>CM071598.1:61225000-71225000 GCA_036435485.1 Saposhnikovia divaricata
TTGCACAAGGAAACCTATTTATGATGAAGAACAAGGTGAGGGCCAAGAGTGTTGGCCAGAGCAGGATTTTATCATAGCTGCACTAAACGGAGGTAACCTAGAAGCACCTAAGACCTTACCACCTGAAATCTGCACTAGTGAAGGACCAGAAGACAGTGATAGTCTATCACACACACAAGTGATAAAGGATATGAATATCCACAATCCATTACTGAACATGACACCTAGTCAGTTGGAAGAGAAAATAATCAATGGATTATACCTTTACAGTCCTACACTAGATGGTTTCCAACATGTTTTCAAGCAAGCATGCCAATCCAGGAGGACAAAAGAGGAACTTACAACATCATTGGTCAACCAACTAGATAGGGTAGTTGAATATGGTGACAGGGCCAAGTTTGTGGAGTGCAAAGGTGAAAGACACAAGGTGTTGCTAAAGAAGAGTCTTCAACTGCCCATATCAATATGAGAGAATTGCTTCGGAATGTCCTCTGCGGAGATAGTCCAACATCTTCAAATTCTGTTGGTTTGGAACAGAAGCCTAGCCATCTAAATAAGAAGATTATGTTTGTCTATGATCCTGGTGGTCAGATGAAAAACAAGCTGTTACGTAATCACAAGTCCAAAGAATTGATCAGGAGTGAGGTGAAACTAGAAGAAGCTGGGAAAAAAATCTCTACCGGCAGTCAACCTAGGCATTGGCAGGATATTGATTTTCTGGGAATAGAGCAGTTATTGAAAGAACCTTCTCAGTTGCATAGGAAGGTGTTCATCAGTCAGATTGAGAATTCAGCTAGTTTACAAGGCCAGGTTCAGATAATTCAAAAAGAGACTGGTGGATTTGACAAAATTATAAGCGAAATTAATCAGCAATGTGTTGATTATGAGAGAGTTGGGTTGAATGTGCTAACCTACAAGTACAAATACATTGTTTTAAGGCAGTGCAGCCCTGAAAGGAACAAGTCAATAAGACTTGCAAATCATGAAGCCTTAGGGAAAAGTACTGTTATATACATATTTGATCCTGGAGGAGATTCAAGTTGTCTCCATGGTGTTTCTATTGGGATTTATAATTCTCAAAAACTGATACATGATGTTCGTAAGGTAAAAGAGTTGTACATTAAGGGAAAAGGCACAGAGGTTCTGGCCTTATCCAGGATGCATGAAGATACAGAACAGATTGATCTCATAGCTTTGGCAACCACCTTAGGAGGTGCTCATGAGTAGTATCTAAAGCTGGTGCTAGCCTCTCGTAATGATACATTAGTACATTTAAAGGCTGGACAGGTTTACTTAAAACAGCTAAGGGTATTCTTTGAAATCCATGATCCACCATGAGGACATGGTTAGATTTCGAAGAGGGGAGAAATGTCAGGAATGCATCAGTTCTATTGTACTAGTAGTAATATGTGAGGAATAGCAATATAGCAGTGCCTTAGTAGTTTTAAGAGTATTAGTAAGGGTAGCTATGTCTTTTCCATATCAGAGTTAGTTACAGATGTGGAGTTCTATAAATAGTTGTTCAGTCTTATATTTCTCATTATGATGATGATGATATGAAAATTGGCTTTTGCCTCCAAATTCTTTCTCTCTCTATAACAAACTCTCTCTTTCTCTCTCCTATGGTTTCTCATTCTCTTCTCATCTAATCTGATTCTGATCTGATTCTCATCTTATTTCTTCTGTTTTCTCATCTATGTCTTCTCTAATCTCTCTTATCTTACTTAGATTTGCTGCTATATTACATTTACTAAACAGAAAATACCAAAAATAGACCTAGAAACTGTCAAGAACACACCTGTTCCTGACACAAAAGCACTACTGTGTTGTAAAAAAGTTATCAAATAATAGAGTAAAGGAGCTCTTAGGCTGTACCTATTTGGGGATCTTGTCTTCTAATCTTGATATGCACCTACTATCTTACTAATGACTAAATAAAGATTCTCTATTTTCTCGCAGTCTGAATGAGTTGTTTCCACACCTACATCATTGTAGAAAGGTTCTAATGTCTTAGTTACTTTTCCTTCACCTTTCAGTCAACGAAACTAAGCAGGTGGATTGTAGTATTAATGGTTAGGAGAATAAATTTACTTTCTTGTACAACGTCAGAACAGAAAAAGAGCTCAGTAGATGGCGGAACTATACACCACCTTATGCTAAGGCCATGGATAAGACTATTACAGGACTTGCCAAACCATCTACAGATGGAATCCTTCAGCATTTATGTGAGCCAAACATTTTTTTTAATTATGTTGTCTCACACGTAATCATACACGAGTATACGTTTTACTAAGCGACCAAAAGTTGTTCCAGATTGTACTAACTTTCCATGTATGTGAGAAAATCGTATATATTTTAACCATCTTACCTTTGGGTGGGAGACATGGTTATAATCATAATTACCAATAAAAAGTTATTTTCAGGTTGGACAACCTTATCAAATTTCCGGGATTATCCCAGTTCCTGATATTTATATGATGTTTCTTTTTAACTTTAGTCATATTTGACTAGTCTGACTTTCCTTGACAATTGCAGCTCTTGAGAAGCTTCTAGTCAAGTATGCTGGGAAGTATGCCACTGGAGATGAAGTTTTTCTGGTTTGTTCTCTTATGTATACCAATAAAACAGATATTATCAACATGTTAGGTAATGAGTCATTGACACTGAATGATGGTCCATAATCATATCTATAATAGGTTGCAAGCATTGAGCAGTATGAGTTGACTTTCAACTTTGATATATATCAAAGACTTGAAATATATATGATTTATTTAGGATTTAAGTAACCCTTAATTGATGAAAGCCTCATGAAAATAGCAGATGATGTCAAGATATAATTCTTAATGGAAACTTCATCCATCTGTAAAGTACAGAGAGTTTGTATGAGTTAGTTACTTGTATGTATTCATTATAAGAATTTATTTGGGGTCCATTACTAAATTCTAGGACCAGAATATCTTGTGTAGTAACATGTATGCTCAATTGCATAGGCTACGTACCTTAGTAGATGTAAGTAATTTTAAAAGGCGATCCTAATCTTAAAGACTTATTCGGTGAAGAATGAGTATTTCTGACATTCTTTCTCTCTACTCAGCGGTAGAGTAACACCATGGTAAGGCTGTAGTCTTAGTAAGAAGGGGAAGGGTTAAGGATTTACCCGGTGTGAGATATCACATTGTTCGAGACTATGAAACCAAAGATGCTGAAATCTTGGCAGCATTCCGAGTAACTCCTCAACCTGGAGTTCCATTGGATGGTTTGGTGTTTTGATGATTCCTACTTTATTGACCGCAACTTCTGTATTTATTATCGCCTTCATTGCTGCTCCTCCAGTAGATATTTATGGTATTCGTGAACCTGTTTCTGGCTGCAAAGTAAGAAACTGTTTTTTTCACTCATATAACTATCTGGTTTAGTTCATCAACCCGAATGATGAATAAAAAAAAAAGGTATATTCAACTCATGAAATTTCCTTCCTAGAAAGAAAAGACGTAGAGGAAATTTTCTAAGTCTTTTGTTATCCTATAACGAACATAAACTTATTCGTTTAAATGGAAAAGAGAGGGAAGACTTATATATCTATATCTGTTTATAAATACAACCCCTCTTATAGACTTCAAAATCCTTATATGCTAAAAATTCTCCGAGATAGTTACCTTTCAGAAAATCCTAACGATAGGGATAAATGCCTATACTTTACTTTATTCTTCGGAAGGTGGGAGAAAAGATAAAACTAAAATTGATCGTCTCACAGGCCGACCTTGATCCATATTATTTTATTTTGAGGTCATATCTAGTATTCAGAGTTTGCCTCGTTTTGGTACCGCTCTCGCGGCCCCAATCCTAATATTTCCTATTCGGAATCAGAATTTGAATAAGAATTCTTGTGTTTCAAATGATTCATATTATCAAGTGTACCCATTCCAAATTTCATTCCAATCAAATGATCTGCGGCTGTCAATATATCTCGCGGTAACAAAGATGTATTGTTCTGGGATATATTGAGGTGCAATCTTCGATTCATATTTCGTTGACCAATCTTTCCTAATTCACATTTTTGTTGAAAGAATTTCTTTTTTAATTCCTTACATAAGGATTCAGAAAATACCAGATCCCCGCCTACACAAGCAAATTGTTGGTAAAACTCCAAAATATTCTTTTGACCCTATTTTTTTTCCTTATCAGTCAGAAAAGTAATCCCTTGGCTTCTGCAACTGTTTTACCACCTCAAGAAGAGAAGAAGATTCAAGTCAAGAAACCATGTGTATATTTCAAAAAGCATACTGCTAATGGAATACTACAATGGTCCACAAACAAAGGTCACATGCTACTGCCAGGCAACCATGTCAAAAGGATCAAATTCAAACAAGCTGCAAGGAAACCAAAGCTATCCAAATCAAGGACTCTGACAATCTATCCAGGCTTAAAACTCCAACCACAAGATGAAGATTTTGATGAAGACCATCTGCAATTCTTACAAGCTCAAAGAATCTATCATGTTGCCATTGTTGATAACTGCATTGAGATCAAATATACTGATGGAAGGGAGGAGAAATTCAAACAAGGAGGATGTCAACACTGGGGCAAGCTACATGACATAGAAAGAATCATTGCATTGTTGAGCTCAGAAGATAAAGTGGAAAGAGTATGGAAGCTGGAGCTAATTGATTTTTTAAAGATGAAGAGAGACCATGAGGAGAGAATCAGAAGAGAGTGTCTTGAGAAATGGCTAGCAAGGGAGAAAGAAATTGAGAGACTGGAGATTGAAGCAGAAAAGCTAAGGGCAAAGGGATTGTGTAGAGTTCAGTTTAACCCCTATGTGGTGAAGTATAGGAGGAGAAATGGGAATCAGATCCACATCAGAATGAATCTACTCAACCACTATCCTACAAGCATTCTGAATTCAGTACTTGAAGATTTCAAAGACTCAATTTTGCTTGAAGAATTGGATGCTATGGCAGAAATCATAAAAGCTATGGATGAGAATACAAGGAAGGAGAAAGAAAGAAGACAGAAAGCATATGATGATTTGCAAGCCAAGGCTATGGAAAGGGAAACAAATGACAATGGCTAGTACTTCATCATAGGCTGTAAGATTACTCATCCTGTAGTTCTATCCACATTGCTAATCGAAATTCATACATGTACTGTCAAGTTTTTATCTTTATGTATGTTAGGCTTGTTATCAGACATGAAATTGTGACTAAGGGTCTTACTCACAATTTGGGGGAGATTGTTAGTCACAGAGGCATGCCTGAATACATCTAATAACAAGCCTAAGTATGTGTAATGCTATGCATTACCTACATGACCTCTTAACTGAGGGAACCTCTAGTTGTAGAGTTTCTATTTGTTCTGTACTTGTAATAGGCATCAAATTCTAGTTGTGTTACTGTACTTATAAAGTCAAGAATAATGGTTGAAAGAAGTTCCAAGGTTCATGCCTCAAGCAAGGAGATAAAGACTACCAAATAATCACAGTTGGGATTTGAAGGAATGAAGAATTTGCCTAAGTACCAATTCGAGAAGTACATTTGTCTATTCGAGAAGTCTAGCATTCGAGAAGTCAGAGATTCGATATCTCAGAAGACACTATTCGATATCTCTGAATACACTGTTCGATATCTCATTCGATATCTCAGAGATTCGATATATCTATTACTCTATTCGAGAACTCATGGAGTCAACAAGTCAAAGCATCATTCGAGTTCTCTAAGGGTCAACAAGTCAATGCTCTATTCGATATCTCAAGGACTAAAGAAGCTATTCGACATCTCAGGGATTCGATATGTCAAAATGCTCTATTCGATATCTCAAGGAGTCCCAGAGAAAAGAGCTATTCGAGAAGTGATTTGATATGTCAATATAACGCTATTCGAGAACTTAGATTTATCAATTAAGTCAATTCGAGTTCTCGAATAAATCACTTAGCCACTTCTCGAATACATTCTTGGAGACAAAATACTGAAGAATTGTACAAGTCAGAAACCTGCAACAAGCCAAGTCGCTTTATTTGACTATGTACTATAAAGCACATTGGAAAGCCTACAAAGAAGCTTGGAGAGATAAGACAAGGGGACAAGGAGCTAAAGAAGTAGATCTGAACAGGCTTTGCAAAGTCAAATCTGTAGCCGTTTGGACTCTTACTCAAATAAGATAGACATATTGGAAAGTAGTTTGTTTTTACTACCTTATTTGTAGTAAGTAGGTGTATCCATGTCTATAAGGATACAACCTCACTTCCTTAGCAGACAAGTTTTTCAAGACACATCACAAGAAATATCTCTCTAAGAAAAACGAAGTTGAGAATACTATCATTTGTATTCACAGATTGTAGCAAAATCTTTATCTAATAAAATATTAGATTAAAGTGATATTGTGTTGTGTTTGTCTTTGTTATCTGCACTTACATATCTCACACACTAAACACATATCTAGTTTCAAAGATTCAAGAACAAAGAAAAGTTCAAGAATCCATTCACCCCCCCTCTGTATTCTTTTACTGTATGCAATACTCAACACTTCTGCATCATTTACTTCATCTCCACTGCTCGTATAATAAACAATCTCCTCAGACGACTCCCCAACATCAGCACCACCATCGTTTTCAGTATCATCCTCTGACTCGGTACCAACAGGTTCATCTCCAACATACCTTCGGGCACAACGTCGCTCATCTCGACAGCCTCAACCCGCCTCCGCTTTGAAGGACCAACTTCGTCCATAGCTTTACGTTTGGATCCTTGAGGAGGAACTTCCATTTCATCAGTAACGGCGGTTTCAGTTGCCCTTTCGGTAACTTTAACAACAGGCACCTGCTCATCAACATCAACCTCCACATCGCTCCCAATAACAGTCCCTATTCCCGGAACATTTGGCGATCCCCGCTCAACCCTTCGAATCGAAGCTCTATATTCCCTCGAAAGAATATCAGGCTCGTTATCATCTACTTGTAGACTAGTAGCATATTTCCTCGCCACGACACCAGGACTATTGACATCGGCCTCAGCGGCTACTTCAGGCTCAATGGGTACATTAACCTTGGCCGCTACCTCAGCCTCAACGGCTACATCAGTCGTTGCGGATATATCGACCTCAGCGTCTACATCAGCCTCGACGGCTACATCACCCTCAACGGCAACATTACCTTCACCAACATCCTCTTCTGACTGGCTTTCTTCGACACCCTCATCAGAACTAGCATCCTCCTCAGATTGCTCAGCCTCCCCACTCTCAACCTCAGTACTGTCACGGCCTAGCAACTCATCAGACAAAGAATCTGCTTCGGAATCTATATCATCCCCAAAAACTTCCTCTTCGGAAACGGTCTTTTCAACAACGGTCTAAGGAACATCAACTGGCCCTGCAGTCTCAAACTTCTCCCCGCCACCGGACAGATCAAAAGCATCCAGGATATTTTCAGCAGAAAACAAGCTGGCACGGGTTCGTTTGAGCCTAGGAGGAAGAGTAAGTATAAAATCAGCATGTAGCCTCGCCTCGCTCACACCCAAAGTCGGGTGCACATCTAATTCCGGCTTACAGGGATCCAACACTACAAAGACAACAAAAATACAAGTGTCAACAAACAAACAGATATAATACAAAACAACTCAACAGCATACAGAAAATTACAACAATGCTTTCTCAAGTCAGCGGGATCGACTAGATTCTTCTCTGACCACACTTCGCCCAACGCCTTGACAAGGCCAACAAGGACGTCGATCTCATTACGGCTAAGCCGACTGCGGTCCACCTTATAACTACACTCAACCTTTTTAACAAAGTTTTTCTGCCAAGCAAATTCCCCACCACCAATGACCAAGAACTCCTCATGCCATCCCGCCATCCCCTTGGGAAACACAAACAGACGATGACCAGCCAAAGCTTGCCAAATACGGCTCTGCGGTTTGACAAACTGAAGCTCATAAAAGGGTTTCGCACGGCTAGCTTTAACATCAAACAGATAGAAAAATGCCTTAAAGGTAGGCTGCTTTCTTTTTCTTTCACAACTAGCTATGAACCAATTTATAGTCCTGATCGAATTGGGAGAAAATTGGGCTAACGGGCACCGAAAGTGAAGCCGAAACAAATCCATAACAAACTTATGCGGCGGCACACGGAAGCCCGCCTTCAAATGACTTACAGGGATGCAAACAGACCCATCGTCAAAACGGTGATATAGCCTCTCTCCGGGCTCTGCGCGTCTCCAAAAATATCCATCTTCGATTCGGAACATCCTTCCAACATGCTCAAACCAATCATCGGCTTTAAAAGTACTATCATGCTGAAGATGAGCAAACCCAGCAAATGTAGCATCCAGCTCCGCTTTAGAATAAAGTGTCGGCGGTACCTTGGTTGCTCGGAACAAACTCTCGCTACTCTCAAAATACTGATAAAGGTTTCTCGCTAGCACAGCTGGAAACGTTAATTGATTTGGATCCACCCAGCGACCATATCCGTTAATCAGAGCTTTCCTCTCCCCGGTAGCAGCATCAGTAAATTCATCACCCATCTACGAAAATTCCAAGTCAGAGATCGACATCGCCTACACAAAAAATGCTAACACCTATGCAAGGTACACGTGGATATTCACAGCAATTTCAATTTATCTTTTTATCAATTTTGTAAGAAAACGATTCATATTCTGGTTCCCTCCACAATCAAGAAAACCCTAGCATCATAAACTTTTCCACCCACTTTACCCAAGGCATACACACATATATATATACAAAATTTCATATTGTATACACATCACAGTTTCATAACATTCAAGATAAGAACAAACACCACAAAACTCACAACAAAACCCCACTAAAATCAAGCTAAAATCCCCCTACAAACTACGAAATCCATCCAAACCAACAAAGACCCACATTACAACCCAAAACAGTAAAACACAAGGCCATCTTGTAAACATATACCTTAAAGGAAAACTAAAGGTACGGATCAAGCAAAACTACCTTCCAAACAAAAATCATAAAAGAAAAGACCAGAAGCAGAACGATAGTATACCTCGAATCAAGGGATAAAAATGGCTTCAAATTACTGCATTTAGTGCATTTGTAAGCAGAGCAAAGATTGAGGTTATCGATGTGTTGACACCCAAAGTTTTCATTGGTCTGCTGGTTGGTGCAATGCTTCCTTACTGGTTCTCGGCCATGACAATGAAGAGTGTGGGAAGTGCAGCTCTTAATATGGTTGAAGAAGTTCGCAGGCAATTCAACACGATTCCTGGTCTAATGGAAGGCACTACGAAGCCTGATTATGTTACTTGTGTCAATATCTCCACTGATGCTTCCATTAAAGAGATGATCCCCCCTGGAGCTCTTGTCATGCTTACACCCCTCATTGTTGGAATCTTCTTTGGCATGGAAACTCTTTCTGGTGTCCTTGCTGGAGCACGTGTTTCTGGGGTACAGGTAAATCCCTGTGATGGAGCTAAATGAAGCTTTACTCAAATTTCATGTAGCTGTGGAAAAAGAAATAATCTGACTTTGATATAAATCAAATTGATTGAAACAACTTGTAGAACTAGTCATTTCAGATGTCAATGTATTTAATGCTTTAATCACTAATTACTTGCATATACGTAAATAAAATAGTGAAACAAATATTAGGATGAGCCTTGAGTCTCTCTAAATAAGTTTGAAATCATAACAGCAAAAACAAGGTTGGATTTTGCGTGTAAGCTGTAAATCCTTTGCTCTATGTTGTGTTGCTGCAGATTGTTATTTCAGCCTCTAACACTGGTGGTGCATGGGATAATGCTAAGAAGCATATCGAGGTAAAAGATATTATTTGTAAAAACAGTGAGCTTTGATTCTAAAGATCTTTTTATCCGATGACATCAGGACTAACGCTTTGTATTTAAAATGTAGGCCGGTGTTTCTGAGCATGCCAGGAGCCTAGGTCCTAAAGGTTCCGATGCCCACAAGGCAGCTGTGATTGGTGACACTGTTGGGGATCCTCTCAAGGACACATCTGGACCATCACTTAACATCCTCATTAAGCTAATGGCAGTTGAATCACTGGTGTTTGCTCCATTTTTCGCTACGCGTGGTGGTTTGTTATTCAAGATCTTCTAGAATAAGAGGAAGCCAAGTAGAGGCTATGATGCAGGGGACTTCCGCACATTTTAATGATGTTCCGCTCTCGTACCTAAAGCTAAATTGTTTTCTTTTCTCCCCTTTGTCCTGTTCTCATGGCTTACAGTGTTGCCATCATATGTAATTTCTGGCGACTAAATTTTCATGACTTGTACATTTTAATTTATTCTTGTAATGAGCGATCTCTCCCACAGACTTGGCAAAGACAATGATTACAATAGTCGATCTTATACGAATCAGTGCACATATCTCCTCTCTTCTACCAAGTAGACGACAGTTCTTATGTATCATCTGTTCCTCTCAGTTGGGCATGCAAATTGAAGCTAATAAATATGAGTCTCCCAGTTTTGTTCAGGTTTGTACCAGCTTGCTTTGAAAGTGCAAGTGCAGCCAGACAATATCAATCTGTTAAGTGAAGCATGATGATCAGCTATAATATGAACCAAATGAAACCTCAACTATGCAATGCAATTGTTGGATAGAGTAAAACAAAGCATCTCATCTGCTATATCAGTGTGGTTGCTGAGAAAGAGATTTACATCCAGAGGGTGATGGACAACTTGCCATAATAAATACTACTAACTTGCTGTAGATGCCAATTTGTCATTTTAAAGCTCAATAGACTTTTAGACTTGAGTCAAACAAAACATCTCGTCTGCCATTTTGTGATTATTCAGTGTGGTTGGTGAATGGTGAGAGAGGTTGACGGTGGGCAACTTGCAATAACAAATAACTTGTTGTACTTTCCAATTTGTCATTTAATTATTGTTTCGTTTGTTTACCCAAAAATAATTTGATTAATAGAAAGTTCATAAAATAATTTTGCCCAGAAATAATGTTTCGGAAAAATACTTTCTCCAAAATCATATTTCTGTTGGAGGCCCACTTCCTTAGTGGGCCAGACTGAAGGCCCAACAACCCGAATCCGAATGGAGGCCCATTTTCATCCGGTCCATCGGGAGACAACGGTCATATGGTTCACACTCCCTAAGACGTGGGACACGTTTGCACACGACACCCACTCTTTGGTAAACTGCCAACAAACAGATGGTAAAAGGAAATAGTCAGGTTTGATTCATTCATTCACAATTACATACAACACAACACAACACAAATACTTTACGTTCAAATTACCTTACCAAGAACCGACTAACTTATTCTCACAGCGGACGTGAATCGGGGGGCCAAACCCTCGCATTCTTCTTTTGTAGGTCCGACCGAACAAAAGTCCGGGAGAAAATCGGTCATAACATTTGGCACTATCTGTGGGAATGTAGAGATACGTTTGTGTTGAGATTTACTAAAAGCTATGACGATCGCTTGTAATCGATGGCAACACCGTGGCTGGAGACAGCCACAACACTCCTCCTGTCATCCCAAGGACAACCCTTATCACCCCAAGGCTGCTGACTTTTGATGAAGAAGGGGATATACCGTCTCCCGAAGAACAGCGAGAGATGCTCCTGAAATGGCGTGAAGAGCAAAAAGCCAAAGGGAAGCGGAAGGAGGTTGATAGAGAAAAGAACAACATGGATGCGGAAAGATTGGCCAAGAAGAGAAAAGCCGATCGATTAAAGTTGTAAGTCCTAAAACTTAAGAGAGAAGAGATTGAGTTATAAGAGAAGGCGCTCCGCGAGGCCTTAGAGGCTGAAGACTCAAAGCCTGAAGACCGAAGGGAGAAGAGAGTCAGAGACGATGAAGATGAGTCATGGAACTCTGAATCGCACTCTAAAAGAACCCGGTCGAAGGTAATATATTCCTCCGACTCGGAAGAAGAAGGACCTCACACTGATGATAGAATCCAAAGGCTGGAAAAGGTTATGTTTGGAGAAAGAAAGATAAGCCATGAGCCCGTGGTGACCGAAGATATTGAGAAGTTTCGACCACCTCCGGGAAGGCAGTTCCCAAAATGCATGAGTTTAATGGGAAGGGTGACCCCGAATACCACTGTGAGAAGTACGAATCACTCATGACTGGTATGGGGCACTGCGATGTTATGCTCTGTAAGATGTTCAAGACCTATCTGAAGGGAAATGCGTCGATGTGGTATCGATCACTAAGGCCCAGGTCAATTGGCTCATACGAGCAAATCAAGAGGAAGTTTTTGAGGCACTATTCTCATTTGTGCCGATGAGAAAAGGATACGGAGGCGCTGATCCATTGCAAGCAGAGGCCGAACGAGGAACTTGGGGATTATCTAGCAAAGTTTAAGAAGGAAGCAGGAATGGTGACGAACTTGGACAAAGTCAAGGGTGCTGGATTCCTCTCGGCCGGCCTAGACCCCATTAAAGGTAAGAAGCTAAGATCCTCTCTTTATGATGTTCCTCCTAAGAATTTGAATGATATCTATCTGCGGGGTGAGGCAATTAGGAGGAAGTTAGAATTGATTGGGGGGTATAAGGATAGTAAAAAGCCTGATAGGGATGATAGAAGAAGTGATAGGAGGGACGATCGAAGGGGTCATGGTGATGTCAAAAGTAGGTTGAATGACACGAGGCCTGACAAGGGGGCCGAGCGGAGGCGAGATAGAGATAGTACCGTGTTCACACCACTCAACACACCTATCTCGAAGATTCTCCACGAGATAAAGGGTAAGCCGGGGTTCGTCTGACCGGCCAGGCTAAAGACCCCTGAAAACAGAAGGAATGAAAATAAGTACTGCGACTACCATCGGGATAAGGGTCATAATACCGATGAATGTTATCACTTAAAGAAGTTGATTGAGAAAATGATCAAAGATGGAGAGTTTACACAATTTGGTGGGGATTTGAGGGATAAACTCGAATCCAATGAGAGGAACAAAGATGCCAGAGATGCAGAAGGGTCTAGAAAATTACAGAGGCGAAGTTAGAACGATATCCGGAGGAACTATTCTGGACCGGGACAGCAAGACAGCCAGAAAAAAGTATGCTAGGAAAATTTACAGCCTATATCAGTCAAGTGCAGCTAAGCAGCCATTGCCTATTTCCTTTACAGAGGATGATTTTGAAGATGTGATATGGTCGCATGAAGACCCTCTTGTCATAAACCCCGTCATTGGGGAAAACAAGATTTGGAGAGTGCTGGTCGATGAGGGAAGTTCAGTCAACATACTATATCACCGAACATATTGCAAGATGAACTTGGGTGGTGAAAAGCTGGAGTCGTGCCATAAGGCACCACTATACGGCTTCGGTAATCAACCGGTACCGATCGAAGGAACGATCACGCTGAATGTTTTGTTGGGTAAAAGAGGCAAATTTTTATGTTGTTCGGGTGGACATCCCGTATAATGGAATCTTGGGGAGGCCAATCTTATCTCTTTTTCAGGCTGTGTCATCCATCCCCCATCTAAAGTTGAAGTTCCCGACCGAGCATGGGATCGGAGAGATGAGAGGTGACCAGAAGGCCGCCCGAATTATTATGTTGGAAGATCTGGAGAACAGAGATGTGGAAATGACTGAAGTTGGAAAAAGAAAAAGAAATGAGAATGACGCTAGGGGCCGTCATCAATTGCTGAATATAGAGTTGGAGAAATTTGGGGCCGACCTGTCAAGCCCGATTGCCGAGCCGGCTACTGAAACCGAAGAAGTTGAGTTATATGTGGGTCAGTTTGGTAAGATGATTCAAATTGGAAAGAATATGAAAGCTGAGCTAAAGGATAAATTTATCAAGGTCATTAGGGAGTTCCATGACGTGTTTGCTTGGGGCCCTGAAGACATGCCGGGGTTAGATCCATCGGTCGCAAAACATTGCTTTAATGTCAAGCTCGATGCCCAGCTGTAAAACAGAAGAAGAGGAACTCCACCATGGAACGGCAGAAGATCATTCAAGCTGAATTCGAAAAGTTACTAGAAGCAAAATTCATTGAAGAGATAGACTACCCTGACCGGTTGGTGAATATGGTGGTGGTAAAGAAATCAAATGGCAAGTGGAGAATGTGCGTGGATTACACTGATTTGAACAAACACTGTCCGAAGATCAGTATCCTCTGCCGAATATCGACCAACTGATAGATGCCACTTCGGGGCATCAAATACTCAATTTTCTGGATGCTTTCTCGGGATACTACCAAATCGCCATGAATGTCGAAGACGTACCGAAGACAGCATTCATCACACCGAACGGCACTTATGCTTATATTAAGATGCCTTTCGGACTGAAGAACGCAGGGGCAACATTTCAGAAGATGATCAACAAAGTGTTCAAGGCCCAGATCAGTCGGAATATGGAATGTTACGAGGACGACAATCGAGGACGACATGATTGTCAAGTCCCTTTTTAGGGATCATGCTGAAGATTTAAGGGAGTGTTTTGAAACGCTCAGGAAAAACAACATGAGGATCAACCCGAACAAGTGTACGTTCGGAGTAAACAGTGGAAAGTTTTTGGGATACATGGTCAGTGCCCGAGGGATTGAGGCAAACCCAGAAAAGATCAGAGCAGTCATCGACATGGAAGCGCCGAAGACAATCAGGGACATTCAGAAGCTGACCGGACGGTTAGCAGCCCTGAGGAGGTTCATTTCCAGATCGGCTGAAAAGGCCTTACCATTCTTCGAAGTACTTCGGGGGCCCAAGAAGTTTGAGTGGGGGCCGAATTGCCAGAAAGAATTCGAGGAGGTCAAGGAATACTTAGTGGAAGCCCCCTCTTAATGAGGCCTGATCCAAAAGAAACCTTGCAACTGTATTTAGCTGTGAATGACCGAACCCTTGGAGCTGTGTTGGTCAAAGAACATGAAGGAAACCAGTATCCGGTGTTCTATGTTTCTCATATTCTCAAAGATACGGAAACTAGATATCCAAACGCAGAGAAGCTTGCCTATGGATTGGTAACGGCCGCAATAAAGTTGAGGCACTATTTCCAAGGAAGGACGATTAAGGTAGTAACATACCAACTTTTAAAGAAAATCTTGCAAATGCCAGAGGCATCGGGCAGAGTGGTGGCCTGGGCGATCGAACTGAGGGAGCATGATCTGGAGTATACACCGAGAACTTCGATCAAAGCCCAAGCACTTACGGATTTTATGGTTGAGTGTTCATTCTCGGGACCGAATTATCTAGCTCCCGAAGAGCAGTTGATTCGGATATTGGGAAAGTGGAAACTTTTTGTCGATGGTTCAGTCGCTAAAGAAAAGTGCGGAGTAGAGTTAATCCTAACAAGTCCAGAGGGTTTCGAAATCTGTCAGGCTATCAGGTTCATTTTCCCTCTGACGAATAACGAAGCCGAATACGAAGCCCTATTGGCAGTATTGGACTTGGCGAAGAATTTGGAAGTCAAGCACCTCAGGGCGTTTAGCGATTCGATGTTGGTAGTAAAACAGTTTTCAGGGGAATATGGGCAGAAAGATCCCCGAACAAAGGCCTACGCCCTTAAGGTACGTGATCAATTTTTGATGTTTGAATCTTTTAAATTAAGTCAAGTAGCTAGAGAGAACAACAGTCGAGCGGATGCTCTGTCAAGGCTAGCTTCGGCAGAAACCAAAAACCTGAACGGGTCAATCTATCTGACCGAGGTAAAGACGCCTTCAATAGACAAGAAACAATGTATGGAAATTCATCAAGGGGTAAACTGGATGACCCCAATCAGAGCATTTTTGGAAAGAGGAACTCTGCCGCTCGACCGAAAGGAAGCACGGAAGGTAAAGCATCGGTCAGCAAGTTATACATTGGTCGAGGGCCGTTTGTTCAGAAGATCAGCAACCCAACCACTTCTTCGATGCCTAGATGGGGAAGAGCAACAGTTAGCCATCGAAACAGTTCATGAGGGAATTTATGGGGAACATTTGGCAGGAAGATCCTTGGCCTTCAAGATTCTCAGGCAAGGGTTTTTCTGGCCGAAAATGAAAGAAGACGCAATTGAATATGCCAAGAAGTGCAAACAGTGTCAGCTATTCAGCACAATTCCCAAGCAACCTCCTGAAGAGATGTCTTCAATCCTTAGCCCCATCCCATTCGCAATGTGGGCAGTTGACATCGTAGGGATTTTGCCTACCAGTACTAAGCCAGCGAAATACTGCATTGTGGCGATCGACTACATGACTAAATGGATAGAAGCCAGACCCCTTTCAGCAATTACCGAAGAAGCAATGAAGAAGTTCATGTTAGAACAGGTAATCTTAAGGTTTGGCATCCCTATGGTATGTGTATCAGACAATGGAACTCATTTTATCGGAAGCAAGTTTAGGAAGTTTCCGGCCAAGTTCGGAATCAGGCAGAAGTTCAGTTCAGTCGGGCATCCCCAAGGAAATGGGGCGATTGAAGCGGCCAACAAAATAATTTTTGACGGGATCAAAAAGAGACTGGGAGAAACCAAAGGACTTTGGGCCGAAGAGTTACCTTGGGTTCTTTGGGCGTACCGAACAACAACAAGATCTTCGACCGGAGAAATGCCCTTCAAGTTTGCCTTCGGAACAAATGCTCTTCTGCCAGTTGAATTTGGGTTGGAGTCTTACCGAACACAGGTGTTTAATGTGGAGGCGAAAGAGTTTGGACTCAGGGCGAACGTTGATCTGCTGGAAGAAGAAAGGGAAGCTGCTCATCAAAGGAATTTAAGGTATCAACTTCAAGCAGCGCAATATTATGATTCTGGTGTCAAGAAAAGATTTTTCCAAGTAGGAGATTTGGTCCTCCGGGAATTGGCGACCTCTATGCCGACCAAGCAAGGAAAACTAATGCCAAACTGGGAAGGTCCATACGTGGTAATTGAAGTGGTTCGATCGGGCACCTACAAACTAGCCCATTCGGACGGCAGTCCAATCAAAAACACATGGCACGCCGCTCGCCTTCATCGTTTTTACCAGTAAGCTTACTGGATGCATTTCATTACTTTCTAATTCAGTACTTTGTTTCATGCAAGTTCATTCTGAATTCCCTAAGTTAGCATCAATCTGTAATCCAAAACTATGTAAGAGTTGTTGCATGATCAATGAAAGATTGTTTGCTCCATTTTTATCTGCTGTTATTAGCTAAGTACATTTATAACCAAAAGGTTAAGTACACGATATTAAGCTTAACGGACCCATGTTTGGGGCCGACCAACCAAAACACGCGCCCTTTAGCTTATCTTAATGTTTAAGTACATTATGATCTAAGTTACAAATGACAAAGGCTTGACGAATCCAAATTTGGGGCCGACCGATTGAAATTTTGTTCCTTACAAAGTGTCTTAGTATTTAATTTGCTTTGACATTAATTAAGGCCGGGAGGAAATATTCTTCACCGACCGAATAGGACCTTAATCATTCACAAAACCCCTTAAATACTGAGGGCAGCTAGGTTACGATCGAAAATGCACAACACGCTAGGCTGAAGCCGAAGATGCACTGAATTAAAATTAATTATGCTAAGGCAAAATTTAAGCTGAAGACGCATAAAAAGTAACAAAAATTATGGTAAGGTAGAGTTACACCAAAGATGCATAAAAATAAAAATTATGCGAAGGTAACTAGATACCGAAGATGCATAAAAATAGACGAGTAATTATGCTAAGGCGAAATAAAGCCGAAGATGCATAAGGCAATGGAATGCCGAAGACGCATAAAAAACGCGAAATGAACCAACGGCGCCCGAAGGCACAAATATTAAAAAAGCCCGAAGGCAAAGTTAGGGTTACAAGGCCGAAGGCACGAATTTAAAGCCCGAAGGCAAATGTTGAGAATTACAAGGCACAAAGGCCACCAAAATGGAAGGATTTTAAAAGCAAGGCAACTAATCAGAAAGAGACTCGTCTTCACCCGAAGAGACCACCAGGGGCAAATCAGATTTTTCCCTACCGACTGGATCGGTCATGCCCAGTGAAACGTCGATCATCTGGGTATGGTCGAAACCAAGGGAATTTGCCTTCACCATGGCATCGGCGTACTTTTGGGTTTCAAGCAACCAAACGCAGCGGAAAAACGCGAAAAATAAAAATAAAATTGAAACCCACCGCAAGGATCCATGCGAGAATTGTATATTTAATTCGTAGTTCACAGAAATCAGTACCTTAAAGAGCTTTCCGATGTCTGAGAGTGAAGAATAGATTGTTCGATCACCACGTATCCCGCACGAGCGATGTACGTCTCTATGGTATCCACACGAACGCTTTCTTGAAGGAATCGCAGTGTACTAGCACCAAGAACTCGAATTTTCTCCTCTCTTGCTCTCTCCTCTTTTGCTGTTAGGGTTTAGTGTTTTTAATGATAATAAAAACGTGTATCTCCTAGCAGCCACCAAAGAGAGTTATATAGCTGGAGATAAAAACGAAATTCTAACTCTAATCTCTTTAGAGTTTATCTCAATTTAAATTCTGTTAAATATCATCTTATTAAGTCTTACTTAATAAGCAAGCTACTGAATTTTGGATTATTAATAATTCGAATTTAGTTTCTTTAATTAATCAAGTCAATACTTAATTAATTAATTAACAATTTGATTTATCATCTTAATTTAAATCCGATTATTTAAATTAAATTATCCTTCAAGCACTCTTGTGTGTGACCCTATAGGTTATTATTATATTGGCAACAATTTTATTTAATAAATAAAATCTTAAACAATGAGCGGTATCTAGTAATACATCATTGTTACCCAATTAATAATAATTAAATCGGTGAATCGATTTTGCCTTTCGTGAATAATGTTACATGTAATATAATCCCTTTAACCATGATATTATAGATTAAACTGGAGGCATGGAATGTGTCATCCTCGTCATAATTTAATCTTTATTTTCTTGATCGATGAGTAGACTATTCAAACAAATCATTATTTGAGCACGGCCATGCATTTCATAGTCTCACTCAAACAAGAGGCCAATAATATCACTCTTATATATTTATATATATTAAGGAGGGTTAAATTCCATCTAGATCATTCATATTTCTCATACGATTCATAATATACCCAAGACCATCTTTATCATTACCCGATTAAAGATAACTTTTGATAGAATCAAAGTATATTAATTCTCATATAGAAATGTAATGACTTCAGGTCTAAGAACCATTACATCATTATCACATTGAGATTCATAATGACACATTTATTCATTCCATGTCGAATCTCATAGTGGGTATCCAGTACATCGTACTCATACATGTACCTATGCATTGACTTTAGTATCATCATACTTATGATCAATGAGAAGTGATCATCAGTCAATCAACATACTAGTCTCGATGTATTATTATTGTCCCAATAACAATAATACTTGACTAGGGATATTCAAGATTATTATACTTTATATTATCTCATAATTATATAGTTCGTATCAATAATCTAGGGACATTTATTATACTAACAATTATATCGCAGTAAATACTAAGCATAATAAAACATCAATATAATCAAAATAAAACATAAATGTCAATGACGAAGTTTAACTAAACTGAAATGTATTGCCTCTAGGGCACCTACACTAACAATCTCCCACTTGCACTAGAGCCAATCATTCATATTCCTAATACCTATGGAACTAGTGTGACTTTCGTGCTTCTGCTGCGACAGAGGCTTAGTCAGTGGATCAGCAACGTTATCATTGGTATGCACTTTACATATGTGTACATCTCCTAGCTCGTTAATCTCACGAATAAGATGATATCTTCTAAGTATATGTTTCGCCCTGGAGTGCGATCTTGGTTCCTTTGCTTGTGCTATGGCTCCATTATTATCGCAATAGAGAACAATGGGATCTGCTATCGATGGAAACACACCAACTCATTAATGAAGTTTCGGATCCAAACTGCCTCCTTAGCTGCTTCACAAGCAGCAATATACTCAGCCTCCATTGTAGAATCAGCTACTGTTTCTTGTTTCAAACTTTTCCAGCTAACAGCACCTCCGTTGAGACAAAACACAAAACCAGACTGGGATATAGAATCATCCTTGTCTGTTTAGAAACTAGAATCAGTGTAACCTTTTACAACTAGTCCCTCTTCCCCTCCATACACCAAGAACGAATCTTTAGTTCTTTTGTACTTTAGAATGTTCTTGACAGCTGTCCAGTGAGCTTCACCTGGATTAGACTGAAACCTGCTCGTCATGCTTAAAGCATACGACACATCAGGACGAGTACATATCATTGCATACATGATAGATCCAATTGCAGAAGCATATGGAATCTTACTCATGCGGTCCTTTTCAACTTTTGATTTAGGACTATCTTTATCTGAGATCGTTATCCCATGAGACATAGGGACAAATCCCCTTTTTGCATCTTGCATCCCAAAATGATGTAATACTTTGTCAATGTATGTACTCAGACTTAGGCCAATCAATCTTCTTGATCTATCTCTATAGATCTTGATCCCTAATATATAGGAAGCCTCACCTAAGTCTTTCATGGAGAAATCTTTCCTAACCATGCCTTAACAGCCTGTAGAGAAGGTTTGTCATTCCCAATCAGTAATATATCATCAACATATAGAACTAGGAATGCCACAGTGCTCCCACTAACCTTCTTGTAAACACAAGGTTCATTTTCATTTTGAACGAAGCCAAACTCTTTGACTATTTGGTCAAAACGAATATTCCATATCCTTGAAGCTTGCTTTAGTCCATAAATGGACCTGATTAGCTTACATATCTTTCTAGCATCCTTTGGATTTACAAAACCTTCAGGTTGTATCATATATACATCCTCTTCAAGGCTTCCATTAAGGAAGGCTGTCTTGACATCCATCTGCCAAATTTCATAATCGTTGTAAGCTGCTATCGCAAGCAAAATCCTAATGGATTTGACCATTGCTACTGGTGAAAAAGTTTCATCATAGTCAATACCATGAATTTGTTTGAAACCTTTTGCAACCAACCTAGCTTTATAGGTCTGGACCTTTCCATCCATGTCAGTCTTTATTTTGGAGACCCATTTGCACCCAATGGGTTTTACCCCTTCAGGTGGATCAACCAAAGTCCATACTTTGTTTTCATACATGGAATCAATTTCACATTTCATGGCTTCTAGCCATTTCTCAGAGTTTGGACTGTTCATAGCATCTTGATAGGTAAGAGGCTCATCTTGATCCATGAGCATTATATCACCATTATCGACTAGGAGAAATCCATAATATCTCACAGGCTCATGGCGAATCCTACCAGATCTAATAACAAATTGTGTTTCTTGAGCAATATTCTCTTCAAGACTATCTTGAATATCTTGCTCACGTTCCATTTTCGGTTCAATGTTATCTTGTGGTTCTCGAACTTCATCGAGATCTACTTTCCTCCCACTATTTCTTCTGGAGACAAATTCTCTTTCTAGAAATACAGCATTTCGAGAAACAACTATTTTGTTCTCAATTGGATTATAGAAATAGTAACCCTTAGTTTCCTTTGGGTACCCCACAAAATAACATTTGTCTGATTTGGGTCCATGCTTGTCAGAGGTCTAGCGTTTTACAAACGCTTCACATCCCCATATTTTCATAAATGACATGCTTTGACGCTTTCTAGTCCATATCTCACATGGAGTCTTTTGAACCGATTTTGATGGAACACGGTTTAGTGTATATGCAGCGGTTTCTAGGGCATCACCCCAGAAACTTATTGGAAGATCAGCATGACCCATCATCGATCATACCATGTCCAACAAAGTACGATTCCTCCTTTCAGAAACACCATTCCATTGTGATGTTCCAGGAGGAGTGAGTTGTGATACAATACCACATTCCTTTAAGAAATTCTTAAATTCCAGGGTTAAGTATTCACCTCCTCGATCAGATCGAAGAGTTTTAATACTCTCTTCCTTTTGCTTTTCTACCTAAGCTTTGTATTCTTTGAACTTTTCAAAAGATTCAGATTTGTGCTTCATTAGATACACATATCCATATCTACTGTAATCATCAGTAAATGTTATGAAGTAGTAAAAGCCTCCTCTTGCCATAGAACGCATTGGACCACATACATCACTATGTATTAGTTCTAATCGTTCAGTGGCCCTTTCACCTTGTTTGTTAAAAGGGGCCTTTACCATTTTACCAAGTAAACAAGCTTCGCATTCATCGTATGATTCAAAATCAAATTTATCCAAAAATCCATCTTTATGGAGCTTGGATATGCGATTCTCATTTATATGGCCTAATCGACAATGCCATAGGAAGGTTTGATTAGAGTCATTTGCTTTAAGGCGTTTATTAACATTATAGACAGGAGTAAAATTTAAATCTAGAACATATAAACCATTAAACATGCGTGCAATGCCATAAGTTAAATCTTTCAAACCAAAAGAGCAATAATTGTCTTTAATAGTAAATGAAAAACCCTTCTTGTCCAAACAAGAAATAGAAATATTGTTTCTGCAAATCGCAGGCACGTAATAGCAATTATCAA
Source organism: Saposhnikovia divaricata (assembly GCA_036435485.1). Taxonomy (NCBI): domain Eukaryota; kingdom Viridiplantae; phylum Streptophyta; class Magnoliopsida; order Apiales; family Apiaceae; genus Saposhnikovia; species Saposhnikovia divaricata. Next base: position 61,247,394 of record CM071598.1, read on the forward strand.
GTTCTAAAATAAGCCCAGAGGGCAACGATAAATAATAAGTTCCTACGGCTAAAGCAGCAACCTTTGCTCCATTGCCTACTCGTAGGTCAACTTCTCCCTTTGCCAATGTCCTACTCCTTCGCAGTTCCTGCACATTAATACAAATGTGAGAACCACATCCAGTATCCAATACCCAAGATGTTGAAATTGACTTCTATAACATAAATACCTGAATCAGTAGAAATCTTGATAGACTTCATCTTCTTCAGATCCTCCAAGTAGTTAGGAAAATTCCTCTTCCAGTGACCAGGCTTGTTGCAATAGTGACAATCACCCTTGTCAGCCTTTGCGACATCTCCCTTCGGCTTTCCAGCCTTTTTGAAGGAGGGCTTGGAAGGAGCAAGAGCTTTTGATGCAACCATTTTCTTCCCCTTCCATTTCCCCTTTCCCTTAGCACCTTTCTTGCCCACCATCATTATGGAAGCTTTCTCAGGTGCCTTGACCATATTTGCTTCAGTGGTCCTCAGCATGGCCAACAATTCCATAGGAGTCTTATCTTGCTCAGTCATATTAAAAGTCATAATAAACTGAGTATAGTCGCTGTTCAAAGATTGCAAGATTATATCGATTTGAGCCTCTCGCTGAAGCGGGAAACCCAAACGAGCAAGGTAATCACAATACCCAATCATCTTTAGAACATGTGGTCCGACTGGTCCGTTGCCCTGCTTGCATGAGTAGAGTGTTTTGCTCGTGTTAAACTTTTCCACACGAGCCTGTGATTGAAACATCGTTGAAAGATGTTCAAACATAGCATGTGCATTCATATCCAGATGCTGCTTCTGAAGCTCAGCATTCATTGTAACAAGCATAAGACAAGCCACATCGTTAGCATCATCAATATGCTTCTGATAAGCATTTTGCACAGCACGAGTGGCATTGGCAACAGGGGCTTCCGGTTGAGGATTATCAATCACATAAGATTTCTTTTCCTGCATGAGAACAATTCTCAAATTCCTAGACCAGTCAAGGAAGTTTGATCCTGTCAGCTTGTCCTTCTCAAGGACTGATCGCACAGAGAAAGTGTTGTTTGTGTTTTGTGCCATTTGTTATCTACAATGATAAAATGCATAAGATAAGTTAGATTGCTACAATAATTGTTCAAGTGATTATGGTACATTCAACTTAATATACCTCCCACTATTTTTTTTATCAAATTAATAGCCCTCACTATTAACTCGGAAAGCGTATGCAAAACTTTACTTTCTAGTGGGCAAAGATCCATATTTTATTATGTCTTGGGTTAGCGTTGGCCGATACTCCCAAAACACAACTATTTAGGTAGACAACATTTGTCAATTATATCTCGTATATAATTCTTGGACAGTTTGGTGAACAACAATTGCTATAATTTATCAAATAAATTTTCCGCCAAACCTATGCTTCTAAGTTCTCATTTCACAATCCTATTGTGATAACTTAGTTAAGTTAGACCCAACATGTCGAATATCACATTTATTCTTTCACACCTAACCACGATAATTAGGAATGCTTTACTTTGGCAAACCAACTCCTAATGATCTAGGCTTTGATGAGTGTTATTCAATTGGAAAGCATCTAATAACTTAATATTTAATTAAGGGATTTTTAATTAAAATGACCATGATCCCATCATAAAGAGATCCCCAATTTTTCCTTGAATTAAATATTTCAAATCATAGTTCGCTGAATTAATGATTTCCAGGTAGAAAGGTTAACGCACAAATGGCATTATTGACACCTTTTAACCTTACAAGAAATTAATCTCGTTGTTAACAAAATCATTTCATCTTTAAACTATAATAATTTATATTTAATTACCGTGTTTCATAAACACAGGAATCTCATGATCATTTTGTTTAATCTTCATCTTAAATCGTTACGGATTTTATCTTGTTTAGCATGGCATGGATGACGTATCTAATACATACATACATTCTACTTAATCTAATTAAGCATGCATATCTATCACTATGCATACATATCATCATATGTAAAGTGCATGAATATAAAATCGTGCTTGGTTATGGCCCAATCCTATATGATCTTTCCAAGCTAATGGAAAATTCTAGGTCAATCTATGGTGGTTAATAAAACTAAATTATTACATAGTTGGTCTTCATAAATACATGTCTTCATGTCTTCTTTGGGTCAACTGCCTTTATCTCCATTGATCCTTCATTGCATGCTTCCAATGATCATCTTATTACATAGAATACAAAACATAACTATACTAATATAATTACATATGAACTCGAGTTACATTTGAGATGAACAATTACAAAGGAAAAAGAAAACGACATGTAAGTCGTATTTATAAAACCAGACCATAATAAATAAAACCACTAACCTATGGGTCTCAAGGCCATAACCAATCACCATGCTCAATTAACACTTAAGAACATCATAAATCATATTATCATATCATAACATATCAAAATATGTCACTAGCCCAAATTAAAACAAAGCCCTAACCCGAAACATGTATCATTATACAGGTAACCCTAATCCCTGTTTACGGATCATATCCAATAACATCCATCCGACAGTTTGTATCATCATACAAACCAAACAGCATACATATGAGTCATGGCAGATTCTAAACTTACTATTATCGCTATATCAGATTACATGCAGATTCATTATATCATCTATATAACATAACTGTATCATGGCATAATATCAGAATAGTATATACAGTATGCATAATATCAAAATATTCATAGACAGCAATCTGACAGATTAAAAACATGCATATATTCGAAAGATTAAACACATAAACGAATTAAATAACCTCTCGCAAGTAGCTCATGATACCATTGTTGGGTTTTAAGCAATTAAACGCAGCGGAAAAACGCAAAAAATAAAAATAAAATTGAAACCCACCGCAAGGATCCATGCGAGAATTGTATATTTAATTCGTAGTTCACAGAAATCAGTACCTTAAAGAGCTTTCCGATGTCTGAGAGTGAAGAATAGATTGTTCGATCACCACGTATCCCGCACGAGCGATGTACGTCTCTATGGTATCCACACGAACGCTTTCTTGAAGGAATCGCAGTGTACTAGCACCAAGAACTCGAATTTTTTCCTCTCTTTCTCTCTCCTCTTTTGCTGTTAGGGTTTAGTGTTTTTAATGATAATAAAAACGTGTATCTCCTAGTAGCCACCAAAGAGAGTTATATAGCTGGAGATAAAAACGAAATTCTAACTCTAATCTCTTTAGAGTTTGTCTCAATCCAAATTTTGCTAAATCTCATCTTATTAAGTCTTACTTAATAAGCAAGCTACTGAATTTTGGATTATTAATAATTCGAATTTAGTTTCTTTAATTAATCAAGTCAATACTTAATTAATTAATTAACAATTTGATTTATCATCTTAATTTAAATCCGATTATTTAAATTAAATTATCCTTCAAGCGCTCTTGTGTGTGACCCTATAGGTTATTATTATATGGCAACAATTTTATTTAATAAATAAAATCGTAAACAATGAGCGGTATCTAGTAATACATCAATGTTACCCAATTAATAATAATTAAATCGGTGAATCGATTTCGCCTTTCGTGAATAATGTTACATGTAATATAATCCCTTTAACCATGATATTATAGATTAAACTGGAGGCATGGAATGTGTCATCCTCGTCATAATTTAATCTTTATTTTCTTGATCGATGAGTAGACTATTCAAACAAATCATTATTTGAGCACGACCATGCATTTCATAGTCTCACTCAAACAAGAGGCCAATAATATCACTCTTATATATTTATATATATTAAGGAGGGTTAAATTCCATCTAGATCATTCATATTTCTCATACGATTCATAATATACCCAAGACCATCTTTATCATTACCCGATTAAAGATAACTTTTGATAGAATCAAAGTATATTAATTCTCATATAGAAATGTAATGACTTCAGGTCTAAGAACCATTACATCATTATCACATTGAGATTCATAATGACACATTTATTCATTCCATGTCGAATCTCATAGTGGGTATCCAGTACATCGTACTCATACATGTACCTATGCATTGACTTTAGTATCATCATACTTATGATCAATGAGAAGTGATCATCAGTCAATCAACATACTAGTCTCGATGTATTATTATTGTCCCAATAACAATAATATTTGACTAGGGATATTCAAGATTATTATACTGTATATTATCTCATAATTATATAGTTCGTATCAATAATCTAGGGACATTTATTATACTAACAATTATATCGCAGTAAATACTAAGCATAATAAAACATCAATATAATCAAAATAGAACATAAATGTCAATGACGAAGTTTAACTAAACTGAAATGTATTGCCTCTAGGGCACCTACACTAACACGTACCCCATCTGATAGCATCTCTCTTCGATCAGATCAAGTTTCTTCTGCAGCTTCCGAACGTTCTTCCTGGTAGCCTTGAGCTTCTGGTTCCTCCAGTCGATACGCTTCTTCAAGGTATCCAACTCAGTCAGTTTCTCCTTCAAAGCGTCGTTCTCGGTCTTTAAGGAGTTAGCCTGGCCGGTTACTCTCTCTAGCTCGTTGGCAGAGTTTCTAAGGTCCTCCTCGGCCTTGACTGCTCGAACTTCCAGCTGGCCAACTTCCTTCAACCTGGCCTGCATCCCTTCCACCCGTTCGGTGACTATAGCAGACCAGGAAACACCCTGAAAATAAACAAGGGGAAAAGTCAAAAGCTGAAGGCGAATAAATAAATAGTATGGAGGAAGAAAGCTTATTATGGAGAGAAGAGCCAGCATCTCGGTACACGCCTCAAGTTCACTCGCCTGGGCAAATGTCGGTCGGTCAGCTGGAAGAACCAGACCCCGGTAATGGTCGGGACCGACGACCGTAGATGAATTCGAGGCCGGAACGATGATTTTGTCAGTTTCCAGAACTCCTCATTGATGAGCGTACACCTTCAACTCAGAATCACCCGATCGGCCTCTCTTCCTTGAGTCGGTCGAAGTGATCTGATCTGTGTCCTTTGGCTCAAACTCCCGAGGAGGAGGAGAAGCAGGTGGAGTGGGGACCATACTCAAATTCTTCTATTAAGAAGCCGACTTCTCTGCTCCATCGGCCGCCTGAATGGAAGCATCGGCCTCGGCCATAGTAGCAGTGGCAGCTGCGATCGCCTTCCTTCGCTTGCGCTTCAAGATTTCCGCATGAGAAGCCACTGCACAAGACAACACAAGTCAAATATGAGTCAAGGAAAAATATGAAATACGAGACTGCATAATTAGCGAGACAAAACAAAAGGATGTTACCACTACCCCAAAGGCCGATCAACCAGTCGTTATCCTGACTATCGGTTAAAGGCACCTTATCCATCCTAAGTTCGGAAAGAAGTCGATAATCGTGTTTGTCTGCCTCTAGGAGTTCGGAATATTTGAATCTCGATGGCTCGACCTCTCGCCAAGTGCCGAACTTCTCCATCCTTGGGCCCGAAACAAATGCCCACTTGGCATGAGACCCCTTGTTACTCGAATTTGTCTATGCCCAATCGGCTCTACCATTCCGATGGGCGCTGGAATAGAAACCTCGGCTCTTCGAGTTCCGACGAAGCTCATAATGATGCCAGAACAGAGCCATCTTTGGGATCATTTCCAAAGCTCGACATCGGGCCTGAAAGGCATTTATGTGAAAGAAGCTGTTCGGGTCCAATTGTCCGATGGCGATTTCCGTTTGCTTCAGTATACTCTTGAGAAGAGGCAACATGGGCAACCGAAAGCCGCATTTGAACGCAGCTTCGGATATGCCCGTAGCTCGTCCTCCCCCACAAATCGGAGGGATTTCGGGATTGTTCCAAATCCGATCCTTCTTCCTTGGAGTAAAGAAGTACCAGACGTGTTTCTCTACGACGTACTCGGCTGAAAAGTGCTCAATATCCTCTTCGGTCAGCTTTGACCGAAGATTCGCGGCTGGATACAGCTCGATTCACTAAAGGGAGAAACCCCCGAAGGACTTGCACCCTCGTCCGGCCGATCCACGTCCCTGCATTCGGAAATGAAGAGACGTTAGCCTTGTACTCGGACAAAATAAAAAGGAAACAGAAAAGGAAAAGGCCGAGTACAGTGGGCCGGATCGGTCGGGACAACCTCTAACCTAGAGCGAAGCAAATTAAAGATGGCTTAAACTCTACAAGGGAGGGATCGGGAAAAGCCGAAGGGAGTTCTCGAGTTTTGAAGATCCCGAAGGATGCTCTTACCCAAAAAACTTCCGGGCAAGTCCCGAAATCCCAGGAAAAGGGCGTACAAAGGTGGAATAGTGGAAATCGAAAGCACAAAGCATTATAAGCGTGCTTGTATTCTACTTGAAGAGACACGGATAATTTCCCATATATACATATAGTTATATACATGCATATAGACATGAAATGCAGGTTTATAGCAATAAAGCGACAAGTACGGGGACATTACAATCATAATGAATTTCAAAAAGAAGAGGAAAAAACTTACTTATTTGCCAATGAGTGATGATATCGAGTTCCTGCGGATGGTTTTCTTGAAGATGAACTTCTACTGGAATCGAGGGTCTGGGTATTGCCGGAAGTGATGCGACATTTCCAATCGTTGCCCTAGAAAAAGTTCTTGAAGGAAGTTTTTTGCTCTGTGAAAATGCACTATGTTGTACGCATGATAATAGAAATAAAAAGGGTTTGGAGGTTTTAAGTGAAGTAACACGACGTTTGGACAGGGGATGTTTCAAATTCAACGGACATGATTCAAGTGCGGATCTCGAGATTGGACAGCTGTAAGCATTTAAGAGGCACGTCTTCCCAAGAGCCGTCTCATCGTTCCACACATTCGTTCTTATTCGATGGAAGCGTCTGAAAAGTAAATTCTGAAGACGGGCCTAGGCTTTGGCCTTCGTCCTGAGGATAACTCCGAACGAAGTCCAGGGACATGTTGGAGGCCCACTTCCTTAGCGGGCCAGACCAAGGCCCAACAACCCGAATCCGAATGGAGGCCCATTTTCATCCGGTCCATCGGGAGACAACGGTCATATGGTTCACACTCCCTAAGATGTGGGACACGTTTGCACACGACACCCACTCTTCGGTAAACTGCCAACAAACAGATGGTAAAAGGAAATAGTCAGGTTTGATTCATTCATTCACAATTACACACAACACAACACAACACAAATACTCTACGTTCAAATTACCTTACCAAGAACTGACTAACTTATTCTCAAACCGGAAGTGAATCGGGGGGCCAAACCCTCGCATTCTTCTTTTGCAGGTCCGACCGAATAAAGGTCCGGAAGAAAACCGGTCGTAACAATTTCATATGAATTTTTTTCCTCATATAACTATCAGAAAAAATTATGATAAAATTTCCGATTTGGAAGTGTTTCTCTCTTTTGAAAAGTGGAAGAATTCATAAAATTTTCCAAAAAAAAAATATTCTTCCTTCGCAAAACATTTCGATTTCAAAATATTAAGCAAACAAAGGAATGTTTTCCAAAATTTATGATTTTTCTATATTTGTTTGACATGTGAAAAATATTTTCCAGAAATTAAACAAATGATAGATAAAAATATTTTCCTGAAAACAAAAGTGACCTGGAGCACGATTAGACTTTCTCTATTTACATGCTTTTTAGGTCTGCGTGCAAAAAGCTAAATAAAAATGTGGAGGACATGTTGTAAGCTAATCATTGGAAATAACAGAAGTAATAATTAGAGTTCAAAACTTTAACATTGCCAAAAAAAGACTTTATTTATTTAACTCCAGAAATTCAGTAGCTTGGCAGCCAGAAGTTCCCTGAAGAACACTACAGCAGAAGAATACTGTAGAGCAATGTAATTTTGCTTCCATAAGAACTAGTAAAACCCCGGACTATGAGAAAGTACAACAAATGTGCTAACGAGATACAATTGAATACCTACTCTAGCTACTGACCACGGTAGTGTACAACGGATGAGGTAACATGAAATAATTACACAGCTAGTACACGTTGACGGGCTTTCACTTGAAGTAGAAGCAGAATCTCTTCGCCACTGTTTGCTGCATCATAAACCAAGTTAAAGGTAAAGAACCACAACCTTCAAAGAGTTATCAAAATATTAATTGATAAATGCACATAATAGTACAAAACAATTTTTGTAAAAGGTATTTTTCAAAGTTATCTTTATTATTACAGAGGAAGATGCAAAGGTAGAAAACCTGTAGTAATATAGCAGCTCTCATTAAACTCTAAGGAAAAGTATATGAATGTCACAAAACAGGAAACATGTCCTTTCAAGACTTATATTGAGAACTATAAAGAAACAAACCAGAGAACTGTATTCTGTATGTCCAAAAGTCCTGTATAGTCTCCATTTCACTCAATTCATATGAAGTTACATTTGTTAATCGAGGGAATACTAACTTTGCCTCATCTTATAAGTTTTAACAGTGGCAGAGGGCATGCAAATAAGTTTTAACAGTGGCAGAGGGCATGTAAATAGGATTATACAAACAGTTATAGAAGCAACTCAATTTATGATCCTATTTTCTTATAATTTCAGTAGGTAACTGAACTAACATTTCAGGTCATAGTGTCAAACTTTTGGTAAATAAGTATCACGATAGGTGTAATGTTACAAGCATGTGCTAAAGATGCTAAGCTAGAATCTAACAATTACTGCTACAATTCATAGTCACGCTCATAACTCCAAACAATGTATGGTGGTGTTGAGTGTTGACAACGAGGCATGTACTTTAAACTAGCATTAATAGGAAAGGTAAATAGCATGTCAGCAAATCTTTAACTCCGCAGTGAGATTAACATGGGACTTGTTAACAGAGACATAGGATCAAGTACAGACAGTATTGAGGATAGCAGGGATAGGCCCTGCAAACGGTTAAAGGTCAAAATATATCTAAAAGAAATTATGTTAATGTCAAAACAAACCAGAAAAATTACTCAGATAAGTCTGATAGTGGTTTGGCAGCATGGAAAACTTAATAATATAGCCATCCATAAATCCAAAGTCAACTATTATGAAATAATCCCTCCGTCCCAAAATACAAGTCCCTTTTGATTTTTGATTGGTCAAACTGACCAAAGTTTGATTGAAATCAATATATATTATATAATTGAAAAAATTTAAAAAAAAGTTATATCATTAAAAAATACATCTAATCTATGTTACAATGCAATTTTTAGTTTTCAAAAATAATGACAATAATTTTTTGTATTTAGTCAAAGATTTGTCAATTTGACCACTAAGAAGTCAAAAGGGACATGTAAAATGAGATTTTATAGAGTACAAATAGACATTCCAGTTAAAGCAAAACACAATACACGGAAGAAAATGAAGATTAAAATGGTAAGAAGTAGAAACCATTCAACTTACCAGAATTAAAAAATTTAGCTTTTTTTTTTGTTTGCATTTTCTTAGAGCATCTCCAAGGCTTACAATCTGTTAGCTATAATAGTGATGTGGCATTCATTTTAGCTAATAACTATTGTTTTTTCTCCTCCAACCATGCATACTGTTAGGTAAATTTTTAGATAACAAGATACATATCCTCTATATTTGGAGGATATCCAAAAAATTATACATAACATTTAAAAATATCATATCCACTTATATTGTGACACATCATCAATTTAGTTTAATCTTATACATATTTACTAATTAAAATAACAATAAAATACTGTTTTTGAAATATAGCTAACAATTATAGCTAACATCATTGGAGTACAACTCCTTACAGGTTCAGTAAATTTTACATAACCATTATTTTATATTATTTTAGCTAACCATTTTAGCTAGTACCGTTGGAGATGCTCTTAACGAGAAGACAACAACCTCCCATTTTGAGGCAACTCCGGCAGCAGTATTCTGTCAACAGGTCTCTCCACTCCCTCCTCCGCCTTCCCAAACAACTGTTTTCTCAACACATCATGTAAATGCCCATACAACTCCGTCTTCAACGACTCAAACGCCAAATCCAACCTCTCCAATTGTTCCATCGCATTCTTATTATACATGAACAACCCATAATACAGATCAAAACTATCACTCGCCGTGTTCTCCACCAAATTCAACAACGTCTCGTACCCTTTCGTATTAATCGGAGTACTCTTCAAACTCAACTTCTCCAAAACCCTCCCCATAGTATGCGTTATAAACTGAGATTCTGCGGCATGTCTATCATGCTCAGCACAACTCATTCCCACCATCCTACACCCCTCATTCTTGAAAATATCAAGAAACCTCTCACACCGCAATTCCCTCGACTCCCCATTACCAATCCTAACCTTATCATACACAAAGGACAAACCTTTCCAACTCTCCTTCCCACTTTCGGGCCCGAACATGGGATGAGTACACAAAATATCAAAATCTTGAGGCAAAATTTGCAAAAACAAACTTTTGGGAAACTCCTTGACAGAAAGCACATCAACAAAAAGGGTATTTCTTTTCAATCTCTGTAAAGGCAATGACCTCAACACAGATTCAGCAGAAATAATAGAAGTGCATAACAAAATTACATCAGGGTGTTCTTCACAAAGATCATCAGCATCTCTAAAAAAAGATACCTTAATTTCAGCAGCTTTTTCGGAGTAATCAGAGCGAGAGTAAGCAAGAACATTGTGACCCTGATTCACAAGAGTCTTGGCTAAGAAGTGACCGAAATTACCGAAGCCCACGATGGCGATTTTGAGTTTAGTTGACTTGGTGAAGCGTTGGGAGAGATGAGACTCGTAGTCAAAAGGCTGGGCGGCGTCAATGGCATGGACTACGAGGCGGGGGTTACGGCGGTGGGAGAGGTTTGGGAGAGAGAAATGAGAGAGAAGAGATAAAGGAGAGAGAGGGCGAGAGAGAGAGTGGCATTCTTTGGGTTTCACGCCGGTGAAATGTTGTGGCCGGAGAGAAATCATGGCGGCTCTCTCTCTGTTTTTCTTTTACGCTCTGTTTTTTTTTGTTAATCCAAGTTTTAACAATTCATGTATTTGTTTTAAATCATTCATTTCTTATATGAGTTTATTACACTTTATATCCAATATCTTTGGAAGAAACACACTTAGAGGGTGTATTCAATCCGGATTTTGAAGGATTTTTTTGGATTTCTAAAATCCTGGAGTATTCAATTTAGATTTTAAAAAGTCCTTTGAAATCTGGTGGTATTCAATAAGGATTTAAAAAAATCCATTAAAATCTAGGTGTATTCGTTTAAGATTTTAAAAAATCCATTAAAATCTGGGTGTATTCGTTTTAGATTTTAAAAAGTCCTTTAAAATTTGATGGTATTCAAAATTCCATAGATTTTTTTGTATTTGATAAAATGATTGATTTTGAAGGATTTTCTAGTATATTTTATATCATTTGAAATCTCATCAAAATCCATGAGATTTTGAAGAATTTGTCAAGCACTCTAGTTAAATCAGCAAGACTCTACAAGATTTTTCATCAACTCTACGAAAATCAACGTAGAATTGAAATCAACAAAAATCTTCTAAAATCCATGGACTATTATAAATCCATTAAAATCTAAATTGAATATTAAGTACTCATACTTTTTTTATTGGCAGTTGAGTACCAAAACTTTTTTTTCAGTTTCACTTTGCACCCTTTTCCGTTATTTGACTGTTAATGTTAAAGAAATAGAAGGGTAATTTCGCAATTATATTATAAGGGGGTGTATTCAACTGAGATTTTAATGAAGTTTTGATAATCCATGGATTTTAATGAATTTTTTAAATCCATGGACTGTTTAAACTCTACAAAGAATTTTGTAAAATTGATGTAAAATTATTGAGATTTGAAATGTTTTTTAGAAATCCATCAAAATCTCATTGATTTTTGTAAGATTTCAAAACTTATAAAAACAACTAGCAAATCCACCAATTTAATAAATCTAAAAAATCCATGAATTTTTGAATACCATCAGATTTAAATGGATTGTTTTAAATCCAGGTTGAATACACCCAGATTTTAAATGACTTTTTGAAATCCTAATTGAATACCCTCATATTTTAAATGACATTTTGAAATCCAAATTCAATACCTCAAGATTTTAATAGATTTAAAAAAATCTAAATTGAATACCCCTAAATTTCTAAAATCTCTCAAAATCCTTCAAAATTCCAGTTGAAACTTTTGATTGTACATTAAAAAATTTATTATAATTTGATTTAATTGCCTAAAATATTATTACTTTCGAATATTAATATGTTATGCTATATTAAATTAAAATAATTATAATATAAGAATTTTAATATCTGGTTTTAGCCTTATGACTATACACTTTATTTAATTTTAAAATTTTTGAATAAGATAATCTTAAATTGCATAATATTATTTATAAGAAAAAAAAATAATTTACAATTGCATCATCGCATTATTCAATTAAGTTAAATAGTGCTTAAATTTTTTTAAATTAAAAGGATTGTATTTATTAATATAAATTAAATTATAATATTTTTATGTAAATCAATTATATATTTCATGTAAAATAAATATATTTATTAATAAAATGACTAAAATACCCCTTGCATTTAAAGACATTTTGACGAAATTACACTCAGGAATTGCAAATTGAAAAAAAATTGAAATATAAAAGATGAACTCCACAAAATAAAGTTTGAGTATTTAAACATATTTCTCTCAAAGTTATGGGTTACAAACTGTAATAAACTCTTTTTTATATTTATCATGGTCCACAGATTACGATTAGGTGGATTAGCAAGAGCTTTTTTGACTTGTGAAAAATATATTATATCCTTATATATAATAAGCATAAGAGGGATCTTATCCAAATTTTTGGTCTGGTCGTTGTACTATCAAAATCATATGATCCGTTGGATTAAAAATAGACAATCAAGATTAGATCACATTAAAAAGAAAATTATAATCTAAAAAGGATATAATTAAAAAAGATTGCATTAGAAGTGAATTTTAAAAAGAAAATTATAATCTAAAAAGGATATAATTAAAAAATGTTGTATTAGAATTGAATTTTAAAAAATTTATAATCTGAAAAGGATATAATTAAAAAAGGTTGTATTAGAATTGAATTTGATTTATTTTTTTATTAGTATTAAAAAAAATTCATATTTACTATTAGGGCTTTACCTTGAGATCTAGAAATCACGTGAATCTGATAAAATTATCTTTAAATTATGATGATTTAATAATTGTTATTCAAATGGAAATACTCAGAATCTCAAGAGAAAATATAATTACAAATTTTTACATTAATCCTATTCAATGTAAAAGTCCTACATTGATATTGCTATTCAATGTAAAACAAACCTAATTATATATGATTTAAATCATTAAGATATTTTTAAAAAGGAAATTTTAATCTGAAGAGGATATAATTAAAAAAAGGTTGTATTAGAGATTTTTTTAGACAATCACTAAATGAAAGATTATTTTGTTAATTTCACGTGGGTTGTAATTTTATATAAATTATAAATTATATTATGTGAATATTGTTGGAAAGGTGGAATGTATGTGAATTTGTGTTTATATGATGATTTGTGTAAGCTGTGAAGGTCGGTGTATTTTTATTTTATTTTTGAGGATTTAAATATGTTTAAATCATGCATTTTTTATCCTCTCTCAATTTTATAAAATTATCGGAGGACTTAAAAATCATGAAATCTTTTGTAATATTATCTTTATATATTTATTGAGTTTTTAAAATTGGGGGGTGAATTGATTTGGGTGTTTTAGTATTTTAAAATGATTTTAAGAGTTTTGTTGTATTTTTTTTAAAGGATAAAAACTTGTAAAATTCATATTTAATTCATTTTTGATCAGATGAATATTTTAAAAATATGTGGGTGTTTGTAATTTTATACTCTTCTTTTTAAAAATGAAAATTTTAATTTTCCAAAATTTTTATTTAATTATGATTTGTAAAAGATGTTTGTTAGTTTTGAAAGCGAATAAGTAGTGTTTTAATTGGGACATAATCCTGCAATATATAGTTATTGATAATAAGTGCATTATATATGCGTGTAACTTTTACGGATCAAAATCATGAGATTTAATGATATGTGTAATTAAATGAATCAAGCAGGTAGTAACATATTACTAACTTTTGGGGAAATTCTAAACATGAAAATACATTTACGCCCTGTTTGGTAACTTGGAATTCATTTGAATTCCTGGAATTGATTAAATTTAGTGTTTGGCAAGATTAAAAAAATTTGGAATTGATGAATTCCATACCAATTAAATATTAGCTATTTTTTTGTAATTTGAAATTACAAATAAAAGGTAGTCATTTGAAATTCTTCTCCACCAAACTATATTACCATCACTCATTTTTTGGAAATTTTTTTGGAGAAATAGTTTTTGAAACTTTTTTTCTCGAGAAATTTTTTTCCCGAGGAAATTTTTCCGAGAAAATTTTCTCGAGAATTTTTTTCCCGTGAAAATTTTCTCAAAAAAAATTTGAAAAATTTCTCCGGAAATTTTTTCTCCGGAAAATTTTCTCGAGAAATTTTTTTCCGGGAAAATTTTCTCGAGAAACTTTTTCCCGGAAAAATTTTCTCGAGAAATTTTTTCCCGGGAAAATTTGAGAATTTTTTTTCCGGAAAAATTTTCTCGAGAATTTTTTTCCCTGGGAAAATTTTCTCGAGGAATTTTTTCCCGGGAAATTTTCTCGAAAAATTTTTTCCCGGGAAAATTTTCTCGAGAAATTTTTTTCTTTAATAATTTTCTCGAGAATTTTTTTTCCGGGAAAATTTTCTCGTGTAGTTTTTTCCCGGGAAATTTTTTTCCAGGAAAATTTTCTCGAGAAATTTTTTCCCTGGAAAATTTTTCTCGAGAAATTTTTTTATGGAAAAATTTTCTAGGGAATTTTTTCGGGAAAAATTTTCTCTAGAAATTTTTTTCCGAGAAAAGTTTCTCGAGAAATTTTTTCCCGAGAAAGTTTCTCGAGAAATTTATTCCAGGAAAATTTTCTCCATATTTAAAATTTCTGAATTTGAAATTCTCGTACTTACCAAACGAAAAATTTGGATTTGAAATCATGGATTTGAAATGAAATTCAAGTTTTCAAACACCACCTTAAGTAATTTACTCCTCTATAAATTTGTGCAAATCTTCCTAACATTACAGAATCAACAGTACTAGGCACGTGCATGGCATTATTTTTAAAATATATGAGCTTAATTGAATTTAAAGCTAAAAAACTTAGCTTCTCTTTTTCTTGGACTCCGCTGCAACCATATTTTATCGAAGCATTTCGTTGGGGTAATTTTCCAGAGCCTCTATTTTGTCCTTCAACACCACAATTACGTTGGTATTAACTTTTGCAATCGTACAAACGTCACGATTTTCATCCACGAAAAATTTATTATTCTTTTTCAATTTTATTTGCTCTGCACGGTTCTCAGAGACGGCGCAAAATGTTGATACCGATTTTTGTCACGGACGGGCATCATGATAACGAGTATCCGTATAGAGCTTTAATAGATTTTCATGGCCGTTTACAGAAGAGGTTAGGGTTTATCGTGAGTTTTAGACTGAGCTTGAGAGTTTATTCTAAGAGAGCCTCTAGAATTTCGTGTGTCCGGATCCCCTCTAATATTTATAAAGAATCAAGTCAACGTAGTTCTATTAGGAACTACTACCTTCGTCGAATAGAGTTCTAGTTAGAACAATACTCCTAATTTTTAGGAGCAAGTCACCTAGTTTTAATGATCCCCTCGTTATTGGGCCTTTTTAATATGGACCGATACCCATAAAGGGATCAGACTTATATCTCGTATCAACACTTTATTTGCTCAAATCAAGAGTGAGTTGGTGTTACCGGGATTGTCAATTTTGATGTGCCATGTTGGTATGTCAATTTTTGGTAACTTTTTAATCTAGTGAAAGCATAAATTATATATATATATATAAGCACATGTTAAAAATGGGTCGCATTGTTTATTAGAGTTTTACTGTTTCAATTGCTTTGTTTCCATGTTGATAATTCTAAAAATTCTAATATAATTCTTGATCTTCTTGTACAATCTTGGGTTTGTTTCTGAGATAAGCCCTTCTGCTGGTTCAGTATACCTACTAGACTTTAAACTACGTAACACAGCCATAGTCATTCTTTCCCTTTCCGAACTTATCACCACTCTATAAAATGGACTATATTCCATCACTCATTAGTCATTATCTACGCACGCACACACGTATGTAATATACATTCCTTATCCAAATTTAATATTTGATTTCGATAATAAGTACGATGATTTGGTAAATAAAGGGTAACGAATATTATCTCTAGTTAATCGTAAACTGCTGATGTCGAATTATCATGGACGGACATCATAAAAATGGATATTCATACTGAGTTTGAGTAAATAACCATGATTGTGTTTTAGGGATTTTTTAGACTGAGTTTGCGAAATTATTCAACGAAAGAGCCTCTAAAATCTTTGGTGTCAGGTCAGATCCTTCTTAAGGTTATCTTTAAATTTATAAATAATCAAGTCAACGTAGTTCTATTAAGATCCACTACATTTTCTGTATAAAATTCTAGTTAGAACAATATTTCTAATTTTTTGAAACAAGTCATTTAATTGTAATGAATATCCTTATTATTATTATTGGGCCTATTTAATATGGACTGATACCCATACGAGATCAGACTTATATCTCGTATCAACATGTCCCCAATATTTATTGGAGGTTTCCTTTAATGAATACTTAATTAAAGTATTTTTTTTCTCGCTAGATGCATTTTCTGAGATTGAATTTACTCGACAATATGTCAATTTGTTATACTGCAAATTTTGCCTATTCATGCATATGTTTGTCAGATAATAATTCTAATCTTGTCACATTTTTTTTTACTATCCATAGCATGTTTCTCCCTTATAAATCATTGATAACAAGAGTCACCTGTATCAACTTAAGGTTAACCTGGATGAAGTTGGATTCGTCAATCCCATGCACCAAGTTTAGGCTAACATTATTAGCGAGAGCTCTCTACTACTGCTAGTCATACCGCCTTATGGCATGAGTAAGTTTCAAGCATGTGCTTCCGAGCCATAAAATGTTAATATTAACTTTGCTCCTACACAAATAAGAGGTCGTCTGTAAGAAAAAATAGGGGATTGTTGGGAATAATTCATGAGTTGTGATGTTTAGAATAGAATGATCATATACTTCTCGTAATATCGTGATCGTAATAAAGGGTTTAGCACTTAGTATAAGATGAACAAGTTATTCAGAAACTGCAGAACTGTGAATAGTGTTCAATCAAGAACTATACATCACGGACTATTTTTCATGGACTATGGTCAAATCCTGATGCTATGATCAGATCTTGATACAATGATCAAATCCTGATGTTATGATCAAATCCTGATGCGATATCCTAATGATATTCTGCATGCTGCAGAAACTGCAAAGTGCTTTTATATAGGATCGAATGTTTTAAAGATAGCAAGAAGTGCACATGAAGAAAAAAATCAAACTAATGGTGGAGACTATCAACCGACTGACAGAGAACTACCATGTATTGATTATTATTTTTTCTGTTATTAGTTGATATGTAGCATTATAAATACTCTCTCTATATCATTGTAATGTGTGTGCGGAAAAAGTCATGAGTATACGAGTGAACAAACAGAGAGAAAGTTTTATATTGAGAGTAGGGCTGTAAATGAACCGATACACTCGTGAACGGTTCGACGTTCGATTCGAAAAAAGCTCGGTTCGCGTTCGATTCGATTCACAAACGAGTCGATCGTGAACATAATTTTAAGGTTTGATTTATAAATGAGCTGAATTTGATCACGATAAAGTTCGACTCGATAGATCGCGAACAAGATCGATTAACGTGTTCGTGTACAGGCTCGTGAACATACCTCACGAACATGTTCGTGAATAAGTTCAATAATTTAGCTCGTTAACATGCTCGGTATTCGAGTTCATTAGCGGTTCATAAACAAATTCGATAGATAATCTCCTATATATAATATATGTTTGATTATTAGAATATACTCTCGAAACTCTTATTAATTGTACATCATTAATTAGAATATCTTATATTTTATTCTAGATATTATAATTTTTTATTTTATAATAATAATAATAATAATAATAATAATAATAATAATAATAATAATAATAATAATAATAACTAAATCTTACAATTAGTATATGTAGTATAATAGTATATATTTGTCAAAATATGTATCAAATAAATATTACATCATTTTAAGTGCTAAATTTTAGTATTAAATATTACTGATGTATAAATATATTTATAATACTTAAATATATAAAAAGATATTAAAACATGTTTATGATTGTGTAAAATTTGAAATTAAAATAACTTTGAGATACTTGCAAATATTTCTTATAAAGACCAAAATAAGTTAAATATATAAAAAGATATTAAAACATGTTTATGATTGTGTAAAATTTGAAATTAAAATAACTTTGAGATACTTGCAAATATTTCTTATAAAGACCAAAATAAGTTAACTAAACACTACAAATATAATAATATTTTTTTAATACTTTAAATTTATAAAATGTAATGAGATAATACTATAAACATATAATCTATGCCAAAATTTACAAATAAGATTGTAAACTTATGTAAGGAGATCGATACTTTTGTATGACTGATATTTTATAGATTTTATGTAAGAAAATTAGTATTTTGTATGACTAATGATATTTTATGGTAAGGAGATGTGAGAATTTTATTGGTTGATGATTTAATATTATTATTTTTAGTGTTGAGACATAAATTTAATTATTTAATTTTGGACTTTTTAATTTTTTTAATGTTAGATTTTTGTATACAAAAATAAGAAAACAAGTTTATGAGTTGTTCGTAAGTGAGCTCGTGAGCATAAGTTCGTGAGCAATATTTAAAATTTATTCGTGAGCTTAATTTCATGAACAAGCTCATGAACAAGCTTAAAAAGTTCGTAAGTAAGCTCATGATACATGTTCGTGAGCTGTTCGTGAACGATTCGCGAACAACATTTTATCGTAACGAACCGAGCTCAAACATATTTTTTTGTTCGATTTAAGTTCGAGCTCGAGTTCGAGTTCGATAATTTCTTAACAAACGATACATGAACATTTTAGAGTTCGGCTCGGCTCATTTACACCCCTAATTGAGAGCAGATGCTAAAGGTATTTAAACACCTTTGGTAGAGTTTGTATTTATCTTATTAATACAAACAAGTTTGATTTATTCGTTGGTCATTGTTATTTACTTGAGCAAGAAACATACACGATTACTTATACTTGTATTCAACTCCCTTTCTACAAGTATATTTGTATTAACAGATACGAAAGATCAATCTCAAGTTTCAAGTTAAAATAATATGTGGAGGTATTATTTTAGATATTTTGAATTAAAATGACCTTCAGGAGCGATCGAAAAATTCATTTATCTATACTGACAACTCCGACAAATGTTTTGACCTGACATACATTCAAATATAATATTCTATACTTAAATATGACTATGAGGTCCAAGGAATAATTAAGTTTTTGAATTTAAAATAATTTTATCCAGATAGATAATGATTTACGAGTAAATCGGAATAAAAATATTTTTTGGTTTTACGGCATGGTTTTTGGCAACGTAATTTGAATATAAATATTAAATAAATATATCCAATATATTGTAAGATGAAATATTTAACAACGACACTCTTTCAAATAAATCTTACAAATTTGGCTCCTAAAAATAGTATTTGAAATTTCTCGATTTTCGTACTTTCAATCATTGCTTCTTCTTTTTTTGAGAAAAATGACCTAATATAAAATATAGTGATATTTACATCCTAAGTCGATGTCAAATAAAATATAAGAAAATGTTTTTGAATAGTTTGATCACATTAACTTTATTCCCGAAAAATATCAAAAAAGAAAACCTAGAGGAAGTTTATTAAGTGATCTAGTAAACTTACTAAATTTGTTATTTAATTTCCAATTTATGAGAGTATTTTGGATCATATTGGATTATCTGTTGTGTCTAATCAAACGGTTTCCCTTTGATTAGATTTTTCTTTTTCCTTTGATTAGATTTTATTTTTACTAGCATAAAACCCGTGCGATGCACGAAATTTTTTTTAATATTATATGAATTTTTTTCATTAATTTACATTAATTTTTTTAAAACATGAATTTTGAAAGTTTAAATTTTTATATGGGATGATTTGATAATAATTATATAAATGTTATCCGTGATATTTCTAGAAAATGAGGGATTTTAGTTAGAAAAGATAATAGGTTTTAGTTGAAAAAGGTAATTGGTTAATTGTTAGTAATTATAAAATTATTATTTTATTTTATTAAATAAAATGCCCGTAGTATGATTGGAAAAAGAGAGAATTTAGTTATAGAAAATTAAAAAGGTAACATGTTCTAGGTGAAAAAGGTAATTGATTAGTTTATAGTAAATATAATTTAATTATGTTATTTTACTAAATACAATTGCTCGTAATGTTTTTAGAAAAAGGAGAAATTAATATTGTCAGTGATATTTCTATTAAAAGAGTAATTTTAGTTAGAAAACATAAAAAAAAAATATGATA
Source organism: Saposhnikovia divaricata (assembly GCA_036435485.1). NCBI lineage: Eukaryota > Viridiplantae > Streptophyta > Magnoliopsida > Apiales > Apiaceae > Saposhnikovia > Saposhnikovia divaricata. The sequence goes on from CM071598.1 coordinate 61,267,951, forward strand.
CGTTTTAGCTGAAAAAGGTAATCCATAAATTATTAATATTATAATATTATTAGTTTATTGTATTAAATTGAACCACCCGTGATATAATTGGAAAACGAGAGATATAATTGCAAAAAGATAGATTTTAGTTAGATAAAAGGTAATGTGTTTTGGCTAATTGATTAGGAAATTGATTAATAAAGGAGAAATTTTAGTTAGATAAAATATAAAAGATGTTGTATTTTACCTGAAAAAGGAAATTATTTAATTATTGAAAAATAGAAAGATAATATGTTTAATCTGAAAAAGGAAATTGATTAGTTAGTAGGATGAATTTTATTGTAATTGAGTAAGGGTAAATAAGTAAAATCAATAGGTACCGTACGACCGGCCAAACTTTTAATATTTCGGCTTTTATATAATAGTATAGATTTGTTCCTTTTAAATAGTGTTTTAATATTGTTAGGATTTAGGAATTTTTTGTTGTGTTATTTACTTTAATATTATTTTAGAAATATTTCTTAATGAGATTTTTTTTTGTTTTTTCATTTGAGAAGACATTGGAAAATCTCTTCCCTTCGGTTAGATGATAAATTTTCTTGAATGAAACAAACTAAATTCCTTTCTCCGGTTTTGTGGGTATTGTATTTTGGTATAATTTATATACGAGAATGTATTTTTTTAACAAAAAAAAAATATGCTAAATTGTTTTTGACAAAAAAACCAAAATCTACTAAAAAAATCGCATGTCACGCTTTATTAGCTCAATGATTAAGATCAAGGGTGGGTTGATTTAACAAGTATTGTCAATTTTGAGGTGCGTATTGGAAGTCGCCTGCAATTATCAATTTTTTTTTTGGATAAGCAATAATATATTAAAAATCTGAGGAGGGTTACAAAAGCTAGCAACATTAAAGAGTTGCTCAACAGCAAAAGGAACCTACATCATGGGCTGAACATCTTGAATAGAAACTAACAGAACTAATAAACCACTACCAACTATGTCTTAGTCTTGAAAATTTGACATAGAAAGCGAGAAATGAAAATGCGAGATGACCTATGGAATGTCCTACCCAGATTCTACTCTGCCTCTGGGAGAGGCTCGTCACCCTCCTTTACTGCATTGGACGTACTACCTGACTCAAACGTAGTAGATGATGAGAGCCTTGGATAGGCAGCTAGCTGGACGACCTCACTCAGAGGAGATGAAAACAACTTAGAGGGGCCAGATGACTCCGAGAGTAATACTGAACATTTCTCCTTGCCTTTGCCTTTCTGAGGTGGACGAGACAAAGGCAAAGGGGCAGGTGCTGGGGTCTGCCCTGAGAAAGGCAAAGACTAAAGAGGGTTTATAATGTGAGTGGCAATAGCAGAAGGAGCCGAGAGGATAACAGGATTAGACCTAGGTGGAGGGTGACACAAATCACCATGACCAAAGTTTGAAAAAATTTCAAAAGCATTTGAGTGAGGTCCCAAGCCATTATCCATATCCAAGATTTCAGCTAACCTGCCGAATGGAGTTGGAACCTCCACTAGTTCAGTGCAGTTTCGAAATCCATACTCTGCCATGAACAAAGGTGCACTATTTCTAGTATCAAAAACAGAAATGATTTTGCAGCTTCTTTGAAGAGAGGAAACATCTCTCTTCTTGTTGTACTCAGTGTGCAGGGTGTTGATTTGCTGAACAGCTGCTACTAAATTAAGCCCCTCCAATATTTCTTGATCCTGTTCGAAGAGCAAATCAAAGGCTTGGACGTTGTCGCACTCGATGCGGACATGGGGGATATTCCTAGTAAAGGCCAACCTCATAGCCAAGTGAATAGCCCATATTTGAGATTGAAAGTCGTCCATACCAATAAGAGGACCCATAACTCCCCATAGAAGTGGCCATCATGATCTCGGGCAACTATACCAATCCCATTGCTATTACCATTCTCCAATGGGTGTTCGTCAAAAACCCCATGGACATTTATTTTGACAACATTTCTTGAAGGTGGGAACCAAAGGTTATGCATGTCGAACAATGAGAAAAAAACAGAAGGGAAAGCAGAAAACTATCAAGAAGAAGAGGTGGTGAATCATTCTTAAATAGCATGAGAAAATCCAGCCATCTGACCCGAGGGACACTAAATGCCATCCACCAGAAATTTCTACTCACATTAGGTAAGGTACTAATCAATACCATACCTAAATCCATGCATCGAGCAAATGAGATCTTTGAGTCCCTTCTTTAGCTAGTCTATCAGCCTCAGCATTAAAATCTCTAGGTACATACATAAAGTTGACATAACTGTTCGAAGGGAAAAGATGTTGCAAGTCCCCATACAACCTTCTTTTGATAAAGAGATTTACTGTAGGTAAAGAGTCAGAGCAAAACAAGATTTTGGATCTGTTTTGTTGTACTGAATGTACTGTGGTCACTAAATGCTCAAGTGCTTTAACCTCTACTTCTATTGCACCCTCCACATGAACTGGTCCAGAGAAGATATATTTCAGCGTACCCATGTTGTCCCAGACCATACCTCCTATACCAGCTTTAACATTATTATCTATCTGAGTAAATGACCCATCAGCAGAGCAAACCAATTCGTACTTAATAAAGATATTGTGCCAGAAATCAGAGTTCCTTTCAAAAGAATTAAGTCTCAAAGCACCAGTTGGATTGATTTCCCAGAAGTTGCCATATTTACTATTCAAGAGGCCCACTGCTTCCAACCATTTAAAAGAACGATGCAAGATTAATGCATGACAAACTTCCTTTTTGAGTTTCTTTCCGTGAAATACTAACTCATTTCGTCCCAACCAAATAGTCCATAGCACAACTGCAATCAATATGTGCCATACCTTCTTGTCCAAAATTTTATAATCCTGAGATAAAAGATATTCGAGCGAAAGAGGGGATCTGTCTCGAGAAATACTCACACCACACCAATTGCTAATAAAAGACCAACTCCAATTTGCTAACTCACAAGAAAGGAATAAATTATCCAAAGATTCTTCATGGCCTTCACACCACTTGCAGTTGGTATCAAAATCGGATAAATGTAAACGAGAGCCCAGAAGGGAATTGGTAGGTAACACTTTATGTTCTAATTTCCATAAAAAGACCTGAACCTTGGGTGGAACTTTGATATTCCAAATTAGAGACCAAACTTTCGAGGGATTAGAAGTGGTGATTAGAGAGCGATAACATTCTTTAGAAGTAAAGACCTGGTTATTATGAAGCCAAACCAGTCTATCTCTGTTAATGTTAAGGTATAGTTGGGCTACAAAGCAGCCAAGCGACTGTGCAGCAGCTTCCTCCCATGCTCTGAGCGGATGACTCCATATACATTCCCAATGGCCATTTCCAGAAAACCAGCAAGACTTAAAAGTCTGAACGGATGAGAACTTGAGAGAGGATAGAGCATATAGTCTAGGGAATTCATCCTTTAATGATCTAGATCCACTCCAGAAATCTTCCCAAAACAAAATCTGGGAGCCCTGACCAACTTGCCATCGAAATTTAAGATCAACTCTCCCACTAGCAACAGATTCTAAGCCAGATTCGACTATGCCTCTAATGATGTAAGATGCAGCTATATTCGAGTGGAGACTAGAAAGATTGACCGAAAAGTCTAATCCATATTTATTTTGCAGAAAAACGTTCCAGAATCTACCTCTATCCTCACTACATTTCCACCACCATTTAAATAGAAGTGCTGAATTGCTATTCTTTAAAGATGGGATACCCAAACCACCCATCTCTTTAGGCCTGCAATTTTTTTCCCAACTTATTAGGTGCAGTTTAGAGGTTTCTCTATCATTATTCAAGTTGACCCCCCAAAAAAAATCTCTTACGAATACGATCAATTTGGTTCACCACCGTCTGAGGCATGAGGAACAAACTGAACCAGTAAATCGGCATACTGTCTAAAGTAGCTTGAAGAAGAATCCTCTTCCCAGCTTGGTTTATATATTTACCCTTCCACGAGGCCAATTTCCTACGAAGTTTAACCAAAAGTGGTTCCCAGAATTTCACGTATCTGGGAGAAGAGCTAATATTAGCACCAAGGTAGAAAATGTCACTATCTCCAACCTCACACCCTAAAACTGATGCCCAGAAGTTCATGTCATTGTTGTCCTCACAAAAACCATACAGCTTACTCTTCTGAAAGTTTACTTTAAGACCTGAGAGAATAAAAAAACTATGTAGAACACTCTTCACTCCCTCAACTGACTTGGAGTCATTGTTAAGAAAAATTATGATATCGTCTGCATATTGCAGATGGGAGATTGTAGCTCCTCTATTCCCTATTGCCACACCCTTAAAAATACCTGACTCCTTAGCTTTATTAAGCATAACATGCAGTACTTCCACTACCAAATTGAACAAGAGAGGAGATAAGCGGTCACCTTAACGAAGACCTCGACTTGGTGAAAATTCTCTTAATGGCGATCCGTTAACTAGAACAGAAACTCTTGTCGTGTGAAAGATAGATGATAGCCAATCAATCCATTTTTTCTGAAAATTCATTTTCTCCAATAAGTGAAAGAGAAAGGACCAATTAACGGAGTCAAATGCCTTCTCAAAGTCGACTTTGAAAATTAGACCTTACTTTGTTTGCTTTTTATGCTACTCACCACCTCACTTGCAACCAAGATACTGTCTGAGATGTTACGCCCTTGCATAAAGCCAGATTGTTGCTCCGAAATTAAACCTGGAAAAGTCTTTTTCAGTCTTTCGGCCAACAGCTTAGTAACCAGCTTCATACAGGAGTTGATCAAGCTAATTGGTCGAAAGTCTGAGACCTTAACAGGATTATTGCCTTTGGGGATTAGAGTAATGAAGGAAGAGTTCATTCCCTTAGGAATATGCCCATTTCTGTGGAATTTATTAATGAACGAGAATACATCCGATCTGAGAAACGACCATAATTTCTTCAATGCTCCCATACTCAACCCGTACGGACCGGGTGCTTTCTCAGATGGACTAATCTTAAGAGCCTCATCTAGTTCCAGTAGAGAAAAATCTTTAAATAAAGATTCTGAGACCTCCATGGATAAAGCAGGTAAGGTTAAATCGCCTAAACTAAGACAACTAACTCCTGTATTCTCGTTCAAGAAAGATTGAAAATGGCTAAAGAAGGCATCTTTAATAAGATCCGGAGAAGAGACCCAATTTTCTTTCCAGAATATCCCCAAGATTTGATTTTTTTCCATTTGTACTTGACTATATTATGGAAGAAATTGGTATTCTTATCACCAAAAAGAGACCACTTCAGTCTAGCCTTCTGTCTGAGCATATCATTTCTCAATCTATATTGAGTTTCCAAATTATGAGCAATCTCAACTTTTCTAGTATCAGACAAACCCATTTCATCAGCTCTGAACTGCTCATTTTCCAACCTTTTAATGTTATGGTCAACATTTCCATTCACTTGAATATTCCATTGTTTGATTTTTTGGTGTATCTCCTTCAGCTTCGAATGTAGATTTAAACTCCCAAGTTCTAACCAGCATTCACTTAGAGATGATTTCAGTGCAGTGTCATCTAGCCAACAATCGAAGACTTTGAACGGTCTTGGCCCCCAATTTTCTTTACTCGTTGTGAGGAGCAAGGCTCTATGGTCCGAATTCTTTCTATCTAACACTTGGACCACCCAATCACCTTGTTCGAACCACTTCCAATTTACAAGCACTCGATCTAACTTACTTTGCTTACCCTCTCTTCCACACCAAGTGAAGTTGGAGTTCAGAAATTTTATATCTTGAAGTTCATTACTCTCAATGAAGTCATTAAATGCCACTGAATCTGATTCCCTATATAAACAGTTGGATCTTTCTGACATGGCTCTAACACAATTAAAATCCCCCAGAATGCATATAGATTCCTCTGAACATTCTTGAATCTGAGTACTTATCATATTCCACAACAACACTTTTTCATTAAATTCCTGAGGTGCATAAATAACCAGAAAGAAGAGGCTCTTACCACTTGGCACGTAAATACCTTTCAAGCCCAACCAATTTCTCCCTGACTGTTTGTAAGAGATTGAAATAATAGAAGGGTCCCAAAAGGATATGATACCACCCTAGAGACCATCTGCTGCCACCTCTGCCCAACAGGAATCTTCATACACTCCCAGTGATCTTATAGCTGCCATACTGAGATCCTTGCACATTGACTCTTGTAAATAGACCATCCCTGGCTTATACATTTTAACAAAATTCCTTACATTTGACCTATTCTGACTAGAAGCCAAGCCTCGAACGTTCCAATTAAAAACTGTTAACCAATTCATGAAACTGACAGAATGATGGATGAAAAAGAAGAGAATCTTACTGCAACCTTTTTACAATGCTTTCTAGAGCTTCTTCTCTGCCACATTCTACAGACAAACCCATTAGCGTACTAGACTCTAGTACCCTTTCTGCCTCCTGATGCAGATTCTTAGCAATTTGAGTCTTAACCAACCTTCTACTAATTCTCTTAGGTAGCTGAAATGCCTTCACCAATTTGTTCTGATACTTTCTAGGCCTCCCTCTTTTTTTGATAACCTTGAGTTTATCAAAGTTTTGCAAAACAGAACCTAAAGAGTTGCTAGAATTAGTACCTGTAAATGTGTGCAAGGAAGCAGATCTGATGACTCCTTGTTTGCTAATCGAAGAAAAGGAAGGGTCTGAAAGATCCCTAACTTTCCAGGTTGCGGTGGTAACATGTTCTGTCACTTGATCCTTTGATCTTGGGCTGTCTTCTATAGGGCGATTTAAGACATTTTCTATAATTGGATATTGAATTACAACCTCTTGACCCTTGCCTGGAGAGTTTGATATAATAGATGATTCATAGGTCTCGTCGCTATGGTATCCTGCCTCATCATCCTGCATATTAACTGGATGAACCTTTTCACTAGCAATATCTTCTTGAGTTCTCAATTCTCTGTAGTCATTACTAACCATCAAATGCAGCCCTTCCTTATCCACCTCCGATAAGCATATATCAATGTCCTTAAGATTAAATCGCACCTTACTCCTAGAGGAAAATTTATATATAATAGAAGTACGGACTCCTACTATCGGATTTTGAAAGAGAAAGTCCTCATCTAGCATATCCGAAGATCCCACAATATCACCCCAATCCCTAGTCAATTCCTTAAAAGTCTCCAAACACCAGCAAGAAATAGGGAGACCTACAATTTCCACCCAAGCAACACGTTGAAGGAATAAATCCTCCTGACACATCTGATTGCAATTTAGAAAACCAAGTCCCAGTAGATCCATGTCTAAATTATCATACTCCATCTTGTCCATGAAGGTCAGCAGGAACTTGTGACTGGAAAGGCCCCTAACCAAGATATTGTCGAACCCCAGGGCATCTAGATGTCTCAATACCTCCGTCACTGTGCTCGGGTTAAGCATTTGAACCACCACACTACTTTCCAAATCCTTAATCAAATCCTTATTAATTGATATCTCATTACTAACTGCATCCTTTTCTAAGTTGACAACTGAATTAGATGCCCGCTCCTTCTCCCTATGAGGGTTGGATTGAGGCAAGGATACTCCTATTTTAGCACTACTTTGACCCTTAGTAGCCAAAGGAGAGGATGCTCTGGTCTTCTTCTTATTTAGAGCAAAATCCAATCTTAAAATGTGGCCTTGAAAGCTTTTAGCTGATAGTCTACGAATCAATTCAGATGCCGCTATCCCAGACTATAGTTTAACAAAACCAAACCGTTTGCCAAATTTGTCCAACTTAATTGGTAGAGTTATATCTCTGACCCTGCAATTCTTTTTGAAGAAAGACCAAATGTCTTTTGCTTGAGCATTAACCGGCAAGTTTGATATAAAAACCACATTATGCTCCTTGTTCCTGCAATCACTTCTAGCAGAAGGAGAGCCCAACTTAATAGGCTCAGAAGTGGGATTTTCAAGAAGTACCTCCTTAAATGATTTACCCGAAACATTGCTGATTACAGGGGATGTGGGAATTGGGCGCTCCGAGATGTGACAGTGAGCTTGAGCATCTAGCGATCTGGTATGAATTTGAAATAAAGCTCTGTTGATCTAGAAATCTATACCTTTAATCGCCTCCTCCCAAATCCATCTATCCACTAAGTGTCCATTGTTGTAGATGAAATCCAGTTCAACACAAGCCTTGTGTGACTTGTCATTATTGCGATCTTTCAAATAAGGGTTGGTCAATCCAAATCGCTTACTTTCATCACCGAAAGAAGTCTGAGGTACCTTGGAGGGTCTCTTCCTGCGTTTCTTATTTAATACTTTTACCCATCCCTGGTCCTTGTCTACCTTGAGAGCTCAAGATGCCATGTCCATGTCATGGTCAGGATTTAAGGACTTCAAATCTCTGGACATCTTAAGAGAGCCATAGTGGATTTGATTAAGAGCCATTCTTAATCCCTCACCCTCTCTTCTTTGAACCATCTTGATCACATTAGGATGGATCATGTGCTTTTTGCTTAAAATGAAATTAACTAAATCATCCTCGTCGTTCTTCGCTCTTTGCTCGTGCTCTTCTCTATATTAGTAACCCACAGATTTGAGATTCAAATTCCTAGCTTTCTCCCACCAGCCTTGGTTCATGAAAAACCAATGAATTTGGCATAAGGCCTCTTCATCCCCATCGAACCCTAATTGTAGCAGTTGTGGATCTACAACTTTTTTGAGAAAATTGATCCTAGCCCATGCTAAATCCAACAGATCTGACCTACCTTTAGTCAGCGCATCTTTTAGTTCCTTATCGAGCAGGAACCAATGCCTTAGAGCCTCTTCAATGCTATTCCGATTACCATCTTCATCTTGCAAGCTTGAGCTGGAATTGACCGTTGAGAATTTGAAATTTGAAGAGTTTTGGTTTCTCTCTCTCTCCATTGCAAAGGCCAAAAATCCGAGAAAAGTTGGATTATGCAATTATCAATTTTTGATAATTTTTAAATTAGTTAAAACATGAGTTATGGTTCAAAAACACAGGTTAAAGATGGGTGAACAAAAATAATTATTCAGAACTCGAATCGAATTCAATTTGGATAGCCTTACTTATTTTATATATTTTCTCTCCTAAATATAATTTTATGTTTAGCTCGGGATCAAATGTCCAGTCCTATGAGAATTGAGATAAGGTTAGAATGAGAAGGGGTTGTAATTTAGTTTGAGTTTGTGATGCATATTACTCCAAGTCCACCCTTAGCTAAATTGTTTTTGACAAAAAAAACCAAAATCTACTAAAAAATCGCATGTCACGCTTTATTAGCTCAATGATTAAGATCAAGGGTGGGTTGATTTAACAAGTATTATTCAAGATCGCATCATTCATTATGGTTCTACAATTTTGATCAAGAAATTATTGAAATCGTGTTTGGTACATAACAAAAACTACAATTTCTCAAAATAAAATGTATAAAAACCGTGCTCGGTTCAAATGTCTGTTTAAAAAGACTTGGACCATCCCTGGATCCAAAGTTCCTAATCAACTAGATCGCAATTGGATAAACGGCCCAATTGCAGTCAAATATGGGGTTAAGTCCATCACATATTCATTACACATTTCCCCCGATGCAAAATATATTGTACAATGCAGTGTTTATGAGAGTTTAACTGCTTCAATAGCTCTCTTTCCCTGTTGATAGTTCTCAAAAAAAATGCCAACATAATTCTTGATCTTCTTGTATAACCTTGGGCTTGTCTCTGAGATCAGCTCTTCGGCAGGTTCAATATACCTACTAGTATTTGGACTACAGAACACAGCCACAGTTACTCTTTGTTTTTCTGAATTTGTCACCACTCTGTGCATTGGACTCTTGAATATCCCATTACTCATTATCTGCAAACGCGCACATACACATATGTAATACACATTAGTTGTCCAAAATTGAAATGTGATTCCCGTAAAATGTACGGTGATTTAGTAAACAAAGCCTAATGAAGATTACCTCTAGTTGATCGCCAACATTGACGAGAAGAGCATTGGGAACAGTAGGTACACTAAACCACTGATCATCTTTTAAGACTTGAAGGCCATCCACTTCATTGTCTTGCAGAAGGAATGTGATAGCTGATCCGTCTGCGTGTTGTTTGACTCCGAGTGAAAGATCAGGCCTTGGGCAGGGAGGGTAGTAATTAAATCTTGTGACCATGTTTGAATTTTCACCATATTGATCCAAAAAACAGTTTTCTTGCAAGTTCAATGACCTTGACAAGGCCTTCAAGACAACTTGGTTCAACAATGTTATTTTCTCGGTGTATTCCTGCAATATTTCCCTGTAGTAGTAACCATAGCTTGTACTTCATTACTTGTTATGATTATCACAAACTTGATTAACAAAGTTTGAACTACTAGTGTATTTTTATGCTTACTGAAACCAGGGCAATACTGTTAGATAAACAACTCTAGCAAAGCCTCAAGTTGTCATTGAAAACCATGAAGTAGATCTTATACTTTTAACTCTTCCCTCACTCGCACAAGTCAACCAGACATCTAGTAAAATATGAACTTCTTTATGATTTGATGTTCGAGGTCACTAGATGGATCTTAGCACTATTTTGCAAATATTTTTTGTTACAAGAGAGTGTGTTACCTAAAATTTTGAGGATTTTGAGGCCAAAACTGATACTTCCTCTGATGTTGAGGGTTTGTTGTAAGATAGAGACGGTCACTCCAATCAAGAATTTGATGCTCTGAAAGCTCTGAATCATTTCCATATCCTTCGGTAATGTCAACAGTTCTCGACCACTTAAGCTTTTCCTTTAACGGAAGTGCAAAGAAGTCTCTGCCAATACTGTGCACTTGCTCAAGAAACGAATCTGTCATTCCATGACCAATCACCTTAATGAACAAAAAACATAAACACGTCAGGCTCATCAAAACACATGTAAACAAATTATGTACATTTGGTGATAAAGAGTAACATGACAGACCTGAAAGCAACCACATGAAGCTAGAGAAGTTCTTAGTTTTTCAAGTTCTTTGTCTGCAGATGGTAATGAAGATTGTATGGAGTTGAGATCAATAACTGGAATATCTATCACCGGAGAATGAACACCAATGTCCTCATCACCACGTTTATGAATATATCTTTGCGGCGGTGTGTTGCAATTCACTGCCAGTTCTTGAACAGGCTTCAACACCACTACTGCTTCATGAGTTCCGGCCATGTGGATGTGGGCAACTCTTGTCAAGGGCGGCTGTGCAAGCTTGTTAGTTGATATTGCCTATGTTTGATATAGGATAATTTTAGCACTCACTCGAATCTTTTTTTTTTAAATAAATGTAATTTATAATATCTTGGGTACATTTTTCAAAGATAATAATGCACATGGGAACCCGAAAGCCGTGATATCTTTGATCACCTTGCTAAATGGCCAATGCATCCATCATATCTAGTTCTGTAATTTGACCAGGAAATTTCCCAACCTTATCATTGTCAGCTAAAAGTTTAAATAGGTGAAATCAATACTTGCATTCACACTTTATTTGACAACGAGAACAACAAAAATTTGGTCTTGTTTGTTGAATTATCTCTATTGTTTTTCATTTTTGTTCTGCAACCAAAAATATTCCGTTGCCGGGACTTGAACCCGGGTCTCTCGGGTGAGAGCCGAGTATCCTAACCAACTAGACTACAACGGATTTGTTAAGTAAATGATAAGAAACCTATTTATCACTGTGTAAAGAACTTGTGACGAATATAGGTAGCACAAATTCTTCTTTGCAATGTACGCAGTCACCAACTAAAAACTCACTGACATCATTAGAAAAGTTATACTAGTAATTATTGAGAACCTTTTGAGAAAGTGTTGCATGCCTTTACTTTTGGGCATGCAACTCCTTCATTTCCAGTATATATGTGTAGGTTAAGCACCATCTAGGGGTAACTTATGGAACCAATTTGATTCCTGTGTGTTCTCCTACTCACTTGCAAGCAGGGAGAACAACATCTGGTAGGTGAACAAATACAATAGAATAAGGAGCAACTTCGATTGGCTCCGATGAATCTACATGTACTGGAATGAATATCGGTATATCCCTGGATGAGGTTAGAGTCAATGCATTCCCATTAAGAAGCATTGTTTGACTATGTAAATTCCCATCCTTTGCTGTCAGATGGTATTCCTCTCTTGTTTGTGTGCTGTACATTTGATCTCCAGGAGACACTTGCATAAGCTTTGATCTCTTATAGTAAAAACCACGTTTGCCTTGTTCCGATGATGTGTTATTGAAGGCTGGTGTTATCAAAACTGTTGTGCTGTTGTCAAGATTGATTAAAAGCATTGTGATACCATTCTGCAATATTACATAGTTCATCAGAGTTGGGATCATCTTTGAGTTGCTTGTACATAAATATAAAAAAAAAATGGTAACTTACAGATTGTTTTGCACAATGAGTGTAAGCACGGAGTTTCCTTGTTCCAGAGAAGCTTGTGGATAGAACCTTTCTTCCCATCAACCGGTGCCAAAGAAGAGCACTGAAATGAAAAAAAAACATATCAAGCACAGCCTTATACATACTTTCAAATTCTTCATTTACAAATGCACTTTGATCCTAATCACCTATAGTAATCAGGATTTGGAACAAAGGTTTTTGTGTTGAGTAAACCATAGTTCCCGCCTATCAGTGTTTGTCTGCAGTATGTCTTTGTATCATAAGTTGCAGCCATACCAAGCTGATCCAAGTACCTAAAAAAGATTGTTTGAAGGAAAAAAAATCATGAAAATCCATTTTACAGTTCAAAATAGAAGAACTTTTTTTTGCCTTATAGCGAGAAAATATTACCAAAAACTATACACAAATGCGTTGGACACGAGATCATGACCACTATTGTATGCCCCTCCTGACTCACCAACCCATGCGGATGCCCCAGAATTCTTAACTATGCTCTGGAGTTGTTTAAAGGTATCAGCTATGCCATCAAGAAACACCGGATCAAGAATTTTTTCAACGAGGTGTCGATCAACTCCTATACATAAAAAGGTATAAGAATCTCCACATAAATGTATGCCCTAAACGAAGGAAAACATCTAAAGCTCATGCCTACTACATGTTACCTGCACCAAGATTATAAATATGGTGCGTAACAACATTTAGCTTGGGTGTCTTGCTAATGTATTCTTTGAACCAATTTGCATCGAAGAATCCTCCTGGTGCTATAATCTGCGGCTGCAACTCCACACCCTTGTATATATCTTGAACTAAATTCACAAGAGAGATTGTGTCCAAGGAGTATTGAGCTGCTGCAACTCTTACTCCTACTCCAGTTCCACATAATTCATTCCCTGAAAATAATTGTGATACTCAGGCACTAGTAATGTGGTGCTTTTAGCATCTCTTCTGAAAAGGATAAAGCAGGAACAGAAAAAAGGGAGTGCACTTACCCAGCTCCCAACCATGGATCATGTAATTCTTTTTTACAGTATACCGTATGAAAGATTCTGCATTTGTAGAATCCCATTTTCCAACAGCAGAACCAGTACTTGTGTTTGTGGATCTCCCGTTGAGAGCATTCAATCCAAAAATAATACTGGCCCTGAATTTGAAATGTTATCAAGTTTCATTAGCATGTGTGGCCAATGGATTATAAAGTATGAGGTAAATAAAATCTAGGGAAGAATGGAAGTGCCTTTGTACCCTGCTTTTTCAAAGAAGAGATTAAGTTCATCCCATCTGTGCATGGGTAGGCACCCCTTAGTGAAACCAAACATCTCTGAGGCTTTATAAGCAAATGGTGTGCAAGGTTGTCTGTCATCTTCAGTTTCATATATGAGTTTATCTTGCAAGCTGCCACCTAATCTAATCTTTAATGGAGAGAAAGCTGCAGGATTAGTTACACCAGTTAAAGTTAGATTCTAGTTATTCATAATATATATGGTCACCATAGCAAGACTACACTCTACCTTGTATGGCTTTCAAGAAAATGTCGTTGGTAAGATCCTGCGAGAAAGGGAGAATCATGGCCGCCATAAATGAATTAATACAGATTTCACAATATACAACTAAATTAGGTGTGCTAGTTTGCAGTTTTATCTATTTTAGCAGTGACATTTGAGTTCCCTATCTACATCATACATATAAATAATTATGATAAACTTTTGAGTTCATTAGTGTTACAGTGAGATCTTAGTACAATTCAGATACACATACTTAAACTGTTCAGAATGTAAAGACCAGAACACCTATGCCCATAATTTTGTAGTTTGACATATGAACCCTGTCGAGTTGAATAAACTGACTTATAGCTGATAACTTTTTATTGGTAGTTAACCACTATTTAATTTTATTTTATATTAGTACATTAGAATATAAGTGCACCCGAGGGGAGCAAATCAAACTCAAAATCTCTAATAGCATGGGAGACGGACAACAAATAATGAATTAAATAAATGAGGTGGAGGGACTCGAACTGAGACCCCTCCTAAACCGAGCTCTAATACCATGTTAAGTAACCAGCTAGATATATTATTTAACAAGCAGGTGCACCACGATAAAACACTAGCAATAATCTATAAACCTATAACAAATCCCCTAGAATTAGATGTCCACAAAGTAAATCTAATCTGGCACAAACATCTATAATTGTAACATATGACATCAAGAATGTGAAGAATGTATCAATAGAAAAGGAAATAGGTAAATACCAAGTTGAGTAAAGAAGCCTTGCCCCAACTACAAGTTCCATAATCACATTTTTCAGGTGGCCACCAATCCAAAGTTGCACATACATAATCACTGTCTACAACTCCAATAACACTTTTCCCATCTACAAAAACAGTACCTTGACTTGTACTTTTTACTTGTACAACCTCCTCTGAACAAACATTCATCAAAAACAAGTGAATCACACACACCCATATACATATCCTCATTTGCAAACCTAAACAACCCCTTTTCAACACTCTTTTCTTGACAAGAGACTGTTATATTATAGAAGATGTCAAGATCTATATCTATCTAAACTTATAGCCCCTCCATCAGTGGAGAAGGTAAACATGACATGGGAAGTCTGAAGAAGTTGGGTCCATTTAAAAGAAAGTTTGCATACGCAAAGAGATGATTTTAAAAAATGTGGGAAAGATGAGTCAATAAATGCTTCCCTCCTGTACTAAAATTTTTAGTGCCTTTTTCTGAATCTTTGCTGCAGTAATAAATACTACTCAGAAATGCATGGTTTTGTACTCTTATTTCTCTTAATGCAATATAATAAATACAAGAGTTAAGTTCTACCGACATTTGAGTGGAGACCGTGGAGACCATATACATTATGCGCTCAAAATATTGTAAAACATATATATTTGCAAAGAATGTTCAATGAACATTATTATTTCATTAAAAATCTTAAAAATCATATATAATTTGCAAGCAGAACATGTTTTGGAAAACAATACATTCTGTAATGTTTTGTTTGCAGAACATACATTATTTTCAAGATTTTTAATGAAATTTGCATGAAAAATATATATGATTTTCAAGATTTTCAATGAAATGAATGAAATAATGACTTTCATGGACATGATTTTCAATGAATAAAGTTTTACAATATTTTAATTAATATTTGGTCTCCGATCTTCACTAAAAAACTTGATCACGATAGAAATTAACTCAATAAAATGTACTCCTACTTTGAATATGAAAAGAGGGTATAAATAATGCAAGCGGATTGGTTGTCTGCCACTTTAAGCTTTATCTTTACGGTACAAAAGAAGTGATAGATAGATAGATTAGCTCAAAGGGTAAAAGACAACCAAATACTCACCAGATCTGTGATGGTGGCCGTGTTGGTGTAGGACCTTCAGATCTCGTGAGTCTCCTCAATTATGGACTTGTATTTACTGTACGCGTTTTTCTCAGGACAAACACTGTAAAGTGTAAACATCACAAACTTTTTTAACCACATTTTTCATAGGAAATTATTTTGTTGTTACTCGAACTAATAGAGAGGTTGTTTCAGTAATAACCTTCCGACATAATGCATAATGATTCGAGAGAGGCTATTTCCGTGATAAACTTCGGACATAATGCATAATGATTCGAGATCACAATCGACCTTATCGCTAGACCAATTCCGTAATTAACTCATAGAAAAATGCCAGAGACCCCAAAATGGATCCCAAATTCCACGTGGCACTTTTTGATCGGTCATACAATTAAATAAGATGGACTCCCATGTATTTACATTAACACCACCAATTAAAATAGTCCATTTTGTCACGTCACATATGCCACATCATTTGGGAACTTTTTTTGGTACCCAATTTGGTATCCCTAAGAGCATCTCCAAGGGTGTTATGTATATTTGTTAGCTATAATATAATATATTGATAATTATCTAAAATTATAGCTAAGAGGTTCTAGGTTTACTCCAATGGTATTATGTATAATTAAATTATCTAAAATTATACCTAATAGATTTAGAGGTTTTACAAATGTAGCTAGCCCAATTTTAGTTATCTATATTTTTTTGCTAATGGATAATGGTTGGAGTATTGAATTTTTACTTAATATCTAAAATGTGCCACATAGATGCCATATAGGTGACACATAGATGAATTTAACTAACAGGTTTTACCATTGGAGATGCTCTAACACTACTCGAACTCGTATAGTCATTAGTCACTGGAGTGTATTCGAATATATATGGCCATATATAACTGGAGTCATTAGCCCGGGCTTTTTAACAACCGGGCCGGGCCGGGCTTTTTCAAAAATCGGGCCGGGCCGGGCCGGGCTTTCTCTAAAATATGAGGTCCGTTTTAGGCCTTCGGGCCGGGCCGGGCTTTTTTCGGGCTTTTTTTTAAAAAAAATTATATATATGTAATTTCTATATTTTTACAAATATTTCTCGATGATCCAACCGTACGGATGATAAGATATATCTAATTAAATGATATAAACAAATTTTCAAAAAATAAAAAATTAATTTGGTTGGAGATCTTAATAGAACATTACTATATTGTCTAGTACTCGTAACTAGTGCTCATCCCAGATTATTGTTTCTATATTTTTAAAAATATTTCTCGACGATCCAACCGTACGGATGTCAAGATATATCTAATTAAATGATATTCCCAAATTTTCAAAAAATAAAAAATTAATTTGGTTGAAGATCTTAATAGAACACTACTATATTGTCTAGTACTCGTAACTAGTGCTTCATCCCAGATTATTGTTTCTATATTTTTAAAAATATTTCTCGACGATCCAACCGTACAGATGTCAAGATATATCTAATTAAATGATATTCCCAAATTTTCAAAAAATAAAAAATAAATTTGGTTGAAGATCTTAATAGAACACTACTATATTGTCTAGTACTCGTAACTAGTGCTTCATCCCAGATTATTGTTTCTATATTTTTAAAAATATTTCTCGACGATCCAACCGTACGGATGATAAGATATATCTAATTAAACGATATAACCAAATTTTCAAAAAATAAAAAATTAATTTGGTTTAAGATCTTAATAGAACACTACTATATTGTCTAGTACTCGTAACTAGTGCTTCATCCCAGATTATTGTTTCTATATTTTTAAAAATATTTCTCGACGATCCAACCGTACGGATGATAAGATATATCTAATTAAATGATATAACCAAATTTTCAAAAAAAAAAAAATTAATTTGGTTGAAGATTATAAGTTAAATTAATAAAATAAAAATTTTATCCGGGCTTTATCCGGGCTTTATCTGGGCTTCGGGCCGGGCTTTATCCGGGCCGGGCTTTATCCGGGCCGGGCTTTAACCGGGCTTCGAACCGGGCTTTATCCGGGCTTTTTAAAAGCCCGGGCTTTATCCGGGCTTTTTAAAAGCCCGGGCTTTTAACCGGGCTTTTCGGGCTTCGGGCCGGGCCGGGCTTCGTGAAAAATAGAGGGCCCATTTTAGGCCTCCGGGCCGGGCCGAACCGGGCCGGGCTTTTTTCGGGCCGGGCTTTTCGGGCTTTTTTTCGGGCCGGGCTTCGGGCTTCAGGCTTTTTGAACATCTCTATATATAAGTGAGGATAACTATAATAAATTCATCAAACCACTCATGTTGGGCAAGTGAAATGTATATGTCACTAGGTGAGTATGAAGTCTTTGTCTTGGATCGTCCCTTCGTCTTATCTACCAAAAACATGACACAGGACAAATCAGAGGTCTTTAAATACACAGTGTTATTATACGGCCTGAGCTATACGTTTAAATATGCAACAGTTGAATGATCGAGTCGATTGCGGGCATTTACTTGTCCCTTGTTGTACACAGTTACTGAAACATCAATGTCTAGATATATAATTACAAAAACCTATTACTACTAATTTCCAGATTAAGAATAATGGCTTAAGTGAAACTAGTGACAGAGCTAACTTACCAAGGATATATATGTCATTAAGTTACAAACTGATCGAACGAACAAAAAGAGATTAGTTTTCGTAGCATGTTGACTGTGCACTAGGATCTCCAACCCCGGCAGATTTTGGTCCATAGCGACCAGGGGTTGCAATATGAAACACGACCTGGATTCGATCCGATTCATAACACAATTTATTGGGAAAAAATCCAAAAATGACCCGATATGATCAACCCGCAAATGATTCGAAATGATCCGTTATTAAAAATTTCATTCTTTTACACTTACATATTCAATTTCATTTAATAACTTAATAATTTTGATAAACTAAAACTCTTAAAATTACTAAATCTCGTATGAGAGTCGGCTTAGGAACCATAGCAGCTAATCGCCCAAAACCTTCTTCCCCTTTTTCACATCTACTCCATTTTCTCCATTAAAGCCTTCTTTCCCCTCTCATAAATCCACACTATTTTCCCACTTCTCTTCTAATCACAATATTTCTTAATATTTCCGTTATTTCTTACTAAAATAAATTTGCTAGTATTGTCTTTTGACATGGTTGCTAATCTTGTGTTCTGAAATGGGTCATTGTAATTTTCAGGTTTATGTTTATTGTATTTTGGTATCGGATCAACAAATGATTTTATTGATGTTTTTGGGGATCTAGGAAGCCAGTATCGAAGTTGGGGCGGTGCTAATTATTGCAAGAACTCATTTTTTACAGCCAAATATTGTTCATCCTTTGAGGGTTTTTACTTTCGGCATGTCTATAACTGATATCCGGCATGTAGATAGCTGGGGTTATGCAATTGGGATTTCTGAACACTGGGCTAATAAAGGTTTTTATGTGATAAGGTCAATTGTGATGCTGTTGTTTTCAAGGATGGTACAGTTTGGATCGCTTGGTATGTTTTCAATTTCGTTTTTAGTTTTAATAATTATTAAATTTGTGAAACGATCAGGAAATAAAGTAATTAATTATTTTTAGTTGTTTCCAACCTGGTGGTATGGTAGTTCGGGGTTGTCCGGTTGTCTTCTATTCTGTTTATTGAAATCTACTATTTGTTCTTAAAAATATATATATATATATATATAGGGTCTTGTTCTAATAGAAACTAACTTAGAATAGAAACTAAAAACTAAACCTAAATTAAATATTTCAAGCTAATCTAATGACCAAATTAGGGGTACTCCAATACAAAAAACGTTTAAAATTATTGTCTCTATTCAACAAAAATATAAAAAAATTAAAAAAAATTAAAAAAATTACTGTTCACGTGATGACGTGGCACGTGAACAATAACTTTTTTTTAAAATTTTTAAAATTTTTTTTTTATATTTTTGTTGAATAGAGCCAAGAATTTTAAACGTTTTTTGTGAAGGTGCCCCTAGCGGGGCCATTAAAATAAATGAAATATAATTTATTTAGTGTAGGTTTCTAGTTTTTATTCTAAGATTGGTTTCTATTTGAACGCTAGCCTATATATATATATAGTTGCACTCCATAACAAACACCTTATATAACAAACAATAAAGAACACCCCATATATAATCTAATATAAGAGTTCCGTCATGGCATCCAATACAAAAAGTTGTTATTTTTTTACCATCTATCCATCCAGCAAAAAAATATATATAAAAAAAATTAAAAAAATTTAATGTTCATGATGACGTCACTGATGACGTCAGCATGACGTCATCATGAACAATAAAAAAATTTAATTTTTTTTAATTGTTTTTTGCTGGATGGATAGAGGGTAAAAAAATAACAACTTTTTGTATTGGGTGCCCCTGACGGGACCATTGTATCTATTAGATCTAAGATGTTCTTTATTGTTTGTTATATAAGGGTGTTCTGTATGGAGCAATGGCCTATATATATATATATATATATATATATATATATATATATATATATATATATATATATATATATATATATATATATATATATAACCGTTAACCAGTGAAATCCACTGCCACGTCATCACGTGAACAGTGATTTTTTTTTTTTTTTTTGCTAAATGGAGCCAATTATTTTAAACACTTTTTGTATTGGGGTACCCCTAGTTTGATCATTAGATTAGCATGAAATATTGAATTAGTGTTTAGTTTATAGTTTGTAGTTAATTTTAGTTTGTAGTAGAGTAGGACTATATATATATATATGGTTATGCTCAAATAGAAACTAAATTAGAATAGAATGTGCAATTCAAAAATAGATGATCGCCGGATACAATACTAAATTTATTATAAAGCTTTAAAATTTAAATCCCGTTAAAAACGTTTTAATTTTGATGTTATATGAAAAGGTTGAATGTTCGATTCCGGCCAACAACATATTAATTTAAATTTAATATTAAAAATTGTTATATACAAAATTATAAAGATAATTAATATTTATAAAATTATATATATTACATTATAAAAAAATTAAATTAATTTATACTTTACACAAATTATAAGTTAGTTACATTTAAAGTGTGATTAAATTAAACAATAGTCATGTAGTCAATGGCAAAGTAGCAAAGAGTAGATCATTTTGTTTTATCTTTGTTTTTTATTGCTAAGATGCTGGTTATATTCTTTGAACAAACAAAGAAAATATATATTTTTTTGTTAAAAACTTCTGGTCTTTAAATTTTGGTATTTTATCCCATTCGTTGATTTTGCATCGGATTTTATACTTTCTCCGGGTGACCGAAACGGACACAGAAATCTAAAAATTCAAAGATTGATTAGGATCAAAAGATCAAAATTCAATGATTTAAATGATATACACATTTGTTTTTTTGCTAAATATATATACATATTTAATCATTGACAAATAATTTCTATTGTTAAATAAAATAATAGAATATCATTAATAGAATAATTTGTTATTTTGCAACATATTTAGTAATATAATTTGGTGAGTAATGTTTATGAATTTCGACGAGCACAAATTCGTAAATAATTTGTAAACAATAAATATTTATAAAAAACCAAGATCAAAAAGATATGTTAGCTCAAATCAAATATGACTATATGAGTCTGAGTTGGATAATTTTTTAATAATCAATACATGCCGCCGGTGGCCTCTTTTGCGATGTGTACATGTCGGACCCCGACTAATTTGCATCACTACATGTTTCTTTCATTTTTCTATATAAATATTTACTCCAAGTCTAAGGAGAATGGTATAATTTAATATTGAGAGGTTGGTATCTACTTGTTGAATACGTACAGAACATGCATACATTACATCCGGACGTATCTATACTATATTATAATAAGCGAAATAGGGTATAATTTGTAGTTGGTTACCCTTATTTTTGGTTATTCCCTTATTTTTTGTTATCCTTATTCACAACCGTTAGATCTTCAATTCAAATAGATCATAACCGTTAGATACAACAATACTAAAAGTTGAAGGTTTAAGGTTCGAATCCCGCCAACAACATTTTAATATAAAATTAATACTAAATTGTGTTATATAGAAAGGTTGAAGGTTCGATTCCCACCAACAGCATATTAATTTAGATTTAATACTAAACTAAAAATAATATTTAAAATATTATATATACTAAACTATAAACAAATTAAAAAAAAATAACCCGTGCAAGCACGGGCTATAAGCTAGTTTTTGTAATAATTAATTAAATTAGCCTTTCCAGTCTATTTCGACGCACTTACAAAATTGAAAACAGAACATCAAATTTTATTTTTTAACCACAAACATCTCAATTCTCATGTACAGTAGTCACAATTTTCAGGCGAGACCGGCAGCAGCTGTACCATGTAGAAGTACTACCTTTTTTTTTTTTTTTGAAATACGTATACAAAATCATAATCTGGTAAACCAGTCAAAGCAATCATTTTCGAAAATGTGTAACAGAGTAAAACATTATTAGTATTTTTATTTTCTTCTCAACAACCAGATGAACCACCTTTACCAAATTCCAAAGGAACAAAAAAGTAGCCCAAGTGGTAATGGGCTACGTACGTGATTGATCAGTTGTGGACTTTCTTGACTTGGCAATAGGCCTTGAGCAATGGAGGAAAAAATGGGTTGAAGGGGAAGGCTTTCGACCAACAATTCTCATCTACTTTGAGATATTCATCACAACATTGTTTACTAAGCACCCCTGTCTGGACACTCCAAAATGCATCGATCACCTCAGTTGGACACCCTAGTTCCACTCCTCCAACTGCTTTTATGCATGGATTACTATCGAAATCAAACGTTGCTGTCGCTAAATTCTTTGCGAAAATCATCGAAACGACGACAAAAAGGATCAAGATTGCCTTGCAAACATTGGTTGTTTGATTAGGCATGATTTCCCGTTCTCTGCAGATTGTTAGTTACTACTAGTTTTGGTACATTTACAAGTTTGCAAGTACTTCTTGTATACGTAATACATGAGTAATATACTAAATGCCCGTGCATTTGAAACTGTTGCTTATTAATTTCGCCATTTTCCGGTTTCTTCACTAGCTTTGCACTTATACCTGTTATTAATGATCTGTTACAACACTAAAATTATAAGAAATTAATTGTGCAGTTTCAAATACATGCGTACATCTGACAAGAAGTCAAGAACCTGTAACGTGCAGAACGTGGCAATTAAAAGGATGAATTGTAAAGTTAATAAAAGAAAAGCTTAGCAAGATGTGTTCAGTGTTCTAGCATTTTTCCATTACATTTCCATAGTCCGAGTCCTGACCCTATTATATACATGGACTGGAAACAGAGAGGGTTATGAATTTGATATATCCAAAGAAACATTAGTGATAAGAGTTAAAAACAACATGGATATGCATTTAGCAAAAAAAAAACATGGATATGCTCATATTCCTAAACCTGTCAACAATCTTTAGGTTCATTAACTTGTTTGTGCTATTATTTTGTTTCTTAATCGATTGGATTGCAAATACTATATACATGCAAGAGAAGGAACATCAAAAGAAAATAGTGTTATCAGATGAGAAACAGTTGATTGGACATTACGTGTTTCTTGAATCAATGTGTGAAGATCTGTAAACGAACCCAGCTAAACTCCACTCGACTCGGTAAAAACTCGACTCGACTCGACTCGGTTCGTTAACAAACTCGAGTTCGATCACCGAAATTTGTCCAATAAGCATATCGACTCGAGCCGAATTTTTTGGTTATCCAATTCGACTCGACTCGATACTCTTCTTGAACTCGGTAAGCGATACAATAAACATAAAAAATAATTATGTTTTTATTGTTTTAGTTTTAATTTTTAGTTTTTATTGTTTAAGCAATACAATAAGATTTTCTGTTTGTTAGCCTATAAATACCTTGTATCCGTTCCTTGTTCAAATATAACCGAACCTCTTTTTTCTTTTCTCTGTTTTACATAAACAAGCACCTTTGTTTTTCTCTATGCAGTTTTTGTTTTTGTTTCATTCTTGTCTTGTGTTTCTTTTCTCTATTATGTGTTTCTTTTCCTACAACTACTACCAACGATTATAACTTACAATTTACAAGTGATCCTACAAGTCTAAAATTTAAAAATAAGGAAAAAAATTATATTTGAGAAAAAAAGCTTGTTACTAAAAAAAGCTTGTTACCGACTCGACTCAGCTCGAGCTCGGGATCAACTAGGTATGCTTGTTACCGACTCAGCTCGAGCTCGGGATCGACTCGGTAAGCTTGTTACCGACTCGACTCAACTCGTGTCATTAACAAACTCGAGTTCGGCAGGAAAAGAAACTCGTTAAGGTAATCGAGCTCAAGCTCGACTCTGTACAAAAAAACTCGAACTCAACTCGACTCGATTCATTTATAGCCGTAAATGCGTGTAAATTGTAATACAAGTTAGGGGCAGTTACACGTAGTGGTGGAACTAGGGGAGGGCTTGGGTGGCTAAAGCCGAGACTGGCTTTGAGAAGTTAATCTAGAAATTGTACTTCAGCCCTCGCTAATTTTGTGAAATAACGAATAAAAACTAAAAATTTTCCGTACAAAACATTTAAGCCCGGATTCTTGAAAATTTTGGTTCCGTCACTACTTACACATACACAGTTTGTAAGTATATATACAATCCAACAACTCTAGATCGTTATTATTAATTTGTTTTTAAAGCAAGGAAGATTCATTAAGCAACAGAATCAGCCATAAGGCAGGACTGTAATTCAACAGGAACATCACTCCCGTTGAAGACTCGATCTGGGAAGAAACATGCTCTAGCAAGCCTATGAGCGGCCATATTAGCAGTCAGATTCCACCTGCACTCTCCCCTAATATTTATTCTTAATCCAGCTTAAGGCTTCCTTGATACCGATAGCCTCCACCAGTTCTGACCCTCCCATGCCTTGTCTACATCCAAGGCGCGCCTCGACCAGCTCTTCAGAAGAATTACGTGGCAACAACGCAAAACCAAACTCCGAACTTTCATTGAAAACCATCAACTGTCACTTTGATTATATTCTCCCGTGGCTTCACCCATGTTTCAGCTCCATCCCTTATAACAGGTGTTGGGAAAGGAGCGGCAGTAACACATACTTGGGCACTTCTCCATTGAACAAGGTAGGTTAAAGCTGGTGCAACTACTCCATCCACGGTAACACGTTTTGTTATAAACTGCAATCTACCAGTAAATGTAAAGCACGATGATCGCCATTAAAGAGAGAAAAGATCAACTTTATTTACACTCAAAGATATTTACAGAATTCTGTTAGAGAGAACCACATCAAGAAGATGATTTCTGTGAAAATGAAAAGATAACTAACTAACTGATATGTGTCTCAGTTTATATACAAAGCTTGACAGCTGACAACTTTCTAAATAATTAAGTTGGAGTTTGTTATATTACTATTAATAGAATGCAAGCTACTTGTCTTCAGAACTCTAGCCAAAGTCTTTATTTTTAGTAGCTGCTTCTTTCTTTCGAGTAGTAGCTTTGATATCTTCAATACCCCCCCCCCCCCCCGCAAATTAGGCTGTGTTGAAGACATACCTAACTTGGAAAGTAGATGCTGAAATTGAACAGAGGGAAGAACTTTCGTAAAAACATCAGCCAATTGATTTTGAGTGGGAAGATAGGTGAGTTGTATAAGCCCTTCTAGAACTTTATCACGTGTAAAATGACAATCTATATCAATGTGTTTAGTTCTTTCATGGAAGGCAGGATTGCGAGCAATGTGTAAGGCGGACTGATTGTCACAATGGAGAGTAACCGGTTTTAAATCAGTGACACCAAGTTCCTCCAGAAGTCTGACAGTCCAAGTAACCTCAGCAGCAGCTGAAGCCATGGCCCTGTACTCAGATTCTGATGAAGATTGTGAAATGGTAGGCTGTTTCTTTGATTTCCACGCAACAGGAGAATCTCCAAATAAAAGAATGTAACCTGTGATAGAGCGTCGCGACATGGGACAAGCAGCCCAGTCCGAATCAGAGTACGCCTGAAGAGTTAGAGAATTGGAAGCCTGAAGAAGAATACCAGTGGTTGGAGAGGACTCAATGTACTTCAAAACATGCAATAATGCATCAAGATGAGCAGTCCGTGGAAGTTGCATAAACTGACTGAGCACCTGAACCGTATAATTCAAGTCAGGACGAGTATTGGTTAAATAATTGAGTTTTCCAACCAGTGTGCAATATAGCTCTGGATTATGCATCAAAGGACCATCAGTATTAGTTAGCTTGAGATGTAAAGGTAAAGGAGTGGTGGCTTTTGAGGGTAAAGGAAATGGACAGGCAAGGAGAAGCTCCTTAGTGAATTTTGTCTGACTCGATGTAATGCCATTAGCGTAATATTTAACCTCTATACCCAAAAAGAAATGAAGTAGGCCTAGGTCCTTAATACCAAAGACAGCATCAAGATGACGTTTAATAGAAGTGATCGTTTGAATATCATTACCTGTCACAATAATGTCGTCAACATAAACAGCCATAATGGTAATGATAGAACCAGATTTTTTAATAAAGAGACTGTAGTCATTCTTAGATTGATAGAAGCCTTGATTGAGCAACTCATTTACAAGCTTTGTAAACCATTCGCGCGAAGCTTGTTTGAGACCATATATTGATTTAAGCAATCGACAAACAATGTTAGCACCAACAGTCAAACCAGGGGGAGGTTTCATATATACCTCCTGTTTAAGATCGCCATGCAAAAAAGAGTTATTTACGTCTAGCTGAAAAAGATCCCATTTGCGACTAGCAGCCAAGGCAATGATACAACGAACAGTGTTCATTTTTATGACAGGAGAGAAGGTCTCGTCATAATCGATACCTAATTGTTGAGTGAATCCCTTCGCAACAAGTCGAGCTTTACAACGCTCAAGAGATCCATCTGATTTTAGTTTCACTTTGTAGACCCATTTGCATTCAATTGGATGTTTTCCAGGAGGAAGGGGAACAAGATCCCAAGTACGATTATGATCCAGTGCTTGAAGTTCTTTATTCATGGCTTCTTGCCATATAGGATCAGCAGCTGCTTGTTTGTAAGATGTGGGTTCTTTAAGATTACAGAGAGTTACAATGTGGTCTTTGTGAGGGGCCAAAAAATCATTAGTTGACACAAGATTGCAGTAAGAGGAACGAGTAGTAATGTTACAATGATAATCATTGAGATAGGCTGGAGGAGCACGATGGTGGGCGGAAACACGAATATGAATAGAATTAGTAGGGGATGAACCAGTAGACATAGACGTAGAATCAGTAGACATGGTTGTAGAATCATTAGAATTAGAAGTGGAAGGAGAATCAGAATGTGAAAAAGGTGGTGCTGTATTGGAATTAGAAGTTACAGACGACAAAGAATCCTCAGTGAAATCAGTAGGTGAAGTAACATGAGGTAGAAATAAGGAAGTAGAGTGGTCTGCAATATTGTTGGAAATTAAATGAAAAGGAAAATGCAGTTCATGAAATGTAACATCTCTCGATACAGAAATCTGATTAGTAATGAGATTCAGAATTTTATAACCTTTTTGGTGAGGCGGGTAGCCTATGAAAACACCAGGCTGAGCTCTAGGATGAAACTTGGAACGATTGACAGGAGTAGTGTTGACATAGCATAAGCATCCAAAGGTTTTAAGATTAGTCAAGTCTGGTTCATCTTTGAATAATCGAAAAAATGGAGAAACATTGCCAATACTTTGTAATGGCATTCGGTTGATAAGATATGTAGCACAAAGAACACTGTCACCCCAAAAAGCAGCCGGAAGTTTTGAATGAAGAAATGGAGCTCGTGCAGTTTCTAACAAGTGACGATGCTTGCGCTCAACAACACCGTTTTGTTGAGGCGTATAAGCACAACTCGTCTGATTTATTATACCTTTCCGTAGATAAAACGCTTTCAAACCAGATTGTGTAAGTTCCAAAGCATTGTCGGAACGAATACATAAAACTTTCTGACTGAATTGATTTTCAGCATAATGAACAAAATTTTCAAGTACTGCAGCAACATCTGATTTATTCTTTAACAAATGTACCCATGTAAAACGACTATAATCGTCAACAATGGTCAAAAACAAAGTACAATTTGAATGAGTCTTAATCCGATATGGCCCCCAAATATCTATATGTAAAAGTTCAAGGGCCTTTGTAGTTTTAATAGAACTATGTGAAAAAGATTTTCTGGTTTGACGAGCAGCTGGACAGGTTTGACAAATGCCATAGTCAGTAACATTGAGATTAGGCTTCAACAACCGCAATTGAGAGGGTGATATGTGTCCAAGACGTAAATGCCACAGTTGAGCCTCAGATTGTGTAGTAGAAAATAAGCCAAAACAAGTACGTTGATGAGCAGGTAAAGCATTAGCATTGACATTATAGAGACCATTAGAGAGGTCACCAAGAAGCATCTGTTGATTTTTCTGAGAATGGGCCTGTATAAAACACTGAGAATCAGAGAAAAGCAATGAAAAGCAAGGTGCATTGAAGATCCTTGCACAACTGACTCACTGATATGAGATAGAATTCGAAATCTGGAACATGAAGTACATTTTTCAAGGTAATAGTATCATTTAAGATTATTGTTCCTTTATGAAGTACTGGAATTTTTCGACCATCTGGGATTGTTATAGTGCTATTATTATGTGCAACAGAAACATAATCGGTAAACTGATCAAGGCTCGGACAAATGTGGTCCGTAGCCCCACTATCGACTAGCCATTTAGAGCGAGAAGAGCTGAGTAGACAGATATTACCTGCCAGTAGAGCATGATGACTCGTAATAGAAGAATCATTAGTCTGCTCAGGAGGAGAAACATAGTGACTGCTGAGAAGTTGAATGATTTGAGCATACTGATCATCTATAAGAGGATTCTGAGTAGATGAAGTAGCAACAGTTTTCTGAGAATCATAAGCTTCTATAGAATCAGAAGAATTCGTGATCTGAGAATTAACTGCAGCAGCAACAGGAGTAACACGCTTATCCTTGAAACCCTTAAAACCAGGTGGATAGCCATTCAATTGGAAACAACGGTCTACACTGTGCCCCTGAACCTGACAATGTGTGCAAAAATAATTTGCACCAGGCTTTGAAGGACGTCTGACATTAGAAAACTGATGCATAGTAGGCCTAGAATAGGGCAAACCAGTTGGCCTCTGAAAATTCTGTGAAGGTTGTGAAAAATTTCTCTGAGAATTATAAGAATTGAAATGGCGCTTATCAGCAAGAAAAGCCAAACTGTCAGTGTTGGAAGAAACATGTGCAATGTCCTTATGACTTTCTTCTTGAGCAATAAGGCGGTAAGCCTGTGAGACAGACGGAAGAGGTTGCATCAACATTATATGCCCCCTAACAGCACTGTACTTATCATCCAATTTAAGCAAAAACTGCAATAAACGTTGTTCCTGTTGCTTCTGTAACACTTTTTGCCTCAAATCACATGTACAGTTAACACAAGCACAAGTCGGAACAGGACTCACATCATCAATACAATCCCATACAGTCTTGATCTTTGTATAAAACTCAGATACAGACAGAGAATTCTGAGAAATATCAAACAATTCCTTTTCTAAGGAATAAAGCTCTGTAATGGAAGAAGAACCGAAACGATCCTCCAAATCTTTCCAGATAGCTCTTGCGGTTTTCAGAAACAACACACTACGAGCAATTGTCTCGTCAAGATTAAACAATATCCAAGAAATGACCAGAGAATTACAACGTTCCCAAGCACTGAAATCTACAGAAGTTGATTCAGGCATAATCACAGTTCCATTTATGAACCCAAGCTTATTTTTAGCAGTCAAAATAAGCATCATCGATCGTTTCCAATTACTGTAATTAGAACCATTTAATTTCACAGAAACAATTTGTGTTGTATTTGCATCAGATGGATGGATATAATAGACGCTTGAAGGATCAAGATTTGACTGAGTATTTGTAGTATTTGTGGTGTTTGTAGTGTTTGCAGCCATTTTCAGTAATAATTCGCAAGAATACAGAGATTATCGAAGAATTAATCGAAGAATTAAACACAAGATTCTCAGAACAATTGAAATCAGTAATCAAGATCAGAAAAGACAATTTCTCAGAACAAGTTGTTTAACAGGGTAAACAAAACAGATCTAAGCAAACAAAGAAGATTCTAAGATTCTGAACAAATCTGAAAGTTTCGTAAAAGAAAACACCTTATTTGTGATAGAGATTACGGAGAGATTACAGCGAGAGAAAGAAACAGAGAAATGATCGCCGGAGACGACGACTAATCATCGGAGATGACACCGGAGATCAAAGAGATCAAGATCGTATACACAATGCTCTGATACCATGTTATAAACTGCAATCTACCAGTAAATGTAAAGCACGATGATCGCCATTAAAGAGAGAAAAGATCAACTTTATTTACACTCAAAGATATTTACAGAATTTTGTTAGAGAGAACCACATCAAGAAGATGATTTCTGTGAAAATGAAAAGATAACTAACTAACTGATATGTGTCTCAGTTTATATACAAAGCTTGACAGCTGACTACTTTCTAAATAATTAAGTTGGAGTTTGTTATATTACTATTAATAGA
The DNA here is from genome assembly GCA_036435485.1 of Saposhnikovia divaricata. Taxonomy (NCBI): domain Eukaryota; kingdom Viridiplantae; phylum Streptophyta; class Magnoliopsida; order Apiales; family Apiaceae; genus Saposhnikovia; species Saposhnikovia divaricata. The sequence goes on from CM071598.1 coordinate 61,298,237, forward strand.
ATGCAAGCTACTTGTCTTCAGAACTCTAGCCAAAGTCTTTATTTTTAGTAGCTGCTTCTTTCTTTCGAGTAGTAGCTTTGATATCTTCAATACGTTTTTGCTGCCAGACCAAGCTATTTGTGATATACCATAATTTTTTAGAATAATAACAGGCTCCAACACACCATTGTGACCTCACGAACTTTTATCTTTGTCACATAAATGCATAACTTGATCAAGCCAACTAGGATAATTATCAGCATTGCTTATGATTACATTAGGGAGGATACGCTGCTAAGTGCCAGCGATGAGAAGCAAAAGAACACGAAACCAATGCATGAAAAATTGAATCTTCCCCTTCTCGACAAACTGGCCAGAATAAAAATCGGAAATCTGTTCGACTCATTTCATCTTCAAAATTCGAGTACTCGATCGATTTTCTGAGTACTCGTTTTCAGCTTCCAAGTACTCGGGTAAATCCGAATCGGTTCACCTCTGATTTTCGATTACTCGACCGAATCAATCAATTTTTACAACCGCACATGTTTACGAGTCAACTGAACTTGAAGCTACCCACCATATCAAGTTAATGACTTTCAGAGGAACCTTAAAATTCCACACCTTACGCCAAAAAAACTGTATTGTTTCTTGTACTCCAAAGACCTTTCTGAGCTTGCAGCAACTTGCAGGCACTACGAATAGAATAGTAACCTGAGATTTCTTTTTGCCAATGTAATCTGTCCTCAACACAGTTGGAACTCAAATGAACACTTAGAATACATTGTTGAACTCTCTCATTAAATAAATCTTTTATTATGTCCATATCCCATAATTTTGCATCCGTTCTCATTAAAGATGCCACTGAATGACCTATTAAAGATTAATGAATATTGAAATTCTTCGTCCAACAGACGGTAAACATTCGTGAGTTCAAGTCACGAAAGTTTCCAAGTTTAATCTGTGCCCAATTTACGCCTTTCTTTAACATTAATTCGCAGAATAGATAGAATGGGAAATCTTGCAGCCGTAGCCATTTTTCCTTTCTGTAACACCAACTCCTCGCTGAATACTTAGAATAGATCGCATGATAAATATTGCAGGTGATAAGTTTACAGTTGTACATTGTTTAGTTTAAAGTAAAGGGATTGATGCCTTGATCTACAAGTCTAAAAGTTATAGTGAACAACATCAATTTCGTCCGGACATCTGAAGATGCTACAGTGATAGTTGTCCGGAAGAATGTTACAATTACATTGCGTAGTCAGGTAGTGACAGCAGTGTTCCAGAAATCGTTAGGTGGTCCAGGGTAGGGGTGCCCATAAACCGATTAAACCGATCCAACCCGCCCCTATTTTTAGCGGACCCAACCTGATATTATTTAATCCGAACATTGAATGGGTTAAATATTAAAAAAACTGAATTAAATGGGTTGGGTTAGGGTTTTGATAATTTTAACCCAATCCAACCCGACATATATTATGCACTAATGAGCCATACTACTAATTTACTACTTGACTTAAAGTTAAGATTCTTTGGATATATTATTACATGTCCCACACTAAAATTATGAATTAAAGATATTTAATACAATGATGTTCTACTTATGTGTAATGTAATTTAGTTTTGTAGATTGTAGTGTATTGTAATTTGCACATGTGGTGATCAATTGTATAATTGCATACTAAATTAAGTTATACATGACTTTAATTCTTGGACATCGAGTTATTTTATCACTAACCAACAAATACAAATATGTGTTGCATTAACTTCTACTTTATATTTAACCCGATCAACCCAATCAAGCCGAACCAACCCAACCCGATTTTAGTAAGATTTACGATGGGTTTGAATTTTATAAACCCGAACTAATTGGGTTGGATTACTAAATTACTTGTAACCCGCCCAACCTGACCCGCGGGCACCCCTAGTCCAGGGCGGTCGGGGTACTTACCTAGCACCTAATCGGGTAGGCGGGGATTAATTGGACGGATTAATCAGAGCATTAATCGGTTGTATTTAAATATTATTTTTAATATTTTTATTTATAAAATATTTTTGCCAATTTTAAAATTTTCGAAGTTTTTACCGATTTTTGACCGCTTTCAGCCGATTTTTATCGATTTTTACCAATTTTGACCGCCTTTCAACCGATTTTTGATCGTCTAAACCGCTTTTTGACCGCCAAGACCGATTTTAGCCGTTTTTTTTACCAATTTACACAATAAACGTTTAAATTTCGGCCTAGCCCCACCTCAGGACGTTTGGTGGCGCCTAGGGGGCGACCGCCTAGGCCGATTTTTAGAACACTGCCACTCAGTGGCAAGAAATATAAGATGACATTGGGCCTCAAAATTATAGTATTATTGATTATAAGATAATAAATTAACATAAAGTATTTCCTTTTTTATGTATCACAAAATATAGATGGGAAAGCAATTCCTGCACCATTTCTTTTAGCTAATTCATTCTTCCTTGCTGCGGGCATCGCATGAGCAACTGACAGCCATCCTCGAGGATACTTGCATCATTTACTTTATACACTTCCCTTCCAATTATGGGAGAGCACGGTTCGGTTCGGGGCAAAACCGAATCCAAAACCACATTTCTTCGGTTTTAAAAATTGAAAATCGCAACCGAATCGCTAGTTTCGATTTCGGTTTTCAAAAATTTGGTTCGATTTTTAACGGATCTTTAAATTTATAAATTATAACGTTCTCGATTTTTAAACAAAATGACTGAGCTACTGAATGTACATTCTCTGTATATGTTAGTGCTAATATTAGATGTGTATATGTTAATGGCATTGAAAGTTCAGAGAGTTTAGATATTTAGAATTTAGAAAATTTGAATACAGAATTAATTCCTTTAGATTCTGAAGCTGTCCAAGCTTTGGAGGAATTAAGCCAAGAGATCATTCATTGACATATCAATTGTTTGAAGTAAAGAGAGACGAGACAGTTCGGGAGATATTGAACTAGATAACCCCGAACCAGTTAGATTCAAAACCAATATACGAGTAAGATTTTCTGAACATACCAATCCATTCCAGGAGCCATTAATCTGCACACTAATTATATATTTATTTATTTTAATAATCGGTTCGATTTTAACCGCCGGAACCAGAAACAGAACCGAAAGTCTCGGTTTTTAAAAATTAAAAATCGCAACCGCCGATTCCGTTTCGGTTTCAATTTTTTCAGTTCGATCTTTACCGATTTCGGTTCGATTTTGGTTTCAATTCGATTTTTTGCTCACCCCTACTTCCAATACATGTTGAGCTTCCACTTATGTGGGATTATACTGAAATTGATAGTCTCAAACATTCTTTGCTTCTTTTGTCTAAACAGCTTCACGAAAATTCGAATGGGCAAAACAGGTACCGAGATTTCTGAGATGTGATTCCTCTAACTTTAGAGCCCCACGCATGCTCACTTTCAGAAGAAAAAATAAAAGCAAAATTAGATGAACAGTAAACACTACCTAATTCTAAATACGATGTACCACAGAGAAATACATCATTACAAGCTGTCACATGACCAGAAGCTCATAGAATACCAACAGGATAATTTCCTACATCATGATAACCGATAAAAACCAAGTACTCCTTCCTAATTCTTACTACAGCTCCAAGCAAATGTAAATACACATGCAATAACAAAATCTATTTTACTTTCTCTTCTTAGCTGGCGGCGCATCCTCTTCATCCTCGTCGTCATCTTCTTCATCCTCTTCCTCGTCACCATCCTCGTCATCATCACCATCCTCCTCATTCTCATCATCTTCATCGTCACTGCCATCATTACCATTCGCCACTGGTTCTTCCTCGGGATCTCCCTCTTCGTCGTCCTCGCCTCCCTCTTCACCAGAGAAATCTTCATCTCCTTCATCATCATCCTGTTCTACATCATCATCATCTTCATCATCATCCTCTGTATCACTGCCATCAACATTTTCTGTTTCAGGGCGTTTTCTTTTGTGAAGCTCATCCACAGGAAACCTGCATAATTATGTTTGCGAATCCACTGACCTCGGTTACTACTTACTAGACCTATTAAAAAAAATCATAAATAGAAAACATTGAGAGATAAATCACCTTTGATCACCACCAATCAAATCCAGTAACCCATCTTGATTATTTAGCAGGACTTCTGCCTGCAAGGTTAATTGGATACAGAAAAGTTATTCTACATAAATAAAGGCATTTTATTCAAATACCATAATATGCACCTTCACGTTTTTTGCAACTAATAGAAAATTTCATACACCTTTGTGGCTTCAACAAACTGTCATAAGCTTAAAGCAAATATACGGCAATAATAAAATTAACAAGTAAATGAAAATCGAAAATGACTAAAATAGCAAGGGTAATACTTTTATAATGCGAGGAAAAGATGTTGCACCTAAATTTTTTGTAATAAATATAAAAGCAACCTTTTCTTGCGAAATAAGGTTGCTATTACACGCCAACTTATCTTTGAATTGTGCTTAAAAAAGGGTCAATACCTGAATACAAGAACATCATAAAAACTCCAAAAAAGTAGTAAACATTAAAGCAGGTCTGCATCGAGCTATTTAAGAACACACTTGCAGCTGAAGGTGCTTGTTTGAGATTTATCAGCCAACTGTAAACATCATGATTTGATCTGAATTTTAATTTTCTACTCCCTATGGGACCTCTTATCCATTGCTATTTTTAAAACCTCACCTCTTCCCGTCTGTTGCAGTGTCTTCAAATAGAAATTCGAGATCCAAATCCTGTACCCTACTTTTATATTGTCTTTTCTTTTCATCAAAAAACCCATAATCCCGATCTAATGACGAGCTTTTGTTATTTTAATCACTATTGTGATATGAGGACATATGGGGAAAAATTGTTCATATACATAAACTGGAATTCTAGAAGAAAACAGATTTAAATTATTGTATAGTGTATATCCGTTTCTTTAGTTCCTTCCTTTTTTCCCATCAAATACAGATAAACATGGTTGTTGCAATTTTAATGGAAAAAAATGGTCTTTTAAAGCACAAATCGCGACAAAGCATAAAAGATCCTCCGTAGCTTAAATCAACACACATATATGCAATGACTAGATAAAGGATATTAAAGGAATTCAGAGGCAAATATATTTGTCCAAGGGAAACAAGGTATTAGAGTAGAATACAATACACAACTTGTTTTTAAGAAATTCAAATACCAATGACATTTAATTAAGTTTAGTCTATAACCATCATCTTCTTCTAAGAGATTCACAAAATATTCCTCGCAGTTTGTACATTCCAAGTCATGTTGGTTAAAATTTACAGTTATTTCAAAAAGTCAGATCTGGTCAACCTCTTGTTATTACTGTTATTTACTGTTAGTACTCTACTTCCCACTTATTAGTGCTAGGCTTTTTCAGACCAAAGCACAAACTCACAAGTTAATTGGTGATTTCGTGTTAACCCAAGCAATTACTCCCTTTATACAGCACAATAACAGAGATAATAATACGATAAGTTCTAATCAAAATTCTCTCACTCTGTTCTTTTCTAAAACACAAGCAACATATAGCGGTCTAGGAGGCATTCAGATAATTATTGTCAACAAATCTTTAGTGTGCTCTAATACCATTAAAATCTACTTAAAAAAAACCTGTTAACAAACTCAGAGCGAAAAAAAACACAAATTTACACTATGCCCATTACAAGTATTGAATAAAAATCATACATAAGCATATAACAATTCTCACCAACAAGAGAAAGCAAAGCATAGATCTTTGAGCAGCCAAAACAGTTTCAACAACAAGAGTAGTTACAATTAGCTTCTTCACAGCCACAGCTTCACTTCTAAGAGTCACCATCTCCATTAAACTAGCTGTGAGAGAGAGAGAGAGAGAGAGAGAGAGAGAGAGAGAGAGAGAGAGTAAAGGGGATTAGGGTTGAATTTGGGTGTCCGGACGAGAAAGGGCAGGGTTTTGAATTGGACTCCTACTTTAGGGTTTTATGGGGTTGGTAATTGATTGTAATTTAATTTATTTTCGAGGGGTATTTAATTTTATTATTTATTTTGGTACTTGCTCGAATTAATGTATTTGAAATTAATAGAGTCCAAGATTCAAGTGATTAAGGGTATATACTTTGTTGATACTTGATAGGCCTCAAGAATTGTTAAAACAGATTATTTATAAGTTTATAAGCATTTTATTGTCAAAAAAAAATAGAATCCAAGATCGGTTATAAAGTTGTAGACTTGTAGCACATTGGTTGAAAAAATTATAAAAATAATCATTTTTATAAAATTAATAAAATAATTATTTTTAAAAATGATCAATTTTATTTTTTTAAATATTTATAATATTTAACTAATAATTGAATATTTTCAATAATTCATTAACAATTAGGTATCTAATATGCAAGATACTTAGAGCCCGTTTGGCAAATCTTTTTTATCAGAAATATAACTAATTTATTTTTTAAAAAAGTATATCAAATATACTTTTTTTGAAATAAGTTACTTAGGTTCTGCAAATAAAGAATACTAAATTCCTCCGAAATATTTAATTCTAAAAATTAGTATATAAATGTGAAATTTTTTCTCGAAATAAGTCCTTATTTTTTTAAAATAAAAAGAGCCAAACAGGCTCTTAATACTTCATTAACAATCGGATATTTTATACAATAAAAATGGATACATGTGAATTGTGATGGTACATTATTTATTTATTTTTTTGAGCAAATGTGATGGTACATTATTAATGATATTTTTATGGCTTCACGCTACTTACACGTGACTCCTAAGATATGCTTGGCTGACTTTTATTACTTTACTTCCCACTCACCAACAAATTTATGCATATAATATTATTCCCTCGATTTTAAAATAATTGTTTCTGTATTTTAATGTGCATAAAAATGATAGTTTCGTATATTATTTTTAAAATTTAATTAAAATTTAATATATATATATATATTAAAAAAGAATGTTTTAAAATAATATACGAAATTATTATTTTTTATTCACCTTAAAATGCGCGTAAACATTCAAAGAAACATATATTTTGAGATGGAAAAGTAGTTTACAAATTGGTTTTCTACTCAATTTATTTGATTATAAAGATTTAAGATATTAGTTTGATTATAAAGATTATTTTAGGTTCATATTTATTTAAATATAAATAATGGATTTAAAATAACTCAGTAATAGAATTATTCGTTTATTGTCCCAAAACATTGGATTCGATTCTTATTTATAAGTTGCATCATTAAAATGTACGCATACAGCATACTCATATCATTCATCACCTATCAACATTTTTTTGGGTGTCGACCTTTACTATCAAAATTTGAAGTCAAAAGATCCTAAATTTCATAAGAGAAATTCTCGTTGGTACCCTTCTGGAATTGGCTTTTTCAGATGGTGCCATTTCATGTTTTGGACTTCCGACTGGTACCCCTAAACTAACTGATTACCCTAATTAAGCCCTTCTATTAATCTGAACGTTAACAAACGTTAACCACGTCATCAGTAGCTAATTAAACATAATTTATTTTAAACAAAAACTGAATAAAAAAATACACACGACCATATAGTGAATAAAAGAACGAAAAGAGGGGAAAGCAGACAGACGCGATCGAGTGAATTAGGGTTCCAAGCAAGGAGGGGAAAAGGGCGACCACCGTCATCACGACTATATCAACTGATTCCAACCACAGGTACATATTCTTTTCATATTTTCGTACATGGGTGTGTATATAATCAAAGTATTTTGTGTATATATATGTTCTTTTGTATGTATATGTTCATATGTGTACATTTAGATGTAATATGATCGTACAAATGTATAAATGATATGTATGCTACTTTTGATGTTCCGAGTAATGGAGAATTGACTTGAGCATGTAGTTGTACTGATTTGTTTAAGATTACAAATTGGCACCAGGTGAATATTGTTTGTTAATTTGATGTAGAATGGGTGATGATTATAGAGTGTTGAGGATAATTTGGAGAACTACAGAGATTAATATTAGAGTAGAGGTAGAAAGGTCTAATTTGCTGGATATTGTTATCGCTTACGAGGATGAAGCAAAAAAAAAGGGTTTGAAGTTGGATTATGCTTATCCAACTTTTCAGTATGCATGGAAAATGGAGCATAGGAAGTTGGTAACTCATAAGGATCTTCTCCTAATGTGGGAAAGGTTAACTGATAAGACAACTATCCCAATCTGGGTTGGAACAACTTTAACACCTAATCCTCTATACAAGTTGGTGTTGACAAGAATGGTTGAGGAAAATAGTAAGGTTAATAGTACACCTCCTCCTACTTTTGATGATACACCACTTGATGATACACTTCCTCCTGCTGACCTACCTTTTCTTAATGAGCTTGAAGACAAATTTGTTCCTGCTAATGAACCTACCCAGAACAAAACCAAAACAACAAAGGAAAAAAACCCAAAAAAATACCAAAATCAAAGCCTAAAGCTTCTCAAAGTAACTTACCACCTGAACCTATATCTCCTAAGACAGCTTCTCAAGCATTGAAACCTAGAAGAAGCCCTAGGTTTTCCCCTGTTTTGACAGAAAAAGCTCCTACACCTTCAGTCCCTCAACAGTCAAAGTTTGCTAAAAAAAATACCACAAACAACAGCTAGAAGGAAAGGACTGTCAATTGGTACAGATCAAGGGTTTAGTGGTACAGAGAATGTGTCAAGTGCAGAGAATGTGACAACTGCATCAAAACAAAGTAACTTTGAAGAAGCAGAATCCAGTCTACTAGGTAGAATGAGGGCTAAAAGAAAGGTTGAATTTGTTGAAGAAGATGCAGAGAATTGCAACAAGACAGGAGATTTCACAAAGATGGAATGATGATGACCTCTGCCCCAAGATCATGAAACTAGTCAGAAAAATTGCCAAGGATACAATGGGATGCAAGGCCTATATGTCAAGGCATGGAGAATATATATGAGATTCATGAGGGTAAATCTCAATTTCCTTTGTCTTTAAATAACAAAATTTGTAGTTGTGGGGCTTGGCAGATATCTGGTATCCCTTGTAGGCATGCCATTAGGGCAATGGTCCATGCTAAAATTGATCCTCAGAAAGTTGTGAGTTCATGGTACCATGTTAGGACATATAGGCAAACTTACAATTTCACCATACATCCTATTCCTAACAAAGAACAATGGCCCCAATATGCTGATTTGCCTATTATTATGCCTCCAACATTGAAGAGGGGAGTAGGAAGACCATGTAGGAATAGAAAAAGGAAGGAAGGGGAGGATCAGAAGGGGAAAAGGGCTAAAACTGTGAAATGTACAAAGTGTGACTGTTTTGGTCATAATTCAAGGACATGCAAAGGGGGCTTTACTGAAAAACAGATGAAAGAAATGAAAGCCAGTGGTGTTCCAGTTGTTAGGCATCCTAGGAAAAGAGATCAAACTAATGCAGCCAAGGCAGCAAGAGCAGCAGCCAAGATAGCCAAAGCAGCAGCCTCACAAGCATCTGTCAACATGTCACAAGGGCCTGCATCTCAATCTCAGCCATGATATGATCTTATTTTAGATTTATGACTTGGAATTCTGATATTTTGAAACATTATGATGATGTTTTTGTACTAGTTTTGCTGGTTTAAACCATCTTTTGTTATTATCTTTTGATCATCATGTTTCCAAGTGTATCAGAATATTGCAGTTGTAAGAACTTAATGGAATTGTCTATTTAAGGGTTATTTCTGTGTGGTTAACGTTTGTTAACGTTTTGATCAACAAAATGGCATTATTAGGGTAATCAGTTAGTTTAGGGGTACCAGTCGGAAGTCCAAAACATGAAATGGCACCATCTGGAAAAGCCAATTCCAGAAGGGTACCAACGAGAATTTCCCATTTCATAATCCACAAAAATGGTCCTTTATATCACAGAAAAACGTAACTTAATATTGGGTTTCTTAAAAATGCATTATCGTGTGGCGTTTTTGCCCTTTTATTTTTCAAAACATAAACTTTAAAAAAAAAAAATTTGATTCGCGCATCTTCAAGATGCGTTACTTAATAAAAAAAAGAAAGAGAAACGCATCTTCAAGATGCCTGACTCAAAAAAAATTAAAAATAATATTAGAAAAAGCAATTGGAAGTTCCGTTACACCTCGAAAAATAGAAACGTCACATGCAATTGCGTTTTTCTGTGATAATAAGGACCATTTTTTCAATTTATGATATTTATGACATTTTACCTTTAAATTGTGATAAATAGGGCCTTTTCTCCATTTTTTTAAAGTTTTAATTATGTTTTCAACATTGTTATTTTATGTAAATATGTAGTAAATTTTAATGTTATAACTGTAAATATATCATCAATTTTTTTTAATTAAAAATAATTGTCATGTATTTAAGTTGATATTTTTTGTATTGTATTTAACTTAGATTATTTAAATACGAAAATGCACACCTTGTATTTAAATTTATAAAGTTACATATCTCAAATAATTTGGATGAGTAAATATTTAGGAATTTCAATTTCATAAAAAGATAAATACAAAAAATAACTTTTCATTCCCTACACAATTTTTTTTATCTCCATTTTTCATTATTTTTCTTCTATCAATCTTCACTTTTTATTTACACCGATACATATCAATAGAGAATCACATTTTATAAAAATTAAAAAAAATATTACAAAAATATAAATATTTATTTTATGTATATAAAATATAATTATAAATTTTAATTAGGAAATAATTGACTTACACCCCGCTCCCGAGTTTTAAAAAGGGAGGAAAGCAAGTGAAAGAGAAAACAAATATCATAATTTTCACTCCTTTCATGTTCCCAAGTTTATTTTAAAGGAAGAAAGCAAGTGATTTCAGATGAAAATTTTACAAGTTTTCTATTCTCCCCAAAACTTTCACTCCAAAAGTGAGATGCAAGTGAAAGCAAATGAAAGTAAGGAATTAAAAAACACTTGATATTGCAAATATATGCTTATCATTTGAATGAAAACATTTTATATTTAAGGATTGAATTGTACTCCCTCCGTCCCCCGTGGTTATTTACGTTGGGTTTTTTCACGAAAACCAAGGATTATGATTAAAATAAGTGAAGTAGTGGGTGTAATAGTGATTTGTTAGGATTTATGGGTGATAGCATAGAGACAACTTAACTAGTACTTAGTTTATTTGTATAGGCTAAGTAGAACATATTCTCATAGTGTGTTCTTGTAATCAAATAATTGCTGAAATGTAATAAGTATGTATCTTGGAAGAAGTTCATTGATATGTTCAAGCCTCAAGAGCATGCATCAGTTCGATAGCAATAATAAAGTTACTGTCAATACATTGATGGTAACGTTACAAGAAGACTGCATGTTGCAAGGTCACGACAACAAGTCTCATTTGACAGCAACATTGGCTGAAGCAGGGGACAGCAACATTCTCACACTTGACAGCAAGTTTGGAGTTCCGACAGCAACATTGGCGGGAGCTCATATTTTCCTATGACAACAAACTTGGCGGCAAGGGTTATTGTCTCACTGAATTATTTGATTTGGGGATTTTATCTCAGTCAAACCCCCATGACAGTTTAGATGTTCGAGAAACAGATTTGCTGCAATTCGTCAAAGATTGTAGCAGACCTGCAAGACTACGACAGAAGCTTGAGAGATCACAAGACGAGGCTCGACAATTCAAGAGTATGACAAGTCTGCATCTACTAGAATTGTTATAGCTATTTTTGGAAAGAACCCAGAATGCCTTATGCTTAATGATAACTCTGTTTGTATAGCATTTTAGGAAAGGTCACATGGGTGGACAACTTGTGAGGAGCTGCCACTTGAAAACGACAACAGCTCCGCGACCCATGTGACTGAGATGTTAGAGAAACGATTAGTCTATATAGAGACACATCTCTCATTCTTTCTGTAGTGATTTTCTTTCAAGAAGTCGAAGCTTGAGAAAACCATTTTTCTCGAGGTTGTAGCAACACATTACAAAATAAATAAAATATTTATTTTGTGAGAACATCTTGAATTACTACTTGTGTTTGCAATTCCTGTGTAGATAGTTTACAATCTTTATCATTGTTGTTGAGCTAAAGATTTGAAATTATCTATATTGCATTCAACCCCCCCTTCTGCAATATACTCCGGGACCAACAACTGGTATCAGAACAACAGTTTGATATAAAAATCTGAAGATCATGACGAGTGTTCAGAAGTCAAGTGGTAACAAGATTCCAGTCTTTGATAAAGAGAACTACAATTTCTGGAAAAGAAAGATCTTGTTATTTATCAAAGTTGCCCATCCACTATACATGGGAATCCTTGAGAACGGCCCCTTCATTCCTCAAAAGGAAGTAGTTGCTGCTACTATAAATGACGAAGTCATTCCAGCCCATTGGGTTACCAAGAGGCCTTCAGAATACACAGAGATCGAAAAGGAGAAAGTAGCCTTGGATGACTAATTACAACTTATTTTGCTCGACTCTCTCACTTTAGACAAAGCCATGTATGGTAATGTCATGGGATGTTCATCTGCAAAAGAAATGTGGAGCAAGATAGAGCTGCTGTGTGAAGGAAGTGAAGAAGTCCGAGAAAATCAAAGGCAAATCCTTGTATCACAATATGAAGCCTTCATGGCCAAGCCAAGCGAAGAACTCACACACATGTTTGAAAGGTTCAGTAAGCTACTAGCTGAGTTACAAATTCATGGGAAGTTCTATGATAGAAAGGAGATCAACATCAAATTTCTGCTCGCTCTCCCTGAGCATCTTGAGCACAAAGTCACAGCCATAAGAGAAGGAAGAAACTTGAGCGATGTCTCTCTAGAAACTCTTTATGGTGTGCTCAAATCATACGAACTCGAACTCTTTCAAAAGAGAGCTATTCAAACTGGAACCAAATGAAAGTTGGCAAACATGTCAGGAGCCCTTGTAGCTCATGAACCACAAGTAGCTTGTCCAAGTGAATCCTCACAAAGTTCACAACCAACACAAGTACCACCATTGAAGATTGAAGAGGTGTTGGATGACGAGGAGAAGGTGGTTCTGCAGCTCAAAGACGTTGAAGATGAAGACTTCTACACAATAGAAGAGATTGAAAGCGTGGATAATCCAACCATGGCTTATATGGCTAAGAGATTCAAGAACATCAAGTTCAGAAGGGACAAGTCATACAAGCCACAGGGTCAATCATCTAAGTTCAACAAGGGGAGTTTTTCAAAAGCTGCTGGTGGTGCCACGAGAGGTGGATACAAGACTGGGATGGTGGATAGGTCAAAGTTCAGGTGTTACAACTGCAATGAGCTAGGTCATTTTGCTACTGAATGTAGAAGACCAAAACAGAATCAAGGAAAAGGATATGGAAATCAGTTTAAGAGGAATTAAGGTAAATCCTATGTGGCTGAAAGATGATTCTGAAGATAATGTTATAGCTATGAATAATGATATGAATAATGATGCTGTAACGGCAGGACCCAACAGAGTTTGGGTACCAGATGCAAATTGAAATCATCCGTTTTGCAGGGCAAAAAGCAGAAACAAGTCATGTGGATCATCGATAGTGGATGTTCCAGACACATGACAGGTGATATAGCCCTGCCATCACATTTTATAGAGAAAGCCGACCCAATTATAACTTTTGGAGACAACAGCAAAGGTTACACTGTGGGATATGGCTGTTTGGAAATTGGAAATGTTGTCATTGAAGACATTGCTCTTGTAGATGGATTGAAGCATAACCTACTCAGTGTCAGCCAGTTCAGTGACAGGGGATTAAAAAGTTGACTTTGATATGATGGTTTGCAATATCTATCAGAAGAAGGATGTAAGCCTCTCCTTGAAAGGAGTCAAGAAAGGAAGCTTGTTTGTTGCAGACTTTTGTGCTAGGATTGTCAAATGGGTAAATTGAAAAGATCAGTGCACAAGTCAAATCAAGTGAATACCAACACTGAGCCACTCAAATTAATTCATATGGATTTGTTTGGTCCAGTAAATGTTCAATCTCTTGCAAGAAAGAGATATGCCCTGGTAATGGTGGATGATTACTCGAGGTACATCTGGGTAAAGTTCTTAGAGATAAAGGACGAAGCTGCTCAAGAAATCATTGATCACATAAGAGTTCTTGATAGAACCCCGAATGCAAAAATTCAATATCTGAGAAGTGACAATGGTACTGAGTTCAGAAATGCCACATTGGGAAACTTTTACAAGGATTAGACATCGCACTTAACACATCGGTTTCAAATGCCACCGATGTTAAAAACTTTTCTTACATCGGTAATTTGTAAACCGATGTCATATATAAATCAGACATCAGTTTTACTAAAAAAGTGATGTCTAAAACTTTTTAAAAAATTCTAACAATGACTTAGACATCGGTTGTCATTTAAAGCGATATTAAAACTCTTTTAAAAAAATTCAACTATGACCTCCCCATCTTTCTTCCCGCCTTAGAAACTTTTCTAAAATTTACTTTCCCCCTTAAACTAATTTTCACCTCCCGCCTCGTGTTAAGAACCCCAGCTGTACCCAAAACAATAAAATTTTAAAACAAAAATTATATAAAATACATAAAACAAAAAACTTAACCCCAATTGAGTTTATTACTCCCAAACCAAAACCAATTGTGCTCTCCCCCTTTCTTCCCCGCTTTGAACCCTAGCTTTCAATATAAGCTTCTCAACAGATCCAGAGCTTTGGAGATCAAAAAATAAGTATAGAAGCCGCCCTAAATGAAGAACCCTAATTAAACCCCCTTTTCTCTATTAACTATACTCAATCCAATTCATAATCACACAACAATGGCAGACAAGAATCAACTCTCCTCTCTCTCTCCACCTCATTATCAAAACTCTCCATTGTTCGGGAAACGATTGTAATTAGATGATGACGATGATGATGCGTACGATTGGCTATCAGGTGTTTGAAAGGTTTAATTTTGCGATTTCAGCATGTTTGGTTGCAGAGGAGTAAGGATGGTTCGAGGTTCATTGATCCGTTGGTTAGTTTTATTGGTTTCAGATTTTGATTTTTTTTCGCAAATTTATGTTTCTTATTGTTGCGTATAGTCACGTTTTTCATAAAATGGAGTTTGTGTTTTGGTGGTGTTGTTGTGTGAAGCAATCGAAAAGCTTATTAAGTCATGTACTTAGCGGTTGTGCAATTAGTAATTTCAATTGTACATAACCTTTTCTTATTTTTGTCAATTGTTTTTCATGTAGGAGAAACCAATTTTGGAAGTTGTGGAGCAGATACAAAAAATAAGAAGCAAAGTTTATGTTTATGAGTCTGATAAAATTGTGTATCTGTGTTAAATTTGAGTAGTCACTTTGCTATAATGCAAAATGAATACTTTTTTGCAAGGAGATATCATCACTGCAGCGAATAATTACTTTGCATTACTTGGTGTCTTAGCATTACTTCCTCCCCTGGTAGCTCCAGGCTCACCAGAAAGTAAATTTAGACTCCCCGAAGATTGAATATTTGCTCCTGAAATGGCATGCCTCCCAGGATTATCACTTGCAAGAGAACCATGTTGTCTTGTAGTCTGTCACAGGGGACGTGTAAGCCCTCATGCTACCGTCAGATTTCTAATAAGCAACAAGAGCTTGTGCTCCAACCATGCCTGAAGCATCTGGATTGATTCCCCATGCAGCCCAACTTGAAGATGTTATCTTCGTCTGTCTGTAAGCGATCTGAAAATAACCCAAAGAAGGGTCATAGGTCCAGTGAAGAAAGGCATTCAAGACAGGAAGATCATTGCAAGCTTTGAATAGTTTATTGCTTGCGAAACTTGAAGTCGGGGAAGTGTTTATTTTCTTTTTAAGTTGCGATAAACTTGTCTTGATTTGATATTGTTCTGATAATCAAATAATGCTATCTGCAGGAGCATCATATGGGAGATAAAAGAATGGGAATGTGATTTTCTAGAAGGCAAAATAATCTACACCTTTGCAAGGAGATATCATCACTGCAACAAATAATTACTTGGTGTAAAATGGTTATTCTCATGGTTCAGTTCTATAATGCTCCAAGTAATGCACCTTTACACCATGATGTGCGTTTGATGTCTAAGAAGATTCCATAATCTAATTGTTTTTAGCTATAGTATTTTTTCTGCAAGGAACATGTGCGCTCTTTTGTGCTGGCTAATTTTTGAATAACTTGTTGGGTTGTCTAAATATACAGTAAATTTAATAACTGCCCTTAGCATGTAGATGTGGAACTAAGTTATTCTTGTGAAGCTACACACAAAATTGTTAGATGTGGCAACATTCTTGATATAATGGTTACCAGGGTTTATTTTTTAATTCTCATGACTGTAGTTTGCTTGTACTAAATAACAGAGTTTTTTGTGCAAGGTGTTAAATGGTGATATTTGCCCCCTTGATTTTGTACCAGGTTTACATCGTCAATGCTTGTATGGAGGATTAAGAATTGGATTGTATGAACCTGTAAGTTCTTTGATCTGGTCAATATTGTGAAATTTGTGAGCTGGTTTTGATCTGTCAACCTTGTGTTAGTTGTGTTATTTTTGATGATTTTAAACTGTTTGTGTGTACAGGAAAGTATCCCCATTGTGGAAATTTTCAAAAATCTGAGATCTAGTAAAGATTGTACCTATTATCCGCGCACTGGCAAAACATTCTTAGAGACCATCAAGTTCATCAAAGACAAATTAGTGTAAAGTGATTTGTGATTTCTAGCTACGTACCTGAACTAGTTCGGTTTGTGGGTTGTTTGATAGTTTCATTTTGTGGATTGGAGCTAAAATGTCTTATTTGTTCAATGAATCTTGTATTTGTTAATGAATAGTTGAGAAATGCCATCCAAGTTCCGTTTGTTTACTTTTTTGTTGTTGTTTTGGTTCTAGCTATTGAATAAAGGAGGAATAATACATGCAATCAAGCAAAATTAACAACACATATAAGTGAAAATCGATGTAAAAAAACAGAAATAACATTATATTAAAAAGCAGAAATTCAATGGCAAATTCAAGTTAACCGATGTCTATAGAGTTCTATAACATCGATTGTTTCAAGAAAACCGATGTTAATATAAAATTTAACAACATGTATTGATTATAAACCGATGTGAAAAGTATCATTCGTAAAAAATTAAGTAGTAAAACCGATGTCTTTAATGTATGTTACATCAGAAATATACTAAAAAGCGATGTGCAAATATGAATTAGACCTCGGTTAAAAACCGATGTCTAAACTTCAGACTTTTAACATCACACGCGAAGACATCGGTTCATATTCAGAAAAGACATCGGTTTTTACCTGATGTCTATTGCCATATTTCTAGTAGTGAAACAATGTATGGAAGCTAGTCCCTAGACCTAAAGGGAAATATGTTGTTGACACAAAGTGGGTCTTCAGAAATAAACTGGATGAAGGTGGAAACGTGACAAGGAATAAAGAAAGACTAGTGGCCAAAGGATACTGTCAACAGGAAGGAATAGACTATGATGAAACATTTGTACCTGTTGCCAGACTTGAAGCCATAAGAATTTTCTTAGCCTATGCTGCGTACTGTAACTTCAAAGTGTTCCAAATGGATGTCAAAAGTGCTTTTCTCAATGGAGAGCTAGAGGAGGAAGTGTATGTTGAACAGCCACATGGATTTGAAAATGCTGAATTGTATGACTTTGTCTACAAATTGTTCAAATCACTTTATGGATTGAAGCAAGCCCCTAGAGCTTGGTATGATACTCTCTCCACCTTTCAGCTGGAGAATCAATTTGTAAGAGGTGTTGTGGATAAGACACTGTTCTACAAGCATCATGGCAAAGACATCATTCTGGTGCAGATCTATGTTGATGACATAATCTTTGGTTCTACAAATGAGAAGCTGTGTGAAAAGTTTTCATCTTTTATGAGGAACAAATATGAGATGAGTATGATGGGAGAACTGTCATTTTTCCTAGGTTTACAAATTCATCAAAAGGTTGATGGCATCTTCACTTGCCAAGAGAAATATGTCAAGGAACTTCTCAAAAAGTTCAACTTGGAAGATGCATCACCTGCCAAGACACCTATCTCTACTGCAACCAAACTGGATTTGGATCCTAAAGGAAAGAAAGTGGATTCTAGTACCTACAGGGGCATGGTGGAATCATTGCTGTATCTAACTGCTAGCATACCAGATATTATGTTTGCTACATGTCTCTGTGCAAGGTTTCAAGATGATCCAAAAGAGTCACACTAGGTAGCAATCAAGAGAATCTTTAGATATCTCAAAGACTATGCTGGATGCAAGATTGTCAGAAAAAGTACAACATGAAGCTGTCAATTTCTTGGTGGAAGATTAGTGTCATGGTTTAACAAGAAGCAGCATTCTGTGTCTACCTCAACTGCAGAAGCTGAATACATTGCAGCTGGAAGTTGCTGTGCTCAAATTCTTTGGATGAAAAATCAGCTAATGGATTATGGTTTAGAGTTGTCCAATATTCCCATTTATTGTTATAACACCAGTGCCATAGCCATCTCAGATAATCCAGTTCAACACTCCAGGATGAAGTACATTGATATTAGACATCATTTCATCAGAGAGCATGTTGAAAAGGGAACTGTGAAGCTGGTTTATGTTTCAACAGAAAAGCAACTTTCAGACATCTTCACGAAGCCACTAGATGAAGCAACCTTCAACAGGTTGGTAAGTGAATTGGGAATGCTAAATCTGGTATGTTAACTTACTAGTTTTTACATTTTCAAAGTGGTTAAATTTCAACTTGTGACCGTAGCTTTCAATGTTATTGTCATGAGAAGTTACTGTCGTATGTGCTACTTGTTTAATTGACAGCATGTGTGCTATGACTATGCTAAATTCAAATTACATGACTGTTTTAACTTATGTAATGAGTAGTCATGTGACATTAACTTAAACCATACGCGTGCCAGTGACAACTAGTCGTGTCATTTCAAATGAGCTCAGGCATTAGTCAGTCTTTTTATTTTTAAAGTTTAATACTTTATTAAAAAGAAGCGTATGGGAAGCTGTAGCGTCACTTAATGTGTTATAAATAAGACTGAGGCCAAGCCCTTATTCTTCATTACACACTAAGAGACTCTAGAGAATGAGCAAGAGGAAAGCTTATGAGATGTCCACTTCAGAAAGCTCAGCCAAAGGCAAGGAGGTGCCTAAGCAAACGGAGGAGACTGCTGCTGCTGATGAGAATCCTCTCAGTCCTTTCTTTGATAAGCTTCAAGCTTATTTGGATGCAAAATGGATCACTGAGGATGAAGAAATAAGGAAGGTCGTCGAGAAGCTCTTGGTGGAAGCTCTTGTTGAGCTTAATAAGAAATGATGTTTAGTTCTTAAGAACTATTTGTATTGTTTTAAGTTTTTTTTAATAAAAAAAAAATTCATCGTTTCGTCTCCCCAGTGCTATTGCATGCCTCGTTTCTCATCTTGATTATCTATTGTTGTATGCATGTGTATACTTGTGTGTGTGGATGTATGTGGATGTGTGCTTGCTTAACAAATATGTGCTTAAATCGATTAAAATACTAATTGGTAATTTTACTCTTAAGCAATGGGCAAAGTCGATTAAAATTCATGACACAAATTATTTCCGCTCAGGCTGTTGTCAATAAGTGAAGATGCTGTCATGATGTGACTTGACAACAAGTTCCTTATCAGCAACGGAAAAAGTTTCTGTCATGAAATTTAAAGGAAATTGTATAAATTGCTTAATGGTGACAGCATGTTCTTGCGCCGATGTTACTGTCAAGCAAAACTTGCTGTCATCCTCCTAAATTACTAATGAATTTGTTACAGCGCACAGGTTGCTGTCAAGATTAGTGGACCGATTTAATTGGGATTTTACCTCCACGATTTACAGCCACTAAAAAGTAACTACCCACAACACCACGTGACTGATTAATGGGCTAAGACATTGCTACTTTCCCTTCTTCAGTAAAACATTTGCTATTTTCATGTAAGCAACCGTCAAACACACAACACTCAACATAACCTCTCTCTCTCAAAAGCAAAAATCTCTCTCTCCCAAAACTCAAAGCAAAAATGGTACCTAAACAGTCCTCTTCTCAAACAAACTTTGCTGGTATTCTCTCTGCTGGAGATGCTGGTGAAGGTTTCAAAGGACTCGTATCCTTCTTAAACAAGTCCTATTTAGGTCATGCTATAACCTCTACTCCATCTTTGGACCTAGAAAGACTTGAAGAATTCTGGAAATTTGCCTTTGTTCCAGGAGGTGCAGGTAAAGACACCATAAATTGCAAAATCAAAGGGGTTACCTGCATCCTCACAATAAAAGGTATCAACGAAGCTTTACTAATAAGGATGTTAGTAAAAGTGAACCCACAGTGGTTCCTCTTTAGTCTAAAAAGAAGAGAGCTAAGAGGGACAAAACCACTGTCAGCCACCCCTCAGTCTCACAAAAGGTTGTGGAGGATAAAAGGGAATCAAACACATCCCTAGATGCTTCTTCTCAACAAGAAGTATCTATTGAAACTGGCCTGTCTCCCAAGGCATCTTGTAAAGAGTCTGCACAACCTCATGTACTCACTCATGAGGAGCCTACACTTGCAGAAATGCACATGGAGTTAGGGCACAGTGAGGGTCATGAAACTTCTACTCTTGATGTTTCACAAGTTATCTCTGTGGAACAGCCAGAAATCTCTTCTATACCATCACCTTCTTTATTCTCTATTCCATCAATTGTTTCTTCTCAACAACCTAGAGAAGGGGACAGTCCCAACCCTTCAGGTTTTGATCATCTATCTCAAGTCATGGATGAGCCCCCATCAAGTGGTCCACAAGAACCCATTTCTCAAAGTGAAATGGATACTACTCCCTCAAACACTGAGCTAGATCAAGATGGCAATCTGCCAGAAAATGAAACAACCAACATCTTGGTCGACCTCCAAAAAGCAACTGACCTTCAGGAAGTTGCTGTCACAGCCTCAGCTGTTGTCAAAGACACCACAAAAGTTACTTTCAACCCACCTGTGGACAGTAAAATTTTGGGCAAAGATGTTGTCGTCTCTTCACAATTTGATCAAGATTTAGTAATTGTTGAAGATGCTTCTGATAATGATCATGTGCTAATCTCTACTTTCAGAAAGGTAAAATCTAAACCTTCTCTTTCAATGCATGTAAGTACTGCTCATACCCATGTATCTAGGATGAGTGAGGGAGTGCAAAAGAAAAGAGAGATAAAAGAAAAGAGAGGTGAGTATAAAAATGAGAGGCAGCCAAATGAGCTGGCAAAAGGAGAGGGACTTGAGCATGTCCAGAGTGAATTTGAGGGAACCCCACACAAAAAGGCACTAGGCCTTGAGAGTCATTCTGTGAGGAGTGATGAGATCACTCAGAAAAACAATGAGAGTGTGAGACACCCCATAGCCTCCTTGCCTCAGTCTTTTCATTTCTCATAAAAAAGGTTAAGGTCTGATGGTCCTTTTAAACAAGCTTAATCAAGGTTGAAATCCCTTGAGGGCAGATGTGCATCCATGGAAGCTAAAATTGATGCTTTGTCCACCATGGTAGCTACTGGCTTTGCTGAGATTCAACAAAATCTGTTATCGTTTTCTGTTGTCCTTAGTGCTGTCAACTTAACTAAGGGAGAGAAAGTGGTAGATCAGAATAAAGTGCGAAATCAGAATACTGTAAGTCCAGTAGAGAAGGAGACACAAGGTGGAGCAACAAGCAAGGGGGAGTCTAGAAGAGAGGGGGAGCAAATGGAAGAAGATGGAGATGGAAGTAAGAGGGAGCAAAATTCAAATGAAGATAGAATCTTTGGTGAAGAGTTGAGAGCTAGTGGAATTGGTGAATCTGTTGAAGTAGATGGTGAGCCAATGTTGGTGACTAAAGAAATATTGGAGCAATTACAAAGGGCTCAAACATCAACATTGCCTCCTCTGAAAATCAATGAACCAGCTCCTGAAGTCATGGAAACTCCACTACAGAAACATTGGAGAGAAATGGAAGAATCCAACAGACTCGGCAAAGGCAAAGACAAAATGCTTGAAAAGGTAAATCCTACAACAGGATACATTTGGTCTGATGGAAGTGGATATAGTCCAGAAGAGGCAGAAACGATGATGGTTAGCTACATGGAGAGTACTTTGCAGAACAAAGATGAAGAATTCAGTGCATTGGTGAATAATGCCATAAAAGAGGCAGGAGGAGTATATACAAAATTGTCACCAATACTGAAGGACAAAATAACAAGTATCTCTGTGAAGGTGAATCTGGAGAAAAGATGGATAGTTGATGTTTATCTAAAAACTGGCATCTCTATATTCATTACAATGCAGCTACTGCAAAGTCTTCAAGCTAGAGTGCTGAATGCCATGGGAATGAAAGTGAAAGCAAATTCTACAATCTTCAATAACGATCTGCTAGCACAAATTAAAGGTCTTGTTGAAGAAAAGGTACCAGAAGTGATTGAAGAACCCTATGGTATTTGCTATAGAACGACCACAAGCACAGGAGCTAAAAGGATTGGGTTTCTGATCCTAAGTGAAGAACCCAGATTGCACTCTAACACAATTATGGGAGTGCTGAAACAGATCCTCAAATCTAAGATAAACAAAGACAAAGTCAAGGCTGTCAAAGCTATTCACAAACTGCTGGCAAAGAGAGATGAAAGTCTTAGCTCTCAAGTGAAGAAATTGATTCCTGAAGCTAATGCCAGAAGAAGTGAAAGAGGTGGAAGCTGCACATATGATGACACCCTTGATGATGATGATATTGATGAAACTGGAGGATCTGGTACAACTGGAAGTGGACAAGAAACTGCTGAGATTACTGGAAGTCAGACTCAGGAGAAAGCAAAAGAAGAAGCTCCCAAGGATAATAAGAAAGATGCTGAAGCTAAAGATGAGGGAGAGACAGACATTCTTGACACACTGGAAGGAAGTATCTTAAGATTTGTTATTGACTATTTTGATGCTGAAAAAGATACTGTCAATAAAGAAGCTGTCAAGAATGGTGAAGTTACTGTCGAAGAAGTTGCTGTCAAAGAAGACACTGTCATGAAAGACACTGTCAAGAGCTTGAATGAAGAAGCTATCACAGGCAAAACTGTCAAGACATCCAAGTCTAGAAAGACAAAACAAAGAGCAAAAGCCTGGCGTACAGTTCCAAGAAAGGGCAAGACAAAGGCTGCAGCAAAGAAAAAGAAGCATGGAGTGGTGTTTCGTAAGAAGCCTATTCGAAGAAGAGAAACAAATAGCTTCGAAATCCAGAAGGAAGCTGTGATAAGAGATATCACTTCAGTCGAATTGGAGCTGGATAACTCTAAGGAATATGCATCCAGATACATTCTTTGGAAAGATAAAGCAAAAGTCATGTTTGTTGAGAGGGATTTCACTATGGTGAATACGTCAACAATAATAGACAGATACACTCTCAAACAAACATTACAAGAAGTAAGGCGTAGAGTTAATTACTTCGTGCTGGAAAGAATGGTGGAGCTTATGGGGACGTATGAAAATGTTCCTAAGAAAGCCATGAAACACATCCAAAAGTACCATGCTGAAAGATATGCTGAACTTTATGAGAGATATGGTGACTGGAGAAATATCGATGATGCGAATGAGGATGTGAGTATAGATGAGGAAGAACTTGTGTCTAAGTATGATTGGACAGAAAGGATGCCCTCCTATACACCTGAAGCAATGGCTGCCTATGAAGCCGAATTAGCTGCTGAAGCTGCTAGGAGAAAAGCTAATATTAGTAAACAGACTGCTGAGGTAGTGGAAGCTGGGATGAAAGAAAAATGCAAGAAAGTCAACAAGATGAACAGTGAAGCTCCAAACTATCAGCCATGTGCACTGGAAAATCCTCTCAGGATCATAGATGGCAAAGAAGAAATCTATGCAGATAGTTTTCACAAGCTGAGGACTAGTGTACTGAAAGGTCTATACTGGAAAGTTGTTGGATCATCTCATAAACTGGAAATGCTGTGTGCATGGGAATTGGAAGTTATTTTTGATAGTAGGAGAGATGAAGATCCAAAACTTGATAGAAACAGAAGAGTGACCTTGAATTCTTTTCCTGGCAGAAGATTCAAGATTGAGAACAACATCTTGAAATTCAGAACTTACACCTATGATTTTGAATCATGGTTTGATCTGAAAGATGTTCAGAATGTTTCTTCTAAACAAATCCAACAGTACATTGATGAGATTGAAGATGATGCTGTATCTGCTGATGAAAAGAAGCTAGTGCAAGATCTCAGAAAGTACTTGGAAGAAGCTCTCCACAGAAAGAGAGAGAACAGACAGAACAGGAAGGCTTAATAACAAGATAAGTAAATCTCATATCTACTCAACCTCGAGGAGTACTTGTTTTGCTTTAGATCATTGTCCTATGTAATTGTTCCCCCACTTAAACTTTGCTAGTCCCGAGCAAACTAAAATTAACATAACCATATACTTCTAACTAGTACCACTTCCGTAGGTGATCACGGTTGCATTTGGCATATGCAACAAGCCCTTGGAACCCCTAGGTAGCCCTAGCGGACGAGTGAGGTCTCGTGAGGGTTTATAGATGATGTACCCACAAAATCACAAAAGTCACCAATAAACAAAAAACTAACAATACCTACTAATTAAACTAACTATTACACTCACATATCCAAGTCGTCTACTTGTAACTAAAATCAAACATATAGAGCTATTCACCTTGTCATCCACTAAAACGAGCTAACAACCAATTCAAGAATCAAGATAACACACCTTGTGCAAGATGTAACCAAGACATTAAAGATAGAATGAATGCACTTCAATCGTGAACACTAGACAAGATGATCACAAAGCATACATGGCCTCGCATTAAGAAGATGAAATTGTATGGTGAAAAATCTCACATCTCTCAATTATGTATCACACAAGTATGGGCTAGAGATTGAAAGCCTAATTGATTTTGATGGTTAATTGATTACATATATTTTGCTATACTAACATGCTGTAACAGGACTTTCAGCAAGTTGTTTCTGGAAATAGTGACACAAGAGCTATACGAAATCAGCAAGCTGATTTGACATTCAGCAAGCCGTTTCTGGGAATGCAGAAACTATCAAGAACAGTCCAGATATTCTCGTGAGCTGCTAGATAGATTAAAATGTAAGGAATCTTACATATATATATTACGTGTCTAATATATACTAAAGAGCTCAGATACATCTCAAAACACTCAAGCATGGAGATACACTAAACATTGTAATTTGTCATGTCTCCATCACATTGACTTCACAAAACCCACCCCACGTTTCTCAGCACCCAACTTAGACTTCTCTGCATGGGAATCTTTCTTGAAACACAATCCCACGATTTCAGCTCACCTACTCAGATTTCTTTGAATGAGAATTTCTTCACAGTTGAAAATCAACCAACGGCTCCTTCTTTGAATATCCTAACGTTGGACCTTGATATATATATACACATCTCCTGTATAAACAAGAGATACACAGAAAAAAACGTATACACACTCTCTTGAATATTCATCAAATCGTTTTATACTTCCAATCACCTCAAAACAGTTGTTTAAACATTGCCATATTCACAAACAACACACACACAAGCTCTAAGATATATTACACGTTATATATATATATATAAGAGTCTATATCTTTGAGTTGTAATTTCAATCCTTCTCATTTGTATTGTTCTTATTGTAAAAGCATAGTTGCTGGGCAGTGGCTTGTGGAACAAGGGTTTGGTAAACACGAAGCTAGAAAAGATTGTACTACGGGGAGTGGTATAGTTCTTAGAGAGCAGGTTTAGAAACGGGGTTTCAGCAAGCCATTTTGACAGTAGCTAGGGAAAAAGGGAGATATATTATTGAATCTTGTAATCGGGTTTATAGTGATTAATAATATATTCTCTTGCCGTGTTTGGTAAGGGACTAGGACGTAGACCATAGAGATTAGGGGTCGAACCTAGCTAAAATCTTGTGTGTCAAGTTCTTCTATTCTGTTCAGTTTATTTCTGCATTGCATTAATTATTTCAGCAAGCTGATATTTTTCTGGAAGAATTTCGTAAAAATAAAAATAGACTATAGTTAACCTAATACACCTATTCACCCCCCCTCTAGGTGCATACTTTCATTTGGTATCAGAGCCTTGCTATACTAATCATTTCTGTAACAGGAAAAGTATCGATCTAAATGGCTGACAATTATCCGCTTGGAAACTCGGACTCTAGGGCACCACTTCTTCTAGGTACTGAAAACTACAACTGGTGGAAAAGTCGAATGGAGAATCATTTGGCCAGAGAACCACTGGAATGGAGAGTTGTAAGCAGAGGACCATACGTCTTCAGAGATGACAAAGGCATTATAAAGGATATTGATATTCTCACCGATGCAGAATTGAAGAAAATAAGCTACAACAACCGTGCAAAGAATACTATCTTAAATGGTCTTAGTCCAGCTGAAAGTGACAAAGTTTCATCATGCAAAACAGCTAAAGAAATGTGGGACACCCTCGAATCGTATCATGAAGGTTCTAAGGGAGTGAAGAAAATGAAGCTTGGTACTCTAGTAAGAGAACTAAACGGTTTCACTGTCAATGAGAATGAAACCATTAAAGAAGCTCAAGCTAGGTTTCAAACAACCTTAAACAGTCTTCAAGTGCTTGGCAAAAGGATACCTCAAGAAGAGATCAATATGATCATCTTAGGATCCGTTCCATGGAGCTTCGCCCCTAAAGTTACGGCGTTGGAATCTCATCCCCAAATTGACACTATGGACAGTCTGGCTCTATTCTCTGAATTAGAGCAGTTTGAGTCAAAAATCAGGGCTAGCACATCCAGGCTGACTCAAGTTCCAGCAGCTAAAGTGAAGAATCTAGCTTTACATTCGAATAACAGCAAGCTGGAAAATAACAGCAAGCTGGAAAATAACAGCAAGCAGGAAGTTGAAGAAGATTCAGATTCTGATGAAGAAATTGCACTCCTCACAAGAAAACTCCAGAGGATAATTCAAAAGAGAAACTTCAAGAAGAAAGGCATGTATTCAGAAGCTAAGAAGGAAGCAAATGATGAAGGCTGTTTTGAATGCGGAAAGAAAGGCCACTTTAAAAGAGATTGCTTCAAACTCAAAAACAAAACAAAACAGCAAGATGACTTCAAAAACAGGAAGAAAGGGAAAGCCTTCCTAACATGGAGTGATGACGATGATGAGGAATCCAATGATGATAATGAAATGGTGAATCTCGCTTTCGTAGGTCTTGATGTAGAAAGCAACGAGGAAGTACAAACCGAAAGTGACTCCTCGGATGACAATGACAACGAGGTAAACTCCTCTAACACGTCTTTTGATTCCCCTATAGAATATGCAGTAGATAGCCTAACCATGCAGGATACAAGTAGCAATTCTATGGATGATACCGTAGAGCTGAAAGAGGAAATCAGCAAGCTGAAAAAGAAGATTGGCTACCTAAGAGAGATCATTTCTGACTTGACGGATGAAGGAGATCACGTTAAGAATCATAATGAATTTACTGATCTAAAAGCTAAGCTTGTTCAAGTCGAAGAGTTCAATAAAGTATTGCTGAAGAGAAATGACACCATGCTGAAAGAATTCAGCGTGCTGAATGCTAAACTCACAGCAAAAGATATACAAATTGAGTCACTACAAAAGCATTCAACCTCCAAAGAAGAAGAGGCTAAGCAGACACGACAATCTGACAAGATACAGAAATTAGAAGAAGAATTAAAGGGTTGTCAAGAAGGAATGGGAAAATTTGTCCAAGGCGAAGAAATCCTAAAAACAATTATGAAGCAAACAAGATCATCATTGAGTAAAGAAGGACTTGGATTTATTTCAACACAGAAGAAAAAGAAGTTGAAATATGAAGGCAAAGATGGAGCTCCATATGAATATGCCATGCCTTGGAAAATCTGCCCAAAATGTGGAAAGAAGGGACACCTACCAAAGTACTGCAAAACAGAATCAGCTTGCCGATATCATTCTGGCAGAACTCATGAAACCAGAAAAACAACATCAAAAGTGATCCAAATGTGGATCAAGAAAACTGACTTGAATGTTTCATATATTCCTGATGCTAACCATGTTGGACCCAACATAACATGGGTACCAAAAGGATGAGCTATTTTTTATGTTTGTTTTTGTAGATGTGTCTTGCCACGAAGTTGAAAACTGGACAATGGATCTTGGATAGTGGGTGCACTAGACACATGAGTGGAGATAAAACTCTATTCAAAAGTCTCAAGTTGAAAAAGGGCGGGAGAGTAACAATTGGAAATAACAAAACTCTTCAGATTCTTGGCAAAGGCTCAATTGGTAACGATTTTATATCAATTCATAAGGTACAATATGTTCAAGGACTTTCATATAATTTACTTAGTATTAGTCAGTTGTATGATGATGGTCATTTAGTTAATTTTGGTCGTGATAAATGTATTGTTACTATTTGCACTAACAAATTCCCCCTAGTTGCTAGAAGGGAAGGAAATATATATATACTAGACTTTGACTCGCAGAAAACAGCATGCTGTTTAGCTGTTATGGACTCATCTCCCGAGATTTGGCATAGAAGGCTTGGTCACGTTAACATGGAACAAATCAGCAAGCTGTCTTCGCAAAAGCTTGTTAGAGGATTGCCAAAAATCAAGTATGTCAAGATGGAAACTTGTGGAGCATGTCAACTAGGCAAGCAAATTAGAACTCCACATAAGTCAAAAACTATGGTATCAACTTCTAAACCCCTAGAACTTTTGCATTTAGATTTATTTGGTCCGGAAGCATACAAAAGTTTGGGAGGTAAACAATATTGTTTTGTTATAGTAGATGATTATTCTAGATATACATGGACTTTATTTCTACAAACTAAAGATTGTGCTTTCAGAGAATTTGAGTCTTTAATAAAGCTACTTGAGAAAAAGCTAAATACAAATCTTATAAGAATAAGAAGTGATCGAGGTGGAGAATTCCAAAAGGAGTTTGTTTCTTATTGTGAAGAAAGAGGTATCACTCATGAATTCTCAGCTCCAAGAACTCCTCAACAAAATGGAGTAGTTGAAAGAAAGAATCGATCTCTACAAGAAACAGCAAGAACCTTATTGCAAGAGAGCAAGCTACCAAGAAATTTCTGGGCAGAAGCAGTAAATTCAGCAAGCTATATTCTCAATAGAGTCTTGATAAGGCCTATTCTCAACAAGACTCCATACGAACTGTTAAGGAATAAAACTCCAAACATTGGCTACTTCAAGGTCTTTGGATCAAGGTGTTTTGTACTTAAAACAATCGACAAGGATGGTAAATTCGATGCTAAATCCTACGAGGCAATATTTCTTGGTTATTCATTAACTAGTAGAGCTTATAGAGTTTATAATTTATCTAAATTAACTGTTGAAGAATCTATTGATGTCTCATTTCAAGAATCTAAGCTTGATCTACCAGAAAATGAGGAAGATTTTGCAGGAACAAGAGATAATGACGAGCTGATATCTCCAGAAACTCAACAGACTGCAAATCAGCAAGCTGAACCTTCAAAACAGCAAGCTGAAACCTCTACTGCAGTTAAAGAAATGCAGGAATATGAAGAGATAGTACCTCATTCATTGCCTAAAGCACCAAGGACTGTCAAGGATCATCCTCCAGAGCTAATCATTGGCAACAAAACTGATGGAATCAAGACAAGAAGGGCTCAAGCAAATATATGTGGCTATGCGGCTTTCGTAGCTCAAGAAGAACCAAAGAACATAACCGAAGCACTTCAAGATGAAAATTGGATTGTGGAAATGCAAGAAGAACTCAACCAATTTGAAAGATGTGATGTGTGGGAACTTGTAGAACCACCAAAGGATGTATCAATCATTGGCACTAAATGGGTCTTCAAGAACAAAGTTGATGAATTTGGTACAATCATTCGAAATAAGGCAAGACTTGTAGCTCAAGGTTACAACCAACAAGAAGGGATTGACTTCGATGAAACCTATGCTCCTGTAGCAAGGTTGGAATCAATTAGAATGTTGTTATCATTTGCATGCTTCAAGAAAATAAAGCTTTATCAAATGGACGTCAAGAGCGCATTCCTAAATGGGGTGCTAAAAGAAGAAGTATACGTCAAACAACCTCCTGGATTCGAAAGTCAGGAGTTTCCAAACCATGTTTACAAGCTGAAAAAGGCCTTGTATGGACTACGGCAAGCTCCTAGATCATGGTATGAAAGATTAAGTGAATTCTTAATCGAACATGGCTTCACTCGAGGTAATATTGATCCTACTTTGTTTACCATGCATAAAGACCAAATATGTCAAGAATCTACTCACTAAATTTGGTTTTGAGAACTTAAAGGCAAAATCAACACCAATGACTCCAATCAGCAAGCTGAATTCTGATGAAACAGGTATTAGTGTTGATATTCGAAAATACAGAGGTATGATTGGTAGTTTACTATATCTTACTGCATCTAGACCTGATATCATGTATAGTGTATGTGTTTGTGCTCGTTTTCAAGCTAATCCCAAAGAATCTCACTTAAATGCTATTAAACGAATATTCAAATATTTGAGTGGTACTCAAAATCTTGGATTATTTTATCCTATTACAAATACATTTGATCTTGTGGGATATAGTGATGCAGATTATGCAGGTAGTCAAACTGATCGTAAAAGCACAAGTGGTGTTGCAACATTTTTAGGACAAAGCTTAGTCTCTTGGCAAAGCAAGAAGCAAACCTCTGTTGCTCTCTCTACTGCAGAAGGAGAATATTTGGCTGCGGGTAGTTGTTGCACTCAACTACTTTGGATGAGGCAAACATTAAGAGATTATGGAATCAAATGTGGCAAAACTCCAATTCGTTGTGATAGTACAAGTGCAATCAACATATCAAAGAATCCAGTAAATCACTCGAGAACAAAGCACATCGATGTCCGTCATCATTTCCTAAGAGATAATGTTGCTAAGGGAAATGTTGAACTTATATTCGTGCCAACCGAATATCAGCTCGCTGATATATTCACTAAGCCTCTTGCAGAAGAAAGATTTACTGTTCTAAGAAGAGAATTAGGCATGTGTGAAGTGGTAACAGCAAGCTGAATTGGAAAACGGCAAGCTGAAATGGGTAACATCGATTTTTGTTATCACGATGATTTATTATGTTTCGTGTCTTCAAGTTAAATGCCTAATATCAACCTATTTTTTATTTGCTGTATTCTACCAATGTGTATGTGCCATGATTCTTAAGGGTAAGGCATTCGACCTTCCTAAGTTGATTCTCGACAAAATGATGGCCGCTGTTGGGAAGCAGAATTCTGGGCTTCCATATGGGTTGTTGCTGACTCGAATCTTCGAGTATTTTTTAGGGTTGTTGCTGCTCAGTCAAGGGATGATATTATCTAACGACCTTATGCTTTTATTTACTCCTTTTTAATGATTAAGGGGGAGAAAACTTTTTGGGAACTTTTGGGGTTTAGTTAATTTCTGGGTTAAGTTATTCTATGAACTATTCTGAACTTGTTTTGTGTTACAATTCTGACTGCTGTGCTATAATGCTGCTGCTTAAGTTAAGTGTTGTTGGATTGTCTAAATTGCTCAAATATGCCATGTCTATATGAATTTCTTAGATGCATGAACTTAGGGGGAGAAAACTATCTTCTCTTATTTATAATGTTTAACAGGGAAGCATATGTTGAGGGGGAGAAATTCCCTCCCAAAAATATATGTTGGTAATCATCAAAAAGGGGGAGATTGAAAGCCTAATTGATTTTGATGGTTAATTGATTACATATATTTTGCTATACTAACATGCTGTAACAGGACTTTCAGCAAGTTGTTTCTGGAAATAGTGACACAAGAGCTATACGAAATCAGCAAGCTGATTTGACATTCAGCAAGCCGTTTCTGGGAATGCAGAAACTATCAAGAACAGTCCAGATATTCTCGTGAGCTGCTAGATAGATTAAAATGTAAGGAATCTTACATATATATATTACGTGTCTAATATATACTAAAGAGCTCAGATACATCTCAAAACACTCAAGCATGGAGATACACTAAACATTGTAATTTGTCATGTCTCCATCACATTGACTTCACAAAACCCACCCCACGTTTCTCAGCACCCAACTTAGACTTCTCTGCATGGGAATCTTTCTTGAAACACAATCCCACGATTTCAGCTCACCTACTCAGATTTCTTTGAATGAGAATTTCTTCACAGTTGAAAATCAACCAACGGCTCCTTCTTTGAATATCCTAACGTTGGACCTTGATATATATATACACATCTCCTGTATAAACAAGAGATACACAGAAAAAAACGTATACACACTCTCTTGAATATTCATCAAATCGTTTTATACTTCCAATCACCTCAAAACAGTTGTTTAAACATTGCCATATTCACAAACAACACACACACAAGCTCTAAGATATATTACACGTTATATATATATATATAAGAGTCTATATCTTTGAGTTGTAATTTCAATCCTTCTCATTTGTATTGTTCTTATTGTAAAAGCATAGTTGCTGGGCAGTGGCTTGTGGAACAAGGGTTTGGTAAACACGAAGCTAGAAAAGATTGTACTACGGGGAGTGGTATAGTTCTTAGAGAGCAGGTTTAGAAACGGGGTTTCAGCAAGCCATTTTGACAGTAGCTAGGGAAAAAGGGAGATATATTATTGAATCTTGTAATCGGGTTTATAGTGATTAATAATATATTCTCTTGCCGTGTTTGGTAAGGGACTAGGACGTAGACCATAGAGATTAGGGGTCGAACCTAGCTAAAATCTTGTGTGTCAAGTTCTTCTATTCTGTTCAGTTTATTTCTGCATTGCATTAATTATTTCAGCAAGCTGATATTTTTCTGGAAGAATTTCGTAAAAATAAAAATAGACTATAGTTAACCTAATACACCTATTCACCCCCCCTCTAGGTGCATACTTTCAGAGATTTCACTCAACTCCAAGTCAAAATGCATGCGCTCTACTTGACCTTGCATGTTCACCTAAATTCCGGATTGCACCAAAAACAAGGAATTCATAAAATGGGTTGTAATGAGGCTTGGGTGAAGGTGTGAAAATGTAAGTTCAAGGAAGGTGTAAAAGTGTCGCTAGTTGAGTCAAAATAAAGCTTGCTCGCTTCATCCACCAAATTCTCAAACTAAAGGATGTCTTCACTCATTTACAATTACAAAACACAACCACATTTACCAAGAAAGTTGAAACAAAATAAAGTACAAAGATTTATTATTTTTTTTCTATTTCTTTTTTTTTCTTTTTTTCTTTTTTTTTTACATCCCCTTTATTATTTATTTTTTTAGCAAAGGGAATGCATAACATAAATAAATACTACAAAGAACTTTGAACCACATCTAGATATACACATCAAACTAGTTCCCACTTACAATAAATAGAAATCTTCCTCTTCACAACTTCTCCAAATTCACATACTCATCAATCAATTCTTTCCAAGACTCAACTAGCTCAACTAGGTCGAGAGTGAAGTATTTGGCTATGACTCATGTATAAAAGGAGAAAGTGACGAAGAAAATATGGATATAAGCTTCAAAGGGGTAACTAGGGATTATTTTCATGGTTCACAAGCTAAAAAGGTCAAAAAGGTTATCCTAAATAGAATTTCCTTATTATGGTGCATCCATGAATGAAGGTTTAATGCAAGCCCTAGAGCAACAAACACACATAAAGAGGGAGCAACACACAAGCAAAAGAATCATCGTTCAAGGCCTCACAAGGTTTAAGTTGTAATAACATCTTCTCGATTTGATTCCATGCATTCTAAGAGATAATCGTCATGCTCACAATTTAATTACAAACATCTAGACTTTTCATGCCAGTTTAAGTGAGTGTGTGCAATAAGGTGCATCAAACTTATAGATTCACATCAAATTGATAATGCTAGACACGAAATAAGAGAAAACAAGGCTGCAAGCTCACAATGTCATAAATTTTACAAACAAGTAAACACACTCATGACTAAACTTATTTACCACATGCAAACAAAACAGACATCAAATGAAGAAAAAAAAAATTACTAATACTAGCTACGCATATTATACAAGGATGAACATAAACAATCCTTCCCCCACTTAAAACATGGCATGTCCTCATGCATGACAATAAAAACGAAGTAGAGATATGAGTGAAAGAGAACTCCCCTGAAAATAAATAACAAGAACCGGGAGCAAAGCCACTCATACTTGTCAGAATCCAACTTCGAAATTGCACGCCAAGAATTGAATTAATGCCACGAACAATCAACCCACAAAAATAACCAACAAGCGAAATCCACACCTACAAAGCCACTTCAAAACACTAATTAAGGATATAGAAATAATAAAAATAATTGTTTTTTTTTAAAAAAAAAATAAACTAAAATAAAATAACTAACCAATTAATAATAAAATAATAAAAATAAAAATAAAAATCAAATCTTAGTTAAAACTAAAATAATAATAAAAGCAAAAATCAAATTTAAAAACTAAAATAAAATAACTAAGTAATTAATAAAAATAAAAAAAAATCAAATTTTAAAACTAAAATAATAATAAAATCAAAAATCAAATTTAAAACTAAAATTAAAATAAAATAATTACTTAGTTTAATAAAATTTAAAACTAAATTCAAAAATAAAAAGAACTAAATTTTGTATTTTGGTTTTTTTTAAAAAAAAAATAAATAAAATGAAATGAAATGAAATAAAAATAAAATTAAAAGAAAAAATACAATAATAATAATAATAATAATAATAATAATAATAATAATAATAATAAACTAACAAATTAATAATAAATCAAAATCAAATTTTAAAACTAAAATAAAATAAAATAACTAAGAAATTACTAATAAAATCAAAAATCAAAAACCAAATTTAAAGTGACTTTAAATTGATTTCTGAATTTATAAAATATGTTTAGTTTAGAAAATTAAAAAAAATAAAATCAAAATTAAAATGAAAGAATTAGTGAATAAAAGTATATAAAACAAAATAAAATAAAAGAAAACAAAAAGAACTAACTAATTTATAATAAAATCAAAAATCAAAATAAAGTAAATTTAAATTGATTTCTGAATTTATAAAAAAAAATTAAGTTTAGAAAATTAAAGTTGAAAATCAAAATTAAAAAAAATGAATAAAAAGAAATAAAACAAAAAAAAAACAAAAACAAAAAAACAAAAAACTAAAACTAAACTAAACTAAAGTAAGAAAAAAAAGGGGTACGGGGGAATGGTGGTAACTAAACTAAAGAAAGAAAAAAAAGGGTACGGGGGAATGGTGGTGTATGGTTGAGGTGAAAATGGAAGTGGTGACGGGAGAGTGAAGGGCTGGGTCCGTTGAATGGTGATTTGAAAGAGAGGAGAGAATAGACAGATGGGTTGGTGGCGGAACAATGGCTGCGCGGTGGAAGTGGGGACAGAAGTGGTGGGATGCAGGAGGATTGTGTTGGTTGAATTGAAGGAGAGGAAAAAAAGGGGGGTTGTGATTATGAGACCCAGGGGGGGCTGTTGAAACGGGGGGGAAAAAAAGGAAAAGGGGACAGTAGAGTTAGGGATGGAGGTGGTTAAAGGTGAGGTGGGTGGCTGTGGGTTTGAACAGGAGCTAGGTGGTGTTGCAGGAGCGAATGGCGAAGTTGGGGATGGGGTAGTGACGCAGGAATTTGGTGGGTTGAAGGATGATGGAGGCGTAGATGGTTGGGACTGTGAACGGCGCGGTGATGAAGGGCGGAGACGGGTGGAGATGGGAGTTTGCAAACGGGAAGAGGGGAGAAGAAGGTGTGGTGATTGAAAGGAAATGGCAGGAGGAAGGGAGGTGGAAGAATGGGGCTGGGTTGGAACGGCTGCAGAGGTGTTGAACGGAGGAGATGAGATGGGGGAATAGAGAAGTGGAAGGGAGATTGGATGAACGGAGGCTGCAATGAAATGTGTTGAACGGTTGTAGAGAAACGGAGGTGAGGTACGGAGTGTGTTGGGGAAAAGTGGTGTTTGCTTGTTTTGAAATTTTTTTTTTTAAAAAAAAAAAAAAAAACTGTACAGGCCGTGCAGGAAGTGGGTAGGAAATTTAGAGCCCCCTCATTTTGAACTAGAACATGGACAGAAGGTGGAAAAAACTGCACGGGTTGCGGAACGGCTTGCTGCACGGTCTGCACCCCGTACAACAGCTCGTACAGTCCTGAAAATTTACAAAATTGCATTTTTTTATTTTTTTTTTTACAGAAAATTCCCACAAATCCTTGAATGCTTGAATAAAATATTAATTCCTGCAAACATGAAACAAACACATCAAGTCACGAGTGGAACAAATCTAAAAAATATAAAAACTATAATTAACGATACTAAATATCATTGAGCGGGGCGTTATTATTACAATTTTTTTTTTGAAAATCTATTATAAAATTCATTAATCACACCACAAAAATACATAAATTTTTTTTTTGGTTATTTTTTAGAATTAAAATAAATGAAAAATGGAATCCCCACTCACTAATATTTAGATCAATCCTCAAATCCACAATATGCATAACACCATACATAAATGCAAGAAATCTAACACACGCATAAAAAATATATAAATACATACGTACCTTGGGTTGCCTCCCAAAAAGCGCTTTGTTTATTGTCGTTGGCTCGACTTATTTATAAAAGTATTATAACTAATGAGGTGAAAAAGCAAATAAATGCACATACCTACGAATCAATAATAAAAACAAGGTGTGCAAATATACTACATTTGATCCATAAAAATATAAAAATATTTTTAGGACCTTCACATCTTCAAGGGACTCTGAAAAATCAAAGTAGCTGGAAAAATCGTCAGAATAGTCATTATAACTACGCCTCAAAAATTGTTCCCAAATTGGATCCTTATATACCCAAGCAAAAATTTCAACCTCATCAATCTTAAGCTCAAATTCCTTCTCAATTTTAATTGGACATTCATCAATTTTTATCTCATCTACCAATTCATCAAGCACAAAAGTATTTTCTAAATTTGGTAGATCCTCAACTACATCCATTTTATCATTGTCAAGCTTAGGGCAATTGTCAACTAAACAAGCAAATTCATCATGCACAACATTTTCATCAATTACAAAACAAGAATCGTGATTAGTAGGAGAATTGACCTCCTCTAATCGATTCACGGTTTCGGCTAGTTGGCTCATTTGCTTTTCTAAGTTGGATATGCTTTGAGAAGTGTTCTTTTCCATTTGAGAAGTTATCTTTTCCAAGTTGGATATACTTTGAAAAGTGGTGTTTTGAAATTGGAGGTTGTTTGCCGCCATTTGCTTCATCATTTCTTCAAGTGATGACAATGTAGATGAAGAAGACCCTTGATGGTCTTGGAAATTATATTGCGGATCATAGCATCGATTTTCAAAAGCAAGTTGGAGGTTGGTTGCCGCCATTTGGTTTATCATCTCCTCTAATGATGATAAGGAAGATGAAGAAGACCCTTGATGGTCTGAATTATATTGCGGATCATAACATTGATTTTCACAAGCATATGAGTAATCGATGCTAGGAGGGTAAGGAGCATAGCATGAGTTTGTAGAATAGAAAGAATTAACCTGATATGCATATAAATTCTGAAAAGAATTAAAATCTTGATATCGTTCTTGATCATAGGTGAAATCTTGAGCGTTATTCCAACCAAAATAGTTATCCATCGTCTCCTGAAAGAGTTAGTTCATGTCTATATACAATAAACATGAAGACACACCAATAACAAAAAACAAACAAAGAAAGAAAAAATTATATACAAAGATAAAATCTAAAATATAAGAAACAATTAACTCGAAATTAATATTGTTGCCTTCCCCGGCAGCGGCGCCAATTTGAAGGTAGTGTTTTTCGAAGTTCGTTCACGGGGAAGGACTCTCAATATCGATTTCGAGTAGATTATCTCTTACAATCTAGTAGTGTGGAAAATGGGGGGGGTTGAGTTTGGTTGAGGTATTTTAACAAACACCTTGCCTACGATAAATAAATTGCTACAAAAACACAACTAAGTTAATGGCTAATATCCAAATTTTCCAACACAACAACACAATGAGCAAATTAACAAGACAAGGGATATTTGACCCAAGGATTATGGATATTCAAGCACTTCAACCCAACAACAAGCAAATTTATCCAACTCTACCTAACCAAGATAATTGGTGAAGCACACAATCACTTATTTCTCTTCTATTATAAACACTAATTTAGTGAAGCACATAAATTAGTTCTCTTGATACTAGCAACCAATAGTGAAGCACTACCAATTTAACCAATTCAAGGAATCAATCAAAGAGAGGCTAGGACAAACCCAAGGATGAGGAGCTCAACCTAGGTATTTGCACTTGAATTTTGAGAATTTAGGTACACTAAACTTGTGCTACTATAATGAATGTACTAACAATTACGGATTAGCACAAACAATTAGCAATTGATATTACAAGAAGAGCAAATTGAAGCAACTTACAAATCTCCAAGCAAAATCATAAACAATACAACTCAAGAATTCAAGATAGAGTGAAATAGATCTTACTTAAATTGAAGTGGGTTTAGTACAAGAATTCCTCCTTGAGCCAAATATATGGAGTTAGTTACTCATAATCAATGCTAGATTATGAGTAATTGATGTTTCTCTCTCTACTCTACTAACCCTAGTTTATGTTCTTGAAGAGGCTAGGTTAAAGATGAAGTTAGATGTTAGAAGTTTTTAAGATAAGATGTTATGAGCCTTATTTTAATACACAGCAGCTCTGTACGGCCAGTTGAACGGCCGTACAGCTGCCCGTACGAAAATTCTGCTCCTTTGAACGGCCTGTCGAACGGCCGTACAGCTGCCCGTACGAGATAAACTCTTCAATATAATGCATTAAACACCTCCCGGCATCACGAGCTTGCATCTTCTAACTTCCTTCTTGAATAATCTTCGCTTTCAAGCCCAAAATAATCCATCTTTTCAACAATTAGGCATGAGGCACTGAAAGATGAAAAACATAACAAATATTAATAAAACAACATTCGAAACTAACAAAAATGTAGAAGAATAAAAGACAAAACGTGTATAAAATACACATTATCAGTAATGCTAAATGCTTGGAAATGTTCTAGAATCATATTTTGATCTATGTTAGTTAAGTTGTCAGCATGCTTGTATTGAGAATTTGTTGTTATTGTCCATAAAAACAAATTGGGGGAGATTGTTAGGATTTATGGGTGATAGCGTAGAGACAATTTAACTAGTACTTAGTTTATTTGTATAGGCTAAGTAGAACATACTGTCACAGCCAGAGTGTGTTCTTGTAATCAAATAATTGTTGAAATGTAATAAGTATGTATCCTGGAAGAAGTTCATTGATATGTTCAAGCCTCAAGAGAATACATCAGTTCGACAGCAATAATAAAGTTACTGTCAATACATTGATGGTAACGTTACAAGAAGACTGCATGTTGCAAGGTCACGACAGCAAGTCTCATTTGACAACAACATTCTTACACTTGACAGCAAGTTTGGAGTTCCGACAGCAACATTGGTGGGAGCTCATACTGTCAACTACTGAATATTCCTATGACAGCAAACTTGGCGGCAAGGGTTACTGTCTCACTGAATTATTTGATTTGGGGATTTTATCTCAGTCAAACCCCCATGACAGTTTAGATGTTCGAAAAATAGATTTGCTGCAATTCGTTAAAGATTGTAGCAGACCTGTAAGACTACGACAGAACTTGAGAGATCACAAGACGAGGCTCGACAATTCAAGAGTATGACAAGTCTGCATCTACTAGAATTGTTATAACTATTTTTGGAAAGAACCCAGAATGCCTTATGCTTAATGATAACTCTGTTTGTATAGCATTTTAGGAAAGGTCACATGGGTGGGCAACTTGTGAGGAGCTGCCAGTTGAAAACGACAACAGCTCCGCGACCCATGTGACTGAGATGTTAGAGAAAAGATTAGTTTATATAGAGACACATCTTTCATTCTTTCTGTAGTTATTTTCTTTCAAGAAGTCGAAGCTGGAGAAAACCATTTTTCTCGAGGTTGTAGCAACACATTACAAAATAAATAAAATATTTATTTTGTGAGAACATCTTGAATTACTACTTGTGTTTGCAATTCCTGTGTAGATAGTTTACAATCTTTATCATTGTTGTTGAGCTAAAAATTTGAAATTATCTATATTGCATTCAACCCCCCCTTTTGCAATATACTCCGGGACCAACATAATTTTATTGTTAAAATAAGTGAAGTAGTGGGTGTAATAGTGATTTTATTGTTAAAATAAGTGAAGTAGTGGGTGTAAATAGTGTAAAATGTTGAAAAAGTGAGTAAAGTAGTGGATGTAATAATGTATTTTATTATTAAAAGTTACTATTTATAGTTTGTAAAGAAATGAGAGGGACGTCCCAAAAGAGAAACTGTAAAGAAATGAGAGGGACAGAGGGAATAACTTGACAATCATTTACATGCTTTCCTTCTAACTCAGGAGCATGTTAATGAAATCAGTTTGGTTCTACAATTTTTCAAACTCGGGAGCAAGTGAACAAAATACTCCCTCTGATCCATTATATATAATGGCGTTTGACTTTTCTGCACGTAATTTTAGGTGCTTTGACTACATAGCTAAAGTTATTATTTTTTAAAATTTCTTTTTTTTAAATAAACATAAAAATATTATATTTTTATTCAAAAAAAGAAAAATTGAGTAATAATTTTTAATATATAGTCAAAACACCTAAAATAATGTACAAAAAAAATCAAATACCTTATATAATGGACGGAAAGAAATATATTACTTTCCTTTTCTAAGTACTTCATTTTGAGGGTGTTTGGGATTACTTAAAATAAGTTACTTTTGACTTAATGGAGGTATTTTTAACTTAAAGGAGAAAGAAAAGTTGTTTACTTTAATTTGAATGAAATTGTTTGGGTAATTTTACTTAAAGTTAAATAGGGATTTAATAATTTTGACTTAAAGTGAAATTTGACTTTAAAAAAAATTTAAATTCATGATATTTAAACTTTACAAGAATTGTGGAAAAAAAAAAATCCCATAATTCATAAGTCAAAAGTACCTAAATTGAACTTATGACTTAAAGTAATTTTTTAACTTTAAGCACTTTGCCCAAATAAACAAAAAACAACTTAAAGCTCAAAACTCCTTTAAGTAGCAAAGAGCCAAACAGCCTCTTACACTCGTTTGCTTTGACTCCTTAAAAGGAGTAAGACGTTAATGTTTGACATTTTGCTTGTTGAATTATGTTGAACAGTGATCCTTTCTTTTCTTATTGAACCAACTTGTTGTAAAATTAATTAGGAATTAGGAAATTGGTACGCCCCGCTGTTGTGTTGTGAATACGTTGTAATCCCGGATCTCCCAACCCAACTGAGTCAACACGGACTCGTCTTCTTCCCCCTCGCACAAAAACCCTAGACCACTACACCCTCATTAATTCTCTATTTTTCATTTCATTCATTTACACTCCAAAATGTCATCGGAGATCGAGGTCCTCGACGAGATTCAATCTCCGGCGCGAACTACCGAAGTTACATCCACTTCAGCTAACGGCACAGCAATCGAGGACGATAATTTGAGAAACGACGTTTACACGGCGGCTGCTTACGGCGATATGGAGAAGCTACAGAGATTAGTTGAAATTGAAGGCTACTCTGTTTCTCAACCTGATGGATTGGGCTACTATGCTTTACAGTGGGCTTCTCTTAATAACCGGCCCGTCGCTGCTCAGTATATTTTAGAGGTAATCCCCTTTTTAATTTTAATTGTAATTTGATTTATTTATTTTTAAGTTGAGTGATTAATTAAAAGGTTTCGACAAGTTAGTTATTAGTTGTAAGGATTGATCATTGATGAATGTTGGTGTTTTGAGTGGATTATAGTGGTGATATGGATTAGTGATGTTTGAGACTTGTTGTGTTTGGCAGCACGGAGGAGATGTGAATGTTGCGGATCATACTGGCCAAACAGCATTGCACTGGAGTTCGGTGAGAGGTTCTGTTCAGGTCGCGGAGCTATTGTTACAAGAGGGTGCTCGTGTCAATGCTACTGATCTCAATGGATATCAGGTTGGTATATCTTCGTATGCTGATGTTGTAGAGATTACGTAGCCGTCTTAGGAGTTAGGATCACAAGATAGAAAGGCGTTGCTTGATGTGGTTTATCTTCTTGACATGTGGTGCTGACTTTACATTTAGTAGATGACTAACTGAAGCAGTAATTTGCTATACGGTATTAGCTGCAATGAATGGCATTTATAATGTATTCAGCCTTTCAGGCCCTTGAGAGGTTTGACCCTGG
Organism: Saposhnikovia divaricata; assembly: GCA_036435485.1. NCBI lineage: Eukaryota > Viridiplantae > Streptophyta > Magnoliopsida > Apiales > Apiaceae > Saposhnikovia > Saposhnikovia divaricata. The sequence goes on from CM071598.1 coordinate 61,340,459, forward strand.
ACTATAACAAAAATAATAATAATAATTTAATACAATACACGTTTTACTATAAGGATGCAAAGAGTAAATTACAAAGTGGTGGCTAAATTTTATCCCAATTTTCAAAATATTGGCCGTGTTATCAGATTTTCAAAAATGTTGGCTGATGTTTTTTTTCGCATTTCAAAAAGGTGTCTTCCGTTAAATCCCCTCTAACGGCTCTAACGGAGCAGGGGTAAAATTGGGTTTTCAAGAACAGGGGTAAAATTGGCTGAATTTTAAAAAATGATTTTAGAAATAAATTTCTGAATTTTATACATAATTTTCAGATTTTGTTTTGTTAAAATAAAACAATTAGTAAAGATAAGAACTTTTACCTTTTAAAAGTAAAAAAGTAAATCTTTAAAAGTAAATAGTAATTTGTCAAAATCACTTGCATTTTTACCACTTCTCAACAATTTGGATCAAACATGCAACTAAAATAAAAAGAAAAGAGAAAATCAAGAAACATGAAGAACACCTTCATCTACTTTCCCAGGAACCCAGATTCCGACGACCCCAACCCAGAATCCGATCGGTCAACCAGAATTCGGCGAACCCCAATTCCCTCTATTTCCTTCGTTTCAACTTGGTTTTGGCATCAATTCCACGTAGCACTACTTCTGGGCAACTATGACACACAATGAACCATCAAAACACAGCAAAAAGAACCGAAATCTATCAATAACCAAAAATTCCGGCGAGCTCAAACGATAATCCGGCCAAGACTCGATTTTTTGAAATACTGAACCAAATCGTGTATTCTGCATCACAAATCAAAGCTCAAGACTCATACAATCTAACTCCTAATACCTTTAATACGGACAAACAACACAAGCAACGAACGAATGGATTTTAAAATCGTGTAAAATGTTAAACTCGTGTCTCATCAAACCAAACACAATCGAAGCAATTGGCCACATATACAAGTTGAATATAACCTCTAGAATCTATACAAACCATCAGAATCATCAAACAATCACTAAAAATAAAAGCCCCAATTTATAACCCAAGAACCCTAATATTTCGAAAATACCCTAAAAAACGTGGGATTATTTAAAGTTAACGGTGCATACTTAATGGAACTTAACGGGAGACATCTTTTTGAAATGCGGAGAAAAATATCTGATAACACGGCCAATATTTTGAAAATTGGGGTAAAATTTAGCCACCACTTTGTAATTTACTCAGGATGCAAATTGACTTACATTGTGGATAATATGTTTCTCAAAGATTTATGCGTATAAAAAATATACTTATTAACATTTTTTTAATTTTCCCTGTTATGGATAAATGTTACTAGTATAGTGTTTGTTCCTCCTTTTTTTACACGTTTCTGGAATTCTTTACTCTAGATTATTGAGGATCATAATGGATAGATATTGGAAATTAATATGTCTATCCTAGCACTGTGTCTTTATTGCAGGCAACACACGTTGCAGCACAATACGGTCAGACAGCATTCCTCTATCACATTGTTACAAAGTGGAATGCGGACCCTGATGTTCCAGATAGTGATGGAAGAAGTCCTTTACATTGGTATCTATAAGCTTACTCCTGCATTTATTGATAAATTGAGTTGTGTGAAGTCTCTGTGAACAAATCTTGCCTGTAGAAATATATGATCAGCCTGTTCAATTTAGTTTTATTTATCTGTTTAGTAAGGTAGAAAGAGAAATACCTGGTATGGGTTATCTATGAATTTTCTGTTTAGTACCGGTAGAAAACTTAATCAGCTGCATGACATGAAATAATTCGCAATCAAATACAACTTTTCCTTTGACTCTTTGAGTAACCTCGTGTAAAATGTAAATACTTAACAATGATAATTATCAATTTTCTAAAACTGTAGGGCTGCATATAAAGGGTTTGCTGATTGCATACGCCTTCTTCTATTTTTGGATGCATATAGAGGACGGCAGGACAAAGAGGGTATATATTGATGCTCTGCGTTAATACGCATAATAGATTTATATTGCATATCTTTAAGCCAAATTGTATATTTGAATGAGAAAATGATATTTTGTAAACCATAAATTTGTTGTATCTTACATATTTTTTAATCCATATCATGAATTTAGGCTGTACACCACTTCATTGGGCTGCTATTAGGGGGAACCTTGAAGCATGCACAGTTTTAGTGCAGGCTGGATCGAAGGAGGATTTGGCTGTGACTGATAACACTGGCCTTACACCAACACAGCTTGCTTCTGATAAGAATCACAAGCAAGTTGCCTTTTTCCTTGTAGGTATTCCTTATTTCCTGTAATCATGTGAGAACCCTGAGGTGTGGGAGAAATGCAGAGTCCTTAAGATGCTGGTTTCGATCTTATACTTTGGGGTGAGAGGAGAGATTTAAATAATTATTTAGGTGAGTGAGGGGGTATGCTGATTTGTCTTTGTTATACATGCAAGTGAATTCAAATTAATTATGTCGTCATAAGATTAGTGGCGCTTATTTTTCCCCCTGGCAGAGAAGGGTTTCCATAGGAAAGGGGTAAGAGAAAAATGGGCCTGAGGATGACCTAAGATAACTCCCTGAGGTTATATCCTTCTCCCGTATATATTTAATGGCATTTTTGTAAATACTAATGATTCATCCTGAATTTACAAATCTACCCTCCTGCATTTATATTAGAAATGTTTATAACCTCAGGTAGCACTCTAAGGTCAACCTCAGGTACATGTATACATGGCCACGGTTCGTGAACCGCCGGTTCCGGTTTGTAAAAATCTTGAACCGGAACCTAAACCTTAACAGGATATAAACCGCCGATTCCGGTTCAGACGGTTCAGGTTCAGGGTTTGACCCGGTTTTGACCCGGTTCCGGTTTGAACCTTATATATACATTATACTTGATACGTTTTTTTTTCGAAATACGATAAGTTTTTCTGAATTTGGATGGAATGAATTATAATTTAGAAGTATTGTAATGCTAAGTAATTTTTTAAAATTTGTAAGATGCAAACCGTTTTAAAAGTTCAAGGATATAATAGTTTCACTTTTATTAAGTGGTACTTTCACGTAAATTAATTTAATGTTAAATTCATTGGTACTTTTTTTTTATTAAAACATTAGTAAATATATTACAATAAATTTTAAATGTTTTACAAGAATACAACAAACAATAAAATTTATTACAATAATTTTTATAATCTATACTACATTAATACATAGCCAGTAATTACTAACGGTTAACCGCCGGTTCGAACGGTTCGAACCGCCGGTTCACCGGTTTCAATACACACAAACCTGAATCTTTAAAATAAATAAACCGGCGGTTTAGGGACGGTTCCGGTTCGGGCCGGTTTTGACCCGGTCCGGTCCGGTTTTCCGGTTCCGGTTCCGGTTTGGCCATGTATAGGTACATGTTACTCAAAGGGTAATATGTTTTTTGATTGAGAAATTATAAGCATTGAATAGTTTGTTATTTTGCCTTTCAAAAAAAATATAAGTTTGTTATTATGCTGCTTCTTATTGCTTGCTTAGTTACCCAAACTTGCAAGTAGATTAGCTTCTAGAAATAAGTGAATTGTGTTTTGTGCTCCGCCCCTTTTTTATACTAGATTAGATATTGCTAGTAAAGTCTTTTAGTTTCGTTTTGATTGATAATTTTTTTCAGATGTAGGTCTATATTTGTACAAAATGATAGACATTACAATATATGGTGTGCTAACCGAAATCCCACTATCCCCTGCACCCTTTCCTTTTCAGTATATGCAAACATTCTTGATTCAGTTATAATCTTGTAACTTTTGGATAATTAGCACTCTATGGCCTCTAGTTAATTCCTTCCAATTGTTGATATCTGTCCTATTGTCATCCTCCCTCTTTCAAGTGAATTAAATAAGTTATATGCAGGGCAATGCAAGGAGGTTGTTTGATAAACGTTGGGATGGAAACACTCGCCTCGGACAACTTTCTAAATTAGGACTAGCGCCAGTACTTTGGTGTATCATCTTCGTGCTACTTGTAATGTATGTTCATTCTGTCATAATAGGTATGAAATATGGTCCTTCAATCAGGTATAAATTAATTTAAAGGGAATTTCCCTTTTTGTTTAATTTTCGGATTATGACTGGGGAATTTATTTTGTGTGGACACTGAATCTCATACTAACTATCTTCCATTTTGGCTGCAGCTTCAAATCTACCAAAATTGACCGCAGGCGTTGGCCTACTTGCATGGTTGGGTGTGTTCTTAGCAAGTTCTGGTTTAATTTTCTTCTATAGGTGTAGCAGGTATCCTCAAGAGAACTATAGCAAATCCTGCGATTTGTGCTTCATGCTCCTATTTATTATTATTAGTGGCTTGCATTGTTTCTTAGATGTTTGCTTCTTAATAGAATTTAATTTGAACATTGTAAAAAAGAAATCAAGAACTAGACTCAATACAGTAGTTGTCATTATTTTTATCTTCTCGTGACTTTGTCAAGTATTGTGGTTTTCATTGTTAGTGTGTTACCATTACTTCTAGAAAATGCACATGATAGGTCTGATGCTTACTGTGTCTTTGATGTGACAGTGTCTTTAAGAAATGTAGTGCATTAGTAGAACACCGGATCAAAGAATGCAAATGCATGCAATTAGTGGATGATCTATGATACTCTATTCCAAATTGTAGTATTAATTTGTTGAAACTTACTAAATTATCATATATAGTATACTATTAGTACAATTTTATTATAGTTAAAATACGAGTCACTTTTTTGTAACTATAATAGATACATGGGACCCCATTTTGGATTTTTTAAATGCACCACTTCATGCAAAGTATGTTAGAGATGCATGCTGCGATTTTGGCCTTTGAAAGTAGGGTATTCTTACGAATAAAAATCGGGTTTGCATCTTTTCAGTAACAGAACTTGTTAGATCAATGATAGCCCCATTCATATATTTTGGCTAATCCCTTGTTTCCTTAGGGCTTAAAAGTGTTGTTGCATGATCCATTCTGTTTAGTGTGCCTTGCAGAATGGGAAAAATTGGTCTTAAACTGACTTGTAAAATAGACATGCATTAATATTGCAATCCATTAGAAGCAACCTTGGCATCTTTTCTCTAATCTCATATCTTTTTGATCTTTAGCAAAGATCCAGGTTATATCAGAGTGAATAAGCATGATGCCCAAAACATGAAGGATGATGTGAGTATATTTACTAATCTTTTTTGTTAGATTAACTTCTTTTTGACACTGGTGATCGTTTGACTCATCAATTATGTATTAAATAATACCTTTTTGTCATGCTTCTTTTTCATCGTTACGCTTTGCCTAGAGATCTATTAAATTTTTAATTTTGATTTTACCTTTTAGGAACCCCTGATAAAGATTGAAATTGGCCATCCTGCTTTGCTGGCTGGCAATTGGTCTTTGCTCTGCCCAACTTGCAAGGTGTTCTCTTCTTCTTGTTCTATAACCGTGTCAAAGAATAGTCTTCTTTCTTTTTGCTTGATTGATTTATATAATGTGGAATTACGAATAATTGGTATGTTTTTCTTACCAGATTGTCCGTCCTCTTCGTGCGAAGCACTGTTCCACATGTGATCGCTGTGTTGAACAATTTGACCATCATTGTCCTTGGGTATCTAATTGTGTTGGAAAGGTGTGTGACCTTGGATTTTTATTTATTTATTAATTTATTTTGCGGTTTTTTATTTTATGTGAAGAAAACACGGATCTTTATCCTGTGTCTATTGTTAGAAAAATATTATGTGACCAGATTATATGTCTTAAATATGCTCAGATTATCCACTGCTGCACCTTGTTGAATACTCATCTGATAAGTGGAATATGACTTTGATACTAGACTGGGGGATTTTTTTTATTTTTTTTAATACTTGTCTAGTTTTGCAGGGTTCTACTTTTCTTTTCCAACCTGTTCTCGTCCTTGTATATTAAGTTTTGAATATTGTTTTGCCATATTTCATTATTTTACAGAACATTCAATTTTAAAGTACTGTTGATGCATGTAACTAGTATATATTTCGTCCTGTTTGTAGTGCTCATACTTATGGTATTGTTCTGACAAGAAAAATTTTCTCCAGAAAAACAAATGGGATTTCATTGTATTCCTTATTGTAGAAAATTTAGCGATGCTGATAACTGGTGGAATAGCTCTTTCAAGTAGGTTTTCTGTATCTACTGATTTTTCAATTATAGTTTTACATCCTGGACATGTGGGATGTTAACCAGAAAATTCACATTATTTCTCTCTATGATATTTGTAAATTAAGAATAAATTCATTTGTATCTATGCAGGACTTTTAGCAGATCCGTTAGCTCCTGCTTCGTTTGGACCATGGTTGAAACATGCCTATCAACAGCATATTGGTGCTGTCGCATTTCTGATTTGGGACTCTTTCCTGTTTTCTGGTGTTGCCATCTTAACTGTTGTACAAGCTTCTCAGGTACCTAGTTTATCTGGTTGCAAGTTGCAAGCTTGTTCATTAATTTCTTGCTGCTGCATCTGTACACACAATATGTCGACGTCTCCAAGCTACTATTTGCTCACAAACTTGAAATTGCTAAATGTGCAGACTTCAGATTTTTTTGCTTTAGTTGTCTCTTGTAACTTGTGCACTGTTTTTCCTCTGTTAGTTGTTCACCGTATAGAATTAAACAGGAGAGCTCTAGGATGCAATAGATTAGCTTAGGCCGTTGATTCTTTAGAAAACCTTAGTAATAATTTTCTCTTGAGCATTGGTAGTCTGCATCTTTCTAAAAATTTGCGTAACTGCAACTCATCCTGTAAAGCATTGCCGTTCTTAAGGTTTTATCTTTGATGCACCTTCTCTGGATGGTGTTTACTTATCTTGGCCAATTTTCATAAGGTCTTCTTGATTGTTATTCAGTTATGTGCCTTTGTTTGCACTTTTTGGTTAAAATTTTCTAATTATGTTTTTTTACTTGTCAAATCACTTTAATTTGCTCTGTACCCTGGTATTCGTAAATATTATTGGGTCAACACGTAACGTCTACATCTTGCTGATGAAATTTTCTGCAGATCTCTCGTAACATCACAACAAATGAATTAGCCAATGCAATACGATATAACTACCTTAGAGGACCGGGTGGTCGGTTCAAAAATCCATATGATCATGGTTGCAAGAAAAACTGCTCCGATTTTTTGATAAATGGCTACAACGAGGACACGGAGTACAATGAAGAGTCATCTAGATCCGAGGGGATTCATATGATGCATATGACCGGAAACTTGAACATACAGAATGGGCTGGGTACTCGATCTGATCAACCTAATGGAAATAGCCATGTTGTGGTCGATGTGAATGCCACTGCAAATTCTCGGCATGGACATGTACATTCTTCGCACTGTAGCCATAAAGAGAAAAGTATAAGCGGCTCGGTTCCCTTAGGATTAGGTCTGGGTCTTGGAAGAAACCCTGCCCGTTCTGTGGCAGCTTCATGATGTACTTGATAGATACTAAATCCCTTATTGCGTGCAAACACTGGGTATATTTTTTGTAATTTATTTGGGTATGGTTACCATTTGATGGTTCCATTTAGCTTTTATTTTTTATGTGAACAGGATTTAGATATTGGGTGCCTTGTTATTCACTGGGGTAGATTTTGTAATTTATTTGGGGATATTAACCATTTGGTGGTTCCATTTAGCTTTTTTTGATTCATGTGAACAGGATTTAGATATTGTCTTCCTTGTTATTAACTAGGGTAGATTATAAAATTTCGTTTATAGTCATTTCTCCTAAGCGTTGTTGATTGGTATAGTAAAACCTCAATAATTAATAACCCTGGCTTCAAAAAAAAATTATTATTTTAGCAAATTTATTAGTTTATTGATTAATGAATATTTTATGATTTTATCGATAATTTGTTATTAATTAATTTACACAACATTTCATATCAAATACTCTTAACAAATTAATCGGAGTATATTTTGTCCAACATACAAGCAATCATAATAATTCAAATATATATTGATATATATGTCAGAATTAATAGATTCATGTACCAATAAAGTAGTTAATTACTTAGGTTCATATACTAAAATCAAAATTAATATTTTTCCAACACATGTGGAAGATTTGACAATTTTACAAAAGAAGAATCATATATGTTTTTTGGCTTCACAAAATTAGAAATGAAATTATATTTGATTCTACTTATGGAAATAGGAATCAATCAATTATTGAGATATATTTTAACAAAGTTGACTAAATGATTCCAAGTATTATGTGTAATATATAAAAATATTTAATGAATTTTATTTTACATTTTCAGCGGGTCTTTAAGAACCTTTGTAAAAATTATTATTTTATGTATTTAAGAATAATATTATTTATCCCATTAGCGCAAGTCGGGATTGGAAAAACTGAAAAAGTTTGTTTAATCAAAATTATTAATTTATCAAATATTTTTTTATCGGGATTTTACTGTATTATTTTTATCCGTAATCATTGATTTACTATTAAAGAAGTTGAGAGATAACTTAAGTGGTGAAGGTTAATCTTTCGTCGTATGTTTGGTTTCGATTCTCACTCATTCTTTGTAACAGTTACTCATTTTAGAACATCTTCATGGTATAGATTTCTTAGCTAAATTGTATAAATGACATAAATTATAGATAATATGTATAGATAAATTATAGATAAATGGCAAGAAATTTAGATAATTAGGATTTGGATGATTATATTTTTTTAACCATTATTCCCTTTAGATACAATTATAGAAGGGTTTGCCTTTCCTAAGGTTACCTTAGTTAAGAACCCTGAGTTTATAAGAAAAATAATATAAAAACAAGGTTATTGTTGTAAATACGGGGACATGTTCAATTATTACAAAATTATCATTAAAAAATTGTTCTAGAAACTAACATTAAATCAACCTCACGAACATTATTCTCATGATAGAATTATAGTTTTCTTTAGGTAAAAATTTAAAATTTCACAATAACCAATCTGTTATGCAAAAAATTCACACAACACCACGAGAAAGCCTCGCCGGAATAATGGGAATTATTCTTGGATTTCGGATAATTGAACAGATCGAACAGATGTAAAGAAACAGGACAGCTGAACCTAATAATGGTGTTTATTGTCTAATGGGCTGGATTAGCAAGGTCACTGGACGACAATGACAAAGAACTCCGGCCAAATATGTCTAGAATATGATTACTCAGGGTACACGTGCCTTGTGTATCGAAACAGTAAAAATCGAATCCCTTGCTAATTGCGTACATATCCTATATATAGGAATCAAGCCCTAATGTAGTTCTTTTAGGTTAGGAATCCTTTCCTTGTTGATTAAGCCACGAAATAATAGAGTCCTAATCAGATATATCACTTATCTCTTATTCAGCTAGCCATCAAGTAGTATCCTATTCGAAGTAGAACTCCCAAATCCCACTCCTATAATAACTCCATGTATTTATCACAAATATTCAATATTTATCATGCTAAAAACGTGTCCCTCAATAAAATAGACCATCAAAAGGACTCAATTCGTATCTCCTAAAAACTAGGAGACAATCCTTATCCATTCGAACTTCAGAGGTGGAGCGTGTAAGCACACCTGCACCTACACAGGTTCCCTCTAAAGCGAACCTCCACGTCCACAGCTACCCTTCAAATGTATACCTCCCAGCTTCCTTTAAACCTGTTCCTACCTTCAAATCACCCTATCAGGCCCTTTATATCCATGGGCCTAAAATTGAGCCCATTATAAATTTTGGGCACAACAACTACTCCCGGTTCCTTGCAGCTATAAAATACAAAAGGGACCTTGCCATCTCTCCCCAGGTTCAGCTTCGCTTTTTATATCCAGCTCCAGCACAATGTCTTGTATTTTTGATAATGAACTTGCCATAACTAAGCCATTAAATCTTCCAAAAATCCCATGATTTCCTCCAAATTAAAATCCACATCATTCCTTCTTGCTAAAGAATTCAAAAAGAAATACTAACCTGTTTACATTTTTGTTCAACCAACTAAAACTTCCCACTAAAAACTCTCTCTTATAATAACTCTAATTCGAGAATTAAATCTTTTATTTTTTAAACACACCCTTAAAACACCTTTTTTTTAGAAAATACTCCACCATTCAAAATCATAACAGGACTCTCACTCTCTCCCTCGAAAACCGTGCTATACTCTCTCATAGCTTCCCACCGTTCCATATCCCAAAGCAACAATAACTACTGCCAATACATATCCTATTATTTACACACTATAATCTTTTATATATACCAAAACCCTGTTAATCCTCTCTCCTTTTTCTTGTATCTCAAAAACATATTCTAACCTCCCCCACCGGTTCATCTCCTCATCGGAAGCTCCAATCAGGCGAACCATTCAAGCGATACATCTCAGGCTCTAGCGGCTCAAACCCTTCACACCCTCTCAAGGTATGACCCTCTTGTTCGCTATCTGTTCTCCATATATATTCACTGCTATTTTATTAATTGCATGTTCCGATTTGCTTTCGATTCGCACTTATACATGCATAATTTGATACACACACCAAAATCTTCACACATAGACAATCATATTATGTTATTTGCTTTTCAGATCACCATTAGACCAAGTATTCCCCTTCTATGACCATAATATCCTCTAGAAATCAAAACCCTAGAACCCGGATCCTTCTGATCTATACTTGTAAACCCATTAGTATGATATGTGTTTATAAAAATCCTTATTCGATCCCCTTTTTTCCAGAAATCAATTGCTATTCACTGTTATAATGCATGTACCAATCCTTATTTTTAATTGAATCTGTACAAATAATGTATGCATTATGTAGAAATACCCAATCTACAAAGTGTGGTTAAGATTCCTTGATGGGCGTACCTGTGCCCAGCTAGCCATTTATACGAACCTAGTCTTTTATTGTTCCTGGCCATTTGTATGTGCTTATTCACACATGTCTGTTAAAACACCTCACTCGGGAAGACTCACTGGTCACCTACTCATCCTGCTTCACTGTGTGCAGATGTCTGGTGGATCAGCTGCAGCTAGCTCCCAACACTCCACCTCTGAGGAGATTGCTCACTCCCTAGAGCTCCCAAGCACGAACCAGCTTCCCCTTACCACTCCAACTCCTAAAATTAACCCGTCTTCTTTCATAAGCACCAGGACTCGTTCAAAAATCAAAATAATTGAACCTACACAAACCCATCCCTTAAGAACCAACCTTTTTGCTCATAAAACCAGAGACACTCGTCCGGCTATCCTTGTAACCTTATCCAGCGAACAGACAGCACAGGGATCAGAAACCACACCAAACCTTCCACATCAACCTATTACTGATGAGGTTTCCTCTATCAGAACTTCTCCTTCTCACACCATCTCCTCAGCTTCCCTCGAAATGGACCCCCTAGAAGGTGAATCCCTAGACAACACTCCTGCTAGCTTATCCAGTGAGAATATGAGTACTTCCATGACTACTTCACTATTAAAGAAATTCACTCAATCACATCACATAGGCTGCTCCTTAGTTATACCTTTTCCTGAAGAGAGATGCCACAGATTTAATATGTTTGAACCTGGACAGCTTTTGCCTAAAGCTGTGCTATCAGCTCAGTTCTTTAAATTAGGGTTATCGTTACCCCTGCACTCTTTCATCCAAGAGATTCTTAAATTCTTTGACATAGCTCCTATCCAACTTACCATCAACTCATATCGTATGGCGATGTACATGTATATTTTATATCATACTAAATTCAATAAGACCCTTTCTGCTCGAGAGCTAGGGTATTTTTACCAGCTAAAGACAACTGAAAAAGATTCAGGTTTCTTTTACTTGGCCGCTTGGAGTGTCCATGAAGGCCAGTGTTTCAAAAGTAGTAAGAGAGGAATGAGTGGCTGGCTCAAACAGTTTCTTTACTGTTATGATTGCCCCCAGTTAAGAATAGATTTCAACCTTTCACCAAAAATACCTGCCAAGACCCCTTTAAGAGGTCGACCTCTCGAACGTGCTATAGAAGCACTAAATTTGTCAGCTGGGCTTGGAAATGGCCTCAGTTTGCTAACTCGCGATAACCTCATGAGTTACGATTTCATTCCTGGGAGAGGTATCCTTACTCTAACTAACTGAAGCTGTTTTTACATTAATAGTATAGGCATATACACATGACAGTTTTTTTTCTTATTTATTCTTCAATTATAACTTGCTCACCAGTCTCTGTATTGTTTAATCCTAACAGACATGGCTTCGGGAATCCATTCTTTTATCAAGAAATCGACCAAGTATGAAGAGATGTTTGATGATGATGATGATGATGATAAGGTCACCCCTATCGAAGCCACTCCAATTTCAAAGATCAAAGATCCTTCCCTCAATTTGGAAAAAGTAGCCACCTATTCAAAGAGAAAACTGCCTCCTCCTGTCACAGAGCTACCCCGAGCTTCTGCTTCCCGCTCTGCTAAAAGAACCAAATTAGTTTCTTTTCAAGAGATTGAAAGCTCAGGTCCCCATATGCAACATTTCTTCCAGATGGTAGCGAATCAGATCCCTGAAGAGTCCGTAGCTGATTGGGACAAAATGTCATTGTCTGATGGTGCAAGAGCTGCTCTCCATGCCAACGCCCAAAGTCTATTTCACTACCTCAAACACGGTGAAAAAATTGTGGAAACAGCCAGGGGGACCAAAGGCTTGCTGAAGAAGTGAAACAGCTTAAATCATCCATCAAAGCTAAGGATGACGAAAAGAAGAAGTATGTTGATGCCAACAAGAAGCTCAAATCTGCGGAAACCAAGCTGATAAAGGAACTGAACAGCTGGCTAACTCAGTTGCCATCCTAGATGCAGAGAAAGAAGAGTTGGTTTCTTCTTATGCCAAAAAGATCCATGAGCTAGAGCTAAAGATGGAAGCTCTGAATACCAAGCTTGCTCAAGAAAGGTCCGCCCAGAAGGAGAAAAGGAAGGAAGCCTACGACATTGGCTACAATGTGGCCATCAACGACTATATTGAATCCACCTACCTTAGGTTTCCGGACCTAGATTGGTCCCAGCTTGGTGAAGACGCTATTAAAGTAGTGGAGGGTATCAAAAAGAAGGAAGCTGCTGCAGCCAAGGCGGATGATATTGATCTAGCCAACAAGGAAAAAGAGGTGGAAGTTCCCTCGAAAGAGGAAGCTGAAGCTCAGGAAAACGCCTCCAACACCGCTGCTCTTATTCCTCCTGTTCCATCAACCCAGGGAACCCCTGATACTCCTACTCCTTAATCCTTTTATAATCAAAGAATTTTCCTAACCCTGCGTGGGTTTGAACTTTAAATTATCTTGGATGGCTTTGCTGGCGATTACGCCGTTAACTTTTGAATTTATGAGGTCGTGGGCTCCTCGTATTGCCTCACAAGATGTAACCCATAACTTTGGTTTTCCTTTTAATTTATGCACCTTTGCGTTCCATATATCCATGTCCGTACCATTCACATAAGATTAACATGCTGAGCGCATATATTCTTAATGACAGAGCACATACCTAAACCTGGATGTGAACTGTAGCTAGATTAATTCAATCAGCTTCGTAAAAATGTCAAGCTCACCCTGAATTCTTGATATTACAAATCCATATCTTTACATTTCCTGTTAAGTAGATACTGTCCATTTAGAGTTAAAGGAAACAATCCGAATGCATCGAGTTGTTTAAAACCACATGAGATAATTCCCGTTTTCGAAACCAAGAACATCCTTCCAACACGTATATCATGAAGCTTCCCTTAACATGATTTAATACGTTTAGTGGTCATAATAATTTAATACCCAACCAATCCTTTTTCCATGTACAAGATATCCCATCTAATGCATCATAAGATCCTTATGAATGAATATCCTTAAATAATTATACACATTGATGTGTAAAATTCCAAATTAAGGTAGAGCTTCCCATTTGCTCGCACCTAGTCTTTCCACGTAAAGAATCACCATATGGCCAATGCATTGGTTCCCATATGACTTTATTTTATTTTATAAAAAGAATCCATAAAACCTTTTTCCAGAAATATGAATGCAATGTGCCTCATACGTGAGCTTCGCCTTTTCAACCAGCTGAAGCTCATTGTGAATTTTTATATAAATTATTCCATTTCATGTAGCCTGCATTCCGGCTCCTACATGATATATCCTTATCCATTGGCTCTTCATTCGCCCAGATTCCCCGGGATCCACATGAACCTGATAACATAATTCCAAAACAACTTCCATATTGGAAGAACCTCATAGGTGGATCAATTTTGAGAACCTCTTTCCATGGAGTTCCTCACATACCATAGTCCATTCCGAAATCAATTTCCTTAAAAAAATTTATATTCCAAATTTTTTTTTAGAATCATCCCAATAGCTATAGGAAGGTGATACAACCTACTACCCCCTAGTTCTTTAACATATTAACAGTTATGATGAAGAACAAAAACCACACATTTATGCATGCCATTCCATACTTGTACCACAAAGCACATAAAGAAACAAGGCATAATATAAGAACCAAACATGTTATATAATAATAAAGCAACAACTTTATTGGCCTCATAGAAGCAAAATTCATGATATTTCCTATCGGTGAGGTGTACATGCACTACCCCCCGAGCATAACAAGACAAAGTCAAATCATCTACGTGTCCTAAAGATGGCAGCTACAACTAATAAGCTACCTTTATTAATCCTATACCTGAAAGAGGTCTACTTGAAAGCATTACCTGAAAAACGCACCTACTGGTAATATTTCCTCAAATGTTCGGTATTCCATGCCCTAGGGATCAGCTTCCCATCCAAATCAGTCAAGTGATAAGTACCTTCCCAAAGAACCATCTTTATAAGGTACGGTCCTTCCCAATTGACTCCAAACGTACCATGACCAGGTACCCTCATGTTGGGTAGCACCCTCCTCAAAACCAAATCTCCCACCTTCAACGGACGAGCTCGAACCTTCTTATCAAAGTACTTCCGTGTACGCTGCTGATATACAGCCAGCTTCAACCGTGAATTCATATTTACCAGAAGCTGATACGTAGCTCTCGCATTTATTAAGCCAAAAGGCATCCCAATGTAATAATACAAACCCCTATTTGTTATGAAGGAGGTATGCTCCTGGTCTGGACCATACATAGGGATCTGATTATATCCAGAATATGCATCCATAAAGCTTAGCCGTGCATGCTCGACAGTTGCATCTACCAGCTGATCAATGCGAGGTAGCGGGAAGCTATCTTTGGGGCACGCCTTATTCAAGTCTGTAAAATCCACACAAGTACGCCATTTTCCATTGGGTTTTTTAGCCAACACCAGGTTTGCCAACCACATGGGGTAAAAAGATTCCCTCACCATACCAGCTGCAAACAATCTATCCACCTCTTCTCTCAAAGCAAAAGCCCTTTCACCGCTTATGGCCCTTCTTTTCTGCCTTACCGTTTTCACCTCTGGATCAATATTAAGAAGATGGCACATTACCTTCGGGTCTATCCCGATCATGTCTGAATGATTCCAAGCAAACACATCCACATTCTTTCTGAGGAAACCTATCAGAGCTTCCCCCATGTCCGGCTCCAGCTGCTTTCCGACTTTTAGCTCTCTGCCCGAGTCAGCAGTGTCTACCACTAAAGATATAGTGTCTCCCGCACCACCAGCCTTTTCTTTAGATTCAGGCATCCTAGAATCCAAATCAATTTCCACCAGGTTCTCATTTTCTTCCAGCTGGGCAGGTTCAGGTACCTCTTGCTGGGACTGCTCCAAAATTTCCACATCTTCAAAATCACTATCATTGACTTCTCCACGATGCCTTCCACAAAAATATCATTGCCCTTTTCATTTTTCAGCTGAGGTGCCTCCAGCATGCGTACCTCTTTACCAATACCTACCCCCAAAAACAAAGCTACACCCACGTAAGGGTCCTCATCTGGATGTTGCACAATCATGATTGTATTGCATGATTCCTTCTCAAACACCCCTCCTTTCTGTCGGGAAGGCTCTCCAACCGAAGTATTTGGGGGTTCGAGATAACGATAACAATTGTCAGTTGTTCCACCATCTACCAGTAGCAAATGCTTCGAAGCCTGCTCAGCAGTACGCAAGGCCTTTCCGTAGCATTCCCGTGAATCTGACTGACATCCTTGTAGGCACCCAATTCCATTAGGAGTTGGGAATTTCATCGAGAGATGGTAGATAGA
Source organism: Saposhnikovia divaricata (assembly GCA_036435485.1). Lineage (NCBI taxonomy): Eukaryota > Viridiplantae > Streptophyta > Magnoliopsida > Apiales > Apiaceae > Saposhnikovia > Saposhnikovia divaricata. The sequence continues at coordinate 61,356,615 of CM071598.1, forward strand.
AGTCACCACACGCATCTCCTTCAAGAAAGGCCTACCCATGATAGCATTATAAGATATGTCTTCATTCACAACCATAAATTCTGCAACTTGAGTTGCCACATAAGGTTCGTTCCCCATCCTGATGGGGAGCTTCACTCGTCCCACAATCTGAACCGGGCCTCCGGTAAATCCATACAAGTCATTGTAAGAGGGGAACATCTCCTTATCCAAGAGTCCTGTTGAGTATAGAATACAAGAAAGAATACAAAGGGGGGGGTGAATGGATTCTTGAACTTTTCTTTGTTCTTGAATCAGTGTAGCACAATATGTGTTTGTGTGTGTAGATTTGTAAATGCGGATTAAGAATAACACAAGACACAATATCACTTTAATCTAATATTTTATTAGATAAAGATTTTGCTACAATCTGTGAATACGAATGTTAGTATTCTCAGCTTCGTTTTTCTCAGAGAGATGTTTTCTATTGTGTATGAAAAACTTAACTTCTAAGGAAGTGAGGCTGTATCCTTATAGAGCATGAATACAACCTACTTACTACAAATAAGGTAGCTAAACAATTTTACTTTCTAGTGTGTCTATCCTTTTTGAGTAAGCATCCAAATGGCTACAGGTTTGACTTTGCAAGGCACTGTTCAGATCCACTTCTTTAGCTCTTTGTCTCTTGTACATCAATCCAAGCTTCTTTGTAGGCTTTTCCAAAGTACATTACAGATTGTGGTCAGTGCTTTAGCTTGTTGCAGGTTTCTGACTTGTACAATTCTTCAGTATTTTGTCTCCAAGATTGTATTAGAGAAGTAACTCTGTTGGTGATTCGAGAACTAGAATTGGCTTGATCGATAACTCTGAGTTCTCGAATACTGTTAAACTGACATATCGAATGACTTCTCGAATAAGTCTTTTCTCCAGGAATCCTTGAGATATCGAATAGAGCATTTTACTTATCGAATCCCTAAGATATCGAATAGCTTCTTTAGTCCTTGAGATATCGAATAGAGCATTGACTTGTTGACTCTTAGAGAACTCGAATGATGCTTTGACTTGTTGACTCCATGAGTTCTCGAATAGAGTATTTGGACATGTCGAATCTCTGAGTTCTCGAATAAGGCTTTGACTAGTTGACCTTCAGAGATATCGAACAGTGTCTTTTGAGATATCGAATCTCTGACTTCTCGAATGCTAGACTTCTCGAATATAACAAACATACTTCTCGAATTGCTACTTAGGCAAATTCTTCATTTCCCAACTGTGATTATTTGACAGTCTTTATCTCCTTGCTTGAGGCATGAACCTTGGAACTTCTTTCAAGCATTATTCTTGACTTTCTAAGTACAGTTACACAACTAGGATTTGATGCCTATTACATGTACAAAACAGATAGAAACTCTACAACTAGAGGTTCCCTCAATTAAGAGGTTGTGTAGGTAATGCATAGCATTACACATACTTAGGCTTGTTATTATATGAGTACAGGCATGTCTCTGTGACCAACAATCTCCCCAAAATTGTGAGTAAGACCCTTAGTCACAATTTCATGCCTGATAACAAGCCTAACATACATAAAGATAAAACCTTGAAAAGTACAGGTATGTATATTTGAACTAAGAACATGAATAGAAAATACAAGTGTGTAATCTTACAGACTATGATGAGATGCTAGCCTTTATCATTTGATTCCCTCGCCATTTCCTTGGCTAGTAGATCATCATATGCCTTCTGTTTTCTTTCTTTTTCCTTCCTTGCATTCTCATCCATAGCTCTTATAATTTCTGCCATTGCATCCAATTCTTCAAGCAAGATAGAGTCTTTGAAATCTTTAAGTACTGGTTTCAGAATGTTGGCAGGATAGTGATTGAGTAGGTTCATTCTTATATTGACATGATCTCCATTTCTCCTCCTATACTTTACAACATAGGGATTGAATTGAACTCTACACAATCCCTTAGCCCTTAACACTTTTGCTTCAGCTTCCAGTTTATCAATTTCTTTTTCCCTTTTCAACCACTTCTCAAGGCACCCCTTTCTTATCAGCTCTTCATGATCTCTCTTCATCTTTACAAAGTCAATCAGTTCCAGCTTCCATACTCTTTCTACTTTATCATCTGCATCCAACATGGCAATAATCCTTTCTATGTCATATACCTTGCCCTAATTTTGACACTGCCCTTGTTTAAACTTATTCTGTCTTCCATCAGTATACTTGATCTCAAGGGAGTCATTAATGATTGAAACATGATAGATTCTTTGAGCTCTAAGGTATTCCAGTTGGTCTTCATTGTAGTCTTCATCTAGTGGTTGGAGTTTTAGGCCTGGATAGATTGTTAGGGTTCTTGATTTGGAAAGCTTTGGTTTTCTTGCTGCTTGTTTGAATTTGATCCTTTTAGTGTGGTTTCCTGGCAGTAGCATGTGACCTTTGCTGGTAGACTATTGTAGTATTCCATTAGCAGTTTGCTTTTTGAAACATACAGATGGTTTCTTGAGTTGAATCTTCTTCTCTTCTTGAGGTGGTAAAATAGTTGCAGAAGCCATGGATTAGATTTTGGTAGGTCATTACTAACAGCATTCACCCTAGACTTAGAGTCTTGTGTTGTGGTGAGATTACTGCTAGCAATGCCTAAGGCTTGCTATTTTCCATTCTTCCTCTCATAGACTTTACCTTGGTCATCATCCTTATTGTCCTTGCTGTCTTTCTTCTTCTTCTTCTTATCCTCAACACCCTTATCACTCCTGTGATGTTTTCTCCTCCCATCACTCTTGTCTTCATCTTCATCATCCTTATTCCTCCTTGGCTTGGCCATTTCTGGAATTACACCAGTTGCAATGAATGATCTTAGGATATGTAGTGCCTCTAACTCTTCAGCAGTTCTTCTCCCCTTCTTCTTCTGTAGTTGATCAACGATATCAATGATGAGTCTGTGGTTCTGGAGAGTAAGATGACTAGGAATGACCAGTTGCTTGACATCTTGAATTTTGGTACCAGACTGGTAAAGAATGGTTGTTGGATTAGTGCACACTTCAGGTAGTCTAGACTGTTGCTCATCCCTTAAGTCATTGTACAGACTCCTGTTATTCTCATTGACATCTCTCTTCTCAATCAGTTTGATTAGGGCATCTACCTCTGTGAAATTTAGATCTTGTAGAGTTTTGTAGTTTAGATGCCATATCTTAGATTTAGAAACCATCAATATCTCCTTGTACCATGAGCTGTTGACTTTCTTGGGTATGACAGTAAAGTATTCAACCTGATCCTTCAAACTCCTCAAATACATTATCATGTCACCAGCCTATTCCTTTTGGGCTTTCAGAAACTCCAAGAATGCTTCATCATGATAGACATTTGAGTTAGCAACTTCTTGTAGCTTGGCCTCTGTTATCAATTTTGCTTCTACAGGCTTGGCACTTTCAACTCTAGAGGATGAAGGTTTGTCAGATGACATACTCCCTGCAACCACTGTGGAGGTGATAGATTGTCTCTGGCCACTAGGAGTAGTGATGTGCACAGTTGGTAAAGTAACAACTGGCAGAGATGGAGACTCATCAACTTTGTCCTTCCCTTTTCCTGGGACATGAGTTCTAGAGGGTCTTGGCTGACCACCCTCATTTATGCTAATACCCTTCTCCTTAGGTCTCTCCCCCTTATTCTCCCCCTTAGGATTTGAGCTCCTTAAGGTCCTCTTCTCCCCCTTAGGCTTGTTGACAGGCACAGAGGCTTTGGTAGGGGCCTTTGGGTTGGAAGAGGTGAGATTGGCAGATTCATCTGGAAGAGGGAGACCCATATGCTTCATCATTGCAGACAACATAGATTGTTGATGCAGAAGAACATCAGCTGTGGTGGAGGCTTGAGTGCTCAACTGCTCAGAGATAGTTGCTACTGTGTCTGTTAGATGACCATTGGATTTCTTGAGGGATGTCACTTCTGTTTCCAGGGCAGCCACCTTTTTGAATAACTCATTAGATTTGAAACCAGAAAGTGACTGTTCTTTGAGTCTCTGCACTTCAAACTTGGTCATCTCATGCACTGGGACCTCGGTGATCAGCTTGTCTCCATACTGGTTTGCAAAGAGGGTCCTGAGCATGGCATTTGCATCAGTTGTCTGATCAGATAAGATTTGGAATTTATGCCCCAGACCTGTGACATCATCTTTCAGTATAGCTAGACCATTATCCATCTTGGTGCAGGTGGAGTTGTAGACTTTGATGTTTTTGAGAACACTGTCCAACTGAGGGAACCTTGCATCAAAGGCCCTCTTTATCTCTCCCACAGACTTGTTTGTTGCATCACTACCTTGTTGACTTCTGATTTGACACCTTTGCCAAGGTAGTGTGCAGCCTTGAGGAATCCTTTGTAGGAGTCATTGATGGCTTCATACACTTCACCAGGAGTTAGGGATTTAGCATTTGAACCCAGTGAAGTGATGTATTCCTCTCTTAGATACTGAAGAGCTTCATTGAGAGTGAGATCAAATTTTCCTTGCATCCAGGCATCTACATTGCCATCTCTCTCAGCATCATCTATTATCTTTGCCTTTTGTATCTCCACATCATCTCTGTGGCATAGGAGAATAGCCTCATAGTCTGGGTTTGGCAGATTTAAAGTAAGAAGGTGTTGAGCAATCTTTGTGAACTCAGGAATCTGATCCATAGCTAAGCTTTGAAGTGCTTCAACCGTCAATTGTGGTGGAACAGATCCTAATCCTGAAGCACTGCCATGTTGCACAGGCTTCAGCCATTGTGACATAAAGTCTGAGCTAGAGCTAGGCAAGCTAGACTCCTCAGTTATAGATGCAACTTCTGTAACCAGATGGAATGACTCTACTACTGGTGTCTCCACAGAAGTGGGATGAGTTACACCAATAGTTGACACAGGCACAGAGTCTATAGTGAAAACTAGTGAATCCTCTATGTTTTTGATGGTGTCATTAGGATATGCCCCAGCACGAATTTCCTCACCATCTAGATGTAGTTCCTGGGTGGTGAGCAAAGTGTCATGCACTAAGTCACTTGAGTCCATTGGCTCACCAAGAGAAGAAAATTCTTGGTGATCAATGCCTTGCTCCTCAATTGCTTGAGTTGCAGGCTCCAAAGAAATTTTAGTGTGAGATTCTGGAAGAGAAGTGTCTTTTAGAATGGATTTTGGCAACTCCCCCTGAGAAATAGAGGGAGTTTCAATATTGATGTGCTCTCCACTCAGTGCTGTGCCAGCCTTATCACTCCCATGTGCTGACTCTTTACAGGATTGTGCATTGGGGAGGATGCTTGATTCTATAGATGCACCCTGTTGAGAGGATACATCTAGTGAACTGTGTGCCCCTGATTTTACAACTTCAGCCATTTGTGTGACTGAAGAGGTGGTTTTAGATTTCTTCTTCTTGCTCTTTGGCCTTAGTAAGGGTGACTCAGGTTCCGCACTTCCTAATCCTAATTCTACAGCCAAGGCTGCTTCAGTTAAGATTTTTAGAGGTTCAGAAGCAACATATTTTCTCTTTTTCTCCTTTGTACTGACACCGCCCTGTTGAGAGGATGATGCAGGTGGCTCTGTGTTTGGTAAAGTGCTTGGCTGAGGGGGTTGGTTAGCAGGCCCTGGGTTAGCATTTTGCTCTACTTGCTTGGGGATAGCTAACTCTGATTTTGAGGCAAATGTTGGCATGTTGTGGGGGTAAGTCCTAAATAAGCTCTCCATATGGGGAGTTATTTCGAGTCTTACATCCACATCATTCCTAGTCTCCAAGCTACCAAAAATGAGTTTGGTCATGGATTTCGGATAGCTTATTCTCTTTTTGTCTAACCCAGGCAATTCAATTAATTTATTATCTATGAAATTAAGTGCAGATTGAATAAAGCTAGGGAAGAAAATTTCATTACCTCTCTTGGCTGAGTTCTTACCAAGTCTCCCATACAATTCTTGCATTATGATCAGTCCAACATCAATCTTTCTCCCATATGCTAGAGCATAGCCTATTTGTTGAACAGGTGTGCTGACTTGATCAAAGCTAGACTTCCTCGCTGTGAAGAATTGAAGAAGAGTGGCAAAGACACAGCTCCATTCTTTTCTCAAGTACTTCCTATTCAAATTTCCAAGCTTGATTTTATCAGAGTAGTTGATAAAATCAAAGAAGTCCTCCAATTCCACATTCGTGGCTAGTGGGTCATACACTCCTTGTTGTAGCCCCAGTGCTTGATTCATGTCTTCAGTAGTGATAGTGATTTCCTTGTCCTGAATCTTGCAGTAGACCACGTATGAGGTTATAGCATTCTCTAGGGCCACAACCTCCACAGTAGCAGTCCTCCAAAACTATTCTAGCAGGTCTAGATACAGAGTTGGGTTGGCTGAGAGTGCATCCTTGATGTATGATTCAGCCATCCATCGAACGAAGTACTTAAAGTTTGCATTAGGTGCTTCAACATCGTTGGTCATTGCTATGAAATTGGTGTGGGTAAGAATTGTGAGTTGGGTATTTTCCATTGTTACACAGAGAGGTGAGAAGAGAATGAAGGTTGAAGAAGAAATTTATCTTTTGACGTTAGGGTTTTCAGAGGTTTTGGAACTTTAGCTGCCTGAGAAGTCGAATGAAATGATTTGAACAGTTGTGGAATTGTATATATGTGAGTGACTTGAGTTGTCGATCAGATATATGTTCTGTATCGACAAGTCAGTCATTCGAGAAGTATAAAACAACTATTCGATAAGTCAAGAAAGGATTATTCGATATCTCAAGCAGTTTGTAACTCACAGCTGGCAGTTATCTAACTTAGAACATAATTCTAAATTAAATAACATATGTTTTTATGAGTGATTTAAAATTCTGAATAAAAATCCAAAAACGATTAAGATTCAGCGGAAATTCAGCCTTTTCAAATGATTCGACAACTCAAATATTCTATTCGAGAACTCAGTCAGTAGAGAACTCAAATGTTCTGTTCGAGAACTCAAATGTTATATTCGAGAACTCAAATGTCCTATTCGAGAAGTCAAGCAAGTCTCTATTTGATTTCTCCAAAATGCACCATTCGAGAACTCAAGAGTGTTCCAAATAGACTTGTTAGAGAAGTCGACCATAGACATGACAGTCATTCGAGAAGTCTGACTTATCGATCTACACTTTCCACTCATAAAAGTTAATTTTCACTATCTTTTCAAAAATTCACCAAAATTATTCAAATGAAGAATATTCTAACAAATTAAATAGTGATAGTCTTAAAATTTCATTGAAATTTCAAGCTAATTCGAATATGATTTTCAACATGTGCAACAGATTTGAAATATTTATAAATCATATTTCATCCAACACTTACCTAAAAAATATTGAGAATTTAGATAAAGTAAGTGTTTACTGCTGCAACAATCTAGTTGATATTTTCACTTAGCCAGATTCTGAAGAATTCATCATTACAATCTCACTAACCAACCTTGTGAAGGTGGCTTCATCCAATGGCTTAGTGAATATATCAGCTAATTGTTTATCTGTAGGAACATAATGCAACTCAATGGTTCCATTATTTGCATGCTCCCTAATGAAATGATATCTGATGTCAATGTGCTTTGTTCTAGAATGATTTACAGGATTGGCAACTATAGAGATTGCACTTGTGTTGTCACACATGATTGGAATTCTTTCCAACACAAGTCCATAATCTCTAAGCTGATTTCTAATCCAAAGCACTTGAGCACAGCAACTTCCAGCAGCTATGTATTCAGCCTCAGCTGTGGAAGTTGACACAGATTGTTGTTTCTTGCTGTACCAAGAGACTAACCTTTGTCCAAGAAACTGGCAGCTACCTGAGGTGTTTTTCCTATCCACTCTGCATCCAGCATAATCAGCATCAGAATAACCAACCAGATTGAACCCTGTGTCCTTAGGATACCATAAACCCAAGTTTGGATTGCCCTTCAGATATCTAATGATCCTTTTTATAGCAATCAAATGTGACTCCTTTGGATTTGATTGAAACCTTGCACACAGACATGTAGCAAACATGATGTCTGGCCTACTTGCAGTGAGATAGAGTAAGGAACCAACCATGCCTCTGTAGACTGAGATATCTACTTTCTTGCCTTTAGCATCTTCATCCAATTTAGTGGCAGTGGCCATGGGTGTCTTTGCAGGTGAGCAATCTTCTAAGTCAAACTTCTTCAATAAATCCTTGATGTACTTGGTTTGACTGATAAAGATACCATCCTTCCTCTAACTAACTTGCAACCCAAGAAAGAATGTCAGCTCTCCCATCATACTCATCTCATATCTGCTCTGCATGAGCTTAGAGAATTTCTCACATAGCTTCTCATTTGTAGAGCCAAATATGATATCATCCACATAGATCTGAACTAGGATAATATTATCACCATGCTTCTTGTAAAACAGTGTTTTGTCCAATGTGCCTCTAGTGAATTGATTTTCCAGAAGAAATTGTCATAAAGTATCATACCATGCCCTTGGAGCCTGCTTAAGTCCATATAATGCCTTAAGCAATCTGTAGACAAACTCTGGGAAATGTGGATCCTCAAAGCCAGGTGGTTGTTGCACATAAACTTCTTCTTCCAACTCTCCATTCAGAAATGCACTCTTAACATCCATTTGATAGAATTTAAAATTTGAATGAGCAGCAAATGCCAAGAATATTCTGATGGCTTCCAATCTAGCAACAGGGGCAAAAGTCTCATCATAGTCAATCCTTTCCTGTTGAGAGTATCCTTTTACAACCAACCTTGCTTGTTTCTTACCCATTTAGCTTATCAATAGCAGCACTTTCTTTATTTTTACCTTGTCATCTACTTTCTTAGAAGAATCACCATTGCTTGTTGTTTACGTAGTGCATTAATAGCTAACCATACAGGTTTCAATCCTTTAGGGAGACAAAGTAATCACTATTCCTTATCCATAAGGAACACTTCCTGAACTTGATGTAGATATTACATGAAGTAGATAAAATTGCAAAAGGGTTTCAAGCATCGCAGCTATGTTAGGTTGATGAAACTATCACTCATGCAGCTTCCATAAAAGACTGGAAACTTAACGGTTTACTTCGTCAATTTTGTATCATGGTCCTGGTTTGCCTCAAAACGGGACCTTCTAAGGTACGTAATATGCTTAAGACTCCATCAGGAATCGAATCTTTACTTAAACTATTATTACCTTCGATTCTTGCACAATCATCAAAAGGAATGTAAATTCCTCCACTCCGATATGACCTTCAAGGTCTTTCCAAATATCATTTTGTTTCTTCGGTATGAACATTTGTAATTATTCCTTTATACTTAGACGGTCGGCCACCCCATTGGCCTTTTCTGATAATAATAATTTCTTGTAATCAATGTTCTCTGGATACGTTCCAACTCAAATTTTTTTTTTCCCTCATTCCCATCACTGTTGGGTTAAAGCATTCTCCCTTAAGCTCTGCTGAAGGAGAAAATATAACTATCAGTCTTTTTTTTCCATAAGTCATTGCTTCCACATACCCGTGGGAACTTTATCACGTTTATTCCCAATTCTACTTAGGATACTTCTTTTCTTAGTTCTTTCCTTATCTTAGGATAATCTCAACCTTTATAGGTTCAATCCATAATTCCTCAGGGTTTCATACATGCCTCATCTGGCATTATTGTTACTATGTCATACATTCCTTACCAAACTTCCATTTTGAAGTTTGGAATATTACCTGTTTCCTTGTAAGGTTTCTTAGGTCATCCTCATCATTCCTCCTGTATTTTCTAGGTACAGGGTATAACAAAACGTCATTGATCAATACTCTAATAGTTCTGTCTATGTTCTTTCTAGAACTCTTTTTAATAATCCTTACAGGTCATTGTTGCCTTAGCAAATCCAACTCATATCATTTGAATTCACAATGTCTTTATTAGGGTTAATGTCATCCCTTGTGCATTCCACAGGGCTTGTCTTAATTTATGAATATCCTATCCTTAATTCAACTGCCAAGGAATTCTTGCATCTTATAATTGGCAATAAGATCACGTAACCTTAATAAGGGTCTCTTTTCAATCATTCTCATTTGATAATCGATCGGTGGCTTAATGCCACCCTCTTCTTTCAGATAGTTGTCAGCCTATTTGGCCTTCCAAAAGACAACGTATGTCTATCTGCTCTCTTACAGAACTTGGTACTGGTAGCAAGGATGTTCTGAAAGATATTGGTCGAGTCGAGTTCAACGTGAATCTCTTAGTACTTATCGTTCTTCTCAAAGGTAATTGCCTTAGACGAAATTTCTACAGCATACTGATCCATCTCTGACCATTTCTATACTCTCTTCATAAACCTTCGTTATTTACTTTCCTTAGTCATAATATATTCATGGTATTCATGATACCCTAACATCATACATCTCAAGTCATTATACTTCCATTTTTTTTTCCGTAATCTTGGATGATCATATACACATGAATCACTTTAGTACGGGTGACCCCATTCCAAAAGTCTAGTAAATTCCCTAATCCAAACAGGGGTTGCAAAGGGTTCAGTAGAAGATTCCTACAATCTCATTAATATTCCCGTCATATCAGAAGCCCTTGCAGTCGGTGCTTACTTAGAAGCAACCCTGCTTTGTCCTTTCATTGCTGGTCTAGTCACTTGATAGTCCCTTGTGACTTGGCCTCAACTGTCCACACTAAAATAAAAATATATGATTTTAAGGGTTGGCTAATAGCATTACTTTTCTAGCAATTGCTGGCATAGTGCCTTCTTCTTTGATACCTTTCTACCTTTCCAAAACTTTACCTCCTATAAGTCTTAATCAGCTACTCAGCGCCGTCTCCGGTCACCTTTCCTCTATTTTTATCTTTTCAACTATTCTTATCACTCCCACGTGCCATGCAAGCTTACCATTCCTGGCATAACAGCCTTTTCACTTAAGTCAATCCCGGAGTTTCTCAGTCCGGCTGGTTTCTTACTTTCATTTCCTGTTTTCGTCCAATCTCACTTCATCATTGTATTTCTACAATCAATCGCGATAACCAGGGTCTGTCCACCAACCCATATAGCGGTTACTTTACCCAATTCACGGGGTTCGCCCCAGTTTCTACTTTCTTCCATGATGTTCTCTGATAATCAGAAAGGCAAGGTTTGCCAAAATTCGTTGAAATTCTTCCCAGAATTAGTGAAATTTTGGTCAATCTATCCATCTACTGGTAACATTAAGGAGACGGATTTCGAAACCTGAAGAATAGTTTAATGAACCTCCAAGCAGGTAGAACCGTAGGCAGTCATAATTATCGAAATAATCGTCATCAGGTTGGAAGTTTAACCCCTGGAGAGGAACCAATTATATATATCCCTTAGAAGGGAATCAACAGCTTTAAACTGAAACTTGTCGCAACGTCCTGATACCTATACGTCCTGATATTCAATATTACCGAATGTCAGTCTACCTGACTACTAGTCTCAGAAGGAACATTACCGTCGGAGTTAGTTATCCCACAAAATTGGCACTACTAAGGCCATCCGATCTAGTGGACCGTGCTGTTCGAACGCATTCGCAAGTACTTTGTCGTGCTGCGCAAGCACACATCATAATCCTTTATGCGAAGCGTTGTTGGAAGCACAAAGTCTCCTTTTTACATTAAGCAATGCCAATTCTTGGTCATTACCAATTTCATCTTTTAGCTCCAGGAAGATTTTCTCACTTTTTTTTTTAACTGCTGATCGTATTACTTGATCCATTATAATTCCATGTCGGAGTAAACTTAAGGTAACTACTATAATTCATTCAAAGAAAGAATTTAATATTCCTCTGAATCACATAAATCTAACATTTCTGGTTCATCATTTAACTGAGTTGAATTAACTCTATACTCGGTCTCTGACAGTAGTCTCATTACGAGTTCATCTTGACTCACGGGTCTTATCTTTCGGTAGGTTCTGAGATCATTGCCTTGCCTACTACTTCCTTATATAACTTTATCCAATCATGCTGTCACTCCCCAATGCCTTTACTTTCTAACTGCTCCATTCATAAAATGAACATTTCCCTTAATAAAAGAACTTCATAATCCTCAATTTGGTCCCATAAATTACAACCTATGACATCTGCCTTCTCATGGCGAATTATTACTGACAATATTCATACTAATTCATTTGTCAAATGATATGGCACTTACTGCCTCCTTCTCAACTATTTCTAAGGACTCTGCTCCTCGTCCTATATTGATGTCTTTGATAATCATACCTCCCTTTAGCTCTTTCTTCGTTAATGTGAAAGTCTCTAAGGATTCTCGTCTATTCCTGTATAAGATCTCAAGTAATTCTTCCAATCCGTCTTACTCGCTGGTACTACATCCAGTAGTCCGGCTATGAATCCAACACGAATCTTTAGTTCTCTTACTAGTAGCTTAGTTCTTTATGCTCCCTTTTCTGAGCACCATATCTTAATCATCACAGACTTTCTGGCTGCGGCCCACATTCCTCAAGGGTAAGTTCCTTATCCTAACAGGACTGTCCTTATCTGCTGGAACCTCTTCCGGGTCTCCAGTAGGGTACTCCATCGAATTACCTGCTGACATCGCGCTGCTGCTCGTATGCCTCAAGGTTTGTCGCCTTACTCGTCGATACGAGAACGAGCTAAGTTACTATCATGATACTTAAGAGTTCCCATAAGGGTTTTATATGTCAGTACTACTTGAAGTAGTCCGACTATGAACTTGGCAAGAGTTCTTATCATCTTAGTGAGTTTATTATTTTAACGTCGCATCATCTCTGGGATTTATAACGTACGCTCTGATACCACTTCTGTAACACCCCCAGATCCGGGGTCCGGGATCCGGTCGTTACGGTTTCCAATTCTGTCCACAACACTTGAACTTTCCTTAACATAAAATAAATTACATCTCTATGACCCAACACAACAATGTAAAACACACCCGTTATAGTCCCAGAGATGAAATTCGAGTAACAATCAAATTTTTATTAATCACATTATGAGTTCTTAAAATCCAAAAGAATTTCAATACAAATACATACTCTTTGCCATCCATTTACATAAGTCATACTGTGACGCCCCGGGATCCGGGGTCAAGGATCCGGGCCGTCAAAGTCCAATTTCCGATCAATATTAATATCTCTGAAATCTTTTTTTTTTTTTTTTTAAAATAAATAAATAAATAAATAGGCAGTTGACCCCACGCTAATACACACACACACCAGTCATATGCTCATAGAACAACAACCACAATATTTAAAAGTTTTAAAGTTAACAGTTATTACAAGCCCAGAATTTACTAAGTACATTGTTGAACAAAGCTTCTACAGGAAGCACTTCAACAACTAAAGTTTATTACAACTTACACCCTTAATTTACATAAGTATACTAAGCCCCTTCGCTTGTCACTACCTCGGGGATGGTCGCCAGCACTCGCTCAAAAGGTCGCCTTTCCCTTACCCTCTTGCGGGGTGTGGTACGTAGTATCGGCATGGGACCTAGCTGCTATATACATAAATAGCAAGAGTGAGCTATAATAGCTCAGCAAGATCATTCTGTAACTAAAATTTAGAATGTGAACAAGTATACATATATGTATAGGCATATGTAATAGCAGGAAACAATTAAAATCCTTAAGGAAGAGTAAAGCTCTTATTTAATAATACATCATCCACTCACTATTATAAGAAAGTAGTCTATATTAATATAATATCAGTTTTTCTTCATCTGTATCCATAATACCATCATCTCATATCGTTATTCTGATTTCAGTATTGAAATCCACAATAATATAATATCAGTTTTTCTTCATCTGTAATCATCATTCCATCATCTCATATCATTATTCTGTTTTCAGTATAGAAATCTGAAAACCATTGTCTACACTTTCTTTTTAAAAACATTGGGGATATCTGCTGTCGCCTGATACGTTAGGACGATGATCAGTCGCCTAATCGTACCTGCTCTCTTTTTACTACCGGTAGAAGGAATGAAGATCATCCCTGGAGGAAGGCCACCTGCTAACATCCTCCCTTGGCATCTTCGTGCCGTAATAAAAATAATAAATGCTGGACTGTGTCGCACACAGCCCTGACACAGCCACTTACGCAAGTCTGTTGCAATCCCCCTCTTTATCACATCATTATTCTCTTTTCAAAATATCATTTCCATTTCCATTTTCTCACTTTCATTTTCACATATCCTTCTCTCATATCATTTCCATTCTTGCACATTACTTCTATAAAATATATATATATATCATAAGGCTTTGATTATGATTCAGACCTCTCTTTCAAATTCAGAAATCAAATATACTTTTATATTCGTAAAATATTCCATCTATTTTAAGAGTGATGCATGTAAATCAAATAATGTTTAGTAAACCACTGATACTTAATAAGAACATTTTTAATATAATATTATAACCATATAACCCTCGATAACAACTGATACCATTCTCTCTCATTCTCTTAATCAGAAGGCATGTTCAGTTCATGCATAATCATCTTTATACATATCCATCTCATACTCTCATTCGTATTCATATACATCTTCAGTTATCTTTCTTTTCAATATTAATACTCAAGGAAGACAATTTCTTCACAATATAGTAATAATAGCATCACATATATATTTCACAAAATCAAGTTTCTTTATGAAGATAAGTAGTTTTACAAATAGGAATAGAAGAAATCTTGCCTGGGTTTCGATATCCTGACGATATGGCTCGTCCCTCTTCCGGAGTTTCTATAAACACAAAAGGACCGTCGTTAGAACCACATCTCTTACTCACTACACTCTTGTATAACATTACCTTTTGAAACTTTAATATATATTTAAAGTATTCTTATTACCCCAAAGGTTTAAGAACTTAACCATTTATAACCTAAGTCGAAGTTTCAGGGGTTTTCACCATTTTCCTTAACGACCACACTTAACTGTAAAAATTCTCAGAAAATATGGATTTCGAATTTTAATGTAAGGTCAACTGTCAAGGGTCCTCTGACCACCCTACTACACCATCCCAAAATTTCGTGACTTTTAACAATGTTAAAGTATGGTAATTGTAACCTCAAGTTTGATACATTTACAGTTTCTCGGTTTCTGAACCGCTTTCACTAAAACTGACTTTTCTCCTAAACCGTTCATCAGATTTTAACGCACCTTATATCAAAACGATCTATGAACTAAGCTCTATCATTTCATGGTCAATTGGTAACCTAGGCAGTGAGGTACCATACGAATGCAGGGGTCACAAAACAGGGCAGATTTCGTTCTAACGAAAATCGGGCATTATAACGGCTATAATTTCGTACTTTCCAAAATCAAACTCCTCCAAAATCAATCATCAAACACAATAATCCTCACCTACACCATGTGGTATACTTCACCAGCCATGGTTACAAGTCCACAACACATTTCCATAATCATTCAAACACATATAAACAACTATAACATCATAAACATAACCTTTATACCACTTAATCACTAAACATCACATTATCCATCATAAACACAAAAGGGCAAGGGTTGTTATACCTCTTTGAAGCTTGAAGAACACTTAATAATCCTTGGACACACCTTGAACAACCTTGAATTAACTTGAATCAACTAAAGGAATCATAAAAACCAAATTAGTTTCTTGAAACCACTATTCATCACTATTCATCAAGCAACTTTCATGAATTTATTACCTATGAAGATGATGATGGTTGGCCTTGAATCTTTGTGCTAGTCTTAGTCTATCCTCCAAGAAGCTCCATAATTTTTCCCTTGATTTTATCTTGAAGAGAACTAGGATTTTGGTTTTGATTTTTTTTTTCTTTTTTTCTTGGTTTCTAGTAATGGCCGATTGTAATTGAAGAAGAAAGGGAGAGATTTTTGCTTGGTTTTGATCTTATCTAATCTTAATCTAACTTAATCTAGAGTGTGTTGGAAGCTTGGTAAAAATCTAGGTGTTAAAAGACTAATCTATCCTTAACTTAGTTTAGTGGAAGATGACATCATCAACATGATTTCATAATTCTCCTTTTTCTTGATTTCTTTTCTAATTATAATGCTAGTACTCTTGGTAATTATAATGTGGTATATATCTTTGTTATGTTATACTCTTGGTTGTTAAATCTCCATACTCGTCTAATTGTGGTTCGTTTCGAATGTACCTCATTATCTCAGTGGTTTTGAAACCATTTAACAATCCAAATTCCATTGGTATTTTCTTAACTTAATAATCCCCTGGCTCAAATCTAAATTCATTAATCCCTCAATATATAATTCTTATAATATTTCCATGCTCCTTAATGTCCAATAGAAGCTTATTCGAAATCAAATCCTCAAAATCCATGCTTCAGGAATTTCTGAAATCTAACGTCATTTCGAGTCACTTATTTTCATTGTACAATACTAATATGGTTTCTGTTTATTCATTTTATGTTTCCACTATAGGGTACCTATATACCATTTCTCTAAATCCTCGAAATTTACTATTCATGTGATCACTGTAGCATTACTGAAGTTAGGGTTATTACATCCTTCCCCCCTTAAAAGGATTCCGTCCCGGAATCATGTTGGAAATGTCCATAAGTATCTTTCTCCTTCACACCTTCTAACTTCCACACTATTTCCTTTATCCTTTTTCCTTCTATAATATATCTATCTTGTTTGCGCAGAAATATACTAACATAACTTCTTGTCATTCATCAACATGCCATTTAGTTTATCAATAGCAGTCCTTTTACTGTCTTTTCCTCACAAATCTCCTCCTGTTTCAAGTCATTCCAGGTTATCTCATCTCTCCTTCCTCTTTTGACTAAGATATCCGCCACTACATTGACCTTTTCTGAATGGTAGTGTATCTCACTTATGGTTTGACCATCTTCTGATCTCTATCATGACATAAACATTAATTCCTCAATATTCCTATAGCTCCTCTCTGTAAAATTTTCCAGAAAATAAGCTCTAATTATATTCTTTAAAACAATTGTAAGAAAATACTACCTATAATATATATTTCCTGTTCGTCTCAACGAGCTTGGGTTTTTCCCAAAACACTCCTACTTTTCTTTTCATAACGTTTCCTAGCCCTTAACAGATACTGATTTTCCTTATCTATTTCATTAACTTATTTATTCCATTAATTGATTAAGTCGATCCTTAACCAAAGACTTACACACAAAATTTAAATCGAAAAAGCAAGTACCTGTATCCGCATCTGGTTTTGTCAACGCTTCCCCTAAGGTCATGTTGTACACTCTAGCAGTAGGCCTATTTGAAGCAGCCCCACTCTGTCCTGATGCATATGACCCACCTGAACGGCAATCTCTAGCAAAGTGTCCTAGTTTCCCACACTGATAACACTTAACATCTCTTTTAGGGTTTGCATCAGTTGATGGGCACTGGTTAAAGTAGTGTCCTTTTTGTCCACACTTAAAACAAGTTACTCCCAGCACCCTACAGACTCCTATATGCTTCTTACCACACGTCTCACAATCTGGTAATGGTGGTCGTGATTGATTGGACTGAAATGTTCCTGAAGATTTTCCACCCTGACTCACCGTCACACTAGTAGTCTTGTTACCCCCCGATTTTCCCACAAATTGAGATTTTTGTCCTTTACCTCCTTTGTTAAAGTAGCTTCCCTCACTTGAACCTCCTTTTGGGCCCTCAAATCTTCTTTTCTTATTCTCTCGACCTATTTGAGCTTGCTCACTCTCGGCCTCTATAATTGATGCCTTTTGAACCACTGCAGCAAAATCAGTTAACTCAAATGGGGCCACTCTCGTTCGTAACCAGGGTTTTAACCCTTGTTGAAACCTTTTTGCACGTTGTTCTTCAGTACGCACAAACTCGGGAACAAACCTCGACAGTTCTGAGAATTTATTTTCATACTCTGCCACTGTTAGGTTATCCTGTTTTAACTCCAGAAATTTTAATTCCATTTGGTTTTCTAGATACCTAGGAGAATACTTTTCTAGGAACACCCTAGTGAAACGCTCCCAGGTTATCACTCCCGCTTCCTCTAGGTTCTTCCTAGCTTCCCACCAGTAATTTGCCTCTCCCTTTAGGAGATAGGCTGCAAAAACTGTTTTCTGATCTTCCTCTATCCTCAGTATTTCGAAAGCTTTCTCCATTTCTTTTAGCCATGCCCTGGCTACTACTGGGTTAGTGGTTCCTTCGAATTCTGGGGGCTTTAATGA
Source organism: Saposhnikovia divaricata (assembly GCA_036435485.1). Taxonomy (NCBI): domain Eukaryota; kingdom Viridiplantae; phylum Streptophyta; class Magnoliopsida; order Apiales; family Apiaceae; genus Saposhnikovia; species Saposhnikovia divaricata. The sequence continues at coordinate 61,374,731 of CM071598.1, forward strand.
CTTAAAGGCACGAAAGGAACTAGCTGCCTGATTGGGGAGAACAGGTGGTGGTTGAGGATTCTGTGGATTTGCTAAATTCTGCCTTAATAAGTCCATGAATTGGGCAAAGGGATCACCTCCCGGATTCCTTTGTTGGCCAGTTGATTCCTCTTCTCCTTCTTCATGATTTTCTTCATTATGAGCATTTTCGTTCAGTCTAGTACCTTCGATATTTCGACTTCTTTCGTCTCTCTCATTTTCCCTTGCATTCGCTCTACTGTCACGTCTAGGCGGCATAGTTCTGTACATAACAATAGTCTTTATTAATTACCCGAATTTGGGTTACCATATACATCATTATATCATTAATTAACTCATTTGCATATCACAATATCTTTATCATGCGATTTACATCTAGTTATACCATAATTTTAGTAGGTAAGTGTATCGCCCTTAACACGATAGCCTTTTCATTAAGTCAATCACCTTTTATACATATCAATATTTCTGAGTCTCAACATTTGTTATACAAAAATATACAGCAAAAATTTAAATAGAAATGCACAAACTTCATTAATGTACATAAATATTTTACAATTTGGTTACAACATCTTTTACTGCTAATAATATACATCATCTAATACAAGGTTCGAAACCCAAAACATAGTCGTACATACTAATCCGATATCACCAAAAGTACTACTAACTGTCCTCTAATCAGACTGGGATTAAAACAGTGGACAACTAAACTAATCCCCAAAATGACATCAGCAAGATGACTAGTCTGATTAGTGACAACTACTATCCCGGCTCACACCCCTGCCCTGACAACATCCCGTATCTGGACCACCATGGTAGTAACCGTATCAACTATCTGGGCCCTCCACGCCGGGTCTCCCCTATCACCCAACAACCTCCTAAGATCTCCCAATGCTCGTAGCTCAATACTGATCATCCCCAGAGATATCCCATCCGGAATAACCCCTCCTCTCCCTCTCTCTAACCTCTGTAGAAGGGTGTCTATAGTCCTGCGGGACTCCTCCAACTGTCCCTGAAGAGCAAAGTACTCGGTCAATAAGGTAGCTGAAAGTGAGTCACCCGCCGGTAAGGGTGCCTCCTGAGGGGGTACAGCTAGGGGAGGTGCATCCACAGGTGGAGGTGGTGGTGGTGCAAAGGGTGGGGATGGAGGAACCGACTCTGTCTCAGCATCCTCTGAAGGATCCTCCTCCTCCTCAAAGAAACCAAAATGCCCTGGAGGGGTAAACTGCTCAAAAGGATCATCTATAGGGTCAGGACTAGGTAGTGGGGATGGAACTGGTGACGGCTCCGGGATGGGTCGGACAGGTGTGGGAATCATCTGAATATCCCTCCACTCAATCGGCTCCTCAGGTATAACTGACAACCTAGGCCTCTTACGCAGTGGCCTCTCCTCCTCTGGGATCTCCGATCTCACTCTGGAAGGACCTGCCTCGTCAGATCCTGTAGAAGGTCTACCCATATATGGCACTAGGGCCACAGCATCTCTCCGTCTCTGCTCCTCTGCCTCATCTCTCTCTAGTCGCTCTCTAGCCGCCGCCCGGCGTCTCTCCCTGAGGTCCTCAACTGCATACTCGGGGACCTCTACCCCGGCCAGCTGAAGATCTAATAGCTCCTGCTCTGACCTCCCTAGCCACTGGGGGTCCTGACTCGGCTCAACCATCTCCGCTCCCTATAATAAAACATAAAATTCTATTAGTAACAGTCTAATAAATTATAATATATGCTTAAAGTAAATACTACCTGCGATATACCACCCCTGAACTTGATGGAAGTTCACAATTTATATTATAACTGATACATTTATTATTATCACTTTTGTTTATGAGCATATGACTCTTAGCTCTGATACCATCTGTGACGCCCCGGGATCCGGGGTCAAGGATCCGGGCCGTCAAAGTCCAATTTCCGATCAATATTAATATCTCTGAAATCTTTTTTTTTTTTTTTTTTAAAATAAATAAATAAATAAATAGGCAGTTGACCCCACGCTAATACACACACACACCAGTCATATGCTCATAGAACAACAACCACAATATTTAAAAGTTTTAAAGTTAACAGTTATTACAAGCCCAGAATTTACTAAGTACATTGTTGAACAAAGCTTCTACAGGAAGCACTTCAACAACTAAAGTTTATTACAACTTACACCCTTAATTTACATAAGTATACTAAGCCCCTTCGCTTGTCACTACCTCGGGGATGGTCGCCAGCACTCGCTCAAAAGGTCGCCTTTCCCTTACCCTCTTGCGGGGTGTGGTACGTAGTATCGGCATGGGACCTAGCTGCTATATACATAAATAGCAAGAGTGAGCTATAATAGCTCAGCAAGATCATTCTGTAACTAAAATTTAGAATGTGAACAAGTATACATATATGTATAGGCATATGTAATAGCAGGAAACAATTAAAATCCTTAAGGAAGAGTAAAGCTCTTATTTAATAATACATCATCCACTCACTATTATAAGAAAGTAGTCTATATTAATATAATATCAGTTTTTCTTCATCTGTATCCATAATACCATCATCTCATATCGTTATTCTGATTTCAGTATTGAAATCCACAATAATATAATATCAGTTTTTCTTCATCTGTAATCATCATTCCATCATCTCATATCATTATTCTGTTTTCAGTATAGAAATCTGAAAACCATTGTCTACACTTTCTTTTTAAAAACATTGGGGATATCTGCTGTCGCCTGATACGTTAGGACGATGATCAGTCGCCTAATCGTACCTGCTCTCTTTTTACTACCGGTAGAAGGAATGAAGATCATCCCTGGAGGAAGGCCACCTGCTAACATCCTCCCTTGGCATCTTCGTGCCGTAATAAAAATAATAAATGCTGGACTGTGTCGCACACAGCCCTGACACAGCCACTTACGCAAGTCTGTTGCAATCCCCCTCTTTATCACATCATTATTCTCTTTTCAAAATATCATTTCCATTTCCATTTTCTCACTTTCATTTTCACATATCCTTCTCTCATATCATTTCCATTCTTGCACATTACTTCTATAAAATATATATATATATCATAAGGCTTTGATTATGATTCAGACCTCTCTTTCAAATTCAGAAATCAAATATACTTTTATATTCGTAAAATATTCCATCTATTTTAAGAGTGATGCATGTAAATCAAATAATGTTTAGTAAACCACTGATACTTAATAAGAACATTTTTAATATAATATTATAACCATATAACCCTCGATAACAACTGATACCATTCTCTCTCATTCTCTTAATCAGAAGGCATGTTCAGTTCATGCATAATCATCTTTATACATATCCATCTCATACTCTCATTCGTATTCATATACATCTTCAGTTATCTTTCTTTTCAATATTAATACTCAAGGAAGACAATTTCTTCACAATATAGTAATAATAGCATCACATATATATTTCACAAAATCAAGTTTCTTTATGAAGATAAGTAGTTTTACAAATAGGAATAGAAGAAATCTTGCCTGGGTTTCGATATCCTGACGATATGGCTCGTCCCTCTTCCGGAGTTTCTATAAACACAAAAGGACCGTCGTTAGAACCACATCTCTTACTCACTACACTCTTGTATAACATTACCTTTTGAAACTTTAATATATATTTAAAGTATTCTTATTACCCCAAAGGTTTAAGAACTTAACCATTTATAACCTAAGTCGAAGTTTCAGGGGTTTTCACCATTTTCCTTAACGACCACACTTAACTGTAAAAATTCTCAGAAAATATGGATTTCGAATTTTAATGTAAGGTCAACTGTCAAGGGTCCTCTGACCACCCTACTACACCATCCCAAAATTTCGTGACTTTTAACAATGTTAAAGTATGGTAATTGTAACCTCAAGTTTGATACATTTACAGTTTCTCGGTTTCTGAACCGCTTTCACTAAAACTGACTTTTCTCCTAAACCGTTCATCAGATTTTAACGCACCTTATATCAAAACGATCTATGAACTAAGCTCTATCATTTCATGGTCAATTGGTAACCTAGGCAGTGAGGTACCATACGAATGCAGGGGTCACAAAACAGGGCAGATTTCGTTCTAACGAAAATCGGGCATTATAACGGCTATAATTTCGTACTTTCCAAAATCAAACTCCTCCAAAATCAATCATCAAACACAATAATCCTCACCTACACCATGTGGTATACTTCACCAGCCATGGTTACAAGTCCACAACACATTTCCATAATCATTCAAACACATATAAACAACTATAACATCATAAACATAACCTTTATACCACTTAATCACTAAACATCACATTATCCATCATAAACACAAAAGGGCAAGGGTTGTTATACCTCTTTGAAGCTTGAAGAACACTTAATAATCCTTGGACACACCTTGAACAACCTTGAATTAACTTGAATCAACTAAAGGAATCATAAAAACCAAATTAGTTTCTTGAAACCACTATTCATCACTATTCATCAAGCAACTTTCATGAATTTATTACCTATGAAGATGATGATGGTTGGCCTTGAATCTTTGTGCTAGTCTTAGTCTATCCTCCAAGAAGCTCCATAATTTTTCCCTTGATTTTATCTTGAAGAGAACTAGGATTTTGGTTTTGATTTTTTTTTTCTTTTTTTCTTGGTTTCTAGTAATGGCCGATTGTAATTGAAGAAGAAAGGGAGAGATTTTTGCTTGGTTTTGATCTTATCTAATCTTAATCTAACTTAATCTAGAGTGTGTTGGAAGCTTGGTAAAAATCTAGGTGTTAAAAGACTAATCTATCCTTAACTTAGTTTAGTGGAAGATGACATCATCAACATGATTTCATAATTCTCCTTTTTCTTGATTTCTTTTCTAATTATAATGCTAGTACTCTTGGTAATTATAATGTGGTATATATCTTTGTTATGTTATACTCTTGGTTGTTAAATCTCCATACTCGTCTAATTGTGGTTCGTTTCGAATGTACCTCATTATCTCAGTGGTTTTGAAACCATTTAACAATCCAAATTCCATTGGTATTTTCTTAACTTAATAATCCCCTGGCTCAAATCTAAATTCATTAATCCCTCAATATATAATTCTTATAATATTTCCATGCTCCTTAATGTCCAATAGAAGCTTATTCGAAATCAAATCCTCAAAATCCATGCTTCAGGAATTTCTGAAATCTAACGTCATTTCGAGTCACTTATTTTCATTGTACAATACTAATATGGTTTCTGTTTATTCATTTTATGTTTCCACTATAGGGTACCTATATACCATTTCTCTAAATCCTCGAAATTTACTATTCATGTGATCACTGTAGCATTACTGAAGTTAGGGTTATTACACATACTAGACCATATACTTGGTACTGAAAGAATAAATTCATCCTACCAATAGCTTCTTCTTCAGCTCTGGTAGTCTCAGCGTCCTCGCCCGCGTCGAGTGCGCCTTGTGCGAGTCATCTGGTCTAGCTGTTGTTGTGATATAATAATAAAGCAAGGGTGAGCAATAGCCCACCAACAATAATATATAACTGAACGATAATATATAACAGTTCAAAAGTATCTTTCAAACCATATGCCATGCATTTACGGAAATGATGCCAATATAATATGAACGATGAAGTTACAAGGTAACTTAAAGTATTTGTTTGTAGAAATATCTGCTACATCAAAAGTAAGCGAGATATTCTCATTGTCATTAAAAAGAGGAACTTGCATGAATAGATTGCAATTCCAGTTATGAACACTTTTCCAGCTCTGCCAACAGTAATCATGTTGCAGGAAATAAATAAGTTTGGATGATGAACCAATGATGGAGTATTCACCGCGCCCGCTGTTCCAATCTTGATGATCAGTCGAGATCGTACAACAAAAATTAGATTTACTACCGGTAGAAGGAAGAACTGGCGGCTTTACTTGTCTACCGCCTTACTAGCTCTCCCCGGCCAACGGTTGGGCCAAAGGGGATGGACCGGCGCTACTCGGCCTCTTACACGACTCCTAGTTCAAATAGAATTCATGATTCTGAATGTAACGTTCATCCCCCTTTCCCCAAGTATAATACTTGTTGATAAGACTCTACAAAGTAGTCGTATCTAGTTGGAAAGGAAAATTCACCAATAACTTCCAAGCTATTGCTTGGTAACGAATATCAACTTGTTCCAACAATTTTACCCCTCGAAAGATGAGAAGGTAAACAACGACTTAATAAGTCAATAGCACCCGAGTTGCGAGTGAAGAGAATACTTTATGACCGGGAAGTCGACAAGATAAATAACATTTTCCAAGTAAGGTTCCCTTATTATTAGGGAGACAGACTCAAAGAAGAATGATGTCTGAGAACCTTTCTTGATATAAGATTAATAATAATATGACTCCGAAATATTTTTCGTAATAATCGAAGAAGATAAAACTCATTGAGGTTATTCTAAGTATGGAATAAATATTCAGAGAATATTTATTGAATTAAAAATATTTAAAGAATATTTAGGAATATGAAAGGATATCTTTAATCAGAGTATTTTTCAAGATAATCCCTGAAGAAATATCAGGAGAATATTCATTGAATAAATAAATATTTAAATGAATATTCAAAATAATATTCATTAATTAATAAGACCTGAAAGGAATATTTAAGATAATATTCATAATTAATTAGGAATTTACATGAATATTCAAAAAGTAATAGTCATTTAATGAATAATATTCTAAATGAATATCAAGTAATATTCATTTAGTAATCCAAGCCTTAAAGGAATATTCGAGATAATATTCGATAAATAAATCAAGCTTCAGATGAATATTAAAATAATATTCATCAAGTAATTAATATCTTAAATGAATATTCAAAAGTAATATTTATTTAATAAAATAATATTCTAAATGAATATCCAAATAATATTCATTTAGTAGTCTCATCTTTAGAAGAATATTCGAAATAATAATCGATAATCAATTCGACTCTGAGTGAATATTGAAAAATATTATTCGTCGAATGGTTACGTTCAAATAATTATTTGAAGTAAGGATCGTTAAATAAATAATCTCGAACGAATATTCCAATAATATTCGTCGCCCGAATAAGGGAAAATATTTATTAAATATTTTCCTCCGAGGTAACCTTGATATATCAAGAAATATTGACTCCCGGTCTATATTTGATGAATAAGATATATACACCCTTCTCTGAGGGTCTTACAATAACCGACTTATAATTGATACGTTAGCTATCTAATTTATAAGCCAATAAACAATCAGGGAACAAGCATAATGATATAACTTGAAAGTAGGCATGCATGCTATGGCATATGTATAACAGAAAACATATATATATATATATATATATTCAATCACAACAATAGCCTAAAAGAAGGGAATTGAAACTTGCCTGGTAGTCGAGTACGGTAAGGGGTAGTGGTAGCAGGTCCCGGGTCAGCTTGGTGATCTATAAATAGCCAAGGCATTCGGGATTAATCACTTAACATCTTAAAAGTTAAGTTATACTTAAATCGAAACACGTTCTCGAGTTATCTCGTTATACCCCTTTTAGTGGATTCCTTTTATCATCGATCCGACCCGACATTCGTTCGTTAATACGACATGTCATTGTACTTACACTTGGGACATACTTAAGTCATACAAGTTCTAAAGTCGATCGTTATGAATTAATATTATACTCCGAGTTTTATCGCCCGTTTTCTAAGTGTTTTACCGAAGTTATAATCAAGCGGGTTTTTAGGGGTTCGTTCGCGTTTAACTTTGATTCGAACATTTTTATAAAATCGGAAAACGATCCGTTTCACATGAGGTTTTCTCTCACACCTTCCTTTTTACCCCTAGTATTTAATTACCAAGATTCACCACTGACTTACGTATTTTACGAGGGTTCAATTTTAATAACGAACTCGTACTTACGGTTTTGAACGACTTTTAGTGAATCGACCATAATTCCTAAACCGTAAGTCCGTTTCACATGATCTTTATATCAAAACGAAGCTTATAACATGATCTATCTTGCCATGGCAGAACATGAAACTGGACAGTGAATTATGGCTACTGTCAAACACGATTTCTTAAGGTTAACAAAAATCGGGCATTACGACGGCTATAAATCGGACGTTCCATAAATCGTAATCAACAACCCAAGCCACACCGGGCATACCAAACATCTTACATTCATAATACTAATCTCATAAGTCCAGGAACATCATATTATATCATCATATTCATCACATCTCTTAAATCAAACAAACTAACTACATAATCATGTAAACATGCTTATAACAACATTATCACCAAAACTTATCCAAAACTCCATTAAAACTCAAATCAAAGACTAGGGTTCTTGAAGTTTATACCTTCCTTGGAGTAGATAAAGACCTTTCTAAGCCTTGTATAGTCCATGAACATCCTTAACCAAGCTTAGATCATCCAAAAATCAAGAAAACCAAGAATTTTGTACTTGAGGTTACTATTCATCCTCCACTTTCTTGATTTTTTTGAAAATGAAAACAAAGGAGTTTGAAGCTAAGATTTTGAGGAGGTTACTTTCTTGAAATATAGGACTCACCCTAAAAATTACAAGATCAAACAATGGTTGGAAGTGGGATTTTGGTTTTTGAATTAGGCATAAAGCCGAATGGAAAAGGAATGGAGAGAATGACTTGGTTGCTTGCTTCTCTTGCTTGGTTTCTCTTGTACAAATGAATTATTGATATGTTAAGATAATATCTTGGTCATAAAGTAGCTTTAATAAAGGTATGAGGTCATGGATGATGCAAGAACCAAGTGGCCAAGTGGTGTGTCATGTACTAATATCTTGTATCCTTGGTTTGATTCTTAGTGTGCTAGTTACTCTTGTAATTAAGTTAGTTACTTGATCTCTTCCACTTGCACATACTTGCATCTTGGTTCTCTGCTTGTTTCTTTGTCTGTTTATTGCTCAATTCATTGATCGTTCGGACGAATAACTCAATCGTTTCTAGTTAGGGTTTTACCGAAAATTGTAATAATATTTACACCATCATTTTCAATTCTCTTTAATAATTCTTGAACCTATATTCATTAAATCCCTTCAATAATTCTTTAAGTCTTTCAGTGTCCAGGTAAATCTCGGAGAAAATAAAAGTGCTATTTTTCAGAATCCGACAGCTTTTACATACACTCTTTTTCTCCATGGATTACTAATACGAACTCAGAATTTCGTTCCGGATACTTATATATCGCGTCGTCTAATAATATTCCTATGTCCACCCAAAATCACTATTCATCCATTTTTCTTTACTTATCCTCTTAGGGTTCTACAATTGTCCCTGATCTCTTTTGATCGTTCCTTAACCTTTTTACGGACCCACTGGACCAATAACAGATGTCGATTTGGATGACATAAGAATAATCTTCTGCTTGGAATTTCCATATCTTATTCCCCTAGGAGATAGATTATTCTTACCTAAGTTGTCAACCATTAGCATTCTTCATGACATATAAGTATTTGAATCCATATCCATTCCATTCATTCATTAGAGCTGGGGACCTTGTTGTCGGAATCATTGTTCCTCATTTTATCAGTACTTAATAAAAAGTTTTAATTATATCCAAAATTTGGGTTCTTACAGTCTCCCCTCCTTAAAAGGATTCCGTCCCGGAATCAGGTAGGAAGCAAAGAGTCGTTTGCCTGTCGTTCACTTTTTAGCTTCCCGGTCAATTCTTAGTCGTTCTACCCTTTCTCAGCACATCTTCTAGTGCTACAATCCATACTTTATCCTTTTTCCAGCAACGTTGCTACTTTTCGTGCAACACACTATCCGGGTTATGCTCCTACTCAGTCTTATCCTTATTGATACCTGCAGTAACATTGGTATCACTATCCCACTGCGAATTTGGAGGTAGCCTCGCTCGCACTGTGCATTTCCTGATCGCTTTAATCTTCGCAATCTCGATCAATATAGAGAAGTGGAAAGATTTATTGAGAGATCACTATGATCGATTGAAAATTTGTTATATTGCATAGCTAGTACAGAAGGGGGCCAGCCTTTAGTACTTAACAAGCAATTAAACAAGTTATGGTATTCCACTTAGACTTCTATCACATAGACAGATAGTCACGTAGCAGTACCTCCCCTCCTTAAAAGGGTTGTTCTTCTCAATTCATAAAGAAGATGAATAAGAGAGAAGAAAAGAAAAGAGTTCTAAAGGATTATAGAAAGTTTTAATGATTGTAAAATATCATACTCAGAATTTACCTCTGAACTATAGAGGTTCATCAAAGAAGAAATTAATCATAATTATATCCAATACTATTTGATCGCAACCTCACGTGTCAACATATCTTGCTGCTTTGTCCACTATTCTCTGGACCTGTACTCTGGTTCAACCTTAGCAACACTTACTTTTGGAAAATCTTTGAACCTCTCAGGTTAAATCTTAGTTTCTCGCTTGACACCATTGTTACTGACATTCCATGTCACGCTACTAGCTCTTTCATAACTATAATATTGACACTATCAGGTTGTCATCCTGAGAATTCATTAGAAAACCCATTCATAACATTCCTTGCTTCTCATTCCACAGTTGCTTTCCCAGCCTTTTCTTTATCAATCACATCCTTCTTATTATCTGATTCTTACTCATTTCTATTATTTACTTTCACCTTTTTGCACTTGGTAGCTCAGTCACTAGCTTGTGAAACCTTTCAAACATATCAGTAATACTTTCTTTGGACTGAGCCATGAAAGCTTCATACTGTGTGACCAGTATCTGTTTCTTGTTTTCTCTTACTTCCTCTGTTCCTTCACATAATACCTCAATATGATCCCACATCTCTTTTGCTGTTTTGCAGGAGGCTATGTTGGCAAACATTGACATCTCCATTGAATCTATGATCAGCAGCATGAGATGACTATCAAGGGCAACCATCTCCTTTTCTGTATCTGTCCATTTGGATGGTTCTTTAGGCACATAAGATCTTGGAAAGGTTATGGTTCCAACAGTATTTTCAGGAATCTCTTGTTGTGGAACAAAAGGACCATTCTTGAGTATCTCAAGATATAGAGGATTAGCAGCTTTGATGAACAACTGCATCTTGATCTTCCAGAGGTTGTAGTTCTATTTGTCAAACTTAGGGACCTTCACCGCTCCTGTAGTCTTTGGTGTATTCATGATCATTTTCTGTTTTTGAATAAACAGCCTGCTCTGATACCACTTGTTGAGTATAGAATACAAGAAAGAATACAGAGGGGGGTGAATGGATTCTTGAACTTTTCTTTGTTCTTGAATCAGTGTAGCACAATATGTGTTTGTGTGTGTAGATTTGTAAATGCGGATTCAGAATAACACAAGACACAATATCACTTTAATCTAATATTCTATTAGATAAAGATTTTGCTACAATCTGTGAATACGAATGTTAGTATTCTCAGCTTCGTTTTTCTCGGAGAGATGTTTTCTATTGTGTATGAAAAACTTAACTTCTAAGGAAGTGAGGCTGTATCCTTATAGAGCATGAATACAACCTACTTACTACAAATAAGGTAGCTAAACAATTTTACTTTCTAGCGTGTCTATCCTTTTTGAGTAAGCATCCAAACGGCTACAGGTTTGACTTTGCAAGGCTCTGTTCAGATCCACTTCTTTAGCTCTTTGTCTCTTGTACATCTCTCCAAGATTCTTTGTAGGCTTTTCCAAAGTACATTACCGATTGTGGTCCATAAAGTGCTTTAGCTTGTTGCAGGTTTCTGACTTGTACAATTCTTCAGTATTTTGTCTGCAAGATTGTATTCGAGAAGTAACTCTGTTGGTGATTCGAGAACTAGAATTGGCTTGATCGATAACTCTGAGTTCTCGAATACTGTTAAACTGACATATCAAATGACTTCTCGAATAAGTCTTTTCTCCAAGAATCCTTGAGATATCGAATAGAGCATTTTACTTATCGAATCCCTGAGATATCGAATAGCTTCTTTAGTCCTTGAGATATCGAATAGAGCATTGACTTTTTGACTCTTAGAGAACTCGAATGATGCTTTGACTTGTTGACTCCATGAGTTCTCGAATAGAGTATTTGGACATGTCGAATCTCTGAGTTCTCGAATAAGGCTTTGACAAGTTGACCTTCAGAGATATTGAACAGTGTCTTTTGAGATATCAAATATCTGACTTCTCGAATGCTAGACTTCTCGAATATAACAAACATACTTCTCGAATTGGTACTTAGGCAAATTCTTCATTTCTTCAAATCCCAACTGTGATTATTTGACAGTCTTTATCTCCTTGCTTGAGGCATGAACCTTGGAACTTCTTTCAAGCATTATTCTTGACTTTCTAAGTACAGTTACACAACTAGAATTTGATGCCTATTACAAGTACAAAACAGATAGAAACTCTACAACTAGAGGTTCCCTCAGTTAAGAGGTCATGTAGGTAATGCATAGCATTACACATACTTAGGCTTGTTATTATATGAGTACATGCATGTCTCTATGATTAACAAGTCCCATCTTCTGATAAGTGTCATAAGCTATTATGTTGCAGGAGCTTCCATTGTCCACCAAAATCCGATGTACATTCATTCCCCCAATGGAGAACATGACCACCAAGGCATCATTATGCGGGTGATGCACATGCTTGGCATCGTCTTCAGTAAAGGTGATGTCCGCAGCTTCCCCCTTGAACAGCTTTGGGGGCCTTTCAGCCAGATGGAAGACATTAGTGAGGGGAGCTTCCCTAGCTTCCCGTGCAAAGTTTTTCATAGAGTTCATGCTCGTTCCTCCAATATATGGACCTCCTATTATGGTGCGGATACTATTCGCCCATGCTGTACGATCAGGTATCGTTTTTTCTGCCTCCTTTCTTTCTTTCTCATCTTTATATTTTTTCGCCTCTTCAGCCACAAACTCCGTAAGGTATCCCTTCCTGATTAAATCCTCAACATGATCCTTCAAGTGACGACAGTCAGCTGTCTCGTGCCCATTTGCATCATGAAATGCACAATATTTCCCTAGGTCCCTTCTTCCAGGGGGACCGATACGAGTCGGCTTCCTGAACATTCCAGCTTTGTCCCCAACCTCAAACACATACTCAAGAGGTGCTGCTAACGGGGTATACTCTGAATATTTATTGTAGTTCTTCAAAGGTGGGGGCTTATATTCTATAGACCTCCTTGAACCAGTTGCATTCACAGTTAGAGGTGTTGTCCTTTCCTTTCGACCAGCTTCCCTTTCGGCGGAGGCTGAAGCTCTATTGTAGGAAGCATGCCTATCCACATTCCTTCTCCTGGGACTATAAGACCTGCTTCTTTTTCTTCCATTCCAACCAGCTAAATTGTTATCCTTCTTTAACTTAGCCATAGACTCTTCAACTACCTTATGAGCTTCAGCCCGTGCATAAAAATCAGCCAGCGTGACAGGTTCCTCCTTCTGAAGCTCCTTCCAGAAATCACTTCCAGGCCATATCCCAGCTATTAAGAAAATTTTATAGGTTTCATCCGTAGCCTTCCTCACTTTGGGAACCTCGGCATTGAAACGCTTAAAATACTCTCTTAAAGTCTCCTTCTCCCTTTGCTTGATATTTGCCAACGTGTTGGAAGGTGGTGCGAATGCAACCGTAGCTCTGAACTGAGTCACAAAGAGCTCGCTCATTTGCCTCCAGGAACGAATTGAATTGGATGGCAACCTCTTGAACCACCGATGAGCATTGTCCCTCAAGGTAGCTGCCAACAGCCGGCACTTTGTGCGATCCCTGACTTGATACACCTCCATTTCAGTGCTAAAGCGACTGAGGTATTCCACAGGATCCGAGGTACCATCAAACTTCAGGTCCCCTACTCCCCTGTACCTAGGTGGAAGGGGTGAATCTCGCACCTTCTTGGTGAAAGGTGAAGCCACAGCTAGGCCTGATGTTGACCTCTTCTCAGCTTTAATCTTTTCCGGAGCTTTCCTCAGATCAGCCATCTTATAATTTTCATCCTCACCTTCCGAGAAGTAATCATTACTTCCATCTGTATCTTCATTCGAGTCTCCACCCTGCTTATGAGCTGAACTTTCCTGGGAGCTGGAGCTATCAGCGCTCATGGCTGCTGATTGGAACTTCGTGGATTTAGACCTCCTGTCATTAGTCCGCTCGCCACCTTGAGACTTTTCTTTCCTTAAGCTCTTGAAACCCTTTGACTGAGACTTGTCAAGGTTGTCATTTCCGTTCACCTTTTCCTTGGTCCCATCAAACACATGCCGCAAGTCTTTGTTGTTGAGCTTCTTCCCTACTCGGTTGAATACGCTCACGCTCCTAGTTGGAGAACCCACGGGATCCTCCTTCCAATCCATATTCTCCTGGCCCGTTTCGACATCAGAAAAGTTATTTTTTCGAGCCTCTTTTTCAGGCTTTTCTTCATTTCCAAAGTCCAGGTTTATTGGTGTTACTTCCCGACGCCTAGTACGCCTTTCCGAGGACTTATGCTTTCTTTGTCCTTTCTTTTTCTGTGATGATTTCTTTTCCAACTGGTCAATCCTACCATCCATAGCTTGAAGATGGTTAAGGATATCCTTAGCAGTTACTTCACCATCAGGATTGGCATTACGCCTACCATCCTCGCCGCTCGGCGTTCGAACAGGTTCGGAATTTTCCGACATTGATTCACCAACTGATTTTTTAAGAGAGAAAGGGCCCCTCCTTCTAGCGCCAAAAATGTTATGCAAAAAATTCACACAACACCCCGAGAAAGCCTCGCCGGAATAATGGGAATTATTCTTGGATTTCGGATAATTGAACAAATCGAACAGTTGTAAAGAAACAGGACAGCTGAACCTAATAATGGTGTTTATTGTCTAATGGGCTGGATTAGCAAGGTCACTGGACGACAATGGCAAAGAAATCCGGCCAAATATGTCCAGAATATGATTACTTAGGGTACACGTGCCTTGTGTATCGAAACAGTAAAAATCGAACCCCTTGCTAATTGCCTACATATCCTATATATAGGAATCAAGCCCTAATGTAGTTCTGTTAGGTTAGGAATCCTTTCCTTGTTGATTAAGCCACGAAATAATAGAGTCCTAATCAGATATATCACTTATCTCTTATTCTGCTAGCCATCAAGTAGTGTCATATTCGAAGTAAAACTCACAAATCCCACTCCTATAATAACTCCATGTATTTATCACAAATATTCAATATTTATCATGCTAAAAACGTGTCCCTCAATAAAATAGACCATCAAAAGGACTCAATTCGTATCTCCTAAAAACTAGGAGACAATCCTTATCCATTCGAACTTCAGAGGTGGAGCCTGTAAGCACACCTGCACCTACACAGCTTCCCTCTAAAGCGAACCTCCACCTCCAGAGCTACCCTTCAAATATATACCTCCCAGCTTCCTTTAAACGTGTTCCTACCTTCAAATCACCCTATCAAGCCTTTTATATCCATGGACCTAAAATTGAACCCATTATAAATTTTGGGCACAACACAATCTATTTAGCCAACCATTTTTTCACAGTAACCAATTTATTTAGCCAATCAATTTTGTTATTAGCGTTGGAGATACAAGGTATAGTCTGATTATTAAAAATAGATTAAAATTATGGAAAGATGTGAACTGGTTTATACTGTGTATTAAAATTAAATTATGTGATGTTCCATAAACTTGAGTACATTAATAGATTTTCTTTTGCCTTTATACCAAGCGAAGTACCTTTACTTCAGTTCATGAGGCAAATATAAAACAAGTGAAAAGGTAAGAATCTGCATTATTTATAGATAAAATGCTAGATCCTTTAGTACTATAATACACTGGTAAAATAATAAAATTCTTTGCCTTAAATATGTTCTCACCAATTTGAATACATTTTAGTTGAACTGGGTTGAACACGGAGATTAGGAATAAGTATAAATTGGTGGAGAAAATTAAGAAAATTGGATAGTAATAGGAACAATTAATATTTAATATATAAAATGAGTATAGTGTAAAAAAATAATGGATGCAATTGAGTTTATTATAAAATTTTATTATTTTTAGGAATTTTATAATTATAAAAAATGAAAAAGATGTCCATAAATTGTTAGTTTTTTCATAAAAGTTAACATAATTAACACATAATATACTATCTTAATTAAATGTATACAATAATTTTGGGGCAGTCGGGAGTAAGTTTTACTATTTTTTGGAAATTTTTTAGAATATATAAGGATTGAGGGAACATAATACTTTTTATGAGAACAAAATATTAACCTAAAATTCTATTAGTATAAATTTCCACAAACTCTAAACAGCATGCAAATGGGACCTAATAATAAATTAGAACATTCCAAATAGCAAAACAAATCAAATCTTATTAACCAACTCAAATATTAGAAACAATCTCATCTTGAAAACTATACATCTTCTATTTTCAAAGGAAAAGGAAAATTACGTAGGAGACTATATACCTAGCTCACGAATCTTGAAAAGGAAGGAAAGTAGGTGAAAATAAAAATAGTTAAATAATATTTGCCTTCAAATTCATGCTTTTGAGGTTTTTTTTAAAAAAAAAGTGAGAGCAAGTGAAAAAGAGTAAATTAACAATGGTATATGCTTTCTTCTCAAATTTCTTATTACAAAAACGAGAAAAAAAAAGGAAGTGATGTGAGTAATTAAAATATATTTAATATCACAAATATATCTTCATTAGTTACAATATAATTTTTTTGAAATAGTAGAATCATCAATATATATATCAATATATATAAAGGAGGATATCGGGAGTTTAGGTGGCGCTCTAATATCGTCTCAATCGATTTTTTTAATTTTCTAGAATTTTAAACACTAATAAATATAAAAATATCAATTAGCATATTAGAAGTAGAATAGGTGTTCGAATTTATAAAGGAGAAGAGTTCGAATTTATAGGGAAGACATATGATTAGAAGTTTTATTGGAAGTATAATAAGTATTTATAAGGCATACGATTAAAAATTCTATTGGAAGTAGAATAGGAGTTCGAATTTATAGAGAATAAGAATTCAAATTTATAGAAAAGATATATAAATAAAAGTTCTACTAGAACTAATAGGTGTTCTAATTTATAAAGGAGAAGAGTTCGAATTTATAGGAAAGACATATGATTAGAAGTTCTATTGGAAGTAAAATAAGTATTTATAAGGCATACGATTAAAAGTTCTATTGGAAGTAGAATAGGAGTTCGAGTTTATAGAGAATAAGAGTTCGAATTTATAGAAAAAATATATAAATAAAAGTTCTACTAGAACTAGAATAGGTGTTTGAATATATAGAGCAGACATATAATTAAATATTTTATAGAAAGTACGATCTTCTTAAAATATATTTTTTATATAAGTTAATTATATTTATATTAGGAAAATTTATTTATAAATCCAATACTATTGTCATGAAAAAAGTCACCGTATTTAAAAAGAAAAGAATTGATGTGTTAACATAATAAAAAAACAATGAGTAAAAGAACAATCTCATGCAGCAATCCTAAATAAATACAGGAGTAACTATAAAATAAAGAGAAAATAAAATGTGTTTTCATTTTCTTAAACTCCAAAAATTTTGGAAAATCTAGAAAAAGTATAAATTGGAATTCACTCTATTTTTTAGGTTTTGATTTCAAGGAAAAAAATTGTTGTGTAAGATAAGTATCATCAATAATATGTAATGAAGTTAGAATTTAGATCCCAAACGAGAGCGGCTCGAAACGTGTTTAACGGGAAGACGGCTCACTATAAAAAATTGTACTAGCTATTAAAATATCTTATGATGTTATAAATTATATTTTATTTTAGGATTTGATTTTTATGGATAAACATTATCATACAAGTAATATGTGTAAAAGTTAGGTTTTTGGTCTTAACGAGAGAGCGAATCAATAGTAATAACGGTGTTTAACAAGAAAACGGTTCATTAGATAAGACCGTATAAAAGATGTTTAAATATATAATTAATACAAAAAATAAAATGTTTTATTGGAAGTAGAATACGAGGACGGTGGAGACGTCTTATACGATTTTTTAAAACTATACATCTTTTTTCTTAGAAATCCTTTATTTTAACTTTTTTATACAATTTAATTATACTTGCATTACAAAAATATATCCATAAATGTAATATTATTCCCGTAACGAAAAGTCTTAGTATTTTAACTTTTTTTTGATATGTTAACATAACAGAAAGACATTTCCATGCGAAAACTGTAAATAAATTCAAGAATATCTATAATATACAGAAAATATAAGATGTATTTTCATCTTTTAAAACTCCATAAATATTAGAAAGTTTAAAGAATATAAAAATTGGAATTTACTCTCTTTATATAATGAAGTTAGAATTTCGGTTTCAAATAAGAGCGGCTCGAAATGTATTTACGGGAAGACGGCTCGCTAGAAAAGATTGTATTAGCTTTAAGAATTTGATTTTAAAGTCATAATTTTTTTTTATTTTTACGGTTTGATTTTATAGATAAAAAATATTATATAAGTCTTTATAATATATGTTAAAAAGTTGGGATTTCCGTTTTAACGAGAGAGCGGCTCAATCGAAAGAATCGTATTTAACAATAAATTGATTCATTAGAGAAGATTATTTAATTATAAAAATTTAATATTAATATTATAATATAACGTAAATGTATTGAATTTTTTTAAAAATATTGTAACGCCGCCGCGAAGCGCGGCTTTATCAACTAGTTAAATTATAAATTGACAATCATTTATATGTTTTATTTTTAATTTGGAAGCATGTTAATGAAATTATTATGATTTCATTCCAACTTCAGAGCATGTTAATGAAATTAGGTTTCCCTCCAATTTAGTAGTTCTCACTTCAAATTACTTTCATGATACATTAGCAATTCATATTCATGTTTTGTTTAGTAATTAAAAATAAGTTTTCATAATAAATGTATGAGCAGGACCCTGCTCTACCGAGAATTAGACCAACAAAATACTGCGTCCTCTAAATATTGATCTTGAAACTCAAAAGTATCATTAACATACGGCACTACAAGCGCATCCTACTCGAGAGAGAAACCAAGGTTTATGTTTGAGATTAAAGCTTAAACTTTCTATACAGTAAATGTGCTCCTTAGTTTTCCTAGGTGAGATTCGCAGAGGTTATATTTACTTGTACCAGTCATTCTGAAGATGGAACTTTCTCAATATTCTCTTCCGCAGAAGTAACCAGCCCTAGATACTCATTTATGGCTTCCCCTTCTATAGTCACTTCCATGTCATAGTCGGACAAAGCATCTCCTCTCTGAAGTTCTTCAGTCAATTCATCTTCCATCTCCACATCTCGCTCCTCTTCCTGATTTAGAGTTGAGGACTCGCCATTATTATCATCAGAATTTTGAGAACTAACCGATGCCTGCGACCCCGAAACATTTTCTTCACCAACATTGGGCACAGGATGCGAAGAATTTGCAATAGCAGCAGCAGCAGCACTTCCATTTGGATTGTTATGCAGAGCAAGTAGATGATTTAGTGCTGCATCTTCTGTGCCAAACGCATTAACAGCAGCAGCAGCTGCAGATAACAAGCAAAACCAACGAGGCACCCATAAAGGGTATAATTAAAGGACAATCTGAAATTCCTGAAAGTAACCAGAATGTTTGAAGGTGCTTCATCATATCAAAAAAAGCATCTTCTGGAATAAGCTATCAGTCAATTGTAGTTGGTACAGTAGCTCATGCTGTTGGCCTGAAAATACACAAAGTTTTCTAAAAGTTGCATTTTAGATCGAGGGGAAGTAATCCGATTCATCCCCACAACTAAGTTGCTTGTGCATGACTCAGTCATGGAGGTAGTAGGGCGCACTTATTGTGGCCCCAATCCTTGCAAGACATAAAACAAAGTTTAAAGGGTGCTCTTCCAGATTAAAAAAGATTCCTATATCTATGAACACTTCAGAAACCTTATGTCCTTTTGCAATTAAAATCATTTCATTGGCAAACTCCTGAACAATAAATGCACCTCTTTTTTCGTTAATTGAAACCAACTTGTTTATACTATTGTGAAGCTTAAGAAGACAACCGACAACCAATACAGATAGATAATAAACAAAATAATACACACAATGTGGCATCACAACATTAGATAGGCAATGATTACCAATTGGTCTTGGAAAACCCATGGAAACAATTTTTTCGATTACAGCATCTGCTTCTTGATGAAGTCTTTTCCTTCTCCTTGATTCTACATTGAGCTATACAAAATATATAAAGCAAAATTAATACAATTAACATAATACTAAAATCGATATTTTTAGAAAATAGCTAACCTGTATGGCAGAATTAGTTTCTGGATTTGTCAACTCATCCAAAGCTTTCTGAGTATCATTCTCATTTCTTCTTAGGGCTTCAGCAGCAAGTGCTCTCTCAAACCTGCCAGTTTTAGGAATCAAATCAAATTACTGACCACAGGAGTACTCCACTTTACATGAGGGTTATGGACAAGTTCATTGTAGATTATCTAAAGCCCATGCAATATGAAACCTAAAATACTAACACTAGCCGCAGAATTGTAACTAGCCAGAGAGCTCTTCAACCTATGAAGATCTGATTAACAGTAGGCAAAACTGATATATCTATACACAATCTATTAACATAAATATATGCAAGTGGTAAACTAACAAAAGATAAAAATCCAATCACCACTTGTATCTCCCAAGCAGGCCAAATGGCCCAAAGATAGAAGTGTAGAACAGCAATTACTAAACAATATTTGTATTTAAGGTGACCTCATGTATTTTTTTAAGTACTTACCCAATGGACTCCAGTTCACTCAATCTCTGTAAATCCACGGCTTTTCTTAGGGGTGTTATTCCAAAACGCTTTTGTTCCCTAAAATTAATAATGTATTAGTGCTGAAGCAAAAGCTATAGAGAGAACATAAGGAATATTCATCCACACTCTTGAAACCTTACATAATCTTACGTTGTCTACGTCTGTCATCTTCCCTCTTACGCATTTTTTTCTCCTTCAGATCGACAAGAAGGTCAACAGCACTCCCGACATCCTGACCACTCATACGAAGGGCCCTCTTTGCATCATTTTGTTTGTACCCCATGCTCAGAAGTAGGGACAGAAGTTCATCAGGCACCTGAAGCTGAAAGAAGAAAAGCAGCATATTTATTTGAGATGCAACTGGGGGCTTGACAATATATTCAGGGAATTTTCTGTTATATAGAACCCCGATTTTAGTACAACTTTCAACGTCAGTCTTAAAAGATATGTGAATCCTAATGAGTTCATAGCATTAGTAAACTTAATTCCCTTGAGAAGAACAGTTTTAACTCAGAAATGCATTCAAATGTAAAATAAAGAACTTATGGCTGACAAATCTGCAAAAAGCAACTGGAGATGTCACCAAAAATTTAAATTTCAGTAAATTTAAACTCAACGTTTGAATTTGAGTTTATGTGGGTCAAATATCATAATTTTAAACATATTTTACAGAAAATTAGAACGTGGTGTTTAAATTTTAGTTTATGTGGGGTCAAATATTAATCATAATTAAAACATATTTAATGTGATATATATGTCACATAATTACAAGTTCAGCGAGATCAATTGCTCGCATTAATTATAATGTGGCTACACCCCTGATCTTAATGGTGAACAGGGGATTTATACATTTATTCGCCAATGAGGTATTTAATACTATATTTGCAAATTTCTTTCAGTCCCGCTTTTGAGACAAGTACAGACGAGAAACCATCACCGGACAACTTCGCATGAGAAACAGAGGTATAAACCTTAATTAAGAAACATTATTATGTAAACAGGACATCACCATATATTACTATTGACCCCTTTTTCGCCTGAATGTCTTATAATAACTGCGATATATATTACATGAAATTTGTACATTTGTACATTTTCCAAATTACTTGCTTATTCGTATAGGGTTTTTTTTAAGTACTATAGTTTACCCCCACCAGTACTGTAAAGAAAAACATCATTTAGCTATTAGGAAGATAAACTAACCTGCAAGTACTTAGCTCGAGCTGAAGCCAAGAAAGCCTTGGATTTCTGTAGCTGCCCACTGTGATATGCCACCACCCCTTCCAGGAGGTCCATTCTCAAGTATCTACAAGCACGAGTTCAGACAATTCAATACTTCATCTCATATCTAAGATTTTAACATAGGAAAGGACAAAAAACAGCTTCAGGTATGATATAAAAACTCACAACGGAAGCTCAGGGCAGCGACCTCCTTGGAGGATTCTTACTCGGCTGGATTCTTTACCATGTGCACGCTCAATCCCCACTCTAGCTTTAGCAAGGCGTACTCCTGCCAATGAGAGCCAACTCATATCTCGAAGCATGAAATAGCACCACACCATATCAATTTGTAGTATCGGGACATTATCCACCATCTGACAGACAGGGAAGAGAATAAATGAAATTAAAACATTTTGTTACCAGGAATTTGTGATTCAATTCAAGCACAAAAATATAATTAAACAGACTCAGGGCAGAAGCTTATTGCAGAAGCGCTATTCTTTTTAAGAATGACAATTCTAAGTGAAATGTTGACAATTCTAAGTGAGGTGTTTACTGCATAAGTGTTAATCTTTTTTTAAATGATAATTCTAAGTGTAAAGGAAGAGCGGATAACTTGCCTCAATGAGTTTCGGGTCGCAAATAGAAAAAGCCTCCTGCACCAAGAAATACTGCATTAGACAAAGTAACCAAAATATTGGTTGCGTTATATGTCAAATATAGTACACCACGACAAACCTCCCCCATGGCGAGGACTTCAAGAGCATCCTCATATTGTTGTCTTTTAATTAGCTGTTTCGCACTTGCATGAAGCATAAGGCCCGTCATAATTGCCCTGGTTTTTTCCCCAGTTAGAGAAATATATACGAGGCCCATTGGTTCCATCTGCAAAATATAAAAACTGACTCAACTTTCATACCTCTGGTCATTCTCCGTTCCCAACTGCACTTTCTCTCCGCTCTGATTCTCCAACTCAAGGTTAAAGTCTTCAATTGGTAGTGAACCATCCGCATGTCGCTTGGCTAGTGACATAGCAGCAGCTCTGCAAGGCAATTTCCGAGTCAAGAGACAAAAAACTAATAAAACAGAAAGTTTACCGAAAGCATAGATCCATGCATACATTCAGTACATAAAATTTTCAATTTTCACACTAGTACCAACTACCAAGGCAATTACACTAGCTACAACCCATGTGCAAGAACTTCAGCAATGCTCACTAGAATTTAAAAATGTGATGTCAGCTTCTCCATACAAATTATAGTAAATACCACAAACAAATCAAAATAGTATCCAAAAAGAAACAATCAATAACCTATACATGTACAAAAGCATTACAGCAAGGATATATAAATTCACTTGTACATACAAACAAAGGCTGCAAGTAATAGAGTTAAAGGGGAGAGAGAGAGGGGGGGAGAGAGGGAGAGAGAGAGGGAGAGAGAGAGAGGGAGAGAGAGAGAGAGAGAGAGAGAGAGAGAGAGAGGGAGGGAGGGAGGGAGGGAGGGAGGGAGCGAGAGCGAGAGCGAGAGCGAGAGCGAGAGCGAGAGCGAGAGCGAGAGAGAGAGAGAGAGAGAGAGAGAGAGAGAGAGAGAGAGAGAGAGAGAGAGAGAGAGAGAGAGAGAGAGAGAGAGAGAGAGAGAGAGAGAGAGAGAGAACAAACTTGATCCTAGAGAGTCTACTGGAGCGTTCTTCTTCAGCAAGAGCCTTTTGATTCTCAATCATCAAAGCCTTGCCTTGATCAGGAGAGACCCTAGTGGCCATTATTTTAGCATTATTTTTGACACCCAGTTGTCCTAAATTCTCATCGCCGTCTTTAAGTAATTTTCCAGCACAAATAAGATTGATCGACTCTGGTCCACAACCCGATCGTTGTGCAACTTGGTCCCTCAACATAGACACACTCCATGTTTCCAATTCAGCCTCCAACACGCCTGACCATGCCCCCGCTATCTTCAATTTCACACCCATCACTTGCAAAAATATATAGATGATGATCGTATAACAAAAAAGACAAAGACAAAACCCTTTTAAGGTTTGGGGGAAAATGATGCTTTTGTAGAACAGTGCTAGACTTGAGAGTCAGTCTCCTAATCCCATACGTACGCTGCGTTAAACTCAGGGTGGGTGGGTCGATGCCCAATGGGGCAGTAAAATGACCCAACTTAAATAATTCGTCCGTTCCCTGCAAACAAACAATATTTTATTATATCCTTCTCTATTTAGGATGACAAATACAAATTTTGTTAAATAAAAATTATAAATTTTTTTGTTCCACACATTTATAATTTTGATTCAATATATTTTTTAAAAAATAATTGATATTTTATTGAATACACATATTTAAATTTTCAATATCTTTCTCAACTATCCTTCTGAGTTAACCAATACCAAAAATATAAAAAAAATGAAATAATATTAATTCAATACAATATTCTTCATTCTACCAATGTAAATTATTTTATATTTTGGATTCAACACAAGTAAATTATTATTATTAAATATTTATATTATATTATAAACTACTACAAGAATTTCAAAGTTCAATTCCCATCAACAACATATTAAATTTAAAAAATTATTTATCTATATTCAATATACAAGCAAAAGACTATCATATAAGAATATCATCAAATATGTATTATTATATTTAATTATTTTAATTTATTTTTTTACTAATTAAAAAACAAATATTTATTTTCTTATTAGAATAGCATATGTATTACTTGGCCAGTATCATGTTTTTTTTTTGAAATAAAAGTACTTGCATTAATTAACCAAAGGTTACAAATAATAAACTCGGGGGCAGTGTCATACCACTCCCTAAGACTTGACATAGAATACGCAGCTTGAGCTATCACATGAGCTACCGTATTCGCAAATCTATGCACAAATACTACTAACACCTCCTCAAAGTGTTTACATAACAACTCATTACAATCTTCCACTATCGTATCAAAATATGATTTTCCTCTAGGTCCATGAATAGCATCAACCAGCAACTTAGCATCGGCTTCAAACACACATCTAGTATTTCTTCATTCCTTTATCCAAGATAATGCCTCTTTTAAGCTTACAGCCTCCGCCTCCCTAACATGCATTACTCCCCTAACTGTATTACTCCGAGCTCGCAAGAACCTTCCCCTATCATCTCGCACTACACATCCGACTCCCACTAAATCAGTTCCATCTCTACACGAAGCATCAATGTTAACCTTTATCCACCCTTCAGGCGGCTTACTCCAAGCTTGATTCTGCTTCTGTTTTCGACTCTGAGCACCCTCATGTTTTAATACAATGGTAAAGGTTAGATTTTAAGTACAAATTGAATACTTAAAAAAAATTGTGTTAAATCTTTAAATCGATGGTTAAGCTTTAAGTGATTAAGTTAGAAGACAACTTGAAGGCCATAGTTTAGGCACGGTTACTTAGATTATGAGCACATTAGTTTGTAGCATGACAATTAGATACGAATTATCAGACCCATATATAAACGCGTGTAGGTCGTAGCTAGCTAAGGCATATTATCAGGCAAGTGACATCGTGATTATGCTCAAAAGAGATCATAGAAGCGATTAAAATAAGCATTCTAGTCATATATAGTAAACGAGTTCATGGAAACCGAGGCCTAAGGCCATGAAGGGTTGATCCAATACATTTATGGAACGTTTAAGGAACGCACCCCCTTGTTTAAAAGAAAAGTTCATAAAACCAACAAAGTAAATGTTCGAGATGATGGAATATTTAAAGGACAGCAAGAAGAAATTACCGATGAATTTAAAAGTCTTTAACGACATCTAGTCTAGGAGAATTCTCAACAGGTTCCACGTCCTTCACTTCATTATCTGAAGCTTCCTCGACCGCATCCGTGGGAGCTCGACCCTAGTGTCAGGAACAGTAATGTCATTGCTTGCATCCTTCAGAGCAATCGGTGGTTTGGGTGCAACTTTTAAGATAGGAGCTTGCACTTTAGCCGCCTTCACTTTGAAACTTTCCACTTGCTTCACTGTATCTTCCCCTAAAAGCACCAAGTCCAAGTTCGGCATCACCTTCCAAGTAGATTTCATATAGTCGCGAGCTCTAAGCAAACCCCATCTTATACCTTTGGGGAAAAGCCTCCTTGTACTTTCTCACGGCAGCCTGCACGGCATCCATCTAGGTCTTTAATTCCTTAACTCCACATGAGAGGCCATCATCTCATCTTTCTCATGATCTTGGCTAGAAACCATTTTTCTGAATTTATCTTTTTCCTTAGTAACCACAGAAAGATCCCCAGTCAACTTCTTTTGGCATCTTACAGCTTCTTTTCTCTTCCTTCATGACCTGTAAGTCCGACTTTACCTGCTTTACCTCCTCCCGTAGCTTCATGTCACCACGGGTGGCCAAAGCAAGTTGGTTAGATATCCTTAGCTGGTGAAAAAGGCTTTCGCTAGTCGAAAATACCACAGATCTAGCGGCATCAGGGGTCTTCTGCTTGGTGGCCTTGGCCCATCCAACAATAACCTTTATAGAGATCTGAACACCTGACATGCGATAGAACTGCTCGACATCACTCATGGGGTTAGACGATTATGAATTTATGATAGCTTGCCTTCGTTGAGGATCTGGTTTCATGCGTGGAAGCCAGACTCCCAGAGCCTGGGATAACCTACTGATGTGTAAAATTATGTCTAACCGCAAGCGCACGGTATCAATTGTAGTAGATACTAGCAAATACGGGTCGAATCCTCAAGGAGACAGTTTCAATTTCAATTCAATGGTTATCAATTGTTTCTAGTCACAAACGATTAGTTGAGAATTTTGTTAACTACTAAAGCAAATTTAACAAGGTTTTAATTCAATTAATTAAGGGATCTAGGGCAATTCAGGTTCACCATGTTTACACCAAACAAATAACAAAGGTATAGCTTATCAATGGGATAAAATAATTAGAGCAATGGTTAAACTTTTCCAAGTTTTAACACTCTCAGAAATCCGATGATGTTTTCACACTCACCTTCAATTCCGCTAATTGTATGTAAGCCTCT
Organism: Saposhnikovia divaricata; assembly: GCA_036435485.1. Taxonomy (NCBI): domain Eukaryota; kingdom Viridiplantae; phylum Streptophyta; class Magnoliopsida; order Apiales; family Apiaceae; genus Saposhnikovia; species Saposhnikovia divaricata. The sequence continues at coordinate 61,401,734 of CM071598.1, forward strand.
AGTAGTAAAATCTTTCGATCTATTACTCCTATTGCAATCAATTAATCTATGATATTGCGCAATTACACAAATTAAGAATTAACACATATCAATTAGAATTACTCTTTACCCATCAATTCACTAATCAAATTAAACCCAAATCATGGTGCAAACATGGCTTCCCCTAATACCCTAGAATTAAACTACTCACTCATGGTAGAAGTAAAAGCAATAAGAATAATGAAAGAAGCCATGTAAAACATATAATAATAAAACAAGAGAATAAAGAATACCTCAAACTTTGTATTAACGAAGAACAATGGAGATCCAAATTAAACCAAGTGCTTACAAAGGAAGAGATGGAGAGAGAAAAAAAACCAAAACCCTAGCTTTTGTAAAAATACGTATATATGTCTATCTATCTCTTCCCACGTTTTTATAATAAAACCTCCTCATAAAATCTGATCTCTATCTCCTAATAAAAGTATTTTTTAATATTCTAATCAATTTACAAAAAGATATCCATAATTGAATAGGATTTTCTTGTAAAATTCGTCACTTCTTTTTCTCCTCTGTTTCCGGGCTCTTCCAGTTGGATTTTGCTTACTGGACCACCTCTGAATTAAAGAAAATTCCACAAGCTTCGCGTGGACAGTAAGATCGTTAAATTCTGACTTCTGGAACTCAAGATATGGCCCAAACAGTGCAGGCAGCCCGTGTAGCCCAATAATACGAATTTTCTCCTATTTTATCTCCAAAATAGCTCTTTTTGCTCCAAATCCTTCCAAGTCATGAATTCTTTATTTCCTACAATAAATCAATCTAATCTATTAAATAAAAATCCAAATCAATGCAAAACACAATAAATATGAGAATAAAATCATCTAAAATATATATAAAAATATATTCTATCAAACATCCCCACACTAAGCATTTGCACGTCCTCGGGCAAATAAGTGAAATAAAAACTAAGTCCTAACAAACATCACTTTCGTAGATGACACGATTGCATTGAGCATATGCAACAAGCCGTTAAACCCCTAGGCAGCCCTAGTAGGACGAGTGTTGTCTCGTGAGGGTTTATAGTGAATGTACCCACAAAATTCATCTAACCATGCAAAAGATCAATGCTAACACAACACCACACACACAAGTCCTCTCATGCCACATCAACTTAAGAATCAAAGTAAACATACGACGTCTTGGTGTCAAAAGTGCAAGTATTCACGTAGTTTACTCAACCAACATGCAGAAGGTCATAAAAATTCATGTCAAGTGTAAAAATAGTTGGTAATCATGCTAAACCCACAAGAAATACATCTTTAAGTCTAAACCTGGGATCTCCTATGCCAAAACAAGTAATAACTCACCTTTCACTCAAAAACGAATATTCACTCAAGAACAAGGTTAAGTGTATCACTCAATTCCAACAAAATCATAAACACAACTTGACACTCGCAATCAATCTCACTTTCAACACAACATACATCACTGATGACAATCAAAAGGTCTTTATTCGGGTTGTAACGTGGGCTAGGGACCAGGTGTGTCAAGTAAAGCTAAAACAGGTTAAATGTCAAAAGCTAGTACCCAACAATAATTATTATTCAATTCCATTTCTATTAAAACCACAAATACTTCCCCACACTTGGATTTATCAATAACCCTTACATAATAACTTGACTAGTAGAATGAAGAAGGATCATACAAACATAAAAATGCTCTCAAATTTATTTATTTTTTTCTATTTTTTTTTCTTTTTTTCTGTTTTTTTTTTCGAGAGCTAAGGAATAAACACAATGATCCATAGATATTATTATGAATTTCGACTAACAAGCATCAACCAAAATCAATATTCCCCAATGGTATGATCATCAATAAAACCCCCCTTTTATGCACACCTTATCACTCCCTTACGAACAATACTAGCCTTTGACAATTAGGTTCAAATTTAATGTAAGGCCAATAGAATAAAAAGGATAATGGCAAGTAATGTGGTGTGTCACCGAAAGAATAGGATTAAGCTCAACAGGTTAACTAATTGATCATGTTTAAAAGGTGAGGAAATATGGGAAATACGAAGTTAAACCTAAGTGCCTTTATCATCTCATCATCAAGTAATGTCATGCATTTCAAGAAAGATCTTAAGTAAGTGCTAGCAATGTAAACAACATGTGGACACTCAAGCAAACGAAAAATCATGCAAAAGATATGCATATAGGCTCAAAACTCACTTGGTGTGACAAAACATAATCAATCCCAGGTAACAAGACTCTTTAACGCACCTACTTGTACTCAAAGCATGGAAACCAAGTCATCTTGCACATATTCATGTCATTCTAATCACTTACTACATTCAATTAAGTCTACCAGTTTCAACTTGCTAGTGAAAGTGTGTGCACAAGAACAAAGCACGTCACTTCTCATACAAAAGCATCCATAAACACAAGATTCCTACGCATGCATGGGTGTATCAAGCAAAATACAACAACTAATCAAATTGCATGGCTAGAATTATTTTTGGCATTTTTCAATTTTTAATTTTTTTTATTTTTTTTTTAAATTTTCTCTTAACATTGAGAACCCTTCCCCACACTTAAGCGGTTCATTGTCCCCAATGAACTAATGAACAAGATACAAAAGTACAACTAAAAACAAAATAAAACTACACTAAAAAGAAAAGAAAGAAAACTCCCCTGGAATCAAGTTGTCGGATGTGAAAATCACCCCTCATTCGCTTAGGAGCCACCCACTAATCATATGAACCAACCAAACAAATTTTTTCTCGCAAAAATCCCCTTTCCTTAGCAATTAGTCTCACATCAACCGATTAAATTTAACCTCCACCGTCGAAAATGAAAATTTCCCAATATTAGCACTATCTCTCCCATGCTTACGAGCCAAAATAATCAATACCCAACTCATAAGAAGCTCCACCAAAAATTACCAAGCAATATCACACCAAAAATACCCCAATATATCAAGAATAATATAAATCCCAATTTACAAGAACACAAATTCGCAATTAAAATAAATTTGGAGAGAAGAAATAAACCCACTACGAATTGGAGAGGTGAACTTGCAATTAATTCCTCTTTAGAATTGAATTTTTGGAGATTTAAAGAAAATAGAAGAGGAATTGGATTTGTATGGAAAGGTGTGTATATATATATAAGATGATGGAGAGATTTGATACAAAATTTAGAGTGCATGAGAGATTTAGGAGTGTTGGATTTGATCTAGAATAGATATAAAAATTAGGAATTGAAGAAATTGGAATTAGGATAGAATTTGGGGTTTTTTCCATGCTGAAAAACAACAATTTTCGGAAAAATTCAGGGCAGAAAAGGTGTAACGCAGCCGCAGGCTGCGTTTCAGGGGCGCAGGGCGCGGACGAGGCAGACACGCAGGCGCAACCTGCGTGTTAGGGAGCAGACTGCGGTTAACGCAGGCGCAGCCTGCGTTTAAGCGGGGCAGCCAGCGTTTTATGCAGTGACGCAGGCGCAGGTTGCGTTACTGGGGCGCAGCCTGCTCGAACTGTTCACTAATTTTTTTTTTTTTTGAATACAACACTCTTTTTCTTTTTTTTTCTTTTTTTTTTCTTTTTTTTTTTTGACACAAATGCATGGGTTGCCTCCCATGAAGCGCTTTTGTTTAACGTCGTTGGCTCGACTCAGCTGGTTCAGATCTCCGTGGAGGGGTTGTCAAGATAAATCACTTCCATCTTCCCTACGAATGCACCATCCACATATAATTTAAGGCGTTGACCGTTGACCTTAAATTTTGTTCCGTCTCGTCCCATAATTTCAATAGCACCATAAAATTTGACTTCGGTGACGGTAAAAGGTCCCGACCATCTTAATTTGAGTTTCCCGGGAAAAAGTCGAAGTCTAGAATTGAACAACAACACCTTGTCACCAACCTGAAAATCTCTCCTCTGAATCATCTTATCATGCATCTGCTTCGTTCTCTCCTTGTAAAGCCGAGAATTGTCATAAGCATCAAATCGAAGCTCATCTAACTCATTAAGTTGAAGAAGTCTCGCTTGCCCCGCAGCCTTCAAATCCATGTTGAGTTCTTTTATAGCCCAAAAGGCGCGATGTTCCAATTCCACTGGCAAGTGACATGCTTTACCATAGACCAACCGATAAGGAGTGGTGCCTATAGGTGTCTTATATGCCGTCCGATAAGCCCACAAAGCATCATCTAGCTTCAAATACCAATCTTTCCTTGACTTTGCAACCATTTTCTCCAAAATGCTTTTGATTTGTCGGTTAGAAACCTCCACTTGGCCACTTGTTTGGGGGTGATATGCAAGAGCAACCTTGTGAGTAACGCCATATTTCTTCAACAAAGTTTCAAACTGACGATGGCGAAAATGAGAACCACCATCGCTTATCACTGTTCTAGGAACTCCAAATCGTGGGAAGATAATATTCTTGAAAAGCTTCATAACTACCTTGAAATCATTTGTTACCGATCCAACTGCTTCAACCCACTTGGACACATAATCGACAGCGACTAAGATGTATCTCATCCCACAAGAACTTGGGAAGGGTCCCATAAAATCAACACCCCATACGTCAAATATCTCGACCTCAAGAATACCGGTTTGAGGCATCTCATGGCGTTTAGAAATATTACCCGTCCTTTGACATGCATCACACGCCAAACAGAAAGCACGAGCATCCTTAAATAGAGACGGCCAAAAGAAACCGGATTGAAGTACTTTAGCAGCGGTTTTGGAAGGACCATGGTGACCTCCACATGCGAGAGAATGACAATGCTTGAGAATGTCATGTACTTCGAACTCAGGAACACATCTACGAAAGATTCCATCAGCACACTTTCGATACAAGAAAGGGTCATCCCAAAAATATTGTTTAGCATCGTGATAAAACCTCTTTCTTTGCTGATAAGTCAATTCTGGAGGGTGAGATCCACTAACACAGAAATTTGCAAAATCTGCATACCAGGGAGTTTGAGTAGCAACCGAAAACAGGTGATCATCTGGAAAAGAATCGTCAATAGGAGTACTTGACGCAATATCAGATTTGAAACGCAACCGTGAGAGATGATCCGCAACTACATTCTCAGCACCCTTCTTGTCTTTGATTTCCAAGTCAAACTCTTGAAGTAAGAGAATCCAACGAATAAGCCTTGGCTTTGCTTCTTTCTTCGCCAACAGATACTTAAGTGCCGAATGATCAGTGTGAACAATGACTTTGGAGCCAATGAGATAGGCCCGGAATTTGTCAAGAGCGTAGACCACAGCTAGAAGTTCCTTCTCGGTTGTAGCATAATTGACTTGAGCTTCATCCAAGGTTTTACTTGCATAGTAGATAGCGTGCAATACCTTGTCTTTCCTTTGACCGAGAACTGCTCCAACTGCATAATCACTTGCATCACACATGATTTCAAATGGAAGGTTCTAATCTGGAGGTTGAATGATTGGTGCACTTATCAAAGCTTCCTTAATCCTGTTAAAAGACTCCAAACAAGCATCAGTAAACACAAAGGTGGCATCCTTAAGCAACAATTGAGTGAGGGGTTTTGCAATTTTAGAAAAATCTTTTATAAAACGACGATAAAAACCCGCATGACCAAGGAAACTCCTCACTCCCTTGACATTAACAGGAGGAGGAAGTTTCTCAATCACCTCAATTTTTGATTTATCAACCTGGATGCCACGTTCAGAAATCAAATGACCAAGTACCACTCCTTCATTGACCATGAAGTGGCACTTTTCCCAATTCAAAACCAAATTCACCTCTTCACAACGTTTAAGCACTTTAGAAAGATTATGCAGACATACATCAAAATCCGACCCATAAACACTGAAATCATCCATAAATACTTCCATGATAGACTCTATGAAATCAGAAAATATGGCAGTCATGCAACGCTGAAAAGTAGCAGGGGCATTGCACAAACCAAAAGGCACTCTACGATATGCAAAAGTACCATATGGGCAAGTAAATGTAGTCTTTTCTTGGTCATCAGGATGTATAGGGATCTGAAAGAACCCTGAATATCCGTCTAAATAGCAAAAGTACTTATGCTTAGCAAGTCTTTCTAACATCTGATCAATGAAAGGGAGAGGGTAGTGGTCTTTCCTAGTAGCAGTATTTAACTTACGGTAATCTATGCACATTCGCCAACCGGTGACAATTCGAGTGGGAATTAATTCATCTTTATCATTCTTAATTACCGTTGTTCCTCCTTTCTTAGGGACTACCTGAACTGGGCTTACCCATTTAGAATCAGAAATCGGGTAAATGATGCCCGCATCTAACAATTTCAAAACTTCTTTTTTAACAACCTCTTGCATGTTAGGGTTCAAGCGACGTTGTCCCTGTATGCAAGGCTTATGGTCATCATCTAAGTGGATTCTATGCATGCAAAAGTCTGGGCTAATCCCCGTAAGATCATCAATACTATACCCAATAGCTTTTCTATGCGCACGCAAAATAGTAAGAAGCTTAAAAATCTGGTTATCATCAAGACTAGAGCTAACAATCACAGGACAAGTCTTTTCATCATCAAGAAACACATATTTCAGATTAGATGGCAAAGGCTTTAACTCTATTTTCTTTACCTGAGGTTGACCACAAGAAGTGTCAGTGTTGGTTACCTCACAATTCGGATCAGCTGCACCATCCAACTGAAGAATCAATGAATCGACTTCAGCATGTCCTTCTCCTTCTGAAGCTTCAAGCATGAGCACTGCTTCCAATGCATCATTCAATAGAATCTGAGGCGTATCATCTCGGACAATTCCATCTATAACATCGATCCTGCAGCAAGTATTCTCAAGCAAAGGGGATTTAAGAGCAGAGGTTAGAGTAAAAGTAATTTTATCATCACCAACGCTCAATGTGAGAGTCCCACTTTTAACATCAATAACAGCATCTGCAGTACAAAGAAATGGTCTACCTAAAATAATAGGTATTTGGCTGTCCTCTTCCATATCTAGAACTACAAAGTCTACAGGAATATAGAATTTTCCAACCCTAACAGGCACATCCTCTAAAATTCCAAAGGGATATTTTATTGAACGGTCTGCCATTTGCAAAGTCATCTGTGTACATTTTAATTCTCCCATATTTAGTTTTTGAAAAACCGAGAGAGGCATGACTGAGACGCTAGCGCCTAAATCACATAAAGCTTTATCAATGAACAATGCACCTAAATGACACGGGATCGAAAAACTACCAGGATCTTTAAGCTTAGGTGGAGACTTATTTTGTAAAACAGCACTGCACTCTTCAGTAAAAGCTACTGTCTCCACCTCACCAAAAGACCTTTTCTTAGTGAGAATATCCTTAAGAAACTTTGCATATGATGGAACTTGAGAAATTAAATCAGTGAAAGGAACTGTTACCTCAAGATTCTTGACAAGTGTCATGAACTTACCAAACTGCTGGTCCACCTTAGTTCTGTTCATCCTGCTAGGGAATGGGAGCTTTGGCACAAATGGTGGAGGAGCAACTGCAGTATTTTCCTTGTCCTTTTTCTTGCTTTCCTCAGTTTCGCCTTCGCTTGCATCTTCAACAACTTTCTCTACCTTATCTTCCTCAGAATTCTCTTTTTCTTTCTCAGTAGGAACATCGTCAGTAGGCATTGGAGGAGCATCATATGTACGACCACTCCTAAGAGCAATGGCATTCACATTTTCCTTTGGCTGAGTTGGTTGGGCTGGTAGAGAGCCTTGTTGCCTTGTAGACGAAGAACTAGCCATTTGAGCAATCTGAGTTTCCAGCATCTTATTATGTATCTCCATCTGGTTCATCTTTGTTTGCATTTGTAACATTATCTTCATCATATCACCTTGATTATCAGCCTGTGCAGCTTGAGGAGCATAATTCTGAGGAGGCCTTTGGAATCCAGGGGGATTCATAGGTCCTTGCGGAGGCCTATACTGTTGCTGTGGAGGAGGCTGGTACGACTGCTGATATTGCTGCTGATTAGGAACATTTGTATTTTGAGCATTATTGTTCCTATATGAGAAATTCGGATGATCTTTCCAACCAGGATTATAAGTGTTGGAGTACGGATTGTACTGCTGCCTCTGTTGGAAAACATTTGCTTGCTCCATCTGAAAATGTTGTGAATTTTGAGCATTGTATTGGCAATCGTTACCATAGTGGCCTTGGATGCCACAGACTTCACATACTGGATTATTCATTGGAGCCATTGATGACAGTGCATTGATACTCATAGGTTGTGTAGAGGGCTGAGATGTCTTCAATGAGTGGATCTCCTGAGTCAATGCAGCGAGTTGAGATGATAATAAAGAATAGGCATCCACTTCGAGTTTACCCCCTTTCTTGGCTGCTCTCGGGTTACTGAAGTGATTGGCAGCCAAATTTGAGAGAAAAGCATGTGCATCATCAACTCCTTTGTCTAAAAACACACCACCCGCAGCATTATCAACCATCCCTTTTGTTTCCGGATCAAGACCATTGTAGAAGCGTTTAAGCAGAAACCACTTCTCAAGACCATGGTGAGGGCATGCACGTTGATAATCCTTAAATCTATCCCAAGCATCCCGTAGAGATTCACCATAATCTTGCTTAAAACCCATCATCTTGTCGATCAAATCGTCGGTTCTGTTAGGAGGGAAGAACTCAGTTAAGAAAGCCTGAGCAATCTTATCCCACTCGGTCAGGTCAATATCATTCAACCATTTTTGAGCTTTGTCACGAAGAGAGAAACCGAACAACATGACTTTCAACTGGTTTGGAGTGACTCCCTGATGTTTAATTGTAGAACAGAGCTGTTGAAACCGTTGCAGATGATTTGTAGGGTCTTCGGAGGCAAGCCCAGCAAATTGATTCTGTTGGATCATCGTAAGCAAAGCAGGCTTGATCTCGAAATTTGCTGCTTGAATTGCTGGCATAACAAGGCCAGTAGGTACCCCACTCGGAGAGGGCTGTGAGTAGTTCTTCAAAGATTTGGGAAGGTCCGCCATCTCAATCTTTGGTTCAGGTGTCTCTTGCTGCTTCTCTTTCCTTTGTAGATCTATGTATTGTTGACAAGAAAGTTTAGAATCTGGACTAAGAGGAGTTGTATCCTCTTCCGCTTGATCTTCTTTCGTTTGAGACCTGGTCCTGGGCATCAACAACTAAACAAGGAAAAGCAGTAAGATCGGTCTCAAATGGAACAAGAGTTCCAAAGAGACTAGAGAAACAATCTAAACAATCAAACTAAAATTATAGAAACTAGTCGTCTCCCCGGCAGCGGCGCCAAAAACTTGATGTGTAAAATTATGTCTAACCGCAAGCGCACGGTATCAATTGTAGTAGATACTAGCAAATACGGGTCGAATCCTCAAGGAGACGGTTTCAATTTCAATTCAATGGTTATCAATTGTTTCTAGTCACAAACGATTAGTTGAGAATTTTGTTAACTACTAAAGCAAATTTAACAAGGTTTTAATTCAATTAATTAAGGGATCTAGGGCAATTCAGGTTCACCATGTTTACACCAAACAAATAACAAAAGTTTATAGCTTATCAATGGGATAAAATAATTAGAGCAATGGTTAAACTTTTCCAAGTTTTAACACTCTCAGAAATCCGATGATGTTTTCACACTCACCTTCAATTCCGCTAATTGTATGTAAGCCTCTAGTAGTAAAATCTTTCGATCTATTACTCCTATTGCAATCAATTAATCTATGATATTGCGCAATTACACAAATTAAGAATTAACACATATCAATTAGAATTACTCTTTACCCATCAATTCACTAATCAAATTAAACCCAAATCATGGTGCAAACATGGCTTCCCCTAATACCCTAGAATTAAACTACTCACTCATGGTAGAAGTAAAAGCAATAAGAATAATGAAAGAAGCCATGTAAAACATATAATAATAAAACAAGAGAATAAAGAATACCTCAAACTTTGTATTAACGAAGAACAATGAAGATCCAAATTAAACCAAGTGCTTACAAAGGAAGAGATGGAGAGAGAAAAAAAACCAAAACCCTAGCTTTTGTAAAAATACGTATATATGTCTATCTATCTCTTCCCACGTTTTTATAATAAAACCTCCTCATAAAATCTGATCTCTATCTCCTAATAAAAGTATTTTTTAATATTCTAATCAATTTACAAAAAGATATCCATAATTGAATAGGATTTTCTTGTAAAATTCGTCACTTCTTTTTCTCCTCTGTTTCCGAGCTCTTCCAGTTGGATTTTGCTTACTGGACCACCTCTGAATTAAAGAAAATTCCACAAGCTTCGCGTGGACAGTAAGATCGTTAAATTCTGACTTCTGGAACTCAAGATATGGCCCAAACAGTGCAGGCAGCCCGTGCAGCCCAATAATACGAATTTTCTCCTATTTTATCTCCAAAATAGCTCTTTTTGCTCCAAATCCTTCCAAGTCATGAATTCTTTATTTCCTACAATAAATCAATCAAATCTATTAAATAAAAATCCAAATCAATGCAAAACAGAATAAATATGAGAATAAAATCATCTAAAATATATATAAAAATATATTCTATCACCTACGCGTATCCTGAGCGAAAGACTCGACCTTGATGGGAGAAAAAGCAGGAACTCGAGAAACGAGAGTAGTGTTGATAGGGGTATCTAGTATAGTCAATTCGTCATCAGGAAACAAGTCCTCATACTTGTTGATTGGTTGAATTAATGAGGGCACAGATTCAGACATACCTGAAAAGGGAAATTAAAAAGCAAGCATTAGAGATGCATTATACATAATATGCAAGAAACAAGAAACAGTACATGTGACATCTAGAAAGAGATATACAGATACTATATAACACGCAAACAAGGAGATACAAACCAGGATCAACCTTGATGGAAGCTCGAATTTCCACCTCGGCAAGCCACCTGAGATCCTCCTGGCTTGTATAACCGGAAGCCCCCTCACCGACATCCCCTTCTGAACCAGGGGAGGTGGAACCTCTGGGTTGAGCATAACCTAATCTCACCAAACTTGGCCGCCAGTTTTGCAGCTAATGCCTTTGGTGGTGGCCAATCCCTAGGGAGGAACAGGTCACTCACGCAATCGTAAGCGGGCAAAAGTAATATTTCGATAAGTCAGGATGTCATTCCCACGAGGAGTGCACTAATGGTAAAGCGCTAGTGTAACAATGTTTGTTGTTCTTGATAGTGTGTACAAATGTCAAAGTTGGAATTATGTTCGATGGTTTTACACAATAATGAGAATACATGGGCTATCAGAATCCACCCATCCTCTCAACTAGACTTTGGTCGTTGTGCTTCACTTGTTTCTACTTAAGAGCTACATGCTAATCCGGGACACTAAACCAGTTATAGACCACATCTCTCTGTGCCTGACCATTCCTGTTTCACTCATCCATTGCATTATGACATGTCATGGTCACCCAATTAACCCTTAAGACCCAATCTCTCGATGAAGTAAGAAATTAATCAGATTTTGCGCTCAAGTCCCGATTTGATTACAAGCAGTATATATTCACTTTCGCTCCTACCTATGGGTATTAATAATACACTTAGGCTACTTTCTAGGTTAACAAGTTCAATTAACAACTCACTCTCGTTTTATTGCCATTGATATAACACTATATAAGGTGATCAAGCTTATAATTGTTAAGCGTTGGTTAACCTACGCATGCATATCCTACGTTTTAACAAGTTTTACATAACGATTCTCATGTAATCGATTTGATGGGCTTCATCTTAACCCCGTGAAACAAATTAACTACTCATGCTAAAACTAAACACGATATCATTACTAATAGACATCATTAAACTAAGCATGGCAAAATAAATATAAAGACAAAAAAGAGTATAGAACAATATTACTAATTACGGAAAAACCTTCACCAACTGCCACAAAGTAATAGCAAAAGTACTCCTCCCACGAGAAGGTAAAAACTACTAGTTACTTATTACAAGAGAAAACCAAAGAATTTGAAAGTACTGAAACGAGAGGCAGCGAATGTTTTAATCAGACATGGGCTTGTGTATTTATAGCCCAGCCTTGTAACAACCAAATTCTTCCAAGTAATAACAAAATCGGAATTTGGATTTTAAAATCTCTCAAGGGTGCTCCGCGGTATCGTGGAGCTTTACACTCCTCCTCCATGATATCGCAGAGCGAGCATGTAGGCAGAAGTTTTTTGCTCAGCAAGCAATTTCCCTCACAATTTGCTCCCAATTTTTCCCTCAAAATGATTTTTCAAACTCGATTTTGCTCCTCATCTTTCCACCAAGCTGCAATTCCACCACTTTGGCTTATTTTAGCACAAAACACCACCATAATTTGGATTTCGGAAAATTCGACACTAACCTGAAAAAATGACCAAATACATAAAAAAAAACATAATAATATTCGAGCACAAGCAACGATTTTAATCTAAAATGAGGTGCTAAAATGGTATAAAAAATACCACTCATCAACAGCCCTCTTCTCCTCTATCCCGGTTAACGGAGTCGGCTTTGAAAACCCTAAGAAGACATTTTAATACACAGGGCTACTTAATGAGCAAAAGAAGGAAGTGAATAGGAAAAAGTCTAGGGTTACTGGTAAGCGGGCACTTACTCGGAGTCATGTTGAAGTCATTCCTGATATTGTCACATTTATAACAATAAAGAAACATCTCCTACCAACCATACATCCCCCACTTATTTCCTTTAATGCACTGACCATGCCTGTTATTCCAAGCAGTCAGATAGAATATCTCAACCTTCCTTCCAACATCTTTTAGTTGGTAAAAGTACCCTAACTCTCTCGTAGACATGAGAACGGAAAAATATTGGTCATAAAGCACATACATACAGGCAGCTATTCTGAAAGAGTTGGGAGTAAATTACAAGGGAGCAAGACTATAATAATCAAGGATCTCAAGAAAAAATGGATGCATAGGCAAGGAGAAACCTAACATGAAGAAGTTCGTAGACTAGACGACTTTGAGAACGACTTGATAGTGCTTAAAATTGTTAAACCTATGGCACCTCTCCCCTTGCTCGGCAGGCATCTAGGGATATAGGAACCTAATAATTTCTCCAATCTATCAACATTCTTTATATAATCTATATTTTCTTAAGTAGGAACAACCTCTATTGCTTCCCCTGCCTTCATCTCTTCCTCTTCGGCTTCACCCAAGTTACCATTGTCAAAGAACGATTGTTCTGCATCATTTTAGTATCCACTAACTATTTCTTCCTCTTCATCCGTGTTGGAACTCAAATTCACCAATTCTACATCTCCTTAGCCATGATTTGAGGAACCAGCCTCTAATGAAAAGTTGGGATGCCGACTGACTATCTCAGCCTCGTGGGGAAGCAGAGAGGGAAGATTACTGAGCCATGTCTTTCTAATAAATGTACATTCATGGAAAACGAGACCAGGGGGAAGCGTGTTTACGATGGGAATAAACCCCAATTTTGCTTTATCCTGAGCGAAAGTGGGAGACTTCTACTCCATTTTCTCCAATTTGTGTTTATCATTTTATTTCCAGAGAAAGAGTTGATTGATTTAACATTTAATGGATGAGTTAGGTGGCTCATGTTTAAATTAAAAAAATTTAATTCAAGCTTCGCAATGCGAGTATGAAAATTCGTAAGAAAAAATATGGGTAGTTTATTATGATATCTAACGATGATTTTTTTTTATTTTCACGCATTATGCTGAATTGAATAAATCTATAAATGAAACATAAAGTTTTTGTTGAGATACTCGAGATATTGAACCCATAGGTTATAGGTTACCTTTGCACTTAGTGACTTCAGGGAATCAGGGGTAGTTGTTGTGACCAAAATTATGCATGGATGAGATTTAGGTCTATGATGACATTAGGGTCCAATCCATAATGAGATTGATTGATTAATAGGCTTCCTATGGTATATGACAGCCATAGGGGCTATCATGAGATGAGTAATGAATGGATATGAAGTCTAGGGTCCCAGGAGTGGCCTTCTGTGGATGACCCACAGCTCAAAGTTTTCATTACATGGTTACCTGGACAGCTATTAGATAGGGCTCCCGGCACAATTTTCATAGACAGCCTACCAGAGGGGCTACCAAAGTCGGCTACCACGGAAACCCCAAATACTAGGGAAACCTGACAGCTGAGTCACAGGTTAAGATTAGGAAAGTCTCTTATCTTTTAGGAGCACTTCATTATAATCGAAATACACTTCTTAGTAGATAAATATTCAGTTAATAGAGGATATATGTCATAGTTACATGATAAATCATTGATTATTGAGATAAATACCATGAGATAAGCTTTCTACACTTCTAGAGCAGCTTGGTAACCTGATTTATACATTATACACATCTGACAACAGAAATAGTAGTCTCAATCTTATCACATATAGGATATATCACAGAAACAATATGATCGGAACTAAATACAGGCTTGATCCTCTATAAATAGAGAAAATGCCCAAAATGGCACAAAAATTGGGTTAGAAGTCCAAAATGGCACTCCCTGAAAAGTGTACCCCGCACTAGCACACACATCACGCATTTCCTACATGCGTTACTCGTGTTTTTCAGGCAGCACCAGCTGAATTAACCACCAATAATGCAAGTCACACATGCGTTTAGGGTGTAACGCATGTGCGTGATGCGTTACCCCTGTAACGCAATTGCGTGATGCGTTACACCCCTAACGCATGCACATAATGCGTTATATGAGTTAAATCAGACTGCTGCTACTACATTTACACGAGTAACGCATGTCAGACATGCGTTACCCCCTAACGCAGACCATGAATGCGTGATCAAAGTGCCAGTGCAGGGCACACTCTCCAGAAAGTGCTATTTTGGGCATTTTTCTCTGAAATTGTGCTATTTTGGCCTTAAACCCCTATAAATAAGGGTATGTATGTAGTTTACAGGATCTTCTTCGAACACACAACACACCGAGGTACTGAGAGGACGTATACTTTTGTGTGATGCTTAATTAGGGTTTTTGGCTGGCCAACGCAGAGAGTTGCACAATCTTTGAGCTCTATTCTCGTAGATTCAATCCGATCTTCAGAGGAACCACATCCCGTGTTCTTCGTGTTGTAGTTTTGAGCCTTTTTGGACAGCTATCTTTAACCTAGCTGTGAGCCTTTCTAGGTAGTTGGGTGATTTCGAATTTATTGACGCGATTCCAGCAAAGGTCTCTTAGTTTGTTATGCAAAATTTCTCCCATAACACCTACAAATTTTTTAAAAATACATAAAAATAAATAAGTAAAGAAAAAAATTACAAAAATCATTTTATAGATTTTATTTTAACTTCTTTAAGAAATTCATGAGATTGAATTTCATCCAAATATTTATTGAATTTCTTTCTAATGACGTTTCTTCAACCAGCTTTGAATAAACATTAAAATCTCAAATAATTTTGAAATGGGTATAATGTACGCACACTACTGCATGTAGATTCAAAATTAAGCATGAATACCGAAAAAAGAAGTACATTTTCAACAGTCAGTGACAATATCTTATATTTTCTTTGTCCCTCTTATTTTTTTACACTTTACTTTTTGAAATGTTCTTTACAATTATTTATGTTTCAAAACTTATCCAAAATAATTAAATTTTATAATATAAAAAATCTTTACATCCACTCCTTTCTTTCACTAACTCCCTTCATTATATAAATATATTGATTGATCCCACCATTTACTCACTTTTTTTATTTCTCTCCACTATTTTATATTTTTGTTTAATCTTTACCAAATTAGTTGGGCCAGAGGAAGTACCTGCTAAAATTATCCTTCCACCAAATTGTAGTAAAGGAACATTCTCATTTACCTGTAAGAAAATGGAAATGAGTTTGTAGTCTATAATTTATGTAACGAGTAGCACATGCATAAGTTATACATAATAAATAATTATCTAAACATAAGTTATACATATTTCATAAAAATTTAAAACAAAATGAAAATGATTTATTACTTGTACATATAAAATGGTTCAAAGATTGTGTAGTCTAAATATACATAATTCATTTTATGCATTTATAATGAAAAATGCATAAAAATAATAAATCATGAAAAACAAATTATATATGATTACATGAATATGATATTACATATTAACATAATAGGAAATTACTAATTAGGAATGAAAGTTTTTTTAAAAAAAAGTTTAAACTTACAAAGAATAGAGATACCAAGACGGACAGACATGCTGATGAAATGAAATTAGGTGACTGAGGCTATGTTGGTATTGTTGTTAAAAAATTGTTATATTGTTAAAAAAAGTGTCGTTAAATAAGTGTTGTTGTGAAAATTAGATAATTGTTTGGTAATGTTTTTAATATATATACATATTTTGGTTATAATTTATTAAAAATAATGTTTCTGGTGAGGTTTGATGTTGAAATCAGTATCTGCTTCCTACAAAAGTCAAAAAGCATGGGGGGCATGTTTTTTTTTCTAAAAGCAGCCTTTCAATCAAATACTTTATTATCAAACAATTTTTTACATATTTTTCAAAAATAAGTGTTTCCAACCTCAATACCAAACGGAACCTAAGACTAAATATGTATAAGCTGCAATATATATTGAAAAATGCAAAAAATAAATATTTCGGTTAAATCTACTAATCTATTCTATATCTAATATACCAACAGGGGGTTTCTCTGAGCAATTTAATTCTTTTGAACCATTTTACCCTCCTTTCTACTACATTTTTTCAAGGTTATTTTGGTCTTTTAACATGAATATATTTAATACATATTATTTAATGCTATAAAATTAATATCCATACTTATTACATATATATATATATATATATGCATAAATACATAAATACACACACACACACACACACACACACACACACACACACACATATATATATATATATATATATATATTTACTATATTTTATTAAATGCTACAAAATTAATTTGCATACTTATACACACACACACACACACACACATATATATATATATATATACACACACATTGGTACATACATACATACATGCATACATTTATGTAAAATTTATATATTAAGCATGTATGTGCATTGTAGTTATTTATACCTCTAATAAATCAAACTATACATAATCTTTAACACATTTTAAGTATTATATTTGTATGGCATAAATACGTTCAAATGAACACAAGATAATAAATAAATAAATAAAAAGAATTATCATATATATTATTGAGATAATAAACCCCGATTGACACTCCACATAAGCACATTCCAGCTGCCATTCTTCCACATCAGCACACTTGCCAGCTGTTATAACTAACTCTACTCACCTGTATATAATCAGTTAGTTAGAGTATACATTTTACAGTTTTACAAACACACAGATAGATTAGATATTGTATAGCTTTCTTCTTGACTTCTGTATATTGTTATTCATCAATGGAGTTTTATCACATCTTCTTCATTACGTAGTTGAGCTTTATCAAATTACATATATAACTAACTTTGCTTGTCGCAGAACTCATAAATTGCTACTCTAATACGTAAATGTACAAAAAAATTCTAAACAAATCAATAATTTAAATATGTTTAGACTATGCTCGTGCATTGCACGGACTAAAAAGCTAGTTGGACTAAAAATTTATGTACCGGATATATGAGCCTAAAGCTAAAATAGTATAGCGATTGATTTGGATAGGTGAGCATTAAAATCTGCGAACCTCTCAAGTCTCACCCAACCCAACTTATTTGGGTTGGTAGAAAAGTAATCCATTTAACCTTCAATTTTGGATTATTCAGCTCATTCGATTCAAATAAGAGTTTGATATCAATTTTTTGTACGTTTCGATAAATTACATATAATCAATTTTCATGCTTACATCAAATTTTAGATTGTTTTTTCAAAAAATCCATTTTTTAACAATATGAGCGAGAAATATTTTACAATGCAAATTTTTTTTCAACGATAATGATTTTAATTAAAAAATCTTAATTTAATTTGTATTAAATGTTCGTTATATTTTACTTATTTGTATAAAAATCGTATGAGTTATCAATAGTGAATTGTTAAACCAATCAGAACAAAAGGTTACAAAATCAAAATAATTACCTACCTCGATAATTTGTCATTGTTCATTGACACGATTTATACCATAAATTTTCTTAATTATTATTATTAAGTAATAACATATTTTTTAAGATTTTGTTAATCTTTTTAACCGTATTTATTATTTTACATTAATATCCGCTACAATATACTTATTTATTTATAATATTTATCATGAAAAATGCTACATATCTCAAATTAACATTTTTAAAATATATAAACATATGAATAACACTACAAATCTACAACACTAACAAAAATTATCTTCCATAATTTTAAAAAATTGGTCATCTTAACCCTACGGAGAGCAAGTACATTGGGAGCAATAGCCAAGCGACAGCAACAAAAACTGAACAAGACCCGTAAGTTGTGCAATTTCTTCTATGAAAACTTGCGTCATTTCGTTTACAAGTACAATTTTATTTCACTTAGGTATTCCTATTTACAACCTTTAACTTCGAGTAATTCATTTAATATTCAACTTGTTGATCGATTGAATCATATCCCATTCTTAACATCTATACAGAGTACAATTCAAATTTTTTACAAAAATAATCTAGGTAAACATTTTAACTATAGTTCTTATATAATTGTATGTTAATTTTTACAAAACCATACATTCATGTCCTAAAATTTATCCTGTCGTTAATTCAATAATACAATTTTGATATTTGAAACAAATTTGATATTTTTGTACTTAACATTTATTGAACTATTCCAATTATAGAGAAATGATCTTCACATATCTAGTTTCTATTATTGCAATCTCTTTTATAATTTTAATCATTATGCCTAAAAATGTTTTATATAACATAGCATTTAAATTTAAGTAAATCTTTGAATTTTCACATTTCCCAATTTTCTTGAATTTATGTTATGAGATTTATTTGTTTAATTTAAGATTTCACCATCATGTTTTGTTATTGTCTTTAACAAATTTCTTAACTTGCCTCGTAGATGAGACAACTTAGATTTGAGATATAAGCTTTATTTATTTTCATATATACATATTAGTTGATGTTAATGATTTTTATTAGGGCCTTTTTGATAAATATATTGTCAAAAGTAATTTTTTGCAATTTTACTTTTTGTAAAAAGAGTTATTTGCAATTTTACCATCTTAATTGCAATTATACCAATTTCTTTTTAAAAATTGCAAAAATACTATCTTTGAAGACACTTCTTTTCTACGAAATTGCAATAATAATAATAGATACGAAATTTGGGGAAGCTGAATATACGAAGCTTTGACCGTGTGTGTAAATTATTTCAACCAAACTAATGTCTATACGACGACGTTTCAGCGGAAGCTTAATAAAATTGTTCTTTAATCTCTTATTCTCCTCACTTACTTCGTGGTCGTCTTTGGAACGTCTATGACGTCATCGTCGAGCCACCTGGTATCGGGTAAGCATTATGAAGGCCTACGGCCCCGTGGAAAACAGATCGGAGGTGGAAGGTCACCGGAAATGGGGGAGGAGGGAGTAGATCGGAGGTGGTGGAGTAGATTGGTCGTCGATGGAAGTTGGGAGGTCGCCGGAAATGGGGGAGGAGGGAGGAGACAGCGACGGGCGGCGACCGGGGGGGCTGGAGGGGGTGGGTGAAGAAGAAGGAGAATAATGGGGTTGGAGAATAATGTGGGTTGAAGAAGATGGGGTATATTTGCAATTAAGATAGTATAATTGCAATAAATTATGAAAGATTGTATTTTTGTAAAAAGAATCTTTAAATGTAGTATTTTTGACAAATATCCTTTTTATTATTATTAATATCATTTATCAATTTCATTCGTTTGAATCATCGTCGTAGTTTACTCTATTAAATTTATTTAAGACGAACGAGTCATGTATTTTTATAATATTTTAGGCATAGTTTTACTTCAACATAATCTTTTGATGTGAATTATTCCCTCTTTTTGTAATGTTTTTCTCTACTACTTTGAAATGTTTTATGATTTGTGTTTGTAGTTTGATGTGATAAGTATTGGTATTAGGCGTATCAAAACGATAATAATAATAATATGTAGCTGGAAAGTTGTATTTAGCATAACTATTTAAATATTTAATTTTTGATTTTATGGCACTTTGCATCCTTGTAGTTGGGCGAAATTTCGCTTTAGACCATACTATTTCAACAATTGCAATTTGCACTCCTACTGTTTCAGCCTCGCCACATTTAACACACCTTTAACGATTTTAAGCTAATTCTGACCGTTACCGTTAATCAAAATGAGGGTATTTCGACCGTTATACTTAATAATATTTTTTAAAATTAAATAATTTCAATTACCTTTATAATTTTTATATTTTAGTTTTACCAACATTTTATCTACAATTCACAGATTTTTTTAAAAATAATTTATAATTTAGATTTTTTTTAATATTTACATTACTAAATTCTCGTAAAATATTATTTAAATATAAACTCTATTTATTTTAATTTTCAAAATATTCTCCAATAAATAAATATCATAAATTTAAGGGGGTCCGGTCTGGTGCAAACGTATGCACCAGAGCGGCTCTGATTTAAAAAAAAAAATTCACCGTACCGCAACAAGTTTCCGCGGTACGGAGAAATTACAAAAATATCCCTACTGTTCACGTACCGCAGAAACTTTCTGCGGTACGGTGAACAGTAGATTTTTGATGTGAAAACAGGGGGCATTTTGGTAATTGCCCCGTACCGCGGAAACTTGTTGCGGTACGATGAATTTTTTTTTTTAAATCAGAGCCGTTGGATCAACGATCCAACGGTTCTGGAACCGTATGTTCCATAACCAGTCTGGTGCATACGTTTGCACCAGACCGTTTGCCAAATTTAAGATTTTATGTGTTTTTTCATTTTTTTTGAAAAAAAAAAATTAATTTTTAAATTTTGTTTCTTACTTTTTTTTTTGAAATAATTGTTTAATATAATAATTAATGACTAAAATACCCATATTTTGACTAACGGTAACGGTCAAAATTAGCTTAAAATCGTTAAAAGGGTGCTAACTGTAGCAGGATTGAAACAATCGGGATGTAAATTGCAATTGTTAAAAAAGTATGGTGGAAATTGTAATTACGCATAACTATAGGGATCAAAGTGCAATAAAATCTAATTTTTTAAATCACATATATATTAAAAACATTATTTTGTACCATATATTGTAATATTAAATTTGGTAATTTTATACATTATAAAACATCTCGAAATTACATCTCATTTTTGAAATTTTGAGTCATTTATGTTGAACATTTGCATGTAGTTAGAAATTACATACTGTAATGTATTTGGAACAAAAAATTCATATAATATATATTATATATATATATATATTTGAAATTCATATAATATTTATAATAATAATAATAATAATAATAATAATAATAATAATAATAATAATAATAATAATAATAATAATAATAATAATAATAATAAGAAATAATAATAATAATATGAAATGAAGCTGACATGGCACATTGTTTTGTAGGACGGTGATGATGGGCAGTGGCAGCTCAACGAACCAGCACTCCCAACAACAACAGGACCTAAAGCTCCAATCCTCAATCTCCGATTCCGAAAGCACCAATATGGCCTCCACTTCCACCGGAAAAACCAAACCCAAAAAGAAAAAATACAAATCCAAACAGCCCCTTACAACCCCGCCAACAATCCCTTCTCAACCCCCTCCAATTCAAAACCCAACTTCTCTCAGACAAACCATCGAACAGGTGGCGTGCGCTACCAGAGCCGCCTACACTTTCCTCTCCGACAACGATCTTCGCTTACACCCATCTCAAGCCCTAGCTCTAGAAGCCAAAATCTCAACTGCGGCTCGCTCTCTCTCTGATCTCCACCTCTCTCTCTCTAAAAACTCTTCTTCTCTCTCTAACCCACCTTCTGTGTCGACAAAGCCTTGTTGGTTTGAGAGGTTTCTCTCTGATGCTGCTGATGAGTGTGATAGTAGATGGACTGAGTGTTTTCGAATGTCGAAAACTTCGTTTACTCTTCTTTTAAGGCTTGTGAGTCCTTCATTGTCTGGTCTGGCTCCTGTGCAGCCTAATTATGCTCTTGCTGCTGCGCTTTTTCGTCTAGCGCATTCCGCTAGCTATAAAGCTGTTGGGAATCGGTTTGGTATTGATTCGCCTACTGCTTGTTTGGTTTTTCATACTGTTTGTAAGGCGATTATTGATAATTTAGCGCATTTGTTTGAGTTGAAGACGGATATTAATAGAATTGTGGTTGGGTTTGGGTGGATTTCGCTTCCGAATTGTTGTGGGGTTTTAGGGTTTGATCGGTTCAAAGTGGAAGGGGATTTGTTGGGGGAAGATGGGTTTGTAATGGTTCAAGTGTTGGTTGATTCGGAAGGGAGGTTCTTGGATGTTTCTGCTGGTTGGCCAAGTAATGTGAAGCCTGAATCGATTTTAAGGCAGTCGGAGTTTTATTCCCGTGTTGAGGAGTCCAAGGAGTTGTTAGATGGACCTGCATTTGAGCTCAGGGATGGGAGTTCGGTGCGTCAGTATGTTTTGGGTGAATCGTGTTTACCTGTTTTCCCTTGGTTGATTACGCCTTTTGTTGAAACTAATGATATGGATGCATCGTGTAGAGCATTTAATTCAGTGCATAAGGATGCTTTGAAATTGGTCGCTAAGGCTTTTGGTAGAGTTAGGGATCAGTGGCAGTTATTAAGAAAGGAGTGGAAAGAAGGATGCATTGAAGCATTGCCCTTTGTTATTGTAGCGTGTTGTTTGCTTCATAACTTCCTGATCAAGTGCAGCGAGGTGTTGCCTGAAAACACTGTGGAGTATGCCAAGGATTTTGAACTTCCTGTTTTCGAAGGAGAGGTAGATGAGAGTGGTAGTAGGATTAGAAATGCGCTTGCCGTGCATCTGAGTCGGGTTAGTCCAAGTTCATGAATGTGTAATCGCTCTTGTTGTTTTCTTTGTAAAGAGCTTCTGTTATGTGTTGGTATTGTCACCTAATGAACTAGAAGTTTGTTGCCCCCTGTTGTGGCATAAAATATCTCTGCCTGTTTCCATGTATGCTTGTCATGAAATTGCACTGCTGAATACCTGAGATCGAACCATCTATTTGTTTATTAATTGTTAAAAAGTGGCATATTCCTGTTAACTAAAGCTTTAACGGCAAGAATTGTTTGAGTATGTGCTCCCGAGTTTTAAAAAGGAGATGAAGAAAAAAAGACCTTTATAGTTGTGCTCTCGAATTTTTTGAGAAAAGAAGAGAAGCATAGTTAAAATTTTCAAAAAAATTTCTAGAAAACTCTCCTCATTTTTGGAACGATTGTGAATGAATCTCTCACATAACCTTTTCCATATTTTCAGATACCATCTTTTTTTTTTCAAAATTTTATCTTCTTCCCAAATAAAACTCAGAGATTCGCAATTAAATTTTTTTATTACTTCTCTTCTATTTTCTTCTCTCCCTAAAACTCAGGAGCACCGCATAATTAATTGTAGTGTCCTTGAGTGTAAAAGAATTACTGTACTATATTGATAAGACATTGACACGTCTAGTATAGAAATAGTGTATGTTTTAGCCCTAACTTATCTTTTTTATTTCAAACCTTTCTGATTAAAGCGAAAGTCTTTCGTAATTTCTTTTTTTTTTTGCTTGCCTTTCGTAATTTCTTTTACGCATCTCTTATATCATGACTGTACTCTTTGATTAAAGGTGATTTTGCATCTTAGTAATTCAAGTCTCTTCATTTTGTTCAAGTTTTCTCATTGCTAGCTGGAAAGCGTTAATTATTTCTATGAATGTTAGGGAACAGTGGCAGTTGTTAAGAAAGGAGTGGAAAGAGGGATGCATTGAAGCATTGCGCTTTGTTATTGTAGCATGTTGTTTGCTGCATAGCTTTCTGATCATGTGAGCGAGGTGTCGCCTGAAAACACTGGAGTCTACCACAGTGTTTATTATACCCTCCTACATTCCCATCCCTATTTGTAAATAAAAAATTGCGGAAACAAATATAACCATCGATATCTTTCTTAAAGGTTATTACCATATTTCCCTCATTCTAGGCATAAGTTAACCCCTTTCTCGGCAAAGCTACCAGAACTCTAACATTTCACCCCAAAAGTGCATTATGTGTAGAGTATTGTGTTGATCTGCAGAATTCGAACGACTCGGTAAGTTATGATAACGATAAGTGGTAGACTAACCAATTTTACATGGTCTAGAGAACTTGTTGCAGACTTTGCAGTTTAGTCGTATAGGAACCCCCTAGAAAAATGATGGATAACTATTGCATAGAATTACCGTTATTTTTTATAAAATCAAAGACGGGCAGCATTTAAGCACCCTAGTAAGAAGCAATTCAGAACTGGAAAGTCCGAGAGATGGTCACCACTATTTCGCAAATTACAATAAATCTTGTCCCCCACCCTGTGTACATTCAACTATTGAGAGTGATTCATCCCATGTAAGATTGTTACGTTGTTCTGTATTAAATTGTAAGCATTGGAGGGTTCTTGGGTAGCTACGGGTTTCCATGACACTTTTTTTTTTTTTTATCGGGTTGCTGAAATAAACATGTATTCGAACAAAATAAAAATGGCATGAAAGATTACACTTAAAACTCTTAAGCATGTCCAATAGATGTTGCTTATAGAGTTGCCAAGCATTGATAAATCATCACATATAATAATTTTTTATTTTCTCTCTCGTCCATGTCACGATTAACAACTTTTATTTAAAATTTACTCCAAAAGTTATCAATGTGGTCCCCTACACAAATTTGAGAAACAATATAATAAGATAAGAACATATTAAAGTTGATAGAGCTATTTAGACTTTTTGATAATTATATGAGTTTTAACTATATTGGGAAGTTGACAAGTTTTGGCAATCGTGGTTGGCAACTTCTTGGGCATCATAGAACTCTAATAGGTTGGCAACCAAGTATGCCATGCCAACTAAACATCGGCAACCTTTTGGCAATCCCTATTGAAAATGCTCTTGTAATTCCGACATGCTTAAATTGGGTAGTGGGTCGGGTAGTGCTTTCAATTAGCAGTGTGCAGACCCAATCAAGCTACTTCCGTATCATCATGTCTAGACCATTCATTATTAGTAAAGATTTTTCTTTTCTGATTTAAATTTTTAAGTTTGTCATTTGATCATAATTAAAAGTGAGAAGATTGGCATTTCATGTAGGCCTACTACCTATTCACCATCACAACCTTATCCTAAAGTCTGTTTTTTCTTTGCTAACTTATCTGTGTATGTAACAGGAATTCAAATCTTCCATGTTAAAAGTAGTACGAAGATGGCGACAGGGTCTTCTAGACAGTTATGTGAATCGAGTGCTTTGCTTGACAGCCAATATAAAAATGGACTGATAATGATATATGTCGTATTTTGGAATACGGTGCACCCATCGACCTACTAAAAATATCTGATTTTTATTAATGATGATACAATTCGGTATCGCTACACCTAATATAGAAAAGGATGTGATATCAGATGTGCCAATAAACTGAATGGCCAGGAAGAAAACAGTAAAACCTCGTTAAACTCGATAATTTGATAAATAAATATTTTCATTACCGATTTTTGCTCTCAACATAAGTACGATAGCGTAAATTTAATCTCGACTAATTGATAAACTTTATAAATAAATAGAATTATCCGGTTCCAATAATATTAATTTATAGATATTTTATTGTACATCAAATAGAATGGAGAATGGAAAATGTTATTTTTCAAAACATATTTTAGTTCTTCGAATGATTCGATCCAAATTCAACTTATGTTAGACATGTAGAGCGATTCGAATTCGACCAATGTTAGACATGTAACCTAACAGTAGTTTTTAGAGCAATTCGATCTAGAGTCGACCTATGTATGCAAACCTAACAATTTTACTAGAAAGTGATATGTTTAGTAAAAAAAAAAAACAGAGTGACTGTCAAATATAGATCAGTACCACCAGGAAACAAAATCTTAGCTTGGCATCAAATCTAGTAGGAATAATTCCTCATGAGAAAGAGTAAAACCGATAATTTAAGAAAAAATTCGTTGCTTTAAATTCAAACGAAAGAATAAATTTAAACAACAATAACAACTGATACTAAGGATTAGTCAACAAAATCTAAGAGATCAACTCCAGAAAAGGCCGCAATTGGTATAAACAAAATTTTTTATCCACACGCAAAAAATAAAATATGCTCTCCACGAATTTAAACTAGAGTAATATTTACAATCCGTTTGAAGTAAAAGTATAAACTATTGGCAAGAAGAAACATCATCCTCTGCATTGGACATAACTGAGAGCCTGCTAGGTCTGGGCTGAAACGAACCACGGCGCTTTTGACTATGAGAAGAAGGTCTAATCAACGCAGCCAATGCTCTTTTCACCAAATCACCTTCTACTGTACCAATCCGAACCAGTGAATTCGTCATCGCTGATCTTCGAGCATTCAGCCTGTTTGCTGGACACGACGCTGACGGAGCCTGATTCGATACATTCTTGTGCATACTGCAACGGAACGAGCCTGGATGATTTGTCGGAGAACACATACACATACGCTTCTGGCTCGGTACTGGATTGTTGCCTGATTTTTTCACCACCTGGTTACGATTCGATGCGGAGACTGATCTGCTTGGCGAACCAGGAGGATCAACTGAGAATTTTACGGACGATGACGGGGAAGTAGATGGGGTGTAGAGATTGACACGCGTTGGTGAAGCTGATCGGTGAAGGAAATTAGTGGAGTGGTGTGAAGAGAAGGCTGTAGAAGAAGAAGCGAACGGTGAAGATCCCGAGGACCGAGGAGAGTAGAATCTTCCAGAAGGAGTTTGAGAGCGGAGTACAGGGCCATTGTTTCCTGTTTTTCTAGTTGTAGTTGAAGTTGCCATTGTATGTACGATTGATTGTTGAGTGTGTTGTTATAAGAAGGGGTTTTTGTTGTTCAATTTGGCAAACCTGGCTTGTGGGAGGATATGTATTTATAGGGGGTGAGGAAAGGGGGGAGTTTTAACTAGGGTTAAATTTTAACCGTGGTTAAGTTATGGGAAACCGTGGGCAGCGCGCACCAAAGATACTGTAGACAAAAAACAGGGGCGTTAAACTAACGGCACCATGGGGTGGGGAGACAGCTCGGATGTCACGCTCGTTGTTTTGTTTTGTCGTATAATGGTGGCACGCTGGATGGTTTACACGTTGAAAGATATCAGTGCTAAGTAATTCTGTTGGCAACGGATTAGATATTCCCTCCGTCCCGTTCAATTATTTACACTTTTTAAAAGATGTCCAACACATATTTTAAGGTACATTTTAAGGATAGTTCCATAACTTATTTTTAAAATTTTTTTTCTTATATAAAAATATAAACATTGAATTTTAAACAAAAAAAATCAAAAATAAGTTATGAAATGCACCTTAAAATGCGTACCGAACAACTCTTAAAAAGTATAAACAGTTGGATAGGACGGAAGGAGTATGTTTTAATATTCGATTAGCTTTTCTAAATTTATGGGCAAAACTCAAAAATAATATATTAAAATACTACTTCCGTCCAATAAAATATGAATCTTTTGATTTTTTTTTTTTTTGCATTTTAATATATATTTGGATTAGATATTTATAAATTATATTTTTTTCGAAGATTTAAATAAAAATATAAAACAAAGAGTTTTCCAAATATTATTTATAAATATCCCGTCCAAATACATTGAAATGTAAGTTAAAAGAAGTGGATCAAACAAAATAGGACAAAAAAAGTAAATAATTATCTATAATTTGTAGACTCAGTAGTAACACTTATTTTATATCATAATATTCTTTTAAATATTATATATATTTAACTATACATGTATTATTTTTTATTCTTACAGAAATTACTAAAATTTTAGTAATTCTCGTAAGCATAAATAGTGATTTATCATCGGAATATAATACATATGATATACATACCGATTGTTGGAGGATAGTAAAAAGTGATATTAAAATGGATTTGCAAAAAACTCCCTGAATAATGGGAAAAATTTAATTAAAAATAAAAGGAATTAGAAGGAATTATGTACAGAAGGATGTATTTAATGGTATTTAAATTATATGTTGTGCAGTTTTTAGTTTCTATTATAATTTGGTTTTAGTAATGTAGAACTCAGTTACTCAGTACATACAAACATGTGAGCATATGTACGTACACTGTGAATTTAATTTAGATTTACATGTAATTTGGATAATAATTTTTAAAAATTAATAATTTAATTTACAAGAAGTTATATAAAAAGCTCATATTTCTTCTATTCAATTTGATCTAAATTGAGATATAGGTGTCAAAAATCAAGCGAATAATATGTATTATTATATTAAAAACAAAATATTAAAAATTTGTCGGTTCAATTTTCGATATGGTTATCTTAATTAATAAAATAAATAATCATATAATATACTTAATGGTAATTAATCGATTGTCTTTTTCACATTGACTTTTAGTTAAAAATATTACCGTTTATAAATACCTCAAAGCTAAAAACATCAATTATGGCATATCTTCCTATTATTATTATTATTATTATTATTATTATTATTATTATTATTATTATTATTATTATTATTATTATTATTATTATTATTATTATTATTATTATTATTTTCTTTCTAATTAAAAAATGTTATATTTTTGTTAAAACAAATTTTACAATCATTAATATATACCCAATAATATCATAACATATTTTTCAATATTTAATAAATATAATAAAAATCTGTATACTTTGTTCACAATAAGAAAACATTGGTATAATTCGTAAATATGAGTATTATTAAATTAGATTAAATTAAAATTAAGAAAACTTAAAAATAATGATGATATAAAAACATAATTGTATTATTAAATAAAAATTGTAACATAATAAAAGAAACTCGTGCATCAAACGAGTATCGAAAGTTTGTCGTTCGATTTTTGGGATGGTCTTAGTATTAAAAATAAAATTGAAATATAACTTTTATTTTGTTTCTTGAGCTAAATATTTTGCAAGAGTGTTTATTCATTAAAAATTAAAAAAGTTATTAAAATGATAAATTATTTGAAATTGAATGGAAAATGCTATCCAAATATCACAATTGTTTATAGAATTCTGTTAATTATATCAATACAAAAAGAAGTTATATCAATAAAAAAAGAAGTTTTTTTTTAATTTAAAGTTAATTAAATCTTATCTCTTTTCGCGTATGTCACAAAGAAAATTTGAATGATTATCCATGATATACGCTGAGAATGATATTAGTTTTATTCTTCCAAATCTTAAATTACACGATACTCATAAATGACTTTGCTAGTTACAAAATAATAGCTTATAACCCGTGTTTTGTGGGAGGAATTTGTCACAACAAATTAGGAGGCCTGTTGCTGGAATAGCGCCAATGAATACGGAATCGTCCAACCACCCAGAAAGGCTCGTAGTTGGAGTTCTATGGCTAGCTGCCCGGAAAGGCTCACAACTAGGGACTTCCGAAGAACACGGGAGGTGGTTCCTCGGAGGATTGGACTGGATTCACGGGAATTAGGGCTCAAGGACCGAATGTTGGCCTGCCAAGAACCCTAATAAAAATGCGTCACACAAGAGTATTCGTGCTCTATGTTACTCAAGGTGTCAAAGTGTCTAAGAAGATCCCGTAAACTACCTACATACCACTATTTATTGTGGATCAAGCCCGTATGTAGTTTTATTATGATATATTCGGTTGTTAATTATGATGAATTATCCCATTTCTGAAGGGATTATGACTGATATTTCTGGTAATAATCGTGTATTATGTATATAATCACGTTACCAAGCTGTATTAGGACTGTTGAAAGCTCATTGCTTGATGTTTATCTCAAGAATATATGAATTATCATGATTTAATCAAGTATATATGACATATCCTTTCTTTATATATATTATAGGCCAACAAGGCCTTTTCACCCATTTAGTAATTTACTAAACTATCCCTGTATCATGTTAATGGTGAAAAAAATGGATTTTAGTGGATTTGAACCCATGACCTCCATGTGCCAATTTTCTTTTGTCCACATTATTACCACTACACTAGAACACTTTAGTATACATTTTTTAAAATCATTAATTGCATGCACAAATAATCCACTTGCTACATTTCCTTTAATAATATAACAATATTCTTATGTTTGCATATATTAATACCGCCACGCTAGAATACTTAATGATACACTTTTTAAAATCAATAATTGCATACGCAAGCAATCCACTTGCTACATTCGCTTTAATATCTATTTTCAAATTTATTCAGGATAAGAGTTATAAAAATGATAAGAACATGTAAGATATTTTTTACTGAATGAATAACCGACTGAATGTACGTGTATTTAATATAGATGAGCATTTCTCCCGATCTGCCCGACCCCGATTTAATACCTTTCCCGTTTGGAGATTCGGAAAATTTTTCGGGTTTGGAACGGGAAACATGAAATGTTATAAATAAAAACTTGGGGATGGGAACGAGCTTAGGGATTAAAGCATCTCGGCTAAGGGGTCATTTATTAAATCTGAATATGACTTTCTGAACCATTGATTATCTGAACGGTTGAATAATCTGAATTTTGAACGAAAGTTGTTGTTTGATAAAATAAAAAAGATTATGAATGACTAAATATTTTGAGTTTTTTGTTAAACATATTTTCTGAATAATTAAAATATTTAGCCAATAATAAATTTTAAAAGTAAGATGAATTATTTTTTCAAACTTTTTCGATAAATACCCAAGTTCATAATTTTTTTTGCAAAGGTATTTTTTTTAAAAAAATATATTGCGAAAATACCAACTTATTTGCAAAAATACGTTATTTGCAAAAATACGTTATTTACAAAAATACAGTCTGCAACCAAATCAACTAAATACAATTGTTTGCAACCACATATGCAACTCTATGAAAATTTTGCGCAGCTGCATATGCAACCTGATAAGATTATATTTTTGTAAAATGTTTTTCCTGAAAAATGTATTTTTGTAAATATTTTAAGAATATGGTAAAAGTATAAAAAAAATTAGAAAAAATGGTATTTTTGGTAAATATTCGTTATTTTTTTATTATATATTTTTTTGAGTTTTTTTAATATCTTTATGTTAGAAAAAACGTGTGTACGAAATACGATTGCCAAAAAGTTAGCTTGGCATAAATTATATAATTTTAAAATCATTTAATCATATTGAATAGAATAGAGATATAATATACATACCTAATATTCAATAATTATTGATGCATACAACAAAGAGATTTGAATGGTTCAGTTGGAATTCTAAGGGTGGTGTCGTCCACAAGAATGTGGGAGTCGTCCAGCACCATCCAGATTTCTAAATAATTAACAAACAATTTGAACAACAATCACATGAATGGTTTCATTCATCTTCTTTAATTCAGCCATTAACAAATGAACCCTTAATCCCCAATTCCCGTTCCCCAATCGATTATCATATTTAAGAAAAAAATAATTTTTTAAATATATATATATATGTTGTAGATTATTAAAAATAAATGTAATTCAAAGATTCAATTTTTCTTTTATAAATTTAACATTTCATAACATTAGAAATGGTATGGAAATAACTTACAACCAGTTCGACATGCCAAAAGATGGCAAATGTCACAATTATCGGACAGAACCCATTCATCAATGGGCTTAAAAGCTTGTTTGCGCAGGCAAGTAACACCATTTGTTGCATCAAATTTAACATTTCATAAATATAATTTAATTTTAATAATATTTTTCATCTTTTATTAAAATTGCTATTTATAATATAATAATAAATTTATCATGATTTATCAAAATAATTTGATTATCCAATATATTAGAGAATATATAAATTTTAATTAAAAAATAAGAATCTCCAAATTTTCATAGGGATCCTCGTTCCCCGTTCGAGGTAGGAATCATGGGGGAAAATAATCCCCATTTTGGGATCGATACGGGTTCAACGATTAGGTTTAAAATTTTAATTAAAAATAAGTTCCAAATTTTAATTAAAATTATTAAAATTCATGATTTCTCGCAGGGATACGTATTTTCCTTTCGGGGCAGGAATCGGGAGCGAAATAATTCTCGTTCAAGAACCGAATCAGGTTCATCGATTTTGTTCGATCGAATTCAGAGATCGGGATGGATATAGCACTCCCTGACCTTGAATTGACCCGATGCCCATTTCCAACCAACATGAATTCATTTAGTGTCAGATTTGGACATTTAGATACAACTAAATACCAACAAAAGAATAGGTACATCAATTTTTTAGCAACTTAAGAACAAACGGTAATACAACTAAATATTTGATAATAATATGTTAATCCAATTTGTTGATAAATGTTAGATGAGTTTGATTGAAATTCAAAAGATATAGTGTGATCACAATAACATTTGAAAAACGTATACATGTTTAATGTGTGAGAGGTATGACAATTAACTATTTTATTATCATAAAACCTATTTAGCTCGTAACCACAACAATAATTTTATATAAATATGAAAATGGAGGTCGCTGAGAGGTTGTAAAGAAGAATGAGAGATGATCGAAGAGAGATGAAGTATAAACAAACTTGAGATTGTTAAAGATGAAAGATAGGTGATGTGGCAAAAAGTATGTGCATATATGATGTGGTTGAAGGAAGGAACGGATATGAGAGGTATAGCGAGGTGGCATGATAGTGGTTGGAAAGAGGCCGAAGTAAGAAGGTACCTGATCAGTAATAAATTGGAGGAGATGTGAGATAGGCTACTTGATCAGTAATAAATTAAGGAGATATAAGGTAGACATATGGGTAGAAGAGAAATAGATATTTAAAATATGTTGTGGCTAAGATTGAAAGTAGTTAAAAAATTGTTGTCGTGGTGATCCTTTTATGATTTCTACTGAAAAACACTGTTATCGTGGAAATATTTGATAGCTGACAATTAACTCTAATATACCACTTTTGTCCGTTATTCTTCTCGCATTAAACAAGTACCACTATAAATATGAATCTCGAAATTTAGAGTGTGCTAAAAATTTGAATTTAGAATGATTATAACTACTGAATCGGTAGACCGTTGCAGTGAAAGGTAAAATAGACTAACAAGAGGATACAATGGATTTTATCGCAAAATTAAACAAATGTTATATGAATTAAAATGTGGCCCGTGCCTTGCACGGGCTTTCATGCAAGTATCCTTTAATAACTGAAAATTTATCTGATTAGGAGTGTAAATCAACTCTAAAGACGTGTTCCTAAAAATTAGGAGATCTGCTGTTGGTTCGAAAACTAACTGCGCAAGTGTACGCGGTCACAAGTAATATAATAAATTCGTTCCCACAGAGACTTGGTGTTTGTTCAGAAATAATATTTAAGCAACGACGTATGATTAAACAACAAACTGCTTGAATAAATATCAAAAGAGGGTATTTTTGTATTATTCTAATTGATTAATTAAATTATTAATATTAAATAATTCGAACTAATTAATTTAATTAAATGAAAATTTATATGTGAGAAAAACATGGGATTCTAATTTCATTATTTATTTCATTTAGAATTGATGCCTTAATTTCAAAGTAATTTTGATAATTTACGAAAGCTAGTCGGGAACACGAAAATAACATAAGCGCCTTTCAGTCTTAACTTATATCAAACCACACAAACATCCACTTAAAAAGATAGAAGTCGCGAGAACACCTTTTATGTTTAGACCCTATATGTCTATAAGATTTGAAAACATAATTGGTTTACGAATAAATTCCTTTATTATGACTACATAGGGTGATGTGAAAAAATCCTATCACTTATCGTAAATGTACATGACAATTACGAACCTATGCTAACATGGCAAATTCTAAATTCCTAAATCCACTTTCGCATTCATTAGGAATTAATAATTTAGACGTTAGCTACGCATCTAATAAATTAAGCGCAAACACATTAGGCAATCTGAATTTTTATAATAATACAAATTATTAAGGCATCGAATTACTAAATTACGTAAATAAATCCATTAGAATCCCATGACGGAGATTAGTTCATAATTAAACGAATCGTCATCATGGGATTAATTGAAATCATAATATTAATACTACTACTACTAATAATAATAATAATAATAATAATAATAATAATAATAATAATAATAATAATAATAATAATAATAATAATAATAATAATAATAATAATAATAACAACAACAACAATAATAAAACTAAATTAAAATTTACGATAAATTAAATATGAAAATTACAAGAGTTAGAAAGTAGAACCGAAATAGCTTCCAATGAAAGAAAAGAGCGCTCCTAATAATCCCTGTAAATTCTTCAACCAAAATAACAATTATACTAAAATTGCAAAAATTTAAAGTGTATAAAAATGAAATTTAAAATTACAAGAAAAAAAAAAGAATACAAGAGAGAATTTATTGCTCTCCAAAATGTTGTGTCTTACAAGCTTGAGAACTACACCTATTTATAGCACAAATTAGCACACCAAATTAATAAAAAAAATGAAAAGAATTAAAAAGAAATAAAAAGAAATAACACACCACAAATTAATTAAACGCCAGCCGAAAGTTTTAAATCAACAGCACTACAACAACTGCACTCAGCCGCGCCAAGACAAATCCCAGTTGCATGATTGGCGCGTGACAGCCACGCGCGGAATATCTTTCTTCCCTTCTGGCGCGTGATAGCTGGCCGACAACTTCTTTTTTTTTTTTTTCATTCCTTTACTTTTATTCGTTGACAGCTTCCTTTCTTTTTTCAATCCTGGAATGATTGGTGACCTGCTAACACTTATAATACAACCTGGCTATTTCGTTTTATTATAAATAGCTCTTAAAAATTCTTTTTAATCCGCACAACTTATAATCTTTATTAATAAATAATTAATTTAATTCAGAAATTATAAAAATAAATATCTAATATTATTAGATATTTATAAATATAATTTTCTAATTAAATAAAATATTTATTAATATAAATATATCTTTAAGTCCTAAGATACGGTCTATTGAGGGCCTGATACCGGACTCCTTTTACTTAACAAAAAATATATCAATTCAAACCGGGGTTTTCTCTTTAAGAATATATCACTTTCCATCCTTTTGTGATAATTCTATTTTCTCATTGCTCGTCCAGGTGTAAATTACGGTCTCTTGATGATCTGAAACCAGACTCTTTTTGCTTGGAAAAAAATATATCAATTCCAACCGGGATTTTCTCTTTAAGAATATATCACTTTCCATCTTTTTGTGATAATTCTATTTTCTCATTGCTCATCCAGGTGTAAATTACGGTCTCTTGAGGATCTGAAACCAGACTCTTTTTGCTTGGAAAAAAATATATCAATTCCAACCGGGATTTTCTCTTTAAGAATATATCACTAAGAATTTCTTTATGATAATTCTTTTTCCTCGTAGCCAGTCCAATTGATAAAATTAAGACAGAAATCCACCGTTTTTAGCCTTTTATCGCCTAGATACTTAAAGTTGCGAGTTCTGCACAACAAATGCTGAAACAAAACAAAAATGAATTAAAAGACACAATATATTTAAGGATAAGCCACCAATCTAGGTCAAAATAGCGCATAATAAGTGGATATAAAATCCACTTATCACACCCCCAAACTTAAACTGATGCTTGTCCTCAAGCGAAAACAGACTCGACTACCTCTAAATGCATGAATGCAACTGATCCAAGGATCCCATAAGCAAAGCAATAACCAACTTAGCAGAGTGTCTCAGAGAATGTGATAACTCCAAATAGAGATCGACTAAATATCAGCATATTAACATTTACAAGTACAGAAACGTGCGTGTGTGCAATGCTCATCAGAATTACTCATATCGCTAGATCAAAACCATACCTATTCTTCGCCAAGACAATCATAAGTTTATAAATAGAATAAACGCTAGACACTTCATAACCTATAAACACCTCCAACACCATTTGATTTAGACATGAATTCATGCTTTATTACTAACAATTATGACGCAAAATACTATACACAACACACATGCTTATTTGACCGTGCAATGGATGAGACCCCAAAAGGCTTATACAATAAAACCCATGTAGCGAGCGTTAGGTTAGTGGATCCCAGACCGGAAAATTCTTAGGTCACTAGGCTTGAGTCCCCTAGAACTTAATTGCTCGAGTATTAAAGAGCTCACCCTGGCCAACTCTGCATACTCACACTCTCACAAACTTTTTTTTTCTTTTTGTTGTTTTTTTTTTCTTTTTTTTTTCACAAATGCAATCTGGAATGAGAATTCTCAATTCCAACCCTAGACTACTCATATAAATATGAGCTGGCTACTAGCCAATTGACACATATCCATTATTAACAACTACACACAAACTAGCATGAACCCTGGTTTCCCCCAAACTTATATTTAGTGATTCTACGCTATCAAGGGAATAAAGAAAATTCCAAATATAATCAGGTGATTAAATTTCAACAACCAACAAGCATGACCTTAACCTAGCCCAAAAGCAAATGATGAGTTGTGTAAGATTGTGTTACTGCAACATGCACGTCAATTCATAATTATTTAAATCAGCCCTCTATCCATCATTATCACACTCAACTTCATCATTAACTACTAAACGGAATCACCAAGCGCTACGGGATCAAGGAAAATATGATATGCAACTAATCATGAATATGCAATTTTTTTTATTTTTATTTTTTATTTTTTTGAAAGTATGAATTATATGAAATTAAACTAGCATGGTGTATTATGAACTACATGAATGAGTATGACTCGATTAATCAATTATCCTAATTCACCCCCAAACTTAAAATATTCAATGTCCTCATTGAAGGTATAGATAAAGGATAAAAGAGAACTCCCCTAACTGTCGGCATCGTCGCCCTCCTCGGGCGGTGAATCAGATGGTGGAAATGCGCTCCAAACTGAGGCCAATCTACCTTGAGAGAAGAATTTTTCTTTTGAGAAGCCAGTTCTTGTAACTTGCTAATGACCTGCAAACTTGACATAATACTGAACAAAATCACACAAAATCAAACCACACATAAAAACACCAAACCTATGGGTTGCCTCCCATGAAGCGCTGTCATTAACGTCATCTAGCCGGACGTTACTTCCTCAACTCACGGCGGTTTCAAGAGAATCACCGAACCGTCCTCAATAGAAAGACCATTTATACGAACGTTGACATCTTGATTGCTTAGTCCCAACACAACTCTTCTTTCACTCTTCACCTTGAGTTTTCCACCCGTCGACTTCTTCACCTTCTTTTTCTTCTTCACATCTCTAAGATGTTTATCCCTCTCCGATGACTGAACCACACACTCTTCTTTCGCATCATCAACTATCCACCTTCTTAACACATTATCATGCCCTTCTTCAAAAATTACTAACTCATCATTCAAAAGGACATACCTCAAACGCGGTGGAAGTTTTCCGAGCTTTACATTTGAGAGATCTCGAACTGAAGAACTGTCAATGGAATCACTGATGTGATGCTCTAGCATGTGCATATCCGACTTTTCACTAAACAACTGATCAAACTCCTCTGCCTGGCTCGTATCAACCATTTCCATGCTGAAACACTCTTCAACTTCTGCCGAAAATTTCATGGCCTTGAACACATTAAAGGTGACATTCTGGTCTTGTACCCTCATTGTAAGCTCTTCTTTTTGCACATCGATCAAAGTACGACCCGTAGCTAGAAAAGGCCTTCCCAAAATTATTGGAATCTTCTTGTCCTCTTCGAAATCTAGAATCACAAAATCGGCAGGAAATATGAGCCTATCAACCTTCACCAAGACATTCTCTATTATACCCCTTGGATAAGTGACTGACCGATCAGCCAGCTGCAACGAGATATTGGTAGGTTTTGGATCAGGCAGACCAAGTTACTTGAAAACAGACAGGGGCATGAGATTAATGCTAGCTCCCAAATCACATAAGCATTTGTTAAAAGACAACTTTCCAATGGTGCATGGAATTGTAAAGCTTCCTGGATCCTTAAGTTTATGAGGTAATTTCTGTTGCAACACCGCACTACACTCCTCTGTCAATGCCACTGTTTCAAATTCTTCCAACCTTCTCTTTCGTGACAAAATATCCTTCATGAACTTTGCATATCTCGGCATCTGCTCCATTGCTTCAACAAAAGGAATGTTAATGGATAGTTTCTTGAAGACCTCCATAAACTTCTGAAATTGTTTTTCTTGATCTTGTTTCTACAAGCGTTGAGGGAATGGAGGAGGTGGATAAATATGCTTTTCTGGTATTGGTGCTTTAACTGGTTCATCTTTTCTGGATTCTTCATGCACCAACGCTTGAGGCTTTTCATTAGACTCAAATTCCTTGATAACCTCTTCATCAGCTTTCTTTGAGGTCCGTTCAATCTCCTTACCACTTCTTAACGATACTGCATTGCAAGTCTCCTTCCACTCATTCTTTGGATTTGGCTCGGTGTCACTAGGAAGAGTTCCTTGTGGCCTGTTTAACAAGGCATTAGCAAGCTGCCCAATCTGATTCTCCAATGTCTTGAGAGATACTGCTTGACTTTTAACCAACAACTTCAATTCATCCAATTCAGATTTTTCATTAAAAGATTACCCCGCACTAGTCTGAGGCTGCTGCTGAAATCCCGAAGGTTGGAATTTTTACCTTGGAGCATACTGCTGCTGATAGCCCTGATTGAATGGCCTAACTTGCTGACCCTGGAACTGATGATAAGGCTGTTGTGGTTGTTGAACACTTTGATTGTTGCTCCAGCTGAAATTGGGATGGTTCCGATTGTTCGGGTGATAAGTTGCTGGAGCTGGTTGCGGTGATATCTGAAAGTTGCTCACAAACTAAACTGATTCACTAGATATGGCACATTGATTTGTATCATGTGCACCTGCACAAAGCTCACAAACACTTGCCACTTGTTGAACTCCATAGTTAGTCTATGAGTCCACCTTAATAGTCAATGCCTTTAACTGGGCTGCTATAGCTGTAGCTGTATCAACTTCCAGAACTCCTGCTATTTTGCCGTGTGATAGTCTCTGGGTTGGATTTTGATATTCATTTGCCGCCATCATCTCAATAAGCTAATAAGATTCATCATAGCTCTTAGCCCACAGAGCTCCGCCTGATGCTGCATCTAGCAAAGGTCTAGACTGTGCTCCCAACCCATTGTAGAAACCATTTATAACCATCCAATCAGGCATCCCATGATGAGGGCACTTTCGCAGCATCTCCTTATATCGTTCCCAAGCCTCACACAAAGATTCACCAGATTGTTGTGCAAATTGAGTTAGCGCGTTCCTTATTGCTGCAGTTTTAGCCATGGGGAAGAATTTTGTAAGAAACTTCTGAGCAAGATCCTCCCAAGTAGTGATGGAACCGGCTGGTAGAGAATGTAACCAGCCCTTTGCCTTATCCCTTAAAGAGAATGGGAAAAGTCTCAATTTGATAGCATCATCCGACACACCATTGAACTTGAAGGTGTCACAAATCTCGATAAAGTCCCTAATGTGCATATTAGGATCCTCCGTTGAAGCTCCCCCAAACTGAACTGAGTTCTGCACCATCTGAATTGTGCATGGCTTGATTTCAAAAGAATTAGCTGCAATGGCTGGCCAGACAATGCTAGACTGAATGTCATCGATCTTTGGCTGGGAATAGTCCTTCAAAGCCTTCGCAGCTACTGCTACTCTGTCGCCCATTGTTGCTTCTACTATCACTTCAAGCTCTTTTGTTGCTTCAAGCTCTTCTTCTTCCAGCTTATCTTTCAAAGTTTAAGAACGTGTTCACATAAACAACTCAAGATCTTTATACTGGCAGAGCGAGAAAACACGCCGTGAGAGAAAAAAAACTATTCAAGTCAGTTAAGTTTAACCTCCGCTGATGTTAAACACTAATTCTGAAAATAACACCGAAGTCCCCGGCAGCGGCGCCAAAAACTTGTTGGTTCGAAAACTAACTGCGCAAGTGTACGCGGTCACAAGTAATATAATAAATTCGTTCCCACAGAGACTTGGTGTTTGTTCAGAAATAATATTTAAGCAACGACGTATGATTAAACAACAAACTGCTTGAATAAATATCAAAAGGGGGTATTTTTGTATTATTCTAATTGATTATTTATTAATATTAAATAATTCGAACTAATTAATTTAATTAAATGAAAATTTATATGTGAGAAAAACATGGGATTCTAATTTCATTATTTATTTCATTTAGAATTGATGCCTTAATTTCAAAGTAATTTTGATAATTTACGAAAGCTAGTCGGGAACACGAAAATAACATAAGCGCCTTTCAGTCTTAATTTATATCAAACCACACAAACATCCACTTAAAAAGATAGAAGTCGTGAGGACAGCTTTTATGTTTAGACCCTATATGTCTATAAGATTTGAAAACATAATTGGTTTACGAATAAATTCCTTTATTATGACTACATAGGGTGATGTGAAAAAATCCTATCACTTATCGTAAATGTACATGACAATTACGAACCTATGCTAACATGGCAAATTCTAAATTCCTAAATCCACTTTCGCATTCATTAGGAATTAATAATTTAGACGTTAGCTACACATCTAATAAATTAAGCGCAACCACATTAGGCAATCTGAATTTTTATCATAATACAAATTATTAAGGCATCGAATTACTAAATTACGTAAATAAATCCATTAGAATCCCATGACGGCGATTAGTTCATAATTAAACGAATCGTCATCATGGGATTAATTGAAATCATAATACTGATAATAATAATAATAATAATAATAATAATAATAATAATAATAATAATAATAATAATAATAATAATAATAATAATAATAACAACAACAACAACAACAATAATAAAACTAAATTAAAAATTACGATAAATTAAATATGAAAATTACAAGAGTTAGAATGTAGAATCGAAATAGCTTCCAATGAAAGAAAAGAGCGCTCCTAATAATCCCCGTAAATTCTTCAACCAAAATAACAATTATACTAAAATTGCAAAAATTTAAAGTGTATAAAAATGAAATTTAAAATTACAAGAAAAAAAGAGAGAATACAAGAGAGAATTTATTGCTCTCCAAAATGTTGTGTCTTACAAGCTTGAGAACTACACCTATTTATAGCACAAATTAGCACACCAAATTAATAAAAAAAATGAAAAGAATTAAAAAGAAATAAAAAGAAATAACACACCACAAATTAATTAAACGCCAGCCGAAAGTTTTAAATCAACAGCACAACAACAACAACTGCACTCAGCCGCGCCAAGACAAATCCCAGTTGCATGACTGGCGCGTAACAGCCACGCGCGGAATATCCTTCTTCCCTTCTGGCGCGTGATAGCTGGCCGACAACTTTTTTTTTTCATTCCTTTACTTTTATTCGTTGACAGCTTCCTTTCTTTTTTCAATCCTGGAATGATTGGTGACCTGCTAACACTTATAATACAACCTGGCTATTTCGTTTTATTATAAATAGCTCTTAAAAATTCTTTTTAATCCGCACAACTTATAATCTTTATTAATAAATAATTAATTTAATTCAGAAATTATAAAAATAAATATCTAATATTATTAGATATTTATAAATATAATTTTCTAATTAAATAAAATATTTATTAATATAAATATATCTTTAAGTCCTAAGATACGGTCTATTGAGGGCCTGGAACCGGACTTCTTTTACTTAACAAAAAATATATCAATTCAAACCGGGGTTTTCTCTTTAAGAATATATCACTTTCCATCCTTTTGTGATAATTCTATTTTCTCATTACTCGTCCAGGTGTAAATTATGGTTTCTTGAGGATCTGAAACCAGACTCTTTTTGCTTGGAAAAAAATATATCAATTCCAACCGGGATTTTCTCTTTAAGAATATATCACTTTCCATCTTTTTGTGATAATTCTATTTTCTCATTGCTCATCCAGGTGTAAATTACGGTCTCTTGAGGATCTGAAACCAGACTCTTTTTGCTTGGAAAAAAAATATATCAATTCCAACCGGGATTTTCTCTTTAAGAATATATCACTAAGAATTTCTTTATGATAATTCTTTTTCCTCGTAGCCAGTCCAATTGATAAAATTAAGACAGAAATCCACCGTTTTTAGCCTTTTATCGCCTAGATACCTAAAGTTGCGAGTTCTGCACAACAAATGCTGAAACAAAACAAAAATGAATTAAAAGACACAATATATTTAAGGATAAGCCACCAATCTAGGTCAAAATAGCGCATAATAAGTGGATATAAAATCCACTTATCATCTGCCTTATCCAAATTGGCAGCCTAATCAGGCTTCCGGTGGAAGCTGGGGGTACCGCCCGGTAGCCTTGCTCCGGTAACCCCATCATGGAAGCTACTCTGGAAGCCCTACTGGATGACTGGTAATGGTTACAGGTTATCCTCAATGGGATGCCCTCGGCACCCTAAGCCACGCATTTCTTTACTACCATGTACATGGTAACCCCTAGGGCTGCCATGAGCCCTTGGAAGCCCGACAGATTACTTGTATTCCTCATGAATCTGGACCCTAATCCTCTAGTGGGCCTAAATCTAACCCATACAAGATTTTGGTCACAACAACTACCCCCCCGGTTCCCTGAAGTACTGAGTGCAAGGGGAACCAATTATTCGTGGGGTGTCGCTTTCCTAGTTTCTCAGCAAAAATCCGCATCCTCGTACTCTCGTCAGTTTAATATGACAAGGTGTATAAATATTAAGAATTTATAATTGTAATTATTTGGATTAGTATCAGCATTTTCATTCGATAATCCTTGTAATTGTGCTACGGGAGGTCAAGTGAAAAATGGGAGCCTCCTAATTTGCTCACTTAAATGTCATATTTGAATAATTTCTTTTTCTAGGGATAGGAGGATAATCATCAAAAAGGATAGAGTTAAATTTGAACTTCACTATTCTTCTTGAGTAGAAGCGGTTCATTTCCCGTGCATACACGCTTCCCCCTTAGCCTAGTTTTTTGTGCCATATTCATTCATCTAGAGGGGCACGTCTCAGCAATACTCCTCCCCATATATTATATCGTATTTTAACCTTTTCACCTTTCTTTTCTATCTGTTCACCAAATATCCTCTCAAATAAGCAAAGGTTTCAAGAGCTTTTATCAAAATTTATCCGGCTAAGGCTAGGTCATTCCGGTTCCTTCTTCTTTACTCAGGTATGTCTCGGATCCTTACAGTCTGTTCATGTGCCTATTACTGCGATTGTGCATATATTGTTTGGGCACACATTTGATTCTTCTCATGCATATTTGTATACACATGTATCTGAAATAATTGACATCCCCGAGGATATTGCATGCTATTAGTCCCGATTTGTTTGAATTTCACATGCTTAACTACAAATTCTTGTCGCATTATCCCCTTTTGATATTTGATTTAGGTTATATCTGCTTGTCTGAACTTTAATCGATAGATGCATGTACTTTTCTCTTATCTCATTGTGCTCGTCGAAGTAGTTGGAGATGGTTCGTATTCCGGCTACCCCCCTGATTGTTCTTCGATATGTTCATAATAAGTTTAATGTTTGTTCCCACTGAATCTGGCTGCTTTAGACTAGTTTTCTTAAATTAGTATTTGAGAATTGTTGGTTTAAGTATGGTCATGGTATCTTAAAGAGATTTCCGTGATCCCATTCCATTCGGGTAGCCCCAATACCGCCATATTAGGTGATTATGTCCATAGCCACCCCCCGAGCCCTGGCATTCTTTTGACTTGACCCGGTAACCCCTTTACTTCCTGGGTACACCCAAATTAACCATTGCCAACTTTTACCTTTCTTGACTCTAGGTTACCCAATTTCAATCCCTTCTTCTAATCTGCTTCCTCCTTGTGGTTGCAGATGTCTAACTCATCCGTCTCGGGTGGTTCATCGCAATATCTAGGCAACCTGTCACCCATTTTCGGTGAGCCCTCAAATTCAGGGTCAACCCATCTCAACGATGTGCTTCTCCGTCAACCCTTACTGCAATCCAAGCCGTCTATCAGTTCTCGAACTCGTTCTCGAGTTGAGGTCATAAATCCTCTCGAAGCTGAGATTGTAAGTCGGCATCATGATCCTTCTTTGGAGGCTGGTTTATCAAACTTTGATAACGAGGACACTAATAAGATTTATTTGAGCTCGAATACAGATGCGGAAGAGAAATTGACTGGAGTACTTTGGGATGAGGCTGAGCAGCCATTTTTGACAATGAAGACTTGTTAGATGAGGAAGAGGATGTTGAAGTTGGGTTGATGGTAGAAATTGAACGGAAGCTTCACGTTCCGGCAAGCTTCGTTCCCTCATGCGAAGATATGGACTCTTCTATGAATGTAGATAGACTTGAAAGGTTGTAAGAGCTATGTAGCCCGTGATGTAATCTGGTGGTACTCAGTGAGGGCGAGAGGTGCCATAGATTCAACAATTTTGAGCCTGATCAGTCCATACCGAATGCAGTGCTATCGGCATCCTTTTTCAAGTTGGGGTTTTCTCTGGCAATGCATTCATTTTTTGCTGATGTGCTGAATTTTTATGACATTGCTCCAATGCAGTTGTCTCCTAAATCCTTTAGG
This sequence comes from Saposhnikovia divaricata, assembly GCA_036435485.1. Lineage (NCBI taxonomy): Eukaryota > Viridiplantae > Streptophyta > Magnoliopsida > Apiales > Apiaceae > Saposhnikovia > Saposhnikovia divaricata. The sequence goes on from CM071598.1 coordinate 61,446,296, forward strand.
TTTGCAGCTTGCATGTATATCCTTTACGACCAAACCTTCTCTGCTCCCCTTACTACTAGAGAGCTGGGATAATTTTACTAACTGAAAGATGTGGGAAGGAAAATGGGTATTTTTTACCTCACTTTCTGGAACAACAGACATGGTAGATGTATAAAGCGGAATAAACTGGGAATGCATGACTGGTTGGAGATGTTTTTATATTGTTATGACTGTGAGGAAATGAGAAAGGAATGGAACCTGACTCCGGGTAAGCATACGGTACCCCCACACATTATTGGTAGCCCTAAACGAATCATCCTCTTTTTTTGACCCGACCTTCATTTTTATTTCTGTATTGTTTAGGGATCCCAACACAAACCTCCCTAAAGGGGATTGAAGAGAAGAGGTCAAGCAAAATCATGAAGTTGGCAGGCTCGTTGGGAGACGGGGAGAGTTTGCTAACCCCGAAGACGTTGGTGAAATTGGGGTTCTCGAGACCCGCGGCTACCCCACCTCCTGCTCGTGAGATGGAGGTCAAGGAAGAGTCGGAAAGAGGGCCCAAGTCACAGGGTACCAACAAGAAGCATTAGAGGAAAGGTGGGGCTTTCACTGGCTCCCCTTCCGGTAACCCAGGCTGCCACTCCCTAGACTTCTTACTCACACACACGTCTCCACCCAATGTGTCGTACTTCTCTGTTTATACATCTCTATAAGGTTTCTTATATATGTGATTTGGCTATAAATTGTTTTCTACTTGCCATGCATCTTTTTGCTTGTTTACGCTTATCTCTTTTAACTCTGAGGTATATCTGTCGTGATTTCTAATGTCTTTAATATCTCATATTTTCAGGAATGTCAGGAACTGTTCCCTCTTTTGTGCAGCCCTCGAGAAATATGAGGACCTATTTCCGGATGATGACCTGGTTGGACCTACAATTAATGCCACTCCCATCTCCCACGCTAGTGCTTTTTCTGTTGGCAAGTGGGTACCGCTCCGGCTGACAAACAGCGGTTCTCCCAGGCCTCGGGTAGCCTGGCTTCCACTCCGGAAACAAGGTCTTCCAAGAGAGCCAATCTGCCACAGTCACCTGGGGTATCATAAGAGATTCAAAAATTTTACAAGCTTACTGAGGGACAGATCCCTTTAGAGGTCATCACAGGATGGTCCAAACTCAAGGTTTCGGAAGCCGTTCGCGCCATGCTATTTTCTTCGGGGGAAAATATATTCCATCAGATGAGGCTCGTCAATCAGATGGTGGCTACCACCCATGGAGATTGGAAGCTAAGGGAAGACTTGAGGCAGGTACGGGCCGACCTCAGTGCTGCCGAAGAAGAGAAAAAGAAACTTTCGGATGCTAACAAAAAGTTAAGGGGTGATGTGTCGGTGATAACGAAGGAGAAAGAAAAGCTTGGCAGGTTGGTGTCTGCTCAGGACAAAGAAAAAGAGGACACGATAGCTATCCATGCAACTAATGTTAAAGAATTAACACTGCAGGTGGATGCATTGCATGCCTCGACGAGGCGGCTTAAAGAGGCCCTCCCAGAGAGGTACAAATTGGGATTTGCCAAGGGTGTCAATGATTATATAAAGTCAACTTGGAAGGTGATGCCGGACCTTGATTGGGCACTCCTGGGTGATGATGCCGTGAGACAGGTGGAAGGTTTCAAGACTGAGGCGGCCAAATCCCAGGCTCTTGCCACCAAGGTGACCTCCAAGCCACCAGTAGCTCTGCAGAATGTGACTGAAGATACTTAAGCGAATATGGTCGAGGCTCCCGCCAGTACGGTCGAGATAGCTCCAGATGATTCCATCAAGAAGGTTGATCCTATCAAGGACTCCCCTGATAATAAGGCTACCAAAGACCCTCCATCTTCTTAACAACTTTCCTTCAAACGTTTCAGTGAATGTTTTGACGAACTTTTAATATGCTGGCTTATGAACTTTATGGTTTTAATCAAGGGGGTGGGCTCCTTTAACGCTCCACAAATGTAATCTTGAATTTCTTAACTCTAATCGTTCTAAGGCCGTAGACCTCGGTACCTCTGAAATTGTTTTATTAACGTAATGCATGTTTGTTTTGTTAACTCGTTCTTCATGACTAACAACTTTATCATGCTATTGTTGGTTACGCCCTGAATATCCTTCGTACAAGGGTCTAGCAACGGGTGCTTACAGGATACCACAACAAATACACAGGTAGCTCAGTTTAGACTAAGACTTCTACCATGCTTCTCTGGTTTAGTTATACATAGATTATCTGCTAACTATTCAACGAACACTAATTCGTAACTAATAGTTTTCCCGATTCAAACTCTAAACTCATTTCTACCCTAGGGTACCAATTTGCTAAGCAAGAAATGTAATTGCTATGACTTTAAACCATTTATAACCAGATGCAATTATTGAATTCTAGCACGCAACATGGTTTTCCTGACTAATCCTAAGACGAGTTTATACAAGTACTTAGAGGATATATGCCATATTTACGCTGATTAAACGGATAATAAATCATGAATCAAGAATTGAGCAATTAGATGATAATGCAATATAGAAGTGTACTCAAGTAGTTACGGCAGTACGTACCCGAATAGGGAGCTGCAAAAAATGACAAACTACTTTTACCTCAGTCTGCGGGGTTGCTTCCTTGGGTGTGGGGGTACCGTCCAGTAACCCTATAATATCTGGAAGCCCCAAATATGGGAACTCACTCCGGAAGCCCCTTTGCCGGTAATCTGTACCCGGTAGCCTGGGTGCCGGAGGCTTAGCCTGGTAGCCTCTGTTCCGGAAGCCCTAGTCATTTAATTAATCACATATGGTAATGTCATGTAAGCCATTCCTGTAAGGCTGCATTAGTAAAATATTTGATAATCCATACGAGTTAACTATTGTAACCACGTAGGTCGATGATTAAAAGATCGATGTATGCCAATCAAGATTCCATACATGATTAATAACAAAGGAGACCATGTATGCCAGTCAGGGTTCCAAACATGATCAAAGAATGAAGGGAGTCATTTATGCCGATTAGGGTTCCATACATGCCCTAGTGACCAAGTAAGCCATGTGAGCCAGTCAAGGTTCCACACATGTCTGGTGATGAAGGGATCCATGTGTGCCAATCAGGGTTCCACACAAGCCCAAAAAATGATGGGAGTCATGTATGCCAATCAGGGTTCCATACATGCCCTAAAGACCAAGTAAGCCATGTGAGCCAGTCAAGGTTCCACACATGTCAGGAAAATTTAAAATTCTGACCAATTTCAACCTGCTAAGCTGAGAGGTGTATTCACTACTACCCCCTAGTTCTGGATGGTAGGCTGGCTGCCATGTAGAACTATGCTTGTAGGTCTTCAATATCTTTCTAAAATATTTATAAGTGGTAAATATAAAAGGAAACAATCAAATTCTACTTTTACTGAAAATTGAAAGAGTACGATTACATAAAATTTCATCCAGACAGGATATGCATCCACTACCCCCGGGCATCTACTGAAAATCGTGAAATCCTAATAACTGAATAGGAAATGACACAACCACAACTAGTAGGTTGCCTTTATTCATCTTAAGCCTGAAAGAGGCCTACACTTTCTTTGAAAAGAGTCTTACTGATAGTACTTCTTTAGGTGCTCAGCATTCCAAGCACGGGGAATAGTGTTCCCATCCATGTCTTCAAGGTGGTAAGTGCCTTCCCAAAAAATAGACTTTATTTTGTAACGCCCTTCCCAATTTGCTCCAAAGGCTCCGTGTCCGGGAACCAGCATATTGGGCATCATTATTCTCAGTACTAGGTCACCAACCTTGAGTGGTCGAGGGTGTACCTTGTTGTTATAGTATTTGCGGGTCATCTGCTAGTAAGCCGCAAGTTTCAGCTGGGCGGTAGCCAGTGTTTCTTCCAACTTGTCCAGGGCTAACCTCTGGTTTATCTCATTTACCTCTTGATTGAAATTATCCCTTCTGTAGGATCCCTTCCCGACTTCCACATGGACCATAGCTTCATAGCCATAGGTTAGAACAAAGGGAGACTCTCCGGTAGTGGACCTGGGAGTGGTGTTGTAAGACCATAATACCATTGGGAGTTCCTCTGGCCAGTTTCTCTTTTGTTCTTCCAACTTGGTTTTCAGAGTGTGCTTAATAATTTTATTCACAGCCTCCATCTGCCCATTGCTTTGGGGGTGGCAAACTGCTGAAAAATCTTTCTTTATTCCCAAGTCTTCACATAGGCTCCTCATTTCCTTACTATCAAATTGTTTGCCATTATCTGAAATTAGCTTGTATGGTACCCCATACCTACATATAATGGCTCTCTTAACGAATTCTTTCAGCTTGCTGGCAGTGATGGTAGCCAGGGGTTCCGCCTCAGTCCACTTAGTAAAGTAGTCAACAGCTACCACAACATATTTCACACCACCTCTGCCTTTCGGAAGCTCCCCAATCAGATCAATTCCCCAAATTGCAAAGGGCCAGGGGCTTCCAATGGGCCTTAGTTCCACAACCGGGTTGCTATTGAAGTTAGCAAACCTTTGACATTGATCACAAGCTTTAGCAAAGACATAAGCATTAGATTTCATGGTAGGCCAGTAGTAGCCCTATCGAAGCACCTTATGGGCAAGGGAGGTATCCCTCGAGTGATTGCCACAGATGTCTTCATGGATTTCCCTTAGGATGTATTCACATTCATTTCCAGATATGCATTTAAGTGGAGGTTGGTTAAAACCCCTCTTATATAGGATGCCATCATAGATCACATAACGGGCAGTCTTGTATTTTAGTTTCCGGGCTTCATCTTTATCTTCCGGAAGCACCCCCTTAGTGATGTACTCACGTATTGGGGTTGTCCATTTGCTTTATGCTGAAAATTCTATCTCCATAACCTCCTCTCGATGGATACTTGGTTGGAGTTGAACTTCGAGGGGAATCACCCATAACAAAACAGCTTCTTTTTGGGATCCCAACTTGGCAAGGGTATCAACATTGGCATTTTCCACCCTTGGGATCTGATTCAGATTCAATAATTTGAACTTATTAATGAGTTCTTGGGCATACCTCATGTAGAGTTCAGTGCGGGGACCTCTGCCCTGGAAGCTCCCTTTGATTTTCCACACAAACAACATGGAATCACTAAAAACATTCAAGTATTCCACCTTCATTTCCAAAGCTAATTTCAGCCCAGGAATTAAAGCCTCATATTCAGCATCATTGTTGGTGGCCCTTAAACCGAAGTGTATGGCACTTTGCATGCGGTGCCCCTCTGGGCTTACCAACTCTATTCTTGCACCTCCTCCATTGTTGTTTACTGCTCCATCAACATATAGGTTCCACCATAATTGGGGGCCCTCGGCATCCCCTTCGGTAGTTGGGGGTACCGGTGTACATTCTTCTCCGGTAACCTCGAAATCTGGAGGAAACTCCAGTAAGAAGTCAGCCAGTGCTTGGCCCTTGATAGCAGTTCGTGGTTTGTAATCTATGTCGAACTGTCCCAGCTCGATAGCCCATTTCATCATTCTACCGGAGGCTTCCGGCTTGTGCATCACTTGCCTTAGGGGGAAGGATGTTCTAACTTCAATTTTGTGGGCCTGAAAGTAAGGCCTTAGCTTCTTGGAAGCCAATATTAGAGCATATGCTAGCTTTTCCATGCTGGGATACCGGGTTTCCGCATCTAACAGCCTTTTGATTACATAGTATACTAGGTATGTACTTGCTCTTCCTCCCGGATCAACACAACACTTATAGAATATTCAAAAACAGCTAGGTATAGAATGAGTACCTCACCTTACAGGGGTTTGGAGAGAAGTGGTGGGCTTCCCAACTATTCCTTTAGCTTTTTGAAGGCTTCCTCACACTCCGGGGTCCATTCAAATTTTAGCCTTAAAGAACTCTTTGCATTTATCGGAAGACCGGGACACAAACCTATTTAGGGCTGCCACCCTTCCGGTAAGCCCTTGCACTTCCCTAACGTTCCTTGGGGATCTCAGTTCCAGCAATGCCTTGATTTTGGCAGGGTTTGCCTCGATTCCTCTATGGTTCACAATGAATCCAAGGAATTTTCCAGACTCCATACCAAAGACACATTTTTGGGGGTTCAGTTTCATCTTGTACTTCCTTAGGATATCAAACATCTCAGATAGGTGCAACACATGGTCAGCTTCCACCTTTGATTTTACCAACATATCATCAACGTAGACTTCCATAGTCTTACCAATCTGTTTCTTAAACATCATGTTTACTAGCCTTTGGTAGGTAGCCCCGGCATTCAGCAGCCCAAATGGCATCCCAACATAACAGTAGAATCCTCTATCAGTTATGAAGCTGGTATGCTCCTGATCAAGCTCATACATCGGTATCTGGTTATAGCCAGAATAGGCATCCATGAAACTCAGCAAAGCATGGCCTGTCGTAGCATCCACCAGTTGATCAATTCTGGGTAGCGGGAAGCTATCCTTAGGACAAGCTTTATTCAGATCAGTAAAGTCAACACATGTCCTCCATTTCCCATTGGGCTTCCGGACCAGTACCGGGTTTGCCAACCATGTTGGGTAGAAGGATTCTTTAATCAAGCCAGCCTTCAGTAACCAGTCTACCTATTCCTGGAGGGCGGTAGCCCTTTCACCACTTACAGGTCTTCTTTTTTGCCGGATAACCCTTCTCTCAGGGTCAATATTCAGGTGGTGACACATGATTTTTGGGTCAATCCCAACCATGTCAGAGTGATACCATGCAAACACATCTAGGTTGCCTTTAAGGAAAGAGGTCAACCTTTCTCTTGTCTTTTCATCTAGCTGCTGTCCAATTTTCAAGACTTTACTAGGATCTTCAGCATCCACCAGTATGGGAATAGTATCCTCGGCAGCCCCTGCCTTTTCCAGGGCACCCGACATCTTGGGATCAATATCGATTTCAACCGGGAGCCCTTTCATCACTTCCTGGTTTTCATTCTCTGACATTGTTTCATCCGGTTCACCATATGAGGAATCTTTTACTGTGCCTTCCACTGTAATGTTTTGAATTTCTCCATTTTTCTTGGCAGCTTCCAACAGCAAGCTTTGTGGTGGTACTACCCCCCGAAAAACAGGAACCTCTTCAGTAGGTTCCTCTGGTAGCTCCACTATTATGATGGCATTGCATGATGCCTTTTCAAACTTCTGTGGCTCTAGCCCATGGCTTCTCATTAGGGCTTCCCTATCGGCCTTTTCTTCAGCTTGAATAGATTTATCTACCTTCTCGGTAGCATGTACAGCTTTGTTATAGCATTCCCTTGATTCATGTTGACATCCTTTCACACACCCGACGCCATTTGGGGTAGGGAACTTCGTTGAAAATTGATATATTGAGGTTACCACCCTCATATCCTTCAATACCGGTCTCCCAAGAATTGCATTATGAGAGATGTCTTCGTCTACTACCATGAATTCAACCATTTGGGTGGCCTTGCAGGGATCCACACCCAGTGTCAACGGCAATTTGATCTTTCCCATGATTTGAACAGGGTTATCGGGAAATCCATGTAGCTCATTATTGGTAGGCAGTTGCTCTTTATCCAGAAGCCCTAATTTCTGGTATGTGGTGTATGCCAAGATATTCACTGAGCTTCCATTATCAACCAGTACTCTATGCACATTCATTACACCAATACTCACGGTTACCACCAAAGCATCATTATGAGGGTGGTGAACCCACTTGGCATCCTCCTCGGTAAAGGAAATATCAGCGGTTTCTCCTTTAAACATCTTAGGGGGCTTTTCTGCAAGGTGGAAAACATTTGTTAGGGGTTTCCCCCTTGCCTCCCGGGCATACCAATCTCTGGCATTCTGGCTTGCACCCCCCAAGTAAGGGTCACCAAAGATGGTGTGGATGCTAGGAGCTCGGGTAGTCCTATCCTGGTTTCCCGGAGTTTTATCTTTGTTGTCTATCCCTTCCTTATACTTCTTAGCTTCTTGAGCCACAAATTCAGTCAGGTATCCGTTTCTGATCAATTCTTCAATTTGATCTTTCAAGTGCCTGCAATCGGCAGTCTCATGGCCATTTGCCTCATGGAAAGCACAGTACTTCCCTTGATTCTTCCATCCCGGAGGGCCTGCTCGATAGGGCCTGTGGAACAATCCACTTTTCTCATTTACTTCAAGAATATGGTCGATGGGGACAGTTAAAGGAGTGTATTCTGAATATTTCTGAAAATTCGTCCTTTGAGTGAGTCTGTCCTTGACAGAAACTCTATCATTGGTCAATTCTTTCAGACATAGCGACCACATGATCCAAGATATCTTTTTTGCTAACATCACCATTGTTTCCTTTGTTTCATCCATTACCATCCTGAGATGGTGTCTTATCACTATCGGAATTGTCACTCGTCATATCTCCTCCAAATGATGATTTTTGAGGCCCCTCCTTCGGGCGCCAATTGTTGTGGGAGGAATTTGTCACAACAAATTAGGAGGCCTGTTGCTGGAATAGCGTCAATAAATACGGAATCGTCCAACCACCCAGAAAGGCTCGTAGTTAGAGATATATGGCTAGCTGCCCGGAAAGGCCCACAGCTAGGGGTTTCCAAAGAACACGGGAGGTGGTTCCTCGGAGGATCGAACTGGATTCGCGGGAATTAGGGCTCAAGGACCGAATGTTGGCATGCCAAGAACCCTAATAAAGATGCGTCACACAAGAGTATTCGTGCTCTATGTTACTCAAGGTGTCAAAGTGTCTCAGAAGATCTCGTAAACTGCATACATACCACTATTTATAGTGGATCAAGCCCGTATATAGTTCTATTATGATATATTCGGTTGTTAATTATGATGAATTATCCCATTTATGAAGGGATTATGACTGATATTTCTGATAATAATCGTGTATTATGTATATAATCACGTTACCAAGCTGTATTAGGACTGTTAGAAGCCCATTCCTTGATGTTTATCTCAAGAATATATGAATTATCATGATTTAATCAAGTATATATGACATATATCCTTTAATAACTGAAGATTTATCTGATTAGGAGTGTAAATCAACTGTAAAGACGTGTTCCTAAAAAGTAGGAGATCTACCTTATCCAAATTGGCAGCCTGATCAGGCTTCCGGCGGAAGCTAGGGGTACCGCCCGGTAGCCTGGCCCAGGTACCCTTCCTGTAACCCCATCATGGAAGCTACTCTGGAAGCCCTACTCGATGACTAGTAATGGTTACAGGTTATCCTCAATGGGATGCCCTCGGGACCCTAAGCCATGCATTTCCTTACTGCCATGTACAGGGTAACCCCTAGGGCTGCCATGAGCCCATGGAAGCCCGACAGATTACTTATATTCCTCATGGATCTGGACCCTAATCCTCTAGTGGGCCTAAATCTAACCCATACAAGATTTTGATCACAACATCGTGCAAAGCACGGGTTACTTTTAAATACTTTTAAAATTATATGATTAAATAAAATCTATACTATTATATAATAATTTATTACGGATATAATTTAACTTTGTAACTAGTTAATAAAATTATTAGTAATAATAATAGTTATTTAATAAATGATATGTATTGATTAGAATTAATAACAAAAAATTTGTTGTTGACGGGATTTGAATCATGGATCTTTAGAAGAGGGATTTAAATATAGAATATTCTTTATTATTAGATCTAACGGCTATGATCTATTTACTAAATATCTAACGGTCACTATTTTTTAGATGATTGAACCAAATTGAACTAAACAATCAAATTATACCCCTATTTACTTATTATATAATAGTATAGATTATAAATGATTATACTAGCAAATTTGCAAGAAATAATTTTCAGAAACAATAAATTATATTTATTTGATTATATTATTGATATACGTTTTTTTTACGTGAGAGGATCACAAAAAAAGAAAAAGGTACTTTAGGGTAAGATTGGCACGACGGGGCTTTATGCCCGTGACTAAAAGTGATTTTTAACTGTAAGTTAAAAAATGTGTGTTTGTGTAATAAGTTAGAAAGTAATTTAAAGTCAAAAAACACAGCTTAATGCTAGAAGTTGGTGGGAAGTACTTTTTTCAATGACTTATTTTATTTTTGTAAATTTATTTGATAAAAGTTAATATTATTATTTAAATTTCAATTTATAAATTTTATTTTCAATTATACAGTTTTAACATCTCAAAAGTTGTCAAAAATATAAAATTACCTAAACAGATAATTTTCACTTATCACCTTTTGACTTTAAGAAACTTTAAGTTATAAGTCACTTTTTTAAGATTACCACAAAGGGCTCTAAGAGTCTGTTTAGATTAACTTAAAAAATGTTACTTATAACTTAAAATGCAATTGACTCGCTTTAACTAAAAAGTGATAATTTTAAATTTAAGTCAAGTTTATTTGTTTGCCTAATTTTACTTTAAGTATTTTTTCTAAAAATGATTAAAAATATAAAAATTTATAATTTTTAAACATAATATGAAAATATAAAATACAAATATATGCAAAAAATATAATACGAGTTAAAAGGTGACTTAAAAATATATATAAAAATTGATATGAGGAAAAAAATAGGTTGAAAAAAAGTATCTCAAAGGTACTTAAATTTTTTAAACCGAAACTAACTTTAAGTTAAATATTTTAAGTGTATACAAACACATCAACTAACAATTTAAAGCGGATTAGAGTAGCTTTTTAAGATATTTTATTCTACCTAAAATAAAAGAGTTGCTTTCAATTAGCAAAAAAAAAAAAAAAGAGTTGCTTTCACTTTTTTTTAAGGACAAAGGAAAAATTATATTAAAGTAAAAAAATTTTATGTAAAGATTTTTATATCATAAAAGATTTTCACTTTTATGTAAAGATGTGAGAACAGGGTCATATTTTAAAATATCTTATAAACAATGAGAAGAATATCTAGAGTCTGAATTATTAAATTAAAAATGAAATATCTGGAGTCTTCAGGCCGAAGCATGGAATCTTGGAGCATGTCTATTGATGTGTAGTATTTACTTAGGGATCGTTTGGTTCGTACCGGGGAACGGAAAGGTTATTAGAAAGGATGATAATAAGAAAGGAAATGAATGATTTTGAATTATTTTATTTTGGTTCTGATTCAGAAATGAAATTGAAATTTATATCAAAATTATTTTTAATTTATAAAAGTTAAATTAAAAATAAACTTTTACTTTTTTTAAATAAATTACATGTAAATCCAAGTTTTAATGGGTTAAGATAAAAAATATCATTGAATATAACAAAAAACTAAGGAAAGGGAAACAAAATACCTGATGAGGGTGTGGGGAATGAGATATGAGGAATATAAGATAATTCTAAAACTAAAAAAAGGTCCTTAACAAAAAAAAAACTAAAAAAAGGTCAAAAAAATGACAATTTTTATAAAAAAAGAAAGCACAAATAAAGAGAATGAGCCCTGTTGATTCTTTTTTCCTTTGTTTATTATCCCTAACCAAACCGCCCATAGTGTCGTTCGTCAATTGTGGGCCGACCTCAAATCCTCTGGTTGTGTGGTCCTCAAGTTTTAGAAGCGATTTTTCAAAAGGAAATTCTTAATGGAATCAAAATTTATTTCGTGTAAAAGTAATATTATTTGATATTCATGACAATATTTCCTAAGTCCCACTTGATTCTTTACTTTTTTAGAAATTACCCAAAATACATTATTTTTGTAACCCAACCACCCAAAATATCGTTTAGCGCTGATATCCGCCCTTTTTGACCACGGAACACGCATCATGGGAATGCGCGGTCTGGGATACGCATTCCAGGAATGCGCATCTCAAGTCACGCATTCGAGGAATGCGCAATGACGTCATTGTATCATATTCAGCTCCGGTGCTCAGACGAACGAAATATCGCTCTCAAAATCGCAACTATCCGTTCTCCCAACCCCGGCAACTTCCATTCATTTTGAGGACATAAAAATGATTCTCAAACCTTGCTCTACATTTTCCTCGATTCATTTGTCGAGTTTTGGCCCCGCAGGGGCGTGTATAAGCATGCCGGAAAGCTAATCGGAAAAACAAGGTTGGTTTTGGGGGTTTCAAATCCGGCAAACTAAACGTAAATATAATGACATAGGTGTGTAGAGGAGAGTAAGGCGATCATTTTGGTGTATATGATGCAATTGCTCGATGCATGGAAAGGACGAACGATGTGATCAAACTTTTGCCGTCAAATCGCCTTCGGCGGCTGCTGTAGAAGACGATGAATAGTTAACCATATACGCATGATGTACATGCGTATCGTCGAAAACATGTTCAACATACGTATACGTGGTTACTGTTCACAGATGCATACATGAATTTTGCAAACTCCACACAGTTACCACATGCGTGGTCAAATTATACGCATTGTTAGAATGCGTAGCCCCTGTACGCATTTGTGTATTGCGTGGTTGGTGGGTATTTTGGACGGACGTTTCCGCCTGTGGGTATTTTGGGCACCCAGAATTAAAATGTGGGTATTCTGGTTTTTCACCCTTACTTTTTTTTTTATATTCATTTTAAGGTGTATTTTAAGGATAGTTTTATAACTTATTTTAAATTTTTTTTGTATTATATATATATATATATATATATATATATAGTTGCACTCCATAGCAAACACCTTATATAACAAACAATAAAGAACATCTCATATCTAATATAATTTAAGAGTTCCGTCATAGCAACCAATACAAAAAGTTGCTATTTTTTTACCCTCTAGCAAACCAGGGAAAAAAAATTAAAAATTTATTGTTCATTGATGACGTCACTGATGACGTCATCAGTGAACAGTAATTTTCAATTTTTTTTTTTTAAGCCTTGATAGAGGGTAAAAAAATAACAACTTTTTGTATTGGGTGCCCTGGCGGGGCCAAAAGATCTAATAAATCTAAGATGTTCTTTGTTGTTTGTTATATAAGAATGTTCTGTATGGAGCAAAGGCCTATATATATATATATATATATTATATTATATTTTTATACAAAAAAAAAATTTTAAAAATAAGATATTGAACTACCATTAAAATGCATTTTAAAATGCGTGCCAGAAATATAAAGTATTCACTGAAACTGAGTGAGTAATATATAATTGATGAAAATCAAATATATTATTCCATTGCATGCACAGTAAATATATTATTCCAATGCATGTACAGTATTTAACTGCTCATTCTTAATATTAATTTACTCCTCAATGCGTAATAATGTATTACTTTCTTGATGTTATCGAAATATTATGGTACAAATTTATATTCACATTATTATTAAAAGTGAATTGTAATTAAATTTGAGAAAATTGCTCCTATTATATCCTTATATATAATAAGTATAAAAGGAAGTTTATCTAAAATTTTGGTCCGATCTACTATCAAGATTAGATCACATTAAAAAGTAATTATAATCTAAAAAAGGATATAATTAAAAAATGTTGCATTAGAAGTAAATTTTAAAAAGAAAATTATATTTTAAAAAGATATAATTAAAAAAGTTTGTATTAAAATTATATTTTAAAATTAAAATTATAATCTGAAAATGATATAATTAAAAAAATTTGTATTAGAATTGAATTTTATTTATTTTTTTATTAGTATTTAAAAAAATATTCATATTTACTATTTGGACTTTATCTTGAGATCTAAAATCAGATTTGGATGATTTTACAATCCACGCGAACCTCATAAAATTATCTTTAATTTAGTGATGATTTAATAATTATTATTCAAATGGAAATACTCAGAATCTCAAGAGAAAATATAATTACGAATTTTTACATTAATCCTATTCAATGTAGAAGTCCTACATTAATAATGTTGTCAATGTAGAAAACCTAATTATATATAATTTACATCATTATTAATTAATAATATATAAATTTATATATTATTAATTTACAATTTGATATGTAAATTAATAATATATAAATTTTAAAATTATTAATATAATTATAGATATTAAAAAAAATCGTATTGCACGGATTATAAGTTAGTAAAATATAAAAAATTTAAAATAACCCACTGATTAGAATTCTTCATCTACCGGACTGTCGACCACATAAATTTTTGTCTTGACTCCGGTGTCTAGAGACTGCTTAATTAATCGAGAATTGTCTGCTGAGAAGTTGCTACGTTTGGTTCCACATGGGGCAAGCTGATATTGACACTTACAAAATCGCAGAGCAACTTTTGATAGTATTTTCTAGAGATCGGTCCATTAAACTAAATTTGTACATTTAATTGCATAAATCGCAATGCCCCAACCGGTACTATGAATCAGTCTTCCGTAATAATAAATTAATAGCATGACAACAGGGACCATTTATCTCGGTCTTTGAATTTATTGTATTTGTTGCATTCAGCACAAGACCAAAACGTATGTCAATTAGGTTGTCCCCGTAGGCAGCTTTTAAGTACAGGACAAGTATTTTCATTACGCACTCACGTAATGCTAGTAAAAGTTTCAGTTTGAGCTACATACGAAAAATGAAATGAAAATATTGGCATCTGGAATTCTGGACTATGATTTTTGAGTGATAAGGTCCGGATCAGTTGGGTTGCCAGTATCCTCCTCTCACTCAAGTAATGGTGTAATTTTTTTTTTTAATTTTAATAATTAGATTTATATATCTTACAAATGAATATTTATTCTCATAAATTTTGGGATAAGCGAGAATCGAATCCAAAAATGATAAATCCTTACTATTTGAATTATCTCATTGCACTTAAGTATTCAAATTATTAATGAAATCTACTTTAATTTTGGCAAAAAAAAATAATGATGTAACTTTTTTTTTTTTTTGACAATAAAGTGCTTATAAGCTTATAAATGAGTATCTGTTCTAACAATTCTCGGTACTGTACAAAATAAGTCAGGTCTGTTGGGATAGAATGGGAATGTTTGAGGAAACTTATTTTTCAGAATAAGTCAAATTATTTTAAGATAAAAAGTTAAAGATTCCCAACTTTTTTCTGAAAAAGTTGGATCTGGTACTTTTTTTACAACTTATGAAATTCTAAACAAACATTAAATATTTATATAAAAAATTTATCAAAATATGATATTTTTATCTCAAAATAAATCTATAAACTTATTTAAGTCCTTACCAAACATGCCAAGTGTAAGGTAAAGGTCAGGCAAAGGAAGACTTATCAACTGAGCTAGATGTCACGGCCTTAGAGTTTGTCCCCTTTCTAAGCCAACCGTGCCGGCGTCTAGCACTTGTCGCCCACCTTGCGCACTACTAGACCAGCCTTACCCCCAAGTGTCGCCTACACTTGTGCAGCGGAATAAACAAGTAGAGAAGAAGAATATTTACTAACAAAGCCCTTCTTTATTAGTAAACCTCAATATTACAAGAGTTGGATCCCCTTGATCCACACTAGCCCCTTGCTAGTTACAAGACAACCTCTATACTCCTCTCTTATTTTGTGAATCACCTTCTATCTCCTTCTCTCTCTCCAAATGAGGGGTCTCACCTATTTATAGGCTCCTCCACCACTTGGAGAGAATTCTAGAACATGTACATCCTACATGGTTCTAGATTATTCCCCCAACAATCTATACAAGATATTTCTAGATCCTACCATATCTAGAATATACAAGTATTTACATAACATCTAGGATTTCTCTAGAAAGCTCCCAAGCTCCGGAAGGTTCCACGAGGTTCCACCATGTTCCGCTACCTTCTGGACTCCTCTTGAATTCCCAAGCACCTCCTAGAGAACTCCACAATGTTCCACTATATTCTAGAGTCATCCGGGCCCTCCCGGTCTTCTCTAGAATCTCCCGCACTTAGAGAGGTTTAAATGTTGGCGGGGCGTGACACTCTCCCCCACCGAATCTGTCGACGCCCTCGTCGACGTCGTGGCCTCCCAATAGCGCTCCAACGCCTCTTGGTGTTGCTCCAAGCTCGGCTCCAACTCCCACGTTGCCTTACTCGGTGCTACACCCTTCCACCTCACCAAGTATTGCCTACTCGGTGCCAAACCCTTCAATTTCACGAGCCGCTCCCCAAGTATTTCCTTGACCTCCTTGTGCCGCCCCTCGGCCCTTGTCGGAGATACCCGTTGCGACTCCTGCCTTGCAACGCCCCCACGTTGTCCCTTTTTGCTTGGCGACACACGCCCCTCGTCCTTGGCTCCATTTCCCTTAGGAGACTTTGGACTTCCCTTAGTTGCGCCGCCTTTAGCCTCATTCATGGTCGCCTTGCCCACACCCTTGGCTTCACGACCCTGCTTTTCCTTCGTTGAGGGTAGTCCCTCCTCAACTATCCTCATACTCCCGAGGTAGGTCACCATGGGTTCCTCTGTTGGTGCCTCCACCCTTACCATGGTAGATAGCCTCCTCGGCTCCTCTTCCTCCCTTTGGATCATTGCACTCAACGACCCCAATTTTGGGCACTTAGCCATCACGTGTGGCCCTTTGCACACGTAGCACCCCTTCTTCGGCACATAGCCCTTTAGTTTTCCCTCACTCGGGCCATGGCTTGTTGATGCCCCCGCATCCCTCTTCCTTCGTGGACTTCCACTCTTCGAGCCAACACTACCTGCGTCACCCTCGCTGTCATCCCCATCACTCTCCTCGTGATGCTCCCTTAGCTTGGGCAACTCCCTTTGCAACTCCGTCAAGGATTCTGCCACGGTTATAGCTTCGTCCACATCCTTAACGTTCCTTCGTTGTAGCTCTTGCTTGGCCCAATTTTGTAGTCCATCCACAAAGCAAAACAAGAAATCTTCATCCGTCATGCTCGGGATTTGCAACATCAAGGTGGTGAACTCGTTCACGTAGTCCCTTATGTTGCCCCGTTGTTTCAGCTCCCTCATTTTCTTCCTTGCCATGTAGACTACGTTCTCGGGGTAGAATTGCTTCTTTAACTCCCGTTTGAAGTCTCCCCAAGAATCTATATGGCAAAGCCCCTTCTCCATGTCGGCATGCTTCCTACGCCACCACAAAGTCGCATTATCACTAAGATATCGGGTAGCCGTACGTACCTTGGTGGCCTCATCAACAATGCTGACTGCCTCAAAGTAATTTTCCACGTCCCAAAGGAAGTTCTCCACAACCTTGGCGTCCCTTACACCATTGAACTCCTTGGGCTTAGGTGTCTCAATTTTTCGTGCCTCGAGCACCCCAAAACCTCCACCAAGCATACCAGCCTCGACCCTAGCCAGCTGTGCCCTGACGGCGGTGCATGCTTCGGTGACCGTCTTCTCTAAGTTGGTGACCCGCTCCTCTCGTGCCACCTCCTTCATTTGCAGATCTTGGACCTCTTCCTTCACACGTCCAAGCTCCACTAATACATGGTCTTCTAAGGTCTTGAAATTGCTCTCGATTTGCTCCATGCGTGCCTCCAATTTCTCCAAGCCCACGCTGAGCGCCACGAGAACGTCGTCAACCTTCTTCGCCATGATTCGTGTCAAGATTACGCCCTTCGTAACCTTTGGCTCTGATACCAAATTGTCACGGCCTTAGAGTTTGTCCCCTTTCTAAGCCAACCGTGCCGGCGTCTAGCACTTGTCGCCCACCTTGCGCACTACTAGACCAGCCTTACCCCCAAGTGTCGCCTACACTTGTGCAGCGGAATAAACAAGTAGAGAAGAAGAATATTTACTAACAAAGCCCTTCTTTATTAGTAAACCTCAATATTACAAGAGTTGGATCCCCTTGATCCACACTAGCCCCTTGCTAGTTACAAGACAACCTCTATACTCCTCTCTTACTTTGTGGATCACCTTCTATCTCCTTCTCTCTCTCCAAATGAGGGGTCTCACCTATTTATAGGCTCCTCCACCACTTGGAGAGAATTCTAGAACATGTACATCCTACATGGTTCTAGATTATTCCCCCAACAATCTATACAAGATATTTCTAGATCCTACCATATCTAGAATATACAAGTATTTACATAACATCTAGGATTTCTCTAGAAAGCTCCCAAGCTCCGGAAGGTTCCACGAGGTTCCACCATGTTCCGCTACCTTCTGGACTCCTCTTGAATTCCCAAGCACCTCCTAGAGAACTCCACAATGTTCCACTATATTCTAGAGTCATCCGGGCCCTCCCGGTCTTCTCTAGAATCTCCCGCACTTAGAGAGGTTTAAATGTTGGCGGGGCGTGACATAGAGCAGTCATCTAGACATTTGTATGCTGGGCTTATGGGCTTTTATGTATGGGACTGTCTTATACTGGTCCTGTTTGGCTTAGCTTTTATTAAGGATTTATTGACTTATTTTCGGGTAAAAATTTATATTTTGATAAATTTTTTTTATACAAGTATTTAATGTATGCTTGAGATTCAATAATTTGCAAAAATAAGTTGGAAGTTAGGAATCTCTAACCTTGTCTAAAATAAGTTGATTTATTCTGTAAAAAAGTTCCCCAAACACCCCACTATTAAGTAACTGTGAGTATCTAATGCCATTAATGATGATGGATATCAAATTATTGCATAAAAAGAGTTGAATGCTATTATCGTTATTATTTTTATTAATTATTTAATTTAAATTTTGTACGGCTCGTGCTGGATTGAAAATTTATAACTTGAACAAAAGTCCCATGAATTATTAAATGAAACATATTAGAGGTACCAAATTAGATACCAAAAATTATTACAAAATAACGTGATATTATTTTGATTGGTTATAATTGTAATGGACACGCCAGCTGCAGGGTCATCCAATTAAAACATCCCAAAATGCCAAGTAATTAGTGTCAAGTCATTTGGTAACAAATTTTGGTACCCAATTTGGTACCCCTATCATTACTAAAATGATGTGACATTATTTTGATTGGTTATAATTGTAATGGACCCGCCTGCAGGGTCATCCAATTAAAACATTTCAAAATGCAAAGTAATTAGTGTCATGTCATTTGGTAACAAATTTTGATACCCAATTTGGTACCTCTATCACTGCTTAGGAATAGGTTATACCCCTTGCAAGCATGCATGACGAGCGAGCATAACGAGAGAGATAAGAAAATATAAAAGGAAAATGCTAGGTCCCACGAATTGGAACTCAAAATTTTTTCAAAATTACATGTGTCATATCCTGATTGATTATAACTTTAATGAACCCGTCAGGATCTTATGAGTCTCACCAATTAAAATCATTCATAATAACAATTCTTTCATTCAAGAATTTTTTTGGGATCCCAATTCGTGGTGCCTAACACTACTCAATATAAAAAGGGATAACCTCTAGAATGCATAAACGCACGATCATCGGGTAATTACTATGAATAGGTTTTACCCCTTCCAAGCTGGCATAACAACATATGCACCATAATTCTACTCAAAATAAAATAAAATAAATAACATATGCACGACAATCAGGCTTTAGAAAATTTGGCTCGTCCCAAATCAAAAGATATCAAGAATGTCATAGCAACTTCACCCAGAAGACAAGAAGCCCAAAAGTATGACTTTGTAACCAAGTTCTGGAGGGTGATCAAATGAATTGTACTACCATAACAAAAATATTGCATGAATGCAACTTTTCCTGCAAATGCGAATTAAGAAAACAGTAAACAGTGTATTGGGAACAGGATTCATATAAGCATCGAGAAAGGTTATGAATAGAACAAGAAAAGCCCTCCAACCCATGAAATTAAATTATTAAAAACCATATCATATGGAATATACTAGTCATAAAAATGTACAACACCATTACTTGGAACTGAGAATCACGTGATACCATTAAGACAAACCCCCCGACCAAGTAATTAATTAACTCAACACAGACAAAGATTAGTTAAAGTAGTTCCAAGAGCTAGTCAAAGTTTGAACCAAGATTATAAAATTATTAAGTCGTAATTGTTCCCAAAAAAGGCTAGTAAAAAAATAAACTGTTTTAACACAGTGGAGATCTCTGGGGGATGCCTTTTCTTCTACTCATGCTTGTAGCCATGTCTTCTTCTGAACGAAGCTGCTTGTTTTTAGATGATGATCTAATATTATTGTTTACTCCACAAACATAAACAACTCCACTTCTCTTCTTCCTAACAAACTCGGTGCACAACATGCTGTTGCTACTCATGTTCTCGGACCCCGAGGAGCCGGATGAATAATTATAGTTATAGCTCATTGGCTGTTCATCGGAATCAACAACTGTAGAATGGGGTGACTTGTTTGTCATTTCCTGATCAATATTAATATCGTCTCCCATGTCTTGTGGGATGAAGAAGTCCGGACCCAGTTTTAATGTCTTGCATTTTCTCAGGAATGGTGACAGGTCTCTATAGTGTTTTAGCACAAATTCCACCTGTACGTGAATTTGAAATCATGCAGTTGATTAAGCCATGAGCTGAAATTCCATGAGAATTATCGACCTAATGAAAGATGCATAAACATATATGAAGATCTTCATCAGATTGATATTGTGACATTCTATGATCCTTTGTGGTTACACACGTTGACTATCTATATTTCAAATAGAGTAATACAACCTACTGTAATAGATCATATACGTGACATGATCCAAGCTCAAATGTTGATAATCGGGGTGTAATTTAGCATGTGAATTGGAGATGCATGAAGATGCATGTCATAAAATTGAAGAGATTTATTAATGGAATTACCTTGCAGCCAAGGGAGCAATGGTAAAATGGTTCTTGGAGGCTTCTATCACAAGAAGTGCAGTAATTTCCGGAGCCTTTAAACTGCCTGTTCTGGGGTCTTTTCCTGATGAACACAACTTTTGCAGCATTGATTGTGTATGCCTGATCAATAATATCATGTATTACAGCTAAATTAACTACCCATAGTAGTACAAAATTGTGCATACAACATCCTTGGAATTTATACATGAAATCAGAATTGTACATCCAAAATATAGATGTATTACACATGCTGACACCCGCCAGCTTATTGAAGAATATGAAGATTAATATAATTGAAAAGATAGGCACCTGAACATTGGAGCAATCAAAGAGTTTCTCAAGGTCCTCCAATCTGACAACATCGTGATAAACATAACGACGTACTTGAAGAAGCCTATGGAAACGATGGGAATGAACGCAGTGTGGGCAAATACTGGTGCAGCAATCCAAACAGCATATATTTTTCTCGTTTTTCTTGGCCATTTCATGAATCGAGCATCCGTTAAAGAACTTATCAGTGCAAAGTGACTGCAACCAAGCTGCCTTCTCAATTCCCTGATTCACAAACACCAAAACATTTCCCAATCATCAATTGCTAGTATGCACATAGTACACGCATTTTTTAGGTAGCTTGAAAACTGAAGATCCAAGAGAAAAAAATTAAGTAGAGAAATTAAGTACGTACCATGATCGTATGTATGTGAGAGTAAACGTAACTGAGAGAGAATATATGAAAGGGCGTAACAAGAAAAGAGAGGAAGTAATGTATGGGATGAGGTGTGTGTACATATAGAGGATCACAAGAGAAACAAGGATATAGTATATTTATTCCTTGAATACTAAAAAAACAACATTTTGTCCAATTTTTCAAAATATATCATCTAATTTTTTTCCTTTTCCATCTACTTTTAAAAAAGGACAGAGAGAAAGGGAGGGAGGGAGTATGATATGAGGAGGAGAACGTGGGCGCTGTTTCCGTGTCTCCCATTTAAAACAAATTATTAATCACCTTGGCTTAAGAGCTCTCTCTAATCTTAAGCCACCAATGCACCGTTAGTTCTTGAAGAAGCTGCCGACCCTAATTTTTTTCCCCCTTGATTCCTATCCCTTGATCATGTGTAACCATACATGTGTATGCGTGCATCGAGCTAGATCAGCTGGCTAGTCTCTACAATTTGACAATTGACCCGAGTTGAGTCGTGCGACTACAAATAATCTTTTCATCATCTTTCTTATTAATAGTTGACATATTTTCTCTAGTAACTTTCTATTCATGTTATCTCACGACCTGAAGTCTGTCAATTTCGAAATTTTTATGTGGAGCTAGAAATTGTCTTTGATGCGATGATTAAGTATGTATGTGTTTGTAATACGCTACATCACCATGCTCATCCCTATCCTAAGTTTTTTTAATAAACCTATTATTCAGATATAACATTATGTGATTTTTACCCCACGGGGTGTTATAGATGGTCGGGCAGTGGCGCTTAAGGCTTGCTACCTTGAGGTTCTGAGTTCGATTTTCTAGAACGCTCCGGGATTAATTGGGCTACCATGCTCATGGGTATGAGTGTGCTAGTATGTCCTCTGGATTAGTCGAGGTCCGCGCAAGCTGGCCCGAATACTCGATTATCAAAAAAAAACATTATGTGATTTGTATGGACTAAAAGTTGATAGGGTCGGCTAACCAAAGGACCAAGTATACCTTACCAGGCAAACTAATCCTTCTACCTTTTGTGTTCTTTTTTAAAGAGGTCCAGTAAAATTCTCATGTTCCCCATACGAATCCGTAGGAGTCAGGACCGGGCTTATACTACCTCACAAGTTGAATACGGAAATTTTTAAAAAAATAGTCATGGTGTGAAAACTAAAGATAAGGTTGTGAAGATCAATCTTCCTAACGTGACATGTTTTATACTTCTAAATTATAATACGATCAGTTTTCTCGGTAGTGATTTTTCCCCTCAAACCAGAACGGAATGCCCATGAAAGAAGACATTGTTAATCAAGATCACTTACTAACTGAGAATTCTGATAGATAAAAGGTAGAGGAAAGTAATTAGTGGGTTCATGGGTAAACAAACATGGAAACTGTTGTTGGAGGAATTTCGTAACACGAAATCGGAGGGTTGCTGGAATTGTAGAGCGAAATTATGAATATGGCTGTTTAGGGATTTAGGGTTCATGAAAAAAGTGGGGGCTGGACTCGGCCGGTGACTCGATTTGTCTCGTGTATCAGTCATATCTTCTGCCAAGATGCCTGCGTACCTATATGTTTATATAGGATCAAGCCTACGCAGTTCTGTGAAATTGATTTGTGTCTATCCCTTAGAGATTTAGGGATAAACTTCGTTAATCTGAGTAATTACTGATTTTATCTGATTTAATCTTATCGTTGTGATATCTTCCTGATTTGAAGAATATTGTTTGGAGATATTTTCCGTTATTGATTGATTGAGATTGATTCTTTCCTCGTTTCAGAGAGAGGATAAAACTTAGACGTTAAGCAATAATTATTAATCTGAATTAATAATTAATATTAGTAGAAATTTGGGAGATTATTAGACATGCCGAAATTATGGCATAACAACTAGCCCCCAGTTCTTCAGTGTAGCTTGCTGCAGTGGAGAACTAAACATTCATTAAGCTTCCAAAATTTGGGAGACGCTGAAAAAACTGAAAATAGATGATTAGAAAAATACTTAGAGCACCACTGTGCTCGTTAGGCGTATGCGGATGCAAGTGTGATAGCATGCGATGACCACTATAAGATATATATTTGCCAAGGTTTTCAAATGTGCGAGCATAAATAATTCGTTTGAAATCCGTTGCGATTCTCATTATCAAGTTAGGACCTTGGCATTTGTATATATCCTGAGCTGGCATACACGCTTTTCAAGTGTCTGATACAACCACATAAGGATGTGTCTTGCTGCAATCACATAATGACGTAGATTAGTGGGTTCATGGGTAAACAAACATGGAAACATTCAACCACCACTTCACTAGCTTACTAGGACTACTAGTAGGAAATCAGCCTGGATTAACTCCCCTGCAGCTGGTATTCTGGTTTTTGTTATTAACATCGTTATAAACCTTGACAGACAAATACCAACTTGCACTAAGTATTTAAAATCACAAAACAGTCATTATTTAAATCACCTTGTGGCTATTTTCGAGGAAACCATGTACGGAGTATTTATTTATGTTCAACAATATGGATCGGTACAGCTAATGGTGGAGTTTGAAGAATTAAAGGCCTCAACAAGAACACAAAAAAGGATCAAAATTGAGGAAACTAGTGATCATTTGAATTGATAGTCAGCAATCATTTAAACACATCAAGACCCAAAGTAAGAGCAGTGCAAAACAGTGAAGACGATAGGACTAAACCTCAATAATAAAATCATAATTTACAAATGTATAATGTATTGTACACATATAATATTATATAATGAAATTGTATATATTATGGATGATATCATGCAGAGGGGATTAAGAGATGCAGTCACGTGCAAAGGCTTGACTGCTTCCCACATGAATCCATTAGCAAAAGCCTTATCATTAAGAAATGGAAACAAGGCTATTCAATACAGTTTCTTTTAATTACTGATAAAACTTTATTCAATATTTTCAAAAAATAAAGGTGTCTCTTAAGATTGAAGTTATTAATATATATGAATGCTGATGGACTACAGATATTCTAGCTCTGATCCGTAGCGATCATCAGAAGATTTAGATGGTGGTGTGTGTGTGTCTTATTTTGTAACCTTTTTTCCGTTGGTCTCTCCTCTCTATATATAGCCCATTTATTGGCCACGTGTTCTCTTTCCGTTCGTCCGTTATGCCCCCGTCGTTGATCTCATGGTAGTAGGATAGCCAACGAGCTGGAGCTGTCAGGCCAGCTGTTCGTTTGGTAGGGGTAGAATAGATGACGGGGTGAAGCTAAGGGGTTATGCGTCGGGACAGGTGGATAAAGGTAGGACACATGTCTGAGGACTCGCCCTTGGGATCTACGCCCATATGGTCGACCTTAAACCGTAGCGCCGTAGGGGCGCTACGGTTGTAGCTGGCCTGGGGTGTCGTTCTTTTGGCTTCGGCCTAAGCCGTAGGGCTGGGGTTATTTTGTCCATCATTTGCCCCACGAGAGATAGGGTTTTCTTTAGGAAACCGTTTTCTCTCGTTGAGCTCTGTTTCTTAGTCGGAAAAGGCGGGAAAATTTTTTCCACGTAATGGTGACGTGGGGGACCCACGGCCGAATGCGGTTATCGAAGTAATGGTGGACCCCTACTTTTGTTTCAACTTTTCCTAGAAAACAGGGTCCGTTTGATTTATTGGGTAGTTATACACACCGTGGGTTATTTCTATACACGTGTCTAACCCAATTTTTACATATAAATCTCTTCACATCTTTCTAACTTCTTTTCATCCCATTTTTCTTAAGTGATCAAGTTGTCCGAAAAGATATCACGAGGAGTGCTTAGCAAGAGCGAAAACAGGTACGCCCTTTATTTCTTTCTCTTTCTTTCTTCAATATATACGCATTTCTCCTTGTTTCAGTAGTATAGAGGGGGAAAGGATTCGGTTGTCACTTTCGATTTGGGTTTGCGATTTTTTTTTTTTTTCTTTGGGGATTCTTTAGACTGAGTAATCGTTAGATTAAGGTTTTTAGTGATTCCCATTTCTGTGATTCTTCTTGTTTAGTGAAGAGATGACCAAGAGAAAGAGAGACACGGGTATCCAGGAGGATGAGAGCGCTACAGATTCAGACAATGAGCAGTTATCTGGATCTAGGAACATAGGGGGTTTTGGGAGCTGGACTGAAACTTCCAACCCAAGTGAGGGGTCTTCCACGGAGGGCAGTTCGGATAGACCTCTGGCATGGAGGGTCCCTGTTGGGAAGTCGGTTGTCGTTCAGAAGAAACCTAGGGAGGTTATGGCGATAGGGGGTATGAAAAAGGGATTTCTGAATAAGGGAAAGTCGCCTAAGGGGAAAGAGAAGGTAACCAAGGGTGCCGAGACACCACAAGCGGGAAAGGGGTCTTTAGTGGGTATTGCTAAGGATAAGGGTAAGAAGAAGATAGTTAAAGAGCTTAGGATTCCCACTAGAAGTTGTCTCGGCTCGGAAAAGGGATGGTTAGACACTACAGATAAATTTGTGAACACCCCTCCGGACTTTGATAGGAAACTCTATTTCAAGGTCTATGGGAGAGGATGTTATCACAGAGCAGGGGAGGCGAAAATCCCTGACGACATTCTTAAGGGTGAGCTGGGGAGGTTGGAATACATTAACAAACGGTGCACCTTTGATAGGGACTATTTGTGGGCGGTGAGGTATGCTTTTCAGATTCCAGAGGAGTATGAGATAAAGATGCCGGAGGAGGGTGAATTTATATACCATCGAGGAGGCGATCTATGGGTGGGGATTCCTTTAGAGCATTTCAGGGCAGGACTGCGGTTGCCGATGCACAGATTCTTTCATACTCTCCTGAAAGATTTGAGGTTGGGTCTGGGTCAGTTGGGTCCTAACTCTATTAGGAAAATTTGTGCCTTTATTGCTAGGTGTACGGAGTTGGGGAGGGAACCTACCCTCTCCTTGTTTTGGTCTCTACATAAGTTGCAAGCTTCCCGGACGTACGTTCCCCTGTTTGAGCTTCATTGGAAAGAGGGCAAAGCCTTAGGGGGATCGTTGGTGGAGGGTCCTTCTACCAACAAGGGCTGGCACGGGGAGTTTATCTTTGTCCGAGGGGGGGATTTGGGGTATCTCCCGGAGTATCGTAAGAATGATGGAGTCACAGGGGCTGTCCGAAGGGTTGAACACTTGCAACCTGAAGAAATGGGGGAAGCCATAAAATTTGCAGGGGGAAAGGCTGAGGGTTTTTGGAAAGACAAGACTTTCTTTAATGTTTCTTTCTTGATTGAGCATAATCGTGAGGATCTAACTGGCTTTGTTCTTTTGTTATCTGCTGAATATGATTTAGGGATTCACTTATGAATTTCTTTTGAATTATTCTTTGGTGTTTTGCTTTTGTCGATTATTTTCTGACTTTATCTGATTAAACTTTTCTTTCTTATTTCTTCTTAGTTCTGCTGGAGGACCTTCCCATTCGCCCAGGCATGAATAAGAGTCGAATTCTTTTCTTGGCTCAAAAACGGGCCCTAGCGAAGAACAGTGAAAGTAAACAGAGTGAAGGGGACAGTACTCAAGTGGCTGAAGCGTCCGTAGGGAACGTTGGTGTTGCCGTGGATTCGAACGTTCAAGCGGAGGCTACGGTTACTGTGCCAGTGACCCAGTCTGGAAAGAGGGGTTCAGAGTCGGGCAAGCTGGTCCTAAGAAAGAAACAGAAGGTCAGTGGGGCTGGGCTTGATTCCAGAGACGGACCCAACAGCGACAGTGAGGTTGAGGAAGTCCTCCCTACGCATATCCGAGAATCTAGGGGGATTCCTACAGAATTGGTAGCAGGCGCTTCTGGATCAGGGCAACTTGAAGGGGTGAAACGTGTCCCTTCCATCGGAGGGGTCGAAGGGTACACTATGATCCGCTTCCGGACCGGTGAAGGATGGCTTGGCGAAGAGGTCCAAGGAAAAGGTCCTTTGGGGGCCCTTGATGCCTTTTCTTTGTCTCCAGACAAAGCTCGGTTGGTAAGGATGGACGATGAAGAGGTGTTGGGGAACGCAAAGGAAATGTTGGGGAAGGTAAGGTTTCTTTTTGAACTTCTTCGTTTGATCCTTTTCGTTTCTTCTTATTTAGTTTTGTCGGTATTGTTATGATGACTTCTTCATCTGTTTTCCAGTTTGGAAGTTATTTCATGGATGCGATGGAGAGGATGCTTTACAATAAGCGTCAAGCGAGCTTAGAGTCTGAGAAGGCAAGCTTGGAGAGGAAGGCTAAGACAGAGGCTTGGGGAACGGCTGAAAAGGTTAAGACCCAGTTGAATGGTGTGAGCCAGGAATTAAAAAGTGAGAAAAAAGCTCATGGCGAGGTCGTTAAACAGTTGGCCGAAGCTCAAAGTCATCTGAAGACGGAGAGGGGGACGTGTGCTAATCTGCGATCCGAAATTGATTTGCTGAAGAAAGCTCTCATGAATAAGGAAACGGCTCTAAGTGAGATGACTAAAACCTTGGAGAAGGTGGAGCAAGAGGCTTGCATTACCTACGATGATTGCGTGAAAAGGTATAAGGAATCAGCCGCTTTCAGAGAAGACGTAGAAGTCGAAGCGGGGATTTATCACGAGATGGGTTTTAATGATTGTCTGGGTTTTGTTGGCGTGGGGAATGCCATTGATCTCAAGGTGCATTCTGTCGAGTGTTTTCGGGAGGCGGAGTTGGCCAAAGTCCAAGAAACTCGAGAAGGGGATGACGGGGCCAAAATCCAAGAAACTCGAGAGGGGAATGACGGGGATACCGTAGCGGTAGCCATGGGGGCTGAGAAGAATACGGTTGAAGCTGGTGGGGATGGACAACCTGTTGAAGAACCTAGGGTTGATCCCGAGAAGATGGATGATGTTGCAGCCGTCTAGGTGGCGGTCTTATGCTTGCGATGTTTTGTTTTGAAGTACTTTTCTTTATTATCTCACTGTAAGCCTAAAGGGCGTAACTTGAAATTTTTATTTTGTGGATTAGTCCTTTTTATGCTAATTCTTGCTTTTTATTAGTCCTTTTTATGCTAACTCTTGCTTTTTCTGTGGGTTCCTCATTTTTTGCACTTAATTTTATGATGGATGATTGGGGGTTTTGCCTTCCCCAAACAGTATGCATCCTTTAGGTTGCATGGTGATCCTGTTTGTGACATGGGTCGTAGATGTTAATGAAACCCTGGGTGTAGAGAGTGTTTATTTGAATAGTGCTTGTTAGCCGTAGCCTTGCATCTTCCTTGTTTTTTGGGTTTTGTAATTTTGACGGTCAAGTCTTGGGTCTCCGCATGTTGACTTTGGTTTTAATGCTGTTGCGGGTTTCCAAGGGTCATGGGGAGTATGGAACGTTTGGTCTTTTGACCCGTCTCATAACTCCTTTTTCACTTATAAATATCACCCTTTGTTTATCAGCATCTTTCATCCTTTTCTCCTGAATCATAATTTCCTTTCTCTTCTTTTACATGGATCCAAAAAATTTGATCTATCTCTGGGAGGAAAATAAAGTGATCGTGGATGGGCTCGTTTTTGATGGGCCAGAATCTGTAGCTGACTTTCCAGAGATCTTCCGCAAGATCGAGGAGGCGTTGGCTAAGCGAAAAGAAGCCCAGGAGGAAGCTCAGAAGATGGCGGAGAAGAAGAAGAAGGATGGTGATAACGGGGGTGGAGATGCAGGTTCCTCTTCCAGCTCTATTGCACAGGTTGCATAGCTGGTTGGAGTTGAAGGGGGAATTTTTATGTTTTTATTTTGAAGAAATTTGTATCTTGTTTTTTCAATATGAATGAATAATGGTCCGGTTTCTTTTTACCTTTTGCCTTTCTTTTTGTTGATTTATTTTGCATTGTTCCTGGCCTGGAGAAGGTCAGTTAATACATTTAATAATTGTATTAACTGTATGGTTTATCCTAAGCATACAGTTAATTCGATCATGTTCTAATATAAGCGAATATTCTGGCTATTCGCACCTTAGCTATGTGGCCGTAGCTGTTTGAATGCCTTCGGATGAAGAGATGTTTGCGAAATGATATTACATAGAAAGATTTAAAATTATGCCAAATTCAATACGTAATGGTCATATTTGTAGGCTTTTGAATGAAAGGGTTAAAACACGGCCAGGGCCGTGGCCGAAGGCCTTTAAATTCTATAAGTGGGCATGCTAAATCATGTGTTGATTCTCGTTTTAGTTTTTTCTGAAAACAACATAGAGTTTGGGTGAATCATTTATCGAACATACAAAATCTGGATAATTTAAACAATGCAGAATCTGGACAATATAATCAAAGTTCTACTTTCGAGTTTTTTAATTGATATGGGTAGGGTTTCTCCCGTTGAATAAAAGGGTTAAAACACATCCTTTTATGAGGAAGGCATGGCTAGAGCCGTAGCCGAAGGCCTTTAAATTCTGTAGCCCTGTAGGGATCATATTTGAACCGCCAGTTATGCCTGAGTATAATCTTTCAGGAAAATGTAGATATCGTAAGTCATTCGTTCATTTCTCGCTGTTTTTTCTCCGGAGGAAGAAAGGGAGTCCAGATAGTATAATAATTTTAGGACAAGATTCAGATGACATAAACAAAGTCGAATCTGGACAATATAATCAAATATTCGTTTAGGTATTAGTTTGAGCGATAAGCCTTTTCCTGTCTGACCAGGGAACCAATTCATGCCGTAGTTTCTTTGGAACTACATATGTTGGCTTAAGAATGAAAAGGTGTTGTACCAGAATCTATTCATGCCGTAGCCTAAATAGGGCTACATATGTTGGCCCATTAATGAATAGATTGCCCCATCTATGCCTTTAGTCCTGTTCGAACTAATCATATTGGCTATTTGAATAGGGGGCTATAGATATCCTCAAATACATAGGCATGGCCTCATAGGTATAAGGCTTTGGTCTCGGGAGACAGAGAAATATTTGACAGATATGATACAACATAGCCAATTTGAACGATATAATAATTTAAACGAGTACCCAAAAACGTACACACAGTGATAATTTATACATATACTAATTCCGTACACATCAAAACAAGATAAGTAACTTTTAAGTTACTGCTAGTGGGTTCTTTTACAGCAAAAGCATAAGGTAGATGGGGTAGAAACAGTACCTAAGGGAAGAATCTCTTGAGATGGATCGCGTGCCAGGTGTTGGGGATTATCTCCCCATTGAGTCTAGCAAGAACATAAGTACCTGGTCGAAGAGCTTTTCGTACCACATAAGGGCCTTCCCATACAGGGTCCAGTTTTTTGGTGTGAGATGGGTCTGAAACAGCTGTAGACCGTAGCACTTTGTCCCCTTCCTGAAATTGCCGAGGGTGGATCTTTTTGAAATATTTGGCCGTCGCCTGTTTGTACGTGGCCATGCGGATGACCGCATTCTCTCTTCTTTCTTCTATCAAATCCAGGTTTGTTCGAAGTCCTATTTCATTAAGCCGTTGATCATAACTTTGCACTCGGTGAGAAGTCTCTCCAATTTCCACTGGTATCAGGGCCTCGGTTCCATATGTGAGTCTGAAAGGACTTTCCCCTGTGGGCTTCCTATTGTCAGTTCTGTAAGCCCACAGGATGTTGTGGAGCTCTTCGGCCCACAATGATTTATGTTCTTCAAGATTTTTCTGGAGGCTTCTTAGAAGACTGCGGTTGGTTACCTCAACCTGGCCATTAGACTGGGGGTATGCTACAGAAGATCTTCGATGCTGAATGAGGTAGGCGGAGAGATAGTCTTCAAAATCGGCATCAATGAATTGCCTTCCATTGTCAGTTATCAACACTCTGGGGATTCCGAATCGAGTCACCACGGCCTCGTGAAAGAACTTTCGACACACAGTAGCTGTGATATGAGCCACTGCCTTGGCCTCTACCCATTTAGTCATGTAGTCGACTGCCACTATGAGAAACTTCAGGGCTCCTTTGGCTGGAGGAAATGGTCCGACAATGTCCATGCCCCAGACGTCAAAAGGTATCGGAGATAATATAGAGGAAGGTAGAACCGGGGGTTGTCTGGGAATCGAAGCAAATAGCTGGCACTTAGTGCACTGTTTGACATAGGTTATGCAATCTTGCCTCAACGTGGGCCAATAATACCCTTGTCTGAGGATTTTGTGTGCTAATGCTTCTCCCGACGAATGGCTTCCGCAAATCCCTTCATGAACTTCTAACATGCAATAGTCAGACTCGGGACAGTCTATACATTTGAGAAGGGGTGCCAAGAAGGATCTTCGGTAGAGACATTCGTTAACCACAGAATATTGTGCCGCTTTCGCCCTCAGCCTTTGGGCTGCCTTTTTATCTTCGGGAAGGATTCCTTCTTGTATATATAGAAGGATCGGAGTCATCCAATTAGGGCCCTGGGTTATCATTATGACTTGTAGGTGTTCGTCCGCAGGCATATTGACTGAAGGAACCGTTAGGGTAGAGTGATAGATGGCGGTGGTCATTTCAGCCTCTTTGGCTGTAGCCAACCTTGCCAAAGTGTCTGCCCTCTGATTCTCCCCCCTCATAATTCCGGTGAGTGTGACTTCCTCGAACTGTGACAAGCGTTCTTTCGTTTCTGTCAGATACTGTACCAGCATTGGTGACTTGGTTGTAAAACTACCTTGAATCTGATTTACTACCAACTGTGAATCACTGTATGCTTGAAGGCTTCGAATCTGTAAGGCTTTGGCGAGGCGGAGACCCGCAAGGAGTGCCTCATATTCGGAACAATTATTTGTAGTTGGGAAAGCGAATCTGATCGATTGCTGTACCTCAAACCCATCAGGGCTGATCAGAAGGACGCCTGCCCCGCTACTGTCCGTTGTCGTGGAACCATCGACGAACAACTTCCAAGGAGAGGGTAATTTTTGTGAGGGAGTACTCAAGTTGGGATCAATCTCTTCATCCGGCAATCCGGAGCATTCAACTAAGAAATCAGCTAAGGCCTGGCCTTTTATTGAAACTCTTGGTAGATACGTGATGTTGAACTGGCTTAGTTCAACCGCCCAGTTGACTAATCTCCCGGATAAGTCTGGCTTGTGGAGTATTTTCCGCAATGGATGGTTGGTGTATACATTGATATCATGTCCTTGGAAATAAGGCCGTAGCTTCCGACTGGCCAGTAAGAGACAATACACCATTTTTTCTATGGTTGGGTAACGAATCTCTGCATTCCTGAGTACATGGCTGACATAGTAGATGGGTAACTGCTTTCCATTTTCCTCTCGGATGAGACATGAGCTTACGGCTTCGTTGGCCACAGCAAGATATAGGTACAATGGTTCACCCGTGACTGGACGGGATAGTACTGGAGGAGAAGCGAGGTACCTTTTTAGAGATTCGAAGGCTTCCTGGCATGATTTTGTCCATTCTATTTGCCGAGACTTGCTAATCCCCTTCAAAACTTCGAAGAATGGTAAACTTTTTTCTGACAGTTTGGATATAAAGCGTCGCAGAGAAGTCAGACATCCATTGAGGGATTGTACATGTTTAGGAGTGGATGGGGGTGGCATGTCCAGAATGGCTTTTGTCTTGTCAGGGTTAGCTTCAATTCCCTTGGCGCTAATTACGTGACCCAGAAACTTACCACTGGCTACGCCAAAAGTGCACTTAGAAGGATTAAGCTTGAGGTTAGACCTTCTCAAGTTTTCAAAAGTTTCCCGTAGGTCGACCAGGTGAGCTTCTCTGCTTTGAGACTTGACAATAACATCATCCACATACACCTCTAGGTTTTTCCCAATTTGGGTTGAAAAAATCTCGTTCATCGCTTTTTGGTAGGTTGCCCCTGCATTCATCAATCCCATCGGAAGCACTCGATAAGCATACACAGCCCTATGGGTAATGAAGGAAGTTTTTGGTCTGTCTTCCGGAGCTAAGCTGATTTGATTATAGCCTGAGAATGCATCCAGAAAACTGAACAAGACATATCCCGCCGTAGCATCGATAAGATGGTCTATGGTGGGCAGGGGGTAGTAGTCCTTCGGTGTAGCCCTGTTTAGATCCGTGTAGTCTATGCATACCCTCCACTTCCCGTTGGGTTTCTTCACCAGGACCACATTGGCTATCCATTCGGGAAATTGGATTTCGTAGATGAAGTTTGCCTTTAACAACTTGCTGATTTCTTCGTCCACAGCTTGTTGCCTTTCGGGAGCAAAATTCCGTCTTTTTTGTTTGACGGATTTTTTATTCGGGTCTAGATGCAAGCGGTGTAGAGAGATGGTTTCATCTAGACCCGGCATATCCTCCGGCTTCCATGCGAACACATCAGCATATTCTCGAAGCAACTGTATGACCTCTCCTTTCAGGGGTTCTTCGAGGCCTTGCCCCACGGACAGTAATTTCAAAGGGTCTCCAACAACCAATTCCACTTGTTCAGTCGGCTCACCTGGAACTGCCTTCGGAAGACGGGAGGTTTGGTGTTGGTCTTCGTTTCTGGGATTGGGCTGATAAGAGTTTTCGATGAACAGAACCTGCGTTCCTTCGGACTTGGGGGCCTTGGAGGCACTTCCCGAGTCGACCCTTTTTTCAAATTCAAATATCTTCCTTTTACGAGGATTGGTTTGAGCCAGATTGAGTGAGGCAGAATAGCATAGTAACGACGCTTTAGCGTCTGACTTCAAAGCACCCGTGCCCTCGGGAGTTGGAAACTTTACTTTCATGTGTGGAGTGGAAATAATGGCTCCCAGGTAGAACAAGGTTGGTCTCCCAATTATGACATTATATGAAGAAGCAATATCGATTATATAGTATCTAACAAGGGCAGTTACTTCTTGGGGGGAGGTACCAAAGGTGGTAGGTAGGTCGATCGTACCTTGTATCGGAACAGCATTATTCCCGAAGCCGTAGAGGGGCCCCCTTGTGTCTTCAGCACTCTGGTTTTCAATCTGTCCATCCAATATCATTCTTCTCAAAGTGTGCCGGAAGATGATATCTACTGAAGAACCATTGTCTATTAGAACTTTCTTTACGTCTTGACCTGCTATGTCCAACTGGACGGTGAGAGGGCCACTCTGACATTCATCTCCTTCTGGATAGTCCTTGTCTGTGAATGAGATTGTCGATTCAGACCATCGGAACGCCTTCTGAGCATCCAAGTGTAGGATTTCCCTCTTATGTGGAGGTGGATTTTCTCCTCCCATGATCATGTCTACGACATGCCTGGCTGGTTGTCCTCTACCACGAGGTTCTGGTGGGGGGCGTTCTGTCGCCGTGGCTGTACATAGTCGTTTAGTAAGTCTCTCCTGATGAGTCTTTCTAAGAAATACTTCAATGAAGTGCATTCATCTGTGTGGTGACCCACACTCGCATGATAAGCGCAGAATCGGGTTTTATCCCTCTTGTCTGCTGGGGTTCTCATCGGAGGTGGTTCCTGGAAAAAGTCTCTATTTCGGATGCACTCCAAGATTGCCGAAGGACTCCTGTTGAGAGGGGTGAAGGTTGGAGCCTCTTTGGCCTGACGGGGCGGGGCTCTTAGGTCCGTAGGGAAGTTCTTTTTCCCTGTCCCTCGAAAATCATCTATCCCATCCACTTGCATATTCCTTGGTTCTGAACCGGATGCCCTATTTCGAGAACTGGGATAGTATGCCCTTAGTCTTTCGTCCGTAGCAATATAAGCCGTGGCGATACTGTAGGCCTCGTAGAGGTCTTCCGGTTCTTTGTTGCATAGCTCCTTACAACAATCTTTGCATTCTTCGTAATTCATATTTCTTACAAACGAATCCACCGCGGTGGCTGGTTTAAGCTCTCTGACTTTAGACGCGGCCGTCTTGAACTTCTGTATATAATCTCGCAATGATTCCCCAGGATTTTGCTTTACATTTTCTAAAGAAATGGTGTGCACTGCGTGAGGAATATTTACTCGGAACTTGGCCAAGAACACGACCTTAAATTCTTCCCACGAGTTGATACTTCTGGGGGGTAAACTCGAAAACCATGTCCTCGCGTAGGCTTTGAGAGTAGATATAAACAAACGACACTTTGTTATATCATTATATCTGTGGCAGATCATTAAATTTTCATAATAGCTGAGATGGTCATTGGGGTCTGTGGTACCATCGAAAGACTCCAGCCCTGTTATCTTGACTCCTAGATCCACCTGAGACACCTCTAAGATTTCCGAAAACGGGGACCTTCCCCCATTCATGTTTAATAGGGGTCCGGCTGCCAAGTCTTCCAACCGGGCTAACCTTGCCATTAATTCCTCCTGTCTTTCCTGACGTGGGGCCGCAGAGTTCTGTTGGATTATTATGGGAGGGATTCTTCTGCGGTGGTCCCCCGATCTAGACCTCCTGCGCCTTTCCGCACCGGGGCTTCTCTCTCGATAAGACCTCCTAGCACGGGGTTCTGTTCGCCCGGACAACCGGGAGAATACGGATCCCCGGGACCCTGAGGATGAACGCTCCGGACGCTGTCGGAGTGAGCGGCTGGAGCTAGAGCTTGGGCGACGTTCTTCGTCACGCGATGAGGAGAAAGAACGCTCTGAATGATAATCTTCAGGGAACTGGGTAGCGAAGGAGCCCTGCCTTTCATCTGGATAGTAGGGCTGATGGTGTGCTTCATGATAATTCCCTGCCATCTGGGCTGTCAATCGATCCATTTGTTCTTGCATATATCTCTGCTGTGCTCTCAGATGCGAGAACTGGCTGTGTATGGGTGAACGAGGGGGTGAGTGTGATGCTGAATGAGAAAAACTTCTCTGAGTACTGGATTCTCGACTCATCTTTCTTGTGGTAGATACTAGCACGTATCCAAATCTGTGATACTAGCAAAAGCCTTATCATTAAGAAATGGAAACAAGGCTATTCAATACAGTTTCTTTTAATTACTGATAAAACTTTATTCAATATTTTCAAAAAATAAAGGTGTCTCTTAAGATTGAAGTTATTAATATATATGAATGCTGATGGACTACAGATATTCTAGCTCTGATCCGTAGCGATCATCAGAAGATTTAGATGGTGGTGTGTGTGTGTCTTATTTTGTAACCTTTTTTCCGTTGGTCTCTCCTCTCTATATATAGCCCATTTATTGGCCACGTGTTCTCTTTCCGTTCGTCCGTTATGCCCCCGTCGTTGATCTCATGGTAGTAGGATAGCCAACGAGTTGGAGCTGTCAGGCCAGCTGTTCGTTTGGTAGGGGTAGAATAGATGACGGGGTGAAGCTAAGGGGTTATGCGTCGGGACAGGTGGATAAAGGTAGGACACATGTCTGAGGACTCGCCCTTGGGATCTACGCCCATATGGTCGACCTTAAACCGTAGCGCCGTAGGGGCGCTACGGTTGTAGCTGGCCTGGGGTGTCGTTCTTTTGGCTTCGGCCTAAGCCGTAGGGCTGGGGTTATTTTGTCCATCAAATGCAAAACTTATTATTTCTCTAGTACCATGTTATCCTACAAGATTAAGTGCAGAATTGTGTACTGAAAAGGTGTGTAAGTGTGAGGAGATTGCAGTCAAAGATCATAGCTAGAAACACAAGTGCACGAGGGGTGGGGTGGAAAAGCAGGGAGAACAAACAGAATGAATCAGCGTGTGAGCCGCACGAGGGCGGATCTCTCATCTCTGTCCATTAAAAGTCTGGACAAAGTGTTCTTGCACTAGAAAAATCATTAAATTATGTGGTCACATGTGATGACTTGAGCATACTACTGATTGACAACAAAACAAAGACAATGCAAGTTTGTATTCAACATAAGAAACTATTGTAAGTAGAATATATAATATATGAATTCCATCAATTTTTCAGATGTAATATAGCGCATTAATATTAGAATTTAATTGATCAAATGTGGATTTATTTAACAACTGTTTTGCAAAGGCCAACGAGTATGCTAACAATTTATTCTAATCTATAGTCCACATTCTCTCTACTATCTCATATTTTTGATCAGGAGAAATGAGGTCGTATTATCTACTCACTTCTTGGATAATATGGCTTCTAACAATCATCTATGAGTCACCCTTTCAACACATTTTTGTTAGATATTTATTATTTTTCATAATTGTAATGCATTAATTTCTTAAAAACAAAGGGAGGGTACCAGTCTTCTCACTCTCACCACTTGCATATTACCTGCACTCTTCAGATATTAGAGCCACACCTCTCTTTCTTTAATTTGCTGTGTTTTTCTTTGTACTACTGGATCTCAGTCTGTTACTATCCCAAATAAGGGTTACACTCAAAACGACAAAACCTCTCCAAATTGATTTTTCAAAAAATATTTCAACCTCCTAAGACCCACCTATTTTGACTTTGTGGTCTTACTCAAGATTCATCTCTAAAAATTTCGGTTTGACAAACCTTTCATCAGACCTACAAGGTAGAATTCATTTGACAGATACTTTTAAGCTAACTATGCTTATTTGCTGACTCACGGGCTTAAGACAAACAGCTTCAACTTCGGTTCAACCAGGCCAGATAGAATAGGTACCTTAATCGAAACCAAGGTAACTCAATTATTTGCTGAGTCACATAGTTCTTACCAGGAAAATTATTACGGGGTTCAAAATAACAAGTTTACAAGGTGATGACTAAGATGGCCTGGGGAATTGGTCTGTTCTACATAAAGCTTTCACATGCAATACATATAAATAATGAAATATGGCACTTGGCTCTGCACAGATATGAAAGTTCTTAAGAGCTGGATATGTCTCTGTTTAGCTAAGTGACGATCCTTTTTGGTGCTGAGGATGGTCGAAGCATGACATCAGATCAGTTACTATGTCAGATGGAACCTCAAGGCTTCAAGTGTAAGCTATAAAAACTCTGCAAGAATATAGTTTAGGAAGCACACTGGAATAAATCAGTAATATGGGCACTTGCATGTGACCCCATTAAGTCATTAACGACAGCCGACCTAGTTTTTACTTGTGCGAGGTACTTTTAATCACTTGATAAAGTATACTGTCCATGCTTTAGGAATTAGGATTGATTCAAATTCCATTCAGTAATGAGAAGTGATTACTGAACACCACAAAATGTTTTAACAAATTTACCCGGTGCATGTTTTGTATTTACAAACATTTTCATTAACGGGTCCGGGTTCCTGCTAATCGATGGCTGTAACCATCTATCCGCTAAAAATTTCCACGGATAAGCTTAACACTAAAAATTGATGTTAATGCAGGGGGCTAACTACATCACTCTATCCATGCTTAATTTTTTGTTTTTAGGCTTACACCTATTCTTGAAAAATTTCCGGGGAAAAGATGGTTGGCCAACCATGACATGTTGTGGACCAGGACCCTTCACTTACATATATATTAAGTACATTGGTTTTATAGGGTTATATGCTACTTATACCCTCAACACTTTAATCTTAATTATACAACATATCAAAAATGATGACCGGCTCAAGGACACTATATTTCAGATAAATATAAAGAAGGAATAGAGATCACCAGACTTAGAGAAAAGTATGCTGTAAAGTACCAAACCCCATATCAAGGCTTTTTACGCAAAAGCATGTTGAAGGATCCTTGACTTTTGCTGGTGTAGTTGATAAGACTATATGATGTGCATTTATCTTCAATCTCCTCTGCCGTCCAATTTGTAGCCCGCGAAATCCTCAGCCTAACAAGGTTACATATAGCAAAAGGGTAGATGGCCAAATTCGTCATTGTATTATATGAAAATTTTCACTTGGGTCACCAGCTCAAAAAACCTTTAAATCGCATAATTGTACAATGTAAAACAACCAATCGTATCACTCAATTATAAATTACTTTCACGTCCGTTAAATCTGCGTTGACTCTAACGGAGCAACGTTAACTTCCGCCACATCGTTGCCACGCCTTTGCCACGTACACTACCACATAAGAAATAAAAAAAAAGAAGATAAAAACCCACTAACCCGACCCGTAACTACAATTACCCTAAATAAATTTACCCAAATTCATTTTATTTACCCTAAACGCCTTTTAACATAATATACTGAGAGACAGAGAGGTGCGATTGAAGAACTGGACGATTGAAGAACTCGGCGCGATCGACGAACAAAGAAGAACGAAGAAGGAAGAACGTAGACGAGCGCACATATACCTCCATTCATCATGTAAGTAAACCCCAATTCAACATTTTTTTTTTTGCGAACCCTAATTGCAAGTTGCCATACTTGTTTTTTGTGCTTTTTTGGTAATGTCTGTGTATTTATGCTATTTTCAGGGGATATGATTTAGTTATATATTATGGTGGTCATTTTATGACTTGTTTGAAGTATCAATATGCGGGGCCAAAGAAAAAATATTTTAAGAACCTTGAAGTAGAGAAGATGACTGTTAAGTGATAAGTGGATTTATATCCACTTGGAGCATTCCATATCGGCTTAAATTGATTCACTTGGCCTCAAGTTTATTGTAGTTTTGATGTGTTTTGCTTAGTTGTGCAGATTTACAAGAATGTCGATTATGGGTGATGCTTCTATGTATTTTGAGGATTAATTGATTAAAATTCGGATTTTCCGGGAAGGTTGCGCAGTCTACACTGTTTTAGCCATATCTGGAGTTCTAGAAGTCCGTTTTCAGCGATCTTACAGCTCACGCGAAGCCTGGAAGATTTTC
Organism: Saposhnikovia divaricata; assembly: GCA_036435485.1. Taxonomy (NCBI): domain Eukaryota; kingdom Viridiplantae; phylum Streptophyta; class Magnoliopsida; order Apiales; family Apiaceae; genus Saposhnikovia; species Saposhnikovia divaricata. The sequence goes on from CM071598.1 coordinate 61,485,978, forward strand.
TACAACTTAGGACAGGATTCGTGCGTGCAAGTTGCGTGTGGTGGGCGCAGGTTACGCGACAAGCAGACTGATGGGAGCAGAAATTTACTGTTTTGCCCTTTTCAAGTTCTAATTATATTTTGGGCAGTTTTTAGTACCTTAATCGAATTCTAATTGTAATAGAAGATAATTTCTTGCTGGGCAAGACTTGGAGTGCCTATATAAACACATCCAACCCCTTGTAAATTAGACAATTAGATATCTTGTACATAATATAGCTTAGATCTGTAAGGGAGAAAAGGAGAGAAGGATTCAACGCTCGTGACAAGCAACGGATCTAGATCTACTTCATCCTTTGTGTTATTCTGGATTCTAGATTTGTTTTCTCAACTCTTAGTTTTATTAATATTATTGCTTCTTTCTTCCATATCTTGTTTGTTATCATGGTTTCACTTGATCCCATGATGACGAGAGGTTCAATTTTGAACTAATCGTTATCATGGGATTCTAACGGATTTATTTATGGAGCTTAGTATCTTGATGCTTTAAAGATCTGTGTGTGATGTATATTTGATATCCTTGTATGGTTATACTTAATTGTTAGATGCGTAGCTAACATCTAATTCGTTAATCTCTTGTGAAGTGAAAGTGGATCTTGAGATTTAGAACTTGCCATGCTAGCATAGGTTCATAATTGTTTATCAATATGATTCGTAGTATGAGATGAAAATACTTATATTGCCCTGTGTGATCTTAATGGATAACTTGTTCTTCAACCGTTATGTTTTCAAATTCTATAGACATATAGGGTCTAAGCATAATTGGTGTCTATTCATCTTCTATCTCTTTTGTGGATGTATGTTTAGTTTGGTATTCGTATACTGAGAAGTAGCGTATACTTGTTTCGTGTTGTCCGATCAGATATCATAACCATTGCACATGGTGATTAAAGGCGTCAGATCTAAGCAAAGTATTTAATGAAGTTAGGATTCCATGGTTTATCTTGCATAAGTAATTAGATTTTAATTCTCATTAGTTAAGTAATTCTTAGTTTAATAATTTGCAGCTTAGTTTAATTTAGATAATTAAAAACCTCAAATTGTTATTTGTCTTAGCAGTGGATTAAAACCATACATTGTTGCATAGGCATATTTACTAAATAGAACCATAACCAGATCTCTGTGGGAACGAACTTGACTTATATCTATATTACTTGTGACCACGTACGCTTGCGTGTTTTAGTGTTAACATTAAGCAAATTAGAGATTTGGTTGGTGATGTTGTGAATGATGATGATAGGTTGTATTTTCCTAAAGATGGGATTACTCCTGATAATGGGTGGGGATTATTGAGGAGAAATGTTGATGTTTTGGATTTGGTTAGTGCAACCAAAAAATCTAGGACTAGTGTGTGTAGGCTTCACGTTTTTCATGCTTATTCTACTGCTACACCACCGGTTGTGGAAGAGGAGGGTAGTAACATAGAAGGTGAACACAATGCATATGGGGGAGATAATGAGGAGGCTGAAGTGGAGACTGAGAGGGTGAAAAAATTGACTGCAAGGAAGAGGGTACATAGAGGTAAAGAGAAAGTAATTCTACCTGAGAGTAAGGATGGTAGTGAGGATGATAGTACAGATGAGGGTGAAGATTAGAGTGCAGATGAGGGTGAGGATCAGAGTGAAGCTGATAGTGTGATAAGTGGATATTCGTATCGGCTTGAATTGATGACTTGAACTCAAGTATGTGGTGTTTTTGATGTGTTTTTAGTGAATTTGTGCAGGAATAAGAGTCGGATGTGGGATGATGATTTCCATGCTTAAATGGTGGGTTTTGAGCTTAAAGAATAACAGTACATCAAATTGCGAGAGAGCCGGAAGAAACGGAATGAAAATCGGAGTTAAAACGAAGAAAATAGAGCAAAATCAGCGAAATGAACAGTAACGGACGCGCATGAACAGTAATGGATGCGCATGAACAGTAACGGACCCGCATGAACAGTAATGGATGCGCATAAGTAGTAGCAGTCAGCGGGTGAAAAATCAGCCAGAATTTCTGATTCTTGTTTTGGCCATATCTTGAGTTCTACAAGTCCGTTTTGGACGATCTTACAGTCCACGCGAAGCTAACGAGATTCTCTATCATTCTAAAGTGGTCCAGATGTCAAAACACAGCTGGAACGGTCCAGAAATACTGAGGAAAAATCAGCTACGAATTTTCCTTCAAAACAGAATCAGTTTAGGAAACGTATTTTGCAGAATTCTATTTTCACAAGGAAATTGCTATAATTCCTACTTCAAATCAGTATGGTAATTGTCCTGAATGGCTAGAACATTCTAGAATCAGTCTTGAGCATGGAATTTGCAAATCCTATCCCGTTTAAAGATGGAAATTGCTGGTCTTCTATTCCAACTCTAATATGGTAATTGCTTGATGGAGAGGCAACTTGGGGCTATAAATACACATCTTGGGGGACAGAAAAAAACACACCATTACATATCAATTACTTAGTTTTATTTGTATCTTTTCATACTTTGTTTTTATCATGGTTTCATCAGATCCCATGATGACGAGAGGTTCGATTATGAACTAATCGTTGTCAGGGGATTCTAACAGATTTATTTATGGAGTTTAGTATCTTGATTGCTTTAAAGATCTGTGTGTGATGTACATCTGATATCCTCGTATGGTTGTGCTTAATTGTTAGATGCATAGCTAACATCTAATTTGTTAATCTCTTGTGAAGTGAAAGTGGATGTTGAGATTTAGAACTTGCCATGCTAGCATAGGTTCATGATTGTTTATCAACATGATTCGTAGTATGAGATGAAAATACTTATATTGCCCTGTGTGATCTTTATGGATAACTTGTTCTTCAACCATTATGTTTTCAAATTCTATAGACATATAGGGTCTAAGCATAATTGGTATCTATTCATCTTCTATCTCTTTTGTGGATGTATGTTTAGTTTGGTATACGTATGCTGACAGGTAGCGTGTACTTGTTTCGTGTTATCCGATCAGATATCATAACCATTGCATATAGTGATTAAAGGCGTCAGATCTAAGCGAAGTATTTAATGAAGTTAGGATCCCATGTTACTCTTGTAGACGTAATTCAATTTCAATTCTCGTTAGTTAGTTAATTCTTAGTTGTTAATTTACTTCTTAGTTAATTTAGGTAATTAAACCCAATTTGTTATTTGTCTTAACAGTGAGTAATAACCATACATTGTTGCATAGGTACAATAACTGAATTAAAACCATAACCAGATCTCTGTGGGAACGAACTCTACTTTATTCTATATTACTTGTGACCACGTACGCTTGCGTGATTTTGTGTAAACAAGTTTTTGGCGCCGCTGCCGGGGATCATCGGTGTTTTATTTTTGGTTTATGTGCTTGTCAATAGTGGTCGTTAGAGTTCACTGACTCAGATTTTTCTTACCTATCTTGTTTAGTTCGGTGTGTTTCAGGTACTTGAGTGTTTGAAGATGGCATGGGAGGAGTTGCCATGGTGGGCATATTCGAGGACATCCATGCCTTATCAATGTGAGCAATGTTTGGGCGTTCATGATCCCTCACAATATTGTTACTACGAAGGAGTTGATCCATATGTCACTTATGAGGAACAACCATATTTTCAATACCATCCTCAACAATACCAGCAAGATGTTCCAGATATGTCATATTTCTTTGGAAGTGAAGAGTTTCAACATCAGCAACCTACTCCTACTTTTCAGTCAGATGAGGTTGTTACTATGAAGGAGCTTAGGATGCTTCTAAAGAGTAAAGAGGAGTCTATCAATTCTTTGGAGACACTAGTTGCTCAAGCTGTGAGATCATTGGAACAAGAGACTCTGGAGGAGATTAGGATGCGTGTAAAGAGTAACGAGGCGTCTATCAAATCTTTGGAAACAATAGTTGCTCAAGTTAGGAGTGCTTTGGAACAAGAGAAACAACAACTCATACGAGAGGCAATTCCCGAAAATAACGGTGACTTGGAGCAAGGTACTGCATGCTTAATTGAGGAAGACAAATTCCAAGGTGAGGTGAGCATTCGCAAGCCATGTGAGGAATTTGATCATGTTAGGATGGTGGATGATTTGGAAAGGGCACTATTTGGGACAGACACTGATGAGCTGCACAAATTTCAAGAATTGGTATGTGCGTACCAAGAGGCTGAAGAACATGGGAAAGATGCAGGTCTTCTGCTTGACTTAGAGTTTAAAGATGGAGGTAGCGCATTAGTGCCAATGGAGGAAGTTCTCGTTGAGGAACCAAAGGCTTCAGCAACTTACCTTTACCCTCCTCCATTATATTCAAGCGAAGCCCGCGAATGTGTGTTGTTCTACAAATTGACAGATTTTGGGTCAACAGATGAAGGCATTGGAATTGGACATAGTTGTTATACAAATAGGCCAAGCGAGGAGAAGGGGCAGAAATTGTGCCACCGTGATGACGATGAAGTCTCACGAAGAGAGGACCAGGCAAACTATTATCATCCTTAATGGAGGCTTGGAAGTAACGTCAAGCTATTGACGTTAAAGAAGCGCTTCTTGGGAGGCAACCCAAGCATTGTTGTATACTGGTATGTTTTCTACTTTCCCTCGTATTTACTTCCATTCAATGCGGACATTGAATATTTTAAGTTTGGGGGTGATGGTTCGAGGGATTAGTAGTTGTTGTATTATTTGTTCATGTAGGATTTCATGCTTTGCATATTAGTATTAGTAAATTATGCATTTATGTTCGTGTTATCTATGTTTGTTTCATATAGGACATTCTGTTTTTATGTTTATATTTCATGTGAGTTCATAATAGTTTGCATTTGCACCCATGCTTGATAGGAATTTTGTGTTGTTGACGCTTTTGATTGAGAAGTGATATGCTTTGTTCTTGTGCACACACATACACTAGTAAGTTGAAGCTGGTAGACTTATTATTAATTTTTTTTTGTAAAGGTGAATTTCTCATTCATGAATTGTATCGAAGTACAATAAAAGTACAAGGGGATTTTTTTGATCAAGAAAATTCATCATCTAACCGAAAAGCACGCATGTTGCTCCCGGACATTTAAACAATAAAACCTTCAAGTCTGAAAATAAAAACCCCACAATAGAAAGGCCTCGTTAAAAACCCTCAAGAGCAAAACCCTGTGGGAAAAAGCTCAAAAGGGAAAAAAGAGCGCCCTCAAAAAATAAAGTACATTGTTTTACAAATTTCCAAGAAATGAACAGAATTAGTAGTTGCTTTTGTGAGTCTCCAATATCAACAGTTTTGCCACATCCTTACTTTAATTTCCTTCTCATGTTGGTTATTCCATTACTACAGGTCACCCCATCTGTCTTGTTATTATACTCTATCCAAGCAGAGTGTCCCTGCGAAAAGTGAATAAAATCAACAAACGAAAATTAGTCCGCAAAATTATTTACCAAATATTTTATAAATATTATCAACATAAATATATCAAAAATATGATTTAGTATCAAGCATAGGAATCTAAACCAAAAGGGGATCCCTTTGGTTAGATAGTTAATTTATTAGTACTTAATTAAATTTAAATCGTTGTATATATCTAATCCAAAGGTTCGGGAACCCTTTGATTAGTCACCTACGACGCCATCAATCATGGCACAAAAATATTCCACAAAAAATATACGAGCCATCAAATATGGCACAAATTAACTCCATAAAGGTATATATGCCATCAATCATGGCCTCCAATGAATAAAACATTCCTGGTACACAATAAAATATAATTACAAACTGAAACTACCAATTAAAATTAATTCCTCTATTAAAAAAGGAAACTGAAAATTTAATGACTACATTAAGGAAAATCAATATAACTATAAAAACCAATATTGACTAAAATTGCTAGTCAAACACAAAATAACTTATTGTCTATGTTAACTAAACATTACAAACAAAATTTAAGCTCAAAATTAAAGTAAAACATCTAATTAAAATTAACACAATAAATCACATTATAGTTACATTTAATAGCAAATTCATCCATCCCAAATCATGGAACAAAATCAACCTTATAAATTAATCACATAAATGCTATCAATTAATCACATAAATGCTACAACTAATCACAATCAATAAAATCAATTTAACTACCAAAAGTCATCAAAATGACATAAATTTGTTCATTGACAAAAGATGATAAATTACCAAATATGGTCCAAAAAAACCATAAAAAATGGCACTCCCATTAAGGCACAAAATCAGCTAACAAATCGGCACCAAATCCGGATAAAATTGATATGCCACCCACTGCATATTCACTGCGGTCAATATTTTGGCTTGAACCTTCCAAAATTAACAAGTTTCCTTGATCAAATCCCCTAAAATCCTCGTCAAAAAAATTCCCCCTAAAACAACGCCGCTTCACCGGAACTCACATCACCACTCGGAAACACACTTTTCGGCATCACTTCTTTCTGAGTCCAGCTCTGATTCGGACTCAGTCTCACTAACGGACTCAAACAAAAAATGCCTTTCCTGCCACATTTCGATGATTTTACCGCCCCTTCGATTGCGGTGTCGCACATATCGGCGTCTCTTCCCATGTACGCTTCCGATGAGTAATCACTAAACCTGTCGCCGCATTCCTCGTTGGACTCATCATCGGCGTCTTGTCAGCGGCAGTTTCTCTTGTCCCCGAATGTCGAAAAACTCTTCGACAACATTTTCTTCTAACTATTAATATGTACAACTTTGTACTAGAAAGAAAATAACGATTGTTAGCAATACGACTTGACACAACAGGGGATTTGAGATGAAGCCCATCTGAATCGAAAAGTACCCACACACTCACACACACAGCGGATGTATACACACCCCTCGTACATAAACACGCACGCCACACACTGTGATACACACACACACGCAGCCCACATACGCACACACACCACCGCGCAAGAACTTGCAGGACACACACAGACCCACCGTACATCACAGCACACACACGACACAATAGCTTACACAGACGATGGAGATTGAGTTGAAACAGACAACACCAGCGAAATCTTGAGAATAGTTAAATATATAAAATTGACCCACAATTGAATGCATAAAAGAAGAGGAAAAAAACATGATAAGCAAAACAAATAGAATCCTTGATAGCAGACAGTTTTTCCATGTTTGTTTCTTCATTTTCTGATGTACTACCTGCGGACTCTTTGGAGTCTTGGGTTACCTCAATGATGACAAGCTGGTAGACTTATTGAATGTTGTAAGTAATTAGAAGGACATGAATATGTGCAAGTTGATTTAGTTTGCATGCTTTGAATACAAGTAGGTGCATTAGAGAGATTTTTGCTTGGGATTGAGTATGTTTTTCCGCCAAGTGAGCTTTTGAGCCATATTGCATATGTGTTGCATATTATTCGTTTGCTTGAGTGTCCACGGATTGTTTGCATTGCTAGCAATTGTTTGAGGTCTTTCTTGAAACGCATGACATTATTTGACGATTAAAATGATAAAGGCATTTAGGAATAACCACATATTTTCCCATATTACCACACCATGTTTACATGATCAATTAGTTAACCCGTTGAGCATAATCCTATTTTTTCGGTGACATACCACATTACTTGCCTAGACCTTTTTCTTGTATTGGCCTTACATTAATTTGAACCCACATTGTCAAAGGCTAGTAGAGTGCTTCAGGGAGTAATAAGGTGTGCAAGAAAGGGTTTATTGTTGGTCATAAGTTTGGGGGGGAAATATTGGAATTTGGGTTTGGTTATTTGCTTGATAGTTGGCATGTGTAATAAAATCGTGGGATCATTGTTATTGTTTATATTATTGTTGCTTTAGCTCTCGAAAAAAAAAGAAAAAAAAATGAAAAAAAAAATATATATATTATGTTATGAGAGCATGTTTGTGTTTATTGTGTTCCTACTTTAGTCGACTAGTCGAGTGTTTTTGTTGAGAAAAGTATGGGAGGGAAATAGGTGGTTGTGTATGATTTATTATAAGCTCCTACTAGCTTTTGACACTTCACCTGTTTTGGCTTATTTGACATACCTTGCCCCTAGCCCCGTTACAACCCAAATAAAGACCTTTTGATTATCGTCATTGATGTATGTTGTGTTAAGAGTTAAATTGATACCAAATGTCAAGCATGCTTATGATTTTGTTGGAATTGAGTGATACACTTACCCTTGTTCTTGAGTGAATATTCTTTTGTGAGTGGATTGTGAGTGTTTGCTTGTTTTTGCGTATGAGATCCCGAGTTTTGTCTTAAAGATGTGTTCTTGTAGGCTTAGCATGGTTACTAACTTATTCTTACATTTGTCATGGACTTGTGAGAACTTATGCATGTTCATTAAGTAGACTATGTGAATACTTGCACTTTCGACACCAAGACATTGCGTATTTACTTTGATTCTTAAGTTGATATGGCATGAGAGGATTTGAATGTATGGTAGGATATTAGTACTAGATTAATTGCATTTTCATATTAGTTGCATTCATGTATTGCATTGGATTTTGTGGGTACATTCGCTATAGGCCCTCACGAGACCTTACTCGTCCACTAGGGCTGCCTAGGGGTTTAAAGGGCTTGTTGCAGATGCCAAATGCAACCGTGATCACCTACGGAAGTGGTACTAGTTAGTTGTATATAGTTATAATTGTTATGCTTGAGGACAAGCATCGGTTTAAGTTTGGGGGTGTGATAAGTGGATGTTATATCCACTTGGAATGCTTCGTATCGGCTTGAATTGATGACTTGAACTCAAGTATGTGGTGTTTTTGATGTGTTTTTAGTGAATTTGTGCAGGAATAAGAGTCGGATGTGGGATGATGTTTTCCATGCTTAAATGGTGGGTTTTGAGCTTAAAGAATAACAGTACATCAAATTGCGAGAGAGCAGGAAGAAACGGAATGAAAATCGGAGTTAAAACGAAGAAAATAGATCAAAATCTGCTAAATGAACAGTAACGGACGCGCATGAACAGTAATGGATGCGCATGAACAGTAACGGACGCGCATGAACAGTAACGGACGCGCATGAACAGTAGCAGTCAGCGGGTGAAAAATCAGCCAGAATTTCTGATTCTTGTTTTGGCCATATCTTGAGTTCTACAAGTCCGTTTTGGACGATCTTACAGTCCACGCGAAGCTAACGAGATTCTCTATCATTCTAAAGTGGTCCAGATGTCAAAACACATCTGGAACGGTCCAGAAATACTGAGGAAAAGTCAGCTATGAATTTTCCTTCAAAACAGAATCAGTTTAGGAAACGTATTTTGCAGAATTCTATCTTCACAAGGAAATTGCTATAATTCCTACTTCAAATCAGTATGGTAATTGTCCTGAAAGGCTAGAACATTCTAGAATCAGTCTTGAGCATGGAATTTGCAAATCCTATCCCGTTTAAAGATGGAAATTGCTGGTCTTCTATTCCAACTCTAATATGGTAATTGCTTGATGGAGAGGCAACTTGGGGCTATAAATACACATCTCGGGGGACAGAAAAAAACACACCATTACATATCAATTACTTAGTTTTATTTGTATCTTTTCATACTTTGTTTTTATCATGGTTTCATCAGATCCCATGATGACGAGAGGTTCGATTATGAACTAATCGTTGTCATGGGATTCTAACAGATTTATTTATGGAGTTTAGTATCTTGATTGCTTTAAAGATCTGTGTGTGATGTATATCTGATATCCTCGTATGGTTATGCATAATTGTTAGATGCGTAGCTAACATCTAATTTGTTAATCTCTTGTGAAGTGAAAGTGGATCTTGAGATTTAGAACTTGCCATGCTAGCATAGGTTCATGATTGTTTATCAACATGATTCGTAGTATGAGATGAAAATACTTATATTGCCCTGTGTGATCTTTATGGATAACTTGTTCTTCAACCATTATGTTTTCAAATTCCATAGACATATAGGGTCTAAGCATAATTGGTGTCTATTCATCTTCTATCTCTTTTGTGGATGTATGTTTAGTTTGGTATACGTATGCTGACAGGTAGCGTGTACGTGTTTCGTGTTATCCGATCAGATATCATAACCATTGCATATAGTGATTAAAGGCGTTAGATCTAAGCGAAGTATTTAATGAAGTTAGGATCCCATGTTACTCTTGTAGACGTAATTCAATTTCAATTCTCGTTAGTTAGTTAATTCTTAGTTGTTAATTTACTTCTTAGTTAATTTAGGTAATTAAACCCAATTTGTTATTTGTCTTAACAGTGAGTAATAACCATACATTGTTGCATAGGTACAATAACTGAATTAAAACCATAACCAGATCTCTGTGGGAACGAACTCTACTTTATTCTATATTACTTGTGACCACGTACGCTTGCGTGATTTTGTGTAAACATAATGTATATGAGTTCTTAAATGAGAACTGGAGTGATGAAGAATTTGCTGATATGAGGAAAATAAGAGAGGATGTTAGGAGGGAACAAGAAATACTTGAAAAAGAATAGAGCCAGTTTATTAAAGAGAGTTTGATGGGGTACAGAGTAACTCAAGAGGAGCTTTTGAATGAGATGGACAATAATTCAATGACTAGTGGTCAGTATATGGTATAGGTAGTGAAGAAGAATCCGAGGATGAGGATTATGCTTATGTTGAACCTAACATGTCCACTAAAAAAAAGAGGGTAAATGAGCCTTTTAACCCATGTACAGCTGGAAAGGACATCAAGTGGAGGGTAGGATTGATATTTGGCAGCAAAAAAGAAATAAAAAAAGCTGTTACAGAGTTTTCTATTGCTATTGGGAGGCCACTGAGGTTTGCTGTGGGTGACTTGCATAGAATGCATATACTATGTGCTAAGGGGTGCCCTTTTAGGATGTGGCTGTCTTATATGGAAGAGTTTAAGGGATGGCAAATAAAGACAGTGAATGATGACCATAACTGCATTTATCACTTCAAAATCAAGCTTGTCACAACAAAATATCTTGCAGATCTGTATGGGGAGAGAATAAGGAGGAATCCAAACTGGAAGCTAAGTGAAATGTAAGAGGAGTTCAAGAGAGTTTTGAAGGTGGATGTATGTGAGACCAAATGTTGCAGGGTTAGAAAGACATCTTTAACTGGAATAGAAGAACAGATGGTGAAGCACTTTGCTGGCTTGAGGAGATTTGGTGGTGAGATTTTGAGGAGTAACAATGAGAATACAGTGAAAATATGTACAACTAGGGTGAATGAACAAGATCCTCCATGTTTTCAGAGGTTTTATGTTTGTTATGATGAGCTGAAAAAGGGATGGAAAGAATGGTGCAGACCTATCCTTGGTTTGGATGGCTGCTTCCTAAAAACAGTCCGTGGGGGACAGCTTTTATCTGCTGTAGGAAGGGATGGAAATAACTGCATTTATCCTGTTGCAATGGCTGTGGTTGAGACTGAATCATATGACAGCTGGAAGTGGTTCTTGATGCTGATTATTGATGATCTGGGATTAGGAAATGGGCTTGGATATACCTTTATTTCAGACCAACAAAAGGTACAATTCTGACCAAGATTTTTTATCTGTGCTATGTATTCATTTCTGTGTTATGCTGATTATTTTGTATCTATTATCAATTCAGGGGTTGGAAAAGGCAGTCAAGGAATTTTTGCCATATATAGAGCATAGGAACTGCACTAGGCATATCTACTCCAATCTTGAGAAGAAGCAAGGAAGTGAGGCTGTTAGAAATGCCTTCTATGAAGCAAGCCTGGCCACACATCCTGAAGCTTTTAAAGCAACAATGAGAGCACTTGAGAAAGCATCAAAGAGGGCATTAGAAAAAATGAACACATTTGATCCCAAGGTATGGTCTAAAGCTTACTTTGGTACACATTCCAAGACAGATAACAATGAGAATAACATCTCAGAGTGCTTTAATTCATGAATTCTGAGATCAAGATTCATGCCCTTGATTAACATGTTAACTGATATCCATGATATGATAATGGAAAGATTACATCAAAAAAGAGATGCAATGAAAAATGTTGATTGTGTTATTCTGCCTAGGATTATGAAAATTCTAGATGATGAGGTTGTGAAAAGTTCTGAGTGTAGTGTACTTTGGGATGGGAGACAGAACTTTCAGGTCAAGTGGAGGGGGATAGGGTTTTGTGTAAACTTGACAGAGCAGACATGCTCATGTAGGGTTTGGGAGTTAACAGGTATCCCCTGCCGTCATGCAATTTGTGCTATACAGAGAATGAGGCTTAATCCAATAGATTTTGTGTCTCATTACTTTACTAAGGAGAGTTACATGAAGACTTACTCCCACTGCTTGGAAGTACTACGAGGTGAACCATTCTGGGAACAGGTTGAGGGAGAGACAGTATTGCCACCACCAAGAATGAAGCAATTGAGAGGAAGGCCTAAGAAGTAGAGAAGAAGAGAGGGATGGGAAGGAAGTGTTAGTAGGGGTAAGTTAAGCAAGCTCACTAGACAAGGGAGGGTGATGAACTGCAGCAAGTGTAAGAAAGCAGGACATAACATTAGAAAATGCCCTGACCCAACTGAAGGTACTACTACAACTAAGAAGCAAAGAGGCAGAAAGAGGAAATCTGCACAGCAGGAGGAAGAAATTGCTAGGGAGATGGAGAGGCATGAAATGGAAGAAGAAACAGGGGAAGCTAAGCTTATGGGGGAGGCTCTAAGAGATGCAGAAATGTTTTCAACTCCACCACAACCTAACACTCCAAGAAGAAGCCAGAGGCAAGCAATGAGGAGGTGTACACAGTTTTCAGTTGAAGAGGGCAATGCAAGCAATGCTGTTTTTGTAATAACACAGTTTTAGCATTTTTTATCTCTCTTAAAATTTTCACACTAATTGCTTGCACACTAATTGTTGTAAATGATGGTTACAGATGCCCACACCTAGCATAATTGTGACCTGGCACACCACTTGCAGAAAATCCAGGGCCATCAAGGCAGAGAAAGAGTAAGAAAGGGAAGGGACCAGTCAAGCCATTCACAGCCCCAAGGAAGATGTAGTTTTTTTAATCGAAGCACATGGCTTTTGTAATATCTAATTAACTTATTCTAAGTGCTTATGTGAACTTAGTTTTATGTGCTTTTGTATGCACCAAGGACCTTGTTTTATGGCTTATGTAAGTTTCAAGTGGGAGACATTTTGTGTTTGGACCCATGTGTTTGGTTTGATGCTTTTGTAAGGAATCTAAACCTTTATGCAATGACACCACTCTTTCTGTTTCTTTATCTGTTTATTATCTTTACATGCGTGCAATTTTATCTTTCAACTGGTGTGCATTATTTATGTTCACTGCAAACAGCTACAAGCATTCAAAGAGAGGGAATACAGTTGTTTTCATTTGATTAAAGTGACCATTACAACCATTCAAAGCTAGTACTAATTCAACTACAACTGCAATTACAACACAACTACAACTGCATCACTTACTTCACCCACCAAAACATAAATACAACCACAATTTCAACTGTCAACCACTTCTTCAAAGAGCTTTTTTCTCTCTTCATTTGATTCAACATTGCTTTTGCCTCCTCATTCTTTTTCCTCAGCATACACACTTCTTCATGTAGCACAAGCATTTTCCTCTCCGAAAAATTCATATCAACTCTAGCATTATGCAACTCATCGTCCTTCTTCTTCAATTTAGACTTCAATTCCCTAATTACCTCTCTAGTTCTTTCCGGGTAGGATGGATCAGCCCACAAGAAAAAATTGCATTTTTTACTAGGATCCTACCACCAAAACACAAATATCATCATATTCAAGAAACTAAAATTTTTCAGATTTTTAAAAACTCAAAATTATCTTGTATTGTGAACACCCAAAGAATCGTCTTCCGGGATCTAATATGCCTTCTTTCCACGCTTCTTGACAAGGCGCAGGCAAATCACATTTACACTTCACACCAAGATACTCATATTCCAAGTCATTGCTGTTGTTTCTTCCGATTTTGAATGTGCTCGAACAAGACCCGTACGGATTCCTAACTGAAAAAGAGGAGCTTCTTGAGCTAGACATGGAACCAGGTAGAAAATAAGGCTCCATTTTACTTGAATGTGTTTTAAAATGGGGGAGGAGTATAAGAACCCTAATTACATATAAAATGGAGGAGATTGAATTGGGTTGGATGGGTCAAACGGATCTATGGTGTTCCAGGTCAGCTATCCACATAAGCATTCCGTTAAGTTTTTTAACGGGACTGACGGCACAAGCCTATTTGAAATGTTTAACTAGTACAAGTGTTTGACTGAAAGGTTTTTTGGGCTGGTGACCCAAGTGAAAGTTTTCATATAGTACAGTGACGAATTTGGCCATTTACCCTATAGCAAAATAAGGTTTCAGTAGTTAAGTATCTCCAAGAGAATCTATATAATACTCCCTCCGTCCCTCTCATTTCTTTACAGTTTTTATTTTGGGACGTCCCTCTCGTTTCTTTACATACCATAAATAATAACTTTTAACAATAAAATACATTATTACATCCACTACTTCACTCCACTTTTTCAACACTTTACATTATTACACCCACTACTTCAATTATTTTAACAATAAAATCACTATTACACCCACTACTTCACTTATTTTAACAATAAAATCATTATTACACCCACTACTTCATTTATCTTAACAATATTCCTTGGTCTCCGTGCAAAAAGGCAACGTAAAGAACCTTGAGGGACGAAGGGAGTATAAAATATTTGCTTTTATTAACAACTGAATGTACTTTAATCTTTAATAATACTCTTTATACTCACTCCTTATTTAATTTTATAAGTATTGTTAAAAGTAAGTTGAATTCAGAAAAATAAAAAAAAAAGTGGGGGAAAGATAGTACGTATATTATGAATTTATTATAAAATATTGGTTAGAGTAGATAAGAGTTTTTACAATTGAGAAGATTGATTACATTTAAAGAATTTAGAATTAATTAAGTATTTCTTGGAACAAATTTTTTTTCTTTCTCCACAATTTTCAACTTAACAGCCAAGATGTCTCTTGAAGATGCTCTTACAATATTCTTGGTCGACCTAAATCTAATCATATAAACACATATAAATGACATTTGTTCCCAACAATTTTGCAAATATCAAGAACACCTATAGGTAGACTTATGTAATTCTAGATGATTCCAGCAGATTATAACTAATTATAGTCAATATATAAAAGTGATTTTTGACACACCATAGTCAGTTGTCTACTTGCTATTTGAACTCGGAAACATAGTTTTTATAGAAGTAGAACTAAAAGACCAAAACAAGAAAAGATTCATAACTTGTATTTTACGAATTACATAACAATATAACATTATGTGTGGAGAAAGCGAAAGTACCTGCTAAATATGAGATTGCATAATTCTAAGAAGAAAAGGGGACGAAACAGGGGAAAAAAGGGATTGTGTGAATTGGAACAAAAGTGATGCTATCATTGTATATGAAATTTCAGATTAGTATTTAGCAAAAAAAAATTGAGATTAAAATTTAACTGAGTAACGCTATGTGCACCTAAGACCTAACTGGTTATAGAATTTTTGAATGCAAGGGTATATTAAGTTATAACCAATTAATTGAGATACTTATAGGAAGTTTGAACACAAACAATTGGTGAGAATGAATTATTTACAATCAATTTACAAAAAATTAGTGGGAAGTCGAGATACAATTTGGGCCCCCACTCCTCTAGCTATAGCAAAACCCATCCTGGTAAAGATATGAGCACGAGCCCCAATATTTTTAGTAGAAAATTTCTGAACCTGCTTCAGTAGCGCAAAAACATACTTATCCAGCTCCCCCAGAGAAGAAAAAGAGAAAGGAAGAAAACCATAACCAATTTCTCGACAACGTACCTCGTACTTGACCCGCTTTCAATTAGCCGCATCAGTCACAACCCGTCCCGGAATAAATCCAGACAATCCAGTTTGTGTCAAAGGAGAAAATCCTGTCAAGTCAACACACACATCACGACCCCGATCCCAAGAATAGAGTAACACGTCTGCAGGTCTGAGAGCTCCATCGTTCCCTCCAAACAGTCCAATATTAACCTCTTTCCTTGTCGAAATCCCAGACCGATAACAAACATCAACAAGGGTGTCACGAACAATATTATGTCGATATTTAATACCCACGATACCAGCATAAGACACCGCATGATCACCGAAGATATCCCCCGCAAAAACCCTGGAGCAAGCAGAACATGGTGTCGAAATAGAGAACAAAGGAACACCTAACCGATAACATAACACACAACGGTAAGTCTTAGCATTCATCGTCTGTCCCAGACCCGATATGGGACTGCCCGAAGCCATGCAGAGGTATGATCTCCCTGCTGTGATTTCCACAATGCCAATTGTCCAGGAGATAAAGAAAAGGTGGATTCTGCAGATGCATTAACCTTTGTGAAATATATATCTGCCAATTTCTTCATGAGTTTAGGGGCAGCGACCTCACTAGGATTACTCAAAATGTCAGACTCCACAGTTCTATTAAAAAGACTCAACGCATCCTCAAAAGCACGACCAAGACCAACAATACCAGCATGCCGTAAAAGCTTTGTCTGCAAACCAACAGACTGCAATCGAGAAGCAAGAAAAGCATAATGACGAACATCACCTACAGAATAAACACCAAGCCCTCCAAACGAAAAAGGTAAGGTGGCAAGCTGCCACTGCCAATCACCAAACCCAGGTCCCGAAGCAGTAACAAAAGCTCCAAGGAAGATCGGAAAGCCCATCGAATGTGAACCGCCTCAAAAATACAGGGAGGACAAGTACGCAGAGTAAAATAGAGTTTAAAAATTCCGGTATCATTTTGTAAAATATTTTATTAAATTTTATCTAACTCTAACATATATAAATTAAGACATTTTTATCTAAATTATTTATTTATAGATATATACTTGTATTGATAAATTTGGTTAAAAAAACTGTAATACTTTATTAATAATTTTTTGACAATCATGAATTCTACATTTTATTTGTATTTAACTTAATTTTTAATTTACAAAATGGATTGAAGTACAAACATAATAGAATGTGATTCTTTCTAAATTTTGTTCAGTTATAAAAATTAAAATAATCTTTTAAAAAATGTTAGGATTATAGGATTAAGTGATTAACACCCTAGACTTGAGATAAATCAGTTTACTACTCGATATCTCCATCCGGCAAAGTCACCACCACTGGTCTCCAACCTCTGTAAAAAGCATTTTTCGGATTCAGATTTTGATGGCGTGGAAATGAGATGCATGGAGGGCCTAATTATGCATGGAATATATCAAAAAAGAAACAGAAAAAAAGAGAAAAAAAAAAGGTTAAAGCAAAACAATGGAGTTCAGAGATAGAGCATCAAGAAAGAAGAGGAAATCGTGACTGCGACCTGCTTAAAATAAAGAAGTTTTGGTGGATCCTAGCAGAGTGGCAGGTGAGAGCAAGCAACGGAAGTCAACTGATAACACACACAAAAAAATGGGTCCACAAAAGAAAAGGGCACACAAACAAATAAGAGGAAGAAGCACTAAAGCTTCTAAATTTTCTTTCTAATCAAGATCCATACTGTTTGAAAGTTATAATCAGCAGGTGGTGAAGGAAAAAAAACACATAACATTCAAAAGTGAAAATCAGTACAACAGCTTTGGGAATGATCTAATCTAGACGAAACTTGTGTTAGACAATCTGCGATAAATACAAACAGTATAATATTTGTGTGTGTGTGAGTAACAGTTATTTGTATAATTAAAACAGACAAAAAGGAGACAAGGAACAAAAAACCCGAGTCCAGTGCGTGACTGTCTCCTTAAAGTGTATTAGCCCTCACCGTATGTACGAGCAAAATGTCTCCCAGGATAAAACGGATTGCAGTGAGGCTACAGACGAGCGTCACTCTCAGCGAGCTTGAGACGAGCGTCACTCTTAATGCGAAGCCATGTATGCTTTGTGATAATCTTATCTAGTGTTGACGATTGAAGTGCATTCATTCTATCTTTAATGTCATGGTTACATTTTGCACGAGGTGTGTTATCTTGATTCTTGAATTGGTTGTTAGCTCGTTATAGTGGATGACAAGGTGAATAGCTCAATATGTTTGATTTTAGTTACAAGTAGATGACTCGGACATGTGAATGTAGTAGTTAGATTAATTTGTAGGTATTGTTATTTTCTTGTTTGTTATTGACTTTTGTGATTTTGTGGGTACATCATCTATAAATCCTCACGAGACGAAACTCGTCCACCAAGGCTACTTGGGGGTTTAAACGATGGTTTGAATGCTTTTGTTCAACCATTTTTTCATTTGGAATAATAAATTTAGTTTAATTATCTCGTTGTTAAGAGTAGTTTGCTCGGGACTAGCAAAGTTCAAGTGGGGGAAGATTTGATAACGTGTATTTTATACAGGTTTGGTCTTTTATTCTCTTACATTTTTGTTAGTTTTGAATGTAGTTTTATCGATATTAATTATGTTTTTCATCTTTCAGTGCATCATGCTTAATTGTTGAAAAGATGGCTTATTTCGGGCATGAAAGCAAAGATTATTCAAGAGGGAAGTTAGAAGATGCAAGCTCGCGTTTCCGGGAGGTTTTTATTGTATAATCTTGAAGATTTTGTCTCGCACGGGCTACTGCACGGCCGTGCAACAGGCTGTGCAGAGTGTTACAAGTAGTGCAGATTGGGCAGTTTTCCTCACGGGCTGCTGCACGGCCGTGCAACAGGCTGTGCAGCACTTGCTGTGTACTAAAAGAAGTAAAACCCAACAAAAACAATATCTTAATCTTCACATCTAACTTCATCTCTTCTTTGCCTCTTCAAGAAAACAATTAGGGTTAGTAGGAAGTAGAGAGGAAACATTAATTACTTGTAATCTAGCATTGATTATGAGTAACTAACTCCATTCATTTGGCTCAAGGAGAAATTCTTGTACTAAACCCATTTCAATTTAAGTAAGATTTTTTACTCTATCTTGAATAATTGTGATGTATTGTTTATGATTTTGCTTGGAGATTTGTAAGTTGCTTCATCTTGCTCTTCTTGTAATTTCAATTGCTAATTGTTTGTGCTAATCCGTAATTGTTAGTACATTCATTGTAGTAGCACAAGGTTTGGTGTGCCTAAACTTCAAGATTCAAGTACAAATACCTAGGTTGAACTTCTCATCCTTGGGTTTGTCCTAGCCTCTCTTTGTTTAAATTTCTTGACTTGGTTAAATTGATAGTGCTTCATTATTGGTTGCTATTGTCAAGAGAGCTAATTTATGTGCTTCACTAAATTAGTGTTTTTAGAAGAGAAATAAGTGATTGTGTGCTTCACCAATTATCTTGGTTAGGTAGAGTTGATTATATCTTGTTCATATGTGTTTGGGAGAAGTGCTTGAATATCCATAATCCTAGGGTCAAATATCTCTTATCTTGCTAATTTACTCATTGTGTGGGTAAATTGGATGATTACCATTAACTTAGTTGTATTTCTATAACAATTTATTTATTGTGTTCAAGGTGTTTGATAAAACACCACAACCAAATCAAAACCCCCCTTGTTCATACTTCTAAATTATAAGAGATAATCTACTTGAAATCAATATTGAGAGTCCTTCCCTGTGAACGAACTATGAAAAACACTACCTTCAAATTGGCGCCGCTGCCGGGGAAGGCAACAATATTAATTTTGAGTTAATCGTTTCTTATATTTTAGATTTTATCTTTGTATATAGTTTTTTTTCCTTTCTTTTTTTTTTGGTGTGTCTACATGTTTATTGGATATAGACATGAACTAACTCTTTCAGGAGACAATGGAGAATTATTTTGGTTGGAATAACGCTCAAGATTTCACCCACGATCAAGAACGATATCAAGATTTTAATTCTTTTCAGAATTTAAATGCGTATCTGGTGAATTCTTTATATTCTACAAACTCATGTTATGCTCCTTACCCTCCTAGCATCGATTATTCATATGCTTTTGAAAATCAATGTTATGATCCGCAATATAATTCCCAAGACCATCAAGGGTCTTCTTCATCTTCCTTATCATCATTAGAGGAGATGATGAAACAAATGGCGGCGAACAACCTCCAATTTGCTTTTGAAAATCGATGCTATGATCCGCAATATAATTTCCAAGACCATCAAGGGTCTTCTTCATCTTCCTTGTCATCATTAGAGGAGATGATGAAGCAAATGGCGGCAAACAACCTCCAATTTCAAGACATCACTTCTCAAAGCATATCCAACTTGGAAAAGCAAATGAGTCAACTAGCCGAAACCGTGAGTCGATTAGAGGAGGTCAATTCTCCTACTAATCACGATTCTTGTTTTGTAATTGATGAAAATGTTGTGCATGATGAATCTGCTTGCTTAGTTGACGATTGCCCTAAGCTTGACAATGATAAATTGGATGTAGTTGAGGATCTACCATATGTAGAGAATACTTTTGTGCTTAATGAATTGGTAGATGAGATAAAAATTGATGAATGTCCAATTGAAATTGAGAAGGAATTTGAGCTTAAGATTGATGAGCTTGAAATTTTTGCTTGGGTATATAAGGATCCAATTTGGGAACAATTTTTGAGTCGTAGTTATAATGATTATTCTGACAATTTTTCTAACTACTTTTCTTTTTCAAAGTCTCTTGAAGATGTGAAGATCATAAAAATATTTTTATATTTTTATGGATCAAAGGTATATTTGTACACCTTATTTTTATTATTGATTCGTAGGTATGTGCATTTATTTGCTTTGTCACCTCATTAGTTATCATACTTGTATTAATAAGTCGAGCCAACGATAATAAACAAAGCGCTTTTTGGGAGGCAACCCAAGGTACGCATGTATTTATATATTTTTATGCGTGTGTTAGATTTTGTTCCTTACTTGCATTTATGTAGGGTGTTATGCATATTGTGGGTTTGAGGATTGATCTAAATATTAGTGAGTGGGGATTCAATTTTTCATCTATTTTAATTCTAAGAAAATAACCCAAAAAAAAATTATTATGTATTTTTGTCGTGTGATTAATGAATTTTATAATAGATTTTCAAAAAATAAAAAAATTGTAATAATAATGCCCCACTCAATAATATTTAGTGTCGTTAATTTTAATTTTTATATTTGTTCCACTCGTGCCTTGATGTGTTTGTTTCATGTTTTCAGGGATTAACATTTTATTCAAGCATTCAAGGAGTTGTGTGAATTTTCTTTTTAAAAAAAAATTAAAAAAAAGGGAGCTGCAATTTTGGGTCTGCACGGGCGTTCAATGGCCTGTACAGCAGGCTGTGAGATTTGAGTAGCATTCTCCATAAAACAATCCCCTCCATCCTTTGCTCTCTTTCACCTGCTCACACAAGTCTCCACCAATTATTCTCACCCACACGCCCTGTTTCCCCCCCCCTCCACGCGCCCTGTCCCCCCCTCCCCCCCCACTCTCTTCCCTCTTCTCGACCATCACAATTAACAGCCCCCTCCCCTTTTGTGCATTTTTTTTTGTTTTGTTTAGTTTTTTTGTTTTATTTTTAATTTTAATTTTAATTTTAGTTTTATTTTTTTGTTTATTTTTATTCCCCTCTTTATTTTTGATTTTGATTTTATATTTTTAATTTTATAACTAATTAATTTTTTAAATTCAGAAATCAATTTAAATTCACTTTCAATTTGAATTTTTTTTAGTTATTTTATTTTATTTTATTTTAGTTTTAGTTTTAAATTTGATTTTTGATTTGATTTTAGTTTTAGTTTTAAATTTGATTTTTGATTTTATTATTATTTCAGTTTTAAATTTGATTTTTATTATTAATTTTTTTTATTTTATTATTAATTGGTTAGTTATTTTATTTTATTTTATTTTAAAAAAAAACCAAAAACAAATATTTTTATTATTTCTATTTCCTTAATTAGTGTATTGCAGGGCTTTGTATGGTGTTGGATTTTGGCTTGTCGGTTATTTTTGTGGGTTGATTGTTCGTGTTATTAATTCAATTCTTGGCTTGCACATTTCGAAGTTGGATTTTACAAGTATGAGTGGCTTTGCTCCCGGTTCTTGTTATTTATTTTCAGGGGAGTTCTCTTTCACTCATATCTCTACTTCGTTTTATTTGTCATGCATGAGGACATGCCATGTTTTAAGTGGGGGAAGGATTGTTGATTTCGATGTCCGTTTTGTTTGCATTTGGGAAATAATTTTAGTCATGAGCGTGTTTACTTGTTTGTGAAATTTATGACATTGTGAGCTTGTAGTCTTGTTTTCTCCTATTTCGTGCCTAGCATTACCAATTTGATGCGAATCTATAAGTTTGATGCACCTTATTGCACACACACAATTAAAATGGCATGAAAAGTCTAGATGTTTGTAATTAAATTGTGAGCATGACAATTATCTCTTAGCATGCATGGAATCAAATCGAGAAGATGTTATTACAACTTAAACCTTGTGAGGCCTTGAACGATGATTCTTTTGCTTGTGTGTTGCTCCCTCTTTATGTGTGTTTGTTGCTCTAGGGCTTGCATTAAACCTTCATTCATGGATGCACCATAATAAGGAAATTCTATTTAGGATAACCATTTTGGCCATTTTAGCTTGTGAACCATGAGAATAATCCATAGTTACCCCTTTCAAGCTTATATCCATGTTTTTCTTCGTCACTTTCCCCTTTTATACATGAGTCATAGCCAAATACTTCACTCTCGACCTAGTTGAGTTAGTTGAGTCTTGGAAAGAATTGATTGTTGAGCATGAAAATTTGGAGATGTTGTGAAGAGGAAGAATTCTATTTATTTTAAATGGGAACTAGTTTGATGTGTATATCTAGATGTGGTTCAAGGTTCTTTGTAATATTTATATATGTAATGCATCCCCTTTGCTAAAAAAAAGGGGTATGTAAAAAAGAAAAAGCAATAAATCTTTGTACATTATTTTGATTCAATTTTCTTGGTAAATGTGGTTGTGTTTTGTAATTGTAAATGAGTGGAGATCTACTTTAGTTTGAGAATTTGGTGCACGAAGAAATCAAGCGTCATTTGACTCAACTAGCAAGACTTTTACATCTTCCTTGAACTTAAATTTTCACACCTTCACCCTAGCCTCATTACAACCCATTTTATGAATTCCTTGTTTTTGGTGCAATATGGAATTTAGGTGGACATGCAAGATCAAGTAGAGCGCATGCATTTAGACATGGAGTTGAGTGAAATCTCTAGCCCATACTTGTGTGATGCATAATTGAGAGATGTGAGACTTTTCACCATACAAATTTCATCTTCTTAATGCGAAGCCATGTATGTTTTGTGATAATCTTGTCTAGTGTTCACGATTGAAGTGCATTCATTCTATATTTAATGTCATGGTTACATTTTGCACGAGGTGTGTTATCTTGATTCTTGAATTGGTTATTAGCTCGTTATAGTGGATGACAAGGTGAATAGCTCTATATATTTGATTTTAGTTACAAGTAGATGACTCGGACATGTGAATGTAGTAGTTAGATTAATTTTTAGGTATTGTTATTTTCTTGTTTGTTATTGACTTTTGTGATTCTGTGGGTACATCATCTATAAATCCTCACGAGACGAAACTCGTCCTCCAAGGCTACTTGGGGGTTTAAACGATGATTTGAATGCTTTTGTTCAACCATTTTCTCATTTGGAATAATAAATTTAGTTTAATTATCTCGTTGTTAAGAGTAGTTTGCTCGGGACTAGCAAAGTTCAAGTGGGGGAAGATTTGATAACGTGTATTTTATACACGTTTGGTCTTTTATTCTCTTACATTTTTGTTAGTTTCGAATGTAGTTTTATCGATATTAATTATGTTTTTCATCTTTCAGTGCCTCATGCATAATTGTTGAAAAGATGGCTTATTTCGGGCATGAAAGTAAAGATTATTCAAGAGGGAAGTTAGAAAATGCAAGCTCGCGTTTCCGGGAGGTTTTTATTGTATAATCTTGAAGATTTTGTCTCACACGGGCTACTGCACGGCCGTGCAACAGGCTGTGCAGAGTGTTACAAGTAGTGCAGATTGGGAAGTTTTTCTCACGGGCTGCTGCACGGCCGTGCAACAGGCTGTTCAGCACTTGCTGTGTACTAAAAGAAGTAAAACCCAACAAAAACAATATCTTAATCTTCACATCTAACTTCATCTCTTCTTTGCCTCTTCAAGAACACAATTAGGGTTAGTAGGAAGTAGAGAGGAGACATTAATTACTTGTAATCTAGCATTGATTATGAGTAACTAACTCCATTCATTTGGCTCAAGGATAAATTCTTGTACTAAACCCATTTCAATTTAAGTAAGATTTTTTACTCTATCTTGAATACTTGTGATGTATTGTTTATGATTTTGCTTAGAGATTTGTAAGTTGCTTCATCTTGCTCTTCTTGTAATTTCAATTGCTAATTGTTTGTGTTAATCAGTAATTGTTAGTACATTCATTGTAGTAGCACAAGGTTTGGTGTGCCTAAACTTCAAGATTCAAGTACAAATACCTAGGTTGAGCTTCTCATCCTTGGGTTTGTCCTAGCCTCTCTTTGTTTAAATTCCTTGACTTGGTTAAATTGATAGTGCTTCATTATTGGTTGCTATTGTCAAGAGAGCTAATTTATGTGCTTCACTAAATTAGTGTTTTTAGAAGAGAAATAAGCGATTGTGTGCTTCACCAATTACCTTGGTTAGGTAGAGTTGATTATATCTTGTTCATATGTGTTTGGGAGAAGTGCTTGAATATCCATAATCCTGGGTCAAATATCTCTTATCTTGCTAATTTACTCATTGTGTTGGTAAATTGGATGATTACCATTAAATTAGTTATATTTCTATAGCAATTTATTTATTGTGTTCAAGGTGTTTGATAAAACACCACAACCAAATCAAAACCCCCCTTGTTCATACTTCTAAATTATAAGAGATAATCTACTTGAAATCAATATTGAGAGTCCTTCCCTGTGAACGAACTATGAAAAACACTACCTTCACCCACATAGGTGATCTTTATACTTAAAGAGTAACCCGCGTTTACTCAACTTAATTCCATGCGTTCTAACCTTGAACTCCATGTATTCACCGAAAGATCATTAAAAGCTCGAAAGCTTACCCTCGTACCTTACGAGTCTCACTGTTTCTCATCATAGGAACAGGCCAGGGGTTACCCCCACAGTGATTTGGTCATCATGATTTAGTTGGCCCATTGAACCAAGTTCTTGGGACCTCCAATCAGCAATGGTTGGGTGTCCACCATGACGCCGTTAAGCAATAGGCTTAAGGCCCATCCCTCTCGATGATTTTACAACTATCTCTCAGTATAACCAGATTCTCTTGGTTTAACGAGATTATCTAAGTTTAACCATCTGGTTAGTGGATCCACAACATTATCATTTGACTTTACAGAGTCAATCCTGATAATTCTCGTTGAGAGTAGTTGTTTAATGATATTATGTCCTCGTCATAGAGGCAAGACATATCATTACATACATAACAATGTAATCTCCGAATTTGCAAATTATTTACATAAAATATGCATAATGAAGACATATTTTCTTGTAATTTAGGAATATCCTTTATAAAGTGACTACCAATTCACCCTCTTACATGCACATATATTATGCAAAAGACTCGTATTCCATCATGAATCGAGCTATGTTTAATCGTCTATTTAGGATTTCCATGACATGGGTGCTTACGTTAATGTGAACTAAATTCACTAATGACTTTTACGTTCCTAAAGTCAAACATCTAACATCCATATTATATCCACATAGTACAATTAGATATCGTTTGCAATGCAGCCCAAACTCATGAGTATATTTCAAACACCTTAGTCTCATTGCAATCACTTTCAATAGACCAATTTTGATTTGACTCGTGCATCTACTCAGCTTACCAACTGTGTAGCCTATGTCTGATTTTGTACCATTTTGAAATGTACAATAGACTTTCAATCATTTTTTAGAGATCCTTGTTCATCTATCCTTAGATAGATACATCATATATATTCATTCTAGATATACTAGATTTAGTTACGTTGATCTTTTCAAGATTCACATCACTAACGTGTGACATGTATCATTTAGGACTTTTAAGTTATTAAGATTTTAATCTCCAAAATCAAAACATTAAGCCTCATCCAAATTGCTAGAGATGATCATCTTGTCATTACTTCTCATAATGATCAGATCACTCACGTGCAATTACAACAATTTCCCATCCAAATTACTAGAGATGATCATCTTGTCATTACTTCTCATTATAATGATCAGATCACTCACCTGTAATTACAATAATTTTATCATCTCATGTGTAAATAACATTTACACATTTGTCAATTCATTGATTTTCTATCAATTTTACATCTCAACATTGGCATGTCACATTTTGGTAATTACTTTACCAGTCATCAGCTAAGGCTTCAAATCGTAATTGACATTACCAATTTTTAGTGTCCCAAAAATTATTAATTTCAATTTTTCTCATTACCAAGTTTAAGCGTCCCTAAACTGGCAATACTCATTCACTCAGTTACCAAATTTGAGCGTCCTCAAAGTGCAACTATATCTTTTATTATGAAACCACAGCATATCGCAACAATATCAAATTTCATATGCCTATGCCAATTTTCGTATCTATGTTGTTTCAATCAACATAATCACCAAAATACAGACTTTCTACTCTTTCCTTAACCAGAGAAACCAAGAAAGACTGTTCCAAAGTTCATTGATGTACTTCTAAATTTCACAATGCCGATAATTTAAGTATCATCTTGATGAACCATATTCTTGTAACTCAAGAATATAACATAGAGTAAGTTAGGTCTTTTGACTATAATCTTTAAATTATCAGTCTGGCCTTGTACTTTTCTTTGACCCATATATTTATTTTCAAAATTTGAAAATTCGTTTGGGCCCAAATGGCATCTATCTCGCAAGAAGATCCATACGTTATTGAATATGATTCTGTCACATAGAATCACTTCTCTCTATTTATTAATCGCTTCTCTCTATTTCTTAACATCCCTTTTCCCCCACAAAGGATATAGAGAGATCATATTTATTTGAAAAGTGTCACAATCCATTTTCTAACATACGTGTTAGAAATCTTGACTTATTGACTTCTTAATTCTAGTCAATTTCTCTATTGATATCCTTTTTTCATATACGATTATCAAATGTCAAAGGCACGAGGCAAAGGTAGTTTTTCGGAACTAAAATTCTTCTTGAATTTTCGAGATGTTAAAAACCTAACGATTGTTGGAATATGGATTCGATTATATTTTGAATTCATTGATTCGGTAAAATTAATTCCGTTTTTACTACGGATTTTTTGCCACCGCCTTAACATAATTAATTAACACGGTTAATTAATTAAGGAAATTGTCATCGATGTAATTGATTAGCGCGACTAATTAATTAAGGCAATTGTGTAGCGCACAAGTCTTCTTATCCTATAAATACTCATCTAGAGCATTAGGATTATTTACTCGAAAACACATATCCTCCTCTCATATACAGTTTCTTCTCTTCTTCTGGTGATAGTTCTTGCTCGTCTCAAGCTCGCTGAGAGTGACGCTCGTCTGTAGCCTCACTGCAATCCGTTTTATCCTGGGAGGCGTTTTGCTCGCACATACGGTGAGGGCTAATACGCTTTAAGATTGTTAGACAATCTGCGATAAATACAAACAGTATAATATTTGTGTGTGTGTGTGTGAGTAACAGTTATTTGTATAAGTAAAACAGACAAAAAGGAGACAAGGAACGAAAAACCTGAGTCCAGTGCGTGACTGTCTCCTTAAAGCGTATTAGCCCTCACCGTATGTGCGAGCAAAACGCCTCCCAGGATAAAACGGATTGCAGTGAGGCTACAGACGAGCGTCACTCTCAGCGAGCTTGAGACGAGCAAGAACTATCACCAGAAGAAGAGAAGAAACTGTATATGAGAGAAGGATATGTGTTTTCGAGTAAATAGTCCTAATGCTCGCTCTAGATGAGTATTTATAGGATGAGAAGACTTGTGCGCTACACAATTGCCTTAATTAATTAGCCGCGGTAATCAATTAAATCGGTGGCAATTTCCTTAATTAATTAACCGTGTTAATTAATTATGTTAAGGCGGTGGCAAAAAATCCGTAGTGAAAACGGAATTGATTTTACCGAATCAATGAATTCAAATTATAATCGAATTCATATTCCAACAACTTGATCCAACAAGTCAGCTGGGAGCCGAATCTAACTCTATTTTAGACTTCCCTCTCCAAACAATTGCTGGGTGAAAGAGGAGGCGACAATGTTTTTTACGAGGAAAACTCAGTCAATTGCATCAGAACGAATATCTGAGTCAAAAATCACAGCCATGTTCAAATATGGTGTTAGGCCGAATACACACTAATAATCAATATTAGATAAGATAATAACAATTAAGATGATTATGCACTTTAAATCTTCTGATATTAAAAACCCTATTCGTGATGTAAACTATCACAAAGAGCTGCTAGGTTACAAATAAAGATAGTTCGATGCACGATACCCTTCTAGGGTTAACCTAACTGTATTTATAAAATATACAGTTTCGATACAATCGCTAATTGATATTCCTAATAATCAGCTATACAATGATATCAATTACAGATTGTCACACGTCTCCTAAGTCAACTCGATCTCTTTAATAGCTATCCAGTCTCCAAAGATCTCGCTTCCATATCAATCTTCAATTGGTCTCTAATATCTTCTGTTGACTTCGTACGCGCTGCTTCTAGACAGACTTTACTAAACTCTGTCCAGCTTCCGTCAGTCAGACTTTACTAAACTCTGACTTCCTTCCAGTTAAACTCTGATATTTCACTGTTACACTTAAACACTGAAACATTACATCAATTATATCTAACAATCTCCCCCAACTTGTTCATTAGCAAAAATACACAAGTTAACAGATAATTGATGATGTCAAAAACAAATAATCATATACAGTGTTTAACAACTAAACAGAGTTTAAACTGATACTTAACAAAATTACTGAAAATATGAAAAACTTACAGAGCATAAATTACTTAATCCTTTCAACATCCCATGTTGTTCTCAAGTACTCTGTTAGCAATCTCTCTTCTGCAACTTCAAGTGCTCTTTCCATCTGTAGCTTGATCTCTCGAAGCTTAGAATCTGTACCATCTGTCTGATAAATAGCTGATCTCAAATCATAGATGCTGTTCTTTTTCATTTCATTTCCAAGTCTGATAAAGTATGACTTTTCTGATTCTGAATTGAATTCAAGCACAGTGATACCCAAATCAGTTCTCAGCTTAGCACTGTTTCTCTTTATTTCAACCATTTTTCCTTTGTAATCTAAGTACTTTGGTACATATTCAGACTTGTCTTTAATTCCACAAATCATCTTTGATCTTTCCATCTGGTATCTAAGCACTTCTGTAGCTCGGTAAGTACGACTATTATTCACCTTGAAAATATGTAAGACATACTGCAGTTCTTCATACATTTTCAAATGAATATCATGCTCTCCAACTTTGTAAACAGTCCCATCCTCCATGAAATACAGCAGAAAGTCTTTGTTTAGACTTCTTTGATGAATCAATTGTACTGATTCCAGCTTGTCCAAATTAACTTGAAGGACACCCTTGCCTGGAGCAGCCAGTGATGAATGATCTCTAGGAGTAATATTCAAAGTCCTTTCTCTGTTTGATCCTAAACCAGCCAAATCATGAGGTTGCTTAACAATCATTGCTCTGTTTTGAAAAATATCACCTCCTTGAACTTTCTCAGTATTCTCAGGAATAGTAGGTCTCACAAAACCATGAATTGGAAGAGTAGTTTGTACAACATGTGTAGAAACAGAGGTTGTAACTTTCTTTAACTTCTTTGAACTCTTATCAACTTCAACAACTTTATCTTTAAGCTTCAATCTAGCCTCATCTGCTGTTGGCTTTCTTGAATGAGACAATCTCTGATCAGCATTGACATTTTCATTGATCTTAACGCCTTTAAGAACAAGCCTTGATTCCTTTTCAACTTTCTTCTTGAATTTCCCAGACTTAAGCTTTTTCTCATGTTCAGCTTTAAGTCTTAGCTCTTCAACCTTTACATCTTCTAGAGTGACATCATTTCCATGTTCTTCAAGAAACATGTTTGCAGCTAACTCTGTATCATCCTGTGGACCTTCAGCAGTGTTTGTGATTGGTGATGGAGTGTTGTGAGTGAATGCAGGTTGTTGAGTAGGTACAGTGTGGGTAGGTGATGTAGGTGGTTCAGTGTTTAAGGTTTGAGTATGATCAGTGTTTAGTGGTTCAGGTTGTGGTTCTGGTTGTGGTTGGTCTTGAGGTTGATTGAGAAAATTCTACAAAGCAAGTGGCAGAACAAAGGCAGGTAGGTTTTCTTTACCAGCATCCTTATTAGTCATATCAGAGAATATTCTCTTGTTGACTCTAAAAGGCTGAATCACATCAGCTTCAGCAATCTCTAAACCAAATACACAAGCAGTGAATAGCATTTGACAAAATCGAGCAAAATAAACTGTAGTAGACTCTGACAGTTTATCACCTAGATTCATTAGAACATATCTACCAAAATCAAAATTACTGCCATAAAGTAGAGAATACCCGATTTGTAGACCGTTCATTGGAATAGCATCCCAGTTAGTGACTTTCTTCTGGAATGTTCTTGTGATGCAGTCGAAGAAAAAATTCCATTCCTTCCTGAGATTAGACCTCTTTACACTGCCAAGCTTGTTAAGAGAATCCATGTAACCTATCTCCTGTAGCATCTGTCTCAATTGAGGTTCAGCAACATAAGCATAAGAGGTGTGTGTATCAAACCCCATCGTTTCTCTGACAGTTTGTGGAGTAATCACAAACTCTTGTTCTTCATGAGTGAAAATGATGTTTGGAGTCCCATTCTCTCCTCCATCCACATAGATCGAGTTTTGCCAAAAAGTGGCAATTTGAGATGCAGAGAGAGTACTAGGTTCAACCAGAGCTTGTCCAATCTCTGAGTCTCTCAAGAAATTCTGCATAAGATGAAACGCTTCTGGAACACGTTCATTATTGAGTGGGGCTGCATAATTGTTAGGGACAAAACGTAGACCAAGAACAGTGAATGATTTAGAAGCCATTGAATCAAGAAATGGGCAAGAAATCACAAAGAAAAGTGTATGTAGGAAAGGTGTTTGTGAAAATGCACAAGTGAAAACTGAGAGGACTGTGAGATGTAAAAGTGAGTGGGTGAAAGTAAAACTCAATCGTTTGTACACAAAAGTAATTAGAGTTGTAATTAAAAAATTAAAACTCAATCGTTTGTGTATTCAAACACTCAACAGTTCCTAGATTAATGTGTGAGTGGGACACAATAATGAGTGAATGGGACACGTGTCATCCATTCAGTGGATCAATTAATCATGCGCAGTAAAAATAGCAATTATCACAGCTGTATTCTCTTTCCTATTTCCAAGACACTTTAACACAATACACTTATTAACAGTTGTCAAAAGCACTATTTACTCCAAAATTTTCAAATTATCCAAATGAAAATTTACCTTAGAGTACTAACCACAAATCAACAGCGTTTATCAATTCTCCAACTTTATCACCGAAACCCTTTCAAAAATTGCACAGTTGTGAAAATATGTTTGTGTGAAGCAGAGTTTACCAAACTTATTAACTGTGTATGACATACAGGCATGCTGACAGAATTTAACAGAGTTTGACAGTGTTTAAAGAAAAACATGTTAACAGAGTATGCATGACAGAGTTTAATCAACAGAGTTCACTTAGCACTTAACAAATCAAGGAAATATGAGCAATACATTACATAAGTAAAATTTGAGTCTAACCAACATTCCTTAGTCAAAACCAGATACCATTCCTGTAAGAACCCCAAATTTTGGATATAATTAAAACTTTTTATTAAGTAATGATAAAATGAGGAACAATGATTCTGACAACAAGGTCACCAGCTCTAATGAATGGTGGTTTCAAAGAACAATGATTGTAATGAATGGATATTGCTTTGGACAATGATCCCGACGCATTGGTATATTGTCATAATAGAGTAATTCGATGGTTGTGTTGGGACAATCAGATCTTGGCACTGCGATTTTTGATACAATAAATTAATGAGTACGAATAGAAAAGTCACCTTGTTAACGGTTGATTCCACGCTCTTCTATTGTATTCCCAAATTCCCTTGAGCGAAGTGTGGCCTTCGTCTTCTCAAGTTAACCTCTCTTCTTGCTCCTGGGTGGCTACAAAATTTTTCGACCAGCCCCCAGCAAGAAGAGAATAGGAATATATATAGGCTACAATAGGGATCATGAATAATTAGGTTGGGCCTTCTAATTACATCTTGAGCCTAGCCCAATGTAATTAAATATTAATTCAATCCACTAAAGAATTAATATTTGTACTACCTTTCCTAATACCGTAATTTAATTAATTAATTCGGTTCCAATATTATTTGCTTATTAAATTCCCCATGTTTAAAATATCGCATGTCCATTAATTAAATAAATTACTGATAATTCATTTAATTAATATCTTTTATCCTTGATTATCCACTCAACCTTTATTTAATTATGCCGGAATAAATCCACCTGCAGGGTTTCACATAATTAAATCTTTTTGAGCTTTCAAGGGGACATCATTAACCCGAATATTATCAGGACATGGATTCCTTCAATAAATAATATCCCACCATATATATTATTTCATCACCCAAAATATAATGAAATAAATCAAAAGAATTATTTCATATATAAATCAAAGCATGTAAATAATATACACGTGTCAATTACTATATCTGGATTAAGAACCTAAGCATTAATAATAACATAGAATCTTAGTTCACCTTCTTAATCAGTATAAGGGAACAATTCTAAATTTGATCCTGTTCAATATACACAAAGTATACTAGTATTATTTATTAGTCAATATAAACTAATCTAAATAATACTACAGCCATTCCAGTGGATTGTCTAACTCCACCTGTGCTGTGAACCTTATTATATTATATAAACCGTATTTAATAATCTAATATTCTGTATCCCATTTGATACTAGATTATTCACAATATATAATATTTAGACAACATGTAAACATTTAAATGATTCTCAATTAAACCGGCCAGAAACAAATGTAAATACTTCAAATAAATATTTTCAGTATACACCAACAATCTCCCACTTATACTCAAAATATTCTATGAGTATATCAGTGTTTATTTAATCCACTATTACACAGAAAACTATGTGTCCATCCATCTGACTCCTATCGCTTCCACATGCCTGTCAAAAACCTTGGCTGGCAAACTCTTTGTGAAAGGATCTGCCCGGTTGTCTTCTGATGATATGTGAGCCACAACTATATCTCCTCGCTTTACGATTCCTCGTATGAGATGATACTTACGTTCAATATGTTTAGCTGCTTTGTGATCTCGCGGTTCATTCGAATTTGCCACAGCACCAGTGTTATCACAATACACTGTCAAGCTCCTAGGCAAATTAGGTACCACATCCAAGTCCAAAAGGAAGTTCCTGAACCATACAGCCTCCTTTGCAGCCTCAGAGGCCGCCACGTACTCGGCTTCCATGGTAGAGTCTGCAATGCATTTCTGCTTTACACTCCTCCATATAACAGCTCCACCTCCCAAAGTAAAAACATATCTCGAGGTCGATTTCCTCTTATCCCTATCTGATTGGAAATCTGAATCAGTATATCCCAAAGGAAATAGATCTGAGGCCTTGTAAATTAACATATACTCCTTAGTCCTTCTCAGGTACTTGAGTATAGTTTTTACTGCACTCCAATGTTCCTGACCTGGGTTCGACTGATATCTACTAACCATGCCTACAGCAAAGCAGATGTCAGGCCTCGTACATAACATAGCATACATTAAGCTTCCACATGCCGAAGCATAAGGAACTGCTTTCATGCTCTCTATATCCTTAGGTGTCGAAGGACACTGCTCCTTGGATAGAACCACTCCATGCTTAAAAAGTAGAAAACCTTTCTTAGAGTTCTGCATGTCAAAACGAGCTAATACTTCATCAATGTAGGGCTCTTGAGATAAAGCCAACATTCTTTTCTTGCGATCCCTTATTACTTTTATCCCAAGGATGTATGCCGCTTCACCTAAGTCCTTCATTTCAAATTGTTTGAACAACCATGCCTTTACTGATGACAACATCTTAACATTGTTTCCAATGAGTAAAATGTCATCAACATACAGTACTAGAAAAACCACTGCATTACCCTCACTTCTCTTATACACACATGATTCGCTTGGACTTTGATCAAATCCATATGACTGGACTGCCTGATCAAAACGAATATTCCAGTCCCTAGAAGCTTGTTTTAGCCCATAAATAGACCTCTTAAGCTTACAAACAAGATGCTCTTGGCCTTCCTTAATGAATCCTTTTGGTTGTTGCATATAGATGGTTTCCTCAAGACATCCATTAAGGAAAGCTGTCTTGACATCCATTTGCCAAATCTCATAATCGAGATGAGCTGCTATAGATAAAAGAATCCGGATCGACTTAAGCATAACAACTGGCGAAAAGGTTTCCTCATAATCGATCCCTTCTTTCTGAGTATACCCTTTCGCAACAAGTCGTGCTTTCCAGGCTTTCACCTTTTTGTCAGATCCTCTTTTCTTCTTGTAGATCCACATACATCCAATGGGTTTTACACCTTTGGGTGGTTCCACGAGCTCCCAAACTTGATTAGAATACATAGATTCCATCTCAGATTCCATTGCCTTTTGCCAAAGATCTGCATCTTTATCTAGAATTGCTTCTTCGTATGTTCTGGGATCCTCATCATGTTCACCAGAGACCAAGTCGGAGGACTCTCCCAAAAACATGAATCTATCAGGTTGTTGAAGCACCGGTGTGGTATTAGTGACAGGTTGTGCATTTTCTTGTGGTTGATCTACTTGTACTATTGGCACTTGGGGATTATCTGTCCCTCCCACTAGTTCCTCTAAAACGATACTACTCATGGGTTTGTGGTTCATTATATAGTCTTCTTCTAAGAATCTAGCATTGGTGCTAACAATGATATCTCGATCCCTAGGACTATAAAATGAATAACCTTTCGTTCCCATGGGATAACCTACAAACAGCCTTACTTCTGTACGAGATTCTAACTTGGTCGCGTTCTTGTTCAGCACATGTGCTGGACAACCCCAAATCCGAATATGTCTTAGACTTGGCTTGCTACCAGTCCACAATTCTATTGGAGTCTTGGGAACCGACTTAGAAGGTACCAAGTTCAGAAGGTAAGCCGCTGTTTCTATAGCATATCCCCAAAACGACTTTGGTAAATCTGAATAACTCATCATCGATCTAACACTCTCTAAAAGAGTCCGATTCCTTCTCTCTGCTACACCATTCTGCTGAGGTGTGCCAGGTGCAGACAACTGGGATGCAATCCCATTTTCTGATAAATATTCCCTAAATTCTCCAAGCAAGTATTCGCCACCACGATCTGATCGTAGTGACTTGATACATTTTCCAAGATGTCGCTTCTCCGCACTTGCTTTGTACTCTTTGAATTTTTCAAAGCACTCAGACTTACGGCGCAACAAATAAATGTACCCATATCTAGAATAATCGTAAATGAAAGTGACAAAATACTCATAACCTCCTCTTGCTTGGATACTCATAGGTCCACATAAATCAGTATGAACCAATTCTAACACTTCTTTAGCTCTATTCCCCTTTGCTTTAAAAGGCCTATTAGTCATCTTACCTTCCAAGCAGGATTCACAAACTGGAAATGGCTCCACTGCCAACGAGCCTAATGGCCCATATACTACCAGTCTTTGAATCCTCCTCAAGTTAATATGACCTAATCTTAAGTGCCAAAGATATGTTTGGTTCAATTCAGAAGGTTTCTTTCTTTTATTTGAGCTAGAAAGAATGTTATTAGTTTCCTTATGTTGCAGCATTGGTTGGATAGGATTAATAATATATAAATTGTCTTGCAATGTACCAGAACATATAACTCGTTTATTCATCATAATAGAAACATTACGATCCAAACAAACATTATAACCATCCATGGCAAGTTTAGAAACCGAAATTAAATTCCTTCTAAACGAAGGTACATAAAGACAATTGTTCAAAACCAAAATCCTATCATCGCCAAAAGATAATGTAATTATTCCAACTGCAACTACTGCTACTTTCGTAGCATCTCCCATGAACACATATATCTCGCCATCTCTAAGCATTCTGGATTGCTGGAACCCCTGCATAGAGTTACAAACATGGTCAGTGGCTCCTGTATCTACACACCAAGTGCTCGTAGATATAGCCGCTATATATGTTTCTGTAACTAGAGAAAGAGACATACCAGTATTGTTTGTCTTCTTAGGAAGAGGACAATCCTGTTTCCAGTGACTTGACTGCTTGCACCTGAAGCACTTGCCCTTAGGCTTTTTCACACCACCTTGAACTCCCACTGCATTAGCAATCTTTCCAGCTTTCTGTGTCTGAGTCTTTTTCTTCTTCTTACCTTTCGGCTTAGATGAAGAAGCTTTCTCGGCCACATTCACTTGAACATTCTGCTTAAAGAGTCCTTCAGCTGCCTGAAGTTCTGTCAGAAGTTCCGCGAGACTATACATCCTTTTGTTCATGGTGTAATTCAAGCGGAACTGCTCAAAACTTTTGGGTAAGCTCATAAGGATGATATCGATCTGGGTTTCCCCATCAATATCAGCACCAAGGATCTCCATCTCATTCAGATGAGACATCATTCTGAGAACATGATCCCTTACAGGTGTTCCTTCAACCATCTGAGTGTTCATTAAAGCCTTCATTGCTACTTGCCTAGCAGCCCTATTCTGTTCTCCAAAAAGTTCCTTGAGATTAAAGAGCATATCTGAAGCAGTGGGCATAGCCTGATGTTGATGCTGCAAAACACCCGACATTGCTGCCAGAATGTAACATCGCGACATCTCATCAGCCTTAACCCACCGTTTATAATACTCCTTCTCACTTTCAGGAGCATCTTCAGCAGGCTGATCTGGCTTGGGTTCATAAGTACAAAATTTGTACTCCTCAGCAGTCAACACTATGTCCAAATTACGTTTCCATTCAATGTAGTTTGGTCCGGTAAGTTTGTTATCCTTAAGTATGGTGAATAGTGGATTAAAGCCCATAATGATCTAATCCTGAGAATCATACATGTAGCACATAATCAGATAGTTACATAAATCTTAAAACCTATTGGTTTCCTCTAACAATTAATTAAAATTAATGCACTAATATTTAAACACCATATATATCTGGTACGCCACGATGGATGACATATATACCACTTAAATTCGTTTAAATATTACTTCGGTCCTATTACTAAATAATACGCCACGTTAGGGTGGACTATATATTATTTTTCATAGCTAAGTGTATACCATTATTAAATCTTAAATTAATAAAAAAAGACTGGATACCACCATTAAATATTTCAAATCAATAATCGATAATAGGATAATTCCCAGATCGGGGGGAGCATTGTCAAGAGGCATCACTTAAGACCCCTTTCTAGACAGAATCATCCTTTCTCTCAATATCAAAATCTATATTCAATCAGTGGTACCCTTCTAATTAATTGAATTCTATGAAACTTGGTACGCCACGATGGGTGGCATGTATACCTTTCAATATTCGTAATTAATTTAGGAAGTTTGTTCTAGTAATATCCATAACACTACCTGACACCATAAATCATACGCCACGATGGGTGGCATGTATATAATTTATATTCGTCTCGGTGTTAAATTACATACAAACAATAATGGAGACCATGGGATTTAATTCCTAATTAATTCCCTCACCCATTTAGAATTTTTTATTTAAAATTGAGGAATTTTATCTAGATGCATCGCCCTATGTTATTATTTCGAGGTCTACATGTTATAAAAATAACAAAACAAAGAACACATAACATAGCAGCATGCATCATAAAATTAAAGCAATAAATAAAATTAATGTCCATGTCGTCCTAATTATGTTAAACATGCAATTAAAATTACACACATAATTAACAACACACATAATAATTATTTAAAGCAATAATTAAAAAATTAAATAGCGGAATTAAAATTAAAAAATATAATTTAAATCCACTATTATGGCCCCTTGAAAAAAAATAAATTTCCAGCCCTGTTCTGCTGAAAAAATCATTTTTCTGCCAAAACCTTGCTGTTGCGCAGGTTGCAGTGGCGTTACTGCCTGTTTCACCCTGTAACGCAGCTTGCAATGGCGTTACTGCCTGTTTTACCCTGTAACGCAGGACAGACCTGCGTTACACACTGTTATATCCTGTAACGCAGGACAGACCTGCGTTACTGACTTTTCCAGAATTTTTTCCTGCGCGGCTGCTCTTCTGATGCCTGTTGCTCCAAATCTGTTTCTTGTTCGACTTAGTTAATCAACACAGCCATCAACAAGCTTCGCAGCGGACAAATTTTTTTCTCCGTTTCGATTTCCGATCGCACGTAATTGTTACAAAATATTCGGATCTTAATAAAATCCAACAAACAATTACAAAAAAGTAGATCTAATACAAAACTAATTTTGCAAAATCTATTCTAACACGATCAACCCTCGTGTTTTACAACCACGATAAACCACGTGGAAACCAAACAAAATAACCACGATTAAACCACGTGGGATCCAAACACATAATTAAAATTACATGGCCATAATAGTGGATACAAACAACCTGCAAAAGATTATTATCCAAGCACACCACTATACACATGCATATATAATTACGACATGGACATCGTATCAAAATTCGCAGAACCAATGAACCAGGCTCTTGATACCAATTGTTGGGACAATCAGATCTTGGCACTGCGATTTTTGATACAATAAATTAATGAGTACGAATAGAAAAGTCACCTTGTTAACGGTTGATTCCACGCTCTTCTATTGTATTCCCAAATTCCCTTGAGCGAAGTGTGGCCTTCGTCTTCTCAAGTTAACCTCTCTTCTTGCTCCTGGGTGGCTACAAAATTTTTCGACCAGCCCCCAGCAAGAAGAGAATAGGAATATATATAGGCTACAATAGGGATCATGGATAATTAGGTTGGGCCTTCTAATTACATCTTGAGCCTAGCCCAATGTAATTAAATATTAATTCAATCCACTAAAGAATTAATATTTGTACTACCTTTCCTAATACCGTAATTTAATTAATTAATTCGGTTCCAATATTATTTGCTTATTAAATTCCCCATGTTTAAAATATCGCATGTCCATTAATTAAATAAATTACTGATAATTCATTTAATTAATATCTTTTATCCTTGATTATCCACTCAACCTTTATTTAATTATGCCGGAATAAATCCACCTGCAGGGTTTCACATAATTAAATCTTTTTGAGCTTTCAAGGGGACATCATTAACCCGAATATTATCAGGACATGGATTCCTTCAATAAATAATATCCCACCATATATATTATTTCATCACCCAAAATATAATGAAATAAATCAAAAGAATTATTTCATATATAAATCAAAGCATGTAAATAATATACACGTGTCAATTACTATATCTGGATTAAGAACCTAAGCATTAATAATAACATAGAATCTTAGTTCACCTTCTTAATCAGTATAAGGGAACAATTCTAAATTTGATCCTGTTCAATATACACAAAGTATACTAGTATTATTTATTAGTCAATATAAACTAATCTAAATAATACTACAGCCATTCCAGTGGATTGTCTAACTCCACCTGTGCTGTGAACCTTATTATATTATATAAACCGTATTTAATAATCTAATATTCTGTATCCCATTTGATACTAGATTATTCACAATATATAATATTTAGACAACATGTAAACATTTAAATGATTCTCAATTAAACCGGCCAGAAACAAATGTAAATACTTCAAATAAATATTTTCAGTATACACCAACAGGTTGAGGACCTAGATAAGAATAATCTACCATCCAGGATGGAGCTAATGGATCCTTGAAGGGAAATGAGTA
Source organism: Saposhnikovia divaricata (assembly GCA_036435485.1). Classification (NCBI taxonomy): domain Eukaryota; kingdom Viridiplantae; phylum Streptophyta; class Magnoliopsida; order Apiales; family Apiaceae; genus Saposhnikovia; species Saposhnikovia divaricata. Next base: position 61,525,918 of record CM071598.1, read on the forward strand.
CGTGCATAGTGTTTCCTGTACGTGCATGGTAATTTGGTGGATGAATAGTGATTTTGTAAGTTGGAAAACTTTTCACTCCACCCTATGTACGGGACGTGATATGGATGTTTCGAAGTTATATTAGTAATACATGGAGGAAATAAGTGAATGCAGAGACGATCGGAATTCTGAAATTCCAAATTCTTTTCGGTATAATATTTGACCGGACAGTGGATTAAATATTATTATAATCCAAGAATTGAGATATTAACTTTGAGGATTTGATATTTTGGGATGTTATTATATTTGATTTAAGAATGAAGGTAGGAAACCACTGAGGAGTGGTTATGGCTACAATGTAATAATTGATATTTGGAAAGAATGAATGGAATTCGACTTTATTATTTCTATGTCTTGAAGAATGCTAAAGGGTAACAACATAGGTAAGAATAATCTATCTTCTAAGGGAATAAGATATGGCAATTTCAAGCAGGAGAATATTCTCATGTCATCCAGATCGGTAACGATTAATCCAGTAGTTCCGTAAAAAGGATAAGGAACGATCGAAAGAGAATACGGACAATTATACAACCCTAAGAGAACAAGTAAAGAATACAGAATGAATAGTGTTTTGGTGGGAGTATATAATAATATGAGACGACACTATATAGAAGTATTCGGAACGGATTTCCGAGTTCGTATTAGTGATCCAGGGGGAAAATAAGTGTATGTAAAAGCTGTCGGATTCTGAAAAACCGCACTTTTATTTTCTCCGAGAGTTCCCTGGACACTGATAGCCTTAAGTATTTAACGAATGGATTTAAGGAATATAAATTGGAAAGTTAGAATGAAAGATGGAGAATGAAAGTATTAATATTAAAGAGGATTCCCGGTAAACCCTAATTAGAAACCCGTGAAATATTCTCACGAACGATCAATCGAAACGGGTAATAACCGGACACAGAAACAAGCAGAGGAAGCAAGAGTCTTGTGCAAGCTACTAGTATAAAATATCTAGTAACCAAGTGGGCAAGAGTAACTAGATTAATTGGAGCATAACTAGTACTTAGAAATCAAAAACCCTTGGTTAAGCTTTCAACCATGGAAAACACAACACTTGTCCATGCTAATTACCTCATCCAATGCATCACACTCCACTAACCCCACTTGGATGAGATATTATCTCACAAAATCACTTTAAGCATTATTACAAGCAACCAAGACAAAAAAAAGAGCAAGAACACTCTCCCCCCCCCCCCATTATCATTCCATTCGGCCTCACCCTAAATTCCAAATCCAAACTCCACCTTCCCACCATTGTTTGTTCTTGAAATAATTAAGGTGAGTCTTACATTTCATAAAACTTATCTCCTCAAAATCTTAGCTTCAAACTCATCCTTTTCCATTTTCAAAAAAAATCAAACAAGAGGAGGGTGAATAGTGTTCATCATGTACTAACTTTGTTTTCTTGATTTTTCATGGTTGATCTAGCAAGCATAATCACTCCTAAGGACCATACAAGGCTTATTAAAGCTATATCACTATCTAAGGAAGGTATAAAGCTCTTGAAACCCTAACCCTTGTTTGAGATTTAAGCATGTTTATGATAGTTATAACTTAGTTATGGTTATGTTAAGATTATAAGCATGATTATGTATGGATTTTGGATTAATGATGTAAATAGCTAGATGAACGGAAAGGCATTGCTTGGCCTCAGTTCATGTATATAAGTCATGTATATGTTGTTTGGGTTGGATACTATGTATATGGGAAGATTCGAAATTGGTAGATATTCGATTTACAGCCGTTATAATGCCCGATTTTGCAATACCATGTTTTGTATGCCATTTTCCATGTCGAACCCCTAATGTCCAGAGGCCTTATCTGCCATGATAGGATAGGTAATGTTCTAAGCTTCGTTTTGATATAAAGATCACGTGAAACGGACTTACGGTTTAGAATTTATGACCAAATTACTAAAAGTAGTTCGAATCCGTAAACGAAAGTTCGTAACTGTAATTGAACCCTCGGAAACTATGTAACGTCATGGCGAATCTTGGTAAATAAATACTAGAAGTAAAAAGGAAGGTGTGAAAGAAAACTGTATGTCAAAAGGATCATTTTTCGATTTATTAAAAATGTTCGAGTCGAGGTTAAACGCGAACGAACCCCTAAAAGACGACTCTTTTATAACTTCGGTAAAACACTTAGAAAACGGGCGATAAAACTCGGAGTATAGTATTGGTTCGTAACGATCGACTTTAGAACTCATATGAATTAAGTATGTCCCAAGTATAAGTACAATGAGATGTCGTATTAACGAACGAATGTCAGGTCGGATCAGTGATAAAAGTAATCCACTAAAAGGGGTATAACGAGATAACTCGAGAACGTGTTTCGAATTAAGTATAACTTAACTTTTAATATGTTAAGTGATTAATCCCGAATGCCTTGGCTATTTATAGATCACCAAGTTGAACCGGGACCCGCTACCACTACCCCTTACCGTACTCGACTACCAGGCAAGTTTCTATTCCCTTCTTTTAGGCTGTTGTTGTGATTGAATAAATATATATATATATATATATATGATTGCTGATATACATATGCCATTGCATGCATGCCTACTTTCAAGTTGAATTGATATACTTGTTCCCTGAATGTTATTGTTGGCTTATAAGCTAGATAGTTATATATCAGTTATAAGCTGGTTATTGTAAGACCCTCATAGAAGGGCGTATACATCTTATTAATCAAATATAGACCGGGAGTCCATATTCCTTGATATATCGAGATTACCTCGGAGGAAAATATCCAAGTAAATATTTTCTATTATTTGGGCGACGAATATTATTTGAATATTCGTTCGAGACTAATTATTTTAACGATCCTTACTTCAAATAATTATTTGAACGTAACTATTCAACGAATAATATTTCTCAATATTCATTCAGAGTCGAATTGATTATCGATTATTATTTCGAATATTCTTCTAAAGATGAGACTACTGAATGAATATTATTTGGATATTCTTTTAGAATATTATTTTATTAAATAAATATTACTTTTGAATATTCATTTAAGATATTAAATACTTGATGAATATTATTTTAATATTCATCTGAAGCTTGATTTAATTATCGAATATTATCTCGAATATTCCTTAAGGCTTGGATTACTAAATGAATATTACTTGATATTCATTTAGGATATTATTCATTAAATGAATATTACTTTTGAATATTCATTTAAATTCCTAATTAATTATGAATATTACCTTAAATATTCTTTTCAGGTCTTATTAATTAATGAATATTGTTTTGAATATTCATTTAAATATTTATTTATTCAATAAATATTCCCCTGATATTTCTTCAGGGATTATTTTGAGAAATACTCTGATTAAAGATATTCATTCATATTCCCAAATATTCTTTAAATATTTTAACTCAATAAATATTCTCTGAATATTTATTCCATACTTAGAATAATCTCGATAAGGTTTATCTTCTTCGATTATTACAGAAAATATCTCGGAGTCATATTATTATTAATCTTATATCAATAAAGGTTCTCAGACATCATTCTTCTTTGAGTCTATCTCCTTAATAATAAGGGAACCTTACTTGGAAAATGTTATTTATCTTGTCGACTTCCCGGTCATAAAGTATTCCCTTCACCCGCAACTCGGGTGCTGTTGACTTATTAAGTCGTTGCTTACCTTCTCATCTTTCGAGGGGTAAGATTACTGGAACAAGTTGATATCCGTTACCAAGTAATAGCTTGGGAGTTATTGGTAAATCTTCCTTTCCAACTAGATACGACTACTTTGTGGAGTCTTATCAACAAGTATTATACTTGGGGAAAGGGGGACGAACGTTACATTCAGAATCATGAATTCTATTTGAACTAGGAGTCGTGTAAGAGGCCGATTAGCGCCGGTCCATCCCCTTTGGCCCAACCGTTGGCCGGGGAGAGCTAGTAAGGCGGTATACAAGTAAAGCCGTCAGTTCTTCCTTCTACCGGTAGTAAATCTAAATTGAGCTGTACGATCTCGACTGATCATCAAGATTGGAACAGCGGGCGCGGTGAATACTCCATCATTGGTTCATCATCCAAATTTATTTATTTCCTGCAACATGATTACTGTTGGCAGGGTTGGAAAAGTGTCATAACTGGAATTGCAACCTTTCCTTGCAAGTTCCTCTTCTTAATAACAATAAGAATATCTCGCTTACTTTGATGTAGCAGATATTTCTACAAACAAATACTTTAAGTTACCTTGTAACTTCATCGTTCATATTATACTGGCATCATTTCCGTAAATGCATGGCATATGGTTTGAAAGATGCTTTTGAACTGTTATACATTATCGTTCAGTTATATATTATTGTTGGTGGGCTATTGCTCACCCTTGCTTTATTATTATATCACAACAACAGCTAGACCAGATGACTCGCACAAGGTGCACTCGACGCGGGCGAGGACGATGGGACTACCAGAGCTGAAGAAGAAGCTATTGGTAGGGTATATTTATTCTTTCAGTACCAAGAATATGGTCTAGTATGACTTATGTAAATGGATGGCAAAGAGCATGTATTTATATTGAAATTCTTTTGGATTGTAAGAACTCATAATGTGATTAATAAAAATTTGATTGTTACTCTGATTTCATCTCTGGGACTATAACGGGTGTGTTTTATATTGTTGTGTTGGGTTATAGAGACGTAATTTATTTTATGTTAAGGAAAGTTCAATTGTTGTGGACAGAATTGGAAACCGTAACCACCGGATCCCGGACCCCGGATCTGGGGGTGTTACAATTCCTAGTTCATTGACCAGTCTTGTAAATGTAGCTTCACTCAATGGTTTGGTGAAAATATCTGCAAGCTGTTGTTCTGTAGACACAAAATGTAGTTCAATATTCCCTTCTTCCACATGTTCTCTGATGAAATGGTACCTTATGCTGATGTGCTTGGTCATTGAATGTTGTACTGGATTACCTGTCATAGCAATAGCACTTTGATTATCACAGTAAATAGGAATCTTATTGTACCTCAATCCATAATCCAGCAACTGATTCTTCATCCACAAGATCTGTGCACAACAGCTACCAGCTGCAATATACTCTGCTTCAGCTGTAGATGTAGAAAATGATTTCTGTTTCTTGCTGTACCAAGAGACAAGTCTGTCACCAAGAAATTGACAACTTCCACTAGTGCTCTTTCTGTCTATCTTGCAGCCTGCAAAGTCTGCATCAGAATACCCAAGTAGCTTGAAATCTGATTCTCTGGGGTACCACAGACCTAATGATATGGTGCCCTTGAGATACTTGAAGATTCTTTTCACAGCTGTCAGATGTGGCTCTCTAGGATCTGCCTGAAACCTTGCACAAAGACAGGTTGCATACATGATGTCAGGCCTACTAGCTGTCAAGTAAAGAAGAGATCCTATCATGCCCCTGTAGTTTGTCATATCCACTGAAACTCTTGTGTCTTTGTCCAATTTAGTTGTTGTTGCCATGGGAGTTGATGCAGATGAACAGTCAAGCATACCAAATTTCTTGAGAAGATTTCTGGTATATTTTGCTTGATTAATGAAGATACCATCATCTGTTTGTCTCACCTGTAGGCCTAGAAAATAACTAAGCTCTCCCATCATGCTCATTTGATATCTGGACTGCATGAGCTTGGTAAACTTCTTATAGAGTTTATCATTAGTAGACCCAAAGATAATGTCATCAACATATATCATGCCCTTGGTGCTTGCTTAAGTCCATAGAGTGCTTTATCCAGCCTGTAGACATGGTCTGGATATTTTAGGTCCACAAATCCTGGTGGTTGTTCAACAAACACTTCTTCTTCAAGCTTCCCATTCAGAAAAGCACTTTTCACATCCATCTGGAACACTTTGAATTTCTTGTGAGAGGCATATGCTAGAAAAATTCTGATTGCCTTCAATCTTGCAACTGGAGCAAATGTTTCATCATAGTCTATTCCTTCCTGCTGTGAATAGCCTTTTGCTACCACTCTAGCCTTGTTCCTTGTGATAACACCTTCACTGTCAGTCTTGTTTCTGAAAACCCATTTAGTACCAACAATAGATCTGTTCTTTGGCCTTGGTACAAGGGTCCAAACTTCATTCCTTTCAAATTCATTCAACTCTTCCTGCATTGCTGCTATTCAGTCAGCATCTTGAAGAGCTTCTTCCACTTTCTTTGGTTCATTTTTAGACAAGAATGCATGAAACAAACATTCACTTGCAGTGGCACTTCTTGTTTTCACTTTTGCATCTGGATTACCAATTATCAAATCAGGTGTATGTGATTTAGTCCATTTCCTAGCAGAAGGCAAATGACTTCTGTCAGCATGTGATCCTCCCCCTTGATCCATGCTCTCCTGATTTTGTTGAGGGCTTTCTTCATTTTCTGAGACTCCCCCTGAACTTGACTGCCCAGAGTCAGAATTTGAATTTTCAGAGTTTGAATCATCAGAGTTTGATCCAGATTTTTCAGTTGACTCAGTATTAATGTTTGAGTCTTCATCTTGATCATGCTCCCCCTCAACTGGTTCTTCCCTTTGTTGTGGCTGAGAAGTTTCTCCAGTGTTTACCAGTAGAGGTTCAGAGTTTGTTTCAACAGAGTCTGTCAGAATAGTTTGATCAGAGTTTACTTCAACAGAGTTTAAATCTTCATTTTCAAAATTCAGTTGATCATATTCATCTATGTCTTCAAGTCCAGTTATCTTCTTGTCATCAAAAGACACATGTATAGATTCCATGATCCCTTTAGTTCTCAGATTGTAAACTCTGAATGCCTTTGTTGACAGTGGATAGCCAACAAAAATTCCTTCATCTGCCTTTAGCTCAAACTTGGTCAACTGTTCAGGATGAGTCTTCAAAACAAAGCATTTGCACCCGAAAATATGAAAGTATTTCAGGTTAGGCTTCTTTTTCTTCACCATCTCATATGGTGTCTTTCCATGCTTATTGATCAGTGTAGCATTTTGAGTAAAACAAGCAGTTTGAACAGCTTCTGCCCAGAAATAAGTTGGCAATTTTGCTTCATCAAGCATAGTTCTGGCAGCTTCTATCAAGGTTCTATTTTTCCTTTCAACTACACCATTTTGTTGTGGTGTACCAGGTGCTGAAAATTCTTGCTTCACTCCATTGTCCTTGCAGAATTCTTCCATTGTTGCATTTCTGAACTCAGTTCCATTATCACTTCTGATGATTCTGACTTTGTTACTTGATCCTTTGTCCAGAAGCTTCACATGCTCCATCAGAGTTAATGTAGTTTCATCCTTCTTTGCTAGAAAATACACCCAAGTGAATCTAGTGTATTCATCAACAATGACTAAAGCATATTTCTTTCTTGCTATAGACATAACATTTACTGGACCAAAGAGATCAACATGCAGAAGATGATAAGGATCAGTGATTGAAAATTCTGTCTTGCTCTTGAAAGATGACTTCCTTTGCTTGGCCTTTTGACATGAATCACATAGGCCATCAACATTTAAGAGAGCCTTTGGGAGTCCTCTTACAAGATCCTTTCTGATCAATTCATTGATGTTGTTCAAGTTCAAATGTGAGAGTTTCTTGTGCCACTTCCAACTCTCTTCACTAGACATTCTTGTAGACAGGCAAACAGCTTTTCCAACAGAGTTTATTAAAAGCTTGATTTCATAAATGTTGTTTTGCCTATTACCAACTAGAACAACCTTTCCTGTAGATTTTCTGATAACTTCACAATATTCAGGTTGAAAATCTACATGATATCCCTTGTCACAGATTTGACTCACAGATAGCAAGTCATGCTTGAGTCCTGGGACATGAGCTACATTGTTGATGATGACATTTCCAAGATTAATATTGCCATATCCCAATGTTCTTCTGATAAGTGGATTTTATATCCACTAAATTACCTTCCGTTTGGACTTTAATCGTTTGCATGTTCTCAAGTTTCGTTGTCATTTGATACGTTTTTATGTAAATTGTGTAGGTTTTATCATGGAAGGCATTTGGTGCTAAAATGGTGATTTGGGTGGTGTGAAATGAATTTTTAGATGTGTGAAGAAAAGTTGATTCAAAGTGCAAGAGTTGTGGAATGATTTTTTTTTTGCTAAGGGGTAGAGTTGAAGCAAATTAAAAGTTGAGGTTCAATGAAGGAAAACAGCATGCAGGTTAGCGCACAGGAGGTTGACAAAGGTGGGATTCCAGGAGGTGTAGGGCGCCGTTGCGCTTGAATTGAGCGCTATTGCGCGTAGGAGGAAGGCGCCACGGCTCGAGGAAGGGCGCCATTGCGCGCGCGGGGCTGGATTTCCAGGGAATGTTGAGCGCTATTGCGCGTATGAGAGGCGCAGCTGCGCTTGCCTTGGCCCTGTGCGAGGCGCTGTGGCGCTGTGCGGAGCGCTCTTGCGCGTTGTGCATGCGCTATGGTGCCTGTTGGGTCGTGTTTTGGCAGTTTTTGTGTATTGTTCCGGGTCAAAACATTTTGGGCCTATTTTAGGGCATCTATTTGTTTAATATCTTGACCTAAAAAAAAAAGACATTATCGATCATTAGTTCTTAGTTTTTCTTAGCTACCATCAACACTTTTCATCGAGTTTTCAAGCACAATTTCAAGGAATTACTCCAAGCTAGTGACAAGCAAGGATTATTCTTGAACCTTTGTATTCTTCTATTGTGGGGATTTAATTCTAAACCTTATTACTTCTTCTCTATTTTTACTTGTTTATTTTAGAGTTATGTTTTTAATAGAACCCATGATGATGATTAGTTCGATCATGAACTAATTCGTTGTCATGGGGGTTTAGTGGATTTATTCATGAATTTTATGTGTTGAATCTTCTCGATGCCTATAGTGTGATTGAAGTGATATCCTATCATGGTTGATTTAATTCGTTATAGGAGAGTAGCTAACTCCTGTAATTGTGTGTTAATTCTTGTTGAAGCGAAAGTGGAAATAAGAGTTAGAACTTGCCATGTTAGCGTAGGTTTATGCGTGATAATATCATTCGTAATTAGTGTCATAATTCTAATCGTTTTATGATGATTATGTGATCAATTGAATGCTTGCACCTCAACCATTATGTTTTATTCTTTATAGACATATGAAGACTTGGCATAATCGGAAGACTAAATGATTTCTATCTTATTTGTGGATATTGTTTAGGATGGTATTTGTGTAACGGAAGTTGGCTTATATCAGTTTTGTGTGTTCGATCAGGTGTTAATAAATCACATGAACAAGGCTAGGGATTTGGAGACTATAGATGGATTGTTTAAAGAAACTAAATTCCCATGTTTTATTTGCATAAGTAATTCGACATAAACCTCAGTTCAAGCAGTTGATAATTAGTTATAATTCTTAGATAAATTTTAGTGATAACAACAATCCACTTTATTATTTGTTTTAGCATCGGATAATAATCATACATTGGTGAGTGAATTAGCTAGACAATACAACGAGTCCCTGTAGGAACGAACCTTATTTGCTATCTGTATTACTTGAGATCACGTGCACTTGCGTGTTGAGTTGGTCGTAACAAGTTTTTGGCGCCGCTGCCGGGGACGCGGTTTTTTTTGTTTAGTTTCAATATTTGCCATCAGTGGTCATTGAATTTCGGTGACTAGGACGTTTCATAAAATTTCTTGTTGGTGAATTTCAGGTACGTGTTGAGAGTTTATGCGTACACGAGCTCGGGCACGGAGAGACGAACTAGCTAGGAGAAGACTTGATTTCGGGTTAGAAGACAATCTTGAAGCAAAGGAAGTTATGGCAAATCAAGATCAAGCAGCGAAGGCTTTGAGTGAATTCTCTCAGCCAAAAGTGGAGGACATTCATACTAGTATTGTTCGCCCAGCTATAGGGTCTAACAATTTCGAGCTAAGGCCAAACATCATTCAGATGATTCAGAACACAGTCCAGTTTGGGGGTAGTCCTGCTGAAGATCCCAATGCTCATATTAGGGACTTCCTTGAGATCTGTGACACCTTCAAATTCAACGGAGTTACAGATGACGCAATCAGATTGAGGCTATTTCCCTTCTCTCTCAAGGATAAAGCCAAGAGTTGGTTACATTCTATGCCATCAGGCTCTATTACAACATGGGCAGACTGTGCTCAAAAGTTCTTGACCAAGTATTTTTCCATGGCGAAGACAGCAGCTTACAGGAATGCCATTTCTCAGTTTGCTCAGCATTCCCAGGAATCTTTGGGAGAAGCTTGGGAGAGGTACAAGGAGATATTGGCACGTTGTCCTCATCATGGAATGCCGGATTGGATGATAATCAGCAATTTCTATAACGGGTTGGGAGCTCAGTCCCGGCCTATGTTAGATGCAGCTTCTGGAGGTGCACTATGGGCAAAAAGCTATGAGGATGCTTATAATCTGATTGAAATGATGTCGGCCAATGAGTTTCAGAATCCTACTCAACGCTTGCCACCTGCTAAAGTGGCTGGAGTTCTTGACTTGGATGCAGCTACTGCTATTGCTGCCCAACTCAAAGCGTTGACAATGAAGGTAGATTCCCTTTCTAATCTTGGTACTAACCAGGTTGCTATGGTGTGTGAATTGTGTGCAGGGGCACATGACACAAATATGTGTGCTATCTCAGCTGAATCCGCACAATTTGTTGGTAATTTTCAAAGATCTCAGCAACCAGTGCCAAATTTTTATCATCCCAACAATCGGAATCATCCTAACTTCAGCTGGAGCAACAATCAGGGAGGTGCTCAGCAACCACAAAATCAGCAGTTCAATGTAAGGCCAAGTAATCAGAACTATCAACCACCACCTTATGCTCCAAGGCAACCATTCAATCCACCGGGGTTTCAACCATCTCAAGGGACTTCATTGAATCAGTCTGAGAAGTCGGAATTGGAAGAGCTTCGAATGATGTATAAGAGTCAGGCAGTGTCATTGAAAACTTTAGAGAATCAAATTGGCCAGCTAGCCAATGCTTTGTTGAACCGTCAACCAGGAACGCTCCCGAGTGACACAGAGGTGAATCCAGGCAAGAAAGATCAAAAGGAACAGGTTCAGGCAATAACATTACGATCAGGAAGAAGTCTACAAGGTCAGAACGAAGAAAAAGCAACCGAGGAAAAACTTGAATTTTCAGTTGAGGTCGAATCTGGTTCTGATTTGCTTCCTAATGCTACTCCTTCAACTTCTATCATTCACAAGAGTGTTAATTCCCAAAAAGAAGTAGAAGATAAGGTGTTTCCACCTCCTCCATTCCCAAAACGAATTCAAAGGCAAAAGTTAGACAAGCAATTCGCTAAGTTCTTGGATGTATTCAAGAAGCTGCAGATTAACATACCATTTGCGGAGGCTCTTGAGCAAATGCCGAGCTATGCGAAGTTCATGAAGGGTATTCTCTCGAAGAAATTGAAACTTGAGGAGTTAGAGACCGTTGCCTTGACGGAGGAATGTAGTGCCATCTTGCAACAAAAGTTGCCTCCTAAGTTGAAGGATCCTGGAAGCTTCACCATTCCATGCACTATTGGAGACCTCTCATTCAGCAAATGTTTGTGTGACTTGGGTGCAAGTATTAATCTCATGCCCTTATCAGTTTTCATGCAACTTGGTCTTCCAGAGCCAAAGCCCACTACCATGACTCTACAACTTGCTGACCGTTCTGTTACTTATCCGCGAGGGATAGTTGAGGATGTTTTGGTGAAGGTCGACAAGCTTATCTTTCCAGCCGACTTTGTTATTCTTGACTTCGAGGAAGACAAGAAGATCCCTATCATCTTGGGACGACCATTCTTGGCGACAGGCCGAACTCTTATCGATGTCCAAAAGGGGGAACTCATTATGAGGGTGCACGATCAAGATGTCACTTTTAATGTTTTCAATGCAATGAAGCTTCCAACTGACGATGAAGAGTGTTTCAAAATTGATATGGTCGATAAGGTGGTTAACCCCGCAACTCAACACTTGATAAAAGCTGATGTGTTGGAAAGAGTTCTTTCTAATGACTTGGAGGTTGAGACCGAAGAGGATGAAGAACAATTGCAATATCTTAATGCATCACCATGGAAGAAGTTTCAAAGTTCATTTGAATCATTGGGGTTGTCAGAATTGAAAAAATCTCATGTTAGACTTAAGCCATCCATCGAGGAAGCACCTACATTGGAACTTAAGCCATTGCCTGAACATTTAAGGTATGCCTATCTTGGTGATTCTTCTACCTTACCTGTTATTATATCTTCTCAGCTTTCAGGAATAGAAGAGGAAAAACTATTGCGAATCTTAAGGGATTCCAAATCAGCCATTGGGTGGACTATTGCAGATATCAAGGGTATCAGTCCGTCGTACTGCATGCACAAAATTCCTTTGGTAGAGGGAGCTAACCCTACAGTTGATAATCAAAGGAGACTGAATCCTGTCATGAAAGAAGTTGTGAAAAAGGAAATTCTTAAATGGCTTGACGCGGGCATTATCTACCCGATTTCTGATAGCTCTTGGGTGAGTCCGGTACAGTGTGTGCCTAAGAAGGGGGGCATGACAGTGGTGACTAATGAGAAGAACGAGCTCATTCCTACGCGAACAGTTACGGGTTGGAGGATTTGCATGGATTATCGGAAATTGAACAAGGCCACTCGGAAAGATCATTTCCCACTTCCATTCATTGATCAGATGCTCGACAGATTGGCTGGACATCAGTACTATTGCTTGCTTGATGGGTATTCTGGTTACAATCAGATTTGCATAGCACCCGAGGATCAGGAGAAGACTACATTCACTTGTCCATTTGGCACATTCGCATTCAGACGTGTTTCTTTCGGGTTGTGTGGTGCACCAGCTACATTTCAAAGGTGCATGATGGCCATCTTCTCTGACATGATTGGAATTAATGTGGAAGTATTCATGGACGACTTCTCAGTCTTTGGGGATTCTTTTGATGAGTGCTTGGAAAACTTGAGTTTGGTTCTAAAACGTTGTGTGGAGACGAATCTTGTCCTAAATTGGGAAAAGTGCCATTTCATGGTACAAGAAGGTGTCATTTTGGGACACAAGGTGTCGTGTAAAGGTTTGGAAGTTGACAAAGCAAAGGTGGAGACTATTGAGAACCTTCCTGCTCCTGTCTCAGTCAAGGGTATTCGCGGCTTTCTTGGTCATGCGGGGTTCTACAGGCGCTTCATAAAGGATTTCTCAAAAATTTCTAAGCCGTTATGCAATCTTTTGGAAAAAGATGTGTCATTCAAGTTTGATGAGGCTTGTTCACATGCGTTCGAGATCTTGAAGAAGAAACTAATTTCTGCTCCAGTTATTATAGCTCCTGATTGGAGTCAACCATTTGCTTTGATGTGTGATGCCAGCGATTATGCACTTGGGGCCGTGCTAGGCCAAAGGAAAGAAAAAGTGTTCCACGTTATTTACTATGCAAGTAAAACACTAACTGATGCTCAGTTGAACTACACGACCACTGAGAAGGAGCTACTTGCTATTGTCTACGGGTTTGAAAAGTTTCGCTCTTATCTGCTTGGTACAAAGGTGACAGTTTATACGGATCATGCTGCCATTCGCTATCTCCTTGCGAAGAAGGATTCTAAGCCAAGATTGATTCGTTGGGTTCTTCTGTTACAAGAATTCGATGTGGAAATCAAGGATAGAAAGGGGACGGAGAATCAGGTAGCTGACCATCTCTCTAGATTGGAAGATCATGGCAAGTCACCTAAAGACAACACGGTCATTAATGAGTTCTTCCCTGATGAGCAATTATTCAAAGTGCAAGATGATGAACCATGGTTTGCAGACTTCGTGAATTATCTAGTAAGCAACATCATTCCACCTGAGCTCTCTCATGCTCAAAGGAAGAAATTTTTCCACGATGTCAAGCAATATATTTGGGATGAACCGTTTTTGTTCAAGCAAGGAGCTGATCAGATTATTAGGCGTTGTGTTCCTTACAGTGAGACCGAGGCTATTCTCAGTGATTTTCATGCTACAGCTTATGGAGGTCATTATGCGGGTGAGAAGACAGCCACACGTATTCTTCAAGCAGGGTTCTATTGGCCAACTCTATTCAAGGATGCTCATCAGTTTGTGTTGAGGTGCGATCGATGTCAGCGAGTTGGTAATATTTCTCGTAGGGACGAGATGCCTCTGAATGTCATGATGGAGGTAGAGATCTTTGACGTGTGGGGAATCGACTTCATGGGACCGTTCATTCCGTCGTGTGGTAATCAATATATTCTTCTGGCCGTGGATTATGTGTCTAAGTGGGTGGAGGTAAAAGCACTTCCAACGAATGATGCTAAGGTGGTGCTTAATTTTCTCCACAAGAACATATTTACTCGATTTGGCACTCCACGAGTTATAATCAGTGATGAGGGTACGCATTTTTGCAATCGGAAGTTTACATCTCTGATGGCACGCTATAACATCAATCATCGAGTTGCTACAGCTTATCATCCTCAAACCAATGGGCAAGCCGAGGTCTCTAATCGCGAAATTAAACGGATTCTTGAGAAGGTAGTTAGTCCTTCTAGGAAGGATTGGGCATTGAAGCTGGATGAAGCAGTGTGGGCTTATCGGACAGCCTATAAAACACCGTTGGGAATGTCACCATTTCAACTAGTGTATGGGAAAGCTTGCCATCTTCCAGCTGAGTTAGAACACAAGGCATATTGGGCATTGAAGAAGCTGAATTTTGATCTTACAGCAGCAGGTGAGAGGCGTATGGTTCAGTTGAATGAAATGGACGAGTTCCGTTTGCAAGCTTATGAGAACAACAAACTCTACAAAGAGAAAGTAAAAAGGTGGCATGATCGTCGGTTGGTTCTTAAGACGTTTGTACCCGGACAATTGGTCTTGTTGTATAACTCTCGGCTTCGGTTATTTCCAGGGAAGTTGAAGTCACGTTGGTCAGGCCCATTCACAGTCAAAACAGTTTTTCAACATGGGGCAGTGGAGATTTTTGACAAGTTACCGGAACAGTCGTTCAAGGTCAATGGTCAGCGGTTGAAACCATATTTTGGAGAGAAGTTGAATCGCGAAATTGAGACTGCGGTTCTAATTTGTGCAAATTAAGGAAATGGAGCTACGTCAAGCTAATGACGTAAAAGAAGCGCTTCGTGGGAGGCAACCCACGCGTTTGGTGTATTCTTCTCTTAAAAAAAAAAAAAAAAAAAAAAAAAAATTATAGCAGGGGGAACCAAGCGCAATAGCGCCCATTTGAAGCGCCACAGCACTTGGCGTTCCAGACTTCCAGGGCACAACTCGCGCAACTGCGCTAGCCACATGCGCAGCAGCGCCCGAACAACTGAATCCAGGAGGTTTTATGCGCAAGGGCGCCTCCCTATGGCGCAATGGCGCGGCCCCTGTTTAAAAAAAAAAAAAAAAATAGAAAAGCTTGTGTGAACAAAAGACTCAGCCGAAACATTACATACATTCACCCACATCTTTTCTTCTCCTAAACCTAAAACTCTCTCTACCCAAAATCTATACCTCATCCATTTTCCAAAATCAAATCCTACATCTTCCAAACCCATCTCAAATCCTATCCCATTAATTATCTCTACATAATTACCTATACACACAAATCCCCTCTTTATTCCAAATCATTCAAACTCCTTACAAGCTTCAAGATTTCTCTAATTCAAGTTTGGGGGAGTGCTTTCAAGGTTCTCATCTTCAATTCAAGTGGTAATTCTCTCTCTTAATTTAATTATTTAGTGAATTGAATTGTTGGAATTGGGATATTGTGTGTGGAGATATATTGTGAATTGTTTATCGAATATATTGTGGATTTTTGGGTGTTTGTTGACATTGGGTTGTTCTAAGAGTGGTATGGCTCCCAAAAGAGTACGTGTGCCGAGTAGTAGTAGTTCGGAGGAGGAGGTGGCGCCGAATTATGATGTTGATAAATTTGTTTCTAAGGCGGCTCAAGATGAGTTCGAAAATTTATTGTCAAGAGCTGTTGTTCAGGAGAGGGGTTTTGAGCCTTCGGGTGAGGATGGTGAATTGAGCGATATGGTTAGGGAGTTGGGTTGGGTGATGTTTTGTGCTAAGCCGGTGGCAGTTCCCTTGAGCATTGTTAGGGAATTTTATGCCAATGCCAAGGATGACAAGAATGGAATCACTATGGTTAGGGGGCAGGCAGTTGCTTATAAGCCTGGGTATATCCGGCGTGTTTTGTCTCAATCACCGAAGCCTAGGAATGTTGAGGATTGGGGGCAGAAAACTAGGGATGATGTTGACCTAGATGCTGTCATAGCGGGGATGTGTATCCCGGGTACGGTTTGGAGGTATAAGGCAGGTTCTACCACGCCGAGTACATTTCCGGCAGCTGCTTTGACGAGGTATGCCCGAGCTTGGTTCTTGTTTATTTGTGCTCGTGTAATGCCTACTACTCATGTTACTGATGTTAGTGTTGAGCGTGCCATCATTCTGTGGGGTATTTTGAACAGGAAGTATATTGATCTGGGAGAATTAGTCTATCAAAATATCTTGAAGTTCTTGAAGGGTGGTACGACAGGCGGGATCCCACATGCAGTCATTATTGCTGAGTTGTGTGTTCATGTGGGTGTTCGTTGGCATAGTGATGAGACGCTGCTCAGGCCGAGGGGTTCTATCAAGCACGCGGCTATTAATAAGATGGCAGAGTGGTCGGGTGGTGTTCCTCACCCGAGGGGTCTTGGTTATGTTGAGATTTTTGAGGAGGGTGGTGCTCCACCACCGGTTGAGCAGGTACCTCCACAGCCACACCTAGACCGAGCGGGACCTTCTCAGGCACAGACGAGTCAGGGTACTGTGGTTTTTAGTGATGCTCAGTTCAGACGCATGTTGAGGCGTCAGGATACTACGAATGCCATGTTACATAGATTTGCTACAGACTTGACTCAGTCATTGGATGGAGTGTACCAGCAGCAGGGTTTTCAGGTCACATGGCCTATCTTTGGAGCGCACCACGTCTATCCACCACCAGATACACCACCCGAGGAGGGTGACGATGCCGACGACTAGGGGAGTATCTCTTGTACCCTTTAATTTTACCTTCAATGAGGGCATTGAAATTTTTAAGTTTGGGGGTGATTTTAGGGTATCAAGAGTAGTTGCATTGCATATAGTTGCATATTCATGCATATTCATGTTAGTATTTTTGCATGTAGTTTTGCCATGCCATTTAGTTTGCATTTAGGATGCCATGTCATATAGTTTTAATTAGGATTTATTATCATGTTGTTCATGCATTTCATGCATTTTATATGATTCCATATGAGTGTCTGTTTCTGGCTCGATAGGTCGATGTTAATTTAAGTGTGATGACAATGAATAGAGGGTTGATTTAAGTACTTATGAAATTGACTTGCGTGTGTCGGGAACACAATCTTTTCACGGTCTCATTGTTTGCTCTTGGGCTAGATCGAGTCATACCTGGTTTGGTTGTTGAGAGTTAATCACTTATTTATATCTAGAATTTTCGTTATTCCCTCGATGGCGTAGGAGCACTTAAGTATAAGTTTGGGGGAAAACAGGGTTTTCATGCTAAGTGTTGTGTCGTAGTGTAATAATGGCTAGTCGTCAAATGGCTAGTAGCCGGCTCATATTTGATATGAGTAGTCTAGGGGGTGAGACAGTGCACCCATGTCAAAAAAAAAAAAAAAAGAAAGAAAGAAAGAAAAAAAAAAAGAGTTGTGAGAATAAAAAATGAGGGATTGTGAGAGTGTGTGTATGCTATTTGGCTAGGGTGAGCTCTTTAGTACTCGAGCAAGTAAGTTCGAGGGGATTTTATGCCTAGTGACCTAAGACTTTTTCGGTCTGGGATCCACTAACCGAACGCTCGCTACAAGGGTGCTATTGTATAAGCCTTTAGGGGTCTCATCCATTGCACAGTCAAAAGCATGTGTGTTTTGTGTTTTGTGATGTTTTATGTAGTAAGCATGAGTCCTTGTCTACCTTAAATGATGATGGCGGTGTCTTTGAGTCATGGAGTGTCTAAAGTCTATTCTGTTTATAAACATGTGATTGTCTTGGCGAAGAATTGGTTATGCCTTTGATCTAGTTTCGGGAGTATATCTAGTGAGAAATGCACACACCACGTTTCCGAGCATGTATTGTTAGTATACGGGGCCTTAGTCGAGCTCTGTTTGGAGTTGTTGCATTCTTTGAGGCGTTTGCTTGTTAAGTTGGTTTCGGATAATTTGTGTGGGATCATTGCATTAGGACATTTTTGCATTATCATGACATGTAGTTATTAGTTGCATTCATTCATCATTTTTAAAATGAGTTTGCATTGCTTGAGGACAAGCAACGGTTCAAGTTTGGGGGTTTTGATAAGTGGATTTTATATCCACTAAATTACCTTCCGTTTGGACTTTAATCGTTTGCATGTTCTCAAGTTTCGTTGTCATTTGATACGTTTTTATGTAAATTGTGTAGGTTTTATCATGGAAGGCATTTGGTGCTAAAATGGTGATTTGGGTGGTGTGAAATGAATTTTTAGATGTGTGAAGAAAAGTTGATTCAAAGTGCAAGAGTTGTGGAATGATTTTTTTTTTGCTAAGGGGTAGAGTTGAAGCAAATTAAAAGTTGAGGTTCAATGAAGGAAAACAGCATGCAGGTTAGCGCACAGGAGGTTGACAAAGGTGGGATTCCAGGAGGTGTAGGGCGCCGTTGCGCTTGAATTGAGCGCTATTGCGCGTAGGAGGAAGGCGCCACGGCTCGAGGAAGGGCGCCATTGCGCGCGCGGGGCTGGATTTCCAGGGAATGTTGAGCGCTATTGCGCGTATGAGAGGCGCAGCTGCGCTTGCCTTGGCCCTGTGCGAGGCGCTGTGGCGCTGTGCGGAGCGCTCTTGCGCGTTGTGCATGCGCTATGGCGCCTGTTGGGTCGTGTTTTGGCAGTTTTTGTGTATTGTTCCGGGTCAAAACATTTTGGGCCTATTTTAGGGCATCTATTTGTTTAATATCTTGACCTAAAAAAAAAGACATTATCGATCATTAGTTCTTAGTTTTTCTTAGCTACCATCAACACTTTTCATCGAGTTTTCAAGCACAATTTCAAGGAATTACTCCAAGCTAGTGACAAGCAAGGATTATTCTTGAACCTTTGTATTCTTCTATTGTGGGGATTTAATTCTAAACCTTATTACTTCTTCTCTATTTTTACTTGTTTATTTTAGAGTTATGTTTTTAATAGAACCCATGATGATGATTAGTTCGATCATGAACTAATTCGTTGTCATGGGGGTTTAGTGGATTTATTCATGAATTTTATGTGTTGAATCTTCTCGATGCCTATAGTGTGATTGAAGTGATATCCTATCATGGTTGATTTAATTCGTTATAGGAGAGTAGCTAACTCCTGTAATTGTGTGTTAATTCTTGTTGAAGCGAAAGTGGAAATAAGAGTTAGAACTTGCCATGTTAGCGTAGGTTTATGCGTGATAATATCATTCGTAATTAGTGTCATAATTCTAATCGTTTTATGATGATTATGTGATCAATTGAATGCTTGCACCTCAACCATTATGTTTTATTCTTTATAGACATATGAAGACTTGGCATAATCGGAAGACTAAATGATTTCTATCTTATTTGTGGATATTGTTTAGGATGGTATTTGTGTAACGGAAGTTGGCTTATATCAGTTTTGTGTGTTCGATCAGGTGTTAATAAATCACATGAACAAGGCTAGGGATTTGGAGACTATAGATGGATTGTTTAAAGAAACTAAATTCCCATGTTTTATTTGCATAAGTAATTCGACATAAACCTCAGTTCAAGCAGTTGATAATTAGTTATAATTCTTAGATAAATTTTAGTGATAACAACAATCCACTTTATTATTTGTTTTAGCATCGGATAATAATCATACATTGGTGAGTGAATTAGCTAGACAATACAACGAGTCCCTGTAGGAACGAACCTTATTTGCTATCTGTATTACTTGAGATCACGTGCACTTGCATGTTGAGTTGGTCGTAACAAGTTTTTGTTACATTGCCATCACCATAGGAAACTTTTGGGCCAGCCTTCTCCTCATAGTCTGATAGCAGTGCTTTATTTCCAGTCATGTGTCCTGAACATCCACTGTCCACAACTAGGGTTGCCTCCCTGTTGCCCTGCAATCACAAGCAATTACTGAGGATTAGATTTAAGGATCCAGACTTGCTTGGATCCTTTGACATTCTTAACTTTGTTAGCTTTAGCAGCGGAATTAACATTATCAGAGTTTGAGCTAACAGTATCAGAGTTTACACTTGCAGTATTAACTTTAACCCATTTCAGATTGGGTTTAAGTTCATAGTAATTATGATAGATAGCATGATACTGTCTGCAAGTATAAATGGAATGCAAAGTGCTTCCACAGTGTGTGCATAAAGTCTGTGACTTAGTTCTAGCAAAATCCTTCTTTACCTCAGACTTGGAAGGTAAAGAATTTATATTTTTGTTTTTCTTGCAGAAATTTGCAAGATGCTTAGTACTACCACAGTTATGACATGTCTTTCTTGGAGCATAACTAGCAAGCATTGGTTTATTTCCTGAAGTGATGCCTACTTTTCCATTTCTGTTCTTATTTGACACTCCCTGTTTCTTAACAGATTTTAACTCCTTCAGTTTATGTTTGAGTTGTTTATCTGTCATTGAACCAATATTAACCTGTTTAACACTAGTTTTTACTGGTTCACTTTTAACAGCTTCTTTTTCATTATCAGACAAAAATTTACTGGCTCGATGTACAAAATGAGGTCTGATTTTAACTTGACTTTGAAATCTTAGTTCATCTCCCTCATTATAACCTAGACCAACAGTGTCTGTTTGAAAAATCTGTTGAGTGTCCTTTCCAGAATTAGTCCAAGTCCTAATTTTCTTATTTGCTTCCTCCAACTCAGATTCTAGTTGTTTATATTTCTGAAGCAAATCCTATTCTATAGAAACAGCATCATCTCTTTCTTTCTGAACTTGTTGCATGTTTTCAAGTTTTTCTTCAACAAGTTTATTTCTAACCTTAAGTTCAGAATTTTCAGATTTTATCCTCTCATTCTCTAAAGTCTGATCCCTATAACTTATATGCAATGACTTAAGATAAATTCTTAATTGAGAAATGTCATCAATATTATAAGCATAGGTAGTTAGAGGTACCTAATTTTCAGAAGTTTCTGATTCAGTAGTAGCCATGAGAGCATAGTTAATTTCTTCATCAGAATCTGAAGTGTCTGCCCAATCTCTGCCTTTTGTGATGAGTACTTTTCCAGTTTTACCCTTCTTGCACTCAGGAGCATAATGACCCATCTCCTTGCACTTGTAGCATTGAATTTCAGACTTATCCTTTTTCCCAGACTTGGTCTCTTTTCTTTCAGACCTCCTGAAACTTTTTCTGTCTTCATTTGAATCTCTAGAAAACCTTTTCCCTTTCTTGAAATTCTTGAAACCCATTTTCTTGAAGGTCTTCACCATCAACACAGCCATTTTTCTCATTTCTTCTTCATCATCCTCAGAGTCAGATGATTCAGAAGAGTTTGAATCACAATCAGAGTTTGATGATTCACTCTCTGAGTGTATGACCAAAGCTTTTCCCTTCATTTTCCTTCTTGATGCCTCTTTCTTCTGAGGCTTCTCTTCAACCTTAAGAGCAACAGATTTTACCTTCCTGCTTGATCTCCTGTTTCTCTGCTCCATTTCCAATTCATGAGTTTTGAGCAGCCCATAGATTTCATCAATCTCTGTTTCAGCAAGTTCATAGTTGTCTCTAATAGTGGTTGTTTTCACATCCCACTTTTCAGGTAGAGAAAGAAGAAACTTGAGATTTGAGTCTTCTAGATCATACTCTTTGTTGACCAATGACAGATCATTGAGCAGTTTACAGAATCTATCAAATGTTTTTGTCATGGTCTCTTCAGGTTTAGCCTCAAAGTGCTCATACTCTTGTGTGAGTATGTTTCTCCTATTCTTCTTAATAGCAGCAGTTCCTTGACATCTGACTTCAAGAGCATCCCAGATCTCTTTTGCAGTGGTGCAGTTAATTACTTTGTTAGACATAACATTGTCTAAAGCACTATGCAGTAAATGCCTAACCTTCGCATCCTTAGCAATTGATGATAGATCTTCAGGAGTCATGTCCTTCTTTTCCTTTGGAACTATTTTAGCTTCTTCACCAGCAGTTGCAGCAGATAGCTTTGTAGGATTGTGAGGGCCTTCATAAATCCTGTCAAGATATTCTGGATCTGTAGCCTCCAGAAACATAGTCATCTTGACCTTCCACATGGCATACTCTGATGGCTTGAGAATAGGAACCCTGATTGGTTCATAACGACTCAAAGTAGTAGGAGCCTTTTCAGAACTAGTAGATGTTGGTGGAGGAATTGCTGACATGATTATTGTTGTGTTTGGATCTTAACCTGTAATAAAGTAAAAGATTTGCTCTGATACCACTTGTTAGGCCGAATACACAGTAATAATCAATATTAGATGAGATAATAACAATTAAGATGATTATGCACTTTAAATCTTCTGATATTAAAAACCCTCTTTGTGATGTAAACTATCACAAAGAGCTGCTAGGTTACAAATAAAGATAGTTCGATGTACGATACCCTTCTAGGGTTAACCTAACTGTATTTATAAAATATACAGCTTCGATACAATCGCTAATTGATATTCCTAATAATCAGCTATACAATGATATCAATTACAGATTGTCACACGTCTCCTAAGTCAACTCGATCTCTTTAATAGCTATCCAGTCTGCAAAGATCTCGCTTCCATATCAATCTTCAATTGATCTCTAATATCTTCTGTTGACTTCGTACGCGCTGCTTCTAGACAGACTTTACTAAACTCTGTCCAGCTTCCGTCAGTCAGACTTTACTAAACTCTGACTTCCTTCCAGTTAAACTCTGATATTTCACTGTTACACTTAAACACTGAAACATTACATCAATTATATCTAACATATGGAGAGGAAAATGAAAAGGAAGCACCTATGATGACAAACAAGTAACGATAAGTGACAGTACTCGCTACATAAAAGAAAAAAGAACCAATCCCGACACTAGAGTAAGGAAGTACAGAGATGTTGCTTCCTATTATCATATGTTGGCTTAAAAAACGGATCTTCAAGAAGAACCAAGATAAGTAGCTCTTTTTAATGCTTAAATATTATGTGCCATGCATAAAAGTTATTTATTAAATTATGCTGACATATCCTCTAAGAATATTTCATGTCTTCTGAGCTGAAATTCTTCAACTGGTAGCCAATATAAATAATATTTCTTGTGAAGCTATCGTTTAAGAAAATGGAACAGCAACGACGATCACTCGGGGACAAAAAATAAAATTAAAATTGATCAATTGTAACCCTAAATACCATAACTTCCTGATCAGTTGAAAAGGTACTTGGGGGACCAATTTGATAAAAAATGATCCGACCTAGACCAGTGATATCTTCTTACGAACCGTATGAACAAATCACTGCGGGGCCAGGATAATGCCAATATATATGAACTGAAAAATTGCTTTTGAGCTGTGATGGTACATAAAAAGTCGGATACTGGCAACCAAAAGATGAGTGATTGGTAAGAAAAGTCTTTGGACAAATATTTTTAGCTTACGGACAACCTCTCATCCGTGCGCGAGCAGAGTTAACATTTCACATTTATATTTAACATTTTTGTGGCTCAGAAGCACAGGCTTTGAACTTACTCATGCCATAAGGCGGTATGACTAGTAGAAAGCTCTCGCTAATAATGTTAGCCCAAACTTGGTGCATGGGATTGACGAATCCAACTTCATCCAGGTTAACCTTAAATTGATACAAGTGACTCTTGTCATCAATGATTTGTAAGGGAGAAACATGCTATGGATGGTAAAAAATGTGACAAGATTAGAAATATTATCTAATAAACATATGCATGAATAGTCAAAAAATTGAGAATTTCGAAAATGCACTTGTCGAAAAAATACTCTAATTAAGTATTCATCGAAGGCTACCTCCAATAAATACTGGGGACATGTTGATACGAGATATAAGTCCGATCCCTTATGGGTATCGGTCCATATTAAATAAGCCAAATTGGAAATATAATAAACGGGAAATATTATAACTAGGTGACTTGCTCCTAAAGAATAGGAGTATGGGCCTAAAAGAACTACGTGGGCTTGATTCCTTATAAAAAGATACGTAGGCACCTTCAAGGGGCCCCCGAAATTCTATGATCTCTTAGAATTTACTCTCTCAAGTGTAGCCCAAAAACACATAAACCCTAATTTTCCCCCAAAATTGTCATGGATATCAAATCACTAATTTTGTAGCTCTATACGAATACCCGATTATAAATCTAATCAATCTAATCTTGAAGCATAGTCCGTGACGAAAATCGGCTTCAACAAGTCCATTCCTTTCGATTTTCTCATTAGATTATCGAAGATTACCATAAATATATGTGTAATTTGAATAAACAAAAAACCACAAACCAGGACAGAACCTTACCTAATGTAGACATGGCCACAAGTTATTGAGCAGTATCAGTCCAGTGCTTAAATGTCTAAGCTCGAAAGGGTTTAGCATGCAACTAGTGTTGTTATTCTGTTGTAGTTGAACCAAAAGAGTTTCTTGAACGTACAATTTGATTTATAGTCAAGTAGTCAACAACACAAAAGAAGGTCATCGATGATCTCTAGGAATTTACAGAGTTTCACAATATAAGACTCAGGTAGTCAGGTTTCATGGACTCATGCTACTTATCTGTGGACTGTGGCTTTCGTTTGTTCCTGATACATTGGAGAGTGGAACTCCTTTGCAGCCATGCTATTTCCTCACCAGGCAATGAATTCAGCCTTATTTGTCTAGTTATTCATGGGATCATGAAGTGAAGGTGGATATGATCTTGAGGTAATAACTTGTGGATATCTTGAGTGTGCTATTTGTCGTAAAGAAAGTTTTTTTTTTTTTTTTTTGGTATATTCATAGTTGAAGCAACATGAATACATGATATTTCTAGCCAATACTGAAGGCAAAGAAAATGCTTGGGTTTGTGATAGGACATGAACTTTTTGACTTGACTGATGGAGCAGTGGATTCCTGATACACCATGAGCTTTAGTTTTGCATTACATACCTTGTTGCTAATTCGAGATTGGAACATAGATGTGAGAATGGTCCAAAATCATTTACATGTTTACATGTATGCAAATGCAACAAGGAATGATAGGAATCATTTTTAGCCTTGAAGCTGCTTATTTTTCAGTCTTGATTCAGATATGGAATATTGAAGCTTTTTTAGTTTAAATACTCTAGGTTGTACCTCGTCTTTCATCGTTTATTTACTGGATCAATAAGACTTGAAGGAAAGAGGAAATGAAGTGCTGCAGCAAAGACAAGACCAACATGGATTTGCAATGGAAAAAAGGAATCATGGTGCTGCAGTCCAAACAAAATAAAAATCAAATGACTGGAAACAGACCCTGGTAATACCATCATACATGGTACTTAACTCCCTTAAGACCGTAACAACAACATCAGCAAAAGGATGCAACATTCTAGCACACCTGCAAGATTTATGAATTCCCTGTTTTCTTAATTAGCAATTAAAAAAACCAAAATTCTAGCACACACAGTATACTTGCGAGATCACACACACACAAACCACCCGTTCTTACATGCCTAGGCAACTTGCTTATTTGACTCAGCTGCAGTTTGGTAATGATTGATCCTAATCGCTTATGTTTCAACATACATGAAGTAGTATGGTGTTGTACCAATGCCTTACACTATTTGTTATTAGTTATATTGCATATTCAATGATTCTAGCTATGAGCTGTGTTCTCTTCTAAAGACTTGTCTTTAATCCTGATGGTCCTTCTCGTAAGAATTCATGTAGTACAATTAATCCTTGAAGCATCCTCGATCCTAGTTATAAAGTGTAAACTGCAACAGAGTAAAAATATTTAACGAGATTGGACCTAACGTCAAAACAATGTGTGAACATATTACTTAGATATGCACATATCTCATATATGCAAGACAAGAAAGAAGACACATGTTTCGATATGGGTTCAGCTGACAGTTTCCTAACATGTTTGACCTGCCAAGATTAATGAGATGGGGAGATCTGAAAGTAGAACCTCAAAGACCGAAGTTCTTCATCGGTGATCTATGCATGACTCAAAATCTAATCTGAAAGTAGGCCCCTATTTCGGATATCATGGTCTGTAAGTAAAGGGGCAAAACTAACAAAAGACAGCAATGTGTGATAAATTATGAAGATGTTTATTCACCAAACAGGTCATGTGACAATGTACAAAATCCAAAAAGAAAATGAGAAACATACGGAGTGGGGACTTCAGTTTAACAGATAGGCCAGTATGGGAAGACATAGAAGGAGATGGATCTCTACTCCGCTCAGAGTAATTTTTTCTTCATCTGTCTGATACTTTCTTATGAGTTCAAACTAGCTACAAGCAGTGTTCCAGAAATCGCTAGGAAGCCCAAGGCGGTTGGGATACCGCCAAGCGCCTAATCGGGTAAGCGGGGATTAATCGAACGGATTAATCGGAACATTAATCGGTTGTATTTAAATATTATTTTTATTTATTAAATACTTTTGTCAAATATTTTTGCCGATTTTTGAATTTTTCAACGTATGTTGCTGATTTTTGACCGCCTAGGCCGATTTTTTGACCGCATGGACCGATTTTTAACCGCCTAAACCGATTTTTTGCCGATTTTTGACCGATTTACACAAAAAAAAAACATTTTTTTAACCGTCTTGACCCAAATTGGGACGTTTTGATGGCGCCTGGTGGCGCCTAGGCTGGTTTTTACAACACTAGCTACAAGTATGCATGATGAAACTTTCGTCACATAATCAATTAGCCTACTGTAAACTTAGATGTTTTTGGGTACCTGGATTTATGTAAAATTACTTCTTTTCAAGATTTAGCATAGCATGGAAAAGAAACAAAAACAAAGGCTTAGTAAAGGTATTGAGTCATTCAGATCATTATCCGTGCTTATTTATGGCGGATAGGTGAAAATCCTGAAATGTACGTCTTGAGCGCAGATAGAGTTAGTGGCTACATGAATTCAGACCCATGTACACGCACATAGGGTCCCTGAAATTATAGAAGTTTCAAGTTGTTTTTTGTCACATACTACCGTATCATCTACTATGTGCTTTTGTCTGAAACTCTGAATAGGCCTTGAAGGATTTTATTTGAAGTAACATTTTTTTTTTTTTTTGGCTAACTTTTGAAGTAACATCATTGCAGTGCTTGTTTATAAGACAATAAAACATATACTCATTTCTGATCATACATGTCTAGTTATTAGATTTTCACTCTTATAAGTTTACTGCAAAACGATGATGACAAAGTGGTTCTTATATACCACTACTTTGAGTTTTAACTACACGTGGACTTTCCAACTAAGCGCTATGTAAGCTATAAAAAAACAAATGATATGTAAGTTAAAATTTGTTGTAGTGTTTCCGAATCTACTTGGAGAATTTGAGTAACAAAATTCTGGAAAAACTCAACTAACTTTACTTGAATAACATGATTTGTAATCTTAATTAGACCAAAATTACTCAACTTCTTACTACTGCAGCTAGGGGTGAGCAATGGTCGGGTTGGTCGGGTTGAAAAGACTAAACCACCCAATCCATATTTTACGGTTTTGGAATTTAACAACCCGTTACCGTTAGTACTAAAAAAAACCGTCCAAATAAAACGGGTTGGTTTGGACGGGTTGGGTTTTAAACCACTTAAAAAAATTTAAACTTGTAAAAAATTAATCTACACAATTGTACAATGCATCAATGAACTGACATCACAAAATATCATAAAAATATGGTAATTAAGTTACAAAGTTTTACGGACCAGCAAAATAACGTAGTTTGGGTAAAATGATAGTTGAGAAAACTAGGGATACAAACTTACCGATTTAGTCTTTTTACATATGTGATATTGTAACTAATTGTAAGCACATTTTTTTCTTTTTATATATTTATATATTAATTATTAATTTAAATTATATTTCTTAAATAATAATAAAAATTAATTATTATATATTATTATATATTCGGGTGGAATGGGTTATATTGGTCGGGTTGACAAGGCAAACCGAACCCAACCATTATTTTTCGGTTTTTAAAAAATCGAAACCATTACCAACCCGAACAGTTACAAAACCATAAAATCTGGTTTGGGCGGTTTGGATCGGGCGGGTTTGGAAAATTTTGCTCACCCCTAACTGCAGCTAATCTGACGGTCAGCTTATGCCACTTGACCTTCCTAATACAAACTTAAAGCTAACGTACTTCTAAAAATCTCGGATTCAGTCGATTAATTTTCGATTAATCTTCTGTAAGGTAACCAACTGATTCAATTTTTGAAATTCGATTAATCCTGTGAATTTATTTAAAATGATATGTTTAATTGTAAATTAGACTAGTATATTAAATATTATTATAATATTCGATTAATACTCCGATTAATCCTTCCGATTAATTTTAAATTGATACCTCAACATATTTATACAGATTACCGATTTTTACACATGAACGTACGGTGTATTCACCTTTTTAGTTTATTTTATAAACTTCTTTCGAAAAAATTGAATGATAGTTCATGAACTAAGATAAAAAAACAATTAATTGACGCCTGTTTGAGTGTTAACTAAAGCACAAACAGGTATCGTGACTGGTTACTGCCACGTCGACAGTATCACGCCTAGTCATTTTAATTATGGGACCCACGGACGTAGACGTCCACTTGGATTGGCTGCCTCGGATTAACTCCGAGACATAGGCGTACACGTCAACAAAGGCCGTGTTGCCCCCCGTATTAATTTCTAGTGTCCTAACTCAACTCCTGTTTGTTTGCGACGGTCCCGTTTTCTCTTATTTCTAACGTGGCACCTTCTTTGTTGTTCATCTTGAGAAAAGCAAAAGAAAAAAATGATTTTTGGTTTATTATTAATATCCACAAAATTTTCTAAAACCAACAAATCTCATCTAGTCAAAAAATTTTACTAAAAATTTTAAAAATATTTTACTTGCACCTTATTTCCGAGTTTTATTTTGGATGGGAAGTAAATTAAAGATAAGTAAAATATTTTCACTTTCACACATAGTTGTGCTCCCAAATTCTTAATAGGAACAAAGGCAAGCGAAGATTAATGCAATTTTAATATACTTTAACTCTAAAATTGGGATAAAAGTAATTTACTTTTACATCATTTACTCTATTCGATATTAAAATCTCGGGAGTAAGTATCTAATTTTTTGTTACACCTTACATGCAAAAAATTTAATCAACACTTATTTTAAAACAGTAAATATATCTAAATTCGTGATAAAAAAAAATATCTAAATTAGTTATACTTTGGTCGTGTATTCAAAAATTTATGTTAAAAATGCACGTATTTCTATCTATTTTAATAATATTTAAACTCTCTGACAAAAAAAACCCTAAAAGAATATTATTTGAATTTGATCTCTAATAAATAATGAAGAGAAACCGTTAGAAAAGGCTACGATAATCAAGTGAAGATAATTGTAATTGCATTTTGACTACGTAGGCTGTCCAGGGGAAATGTTTGTCACTGAATCTTCCAAAACATTCACGGGTATTAGGGTACTCATAACTCCCCTTTGGGAACACCCTACGCTAAAAGGGTACTAAATAACAAAGGCAACCAAATTAAGGTTTTACTATAACAAACCAGTCAAGTTTTTCTGATTTTATCATTTCCAACTTTTTGTCATGTTCAGAATTTTTTTTTTTTTTTTTCTTCCAAAATGGGACCCTCATTGCTTAGGCACGTTTGTCCTAATAGATATGAAAGTAATGGAACTGTCATGTTTAATGGGTACGAATGTGTTATCAGTTTTCTAAATTGATCGAGCTGCGAGAAAGCTGATCAGAATATCGAATTATATAAAAAAAAATGCTTAGCATTGTCCCCCGGTAATCAAGTAGTGAACCAAGTATTAAAAAACATTAAAAAAAACAGATTACGAAGAACTTTTGGAATCAAAGATATGTGGTGGACCATGTTTCAGATATATATAAGCATGGCCTTCCTACATTCTCACCATTCAAAAATCTACCAAAACCTCTCCTGTTGTATCCTATTTTCAGTTGAACATTAGGATCTACCAGCTTCATTTGGTATCCTAGCATATCTCTCTTGACAACTAATTCATTTTCAGCAACTAAGCTTTCGAATTTCAGATGAAGAATATTTCTCTTTTAATCTCTCTTCTGCTCTTGACAACTGATCTCCTGCATGGAGCTCAAGGTATGTCCAGCAACTATAGATCTCCCATTTGCGAACTGTCTAATTTAAACATGTCAAACATTTTTGTTCCTTGTACTGTATCTTAAATTGACCTCCTCTTCAAATTTTTGCAGGAATGAAAAGTAGAAAGCTCCTCACGACAACAATCGACTCGACTTCTACTTCTTCCTCAAAGGTTAGTTGCTTAATTTCGGATAGATGTTAGCATTAACTCTGTCAGCATGCATTTCTAAAGTAATATCTATAGGAACACTGGCCTTAACTCTGTTTAGCATTATTTAATTGATGATTTAATTACTTACAGAATCATCAGAAGATTGAAGGAAGTGCAAGTGAGACGAATAATGGCAAAATGAGTAAAAGTTCTACTGCTCAACAAGGCCAGGTCCGCGTGAAACAAGAAAATTTCTCAGTGAAGTCATCGCCGGTTGTGGAGCAACGACAGGCTCCTCCGAAACAGTATCCAGATGTGTTGGACCTTGCAGGAATGGATTATTCTCCGGCAAGAAGAAAATCTCCGATACACAACTAATATTAGTTTATTCATATACTACTCGATCCCACTTTCGGAGATGAAGCTGAAAAATAAACTGGCCAGTAGATTGCAGAAATCATGCATTATGTTAGGGTAGGAAGGTTTTGTATATTATAGTAGTATTTTGCTATAAAAAATACTGATTTTTTATAGCTACTCAATTAGCTAGTAGTATTGTTTAGTTTTTAATTTTATCCGAATGAGGCATAAGGGAATGGAAAGGGAAAAATCAAACGTGTGACCACAAAATTTTAATAAAGCACACTCGACGATTCAGGCATATAGCCTGTTCCTGTTGATAGAAGCTCATCTTCTACCTCTTGTCCAATTCTCTTCAATTTATACTCACAGAAAAAAGCATAAATGAACCGTATAAAATAAATGTATTATTATCTTCAAACTGTTGATTGCTGGACTATTTATTCAGATAAAATTAAGTATCGCAGCTATTGCTACACACTTTAATGTAGTCACGTTACAAAGTTGTGTTTTTATATATTTTCCATGAATGCATGCTCCCAACATTAATGCTATGAAGGGAGGAGGGATCAGAGCGAGTCTTCAGAAGATATACTTGCGGAGTACAGTGTACAAGTCCTAGGCGTGCCTAATGCACCCAACCCCCTAAAAAATCTAAGTTTTTATCAGCTTCTCTCGCACAAACCCAACCCCTCTAAAAAATCTAAGTTTTTATCAGCTTCTCTCGCACAAACATTTGAATTGATACAGCAACTTTTACATTTCAAACGTTTGACAACAAATAAGGGTACATATAACTTGAGGTTACGGGTGCTTTATCTATATATTGTGCCACCCGTAACTTGAAGTTACGTACGGGTAATTGAATCTCTAGCCACAACAGCACACGCCAGCTGTCGTTTCAATACACCTCAGCTTAGTTTGTTACTAGTTAGTTAGAAATTAGAATGTGTATATAAGTAGTTCATGCCAGCATAATGAATATGATTTGATCAATTGAGTTAGTTACAGGTTTATAAATAATGGTTCTTTGTATTCATTTCTTCGTTGTAAACACCCTGTGTTGAAACAATGACTAAACATTGATGAAAATTTCCAATATTTTTGATATATCTCGACTTCATTACAATAAGAAATTGAGGGTTCGAATACAGATTGCGAGAATAGGGATCAGGACCAACCTATATTAATATTCATTCTTGACCCTAAAAGAAGGCACTCCAGATCGTGAAGAACATATTTGAAGTCAAGGAGATGGAGTCCAATCGTCCCATATGTTTCGGCAGATTAACTGAATTATTACTAGTATTAACTATTAATGTATTATTGACATTGTTATGGGGTGAGTGGTCACCCGACATGTGGGCACATATGTCCTTTGCTTTGTGTCTCGATTTTAATGAGACAGAGTTCCTCAATAGAGGTGGACATACCCATGTACTGCTCACCAAATTTAATGCATCCTGTTTCGATCTGCGCAGGGCTGGAGAGGTCTCGGAAGATGGAAGCCTACAAGGTGGCGAGACGAGAGGCAAAAAAGGCAGTGGCGAAAGCTAAAGAGGAGGCATTTGAAGGGCTGTACAAGCGCCTAGAAACCAAGGAAGGAGCGAATGCCATCTTTAAGCTAGCTAAAGCGAGAGAGAGAGGTAGGCGCGACCTGGGTTCTGTTAAGTTTGTTAAAGATGATTCGGGCCAAGTGTTATTGAATGAAGTTGCTATTAAGGACAGGTGGAGTTCGTATTTCCATAATCTTTTCAACGAGGATAGGAGGAGTGGTGCCGGTGTGGATCAAGAGGTCCCTCTTACGCCAGTGATTTCCATCGATCCCTGTGAGCGCATCAGCAACGATGAAGTCAAGGGTGCCTTGCAAAAGATGGCTAGAGGGAAGGCGGTTGGTCCGGATCTTATCCCAATCGAGGTTTGGCTTTGTCTTGGTGAGGTTGGCGTTCAATGGCTAGCAGATTTGTTCAATGTTCTTCTCTTGGGTGCTAAGATGCCAGATGAATGGAGGCGTAGTGTTGTGGTTCCTTTTTTTAAGAATAAAGGCGATGCTCAAAGTTGTAGTAACTACCGGGGTATTAAATTACTCAGTCATACTATGAAACTTTGGGAGCGAGTGGTTGATAGTCGGATCAGAAGAGTAGTTGATATCTCAGAGAACCAATTTGGTTTTATGCCTGGGAGATCAACGATCGAGGCCATTCATCTCGTTAGACGCCTTATGGAGAAGTTTAGGGAACGTCGCAAAGACCTCCATATGGTGTTCATTGATCTTGAGAAGGCATATGATAGCATCCCCCGTCAAGCTATTTGGAAGAGCCTTGAGGAGAGGGGAGTGTCACCTGCGCTCGTTAGGGTGATTCGAGATATGTACTCCCAAGCTAGTTCTTGCGTTCGGACCCCAGTGGGGGACTCCCGTTTCTTCCCTGTTGAGATAGGGCTGCATCAGGGGTCGGCCCTGAGTCCGTTTCTTTTCGCCCTTATCCTTGATGTCATGTCGCGGGGGATTCAAGATGCTATCCCTTGGTGCATGCTCTTCGCGGATGATATCGTGCTAGTGGCGGAATCGAGGAGGGAGGTTAACGACAAATTGGAGCTTTGGAGATCTACTTTGGAGACCCAAGGGTTACGTATGAGCCGTTCTAAAACCGAGTATCTCTGGTGTAACTTCAGTGGTGAGGCCAACGACGAAGGGGTGGAGGTTAGGATTGAAGACCAGATCGTCCCGCAGACGGATAATTTCAAGTATTTGGGTTCGATCATCCAGAAGGAAGGTGAGATTGAAGCCGATGTCTCGCATCGTATCAAGGCTGGGTGGCTAAGGTGGAGGGCAGCGTCAGCGGTAATGTGCGATAAGAAAGTCCCGTTAAAGTTGAAAGGGAAATTTTATAGAGCGGCTATCCGTCCTGCGATGTTATATGGTTCCGAGTGTTGGGCGGAGAAGAAGGCTCTCGTTAGCAAGTTGGAAGGGGCTGAAATGAGGATGTTGCGGTGGTCTTGTGGGCGCTCGTTGTGGGACAGAATCCCGAACTCGGTGTTTAGGAGCGAGCTTGAAGTGGCGCCTTTCTCTGCGAAAGTTAGGGAAGGAAGGTTGAGATGGTTTGGCCACGTTCGTAGGAGGCTGGCTGAAGCCCCAGTTAGGAGGGTCGAGAGGCTGGCGGTTGTTGGGGCGAGGAGGAGAGGCAGGCCGAGGAGGTCGTGGGAAGAGCAGCTCAAGATGGATTTGAAGGCCTTAGACTTAAATGAGACCATGATCGCGGATAGGTGTTCTTGGAGGCGGCGTATCAGAGTGGTGGATTCCCTTTTAGGTTGTGGCTCTGTTATCGAGAGCCTCAGAGGTGCCTTGTCTCGGTTAGCGATTTTTTAGAAGTTCGGTTTTAGCGTCCTCACTTTTCGTTTTTAGTGTCTTCTGTTTTCTGGTTCTGCAGTTACAGGGAGCTTGGCCCGATGTTATCTCTGTGCGGGACTTTCCGGGTGGTTGGAGCGCATCAAGCAAGGAGTTTCATAGACCCACGCAGATAGGTAAGCCCCATGTGGAGAACGCCATGGGCCCAGGTATGTCATTGTCCATTTCCGTATCATTTCCGTTGTATTCTACACACTCTATGTATGTTGTGCACTCAGCCGAGGGTCTTCACGGAAACAGCCTCCCCGCTCTAAAAGTGGGGGTATGGTCTGCGTACATCCTACCCTCCCCAGACCCTGCTCTGAGCGGGATATACTGGGTATGTTTGGTTTGGTTTGGTTTGTTTTCATAGAACAGCACCCTAAACACCGAATAGTGAAACCCGTCCATTATAACAACTGAAAAACAAAAGAGGGGCTACGAATTGGACATTGAAGAGAGAAAATTTGTTTGGCTTCTAATTGCTCTGAATTCAAAGTACTAGTCCATAGATAGATGGAGTACTTCATTTGAAATATGAATTACAAACCATAACTTTGAGAAGCAATCTCAGCAACGGAAATTACTACCGAGTAAAACACGCAACTCTTAAGAATGGACGTATAACATCGTACATGCTCTAATATATAATTCACTAGTCAAGAAAAATATATAAACTCACTGCCTTGCTATTTTGTCCATTCCAAACAGAATTCAGAATCAGAAATCGCAACTACCATACTACCTCAACGTAATCTGTCTATTAGCAGACCATCAATTTGATACTGCAGGATAGATCACTGACACATAAGCATTTTAGAAGAAAATGTTCTCCATCGCTAGTCATTCCTATAGCACTGTGGTAGGACCATTGAATAAATCAGAAGATCAGTGTTGGCATTTCCAGATCTAAATGATGACCAGCAGAGTACAAAACATGTGACTGAGTTCCAAAAGTGATACATGTTAGGTTCCGGTTATACAAACATTTCTTTTACATACTAGTGAGAATATTCAGACTTAAATCATTTGCAGATGGAGATCGGCATCCTGCTGAGCAAGCTCCACAACCATAGCTTCATCAAAAAACTTACTGATGCTGACATCTTCACTCATTCCCTGCCAAAGTTAATGCAAAATTCAAATTAGTTGGCAGGCTATTGTGATATCATCACAACATAAGGTCAGTAAAAAAAAATTATATGCAGGAAAATTTATTAGTAAAATGATATGGAAGCAGGAAAAATCAAAACCGGGTCCTTCAAGAATCTAATGCCTTATTAAACAGGAAAGACACCCCAAGTAGTCTGAGACTTTGGGTATAGAAAATATGGAATGTAAATACATAAACTCTTTCATGTCAATGTGATAATACCTTTCTGCGTCTGGTCTTAACCATAAACTCCCGAGCCAAATGCTGGATAGGAGCAGGCTCCAGAGGTCTTAAGACGATGTTTTTGTCCAGAGGGTCCCCTGGAACTATAGCCCAATGATCAAAAACAGAAACACAAAATGCCTGCCCCTGAGTGTGATACCTTAGATCTGTTTCAAATCCAAATGACTCGATAACAGGTAGGAATGCCTGCAATTTATGAAAAGCAGGTATCAGCCAATGAATTTAAAACAAACTGAACCAGTATCAAACAGATCATAAAAAACACAAGGACTGCAAAACGAGCCACAAACATAATGCAAACAGAAAACAGACCTTGACAATATACGCCGGCGTCCCTGGTTGAGGAACATCAGCAGTGACATGCCCCCTCCTTCGTGATAACACAGTGTATATGGCAGACACACAATCTATCGGTGTTTGTATCTGAAACAGTAAAGTATTCATTAGAAACCCAAAAAATATAGGTTGACAGGAGAATAAACAATGAAAATTTATATTTGAAAGCTGGAGCAGTTGACTTAACAAGACACTTGCTACCAAACATTTCTTAAACTCCTATTACTTAAACAGATCAACATAAAACATTTTTAGTAAAAACTATCAAGTTTTCTTGTTCCCAGAATGGAGTTTAATAAAGTCATTTATTCGCAAGACCCAGATAAATACACTTTAGAGTGCTTAATAACTACCTCCACATAATATACAGGCTCCATCAGTCGTGGAGTCGCCATAAGGAAAGCTGAATAAGCGACTCGTCTAGCTGTTGGAATGATCTGACCAGTTCCACGATGCAATGGTTCAGGTGCAATCCTTGCATCAACGATTTTGAATTTAACATTTCTGATGGGTTCATCACACAAGGGACCTTCCCGAGCACCCCATTGAAATCTGAATAAACATGGATGAGTAATTTTAAGGGTCATAAAAGACAAAAGAGAGCCACTGAAGTAATGAAGGTTCAGGCTACATACCCTTGAACAATGGAATCTTTAACAGCATTCAGCGTTAGTTTATCCACTTCACCGGAGAGTGTGTCATCCAATAGAATGTTAGGTCCCTAAATGTATAACGAACATCAAATTAAACTTTAACAGAACTAATGCTAGCAATCATAATGGAAAGAAAAACTCTTTATATATAAAAAAAAAAAAAAAAAGGAAAAGGAAAAGTTTTCCTAAGCAATTTTACAAGTACTGTTGGAAATCGAAGTTCAACCTCCTGCATCAAATGACATATACCTGTTTATCAGGCCCAAATGCCCAAATAGACCGTGCAGCAAGCAAATCCCAGTCATATTTTGATTTAAAGAAATCACCCAGTTTCTTTCGCGGCCAGTCAATGCTGACAACACCATTCTCAATGTCTTCGGCAAGCCCTCTCTCCAATGGCTCTGCAATCTAATATAATTTATCGATTACACTATGTTCCTTTTTGAATAAATCAGAATGAATTGGTAGAAGAAAAAATATGATAACATTTTCATACCATTGTTATCTTATTTTTCTTGTTAGGTGTTTCAGCAAAACATTTCATTGATGAAGACTCCACCACTGTTTCACAGAATGAGACAACAGGATCTGCCACCTACAATGCGCACAAAATTTTAATTTTTTTTTTAATGAAAAAAGCAGCCCTGTGAGAAGTACACTACCCTACCAGATGATCAGAAACAAATATTAATTAAGCAGCAGAAATTAGATAATAAATATATTAAATACCTTCACTTCCACTTCCGAGTAAAGCTCCCTTAGATCCTTCATTATAGAATCCAAGTACAACTCTCCAGTACCCAAAATGGTGTGCTCTCCGGACTCCTCAACTTTGGTAATCGCAAGGGGGTAACTCTTGCTGATCTTCCTAAGACCCTCCACCATTTTTGGCAGCTCGCTTGGATTTAAAGGCTCAGTTGCTGTTTTCACAACAGGAAGCGTGTTAAACTGAAGAGGCCGGAATATGTATACATCCTCGTCATAATTTGAACTGCAAAGGGTTGCAGTCTTCATAATTGAGGCATCCACGCCTTCAATCAAAACCCAAGAACCAGGAGGAGCCTTGCCAACAGGTATTCTATAACGAGCTTGATAAACCCACAATTTCGTAACTTCCTTTATGGTCATATCCTCCTCATCATCTGGTGAATATCCTTCTCCAAGAACACGGACAGTTTGCCCACTATGCAGTTCACCACTGTAAACCCGACCAAATGCATCAAAAACACTACAGTCAGACTTGGGATACAGTTTGGTCACGTGAACCATTAAGGGGCCAGAAGGATCAGATTCTACCATGGCTCTGTATATAGCAGAGTCAGTAGGGCCAGTGTATGTATGTTCAACCTTCCTGGGCGCTGAGTCTTTGGCCGACGGAATGTGATGAACAAGCATATCCGTGAAGCCTGTTGCAGAACCAAAAACTGAGCTACATGCCAATCTCAGCAACGGCTTAACATTTAGCTTGTAAGCTGCATTGCTAAGGGTTACACCAAGTTCTGCTAGCGTTGTCTCCACGCTCTTTTTATGTTCACCGACCACTTGGCTGTAAATTTTATAGAGAGGTTCTAGCACAAACTGGACAAATGACCTTTCCACTCCACCTGAAGGTTGTTTCTTCTTAAAACCCCTAGTATCAGGATCAAAGTAATAATCTCCCCAAAGACGTGAGGCAAACTTTGTAGCATCAAATGGAATCCCATGAAGTTTAACATATAGTTTTGCAAATGAGTGCAAAGTAAAACACCATCCTGCACTTCCACTTGCAAAACACACATTTCCAGCAACTGGGTCAATAATTTGAACATCTCCAGCTGTTGCAGAGACGGCAGTTATCTGGTTATTGATGACTTCAATGGTGTGCCTAAGCTTGTGGTAAGCATCTTTTGGAGGCAATTTGAGTTCAGTTATCAACCTGTCAACCTACAGAAATCCCGAATATGGTATAATGAGAATAACCAGGGAAAAAAATTGAAAGTGTAATAAATAAAAACCGACGGAAATAAATCACTAGCTGATTTAAACTTTAAAGAACTACCTTGTTTATGACGACGACAATTGGAAGACGCTCTTGAATTGCATGACGAATAGCCCTCTCGGTGTTGACCTGTAATGAACTATATATCAGACATTAATTCAGGAGCCGAATACGTGTCTGTCAGTATACTTAAAAATGGAACCACCCTGGACAGCAGTAAAATCACAATAAATAGTCCAAAAGCACTCCACCACCGCATTTGGTTATTCACAAACTCAAAGGCTCAGCATAAGTAGAGCATAACATGTACTCATGTTGTGCAACTCATGCATACGTGCTGCCAATGAGGCAGTGACTGTATTGTAAATATTATTTTTTAGAAAGGTATGTAAAAGGTAAAACAAAATGAAACTTCCTGAACAGCGTCTCTTTCACAAGTCAACTACAACTGAGAACAATTGCTTTTATCCATCGAGCTACACAAATTTTAATGAAACTTCAATGTGAAAAGGCTCAACTAGTGTTTTCCGTATAACTTCTTGATTCCATGTACAAATAATTACGCTATAACTAATTTTACTAGATTCTTATGACAGAAGCTCTATGCTGTGGTTCAAGTATAGAGTGGGAACAAAAACAACTACAACGCATATCATGTGGTCAACACTAGAAGTTCAGATTTAATAAAGAACGATGATCGCTACTTCTATAAAAAGATGCCAAATTATATACGCTTTAAATAGATACCAAATTATAAAAGATAACGGGTTAAGGCAATATTAGTCATTAAAACAGAGCAACAAAGATTAGTAATTAAGCTCTGAATTAAAAGAAAAACCATGAATGGCATGTACTAGTATATCTTTTCACCTAGGAAGCATGAGTGCGGGTGCGGGTACGGGGGTGCGTAGTGCGGAGATACGGAAATTCGGCAAATCTAAAAATATGGGGATTCGGGAAATATTAACACATTAAAAAAACGTTTTATGTATGTATTTCAAGAGTTTCATTTAAATTGAACTAAATGGTCAACTAATTAAGTTCTTTATCCTTAATATTACATATCATAATTAGTCAATAACGCAACTAATGCATTTTAATGTAGTTAATCAATTAAGTATTTAAGTATTTACATTATCTTCTCTCACTTGTGGGTGAGGGAAGAATCCCCAAGAATCCCCGCGCACCCAAGAATCCCCAAGAATCGGGTGCGCAGTGCGGCGGGTAAGTGAAGAATCCCTGCTTTCTAGCTTTTCACAGAGAGAAACAGGTTGCACATATGGATCAGCAAACTTAGTCACAGTAGTCAGTACTAAGTGTCGTACCAAAGCAAGTATGTCCATGCATTACTCTATTATGCATGTTATTGGGCCAGAAAGAACGGATAACAAAAAGATTAAAGTACAGTATATAGCTTACCATTACTCCTTCAGCTGCATCCACAACCAAAACTGCACCATCGGCAAGTCTAAGGGCAGCAGTCATCTCGTCAGAGAAATTGACATGACCAGGCGTATCCATTATGTTGCACAAATAGGACTTTGAATTGCTATCCTCGAGAA
Source organism: Saposhnikovia divaricata (assembly GCA_036435485.1). Classification (NCBI taxonomy): domain Eukaryota; kingdom Viridiplantae; phylum Streptophyta; class Magnoliopsida; order Apiales; family Apiaceae; genus Saposhnikovia; species Saposhnikovia divaricata. The sequence goes on from CM071598.1 coordinate 61,565,980, forward strand.
CAAGAGACATTGGCACTGCCTTTATCGATATCCTTCTCTCTTGCTCATCTATCCTTGTATCAGTATATCTCATGTGCTTCTCACTGTTTTGATCAAACGTAGATATATGATGCGTTTGCTCAATCAACATATCCATGAAAACAGTCTTCCCATGTTGCAAGTGTCCCACCAATGCAACATTACGAACCAAAGACGGGTTTGACGAAAGACCCAAAAGAAAGTCAGTGGATACATAAGTAGAAGAATCTTTAACGCCCAACTCAAACTTAACATTCCTAACAGGCTTAATAATGGGTTGCTCAAGAGGCTGTGCATCTTCATCCATAACCAACGTCTCAACCTCTTGTCCATAAACCTCCTCCGCAGTCGGATAATACTTCTTGTCCTCGGCAAGAACAATCTGATTATCAATATCAATATCATCCGTAGTAGTCATCCACCCATTGGTCCTACCCCCATTCTCTTCATCAGAAGCATCGGCATTATCCTCATCGGTTTTATCAGGGAGATCCTCATCTTCATCCTCTCTATCACTCTCCGGTTCAGACTCGATTTCCGGCCCAATGTAGTTACCAAACTCATCGTACAAACTATCGTCCATGGTATTATCAAAAATCTATAACAATAATTTACCGAAAATCACATTTAGCATCGTAAAACCGTAACAATAAACATAATTAATAAATGAAACTGAAATCACAAAGATAGAGTGATAAAATTACAAGTAATCGTTACGAGTAAATGAAATATAAAAGCTACATACAGTAACGGCGGCTACTAAAACCCTAATAAAGAAACATAGTGAATCAGGAAAAGCAAAGGTGTGTGTATATAAACAAAGGCGCACATATATTAAGAACATATACAAAAGATGTGTTAAATAGTGCGTGTTAGTGTGTGAAGAAGCTAATTACCTGGAGTGTAGAGAAGCTGCACACGATGAAATTTGGGGGTTTCGTTTAGAGAGGGGGTTGCCAAAATACAAGATGATGATTTTAGATTTGCCCGGGCCTTATAATTTCGTTTGCTTTTAAGTGTTAATGGGCCGGGATCGAGGAGACCTGGATGATAGGAAGCTCCCTCGTGCTTAGGCCCATTTATCTCCTCCAACCGTCTAAATGAGCCCAACTCAAAATTTGAGGAGACCGAATAAAAATATGATAATTTATAAAAAATACTGTGTTTACTACTTTGTTTTGCAAAAATACTATCCTTTTTTTTGAGAAGTATCTTTTCAAATTTATTGCAAATATACTATCTTAATTACAAATATACCTCCCTCTCCCTTTTTTTTCTTTTCTCTCTTCCTTCAACCCACCTTCTTCTCCACCCCAACCCCACCTCCATGACCTCCGCCCCGTCGCCGTCCACCCCCTTCCCCATTCTCCGAACTCCGGGGCCGCAGGCCTCCGATCAAAATCCCTTTTCACCGATTTGTAAATCATCGATCATTGTTCTTTGTGTGGCAGCTTCAAAAATCTCATTTTCTTGCCGGAATTCGAGTTTTGAATGGGGACTCATGACCTCCGGTTGCCAGACACTGCGTCACAAAATAGATACAATCAAAATACATCAACCCATCTCGGAGAAATACTCAAATACATAGAAGATGATCCTAGCACTCGTAAAAACAATATAACTATAGGCACTCTTCTTAATCTTGATAAAAGATCTTCACCGGGGGATTGGATCAAGCCGTACACTTCTTGATATAATACAAGTAGATTCCACCGGAGACAGTAGAAAAACTTGGAATTTTTTTTGATTGTGAACAGTGATGATCGGCGGCGGCGAAGGATTGGTGTGAGGAGAGAGAGAGGAGAGAGAAAGTGAACAGTGGTCTGTATTTATGTAGATTAGTATTTTTGCAATTTTTAAAAAGAAATTGATATAATTGTAACTAAGATGGTAAAATTGCAAATAAATTTTGTTAAAGAAAGTAAAATTGCAAAAAATTACTTTTAACAATTTATTTATCAAAAAACCTCTAAAAATATTGCTTTAAGATTACACTTCCACTTGTAACTATTATTATACTACTCCCTCCATCCCATTTAAATTGGTTTATTTGACTTTTCAACGATCAAACTTATTCAACTTTGACAGATAATTCAAATTTATATATTTATTATTTTGAAAATCTGGAAAATACATTTATAAGTAAATTAAATATATTTTTCAATGATATATATTTTATAATTATTTTTAATTATATGATATATGTAAATTTTAGTCAAACTTCAAAAAATTTGACCATTGAAAAGTTAGATGAGCCACGTGAAGTGGGACCGAGGGAGTATATATTCATAATCATATCTCTTTCTCTCTCCCCTTCCTTTTGTACTTTTTTTTTAATTCAAATTACTTTTAATAATAGAAAATTGATTAAGGAGTCAATATAAAGAGAATTGTTGAAGATAAACACTCACTAAATCACTACAAGAAATTTGATCTTTACCTACCAAAAGTTTACCTACCAATAATTATTAGGAGATATAAGTAACATTTACTTACTAATAATTATTGGTAAAAAATATTGGTAAGTAAATATAGTATCTTAGAATATTATTGAAAAATAGAAATAATAAATGGTGAGTAAAGATATTTTGTTGTATATAATATATAATATAGTGAGAGTAAGAGAGCAAGAGATGCAAGAGAGAAAGATAAGAGATCAAGTAGAGAATTTGTATTACTTCAAGTGTATTTACAAGTTTACATATGGTGCCTATTTATAGGCTTACAAGTTGTAAGTTACAAGCAATTAAAAGGCCAAAAGTCTAAAGATGATGAAAAGCCAAAGGTCTAAGATTTGAAAGGCCAAAGATTTTATCTAGAACTCAAGAACTTTCTAGGACATTCATTTCACAATACTCCCCCTTGAATGTCCTATTTTCAATAATTGTGCCTCGTTAAAACCTTTCTAGGAAAAAACCCTTTGGGAAAAAATCCAAGTAAAGGAGAAAGAGTACATCAATTATTGGAAATTTATTTGAGATCTTTGAGCCGACGCATCCCAATCTTGTGTACTAATTTTTCATAACTTGTTGGCGGTAATGACTTGATAAATAGATCTGCAAGATTTTCACTTGAACGAATCTGTTGAACTTCAATATCTCCATTTTCTTGAAGATCATGTGTGAAGAAAAACTTTGGTGATATGTGCTTTGTTTTGTCACCCTTGATATAACCTTCCTTCAATTGTTGGATGCATGCCGTGTTGTCTTCAAACATCCATGTGGAGATTGTTCTATCATGATACATGCCACATGACTCCCAAATATGCTGAATTATTGACTTCAACCAAACACATTCTCGACTAGCTTCATGAATTGCAAGAATCTCTGCTTGATTAGAAAAAGTAGCGGCCAAAGAATATTTTATAGAACGCCATGAGATGGCTGTATCGCCATAAGTAAACAAATAACCTATTTGTGATCGAGCTTTATCTGGATCAGATAAATATCCTGCATCTGCATAACCCATTAGTACTGCTTTGGATTTATTAGAATAAAATAATCCCATATTAGTTGTGCCTTAGAGATATCGAAAAATATGTTTAACTCCATACCAATGTCTCTGTGTTGGAGCACAACTATGCCTTGCTAACAAATCAACATAAAATGCTATGTCGGGCCGTGTGTTATTAGCCAGATACATCAATGCACCGATAGCACTAAGATATGGCATTTCAAGACCAAGAACTTCTTCGTTTTACTCTCTTGGTCGAAATACATCCTTTTTCTTATCAAGTGACAGTACAACCTTTGGAGAGCTAAATGGATGTGATTTGTCCATGTAAAAACGTTTTAAGACTTTTTTTGTATATGCTGACTGGTGCACCAATATTCCACCAGATAGATGCTCAATTTGCAATCCAAGGTAGAGTTTTGTTTTACCAAGGTCTTTCATTTCAAATTCTGCCTTTAAATAATTGACTGTCTTTTGGAGCTCTTCATGAGTTCCAATAATATTTATATCATCAACATATACAGCAACTATAACAAATGAAGATTCTGTTTTCTTTATAAATGTGACACCCCTCCAAATCCGGGGTCCAGATCCTGGGGTCACCAACTAATCACAACTAAAATAAATCAGAATGCGCAACTGACCCCGCAAACCAAAGATCGCAACAGGTTATTGTATGAAGCCAAGCAGACATAACCCAAAAATAAACTATTCACTTATTACAACCCATAAATAAAGTCAACTTAAATCCAGTCTAGTTCCGTTTATTATTACATCCCATTTTATTTAAAATTCTATCTAGCGCCAACTGAAACGCACAAGTACCTGCACAGCCTGGGATGCTGACACTCGGCCCCTCTGACTCTCTCTAACACGGTCTGGACTGCTGATCGGAACCATACTTCCCGTCTGGAAAGGTTTAGTGAAAGCAAGAGTGAGCCAAAGAAAAGCCCAGCAAGTATATATATAAACAGTTTTATAATAAAACCAGAACAATTGCTGCATAATATCGACTGAAAAGTAAAACAGTTTATAAAGCAAACTGAATCAACAACTGAATTATAATTCGATCATAATTGAAATCATTTGACATGACATAAAATTGAATCGTCTGTCAATTCACAATATACAATATCCATTCGGGCGATATGGATTGGATATACATAACTGAAACACCATTGCCCCCTGATCAGGTTCAAAAGCAATGGGACCCTTTATACTCCACTGGTACAGCTATACCCGTGTGTATAATCCGGATTTCATGAGGGTACCAAAATAGGCAAGTAATGTTAGCCTATAGGAAGATGGAATGGTTACCATATCCTCCTTAAATATTGCTGGACTATGAAATCATTATAGCCTCCTACGTTTTACCATTTGCCAATCCAATAGAGCAATTTCCGAATTCAACAGGAAATGCTTAGTTTCACATACAGTTCACATCCCAATTATTTACTACGATAATAAGGATATGAAGAGTTTATCTTAAACAATTCCCCACATCAAGGGTACCAATATCAAACAACCGTGTTCGCACAAAATATTTAAGAATCACAAATAGCTCTGAACAATAGCTATTCGTCATGATATGAATCAATGAAACATAAATAAACAGTGTTTAAGATGATCAAGGGAGAAAATACTTTCCTGTATATATGGCTGGTAAGCTCTGCTCTCTCGCTAGGGTTTCTCTCGCTTGTATGTATGCTGTTGGTAAGCTCTGCCCTCTGACTAGGGTTTCTCTCGCTTCTACAATTAAAATATTCTATTTTAAATAACTGGCTAAGTACAAGACCACATACAGATCTAACCTTGGTTTTAGGATCTGCCCGTACGTTGTATTGCTACCAACTAAATATTTTAAACAAATAGTAACATGTACAGAGTAATCAACACGTAATTCACAAAGCAGATACGACTCACAAATAAAAGATCACTCAAATTATTCTTATAATATTTAAAAGTATTTCTAGAATATTAAAAATATTTTTAAAGCACTCAAAAGAATTTTAAAAGATTTAAAAAACCCTTTTTGAATCAAAAAGGATCGTTAATAAACCCTTCGAGTAATTATTGGATCCCTAAAATATTTTAATAAATATTTAATCCGGGTTTATAAATAATTTTAGAATTTTAAAACTATTTTTATCACTTCCGGATTATTTTTAGGATTTAAAACAATTACTTTCTATTTTTAAATCATTTTTAAACAGAAAATTGGTTAATTTAAAATTAAATAATCCTAATTAAATTAATTAAAATCAACTAATAATTAATTAATAAAATTATTGAATAAATAATTAAACTTATCAAATAATTAAATTAATTAAATCATTATTTGAAATTAATTAGTATAATTAAAAGTATTTAATTCTTAATTACTTTGAATTAAAAAAATACATAATAAAATAATTTGTAAAATTTAAAAATAAAATTTAGAAATAAATTTTGAATTTCCAAAATATTTTCAGAAAATAATTTTCTGAATTTTATAATTAAATTCAGAAATTTAAAAGATTTAAAAGTAATTAAAAGTAAATAAAAGTAAAATAAAAGAATAATTTTTTTTAACAACATCGTCTTCCTCCGGGAAGAATGGACAGAACCCCCCCCCAAATACTATTCATGCCGGCGACGATTTTCCGGGCATACTCCGGCAACTCAAAAACGTACCAATTGTTACGTTTTTAAGTACCAAACTAACTCCAAATCACATTCTAAACTCAATTATACCATTCATTCATTCCCAGATTCGACCAAACCAAAAAGCCGACCAAACCGAATTAAAATCCGGTGACCTTCAAAATCAAAACCGGTGAGCTCGAAATCGACCTCCAAATCATGCGTTAATATCAAATCGAAGCTCATGAGTTCAATAATTCATATCAATCATCAAAATCATCAATCAATCATCAAACAATCCGGAAAATCAAAAATTAACTTCACCCCCACAAAATTTAATTTCGAGTTTTAGGCTATGAAAAATCAAACAAAAATTATCATGATGCTCCTGGGATTATATACAATCTATAGATACTAACCACATAAACGGTAGATCATTGTACAAGCATCAATAAATTTATGAAATTCGAAAATAAAAATGAAAATCATGCATTCACGAATCAAACATATTCGAATATACACACCCACATAAACAGGTAATATAGTTCATGAGATTCAGTTTGATTACTCATACGAGAGATTTGGATCCCGGAATTTAAAATGCAAAATAATTGTATTCTAAAAATATAAAAATTACAGAAAAATATAATAAAATAATCTATGCTACACAGAAGTCACATAACACGTATGGGATAATTTTCCTATTTAATAAAAATCATAATGTGTTTAAATGCATTAAAATTAAACCGAAACACATTAAAATCAACTAAAAACATATTTTAACATAATAAATTATACGAAATTTTCCCGGTCGTTACATCCTTCCCCCTTATAAGGATTCAACCCCCAGAATCCTAATTAAGAAAATAACTGAGGGTACTGAGCTCGCATTTCACTCTCTACTTCCCATGTTGATTCCTCAACCAAGGGATTCCTCCACAATACCCTAACTAAAGGTATTGTTTTATTTCTTAATACCTTATCCTTATTATCTAATATCTTAACTGGCTGCTCGACAAAAGATAAATCAGGTTGAATCTCTATAGGTTCATATTCTATTGCGCGCATTGGATCAGGATTGTACTTCTTCAGCATCGATATATGGAATATGTTATGGATGTTCTGCATGTGAGGCGGTAATGCTAGTTCGTAAGCCAACTTCCCTACCTTCTTCAATATCTCAAACGGTCCCACATATCTTGGATTGAGTTTACCTCTTTTCTCAAATCTGGTCACCGCTTTCCATGGTGATACTTTCAGCAATACCAATTCTCCAACTTCAAAATTCTGGTCCTTTCTGGTTTGATCTGCATATTTCTTCTGTCGATCTTGAGCGACAATCAATCTTTTTTGTATCAATCCAATCTTTTCCTTCATCTGTTGAAGTAGTTCTGGACCTAAAATTACGCGTTCTCCTACTTCTTCCCAATACACCGGAGATCTACATCTTCTGCCGTAAAGAGCTTCATATGGTGGCATTCCAATGTTGGCATGATAACTATTATTGTATGAGAATTCCACCAGTGGTAAGTGCTCATCCCAATTACCTTTAAAATCTAGAGCACATACCCTTAGCATATCTTCAATGGTCTGGATTGTTCTCTCGCTTTTCCCGTCCGTTTGAGAATGATATGCCGTGCTCATGTTTAGTTTAGTTCCTAACCCTTCTTGAAATTGCCTCCAGAATCTTGAATTGAAACTAGAATCTCGATCAGATACTATGGATACAGGAACCCCGTGTCGTACTACGATCTCTTTCAAATATAGTTGAACCAGTTTCTCTAGCGAAAATCTTTCGTTGATTGGAAGAAAATGGGCTGATTTGGTCAACCTATCAATGATCACCCAGATTGCATCGTGGTTTGATTTAGTCTTCGGAAGTCCTACTACAAAATCCATTGCAAGATGTTCCCACTTCCATTCTAGAATTTCCAAAGGTTGTAGCAATCCACTTGGCCTTTGATGTTCAGCTTTAACTCTCTGACAGATGTAGCATTTGCTGACGTATTCTGCAATTTCTTTCTTCGTATCGGGCCACCAAAAGTGTTGCTTCAAGTCTCTATACATCTTAGTACTGCCAGGGTGAATAGAATACCTGGAGTTGTGCGCATCACGCAAGATTTCATCCTTCAGTTCTGCGACATTAGGTACCCATATACGTGAAGAAAACCTGAGAATTCCTTTATCATCCTTTTGACTCCCGATTTCCTCTCCGGTTAAACTTGCTCTGTCTTGGTCCATCATCTGTTCTTGACACCTACGGATCTTTTCCAATAACGCTGGCTGAAAGGTCATGGCATACAATACTTCACTGGTCTCTTCTGATGTATGGACCTTTATTTCCAATTTCTCAAATTCCTTCAGCAACTCCTCGGATGAGGTTAAGAGATTTAACCTCTCCTTCCTGCTTAGTGCATCTGCTACTACGTTGGCCTTGCCTTTATGATAGCTGATAGTACAATCGTAATCCTTGATTAACTCCAACCACCGTCTTTGCCTCATATTTAGCTATTTTTGAGTGAAGATATACTTCAAACTTTTGTGATCCGTGAATATTTCACACTTTTCTCCATATAGGTAGTGCCTCCAAAGCTTTAGTGCAAAAACAATTGCTGCCAATTCCATATCATGCGTTGGATACTTTCGTTCATGATTCTTGAGTTGCCTAGACGCGTAAGCAATTACCTTGCCATCATGCATCAACACACACCCTAACCCCTTCTACGATGCATCACTATAGATTACAAAATCTCCAGTTTCGTTGGGTAGAACTAACACTGGTGCAGTCATCAATCGCTTCTTTAATTCTTGGAAACTCTGCTCACACTTCTCGTTCCATTCAAATTTCTCATTCTTCCTGGTGAGTTTTGTCAAAGATGCTGCTATTTTAGCAAAATCCTTAACAAACCTTCTATAATATCCAGCCAATCCCAGAAAACTTCGAACTTCGGTTGGTGTTCTTGGTCGCTCCCAACTCTTAATAGCTTCGATCTTGGCTGGATCCACTTTAATTCCTTCGTTAGTGACAACGTTCCCGAAAAATTGTACCTCCCTTAACCAAAACTGGCATTTCGAAAATTTGGTGTATAGCTTCTCCTTCCGAAAAATTTCTAAAGCTGTTCTCAAGTGCTCCGCATGATCTTCCTCTGTCTTAGAATATATCAAGATATCATCTATGAAAACGATCACGAATTTATCCAGATATTTCTTGAAAACTCTATTCATTAAGTCCATAAAAGCGGCTGGTGCATTAGTTAATTCGAATGGCATAACTAAAAATTCGTAATGCCCATATCTCGTACGAAATGCTGTCTTAGGAATATCATCTGACTTGATCTTCAACTGGTGATATCCCGATCGTAAATCGATTTTGGAAAACCGTGCTGCGCCTTTTAATTGATCAAACAAGTCGTCGATCCTCGGTAATGGGTACTTGTTTTTAATCGTCAATTTGTTTAACTCCCGGTAGTCAATACAAAGTCTCATGCTTCCATCCTTCTTTTTCACAAACAATACTGGTGCGCCCCATGGTGATATACTTGGTCTGATCACCCCTTTGTCTAGTAGCTCCTGCAGCTGCTTGGCCAAATCTTTCATTTCCACTGGCGCCATTCTGTACGGAGCTTTAGATATGGGTTCAGTACCTGGTGCTAAATCAATAGGAAACTCAATTTCTCTATCTGGAGGTAAGCCTGACAATTCATCAGGGAATACATCCAGAAATTCATTCACTACTGGAATGTGTTCCATCTGTGGCACTTCCTTATTGGTATCCATTACATAAGCTAAGCATGCTTTACATCCCTGTCGCAACAATCGTTTGGCTCGCATCATAGTCAAAAGTTTCTTCGCTTGCTTTTGCCCGTGAAACACCACTTCTTTATCCCCATCCAACTTCAGTTTCATCTCCTTCTTTTTACAATCAATCTGGGCATTATACTTTGTCAACCAATCCATTCCCAGTATAACCTCGAACTCTCCCAACTTGAAAGGAATCAAGTTGGCATGAAAATGTTGACCGGCTATTTTGATATCACATGCTGGGTAAATTTGTCTAACGGGTATACGCTCCTGATTAGCTATCTCTACTACTAATGCTTCATTTAATAACTGACATTCACATTCTAGCTTACCCACAAACTCTTCCGAAATAAAAGATTTAGAAGCTCCTGAATCAATAAGTACTTTGGCATTAGTAGAGTTTACGGAAAGTGTACCTGTAATAACATCATAATTCCGTTCTACATCTGACATGGTCATATTGAAAATTCGGGCACTTGGCTGTCCCGCATTATTTGTCCCTGTAGCTTTATTCTGGTTTCCCGAATTCAAGTTAACTCTGCAATCTTTAGCAAGATGCCCTTTGTTCCCACATTTGTGACAACCAATCCCACTAGCTGCTGGAATATCGCACCCGTTGGCATAATGCCCTTTCTTGCCACACCGAAAACATACTATATTAGCCAGATTACATGCACCTCCATGGCTCCTTCCACATATTCCACATGCTAGCAGTGGTGGTCGCATCCCTTGTTGCTGATTATTGTTTGGAATTCGACCTCCTTGTTGTTGATTATTGCTCGAAAACCGACTTCCTTGCTGTTGATTGCTATTCCGAAATCGATTCCCTTGATACCCAAAATTCTGAGTTCTATTCCCTAGTCCTCCGTTGCCTCTAGGCTGAAATGCTGGTCCATAGCTAAAATTGTTTTGCACTCTACCTTGGAACGAATTCCCTGATTGGCTATGGAATTTCCTCTTCTTACCTTCACTTTCTTTCTGAGAGCTATCACTCTCTCCTTCTATGATCAGTGCCTTCTGGACCACAGCTGAATAGGTGGTCAACTCAAAAGCGGCTACCCGGCTTCGGAGCCACGTCTTCAAACCCTGCTGAAATCTCCTTGCTCGCTTTTCTTCAGTATCAACCAAGTCTGGAACAAACCTGGCTAATTCTGTAAACTTTCATTCATAGTCAGTGGCACTGCCTTCTTGTTTTAATTCCAAAAATTTAATCTCCATCTGATTCTGCATGTAGCGGGGAAAATACTTTTCCAAAAACAACTCCATGAATCTTTCCCACGTAGTTACCCCTTCTCCTTCCAAAGCCTTCATGGCTTCCCACCAGTAGTTCGCTTCTCCTTTCAAAAAGTAACTCACGAACTCGGTCTTTTTATTCTCTTATACATTCACCAATGCAAGAGCTTTCTCCATCTCTTTTAACCAAGCTCGGGCCTCAACTGGATTCGCTGAGCCTTGGAATTCTGGGGTTTAACAAATTGAAAAGTTTTAAAGGTCATCACCTGGGGTACTGGCGGCTGCTGATGCTGACGAGTGAGGTTTTCGGTCTGCTGTCGGAACAGCTCTAGCATTTGCTGCATCATATTAATATTGCCCTGCTCCCCGGCGTTCTGATTATTATTCGCATTTCCCGCGTGATTTCCATGTGGTTGCTGATTATCCATAATCTGGTAGAGGAAAATACACAAGTTCCTTAGTAATTGGCTACACATGTTTTTGATAGACATTCATTAAAAAGAAGCATGAATCCAGAATATTTATCAACTCATGTCACCCAATCACTAATTCACTTGAATATTGAAAAATAAATAAATGCATGCTGGATGGAATCGATACACGTAACACTACAAAAGTACTGCTGATATATTAATAACCACTTACAGTCATACATAACTATCGATCGGTTCACCTACCATCATATCGCTCATAACCTACCTTAACAACTTTAATGTCGGTTATATACAACAAAATTCCCGACTTATTCTACCAAACTACTGCTAATACACACATACACTATTTTACAAACAACCAAAACCAAACAAACACAGGTAGTATTCTTTCTTCTATGACTCTGTCCCACAGTCTCTAATCCCAACTGGGATCTATGATAAGTGGATTTTATATCTACTTGAAACATTCTAATTCGGCTTAAATTGATTGCTTTGGCCTCAAGTTTGTGGTAGTTTTGATGTGTTTTGTTTAATTGTGCAGGGTTAAAGAAATGTCGATTAAAGGTGTAGTTTCCGTCGTTATTTGGAGTTGATTTATGATATGGAATGAAGAATGGAGGCTAAGGTCAACTACCAAGAAGTATACAAGTCATTAAGGATGAAAGACGGAAGCTCATGCAAAAGGAACGGAAGAAAAAGCTTAAAAATGGAAGAAAAATCAATTTTCGTAGATCGGGACCAAGCCGGGAGCCCCAATTGGCGCCCCAGCCTTGTTTTATGCAGTTTGGACCCGCGCTCCTGGCGCCAATGGCGCTACTGGCGCTGCGGCGTGCTGGTGAAAAATCAGCCAGAATTTCTGATTTTGTTTTGGCCATATCTTGAGTTCTAGAAGTCCGTTTTGGATGATCTTACTGTCCACGCGAAGATAACGAGATTCTCTATCATTCTAAAGTGGTCCAGAGGTCCAATTACAGCTGGAACGTTCCAGAATTACTGAAGAAAAGACAACTATGAATTTTCCTTTAAAACAGAATCAGTTTAGGAAACGTACTTCTATTATAATTCTGATTTGGTATTTCTTGCTGGGCAAGATGTCTAGAGCCTATATAAACACATCCAACCCTTGTAAATTGGATTATTTACACAATTAGACAATTAGATATCTTGTACATAATATAGCTTAGATCTGTAAGGGAGAAAAGGGGAGAAAGATTCAACGCTCGTGACAAGCAACGGATCTAGATCTACTTCATCTTTTGTATCATAGATTTGTTTCTCAACTCTTGTGTTATTAATATTATTACTTTCTTTCATATCTTGTCTTCTATCATGGTTTCATCAGATCCCATGATGACGAGCGGTTCGATTATGAACTAATCGTTGTCATGGGATTCTAACGGATTTATTTATGGAACTTAGTATCTTGATTGCTTAAAGATCTGTGTGTGATGTATATTTGATATCCTCGTATGGTTATGATTAATTGATAGATGCGTCATGAACATCTAATTTGTTAATCTCTTGTGAAGTGAAAGTGGATCTTGAGATTTAGAACTTGCCATGCTAGCATAGGTTCATGATTGTTTATCAACATGATTTGTAGTATGAGATGAGAATACTTATATTGCCCTGTGTGATCTTTATGGTTGACTTGTTCTTCAACCGTTATGTTTTCAAATTCTATAGACATATGGGGTCTAAGCATAATTGGTGTCTATTCATCTTCTATCTCTTTTGTGGATGTATGTTTAGTTTGGTATACGTATACTGAGAGGTAGCGTGTACTTGTTTCGTGTTGTCCGATCAGATATCATAACCATTGCACATAGTGATTAAAGGCGTCAGATCTAAGCGAAGTATTTAATGAAGTTAGGATTCCATGGTTTATCTTGCATAAGTAAGTAGATTTTAATTCCCATTAGTTAAGTAATTCTTAGTTTAATAATTTGCAGCTTAGTTTAATATAGTTAGTAAAAACTTAATATTGTTAATTGTCTTAGCAGTGCATAATAACCATACATTGTTGCATAGGTACAAAACTGAATTGAAACCTAAGATCTCTGTGGGAACGAACTTGACTTCTATCTGTATTACTTGTGACCACGTACGCTTGCGTGTATTAGTGTAAACAAGTTTTTGGCACCGCTGCTGGGGATCATCGGTGTTTTATTTTTGGTTTATGTGCTTGTCAATAGTGGTCGTTAGAGTTCACTGACTCGGATTAGTTACTTATCTATTCTTGTGTAGTTCGTTGGTGTTTCAGGTACTTGTCAAAGAGCGTTGACTTTGAAGATGTATTTTCTAAATTACTATGGAGTTCAGTAGGTGGTTAGTGTTTGTGAGCTATGTGCGGGCGCACATGAGACGAATCAGTGCTGGAGCAACCAAGGTGGTATTCTACAACCTAAGCAGCCTTATCAGCAGTATCAAGGTCAACAATATGGAGCACAGCCTTACTATCCTCAGAATTTTCTGCAGCAGCAGAACCAGGATTTTCAGCAGCAACTAGGGCAGAATTTTCTGCAGCAGTATGACCCGTGGCAATCTGAACTTATGAGTTATGAGGAACGGCCATATTTTCAGTACCATCCTCAACAGTACCAGCAAGATGTTCCAAATATGTAATATTTTTTGGGTAATGAAGAGTTTCAACATCAGCAACCTACTCTTACTTTTCAGTCAGATGAGGTTGATGATTTGGAGGAGATTAGGATGTTTGTAAAGAGTTATGAGGAGTCTACCAAATCTATGGGAACACTACTTGCTCAAGTTTTGAGTGCCTTGGAACAAGAGAATCAGCAATTCATACCAGAGGCAATTCCAGAAAATAATGGTGAATTGGAGCAAGGTACTACATGCATTATTGAGGAAGACAAATTCCAAGGTGATGTGAGCGTTCACAAGCCATGTGAGGAATTTGATCATGCTAGGATGGTGGATGATTTGGAAAGGGCACTATTTGGGACAGACACTGTTGAGCTGCACAAATTTCAAAAATTGGTATGTGCGTACCAAGAGGCTGAAGAACATGGGAAAGATGCAGGTCTTCTACTTGACTAAGAGTTTAAAAATGGAGGTAGCGCATTAGAGCCAATGGAGGAAGTTCTCTTTGAGGAACCAAAGGCTTCAGCAACTTACATTTACCCTCCTCCATTATATTCAAGCGAAGCCCGCGAGTGTGTGTTGTTCTACAAATTGACAGATTTTGGGTCAACAGAAGAAGGCATTGGAACAGGACATATTTGTTATACGAATAGGCCAAGCGAGGAGAAGGAGCAGAAAGTGTACCGCCGTGATGATGATGAAGTCTCACGAAGAGAGGACCAAGTAAACTATTATCATCCTTAATGGAGGCTTGGAAGTAACGTCAAGCTATTGACGTTAAAGAAGCGCTTCTTGGGAGGCAACCCAAGCATTGTTGTATACTGGTATGTTTTCTACTTTCCCTCGTATTTACTTCCATTCAATGAGAACATTGAATATTTTAAGCTTGGGAGTGGTTTGAGGGATAAGTAGTGTATATGTAGTTATATGTGATTGTTAGTCATTGTGTTGATGTAGGATATCATGTTTGCATTTTAGTTGTAATTCATGCATGTTTGTGAGTCCATAGTAGTTTGTATTTGCATCCATGCTTGATAGGAATTTTGTATTGTTGACGCTTTTGATTGAGAAGTGATATGATTTGTTCTTGTGCACACACATACACTAGTAAGTTGAAGCTGGTAGACTTATTGAATGTTGTAAGTAATTAGAAGGACATGAATATGTGCAAGATGATTTAGTTTGCATTCTTTGAATACAAGTTGGTGCATTAGAGAGATTTTTGCTTGGGATTGAGTATGTTTTTCCCGCCAAGTGAGCTTTTGAGCCTTATTGCATATTTGTTGCAATTTATTCGTTTGCTTGAGTGTCCATGGATTGTTTGCATTGCTAGCAGTTGTTTGAGGTCTTTCTTGAAACGAATGACATTATTTGACGATTAAAATGATATAAGCATTTAGGATTAACCGCATATTTTCCCATATTACCACACCATGTTTACATGATCAATTAGTTAACCCGTTGAGCTTAATCCTATTTTTTCGGTGACGTACCACATTACTTGCCTAGACCTTTTTCTTGTATTGGCCTTACATTATTTTGAACCCACATTATCAAAGGCTAGTAGAGTGCTTAAGGGAGTAATAAGGTGTGCAAGAAAGGGTTTATTGTTGGTCATAAGTTTGGGGGAAATATTGAAATTGGGTTTGGTTGTTGCTTGATAGTCGGCATATGTAATAAAATCGTGGGATCATTGTGATTGTATATATTATTGTTGCTTTAGCTCTCGGGGAAAAAAATAGAAAAAAAAAAAGAGAAAGAACAAAAAAATGTATATATTTTATGTTATGAGAGCATGTTTGTGTTTATTGTGATCCCACTTTAGTCGACTATTCGAGTGTTTTTGTTGCATAAAATTATGGGGGGAAAATAGGTGATTGTGTATGATTATTAAGTTCCTACTAGCTTTTGACACTTCACCTATTAGGGCTTATTTGACATACCTTGTCCCTAGCCCCGTTACAACCCAAATAAAGACCTTTTGATTATCGTCATTGATGTATGTTGTGTTAAGAGTTAGATTGATACCAAATGTCAAGCATGCTTATGATTTTGTTGGAATTGAGTGATACAATTATTCTTGTTCTTGAGTGAATATTCTTTTATGAGTGGATTATGAGTGTTTGCTTGTTTTTGCGTATGAGATCCCGAGTTTTGTCTCAAAGATGTACTCTTGTAGGCTTAGCATGGTTACTAACTTATTCTTACACTTGACATGGACTTGTGAGAACTTATGCATGTTCATTGAGTAGACTATGTGAATACTTGCACTTTCGACACCAAGACATTGCGTATTTACTTTGATTCTTAAGTTGATATGGCATGAGAGGATCTGAAGGTATGGTAGGATATTAATTGCATTTTCATAATAGTTGCATTCATGCATTGCATTGCATTGGATTTTGTGGGTACATTCGCTATAGGCCCTCACGAGACCTTACTCGTCCACTATGGCTGCCTAGGGGTTTAAAGGGCTTGTTGCATATGCCAAATGCAACCGTGATCACCTACGGAAGTGGTACTAGTTAGATAGTTAGTTGTAATTGTTTATGCTTGAGGACAAGCATCGGTTTAAGTTTGGGGGTGTGATAAGTGGATTTTATATCTACTTGGAACATTCTAATTCGGCTTAAATTGATTGCTTTGGCCTCAAGTTTGTGATAGTTTTGATGTGTTTTGTTTAATTGTGCAGGGTTGAAGAAATGTCGATTAAAGGTGTAGTTTCCGTCGTTATTTGGAGTTGATTTATGATGTGGAATGAAGAATGGAGGCTAAGGTCAACTACCAAGAAGTATACAAGTCATTAAGGATGAAAGACGGAAGCTCATGCAAAAGGAACAGAAGAAAAAGCTTAAAAATCGAAGAAAAATCAATTTTCGCAGATCGGGACCAAGCCGGGAGCCCCAATTGGCGCCCCAGCCTTGTTTTATGCAGTTTGGACCGGCGCTCCTGGCGCCAATGGCGCTGCGGCGTGCTGGTGAAAAATCAGCCAGAATTTCTGATTTTGTTTTGGCCATATCTTGAGTTCTAGAAGTCCGTTTTGGATGATCTTACTGTCCACGAGAAGATAACGAGATTCTCTATCATTCTAAAGTGGTCCAGAGGTCCAATTACAGCTGGAACGTTCCAGAATTACTGAAGAAAAGACAGCTATGAATTTTCCTTTAAAACAGAATCAGTTTAGGAAACGTACTTCTATTATAATTCTGATTTGGTATTTCTTGCTGGGCAAGATGTCTAGAGCCTATATAAACACATCCAACCCTTGTAAATTGGATTATTTACACAATTAGACAATTAGATATCTTGTACATAATATAGCTTAGATCTGTAAGGGAGAAAAGGGGAGAAAGATTCAACGCTCGTGACAAGCAACGGATCTAGATCTACTTCATCTTTTGTATCATAGATTTGTTTCTCAACTCTTGTGTTATTAATATTATTACTTTCTTTCATATCTTGTCTTCTATCATGGTTTCATCAGATCCCATGATGACGAGCGGTTCGATTATGAACTAATCGTTGTCATGGGATTCTAACGGATTTATTTATGGAACTTAGTATCTTGATTGCTTAAAGATCTGTGTGTGATGTATATTTGATATCCTCGTATGGTTATGCTTAATTGATAGATGCGTCATGAACATCTAATTTGTTAATCTCTTGTGAAGTGAAAGTGGATCTTGAGATTTAGAACTTGCTATGCTAGTATAAGTTCATGATTGTTTATCAACATGATTCGTAGTATGAGATGAGAATACTTATATTGCCCTGTGTGATCTTTATGGTTGACTTGTTCTTCAACCGTTATGTTTTCAAATTCTATAGACATATAGGGTCTAAGCATAATTGGTGTCTATTCATCTTCTATCTCTTTTGTGGATGTATGTTTAGTTTGGTATACGTATACTGAGTGGTAGCGTGTACTTGTTTCGTGTTGTCCGATCAGATATCATAACCATTGCACATAGTGATTAAAGGCGTCAGATCTAAGCGAAGTATTTAATGAAGTTAGGATTCCATGGTTTATCTTGCATAAGTAAGTAGATTTTAATTCTCATTAGTTAAGTAATTCTTAGTTTAATAATTTGCAGCTTAGTTTAATATAGTTAGTAAAAACTTAATATTGTTAATTGTCTTAGCAGTGCATAATAACCATACATTGTTGCATAGATACAAAACTGAATTGAAACCTAAGATCTCTGTGGGAACGAACTTGACTTTTATCTGTATTACTTGTGACCACGTACGCTTGCGTGTATTAGTGTAAACAATCTACCATCTGCTGAAGATCCACTAACATCCTCTGGAGGATACGGTAGGCCTGACGATAATCAATAGTACCCGAATCACCCAACCTCAATGCCTCCAGCTCATAAGTACCGGCTGCAATCAACTCCCGGAGGTTATGACAAATCTCGGAGTCTGAAACAGAACGACCTCCCATCCTACGCAGCTCCACATTCTGCCCTCTCAAAAAGTCATATGCCTCCCAAACCTCACGGTACTCACCAAAAGGAACAGTGCGCGGTGCACTTATATGTAGGGGTGAGCAAAAAACCGAATCGAAACCGAAACCGAACCGAAACCGGTCAAAACCGAACCGAAAAAACCGAAACCGAAATCAAACCGGCGGTTGCGGTTTTTGATTTTTAAAAACCGAAACTTTCGGTTCCGGTTCTGGTTATAGGTTAAAACCGAACCGACTAAAACCGAACCGAACCGATTATTAAAATAAATAAATATCTATATATAATTTATATGTATTCTTAAAATTAATAAATATATTATATATGTAATTTTTTTAGAATACTGCATGTCAGTATGTAACTACATTGATTTAAATAACACAGAATGCACATTCTTAATAGAAATAGGACAGAATCTTTTCTATATTATTTCCCATGACTCAGATTTCTCATTTCTCCCACCAAATAGTTGGAAACATGTCCTTCTCGAACAGTCACAAGAATGTTAAGACTGTTATCAACTGAAATAGTGAAATAACAAAGACAGAATGTACTAGATTCAACCAGAATGTTGAAATTTAATTACTAAAACTGGGATGAGAACAAGTAATGTTTCCTCCAACAAGTAAATATATATATATATATATATTAGACAAAATGACAGTTTGTAACTCCTATGTATATGGGTTTTGTCAAATTGGTCCAGATTTACGTTTTTTTAGCATTTTGTAACCCCTATCTTCAAATCTCGCTTCATGTTACAACCCCTCCCGTTTAATTGACCTATTTTACAAGCAAAAATGAGCCAAAAACCTTTATACATAAGGGGTACAAACTATCATTTTTGAAGATAGGGGTTGTAATATGAATCGAGATTTGAATATAGGGGTTGCAAAGTGCTAAAAAACGTAAATCTGGACCAATTTGACAAAACCCATATACATAGGGGTTACAAACTGTCATTTTGTCTATATTTTATTATAATTTATAAAAGTCGAGAACGTTATAATTTATAAATTTAAAGTCTTATAATATAGTTGTGATTTATTTGTCGATCGGTTTTATAACCGAAACCGAACCGTTAAAAACCGAACCGAGCTTTTTAAAACCGAAACCGACGGTTCGGTTGCGGTTTTTAATTTTTAAAACCGAAGACATGCGGTTTCGGGTTCGGTTTCGGGGCAAAACCGCCCCGAACCGAACCGTGCTCTCCCCTACTTATATGGCCCCCCGACTCAGCCTCTGCCCCACCTGTAACCTCCTCTATCAAAGCACGTACTCTCTCCTCTCCTGGTGGCATCTGATGCCAAGGTATAACTGGTGAGAGGGGTACATAGGGACCCTGCACAGTGGGATCTGACTGATCCGTGAACTCTGCTGGCATAAGAAATCCTCCTATAGCTGCCTCTGCATCGGGTAAATGAAGCTCAGGTAAAGCGGGTGGCATCACTACTCCCTGCTGCTGATCAGGAACAAACATCCGTATAGGGACTGGTGCTGGAGGGTCAATCACCATGATCTCCTCCTCATGTGCCATACCCAAATGCGCCACATAACTCGGCTCCCCAAGTTCTGGTAAGCCCATCCACTCACCTGGATCAACAGGATGAACTGGTGGCACGGGACTCATCGGCTCCCGCGGAAACTCCCAGCCCAGCCAATAGTCTACCCCCATCACTGGGTAGTCAGGATCCATAATAGCTGCAATAGGTGGTAAATCAATAGGTGGGAACAACGGTGGTGTAACTGACTCTAGGGCCGGCATAGGCTGAGGTACAACCACCGGTGCAGTCACCACAACAGAAACCTGCACAACCCGGTAACATAATATCACAATCACCTCACAACTTAGGCTTAGACTAAAATCAAAAGCAACGTAACACAAGAACGTCGTCCTATCTCATGTGATCTTCCTAATCTTTCCTAAGGTATATATCTGCCTATTTCAGTGACTATAACCTGTCAGCTCTGATGCCAACTGTGACACCCCTCCAAATCCGGGGTCCAGATCCGGGGGTCACCAACTAATCACAACTAAAATAAATCAGAATGCGCAACTGACCCCGTAAACCAAAGATCGCAACAGGTTATTGTATGAAGCCAAGCAGACATAACCCAAAAATAAACTATTCACTTATTACAACCCATAAATAAAGTCAATATAAAGAGAATTGTTGAATATGAACACTCACTAAATCACTACAAGAAATTTGATCTTTACCTACCAATAGTTTACCTACCAATAATTATTAGGAGATATAAGTAACATTTACTTACTAATAATTATTGGTAAAAAATATTGGTAAGTAAATATAGTATCTTAGAATATAATTGAAAACTAGAAATAATAAATGATGAGTAAAGATATTTTGTTGTATATAATATATAATATAGTGAGAGTAAGAGAGCAAGAGATGCAAGAGAGAAAGATAAGAGATCAAGTAGAGAATTTGTATTACTTCAAGTGTATTTACAAGTTTACATATGGTGCCTATTTATAGGATTACAAGTTGAAAGTTACAAGCAATCAAAAGGCCAAAAGTTTAAAGATGATGAAAAGCCAAAGGTATAAGATTTGAAAGGCCAAAGATTTTATCTAGAACTCAAGAACTTTCTAGGACATTCATTTCACAATACTCCCCCTTGAATGTCCTATTTTCAATAATTGTGCCTCGTTAAAACCTTTCTAGGAAAAAACCCTTTGGGAAAAAATCCAAGTAAAGGAGAAAGAGTACATCAATTATTGAAAATTTATTTGAGATCTTTGAGCCGACGCATCCCAATCTTGTGTACTAATTTTTCATAACTTGTTGGCGGTAATGACTTGATAAATAGATCTGCAAGATTTTCACTTGAACGAATCTGTTGAACTTCAATATCTCCATTTTCTTGAAGATCATGTGTGAAGAAAAACTTTGGTGATATGTGCTTTGTTTTGTCACCCTTGATATAACCTTCCTTCAATTGTTGGATGCATGCCGTGTTGTCTTCAAACATCCATGTGGAGATTGTTCTATCATGATACATGCCACATGACTCCCAAATATGCTGAATTATTGACCTTAACCAAACACATTCTCGACTAGCTTCATGAATTGCAAGAATCTCTGCTTGATTAGAAAAAGTAGCGGCCAAAGAATATTTTATAGAACGCCATGAGATGGCTGTATCGCCATAAGTAAACAAATAACCTATTTGTGATCAAGCTTTATCTAGATCAGATAAATATCCTGCATCTGCATAACCCGTTAGTACTGCTTTGGATTTATTAGAATAAAATAATCCCATATTAGTTGTGCCTCGGAGATATCGAAAAATATGTTTAACTCCATACCAATGTCTCTGTGTTGGAGCACAACTATGCCTTGCTAACAAATCAACATAAAATGCTATGTCGGGCCGTGTGTTATTAGCCAAATACATCAATGCACCGATAGCACTAAGATATGGCATTTCAAGACCAAGAACTTCTTCGTTTTACTCTCTTGGTCGAAACACATCCTTTTTCTTATCAAGTGACAGTACAACCTTTGGAGAACTAAATGGATGTGATTTGTCCATGTAAAAACGTTTTAAGACTTTTTCTGTATATGCTGACTGGTGCACCAATATTCCACCAGATAGATGCTCAATTTGCAATCCAAGGTAGAGTTTTGTTTTACCAAGGTCTTTCATTTCAAATTCTGTCTTTAAATAATTGACTGTCTTTTGGAGCTCTTCATGAGTTCCAATAATATTTATATCATCAACATATACAGCAACTATAACAAATGAAGATTCTGTTTTCTTTATAAATGTGACACCCCTCCAAATCCGGGGTCCAGATCCGGGGGTCACCAACTAATCACAACTAAAATAAATCAGAATGCGCAACTGACCCCGCAAACCAAAGATCGCAACAGGTTATTGTATGAAGCCAAGCAGACATAACCCAAAAATAAACTATTCACTTATTACAACCCATAAATAAAGTCAACTTAAATCCAGTCTAGTTCCGTTGCTACCAACTAAATATTTTAAACAAATAGTAACATGTACAGAGTAATCAACACGTAATTCACAAAGCAGATACGACTCACAAATAAAAGATCACTCAAATTATTATTATAATATTTAAAAGTATTTCTAGAATATTAAAAATATTTTTAAAGCACTCAAACGAATTTTAAAAGATTTAAAAACCCTTTTTGAATCAAAAAGGATCGTTAATAAACCCTTCGAGTAATTATTTGATCCCTAAAATATTTTAATAAATATTTAATCCGGGTTTATAAATAATTTTAGAATTTTAAAACTATTTTTATCACTTCCGGATTATTTTTAAGATTTAAAACAATTACTTTCTATTTTTAAATCTTTTTTAAACAGAAAATTGTTTAATTTAAAATTAAATAATCCTAATTAAATTAATTAAAATCAACTAATAATTAATTAATAAAATTATTCAATAAATAATTAAATTAATTAAATCATTATTTGAAATTAATTAGTATAATTAAAAGTATTTAATTCTTAATTACTTTGAATTAAAGAAATAAATAATAAAATAATTTTTAAAATTTAAAAATAAAATTTAGAAATAAATTTTGAATTTCCAAAATATTTTCAGAAAATAATTTTCTGAATTTTATAATTAAATTCAGAATTTTAAAAGATTTAAAAGTAATTAAAAGTAAATAAAAGTAAAATAAAATAATTTTTTTTTTTTAACATCATCGTCTTCCTCCTGGAAGAATGGACAGAACCCCCCCCCCCAAATACTATTCACGCCGGTGACGATTTTCCGGGCATACTCCGGCAACTCAAAAACGTACCAATTGTTACGTTTTTAAGTACCAAACTAACTCCAAATCACATTCTAAACTCAATTATACCATTCATTCATTCCCAGATTCGACCAAACCAAAAATCCGACCAAACCGAATTAAAATCCGACGACCTTCAAAATCAAAACCGGTGAGCTCGAAATCGACCACCAAATCATGCGTTATACATATCAAATCGAAGCTCATGAGTTCAATAATTCATATCAATCATCAAAATCATCAATCAATCATCAAACAATCCGGAAAATCGAAAATTAACTTCACCCCCACAAAATTTAATTTCGAGTTTTAGGCTATGAAAAATCAAACAAAAATTATCATGATGCTCCTGGGATTATATACAATCTATAGATACTAACCACATAAACGGTAGATCATTGTACAAGCATCAATAAATTTATGAAATTCGAAAATAAAAATGAAAATCATGCATTCACGAATCAAACATATTCGAATATACACACCCACATAAACAGGTAATATAGTTCATGAGATTCAATTTGATTACTCATACGAGAGATTTGGATCCCGGAATTTAAAATGCAAAATAATTGTATTCTAAAAATATAAAAATTACAGAAAAATATGATAAAATAATCTATGCTACACAGAAGTCACATAACACGTATGGGATAATTTTCCTATTTAATAAAAATCATAATGTGTTTAAATGCATTAAAATTAAACCGAAACACATTAAAATCAACTAAAAATGTAACAACCCCAATTTTTTCCGGATTTATTATTATTATTATTATTTAAATATTTTATTGGTTTTCCATAAAGGAATAATAAGATTGTGAATATTTAATTTTAATTTGAATGCAGTTATGTGTTTAATTGTTAATAGGTTATTCGGGTAGACTGTATTTGGTACTGTCTGTGTTAGTAAAAATGTTTATTTTATTAAAAATTTATATTTTTTTATCAAAAGTGATAAATTGAGTTTGTTTTAAAATTTTATGGATCGAGTTGGTATTTTATTGGTACAAAAATTATACCCGATATTCTACCCGTGTACAAAAGTTTTATTTGTATAAATTATTAAAATGTTTAAAATTTAGGATTTTCACATTTTTGGTAACTTGAGATTATTTTAGAATTTTAAGGATCAAAACTATATTTTTCTCGCACTAAAATTTTACCCAGTATCATATCCGTGCCCCATTAATATTTGTGTGCATTATGAAAATATTTGAAAATTTTGTATTTTATATTTTTGATCAATCAGGGAAAATTATCTGTAATTTATTATATTAAAATATATTTTTAGTTTAATTTACTTTGTGTTAGTTTATTTTTAATGCATTTAAACACGTTATGATTTTTATTAAATAGGAAAATTATCTCGTATGTGTTATGTGACTTCTGTGTAGCATAAAATATTTTATTCTATTTTTCTGTAATTTTTATATTTTTAAAATACAGTTATTTCACATTTTAATTTCCGGATCCAGCCCCTATACTGAATTTGAGGCCCTGCTTTTGATGAAATTATTTTTATAAAATGATAGGATATATAAAAATGAATTTTGTTGTAATTTTTGTAATATTCATGATTTTTGGGAAATTTTGGCATATATATTGTATTTGTTTAAAATTAAAAATTTTACATTTTTATCCCATAAAAATTATTTTTAAGGCTTAATAATTTTAATTAGGGATTAAAAATATTTTTTTGGGGTATTGATTTGGATTAATATAAAAGCAACAGATTTTTTTCATTTATTAATTAAAATAATCAAAAAATCAGATTTTTTAATTTAATTTTTTGGAAATTGCTGGAGAATTGTTCTTGGTGTTCTTGAGAATCAAACTCACTTTTGAAGGTGATTCCGGGATCCAAATCTCTCGTATGAGTAATCAAACTGAATCTCATGAACTATACTACCTGTTTATGTGGGTGTGTATATTCGAATATGTTTGATTCGTGAATTCATGATTTTCATTTTTATTTTCGAATTTCATAAATTTATTGATGCTTGTACAATGATCTACCGTTTGTGTGGTTAGTGTCTATAGATTCCTTATGCTTCCAGGAGTTTTATGATGATTTTTGTTTGATTTTTAGTAGCTTAAATATGAAATTCGAGTTTAGTGTGGGTGAGTTATAATTTTAATTTTTCCGGTTAGATGGTTGATTGGTTATTGTTCTTGATGCTTGGGTTACATTGGTGAGGTCATAAGCTTCGTTTTGATATATATAACGCATGATTTGGTGGTCGATTTCGAGCTCACCGGTTTTGATTTTGAAGGTCGCCGGAATTTAATTCGGTTTGGCCGGATTTTTGGTTTGGTCGAATCTTGGAATTAATGAATGGTATAATTGAGTTTAGAATGTGATTTGGAGTTATTTTGATACTTAAAAACGTAACAATTGCTACGTTTTGGGGCTCACCGGAGATGGCCGGATTTTGTTTCCGGTCGGAGTGAACAGTAAACAGGGGGGTGCTTATGTCCAGGTTGAAGACGATAGTTTAAAAAAAAAAAAAAACTTATTCTATTTATTTACTTTTATTTACTTTTAAAAATCTTTTAAATAATTCTGAATTTAATTATAAAATTCAGAAAATTATTTTCTAAAAATATTTTTGAAATTCAGAATTTATTTCTGAATTAAGTTTTTATTTTCAAAAATTATTTTATAAATTATTTATAAATTCGAATTTTATTTTCAGAAATTCGAAAAATACTTTTAAAATTCGAAAAATTATTTTGAGATTTCGAAAAATTATTTTTAATTTCGAAAAATAGTTTTAAAATTTTAATAAATTATTTTTAATTCGAAATTTATTTTATTTGATTATTTTAAATCTATTTAGCTAATATCTTAATTAATTTAAATTGATTGATTAATTAATAATAATCAATTAATTTAATTATTTAAATATTATTTAAATATGGTGAAAAATAATCAAATTTAATTATTTTGGAAAAATAAATAATTTATTTATTTTATAAATATTATTTTACCTTTAATATTTATTCCCTTATTTGTTTAAAATGAAATAAAATTGTTTTAAAATTTTAAAAATAATCCGGGAGTGATAAAAATATTTTTAAAATTCTTAGATTTATTTTTTTATGAGTTGATTAATAAATAATTAATTTGAATATTCAATTACTTTAATTATTAATTGAATTATTCTTATTAATTGCATATTAATTCAACCGTTCGTCCGTTTTAAACGAGACAAATATTTTTGGAATCAGAAAAATGACCCAATTATTATAAAATTGATTTTAATTTAGAATTCAACTTTTAAATTTGGATCGACTTCTTACCAAACCTTTTTATTGAGTCGGTTATATCCGATAATTAGGGTTTTGACCCGTTTTCTGTTTTAAAAATATTGGATAAAATCTTTTTATGATCTGATCAACGTGCTATGTGATTATGTGATCTACTTATTAGTCTCTTTACGTGCGATGTGAATTATCGAAGTGTTTACTTCGAGGGTTAAGCGTTGTAATTATATTTCTATTTCTTTATCGAGGATTAATTGGTAAGTATTGACTTAGGTTTGTCAGCGGTGATATAATGAAGAGGGTTGGAGATAGATGTGGTATTCTTTGTGGGTTATGAAAATGGTGGAGATGGATACAGTATTATTTGTGGATTGTTGGATTTATTGTGAGGTGTCTTAACACCGGGAAAATGTCTATGTTCAAAGGGGATATTTCCAATTATTTTCTCCCGACAGAGATTTTGGTAAGCATGGTTAATATGTTCGAGTTGAGTTTATAAACGTTTATAGAAAGTAGAAATTGACGTTTGAAGACTGAAGTACCAGCTTATGTTTGACTATAGAAGTAGACGCGTGGGCTCGATGTCGACAGATCAGACTCGTGGCAATCGCAAGAGCGTCAAACCAACGAATGATTAAAACAGAGGACATGATTGTAAGAACCCCAAATTTTGGATATAATTAAAACTTTTTATTAAGTACTGATAAAATGAGGAACAATGATTCCGACAACAAGGTCACCAGCTCTAATGAATGAATGGAATGGATATGGATTCAAATACTTATATGTCATGAAGAATGCTAAAGGGTGACAACATAGGTAAGAATAATCTATCTCCTAAGGGAATAAGATATGGCAATTCCAAGCAGGAGAATATTCTCATGTCATCCAGATAGATAGCGATTAATCCAGTGGTTCCGTAAAAAGGTTAAGGAACGATCGAAAGAGAATACGGACAATTGTACAACCCTAGATGAATAAGTAAAGAATAAGGATGAATAGTGATTTTGGTGTAATTGAGAATATTATTAGACGACGCTATATAGAAGTATTCGGAACGAATTTCCGAGTTCGTATTAGTGATCCAGGGGGAAAATAAGTGTATGTAAAAGCTGTCGGATTCTGAAAAACCGCACTTTTATTTTCTCCGAGAGTTCCCTGGACACTGATAGCCTTAAGTATTTAACGAATGGATTTAAGGATTATAAATTGGAAAGTTAGAATGAAAGATGGAGAATGATAGTATTAATATTAAGAGGATTCCCGGTAAACCCTAATTAGAAATCCGTGAAATATTCCTACGAACGATCAATCAAAACGGGTAATAACCAGACACAGAATCAAGCAGAGGAAGCAAGATACATGCATGTACAAATGATAAATATCTAGTAACTAGTATGGTTAGAGATTAACTAATACTTAGCAAATCAAACTACTAGTTGCATGTAAACCATCAAAATCTTAACACATGTCCCTCCATTTTCATCATCCATTACATCACTACTTTAATAAAGTAGCTTTACACAATATCTTCCACTACACACTTGAATTAGTGGATGAAAAGTAGCAAGGTAAAATACACCACAAAACCAACCAAGGCAAAAAAACTCTCCATTTTCTCTTTCCTCTCAAACTGATCAGCTAGAGCAACCATCAAAGAAAAAATCATAACTCCATTTCCAACCATGATAAAATCACCAAAATTTGACCATAGCTTCTCCACTCCATGTATAACATTCGTACAAAATTTCATAATTTTTGAAGGTCGTTTGAATGGGTAAATAAATTCAAGAAGATCACCCTGTTTTTC
This sequence comes from Saposhnikovia divaricata, assembly GCA_036435485.1. Classification (NCBI taxonomy): domain Eukaryota; kingdom Viridiplantae; phylum Streptophyta; class Magnoliopsida; order Apiales; family Apiaceae; genus Saposhnikovia; species Saposhnikovia divaricata. The sequence goes on from CM071598.1 coordinate 61,594,499, forward strand.
CTCTCAAAAACAGGGCATTCGAATTTTGCATAAATTCAAGGATCAAAATCAAGCTTCCACCCCTTATTTGATCTTCCAAATTTTATGGTGAGTCCTATATTTCATAAAACTAATCTCCATGAAATCTTAGCTTCAAATTCCTTTGTTAGCATTTTCAAATAAATCAACAAAGATGAGAATGAATAGTGTTCTTCAAGATTTAACTTTGTTTTCTTTGATTCTTATGGTTGATCTAGCTACTCTAAGGCCACACAAGGGTAGATCAAGGCTTAGTAGGGCTTTAGAACACTCCAAGGAAGGTAATCATCACTTGAAACCCTAGGTCTTACCTTGAGATTTTGCATGCTTTGGATGGATTTAGTATAAGTGATGTTATTAGCATGATTAGTTAAGTGGTTTAGTTAATTTAAGAAGCATGATGATTTTGATGATAAGATCAGTAGCTTCTGGACTTGTTGAGATGAAGATCATGTGTATAAGTTGGATTTGTGCCCGGTGTGGCTTGGTATTGTTGTTATGATTTTTGGAATGTTCGATTTATAGCCGTCGTAATGCAAAAATTTCGTTAAGCTTAAGAAAACGATTTTGACAGAACATGTAACTCCCTGTTTGGCTTCGTTTTCTGCCATGATAGGATAGATCATGTTATAAGCTTCGTTTTGATATAAAGATCGTGTGAAACGGACTTACGGTTTAGGAGTTACGGTCGGTTTACTAAAAGTAGTTCGAAACCGTAACCGAGAATTCGTAATTAAAAATGAACCCTCGTAAAATACGTAAGTCAGTGGCGAATCTTGGTAATTAAATACTAGAGGTAAAAAGGGAGGTGTGAGAGAAAACCTCATGTGAATCGGATCATTTTTCGATTTTATAAAAATGTTCGAATATAGGTTAAACGCGAACGAACCCCTTAAAAGTATAACTTTTGTTATAACGTAGAAAACGAGCGATAAAACTCGAGATATAATCTTGGTTCGTAATCGATCAAATTTAGAACTTATACGACTTAAGTATACACTAAGTGTGAATACGATGACATGTCTTAATGACGAACAAATGTCAAATCGTATCGGTAATAAAAAGAGTTACACTAAAAAGGGGTATAACGAGATAATTCGAAAACATGTTTCGACTTAAGTTAATACTTAACCTTTTGAAAAATGTTAAGTGATTGATTAATCTCGAATTTCTTGACTATTATAGATCGCCGAGCTGACTCGGGACACCCTACCACTACCCCCACCCGTGCTCAATTACCAGGCAAGTGTTCAAACCTTTGAACCTGTTGTTGTGATAATATATGTATATGATTTCTGTTTTACATATGCCATCGCATGCATGCCTGTTTCCAATTATATTGTGACTCTGGTTTTTTTTTTGTGATACTTGTTCCCTGAATTGATATTGGCTTATAGACTAGATACGATTTATCAGTAATAAGCCGGATTGTTTTGGTAAGACCCTTAGCGAAGGGCATATGATATTCATTCTAAATATAGACCGGGAGTCGGTATTTTGAGTTATAGATAGTCGTGGAAACCCGGAGGGATTCCAACGACAGATTATTATTTATCTGAGGAAGGTTATTGTTAAACGTTATTATATTCCATAAAGTATCAATTACTTGGAAATATTTCGAGGAATGTTATTCGAGTATTATCTTAGTCGAGAGATAATAAATGAATGTTAATTTTGAATATTCATTTAGAGTTGATATTTAATGAATATTATTTTGATATTCTTTAGAATGTTATTTATTAAATGAATATTACTTTCGAATATTCATTTAAGGTTTTATGTACTTAATGAATATTATTTTAAAATATTCATTGGAAGTTCTATTTACTTAAGGAATATTATTTCGATTATTCCTTTAAAGTTTTGATTACTAAATGAATATTATTTGGATATTCATTTAGAAGATTATTTATTAAATGAATGCTATTTGGATATTCATTTAAAAGAGTAAATATTAAATGAACATTATTTTCAAATATTCATGTAAGGTTTGAATTTTTTATTGAATACTATTTTAAATATTTATTGGAGTTTAATTATTTAATGAATATTATTTCGAATATTCATTTAAGGAGGGATTTATTTATTAAATAATTCCATATATTCATTCGAGGATTACTTACGAGCAATATTATGAATTAATAATATTCCATAATTATTATTGAGTAAATAAATATTCTTGGAATATTTATTTAATTCTTTTAAAATTCTTTTTAAAATAATTTATATTATTCGGAGATTACCTTTCACCTCCAGATATTATGTAAAATATTTCGGAGTCTTTTTACGACTAATTTATCAAGGAAAGGTTCCCAACTCTTTCATTTTCATTTAAATCTATCTTAAAAGGATTTAAATGCTCGCTCAAACTTCCATATTATAGGGGAACTTACTTGAGCAATGTTATTTATCTTGTTGACTTCCCGGTCATAATTTATCCTCTTCACTCGCAACTTGGTTGCTATGGACTCATTAAGTCTGTGTTTACCTTCTCATCTTTCGAGGGGTAAGATTGTTGGAACAAGTTGATGTTCGTTACCAAGCAATAGCTTGGAAGTTATTGGTGAATTTTCCTTTCCAAATAGATACGACTACTTTGTAGAGTCTTATCAACAAGTATTATACTTGGGGAAAGGGGGACGAACGTTACATTCAGAATCATGAATTCTATTGGAACTAGGAGTCGTGTAAGAGGCCGAGTAGCGCCGGTCCATCCCCTTTGGCCCAACCGTTGGCCTGGGAGAGCTAGTAAGGCGGTAGACAAGTAAAGCCGTCAGTTCTTCCTTCTACCGGTAGTAAATCTAATTTGAGCTGTACGATCTTGACTGATCATCAAGATTGGAACAGCGGGCGCGGTGAATACTCCATCATTGGTTCATCATCCAAACTTATTTATTTCCTGCAATATGATTACTGTTGGCAGAGCTGGAAAAGTGTTCGTAACTGGAATTGCAATATTTTCCTTGCAAGTTCCTCTTTATAATATCTTGCTTATTTTCGACATAGCAGATATTCCCTCATATATTTACATTTTGAGTTACCTTGTAACTTCATCGTTCATATTATACTGGCATCATTTCCGTAAATGCATGGCATATGGTTTGAAAGATACTTTTGAACTGTTATATATTATCGTTCAGTTAAATATTATTGTTGGTGGGCTATTGCTCACCCTTGCTTTATTATTATATCACAACAACAGCTAGACCAGATGACTCGCACAAGGCGCACTCGATGCTGGCGAGGACGATGAGACTACCAGAGCCGAAGAGAAAGCTATTGGTAGGATAGATTTATTCTTTCAGTACCAAGTATATGGTCCAGTATGACTCATGTAAATGGATGGCAAAGAGTATGTATTTATATTAAAATTCTTTTGGGTTGTAAGAACTCATAATGTGTTTAATAAAATTTGGTTGTTACTCTGATTTCATCTCTGGGACTATAACGGGTGTGTTTTATGTTATTGTTTTGGGTTACAAGGTTGTAATTTAATATTTATGTTGAACTGTGGATGGGAATTGAGACGGTAACGACCAGATCCCTGACCCCGGATCTAGGGGTGTTACAGAAGTGGTATCAGAGCCTACGTTATAAACCCCAGAGATGAGGCGACGTTAAAACAATAAATTCACTAAGATAACAAGAACTCTTGCCAAGTTCATAGTCGGACTACTTAATGTAGTGATGACCTATAAAACTCTTATGGGAACTATTAAGTATCATGATAGTAACTTAGCTCGATATCCCATCGACAAGTAAGGCAACAGACCTTGAGGCATACGAGCAGCAGCGCGATGATGCTTTATTATATGTTGAAGATCAACGGGTAAATTCAATAGAGTACCCTACTGGAGACCCGGAAGAGGTTCCAGCAGATAAGAAAAATCTTGTTAGGATAAGGAACTTACCCTCGAGGAATGAGGACTGTAGCCAGAAAGACTGAGATGATTAAGGTATGGAGCTCAGAAAAGTGGGCATAAAGAACTAAGCTATTAGCAAGAGAACTAAAGATTCATGTTGGATTCGTGGCTGGACTAGTGGAGGTAGTACCAGCAAGTAAGACGGATTGGAAGAATTACTTGAGATCTTATACGGGAATAGATGAGAATCATTAGAGACTTTCATATTAACGGCATCGATATAAGGCGAGGAGCAGAGTCCCTAGGAATAGTTGAGAAGAGGCAGTAAGTGCCATATCATTTGATAAATGAATAAGTATGAATATTGTCAGTAATAATTCGCCATGAGAAGGCAGATGTCATAGGTTGTAATTTATTGAACCAAATTGAGGTTGATGAAGTTGTTTTATTCAAGAAAATGTCCATTTTATGAATGAATCAGTTAGAAAGTGAAAACATTGGGAAGTGACAGCATGATTGGATAAAGTTATATAAGGAAGTAGTAAGCAAGACAATGATCTCAGAACCTACCGGAAGATAAGACCAGTGAGTCAAGACGAACTCGTCATGAGACTATTGTCAGGGACTAAGTATAGGGTTAATTTAACTCAGTGAAATGATGAACCAGAAACGTTAGATGCATGTGACTCAGAGGAATATTAAATTCTTTCTTTTCTTTGAATGGATTATAGTAGTTACCTTAAGTTTACTCCGACGCGGAATTATAACGGATCAAGTAATACGATTAGCAGTTAAAGAGAAAAATGTGAGAAAATCTTCCTGGAGCTAAAAGATGAAATTGGTAATGACCAAGAGTTGGCACTGTTTAATGGAAAAAGGGAGACTTTGTGCTTCCAACGACGCTTCGCATAAAAGATTAGGATGTGTGCTTGCGCAGCACGACAAAGTACTTGCGGATGCATTTGGACAGCATGGTTCACCAGGTTCGGATGGCCTTAGTAGTGCCAATTTTTGTGGAACAACCAACTCCGACGGTAATGTTCCTTCTGAGACTGGTAGTCAGGTAGACTGACATTTGGTAATATTGAATATCAGGACGTATAGGTATCAGGACGTTGTGACAAGTTTCAGTTTAAAACTGTTAATTCCCTTCTAAGGGATGTATATATTTGGTTCCTCTCCAGGGGTTAAATTTCCAACCCGATGACGATTATTTCGTTAATTATGACTGCTTACGGTTCTACCTACTAGGAGGTTCATAGAACTATTCTTCAGGTTTCGAAACTGGTCTCCTTAGTGTTACCAGTCGATGGATAGATTGACCAAAATTTCCCTAATTCTGGGAAGAACTTCAACGAATTTTGGCAAACCTTGTCTTTCTGATTATCAGAGAACATCATGGAAGAGAGTAGAAACTGTGGCAAACCCCGTGAATTGGGTAAGGTAGCCGCTACATGGGTTGGTGGACAGACCCCGGTTATCGCGATTGATTGTAGAAATACAATGATGAAATGAGATTGGACGAAATCAGGAAATGTAAGTAAGAAACTAGCCGGACTGAGAAACTCCGAGATTGACTTAAGTGAAAAGGCTGTTATGCCAGGAATGGTAAGCTTGCGTGGCACGTGGTAGTGATAAGAATAGTTGAAAAGATAAAAATAGAGGAAAGGTGACCAGAGACGGTGCCGAGAAGTCGATTAATACTTATATGGAGTAAAGTTTTGGAAAGGTAGAAAGGTATCAAAGTAGAAGGCACTATGCCAGCAATTGCTAGAAAAGTAATGCTAAATTAGCCAACCCCTAAAATCATATATAATTTTAGTGTGGCCAGTTGAGGGCAAGTCACAAAGGATTATCAAGTGACTAGACCAGCAATGAAAGAACAAAGCAGGGTTGCTTCTAAGAAAGCACCGACTGCAAGGCCTTCTGATATAAAAGGAAACATTAATGAGATCGTAGGAATCTTCTGCTGAACAGCCCATGTTTTGATTGGGAATTCACTAGACCTTTTTGGGATGGGGTCACCCGTACTAAAGTGACTCATGTGTATATGGTTGTCCAAGATTACGAGTAAAATGGAAGTATAGTGACTTGAGATGTATGATGTTAGGGTATCGTAAATACCATGAATATATTATGACGGAGGAAAGTAAACAATGAAGGTATATGAAGAGAGTATAGAAATGGTCAGAAATTGAACAATATGCTGTAGGAACTTTCTCTGAGGCAAGTACCTTGCGAAGAACGATAAGCACTAGGAAATTCACGTTGAACTCGACCAATATCTTTCAGAACATCCTTGCTACCATTAACAAGTTCTGTAAGAGAGCAGATAGACCTACGTTGTCTTTTGGAAGGTCAAATAGGTTGACCACTATCTGAAAGAAGAAATTAGCAGTAAGCTACCAATCGATTATCAAATAAGAATGATTGAAAAGAGACCCTTATTAAGGATACATGATTTGATTGCCAGTTATAGGATGCAGGAATTCCTTGGCAGTTGAATTAAGGATAAGATATCCATAAAGTAAGGCAAACCCTGGGGAATGCACAAGGGATGGCACTAACCCTAATAAAGACATTGTGAATTCAGATGATATGAGTTGGATTTGCTAAGGCAACAATGACCTGTACAGATTATTAAAAAGAGTTCTGGAAAGAACAGAGATAGAATTATTAGGGTATTGATCAAAGACGTTTTGATGTACCCTGTACCTAGAAAATACAGGAGGAATGATGAGGACGACCTAAGAAACCTTACAAGGAAAAGCTAATATTCTGAGTTTCCAACTAGAAGTTTGGAAGAGAATGTAAGACACGATAACAATATACCAGATGATGCATGTATGAAACCCTGAGGGGGTATGGACTGAACCTATAAAGGTTGAGATTATCCTAAGATAAGGAAAGAACTAAGAAAAGAAGTATCCTAAGTAGGATTGGGAATAAACGTGATAAAGTTCCCACGGGTAGTTGGAAGGAATGACTTATGGAAAAAGACTGATAGATTTATTTTTCTCCTTCAGCAGAGCTTAAGGGAGAATGCTTTCACCCAACAGTGATGAGAATGAGAGAAATTACTATTATTAGGAAAGGCCAATGAGGTGGCCGACAGTCTAAGTATAAAGGAATAATTACAAATGTTCATACCGAAGAAACAGATTAATATTTGGAAGAACCTTGAAGGTCATATCGGAATGGAGGAATTTACATTCCTTCTGATGATTGTGCAAGAATCGACGGTAATAGTAGTTTAAGTAAAGATTCGATTCCTGATGGGTCTTAAGCATATTACATACCTTAGAAGGTCCCGTTTTGTGGCAAACCAGGACCATGATACAAAAAAATTGAGGAAGTAAACCATTAAGTCTCCAGTCTTTTATGGAAGATGCATAAGTGATAGTTTCATCAACCGGACCTAGCTGCGATGCTTGAAACTCTTCTGCAATTCTATCTACTTCATGTAATATCTACATCAAGTTCAGGAAGTGTTCCTTATGGATAAGGAATAGTGATTACTTTGTCTCCCTAAAGGATTGAAACCCGTACCGTTAGCTATTAAGGCACTACGTAAGCAACAAGCGATGGTGATTCTTCTAAGAAAGTAGATGACAACGTAAAGATAAAGAAAGTGCTGCTATTGATAAGCTAAATGGCATGTTGATGAATGACAAGCAAGTTTGTGTTAGTGTACTTCTGCGCAAACAAGATAGAGAATATGAGGTTGATGATTCATGATGCTAAATGTATTCCCGTGGAAAAAAAAAATTAATGAGACTTAGAGAGAAGGGCAGTTGAGCCCGAGACTTATTAGGCCACCTGAGGGTTTAAAGTGTTCGGAAGGTGGCATTCGAGCCAGTTTTACCCCCAAAGCTTATAGCATGGTAGTAACGTGTTTCTTGTGGCAAAGCTACACCAGTAAAATGCAGATGCTCAACAGATGATAAGAGTGCGAGCAGGTAGGTGTACGACCTGGTCTGACTTACGAAAGACAACCTGTGAAAAACCGTGGGTAGAAAAGAATAAGTGATGAGAAACAAGTTGACAGAAGTAGATTATATTGGATCTAAGCTAAAGAAATCGGCCAGATTCATTTCGGAGGTTTTAAATTTGAAATAATGTGATGATTATAGAGTAAATGTGACGGGATACCAATAAGGAGGTGCCAAGTGCAAAAGATGTCTCAATAAAGAGATGAAGGTGGAAGTAAATAACAGAGGTAAATAAATATCAGATAATAAGAAGGATGTGATTGATAAAGAAAAGACTGGGAAAACAACTATGGAATGTGAAGTAAGGAATGTTATGAATGGATTAATAAATGGGTTTCTGATGAATTATCGGGATGACAACCTGATAGTGTTAATATAATAGATATGAAAAGCGAGTAGCGTGACATGGAATGTCAGTAACAATGATGTCCAGCGAGAAACCTAAGATTTAACCTGAGAGGTTGAAAGATTTTTCCAAAAGTGTTGCTAAGATTGAACCAGAGTATAGGTGCATAGAATAATGGACAAAACAGCAAGATATGTTGACACGTGAAATTGCGATCAAATGGTATTAGATATAATCATGATTATTTTCTTCTTTGATGAACCTCTATAGTTCAGAGGTAAATTCTGAGTATGATATTTTACAAAAAAAAAAAATTCTATAATCCTTTAAAATTCTTTTCTTTTCTTCTCTCTTATTCATCTTCTTTATGAATTGAGAAGAACAACCCTTTAAGGAGGGGAGGTACTGCTACGTGACTATCTGTCTACGTGATAGAAGTCTAAGTGGAATACCATAACTTGTTTAATTGCTTGTCAAGTACTAAAGGCTGGCCCCCTTCTGTACTAACTATGCAATATAACAAATGTTCAATTGATCATAGTGATCTCTCAATAAATCTTTCCACTTCTCTATATTGATCGAGATTACGAAGATTAAGGCGATCAGGAAATGCATAGTGCGAGTGAGGTTATCTCCGAATTCGCAATGCGATAGTGATACCGAAGTCACTGTAGATACCAATAAGGGTGATATTATATGAATGAGTAAGAGCAGAACCAGGATAGTGTGATGTGCAAAAGTAGAAAAGTTGATAAAAAGGAAAAAGAGAGTACTGTAGCACTACGGAGATGTGCTGTAAACGGGTTGAAATGATTAAGGATCAACCGAGGACTGGAAAGCTAGATGACAAACAAGAACCCGATTGTTTCCTACCTGATTCCGGGACGGAATCCTTTTAAGGAGGGGAGACTGTAAGAACCCCAAATTTTGGATATAATTAAAACTTTTTATTAAGTACTGATAAAATGAGGAACAATGATTCCGACAACAAGGTCACCAGCTCTAATGAATGAATGGAATGGATATGGATTCAAATACTTATATGTCATGAAGAATGCTAAAGGGTGACAACATAGGTAAGAATAATCTATCTCCTAAGGGAATAAGATATGGCAATTCCAAGCAGGAGAATATTCTCATGTCATCCAGATAGATAGCGATTAATCCAGTGGTTCCGTAAAAAGGTTAAGGAACGATCGAAAGAGAATACGGACAATTGTACAACCCTAGATGAATAAGTAAAGAATAAGGATGAATAGTGATTTTGGTGTAATTGAGAATATTATTAGACGACGCTATATAGAAGTATTCGGAACGAATTTCCGAGTTCGTATTAGTGATCCAGGGGGAAAATAAGTGTATGTAAAAGCTGTCGGATTCTGAAAAACCGCACTTTTATTTTCTCCGAGAGTTCCCTGGACACTGATAGCCTTAAGTATTTAACGAATGGATTTAAGGATTATAAATTGGAAAGTTAGAATGAAAGATGGAGAATGATAGTATTAATATTAAGAGGATTCCCGGTAAACCCTAATTAGAAATCCGTGAAATATTCCTACGAACGATCAATCAAAACGGGTAATAACCAGACACAGAATCAAGCAGAGGAAGCAAGATACATGCATGTACAAATGATAAATATCTAGTAACTAGTATGGTTAGAGATTAACTAATACTTAGCAAATCAAACTACTAGTTGCATGTAAACCATCAAAATCTTAACACATGTCCCTCCATTTTCATCATCCATTACATCACTACTTTAATAAAGTAGCTTTACACAATATCTTCCACTACACACTTGAATTAGTGGATGAAAAGTAGCAAGGTAAAATACACCACAAAACCAACCAAGGCAAAGAAACTCTCCATTTTCTCTTTCCTCTCAAACTGATCAGCTAGAGCAACCATCAAAGAAAAAATCATAACTCCATTTCCAACCATGATAAAATCACCAAAATTTGACCATAGCTTCTCCACTCCATGTATAACATTCGTACAAAATTTCATAATTTTTGAAGGTCGTTTGAATGGGTAAATAAATTCAAGAAGATCACCCTGTTTTTCCTCTCAAAAACAGGGCATTCGAATTTTGCATAAATTCAAGGATCAAAATCAAGCTTCCACCCCTTATTTGATCTTCCAAATTTTATGGTGAGTCCTATATTTCATAAAACTAATCTCCATGAAATCTTAGCTTCAAATTCCTTTGTTAGCATTTTCAAATAAATCAACAAAGATGAGAATGAATAGTGTTCTTCAAGATTTAACTTTGTTTTCTTTGATTCTTATGGTTGATCTAGCTACTCTAAGGCCACACAAGGGTAGATCAAGGCTTAGTAGGGCTTTAGAACACTCCAAGGAAGGTAATCATCACTTGAAACCCTAGGTCTTACCTTGAGATTTTGCATGCTTTGGATGGATTTAGTATAAGTGATGTTATTAGCATGATTAGTTAAGTGGTTTAGTTAATTTAAGAAGCATGATGATTTTGATGATAAGATCAGTAGCTTCTGGACTTGTTGAGATGAAGATCATGTGTATAAGTTGGATTTGTGCCCGGTGTGGCTTGGTATTGTTGTTATGATTTTTGGAATGTTCGATTTATAGCCGTCGTAATGCAAAAATTTCGTTAAGCTTAAGAAAACGATTTTGACAGAACATGTAACTCCCTGTTTGGCTTCGTTTTCTGCCATGATAGGATAGATCATGTTATAAGCTTCGTTTTGATATAAAGATCGTGTGAAACGGACTTACGGTTTAGGAGTTACGGTCGGTTTACTAAAAGTAGTTCGAAACCGTAACCGAGAATTCGTAATTAAAAATGAACCCTCGTAAAATACGTAAGTCAGTGGCGAATCTTGGTAATTAAATACTAGAGGTAAAAAGGGAGGTGTGAGAGAAAACCTCATGTGAATCGGATCATTTTTCGATTTTATAAAAATGTTCGAATATAGGTTAAACGCGAACGAACCCCTTAAAAGTATAACTTTTGTTATAACGTAGAAAACGAGCGATAAAACTCGAGATATAATCTTGGTTCGTAATCGATCAAATTTAGAACTTATACGACTTAAGTATACACTAAGTGTGAATACGATGACATGTCTTAATGACGAACAAATGTCAAATCGTATCGGTAATAAAAAGAGTTACACTAAAAAGGGGTATAACGAGATAATTCGAAAACATGTTTCGACTTAAGTTAATACTTAACCTTTTGAAAAATGTTAAGTGATTGATTAATCTCGAATTTCTTGACTATTATAGATCGCCGAGCTGACTCGGGACACCCTACCACTACCCCCACCCGTGCTCAATTACCAGGCAAGTGTTCAAACCTTTGAACCTGTTGTTGTGATAATATATGTATATGATTTCTGTTTTACATATGCCATCGCATGCATGCCTGTTTCCAATTATATTGTGACTCTGGTTTTTTTTTTTTGTGATACTTGTTCCCTGAATTGATATTGGCTTATAGACTAGATACGATTTATCAGTAATAAGCCGGATTGTTTTGGTAAGACCCTTAGCGAAGGGCATATGATATTCATTCTAAATATAGACCGGGAGTCGGTATTTTGAGTTATAGATAGTCGTGGAAACCCGGAGGGATTCCAACGACAGATTATTATTTATCTGAGGAAGGTTATTGTTAAACGTTATTATATTCCATAAAGTATCAATTACTTGGAAATATTTCGAGGAATGTTATTCGAGTATTATCTTAGTCGAGAGATAATAAATGAATGTTAATTTTGAATATTCATTTAGAGTTGATATTTAATGAATATTATTTTGATATTCTTTAGAATGTTATTTATTAAATGAATATTACTTTCGAATATTCATTTAAGGTTTTATGTACTTAATGAATATTATTTTAAAATATTCATTGGAAGTTCTATTTACTTAAGGAATATTATTTCGATTATTCCTTTAAAGTTTTGATTACTAAATGAATATTATTTGGATATTCATTTAGAAGATTATTTATTAAATGAATGCTATTTGGATATTCATTTAAAAGAGTAAATATTAAATGAACATTATTTTCAAATATTCATGTAAGGTTTGAATTTTTTATTGAATACTATTTTAAATATTTATTGGAGTTTAATTATTTAATGAATATTATTTCGAATATTCATTTAAGGAGGGATTTATTTATTAAATAATTCCATATATTCATTCGAGGATTACTTACGAGCAATATTATGAATTAATAATATTCCATAATTATTATTGAGTAAATAAATATTCTTGGAATATTTATTTAATTCTTTTAAAATTCTTTTTAAAATAATTTATATTATTCGGAGATTACCTTTCACCTCCAGATATTATGTAAAATATTTCGGAGTCTTTTTACGACTAATTTATCAAGGAAAGGTTCCCAACTCTTTCATTTTCATTTAAATCTATCTTAAAAGGATTTAAATGCTCGCTCAAACTTCCATATTATAGGGGAACTTACTTGAGCAATGTTATTTATCTTGTTGACTTCCCGGTCATAATTTATCCTCTTCACTCGCAACTTGGTTGCTATGGACTCATTAAGTCTGTGTTTACCTTCTCATCTTTCGAGGGGTAAGATTGTTGGAACAAGTTGATGTTCGTTACCAAGCAATAGCTTGGAAGTTATTGGTGAATTTTCCTTTCCAAATAGATACGACTACTTTGTAGAGTCTTATCAACAAGTATTATACTTGGGGAAAGGGGGACGAACGTTACATTCAGAATCATGAATTCTATTGGAACTAGGAGTCGTGTAAGAGGCCGAGTAGCGCCGGTCCATCCCCTTTGGCCCAACCGTTGGCCTGGGAGAGCTAGTAAGGCGGTAGACAAGTAAAGCCGTCAGTTCTTCCTTCTACCGGTAGTAAATCTAATTTGAGCTGTACGATCTTGACTGATCATCAAGATTGGAACAGCGGGCGCGGTGAATACTCCATCATTGGTTCATCATCCAAACTTATTTATTTCCTGCAATATGATTACTGTTGGCAGAGCTGGAAAAGTGTTCGTAACTGGAATTGCAATATTTTCCTTGCAAGTTCCTCTTTATAATATCTTGCTTATTTTCGACATAGCAGATATTCCCTCATATATTTACATTTTGAGTTACCTTGTAACTTCATCGTTCATATTATACTGGCATCATTTCCGTAAATGCATGGCATATGGTTTGAAAGATACTTTTGAACTGTTATATATTATCGTTCAGTTAAATATTATTGTTGGTGGGCTATTGCTCACCCTTGCTTTATTATTATATCACAACAACAGCTAGACCAGATGACTCGCACAAGGCGCACTCGATGCTGGCGAGGACGATGAGACTACCAGAGCCGAAGAGAAAGCTATTGGTAGGATAGATTTATTCTTTCAGTACCAAGTATATGGTCCAGTATGACTCATGTAAATGGATGGCAAAGAGTATGTATTTATATTAAAATTCTTTTGGGTTGTAAGAACTCATAATGTGTTTAATAAAATTTGGTTGTTACTCTGATTTCATCTCTGGGACTATAACGGGTGTGTTTTATGTTATTGTTTTGGGTTACAAGGTTGTAATTTAATATTTATGTTGAACTGTGGATGGGAATTGAGACGGTAACGACCAGATCCCTGACCCCGGATCTAGGGGTGTTACAATGATGACGTGAGATAGAAGAAAAAGATAGTTGTATTACTATGGCGCTATGTAATAGCTAAGGACCAGAGGCAAGTATTTTCTTGATCATCTTAAACACTTTTATTTTATGTTTCATTGATTCATATCATGACAAATAGTTATTGTTCAGAGCTATTTGTGATTCTTAAATATTTTTGTGCGAACAAAGTTACTTGATATTGGTACCCTTGATGTGGGGAATTGTTTAAGATAAACTCTTCATATCCTTATTATCGTAGTAAATAATAGGGATGTGAACTGTATGTGAAACTAAGCATTTCCTGTTGAATTCGGAAATTGCTCTATTGGATTGGAAAATGGTAAAGCGTAGGAGGCCATGATAGCTGTCATGGTCCAGCAATATTTAAAGAGGATATGGTAACCATTCCATCTTCCTATAGGCTAACATTACTTGCCTATTTTGGTACCCTCATGAAATCCGGATTATACACACGGGTATAGCTGTACCAGTGGAGTATAAAGGGTCCCATTGCTTTTGAACCTGATCAGGGGGCAATGGTGTTTTAGTAAAGTGTATCCAATCCATATCGCCGAATGGCTATTATATATTGTGAATTGGCAGATGATTCATTTTTATGACATGCCAAATGATTTCAGTGATGATTTGAATTATATCACAGCTGTTGATTCAGTTTCTCTATAAACTGTTTTACATTTCAGTTGATTTTATGCCCCACTTATACTGGTTTTATATCAAAACTTTTATATTCTTGCTGGACATTTCTTTCGCTCATACTTGCTGTTGTAAATTCTAACATTTCAGTAAGGTAGTTTGGCGAGACGTATCCGCACAACTAAGAAAGAGAAGCAGCGTGATGCTATTTCGAAGATGACTTGGCCCAGGACGTCTGGATTTAGTGTAAGATCTATTTTATATATTTGAGTTATAGTATTTATTATTATTATGTACTAGCCTAGTTGACCTGGCGTACTTCTTATCGAAGTTACACCAGTGATTTAAGATTTGATCAAAGAGAATGTTGTAAAGAATGAATACTTTTTACTTAATGGAATTTGGATTCTTGTTTCTAGCCCTATAACCTTAAAAGATCTTGGTATGTTTGGGGTCACAGATGTATATTCCCAGTGTTGGACAACTGCAAGTGAATGATTATTATTAAACAGATGTTTTATTTTGAGAATTTTCGCGTGACCACCAAATCTTCTGACCCCGGATTTGGGGGGTGTTACAAAAAACATATTTTAACATAATAAATTACACGAAATTTTCCCAGTCGTTACAATAAAAACTAGGGCTGAGCATTCGGTCGGTTCGGTCCAGAACCGGACCGAACCGAATAAACCGAAAACTGAAATGTCATTTTTTTCTGGACCGAACCAGACCGAAGTTTAATCATGGACCGAACCGGACCGAACCGAAATAATTCGGTTCGGTCCGAACCGAAAAAATCGAATTTTTTTAAAAAAAAACCTATATTATAAATAAAGCTAAAAATTCATGATTTATCACAAAAATAATAATCAATTAATCACCACTATTTCACCAACATAAATATAATTAGAATTTGCAAATTAGATAATATAATTATATTTTTTAATATATATATAAAATGTATATAACATAAATATAAAAATTAAAGTATATATTATTCGGACTATTCGGTCCGGACCGAAATATTTTTCAAAGAACCGAACCGAACCGATTTTTATTTCGGTCTATTCGGTCCGGACCGAATAAACCGATTTTTCAAAAAATTAGAACCGAACCGAACCGAATTTGCACGGTTCGGTTCGGTTTTTCGGTTTCGGTTCGGTTTTGCTCAGCCCTAATAAAAACACATGGACAAATAGGATCATTCTATATAAAAAAAACACGGACAAATAGGATCATTCTTGTACTGTTCCCTTAATAAATAATCACTTAATCTTTTATACCACATTCGACCAGACTCTTTTAATCCGTATATTGATCTTTATAACTTAATCGAATAAAGGTCACTTGAATGTGATATAGATGCTTCAGGCATTCGAAATCCTTCAGGGATCCTCATATATATATCTTTTTCGAGGGAACCATACAAGTATGCTATCACAACATCCACTAAGCGCATATCTAATTTTTCAATAACGGCCAGGCTAATAAGGTAACGAAAAGTTGTAGAATCCATTACAGGGGAATATGTTTCCTCATAGTCAATGCCTGGCCTTTGTGTAATCCTTGAGCAACTAGACGTGCCTTGTATCTCACAATCTCATTTTTATCATTTCTCTTTCGTACAAATACCCATTTATATCCAACTGGTTTTGTCCCTTCAGGGGTTCAGACTACAGGTCCAAAAAACTTATGTTTATTAAGTGAGCTCAATTCTTTTTCAATTGCTTCTTTCCGTTTTGCCAATCATCTCTACGTCGACGTTCATCGACGGATTTTGGTTCAAGATCCTCATTCTCAATGATTATATCAAGCGCTACATTATATGCAAAATTTTCGTCGACGATAATATCATTTCGGTTCCACCTTTTTCCTGTGACAACATAATTAATTGAGATCTCTTCATTTTCCTTTTCAGGTACCTGATCCTCTTCTGGGGTTTCATCTTTCATGTCACAGGACTCTTCTAGAGATTTTATTTCCTCTATTTGGGCATCTTCGCTCCTTGCTCCTTTTCTTTTTCGAGGATTTTTATCTTTGGAACCGATCGGTCTACCACGCTTCATGCGAGGTTTTGACTCACTTGGTCTAATTAATTATCCTTACGGGACTTCTATTTTTGTAGGAGCATTTTCAGCTGGAATGTATGACTTAGTTACTCTATTTATATCAGTGAATGCATCTGGAAACTGATTGCAATGCCTTGTAAATGAATTATTTTCTGAACTTCCAGTTCACATTGATTTGTTCGAGGATCATAAGTATTCAATGTTGATGCATTCCATGTAATTTCTTTTTCCAGTTGTTTATTTTCTCCCCCTGATTTAAGGATAACCTTGTTCTCTCCCCCTAATCTTGGGAAAACCGTTTCATCAAAATGGCAGTCTGCAAATCTTGCAGTAAACATATCCCATATCAATGGTTCAAGATATTTTATTATAGAGGGAGATTCATAACCGATATATGTTCCCAATCTTCTTTGGGGACCCATCTTTGTTCGTTACGGCGGAGAAATTGGGACATATACCGCACATCCAAATGTTCTCAGATGGAAAATGTTAGGCTCTCTTCCGGAAGCCAATTTTAAGGGAGAAAATTTATGATAACTTGTAGGTCTGATGCGTACAAGTGCTGCTGCATGCAAAATAGCATGGCCCCAAACTGAGGTGGGGAGATTTGTTCTCATAATCAATGGTCTGACAATCAATTGGAGTCGTTTGATGAATGATTCTGCGAGATCATTATGTGTATGAACATGAGCAACGGGATGTTCAATATTGATTCCAATTGACACACAGTACTCATTGAAGGCTCGAGATGTGAATTCTCCCGCATTATCTAAACGGATTGTACTGATATTATGATCAGGAAATTGTGCTCTTAATTGAATTATTTGCGCAAGTAGTCTCACAAACACCAAGTTACGAGATGATAATAAGCACACATGTGATCATCGAGTTGATGCATCAATTAATACCATAAAATATTTAAATGGTCTACATGACAAGTGAATGGTCCCACATATATCACCCTGTATCCGTTCTAAAAATCTAGGAGATTCTGTTCCAACTTCTACCAAAGAAGGCTTGATAATTAATATGCCTTGAGAACAAGCAACATAGGAGAATCCATTCGATTGAAAAATCTTCTGGTTTTTCAAAGGATGCCCATGCGAGTTTTCAATAATTCTCTGCATCATAGTTGATCCCGGATGTCCCAACCGGTCATGCCAAACAACAAAATTGCTTGTATCAATAAACTTCTGGTTTACGATTGCATTTGCCTCAATTTCATGTATATTTGTATAATATAATCCGGAAAAAAAAGCGGATGTTTGTTCCTTCATATATTTTTTACCCGAAATGATGCATGTTATACAAAGAAATTCTTTATTTTCCTAACATGTAAATAATTTTACATTTTTAAGAGATTAAAATTAATAATTAAATTAGTTTTTAATTATTTTTCATTTTTATTTATAATTTATATCTTCAATTATTAAAACATAAATTAACATGTAAATAATTTTAAGAGATTTAAATTAAAAATTAAATTAGTTTTTAGAAATTAAAATTAATTTTGATATAAATCAAAACCAAAACCGGAATGGTTTCTAAATCAAAACCAAATAATTAAAACAATTCATGATCATTTCTTTCTGTTATCCAGACACGAACCTAATGCTCTCTTATAGTAATTGTTACAAGATGACATCAAAAAGTTTTTTTTTTTTTTTTTTGCGCAGGTTAAATAGAAATTGAACTCCATTTTTAGTTGTATTTCATAACCAAATAATATCACATTTTTTTGAGAATAATATAATTTTACATTAAATTAACTATATATATATTTAGAAATATTTACATTCAACTATGCAACTATTTTGAAGTTGTGTTTTTACTTCTAAATTATAGCAATGAAAACAAATATGACAATGTTTGGACTTCCTTTTTATACCGTTCTTTCTGAACTTTTCCCTTCACCCCTTCCAAGTTTTTACCTTTTCTATTTTAAGATATCTGTTTCAATTATTTAAATTTTTAAATTAATCAAAAGTAATAAGTTTTAATATTTCAAAAGAATCAAATAGTCCTCAGACAAAATAAAATAAAATAAAATGACATCCTGATTTTCCACTATTTTTCTCTACCTTTCTGACCTATGTTACTTAAAAGTTTATGGGTCTAACAATTAAACACATTTTTTACTCATTTTTTTTTTCTCAATCTTTGTGTTCAAGCTAAATATAAAAAATTGGAAAAGATGATCAGAATATATTCTATTTTTGTATTTAATTTCAAGTTATATATGTACAACTAAATATGGTACTGTATTATATTTGTTCATAGAACTGAAACCGCTTGATTTTTTTTTACCATTGCCTTTTATGTAGCCAACCAACTTGACCAACCAAATTAATTAGGGCTGAAATTCGAGTAATCCGGGTTCGAATTCGAATTCGATTGGTTAGTAACAAATATTATTCGTATTCGTATAGAAATGGAGCAAATTCGAATCCTATTTTATAATTTAAACGAATATCGAATCGAATCTTACCACTTCAATTCGTAACTGAGAATTACTAACCAAAAAACAAATAAAATCCCAAAACTCCTACGTCTTGACCTCTCCGGATAATCATAAAAACAAGAGAGCCTCCATGAGGCTATATTATTATTAAGAAAAAGAACATCGGTTCTGAGAATAATTCAATACCTCACAATTTACATGACGATTCCAAAAAATTGCTAAATCATCACTACGACCAACACGATCCACAGAGAAACATTGAACAAAACCCAGTTTAATACGAATGTTTTCTATTTTATTACCAAAGGAAATGGTTTCTGAAAGAAATAAAAAGTATTCGTTCGAACTAGCTTATAATACCTTTGTTATGCCATAATTTTGGCATGTCTAATAATCTCCCAAATTTCTAATATCTATTAATTATTAATTCACATTAATAATTATTGTTTAACTGCTAAGTTTTATCCTCTCCCTGAAACGAGGAAAGAATCAATCTCAATCAATCAATAACGGAAAATATCTCCAAACGATATTCTTCAAATCAGGAAGATATCACAACGATAAGATTAAATCAGATAAAATCAATCATTACCCACATTAACGTAACTTATCCCTTAAGTCTCTCGGGATAAGGCCAATTAATTCACAGAACTACGTGGGCTTGATCCAATATAAATTGGTACGTAGGCATCTTGGCAGAAGAGATGACCGATACACGAGACAAATCGAGACACCTGCCAAGTCCAGCCTTCTCTTTTTTCATAAACCCTAATCCCCTAAAACAGCCACATACACATAATTTAGCTCTATTATTCCAGTATCCCTCTGATTTCGCGTTGTTACTAAATTCCTCCAACAACAACCTTATTAGGGCGTGTTTTTTATGATGTCTTCGGGAGTACACACCTTATGATACCTTAGTAAGGGGCGCATTAGTAAGGAACGCATTATTGATACTTATGAACCTATGATACTGTGTCACCGGGTATTTGTGTCCTTAGCGAACTGTGGAATTCATTTTACGTTTTTGAGTTTTGATTTTGAAATTGTGATTGATGAACTATGAATTTGTGAACTATGTAGCTCATTATTTATGAAATATCAGGTACTTAACGAATGGACTTACTTGGGATTAGAGTTGAACCCGTGTAACTTAATAATGTTCTAGTTTCTAACTGTTTGATTTGAGAAGCTGCGTCTTTATGAATTTTTGTTTTGCAAAGAAATATATTATTTATCGTTATTTCTAGATTTATAGAATTTCACGATATTTTTGGGTTTTGGTATAAGTATTTATAAAATTTGCTTTTAAATTTTATTAGTTGCTCTTTATGATAAAAGTCCAAAAAGTCAGGCTATTACAGTTGTCACATTAACGTCATCTTGATTTGCATTTTGAAGCTAACGCATGACAAACATGCGTCATCAGAGTGCCATTTAGGGGCCAACTTTCATCAAAGGTCATATTTCTTCTAAATAGTGCTAAAATGGATCATAAGTTTTGCAAATATCTGTCAATTCAAGTACCATCAACCTCAAATGGATACGTCTCTTTCCAAAAATTTAAGAGTTGGAGGAAAATCGAACATTTGACACCATCAACCTTGAATGGATAAATTCTTTTTCTAACATTTAAATATGGGAGCGGAATCAGTGGCGGGCCTAGCCGAAAAAAGCTTCCCAGCGGAATCCTCTTGGCTGCGCGGTTATTCCGCGCGAAGCGCGAAAAATCTTTTTGATGTAAAAATATAGCCTGTAGGATTCTAACCTTAGCTTCCTGGGTGTGAATAAATGGTCTAAACCAACTTGGCTAGATAATTTTATTGACAGATATTCCGTATGTAGTAATAATATATAGATAATAGATAAAGCGCGAAAAATCTTTTTGATGTAACTAAACCAACTTGGCTAGATAATTTTATTGACAAATATTCCGTATGTAGTAATAATATATAGATAATAGACAAAGAAGTTTAGCATTAGTAGTCAAAAAATAAGACATTTTGAGACATTTTGTTCTCTCTGGAAGAAGTCGAACACGGATCGCCCCACGCTTGCAAACAACAAACAAATCAGCTAAGCTACCAGAATATGCAGTAAGAAGGATAAACTATGTGGCTTATATTGCTACCCAGCACAAAAATGAAATTTCTTCTCAGCGGATTTTTTTTTTCTCTTGGCCTGCAAAAAAACTGCCCAGCCGCTGGGCCCGCTCTCTCTATGGTCCGCCTCTGAGCGGAATCGAACATTTAATCTTGTATGATAGAAGGCAAGGTCATGCACTATATGATAGAGTTCACTGGCGAAATCAGCTGATTTCTTTTGTTAGAAATATCAAACATTATTTGAAAACTGGGCAGACTTTTACCTCGTAACCACATAACAGAGGTCGTGTAGGGACACCAGGGGAGACAAGATTGGTGAATTATTTCGACATCCATTTCATGGTGGACGTGAAAATTGATAGGTCAATAATGCAAATGGTGCAACTACAATCACTTATTCGAAGCACAAAACTGTTACTCATAATAAATATCAGGCCGAACTAGTGACACGACAAGCAGTACCGAATGACCGGAAAAACATGAGAGGTTTCTTTTTTTTAAAAGCAAACATCCAAAAGAAAATTGATCTGTTTTGCACTCGTATTCTTCTTTGGGGAATTTTGATAATTTAAAGGCACTTTTAGGCTGCAAATCTGTGTCACTAACTTGTGCATTATATGGTAGGTATTGTTATTTGTTGCGTTGTATACATCCTCTTTCTTTTTTGTCTATATTTTATTAAATCACAGTTGATTTGCCCTAGATTGTTTCAACAGATGTGTATAGATTGTTTCAACAGATGTGTATCTTTACTCAATTTTTTCAACTTTAAAAATTATTATTGAAAAAGTAGGTGCTGACAATAACTAGTATATTGGTGTATTTATCTGAAAAAATAGAATCCTTAGGCCTTACGTTATGTTTGGTTGGGGAGACTGGAATGGAATGAATACAAATTAAAGGAATACAATGAACTTTAGAGATAAGATTTTTTTTCTTGACGAAATAAGAGGTAAGTTTTTTAAAAAATGAGTGTGTGCAAATTTTGTATGATGGGATTTGGAAAGAAAATAGGTTGAAGGGAAAATGAATCATTTCTTTTTAAAATAGTGTGTTTAAACTTTAGCTTAGGTGGTTAAGAATGGAACGATGTAAGGAATGAGATTTTTAAATATACATATATCAGTTTCAATAAATCACTTGAGGGTATATCCAAGATGTCTAAGAAGACTATCTTTAACGGTTTGTTCGACTCGATTATTTTTGTAGATACCGTATGGTTTTTTATTAACGAATTAAATCCTTTATTCAAAAAATAAATATATTTAACTATATTCTTATTCAAATTACATTACATTCCCTTTAATTTTATTCACCCCAACCAAACACAACATTGCTATTTGAAGAGGACATTTAACAGGGCATGAAAGATGAACCAGAAAATTAACATGTCTCGTCAACTTGAGTGTATTGATTCATAATTTCATATAAACTCAACATTAGTCACTTCTCATATTTTAAATATTTTCCGGTGTTTAGGGTTAACAAAACAAAACCCAAGTTCTGGAATAAATTCGTACAAATTTCGCGCAAAATATATGCAGACGACGTATTCTTTGATACTAAATTACTACCAAATTTTATTTAAATGGAAATGTAAGAATTTTAGAATTTGGCAAAACTTAAAGGACTGATTGAGTTAGGTAGTAGTTGTAATTGAACAATTCTACATGAACTTGTCTTGAACAAGTAGCTTTCCTTGCCTGATTCATCTACACATTCATTAGAAACATGAACACTCAGCTTGGACAAGCACTCGAGCATTAGAAAATCAGATTTCCATGCTCTATAATTATTCATCAAGCAGGGGTTCCTTGAAAACTAAACATGTATTGAAAATTGTCACTCCAAAGTCCAAAATAACTGAAACTATATGTACAAGAAGAACAGGAGGAAATGGAGTTAGATAGGATTTCGGCAACAAGGGCAATGAGCATTATCTTGAAGCCAAGGGAGAAGACATTTGGAATGGAATCGATGAGCGCAGGGTAGAAATGACAGATCCTCACTAGACTTGAAGTGCTCCAGGCACACCGCACATTCCTCCTGATCTGATGACTTCCAGCTTCTCAATTTAGCCCAACTCATCATTAACCTCTTCGACGACGAAGATGATCTCCTCAATCCAGCTGATGGTTCCTCGTTTCTAACCTCGTCTCTCGTTGTCGTCCTTCCCTCCAATCCAAGACTACTGCTAATCCTTCCTGTGCTGTTTCGTCTGAATATATAAATAGATAAATATTTTTAGTGAAACATCATGAGTTTTTTTCCTATCTAGTAAATGTCGCATGTTCGCATAATTTATAACGAAACCCCTATGATCTGACTGAAATATTGCAAAAATTGTAGTGGTACCTCTTGGGTTCCATTTTTCTGTACTGGGATCTAAGCCTCTCATCTAGCCTCTCTTTGGCCTGTCGAGCTGCTCCGCCTAGCTTCTCATCATCCTCCTGCTCCTGTTGTTGCTGGTACTTATTCACCGTTCTTTTCTGCGATTTATTATTTTTCCGTAAACTTACAGTACTAAATCGAAAAATTTAACGTATTTTCGTTGAGTTAAAACTTGTGAAGTTGTTAGGTACCTGAAGTAGATTGGAGTGGGAGCTATGATTGCTGGAATATAAGCACAAAGACGAACGCCTGCTATTATTCGAGCTTTCGAAAAACGACGAAGTTTGTGAATCCGCCCAGGCAGCACTTGTTCCGTAACACCGTCTTCGTCTAGCACTTTCGACCCCTGGTAACATACCAGCCATCTCTAGTTTATTAAAAATTGTACAAGATTATACTATGTTCCAGGTTCTAGTCAGAGAGAATTGAGTATTTAAGAGAAAGAAACATATGTGAAGTAAATGGGCTTAAGAATGGACAAATAGGAGGAGGGGAGAAAAAGAGTGTGTAATAATAATAGAAGTTGAAGGAGAAATGAGACAAAAGCGGGACCTGGGTGGAAGCTTCACTTGCCCACAACAAGACCACTCCATCATGTTCCACTTGCGTGATTAACCCACCCAAACCCAATCTATCATCTACTACTCCTGTACGGCTAAAATATGTTGAATGGTTTTCTTTCTTTACTGACATCTGTTTATTTTTTCTTTTTGTATACTATATGAAGTCATACGCAGTGTGTAACACAATTTTTGGTAGTACAATTAACTAAAAATAAAAAAGAATTTATTATTCACTTACACTTGTTTTTTTAATAAAAATTTAAAAATATTTACAAAAATACCTAATTTTTTAAAGAAAAAATTGAGCCTGAGATTGTCCTCAGGGAAGAATCACGAGGTTAAAAGATTTTGTTCCTATAAAATAAGTGGCCTCGCAGGGACAATTTTGTAAATATAATTTTTTTACAAGTAATTTACATATATACCCTTAAAATTTATACTGAAAATCTTTTAACCTCGAGGAGAACCCTGAGGCCAACCTCATGCACATCAAGCCCTTTTTTAAAAATATTTTCAAAAATGCTACCTGAAGTTGCAACTAAGGTTGCAATGCTGGCACTGCACGTGAAAATTGGTTACAAATGAGGTTGCAAATGTTGAAAATGGGGTTGCAAACCAGATTGTGAATATTGTAACCGTATTTTTGAATTTTTTTTTGTAACTTGGATATTTTTGAAAAAAATCATAAAATTTAAAATCTATACATTATATGTATCTATACTATCTATACTATATTATAAAAGACGAAACATTACAAGTTTTGGTACAGTAGAGTATTTACCTTATTTAATTCTTTATCTTTAGAAAGAAAAGAAGTTAAATGATGTACATATACACATCTTTCAATTGAAAACTATAATAATACAACTAGTTCCTCACACGATAAAAAAAAAAAAAAAAGCAAGGATAAAGTCTCCAAAAAGGGTTCTAAATAATGAGTTATTTTTTGTAAATTAAATAAATATTTTATGTATTTATATAAATCTCTCCATTTAGAAACATTTTTGACATTTAATTTAGGCTATGTAGTATTACTAAAAATAAACCCGCACTCTACATCTATAATTTGTATTTATAATTTTTTTTTGCCACAAAAATAAAAGTTTCCATTAATTATAGCAAACACACAGTCGGGACAAACCCCTAACTGGCGGTACGACCAGGTTGAAAAACAAAGGCAAGCTAAAATACTTAGCTGGTTTGTTTCCTGACCGTTTGACAATACAGAATTGGAAAATTCTGTTAACTGAAAATGAAATCAAAGACAACCCAATAAATCTAAATTGTACCAACATCCCTGAATACAGTAAAATCACAATTGACCTTAACACATAAGAATCGTTGGTAGCCCATTGTTCAGGTGGAGCACCCCAGCTATCTACTTGCCAGGAACCAGCTATAGACTTGCCGTAAGTGAAAACTCCCCAAGGATGAACACTCTCCTATTGTGAAAGGTGAGCTCTTGCAATAATCATCATTGCCCCAGCTTCGATGCGGCTTCTCCAGATCTCTCGTGACATCAAATGAAACATTCTCGGAGGACGGAAATAACCAAACAAAACAAAACATATTAACATAAACAAACCACTCCAAATGGAGAGACATACGCATAAAGCGTTACTTCGCCCAAGGCGATACAATTCGAAAATTCAAAGATCTCGGATTGACACCAAATTTTGATATGATGTTAAGCAAGAGATTTTGAGTTTAAGAAATGTGTTTATTTGATATTTCGAGTTCTAAATCGAAACAGGTTTGAAAAGAACTCGAATGGGTTTTTCGAAATTTTTGGAAAAATGCCGATTTATGAAAGGAATGAAAGGGAATTGTGAAGGTGGAGGAAAGCTTGGTTGGAGAATAAGGAGGGAAGAGGAAGAAGGCAAGAAAGAGGGCCTCCGACCGGTGGACAAACCACTGCCGGAGGGGAAGAGCTAACTCACGAAGACAAAAGTGAAGAGAAAATGTATAAGATTTTAAAAAGTCCTGCAAAAAAATTATAATTCCTTTGCTTGTGTTATTCTCTGTTTCACACCAATTGTGTTGCTCTTTTTTAATTTTTTTATTATTATCTTATAATGTTTTACTAGAATTAATGTTCTCTATGATAATTAATATCACATCTTTATTTTTTCACTGTATGTTTCTAAAAAATCAACTTGTTTCATATTTCACATTTATCAATATATATATATATATATATATATATATATATATATATATATATATATATATATATCAAGGAGGATAAGCGGAAGCTTAGGTGTCGTTCTAAGATCGTCTCAATCTATTTTTCTAATTTTTTAGAATTTTAAACACTAACAAATATAAAAATATCTTTTAACATATTAGAAGTAAAATAGGTGTTCGTATTTATAGATGATAAGAGTTTGAGTTTATAGGGAAAACATATAATTAGAAGTTCTATCGGAAGTAGAATATGTATTTAATTATAAGGCATATTATTAAAAATTCTATTAGAAGTAGAATAGGAATTCGAATGAGCACTAATAAATATAAAAATATCTTTTAACATATTAGAAGTAGAATAGGTGTAGTTCGAATTTATAAATGAGAAGAGTTCCAATTTATAGGGAAGACATATAATTAGAAGTTCTATTGAAAGTATAATAAGTATTTATAAGACATATGATTAAAAGTTCTATTGGAAGTAGAATAGGAGTTCGAATTTATAGAGAATAAAAGTTCGAATTTATAGAAAAAGCCATATAATTATAAGTTCTATTGGAAGTAGAATATGTGTTTGAATATATAAAGGAGACATATCATTAAAACTTTTATTGGAAGTAGACTACAAGGACGACGGTGGTGACATTTTTTTACAATTTTCTAAAATTATATATTTTTTATACAAGTTATTTATACTTCTATTAGGAAATTTTTCATAAATCCAATACTAATCTCATAAAAAAAGTTTTTGTATTTAAAAAGAAAAGAACTGATGTGTTAATATAATAAAAGCACATTTTCATGCGGAAACCCTAAATAAATATATGAATATCTTTAATATAAAGAGAAAATAAGTTGTTTTCTTATTTTTTAAAACTCCATAAATTTTAGAAAGTTTGGAGAAAATAAAAATTGAAATTCACTCTATTTTTAGGTTTTGATTTTAAGGAAAAAGGTTGTATAAGATAAGTATCATCAATAATATGTAATGAAGTTGAAATTTCGATCCCAAACGAGAGCTGCTCGAAACGTGTTTAACAGGAAGACAACTCACTAGAAAAGATTGTATCGGCTATTAAAATTTGATATTGACGTTATAAATTTTATTTCATTTTTAGAATTCAATTTTATGGATAAATATTGTTATACAAGTAATATATGTAAAAGTTAGGGTTTTGATCTTAACGAGATCAAAATATGTAATGAAGTTAGAATTTACTCTCTTTTAAGGTTTTAATTTTTAAGAAAAAATGTTATTTCATAAGATAAGCGCCATCAATAATATGTAATGAAGTTAAAATTTCGGTTCCAAATAAGAACGGCTCGAAACATGTTTTAACGGGAAGACGGCTCAGTAGAAAAGATTGTATCAGCTATTAGAATTTGATACTAATGTCATAATTTTTTTTATTTATAGTGTTCAATTTCGATGGATATAAATTATAATAATTTTTTTTTTGAAATTGATTATAATAATCTTTATAATATATGTTAAATTTGAGATTTCGGTTTTAACGAGAGACTGTCTCAATCGAAAGAATCGTGTTTAACAAGAAATTGGTTCATTAGAAAAGATTATATAACAGTTAAAATTTAATATTGATAATATAATATAACGTAAATATGTATTCAAATTTTTTTTTTAAAAAAAAATTAATGCTGCCGCGAAGCGCGGCTTTTATCGACTAGTCAATATCTATCTATTATATATATAAATGAAATTCCCCAGGAGTTTGGTGGAGCTCTAGAATCGCTCGATTCATATTTATCTATTTTTCTAGAACTCCTTTATTTTAAATATGTAAAATTAAAATTTCCTTCTTTAAACCCTATTTTTTAGAAAAGAAAGTCAAAACCTTTACATATAATCAATGTATATATTTTGATTTCATTCAAGTATATGTTCAAAATTAATTTGTTTTATGGATATATGTGTCAGTTTTTTTTTAGTAATAAGATAATTCAATAATAAAAAGCCATACGGCATCTACATAAACAGTCGAGTCGAACAAACAAAATACAGAAACAATCATTGATTTTAAGCCATACGGCATCACGTGATTTGTTGAAAATGGTATTTGGTATTTACACAAACTTCGCCACTTCCACTTCCGCTTCCGCCGTAACCAGTTTGAGCTATCGACCGAGAATGCAATCCCCTAAAAACTTTTATTACTAAATCAATCACCATACTCACACAACTGGTGAGAAAATACCAAAGCTCACACAAAACGGTGAGAAAATACCAAAACTCACACAAACGATGAGGCATCAAAAACCAAACTTACAACTGAGCAAATAAAAATTAGCTAAAACCAAGCCAATCCTTAGATTTGGGGAACAAAACCACAAGAACAAGATAACTCGGACCACTTTCGAGAATAAAATCACTGGGAAGAACGAGAAATCCGGAACTCTGAGGAATTGAGATCTAAGAAATTGAGACCAAATCGGAAAAGGTTTTAAAACCTTATATCCGAAAAAACAAACTAATGCCAAACCTCAAAAAAACACACCAATCTTATCTAATAAAGGAAGATTTTTAGGAAAATAAAGGAAGAAAATACAAAGAAAATTAAAGGTTTTGGGACTTTCCGCCGGTGGAGATCCGGTGGAAGCCCAGGCGTTTGAAGAAAAAAAGAAGAGGAGCGGCTGAGTTAAGATAGAGAGAGAGAGAGAGAAAGAAAAAAAAAAAGCAAATTTGTGATTACTTTAAAGTTTCTATGGATATATGTGTCAGGTTATAAAAAAAAGATATGTTTATATGTTGTTATTCTTTAGTTGATTGATTTATATACTTTTTGTGATCGCAGGATACTTTATTCTATTGAGCATATTGGATTGTTAGATTACGAAGAAACTTCCAGAATGGCTTGATAGCTGTTATGCCCAAATCTGGCATGATAACTATTATGATTTAATTTGCTAAATTAATGGTTCATAATTGACTATGGGCCTAGAAGATGACAATTGGGCCACTAAAGTTCACCATTGGAATCAGCCCGGCACAACTACGGGTCCACCTCGCTTATGATCCGGTCTAAGGGACCGCTTCGCTGGTACACCCTCATCGGGATCGCTTCGCGATACCAACGCATCTGTTGGATCGCTATCTCCAATTCTTTATTGGAAGGCTCATGGCCAGACCCGAGGTCGCATGAGTAGTTGGACATAAGGGATCGCTTCGCATGACCAGATCCCACGAGGTCGCATGCTAGGTCCTGATTAATCCTCTATTGGCCGATTCTATCCGTTCGAGACTATGGGCTTCCAAAACTGGGCCCTGGATAACGGATAGGGTTGATGATTTACTGCCATGTCAGCCCTAAACGAGTGGGCTTGGACTTTGGTTTATCTCCTAAAACCTTAGCCCGCCTAGGTAACTTGTGGACCAAGAACTACGTACGGCTTGATCCCTATAAATAGGGTACGTAGGCACCTTGATACGGATGAGAAATAGTTTACCTGCAAACACCTATCAAGCTCAGCCACATCTAAACACACAAACCCTAAATCCCTTGTTCTTCTTTCATTAGCAAAATATCCGTATTTTGCTCCGATAATCCAGCAAACCTCCAAAATATTGTTATACAATATTCTCCCTATAACATTTGGCGCTAGAAGGAGGGCGATCGGTCATTGAATTGGGAGAAACAATGACTAAATCACACAAAAAGAAGAATGATGGAGAGACCCCGGGATCGCATAAGGTTAACAAGGACGATCCCCTGACGAGGGACCCCTCAGAGGACGAGGTGTCCAGGGACAACTCTAATACTGGGTACAAGGAGGAGCACACCCCCCAGTACATAGGGTGGCGTTGACTAGCGAGGTTATGTCTTTTCTAAAAGGCCTCGGCGAACAAGTGACCGCTGTACATGAGAGGGTCGCAAAAGTGGAGAAGCGCTATAGTTCTAGAGAATCGAAGAGGAACGCAAGGACAGGTGGTCGAACAAATCAAGGGGAAGGAAGCAAACTCCCTGCCAAGAAACTCATTGATGACTTCGAGGATGTCCTAACAGATCAAACGAACCCTGACTGGAATGAGGAAGAGGATTCGCTCGAAAAGAAAGGAGGATCGAATGACAAGGTCGCCTCATCTGAGGGGAGATCGGTCAGTGTTTTTGACCGTCTCGGAAAGAAGCTAACTGAACATGACCTTCGTCTAAAATTAGAAAAAGTTAATGCACCTCGGAATGAAGAATCTAAGAATAGAAGCAAGGGCACTCATCGACCATTGTCTCCTCATCGAGATCGCGAGCGGTCATATCGTCGTGATGACAGACCCCCCCTCTCCTCGCAGAGAGCGTGAGCGGTCCCATCGTCGCGATGACAGACCCCCGTCTCATCGAGACCAAGAACGATCTCAATACCATGAAGAGGATCGTAAAAAGAAGGATCGCAGGAATGACCAGGAGGAGTCTAGCGTCCCAAAAAAGACTCAGTCACACCATGGAAGTACTGGAGGTAAAAAGGAGGGTGACAAGGAGGCCAAAGTAGGAGACTATAAGCTGGAGGAGATGAAAAAGGCCTTGGACGCAATGAACAATGAGAAAGGGATCTTTAGCACTATGGGCTCTTCTTCGCCCTTTACCCACGAAATTCGAACCGCGCCGCTTCCTGCGGTGTTTCGAGGGCATCATTCGGACATGACCTATAATGGAGATACTGATCCAGCCGAGTTCGTAATTCGGTTTAACAATGAGATGGATGTCTACCAGGTCTCGCATCTAGCGAGGTGTAGATTGTTTGCAGCTTCGCTAAGAGGAAGCGCTCAGCAGTGGTTTTCGAAGCTAGGGGCATTGATTGTCATCGATTCTTGGGAGGAATTCGTGGACATCTTCATCAAACAGTTCCAGTCCTCAATGCTCTACGCACCCCCTGTGTCTACCTTGGCAAACATAAAACAGAAGGAAGGAGAAACCCTTCATGATTATTTCAAGAGGTTCAATGCTGAGGTGCCTTGCGTACGAGGTGCAAATGATGAAGCTGTAAAAAATTTCCTCATCGCTGGAGTGAGGGAAGGTACTGAATTTTGGAAGAAGTTATAAGAACAAACCCCTAGCACTCTTTCTGAATTGTATAGGGTCGCTGAGCCTTTCAAGCGTGTCAAGAAGTCACTGATAAGTGGATTTTATATCCACTTGGATCGCTTAAATTCGGCTTAAATTGATTGACTTGGACTCAAGTTTGTTGTAGTTTTGATGTGTTTTGCTTAGTTGTGCAGATTTACGAGAATGTTGATTAAGGTTGATGCTTCTATCGTGTTTGGAGAATTAATTGATTAAAAATCGGATTTTCTGGGAAGGTTGCGCAGTCTACACTGTTTTGGCCATATCTGGAGTTCTAGAAATCCGTTTTCAGTGATCTTACAGCTCACGCGAAGCTTGGGAGATTTTCTACAACCTTAAGACGAAATCAAGTGCAGGAGGCGTGCTGAATTAATTCGCGCGCGTGTTCTATGAGAAGCAAAGCAGAAAAATTTCAATTTTGCCCTTTTTCTAATTCTAATTGAATTTTAGGAAGTTTCTTGCACCTAAATTGAATTCTAATTGTATTTTAGGATGTTTCCTTGCTGGGCAAGATTTCTAGAGTCTATATAAACACTTCTAGGGATACATTGTAAGGGATCCTGGACACACAATTTTTACATACATCTTAATATTAAAAGCTAGGGTTTTATTTTCTTCTCTCCATCTTTGCAAGCTCAATTTAATTCTTGGATTTAATTGTTCTTCATTATTCAAAGATTTAAAGTATTTATTATCTTCTCCTTATTAATTACATGTTTATTATGGCTTTCTTGATTATCATTGTTAGTTTTAATCCTAGAATGAGTGAGTAATTTAATTCTAGGGTATTAAGGGGAGCCATGTTTGCACCATGATTTGGGTTTAATTTGATTAGTAGATTGATGGGTAAAGAGTAATTCTGACTGATATGTTCTAATTCTTAATTTGTGTAATTGCGCAATATCACGGATTAATTGATTGCAATAGGAGTAATAGATCGAAAGATTTTACTACTAGAGGCTTACATACAATTAGCGGAATTGAAGGTGAGTGTGAAAGCATCATTAGATATTCTGAGAGTGTTAATGCTTGAAAAAGATTAACCATTGCTTTAATTACTTAACCCCATTAAAAAGCTATACCTTTGTGATTTGTTTGGTGTAAGCATGGTGAACCTGAATTGCCCTAGATCCTTTAATTAATTGATTTAAAACCTTTGTTAAATTTGTTTTAGTACTTAATAAAATCCTCTAATAATCGTTTGTGACTAGAAACAATTAATAATAATTGAATTGAAATTGAAACTGTCTCCTTGAGGAATCGACCCGTATTTGCTAGTATCTACTACAATTGATACCGTGCGCTTGCGGTTAGACATAATTTTACACATTAAGTTTTTGGCGCCGCTGCCGGGGAGACGCCTAGTTTCTATAATTTTAGTTCGATTGTTTTAGATTGTTTCTCTTGTCTCTTTGGAACTCTTGTTCCAACTGAGACCGATCTTACTGCTTTTCCTTGTTTAGTTGTTGATGCCCAGGACAGGTCTCAAACGAAAGAAAATCAAGCGAAAGAGGATACAACTCCTCTTAGTCCAGATTCTAAACTTTCTTGTCAACAATACATAGATCTACAAAGGAAAGAGAAGCAGCAAGAGATACCTGAACCAAAGATTGAGATGGCGGACCCTCCCAAATCTTTGAAGAACTACTCACAGCCCTCTCCGAGTGGGGTACCTACTGGCCTTGCTATGCCAGCGATTCAAGCAGCAAATTTCGAGATCAAGCCTGCTTTGCTCACTATGATCCAACAGAATCAATTTGCTGGGCTTGCCTCTGAAGACCCTACAAATCATCTGCAACGATTTCAACAGCTCTGTTCTACAATTAAACATCAGGGAGTCACTCCAGACCAGTTCAAAGTCATGTTTTTCGGTTTCTCTCTTCGTGACAAAGCTCAAAAATGGTTGAATGATATTGACCTGACCGAGTGGGATAAGATTGCTCAGGCTTTCTTAACTGAGTTCTTCCCTCCTAACAGAACCGACGATTTGATCGACAAGATGATGGGTTTTAAGCAAGATTATGGCGAATCTCTTCGGGATGCTTGGGACAGATTCAAGGACTATCAACGTGCATGCCCTCACCATGGTCTTGAGAAGTGGTTTCTGCTTAAACGCTTCTACAATGGTCTTGATCCTGAAACAAAAGGGATGGTTGATAACGCTGCAGGTGGCGTGTTTTTAGACAAAGGAGTTGATGATGCATATTCTTTTCTTTCCAATTTGGCTGCCAATCACTTCAGTAATCCGAGAGCAGCCAAGAAAGGGGGTAAACTTGAAGTGGATGCTTACTCTCTATTATCATCTCAACTAGCTGCATTAACTCAGGAGATCCACTCATTGAAGACATCTCAGCCCTCTACTCAACCTATGAGTATCAATGCATTGTCATCCATGGCTCCTATGAATAATCTTGTTTGTGAAGTTTGTGGCATCCAAGGCCACTATGGTAACGATTGCCAGAACCATGCTCAAAATTCACAACATTTTCAGATGGAGCAAGCAAATGTTTTCCAACAGAGGCAGCAGTACAATCCTTACTCCAACAGTTACAATCCTGGTTGGAAAGATCATCCGAACTTCTCATATAGGAACAATAATGCTCAGAATTTAAATGTTCCTAATCAGCAGTAGCAATATCAGCAGTCGTATCAGCCTCCTCCACAGCAACAGTATAGGCCTCATCAAGGACCTATGAATCCCCCTGGATTCCAAAGGCCTCCTCAGAATTATGCTCCTCAAGCAAATCAAGCTGCACAGGCTGATAATCAAGGTGATATGATGAAGATATTGTTACAAATGCAAACAAAGATGAACCAGATGAAGATACATAATAAGATGCTAGAAACTCAGATTGCTCAAATGGCTAGTTCTTGCTCTACAAGGCAACAAGGCTCTCTACCAGCACAACCAACTCAGCCAAAAGAAAATGTGAATGCCATTGCTCTTAGGAGTGGTCGTACATATGATGCTCCTCCAATGCCTATTGACGATGTTCCTACTGAGAAAGAAAAAGAGGATTCTGAGGAAGACAAGGTAGAGAATGTCGTTGAAGATGCAAACGAAGGTGAAACTGAGGAAAGCAAGAAAAAGGACAAAGAGAAGACTGCAGTTACTCCTCCACCATTTGTGCCAAAGCTCCCATTCCCTAGCAGGATGAACAGAACTAAGGTGGACCAGCAGTTTGGTAAATTCATGACACTTGTCAAGAATCTTGAGGTAACAGTTCCTTTCACTGATTTAATTTCTCAAGTTCCATCATATGCAAAGTTTCTTAAGGATATTCTCACTAAGAAGAGGTCTTTTGGTGAGGTGGAGACAGTAGCTTTTACTGAAGAGTGTAGTGCTGTTTTACAGAATAAGTCTCCACCTAAGCTTAAAGATCCTTGTAGTTTTTCAATCCCGTGTCATTTAGGTGCATTGTTCATTGATAAAGCTTTATGTGATTTAGGCGCTAGAGTCTCAGTCATGCCTCTCTCGGTTTTTCAAAAACTAAATATGGGAGAATTAAAATGTACACAGATGACTTTGCAAATGGCAGACCGTTCGATAAAATATCCCCTTGGAATTTTAGAGGATGTGCCTGTTAGGGTTGGAAAATTTTATATTCCTGTAGACTTTGTAGTTCTAGATATGGAAGAGGACAGCCAAATATCTATTATTTTAGGTAGACCATTTCTCTGTACTGCAGGTGCTGTTATTGATGTTAAAAGTGGGACTCTCACATTGAGTGTTGGTGATGATAAAATTACTTTTACTCTAACCTCTGCTCTTAAATCCCCTTTGCTTGAGAATACTTGCTGCATGATTGATGTTATAGATGGAATTGTCCGAGATGAGACGCCTCAGATTCTATTGAATGATGCATTAGAAGCAGTGCTCATGCTTGAAGCATACGAAGGAGAAGGACATGCTGAAGTCGATTCATTTATTCTTGAGTTGGATGGTGCAGCTGATCCAAATTGTGAGGTAACCAACACTGTCACTTCTTGTAGTGAACCTCAGGTAAACAAGTTAGAGCTAAAGTCTTTGCCATCTAATCTGAAATATGTGTTTCTTGATGAAGAAAAGACTTGTCCTGTGATTGTTAGCTCTAGTCTTGATGATAACCAGGTTTTTAAGCTTCTTACTGTTTTGCGTGCGCATAGAAAAGCTATTGGGTATAGTATTGATGATCTTACAGGGATTAGCCCAGACTTTTGCATGCATAGAATTCACTTAGATGATGACCATAAGCCTTGCATACAGGGACAACACCGCTTGAACCCTAACATGCAAGAGGTTGTTAAAAAAGAAGTTTTGAAATTGTTAGATGCGGGCATCATTTACCCAATTTCTGATTCTAAATGGGTAAGCCCAGTTCAGGTAGTCCCTAAGAAAGGAGGAACAACGGTAATTAAGAATGATAAAGATGAATTAATTCCCACTCGAATTGTCACCGGATGGCGAATGTGCATTGATTACCGTAAGTTAAACACTGCTACTAGAAAAGACCATTACCCTCTCCCTTTCATTGATCAGATGTTAGAAAGACTTGCTAAGCATAAGTACTTTTGCTATTTAGACGGATATTCAGGGTTCTTTCAGATCCCTATACATCCTGATGACCAAGAAAAGACTACATTTACTTGCCCATATGGTACCTTTGCATATCGTAGAGTGCCTTTTGGTTTGTGCAATGCCCCTGCTACTTTTCAGCGTTGCATGACTGCCATATTTTCTGATTTCATAGAGTCTATCATGGAAGTATTTATGGATGATTTCAGTGTTTATGGGTCTGATTTTGATGTATGTCTGCATAATCTTTCTAAAGTGCTTAAACGTTGTGAAGAGGTGAATTTGGTTTTGAATTGGGAAAAGTGCCACTTCATGGTCAATGAAGGAGTGGTACTTGGTCACTTGATTTCTGAACGTGGCATCCAGGTTGACAAAGCAAAAATTGAGGTGATTGAGAAACTTCCTCCTCCTGTTAATGTCAAGGGAGTGAGGAGTTTCTTTGGTCATGCGGGTTTTTATCGTCGTTTTATAAAATATTTTTCAAAAATTGCAAAACCCCTCACTCAATTATTGCTTAAGGATGTCACCTTTGTGTTTACTGATGCTTGTTTGGAGTATTTTAACAGGATTAAGGAAGCTTTGATAAGTGCACCAATCATTCAACCTCCAGATTGGAATCTTCCATTTGAAATCATGTGTGATGCAAGTGATTATGCAGTTGGAGCAGTTCTCGGTCAAAGGAAAGACAAGGTATTGCACGCTATCTACTATGCAAGTAAAACCTTGGATGAAGCTCAAGTCAATTATGCTACGACCGAGAAGGAACTTCTAGCTGTGGTCTACGCTCTTGACAAATTCCGAGCCTATCTCATTGGCTCCAAAGTCATTGTTCACACTGATCATTCGGCACTTAAGTATCTGTTGGCGAAGAAAGAAGCAAAGCCAAGGCTTATTCGTTGGATTCTCTTACTTCAAGAGTTTGACTTGGAAATCAAAGACAAGAAGGGTGCTGAGAATGTAGTTGCGGATCATCTCTCACGGTTGCGTTTCAAATCTGATATTGCGTCAAGTACTCCTATTGACGATTCTTTTCCAGATGATCACCTGTTTTCGGTTGCTACTCAAACTCCATGGTATGCAGATTTTGCAAATTTCTGTGTTAGTGGATCTCACCCTCCAGAATTGACTTATCAGCAAAGAAAGAGGTTTTATCACGATGCTAAACAATATTTTTGGGATGACCCTTTCTTGTATCGAAAGTGTGCTGATGGGATCTTTCGAAGATGTGTTCCTGAGTTCGAAGTACATGACATTCTCAAGCATTGTCATTCTCTCGCATGTGGAGGCCACCATGGTCCTTCCAAAACCGCTGCTAAAGTACTTCAATCCAGTTTCTTTTGGCCGTCTCTATTTAAGGATGCTCGTGCTTTCTGTTTGGCGTGTGATGCATGTCAAAGGACGGGTAATATTTCTAAACGCCATAAGATGCCTCAAACCGGTATTCTTGAGGTCGAGATATTTGACGTATGGGGTGTTGATTTTATGGGACCTTTCCCAAGTTCTTGTGGGATGAGATATATCTTAGTTGCTGTCGATTATATGTCCAAGTGGGTTGAAGCAGTTGGATCGGTAACCAATGATTCCAAGGTAGTTATGAAGCTTTTCAAGAATATTATCTTCCCACGTTTTGGAGTTCCTAGAACATTGATAAGTGATGGTGGTTCTCATTTTCGCCATCGACAGTTTGAAACTTTGTTGAAGAAATATGGCGTTACTCACAAGGTTGCTCTTGCATATCATCCTCAAAATGGAAGTTTCTAACCGCCAAATCAAAAGCATTTTGGAGAAAATGGTTGCAAAGTCAAGGAAAGATTGGTACTTGAAGTTAGATGATGCTTTGTGGGCTTATCGGACGGCATATAAAACACCTATAGGAACCACTCCCTATCGGTTGGTCTATGGTAAAGCATGTCACTTGCCAGTGGAATTGGAACATCGCGCTTTTTGGGCTATAAAAGAACTCAACATGGATTTGAAGGCTGCGGGGCAAGCGAGACTTCTTCAACTTAATGAGTTAGATGAGCTTCGTTTTGATGCTTATGACAACTCTCGGCTTTACAAGGAGAGAACGAAGAAGATGCATGACAAAATGATTCAGAGAAGAGATTTTCAGGTTGGTGACAAGGTGTTGTTGTTCAATTCCAGACTTCGACTTTTTCCGGGGAAGCTCAAATCAAGATGGTCCGGACCTTTTACTGTCACCGAAGTCAAGTTTTATGGTGCTATCGAAATTATGGGACGAGATGGAACAAAATTTAAGGTCAACGGTCAACGCCTTAAATTATATGTAGATGGTGCATTCGTAGGGAAGATGGAAGTGATTTATCTTGACAAACCCTCCATGGAGATCTGAACCAGCTCAGTCAAGCTAATGACATTAAACAAGCGCTTCTTTGGAGGCAACCCAAGTGATGTAGTATTTGTTGTATTAAAATTAAAAAAAATGAGTGTTGTGAGTGTTGTGAAAAAAAAAAATAAAATAAAAAAATAAAAAATAAAAAAATAAAAAAATATGCTGGTCGCGCAGGCTGCGCCTGCGTTTCTATAAGACGCGCAGGCTGCGCCTGCGTTACTGAGTTAAACGCAGATTGCGCCAGCCGCGCGCAGCCTGCCCTGAATGCAGAAGCCGTGGTCGATTCTTTTCAGCTGTTTGCCTATAAAAAAAAAAAATCTCTCCCCAAATTCTTTTCTCCCTTTTATACTATCATCTCCTAAACCCAATCCTAATCCTATATCAATTCCTAAACCTTCCAAATCTCTCCTAAAT
Source organism: Saposhnikovia divaricata (assembly GCA_036435485.1). Classification (NCBI taxonomy): domain Eukaryota; kingdom Viridiplantae; phylum Streptophyta; class Magnoliopsida; order Apiales; family Apiaceae; genus Saposhnikovia; species Saposhnikovia divaricata. Next base: position 61,633,199 of record CM071598.1, read on the forward strand.
TTCTACACCCAATTCTTTTCTAATTTTTTTTTCTTTTTTCTTAATTCTATCCTACATCAAATTCAAACCCATTCCAATTTCTCCTTTCCACAATCAAATTTAAATTCATCCTATCACTCCATTATATATATACACCTATACATACAAACCCAATTCACTCTCTCCATATCTACATCTCTAAAGATTCAAGCTCAAGAAGGATTCAAGTTTGGGGGAAGTTATACAAGTTCACCTCTTTGATTCATAGTGGGTATATCTCTTTTCTAATTTTATTTTTACTATGAATTTGTGTTCTTGTAAATTGGGGGTTTTATATTAGTCTTGTTATTTGGGTGTTTTTGGTGTGATTTTTGCTTGGTGGTGTTGGTGGAATTATTGTTGAGTGGGATTTTGATTATTATGGCTCCTAAACGAATGAGGGGTGGTTCTAGTAAGGTGGAGAGATTTTCTTCTCCGAAGGCGGAGGTAGAGTATAATCGATTGTTGTCAAGGCCGGTGGCGAAGGAAAGGGGGTTTTTGCCATCTCGTCATTATGGGTTGGTTGAGGTGATTAGTGAGTTACGTTGGGGAGTGATTTGTAAGGCACCTACTCCGGTTCCGGTGAATTTGGTTAGGGAGTTTTATGCGAATGCTAAAGATAAGCAGAATGGTGTGTGTATGGTTCGTGGTAAACGGGTGGATTACAGATCAGATGCTATTCGTCCAATTTTGGGACAACCACCTAAGCTTGTGGGGGATGAAAATTGGGCACTGAAGACTAGTGATGATGTGGATATGGAGGCGATTGTTCGTGAACTTTGTGTTCCCGGTACAAGTTGGAAGTACAAATTGGGAACTAATGAGCCTCTTTCTTTTCTGTCTTCTGCTATGAATAAGTTTGCACGAGCATGGTATCTATTTCTTTGTGCCAATATTATGCCTACTTCTCATACGGGTGAGGTCACAGCTGATAGAGCGATTATTCTTTGGGGCATTCTAAAGGGAAAATACATTGATGTCGCCCATATTGTTCAGCAGAATATTCGCAGGTGTTTAAAGTCTAGTGCACTGTCATCGATGCCCCATGCTTCTATCATAGTTGGGTTGTGTATGGTTAGTGGTGTTACCTGGGGTGCTGATGAGGAGTTGTAGTCACCTTTGCATTCCATTGTTGACGTGTCTATTGATCGGATGCCAGAATGGCAAGGTGGAATCCCACATCCTAGGGGGCTCGGGTATGATGTTCGTGGTGCTGGTACTAGTGGTCAGGGAGCGGGCGCTCAGCCACGGGTTTCGAGAGTACCAAGGGTTTTGGATGCTCACTTTAGTCGTTTGTACAGGCGAATGGATGCTATACATGCTAGTAACCGGGAGTATGCTGAGGATATGGCTACAGCTTTGAGAGACGCGGGTATTCAGGCCCGGTGGCCCGTCTATGGAGCTCGTACACCTTATCCACCGCCAGATACTGATTCATCCGAGGATGAGGACGAGTAGGTATGTTTTCTGCTATCCCTTGTATTTACTTCCATTCAATGCGGACGTTGAATATTTTAAGTTTGGGGGTGGTTTGAGGGATTAGTAGTTGTTGTATTATGTGTTCATGTAGGATTTCATGCTTTGCATATTAGTATAATTTATGCATTTATGTTCGTGTTATTTATGTTTGTTTCATATAGGACATTCTATTTTTTTGTTTCGTATACCATGTGAGTTCATATTAGTTGCATTTCATGGCATGCATATTACATGATCCCTTAGAACGAGCTAATTCTGATTGGTAGGTAGGTTTCTAATTGAGTGTGGTAATGATGAATAGAGGGTTGACTTATAGCTTCTATGAAATTGACTTATGTGTTTCAGAAACAAAACTAATTACACAGTCTCATTGGGTGCTTTTGGGCTAGGTTGAGGTTATGCTTGTTTGGATGTTTTTGAGATTTAATCACTTGATTATAGTTAGAATTTTCTTTATTCCCTTGATGGCCTAGATCACTAAAGTCTTAGTTTGGGGGAAAACAGGGATTTCATGCTAGTTGTATAATTGTCAATAATGGCTAGGCGTCAAATGGCTAGTAGCCGGCTCATATTTATATGAGTAGTCTAGGGTTGGAGATGAGAATTCTCACTCTAGATTGCATTTAGAAAAGAAAAAAGAAAAAAAAAGAAAAAAAAGATGAAAAAAAAAAAGAATTATGTGAATTGTGAATTGCAAAATTAACCAGGGTGAGCTCTTTAATACTCGAGCTATTAAGTACGAGGGGACTTTGTGCCTAGTGACCTAAGGCTTTTATAGTCTGGGATCCACTGACCTAACGCTCGCTACATGGGTATTATTGTATAAGCCTTTTGGGGTCTCATCCATTGCACGGTTAAATAAGCATGCTTGTATATTATGTGTCATAGTTGTTGTTAGTAATAAAGCATGAATTTCTGTCTAACTTGAATGATGATGGAGGTGTTCCTAGGTTATGAAGTGTTTACCGTCTATTCTATTTATAAACCTGTGATTGTCTTGGCGAAGAACATGTATGATTTTGATCTAGTTTTGGGAGTATTTCTGATGAGCATCGCACACACGCACGTTTCTGTTCATGTAATGTTAGTATACGGGAACTTGGTCGAGCTCTATTTGGATTTAGTTGCATTCTTTGAGATGTTTGCTTGCTAGTTGGTTTTGGTTAATTTGAAGGGGATCTTTGCATTTTCATATTAGTTGCATTCATGCATTGGATTTTGTGGGTACATTCACTATAGGCCCTCACGAGACCTTACTCGTCCACTGGGGCTGCCTAGGGGTTTAAAGGGCTTGTTGCATATGCCAAATGCAACCGTGATCACCTACGGAAGTGGTACTAGTTAGTTAGTTAATTGTAATTGTTTATGCTTGAGGACAAGCATCGGTTTAAGTTTGGGGGTGTGATAAGTGGATTTTATATCCACTTGGATCGCTTAAATTCGGCTTAAATTGATTGACTTGGACTCAAGTTTGTTGTAGTTTTGATGTGTTTTGCTTAGTTATGCAGATTTACGAGAATTTTGATTAAGGTTGATGCTTCTATCGTGTTTGGAGAATTAATTGATTAAAATTCGGATTTTCTAGGAAGGTTGCGCAGTCTACACTGTTTTGGCCATATCTGGAGTTCTAGAAGTCCGTTTTCAGTGATCTTACAGCTCACGCGAAGCTTGGGAGATTTTCTACAACCTTAGGAAGAAATCAGGTGCAGGAGGCATGCTGAATTAATTCGCGCGCGTGTTCTATGAGAAGCAAAGCAGAAAAATTCTAGTTTTACCCTTTTTTTTAATTCTAATTGAATTTTAGAAAGTTTCTTGCACCTAAATTGAATTCTAATTGTATTTTAGGATGTTTCCTTGCTGGGCAAGATTTCTAGAGTCTATATAAACACTTCTAGGGATACATTGTAAGGGATCCTGGACACACAATTTTTACATACTTCTTAATATTAAAAGCTAGGGTTTTATTTTCTTCTCTCCATCTTTGCAAGCTCAATTTAATTCTTGGATTTAATTGTTCTTCATTATTCAAAGATTTAAGGTATTTCTTATCTTCTCCTTATTAATTACATGTTTATTATGGCTTTCTTGATTATCATTGTTAGTTTTAATCCTAGAATGAGTGAGTAATTTAATTCTAGGGTATCAAGGGGAGCCATGTTTGCACCATGATTTGGGTTTAATTTGATTAGTAGATTGATGGGTAAAGAGTAATTCTGATTGATATGTTCTAATTCTTTATTTGTGTAATTGCGCAATATCACGGATTAATTGATTGCAATAGGAGTAATAGATCGGAAGATTTTACTACTAGAGGCTTACATACAATTAGCGGAATTGAAAGTGAGTGTGAAAGCATCATTAGATATTCTGGGAGTGTTAATGCTTGAAAAAGATTAACCATTGCTTTAATTACTTAACCCCATTAAAAAGCTATACCTTTGTGATTTGTTTGGTGTAAGCATGGTGAACCTGAATTGCCCTAGATCCATTAATTAATTGATTTAAAACCTTTGTTAAATTTGTTTTAGTAGTTAATAAAATCCTCTAATAATCGTTTGTGACTAGAAACAATTAATAATAATTGAAATTGACATTGAAACTGTCTCCTTGAGGAATCGACCCGTATTTGCTAGTATCTACTACAATTGATACCGTGCGCTTGCGGTTAGACATAATTGTACACATCAGTCACTTGCAGATCTGAAGAAGAATAATGAAAGGAGTAGCAGTTGGAGTATGAACAGGGGAGTAAAAAGAAAGGACTCCAGAAGTCCGAGGCGAAGACGGGATCGAAGTCGAAGCCCCAGCCAAAAAAGGAGAGACCGCGATCCTTTGAGGCGATCCCCTTCTCGAGCTCGCCCTGCGAGGAGTGAAGACAAGTTTATTCCTCTGGTCGCCCCAATTGATCACATCTATGCAAACAAGGGGGTATTCAGGAAGCCTCCACCGATGGGTCCGAAGGGGACTGCAGACACTAGCAGATATTGTGCCTTTCATGAACAAACAGGGCATGATACAACAACTTGCCGGGAGCTCAAACAGCAAGTGGATCAGTTAATTCGTGATGGAAAGTTAACCGAGTGGGCAGTTCGCGAGGTGAAGAAGCATAATCCCAAGTCTGGCCTTGGTTATAATCAAGCCCCCCCCCCACCTGAACAGAATCCAGTCATTAAGGAAAGGGAACCACGAGGTGGAAGTATTCATGTGATAATTGAAGGACCCCACATCGGGGGAGATAGCAATAGGGCTAGAGAAAGATATGCTCGCGAAGCTAAGGAGCGACCTCTCACCAATATTCATCACCTGCAGGAACGGCCCTCAAAGCTCTTCAAGGGGGAAGATACAAATATCATGTTCACTGAAGAAGATGCAAAGTGGGTCCACCACCCTCATTCGGATGCCCTCGTTATCCGAATTCGCATTGGATCGCAGAATGTTCACAGGGTCCTTGTGGACAATGGAAGCGCAGTGAATGTTCTAACATACGAGGTCTATCAGAAAATGGGATTCGTGGATAGAGACCTTATCCCTATCGTAGGGCATCTTTACGGTTTTACTGGAGCTTCAGTCAATGTCAAGGGCCTCATAAGGATCCCTGTCACTTTAGGGGACGAGCCCTGTATTACTACCCAAATTTCAGACTTTATGGTGGTTGATCAACCTTCAGCCTATAATGCTATCGTAGGGAGGCCAATACTCAAAGAAATGAGGGTGGTTACTTCTATTTACCATCTCTCTATGAAGTTTCCTATCCCAAATGGAGTCAGATGCATTAGGGGGGCACAACATGAATCTCGTGAGTGCTACAACAAGGCCCTCAAGTCAGCAGAAAAAGGGAGTAATTCTATGACAGATAAGATGGAATGCGAGGAGGAAAGCAGGCCTCGCAAGACAACCTTTGTACCTCCAACAGATTGTAACATGATCTTGATTGAGGAACTCCCAGCTGACTATTTTGATAATTTGGGAATTCAAGTAGAACCAGTACCGGGGGCTTTGATGATGGGAACCTCGCAGCCAGTAATGATTCTCCAGGAAGGGATCGTGGAAGAGGCTACGGATAGTGACAGCGAGGAGAGCCTGGAGCAGGCTGTTGTGCGAGCCCGAAAGGGAAAATGGGTTCGCAAGGAAACATCTACACTGACAGAACTGCCAAATGGAATTACACAGAGAACAACTGTTGTTAGGGAGTATGGGCACGCGGGTGCCAACCCCTGCGAGGCAGAATCAAGTCAGGCTCGTGAGTATAATCTAGATCTTGATCCACACATCCCAGAACATGTGGAGCGAGCCGGGGCAGCTGAAGACATAATTCCTATCCTCGTTGATGAGCAGGACCCTTCAAAAGTGTTGAAAATAGGGTCGCAACTCAATCCTGATTTGAGAGAAAGGCTGGTTACTTTTCTGAAGGCAAACCTTGACGTGTTCGCCTGGTCACATGAAGATATGGTTGGGATCGATCCTAATGTAATGTGTCATAATCTAAACTTGGATCCAAGCAAGAAGGGAGTCAGACAGAAAAGGCGACCCATAAGTGGAGAACGAGTTGAGGCTCTAAAAGCAGAAGTGGATAGACTTCTCGAGGTAGGGCTCGTTAGGGAATCATTCTACCCTGACTGGCTCGCGAACCCAGTCCTCATGAAGAAGCCAAATGGAAAGTGGAGGACATGTGTAGACTTTACCGACCTCAACAAACATTGTCCCAAAGATAGTTTTCCGTTACCAAGGATCGACCAGTTAGTGGATGTAACAGCAGGGCATGCACTTCTTTCTTTCATGGATGCTTACTCTGGATACAACCAAATACCCATGTATGGTCCTGATCAAGAGCACACCTCGTTCATCACAGATAGAGGTCTCTACTGCTACATAGGGATGCCATTCGATCTCCTTAATGCTGGGGCTACCTACCAGAGGCTCGTTAATATGATGTTCGAGAAACAAATTGGCAAAACAATGGAAGTCTATGTAGATGACATGCTGGTCAAGTCTAAGGAAGCTGGGGATCACATCTCTCACCTCGGAGATGTTTGATATACTAAGGAAGTATAGAATGAAGCTTAACCCCCAGAAGTGTGTCTTTGGAGTCGAACCTGGAAAGTTTTTGGGATTCATTGTCAACCACAGAGGAATCGAAGCAAACCCTGCAAAAATAAAGGCTTTAATGGACATGCGATCCCCAAGAAGTGTGAAAGAAGTCCAGAGTCTGACAGGAAGGATCGCGGCTCTCAATCGGTTCGTTTCCAAGTCATCAGATAAGTGTCATGAGTTCTTTAAGGCCATTAAAAAGGTGGGAAAAAACTTTGAATGGACATTGGAATGCGAGGAGGCCTTTCAGAAGATAAAGGAACATCTGGGTTCGCCACCACTTCTCTCGAAGCCCCTTAAAGGCGAGGTCCTCATTGTCTACCTCGCTGTGTCTGAACACGCGGTCAGTGCAGTATTGGTTCGCGAAGAGGGAAAAGTTCAATATCCAGTCTACTATGTCAGTAAAAGAATGTTAAATGTTGAGACTCGATATACAAACATGGAGAAGCTAGCCTATGCCCTGGTCTTGGCCTCGCGGAAGTTAATGCCCTATTTTCAGGCTCACAACATTGAAGTTCGTACTGCCTACCCACTAAGGCAAGTAATGCACAAGCCAGAGTCTTCAGGGAGATTGTTAAAATGGACAGTAGAGCTTAGTCATTTTGACATCGAGTTTAAGCCTCGCGGCCCTATAAAAGGACAGGCACTTGCGGATTTTATCTTGGAGTTTCCTCCCCAACCCAAGGGAGATGACTGGGCTATCATAGCAGCACCAGAAAAAACAGTTAGCGAGGACAAAAAAGAAAATTCGGCCTCGTGGTGGGAGCTATATGTAGATGGGGCATCTAACAAGGAAGGAGCCGGGGCTGGCATCGAGTTGGTAACTCCAGAGGGTCGTAAGATACAAAGTGCAGTACACTTCGCTTTCGAAGCCACCAATAATGTAGCAGAGTACGAAGCCCTCATTATTGGTCTCAAACTGGCACTGGAAATGAAGGTAGAAAACCTCACAGCTTACAGCGATTCCATGCTGGTAACATATCAACTCTGGTGTGGGTGGCAAGCTAGAGGTGAGCAGATTGAGCTATATCTGTGATGTGCACAGAGGTTGATGAAAAAATTTAACAATGTCAAGGTGGTCCATATTAGAAGAGAAAAGAATCGAGGAGCATATGCACTGGCAAAATTGGGGTCGCGTCGCGAGGCTACATTACTTGGAATTATCCCATTGGAAATTCAGATAAAGCCTAGTGTACCGGAGGAGTTCATTATGGAAGTATCGACCCCAGAATTGACTTGGATGACCCCAATATGGGAATATGTGAAAAATGGAGCTTTGCCTCAAGACAAGAAAGAAGCGAGGAAGATTAAATACCAGGCGGCTCGCTATGTCATTTATGATGAAGTCTTGTATCGAAGAGGGTTTAACATCCCACTCCTGAGGTGTGTAGATGGGGAAGAGTGTAATTACATTCTCAGAGAAGTCCATGAAGGGATATGCGGCAATCACACAGGGGGTAGTTCGCTGGCCCAGAAAATTCTCCGCCAAGGGTATTATTGCCCTACGCTGAAAAGGGATGCATTTGAGTTTTCAATAAAATGCGATGCCTGTCAAAGGATCGCTAACTTCAGCAACGTCCCTGTCTCTCAGCTTACCTCGCTAACGAGCCCATGGCCCTTTGCTATGTGGGGAATCGATCTAATTGGAGAACTCCCAAAAGGGAAAGGGGGACTTAAATATGCAGTAGTGGCTGTTGACTATTTCACCAAGTGGGTAGAAGCCGAGCCGCTTGCTATTATAACTGCCAAGAAGCTCAAGGACTTCGTTTACAGGGCAATTGTGTGTCGCTATGGGATCCCATATCAACTCATTTCGGATAATGGAAAGCAATTTGACAGCAAGGAAATGAAAGAATTCTGTGAAAATCTGGGGATAAAAAAGAGTTTCTCTGCTGTGAGCCATCCTCAGACGAATGGCCAAACCGAGGCCATAAACAAAATTATAAAGCACACTTTGAAAGCTAAACTGGAAGAGAGCAAAGGCAATTGGCCTGAGGAGTTACCTAGGGTCTTGTGATCATACAACACGACCCCACGAACCACTACTGGGGAGACCCCCTTTTCTTTGACCTATGGTTACGAGGCTATGATTCCGGTGGAAGTAGGATCGGGGTCGTTCAGAAGGGAACACTACGATCTCGATGAAAACGAGGTCAATCACAGACTCTATCTAGACATGATAGAGGAAATGAGAAGCGAGGCCCAGCTACGCCTCGTGGCCTACCAACAAAGCACAGCTAGGTACTACAATGGGAAAGTCAAAGCACGATCTTTACAAACAGGCGACCTAGTGCTTAGAAGGGTCATGCCTAACACTAAGGTTCCAGGTCATGGAGTTTTTGGTGCTAACTGGGAAGGACCTTACAAGATCTATGCTACTCTTTCAGAATGAACCTATTATCTCACGGATATGAAAGACAAAGTTATTCCGCGAGCTTGGAATGCGGAGCATTTGAGAAAATACTATCAGTGAGGGCCTCGCCCCTGGTAGCCTCTCTCTACTACTACTTAGCATGAATAATTCATACAAAGTACTGGGGGTAGTGATCACATAGACACCTCCCCTTTATGATGTAATGATTTTTTGGGCCTCGCCCCACAATTCATTTTAGGGCCTCGCCCCTACTTGTCAAATTTGGGCCACGCCCCTATCAATAAAACTTTGGGCATCGCCCCTACTTTTTTCATTATATGAGTTCGTTTGCTTTACGAATTATGTTTTATTTTGCATTCAAAATAAATTTGTTTGTCTACACTTTAAGGCCCAAGCCATCTCAACGATGCTGGGATCGCACTTGAAACTATCTCAAGGTGACAGTTCATAACTGCTATTATCTACAACGAGTCTAAGCAAAAGGAATACAAATCTAAAACCATTCAAGGCACTTCGCATCTGCGAACACAGATTACATATCTCAACATTTTGAAGGATGAAGTAGTTACGAAGCTAATACTATTGCATATCTCAACATCTTAAAAAACAAGGGAAAAAGCTAGAGCTAAAGCAACATTAATGTAAGGATTAGCAACTGTGAGGTCATGTTACTTGAAGAATAATGATAAGCAAGAAAAAGGGATTCTTCACATTTATGCAGAAAAATAAACGGATCGCATGGCGATCCCAAAATTCTTGGGAAACAAATGAAGTTAGAAAAAGTTAATATTACACTTGCGAGGCATTCAAGGGGTGCCCGCATCCCCAGTTCAGAGCTACAGCAAATTATAGAGTAAATTTATGAGGCATGTGGGTTCTGATTAGCATCGGTGGCCTCCTTGGCTATCCTCGCCTCTTCCTCCAATCTCGCCTCCTCGGCATCCTCTTCTGCGATCTCCTGTTTGAGGATCTCAGCATATTCAGCATTTCCAGGCCCAAGCCGGTCCCAGTCAAAGTCAGGGATCGCATGGATGAATCCCTTCATGAAAGTGACCTGGCCTTGGGCGAGGAATTTTTCTTCAGCAGAGGATAGTGAGGCTTGCGCAGCAGTTAGTTCGCCTTGGAGCTTTGCGATCTCATCAGCACTCTTCTTAGCAGCCTCTTCGCTGGACTTCTGCAGTTCCTTAAGAGATTTTTCAAAATCATTCCTCTCCTTGCGAGCATTCTTCAAATCAGTGCGAATCGTGGCAGTCTCATGAGAAAGTTGCTTTTTAAACTCAGCCTCCAGGGATCGCTTATCTTCAACCTTCTGGAACTTAAGAACCTTGTTCTTTTTATCTAATTGGAAGAAGTTTTTTGTATGCGCGGCTTAACGGATGAATGCCTCAGCTAAACACTTGGTTAAAGCATTGGCATTCTCCTCGGGAGTGGCTTTCCACCAGTTGGACGCCTCAGCCTCTTCGGTGTACTTGCTCCCCAGCGAAGCGAAGAGATGCTGGGTCGCAGTGGCATTCACGGTACGGGAAGATAGCTGAGGAGGCCCACCTGGCTGCCCATCCTTCTTGGCTCGCTTCAGAGGGCTCGCTCCAGGAGATGTTTGAGCTTGATCCCCGGCCGGATTTGCTTAAGATGAGGGATCGTTGACTGGTTTGGGAGCTGTTGGAGGGAGAACTTTTAAAACAGGGACCGCTTTTGAGGTCACCTCTTTCTTGCCACTTTGAAGAAACGGGGGAGCTTGACCTCTTCCACTGCGAGCAGACATGTCTGTAGAAAAAGAAAGAGATAAGTTACGAAACAGTTCAAAAAATCTGGCATAAAGTAAAATAGTTAAGATGCAAAATTAGGAGACAGTTATGTATATGGAGGAAAAAGGAAATGCGATGCAATATGAAAAAAGTAAGGGGTCATATCGCTATATAAGAGTACCCTCTTCGTCTGTTATTGCGACATGAGAAGACGAGGCCTCTTCTCTTATTTTTCTTTTCTTCGAGGCCCGCCTTGCATTCGAAGGCCCCGCTTCAGGGGAGGCACCTATTCCTTCCTTGAGGAATCCGCATTCTATTAGGTTATCTAGAGAAAGAAGAGTCCTAATGTTTCTCTCCTCTGCGGTGGATTTTATTAATACATCATCGGCTCGCTATTTTTCATCACCTCTTAAGACGGTGCGAACTGGAGCGACTGCGATGCCAAAGGAGTTGTTAGTTTGTGAACAAAGAACAAAGAGTAAGACAAAGGGTTACAGCCTCGATAGCTTACCAGGAAGGTAGTTGAAGCTCGTTTTAACTCGGGGAACCTCGTGGACATAGAAGAAAGGCTCCTTCCACGAGCCCGCATTAATTATTCCGCCAGAGAGAAGGCTTTTCTTGTTAAGTTCTGGCCACGCGGAGAAATAGACGTAGCCAAAGTCCTTGGCCCCACATCGCTTCAGCTGCAGGAAGTATCCCATTGTCTTCGCGTCCAGGGGCGGGTATCCAAGCTTGTGGTAGAGTATGTATAGGGCAATCATGGATCGTAGCCATTGGTGGTAATCTGGATGGGGGCCAGAAAATACGTCTCACAGACATCCTTGATGAATGGATGGAGAGGAGAAGACCTATCTTCATCAGAGGGACCGTTAGAACCATTCGGGGCACCCTGCCTCCATTCTCTTCGTGATTAAAGTGATAGCATCGCATTTTCTTTTTAGGCAGAATGATCTTGCCTTCAGGACGGAATCTCTCGACCCCTTCTGTGATAGTCTTCACAATCAAGGTTGAAGACATATCGCGGCATGCAAGGATGCGAGGTTTACCTGGTTTAATATTCGAAACGGGCTCAATATCCTTGGGGTTAAGCCCATCAACATACATAACTCCCTCCAGCTCTGGTTGAGGGGTAGGGATGTAAGGATCGGGCGAAGCCTCAGGAACATAGTCATAATCTTTGAAGTTTACGACCCTGGGCCCCTGGCCACTTCGTCGAGGCCACCATCATCTGAGGAAGGCTCTTCGTAGTCATCATCATCAGAGTTAGCTTCGTTGTCGGCGCCTCCCTCAATATCATAATAGGCATCGCCTAATGAGTCTATTGGAGAATCGCTTATATGAATGGGTGACATGGTTTGAGATGGGGGTATTCTAGAGAGAATTTCTGCTGCCTGAGAGCTAAATGCATCTCCTTTCTTTGTAAACATTTCAATGTCATGTTCGATGTCGGTCATCTCGGTGTGGGGCTCGTTCTGGGCTGGAAGTACATCTAAAGATTGGTCTCGTGAACTAGCAGGACGTTTGTATCGCCACTTATCTAAGGGCACTTCTCTGGTATATTCTTCGTTTGACCACTGCGAGTCGAAGTATAATTTGAATGAGCTCTCGCTAGTACTTGCTGCTCTTGCGATGTTAGCAGCAGCCGCTTCGCTTATTTGAACGTCGGGCATCGGGAAAGGTGTTCTTGAACTGTCGTCTTGCGACATCTGAAAAGAAGTGAAATGATTAAGTGTGTGCTCTTACAGAAAGCAAATGAAGGGAGAAAAGAATAAATAGACAGAAGGGCTCTATGTGTTTTCGCTTCGCTTGTAGGAAATAATGGAAGGTTCATATTTCTAAAGGAGGGATCGCGGGATCGCATAATTATTGTAACGAGGACGGGATCGCGCATAAAAATATATGATATGGGATCGCAGTTAAAATGGATCGCATCGCATACAATTAAAGCTATCTAATCATGCAATTATGATGAAGAACAACAATTTAAATGCAACAGAGGAATGAAGACTTACTTTTTCTTGAAGAGGATGGAAGAAATCTGAAGAAAGTTGAGGTCGCTGGTATTAAAGCTCGAAAATTTCTTGCGTTTGATCCGGGAGCAAACTGGCAAGACTTCGGTAATGTGTTTATGAAGATAAAGAAGGAAATGATTGTGACGGGAGTATATATAGTCATCAGGAGAGAGAAAGATACATCACATGTGTCATCATCTCAACCGTTGAACACGCATCTCGAGACACAACAGCTGTCAAACCTCTTCAAATTCTTGGGGTCGCGATTACTCCAACGGTCATATTCATGTCAGTAGCGAGCCATGGCCTCGCATTGCGGCGTCACCTGGTTGATACTTAAGTCCACATCGCATCTCTAATGGCAACATGGACTCGGGGGGTAGTTGTTATGCCCAAATCTGGCATGATAACTATTATGATTTAATTTGCTAAATTAATGGTTCATAATTGACTATGGGCCTAAAAGATGACAATTGGGCCACTAAAGTTCACCATTGAAATCAGCCCGACACAACTACGGGGCCACCTCGCTTATGATCCGGTCTAAGGGACCGCTTCACTGGTACACCCTCATTGGGATCGCTTCGCGATACCAACACATCTGTTGGATCGCTATCTCTAATTCTTTATTGGAAGGCTCATGGCCAGACCCGAGGTCGCATGAGTAGTTGGACATAAGGGATCGCTTCGCATGACCAGATCCCACGAGATCGCATGCTAGGTCCTGATTAATCCTCTATTGGCCGATTCTATCCGTTCGAGACTATGGGCTTCCACAACTGGGCCATGGTTCACGGATAGGGTTGATGATTTACTGTCATGTCAGCCCTAAACGAGTGGGCTTGGACTTTGGTTTATCTCTTAAAACCCTAGCCCGCCTAGGTAACTTGTGGACCAAGAACTACGTACGGCTTGATCCCTATAAATAGGGTACGTAGGCACCTTGATACGGATAAGAAACAGCTTACCTGCAAACACCTATCAAGCTCAGCCACATCTAAACACACAAACCCTAAATCCCTTGTTCTTCTTTCATTAGCAAAATATCCGTATTTTGCTCCGATAATCCAGCAAACCTCCAAAATATTGTTATACAATATTCTCCCTATAACAATAGCGCAACTGGGTAAAAGAAGTGCTTGCAGATTACATGGTGCTTTTGTCAAACAAAGCCCTTCCAAATACTGTGCGAAACGGTTTTGGATAGGAAAGAGGAAGACTAATGGAAGGGTAAGACATTGCTACAGTGAGCTATTTACGAAGAAATTTACAACAAAAGAATGAGGTTGATTTTTAAACTACGGTAAAATAAAACATTCTTTTTAATATTGGATAAGAAAATTTTAAAGTCAAAATCTTTTTTAGATTTTAATCGGAACATGTAAATATCCACATTATCTATTTAGATTCATATCTTAATTATATTGTTAAGTTTGTAATTGTTTTTGCAGTTATTCCTCATGTTCCGCCTTTCTGGTCAGTAGTTTAAATAATTTAATGATAGTTTTAGCACCCAATCTCTACATGTATTACTCAATTTTGATTCATGTCTATCTTTTTTTTTGTTAAATTCGTAATTTTTTTGCAGCTATTCCGCCAGTTCAGGTGAGTATAGATTTTAATGATTATATTAATAGATTGTGCACGAATTTTTTAGTGATTTTTAATTTTTCGTGTTTTTATCTATCTATTATATATATAAAGGAAAACCCCCAGGAGTTTGGTGGAGCTCTAGAATCGCTGGATTCATATTTATCTATTTTCCTAGAGCTCCTCAATTTTAAATAATTAAAATTAAAATTTCCTTCTTTAAATCCTATTTTTTAGAAAAGAAGTTAAAACTTCCTTTTTTAACATTAACATATTCAAAATAAAATTATAAACAAAAATCCTATTTATCTAAATTTTTGAATTATCTCTATTCTTTAAATAGGATAAAAAAAGTCACCTGTATCTCTCCCAATTCTAATAAAATACTTATAATCTTTATTACCGGCATCCAAAACCCAACCCAATTCTAACTGATTTCTTACAAAATCTCAGCCGCATACAAAATCTCAGCCATATATGAAAAACAATATCCATAAATACAATATTATTATGTTTTATTATTAAAACATAATACAATAATATATTTTATTATATTAAGTTAATAAATACAATAATAAAATTTATTATTATTATCACCATAATCTATTTTTCTATTTTTCTAGAGCTCCTCTATTTTAATAACTAAAATAAAATTTCCTTCTTTAAACCCTATTTTTTAAAAAAGAAATCAAAACTTCCTTTTTTAGCATTAATATAAACATTAATATAAACATCTTTGAAAAAGAAAAGGTTCTCGAATTTGTAGGGAAGAAGAATTCAAATTACATATCTGAAATAAAAAAAGTTTTCGAATTTGTTGGGAAGAAAAAATTATATATTCGAAATAGAAAAAAAAGTTCTCGAATTTTTAGGGAAGAATAATTCAAATTACATATTCGAAATAGAAAAGGTTTTTGAATTTGTTTGGAAGAAAAAATTATATATTCGAAATAGAAAAAAAATTATATTCTTATATTATATATTAGAAATAGAAAAGAAATTTTATATTCTTATATATATACAATCATTACTTCTAATAATCAAATTTTATCACCATGTTTGTAATCATATTTACTCGATTAATAAACAATTTTTCGTAGTCCAAAAATATTAGTTATCTTTATATTTATGTTTGCGTTTAGAGTATCTGTATCTTCTTGAACATAAACAATTAGTCGTGATTTTGATTGTTTTATTTTTTGTAAGATGCAGGAATAAACGCCAAAGTTTTGTCGTAGTACAAAGAAGTTGGATGTAATTTGATGATATTTCTATTATCAAAGAAAGAACTTGGATGCATGATGATGATATGCACCTATCAATTCTGATTCAGGAGTTTCCTCAAGTCCTACTACGCACTACAAGTTAAGAATTTACGACATCAATTTTTTTTATATATTGTTATGACAAAAGTTTTAGTTTGAATTTCTATAAGAAACTACTTATATAATTTTATTATGCATTAGAATTTTATGTTTGAACTATACAGTTTCACCATGTCCACCTTCACGTGACAGAGAAAAGAGATCGTGCCAGGTGATCATGATCAATTGATATCTGTAAAATTTTATGTTTGCTTTTTGTCTTTTCTTTTAACCACTCTTCGTTTCTTTGTCTATTTCGATCATAAATTTGATTTATATATATACGTTTGTGGAAAGAATTTTGGTGATACAAGCATTAAAATAGTTGCTATTATATTTGTATTTTTCTTTAAACACTGTTAGCATCATACTTTATTATGATTTTGCACTTTCAAATTCTAATTACACTATTCTCTATAGTTTTTTATGTTTTTTAAACCGAAATTAAAATAAAAAAAGATTTTAATATTTAAAATTTTATTATTGTATATACTTTGTATTTTTAAAATATATGAAACGGGCGTCGGCCTAAAAATTGTGACGCAAAATCGATAAATCAAAGTCAAAGAGTATTTTAGTATTCAAATTTTTATTGTTGTGTATGCTTGGTATTTTTATAATATATAAAAATGAGTGTCGGCCTAAAAAATTGTGAGACAAAATCGGTATAAAAATATATGAATAATTTATCTTATTATCAATGTATATTTAATTTATATAATATTATGTTCACCAATTTATATTGATATTTTAGATATATTTAAAATTTTAAAAGAAATTGTGAGGTAAAATCGGTAAATCAAAATCAATGAGCATTTTAGTATCTAAATTTTTATTATTTTGTATGCTTAGTATTTTTATAATATAACAAAATCGATAAAGAAAAATATATGAATAATTTATCTAATCATCTATGTATATTTAATTTATACAATATTGTGTTCACTAATTTATATTGATATTATAAAAAAATTTTGTTTTTATTTCTTAAATAATCTTTATTTAATTTTTTTTTTAAAAAAAATATGAGGCCGCCGCGAAGCGCGGCTTAATCGACTAGTTTTAGATAAAGGAAATTCTCCAGTTTGATGGAGCTTTGTAATCACTCGAAAGCTATTTATCTAAGTGAATAATGTTCCTTAGATTATCTCAAGGATTTACCTGAGGTACTTTCCTTAAATCCTTATAAAATAAGTGGCCTCGCAGGGATATTTTTGTGAAAATTAGATTATTCATAAGATTTCTTTTGATTTTATGGAAGTATTTCGGGAAAAATATCTAAGGTAATCTCAGGTACATCATTCTCTTTATCTAATTTTCTAAATTATCTCAAATTTCAAATATAAAATATGTAATCAAGAAAATATTTGTTGTTATTAAAGGCAAGTCTCACGTCTAAACTATATTATAGTTAGGATATAAAAGATAAGTTCTAACATTTTCTTTTTACAAAAATCTCTCAATTCTAATTGAATCATGAGAAAATCTCACCGGTGTTCAAACCGAAATCAAAGTCAAAGTGGATTTTAGTATTTAAATTTTTATTATTGTGTACGTTTAGTATTTTTATAATATATACAACGAGTGTCGGCCTAAAAAATAGTTAAACAAATTGGTTTAGAAAAAAATATGAATAATTTATCTTATTATCATGTATATTTAATTTATAAAATATTGTGTTCACCAATCTATATTGATATTACAGATATATTTTTGTAGATTTTTTAAAAACTTGAAATCTATTTATCTAATTTTCTAAATTATCTCAATTTTTAAACTAAAATTTGCAATCAAGAAAATAATTGATGTACATAAAATATGCAATCAAGAAAATAATTGATGTTATTAAGGGTTAGTCGCACCTCTAAATTATATTATAGTTAGGATATAAAAAGAAAGTTTTAACCTTTTTTTTACAATAGTATCTCCCAATTCTAATTGAATTCTAAGAAAATCTCTCCAACATGCAAATCGAAATCAAAGTCAAAGAGAATTTTAGTATTTAAATTTTTTATAGTATGTACGTTTTTTATAATATATTCAACCGGTGTCGGTCTAAAAAATCGTATGGCAAAATCGATATAGAAAAATATATGAATAATACATCTTATTATCTATGTATATTTAATTTATACAAAACTTTGTTCACCAATTTATATTGATATTATACATATATTTTAGTTGATTTTTTCTTAAATAATTTTTATTTAATTTTTTTTAAAAAGTTATGAGGCCGCCGCGAAGCGCGGCTAGTATATATATATAAAGAAGGATACGCGGGAGCTTAGGTGGCACTTTAAGATCATCTAAATCTATTTTTCTAATTTTTTAGAATTTTAGAATTTTAAATCGTCATAAATAAAAAATATCTTTTAAGATATTAAAAGTAAAATAGGTGTACGAATTTATAAAAAAGAAGAATTCGAATTTATTCACAAAGGAGAATAATTAAATATCTTTTAATATATTAAAAATGGAAAATGTATTCGAATTAAAAGAGTAGAAGAGTTGTACTATATAAATAAACATATAATTAAAAAACATTTAACGTATTCGAAGTAAAAAAGACTTGCATTTATATCATTATAAAGCTTACGCACAGTCAACATGAACGTGTCTATTTATACATGAAAGGGATAAATGGGCCAGATCTTGATTTTATTGTGTTTCATCAATTTGCTTAATTTGCTTAATTCTATTTTATTATAGTGTTTAATTACTGTTCATAAATTATGAGTTGTAATACTTTATGCTTCCTGATCGACATGCAGGTAAATCAAGTTCATCAATGGAAGGATTACGGACTACATTATCAATGAATTGAGCTTAATTTTTTGGATTGAATAATATTTGAGGTACTTTTTTCTTACTGTGTTGAGCTGTTTCTATTGAATTTCTCTCTCTATTTGTAATCCGTTATCAAATCATGGTACATGATGTTCTGCGTCGGCATAGTATAATATTTTTTTATAATTCCCGGAAGACTCAAGCTCATGTGGCTCTAACAAATTGTATTTATATTTTATCTACGTCGGGAAATTTCAATACGAATGATCAAAAAATCTATTACACAAAATACGGGTTCAGCTAGGCCTGTCAATGGATCGGGTTTGGACCGGATCAGCCTGAATCCATATCCAAATCCATTTAATTTTTCAGATCGGATCGGATCGGATTAAGTATCGGATTTTTTTAAGACCAATCCATATCCGCTCCATTAGGATTACGGGTAATCGGATCGGATATCCAATCAAATTCAAAAAATTCAAAAAAAAATTATATTAATATTTAAATCTATTGAAATTTAAAATGATAAAATAAACAATTTTAAGATGTAAAAGTACACATTAACATCCAAATACAAGAAGAATAGAACATTAAAAATCAAAAATAACTATCTATTAATCCTGAAATGTAGCATGCAAAATTAGAATGATCAAGAAATGAACTCTAATCATAAAAATAATTCAAATTAAAATATGAATTCAATTTTATATGCAATATAATGATAACATATTCATTTTAAACGTAATACTTTTTTCAAGTTATAGTATAAAATACTACTAAAGGATTTTGAATCTCATATGATTTGAAAATTATATATTATTTGTATAATTATAATTATATGAATATAAATATATAATAAAATATATAATTATGTAATTATTATTCGGATCGGATTCTTAACGGATCGGATCATGTGAAATCTATATCCGTATTATATGGATCGGACTATTATCGGATCGGATTTTTATCGGATCGAATTTATTTTATATAAATCCATATCCAGTTATAAGGCCTCGGATCGGATCGGATCGGATCGGAGCTCCGATCCATTGACAGGCCTAGGTTCAGCCACTAAACATGATCAGCTAATTAGAAGTCATGCACGAGTAGTTGGATACATCTTTTCTATGTTTTTGGCTATCTTCTTTAACATGCTGGTACAAACAATTTTGATGAATCAAATCAAATTATTTTTTTAAACTTTAGTTTACCAGACTTTTATTAGTCAGAGTCTCATATATTCATATAAATTTGCATGTATTTTCTATCGCTTTAAAGAATTTGATTTTTATCATAATTTTTTCAATGGTAAAAGCTTTAGATCATTATGTTGTACTCAATTTTGATATGCTCCGCGGTACTTAGTATTAATCCTATAGTGGAATGGATATTTATAAGATATATGATTAAAAATTCTATTTGAAGTAGAATATGTATTTATAAGACATATGATTAAAAGTTCTTATTGGAAGTAGAATAGGCGTACGAATTTATAGAAAAAAACATAAAATTAAAAGTTTTATGAGAAGTAGAATAGATGTTTGAATATATAAAGGAGCCATACAATTAAATATTTTATTGAAAGTAGAATACAAGGATAGTGGTGACATCTTTTACGATTTTCTAAAATTATATATTTTTCATATGAGTTAATATACTTCTATTAGTAAAATCAATATATATATATATATATGTATATATATATTCATAAGTCCAATACTATTCTCATATAAAAGTTTTCGTATTTAAAAAGAAAAATATAATTGATGTGTTAACATAGTAAAATAACATTCTCATGCGGGAACCCTAAATAAATACAGGAGTATCTGTAATATAAAGAGAAAATAAGACGTATTTTCATTTTTTAAACCTCCATAAATTTTATAAAGTTTAGAGAAAGTAAAAATTGAAATTCACTCTATTTTTAGGTTTTGATTTTAAAGGAAAAAGTTGTTCTATAAGATAAGTATCATCATAATATATAATGAAGTTGGAATTTCGATCCCAAACAAGAACGGCTCGACACGTGTTAAACGGGAACACGGCTCACTATAAAACGATCTTCTAAAATTACATATTTATTATATATGTTAATTATACTTCTACCAGGAAAATTTATTCATAAATCCAATATTATTCACATAAAAAAGTCTTCGTATTTAAAAAGAAAAAAATTGATGTGTTAACATAGTAAAATAACATTCTCATGCGGGAACACTAAATAAATACTAAAGAGAGTAGTATCTATAATATAAAAGAGAAAATAAGATGTAGTTTCATTTTTTAAAACTCCATAAATTTTGGAAAGTTTAGAGAAAGTAAAAATTGAAATTCACTATATTTTTAGGTTTTAATTTTAAGGAAAAAAGTAGTTTTATAAGATAAATATCATCAATAATCTATAATGAAGTTGGAATTTCGATTCCAAACGAGAACGACTCGAAACGTGTTTAACGGGAAGACGGCTCACTATAAAAGATTGTATTAGCTATTAGAATTTGTTGTTGGTGTTATAAATTTTATTTTATTTTTAGGATTCGATTTTTATGGATAAACATTGTTATACAAGTAATATATGTAAAAGTTAGGATTTTGGTCTTAACGAGTGGGCGGCTCAATAGGAATACCCGTGTTTGATGAGAAAGCGGTTCATTAGAGAAGACCGTATTGAATATTAAAATTTATTATTGATGATATAATAGAAGATAAATGTATTTTGAATTTTTTATAATATTAGGATTTTAAATATTTATAATTAAAAAACTACCTTTAACATGTTAGAAGCATAATAGGTGTTCAAATTTATAGAGAATAAGAGTTTAAATTTATAGGGAAAAGATGTAATTAAAAGTTCTATTGGAAGTAGAATAGGTGTTTGTAAAACACATAATTAAGAGTTTTATTTTAAGTAAAATAGGAGTTCTAATTTATAGAAAAGAAGAGTTTGAATTTATAGAAAATACATATAATTAAAAAAATTATTGGAGGTAAAAAGATGTTTGAATATATAAAGAATGCATATAATAAAATATTTTATTGGAAATAGAATATGAGGGCGGTGGAGACGTCTTATACGATTTTTTAAAATTATAAATATTTTTTCCTAGAAATTCTTTATTTTAACTTTTTTATACAATTTAATTATATTTGCATTAGAAAAATATATCCAAAAATTCAATATTATTCACGTAACGGAAATTCTCCGTATTAAAGAAAAATTGATAAGTTAACATAACAGAGAGACATTCTCATGCAGAAGCTGTAAATAAATACAAAAATATCTATAATGTACAGAAAATATAAGATGTATTTTCATTTTTTAAAACTCCATAAATATTAGAAAGTTTAAATAATGTAAAAACTGGAATTTATTCTCTTCTAAACTTTTAATTTTTAAGAAAAAAAGTTATTTTATAAGATAAATGTCATCAATGATATATAATGAAGTTAGAATTCGGTTCCAAATAAAAGCGACTCGAAAAGAGTTTCATGGGAAGGCGGCTCACTAGAAAAAGACTGTATTAGCTATTAGAATTAGTGATGTCATAATTTTTATTTTTATTTTTATTTTTATGGTTTATAAATAAAAATTATTATAAAATCTTTATAATATATATGTTAAAGTTGAGATTTAAGTTTTAACGAAAGAGCGGCTCAATCGAAAGAAATCGATTCATTATTGAAGATTATGTAACTATTAAAATTTTAATATTGATAATATAATATAACGTACATATATATTGAACTTTTAAAATAAAAACTATGATGCCGCCGCGAAGCGCGTCTTTATCGACTAGTTTATAATAAGATAAGAAAAATTAAGAAAGTGTCACAATGTAATTTGTACGAATCAAATTAAATAAAAAAATGATTCTAATCAAGCAAATGCTTGAGTGAGAGGATAAAATGGACTTTATGAAATAAAATAAGGATAATTTGATCAAACAAATAATTTAGGGTGTGTAATTATCAATTTAGGGTGTGCAAATATACTACCCATTTATTTTTACACATCGATAACGATCTATCTGGAATGCATGTTTTATCACTGTTTCTGATTTTTTTATGCGATCTCCAATATCTAGTTTTTGATTGTTTATTGTGTGCTTTACGAAAATATTGTCAGTTGATCTAATTTTTAATGCGATCTCCGACATCCAATTGATAGTATTATTGAATATTGACAGAATACTACGGAAAAGTATGATTTCTTTGGACTTCCACTTGTGATGTTGAACACTTGTACTTATCTTGGGCCAGGCATTTAGAGAGAATACCCCTCTCATGGATTTGAGATTTAACCATCTGCATGTCCTCAATAGCCAATTTCTCAACATATAAACCCGACTGATTGATTAAAATGTCATGCAACAGGCGATCAAAAAAAAAAAAAAAAAAATGTCATGCAACAAATAGGAATTCCCAGCTTGTACAGCTAAATAAGTTAAGCAAAACACTAGGCCCAATCAATTATCTCTTTCGTGTCTCTACTCAACCACAGGCTCAAACGATTTCTGCTGCTATTCACGGGTGGTATTAATAGTATTAAAGTCATTTTTGTTTAATAGGATTAAGTAGGGAATAAGATCATAATCCATTAAAAAATTTAATTCCATGTTTGTTTTGTAAAATTTTAACTAGCATAATAACCGTGCGAGATACGGGGTATTTTCTAGAAGAAACCGAATTCGGGTGTAATAACGTTATTTTGAAAAAACATCAATTTAATTTTTGTAGATCTTTGTTTTTCATTGACTTATTTTGTTATAATATCCGTACTTTATTTCGTGTATAATGTAATTTATGCGAATTTAGTTGAAAATTACAAATAATAGGAAACACAACATTAAATACATTAAGAATTATAAAACGCATTATCCGTGTGTGTAATTTGTGTGTAAGACATTATTAACCTCTAAATGTTGCCAATTTATCTAATTAATTGAATGATAATAACCCGTACAAGGTACGTATCATTTTCTAAAAAAACATGCACAACAAATAATTGTAGCATTCTTGATTGTTCGTTTATTGATAAAATATGTATAATATTTTAGATATACCAAATATAAGTTGGCTAATTAACAATGCTTGTGATTTTTACGTAAGACGTTACTAACTTGCGCAACGTTGCTAATTTAGCTATTAGAACAAATGATACATTTTCTTGTTTGTGGAATGTAATTTATATTTACTAACTGAGTACAAATAGTGTAGTTAGGGATGAATATCGGGTCATTTCAGAGCCGACAAAGATATCCTCGCCCCCAATCCCCGAATTTGAATGCAATTCCCTAACGTGTCTCAATCCTTAAATAGAGATTTTTTTGCTTCATGTCCCAGATGGAAAAGAAGGATTTCACGGAGAATCAGGAATTATTAATTTTTACATATTTTAGAACTGGCGTGTGTGAGGCACGGACTATTATCTAGCATTAGACATAAGTATTTGTACTTATATCGTATGAGCAATATTTTGGAAGTGATCGAGTTTCATATATTGAATCAATAACGTTGTATGCAATCTAAAACCTCTATATTTTTAATAAAGGTGAATTTTGAAATTAATGAATTCCTGTGTATTTTTTAAGTTGCATTGATCGGTGAAGAATCATTTTAATTAATGATAAATACTTTAATTTTTTTTCTAGATTCATAAAAAATATTAAATCAAGACTTAAAAGCGACCTCTTTAAAAATTTACCATTATTAAAACTGGCATAAATTATTACTTAAACTTTGATATTAATTGAATTTTTTTCTAAAAGAGTAAACTTTGATAATTAAGTTGGTCGGTTAAGTATAATTGCAACAACTTGTTCAAATTTGAAGTGCTTTGTTTTAAAATCTGGTCAAGTTCTTGAACTAAAAACTCGGCATATTCTAAGCTAGCAATTTTGATATGCATCATATTAACTTACTCTTATAAAAGTGTCAAATACGCTAATCCTTGTCAATTTGGAATGTTATAACCTCTCATCTTACTGCAATGACGATCACGCCTATCCTACAAACAAAACTACGTAAGTTCTGTAAAGGACGATGCAGTTCCGTTCGATTAGGGCTGATATCATATGTAAAAAGTGATGAAATTTTGAGTACTTTTTAAACATCAAGTTATGCTTTGATTTTGAATCCGAAATATGTCGAAGTACATTGGTCCAAATGCAATGTTGTGCATTTAAGTACATTATGAGTATTTACAATTTTAATGATCTAAAAAACTATGAGGTATTCAATTCTAAAAATTAAAGAGTCTCTAAAAATATGGTGTTATTCAATCAAAATTTTTAAAAAAAAATCTTTAAAAGTAGATTAATATTAAATTTGACATTTATAGACTCTTTACAAATACGGTGTTATTGAAAAAGTCAATAATTTTTAACAAAAATTATAATTATATCATTTGAAAAATAAGTCGAGCTCTTTTATAAGATTTGACATGAGTTCTAATAACTATATAGAAAATCATCTTGAATTTCACTAATTTCCATGAAAGTTGCTAAATCTATTGTTTGCACTAAATTACGCAAGCGCACGTAGTCACAAGTAATATAATTAAAGTTTGTTCCGCAGAGATCTGGTTAAGTTTTAATCAGTAAATATGCCTATGCAACAACGTTTGGTTTTAATCCACTGCTAAGACAATAACAATTTTGGTATTGATTATCTAAATTAAACTAGGATGCAAATATTAAACTAAGAATTAAATTAACTAATGAAATTGAATTCGAATTACTAATATGAGAATAACATGGGATCCTAACTTCATTAAATACTTCCCTTAGATCTGACGCCTTTAATCTCTATATGCAATGGTTTTGATATCTGATCGGATAACACGAAACAAGTATACGCTACCTGTCAGCATACGCATACCAAACTAAACATACATCCACAAAAGAGATAGAAGATGAATAGACACCAATTATGCTTAGACCCTATATGTCTATAGAATTTGAAAACATAACGGTTGAAGAACAGGTTATCCATTAAGATCACATAGGGTAGTATAAGTATTTTCATCTCACACCACGAATCATATTGATAAACAATTATGAACCTATGCTAGCATGGCAAGTTCTAAATCTCAAGATCCACTTTCACTTCACAAGAGATTAACAATTCAATTTAGATGTTAGTTACGCATCTAAAAGCATTAAGATTAACCATACGAGGATATCAATTTCACATCACACACAGATCTTTACAGCATCAAGATACTAAGTTCCATAAATAAATCCGTTAGAATCCCATGACAACGATTAGCCCATAATTGAACTGTTCATCGTCATGGGAATTGATGAAAACATGATAATTAACAAGATATGAATAAAAGATGTAATTATATTAATAAACAAAGAGTTAAGAAAACAAATCTAGAATCCAGAATAACACAAAAGATGAAGTAGATCTAGATCCGTTGCTTGTCACGAGCGTTGAATCCTTCTCTCCTTTTCTCCCTTGCAGATCTGAGCTATGTTACAATAATAATAACTAATAATATATCTCTCCCTATTACAATGGTATGATGTGTTTAAATAGGCTCTAAAAGTCTTCTCCAGCAAGAAAATACAAAAACAGAATTATAATAGAATTTCTGCAAGATACGTTTCCTAAATTGATTATGTTTTTAAGGAAAATTCGTGGCTGACTTTTCTTCAGATTTTCTGGAACGTTCCAAAAGTAATTGGACCTCCGGACCACCTTAGAATGATAGAGAATCTCGTTATCTTCGCGTGGACTGCTTACGGGCCTCTAACGGACTTCTAGAACTCAAGATATGGCCACAACAGTGTAGAGTGCGCAACCCTTCTCAGAAATTCGAATTTTAATCAATTAATTCCCCAAAAATTATAGAAGCATCCACCTTAGTCAACATTCTCGTAATTCTGCACAACTAAGCAAAACACATCAAAACTACAATAAACTTGAGTCCAAGACAATCAATTTAAGCCGAATTGAAGCGATCCAAGTGGATATAAATCCACTTATCATCTATACTATTATATAAAAGTCGAAATATTAAAAGTTTTGGTACCTATTCTTTGGTACTTCGTGAATTTACTTATTTACCCTTCATTATAAAGAAAAATATATGCAATATCTATAATATTAAAATACCTAAAATAAATAATAACATAAAATAATTAATGGTAATTAGTCGATTGCCTTTTTCACATTTACTTTAAGTTGAAAATATTACCTTTTATAAACAGCTAAAAACATCAATCATATCATATCTAACAATCATTAATATTTCCATTCGAATTAAAACACGTTACTTTTTGATTGAAAACTAATCTTACAATCACTAATATATTACCGAAAATATCACACCATATTTCGATACGATCATCCTAATTATTAAAATAAATAATAAAATAATATAATTAATGATAATTAGTCGATTGCCTTTTTTCATTAAAAATGTTTACTTTTAATTGATGTTATTACTTTTTATAAACACCTAAAATATCATATCTTCCAATCAATAATATTTCTTTTCTAATTAAAACACGTTAACTTTTAATTTAAAACATAATTTTGCAATAATTAATATATACCCAAAAATTTCACACTCTATACTATTATATAAAAGCCGTGAATTTACTTATTTACCCTTCATTATAAAGAAAAATATAAGCAATATCTATAATATTAAAATACCTAAAATAAATAATAACATAAAATAATTAATGGTAATTAGTCGATTGCCTTTTTCATATTTACTTTAAGTTGAAAATATTACCTTTTATAAACAGCTAAAAACATCAATCGTATCATATCTACCAATCATTAATATTTCCATTCGAATTAAAACACGTTACTTTTTTGATTTAAAACTAATCTTACAATAACTAATACATACCCAAAAATATCACACCATATTTCAATACGGCATCCTAATTATAATATAATTAGAGAAAATGCCCAGAATACACTATATTTCTATGGAAGCTGCCCGAAATGCCCATATACGGGAGTTTCCGCCTTTTTTGCCCACGGATTACGCATTTGCTAGAGGCGTGGCTAGGGATATGCATCTCGGAGATG
The DNA here is from genome assembly GCA_036435485.1 of Saposhnikovia divaricata. NCBI lineage: Eukaryota > Viridiplantae > Streptophyta > Magnoliopsida > Apiales > Apiaceae > Saposhnikovia > Saposhnikovia divaricata. Next base: position 61,660,713 of record CM071598.1, read on the forward strand.
CGTATCACAGGTCACACATCTCGGAGATGCGTGATGACGTCAGCTACGTCATTCTTACACTTTCTCATCTCTCTCGCTCTCTCTCCCTATCGCCGGCGACTTCCGCCTCTCTCGTCTCTCTCTCGCCTCTCTCCCGTTTCTCAACATCCATCCTTCCTGAGTATACCAAAACGACTATTACATCTTCCTAAGTATTTCCCCCAAGCTCGTTTTCTCAATCTGGCCCCGTAGGGGATTGTAAAGTCGTTTGAAGAAATTGGTCGGACATGAACATCGAATTTAGGGTTAGTTGGTTCTTTTCAAAATCCGGCATTTGCAATTAAAAATCGTTGATATAGGATTGTAGAGAATTGAATTACGAGTAGATTGGTGTATCATATGTTAATGAAAAATGTCTCTATGGTTCTGAACGATGTTGCCGGAGTTTTGCCCCCAAAATCGTCATTCCCGTCATTTCTATCGTCGATTGACAAAGATGATGAACAGTTGCTGAATACGCATCTTGGAGATGCGTATTCCCTAATACGCAATATGCAAATGCGTATGTTGAATACGCAGCTTTCTGATGGAATTAAATTTATAAACTATGCGCATGTGTATCATGCGTATTCAGTATACGCAGCTTGAAGATGCGTGGTTCGTGGGTATTTATGGCGGAACAATCCGCCTATGGGTATTTTGTGTTGTTGGAATTTTTTGGTGGGTATCTTGATTTTTCACCCATATATTTAATGGTAATTAGTCTACTACCTTTTTTACATTTACTTTTAATTGAAGATATTACCTTTTATAAACACAAAAAAAAAAATCAATCGTATCATATCTTCCAATCATTAATATTTCCATTTGAATTAAAATACGTTACCTTTTTGATTTAAAATTAATTTTACAATTATTAATATATACCCTAAAATAGCACACCATATTTCGATACGGTCATCCTAATTATTAAAATAAATAATAAAATAATATAATTAATGTTATTACTTTTTATAAACACCTAAATATTATATCTTACAATCAATAATATTTCTTTTCTAATTAAAACATTTTAAATTTTAATTTAAAACATAATCTTGCAATAATTAATATATACCCAAAAATTCACACTATATATTCTAATCACTAACAAAATATAATATAAATCCATATACTACGAATAATGACCGTTAAATTTTTAGTAAAAAATCAAAATCGTTAGATTTGAAGATTAGATATATTATATGATTAAAGTAATTTACTAAAATTTCAAGATTTGAATCCCATCAACAATATATTTATTTTAAAATTTTATAATATAAGTTTTAAACCATGCAAATCATTAATTAAATTTATATTAAATTATTTAAATTAAAATTAAAAAAATATTGTAAATAATGATTATATAAAATATAATTGTAACATAAAATAAAACTTATTACATATCAAAAAAAATCTGTGCATCGCATAAATCTAATTAATGATATGCTTAATTTAAAACTTATATTATAAAATTATACGTTAAATATGTTGTTAACGCTATTTGAAATGATAAAATTGATGTTTTTAGGTGTTTATAAAAGGTAATATCTTCAACTAAAAGTAATGTGAAAAAGGCAATCTACTGATTAATATTAATTATATTATGTTATTATTTATTTTAGGTATTTTAATAGTATAAATATCGTATATATTTTTCTTTATAATTAAGGGTAAATAAATAAATTCACGAAATATCAAAAAACATGTAGCAATAATATACAGTTACTAATAACTGCTTAATTACTAATATCTATTATTTTTCAATAATATCACATGTAATTTTACTTAAATAATATAATATATAGTTATTAATAACTACTTAATTACTAATATCTATTATTTTTCAATAATATCACATGTAGTTTTACTTAAATAAAATGATAATATTATAATAACTAACCGATTACATTTTTCAGCTAAAACGTACCATCACGATCTTTTATATATTTTCAAACTAAAATTTCTAATTTATTAAAAATATCACGGGTTACATGTATAAAATTATAATCAAATTATATCACTTAAAATTTTAAATCTACAAAATTTATATATTAAAATTTTCAATTAAAAGAAAAAATCGTTCATGTAATATTAAAGAAATTCGTGCATGGCATGGATTTTAAGCTAGTATATGTTAAATTCTTGAAAATTATTAAGCTCAAAAAAATTATTGAAAATATTAATACAATATCACCCACTTAGTATTAACCTATCTGGCAACAAAGAAATGCTAGAATTTACGAAGATTTTTCATGTCTAAGAACAACTTCTTAAAAAAGATGTCTAGCTTTATTATTATACACCATTTTTGGATATGAAATACGTTAGTTTTAGGTGGATTAACGTCCTTACTTAATAAAGGGACATCTTTCAAAGTTGAAAGATGAGTTTTTTCTCTCTGGTTTCTCAGAGTTTTGTCTTACCAGTATGGTAAGTTTTAAGGAGTGACTTTTTCATTCAATCATTTTTATCAAACATTGCTAATACCTTTGTTTTATCTCTCACGGGTTAATTTCTCTCTTTCAAGCATTTTGTTCACGTTTTATTCAGAGTCTTGTTTTATTATGAGTCAAAAAAAAAATGAATTTGGAGTCATTATATGCAAATCTATCAATGGAGGATGACGATGGAGGAGGATTTGTAGTGGGTACTGAAGAGGTGGCTGAGAAGAAATCTACATTTGTCCTTGTGGGTAGGTTTCTCACTGATAAGAATATCAATTTTAGAGCAATGCAAAATGTCATGGCGTCATTATGGAGACCTAAGGAAGGCATGGACATTCATGATCTTGGAGGTTTCAGGTATTCATTTGTTTTCTACCATATTTTGGATTTAAGGAATGTAATTGAAGGGGGTCCTTGGACCTTCGAGCAAAATATGTTGGTGTTCAAACAAGTTAATGAAACAGAGGATCTACATTTGATAGATTTGAACGAGATAGAGATGTGGGTGCAATTACATGATGTCCCAAAAGGTTTTATTTCAGAAAATATAATGAAGAATGTGGGCATGTATGTTGGTAAGTATGTGAAGTCAGACCCTACGAATTTTGATAACATGTGGAAGTCTTATGTTAGAATTCGAGTTACTCTGGATATACAGAAGCCATTACGAAGACGCATGAAAATTAAAAGGGAAGGAGGAGAATGGAGTTGACTTCAATTTAAGTATGAAAAGCTGGGAAATTTTTGTTTTGTATGTGGCATTATTGGTCATACTGAGAGGGATTGTGGTATAGTGTATGATAATCCGGACAAGGAGATAGAAAGAGCTTACGGGGGATGGTTAAGAGCCCAGAATCGTAACAATAAGGTTGGTGCAGGGGCTCGTTGGCTGAGAAATGCTGATGGGGGTGGAAGATGGTCGGAGTATGGTGGAAGTCAGTCGAATTCAAAAGGAGGAAAGGAACAGGAGAGATTTACGGAGCAAGATGGGATAGTACGCGAGAAAGGTGGAGATACTGGAAATCTGTTTGTTGCGCCACGAAATCAGGTTGCAAGCGAGGGAAATTCTAAAGATTTGAATTTGAGAGATAATGTTGATATTCTGTTGGACCCAAAAAGGAAAAGAATGGCGTTAAACGAGGATGTAGGAAATCATGGGCCAGATATTATGATAACAGATGGGCAGGTTGGAAATAGTTTATCGGATAATAATGTCTCAAAAAACTTGAATGGGGTGGGCTCTGATTTCCAGGCCCACCTAGGATTATGAGCATTATTAGTTGGAACTGTCGGGGTTTGGGCCTTCCCTCGAATTTTCGGTTCCTAAAAGAAGTAGTGAGGCAAGAAAGGCCCTCTTATATTTTTCTTTGTGAAACAATTGATAATAAAGGTAGGGTAGACTGGATCACGAAATCTCTTGGGTTCGATGGTCTTATTACAGTAGATGCTCAAGGTAGAAGTGGAGGTTTAGCATTTTTGTGGAAGGAGAAAGATAATGTGAAGCTTAGAAGTTTGTCTCATAACCATATTGATGTCGAAGTAGCAGTAGAAGGGAAAGAAGTATGGAGATTGACAGGTGTCTATGGTGAGCCAGATAGAAGACAGAGAAGAAAGACTTAGGATTTGCTGCGTAATTTAGCAAGAGACTCTAATCTCCCGTGGTGTGTCATAAGAGACATGAATAATCTATTCTCTCAAGAAGATAAACGTGGGGGTGCTTTGTACCCAAACTGGTTGATAAATGGCTTCAATGAGGTGTTAAGTGACACGAGTTTGATAGACATGGAGCTGGTGGGCTATCAGTTTACATGGGAAAGAGGGAAAGGTACTGCAAATTGGATAGAGGAAAGACTTGATAGAGCACTAACTAATGTTGCTTGGTTGAATCTGTTTCCAATGGCAAAATTATACAACTTGGAGGGTACTTCGTCTGATCACAGTCCGATTATGTTGATTCCTGAGGAGAAGATAAAGTGTACCGGTAAACGTCCTTTTCGCTTTGAAAATGCCTGGTTGACTGAACCTATGTGTAGACAATTAGTAATGGAAAGTTGGGAAGGGAAAAGTTCGGGAGGTATTCAACAAAAGATAAAGGAATGTGGGGAAAAACTGGATCAGTGGGGAAAAGAGGTTACAGGGAAGTTTGGGGCTAGAATAAAACAGTGCAAGTTAAGAATGAAGGGTCTGAGACAGGGGAGAGACATAAACTCGGTGCAAATGTATAATAAGGCAAAAGAAGAGTTGTTTTTAATACTTGATCAAAGAGAAATCTTTTGGCGCCAAAGATCGAAACAACTCTGGCTACACTCAGGAGACAAGAATAGTAAGTATTTTCATGTGTCAGCTAGCGAGAGGAGAAGAACAAACCAGATACATCGGTTGAAAGACAATGATGGGGAGTGGACAGATTGGGAAGGGGGTCTAGCAGATGTGTTAGTGGAGCATTTTACCAGACTTTTTTCTGCAACTCAATCTAACTGGTATGAAGTAGTGGAGTGCATTGAGAAGTCAGTCACGGATACTCAAAATGCAGAGCTGCTTAAACAAGTGACTGAAGAGGAAGTTAAGGAGGCTTTATTTCAAATGAACCCAGATAAGGCACCTGGACCAGACGGGATGACCCCTGCATTCTATCAAAAGAATTGGACGATTGTGGGCAAGGACATAGTTGACATGGTTAAAAAAAATTTTAACGATGGAGTAATTCCAGGTGATTTAAATATGACTAATGTTGTGCTTATTCCAAAGAAAAAATGTCCAACTGTTTTGGGTGATTTGCGACCAATATCGTTGTGCAATGTGTTGGTTAAAATCCTCACGAAAGTATTGCCAATAGAATGAAGAATGTGATGAATGAGGTGGTGTCGGATAATCAAAGTGCTTTTATTCCCGGGATACTTATCACGGATAACATCATGGTTTCGTATGAGATGATGCATTTTTTGAAGCGGAAAAGAAGGGGTAAGGATGGTTATATGGCACTAAAGGTTGACATGAGTAAAACTTATTATAGGATTGAGTGGGAGTATTTGAGGGAGATTCTAAGCAAGATGGGTTTTAATGATTGGTGGGTGTATTTAATTTTACAATGTGTAAATTCAGTTTCTTATAAAATCACCCATGGAGGAAAGGAGATGGGACCAATCTGGCCTAGTAGAGGACTTCGACAGGGGGATCCCCTATCCCCCTATCTCTTTATTTTGTGTGATGAAGGGATGTCTGCTCTGTTTCGTAAGTTTGAGGCTCAAAAATTGATTCATGGTATCAAAATCTGTAGAAATGCCCCTACTATTAATCACATGCTTTTTGCAGATGATTCATATCTGTTTTGTAAGGCTACTGTTGATGAAGCTAATCGAATGCTTGAGTTACTTCAGATTTTTGAGGAAGCATCGGGGCAAAAGGTCAATTTGTTGAAGTCTAATGTCTTCTTTAGCACTAATGTGAGTCGAGATGAGAGAGCAAGTGTTTGTCAGGATCTTCAAATGAGTGAAGCAGATGGAAATTACAAGTATCTAGGTCTGCCAAACATGATGGGTCGAAACAAAACCAGAATGCTTGGTTTTCTGAAAGACAAGGTCAATCAGATGTTGCAAAATTGGAAGGATAAATGGATATCTCAGGCAGGGAAGGAAATTTTAATCAAATCAGTGGCTCAGACTTTTCCAAGCTATGTGATGAGTGTATTCTTGCTTCCACTGGAAATAACAAAAGATATTGAGAGAAGTCTGGCTAAATTCTGGTGGGGCTCAAAAGCAAATAATAAATCTAGTATACACTGGATGAGTTGGGAGAGAATGAGTAAGCATAAAGCTACAGGTGGTTTAGGTTTCAGGGACATTAGAGATTTTAATCTGGCTTTGTTAGGGAAGCAAGGTTGGAGGCTGGCAACGAAAGTAGAAGGGTTGGCAAGTAGACTCTACAAGGCGAGATATTTTCCTACGGAGCATTTCTTTGAAGCAAAACTGGGCAACAATCCCAGCTTTATCTGGAGAAGCATATGGGAAGCAAAGTTAGTAGTAATGGCTGGGGCAAAATGGAATATTGGTTCTGGTAATTCAATCAGAATTCTGGGCCAACCTTGGTTGCAGGAAGATGAAAATCCTTTTATAACTACAGAGTTACAAGGTCTTGATCAGGCGAAGGTGTCAGATATTATGAAGATACATGAGCGACGTTGGGATGATGATATTTTGAGAGACTTGTTTAACAGTCGAGATCAGGATTGTATCAGAAAAATTACCCTTGCTGATAATGACAGGGATGACAATCTATATTGGAGTAAAGAGAATACGGGAGAATACTCTGTCAGGAGTGCTTATAGATTGTTGCAGTTTCAAAAAGGAAGGTGGCAAACGGAGGACAATAATAGCTTATGGCGTACAGTGTGGAAAATCAAAGCTCCTCCCAAAGTTTTAAACATGGTCTGGCGCGCCCTTGCTCAATGTTTACCTATGCTTACTGCCCTTCATGGTAAGTATGTTCCTGTAGATAAAATGTGTCCAGTTTGTAATGGAGAGGAGGAAACCACTCTTCATGCTCTTGTGAAGTGCCCTTTTGCAGCTCAGTGTTGTGGAAATAAAGGACTGTTATGGGTAAACTCGAGTTTTGGTAGCTTTGCTGATTGGTTGGACAAGGTTCTGAGACTGTCAAGGAAGGATGAATACGCAGAAATTGTAACTTTGTGTTGGGGTATCTGGAAAGCCAGGAATAATATGGTATGGAATAAGATTAAATCTTCAGTTTATGGAGTAGTTAATTCGACGAAGCAATATCTTGCAGATTGGAATAAAGCTCAGAAAAATTCTACAAAGACTCTGTTTCAATTCGTAGAGGATGGAGATGGAGTATGTAACTGGGTGAAGCCACAGAAGGAAACAGTCAAGATATCTGTCGATGCGGCAACATTTACTGAACATGTATCTTATGGTGTTGGAATGCTGGCTCGTGATTGGGAAGGGAAATTGATACTAGGAAGATCAGAGTGTTATTCAGGGGATGCTAATCCTGAATTTACTGAAGCTATGGCGGTAAAGGAGGCTTTAAGTTGGGCAAAAGCAAACAGTTGGGAGAAGGTAGTGATCGAGTCGGATTGCCTGACAGTGGTTCAAGCAGCTAGGAGCAAGGTTCCAATGCTATCACCCTTCGGAAAGGTTATTTTGGAGTGTCAAAAGATGCTTAGTGAGTCAAACATTTTATTGTTATTTGTTAGACGATCTGTTAACATGGCTGCCCACTTCTTAGCTAGGGAGTCACGTTCTTTTCCAGTTCGAGTTTTTGATAGGGGGTCTGTCCCTGTCAAGTTATGTCCCATTTTGTTGGATGATTTATTGGAGTAATACAAATCCTTTTTCGTCAAAAAAAAAAGTCCTTACTTAATTGATCATAAAGTACTAGCAAAACGATCTCCAAATTAAGCCAACGCAAGAATATTACTCACACGGTTAGGCTGCTTGCAGATATAGGGCCTGTTTAACGCAACTTTTTTGACCCGACTTATGATTTACTTTCGGGTAAAAATTTTATATTTTAATAATTTTTTTATATGAGTATTTAATGTATGTTTGAGATTCAATAAGTTGTAAAAATAAATTGGAAAGTAAGTTGGAAATTTAGGAATCTTAACTTTCAACTTAAAATAAGTTGACTTATTCTAGAAAATAAGTTCTCCGAAACACCCCAATAGAAGATTGTCTGATTACCACAAGAGTCAAGAGGTAATGCTCTTCTCTGCAAGAATCGAGATGCTTAAACCATTTTCAAGGGTAATATGTATAATGGTTGACTATATTGATTGACTAAAATGATTATGTAAAATTTTAGCTAAGGGGATCAATATATATTCCAATGGAATTATCTATAATTATGCTTGTGTAAAATTATATCTAACAGTTTCATTGGTTAGACAAATACTATATTTTTTGTTAAGGAGAAAGACGGTTGGAGTTATAAATTTTTTACATAATCACTAAAAATGCCACCTACATGCTATATAGATGCCACATAGATAATTTTAGCTAAGGATTTTTACTATTGGAGATGCTCTTAGTCATGCAATAGCGTCATATTTTTACTAAAAACAATTGCAACAAAAGTTCAACAGATAAGATTTGTATCTTTTATATTTTTGCTTTAATAGAAGCCCCCGGAATGTTCAGGCCTCAGGGTGCATCTGTTAAGATCCAATCTCTCTAGAGAATGTTCTGGCCTGAACCTTCAAAGGAGAAACAAAAACCGATTCGACTAGATTGGGGTTGGGTACAAAGATAAATAAAGCGTAAATTAATGAAGAAAGTTATAAAAAAGTGAATAAAATGGTAAAATTAATTAGTATATAAAGCGAATATAATATAGGTTAGGTTCAGATATTATTATCCTGTATGATTTTTTTTTATCTTTTACAGTTAAGAGTTAAATACTAGCTTACTAGTCTGTTAAGTAATCGATTGTTCTAAAATTTTAAAATGCTTGATAAAGATTTCAATATAATTTTATTCTGTAACAAATATTATTAAACAGTTCTCCTCAATCGTACCTGTTATACCCAAAATTCGGTTCGGGTATTCTAAAATGGATTCGGGTCAGATACGGGTTCAATTTAGGGATTTTCAGGATAAATTAGGGTTTTGATAAAGATTTGCAGAAGGAGGACGCGCCCTCACCTCCCGTACGTGGAGGGCGCGCCCTGAGAGACATAAAAGTAGTCAAAAAGGATGATTGTTAGTTTTACAAGAAATTAGGCCGCACCCTCTCTTTCCCCACAAAGAGGGCGTGCCCTTAGTGATAAAATTATGTTGAAGATTTCTACTAAAGCTGGTTTTCCAAGAGTTGTTGAAGAATTCCCTCCTTTCGTATCTCAGGAGGGGGATGTCCGTCGTAGAAGGCCTCCAGGGGTATGCCTAGATATAAGGACCCTTCTTAAACACTAAGGACGCGTCCTAAGGTGGAAAGATGGGGACTTTCTGGTGTGTGCTTTGGGAGCTCTGTTCCTGTATTCAATGGGCGCGCTCTCATTGGGGAACTTCGGAGTAATCCTGCACTTTGCACCCAAAAGCTCTGGATCACTTGTCCTACTATCTGGTGGGTGCTTCTCATTCGGGGGACAAGGATGCGTTCTGCACTTGGGGTAAACCATGGTTATACCTGCATCCTTGAAATCAAGAAATAGCTGGTAGCGGAAAGGACTAGTCCTCGACGGGGGAAGTTTCCTTATCCGTGAAGTATTGAGATCTTGGGTGAGCCTTGGGCCTTTGTGGTTAGGCCTCATAGTAGAACATTCCGGAAGCTAGACCGACAATCCAAGCCCAATTGGGTTTCTTGCTCTCCAAGAACTACGTGGGCTTGATCCTCTATAAATATAGAGGTACGTAGGGAAATTGAGGGGGATGGAAGCGAAGATCTACGAGCCACCACCAAGAACCCTCTCAATCTCAGCCCCCAATTCATCACAGCCACCACACTCTGGCGACTTATCCGTCGAAGAACCACCGTCATAGATCTTGATTCCGGCGACAGACCTTAAACTTTGTTGTTACCAAATTCCTCCGTCAACTATTGAAAAAAAATTATGATGTTAAATAAGGATTTTGTGATTGATTGGTGTATGATTATAATTGTCAATCAAATACGAATTGTCTCTAAATTATATATACAGTATCTTGTATTTTTAGACAACTTTGCTCCTGACTTTATACATAATAAATTATACATTATTATGAAATATATGTAAGAGTTCTTAGTTTCTCCGTTTAAGGGTTCTACATGACCCAATATTTATAATTGATTATAATATATGTTAACCACCTTAAAAGTATCGATGTCCGGTAAAATAATAGTAGCTATATTATTAATTGTATTTATTATTAATCTATTATATATAATTTTTAAATATTAATTAATGGAGTCCCAAGTTGTATATAATACTATATTTCCAGAAGTATCATCATCCTTTCTTACAACTAGATCAGGTGTGCATTTTGTTTTGACTACCTTCTCCCCCTTTTTGACATCAGTAGGATCAGTCAACAAAGATAAAATCAATTGGAGAGAATCTTCAATATTAGTCATCCTTGAGGACAAAGTAACAACCTTATCTTCCAAGGTATCCATCCTTGTGGTGAAGGAAGTGCTTAAACGTTGAAGCTGTTTAGTAGTGGCAATTTCATAATAATCCTTTACAAACCGAGCATGAAATTTTTCATTATCACTCTTGACAGAGTTAATTTTATCCTTCAAACCTTTTGCCAGAATAGTTGTAGTCTTCAGATGAGCTTTGAGATTAGGATCAGAAAGCTTAGTAGCAATATGACTGGAGTGAAAAAGAGCATTATTGAAATTTATATCAGCACTAGGCTGATTCCACTCAGTATACCATTCAGATCTCCTTGCAGCTTGAATATGTTCAGGAAGAAGATTGATGTAATCTCCTATGATCTCAACTTGAGCAGCTGTAGATTTACCCATAGACTCCATAAACTTACTGGATGATCCATAAGTAGATCCTAGACTTGATTTCATGACAGCATTAAGCTGAGCTGCTTCCGGATCATTATCAGCATCATCATCATCATCTGAGCTATCATTAGCCTCAGAAATTCTATCATCCATATTGTCTTCAGGATTCATAACTCCTTTCAATTTTAAATCAACAGCAGATGGTACTGTTGTATCCTGAAATCCTGCATTCAGATCAGCAACTTTGAACTAGGTTTTTCAAGGGGAGATTCCGAATATGATTCAAAGAAGGATGTTCCAAGAAAGAGGCGAAATTATCAAGATCTCATCCTCATCATTAGGACTCGCCATCACTATCAGGATGCATCCTCAAGAAATCTCAGGGGCGCGCCCTAAGGGTGGTATCCAAGGTTCAGGTGATTTCCAACAAGTTCTGGGAGAATTTAATGACTAAACACGCCCTCATCTCTAGGATGCCTCCTCCAGGTTACGATTCTCATCATGGTTTGAAAGATATGTCTCAAGTATGTCTTAATTGATGATGGGTCATCGATCTTGGAGTTAAAATATATGAAAATTCGTATGTATTGTGCTGCACGCGCTACCTACACTGTTTGGGTCATATCTTGAGTTCTAGAAGTCTGATTTGGACGATTTTACAGCCCACGCGAAGCTTATTAAACTCTAATTAACCCAAAGGTGTTATAATCTGAATAATTGGCTGGAATCATTCCGAAACTGGAGATAAAAGACAACTACGAATTTTTAATTTCTACTTGGTTTAGGAAACCTATTGGTAATTGGTTTAGGATGAAATCCACATCCTATTCTGAGAAGGAGGTTATGGTGAAAGTTAGCACATGAGAAATTTGGGATGCAAACACATGAAGATGGAGTCTTACATATATGAGACACAATTATCAGGAGTTGCATCTTTATCTCAAGGGGCGCCTACCAGTATTCTACTTTCAAGTGGAGAAACACATGAAGCTTTCATCTCTCATCATCTGACAGGGCACGCTTACAGGAAGGAGGTCACGTCAACAGAAGCCTCAAAGATTTTTTAAAAAGGTGCAGCATCTCTTATCAAGAGCGCACTGTCAGGACGCACCACAGGGCGCACCCATGGAAGATGATATAGAAGAGAGAGCTGCAAATGGTGAGTTTTGATAATTCAAGAAGAGCATGCCTCAGAAGATTATTAAGAAGCGTGCCTTCTCCTGACTGGGCACGCCTCCAGGTAATATCGAACCTCTATATTATTTTGCTCTATATATTTATTGCATGTATAAAGTTACAGGGGTTTACCTGATAATAAGGCCTCCAGGGGTTTGCCTGGTGAGAAGGCCTATAGGGGTTTGCATGGTGAGAAGGCATACAGGGGTTTGCCTGGCCAGAAGAAAGGGGAACACTTGGAATCGAGGCCCCGTGATCCACAGCGCGTGCCCCCTGATTACAGGCCGAGGCCCCTTGGACATGAGCGAGCCCTTCCTCGGGATGATGTTCCACAGCGCGCCCCCTGATTACAGGTCGAGGCCCCTTAGACACGAGTGAGCCCTTCCTTGAGATCGGAAGATAGCAAAGCCAAGGATGTAGGAATGACATTGTTTGGCCTGGTCATCAAGTGAAAGATAGGGTGAGAATCCTCAACCCTAGGAAGATGCTCTACATCAGGACTCAACTTCAAGGAAATGCACGACTTCAGGAAAATCCCCCAACATAGGACGCACCCTCAAGGAACTCTCCCTCGGAGGACCTTTCTGGTTAGAGCGCGCCCTCAAGGAAATATGCAAATGCTCATGCGGACTCCAATGTCTACGAGGATAATTTACTGCTTGGACTCCAGAAGGAAAGAAGCTGTTGAGTTGCGACCCCACGAACCATCGAGTGTGCCCCCTGATCATCAGGTTGAGGCCCCAAGGTCGTGAGCGAGCCCCCTATAAAGAAACAATACTTTGCTACAGAGGACGCGCCCTCGTATCTACAATGACATGAATGATAGGCATCAGGGCGCGCCCTAACTTATCAACCTCATGTTGTGGCTTCGTCTGTAAGTATGATCGCAACGATCCATGGCATATCTTTTGCTTGAAGAAAATTGTATTGATGTGCGGCCCCATGAATCTTAGAGTGCACCCCCTGATAGGCAGGTTGAGGCCCCAAGGTCACATGAGTGAGCCCCTCTACACAAGAATGACATTCATCCGGACTAGAAGAGACTTTGTCATCACCCTCAGCAACTCCAACGGCTCTCTCTTAAAATTCCCCCTTTGGGATGCCTCTTTAAGAGACGCTTCTTTAAGGAATGATATTTTGATACTGGGGGGTAGTACTAATGCACCTCCCTAGCCCTACATATACATGTATTTCAGGATAATTTGTGTGAACAGCGGAATACCCCCACGGGGATGCCTCTTCGTGAGATGCCCTTTATTGGATGCCTCCTAGTGAGATGCCTCTTCGAGAGATGTTATTCATAGGATACCTCATTTTGAGATACCCCTTCATGGGATGAGATTTGAAGTAGCCCGTGACCAGAGAATGCACTCTTTCGTTTTGTAAAGCATTCAAGGGAGAGGCCCCCAAGAAGTCGTGTGAGCGGTTGATGGAGTATTTTTAATAGGGTAAGGCTTGTGCCCCCATTATGAATAGAGTGATGCTTTAGCTCCACATTCTACCAGAAGTTGATTGAAGTATGGCAATGCGTGAATAGTAGACTACAAGGTAAATTAATTACCTCCTAGTCTAGGGGGTAGTCCATGTACACTTTCCCTAGTCTTAGTTGAGTGAAATTTTCAACTTTTTCGAGAATGCAAGATTATGCTTGTAGGGCGCGCCCTGAAGGGTGAGTTTGAATAGTTCTCGTACAATGGAGGACGCGCCCTCGGGTAGAAGAAGCGATGCAGAACTTTTTCTTGTAAGCATACAAGCCTTCCATCTTTTGAGAACGCGCCCTCTATCTCCACAGCCTTTTGAAGCCCCAGTGCAGTTCTCTTAGATTTGATGGTTGCAACTTCCCGAGCTCAGAAGTCATCAATCCACTTCTTAGAGGTCGTGCCCTCAGCTTGGGGGGTAACCAAGCCCACCATGAAGCTTATGTTCAACGAGAGAAGGTAGGAGAAAATCTCAGAGTATTCCACGGAATCACCACAGGGAAAGCTCTTCAAGTTGAGGAAAGCTCTCAAAGAGGTGAAGAAGTGCAGGAAAGGAGGTTTCAACTGGTGACTCCATGAAGGTTAGATTGTTTTTATCCCATGATTGAACATCCAAGTGAAGATAATTGTGATCGTAGGATGCCGGCTGTTCAGGAAAGGGCGCCCCCTCACCCACATCGCTCAGGGTGCGCCCCCAGTGAGACTCAACGTGAAGAAGAGAGGCTTGCTAAGGAGAAGAAAGACTTTGCAAGCTTGAAGGAACGCTTAGTGACGACGATCTAAGGATGGTACTCCTAGAGCATCAGAAGAAAGAGAAATACTTGAAATTAAGGCCCCGTGATCCACAGCGCGCCCCCCCTGATCATCAGGTCGAGACCCCTTGGACATGAGCGAGCCCTTCCTTGGAGTGATGATCCACAACGCGCCCCCCTGATCACCAGTCGAGGCCCCTTGGATATTAACAAGCCCCTCCTCAAGGTGATGTTGGAAGAAGAAGTAGTCAAGACCATGGAGATTGGAGGATGGAGAAGTATCAAGGAGAGAGGCGACGTCAAAACAGAGAGGGCGCGCCCTCATGAGGTAGATATCCTCGTATCACTCAAATTCCTTCAAGTACTTGTAGTGAAGTGAGGTAGAGGGCACGCCCTCCCTCTAAAGGAAAACATCAAGGAGATTCTCAGGACAATCCACGACCTTAAGGGAATCCACGACCTCAGGGGAATCCACAAATTGAAGGAAATCCACAAGCTGAAGGTCAAAAGGAACAAACTCAAGAGGTAATTCTCACACAACTTCACATCGGAGCTCCAGGAAATGCTTAGACGATAGCTCAACCTCCACCCTTGGGGGGTACTCAAACAACTGTGCCACCGAATGTTTAAAATATTCCAGGTATGGGGATTTTTAATGTCGACAACTTGAAGAGGCCTCTTTCTCAGTTGGATGGAGGAAGGATATTTGCTATAGCACAAACTCCTTCTCCATTTTCGATGGAATTTAAAGAAGCATAACTCTCTACTGGATATAGGGCTGATACACGCTAAATATATTCAAGAATTAGACGATAGGAATGATCGTTGGAAGAGATGCAAAAAAGAAGGAATATTTTGGTTAGAGACAAGAAGATGTTTAATAATTTTCAGTGAAGAAGTCAAGGCCTTTACTCAACAAATCAAGGTCTTTAGCTGAACAGAGGCAAACTTAAGGCCTTTACATTGAAACTCTCAAGGCCTTTACATGAATAGTAGCGAAACTCAAGGCCTTTACTCTGAATCTCAAGGCCTTGAGCTCTGCCGGAAATTGGAGTTTTAAGGCTTTCTTAATTCATCATGTGGAATTCTTGGGATGTTTTGACATTGTGATGGATGCTTACCAAGTAACTGGCTTGGCTAGATGTTGTTTGCTAGCAACAACTTTCAGGGAGAGTGCTTAGCAATGATTTCAAAAAGCTTGGATCTGGAATGATTACCTATTGGGAGACGATGAGGACTTTGTTCTTAACAAAGTTCCAAGCAGCAGTGAAGTATGCTCCTCCAGTTACAACTCTGGCCAACATTAAGTAAAAAAAAGGAGAAAGTCTTTACCTTACTTCAAAAGATTCAATGCAGAATCCACTTTGGTTAGAGGAGCAACCGATGAGACACTTAAGAGTTTCTTAGTAGTTGGATTGCAATTGGAGACGGATTTCTAGAACATCTTCAAGAAAGGGATCCGGCTATATTGGTTGATGTTTTTACATAGGCTAAATCTTTTAAGATAGTGGAGCAATCCTTGGTAGAAAATTGGAAGACAGAAGTTCAGAGAACGCTAAGGGGAAGATTACAAGTCCTGTATATCATACCAGAAATATGCGATAACGGAGTGAATGCAACTAGTGTTGAAAGAGAATGGGGAACTCCAAATACGTATTCTTATGATCGAAGGACAAATAATTACACTCCGTTGGTGGCTTCGATTGAACACATCTTTGAGGTGAACAAGAATAAAGGGGTTTTTAAGAAGTCGGCTCCTCTGTCTGCCTGGAAAAGCAAGGATAAGAAGAAGCACTGTGAGTACTATGAGTCGACAGGTCACAATACTCATGAATGTCGTCAACTGAAGGATGAAATTGAATATCTGATCAAGGAAGGATACTTGACCGATTGGATTGTCAGGGAAGTCAAGAAGCATAAGGAGAATCCTGAGAAGAAGGAGGGAGGGCGCTCCCTCCGTGATTAGGACAAAGCTGAGGAGAATAAATTTGTCAAGGAAGGAAGTATACACACTATCTTTGGAGGACATCACTTGGGGGGTGATAGCAACAATGCTTTAGAGAGATATGCTTGAGAGGAAAGATATACCTCTCACCGATGTGAATAGCATGGAGTTAAGGCCACCTAAATTGTTCAAGGGGGAGTGTGCAGATATCACTTGTACTGAAGATGAGGCATGCGTTCTTCAGACTCGGGTAATGGAAGTTCGGGAAATATTCTGTATTACAATATCTACAAGATGGTGTGGCTTCTGGACAAAGACATGGTAGCAAAGAATGCATAAATTTATGGTTTTTAATAGAAGTTATCAAAATGATGGGTGCAATCAGGTTACCGTAACTCTTGGAGAAGGTTCTCTCCCAATAACTCAGATGATGGAATTCATGGTTTTGGGTCAGGAGTCAGTTCACAATGCCCTAGTAGGGCGCCACTTGTTGAAGGAAATGAAGGTTTCGGGAGATAAAGAGATGGAGGGCGCGCCCTCATTGAACGAAGCTCTGAAGGAATTATGAACATCAAGGGAGAAATTCAGGCTCATTATTTTGTTCAAGAACCAAAAGATGAGGAGGCATCCACCCAGAGGGCGCGCCCTCAGATACTCATTTCTGATGATTTTCAAGAAGGGTATCTAGAAGAGCTTGAAGAAGAAATTCCTGATGATATTATATCAATCAGTATTAGAGGTAGATATATCGAGGGAAGAAGAATGTTATTGGAAGGCTTGGTGCATACCCTTGTTGAGGAAGACTTCCCTCTTAAAGAGGACGCGCCCTCCAAGGATGAAGCACCGATTGAAGACCCCTCGAAGTTTTGATTTTTTTCTTGATTCAAGAATGCCTCAATCGGTGGAAAAGACTGGTTCAATAGAAGATACAATCTTAGTTTTGGCGGATGCTAGGGATTTAGATGTTTTTTCTTGGAGTCATGATGATATGGTGGGCAGTGACCCAAAGGTCATGTGTCATCACTTGAATATAGATCCTGACAGGAAGGGTATAATGCAGAAGCGATGTCTGATAAGTGAGGAAGAGCTATTGCATTGAAGGAAGAAGTTGATAGATTGTTAAATGTTGGCTTGATTAAAGAGTCTTACTAACCATAGTGGTTAGCTAACCCGGTTCTCGTTAAGAAGCCTAATAGGAAATGGAGGACTTGTGTAGATTTCACTGATCTGAACAAGGCTTGCCCTAAGGATAATTTTCCTCTTCCTCGAATTGATCAGTTGGTAGATACAATAGCAGGATAGAGGATTTTACTGCCACATTGGAATGCCCTTTGGCTTGATCAATGCGGAGGGAACTTGTCAAATATTGGTGGACATGATGTTCAAAGATTTGATTGGAAAGACCATAAAAGTGTATATGGACTACATCTGAAGAGATCCGTACGCCTTAATATCATAAGGTGCGCCCTCTGTAAATATATATGTATATTTAGCTTTAGAGTGAACCCTGTGAGAGGTTTACACTTGTGCATAATATCTCTTGTTTCTTACGCCGAGTTAGCTCATGTAAGCTTAAAGATGTTGTGCATTTGTGTTATTCCTCTACGAAGAAGCCAAAACTAGATATGGATGCAAAAGCTTAGAGATGTGGATTGAAGAAATTAAGGACGCGCCCTCCGCATAGAATCTTGAAGCTAAGAGGAATGAGGACGCGCCCTGGAGAAGAAAAGCTACAAAAATTTTGGTGTTGTTTAAGATTGAAATTCCATGCTTCATCTTTGATTTTACATGGAATTGGGGGGCAGTTGTTATGCCCAAAATTCGGTTCTGGTATTCTAAAATGGATTCGGGTCAGATATGGGTTCAGTTTAGGGATTTTCAGGATAAATTAGGGTTTTTATAAAGATTTGCAGAAGGAGGACGCGCCCTCACCTCCCATACGTGAAGGGCGCGCCCTGAGAGACATTAAAGCAGTCAAAAAGGATGACTGTTAGTTTTACAAGAAATTAGGCCGCACCCTCTCCTTCCCCACAAAGAGGGTGCACCCTTAGTGATAAAATTATGTTGAAGATTTCTACTAAAGCTGGTTTTCCAAGAGTTGTTGAAGAATTCCCTCCTGTCGTATCTCAGGAGGGGGATGTCCGTCATAGAAGGCCTCCAGGGGTATGCCTGGATATAAGGACCCTTCTTAAACACTAAGGGCGCGCTCTCATTTGGGAACTTCGGAGTAATCCTGCACTTTGCACCCAAAAGCTCTGGATCACTTGTCCTACTATCTGGTGGGTGCTTCTCATTCGGGGGACAAGGATGCGTTCTGCACTTGGGGTAAACCATGACTATACCTGCATCCTTGAAATCAAGAAATAGCTGGTAGCGGAAAGGACTAGTCCTCGACGGGGGAAGTTTCCTTATCCGTGAAGTATTGAGATCTTGGGTGAGCCTTGTGCCTTTGTGGTTAGGCCTCATAGTAGAATATTCCGGAAGCTAGACCGACAATCCAAGCCCAATTGGGTTTCTTGCTCTCCAAGAACTACGTGGGCTTGATCCTCTATAAATATAGAGGTACGTAGGCAAATTGAGGGGGATGGAAGCGAAAAGCTACGAGCCACCACCAAGAACCCTCTCAATCTCAGCCCCCAATTCATCACAGCCACCACACTCTGGCGACTTATCCAACGAAGAACCACCGTCGATCTTGATTCCGACGACAGACCTCATACTTTGTTGTTACCAAATTCCTCCGTCAACAGTACCATACATGTATTTCTAAATCGAGCTTTCTGATATGTACCAGGTAAAATATTACTCCGAGAAATACATTCACATACTTATCTAGTTTTTGACCAGTTTAAATCCTCGAATTTTACATAAACTAGGCAACTTAGCCGCGCTTCGCGCGGTTAATAAAATTTTATTTTTAGCTATTGAAAATAGATAATTAATATAAAAATTAATAGGTATTTTAAAATTTTCCTAAAAAATGATTTAAAACAGTTTGTATGAATTATTAGTTGGAATAATACTTTCATTATATATCAAGAATTTTAATAATCTTTAAAATAATTTTAACATGAAAAATAGCAATTACAATATTAAATATAATTAAATAACGTATTTAAAGCCGACACCCCTCTACATGCTCAGTAATAGTATAAGAATTTATATAATTAAAATATTAATTTATTTTGCCACAATATAATGAAGAAACATGTGTATAATATTTTGACACAATAAAAAATGACGCAATTTAAACAATTTTAAGTCGTTAATTTACATAAAAATGATCTTAATTTTAGGGTGATGACCCAAAATTTTCATATGGGAAACTGGCTGTCCTTTTTACTGACGGGACACGGTACATCGTATACCGTGATAGGAGGGGTGTTGCGGAACACGATCTTCCGTAACAGGGCATGATACGGAACTGAGTCTTCCGTGTTATGCATGATACGGAAGACCATGCTCCGTGACTGTGCTGCGCATCCACCTAACACGGAACACCGTCCACCGCATCATGCATAACACGGAAGACGCAGCTCCGTATCTACGTAATACGGAGGACGATTCTCCGCATCATGCTAACACGGAGGACGATTCTCCGTATCACGTCGGTATTTCGGGCCATTTTTTTCAAAATCAGTATTTTGGGCAAAAACTTGTGAAAAATAGGCATTTTGGTAATTCTCTCTTAATTTTATACATATAATATTTTATATTGAAATAATAATTATAATGCTAAAATAAAGTTTTTCAATCTTTTATATAAATAACATGAAGTAAATATAATTTATATATTTATTTAATACGGGTAATTAATGATTATTAAAATGTTATTAAGATGTCATTAATTTGCTACTTAATGCAAGAAAAATAATTAATAAAAAATCAAAAAGTGAGAATTCAAGAAAAATAAATTAAACACTTCTGATGCGATTCTGGCCTCCAGACATTATAAATAATATATATAGATAGTACTAAGAAGAGGGCTTGGTTTAATTTTGTGTTTGTATACCAGGCAATAAGAAAAAAACAGAACATAACAGCCTCATCATGTACAACTTTTTGTGACATGATTGTTGACAGTAAGAAGTCAAGTACCAACAGCTCATCAAGTTATCGAAACGAGAGTATGCCGCTGCCGCATCAGCCGCGAGATCATGCTAATCTAAACTTGTTTCTAGATCTTATCACGTAACACCAACCACTTCTAGTGTGCTGATCAAATGATAGGGGTGTTTGGAAATTTATTTTAAGATAAAATTAGAGATTTTTATTCTTTTTATGAAAAAATTAATTTTTTTTGTAATTTATAGAATCTTAAACATACATTAAATACTTATATAAAAAAATTATCAAAACATGAAATTTTTACCCGAAAATAAATCGATAACGACTTAAACTAACCTGTTTCTATAAATTATTTTGAGGTAAAATCAATATGCCTTAATTGGACACCTTTATTTATTTTTGCGATTGAATGATGCTTAGGCTATTAAAAATTTTCCTTTACTACTATTTCTCCATCAGTTGCTATTCTGTCCGGGCCGGGGAAAAAAATATTCATCCAAAACAAAATTATTTGTTTAATTCAACAAGTTTCTGAATATAGAAATCTTACACTTTATATAACAAAATATTAAGAGTACACACGTCTCCATAATTTATTGAAGTTGTGAAAATGTGAGCTGAATTAGAAGTTAGAAAATAAAATAAACTAAATACACACGTGCAACTGTCATAGGAATAGAAGCTCGATATTTAGAAGAACCATTTACAACTTACAAGTTGCAAACATTACTGGTATTTTATTAGACAAATGGTACAAACGTTACTTATATATTATTACACAAATGCATTTTAAAATTGGATAATCTAGTTTGGTTTACCAACAATGATTGTTGATTTTATAAGTTAATTATGCTACGAAAGAAATCCAAAAGTCCTTTTTGTTTATTAAATTTCATTTAAATGGGATCTATTTATCTTTTAATATTAATTTTATTTGTAACAATTTATTATGAAATAAAATTTGTGTTCATAAAAGTAAAAAAATAATAACTATGCTATGACCTACCCAAATATTATCATTTTAGAAATAAATAATTATTTTTATCAAAATAAATAAATAAAATTAATTGATTGTGATATATGAAAATCCATATTTATTACACACCCTTTATGATTACTGTTCAACAATAACATCTTCATGATATTTTTACTTTGTCCTAATTCCCTATCTTACTTTTTGACAATGTTACAATTATTTAGTGATATATCTTATATTATTAGGGTCCTAAACATTAATTATAATTCAGCTCTTAAAAATAGATCAAAATAGTTTATTAGACGGGAGTTGCTAAAAACCCTCACAAATTCACTTTTTATGTTTAAGTTAATTTGTTGGATCCTTAAAATTTTGACAAACTTGTTATTTAAAAAAGGAACTAGTGGTCAGCTTAGGTGTATCAAGGAAGGTAGATTTAAAATATCCAGAATAACAAATGTATAATCTTATTTTGTCAGATCCAATCAACTTTTTTTTTTTAAATAAATCGTACTTGCATTACTTAGAAATGATCACTTTCGAGTAAATAATTGCAGGAGGAGTGACAAACCACTCTCCATACCCTGACATAGAATTTGTGCAGCATTTACAAGCAAAAGGACCACACGATTCGCAGACCGATAATCGAACTACTAGCACTTGATCAACGTGCTTTAATGATTTTGTCCAAGAAATGGCTTTTTGAAGGCTAATGGCTTCAACTTCTCGTGGTTGCCAATTACCTTCTATATGACAGCGTCGAGCTCCAACCTGAGCTTCATTCCTATCCTGGAGCAAATTCCGAGCGGTTGGCAACACACCTATCATGACAAAAACTAGAAAACAAAGCCAAAACAAAAACCCCCAAAAATTGGGGACAAACATAAAACCCCAAAAAATTGGGGACAACAACCCAAAAAATGGGTAGAGAAAATCACTTCGAAAAATCAAATATCTCGGATTGCCACCAAATTTTGATATGATGTTAAGCAGGAGATTTCGAGTTCTAAATCAAAACAGATCTGAAAAGAACTCGAATGGGTTTTTCGAAATTTTTAGGAAAAAATTCCGATTTATGGATGGAATGAAGGGGGACTGTGAAGGTGGGTGAATGCTTGGTTGGAGAAGGAGGAGATATAAGGAGGAAGGAGGAGGAGTAGGGCTGTTAACGAAACGAATTCGAAACGAATACTTTAATTTTCATATTTGTATTCGTTTTAAATATATATATATATATATATATATATATATATATATATATATATATATATTCGGATTCGTATTCATTTATTACCCGAATAATTATTTGTATTCGTATTCGGATTCGGTTAAATTCACGAACTATTCATATTCGTTTAAGGTACTCATTTAAAAGAAAATGAAACTAAATAACTAAACTGCTGGTCCGTGACAAAAGTTATGAACTCCCATAGTCCCATACTTCACCAGTTCAAGCAAATTATAAAGTACTAACATTACAGTCATCCAACTCAAAGAAAATAAAATTCAAATTAAAACCAAAATGTAAAAGTTTAATATGCCTTAATTAATTTCAAGCTCATGCAACAAAACCTCCACTGGCTCTTCATCCTCATAGAAAAAACATTATGACAAGTGAGAATTTTTGTTATTAAAACTAAAAGTAGTTAACTTCTTTGACAATATATCTGAAAGTATAAAAAATATAAAAATCTTACATGAGTTTTTGGTTGCTTCTTTATTCCATGAAGACGATGAACCCAATCTCATCCAAGGCAAACGAAGAAGAAGGGCAAGTCATTTGAAAAAAAGAAAAAAAAAGCTTGAGTTGAGAATTAGGGATACAGAGAACAGAGTGAGAGGAGGCGACTTGACGAGAGATGGTTGTGAAACAATTAGGGATTTAGGGTTATATTTTATTGGGTTCTAAATTTTAGTATATGGACTGGACTAGGCTGGTTTGATTTTAATATATGGTCCCAAAAGAGAATATGGACTAAGTGTTAAGTGCCTACTGCCTATGTTTATACAACTCGTAATCCATAATCCTATTAAATAAAAAATATAATATTTTTCTATATAATATAAAATTATATATATATATATATAATATTTAATTTCCGAATAATTAAGCGAATAACGAATACGAATATTTATCTATTCGAATTTGTATTTGTTAACAAACCGAATATTTTTTAAGATTTGAATTCGTATTTGTATTTATTAATAAACGAACACGAATAATGTTAAACGAATTCGAATACCGAATATTTCATTAAATATTCGTTTCGTTAACAGTCCTAAGGAGGAGTATCGGACTTAAATAGTTCGGCCGACTCTCATCGAGAAAAAAGAGAGAGCGGAGAGAGAGAAAAGCGAGAGTAATCCAATTAGGTGCCCGTTTGGCACAACTTTTATTTTGGATTTATGGAGTTATTTTCGGATAAAAATTTTATATTTTGATAATTTTTTTATAGAAGTATTTAATGTATGTTTGATATTCAATAAGTTGCAAAAATAAGTTGGAAAGTTAGGAATCTCCAACTTTGTGTTAAAATAAGTTGACTTATTCTCGAAAAAAGTTATCCCAAACACCAATCCAATAACTTTTCTTTTTGGTTGTTGATTTTCTCATGATAAATCATTATTATACGGATTTAAAAAAGGAACTAGTGGTCAGCTTAGGTGTATCAAGGAAGGTAGATTTAAAATATTCAAACGTATAATCTTATTTTGTCAGATCCAATCACCTTTTTTTTTTTGGTTGTTGATTTTCTCTTGATAATTCATTATTATACGGTGAAAGATCGATAAAAAAGGCACTTTCTCCCTTCGTCTCATTAGTTTTGTATCCTTTTGATTTTTTCTAAAGTTAAATTAATTGATATTTGATTGTAATTTTAATTTGTTATTTTACATTTTATGATAATTTTTTTATAATTTGTTTATTTATCAATATTTATTAATTTGTAATCAAAATCCAAATAATTTGATTTTAAAAATTCAAAATTGAACAAAATAAATGAACAGAGGAAGTACTAAATATAAATGAACTTATCATTGTATTTATAAAACGACATAGGTCTTTGTAAATTCATAGTATCTAAAAAAGAATCTAAAAATCAAGTTCATATAAGTTTTATATTTATATTAATACTAAAACATATACCTATTAATTAAATAAACTATCAGACGACAAGTTTTCGTCAAAAATTTTCTCGCTTCTTTTTTCATTCATAAATATTAATTAATATCATCCTAATACATACTATATTAAAACTATATACTCATTAAATACTATATATTGTCCTAATAAAATAATTGATTTCATTCCTAAAATTTAATTTTCATTTTCCTATTATGTTTTAATTTACATATACAAGTTCTTACTGTATATAATTTTTACATATTAAAATTTTAAAAAAATAACATATTAATCTATTTACAAAAAAATTACATCTAAAAATTAATATGCATAGCACTAGTGCTATTCTAATACAAGAACAAGAAAGTCTCCTTTCAAATTATATAATTGGGATGGAGAAGGATATTGTTTAAAAAAATTATTACATGAAAACGATTTTTTGTACTATAATTCTGATTTTTTTTAAAAAACTATTTTAGAGGAATTTTATTATGGGTTTCTTGTGTCTGAGAATGACCTTAAGATTAAACTAATTTTAATACAAATTTAAGAGTATTTATGTAAATTATGATAAAAAAATTGTATTTACAAAAATGTCCCTGCGGGACCCCTTACTAGGGGAGATTCTTGAGGACAATATCAGACCCCGTTTTCTCTTTTATTATTTACTAGTCTATAACTCGTGCGATGCACAGTTGCTTATAAACTATTTAATTATATTTCGTTAAAATTTTAAGTTGAATATATGTTTTTATTATTAAAATATTTTTTAATTTTTTAAATTTCATGAATATAAATATTATTCTAATTATGTATTTTAATTATTACTTTTAAATACATATGTATATATAAAAATATTACATAGAAGTAGTTTTTTTATTTTTTATTTAGTAGAAAGAGTAAAATTTATTTATTCATGTAGACCTTTTTAAATTTTTATTCAAAATTTTCTATATTGTAAGTATTTTCCAGATTTTATGTAATTTTTAACTATATAACTTATAACTCGTGTGATGCACATATGTTTTTTTAATATTCTTTTTATCTGGTTACTCATATTTTCATACATATATTTTTTAATTAGTAGGGAAAAAAATTATTTACGATAATAAAATATCATAATACATTTTTGATAATATTTTAAACGACAGTGTTTTAATTTTTAACTATAATATGTTATTGACGAAAATTTTTGTGAGTAGCTTATAAGATAATATAAATATATAATAATACTTTATTAAAAAAAGATAATAAATTTTTTGGATTATAATATGATATTGACGGGAATAGAACCTTAAAGGGCTTTTTTCATAAATAAATAGGGAAAAGTAAATTTTTGCACATTTACTTTTGTTAAGAATAGCTATTTGCAATTTTACCAAACTAAGTTTCTAAATTGCAAAAATACTATAAATTAGGGCACCACTTCCCCCTGCCCAGTTCGATTCTTTTTTTTTTTTTTAAGATGGAGTGCTATTTTGGTGGATTTGGGTTGCAAGGCCCCGCATGGGCATATTCAATTGAATGCAACCACATTCAACTGAATGCAACCACATGCAACAAAATTTATGATTTCAAGTTCCATTTTTCAGTTGTCATTTTCGACCTCTTTTTTGAACTTTATATATAATAGTCCAAAAAAGTGATCGAAAATGACAACTGAAAAATGGAACTTGAAATCAGCAACTAAATGCAACCACATGCAACTAAATTTGCAACTGAATGCAACCACATGCAACTTTTTTTTAAGGTGGGTTGATTTTGGGTTCCAAGGCCCCGCAGGGGCATATTCAACTGAATGCAACCACATGCAACTAAATTTCTGATTTCAAGTTCCATTTTCAGTTGTCATTTTCGACCACTTTTTTGAGATATATATATATATATTCCAAAAAAAGGTCGAAAATGACGATTGAAAAATGGAACTTGAAATCAGCAACTTAATGCAACCACATGCAACTAAATTTCTGATTTCATGCAACTAAATTTGCAACTGAATGCAACCATATGCAACTAAATTTCTGATTTCAAGTTCAATTTTTCAGTTGTCATTTTCGGCCCCTTTTTTTGACACAATATATATATATATATATATATATATATATATATATATATGGGTTGTCTTCTACAGCCACAGTTGGATATTTTTGAATATTGATCCAACCCATCTATAACCATCCACTAAAGATATAGACGGCTGGGATTTAAAAGTTTACGCTATATTATAACCATCCACTAAAGATATGGACGACTTAGACCCTATATGTCTATAGAATTTGAAAACATAACGGTTGAAGAACAGGTTATCCATTAAGATCACATAGGGTAGTATAAGTATTTTCATCTCACACCACGAATCATATTGATAAACAATTATGAACCTATGCTAGCATGGCAAGTTCTAAATCTCAAGATCCACTTTCACTTCACAAGAGATTAACAATTCAATTTAGATGTTAGCTACGCATCTAAAAGCATTAAGATTAACCATACGAGGATATCAATTTCACATCACACACAGATCTTTAAAGCATCAAGATACTAAGTTCCATAAATAAATCCGTTAGAATCCCATGACAATGGTTAGCCCATAATTGAACCGTTCATCGTCATGGGAATTGATGAAAACATGATAATTAACAAGATATGAAAGAAAATGACAATAATATTAATAAAGCGAAGAGTTGAGAAAACAAATCTATGTTTCAACGTATACAAAAGATGAAGTAGATCTAGATCCGTGCTTGTCACCGAGCGTTGAATCCTTTTCCACTCTCTCCCTTGCAATTCTAAGTTACAATAATAAAAATCTGATACAAATTACATGGTAGGATATGTTTAAATAGACTCTAGAAGTCTTGCCCAGTAAGCAATTACCTTCTATTACAATTAGAATTCGATTAAGGTACCAAAGACTGCCCAAAATATAATTAGAATTAGAAAAAGGGCAAAACAGTAATCTTTCAGCCTTGCTTCACAAAGAACACGTGCGTGAATTTTAACTACACGCTCCCTGCCCCTGCTATCTATCCCAGGTTGTAGAAAATCTCTCAAGCTTCGCGTGAGCTGTAAGATCGCTGAAAACGGACTTCTAGAACTCCAGATATGGCCAAAATAGTGAAGACTGCGCAACCTTCCCGGAAAATCCGAATTTTAATCAATTAATCCTCCAAACACTATAGAAGCATCCCCCATAATCAACATTCTTGTAAGTCTGCACAACTAAGCAAAACACATCAAAGCTACAATAAACTTGAGGCCAAGTCAATCAATTTAAGCAGAATTTAAGCGATCCAAGTGGATATAAAATCCACTTATCACACCCCCAAACTTAAACCGATGCTTGTCCTCAAGCATAAACAATTACAACTAACTAGTACCACTTCCGTAGGTGATCACGGTTGCATTTGGCATATACAACAAGCCCTTTAAACCCCTAGGCATCCCCAGTGGACGAGTAAGGTCTCGTGAGGGCCTATAGTGAATGTACCCACAAAATCCATTTAACCTAATGCAATGCAATGCATGAATGCAACTAATATGAAAAATGCAAAGATCCCCTTCAAACTAACCAAAACCAACTAGGAAGCAAATATCTTAGAGAATGCAACTAAATCCAAATAGAGTTCGACCAAGTTCCCGTATACTAACAATACATGAACAGAAACGTGCGTGTGTGCAATGCTTATCAGAAATACTCCCAAAACTAGGTCAAAAATCATACACGCTCTTCGTCAAGACAATCACAGGTTTATAAATAGAATAGACTGTAGACACTTCATAACCTAAGAACACCTCCAACCTTATCCAAGGTTGACAGAAATTCATGCTTTATTACTAACTAATACGACACATATATACAAGCATGCTTATTTAACCGTGCAATGGATTAGACCCCGAAAGGCTTATACAATAATACCCATGTAATGAGCATTGGGTTAGTGGATCCCAGACTATAAGCCTTAGGTCACTAGGCACAAAGTCCCCTAGAACTTAATTGCTCGAGTATTAAAGAGCTCACCCTGGTTAATCTTGCATATAAAAAATTGCAACTTTTGACTCTTTTTTTTTCTGCTTTTTTTTCTATGCAATCTGGAATGAGAATTCTCAATTCCAACCCTAGACTACTCATATAAATATGAGCCGGCTACTAGCCATTTGACATCTAGCAATTATTGACAATTATTTACAATTTAAGCATGAAATCCCTGTTTTCCCCAAACTTAGACTTATGTGTTCTAGGCCATCAAGGGAATAAAGAAAATTCTAACTATAATCAAGTGATTAAATCTCAAAACATCCAAACAAGCATGACCTCAACCTAGCCCAAAAGCACCCAATGAGACTGTGTAATTAGTTTTGTTTCCGAAACACATAAGTCAATTTCATAGAAACTATAAGTCAACCCTCTATTCATCATTACCACACTCAATTAGATACCTACCTACCAATTAGAATTAGCTCATTCTAAGGGATCATGAAATATGCATGCCATGAAATGCAACTAATATGAACTCACATGGTATACGAAACAAAAAATAGAATGTCCTATATGAAACAAACGTAATTAATACGTACAAACATGCATGAATTACCACTAATATGCAAAACATGATATCTATATGCACACATAATACAACTACTAATCCCTCAAACCACCCCCAAACTTAAAATAGTCAATGTCCGCATTGAATGGAAGTAAATACGAGGGATAGCAGAAAACATACCTACTCGTCCTCATCCTCGGATGAATCAGTATCTGGCGGTGGATAAGGTGTACGAGCTCCATAGACGGGCCACCAGGCCTGAATACCCGCATCTCTCAAAGCTGTAGCCATATCCTCAGCATACTCCCGGTTACTAGCATGTATAGCATCCATACGCCTATACAAACGTCTAAAGTGAGCATCCAAAACCCTTGGTACTCTCGAAACCCGTGGCGGAGCGCCCGCTCCCTGACCACTAGTACCAGCACCACTAACACCATACCCGAGCCCCCTAGGATGTGGGATTCCGCCTTGCCATTCTGGCATCCGATCAATAGACACGTCAACAATGGAAGCCAAAGGTGACTGCAACTCCTCATCCGCACCCCATGTAACACCACTAACCATACACAATCCAACTATGATAGAAGCATGGGGCATCGATGACAGTGCACTAGACTTTAAACACCTGCGAATATTCTGATGAACAATATATGCGACATCAATGTACTTCCCTTTTAGAATGCCCCAAAGAATAATCGCTCTGTCAGCTGTGACCTCACCCGTATGAGAAGTAGGCATAATATTGGCACAAAGAAAATGATACCATGCTCGTGCAAACTTATTCATAGCAGAAGACAGAAAAGAAAGTGGCTCATTAGTTCCCAATTTATACTTCCAACTTGTACCGGGAACACAAAGTTCATGAACAATCGCCTCCATATCCACATCATCACTAGTCTTCAGTGCCCAATTTTCATCCCCCACAAGCTTAGGTGGTTGTCCCAAAATTGGACGAATAGCATCTGCCCATCTTTAGCATTCACATAAAACTCCCTAACTACATTCACCGGAACCGGAGCAGGTGCCTTACAAATCTCTCCCCATCGTAACTCACTAATCACCTCAACCAACCCATAATGACGAGTTAGCAAAAACCCCCTTTCCTTCGCCACCGGCCTTGACAACAATCGATTATACTCAACCTCCGCCTCCGGAGAAGAAAATCTCTCCTCCCTACTAGAACCACCTCTCATTCTCTTAGGAGCCATCACAATCAATTCTCAACTCAACAAAATCCACCAATAGCAATGAACCAAGCAATTGCACACAAAAATCACAAAATCCCCAAATTTACAAGAGCACAAATTCGTAATAAAAATTAAAGAAGAAATTTACCCAATACGAATTGAAGAGGTGTAACTTGCAATGAAAATCCCCCAAACTTGAATCCTTCTTGCTTCTTGAAATTGGAATGGAGATTTAGAGATTTTAATTTAGGGATTGGGTGTATATATTTGTGTAAGTATAGGTGTATAAGGTAGGAAATTTGAATGGAGATATAAAAGAAAAGAATAAAATTTGAATTAGAATTGATATGGGTTTAGGATTTGAAGAGGAGATGGAGGATTTGGAATTGATATAGGTTTAGGATTGGGTTTAGGGATGTAGTATAAGAAGAGAAAAGAAATTGGGGTGAAAGGATTTTTTTTTTTTTTATAAGTATAGCAGCTGAAAAAAACGAGTTAAACATTGCATACAGCGCAACTTGCGCACGGCTGGCGCAAACTGCGCTTAACACAGTAACGCAGGCGCAAGTTGCGTTACGCAGGAGCAAGTTGCGCGACCAGCAGAAACGCAGGCGCAACCTGCGCGAAGAACATTTTTTAATTTTTTTTTCACAACAAATTTTTTTTTTCACACTCATTTTTTTTTGAAAGAAAGAGACAAAAATATACAAGGCTTACACAATGCTTGGGTTGCCTCCCAAGAAGCGCTCCTTTTACGTCATTAGCTTGACGTTCTTCTTCCGAATCAAGTAGATGCCAAAACGGTGGAAACCTTATCGCTTTGAAACGACCCTCCATAATAATGCTTCAACCGCTGTCCATTCACTTTAAAAGCATGATCCAGTGTTGTTTCATAAATTTCAATAGCTCCATGTGGATACACCGTCTTAACAATAAATGGACCCGACCACCTTGACTTGAGTTTTCCCGGAAAAAGCTTGAGGCGAGAATTAAATAGCAACACCTGTTGACCTGGCAAAAATGCTTTTGGTACCAACCTTTTATCATGCCACCTCTTAACCTTCTCCTTATACATCTTGTTATTTTCGTAAGCTTGCTCACGAAATTCCTCAAGTTCATTCAACTGAAGCAACCGTTTTGCACCCGCAGCTGTGATATCTAAATTCAATTTCTTTAACGCCCAATATGCCTTATGTTCCAACTCTGCAGGCAAATGACATGCTTTCCCATAAACTAACTGAAACGGAGACATACCTAGAGGAGCTAGTTTTGTAGGTAGTTCTGTACGCCCACACAGCTTCATCCAACTTCAATGACCAATCCTTACGAGACGGATTCACCACTTTTTCCAGAATTCTCTTGATCTCCCTGTTAGAAACTTCAGCTTGGCCATTCGTTTGAGGATGATAAGCAGTGGCAACACGATGCGTCACATTATATTTCGCCATCAACGTAGTAAACTGGCGATTGCAAAAGTGAGTTCCCTCATCACTTATTATAGCACGTGGAGTTCCGAAATGCGTAAAAATTTGCTTATGCAAGAAATTCAATACCACCTTCGCATCATTGGTTGGCAACGCCTTAACCTCGACCCATTTAGACACGTAATCCACAGCTAGCAAGATGTACTGATTATTGCATGAAGAAACAAAAGGTCCCATGAAGTCAATCCCCAAAACATCAAAGATCTCCACCTCAAGAAGCATGTTAAGAGGCATCTCGTTCCTTCTAGAAATATTGCCAACCCTTTGACAACGATCACATCTCAACACGAACTGATGAGCATCCTTAAACAAGGTAGGCCAATAGAAACCTTCTTAAAGCACACGAGCCGCTGCTTTTCTCCACCATAATGGCCACCATAAACAGTTGAGTGGCAACCTCGCAACACACCCTCCGTCTCACTATACGGAATACATCGTCTGATCATCTGATCTGCTCCTTGTCTAAACAGAAATGGTTCATCCCAACGGTACCACTTCACATCATGTAGAAACTTCTTCCTTTGAGCACTCGAAAGATCTGGAGGAATAACATTGCTAACCAAATAGTTCACATAATCTGCAAACCATGGCTCTTCATCTTGCACTCCAAAAAGCTGCTCATCTGGAAAAGATTCATTAATAAGAGATTTGTAATGCGAATCCTTATCGTGGTCCTCTAAGCGTGAGAGATGATCCGCTACTTGATTTTCCGTGCCTTTCCTATCCTTGATTTCCACATCAAATTCTTGCAAAAGAAGCACCCAACGAATCAATCTAGGCTTTGAATCCTTCTTCGACATGAGATATCGAATAGCAGCATGATCCGTGTAAACAATCACCTTCGTACCAAGCAAATAAGACCTGAATTTCTCGAAACCATAGACAACTGCTAGCAACTCCTTCTCCGTAGTAGTGTAGTTTAGTTGTGCATCATTGAGGGTTTTACTAGCATAGTAAACCACATGAAAAATTTTATCCTTCCTTTGACCAAGCACAGCTCCAACAGCATAGTCACTAGCATCACACATAAGTTCGAACGGTTCCTCCCAATTAGGTGCGGTAATGACTGGTGTAGTAGTCAACTTCTTCTTCAAGAGCTCAAAAGCTGCAAGGCACTCATCATCAAACTTGCAAGGAACATCCTTTTCCAACAAGTTACACAAAGGTTTAGAGATTTTCGAGAAGTCTTGAATGAATCTCCGATAGAACCCCGCATGACCAAGAAAACTGTGAATTCCTTTAACAGA
This sequence comes from Saposhnikovia divaricata, assembly GCA_036435485.1. Lineage (NCBI taxonomy): Eukaryota > Viridiplantae > Streptophyta > Magnoliopsida > Apiales > Apiaceae > Saposhnikovia > Saposhnikovia divaricata. The sequence continues at coordinate 61,693,619 of CM071598.1, forward strand.
GATAGGTGGAGGAAGATTTTCGATTGTCTCCACCTTAGCCTTATCCACTTCAAGCCCCTTAACAAATACCTTGTGCCCAAGAATAATTCCTTCTTGCACCATAAAGTGACACTTCGCCCAATTAAGCACCAAGTTAGTCTCCACACAACGTTTCAATATCAAGCCAAGATTATGCAAGCACTCGTCATATGAAGTACCAAAAACTGAGAAGTCATCCATAAAAACCTCCACATTCGAGCCAATCATGTCTGAGAAAATAGCCATCATACACCTTTGAAAAGTAGCAGGAGCACCACAAAGTCCAAAAGAAACTCGACGAAAAGCAAAAGTGCCAAAAGGACATGTGAATGTGGTCTTCTCTTGATCTTCCGGAGCAATGCAAATCTGATTATACCCCGAATAACCATCAAGCAAACAATAATACTCGTGTCCCGCCAACCTGTCTAACATCTGATCAACGAATGGAAGAGGAAAGTGGTCTTTTCTCGTGGCTTTGTTGAGCTTCCGATAATCCATGCACACTCTCCATCCCGTGACTGTCCGAGTAGGGATGAGCTCATTCTTTTCATTAGCAACAACTGTCATGCCACCTTTCTTTGGCACACATTGAACCGGACTCACCCAAGAACTGTCCGAGATAGGATAGATAATACCCGCATCTAACCACTTTAAAATTTCCTTCTTCACCACCTCTTTCATGATAGGATTAAGTCTTCGCTGATGCTCAACAGTAGGCTTAGCTCCTTCCTCAGCAGAATATTGTGCATGCAATAAGAAGGGCTGATTCCCTTTATATCTACTATGGTCCAACCAATTGCTGACTTGAACTCCCTCAAAATTCGCAAGAGCTTTTCTTCCGCACTAGCTGACAAGTTAGAGGCAATAATAACAAGTAATGTAGATGCATCACCAAGAAAAACGTACCTCAAGTGTTCCGGAAGTGGTTTGAGTTCAAGTGTAGGAGCTTCCTCAATAGATGGTTTCAGACGCCCCTCCGAATTTTTAAGTTATGCTAACCCAAGAGATTCAAAAGACAAATCAAATCTCCTTTTCCAAAGAGCTGAATTTAGCTGCTGAAGTTGCTCGGTTATTTCCTCATCTTCAAAATTAGAGTCACCAACTAAAACTTTTTCCAAAGAATCTGACTTAAGCAACTTCTCAATTTCCATAGAAACTGCAGAATCAATCAAATCTACCTTCAAGCATTCTTCTTCATCTGTGGGAAATTTCATTGCATTGAACACATTAAAAGTGATATTCTGGTCTTGCACTCTCATGATGAGCTCCCCTTTCTGCACATCGATCAAGGTTCTACCAGTGGCTAAGAACGGTCTTCCCAAGATTATGGGAATCTTCTTATCCTCTTCAAAATCCAAGATAACAAAATCAGCAGGAAATATGAGTTTGTCAACTTTCACCAAAACATCCTCCACTATGCCTCTAGGATATGTAATTGAACGATCAGCCAACTGCAAAGAAGTGTTGGTAGGCTTTGGTTTCGGTAGACCAAGTTGCATATAGGCTGACAAGGGCATGAGATTGATGCTAGCTCCCAAGTCACACAAGCACTTCTCAAAAGACAAATTACCAATAGTGCATGGAATAGTAAAGCTACCAGGATCCTTTAGTTTTGGAGGCAATTTCTGTTGCAGCACAGCACTGCACTCTTCCGTTAGAGCAACGATCTCTAATTCCTCGAGCTTCAACTTACGATAAAGAATCCCCTTCATGAACTTGGCATAGCTCGGCATCTGTTCAAGAGCTTCGGCAAAGGGAATGTTAATCTGCAACTTCTTGAACACCTCTAAGAACTTAGCAAATTTCTTATCCAACTGTTGCTTCCGGAGTCTTCTAGGATAAGGAGGAGGAGGATAGATCTGAGTATTCTTCATAGACTGCTCCGGAGAAGCTTTTTCAACAGGTTCCTTGCTCTTTTCCACTTCACCACCTTGCTGATCAGCCACAAAATCAGATTTAGCAATTTTGGGCACTGCAGATTTTTCAACCTGCTGCTTCTGAACATCTTCATCTTCTTCAGCTGCTGATTTAGGATCTGTTGTAACCTTTCCCGATCTCAAAGTCACAGCCTTCACCTGTTCTTTGCCATCCCTCCTGCCCGGATTAGTCTCGGTATCACTAGGAAGAGTTCCTTGTTGCCTACTAAGTAAGGCACTTGCAATCTGTCCCATCTGGTTTTCCAAGACCTTTTGAGAAGCTTGCAGGTTCTTCATCATCATCCTCAAATCATCCATTTCTGATTTTTCATTAGATGATTGCCCAGCATGAGCCTGGGGCTGTTGCTGCTGAAATCCAAGAGGCTGATATGGTTGCCTTGGAGCATACTACTGCTGATAACCTTGATTGAATGGCCTTGCTTGCTGACCCTGAAACTGCTGATAGGGCTGCTGAGGTTGTTGAGCACCTTGGTTGTTGCTCCAGCTGAAGTTAGGATGATTCCTGTTGTTTGGATGATAGGTGGCTGGAACTGGTGCAGCAGGTCTCTGAAAATTACTTACAAACTGTGCTGATTCAGAAGAGATAGCACACTGATTCGTCTCATGTGCGCCCGCACATAGCTCACAAATACTAGCAACCTGCCGAACTCCATAATTAGCAATAGAATCCACCTTCATCGTAAGAGCCTTCAACTGAGCTGCAATAGCTGAAGCTGTGTCAACTGCAAGAACACCTGCTACCTTGCCTTGAGAAAGCCTCTGTGTTGGATTTTGATATTCATTAGCAGTCATCGTCTCAATTAGATCATAAGCCTCCGCATAGCTCTTAGACCACAGAGCTCCACCTGATGCTGCATCTAGCAAAGGTCTAGACTGTGCTCCCAACCCATTGTAAAAACCGTTGATAACCATCCAATCAGGCATGCCATGATGTGGACACCTACGAAGCATCTCCTTGTAACGTTCCCAAGCCTCACACAAAGACTCGCCAGATTGCTGTTGAAACTGAGTTAGCTGGTTCCGTATTGCCGCTGTTTTCGCCATAGGGAAGAATTTAGTAAGAAACTTCTGAGCAAGATCCTCCCATGTAGTAATGGAACCAGCTGGTAGAGAGTGTAACCAGCCTTTAGCCTTATCCCTTAAAGAGAATGGGAAAAGCCTCAACTTGATAGCATCCTCCGACACACCATTAAATTTGAAAGTGTCGTAGATCTCGATAAAGTCCCGGATGTGCATGTTAGGATCCTCTGTCGAAGCACCCCCAAACTGAACCGAATTCTACACCATCTGAATTGTGCTCGTCTTGATCTCAAAGTTGTTCGCTGCAATAGCTGGCCTGACAATACTAGATTGTATGTCATTGATCTTTGGTTGCGAATAGTCCTTCAAAGCCTTGACTGCTGCTGGTAAATCTGCCATCTCTATAGTAGTTTCAAGTTCCTCTTTCTTATTATCTACTACAAGACCGTCTTCTGCCAGTTTTTCCTTACGAGCCTGAAAACGTGTTCGTATACACGTTCAAGTACCTGAAAACACCACGAAACAAACAACTAAGTAAGAAATCTGAGTCAGTGAACGCTAACGACCACTGATGACAAGCACATAAACTAAACAAAACACCGATGAGCCCCGGCAACGGCGCCAAAAACTTGTTTACACAAAATTACGCAAGCGCACGTAGTCACAAGTAATATAATTTAAGTTCGTTCCGCAGAGATCTGGTTAAGTTTTAATCAGAAAATATGCCTATACAACAATGTATGGTCTTAATTCACTGCTAAGAAAAATAACAATTTTGGGATTGATTATCTAAATTAAACTAGGATGCAAATATTAAACTAAGAATTAAAGTAACTAATGAGATTGAAATCGAATTACTAATATGAGAATAAACATGGGATCCTAACTTCATTAAATACTTCCCTTAGATCTGACGCCTTTAATCTCTATATGCAATGGTTTGGATATCTGATCGGATAACACGAAACAAGTATACGCTACCTGTCAGCATACGCATACCAAACTAAACATACATCCACAAAAGAGATAGAAGATGAATAGACACCAATTATGCTTAGACCCTATATGTCTATAGAATTTGAAAACATAACGGTTGAAGAACAGGTTATCCATTAAGATCACATAGGGTAGTATAAGTATTTTCATCTCACACCATGAATCATATTGATAAACAATTATGAACCTATGCTAGCATGGCAAGTTCTAAATCTCAAGATCCACTTTCACTTCACAAGAGATTAACAATTCAATTTAGATGTTAGCTACGCATCTAAAAGCATTAAGATTAACCATACGAGGATATCAATTTCACATCACACACAGATCTTTAAAGCATCAAGATACTAAGTTCCATAAATAAATCCGTTAGAATCCCATGACAATGATTAGCCCATAATTGAACCGTTCATCGTCATGGGAATTGATGAAAACATGATAATTAACAAGATATGAAAGAAAATAACAATAATATTAATAAAGCGAAGAGTTGAGAAAACAATCTATGTTTCAACGTATACAAAAGATGAAGTAGATCTAGATCCGTGCTTGTCACCGAGCGTTGAATCCTTTTCCACTCTCTCCCTTGCAATTCTAAGTTACAATAATAAAAATCTGATACAAATTACATGGTAGGATGTGTTTAAATAGACTCTAGAAGTCTTGCCCAGTAAGCAATTACCTTCTATTACAATTAGAATTCGATTAAGGTACCAAAGACTGCCCAAAATACAATTAGAATTAGAAAAAGGGCAAAACAGTAATCTTTCAGCCTTGCTTCACAAAGAACACGTGCGCGAATTTTAACTACATGCTCCCTGCACCTGCTATCTATCCCAGGTTGTAGAAAATCTCTCAAGCTTCGCGTGAACTGTAAGATCGCTGAAAACGGACTTCTAGAACTCCAGATATGGCCAAAACAGTGTAGACTGCGCAACCTTCCCGGAAAATCCGAATTTTAATCAATTAATCCTCCAAACACTATAGAAGCATCCCCCATAATCAACATTCTTGTAAGTCTGCACAACTAAGCAAAACACATCAAAACTACAATAAACTTGAGGCCAAGTCAATCAATTTAAGCAGAATTTAAGCGATCCAAGTGGATATAAAATCCACTTATCAATCTTCATTATTATCATCATCAAGATCTATTATTTTAGGGGTGTGTGGACTTTCGTTAACATCTTCATTTTCTACCTCAATCTCAATCTTACTAGGTGTCTTATTAGGAGATTTTAACTTTGAAAAAATGAAAGAAGCCATAGGTTAAATAGAGAACTAACCTTAAATTCCAAGCTCAATCTTCAAAAATCTTAATTTGGGATTGGTACTCCAAGCTCAATCTTCAAAATCTTCAAATTTGGGTAAGATTTGACAAATAAACTAAGATTGGTAAAGTAGAAATAGGTATAGATTGGTGTAGATTAAGTTTGTAATGGTGTAAAATATATCTCCAAATGATTTAAGATTGGGTATAAACTCAAGAACACTCTTGAAATGATATTTCAAAACATGAAGGGCTGTTTGAGCTGAAATTGGTGTAGTTCTCGGCTAAGATATATAATAGAGCGGAACAGATTAAGGGTAAAATGGGAATATTTGTTACACTATATAATATAGCGTATTACGCTCTATTATAGAGCGTATACGCTATATTATATAGCGTATTTTTTCTTCATCCTGACGGTTGACTGGACGTTTTAATATTATAAGATGGGTTGGTTTGATATATTAAAATATCAAAGTGTGGCTGGTGACCAGTTTCCTATATATATATATATATATATATATATATATATATATATATATATATATATATATGGTGTCCAAAAAAGAGGTCGAAAATGACAACTGAAAAATGAAACTTGAAATCAGTAACTGAATGCAACCACATGCAACTAAATTTGCAACTACATCCAACTGAATGTAATTTTTATTTTTCAGTTGCATTCAGTTGAATATGCCCCTGCAGGGCCTTACAACCCAAATCCACCAAAATCACCCCACCGTTTTTTATTAAAAAAAAAAAGTTGAATGTGGTTGCATTCATTTGAATATTGCCCCTGGCGGGGCCTTGAAACCCAAATCCACCAATTCAGTTACATGTGGTTGCATTCAGTTGAATATTGCTCCTGACGGGGCCTTGAAACCCAAATCCACCAATTTGCATGTGGTTGAATATTGCCCCTGGCGGGGCCTTGAAACCCAAATTCATTAATTCAGTTGCATGTGGTTGCATTAAGTTGAATATTACCCCTTGCAACCCAAATCCAACATATCACCCCACCTTTAAAAAAAAAATCGATAAACAGTACTTGCCACGTGGCAGTGCCACGTGGCTGGTACTGTTCATCGATAGGTTACCGTTAATTCGAATTATTTTTTAAAAAAAAAGAAAAATGGGTTGAAACCTAGTATGCAATGAAACTTGAGATAGTACATATGCAATGAATTAAAGAAGATGGTATTTTTGCAAAAAGAAACTTGAAACCTAGTATTTTTGGTAAATTCTCAAGCTTAAACTCTTAAGAATAGTTTATAAAATAATATATATGTTTTATAAAGATATGTTGTTGGTGGGATTCGAACTTAATCAAGGAAAATATTTTAAATATTGAAAAAAAAAAAATTCTTTTAGTATTAGATCCAATGTTCTCACTAATATATCTCAAAATCAAACTATCGAGCGTACAAAAAAAAGTGTAGTAAATAGACAAAGATTACCAATATAATAAATCTTTTTTCTATTTTTTTTTTGAACTTCTGCGTGGACAATTTCTTCCACGTGTCATCTTTTTCTCTCTCGCAGTGAAAATGGGAATCAGGAGTAGATTTAGGAATAAGAGCAGCTGTAGAAATTGAAGTACTACAAAACTTGCACCCCAGCGCCAACCAACCTGCTCTCCCCCTCCGTTAATACCTAAGCAAACACCAAGAATCAAAGAAACCCCCTTTTTTCTTACTACTTACAACTAGCTGTCTTGTGTACTCCCATCTCTCTCTCTCTCTCTCTCTCTCTCTCTCTCTCTCTCTCTCTCTCCCACATTAAAATAATATATTCCTTCCACCGCCGCAAGCATTGCAAAGATGAAAACAATCTCACTAGTCCTCCTTCCTGCTGTCATCAATTTGTAAGAATACAAGAAAAATTAGCTTAAAGAGATAGAGAGAGATTCCCCTACTTTCTGGAATTAGTCAAATATTTAGCCTCCCCCCCTTCTTTCTTCACATATATCCCATTTGGTAATTTTTCTCTCTCTGCCCCCTTTCCCTTTTTTGTATATAATTACATTAGGGTTTATCCCTCTGCCTTTCATTTTCATTTAATTCATTCTTTCTAATTTTAATCTCCACATATATCTGTGTTTACTGTTAGACTAGCCCTAGTCAATTAGGAATATATTGATAGAGTATAAAATATATGGCTTTTGATCAAAACTCAATTCCCATCAATCTACGCCCTTTAAATACAGCTAGGACTATTGTCGATGATTGTCGCATTGCCCCTCCTGTTACCACTACCTCTGGCAGAAATATTGAGGGGTTTTATGCTGCCAATCCTTCGAGAGACCACCCCCACCCCGGCAGCCCTTCTGCAGTTCCGGTTTATTATCCTGCTACGGTTTCTGATCCCGGGTTTGTGTATGGGAATGCTCCCGGGGTTGGAGGTGGTTGGGTGCAGCGTATGCCAGCCCCACCTCCTGTTGTTATTGGGGCTCCTGTTGTTACTTCCCCAGCTGTTGTTGTTCCAACGCCTGGTTATTGTAATAGCCCCAAACTTGGGAACAGGCTTGGTGGTACTAATTCTGATCAGGCCAGTGATGACGGTAGGGATGATTCGGTTTCTGGGAAAAAGGTCAAGTTTTTATGTAGCTATGGAGGAAAGATCATGCCGAGACCTAATGATGGGGCGTTGAGATATGTTGGTGGCGAGACTAAGATTATTAGTTTAAGAAGAAATGTGAGCTTTAATGAGTTGGTTCAGAAAATGACTGATTCATATGGGCAAAATGTTGTTATCAAGTATCAGTTGCCGGATGAGGATCTTGATGCTCTTGTATCAGTATCATCCCCAGATGATCTAGTGAATATGTTGGATGAATATGAGAGACTGGTCGAAAGGTCTCCGGATGGATCAGCTAAGTTAAGGGTATTCTTGTTTTCACCTACCGAGGGAGATTGTTCTGCCGCTGTTCAAATGGGGATTTCTAAAGATAATGGTCAGAGATATATTGAGGCAGTAAATGGCATTGTAGGTGGTACTATTGATGGTATCACGAGAAGGGAGAGTATGACTAGTGCTACTTCTACGCAAAATTCAGATTTGAGTGGGACTGAGGCTATCGACAGCACTGGTCTTGGGCAAGTGGATGTTGCTGGGACTCCATCGACTGGAGGGGTCTCACCTAAAAATAATTTCATTGCCTCTCAAGAAGTTGCGCCTAGACTGGTTTATGTGGACCCTAACCCACCAATGCTTGTTGAAGCTGCTACTGCTCCAGTAGGTATTCAAATGGTTAGTTCACATCCTCCAGTTTTATCCACTCAGCCTATTTCTGTTGTACAACCACAACCACAGCAAGTGGGATTTCCACCTCGTGCACCCTACTTTCAGGCCTATGTGGATACTCAACAAGAAGTGTTAAGCCGTCCCGAGTATGTACCATATCCTTCTCAGATGGGATTTCCTCCTCAGCTCTTGGGGGCTGTTAGGCCTGTGTTCACTCAACGGCAATATCACAATAATGTTGCCAACATTACCCCCCATCAGCAGTTTAATCCTGCCGTGCACATGTCAATGACTCCTTCCACCTATGCCAACCTCAGGCCAACCGCTGTGCAGCCAATTATTCAACCCCAACAAGTTCATATGGAACGTTTTCCAGAGGAGAGCCAGTATGGGCAAAGACCTATCCAACTTCCTGGTGATCAGAACTATAATGCCTATCATGCACAAGTCTCGCAGTCCCCTATTATGTCAGGAGATTTTGGTTGGCATCAAGCTCCACAGGCAGAGCAATTTGCCTTTTCTGATGGTTTGGCACCTCAGCAACATGCTGCTTTGGCTGAGAAATTGCCTAGATTTGAGGAGTGCTATATGTGCCAGAAAGCTTTACCTCACGCACATTCAGATACAGTAGCACAAGGTCAGAGAGAGAGTCCTACAACTACATCTGACTTCACCGCCGGTTATCACAGTCTCCAAACAGACGATAAGATAAGAGTCCAACCTTTAAGCACTGCTGCTCTAACTGGGGCCATGGGTGAAGGCATCGTTGAAAATCATTTTACTGGGGCACCTGTTACTTCCTTAGGCTATCTGGACCATGGAGGTAGGAAGCCGGCATACGTAGGAGTTGCAATACCTCAATATGTTGATGATAAAACTTCTTTTCAAAGAGAAAACAATCATAATCATCTTCAGACATCTCATCCACAGTGTGTAGTGGGTGGATCACCGTCTCCCGATGGTGTATTCATGGGAACTGCTCCCCAGTTGTACCAGGTAAATATCTCCCAGCAGCCTGCACTATCAGTAGAGCACAAGGCTAAACAAAATGTGTTGTATAACACAGCAGTTAGTGTAGCTTCCGCTGGGGATACCTCTTCTCAAGCTTCTGACCATTTGGTTAATGAATCTCCCAGAGAGAATTCTGGTAAGTTGCCTGGCTTTGTGTCTAAAGAAGGTGCACTAGAGTCCTCTCCCGCATACGATCAACTTAGACAAATTGACAGTAGATTGGAAAGTCTTGGTGTGCGCCCCTCAGAAGTTGTTATCGATAATGAGCAAATGATGCCGCCTGCTGATAATTTCAAGCAGGAAGATATCATGGATAATAGAGTACAGCAGATTGCTAACAGGGAACCCTATGTAGATAATGCTTTTAGCAATCCCCAGCCCGTTCTTGATGCAAAATGTTACAAACAGAATGAGATGCACTATTGTCCAGCCAGTGAAGTGCCTTGCTCGCATAATGAAGTTCCCAGCTCTTATGAAGTGGCACAACCTCCTCTATTAGGTAATTATGGTTTTTCACTTGAAAAGCTTAGAATCAATAATCTGGCTACAGATAATACTTCTTATTGCCATCCAACTGCATTTTCAGGGATTGATCCAGTCCAGGTGACAGAAAGACCCTCATCTAATGGTGAATTAAAGGATGATAGTTCACATTTTAATCCAAACATTGCTAGTGAAGTCGAAGCCATCCGTATTGATGGGAACAATCAATCTTGTATATCACCAGCTAACAGGATTGGAGATGTGCAGGACAACTCAAACTCTCTTTTTAGTAGTCAGGATCCTTGGAATATACGGCATGATATTCATTTCCCACCACCTAGACCAAACAAAATCCTTACAAGAAAAGAAGCCCAGAATAGAGATCCTTTTGGCGAGAATCGATTTGGCAATATTGGAGAATCACCATCAGGAAATATTTTGGGCTTTACATCGGAGTTACTACCAGATGATGGAGTTCAGACTGGCAAAGGTTTGTAATCCCTTCGATATTTTGATTGAATTATCTATTATTATATAATTTGCAATGTTGCGGTCTAAGCTTATTTTTTCCATCACTAAAGGTTCAGAGGAGGATCATATTAAGCAGGAACTTCAGGCTGTTGCAGAGGGTGTAGCTGCGTCTGTTCTTCATACATCTATACCCTCTGTGTCTGCTTCTGAAGCCAATCAAGATAGCATAGTTCAGAATAATGATGTAGAATTTCTGCATTTGAATAAAGTAGAGGTATTTGAATGACATTATATCTGAAATTTCTTTTCAGCATTCTCTAGCATTCAGTATTCACTGCTTTAAAATCAAAATATATTCAGGACACAAAGTCAAAACTGCCAGAGAAGGCAAATCTTGGATTTCCTGTATCAGATGGAATTGGTCGCTTGCAGGTTGGAGATCTGTTTTGCCTACATTTCATTATATTTTCGGGATTGACAAGCTAATTGTTATCATTTTCTGGGCCCTTATTAATTAGATAATAAAAAATAGTGACCTCGAAGAGCTTCGGGAACTAGGTTCCGGCACTTTTGGAACAGTTTACCATGGTAAATGGAGAGGGTCGGATGTTGCAATTAAACGGATTAATGATAGGTGTTTTGCTGGAAAGCCTTCAGAACAAGAACGCATGGTCAGAATCCTTTCAAAGTAGTTAATAAGCTTTTGATTGTTTTTTTTCTGAAATTTCCTCCAACTGTTCGTGGTATTGATTCAGAGAGATGACTTCTGGAATGAGGCAATCAAGCTTGCAGACCTGCATCATCCAAATGTAGTGGCATTTTATGGTGTTGTGCTTGATGGTCCTGGTGGCTCTGTGGCAACTGTGACAGAATACATGGTCAACGGTTCTTTACGAACTGCGCTCCTGAAGAACGAGAAGTAATTTTTTTACGTCTAGCTTTCTCAGCGTTATTTTTTTTGCAAATTTTACATACCAAATTTGGCACTGAATTTGATTCTAATCATCAACATTAGGAACCTTGATAAGCGGAAACGTCTGTTGATTGCTATGGATGCTGCATTTGGAATGGAGTACTTGCATGGAAAGAATATAGTACATTTTGACTTAAAAAGTGACAACTTGCTTGTCAATCTTCGTGATCCGCACCGGCCAATATGCAAGGTTACTTATACGGAACTTCCAGTTTAGGTTCATAACTAGGAAATAATATTTTTTTACCATTTTTGTTTAAGTTATATCACAATTGAACCAATGAAAGTCTAGGACATTTTATTTACGAAGAATGTATGCGGTAATTAGATCATGCACTAACAATTGAAGCCACATGATTAATTGATTTTGCTGCGTCAACAAATTATATGAGTGATTTATTGGATATGCTAGCTAGTCTATTTACAATTGCATTGAAGAAAATAATTCTCACTTAAAAGAGGGCAGTGACATGTGCTTGCATGAAGGGTTATCTTCCAATGTATAAACTAAAAATTTCAAGGCACTCACTATCATGTTTTCTGTATTCGGTTGGGTTTAGTGTTTCATTGATAAGTGCTACTCTAGAAGTGTTGACTTATCTATGATTTAGATTGAACTTTTTGAACTAGTTTTTTCATTAATATATATGTTTCTATCCAAGTCCTGGGGCTTTATCTTGCTACCATTCTGCTTGGCTGCTAAAATGACACCCCTTAGATTCTTTTTGATTTTTTTTTTCTATTTCATATTTCCTTCGAGTTTGAGAATATTCAAAAAAAAGGAAACTGTTCAATTCATCATTTGGAACATGAAAACGTGAGACTCTGTACTTACAAAATGTGGAATACTGTAATATAATTAGCATATAAGCATTCAATTGCAAAACTAGTTGATCATTGGGGTTTGCATCGATGACTGATCATAGAGCACTTTGAGTTAATGAAACTAATATTTAGGTCGATCCAACACAATTGTGGTTTAAATGTCTGATATTATGTATATATATCATGTACAAGAATCTTTATATTCACATATATGAATGAAGAGGCTTACCAATTTTTTTCTGATAATATGTGCATAGATGGCATTATGCATCATACATTATACATGTCAATCATCTACTTTATACTTCGCAAAATTCAGATATCATAATTATCTTCAGACTCTGCATTCTATTGTTCCCGGCTTTCTAGCCTTTTAAAACTTCATCCATCAGATTGTTCTTGAGCTTTAAAGTTGATCATTATTCTTGGATTGCTTATTCAACTTAGTTACCTAAGATAAGTTAATTTGCTCAAAGTATGCAAAGAGATCACTTCTTAAATTGATTATCTTTGGTGCTCTAGTAATGGTAAAGGCTGATGTATGTTTAAATCATGAAGCAGTTACATTGTCAGACAGTCCTTGTTTGCTACTGTGAAATAATTCTTTTCTGTTCGGTTGTGGCATAAAGACTATCAAAATCCAGAACACTTCTATATCACTATATGGTTTCTAATTTTAGTTTTCACCAGGTTGGTGATTTGGGGCTATCCAAGGTAAAATGCCAGACACTTATCTCAGGTGGGGTACGAGGAACCCTTCCTTGGATGGCGCCAGAGCTTCTAAATGGTAGCAGTAGCCTTGTGTCTGAGAAGGTCTCTCCCCCCACACCAACTCCTTCGTAAAGAAGCATTTCCATTAGAATTCTTTTAACAAGGGTATATATGATTTTTAATGACTGTAGGTTGATGTTTTCTCATTTGGCATTGTGTTATGGGAACTTCTAACTGGAGAAGAGCCGTATCAAGACCTGCATTATGGAGCTATTATCGGTAATCTTTTGAACATGACTAGACTAGATGTAGAACGTTTCCGTACCATTTACTTAAGAAGTGGTAGCAATTTTATAGCAAGTGCCTTATATGTATATATAACAGGTGGCATTGTGAGCAACAGTCTGCGACCCCCTGTACCAGAATTTTGTGACCCAGAGTGGAGATCACTAATGGAAAGATGCTGGTCTGCGGAACCCTCGGAAAGACCGAACTTTACGGAAGTAGCAAACCAGTTGCGGACTATGGCGGCTAAGGTTCCTCAAAAAGTTCAAGCCCAGCAACAACCTACCTCTACTCCACCCCAAGTTTAAGGTTAAGAGAGTGTTAAGCTCCTTGCTGTTTTCTCTATGCTGGCATTGTAGAATTTGTTACATAGATCCTATATATCGAAAGGACTAGAACCGCCTTTCACTTACTCTACCATGTCGCCTAGAAACAAAGAATATAAAGAGAAAAAGCAAGTGCATTTGGTTGTGAAAATTCCAGATGTGATGTCTCCTGTATTTGTTTGATGACCTTTAGTTGCTTAAAAAAACTTCCCTTGTGGTCCTTAACCTTGTTGCATAGTGCTACTGTGCCAGCGTACCAGCCTCTCCTGAGGTAGATTAGAACTTAAAAGTAAAGGTTATAATTGCTTTATTATATATCTGATGCTGCAAGTTCCTCTTGATTTCTTTCCGATATTGGGCAAGATTTTTCTTTGTTATTACCAGAAAAAATGGGGAAAACAGGTGAGAATATTGATATGCGGTATGATATGTATATACATTTATTAACACGTGTGTTAATATGAATGCCACTAATAAAGAAACGACATGTGTCGTTCGGGAGTAATTTTGGTACATGTTGCATTTGCTCTTACCTAAATAGGGCATTTTCAATGCTAACCATATACGGGCTATGGTTAAGTATTAAATATTCTCATATTATTAACATTGACTTTAGTTATTTAATTGATTCTTGGTTTTTCAATGTTCTTTTACAACATCGATTTAATTTTCCAAGTAATAATAGTGGATCTTCCTGCATTCACATTAATTTTCACTAATAAAAATATCCCAAATTGTTAAATACTCCCTCCGTCCCTCTTTAGTTGGCACATTTGCAAAAAAAATTTGTCCCTAAATAATTGTCACATTCCTTGTTCCAATACATATTTTTACGAATTTTTTCATATATACCCTTTTATTTCTAATACTAATGTTTGACTTTATATTTAATATACACACTCATAACTCTTCATTTAATGTTAAGATTAAGGGCAAACATGGAAACAAATTACATAATTAATTCTTTCTTAATATGTGTGTTTTTTTTCAAATGTGCCAACTAAAAAGGGAAGGAGGGAGTAATTATATTGAAATTCGTGCAAACTTGATGTATTAAGTGCAAAATTGACATTTTAAGTGCATTTATCCACTTACATTAATTCTTAATAATAGCCCTAAGGGCTATGTTTAGCATTACCCATCTATACTATTATATAAAAGTCGAAACATTAAAAGTTTGGTTGGTCGGTTGGTCGGTCGGTCGGTACCTGTTTATTTTACTTATTTACCCTTACTCAATTACAGATCTACTAACTAATCAATTTCCTTCTTGCAATTTCCTTTTTCAGTTTAAACATATTACCTTTTCTACTAACTAATCAATTTCTTTCTTGAGGTTAAACATATTATCTTTTCTCTTTTTCAAGAACTAAATAATTTCCTTTTTCTGATAAAATGTAATATCCCTTTATATTTTATCTAACTAAAATTTCTCCTTTATTAATCAATTCCTTTATTCAAGGTACACATACTACCTTTTCTATTTTTCAATAACTAAACAATTCCCTTTTCCAAGTAAAATTGAATATCTTTCACATTTTATTTAACTAAAATATTTCTTTTTTTAAAAAAATAGTACGAGCAATTTTGTTTAATAAAATAACATAATTATATTATCATTACTATTAACTAATCAATTATCTTTTTCACCCAAAACACGTTACCTTTTCTTTTTTCTCTAACTAACATCTCTCTTTTTCCAATTATATCATGAACACTTACCTTTTTCAGCCAAAACACGTTAACTTTTTTCTTTTCTCTTACTAAAAGCCTCTCTTTTTCCAATTATATCACAGATGTTTCTATTTAATAAAATAAAATAATAATATTATAATACTAATAATTAACCGATTACCTTTTCAGCTAAAACGTATCATCTTTTCTATTTTTTCCAATTAAATTCCTTTTTTTTCTAGAAATATCACGGGCAACATTAATTTCTCATTTTCTAAAAACTATGAGCAATTTTATTTAGTAAAACGACATAAATAAATTATAATTATATAAGCTAATCAATTACCTTTTTCACATAAATCATGTCATCTTTTTAATTTTCACGTTACCTCTATTTTCTCCAACTAAAATCTCTCTCTTTCCAATAATATCAAGGACGGTTTTATTTAATAAAATAAACTAATAATATTTTAATATTAATAATTAACCGATTACCTTTTTCAACTAAAATGTATCATCTTTCCTATATTTTCTAACTAAAATCCTTCTTTTAAAAGAAATATCACGGACAATATTAATTTCTCCTTTTCGAAAAATATTATGTGCAATTGTATTTAGTAAATAAGGTAATTAAATTATAATTGCTATAAATTAATCAATTATCTTTTTCACCTAGAACATGTTTCCTTTTTTATTTTCTCTAACTAAATCCTATCTTTTTCTAATCATATCACATGCATTCTATTTAATAAAATAAAATAACAATTTTATAATTACCAATAATTAACCAATTGCCTTTTTGAACTAAAAACTAACATCTTTTCTATATTTTCTAACTAAAATCCTTCCATTTCTAGAAATATCACGGATAACATTTGTATAATTATTATCAAATCATCTCATATAATAATGTAAGCCTCCAAAATTCATGTTTTAAAAAATTAATTTAAATCAATGAAAAAATTCATATAATATTAAAATAAAAAAAATCCGTGCATCGCATACTATTATATTAAAGTCGAAAGATTGAAAGTTTGGTCGGTTTGGTTTTCGGTTTGGTTATCCTAATTATTAAAATAAATAATGACATAATATAATTAATGGTAATTAGCCATTACTATTTTCACATCTACTTTTAGTTGAAGATATTACCTTTTATAAAAACATCAATCGTACCATATCTTCAAATCATTAATATTATCAATCGTACCATATCTTCAAATCATTAATATTTCATTTCTAACTAAAATACGTTATCTTTTTTTTTTTTTTTAAAACTAATCTTACAATCATTAATATATACCCAAAAATATCACACCATATTTTCAATTATTACTAAAATATATTAAAAATCCCTATACGTTGTTTATAATAAGAAAATATTAGTATAATATGTAAATATGGGTATATTAAATTATATTAGATTAAATTGACAATTATATAAAAAAATAATTGTACTATTAACTAAAATTTAGTAAATACCTAAAATATCTTATTTTTTAATCAATTTAAAAGACGTTTACTTTTAATTGAACATATTATCCTTTATACACACCTAAAATATCGTATCTTCCAATCATTAATATTTCTTTCCTAATTAAAACACGTTACCTTTTAATTTAAAACATAATTTTGCAATCATAATCTTCCAATCATTAATATTTTTTTTCTAATCAAATACACTACCTTTTAATTTAAAACATAAATTTACAATCATTAATATATACCCAAAAATATAAAATTATATTACCGTTAAATTTTTAGTCATTAATAAGAACCGTTAGATGTAATTATAAGGTATATTTAATGATTAACGGTTAGATAATAAACTTTTTCGAATGAAAAAAACTAAACCCCTTTCTCCGGTTTCGCCGGTATTGTATTTCGGTACAATTCATATACGAGAATGTATATTCTTTGACAAAAAAAAATTACTTTACTAAATATTCAAGGTTCGAATCCCGACATATTTAATTTAAAATTTTATTATAAAAATTTTAAATCATGCAAATCATTTATTAAATTTACTTCAAATTTTATTAAATTCATATTAAAATAATTTTTAAAATTAATTATTATATAAAATATAATTATAAAATAAAATAAAATTTATAACATATCAAAAGAAACCCGTACATCGCACGGGTTATAAGCTAGTAAATTAATAATCCATAAATTCCTAAATTATTAATAGCAAGCCATCGTAACAATAGAAAAGTATAGATCATTAACATATGACCAATACCATACCCATTTAATTTTATCCAATGATTTAACAACATATCGGAAATTTGACCGGCCTAAAATAGATACTTAATACTTTCTATACACATGAATATATACCTTTTGGGACATATGCGTCAAATGTATAGTCTTGCAACCTAATTTTCAAATAACATTTACTCCAAAAATTGTAGTTATTGATCTTTTTTAAAGAATTATACCATCTAAATTTTAAAATTAAGTTTTAATTGATCACCTAATTTCTAAGTTGTGAGTTGAGATGACCTTACTTCTATTGATCGTAATACATTTGAATTAATTAAAACACTTCCCAGGTATATTCATCTATATCATAATATTTTAACCGACATGTGACGCATTCAATTCGAAGATTGTTCTCATTTTTTTAAATTGTCATGCGTACATTGCAATCGAAATCATGGTATAATGTCCACGAATGCTATCATAATTCCATGTCACATCAGGGTATGCACAACTGCACTTGGAAATCATCATAAAATCCAAATAAATGAATTCTCAATTGTTACAACTTACTATTCATTATGAACAGCCATCAAAATTATTTGTGTTTTTTTTCTAATCACCATAAACAACCAGCAAATCCCGACATTGATACATTCGTGGTTCCAACTATTTACATTACTCGAATGGGAGGTTCATTTACATTATCAGAATTATGAGTTCAAAATATAATCATAAATAAATTAATCGTTACTTTCATCCTTAAAAGAAATTAGAGATATTTCTATAGAAGTCCGTGTCTTACACGGACTGTTATGCTAGTTTTTACGTTAAAAAGAAACAGAAAGTTGAAAAGATCTGAAATGTGACACATTGTCGATCTCTAGATTATTTTATTTTACCTGCACGCTTCATTCCCGATAATTATGCCACCCTTTTTGCAATTTCTCATTCGTTTTATTTTTTTGAGCAATGTTAGGAGACCAAAAAAATTTCCTAATTTTTTTTCAAAATGATGTGGCACAAAACATGAAATGTTTTAATTGGGTGATTGATGTGAATACATGGGGTCCATCTCATTATTATTTTCACAACCAATTAAAATCAAACATGTGGCATTTGAGAAAATTTTGGGAACTTTTGTTTGGTTCCCTAATATTTTTCTTATTTTTTTATAAAATTTGAATATAAGCAGAAAAATGGAACCATAAAATGCGACTTACAAATGTAAGATATATAGTCTGAAACGCATCTAATTCTAAAAAAGTGTATATCATTAAAAGATGTACTCCTGTATAATCAATGAAAACTAAAATGCATCTAAATATATATTTGTAAATACGAAAGTAGTAAATAAGTTATCAATATAAGAAGATAATTAACATTTATATGTCCATCTACATGTCGAAAGATTTATTAAATAACTAATAATAGATATCATATAAAAGTAATTGTTTAAATTTTCTTATTTAATAATTTTTCAACAAATATTGATTATATATATGAGTTAGGTTTCACATAGAACACTTAAAATTAAAATTTTTAGAATTACTTAATATATTATGTTATAGACTATTAAACAATTTTATAATATTTATATACATATTAATTATTTTTTATCATAATTATTTATTAAAACATATTAAATTGATGAAATACAAATTGAGTTAGGTAAAAAATAATTGCATTGTACAGACTTAGTGCGTGTTTGGCAAATGGGCTGAACGCTCATTTTGGGCTTAAAGTAGGTAAAACGCTTGTTTTGCAAATCAACAGTCTGTTTGGCAAAATTTTGGCAAAATAAGTTGAACGAGTTTATTTATACAAATAAGTTTTTTTTATTATTTATATAAATCCTTTATTATAATACCCGAGTCTACTACACCTTCCAGTTAATTAACCATATACCCAGTTAACCAATCACAAAACTATGAATTATTTTAGAACCAATCATAAGCCACTTCTAAATTATGGACCAATCAAGTTAAAACAAATCTATTTTCTTATATAATTTAACTTGCTATCTTTTAACCAAGGTCAAACCCAATTCTAGAATAGAATTATAATTAAAAGTAATTAGAATTGAAATATAAATTTTATTCTAATTACCAGATACTAGGATCTACGATTCATAATTTTATTAAAAGTTTTCCTTATTTACTATTCTTATCCTATCATACTAACCATGATTAGTTAACAATTCTAATTTAAATAGAATAATTACTTGATTTAACATATTAATATATTACATATTTTTTAATCTATCCAAGTATGCAATTAGATGCATTTAGTCAATCAGAAAATTATGAACCAATTATATTAAAAAGTTTTCCTTATTTATCATTCTTATCCTATTATACTAATGGTTAACAATTTTAATTTAAATAGAATAATAACTTTTTTTTGCTAAGTAAAATAGAATAATAACTTGATTAACATATTAGTATATTACATATTTTTTAAGGTTAAAATAAACACTTTTATTACGAATACTTACAAATACTCGCAGAACTAGAAGTTGATAGGCATATTTAAATTCCGGTTGGATTACTTTTTCTTTGTAATAGCTTATATCTGGTGGAGAGCGTGGACTATTTTTACTGTATTATCAATTCATTTTGATATTTTATTTACTTACATATTTCATTATTTTTTAATTTTATTAAGTATTCATCCTTTATTATAATATCTTAGTCTATCAATGTGCACTTAAACAGTCAAAAAATTATGAATTATTTTAGGAACAATCGCAAGTTCGCAACTAATTCCTAAATTTTAGACCATGTTATATTATGAATTTTCTTTATTTACATTTTCGCCCTACCTCATTAATTCTGGTTAGTTAAAACTTCTAATTTAAATACAATAATGATTTTATTTCTTAACTTTTTATACCAATTATATTATATTAAAATTTTTTCTTATTTAGCATTCTTATCCTATTATACTAACCATGATTAGTTAATAATTCTAATTTAAATAAAATAATTACTTGATTTAATATATTACATATTTTTAAGGTTAAAATAAAAGAAAACTTTTATTACGAATACTTATAGAACTAGAATTTGATTGGCATATTTAAATTCCGGTTGGATTAGTGTTTTCTTTGTCATAGCTTATATCCAGTGGAGAGCGTGGGCTATTTTTATTGTATTATCAATTCAATTTTGACATTTTATTCACTTACATATTTCATCATTTTTTAATTTTATTAATCTACTATAGTATGTAGTTAACCAATCAGAAAAGAGGAATTATTTTAGTACCAATCAGAGGTCATTCCTAAATTTTAGATCAATCATATTATATTATAAATTTTCATTATTTAGCATTCTCATCCTATTATACTAACCATGGTTAGCTAACAATTCTAATTTAATATAGTAATGACTTGATTTAACATATCCATATATTACATATTTTTTTAATGTCAACAAATATATATAATAAATTAATATTTTAAATTAAATCAACAAATATCTTTTATCTATTATATAAAGGAAAACCCCCAGGTTTTCGAATTTATATTGAAAAAAAATCGAATTTATCTCTAATTTTTATAGATAAGGTATCTACTTTTATATATTGAAATAAAAATCGAAATTAAAATTATAAATATTATAGCTTTATATTATATTATATAATCGAGAATTGTCGGACTTTGTTACAAAGGGACTAAAAAAGATCTGCATGATATCAACTCTTTTATTACTATCATGCATTGGTACGATTTTATACCTTAATTAATTTAATCTACTGATGATCAGCTTATGTATGGATAAGAATTACAAATTTTACAAATCTTATTTTTACATGTATTTTTATACGAAGAAAGTTGGTGAACTATATATATTATAATAGCAGGAGATCGGAGAGGCTTTTACTCTGAAACTTCAAAATATTTTTCTTGATTTTTCACATTTTTGATTTTTTTTATTAAAATATTTTCTTTGCATTTAATAGAATTATAATTAGTCATTAGTTACCTATTAAACTTATACTTTATTAAATACACTTTATTTTATACTTAAAACAAAATTTTAGTCAATAATTATTATAATTATCTATATAAAATATTTGAGTTATTATTATTTCTTTATTAGAACATTATAATTATTATATTAATATATAATATTAATTATCCATATAAAAGTACAATTATTTCAAGGTAGATAAAATAAAATTATTTACATAGTCCATTTCTAATCCTTATTCAAAATCGATGCAATTTTTTCGACAATAATAAATAAACTATTTTAACTTTTCGATAAATTCGTAATTAGTGACTGTGAGAATCATAATAAGATACAGAAGTATATAAATTTGTCAATTAACATCTACAATTTAAATACAAGTAATATTGTATAATTTACTTTTACACATGCACAAATTACACATGGGGTGTGACCAACTCGATTATATTGAACCAATCCAACCCTTTTCTTTACGAGTAAATCAATGAAAAAGTTATACATTCGTTATTTCATTATATTGTGTTGTAATAAATTAATATTCTAACTAAACACATTCTTATACTATTACTAATCAATTAATCACGCATGTTGTTATGAGACGGGCGTCGGCTTTCAGTAACGTTTTATTTAATATTTATAAATATTTCAGTTATTATTATTTCTTTATTAGAACATTATAATTATTATATTAATATAAAAAATTAATTATACATAGAGAAGTTCAATTATTTCAAGGTAAAATGATAAAATAAATTATATATATAGTTCATTTCTAATCCTTATTCAAAATCGCTGCAATTTTTTTCGACAATAATAAATAAACGATTTTAACTTTTCGATGAATTCGTAATTAGTGACCGTGAGAATCATGATAAGATACGGAAGTATATAAATTTTCCAATTAACATCTACAATTTAATTACAAGTAATATTATATAATTTACTTTTATACATGAACAAATTACACATGGGGTGTGACCAACTCGATTAAATTGAACCAATCCAACCATTTTCTTTACGAGTAAATCAATGAAAAATTATACATTCGTTATTTCATTATATTTTGTTGAAATAAATTAATATTCTAACGAAACACATTCTTATACTATTACTAATCAATTAATCACGCATGTATGTTATGAGACGGGCGTCGGCTTTCAATAACGTTTTATTTAATATTTATAAATTTTTATTATAAAAATTATATTGACATTGTAATTTGGTATGGAAAAAAAATAAGCGGTCTTTATGGAGTTGATGAAGTTGATAATATGTTAGAGGATCTTCATTTTATTTAAATAATTAATTTTAGACGACTTAGTGTGTATTCAAAATCCAATAATTTTTAAATTCATTTCATTGGAGAAAGAAAATAATTACATGTACATATTTATTATAAGATTTAATATAAAAGTATTAAAATATGTGAGTACCATTTTGAACATGTGTCCATGAATTTAAATTTAATATTACATACAAAAAAAGTTATTACAAATGCTCAAAAAAATTAATCAAATGAATAGATACAGATGTCGGATCACTCCGAAAAATATGAAGCATGACTTACAAAATGCATTTGAATTCTGTTTTGTTTGTCATACAACCAAATTTATCGACAAGTTAAGCCAATCACGCATCTTATCACATTTACATTCTGCTTGTTTTTTCGTCATACAAACAAATTTATCAACAAACTAAGTAACACATATTTCATAATGTCATCGACAACAAAAACAATTCAAAAATGTTACTTTTACTTATCTATTGTCAAACTTTACAAATGTTTATTAATAACGGATTTCAAAATCGTTTTTTTATGCAACAAAATAGACATCATCAATATTTTCGAAATTTTTTTATTAACACTTAAGAGTTTAACTGAAACATGTTTTCTTCCTGCTAATTCTTTTCTCCATAATTCTTAAACATTCAAATTTAATTACATTTCACACAAATTTCAATTTATCATATTAACTTTCAAATAATAAAACTTAACGAACAATGATTCTATGTATACGATTTTTAAAAATATTTTCGTGCCGCGCGTAGCGCGGCTTTGTTACCTAGTTCAATTCAATGCCATTGTAATTTGTGTACACGGCAATAAAGTGCCAACACGAGCGTAGGTTATCTTCACAAAGATTATCATCCCAACTTTTTACCTCTTTTGAATTTTCTTGCTTAATAATGTTAATGTTAATGTTAATGTATACAATGGTCTATATTTATACAATTCCAAACTTTATAGTTAGTTTTATTGTTAATTTTATGTGTTTTGAAATTATTTTCATAGTAAATTGGTTAACTTTGCGCAAAAATTACAATAAATCACTATTTTTTTTTATAGATAATTAATTTACTAACAAAAGGGCACATGGCATCTACACAAGTAATCATTCAAATTTTCATCTAAATTACTATTTTTTATAGGTAAATAATTTATCAGTAAACTATCATACATCTGCAAAAATAATAAAGATTGGACAAACACATATTAAAATAAATCTCAAAGGAGAAAGAGCAAAACCCAGTACATCCATATAGACAAAATCCAGTAACGGGATACTAGACTCTCAATAAAGAGATACATTTATTGAAAAATAAAATAAAATCAAGGACATAACGAAGTTATCATTCACAAAGAGAAAGTACAAAATCTAATATATCAGTAGATAAAACCCGACTCTCAATAAAAAGAGATATTTATTGAAAACAAAGCAAAATCAAGTAAAACAATAAAATTGGGCTTATCATCAACCAAAACACATATGTCAACCCCTAAACTTTAGTTCAGTAATTTTTAGGAGAGGGGGAGAGAGAAACGGCTATAACAATCGTTTAAAAAACAATATTATTGATAACTAGATAGGTCGATACATATATAATTATATATTGTTTCTAATAAAAGGTGCTCATTTTAATTTTGTATTCTTGAATTCAAGTAATAGTATTCAATTCTCATATCCTAATCGAAGAGCATACATATCGAATTTGTTTGATTGCTTAATAATATTTATTTTAAATATCAACAAAACCTTAAATATAGGTAAAAATTTTACTAACTTGGTAGATAGATTCTAATCAAACAGAGATATTTATTAACAATAAACAAAATTAAAATACAAAAAGAGGGCTTCATAACTTAGTTTTATTTTATAGCATTTCAATGTTATTTTCAATTATATAGTAACATACTTAGATAACTTGGACAGAGAATAACATTACATGTAATTGTCATATTTTGTTTTTCGCGTATTATTTTCGTTTCATGTTTAAAAAAAAAATGGCATAGTTTAGTAGCATTTTGTGTTCAAATTTTGGGTACACAAAATAATTTCATGTCATTTTCATGCAAGACCCCAAAGACACATGGCATAAATATGCACAACACAAACGATTTTCCAAATCTACGTAAGCTCTTTCTTTTAATATATGTCAGAAAAATATACTCACTGTTAAATGAAAATGAATTTCATGTTTTTTTAACCCGATAATAAAATTACAAGGACACATATATAATAATGTGATTACGTCTTTATATATTACACATTTGATTTTAGTTTCATGTACAATTTTCTATTTTAACATGTTAGTCAAATAGAAAAAAGATAGGTGATACTCATTTTCAGATGTCTTATTTTACGCGTTTGGATGACATCGGGTTGGGTTTGATCCGAATTCTGTAAAATCCAAACCCACATCCAAATATTTTTGGTTTTAAAAATAAATTCAAATCCAAAACTCAATATCCAAAACCAAATTCGTCGGATTTCGAATTAGATTTGTTGTTCTGGGTATCCAAAATTAGTAATAATGTAGTCAAAATTAAAATAATTGCTACACGTGAACAATATTAATTATATTTATACAAAAATTAAAATATTAAAATGATTAACTTAAGTAGTCAAATATAACATATGATATGAATTAACATATTAAGTAATATTTAAAAAATCTTAAAAAAATAATTCTTTTTTTACATAGAAATGAAAATTTTATGGAAAGTAAAGAAAATTACATCTTAAATATATCAATATAATTTGAGATTGAGAAATAGAAGTTTTAATTACTAAATTAGTATTGACTATTTCTAATGAAACATTTGATAAAATAAATAAAATAATATGTCTTATAAATATTACATAAAATAATTTCAAATTATATATTATATTATTTATGTATCGGGTTTCGATAGTGGATCGGGTTTCAGATTTCGGATAGGATATCAGTTCGGTACAACTTAAATCCAAATGCAAATCGGAACTATTTCGGGTTTAAAATTTATATCCAAATCTAAATCCAAAATTTGGGTTCGGTATATCCAAAATTTTGGGGTTCGGATCGGGTACCATCAGATCGAATTAATTTTCCTTCCTTATTTATGGGTAAAAGAAAACAAATATTTAGTAGGGATTCACGTGCCTGAGGATGACCTTAGGTTTCTACCTGAGGTTAAAAGATTTTTAATACAAATTTAAGGATATGTAGGTAAATTACTGAGAAAAAATTGATATTTACAAAAATGTTCCGAGGCCACTTACTTTATAGGCTCTTTGTATTATAACCTCAGGAGAGATCCCTGAGGACAACCTCAAACCCAGTTTTCTCTATTTAATATACCATATTCTGATAGAAAAGAATAAAAAAAATTAAACATACAAACTTTCAAATTGAATACACATTTTAAGTTGTCATTAAAAACAAGCTGATGACAATCACCATAAACTCGAAGAGTCACATCTTACTCAAAGAACGAGATATATTGGATTTGTTTGGTTAATTGATAATGTTTATATTTTTATAGTAAATCAATTCACTAATAAAAGAACATAAAATTTGTAAAAATGATATGGAACAAACACATAGGAAACTAGATTAGATGAAAGTTTTGCTTTATCATAATTAAGTTCATTTAATGGATCTTGCACAGTAGTGATCATTTCTCATATCGCTGAAACATGTAACCTTTTTTTTTTTGTGACAATCTAATGATTTATAACGGTCGTTAGAAATAAGTGTTTATGAATTTTTAATATCTATTCGAAAAATTAATCGCGACCCATGCAAATATTTTGAATATTATTATAATAAAAATTATAGAAACCCATTGTACTGCACATTTAAATAATCAAATTTTCAAAATAATAAAACTTAATATATGGATAAAAAACTTATGAACTTGGTTGAAAGATTCTCAAAAATTAGAGAAATTAAATGAAAAATAAAATTAAGAAAAAACAATAAAAAGGGGCTTAAAATGTTTGAGCAGGGATGTAAATGTTATGATAATTGTTTGATAATATTGATGTTAATGCAATTGGTATAATTTTATATTTAAAATTTTAACGAAATTATTTTTTATAAATAATGATTAAAATAATGTGTTTATATTAATTAATTTTATCATTCGGTTAGTAGTACGAGTAGAACGCTAACCAATCAAAGTAATTTTTTTTTGAAAAAACCAATCAAAATATGACAACTCACTTTTTGGGATTTTTTTTGGAAATTTTTTGGGACCTCTAGAATTACTCCCAAAAATTGCTCATTTCCTATTTTATTTGCATTTATAGAATGAAAAATACGTATTTGATTTATTTTTTTGTTAATAATTATGTTTTTGTTGTTCTCTATGCCTGATCCTCAAAAAATGATTATATTTAACCGAACTTTCTACAAAAATGGCATAAAATGGCGTTAATTAAATTACTTGGGGAAAAAAATAAAAAGGATTAAGAAAATTGATATGTATCTCAAGTAAATTTTATCATATATCAAATGAATGTGTTTTGATATTAATCTTTTTTCTATATACGTAATTTTTCAAAATCTTTTAACACGCGTCCATATAATTACACATAATTTGAGTAAAGTTACTTGAGATGCATATCGAGTTCGTTACTCTCAAAACAAAATATAACAAAAAAATTAATTTTTTGATATGCTATATATTTTTGTACCTATTTTGAAATTTAAAAATTGTGTTTTCGGTGCGTAGCACGGGTAAAATGCTAGTCCTTTATTATAATACCTGAGTCTACCCCATGTGTAGTTAACTATCAGAAAACTATGAATTATTTTAGAACCAATCAGAGTTGAATTCTAAATTTTAGACCAATCATGTTATATTAAGAATTTTCCTTATTTATATTTTGACCAAACCTCATTAACCATGATTAGTTAACACTTCTAATTTAAATACAATAATGATTTTATTTGACATATCCATAAATACATATTTTTAAATAAAAAAATTACTAAATCTATATTTTTATTTGAAATCAATCACGATATGTATTACTATATATTCTAAATTAAATTTCATAACTACTCATTCATTAATCAATCACTCTTTTAATATAAAGTCAATCACAATCATAATCAACCACTCTTTTAATATAAAGTCAATCATAATCATATTATCATACATTACAAATTGATTTCCATAATATATATATTATACAATTATAATCGATTTTAAAGAATTTTAATCTAACTCAACTAGAAATACGAAAAAATCGAATTTGAAATAAGATTTTAAATAACTTAGATAAAATCCATACCTTCAAATACTCGATTTTTTTTAAAAGCTCAAAAATATGTTTATTTATGATTTTTAATAAAATTAATTAATAAATGCATATAAGCCAACACTACATATATTTTAATTATTTAAATTATTAAACATATATATTATACAATTATAATCGATTTTAAAGAATTTTAATCTAACTCAACTAGAAATATGAAAAAATCGAATTTGAAATAAGATTTTAAATAACTTAGATAAAATTCATACATTCAAATACTCGATTTTTTTTAAAAGCTCAAAAATATATTTATTCATGATTTTTAATAAAATTAATTAATAAATGCATATAAGCCAACACCACATATATTTTAATTATTTAAATTATTAAACATATGTTATAAGAGTATTATTATTGGTTGGTGAAGAAATTACCAATCAAAAAAATAAAATTATTTTTGAGACAATCATAATTCAATTCTAAATTATTGGTTGGTTAATTCAATTTAAATATAGTAATATCTTGATTTAATAAATTCGTATATCACATGATTTTTAATTTTAAGAAGTCACTACTAACGGTATATAATATCTTTTAGAAATTCACATAACAATAAATTACATATGTTTATCTATATTTTAGTTATGAATTGTTTTGAACATTTTTTAGTATAATACCCGAGTCTACAACGTATTAGCTAATCAATCTGAAGATTGTGAATCATTTTAGCAACAATTAGAGTCTACTAAATTTTAGATCAATTAAACTTAATGTAACATGTTTCTCTATTGTATCTAGGTTCTACGTTTCAACCAAGATTAAACTCAACTCAAGTTAAACTCATTAACAATTGATTTTTATTTTTTTATATCAAAAAACTAAACATAATAACCATTAATTTTTATTTTAACGATAAACTAATAATAAATTTACATAAAATAAAATGCCTCGAATATAAAATTCTTACAAACTAAAAAATAGAATTATTATATCAATTTAATCAATACAAGAAATCTAAGCCGCTTATTCCATATTTCCCCATCAAACCTAGCCAACTTTGATGAACTAAATCATATCAATTTCAGTTAAGGTACTACTTTGTATCTTTTTATTAAATGACAGACGATACTTGGATAAATTATTTTTTTTATTTCGATTATATATATGTATCGTATGTTTTGTATTTTAATTATCTAATAAAATCAACAGAAAAACGATTTTGACAAAAAAAATAATTGAAAACGATTTAGGTTTTCATCATCCCCATTCCAAATCCTCCCAAGGTTACTTCCCATTAGAATATTCCATGGTCAGCTACAATAATTTTGTGACTTACTGAATTGTAGGAATAAATTCTTACCACATTACATCGAATTGTTTACATTATTAGACGTGTCTATTAATAAATGGTTTTGTTGCCCAGTAAATAACAATTGTAGAAGGGGTTGAAAACAATTGTATAAGATTTTCGACTTAAACAATAATAATAGTAATACAAGTATGAATAAATAACAGCTTTATTAACTCTGATATAAAACTGTTACAAACTCTCTCAAGAAATTCTGATGTACTTGAGAGCTGCTAGGTTACAAGAATTCTCGTGTAGGCGATTACTATAATGTAAAACCTAAACTGTGTTTATATAGATTACACAATTACTCTATCAATTACAAGATATGTCAAATCAAGTAACAACTGTTTACAATACATATCCTAATTGATAGCTACGATCCTATAAAATAGGAGTCGATAAATCAATCTTCATTGATCTCTGGACTAATGTCAATCTTCATGTAATCCTGATCAGCTTTCCAATCCTGATAGTAATCATGATACTGACGTTGTTTTACTTATGATGTCAGCATCAGTATCTGATCAGTAGTCCAGATCCTGACATCACTTGAATCAATATCTAACAGGTTTTTTTACAAAGTTGGGTTGCCAATGTTATCATTCATAACTTACCTGCATGATCACTAAATTATATATTGTATCATTGTCCATGCATTTAAAAGTACGATATAGTTTTCCTCAAATGGCCTTTCTGGAAGGGGTCAATGCCCATATAAGATCAGTTTCTTGATTTTTATGAAACAGAATTAGACCTCTGTAAGTCGATCCTTAAGAAAAACACACAAGTCATATTCAATGAAAATGCATCCTATAGTTTTTCTTCTTCAACATATCAATAAAAAATCTCTTTCCTTCGTCAACTTAATTTCTAATAAATTTAATATTATATATAATGCTATTTTACCAACTTAATACTTAAAGGTACATAATAAATGGTCATAACCATTCAGAAGGCATCTTGAATTCACAACACGAATAAGTGAGAAAAGTTATGGAAATAATCTTAAAACCATTAATTGTCATTTATTTTGAACCATTTTTTAATATAATTATCATTCAAAATCAAACCCGTTCATTTTTCTATAATTATCATTTTGATTATTTGTCCTTAAATTTGTTTTTTGGTTTCCTGTTAATTAAAATATCCAAGAATGCAAAGTCAATTAATTAATAAGTCCACATTAAACTTAATATTAATTTAGATGTACTAATAGTTAAATAAACGCTTTACAATTATATTTCAAAATTAGAACCATCCATTTTTTTCATTATTAGCATTTTAAATATCCGTGTTTAAATTTAGTTTGTGGTTTGCCATTAATTATATAAAATCTAGGAATATAAAGACAATTATTTAGTAAGTTCGCAATAGATATGATACTAAATTAGATGTACAATTAATTAAATATATATAAATTTGATATGATACATGTGTAAATAAAATCTTGATTTCAAAGATATATTTAATTATTTTACTATTTCAAAATTTATAAATTTTACATTTTTTTATCTCTCATATTTTTCGCCGCTTCTTACCTTTTTCACCTCCATCTTTTATAAGATAATGAAATTGATGTATATATGAAATATATGCGTAAACTTGATAAATTAAAATAAGACTGCAAAAAATCAATTTATTTACTTTTTTGAGATTATACCACACCCTGGTGAGTATCCTTATTCCTTCCTCAAACTAAGTATGACTACCGTAGTTGTATATATAAGAAGTGTTTGTATTTGGCAATTTAAATTATTAGATTGAGAAAAGTTAATGTTTGTGAATGATGTTATTTTTTATAAAAGTTAAACACTTTATGTATCTACTTTTGATTTTCTTACTAACAAAAATACCTATACACTTATTCACACACACATGCATGTTCCAAATTAAAGCATATAACTTTTCTTAACTTACTAACACTTATATTAATATATTTGTTCGTGTGTCGAATGCATCTTATGCCACAATTTTTTTTTGTCAGAGTAGTTATAAAAACCACATATCTATATTCTCCAAAATCATTTTTATACTTTAGTTGTCAACTTTAACATAGGAACTCTATAAGCTCAAGTCAATAAATTATATAACCTAAGATGTTCAATATTTTAGTCTTTTCATATATTTGATGAATTTACATAATTGTTTGTGGATCCTAAATATGAATGAATTTCATGTCATAGTTAATGATTGTCATTGCATATCCGAGAATATAAGGAGAATTTTATTTTTTAGAAAATAAATTTTCCACTTTGCTTTATTGGCAGGTCACCAGAACATATGTAAACAAGGCAAAAAATGATATGTTATTAATGGGATGTATGCTTTCTATAAAGTACTTTATGGTGTATGGATACAAACTTTTGTTGCTGCATTTGCATTTAAAAAAGTAAGAAAATATATGATAAGTATGGTCGTTTGACCTGTGTCGTTAACAATATTTGTAATATTTTTCTGACCTTTAAGGTCAAGCGCAATTCTTTCTTAGGAATAGTTTGAAAATTACTGTATAATATATATAACTTTTTCATTTGATTAAAATTTATTAGTGAAAATTATTGATCGGTTTTCGGTCAATCCATGTCGATCCGGTTTGGTCCAATTTTGGACATTTGTGAAACCCTATATGCAATATAACATGACCATTTGACAGCCTGCAAAGGTCGAATTAAAGGTCCATTTAGTATAACATGTTTATTCGACATCTTCCAAAGAGTTGGCACTTCATATTCCAATTGCCTTAATAGAAGAGAAAAACGTGTACATTCTTATATTTATATTAAAAATTATGTTTTTAGGTTTTTTATGCCCGGTCCTCTATACAAGGCTATATTAAATTGATTTTTTCGTAAAAAGAGGATACAATGTCATAAAACTATTTGAAAAAAATAAAATAACAAAATAATTTATTTTTTGATATTTATATATATTTTTGGTAATTGTTTAATATTTTTTAGAATTGTGCGTTCGGTGCGTAGCACGGGTAAAATGCTAGTAAGTTGATAGGTTGAAAGTTGTAAATCCTAACATTCAACTTTCAACTTATTCTGTTTTCTCGATACACGCAATATATAATATCATTCAAATTTTCAAAATCATATATCTTTTGATCCATTCATTAGAAAATTGATATGTATATATCAAATTTCTCTACTCATCGAGATCTATCCATTGATATCCATTGATATATACTAAAAAACAAATATTTTGAAAATAATAAAAAAAATTAACTTATAAGTTCTGATTTACCAAACACTCTATTGATTTATAAGTTCTGATTTACCAAACACTCTACTGACTTATAAGTTCTAATTTACCAAACACTCTACTGACTTATAAGTTCTGATTTACTTATCACTTATATGACACTTATCACTTTAAGTTATAAATTACTTATTTTAAGGTAAGCCAACCCTTTACTTTCAACTAATGAAATACATATTGGTTCCAAAAAGATACTTTGCTTCAATAGTGTTTTCTATATCGATTACTTATACCTTCAAATATAATATTTTATTACTATCTTATTAAAATTTATTTAGAACAATATTCATAAAAATATATATAATTAATAATATATATTTTAAAAATAATAATAAAATAAATAAATACTATAAATTTGGTTCAAATTCATTCCTTTTGAATTGAATTAGCAAATAAAATCGATCCAAAGCGATGAGTAACCAAAGATAGGGAAATAAAATGATTATCCAAATGCAGGAAACCATTTTTCTCATCTAAAAATTTTAGGTAAAACCTTTTATGGTTGGAAATTATAGAGTAAAACCTCGTTAAATTAATATTCGATAAAATTTGAATCTCTATGGAACTCATTCTTAACCTTCTTTGTTGCATCCAAAAGTTCAAACATGATGTTTTCGTAAATTATTAAAAAGTTATTAATCAATTTTTTTATATCTTGAGTGTTTCTTTACGTGCAAAAGATTCCAAAAATATTATTTTATCTTTAATATCATTTAAATATACTTGCATATTTATTTTGAATCTCGGGTGAGTGCCCTAAATACCCGATTTTTATTACTTCATAACCAAAATGTCCCCCGTGCCAGAACACCGTCCAAAATACCCACAACATACGCCACTGGAATGGGCGCATGTGCTGATACGTTACTATGAGGGGCGTATGTGATGATCACGCCGTACCCATGGGCGCAGCCAAGCTAGGACACGCCGGACGCAAAGGCGCATACCGTGTCACGCATCTGCGACATGCGTGATGACGTCATCGTCACTTTTGCTGAGAATTTACGCGAGGCGATTTAGCGATTTTCGTCGGAAAAAGAAAAATCCACCGTCCACACAATCCAGACATCTTTCCATAACGTGTTATATACCAATCGAATCGTCTTTCGACGATCTACACATCCATACCAGTTTTATCCCATTTGTTTTGCCAGATTGTAAAACCCCAAATCGAACCCAACCCTCTCCCATCGATTTTCCGACGAGTTCATAGAAGCCCTTGCGGGGCCATATTCCTCAAAATCAATTGCGCAAATCGAAGAGGAAGCTGTTCTGATCGTTTTGATATGCTCAGAAGAGGTGGAGGTTGCCGGACGGGGACGAGAGGCGGAGAGAGACGACCGGGAGAGAGAGAGACAACTAGAGAGAAGGTGAACAGTGGAGAGAGGTTGCGCCGTTCCAAACGGCATGACCCGTGGATAGTTTGAGCGTTGTTTTGAAAAACGGGTATTTTAGGCAATGGGTGGGGAAAAAATGGATATTTTTCGCAAATTTTCTTGAATCACGCTAATACTAATTGAATTTGTAAAACAGTGTATATTGGATTAATTGAATTAAATATAAAACATAAATTGTACAATTCATTATTTTTAAATGTATATAATTAGAAATTAACTTTCTTTGATGTCAATTTTTTTTATTAATAATTAATAATTTATTGATTAATTAATATCTTTCTAAATTAATAAGAATTCTCCGATCCCGATTATATTAAATTATATTATTTTGAATATCAAATCAGTTGCTAAATTGATCTATGTGAGAGCATCCCAACTATACCAAGCCCCATACCAAGCCCTTAGCTCTCCAACTATACCAAGCCCCCATACCAAGCCCTTAGCTAAAAGTCTACGTGACTTTCCAAAAAGAAAACTTCTACATAATATGTAAAAAATTAGCCACTCCAATGGGACAAAACCCTTGTCTATAATTATAGATAATCTCTTGATATATTTTTGGGGCAAAATCCTTGTCTATAATTATAGATAATCTCTTGATATATTTTTCGAACCTTTAGAGACTTGTAGTGAATTGCCACATCACTTATTTCTATATTAAAATAATATATTCCATTAGTAACAACTTCAAATATTAATAACATACCATTTTTAAAATATAGCCAATCATTATAACCAATACCCTCGGAACATAATATCTTACAGATTCGACAAATTTTACATAATAGTAATTTAGCCAATCATTTTAGCCAACACCATTAAAGATGCTCTAATACAGGTAAGCGACAAATTTTACATAATAGTAATTTAGTCCATCATTTTTAATCAACGTCATTGGAGATGCTCTGATAGAGAGGTAAGGACTCTATTAGAGCATCTCCAAGAGACTCTATTCAAGCTCTTAACTCAAAAAATGAGGAGAGAGAATGAAAATGTTGCTCCAAGAGACTCTTAGTGGCTCTTAAAAACACTAAGAGTCTCTTCTCTCTTCTCATTTCTAAGAGCCACTAGTAGCTCTTAACTTGTATTTTAATAATAAAATATACATGTCCACCAATTTTTGCACAACTTTTGGTTATAGTAGGGTTAATTTATGAATAAATTATAAATAGAGAGCTAATATAAAAAGAATTGTTGGAGTTTGACACATAAACCAATGTAATAACTTGCTAAGAGCTATTTATTTATATTATTTTGAACAGTATAGGTAGGAGTATGTTGGAGATGGTCTGTTAATCCAAAGGACACAAAAATAGCTCTAATTATTTTTTATTTTTTAAATGTCAAAATCTTCTCGTCTCGACTCCAATAAATTTCAAACTGGTAACCCTAAATTTCCTGACGACAGAAATGGGAGCTGTAAGATCACAAACATAACTTCACTAGTTCGGTCTTAGTTTACTAATTACAGGTTAGTTTACTAATTACAGGTTCCATTGTTATAATTTCCGTGTTCATGTTAATCTATATACATTAGTTTGATAAAATCTAATAGTGTATTATGCTTTTGTTGTTTAGTTAGTCTAGTTCGTAGTTTCATTTCGTTCCCAAACTAACCCGTTGTCTTAAAATCAAACAAGTAGTTAGCATGCAATAGTGATAATTATTTATGATATTCACATGTTCGTTGTTTCAATAGTTTTGTGCTCCCGCCCAATTGGTTTTGTTACAATGATCTTTAGTTGTTGTGCTGTGTGTTGATTTCGATCAGTACATTATGTATGTAGAATTTTACGCTTGCGAGTTTATTTGCTAAATAGCAGCAATAGCTTGCTTTAATAGCACTGGACATTTTTATAGTTCACCTTCGTTGTTTGCAAAAAATTTCAGACTATTTTTGATTCTACTGATTGAAATGGTTTCAACTGCCATCTAACTGTTCTTGCGTAACCTGTATTTAGTTCAGGTATATTTGTAATAGCATGCTGTGAAACGTCTGTTTTAAATTATCCTCAGATTGATAACAATACTCTCTTACGATGGAATTTACCCTTGTCATACAGGAACACGCCATAGCGGAGGATGCATTGATGCATTAAGGAGATAATAGTAGCATGTTAACGTTTGAATTGTTCCGTTTGAGCTCGTTGTATAACAATGTGACTGGAACTCAAAATAAGAACACAAATGAAGACAATGGGTTTAATGCATAGTTTTGTCACGACGATTTCAAATAGGAATTTCATTCCTATTTGCTGAAAACAAATTTGCCGAACTTATCTCTAATTCTATAAAATTAAACTCATAAACATTCATTTTCTCATATTTTCCTTTGTTTCTGGTATTTTTTTTCTTTGTAATTGTTGCTACCTGCACAGAAGAATAAAGAGTGTGACGAGCTTTGGGAAGCAGTTTATGGCATGGAGCAATCACTCTATGAATGTTTCTTAGGAAATGCAACTGATATATGTTGAAAGTATGTGTTAGGCTGCACACAACATTTTGCCTTTTGCAGCTTAGTGCGTATGGTCTTCTCTCAGTATTCGTATCAGACATGGATAGCTACTATCAAAGACATATTGGAGATTCATGTAAACTGTAGCATTCACTGTCATGATCTTCTTTCAAAATCTTATTTGCTTGTTCTGTAAATTGTTTATCTGCAGGAAGTCCGGTCTTTGAGTTGTGTTTTCTTCCAACAAATCCATTTAGTATTATGTTGCATTTTAACTTTATTATCATTCTTGGAGCACTGACTATCCCTCAAGGATAGAATCTTTATTTTTTTCGAAAAAAAAATTTGGTAAACAGGAAGCTAAACATGAGACAAAATGCTGCTATGTAAATTAACATAGAGTTTATTGGCAATTATTGTTCCGAATTCATGTTTATTTATGAGAATAAATGGGCAGGTTTGATAGCTGATGCTATTTTTGTCCCTCATAGTCATATTGTGGTGGTCATCAAGTCCCTAGTTACTTATTGACATGATTCGAAATATGTAAGTAGGCATCTTACAGAATTTGTAATGTTTTGCTTCCCTTTTTAGTACTGTGTATAAATTGTATTCTCCAAAACTTTTAAACCATTTGTTCAGACTTACTTTCAACTGATATGGGTGTGTGCCAGTATGAAAACAAAATTGAAATGTGTTTTTGTAGTTCAGTTGTGAATTGTTGGGATCATCTCTGACAATATGTTTTGTGGCGTCTACTTTATTCTCTCCATGTATATTGACAAGATACTCTACTAATATTATTGTTTTGAAATGTGATATGATTTATTTTACCTTCTAGTCGATGTTTCTTAAGGCTACATTTTTTCCAGAGAATGTTGAAACCACAGACCCTTGTATGGTTCATAGTATCTGTATCTGTATTATCTGAAGTCTACATATAGTATATGGTTCATAGTATCTGTATTATCTGTCTTACACCTTTACCGGATCATGCTGGATCTAGAAAGCCTTTCAAGGTTCATAGTATCTGTTGAAGCCTACACCCACCGACCCTCGTAACATTGACATCAGATTACCAAATTCAAACATGCGGAAATTGTTTGCTACTATATACTGTACTTAAATATCGTGAACAATATTCTACTGATATATTAATTTGCAGAAGCATATCAGTTGCGGGGATAGCTCAGTTGGGAGAGCGTCAGACTGAAGATCTGAAGGTCACGTGTTCGATCCACGTTCACCGCATACAATTACTTTTTCATTTTGATTCCTAATGGTTTTTCTGTTATATTTAGATTTTGTTGCTTTGATTTGATTCTCTTACTGTGATAATACAAATGTACTTATTTCATCCGTTTGAAGGGTGAAATGCTTTTCTTGTTAGGTATATGTAAGTTTTTAAATCTTGCAACCCCTATGGATGATAAGAAACTCCTCCACCTTTGTAAGGACTACAATCTAAGGTACATCATCTGGTTTCTTTATTTGAAAAATAAAACCAGGTATGAATTGTTTTGAGCTGCAGCAGAAGTTGCCATAGTGATCTTTTTTTTATTGTAAAAAAAATAATAAAAATAAAAATTGCGAAGACTATCACTTGCGGGGATAGCTCAGTTGGGAGAGCGTCAGACTGAAGATCTGAAGGTCACGTGTTCGATCCACGTTCACCGCATATGATTCCTTTTTCGTTTTGATTCATAATTTTTGTTGTTGTTATATTTAGATTCTGTTGCTTTGATTTGATTCTCTTGCTGTGATCATACAAATGTACTTACTTCATCCAGTTGAAGTTTGAAATGCTTTTCTTGTTTAGTACCTGTAAGTTTCTGAATCTTGCAACCCCTATGGATGATAAAAAACTCTTCCACCTTCGTAAGGACTATAAATGAAGGTACTGTTTTCTTTATTTGTGAACTAAAACCAGGTATGCATTGTTTTGAGTTGCAGCATAAGTTGCCATAGCGATCTCCCTTTTTTATTGTAAACAAAAGTGCAGAAGTAAATCACTTGCGGGGATAGCTCAGTTGGGAGAGAGCGTCAGACTGATCACAATTGTTTTTTTTGTTATATTTAGATTCTGTTGCTTTGATTAGACTGATCACAATTGTTTTTTTTGTTATATTTAGATTCTGTTGCTGTGATCATACAAATGTACTCTGTTGCTTTGATTTGATTCTCTTGCTGTGATCATACAAATGTACTTACTTCATCCAGTTGAAGTTTGAAATGCTTTTCTTGTTTAGTATCTGTAAGTTTCTGAATCTTGCAACCCCTATGGATGATAAAAAAAACTCTTCCACCTTCGTAAGGACTATAAATGAAGGTACCGTTTTTTTTTTTTTTTTTTTTTTTTTTTTTTTTTTTTTTTTTTTTTGTGAACTAAAACCAGGTATGCATTGTTTTGTGTTGCAGCATAAGTTGCTGTAGTGATCTCCCTTTTTTATTGTAAACAAAAGTGGAGAAGTACATCACTTGCGGGGATAGCTCAGTTGGGAGAGAGCATCAGACTGATCACGTGCTTGATCCACGATCCATGTTCACTGCATGTGTATACTTCTTTTTTCCTCTTTTCCCTTGTATGATTCTCGATTTCTTTTATAAATTTTTTTGTTATATTTAAATTTCGTTGCTTTGATTTGATTCTTTTTACCGTAATAATACAAATGTACTTATTTCATCCATATCAAGTGTGAAATGCTTTTCTTGTTTAGTATCTGTAATTTCTGATCTTGCAACCTCTATAGATGATAAGAAACTCTTCCACCCTCGTAAAACTATAATCTAAGGTACTTTATCTGTTTTTTTCGTTTGTGAACCTAAACTAGGTTTGCATTGTTTTGAGCTGCAACATAAGGTGCCCTAGTGATCTCCCTTTTTTATTGTAAACAAAAGTGTGTGCTGGGAAAATCAAATTTTGTAGGTAAGGCTACGAGTAAGTGGGCAAGTCTGTTTCTTGTCCTCAACCCCAGGTCTAAAGTATCAGTTATGAGCTGCAGCACGAGTTGACGTAATGCTCTCTCTTTTTTATTGTGAACAAAGTCTGTATTGTGAAATGAAATTTTTTAGAAGGGGCATGTGGAATAACTGATACTTTAGGCCTGGGGTGGAGGACAAGAAATAAGACTTGTCCACTTACTCATAGCCTTACCCATGCCTCATAGCCATGCATAACCACATATTTCTTTACCATCTTATATACGTAGACAGTTGTGGTACATGTCATGCTCTAAAATGGAAAGTCTCAACCAGTCAGACCTTGATACAATGCCTTTTAAATGAAGCATGGAGCCATAAAAAGCTGAGGGTGTGCTATATCACATCCCAAGGTAGCAGAATATTAAATTATATGTTTTATTCAACAATTAAGATTGCCAAGTTGGTTATTGGTGCCACTCTTGTACCATATTTGGTGTGTTAAAATATCTCTGCCAACATTTTTTTTGACCGAGAATGGAAATGAATGCTAGATTTGCCACTGCAAAGAGATCGCAGAAACCCTGAATTCGTCCTATTTAATGTATTATCCATGAGCATTACCTCTGAACTTAGATATGTAATGCTGAAGATAAGGCTTCTAGTACAATAACATGAAGTTACTGCTATATTTTAGTTTAAAGGGGTTATTTAATCATCATTCAAGGCTATAAGCTTAGGACCATGAAGGTATATGCACAGTGCATCACTAAGATAAGGATTTGTAGTTAAGAAATTGCCTTGTCTAAAAACAATTAACAATGTAAGAGGAAGTCACCATTAACTGCACCAGAGCGTACATGAATGGATAATGATGAAGCTGGTGCTTTCTCTGTCATGACACTTTTCATACAGAAGTTTGAGCACTGTGTTTAGATGTTCATTTACAAATGTACTCTCTAGTTCTAAGAAATTGAAACTATATAATTTTTGTCATCCACTAGACAGAATTCCTCTATTCCTGTGTTTCTAATAAACAAAATTCATCTTTTTCTTTGTTTTTACCTAACGAGTCACAGACATATAGAGTTTGTGCCCAGCTTTTGGGAGTGGTTACGCATATGGAGCAATTACTCTAAGATCGATTTCTAGGAATGCAACATTTCCATGTTGAGAACATGCAGCAGGGCGTGCATCTTTTTTGCTTCTTCCAAGTTGATTTCAAATGTAAGTCTTCTGATGTAGTCTCCAGCGTTTTGAATTTTATTCTTGGAGTGCTGTTCAAATTGTTTCTCCAAAGCAACCACTTATTAACAAATTGTTTAAGTATATATATTTAAATATATTTAAATTTTTTTGGCTCCAAACAGCATGTACATATGTTTAACATGTAGGTAGAAACTAGGAACCTGGAATGTTAAAACAAATTTATAGATATTTCAATTCTAGCATATGTACTTTGTTTCCATCAACTTCTTTTGGAAATCCCGTGTTTTTTAAAAATATTCTTACCTGGAACAGTGTGAAACAGTGTGCATCAATATATAATAAAGAACTCCAGAAGTCTAAGCAAAAGCTTGAGAAATATTGATAGATGCAGGGTTAACTTGTTCTGCACCAAAGTGTTCAAGCATTGGAAGTTCCTAATTGCATTTTCACTTGAAATTCCTATTTGCATTAAGTAACAAAATTTTCAGAATATATAAAGAGAAGGTGGTCACATCCAGCCTGTTGTCTGTTGATATGTTATCTTAGAGAGATCAACCTGGTTAAAATTTTCTCTCAATATAGATTCATGAATAGCTAGACAGTTAGTTCGGGAAAAGATGAGGAACTTATATCTAATTTACTGAAGAATTTAAAATACCTTGTCACATTCTTATATCTGCTTTCAAAATACTTTATCTGCATTGTATTCCAAGTTACCATTTTAAGGAGATAACATACATGAAAGTACTTTTGTTGTGCTAAATAACTAAATTAACTTATATGCGGAATGGTATTCAAATAAAAAAATTAAAATTATCTGTAAATTTTGGAAAAAGGAGCATTTGAGTTCAGGAGATTAGACGAATTGACAAAAAGTATCATTTGGATAATATATAATCACAATGTGCACACGAACTCTATACATTAAGCTAAACTGAGGAGATGGAACTTGAAAGTGAAAGAGAGTATTGTACTCACTCCTTATACCACTGTTCCATTCAGGAGCATCAGCATTATATGCTTTAAGAAACAACTGCTAGCTACTTTTGAGTTCCTAAACTGTATTATTTCTGCTATTTATTTGACTCCTTTTCTTTCTGCTATACTCCTACCTGACGAAGTGCAGATAAGTGAAGAATGTATTGAGCTTTTAAAAGAAGTTATGGATATAGAGCAATCACTCCATGACTGTTTCTTTGGAAATGCAACATTCCGATGTTGGAAACACGCGGTAGGTGCAGCTTTTGACTTGTGCAGCGCGCAGCTGCAGTTGCGATGGTATGGCCTTCTCTCAATATCTGTATCAGACATTGATAGGCTACTATCATAGATATATTGATTCATCACGCGACCTGATGTTGCTTCCATTATATTCTTAATCTATAGTTCTCTTACAGTTACCGTGTTTGTGGGTTTAGCTGACTGTTGTAAATAAACAAAATAGCTTGAAATGTATGCATGCATTCGAAGGGTTTATATATTGTTTAGCTGGAATGATTGACTTGGGTGTGAATTTATTTAGGAGGAAAATGTCTTGTTCAGTTAGTTATTAAACGATTCGACCAAGGTACTTTGTGTTCAGTTAGTTATTAAACGATTCGACCAAGGTACTTTGTGTTCAGTTAGTTATTAAACGATTCGACCAAGGTACTTTGTGTTGTTATGTTTAGTAGTTTATATACCAGGTTTATAACAAGTGTGTACCGTATTTTTCTAGGGAATTTTTTCTCTTTTTATAACTAATTATACTTTCTATGTATTTAAATAATATAAATTGAAAGGTTTGGCTTGATTAGGCTAAGTTAGTCCTTGATTTTTATGCTTGAGATCTGTTTTTCTACCTTAGCTGTTAGGCTTGGAGCAACTACTATTTCAATGACTTGAACAGTAATAGCAGAATTCTAGTGTTCATAGAATATTCCATTACTCACATGTGGACATGAACCGTTGTCCTACAATACAGCCTGTTCCTTTCAATGTAAAAATGCTATATTTTATTTGTATAGTACTCCCTCCGTCCCATTTTTATTGTCCATCAATCAAAATCCACGTTCTATTCAATCAAACTATAATTTCCTAAATTATTACTCCCTCCGTCCCAACGATTTGTTATCATTTGCTTTTAACACGGAGACCAAGAATTAAGATTAAAATAAGTGAAGTAGTGGGTGTAATAATGATTTTATTGTTAAAATAAGTGAAGTAGTGGGTGTAATAGTGTAAAGTATTGTTAAAATAAGTGAAGTAGTGGATGTAATAGTGTTAAAACTTACTATTTTAGGAAACGTAAAGAATTGGTTGGGACGCCCCAAAAAGGAAAGTGTAAACAATTGGTTGGGACAGAGGGAGTATTTAATTTTCAAGAGTTTCCTTTTTTTAAAGCTATTTTTATTATCACTTACTCTAAATAAGAGTATCATTTTACCATAAAAATGAATATGGACAATTTTTTTGGGACAATGAATAATGGAAATAATGGACAATAAAAACGGGACGGAGGGAGTACATTTTTTTAATACTTCCTCCGTCCCAATTTATCTTTCTCGTTTGACTTTTTGCGGTCAAATTGACCAAACTTTGACTGAAATTTTCATATAATATGTAATCGAAAACAATTATAAAAATTATATCATTAGAAAGTATATGCAATCTATTTTAATATGTATTTTTTATTTTTTGAAAATAATGAAAGAATCATTTTTAATTTATGGTCAAAGTTGGGTCAATTTGACCACAAAAAGTCAAACAAGACAAATAAATTGGGACTGAGGGAGTATAATTTATAAGCTAATAAACAATATCAATTTTTAATAAATTTCAGATTGAGTTCGAATCAAATTGAGTTCAAACTTTGGGTGCCCCCAGAAAGTTTACTTCCGGGTTGCGCCCCTGAATACAGGCTTCTCTGTTTGTGATGTTTAAAGTGAAACGTTTGTCTATTTTACTTGTTAAGATGTCTAACAATTTTCCCCTCCAGTACAAGAAAGATGACAAGACACTGTGTATTAAGTCTGAATGTGTTGGTTCCTTTGCACAAATAAATAAGGTCTATGTAGTTGTGTAGGACAAAGTGTTTTTTGGCAAGGGAAATGTATTGTGCAAAGTGGTAACTATTTCTTCCGAATTTTTTTTTGTCTTTTAGTAGTATTATGTTCCAAGGAATTGATCTAGTACTATGTTTGAGATAACAACTTTTCTTGGAGGCATCTCCAACTATATATTCAAGCATCGCAGTAGTGACATCTCCTATGAAATCAAATTCTTAGTGTAATAGTAAAACAAAAGGTTGCAGTTAAAGATACAAACTGTTATAATATATGTTAACAAAGCTTCTCTTTTAGAATTTTTATTGTTTTGGATTCATGGTTATGTACGAGATGGGTGGGTACAACATCGAATCTGTAATTTATGTTTTCAAGAACACACTTTTAGTTAATAAATATGTAAACCAATAACCGTATGCTATACTACTGTAGTTGTTTTCTCCTGATAGTCTGGAAGTAACAAAATCATTCGTTACTGGTCGAAATGGTTTAAAATGGCATTGAATTCAGTGTGGGTGATCTCTAGTGTTTTGCAGTTCCTTCTTGTAGTACAGCTTAAATCGTTTGTTGACGACTTATTGTTTGGATGTTCTGTCAGCTGATAGGGTTTTTGATATCAATAAACAAAAAAATGCCATGCACTTTATTGATCTTTATCTGCAACTGAATGTTCTGAAATGACTGTTTTATTACTATAAAATAAAAAACTATCTGTAAAATTTGGATAAATGGAGCATATGAGTTCAGGAGATTAGACAAATTGATGGAAAGAGTATCATTTGGATAACATATAAACACAATGTGCACACGAACTCTATGCATTAAGTTAAACTGAGGAGATGGAAGTGAAAGAGAGCATTGGATGCTTTAAGAAACAACTGCTAGCTACTTTTGAGTGCCTAAACTGTATTTTTTCTGCTATTAATTTGACTGGTTCATTTCTTTCTGCTATACTCCTACCTGACAAAGCGCAGATAAGTGAAGAATGTGTTGAGCTTTTAAAAGAAGTTACGGA
Organism: Saposhnikovia divaricata; assembly: GCA_036435485.1. Lineage (NCBI taxonomy): Eukaryota > Viridiplantae > Streptophyta > Magnoliopsida > Apiales > Apiaceae > Saposhnikovia > Saposhnikovia divaricata. Next base: position 61,738,228 of record CM071598.1, read on the forward strand.
TACAGAGCTATCACTACATGACTGTTTCTTTGGAAATGCAACATTCCCATGTTGGAAACAAGCAATAGGTGCAGCTTTTGACTTTTGCAGGGTACAACTGCAATTGCGATGGTATGGCCTTCTCTTGATACCTGCATCAGACATTGATAAGCTATTATCGTAGATATATTGATTCATCATGTGACCTAATGTTGCATCCATTGTTTTCTTAATCCGTACTTCTCTTACAGTTACCGTGTTTGTGGGTTTAGTTGACTGTTATAAACAAACAAAATAGCTTGAAATGCATGCATGCATTCGTAAGGGTTTATATATTGTTTATCTGGAATGATTGACTTGAATGTGAATTGATTTAGGAGGAAAATGTCTTGTTCAGTTAGTTATTTAACTTAACGTTTCGACCAAGGTACTCTGTGTTTATATTGTTTAGTAGTTGATATACTATGTTTACAAAAAGCGTGCTTTGTTTTTTTCTGGGGAATTCCTTCTCTTTTTATAAGCTAAATATACTCTTTATGTATTCAAATATTATAAAGTGAGTGGTTTGGCTTGATTAGGCTAAGTTAGTCCTTGATTTTTATGCTTGAGATCTGTTTTTTCACCTTAACTGTCATGCTTGGAGCGACTACTATTTCAATGACTTGAACAGTAATAGCAGATTTTTTAGTGTTCATAGAATATTCCATTACTCACATGTGGACATAAACCTTTGTCCTACAATACAGGCTTCTCTGTTTGTGATGTTGAAAGTGAAATGTTTGTCTATTTTACTTGCTAAGATGTCTCACAAATTTCCTCCTCCAGTACCAGAAAGATGACAAGACACTGTGTATTCTTAACTTTGCATTATGTTTTCCATGTAAATATGATTAAGTGGAATTTCTAGAATTATTATCTGAAATATACATATATATATATGTTGTATGTCATTGCATAGCATAGCCGTCAACTTGAGTTTAAGTCTGATTGTGTTGATTCTTTTGCATGAATAAATAAGTTCTATGTACTGGACTGATAGAATTGAAAGATACTATAGTTGTCTACGAGAAAGTGTTAGTTGGTCAGGGAAATGTATTGTGCAAAGTGGTAACTGTTTCTTCCATTTTTTTTTTGTCTATTAGTAATGTTATGTTCCAAGGAATTGATCGAGTACTATGTTTGAAGTAACAACTTTTCTTCTAGGCATCTCCAACTATATATTTAAGCGTCCCATGAGTGACATCTCCTAAGAAATCAAATTATTCTGAGTGTAATAGTAAAACAAAAGTTTGCACGTAAAGACACGGACAGTTATATACTCCCTCCGTCCCAAGGAGTTGTTTACATTTGCTTTTTGCACGGAAACCAAGATAGTGGGTGTAATATTGTTAAAATAAGTGAGTTAGTGGGTGTAATAGTGATTTTATTGTTAAAATAAATGAGTTAGTGGGTGTAATAGTGTAAAGTGTTGAAAAAATGGAGTGAAGTAGTAGATGTAATAAAGTATTTTATTGTTAAAAGTTACTATTTTAGGAAACGTAAAGAATTGGTTGGGACATCCCAAAAAGGAAAGTGTAAAGAAATGGATGGGACAGAGGGAGTATAAGTTAACAGATCATCTCTTTTAGAATTTTTATTGTTTTGGATTCATGGTTATGTATGAGATGGGTGGGTATGTCTATACAACATCCGATCTGTAATTTATGATTGAAAGTACACACTCTTAGTTAATGAATATGTAAACCAATAACGGTATGCTATGCCACTGTAGTTATTTTGTCCTGATAGTCTAGAAGTCACAAAATCATTCTTTACTGGTCAAAATGGTTTAAAATGTCATTGAATTCATTGTGCGTGATCTCCAGTGGTTTGCCGTTCCTCCTTGTAGTACAGCTTAAATTGTTTGTTGACGGCTTAATTTTTGGATAAGCTTTTTAATATCAATAAACAACATAATGCCATGCACTTACTTTATTGATCTGTATCTGTAACAGTATGTTCTGAAATGACTGTTTTACTACTGTAAAATAAAAACTATCTGTAAAATTTGGGAAAATGGGGCATATGAGTTCAGGAGATTAGACGAATTGATAAATACTTTTTGGATAACATATAAACACAATGGGCACATGCACTCTCTACATTAAGCTAAACTGAGGAGATGGAAGTGAAAAAGAGTACTGTACTCACTCCTTACACTACTGTTCCATTCAGGACCAGCAGCATTTTATGCTTTAAGAAACAACTGCTAGCTACTCTTTTTTTTTTTTTGCTAAATAACTGCTAACTACTTTTGAGTTCCTAAACTGTATTATTTCTGCTATTTATTTGACTCCTTCATATCTTTCTGCTCTACTCCTACCTGACAAAGTGCAGATAAGTGAAGAATGTGTGGAGCTTTTAAAAGAAGTTATGGATACAGAGCAATCACTCCATGACTGTTTCTTTGGAAATGCAACATTCCGGTTGGAAACAAGCGGTAGGTGCAGCTTTCGACTTGTGCAGCACACAGCTGCAGTTGCGATGGTATGGCCTTCTATCGATATCATTATCAGACATTGATAAGCTACTATCATAGGTAGATTGATTCATCATGTGACCTGATGTTGCATCCATTGTTTTCTTAATCTGTACTTCCCTTACAGTTACGGTGTTTGTGGGTTTAGTTGACTGTTATAAACAAACTAAATAGCCTGAAGTGTATGCACGCATTCGAAAGGTTTATATATTAGCTGGAATGATGGACTTGAGTGTGAATTGATTTTGGAGGAAAATGCATTGTTCAAGTAGTTTTTTAACGTTTCAACCAAGGTACTTTGTGTTTTTATGTTTAGTAGTTGAGCTACCAGGTTTACGAAAAGAGTGTTTCGTATTTTTCTAGGGAATTCCTTATCTTTTTATAAGCTAAATAAATATACTTTCCATGTATTCAAATATTATAAATTAAGTGGTTTGGCTTGATTAGGCTAAGTTAGTCCTTGATTTTTATGCTTGAGATCTGTTTTTTTACCTTAGCTGTCATGCTTGGAGCGACTACTATTTCAATGACTTGAACAGTAACAGTAGAATTCTTATTGTTAGTAGAAGACTCCACTACTCACATGTGGACATAGACCGTTGTCCTGCAAATAGACTTCTCTGTTTGTGATGTTTGAAATGTTTGTCTATTTTACTTGCTAAGATGTCTCACAAATTTCCTCCTCCACCGGAAAGAAGGATGACACGACACTGTGTATAGTGTATACCTAACATTGTATTTTGCTTTCCATGTAAGTATTATTGAGTGAAATTCCTAAAATTATTATCTGATGTATATGTATGTCATTGCATGGCATAGCCGTCAACTCGTTTTACAATGCTTGAATTTAAGTCTGAATTTGTTGATGCCTTTGCATGAATTGGGGTTTATATACTGCACGTAATAGGCCAACAACATGTTGGTGCAGTGGTTGAGCCACTGGCCTCCTTTAAAGGAGATCAGAGGTTCGACTCCTGCATGTGTGTGAGTTTCTTAGTTTGTATTAGGTTTCCTTTCTGTATTTGTATTTCTATATTTGTAATGGCCGGGGGTCCTTCGGAAACAGCCTCCTTATTGTATAGGGGCATGGTCTGCGTACATCTACCCTCCTCAGACACCACTTTGAGTGGTATTATAACTGAGTAAGTTTCGTTTATACTGCACGTAATAGAATTAAAGGATAGTGTAGTTGTCTAGGAGAAAGGGTTAGTTGGAAAGGGAAATGTATGGTGCAAAGTGGTAACCTTTTCTTACTATTTTTTTTTTTTGACTTTTAGTAGTATTACGTTCCAAGAAATTGATCTAGTACCATGTTTGAAATAACAACTTTTCATTTAGGCATCTCCAACTATATTTTCAAGTGTCCCACTAGTGACATCTCCTAAGAAATCAATTTCTTAGTGCAATAGTAAAACAAAAGGTTGCACTTGAAAGACATAAACTGTTATAAACCTATTAGCTAAACACATCCACGTCATCTCCTACCAATTTTTTATGTATATAAAATGTTCCATCTCATTTACTTTCGAATTGGGTTAAATCTCAAAGTGCTCACTGAAGTGGAGGGCTAGTATCAAATTGCTCACCATAGTTATCGGCATCTCATTTGAATCATTAAAGTCATAATAAATATCAAATGGATACCTTTAAAATATACTCAAAAAATAAAAGTAATTTTTCATTGATTTCTACACATTTTTCTTGAATGGTTCCATAACCAAACGAAAGGCTAATAATTCTAGTATTTTTGATAACATATTTAGAATTTAAAAAGTTTATTTACTATTTATTTTTAATTAAAACAAGGAAAATGACAATAAAATTAAAAATAAATAGTAAGTGAATTTTTAAAAATCTAAATATATTATCAGAAATACTAGAATTATTAACCTTTCGTTTGGTTATGGAAGCATTCAAGAAAAATATGTAGAAATCAATGAAAAATTATTTTTATTTTTCGAGTATATTTTAAAGGTATCCATTTGATATTTATTATAACTTTAATGATTCAAATGAGATGCCAATAACTAGAGTGAGCAATTTGATACCAGCCCTCCACTTCAATGAGCACTTTGAGATTTAACCCCTTTCGAATTTACCATTTTCTATTGCTTGTCTATTATAATAAAATATATATTGATTTTTGAAATATAGCTAACATCAAATGGAGACAAAACACTTTTTCATCATCTATAATGTAGCTAAATATTATTTTATATTATTTTACCTAATTATGTTACTTAATGTGATTGGAGATGCTAACAGTATCTTAGATAAACAAAATCTGTAACAGTATGTTCTGAAAGGACTGTTTAATTATTGCGCTAAAATACTCTACTGATACCATTCCTTTGAAGTGCGGAATGATATTCCTGCAGTATACGTAAGTCTCTCAATCTTCAACCTTCATAGATGATGCTGGAACCCAATCAAGCTTTGTAATGTACCTAGTCTGCTTTCTTCAATCCTTTCGTCTTCTTTTGAAGTTGCAGAGTAAATTTAGGTAGTAATATCTGTATTTTTATTTATTACAAACTTGCACGCTATGAAATTAAAACTTAAAAAATAGTTTTATATTGATTTATTGATTTTTAGTGATTTGGGGCGGAAGACAAGAGAGATGACTTGGCAACTTCCTTGTAGCCTTACCCACAAGTTTTTGGTTGTCTTTTCTGTTTCTTATTAGGTACTGAAAGTTCCAAAAACTTTTCTGCATGTTATGCAGTATGCATAACCACCTTTTTAACCATCTTATATAGGCACATTTCCTTGCGTAATTAGATTTTAAATTTCCCAATTTTACTATTTAGTGCTAGCAAAAAATATCTGGTTTTATTATGTGATGTACTCCAGTGAATTACAAATGGCCCGGGGTAGAAGACAAAAGAAGAAGACTCTATTTTCTTCTTGATTCTTATTCGATTCTCAAAGATGTATTAATTTACTTTAGGCTTTTTGATTCTTATTCGATGCTCAAAGATGATAAAAACATTAACCTAAATACGTAGAAGCTCTGGTTTCTCAATTATACTATTAACTGCGAAAATCCTGAGATTGTCCTATTTAACATAGGATCAATGAGCATGGCATCTGAACATGGATTTGCAATGCTGAAGAAAAGGTATGTACTGTGTGTTGACGTGAACTTACTACTGTCTTTTAGTTGAATGGTTTGTCATTATCATTAAATAAACAAACTATAGATTAGGATTATGAAGCTATGCATCAGTACATCTTGAGGTTGACAAAAAACAGGTAGTGAAATTTTCATATCGAGTTGTGTCTATAACAATGTGACTGAAACGAAACATTAATTGCACCAGATTGTACTTCAATGAATAATAATGAAACTAATGTTTTTTTATACCATGACCAGTCCATACAGGTTTTGAGTACGTTGTTGAGAAGTAAATTTACAGAAGTACTCTCTAATTCTATGAAAATTAAAATTGAAGAGATTTTATCATCTACCTGATGAAATTCTATGCGTTCCTATAAAAATCCGGATTTTTTCTTTGTTTGTGACAAATCACGGATAATTAGAGATTGTGACGAGCTCTGTGGAGTGGCTACTTTTGGCTTGTGCAGCGCGCAGCTGCAGTTGCGATGGTATGGCCTTCTCTCAATATCTGTATCAGACATTGATAAACTGCTATCAAAGGCATACTGAAGTAACATGTGACCTGCTACTGTATCCATTGTGTTGCTGGTTTCTTTTCACTGAATCTGTATGTACTTGTGTCTGAAATCTGGTTGATTATAAAGTTAAATATGTTGATGCCTTCACATGGATTTGGGGGGGGGGGGGGGGTTTATATACTGCATGTAAGTAGATTACTGCAGGTCTTTGAAGTTGTCTAGGAGAGTGTATTAGTTGGTTAGGGGAATGTTTGGTGCAAATTTGTAACCGTTTTTTCCTAGGGTGTGTTGTCTTTTAGTAGTAGTATTATGTACCAAAAATTCCATTTAGTAGTCCTTCTGAAATAACAAACTTTGTTAGGCATCTGCAACTTTATTTTCAAGATTTTGAGTTGTGACTTTTCCTAAGGAATTATATATATTGTTTAACTGTAAAGACGTAAACTAATAAGTTGCACTACAAGACATTGTTTTATATAAGTTAAAAAAGTATTTATTTTAGGATATTTGTCGTTTTGGATTTATGGGTATGTATGAGATTGGTGGGTATGTCTACACTATGTACTGTTTAAGTACACAATATGCTCTTAGTTAATGTAAAAAGCAATAACGGTATGCTCTAACGGTATGCTCTATCACCGTTTTATTTTGTGAGTTAAGAGTAGTAATATTCGTTTTTATTAAAACTAACTTTGGAAAAAGTGGTAGACCTTTATCTCTGAAAAAGGGTTGATTCTTGTGGTACTAGGTTACAAAATGTGTCAAAATTTCAACTTATTCTTCAATGCATCTCTAACTATGTTATCATGTATGGAGTAGTGACTATCCCTAGGAAATAAAATTCCTAAGTCTCTTGTTTGGCAAACCGTAAATGTTATTTTGGACTCATGTTTATTAATGAGATATGTTGGTTAGCATGCACGCCATTCATCATTGATATATTAATGAATTGAAGTGAAATGATGCTCTCTTAGTTTACTTCTTATGATGTGAAAACCAATAACGGTATGCTCTAGAAGTAGTGTTTATACTTTGGCCTCATGTGGTAGTAGTCATGATATTTTGCCCTGACTTCTTTTGGAGTACTTTTAGATATTGTGCACTCCAAAGCAACCACTTTGTCCTTAACTGTTGTTTAGAGTACTTAATTTTAAGCAATGTTGGGGTTTATATGCCAACATAAAGACAAATTGGGGCTTTGTTTCGAAGTTGGGATGCCAAAAAATTTAAGGATCTTGACTTACCGAATTGATGTGTATATCTCTAACGGAGTGTTATGTGACATCTACTTTATTATGTCCTTATACTTTGTTCATACTCCTCTACTAGTATCATTGGTTTATATACGTTTTAGGACTGCACAGAACACCAAATTTCATGGAGTACGGTAACAAAGTTTTGTATTATCTAGTAGGGGTTCTTACAAATTTAAAATAAATACTTGAAATTAGTGGCATAATCTATGTTAATGATAAAGAATGAGGAAACTAGAAGATAGTTTGTGATTGCGGTATTGACTATTTATGGTTATCATATATGTTATATAGGTGTTCTTGCTTTGGATGCCAATTTATCTGCAGGCAGCTTCTGTTACGAGCATGGGTATTTCAGAGATTCCCTTCCGTTCTGGCATTAAACAATTGGATAGGACATAGATAGGTAATGTTGGACAAATTTATACTCTGTAGTTAATGCTATATAATGTTTCCTTGAAGCCTTTTTATGGTCTCAAGTAAGAATCTTACTATAAATTAAGTAATAATCTTTAAAAAAAAAGTTGATTCTGAAATTATACTTTTTTTTTTTTGATAAATTAAAACATAGGAAAGAAATAGTAGTAGCAAAAATGGTTACATTTTCTCTTTATTTTGATTAATAAATGACTGGACATTTAACTTGGGAAAAGAGGGTGGACTCGAATCTGGTTTACCGGAGAGTTTTAATGCCTTATACCATGTACATTCACAGATTGCATCCATAATTCTCTCTTATGCATTGTATCCAAGTTTGGTAATGTATCCAAGTTTGTAATTACCATTTTGAGTAGATGGTATACATGTAAATGAAATAGCAATACAGACAATAGCTTCAAAATAAATTCATCAACGAATGTTGGAAAATACGGCATCCAAGTTCAGGAGATTAGACATTTGATTAGGAAAAGAGTGTAATTGTGGATAATATATATTCAAACACAATGTGCAGAAGAACTTTATACATTAAGCTAAATAGCGGACTTAGATGTAAAAGAGAGTACTGTACATTCTCCCTACATGATTGTTCCAAAAATTAAGCATTAGCATTATATACTTTGGGAACAATTAAAAGCTACTCTTCAGTTTCTAAAATTTCTATTTTATGTTATCTATTTTATTGTTTCATATCTTTCCGCTGTACCTGACGATGCTCTCATAATCGAAGAATGTCTAGGGTTCTTGAAGAAGTTATGGATACTGAGCAATTACTGTATGACTGTTTCTTTCGGAATGCAACATTCCCATGTTGAAAACAAGCTGTATTTGCAGCTTTTGATTTGTGTAGTGCACAACCACAGTTGCGATGGTATGGCCTTCTCTCGATATCTGTATCAGACATTGATAAGCTACTATCGTAGACATATTGATTTATCATCTGACTTGATGCTGCATCCATTGTTTTCTTATCTTTAATTTCCTTCTAGTAGTATTTCTGGGGTTGTGGAGTTTATTATAGTGTTAAGAGTGAAAATATATAGCTTGCGAAAGTATGCATGCTTTGAAGGGTTTTTATATTGTAAGAGAAATGGTTGAGCTGGACTGAACAAGCGAAGTGTGAATTGATCTAGGAGGAGAATGCTGTGGCAGTTAGTTATCTACGTTTGGACCAAGGTACTTTGTGTTGTTTGTGTTGTTGTATTTAGTAGTTAATGCACCTAGGTTGAAGACAAGCTTAATTAAGCTATATGTGATGCTTAGGGTGACTAATATTCCAATGATTTTGCTTTTTATAGTAGATTCCACTGCTCACATGTAGACAGAAACCGTTGTCCTTCAGTATAAACTTGTTTGTTTGGGATGTTGAAAGTGAAATTCTTTGTGTATTATATTACATTTCCAATATCTAATGAATTTCATTATATAGTGCCAGACATGATTGACTGAATTGTGAGTTAATCTAGGAGAAAAATGCTTTGCTTTAATTAGTTATCTTATGTTTGTATCAATGTATCTTGTGCTGTTGTACTTGTAGTTGATATTCCTAAGTTAATGACAAGCTTAGTTCTTGATTCTTATGCATGCGGTCTGTTTTATTACCGTGGTTTTAATGCTTATAGTGACTAATAAATCAATGATTTAAAGACTGAATCTAGCATTCTTAGTGTTCATAGAAGAAGACTCCGCTAGTAACATGTGGACCTAAACTGTTTTTCTCCAATATTTATCTTGTTTGTTTGTAATGTTGACAGTGAAATATTTTGTCTACTGTATTATAGGTCCAATGTTTAACAAATTTTCCTCCCTTAGTACAAGAAAAATGACAAGAAACTGGTTGCACTCAACTTCTTTGTAGATATTATTTTGCAGCTTCTCTATAAGAATATAAATCTTCAGAAAAAATTAATAATTTTTCATTCTCTTAAAATTTGGACTTTTTTTACAAGGTTTTAGAGTGCTTTTTATGAAAACAATTTCTCTACTTACAGAATTATATATGCGGTTCATGCACAAATCACACACTCTTTATGAGATGATTTGGTTATAACGCACCATGTTTTTCATGTAAATAACAATCTTTTGATCTCATTGTGCGTTGCTAATCTTCAATTGCGAGACATGGAGTATCTATTATGCATTGGAGTTAAAGAGTCGTAATGGCTCTGCAATGTCTCTATGTTATGATTTAACTATTTGTAAAAAGGAAACATCGGTCGGAATAGACTACAACATAATAGATGTTCTAATTACTGATTTTTACATTTAGTGTAAAAAGTTAATATTTCTATACTTCCTGGAGAGACTGACTAATTTAAAATATGCAATTTTGGCTCCCCTGCATATAGTCTGTACTTTGGGTTCATATACGTAACAAAGTGAAGGGTATGGTTACGTGTCTTACTTATGCTGTTAGAATATAATATACGAGGGATGCTTATATGGATCTTATATTATATTCTAATTTTATTAAGTAACAGACGCTCTAAAACCTGAAGATATTAGAAGGAGGCATTATATGAATCTTATATTATATTCTAACATATGCCTCATTGATTGTTTGTCGTGTTGATAATTGAAACATCTATTCAAATTTGAATCAAATGTAATGTACGTATATTCTGGCCCGTTTAAATAATATAGGATGTATGATTCACTATTTTTATCATATTTATGCAACCTTGCAAGCTGTCAAACAAAATTTTAACTGATATTTAATTGACCCGGGGTGGAATTCAAAAGAAGACTTGCCTACTTCCTCATAGCATTGCTTGCAGTATTTTTGTTTTCGTTTTCTGTTTTTATCAGGTGTCCGAAGAATAAAGAACAATTTTCTTCTGCATGTTATGTACTATTGCATAACCATGTTTTTTTTTACCACTTTATGTAAGCACATTCACATTATGTGAGCATTACTTCTGAACTTGAATTTGTAATGCTGAAGAGAAGTCCTGTAATTTACACAATGACAACTTGCTACTGTCTTTTAGTTCAACGTATACCAATTATCATCTACGGAACAGACTATTGCTTAGGATCATGAAGCTATGCATGAGTGCATCACGAAGATGACAAGACAGGTAAAGAGATTTCTAAACAAGTCCTGTCTATACAATGTGACTGGAACCTAACATTAATTCCACAAAATTGTACATGAATAAATTAGAATGAAATTTCAGTGCTTCCTGTTTTTTTTCGAAGCCTCTCTAGTGTTTTCTTTGTAATATTGGCATTTTCATACAGGAGTTTGGCTTCTGTGTTGACAAGTAAATTTACAAGATTACTGCTCTAATTCTATGAAATTATAATTCGTGAATTTGTGTCATCTACTTGACACAATTCCATCTGTTCCTTTGCTTCGTATAAACAAAAGACCATCTTTTTCTTTGGTTTTACTTGCTAAGTTACAGGGAAATGGAGATTGTAACGTGCTCTTGGGAGTGGTTGTGGAAATGGAGCAATCAATCCATGAATGTTTCTTAGGAAATGCAACATTCCCATGTTGAAAACATGCCGTAGGCCGTTCATCCTTTTGCTTGTGCAGCGCGCAGCTGCAGTTGCAATGGTATGGCCTTCTCTCAATCTCCATATCAGACATTGATAAACTACTATCAAAGGCACATCCAAGCATCATATGACCTGCTGCAGCATCCATTGCCTTGTTTCTGGTTTCTTTTCAGTAAGTAATTTTGTACTTGTTTCTGTAATATGGTTGAGTATAAAGTTGAAAGTGTTGATGCCTTCACATGCATTTTGGAGGGGTTTATATACTGCTCGTAAATGGAATTGAGGAATGTGTTGTCTAGGAGAAAGTGTTAGTTAGCAAGAGGAATGTTTGGTGCAAAGTGGTAACCGTTTCTTCCTAGAAAGTGTTGTCTCTTAGTAGTATTGTGTTCCATGGAATCCATTTAGTGCTTTGTTTGGACTAACAACTTTTCCTTTAGGCATCTTCAACTATATATCAAGCTTTGCAGTAGTGACATCTCCTAAGGATCAAATTGATAGTTTACTGGTAAAATATAAAATTGCACTGAAAGACAAAAAGCTAACTAAATCTTGTTTTGGATTCATAGTTATGTATGAGATGGGTGGGTATGTCTATACAATATTGGATCCATAGTATAACTTTTGGCAAGTACAAAGTATCCTCTTAGTTTACTTAACAAATAAAAGTGAAAAGCGATAACGGTATGTTTTATCACTGATGTATATTTTTACTGGTCAAAATGCTTTAAAATGTCTTTGATATCTTCTTATGTAATCTCTAGCGATTTGCATTACCTTCTTGGAGCACTGTTTATATTTTGTCTGCAACCACTTGTTGACTACTTATTGTTGGACATACTGTCAAGGCTATGGGTTTGTAAATCAATATAACAACAAACATACAAGCTCCTTTACTTAATTTGCGTGAATCCGTAACAGTCTGCTCTATAACATCCTATTAATATTTCATCATAATGTGATTCCTGATATCATTTGATTGTCTGTGAAATGACTATTTTTTGGGTAGTGCTAGGTATCTCAAAACGGTTCTCGAATTTTATCCCGAATGATGTGGCACGCTAAGTGTCGAATTATAATTTGTGCGCGCATATGTATGCACGCGGGTTCCCATATTAATATTAGGAAAGTTACTAATTATATAGGTGACACGTCAACTTTTGGAAAAAATTTTGGGAAAATTTTCGGGGACTCTAGCATTTTCCATATTTTTATTCGCATCTGTATGTTTCTGAATCTTGCAACCTTCATGGATGCCGATAATGCAGGAGTGCATTACCCCTCGTTAGGAACATAATCTGTTTTCATCACTTGTGAACTAAAAATCAGGTTTGCTTTTTGCTGGTTTGCAATAGGGATATATTTCGAAATTTGTACCTATTATTTAGGCGACTTTAACTGTATTATTATTCTTGGAGTGTTGATTACTCCTATGGAATAAAGTTTATATTAGTTAACAGGAATATGCTAAGTAGAAAAACTGTTTTGATGTAAAACAAAATTCATACATGCGCTTGTAATTTGTTAAAATCAACTTCTTTTGAGAACCCCTTTTGGTTTTTGTATCCACTCTTATTTGAAACAGTGTTTATCATTATTTAACAAAGAATCCCGATATTTTATTTTACATGACATTTAGCTTTGGAAAGGAAAGAGAACTCAATCCAATTACCAATGACCTCTGATTACTTTACCACGTTCCTAGATCTGCATCAAAAATACTCTTGAGTCTATCTGCATTGTATTCGAAATTACTAAATACGAATTTGAATCGATGGCATACATGTAACTCTATTAACTTTCATTCAGAATAGTTTCAAGATCAAATTCATCAAAATTCATCAATTACTTGGGGAAAATGTGACATTTGAGTTCAGAGTTGAAGAGATTAGGCAGATTGATTGAGAAGCATATGAGTATAGTTTTGGATCATGTCTCAAATACAACATGCAAAAGAACTTTATACATTAAGCTCACAGTGGAGATAGAATTAAATAAAGTACTTTACTCGCTCCTTACATGACTGTTCCAACTAGGAGCATCAGCATTATATGCTTTGAGAAATAACTGAAATCTACTGTTTAGTTCCTTATTTTCTAGAAAAGTACTGCTTAGTTCCTACACTATAATTTATGTTACTTATTTGGCTGGTTCATTTTTTTTTATAGGCTCCTACCCGAGAAACAGCGCAGAGAAGTGAAGATCATGTCGAGCTTTTCGAAAAAATTATTGTTACTGAACCACTCCATGACTGTTTCTGCAGAAATGAAACATTCCTATGTGGAAAACAAACGGTATATGCATCTTTTGATTTGTGCAATACAGTTGTGATGGTATGGCCTTCTCTAAATATCTATATCAGACATTGATAAACTATAATAATAGACATATTGATTCATCATCTGACCTGATGCTGCTTCAATCGCTTTCTTAGTCTATACTTTCCCTAACAGTTAGCATATTTGTGGGGTTCGATTGAGATTATATTGTACCTAAATAGCTTGAAAGATATGCATGCTTTTGAAGGGTTAATACATTGTAATTAGAATTTGGTTGAGCAAGAATAGATGACTGGAGTGTGAATTAATCTAGGAGGAAGATTCTTTCAGTTAGTTATTACGTTTGGACCAAGGTATAGTTGACATCCCTAGGTTTTAGTTAGTTCTTTATTCTTATGCTTGAAATTTGTTTTTTTTTTTTTTTGTACATTAGTAGTCTTGCTTAGAGCGGCTACTATTCCAATGATTTAAAGTTTAAACAGTAATTAGCATAGTGTTCTTAGTTTTTATATAAGATTCCACTAATCACATATGGACATAAACCGTTGTTTTACAAAATAGATGTCTGTTTGTGATGTTAAAAATGAAATATTTTGTCTACAGTATTATATTTCCTATGCCTAACAACTTTTCCTCCTCAAGTACGAAAATGATGACAAGACACCATTTTTACTTGACAGTGTATCATGTTCTCTTGTTGTTCATTGTAGATATTTTCTTTAATTTAAAAGACGAAAACGTATTTATCAGAGTTTTAAGAATTTCTCATTATTTCTATCATTATCATGGATTTCTATGTCTTCCTATTTTTTTTATGGGTCTTTATCGAAATGGGCGAAAGCCAATATGTAATAAAGTAAATATTGTATATGTAATTTTATGTGTATTACTTGTAGCTTCTATTTCATTAACTGTTCATCATGTTACAAATTCATGAGCATTCATAAAAATGAATGCACCTAAACTTCCGCTAATATGTGAACCAGAGGTCATGTTAATTGAGAAACATACATATTTATATTTTCTGACACTCGTTAATGATAACACATTGTTTAGTTTGCTTAACACCAACCAGAGTAGGAAAACTTGCAACCTTCATAGATTATCTCTAGGTAAGTAACATTATCCGTTTTACTTCGTTTGTGAACTAGAAATCTGCAGGTTTGCCTTAATTTGAGCTGCAATATGAATCAACCTCATTTTTTAAATCTTTAAACAACCTTGCATGTGTGAAAATAAAATTTTAAACTGGGGAATTTAAGTATTTAATTAAGTGAACTGGGGTGAAGACAAAATGAAGACTACTTCCTCTTTGCTTTACCTACAATATTTTAGTTGTCTTTTCTGTTTCTTACTCCGTATATTATCAAGTGTTTAAAGAATAAAGAACAATTTTCGTCTGCATTTTATGAATTAAATAATGAATAACCACACCTTTTACTATGTTATTTAAGCACATTTATATATTTTACCAGCGGTATTAATTTTACAAATTGTTCTGCTGACTTGTGCGCAGAAACCCTGAAATTGTCTTACTTTTTGTAGGGTCAATGAGCTTTACTTTTGAACTTACACTTGTGATGCAGAGAGAAGGCATGTATTGTATGATAACATGAACTTACTACTGTCTTTTAGTTCAATGGAATTTTCAATACTCATCAAGGCGCAAACTATCATAAAGCATTAAGCTATCCATCGTTGCATGATGAAGATAACAAGAAGAGGACTATGCATCATTGCATGATGAAGATAACAAGAACTGGGGGTTTAATTTTCCAAATTTGCTCTGTGTATAAGTGTTTAACAATGTGACTGGCCCAACATCAAGTGGACCAAATTGTACATGAGTGTATAAATTTACAGGCTAGTGCTTCCTTATCAGTGAATTTACATACAGGAATCTGATGAGCACTGTGTTGAAATATAGATGTACGGAGTACTCTCTGATTCTATGAAAGTAAGATTCATGAATTTCTGTCATCTACTAGACAAAATTCCATCCGTTCCTTTGTTTCTAATAAGCATGAGAACATCTTTTTCTTTGTTCTTACCTGACAAACCACAGATATGTAACGATTGTATCGAGCTTTTGGAAGAGGTCACGGATGTGGAGCAGTCAGTCCACGTCTGTATCTTCGGAAATGCAACTCTTCCCTGTTGAAAACATGCAGCAGAGTCGTTTTGCTTGTGCAGAGCGCAGCTACAATTACGATGGTAAGGCCTTCTCTCAATATCCATATCAGACATTGATAAACTACTATCAAAGACACATTTAAGTATCATATGTCCTGCTGTAGCATTCATTGTTTTGCTGTTGCCGGTCTCTTTTGTTGTAAGTATATATATGTGCTTTTTTCTGTTATATGGTTGGGTGTGAAGTTGAATGTTGATGCCTTGACATGGATTATGGAAGTGGGCTTTTATACTGCATGTAATTGCACACTATGAAGTTGTCTGCGAGAATAGCTAAGTTGGCAAGAGCAATGTTTGGTGCGAAGTGGTAACTGTTTTTTCTATGTTAGAAATAACAACTTTTCTTCTAGGCATCTTTAACTTTATTATCAAACGTTCCAGTAGTGACATCTCCGAAGGAATTAAATTGATAGTTTAAAGGTAAAAGAAAAAAAAAAAAGGATTGCGCCAAAAGACAAACTTTCATGTGACTTAACAAAGTTTCTCTTTTGGAGTTTTTATTCTTTTGGATTCATGGTAATGTATGAGATGGGTGGGTACCGATACTGGATCTGTTATTAGTTTACTTAATTATTGTAAAGACCAATAACGGTATGCTTTATCACTGATGTTATTTGTCCTGATAGTAAGTTCACAAATTATTATTCACTGGTCGAAATGGTCTACTTGTCATTGATGTCTTACGTACTTTGCTGTGTTTTGCCTTACCTTCTTAAATCAGTGTTTAAATTGATTTTTTTAAAGAAACCTTGTTGATTACTTGTTTCTTCGGATATAAAATGGGTTTTATCTCTCGATATAACGATAAAATACATGGCACTAACTACCTGCATATTTAAAAAGTATGCTGCGAAAATTCTGTTATTATCTTGTCATGCTGCAACATAAGACTACTAATATCATTCGACTGAATTATGTGATAGTATTTCCTTATTAATTAGTATCTGTAAGTTTCGAAACTCGTGACTTAAATGCATCCTCCCTGGCAAGGACAGTAATCTCAACATTTGGGAACTCATAATCAAGTTTGCCTTGGTGCTACTTTGCAATAAAAATATGTTTCAAAATTTCAACTTTTCCTCCAAGGCAGTGTTAACTGTAATATCATGCTTGGGGTATTTGTTCATACCCACGGAAAAAAGTTCATATTCTTTTGCTGGAAGCTGCACGAGCTCCCAACTTGGCTAAGTGATGTGAATATCTCTAACAGTATGCTTTGTGATGTCTATTTTGCCTTGTTTATGTAATAAAGATAGATTAATTTTCCTGAATTAATAGCTGAAGTTCATGTTACTTTTTGGAATGGTCAATTGCATAAATGTTGAATGTCCATTTACGCATGTCTTTTTGCTGAAACTAGAACGCTCAACCTTACGTTACCTATCCAAGTATAATCCACTAACTTACAATGCTTGTGAAACTTGACCGTTTCTGTTCTTTGTTGAGAAAATGCTTGCCAATTTGGAGACCTAAATGTTGCACTGAAAATTTTATATATATAGCCCAAATTTATAAGTGCTACCCAGTCCAAGTTTGTAGAGATTTTCAAATATAGATACAAACAAGGAGCGTAGAATGGTAAAACAAATACTAACTACGGTAAAGAGGGAGGACTCAATCTGATTTACTGATGAGTTCTGATTACATTACCACATTCCTAGTTCTGCATCAAAAATATTGTCTTCTGCACTGTATTCCAAGTTATCAAATACCATTTTGAGTAAACTGATAAAAAAAAATGAGTACAATTTTGGATCATATTTCAAACACAATGTGCAAAACAACTCTAGACATTAAGCTAAACAGAGGAGTTGGAAGTCACCAAAAAAAAAAAAAACTCCTTACATGACATTTCCATGTAGGAGCATCAACATTATATGCTTGAAGCAACAACCGGAAGCTATTTTCTTGTTCTTTTTTCCTCTTGAAAAAACAACTGTTTTGTTTCTACACTTAAAAATTTCTGTTATTTATTTCACCAGACAAAGTGCGGATAAGTGAAGAACGTGAAGGGATTTTTGAAGAAGTTATAGATACAGAGCAATCACTCCACAACTGTTTCTTTGGAAATGAGACGTTCCCTTGTTGAAAGTAAATGGTATGTGCACCTTTTGATTTGTGAAGTGCACAGCCGCAGTTGCGATGGTATGGCCTCCTTTCTATATTTGTATCAGAAATTGATAAGCTAATGTCAATGACATATTGATTCATCAGCTGACTTGATGCTGCATCCATTGTTTCCCTAAAAATATGCTGAGTACTTAATTTGTTTGTGGAGATGTGGGGTTCTAGCGAGCGTTAGATGAAACTAAATAGCATGAAAAACATGCATGCTTTTAAAGGGTTTATAAGTTGTAAGTAGAATTTGTTGAGCGAAAATATGACTGAAGTGCGAATTAATCTAGGAGGAAATGCTTTGTAACTCATCAGTTAGTTATCTACGTTTGTACCAAGGTACTTGTACTGTTTCATTTAGTAGATGATTTAGGACAAAGTTGATTAGGCTAGTTAGTCCTTGATTTTAATGCTTGAGATTTTGTTTTATTCCCTTAGTTGTGATGCTTAGAGCGACTAGTATCCCAATGATCTGAACAGTAAACATAGCATTCTTAGTGTTCGTTAAAGATTCCGCTACTCACAAGTGGACATGAACCGTTGTCCTACAATGTAAACCTGTCTGTTTGAGATGTTGAATGTGAAATGTTTTATAATTCCAATGTCCAACGAATTCTCCTCCTCCAGTGCAAGGAAAATGACAAGAAGCTGTATTTACTTAATAATGGCAACATGTTTTCATGTAAGCACTTGATCTAATTTTTAATTCCAAGAAATGGGTACTTACTCTTGAATACAAGATGAGCATGCCCATCCCAACTATTTTGGAGGCCCTCAGCTAAACTGGGGGTCCTTTAAATGTCAAAAAATACATGTATTAAGTATTTTTTTTTTTAGAGGAATGATAAATTTCATTCATGATACATCTAAAGTGATCATAAAAGTTATCGAAAGGTATGCCTTTTTTTTAGAGGAATGATAAATTTTGACACATCTGAAGAGATTAATAAAAGTTATCGAAAGGTATGCTTAACCAAACCAATCCATGGGTCTAACGACCCATAAGAAAGAGATTTCCCCGGAAGTTTAGATAATTACACCTTTATATTCACCAAAAAAGGCCTCGTTAAAAACCCCACAAGAGCAAAACAAAAAACAAATTCATTAATGAATCAAAAAAACAAATTTAACACAAATCCATTATATATATTATAGGTCAACAAGACTTTTCATGGCTATTTAGTAAATTACATATTTACCCTTTTATCATAAAAATTTTAAAAATAATGTTGGTCAATGAAATTGAACCAATGACCTCCATATTAGTAATTAGGAATGAATTAAGTTCACATCATTAACCACTACACTAAAGATATTTTTTTGTTTCTTTTTAAAAATCATCATTACATTTCTAAGACCTCATTTATTATATTTTATTTAACATTTATTTTAAAATATAATCAAGATAATACTATCAACAAATCCACAGGTTGCTAATAATAAAAATTATTATCACAAATTTCTTCAAAAATTTAGTATTACAGATGAATTATGTTATCTAGGTATTTTGTACAATGTAGGCCAATATGATATTTTGACCAATTCTGAAAAGACTAACTTATGCCATTGATTTGTAATTGTTATTCTCATTTAGGAGTGTAAATGAATCAAAATGTTCATGAGTTGCTCAAACGCGACTCATAAAATATTCGAATTTCGCTTAATGGTTTTCGAGTCAAACTTGAACTTTAAGTAATTTACCGAGTCTAATTCGAACTTCAAATTACTCGGCTCGTATGGTTCGCGAGCGTAATCAAGATTTTATAGTTTGAATTTTTAAATATTTTATATATATTTCAACATAAATATTTAGTATTTTTATTTGAGCCAAACCTGAATCGAACCACTCATATTCATTCTTTTGCCAAAAAAAGGTAAAATCAGTTCGAGCTTTAGAAACTAGTTCGGCCGTATCGAACTTTTTATGAACCAATATTCAAACTAAAAATTTAAAGCTCGACCGAACTCGACTGAACATTTTAGTAGAGGTTAAACTCGAGTCTTACATTGTTTGACTCGGCTCGACTTGATTACACCCTTACTCTCATTTTTTTCGGGTAAAATGTTTTAATAGAATAAAAAATATAATATAAGGAAAAAATAAAATCTATTGCAAATGAGATTTGAACTTTATATTGGTTAACTAATGGATTTTTAGATGAACACGTAATTATGCTAGAAATTATAAAATAGATTATAGATATAAAAAAAAAATTATAGATTTAAACTATCTAGCTATATTATTGAAATATGATATTTACTAGATAAATATATCACATTGAACAAAATTGCATGCCAAAATTTTATTGAATTTTAATATTACATTTTATATAAGTACACTTGCAGTAAAATCGGTTATTATGATTGTTCTAGGATGATATATATTTAGCATAAGAAAAAACAGAATAATTTATATATGAGATGTAAACATCGTATTGATTCAATTATATAATTGAAAAGATCCATAGTTTAGTTAGAGTACAACATGATAAATGAGTTCTAGATGCAATACAAACAATTATAAGATTAAAATGTATAATTATGTTGATGAAAGATAAATATATAATAAAAATAATATTGCATTATATATAATACACAAGTTATAATAATCGATTAGTTGAATTTAGGGAATGTAAAAATGGTTGGATTTAAAAAGATAGATTCTTGAAATAACATTACATTGTATATAAATTTTAGATTAATATAAGTGAGTTTTTAAAATAAAACTTATGTAATATTCATATACACATCTATATTATACTATAATAAGCGAAAGGGGGTATAATTTGTAATTTGGTTATCCCCTATTTTGGTTCCTCATTTTTGGTTATGCCTCATTCACAACCGTTAGATCTTCAACTCAAATAGATCATGACCGTTAGATACAAGAATACTAAAATTTGGAGGTCTAAGCTTCGAATCCCGCCAACAACATTTTAATATAAAATTAATACTAGATTATGTTATACAGAAAGGTTGAATGTTCGATTCCCACCTGATATGGGCTAAAAATAAGCCCTAAAGACACATTTAGTGTTGCATTAATTAGACCCGGTATGGTCCGAACGTGGGGCCCACCAACAGGGTCCAAAGTCCTATCTTTAATATTATTTTCGTAATTAATATTAGGGGTAATAAACAGCTCAGCAATAAGTGTCAGATAAGGACATTATCTCTACAAGACTTAGCCTCCAAGGCATCCAATTCGATATGGCAACAGACTCCTACAAGGAAGGAGTCTAGAACTTTCCTCAAGGAGGTGACTTATCTATTAAGTCTCCAACTCCTACCTTAATTCTAAGGCTTCTCAGCCTATATAAAGGGCCTGACCCCTCATTCTCAGAACTACGTTTTGGCTTGATTCTTGATATTCATCAAGGTACGTAGGCATCTTGTTAGGACCGAGTTAGTCCCCGACAGCAAGAGCAGCCATTAAAGCTCGAAGCTCCCACAAACCCTAGTAGTTAATACGCAATAAATATACCCTACTTTTTATTCCACAACATTTGGCGTCGTCTCTGGGAAGACAACATCAACCATGGTTCAAACACGAAGAACAACACCAGTTGCAACTGAGGCCATACCTCTCAGATCTGTTCCACCCATCACCGAACAGGTTCCCCCAGCATCAGGGGCGATTGCCCAACAAGCTCCGCCAGCATCAGGGGCGATCACCCAATCTCAAGTTTCTCAACAATCAGGGGCGATCCCCCACGTTGAGAGTACATTACCTCCGATTACCCGTACAAGACGAGAAACCAATCCTCTTCAGATGGTGGTCTCTCCTCTGATTGATCCAAACAACCCATCGCATGGGGTCCAGATCCACACTACAGATCTCCCCGTGATTACTAACCCGACATACGGGCTGCCTAATTATCCTCCTATCCAAGGGACAGGCCCAAGTGGTCACGCTTTGCAGATCCGAGATCGAGAGTATCACGATTATTCGGGTCCTTATACTGATGAAACCTCCTCCGACGATGAGGATGATGACGGTGATGGAGCCCCGAGGAGGCGACGTGCTAGTAGAGAACATCGAAGGAGGACTCAAGACATCCGTGATGGACAATCTTTGACAACTGCTGAAAGGATCAAGGCTTAAGAGGCCGAGATCTTAAAATTGAAGGAAGATATGGCAAGGGAACAGGCAAGACAGAGTCTAATTCGACCCCCTCCAATCTCAGGAAGGATTCCCGTTATAGATTTGGAGAGGTCCTCAAGAAGACAGAAGAGGGCTGATGTCCCAACAAGAGAAGCTATGAGGGTGGAAACCCCCAGGAGTAACCCCAAGGATCTCATGCCACTTGGAGATCCTGATGATCCCACACCCCCGTTTACTGAGGAGGTGATGAATGCTCATATTTCTAGGAAGTTTAAGATGCCGACAATTAAGGCTTATGATGGAACGGGTGATCCCGCAAATCACGTCAGGACGTTCTCGAACGCACTGCTGCTGCAGCCTGCAAGTGATGCCCTAAAGTGCAGAGCGTTCCCCCAAACCCTATCGGGCATGGCTCAGAGATGGTATAGCCGATTGCCTGCGAACTCTATTGGCTCTTTTAAGGAGTTGAGTGCCGCCTTCATTAGCCAATTCATTAGCGGAAGGGTGCATGAGAAGAGCTCCGCATCTCTTATGTATGTGGTGCAAGGAAAGAATGAAAATCTGAGGGATTACCTCAAGCGATTCACTAAGGAGACCCTGAATATCACTGATTTGGAAAATAAGGTGGCAATGGTAGCCCTGGAGCACGGAACCACTGACCTCTTCTTCAAGAGATCATTGGCGAAGCATCCCCCTGAGAACATGGCTGAGCTCCAACGAAGGGCTGATAAGTATATTAAAGCTGAGGATAGCTTGAAGAAAGAAACCACCGTAGGTGGAGGAGGAGGTAACAATGACTCCAAGAAGCGAAAGCAAGACCAGGACTATGATGATCAAGAGTATGATGCTAGGGACAAGTATCCCCGAACTAGCGAGGACTCCGACTCTGCCCCTAAGAAGAACCAAGGGTCAAGGTTCATTGAGTATGCAAGGTTGAATACTCCTAGGAGTCGAATCTTGTTGGACATTGAGAATGATAAGGATTTCAGATGGCCGAAGCCACTCAGGGGTGATCCCGCAAAGAGAAACCAGAATCAGTATTGCAGATTCCATAGAGACGTGGGGCATGACACTGACGATTGTAAGCAACTCAAAGATGAGATTGAGTTTTTGATCCGTAGAGGGAAGCTGAGGCACTTCACTAAGGGTGAAGATCGTGCTAATCAGAGAAGAGACTATAACAGAAGGGATGACGATCAAGATCGCAACCCACAACCCCGAGGGCCAGTAATCAACATGATCTCAGGAGGCCCAACTGCGGCCGGGACAACTAGGAACTCTAGAAAGGCTTATGACCGAGAGGTGTTGCACATCGTGGGAGAGACCCCGAAGCGTGCAAAAACTGATGTAGCGATTAGCTTTGATGACTCAGACTTGGAAGGGGTGAAGTTCCCCCATGATGACCCGTTGGTCATAACTCCTGTGATTGGAAACTCGGAGGTGAAGCGAGTCTTGATAGACAATGGAGCTTCCGTTGACATTCTGTTTCATGATGCGTTTGTGAAGATGGGATACACTGATTCTCAGTTGACCCCCAATAACATGCCTATATACGGATTTAATGGAGTAAAATCCAAAGTTGAAGGGACTATTCAGCTGCCTGTAACTATTGGGCAAGAGCCCAAGGAGGCCACTCAGATGTTGAACTTCCTGGTAATCAAGGCGGCTTCAACGTACAACGCTATCCTTGGAAGGACTGGACTTCATGCATTCAAGGCTGTTGCCTCAACCTATCATGTGAAGATCAAGTTCCCTACCAGGAATGGTGTTGGAGAACATAAAGGTGATCAGAAGATGGCATGAAGCTGTTATTTAGCCTCGTTAAGGCCTGATGGAGTCGGGGGGCAGGTCCTTCCGATTGAAGACATAGATGTCCACAGTGGTAAGGAACACAAAGAAAGGTCAACAGGGGACATCACACAGAAGCCTCGGACAGCAATTGAGGCTAAGGCGTTAACTGACTTTGTGGTTGAGTGTACCATTGGCAACCAAGAAGTCGGGGGGCAGGAGGTAGTACCCCAAGCAGGAAGTGAACTTCAGAATAAGAATGAGGAGACCAGAAGGAGTGGTGGGTGCTCTATTTTGATGGAGCATCAAAAACAAAATCAAGTGGTGCAGGCCTAGTCTTGCAAAACCCCGATTGGGCTTAAGTTATTCTAGTAGGACTTAGCTTCATATTTATATAGTAGAAGTAGAAATAAGGTTCATTAAAACCATTGCAGAGCATGTTGCTCCGAGTAGGACAGTAGTACTCTATGTAAGGGTTGAACCCATTTCAAGTTATTAATGCAAGATTGTTTTCCATTCATTGATTGTGATTTTATTTATGTGCCAAGCACCTGATGTGTGAGTCAAAGAAGACCAAGTACCGAAAATAAAAGAATACACGAATGAAAACAAACGAATGCATACCTCGAATGGTAGAGTTAGGTTACAGCAGATAAGAGTTTAAGTCCTTGAAGGATCCTGGATAAAGACAAACGTTGAAGTCCTGATGGAACACCCGCTGAAGAAACATATTGCATAGCATGAAAGCCAATGGAAGGCTCATCAAGTGGGCAATCTAACTAAAAGAATTCGATGTTAAGCCTAGTACGGCCATCAAAGCTCAGGCTCTAGCTGACTTCGTGGTTGAATATACCATTGACAACCAAGAAGTCGGGGGGCAGGAGGTAATAGACCGGGAAGGCCAGCAAGGTGAGAAACCCCTGGAAGAGAAGAAGGAATATTGGATGCTCTATTTTGATGGGGCATCAAAAACAAAAAGCTCTATTTTCATGGGGCATCTAAAACAAAAACCAGTGGTGCAGGTTAAGTTCTGCAAAGCCCCGATGGGTTCACACTCGAGTATGCCTTGAAGATTGGACTTCCAAACAACCTGCAACGAGGCGGAGTATGAAGCTTTGATGGCCAGCCTTGGATTGACGAGAGCCCTGAGGGTGAAGAACCTGAAAGTTTGTGGAGACTCAAATCTGGTAGTCTCACAAGTCAATGGAGAGTTTGAGGCTAGAGAAAAGAATATGGCCAAACACTTGAGGATTGTGAAAGCCGTGATAGCCCCGCTCGATAAATGCCATGTTGAGTATATCCCAAGAGAGAAAAGAACATTAAGGCCGAAGCCCAGTCTAAGTATGGCTCTTCTGAGATAAAGAATTATGCAGAGAGCTTTTGCTTCCAGGTCCTGAAGACCCCACCATCGAATCAAAATTGGTAGCACCAGTTGATGTAAGCTGAAGGATAGACCCTCTTCGAGCTCATCTCGAGACTAGTTGGCTCCCTGATAATGCCTTGAAGGCACATAAACAGTTAGTGAGAGTGTTGAGATGAGAGGTCCTTTTGTCATTCCTTACTTAAAATCTTGAATCTCAAATCCCAACATAAAATTTTAGCCTTGATGGCCAAAAAGGCTGTCTGCCTCTAATCAAATTTGTCATTTGAAGTTTAAGGACTTGAATCAAGAGCCTTCAATCGAATATAAACCAAAGCAAGGTCCTGTGAGCATAAGAAGAAGGTTAACAACCAGCCAAGACACACCGGACTTGAAGTCAAACGCTGAGGAGCAAGTGAACTCCCTGAACGATCAACTGAAAAGTAAGACCTCCTCCGTATGAAGCAAGGGGGGCAAGAACTAAGGGACTTCATCATTCCTACATCTTAGAATGAGAATCAAGGGAATCAAGGGTTGATAATAACCTTAAAACCAAGGTCTCAGCAAATAAGTTAAGGCCCGGAAGGTCACAAGTCAAGGTTCACGAAACCATTTAAGACATAACAAACACCTCATATTGACCTGAAACCTCGTGTTGGTGATCTAGAACACCAACATCAACCTTAGAATCCAGGCCTTGTGTTATAAATCAAGGGCTAAGGAACTAAGTTGAAGCCTTAGAAGGCCAACAAAGCTATCAGATCCAACCTTGGATCAAGAGATTCGTGAACAACTCAAGAATGAGTAACTGAATCAACATTCCAACAAGGTGGATGAAAGGTTCAAAGTAATTCTATGTAAGATTAGGCAAGCATGAAACCTTTGAAAGGATTTTGAAGCTTTCTCGTGGAAGGTTTGGAAACCCATTTACTATGACACCAAGGTGCTTCATGAAGCTGACCTGAATCACTCCGCTATAGAGAAGTTTGCTTTAGGCACGGTCATGGGTTCAAGAAAATTGAGATCTTGCTTTTTAGTCACGTAAATTCGAGGTCTTGACAGACCAAGCCATTAAAAGGCCATTAATTCGACCAGAATCCTGGTCGAAATGACCAAGAATCCTGGTCGAAAAATTGTTCGACTGAACCACGAAAAAGTCCATTAATTCGACCAGAATCCTGGTCGAAATGACCAAGAATCCTGGTCGAAAAACTCTTCGACGAGGCCACGAATTTGGCCCTTAATTCGACCAGAATCCTGGTCGAAATGACTAGGAATTCTGATCGAAAATTCGTTCGACCAGGAGAAATTTTGGACCCTTAATTCGACCAGAATCCTGGTCGAAATGACTAGGAATTCTGATCGAAAATACGTTCGACCAGGAAAAAATTGAGACCTTATTTCGACCAGAATCCTGGTCGAAACGACCAGGAATCCTGGTCGAAAATCCGTTCGACCAGGAAAAAATTGAGACCTTATTTCGACCAGAATCCTGGTCGAAACGACCAGGAATCCTGGTCGAAACGACCAGGAATCCTGGTCGAAAATACGTTCGACCAGGAAAAAATTGAGACCTTATTTCGACCAGAATCCTGGTCGAAACGACCAGGAATCCTGGTCGAAAATCTGTTCGACCAGGAAAAAATTGAGACCTTATTTCGACCAGAATCCTGGTCGAAACGACCAGGAATCCTGGTCGAAAATCCGTTCGACCAGGAGAAAAATGAGACCTTATTTCGACCAGGAGAAAAATGAGACCTTATTTCGACCAGAATCCTGGTCGAAATCCTGGTCGAAAAATGTGAAGTTTCCTGATCGAAATTTGTGATCAAAATTCAGAAATTTGAGTCAAAATGATAATTTCTGAATAGTACTAGCCCTTGGAAATAAAAAATAGTACTCGACCCCAGCCAGGGCTGCCGCCCCTTGGACCCCGCCAGGGGCTGCCGCCCCTTGGACCCCGCCCGGGGGCTGCTGCCCCCGGACCCCCGCTAGTGCCGTTTAGAACCGCTTAACATTGTTTAAGTATCGTTCAAGGCTCGTTAGTGCCCATAAGCACCGATTAAGTGTCGATAGCACCGTCAGTGCCGATAAACACCGATTAAGTGCCGATTAGCACCGTTAGTGCCGATAAGCACCGTTCAGTGTCGTCTAATGCCGGTTGGCGCCACTTAAACGTTGTTTAAGTGTCGTTTAAGGCTAGTTAGTATCGTTTAGTGCCGTTTTATGCCGTTCAACGTCGTTTAAACATTGTTTAAATGTCGTTAAGGCTGATTAGTGCCGATTAGCATCGAATTAACATTGTCGTAAACGCGTCGGTCGCTCCATGCTTTACATAAAGACAATACTCGTGAAACACTAGTGCATAAAGATGAACCCTGACCCGAGTCTTGGAAAGGACCGTTAAAACTTCAAGGAAAACCTGATCAGTTTTCCTAGAAGTTGGGGGGCAAATGATATGGGCTAAAAATAAGCCCTAAAGACACATTTAGTGTTGCATTAATTAGACCCGGTATGGTCCGAACGTGGGGCCCACCAACAGGGTCCAAAGTCCTATCTTTAATATTATTTTCGTAATTAATATTAGGGGTAATAAACAGCTCAGCAATAAGTGTCAGATAAGGACATTATCTCTACAAGACTTAGCCTCCAAGGCATCCAATTCGATATGGCAACAGACTCCTACAAGGAAGGAGTCTAGAACTTTCCTCAAGGAGGTGACTTATCTATTAAGTCTCCAACTCCTACCTTAATTCTAAGGCTTCTCAGCCTATATAAAGGGCCTGACCCCTCATTCTCAGAACTACGTTTTGGCTTGATTCTTGATATTCATTAAGGTACGTAGGCATCTTGTTAGGACCGAGTTAGTCCCCGACAGCAAGAGCAGCCATTAAAGCTCGAAGCTCCCACAAACCCTAGTAGTTAATACGCAATAAATATACCCTACTTTTTATTCCACAACACCACCAACAACATATTAAATTAGATTTAATACTAAAAATTATTTATATACAAAGGTCTAAAATTTGAATTCTCCCAACATATTAAAAGTAATGTTTATAATATTATATATACTAAACTATAAGTAAATAAAAAAAAAATAAAAATAACCCATGCTTTGCACGGGTTATGAGCTAGTATATATAGTCGTTGGATGGCCTGTAGAGCTTCTGTCAAGAAATAAAATATAGGATTATGCATGGTATATAAATCCATCATTTTTTAGTAAAAAAACATCATTATCACTGCTGATAAGTGGATTTATATCCACTTAGAATGCTTCTTGTCGGCTTAAATGGATTTACTTGACCTCAAGTATGTTGTGTTTTTAACGTGTTTTTGTGAGTTGTGTAGAACTACTAGCTTGAGGCAGGTATGATGTGTTTCTATGATGCTTTGGTGATTTTGAGCTCAATATATGAAGAACGGCAACTCGCGGAAGAGAGTTGGAGGTTAATTTGATTAAAATTCCGATTTTCCGGGTAGGCTGTGCAGTCTTCACTATTTTGGCCATATCTGGAGTTCTACAAGTCCGTTTGAGGCCCATAAGCAGTCGTTGGAAAGCTCGGAAGAAGACGGACCTGTTTCAACAGGTTCCATGGCGCGCTGCGGCGCGGTACAGGTGCGCTGCAGCGCAGGGAGCATTCTGCCGAGCCCGAAATTTTTCATGAAAATCCTGATTCATTGTTTGGGTCATATCTTGAGTTCTATAAGTCCATTTTGGACGATATTACAGTCCACGCGAAGATAACGAGATTCTCTTTCATTCTAAAGTGGTTCAGATGTCCATATACGACTGGAACGGCCCGGAAATACTAAAGAAAAGTCAGCTACGAATTTTCCTTCAAAACAGAATCTGTTTAGGAAACGTATTTTGTGCCGAACTGCAGAAATTCTATTTTAATTCTATTTTGGGGAATTTCTTGCTGGACAAGACATGAGGGCCTATATAAACACATTCTATCATCATAAAAAGAACTAACCCTCCATAACACAGAGAGAGAGAGCCGATACAGAGATTCAGACTTGGAGGAGGATTCCAATGCTCGTACCAAGCAACGGAGATCTAGATCTACTTATTGTTTTCTTCTATTATGCGAACTCTTGGATGTTTTTGGGATTTGTTTTCTTAACTTATTACTCTAGCATTATTATTTTTATTCATACTTTGTTTATTATCATGGTTTCATCAGATCCTATGATCACGAGTGCTTTGATTATGAACTAATCGTTGTCATGGGATTCTAACAGATTTATCTATGTAGTTTAGTAGTTTGTTTGCTTTAAAGATCCGTGTGTGATGAAATCTTGATATCCTTGTATGGGTGTGTTTAATGTTTTTAGATGCGTAGTTAACATCTAATCTGTTAATCTCTTGTGAAACGAGAGTGGATCTTGAGATTTAGAACTTGCCATGCTAGCATAAGATAAGTTGATGTATGTGTGACATCATGATTTGTAGTGTAAATTGAGAAATATTATGCTGCCCTATGTGATCTTAATGGATAACTTGTTCTTCAACCGTTATGTTTTCAAATCTTATAGAGATATAGGGTCTAAACATAATTGGTGTCTACCCATCTTCTATCTTATTAACTCGAATAACTTGTAGAAGGGGGGGTTGAATACAAGTTATATAATCGTTTCTGATTTTTGCTTGATTAGATGAACAAGAACAAACGAATGAATCAAACTTTGTTTGTATTAAATAAATCAAATACAAACTCTACCAAAGGTGTACAATACCTTTAGCAGCTGCTGACAATACAAATCTCTCTCTCTTTGTTTGTCTCGAACTCTCGAATACAAACCTTATACAGTGCTTCACACGATATGCACTCAAAAATCCACAATCCACTCTTTTACAATGATATAGAGAGAGTATTTATAATGTTACCTACCAACTAATAACAGAAAGTAATGATCTATACATGACAATGTTCTGCCGTCCAGTTGATAGTTTCCATCAATAGAAAATTCTTTCCTTCATGATATCTTCTTGCTTGTTCTTCAAAACAATGATCCTGTTTTATAGCACTTGCCAGTTTCTGTAGCATCCATAATGACATCATCAGTAACACGACTGATATCAGGATTCCACCTTGCATTAGGATTCGACATCCATCAATATTTGATTTGACGTATCAGGATTTGATCTCAGTTCCTGACATGTAGTCCTTGATGCACTGCTGTTCCTGACTAAACTCTACAGATTACTCTCTAGCACATATATCCTATACAAAGTGTTAAATCCTTTATAGATCAGGATTTACAAGAAGTATGATCAAAATTCTATTCTCAACATCACAACTTATGAATTATTTCTAACAATCTCCCCTATTTATGCTTTAGAATCTGAAGCATAAATCAAAGTTGTAGATGTCAAAACATATAATGTTAGGAATATGTTGTACATGATGATAACTTCACAATCAATCAAATTGTATAAGTATTGTGGCTGTCAACGGATGAGGATTTATAACTCTATCCGTTGACAGGTAGCTCATCAACGGATGAGGTTTTGTAGCATACTGCAGTATCTCTATGTTATCAATTGATAGTGTTTTTATCCACAGTCATGTTGACTATCAATGGATAGGCAGAATAGGGTAGCCAATTGTAAATAAGCTATGCTATGTAATTCTGTTTAAGTGAAAGTGTATCAACGGATGAAGACAGAACTCTATCAACGGATACAGCTCAAATCTACAATATCAACAGATACAGCTCAATCTATTGTCAACGGATGACAGTTTACAATGTCAACGGATAATCATTAACACTTTCTTCTATGCTAACTGGGGATTAGTAGTTGATAAAGACAGGTTTGACTGAAAGATCACATGGGTTGATAGTAGGTACAAAAAAGCAGTATGGCAGCCATACTTTGGAAACGCGGAAGAAAGAAGCATTCCCTTTACACTATGAATACAAGAAAGGTGCAGGGGACATATCTGTTCACAAGGACAACCTTTCGGCTACATGTGTATTTGGAGTGAAGTAGC
The DNA here is from genome assembly GCA_036435485.1 of Saposhnikovia divaricata. Classification (NCBI taxonomy): domain Eukaryota; kingdom Viridiplantae; phylum Streptophyta; class Magnoliopsida; order Apiales; family Apiaceae; genus Saposhnikovia; species Saposhnikovia divaricata. The sequence continues at coordinate 61,769,404 of CM071598.1, forward strand.
AAGTCAACTTGAATTAGATTAGTATTATCTTATTCTTGTAGTACTTGTAAACTTGGGACATATAACCAAGTGTAGCAACTCTTTAGTAGCTAAGAAAACAGATACATTTGCTTGAGGTTTTCTTGAATATCCTTAGAAAGCAAAGAGTTGTAAAACAGCAGCTGTGTACATTTGTATCACAGAGTTTTCTTCAAATAAAAGCTTCAGGTGGTGCATTTAACCACCTGATTTTGTATGTGTTTGTGCATTAATCTTTATACATCAATTATCTTCTTATAGATTTCTTAACTTCTTATCAGGAATTTATAAATATCAAGAATTGTATTCAACCCCCCTTCTACAATTATACAAGTGTGTAATCTGGGAATAACAATTGGTATCAGAGCAAGCTTCTAACATATTTGAAGTTTAAAGATCAACACACTTCCAAAATGTCTAAGAAGGATTATGGAGTAAAGATACCAGTTCTTGATAGAGAAAATTACTTTCACTGGAAAGTAAAAATGCATCTACATCTCTTGTCTATTGATGAGGGTTTTGTGGATTGCATTGACAAGGGTCCTCATGTTCCGATGAAGACTGCACCAAGAGTTGGCCTTACTGAAGATGCGCCTGACACTCTCATTCCCAAACCTGTTTCTGAATGGAGTCTTGAAGATATGGAAGAAGTCCACAAAGACAAAAAGATCATGAATATACTGTTCAATGGTCTAGAAACAGACATGGTTGACAATGTTATCAGCTGTACTACCTCCAAGGAAGTATGGGACACTGTTCAAACCCTTTGTGAAGGAACAGAAAAGGTGAGGGAAAACAAGATGCAACTACTAATCCAATAGTATGAACACTTCCATTACAAGAGTGGAGAAACATTGAATGATACATTTAGTAGATTTCAAAAGCTACTAAATGGCTTGAAACTGTATGGAAGAATCTATCAAGTTAAAGATTCTAATCTCAAATTTCTGAGATCATTGCCCAAAGAGTGGAAGCCAATGACTGTTTCTTTAAGAAACACTCAAGAGTACAAGACATTTACTCTTGAAAGGCTCTATGGAAATTTAAAGACATATGAGCTGGAAATGGAGCAGGATGAAGAGATTGAGAAGTCCCAAAAGAAAAGTGGGTCAGTTGCACTTATGGCCAACTTGGAGCAGAAGGAGGAGAAAAGGACAGAAGCTGCTTGTTCTACACCGAACATGGAGGTTTGTAAAGATAGAGCAGAATCAAGCAGGAGCAAGGAAAAGGTGTCTGAAGAATTGAATGTCCTTCAGCAGGATGAATTGGATGAGATAGATGAGCACTTAGCCTTTCTGTTTAGGAGATTCTCTAAATAGAAATTCAAAAGAAACTCTGGGGTGGCCAAGCCATTTAACAAGGATTATTCCAGAAGCAACTTTGTGGATAAATCCAAAATTAAATGCTACAATTGTGGAATTGCTGGTCACATGATAAGTGAATGCAGGAAACCCAGATCTGAGAACAAGGGAAAGCCAACTGAAGCTGTTGACTACAAGAAGAAATATTTTGATCTTCTCAGGCAGAAAGGAAAGGCATTCATGACTCAAGAGTATGACTGGGCCGCTGATGGAAATCATTCTGATGATGATGTTGAGTATGTCAACCTTGCATTGATGGCTGATTCTGGAGAGCAGGAAGCAAGTTCAGCTAGCAATCAGGTATTTTCTAATAATCTCTCTGAGCTCACCAAAGAGGAATGCAATAGTGTTATAAATGAAATGTCTACTGAACTATATCACTTGAGTGTTACTCTTAAATCACTTACTAAAGAGAACAATAGGATTAAAGAGACTAATCTATTTTTAAGTGATAGAAATGCTGCTCTAGAAGTTCAATTTCTAGAATTTAAGGAAATGAGAGTTAATTGCAATAATGCTAAAAGTGAACTTGAAGCTGTGTTAAAAAGAGAACTGATTTTAAGAGACCAGCTTGAAAAAGAACAAGGGATAATTGCTAAATTTCAAAGCTGTAGGAATATTTCACAAAACATAATAGAAGTCCAGGGAATAGAATCGTTTGTGAAGGAGACCTGGACTCAAAAGAAAAAGGAGCTAAAACCTTGCCTTGAGGATCTAGAGACTATTTGTGAATCAACGGATAGTGATCATCCATTGACAGATGAACCATCAACGGATGAGAGGTATCCGTCGACTAACAAAAAGCTTGTTAGTAAGAGGGAACTCAAGAAACTTGATATTAAGTATAGTCCAGTCACCAAGAACTTTGTTACTGGTGAGTGTATCCAAACTAAATCTAGTGGGAAGGCTAAGGCAGGTGATTTACACAACAAAATGGCTGTTGGTAAATCAGATAATGAAAAGGTAGAAATTAAGGGTAAAAAGAAAAAGAACAGAAATGGTAAGATAGGCATCATCAAGAAAAACAATTATTCTCCTAACAAGTTTGCCACTAGGAAAACTTGTAGTAATTGTAATAGTGTCAATCACATATCTTCTAATTGCAAGATTGTTAACAAGGCTCCTGCTCATGTACCTCAAACTATACCATGTATGCCTGCAATGCCTGTTATGCCTGGTTTGTATCAAAATGCTAGTTTTTCAAATCCATATGTGAACATGCCATATGTGTCTAATCCTTATTTTCAATCTATGAATATGCCACAAATGTCATGGAACATTCCTAGCATGAATAATATGTATGCCAATTTTCCACAAATGCATGCATCAAATATTCATACAAATAAGCATTTGTCAAACCCCATCAATCAGGCATCTACATCTAAGGTGAAGAATGCCAAGATTGTAAAGTCAAAGGCTAACAAGAAAGGACCCAAGGAAGCTTGGGTACCAAAATCAACTTGATTTGCTTTTGGATGTGTGCAGGGAAACAGGAGGAATCTATGGTACCTAGACAGTGGGTGCTCTAGGCACATGACAGGAGATTCAACCCTGCTCACAGAGTTCAAGGAAGGAGCTGGCCCTAGAATTACCTTTGGAGATGACAGCAAAGGATATACTAAGGGATATGGCTTGATTTCAAAAGACAATGTCATCATTGAAGAAGTGGCCTTAGTTGAAGGTTTAAAGCACAATTTGCTGAGTATCAGTCAGATTTGTGACAAAGACTATGAAATAAGGTTCACAAAAGAAGCATGTGTTGTTTCTGCCAAGGAAGACAACAATGTGGTATTGACAGGCTTTAGAAAAGGAAATGTTTACATAGCTGACTTCAATTCAGCATACTCAGAATCCATTACTTGTCTCTTCAGCAAAGCAAGTAAGGATGAGAGTTGGCTATGGCATAAGAAGCTGTCACATTTGAATTTTAAAGTTATGAATGACTTGGTAAGAAAGGATCTTGCTAGAGGAATCCCTCAATTGGAATTTATCAAAGATGGACTGTATGATGCCTGCCAATTAGGGAAACAAAGAAATCATCCTTCAAGAGCAAGACAGAGTCATCCATTGTTAAGCCACTTCAATTGCTGCATATGGACTTATTTGGTCCAGTAAATGTCATGTCTATTTCAAAGAAGAAATACTGTCTGGTGATTGTAGATGATTTTTCTAACTTTACATGGACCTTCTTCCTGCACTCCAAGGATTGTGCAAGTGAAATCATCATCAATCATCTCAGAATAGTAAACAATGGTTCTGAAGTCAAAGTACAAAGAATCAGGAGTGACAATGGTACTGAATTCAAGAATTCCACAATGAAGATTTTCTGTGAAGAAAATGGAATTGTCCATGAGTTTTCTGCTGCCAGAACACCTCAATAAAATGGGGTTGTTGAAAGGAAAAACAGAACTCTCATTGAAGCAGCTAGAACAATGTTAATTAAATCAAGATTACCAACATATTTCTGGGCTGAAGCTGTCAACACTACATTTTTCACTCAGAATATTTCCTTGGTCAATCAAGCTAGAGGAATGACTCCTTATCAGTTGTTAACCAACAAGAAACCAACTTTAGCTTTCCTTCATATCTTTGGATGTAAGTGTTTTGTACTGAGGAATCATGGAGATAACTTGGGCAAATTTGAAGCAAAGGCAGATGAAGCTATTTTTGTTGGATATGCAGCAGGGAAAGCCTATAAAGTCTACAATCTAAGAACCAACATTGTTATGGAATCTGTACATGTTGTGTTTGATGATCAAAAGATTCTAGGTCTAAATGATGGAGGCTCCCATGAATGAGAATGAGGTAGAAGGAAGAATGTACAATGATGATGATGAGGAAAATAAAGATCATGACCATGAAAATTCACCAAGAGTTGTTGGCCCAACTAGAAGTGATGCTCACACTGGAAATGAAGCATCCGTTGACAGTCATATTGAAGCATCCGATACATCCGTTGACATGCATTCTCATGCATCCGTCGACAGGCAAAATGGAGCATCCGTTGACAATATTAGAGATGCATCCGTTGACAGAAATTCTCAAGCATCCGTCGACAGGCAAAATGATGCATCCGTTGATAGTCAACTTCATAATTCTGCAAGGACAACAAACTCAGGGGGAGTTTCTCAGGGTCAAAATTCAATGCTAAATCAACATGATCATGCTCATGAAAATGAAGCAACCTCATCAAGATCAAACCTTCCACCTGCAAGAAAATGGACTAGAGATCATCCATTTGAGTTAATCATTGGTGAATCAAATTCAAGAGTCCAAACTAGGAGGGCCACTCAAGCAGAATGCCTATACAGTAGCTTCCTGTCTCAAGAGGAACCTAAGAAAGTGAAAGATGCCCTTCTAGATCCAGATTGGGTCTTAGCAATGCAAGAAGAGCTAAACCAATTTGAAAGAAATAAAGTTTGGAAGCTTGTACCCAAACCTGATGATAGAAGTGTCATAGGTACTAAATGGGTTCTCAAGAATAAGACAGATGAAAATGGCATAATTGTGAGGAATAAAGCTAGATTAGTGGCAAAGGGCTATTCTCAAGAAGAAGGGATAGATTTTGATGAAACTTTTGCTCCAGTGGCAAGACTTGAGGCAATCAGAATCTTCCTAGCCTATGCAGCACATGCCAATTTCAAGGTCTATCAGATGGATGTCAAAAGTGCCTTTCTAAATGGGGAACTGGAAGAAGAGGTCTATGTCCATCAACCTCCTGGCTTTGAAGATCCAGAATTTCCAGAATATGTATATCTTCTCATGAAAGCACTTTATGGTTTGAAGCAAGCACCAAGAGCCTGGTATGACACTTTATCTCAATTTCTTTTGGAGAATCACTTCACTAGAGGTACAGTAGATAAAACCTTATTTCATAGGAATATCAATGGCTCTTCAATACTTGTTCAAATCTATGTAGATGATATTATTTTTGGGTCTACTGATGAGAAGCTTTGCAAAAGGTTTGCCAAACTTATGCAAAGTAGGTATGAAATAAGCATGTTAGGTCCAATAAGATTGTAGAAGGGGGGGGGGGGGTTGAATACAATCTATATCATTTTCTCCAAATTTGTCTTATGAATAAAATTTAATTCAAACAAATTTGTGCGGAATATAAATAACACAAATTTCAAGTTGAATATAACAATATATTAACTTGATGGGTGTTACAAAATCAATACAAATGATTATCAAGTAATTAATAACTAATTAGAAAATTCGACATGAACTTTTCTAATTTAGTTAATAAAAATCAAGATATCAAGTCAAGAACTAGGAAACTTAATTCGCTAGTAGTACACAAGTCACAAATAATTAAGTTCCAATGGATACAATTTTTGTTACAAGGAACTCAAGAATTTATGGCAATTTAATTGCTTGAAGATGAAAGAAATGATATGTTTTTGCTCTTCTTTTTCTTCCTGTGAGTATTTGCGTGTGTCTGTATGTTTAGTCTGTTGTCTTCTGATTCTTTATATAGCCTCCTGATCATTACTTTAATCATAGTCATATTGTAGTTAAATATGACTATCCGTTGAGCTTGATATAATTATCTGCTGGCTGATATAACAATCGGTATGACTATCCCTTTGCAAGTAATATGACTGTCCGTTTGAACTGAATATAACAATCCATCCAATATAACTTTCGGTATAACTATCCAGTTTGAACTAGATATGACTGTCTCAGTTTGTACTAAATATGACTATCAAACTTGCACTGAATATGACTATCAAACTTGAACTGTGTATGACTGTCCAACATTAACTGAATATAACTATCCTTTGATAGTTATATTATCATATATTTTCAACTTATAATTAATCAAATGATTTGCAACAATCATTTAAATAATTATTTCTTTTACATATTAATTCCGATTTAATTAATTTAATAATTACTTTAACAAATATATTAATTTGAATAGAATTAATTTATTTAGTTAAATTAATTATTTGATTTAATTAATTTAAGGAGAATTAATACATATCCTTTAGTAGACAACACTTCACTTAGTACCACGTAATTTAATAAAGAACATACACTGGTTCGTTGTTGACGCTCGATGTACTGTCTGGTTCATGAACGACTAACTCCAATATAAGTTCTTCATCTTGACTTTAAGCTGTGGTCTTTTTCTTTTCTTGACTTTTCTTCAAATACATTTGTACTGAAACTGTTTCATTGTCACTGATAGAAATCTCTGTCCTTTTAAAAATAAATCCATCACTTTGAATGCTACACTGAGGCTTGATCAGTAGACTGAACTTCTTCCAGTGTAAAACATCAAAACTATAGATTGACTTGTTGATTTTTCTTCTGACGGTTATCATCTTTTGAGATTCCTGTGACAGTTGATATTATTTACTTATTACAATCTAGTTTAATTGGATTAGGATCCTCGAACTACAAATAGGCTGAGTCATATGCCTTTCAATCTCCCCCTATTTGTTTGTTATGCAATAACAAGCAAATACCTAGAGGATTTTTCAACTAATCCCAATTAAACAAGTAAAAGAAAACACTTTAAATGCTAAGTAAATAATGGAAAAGTTCTGGTTCATATTAACATTATCCAGATTCAAACAGAAAAGATAAATACAAGATAGATGATCCTCTAGACTAATCATATAAGACAATTATCCTATCTTGTTCTATCAAAGCTCTAATGATATAACTTGTAGAGCTAATCTTCATTTACCACCTTCTTCCTCGTTGATTTCTCCTTCTTTTTGTTCATCCATATTAGGTAGATTCTTGATCAATTCAGAGTCAACAAGTAATTCCCTTCTGGATGACACATCTGTAGGATAAACCAGTGGTATTCCAAGTTTCTTTCTCAACTCACCTTGATACTGCTTATACTTCTTCATGTTGGTCTGAGCATAAGATCGAATATGATCTGCAGCTTCAATTTTTTCTTGAGATGCAAAACCATGATTTCGAAGAGCATATTCGACATACACCAAATGTCTGGCAAGATGTGTATATAATTCTTCTGTCTGAAGATTAACAGTGTGAATAACTTCTCCCTTAAGAATTTTAACTTGTGGAGGGTTATCTATAACTTCAGGACCAGCTCTTTCAGCAAATTCTTGAAATTTTTCACGAAGCAGTATACCTAGCTCAGAAGATGTTCTTACTTTTGGTCTCAACACCCAAAGCTCTGACAGAGATCTATCATAGAAGAACTGAAGAGATACTTTGTGAGATCCAAGCTTATGACATTCAACAAAGATTAGTAGCTCACCATTCTTAGGATCAGATGCAGTAGTTATTCTCACAATTTCTGTCTTCAAAGCTTTTAAGTACATATCATGTACAGGGTTCTTCTTTTTAAAGCTTTCAAAAATAGCAATCATCCGACGATCATCATAGTCAGAAGTTTGTGGTGAGTCTATTGCCTTTTGAGCACGTTCCCACTTATCACCATTTTTGTACTTGATGTACATCTTCCTAGCTTCCAGCTTTTGAGCATGTTGCTTTTGAAGTGCTTCTTGTTCAGCCTTTTGAAGTCTTTCATTATGGGCTAACTGTTCGAGTGTCTTCTTGAGTCTTTCTTCTCTCATAGACAGATTAGCTTCATTCTGTTCAAGTTCATTATTTTCTTCAAAATTCATTCTTTGTGTTTCAACAGAATCAGGAATTATCGGCTCTTCATCATCCCAAAAACTGAGATCCGGTTCATCGAATTCTTCACCAACATCAGGAAACTGTAAGTCAGCAAACAGATCAATATCAGGTTCACCTGTATAGTAATAACCTTCTACAGCATCATCATCATCCTGTTCTGCTGCTTGAATTGTCTTCTTCTTCCCCTCAGTTGTCTTCTTCTTCCCCTCACTCCTATCTTCATCTTTCTCTTTACTCACACTTCCCCCCCCTCTAGATTTCTCCCCCTTAGTTGAGGAATCCTCTACAGCTTTGTGGCTTGTACCAGCTCCAGGGTCACTTTCATCACTACTTCCAAAGAATTTCTTCTCTTCTGCTGTAAGTGAGTGAGTTCTGCTAATGATATTATATAAGTGTCTTAACCCCTTTGCTTGATGATCATTTTGCCTTTCAATTTGACTGAGACGATGTTTAGTGGATAAGTGATTCTCATTTATGTTATTCTAAAGATCTTCAATCTGATTCGACATAGAAGATATAATGAGATCTTGAGCCACTGTGACATCTCCAGAGTCTTCGATTGCTTGTTGTTGAGAGAGTTTAAGTGCATTAATCTTGTTGTTAAAGATAGTTCTCATGTTATCCATGTCAAACCTTAAGTTTTTATTGTCTTCTTCAGCTTGAGCAAGACTTTCTTTCATTTGATCGAGTTGTGCCATGAGAGATAAAGTGTATGTGTCATTGTGTGCTCTCACCTCAATCGCTCTATGAGTATCACTCACCTCACGTGCTAGTGTTTCACTCAGATTTGAGGTAATTCTCACATCACTCCTCTCATTTTCCTGAGCTGCATCCATTGTACCTGCACTAGAAATCACCCTAGCCTCCTCTTGGAAGGTCAGTGGTGGTGCAATGGGAGTTCGCAAATCCCGATCAACCTGTGAGGGTTCTTCAGCCGTAACAATGGCAGGCACTGTAACTTGCTCTTCTTGCATAACAATGTTTTCAGCTTCATGTAAGAAAATATCTTCCCCCATTGTGAGTAACAGGGGTGAGCTTGAAGGAATGAATGGGTTTATGATTGCCTTTGACATGGTTTTACCTTTCTTTTGTAAAGGCAAATCTGTTTCACTCAAGACATCACTACTAGGGTTAGCTCTTTTGAATGACAATTTCTTTCTGCGATAGTGTTTGGAGAATTTAGGATCAGTGTTTGGTGCATTGACCTGGGATAAGGGTTGTGGTTCTACAGTCCCTTGGTCACTTCTCACAATTAATTGACTATCAGAAAGATATTTAGATTGCAAAGTAGTTGAGTCAAATACCTGATCATTGACAGGTACATCATCTTCATTCTGAGTGGGTTGATCCACTTGAAGTTGAGATTCAGAAGCAGTTAATGGCTCTGGATCAGGTTGAGGTTCTGGTTCTGGTTGATGTTCAGGAGCTTGTTCTGCTTCATGTTCTGGAGCTTGTTAAATTTCAAGTAACCCAGCAACTGGTTGAGGCATAACATTTTGCAAATTTATGAATGTGGACATATATGGTGTTATGATCACTGGAACATGCAACAAAACCTTAGAAGTATCCAACCTAGTGTAGAACTTCTTGTTTGGTTTACCAGACCATTGAACTTCTTGTTTGTTTATTTGGAAAGGAATGGTTAAAGAATGAAGTTATTTTTGTGATGCCTTCATTAAAACTTTTTCAGGCAAAATTAGTAATTTTGATGCTGTTACGCATTCCATGCTAGTTATGATGTGTATGCTTCTGACTGATAAATTCCATAACTTTGGCACACTAGTCATGTTTGAGATAGCAGCAAAATTAGGTAAAAAAGAAGCTAGGGGCAAGAATATCTACTTTGCTAGATTTTTGATGCTCTTAGCCCTGCATATTTCTGAGAATGAGCTATCCATTTCTAACCCGGATAGCAAGTTCAATTGTTTTGTACAGGAGAAGAGAGTCCTCAGTGACTTGATTCGAATGAATCTGAATACAGGGGTATAATTGGTTTATCTTCCAATTGTTCAGGTAGCTTCTAACCTTAATACTTCTATCTCTACCCCCCAAATTTCTTTGCCTTCCAATGTCACAATGGAGTCTGTAGTAGTGACCAAACAGGCTCCTACCCAAGTAACTAAAACAAAAGTTTCCAAACCACAATCTAAAAGACAAACCTCAGGTGCTTCTCAAAAAGCACCTGTTGCAAAAACTACCACAGCTCTTGAGTGGAGTGTGAAGGAGGTAGTGAGTGGTGAGGGACATGATGCAAGCCCTAAGAATAAAGTAGGTGAGGAGAGCGCACCAAATAGCCAAGCCTTAGTTACATCTTCTCAACAGGGTGTGACTACTGACTTAAGTTCCACAGGATGACAAAAGGGTAAGGGACACTAGCCCTCTCTCAAAAACCTATGGTAGAAGAGTAAAATCTAAAACCACTGGGGTTACACAGGGTGCACATACTGTACAGGCAACTGTACCTTCTCAAACTCAGTTTGACGTGACTTCAATAAATGTGGAGTCACAGCCCCTTGATCTTAACCTTCAAATCGATACATATTACAATCCACCATCACCAACTCCATCTCTGGATGTGGATATGATATCTACATCAATTCCTGATTCTCCATCTTTAAGATTCTTGGAGAAGCCCCACTCTGCAATTGGTGGTCATCATCTTTTAGATGATTTGTTGGGCCATCAATCTTCCATTCCTGAATTCACAACAAAATCTGTGGCCTCATCTTTAAAATCAAACTCCACAGATTCAGTGTTGGTTTTCACTTCAACGGAAACTATCTTTCCTTCATCAACGGATATCCTTCATCCATTGACAAGTGTTTCTCCATCAACAGATGCGCATATGTCTAGCCATCCGTTGACAGCTATAACTACTCCATCAATGGATATCCCTTATCCGTTGATAACTCACTCTACCACTGCTATATCTGACATTCCTGTGTCAAGTGTGGAGGAGTTCTCAGTAGTTGAAACGCTTTTAGGAATGAGGGAAGGGAGTGAGAGGCTGCCTTTTGAGCAGGCAAAAGGAGAGGTAAATAATGAGAGGCTGACAATTTCTTCAGGTCAGGCAAAAGAAGAGCAAGAGAGTTCCACCTTAGTAGGTGAAGGTGAGGGTGTGAGAGGTGTGAGCCAGGGGGAGCCCCTGATGCAAGAAAAGAGAGATGATAGGAGAGAAGGGAATACAGGAGATATAAGGCAGGAAGTTCCAGCCATTGCAAGTGAGTTAATGGAGGTTGATGAAGCTTCTAAAGAGATGGAATTTCAACAAGAATATTAGTCAATCATTGACTCCATCTCTTTGGATCCTGAAACCTTTACTCATCCTGTTTCTTCCTATCAAGTCATGGCACAACAGGGCAATGTGGAGGCAGAGGAGGCAATGCACCTAGTGCACACCTCACAATCTCTACAAAGAGCAAAGGAAGCTTTGACAGCTCTGCCTTCAGATGCTGAAAGTGAAGAGTTAGGCAATGATGACAGTGCTAGCACAGAAAATGATGAAGAAGTCAATGTGGAGGATACTCCAGACTGGCTATTTTCTACTGCCACTATGGTTGGTGACTTCAATGTGGAAATTATGAAGCAATATCAAACTACTATGGCTGAGCACCAGAATGCAGATCCACAGAGGAAGGCTATCCTTCAGCAAATAATGGCCTCCCTGAAACTTCACAAGATGCAAATGGTTATTCAAAGAACACAACAAGAGGAGGTCCAAACTGCAATCAGAGAAATGAAAGTAGAACTAGATGTCAGGATTGAGGCGCTAGCCCCTACTACCACTCAGAAGGTGCTGACTAGCAAACTGTTAAAAGAAGATAGCCTGGCCAAGTCTATTCAGCATCTTTCCTCCAGAGTGGATAGTATGGAATCTCAAATGAAGGCAATCATTGCCAACCAAGCAAAACAGACTGAGCTACTGGAAAGGCTACTTGCAGCCTCACCTCCAGCCCTTGATGCTAACAAAAAGGGGGAGAAAAAGGAAACAAGAATAGAAGAGGTTGCAGCTACTACTAGTCAATTTCAGGCTTCCAGTAGCAAGATAGCATAAATTGAGGGGGAGCAACAGCCAACTATAGTGGTCAATCCAACAGATTTTTCTATAGAGGCTTCCCCTGTGAAGAAACAAATGGTTTTGCCTGAGATTCAGAATCTATCAGAAATCTCAGATGGTGAAAGGCAATCCAGAATAGAAGCCTTAGAAAAGATTAACAAGGAGGCAAATGAAAGAATTATGAGGACAGAGAGAATGATCAATGAATCAATTGTATCAACTCTGTTCTCTACTCAAGCTTCTACTCCAACAATATCAACTACAATTCTGAAGGTGCTCACTCTAGAAATTGTGGCTCCTACATTCTATGATGCTGAACCATCTTATGTCAAAGAATTTGAACCATACATAAGAACCAGAGCCTACTCTCCACCAAAAGCAAATGGGAAGAACAAGTTACAATTGGACTTCCCATTTCCCAAGGATGATGATGAGAAGCTAATGGGAGATACAATCAAAGAGTTCAAGGAAAAGACAAATAAAAGTGTAAGAGATTGGATGGCTGTAATTATAAGGAATGGAAAAGTGTTAAATATATCCAACAGCCATCCTAGATTTGTTGAAGCTAAAAGAGAGGAGACCTCCAAACTTCTCAGGGAAGCTCATCCAAGTGAAGAAGAGAGATATGAAAACTCAGATGAGAAGTAAGCCAGGTTGGCTCAGGAGTTAATGGATGAGGTAGAGGATGAAATGAGGGAACCTGAGGAAGTCCCCAAATTCAAACCCAAAAGGAGAGTGAAAACAAAGGTAAAGAGGCCTGTCTCTCCATAAAAAGTAAGTAAGGAAACTACTGGCTCATCAATATCTATTTCTGCACAAGTAATCAACCCAGCTATAAATTTCCATGGTGACCCTATAATACCTAAAGAGGAACCAAGGAATCTTGACTCCATTGAGGTTCCTTCATTCTTGCTGAAGCCTCAACAGAAGCCTAAATAGAAGAAAAGGATACCAAGGAAGCAACCTTCAGAGGAACCAATTCAAGTTGCTAGGGTGCCTGCTATTGTCAAGCAGCCAATCTTGGAAAACAAGGATGATTTTATCTATCAGGCAGATATTGAAGAATACTCTGGCATGAATCTGTATCTGGATGAATTGTCAGAAGTAAGAGGAATTGACAAATACAAGCATTTGCCTGAGAGATTGGTCTTTGTATATAAGGGAGGAAAGGAAAGGACATGGCCACTATAGAGGGTTCTTGGAGAAAATTATCTGACCTTAACCAAGGTGTTCTCTGCAATTAAGAGATACACAGGGTTCTCCAAGATAGCAAAAGGGGAGATACTGGACAGAATAGAACAGATAAGGAGAGAATGGAACTCACCATCAAGACTACCAAAGAAGATGAAGATCCCATACAATGAACAGAAAATCCACATTCAACCCTTCTGGATGATGGAGTTCAGGGATGAAGATGGAAACAGGAGATGCTTCAGGTTAGAAGACCAACTATCAAAGGCTAGTTCTCAATACCTGAGATGGTTACAACAAAAGCTAAATCCAAAAGTTGTTGAAGAAGATGCCTTCTATAGACAACTCCAAATGCAGATTGAGTCCAACTCTGCCAAAGAAGGAAAATCAAGGGTGATGCCAACCAGAGAGAAGAAACAGTATTAATATGCTCAGTCTAAAGGAGCACTTCTCTATTAAGTTTCTTAGAACTTTTGTTTTTAATTTTTGTAGCTTAATACAATTTTTGCATTGTTCTATATATATCTTTAGGAATGTTTTGTTATCATCAAGGTCCTGAATTTATGCTTTATTGCCATCAAGTATAAATTGGGGGAGATTGTTAGGAATATGTTGTACTTGATGATAACTTCACAATCAATCAAATTTTATAAGTATTGTAGCTGTCAACGGATGAGGATTTATAACTCTATTCGTTGACAGGTAGCTCATCAACGGATGAGGTTTTGTAGCATACTGCAGTATTCTATGTTATCAATTGATAGTGTTTTTATCCACAGTCATGTTGACCATCAATGGATAGGCAGAATAGGGTAGCCAATTGTAATTAAGCTATGCTATGTAATTCTGTTTAAGTGAAAGTGTATCAACGGATGAAGACAGAACTCTATCAACAGATACAGCTCAAATCTACAATATCAACGGATACAGCTCAATCTATTATCAACGGATGACAGTGTACAATGTCAACCGATAATCATTAACACTTTCTTCTATGCTAACTGGGGATTAGAAGTTGATAAAGACAGGTTTGACTGACAGATCACATGGGTTGATAGTAGGTACAAAAAAGCAGTATGGCAGCCATACTTTGGAAACGCAGAAGAAAGAAGCATTCCCTTTACACTATGAATACAAGAAAGGTGCAGGGGACATGTCTGTTCACAAGGACAACCTTTCGGCTACATGTGTATTTGGAGTGAAGTAGCAAGTCAACTTGAATTAGATTAGTATTATCTTATTCTTGTAGTACTTGTAAACTTGGGACATATAACCAAGTGTAGCAACTCTTTAGTAGCTAAGAAAATAGATACATTTGCTTGAGGTTTTCTTGAATATCCTTAAAAAGCAAAGAGTTGTAGAACAGCAGCTGTGTACATGTGTATCACAGAGTTTTCTTCAAATAAAAGCTTCAGGTGGTGCATTTAACCACCTGATTTTATATGTGTTTGTGCATTAATCTTTATACAGCAATTATCTTCTTATAGATTTCTGAAGTTCTTATCAGGAATTTATAAATATCAAGAATTGTATTCAATCCCCCCTTCTACAATTATACAAGTGTGTAATCTGGGAATAACATATAACAATACAACCAGAATAGAATTTATGAATTTAAGATCATGAAGTTAAGTACCTCCTTCTTCAGATGTAGACATGTATCTAGTACTTAGAAGAAAGAATTCAACTATTTGATGCTTCTCTTTCTTTACCACTTCCATGATGAAATTTACCACCTCTGTCACCCTTAGTTCTTCTCCCAGTCTGTTCATCTCCCCCAGTCTGTTGTTGTTGTCTCTAAATTGTCTTTATCTCCCCCTTTTTGACATTAGCAACATTAATTCCAAGAGATTCAGTAACAAAACAAACGAGATTCATCAGAACTGCTTGATTGTCCATAATAGTGACCTGGTTATCTTCAAGAATCTGAAGTCTCGATTGAATAGTTATTTGAGATTTCTGAATGTCCTGTAGAATTTCAGAATTGACTTCAATGTTGGAAGTGCTTGTTGTATCTTCAGATTCAGATGCAGAAAGAACCTTATCTTCAAGTCTTGTAGAAGAAGTTGTCTGTGTAGCATGCTCTACTGGAGTAGTGTTGAGTATTGAATACAGTAAAAGAATACAGAGGGGGGGTGAATGGATTCTTGAATTTTTCTTCGTTCTTGAATCTTTGTAACAAGATAAGTGATGAGTGTGTGAGATATGAAGATGCGGATAATTAAAGACAAACACAACACAATATCACTTTAATCTAATATTTTATTAGATAAAGATTTTGCTACAATCTGTGAATACAAATGATAGTATTCTCAGCTTCATTTTTCTCAGAGAGATATTTTCTGGATATTTTTGAGAAACTTCAAAACCTTAACAGCTAAGGAAGTGAGGCTGTATCCTTATAGACATGGATACACCCACTTACTACAAATGAGGTAGGTAAAACAAAAGCACTTTCCAGTCTGTCTATCTCATTTTAGTAAGAGTCCAAACGGCTACAGATTTGACTTTGAAAAGCCTGTTTAGATCCACTTCTTCAGCTCCTTGTCCCTTGTCTTATCTCTCCAAGCTTCTTTGTAGGCTTTCCAGCATGCTTTATAGGACAGAGTCAAATAAAGTATCCTGGCTTGTTGCAGGTTTCTGACTTGTACAATTCTTCAGTATTTTGTCCTCAAGAATGTATTCGAGAAGTGACTAAGTGAGTGATTCGAGAACTGGAGTTGACTTGATCGATAACTCTGAGTTCTCGAATAGTGTTATCTTGACATATCGAATCACTTCTCGAATAGCTCTTTTCTCTGGGACTCCTTGAGATATCGAATAGAGCATTTTGACATATCGAATCCCTGAGATATCGAATAGCATATTGAGAGATATCGAATAGTGTCTTCTGAGATATCGAACTCCAGACTTCTCGAATGCTAGACTTCTCGAATAGACAAATGTACTTCTCGAATTAGTACTTAGGCAATTTCTTCATTTCTTCAATTCTTCAAATCCCAACTGTGATTATTTGACAGTCTTCATTTCCTTGCTTGAGGCATGAACCTTAGAACTTCTTTCAAGCTTTATTCTTGACTTAGTGGGTACAGTTACACAGATAGAATTTGATGCCTATTACATAGTGCAAACAAGTAGAAACTCTACAACTAGAGGTTCCCTCAGTTAAGAGGTCATGTAGGTAATGCATAGCATTACACATACTTAGGCTTGTTATTAGATGTATTCAGGCATGCCTCTGTGACTAACAATCTCCCCCAAATTGTGAGTAAGACCCTTAGTCACAATTTCATGTCTGATAACAAGCCTATCATACATAAAGATAAAACTTGACAGTACAGGTATGAATTTCCATTAGCAATTTGGATAGAACTACAGAGTGAGTAATCTTACAGCCTATGATGAAGAACTAGCCATTGTCTTTTGATTCCCTTTCCATAGCTTTGGCTTGAAATTCATCATATTCTTTCTCTCTTCTTTCTTTCTCCTTCCTTGTATTCTCATCCATAGCTTTTATTATTTCTGCCATAGCATCCAATTCTTCAAGCAAAATTGAGTCTTTGAAATCTTCAAGTACTGGTTCCAGAATATTTGCAGGATAGTGGTTGAGTAGATTCATTCTGATGTTGACTTGATTTCCATTCCTCCTCCTATACTTTACCATGTAGGGGTTGAACTGAACTCTACACAAACCCTTTTTCCTCAGCTTTTCTGCTTCACTTTCCAGTCTCTCAATTTCTCTCTCCCTTGCCAGCCATTTCTCAAAACACTCTTTTCTGACTTTTTCTTCATGATCTCTCTTCATTTTCACAAAATCAATTAGCTCCAGTTTCCATACTCTCTCCACTTTATCTTCTGAGCTCAACAGTGCAATGATTCTCTCTATGTCATATAGCTTGCCCCAGTGTTGACATCCTCCTTGTTTGAATTTCTCCTCCCTTCCATCAGAATATTTAATCTCAAGGCAATTATCAACAATGGCAACATGATAGATTCTTTGAGCTTGCAAAAATTGCAGTTGGTCTACATCATAATCTTCATCTAGTGGTTGGAGTTTTAGGCCTGGATAGATTGTCAGGGTTTTTGATGTGGTTGGCTTTGATTTCCTTGCAGCTTGCTTGAACTTTATTCTTTTTACATGATTACTTGGCAGCAGTATGTGACCTTTGTTTGTAGACCATTGTAGTATTCCATTAGCAGTTTGCTTTTTGAAACATACAGATGGTTTCTTGACTTGAATCTTCTTCTCTTCTTGAGGTGGCAAGACAGTTGCAGAAGCCATAGATGCAAATTTTGAAAGGTCACTACTGGCAGCATTCACCCTAGACTTAGAGTCTTGTGTTGTGGTGAGGTTACTGTCAGCAATGCCTGAGGCTTGCTGTCTTCCACTTTTCCTCTCAGAGCCTTTACCTTGATCATCATCATTCTTCCTCTTCTCATCATCCTTCTTCTTCTTCTTGTCTTCATCACCCTTATTACTCCTGTGATGTCTTCTCCTTCCATCACCTTTATCTTCATCCTTGTCTTGATCTTTGCTTGGGTTGAACTTAGCAGTCTCAGATACAATGCCAGTTGCAATATATGACCTGAGATAAGATATAGCTTCTAATTCTTCTGCTGTTCTTGATCCCTTCTTCTTGATCAGTTTCTCAATGATGGCTATGATGAGATTTTTATTTTGAGGAGTTAGATGCTTAGGAATGACCAGCTGCTTGATATCTTCAATTCTTGTTCCAGCCTGGTAGATAATAGTTCTAGGATCTGTGAAAACTTCAGGTAGCCTTGAAGGTTGACCATTCCTCAATTCATCATGAAGACTCTTGTTGTTCTCATTTCCCTTCTCAATTAGTCCAAGGAGCACATTCACTTCTGAGTGCTTTAGACTCTGTAGAGTATTGATGGTTAAGTGCCATATCTTGTTCTTTCCTACCATCAATATCTCCTTGAGCCATAGATCATTAAGCCTCCTTGGTACTACAGTGAGACAGTCAATCTGACTCTTCAAACTCTCATGATATAGCAGAGCATCACCAGCCTGTTCTCTAGAGACTTTCAGAAGCTCCAAGAATGCATCATCACGATAGACATTTGAGTTTGCAATTTCTTGTAGCTTGGCCTCAGTGACCACCTTCACTTCTACTGGCTTGGCACTCTTAGATATTGAGATTTGAGGCTTGTCAGATGGCATACTCCCTGCAACCACTGTGGTTGTGATAGACTGCCTTTGACCATCAGAAGTAGTGATGTGCACAGTTGGTAGAGTGACAACTGGCAGAGAAGTGGGAGGCTCATCAACTTTGTCCTTTCCTTTTCCAGGCACATGAGTAGTAGATTTCAAAGTTCTCTGATGGCCACCCTCAGTGATCTTGATGCCCTTTTCTAGTGGTCTCTCCCCCTTTGGATTTGAGTTCTTTGATATCCTCTTCTCCCCCTTAGGCTTGTTGACAGACACAGGGACTGTAGGAGACACCTTTGGAGTTGAAGATTCATCAGGTAGAGGGAGACCCATGTGCTTCATCATTGCAGACAACATTGATTGTTGATGCAGAAGAACATCAGCTGTGGTAGTGGCTTGAGTGTTCAACTGCTCAGTCAGAGTTGTCACAGTGTCTGTAAGATGAGCATTGGACTTGTGGAGAGAGACTACCTCCTTTTCAAGAGTATCCACTTTAATGAAGAGTTCATTGGCCTTAAAACTAGATAGGGATTGATCCTTCAGTCTCTGCACTTCGAACCTTGACATCTCATGCACAGGAACCTCAGTGACCAGCTTGTCTCCATATTGATTTGCAAAGAGGGTCCTGAGCATGGCATTGGCATCAGTTGTCTGATCTGATAAGGATTGAAATTTGTGCCCCAGACCTGTGACAGCATCCTTGAGAATAGCCAAACCATTGTCCATCCTGGTGCAAGTAGCATTGCAGGTTCGAATGTCCTTGAGAACAGTCTCCAATTGAGGGAATTTAGCATCAAAAGTCCTCTTGATCTCATGCACCTCCTTGGTTGTAGCTGAACACACTACATCAATTTCTGTCTTTAAGCCTTTACCAAGATAGTGTGCAGCCTTGAGAATGCCTTTATAGCTATCATTCACTGCTTCAAACACATCAGTAGGGTTGAGAGATTTGGCATTGGACCCTAGTGAAGTGATGTACTCTTCTCTGAGGTACTGGAGACCTTCTGAGAGAGGGATTGAATTGGTTCCTTGCAGCCAAGCATCGATATTCCCATCTCTCTCAGTTTCATCTATGATCTTCTCCTTCTGTAGCTCTACATCCTCTTTGTGACATAGGAGAATAGCTTCATAGTCTGGATTTGGCATGTTTGCAGTGAGAAGGTGCTGAGCAATTTTTGTGAACTCAGGGATCTGATCCACAACTAAGCTTTGAAGTGCTTCAACCGTCAATTGTGGTGGAACAGACCCTGATCCTAACGCACTGTCATGTTGCACAGGCTTCAGCCATTGAGACAAAAAGTTAGAGCTAGAGCTAGGCTTGCTAGGCTCCTCAGTTACAGATGCAACTTCTGCAACCGGATGAACAAACTCTACTACTGTTGTCTCCACAGAAGTGGGATGAGTTACAACAGTAGTTGACACAGGCACAGAGTCTCTAGTAAGAACTAGTGAATCCTCTGTGTTTGTGATGGTGTCATTAGGATATGCCCCAGCATGCATTCCCTGACCATCCAAATGTGGTACCTGGGTGGTGAGCAAGGTGTCATGCACCAAGTCACTTGAATTCATTGGCTCATCAAAGGAAAAGAATTCTTGATGATCAATGCCTTGCTCCTCAATTGCTTGAGTTGCAGGCTTCAAAGAAATATGAGTGGTAGATTCTGAAAGAGAAGTGTGTTGTAGACAAGATTTTGGCAACTCCCCCTGAGAAATAGAGGGAGTTTCAGTTATGATGTGCTCTCCACTCAGTGTTGTGCCAGCCTTATCACTCCCTTGTGCTGACTCTTTACAGATAGGTGCATTGGGGAGGATGCTTGATTCTATAGATGCATCCTGTTGAGAGGATACATCTAGTGAGCTGTGTGCCCCTGATTTTACAACTTCAGCCATTTGAGTGACTGAAGAGGTGGTTTTAGACTTCTTCTTCGTCTTTAGGCTTATGATAGGTAACTCAGGTGTCTCACTTTCTAACCCTAGTTCTACAGCCAAGGCTGCTTCAGTTAAGATTTCTAAAGGTTCAGAAGCAGCCTGTTTTCTCTTCTTTTTACTAACATCACCCTTTTGAGAGGATGATGCAGTTGGCTCTTTGCTGGATAGAGTGTTTGGCTGAGGGGGTTGGTTAGCAGGCCTTGGGTTAGCACTTTGTTCTCCTTGCTTAGGCTGTGCTAACTGTGATTTTGAATCAAATATTGGCATGTTGTGGGGATAAGACCTAAACAAACCCTCCATGTGGGGAGTTATGCTAAGTCTTACATCCACATCATTCCTAGTCTCCAAATTACCAAAAATGAGTTTGGTCATGGACCTAGGATAGCCTATTTTACTCTTATCTACTCCAGGCAATTCAATCAATGAAGCATTTTTAAAGTTAAGTACTGATTGAATAAAGCGAGGAAAGAAAATTTCATTACCTCTCTTGGCTGTGGTCTGACCAAGTCTCCCATAAAGTTCCTGTAGGATGAGAAGTCCAACATCTATCTTTCTCCCATGAGCCAAGGCATAGGCAAGCTGCTGCACGGGTGTACTAATCTGATCAAAGCTTGATTTCCGTGCAGTGAATACATGAAGGAGTGTAGCAAATACAAAGCTCCATTCTTTCCTCAAGAACTTCCTATTCAACTTTCCCAGCTTGATAGTATCAGAGTAGTTGATGAAGTCAAAGAATTCTTCCAACTCATCATTGGAGGCCAGAGCATCATACGTCTCTTGCTGCATATCCAAGGCTTGATTCATGTCTGCAGTGGTGATAGTGATATCCTCTCCTTGAATCTTGCAGTGAACAATATAAGAAGTGATAGCATTCTCAAGAGCGATGACCTCCACAGTAGCAGTCCTCCAGAATTGTTCCAATAGATCTATGTACAGAGTTGGGTTGGCTGAGAGCGCACTCTTGATGTATGATTCAGACAACCACCGAACAAAGCACTTGAAATTGGCATTCGGTGCTTCCACATCACTGGTGATTGCGATGAAATTAGTTTGGGATGGTATGGTGAGTTGAGTGTTTGCCATTTGGGTAGAGAAGAAAAGAGAATTAGGATTGAAGAAGAAATTCGCAGTTAGGGTTTTTTTTTTTTCAGAGGTTTCAGGAGTTGAGATGCTTGAGAAATCGAACGAAAAGAATTGAATAGTTGTGAAGTTGTATATATAAATGTCTTGAGTTGTCGATAGATAAGTGTTCTGTAGCGACAAGTCATTCGAGAAGTATGAAACAACTATTCGAGAAGTCAAGAAAGGCTTATTCGATATCTCAGGCAGTTTTTAACTCACAGCTGGCAGTGATTTAACTCAGAAAATAATTCAAAGTTAAGAATATATTTTTATGAGTGAAATGAAGGTTTGAATATAAATCCAAAAAGCGATTAAGTGTCAGCGAGAAATCAGCCTTTTCAAATGATTCGATAACTCAAATGCAGTATTCGAGAACTCTATCATTAGAGAACTAAAATACTCTATTCGAGAACTCAAAGTGTGCTATTCGATTTCTCTAAAAGACACTATTCGAGAACTCAAGAGGGTTCTAGATAGGCCTATTCGAGAACTCGAGCCAAGACATAACAATGAACCATTCGAGAAGTCTGACTTATCGAACTATACTGTTAGGTCCAAATGTGTTGTAGAGGGGGGGTGAATACAACTTTTCGAATATGAGAGGCAATAAAAACGATGCAATAAATGAACACACAGATTCAAGGAATATATTTCTTTATATATAACTTGAAAGGGTTGCTACAACATTCATTACAAAGTATAACAGAAGTTGAGAGAGAAGTGAATGATACTAAGCTCTGTGAATGCACTCTCTCTTTTTCTCTTGTGTTTTTCTCTAGAATTGCTCTCTAACTAAAACATTACACAAGTACTTCTATTTATACTACATGTAATCTATGTCCTGTAGTCTTCAAAGACTAAGATGTACGTGGCCCAATGATGTCCACATAATTCTTGCCTTATCTTGAAAGCTTGGAAATCTGCCAATCAGAAGATGCCATGTGTCATGTTGAAGCTGCACCTAAGTAGAACTTCTACTTGAGAATTTCTACTTGGCTATCTCGAAATTCCTAAGTGGAACTTCTACTTGGCTATCTCGAAATTCCTAAGTAGAACTTCTACTTGAGAATTTCTACTTAGCCATCCAGAACATTTAGTACTTAGAAAATATTCTGGTCTTCAACTTGAAACTTCAATGCACATCTTGAACTTGTGATATCTTCATGTCTTCTTTATTCTTCAACAAGCTCTTGAACATGGTTCTTTATTACTGACATAAACTTGCTATCAATGTCCTGACACTTGATGCATTGGTCTGGTTCATAAGTGACTAGTCTTGATAGTGTTTCTGCTTCTTGAATAAATTACCATATTCACTGAATAACTTGGCTTTCCAATATTTGCTTTCCTTCTTCTTCACTTGAAATCAATTGGTCTTGTTGATACTGATAGTTATGATCTTGATTCTTGATTTATCAAATCACTGAGGCATGAACAACTTTAACTTGAACTTCTCTCAATGATTTCTTCTTGGCTTGATCATAGTTAGCATGTTTAATTGTATCAATTACCTTGTCTTCATTTAGTGTTGATTTCTTGTGACTTCCTGTTCTTGATTGTCTTCTGGTTAAGTGTCTTTTCCTTTAGTTGAGTTACATTAGATATAGTGTTACAAGTTTATACACTCTGCCTTTCAATCTCCCCCAATTTGATTGTCTAACAATGACATTCAAATTAATGAAGGATAACTCAACTAAACAATGAGACGAGAAAAGATAATTAACATTACAGTCTTGAATAATATACAATTGAAAAGTACTTGAAAACAATGCAAAGAACTTAAAAACTAGAAACAGAATTCGAACCTCGAATTAAAGATCATTTGAGTGATTCCTATCACCTGGATTATTTCATACCTTTTGGTCAAACTTGTATCACCTTATTGGATTCACTCTAAGGTGAATTTTCCTCAAGTGAGTTAAAGCAACCGAAAGACATGAAGTTTTTCCAACTTCAAGTTCACACCACTCTGACCTTTAACCCTAATTCCGTTTCCTCTTTCTAGCTTCAGCAGCTTGGTCTCTTTCTTCTTTCTGCCTTTTGAGCTTCTCCTTCTGCTGCTTTTCTTTCTTGTATACTGGATCTTTAAGCTGCTTCCACCTAGCATTCAACAGACTTACAGCTTCCATTTCTAGAGGGTTCTTGGGCTCTGGATAAGGATGTTTGAAAAGCCTTCTGAGTTTGTCCACCTCCTGAGTAGTCCTGATCTTTGGAATATCCTCAAAGTTCTTCATGATGAGCTGAGATTTCCAATGAGTTTTATCAGCTTTAAACTGACAATAGATCATCTTGGGGTAGCCCTTGACACGGTTAGTATTGTGGACACTAGCCGCATCTCGCTCCATTTGCTTCTTTTCCACCACTACTTCAGACAGGTAACTCACGAGTCTCTGCTTTTCTTCAACAAACTTGTCTTCCACTTCGCCCCATTTGAACACATATAACACTTTCTCTAGAAATGCAGCATCTTGAGTCTGTAGCAGCCATTGTCTACTCATATGCAAGAGTGTTTGTTTCTGGTCTGCATCTATGTATGCTAAGGCATCAGCTGTATCATCAGCATAAGAGTGTATCCAGTATACACTATCTTTTCCTGGAACGCCAACTGCCTCCCTTATTTCTCCTTGTTCCAGTTCTCCAGAAGGAAGAGTCAAAGCTTCATCTACATTCTTCATTGCTTGAAGAATATTCCATTTCTGTTCTATCAGCTCCGGCTCAATCTTTACGTTGTCGAGAGGGTTTGGAGCAATGACATCACACTTCCACACCTCATTGCTCTTCAAGAATATGACTCTTTCAATGATCCTCACGGATTTATCTTTAAGCTCAGAGGCGAATCCCTTACCCATCATTTGTCTACATACAGCTTTAAGAGATTCCACTGAAAGTTCCATTAAGTCCTTTTCCTCCATGCTCACCCTCTTCATCTTTCCTTGAACCACCATCCGGACAAAATTTGGATAAGCTGAGAATTCTGGACCCTTGTCCTCTGCTAGCTGCATTAACTGATCCCTGTACAGAATGCTTAGCTCCTCAGATTGAGAGTACTGAATTTTAGTCGCTAGCAAGAACAACTCTGACGCAGATCTTCTCATTATGAATTGGTCATCCACAAATAGGAAAGATGTTGGGACTCCTTCTACCAAAGACAAGATAACCTGCCACTCCTTAAGATTTGCATTGTATCCAACCCTGACTTTAGAAATTAATCTCTTCAAAGCATTTATATAGTCCCCAGTCATTGGATTCTGCAAATTCAAGTTGTAGAACAGATCATCTGCATCCTTGTTATGAACTCCTTTTGCACATGGTCCCATCATTATCTTCCTTGCTTCATCCCATTTCTGCCCTATCCTTCTTTTGTCCAGATCAACTTGAGGATTGGCTAGCCTTGCAAGCTCATACTCATACTGCTTCCCTTGTAGCTCCACCTTCTGTTCTAGGAACGCAGCATGTTCTTGCATCATCTTCATTTTATGGAACTGAGCTTGTTCCAAGGCTAACTGTTGAGACTGCAGGGTTTCTTCATCAATAGGATCTTCTTCAGGCATTCCGAAAGACATACCAGCACCTCCACCTTGTTCCTTCAAAGATCGCTTTACAGCATGTGCGAAAGGTACGTCCTCCATATCAGAATCTGAGTCTAGTACCTCCTGTACTGTGTCCTGATGACTCAGGTCAATAACTGGTTCATCTTCTTCAACCATTATTGCCTTACCCTTTCTCCTCCTCAGAGCCTCTTCAGCAACAGCAGGCTCAATTTCTGGTTCCTTAACAAGATCAGCGGGTTCTTCAATTTCTTCGATGTGAACTGCCTGCTGTCTCGTCTCCTTTCCACTCTCCCCCTTAGGTGAGTTATCCTGAGCTCCACCATGGTCTTCAGATCCACCAGCTGCATAGGAACCTCCAAAACCAGAACCAGAGGCTCCCGCTCCACTAGCACCACCTGCACCACCTGCTCCAGCATCGGGGGGAGGTTGTTCCGACTCGAAGCACTCCGGGGGCACAAAACTCCTGACTGCGAACATCATTCTACTGATCTCCACAGTCATTGTATGCATTGTAGACTCCAATGCCCCCATCCTCTCATTGAGAGTGCTTCCCAAGACACCACCAGCATGGCCCAAGTCATTGACCTTATTTGTCAAATCATCAAAAGCTGTAGCTTGACTTGCCATTCTTGCTGCGTAGTCGTCTAGAGCCCTTTGGTTGTTTCCAATATTGATTCCGAACTGCCCCATTGTCTGCCCGAACTGCCTCATCTGATTTTCCATTGAAGTCATACGAGTATCAAAATTTTCAGTATTAAGGGACGGTGTTTGGTTTAGGTGACCTCGCTCTAATACGCGTTCTGTTGGTATTTGGCGCTCGGTTTCGGGCCTTAAAAATGAAGGTCCCTCTCTCCCTAACCTCTCACACACACTCCCTGTCTCACACTCGTGTATGTCTTCAATGATTGATCCAAATAGTGAAGCAGTACCTGCAGAAAATTGATAAGAAATGTTGTTGACAGTTATAGGATCAAATTCTGTTTGTTCCTGAGTTGGAATCTCAGTCTGAGAGGCTGCAAAGTGTCCTTGTACGTCATCAGAACCGATCCTCTTTGCAGCATCAGTACGTACCGGTGAAGGTACGGCTGAAGTTCTTAATACTTCATGTCCTCTTGAAGCAACAGTATCATCAAGAGGCACATCATCTTGACCAAAATCAAAGTCCCTATGTGCAGAATGTTCAAGGGGTGAACCACTCGCGTGAGGTGGAGTGGTTGCGTGTGACACGCTAGGGTTTGACTGTGGTTGTGAAGTAGCAGCGTGGAAAAATTTGGCTTTCTTGCGAAAAAGTTGCTGCTCTTCGGGTTCATTCTCCTCATCATCTTGTATAAATAAACGTGCCGGTTTTCTGACTTCCGTTAACAGGGGTGATAAAGAATAGGAATGTGTATCAGACTCAGAGTCAGAAATATGGCTCTTACCCTGGGATAGATCCTGCGGGTTAGCAGGCTCATGGGTCGCGGAATCAGAAACATAGGAGGAGGAATGAATAGTATGCATAGAGAGATTACCTGATTGTTTACCTTGTGCATCATCGCTTTCCTCATCCGGAATCTCATCAAATGCCTCAGCATGAACAGATGGATTTTGAGCATGTGATGAGACTTGTGATGATGCCTCCAAATTGGTAACTCCTGCATCATATCTAAGCCACATTTGAATATTTTCAGGAGTAGACATAGGCTTACCTTGATGTTTATCCTGATTTGCAATGGTTGCAAGTGACTTAGTGCCCATCCCCAGCGATTCAGATGTGGGGCTTCTGGCAAATCCCTGTCTAATAGCAAGGGCATCCCTCGGTATTAAGTCATTGATTAGCATTTGAAGAAACCGAGGAAACCAGCAGACGACATCAGTGGTAGAGAGGTCTCTGCTTGCAAGGGATCCCATTGAGGCCACTATCTCAGAGAGAACTATGCGTCCATAGTTTATATCTAGTTCTCTTGCTAGGGCTACTGCAAAGGTTTGCATGGGAATCGGAATTTGATGAAAGTCTTTTTCGCGTGCCCGAAAACATCTTGTGATGGCCTCGAAAAAGTAATTCCATTCCGCATGGAAGAATTGCTTTTGGATATTTCCCGTGATTGGTCCTTTTGTAGGATAACATCCAATTTCTTCAAAGAATCTGAGGCGTTCTGCAGCAGTAGGTTCTGGATCATAGGCATCTTTAATTGGGAATCCTAGAACTCTGTTGACAATTTGTTCTGTCACCTCATATTCCTGACCCGCTAAGGTAAACCTGAAACCGTAGGGGGTTGATTTACTCCCAAAAGTAACCGCACTAGTCCATAATTGCTGTAAAGCATCATGTACTAGCGTAGGTTTAGCAGTAAAAGCTTGGCTAGCTTTGGAATACAAATTGAGAAATCGTATCCAAAACTTAAACCGCGGGAGTTGATCACCAATTTCCGTAGAAATATTGTAAAAATTGTTTTTAGCAAGGGAAAATTGGTGAGCCATTTTAATTAAATGTTTTTCTTTTAAAAGATGTGAATTTTTTATTTTAATTTTGAAAAACAATTAATTTTCCGAATTACAAAAGAGAATTGTAATCCTTTTAATTTTTCAAGAATACCAAACGGAATCTGAGAAATCAAACTACGGGATTCAATTCAACAACCAATTACTATTTCGTGTGTATACCAGTGAAATCGAGTGTGTTTATAAATGGTGAATATGAAACCACGTTTATGAACAGTACACAAACAAGATATGTTCGTGTGTATGTATATGTGCGTGTATGGATGTTCACAAAACACAGTAACACAAAGATTAAGGTTAACACAGATAATAGCAGTCAACAAATCGGCAGTAATTCGTGATTAGTACGAGTTTAATCACAAAGACAAGGATCAAAGGTATGTAATTAGTAAAATCGCACTGTTCTTGTGAAACGGCTGCTGAAAATTAGAATTAGGTAAAGTGAATTTAGGCATCGAGTTAGAGATGTATATATAGGTGAATGAGAAATGACAAAAATGTCCCTGTTAAAAAATGTGAAAAGTACTAAGTCCATACAGGGGACATCTAAGTCGAACTCTATCTCGAACTTTTCTATCTCGAACTTTTCTATCTCGAACATCAAGTCGAACTTCGAGATAAAGTTCGAGATAGAAGTTAACTCGAACAATTATGCCCAAAGAAGCACTTTAACCAAAATTACAGCAGAAACTATAGGGAAATACTATCTTGAACATTATTGATTTGTAGTAAACTTGGAAAAACAGAAAATTCAAGATACTTTTCGAGTTAGAGTCTATCTCGAACATCAAGTCGAAATGCGAGTTGAGTTTCGAGATAGACTAAGTACTCTATCTCGAACATCAAGTCGAACTTCGAGATAAAGTTCGAGATAGAAGTTAACTCGAAGTTAATCTCAAATTCTTTCCAAAATACTTCCTTGAATCAAAAAGTCCAGGGTAATTCAAGATATGTTTCGAGTTAGGAGTGTAACTCGAAAAAATTCCCTTTAGCTTAACTGAGAACTCTATCTCGAACACCAAGTCGAAATTCGAGTTGAGTTTCGAGATAGACTAAGAACTCTATCTCGAACATCAAGTCGAACTTCGAGATAAAGTTCGAGATAGACTAACTCGAAGTTAATTCTCAGTTCTTTTCAAAATATTCCCTTAATGGAAACTTCATCTCAACCTTAGAGATAAAATTCGAGATAGACTTTATCTCGAATATTTTGAAGATAGAACTAGGCACACTGGTAACTCGAACTCGAACTCTAAGTCGAATTTCGAGATGAATTTCGAGATAGGTACTAACTCGAAATTCTTCCCAGACTTAGAATTTTCAAAACTTCACTCTGGAAGCTCAAGTCGAAATTCAAGTCGAATTTCTACATGAGTTTCGAGATAGAGACTAACTCGAAATTTTGAAGATACTTAGAATAATTTGACAATTTTTCTTTGAAAAACTCAACAATTAATTTTGTCAAATTAATATAAATATCAATTCAAGGATTTTAATATATGACATAATTAAAACATTCCTTGATAATTCTAAGGCCTCTAATTACATGAAAAACACAGGTAAATTCATCTAAAAATCATGCAATATTTAGATTATTATGAATTTAACTCCCCCTATGATCATGCAATCTAACAAGCATAAATTCACAGATTTGTGCTATAAAAGACACTTAAAACACAATGAATTCATGCAAAATCACACTATATGCAACCTATAACAATCATTAATTAGGCATTTTAAAGTCTAAGCACATAATGATTGATTAGCTTGCACATACAAACATAAACATGGATTTTACAGATAGAAGGCTTTACTAACTTGTGTTAAGCATTCCCAATTCACCAACCAACCTATTGAATGTTACTTCATCAAGAGGTTTGGTGAATATATCTGCAATTTGTTGCATTGTGGGCACAAAATGTAGCTCCACTGTCCCCTCCTCGACATGTTCTCTTATGAAATGATACCTGATGTCAATATGCTTGGTTCTTGAGTGATCTACAGGATTGTTGGTTATGGCAATGGCACTTGTGTTGTCACACATGATTGGAATTTTCTTGTGCTCCATGCCATAATCCTTCAATTGGTTCCTCATCCACAGTATTTGAGCTACACAGCTTCCAGCAGCAATGTACTCAGCTTCAGCAGTAGAAGTAGATACTGTATGTTGCTTTTTACTTTGCCAGGACACCAATCTTCTGCCAAGAAATTGGCAAGCACCAGATGTGCTTTTCCTATCAATTCTGCAACCTGCATAGTCTGAATCCGAATAGCCAATAAGATTAAAACCTGTATCTCTTGGGTACCAAATCCCTAGATTTGGTGTGCCCTTGAGATACCTAAAAATTCTTTTGACGGCTACGAGATGTGATTCTCTAGGATCCGCTTGGAACCTTGCACATAAACAAGTTGCGAACATTATATCTGGTCTACTTGCAGTTAAATAGAGGAGTGAGCCAATCATACCTCGATAGCTTGTGATGTCAACTGATTTACCTGATTTGTCTTCATCAAGCTTCGTGGCTGTTGCCATGGGAGTCTTAGCTGCTGATGCATCTTCTAGATTATACTTCTTGAGTAAATCTCTGATGTACTTGGATTGACAGATAAAGATACCATCTTTTCTCTGACTGATCTGTAATCCAAGGAAGAAGGACAGCTCTCCCATCATGCTCATCTCATATTTTTCCTGCATTAGCTTGGCAAATTTCTCGCACAAGCGCTCATTTGATGACCCAAAAATAATATCGTCCACATATACTTGAACAAGTATTAAGTCATTTCTCACAACTTTATAGAACAATGTTTTATCAATTACTCCCCTAACAAAACCATTTTCAATTAAGAATAGAGATAGGGTTTCATACCATCGCCTTGGGGATTGCCTGAGGCCATAGACAGATTTGAAGAGTAGATACACAAAATCTGCATGTTCTGGATCAACGAAGCCGGGCGGCTGTTCCAGATACACTTCTTCTTCTAACTCTCCGTTCAGGAAGGCACTTTTCACGTCCATCTGGAATACCTTGAAGTTCTTATGTGCTGCAAATGCCAAGAACATCCTGACTGCCTCAAGTCTTGCAACTGGTGCATAGGTTTCATCATAATCAATTCCTTCTCGCTGAGAATAACCTTTTGCAACCAAACGAGCCTTGTTTCGTGTTACAAGTCCGTTTTCATCCAGTTTATTTCTGAATACCCACCTAGCTCCAATTACGGATTTGTTCTTTGGTCGGGGTACCAGTTTCCAAACTTTCTGCCTTTCAAACTGATTGAGTTCCTCTTGCATTGCAATCACCCAATCAGCATCGCCAAGAGCTTCTTCTATTTCTTTAGGTTCAAGCTTGGATAAGAACCCAGAATATAAGGAGATATTAGCCATGTCAGCTCTTGCAGTTCTTCTAGTAGTCACACCAGCATCTGGATCACCAATAATTAACTCAAACGGATGGTCTCTATTCCATACCCGTTCACCTGGAAATTGTCTAGATGATTCAGCTTGACTTTCTGAGTTGGGGTGCTGACTACTTTGAATATTTTCACTAACTCCCCCTGAGTTAGTGCCAGCTCCTACAGAACTAGAGTCAACTCGACTCGAGCCTTGAACAGTAGTCCTTGAGCTGCTATTTACTCCCCCTGAGTTGTTGCCGGTTGGTACTGAAGAAGTCTCTCCTGATCTTGTAGAATTAGCTTGTTCACTAGACTCAGGTTCTTCATGTACGCTTGGAACATTTAATGGAACAACCAACTCAGGTTCATCTTCAAGATCTTCTAAGTCCAGATTCTGAAATTTTAGGGACTCAGGTTCACTAGAATCTCTTGAAATTGATGAGAGTTTGGTATCGTCGAATCTGACGTTGTAACTTTCAGTCACTTTACGATCATTCACCAAGAACACTCTATAAGCTGCCACCACGTCTGTAGAGTAACCAACAAAGATTCCTTCACGAGCTTTTGCTGCAAACTTGCCTAGATTTTCATCATCTATAAGCACATAGCATTTTGCTCCGAAGACATGAAAGTATTTGATTGTTGGTCGTCTGTTGTTCATTAGCTCACATGGTGTCTTTTCTTTATCTTTTATGATCAAGGTTCTATTTTGAGTGTAACAAGCGGTACTCACTGCTTCGGCCCAGAAATACAAAGGAAGTTTTGAATCATACAACAAAGTTCTTGCTGCTTCAACCAAAGTTCTATTCTTCCTTTCAACTACTCCATTTTGCTGTGGAGTTCTCGGGGCTGAATACTGACGACGTATTCCCTTAGATACACAGAAGTCATTTAGCACTGCGTTTTTGAATTCAGTGCCATTGTCTGATCTAATCGTCTTCACAGTAAGTGTTGAAACATTCTCAATTTGAGTGATGTGATCAATGATTAAGAAAGGTACTTCGTCTTTCGTCATTGCGAACAATACCCATGTATACTTGGAGAAGTCATCCACGATTACCAAAGCATATCTTTTCCTAGACAAAGATAGGACATTCACTGGGCCAACCAAATCCATATGAAGAAGTTGTAGAGGCTCAGTAATACTAGAAATTTCTTTGCTTTTATGCGATGCTCGCTTCGACTTTCCCATTTCACAAGCTTCACAGAGTCCTTTCGGAGCAAACTCCATTTGAGGAAGATCTCTCACCAATTCTCGCCTCGCGAGAGCATTCATCGTTTTGAAGTTTAAGTGAGATAGCTTTTTGTGCCATAACCAGCTTTCATCATCCGAGGCTTTGCTGTAGAAACAGGTGACCTCATCCTGATTTGCTGAATCCATATCTGCAACAAAAAGATCTGCCTTTCGAACTCCTCTTAAAGCTAGTGAGCCTTCCTTGATGTGAGTGATTGAGACACCTTTCTTGTTGAATACAATTTCGTAACCTTTGTCACAGAATTGACTTATACTCAACAGATTGTGCTTTAGTCCCTCAACATAGGAAATATCTTCAATGATGACATTGCCAGTTTTCAGTTTGCCATATCCCTTAGTCACACCTATGCTGTCATCTCCAAAGGTAACATAAGGGCCAGCCTTCATAACCAACTCTGTAAGCAGGGACTTGTTTCCAGTCATATGCCTCGATGCTCCACTGTCTAGCACCCATATAACTTTATTTCTATTCTGCTTAATGCCCTGCAATGATAGATTGGTTAGACATTCTTCGGAACCCAACTTTGATTGGGCCCGGCTTTTCGATAAGATCGAGAATCAACAGATTTAACAACAGGAGATGCACTTTTCTTCACATTACTAGAGCTTTCGACTATCTCCTTTCCTTTCTCAGACTTGACAGATTTGTCAGTCTTAGGAGAAGGTTTGTCACTCCTAACTTTAGGAGGACTGACAGTCTTGGCTCTACCATACTTTTTCTTGATATTTGAACTAGCAACAGTATTTGAGCATGACTAGCTAGATGCATTCATTAAATGCACAAAAGTTTGCATGATATTAAAAGTGCATGGCATACAGTTAGGTTGACCACACTGTGCATGATTCTGATGCAGATTATTCATTGTATGTGTGGTAGGCATGGCATGTGCAACAGGAACATTCATGTTAGCTTTGCATGCATAAGAAAGATGTTCAGTAGATTTACAATGATAACATGCTTTCTTTATTCGTTCAGCCTTAACCTCTTTTATGCCTTTTTCTTTCTTTCCTTGTTGTTTAACAGCCTTAGCTCCTAATCCCAGTCTAGATTCATCTCTAGGGAAATTGATTTTAACTTGTTTAATAGGAGTTACAGGTTGTTCTTTCTGGCGATCTTCCATCTCAATCTCATATCTAGCTATCAATTCAGTCTCTTCCTCTTCTATTCTAGGAACAAGATGTTTGTAGATAGGTTTGACAGCCGATTTAAGAATTCTAGGTGTTTCCTGTTTAAGGTCACTGGAACTAGGGTCAATAGGTCTCTTTCCTTCTTTCTTAGGAAGGTCAGAATAATCAAGCCCTATACCTACTCCAGTTATCTTCTTAAATGTGTCATTATCTACATACACTTTACTAGCAGCTAGTTTGTATGCTTCGCATTTAGTTTCTAACTCAGCTAGATTGTTCCTAAGACATGCTTCTACTTCTTCCTTAAGGACGAGCTTGTGTTCCAGAGATTTAATAAAGTCTCTTAGAGAAGTATCTACAGTGCAAGCAGCCTCTAGCTCTTCCACTTTTGCCTCAAGCATTCTGCATTTGGCAACAAGTGTTTTCTGTTCCTTTTGAGAAGAGTCTAGGCTTTTGCACAACATATAGATCTCTTCACTAAGAGCCCCGTTCTGTTCTTTATAATCATCAATAGACATTTCTACTTTAAGAGTCAGAACTGGTACCTCTGGTTCCTCTGATGTCTCAGCCATGAGCGCAAAGTTTGCTACTTGAGTAACATCTTCCTCATCTGAATCATCCCAAGCTCTTCCTTCTGTCACCAATAAGGCTCGTTTTCCATGTCTTTCCTTCAACAGTGCTTCATAGTTGCTTTTGAGAGCTTCAAATGTTTCTTTTGGATAAGTCTGTTTAGGCTTTTTGCAGTCCGAGGCAAAGTGTCCAGCTTCACCACAATTATAGCATTTGAACTTCATTTTGAAATCCAAAGGAGATTTGTAGCTGGTATTCTTGCCTTTTCCTTTGTAGCCTGACGAACTACCACCACCCTTAGCAGCCCGATAATAAGATGAAGATTTTCTCTGTGGTCGGTTGCTCTTTCTAAATCTCATGTTGCTGAACTTCCTTGCCATGTATGCCACGACACTATCGTCCATGTTGTCCAGCTCTTCTTGGGTGTAGTAGTCATCATCACTGTCAGATGCGCACTCGTCATCATTATCAACTTGATGTGGTGCAGGTGATGATTTAGGCTTTGCTGCAACCATTGCCTTCTTAGACTCTTCCTCATCAGCAACTAATCCTGATGCACTTTCTTTTGACTTTGAATCATTATCCCATGCTTGATCTTGAAGCGTTTCCAGCTCATAGGTCTTTAATATTCCATAATACTCTTCCAGAGAAGTTGTATGCAAATCTCTGGTTTCTCTGATTGCGTAGACCCTATGCTCAATGCTTTTTGGCTGGTTCCTCAGATATCTCGTATTTGTTTCAACCATGGGGAGAGTCACGCCTCTCAGATTCAAATCCAATACCAACTGACTGAATCGTAGGTAGACATCTGTTATGCCTTCTCCTTTCCTTATTCTAAAGGTGTCATACTCCATCTTGAGTATGAGTGTTTTGTTGCTTCTGACCTCTGCAGATCCTTCCATGACAACTTCTATCTTGTCCCAAATCTTCTTCGCTGTAGTCAAACCTTTGACTATGTTGAACATTTCATGATCAAGAGATTCCATCAAGGTTTGTCGAACGGCAGTATCCAAAGCTATTTGCTCTTTATCAGCATCCGAAAAGTCCGCTGCCTTTTTGGGCTCAGACCGGGGTGGTATAACCACTCCTCCTTCCGTATGTGAAGGAATAACTGCCATTGGGACAAATTTACCCTTGTCAAGGACTTCCAGATATTCAGGGTTAATAGTCTCTAGATATAGTCTCATTCTGAAAACCCATTCTTCATAGTGATCTTTGTTGAACATTGGGATCTTGAATGCATTTTTAGGAGCCATCTCAATTCTGGTCACTAAAAATTTCTAAGTACCCAAGACTAGGCTATGTAGAATATTTATGTAGAACTTTTGCCTAAGTCGAAATTTCTCTAAGTAGAAATTTTGCTCAAGTCGAAATCACCAAGTAGAAATTGTCCAAGTCGAAATTCTATGTAGAAATTCTCAAGTAGAACTTCTATGTAGAAATTTTTGCCTTAGAATAATTTTTCTGCAGATTTCTTTAAATATTGAATAAACAATATTATCACTTTAACACTTTTTGACTTTGAATGCTTTACTCACCAAACCCACCTAACCCACATGCTAGGTACTGAGTATGTCTTTTACTTTCGGCCGAATAAAGTAAATCAAAAAGTTCAAAAACCACCTTTTTATTCTTTTACTATTGAAAAGGAGATCAAAAAGTTGTTGGGTCGTATTCTTTGATAAGAACAGATGATGAACACTCAAGAACACCAAATATGAACTAACCCAGATAAATTCACAAAAATTAATTAAAATACACCCAAGCTAAATAATCACACCTGGAGTATTTAAATAATTTTTCAGATGAGTTTTCACTACCAACGAATTAAAACACACTTTTCGAGAAAATGAAAAGTAGATCTGAAAGATGAAAACTCACGATTCTCAACACAAGGATCTATGTTTTGTATGTTAAACATATAGCTCTGATACCAATTGTTAGGTCCAAATGTGTTGTAGAGGGGGGGTGAATACAACTTTTCGAATATGAGAGGCAATAAAAACGATGCAATAAATGAACACACAGATTCAAGGAATATATTTCTTTATATATAACTTGAAAGGGTTGCTACAACATTCATTACAAAGTATAACAGAAGTTGAGAGAGAAGTGAATGATACTAAGCTCTGTGAATGCACTCTCTCTTTTTCTCTTGTGTTTTTCTCTAGAATTGCTCTCTAACTAAAACATTACACAAGTACTTCTATTTATACTACATGTAATCTATGTCCTGTAGTCTTCAAAGACTAAGATGTACGTGGCCCAATGATGTCCACATAATTCTTGCCTTATCTTGAAAGCTTGGAAATCTGCCAATCAGAAGATGCCATGTGTCATGTTGAAGCTGCACCTAAGTAGAACTTCTACTTGAGAATTTCTACTTGGCTATCTCGAAATTCCTAAGTGGAACTTCTACTTGGCTATCTCGAAATTCCTAAGTAGAACTTCTACTTGAGAATTTCTACTTAGCCATCCAGAACATTTAGTACTTAGAAAATATTCTGGTCTTCAACTTGAAACTTCAATGCACATCTTGAACTTGTGATATCTTCATGTCTTCTTTATTCTTCAACAAGCTCTTGAACATGGTTCTTTATTACTGACATAAACTTGCTATCAATGTCCTGACACTTGATGCATTGGTCTGGTTCATAAGTGACTAGTCTTGATAGTGTTTCTGCTTCTTGAATAAATTACCATATTCACTGAATAACTTGGCTTTCCAATATTTGCTTTCCTTCTTCTTCACTTGAAATCAATTGGTCTTGTTGATACTGATAGTTATGATCTTGATTCTTGATTTATCAAATCACTGAGGCATGAACAACTTTAACTTGAACTTCTCTCAATGATTTCTTCTTGGCTTGATCATAGTTAGCATGTTTAATTGTATCAATTACCTTGTCTTCATTTAGTGTTGATTTCTTGTGACTTCCTGTTCTTGATTGTCTTCTGGTTAAGTGTCTTTTCCTTTAGTTGAGTTACATTAGATATAGTGTTACAAGTTTATACACTCTGCCTTTCAAACTATACTTTTCACTCATAAAATTCAATTTTCACTATCTTTTAAAATTTACCAGAAATATTCACTGAAGAATATTCTACTAAATTAAATAGTGATTTTCTCAAAATTTCACAGAAATTTCAAGCTAAAGATGTATGATTTTCAACATATGCAGCATTGTGGAATATTTATAAATCATAATCCAGCCAATACTTACTTTAAAAATATTGAGCATTCGATAAGGTAAGTATTTACTGCTACAACAATCTAGTTGATATATTCACTTAGCCAGAATTTGAAGAATTCAGCATTCCAATCTCACTAACCAACCTTGTGAAGGTGGCTTCATCTAGTGGCTTAGTGAATATGTCAGCTAGTTGTTTTTCTGTGGGAACATAATGTAACTCAATGGTTCCATTAGTTGCATGCTCCCTTATGAAGTGATATCTGATGTCAATGTGCTTTGTCCTAGAATGATTGACAGGATTGGCAACTATAGAGATTGCACTTGTGTTGTCACACATGATAGGAATTCTTTCCAACACAAGTCCATAATCTCTAAGTTGGTTTCTAATCCAAAGCACTTGAGCACAGCAACTTCCAGCAGCTATGTATTCAGCTTCAGCTGTGGAAGTTGACACAGATTGTTGTTTCTTGCTGTACCAAGAGACTAACCTTTGTCCAAGAAACTGGCAGCTACCTGATGTGCTTTTCCTATCCACTCTGCATCCAGCATAATCAGCATCAGAATAACCAACCAGATTGAACCCTGTGTCCTTAGGATACCATAACCCCAAGTTTGGTGTGCCTTTCAGATATTTGAAGATCCTTTTTATTGCTATCATGTGTGATTCCTTTGGGTTTGATTGAAACCTTGCACATAAGCATGTAGCAAACATGATATCTGGCCTACTAGCAGTGAGGTAGAGTAGAGAACCAACCATGCCTCTGTAGATTGAGATATCTACCTTTTTGCCCTTAGTGTCATCATCTAACTTGGTGGCAGTGGCCATGCGTGTCTTCGCAGGTGAACATTCTTCCAAATCAAATTTCTTCAGTAAATCTTTAATGTATTTGGTTTGACTTATAAAAATGCCATCCTTCCTTTGACTAACTTGCAGTCCAAGAAAGAATGTTAATTCTCCCATCATACTCATCTCATATCTGCTTTGCATGAGCTTAGAGAATTTTTCACACAGCTTCTCATTTGTAGAACCAAATATGATATCATCCACATAGATTTGAACTAGGATAATATCATCACCATGTTTCTTGTAGAACAGTGTCTTGTCCAGTGTGCCTCTAGTGAATTGATTCTCCAGTAGAAATTGTGATAGTGTGTCATACCATGCCCTAGGAGCTTGCTTGAGTCCATACAATGCTTTAAGTAATCTGTAGACAAAGTGGGGAAACTGTGGATCCTCAAAGCCAGGTGGTTGTTGCACATATACTTCTTCTTCCAACTCCCCATTCAGGAATGCACTCTTGACATCCATTTGATAGACCTTGAAATTAGAATGTGCAGCAAATGCCAAGAAAATTCTGATGGCTTCTAGTCTAGCAACAGGAGCAAAGGTCTCATCATAGTCAATACCTTCCTGTTGAGAGTATCCTTTTGCAACCAACCTTGCTTTGTTCCTTATGACTACACCATTTTCATCCATCTTATTCCTTAGAACCCATTTAGTTCCAACAACGGTTCTATCCTTTGGTGCAGGCACTAGTTCCCATACTTTGCTCCTTTCAAATTGATTTAGCTCCTCTTGCATAGCAATTATCCAGTCAGGATCCAACAATGCATCATCAAGTTTCTTAGGCTCAACTTGGGATAGAAAGCAGCCATAGAGACATTCATTTATAGTTGCTCTCCTTGTCCTTACTCCTGCATTTGGATTTCCAATTATCTGATCTGCAGTGTGTGATCTATCCCATTTCCTTGTATGTTCAGATTGATTTCTCATCCTTGATGTTGCTTCATCATTTAGATCATGATCATCTACATTTCCTCCCCCTGTGAAGTTGTCACTCCTCACAGGTGTATCTTGGATGCTTGTTTCTTCATTGTTGGTTGACACAGGTTCTTCATTCACTTGAGTTTGTTGGATTATGAGTTCAGATTCACTTTCAATCTCCTCATCAGAATCATCTAGATTGTCAAACTTCAAGGGATCTTTATCTTCATCATTGGCTTCTTCTAATCCAGGTAGTTTGCTGTCATCAAATGTTACATCTGTGCTCTCCATTACTTTCTTTTGACAAATGACATAAACTTTGTATGCAATTCTTTCCATAGAATAGCCAAGAAAGATTCCTTCAAATGCCTTTGCATCAAACTTTCCAACATATTCTGAATTATCTTTTAGCACAAAGCACTTGCTTCCAAAAGTATGAACATACTTTAGAGTAGGCTTCTTTCCAGTCATCAAGTTGTAAGGTGTCTTTCCAGTGTTTTTGTTGATGAGGGTTCTGTTTTGGATGTAGCATGCAGTGCTCACAGCCTCAGCCCAAAAACATGTAGGCATCTTTGCATCAAGTAGCATTGTTCTAGCAGCCTCTATCAGAGTCCTATTCTTTCTCTCAACAACTCCATTTTGTTGTGGGGTCCTTGGAGCTGAGAATTGTTGAGAAATACCATTTTCTTTGCAGAATGCTCCAAGCATGGCATTTCTGAATTCTGTCCCATTATCACTTCTTAATGCAATCACACTTGCATTTATGGCCTTTGCTTCTTTGTCAACTTTCTTTATGTGCTCAATGATTACTTGTGGAGCCTCATCCTTTGATGCCAGAAATTCTACCCATGTATACCTTGTAAAATCATCAACCATCACTAGAGCATACTTCTTCCTTCCTAGTGACATAATATTGACAGGCCCAAACAAATCCATATGAATCAGTTGCAGGGGCTTGGTTATAGATGTCACTGTTTTTGACTTGTGGCTTGATCTTTTCATTTTTCCCTTTTGACACGCCTCACACACTCCTTCTTGACAGAATTCAAGTGTGGGCATGCCTCTCACTAACTCCCTTTTGACTAGGGAATTAATGGCTTTGAAGTTCAGGTGTGATAGCTTCTTGTGCCACAGCCAACTGTCTTCATTTGATGCTTTTGAGTAGAAGCAACAAATTGTGTCCTTGCTTGCAGAGTCCATATTGGCTACAAACAGGCTTCCTTTCCTTACTCCAGACAGAGCAAAATCACCAGTCTTCTTGTGGGTGATCAAACATTCATCTTTGTCAAAGTTCACTTTGAAGCCTCTGTCAGTGAGTTGACCAACACTCAGTAGATTATGCTTGAGCCCCTTGACCAGTGCTACATTCTCAATGATGACATTTCCAATTTCCAACTTGCCATATCCCAGTGTGTTGCCAATGCTGTCATCTCCAAAAGCAACCATTGGGCCAGCCTTTTCCTCATACTGTGATAGCAGGGCCATATCACCAGTCATATGATTTGAGCATCCACTGTCCAAAATCCACATGACCTTCTTTTTACTTTCTTTGCCCTGCAAACACAAAAGTATTACTTCTCCTTTGGTACCCAAACGAGTTTGGGTCCATGTGACTTAGTGACAGTTTTATCAAAATCAGCATGCTTATCAGTTTTCTTGATGTTGGTCTTCTTGTCACTGTTGGGAGTCTTAGAATCAGGGTTCTTAGACTTAGGTGACAGAGGTACCTTCCTAACTTTAGGAGGACTTGAAGACTTTGTCCTTGTGTAGTGTGTGTGAACATTATGATTGATACAGCCCTCCATGAATTGTCTTCTTAAATTAAAACAACTAGTCATCACATTCATGTTACATGGCATACAATCAAGTTTATCACAGAAAGGAGAGTCTCTATGTCTTAAAGGCACAGAGCAATCATAGAATGGTTTAGCAACACTACCAGATGGTTTCTTGCAAGCATGAGTCAAATGATTAGAGCTAAAACAGTTTTGACAAACTTTCCTAGGGGCATTTGGCACATAAGCATAGTTGTTATCTTTGTTAATCCCTAATTTGCCATTCCTGTTTGGTCTCTTATTAGTCACTTTCTTCTTAGTCTCATAATTTCCAGCTGAAACAAAATTTACAGATTTCTCAAGTCTAGGTCTACCTCCTACTGGCTCCTTGGCTTTGGTTTTGACATTCTTACTCTCAGAGGATGCTTGTTGTTCATTTGATTGTGCCTCATCTTCATCCTCCAACATTTGCTTGATGAGTAAGGCATCCTCATCAATCTCAAGTGTTGGTGTTTTAAATATTGGATTCTCAGTCTTTTTCAAAACCTGAGGCACCTCCTCTTGAACAACAATGTCATCTTCAATGACTGCATAGCCTTTCCTCTGTTTAAGAGTGTCATAATCAAGTCCAATGGCAGCCTTAGGTCTAGCTAGATTTTTCTCATGATAAGACTGCAATAGACTAAAGGAATTCTTAAATGTCTTCAACTTAAATTCATTTTCAGCTAATTCATCCCTAAGAGCTTTCTCAACTTGACTAGCACATAGAACTTTGTTCTTTAGATACTCAATCTCTTGTTTAAGATTTTCTATTTGCACAGTAGTTAGCTCTAGTTCCTCATTTCTCTTATTTAACAGTTCATTCCTAGTAGATAGTTTAGCAATCTCTTCATTAGCAGCAGTCATACTAGTATGAATGTTAAACATCTCAACAGATAGTTGTTCAACCAAAGATTTATATTCAGAAACAGACATGTCTATGGTAGTGAGAGATGGTACCTGTGAGTCTGATGCAGATGGTTCTTCCTTGGAATTGGCCATCAAGGCATAGTTGCAGAATTCTTGTTCTTCCCCATCACTGTCAGAATCATCCCAACACTTCCCTTCAGCTATGTAAGCCTTACCTGGTGTCTGCTTCTTTAGAAGGGCCTCATACTTAGCTTCAAGCTCAAGAAACTCCTTATCCTTCTTTTTAGGCTTCTTGCATTCACTGGCAAAATGCCCTAGGTCATTGCATCTGTAACATCTTACAGATGACCTATCCACATAGCTGGTTTTGAATCTGTTCTTGTTTGTTTTCATAGGTGCCTTGCTCTTGTTGAATGAATGATTTTGAGGTCTAGGCTTGAAGGGCTGATTCCTCTTGAATCTGATGTTTGGGAATTTTCTAGCCATAAAAGCATATGATGTATTTTCCATGCCATCCAGCTCTTCAAGAGTGTAGAACTCATCTTCTTCCTTGTCATCAGCAGGTTCAGTCACTACTTCCTCAGTTTCTTCATCATCTACTATCTCTTCTATTCTCAGCTGACTTGCAGATGCTTCCAGGTCTTGAATAGATTTGTTGACAATCAAGGCACAGGATGTGTTTATCATTCTGCCTTGGTTAGCTTGGATAGCCCTCTTTTGAAGCAACTCAAGCTCGTGTGTCTTTAAAACCCCATAGAGCACATCATACGTGACTTTGTTCAAATCTCTTTCTCTTAGGGATATGACCCTTTGCTCTAGATGGTTTGGTGACGATAGTAGAAACTTCATATTTAATTCCTTAGTGCTGTAAACCTTCCCATTCATTTGGAGCTCAGTCACCAGCTTGTGAAATCTTTCAAACATATCAGTGATACTTTCCTTGGGCTGTGCCATGAACGCCTCATACTGTGTGACCAGTATCTGTTTCTTATTTTCTCTTACCTCCTCTGTCCCTTCACATAACACCTCGATGTGATTCCACATGTCCTTGGCTGATCTGCATGATGCTACGTTGGCAAACATCGACATATCCAAGGAGTCTATGATTAACAACATGATGTGGCTGTCTAGGGCAATCTTTTCCTTCTCTGAGTCCGTCCATTTGGATGGCTCTTTTGGAACGTATGATCTAGGAATGACTACTACGCCCACTGTGGATTCAGCAACTTCTTGTTGTGGTATGAATGGACCATTCTTGAGAATGTCAGGGTAGAGAGGATTGGCAGCTTTGATGAACAACAGCATTTTTATTTTCCAGAGGTTGTAATTCTCTTTGTCGAACTTAGGGACCTTTACCGTACCTGTAGTCTTTGGTGTATTCGAACTCATGATCGTTTTCTGTTTAGATTAAACAGCCTGCTCTGATACCACTTGTTGAGTATTGAATACAGTAAAAGATAACAGAGGGGGGGTGAATGGATTCTTGAATTTTTCTTCGTTCTTGAATCTTTGTAACAAGATAAGTGATGAGTGTGTGAGATATGAAGATGCGGATAATTAAAGACAAACACAACACAATATCACTTTAATCTAATATTTTATTAGATAAAGATTTTGCTACAATCTGTGAATACAAATGATAGTATTCTCAGCTTCGTTTTTCTCAGAGAGATATTTTCTGGATATTTTTGAGAAACTTCAAAACCTTAACAGCTAAGGAAGTGATGCTGTATCCTTATAGACATGGATACACCCACTTACTACAAATGAGGTAGGTAAAACAAAAGCACTTTCCAGTCTGTCTATCTCATTTTAGTAAGAGTCCAAACGGCTACAGATTTGACTTTGAAAAGCCTGTTTAGATCCACTTCTTCAGCTCCTTGTCCCTTGTCTTATCTCTCCAAGCTTCTTTGTAGGCTTTCCAGCATGCTTTATAGGACAGAGTCAAATAAAGTATCCTGGCTTGTTGCAGGTTTCTGACTTGTACAATTCTTCAGTATTTTGTCCTCAAGAATGTATTCGAGAAGTGACTAAGTGAGTGATTCGAGAACTGGAGTTGACTTGATCGATAACTCTGAGTTCTCGAATAGTGTTATCTTGACATATCGAATCACTTCTCGAATAGCTCTTTTCTCTGGGACTCCTTGAGATATCGAATAGAGCATTTTGACATATCGAATCCCTGAGATATCGAATAGCATATTGAGAGATATCGAATAGTGTCTTCTGAGATATCGAACTCCAGACTTCTCGAATGCTAGACTTCTCGAATAGACAAATGTACTTCTCGAATTAGTACTTAGGCAATTTCTTCATTTCTTCAATTCTTCAAATCCCAACTGTGATTATTTGACAGTCTTCATTTCCTTGCTTGAGGCATGAACCTTAGAACTTCTTTCAAGCTTTATTCTTGACTTAGTGGGTACAGTTACACAGATAGAATTTGATGCCTATTACATAGTGCAAACAAGTAGAAACTCTACAACTAGAGGTTCCCTCAGTTACGAGGTCATGTAGGTAATGCATAGCATTACACATACTTAGGCTTGTTATTAGATGTATTCAGGCATGCCTCTGTGACTAACAAGTAGAATGATATTCAAGTAATAATACTTTAGTAGAAGTACAAACATCTTCATCTTTCTGATCTGGAGCTGAAGTATGATCATCCTGTCCTTCACCAGTATTCTGTGTACTAACATCTACAAATCCTGACTCCTCCTTTGGGT
The DNA here is from genome assembly GCA_036435485.1 of Saposhnikovia divaricata. Lineage (NCBI taxonomy): Eukaryota > Viridiplantae > Streptophyta > Magnoliopsida > Apiales > Apiaceae > Saposhnikovia > Saposhnikovia divaricata. The sequence goes on from CM071598.1 coordinate 61,813,638, forward strand.
GATCAGATACTGTTGATGTCTCAATTCTAGCTGATATTGGAAGTACATACAAAGGAATACTTGGATCATCAGGAATTTCTTCTGGTACTGGTTGAGTAGAAGTTTGTCTTAGCCTTTCACCTCTTCAGTTGATGATTCCTGCAAGCCTTTCTTTCTGTTTCTGAGCTTTAACTTCTGGCTTTGCATTATGATGTGCTAAGTCATTCTTCTCATACATCTTGATAAAAGAATAAGTACCAGCATCCATACCAAGATTTTTAGACCAAGATTCAGGAAAAACCTGATCCCAGAAATCAAAAGATGGTGGTTTCCTAATTTTCTCTCCCTCACTATGGAGTTGATCATCCATACCCTCATTCTCACTTTGACTATCTAAAGTCAACACTCTTTCTACCTCTCCTTTTTCCTGGTCAGGAGCCAGCCTCTCTGTGTGTGGATCTATGTCCATCTTTTCAAGTGTATCACTCAAATTTGGATAAGTGCTCTCATGACCTACAGAAAAATAGGGGTTAGAAGAAGTTTTTATACCTGAACTCACATGGAGAGAGGGTTCCTTATATGGCATGGGGCTTGAGGTTTTCTCCAAGGAGTGAGCTGCTATAGTCTCTGAACCCTTACAAACATCTACTTTCTTTTTAGAGACTACATGCTCCAGTATACCACTTTCAGGATCTACACTAGACTCTTATGTCTTTAGTAATGCTTCATTAGACACCATAGCTAGTATGTCACCGTCTTTAAGTGTTAGTTGCTGAGACACACCCTCAAGGTGGATAGACTCTGAAAGAACAATATTGATTTGATCTTCAGAAAAATCAATCAAAGTCATTCCTCCCATATCACAGGGTTTCTCACTTGCAATTTCAGTCATCACAGAAGACCATCCAGCATCATCAATCACAGTTCCTAAGTCATCCAACCTCTGACTAGATGGTTCTTGTGTTTCAGTGACTGTGATATGATCTATCCTACTTTTCACCACTGGTGCAATAGTATCTTCTGTTGACTGCTTCCCTATATCAACTACCTCCTCTTGTTCACCTTGAGCTGAAGCATCTTCAACAATGACATCTTTGTCAAATAAATATGCATGAAGTGATTGAAGTGCAACATGCTTAGGAAGTCCAAATTTCTTGTGCAATTCCCTTCTGACTGATACATAGAAATACATCTTCATTAAATCAAGTCTTTGATGTAACAGTCCATATTCTCCAAGAAATGAAAGTTTGGGAACTCTTTCAATCAGAAAATCTAGAACAGGCTTGGAAAGCTTCACTTTTAGAGAAATAAGTTCCATAGCCAGTCTGTATGTCAATGTAGTTTCCAATGAAGAATCAAGATCCAGATCTCTCTTGTCAGATACTGACGTGAATATAGCCTTATTTGTAGAGGCCTGCATAATGTTAGTTGGACTAGACACTGTGTGTGTAGGTGACAAATGAATCTTTCTCCTTGTTCTCCTAGTATAGTGAGCAACAGATTTATCTTGAGAAGACTCAAGAGGTGTAGACACAGAAGTGATCTTGGGATGAGATCCTTTTTCAATAAACAAAGTCTTTTGAGAGACGGTATCCAGTAACTGTTTTCCCTTTTTAAGAACTACAGCCTTTTGGGAGACTACAGCCTGGCTGTGACTAGGTGTTCTATCTCTTTGTCCTAGCTTAGAAAGTTGAATTGCAGCCTTCAATTCTGCTCTCTCAGCAAGAGATAAATTATCATCATCTTCACTAGAACTACTACTATAAACAACAAATTTCCTCTTCTTTACAACTGATGTCTTTTGAGAAACACCAGAGGTTGGCTTCTTTGAAACAATAGGTTATGGATCAAAATTTGGTTCTAGAATTGTTTCAGAGACTGTAATGTTTTTGGCTACTTGGGTAGACACAGGGGGGGTTCTCCTTCAATTGAGATTCCTGAGTCATTTCACCACCAAAGAAAGAAGAATTATAGATAGTAGGAAGATGAGTTCTTAGAAGTACCTGTACATGATTTGGATAATGTAATGCAGGTATTTCATCTAGATTCTTTTCACTGTCCTTCTTTGTAATGTTAGAGAAAATTCTCTTACGCTGTACATAAGAAGAAACACAATATTCTCTACCAAATCTAGCTTCAACATCAGGAATGAAATGGTTAATAAACAGTTGCATGAATCTGTGATAATAAACCATATTCCTGTCATGATCTCTTGACCCAAGTTTAATACACATCTGACTTAAGATAATGTTAATTACCATAATTTATTAGTCTGTTATAAAGCAAGCCATATGCAATATGTGATGTAACAGCAGTAATTTGTTGAAAAGAACTACATTTACCAGTAAAACATTTAGCAAGTTGGTTAAAGAAGAAAGACCATTCTTTCCTAAGAAAGGATCTATTTAACTGGCTCATGTTATCTAGAGGTCCATTATACCCTAACTCAGATAACATAGTTCTAACATCATCATCAGATGGTACATTCTCAAAATTCGTACTAACAGGTAAACGAAGTACTGAATTAACAACAGATTCAGTAATATCAAATGAGTCTTGTCCTAAGTGTAGAACAATTTTACCTGATTGACTCTGAGTAGAATCAATTACCTCGGCATTCTCCCAAGCTTGTGAAACAACTACTTGATTAATTTGTGGAGATGCTGTCAAGGCATAACTTAATGGTCCTTTCGCCATAAAGTCCATAATCGGGTGGAAATCAGTTGACACCCCTTCCTTGTTGGTGTTAGCTACAACATGATTGTTCATCATAAAATCGAAATCACCAAATTTGAAAGCTACTGATTTGGGTAGTCTTCTTTGAGTTGCTAATTTTGATCTGAAAAGAACTTAAGAAATCTTTGAAATTGATTAGTGATTTTGAAAACTCAAGAGTGTTTTTGCTTTAGAAAATGAAATTATAGAAAGCAATTACACGATTAGAGTTTCAAAATAATTATATTTCAAAAATCCTTCAGACCCATTATCCCACGTTGACACGTAGGTTGACAGGTGTCAGTCCCTAAAAAATACAGTTACCCAAGACTTTTCGAAAATAAATCAAAATTAATTTCAAGTAAATAAATCAAGGTAAAATCAAGATAAAAATCAATACTGATCAGCTTCCTTTTCCTAATGTGATCTTCTCATCAAGATAATCACAAGATTCAATGTGATTTCTGAATAGAAAGAATTACTAATCCTGATGTGAACACACTCGTATTCCTGATCAATATCATCCTGACTCCAGAGACTAAATGGAGTTTCCACGTGGCATTTTCTTTTACCTATAAAAGAATTAGATAAAATTTGAACAAAATCAATTGGTTAGATACGTTCAACATTTCTTGAAAATACGAGAAATACAGTCACACATAATTATGACTGATTGCATTGATAACCCCCAAATGACTGTTCAGCTTCCCACGTCTTTCTATAAAAGAAACTAACGACTTATGCCATTCTCCAAAACCTTTTCATTCTTTTCTCTTTTCATCATAGCTTTCAACCCAAATCTTCATATGAACCCTAGCTTTTGGTTCATTACCACTGAGAAGTTCTTTACTCTTGATGATCAGGAGCAAGTAAACTATCTCTTAGAAGAGATGACTTTTCTCATCGAGTGAGATATGGTTTGTCTTAACCCAGATGATTTCCACGAATCTCCTGTAAAACATCTACCAGTCGGATACAATCCTCCTCTAATCTCTTCACACCTTGAGGATGAAGAATTTGGCGAAGAGTCTTAGGTTGATCTTGATGGAGATGCTATTCATTTTCTTCAATTAGCATGAAGATGAGTCAGCTGCTCTCATTCAAGTCGCCCAGACAAGGAATCCAATCTTGAGATGCTCCTTGTCCTGAAGTCGATCGTTGAAGATTGAAGCAGCAAAAACTTTAGACAAGAATAGGATTATCAGTAGTAGTTAGACAAAAAGAAGAATTGTATTTCATTTCCATGTATGTAATGCTTTTGATTAATGAAAATACAAGTTTTCTTATTATCTACTTGTCTATTGTTGTTTATTGACTGATCTGAATAATGATATAAATTATCAGTATGCATGTGGTAAATGCTAACATAGACTTAACAAAACTCAGAATTGAACCACTGTATAGAATGATCTTCAGGATTTGAACCAGTAAGACACACAAATTTCACAATCCTGATACTGACGATACAATCCTGATGTCAATACTGATGACGTCAGCATCCTGATAGCAATCCTGATCCTGATGTTTATTAATAAGTCTATCATACTGTAATTTATCAAAGTAAGATGTTATAACTTAAGCATTTAACAGTCAAGTATAAATCCTGACAAAGATATTAAGTCTATAAGCTGAAACAACATACCTTGCTACTTGTGCAGATGTTAAAGATCTAAAAATTTAACATTCCTAACTCACTAACCAATCTAATGAATGTAGCCTCATCAAGTGGTTTAGTTAGAATATCTGCAAGTTGTTTGTCAGTAGGAACAAAATGAAGTTCCACAGTACCATTTTCAATATGTTCTCTAATAAAATGATACCTGACATCAATGTGCTTAGTCCTTGAATGTTGAACTGGATTTTCTGAAATTTTGATAGCACTAGTATTATCACAAACATAGGAATATTACTAAGTGTCATACCATAATTCCATCAACTGATTTCTTATCCAAATGAGTTGAGCACAACAACTGCCTGCTGCAATGTATTCAGCTTCTGCAGTTGAGGTTGAAACTGATTGTTTCTTCTTGTTAGCCCAAGAAATCAATCTGTTTCCCAAGAATTGACATGTACCTGTAGTGATTTTCCTGTCTATTTTACACCCTGCATAATCAGAGTCTGAATAGCCAATTAGGGATAAATCAGATTCTCTTGGATACCACAAACCAAGATTTGGAGTTCCCTTGAGATATCTAAAAATTCTTTTCACAGCAATTAAATGAGATTCCTTAGGATCACTTTGGAATCTAGCACATAAACAGGTAGAGAACATTATATCTGGTCTACTTGCAGTTAGATATAACAGTGAACCTATCATGCCTCTATAGCTAGTGTTATCAACACTATTTCCCTTAGGATCAGAGTCTAGCTTAGTGGCTGTTGCCATGGGTGTCTTTGCAACTGCAAAATCTTGAAAGTCAAGCCTTTTTAAAAGATCTTTGATATACTTTGACTGATTAATGAAAATACCAGTCTCAGTCTATTTGACCTGCAAGCCTAAAAAGTAATTTATTTCACCCATCGTGCTCATCTGATACTTAGACTGCATAAGCTTGCTAAAATTAGCACATAACTTTTCATTAGTAGAACCAAATATAATATCATCAACATAAACTTGAACTAAAATCAAATCACCTTTTATCTTTCTAAAGAATAGAGTTTTGTCGATTGTACCTCTTGTGAAGCCATTTTCAAGAAGAAATTTAGACAAAGTCTCATACCATGCTCTTGGTGCCTGCTTTAGTCCATAGAGTGCCTTTTCAAGTTTGTAGACATGATTTGGAAACTTTGGATCAACAAAACCAGGTGTTTGCTCCACATACACTTCCTCATCAAGCTTGCCATTTAGAAAAGCACTCTTTACATCCATCTGGTATACCTTGAATTTTGAATGAGCTACAAATGCAAGAAACATTCTAATTGCTTCCAATCTTGCTACAGGTGCAAAGGTTTCATCATAATCAATTCCTTCTTCCTGAGAATAACCCTTGGCCACCAGTCTTGCTTTGTTTCTTACAATCACACCAGATTCATCTATCTTGTTTCTGAAAACCCATTTAGCACCAACAATAGATCTATCTTTAGGTCTTAGTACCAGTTTCCAAACTTTGTTCCTCTTAAACTCATTCAATTCTTCCTGCATTGCTATTACCCAATCAGGATCCTGTAAGGCTTCTTCAACCTTCTTAGGTTCATTCTTTGAGAGAAAACAACTGTACAAGCATTCATTTTGAATTGATCTTCTAGTTCGAACACCACTATTTGGATCACCAATAATCAAATCTTCAGTATGATCCCTTGTCCATTTTCTAACAGGTGGTAGATTACTCCTGCTAGACTCTCGCCCTAAGTTAGTGGTATCTCTTGTAGAAGAACTTTCTCTGCCTTCAAAAGCTCCACCTTGATCAGTAGAATCAGTAGATTCCATACTGCTGCTAGTTTCTGATCTTCCTTCATTAGACTCTGAAGGATCAGTTCCTGATGAGGTAAACTCTGAAAGACTAGTCTGATCCTGACCAGTACTGTATTCTCCTTGATCGAATTGCTCCCCCTCAACAGTAGCATTCCTTTGAGAAGCAATAGAGATCTCCTCTGGAGAACCTTCATCATCACTGGAGAAAATCTCAGAATACTTAAGATTTTCAAATTCCAAATTGTCATGGCTTTCATCAGTTTGCAAAATTCCAAACTTCTTATCATCAAATGCAACATGAATTGATTCCATAACAATGTGAGTTCTGAGATTGTATACTTTGAAGGCCTTTGATGCTGAATATCCTAGAAAGATTGTTTCATCCGATTTGGCTTCAAATTTTCCAAGTTGTTCTGGATGAACTTTCAGGACATAGCATTTGCATCCAAAGATGTGAAAGTATTTCACACTTGGTTTCTTTCCTTTGATCATCTCATAAGGAGTCTTACCATGAGCATTTACCAAGGTACTGTTTTAAGTGAAACATGCAGTGTTGATAGCTTCTGCCCAGAAATAGGTTGGAATCTTTGCATCTGCAAGCATGGTTCTTGCTGCCTCTATGAGAGTTCTGTTCTTTCTTTCTACTACACCATTCTGCTGAGGTGTTCCAGGTGTAGAAAACTATTGAGTAATTCCATTGTCTGCACAATACTCCTCCATTGTAGAATTCTTAAATTCTGTACCATTATCACTCCTGAGCACTTTGACCTTGTACTCAGAGCTATTTTGAATATTCTTGACAAGTTCAATGATTTGCTGAGGAGCTTCATCCTTGTTGTGTAGAAAGAATACCTATGTGAACATTGTGTAATCATCCACTATAACTAGAGCATATCTTTTCTTGCTGATAGACATAATGTTTACTGGACCAAATAAATCAAGATGCAGCTTGTGAAATGGTTCAGTAATTGAATTTTCTGTCTTGCTCTTGAAAGTGGTTCTTCTTTGTTTTCCAAGCTGACAAGCATCACAAAGTCCATCTTGCACATAATTTGCCTGTGGTAGGCCTCTCACCAGATGGTGCTTAACAAGTTGATTAAGCTTCTTGAAATTGAGATGTGAGAGCTTCTTGTGCCAGTTCCAGCTTTCATTATTTGTTGCTTTGCTGTAAAGACATCTGACAGTTCCTTTAGATGTGTCACTCAAGCTGGCTTCATATATGTTACCATGTCTTTGACCAGTCAGAACAATGTCTCCATTCTTCATATTCAAGATTTTGCATCCTTCACTGTTAAAGATTGATTGGTAACCCTTATCACCCAGTTGACTTATGCTTAAAAGTGTGTGTTTCAAGCCTTCAACCAGTGATACGTTTTCTATGATGACATTCCCGAAAATAATTGAGCCATATCCCAGAGTTTCTCCTTTGTTGCCATCTCTAAAGAATATTACTGGGCCAGCTTTCCTCTCAAACTTTGTAAGCAGGGACTTCTTTCCAGTCATATGTCCAGAGCATCCACTGTCCAAGATAATTGAATGATCCTTTCCAGTGCCCTGCAAACAAAAAGTAGCTAGTTAGAATTTTTTATGACCCAACTTTGATTGGATCCTTTCTTACTAACTTTTGAACCAACAGACTTTGAAGATTTTGCTTTTGATTTACCTGTTGCAGAGTCAACCTTAGACTTTGATTTCACAAACTGTTTGTGACTAGGAGTTTCAGATTTCAGAGAATAATAGTCATAATACAGTTCATGATATTCCTTACACATATAAATGGAATGAAGTAAACTACCACAATGATAACTGGGTTCTTGTGGTTGGTATTGAATTCACTGAGTCTTGGGGAATTTTAGTATTACCATCCTTGGAACCAAACATGATTACAGATCTTTATGATAATTCAAAATCAACCTGCTCTGATACCAATTGTTAACTCGAATAACTTGTAGAAGGGGGGGTTGAATACAAGTTATATAATCGTGTCTTATTTTTGCTTGATTAAATGAACAAGAACAAACGAATGAATCAAACTTTGTTTGTATTAATTAAATCAAATACAAACTCTACCAAAGGTGTACAATACCTTTAGCAGCTGCTGACAATACAAATCTCTCTCTCTGTTTGTTTCGAACTCTCGAATACAAACCTTATACAGAGCTTCACACGATATGCACTCAAAAATCCAAAATCCACTCTTTTACAATGATATAGAGAGAGTCTTTATAATGCTACCTTTCAACTAATAACATAAAGTAATGATCTATACATGACAATGTTCTGCCGTCCAGTTGATAGTTCCTATCAATAGAAAATTCTTTCCTTCATGATATCTTCTTGCTTGTTCTTCAAAACAACGATCCTATTTTACAGCACTTTCCAGTTTCTGTAGCATCCATAATGACATTATCAGTAACACGACTGATATCAGGATTCCACCTTGCATTAGGATTCGACATCCATTAGAATTTGACTTGACGTATCAGGATTTGATCTCAGTTCCTGACATGTAGTCCTTGATGCACTACTGTTCCTAACTAAACTCTACAGATTACTGTCTAGCACATATATCCTATACAAAGTGCTAAATCCTTTATAGATCAGGATTTACAAGAAGTATAAGCAAAATTCTATTCTCAACATCACAACTTATGAATTATTCCTAACATATCTCTTTTGTGGATGTATGAGTAGTTTGGTATTCGTATACTGAGAGGTAGCCTATACTTGTTTCGTGTTGTCTGATCAGATATCATAACCATCACATACATTGATTAAAGGCATCAACTCTAAGCAAAGTACTTAATAAAGTTAGGATCCCATGTTTTCTCTAGCATAAGTAATTCGATTTAAATTCTCATTAGTTAATTAATTCTTAGTTTGTTAAATTGCTTTTTAGTTAATTTTAGTTAATCAAAACCTAACTTGTTAATTATCTTAGCAGTGAATAAAAACCATACATTGTTGCATAGGTGCATTAACTGAATTAAAGCCTAAACCAGATCTCTGTGGGAACGAACTTGACTTATATCTATATTACTTGTGACCACGTACGCTTGCGTAATTTTGTGTGAACAAGTTTTTGGCGCCACTGTCGGGGATCATCGGTGTTTTATTTTTAGGTTATGTGCTTCTCATCAATGGTCGTTAAAGTTCAATGACTCAGATTAGTTACTTATATATCTTGTTTAGTTCGGTGTGTTTCAGGTACTTGAGTGTTTGAAAATGGCAGGCGAGGAGTTGCCATGGTGGGCATATTCGAGGACATCCTTGCCTCAGCAATGTGAGCAATGTTTGGGCGTTCATGAGACCTCACAATATTGTTACTACGAAGGAGTTGATCCATATGTCACTTATGAGGAACAACCATATTTTCAATACCATCCTCAACAGTACCAGCAAGATGTTCCAAATATGTCATATTTCTTTGGTAATGAAGAGTTTCAACATCAGCAACCTACTCCTACTTTTCAGTCAGATGAGGTTGATGTTATGGAGGAGATTAGGATGCTTGCATAGAGTAACGAGGAGTCTATCAAATCTTTGGATACACTAGTTGCTCAAGTTTTTAGTGCCTTGAACAAGAGAAACGGCAATTCATACTAGAGGCAATTCCAGAAAATAACGTTGACTTAGAGCAAGGTAGTGAATGCATAATTGAGGAAGACAAATTCCAAGGTGTGGTGAGCGTTCACAAGCCATGTGAGGAATTTGATCATGCTAGTATGGTGGATGATTTTGGAATGGCACTATTTGGGACAGACACTAGTGAGCTACATAAATTTCAAGAATTGGTATGTGCGTACCAAGAGGCTGATGACCATGGGAAAGATGCAGGTCTTCTACTTGTCTCAGAGTATAAAGATGGATGTAGCGCATTAGAGCCAATGGAGGAAGTTCTCTTTGAGGAACCAAAGGCATAATTGTGAGGAATAAAGCTAGATTAGTGGCAAAGGGCTATTCTCAAGAAGAAGGGATAGATTTTGATGAAACTTTTGCTCCAGTGGCAAGACTTGAGGCAATCAGAATCTTCCTAGCCTATGCAGCACATGCCAATTTCAAGGTCTATCAGATGGATGTCAAAAGTGCCTTTCTAAATGGGGAACTGGAAGAAGAGGTCTATGTCCATCAACCTCCTGGATTTGAAGATCCAGAATTTCCAGAATATGTATATCTTCTCATGAAAGCACTTTATGGTTTGAAGCAAGCACCAAGAGCCTGGTATGACACTTTATCTCAATTTCTTTTGGAGAATCGCTTCACTAGAGGTACAGTAGATAAAACCTTATTTCATAGGAATATCAATGGCTCTTCAATACTTGTTCAAATATATGTAGATGATATTATTTTTGGGTCTACAGATGAGAAGCTTTGCAAAAGGTTTGCCAAACTTATGCAAAGTAGGTATGAAATGAGCATAAGGGTGAATTAACTTACTTTCTTGGCTTACAAGTAAAGCAAGTTAATGAGGGCATTTTCATAAGTCAAACAAAATATATTTATGATCTCTTAAAGAAATTTGAGTTAATGGATTGTACCTCTGCAAAAACACCTATGGCCACTGCAACTAAGCTTGAGTTGAATACTAAGGAAAAGTCTGTGGACATCTCAAGCTATAGAGGTATGGTAGGTTCACTTCTATACCTAACAGCTAGTAGACCTGATATAATGTTTTCTACTTGTCTTTGTGCTAGATTTTAAGCTGACCCTAAAGAGTCTCACTTGATAGCTATTAATAGAATTTTCAGATATCTCAAGGGAACACCAAACCTTGGCATTTGGTACCCAAGAGAATCTGGTTTTGATCTAACTGGCTACTCAGATGCAGATTATGCAGGTTGCAGAATTGATAGGAAAAGTACTATAGGTTCCTGTCAATTTCTAGGAAACAGGCTTGTTTCATGGTTCAGTAAGAAACAGAACTCAGTCTCCACTTCTACAGCTGAAGTTGAGTACATTGCTGCTGGAAGTTGTGTTGTGCACAGATTCTATGGATGAAAAATCAACTTATTGACTATGGTCTAAAAGTTGAGAAGATTCCAATTTTCTGTGACAACACAAGTGTTATTGCCATCACAGGGAATCCAGTACAACATTCGAGAATCAAGCATATTGACATCAAATACCACTTCATTAGAGAGCATGTGATGAATGGTACAGTAGAAATGCACTTTGTGCCAAGTGAAATGCAGCTTGCAGATATCTTCACCAAGCCTCTTGATGAATCCATATTCACAAGGTTGGTAGGTGAACTAGGTATGCTTAATTTGTCATAATTCCTAGTGATATTTGATCTTACTACTTTGCAGCTAGAAATGTGTTTTGATTTACTTGAGAATTAAAAACTCTCAGAAAAATTTTCTGCAGAGATTTTGTCCAAGGCAAAATTATCTTATCAACGGATATCCTTTTACCCGTTGGTAGTATAAACACATTACTAGATTTTCGTATATCAACGGATAACAGGTTGTCCACAACATCGACGGATAAACTACTTCTCAACCGTTCATCTTATATCCGTTGATATACATATTTTCTTTTAAATATAGCCGTTGGTAAACGTGTATATATAGGCATGGCTGTACTTATTTTCTTTTATTAACTGACAATTACTTTTGACCAATGGGTAATTACTTTTAATTATTTCATTTTCAACTCTTGAAAAATATAAAAGGCTGTCTTGTGCTCTCACATCTCACTTTTATCCACTTTCAAGATTCTCATAAGTAAACTGCATCTTCTTCACTAAAACTCTCTGCAAAAAAGTTCAAACACTTCAATGGCGCCTATTGTTTAGATGATGTCTTCCACTGGGTTCACCTATGAGAAGAACAACTTCGCGGCCTATGTTGATACAGTGAATGCCCCAGAAGCTTATCACACCTTGATGAATTTTGTGAAGAAATGTAAACTGTCGTATGCTATGACTGCCACCACTCCTTTAATCCACGAGGTAATTGAAGAGGTGTGGGCATCTGCTGAGTACAATGGCGCAGACTATACAATTGCTTTTTCCTTAAAGGGTAAAAACTATGTAGTTAATTCTGATGTGATAACTGCTTGTTTAAAATTGCCTGAGAATAAATGTCTGAAAGTACCCAGTGATGCTGAAATTGTTGCCATGCTTAATTCCAAAAATTATGCCCTTAGTACTGAGAATTTAGGGAAAATTGTTAGGAAATGAATGGTTAAAGAATGAAGTTATTTTTATGATGCCTTTATTAAAACTTTTTCAGGCAAAATTAGTAATTTTGATGCTGTTACACATTCCATGCTAGTTATGATGTGTATGCTTCTGACTGATAAATTCCATAACTTTGGCACACTAGTCATGTTTGAGATAGCAGCAAAATTAGGTAAAAAAGAAGCTAGGGGCAAGAATATATACTTTACTAGATTTTTGATGCTCTTAGCCCTGCATATTTCTGAGAATGAGCTATCCATTTCTAACCCGGATAGCAAGTTCAATTGTTTTGTACAGGAGAAGAGAGTCCTCAGTGACTTGATTCGAATGAATCTGAATACAGGGGTACAATTGGTTTATCTTCCAATTGTTCAGGTAGCTTCTAACCTTAATACTTCTATCTCTACCCCCCAAATTTCTTTGCCTTCCACTGTCACAATGGAGTCTGTAGTAGTGACCAAACAGACTCCTACCCAAGTGAATAAAACAAAAGTTTCCAAACCACAATCTAAAAGACAAACCTTAGGTGCTTCTCAAAAAGCACCTATTGCAAAAACTACCACAGCTCTTGAGGGGAGTGTGAAGGAGGTAGTGAGTGGTGAGGGACAGGATGCAAGCCCTAAGAATAAGGTAGGTGAGGAGAGTGGCAGTGCACAAGTTGAATGTCCACAAAGATGCTATCCCAAAGATGCAAAAGAGAAGGAATTTTGCTCCTGATAGGCAAAAAGCGATTGATGAAGAAATTGATAAGATGCTTGACGCGGACATTATTTGTGAAGTCACTTATCCTGAATGGGTAGCAAATGTAGTTTTGGTAAAGAAGGCCAATGGAAAATGGAGAGTTTATGTCGACTACACTGATCTTAATGCGGCTTGCCCAAAAGACCCTTACCCTCTTCCAAGTATTGATCAACTGATTGATGCCACTGCAGGTCATCTCATGCCAAGCTTCATGGATGCTTTTTCCGGATATAATCAGATCAAGTTGGCACCAGAAGACAGAGAGAAAACATCCTTCTTCACCCATCGAGGAGTTTATTGTTACAAGGTCATGCCTTTTGGCCTTATCAATGCGGGAGCGACTTATCAAAGAATGATGAATAAAATCTTTGCCGGACAGCTTGGTCGTAATATGGAGGTATATGTTGACGATATGATAGTTAAATCTTTACTGCTGGAAGCTCACCTTGAAGATTTGAAGGAATGCTTCGAGAAGTTAAAAACTCACAACATGAAGCTAAATCCGGATAAATGTACATTTGGCTTGGAGGCAGGAAAATTCTTAGGTTTCTTGGTCAGTCAAAGAGGAATAGAAGCCAATCCTGAAAAGATTCAAGCAATTTTGGATATCCGCCCTCCTAAGACAATTCGTGACGTGCAAAGGTTAACAGGCAGGTTAGCCGCCTTGAGAAGATTTATATCTAAGCTAGCGGAGAGATGTCTGCCTTTCCTCCACACCCTAAGGGGAGCAACATCTACGAAGGTTATCATGTGGACGCCCGAATGTCAAGCCGCCTTCGACGACTTGAAGGCATATCTCTCAAGCCCACCTTTGTTAACAACAGCTGCTCCTACTGAACCCCTAGCAATATACTTATCGGCATCTAATGCAGCTGTTGGGGCAGTGTTAATCAAAGAAGATGAAGGAGGACAAAAGCCTATTTATTATGTAAGCCAAGTGCTAAAGGATGCGGAAACCCGCTACCCTCCTGTAGAAAAATTTGCGTATGCCCTTGTCACTGCAAGTAGGAAGCTAAGGCATTACTTCCAAGGAAGAGAGATCAAGGTTATCACCAATCAACCTTTGAAGAAGCTTCTACACAAGCCAGATTTGTCAGGGAGATTGATCAATTGGGCAGTAGAATTAAGTCAATTTTCTATCTCATACGAGCCAAGAAAGGCCATTAAGGCACAAGCTCTATCGGACTTCATTGTAGAATGCTCTTTTGGTAATCTAGAAAAGATGCCAACTTTAGAGGATGATCCTCCTGTCAATGAACCTGTCTCTACTGCCAAAGAACCTATCCCTCCTCCGAACCCAACATGGAAACTCTTCGTGGATGGATCTTCTACTTCGACTAGGAGTGGAGCAGGGTTAATCCTGATCAGCCCAGAAGGGTTCCAAGTAATGCAAACCATAAGATTCACTATCAAGGCTACAAACAATCAGGCTGAGTATGAAGCACTTATTGCAGGACTTAACTTGGCAAGAAGTCTCCAAGTTCAACACCTCTCCATTTTCAGTGATTCTCAAATTGTGGTAAGGCAAACTACCGGGGATTATGCTACAAAAGATATCATCCTCACCAAGTATCAAGCCTTGGTCAAATCCCTCCTTTCTCTCTTTGTCAGCCACACACGTGTCCAAGTGGATAGAAGTGACAACACCATTGCAGACTTGCTGTCCAAACTAGTGGAATCAGAAAAAGACCACTTAGATGGTTCTGTCTATTTCGAAGAATTGAAGGTGCCAGCTATTGAGGGACACCAAATCATAGAAGTGGTCGTTGCCGACTCAACTTGGATGACACCAATCGTTGACTACTTGAAGGAAAATATTCTACCCGATGATTCTACCAAGGCCAAACAAATCCGCTCTCAAGCCGTCAAATATTTCATTCAAGATGACATTCTCTATAAGAGGACTTTCGATTCTCCCATCCTCAAATGCATCGACCCGGATGAGGCTCTATATTGCATGAGAGAAGTTCATGAAGGGATTCGTGGAGATCACATGGGGGGAAAAGCTCTAGCTCATAAAATTCTTAGGCAAGGATACTTCTGGCCTACTTTGATTAAGGATTGTAAATCTTTTGTCAAGAAGTGTACACAGTGCCAGCTCTTCAGCAATGTCCCTAAGCAAGCACCTGCCTTGCCCTCATCTATTCTTTCCCCCATCCCCTTCGCCATGTGGGGGATCGACATCATGGGACCTTTCCCCAAAGCTAAAGGAGAACTCCAATATGTGATGGTGGCAATTGATTATATGACTAAATGGGTGGAAGCTAAGGCACTAAGAACAGTCACTCAATAAGACACCATTAAGTTTGTCAACGAAAATATTATCACAAGGTTTGGAATCCCGAGAGTGATGGTGTCTGACAATGGAACCCAATTTGTCTGGTCAAAGTTCGTGAAATTCCTTTCCGAGAGGGGAGTGAAGCATAAGAAAGCTTCCGTATGCCACCCTCAAAGCAATGGACAGGTAGAAGTCACAAACTGAACCATTGTGCGAGGTTTAGAGAAAAGACTCCAAGCATCTAAGAAAAAATGGCCTGAAGAGCTACCGAGCGTGTTGTGGGCTTACCGCACATCCGCCCGAAGCAGTACCAAGGAAACCCCTTTCAAACTAGCATTTGGTACCGAAGCCTTGCTCCCGGTAGAAGTGGGATCACCTTCCTACCGAGTTCTAAACTTTGATGAAGAAGTCAACAATGAAGGTCTCCGAGACAACATCGAACTTATTGATGAAGTCAGAGATGAAACTGTGCAGAGGATGGATACGTATAAGGAAAAAACCAAGGAATTCTTTGCTAAGAAGACAAGAATTTGAAAATTTGAGGAAGGAGACTTGGTGCTACGGGCAACAGAAGCTTTCGACCCACGTCATACGGGAAAACTCATGCCTAAGTGGGAAGGTCCTTACAAGGTGAAACATGTACTACGCCCAGGTTCTTACAAGTTAGAAAGGTTGGATGGTACTGAAGTAAACAACACATGGCATGGAGACAAGTTGCGAAAGTACTATACCTAAGGATTGTTTGTTCCTTTCCACTACTACAATCAAATGTTGGAGAAATACTTCTATGAGTCTCCACAACACATCATCTATGTTGTTTAGGAACTCTCATCAACTACTCGTGTAATCAGCTTTCATGAATGAAGTATCTTTTTTCTAATCACAATATATGGCAAGTAATGCTATCTCAGACACAATTCAATGCATCATAATATCTCATGAGATTCACTCTGACACAAGGCAAATAACATCATCTCGGACACAAGTAAAACCCTTTCAGACACAAGGCAAGTAACTTCGCCTCAAACACACAATAAATACTATCGCAGACAAAAGTTATATTATCTCAGACACAATTTTACGATATGTTTGTCTCAAAATCTTTAGTACAAACTCAAAGAAGTAAGTTATTTCATACAGAAGTAACACTACCTCAGACACAAATCTAAATGATCGATATTATCTCATGAGAGGCATTCGGACACAAGTAAGTAATTTCTCTCAGACACAAGTCATGCAAAGCTTCCTCAGACACAAAGTAACATCATTTCAGACAAAATTAAAGGCTTTGCTTTACCTCATGAGATTCATTCAGACACAAAGAAAGCAAACTAAGTCACAAGTAACATTATCTCAGACACAATGGTACAAATTATACTATCTCATGAGTCTTATACAAATACAAGGCGGGTACAACCACTTCAGACACAAGTTACATTATCTCAGACATAAGTAGCATCTCATAAACGATTAAAAGCACTATATTATCGAATGAGACTCATTCGAGAACACAAAATATTTTCCTGAAAACTTTCATGTATTATGTTCTCACAAGATTTATGCAGACAAAAACAGGTTTAAAAGAAAATGACAAAGTAATAGAAGATGCTACAATACAAAAGAAACCTAATTGAAGCTACTAGCTAAGCGAGAAGAATAGCAACTCAAGGCTGTGTTCCCGCCTTCCTTCAAGTTTGAGCCATTTCTTGGCCTCTCCGCCTTCCTCAACATTCATCATGCTGCCATCTCCGAGCATCAACAAATTATTATCTTTGTCTGAAATAACAGCAGGATTTTCCTTTTCATTGCTAACCAATCCTCTACTACGCATTGTCTTACTATTATCGATATGAACTTCTTCCTTTGGGTAATTGATATCTTCTGCATTAATGATAGACTCTTCAATCTGATTAAAGGTTGGTTCGTTTTCCTCTAAGATCTTATGACAATCAGCACTATCCCAATCTTCACAAATAGTTAGTATGTTATCTGTCTCCCACGTTTGAAGAATTCGATCTGGTCCAGGCTGCCATGTGATATTTTCAGCGACTTCTTTAAGTATGATCTTGAACTTGATGCATTTTTTGTGGGAACATCCACCTCAGTTGTTGTCCACACATGTCCGTCTGACCAGTTAAATGGCACAGCGCCTGAAGGATCCCATTGCCCGAGCAGTGGATCGTCTCCGACAATGTGAAACTGTTGGCCAAATGAGCATTCTCTTTGCAGCTGGAATCTGACACAGACAGTTTTTATCTGACTTATCATTTCATTAGCCTTTGTCTCTTCATCCTGGATGTCTAACTGCATCTGCAAACAATAAGAACACAATGAATCAAAAGTTAATCTCTATATGCTTTCTAACTTTCATAGCATTCTGATAATACAAATCATACATTACCTTCCCGCTTCCAGGTGATATAACCGCTCCCGCCTTCTCCCATGCTATGCCCAGTTATTTGACAAGGAGATACAAACTAAAAACATACACTAAGTATACATGGTGACAAACAAAACAAGTCACAACATCACACTAAGTTCTTTTACCAGGTCCCGCCTCCTCCGAAAACACTATCAATTTTTCTCGCTTTCTCACTTAACCACACCCGCCTCCACTAACCCCGTTCCCGCCTCCTCCTATAGCATCAAACCGGCTCCCCAGACTTACCAACTCACATGTATACTACATACACAGGCAACCCCACGTGTATACCCACTTCCTACTACTTACACACCACCCCTAGTACTTATTCTTACTCTTTCCGGTAATATAAAACTAATTGTCCCGCTTTCTTGTACCCTATTCCCGCCTTCTCTATGCCTTATACCTGCTCCTAAATACAAAGACACCTAAAGTTAAGGCCAAGATTTGTCAACATCAAAGTATCCACTACCCGCTTACACACCATGCATATAACGGGACAGAAAACAAAAGGATTAAATTTCAATCCCAATTCATACTATCAACTCAAAAGAAAACGGAAGTTGCCGGAGACAGAAGTAAGGATGTTTCTGTACCCAGGAAGATTAGTTATAAATGGCGGAGGCAGTGGTATCTTTTGCTATGGAAAGAATTAGAGACTTGTTGATTTCGGAAGCCAAACGTTTATTTTCAGTAAGAGACCAAATTATGGAGATTCAAAGAGAGCTAAAACAGTTGTAATGTTTTTTAGAAGAAGCTGACAGTAGGCAAAATCGAGATAAAAGAGTAAAAAAATGGGTGTCACAAATGAGAGAGCTTGCTTTTAAAATAGAAGATGTTACCGAGATCTTTGCTCTGGAGTTTGACAAGAAAACAGGCTTCAAGGAGACGTTGCGAAGATTTGCATGCATCTTGGGCAAAGGAGTAAGCCGCCACAAAAATGCTACTGAGATTGATGCCATTAATGGTGAGCTCACTAGACTCGCTGCAAGGCTGCCTGCATATGGCATTACATGTTACATAATACAAATGTTAACTCCCACTGGCTAAGTCTGATTTTTTCTTCCTGCCTAGCATCATATATACCCATCACTTCCTAACAAAAAACGTAACTACTATCCATGTACCTGCCTCCACAAACCCACTCCCATTCCGTTAGTACCTTACCTTCTATACAAAGTTTCACTGGTATCTACACATATAGGCAAACGCCTCTAAATCTCACGAAATACCCTTCCTCATACACCTACCCATACTTTTTAGTCATACTTGTTAGTACATTGATTTTTAGGATGATGTGTTTGAATTATTTTTTAATCTAGCTCCATATCAGAATTTGTGTCTCTTGAATATTATATGTTGAGAGCATCTTTCCAGATTATCAATACACTCATTCCAATTAGTCAAAAGGAAAAGTGTCACCCACTTTCCTTGATTGACTCCAAAGGTATATCTCATGTTTTGTGCTAGAATCACTTTTATTCTCTTTAGTCAAAAACATACAGCACGCCTTGAATATCAATTGCATATTATATGACTTATCTCCATCTGCATGTTAGTCACCCACTTTCTAAAGGAATCAATATGACACCCACTTGCTAAAAGAATACATATGCTTTATCTACTTTTATGTTTTGTGCTTAACATATTCACTCCACATGCCTATCATATAATATGTTACTTTCCACTAATGGAATAGTGCAGGTGGTTTGTTTAAAGAAATGAATATCTGACACCCACATTCTATGTTCTGTTTTCTAAAAGGAATCAATGTGCTTTTGACTAAAATACAACTCATGTCTTATAGTGTTTTGTGTTAAAGACTCTTTCATCATCTTTAGTCTAAACGAGCAGCCTTGCTTTAAATATCAAAACATATTCTCTGATCATTATTCCTTTTGCATATGTTAGTCACTCTGACAAATATTCTCTCAGGACTAATGCTAATTAAATCAGTCTGCATCTTTTTGCTCTATCAGTGGCTGCACGCTGTAACAGACATATTCCAAGACAACCCATCAAACTGAGATATACAACATATATTGTGAGTAACAGCTATAATCTGAGGAATCTATATACAACGGCTATGTCTTCAGGAGCGCCTATTTAATCGACTCAAATCTGCATGAAGACAAGCAGGGGACCAAACTAATCATTCTCTACAACACACCAGAGATATACAAGAGAGCTTGAGCTATCAATTCTATATATACGATTCAGCTCCAATTGAAGGCAGCACAAGAACCGAGCCATCCATCTCTGCCATACAACTTCTATACACAAACACATACATTCATATTCATCTTGTTCAGAAGTTGTACTCATCTTGTTACAAACTTTGATTATTCTAAGATCATTTGTGCCGGGTTGTGGCAGTTAGCTTGGATTACAAATCATAAGCCAAGGTAGCCAGTGGGCTAGGTAGCAGGTTTGCTAGGTGACAGGTGTGTCAAAGGGAAGGGTTCTTCCAAGGGGCTTTAAATTTGTAATCGAGAAAACTGTAAGCTTTATATTATTGTGATAATAATATAATCTCTGTGCTAGTTGGCATGGGGACTTGGATGTAGGCCATAGACGAGGTTAGGGGCCGAACCAAGTGAAAATTCCTGGTGTTGATATTGTTTATTCTGATTAATTAATTTCTGCAGTTAATATTCTGTTAGACAAAAGAGACAGTCTCATTAACAAAAGAGACAGTCTCATTTGCAAAAGAGACAGTCTCATTCTCAATTGAGACAGTCTCATTTACTCGAACAGTCCAACATATTGTGCTACGAAATTACAATACTCGAGACTATGTCACACACACAATTACACAACATCAGTCACATATACATACACTGCACCATATACATGACATAGAGGCACTGCACCTAGTTCCGGGAGACATTGCATCACCGCCATGTTGCCCAACTACATCAACAGGAGGAAGGTCAGAAGCTTGATATGTTGCATGTAACACGAGGGAATCCTACTGATGCATGCTGAGAAGAAATTCGAAGATGCACCAGACGTAGACATGAACCAGACGTAGACAGGCAACAACTGTCACTATTTTGTATAAGAGATTAAGGGGTTTGTATTATGTTACATTTGTACATTCACCCTACTCCCGCTTTCCCACAGTCCCGCCTTCCCAAAATTTCACACCTGCTCCCTCTACAACTCTCTATACTAACAAAACAAAAATAAAACTATATATAAAATAAAACTATACTAGCCTCCTGCCAAATTACATATATTCTATGATACGCAGGCATCTCCTATGATGATCTTCACAAATTACATATATTCTTTCGAGTTCCCTTTTGATTATAATAGCTGGCATGAAACTGTCTACGTATATGGACCATGGACGCTAGATCAATCCCACGTTCAGCTTCGGCAGTACATCTTCCAGCCTATTTGATAGCAAATGCAGAGAAGTTCCAAATCATTCTACCCATTGTCCTCACAAACGAGCTTCACCCACCTTCTCATCTTTCACAACTTAATCTATATACACGCACGTTTTTAGCTATAAAACCACACAACACCCCCAAAAACTAATTAAGTCCATGAAAATATAGTCCCGTTTCCATTGTTCCCGCCTACCCACCTATCCCGCTCCTAACCTGACCCGCCTTCACAAGTATTATATTAATACTTCACCCCCCACTCCCAATGTCATACACCGACCTGCATACACCCACTTATAATTCTCTACCCACTGCTAGTTTTTATCCTCCCTATGCTTTCTAAAAACACACACTTGCTTGTCACTACCACCAACCTAGTCTCGCTTCCACTCTCGATCCCGCCTCCAACTCCAAAAACCTGTTCTCTCTTTCTCTCATTCACTATATTTTTTCAACACCCAACTCACACACGTCGTCACATAATTTAGAGGAAAAAAGACTCAAAATCCCAATTAAGGAATCTAAGGCAACACTACATTCGCCCCATTCCCACTTTCGATAATAAAAACTAAACCTACAAGAGCTCTGATTCAGCACACGTAACTGCCCAGTAGTTGCATGGTTCCAACCTTCTAGTCTCAAGCTATCTGGATAAGTCATTGTTTAAGTTGTCATCATAAAGATTGAAGTATTGAACTGCTTTTGATAACTAGTCAATAACATCTGCATTCACCATAGTGAACCCCGAAAAATGCATGTGGTGCGAAGGTCAAGATAATCCACTAATCACAAATGGACAAATGAAACACTTCAAGAATATCGGTGGTGCATATGTCTTGAGTTACGACACTCAAACATAGTTAACGTTCATTAAAAGCGGACAACTGATTAAAATTATATAGGAACTTTAAGGTCACATAACGGTGTCACGAAAGACTAAGGTGGTAGCAGCAAGTATAACAACAACATTGATAGATGATGACATACTGGCTGTATACAAGGTCGACAAAGTCTTGTTAACTACGGAGTTGTTAAACACAGATGCTCCAAAGAGTAAGAAAGATTCAATGAGCGAGGATGATGAAGAAGCAGAGGCGCCAGGGCCTTCAGAGGATGAAAACTCAGCAGATGACTTAGGACTGTCGTTAAGAGTTCTAGTTTCTCTTCGAGTATCAAAGATTTTCGATGATCACAGACAGGGTCTGAAGTGTGGGCTACTGATCCCTACTGGTGCTCGTTCCTATGATTTGTGAATGAATTTTATCCTACTCTTTTACTTTATAATAATACCCTAAACACCTATAAATGTTATCAGTTAACACATACATACATAAGAACATCCATACAAACCCCATATACCCGACCATAACCCAACGGACATCACAACCTCCAGCTTCAAAACATGAACCCTGGCAAACTAAATCTATACATGCATACACAGAAACATATACACATACAACCCTACACTCACATACATTTTGTTTTGGGAGACATGTACGCATTATTGTAGGATCAACAAGGCCATGCGGACAGAGATTTACACACAATATCTCAAAAGCTATGTGAAAAGAAAGAAAAATAAAAGAGCAAGTGTAGATACCAGGTTTGGATGAGCACCTTCTTGAAGACAGAAATTATAATCTACGCGCTCTGGGTGTTACTATGGTTCTACACCAACCTACAACATATATACATTATTGGTGTGGGGAATTAAAAATACGGAAGCCATATTACAAAGACACAGGCCCTTTATTCTTTATATGAAGTCATGATTCAACCCACCACCTTTTTTCAACCTATCGGTAAGGCGTGCAAATACAAATATTAATTTATATATAACCCACCACTTTCTAGGTAACCTTGGTGTTTTAAAAAAATCTGAATTCTTTTTCACAATTACAAATATAGTCAAATAATTATATTTTTATTATATTTTTTATTCTATAGTTCAAATGTAATCAAGAAAATTTGGACATAATAAAATCTATTACACGCTATTATTTTAATTGTAAAAAATTTACAAAATCTTTACATATGTCTTCAAATTCTTCTTCCCATTTTTGGAAAGATTTAGAGAGAATAGAAAACAACACATTCTTCTATTCTTTTCTTTCATTAATTCGGGAACGTACAGAGCATTAGTAAAATTTCAGGGGCCCACAAATTACTTCCTTCTCAAATTTCTTTCTCCCCACAAAATTAGTTCCTTCTCAAAATCCCTCCTCCCTACAAAAATTACTTCCTTCTCAAAATTCTTCCTCCTCACAAAAATTCATTCACTCATATAAACATTTACAAATTTTTTGATTTCAGTCTTGAAACCTTTGCTACCAGACACTATCCGCCAGCAATGTCTGGGGGGCACCAAATTCAAACGTAGTAAATGTCAAGGGAATACCAAATTCAAACTTGGTAAAATTTCAGGGGGGGGCACAAATGAATAAATAAACGAAAAAAATGAAAATTAAAAAAAAAAAAAAACAAAACCTATGTATCCTTTACTTTCCTTTCTAAACACTTATGAAAATTTCATGTTAATGGCCATTGCCAGTGGGCACTGCCCACTGACAATGCCCGGGGGCACCAAATTCAAAATTAGTCAATTTTCAGGGAATCATAAAATTTCTTTCTCTTCTTCCACACCTTTTTCCTACACCTCTTTCACTTATGAAAAATTCTAAGGCCATCACTAGTGGACTTTACCCACAAGTGATGCCCGGGGGGAAACACAGCTCAAAACAACCAAAAATATACTTGCAGACAGAGAAGAAAATCATGTTTCATTCATTAGGGAAAGGATTACAATGCAAGGAAGACAAATGAAGGACAGACCCCTCGAGTCCTCATTAGGATACAAAAAAAATATATAAAGCTAAGCTGAAGCATCTTCATCTTCAGACTCCTCACGGACCACCTCGTCCTTCAACCCCTGCAGCTTTGCCAACATGGCTTCCCGCTTGGTCATCTCCCAAGCTCTCAAGCGATCAATCTTCTGCATATAGAAGCGGTGTAGTTGATTTTGCTCCCGAACCAGCTCTTCAATGGCCTCACAAGCTCGGGCACCAAGAGGCTCATCTATCCAAATGTCATAGTGACACTCCGTGGTGGCGCAGCGCTCAAACCTCCGACCAGCATTGCTTCCGACCCATATGGTTTTCCTGACCACGGTCATGTCACAGTAGCAATTCTTCCTCCCTCCCTCCATGAAGAACTTCTCAAGAATTACAACAGAGAAAATAAGAGATGAAAGATTTTGAGAAAATATGATATTTCAACTCTTGAAGAAAACTCAAGTATTTATAGGCCTCCAACTACTAGCCGTTACAAAGAGCCGTTGAATCTATAAAAAATGAAAAAGCATGTCAGCACTACGCATTTACTCCTCCAACCCACTAAAGTAAGTTGTAGGAGTGGGGGCCAATGTTAATACCCTTCCGAAAAATTACTCTTTTACCCTCCTGATATAACCATGTCCCAAAAACATCTTCTTTCCAGACAAAAGAAGGTAACATTAGGGTACATTCTTCCGGACAAGAAAAGGAGACACTAGGGTACATTCTTCCAAACAAGAGGAGGAGACACTAGGGTACATTCTTCTAGACAAGAGGAGGAGACACTAGGGTACATTCTTCCCCCAGCACATTCTTCCGGGCAAAAGGCACATTCTTCCTCCAGCACATTCTTCCGGGCAAAAGGCACATTCTTCCTCCAGCACATTCTTCCGGACAAACGGAGGTAACACTAGGGTCGAGCAAAACCGGTCCGAACCCAAAAAACCGAACCGAACCGGTCCGGTTTTTTGAGACCGAACCGACCGGATGCTCAGCCCTCTATAAATACCAAGCTAACTCATACATTTTGGGGGCTTGAAATTTCTCACAATCACTCTCATACTCTCTCATTTCAAATTTTTCTCCCTAAATTCTCAGTCACCGGAATTTGTACTTTCTGATATTGTTTCTTGTATTCTCCACCACCAAGTTACTTACTCTTACGCCGGAGGTGCTTGACGGCCACCACCCCCGGTCAAGCATTGTTTTGCAGATACCCTTCCAACAGCTACACCACATCTCCGTCCCAACGCCGCCGGAAGAGGGACAGGTGTGACAGCAACACCACATCTCCGTCCCAACACCGCCGGAAGAGGGACAGGTGCGACAGCAACACCACATCTCCGCCCAAACACTGTCGGAAGAGGGAAAAGCAATACCCCATCTCCGACCAAACACCACCGGAAGAGGAAAAAGTGCGGTAGAGTGGAGCAAGGAGCATTATCAGGACGTATCCATAAGGTCGATTGGTTGTTGCCTGATGCCAATTGCCATTTTGATGTCATTGAGTTGGTCAAGGCCCAAGCAAAGATCCTTTTAAAAATGGGCTGCAGATTTAAATGTCTTGCACATTCCTTCTTATTCTTTTTCTTTAAACTGTACCCCAAATAAAAAATATCATAGTACTAATACATCCACCTTAACTTATTGTTTCATTATTTAAGTATGAGATAGAAAAATTATTTTATAAATTATTTATTGGAAATTGTTTTGTTACCGTCAGAGATGAAAAAATGAATTAAATGAAGGGATTAAATTTATAAACTTTATTAATACGTAAAACTTTTCGATACTAAATTTGGTTCCATCATTTTTGGTTTCACTCCTAAGTTCCTACTACTCCTAAGATTTTATCTTATCCTTTTTTTTTAAAACTAAACCAAATTTGGTTTTACCTTTTTTGTTTCACCCCTAAATTCCTATTTATCCTAGAATTCTATATCATTTTTAAATAAAATTAAAAATATATAACCTTTATTAATACTACATCATAACCCGTCGAAATAATTTATTTAAAGTGATCATTTATTTATTATTTGTTATAAGGGTTATTTTATTTCTAACAAAGTGTAATTTATAAATTATTAAAATGCAAATGAAAATTACGTTATTTGTGCAACTCATTAATTTATAATTAAAAAGTTGTAACTATATTAGAATTCCAATAATCTAGGAGAAAATAGCATTAAAACGGTATTTCACTTGTTTTTTATTATTTATTTAAGATTATTTTAAGATAATCAAGAAAACAGGATCTACATGGTTCTAATAAATATGTTATTTGTACAACTCAGTCAAATTATAGTAAAAGAATTATAATTACAACAAAATTTCAAACAATTTTTTTAGAAACATATTTTAGGGTAAGTATGAATTTAGGAATGAAACTAAAATAAGAATGGAACCAAAATTGTTACCAAATATCATTAAACAGGATTTTGATTTAGCTTGTTAATAAAGTTTATAGATTCGTTAATATTTTATAAAATGTTATACGATATGGTTATGTATTAAAATTTATAGTAACCCTAGATTGTTACTTATATTCGCTAATGTTATACCCTATATTTTTTGGTGTTTTTTAATTGTATTCTTTTCCTACAAAAAATTATAAATAAAAGAATTATAATTATCATAAAAATTAAATTTTTAATTTTTTTAAGGAACATAAAATTCTAGAGAAATAGGATTCTATCAAAAAAATTTATAAATAAACGAATTATAATTAGGACGATGTTCCTATGTAACCCATTTTAAAATAAGAATGTCCAAAATGCCTCAAATTCAAAACAGGACCCATTTTAATTTTTTTTAAAAATATTTTTAAAATTATATGATTAAACAAAATAGAGTATAATAATTTATTATGAATATAATTTATATTTTTAATATTAATTAGTAAAATTATTAGTAATAATAATAGTTATTTAATAAATGACTTGTATTTTCAAAACAAAATAGACTAAACATTCGATTGCACAGAACATTCGGATGAAATTCAAAACAAGTACATACTTTCAAATCATCTTTAAATCGCTTGGTTGCCTAGGGATTGCTAAAGCGTTTGTCCGATTTTGATTATATTTGTAGATGTCGTATGGCTTTTGATTAATGAATTGATTCTTTTAAAAAAAAAAAACAAATAGTAACCCAGAATGAGCAAAAGATTATACCAAAAGATCAATTTCGTACTCTGTTCAGAAATATAAAGATTTTCAATTACTATTTCAGGTGCACTTAACCTAGTTTTGGGCGGAGACACTGGACTTTGAGTCAACTTCCAAGTCCTACTCACAGGCTGTGCAACACGGACTGCAATTAATTTATCCAGTCCGTGTCTGCACCGTGCACAGACCTTATCCAATGGACAAATCTTTAATCCATTTGGGTCCGTTGATATTCTTTTTATTTGTAAATTAAATTTGACGATTTTTCAAGTTTTATTTAAGTTTTAACGTGGAAAAATCCGCTAACTCTGTATTTAAAGTTTAAGTTTTCTGGTTGGATTCTCGCTTACGTTGAGATTTAATAGAGCATTTTCAACGAAATAATTTTTTTTAGCTAAAATCTTATATGATATATCATAAATAGGATATATATGGAGATTATTTAAAATTTCATAACTTCAATACTATAAATTCATTAGCAAAAAATTTAATCAGTCCCAATACATTGATTTTATTTCTTGAATCTCTACGAACATGTAGTGATTTGTAATAAAATTAGACACCATCTAGTGATATATTAAAATTTAATTTTTATATTTTCAAAAATTTAAGATAATAATAACATATTATTCTTAAAATATGGCCAAAGTTAACTCTACTAGATTATAGCCGTGCACGGGTTATTTTTGATTTACTTATATAATTACATAATATTATAAATATTTCTTCTTTATATATACCAACTTTTAGTATTAAATTTAAATTAATATGTTGTTAGCGAGAATCGAACCTTCAACCTTTCTATATAACATCTCTTAGTATTAATTTTAAACTAAAATGTTGTTGACAGAATTTGAACGTTAGACCTCTATATATAACAACTTTTAGTATTATATCCAACGTTCATCATCTATTTGAGTTACCAAGTTGTGAATGAAAGGAATAACCAAAATCAAATTACAAATATATCCTTTTTTACTTATTATAGTATAGTGTAGATATAGAAGCATAGATAGAATAGATTACAAATTTAACAAATTTTACATAACTATTATTTTATATTATTTTAATTATCTATTTTAACTAATATTGTTGAAAATATTCTTATAAGATATATAACTTTAATCATTTAAACTATTCCATATTTGCATGTCGCATAATTGAGGCCATAGATTTTACGAAATTTTAAGCATTTGAATACTTCCTTTTTATTCTCAATTATAGTCGCATGAAAAACAAAACATTGAAATTGTCGCCGCATTTATATAATTACATAAATTTGGACGATAAACGTAAATCAATTTCCAAATGTTACTAAACTTAAATAATATTAACGGTAGATGTGCGTGCGGCTTACTATCGTTTTGCGCAACTCAGGTTCACGTCTTCTTCCCCTGTTTTTTAGGGTTGTAATTCGGGCTGGACGAGCCGAGTTTCGAGGCGTACGTTAAACGAACCGAGGTTAATTGAGTTGAGTCGAGTCAGCTCGTTTAATTAACTCGGCTCGTTTAATTTCACGAGTCGAGTCGAGTCGAGCCGGCTCGTTTAGCTAAATGAGCCGATTTTAACGAGTCGGACGAATCGGCTCATTTAATTTTACACTTAATCGAGCCTAAATCTTTACCCGAACTCGACTCGTTTAATATCACGAGTCGAGTTGAGTTGACTCGTTTAATTAAACGAACTAGAACCTCTACCCGAACTCGATTCGTTTAACTAAACGAGCCAAATCGAGCCCAAAATTAAATGAGTTCGAATCGGGTAAGCTCGCGAGCCAGAATTACAGCTCTAGACTGTTTTTGCTTAACAAAGTACAGCATTGGAAATATCGAGCATGCTTCTGTGGACTCGGCACTAACTATCATGAAGTTGACTCCGTCCGCTAGTTTGTTTCTACTTCTACTATTGTGCTTCATGTCATTTTCCCTGCATATCTTTGTTGCCTAATTGCTGTTAACTTTAATTCTGTCCTACGTTTCTCCACCAGGACCATAATTTGGGCCTACATATTCCTATGTGGCAATGTCTGATCCCTTGATTTTTTTTATGTTTTCAAGAATTCTTTTCTTTTTCTTTATCGTTTCCATAAAAAAATCCTTTTTTCTTATACAATGACGGAATCATGGTCATAAAATAATCGGATCTTAATTGAAATATTACTAATTTTCAGAGGTTAGTCGGAACATAAAGTAAAATTTCTACGTAAAGTAAAGTAAAATTTCTATTAAAAAAATTTCTACGTAAAGTAAAGTAAATTTCCCTGTAAAGTAAATATCGTGATTTTATAAAAAAATCTTATTAAAATTTTCAGTTGAATTGAGATTTCAACCTAGATTAAATCGTTTTTTTATGGGAATTCGACATGTCAATTTTTTATCGCAGACAATTTTTAACAAATTCGTACCCAAATGTAAAGTGGTAGTTTTAAATAATAAAGCACGTGTAAGATATATATATAATTTTTTTGAATCAGGTTGTTTTATCAGCCTATAGACCTTGGGATCATCATTCCGTTAGTACGAGATAATTGATATATTCCTCTTATTTCAAATTACCTGAAAAAAAAAAATCAGACTATTTTAACAATAGGCCATGACAAACTGTAAATTGATTAAATTCCCATTTTATTCGGGCAGAAGGATTTAAGATAACATTTAAAGCTAAGCTGGGCTGGGTTGCCTGTAGGAGTGTACGCGGTTCGGTTGCGGTTTGGTTTTTGGCGATTGATGCGGTTTTTCGATTTTGGTGATTTTGGAAATTTCCAATCACAACCGCAAATGTGGTTGCGGTTAACCGCATGATGCGGTTGCGATTAACCGCGGTTGATGCGATTCGGTTTGCGATTAACGACCTAAGCTTAATTTAATAAAAATTAAAATACAATTACAAGTCAGTAAAAAAAAGAATCAGTACAATATCACAGAATGTTTTGGTGCAAGGCTCCAAGCACATAAATATAGCCCATCAATACAATATCATCAATACAATAGTAAATCATCATCAGTAATTCCTAGTGTAGTTATGTCTAGTGCAACAGAATAAACATAACTGATTAGACATAACTATGCAATTTGTAGGTTAGGTATTGAATTGGGTTCGAGTAAATGGACTGGGTAAATATATTTGGTAAATGGGTAGGGTATATCCATATATCAACTCCCTGAAAATGTATATTCACTCCCGGAAAAGAAACTTATATGTCTTATATGTATAATTTATTAATTTATATTATATAAAATATATTTTTAAAAATATAAATTATTATAAATATATATGTGCGGTTGCGGATGCGATTTTGTGATTTTTCAATATTCAAATCCGCAACCAACCCGCAAATATGCGGTTCTTAAAAATTCAATCCGCAACCAATACGCATTTCGCGATTATCCGCAAAATGCGGTTCGGTTGCGAGTTGTTTGCGATTCGGTTGCGATTGAGCGGATAGTCTGTATGCCTCTAGTTGCCACGTGAGTCGTGACCGACATGGCGACTAAGTAGGAGTAAGAATAGTTGAGTGAATCTGTGAATGTGCTCACCATGGACCCCGGAGGTGATATGCACACTAAAACAAAGTATCATAATTTATTTATTTATATATAATTAAAATAAAACACCACATTGTAGCCAAGTAAACTGGCACTGGCAGTACGGTACTTAATTTCTTCTGCTTTACCATACTTTAAGTTTAATATTTAAAAATTGCAACCTGGAAACACCACCGTCCGTTTTTCTTGCTGTAGAAAAAGATACTCTATAAAATGACAAGTATCTTGCAGGAAACAAAACAAACAGGGTTTGGGTTACTCCTGTCCGTCAGTGTTGTTGTGATCAGACCGAGTCACCATGTGATTACAGAAGTTGCCAGGAAAAGCTATAGTAATAGTACTTACATGCACTGCAGCTACTTTCATATTTCAGGCTAGGATGACTGTTGCAGATTTCGGATATCGGAACTATTTGGTTGTAGTACCGATTTACAATTTATTGGATGATTCGGTTGAAAAATCGGCGATTTTTGCAAAATTGGCCGAATCGATTCCGAAATTTTGACCGATTTTTGGATGATTTATCGGCGATTTTTCAAAAATCGGCCGATTTCTATAACAATGGCTAGGATATACAGTAATTCACGGGATGTTTAATATTCGGAATCTAATTTCAGAAAACGAGAATCTTGAAATCATTTTTTTATGTAACTAGGAGCAAGTCCAATGCAATGCTATTCTTGGTGTTATTGCTATATTATAGCATCAAATGTTGAAAAACTCATCTCCAAAGTGTGCTATAGTTGGATGCATTATTGGTGCTATTGCTATATTATGCATCTTTGGTGCTAAATTTGAAACCAAGGATGCATTTAGAGCAAGTCCAATGCAATGTTATCCTTGGTGCTATTGCTATATTATAGCACCAAGTGCTAAAAAACTCATCTCCAAATGGGTTACTCCTTGTTCGTAAGTGTTGATTTTGATTCATATACCACAGGTTTGTAGAATTCATTTTGAATTTACAAGTGACAATTGAGATCATTAACTGGGTTCAAAACGAATGATTAGACCATTATATCATATTCGAAACTGTAGGTTTAGATGACATGATTGCAAAAACTCATTTCAATGCAACAAATTTTAACATTTTACCATTTCCCTCGAAAGACTAATTTTCCATCAAAAACCCCAGGTTCCATTAACATCTTACAATTCCTGAAGTAGTATTATTTACAGAAGCTATTTATCGGTTAATAACTATGCCAGGAAAACCTGATTCAATCATCTGGAATATCTCAGATTTGATACCAAAATCCAACAATATAAAACCAAAGATAAAGAACAAACAAAGTTAATTAACCATAAATTTTGCATTCGATTTTTACATGTACATGTCACAGACACTGGGATCTGAAACTACATGGAACAATCCTACACCATTTTTTCCCCATCGACACATACATATATTTTGTTATTTTCACAAAATTTCCACAACAGTTGCGAAAATAACAAATTTATACAGTATATATGGATACATCTGCTCCAACGATCCATTCACCGTTTCAGCCCCCAACCCAAAACTACAAATGCAAAATCAGAAAAAGAAAAAAACAACCTTAATTAACTTAAACATTATTTTTATTTAAATTAATTCGACGGCTTATAGTACGGATCAAGAGCCTCTTCACACAACGAAATTAAATTCGAACTGGAGCCCGTCCTCCCGATCTCTCCACTCGCCGGCGGCGTCGCCGGAGAACTCTGACCGGACGCCATTACCGCCAGTGAATTCTCGCTCCAAGCTCTGCGTATCGGATACGAGACCTTGGACTTGGGCAGCGCGTGGGTGCAAGTGCGGCGCATCTTGTGTAACGCGCAGCCGCAATTACGGTGGTAGGGACGGTTGGTAATGTCCATGTCGTGACCGGAGATACAGCCGTCGTATATTCCACGGAAAAGTCCATCTGAGGAAGCTCCGGTAGACATTTTCCGGCGAAGAAGGCGTTTCTCTCTCTAAACTTTCCTTTTTTTTCCTTTCTCTCTCTAGATGCAACAAGTAATTTGGTGCATGTGAAATAATGAGTTGGAAAGTGAATAAATAGAACATGTTGTGGTGCTTGGTATGTATATTTATAGTAGTCGTGACATTTACACTGCTTTAATTTAATTTTAATTTAATTTTTTACTTTACGTATTTTATTTTGACTCGTTTTTGCCTTTTTATGTTTGGGGTTATATACATGGTTTTAAAAATTTCGGATTCAGCCAATTAATTGCTGATCAATCCTCCGTAAGGTAATTAATTGATTCGATTTTTGAAATTCGATTAATTCTGTGAATTTATTTAAAATAATACGTTTGATTGTAAATTAAACTAATACATTAAATATTATTATAAAATTCGATTAATCCTTCCAATTAATTTTCAATTACCCGATTAATCATAAATCAATATCTCAACCAATTTATATCCATTACCAATTTTACAACAATGGTTATATACAATACACGCCCGTTACAGAAGTAATTGGCAGCTTACGAGCGAGCAGGCAAATGCGTCGTGAATGCCGTATCTTGTGCGCCCTCGTAGAAACAGAAATCATAGAAGTAGCCAACTGGGACTATGTCACGAGCCTCACCAACCTCTTGCCAAATTTTGGTTGTCTTGCTATTTTGAGTAAAAATGATGATAAATTTGTACGTTTATGTATAAATACAGCCGTATATGAATCCAAACGTTCTGCGTTGTTTGTTTAGAATTTGACTACGGAGATATTCCTCTCGAAAATTCAGGGAAAGTAAGTTCATGAATGTAGTTCTGAACATGCTCGATTATAACATGAACCTTATATGAATAAAAATATTGATGACGTTCGTCATAAATTTGAGTAAGAAGGAATTTGACTAGAAACTTCACGAGCTTTATAATCAAGTTCGTGAGCTTGTAAAATCAATACAAACTAGCATAAAAACTCGTCGAGGCACGGTCTCTAGTTTAAATTGTATTTTTTAATTAAACTATTCATGATCAGTATCGTTTTAAACATGTAATTGATTTTCATAGATTTAATCTTGTTAATTGCTTATGTGGTTATTGTGTACTTACTTAAATATGTTCAAATTTGTACTTTGAAAACTAATATGAGTAGTATTGATAGCAATCATGTCAGCTTTTAATTTTGTTATGGGCCATAGAATATAATTTGAGTGTTTTATAGGTGTTGTCTAATTATTAATTAAGACGATTTTTTAGAGCACCTACATTCCTAAATTTTCTTCAAAAATGATGCATTCATTTAGCTGGATCTCCAATAATATTCAATATAAAAATTTAATAGTCTTCAAGATGCTACATTCTGAGAATGTAGGTTTTAGTCCTGATTCCAATCAAAAACCTTCGTAAATCTTCTAAAACTTCTCAGGTCATGCGCTTTTACTTCTTAAAACTACATTTCTAACTCTTTTATTTGTTTTCTTCTAATTTCTTCATTTTAAGAATTCTTTGCCTTAATTTCTCTTCCGATTTCCGTCTGACTTTCATTGAGTTACCTTCATAAATAATATATAATATATGGTCTTTTTTCCCCATAAAATGTCATATTTTAAATTGAACATTAACTAATTTGTATATAAAAAGTAATGTTTTATTTGTAGAATTCGTCTTTTTGAAGCCAAACATTTTTATGACCCAAATAGTTTGACTAATAAATCAGTATATATATCTTATTTAGTAATATAAAATTTTCATTTTACGTTAACACCTCAATATTTTTTACTCTAATATATTGTTAGATAATATCCATCATATTAATTATAATATCGGTTTATAACCCAATTGTGTATTCTACGTAGTTATTTTATCGATAAATGATAATCATTAAATAGTCCAAAACTCATTTAAAATGCAGTAATATTTAATTAATAACATTTCATCAATATCACACACATATATATTGTGTGCATAATTTAAAATACATGTGAATATGTGATCTAATGGTATGAAGATGCATAATTTAACTCGGTGATCCACGTTTGAATATCATTAAGAATAATACTTCTATATATTAATAGGAACTTAGGAGTAAATTGGTGCTTTCAAATCAGTAATAAAGTACTTTAGTTATTGACTTGATCATATATGTAATATTTTTCATAAAAAATACATTATGCATTTCATATTGTTTCTTTATATAAAATCAAATATTGCCCCGCTTAAGCGGTATACATAGAGATATCATGTGCATTATTGAAAACACGTATAGATGAGTGCTTAGGTTGTTTAAGGGAATAATTATATAGTAATTTTTATTATTATTATGTTGATTATTATTGTTATTACAATTTTATAATATTATCAAACCATATATTATGTATCAATAATTTATATTTTAATTTAATATGTTATAGTTTAAATCAATAAATGTAAATGTAACATGACAAAAAATTACTAATATGTCGTAATATTATAATATTAGAAATTTTTTTCACTAAAACAACACACACATACATCTTTTATGTGTATGATTTAAAACAAATGTGACTGAGTGGTGTAGTGGTAAAAAGATTTGTTAATTAACTCAGGAACCCAAGTTCAATTCCCACCAACCATAACTTTTTCAAAAAATTGAGAATAGATGGATAAATTAGTAATCATACTATATTCGCACAACACACACATATATCTATAATGTGTATGATTTACAACATATGTGATTGAGTGGTGTAGTGGTAGAAAGATATGTTAAATAACTTGAAGATCCAAGTTCAATCCCCACCAACAACCATTTTTTCAAAAATTTGAGAATAGAGGGATAAATTGGTAATTACAATACATTAAAAAATCTCACTATTTTTATCTTGTGTTAGCCTATTATATATATAATAGATTTTAATAGTCAAGATGATCTTTTCTAATGTGTCATGTTCTCGTTAAACACATTTCAAGTAGCTTTTATTTGGAATCGAAGTTCCAACTTAATTTTTTCCCTTAAAATTAAAATTTAAAAATAGAGTGAATTCCAATTTTTACATTTCTCCGAATTTTTTTTTATGAAATTTCTAACTTTTACATTTCTCCGAATTTTCTATATGAAATTTGTGAAAATGAAAATGCATCTTATTTTTACTATATACTAGCTTATTGGTTGGAAAGAATGACCAAAATACCTAAAATTTCACTACCCACTAACCAAAATACCCAATTCTGAAAACACCGACTTTCTGTACCCACGGGACACGCCTCTTCCGTCGGCGTATCCACTGCCACTGTAGTAGTCAGAAAATGCAAAACATCGACTGGAAACACAGAGCTCTTGGCCGGCGACTTTTATCTCCCGGCTTCTTCCATTGGATTGAACTCTCTCCGGGCACTAACCACACGATTACAGCATCTTAAAATGACCACAAACTCGTGTACTTGATCTTTCCGAACTTCGTTTATGACCTCCAGTCCCGCAGTGGCGAAACGAAGCTCGCCGGACTTTTTTCAATTGGTTGAATCGCCGATTTGGACGTTTTTAATCCAAGACCTGAACTGTTATAACACGAATATAACCCGATTCTATTGATATATAGTAGGTGAGGGGAAAGTGAGGGAGGTGGACGGTGGAAGTGATCCAAAATTTACACCGGAATCGCCATTGTTGTCGCAGTTGGGAGAGCTCTGGGACGACGTGTGATACGCATCTTCAAGATGCGTATCTCTTGCTGCGTGACTATCAGAGGCGCATCACTGGTCAGGTTACTCCCGTGTGAGAAGCGTTTCCGTTGTTGCGTTATAGACAGCGGCGTATCAGTACCACATACGCCTTAGCCAAAGGCGTATTAAAGGCTACGCTGCACGAGCTGACGCATCAGGTGGGTATTTTGGACAGCTGTTCCGAAATATGGGCATTTTGGTGAGAGAAAGTGAAAAATTGGGTATTTAGGGCATTTACCCTATTGGTTGTGCAAAGCAGAAGTTACTTTTAAATATTTTTAAAATTATATGATTAAAACATAATAGAGTATAATAATTTATTATGGATAAAATTTAACTTTGTAATATTAATTAATAAAATTATTAGTAATAATAATAATTATTTGATAAATAACATGTATTGTTTAAAACTAATAATATAAAATTTTAATGTAAATTTGTTGTTGACAGGATTCGGACCTTGTATCTTTAGAAGAGGGATTTAAATATAGAATATTTTTTATTATCTATTTACTAAATATCTAACGTTCACTATTCTTTTAACGGTTGGTTGAACCACACAACCAAACTACCAACAATTATACCCTAATTTGCTTATTATATATATATATATATTTTTTTTTGTAAAGGTGAATTTCTCATTCATGGATTGTATCGAAGTACAATTAAAAGTACAAGAGGATTTTTTCGATCAAGAAAATTCATCATCTAACCGAAGAGCACGCATGTTGCCCCCGGACATTTAGACAATAAAACCTTCAAGTCTGAGAATAAAACCCCACAATAGAAAGGCCTCGTTAAAAACCCTCAAGAGCAAAACCCCGTGGGAAAAAACTCAAGAGGGAAAAAAGAGTGCCCTCAAAATATAAAGTACATTGTTTTAGAAATTTCTAAGAACTAAACAGAATTAGTAGTTGATTTTGTGAGTCTCCATAATCATCAGTTTTTGCCGCATCCTTACTTAATATTCCTTCTCATCTTGGTTATTCCATTACTACATGTCACCCCATCTGTCTTGTTATAATACTCTATCCAATCAGAATGCCCCTACGAAAAATGAATAAAATCAACAAACGAAAATTAGTCCGCAAAATTATTTATCAAATATTTTATAAATATTATCTACATAAATATATGAACAAACATATGATTTAGAATCAAGCATAAAAATCTAAACCAAAGGGAATTCCTTTGGTTAGATACTTAATTAAACTTAAAATTGAAAGGTAAATATACATATATTCCAGTATTTTTTTTCTAACCTAAAATTTAGAACCTACAAATAGAGTAAATTTTACTTTTTATTTAAAATTTTTAATAAAAATTATATTGTATAATATTTAGAGCACGCAACCTAAAATTCTATAATATATTTATGCATACGTTAATTTATACATATATATATATATATATATATATATATATATATATATATATGCTAGCGTTCAAATAGAAACCAACCTTAGAATAGAAACTAGAAATCTACACTAAATAAATTATATTTTATTTATTTTAAAGGCCCGCTAGGGGCACCTTCACAAAAAACGTATAAAATTCTTGGCTCTATTAAAAAAAAAATACTGTTCACGTGTTGACGTCACTGCCACGTCATCACGTGAACAGTAATTTTTTTTATTTTTTTTTTTGTTTAATAGATCCAAGAATTTTATACATTTTATGTATTGGGGTACCCCTAGTTTGGTAATAAGATTAGCTTGAAATATTTAATTTAGGTTTAGTTTCTAATTTCTATTAGAACAAGACCATATATATATATATATATATATATATATATATATACATATAATATTGATATCATTTTTTAAAAATTTGATTTATTTTTTAAACTTGAATATGTGAAAGTAAATTTTAGTTACAAATCTATACTTAAATTTAGATTTCTACTTTCTTGTAAATTTATATAGCTTTCAAATTGTCATTTTTCTATAAATTCGAATGCATACCAAAAGAGGAAATTTATAATTCTTGCGTGAAAATGTACGTTTCAATATGAGAATAATATTTGATTT
Organism: Saposhnikovia divaricata; assembly: GCA_036435485.1. Taxonomy (NCBI): domain Eukaryota; kingdom Viridiplantae; phylum Streptophyta; class Magnoliopsida; order Apiales; family Apiaceae; genus Saposhnikovia; species Saposhnikovia divaricata. The sequence goes on from CM071598.1 coordinate 61,851,981, forward strand.
ATGAATATATGTCCTTAATACATGTATAATTAACTTGTATATAAAATTTTAACATAAAGGAATTCTAAGAAAAATGATAAAGAATTTTAGAAGATCGTAAAATAACTTTTAATTATATGTCTATTTTTTAAATTCGAATTCTTCTTCTCTCTATATTTAAACACCTATTATATTTTTAATAAAACTTTTAATTATATGTTTTTTTTATAAATTCGAATTCTTTTCATCTATAAATTCGAATATCTATTCCACTTTCAATAAAATTTTTAATTAAATGTCTTACAAGCACCTATTTTACTTCCAATAGAACTTGTCCTCATATTAGACTTCCTACGGAACTTTTAATGATAGGTAATCTCTATAAATTCGAACTCTTCTCTTATATATATTAAAACACCTATTTTAATTCCAATTGAATTTTTGATAATATGTCTTTTATATGAATTAGAGTTACTTCCAATAGAACTTCTAATTATAGGTATTCGTTATAAATTCGAACTCTTCTCCTCTATTAATTCGAACATCTATGTTACTACACATAGAACTTTTATGTCTTAATTATAAATTCGAACTATTCTCCTTTATAAATTCAAACAGCTATTTTATTTCTAATAAAATGTCTTCCTTGTAAATTCAAACTCTTCCAATCTATAAATTAGAACATCTATTTTACTTCTAATATGTTAAATGATATTTTTTTATTATTATTTAAAATTCAAAAATATTTAAAAATTAAAAAAAAATAGATTGAGACGATTTGAGAGACGCCACCTAACTTTCCGCGTATCCTCCTATTATATATACTAGCCTATAACCCGTGCGATGCACGGCTTTCTTAAATTTAAATAACTTTTATTTATATTTTAATAATTATTTATCTCATATATATTACTTAATACAATATTGGCATAATATATATTATTAAATAATAATCGTTTAATTATATGATATATTGTTAGAATTATGACTATATTTTGTCATAATAATATAAATATAAATGGAAGTATCTTATATAGTTACATTCCAATTTTTGTTGATATTATCATATTCAAATTAAGATTCCATAATAATCCATAACGTAATATTTGTTTAAGATAGAATTTAATATTAATTTGTAATTATGTGAAATTTTTATTGTTTATTACATGGTTTTAGTTTGTTTTCACTTTGTTGATTTATAATTTATTGTAAATTTGTTAATAAATATGTGATATTAAAATTATTTAAATTGATTTTTAAAATATTTGGTTTCCAATAAAAAAGTTGGGTGCAGGTGAAGAATTTTAACTCAAATAATATACTATATTATAAAAGATGAAATATTAAAAGTTTTGGTACCTGTTTTTTGGCACGGTACGGTACTTACCTTATTTAATTATTATACATTATTATCCTTAATTATTTTACTTAATTATTAAAAATAAACACAATTTTTTCACAAAATATTACACGCATCTCTCAACACTTCTACTAAATTAAAACTAAACAATTACCTTTTTGAGCTATTACCTTTTCTAATTTTTCAAATTAAATATTTTCTTTCAAAAAATATGATCGTTCTAATTAATGAAATAAACTAATAATATTATAATTACTAATAACTAAATGATTAACTTTTCCAGCTAAAAGATAATATATATTTTTTAATATTTTTTAACTAAAATATATCATTTTCAAACTTATTTTTATACTTAATTATCTTTACTCAAATATGTATTATTAGTAAAAACATGTTGTTTTACTTTATTATCCTTAATGATTTTACTTAATTATAAAAAAAACAAAACACAATATTTTCTCAAAATATTACACGCAGCTCTTTCCAACACTTCTTCTAAATAATAACTAACCAATTACCTTTTTCAACTATTAACTTTTCTAACTAAAATATCTTCTTTCCAAAAATATGACCATTCTACTTAATGAATAAACTTTGATATTTTACTTAAATATTAATTATTGGTAAAAACATGTAGTTCTATTTTATAAAATAAAATAACGATATTATAATTCCAAATAACTAACAAATTACTTTTCAGATAAAACACATTATCTTTTCTAACTTTTCTGACTATAACATATCCTTTCCAAAAATATCACGTGTCATTCTATTTAACGAAATTAACTAATAAAATTATGAGAAAAATGACCATTAACCTCATGAAAGTTTCCTAAGATACTTTAAAAAATAAGATTTAAAACTTACTGGGCCCGCATGGCTAATTAATAATATTGTAAAATTTTAAACGAATCATTTTACAAAAATGTCCATCCCATATTTGCATATAAAATTTGTGTATCCAGGAAACTTACTTAAGACATAATCTCTAAAATTATAATTACTCATAACTATTTGATTACCTTTTCAGCTAAATTGTAATATATTTTCTATTTTTTCTAAATAAAATATCTCATTTTCAAACAAAAATATCTCATTTTCAAACTTTCTTTTCTTACTTAAGTATCCTTACTTAAATATTTATTATTGGTAAAAACATGTTATCTTTTCTATTTTTTTTATAACTGATTAATTTCATTTTTAGGTAAACATGTAATCTTTTATATTCTAAAAATATTACGGGCAATTAAATTTAATGAAATAAAATAATATTACTATGATTAATAATAACTAACAAATTACATTTTCAACTAAAACATGTTACCTTTTATATTTTCTCTTACTAAAACCTGTCATTTTCCAGTAGTATCACAGATAATTTTTTTTCAATAAAATAATACCATAATAATTAATAATTGACTGATTACCTTTTTTAAGCTAAAACGTATCATCTTATCAATATTTTTTAACTAACTTTTCCTTTTTTAAAAAACAATATGGCCAATATATGTATATATATGTAATTATTTTAAAACCTTATTATTTAAAAATGTAATTTACAAAATTCACATCATAAAAAATTCATTCGAATTATTGAAAAAATCATATAATAGTAAAAAAAAATTCGTGCATTGCACGGGTTTTAAGTTAGTATAACTAAAAGTGTATGTAATTGAATATTAATTGGAGTGTAATTAAAAGAGTTTGTTATTAGGTTAAATATGTGGTTTATGTTTTGTAAAATAAAATTTTAATTTATTTTTTCATTTTTGGAAGTTGTTAGCAAACTTTTTAGGATGGTGTTAATCGATCAACCAGCCAATCAAGTATACCTTCAAATTATGATTCCATAATAATCCATAATGTAATATTTGTTTAAAAATTAAAATAGAATTTAATATTAATTTGTAATTGTGTGAAATTTTTATTGTTTATTATATAGTTTTTTTTATTTATAATTTGTTGTAAATTTGTTAATAAATATGTGATATTAAAATTATTTAAATTGATTTTTAAAATATTTGGTTTTCAAGTAATTGAAAGAGTCTAAAAAAATTGGGTGTTGAAGAATTTTAAATCAAATATAAATAAAAGAGTATGTAATTGAATATTAATTGGAGTGTAATTAAATGAGTTTGTTATTAGGTTAAATATGTGGTTTATTTTTTGTAAAATAAAATTTTATATGTTTTTTATTTTTTCATTTTTGGAAGGTGTTAGCAAACTTTTTGGGAAGGTGTTAACCGACCTGACCAACCAATTATACCATGTTTCGCTTATAATAGTATAATATAGATGTGATATTAAAATTATTTAAATTGATTTTGAAAATATTTAGTTTTCAAGTAATTGAGAGAGTCTAAAAAATTGGGTGTTGAAGAATTTTAACTCAAATATAAATAAAAGAGTATGTAATTGAATATTAATTGGAGTGTAATTAAAAGAGTTTGTTATTAGGTTAAATATGTGGTTTATTTTTTATAAAATAAAATTTTATATGTATTTTAATTTATTTTTTCATTTTTGAAAGGTGTTAGCAAACTTTTTGGGAAGGTGTTAACCGACCGACTGACCAACCAATTATACCATGTTCGCTTATAATAGTATAATATAGATATGTGGTTTATTTTTTGTAAAATAAAATTTTATATGTATTTTAATTTATTTTTTCATTTTTGGAAGGTGTTAGCAAAATTTTTGGGAAGGTGTTAACCAACCGACCGACCAATTATACCCTGTTTAGCTTATAATAGTATAGTATAGATAGTGTAGATAGATTGATAATTTTGTCGTTTATAATGAATAAACTAATATTTTTAATATAATTTTTGTAACTTATTATTTTTAGAAATGTGTTAACAATTTTTTTGGAAAGCGTTAACCAACCAATTTTTTATAAATTTGTTAATAAATATGTGATATTAAAATTATTTAAATTGATTTTGAAAATATTTGGTTTCCAAGTAATTGCATGAAAGAGTCTCAAAATGTTGGGTGTAGGTGAAGAATTTTAAATCAAATATAACAAAAATTGCATGTAACTGAATACTATAATTAAAGTGTAATTAAAAGAGTTTATTATTAAGTAAAATATGTGGTTTATTTTTTGTAAAACAAAATTTTATATGTATTTTAATTTATATTTTCAATTTTGGAAGTTGTTAACAAACTTGTTGGGAAGGTGTTACCGACCAACCAACCAACCAATCATACCCTGTTCTGCTTATAAGACCACTTCTTTTAAAATAATGGTGTAATACAATTTTTTATTCTTTACTTTTCAAATATATATAGTTATTCAGCTCACAACCATGGTTTTTTTATATAAATTTTAAAATTCATATCCTTGTTTTGCTTAGAATAGTATACAGTATAGATATATTGATAAATTTTGTTATTTATAATGAATAATGATATGGGCTAAAAATAAGCCCTAAAGACACATTTAATGTTGCATTAATTAGACCTAATATGGTCCAAACGTGGGGCCCACCGGGCGGCCCAAAAACCCTAATTAAATATTAATTTCGTAATTAATATTAGGGGTAATAACCAGCTCAGCAATAAGAGTTGGATAAGGATATTATTTCCACCAGACTTAGCCACCAAGGCATCCAATTCAATATGGAAACTGATTCCTACAAGGAATAGATCTAGAACCTTCCCCAAAGACTTGTCTACCAAGTCTCCTATTCCTACCATAATTCTAAGGCTCCAGCAGCCTATATAAAGGGCCTGACCCCTCACCTCAGAACTACGTTTTATTGGCTTGATTCTCTAATTACAGAGATACGTAGGCATTCTATGAGGACCGTTTAAGTCTCAAACACAGAAGCAGCCATTGAAGCACGAAGCTCACGAACCCTAGCATTAAATACACAAACCCTAGCCGCAATAATCGTAACCTAGTTTTTGTTCCACAACATTTGGCGCCGTCTGTGGGACTAGACATCAACCATGGTTAGCACTCGAAGAACAACACCGGTCTCGACTGAGGCCACCTCTGGCACTGTTATCCCATCAGTTTCTGCTCCTCCATTGACGGAGCAAGGGACGAATCCTCACACTCAGATCTCTCAACCATTAGGGACGAATCCCCGTGTTGAGGGATCTCAACCAGAAATCCTCCCTCCAGGACAGGAGACTAACCCGCTCCAGATGATAGTCTCTCCTCTCCCTCTGAGTAGTCGCCCACCTCTTCATAGCATCTCCACTTCTTCGCTCCCTGTCAACACCAACCCACTGTATGGGCTGCCTAACTACCCCCAGGATCCAAGGGATCCAGGACCAAGCGGTCATGCTCGGCTGATCCATGGGCAACAACAACCCCCGTATCTTAGAGGTCCGGCCCCTCCTGAACCAGGATACTATGATTACTCAGGTCCTTATACTGGAGACTCGTCGTCTGAAGACGATGATCAAGACGAAGCCCCAAGGAGGCGACGTGCTAGTAAAGAACCTCTGAGGAGGAATCCATCAAACCGTGATGGTCCTTTAACAATTGCAGAGAAAATTAAGGCTTATGAAGCCGAGATTCAGAAGCTGAAGGACGACCAAGCAAGGGAGCAAGAGAGACAGAACCCTAATCAGACTCGACCTCCTCCGACTTCAGGAGGAATTCCCTTCATAGATTTGGAGAGGTCTTCAAGGAGACACCGAAGGGCTGAAGCCCCAACCAGAGGAACTACAAGGGTGGAACTCCCCAAGAGTAACCCCAAAGATCTGATGCCACAAGGAGATCTTGATGATCCAACCCCTCCATTCACTGAGGAGGTGATAAACGCACATATCTCCCGAAAGTTTAAGATGCCCACAATCAAAGCTTACGATGGAACGGGGGATCCCGCAACTCATGTGAGAACGTTTACAAGCGCATTGTTACTGCAGCCTGCTAACGATGCCCTTAAGTGTAGGGCGTTCCCCCAAACCCTGTCGGGCATGGCGCAACGTTGGTATAGTCGTTTACCTCCAAACTCGATTAGCTCTTTCAAGGAGTTGAGTACCGCTTTTGTCAGTCAATTCATTAGCGGAAGAATTCATGAGAAAAGCTCCGCATCCCTTATGTATGTAACACAAGGAAAGAATGAGAACTTAAGAGATTATATCGAGCGATTCACTAAGGAGACCCTGAATATCACCGATTTGGAAAATAAGGTAGCTATGGTAGCCTTGCAGCATGGAACCACGGATCTCTTTTTTAAAAGGTCGTTGGCAAAACACCCCCCTGAAAGCATGGATGAACTCCAACGAAGGGCAGACAAGTATATAAAAGCTGAGGACAGCATCAAGAAGGAAGCCGCATTGGACAATGGAGGGAACAACAAGCGAAAGCAAGAACAAGAGTACGATGCTAGGGACAAGTATCCCCGAACTAGCAGAGACTCTGAATCTGCTCCAAAAAAGAACTCGGGTCCAAGGTTTTCCGAATATGCCAGGCTTAATGCTCCAAGAAGCCAGATCCTGTTGGGCATTGAAAAGGAAAAGGACTTCCGATGGCCGAAGCCACTTAGGGGAGACCCAGCCAAGCGGAACAAGGAGCAATACTGCAGGTTCCACAAAGATGTGGGACATGACACCGACGATTGTAGGCAACTCAAGGATGAGATTGAGTTCTTGATACGAAGCGGAAAAGTAAGTCAGTTCACCAAGGGTGATGACCGTGGGAACCAGAGAAGGGACAATGACAGAAGGGACAATGAAAGGAGAGATAATAACAGGAGGGATGACAACCATGACCGCAATCCACAGCCTCGAAGGGCAGTTATCAACATGATCTGGGGAGGCCCGACAGCAGCTGCCACAACTAAGAATTCCCGAAAGGCTTATGCTAGAGAAGTAATGCACATTGTGGGAGAAGCCCCGAAGCGTGCTAAAACTGAGATGGTAATTGGTTTCAATGATTCAGACTTGGAAGGGGTGAAGTTCCCCCATGACGACCCGCTGGTCATAACTCCTGTGATTGGAAACTCAGAAGTAAAACGAGTCTTGATAGACAATGGAGCTTCTGTTGATATCTTGTTTCATGATGCGTTTGTGAAGATGGGGTACAACGACTCTCAGTTGACCCCTACAAACATGCCCATATACGGGTTTAATGGAGTGGAGTCCAATGTTGAGGGAACTATTCAGTTACCCGTAACTATTGGGCAGGAACCCAAAGAGACGACTCAGATGCTGAACTTTTTGGTGATTAAGGCAGCCTCAACATACAACGCAATCCTTGGAAGGACTGGACTTCATACGTTTAAGGCAGTGGCCTCTTCCTATCATATGAAGATTAAGTTTCCAACACGGAATGGTGTCGGAGAACAGAAGGGTGATCAGAAGATGGCAAGAAGTTGCTATGTAGCCGCGCTGAGGGCCGATGGAGTCGGGGGGCAGGTCCTTCCAATTGAAGACATGGATATCCGCAATGATGAGGAGCATAGGGGGAAGCCAGCAGAGGATTTGATTCCCATACCTCTAGAGCCAAACGATCCGGAGAAAGTTACTTATGTTGGAGCATCTCTGAAAGAACCCTTGAAGGGCAAGTTGATAGAATTCCTACAAAAGAGTAGCGACGTGTTCGCTTGGACAGCAGCTGATATGCCAGGGATTGACCCCCAACTCATAACTCATAAGTTAAATGTTGATCCCCAGAGGAAGACAATAAAGCAAAAGAAGAGAAACTTTGCTCCGGAAAGGCAAGAGGCCATTAAGCAAGAAGTAGATAAGCTCTTGGAAGCTGGTTTTATTGAAGAGATTCAGTTTCCCGAATGGTTAGCAAACCCGGTGATGGTCAAGAAAGCGAATGGTAAGTGGAGGATGTGTATAGACTTCACTGACCTAAATGATGCATGCCCAAAGGATTGTTTCCCTCTACCAAGGATTGATACCCTAATAGATGCCACAGCTGGACACGAGATGTTGAGTTTTATGGATGGTTTCAGTGGTTACAACCAAATTAAGATGCACAAGGATGACATCCCAAAGGTATCTTTCATTACTGATTTTGGTGTTTTCTGTTATCTTGTTATGGCTTTCGGTCTCAAGAATGCAGGAGCTACCTATCAACGATTGGTGAATAAGATATTCGCTCATCTAATTGGAAAAACCATGGAGGTCTATGTTGATGACATGTTAGTCAAGAGCCTACTCAAGGATGACCATATCGAGCACCTCAGAGAGGCATTCGAAGTGCTGAGGCACCACAAGATGATGTTGAATCCAGCCAAGTGTGCTTTTGGTGTTGGATCAGGAAAATTTTTGGGATTGATGGTCTCGAAGAGAGGCATAGAGGCCAACCCTGATAAGATCAAAGCAATCTTGGACATGGAACCACCACGCTCTATACGAGATGTACAGAAACTAACTGGCCGAGTTGCGGCTCTAGGAAGATTCATCTCCAAGTCCGGAGACAAGTGTCTGCCTTTCTTCCAAACATTGAGGAAGGTAAAAAATTTTGAGTGGACCACAGAGAGCCAAGAGGCCTTTGAGCAATTGAAGAAATACATGACTGAAGCCCCGTTGTTGGCTAAACCTAGTCCTGGGGAGACTCTTTATCTGTACCTGGCGGTATCTGAACAAGCGTTGAGTGCTGTTCTTGTTAGAGAAGAGAAGAAGGTTCAGAAACCCATATACTATGTGAGCAAGGTATTGCATGGGGCGGAGTTGAATTACTATCCCATTGAGAAGTTTGCTTTGGCATTAGTTACTGCCTCGAGGAAATTGCGACCATATTTCCAGGCACATAAGATCGAAGTCTTGACCGACCAACAGTTGAGAAGCATCTTGCGCAGCCCCAAAGCAAGTGGAAGATTGATCAAATGGGCAATTGAGCTCGGAGAATTTGACATAACATACAGGCCTCGGACAGCCATCAAGGCTCAGGCATTGGTTGACTTCGTGGTTGAATGTACCATTAGCAACCAAGAAGTCGGGGGGCAAGAGATAATACCCAACCAAGGAAGTGAGAATAAAGATGAAAAACTTGTACCTGACCTGAAGGAGTATCGGGTGCTCTATTTTGATGGAGCATCAAAAACAAAGTCCAGTGGTGCAGGTTTAGTTTTGCAAAGCCCCGATGGGTTCACAGTTGAATATGCTTTGAAGTTGGACTTTCCAACAACCAACAATGAAGCTGAGTATGAAGCCTTGATAGCCGGTTTAGGCTTGGCCAAAATCATGAGAGTCAAAAATCTCAAAGTGTGTGGAGATTCAAGATTGGTAGTTTCGCAAGTGAATGGTGAGTTTTAGGCCAAGGATGAAACTATGGCAAAACACCTCAGAGTCGTGAAAGATGTTATGACTCAGTTTGAGGAGTGCTATGTGGAGCACATTCCTAGGGAAGAGAACGTTAAGGCCGATGCCCTCTCTAAGTTCGCTTCTTCTGAGATAGAGAATTATGCAGGAAGTGTTTACTTCCAGGTCTTGAAGGCCCCGACCGTCAACTCTAAGTTGGTAGCACCGATCGATGTTGGAAGCTGTTGGATAGATCCTATTAAAGCTCACCTAGAAACTGGATGGCTCCCAGACAATGCCTTGGAGGCACGGAAGCTGTCTGTAAGAGCGTTGAGATATGCCTTGATTGAGGGCCTCCTTTACAAAAGATCGTTTGTCATCCCATATTTTAAGTGTTTAAGGCCCGAAGAGGCAAAGGAAGCATTGAAGGAAGTTCATGAAGGAATCTGTGGGCAACACTTGGGGGGCAGAGCCCTAGCTCACAAGATTACCCGTCTGGGATTCTACTGGCCAGAGATGCTAGCTGATGCACAGGACTATGTCAAGAAGTGTGAGAGATGCCAGAAGCATGCTCCAATTGTAAGGCAGCCGCCCGAAATGTTAACCTCAATCAATTCTCCTATTCCATTTGCAATGTGGGGGATGGATATCCTTGGTCCATTCCCAGTAGCCTCGGCACAAAGGAAGTTTCTGATAGTGGCTATTGACTATTTCACTAAGTGGATTGAGGCTAAACCCCTAGCCAAGATAACCACCAAATAAGTTGCCCAGTTCTTTTGGGAGAACATAATTTGTAGGTATGGAATCCCACGAATCCTTGTGACGGATAATGGGACGCAGTTTAACAATGAAGAGTTCAAGAAATATTGTGAGGAAAATGCTATTGAGCTTCGCTTTACCTCAGTAGCTCATCCTCAAGCTAATGGGCAAGCCGAGGTAGCCAATCGTATAATCCTTGATGGACTGAAGAAAAGGGTCGAACGCTCAAGAAACACTTGGGTGGACGAGTTACTGCCTATACTTTGGGCATATCGTACCACTTGTAAAGTGACAACAGGAGCGACCCCATTCTTACTAGCTTATGGAGCTGAGGCAGTTGTGCCCCTGGAGATCATGCAGGCGTCACCTCGAGTTGAGGCATTTGAGCAAGAAACCAATGAGGAAGGCATGAGACTTGCACTAGACCTAATTGATGAGGTTAGGGATGAAGCAAACGCCCGGAACGCAGAACATCAGAAGAGAGCATCCTTCCACTACAATCAAAGGGTTAAAGAGAGATTCTTTCGACAAGGTGACTTGGTGCTAAGGAAAGTAGAAGCCTCGGAAGTTGGCAAGGGTTAATTCCTACATCTGCTAAGAGCCTAGGAATAAACTCATGAAAGGGGAATCGAACTCCTGCAACAATGGCACCCCTATAAACACAAAGTGCATTGGGGCGCCAATGGCAAGATCGATCCCCAGGGTCAGCTGGGACAAGTCTATAGGGTGGTTCTATTCTATACATCTTGTTATAATCAGTGATCTTCTCTATATCATGAAAGGTGTTACTATGATTAAAGGAATCAAGGTGTGACAAGGATGGAAAATCTTCTTTACGATTTAAAATCACATCCTGTAAACTCATGGAGGGAGAACGAATAATGATTCCTCTTTTGGAGGCTCCTTGCATCTTCTGGAAACGAAGTGTAGCACGATCTTCAGCCATTTCTCTAAATCTTCAAAGAAAAGTTTTGATCTTCAAAGGAAATCCGCAAAGGATGAAGAAATTGTTAGAACAATCTTCAAATCTTCAAAGGAATTGAAGAACAAACCCAGAAAAAGGATGATCTTCAAACTATAAAACTAGAAATTCTGGAAGATACCTTGAGTATTCTTCAAATCTTCAACAACAACTGGAAAATTTCTGGAAAATTGCCAGAAATCCTTGAGCAGTCTTCAAATCTTCAAAGGAAAGTTCTTAAAGAACTTTGGAACTTTTGAGAGAGTTTTTTTAGAAACTTTTGTGATGAAAGTGAAAATGAAAGCCTTGGCCTTTATATAGACGAAAATCTAGGGCATCTCAACCGGTTAGAGAGAATGTCAACCGGCTGTAACCTATTGGAAACCTTTGTGGGCCATCAACACAAATTGGACTCTAAAAGGCCCAACAAAGGCCCAAGTCCAGCTAAAGTAATTAAAAAGGATTAAGGCCTGTCACGGCCCAACCAAGATTGATAAACCTAATTAAGGTTTTGATTTAAGGTCATTTTGACCCATAGTAAAGGCCCAACCAAAACTTAAAAAAAGTGTTGTAGGCCCAAACAATTTGAAAACCTAGGTCCAGCCCATGAAAATTAAAAGACAGGGCCCGTTAAAGTCCATAATAAGACTTGGAGTTACCAAAAGGAAGCACGAGGTCGTGACAATTGATCTCGTTTTTTTAGTATAATTACGAGCTCGACAAGGCGACCTGGAGAATTCAATCTGAGGTCGTAAGCAACCTTGAAAATTGAGGTCGGAACAAAATAGATTTTAGGTCGCATAGATGAGATCATTTTTGACTTATAAAAAGCAAAATGAAGCCACGACCTACCATTCAAATTGAGGTCGTTATAACGTGGCTTGAGATCTCAAATCTCAGGTCGAATTTGAACTGGGAAGTATGAAAAATCCCCACGACCTGGGGCTCATTTGAGGTCGTTCTTGTGTTAAGGTTGTACTACATCGAAATCGTGAATTCCAGGTCGGAAATGAACTATAAATCAAGCTTGTAGCTCACGACCTAAGACCAACTTGAGGTCGTTTTTAGACTGGCCGAGGTCGTGGTGACGAGCTCGAAATTAGCCTAAAAATTGAGGTCGTTTTACACGACCTGGACACTATTTTGAGCTCGAATTTAGTTTGGAATTTTGAGAAAAAAATACCCGAAAGGTACAGAAAATTTGAGAAAAATAAAGCAATAAAAACCCCGAATCCCGATTGTGATCAATGTAACTTCTGGAAAATTCGATAGATTTTCTAAGTGATATGGGTCGAAAATACACTGATTTCTCCTCGAAATTTCCAGGTCGAAAATGACTTAGGAAACATGGAAAAATAATTTTACGCTCGAAGCGCAATCTAATGTTTTTAAATTAGTGCCGTTTTAGCGCCGTTTAATGCCGTTTAGCGTCACTTAACATTGTTTTAGCGTCGTTTAAGGCTACTTAGTGCCGTTTAGCATCGTCTAACATTCGTCGTAAATGCGTCGGTCGCTCCACGCTTTACAAAAAAGACGATACCCGTGAAACACTAGTGTACGAAGATATACCCTGACCCAAGTCTTGAAAAAGGCCGTTATAACTTCAAGGAAAGCCTGATCAGCTTTCCTAGAAGTTGGGGGGGCAAATGATATGGGCTAAAAATAAGCCCTAAAGACACATTTAGTGTTGCATTAATTAGACCTAGTATGGTCCAAACGTGGGGCCCACCGGGCGGCCCAAAAACCCTAATTAAATATTAATTTCATAATTAATATTAGGGGTAATAACCAGCTCAGCAATAAGAGTTGGATAAGGATATTTTTTCCACCAGACTTAGCCACCAAGGCATCCAATTCAATATGGAAACTGATTCCTACAAGGAATAGATCTAGAACCTTCCCCAAAGACTTGTCTACCAAGTCTCCTATTCCTACCATAATTCTAAGGCTCCAGCAGCCTATATAAAGGGACTGACCCCTCACCTCAGAACTATGTTTTATTGGCTTGATTCTCTAATTACAGAGATACGTAGGCATTCTGTGAGGACCGTTTAAGTCTCAAACACAGAAGCAGCCATTGAAGCACGAAGCTCACGAACCCTAGCATTAAATACACAAACCCTAGCCGCAATAATTGTAACCTAGTTTTTGTTCCACAACATTTGGCGCCGTCTGTGGGACTAGACATCAACCATGGTTACCACTCGAAGAACAACACCGGTCTCGACTGAGGCCACCTCTGGCACTGTTATCCCATCAGTTTTTGCTCCTCCATTGACGGAGCAAGGGACGAATCCTCACACTCAGATCTCTCAACCATTAGGGACGAATCCCCGTGTTGAGGGATCTCAACCAGAAATCGTCCCTCCAGGAGAGGAGACTAACCCGCTCCAGATGATAGTCTCTCCTCTCCCTCTGAGTAGTCGCCCACCTCTTCATAGCATCTCCACTTCTTCTCTCCCTGTCAACACCAACCCACTGTATGGGCTGCCTAACTACCCCCAGGATCCAAGGGATCCAGGACCAAGCGGTCATGCTCGGCTTGGATGGGGGACCTTGGACATTTGAGCAGAATCTTTTGGTGTACCATCGATTGGGAGAAAATGAGGATCCTCACGTGTCGAAGCTTAATAAGATGGATATATGGGTACAAGTATATGATCTCCTTAAAGGATGCTTATCGGAGAAAATTCTGCAGAGTATAGGGAATTTTGTGGATACTTTTGTTAAGTCAGATTCTGCAAACCTTGATGGATTCTGGAAGCCGTTTGCACGTATTAGAGTAACGATGGATATTGATAAACCTCTGAAATGGAGAATGAAGATTAAGCGTGATGGGGATTCCTGGAGTTGGATTAACTTTAACTAAGAAAGATTGAGCACCTTTTGTTTTTTCTTTTGGCATGCTGGTCCATTCTGAAAGGGACTGTGCGTTTGTATATGCTAATCTTGATAAGGAGTTTGACAGGGCATACGAGGTTTGGATACGAGCACCTAACCGAAATGCAGGCAACAAGAATCCTGGAGCAAGGTGGCAGCGTAATGGACCTGAAGGAGGTTGGTTATGGGCGAGTAGTACTGGTGGTGTGAGTTCGACGGCAACCATGAACGGTGAAGATAAGGGTGGGGCGAATGGTATGGAAGTGGATGATATTTCACGAGAGATTTTAGGAGGTGATGGTGCAATTCAAATTGTGGAGAGAAATCAGGGGGAAGTAGTTACGAATAAGAATAATTTAAATCAAGGAAGGAAATCAGTGGATGAGAGTATGCAAGGAAAGGAGATAACAGTTGTAGATTCTAAGAGGAGGCGAGTAGAACAAGAGCAAATTACGGAGACAGTTGAAATACAAGAAAATTCAAACTTTGGGCTTGATTCTCAAAATGGGCCAAAAAACTTGCAAGAGGCGTGACCTGTGATTCAGGCCCACTTAGCCCAATGAGTATGTTAGTGTGGAACTGTCATGGGATGACCAACCCACGTACAGTTAGGTTCCTGAAAGAAATCACTTGTCAAATAAGGCCTAGTTTAATTTTTTTATCCGAGACTTTAGTCACTAGAAATAAAGTTGAAGAAGTTTGTAGAAAGTTAGACTTTGCTGGGTACTGGGTTGTTGATGTTCATGGGCATAGCGGTGGATTAGCGTTGCTTTGGAAGAATGAAGGAGGGGTTCGAGTTATTGATGGTGGGGCTCATTACATTGATTTTGAGGTTAAGAATGAACAGGTGGGTAGGTGGAGATATACGGGGTTTTACGGTTATTCGGAGAGGGAAAGAAGAAGGGAGTCATGGGAGTTACTTCGTGGGCTAGCATCTCGATCGACGTTGCCTTGGTGTATTATCGAAGATTTTAATGACTTAATGTATGCAGATGAGAAGCGTGGTGGAAGGGATCATCCGCGGCCTTTGATGGAGGGCTTTGTGCAAACAGTTGATGATTGAGGGCTTATAGACCTTGGTTTTGTTGGCAAAAAGTTTACATGGGAAAGATTCCGGGGCAAAGAAAATTTGGTTCAAGAGCGTTTGGACTGAGGGCTGGCTAATCGAGCTTGGTGTGAGTTGTTCCCGCTGGCTGAATGTAAGGTGTTGGATGTATCTACTTCAGATCACCTTCCGTTGCATCTTCAACTTAATAAGCAGGTGTTTGTGCTAAGAGTGGGTCATTTTCGTTTTGAGAATGTTTGGATTCGAGAGAAGGAATGCTGGAATTTGGTTAAGCACAGTTGGGAAAGCACTGCTGATCAAGGAATTGTGACTAAAATTCAGGCTTGTTGTCTTAAGCTTGAAGAGTGGAGAGGAGGGGAGAGTCAAAGGTATCGAGATAAAATAAAGGAATGTAGAATCAAGTTGAGAAAGCTCGGGTCAAGGAGGGATAATCATGGTGTTCAAATGTATAAAGATATAAAGTGAGAGTACTTAAATTTGTTGGAGAGACAGGAGTGTTATTGGAAACAACGAGCGAAGCAATTCTGGTTAAGGGAAGGAGACAATAACACTCGTTTTTTCCATAAATATGCTTCAAAAAGGAAGAATAATAACCAGATTAGAAGAATCAAAGATGAAAATGGGAAGTGGAAAGAATCGGCAGAAGAGATTCAGGGTGTCATTACTGATTACTTTTTGCATTTGTTTAAAGCTTCGAAATTGGAGGGGGTTTGTCACAAAGAGAGATTGTGAGTCAAGTTTCGAATGAGGAAAACATGGCACTAATAGATGAAATCACTACTGATGAAGTGAAGGCAGCTGCGTTTTCTACGCACCCTGATAAATCTCCAGGGTCAGATGGTTTAAACCCGGGTTTCTTTCTGACTTTTTGGCATATAGTTTGCTGTGATGTGGTTAAATTTTGCAAGAATTATATGAGTACAACGGAGCTGCCAGCAGACATTAATCGTACTTTCGTGTGTTTAATACCCAAAGTTAAAGCACCTCAAATGATGACGGAGCTTCGACCAATTTCGCTTTGTAATGTACTGTTGAGGATTTTATCAAAAGTCATGACTAACAGGTTGAAGCCGTGTTTGGGGGGGTTTGATTTCGGATAAACAAAGCTCTTTCATCGAGGGTAGACTTTTAACCGATAATGCGTTCATTGCTTTTGAAGTCAATCACTACATGAAGAGGCGAACCCAAGGCAAGAATGGAATAGCGGGTTTAAAAATTGATATATCGAAGGCTTATGATAGACTTGAATGGCATTTTATTGAGGACAAGGTGAGGAGGTTTGGGTTTAATGAGGTGTGGATAAGTCAAGTTATGGGGTATGTTCGAACGGTTGCCTATAGCTTTTTACATAATGGTAAAAATTTTGGAGATGTTCGACCTCGACTGTGAGTAAGGCAAGGGGATCCTATCCCCCCTTATATTTTCATTCTCTGTGCAGAAGGATTAAGCGCGATTCTTCGAAGAAATGAAGAGGCAGGCTTGCTACATGGTTGTACTGTTGCTAGAGGAGCTCCTACTATTTCTCACTTACTATTCGTCGATGATTGTTATCTATTTTTTAGAGCTACGGTACCCGAGGCTTTGGTCATGAAAAATATTCTCACGAGGTATGAAATTATATCGGGTCAAACTATAAATTACAACAAATCCGTTGTTACGTTTTCCCCGAATACAACACTGGAGAACATGACGATAGTTTGTGCTCAGCTGGGTGTTTGTGAAGCTCCGGGTAGATATCTGGGTATGCCAATGAGAGTAGGCACGAAAAAAGCTGAGACGTTTGGTTTTTTACTTGATCGTTTACAACAGAGGTTGTAAAGATATGGGGATAAGGTGTTATCGAAAGCTGGAAAGGTGACTTTGTTGAAGACTGATGTTCAGTCGATTCCTAATTTTTGGATGAACCCGTTATTAATCCCTATGGAGATTTGTGATGGGATTGAAAAGAAAATGAATGCTTTTTTGTGGTGTAATTCAAATACAGGCAGGGGTATAAAATGGTGTTAGGTAGCCAACTATTTTAGGTAGCCTACAATTTTTTAAGTTTATTTCCAAAATTCACACTAACCTACCATACCTACCATACCTACCATACCACATATCATCTATAAATACCCCATCTCCCTTAATTACTAAAATACACCAAATTCTCTCCTCTCTCTATTTAGCTGCTAGATAGTCCGTCTAGTAGGAAAGCCGGTTTAGCCCGCTTTCAGGAAGTGTCGGGATAGAAGGTCCTCGTGCCTAAACTATTCCTTAGGGTACTTGGGTCTGACTGCAGCCATCGGAGGTGGTCCCGCTGCAGAGGTCTTTCTATCAGGTTGTGTGGCACTGTCCGGGTTGGGAGAGGGAGAGAAGGAAAGGTTGTCGGGAAACAGTGATAGGGGAGGTTTTGAGATAAACACTTCAGTGAGTTGGGAATATACATAATAGGTATCGTAGGGCTGAATTTGTGTATAAAATTCAAGGGTCGGATACCCGGATATTGTAATCTCTTTTATCTAGTGTGAAGTTGTTACTCTTGTGGATGTAGGCTGGGCCGAACCACGTTAAATCTCTTGTCTCTTTTACTGTATTGTTGGTTTATTGCTTTATTACTATCACGTATATTTGTGGGATCTAAGCACACATATTTACCAAATCGCTTCCGCATTCACCGGGATTTAGGCAGATTCCTAACAGTTGGCATCAGAGCTAGTTGTGTCTAAATTATTGGTGCCGAAGGAAAGTCGTTAAGAAAAGTGGTTGTCTAATAAGGCGCCGTTTTGACAGAAGTGCTCCCATTGTTTCTTACACTTACCTGGCCAATTGATTTAGTTGTTTGGATTGGTTTGTATGTGCAAACGGAGATCATGGCAAGTATTGGAGGATTCAAGGTGACTCCATATGATGGTAAAGGAAGTTTTACTCTTTGGCAGAGAAGGGTAAAGGATATCCTAACCCAACAGAAGCTAGCAAGGGCTTTGAAGGGGAAGGAGGGAAAACCAACAAAGATGGTTGATATAAAATTGGAGGAAGAAGATAAGGCCCTTATTCTTCTTACTTCGCTTCCGGAGTCATTCGATCATTTGGTCACAACCATTTTGTACGGAAAGTACACGTTAAAAATGGAGGAGGTTCAGTCAGCACTTTTGTCAAATGCTGGAAGGAAGAACCAGGATGGTGACAAGGACGGAATTACAGTTTTGGCTTTGCGTAGCCAAAATAATAGAGGAAGGGGTGCTGTGAGAGGATCTACCAATAGCAGGGGTAAATCCAGATACAGTGAAAAGGACATGCAGTGCTTTGGTTGCAAGGAGTGGGGTCATATTAGGTCGAATTGTCCGCTTAATAAGAAGGATCCAGATGCATCATTGGCTGTGGTTACTCTCGATTGTGAAGATGTTTGCACCGTCTTCAATCGAGGCACTAGTTCTCCAGGAGAATGGATATTAGACTCAGGGTCATCTTACCATGTATGTTCCGAGAGGGGGCATTCTGACAAATTCCAAGATACAAAGAATGAAACAGTTTCTTTGGCTGATGGATCTACTTGTGAGATCAAGGGGATTGGAATTGTGAAAATCAAAATGTTCGATGGAATAGTTCACAGCTTGAACGGGGTAAGATATGTGCCTAAGCTGAGGAAGAATCTAATATCTATCGGTCGGTTAGCTTCAGAAGGCTACAGATGCTCTGTAGTAGGGGGAGCTATGAATATCAAAAGAGGCCGTGTGGTTCGGATGAAGGGAGAGCTACGTGGGGGAATATATCGTCTGATTAGTACGTGGCCAGAACGTACTGGAACTTCGAAAATCTGGTTATCTCGTGCACGAGGGAAGAGTGACTTGAAGGATACTGCTGCGGTTGTATTGCCTTCCAGTCTAGACGATGGTGCAAAGACTGTTGGGATGGATGCTTGGTCGAAGGGCTTCCACGACATCAACGAGTAGTTGGTGTGTTGCAGCTGCATATGGGCATCGATCAACACGAATCAAGTGAGCAGTGAACCATGCAACAGATTGATTTGTTTGATATGCAGTTGGGGAGTAAATGAAAGATCGATGGTCACACTTGTGTGTGTGATGGTCACACTTGCGTGTGTGATGAACTACATATGTGATTGGCCGACGTGAATCAAGTGAGTATGTGTGTATACAACAGATTGCTTCACATGTATGTAGTTGGACAAATAGAGGTCAATGGTACACTTGTGCGTATAGCAAGTGGGCATTCTAGAATGAATGTGCAAACTAGGGTATAGTTTGGAGTCTTGGACTCGGGGGGAGTTTTGTCGTATGGAATGATACGGATCGAGGAAATGTTGGAGCTGTGTAAACAGGGCGCAGGTATAGAGTGCAAGTGATTAGTTGTGAGTTTGGAAATAGGGGGAGATTGTTAGGTAGCCTACTATTTTAGGTAGCCTACAATTTTGTAAGTTTATTTCCAAAATTCAAACTAACCTACCATACCTACCATACCACATATCATCTATAAATACCCCATCTCCCTTCATTACTAAAATACACCAAATTCTCTCCTCTCTCTATATAGCTGCTAGATAGTCCGTCTAGTAGGAAAGCCGGTTTAGCCCGCTTTCAGGAAGTGTCGGGATAGAAGGTCCTCGTGCCTAAACTATTCCTTAGGGTACTTGGGTCTGACTGCAGCCATCGGAGGTGGTCCCGCTGCAGAGGTCTTTCTATCAGGTTGTGTGGCACTGTCCGGGTTGGGAGAGGGAGAGAAGGAAAGGTTGTCGGGAAACAGTGATAGGGGAGGTTTTGAGATAAACACTTCAGTGAGTTGGGAATATACATAATAGGTATCGTAGGGCTGAATTTGTGTATAAAATTCAGGGGACGGATACCCGGATATTGTAATCTCTTTTATCTAGTGTGAAGTTGTTACTCTTGTGGATGTAGGCTGGGCCGAACCACGTTAAATCTCTTGTCTCTTTTACTGTATTGTTGGTTTATTGGTTTATTACTATCACGTATATTTGTGGGATCTAAGCACACATATTTACCAAATCGCTTCCGCATTTGCCGGGAATCAGGCAGATTCCTAATAAATGGTTATCGTGGGATCGCAAGTGCGTAAGCAAGGAGGAAGGGGGATTGAGTTTTAAGAAATTGCACAGTTTTAATGTGGCTATTCTTGCAATGCAGGGATGGAGACTTATAAATAATGCTAATCCACTTGTTACAAGTTTTATGCGTGCTCGTTATTTCACTCAATCTAATTTTTTAAATGTTAAGTTAGCAAATAACCCCAGTTATATGTGGAGAAGCTTAATGGAGGCTCAAGATATTGTTAAGCAGGGTTGTAGACGAAGAATAGGTGATGGTCATAGTACTAAAGTTTGGATGGTACCGTGGCTGCCGTGTCCGATAAATGGTTGTCTCACAACTCAAATGCCTGAAGAACTTACGGATGCCGTGGTGCATAATCTGATGGAAGAGAATGGTCGTAGTTGGGATGATGAGATTCTCCGTGACATTTGTAATGAAAGAGATAGGAAGTTAATTAAACAGATTCCTATTCCCTTGAGAAGCAGAGAAGACACTTGGTTCTGGTTAATGGAAGATAAAGGGGATTTTACGGTGAAAAGCTGCTATCGAAAGTTACAGGGTAGAAGTGAATGCCCAGCTGCAAGTTTCTGGAAGAAATTGTGGTCGTTAAAACTACCAGGTAAGGTCTTAAATTTTTTATGGCGAACTTGTAGAAACTGTCTACCTACAGCTGCTGCCTTGGTAGTAAAACAGGTGAATGTTAATTTGTTGTGTCCCTGGTGCCAAGCTTATCGAGCGGATGCAGTTCGTATTTTGTTTAAGTGTAATTTTACAAGGGATGTGTGGATGGCAGCTGGGTTATAGGACTTAATTGTAGTGCAGGCAGCTGATACTGTATTAGAGGTGTTGCAGGACATTTTCAGGAGATGTAGTAAGGAGCAGTGTGCACTGGTGGGGTCGTTTTGCTGGAATCTTTGGAACAGACGTAATAAATGGGTCTGGGATCGTGTCAATATGTCGGTGTTTGGAGTTAAGGCTTCAGCTTTGAATTTGTTGTTAGACTGGAAACGGGCTCAGGATAATGTTGAATGTAATAATAAGCAGCAACAACTTGGTGCTCGGACCTGGACTAAACCACCTACAGGCTGGGTTAAAATAAATTTGGATGCAGCTTATGATCTTCGTGCAGGCATAATGGGCACAGGCTGTGTGGTTTGAGATGAGGGGGGAATTTTCTTCGAGCTCGTTGTACCGCTTTGAATATGCGCACAAGCCCGAGAGAAGCAGAAGCCTTGAGTCTAAAAGAGGCACTAACCTGGACAAAAGACTGGATGCGATCAAGGTGCATTTTCGAGACTGACTGCAAGTTGTTGGTAGATGCTATTACAGGAAGTCGTGGAAAGTCCTATTATGATACGATTGTTGCCGATTGTTTAAAATTAATTAAGCACTTTGATAAAGTGCTATGATAAAGTGCTAGTTGTTTTTATTTATCGATCTGCGAATCATGCAGCCCATCTTTTAGTAACGGTCGCGTATTCTGTGTCAGGTCATCAGGAGTGGCTATATATTACTCCGGAGTTTATTGATTGTACCATTGCTATTGAGAAGTATTAATGCAAGGACGTTTATTTTCAAAATAAAATAAAATTCCCTTACTCTTATTTACAAATACTAGCTTAATAGCCGTGCAAGCACAACTACTTTTTTTTATATAATTTAAATATTTAATATTTTATTTTGATTTAAAATTTTCAACTTTTGTTTATTTATTTTTCAGAATTGTTTTTTAGTACACTGTGTTAATATATTTTTACATATTAATTTTATTAAACTGATTACTTGCTTTTTATTTACATGCATTTTATAAAAATTTAGATTATTATTTTTGAATATTTTCTATTAGTTTTGTTTTTATACAAATATTTTCTTTTAGCATTAAAACTTATATTTTTTATAATATTTATTAATTAAATTTAATATCTTGTGTTGATTTGTTACTATATTATATTTTTCTTAAATAGTTATATAAAAATATATTCAAATATTTGTACATTTTCTGGTATAAGTCATTGATGACAATTTTGTAAATAAATACAATGTTCGACTTACAATAATACTCTTATGTTTTTATGTGACATTTTCTTATAAATTCAGATTATTTACTTGAAGGTGGCCTTAAGAACATAAATAATCCCATTAAAATATATAGCAAATATTATCGTTAATCAAAAGAAAATTTTAAATATATTTATTTAAATATATGATCAAAACATTTTAAAAAGTATGCAAAACGTCAAAACATCATACATTTTAAAATAGTAAAAATATATTTGTTTGTGTGTTTAGTTCAATTTGTCATAATTTTGTGTACACCTAAACGGAAATGTTGAACAATGTATCGATCCCTAGCGTTTTCTTTAAAATCTTAATCTATTAACCTTGATGGTGAACTTGTAAATTTTAGCGCAAATATTACCTTTTGTAGTGCCTGTTTGGCAAAAATTTTTTTAAGAACTTATGGACTTATTTTCGGGTAAAAATTTCATATTTTGATAAAAAAAATTTATACAAGTATTTAATGTATGTTTGAGATTCAATAAGTTGCAAAAGTAAGTTGGAAAATAAGATGGAAAATTAGGAATTTCTAACTTTGTCTTAAAATAAGTATAAGTTGAATTATTCTGGAAAAAAGTTCCCCTAAACACCCCCATAGTCTGTTACTTTTCTCAATAGCTGATAATCCATGTAAAGACCATGCACGAATTTAATATGAAGTGAAATTAAAATATTAAAATAAATAAATTATCAAGAATAAATATAATTAATATATATTATTTAAATATGTATTTATAAAGAATTGAATGAAAAAAGTAAATAACCATTAAGGTGAAGCTGAAAAAATTAAATTAAATTTGTATAATTATGTAGTTACATGTAATCAAATTCGAATTTAGTAATAAACAAATTTGATACTTGATACTATTACACGTCACTGAAATATGATTTTTTACATTAATAAAAAATATAAATGTGAAACAAAAAACTACTCCACAAATTATATATTATTGAGCCCCCACCCCACACATTACCAGTGATAAATAAACATAGTTCAGTTACCAGAGATCGAAGGATGTGTACTTTGAGTCTATATAAACATAAGATTTGATACTCACTTAGATTAGACAAGGACATAATCCATCTTAATGTAATGTTGTGCTTTAAAACAAGTACCACATTGAATATCACATGTTTTCGACATGTGAACTCCATTTTTTCTTTATGATTTAGTTTATAAATTTTTAATTTTAATTCGTGAACTTACCAATTTGATATTCAAAATTTAATGAAATAATATCACGTATGTTAACAAGATATTCAGTGAACAGTAGATTGAAAGACGCTTATCTATGATATATACATTACTGAATAGAAGTCAATCACGGCACGTGTTTAATTAGAAATAATTATCGTCCCAACGTAATATTAATAGCATATTATGTCGATATTTATATAAATTTTGTTAACATGTGTAACGATTTAGTATAAAATTGTTGCCCAAAACATAATACCAATAGAATATTTTTTGTCAGCATTTATATAAATTCCGTATTCAATATAAATTGAGTAGAAGTCAGTTAATTGTTGCCCCAAACATAATATCAATAGCACATTGTGTTAGTATTTATATAGATTCCGTTAACATGTGTAATGATTTAGTATAAATTGTATGATAATTAATGTTATATAAAGTAAATTTGAATAAAATTATCTAGATCCAAGTCAAAAAATAATTTGGGCGAAGTGTCAAGGAGAAGGCTAGACGTCTAATAGTTTATTATGAATATTCTTCATACCATGCATAAAAAAATGTTACTAAAAATTAATCATTTCTCGTCTAAACAAAATAAAATCAAGAAACTGATACATAATGCATGATATACGATACTTTACAATACTCTACATGCATAATCCACTACATATGATCTGTACATTTGGAACCTATTTAATACTGTATTGAATTAATATTAAATAAGCAAATATCAAGGTTGCTGAACAATAAAAGTTTCCAAGATTTTCTTGTAATGATCGATTCAGAACTCAGATACTTAAACTAAATGACAGAATTAGTATTGTTACTGTTGCATGTTGATACTGTGATGTTGTTTGTAATACACTTTTACCTAGGCTTTATGCAAATTAATTGTCTCTAATGCATGTGTTTAGGTTAATCAAAGAAAAGCTTGTACCTAACGTTGATCATAAATTTGTAATTAGTGAATAAACAGTAAGAACTGGAAATCTCTGTTTAAAATTTATGTGGTAACTTGTATGTTAGTTTTGGTTAAGGAGTTGGATTAATAATGTGGCCACATGTAGCTCGAAATTGGATAAAAGAGGGCGGCTTATAATTATTAGATAATGATGCTTTCTTAACTACTATACCTAAAATTGGTTGTTTTGATTTGTGAAAATTATAATGGAGGGGGAGGCTACCAACGAACACAGCTATTTATGTGTTGTTGACACTGGAGTTTTATCAATAAACCCATACAACTTTTATTTATTAAATAAATCCTTCCATTACAGCTTTCAAGTACATGGAGTGTGTGTTTTGGGTCAACACCGATAAACTGCTAACTGAATTTTCATTGTATATTTATGTTTACAAGAAACAGCCAAATGTATGGCTTCCCTCTACAATTTTTTTGGTAGACAATCCCTCTTCACGTGAGACCAATGTGTACTGTTTGAAGAAAAGCTTGTCCACTGGAAAGTTGTTGTTTTTTCTTTTTTTTTTTCCCTGGTCCATTGGAAATATATTCTTAAATTTCTTATATATTAATTATGAGAATATAGTCAACTTTTTTTCTTCAAATCAGTCGAAATTTAATTGTATTATAATTATTAAAAATAACTTGGTCGATTTTTTTTTTAATTTTTTCCGCTGCAGCCATCCTTCTATCTTATTTAGTTCAATGACATTTTAATTTACTTCAACTCTTGTAAGTATCAAGGTTTTGTAAATGCATTTAAAATATTTTATAAATTTCCTCTTTTTGCCTTTAATATTGAAAAATATGCTGGATCTAAGAAAGCTATGAATATAAAATATATCGATATGACTTTTGGCCTGTTTGGCCAGACTTAAAATAAGTCACTTTGGACTTATTTTCGGGTAAATATTTCATATTTTGATAATTTTTTTTATACAAGTATTTAATATATGTTTGAGATTCTATAAGTTACAAAAAAAAATTGACTTTTTCAGAAAAAGTTAAAAATCTTTAATAAAAAAAAAATTCCCCAAACACATCCTTTATCAAGTTACTAGTAGAGTTTGGGGTTATCCAAAGTCCCAACTAAAGATATCAAGAATTGGGCCTACTGTTCCAGGATCGATTTGGTTTTAAGAAAAAGAAAGTGTGGCCCAGCTGCCCGATGGCTGTATTGGAAGTGGTTTAACCATAAGAGTTTATTAAGAAGTCAGCTAGGCTGGGCTGTGGGGCGTTGGGCTTGATCTAGTATTATTAGCTGCTAGCCGATAATCCGCGTCATGATAAATTATGTTAAACTAGCTTTGTAGACTGTGTAATGCAGTGTCATATTCTAGATATAATTAAATTATTAGTTTGTTCGGGAATTTTTTTTGTACATTTGCGTATTAGAATAACAATTTATGAGTTATGCGACAAGTAAAGTTAGTACAAATTTGTATTACATATTTATAGAGTAGGGATCTAGAGAAAACTTTTTAGATAGAAAACTTAAGATACTAGATCTATACCGTTGATTACATTTGTAATTAATGAATTTAAAATAAATGTTATAATGACAAAATAGTAACTTCATAAATACAAGTAGAATCCTGATTGATTTGCAAGGTCAATCAATCAATCAATATATATATATATATATATATATATATATATATATATATATATATATATATATATATATATATATATATATATATATATATATATATATATATATATATATATATATATAAAGGAGGATAGCGGGAGTTTAGGTGGCGCTCTAATATCGTGTCATCGATTTTTCTAATTTTCTAGAATTTTAAACACTAATAAATATAAAAATATCAATTAGCATATTAGAAGTAGAAAATCGATTTTTCTAATTTTCTAGAATTTTAAACACTAATAAATATAAAAATATCAGTTAGCATATTAGAAGTATAATAGGTGTTCGAATTTATAAAGGAGAAGAGTTCAAATTTATAGGAAAGACATATGATTAGAAGTTCTATTGGAAGTATAATAAGTATTTATAAGACATACAATTAAAAGTTCTATTGGAAGTAGAATAGGAGTTCGAATTTATAGACAGTAAGAGTTCGAATTTGTAGAAAAAATATATAAATAAAAGTTCTACCAGAACTAGAATAGGTGTTTGAATATATAGAGCAGACATATAATTAAATATTTTATAAAAAGTATGATCTTCTTAAATTATATATTTTTTATATAATTTAATTATACTTATATTAAGAAAATTTATTCATAAATCCAATACTATTGTAATGAAAAAAGTCACCGTATTTAAAAAGAAAAGAATTGATGTGTTAACATAATAAAAGAACAATCTCATGCAGAAATCCTAAATAAATACAGGAGTATCTATAATATAAAGAGAATATAAGATGTGTTTTAATTTTCTAAAACTCCAAAATTTTTAGAAAATTTAAGAATGTATAAATTGGAATTCACTCTATTTTTTAGGTTTTGATTTTAAGGAAAAAAATTGTTGTGAAAGATAAGTAACATCAATAATATGTAATGAAGTTAGAATCATCAATATATATATATAAAGGAGGATAGCGGGAGTTTAGGTGGCGCTCTAATATCGTGTCAATCGATTTTTCTAATTTTCTAGAATTTTAAACACTAATAAATATAAAAATATCAATTAGCATATTAGAAGTAGAAAATCGATTTTTCTAATTTTCTAGAATTTTAAACACTAATAAATATAAAAATATCAGTTAGCATATTAGAAGTAGAATAGGTGTTCGAATTTATAAAGGAGAAGAGTTCAAATTTATAGGAAAGACATATGATTAGAAGTTCTATTGGAAGTATAATAAGTATTTATAAGACATACAATTAAAAGTTTTATTGGAAGTAGAATAGGAGTTCGAATTTATAGACAGTAAGAGTTCGAATTTGTACAAAAAATATATAAATAAAAGTTCTACTAGAACTAGAATAGGTGTTTGAATATATAGAGCAGACATATAATTAAATATTTTATAAAAAGTATGATCTTCTTAAATTATATATTTTTTATATAATTTAATTATACTTATATTAAGAAAATTTATTCATAAATCCAATACTATTGTAATGAAAAAAGTCATCGTATTTAAAAAGAAAAGAATTGATGTGTTAACATAATAAAATAACAATCTCATGCAGGAATCCTAAATAAATACAGGAGTATCTATAATATAAAGAGAATATAAGATGTGTTTTAATTTTCTAAAACTCCAAAATTTTTAGAAAATTTAGAGAAAGTATAAATTGGAATTCACTCTATTTTTTAAGTTTTGATTTTAAGGAAAAAAATTGTTGTGAAAGATAAGTAACATCAATAATATGTAATGAAGTTAGAATTTCGATTTCAAACGAGAGCGGCTCGAAACGTGTTTAACGGGAAGACGGCTCACTATAAAAGATCGTGCTAGCTATTAAAATATCATACAAGTAAATTTTAACGATCGTGCTAGCTATTATAAATTTTATTTTATTTTTAGGATTTGATTTTTATGGATAAACATTATCATAAAAATAATATATGTAAAAGTTAGGTTTTTGGTCTTAACGAGAGAGCAAATCAATAGTAATAAATGTGTTTAACAAGAAAGCGATTCATTAGATAAGACTGTACAAAAGATGTTTAAATATATAATTAATACATAAAGTAAAATGTTTTATTAGAAGTAGAATACAAGGACGGTGGATACATCTTATACGAGTTTTTAAAACTATACATCTTTTTTCCTAGAAATCTTTATTTTAACTTTTTTATACAATTTAATTATACTTGCATTACAAAAATATATCCATAAATGTAATATTATTCCCGTAACGAAAAGTCTTCATATTTTAATTTTTTTTTTGATATGTTAACATAACAGAAAGACATTCCCATGCGGAAATTATAAATAAATACAAGAATATCTATAATATACAGAAAATATAAGATGTATTTTCATCTTTTAAAACTCCATAAATATTAGAAAGTTTAAAGAATATAAAAATTGGAATTTACTCTATTTATATAATGAAGTTAGAATTTTGGTTTCAAATAAGAGTGGCTCGAAACGTATTTAACGGGAAGACGGCTCGCTAAAAAAGATTGTATTAGCTATTAGAATTTGATACTAAAGTCATAAATTTCTTTTTATTTTTATAGTTCGACTTTATAGATAAAAAATATTATATAAGTTGTTAAAAAGTTGGGATTTCGGTTTTAACGAGAGAGCGGCTCAATCGAAAGAATCGTATTTAACAAGAAATTGATTCATTAGAGAAGATTATTTAATTATAAAATTTAATATTAATATTATAATATAACGTAAATGCATTGAATTTTTTTAAAATATTGTAACGCCGCCGCGAAGCGCGGCTTTATCAACTAGTTAATTATATAGACTATACATGGTAATGATCTTATCATTGTTCCACTAACTAACTTGAGCATTAACTTAAATAAAACACTACAATGCAAGAAAGATCTCGTGATTAAAGAGAATTAAGAAGTTAATTTCGAAAAATAGAAAATCTCATAAGGAATCTAACATAAGTAAATTATAAAATTTATATTAACCAAGTGTTCTATTATGTATTCTACTAAGTGTTCTATGATATTTATATTATTTATTATTTGTAGTATATGTGTTCTATTAAGTATTTTATTACGAGTTTATTAAGTGTTCTACTACATATTTATCTTATTATCTTTTAATAAATTTAATTTTTATAAAGCTAAATATTAAAATCTTGCATAGTATCTTTCTAATTTATTTTTTATGAGATAAGATTTAACACTCAAAAAAATATTAATTTTTTGAGATTTTATCATGTGTTCTCTTAAGTGTTTTAGTATGTGTTCTCTTAAGTGTTCTCTTAAGTGTTTTACTAATATTTTAATACTTATTAATATTTTAATTAAATTTAAATACTTATTAATATTTTAATTAAATTTAAATTGCTTATTAGTTTTTAATAGAACACTTATTATTATTTTAATTATTTTTTTAATAAGGATTCGAAATCATAAAAAAAACATGTTCCTTTATTTAAAGAAACACTTAAAAGAGCACTTAAAAGAATATTTAAAATTAAATTATTTCAGAAAGAACACTTAAATGAACGTTACAATTTTTTCAATTAAAGAACACGTTATTATTTTTATTTGAGTATAAAATTCTAGAAAAAAATAATTTTATATATTTCAGAAACACTTTAATTGTCTTATTAGTTTATTACCTTTTTAAAGAACACTTATTGAAAAATTATGTTATTTTTCATTTATTATGTTATTTATATTTATTTTATTGGAACACTTAAAAGAACATTTACTAAAATTTTAACTAAATTTGAATTACTTTTTAATTTTTTAATAGAACACTTAGAAAAACACGTTATTAGTATTTTAATTATTTTTTAATAAGAATTCGAAATCATCAAAATCATCGAAAAACATGTTCCTTTATTTCGTGGAATACTTAAAAGAACACTTAAAAGAATAATTGGAAGAATATTTAAAATTAAATTATTTCAAAGATTACTTAAAAGAACACTTATTATTCGAAATCTAATGTGTTCTATCATGTGTTCTACTCCTACTCTTTTATATATTTTACTTACTTATGCTCTTTTATATATTTTAGTGGTTATTTTAAAATAAGATTCTATATATTATATTTTAAAAAGTGAAAATATTGAAATTCTTCGTTAGTATCTTCCTAATTTTTTTTAAGAATAATGTATTAATTAAACAATAATATTGAGGTTCTACTAGGTGTTCTAAAAAATCAGGCCAAATTTATTGTGTTTCTAAAAATAGTTTATATAATCTATAATGTATGTCTCGTTTAGCTAGTTGTTTAGAAACTTTTTTCATGATACTCTATAACGTATCTTATTATTTAATGAATTCTAACATTTTAGTTCTGTAAGTACAACACAATTTAGATTAGAACAACTAATAGGTGTAAATTTATATTATAACAATAAGAGAACACCTAAATTTATATTAGAACACCTAATAGAACACCTAGTACAATTTTAAATATACATTTCTTTGAACACCTAAAAGAACAAAAAAATAAAATAAAATTCAAGTATACAAATTTATTTAGAACACTTACCAAAACACTTAGTAAAATCTTAAAAACATATTTTTTATTAATTAAAAAATTATTAAATTAAAATATTCATACTTATATAGAACACTTATCAAAACACTTAGTAAAATCTCAAAATTTATATTAAAACACCTAAGAAAACACTTAGTTGAATTTCAAATATACATTTTTAGAACACGAGAACAAAAATCTTATTAAATACAAACATGGGGCTTTAGGAGCCACCTTTAAAATACTTATAAAAAATTTATTAAAATCTTAAAATTTATATTAGAAAACAGAGCACATAACCTAGCAAAATATTAAATACATATTTCTTATTTATTAAAATATTCAATTAATTAAAAGAGCATAAGAAAAACACTTTAATGAATCCCTACATTTTTGGTGTTTTCTTAAATTTTTATGTATATGTTTTATATAGATTATGTTAAGTGTTTCATTAAAAATTTAATTATTTAAATTTACTTCCTTGTATAAACAAATTGTTTTTACGACGACGCGGGATTCTATCAAGTATCTTTTGAAATATACATTAATTATTTAAAATAGCATTCAGTTGTGATTACTACAACTAAATTAGATTCTCTTAAGTGTTTCACATCAATTTAATGAATTTATTTTGATAATATGATTGTTTGTTCCTATATAAAAAATCGGATATTGTACAATGTAAATTTTTGCCTAATGTTAAATTATAATTTATGAATCCAATACAAATAGGATATGATTGTTGTACTTAATTCTGGTACGTAGTTGAAAATTTGAAAATAGGGATATTCCAAAATCTAAGCATATTTACATAAATATATAAATGATTGTACTTGTTTAATTTGAGTTTGTTTATACAAGGTGGCGATAAAAAGATTGATAAATTAGAATGATCTGATTGATACACTAGT
Source organism: Saposhnikovia divaricata (assembly GCA_036435485.1). Taxonomy (NCBI): domain Eukaryota; kingdom Viridiplantae; phylum Streptophyta; class Magnoliopsida; order Apiales; family Apiaceae; genus Saposhnikovia; species Saposhnikovia divaricata. The sequence continues at coordinate 61,883,495 of CM071598.1, forward strand.
TATGGAAATGTTGTTGATTGTCAAACTGTATTAATTGATACACATCTTGTAAATTTTGTTGTCAAATTTGCCCTTTTGATTTAATTAAAAAGAAAATAAAATTTGATTTACATGAAAAATTTCTGACCATCAGATTATTTCTAAGATCAATGGCTAATTGGAGGGTCTCTTATTCTCTCATTAACTATGGTTTTCTTTTGAACCTCCCATATATATATATATATAGGAAACTGGTCACCAACCACAGTTGGATATATATTTATATCCAACCAACCCATCTTGGATAAATTACATAAATATATAAATGATTGTACTTGCTTAATTTGAGTTTGTCTATACATGGTGGCGATAAAAAGATTGATAAATTAGAATGATCTGATTGATACACTAATTATGGAAATTTTGTTGATTGTCAAACTGTATTAATTGATACACATCTTTTAAATTTTGTTGTCAAATTTGCCCTTTTGATTTAAAAAGAAAATAAAATTTGATTTACATGAAAAATTTCTGACCATCAGATTATTTCTAAGATCAATGGCTAATTGGAGGGTCTCTTATTCTCTCATTAACTAAGGTTTTCTTTTGAACCTCCCACACACACACACATATATATATATATATATATATATATATATATATATATATAGGAAACTGGTCACCAACCACAGTTGGATATATATTTATATCCAACCAACCCATCTTGGATAAATTACATAAATATATAAATGATTGTACTTGTTTAATTTGAGTTTGTCTATACATGGTGGCGATAAAAAGATTGATAAATTAGAATGATCTGATTGATACACTAGTTATGGAAATTTTGTTGATTGTCAAACTATATTAATTGATACACATCTTGTAAATTTTGTTGTCAAATTTGCCCTTTTGATTTAAAAAGAAAATAAAATTTAATTTACATGAAAAATTTCTGACCATCAGATTATTTCTAAGATCAATGGCTAATTGGAGGGTCTCTTATTCTCTCATTAACACCAACCACAGTTGGATATATATTTATATCCAACCAACCCATCTTGGATAAATTTTTTTTGGCGGGCTTACTCTCTATTATATAGCGTATACCGCTATACATATACCGCTATATAATATAGCGTATGTCTACTTTTTTGTAATTCCCATTTTACCCTTTATTACTTACGATGTATTATAGCTTGTAATTGTTTACACAAACTCACGCAAGTGCACGTGGTCACAAGTAATACAATTAAAGTTCGTTCCACTGAGATCTGGTTAAGTTCTATTCAGTTAATGCACCTATTCAACAATGTATGGTTATAACTCACTGCTAAGACAAATCACAAATTGGGGTTTTAATTAACTAAATTAAACTAAAAGCAAATATTAAACTAAGAATTAAATTAACTAATGAGAATTGAAATCGAATTAATTATAAGAGAATAAACATGGGATCCTAACTTCATTAAATACTTCCCTTAGATCTGACGCCTTTAATCACTATATGCAATGGTTATGATATCTGATCGGATAACACGAAACAAGTACACGCTACCTGTCAGCACACGTATACCAAACTAAACATACATCCACAAAAGAGATAGAAGATGAATAGACACCAATTATGCTTAGACCCTATATGTCTATAGAATTTGAAAACATAACGGTTGAAGAACAAGTTATCCACAAAGATCACACAGGGCAGTATAAGTATTTTCATCTCACACCACGAATCATATTGATAAACAATCATGAACCTATGCTAGCATGGCAAGTTCTAAATCTCAAGATCCACTTTCACTTCACAAGAGATTAACAATTCAATTTAGATGTTAGCTACGCATCTAAAAGCATTAAAATTAACCATACGAGGATATTAATTACAAACCACACACAGATCTTTAAAGCATCAAGATACTAAGTTCCATAAATAAATCCTTTAGAATCCTATGACAATGATTAATTCATAATTGAACCGTTCATCGTCATGGGATTTGATGAAAACATGATAATAAACAAGATATGAATAAAAGAAGTAATTATATTAATAAAACAAAGAGTTAAGAAAACAAATCTTGAATCCAGAATAACACAAAAGATGAAGTAGATCTAGATCAGTTGCTTGTCACGAGCGTTGAATCCTTCTCTCCTTTTCTCGTTTGCAGATCTAAGCTATGATACAATAATAAAAACTATCCGAATTACAATGCTAAGATGTCTTTAAATAGGCTCTAAATTTCTTGCCCAGCAAGAAATTACCTTCTATTACAATTAGAATTCGATTAAGGTACTAAAAACTGCCCAAAATACAATTAGAATTAGAAAAAGGGTAAGACAGTAATTTTCCAGTCTTGCTTCACAAAGAACACGTGCGCGAATTTTAACTACACGCTCCCTGTACCTACTTTCTGTCCCAGGTTGTAGAAAATCTCCCAAGCTTCACGTGAGCTGTAAGATCGCTGAAAACGGACTTCTAGAACTCCAGATATGGCCAAAACAGTGTAGACTGCGCAACCTTCCCGGAAAATCCGAATTTTAATAAATTAATCCTCCAAACACGATAGAAGCATCACCCATAATCGACATTCTTGTAAGTCTGCACAACTAAGCAAAACACATCAAAACTACAATAAACTTGAGTCCACGACAATCAATTTAAGTCGAATTGAAGCGATCCAAGTGGATATAAATCCACTTATCACACCCCCAAACTTAAACCGATGCTTGTCCTCAAGCATAAACAATTACAACTAACTAACTAACTAGTACCACTTCTGTAGGTGATCACGGTTGCATTTGGCATATGCAACAAGCCCTTTAAACCTCTAGGCAGCTCTAGTGGACGAGTAAGGTCTCGTGAGGGCCTATAGCGAATGTACCCACAAAATCCAATGCAATGCATGAATGCAACTAATATGAAAATGTAACGATCCCCTTCAAACTAACCAAAACCAACTAGCAAGCAAATATCTTAGAGAATGCAACTAAATCCAAATAGAGCTCAACGAAGTTCCCGTATACTAACAATACATGAACAGAAATGTGCATGTGTGCAATGCTCATCAGAAATACTCCCAAAACTAGATCAAAATCATACATGCTCTTCGTCAAGACAATCACAGGTTTATAACTAGAATAGATGGTAAACACTCCATAACCTAGGAATACCTCTATCCTTATCCAAGGTAGACAGAAATTCATGCTTTATTACTAACTACTACGACACATATATACAAGCATGCTTATTTAACCGTGCAATGGATGAGATCCCGAAAGGCTTATACAATAATACCCATGTAGCGAGCGTTGGGTTAGTGGATCCCAGACTATACAAGCCTTAGGTCACTAGGCACAAAGTCCCGCGAACTTAATAGCTCGAGTATTAAAGCGCTCACCCTGGTTAATTTTGCATATAAACATTTGACACTTTTGACTTTTTTTTCCCTTTCTTTTCTGTTTTTTTTTTTGCAATCTGGAATGAGAATTCTCAATTCCAACCCTAGACTACTCATATAAATATGAGCCGGCTACTAGCCATTTGACATCTAGCAATTATTGACAATTATTTACAATTTAGCATGAAATCCCTGTTTTCCCCCAAACTTAGACTTAAGTGCTCCTACGCTATAAAGGGAATAACGAAAATTCTAAATATAAACAAGTGATTAAATATCAAAACATCCAAACAAGCATGACCCTAACCTAACCCAAAAGCACCCAATGAGACTGTGTAATTAGTTTTGTTCCCGTAACATGCAAGTCAATTTCATAAGAACTATAAATCAACCCTCTATTCATCATTACCACACTCAATTAGACACCTACCTACCAATCAGAATTAGCTCATCTTAAGGGATCATGAAATATGCATGCTATGCAAATGCAACTAATATGAACTCACATGGTATACGAAAAATAAAAACAGAATGCCCTACATGAAACAAACATAATTAATACGAACATATATGCATGATTTACTACTACTAATATGCAAAGCATGAAATCCTACATGAACACATAATACAACAACAACTACTAATCCCTCAAACCACCCCCAAACTTAAAATATTCAATGTCCGCATTGAATGGAAGTAAATACGAGGGATAGCAGAAAACATACCTACATGGCGACAAAAATTTGGCAACACTAGCACCACCTCTCCCACGCTTAGGAGCCATAAGAATCAATACCCAACTCACAAGAAGCTCCACTAATAATCTCCAAGCAATATCACACCAAAAATAGCCAAAATTCCTAGAATAATACAAAATCCCCAATTTACAAGAACACAAATTCGTAATAAAAATAAGATTAGAGAAGAGATAAACCAACTACGAATTGAAAGAGGTGAACTTGCAATTAATTCCTATTTAGAATTGAATTTTTAGATATTCAAATAAGTAGAAGAGGAATTGGATTTGTATGTATGGGTGTGTATATATATATAAGATGATGGATAGGTTTGGTAAAAAAATTTAGAGTGTAGGAGAGATTTAGGATGGTATGGAATTGCTCTAGAATAGATATAGAAGTAGGGATTAAAGGAATTTGAGTTAGGATAGAACTTGGGGTTGGATTTGTAGGTTAAAACAGCAAAAATCGGGCACGAAAAAAATAAAAAATTCTGGAGGGTCAGTAACGCAGGCGCAGCCTGCGTTACAGGTGCGCAGACTGCGTTACACAGGCGCAGCCTGCCTGAGAAACAGAAACGCAAGTGCACAAACTCACAAACTCACGCAAAAACTCCCCGGCAGCGGCGCCAAAAACTTGTTTACACAAGTAATACAATTAAAGTTCGTTCCACTGAGATCTGGTTAAGTTCTATTCAGTTAATGCACCTATTCAACAATGTATGGTTATAACTCACTGATAAGACAAATCACAAATTGGGGTTTTAATTAACTAAATTAAACTAAAAGCAAATATTAAACTAAGAATTAAATTAACTAATGAGAATTGAAATCGAATTACTTATAAGAGAATAAACATGGGATCCTAACTTCATTAAATACTTCCCTTAGATCTGACGCCTTTAATCACTATATGCAATGGTTATGATATCTGATCGGATAACACGAAACAAGTACATGCTACCTCTCAGCACACGTATACCAAACTAAACATACATCCACAAAAGAGATAGAAGATGAATAGACACCAATTATGCTTAGACCCTATATGTCTATAGAATTTGAAAACATAACGGTTGAAGAACAAGTTATCCACAAAGATCACACAGGGCAGTATAAGTATTTTCATCTCACACCACGAATCATATTGATAAACAGTTATGAACCTATGCTAGCATGGCAAGTTCTAAATCTCAAGATCCACTTTCACTTCACAAGAGATTAACAATTCAATTTAGATGTTAGCTACGCATCTAAAAGCATTAAGATTAACCATACGAGGATATTAATTACACACCACACACAGATCTAAGTTCCATAAATAAATCCGTTAGAATCCCATGACAACGATTAGTTCATAATTGAACCGTTCATCGTCATGGGATTTGATGAAAACATGATAATAAACAAGATATGAATAAAAGAAGTAATTATACTAATAAAACAAAGAGTTAAGAAAATAAATCTAGAATCCAGAATAACACAAAAGATGAAGTAGATCTAGATCCGTTGCTTGTCACGAGCGTTGAATCCTTCTCTCCCTTGTAGATCTAAGCTATGATACAATAATAAAAACTATCCGAATTACAATGCAAAGATGTGTTCAAATAGGCTCTAGATTTCTTGCCCAGCAAGAAATTACCTTCTATTACAATTAGAATTCAATTAAGGTACTAAAAACTGCCCAAAATACAATTAGAATTAGAAAAGGGCAAAACAGTAATTTTCCAGCCTTGCTTCACAAAGAACACGTGCGCGAATTTTAACTACACGCTCCCTGCACCTGCTTTCTGTCCCAGGTTGTAGAAAATCTCCCAAGCTTCGCGTGAGCTGTAAGATCGCTGAAAACGGACTTCTAGAACTCCAGAAATGGCCAAAACAGTGTAGACTGCGCAACCTTCCCGGAAAATCCGAATTTTAATAAATTAATCCTCCAAACACGATAGAAGCATCACCCATAATCGACATTCTTGTAAATCTGCACAACTAAGCAAAACACATCAAAACTACAATAAACTTGAGTCCACGACAATCAATTTAAGCCGAATTGAAGCGATCCAAGTGGATATAAATCCACTTATCAGTAATCGAGCACTACACCCATTTTGGCTCAAACAGTCATTGTTGTTTTGAAATATCATTTTGTGAGTTTTGTGGATTTATACCCACATATACAATAATTTGTAGCTTATTTTTTCTTGATAAATCTTAAGATTTAATTTATAAACATACTTGAATATAAATCTTGATAAAATCTACAATCAAATTTCAAGATTTTGTTATAGTTTTTGGGCTTAGTATAGTTTTTGGGGCCCCTGTACTTACACTATATTATATAGCGTATACGCTATATAATATAACGTAATGGACTGTTCAGCACCTTACTGGAATTATGCAAATATGAACAATTTCGAAACCTTTACAGCATCCATAACGAGGGATATAAGTCTAATCATCATTCCCAAACCCCTCTTTTCGCAAAAATCAGACCAATGAACAATAGGGTAACCATCATTAAGTCATGACCAATAAACATCACCTTCATCTACTGGAAGTGCCAAGCTCCATATCTGTAAAAAGCAAATAGAAAGTCACCGCTAATGTTTAGGGAAACAATGACGATGACTAATCAGTAATGTCTAAAGCATTTACAGTAAATTTTAGCTAACCTTCGTGGAATAATAATTTCCGACTTGCTTTTTCTCTGCATTGAACCTTACACCCTTGGAAATCATAGAATTGCATCCACCACACCAGATATTGTAAGGCATCTCGAACCTAGATATTGGTGAAAGCATTGAAGACAGTCAAGATTGGTTGCTGTTGGTCTGTGTGGTTTACGGCTTACGCCATATAATATAGCGTACTCCGTTATCTTATAGAGCGTAAGTAGCTCAGGGGCTAAACTGGAATTAAAAAAATTAAGCTTTCGCTCTATTATATAGCGTAATCCGTTATATAATAGAGCATAAGCTTTTTTCATCTCAGCCGTCCATTTGTTTGGTGGATGGTATAAGATGGGTTGGTTGCATATTAAAAAATATCCAACTGTGGCTGTAGAAGGGGTCCAATATATATATATATATATATATATATATATATATATATATATATATATATATATATATATAGTCTCGGTGTCCACCAAGAATGTAAACATCCACCAACGGAGGGAGTACTAAACACAGAAACCCCCAAATAAAATATAAATAAAAAGAACAATTTTTTATAAAAATATGTCTAAATCATAGTTAAAGCTAATAGATATATAAATTTAAAGAGAAAAAGGACCCTGAGATTGATCTCAGGGAACTTTTCCTGAGATGCTTTAAAAAGTATACTTTAAATCTAATTGGGCCCGCAGGGCTAATTAAAAATTTCTGATTTTACGAAAATGCCCATCCCATAAATATTATGATTTGCATATAATTCCCATATATCTCAGGGAATATCTCAGGCTCCCCAATCTCAAATTTAAAAGCAAAGTAAATGTGTATATTTTTCACGAAAAGAATACTTGCAATTTACAAAGGGGGTCGGTCTGTGGCAACCGTTTGTCACAGACGGTTTAATCAGCATCCTGTTTCAGAGCCGTTGGATCATTTGATCCAACGGCTCTGATTTAAAAAAAATTTGCACCACAGAAAGTTTCTGCGGTACGGGCAAATTACCAAAATGCCCCTACTGTTCACGTACCGCAGAAAGTTTCTGCGGTACGGTGAACAGTAGATTTTTGGTGTGAAAACAGGGGGCAATTTGGTAATTTTTCCGTACTGCAGAAACTTTCTGCGATACGGTGCAATTTTTTTTTAAAATCACAGCCATTGGATGATTGATCCAATGACTGAAAAACCGTATGTTATATAACACGTCGTTTGCCTGGGACCGGAACCATTTACAAAAAGTACATGAAGCCCGATAAACATGAAGAGGCATGAAACAAGCGTGACAAGAGAGGTGGTTGTAATAAGAGGGTCATTCTGGTCTTTTAAAGACTTTGCGTATTTTTCATTTTTTCTTCATGAGTCACCGACGGTATATCCGTATAAATCTTTTCTTTATTTTTAGTCTTCAACGCAGCTATTACATTCTCAGCTGCTCACAAATCTCTACACCTCTGCTCAGTTTCATATGTTACCTCTTCTACTTTAAGGTTTGTTCAATCTTTACTTCACTATTTCTACTTTTAAATTTGATAATATCTTGTGAAATCTTTGCATTGTTATTTCCATTATATCTTGTTTACATGTGTCCTGGCATGTGATATATCATATTTGAATGATCTAAATTGATCTACTGTTTCGAAATTTGTTGTTTTTCTTTAGAATGATTTATAATGGCACGCATTTGACATTTAGATTAATGATTTATTTCTTTGTTTTTTATCTGGGTGTTTCAGATCTGATAAGAATTTACCAGTACTAGTTTAAGATGGCATTTTCTGATGATTTTAAGATCTGGGTATTGTTTATCTGTTTGGTATCTCAATTGGGTCATGGGTTTTATCTTCCGGGTAGTTACCCTCACAAGTATATTGTTGGTGATCCCTTATCGGTCAAAGTTAATTCTATTACTTCAGTTGAGACAGAGATTCCCTTTAGCTATTATAGTTTGCCTTTCTGTAAGCCTGAGGAAGGTGTTAAGGACAGTGCTGAAAATTTAGGCGAGCTCTTGGTCGGTGATAGGATAGAGAATTCTCCTTATAGGTTTAAGATGAACACCAATGAGTCCGAGATCTTTTTATGTCAAACTAAGCCTTTGTCGAGTGAGGAGTTTAGGCTCATGAAGGAGAGGATTGATGAAATGTATCAAGTTAATGTGATTCTTGATAATTTGCCTGCTATTCGGTATACTAAGAAAGATGATTTTTACTTGAGGTGGACTGGATATCCGGTTGGGATCAAGGTTCAAGATAAATATTATGTTTTCAATCACTTGAAGTTTACCGTTCTTGTTCACAAGTATGAGGAAACCAATGTGGCTGGTGTTATGGGTACTGGTGATGCTGCTGAAATGATCCCTACTGTTGGAAACTCTGGACCAGGGATTCCAGGTTACATGGTTGTCGGATTCGAAGTTATTCCATGCAGTATTCAGCACAATGCTGAGTCAGCGAAGAAGTTGAAAACCTACGGAAAATACCCATCTGCAATCAAGTGTGAACCTACTACTGTGGCAATGTCTATTAGTGAGAATGAGCCAATAGCCTTTACCTACGAGGTCTCATTCGTTGAGAGTGATATCAAATGGCCATCTAGATGGGATGCTTATCTGAAGATGGAAGGAGCAAAAGTCCACTGGTTTTCCATTCTTAACTCTCTTATGGTAATCATATTCTTGGCTGGCATTGTCCTTGTAATCTTCTTGAGGACTGTAAGGAGGGATCTAACTCGTTATGAAGAGCTTGACAAAGAAGCTCAAGCCCAGATGAATGAAGAACTGTCAGGTTGGAAACTTGTTGTGGCTGATGTTTTCCGAGCTCCAAGCAATCCTACATTGTTGTGTGTTATGGTAGGAGATGGAGTTCAGATTCTTGGAATGGCAGTCGTGACAATTTTGTTTGCAGCCCTTGGATTTATGTCCCCTGCTTCTAGAGGAACACTGCTCACAGGTATGCTATTCTTTTACATGTTTCTTGGAATTGCAGCTGGTTACGTTGCTGTCCGCTTGTGGAGGACAATCTTCTGCGGAAACCAGAAAGGGTGGGTGTCTGTCGCTTGGCGGGTTGCATGTTTTTTCCCTGGTATCGCATTTCTGATTCTGACCACTCTAAATTTCCTACTGTGGGGTAGTCATAGCACAGGAGCCATTCCCTTTTCTCTGTTTATAGTTCTCATTTTGCTCTGGTTCTGCATCTCTGTTCCCCTTACCTTAGTTGGGGGTTATTTCGGGGCAAAGGCACCTCATATTGAATACCCAGTTCGAACCAACCAGATTCCCAGAGAAATTCCTGCTCAAAATTATCCATCTTGGCTTTTAGTTCTTGGGGCTGGTATCCTCCCATTTGGTACCCTTTTCATTGAACTTTTCTTCATCATGTCCAGTATTTGGATGGGCAGAGTGTATTACGTTTTTGGATTCCTTTTTGTTGTTTTGATCCTTCTTGTGGTGGTTTGTGCCGAAGTGTCACTTGTTCTGACCTACATGCACCTTTGTGTGGAGGACTATAAATGGTGGTGGAAGTCTTTCTTTGCTTCTGGTTCTGTTGCAATCTATATCTTCTTGTACTCCATCAACTATCTTGTTTTTGATCTCAAGAGTTTGAATGGACCCGTCTCAGCGACTCTTTACTTGGGTTACTCTCTCTTCATGGTTCTAGCAATCATGCTTGCAACTGGCACAGTTGGGTTTCTTTCTTCATTCTGGTTTGTCCATTATTTATTTTCTTCTGTGAAGCTGGATTGAATAACCTAGTCTTATAGGCGCATCCTTGAGATTTTATGTTATATGTTTTTTTTCTTAAATTTGTTGGTTTCAGGAATATGAGAGAAACAAGATTGTTATTTGCCCAAATTCTTTTTTCCATATTATATAGATAAGATCATAATTTGTTGGTTGCACACCCTTGGTATACTGAAAGAGATTATTTATGAGTAATGTTGGGGAACCAAAAAAAAGTGTCCAAAAAAATCTCCAAAATGAGTTGGCAGTCTTGAGTAAGCAAGATGGGGAATTTTAATTGGTGGATTCATATTAATACACGCGGGGTCCTACTCATTATTTATTTTATACTTTTGTTTAGTTCCTTAGCATTTTTCATTATTTAATACCCGTGTGATGTAATTTCCATGTTATAAATTTTATTTGTTACAATTTTGTTTTTATATAACCATTGTTTTTAATAGTTAGTTTAATTTTAATTTAATATAAATTTAATTAATGACATGTATGGTTTAAAAATTATATTATAAATTTTAAAATTAAATATGTCATTGACGGTATTCGAAACATGGATCGAGTAATTTAAATATGAGAAAAATGGGCCTGAGGACAACCTCAGGATCTCCCCTAAGGTTATAACAAATATTACCTATAAAGTAAGGGGCCTCGCAGGGGTAATTTTGTAAATATAAAATTTTTATCAATAATTTACATAAATAGCCTTAAATTTGTACTGAAATTGTTTTAACCTCAAGATTTTGCCCTGAGGTCATCCTCAGACACATGAAACCTTTTAAATATATAATATATTTTATCATAAGATCTAAAGATTCTTATTTATTTACTAAAATTTTAATGGTCATTATTCGTTTTATGGTTGAACCAAATTACAAATAATTATAGATGATAGGGAACCTGAGATGTATCTCAGGTAAATTACCTGAGATATATGGGATTTATATGTAAAAATAAGATGGGCAATTTTGTAAATTCAAACATTTTTAATTAACCCTGCGGGCCCATTCATATTTAGAGTATATTTTGTACATATCTTAGGAAAAGTTTCATCAGATCAATCTCAGGATCCTTTTTCTCATAATTATACTCATGTTTCTTTATTATAAATGTACTAGATTATAACCCGTGCGAAGCACGGGTTTCTTTTGTTAGGTTATAAAATTTATTTAACATTATAATTATGTTTTTATATAATCCTTATTTTTAATAATTTTTTAATTTTAATTTAATATAAATTTATATAATGATATGCATGGTTTGAAATTTATTTTGTAAAATTCTAAATTAAAAATGTCGTTGACGGGTTCTAACTTTGAATTTTTAGTAAATTAATTTAATCATATAATATATCTTATTATTAGATCTAACGATTCTTATTTATTACTAAAAATAATGATTTGAATATATGGTGAGATATTTTTGGGTGTATATTAGTTATCGCAAGATTAATTTTAAATTAAAAAGTAACTTGTTTTAATTACAAAAATTACTACTAAAATAATTACGGAAAGATATGGTGTGATATTTTGGATATATATTAATTATTGTAATATTAGTTTTAAATTAAATGAAGCACGAGTTTCTTTTGATAGGTTATAAAATTTATTTAATATTATAATTATGTTTTTATATAATCCTTATTTTTAATAATTTTTTAATTTTAAGTTAATATAAATTTATATAATGAAATGCATGGTTTAAATTTTATTTTGTAAAATTCTAAATTAAAAATGTCGTTGACGGGTTCGAACTTTGAATTTTTAGTAAATTAATTTAATCATATAATATATCTTATTATTAGATCTAACGATTGTTATTTATTAATAAAAATAATGATTTGTATATATGGTTAGATATTTTTGGGTGTATATTAGTGATCGCAAGATTAATTTTAAATTAAAAAGTACTCCATGTTTTAATTACAAAAATTACTACTAAAAATAATTACGGAAAGATATGGTGTGATATTTTGGATATATATTAATTATTGTAATATTAGTTTTAAATTAAATGGTAAAGTGTTTTAATTAGAAGTAAAATCTTTAGAAAAAATGAATAATTGAGTTGTTGGAGCAGAAAAAAGAGTCCAAGTAGAAGTGGATGAAGGAATTTTAATCAGAATATAATTACGTTAACATTAGTAATTAGCTTTTTGAGTTGTTTTTGTAATTTAATTATTTATTTTAATAATTAGGATAACCAAACCGAAAACCAAAACTTAGGATAACCAAACCGAAAACCAAAACTTTCAATTTATTTAACATTATAATTATATTTTTATATAATCCTTATTTTTAGTAATTTTTTAATTTTAATTTAATATAAATTTATATAATGAAATGCATGGTTTAAAATTTATTTTGTAAAATTCTAAATTAAAAATGTCGTTGACGGGTTCGAACTTTGAATTTTTATTAAATTAATTTAATCATATAATATATCTTATTATTAGATCTAACGATTGTTATTTATTAATAAAAATAATGATTTGTATATATGGTTAGATATTTTTGGGTGTATATTAGTGATCTCAAGATTAATTTTAAATTAAAAAGTACTTCATGTTTTAATTACAAAAATTACTACTAAAAATAATTACGGAAAGATATGGTGTGATATTTTGGATATATATTAATTATTGTAATATTAGTTTTAAATTAAATGGTAAAGTGTTTTAATTAGAAGTAAAATCTTTAGAAAAAATGAATAATTGAGTTGTTGGAGCAGAAAAAAGAGTTCAAGTAGAAGTGGATGAAGGAATTTTAATTAGAATTTAACTACCTTAACATTAGTAATTAGCTTTTTGAGTTGTTTTTGTAATTTAATTATTTATTTTAATAATTAGGATAACGAAATCGAAAACCAAAACTTAGGATAACCAAACCGAAAACCAAAACTTTCAATGTTTCGGCTTTAATATAATAGTATAGATATAGGTTTTTAATATAATTTATTAATGATCGAAAGATATGATATTTTTGGGTATAAATTAGTGATTGCAATATTATGTTTTGAATTGAATGGTATTTACCAAAAATACTTGATTTGAAGTTTCTTTTTGCAAAAATACCATCTTCTTCAATTAATTACAATTTTACCAAACTAAGTTTCAAAATTGCAAAAATACCATCTTCTAGGTCAACCCCTCCTCCCTCCCCTTTTGACCAGCCCATATTTTCGGATGAACAGTAACCACGGCTACTGTTCATTGACTTTTTTTTTTTTTTTTTTTTAAGGTGGGGTGCTATTTTGGTTTCAACCACATTCAACTCTTTTTTAAGGTGGGATGCTTTTGGTGGATTTGGGTTGCAAGGCCCCGCCAGGGTCAATATTCAACCAAATGCAACCAAATTCAACTTTTTTTAAGATGAGGTGATTTTGGGGTTGCAGGGCCCCGCCAGGGGCAATATTCAACCAAATCAGCAACTGAATGCAACCAAATGCAACTAAATTTCTGATTTCAAGTTCCTTTGTTCAGTTGTCATTTTCGACCACTTTTTGAACTCTACTATATATATATATATATATATATATATATATATATATATCCCAGCACCGACTGTTGGCTATGGATCTATCCTTGGGGGGTCGTGTTGTGCGCAGAAAGAGAGAGTTTAGACCCAGAATCCTTTGGAAAGACTTGAAGGGCGAGAAGGCGGCGGCTTTCAGGGAGGCTTTGCTCGACGAAGGTTGTTTTGCGAGTGGTGGAGATGCTAACTTCAGGTGGTCCAGCATGGCTAAGGCCATTAGGAGTGTGGGCGAGAAGGTGGTGGGGGTTTCCTCAGGTAGGTTCAGTGGTCATAAGGAGTCGTGGTGGTGGAACGAGGAGGTCCAAACGAAGGTTAAGGCTAAACTTACGCTCTTTAAAGAGCTTTTATCTTCCAGTGCAGGGCCGGAGAGGAGTCGGAAGTTGGAAGCTTACAAGGTGGCGAGACGAGAGGCAAAAAAGGTAGTGGCGAAAGCTAAAGAGGAGGCGTATGAAGGGCTGTATAAGCGCCTAGATACCAAGGAAGGAGCGAATGCCATCTTTAAGCTAGCTAAAGCTCGGGAGAGAGGGAGGCGCGACCTGGGGTCTGTTAAGTTTGTTAAAGATGAGTCAGGCCAAGTGTTGTTGAAGGAAGATGCTATTAAGGACAGGTGGAGTTCGTATTTCCATAATCTTTTCAACGAGGCTAGGGGGAGTGGTGCTAGGGTGGATCAAGGGGTCTCCCTTTCGCCTGTGTTTTCCTTCGAGCCCAGCGAGCGCATCAGCAAGGATGAAGTCAAGGGTGCATTGCAAAAGATGGCTAGAGGGAAGGCGGTTGGTCCGGATCTTATCCCAATCGAGGTTTGGCTTTGTCTCGGAGAGGTGGGCATTCAATGGCTAGCGGATCTGTTCAATGCTCTGCTCTTGGGTGATAAGATGCCAGCGGAATGGAGGCGTAGCGTTGTGGTCCCTTTTTTCAAGAATAAAGGCGATGCTCAAAGTTGTAGTAACTACCGGGGTATTAAATTACTCAGTCATACTATGAAACTTTGGGAGAGAGTGGTTGATAGTCGGCTTAGGAGAGAAGTCGAAATCTCGGAGAATCAATTTGGATTTATGCCGGGGAGATCAACGATCGAGGCCATTCATCTCGTTAGGCGCCTTATGGAGAAGTTCAGGGAACGTCGCAGAGACCTCCATTTGGTGTTCATTGATCTTGAGAAGGCCTATGATAGCATACCCCGTGTAGCTATCTGGAAGAGCCTTGAGGAGAGGGGAGTTTCGTCGGCGCTCGTTAGGGTGATTCAAGACATGTACTCCCTAGCTAGTTCTTGCGTTCGGACCCCAGTGGGGGACTCCCGTTTCTTCCCGGTTGAGATAGGGCTTCATCAGGGATCAGCCCTGAGCCCGTTTCTTTTCGCCCTTATCATTGATGTCATGTCGCGGGGGATCCAAGACGCTGTCCCTTGGTGCATGCTCTTCGCGGACGATATCGTGCTAGTGGCGGAATCGAGGAGGGAGGTGAACGACAAACTGGAGCTTTGGAGATCTACTTTGGAGTCCCAAGGGTTACGTATGAGTCGCTCTAAAACCGAGTATCTCTGGTGTAACTTCAGCGGTGAGGCAAACGAGGAAGGGGTGGAGGTTAAGATTGAAGACCAGATCGTCCCGCAGACGGATAAATTCAAGTATTTGGGTTCGATCATCCAGAAGGAAGGTGAGATTGAAGCCGATGTCACGCTTCGCATCAAGGCAGGGTGGCAAAGGTGGAGGGCAGCGTCAGGGGTTTTGTGCGATAAGAAAATCCCTTTAAAGTTGAAAGGGAAATTCTATAGAGCGGCAATCCGTCCGGCGATGTTGTATGGTTCTGAGTGTTGGGCGGAGAAGAAGGCTCTCGTAAGCAAATTGGAAGGGGCTGAAATGAGGATGTTGCGGTGGTCTTGTGGGCGTACGATGTTGGACAGAATCCCGAACTCGGTGTTTAGGAGCGAGCTTGAAGTGGCACCTTTATCTGCGAAAGTTAGGGAAGGAAGGTTGAGATGGTTCGGCCACGTGCGGAGGAGGCGGGCTGAAGCCCCAGTTAGGAGGGTCGAGAGTCTGACAGTTGTTGGGGCGAGGAGGAGAGGCAGGCCGAGGAGGACGTGGGAAGAGCAGCTCCGGATGGATTTGAAGGCATTAGACTTAAATGAGACCATGCTCGCGGATAGGTGCTCTTGGAGGCGGCGTATCAGAGTGGTGGATTCCCTTCTAGGTTGTGGCTCAGTTGTCGAGAGCCTCCGAGTTGCCTTGTCTCGATTAGCGATTTTTTAGAAGTTCGGCTTCAGCGTGCTCACTTTTCGTTCTGAGTGTCTTCTGTTTTTCTGTGTTTCTCTTTTCTTTTGGTTTTTGGTTGTGCAGGTGCAGGGAGCTTGGCTAGGTGTCGTCATCAAGCTAGGAGTCCCATAATCCATCGCAGGTAGGTAAGTCCCATGTGGAGAACGCCATGGGCCTCAGGTATGTCATTGTCCATTTCCGTAGCATTTCCGTTGTATTTTACTACACTCTATGAATGTTGTGCACTCAGCCGAGGGTCTTCACGGAAACAGCCTCCCCGCTCTACAAGTGGGGGTATGGTCTGCGTACATCCTACCCTCCCCAGACCCTGCTCTGAGCGGGATATACTGGGTATGTTTGGTTTGGTTAGTCCAAGAAAGAGGTCGAAAATGAAAACTGAAAAATAGAACTTGAAATCAGAAATTGAATGCAACCACATGCAACTAAATTTCTGATTTCAAGTTCCTTTGTATATATATATATATATATATAGTTGAATATGGTTGAATGTGGTTGCATTTAGTTGAATATGCCCCTGCGGGGCCGTGGAACCCAAAATCAACCCACCTTTAAAAAAGTTGCATGTGGTCGCATTCATTTGAATGTGGTTGCATTCAATTTCTCATTTTAAGTTTCATTTTTCAATTTTCATTTTCGACCTCTTTTTTGGACTCTATATATATATATATATATATATATATATATATATATATACATACAAAGGAACTTGAAATCAGAAATTTAGTTGCATGTGGTTGCATTCAATTTCTGATTTCAAGTTCCATTTTTCAATTCTCATTTTCGACCTTTTTTTTGGACTCTATATATATATATGGTCGAAAATGAAAATTGAAAAATGGAACTTGAAATCAGAAATTTAGTTGCATGTGGTTGCATTCAGTTGAATGTGGTTGCATTCAATTTCTGATTTCAAGTTCCATTTTTCAATTCTCATTTTCAACCTCTTTTTTGGACTCTATATATATATATATCCAAAAAAGAGGTCGAAAATGAAAATTGAAAAATGGAACTTGAAATCAGAAATTTAGTTGAATGTGGTTGCATGCAGTTGAATATGCCCCTACGGGGCCATGCAACCCAAATCCACCAAAATAGCACCCTACCTTAAAAAAAAAAAAATAAAAAAAAATCGATGAACAGTAGTCGTGGTTACTGTTCATCCGGAAATAGGGGAGGAAATTTGGTTTAAAAAGGAAAGAAGGTATTTTTGCAAATAAGATGGTATTTTTGCAAATAAGATGGTATTTTTGCAAATAGCTTTTCTTAACAAAAGTAAAATTGCAAAAATTTACTTTTGACGATATATTTATGAAAAGAGCCCTTTGTTTTATTTAAAATGATTGAAAGATATGGTACAATTGATATTTTAGGTTTTTATAAAAGGTAATCTATTTTATAATATAATACTCGTGTTTTTACTTAATTATCCTTACTAATATATTAATACGTTTTTACCTAAATCTATAGTACTATATCTATACTATTATATAAAAGCCGAAACATTAAAAGTTTTGGTACCTGTTTTTTGGTACGTAGTGAATTTACTTATTTACCCTTCATTATAAAGAAAAATATATATGATATCTATACTATTAAAACTTTTTAAATAAATAATAACATAATATAAATTATTGGTAAGTAGTCAATTGCTTTTTTTTCATATTTACTTTTAATTGAAGATATTACCTTTTATTAACACCTAAAACATCAATCATATCATGTTAGGCCGAATACACAATTAATAATCAAATTCGTATGAGAGTTTAACAAGTAAGACGTTTATGCACTTAAAAACTTCTGGTATTAAGAACTCTCTTCGTGATGTAAACTATCACAAAGAGCTGCTAGGTTACAATAAAGATAATTCGTTGTACGATACCCTTCTAGGGTTAACCTAACTGTATTTATAAAACATACAGCTTCGATACAATCTCTAATTGATACTCCTAATAATCAGCTATACAATGATATCAATTACAGATTGTCACACGTCTCCTAAGTCAACTCGATCACTTTGATAGCTATCCAATCTTCAAAGATATCGCTTCCATAATAAATCTTCAATCACTGTTGACTAGTAGACGCTGCCTCCAGACAGAGTTTGAAAAACTCTGTCGAGCTTCCTTCTGTCAGAGTTTACACTAAACTCTGACCGCTTCCAGCTAAACTCTGATAATTCACTGTAACACTTAAACACTGATTAAAACACATCAATTATATTTAACAATCTCCCCCAACTTATTCATTAGCAAAAATGCACAAGTTAATGACAATAATTGATGATGTCAAAACAAATAGACAAATACAGTGCTTATACAAATTCAGAGTTTAAGCTTCTACTTAACAAAATCTACAGAGAATAAGAAAAACCTTACAGACCTTAATCTCTTATCTCTTCAAGATCTGGCATAGCTCTGAGATAATCTATGAGCAATCTTCTTTCTGCATTTTCAAGCTCAATCTCCATAGCTTCTTTAATCTCTCTGAGCTGAGGATCACTCTCATCTGTCTGGTAGATAGCAGCCCTAAGATCATAGATTTTGTTTCTTCTCATCTCATTTCCCAGTCTGATAAATTTGACTTCTTCTGACTGTGAATTGAAGTCAAGTACTGTGATTCCCAAATCAGTCTTTAATTTTGCAGTACCTTTCTTCATTGCAATAAGATTTCCATTGTAATCCCTGTACTTAGGAACATATCTGCTATTATACTTCTCTCCTCTGATTGCCAAATTCTAAAGCATCCTCTGTCTGAGCACATTAGCAACTGATTGAGTCCTTTGACTATTCACCTTGAAAAGATATAGAACATATTCTAGTTCTTCCCAATATTTCAAGCCAATATCATTCTCACCAATTTTAAATACTGTCCCATCAACCATGAAGTACAAGAGAAAGTCCTTCTTTAAACTCTTCTGATAAACTAACTGTACTGATTCCAGTCTGTCCAAACTCTCTTGAGTGACACCACGACCTGGAACAGCCAGTGAAGAAGGATCTCTAGGACCAGTATATTGCCTTTTGTCTTTGTGTGAACCTAGTCCACCCTTATTGTTTCCAACTTTACCAGACAATGCTCTTCCATCAGAAATATTCATAGAAACTCCAGATAATATATTTGGATCTTGAATTGTTCCTTTCCCAAAAACTGATTTCAACTGAGAAGATTGTAAAGGTGTGATCATAACTTGTGATGCAACAGAAGTTGTACCTTTCTTCTGTGAACTTTCTCCTTCAATGCCTTTCAGCTTGAGTTGAGCTTCTGCTGCCATTGTTTCCTTTGAAAACTGAGATCTTTGACGAACATCAGCCCTTTCCTTGATCACAACACCTTTAACAACAGGCCTAGGAGTTTTTCCTCTTTTTATCTTACCAGACTTTAAAGCCTTGAGATTTTCTTCTTGTAAACTCTTTTCTTTAGCTTCAATGTCCTCAATTGTAACTCCTTCCTCATTCTCTTCAATAAACAACTTAGCAGCAGGATTAGCAGGTAATAGCAAACTCTTGGTCTTTGAAGTACCTTGAGTATCAGTATTTATCCCAACAAACTGTGATTTAGATGACTTGCTAGTTTTCAAAGTTTGAACTTCTTCAGTTTTGTTCTTCCTTTACTGCTTGCTCCTCCATCTCCAGCACTATCCCTTCTGATCAGAGTTTGAGATTGCTTGCACTTGTCTTTAGCAACTCTCTCCCCCTTTTTGACATCATCAGGCATGAGTATAGAGGTGATCAACTCCAAAGAGGTAGCAATAGAATCAATTTTAACAGACAAGGCAGACTGATTTTCTTCAACTTTACCCAGCCTGGCAAAGAAATTGTCTTGAGCTTTAGAAAATTTTGTATTCATGAGTTTAGACTCTCTTTCCATTTTCATTTCTCGAGTTACGATCTCAGTCCTCAAATCAGTAATTGCCTTTGTAGTGTCATCAAATCTTCTATCCAGAGTTTTGACTTGAACCACAGTTGCTTTTAAGCAAGAAAGAATCTCTGGATTGGAGATAGTATCAGCAGTTTGCTTAACAAAATCAGCTGTTCTCCCTCGTGGAAAAATGCAATCCTCTTTGTACCAGTCAGCAGCAAATTTTGCAAGTTGTGCTCTCTCAACTTCATGATACGTACAAGGTTGAGTGAAAGGTGTATGTTTATTGTCTGTTTGTACTGGTGCACTCAGAGAAGAATCAGAGTTTACACTGCTTTCACCTTCAGGTTCAACACTTGCAACTTTAGCATGTTCATCTTCAAGTAAAACACTGTGCTGAGCATTGTCAGCCACAGTTTTAGCAATTTCTTCGGCAGCCTTGTCAAGATTTTCTCCATGTTGCTCAGGCTCAGCAACAGAGTTTACATCCTTGACATCAACAGGCATAGACTGAGAAGTAGGCTTGGTTGCTTGATCAATTTCATCTCCTCCTTCAACAGTTTGATAAGCATCTGATAGTAACTCAGTATGGGATGCCACAGTTTCAGAAAGGACAACCGTAGGTTGATCAGCTGCACCAGTATCAGAGATAGGATTAGATAATGGCATAAATGAATCAAGAATATCATTCATTGGAGAAAATCCATCTCTAGTATCCTCTTCTGCAGGCATTTTGTCCTCTGCAGGCATTTCATCTTTTTCAACCTCAACAGTAGGTGTTTGCTGTGAAACCACCTCTGGAGCTTCAATATCTTCATCCACAGAATCAGAGATTACCAGTTTTCTTCTCTTCGCTAGAGGCACTTCATCTTAATCCTCTTCACTAGATTGTGGAGATTGTGCTACCACTGAGAGTGACTTAGGTATGTTTGCCGTTTGTTTTATTCTTTTCACTCTTCTAGTATAAACAGCTCCAGGAGATGTTTGTTTTGCTTTCATTTTTGTCTCTATTGCCTTCTTAACTCTTGCATGTCGTTCAGTGTTCAGTGCTGACTTTACTCTGCCTCTCTTTGTTTTAGACTATGGTTGTGGTGGAGATTGTGATGATTCAGAGTTTCTTCTGGAATGTCCTTGTAATGCAATCAAAGAAAAAGTTCCATTCCTTCCTGAGATTAGGTCTCTTTATACCGCCAAGCTTGTCAAGAGATTCCATGTAACCTATCTCCTGTAGCATCTCTCTCAATAGAGTTTCATTAACAAGAGTATAAGATGTATGCCCCATTGTATCTCTGACAGTTTGTGGAGTAATCACAAACTCTTGTTCTTCATAAGTGAAGATGATGTTAGGAGTCCCATTCTCTCCTCCATCCACATAGACTGAATTTTGCCAAAAAGCAGCAATTTGAGATGCAGAGAGAGTATCATGTCCAACCAGAGCTTGTCCAATCTCTGAGTCTCTCAAGAAATTCTGCATTAGATGAAACGCTTCTGGAACACGTTCATGATAGAGTGGAGCTTCATAGTTGTTAGGAACAAACCGTAGACCAAGAGCAGTGAATGGTTTAGAAGCCATTGAGTTAAGAAATTTGCAAGAATCCCTAAGAGAAATGTATGAAGGAAAGGTGTTTGCGAGAATGTCCAAGTGAAAAGTGAGAGAACTGTGAGATGTAAAAATAAAACACAACCGTTTGGACACAAAAGTAATTAGAGTAATTAAAAAAAAACTCAATCTCTTATGTAATCAAACACTCAATCAGTTCCTAGATTAATGTGTAGTGGGACACGATAATGGGTGAGTGGGACACATTGATGGGTGAGTGGGTCACGTGCGCGTATTTTTAAGAAGTGTATTTTGCAAATTAAAACAATAAAATATTTGATTTTAAAAGAAAATCAAATAACACTCTCTTAAAATACCTGGACCCAATTAAAACCAGAATAGGAAGCGTTTACCTGTAACCATTAATAACCAGAATACGAAGCGATTTAGTACTTCGTTGCTTACCCATCTCTATTTAAGGCCTAGAGACTTGTTCAGATTAGTTCACTATCCCTTTAACCTTTCATTCTCCCCTGTAAAATCAAAAACCCTTCAAACAACACACTCTGAATAACAATGTCAAACCTTGCTATCAAAGAAAAGAATCTCCATCTCGTAGAGAATAGAGATATCTTCAGCTATACGCGTGAAGAGTTTGATGCGTTTGACTGGGAAAGGCAGCTTGAGACTCTGTGGCTGCAGATGGATGCCGGTCTGGAAGAGATCGAGAGAGAAAAACCTGCAAGAGTGATCGACATCGATGCTGCTCTCCAAGCAACATTAGCATGGCTTTCCTCGAAGGCATCCTCATCCAACACCACCAACCATTGTTAATGAATATGTCAGCAAAAATAACCTTATCCCTTCAACTTCCACCCAAATAAAGTGGCAAAGATGGGATCTGGGATTTTTGCTAACAATGGAGTGGTTTGGACTTGACCTTTTATTTTCCTGTTGAATAGATTAGCAGATAGAGAGAACAAAAAGATGTAATACTTGCTTGTAATCTCTTTCTTATTATCAATGAAAAATTATGTTTCTCTAATCTTATTCAGTGTGTTCTGCAATTTTTTTTATTAATGTTTATGAACTGTTCTTCAAGGAAGTAAATCAAAGAAGAGAATATGAAAACTAATTAAATTAATCATATAAGGAACAAATTCATCAATTTAAATCAGGAGCAGAATAGAGTACCAATTCGAGAAGTGTTTTGTTCTATTCGAGAACTCTGAGACTCAGAGTATGAACCACAAATCAACAATACACTTATTAACAGTTGTCAAAAGCCCTATTTACTCCAAAATTTTCAAATTATCCAAATGAAAATTTACCTTAGAGTACGAACCATGAATCAACAGCGTTTGTCAATTCTCCAACTTTATCACCGAAACCCTTTCATAAATTGCACAGTTGTGAAAATATGTGTGTGTGAAGCAGAGTTTACTAAATCAATTTTTAGAGCATCTAATTTTTCATAAAATCCATAAAGTAAATCAATAAACACTGGATGCACAAACTGTCATAGTAAACACTGACTGTATGATGAAAGCTAAACTCTGTAGTAATCAATCTATATACAGTAACTTTTAATTTATTTTATACCCCTTCTATATATACATTTTTTTTAATTCTATTCATTCCAGTAATTAGAGGTTGGAACCAGTCACCAAAAATTCAAAGATTTTAGCCCTTATCATTTTGATAAGTTCCTGGGTCATCCTAGTATTTAACTAGTCACCAAAAATCAGAGAATTTTAGCACATATTATATACCAATAAGTTCCTGGGTCATCCTAGTATCCAACATAATCTCAAAGGAGTATAACTACCTATATACATTTTCTTTGGGGTATTGCAGTAAGCATTTTATTCTACCAGAGTATAACTAACAGAGTTTAGAGTTCATCAACATCAGAAGTTTTTCATGTAAGGTAATGCACACAGTATTTATAGACTCAGAGTTTAGGACAAAATAAACTAAGAGATGCTATAAATATGAGCCAGTATCATGCTATGTTAACTTTCTGCACAATCTAAGATTAGATCACAATAACTCAGAAAGATTCATGATTAATTGCTGAGAATCATGCTTCATACATATTTCTTCATTGGTGTTTTCATTCAGACAAAAATCAACTCAGAGTTCACAGAGTTTATCAAACTTAATAACAGTGTATGACATACAGGCATGTTGACAGAGTTTAACAGAGTATGCATAACAGAGTTTAATCAACAGAGTTCACTTAGCATTTAACCAATCAGGAAATATGAGTAATACAATACATAAGTAAAATTTGAATCTAACCAACATTCCTAGTCAGAACCAGAGACCATTCCTAGTTCATTGACCAGTCTTGTAAATGTAGCTTCACTCAACGGTTTAGTGAAGATATCTGCAAGCTGTTGTTCTGTAGACACAAAATGTAGTTCAATATTCCCTTCTTCTACATGTTCTCTGATGAAGTGGTACCTTATGCTGATGTGCTTGGTCATTGAATGCTGTACTGGATTACCTGTCATAGCAATAGCACTTTGATTATCACAGTAAATAAAAATTTTACTGTACCTCAATCCATAATCCAGCAATTGATTCTTCATCCACAAGATCTGTGCACAACAGCTACCAGCTGCAATATACTCTGCTTCTGCTGTAGATGTGGAGATTGATTTCTGTTTCTTGCTGTACCACGAGATAAGTCTGTCACCAAGAAATTGACAACTTCCACTAGTGCTCTTTCTGTCTATCTTGCAGCCTGCAAAGTCTGCATCAGAATACCCAAGTAGCTTGAAATCTGATTCTCTGGGGTACCACAAACCTAATGATATGGTGCCCTTAAGATACTTGAAGATTCTTTTCACAGCTGTCAGATGTGGCTCTCTAGGATCTGCCTGAAAACCTTGCACAAAGACAGGTTGCATACATGATGTCAGGTCTACTAGCTGTCAAGTATAGAAGAGATCCTATCATGCCCCTGTAGTTTGTCATATCCACTAGAACTCCTGTGTCTTTGTCCAATTTAGTTGCTGTTGCCATGGGAGTTGATGCAGATGAACAGTCAAGCATACCAAATTTCTTGAGAAGATTTCTGGTATATTTTTCTTGATTAATTAAAATACCATCATCTGTTTGTCTCACTTGTAGGCCTAGAAAGTAACTAAGCTCTCCCATCATGCTCATTTGATACCTGGACTGCATGAGCTTGTCAAACTTCTTACAGAGTTTATCATTCGTAGACCCAAAGATAATGTCATCAACATAAATCTGAACCAAAAGGAGGTCACTTCCTTGATTGAAATAAAACAGAGTTTTGTCAATTGTTCCTCTGTTGAATCCACTTTCTAGAAGAAATTGAGCAAGTGTCTCATACCATGCTCTTGGTGCCTGCTTAAGTCCATATAGTGCCTTATCTAGCCTGTAGACATAATCTGGATATTTGGGGTCCACAAATCCTGGTGGTTGTTCAACAAACACTTCTTCTTCAAGCTTTCCATTCAGAAAAGCACTTTTCACATCCATCTGGAACACTTTGAATTTCTTGTGAGAGGCATATGCTAGAAAAATTCTAATTGCCTCCAATCTTGCAACTGGAGCAAATGTTTCATCATAGTCTATTCCTTCCTGTTGTGAATAGCCTTTTGCTACCAGTCTAGCCTTGTTCCTTGTGATAACACCTTCACTGTCAGTCTTGTTTCTGAAAACCCATTTGGTACCAGCAATAGATCTGTTCTTTGGCCTTGGTACAAGGGTCCAAACTTCATTTCTTTCAAATTCATTCAACTCTTCCTGCATTGCTTTATCCAGTCAGCATCTTGAAGAGCTTCTTCCACTTTCTTTGGTTCATTTTTAGACAAGAATGCATGAAACAGACATTCACTTGCAGTAGCACTTCTTGTTTTCACTTTTGCATCTGGATCACCAATTATCAAATCAGGTGTATGTGATTTAGTCCATTTCCTAGCAGAAGGCAAATGACTTCTGTCAGCATGTGATCCTCCCCCTTGATCCATGCTCTCCTGATTTTGTTGTGATCTATCTTCGTTTGCTGAGACTCTCCCTGAACTTGACTTCCCAGAGTCAGAATTTGAATTTTCAGAGTTTGAATCATCATAGTTTGATCCAGATTTTTCAGTTGACTCAGTATCAGTGTTTGAGTCTTCATCTTGATCATGCTCCCCCTCAACTGGTTCTCCCCTTTGTTGTGGCTGAGAAGTTTCTCCAGTGTTTACCAGTAGAGGTTCAGAGTTTGTTTCAACAGAGTCTGTCAGAATTGTTTCATCAGAGTTTACTTCATGAGAGTTTAAATCTTCATTTTCAAAGTTCAGTTGATCATATTCATCTTTGTCTTCAAGTCCAGTTATCTTCTTATCATCAAAATACATATGTATAGATTCCATGATCACTTTAGTTCTCAGATTGTAAATTCTCAATGCCTTTGTTGACAGTGGATAGCCAACAAAAATTCCTTCATCTGCCTTTAGCTCAAACTTGGTCAACTGTTCAGGATGAGTCTTCAAAACAAAACATTTGCACCCGAAAATATGAAAGTATTTCAGGTTAGGCTTCTTTTTCTTCACCATCTCATATGGTGTCTTTCCATGCTTATTGATCAGTGTAGCATTTTGAGTAAAACAAGCAGTTTGAACAGCTTCTGCCCAGAAATGAGTTGGCAATTTTGCTTCATCAAGCATAGTTCTGGCAGCTTCAATCAAGGTTCTATTTTTCCTTTCAACTACACCATTTTGTTGTGGGGTACCAGGTGCTGAAAATTCTTGCTTCACTCCATTGTCCTTGCAGAATTCTTCCATTGTTGCATTTCTGAACTCAGTTCCATTATCACTTCTGATGATTCTGACTTTGTTACTTGATCCTTTGTCCAGAAGCTTCATATGCTCCATCAGAGTTAATGCAGTTTCATCCTTCTTTGCTAGAAAATACACCCAAGTGAATCTAGTGTATTCATCAACAATGACTAAAGCATATTTCTTCCTTGCTATAGACATAACATTTACTAGACCAAAGAGATCAACATGCAGAAGATGATAGGGATCAGTGATTGAAAATTCTGTCTTGCTCTTGAAAGATGATTTCCTTTGTTTAGCCTTCTGACATGAATCACATAGGCCATCAACATTTAACAGAGCCTTTGGGAGTCCTCTTACAAGATCCTTTCTGATCAATTCATTTATGTTGTTCAAGTTCAAATGTGAGAGTTTCTTGTGCCACTTCCAACTTTCTTCACTAGACATTCTTGTAGACAGGCAAACAGCTTTTCCAACAGAGTCTATCAAAAGCTTGATTTCATAAATGTTGTTTTGCCTGTGACCAACTAGAACAACCTTTCCTGTAGATTTGCTGATAACTTCACAATATTCAGGTTGAAAATCTACATGATATCCCTTGTCACAGATTTGACTCACAGATAACAAGTCATGCTTGAGTCCTGGGACATGAGCTACATTGTTGATGATGACATTTCCAAGATTAATATTGCCATATCCCAACGTTCTTCCTACATTGCCATCACCATAAGAAACTTTTGGGCCAGCTTTCTCCTCATAGTCTAATAGCAGGGCTTTATTTCCAGTCATGTGTCCTGAACATCCACTGTCCACGACTAGGGTTGCCTCCCTGTTGCCCTGCAATCACAAGCAATTACTGAGGATTAGATTTAAGGATCCAGACTTGCTTGGATCCTTTGACATTCTTAACTTTGTTAGCTTTTGCAGTGGAATTAACATTATCAGAGTTTGAGCTAACAGTATCAGTGTTTACACTTGCAGTATCAACTTTAACCCATTTCAAATTGGGTTTCAGTTCATAATAATTATGATAGATAGCATGATATTCTCTGCAAGTATAGATGGAATGCCAAGTGCTTCCACAGTGTGTGCATAAAGTCTGTGGCTTAGTTCTAGCAAAATCCTTCTTTACCTCAGACTTGGTAGATAAAGAATTTATATTTTTATTTTTCTTGCAGAAATTTGCAAGATGCTTAGTACTACCATAGTTATGACATATCTTTCTTGGAGCATAACTAGCAAGCATTGGTTTATTTCCTGAAGTGATGCCTACTTTTCCATTTCTGTTCTTATTTGACACTCTCTGTTTCTTAACAGATTTTAACTCCTTCAGTTTATGTTTGAGTTGTTTATCTGTCATTGAACCAATATTAACCTATTTAACACTAGTTTTTACTGGTTTACTTTTAACAGCTTCTTTTTCATTTTCAGACAAAAATTTACTGGTTCCATGTACAAAATGAGGTCTGATTTTAACTTGATTTTGAAATCTAAGTTCATCTCCCTCATTATAACCTAGACCAACAGTGTCTGTTTGAAAAATCTGTTGAGTGTCCTTTCCAGAATTAGTCCAAGTCCTAATTTTCTTATTTGCTTCCTCCAACTCAGATTCTAGTTGTTTATATTTCTGAAGCAAATTCTGTTCTATAGTGACCCATCTCCTTACACTTGTAGCATTGAATTTCAGACTTATCCTTCTTCCCTTTAGAATCTCTCTTATCAAACTTCCTGAAGCTTTTCCTGTCTTCATTTGAATCTCTAGAAAACCTTTTCCCTTTCTTGAAATTCTTGAAGCCCATTTTCTTGAAGGTCTTCACCATCAATACAACCATTTTCCTCATTTCTTCTTCATCATCCTCAGAGTCAGATGATTCAGAAGAGTTTGAATCACAATCAGAGTTTGATGATTCACTTTCTGAGTGTATGACCAAAGCTTTTCCCTTCATTTTCCTTCTTGATGCCTCTTTCTTCTGAGGATTCTCTTCAATATTAAGAGCAACAGACTTTGCCTTCCTGCTTGATCTCCTGTTTCTCTGCTCCATTTCCAATTCATGAGTTTTGAGCAGTCCATAGATTTCATCAATCTCTGTTTCAGCAAGATCATAGTTGTCTCTAATAGTGGTTGTTTTCACATCCCACTTTTCAGGTAGAGAAAGAAGAAACTTGAGATTTGAGTCTTCTAGATCATACTCTTTGTTGACCAATGACAGATCATTGAGCAGTTTACAGAATCTATCAAATGTTTCTGTCATGGTCTCTTCAGGTTTAGCCTCAAAATGCTCATACTCTTGTGTGAGTATGTTTCTCCTATTCTTCTTAATAGCCGCAGTTCCTTGACACCTGACTTCAAGAGCATCCCATATCTCTTTTGCAGTGGTGCAGTTAATGACTTTGTTAGACATAACATTGTCTAAAGCACTATGCAGTAAATGCCTAACCTTTGCATCCTTAGCAATTGATGATAGATCTTCAGGAGTCATGTCCTTCTTTTCCTTTGGTACTATTTTAGCTTCTTCACCAGCAGCTGCAACAGATAGCTTTGTAGGATTGTGAGGGCCTTCATAAATCCTGTCAAGATATTCTGGATCTGTAGCCTCCAGAAACATAGTCATCTTGACCTTCCACATAGCGTACTCTATTGGCCTGAGAATAGGAACCCTGATTGGTTCATAACGACTCACAGTAGTAGGAGCCTTTTCAGAAACAGTAGGTGTTGGTGGAGGAATTGCTGAAATGATTATTGTTGTGTTTGGATCTTAACCTGTAATAAAGTAACAGATTGGCTCTTATACCACTTGTTAGGCCGAATACACAATTAATAATCAAATTCGTATGAGAGTTTAACAAGTAAGAAGTTTATGCACTTAAAAACTTCTGGTATTAAGAACCCTCTTCGTGATGTAAACTATCACAAAGAGCTGCTAGGTTACAATAAAGATAATTCGTTGTACGATACCCTTCTAGGGTTAACCTAACTGTATTTATAAAACATACAGCTTCGATACAATCTCTAATTGATACTCCTAATAATCAGCTATACAATGATATCAATTACAGATTGTCACACGTCTCCTAAGTCAACTCGATCACTTTGATAGCTATCCAATCTTCAAAGATATCGCTTCCATAATAAATCTTCAATCACTGTTGACCAGTAGACGCTGCCTCCAGACAGAGTTTGACAAACTCTGTCGAGCTTCCTTCTGTCAGAGTTTACACTAAACTCTGACCGCTTCCAGCTAAACTCTGATAATTCACTGTAACACTTAAACACTGATTAAAACACATCAATTATATTTAACATATCATATGTTCCAATCATTAATATTTTCTTTCAAATTAAAATACGTTACCTTTTTAATTTAAAACTAATCTTACAATCATTAATATATACCCGAAAATATAACATCATATTTTTCAATTATTAATAAAATATATTAAAAATATGTATACGTTGTTTATAATAAGAAAACATTTGCCGAAACAATAAAAATTTTGGCACATATTTTTTGGTATATGTTTTTTAGTATTTCGTGAATTTACTTATTTAACCTTTATTATAAAGAAAAATATATACAATATCTATACTATTAAAGCACCTAAAATAAATAATAACATAATATAATTATGTTAATTAGTCGATTGTGTTTTTTACATTTACCCTTAGATGAAGATATTACCTTTTATAAACACCTAAAAACATCAATCATATCATATCTTCCAATCATATCATATCTAGCAATAATTAATATATACCGAAAAATATAACATCATATCTTCTAATCACTAACAAAATATAATAAAAAACCGTATACTACGAATAATGACCATTAGATTTTTAGTAAAAAATCAAAATCATTAGATTTTTAGTAAAAAATCAAAATCGTTAGATCTAATGATTAAATATATATTCAAGGTTCGAATTCTATCAACGACATATTTATTTTAAAATTTTATAATATAAGTTTTAAACCATGTATATCATTAATTAAATTTATATTAAATTATTAATATTAAAATTAAATTAAAATATTGTAAATAATGATTATATAAAAATATAATTATAACATAAAATAAAATTTGTTACATATAAAAAAAATCCGTGCATCGCACGGGTTATAAGCTAGTATATTATAATAGCCGAAACATTAAAAGTTTTGATATCTTTCTTTTGGTATATGCTTTTTGGTAATTCGTGTTTTTACGTAATTATCCTTACTTATATTAGTATGTTTTACCTAAATATCCCTACTTATATCTATCTATCTATATTATTATATTAAAGCCAAAGGATTGAAAGATATGAAAAATTATATATTGCTATAAATGACTAATCAATTTCCTTTTTTATGTAAAGCATGTTATCTTTTATATTTTTTCAATAACTAATAATTTTCTTTCTCTGGTAAAACTTATATGTTCTATTTAATAAAATATTATAATTATTAATAACTTATCGATTACCTTATTCAGATAAAATGTATCTCCTATATTTTTTAATTAAAATCCCATTTTCTCTCAAAATATCACGGGTACCATCTATATAATTATTATAATTAAATTATATCATTTAATAATTGTGAACCTAAAATTCGTTTCTTAAAATATCAATACAAATTAAAAAAATTTATATAATATTAACAAAATTCGTGCATTGCACGGGTTCTAAACTAGTATCTTTTAATTAAAAAATAACGTATTTTAATTGGAATAGACAATCAAATACTTACCATTAATTATATTTACAAATATTCTTGAAGCTAAATGTTTTAAAAATTTTACTTTCATGAAAATTGGCCAAATATAAGTCTTGACGTCCAATAATCAGTCCATTTGAATAAGAAAAAGAATTAGAATTAAAGGGATGAAAATAGATTATATACTTTAATTGTACATAATTTATTTAGTTCTTGTATCAATAAATTATTAAATGTAAGTTTTAATTGAAATAGACGAGTTCAAAGTCATTACTTACTAAAATATATTTGGGTTCTTTTGATAAATAAATAGGAAAAAGTAAATTTTTGCACATTTACTTTTGTTAAGAATAGCTATTTGCAATTTTACTAACTAAGTTTCAAAATTGCAAAAATACTAACCCTAACCCTAGCCCCCCTCCCCCCTCTTTCTTTGGCAGGCGGTTGTACTTTTTTTATTTTATTTATTTATTTTATTTATTTTTAAGGTGGGGTGCTTTTTTGGTTCATTTGGGTTGCAAGGCCCCGTAGGGGCATATTCAACTGAATGCAACCACATTCAACTGAATTCAACTACATTCAATTTTTTTTTTTTTAAGGTGGGGATATTTTTGTGGATTTGGTTTGCAAGGCCCCGCAGGGGCATATTCAACTGAATGCAACCACATGCAACTAATTGCAACTAAATGCAACCACATGCAACTAATTGCAACTAAATGCAACCACATGCAACTAAATTTCTGATTTTAAGTTCCATTTGTCATTTGTCTTTTTCGACCTCATTTTTGAACACTCTCTCTCTCTCTCTCTGTATATATATATATATATATATATATATATATATATATATATATATATAAAAGGTGGGTGATATTTTGGTGGATTTAGGTTGCATGGCCCCGCAGGGGCATATTCAACTAAATTTGCAACTGAATGCAACCATATGCAACTAAATTTCTGATTTCATGTTCCATTTTTCAGTTGTCATTTTCGACCTCATTTTTGGACTCTCTCTCTCTCTCTCTATATATAAATGAGGTCGAAAATGACAACTGAAAAATGGAACATGAAATCAGCAACTGAATGCAACCATATGCAACTAAATTTCTGATTTCAGTTGCATTCAGTTGAATATTGCCCCTGGCGGGGCCTTGCAACCCAAATCCACCAAAATCACCCCACCTTAAAAAAAAAGAAAGTTGAATGTGGTTGCATTTGGTTCTTTATTGCCCCTGGCGGGGCCTTGCAACCCAAATCCACCAAAATCACCCACCTAAAAAAAAAGAAAGTTGAATGTGGTTGCATTTGGTTGTATATTACCCCTGGCGGGGCCTTGCAACCCAAATCCACCAAAATCACCCCACCTTAAAAAAAAGAAAGTTGAATGTGGTTGCATTTGGTTGAATGTGGTTACATTCAGTTGAATATGCCCCTGCGGGGTCTTGCAACCCAAATCCACCAAAATAGCACCCCACCTTAAAAATAATAAAAAAAATTAAATAAATAAATAAAATACAAAAAGTACAACCGCCGCCTGCCAAAGAAAGAGGGGGGAGGGGGGCTAGGGTTAGGGTTAGTATTTTTGCAATTTTGAAACTTAGGTTTGTAAAATTGCAATTAATTCAAGAAGATGGTATTTTTGCAAATAGAAACTTTAAATCTAGTATTCTTGGTAAATTTCCAATATATTTTATGTTCAAATTCGGATGTTATAAATAATGAGACTGAGTCCACTTAAACGAGTTGAACACAAATTTTGTTCACAAACAAATCCATTAGTTTGCAGTCTTACTCAATATTAAAATCACGAATAAGCGCTCTATTTGCTCATATTTTACCTTAAAATAATTGTAATATATTTAGTTGCATAAGTAATTTTGTCTTCTCTGCTTGTCATATTTTTTAGATTTTATTAAAATTTTAAGTTAGTATGTGTTTTATATAGAAAATTAGTATCGGCATCTATATAGCATGGTTAGATCTATTTCTAAATTTCAATTATGAATATACAGATATTTATATACATACATCAAACAGGGTAAATGGCGAATCGTGATAAGATCAACGTTTAAATTATTATAAAGATATCTTAAATTCATAATTTTTTCTATAAACTTTCAATTGTGTAAAGAAAAAACAAAACATTAGTAATAAAAAAGAAAAAGTAAAGACCTGACATATACGTGATGGTTTTATGACCCAGCAACACAACAAAAATTTTAAAACCATGGGAATCACTAGACTACACAATCAAGAGAGAAGAGAATGAAGAGATAATTATTTACGCACATAAGAATTTGTGATCAAGAATTACTAACTGAGGTACATATATAATACACAACTGACATGGCTTCCAATCTATAGTCTATGAACACATAGTTATTAAGATCCATGAAAATCTGAAAAGATGGACATAAACTTATGTACGCATTACAAAAGAACGAATATGATGAAAGCTACATCGTAAAAACTTTATACAGCGCTATTAAAACACTCTCCTTCTTCTAATATAATTTATTATAATTTTTTCATTTGATGTCTATTTTGAATGCGTTAAATAAAGTTATAGTTTTATGTATTCTTTATAAATTTGAATTCTTCTTCTTTATATTTTGAATATTCTTTTCTATTTTTAATATATTAAGGATATTTTTTTAATTATTAATACATATTTTACTTCCAATAGAACTTCTAATTATATGTCTTCCCTATAAATTCAAATTTTTCTCCTCTATAAATTGAAACATCTATTCTCATTCTAATATTATAAAAGATAATTTTATATTTATTAGTGTTCCTAGAAAATTAGAAAAATAGATTGAGACGATATTAGAGCGCCACCTAAGCGCCCGCGTATCCTCCTTTATATATATACTAGTTGACTAAGTCGCCCTTCGCGATGGCCTTGTAATATTTTTAAAAAACATTCAAAATATAAATTTAAGAAAGAAATCAAAAAGAAAAAATATTTATAGATAAATTATTGAACACAACATTGTACAAATATTAATATATATAGACAACTAAATTAACTATATACTTACTTTTATGTCGATTTTGTATCACGTTTTCTTTGGTTGACACCCGTTGTAATAAATACATAGGTCATGTAATTTTTTTTTAAATTTTTTCAAAATATAAACCATTTAAGAAATAAATGAAAAAGAAAATATCTATAAATAAATTATTGAACAGAATATTGTACAAATTTTAATATATATATATATATATATACACACACACACACACACACACACATATATAGACAAAAAAAATAAACTATAAACTTATTTTTTACGTCGATTTTATGTCACATTTTCTTAGGCCGACACCCGTTGTAATAAATGCATATAGAAAAAAAAAAGCAGATTTGTTTGAATTAATTAAAAGAAGATGTTGGAATATTATGATCAAGTACAATGAAAAGATAATAATGATAAATTAACAATTAACAATAAATAAATAAAGAGAAAATAGTAAAAGTTCAAACCTTTTGTGCCAAGTTTCTCAAACGCTTCTAGTAATTCTTGTTCACACGATCAGGTGTTTCTGTACCGGAATCACTAACAACAAAACTATAGAAGGCAAAGTGAAGAACAACCAATGGTTACTAATAATCCATAATTATAACTAAAATCATAGCAAATCATAAATTTAAAAAATAAAACGAAGAAAACAAATATTAAATCAATAAATTCAAACCTTAAAAACCAAAAAAAAAAAAGAAACCTGAAAATCACCAAAAAGAAGCCATGTATATTGAGAATTAAACAAAATAATAATGAATAAAAAAAACTAAAAGAAAAGAGACGAAGACAAAAGTCAGAAGCAAGAAATGGGTGACACACATGATAATAAAATTTGATCGTTAGAACCTAGAAGTAATGATTGTGTATATATAAGAATATAAAATTTCTTTTCTAAATTTGAATTCTCCTTCCCTACAAATTATAAAACTTTTTCTATTTCAAAGATGTTAATGTTAATGTTAAATAAGGAAGTTTTGATTTCTTTTCTAAAAATAAGGAACTAAAAAAAGGAAGTTTTGATTTTAATTATTTAAAATAGAACAAAAATATACAAATAGGATTCGAGCGATTTCGGAGCTCCTGGGGGTTCTCCTTTATAAATAAAAAGAAAGATAAAGATTAATCAATTAAGCCGCGTTTCACGACAGCCTTATAAATTTCTTTTTAAAATTTGCAAATAAAGATTATTAAAGAAAAAAATTGATAAAATAAATATCTACCTTGGCTCTTGATACCACTTGTTAGGTTAGGGGACTTACACAATCCGAGATTCATAAACTCCAATGCAAAGCACACACATAACCAATCGATTAGTCGACAAGATTCACCAACGCGCGAAACGAAAAACACACAAATACTTGACGGGGAAACACCCACGTCCCAAACTTGTATTATTAATCCAATCAATAATCAATAATACATCAAAACAATAACACCTTAACGGTGTCCCAACCCCGATACTTGAGCCAACAATGCTCAAGCATCTCCCAAACAATACTTAAGACTACATCTCTTAAGCTTGGGTTCGTATGGATGAGGTTAATGGAAAGTTCGAGGTTCAATTGATCTGGCAGAGTATATTGAAGGATTTGCTGACAAGGAGATTGCTGCTAAAGCGGGAAGAGACAAGGTTACATGCGGTTTGACGGTTGGCTTGCACCGTGGATCAATCCTGTGTTCGGACTCGAGATGGAAGAAGATGGAAGAGGTCATCAAAATTATTTCAATGGCTTAATCAACCAGGTGAACTATTTTGATGATACTAGTGATTTTCTTCAGGAGTCCGAAGGATTGTGAAAGCAAGGATCGGGTGACTCAACATGTGGAAGAGCACTCGTGGTGGTTGATGCACTTGATTTTGTAGATGGAAACATCGTTATGGTGAAGAACGATGGGTTTGGAGGGTCACTAAACGGGTTTTAGCGATACTCAATGATCAGAAGAGCAAGATGAGTAGATTCTTGTTCGAGGGGAGGAGTTGGCGAATGGACGTCAATGGTTTGATGGGCACTGTTCAATCCGATATGGGTATTGGGTTGAAGGGGAGGATTATTGGGTTTCAACCCAATATGATGTTATGGGTTTGGGTAGATAATTATATACCAAGTATGATTAGAATTTGGTAGGTAATTATAAACCAAATATGATTATGCTTGTATGGTAACTTGGTGGCTAAGTTTGTGATGGTTATATATACATAGTCATATTATATTTGTTTGATGTGTGAAAGCTTAAGAGATGTAGTCTTAAGTATTGTTTGGGAGATGCTTGAGCATTGTTGGCTCAAGTATCGGGGTTGGGACACCGTTAAGGTGTTATTGTTTTGATGTATTATTGATTATTGATTGGATTAATAATACAAGTTTGGGATGTGTGTGTTTCCCCGTCAAGTATTTGTGTGTTTTTTGTTTCGCGCTTTGATGAATCTTGTCAACTAATCGATTGGTTATGTGTGTGCTTTGCATTGGAGTTTGTGAATCTTGAATTGTGTAAGTCCCCTAACCTAACAGATATGTTCTTAGTAGAGGACTAGTCCTTAGCATAGTACTCATCCTTAGCAGAGGTCGTCCGTAGCAGAGGACTGACTCGTCCTTTACCTCTTTAATACCTCCAAAGTCATAATTTATCTCTAATTGTATTTTATAATCGACCCGGATCCATCTTAAAATATCCATATCAAATTTTAGCTATAACAATACCTTTAGGCAACATTTGGTTTGTAGATTGAGATGGAGGTTGTTGTTTAGTATGAGGAGCAGCAAAATTAGTCTCCTCCAACATATTTCTAGCTTCTATACGATCATTTCTATCTGCTATAACTAATCCCGTTGACACAATTATGACCCCCGACCTTTCCATTAAGACTAGTGTTTTGACTTGCTGACTTCTTTCTAAAATTTTCAAGATTGATACTTTTTTAAAAATTGATACCTGTATATAAACGCAGGATATAGAATTAGTGATTCAGGGTCTTTGGCGATTAGTATGTTTGAGACTATTGATCAGACATCTATCCTTGGTTGTTGACCAAGATTAAATGGAGACAATTAGATCATAATAGAGTACGTTCCTTAACACCTTGCTCCCGAGTCTATTTAAGGA
Source organism: Saposhnikovia divaricata (assembly GCA_036435485.1). Classification (NCBI taxonomy): domain Eukaryota; kingdom Viridiplantae; phylum Streptophyta; class Magnoliopsida; order Apiales; family Apiaceae; genus Saposhnikovia; species Saposhnikovia divaricata. The sequence goes on from CM071598.1 coordinate 61,920,832, forward strand.
AAGCAAGTGAAAAGGAAAGAAAGTAACATAATTTACATTCGTGTTTGTGTCCCGAGATTTTTTTAGGAAGGAAAGCGAATGAAAGGGAAAGAAAATTTTGGTGAATTTTGGTGACTTTCATCCCAATTTTGGGATGAAAATGAAAGCAAGGAAGCTGAACATTACCAACAAATTTTAAATTCCATTAATACCATTTCTTATTTCTATATTATACCTTATCTACACATTCACCACTTCAACATCTCAAACCTTATCCTCTCGTCTTCTTCCTAATTGCTACAACCAATTTGCAGCAATAATCTCCTGGGTTTCATTCTCTTTAACAGGTAATTCTATGTAGCAATACATATCACGTACAGACACGAACACACATATGTATTCAGTTCTAGTAAATATTATGAAGTGATGAGCAATTAAATATCTCCACTCTCCAGATCTTGTTTTTTTTTTTCATAAATTTGCTTGCTTACATGTTTGTGATGATATTAGTAGTATTAAAACTGTATTAGTAACATGTATATTCAGTTTAGTTTTTATACATAAGTTGATTTTATTATTCTTTGTGAATAAATTAAAATTTGTTTGTCATCAATAGTACAATATTACCTGTTAAAATAATTGTTTTCTGTCTCTTAACTTAGTTGTTTTGATATTTTTCGAATGAAGATGGATAAGTTTATAATTGAAAGAACAAGTGCAATACGCCGTTTGATACGAGAGCGACAATTAGCCGCTGTTCATTTGATTTATCTCATTTTATCACTTCTTATGTGTCGTAGACTTCAACAAGTGAATTCTATTGCTTTGCCTAGTAAAGAATTGGTCTTACACAGGCAACAAGTGCGAAATGAATTGTTAAACGACCTTTCTATAAGTGGAAAATGTCGTGAAATAATTCGAATTAGTAAGGAAGCATTTTGCAAGTTGTGTGATATTTTAGTACAAAGTGGTGGTCTTCGACCAACACAACGGATGTCAGTGGAAGAACAAGTAGCTAGATTTCTTCATATAGTGGGGAATAATTCAAGGAATCGCTTCATTTCATGGATATATCGACGCTCTTCATCTAGCACAAGTAGGAGTTTTCATAGAGTACTTAGATCGATTATTAGGTTAGAAGAACACTACTTTCAGCAACCTACTGGACAAATAACTCCAAAAGAAATCAGACAGAAGAAAATATTTCATCCATATTTTAAGGTAAACTAAAATCAAACATTGTTCATACTATATGTTTTATCTGACATGTTTGTCAAGAATTGATATATATATAGGGCTTGATTCAAATGAGAACCAAATATTAGTGGAGAACCGGAGATCTATTTCTGATCGTTGGATTCATACAAGATGAATGGCTTAGATTGACTTAGATTTAAGCTAGTAATTAATACAAAATATTCACAAATAAACTACAAGGACAAGGATGTAATTACCATATTTTTAATTAATTAAGAATCAATAAAAAATTAATTAAGAATCAATCAGTTACAACTTTCATATCTCCCTACTTTCATATCTCCTTCCTGTATCGTTACATTTACATATACCATATCTTTAGCTTACCTCCTCAAGTTCTCCACTGTTAACGATCCAGTATATATCTTATACTCTTCATTTCTAATTAACAATGGTTATTTTCGATGATGATTCAGGTACGCAAATTAAACCTAACCTGTTTTGGTAAAAGAACTTGTAATAGTTCTATAGTAGAACCTTTTTTAAGTGTCATATTATTTCTCTGTACTTTTATTCTAAGTGTTATGTTCATAAGTCTGGGGTTTATTTTTTTAGATTCCATGATACAACAAGTATATAACGTGCTATGAAATTGAAAAGGTTCTACCTTAGTACTTTTTTTTTTATTTCCATTAGATATGTTTCTACAATGGGACAGATTTTTCATGTATGCCGTTTTCATATAATAATTATATTGTAAAGTAGAATAAAACTACAACAAGTTCTGCAAAACAAGTTTTTTTGAATTTTAGTTTTTTGGGTTTTTGTTATATATGGTTCTGCAGTAGGTCAAAATTACTAATTTACTTGACTTTGTTTTTTTTATAATCTTCATGCTCTAAAATTGTAGTTGTTGAAGATAATAGTTCACACGACAATATCCAAGATGCAGCACAATCGACAGATATCCTTAATGAAGATATTTATGTTGATTCTGATCACTATACATCACCCGAGGGAGAAGAATGCTGGAAACCAAGGTGTGATGGTAAATCAAAGCCATTCGTTAAACAGACATTCTTAACTATTAAAGATGCATATGATTTTTATTTTCAGTATGGTCATTTATGCGGGTTTGATGTGCGTCTATCCTCAGCAAAATATAGAAGTACGCTCCTTACTCATAAATATATTGTGTGCAATTGTGCTGGATCAACTGATAGCAGTGAAGGGACAAAAAAACGCAAGAGGACAAATTCCCGTAGGTGTGAATGCGAGGCACATATATTGCTTAAGTATGTAGGACCAGATTGTTACTTTGTACAGACTTTTGTCGAAGAACACAATCATGCACTAACAACTGGTACTAATAAACAATTCTTGAGGTGTAAAAGAAAAGTAACTTTGTTTCACCAAAATTTTATCTTTGATCACCGAAAGGCGAATGTTGGTTCAGTCAGGTCTCATTGTATACTGAAAGAGATGGTAGGATCCTATGAAAATATCGGTGCTACATCAACAGATTTTAGAAACTTTGATCGTGATTTTAGGGCACATATTGGTGAACATGATGTTGACATGATCCTTGAACAATTAAGGATCAGACGTGAGGCATCGAACAATACATTCTTTTACCAATACCAAATTGATAATGATGGTCATTTGATTGGACTATTTTGGGCTGATGCAATTGGGAGACGCAATTATAGTTTATTCGGGGACACAATATCTTTTGATCCAACCTTTCGAACAAATAAGTAAGTACGATAACATGTGTCATGATTTTGTTTCCTTTCTGTTGCCATGGGTTCTGCTGTAGTATATGCTGTGCTGTAGTATATGTTGTAGTGTATGGAGTACAATAACATGTGTCATGATTTTGTTTCCTTTCTATTGCCATGGGTTCTGCTGTTGTATATGCTGTGCTGTAGTATATGCTGTAGTGTATGGAGTACGATAACATGTGTCATGATTTTGTTTCCTTTCTGTTGCCATGGGTTCTGCTGTAGTATATGCTGTGCTTTATAATATGTAGGTTAGAATGTAGTTTGCTCTATTACTTGCCACTTCAAATTCAGTGTTACTATATGTAATCAAATTACGCTCCATGGAGAACCTGAAAAAAAAAACTTACTATTAAGAGTAATACTTTAATTTAATATTTGTTCCAAGTATGTTTTATTAGTTCTACATGTGAATATTATTCTAGATTGCTAGTGGTGACATTATTCGTGTGATACATTATAGTGATTTCTTTTTGATACATTATGTTGTAGTATCCTTTTTTTAAATAATTTTAATATTATGCTACTATAATTCATTGTTACTACTCATGTCTTACATCTGTTCATGACAGATATTGTATGGTTTTTGTCCCCTTTACGGGTGTTGATAACCATTGGAGCAATGTTACTTTCGCTTCTGCACTTTTAGCGAATGAATCTCATACGAGTTTTGAATGGGCATTGACGGCCTTTGACATGTGCATGGATCACCCTCCACCTTGTGTTATAACAGATCAATGCCTTGCTATTAAAAAGGCTCTACCACTTGTTTGGCCACGCGCAAAACATCGCCTTTGTATGTGGCACATCATGAATAAATTGACTACAAAGGTAAAAATTGTTGCATATTTACATGTTCTACAAAAGTTTGTCAAACTAACTATGTAGTTACATGTTTAGCAGTAGTACTTTAATTAGGAGAATACCAACACGTTCTTCAGTACTTACACGTTCTGCAGTATCACTTAAACTTGCTCGTTCTGTAGTACTTTAAATTACACGTTCTACAGTAGTATTTTACATGTTCTGTTGTAGTATTTTACATGTTCTTTAGTAGTATTATAATGTAACTTCAATAATTTATTCAGATTTCTCCAACACTTGCTTCTGATAAAGATTTTATGACCAAAATGAAAGCATGTGTTTGGTCGGATCATTTGTCAATAGCAGAATTCGAGCAAAGCTGGGAGGCTATTATTGAGGAATATAGCCTGGGTGATAATGGTTGGCTAACTGATATGTACAACATTCGTAAAGATTGGATTCCTGCATACTTTAATAATGTTGCAATGGCTGGTCTACTTAGGACGACATCACGTTCTGAGAGTTCTAATTTCTACTTTCAGCATTTTCATCAGAGCGGAGATACATTGGTTGAATTCTTGAAAAGATATGATAGTGCCAGGGATCGTCAAAGACATTTGAATGCCCAAAATAATAATGATTCTGAACTTACTCCAATATCTGTCACTGAGTTAAAAATTGAGAAAGATGCGTCACGGCTGTATACACGTCAGCTCTATCATTTAGTCACGTAAGAAATAGAAGGAGCCTGGTATTACACGCAAATTGATGACATGTCAATTGAAGATGATGTTAAGACTTTTAAAGTAAAGGATTCTTTACTAAATGGTAAAATATTCGAGGTATTTACTACACCCTTTTAAAATTTTAAAGACATCCACATATTCAAAGTTTTTTAAGTTTTTTTTCATAAATACCAGGTTAAAGTACGACTTTCAAATCACGATGTTCAGTGCGAGTGCAAACATTATACCAGGCGGGGATACCTATGTAGGCATGCATTTGCAGGTTTGCATCAGTGCAATGTGTCTAAACTTCCTCGTGCTTTTGTATTGCCGCGTTGGACAAAGAATGTTGAACGCCATCATAATGTAATTGGCTCACAGGAGATACTCGATCATTGCATGAAGGTTGATGAGGTAAAAGTTATGTGTAATGAAATTTGGTTTGATTTTCAGTCATGTATGAGTAATGCTGGTCATAATAAGGAACAAGTGCTCAAGATGCGTACATTTGTGAACACAATGAAAGCTGATATGGTAAACTCTGCACCTCAAACCCGAATACGCCTAAGTGAGCAAAAACATCTATACACTCATTGATGCAGAACCTCGTTCTGATGCCGTTATTCAGAACCCTCATATCAGTCGTAATAAAGGTTGTGGGAGTAGGATAAAAAGTGGGAAAGAAAAAGCTATGGCTGATAGCAGTGATAAGCGAAGAAGATGCAGCAAATGCAATGAGGTAGCTGGACACAATGCTCGCACATGTCCGAAACCAAAAAATTAGTCTTTCTGCCATCACTTTCATCTTTACAAGCATTAACAAATATGTTTGATTACAAACTTGTAATCAGATTTGGATTTCTTTTCAAGTGTTTTTTTAATTCGCAGACTCTTTTGAAATGTACTCAAGTTTGGTTAACGATGGATTTTTATATTGCACTTTTATTTCAATTTTTATTTTAAATTATAAATTTGCTTTAGACCTAAAAAATTGTAAATTTAAATATAGTCCACTAAAATAAACACATTTATTAGTATTTAGTTTTACAGGGGTTGATTCAAATGAGAACCACTATCTAGTTTTACAACAAAATACATTTACTCAAATTAGAATTCTTGGTGCTCATATATTAAAAACAATTACTTCAACAAACTTGCAATTAAAAAAATATTAATTTTTTTTTAACATATTCTAATTTAGAACTTCTCAATCCTACACCTGAACTCATAACCAAATTTGTTTTAAATGGAAATAAGTCATTGGTGTTCTTTTCATTCGGACATTATTCTTTAAATTACATGTTATAGCATTAAAAAAAATAAAGTTTTACTTGTTTTACACATTCTACATTCGAATATTTTGTTTCCACATTAGAAGACGTACTACCCTTGGAAGGTTAATATTATTCTGTTATTTTTTCCACAAAAACTACACCTGTACTTTTTAGCCCCATCACTGAACTTGTCTTAAACATCCAATTTAATAATATAGATATTGGTCTTGTACCATATTCTAAAATTGTAAATGAAAAAAAAAAGGTAATTAATGTGTCTTACCATTACTCTAGTCTTTATGTAAAAAAAATTATTTCCACAAACTTCAATTTTTTAAAATACTTAAGATTTATCATATATTCTACTTTTGAACTTCTCCGACCAAGAACTAAACTAACAACCATGATCGTTTAGATGGAGATAAGCCATTGGTGTTCTTTTTTTCATTCATTTTGGTTTAAAATTTTCATTAACCATAAGAAAATTAATTTTTTTTTTCAAATTATACATTTGAACATTCTGGTTCCATAGTAGAACTATTATGACACTTGAGAGGTTACTAACATTCACTTCATTTTTCTAGAAAAACTACACCTGTACTTAGCAGTTTTGTTACTAAACAAGCCTTAAACATGTGATTTATTATATATAAAGGATTACTCCTGAATTATTTTAACGCATTTAAATATATTTTCTTCAATCACCTTTACGTTGAACAAATATTTTTCCACTACCAAAATTTTATATTTGAAAATGAAATAAAAGGGAAAAGATAAATTACACGTTGTAGTATTGAAAAAAATAAAGTTTTTCTTATTTTACAACGTGTAGCATTCGAACATTCTGCTTCAACAGTAGAAGACGTACTACACTTAACAGATTAATAATACTCGATTCTTTTAGTCCATAAATACTACACTTTTACTTTTTAGTCCCATCACTAAACTTCTCTTTTAATATAGAGGTTAGTCCTGAATTAATTTTACGCATTTAAATATAAGCCTTTCAAACATTTATGGTATGAACAATTTATTTTTCACTTAAATAATTTTCTCACTAACATGTTCTAACATTCTTGGTATTTACTCCCTCTGTCCTCCTTGCTTCTTTACCTTGGGGAACATAATTCTGGCACGGATTTTAAGGTACATTTTGTGAATAGTTTCATAATTTATTTTTAAAATTTTCTTTTTTTGTATAAAAATAGAATTGTTCTATTTTAATAAAAAAAATAAAAATAAGTTATGGAACTATATTTTTTAGAAGCCTTAAAATACGTATAAAGTAGTAAAAAAAATTGTAAATAAATGGGTGGGACAAATGGAGTATATTTTAAAGTATTTTGTTTAGCATATTAGTACTTATTATTTTAAAAAGGTAACTAGTGTGTATTTACATTTTTAATAATTTTATGGAAATAATTACCATGTTCTAAAATTGAAAATGAAAAATTATGGTAATTAATGTGTCTTACCATTATTCTAGGTCTTTATGTAAAAAAAAATAAAATATTTCCACAAACTTTAACTTTTAAAAATACTTAATGTTTTTCACATATTCTACTTTTGAACTTTTCCGACCCATACCTAAACTCCCAACCAATATCGTTTAAATGTAGATAAGTCATTGGTGTTTTTTATTTCTTTCATTTTGGTTTAAAATTTTCATTTACCATAAAAAATTATGTTTTTTTTTTAAAATTCTACATTCGAACATTATGATTCCACAGTAGAACTCGTATGACCCTTGAGAGGTTACTAACATTCAACTCTTTTTTCTAGAAAAACTACACTTATACTTATCAGTTTTGTCACTGAACAAGTCTTAAACATGTGATTTATTATCTATAAAGGATTAGTCCTGAATTATTTTAATGCATTTAAGTATATTCTATTTAATCACCTTTAGTATGAACAAATATGTTTTCACTACCAAATTTTAAATTATTAAAATAAATTAAAAGGGAAAAGATAAATTACACGTTGTAGCATTGAAAGAATAAAGTTATTCTTATTTTACAGTGTGTAGCATTTGAACATTCTGCTTCAACAGTAGAAGACGTACTACACTTTACAGGTTAATAATATTTGTTTCTTTTTTTCAATAAATACTACAAATTTTCTTTTTAGTCCCGTCACTAAAATTGTCTTTTAATATAGAGATTAGTCCTGAATTTTTTTTACGCATTTAATTATAAGCCCTCAAACTTTTATGTTATGAACAATTTATTTTTCACCAAAGACAATTTTCTCACTACCATGTTATAACATTCTTGGTCTTTATATTTTTCAAAATTTTTTTTTACCACATTATTAATTATTTTAAAAAATATAATTAATGTGTCTTTATATTTTTAAAAATTTTGTGGAAATAATTACAATGTTCTAAATTTAAAAATTAAAAAAAAAATTTGTTACCATTATTCTAAATATTTATGTAAAAAAAAAATTCCACAAACTTCTAATTTTAAAAATGCTTAAAGTTCTTCATATATTCTACTTTTGAACTTCTCCGACGCATAGCTAAACTCATAACCTCGATTGTTTAAATAGAGATAAGTCATTGGTGTTATTTTTTCTATTCATTTTGGATTCAAAATTTCATTTACCATAAAATAATTACAGTTTCTTTTAAAATTCTACATGCTAACGTTCTTATTCCACTGTAGAACTCGTATGACACTTGATAGTGCACTAACATTCACACACTACTAAACCATAGTACCAACAAAAAATACATTTAGGTTCCACATCAGAACTCGTTACAAAAAAATAACATGTTACCAGGAGAAATATAAATCAAAATATTGCATTCACACACTGCCAAACCATAGTACCACAACCTTCAAATAAAATTCAATCCGATTCATAGTCATGTGAACTGTATTCAATGTCAAAAAAAATACAGCCACAATTAATTAAACAAACTTAGTTACTATTTCGTGCTATATACGCATTACTAAAATCATTTTAAAAACCAAATACAACTGTCATGCTTTAGGCCTTCTCTCATATCCCTTCTTGAACCTTGCATTGTAATACTTTTTTACAGCATCCACGATCTTTTGTCCATTCTCATTTCTGTGGCTAGTGATAATCTCATGGAAATAAATTTTTCTGAGTTTCTCCAAATGAGAATCCTGCTGAGGCTGTTACCAAAGAAAGGCACATTACTAGCAGTTGACAGTATATTACAAGTTAGTTAATAACATTACTAATTCAGTTTCACTTACGCCTTCAATGGGAAGTCGCATGCTCCATTTGTTTCCACCCATATATGTATATATGTTTCCAAATGTCCCATCACAAATATCCCACAGTCTACACCATTATCCTTTGTTTGCCATTCCATACGAACAAATTCAGGGTTCAGGTCCCGAATTTTTTCCCACCCAGGTACATGTTCAGCTGATAACCACCTTACAAAAAGTGTGTGCTTTGCAAATGAAATAAAAGCATTAACCACCTTACAAAAAGTGTGTGATAACCACTTTACAAAAAGTGTGTGCTGTGCAAAAAGTGTGTTGATCAATTTTAAGCATTTACTTACCAAGTATTGTGGGACATCTCCATACACCTCACCATAATCAGTAGACAGTACAACATTATCTAATATCTCCCAAGAAAAATGCTTAATGTCATAACATATAACATAATGGTGAGGAGCTTGGTGTATTGGGAAAAAAAACTACAAATTTAAGCAAAATAGCGTGTTAGAAAATCATCACATAAAATTGTCCTTTAACACATTTAAATCCTATAAACATACCATATCAAAGTCCCTTGCATTATAGCTCCTTTTGTGTTGATAATTGACCGTGCTAATAACCCTATCAATGTGGTCCAATAAAATGTCGTACCTGTCATCATCGTTTTTTTCATTCTGTCCAAGTGCGCCTACCTGTGTTAAAATTATATTGAAGAGTTATACATACTTGTACTTATTATGGACTCCACTGTAAAAACTAGATTTCTTCTTACAAAAAAAACTTGTACTTACGTGGACTCCACTGTAAAAAATAATCTAAGTGGTGAAGAAGGTGACTTGAGTCTCTCATCATCATTTAAGCAATACGTCCAACAATCGATAACACTTCCTTCGACCCAAGACTTGTACTTCAATGATTGGAACAATTCTTTTGTATATTGCTTGTCAACAAAGACAAAGATAGCCTCACTGTTTATATGAAAAAGATAAACCAAGTTACAAAAAATACATATTCAAACACTTGTACACAAAAAAATAAGGAAGACATAAATACATGAACTTACTTATTCTTCCTTTTGTCATTGAATAGCCACGTCCAAACTGCATCTTCTTCCGAACTAATTTGCCTCCCAGTGAGCTCAGTGGCTCTACGCACATATGGAGATTTTAGATTATTGGATGGTCGCACCTCTCGTCTTGGTCTTTTACCAACTACTGCCTCTTCAATTTGATGAGAAACCTTTACTTTTCCTTTCAAATCTCTGGTACTCTTATCTCCTTGTCCTACATTCATTACCTGAACTGTATTCTCCATATTCATATCAGCACACAGGTTTCGGGGTTCAATTTGACTTATTCCCAGTGAAAAATTGGGGATTTCAGCATCTGCCATATTACCATCCTTTGTCTTCCCGAAAGAAACTTCATCTACCATTTTGGTTACTTCATTTGTAAACTGTGTTGGCCAGTTCTCCCATGTGTCATTTTCATTATCACAATTACCCTCTTCATTCCCAGACTTCTTATCTGGTATGTCCTCGCAAAATATCTCAGGGAACATCAAGATTTCTTTCATTCTCAACCTAAGAGCCTCATTTCTGGCATTAGTGGGAAACATTTCGCATGCAGTTACAAGTGTTTGCCCACAATCCCTTACTATATCACTTAGGATATCTAATTTTCTTTCTACTATCTTGTAATATTCCTGAATGATCGCCAAAAAACAATGAAACAAGACACTTTTTATAAACTTTACAAAAAAAAATGACAATGATAAAAGTTTAAAGATAATTTTTAAAATATCAACTTGTGTTCAAATTCAAACTACTGGTGTTTTTTGATGTAATTTTATGTACAGGTTCTATTCACAAATCATACCTCATCATTCATTGAATCACATTGCTGACCCTCTAAAGTTTCTCCCCTATCTTGTCCATCCACCATGTTCTGCATTCAGGAATAGATACAAAATTACTTTTATTACGACATGTATAACTTGTTAAAAGAATAAAAAAAAATATCAACAATTAGAGTTCAGTATAGTTAAGTTCACCAAATGAACTAATAAGTTCAACCACTGAATTATCATCTAAGTATAAGCCATAATAACTTTCATCTTAATGTAACTGACTGACGGAGGCTGAAAGGAGGACATAATCACTTATCTCGCTCGAAGAGAAGGGTGGGAAAGATAGATGCACACAACTTTAACTCTAATCACAAGAATAGAGATCGAAAGACGGTTTCCAGTACAGAACCATAACAAGTTAAATACGAGTGTCGAACTACAACTTTCTTGGTTAAAAACTAATTACTGGAGATGTCTACTTGTGTATAAACACAAAAATATGACTTTTTCAAGAAGCAAATATAGAGATGTGAGATAAAGATCTATAAGTACAAGCTTTATGTACTAATTAACCTACTGCTCTTATACTAACTAATCTAAAGTCTAAAGATATATGCATTAAAAAAAGTGTAAAGTTCTACTCTTGAACTAGGAAAGTTGCAGCTCTCTTGCAGTGGGAAAAAAACCAACACCATGACCATCAAATATAAGATTTTGCAAAGTTTTTTTTTACCATTTACCTCTATGTTAATTCCATCCACTTCCAAACTAACAACAATTTCGTCGTCAACCTGATTGTCTTCATTTCTTTCCTGAAGAATTTTACATTAATAAAGATGGTTATTAAATCCCTAAATATATAATTAAGAATTTTAGTTAATAATTGCAACAAGACATACCTCAGCACTCTCTTTTTTATCATTCCACTTTAGAATTTCCCCAATGCCAAAGCATTCACCTTTGATTCGTTATTTTGTCTCTCTCGCAAGAGACCATCTGTCCATGCAATATAAGCAGGGGTTGTTCTAGAAACCTCTCTTGTCGTTTTGTTTTTAACTCGATCAACATATAAATACTACACATGAACATTATAGTATTAGTGCTCAAAAATCAAAGAACATAAAAGTACATACAAAGATAGTACACTTACAATGAGGAATGGTAAAGATCCAGTAAAATGCCTCGTGGATGGTTCACGAACCCAATATTTGTGCGATGATTTTAATCTCCTTATGAGCAGTTCACACCATTTATAATTAAAACACTCCTCCAGGTTTCCTCTAAATCTTAATATCTCGCGATTAACATATGCATTGCTATGGGACTCTATCAAAAAATTGCTCATCAACACCAAGAAATTCAACTTGAAAATCTTGTCCACCTCCTCATAACGTTTAATCTTATCATAAACCATTCTAGGTGTAATTTCTGCCCTCGGTTTATTCTCAAACTGTTCTGCCCATAGATCCTCATCTGATTTGTCAGTTGTGAATTCTATATCAGACTTCCCATTCGGCAGACCAAGAACTTTCTCAACAACTACATCGGAAATCTCTACATTTCCACTTTCTAATTTTAAAGCAGAAGCAACACCATCAAATGCTTCTACAACTTTGTAACCAAGTCGCCGTGGATAGTGCAACATCTGTAATTGTAAAAGCCCACCAAAACCAGTATCTTTAACCCACTTTTTCTGTTGGACATTTAACCCTGCAACCATTTCAGAAAATAGTTCCGGTGTAAATTTCCTTTGAATATAGCCAGAGAAGTCTCTTCCTTGCTTTACTTTTTTCCCGGTAAATTTAACTCCAATTGTCTTTTTATTCCTTTTTTCGCCACTACCTTCAAGCATATGTTTCTTCACAGTCTTATTCTTCTTTTTAATCAGTTCAGCATTTGAACTTGCTGTTGTTCCATGCTCCTGTCAACAATAACACAAAATACTTTAATTTTTAAACAAAAGCAAACTATCTACTGAATACACGTTCTGCAGTAGTACTTTACGTTATGCGTTGTTGAGTAGCAAATTAACAAATAAAATTATTACCTGAACATCAGACTTGGTCATCTTCAAATCTCTTTTATCTTTTACTTTTTTAAAACTCTATACCCTTTTTCACAGCAACTTTCCTCTTACTTGCTCGATTTTCCAAATGATCACAGGAATTTTTATCTTCATTCTCACGCATAGATCTTTTCCTCTTTGAATGATCAACACTAGCATCTCTAGTAGCTACTTGAACTTCCTCAAAATCATCATCTTCTTGCTGCAAACTTGGATCATTTTTCCGTTTACTACGTCTCTCGACTTTTGTTACCGACTCATTGGAAATCGTACTATTCCTTCCAACTTTATCATTACCTCTGAATTATACTTTTGCCGTGCTGAAATATAAACCACAATAACGGATTCAAGAATTTCATAACATTAACAAGGAATTTAAACCAACATGAAAAACATATTAATTTGTTCATGTGCAGAACACTTACTCACTGTCCATTTGAAACACAAAACATAATAACCACATGTCTAAGAAACAAGCCTTATTACTCTTATTTGCTTAAAACAAATGTTATTAGTTTATTTGCAACATTTTCTTTCATAGTACCTTTAATTGCATAGCTAGTTCATGTACAGAATGTTTTCCCCATTTTAAGTTCATTTACAGAATTTTTCCCCTTTCAAGTTCCACTGTAGAACTTATTAGTATTACTTATATCCAACATAAAAAATATACAACCAAACATTATAAGTACCATAGGCAAACATTTTATTCTAATCCTACCATTGTCATCATGTCTACATCACAATGCTATACCCAAATCAAAAATCACTTGCTACACATTGTCACTATGTCTACATCACAACTATATACCCTAAACAAAATTATAATGCCCTAATTACCTTGTTCACAATATACTCAATTTAAAATTTTTATTAACAACAACCTATTTTACATTTAGTGTTAACTAATAGAACCATTAATCTGTTTTTAAAAGGAAAAAAAATTAGTACTAAACAAAAAAAATACTTACGCATTTGCATGCAATCAACAATCAGTTCAGTATAACGAAGTAGCTCTTAATTCGCAACGTGCTGCAGTAGAACGCATATCAAACATTAGCAAACATTAACAGTACACACAATCGCTATTGTAAACAGATTAATTGCAAAGAATACGATTCTTACCAAACCCAGATCTTCAATAATAGTAGCTTTCATATAAATGCATATATACACACAATCGCTCTTGTACGCAGAATTGGGTTTACTTGTACCACTGATGAACATATATGATGTTGGATTGATACTCTTTTAAGACAAAATCGTTGATTGAAGCTTCTTCTCTGTCAATGAAATTTCAATTAACCCGCTGATTTTATTCTACATAATTTAGGACTGTTTTGCCCCTGACTACGTTTCTACATATTTTAAGACACTACGTTTCTTTTTATTTAATTAATTAATATAAACTAATGATTCTCAGGTTCTCCAATTTAATTGGTTCTCCACTGGGTAGCCATAAGAAGGCTAATTATTAATCCTTGTTACTCTGCATTTAAACTTGCTATGTCTTTTTTCTCTGTCAATGCTGGGTGTGTCAGCAAGTCTTCTCCTAAAGTTAATAATCCAGGGTAAAATGCCATAAAATTCCAAATCAGTTTTGTGAATGCAGAAAATTCTAAATCCAACATTCCCAGGTATTCTGAACTTTGTACAGTGGAGATCACCCTACCATCCCATGTTCTAGGCCATCTTATTCCATAAGAACATTTAAAAATGATGCATTATGTATTAATTATTATTAGAGTGTTCAAAAAAGAAACATTGACTTTTTTGTAATCACGCACATATATAAAAACGATAGCTCATGAGAAGAACTATAATTTCATACACGAATGTTTAGCACACTCATATGTGAGAAAATGAAAACGAAATGTAATATGCAGTAGCTGTATAAATAAGTAGAAATGAAAAGTGGGACAAGGGGACAACATGAAAAATTATCTTTTAAAGAACATTACTATCTATTTTGCTGGATGTAAAGCTTGGAGACATTGGCAGGATGTTACACATAATAGCCTTGGCAGTTTTTATTGTGGAGGTTTGCAGAGTCAGGGGTGCCTTTTAAAGGGAAAAACTTTACTCTGAACAATAAAACATGCACAAATTCACAAGTCAGTCACCCATACCCACTTCAGAATTGAAGCAATTAACCTGCAAAAATATATATCATTAAATTATCAAGATGGAAAACATATATTAGAATATAGAGGAGGTTCCAGGAAATGTTTGAACAAGCAATATTTTTTTTAGTGCTTTTTCTTGTTAGCCAAAGCTACTATAAATGGGCATACACAAATACCTCCACCCCCTCTATATTGTAACTGCCCAATAATTATAAATCAATGTGCTTTAATACCATTATTGCATAGTTTGTAACTTACAAATTAATATCATTATCTATATAATATTTGTAACTTACATATTAATTCTATAATTTGTAACACTATACACATGTATTTAATCATTATATTTTATTTGACAAAATTAGTCAAATATAACATCTCCCACTTGACAATATTTGTCAAATACTTTTCATGACTCCCACTTTTTCTAGAGTCTATAATTCAAATGTGAGTTTTCACTATTCACTAGAATTACATCCCATATTTGTCAACATGTTTGACAAATACTTTCACAGGAATATCTTCTATTAAAAAAATCACAATCTCTAATTAAACATTATCACTTTCACTTCTTGCAACACATTCATGTTTCTTACTTTCCCAACTTCGGATCCACCATAAATCAATAGGTCTTCCGAAGTTGAATTCTCATTTCCTTATCACCTTCGAAATCTGCACCAGAACAATCAATAAATTCAGGCACGTCTGCCTCATAACCAATTAGTGGTGCAATGTACACTTCAAGTACTTCATTATCCTATTCATAAAATCTCACTAGGCTTAATCAGGATTTCTTTCGTATCAATTCACTGGACCAATTAAATACGCCAAGTCAAGTCAATCGATTACACAACATCGAACTTCCGACTACTTGCGCATATGATACATCAAGTACCTTTTCCGCATTAACCGTTTCTCCGTTACCAATGGCTTGGCGCCGGACTATAATTTTGCATCTTAAAATGATTAAGCATTTCACTCAGATACCTTTCTAGTTCATACTAAATATTCAAAATATTTAACTCCCTGAACTTATCAGATTTCACTCATACTTCTCAACTTTCCCACTAAGTTTCAACTTAGTTTTGTTGAGCATTCCTTTATTAATTACTGACAACAATATATCATTAACATACTTCGATAATTTTGTAAACAAACTCCCACTTTTTAAAATACAGACACTATTGTCTAATTCATTCTCGGCAAAATTCCCAATTTCCGCGTAAAACATTTCACAAGACATACCTTAAATTTAAAATTAGACTCATCAGTCTTATTTTTTCCCTTTCAAAAATTCATTTACAACCTATGAATTTTTTATCTTGGAGTTGATCTCACAACTCCCGCAATTGATTCATTGACTCAAAATTATCTTTCATGATTTCCCCATGATAATTCAGATTCTTGCGAACTGATCGCTTCTATACAAGTTATCGAATCATTAGGATCCCTAACATCCATATATACCAAAAAATAAATAATTCACTATTACATACATAATAGCAATTCTGCACTTTAGTGGGACTATTAATTTCTTAGTTACAACCATATCAAATGGTTCAATGTCAATATTTAGATCATGACCATAATTTTAATTTCGATCTATTTTAACCTATAACTAAATAATAAAAAAAACTTCATTGTGATAATCACATAAATGACAACTAGAGGTCTTTGTATCCTCAAATACAGATTCTCTCGAAATATTTCCGAAAATAGCTTTTCTATTTTCAATCATTTAACAATTTTTCGATCCTTCCCACTTCTAGGCGGGTGTTAATGATATTTCCCTTTTCAAGTCATTTGCCCTTATTCCTTTTATGAGTTCCTCTAACTCACTCAAATAATTGATTGTTAGCAAACTAATATTTCACATGCTCTCTATTCTGAGCATCACTTTCCAAATTGTCTCGAAACAATTTATCTCTTAATTTCTGGCTTCATACATTATAATCCGAGCCATTCAATTTTTTTTTCCATATTCTCCAAACCGAAAATATGTAGCCAACTCATCATTATTTTCTATGCTCAATTTTCGAGCATTACTAGAAATTTCTTCTAGTACAATACCGTCCTTTTTAACGATAATTCTCAATTCACACCCAATTATCGTTTATAAATTTTATACTCTCTTTTGGAGTTTCTAGAAATTTCCTTTAGTACAGATCCATCTGTTTCAACAGTTTCTTCCAAATTATTCAAAAATAATTTATTTCACAGTTTTCGGCTCCAAGCATTTTGGCTCCAAGCATTACAAATGGATGTCATTCCTTTTTCCTTTTTTTTTAACAATTAATACAGTCGTGGTCAGTACATTTACCAATTCCGGTAAAATTTATATTATCGTCAAATGGTATAAATAAAACCAGGACGTTAAGAACTAAAAATGAAAAACTAACATAGATGTCTACCAAACATAACTGTTGAGTATTGAATACAGTAAAAGAATACAGGGGGGTGAATGTATTCTTGAACTTTTCTACGTTCTTGAATCTTTGCAGCAAGATATGTGTTGAGTGTGTGAGATATGTAAGTGCGGATAACAAAGACAAACACAACACAATATCACTTTAATCTAATATTTTATTAGATAAAGATTTTGCTACAATCTGTGAATACAAATGGTAGTATTCTCAGCTTCGTTTTTCTTAGAGAGATATTTCTTGTGATGTATATGAAAATCTTATCTCTAAAAACTTATCTGCTAAGGAAGTGAGGCTGTATCCTTATAGACATGGATACACCTACTTACTACAAATAAGGTAGGTAAACAAACTACTTTCCAGTCTGTCTATCTCATTTGAGTAAGAGTCCAAACGGCTACAGTTTTGACTTTGCAAAGCCTGTTCAGATCCACTTCTTTAGCTCCTTGTCCCTTTGTCTTATCTCTCCAAGCTTCTTTGTAGGCTTTCCAATGTGCTTTATAGTACATAGTCAAATAAAGCGTCTTGGCTTGTTGCAGGTTTCTGACTTGTACAATTCTTCAGTATTTTGTCTCCAAGAATGTATTCGAGAAGTGGCTAAGTGATTGATTCGAGAACTCGAATTGACTTAATCGATAACTCGGAGTTCTCGAATAGTGTTATATTGACATATCGAATCACTTCTCGAATAGCTCTTTTCTCTGGGACTCCTTGAGATATCGAATAGAGCACTTTGACATATCGAATCCCTGAGATGTCGAATAGCTTCTTTAGTCCTTGAGATATCGAATAGAGCATTGACTTGTTGACTCTTAGAGAACTCGAATGATGCTTTGACTTGTTGACTCCATGAGTTCTCGAATAGAGTAATAGACATATCGAATCTCTGAGATATCGAATGAGATATCGAACAGTGTATTCAGAGATATCGAATAGTGTCTTCTGAGATATCGAATCTCTGACTTCTCGAATGCTAGACTTCTCGAATAGACAAATGTACTTCTCGAATTGGTACTTAGGCAAATTCTTCATTTCTTCAAATCCCAACTGTGATTATTTGGCAGTCTTTATCTCCTTGCTTGAGGCATGAACCTTGGAACTTCTTTCAAGCATTATTCTTGACTTTATAAGTACAGTTACACAACTAGGATTTGATGCCTATTACAAGTACAGAACAAATAGAAACTCTACAACTAGAGGTTCCCTCAGTTAAGAGGTCATGTAGGTAATGCATAGCATTACACATACTTAGGTTTGTTATTAGATGTATTCAGGCACAAAAGAGCCACAAAAGAGCTAAAATTAGAAAACAGGACCAAGAAGCATATACAAGAAATCAAATTGAGAGTCCATTAATTACCAAGTAATTTACCAAAAAGAAAACAAGTGATACATTAATAGCAGTAGATAGAGTCCCACTCTATGGAGAACCATCTTACGTGGAGAACTGTGGAGAACCACTTAAAATGCATTAAAATTGTCCTTTATATAAGGCCCCTAGCGGGGTTCCTTCACAAAAAAGTCTTATAATTCTACCTTCTTTCCATTCGTCAAAAAAAAAAATTTAAAAAAAATTTAAAAAAATTAAAAAAACTACTCCCACGTCATCATTTTTTAAAAAAATTTTAACTTTATTTTTTTGTAATTTTTTTTATAAATAGATAAATGGTAGAATTATAAGATTTTTTTTTGAAGGTGCCCCTGCGGGGCCCTTATATAAAGGGCAATTTTAATGCATTTTAAGTGGTTCTCCACGATTCTCCACGTAAAATGGTTCTCCATGGAACAATGCCATGCAACACTTAATCACATTAGAAAACAAGCACATGGGCAAAGGATATTGATAAATTCTTCTAAAAGACAAGAAAATTAGGTTACATGTCAGAAGAAAATTGATAGGCATGGGAAGGAAAGAATACAATATATAGAACACTAAAAAAAAATATCAACACAAGTATTCAAGGTAATCATATAAAGAAAAAACTAAGAAAAACAAAAACAATGCACCACACCACATAAACAAAAAACAATTCACCCATTAAGAAACATATATTATAGTAGCAAGCGCGATATGCTTAGTTGACGTGGCCAGAAGGGCCAAAACACTGGACAGATAATGACCGACCAGAAAATGCATCAGATGATGGTAAAAACAATCCTATGCTCTGATACCAATGAAGCAATTAATCTGCAAAAATATATATCATTAAATTATCAAGATGAAGAACATATAAAGCATTGAGATATCGAATAGAGCATTGACTTGTTGACTCTTAGAGAACTCGAATGATGCTTTGACTTGTTGACTCCATGAGTTCTCGAATAGAGTAATAGACATATCGAATCTCTGAGATATCGAATGAGATATCGAATAGTGTATTCAGAGATATCGAATAGTGTCTTCTGAGATATCGAATCTCTGACTTCTCGAATGCTAGACTTCTCGAATAGATAAATGTACTTCTCGAATTGGTACTTAGGCAAATTCTTCATTTCTTTAAATCCCAACTGTGATTATTTGGCACTCTTTATCTCCTTGCTTGAGGCATGAACCTTGGAACTTCTTTCAAGCATTATTCTTGACTTTATAAGTACAGTTACACAACTAGGATTTGATGCCTATTACAAGTACAGAACAAATAGAAACTCTACAACTAGAGGTTCCCTCAATAAAGAGGTCATGTAGGTAATGCATAGCATTACACATACTTAGGCTTGTTATTAGATGTATTCAGGCATGCCTCTGTGACATGGTAGATTCTTTGAGCTTGTAAGAATTGCGGTTGGTCTTCATCAAAATCTTCATCTAGTGGTTAGAGTTTTAAGCCTGGATAGATTGTCAGAGTCCTTGATTTGGATAGCTTTGGTTTCCTTGCAGCTTGTTTGAATTTGATCCTTTTTACATGGTTGCCTGGCAGTGGCATGTGACCTTTGTTTGTAGACCATTGTAGTATTCCATTAGCAGTTTGCTTTTTGAAATATACAAATGGTTTCTTGCATTGAATCTTCTTCTCTTCTTGAGGTGCCATAGATGTAGATTTTGGTAGGTCACTACTAACAGCATTCACCCTAGACTTAGAGTCTTGTGTTGTGGTGAGATTACTGCTAGCAATGCCTAAGGCTTGTTGTTTTCCATTCTTCCTCTCATAGAATTTGCCTTGGACATCATCCTTCTTATCCTTGCTGTCTTTCTTCTTCTTCTTATCCTCATCCCCCTTATCACTCCTGTGATGACTTCTCCTCCCATCACTCTTGTCTTCATCTTCATCATCCTTATTCCTCCTTGGATTGGCCATTTCTGGAATTACACCAGTTGCAATGTATGATCTGAGAATGTGCAGTGCCTCTATCTCTTCAGCAGTACTTATCCCCTTCTTCTTTTGTAGTAGATCAATGATGGCAATAATGAGTCTGTGATTTCGAGAAGTGAGATCATTGGGAATGACCAATTGTTTAATCTCTTCAACTCTGGTGCCAGACTGATATATGATTGTCCATGGCTTCTTAATCACTTCTGGCAGCCTTGAAGGTTGGCCATTCCTCAAGTCATCATACAGACTCTTATTGTTTTCATTTACATTCCTCTTCTCTATGAGCTCAATCAGCGCATCTATCTCTGAATGTTTTAAGGCTTGTAGAGTTTTGTAGGTTAGATGCCAGATTCTGGATTTTGCTACCATCATTACTTCCTTCAGCCATGAGCTATCAACTTTTCTAGGTATCACAGTGAAGTAATCGATCTGATCCTTCAAGCTCCTTAGATACAATTGAGTGTCACCAGCCTGTTCTCTTGAGACTTTCAGAAACTCCAAGAATGCATCATCATGATAGACATTTCAGTTTGCAATTTCTTGTAGCTTGGCCTCAGTGACCACCTTCACTTCTACAGGCTTGGCACTCTTAGATATGGAGAGTGGAGGTTTGTCAGATGACATACTCCCTGCAACCACTGTGGTTGTGATAGATTGCTTTTGACCACTGGAAGTAGTGATGTGCACAGTTGGTAGAGTGACAACTGGCAGAGAAGTAGGAGGCTCATCAACTTTGTCTTTTCCTTTGCCAGGCACATGAGTTAAAGATTTTGAAGTTCTTTGATGACCACCTTCAATGATTTTGATGCCCTTTACTGGTGGTTTCTCCCCCTTTGTATTTGAGTTTCTTGATGTCCTCTTCTCCCCCTTAGGCTTGTTGTCAGGTACAGAGGCTGTAGGAGTGACCTTTGGGGTTGAAGATTCTTCAGGTAGAGGGAGACCCATGTGCTTCATCATTGCAGACAACATTGATTGTTGATGCAGAAGAACATCAGCTGTGGTGGTGGCTTGAGTGTTCAACTGCTCAGTCAGAGTTTGTACTTTGTCTGTAAGATGAGCATTAGACCGAGTGAGAGTAGCTACCTCCTTTTCAAGTGCATCTACCTTGCTGAACAATGCAGTGGATTTGAAGTCTCTGCACTTCAAACCTAGACATCTCATGCACAGGGACCTCAGTGACCAGCTTGTCTCCATATTGATTTGCAAAGATTGTCCTAAGCATGGCATTGGCCTCAGTTATCTGATCAGTGAGATTTTGGAATTTGTGCCTTAGTCCTGTGACAGCATCTTTGAGAATGGCTAAACCATTGTCCAACTTTGTAACACCCCCAGATCCGGGGTCAGGGATCTGGTGGTTACGGTCTTACATCCATTCATAATACTTGACTTGAGTCCACAATAAATAAATCACATGGTGTGACCCCACTATAATATCCACTCACACACACAACAGTTATAGTCCCAGAGATGAAATTGAAATAAGTCCATAATATCAGAGTTTACGAATAAAAGTTATTACAAGCCAAATGATATGTTTAAAGGTTTTGCCGTTGATTAACGTAAATGTTACATATAAATAGACTGATAAACAAAAGCTGCCTATCTATGCTACCTCATCAATGGCAGCAAGGACATCAGCGGGTAGTCCTCGAACGGCGGTAACCTGCTTGCGTCGAGTGCGCCTGACGCGGGCCATCTGTCCTAGTTGTTGTTGTGATAATATGAACAAAGCAAGGGTGAGCGAAAGCCCACCAACAATAATATAACTGAACAGTGATACATATATACAACAGTTCAAAATATCCTTTGAAATCATATGCCATGCATTGATGAAGTTATTGCCAGTATAATATAAAGGATGAAGTTACCAGGTAACTCAAAGTATTTGTTTGTAGAAATATCTGCTACATCAAAAGTAAGCGAGATATATTCTCATTGTCATTAAAAGAGGAACTTGCATGAAAAGATTGCAATTCCAGTTATGAACACTTTTCCAGCTCTGCCAACAGTAATCATGTTGCAGGAAATAAATAAGTTTGGATGATGAACCAATGATGGAGTATTCACCGCGCCCGCTGTTCCAATCTTGATGATCAGTCGAGATCGTACAGCTCAAATTAGATTTACTACCGGAGAAGGAAGAACTGACGGCTTTACTTGTCTACCGCCTTACTAGCTCTCCCCGGCCAACGATTGGGCCAAAGGGGATGGACTGGCGCTACTCGGCCTCTTACACGACTCCTAGTTCAAATAGAATTCATGATTCTGAATATAACGTTCGTCCCCCTTTCCCCAAGTATAATACTTGTTGATAAGACTCTACAAGGTAGTCGTATCTAGTTGGAAAGGAAAATTCACCAATAACTTCCAAGCTATTGCTTGGTAACGAATATCAACTTGTTCCAACAATCTTACCTTTCGAAAGATGAGAAGGTAACCAACGACTTAATAAGTCAATAGCACCCGAGTTGCGAGTGAAGAGAATACTTTATGACCGGGGAGTCGACAAGATAATTAACATTTTCCAAGTAAGGTTCCCTTATTATTAGGGAGATAGACTCAAAGAAGAATGATGTCTAAGAACCTTTCTTGATATAAGATTAATAATAATATGACTCCGAAATATTTTTGGTAATAATCGAAGAAGATAAACCTTATTTAGGTTATTCTAAGTATGGAATAAATATTCAGAGAATATTTATTGAATTAAAAATATTTAAAGAATATTTAGGAATATGAAAGAATATCTTTAATCAGAGTATTTTTCAAAATAATCCCTAAAGAAATATCAGGAGAATATTTATTGAATAAATAAATATTTAAATGAATATTCAAAATAATATTCATTAATTAATAAGACCTGAAAGGAATATTTAAGACAATATTCATAATTAATTAGGAATTTAAATGAATATTCAAAAAGTAATATTCATTTAATGAATAATATTCTAAATGAATATCAAGTAATATTCATTTAGTAATCCAAGCCTTAAAGGAATATTCGAGATAATATTCGATAAATAAATCAAGCTTCAGATGAATATTAAAATAATATTCATCAAGTAATTAATATCCTAAATGAATATTCAAAAGTAATATTTATTTAATAAAATAATATTCTAAATGAATATCCAAATAATATTCATTTAGTAGTCTAATCTTTAGAAGAATATTCGAAATAATAATCGATAAATAATTCGACTCTGAATGAATATTAAAAAATATTATTCGTCGAATAGTTACGTTCAAATAATTATATGAAGTAAGGATCGTTAAATAAATAATCTCGAACGAATATTCAAATAATATTCGTCGCCCGAATAATGGAAAATATTTACTTAGATATTTTCTTTCGAGGTAATCTCGATATGTCAAGAAATATTGACTCCCGGTCTATATTTGATGAATATGATGTATACACCCTTCTCTGAGGGTCTTACAATAACCGGCTTATAATTGATACGATAGCTATCTAATTTATAAACCAATAACAATCAGGGAACAAGCATAATGATATAACTTGAAAGTAGGCATGCATGCTATGGCATATTATAATAGAAAACATACATATATATTCAATCACAACAACAGCCTAAAAGAAGGGGATTGAAACTTGCCTGGTAGTCGAGTACGGTAAGGGTTAGTGGTAGCGGGTCCCGGGTCAGCTTGGTGATCTATAAATAGCCAAGACATTCGGGATTAATCACTTAAAACTTTAAAGGTTAAGTTATACTTAAATCGAAACACGTTCTCGAGTTATCTCGTTATACCCCTTATAGTGTATTTCTTTTATCATCGATCCGACCCGACATTCGTTCGTTAATACGACATGTCACTGTACTTATACTTGGCATATACTTAAGTCATATAAGTCCGAAAGTCGATCTTTACGAACCAATATTATACTCCGAGTTTTATCGCTCGTTTTCTAAGTGTTTTAACGAAGTTATAAACGAGTCGTCTTTTAGGGGTTCATTCGCGTTTAATCTGGATTCGAATATTTTTAATAAATCGAAAAACGATCCTTTTGACATACGGTTTTCTCTCACGCCTTCCTTTTTACCTCTAGTATTTATTTACCAAGATTCGTCATGACTTTACGTATTTTATCGGGGTTCAATATTTATGTACGAATACTTGTTTACGGCTCCGAACCACTTTTATGAATTTTATCGTAACTCCTAAACCGTAAGTCCGTTTCACGTGATCTTTATATCAAAACGAAGCTTATAACATAAGCTATCCTAACATGGCAGAAACGTTTCTGGACAGTAGGGTCTTGATGTGAAAAATGGCATACAAAACATGATATTGTAAAATCGGGCATTATAACGGCTATGTTTACGCATTTTCCAAAGTTTTTACACTTTATCTCGATCTAACAAAGATCAATCCAACCACACAAACACATGATAATCATCATGACTAGTCTATCAACAACTCATCTTAACCATTACATGGTTCATAAACCAAATCATAATCATAACAACTACTAACATGGATCTAAACTTATAATAACATACTAATCACTAAATCATCCATAAATCTCATAAGATCTTAAAATAACACCAAGGGTTTTCAAGTATTATACCTTCCTTAGAGTGTGATATAGCCTTACTAAGCCTTGTATGGTCCTTAGGTGTGCTTAAGCTTGCTATATCATCCATGAAAACAAGAAAAAAACAAGTTAGTTCATAAGAAACACTATTCATGCTCCTCTTTCTTGATTTTTTTTTTTGAAAATGCAAACAAAGGAATTTGGAGCTAAGATTTTGAGGAGATAAGTTTTATGAAATATGAGACTCACCATAATTATTACAAGATCAAACAATGGTGGGAGGGTGGATTTTGGTTTTGGAATTAGGAAAGGCCGAATGCTTTGTTCTTGGAAGGGGGAGTGTTTTTGGCTTGGTTGCTTGGTTTATTTGGATAATAATTCATAAAGTGAGATGAGTTTAGATAATATCTCATCTTGTTTTACTTTATTAAAGTGCTTTTGGAATGAATGGTGGGATTGGAAGGCATGTGTAGCACTTGGATGGATTCTTGCTAACTAGGAATTTGATTTGTCCAACTACTAGTTCAAACCCTAACATGCTAGTTACTTAGCCCACTTGGTTGCTAGATATTTATTCTAGTAGCTTGTGCATGACTCTTGCTTCCTCTGCTTGTTTCTTTGTTCGTTTATTGCTTAATTCGCTAATCGTTCGAGGGAATAACTCAATCGTTTCTAGTTAGGGTTTTACCGGGAATCCTCTTAATATTTCTATAATCATTCTTACTTCTTTTCTATAATCTCGGATTCCAAATTTCTCAAATCTTATTAAATAAGTCCCTAAATCGTTTCGTATCTTGAGAATCTCGGGAAAAATTAAAGTGCCATTTTTCAGAATCCGACAGCTTTTACATACACTCTTTTTCCCTCCGGATCAATAATACGAACTCAGAATTTCGTTCCGGGTACTTCTATATAGCGTCGTCTAATAATATTCTCAATTACACCAAAATCACTATTCATCCTTATTCTTTACTTATTCATCTAGGTTGTACAATTGTCTGTATTCTCTTTCGATCGTTCCTTAACCTTTTTACGGAACCACTGGATTAATCGCTAACGATCTGGATGACTCAACTGACTGAAAACTTTCAGTTGGGTCATCCAACTCAAAAAGCTTTCAATCAGGTCACGTAACAAATAAAAACTTTCAATCAAGTCATTTTACACGTTAAATGACCTGATTTTTATGTGTTTAATGAGCTGATTTTATCGTGTTTAATGACCTGATTGAATGTTTTTAACGTGTTTAATGAGTTAATTGAAAGTTTTTATTTGTTATGTGACCTTATTGAAAGTTTTTTGAGTTGGATGACCCAACTGAAAGTTTTCAGTCAGTTGAGTGACCTAACTGCCATTTAACCCCTTATTCATCTAGGGTTGTACAATTGTCCGTATTCTCTTTCGATCGTTCCTTAACCTTTTTACGGAACCACTGGATTAATCGCTAACGATCTGGATGACATGAGAATATTCTCCTGCTTGGAATTGCCATATCTTATTCCTTTAGGAGATAGATTATTCTTACCTATGTTGT
This sequence comes from Saposhnikovia divaricata, assembly GCA_036435485.1. Classification (NCBI taxonomy): domain Eukaryota; kingdom Viridiplantae; phylum Streptophyta; class Magnoliopsida; order Apiales; family Apiaceae; genus Saposhnikovia; species Saposhnikovia divaricata. Next base: position 61,947,669 of record CM071598.1, read on the forward strand.
CACCCTTTAGCATTCTTCAAGACATAGAAATAATAAAGTCGAATTCCATTCATTCTTTTAAAACATCAACTTATTACATTGTAACCGTAGCCACTATTCATTCTTACATCATTAAATAAATAAAATTTTTAATTCTACCCAAAATTTGGGTTCTTACAGTCTCCCCTCCTTAAAAGGATTCCGTCCCGGAATCAGGTAGAAGACAATTGAGTACTCGTGGGTTATTTCACTTTCCAGTTTCCCAGTCAATCCTTAATCAATCCCAATCCTTTTTCAGCACATCTTACTAGTGCTACAATACATCCTTTTATCCTTTTTCATTTATCTCTGCCACTTTTCGTACAATACACTATTCAGGTTATGCTCTTACCCAGTCATATACTATTTTCCTTATTGGTATCTGCAGTAACATTGGTATCACTATCCCACTACGAATTTGGAGGTAACCTCACTCACACTGTGCATTTCCTGTCGCTTTAATCTTTGCAATCTCGATCAATATAGAGAAGTGGAAAGATTTATTAAGAGATCACTATGATCAATTGAACATTTGTTATATTGCATAGCTAGTACAGAAGGGGGTCAGCCTTTAGTACTTGACAAGCAATTAAACAAGTTATGGTATTCCACTTAGACTTTTATCACATAGACAGATAGTCACGTAGCAGTACCTCCCCTCCTTAAAGGGTTGTTCTTCTCAATTCATAAAGAAGATGAATAAGAGAGAAGAAAAGAAAAGAATTCTAAAGGATTATAGAAAGTTTTCATGATTGTAAAATATCATACTCAGAATTTACCTCTGAACTATAGAGGTTCATTAAGGAAGAAATTAATCATAATTATATCCAATACAATTTGATCGTAACCTCACGTGTCAACATATCTTGTTGCTTTGTCCACTATTCTCTGGACCTGTACCCTGGTTCCACCTTAGAAACACTTACTGTTGGAAAATCTTTGAACCTTTCAGGTTAAATCTTAGTTTCTCGCTTGACACCATTGTTACTGACATTCCATGTCACGCTACTAGCTTTTTCATATCTATAATATTAACACTATCAGGTTGTCATCCTGAGAATTCATCGGAAAACCCATTTATTAATCCATTCCTAACATTCCTTGCTTCCTATTTCGTAGTTGCTTTCCCCATCTTTTCTTTATCAATCACATCCTTCTTATTATCTGATTCTTATTTACTTCTGTTATTTACTTCCACCTTCATCTCTTTATTGAGACATCTTTTGCACTTGGCACCTCCTTATTGGTATCCCGTCACATTTACTCTATAATCATCACATTATTTCAAATTTAAAACCTCCGAAATGAATCTGGCCGATTTCTTTAGCTTAGATCCAATATAATCTACTTCTGTCAACTTGTTTCTCATCACTTATTCTTTTCTACCCGTGGTTTTTCACAGGTTGTCTTTCGTAAGTCAGACCAGGTCGTACACCTACCTGCTCGCACTCTTATCATCTGTTGAGCATCTGCATTTTACTGGTGTAGCTTTGCCACATGAAACACGTTACTACCATGCTATAAGCTTTGGGGGTAAAACTGGCTCGAATGCCACCTTCCGAACACTTTTAAACTCTCAGGTGGCCTAATAAGTCTCGGGCTCAACTGCCCTTCTCTCTAAGTCTCATTAATTCTTTTCACGGGAATACATTTAGCATCATGAATCATCTACCTCATATTCTCTATCTTGTTTGCGCAGAAGTACACTAACACAAACTTGCTTGTCATTCATCAACATGCCACTTAACTCATTAATAGCAGCACTTTCTTTATCTTTACGTTGTCATCTACTTTCTTAGAAGAATCACCATCGATTGTTGTTTACGTAATGCGTTAATAGCTAAACTTACGGGTTACAAATCCTTTAGGGAGACAAAGTAATCACTATTCCTTATCCCTAAGGAACACTTCCTGAACTTAATGTAGATATTACATGAAGTAGATAAAATTGCAGAAGAGTTTCAAGCATCGCAGCTAGGTCCGGTTGATGAAACTATCACTCATGCAGCTTCCATAAAAGACTGGAAACTTAACGGTTTACTTCGTCAATTTTGTATCATGGTCCTGGTTTGCCTCAAAACGGGACCTTCTAAGGTACGTAATATGCTTAAGACTCCATCAGGAATCGAATCTTTACTTAAACTATTATTACCTTCGATTCTTGCACAATCATCAAAAGGAATGTAAATTCCTCCACTCCGATATGACCTTCAAGGTCTTTCCAAATATCATTTTGTTTCTTTGGTATGAACATTTGTAATTATTCCTTTATACTTAGACTGTCGGCCACTTCATTGGCCTTTCCTGATAATAATAATTCCTTGTAATCCATGTTTTCTGGATACATTCCAACTCAAATTTTTCTACCTCATTCCCATCACTGTTGGGTGAAAGCATTCTCCCTTAAGCTCTGCTAAAGGAGAAAATATATCTATCAGTCTTTTTTTTCCATAAGTCATTGCTTCCATCTACCCGTGGGAACTTTATCACGTTTATTCCCACTCCTACTTAGGATACTTCTTTTCTTAGTTCTTTCCTTATCTTAGGATAATCTCAACCTTTATAGGTTCAATCCATACTCCCTCAGGGTTTCATACATGCATCATCTGGTATATTGTTATTGTGTCTTACATTCTCTTCCAAACTTCTAGTTGGAAACTCAGAATATTAACTTTTCCTTGTAAGGTTTCTTAGGTCGTCCTCATCATTCCTCCTGTATTTTCTAGGTACAGGGTATATCAAAACGTCATTGATCAATACTCTAATAATTCTATCTCTGTTCTTTCCAGAACTCTTTTTAATAATCTTTACAGGTCATTGTTGCCTTAGCAAATCCAACTCATATCATCTGAATTTACAATGTCTTTATTAGGGTTAGTGCCATCCCTTGTGCATTCCCCAGGGTTTGCCTTACTTTATGGATATCTTATCCTTAATTCAACTGCCAAGGAATTCCTGCATCCTATAATTGGCAATCAAATCATGTATCCTTAATAAGGGTCTCTTTTCAATCATTCTTATTTGATAATCGATCGGTAGCTTACTGCTAATTTCTTCTTTCAGATAGTGGTCAACCTATTTGACCTTCCAAAAGACAACGTATGTCTTTCTGCTCTCTTACAGAACTTGTTAATGGTAGCAAGGATGTTCCGAAAGATATTGGTCGAGTTCAACGTGAATTTCTTAGTGCTTATCGTTCTTCACAAAGGTACTTGCCTCAGACAAAATTCCTACAGCATACTGTTCAAATTCTGACCATTTCTATACTCTCTTCATATACCTTCATTGTTTACTTTCCTCCGTCATAATATATTCATGGTATTTATAATACCCTAACATCATACATCTCAAGTCATTATACTTCCATTTTTACTCGTAATCTTGGGCAATCATATACACATGAATCACTTTAGTACGGGTGATCCCATTCCAAAAAGTCTAGTAAATTCCCAATCCAAACATGGGTTGCAAAGGGTTCAGTAGAAGATTCCTACGATCTCATTAATATTTCCTTTATATCAAAAGCCCTTGCAGTCGGTGCTTACTTGGAAGCAACCCTGCTTTGTCCTTTCATTGCTGGTCTAGTCACTTGATAATCCTTTGTGACTTGGCCTCAACCGACCATACTAAAATAAAAATATATGGTTTTAGGGGTTGGCTAATTAGCATTACTTTTCTAGCAATTGCTGGCATAGTGCCTTCTACTTTGATACCTTTCAACCTTTCCAAAACTTTACTCCATATAGGTCTTAATCGACTTCTTGGCACCATCTCTGGTCACCTTTCCTCTATTTTTATCTTTTCAACTATTCTTATCATTCCCACGTGCCACGCAAGCTTACCATTCCTGGAATAACAGCCTTTTCACTTAAGTCAATCCCGAAGTTTCTCAGTTCGGCTGGTTTCTTACTTACATTTCTTGTTTTCGTCCAATCTCACTTCCTCATTGTATTTCTACAATCAATCGCGATAACCGGGGTCTGTCCACCAACCCATGTAGCGGCTACCTTACCCAATTCACGGGGTTTGCCCCAGTTTCTACTCTCTTCCATGATGTTCTCCGATAATCAGAAAGACAAGGTTTGCCAAAATTCGTTTAAGTTCTTCCCAGAATTAGGGAAATTTTGGTCAATCTATCCATCGACTGGTAACACTAAGGAGACCAGTTTCGAAACCTGAAGAATAGTTCTATGAACCTCCTAGTAGGTAGAACCGTAAGCAGTCATAATTAACGAAATAATCGTCATCGGGTTGGAAATTTAACCCCTGGAGAGGAACCAATTATATACATCCCTTGGAAGGGAATCAACAGTTTTAAACTGAAACTTGTCACAATGTCCTGATACCTAAACGTCCTGATATTCAATATTACTAAATGTCAGTCTACCTGACTACCAGTCTCAGAAGGAACATTATCGTCGGAGTTGGTTGTTCCACAAAAATTGGCACTACTAAGGCCATCCGAACCTGGTGAACCATGCTGTCCGAATGCATCCGCAAGTACTTTGTCGTGCTGCGCAAGCACACATCTTAATCTTTTATGCGAAGCTTCGTTGGAAGCACAAAGTCTCCCTTTTTCCATTAAACAATGCCAACTCTTGGTCATTACCAATTTCATCTTTTAGCTCCAGGAAGATTTTCTCACATTTTTCTCTTTAACTGCTGATCGTATTACTTGATCAATTATAATTCCGCGTAGGAGTAAACTTAAGGTAACTACTATAATCCATTCAAAGAAAAGAAAGAATTTAATATCCCTCTGAATCACATGCATCTAATGATGTGGCAGAAATGTGTACAATTAATTATCGCAAGCGCACGATCTCGTTTTAGTATTTATGATTCGATCCACAGGGAATAATTTTATTCACGATCCTTAAACTTTAATTTAATCGAACTAGAACAATTTGGTTTTGGAATATATTATTTTAAACTAATTAATTTCTAAAAGAAATTATTCCATTAAGTAAAAGGAAATTCTAATTTTAAACTAATTAATTACAAGCTAAATTATTTAAGGAAAAAAAAGTTAATTTTACTAATTAATTGTAAAAGGAAATTAAACTTTAATCTTTTTCTAAACTTATTAATGGAAAGAATAAAAACCAAACTAAATTATTCTAAAATTCTAAATTCGAATTAAAAATTAGATTTTATTCTTTTTTTTTAAATCCAATTAAAAGTTATTTACAGAAATTTTTTAGGAAAAATTAGACATGTGTTGCTTGTAAATGAGCCTAGCCAAACTCAAAATTAACGATCCAATCATAACAACTCAGAGCGCACAAAAGATTTTTTTAGCGAATTGAAACCTAACCACACTAAACCGAAAAACACAACGACTCACGAACTCAACGCAGCCTGCCCAGAACAAAAGAACAAGACAATGAAATCAACACAAAATAGCGACTAGAAACTTTGCACAAAACTTGAATTAGTAAAACCAAAATGACGAACAACAAAACGCAGCATCTCCAACGAATCCTAATTAGCACACAGCAAACAAAACTCGGGCAACTCAGTACTTAATACAGGACTCGAAACTAAGCTAGGCGACCATAAACTGCAATGACCAAATAAACAGAAACACGGCAATGATAATTCGCAAATCAGCTCATCAAAAACTCGGCGAAAACCCAACAAATTAATTCTACAAATCAACCAACGAACTCAGCAAAAACAAACAAAACTGACACCAAACTCAGCATCAAGAACTCTCATAACCAAATCTTGACAACTCCAAACTCGCCCAAAACTCAAACTTAATACGAAATTCAGGAAATTCCGAACTACGAACTCAATAATATTACCACTAAAACAATGGCACTCGGTTTCCACTCACACTCTACATAACAACAAGATTAAATTGACTAAAAGGAAGAGGGGGCGGGGAAGAATCGAACGGAAATAGGTAGAGAGAAAAGGGAGAGAGGTGCGAGTAAAACAAGAAAAACAGGGTAGAGGTGTCTATGTATGCGCGAAGAGAAATAAGAAGGGGAAGGGGAGAGATTCGCGTAGAGAGAAAATACGAATGAAGGAAGGAGTGGCCGGTGGGTAATCAAGAAAAGGGGCGGAAGAAAGGAGATGCAGGGGGGAGAGGTTTGTTCGTGGTTAAGAAAAGAGAGGGTGAGATTTATGTGGGAAAGAAGGAGAACGATGGGTTTGGTTTAATTCACAGGAAACAAAAACAGGGGAGATCTAATTTAAGCTTCGAAGAAATCCTGTGAAACAAAGAAATACTGCTTAAAATTTACAAAACAAATATTTATCTATTTTTTTTGGTTTTTATTTCTTTATTTTTAATTATTACACTAACAAATAAAACATAAAAAAGGGATTAAAATTTATGAAACCCACAATAAAATGGAAATTTAAAGGGGTAAAACTAATATTAAAACGGAAATTAACACTACGAAACAAATTCTTTAAATCGATACTTTCAATCCCTTGTGGTTAGCGTTGCTACTTTATCCACCCGAGAATTTACGAAAATAACGAAACAAAGAACAAGGGAAATAAAATGAAAGAGGGATGCAAGAATTTAAAAGAAGACTTGAAATTTGCATAAAAATAAAGAATGTTTACAAGAAGAAAAATATTACAACTAAAATTTTGGGAGATAAGCTTAATTTTAATTCTAAGGCCTAATGCCTAATGTAATGTGTTTTACAAGTGAAGATGAGGAGGCTATTTATAGGAAAATTTTAGGGTTTTAGGTAGGTGTGGGTAAATCCTAACCATTGATTTGGTTTTGGTTGGCTAAATCTTGGCCATTCATTTTGGTGGGCTACAAAGATGCACCACCCTCCCTAGCTTTTCATTTTTCTTTCATTTTGGTCCTTCTTTTCCTTCTTTTGCCATTTATTTCTTTATTTTGTCATTTCTTCATTTTTCTCGAATTTTCCTGAAATGCAACAAAATAATTTATTAAAATACGATTTCAAACAATAAATAGGCAATAAAAATATGCAAAAATATGCACTTATCAAATGCCCCCATACCTATCTTTTGCTCGTCCTCGAGTAAAACAAAAAGAAAATCTAGATAAAAAGTCCTATACTCCTTTTCGTAGGTGTGACGGGTAATTTTAGGTTTACCAACCCATTAAACCTATAGACGATCTCTACAGGAGGAGTGTTGTCTCCTAAGGGTTTACAGAAGATATACCCATAAAATCTTTGAGATAAATCAGCAAGTATCCAACTTTCCTCTTTTACTCTAGCTTTCATTGGTGTCAACAAAACAATTTTGTAGGAAAATATATGCCTTAAAGATCATTCTAATAATAGCCAAGTTATAGGTTCCCACAATCCACATGATTAGACTAAAAATTTGCACAAAATCCCAAGGTGTGTAGTGAATTTAAGGCCTTTGATGGATAAACTGCATACAAATATTTTCTCTTTTTCAACCAATATTGAACTGACCCAATCTCTATGAGAACAAGTATCTAGCCAAACTTCACGTTCTTAGTAGTTAGACCGACTGTGCAATGGTTGAGGTCCCAAAAGACTTTTGCATCAATACCCATTTAGCGAGTTTTAGGTCAACAATCCCAGATCACAAAGGACCTTAGGTTGCTAGGCACAAAGTCCCCTCGGACTTACTTACTCGGGTTATCAATGAGCCCAACCTAGCCGATTTCCCTACTAAGAATTTATTACAAAATACACTAGCATTCTATAACTACAACTATTATTGACTCTTTTTCTTTCTTCTTTCTTTTTTTTTTTTTACAATAGGAACAGAATCTCGCAAAGGTTTGATTCGACATTGTTTTAACATGTGGGTTCTCTCTCAGGTATCGAATAACATTCCTATACAATTCTTCCATCAGAGGTCTTGTGCAAATGTGTCGTCTTCGTCTTTTAAGCAAAAATTTGTTCGACACAAGTTTCATGAGGAAAACCTTACCTGACTACGTTCAAATTATCTAAAGGCATTATACATATAATTTTCGAAAAATAGTCAACACCAACTAGTTCTAGAATTTAAAGAGTGGGAAGGACAACTAAGCTAAAATATCTCTATTTTTGGATTTTTAAAATTTTTCAATTTTTTTGGATTTTTCAATTTTATGTATTTACACTAAAACCCTCCCCCATACCTAAATCATGCATTGTCCTCAATGTATGCAAATGCAAGAGAAATGAGGAGATTATACCTGACAAGGGATGATGGAGACTGAACAGATATTAAAAACAACTAACTTACGCACACAATTCCTCCCCCATACCTGGACTTTACGAGGGGAGGCAAAGTAACAAAACCGAATCAGCCGATGCCGGTAGGAAACTTTGGGTGAAGCTATGAGAAAATATCAAGACATATTTGAAAGTTTTGATTAGAATAGCCTTTCTCAATCAGCGTGGGATCATGCAACCTATTAGAACAAGAATCACTAGTGTTCACCCTAAACCAACTTGAAGCTTCTTTCTTTTGTTTAAGCATATTACGGACAATGAAAGTTTGGTTAGGGGTCGAATCACTAGGAATGACAAAAGATGAGGGTACGGTTCCTCCTAAAGGTTGTTGATCAAACTCGGGATGATAAACAATCAAGTCAAATGCAGGTGGATGCGGTGCGACGGGATTCTCAACGACAGGCTCACTACTAACAATCTCGGGTGGGGTCTCCCACGGAGAACAAATTGCATCTAACTCTTTCAACATTCCTTCCGAAGTCGTATCCCTTAACGATTCAGCATACTCTCGATTAGACTCATGGTTGACTTTGAAATCCTCAACGAGAAGAGACTCAATTTCACTATCCTCGAAACTAGACCATGTGGCAAACTTGTTGACCACATTAACCCCTACTGATGGTTCATAAAGCTCATTGGGTTCTTTCCCTACATTGAAAATATTAAGGTCAATGGTCATGTTACCGAAAGTGAGTTTCATCGAACCGTTCCTACAATTGATCAAGGCATTGGATGTTGCAAGAAAAGGTCTTCCTAAGATGACAGGAATTTGGTTCTTGGAATTCATGACGGGTTGAGTCTCGAGGACAACAAAGTCAACCGGAAAGATAAAATCGCCAATTTTAATCAAGACATCTTCAATTAAACCCTTGGGCATTTTTATAGAACGATCGGCAAGTTGAAGTGTCATATTGGTCTTTTTGAGCTTGCCTAAACCTAGGGCTTGATAGACCGAAAATGGGAGGAGATTCACACTAGCACCTAAGTCAAGTAAAGCCTTGTCCACGAAAGTATTACCTATGACACATGAAATAGTTGGACAACCGGGGTCCTTGTACTTCACGGGAATTTGGTTAGAAAGAATTGAGCTCACTTGGGACGTCAAGAAGGCTTTCTTAGGGACTTGGGTGGTTCGCTTATGCGTACACAAATCTTTTAGACACTTGGCATATGAAGGAATTTTTTGAATGGCATCTAAAAGAGGAATGTTTATCTCGACTTGCTTGAAAACTTCCAGAATTTTGTCTACTTGATCCGATGGCTTGGGAAGGAGGAGTCTTTGAGGATACGGAGATTTTGGCTTAAAGACTCGCTCATTAGACACATCGGGAAGGGATTTTGGAAGTGGAGTATCAGACGAAGATTTGGTAGGTGATGAGGAAGGTTTATGAGAAGATTCTGTTGAATCAGGAGTTGAGTGATTAATGTTATGGTCAGATTCAACATTTGACTCTTCCTCTTTTTCTGGAGACTTGACACCTACTTGATTGTCAACTTGATTCTCCGACCTTAAAGAAATTATGGCATTAATACTTTCAGGAGGTCTTTGGTTAAGGGGGAATCTAGGGTTCACCTCAGGTTGAATTGGGAATTTATTCTTCTCATGCTCACTCAGGGTGTTGGCTAACTGACTCACTTGAACTTCCAACTTAGATATGGCTTGAGTACTAGCGTTCAAAATTTGCCTATCTTGAGTCATGGTTTGCATGAAGGCTTGTTGAGATTGAGCCAAATTAGTTGTTGATTTTAAAAGCGCATCAAGGCTCTTTTCCAAGGAATTAAGTATCTTATCTGACTCATGAAAGCCGGGAGGATGGGCGAGTGTTTGAGTCGGAATAGGACCATGATTTTGAGTTGGGTTTGGAAAAGGTCCTTGGTTTGGAGGTGAGTAAGAATTCTGATTGGGCCTTTGAAAAGAAGGTTGAAAAGAAGGTGGCGGAGATTGAAAATTTTGGCCCTGGTTCCACGAGAAATTTGGGTGATTCTTCCAACCGGGATTGTATGTAGGTGCAAAAGGATCATTCCTAGGGTTTGGTTGAAACACCGCATTGATCTGTTGAAAATCTTGGAAACTTTGCATCCCTTGATTCGGGTTCGTAGACATGTTTGAGGGACCACTATGCGTTTCTAGGGCTTCGAGTCGTCTAGTAAGGGTGGCTAACTTGGCATCGGTTGCGATGTTATTTCCAATTGAATGCAAACCCCTAGAAGATGAACTAGACGATTCGGTAGACTTATTTGGTTCCCTAGTGGATTCCCACAACATTGTCTTTTCGGCTAACTCTTCAAAAAATTCCCACCCTTCGTCCTCATCTTTTCCCATGAATTTACCTTGACACATTGACTCTAATAAGGCAGTGGTTCGACTATCCAAGGCTTCGTAAACAATTTTGCATAGTCTCCATTTTTCTATTCCGTGGTGGGGGCATTGTGATAAAAGACTTTTGAAACGATCAAATAATTTCCAAAAAGACTCATTTTCTTTTTGATGAAATTGATTTATTTCATTTGTAATTCTCATAGTCTTGTGATTAGGAAAATATTTTTTTAGAAACATTACCACAAATCCCTCCCACGTGGAAATAGAATTAACGGGAAGACTATACAACCATTTCTTAGCATTTTCTTTAAGCGCGAAATTAATGAGCCTAAGCCTAATTGAGTCCTCGGTTAATTGTTGGAGTTTTTGTAAGGCACAAACCTCCTCGAATTCATGAAGAAAAAGATAGGGATCCTCACCGTCGCTCCCGGTAAATTTTGGTAACATGCTAATGTGATGGGCTTTAATCTCAAAATTATTACCAGTAACCGGTGGAAGAGTGATACACGAGGGTTGAGCGGAGCGGGTGGGATAGCAACGGTCCTTAAGAGATATGGCCATGGTTACTACTGGTTCGGAATTATCTAAAGACTCGGAATCGGGTGATGAAGAAATCTCGAATGATCTCACTAGTCTAGAAGAATTATCCCTAATCCAAGTAGTTCACATAAACCACGAAAGGAAAACACGTAGCAAATAATTTGCGAAAAATTAAGCACACAAAACAAAGGGTGAAAAATCAAAAGAAAGATCTAACCTTAAGACACACTAAAAATTTCGTAAATTAAGAATTATTCAGACCGATTCGGCCAGATTAGAGCAGGCATTGCCAAGAGGCCAAACTCGTCACTTAGACACCGAATCTTAACAGCCAGGCGAACCTTAGACACTGAAGGTCGTGAATAAGTCTTAATTACGTTTATTTTTAGGCACCTTTCTAATTGAACGTGAAATCCTAGGGGCAAACGTCTAAATAATGCAACAAACAACGATATATATACAAAACTATAAACAATTATGGATGCTTACACTACGTGTCCTAATCTAAAAAAAAATTTAACGTACCTTTGGATCCTCCAGCGATCACCACAATTTACTAGGTACGAAAAATTAAAAATAATAAAATAAAAATCTAAATGATGTGCCCTAAGTGATGAATGCATGATGCAACAATTATGTATTTACAAATAATAATTTTTTTGATTTTTCAATTTTCAACTTTTTTGTGATTTTTTATTTTTATTGATTTTTTTGTGATTTTCTAAAAATAAAAAGGCGAAAAGAGTGAGATACGGGTTACCGAAGCACGCTTCCAAGAATTCCAATTTGTTCCGAGCTCCGTGAGAAGATTCCCGACATTCCAAACTTTCCTAAAAAAAATGAAATAAAAATAAGGCAAGCGAAAGAAAACTAATCCGAAAAATTAAAAATTAAGGTGCGAAAAATAATTACTCCCCGGCAGCGGCGCCAAAAAACTTGATGTGGCAGAAATGTGTACAATTAATTATCGCAAGCGCACGATCTCGTTTTAGTATTTATGATTCGATCCACAGGGAATAATTTTATTCACGATCCTTAAACTTTAATTTAATCGAACTAGAACAATTTGGTTTTGGAAAATTTGATTTTAAACTAATTAATTTCTAAAAGAAATTATTCCATTAAGTAAAAGGAAATTCTATTTTTAAGCTAATTAATTACAAGCTAAATTGTTTAAGGAAAAAAAGTTAATTTTATTAATTAATTGTAAAAGGAAATTAAACTTTAATCTTTTTCTAAACTTATTAATGGAAAGAATAAAAACGAAACTAAATTATTCTAAAATTCTAAATTCGAATTAAAAATTAAATTTTATTCTTTTTTTTTTAAATCCAATTAAAAGTTATTTACAGAAATTTTTTAGGAAAAATTAGACATGTGTTGCTTGTAAATAAGCCTAGCCAAACTCAAAATTAACGATCCAATCATAACAACTCAGAGCGCACAAAAGATTTTTTTAGCGAATTGAAACCTAACCACACTAAACCGAAGAACACAACGACTCACGAACTCAACGCAGCCTGCCCAGAACAAAAGACTAAGACAATGAAATCAAAATAGCGACTAGAAACTTTGCACAAAACTTGAATTAGTAAAACCAAAATGACGAACAACAAAACGCAGCATCTCCAACGAATCCTAATTAGCACACAGCAAACAAAACTCGGGCAACTCAGAACTTAATACAGGACTCGAAACTAAGCTAGGCGACCATAAACTGCAATGACCAAATAAACAGCAACACGGCAATGATAATTCGCAAATTAGCTCATCAACAACTCGGCGAAAACCCAGCAAATTAATTCTACAAATCAACCAACGAACTCAGCAAAAACAAACAAAACTGACACCAAACTCAGCATCAAGAACTCTCATAATCAAATCTTGACAACTCCAAACTCGCCCAAAACTCAAACTTAATACGAAATTCAGGAAATTCCGAACTACGAACTCAATAATATTACCACTAAAACAATGGCACTCGGTTTTCACTCACACTCTACATAACAACAAGATTAAATTGACTAAAAGGAAGAGGGGGCGGGGAAGAATCGAACGAAAATAGGTAGAGAGAAAAGGGAGAGAGGTGCGAGTAAAACAAGAAAAACAGGGTAGAGGTGTCTATGTATGCGCGAAGAGAAATAAGAAGGGGAAGGGGAGAGATTCGCGTAGAGAGAAAATACGAATGAAGGAAGGAGTGGCCGGTGGGTAATCAAGAAAAGGGGCGGAAGAAAGGAGATGCAGGGGGGAGAGGTTTGTTCGTGGTTAAGAAAAGAGAGGGTGAGATTTATGTGGGAAAGAAGGAGAACGATGGGTTTGGTTTAATTCACAGGAAACAAAAACAGGGGAGATCTAATTTAAGCTTCGAAGAAATCTTGTGAAACCAAGAAATACTGCTTAAAATTTATAAAACAAATATTTATTTATTTTTTTTGGTTTTTATTTCTTTATTTTTATTTATTACACTAACAAATAAAACATGAGAAAGGGATTAAAATTTATGAAACCCACAATAAAATGGAAATTTAAAGGGGTAAAACTAATATTAAAACGGAAATTAACACTACGAAACAAATTCTTTAAATCGATACTTTCAATCCCGTGTGTTTAGCGTTGCTACTTTATCCACCCGAGAATTTACGAAAATAACGAAACAAAGAACAAGGGAAATAAAATGAAAGAGGGATGCAAGAATTTAAAAGAAGACTTGAAATTTGCATAAAAATAAAGAATGTTTACAAGAAGAAAAATATTACAACTAAAATTTTGGGAGATGAGCTTAATTTTAATTCTAAGGCCTAATGCCTAATGTAATGTGTTTTACAAGTGAAGATGAGGAGGCTATTTATAGGAAAATTTTAGGGTTTTAGGTAGGTGTGGGTAAATCCTAGCCATTGATTTAGTTTTGGTTGGCTAAATCTTGGCCATTCATTTTTGTGGGCTACAAAGATGCACCACCCTCCCTAGCTTTTCATTTTTCTTTCATTTTGGTCCTTCTTTTCCTTCTTTTGCCATTTATTTCTTTATTTTGTCATTTCTTCATTTTTCTCGAATTTTCCTGAAATGCAACAAAATAATTTATTAAAATATGATTTCAAACAATAAATAGGCAATAAAAATATGCAAAAATATGCACTTATCATCTAACGTTTCTGGTTCATCATTTTACTGAGTTAAATTAACCCTATACTTAGTCTCTGACAATAGTCTCATTACGAGTTCATCTTGACTCACTGGTCTTATCTTCCGGTAGGTTCTGAGATCATTGTCTTGCTTACTACTTCCTCATATAACTTTATCCAATCATGCTGTCACTTCCCAATGTTTTCACTTTCTAACTGATTCATTCATAAAATGGACATTTTCCTGAATAAAACAACTTCGTCAACCTCAATTTGGTTCCATAAATTACAACCTATGACATCTGCCTTCTCATGGCGAATTATTACTGACAATATTCATACTTATTCATTTATCAAATGATATGGCACTTACTGCCTCTTCTCAACTATTCCTAGGGACTCTGCTCCTCGCCTTATATCGATGCATTTGATAATCATACATCCTTCTAGCACTCTTTTCGTTAATATGAAAGTCTCTTATGATTCTCATCTACTCCCGTATAAGATCTCAAGTAATTCTTCCAATCCGTCTTACTTTCTCGTACTACCTCCAGTAGTCCAGCCACGAATCCAACATGAATCTTCAGTTCTCTTGCTAATAGCTTAGTTCTTTATGCCCACTTTTCTGAGCACTATACCTTAATCATCTCAGTCTTTCTGGCTACAGCCCTCATTCCTCGAGGGTAAGCTCCTTATCCTAACAAGATTTTCCTTATCTGCTGGAACCTCTTCCGGGTCTCTAGTAGGGTACTCTATAGAATTTACTCGCTGATCTTCAGCATATAATAAAGCATCATCGCGCTGCTGCTCGTATGCCTCAAGGTCTGTTGCCTTATTTGTCGATGCGATATCGAGCTAAGTTACTATCATGATACTTAATAGTTCCCATAAGGGTTTTATAAGTCATCACTACATTAAGTAGTCCGACTATGAACTTGGCAAGAGTTCTTATTATCTTAGTGAATTTATTGTTTTAACGTCGCCTCATCTCTGGGGTTTATAACGTACGCTCTGATACCACTTCTGTAACACCCCCAGATCCGGGGTCAGGGATCTGGTGGTTACGGTCTTACATCCATTCATAATACTTGACTTGAGTCCACAATAAATAAATCACATGCTGTGACCCCACAATAATATCCACTCACACACACAACAGTTATAGTCCCAGAGATGAAATTGAAATAAGTCCATAATATCAGAGTTTACGAATAAAAGTTATTACAAGCCAAATGATATGTTTAAAGGTTTTGCCGTTGATTAACGTTAATGTTACATATAAATAGACTGATAAACAAAAGCTGCCTATCTATGCTACCTCAGCAATGGCAGCAAGGACATCAGCGGGTAGTCCTCGAACGGCGGTAACCTGCTTGCGCCGAGTGCGCCTGACGCGGGCCATCTGTCCTAGCTGTTGTTGTGATAATATGAACAAAGCAAGGGTGAGCGAAAGCCCACCAACAATAATATAACTGAACAGTGATACATATATACAACAGTTCAAAATATCCTTTGAAATCATATGCCATGCATTGATGAAGTTATTGCCAGTATAACATAAAGGATGAAGTTACCAAGTAACTCAAAGTATTTGTTTGTAGAAATATCTGCTACATCAAAAGTAAGCGAGATATTCTCATTGTCATTAAAAGAGGAACTTTCATGAAAAGATTGCAATTCCAGTTATGAACACTTTTCCAGCTCTGCCAACAGTAATCATGTTGCAGGAAATAAATAATTTTGGATGATGAACCAATGGTGGAGTATTCACCGCGCCCGCTGTTCCAATCTTGATGATCAGTCGAGATCGTACAGCTCAAATTAGATTTACTACCGGTAGAAGAAGAACTGACGGCTTTACTTGTCTACCGCCTTACTAGCTCTCCTCGGCCAACGGTTGGGCCAAAGGGGATGGACCGGCGCTACTCGGCCTCTTACACGACTCCTAGTTCAAATAGAATTCATGATTATGAATGTAACGTTCGTCCCCCTTTCCCCAAGTATAATACTTGTTGATAAGACTCTACAAGGTAGTCGTATCTAGTTGGAAAGGAAAATTCACCAATAACTTCCAAGCTATTGCTTGGTAACGAATATCAACTTGTTCCAACAATCTTACCCCTCGAAAGATGAGAAGGTAACCAATGACTTAATAAGTCAATAGCACCCGAGTTGCGAGTGAAGAGAATACTTTATGACCGGGGAGTTGACAAATAATTAACATTTTCCAAGTAAGGTTCCCTTATTATTAGGGAGATAGACTCAAAGAAGAATGATGTCTGAGAACCTTTCTTGATATAAGATTAATAATAATTTGACTCCGAAATATTTTTCATAATAATCGAAGAAGATAAACCTTATTGAGGTTATTCTAAGTATGGAATAAATATTCAGAGAATATTTATTGAATTAAAAATATTTAAAGAATATTTAGGAATATGAAAGAATATCTTTAATCAGAGTATTTTTCAAAATAATCCCTGAAGAAATATCAAGAGAATATTTATTGAATAAATAAATATTTAAATGAATATTCAAAATAATATTCATTAATTAATAAGACCTGAAAGGAATATTTAAGACAATATTCATAATTAATTAGGAATTTAAATGAATATTCAAAAAGTAATATTCATTTAATGAATAATATTCTAAATGAATATCAAGTAATATTCATTTAGTAATCGAAGCCTTAAAGGAATATTCGAGATAATATTCGATAAATAAATTAAGCTTCAGATGAATATTAAAATAATATTCATCAAGTAATTAATATCCTAAATAAATATTCAAAAGTAATATTTATTTAATAAAATAATATTCTAAATGAATATCCAAATAATATTCATTTAGTAGTCTCATCTTTAGAAGAATATTCGAAATAATAATCGACAAATAATTCGACTCTGAATGAATATTAAAAAATATTATTCGTCGAATAGTTACGTTCAAATAATTATTTGAAGTAAGGATCATTAAATAAATAATCTCGAACGAATATTCAAATAATATTCGTCGCCCGAATAATGGAAAATATTTACTTAGATATTTTCTTTCGAGGTAATCTCGATATGTCAAGAAATATTGACTCCCGGTCTATATTTGATGAATAAGATGTATACACCCTTCTCTGAGGGTCTTACAATAACCGGCTTATAATTGATACGATAGCTATCTAATTTATAAGCCAATAACAATCAGGGAACAAGCATAATGATATAACTTGAAAGTAGGCATGCATGCTATGGCATATTATAACAGAAAACATACATATATATTCAATCACAACAACAGTCTAAAAGAAGGGGATTGAAACTTGCCTGGTAGTCGAGTACGGTAAGGGGTAGTGGTAGCGGGTCCCGGGTCAGCTTGGTGATCTATAAATAGCCAAGACATTCGGGATTAATCACTTAAAACTTTAAAGGTTAAGTTATACTTAAATCGAAACACGTTCTCGAGTTATCTCGTTATACCCCTTATAGTGTATTTCTTTTATCATCGATCCGACCCGACATTCGTTCGTTAATACGACATGTCACTGTACTTATACTTAGCATATACTTAAGTCATATAAGTCCGAAAGTCGATCGTTACGAACCAATATTATACTCCGAGTTTTATCGCTCGTTTTCTAAGTGTTCTAACGAAGTTATAAACGAGTCGTCTTTTAGGGGTTCGTTCGCGTTTAATCTCGATTCGAATATTTTTAATAAATCGAAAAACGATCCTTTTGACATACGGTTTTCTCTCACGCCTTCCTTTTTACCTCTAGTATTTATTTACCAAGATTCGTCATGACTTTACGTATTTTATCGGGGTTCAATTTTAAGTACGAATACTTGTTTACGGCTCCGAACCACTTTTATGAATTTTATCGTAACTCCTAAACCGTAAGTCCGTTTCACATGATCTTTATATCAAAACGAAGCTTATAACATAAGCTATCCTAACATGGCAGAAAAGTTTCTGGACAGTAGGGTCTTGATGTGAAAAATGGCATACAAAACATGATATTGTAAAATTGGGCATTATAACGACTATGTTTACGCGTTTTCCAAAGTTTTTACACTTTATCTCGATCTAACAAAGATCAATCCAACCACACAAACACATGATAATCATCATGACTAGTCTATCAACAACTCATCTTAACCATTACATGGTTCATAAACCAAATCATAATCATAACAACTACTAACATGGATCTAAACTTATAATAACATACTAATCACTAAATCATCCATAAATCTCATAAGATCTTAAAATAACACCAAGGGTTTTCAAGTATTATACCTTCCTTAGAGTGTGATATAACCTTACTAAGCCTTGTATGGTCCTTAGGTGTGCTTAAGCTTGCTATATCATCCATGAAAACAAGAAAAAAACAAGTTAGTTCATATGAAACACTATTCATGCTCCTCTTTCTTGATTTTTTTTGAAAATGCAAACAAAGGAACTTGGAGCTAAGATTTTGAGGAGATAAGTTTTATGAAATATGAGACTCACCATAATTATTACAAGATCAAACAATGGTGGGAGGGTGGATTTTGGTTTTGGAATTAGGAAAGGCCGAATGCTTTGTTCTTGGAAGGGGGAGTGTTTTTGGCTTGGTTGCTTGGTTTATTTGGATAATAATTCATAAAGTGAGACGAGTTTTGATAATATCTCATCTTTTTTTACTTTATTAAAGTGCTTTTGGAATGAATGGTGAGATTGGAAGGCATGTGTAGCACTTGGATGGATTCTTGCTAACTAGGAATTTGATTTGTCCAACTACTAGTTCAAACCCTAACATGCTAGTTACTTAGCCCACTTGGTTGCTAGATATTTATTCTAGTAGCTTGTGCATGACTCTTGCTTCCTCTGCTTGTTTCTTTGTTCGTTTATTGCTTAATTCGCTAATCGTTCGAGGGAATAACTCAATCATTTCTAGTTAGGGTTTTACAGGGAATCCTCTTAATATTTCTATAATCATTCTTACTTCTTTTCTATAATCTCGGATTCCAACTTTCTCGAATCTTATTAAATAAGTCCCTAAATCGTTCCGTATCTTGAGAATCTCGAGATAAATTAAAGTGCCATTTTTCAGAATTCGACAGCTTTTACATACACTCTTTTTCCCTCCGGATCAATAATGCGAACTTAGAATTTCGTTCCGGGTACTTCTATATAGCGTCGTCTAATAATATTCTCAATTACACCAAAATCACTATTCATCCTTATTCTTTACTTATTCATCTAGGGTTGTACAATTGTCCGTATTTTCTTTCGATCGTTCCTTAAACTTTTTACGAAACCACTGGATTAATCGCTAACGATCTGGATGACATGAGAATATTCTCCTGCTTGGAATTGCCATATCTTATTCCCTTAGGAGATAGATTATTCTTACCTATGTTGTCACCCTTTAGCATTCTTCAAGACATAGAAATAATAAAGTCGAATTCCATTCATTCTTTTAAAACATCAACTTATTACATTGTAGCCGTAGCCACTATTCATTCTTGCATCATTAAATAAATAAAATTTTTAATTCTACCCAAAATTTGGGTTCTTACAATCTTGGTGCAGGTAGACTTACAGGCTAGAATATCCTTGACTACAGTTTCCAATTGAGGGAATTTGGAATCAAAAGTCCTCTTTATCTCTCCCACAGACTTGTCTGTTGCATCACTTACCTTGTTGATTTCTGATTTGACACCTTTACCGAGGTATTGTGCAGCCTTGAGAAATCCCTTGTATGAGTCATTTATGGCTTCATACACTTCACCAGGAGTTAAGGATTTAGCATTGGAGCCTAGTGAAGTGACGTACCCCTCCCTCAGATACTGTAAGACTTCATTGAGAGTGATATCATAAGTTCCTTGCATCCAGGCATCTACATTGCCATCTCTCTCAGCCTCATCAAGTATCTTTATTTTCTGCATCTCCACATCATCTATATGGCAGAGCAATATTGCTTCATAATCTGGATTTGGCACATTGGAGGTGACCAAGTTCTGGGCTATCTTTACAAACTCAGGAATCTGATCCACAACTAAGCTTTGAAGTGCTTCAACCGTCAATTATGGTGGAACAGATCCTGATCCTGAAGCACTATCATGTTGCACAGGCTTCAGCCATTGTGACAGAAAGTCAGAGCTAGAGCTAGGCAAGCTAGACTCCTCAGTTACAGATGCAACTTCTGTAACCGGATGGAAAGACTCTACTACTGTTGTCTCCACAGGAGTGGGATGAGTTACAACAGTAGGTGACACAGGCACAGAGTCTCTAGTTAAAACTAGTGAATCCTCTGTGTTTGTGATGGTGTCATTAGGAGATGCCCCAGCATGCATTCCCTGACCATCTAAATGTGGTACCTGGGTGGTGAGCAAGGTGTCATGCACCAAGTCACTTGAATCCATTGGCTTATCAAGAGAAAAGAATTCTTGATGATCAATGCCTTGCTCCTCAATTGCTTGAGTTGCAGGCTCCAAAGAAATATGAGTGGTAGATTCTGGAAGAGAAGTGTGTTGTAGATTAGATTTTGGCAACTCCCTCTGAGAGATAGAGGGAGTTTCAATTGTGATGTGCTCTCCACTCAGTGTTGTGCCAGCCTTATCACTCCAATGTGCTGACTCTGTACAAATAGGTGCATTGGGGAGGATGCTTGATTCTATAGATGCACCCTGTTGAGAGGATACATCTAGTGAGCTGTTTGCCCCTGATTTTACAACTTCAGCCATTTGGGTGACTGAAGAGGTGGTTTTAGACTTCTTCTTCTTTGGCCTTAGTAAGGGTGACTCAGGTTCCTCACTTTCTATGCCTAATTCTACAGCCAAGGCTGCTTCAGTTAAGATTTTTAGAGGTTCAGAAGCAACTTGTTTTCTCTTCTTTTTACTAACATCACCCTTTTGAGAGGATGATGCAGTTGGCTCTGTGTTTGGTAAAGTGTTTGGCTGAGAGGGTTGGTTAGCAGGCCCTGGGTTAGCATTTTGCTCTACTTGCTTGGGCCTAGCTAACTCAGATTTTGAGGCACATATTGGCATGTTGTGGGGGTAAGTCCTCAATAAACTCTCCATAAGGGGAGTTATTTTGAGTCTTACATCCACATCATTCCTAGTCTCCAAGCTACAAAATGAGTTTGGTCATGGATTTCGGATAACCTATTCTATTTTTTGTCTAACCCAGGCAATTCAATCAATTTAGCATCTATGAAATTAAGTACAGGTTGAATAAAGCGAGGGAAGAAAATTTCATTACCTCTCTTGGCCGAGTTCTTACCAAGTCTCCCATACAATTCTTGCATTATGATCAAACCAACATCAATCTTTCTCCCATATGCTATAGCATATCCTATTTGTTGAACAGGTGTGCTGATTTGATCAAAGCTGGACTTCCTTGCTGTGAAGACTTGAAGAAGAGTGGCAAAGACATAGCTCCATTCTTTCCTCAAGTACTTCCTATTCAAATTTCCAAGCTTGATTCTATCAGAGTAGTTGATAAACTCAAAGAAGTCTTCCAATTCCTGATCAGTAGCTTGACTGTCATATACTCCTTGTTGTAACCCCAGTGCTTGATTCATGTCTTCAGTAGTGATGGTGATTTCCTTGTCCTGAATCTTGCAATAGATTACGTATGAAGTTATTGCATTCTCTAGGGCCACGACCTCCACAGTAGCAGTTCTCCAAAACTGTTCTAGTAAGTCTAGATACAGAGTTGGGTTGGCTGAGATTGCATCGTTGATGTATGATTCAGCCATCCATCAAACGAAGCACTTAAAGTTTGCATTGGGTGCTTCAACATCGTTGGTTATTGCTATGAAATTAGTGTGGGTAGGAATTGTGAGTTGGGTATTTGCCATTGTTACACAGAGAGATGAGAAGAGAATGAAGGTTGAAGAAGAAATTTAGCTTTTGACGTTAGGGTTTACAGAGGTTTTGGAACTTTAGCTGCCTGAGAAATCAAATGAAATGATTTGAACAGTTGTGGAATTGTATATATGTGAGTGACTTGAGTTGTCGATTAGATATAAGTTTTGTATCGACAAGTCAGTCATTCGAGAAGTATAAAACAACTATTCGATAAGTCAAGAAAGGCTTATTCGATATCTCAAGCAGTTTGTAGCTCACAGCTGGCAGTTATTTAACACAGAAAATAATTCTAAGCTAAATAAAATATGTTTTTATGAGCGAAATGAAATTTTGAATATAGATCCAAAAAGCGATTAAGTGTCAGTGAAAAATCAGCCTTTTCAAATGATTCGATAACTCAAATACAGTATTCGAGAACTCCATCACTAGAGAACTAAAATACTCTATTCGAGAACTCAGAGTGTGCTATTCGATTTCTCCAAAAGACACTATTCGAGAACTCAAGAGGGTTCTAGATAGGCCTATTCGAGAACTCGAGCCATGACATAACAATGAACCATTCGAGAAGTCTGACTTATCGAACTATACTTTTCACTCATAAAATTCAATTTTCACTTTCTTTTAAAATTTACCAGAAATATTCACTGAAGAATATTCTACCAAATTAAATAGTGATTCTCTCAAAATTTCAAAGAAATTTCAAGCTAAAGATGTATGATTTTCAACATATGCAGCATTGTGGAATATTTATAAATAATACTCCAGCCAATACTTACTTAAAAAATATTGAGCATTTGATAAAGTAAGTATTTACTGCTGCAACAATCTAGTTGATATATTCACTTAGCCAGAATTTGAAGAATTCAGCATTCCAATCTCACCAACCAACCTTGTGAAGGTGGCTTCATCCAATGGCTTAGTGAATATGTCAGCTAGTTGTTTCTCTGTGGGAACATAATGTAACTCAATGGTTCCATTAGTTGCATGCTCCCTTATGAAGTGATATCTGATGTCAATGTGCTTTGTTCTAGAATGATTGACAGGATTGGAAACTATAGAGATTGCACTTGTGTTGTCACATATGATTGGAATTCTTTCCAACACAAGTCCATAATCTCTAAGTTGGTTTCTGATCCAAAGCACTTGAGCATAGTAACTTCTAGCAGCTATGTACTCAGCTTCAGCTGTGGAAGTTGACACAGATTGTTGTTTCTTGCTCTACCAAGAGACTAACCTTTGTCCAAGAAACTGGCATCTACCTGAGGTGCTTTTCCTATCCACTCTGCATCCAGCATAATCAGCATCAGAATAACCAACCAGATTGAACCCTGTCTCCTTAGGATACCATAACCCCAAGCCTT
Source organism: Saposhnikovia divaricata (assembly GCA_036435485.1). Classification (NCBI taxonomy): domain Eukaryota; kingdom Viridiplantae; phylum Streptophyta; class Magnoliopsida; order Apiales; family Apiaceae; genus Saposhnikovia; species Saposhnikovia divaricata. The sequence continues at coordinate 61,971,087 of CM071598.1, forward strand.
CAGATATTTGAAAATCCTCTTTATTGCTATCATATGTGGTTCCTTTGGATTTGATTGAAACCTTGCACACAAGCATGTTGCAAACATGATGTCTGTCCTACTAGCAGTTAGGTAGAGTAGAGAACCAACCATGCCTCTGTAGATTGAGATATCTACCTTCTTTCCCTTAACATCTTCATCTAACTTGGTGGTAGTGGCCATGGGTGTCTTTGCAGGTGAGCATTCTTCTAAGTCAAATTTCTTCAATAGATCCTTGATGTATTTGGTTTGACTTATAAAAATGTCATCCTTCCTTTGACTCACTTGCAGCCCAAGAAAGAATGTTAATTCTCCCATCATACTTATCTCATATCTGCTCTGCATGAGCTTAGAGAATTTCTCACACAGCTTCTCATTTGTAGAGCCAAATATGATATCATCCACATAGATTTGAACTAAGATAATATCATCACCATGTTTCTTGTAAAACAGTGTCTTGTCCAGTGTGCCTCTAGTGAATTGATTCTCCAGTAGAAATTGTGATAATGTGTCATACCATGCCCTAGGAGCTTGCTTAAGTCCATACAATGCTTTATGCAATCTGTAGACAAAGTGAGGGAATTGTGGATCCTCAAAGCCAGGTGGATGTTGCACATATACTTCTTCTTCCAACTCCCCATTCAGAAATGCACTCTTGACATCCATTTGATAAACCTTGAAATTAGAATGTGCAGCAAATGCCAGGAAAATTCTGATGGCCTCTAGTCTAGCAACAGGGGCAAAAGTCTCATCATAGTCAATGCCTTCCTGTTGAGAGTATCCTTTTGCAACCAACCTTGCTTTATTTCTTATGACTACACCATTTTCATCCATCTTATTCCTTAGAACCCATTTTGTTCCAACAATGGTTCTATCCTTTGGTGCAGGCATAAGTTCCCATACTTTGCTTCTTTCAAATTGATTTAGCTCCTCTTGCATAGCAATTATCCAATCAGGATCAAACAATGCATCATCAAGTTTCTTAGGCTAAACTTGGGATAGAAAGCAACCATAGAGACATTCATTTAGAGTTGCTCTCCTTGTCCTCACTCCTGTATTTTGATCTCCAATTATCTGATCTGCAGTATGTGATCTATCCCATTTCCTTGTATGTTCAGATTGATTTCTCAGCCTTGATGTTGCTTCATCATCCAGATCATGATCATTTACATTTCCTCCCCCTGTGAAGTTGCCACTAATCACAGGTGTGTCTTGGATGCTTGTTTCTTCATTGTTGGTTGACACAGGTTCTTCATTCATTTGAGTTTGTTGGATTCTGGGCTCAGATTCAGTTTCAATCTCCTCATCAGAATCATCTAGATTGTCAAACTTCAAAGGATCTTTATCTTCATCATTGGCTTCTTCTAATCCAGGTAGTTTGCTGTCATTAAATGTCACATCTGTGCTTTCCATAACTTTCTTTTGACTGATGACATAAACTTTATATGCAATTCTTTCCATCGAGTAGCCAAGAAAAATTCCTTCAAATGCTTTTGCATCAAACTTTCCAACATATTCTCAATTGTCTTTTAACACAAAGCATTTGCTTCCAAAAGTATGAACATACTTTAGAGTAGGCTTCTTTCCAGTCATCAAGTTGTAAGGTGTCTTTCCAGGGTTTTTGTTGATGAGGGTTCTGTTTTGGATATAGCATGCAGTGCTCACAGCCTCAGCCCAAAAACATGTAGGCATCTTTGCATCAAGTAACATTGTTCTAGCAGCCTCAATCAGAGTTCTATTCTTCCTCTCAACAACTCCATTTTGTCGTGGAGTCCTTGGAGCTGAGAATTGTTGAGAAATACCATTCTCTTTGCAGAATGCTTCAAGCATGGCATTTCTGAACTCTGTTCCATTATCACTTCTTAATTCAATCACACTTGCATTGTTGGCCTTTGCTTCCTTGTCAATTTTCCTTATATGCTCAATGATTACTTGTGGAGCCTCATCCTTTGATGCTAGAAATTCTACCCATGTATACCTTATGAAATCATCAACCATCACTAGAGCATACTTCTTCCTTCCTAGTGACATAATATTGACAGGCCCAAACAAGTCCATATGAATTAGTTGTAGGGGCTTGGTTATTGATGTCACTGTCTTTGACTTGTGGCTTGATCTTTTCATTTTTCCTTTTTGACAAGCCTCACACACTCCTTCTTGACAGAATTCAAGTGTGGGCATGCCTCTCACTAACTCCCTTTCGACTAGAGAATTAATGCCTTTGAAGTTCAAGTGTGATAGCTTTTTGTGCCACAGCCAACTATCTTCATTTGATGCTTTCGAGTAAAAGCAACAAATTTTGTCCTTGTTTGCAGAGTTCATATTGGCTACAAACAGGCTTCCTTTCCTTACTCCAGATAGAGCAAAGTCACCAGTCTTCTTGTGGGTGATCGAACATTCATCTTTGTCAAAATTCACTTTGAAGCCTCTGTCAGTAAATTGACCAACACTCAGTAGATTGTGCTTGAGCCCCTTGACTAGTGCTACATTTTCAATGATGACATTTCCAATTTCCAACTTGCCATATCCCAGTGTGTTGCCAATGCTGTCATCTCCAAAAGCAACCATTGGGCCAGCCTTCTCCTCATACTGTGATAGCAGGGCCATATCACCAGTCATATGGTTTGAGCATCCAATGTCCAAAATCCACATGACTTTCGTTTCACTTTCTTTGCCCTGCAAACACAAAGGTATTACTTCTCCTTTGGTACCCAAACAAGTTTGGTCCATGTGGCTTAGCAATAGTTTTATCATAAACAGCATGCTTATCAATTTTCTTGATGTTAGTCTTCTTGTTACTGTTAGAAGTCTTAGAATCAGGGTTCTTAGACTTAGGTGACAGAGGTACCTTCCTAACTTTAGGAGGACTTGAAGACTTTGTTCTTGTGTAGTGTGTGTGAACATTGTGACTGATGCAACCTTCCATGAATTGTCTTCTCAAATTAAAACAACTAGTCATTACATTCATGTTACATGGCATACAATCAAATTTATCACAGAAAGGAAAGTCTCTATGTCTTAAAGGCACAGAGCAATCATATAATGGTTTAGCAACACTACCAGATGGTTTCTTGCATGCATGAGTTAAATGATTAGTGCTAAAACAATTTTGACAAACTTTCCTAGGGGCATTTGGCACATAAGCATAATTGTTGTCCTTGTTAATCCATAATTTGTCATTACTGTTTTGTTTCTTTTTAGCCACTTTCTTCTCAATCTCATTATTCCCAGCTGAAACAAACTTCACAAATTTCTCAGGTCTAGGTCTACCTCCTACTGGCTCCTTGGCTTTGGTTTTGACATTCTCACTCTTAGAGGATGCTTGTTGTTCATTTGATTGTGCCTTATCTTCATCATCCAACATTTGCTTAATGAGTAAGGCATCCTCATCAATCTCAAGTGTTGGAGTTTTAAATATTGGGTTCTTAGTCTTTTTCAAAACCTGAGGCACTTCCTCTTGATCAACAATGTCATCTTCAATGACTGCATAGCCTTTCCTCTATTTAAGAGTGTCATAATCAAGTCCAATGGCAGCCTTAGGTCTAGCTAGATTTTTCTCATGGTAGGACTACAATAGACTAGAGGAATTCTTAAATGTTTTCAATTTAAATTCATTTTCAGCTAGTTCATCCCTAAGAGCTTTCTCAACTTGACTAGCACATAGAACCTTATTCTTTAGATATTCGATTTCTTGTTTAAGGTTTTCTACTTGCATAGCAGTTAGTTCTAGTTCCTCATTTCTTTTGTTCAACAGTTCATTCTTAGTAGACAGTTTAGCAATTTCTTCATTAGCAGCAGTCATACTAGTATGAATATTAAACATCTCAACAGATAGTTGTTCAACCATAGATTTGTATTCAGAAACAGACATGTCTATGGTAGTGAGGGATGGTACCTGAGAGTCTGATTCAGATGGTTCTTCCTTGGAGTTGGCCATCAAGGCATAGTTGCAGAATTCTTGTTCTTCTCCATCACTATCAGAATCATCCCAACACTTTCCTTCAGCTATGTAGGCCTTACCTGGTGTATGATTCTTTAGAAGAGCCTCATACTTAGCTTCAAGCTCAAGAAACTCAAATACAAAGGGGGAGAAACCACCAATAAAGGGCATCAAAATCATTGAAGGTGGTCATCAAAGAACTTCAAAATCTTTAACTCATGTGCCTGGCAAAGGAAAAGACAAAGTTGATGAGCCTCTTACTTCTCTGCCAGTTATCACTCTACCAACTGTGCACATCACTACTTCCAGTGGTCAAAAGCAATCTATCACAACCACAGTGGTTGTAGGGAGTATGCCATCTGACAAACCTCCACTCTCCATATCTAAGAGTGCCAAGCCTGTAGAAGTGAAGGTGGTCACTGAGGCCAAGCTACAAGAAATTGCAAACTCAAATGTCTATCATGATGATGCATTCTTGGAGTTTCTGAAAGTCTCAAGAGAACAGGCTGGTGACACTCAATTGTATCTAACGAGCTTGAAGGATCAGATCGATTACTTCACTGTGATACCTAGAAAAGTTGATAGCTCATGGCTCAAGGAAGTAATGATGGTAGCAAAATCCAGAATCTGGCATCTAACCTACAAAACTCTACAAGCCTTAAAACATTCAGAGATAGATGCGCTGATTGAGCTCATAGAGAAGAGGAATGTAAATGAAAATAATAAGAGTCTGTATGATGACTTGAGGAATGGCCAACCTTCAAGGCTGCCAGAAGTGATTAAGAAGCCATGGACAATCATCTATCAGTCTGGCACCAGAGTTGAAGAGATTAAACAATTTGTCATTCCCAATGACCTCACTTTTCGAAATCACAGACTCATTATTGCCATCATTGATCTACTGCAAAAGAAGAAGGGGATAAGTACTGTTGAAGAGATAGAGGCACTGCACATTCTCAGATCATACATTGCAACTGGTGTAATTCCAGAAATGGCCAAGCCAAGGAGGAATAAGGATGATGAAGATGAAGACAAGAGTGATGGGAGGAGAAGTCATCACAGGAGTGATAAGGGGGATGAGGATAAGAAGAAGAAGAAAGACAACAAGGATAAGAAGGATGATGTCCAAGGCAAAGTCTATGAGAGGAAGAATGGAAAACAGCAAGCCTTAGGCATTGCTAGCAGTAATCTCACCACAACACAAGACTCTAAGTCTAGGGTGAATGCTGTTAGTAGTAATCTCAGCTATGTAGGCCTTACCTGGTGTATGCTTTTTTAGCAGAGTCTCATACTTAGCTTCAAGCTCAAGAAACTCCTTATCCTTCTTTTTAGGCTTCTTGCATTCACTGGCAAAATGCCTTAGGTTATTGCATCTATAACATCTCACAGATGACCTATCCACATAGCTGGTTTTGAATTTGTTTTTGTTTGCTTTCACAGGTGCCTTGCTCTTGTTAAATGAATGATTTTGAGATCTAGACTTGAAGGGCTGATTCCTCTTAAATCTGATGTTTGGAAATTTTCTAGCCATAAAAGCATATGAAGTGTTTTCCATGGCATCCAACTCTTCAAGAGTGTAGAACTCATCTTCTTCCTTTTCATCAACAGGTTCAGTCACTTCTTCTTCTTCAGTTTCTTCATCATCTACTATCTCTTCTATTCTCAGCTGACTTGTAGATGCTTCCAGGTCTTGAACAGATTTGTTGACAATTAAGGCACAGGATGTGTTTATCATTCTGCCTTGGTTGGCTTGGATAGCCCTCTTCTGAAGCAGCTCAAGCTCATGAGTCTTTAAAACCCCATAAAGCACATCATATGTGACTTTGTTCAAATCTCTTTCTTTTAGAGATATGACCCTTTGCTCTAGATGGTTTGGTGCAGATAGTAGAAACTTCATGTTTAATTCTTTAGTGCTGTAAACCTTCCCATTCATTTGAAGCTCAGTCACCAGCTTGTGAAATCTCTCAAACATATCAGTAATACTTTCTTTTGACTGTGCCATGAAAGCCTCATACTGTGTGACCTGTATCTGTTTCCTATTCTCTCTTACCTCCTCTGTCCCTTCACATAACACCTCGATGTGGTTCCACATGTCCTTGACTGATATGCATGATGCTATGTTGGCAAACATCGACATATCCATGGAGTCTATGATCAGCAACATGAGATGACTGTCTAGGGCAACCTTTTCCTTCTCTGAGTTCGTCCATTTGGATTGCTCTTTTGCAACATATGATCTAGGAATGATTATTGTGCCCACTGTAGATTCAGCAATTTCTTGTTGTGGTACAAATGGACCATTCTTGAGGATGTCAGGGTAGAGAGGATTGGCAGCTTTGATGAACAACAGCATTTTTATTTTCCAGAGGTTGTAATTCTCTTTGTCGAACTTAGGGACCTTTACCGTACCTGTAGTCTTTGGTGTATTCGAACTCATGGTCGTTTTCTGTTTAGATTAAACAGCCTGCTCTGACACCACTTGTTGAGTATTGAATACAGTAAAAGAATATGGGGGGGTGAATGTATTCTTGAACTTTTCTACGTTCTTGAATTTTTGCAGCAAGATATGTGTTGAGTGTGTGAGATATGTAAGTGCGGATAACAAAGACAAACACAACACAATATCACTTTAATCTAATATTTTATTAGATAAAGATTTTGCTACAATATGTGAATACAAATGGTAGTATTCTCAGCTTCGTTTTTCTTAGAGAGATATTTCTTGTGATGTATATGAAAATCTTATCTCTAAAAACTTATCTGCTAAGGAAGTGAGGCTGTATCCTTATAGACATGGATACACATACTTACTACAAATAAGGTAGGTAAACAAACTACTTTCCAGTTTGTCTATCTCATTTGAGTAAGAGTCCAAACGGCTACAGATTTGACTTTGCAAAGCATGTTCAGATCCACTTCTTTAGCTCCTTGTCTCTTTGTCTTATCTCTCCAAGCTTCTTTGTAGGCTTTCCAATGTGCTTTATAGTACATAGTCAAATAAAGCGTCTTGGCTTGTTGCAGGTTTCTGACTTGTAAAATTCTTCAGTATTTTGTCTCCAAGAATGTATTCGAGAAGTGGCTAAGTGATTGATTCGAGAACTCGAATTGACTTAATCGATAACTCTGAGTTCTCGAATAGTGTTATATTGACATATCGAATCACTTCTCGAATAGCTCTTTTCTCTGGGACTCCTTGAGATATCGAATAGAGCACTTTGACATATCGAATCACTTCTCGAATAGCTCTTTTCTCTAGGAGTCCTTGAGATATCGAATAGAGCACTTTGACATATCGAATCCCTGAGATGTCGAATAGCTTCTTTAGTCCTTGAGATATCGAATAGAGCATTGACTTGTTGACTCTTAGAGAACTCGAATGATGCTTTGACTTGTTGACTCCATGAGTTCTCGAATAGAGTAATAGACATATCGAATCTCTGAGATATCGAATGAGATATCGAACAGTGTATTCAGAGATATCGAATAGTGTCTTCTGAGATATCGAATCTCTGACTTCTCGAATGCTAGACTTCTCGAATAGACAAATGTACTTCTCGAATTGGTACTTAGGCAAATTCTTCATTTCTTCAAATCCCAACTGTGATTATTTGGCAGTCTTTATCTCCTTGCTTGAGGCATGAACCTTGGAACTTCTTTCAAGCTTTATTCTTGACTTTATAAGTACAGTTACACAACTAGAATTTGATGCCTATTACAAGTACTGAACAAATAGAAACTCTACAACTAGAGGTTCACTCAGTTAAGAGGTCGTGTAGGTAATGCATAACATTACACATACTTAGACTTGTTATTAGATGTATTTTGGCATGCCTCTATGACTAACAATAACATTGCCAAATGGATCACTTTTGAGAATTTTGTAAGAACAGAACAAGAAACATTAAGCAGCAGAAACACGGCTAGAACATGAAATCAATATATGCACTATAAAAACATCAAAATCACGAAAATATATTTGTACAAAAACTGCTCACTCACTACAAAAAAAACACGCAAATGGCATAGAATAATAGTAAAAAAAAAAATCTCTAATAAAAGCTAGGCCAAAAAAAAATCCAAAACTATATATGACGACAAAACTAGACATAAAATAACAAGAAAAATGATCAATTACAAAAAGCAAAAAACATACAATCAAAAAATAACTGCAAGATAATTGCAAGAAAATTTATATCCTACACAAATAGCCACAAAAGAGCTAAAATTAGAAAACAGGACCAAGAAGCGTATACAAGAAAGCAAATTGAGAGTCCATTAATTACCAAGTAATTTGCCAAAAAGAAAACAAGTGATACATTAATAGCAGTAGATAGAGTCCCACTCTATGGAGAACCATCTTACGTGGAGAACTATTGAGAACCACTTAAAATGCATTAAAATTGTCCTTTATATAAGGCCCCTAGCGGGGCACAAAAAAGTCTTATAATTCTACCTTCTTTCCATTCGTCAAAAAAAAAATTTTTAAAAATTAAAAAATCTACTGCCACGTCATCATTTTTTAAAAAAATTTTAATTTATTTTTTTGTAATTTTTTTTATAAATAGATAAATGGTAGAATTATAAGATTTTTTTTGTGAAGGTGCCCCTGCGGGGCCCTTATATAAATGACAATTTTAATGCATTTTAAGTGGTTCTCCACGATTATCCACGTAAAATGGTTCTCCATGGAACAATGGCATGCTACACTTAATCACATTAGAAAACAAGCACATGGGCAAAGGATATTGATAAATTCTTCTAAAAGACATGAAAATTAGGTTACATGTAAGAAAATTGATAGGCATGGGAAGGAAAGAATACAATATATAGAACACTAAAAAAAAATACTCCCTCCGTCCCATATTGTAAGACACGGTCAAAATCTCACAAAGATTAAGAAAAAATTATTTGACTAGTTTGGTGGAAGGATTTGATTGGTTAATGTTTGAAAGTGGGTGTAATAAAAGATATAAAAGTGGGTAAAGTAGGAAAGTAGTGGATGTAATAGTGTTTTTTTTAATAAAAAAGGAGTATAAAATGGAGAAGTAATGGGTGTAATAGTGAAAAGTAGTGTTCAAAAATAGTAAGTAAAGTAGGTTCATTGTTTTTGGGACGTCCCAAAAAGGAATAAGGGTCTTATAAAATGGGACGGAGGGAGTATCAACACAAGTATTCAAGGTAATCATATAAAGGAAAAACTAAGACAAACAAAAACAATGCACCACACCACATAAACAAAAAACAATTCACCCATTAAGAAACATATATTATAGTAGCAAGCGCGATATGCTTAGTTGACGTGGCCAGAAGGGCCAGAACACTGGACAGATAATGACCGACCAGAAAATGCATCAGATGATGGTAAAAACAATCCTATGCTCTCATACCAATGAAGCAATTAATCTGCAAAAATATATATCATTAAACTATCAAGATGAAGAACATATATTAGAATATAGAGGAGGTTCGGGAAATGTTTGAACAAGCAATAATTTTTTTTTTAGTGCTTTTTCTTGCTAGCCAAAGCTACTATATATGGGCATGCACAAATACCACCACCCCCTCTATATTGTAAGTGCACAATAATTATAAATCAATGTGCTTTAGTACCATTATTGCATAGTTTATAACTTACAAATTAATGTCATTATCTATATAATATTTGTAACTTACATATCAATTCTATAATTTGTAACACTATACACTTTTCATGTATTTAATCATTATATTTTATTTGACAAAATTAGTAAAATACAACAAGAATGCCATAAAATTTCAAATCCAGGTTTCTAAAATGCCATAAAATTCCAAATCCAGGTTTTTCAATACTGAATTAATGAGACTTTTTAAGCCAGAGTACTTGATAACGATATATGAGATAGATGAATACTTTTAATATAAAAGGATAAATTTCTCATTTTGTTCATATTTACTTATTTAGTTAACATTTACTTATTTAGTTGCTTTCCTTCCTACTTGGGAGCACATGAATGAAAGTAGTTTTACTCTTTTTTATTTACACTCCATCCAATTCCGGAACAACCTAATAAAATATATTTTATTTACATTACTTTACTTTTCCTTATATCACCTTGCTTTCCGTCCTGAAATACTCGGGAGCGTAAAAGTTTTTTTTTAGAGATGGGGGTTAAAACTTTGGTTTGTTAAGGAAATAATTAACAATAGACAAAGGTACGATTTTAAATTTTTTATCTTGCAAATATATGACATTCAATTTCCTACAATAACCTATTTTATATGTTTTTCAGTTTATAGACCAATTATGTATATGATGCTGGCTAGTTTAAAAATAAATGAATTATGTGCTGCCTCTAAACACTAAGGACTAGATCAACTTAATATAATAATGATTCAACCAAAATATAACAAAAATAGTACTGTAAAATACTTATCCATTTTGATGACACAAAAGTGTATCAGTGAAACAGGACAAATGAAATATCAGAAGATAAAAAAAATTACATGTTACAAAATTTCAATCAATACTTACACGGATTATTTTTAATATTTTATTTCTTTACTGATTTTTTCCTATTTTTTGTGCTTATTTTTGTTATAAAATTTTTAACAAAAATATTTTTTAAAATTATTAAACTTGTTAAGATAATTTTATAATTTAGTGTCAAAAGTATGTTTAAATCAAATAATTTTATATGTTTTATTAAAATAAATTTGTAAAATAGTTTGACCGTCAGTAAAAAAATTCTTGAATAAGAAGGTGCTTGGAAAAAAATTAAAGTAAGTAGGATCTAAAAATATTCCATTTTGAGTCAAGTGTAGCAAAAATTAAGTGATAAAGTTGAGTTTAAACAAAATGGTTTTAAAGATATGTTAAATTAAATAGCGAAATGTTTTAAATTAAAATAAATTTGTAAAATAACAAAACTATTTAGCAAAATTCGAGTACCAACAAAAACAGTACAGTCTTGGCCGATCTACTATCTAAAATGAACCACTTGTCTGTGTTCACAATGAAGATGGAATATAATGTCTATATATAGAACATGAAAACTGGTAGGAAACATATTTAAAATTTTAATCTTTTTTATTCTAAATAATATCGTATCATTTCTAAGATTTTTTGTAGCTTTTTATTTAAAATAAGATTTATTTCTAGATGGGCCACTGAACATAAAAATAGATTAAAAAAAGAAAAGAAAAAGAAAGGTTGATGTGTATACTTTCTTAATTATTCAAGATCACCAATCAATGGATTATTACAATGAAGATTATGACTAAATGGATATGTTGGGAGGATAACCAGCTGGTGGACCGGGACTAGGTCCTGATGGAGGAACCGGACCTCTGGGCAACATATGAGAGTACGGAGATGGATCTTGATGAACAAATTTCATGTCCTCTAACTTAACCATAACTTAATTTCAAATTTTATCTAGGAGGTCTCTCCCATTGGAGATGCTTAAGAAAGTAATTACCAAAAGACAAATGTACGATTTTAAATTTTTTATCTTGCAAATATATGACATTCAATTTCCTACAATAACCTATTTTATCTTATTTTATTTGTTTTTCAGTTTATAGACCAATTATGTATAAGATGCTGGCTAGTTTAAAAATAAACGAATTATGTGCTGCCTCTAAACACTAAGGACTAGATCAACTTAATATAACATAATCTGTATAATGATTCAACCAAAATATAACAAAAATAGTACTGTAAAGTACTTATCCATTTTGATGACACAAAAGTGTATCGGTGAAATAGGACAAATGAACATGTTACAAAATTTCAATCAATGTTTACAGGGATTATTTTTTTAATTTTTTTTACTGATTTTTTCCTATTTTTTTGTGTGTGACGCCCCCAGATCCACCCTGACCGGAGACCCGGGTCGTCACATTGTCTCAATATCCTGTAGCACAAGTTACGCAATAATAAAGCAAAATATATAATACAACGGAGCATAAAATGTCCCACTCCGCAGGTCCAAGATCGTCTTCACAACATAGTACAATCCAACTTGATACATCTCGAAATAATATGTTACAAAAGTTCACAACAGTAGAAATATAAAGATTCCATCTAGATCTTCTAATTATTGTCGCCATAGCCTTGCGCTTTCCCCTTGCCTCTGTAGCCCTGGCTGGACGTCTCGCCTCTTTCCGTCTTGACAGCTGAACAAAATGTTGTAAAGCAAGAATGAGCAACTATAGTGCTCAGCAAGTTCTCTTCTCGCTCGGTATATAAATATAATAAGGTTTACCGAAATAAATACTCAAAATTTTAATATCGGATATCACAATATGATTTGGCTCAAATTCATCTTGAAAATATCATACTCGAAAGGCTCAAAGCTCATCTCAAAACAGAATACTCAAAAGACTCATTACTCATCTCGAAACAGAATACTCGATAACACATTTGATATAACTCTGATAACTCATGATTTAAGAATGAACTGGTCTTCCACCTCTCCGTATCTCGGTGGGGCGATCAACTAACCAACCAAGAATACCGGCTTCCAATGACACCGCACTTCGCCCGATCACGGCTACAATACGATATCAACAATAATATATATGTATGAATGCTAGCATCATAATATATATCAACAATAATATATATGTATCAATTCAACCAAGGCAACAAATGCCTAATTATTCTCGGGTCCGTAAAACGGTACACGAGTCTCTCTTTCTCTATAATGGGCCTCTTGCCCAAAATTTGACCAGTAGAATACAGAATTCCCGAATATTTGGGGTACAGATAACTTGAGATAATTCTCTCGGAAAATATTTACAAATCTGGCGGACTGCCAGTATGACTCGATTTTACCACCAATCCGAACAATAGACTGATGTAAATTCTCAATAATAATAATTTATCGGTTGACACGAACAAAATGCCAAACCTTGACAATAAGATCAACTATCTCGAATTTATGAGAATAGTCTTAAGATTGAAGTAATTGGGAGTCGTACTGAACAAATAGTACTTCTCAATATTTATAATACTCAACATTGATGAACGTTTAAATAGAATATTTTTCACTTGATCAACGAATAAAAATCTCTAACAATTATAATTTTTAAACTCCTATCGGTTAGTTCAAACGAGGAACTAACTAAAAGATAATCAATAAATAACGATTGAATTTGTACAATAAATTCAATCGAAAAGAATAAATTTAACTATCTCAGACGAATGAGATTAGTTTCACTGAATCAAAATAATAGTCGTCTCGAATTAATGAGATCGACCCGATAGCAACTAAAATATTTCTACGCTATAGGGATTATAATTCTCAAATAAACTAACTTACAGCATAATAATATTTAACAAGAAATAATTCTCAGAAGAAATTATTGCATCATATAGAGCAACAGATAATCTCAATCATATAATATCTCGAAAATAATTAAGGAATTAAATAACACGAACAGGAATTCACAGTTTCCAAAAGTTAGGGTAGGAATGAACTTGCCTCGATCTCGAAGTGCAAATGAATGCAGATAAAAATTATACTCTACCGGTGAACTTGGCGTCGATCTACGTCTCGAGAATTATTCTCTAAAAATGGCAACCAGAAATACGTGAGCGCTTCGTCAATAATAGAATATTTCTCAACCGATAATATAATATTTAAATATAATAATAAAATATTTCTCGAAAATCTCTACGATAATTAACGGGAAATAATTCCCGAATAAATAAATCTCTCTTCGAACTCAGGAATTAAATCTCGAAAATAAATCCTATGTTTAATTATCCGTAAATCCGACTTAAACGAAAATAGGGTTACGGAAATTAACGGCAATACTCTATTTTTAATCTCGTAAATAATTAAATAATACTCCGATTTTAATCTCTAAAATAATCTAACTCGATCCGGTTAATTAAATACTCCGGAAACGATAAATAAAAAAAATCTCCTAAAATTATATCGTATTTTAATCCTATTTATTCACAATTACTCACCTTTTTATCGACAAATTATTAAATCTCTAATTTCCATTCAAAAATCACAAATTAACTCTTTTTTAATAAAAAAACCATATTTTACGCTATTATTCATTAATATTCACTCTTTTATTAACGAAACAATAAATCTCTAATTTACGTCACAAAATATTTTTATTAATTAATAAATCTATAACCATTTTATTAAACTCGTTTTATTTCTCATATTTTTAATAATATTTTCTCAATTATTAAAACCAAATTTTTTAAAAATATTAAACCTCTTTTATTATTAACTCTTTATTTCTCAAAACTTTAAACTAACATCTCAATTACTAATTTTAAAAGAACACTTAATCTCTTTTTTTATTTTACTAATAATAACTCTAATATATATATATATATATATATATATATATATATATATATATTATATTTTTATTCGTATTCTGTTTTTTAAAAAAATCTGTACAGAAAATAATTGACGCGACGGCGCGTGGGCCCACGCGCCACCACCGCCCGCCGCCGCCCCTCCTGTTCTCTCTTCTCTCTCTCTCTCTCGATCTCTCGTCTCTCTGTCCATCTCTCTCTCTCTCTCCCTCTCTCTCTCCCTCTCTCTCTTTCTTCCCGTCGAACTCTCCTTATAACTCCGGCCGGCGACACCCCTCTCTCCCTCTTCCGGCCACACAACAAACACAATCACACCAATCACTCTATAAATCTCATTCCGCCTCTCTGTCTCTCCCGAATCTCTCCCTCCTCCCTGTTTTTTTTTTCTTTTCCGGTTGCACAACACAACCCAACAATTCACCCACTCAATCTCTCTATCTCTCACAATCAATCTCTCAATCTCCCTCGCATCTTTCTCCGACCCTCCTTCTAAATTCGCACAACAAAACACAATCCATTCCTCAAAAATCCGAAAACAATCGGAAACAAAGAAAAAAAAAAAAAAACACTACCTTGGCTTTTCTGGGTTGAAGAATAGAAGAGGAAGGAATAAAAAACTTGTGGGTTTGTTCTCTGTGTTTGCAGAGGAAAAACAAATGCAATGGGTATCTTTTCTGTAGTGGAAACATAAATATAGCCTGTGTGTTTATCG
Source organism: Saposhnikovia divaricata (assembly GCA_036435485.1). Taxonomy (NCBI): domain Eukaryota; kingdom Viridiplantae; phylum Streptophyta; class Magnoliopsida; order Apiales; family Apiaceae; genus Saposhnikovia; species Saposhnikovia divaricata. The sequence continues at coordinate 61,986,090 of CM071598.1, forward strand.
GTATCATATAAGCTCATATTTTTTTCTCTTAAACAATTATAAAGGTAACTGAATTTGTGGAGAAAAATCTGGAAAAGGAATTGGTGTGCTCCGTAAAATCTGTAGTGGTGTCTCCTCCTCGTGCTGATCAATTAAAACGATACTTTTATTCCGTTTTCTAAAATAAACTCGATCCAAAATAAAAATAAAAATCTTTTTTTCCTAAATATTTTTTCTAATTTTAGTAAACACTAAATAAATGTAACTAATTAAATATAAAACGAATATTTAAAATCTAAAATTTTTTTAAAAAGAGCTATTTAAAATATTATAACGAATCGTTCTTAAATAAAATTTAAATAACGATAGGAAAATTTATTCGAAATATTCGCGGTTATTACAGTCTTCCCCCCTTATAGGATTCCGTCCTCGGAATCAAAATTATACACTAAACAAATTTGGATATTTATTCCGCATTTCGCTTTCTAATTCCCACGTGGCTTCCTCAACTTGGTGGTTTCTCCAAAGTACTTTCACTAAATTTATTCGCTTAGTTCTTAGCTCTTGCACTTTGTAGTCTAGGATCTGTACTGGTTGTTCCTCGTATGTCAAATCAGGACGAATTTCCACTGGTTCGTAGGTTATAACATGTCTGAAGTCAGAATGGTATTCTCTTAACATATATACGTGAAACACATCTTGAATATGTTGGAGGTCTGGAGGTAGGGCCAACTGATAAGCTAGGGGTCCTACCTTCTTGAGAATCTCAAAAGGTCCTATATATCTGGGACTCAACTTCCATCTCTTTCCAAATCTCATAACTCCCTTCCATAGTGAAACCTTCAGCATCACTTTATCTCCCACTTCGAATGCTTTGTCATTTCTCTTTTGATTCGCATACTTCCTCTGTCGATCCTGAGCTGCCACTAACCTTTTTCGAATAACTTCGATTGCTTGCTTAGTTTGTTCTGGTCCTAGTATCTTCCTTTCTCCTACCTCATCCCAGTATAGAAGTGATCTACACTTTCTCCCGTACAATGCGTCATATGGTGCCATTCATATGCTGGAGTGGTAACTATTATTGTAAGAAAACTCACTATGGCAAATGATCATCCCAACTTTCTTTGAAATCAAGTGCACAGACTCTTTATATTACGAAGAGGAAATAAATGAGGCTGCTCTCCGTGCTTTTCCGAGATTTTTTTTTAATATTGTCCTTTCACTTTGTTCGTCGGTCTGTGGATGATATGCAGTGTTCAGATTTAACTTCGTTCCAAGACATTCCTGAAAACTCTTCCAAAATCGTGAAGTAAAACGGGCATTTCTATCAGAAACAATCGAAACAGGCACTCCGTGACGAAATACAATTTCCTTTAGATACATGTTTACCAATCTCTCAACAGAGTACTTAACACTAATTGGTAGGAAATGCGCAGATTTATTGAGTCGATCGACGATAACCCAAATTGCAACATGACTGGCTCTAGTTCGGGGCAATCCTACGACAAAATCCATGGTAATATGTTCCCATTTCCACTCAGGTATCTCTAAGGGTTGTAAAAGTCGACTTGGTCGTTGATGTTCGGCTTTCACTTTCTGACAGGTCAAGCACTTGCTTACCCATTCTGCAATCTCTCTCTTCATGTTAGGCCACCAATAGTTTTGCTTGATGTCTTGATAGATTTTTGTGCTCCCTGGATGAATGGAATATCTCGAGTTATGCGCTTCACTCATAATTTCATCCTTTAACTCCGTAACATTAGGAATCCATATTCTCGATGCAAATCGCTTAATTCCCTTATCATCTTTTGAACTTAAAACTTCTTCTCCAGTCAACTCTGATCTTCTTTCTTCCATTACTTGTTCTTGACAACGGCGAATCTTCTCGAGCAACTCTGGTTGAAACTGAATACTGTATACTCTTTCATTGTTTTGGACTGGAACCCTGATCTCTAATTCCATTTTCTCAAATTCTCTGACTAATTCTTCTGACGTTGTCAACAGGTTGATTCTTTCATTTCTACTTAAAGCATCAGCTACGACATTGGCCTTCCCTGGGTGGTAATTTATCGAACAATCATAGTCTTTGATCAGTTCTAACCATCTTCTCTGTCTCATGTTTAATTCCTTCTGCATGAATATATACTTTAAGCTCTTGTGATCCGTGTAAATCTCACATTTCTCTCCATAGAGGTAATGTCTCCAAATCTTGAGGGCAAAAACAATAGCAGCAAGTTCTAAATCGTGAGTAGGGTAACGGGACTCATATTCCTTCAATTTTCGAGAGGCGTAAGCTATTACTTTACCGTGTTGCATCAGAACACAACCTAAACCTTTGTGAGAGGCATCGCTAAAAATCACAAAACTGCCTTTCTCATCAGGTAAGGTCAACACTGGGGCAGTAGTCAATCTCTTCTTCAATTCCTGAAAGCTATTTTCGCACTTGGGGGTCCATTCAAACTTTTCACTCTTTCTAGTGAGTCGAGTCAGTGACGTAGCTATCCTTGAGAAATCCTTCACAAATCTACGATAGTATCCAGCCAATCCAAGAAACTTCTAACCACTGTTGGAGTCTTTGGTCTCTCCCAATTTGCTACGGCTTCTATCTTTGCGGGGTCTATATAAATCCCTTCGTCGCTCACAATGTGTCCTAAAAATTGAACTCCTTTCAGCCAGAATTCACACTTCGAAAATTTTGCAAATAACTTTTCCTTTCTCAACGCTTCCAAAACCAAACGGAGGTGTTCAACATGTTCCTCAGGAGACTTCGAGTATATTAAGATGTCATCAATAAATACAATCACGAACTTATCCAAGTACTTCTTGAACACACGATTCATTAAATCCATAAAAGCAGCTGGCGCATTCGTCAATCCAAAAGACATGAACTCGTAATGTCCATATCGGGTCCTAAAGGCAGTCTTAGGAATATCCTCAGGCTTGATCTTTAGTTGATGATAGCCGGATCTCAAATCAATCTTCGAAAATATATAGCTCCCTCAAGTTGGTCGAAACAAATCATCGATCCGAGGTAGAGGGTACCTGCTCTTGATGGTCATCTTGTTTAGTTCACGGTAATCAATACATAGTCGCATAGTTTCGTCCTTCTTCTTCACGAACAATACTGGAGCTCCCCACGGGGATACACTTGGTATAATTATACCTTTGTCAAGTGACTCTTATAGCTGTGTTGCTAATTCATTCATTTCCACTAGTGCCATTCTATACGACGCCTTTGAGATTGGTGCGGTTTCCAGTTCTAAATCAATCGTGAATTCTATCTCTCGATCTGGTGGAATTCCAGGCAACTCGTGAGGAAAAACGTCTCTAAATTGATTAACTATAGGGACCTCCTCAATCATAGGGGTCTATTCTCGGTATCTATCACATAAGCTAAATAGGCTTGACATTCTTGCCGAAGTAATCTTTTAGCTTAAATTATTGACAGGAAATCCTTAGTCGGTTTCCGTCCGCGAAACGAAATACTTATACCGTCAGGTCCACTTAAGCTAACCTTCTTACGGCGACAATCTAATTGAGCATCATAACGTGATAACCAATCCATCCTCAGGATTACGTCAAATTCTCCTAACTTAAAAGGAATGAGGTCTACATCAAAACGTTGCCCATGTATCTCTATAGAATAATTCAGACATAATCGATTCACTGGTATAACTTCCTGATTAATTACTTATATGTTCAAAATTTCCTCTAAGGGCACAGACTCAAGATTAAGCTTGTACATGAAGTTCTCAGAAATAAAAGATTTGGTGGCTCCAGAATCAACTAGAACACACGCATCCCCAGAATTTACTAAAAGCGTACCTGCGATCACATCGCTGTTATCAATGGCATCTCTCACTGTCATGTTGAATGTTCTTGCGGTCGGCTTGTTGTTCTGGTTGTCAAATCTCTTCATAAAATTACTCCCACTACTCTAAAACTTCCTCTTGTGCTATTCTTCGGTTACAACTCACTCCCACTTTCGACTATAGCCGCTTTCTAAACCAAGATTGAATAACTGGTGATTTCAAACACGTCGACTCGATTCTATATCCAGGGCTTCAATCCTTGTTGGAAATGCTTAGCTCTCTTTTCTTCGGTGTCTACTTGATAAGGTGCGAACCTTGAGAGTTCTAAAAACTTAGCTTCATAATCTGCAACAGTCATCGACCCTTGCTTGAGTTCGAACAACTTAATTTCTATCTGATTCTCTAAGTACTTAGGAAAATACCTTTCCAGGAACAACTCGGTAATTCTAGTCCAAGGTATAACCGTATTATCTTCCATTGCTCTCTTTGCTTTCCACCAATAATTTGATGCACTTTTCACTACATATATAGTAACGATAATAGTTCTAGCTTATGCCACACTGTATCCTGAAAATATATTCTTCATTTCTCTCAACAAATCTCTCATTTCTTTAGAATTAGTAATCCTTTTGGTCTCATCAATCTCTTATTACCAATAAGTCTTGATAGTGATGATATGGTTTGAGTTTCTCAATTGTAAGACGCATTTCTTCTCATAGGGTCTTCTCAACATTAATCTCAAAACTTCCAAAGTTTAAGTCATCGTTCAACTACTAAATTTAGAAGAAAGATAGGGAAAACATGCATTACTGTTCTCTTCCCTTTTCTTAATGAAAAACAATCACTCTTTCACCAACGTGTAATATATCATTAATGTATAATAGGTATCGATTTGCTTCACTCTTTTAAAGGATTGAGTTCGATGATTGCTCCATAATCAAACCAATGTCTTAGAACCTTAATACACTCCCAGGAAACACCGCGTAGGGTTTTGAAGATCTGACTAGCGAGTTTACGCAAAGGTCTATTTCTATTTAGAAATTGTCACTCCGACTTGAGTTGTTGAAATTTCCATTTCTGGAAGAGAAGTTTCATCACTTTCAAATTTTTGTATACCACTTTTAGAATTCTTAGGCCCCAATCATTATAGGATCCATAAGAACATTGAATAGAGATAACTCATAAGGAATAGATGTTAAACAACACATGTGCACGCTCAATTCTTGATGGTGAGAATCTTTTATGAAAGGATTAGCTGAGAGATCATTATGTTCATCGAACATTTGTTTTGTTGCATGTATCATTAGGACAACCGTCATAGTACACAAGGTGGCCAGCCTTTAGTACTTTAATTAACAAACAACAGTACAAATGGTGGCGTCCCACCAGACTTCTATCACAGAGACAGACAGTCTTCCCCTGTATAAGTAGGGTTGTTCATCTCAGTATCACAAAGGGTGACAAATATAGGAAGGAATATGAAAGAGTTTTATATTTATAGAAGTACATGACGCTCTGTAAATGAACCTTTGAACAATATAGGTCTTTTCAAACAGGATAGATATTGCCTGAGTAAATTCGAATGATAAAAATCACCGATAATCATTGTTAAGGAAGTTACTTAAGGAACGATTTCCTAGCACACAATAAGCTCTTAGGATCGACTATCGATTCTCGAATAAAAGTGACACTCGTAGACTCCGGTAGCTCGTCAGGGAAGAAAATCTCTAAGAGTGGATGTACTAAAAACACAATATCATAGAGAACTATTTCAACCTCTATAAGTTATATCTCTGGTGCACGTAACTCGCGCTATTACAACTCTGACTCTGGTAAAGGTATTGACAAAATTTACAAAATGTGGAAACTCTGTAAGGTATCATACGATCTCATTTATAATGGGAAATTAGGCATCCTATCTTAAATTAATTGGGAACTAGGGGTCCATGTGAATAAGGTGTAGGAAGTCAATCTCGAGTAGAACGAAAGTCAGTTGGTCTGGAAGTAGACATCTACAAAAGTACGAAAAACCTCGGTCAGGTTTCAATCGACTAGATATGCCTATAAATATATATAAAAAGGCGTAAGGCGCTTAGTACCAAAATCTCAACATCGTATAATATATCTCTAAATTCTCACGTCGCGTTATAGTTCTAGGCTCGTATTACATCTCTAAATTCTCGCATCCGGTTATACTCCAAGGCTCGTACGATTCCTAAAAATATAACTAATGCTCTGATACCAACTTTGTGACGCCCCCAGATCCACCCTGACCGGAGGCCCGGGTCGTCACATTGTCTCAATATCCTGTGGCACAAGTTACGCAATAACAAAGCAAAATATATAATACAACGGAGCATAAAATGTCCCACTCCGCAGGTCCAAGATCGTCTTCACAACATAGTACAATCCAACTTGATACATCTCGAAATAATATGTTACAAAAGTTCACAACAGTAGAAATATAAAGATTCCATCTGGATCTTCTAATTATTGTCGCCATAGCCTTGCGCTTTCCCCTTGCCTCTGTAGCCCTGGCTGGACGTCTCGCCTCTTTCCGTCTTGACAGCTAAACAAAATGTTGTAAAGCAAGAATGAGCAACTATAGTTCTCAGCAAGTTCTCTTCTCGCTCGGTGTATAAATATAATAAGGTTTACCGAAATAAATACTCAAAATTTTAATATCGGATATCACAATATGATTTGGCTCAAATTCATCTTGAAAATATCATACTCGAAAGGCTCAAAGCTCATCTCAAAACAGAATACTCAAAAGACTCATTACTCATCTCGAAACAGAATACTCGATAACTCATTTGATATAACTCTGATAACTCATGATTTAAGAATGAACTGGTCTTCCACCTCTCCGTATCTCGGTGGGGCGATCAACTAACCAACCAAGAATACCGGCTTCCAATGACACCGCACTTCGCCCGATCACGGCTACAATACGATATCAACAATAATATATATGTATGAATGCTAGCATCATAATGGTTATCAATTCAACCAAGGCAACAAATGCCTAATTATTCTCGGGTTCGTAAAACGGTACACGAGTCTCTCTTTCTCTATAATGGGCCTCTTGCCCAAAATTTGACCAGTAGAATACAGAATTCCCGAATATTTGGGGTACAGATAACTTGAGATAATTCTCTCAGAAAATATTTACAAATCTGGCGGACTGCCAGTATGACTCGATTTTACCACCAATCCGAACAATAGACTGATGTAAATTCTCAATAATAATAATTTATCGGTTGACACGAACAAAATGCCAAACCTTGACAATAAGATCAACTATCTCAAATTTATGAGAATAGTCTTAAGATTGAAGTAATTGGGAGTCGTACTGAACAAATAGTACTTCTCAATATTTATAATACTCAACATTGATGAACGTTTAAATAGAATATTTTTCACTTGATCAACGAATAAAAATCTCTAACAATTATAATTTTTAAACTCCTATCGGTTAGTTCAAACGAGGAACTAACTAAAAGATAATCAATAAATAACGATTGAATTTGTACAATAAATTCAATCGAAAAGAATAAATTTAACTATCTCAGACGAATGAGATTAGTTTCACTGAATCAAAATAATAGTCGTCTCGAATTAATGAGATCGACCCGATAGCAACTAAATTATTTCTACGCTTATAGGGATTATAATTCTCAAATAAACTAACTTACAGCATAATAATATTTAACAAGAAATAATTCTCAGAAGAAATTATTGCATCATACAGAGCAACAGATAATCTCAATCATATAATATCTCGAAAATAATAAAGGAATTAAATAACACGAACAGGAATTCACAGTTTCCAAAAGTTAGGGTAGGAATGAACTTGCCTCGATCTCGAAGTGCAAATGAATGCAGATAAAAATTATACTCTACCGGTGAACTTGGCGTCGATCTACGTCTCGAGAATTATTCTCTAAAAATGGCAACCAGAAATACGTGAGCGCTTCGTCAATAATAGAATATTTCTCAACCGATAATATAATATTTAAATATAATAATAAAATATTTCTCGAAAATCTCTACGATAATTAACGGGAAATAATTCCCGAATAAATAAATCTCTCTTCGAACTCAGGAATTAAATCTCGAAAATAAATCCTATGTTTAATTATCCGTAAATCCGACTTAAACGAAAATAGGGTTACGGAAATTAACGACAATACTCTATTTTTAATCTCGTAAATAATTAAATAATACTCCGATTTTAATCTCTAAAATAATCTAACTCGATCCGGTTAATTAAATACTCTGGAAACGATAAATAAAAAAAATCTCCTAAAATTATATCGTATTTTAATCCTATTTATTCACAATTACTCACATTTTTATAGACAAATTATTAAATCTCTAATTTCCATTCAAAAATCACAAATTAACTCTTTTTAAATAAAAAAACCATATTTTACGCTATTATTCATTAATATTCACTCTTTTATTAACGAAACAATACATCTCTAATTTACGTAACAAAATATTTTTATTAATTAATAAATCTATCACCATTTTATTAAACTCGTTTTATTTCTCATAATTTTTAATAATATTTTCTCAATTATTAAAACCAAATTTTTTAAAAATATTAAACCTCTTTTATTATTAACTCTTTATTTCTCAAAATTTTAAACTAACATCTCAATTACTAATTTTAAAAGAACACTTAATCTCTTTTTTTTATTTTACTAATAATAACTCTAAAATATATATATATATATATATTATATTTTTATTCGTATTCTGTTTTTTAAAAAAATCTGTACAGAAAATAATTGACGCGACGGCGCGTGGGCCCACGCGCCACCACCGCCCGCCGCCGCCCCTCCTGTTCTCTCTTCTCTCTCTCTCTCGATCTCTCGTCTCTCTGTCCATCTCTCTCTCTCTCTCCCTCTCTCTCTCCCTCTCTCTCTTTCTTCCCGTCGAACTCTCCTTATAACTCCGGCCGGCGACACCCCTCTCTCCCTCTTCCGGCCACACAACAAACACAATCACACCAATCACTCTCTAAATCTCACTCCGCCTCTCTGTCTCTCCCGAATCTCTCCCTCCCTGTTTTTTTTTCTTTTCCGGTTGCACAACACAACCCAACAATTCACCCACTCAATCTCTCTATCTCTCACAGTCAATCTCTCAATCTCCCTCGCATCTTTCTCCGACCCTCCTTCTAAATTCCCACAACAAAACACAATCCATTCCTCAAAAATCCGAAAACAATCGGAAACAAAGAAAAAGAAAATAAAAAAAACACTACCTTGGCTTTTCTGGGTTGAAGAATAGAAGAGGAAGGAATAAAAAACTTGTGGGTTTGTTCTCTGTGTTTGCAGAGGAAAAAAAAATGCAATGGGTATCTTTTCTGTAGTGGAAACATAAATATAGCCTGTGTGTTTATCTGTATCATATAAGCTCATATTTTTTTCTCTTAAACAATTAAAAAGGTAACAGAATTTGTGGAGAAAAATCTGGAAAAGGAATTGGTGTGCTACGTAAAATCTGTAGTGGTGTCTCCTCCTCGTGCTGATCAATTAAAACGATACTTTTTTTCCGTTTTCTAAAATAAACTCGATCCAAAATAAAAATAAAAATCTTTTTTTCCTAAATATTTTTTCTAATTTTAGTAAACACTAAATAAATGTAACTAATTAAATATAAAACGAATATTTAAAATCTCAAAAATTTTTAAAAAGAGCTATTTAAAATATTATAACGAATCGTTCTAAAATAAAATTTAAATAACGATAGGAAAATTTATTCGAAATATTCGCGGTTATTACATTGTGCTTATTTTTGTTATAAAATTTATAACAAAAATAGTTTTTTAAAATTATTAAACCTGTTAAGATAGTTTTAAAATTTAGTGTCAAAAGTATGTTTAAATCAAATAATTTTATATGTTTTATTAAAATAAATTTGTAAAATAGTTTGATCGTTAGTAAAAAAATTCTTGAATAAGAAGGTGCTTGGAAACAAATTAAAGTATAATCTAAAAATATTCCATTTTGAGTCAAGTCTAGCAAAATTTAATTGAAGAAGTTGAGTTTAAACAAAATGGTTTTAAAGATATGTAAATTAAATGGCTAAATGTTTTAAATTAAAATAAATTTGTGAAATAACAAAATTATTTAACAAAATTCGAGTACGCCTATGTTCACACGTCACAATGAAGATGGAATATAATGTATATATAGAACATGAAAACTGGTAGGAAACAAATCTAAAATTTAAATCTTTTTTATTCTAAATAATATCATATCATTTCTAAGATTTTTTGTAGCTTTTTATTTACACTGCGACCCTAATCAGATTTATTTCTAAGATTCATTTCTAGACGCGTCGGTGAACATAAAATTAGATTAAAAAAGAAAACAAGAAAGGTTGATGTATATAGTTTCTTAATTATTCAAGATCACCAATCAATGGATTATTACAATGAAGATTATAACTAGTAGCGAGTTGGTGGTGATTCTGGGGGATCAGGAGCTGACCCATGAGACGGTCCAGACGGGGGATGATGATCACCTTTAGGCATGGTATGATCCCAAATGGATGAAACATCAAGCAACCTGGGGGAGAATATGTTGGGAGGATAACCAGCTGGTGGACCGGGACTAGGTCCTGATGGAGGAACCGGACCTCTGGGCAACATATGAGAGTACGGAGATGGATCTTGATGAACAAATTTCGTCTCCTCTAACTTAACATTTCTAGCTTCTATAGAAATGTTGGTGTTGCCTATAGTTACCAACGTTAACACTACTATCAAACCCAAACTTTCCATAGAGAAGCAATTTTTGTACATGTGACTTGTTTTCTGGCTTGACGAATATGTTGTTGCTTCTATATTTATAGGTACATAAGTATGTTAATACATGAAACATATTATTAAAGATTGAATGGAGATTTTTAGTCTTTAATATTTGGTAATTTTATTTATAGATACTTGTATATAAGTATGTTAATATATGAAATTTATGATTAAAGATTGAATGGAGATTTTTTGAATTGATTATCGAGTATTGAATGGAGGTTTTTAATCATAATATTTGGTAATTTTATATATGAATAATGCATATTTTTTAGAAAACGTATTTGATTTGGATTTTATAGGATTTCTTTCTTAATATTTTGTCTTATAAGTTTGTGAATATCTGCTAAAAATCTCAATAACTTTTTAAGAGTCTTTTTATATTCCATATAAGCTTAAAAAGTTAAATATTTTGATATTAATCTAGATTTAGGAAAAGTTATTCAAACGTAACGACCGTTAGATAAAAAAAGGATTTTAATATTCTGAGGGATTTTATTTATTCAAACAAAGAAATTTGATGATAAAATCTCTACTACATGACATCAACATCAAGTCAGAACAATGTCACAACTTTACAAAACTTTTTCCTGTTAATCAACTGTGTTACTATGTTGCATCACACACACAATAACTAGAAATAATTTAATTCTAAACAATTTGTTACACATGCACACAGTAAAATTTGAACTATTAATCAAAGATTAAAGGGAAAATGTTAAATCATCGAATCAGATGCATCTGTGTCAATAGTGCATTTGTATCTTAATCTGCAAATTTAAGCAATTCAAATAATCATCTGGCAATATTTCATATATTTGACATATATGATATACCTTGCACCAACCTCGCTTTGTAAAAAAAAAAAATCTTGTACCAACCTTCTTATTTTATTTTTCGAATTAACAAGTAATTTCTTTATTTTTTACTAATATTAGAACCACAGATAAAGAAAGTACAATAATCCCTTGGTTTTAAAAAAAAAACAAGAACTTACACCTATCAACATGTTTTTATGAGCATAGTTAGACGTGGATCACAAGGGTCTTGAACACAATTAAAAATATAAATAAATGAAAAATAAAAATAATTTTAAGGATTATTGAAATTAGTTATTATTATGCAGAATAATAGTGATTTATAAGTATTGTTTTCTACGAGAAAATCAGGATCAAACTCTGCATATATGTGCCAAGCAAGCATAATGTAATTAAGAATAGTTCTGGAACTTGTTGGACTATTAATCTAAATTTGTGATCTTTGGATTTGGTCGAATCAATTTGCAGTCCTGGAGACCAGCTGTGAGAACAATCAATAAGACTCGTGATATTAGGAGATTGATCACGATTGAATAAAGAGTAATTTTAGGAAATCGTTTGTTTAGATCCTTGTTTTTAGCAATTATGTATTGTCTTTCTCTCTGCATTTTCTATATATGTAATCATTTCTGAGTAATGAGATCAACACTTAGCGTATTACATTGTTTTCCTTAAGTTTCATTTAAACATATGATTGTTTAACCGTATATAGCTAGACTATATTCAACAATCTGGTATCAGAGCTTTGGCGAACTATTGTATGCCCAAGTACATGACCAGAATGTCGACGACGGAACTAGGAAAAACCAAGGATGGTACGTTAAGCCTGACCTATCCCATGCTGACAAGAGAAAATTACACATCGTGGGCGATGAAGATGAGAGTGTATATGCAGGCCCATGGTGTTTGGGAGGGTATTGACTCAGAGGGGTCGAAGACAGCAGTTGAAAACAGGACAAACAAGATAGCTTTGGCAGCCATTTACCAAGGCGTTCCTGAGGATATCCTGTTAACATTGGCAGACAAGAAGATTGCCAAAGAAGCTTGGGAAGCTGTGAAAACGTTGTGCCAGGGAGCAGGTAGAACCAAGACAGCAAAAGTCCAAACACTCAAGGCTGAGTTTGAGTCGATGAATATGAGGGATACTGACTCACTTGATGATTTTTGTTTGAAACTAAATGGATTGGTAACAAATATACGTGCACTTGGGGAGAGTGTATTTGAGTCATATGTGGTAAAGAAGTTGCTGCGTGCTATACCTTCAAAATTTCTGTAAATTGCTTCGACAATCGAACAATTTGGGAATATTGAGACGATGACAGTCGAGGAAACCGTTGGATCCTTGAAGGCGCATAAGGAGCGATTACGGGGACACAATGAGAGTAGTGGGCATCAGTTACTATTTACTGAAGAAGAATGGAATAAAAGAGAACGGGAAGAACACAAAGTATTGCTAACCAGGGAGGAATGGCTGAAGAAATCCAACAGGACAGATGGATCATCGTCTGGACAGAAATTTCAAGGCAAGGACAATACGAGATGGGTGAGAGACAAAAGCAAAGTATGATGCTTCAATTGTAGTGCCTACGGTCACTTTGTTGTGGAATATAAGAAACCAAGGCGAGATAAGGAGGTGAAAGAAGAAGCCTATATCGCCCGAGTTCCAGACGATGAACCAGCATTACTTATAGCAAAGTGTGAGGAGAAAGAGGGAGACATAATGCTGATTAATGAAGAAAAGGTGACTCCCAAGCTAGGTCATGAGAAGATGGTGGAGTCCAACCTGTGGTATCTGGAAAATGGTGCCAGCAATCAAATGACTGAGCAGCGAGAAAAGTTCAGTGAACTGGACGAACGTGTCACTGGAAGAGTGAAATTTTGTGATAATTCAGTGGTGCACATCAAGGGAAAAGGTTCAATTACTCTGTAGTATAATAACGGTGAAAGTAGAACACTTAAGGATGTATACTATATCCCGTCTTTATGCAGTAATATCATAAGTCTGGGGCAGCTTTCCGAAGAAGGGCACAAAGTCATACTTAATGGTGATTGTCTTTGGGTTTGTGACAAGCAAGGGGAGCTTCTGATGAAGGTGAAACGGTCTAAGAACAGATTGTACAAGATAATACTTCGAACTGGTGAGCAAAAGTGTTTGTTGATGAATTGTGAAGACAAAAACTGGTTGTGGCATGCACGTTTAGGGCATGTGAATTTCAAGGCACTTTCGTTAATGTCAACAACAAATATGGTACACGGTTCGCCCAAGATTGTTCAGCCTAAGGAAGTGTGCACAGGGTGTTTGATGTCTAAGCAAACGAGAAAGGGGTTTCCACAACAAGCTGAGTTTCATGCAAAGAAGCCACTGGAACTAATACATGGCGATCTTTGTGGCCCAATAACACCAAGCACGTCTGGAGGAAATAGAACGGATAGGGGTGGTGAATTTGCATCAAAAGAATTCATTCAGTATTGTGAAGAGGCTGGAATAAAATGACAATTCACAGCACCCTACTCACCGCAACAAAATGGCGTCGTCGAGCGAAGGAACCGCACAATGATTGAGATGGCTCGTAGCTTATTAAAGGAAAAGGAGTTGCCTCTAAACTTTTGGGGAGAGGCCATACGACACTCAATCTACTTATTGAACAGGATTCCTACTCGTGCTGTCACAGGAGTAACCCCCTACGAAGCCTGGTCTGGTATGAAACCACATCTCGAGCATATCCGTGTTTTTGGATGCTTGGCATACATGAGGATACCAAATGTAAACTTGAAGAAACTTGACACCAGGAGCAAGGCTTTGATATATCTTGGGAAAAAGCCTAGTACTAAGGCACACAGGCTCTACGACCCTGAGTCCAAATCGATATGTGTGGGTCGAGATGTAGTGTTCGAGGAGAGCAAGTCATGGGATTGGAATCAAGAAAATGTGCCACAAGCATCACAGTCAAGTAATTTTCTGGTATTTAACAATAATGTAGTGGAACAGGGCGAAGTATTTGAAGATGGAAACATGGAACAAGGTGAAACACTTGATGATGGTTACACGACCCCTCCTCGTAATACAATGAGTACCAGTGATAGTGCAAATTCAGACACATCGGTGGATTCTACTACATCAAGTTTTGAAACAGAGAATCAACCGAGAAGGTACATATCTCTAATTGATTTATATAATGTTACTGAACGTATTGAACTGGAAGAAGATGAACTGTGGTTAATGGGAATTGATGAACACGTTAACTATACTCAAGCTGCAAAAGAGGGAGAGTGGAGGAGAGCTATGAAACTTGAAATTGATGCGGTTGAAAAGAATGGCACCTGGGAATTAACCAAGCTACCCCCTGGACGAAATCCTATAGAGTTAAAGTGGATTTACAAGATCAAAAAAGATGCCAGTGGTCAAATTATTAAGTACAAAGCTAGAATCGTTGCTAAGGGGTATGTTCAAAAGCAAGGAGTGGACTTCGAGGAAGTTTTTGCACCAGTGACTCGTTTGGAAACCATACGCCTACTTCTCGCACTTGCTGCAAAGAACTGTTGGGAGGTACATCATCTCGATGTAAAAACTAATTTCTTGAATGGAGAAATCCAAGAAGAAGTGTACGTCAAACAACTAGAAGGATTTGTTAAAAGAGGTAAAGAGCATCTGGTATGTAGACTGTTGAAGGCTTTGTACGGGCTTAGACAAGCGCCACGGGCATGGTACTCGAAGTTAAATAAGAGCTTGATGGATATTGGCTTTGATAGATGTCCTTATGGCCAGGCGGTTTATACGAGGGCAATGGGGAATGATGTACTGATAGTAGCTGTCTACGTTGACGACTTACTAGTCACTGGATCAAATCAGAAAATCATCAAGGACTTTAAGGAGCAAATGGGGTACAAGTTTGACATGAGCAACTTAGGAAAGTTGTCATATTATTTGGGTATCGAAGTGGAACAAGGAATGGGTATATTCGTTTAAAGCAATCTGGGTACGCAAAGAAAATACTTGAGAAAGCTGGCATGCTCGAGTGCAACTCAGCAAAATATCCCATGGATCCTAAGGAGATTATTCACAAAGACGAGGAAGGTATACAGGTTGATGTCACTGAATTTAAAAGCTTGATAGGAGGCTTGCGTTATCTTGTGCATACAAGGCCAGACTTGGCGTATTCTGTTGGGATAATAAGTAGGTTCATGGAAAAACCTACTCTAATCCACCAAAATGCTGCTAAACGTGTACTCAGATATGTTAAGGGCACGATTGATTATGGATTGACTTATACAAAGAACAGCCAAAAGAATATCCTAACTGGTTATTCGGATAGCGACCTAGCTGGTAATGTGGAAGATAGGAAGAGTACTGGAGGTATGGCGTTTTACTTGAACGAAAGCTTGATAACTTGGGTATCTCAGAAGCAAAGATGTGTCGCTCTTTCTTCGTGCGAGGCTGAATTTATGGCAGCCACTGCAGCTGCTTGTCAAGCAATTTGATTGCGAAAGCTTCTTGAACAGATAACAGGCAAAGTTACTGGTCCTGTAACAATCTATATTGATAATAAGTCTGCTATAGACTTGGCAAAGAACCCGGTATTTCATGGTAGAAGCAAACACATAGACATACATTACGATTTTATAAGGGAATGTGTTGAGAAGGGAGAGATTGTTGTTAAACATGTGCGTACAGATGAGCAGCGAGCAGATTCCCTAACGAAAGCTCTCACTACTGTCAAGTTCGAAAAAATGAGGAAGCTATTGGGTATTGAAGCAGGAGTTCAGACAAATTCAGATTAAGGGAGAGCTTGTTGGACTATTAATCTAAATTTGTGATCTTGGATTTGGTCAAATCAATTTGCAGTTCAGGAGACCAGCTGTGGGAACAGTCAATAAGACTCGTGATATTAGGAGATTGATCACGATTGAATAAAGAGTAATTTTAGGAAGTCGGTTGTTTAGATCCTTGTTTTTAGCAATTATGTATTGTCTTTCTTTCTGCATTTTCTATATATGTAATCAGTTCTGAGTAATGAGATCAACACTTAGCGTATTACATTGTTTTCCTTAAGTTTCATTTAAACATATGATTGTTTAACCGTATATAGCTAGACTATATTCAACAGAACTTAGTAATATGAATCAACGTACTAATTGATTATTCGACATCACCCATAAACAGACTGTTACAAGGTAAATTATGGGTGAATGGTAGTTGGTGGTGGTCCTGGTAGTGGTGGATCGGGAGTTAACCCGTGAGAAGGTCCAGAAGGAGGATGATGATCACCTTTGGGCAAAATATGATACGGAGTGGTTGAAACATCAGGAACTCCGGAGGAGGATGTCCCGGACGGATAGTCTGGTTGATCGGGACTAGGTCCGGATGGAGGAACGGGACCTTTAGGCAACATCTGAAAGTCTTGAGATGGAACGTTAGTCTCGTCCTCTAGCTTGAGATTTCTTGCTTCTATACCAATGTTAGTGCCTGCTACAGCCACCAACGTGAACACTATTATAAACGCTAAACTTCCCATATAGAAATGAATCTTTGTACTTTGCACTCGATCTTTGTTTTCTGACTTAGCAATACATTGTTGGTCGATAGGCTATTATAGATAACAAAAAATATGTTAATGTAGTTGATAGGTGTAGAGATTTTCGGGAATGCATTCGATTGGCATTCTTGCTCGGTTCGTTTCTTCTTTTCTTGTCAGGCGGTTCGTTTTCTTTCTATATACACTTAAACTTTAAAACTTTTTTCTAAAATCCATATACCTTCAGTTTGAGCTTTAAAAATTTGTAATAAAAAATAATAATTCTAAGGAAAATAAACTATATATCTTATCTAACAAAATATCGAAAATATGATTGAGATACAGTATTGATGTCTTAGCAGTTTTCGGATTTACAAAAGAAAATTGTTAGACAACCAAAACAAAAATTTCAAAAAAGTGTCCAAAATGATACGTGTCTTTTTATCATTGGTTGATTAAATAATTAATGTGCATTCATATGAATTCTCCAATTAAAACTTTTCATTTTGTCAAACCACACATCCACATCATTTTAAAATTTTTTGGAGAATTTTTTTAGTTCTCTTGCATTACTCTTTACAAAAATGTGAAGAGGAGAAAAGCTATGATTTGAAGTCAAAATTCGATGAACTTACATCAAAAAATTGATTGCCTCGATCCATTTCGTTGTACTTATCCATTTTTTCATTTTCTGTAATAAACTTGACCAATTTTTGAATGTAAATTAAAAATTATTTAATTAAAACTTAAAGAAACTTAAAAATATATTAAAGTACATTGTATACTTTCTAATAATATAATTTTAATTTTTTTACTGATATTACATGCAAACTCAGAAAAAAAATTGATCAATTTGGTCTTAAAAATCCAAAAATGGACAACTAATATGAATTGGAAAAATATCAACATTTGTGCCAACAAATGGTTGGTGATCTTGACTTCTCTAAGATGGAGTTCGATTCCTGCGTGTGTGTGTTTAACTATAAAAATATATCAACATTTGTACTAATTTGTACTAATCACGAGCAGAAACTTAAATTATAATATGATATACAACTATATAATATAATATTTTATGTAGATGAATATAACTTTAATCTTTCAATATTTATTTTTCAATATAATTTGTGTAAACTTCTTATACATTTTGCATGATAAGCTAAAGTGTTACTGTTACATTTGTATCTGTTTTTATCTGAAAACTTAACATTAAAAATTGCTACTAGTATTAAAAAGTAGTTTACAATTATTTTTAAAAAAATGAGTATGTTTTGATATGCAAAATAATAAATTTTAATATGATGTAAATATAGGTATCGAATTTCTTCAAAATCCAATCCCGTCTTTTTTCTAAAATTTGAAATAAAATAGAATGAATATGTGTACAACATACTAGCTTAATTTGTCGATACAACTGTTGCATGTTATTATTTCCAGTGGAATTTTTGTTTGATTAATGGGGTCGTGTTTATTCAAAAAAATAATATCATGATAGCCCGTGCAAAGCACGAGCCAACAATAATTCATAGAATTTTCTTGTGTTAATTTATTTCTTGTATTTCGATCTATCTAAGATGTTATAATTTCAAAATTTTATCAGATTCTGAGTCGTAAGAGTCATATTTTTAGTTGTGTTTGGTCAATGTGAGTGTTAGATCTAAATAAATAACCAGAATCATCTTATGCGATATTATCAAGGTTACACGATAAAACTGTAGTGCGAAAGCATACCTGATTCCATGACAGTAGATATGAATACGGATTATGGGACTTGATCTTCCACAGACTTGATTCGCCTCTAGCCGTATCTCTCTCTGACTGATGGGAATAGAGGAGTAGAGGTTGTGAATTAGCCTTGGAGACCAAGACCCTATTATGTTCTTTATATAGTACTCTAATTAGACCCCATTAACCCTAATTAGATTACTATTGGGTATTACACATTACAAAGCCCATACCGAATAAGATGTTATTGGACCCTTTATTTTTAGACCACTTAATTAGTCGAAATAGAATAAACATTAAATATAATTGTCTTTAATTTGTAAGCCCATAATTATTATTAGATTATAAAATATAATCTAACAATCTCCCACTTGGGCTACAAATTGTTCCAAACAACAATTACATTCAATAACCATAAGTGCGCACAAAATTGTTTATTCTTTAGAAAACATCTTCCTTAGTCAATCTGGTCCATCTCATATATAAACATGAAACCAAAGCGACCTTCGTCACATTGTCGTAACTCGATCCTCAATGATCACCACATAAATATATTCAATAACATAGATCAAGTATGGATTTGTAACTGGAAATTACATGCAATGTGATCTCAATCATGCCTATTTCCAATTGGTCCTTAATACCTTAGTGAGATCAATCTTTATTCTTTCAAACTTTATGTCAAAACCACAATTGAAAGAGATAGCTCATATAGAACAATAGAGAGAATAAAATAAAAGAAAAATAACTTTATTCTGCAGAAACTCAAATATACATAATGTATCACCATAGTGTCAATATCAAAACTGAGTACCTAAGACAGGAACAAAACAAAAAAAAAAACTCCCACTAAAACTGAATATCCTCCAATGAGACAACACCCATATGAGCAGTATGCCCAAGAAAGACCTTAGGTGTCAAAGCTTTAGCAAGCACCTTATCGATCCTTATCGATAAGTACCTTATCGATCCCATATGTGCACAATCTTTCATGCCAAACTTAGCAAGCACCTTATCGATTCTTTTTTCTCTAAGTGACATTTCCGCTTGAGTTTGTTGAGTTTGCTCTTCTTGAGCATTATCTTGATTTTGAGTAGGAAACTGTATAGGTATATCCACATTTTTGTCTTGAACTACATGAGGCAAAGAAACTGAATCAAAGAAAATCGATTCTTCGTCAAAGACAACATCCCTGACTTTATCTTTTCCCTCAAACTCAACATCCTCAAGAAATCTAGAGCAAGACGCTTTTCAAGCTAATCAAGGAAATCTTTAACAGATACCTCATCAGAATCATTAGACATACCGTCCCTGAATGCTTCAGGAATGCTGCGCTTTATTATCAATAGACATAAGCGATTCGAACGCTCCCACTTCTCAAAGTTCAATTTTTCAGTATTAGAACTTTCATCTGTAAGAGAAGCATGTGGTTCTTTCCTTATAGCATAGTCTAAATCCATGCAGCCGAGAACTAACAGAACGTTCTCTTTCCAGCTCTTAAAGTTTGTGCCGTTATGCACAGGAATGGATTTCATGTTGGCAGTTATATTATTAGCAGATGTATTAACTAGCAATTTGGAACAAAAAAAAACATATAAGCTCACATAATGGAAATTCATGTCATGTGCATACATAATAGCACACAAAAAAATACATGAATTTAAATACTATAGTGTGTGGGCCCATTCAAACAAGATACCTAGCACAACATTAATATTTAGTCTTTGGACAGAAATATTAACTTGCAAGTGGTACTCTCCACGCAGAAATCAAATATTAATAATAAATTCGGTCAAGCAATAACCTTCCTTTGGGCCGGTTTATTACTCACATGAAAAATTTATAATTATTACATATTTATCCCCGCACGTACATCCATTATTTGGTCATTAAATAATCTTCCTTTGGGCCGATTATTATAATGCATAAATAATAAACATACACATCCTATTATTTCAAAATAAATAAATCTACACATAAATATCACTTTGGCAATATTTTGCTTCAACTCACTTATTCGCGAAATAAAATGACAAGAAAAAATTTCTTTCTTAAAAAAAATGTGCCCAAATCCGTATTGCTGTAAATAAAATCTAAAACTTATCCAAAATCCGAAACATTATGGGGAACTGATTTTATTTACAATCACCTGATATATTATAATAAAAATATATCCACATAAAATTTTGGATTTCCTCGAGAGATAGTAACCACCAAAATTAGCATAACCAACGACAAAAAAAAACTTAATGACATGATTCTATCGTAAAAGGTCATGTAACATATATGAACCACAAAAAAAAATTACTAAAGAACATATCAATCGTTACTTAGTATTAAAATTTATAATTAATATGAAGTTTACATGGCAGCAATAAACGAATGCCTCCCCAGTCCATACATGTTTAAACCAGATGTAAACAAAAAATATGATTCATGTAATATCATGCTTTAATATGGCTAGGTCATATATAAGACACACAAAAAAAACTTTACCAATTCTTGTATACTACAACTGGCCTACTGCATGATCGCACGAAACACGTGATGGACACAAAATAAACAGATTTCTTTATATATCAAATAACCAATAATCAAGTTAATCTGAGTCCATGATATTTGGTTGTATTCATGCCAAGGTCAGAATCCAAAATAAAAGAAAAAATAACATACTCAACATCATCACATCATATCGTGTATATTAAATCGAAAAAAAAATATACAGGTGACTTAGCCAATTAAAGTAGATCTAATCAAATAATAGATTTACATGCAGTACATGCTAGGCAAGAAAAATATATATAAAAAAACTCATTATATCATTCACTGCATATATACGTGTCCAGTACTAGCAATTTTACGAATTAATACACGTATTAAATAAACCTTAAACAAATATAGATTGAACATGCCAATCAACGATACATTAATACATATCGTAATCGATAAATACAATCATATAAATTATGATCAGTCCTAATAATTCGACATAAGATAGGCTCGGATACCAATTGTTAGATCTAAATAAATAACCAGAATCATCTTATGCGATATTATCAATGTTACACGATAAAACTGTAGTGCGAAAGCGTACCTGATTCCATGACAGTAGATATGAATACGGATTATGGGACTTGATCTTCCACAGACTTGATTCGCCTCTAGCTATATCTCTCTCTGACTGATGGGAATCGAGGAGTAGAGGTTGTGAATTAGCCTTGGGGACCAAGACCCTTTTATGTTCTTTATATAGTACTCTAATTAGACCCCATTAACCTTAATTAGATTACTATTGCGTATTACACATTACAAACCCATACCGAATAAGATGTTATTGGACCCTTTATTTTTAGACCACTTAATTAGTCCAAATAGAATAAACATTAAATATAATTGTCTTTAATTTGTAAGCCCATAATTATTATTAGATTATAAAATAATCTAACAGTGAGAAGAATGATTGATTGAAAGCAGTAGGTAAGAGTTAATTTTAACTGTCAAGTATTACTACAATAATTTTGGTGTATTGAAATTCATGAAAAAACATTTGGCTTATTTATTTTAGGATGGAGGAAGAATTAAATATTATGTTATTTCTAATTTTGTAGGAAATAATGTAATGCAACAGGTAAATACAAATAATAGAGTCATACAATTTTGCTTAGAAAATCCCAACGCATATTTCTCTAACCAATTTTGGAAAACAAGGAGAACAACAAATTGATCCTAATGGTTGTGCACGTCCAAAATAAATATATGATGGGTGCTTTTCTAGGATCATGGTATTTGACCATTTCAGATATATCCTTTCAATAGCAAATTGACCATAACAAAATCTCTTATTCAAATGCATTGCACCATCCATTGTCATAAGTGAACTTTCTAAAATCCAAGGTAATACCTCAAATTTCAAGACAAAACAAATTTAGACATGTACAAATTCAACCAAATACATGAGTAACTAAAATTAAAGTGTCATATCTCATAACAGTTTTTAAAATGACATGTGTTAATGTCTACATCGAATGAATTATATTGTAAAAGTTCACGTGTACCATAAAATTTAATCTACGAAAAAATTATAGACATAATTTATTATATATCTAATACACCAACAAGGGGTTTCCCTGAGCAAATTAATTCAAAATGGCAATTTTACCCTCATTTCTAATACTCCCTCCGTCCGCCGGTTTGTTAAATTTTAAAAATAGGGTATCTAGCACGCATTTTAAGGTGGATTTTAAGAATAGTTCCATAACTTATTTTTGAAATTTTCTTTTTTGTATAAAAATAGAATAATCATATTTTTATACAAAAAAAAGAAAATTTAAAAAATTAGTTATGAAACTATCCTTAAAATTCACATTAAAATGCGTGCCAGAAAATGACAAAAAAAGTGTTAAAATTTGGGTGGGACGGAGGGAGTATATCTTTTCATGGTTATTTTGGTCTTTTAACATCAATATATTTAATACATATCATTAAATACTACAAAATTAATATACATACTTATACATAGATATATACATACATACATCAATATATATTTACTACGTATTATTAAATGCTACAAAATTAATATGCATATTTATACATACAAACATACATAGACACATACACACATACATACATACATACATACATACATACATGCGTACATACATACATACATGCATATATTTATGTGAATATACGATAATATTTCACTCAATGATTTTAATTTTTTAGTTGCATACTCGTACAGATATACATACATACATGCATACACATATGCATAGATTTATATAAATGTATGATAATATATGATCATATACACTAACATATACCATATGTCATTATACTATTATTAGATTTACTGTAAATTTTTATGAATTAAATATAGTAAAAAAAATATGATTTAAGTAAAATCTATATATTAAGCATGTCTGTGCATTGTAGTTATTTATACCTCTAATAAATCAAACTATACATACATATTTGAAGTATTATATTTGTATGTCACAAATACGTTCAAATGAATACAAGATTATAAATAAATAAATAAATAAATAAAAATTTCGTGTATATAAATGTAATACAAATTTGTACTAACTTTACTTGGCGAATAACTCATAAATCGTTATTCTAATATGCAAATGTATAAAAAATTCTCGAACAAACTAATAGTTTAATTATATCTAGAATATGCCCGTGCATTGCACGGGCTAAAAAGCTAGTTACGATAATGAAGCATCCAAGAAATATCATTTCAATTTGAGGTAATACCAAAATGATACTCCCTCTGTCCCATTCAATTCTATACACTTACTATTTTGGGGTGTCCCATCATTTCTATACATTCCAAAAATAGTAAAGTTTTAATAATATAAAACACTATTACACCCACTAACTTTCCTCCACCATCTCAAATTTATAATATAAAACACTATTACACCAACTACTTTCCTCCACTAACTCAAATTTATTATTAACTATTGATAGGTCCCACTACTTTACCCACTTTTCACCTAACTTTACTTATTTTTTATACATTTTCTTGGTCTCCGTGCCCAAACCCAATGTATAGAAATCACTGGACGGAGGGAGTAGCTGGGAAATAAAAAAATACACATACCACATCCGTGATCATAAGATATTGTATATATCAGTGATTTTCGAGTTTATTAGTCTTACACCGGGATGAAACTCGCACTATATTTAAGTTCTATTCGTAAAACTTATTTTGTATGAAATTAATAACAATGGCATATTACGAAAATGCTGCAAAAATATAGTGCAAGAGATTAAAGATATCAAAACTATATTGACATTTTTTTTACCAGATCCAAATTTCATATGTAAATTATTTCATATTTTTAATATTTTATTCATTTTTATTAGTCAATTTATAAATTACCCGATGCTAATATTATTACCCGATAGAATGCAAATATACTTAAAATAGAATATTATACTGATATCGAGTTAAAATATGTTATACACTTTATTTATCATTTTTTGTATTAATTTAATAATAAACATAATCTTATCATTCGACTAATATATAGACATAATTATTAAAAGAGAGAAATATTGTAATAAATTTTTATATATCTATTTTTACTTCCACCCGTTTATCTATTTGAGATAGACTTGTAGTTATTTTCCGTCACCTACCTCTTCACTTCGATTCTTTTGACCAATTTTCGGCTACCTCTGTACCTTTCTTAATTTTGACTTCGACAACATCATATCTATCAATTTATATTTTTTCTATCCGACTACAATTTTTTACTATTATATGACAAAAATATTTTAATAATTTTATCCTTAATAAATCATAAAAATAAACATGAACATACATTTATGAGTATATGAATGTCATAGGTTATCCGGACAATTTGATACTGAATGAGTATATGAATGTCATTGATTTATTAAAATTAGTATAATTATGTGGGCACTTTTATCCTGAATAAATTATAAAACGCATATTAGGAATAAGTGGGTTATTTGAGTATGTAGTAAATTAGTTTAAAATGTGTTACAAAACCGAGTATACTCGGCTTGGATCGAGTATATAAACCGGTAAAAAATCTTGTTCGAGCTCGACTTGTATACAATTTCGAATCGTATTGCAATAAACGAGTTCGAGCTCGAGCCGCTCGAATTTTCATACCAATGTTGAACAACAATCATAAAAAAAAATCAACAAATTTTCATGCTACCATAACAACCACCACATCTGACCACCGTACCTCAGACCAACACGCACAAATCACCATATATGTACCAAAATCACCTCATTTAAGTGAAACTACCCATAATCAAACAAAAATCTCCACAACCACCACTAATCACCACCTTTACCTCATCCACCATCACCCTCACCATATGCACACCATCCCTATCTACATAATCATTGCTTAAAACTCAAAATCACCATAAAATTAAAATAAATCACCAAAAAATCAAAAAAATCACCAAAATTTTGAGGAAAATCACCAATTATAGGATTTTCAAATCTGAGTAGATAAACTTGTATTTTTACAGATTTAATGCTAGCCGGAGTGTAATTTTGATGTATTTTCGTGGGTAATCATATAAGAAAGAGATAAAATGTGTAGGTGAATAAATCTGAAACCGAAACAGAAACCACTTGAAACCGTTAAAAATCGATCGGTAAAAAACCGATCTGAATCCGAAAAATAAAAAACCGAAACCGATTGTTCGGTTTCGGTTATATGTTAGAATCAGTCCGAAAAAGATCGAACCGATCTGATTAATAAATAAATATATATATATATATATATATATATTATATCATTTATATAAATATTTTAAAAATGTACATATACATTTAACTTTCAAATCAGTAACACATAAATTTTTAAGTAAAACTCATATTCCTGTTGGTTGTGTAGGTTAGACATGTTAGGAAAATATTTTGTTGTAATGTTGGAACTGCTACCTTTACACTACTTTACTGTCTGTCTTGTAAACATTGTAAAACATCTATTGTACTATCAGTAGAAGCTTATTGTCTGGGAATTAGAATGCAATTAACTTTAAAATTATGATTTTATTAGTCAAATTGACATTTTGAAGTCAAATATGATCCTCATATGTTGGGAATGCACTTGTAATGCAGAAGGTACCAGTGACAGTTAGCAAGCTATAGTATTATCTACCAGGGAGCTTGGTGTTGTCCCTCTTTCTGCATTTGTTTTGTGTGGCCATGCCCTCCTACCACTTCCGAATACTAAGTTTTTAGTTTCAAATTATTAAAAAAAAATGGATTAAGTAATTTTTTTTAATATTTCTATTAATATTTGACTTGTCATTTTTAAGGGAGGCGGTTTTGTAACCGAAGCCGAACTGATTATAACCGAAATCGATATTTTTGAAACCGAATCGTCGGTAAGGTTGCGGTTTAGGTTTTTTTTTTTTAAAAACCGAGGATATTCGATTACGGTTTCAGTTTTATCTTAAAACCGCACTGATCCGAGAGAGAGAGAGAGAGAGAGAGAGAGAGAGAAAATGCCAAGTCAGGATGTTAACGGCGGTGTGGTGGCGTTAATGTTGGTTGGAGGTTGGTGGCAAAGCATCATCATAGATGGTGGTCGGAAAAGAAATGAGGTAGGGTGGAATAGATGTGGAGGGAGTGATACATACATATGTGTATGTATATATTCTAGTTGGATGGCTAGGATTAAAAGCAAATGAATGACTAAGATTAGATCTTAGTTCTCATTTTATTTTGCATTCTAAGGACCTATTTAATAATTTATAAATGTATATAACTTTAATTAGATGTAAAATGCGATGATCAAAAAGGATGAATCATGGAATGCAGGTTACTAATATGATTGAGCAAAAAACGTGTCATAATGTTTTTTTGACAAATTTAAAGCAAATTTTATAAACTTGAAAGGAACTCAACCTGATAAATTCTCAACCAACTATGCAACCAGGTTAAAAAAACAAATAAATGAGCTAAATAATTAGCCACTTTATTTCCGGATCGCTTAATATACTACATACAAATATTCTTGAAACTAAATGTGTCTAAATTTTTACTTTCATGAAAATGGGTCAAATATTACTTGACGTCCAATAATCGGTCAATTTAAATAAGAAAATAAATTAAAATTAAAGGGATGAAAATAGGTAATATACTTAAGTTATACATAATTTATTTAGTTCTTGTATCAATAAATTATTAAATGTAAGTTTTAATCGAAATAGTCGAGTTCAAAATCATTACTTATTAAAATATATTTTATGTTCAAATATGAATCTTATAAATAATGAGACTAGGTCCATGTAAACCAGTTAAACACAAATTTTATTCACAAACAACTCCATTAATCTGTAGCCTCACTCTATTTGCTCATATTTTTCTCTGTCTTTCATATTTTTTAGATTTCATTGAAATTTTTTAGTATGTGTTCTTTATTTGGAGGATAACCGTGTGGATCGGGATTAGGTCCGGATGGAGGAACTGGACCTTTGGACAACATTTGAAAGTATTGAGATGGATCTCGTTGTACAACTTCAGTCTCCTCTAGATTGACATTTTTAGCTTCTCTAGCAATGTTTGCATCTGCAAAGGCCACACTACGCCATAAAAGGCCTACGGTAAAATAGAAAAAGTGTTGCCGTAGGCTCGAAATATGTTGCCATAGGCCCAACAAACCCCAAAGGCAACATTTTGTCGGTGTTGCTATTTTTGCCGTTGCCTTTGGGGTCAAAGGCAATATTATATTTCTTTATGGCAACATCAGCTTTTCTGTTGGCGTAGACTAGCTATGGCAACAATATTTTCAATTTTTAGTAACATGATATTATGTTGCATTTGGGTTAAACATTTTGCAAAAAAATTGGGCCCCACCTGTAGGTCCCACCAGCAGGGTCCACTTATCAGGACACATAGGTGGGGCCCACTGTGGGGTCCATTTTTATGTCAACGCAAATTTTTACCTATAGCAACATTTTCTAGCAACATTTCTTCACATTAATTTTCCTTTTTTCCAACACTTTATAGCATCAATGGCAACACTTTTCTATTTCCAATAAAAAATCATAAATATGAAAATATGCATTGCCTAAATAACCAAATCAACATAACCTGTTTATCATTTCCACCAGACCATACTACTTAATAATCCAAAACCAACAACTCAGATTTATTACAATCATCAACCAACTAAGTACCTCCAAGCATAATATTTCATAAACTAGTAACACATAATTCATTTACTATGTACATAACAACTAAAATAACAGCCGCGACCATTTGAATATATGGTTTTGGAATTGGCTACAGTGATTAAACTGTTGCTCCTTTGGTTCCACATCTCTTGCATTTTGTTCCCGTTCTGGCTACCAACTCTACAATTGTCCCCGTCAACACTTTATCTTCTACCGTGCCAAGAGAGAGTTGATCTATAACTGTATCTTGAAATTATTGAATAGAATAAGATAAAAATGATAGATGAATGTTACTAAATACTAACTAAATATTTCATACATGCTTATAATATGTACACACAGACAAACATATGGAGAAAAGTAAAGGATACTATAATTTAGTATTTTAATATATAGCCTACGGAGCATGCATAACTTTAGGATTAGAAATACGATTTAACTCATTGTTGATTGAATGGCTTATTGTTGATTGAACAGGGATTTGGTCCACCTGGGTGATTTGAAGTTTGTGGCTTATTGTTGATACTATAATAATGATGAGTACCATTATTTTACCAATATACTGGACACCACATCAACGATACATATAGATACGAACTAAGAGTTGGAAATATGATTTGGTGAATATTACAAGGCAGACAGGAATTAATTGATTTTTTGTGGAGGTGGCCCGGGAGACGGTGCGGATGGAGGAACTGGTCCTTTAGGCAACATTTGCTTGTATAAGTTTGGAGGATAACCGTGTGGATCGGGATTAGGTCCGGATGGAGGAACTGGACCTCTGGACAACATTTGAAAGTATAGAGATGGATCTCGTTGTACAACTTCAGTCTCCTCTAGATTGACATTTCTAGCTTCTCTAGCAATGTTTGCATCTGCAAAGGCCACTAACACTAAAACTAGTATGAACCTCAAGTTTTCCATATATAAGCTAGTTTGGTACTTGCTACTCTTGTTTCCCAACTTGTCAATATATATAGGACTAGGAATGCATTCTTGGTCGTTAAGGTCTTTACAGATACAATTATGGATTCTTATCGTTAAGTGATTGGATAGAGAATTTTTGATATCAATGTTGACTATCGAATAAAAATTAATGAAGATAGAGATTTTTTGATATCAGTGTTGACTATCGATTGAAAATTAATGAATCATGATATCTGGTGCAACTATAAAATATGCATAACCATTTATACAACCGTTTTAGATTGTTTGGGGTATTGAATCGGATTTCAAAGGATTTCATCTTTATAGAATAAAAATTTCTCACTTTTTGGTTTAACGTTATTGCACTTAAGTTTCGCTTGTTTTAGTTTATGCATTTTGCATCCCATAATTTTGAGTTCCTTCGCAATTTTCATATCTTTATTGTTTTTTCGTAAATTTTGACCGTTACTATTAGTCAAAATGAAGGTATTTTAACAATTTTATATTAAACAAAAAGTTTTAAAAGAGCAAATAATAAAATTTAAAAATTGAAAAAAAATGAAAAAATTTTTGAAACATATTTTAAAAAATCTTAAGTTGTAATATATTTTATAATGAATACTTTAAAAATTATAATAATAATAGTTTATATTTCAAATAATAATATACAAAAATTTTATTAATACAAATTTTAATTTTTATGAAAAATCTAAATATTATGATTATATTTTGAAAAATCTATAATTACATATATAATTTTGATAAATATAAAAATTTAAAATAATAATAATAATAATTCAGATTGTTCATTTTCTAAAATTATTATTGATTATAATGACCAAAATACCTCAATTTGACTAGCGATGATAGTCAAAATTAACTGAAAAACGTCAAAGGGGTGGAAATTGTAGCGGGATTTAAGATATGAGGATGCAAACTGATTTATATCAAAGAACTTAATCCAAACTGCAATAAGTTAAAATCAAAGGAATGCAATATGTAATTAAGTCATCTTTATATTCTTTTTGTTTTTATGTATTAATTTATATTTATTATGCAATCAATAAGTCTATACAGATATATGAGAATTCAAAATTTTACTTCATATATTAATGAATTTTCAATAAAAATTATGACAATTATTTAAAAATCTTGTACATGTTACGACGGAAATTTTACATTGAAATCGTCGCAATTGGTTCAATTACGACGGAAAATTTTCGTCATTTTTGCTCGAGTCTTAAGTTCGGATTTTCGTCACAAGTAAAAATTTCGTCACAAATTCAAAATTTCGTCATAAGTTACAATGCGGGACCCACTTCCTACAATAAAGTAATAAACGATCTTACGATGGAATAAACTGTCGTAAATTTATATTTTATGATGGAAAAATCGGTCAAAAGTTAAAGAATGGGACCCACATAAAATATAATAATAACGATACTTTCAACTTTTGACAAAAATAAAATTTAGATTTGAATTTACAAATCTGATATAAAAAATTTACATATGAAAACATTTTCATTTTAAGGTGATTTCGGGAGAGTGTGTATATAAATTTATCTTATTTACTTTAATATTGCTTAAATAAAATATTTTATATCAAACAAATGAAACCTTCCCTAAAAAAAACTTTAAAATCTTAAAAAAGATAGATTGGCTAGACAACTAAACAAATACAGTACTAGAAACAAGATGTTAAATAAGCAATCAATTGGTAGGGATTCTTAAAACAAAACCACTTTCAAAGTATTGGTAGGCACTCGTGATTCTTTTCAAAAGTATTCTATTACTTCTCTTTTTCTAATTCTATCTCTATATCATGGCTGTTGCTGAACAAGAAGAGAAGAGCATCCAAGATGAGCTCACAGACAAAATCTTACTCGCTGAACGAGTCATCAAATCAGCCCAAGAAGCTTAGTCTTCCAAACTCGAAAGCTCTAAACTAAGTCCTTATATGAACTCCCCCTCCGCTGTATCATTACCGATAGTTCTATGAACCTTTAATCTTCGCCATAACCAACACTGCCGATTTTCGTAAAGTCTCGAACCTTCTTGAATCTTCTATTGCAGACATCAAATGGCTTATCTCCATTGATGACTCTGAATCTGGTACCAACTTGTCTCTTCCCCCAATTGCTATTAATGACCCAATTCTCGCTTGGGTTTGGTCTTTTATAGCTATTATTCAAATGGGTCAGCTCAAAGACCGTGTAGAAGCCGCCAATGAACTCGCTTCCTTGGCCTGAGATAATAATCGAAACATGAAAATCATTGTACAAGAAGGTAGAGTTACGGTGGTTTTACAGTGGAGAAAGCAGAGGGAGATGGCGGCGAAGAGAGAGAGATAGGAGAGAAGAGAGAGAGGCGAGAGACAAAAGAGAGACAGGGGTGGAGAGAAAAAGGGGGGTTAGATAAAATGAAGGGTTGGATGGTGGGTTGTATAGTTAATTGTTGGGATAAAACATGGATCGTTGGATGTGTGTTTGTTTGTTTTAATCAAGGGTTATAAATTGATTGAAGAAGCACAATCCGTGTGCTATGCTGTCAGCCAATAAATCATTGACACATGTCATCAAACAGAATTTTTAGTTTTCCATTCTTAATATAGAATAAAATAAATAAAGAGTAAAATAATTACCAGAAAATAAAATAATGCTCTAAATATTATGAAATTTTTACGAGCACTTTAAAATGTTAAGAAAATTGTTCCCTCAAAATTTGGTCAAATTTCGTTGAAGTTTGGTCAATCATTTATTTTTTAACATACGGTCTTTTTGACTCTAAATTCGACTCCGTAACAAAGTTTTAAAAAATTGCTAAAATTTTATCATGTATAGAAAATATCATTTAAATGACAAATTCCAAGTTTCAAGTTTTTCTATCATGTGGAAGTATTTATTTGAAATTGTCGAAGATAAATAATAATACTTGTTCAACTAAATACGATACACCTTGGATCAAAATCCTTCGATCTTTTGGCTTATATTTTGATTCTAAAATATCTAGAAATATACTTTATATGGAAAATATATATTTAGAGTATGGAAAAAATATTTTTAAGTATTTTAAATAATGTTCTCAAAACTTTTCAAATATTTTAAAATACTAGCAAAAATAATAATTTATGACGATCCAACCGTACGGATGTCAAGATATATCTAAGTAAATGATATTCCCAAATTTTATAAATATTAAAATTTAATTTTCTTGGAGATTTTAGTAGATCACTACTATTCAGACTAATACTCGTACCTTGTGCTTCGTCCTAGATTATTGTTTCTATTTTTTAAAAAATATTTCTCGATGATCCAACCATACGAATGTCATGACATATCATATCTAATTAAATTATATTCCCAAAGTTTCAAAAAATAAAAAAATAATTTGTTTGGAGATCTTAATAGATCACTACTATTCCGACTAGTACTCGTACCTAGTGCTTCGTACCAGATTATATTTTCTATTTTTCTAAAAATATTTCTCGACGATCCAACCTTACGGATGTCAAGACATATCTAAATAAATGATATTCCCAAAGTTTCAAAAAATAAAAAATTAATTTGGTTGGACATCATAGTAGATCACTAGTATTCCGACTAGTACTAGTAACTAGTGCTTCATCCCAGATTATTGTTTCTATTTTTTAAAAAATATTTCTCGACGATCCAACCATACGGATGTCAAGACATATCTAATTAAATGATATTACTAAAGTTTCAAAAAATAAAAAATTAATTTAGTTGGAGTTGTTATTAGATCACTACTATTCCGACTAGTACTAGTAACTAGTGCTTCGTCCCATATTATTATTTCCATTTTTTTAAAAAAAATATTTCTCGACAATCCAACCGTACGGATGTCAAGACATATCTAATTAAATGATATTCCCAAAGTTTCAAAAAATAAAAAATTAATCTATGTGGTTGATGTATACATAATAAGAAAAAATATTAAAGAACTTTACGACGGATTAAGAAGATCGTCGTAATTCTGGGTAACTTATGACGAATATTTCATCATAATTTACCCAGAATTACGACCATCTTCTTAATCCGTCGTAAGTAACCCAGAATTACGATAGATTTTTTCGTCGTAAGTTCACATGAGAAAAAGTAATTCATTTTACAATTAATTTTAATTACAATAAATAAATTTATGACGGAATTTTCATCGTAAGTTCATTACTAAACATCGTTGTTTTATCATCAGGAAAATTAATTCATTTAGTAATTAAATTTAATTATAATAAATAAATTTGAGACGGACGAAAATTTCGTCGTAAGTTTATTTACGACGGAAATTCCGTCATAAGTTCATTACAAAATGACGTCGTTTTGTAATGAGAAAAAGTATTTTTTTTACAATTAAATTTTATTAAAATAACGAAATTTACGACGAAAATTCCGTCGTAAGTTCGCAGCTAAAATGAATTTACGACGGACAATTCGTCGTAAGTTCACTGCAATTATTTTTCAATTAAATTTTAATTGTTTAAAGCTAAATTTTATTAATAAAATAATTATCTTGCGACGAATTTCATTTTCGTCATAAGTTTGGCACGAAATTTACGACAGATTTGAGATTACGTCGTAAGTTAGGCGCGAAAATTGCTTCCGTCACTAGTTGGTCGTCATAATTAGCCAAATTTCTTGTAGTGTCTAGATTGACATTTCTAGCTTCTCTAGCAATGTTTGCATCTGCAAAGGCGACTAACACTAAAACTATTATGAACCTCCAGTTTTCCATATATAAGCTAGTTTGGTACTTGCTACTCTTGTTTCCCAACTTGTCAATATATATATATATAGGACTAGGAATGCATTCTTGGTCGTTAAGGTCTTTACAGATACAATTATGGATTCTTATCGTTAAGTGATTGGATAGAGATTTTTTGATATCAATGTTGACTATTGAATGAAAATTAATGAAGATAGAGATTTTTTGATATCAGTGTTGACTATCGATTGAAAATTAATGAATCATGATATCTGGTGCAACTATAAAATATGCATAAACATTTATACCACTGTTTTAGATTGTTTGGGGTATTGAATCGGATTTCAAAGGATTTCTTCTTTATAGACTAAAAATTTCTCACTTTTTGGTTTAACGTTATTGCACTTAAGTTTCGCTTGTTTTAGTTTATGCATTTTGCATCCCATAAGTTTGAGTTCCTTCGCAATTTTCATATCTTTATTGTTTTTTCGTAAATTTTAACCGTTACTATTAGTCAAAATGAAGGTATTTTAACAATTTTATATTAAACAAAAAGTTTTAAAAGAGAAAATAATAAAATCGAAAAATTGAAAAAAATTATGAAACATATTTTAAAAAATCTTAAGTTGTAATATATTTTATAATGAATACTTTAAAAATTATTATAATAATAGTTTATATTTCAAATAATAATATACAAAAATTTTAGTAATACATATTTTAATTTTTATGAAAAATCTAAATATTATGATTATATTTTGAAAAATCTGTAATTACAGAAATAATTTTGATTAACATTAAAATTAAAAATAATAATAATTTAGATTGTTCATTTTCTAAAATTATTATTGATTATAATGACCAAAATATCTCAATTTGACTAGCGATGACAGTCAAAATTAACTGAAAAACGTCAAAGGGGTGGAAATTGTAGCGGGATTTAAGATATGAGGATGCAAACTGATTTATATCAAAGAACTTAATCCAAACTGCAATAAGTTAAAATCAAAGGAATGCAATATGTAATTAAGTCATCTTTATATTCTTTTTGTTTTTATGTATTCATTTATATTTATTATGCAATCACTAAGGTCTATACAGATATATGAGAATTCAAAATTTTACTTCATATATTAATGAATTTTTAATAAAAATTATGACAATTATTTAAAAATCTTGTTACATGTTATTTGAGTTTTAAATATGTGTCCAAATATGTTGATATATTAATTTAGTTTAGTAGAAGTTGTAGCGAGATATTATTAACATTAATATTAGCAATATGTACACTTTTGTCAAGAATTCATTTGTAATTTGTTGCTGACATTATAGACTTTTTTAGCAAGAGCATCTTCAATAATATTGGATAGAATGGTTTGTTAAAATATTATAAAATAATGATTATGTAAAATTATAAGGTGATAGTATTTTAGTGGGACATTGGTTATATAGCCGATGGAATTGATTAAAATTTTAGCTAATAGAAATGTAGGAGATAATTTTTTTTATATATATTGTCTATAATTTTTATATATAACATGTCACACAATTTTAACTAAGAATTTTTCATAACTGAAGATATTCTAAAAAACCAACTTTGTCGATGATTTTTGTCGCAAAGTCTAAATTTTTTTGCATCGAGATAATATATTAATACAAATAATAATAAATTAACGTATGTCACGTGCAATTCATGACTTATGAGATACTTTAATATTTTTGACTTATTTTATTTTTATTTTTCTCATAAATATTATAATTATAAAATATTTTACAATAATTAAATCCATTAAAGAAAGTTTTAAAAATAAGAAAATAGTTAGCTCGTTAAAATAAGTTTTTGATCATTTGACCATTAAAATAAGTAGATCCTGAGAATATGTTTATATTAGGTATTTTTTTTTAAAAAGGTAAGCACTAAAGATGTGTTTATATTAAATAACTTACATAAATATTTTTAAATTAGAATAGGCTTGTAAAAATAATTTATATCAATTAAAATAAGTTAATCAAAAGGAGAATCTAAAGGGACTATAAAAAAATTTCCACTAATGTGCCTCAAATTTATAATATTTAGAAATCTAGTTAAAATTCAATCATATTGATGAAAATATCTAGTAAAAATAAATAAATATACGAATTTTCAAATGATTAAATGATTTAGATCACTCATTTTTAACAAAAAGTGATTAATCTCAATCTTTTCCGATAACATTATATAATGAAATAATATCTTTATAAAATTAATATTATACAAATTAAATTTGCTTTAAAAATATTATACAACAATCACTAGTACAAAATTTGATCTTTTACGTCGCCTATTATACGTCGATTCCGCTTAAAGGCGACGTATATTCGACCTTTATACGTCGGTTCCGCCTAAAGGCGACGTATATTTGTGTTTCTGAGTAACATTATACGTTGGTTCCGCTTAAAGGCGACGTATAAAATACTTATATACGTCGCCTCTGTTTAAGACGACGTATAAGATGCACTTTTTACGTCGGTTTTGTTTAGGCGACATATAAGATCTACACTTTTTACGTCGGTTTGGTAGAAGGCGACGTATAAAGTTCATCTTATACATCGGTTGACAAAAAGCAGACGAATATGATTCACTTTATATACGTCGATTTCTTTTTTGCCGACGTATAAAATTTTATTTTACGTCGCCTTTTTTCAACCGACGTATAAAATAGTAATATTTACGTCGCTTGATATAATACCCGACGTATAAGACTTTTAAGTTAAAATAAAAAATTAAAGAAAATTGTAGTCGAGCTTTATACCCAAGTTAAACTCTCTAATTCAGTTCCCCAGAATAAAACTCAGATCTAATTGCATAAACACCACCGGCTTCAACAACACCACCTAGTGAAACTGAAATCAACACCACCCGCTCTTGAATTACTACTTCAAATTAAATTGGGGGTTTACTTCGAATTAAATTGAGAGGTCTGGCAATCTAATTGGGCGTCAACACCCGACGGTTGCTTCGAAGGTAGTCTCCCTCTCTCGCTTAATCTCTCTCTCCCTCTCCTTCTCTCGCTTAATCTCTCTCTCTCTCTCTCTCTGTAATAACAGTGAAATTTTCAATTACGCTTTGAGTTTCCACTAAATAAAATATTCGCGATTTAGATTGATTGACTTTTTACGAGAATAAGTGATAAGATATAATTACGTGAATTCTTTGGTGTTAATTAAATTGAGATAGTATTTTGTTATTAGCATTACTAGCATTCGTATTAGCCGAATTTTTTTTCTTTCTTTTCTGAGTTATTATATTTTATTTTATCTATATTATTCGGAACGATTCTTGTAAATTATTACTACTATTATTATACATGTCTATTTTATTCTAATTTCGATAATGGGTTTTTACTATTTATTTTGGTGAATAATTAAATATATAGAATAAGTGATTATTGTTGGAAGTGGGTCAAGTGGTGAGCCCAAGTGGTCATATTAGGCCTTATTAGCATAAGTAGAATATGTCTTATTATTTACTATTGTCAAGCCCATCTATTTTAAATTGTTTGTTGATTTATTATACTAGTCATATTAGGCCTTATTAGCATAAGTAGAATATGTCTTATTTAAGGAATTAGAGAATTGAGATAATGATCATCTCCCCTATATTTTTTTAACTGAGAGAAAACAAGAGAGATAGAGAGAAAATAAAACCTCCATTAACATCAACCTTCAAGAGCCCATATCTCTTAAATTAAAACCTTGATCTTACATGCAATTATATAATTAAAGAGAGGGTTTTAAGCTCTACAATTGGATATATATATATATCATAAAGGTTTCGGGAAGTTTTTGTTGTAATCAAAGTTCAAAATTTGGTTTTTCGAAAGGGTATGAGTTTCAAAGCTTTTAAATCCCTATTTTTTTTTCTTTCTTCTTCTTTATTTTATGATTCTCATGCTCAATATATGCACTAGTGGTTTTATATAAAAATTGTGGTAATTTTAAATTTGGGGAAATCTTGTATTGTGGCCATTTTGTGTTTTTATTGATTGGATCATAGCAATTAAGTGTTGTTTTATGAGGGGGGGGTTTTAGTAATTTGGGGGGGGTTGATTTCATGTCGGGAAAAGAAGAGAGAGAGGGGAGGTCGAGAGACCGGCCATCGTCGATGGCGGTGTGGTGTTCGTGGGATGAATCGGAGGCAGGGGTGGTGTTGATGGTTGAATTAGAGGTGGTGGTGGTGGTGACGTTGGTTGAACGGTGGTGGCGTTGTTGTTGTTGTGCGAAGAGGGTTAGAGATGGAAGCGGAGAGGGAGAGAGACGGGCAGAGAGAGAGAGAGATGCGAGAGAGAGAGAGAGAGAGAGAGAGAGAGGCAGAGATAGAGATAAGAGGGAGAGAGACGAGGGAGAGAGACGACGGCGAGGAGAGATAAGGGAGAAAGAGGGATCGAGAGAATGTGGGTGAGGTAGAGAGAGAGAGAGATTGATCGAGAGAGAGATTGATCGAGAGAGAGAGTGTGAGATCGAGAGAGATTGATTGAGAGAGAGAGAGTGAGATTGAAAGAGATTGATGGAGAGAGAGAGAGATTGCGAGCAAAGAGAGAGAGAGAGACGGAGGTCGGTGGTGGAACCGCCGGCGCCAACTGCATCCGGTCGGTGACCCCCGACGGTGGTGGTGGTGGTGTTAGAAAAAGGGGGATTTTTGTATGGGTATTAGATTGTTTTGATTGGAATTTTTTTCAAATTTGTAATAATTTTAATAAGCAATAAATTAGAGAATAAATATTTTGATTGGGTTAAATTGTAATAATAAAAATATGGGATATATAAAATGGGAAATAAATTGAAAGGTTGTTTTATTTAGCTGAATATAAAAAATGGCTAAAAAGGAATTTAAAATGATGATGGCATTAAAGTCAAATTTTATTAAATGTAATTATGTTTGCTAAAAAGTGGACAATTATTATGGATTTAAATTGGATACAAAGGGATTATTCGTTTGATAATAAATAGGAAGTAATATTATTATTTTCTAAAAACGGGCTTATTAAAAATAGAGAGTTTTAAAGAGATTTTAGAATATTGATACGAGTAAAATTAATTTAGAGGTGCGAGTTAGATAACTTATTTAAATTAGAGAATCTCGTTATAAAATGAGAATTATTGATAATTATTGATGACCTTATACAAACCCTCTTTAATTAAATTATTCGAGATGTGTGTTGCATAAATCAATTAGAGATACTTACTAGGAATGGTTAGAGACCTACAAATTGAGAAATTTTCCCTATGATTAATTATAGCGAAACTTTCACGTTAATCTTATTTCGGACATTGCGATACCTTTAACCCGATTTATTAAAAATTAATAGGAATATCAAATAGAGGCTCTATTTAACTTATTTTACGTTACGAATAAGGCATTTATGAAACTTTTAATTTACGAGGATATTCCCAATTAATTGCTCGAGAATTATTGATTTTCAATGACATGATTGTCGAACTACTTTGACATTTCGTGATTAAATTCTTACCCGAGTACTAAAATTATTTTGATAATTATGATAGAGTTTCCCCTTTTCGAGAATTGAGACGTTTGCTAGCGGTTAGCACTCTTTTATTTATTTGGTAAATGTTTAACGTCGAAACAGAGGCAAGTTCATTCCTACCCTAACTCTCGGAAACTTTGCATTTCTGTTCGTATTATTTCATTCCTTATTTAATTTCGAGCTATCAATTATGAGATTTATTCGTTGTTCTTTATGATACGATAATTTCTTTTGAGCATTAATTCTTGTTAAATATTACGTTACGGTTAACATTAGTTTACTTGCGAATTATATCCCCTAAAAGCGTAAAAACAATATTCGTTGCTGTCGGGTCGATCTCATTAATTCGAGATGACTACTATTTATTTTTCAGTAAAACTAATCTCATTTGTTCGAGATAGTTAATTTCATTCTTTTCAGTCGGATTTATTGTACAAATTCGACAATATTTATTGGTTATCTTTAGTTGGTTCATCTATTGAATCAACAACTAAGCGTGATGAAATTAGGATTGTTAGAGGGTATATTCGTTGATCAAGTGAAAAACATTCTATTTTACGTTCATCAATTATGAGTATTATAAATATTCGAGTGGTACTATTTGTTCAGTACGACTCACCACATTTTATTTTAGGACTATTCTCATTATTTCGAGATAGTTACCTTTCTTGTCAAGGGTTGACATTTTGTTCGTGTCATCCAAATAAAATACGTTTATTAAGAGTTACATCAATCCATTGTTCGGATTGCTGGCACATTTGAGTAAAACTGGCAGTCCGCCAGATCAATCAAATATTTTCCTGTGAAGTTTATCTCAAAATATCAGTTCATTAAATGTTCGGGAATTCTGTATTCTACTGGTCAATTTTTGGAAAGAGGCCCATTATAGAGAAAGAGAGACTATTAAATGTTCGGGAATTCTGTATTCTACTGGTCAATTTATATGGACACGAGAATATTTTAGGCACTATGATGCCAGGGTTGATATAATAACCCACCATGATGCTAGCATTCATACATATACATTATATTCGTTGATATCGTATTGCAGCCGTGATCGGGCGAAGTGCGGTGTCATTGGAGGACGGTATTCCCGGTCGGATAGTTGATCGCCCCGCTGAAATACCGAAAGGATGGAAGACCTGTAATTCATTATCATGAGTCATCAGAGTTTCACCAATTGAGTCTTTCGAGTAATCTATTTTCGAGATGAGTCTTGAGTCAAAGTGTCAGATTTTTGATGTCCAGTTATTCATTTAATTTCGAGTAATTATTTTGGTAAATCTTATTATATTTATGTACCGAGCAAGGAGAGAACTTGCTGAGCACCATAGTTGCTCATTCTTGCTTTATAACATTTGTTCAGCTATCAAGAAGGAGAATTGCGAGACGTCCAGCCAGAAGAATAAAGGAAAGGAGAAAGCTCCGGGCTATGTGACAAGGACTGATGAGACTAGTTGGAATCCGGTTACCTTTTCTACTTTTTAGACTTGTGGAAGATATCATTCAGAGATGTAATAAATCGTATTGTAATAATGTGTGAGACCGATCTTGGATCTCTGGAGTGGGACTGCTCCGCTCCGTTGTAATAAATATTTTAGTATTATTGAGCTAACGTGTGCTGCAGGATACTGAGACCTGATGTGACGACCTGGGTCCTCGGACAGGGTGGATTTGGGGGCGTCACAGCATTGGTATCAGAGCGTTAGTTATATTTTTAGGAATCGTACGAGCCTAGAATTATAATGCGATGTGAGAGTTTAGAGATATAATTCGATGGTGAGATTTTACCACTAAGTGCTTTACACCTTATATACCCATATATGTATCTAGTCTATTAGAACCTGTTGTGATCAGTATTCCTTGTACTTTTGTAGATGTCTACTTCAGGACTTGATGACTTTCGCTCGATCAGAGACAGATCTCCTACACCTTAACCTCAGGGACCCCTAGATCCCAGCTCAGGTTCAGACAGTGACCCGTCTGAGGAGATTGTACCCATGGATAGAGATTCAGAGGACTATTCTATCCGGATTCTTTCACCTTCTCCTCCGCATGTGATATACTTGGTGTATTCTCCTTACCAGATTATAGAGGTAGCTGATTCTCCTATGCCAGTGATTGACCTAGAGACTCATACTCCAGAGATTGAGTAGCATGCTCAGATTCCATATCCTACTGAGACTGCAGAGACGACACTCCTGTATACTCCTGAGATGTTCAGATATGAGACCCCAAAGCCCATTACTTTTGAGCCGATTGATGAGGGCCAGCTTTCACCTGTCCGTACTGAGATTCTGCCTAGTTCAGCTGCTTCAGTGTCCACAGTTGATATACCTAACAGAGTATCAGCTTTTGCTGACTTGGTTACTACCCCTGTCCCAGTGTATGCTTCAACTCCGACAGTCCCTACCATACCTGACTACATGTTTCCACCTGTCAGTGTTACCCCTGCATGTGATACAGCTCCATCTGCACCCACTATACCTGTTCCTGCTCAGCCCCATGTGGCTGCTACTACTACTGCTATGCCACCTGCTCCTTCTGAGCATCCTATTGTGACCGGAGAGATGGTTCCATGGCATATCCACCATACCCTATTCCAGCACTACAGATGGTTGTGGTCTCGCTATGAGGAGATCTTTGCTATGAGGGCTGGTATTCTTCGACTTTTGTCTGTTCCAGATCCTATTGTTGTGTATCATGGAGGTAGTTTGTTAGTGAGAGACATACCTATGGAGATTGTGCATCAGATTGCCCTGACTGTTTTGACCGGACATCAGACTGACCTTGCTGCCTTGCCATCATCCAGTACCGGGCAGATTGATCAGACCAGAGTTGCTACCATGATCTCAGACATCATTACAGAGTTCCATAGGAGAGTGGGTAAGATTTTCGCCCGTGCTGACTCGACTTAATGCTGCTGCTGTTGACTTAGTATAGTCTTTTTGATTTCAGGGGATGACATATATGTATGCTTGCACATTCCCATCTTTTGGTTAGCATGTATATTATAGCTAGTGGTGACCCGCTTTTTGTATGGCGTCGCGATAGATCTTTTTGTACTATGGTGCACATATCATGATGATCGATGTATTTGACTAGATGTAGTAGAGTTTATGCCCAGCCTGTTGGGTAGTGATCCTTAGTATCTTTACGTATGGATTCGGTATGTCGGTAGGATATTCTCCTGATGTATTTACTCTCAGATTTTTGGTTTGTACTATGATGGATGTATTCAGTGTTGTGACCTAGACTGTACTGGTATGGTACCCGATATTATATATTATGATCTGCTAGTAGTACTGTTATCTTATTTTATCTGTTATAGAACTGTGTTATATTAGCACGGCATGTTAGATTATTTCCTATGATACTTCCAAAATAGTAAATCTCTTTTTAGATACTACGACTTAAAATGAGTTTTAAAAAAAAAATATCGAAAACCAAGATTTTTAAAACGATAATTGAGTTTTAGAACTTAAAAGTTTTTCTAAGAATCACCAATAAGACCTGAAATAGTTCTTTTACGTGTACCTTAAACTTTTTTTTATAATAAGGAAAAAAGAGTAATTGTTTTACAAAGAGACAAGAGAGAGAAATCATGATTTTGAGTATAGTTTATTTTGAGAAACCAGAAATTTTGACCAGAGTAAATATTTATGAATGCCTATCATAACTGTGCCAGCAATGGTGTCATATAACTGCATACCTATGATATAACCTGCCTTACTGTTTTCGCTCTTAATAGAAAAAGATGCCACCTTGAAGAGGAAGAACCCCAAGAAACCCTCGTCCTCAACCCGAAGTGGATCAAGACAATGAGGTTCCACCTCGGAACCCAGTTCCTAACCCAGTTCCAAACCCGGGACCAGGACCCGCTCAAAACCTGAACAAGAATAATAACTCGATGAACCTACTTCTGGATTTTCTTCTTCAACATGCCTAGAACCCTCAACCTCAACAGAACCACAACCCAGTAGGAGGAAATCCACCTCAAGCTCAATTGACCCAAATTACGGTGACTTTTAAATCATTCAAATCTTTGAATCCACCTGAATTTAAAGGTACCACTAACCCAGTGGAGGCTAGAATCTGGCTACGAGAGATAGAAAAGACTTTTAAGATTGTGGGAGTAGAAGAAGATAAGAAGACAGTGTTCGCAGCTTATATGTTGAAGGGTGAAGCTAATTACTGGTGGGAAGCGAAGAGAGCCATGGAGGGTAACGCAGTTATACCGTGGACTAGATTTATAGCGTTGTTTCTAGAAAGGTATTTTCCCAAGTATTTGGAGAATCAAATGGAAATCAAGTTTTTGGAACTCAAACAAGGAACGATGACTGTTGCGGACTACGAGGCCAAGTTTACAGAACTCTCATGGTTCGTACCCTATTATGTAGACACAGAGGAAAAGAGAGCCAAGTGTTTTTAAAAAGGATTGAAGCCCTGGATACAGAATCGAGTCGCTGTGTTTGAAATTACCAATTATGCAACCTTTGTTCAGAAAGCGGCTATAGTGGAAAGTGGAAGTGATCTGTACCCGAAGGATAGGGATGGTAAGAAAAGAAAATTTCAGAGTGGTGGAAGCAATTTTGTGAAGAGGTCTGATAATCGTAGTGACAAGAGGCTGTTTGTTAAGAGGGAGAATAGAAGCTCAGATAATAGGAGGATTGTTAGGTCCAAAATAGTTTGTAGAAAGGGGGGGTTGAATACAAACTATACCGTTTTATCGAATTTGCTCTTTTCTTAAAAATATTAAAATATTAAATCAAGAACAAATTGATGCGGAATAAAACTAATACCGATATTTCAAGTTGAATATAAAATTTATATTAACTTGATGGGGTGTGTCTAAATACACGGGTACAAATTACAAGGTTTGAAGACCAAACTAATTATTACAAATTCTATAGAAAATTCGACATGAATTTTTCT
The DNA here is from genome assembly GCA_036435485.1 of Saposhnikovia divaricata. NCBI lineage: Eukaryota > Viridiplantae > Streptophyta > Magnoliopsida > Apiales > Apiaceae > Saposhnikovia > Saposhnikovia divaricata. The sequence goes on from CM071598.1 coordinate 62,030,565, forward strand.
ATATTTGTAAATAAAAAGATCGAAATTGATTATTACAAATTCTATAGAAAATTCGACATGAACTTTTCTGTATTTGTAATAAAAATATCGAGAGGTTCTAGGGAACTTAATCCGCTAGATAGTTCCACAAGTACAAGTAAACAATTTCTGTCAGTTTAGATTTAGCAATACAAGCCAGAAATAATTTACAAGAATTTATTTGATGTTCAAGGAACTATTTTTCTCTTGGTCTCTCTCTGCTGTGTTCTGCTGGAGAAGTGAAGAATTTCCAGAGCTGTTCTGCTGTGCCTGCTGTTGTATTTATAGCCATTTAAGTCTTGTACTGATCTGGTATGACTTAAACTGAGACATAATAAATCAGCTGTCAGCATGACTTGAACTTGCTCCAAGACATAATTTTCTTCATTAAGACTTACACAAACCTCCATTAAGACATAAACCTGGTCGGTATGACTTAATAAAAGTTCGGTATGACCTAAAACAGCTGGCAGGTGGTCGGTATGACTTAATCAGGATATTTTGGCTCGGTATGACATATTCTGAAATTGCTCGGTATGACCTAAATCTTATGCTTAGTATGACTTAGATTTAAGTCATGTCAGTATGACCTAATTTAGGTCATACCGACCTCCATTAAGTCATATTCGCTGAGCAGAATTGTTTCAAGTCTTTAAACACTTATATTAATTCTGATTTAATTAATTAATTGATTAATTTAAAGAATAAATTAATTCTGATTGAATTAATTTATAAAATAAATTATGCAACTAATTTAATTTAATTAAAAGAGAATTAATATGAAGTCTTTTTATAATTATATTAATTCCAACTTAATTAATCTTTTAATTAATTTAATGAATAAATTAATTCGAATAGAATTAATTTATCAAATAAATAAATCAAATGACTTAATTAATTAAGTGAAAATTAATATACCTCCTTGCTTGATAATTATATTAATTCTAACTTAATTAATCTTTTAAATAATTTATTGAATAAATTAATTCAGATAGAATTAATTTATCAAATAAATAATTCAAATGACTTAATTAATTAAGATAAAATTAATATACCTCCTTGATAGCATAACCCTTGTGGTCTTCTATGTCTTGATAAATTTGATCCTCCACAAAGATTATTCCTTAGCAAGTCTTGATTGCAAAACCATTGTGGTTAATTAATTTAGCACCTCTGTTGCTTGCACAATGATTTATTCCCATATCAGTCATTATAGCTTGAACCACTGAAAGTAATAAAGAATTACCATCGAATTTTTGTTGACACTCGATGCACGGTCTGGTTCATGAGCGACTAACTCCAACGGCTTTTCTTAATTTTTGACTCTATGATTTGGTTCCTTTCTTTTCTTAACATACCAATCTTGACAGCTTGAACCACTGAAGTTAATGATAAACAACCACTGTTTAATGTTGACACTCGATGTACTGTCTGGTTCATGAGTGACTAACCGCAATGACTGTTCTTCATATATTGACTTTAAAGTTGTGGTTCATGTCTTCTTGTTCTTCACTCTTTTTCAAACCTTTATAATCTGTATTCTGCCACTGTAAGAACCTCTTGTCACTATAAATAGAATCCACTGTCTTGATTACTCCACTGATGCTTGATCAACTCAATGAACTTCTTCAAGTGTAGTATACCTCAAAACGGTAGATTGACTTTGTCTTCTTTCTCTTGACAGATAATACAATTGAGATCCCTGTGACAGTACATATACTATTTACTATTACATTCTTGTTTAAGTTGAGTTGAATCCTCGAAATACAAATAGGCTATGTCATATGCCTTTCAATCTCCCCCTATTTGTTTGTTAAACATTAACATACAAATTCCTAGAGGATAACTCAACTACAAACAAGAAGAAGATAAAGCTTTAAAGAGCTATAGTAAATAATACATAAAAAAATTTCTGGTTTATATATTACAATTCCAGAATCTCAGTAGATGAAATGATAGATGATTGTTCCTCTGACAATGAATTAAGTAACTCATCTTCATTTCTTGACATATCTGCCTGATAACCCTTTACATCTAATATTGAACATTATCAGCAGATACTTGGGAATTCTTCAGTGGTAAAGAATATGACTTGTCAACCATATACTGAAGAATTCTTCTTTGTCGTTTCATACTTCTCTCCTTCCTTATGTCTCCCTACCTAAGGTGATATGACTCCTCCTTATAACGGTGAATACTTCTCATCTCCCCTGACAAGGCGAATAAATCTATCTCCCCCTGACAAGGTGAATACTCCCCCATTCTAAGGTATATCCCTTTTTCATATCTCTCCCCCTTACTCTCCCCCTTAAGGTAAGCTTATAATCTCCCCCTTAGTTGAGTATCTCTTACTAAGGCAATCTGCGAATAAATCTTCTTCAAAATATCTCTCCCCCTTAGTTGAGTAATCCTCCAAGCATTCAATTATAGCAAACATCCAAATGTAAATTAGATGATACCATTTTTTCAATTATAACTCACTTCTTACCTTTAGTACAACAGATTCTTCATACATCTAACATTGACTGCTGGAATAAAGTAAAGAAGCTTTGCTTGTGTTGAAGGATTTTTATGAAGACTTCCAGAATAGAAGTATGTAGACTGATCAACTTTGCCCTTTAGATATTATAGAATGGCCTCACTATTGATCATCCAGACAACCAAATCTTCCGACAATTTCCTTGTATCTCCCAAATCTTTGTAAGTAAACTTTGTTTGGGAATAGGGAATGAGATTTGGTGTTTATCTTTTTCCTCACTGTGAGTGTGTGATTCTGTTTCGTGTACCTCACAAGTGTTTAGCTCATCTCTCCACTCATATCACTTAAAATGAGTGATCTCATCTCTCAACTCTCAAGTGTTTACACTCATTCTCACTAGTGTATCACTCTTATCTCTCAAAGCTCCAACATCCATGTGTACCTGCAAGGAAAATTCACCATATCCCCTTCTAGAGAGGTCACTGGTGGTGCAATGGGGTTTCGCAAATCCCCGATCCTCGTTAGACTCGTCAGACGAATCTGAGTCATAATCTACAAGTTGATAAAAAATTTTCCCTTTTTATGGGTTTCAAATTTGAATTCTGAGAAGGTAAACAATGAAATCAAAACTTAGAATTAAAATCATGTTTCCATCTAATGTCTATGAAGACATCACCTTGTTAAATTCATCAGGTAAATCTGAATCATAGTTAACAAGTTGCCGATCCGCACCTATGTCGGATCCGATACCCGCAGGATCCAGAGATGTTCCCTCTGGGGAGTTAGATAATGATCTTGTTGAATTTTGCATTGAGATCAATACCTTCTCTCGAGGTCTGTGAAGACTCTTGGTTCTTTGAGGAACCTTCAACTTATAATCCTAACCGTCAAATGGTCGGAGTATGAGTTGTTTCCGTCAATTCATCCTTAGTGTGTGCAATCTCACTTTGTCCATAGAAAGTATTTTAGAATTGTGTATGAGGTAGTGACTTACCAACAGATGCCCTGGCTGACAGGCGAATTTCAATAGACTCATCCTTTAGAGAGAATGAATCCAGAGAATGTTTTAGTGCCATTTTCAGCTCTGCATCCTTTTGGGAGAATGCAGGCGAGCTTACAGATACCTCAAGTTATATACATCTATTCTCCTTGAGAGGTAGAGCTGTGGGTTTATTATCCCTCACATCCTTATTTGCTGCATCAAGTGCAGTTACTCCCTTAATGACCTCTAGTCAAATAAGTTACTTCCACTTCAGGGGTAAGTTAGGATGTGTTTAGATTTGGATTTATAGTCCGGGATAGAAGTTGTTGGGTTTACAACCTCATTACTTACAATGTGAGAAAACTTCCACTAGGAGCTGAACCTGCATTACATAGAAATAGAGCAAAATAGAGATAGAATGCATTTACATCATACCATAACATTGTGTGAAAACATATGCATTATATCCAATGAGAGAATTGATGTACAGTTGTGACTTCAAAAAGTTTTACAATATAAGCAATCACAACTGTAGAAAAAATTGAGTTTTTCTTTTAAAAACTGTTAATGTGCAAGAGTTTGTATTTATGCATAAAACAATGTATTATCATGTCTTTTAATGAAAACTAGGTCGCTTTATTTTTAAAAGACACAAACTCTTGACTTTGCAGTAATTTAGAAAGAAAGATTTTCTTTAAGTGCTTATTATGTATAGAGAACTTTAACACAAAGTTAGTGAAAAGACTCATACAAGCACTTGATGTCGTTTAGGTAACAAAGATTACCAAGTACATAAGTACAGATAACCAATGTCTCTCCTTTGGCACTTTATTACTTAGCACAACATAAACTAAGTAATTGACTGATGGATGTAAAATATTCTAAGAACTATCATATGTATAAAATGGTGTATAACCAGAATTATAGAATTTAATTTTGAAAAATCTCACCACTTTAAAATATGATAGGAGACCGAATGTAACTTTAAGTCTCACTTACTTAGAAAGTTGAACACCTTAATTTATACTAACACTAATGATTTATAGATAAGACACATTTACTCAGAATAAATCCTAAGTAATATCATTAGAGATAATATATACATCACAATTAGTTTGCAATAAAGTATCAGAACAACTAGCAATTGTCAGTAAACAAATATTTTACTATTTGATACCAACCGCTAGTATTTATCAAATACTTTAAAATGCAAGTAATTGTGTTTATGATTACTTTACCAAAATTAAATTATGAGCAAATAAACCATTGAATTGCTTCACGTCATAATTTAACTAGGATATAAATAATCACTGCTAAATACTAAATATTCAATGATACCAATTGTTTGATAAATTCAATCTATTGTAAAATAAATTCAATTTAGTGAAGATTGAATTGTTACATTGAGTACCAATTGATAGAATGAATATTAGTATCTAACTACTTAAGAACATCATTCACTGATATTCATAAGTACGATGAACTAGTTGACAAGAAATACACAAGCTCTTAAGAAATAACATTTCAAACTTATGACTTCAAGGCAACTCCTCGATAATAACAATTGTTAACTCCTAACAACTGTTTACTGGTAGACAACCTTGGTTCTATAAATAAGACTCGATTACCAAAGCTGTCTTGTGTGCAATCTTAGAAATGATATTCTAAGTCCTATACACCTTGATCCATAGTATATAACATTTATTATCAAAGTGATTAGAAGCTTGCAAATAAGCATAAAAATTATTCCAAGTAACTGAACAATGGTCACTTTAGATATTACAATATCCATAGTTCTACTTAGAGAATTTTCATATCTTGTATAGTAGTATGAGTGAATTGTAAAAGATATAACAATGATTACTTAGAGGAGTTCTAAGCAATTTCACACATACCAATATATCTCACAATTAGTTAGTAAATATAATTTTAACTAAATATCATTAACTGATATAAGTCAAAATTTCAATACAACCAATTGTTAGAGCCATGATATTAATTATAGTGAATTTCTGAATATGGGATATTAAAGTTCACTAGAATTAACATCTCATAACTGATTGAAGACCAATACGGATTAGGTCCAAATTAGTTATGTTGTTTATTTACTTTAATAAATATGAGGTACAGAGCAAATACTAAATTGAATTCCTTCAAGTCCGTAACCCATATAAATCAAAATAAATAATTAAATAATTAAATACTAAATCTCTATGAGTTAGATTTTAGCATTTAAGTATTTAAATTATCCTTAAATAATCACCATTAAAATATATTGCAATTATACACATGGCAATCATTCAACAGATAATTTTCAGTGTGAGGTCTGGATGTAAATAAGTTCACAAGTCCTTTCGATACAGACAATTGAATACTTGTGAGCTTACTTAAGAATTACTCAACAGATGGGATTTACAATCATATAGCATTAATAAAATCCCAAGTTTACAAACCAATCTTGAAAAATTAATTTCATCAAGTGATTTAGCAAACATGTCTACAAGTTAATCTTAATTAAAGACATGCTCTCGAAAGAATTGATACTTTATGCAAGTTGCTTAGTCCTTGAGTGTTCCACAGAGTTGTTGGAGATGAATTTGATTCCTTGTGTTCTCCTGCTTTCTTACAACTCCTTTGATCTGTCTCTATGCAGCAAAACATGTCAGAACTGATGTTTCTATGGTACCATCTCCGGAGATGGGTCCAACTTAAGACATCTGAAAATCAAGTGTAATAACTACAAGAATAGATTCTCTAGGATCCACTTGGGGCCTTGCAAATTTGCATATTGAGAATAAAATATGTGTGTAAATGATCTATTGTCAATTGAATAAGATAATGAGCTGATGATTCCTCTATAGCCTGATTAGGTCCTAATTAGTAGATCCTGAACTTATTGGGTCAAATATCTCTAGGGTACCAATTCCTCAGATCCGGGTCCATCTTAAGATTTTTGATTACCAACTTGTTAGGTCCAAACTAATAGGTCAAAAGCCAGCTATAGTGGTGTGTTGACATGTAGTCTTGACAGGTCTAGAATCTTCTGAATAGAAACAAAATATCCTGGACTTACTTTTATTGTCATCATTCTTTTGACTTACTTGTGCTCCAAATAGAATTATTCTTTTGGCTTGCCTGAGCTCCTAAAAGGATTCTTCTATTGGCTTGCATGAAGTAATTCAAAAGAATTGCAACTTTACCAACATCAAAACAGCAAATATCTTGATCCCAATTTATAGTTAGTAGACCAACATATAATATAATCAAGATAACATTGCACATATATATCATTTATGTTTGTGCCTAAAGATGTAGAGAGTTCTATAAATGTGACACCAATTGTTAAAAGATACCAACTGTTAAAGATTGATACCAAATATTAAATTATAGTTAGGGTGTCATACCATGTCTTCCACACTTGCTTGAGTGATGATACCAGTTCATACTAACCTGTAGAGATCTTCCACTATCTCACTAACCAGGAGTGCACTTGTTCACATTCCTCTATCATCTAGATTCTGTAGGTCCAGATGTCCATTATGATCATGAATGTACAACAGGTACCTGATATCCTCAAGTCTTGTTACTGGTGCTTCTTGTTAGATATACTGTCTTATCAGCTTGCAACCTTGCATCCAGTTTGGCCTTGTCCCTCATAACAATGCCTTGACATCATCTAGGTAGACTTCTGGTTATCCTTGTACCAATTACAGCCTTGTTGTTTGGTCTGGATACCAGCTTCCCTTCAATCCGCCTTTTATACTGATTGAGATCACCTTGCATTGCAATCACTCAATCTGGATCTTCCAGAGCTTTTGAAGCTTTCTTAGTTTCTTCTAAAAGAAAACTAAAGAACTAATCATTGGTACTTGAAGCTCTGCTAGTCTTTTACTTCCACCATTAGAAACACTAAGAACTAGGACAATGAATTAATTGAGTCAACATTCTTTATCTTGGCAGTCATGTTCTCATAGTGTCCTTTGACTTTCAGTGTGGTGTTGAGTTGACTAGTTGATCCTTTTGTTGCTCCCCCTAAGCTGCTGCTGGGCTTACATAAAGATTCTCCATGTTTGACATTGCTTGGATCTGAATCACCATCACCATTGACAGCTGGGAGCTAGAAGTTGTTGAACATCACTAAGACTTTCAATCACCTTTTGTTGATTAATAACAATCACCTTGTAGGCTGTTGACTCCATTGAGTAACAAAGGAAATTATCCTCTTGAGCATTAGTTGATTGCTAGGATGCTCACTTTCGATTTAATATTGTAAAACAATTTCCTTCATACTTATGGGGTCTTCCTAAAATTCTTACGGATCAGGGTTTAAGATGTGATCAATCACCATCAGTGGTGTCTTGTCTTCAGATTGTTTGAACAACAACTTGTTTCTTGAGAGAAGTCATCAGTCATCATCACTAAGGTATATTTTTCATTGATGTAGAACTTCTGTGTGATGCTTCTTTGACTTCTCTTTATGACATGCCTCGTAATTTCATTTTCCTTTAGTTTCAGATGAGGCAGTCTCCTTTGCTGATTCGATTTTCAGGAAAGAATCTCTTGATTTGACATTCAGGTGAGAGAGCTCCTTATGTCATAGCTGAACTCTTGTCTGATGAAGCTTTAGATTTGACCTTGTTGACTTCACCTTTGATTGAGATTCCATGTCAGCTACAGATAAGTTCTCTTTCCTTAATCCTCGAACAGTAGGCTCTTCATCTTACAAAAGATGCTTTATTACTGACAACATTCCTTAGCTATTGAATAGCCTTGACCCTAGGTCATACCCTTGCTGTTGTCTCCAAGGGATAAACCACTTGGCCTGTCTTCACATTCACATTTGATAGCAGGGTTCTTTCTTCGATGATATGCTTTGAATAAATCAATAATAATGCATAATCGATTAACCTGTAAAGCCCTACATTCACAAATGGATAAAAAGTTCTTGGTACCCAAATTATTTTAATTGGGTCCAGATGGATTAGAGATTTCTCTTTTATTAGAGTTAACAACAGTTTTAACCTTAACATGCTCATTCTTATCTTTGACTGACCATTTCTCCTTTTTAATGTCATTGACAAAATATTCACTGAGCAAGGAGAATAATGGTTCCTTCCTAACATAAGGAGGACTAGCAGTCTGTACCTTATTGTTATTCTTAAACATGCTTTTTCTATGATCAATGCAAATACTAGGAAATGCATTTATGACATTTGAAATAAGCAGGCATGATAATAAGAATACAATGCATACATTCAGCATTAAAACAATGCAGATAAGAATTATGAAAATTAGGCATGTTATGCATTTTAGAAAATTCAGTACTATCTACTTTAACCTATGTACACTTGTGTAACAGGTAGCAAGTAGATTTACAGATATTCAATAATTTTCTAAACATGCATGAAATAGAAGAATTAACAATTAATCATTAATTCTATCCAATCCATTCCTATTGTTATATTATATTATATAATCTCTATTACCTAAGTCAGTTTTACAAATGACTTGATGTTCTACTGACACCCTAGGTAATTATTCCATCTTTTAAACTTTTTAAACCTTAACAAACAATTCAAAATGAATAAGCAAATCTTGTTCTACTGGGGATCCTGAAACTAGCTTAAGCAGAGGTCATATATGCTTGACATATATCATTTAAGAATTGAGAGATATTGTCTAAGGAACACTTTTAACTCACTATTGCAATTAATTAAATTCAACAAATATTCATACACATAATAAGATCTTCTAACCAAAGATATAATAATTAAAAACTAAGATCTTAACATGCTTTGAATTTCTGAGAATTACATATTACACTAGTTCGAAGAATTGATACCTGAGACATGTGAGGTGAATCATTTTCAGAGATTGCTATGAAGGCAAGATATTAATTATGCTCTTCTCATCATCATCTAATCCATCCCAACTCTTTTCTTCAGCAAGATAAGTTTTGCACTGATGCTTCTATTTCATCTCATTTAATGAATCCCTATTCATCCTTGTCTGTCAGAATTCTGTACCATGTTGCACACCTTGATAGTTACTTATCACATAAAACTTTTCATAACTGCAACTATCATGTTTTGTTCTTTCCACCAACTCAGTCTTGTAGCCACCTCTTGAACTGTATCCTGAAGAGTTTCTGCTTCGGAATAGATAGGCCTAATTCCTGGATTAAACATTTGTACTCTTTCTAAATTAGTAACTCTTCATGTATGTTCTGAGGTTCCATCATTAATTCCTGACTGAGATGTCTAACTATCTAGTTCATTCTCAAACCTCCTTGATTCCACTTTTCTAAAATCTCTGTTGATTCCTTGAAAGATATTTCTTGGTACAATCCACTAAGTGTAGTAGATGTTACATTGGAGCAATCCACTTAGTGTTTGTATATCACAGAATCAATAGACTTAATTCAAATCTTCGAGAAAAATTCTATCCACTAAAACGTCTTCCATTCCTGCTTCTGAAAAACCAGTGAATTCTATGGATATAATTTTGAGGAGATTCCACAAATTTTTCTTCAGTAGGTAGAAATTAATTTCATTGAAAAATGCATTTTCTTCAAAAGATTCAAATCATCTTTGACAATTCGTAGGAATCTTCAACTAACAACCTTCTTAGAACTATTGGCTTAGAATAAATTCAAAATATTTAAAATTCAAAAACTTCAAGGACTCGAAAATTTTTTGAGAAATAAAAAATCTGAAAGTAAGTTCAAATTAATTAAAATTCGAAATTAGAGTCAAATTAATTAAGAATCAAAAAATCTCAAGAAATGAAATTTTTTAGAGTTAAAGAATCCGAAAATAAATTCAAGTTAATTAAAATTCGAAATTATCAAGAATTAAAAATTTAGAAAATTAAACAATTTGAAAATAAACTCAAGTTGTTTAAAAATCAAAATTTCCAAGAATTAATCATTTCAAGAATTAAAAAATTCGAATATAAGTTAAGATTACTTAACAATCAAAAATATCATAAAATGAAAATTTTTGAAGATTAAACAATTTGAGAATAAATTCAATTTAATTAATAATTGAAAATAAACTCATATTGTTTAAAAATCAAAAATATCATAAATTGAGAATTTTTAAAGGTTAAAGAATCCGAAAATAAATTTAGATTATTTAAAAATCAAAAATCTCAAATTTGAAAATTTTGAAAGTTAAAGAATCCAAAAATAATTTCAAATTATTTAAAGTTCAAAAATCTCAAGTGTTGAATTTTTTGAAGGTTAAAAAATCGAAAATAGAGGAGTTGACTTTTTGGTCTAATACCGGATTTAATTTCTGTATGGGTCAACAAACTCGAAATCCAATTGGATTTCAAGTTGAATACAAACTATACCGTTTTATCGAATTTGCTCTTTTCTTAAAAATATTAAAATATTAAATCAAGAACAAATATGCGGAATAAAACGAATACCGATATTTCAAGTTGAATATAAAATTTATATTAAAGGGGTGTGTCTAAATACACGGGTACAAATTACAAGGTTTGATGACCAAACTAATTATTACAAATTCTATAGAAAATTCAACATGAATTTTTCAATATTTGTAAATAAAAAGATCGAAATTGATTATTACAAATTCTATAGAAAATTCGACATGAACTTTTCTATATTTGTAATAAAAATATCGAGAGGTTCTAGGGAACTTAATCCGCTAGATAGTTCCACAAGTACAAGTAAACAATTTCTGTCGGTTTAGATTTAGCAATACAAGCCAGAAATAATTTACAAGAATTTATTTGATGTTCAAGGAACTATTTTTCTCTTGGTCTCTCTCTGCTGTGTTCGGCTGGAGAAGTGAAGAATTTCCAGAGTTGTTCTGCTGTGCCTGCTGTTGTATTTAAAGCCATTTAAGTCTTGTACTGGAACATGTATAATCTTCGTATTTAAAAAGAAAAGAACTGAAAAACTTAACACTAAAAATGCTCTCTCTTAAACTTTTTTCTTGTCTCTTTTCCGGCCACCGTTGACTGCTTCTCTCCCTTCCGACGGCTGCTGCACTCTCTTCACGCTCCTCTTTTTCTTATTGGCCTCTCTTTCTTCTTTCAGATCCTAGGTGTTTCAAGCTTGATCTGTTCTTGATGGGCTCTATGAATTCAGAGCATTCTGGCTCCATGAACTCAGATGAGTTTTCTAACTTCATCGGCCAAAATTATGCTGTCCCTTTGCTTCCTGCGCATAATCTCCATCCTCATCTTCAACTTGAGGCTGATAATGTCTTGGGAGAGCCTCTCTCCCCCCAAGCACAACAAAGAATGCGCGAACAGACCCATTTGATTCTGAATGATGGAACAGAGTTACTTCATAGTGGTCCTACTTTGGCAGTTTCTTCTAAATCTAGCCACGAAAAATCTTCCTCCCCTCATGAGGTTGTATCAACGGTGAAAACTACCCCTATGCCTGCTCCTCAACAAGATAAACAGGGACCTTTGTTGGGCACTCATTTGGAGGAGGGTGAGATTGGTATTGAGGATACAAACCACCCTTCTGTAACTTGGAGCAACATTGTTGCAAGAAATGTGGCAAACGAGGAACCTTTGGATGGGAAAGCAGATATTACCTATAACGAAGATGGCACTGCAACCGTTAAATTCTCTGAGGCATTCTTTGTAAAAGCAAAACAGCAATGGCAAACGAGCATTATAGGGTACTTCATTGGAGGCTCTTTCGCCTTCAAATTCATTAGGGAACAGGCTATGAGAATTTGGCGGCATCGGGGCTTGACAGGGGTATATTATAACACCAAAGGTTATTACACTTTTCGGTTTGCAACCCTGGAGGAGAAAAATAAGGCATTAAGTCTTCATACAATCCAGATGGGGGGCAAAACTTTGTACTTACTGCCTTGGACAGATGGAAAAAATTTCAAAAGGAATGTTGTTGACAAAGTCCCCTGTTGGATACGGTTGGTTGACGTTCCAGATATTCTTTGGTTCAGAGAAGCTCTAACTTCAATTGCAAAAACGGTGGGAACGCCCCTGAAATTTGATGCAGCCACGGCAAGGTTTGAACCAATGAAATATGCGGGAATACAAGTAGAACTCGCTTACTCAGCCCCACGACCTGGTTTTGTTCGAGTACCTATTCCTCACTCAAATGAAGAAGTGAAAATAGAAATTCAGTATGGTGAATTACCGTATTCTTGTACCCTTTGCCAAGCTTTTGGTCACTCCTTGGCCAGGTGTACTAACAATCCGGAACGGGTCAGTAAGAAACCAAGAAGGGAAACACGCAGGAATGAGGGTGCTGAAACTAGTTCTAAGGATTCCCCTACTAAGCAAGATTACATTAATAATATGGAGATGGTTCCATATACAATTGGTAAGTTTTGCGGTTGCGACGTTGTAATGGACGAAGATGCTATATTAGAGGAACTGCATAAAGACAATGTCACTCTAGAAAATGACCTTGAACATGAGGGGACTAGAGGTGAGGACAGTTTGGAGGAATTTGATCGCATTCCGGGAAGTTCAGATCATTTGTCGTTGGACCATCGGGGTGATGACCTGTTGCCAATCGCTACTGATACTGGCCATGGTTTACCATTGAATCTTGTTGTTGATTTAACTGGCACAAGTATCAAGTCTCCTGGCCAAAATATTAGCAGCCAGTCTCCAACCAAATCCGTGGTTATAAGCCAGTCATCTAAGGTTACTAACAAGAAAAAACATGTTGATGAGGATGGGTTTACGCACGTCCCAGCAAAGAGAAGCAGCAGGTTGGCGGGTACGCCAACAACACTCCATCGTCTTCAATGAATTTCGCAGTATGGAATGTTAGAGGTCTCAATAAAGGTACTCACCAAGATGAGGTTGTCAATTTCATTTCCTCTAATAAAATAACTTTTATGTGTTTAGTTGAAACTAAAGTTAGAATTCAAAATTCGCTTGCTATCTCCACTCGTATTAACAAGAATTGGAACTGGATTTTTAATTATGATGAGCATGAGTACGGTCGTGTTTGGGTTGGCTGGAATCCTTCGGTGTGGTCAGTCAAAGCAATCTCTAAATCCGCACAACAAGTTACTTGTTCTGTTCAGTTTCTAGAGAAACAAGTTTCTTTCAATGCAACGTTTGTCTATGCCTTTAATAAACCTCACGAAAGAGAGCCTTTGTGGGCTGATATTGAACGCCTTGGTCGCTCTTTACATGGGCCGTGGTGTGTAAACGGTGATTTTAATTGTATCCTTTCTCTAACCGAGGTAGAAGGGGGACGGGAACATTGGACTCCTGGGATGCAATGCTTCCTAGACTGTGTATCTAAAACTGCTCTTGGTCACATAAAAACGGTTGGTCCTTTGTTCACTTGGACTAACAAAAGGTGTGCGCTTATTCAAAAACGATTAGACCGAATGCTTGGAAACAAGGATTGGTTCAATGTCTTTAGTGAGGGCTCAGTCATGGTGAAAAACAAAGGTATTATGGATCATTGTCCTCTAATTTTTTCAGCTCCAATGCAGCTAGAGCCAATTCCAAAACCTTTCCAGTTCTTCAACTTCATGCTCGAAATTGAAGGCTTCCAGGAGGCAGTTACGAAGGCGTGGACGACTACTTGGTATGGCGACCCAATGGCTATCTTATTTCGCAGGCTCAAGCAAGTTAAAAAGGAAATTTCATCCCTAAACAAGAAACATGGGAATGTTCACAGCAATGTTGGTTTAGCCCGTGCTGTTTTGTCAGATTTGCAGGACCAATTAAACAATGACTCTGGAAACCAGGAACTTCTGTTGCTTGAGTCTCAGGCATGTGGTGATCTGGAAAAGGCCTTGCTTGAGGAGGAGAAACTCCTGTCGCAAAAATCCAGAGTCAATTGGCTAGCTACTGGGGACGGCAACAACAGATTCTTCTTCAACAAAACTAAGTCTAATTGGAATGTCAATAAGATGACTGCTATTCAGAACAAGCATGGGGACATAGTAACGGGACATGAGAGTGTTTCAAAGGTGGCTGTGGACTATTTCACAAACACCCTTGGTTCGTCTGCAAACCTCCCAACCTGTGACTTTGATGTGATTGACTGCGCTACGATAACTTCTGCCCAGGCTATCTCTCTAGAAGCTCCTGTCACTAATGAGCTGATTATAGCAACTCTAAAGGCAATGAAGAGAAACAAATCACCAGGACCAGACGGGTTTACGGTTGAATTTTATTTGGCAGCTTGGAACACGGTTGGGGACACTTTCTGCGAGGCGGTCAGGAGTTTCTTTGAAGATGTCTCCTTATTCAAGCCTCTGAACGCAACTAGTATCGCTCTAATCCCTAAGGTTCCCACCCCTACAACTATGCAAGACTACAGGCCTATTTCTCTTTGCTCCATTCCATACAAATGTATCGCGAAAATTCTTGCATCCCGTCTCAAAGTAGTAATGCCAAGCATAATTGATAAAGCTCAATCAGCTTTCATCCCGGGTAGGAATATTTCGGATAATATTTTGATGGCTCAGGAGATTTTTCGTGGCTATCATAGGGACAGTGGGGCTCAGAAATGTGCCTTGAAGCTTGATTTGCATAAAGCTTTTGATTCGCTGAATTGGAACTTCATTCTAGGGGCTTTGCGTAAATTAAATTTTCCATCTAAATTCATAGATTGGATTCGGTTATGCATCTCGACCACTACTTTTTCTGTCAAGGTGAATGGATCGTTGTGTGGGTTCTTTGAAGGTAGAAAAGGAATTAGGCAGGGGGATCCTATTTCTCCATACCTCTTCTCTATTGCTATGACTGTTTTATCATCGATGCTCGCCAAGTCATCTCCAAGCTTTACTTACCACTGGAAGTGTAAACAATTAAAACTTACACATCTTCTTTATGCAGATGATGTACTTCTGTTTTCAAATGGTGATAAATCTTCGGTTAGTCACCTTATGAATTGCATTTCTCGGTTCTCCTCTTCCAGTGGCTTAACTCCTAGCATTGCAAAGAGCACGGTTTTTTTTGGTAATTGCGATTCAGCCTTCATTAGCTGGTTTGATTCAACGTACGGCATCCCTCATGGAAGCCTCCCAGTTCGTTTTTTAGGCGTCCCTTTAATTTCTTCCCGTTTGAGTCATAATGATTGCCTTCCCCTCCTTGAGAGAATTATTGCTCGTACTTCGTGCTGGACAAATTTGCTGCTTTCTCTGGCTGGCCGTGTCCAACTTATTCGATCTGTCCTCTCAGCAATTCTATCCTTCTGGACTGCTCACTTTGTTCTGCCTACTTCAATCCATGGCAGCCTCCAAACTATTCTCACTCGCTTTCTTTGGAAGGGTAATGCGACCATGAAAGGAGGCGCAAAGGTAGGTTGGGATTCAATTTGCTTGCCCGTCAAGGAAGGTGGCTTGGGTCTTAAGTCCTCAAAGCAATGGAATCAAGCACAGATGCTTCATCATCTATGCAGAATTGTTACTAAGAGTAAGAGCTTGTGGGCTACTTGGGTGAATGCAACTATGCTCAAAAGGCAAACTTTCTGGAATTTACAGATGCCAAATGACTGTTCCTGGATAATGCGAAATGTTCTCAAATTACGCTCTACGGCACTACAATACATTTCTTTCAGACTTGGAAATGGGATGGACACTTTACTTTGGTTTGATCCTTGGTGGGATTCTAAGTGCTTGGCAACAAACAAGCATGATCCTATTATTTCTCAAGCAAATGCAGCTCATGACGATACTGTGCATTCTCTAATTCAGTCGGGAACATGGGAGCTTCCTCAACCGTCGGACAGAATACACCATCTTAATCCAGGCCTCGTTCACTGGTTTCAAAACTTTACCTATCCTCCCTTTGACCTAACCGCTGGGGACACTATTCTATGGAACGGCATACCTATTCGTAAATTAAAGACATGGCATATATGGGACTCCGTTAGAGACTGTTCTCCTACGGTGGTTTGGAGTAGGTGTGTCTGGCATAGGCTAAAGGTTCTTAGGTTCGCTCATCACGAGTGGGTTCTATGCCATGGTCGTCTTCCAACTATGCACAGGCTATCTACATTTGGTCTTGAAGTTTCTCAGACTTGTCTTCTTTGCATCGGCGGGACTGAAACGGACACGCACCTATTCGTTCAGTGCCCATACACTTCATTCATCTTCTCCAAACTGGCAGGCCTGCTCAATCTTCATTTCACTGGTGCAACGTGGGTTGCAGTGCTGCTTTCTCTGCAAGGAATTACTGACCACGTTCATCGTGACCTTGCTCTTCTTGTGGCGCAGATCTTTGCATACCATGTTTGGAGAGAAAGAAATGCAAGGTTACACGATTCTGGCGTCATGGGTCCAAACATGTTGCTCCAGGGTATTATGAGGGATCTCAAGGCAAAACTTCTGGGCTCCGAATGGTTCCTAAAAAATGCTAATCTAGATTTGTATAGGTGGTTATATTTCTGATGTTTCTCCCCTCTTAGCCAGCATAGTTTGGTTGTAGTGTTTTTTCTCTAGGCCTTGGCTTGGAGCAAGGGTTAATCCCTTCCTTATTTATAAAATTTAATTTAGCAAAAAAAAAAAAGTCTTGTACTGATCTGGTATGACTTAAACTGCTTCAAGACATAATAAATCAGCTGTCAACATGACTTAAACTTGCTCCAAGACATAATTTTCTTCATTAAGACTTACACAAACCTCCATTAAGACATAAACCTGGTCGGTATGACTTAATAAAAGTTCGGTATGACCTAAAACAGCTGGCAGGTGGTCGGTATGACTTAATCAGGATATTTTGGCTCGGTATGACATAATCTGAAATTGCTCGGTATGACCTAAATCTTATGCTTAGTATGACTTAGATTTAAGTCATGTCGGTATGACCTAATTTAGGTCATACCGACCTCCATTAAGTCATATTCGCTGAGCAGAATTGTTTTAAGTCTTTAAACACTTATATTAATTCTGATTTAATTAATTAATTGATTAATTTAAAGAATAAATTAATTCTGATTGAATTAATTTATAAAATAAATTAGCCAACTAATTTAATTTAATTAAAAGAGAATTAATATGAAGTCTTTTTATAATTATATTAATTCCAACTTAATTAATCTTTTAATTAATTTATTGAATAAATTAATTGGAATAGAATTAATTTATCAAATAAATAAATCAAATGACTTAATTAATTAAGTGAAAATTAATATACCTCCTTGCTTGATAATTATATTAATTCTAACTTAATTAATCTTTTAAATAATTTATTGAATAAATTAATTCGGATAGAATTAATTTATCAAATAAATAATTCAAATGACTTAATTAATTAATATAAAATTAATATACCTCCTTGATAGCATAACCCTTGTGGTCTTCTATGTCTTGATAAATTTGATCCTCCACAAAGATTATTCCTTAGCAAGTCTTGATTGCAAAACCATTGCGGTTAATTAATTTAGCACCTCTGTTGCTTGCACAATGATTTATTCTCATATCAGTCATTATAGCTTGAACTACTGAAAGTAATAAAGAATTACCACCGAATTTTTGTTGACGCTCGATGCACGGTCTGGTTCATGAGCGACTAACTCCAACGGCTTTTCTTTATTTTTGACTCTATGATTTGGTTCCTTTCTTTTCTTAACATACCAGTCTTGACAGCTTGAACCACTGAAGTTAATGATAAACAACCACTGTTTAATGTTGACACTCGATGTACTGTCTGGTTCATGAGTGACTAACCGCAATGACTGTTCTTCATATATTGACTTTAAAGTTGTGGTTCATGTCTTCTTGTTCTTCACTCTTTTTCAAACCTTTATAATCTGTATTCTTCCACTGTAGGAACCTCTTGTCACTATAAATAGAATCCACTGTCTTGATTACTCCACTGATGCTTGATCAACTCAATGAACTTCTTCAAGTGTAGTATACCTCAAAACGGTAGATTGACTTTGTCTTCTTTCTCTTGACAGATAATACAATTGAGATCCCTGTGACAGTACATATACTATTTACTATTACATTCTTGTTTAAGTTGAGTTGAATCCTCGAAATACAAATAGGCTATGTCATATGCCTTTCAAGGATTGGGAACCATGACACCAGAGGAAGCAATCAGAGATCCAAACCTCAGCAAACCGTGAACATGATGCAAGGAAGATCACCATTGCCAGAATGTAAGACATGTGGGAGGAAACACCCTGGACACTGCCATCAAGCTAGTGTTAACTGATACAACTGTGGGCAAAAGGGTCATTATGCTTCAAGTTGCAAGGACAAATCTGTCACCTGCTTCAACTGTGGGAAGAAAGGTCACGTGTCCCAAGATTATCGACAGCCTGTACAGGAAAATCCAGTGCATCGACTTCCAGCACCTCCCAGCAACAAGCCGACAGCAAGAACCTTCAACATGATCGTGAGAGATGCCATTGATAATAACAATGTGATAGCAGGTACGCTTCTAGTTAATTTTGAGGATGCGTGAGTTCTAGTTGATTCTGGAGCTACCAAATCTTTTATTTCTGAGAACTTCATGAATAAGCTTAATCTTGAGTCCGTGCCCTTAGAGGGAACTCTGAATATAGAAGTAGAAAATCAGGAAGTCATTCGAGTGAGCCGATTCTGCCCGAATTGTTTTATAGAGTTACAGGGACAACGTTTTGACGCAGACCTCATTCCCTTTAGGTTAGGGGAATTAGATGTAATCCTAGGAATGGATTGGTTAGCACGTTACGATGCTCAAATAAATTGTCATCGGAAGAAGGTAAGCCTAAGAGGATCTAAGGGTATGAGAATTCCGTTTTGTGGACAGAAACCGACTAGATATTTTCTGTCAATAATTCAATCTAAGATATTACTTCGACAAGGATGTCAAGCCTACCTGGCTCATGTGATAGATAAAGAAAAGTAGACCCCTACAATTGATGAGATTCCTGTAGTTAATCAGTTTAAAGATGTTTTCCCTGATGAGTTGCCTGGAATGCCACCGGATCGAGAGATAGAATTCATAATTGATCTAGCACAAGGAACCGTACCTATCTCAAAAGCACCTTACAGAATGGCATCAATGGAAATGAAGGAATTGGCAACACATCTGCAAGAGTTACTTGACAAAGGTGTAATCAGACCTAGTCTATCCCCATGGGGAGCCCCAGTTTTGTTCGTAAAGAAGAAAGAGGGATGCATACGATTGTGTATCGATTATCGTGAACTGAACAAGATGACTATCAAGAACAGGTACCCTCTACCTAGAATCGACGATCTGTTTGACCAGCTTAAAGGAGCTACGCATTTTTCGAAGATTGATTTAAGATCCGGCTATCATCAACTGAAGATCAAGCTTGAGGATATTCCTAAGACTGCCTTTAGGACTCGATATGGACATTACGAGTTCCTAGTCATGTCTTTTGGATTGACGAATGCTCCAGCTGCTTTCATGGATTTAATGAATCGTGTATTCAAGATGTACTTGGATAAGTTTGTAATTGTATTTATTGATGACATTCTCATATACTCGAAGTGTCCTGAGGATCATGCAGAACATCTCCGTCTAGTTTTGGAAGTACTGAGGAAGGAAAAGTTGTATGCAAAGTTTTCGAAATGCGAGTTCTGGCTGAAATAAGTTCAATTTTTAGGACATATTGTGAGCGGTGAAGGAATTTCTGTAGACCCCGCTAAGATAGAAGCCGTAGCAGATTGGGAGAGATTAGAAGTTTCCTTGGACTTGCTGGTTATTATCGTAGATTCGTGAAAGATTTCTCAAAGATCGCAACGCCACTGACTCGACTTACCAGGAAGAGTGAAAAGTTTGAGTGGACCTTCAAATATGAAGACAACTTCCAAGAATTGAAGAAGCGACTAACTACTGCCCCAGTTCTGACCTTACCTGATGAAAAAGGCGATTTCGTGATTTTCAGTGATGCTTCTCACAAGGGTTTAAGATGCGTACTGATGCAACATGGGAAGGTAATAGCTTATGCCTCTCGACAACTGAAGGAATATGAATCCCGATACCCTACTCATGATTTGGAACTTGCTGCTATTGTATTTGCACTCAAGATTTGGAGACATTACCTTTATGGAGAGAAATGCAAGATCTTCACGGACCACAAGAGCTTAAAGTACAAATTCACGCAGAAGGAATTGATGAGACAGAGAAGATGGTTGGAATTGATCAAAGACTATGACTATTCGATAAACTATCATCCAAGGAAGGCTAATGTTGTAGCTAATGCTTTAAGTAGAAAGGAAATACTCTACCTGTTAACAACCTCAGAGGAGTTAGTTAGAGAATTTAAGAAGATGGAGTTAGAAGTCAAGGACCCAGTCCAAAACAATGAAAGAGTTTATACCATTCATTTTCAACCAGAGTTGCTAGGAAAGATTCGTCGTTGTCAGGAGCAAGTAATGGAAGAAAGAAGATCAGAGTTGACCGGAGAAGAGTTTTTGAGCCCAAGAGATGATAAGGGAATTAATCGATTTACATCGAGAATTTAGGTTCCCAATGTTACAGAATTGAAAGAATAAATCATGAGCGAAGCGCATAACTCGAGATATTCCAATCATCCAGGGAGCACAAAAATGTATCAAGACATCAAGCAGAATTATTGGTGGCTTAACATGAAGAGAGAGATTGCTGAATGGGTAAGCAAGTGTTTGACATGTCAGAGAGTGAAAGCAGAACATCAGCAACCCAGTGGATTACTTCAATCGTT
Organism: Saposhnikovia divaricata; assembly: GCA_036435485.1. NCBI lineage: Eukaryota > Viridiplantae > Streptophyta > Magnoliopsida > Apiales > Apiaceae > Saposhnikovia > Saposhnikovia divaricata. The sequence continues at coordinate 62,051,688 of CM071598.1, forward strand.
AGAGATTCCAGAGTGGAAATGGGAGCACATCACCATGGACTTTGTAGTAGGTTTACCCGAACTAGAGCGAATTACGATGCCATATGGGTTATAGTTGACTGACTCACGAAGTCCGCGCATTTCCTGCCGATCAGCGAAAGGTATTTAGTGGAAAGATTGGTAGGTTTGTATGTGAAGGAAGTGGTAGTTCGCCATGGAGTGCCTGTGTCAATCGTGTCAGATAGAGATGCCCACTTTACTTTTAGATTCTGGAAAAGTTTTCAGGAATGCCTTGGCACCAAACTAAATTTGAGTACAGCTTATCATCCGTAGACAGACGGACAGAGCGAAAGAACAATCCAGACCATAGAAGATATGCTGCGAGCTTGCGCCTTAGATTTCAAGGGAAGTTGGAATGATCATCTGCCGTTAGTAGAGTTTGCTTACAATAATAGTTATCACTCCAGTATCGGCATGGCCCCGTATGAAGCGTTATATGGAATGAAGTGTAGATCTCCACTTTGTTGGGATGAAGTCGGTGAAGGAAGATTACTCGGGCCAGACCTGGTCCATCAGACAAAGCAATCCATAGAGAAGATTCGAAAGAGATTAGTTACCGCTCAAGACCGTCAGCGAAAGTATGTAGACCTGAAGAGAAAGGATAAATCATTTGAGATAGGAGACAAAGTGTTGCTGAAAATTTCCCCGTGGAAAGGGGTGATGAGATTTGGGAGAAAAGGAAAACTGAGTCCTAGGTATATTGGACCTTTTGAGATTCTTAAGAAGGTTGGAGCCGTGTCATATCAATTAGCCTTACCGCCAGACCTTCAGCACATTCACGATGTATTTCACGTATCCATATTGAGAGCTTATCATCCTGACCACCGACACGTATTAAAGTATGAACCCATTGATGTCAGAGCCGACCTGACCTACGTAGAGCAACCAGTGGAAGTTGTGGACTATAAAGTGCATCAGCTGCGAAATAAGAAAGTAAATTTAGTGAAAGTAATTTGGAGGAACCGTCAAATCGAGGAAGCCACTTGGGAACTTGAGAATGAAATGCGTAGTAAATACCTTGAGTTGTTTGGCAAATAATATTGATCCCGAGGACGGAATCCTTTTAAGGGGGGAGACTGTAATAACCGTGAAATTTTCAATTACGCTTTGAGTTTCCACTAAATAAAATATTCGCGATTTAGATTGATTGACTTTTTACAAGAATAAGTGATAAGATATAATTACGTGAATTCTTTGGTGTTAATTAAATTGAGATAGTATTTTGTTGTTAGCATTACTAGCATTCGTATTAGCCGAATTTTTTTTCTTTCTTTTCTGAGTTATTATATTATATTTTATCTATATTATATATTCAGAACGATTCTTGTAAATTATTACTACTATTATTATACATGTCTATTTTATTCTAATTTCGATAATGGGTTTTTACTATTTATTTTGGTGAATAATTAAATATATAGAATAAGTGATTATTGTTGGAAGTGGGTCAAGTGGTGAGCCCAAGTGGCCATATTAGGCCTTATTAGCATAAGTAGAGTATGTCTTATTATTTACTAGTGTCAAGCCCATCTCTTTTAAATTGTTTGTTGATTTATTATACTAGTCCAATAGAGCCCAAGAGAGAGTGATATTACTTATTTAAGGAATTAGAGAATTGAGATGATGATCATCTCCCCTATATTTTTATAACCGAGAGAAAACAAGAGAGGGAGAGAGAGAGAGAGAGAGAGAGAGAGAGAGAGAGGGAGAGAGAGAAAATAAAACCTCCATTAACATCAACCTTCAAGAGCCCATCTCTCTTAAATTAAAGCCTTGATCTTACATGCAATTATATAATTAAAGAGAGGGTTTTAAGCTCTACAATTGGATATATATATCATAAAGGTTTTAGGGAGTTTTTGTTGTAATCAAAGTTCAAAATTTGGTTTTTCGAAAGGGTATGAGTTTCAAAGCTTTTAAATCCCTATTTTTTTTCTTTCTTTTTCTTTATTTTATGATTCTCATGCTCAATATATGCACTAGTGGTTTTATATAAAAATTGTGGTAATTTTAAATTTGGGGAAATCTTGTGTTGTGGCCATTTTGTGTTTTTATTGATTTGATCATAGCAATTAATTGTTGTTTTATGAGGGGGGCTTTAGTAATTTGGGGGGGTTGATTACTTGATTTCATGTCGGGAAAAGAAGAGAGAGAGGGGAGGTCGAGAGACCGGCCACCGCCGATGGCGGTGTGGTGTTCGTGGGATAAATCGGAGGCAGGGGTGGTGTTGATGGTTGAATCAGAGGGGGTGATGTGACGTTGGTTGAACGGTGGTGGCGTTGTTGTTGTTGTGCGAAGAGGGAGAGAGATGGAAGCGGAGAGGGAGAGAGACGGGCACAGAGAGAGATGCGAGAGAGAGAGAGAGAGAGAGAGTGATAGGCAGATATAGAGATAAGAGGGAGAGAGAGACGGCGAGGAGAGATAAGGGAGAAAGAGGGATCGAGAGAGAGTTGGTGAGGTCGAGAGAGAGAGATTGATCGAGATAGAGATTGATTGAGAGAGAGTATGTGAGATCGAGAGAGATTGATTAAGAGAGAGAGAGAGTGTGAGATCGAGAGAGATTAATGGGGAGAGAGAGAGAGAGAGAGAGAGAGAGAGAGAGAGAGAGAGAGAGAGAGAGAGAGAGAGAGAGAGAGAGAGAGAGAGAGAGACGGAGGTCGGTGGTGGAACTGCCGGCGCCGACTGCGTCCGGTCGGTGACCCCCGACGGTGGTGGTGGTGTTAGAAAAGGGGGATTTTTGTATGGGTATTAGATAGTTTTGATTGGAATTTTTTTTCAAATTTGTAATAATTTTAATAAGCAATAAATTAGAGAATAAATATTTTAATTGGGTTAAATTGTAATAATAAAAATATGGGATATATAAAATGGGAAATAAATTGAAAGGTTGTTTTATTTAGTTGAATATAAAAAATGGCCAAAAAGGAATTTAAAATGATGAGGGCATTAAAGTCGAATTTTATTAAAAGTAATTATGTTTGCAAAAAGTGGATAATTATTATGGATTTAAATTGGATACAAAGGGATTATTTTTTTGATAATAAATAGGGAGTAATATTGTTATTTTCTAAAAACGAACTTATTAAAAATAGAGAGTTTTAAAGAGATTTTAGAATATTCATACGAGTCAAATTAATTTAGAGGTGCGAGTTAGATAACTTATTTAAATTAGAGAATCTCATTATAAAATGAGAATTATAGATAATTATTGATGACATTATACAAACCCTCTTTAATTAAATTATTCGAGATGTGTGTTGCATAAATCAATTAGAGATACTGATATGGGCTAAAAATAAACCCTAAAGACACATTTAATGTCACATTAATTAGACCCAGTATGATCCAAACGTGGGGCCCACCAGATGGGCCCAAACCCTATTAACAATATTAATTTCGTGATTAATATTAAGGGTAATAAAACAGCTCAACAATAAGAGTCAGATAAGGATGCTGATCTTCGTCAGACTTAGCCTCCAAGGCACAAACTTCAACATGGAAACTGATTCCTACAAGGAAGGGGTCTAGAACCTTCCTCAAGGCGGTGGCTTGCCCACCAAGTCACCTAATTCTACTACGATTCTAGGGCTTCTCAGCCTATAAAAGGGCCTGACCCCTCGATCTCAGAACTACGTTTTGGCTTAATCCTCGAATAAGGACATACAAGCCACTGCGTCCTAGGTGAGCTCTCGCCGCCATAGCCTCGAGGGCACCATCACCTAGAACTACGTCTTCGCTTGATTCTCAATAACGAGATACGTAGGCACTCTGTGAGGACCGATCAGTCTCGTAACACGGAAACAACCATTAAAGCTCGAAGCTCAATCCCCCTTATCATTAAATACATATAAACCCTAGCCGCGATATTCGTAACCTAGTTTTTATTCCACAACATTTGGCGCCGTCTGTGGGAAGAAAACATCAACCATGGTTCAAACACGAAGAACAACATCGACTGAGGCCATACCCCTTAGCTCTGCTCCACTTGCCATCTCTGATCTGCTCATCACCGCTGAAGAAGGACAATTACCCCCACCAACAGGGATGGTCATTCAACCTCTAACCTCTCAACCCTCAGGGACGATTCCCCATGTTGAGGGAACTTTACCCGTGACTATCCCTCAAAGCCAAGAAACTAACCCTCTTCAGATCGTGGTTTCTCCTCTTGATAGCGCTGGTCATATGCTGCCTCCGGGGGTACAGATCCACACCACGGATCTCCCTTTGAATACCAACCCGATGTATGGGCTGCCTAATTATCCCCCACAACACAGAGAACCTGGACCGAGCGGTCATGCCTTACAGATCTGAGATCGAGAATACGATGATTACTCTGGTCCCTATACTGATGATTCAACGTCTGCGGATGATGATGATGATCGTGATGAAGCCCCGAGGAGGCGACGTGCTAGTAAAGAACCTCGAAGGAGGTCCCAAAGAATCCATGATGGACCTCCACAAATGGCTGAGGAAAGGATTAAGGCTCATTAGGCTGAGATCCAAAGGCTGAAGGATGATATTGCTAGAGAGCAAGCAAGGCGAAGTCTGATTCAACCTCCTCAAGTTACAGGGAGGATTCCCATTATAAATCTGGAGAGGCCCTCAAGGAGACAACGAAGGGCCGAAGCCCCAACTGAAAAATCGACATGGGTGGAGACCCCCAAAAGTAACCCTAGGGATCCGATGCCCCTTGGGGATCCTGGTGATCCTACACCTCCGTTCACTGAAGAGTTAATGAATGCTCGCATCTCAAGGAAGTTCAAGATGCCGACGATTAAGGCCTATGATGGAACGGGCGATCCCGCAAACCATGTTAGGACATTCTCAAATGCACTGCTGTTGCAGCCTACGAGCGACGCCTTAAAGTGTAGGGCGTTCCCTCATACCCTATCTGGTATGGCGCAAAGGTGGTATAGTCGCCTACCTGCAAACTCGATTGGCTCTTTTAAGGAGCTAAGTGCCGCCTTTGTCAGCCAGTTCATTAGTGGAAGAGTTCATGAGAAAAGTTCTGCATCCCTCATGTATGTGGTGCAGGGGAAGAACGAGAATCTGAGGGATTACCTCAAGCGATTCACCAAGGAGACGCTGAATATCACTGATCTGGAAAATAAGGTGGCCATGGTAGCCCTGGAACACGGAACCACTGATCTCTTCTTTAAAAGGTCTTTGGCAAAACATCCTCCTGAAAATATGGCCGAGCTCCAACGGAGGGCCGACAAATATATCAAGGCTGAGGACAGCATGAAGAAGGAAACCACAGGAGGCAATGTCAAGGGTTCCAATGATTCGAAGAAACGAAAGCAAGAGCAAGAGTACGATGCTAGGGACAAGTATCCCCGAACTAGCAAGGATTCCGAGTCACCACCAAAGAAGGGTTTGGGACCGAGGTTTTCTGATTATGCAAGGCTGAACGCTCCTAGGAGTCAGATCTTGCTAGATATTGAGAAGGATAAAGACTTCCGATGGCCGAAGCCACTTAGGGGTGATCCCACGAAAAGAAACAATGATCAATACTGTATGTACCACCGTGATGTGGGTCATGATACAGATGATTGTAGACAGTTGAAAGATGAGATTGAGTTCTTGATCCGAAAAGGAAAGCTAAGCAGGTTCACGAAGAATGATGATCGTGGAACCCAAAGAAGGGACTATGACAGGAGAGACAATGATAGAAGGGATGACGATCAAGATCGCAACCCACAGCCCCGAAGGCCAATAATCAACATGATCTCAGGAGGCCCTACTACGGCCGGCACAACAAGGAATTCTCGGAAGGCTTATGCCATAGAAATGATACACATCGTGGGAGAGGCCCCGAAGCGGGCTAGGACTGAAATCGCAATTGGTTTTGATGACTCAGACCTTGAAGGGGTGAAGTTCCCCCATAACGACCCGTTGGTCATAACTCCTGTAATTGGAAGCTCAGAAGTGAAGCGAGTCTTGATAGATAATGGAGCTTCCGTTGACGTTCTATTTCATGATGCATTTGTGAAGATGGGTTACAATGATTCTCAGTTGACCCCCAATAACATGCCTATATATGGATTTAATGGAGTAGGATCTAAAGTTGAAGGGACTATTCAATTGCCCGTGACTATTGGACAAGAGCCCAAGAGAGGCTACTCAGATGCTGAATTTCCTTGTGATCAAGGCATCCTCGACTTATAACGCAATCCTAGGAAGGACTGGACTTCATGCATTCAAGGCTGTGGCCTCCACATATCATATGAAGATTAAGTTTCCAACCAAGAATGGTGTTGGAGAACAAAAGGGTGATCAGAAGATGGCAAGAAGTTGTTACGTATCTGCGTTAAGGCCTGACGTAATCGGGGGGCAGGTCCTTCCGATTGAAGACATGGATGTCCGCAAGGTAAGGAATACCAAGAAGTCGGGGGGCAGGAGGTAATACCCCAAGCAGGAAGTGAACTTCAGAATAATAAGGAGGAGACCAAAAGGAGTGGAGGTTGCTCTATTTTGATGGAGCATCTAAAACAAAATCTGGTGCAGACGTAGTCTTGCAAAGCCCCGATGGGCTCAAGTTATCCTAGTAGGACTTAGCTTCATATTTATATAGTAGAAGTAGAAATAAGGTTCATTAAAACCATTGCAGAGCATGTTGCTCCGAGTAGGACAGTAGTACTCTATGTAAGGGTTGAACCCATTTCAAGTTATTAATGCAAGTTTGTTTTCCATTCATTGATTGTGATTTTATTTATGTGCCAAGCACCTGATGTGTGAGTCAAAGATGATCGAGTACCGAAAATAAAAGAATACGCGAATGGAAAACAAACAAATGCATTAATAAGGATCCCGAAGGGTCAAGAGTTAGGTTACAACGCGACCAAGTAAGAGTTTAAGTCTGTGAAGGACCCTAGATAAAAGACAAGAAGATAAAAGCCACATGCAATAATCAAAGCCATGAAAGGCCGAGGATGTGAAGGACTAGCTACTCTTTATACTTATTAAGTACCTGGGTTAAGGATCCAAGGATGAAGGTCAATAGATAACCTTAAGCAAAGATTAAGAAGATCAAGCAATCTCTCGTCTCAAAAGTTTAAAAGGCAAGAAACCAACGGGATTGCATTTATCGAAATCTAAATCGAGGAATCAACCCCGAATCCTAGGTTGAAGAACAGAAGTTGTTAGCCATGAAGGCCAAGATCAGCCATGAAGGCCAAGGTTAGTTATGAAGGCCAAGCTCGAGGGGGTCATGGACTTTCAAGACCTCGTTGGGCTAACCGAAACCCCCTGGCCTTGGACCAGCAGCTCTGATAGATATTTCGGTGATTTAAAACACCCTTGAGATTGAAAACCCTTGATTTCAAACATTGGTGTTCAACCTCCGAACATCGACGTTCAACACCCAAGACCAAGACAAATATTGAAGTCCTGATGGACCAGCAGTTGAGAAACATATTACATAGCTTGAAAGCCGGTGGAAGGTTAATTAAGTGGGCGATTGAACTTGGAGAATTTGACATCACGTATGAGCCTCGAATAGCCATTAAGGCCCAGGCATTGGCTGACTTCGTGGTTGAATGTACCATTGGCAACCAAGAAGTCGGGGGGCAGGATATAGTAACCACCCCTGGAAGTGAAGAAAAAGATGAAGAGCCTGTACCTGATCAGAACAAACATTGGGTGCTCTATTTTAATGGAGCATCAAAAACAAAATCTAGTGGTGCAGGTTTAGTCTTGCAAAGCCCCGATTGGTTTACAATCGAGTATGATTTAAAATTGGACTTTCCGACAACTAACAACGAAGCTGAGTATGAAGCCTTGATAGCCGGTTAAGGCTTGGCTAGAATAATGAGAGTCAAGAATCTCAAACTACGGCAAAGTACTTGAGAGTCGTGAAGGCCATGATGACTGAGTTTGAGTGAATGGTATGAGAAGCACATTTCGAGAGAACAGAACGTTAAGGCTGATGCCCAATTTAAGTTTACTTATTCTGAGATAGAGAACTACGCCGGAAGAGTTTACTTTCAGGTCTTGAAGGCCCCGTCTATTATTTCAAATTGGTAGCACCAGTTGATGTAAGCTGAAGGATAGACACTCATAAAAGCTCACCCTGAGAATGGTTGGCTCCCTGATAATGCCTTGAAGGCACAAAAACTGTTAGTGAGAATGTTGAGATAAGAGGCCCTTTGTCATTCCTTACTTAAAATCTGGAATCTCAAATTCCGATACAAATGTTTAGCCTTGATGGCCAAAAAGGCTGTCTGTCTCCAATCGAGATGGCCAAAAAGGTTGTCTGCCTCCAATCGAGTTCGTCATTTTGAGTTTAAGGACTTGAATCAAGAGCCGTCAATTGAATTCAAACCAAAGGTTGGAAACCTGATATAGGGCTTGAGCTCCGAGTTTCTCCGCTTCATCAAATTTGTCCCCGGCAGTTACTGTCAAAAGGTCGGGGGGAGTGATGCTGAACTTGGACCAATCCAAGGCTGACTCTGGGCATCCCAAGACAGAATCTTGCTCACAAATCCCCCAACCAGGGATGAAGGGGGTCTTGACTCTCCCGTCAGCATTCCGTGATCTCTTTGAAGAGCATCCCGACAGGAACTGAGGGATCTTCGGCCCAGGTTGAACGCAAGCCGCCTCGGCTTTCTTGATCATCCTTCTAGTAACTTTCGGCTGGTTCTCGGGCCGACTGTCTATCTCCTCAGCAACTGAAATGACAACAGAAAAGATATCGGAATAAGAACAAACAGAGTTCATAATATGTAGATAAAAATTACCCTCAGCAGAAAGTAAGCCAAGGCCAGCTTCTACAAGTCTCTTCTCGGTTAAGAAAACTTTGTAGTGAGTGCGGCCGTCGTCAGCAAGTAATCTATCACGATCAAGAAGCTCCTTCTCGTCAAGATCACACACAAAGTGCGTAGCATCATGCACTTCCCCAAACTTAGACATAAAGAATTGGCCCCAGTCGCCACCACGCCATACCAGAATCACGAACTCTCTATCCCAGTAGTGATGGGAATCTGGGAATGAAAAGGCATTCACAATATGTGGAACGTTGGTTCTATGCTGAATAATGACCCATCCCTTCTGAATCTCAGAAGAATTCTTGGTGGCGAATATACTTCGGAACATTGTAGTAGTTGGTTCGATACCTAGATCCCGGCATCTCAGCATGAAGATGATGATCGCCCGCCATGCATTGGGATACAATTGGCAGGGGTGAACCTGAAGCTCTGCTAGGAGCCTTATGATGAACTGATCTACCGGGAATCTCAGGCCTGCTTCAAGGGCGCCCTTGTAGACACATAGCCTTTCTGGGTGCCAATTACAGGTTCTATCAGCTAAGCCAGGAAGGCGAACCTTGATCGCATCCGGGAAGCCATATAACTCCTTAATATTTTCGACATCTTCCTTGTCGAACTTGCACGGACCATGATACGCAGCTAATTCAGAGTTGTTGGGAAATGCATCCCTCATGGTACTCAACAAGTATATTAAAGAATCAAATCGACGATCAATATATTTAGGGGGATTCATTCGAAGATTACCTCGCAATGTTTTGGCTAAAGTTCTCTTGGCCATCGCCTCGGACATCGAGAATGACGAAGCTGGAGCGCGGTCGCCATCTGCCATCTTGGGCTCGAACTTGAAGCTAGAACTTGAGAGTTTTAGAGCTTGAGAGCTTTAGAGAGAATTTTAGAGGTAAGAATAAGTGAAGTGAATGGAAATGAAGGCTCCTCCCACTCTTTTATAGAAGATGGATGACCTCCTATATCAGGTTGAAACACAGCCTGGTTCGTGTTTGCAGGTCATCTATCGTTCATATACAAAAAAAATGGAGTTCATCTGCTATATCCGGCAATAATTATACCGGTATGTATGATTCCGGGAAAGAAAAGAAGGATTTACGTGAAGATATAGTAATAAGTTGTGCCAAGGCACTCATCTAAGCTTAAGGAGCTAATTACGTTTAAGGAAGATAAAACATTATCAATTAGTCTTTGCTAATAAAGAGACTGATTATGCTCTGAAAGGAGGTATACAACATCCAAATGTCAAGGACGTGATTCAAGAATGAGACTCCAGGCATTGCGAAAAGCTCCGAGAGGCACGACAAAGCAACCATGGAGCACCTGTCAGGCAACCAGGATCTCCTGGCAGCCGACCAGGTGCCATGTAGAAGCTCTGGCCGACCAGGATCTCCTGGCAGCCGACCAGGTGCCATGGAGAGGATCTGGCCGACCAGGATCACCTGGCAGCCGACCTCCTGGCACATCCCGTCAGTTGGTCGGATCGTTTGATGGTTCTGTCGAAGGTTTCTTACTTTCTGAAACGAACATCGACATCCAACTAGACATCGTTCAAGCATCGATTAGCACCGTATAGTGCCGTCAAATGCCATTCAACGTCGTTTAACATAGATTGAAACGTCGTTTAAACACTTCTAGGCAACTTGGAGCACCTGGCAAGCGAACAAGGAGCACCTGGCAGGCAACCAGGATCTCCTAGCAGCCGACCAGGTGCCACAGAGAGGGTCTGGCCGACCAGGATCTCCTAGCAGCCGACCGGGATCTCCTGGCGGCCGACCAGGAGCACATGGCAGCCGACCAGGAGCCACGGAGAGGCTCTAGCTGACTTCCCGGTACCCATCTTGGCACCCCCCATCGTTTGATTGGATCGTTTGATGGTTCTGTTGAAGGTTTCTCACTTTCCGTGACAAACATCGACCTTCGAATTAGCACCATATAGTGCCGTTTTATGCCATTTAACGTCGTTTACACAAACATTGAAACGTCATTTAAGCATCGTGTGACATCATTAAAGTCAACCTGGATCTCCCGTCAATCTGCCGGCGATCAAGAAGCACCTGTCAGGCGATCCAGAAGCACCTGGCAGGCAACCAGAAGCACCTGGCAGGCAACCAGGATCTCCTGGCAACCGACCAGGTGCCACAGAGGGGGTCTGGCCGACCAGGATCTCCTGGCAGCCGACCAGGATCTCCTGGCAGCCGACAAGGATCTCCTGGCAGCCGACCAGGAGCACCTGGCAGCTTGCCAGGACCCTTGTCGGCTGACTCGCTGCCCGGAAGAGGTTACAATTGTCCCGTATCTCCTCCATTCAGCATCGTTTAGTGCCGTTTATCGCCGTTTAGCGTCGTTTAATATCGTTTAAACGTCGTTTAAGGCTGTTTATGACCGCTTAGTGCCGTTCAAGCAATGGTTAGTGCCAATAAGCACCGATTAAGTGCCGATTAGCACCGTTAGTGCCGATAGCACCGTTAGTGTCGATAAGCACCGATTAAGTGCCGATTAGAACCGTTAGTGCTGATAGCACCATTGGTGCCGATAGCACCAGTAATGTCGTTAGCACCGATAGTGTCTTCTAGCACCGTTCAGTGTCGTTTATTGCCGGTTGGCGTCACTTAAACGTTGTTTAAGTGTCGTTTAAGGCTAGTTAGTACCGTTTAGTGCCGTTTTACGTCGTTCAACGTCGTTTAAACATTGTTTAAATATCGTTAAGGCTGATTAGTACCGATTAGCATCGAATTAACATTGTCGTAAACGCGTCGGTCGCTCCACGCTTTACATAAAGACAATACTCGTGAAACACTAGTGTATAAAGATGAACCCTGACCCGAGTCTTGGAAAGGACCGTTAAAACTTCAAGGAAAACCTGATTAGTTTTCCTAGAAGTTGGGGGGCAAATGATATGGGCTAAAAATAAATCCTAAAGACACATTTAATGTCACATTAATTAGACCCAGTATGGTCCAAACGTGGGGCCCACCAGATGGGCCCAAACCCTATTAACAATATTAATTTCGTGATTAATATTTAGGGTAATAAAACAGCTCAACAATAAAAGTCAGATAAGGATGCTGATCTTCGTCAGACTTAGCCTCCAAGGCACATACTTCAATATGGAAACTGATTCCTACAAGGAAGGGGTCTAGAACCTTCCTCAAGGCGGTGGCTTGCCCACCAAGTCACCTAATTCTACTACGATTCTAGGGCTTCTCAGCCTATAAATAGGCCTGACCCCTCAATCTCAGAACTACGTTCTGGCTTAATCCTCGAATAAGGACATACAAGCCACTGCGTCCTAGGTGAGCTCTCGCCGCCATAGCCTCGAGGGCACCATCACCTAGAACTACGTCTTGGCTTGATTCTCAATAACGAGATATGTAGGCACTCTGTGAGGACCGATCAGTCTCGTAATACGGAAACAGCCATTAAAGCTCGAAGCTCAAACCCCCTTAGCATTAAATACATATAAACCCTAGCCGCGATATTCGTAACCTAGTTTTTATTCCACAACAGATACTTACTAGGAATGGTTAGAGACCTACAAATTGAGAAATTTTCCCTATGATTAATTAGAGCGAAAATTTCACGTTAACCTTATTTCGGACATTGCGATACCTTTAACATGATTTATTAAAAATTAATAGGAAAATCAAATAGAGCCTCCATTTAACTTAATTTACGTTACGAATAAGGCATTGATGAGACTTTTAATTTATGAGGTATTCCCAATTAATTGTTCGAGAATTATTGATTTTCAATGCCATGATTGTCGAACTACTTTGACATTTCGTGATTAAATTCTTACCCGAGTACTAAAATTATTTTGATAATTATGATAGAGTTTCCCTTTTTCGAGAATTGAGACGTTTGCTCGCGGTTAGCACTCTTTTATTTATTTGGTAAACGTTTAACGTCGGAACAGAGGCAAGTTCATCCCTACCCTAACTCTCGGAAACTTTGTATTTCTGTTCGTATTATTTCATTCCTTATTTAATTTCGAGCTATCAATTATGAGATTTATTCGTTGTTCTTTATGATACGATAATTTCTTTTGAGCATTAATTCTTGTTAAATATTACGTTACGATTAAAATTAGTTTACTTGCGAATTATATCCCCTAAAACCGTAGAAACAATATTTGTTGCTATCGGGTCGATCTCATTAATTCGAGATGACTACAATTTATTTTTCAGTAAAACTAATCTCATTTGTTCGAGATAGTTAATTTCATTCTTTTCAGTCGGATTTATTGTAAAAATTCAACAATATTTATTGATTATATTTAGTTGGTTCATCTTTCGAATCAACAACTAAGCGTGATGAAATTAGGATTGTTAGAGGGTATATTCGTTGATCAAGTGAAAAGCATTCTATTTAACTTTCATCAATTGTGAGTATTATAAATATTCGAGTGGTACTATTTGTTCAGTACGACTCACCATATTTTGTTTTAAGACTATTCTCATTATTTCGAGATAGTTACCTTTCTTGTCAAGGGTTGGCATTTTGTTCGTGTCACCCAAATAAAATACGTTTATTAAGAGTTACATCAATCCATTGTTCGGATTGGTGGCACATTTGAGTAAAACTGGCAGTCCGCCAGATCAATCAAATATTTTCCTCTGAAGTTTATCTCAAAATATCAGTTCATTAAATGTTCGGGAATTCTGTATTCTACTGCTCAATTTTGGGAAAGAGGCCCATTATAGAGAAAGAGAGACTTGTGTACCTTTATATGGACACGAGAATATTTTAGGCACTATGATGCCAGGGTTGATATAATAACCCACCATGATGCTAGCATTCATACATATACATTATATTCGTTGATATCGTATTGTAGCCGTGATCGGGCGAAGTGCGGTGTCATTGGAGGATGGTATTCCCGGTCGGATAGTTGATCGCCCCGCCGAAATACCGAAAGGATGGAAGACCAGTTATTCATTATCATGAGTCATCAGAGTTTCACCAATTGAGTCTTTCGAGTAATCTATTTTCGAGATGAGTCTTAGTCAAAGTGTCAGATTTTTGATATCCAGTTATTCATTTAGTTTCGAGTAATTATTTTGGTAAATCTTATTATATTTATGTACCGAGCAAGGAGAGAACTTGATGAGCACCATAGTTGCTCATTCTTGCTTTACAACATTTGTTCAGCTGTCAAGAAGGAGAATTGCGAGACGTCCAGCCAGAAGAATAAAGGGAAGGAGAAAGCTCCGGGCTATGGTGACAAGGACTGATAAGATAGTTGGAATCCGGTTACCTTTTCTACTTTTTAGACTTGTGTAAGATATCATTCAGAGATGTAATAAATCGTATTGTAATAATGTGTGAGACCGATCTTGGATCTGTGGAGTGGGACTGCTCCGCTCCGTTGTAATAAATATTTTAGTATTATTGAGCTAACATGTGCTGCAGGATACTGAGACCTGATGTGACGACCCGGGTGCCCGGATAGCGTGGATTTGGGGGCGTCACACACACACACTCTCTCTCTCTCTCTCTCTCTCTCTCTCTCTCTCTCTCTCTCTCTCTCCCCCTCTCTCCCTCTCCTTCTCTCGCTTAATCTCTCTCTCCCTATTCTCCCCCGCTCCTTCTCCCAAAACCATAACAGTATCGATGATTAGTTAAATAGTTAGTTATACATTGATTTCAGATTATAGTAGATACAATGTGCTTCTTTATGTTGATTCCGAGACTATTTTTAAGTGATAGAGGTTTTGATGTTCTAGTCAGTGTATGATAAGTTATAGAGGTTTAAGTTTGCTTATCACGGCGTAATTTAATTTAGTTTGAAATTTGTTTCTAATTATTATTTTTATGTACTACATTAAGAACTCGACGAATTGATGCTCCATTGGTTAATGATTTGAATAAATTGTAACTTTATTCTACAACAAGATCTTGTTGTAGAACCAACAACAAATTAAATGCTCAAAATGCTAAAATACAAGTTAAAGCATTCAAAATAAATTACGAGTTTAGAGTACATTAAAAGTATCACAGGATTTGATTTTGAGTCCGGAGGCTGCATCTAGGATTGTCAATATATCACCGGGAAAAAGAATTTGTTCTTGTGCTAGTTCGATGGAATATTTCTTCTAGTTTTTTAAATTGGCACGTGGTCAACAAAAGCAGTATCTCTGTTCTGTGTCTTATGGTCGTTACGACATAGTTATGTTATCTCTTAAAGATCCTAAAGTTAAGTGGACAGAGGTACGAACTATCTGAAATTGAATTATGCAGATATTAGAAAAAATATTACTTGCATATAAAATTAACAATTCTTTGAATTGACATGTAGGGTCTTGGAAAAAGATACACAAACCAGCAAATTGAAGAAATTCGAGATATTTTGGCAGATTATATTACTCGTGAATATATGTGATCGGGTACATGCACGACTCTTTAAGTTAAAAAAATCTCTTCGTTTTCAAGAATTTTTTACTTGTATTTTATATGTACTTTGTGCTAACAAGTTCAAACACATAATTTTTGTAGGTGCTGGAAAGACGGAGTATGATATGAACCTTGCAGCAATCGAAAAATGGATATTATATGTTTTGGATTTATGATAGTTATCAGTACATGTGTTGAATTAGATGTATGACATGGTTACTCGGATTAAGAATTTGTAAATATTGTGGATCAGTTATGTAATAATAATTGTTTTAATTTAATTAATCACTTTTTTGAGAAATTTGGATCGTAATTTTTATTTATTATTTTGGTTTGAATAACATGAATTCTGGTGCATATATAAATATATACAGGGTAAAAATGTCATTTTAGTTAACAATATACGTCGGCATTTTAAGACTTTATACGTCGGTTCTTTTTAGACTTTACGTCGGTTCTTTTTGGACTTTATACGTCGGTTTTTTTGGCATTATACGACGATTCTTCGTAGACATTATACGTCGATCTTTTATAACATTATACATCGATCATTTTTGTACATTATACGTCGGTCTTTCCGACATTATACGACGGGACTTTTTTGGAATTATACGTCGGTTTTATTTGGATTATACGTCTGTTTTCTTTGCTTTTATACGTCAGCTTTTTAAGCCATTATACGTCAACTTTTTAGCGACGTATATAATGACTTTATACGACGCCCCTCCATACGTCGCCAATTAACCGACGTAAAGTCCAATTTAACCGACGTAAAAGACCAGTTTTCTATTAGTGAATATTTTGACATAATCTTTACATATTTACGGTCAGAGTTGAAAATCATTACATATACAATAAACAAGCCCAAGCACAAAAATTTAAGTACTACTAAAGCCCAGGTACTAAAAAATGACTAGATCTAAGTATCAAAATTTAAATATCAAAACCCAAATACTTAATATATATATATATATATATATAATGTCTAATATGTAAGTCTAGTTATTCAAATTTAAGTACCGAAAAATAGGTACGTACTGATCCATCGATCACCAAACTTTTAACATTTCGATTTAAGTTATATAGTATATATAGATATGAATGTATAAACAACATTTTTGTATAATTTACCTATTGCAATGTAATAAAAAAGACTCACTAAATTAAACAATTAAGTATCATAATAGTAACATTAGAGATCACATTAACGACATATATACATACATATAATACAAGTAGAAGATTAATTATAGCATCATTACGATGTAGATCGTAACTTAAACTAATTGAGAGTTTATGGGATTGATCCATGAGATGATTCAAAATGAGGATATATCGGGACCTCTTGGCAACATTCTGATCGATCAACAAATTTTTAATTCTGATTTAAATTATTTAGTAAAGATAAATAAGAATATATGAACATAAACTTTGTACAATATGCCAAATATAGTTAATATAATGGAACAATTGAAGCATACTATTAAGTATCATAATTGTAACATTATGGACCACATTAACGATATATATATACACACACATATATATATATACAAATATACATATATATATATACATGTATATATTACAAGAAAAAGATTAATTATATCATCATTACGATATAGATCATAACTTTAATTAATTGATATTTTACAGGATTGACCCATGAGATTGTCCGGAAGGAGGAAGGGACCTCTTCGCAACATTTGATTATACAAATTTGGAGATGCATTAGATGATGTAGAGAGTTTTGACGGGATTGTCCCATGAGATGGCCTAGAAGGAGGAACAGGATTTCTCGGTCGCATTTGATTATACAAATTTGGAGATGCATTAGATGGTGTGGAGAGTTTTGACGGGTGACCCATGAGATGGTCCGGAAGGAGGAACAAGACCTCTATGCAACATTTGATTATACAAATTTGGAAACAGTGTAGAAATTTTTAAAGGGATTGATCAATAAGATGGTCCGGAAGGAGGAACAGGATCTCTAAATAACATCGAATTGTACAAATTTGAAGGATTATGGGGTGGATTACGATTAAACGGGTTTGACACATGAGATGGTCCAGAAGGAGGAACGGGACCTCTAGACAACAACGGATTATACAAATTTCAAGGATTATGGGGTGGATTAGGATTAGATGGGTTTGACATATGAGATGGTCCGGATGGAGGAACGGGACCTCTAGGCAACATCGGATTGTACAAATTTGGATGATTATCGGGTGGATCGTGATAAGGTCCAAGTGGATGATTCATACTTATTGACGGAGGAATTTGGTAACAAAATTCGTGTTACGTCGTTGCAAACAAGATCTACGACGGTGGTTCTTCGCCAGAAAAACTAGTGGTTTGTGGTGGTTGTAGATAATTGGTGGTTGCGATTGATTAGGGTTAGTGGTGGTCACTTCAGAGGTCTCAACTTCCAATCCTTCAATCGGCATACGTATCCCGGTATTTATAGGCGATCAAGCCATACATACTTCTTGGAGAGTAGGAAACTCAAATGGGCTGGGTTTTTTACCCCAAGGCCCAGCTTTAGGAATGTCCAACGATGAGGCCTAGTCACAATGGTCCAGGGCTCGCCTACAATTTTGGGACTTCATGGATAAGAAAACTTCCCCCGTCAAGGACTAGTCGATTCCGCTACCAACTATCTCGCGATTTCATAGGCGCATGTATAGCCATGACTTGTTTAAATACAAGACGCATCCTTGTCCCCCGAATGAGAAGCACCCGCCAAATAGTAGGACAAGTGATCCCAAACTTTTAGGTGTAAAGTGTAGGATTACTCCAAAGTTAATTAATGAGGACGCACCCACTAAATACAGGAACAAAGCTCCCAAATCACACACCAAGAGTCGCCCTACTTCCCCAATGAGTACGCACCCAGTAAGTATAGAAAAGGATCTTCAACACCCATAAACATCCCTGCAGGCCTTCTACGACGGACATCCCCCTTCTGGTATTCCACGGGAGGGAATTCTTCAACAAACTTGTAAAAATCAATCAGTAAAAAACCTTTAACGATTACCTTTGCTCATAGAAGATACGTTTTTAGCAAAGGACTATTCCTTAGCATAGTACTTGTCAGAAAATGGAAAGTTTGAGGCATATTTACAATATGTTCTTGATGTAAGTTCCGGATACTAACAAGTGGAGGTTGTTCCTTGTAATGAGGACTTAAACTTTCATGTTGGGATCTAAGACATTTTCTTAGTGAAATCCATAAATAAATTGAGTTGAAATAAGGATGTTTGAAATGGGTTATGTGGGTAGTTTAGTTGAAATAACTTGTATCCCACATAACATTGGTAATGAAAGGTTGGTGGCTTTATATAGCTCCATGTGCAAGTGTAGTGCACAACTACTAAGGCATGTAGGTGTGCATGGTTGTAGTGTGGGCCTCGCACACACACACACGCGCGCCACCGCCGCCCACCACGCCACGCCACAACAAGACTCGGGTCGGGTCGATGGGCGATTTGGGCGAATGTCTCGGCGTCTCGCGTACGCGAGGCGACCTGGGCAAGGAATTTTATTACTTGGATTATTGTTTTATTTTAACAGGAAATCAAACTTTATTTGTTACAGCAGTAATTCAGATTGGATCAGTACTTAGATTATTGGACCTGATGGACAGATCCTGACAGTGATCAAATACTGATGAACATCAGATCTTGACGGATAGAAATCCTGATGGATCAGATACTGATGTTGACCAATCCTGATGAACATCAGATCCTGACGAAGGTCAATCTTGATGCTTCTGTAACTGAAAAATAAATCCTGATGCTGTAGTTAATGAAATTAAATCAGAATATTCGCTTTCCTTTTATGGAGTATCAGTTACGTTTTATTTTTTGGTATTATATACATACAGAATAGAACATTAAGGTAGTATGGTACGTCCTAAGGATAGAAACCCTATCTGTCTTCTTATTTCTCTGTTCTCTCACAACACATACATATTATATACATAATTCTCAGGCGAATTGAGGTGCTGGTCGCTGCTGATCATTGGAGTATTTGTGAACCCATTGATCTGTGTTGTTTTATCCTGGGAATGATATTGCTGCAACCCAATCACAACGTAAGTGGGGCAATAATCTCTTCAAGAACAGCCAAGTCTTCTCGAAGGGCTTGGTGACTCAGCTGTTCATTATCTTATCAGTATCGCTAAACTCTTCTGTGGGAGATAAGTTGTTCTTACTTTTCTCGTTAATTACAGTCTCTGATTATTCTCTTGTTTATGCCTTCGTGATTTGTTTTGTTAATTGATTATATGCCTGTTCTTGTTTTTAATATATATCACTGCCTCATTGTTGTTATAGTTAATTTATACCCAACAATCTTGAAGAGATTATTTGTGTTATATATTGTTAATTAACAAGATGGTTAACGAAACTGAAACTCCTGTTGTTGTGACTAGCTCTGGGTCTGGTGTTATTGCATCTACCATTGATTGGACCACGTACCGTTTCCCACAGCCTATTGATTTATCAGGAATGCCTGATAAATTTAGTGGAGGTGTTGGTTTTTCTCGTTGGCAGAAAAAGATGAAACTGTGGTTAACGGTAAAGGGTCTATAGCCAGTGGTGCAGTATGAGAAACCAGTTGTGGTTAAGGAAAAAGCCAAAACTGTTAAGGCTTAAGCTATGTGGGAGGAGAAGGATGGGGTGGCTAGGGCTGCAATTCTGGCAGCTTTAGCGAACACTCTATTTGATGTTTATTCATCTGACTCCTACACTGCTAAGCTCTTATGGGAGAAGCTTGACCAGACACATAATACTTACTCGTAAGGGTTAGAAAAGTATTCTGTGGCTAAGTTCCTTGACTTTAAATTGGTGGATACTAAATCCATGACTGAGCAGGTGCATGAGTTTGAGACGTTGGTGCATGCTTTGAAGGAGTCTGGTATGGACCTTCTTGAGAAGTTTCAGGTTATGTCTGTGATTGAAAAGCTCCCTAAGTCTTGGGAAGAGTTTGCACTCTCCCTGAAAAGACAGAAAGGAGAGATCACTTGGACAAACCTGATGTTGGACATCTTTGTGCAGGAGCAACACAAGTCCAAGCAGGGACATGTGATGCCTGTTGAACATGCTGGGAGTTCGAAGGTGAACATAGTGATTGTAGGACAGAAAAGAAAGAATGTCACTAAGAAGCAAAACGCTAAGTCTAATAAGGACAAGAACAAGGCTAAGAAACCAAAGGTAAACAAACCATGTTGGTCTTGTGGACAGGTTGGTCATTGGAGCAAGGACTGTCCTATAAAGAAAGCTAAGAAATCTATTGTGGGAGCACAAGCTAACACTGTGCTTGGAGCCACTGGTGGGCCTGTGGTTAACATGGTTGTTGGTGAGGCTGTTGCTTCTGAAACTGACAATGGTTATGTGACCTACAACCCTGTACTACTTTCCACTTATTCGTCTCATGAATGGTTGATTGATACAGGAGCTAATGTACATATTTGTACTGATATTACTCTGTTTGTATCTTATCAACATACTCATGGAATGACTGCGACAATGGGGAATGCGAGTGTGGCTCAAGTACTTGGAATAGGAAACGTGGACTTGAAGTTTGCTTCTGGGCGTGTTCTATCCCTCACTAGAGTGCATCATGTTCCTGACATTCGTAGAAATATAATAAGTGGAAGTTGTTTAGTTAAGAATGGTTTTGAACTTTCTTTGAAATTTAATAAAGTAGTTATTATACATACTGGTGTATTTGTTGGCAAAGGTTATTTGTCTGATGGATTGTTTTTAATAAATGTTGAGCCTGTTTTGGGTAGTTTTATTAATGATAATGCTGCTCCTTCTGTTAATTGTGTTGAATCATCTGATTTGTGGCACGCACGTCTTGGTCACTTGAATTTTGGTGCTCTAAAGAATATGATGAATTTAGAGTTGATTCCAAAATATGCCATTGATAATAAATCTAAATGTCAAGTATGTGTGACAGCTAAACAAACTAGGAAACCCTTTCATAATGTGGTTAGGGATTCGAATGTGTTAGATTTAGTGCACACGGACATATGTGAATTTGGTGGTGTTTTAACCAAGGAACATAATAGATATTTCATTACCTTTATAGATGATTGTAGTAGATATTGTTATGTTTATTTGCTTAAACATAAAGATGAAGCACTAGAAAAATTCATTATGTACAAAACTGAATCTGAAACACAAACTGGTAAAGTACTTAAACGTTTGAGATCTGATAGAGGTGGTGAGTATACGAGTACCTCGTTTAATGAATTTTGTAAGAGCAGTGGTATAGTTCATGAGGTAACTCCACCATACACACCTGAGTCTAATGGGGTGGCAGAACAAAAGAACAGAACTTTTAAAGATATGATCAATAGTATGTTGATTAATTCAGGGTTGCCTAAGTACATGTGGGGGGAGGCTCTGAATATGGCTTACCATATTCTGAACAGAGTTCCTCTGAAACATATGGACAAGACACCTTATGAATTATGGACAGAGAAAAGGACTAGTCTAAAGTATCTTCATGTGTGGGGGTGCCTTGCAAAGGTACTTGTCCCTGAACACAAGAGAAAGAAACTACGGCCAAAAACTGTTGATTGCATCTTTCTGGGCTATATCGAAACCACTACGGCTATGAGATTTTTAGTCTTAAAATTTGACATAGACGGTATAGTGGCTAACACTATAGTTGAATTTCGTGATGCAACATTCTTTGAGGATGTGTTCCCTATGAAGGCTGGTATACCTCAGGGTATTTCTGATGATGATCCCACTCACACATCGAGTTCCATTACTGATCATGTGGAAAGGATGACAAATGTGGGGGTAAATCCTAGTAGTAGCTCTACTCCTGATGAAGTAGAGGAACCTAGAAGGAGTAATCGTGCAAAGGTAGTCAAAGATTTTGGAAGTCATTTTATCACTTACAATATCGAGGATGAACCTTTAACTTTTCGACAGGCCATGGATTCTTCTGAATCAAGGTACTGGAAAGGTGCTGTAAAAAGTGAAATTGACTCTATTGTTTCTAACGGAACATGGGAGTTGGTTGATCTACCTCCTGGGTGTTCTACTATAGGATGTAAATGGGTATTCAAAAGGAAGATGAACCCGGATGGCTCAATAGATAAGTATAAGGCTAGGCTGGTAGCTAAGGGTTTTAAGCAAAAGGAAGGCATTGATTACTTTGATACATACTCTCCAGTTGCTAGAATGACAACAATCCGAATGCTTGTAGCATTGGCTTCTGTACATGGTCTTATCATCCATCAAATGGATGTAAAGACAGCTTTTCTTCATGGTGAACTTGAAGAAGAGATTTATATGGATCAGCCTGAAGGATTTGTTACCTCTGGTAATGAAAGGAAAGTATGTAAGTTAATCAAGTCTATATATGGCTTAAAACAAGCTCCTAGAGACTGGCATAAAAAGTTTGATGAAACTTTTTTAGAATCAGAATTTGTAGTTAATGAAAGTGACAAGTGTGTCTATTACATTGTTAAAGGAAGTGAATGTATTATTGTGTGCCTATATGTGGATAACATTTTATTGTTTGGAACCAATACTGAGATTATTAATGAGACAAAAAGGTTCTTGAAAAGGCATTTTGAAATGAAGCATATGGGAGAGGCTAGTGTGATTCTTGGTATCAAGTTGACTCAGTCAACTGATGGAATAACCTTGTCACAATCTCATTATATAAAGAAATCTATACTTGAGAAGTATGGTTATTCAAATTGTAGAATCGCAAGTACTCCGTATGATCCAAAAATTGCCTTTGTCAAGAATAGTTCAGGAGTTCCTGTGTCTCAGTTAAGGTATTCTCAGATTATTTGGAGTTTGCAGTATCTTGCTAATGGTACTAGGCCGGATATTTCATATTCAGTGTCTAAGTTAGCAAGATATACAAGCTGTCCAAACAAGACTCATTGGGATGCTCTTGATAGAGAACATAGATATCTAAAAGGCACCATCTATCTTGGCTTGTATTACAAGAGGTTTCCTGGAGTGCTAGAGGGATATAGTGATGCAAGTTGGATAGCTAAGAAGTCTGGTTCCAATGGAGTGACTGTATACTTGTTTACCCTAGCGGGTGGAGCAGTGTCTTGGAAGTCTTCTAGACAAACTATAATAACTCGGTCTACTTTTGAGGCTGAGTTATGTGCATTAGATGCCACGGGGACTGAGGCTGAATGGTTACATGGATTGATGTCGATGTTACCTGTATTAAGTCGTCCACTTCCTGCTTTTGCTGTTCATTGTGATAGCCGTACAACTAACGACAAGATTAACAGCAAGAAGTATAATGTGAAAACAAAGAGACATATCCAAGTTAGACTAAAGTCTATAAGGGGTCTAATGTTTGATAGGATCATAGCTGTTGAGTTTATTGGAACTCAAGAAAACCTAGCTGATCCTTTGACTAAGGGACTTGAGCATGCTGTTTTCCTTAAGTCTAGGTTGGGGATGGTACTGATAGACATAATGATTCATCTATAGCGGGAACCCAATACACATGAGAGGAGATCCCTCGAAAGTGTATTCAATGTGGTAATAACAAGTTTTAAGGGTGAATTGGTTGTACCTTAACTACATAGATTGATACTCACGTATCTGGAGTCTATCCCTTGTAAACCTATAATGTACTATCACTGCCAGAATAGCAAGAGTTATTTGAACTCTGAATGGGGTCAAGTCATATGACGAGATGCTAGCAGTACATCTCTAGAGATGCCCAGCTAAGCGAATGTAATTGTGTGGTCGCAATTAGAGGAAAGGGTTATTCCTTGAAGCATTCGATGAACAGGATCGAGACATGACCATTAATGTCTCAAAGCCGTAGATTAGCACCATAGCCTTTGACTTGTCGTCGTCTATGGAGTGTGGTTACACCAAACGGATAAAGATTCAAGGTGAAACATTCCATCAGAATCCGGTAGCCATCGAAGTAGAGGACTTAGGAGGGTTCAAACCCGGAAGGGTACCTACTCTGAAAAACAAGTCATGATGAGGATAGATATGCATTTCTGTATGGATTTGTGGGGGATTGTTAGAAAATGGAAAGTTTGAGGCATATTTACAATATGTTCTTGATGTAATTTCTGGATACTAACAAGTGGAGGTTGTTCCTTGTAATGAGGACTTAAACTTTCATGTTTGGATCTAAGACATTTTCTTAGTGAAATCCATAAATAAATTGAGTTGAAAGAAGGATGTTTGAAATGGGTTATGTGGGTTGTTTAGTTGAAATAACTTGTATCCCACATAGCATTGGTAATGAAAGGTTGGTGGCTTTATATAGCTCCATGTGCAAGTGTAATGCACAACTACTAAGGCATGTGGGTATGCATGGTTGTAGTGTGGGCCTCGTGCACACACACACACGCGCGCGCCGCCGCCGCTCGCCACGCCACGCCACGACACGACTCGGGTCGGGTCGAAGGACGATTTTGGCGAATGTCTCGGTGTCTCGCGTACGCGAGGCGACCTGGGCGAGGAATTTTATTACTTGGATTATTGTTTTATTTTAACAGGAAATCAGACTTTATTTGTTACAGCAGTAATTCAGATTGGATCAGTACTTAGATTATTGGACCTGATGGACAGATCCTGACAGTGATCAAATACTGATGAACATCAGATCCTGACGGACAGAAATCCTGATGGATCAGATACTGATGTTGACCAATCCTGATGAACATCAGATCCTGACGAAGGTCAATCCTGATGCTTCTTTAACTGAAAAATAAATCCTGATGCTGTAGTTAATGAAATTAAATCAACATATTTACTTTCCTTTTATGGAGTATCAGTTACGTTTTATTTTTTGGTATTATATACATACAGAATAGAACGTTAAGGTAGTATGATACGTCCTAAGGATAGAAACCCTATCTGTGTTCTTCTTTCTCTGTTCTCTCACAACACAAACAAATTATATACATAATTCTCAGGCGAATTGAGGTGCTGGTCACTGTTGATCATTGGAGTATTTGTGAACCCAATGATCTGTGCTGTTTTATCCTGGCAGTGATATTGCTGCAACCCAATCACAACGTAAGTGGGGCAATAATCTCTTCAAGAACAGCCAAGTCTTCTCGAAGGGCTTGGTAACTCAGCTGTTCATTATCTTATCAGTATTGCTAAACGCTTCTGTGGGAGATAAGTTGTTCTTACTTTTCTAGTTAATTACAGTCTCTGATTATTCTCTTGTTTATGCCTTCGTGATTTGGTTTGTTAATTGGTTATATGCCTATTCTTGTTTTATATATATATATATATATATATATATATATATATATATATATATATATATATATATATATATCACTACCTCGTTGTTGTTATAGTTAATTTATACCCAACAGTACTCATCCGTAACAGAGAACTCGTCCTTAGCAGAGGTTTCGTCCTTAGAAGAGGACTCGTCCGTAGCAGAGGACTGACTCGTCCTTACCAGAGGACTAGTCTTTAGCAGAGGACTAGTCCTTTACCTCTTCAATACCTCCAAAATCATAATTGATCTTTAGTTGTATTTATAATCAACCCGGATCCATCTTAAAATACCCATATCAAATTATAGTTATAACAATACCTTTAGGCAACATTTGGTTTGTAGATTGAGATGGAGGTTGCTGTTTAGTTTGAGGAGCAGTAAAATTAATCTCCTCCAACTTATTTTTAGCTTGTATACGATCATTTGTATCTGCTATAACTGATCCCATTGACACAATTATGACCCCCGACCTTCCCATTAAGATTAATCTTTTGACATGGTGACTTTTTTCTAAAATTTTCAAGACTGATACTTTTTTCAAGATTGATACCTATATATAAACGCAGGATATAGTGTTAGTGATTCAGGGTCTTTGGCGATTAGTATGTTTGAGACTTCTGATCAGATATCTATCCTTGGTTGTTGACCAAGATTAAATGGAGACAATTAGATCATAATAGAGTACATTCCTTAAAAGTTTTTTTTAGAGATGGGGGTTAAAACTTTGGTTTGTTAGAGCATCTCTAATGGTGTTTTTTAAAATGGTTGGCTAAAATGATATAAAATACTGATTATGTAAAATTTGTTGAACCTGTAAGTTGTTGTGGTTCAATGGAGTTGGCTATAATTATTTGCTATATTTTAAAAATGGTATGTTATTATTATTTCAAGTTATAAAAAATAGAATATATTATTTTAATATGGCAACAAATGATGTGGAGTTTCACTACAGGTCTATAGAGATTCAGCAAATATAGCCAATACAATGACCTTGTCTATAATTTTAAGTAAGGGTAATGAACCATTGGAGTGCAAAATTTTGTACACATTCTTTATAATTCTTATTTATAGTAATTAATTTGAAATTTTACCTAGGAGGTCTCTTCCATTGGAGATGCTCTTAAGAAAGTAATTAACAAAAGACAAATGTACGATTTTAAATTTTTTATCTTGCAAATATATGACATTCAATTTCCTACAATAACCTATTTTATCTTATTTTATTTGTTTTCAGTTTATAGACCAACTATGTATAAGATGTTGGCTAGTTTAAAAATAAACGAATTATGTGCTGCCTCTAAACACTAAGGACTAGTTCAACTTAATATAACATAATCTGTATAATAATTCAACCAAAATATAACAAAAATAGTACTGTAAAGTACTTATCCATTTTGATGACACAAAAGTGTATCGGTGAAATAGGACAAATGATAAGTGCATATTTTTGCATATTTTATCTACCAATTTATTGCTTGAACTCATGTTTTAATATTTTATTTTGTTGCATTTCAGGAAAATCGTAAATAAATAAAGAAATGACAAAATAAATAAATAAAGTGCAAGGAAGGGAAAAAGGAGGAAGAAAAAGGACCAAAAATGAAAGAGGGAAAAGAATTAGGAGCTTGGAGCAAAAGGAATATTTCAGGGCAAGTGGATGGTGGAGATCATCCAAACACATTAGAAAAGTGTATGGCCAAGATCAACTCTTCAAAGCTTAAGGGCGAAGGAAACAAATAGATGGCTAGGATTTCACCACCACACAACCCAAATGTATGGTGGAGATTTACCCAATACCCCCCTTAACCCTAATTTCTATCCTATAAATACCCCCTCACCCCCCTTGTATTTAGTAACTTAGATTTTAGGGTAGATTTAATTTATTGTATTTCTTTTCTTAGTTTCAAATCTTGTAAACACTCTTATTATAATTAATGCAATTTTTATTTTCTTTACTTGTTGTCTTGCTCTTTCATTATTGTTGCCTTGTTTCGTTATTTTCGTAAATCCCGTTGCTAACCACTTAGGGTTGAAAGTAACGTAACTTTAATTTCTTGCACCTAGCTATAATTTTTAATTTTGAGCCCCTTTAAATTTCAATTTTTTTGTGGGTTCGAAATTTTAAAATATCATTTTAATTCGTAGATTGCCCCTTTAAAAATTAATTTTATTGTGGGTTATTTTAAAATCTAAATATCGTTTTTAGGATAATTTTAATTTTGTAGTTAATATTTTTATTTTTCGTATTTAATTTTTAAAAAAAAAATTTAGCTTCGTTATTTATTTTCTGGCTCCTTTATTTTTGTCTTAATTCGAATCTTGTTACTCCTCTCCCCTGTTTTCTCGTGAAAATACAGACAAAAACCCAACTGTTATTTCTTTCTTCCAAAATCAAAACCAGTTCTTGTTCTTTCTTCCTGAGCGAATTTTTAAACCCCCCTCTCTCTCTCTCTCTCTCTCCCTCTCTCTCTATCTTTCTACCTTCCCGTGATCCCCTTTTTTTTTTCTCTCGACAAATGCAGAATTCCCTTCCCCCTGCTTACCTCTTTTCTCGCTTATCTGTTTTAATTTTGGAATTATTTGAGTTCATAGGTTTAAGTTTAAGTCGCGTTTTCTGTTACGTTCCTGGGTTCGTGTTTTGGGTTCTGTTTCTTAGTCGATTCGTTCCTTTGTTCCGAGTTTTGTTTCTATGTTTAGTTTTGATTGAGAACTGTTCTGGTAATGTCAATTACAATCTTGATTACAATCTAGTAACGAGATTATTTCTGATTAAACTCGTTGTGGGTTGATGTTTTGGGTTGAATATAATGTTGATTATTATTTTGTTTCAAAACTAAAACTGTTCTGGTCACGAGATTAGTCGCTGTTCGAATTTTGAGTGTTCATATGAGTTTTCGAGTTTGTTTTGATCGTTGCTGTTGAGTCGAGTTTAATGGGTTGTGGTTTGTCGAGTTCGCTGTTACTGTGAAGCATGTGTTCTTCGAATAGGTGTACTTAGTAGTGTGGCGTTTTGTTTTTGTTGGATGTATTGCCTCTTCCCTTTCCGTTCTTTAATAAGCAATGATGCTGGTTTTCTTTTTTTACTTTCTAAGTTCTGAGTAGCTAAGTTGCGGTTCGTTGAGTTTTCTGAGTTTAATCGCTGCGAGAATTGCTGTGTTAATCGTTGAGTACTGGTTCTGTTGGGAGCAAGTTCACGAGTCGAGTTTTTGTTGTCTGCGATTAGTTTGTAATGAGTTCAATTTCACTGTCTTACCTGAGTTGTGTTTTTGTTTATTTCGATATTTGGCTCATTCCATTTACAAATGCTATATGTCAAATTTTTCTAAAACAAAATTCCTGTAAATAGTTTTTCCCTTACAAAAAAATTAGTTTAATTAAAATCTTGTTTTAATTCGAATATAGATTAATTTAGTTTTTATTCTTTTCACTTTTAATTAATTAGTTTAAAAATAGCATAAAAATTAATTTTCTTTAAAATTAATAGTTTAGAATTATCTTTTAGGAATTAAAAGTATAAAATCCAAAATCTTCCAAAATTAATTTGTCCTAATTTGATTAAATTAAAAATTAAGGTTTGCGAAAATAAATAGTCCCTGTGGAACGAATCATTAAATTTTACAACGAAACGAATTGTGCGCTTGCGATTCAAATGTCTTAATTAATTTCTAGCACAACAAGTTTTTGGCGCCGCTGCCGGGGACTAATTATTATTCGCGCCTTAATTTTTAATTTTTCAAGTTAGTTTTATTTCTTGTCTTATTTTTTTTCATTCTTTTTAGGAAAGCTTGAGATTTCGGAACTCTTCTCAACGAAGCGTGGAAAAATTGGAATTTATGGAAAGCAAGCTTCGGTAACCGTATCTCACTCTTTTCGTTTTTTTTAAAAAAATACAAAAAAATCCAAATTCCAAAAAAAATAGTTGTAAATACATAATTGTTGCATCATGCATTCATCACGTAGGTGCACGTCATGCTAGGTTTTATTTTTTGTTTTTAAATTTTTCGTACCTATAATTGTGGTGATCGCTGGAGGACCCTAAGGTACGTTAAATTTCTTTCTTTCTTTAGATTAAATCACGTAGTGTAAGCATCCATATTTGTTTATAATTTTTGTATATATCATTGTTTGTTGCATCATTTTGTAAATAAACTTTAAGGGCAAAACCTCTCAAAAGATAAGGGAAGGGATTTCATCACTCTTTCCTTAGCCCAAAAACAATTTAATCCCTCATTTTGCATACCTAGCCTTTAATAAAATTAATTAGACATTTGCCCCTAGGATTTCGCGCTCAATTAGAAAGGTGCCTAAAAATAAACGTAATTAAGACTTATTCACGACCTTCAGTGTCTAAGTGACGCCTGGCTGTTAAGATTCGGTGTCAAAGTGACGAGTTTGGCCTCTTGGCAATGCCTGCTCTAATCTGGCCGAATCGGTCTGAATAATTCTTAATTTACGGAATTTTTAGTGTGTCTTAACATTATGAGCAATGTCTAGTTATTTTATTTAGGGAACCTAGGTTAGATTTTTCTTTTGATTTTTCACCATTTATTTTGTGTGTTTCATTTTCGCACTTACGTGCTACGTGGTTTTATCCTTGATCAATCTTTACCATGTCCATAGCATTTAGGGAGCGTTATTACCAAGGTTGGGATTTTGACGAGGAGTTAGCGGATCATACGATGTGGTGTGAGTCAACTAGGGAACCTAGTGTATATAACGAGTCGTCTAGTACTTTTAGTGATTTGCATTATAATGAAAACGATATTGCAATCGACTCTGAATTAGATACTCTTACTAGACGACTCGAAGCTTTAGAAACCCTTAGTGACCCTTCACACACGTCTTGGCACCCAAATTTCAACTCTCCGAGTCTCGATTTTCAACATGGCCCCGACTCTCAACAAGTCAATGCCATGTTTCAACCAACCTCTCGAAATGACCACTTTACATTGTCTTCTAATTCCGGTTGGAGAGATTATCCCGATCTCTCATGGAACCAAGGTCATAGCTATCAAACTCCGCCTCCACATTTTCAAGAACCGAACTCTTATCAAAAACCGAACTCTTATCCAATTCCGAGTCAAGTTCCTTATTCGAGTTCAATTCAAACACCCGCCCACCCACCCGGATTTCATGATTCGAGTAGGAAACTTGACACCTTAGAAAAGAGTATCGAGGCTTTATTGATTTCTAAAGCAAACTTCATGCAAACCATAACTTCTGATAGGCAAATTTTGAACTCTAATGTTCAAGCCTTATCTAAGTTAGAATTTCAAGTGAATCAATTAGCCACCATGTGCGAGCGTGAGACGATAACCACCCCGAATCCACCCGAGATCAACCCTAAATTTCTTATCACTCAAAGACCTATCGATACTTTTGATGATATCATTTCTCCTAGGTCTAATGTTCAAGTTGACACTCCTTTTGGTGGTGATTCACACGAAGAAGATTCT
Source organism: Saposhnikovia divaricata (assembly GCA_036435485.1). NCBI lineage: Eukaryota > Viridiplantae > Streptophyta > Magnoliopsida > Apiales > Apiaceae > Saposhnikovia > Saposhnikovia divaricata. The sequence continues at coordinate 62,082,622 of CM071598.1, forward strand.
AATGCTGACATCATTCTTTCTTTAGGTCAAACGAAGAATCCCGATGATTCTGAGTTTGTGGCTTCACCTAGACAACCATCATCTTCTTCTAGTGAACTTTTCCTTTCATCTTCCAAACCTCTTCCTGAAAAACCCAAAGAACTTCATACTCAACCAATAGGAACTAATCTAGTTAAGGAGGTTGTTTCGAGGTCAAATTTGGACGATCATGAGATTGAGTCTCTTCTAAAACAAGATTTTCAATTGCATTACGAGACCAATCGAGAGCTTCACGAATCTTTTAAGGATTTGACCTCGGAAGAGATGTTTGGAGAGATGAAGAATATTTGTTCCAAATGGGAAACCCAACATAAGGATAGTTCTTGTGATCCTAATTCTGTTGGTAAAACATTTTTCGACGAGCCACCCCCACCCGTTTCTACTTCTTCATTTTCCACTCGTGCTCCATCTTTCATCGAAACTCATGATATTCATGACCAACATCTTATCGTAATTAATTTGCTTAAACAACAAAAAGAAGCATCCTCGTGGTCTATGGATGAAGTTAGGAATATGAGTTTTATTCTTGCGCCTAATCGGATCGTTCGAGTGGTCTATGCTATTTTCGTGGGTGAGTTTCTGAAATATGTTGGTTGTATAACAAAAATAGTTTTTCCGAGAGCAGGTATTGGTTAGTAAATATTTGTTTTGTACCTCCCATAGTAGAATTCAGGTATGGGGGAGGAATTGTGTGCGTGTGGGAGTTGTTTTCTTTCGTAATTTTTAGAATTTTTCAGTCTCCGTCATCCCTTATCAGGTATTTCCTCAACTTTCTCCTTTTTCATTTGCATTTCTTTATCCTTTCTCCTTTCTCTTTTCTTTTGCATTTGCATACATTGAGGACAATGCATGATTTAGGTATGGGGGTTTTTAGTGTAAATAGTAAAAATTGAAAAATAAAAAAATTAAAAAATCAAAAAATCAAAAAGAGTTATGTTCGTATTCTAGTCTTGTTAATTGATTGCTAGTTGCTTGATGCACCCTTGCATGCTATGATAATCTTATGATCCATTAGCTTTTGTTTGAGAAGTGATTTGCTAAAGTTCTTGTTCACACACTTACACTAGCAAGGTGAAGCTAGTAGACTTATTTGAATTGTGCATGAAATTAGAAGGACATGATTAGGTGTAAGATGATTTGGTCTTCATGCTTTGAGTACAAGTAGGTGCATTGAGGATACCATTTCTTGAGATTGATTATGTTTTACCACACCAAGTGAGTTTTGAGCCTATATGCACATCTTTTGCATTTATATTCGTTTGCTTGAGTGTCCACTTGTCATTTGCATCGCTAGCACTTGTTTGAGTTCCTTCTTGAAACGCATGACATTGATTGATGATAAAATGATAAAGGCATTTAGGAATAACCTATATTTCCAAAAATATCCACACCATGCTTATGTGATCAATTAGTTAACCCTTTGAGCTTAATCTTATTCTTTCGGTGACACACCACATTACTCGCCTAAGACCTTTTTCTTGTTTAGCCTTACGTATTCTTGATCCCATTTTGTCAAAGGCTAGTAGGAACTTAAGGGAGCAATAAGGTGTGTGAAATAGGGTTTACTATTGTTCATAACTTTCGAGGAAATATTTGTTGTTACCTTGATAGTCGATTTTCAAAATTAAATCTAAAGGAGGATTATTGTTACATTTTTCTTAGCTCTCATAAATAAAAATGAATAAAGAAAAAAAATGAAATGTAAAAAAAAAATTAAAGAAAGAAAAAAAAATGAAAAAAATGAAAAAAATATTCATATGAGAGCATACTTATGTTTTTTGTAATCCTCCTTCATTCGACTAGTCAAGTCTTTTTGTTGAAAAATAAAAATAAATTGTTTGGGGAGGAAGTTTGGTGTTGTGCATGATATTCATGGTGACTACTAGCTTTTGACACTTCACCTTATTTTGGCCTTTCCTGACATACCTTGTCCCTAGCCCCATTACAACCCTAATAAAGACCTTTTGATTGTCATTATTAATGTATGTTGTGATTTAAGTTGGGATGATACCAAGGTCAAGCATGCATTTGATTTTGTTGGAATTGAGTGATACACTTACCCTCTTGTTCTTGAGTGAATATTCTTTTGTGAGTGAAAGGTGAGGAATTGCTTATTTGTTTTTTGCATAAGAGATCTCAAGTTTTGACTCTGAGGTGTGCCCTTGTAGACTTAGCATGGTTACCAATAATTTTTGCACTTGACATGAACTTATAATCACTCTTGCATGGTTCTTTGAGTAGACTATGTGAATCCTTGCACTTTCCACACCAAGACTTTGCAACTTCATTTTGATTCTTAAGTTGAAGTATCATGAGAGGACATGTATGTGTGGTGTGCATTGCCATGTGATCTTTTATACAAGCTAGATGGATTTTGTGGGTACATTCACTATAGGCCCTCACGAGACCTCACTCGTCCACTAGGGCTGCCTAGGGGTTTAAAGGGCTTGTTTCATATGCCAAATGCAACCGTCACACCTACGAAAAGGAGTATTGGACTTTGCATCTAGATTTTCATTTTTTTTTAATTTCCTCGAGGACGAGCAAAAGATAGGTATGGGGGCATTTGATAAGTGCATATTTTGCATATTTTATCTACCTATTTATTGCTTGAACTCATGTTTTAATATTTTATTTTGTTGCATTTCAGGAAAATCGTAAATAAATAAAGAAATGACAAAATAAATAAATAAATGCCAGGAAGGGAAAAAGGAGGAAGAAAAAGGACCAAAAATGAAAGAAGGAAAAGAATTAGGAGCTTGGAGCAAAAGGAATATTTCAAGACAAGTGGAAGGTGGAGATCATCCCAACACATTAGAAAAGTGTATGGCCAAGATCAACTCTTCAAAGCTTAAGGGGGGAGGAAACAAATAGATGGCTAGGATTTCACCACCACACAACCCAAATGTATGGTGGGGATTTACCCAACACCCCCCTTAACCCTAATTTCTATCCTATAAATACCCCATCACCCCCCTTGTATTTAGTAACTTAGATTTTAGGGTAGATTTAATTTCTTGTATTTCTTTTCTTAGTTTCAAATCTTGTAAACACTCTTATTATAATTAATGCAATTTTAATTTTCTTTACTTCTTGTCTTGCTCTTTCATTATTGTTGCCTTGTTTCGTTATTTTCGTAAATCCCGTTGCAAACCACTTAGGGTTGAAAGTAACGAAACTTTAATTTCTTGCACCTAGCTATAATTTTTAATTTTGAGCCCCTTTAAATTTCAATTTTATTGTGGGTTCGAAATTTTAAAATATCATTTTAATTCGTAGTTTGCCCCTTTAAAAATTAATTTTATTGTGGGTTATTTTAAATCTAAATATCGTTTTTAGGATAATTTTAATTTTGTAGTTAATATTTTTATTTTTCGTATTTAATTTTAAAAATAAAAGTTTAGCTTCGTTATTTATTTTCTGGCTCCTTTATTTTTGTCTTAATTCGAAGCTTGTTACTCCTCTCCCCTGTTTTCTCGTGAAAATACAGACAAAAACCCAGCTGTTATTTCTTTCTTCCAAAATCATAACCAGTTCTTGTTCTTTCTTCCTGAGCGAATTTTTAAACCCCCCCTCTCTCTCTCTATCTTTCTACCTTCCCGTGATCCCTTTTTTTTTTCTCTCGACAAATGCAGAATTCCCTTCCCCCCTGCTTACCTCTTTTCTCGCTTATCTGTTTGAATTTTGGAATTATTTGAGTTCATAGGTTTAAGTTTAAGTCGTGTTTTCTGTTACGTTCCTGGGTTCGTGTTTTTGGTTCTGTTTCTTAGTCGATTCGTTCCTTTGTTCCGAGTTTCGTTTCTATGTTTAGTTTTGATTGAGAACTGTTCTGGTAATGTCAATTACAATCTTGATTACAATCTAGTAACGAGATTATTTCTGATTAAACTCGTTGTGGGTTGATGTTTTGGGTTGAATATAATGTTGATTATTATTGTGTTTCAAAACTAAAACTGTTCTGGTCACGAGATTAGTCGCTGTTCGAATTTTGAGTGTTCATATGAGTTTTCGAGTTTGTTTTGATCGTTGCTGTTGAGTCGAGTTTAATGGGTTGTGGTTTGTCGAGTTCGCTGTTACTGTGAAGCATGTGTTCTTCGAATAGGTGTACTTAGTAGTGTGGCGTTTTGTTTTTGTTGGATGTATTGCCTCTTCCCTTTCCGTTCTTTAATACGTAATGATGCTGGTTTTTTTTTTTTTTTTTTTACTTTCTAACTTCTGAGTAGCTAAGTTGCGGTTCGTTGAGTTTTCTGAGTTTAATCGCTGCGAGAATTGCTGTGTTAATCGTTGAGTACTGGTTCTGTTTGCAGCAAGTTCGCGAGTCGAGTTTTTGTTGTCTGCGATTAGTTTGTAATGAGTTCAATTTCACTGTCTTACGTGAGTTGTGTTTTTGTTTATTTCGATATTTGGCTCATTCCATTTACAAATGCTATATGTCAAATTTTTCTAAAACAAAATTCCTGTAAATAGTTTTTCCCTTACAAAAAAATTAGTTTAATTAAAATCTAGTTTTAATTCGAATATAGATTAATTTAGTTTTTATTCTTTTCACTTTTAATTAGTTAGTTTAAAAATAGCATAAAAATTAATTTTCCTTAAAATTAATAGTTTAAAATTATCTTTTAGGAATTAAAAGTATAAAATCAAAAATCTTCCAAAATTAATTTGTCCTAATTTGATTAAATTAAAAATTAAGGTTTGCGAAAATAAATAGTCCCTGTGGAACGAATCATTAAATTTTACAATGAAACGAATTGTGCGCTTGCGATTCAAATGTCTTAATTAATTTCTAGCACAACAACAAATGAACATGTTACAAAATTTCAATCAATGTTTACATGGATTATTTTTTTAATTTTTTTTTTTTACTGATTTTTTCCTATTTTTTGTGCTTATTTTTGTTATAAAATTTATAACAAAAATAGTTTTTAAAAATTATTAAACCTGTTAAAATAGTTTTAAAATTTAGTGTCAAAAGTATGTTTAAATCAAATAATTTTATATGTTTTATTAAAATAAATTTGTAAAATAGTTTGATCGTTAGTAAAAAAATTCTTGAATAAGAAGGTGCTTGGAAACAAATTAAAGTATAATCTAAAAATATTCCATTTTGAGTCAAGTCTAGCAAAAATTAATTGATGAAGTTTGAGTTTAAACAAAATGGTTTTAAAGATATGTTAAATTAAATGGCTAAATGTTTTAAATTAAAATAAATTTGTGAAATAACAAAATTATTTAACAAAATTCGAGTACGCCAATGAAGATGGAATATAATGTCTATATAGAACATGAAAACTGGTAGGAAACAAATCTAAAATTTAAATCATTTTTATTCTAAATAATATCATATCATTTCTAAGATTTTTTGTAGCTTTTTATTTACACTGCGACCCTAATCAGATTTATTTCTAAGATTTATTTCTAGATGCGCCAGTGAACATAAAAATAGATTAAAAAAAACAAGAAAGGTTGATGTATATAGTTTCTTAATTATTCAAGATCACCAATCAATGGATTATTACAATGAAGATTATGACTAATAGCGAGTTGGTGGTGATTCTGGGGGATCAGGAGTTGACCCATGAGAATTGAGACGGTCCAGACGGGGGATGATGATCACCTTTAGGCATGGTATGATCCCAAATGGATGAAACATCAAGCAACCTGGGGGAGAATATGTTGGGAAGATAACCAGCTGGTGGACCGGGACTAGGTCCTGATGGAGGAACCGGACCTCTGGGCAACATATGAGAGTACGGAGATGGATCTTGATGAACAAATTTCGTCTCCTCTAACTTAACATTTCTAGCTTCTATAGCAATGTTGGTGTTGCCTATAGTTACCAACGTTAACACTATTATCAAACCCAAACTTTCCATAGAGAAGCAATTTTTGTACATGTGACTTGTTTTCGCTTGACGAATATGTTGTTGGTTCTATATTTATAGGTACATAAGTATGTTAATACATGAAACATATTACTTCCTCCGTCCCAATTATATTGTCCACTATTTCCTATTTTCTTTGTCCCAAAATTATTGTCCATATTTAGTTAATAAGGTAAATTATGTGTTAATTATGTTAACTTTTATGAAAAATAATACAATTACTCCTCCCGTTTTTATTGTCCATTATTTCCATTATTCATTGTCCCAAAAAAATTGTCCATATTCATTTTTATGGTAAAATGATACTCTTATTTAGAGTAAGTGATAATAAAAATAGCTTTAAAAAAAGGAAACTCTTGAAAATTAAATAATAATTTAGGAAATTATAGTTTGATTGAATAGAACGTGGATTTTGATTGATGGACAATAAAAATGGGACGGAGGGAGTATTCGGTAACTTAAATATATTTGACATGATTGAATAAAAGGTGGATTTTGATGGATGGATAATAAAAATGGGACAGAGGGAGTATTAAAGATTGAATGAAGATTTTTAGTCTGTAAGAGCATCTCCAATGGTGTCAAGCCCTTAGGTAAAATTCAAAATAAATTACTTTAAATAAGATATATAGAGAATTTGTAAAATTTTGTCCACTCCAATGGGACAAAACTCTTATCTAAAAATATAGATAACCACAATAGGTTGGCTATATTTGTCGAACCTTTAGCAACCTGTAGTTTAACTTCACATCATCAATTACCATATAAAAATAATACATTCTATTTTTAACAACTTGAAATAATAATAACATACCATTTTTAAAATATAGCCAACCAATATAGTCAATCCCATTGGAGTAAAACACGTTACAGGTTCAACAAATTTTACATAATCAATATTTAGCCAATCATTTTACAAAATACCATTGGAGATGCTCTAATATTTGGTAATTTTATTTATAGATAATTGTATATAAGTATGTTAATATATGAAATTTATGATTAAAGATTGAATGGAGATTTTTTGAATTGATTATCGAGTATTGAATGGAGGTTTTTAATCATAATATTTGGTAATTTTATATATGGATAATGCATATTCTTCAGAAAACGTATTTGATTTGGATTTTATAGGATTTCTTTCTTAATATTTTGTCTTATAAGTTTATGAATATCTGCTAAAAATCTCAATAACTTTTTAAGAATCTTTTTATATTCCATATAAGCTTAAAAATTAAATATTTTGATATTAATCTAGATTTAGGAAAAGTTATTCAAACGTAACGACCGTTAGATAAACAAAGGATTTTAATATTATGAGGGATTTTATTTATTTAAACAAAGAAATTCTAATAAATTTGATGATAAAATCTCTACTACATGACATCAACATCAAGTCAGAACAATGTCACAACTTTACATAACTTTTTCTTGTTAATCAACTGTGTTACTGTGTTGCATCACACACACAATAACTAGAAATAATTTAATTCTAAACAATTTGTTACACATGCACACAGTAAAATTTGAACTATTATTAATGATTAAAGGGAGAATGTTAAATCATCGAATCAGATGCATCTGTGTCAACAGTGCATTTGTATCCTAATCTGCAAATTTAAGCAATTCAAATTATCATCAGGCAATATTTTATATATTTGACACATAATTGCTAAATGTAGTAAAGTTTTGCTTCATACGGAAATTACAGTTCTATCCCTTACTTGTTTTTTGGACAAATGAAGGTCTTTAATACACTAATTAATGTTCCTCATCAATTTTAGGTGTTTAGTTATTACACGTTTTACAATGTAAAATTTATCAAATGGTGATGTTCTTTTTAGAATTAATATTCTATACATTTAAATAGAATTTAATTCAAAAAAAATGTTATATTATTTATAATTTTTCATAGACAATACTAGTAATTAATACTATAATGACATACTTCCAATATTTTTCATTTATTATGTGTGTGAATATAGTTTCAATAAAAAAGAAAATTAAGAAATATAAATTATTCTTAATTTAAAATAAAAGTTAAGTGCAAATATAACAAATATATGTAGACTTAAGACCATCTTCAAAATCAAAATACTCTTAAATATAATATAAAATAGTATTGTTATAGTAATTTATGGTAAATTCATCTATAACAATACTAAAATTTGTTATATATAGAGATTTAAGGTTCAATTCCCGCAAACAACATATTAATTTATATTTATATATAATACTAAAAATTATTATATACAAAGATTTAATGTTCTAAATCTTTCGATAACATATTAAAATTAATATTTATAATATCATATTACACTATAAATAAATTATAAAAAATAAAAAGTAACTCATGTTTTACAAGGAATATAAGATAGTAGATACTAGTATAGATAAATATAATTATGGGTATTTAGGTAAAAACATATTAATATATAAGTAAAAATAATTAAGCAAAAATACTACTCCCTCTGTCCCATCCATTTCTTTACACTTTCCTTTTTGGGATGTCCCAACCAATTCTTTACGTTTCCTAAAATAGTAACTTTTAACAATAAAATACTTTATTACATCCACTACTTCACTCCACTTTTTCAACACTTTACACTATTACATCCACTACTTCACTTATTTTAACAATAAAATCACTATTACACCCACTAACTCACTTATTTTAACAATATTACACCCACTATCTTGGTTTCCGTGCAAAAAGCAAATGTAAACAACTCCTTGGGACGGAGGGAGTATGTATCAAAAAATAGATACCAAAATTTTTAATGTTTTGATTATTATAATATAATATAGATTTTTTGGAAAAAAATTTCAATTTTTTTCATTAATTTTAACTTAAGAATCAATTTAACAATCTCTCGAAATTGGAAACCTATAATTTTGCTAAAATTTGCATAAACGTCGTACGTATTAACTAGTAGGCGTAGGTAGTATTTAATGTAGTGCAGTCAACTTCAATTCACAAGATAATAGGTAATTAATATTTACAAGGTTATATTAGTAATAACAGATTACTGTATGAAGTAAACTTTTACTGTATTTAGCAACACCCATTTGACATATATGATATACCTCTTGCACCAACCTCGCTTTGTAAAATAAAAAAAAAAAATCTTGTACCAACCTTCTTATTTTATTTTTCGAATTAACAATTCAATTCTTTATTTTTTTACTAATATTACAACCACAACAACCACAGATAAAGAAAGTACAAGAATCCCTTCGTTTTAAAAAAAAACAAGAACTTACACCTATCAACATGTTTTTATGAGCACAATTAGACGTAGATCACAAGGGTCTTGAACACAATTAAAAATATAAATGATTTTAAGGATTATTGAAATTAGTTATTATTATGCAGATTAATAGTGATTTATAAGTACTGTTTTCTCCGAGAAAATCAGGATCAAACTCTGCATATATGTGCCAAGCAAGCATAATGTAATTAAGAATAGTTCTGGAACTTAGCAATATGAATCAACGTACTATTTGATTATTCGACATCACCGATAAACAGACTGTTACAAGGTAAATTATGGGTGAATGGTAGTTGGTGGTGGTCCTGGTAGTGGTGGATCAGGAGTTAACCCGTGAGAAGGTCCAGAAGGAGGATGATGATCACCTTTGGGCAAAATATGATACGGAGAGGCTGAAACATCAGGAAATCCGGAGGAGGATGTCCCGGACGGATAGTCTGGTTGATCGGGGACTAGGTCCGGATGGAGGAACGGGACCTTTAGGCAACATCTGAAAGTCTTGAGATGGAACGTTAGTCTCGTCCTCTAGCTTGAGATTTCTTGCTTCTATACCAATGTTAGTGCCTGCTACAGCCACCAACGTGCACACTATTATAAACGCTAAACTTCCCATATAGAAATGAATCTTTGTACTTTGCACTCGATCTTTGTTTTCTGACTTAGCAATACATTGTTGGTCGATAGGCTATTTATAGATAACAAAAAATATGTTAATGTAGTTGATAGGTGTAGAGATTTTCGGGAATACATTCGATTGGCATTCTTGCTCGGTTCGTTTCTTCTTTTCTTGTGAGGCGGTTCGTTTTCTTTCTATATACACTTAAATTTTAAAACTTTTTTCTAAAATCCATATACCTTCAGTTTGACCTTTAAAAATTTGTAATAAAAAATAATAATTCTAAGGAAAATAAACTATATATCTTATCTAACAAAATATCGAAAATATGATTGAGATACAGTATTGATGTCTTAGCAGTTTTCGGATTTACAAAAGAAAATTGTTAGGAAACCAAAACAAAAATTTCAAAAAAGTGTCTAAAATGATACGTGTCTTTTTATCATTGGTTGATTAAATAATTAATGTGCATTCATATGAATTCTCCAATTAAAATTTTTCATTTTGTCAAACCACACATCCACATCATTTTAAAATTTTTTGGGGAATTTTTTTAGTTCTCTAGCATTACTCTTTACAAAAATGTGAAGAGGAGAAAAGCTATGATTTGAAGTCAAAATTCGATGACACTACTGGAAAAAGATGTTAAATACAACGGAATAAATTCAACAGACGATAAATTCAACCAGATCCCGTCGTTTTTATGGTCAATGTCCAGTGAGTTTTGACTGAGCATCATTTTCAACGGAACAAATTCAACGGATGCTAAATGCAACAGAATAAAATCAACCGAATTCAAATTCAACAGTATCCCGTTGAATTTAATTATGACTTTTTCTAACGCGGGAGAATATTTCCACCAAAAATTAAAATCAACGGAATAAAATCAACGGAATAAAATCAACCGAATTCAAATTCAACAGTATCCCGTTGAATTTAATTATGCCTTTTTCCCACCACGCGGGAAGATTCCCACCAAAAGTTAAAATCAACGGAATAAAACCAACCGAAATAAACTCAACAATATCTCGTTGAATTTAATTATGAATTTATTTCACCACGCGGGAAGATTCCCACCAAAACTTAAAATCAACGGAATAAAACCAACAAAAATAAACTCAACAATATCTCGTTGAATTTAATTATGAATTTTTTTAACCACACTTGAAGATTCCTACCAAAAGTTAAAATCAACGGAATAAAATCAACAGAAATAAACTCAACAATATCTCGTTGAATTTAATTATTGCTTTTTTTCTCATTGAATTTAATTTCCACTCAACAAATTCCCACAAAAAGTTAAAATCAACGGAATAAAACCAACAAAAATAAATTTCCTCGATAATTTATAAAGATCACTCCAATTTTTAAGCAATAAATTCATCAACACTCCTCTTTTTCCCTCAAACAAACAAACATCTCATACACTGCATTTGAATTTTGTGTGTCACTCTGAGGCAAGAGTAGTACAACCACTAGCTAATTTCTTCATGAAAAGTTTTAACAAATATAAATTCAACATTGTATTCCACTCAAAATTCCCACCAAAAGTTTTAGCAAAATTCTTACCAAGAATCTAAATACAGAAGATTCCCACCAAAAGTTAAAATCAACAGAATAAAATCAACGGAAATCAAATGCAGCGGTATCTCGTTGAATTTACTTAATCATTTATTCCACTAACTGAAAAAGCTCCACCGAATAATAAATACAACGGAATAAAATCAACGGAAACCAAATACAGCGATATCTCGTTGAATTTACTTAATCATTTATTCCACTTACTTAAAAAACTCCACCGAATAATTAATACAACGGAATAAATTCAACGGTATCTCGTTTAATTTAGTTAATCATGTTTAATTTTCTTAATCATTTATTCCACCCACTGAAAAAGCTCCACCGAATAATAAATACAACGGAATAAAATCAACAGAAACCAAATGCAACGGTATTATTTCATATTCTTTTAGATCTTATTATTATAATTTATTTATTTTTTTGCTAAGTATCTTATTATTATAATTGTTTTACTTGTTTTTATCCTATCTACATACCCAGTACCCACCCGTGGAAACAAACCCCCCTCTCCTCCCCTCTCCTCTTCTCTGTACTTCTCTATCATTTCTTTTTCTTATGTTCTTCAAGCTTTTAAAATTAAGCCTACAAATCGACTTTATTGTTAACCAAATCACCTATATTAGTAATCAAATTTTCTCTCTCTCGAGCCTCTATCCACTCAAGCCAACGAATCAAGCTTTCTCTATCCTCCAGTTTTAAGGTAATTTTGGGGGTGGAGATTTGACTATATTTTTATGGATTTTAATCTGATATATGGATAGATCCGTGTATAAGGAGTGTTACATATTTTTCTCTAAATTTTCTGGACAAGTTTAATGGTCACCGGATTTTGGAGGGTTTGACCGGAATTTCTCTCCTTGTACTCGTTTTGGTAAATTGCTTGTATGTATGTATGGATTGACGTATGTATAGCATCATATATGTTTTTGTAATTTTTTTGATAAACTTGAGTTCGTCGGAGTTAGTTTTGTTTCCCCCGATTTGAATGTTATGGCTCGAGTTTGGGTTGAATTATGAAGGAGTAATTAATGGATGATGTTATGGGAGTGCTTGATATTTGTCGAATTAGTGGTTTACTGGACTGTTTAAGAGGATTACCGGAATTTTATATTTGGCCAGAAAATATGGCCGGATTCTGGGGATGTTCATCGGGGTTCTTGAGCTGCTCATGTCAGTGTGTATGTTTGATCTTCCAAACCTGAATACTACATTTATAAAATTGTTTTTAGACTTAAATTTTAAAAATAAAATCCAAAATTTTTAAATTAATTAAATAAAATCCAAAATTTGATTAAATTTAATTAATCATATTTAATTTATTTTAATCGAATTTTAAGTTGCGACTTTTTTTTCGTCTTAATTTCCTTTAATAATTTATTGTAGCCTATGGGACCCTTGCTCAAACTTATGACAAAAAACTGACTTTGCGATGTAAACGGTATTTGTGACGAAAAATTGATTTTGTGACGAAAATTGTAATTTGTGACGGAAATCTGAACTTTCTACTTGAGCAAAAGTGACGGAAATATTCCGTCGTAATTGACCCCATTTACGACGATTTTAATGCAAAAAATTCGTCGTAAATAGCCAGATTTTTTGTAGTGAATCAACCCATTCTTGTTGATTTTGATAGAATTAAATGCAACATGATTCGGTTGAATTTAATTCAGAGAGACACGTGGCAAAATGATATAACCAACGGAATTTTGTTGATTATGGTAGAATTAATTTCAACAGTTTTCGGTTGATTATTTTACCATTGGCGGCAAAAAGTTTTTTTTTGGTGAAATTCAAAATTGATATTTCAAATTTTGGCGAAATTGTCCAAAGGCGTTTTCAACGGAAAATGGTTGAAAATGGAACCGATAAAATCAACGGGAAGTCGTTGAATTTAACCTTAAATTCAACCGAAAAGCTAATTTCAACGGTCTTATATTCAACGGAAGGAATTCGGTTGAATTTATGGTAAAATCAACGGCTTCTCGTTGATTTTAAACTAAATTCAACAGAATTCTACGGGTGAATGGTAGTTGGTGGTGGTCCTGGTAGTGGTGGATCAGGAGTTAACCCGTGAGAAGGTCCAGAAGGAGGATGATGATCACCTTTGGGCAAAATATGATACGGAGAGGCTGAAACATCAGGAAATCCGGAGGAGGATGTCCCGGACGGATAGTCTGGTTGATCGGGGACTAGGTCCGGATGGAGGAACGGGACCTTTAGGCAACATCTGAAAGTCTTGAGATGGAACGTTAGTCTCGTCCTCTAGCTTGAGATTTCTTGCTTCTATACCAATGTTAGTGCCTGCTACAGCCACCAACGTGCACACTATTATAAACGCTAAACTTCCCATATAGAAATGAATCTTTGTACTTTGCACTCGATCTTTGTTTTCTGACTTAGCAATACATTGTTGGTCGATAGGCTATTTATAGATAACAAAAAATATGTTAATGTAGTTGATAGGTGTAGAGATTTTCGGGAATACATTCGATTGGCATTCTTGCTCGGTTCGTTTCTTCTTTTCTTGTGAGGCGGTTCGTTTTCTTTCTATATACACTTAAATTTTAAAACTTTTTTCTAAAATCCATATACCTTCAGTTTGACCTTTAAAAATTTGTAATAAAAAATAATAATTCTAAGGAAAATAAACTATATATCTTATCTAACAAAATATCGAAAATATGATTGAGATACAGTATTGATGTCTTAGCAGTTTTCGGATTTACAAAAGAAAATTGTTAGGAAACCAAAACAAAAATTTCAAAAAAGTGTCTAAAATGATACGTGTCTTTTTATCATTGGTTGATTAAATAATTAATGTGCATTCATATGAATTCTCCAATTAAAATTTTTCATTTTGTCAAACCACACATCCACATCATTTTAAAATTTTTTGGGGAATTTTTTTAGTTCTCTAGCATTACTCTTTACAAAAATGTGAAGAGGAGAAAAGCTATGATTTGAAGTCAAAATTCGATGAACTTACATCAAAAAATTGATTGCCTCGATCCATTTCGTTGTACTTATCCATTTTTTCATTTTCTGTAATAAACTTGACCAATTTTTTAATGTAAATTTAAAATTATCTAATTAAAACTTAAAGAAACTTAAAAATATATTAAAGTACATTGTATACTTTCTAATAATATAATCTTAAATTTTTTATTGATATAATACATGCAAACTCGAAAAAAACACTACAAGAAAAACGCACATTTCTGACCATCAAATTTGGTCAGAAATGAGCGTTTTCGGTTGGAAATAAGCTTAAAACCGACCACCAGCCGACCAATTCGAGTGGTCGTTTAAACCCTGATCGTAACATTTTCGACTGTCGTCCGACCAAAAAAATGGTCTGTTTTCATATTCCAGTTGTCTACTGATTGGCCCCATAGGCGATGTGGCAGCCACGTGTCCCTTGCCACGTCATGTTATAACCTACCATCCTTGGTCGGTAATGGGTGGTCGGTAATAATTCTTAAAACCTACCACATGTAGTCAGTAAATAATAGACCTACTACTCTTGGTCGGTAAAAAATGGTCGGCAATAATAATTATAACCTACCACTCTTGGTCGGTAAAAAATGGTCGGTAATAATTTTTTAAAACCTACCACATGTAGTCAGTAAATAATAGTCGATAATAATAATTATAACCTACCACTCTTGGTCGGTAAAAAATGGTGGTAATAATGGTTAAAACTTACCACACTTGGTCGTTAATATATTGGTTGGTAATGTATAAACGCTACGTTTTGATTTTGATTTGGAGCCCACTTACTATTTCTAACCAGTTATTACCTACCAGCTCTTACTAAATATGGTAGGATTTTTGCACTTTTTGTTTGCTTTTCTCTTGAATATGGTCGGTAATAACATTAAAATGGTCAATTTTCTGGGCTCGATTTTTACCCAAAAATAGTAATATACCTGCCAAACCAAATTCATTTACATGCTAATTAGCAAACCAAAACCATATATTTGCTATTTATCAAACCAATCCCATACTAAACAAAACAACCATAAACTTTTCAACATATAAATTCAACCATAAAAGAACCACACCAGGGTTGAACAAAAATACCACAACAGCCCAATACATGAGTTCACATAAAAATAAAAACCCTGCAAAGACATATAAAAATACGCTTGATCCCAACAGATTACATTTCAGTATGCCCACCGTCTTCATTTTCTCCACCTATACCATCTTCCTGACCAGCACCATCTTCGCGACCTCCACCATCTTCGCTACAATACACATCATTTTTAGAACTTTCCCCATCTCTGTATTCCTTATTCGCTTCCTCGATTGCCTACAAACAATAAACATGCACGCATCAAACTAAAAATATTGTAAACAACTAACTCTGAAATATACAAACATAGTATAGTTATAACTATAATTTAATTATTTGTTGTTTCTTTGCTGTGAAACACACACTTTTAGACTTATGCCTACACTATATAAATCTGTTATTTAATTTCAATTCCATGCATGTCTAAGACCTAATCTATTTATAATTAACTGATTTGAATTAATAAACAACAACAAAGGTAATCAGTTCAAAAAAGGACATTTGCATGTAAGTATCAAGATGAACTGTTAAACTAATCTAAACATACAAAACATATAGAACTAATAACTATATATACGTGTGGCTTACAGCTTGTGTCTCAGCCTCATACTTGTTACCAATATCGTTTATGATATCAGTGACAACATTGACCACCTCCCGAAAGAAGACGATGTTCAAGTTGCCTCTCCTCTCCTGATCAGAAACTTCAACGAGATTCCTAGCGAGACCTTCCAGTTCCGCATTATCCATCTGTCGCTGAAAATGTCCAGGGTTAGTTTGTGCAGCAGTTACGAATAGTCGGTCTGGCATATTTAAGGGGCGGTTAGGAGGCGAGGACGAGGAACTTGCACCTCCTCTAGTCCCTTCCCTGAAATGATGAGCTAAATCAGGAAGTAGTGTGTTTGCTGGAACACCAGGGAAGCCAATGATACTATTTTTTTTTGGCTTGTCAGTGCTACCGGTTGTTGCCTGCAACCACCAATGTATAGGCTCAGTCAGGTCCGATCCGGGAGAAAGATCAGCTCCTTCACGCTCTAGAATAGCACCGTAGCGAGACTACACAAAAAATCAGTTTATGTATGTTAACAGTTAAATTTTATACTTGTAAATAAACACAATTTGTATTTATACTTCAAGTCCCTACAAGAATTATCAGCTTAATTTTACTGCTAAATCACCCCTGGTTTAGACTACTATGTTGTTTGAGACCTGCTGAGATCAATATGGATTAATGTTTGCAACAAACTATATTACTCAACAACGAAATGCATGTCCTTTCTCAGATGCAATGTATGCTAAAGATCTACACTAAAACAAGCCTAATCTGTAAAAACTAAAACAAGTGCAGGTTTACACTAACCGCATTTGCCATGGCCTCCGGCGTAGTGTAAACTACTTCCCCCTCCCCTTTTTTCCCTTATTATCTCTCCTAGAAGTAGCTGTTGTATGTGTGCGGTCCCACAAATCAAGATGCCTCGGCTTCTTTCCCTTATTCTCCCTTTTCATAACAATTGCCATGGCCTCCGGCGTAGTGTAAACTACTTCCCCTCCCCTTTTTTCCCTTATTATCTCTCCTCGAAGCAGCGCTGTTGTATGTGTGCGGTCCCACAAATCAAGATGCCTCGGCTTCTTTCCCTTATTCTCCCTCGTCATTTCCTAACAGATTTCAACAAATTATTAATAAATGAAAGGTTACATAAATAGATGGATACGAAAATGATAAACTGATAAATGAAGTGTAATTCTACCATTTCAACAGCCTCGAATGCTTTTGCACCTGCGCTGTGCAAGGTGAGAACTCTTTTCCGATTATTTGCTCTAACATTTGATCGATGCTTGTGACCCTCACTATTCCAATACTTTAAGAGCTGGCCCCACAGAATGGGGTGAAAGTACGAGGGCCTCAAATCCTCAGCAGGCAATCCGGCTTCAACCATCTTCTTTTTCAAACGATCTTTCTCCTCGTTCATCACTCTTTTGCAGCATCGTTTCACATGCTTTTTGATACTGTAGGTGGCTTGGAAGCGGCTCCGTCCCTCAAATTCTTATAAAAGTGCTAAAAATCAATAAGAGATAATAAAAACTGGTTAAAAACACTACATGACTTATTGAGTTATGACTAATATATTACTACCCATGGTAGCAAGCTAGGGTAAATTACATGTACGTAGCATTATGCTTTTATTTTATCTTATATATAATATTTATTTTTAAAATATGTTTGTTTGAAAAAACTAGTTTGTAAACGTAATCAATGTAAAAATTAGTTTAAAAATATGTTTATTTTATTTTTATTTAAAACGTAAACAATGTAAAAAATAAATATGTAATAGATAACAGATAAGTAAGTTGATACAAAAAAGTTGTTGTATCTTTTGTTTCATATAGAATCTTTTTTGCAGATAAAAAGCATGTAAAATTAGTATTTTTCAACTTTTTCTCGTTTAAATAAACACTACATGACTTATTGACTTATGACTAATATATTACTACCCATGATAGCTAGGATAAATTACATGTACGTAGCATTATGCTTTTATTTTATCTTATATATAATATTTATTTTTAAAATATGTTTGTTTGAAAAAACTAGTTTGTAAACGTAATCAATGTAAAAATTAGTTTAAAAATATGTTTATTTTATTTTTATTTAAAACGTAAACAATGTAAAAATTAAATATGTAATAGATAACAGATAAGTAAGTTGATACAAAAAAGTTGTTGCATCTTTTGTTTCATATAGAATCTTTTTTGCAGATAAAAAGCATGTAAAATTAGTAATTTTCAACTTTTTCAGGCTTAAATATTTGAAGCATCACTACAAGGAAAACAGGCTCAGACAACGGTTTTTGCCCGTTGTCTGATGCCCTGTTTTCCTGTTGTCTATTGAGGCGCCGTCTGATGCCTATATCAGACAACGATACCAAAACTGTTGTGTGAGCCTTCTTCGACAACAGTCCGTATTTACTGAAACGTTGTGTGAATACTAAAAACAACAACAGTTTGCGTTTAAAAAGTATTGTACAAACTACATTACAACAATGGTCCTTAACTCAGAAACCGTTGTTCTAGGCATGTTTAGACAGGGGTTTTTTGTTTTGGTTGTGTTGTCTATTTCGTTTGCATCCAACACAACATTAATTGGTTGGGTTGCAGTATAGTTTTATAGACAATGGTCTTCTATATCTGTGATGTTGTGTTAAATACTTTCTCACAATGGTTTTATATAAAGAAACCATTGTTGTTTCGTTAGTTAGACGATGGAATTGTTTTAAAAAGTGTTGTCTGAATATTTGTTACACAACGGTTTACTTGAACAGAAACCATTGTAGTTTTTGTTGTTAGACAATGTAAGAGTTTTATAAAGTGTTGTCTGAATATTTCGTTCACAAGGGTTTTAATTGTTAGATTCGTTGCCTGAGCTGTTTTGACACAAGTTTTTCTATTTTAGCGTTTTCATTTATGTGTTAACGTTGTGCGAGTAACTGTAATACAAGTATTTTTATCTTATTGTTTACATTTGTGTGTTGTCTGAGCAACTGTAACACAAGCTTCTATTCATTATCTTGTTGTCTAGGTTCTATTTTGACAATACTTTGGTTTTTCATAGTATTGTCTACAAGTACATTAGACAAAGGTATAATTTAAATGTGCAAACTAAACAAATTACTAAATGGCATTGTCTACAACCTTTAGTAAATAACATTACTAAAATTCCAACCATAAAATCCAAATCCATACAACCATAACATTCATACCAACATATCTACTCCGTTAGACAAACATACCATCAAAAGTACGGACATTGGGCCCCTATTTCGGAATGAACATATTCCACAAAATATAAAACTAACGGCCACCACAGTTTACTGAAAATGTTCATTGTGAAATAACAAGAAGTACTGAAACTGTTCAACGTGCATGGTTCTTCATGAAATACTTGGCCCATTCGATCCTTATCTCATTGAGGTCATCGTTGTTGTAAGCAAGGTTTCCCCTCCCCTGCCACTGAAAAGCAGGAAAACAACATTATAATTTATATACTTTCAATACAAAAAACAAGAACATTAGTCAGGGTTAAATATGTGTAATTTACCTTAATATGAAAACTGAATTCCTTATCAGTGCAGATCTCTTTCATATACCGCATCACAAATAAGCCACAGTCCTTAGTTCCAGTTTGGAGAGGAACACCCTAATCAACACGTAAAAAAGAATTTATACATTCGTACAAGAAACTCATGAAAATCAGGAAAACCGATGATAAATGTACAAATTATTACCGCCAGATTCTCCCAAGTGATTTTCTTCACCATCAACTTCCTGGTACTTTCCTTGTAAAATTTGATCGCACTACGACAATATATTATAAATCAAATTACTATACATTTTTATTAATTGTTAAAGCAGATTAAAAATTAATTTTAAGTTCTGAGAGGTACTCACGTATCAACCACCTCAATCCATTCTGCACTTGCTAATCTACGCTTCAAAGGGTCCATGTGGTAAACCAGTTGTGTTTCAGGATGCACAACAGTTAGCGACCAGTGGTTCCTAGTAAATAGTGACACCAAAAAATAAGAACAATAATATTTACTTAACGTTTATAGGCTAAAACAATTATGTAGTTTCAATTGAAAATATCATCAATTATACACGAAGGGATATTGATAATTAGAGCACCAGTGCATATATCTTTCTTAATAACAATGGCCTCTGTGACTTAAATTGAAAATAACATGATTATTAAATTAGTCTTCACACAAATGTTATTATGTGATGATAATTATTTGTTAGGACTAATTAAGGACATATATCTTAAATATTAATACTCTAACAATGATTTACCTAATTAATTTCTCAAATTTTAGGACTAAATATTAAATGTTTTTCCTGATTAATTTTGTTAATTTTATATCAGTTTTTATTAAAAAGCATGTATTTTTATAAATAATACAAATGGTGTTGTGGAATAAAAATGAGGGTTACGAATACTGCGGCTAGGGTTTGTATGTATTAAATACAAGGGATGGTGAGCTTCGAGCTTTAATGGCTGTTCTTGTGTTCGAGACTGATCGGTCCTCACAAGATGCCTACGTATCTCTGTATTGCTAGAGAATCAAGCCAACGTAGTTCTGAGTATGAGGGGTCAGGCCCTTTATATAGGCTGAGAAGCCTTAGAATTAAGGTAGGAGTTGGAGACTTAATAGATAAGTCACCTCCTTGAGGAAAGTTCTAGATTCCTTCCTTGTAGGAGTCTGTTGCCATATCGAATTGGATGCCTTGGAGGCTAAGTCTTGTAGAGATAATGTCCTTATCTGACACTTATTGCTGAGCTGTTTATTACCCCTAATATTAATTACGAAATTAATATTAAAAATAGGACTTTGGACCCATATGGTGGCCCCCACGCTTGGACCATTCTAGGTCTAATTAATGTCACATTAAATGTGTCTTTTAGGGCTTACTTTTAGCCCATATCATTTGCCCCCCAACTTCTAGGAAAACTGATCAGGTTTTCCTTGAAGTTACAACGGCCTTATTCGAGACTTGGGTTAGGGTTCATTGCTCGTACGCGAGTATTTTCAACAATATCATCTTAATGTAAAGCGTGGAGCGACCGACGCATTTACGACGATGTTAAATGGCACTAGACAGCGCTAATCAGCCTTAAACAACGTTTAAACAGTGTTAAACATTGTCAAATGGCATAAAACGGCACTAAACGGCGCTAAACGGCACTAGACGGTGCTAGCCACCCTTAAACAATGTTTAAACAGTGTTAAACAATGTTAAAAGGGGGGATAAAATGGCACCCACGGTGCTAAACGACACTACTCGGTGCTAATCGGCACTAAACGGTGCTTAAACGACACTAATCGGTGCTAATCGGCACTAAACGGTGCTTAAACGACACTAATCGGTGCTAATCGGCACTAAACGGTGCTAACGACATTATCGGTGCTATCAGCACTAACGGTGCTTACTGCACTAACGGTGCTATAGGCACTAAAGGTGCTTACTGCACTAACGGTGCTTACTGCACTAACGGTGCTATCGGCACTAACGATGCTAAATGGTGATCGGCTGACGTTTTTTGAAAACGTTGAATCATCATTGTCATGTTTGAATCATCACTAACGTGTTTCAATGTTCTGAACCACTTTAGTGAGGTATGAAGCGAGTCAGGGGTGTTCTGAATATCAAAGTGATTTTTCAAGGTTGACGGACCATCAGCATCCACTTCCAGTTGGCTAAGGCCCTCAAAAAATGAGGTGGTCGGCAAAGGATGGTCCAAGACTATAGAAAATTCAATTAGTTTCGCGTGGACTGTAAGATCATCCAAATCTGACATCCGGAGCTCAAGATATGGCCCAAACAGCGTTGAAGGGGTCGGATTGAGTTCCCGGTCGGCCTAAGGGCTTCAAAATGCCTCGGTCGGCCAGTTATCCAGTCGGCCAATGGTCTCCAAGACTGTAGAACATTCAGAGATCTTCGCGTGGACAGTAAGATCGTCCAAATCTGACATCCGGAGCTCAAGATATGGCCCAAACAGTGTTGAAGGGTCCGGGACATGAGGTCGGTCATCAACGTGACATATCGATCATCAAGGTGAAGTTTCAAACATCAACTTCAGGTTTCAAACGTCAATTTCAGTATTCTAATCATGGATTTCCATCTTCGAACATGATCTAAGTGGCATCAAACTGTGCTAAACGACACTAAACGGTGCTTAATCTCAATTTCAACTGTCGCTTGATTATCTTGTTCAAGACAATCTCAATAGCGATCTTGATCATCGAGACGGGGAAACAAAAACAAAAAATGTGAAATCCCAACTCGACCACCACTGTCAGTTGGCCGAACCAAATCTTCATATCGACCATCGATGTCGGTCAGCCGGGGCGTCCCCGGTGAGCCGGTCGGCCGGGACCTCGGTCGACCGAATTTTTTTTTATTTTTTATTTTTTGAAACGAAACAAGAAAAACTCGTATCGATGATCGAAGTCGGTCGGCTGGAGGGTTCCCCGGAGGGGCGGTCGGCTGAGGAGCCGGTCGGCTGGAACGAGCCCGTACCGAGAGCTGATTCCAGTCGGCTGGAGCATGTCCGGGGAGGCCGGTCGGCCGGTGACCCGGTCGGCTGAAAATTTTCCTTTTTTTTTTTGTCGAACCCATACCAACCGTCGACGTCGGTCGGCCGACGTGTGCACGGAAGGCCAGTCGGCTGGGACACCGGTCGGCCGGTTCAATATCCATGCCGGCGGTCGAAGTCGGTCGGCTGGAGGGCTTCCCGGAGGGCCGGTCGGCCGAGACTTCGGTCAGCTACAAAATTTTTTGCTCCGTTTCTTTGTTACAGTGGTTGGCTCGATCTCTATCATTGATTTTTATCTTCACATACCGACATCAACCATCGACATGGAACCGACTTGGTCACTATTAGTGATTTTCAATTTTTGCATACCGGCTTCGACCATCGATATGGAATCAATGTTTGGCCACTCATGGCTAGAGTTACTTACTTTCGCATATCGATATCGATCATCGATATGGAATCAATGTTGGCCATTCATGGCTATAGTTACCTATTTTCGCATATCGATATCGATCATCGATATGGAATCAATATTGGCCATTCATGGCTAAAGTTACTTACTTTCGCATACCGATATCGATCATCGATATGGAATCAATATTGGCCATTCATGGCTAAAGTTACTTACTTTCGCATACCGATATCGATCATCGATATGGAATCGATATTGGCCATTCATGGCTAAAGTTACTTACTTTCGCATACCGATATCGATCATCGATATGGAATCAATATTGGCCATTCATGGCTACAGTTACTTACTTTCGCATACCGATATCGATCATCGATATGGAATCAATATTGGCCATTCATGGCTAGAGTTACTTACTTTCGCATACCGATATCGATCATCGATATGGAATCAATATTGGCCATTCATGGCTAGAGTTACTTACTTTCGCATACCGATATCGATCATCGATATGGAATCAATATTGGCCATTCATGGATAAAGTTACTTACTTTCGCATACCGATATCGATCATCGATATGGAATCGATATTGGCCATTCATGGCTAAAGTTACTTACTTTCGCATATCGATATCGATCATCGATATGGAATCAATATTGGCCATTCAGGGCTCTGTTTGAGGTTTTATATAGTACCTTGAATCCCATCACTCCCACTAACTGTTTCTGTGCCTTCAAGGCATTATCAGGGAGCCAACTAGTCTCAAGATGAGCTCGAAGAGGGTCCATCCTTCAGCTTACATCAACTGGTGCTACCAATTTTGATTCGATATTGGGGTCTTAGGACCTGGAAGCAAAAGCTCTCTGCATAATTCTTTATCTCAGAAGAGCCATACTTAGACTGGGCTTCGGCCTTAATGTTCTTTTCTCCCTTGGGATATACTCAACATGGCATTTATCGAGCGGGGCTATCACGGCTTTCACAATCCTCAAGTATTTGGCCATATTCTTTTCTCTAGCCTCAAACTCTCCATTGACTTGTGAGACTACCAGATTTGAGTCTCCACAAACTTTCAGGTTCTTCACCCTCAGGGCTCTCGTCAATCCAAGGCTGGCCATCAGAGCTTCATACTCCGCCTTATTGTAGGTTGTTTGGAAGTCCAACTTTAAGGCATACTCAAGTGTGAACCCATCATGGCTTTGCAGAACTAAACCTGCACCACTGGTTTTTGTTTTTGATGCCCCATGAAAAAAGAGCTTTTTGTTTTTGATGCCCCATCAAAATATAGCATCATCAAAATATAGCATCCAATATTCCTTCTTCTCTTCCAGGGGTTTCTCACCTTGCTGATTTTCCTGGTCTATTACCTCCTGCCCCCCGGACTTCTTGGTTGTCAATGATATATTCAACCACGAAGTCAGCTAGAGCCTGGGCATTGATGGCCATCCTAGGCTTGTACTTAACATTGAATTCTCCAAGTTAGATTGCCCACCTGATGAGCCTTCCATTGGCTTTCGTGTTATGCAATATGTTTCTTCAACGGGTGTTCCATCAGGACTTCAACGTTTGTCTTTATCCAGGGTCCTTCAAGGACTTAAACTCTTATCTGCCGTAACCTAACTCTACCATTCGGGGTATGCATTCGTTTGTTTTCATTCGTGTATTCTTTTATTTTCGGTACTTGGTCATCTTTGACTCCCACATCAGGTGCTTGGCACATAAATAAAATCACAATCAATGAATGGAAAACAAACATGCATTAATAACTTGAAATGGGTTCAACCCTTACCTAGAGTACTACTGTCCTACTCGGAGCAACATGCTCTGCAATGGTTTTAATGAACCTTATTTCTACTTCTACTATATAAATATGAAGCTAAGTCCTACTAGGATAACTTAAGCCCAATCGGGGTTTTGCAAGACTAGGTATGCACCACTTAATTTTGTTTTTGATGCTCCATCAAAATAGGGCACCCACTACTCCTTTTGGTCTCCTCATTCTTATTCTGAAGTTCACTTCCTGCTTGGGGTACTACCTCCTGCCCCCCGACTTCTTGGTTGCCAATGGTACACTCAACCACAAAGTCAGTTAACGCCTTAGCCTCAATGGCTGTCCGAGGCTTCTGTGTGATGTCCTCTGCTGACCTTTCTTTGTGTTCCTTACCACTGTGGACTTCCATGTCTTCAATCGGAAGGACCTGCCCCCCGACTCCATCAGGCCTTAACGAGGCTACATAACAGCTTCGTGCCATCTTCTGATCACCTTTGTGTTCTCCAACACCATTCCTGGTAGGGAACTTGATCTTCACATGATAGGTTGAGGCAACAGCCTTGAATGCATGAAGTCCAGTCCTTCCAAGGATAGCGTTGTACGTTGAATCCGCCTTGATTACCAGGAAGTTCAACATCCGAGTGGCCTCCTTGGGCTCTTGCCCAATAGTTACAAACAGCTGAATAGTCCCTTCAACTTTGGATTTTACTCCATTAAATCCGTATATAGGCATGTTATTGGGGGTCAACTGAGAATCAGTGTATCCCATCTTCACAAACGTATCATGAAACAGAATGTCAACGGAAGCTCCATTGTCTATCAAGACTCGCTTCACCTCCGAGTTTCCAATCACAGGAGTTATAACCAACGGGTCATCATGGGGGAACTTCACCCCTTCCAAGTTTGAGTCATCAAAGCTAATCGCTACCTCAGTTTTTGCACGCTTCGGGGCCTCTCCCACGATGTGCAACACCTCTCGAGCATAAGCCTTTCGAGAGTTCCTAGTTGTCCCGGCCGCAGTCGGGCCTCCTGAGATCATGTTGATTACTGGCCCTCGGGGCTGTGGGTTGCGATCTTGATCGTCATCCCTTCTATTATAGTCTCTTCTCTGGTTACCACGGTCTTCACCCTTAGTGAAGTGCCTCAGCTTCCCTCTACGGATCAAAAACTCGATCTCATCTTTGAGTTGCTTGCAATCGTCAGTGTCATGCCCCACGTCTCTATGGAATCTGCAATACTGATTCTGGTTTCTCTTTGCGAGATCACCCCTGAGTGGCTTCGGCCTTCTGAAATCCTTATCATTCTCAATGTCCAACAAGATTCGACTCCTAGGAGTATTCAACCTTGCATACTCAGTGAACCTTGACCCTTGGTTCTTCTTAGGGGCAGAGTCGGAGTCCTCGCTAGTTCGGGGATATTTGTCCCTAGCATCATACTCTTGATCATTATAGTCCTGGTCTTGCTTTCGCTTCTTGGAGTCATTGTTACCTCCTCCTCCACCTACGGTGGTTTCTTTCTTCAAGCTATCCTCAGCTTTAATATACTTATCAGCCCTTCGTTGGAGCTCAGCCATGTCCTCAGGGGGATGCTTCGCCAATGATCTCTTGAAGAAGAGGTCAGTGGTTCCGTGCTCCAGGGCTACCATTGCCACTTTATTTTCCAAATCAGTGATATTCAGGGTCTCCTTAGTGAATCACTTGAGGTAATCCCTCAGATTTTCATTCTTTCCTTGCACCACATACATAAGAGATGCGGAGCTCTTCTCATGCACCCTTCCGCTAATGAATTGGCTAACGAAGGCGGCACTCAACTCCTTAAAAGAGCCAATAGAGTTCGCAGGCAATCGGCTATACCATCTCTGAGCCATGCCCGATAGGGTTTGGGGGAACGCTCTGCACTTTAGGGCATTACTTGCAGGCTGCAGCAGCAGTGCGTTCGAGAATGTTCTCACATGGTTTGCGGGATCACCCGTTCCATCATAAGCCTTTATTGTAGGCATCTTAAACTTCCTAGAGATGTGAGCATTCATCACTTCCTCGGTGAACGGGGGTGTTGGATCATTAGGATCTCCGAGAGGCATCAGATCTTTGGGGTTTCCCTTTGGAATTTCCATCCTTGTGGTTGTTCTTCCGAATGAGGCATCAGCCCTTCTTTGTCTCCTTGAAGACCTCTCCAAATCAATGATGGGAATCCTTCCTGCAGTTGGAGGAGGCTGAGTTTGATTTAGCCTAGCTTGTTCTCTTGCCATATCTTCTTTCAATTTTAAGATCTCGGCATCATAAGCCTTGATCCTTTCAGTAGTTGTCAAAGATTGTCCATCACGGATGTCTTGAGTCCTCCTTCGAGGTTCTCTACTAGCACGTCGCCTCCTCGGGGCTTCATCACGGTCATCATCCTCATCGTCGGAGGAGGTTTCATCAGTATAAGGACCCGAATAATCGTGATACTCTCGATCTCGGATCTGCAAAGCGTGACCACTTTGGCTTGTCCCTTGGATAGGAGGATAATTAGGCAGCCCGTATGTCGGGTTAGTACTCACGGGGAGATCTGTAGTGTGGATCTGGACCCCATGCAATGGGTTGTTCGGATCAATCAGAGGAGAGACCACCATCTGAAGAGGATTGGTTTCTCGTCTTGTACGGGTAATCGGAGGTAATGTACTCTCAACGTAGGGGATCGCCCCTGATTGTTGAGAAACTTGAGATTGGGTGATCGCCCCTGATGCTGGCGGAGCTTGTTGGGCAATCGCCCCTGATGCTGGGGGAACCTTTTCGGTGATGGGTGGAGCAGATCTGAGAGGTATGGCCTCAGTTGCAACTGGTGTTGTTCTTCGTGTTTGAACCATGGTTGATGTTGTCTTCCCACAGACGACGCCAAATGTTGTGGAATAAAAACGAGGGTTACGAATACTGCGGCTAGGGTTTGTATGTATTAAATACAAGGGATGGTGAGCTTCGAGCTTTAATGGCTGTTCTTGTGTTCGAGACTGATCGGTCCTCACAAGATGCCTACGTATCTCTGTATTGCTAGAGAATCAAGCCAACGTAGTTCTGAGTATGAGGGGTCAGGCCCTTTATATAGGCTGAGAAGCCTTAGAATTAAGGTAGGAGTTGGAGACTTAATAGATAAGTCACCTCCTTGAGGAAAGTTCTAGATTCCTTCCTTGTAGGAGTCTGTTGCCATATCGAATTGGATGCCTTGGAGGCTAAGTCTTGTAGAGATAATGTCCTTATCTGACACTTATTGCTGAGCTGTTTATTACCCCTAATATTAATTACGAAATTAATATTAAAAATAGGACTTTGGACCCATATGGTGGCCCCCACGCTTGGACCATTCTAGGTCTAATTAATGTCACATTAAATGTGTCTTTTAGGGCTTACTTTTAGCCCATATCAAATGGTAAAAGTAAAGAAATAAGTACTCACGCGGCGTTGTATGGCACTAGAAAATAGGATCCTCGCTCTCCATTTTTGAATCTGAAAGATAATTCACGAGCCCTCTCTGTAATAGTACCGCAACCATTTGCGCCAACCATCCCAAGATCAACGAAGTATATCATGCTGGACATTTTGTGTCTTTTCAAAAACATCTCCAATAAACTATATAAAAAGCAAACAATTATGGACACAATTAAAAACTAAGTTGCAAAAATAAAAACAATTATTAGAAGCGATGATCTAAATATTAAACTTAGATACTTACTTAATAAACAAGCAAATAACAGACCCTGATATTTCTCCTCCTGCGCATAAGGCATGGGAATCGGATAAAAATAGAACTTGTTTTTTGGCTGATCCGAAAGCTTCTTTGCACAGCACAAATCTGGATGTTTTGCCATCCTTCAATGCCTCCTTTGCCCAGAGCCACATATGCTTCAGCTTCGGAGGATAATCATCACCCATGTCTAACACAAACTCTGGTTTCTTCACTATATCAGCCACCTTCTTAAACTTCCTTTGGCTAGATTTCTTGACGCCCTTGAAAGAAACAATGTAGTCGATAATTCAGAACACAAACTAAAGCAGTACGAAAAGTTGGACGGTTACGTAAACAAATATAAAAACTAACCTTTTGAGTTTCTTTCGATGCATTACTGCTTTTCTTTACTTCTACAATGAGGTGTCTTGGCCACTCAACAAATGTCCCCACAGCTTGTTCCACGATGGTGATCTCATCTTGGATGGGGAAAGGAATTAAGGCAGATCCTTGGACAACACGAGTAATACAGACTCGTGCATTCTCTTCTGGTAAATGCTTCCCGTGAATAACTTTACACACCGTATCAACAGTTCCATAAGCAACAACATTGGTAGGGGAGTCTATGGTTAATTCCCACTCCACAGCGCACCCAACCCCCCCCAATATTCTTGTCCTCATCATTTGCAATCTCCTCAAACGCATTACTCTCAACCTGAACAATCTTATGAATCCCAGCCTCATCTTCAACCTTTTCCTCAACATTGTCAATCTTCTCTTCAATATTGTCAACCTTCTTAATATCGACAACCTTCAACTCCAGGTCATCATCAATCTTCTCACTTGATTTTTAAGCCACCAATTTGTCAGTATCAAGATCCAGTTGCTTTCTTACACCTAGCAACTCCATGTCATTCAAAATTGCAGGTGCACCCTTGCTACAGCTTCCTTGTTGCGAGACAACATTTGGACTGTTACCGGCATCTGTAAGCTTTCCACCTAAAAGAACTTTTATATTCTCCATCTCCGCAGCCCAAAACTCATCCCGCTCTTGAACAATCTTTTCTCTTTCTTCTTTCATAAACTTCTGGATACCATCTTGGATCCTCTCTTCAATTGTTTTTTTCTTCCTCTGCCTCGGCAGGTTAAAGTACACAGACTGCTTGACATGAGTCCCTTGGCCACGGACTCGTCCTCGATGCTCAGGTTTACCGAGCACCTTTGAGAGGACATCATTAGTGCCTTCCTCTGTCAACTCCCCTTCACTGATTCTCTGTTTCATAACCGCCTAAAAATTTAACCAAAAATCAAAGGGTGACCCCAAATATTTTGGTAATGTGGAAATTTAATTAAAAGATAAATGAATAACTTATAATCTCTTCAGCAATCTCTTTAACTTTAGGATCCTTATAGTTTCCATCTTTATCCTGTCGCGCACGAACCCAGGTAGCTGACCGATCTATCTCGATTTCAGGATTGCTTTGCGACTGCATGAATAACCATGTTCGAGATATCAAAATTAAGAAACATCAACCCGTTTGAATATGACTCTTGTAAAAAATCAAAGAGTGTATATTGCTAACCATTTCTTGTTCAAGGTTAGCATAACCCTTGCGAGAGATGCAGTGAGGGTATTCATTCAGCTCCCTTCTCTTTTTCTGCGTAGTGTGGATCTCCTTTTTCACATAACAGATAGTTAAAAAATTAGCAACAAAGCCTAATGTAACTTGTATGAACTTTGAAAACAAATAAAGTCAAAAACTCACAATAAACTCAATAGAGAGACGATCAGAAACAAACATATCCCAATGTGCTTTCTCGATAAATGAGTAGTCAGCTGGAGGAGACTCCAACAACTCAAGTTGATCCCGGTAAGGAAGGATGTATGCAGTTGTTAACCGACTTTTAAACTCCCTCCACTTCTGGCACGCTGACTTCAACACCATCTTCCTTGCTGTTGGCGGCACATCAAATGCCATCTACATTCATAAGAATTGTTACTTAAGTGCAAGTTAGGTGGTAGGCAACAATGTGTACTTAAGTACTAGTAAGGGCAATCAATGTTACCTGCACAGAATCCCATATTTTATTCTTTCTTTCTTTCGGAACACGTATCCATGAATCATACCATACTGCGACTTTAGTTCTTGCAAGAACTCCGATGTAAGACTGCATTTCAGTTCCCGCATCACCGTAGGGCTCACCCTTTGCATTAAAAGGCACCGGGAGCTTGATGCCCAGGATCTTACGTCGTACAATCCTATGCATTGTCACAGCTCCGCGTTTCAAGAGTTTAAGTCCCTCTTTTTTCTCAGCCACTGCTTGACTCCCACGTTTCCTTTTCTTGGATATTTGATTTTGCAAATTGCTGGAAATGGCCTTCCCTTTAACAGACACAGGGGAGGAATTACTTTGAGAGGGCTGCACTGGTGTTTCGGTCATTGAGGCTGACTTGTTCTTCTTTAATGCCTTTAAAATGGCAGAGGTACGAGAGGCAGTACGAGCAGAGGCAGATTTTGTTTTCCTTGAATCCATGATAAATCTACACACAAACAGAGAAAGAAACATAAATCTCAACCAAAGTCACATAAATCATAGTCACAAACAAAGAAACACAGTCACAAACAAAGAAACATAGTCACAAACTCAATCAAAAATCACATAAATCTCACACAAACAAAGTCAAAAACTCACTCAAATATCACATAAATCTCACACAAAGTCCAAAACTCACACAAATATCACATAAATCATACACAAAGTCCAAAATCTCACACAAAGTCCAAAACTCACACAAAAATCACAGTGACATACTATCAAACACTTGGTATGCATAAATCACTATGCATATATATCTTACACAACAATGACATAAACTAAAACACAAAGTCCAAAACTCACACAAAAATCACAATCACATTTTATCAAACACTTGGTAGGCATAAATCATTATGCATATATATCTTACACAACAATGACATAAACTAAAACACAAAATCTCACACAAAGTCCAAAACTCACACAACAATCACAGTCACATATTATCAAACACTTGGTAGGCATAAATCACTATGCATATATATCTTACACAACAATTACATAAACTAAAACACAGGGAAACACACTAATAAACACACTAATGCATGCATAACATAAAAAGAGAAATCAAGCAAGAGACAAGGAGGGAGGGAGAGAGAAAGGGTGAGAGAGACAGAGAGAGGGAGGAAGAGGAGAGATCGAGAGAGAGAAAGAGAAAGAGGGGGAGTGTGGGAGAGAAAGAGGAGGGAGATAGACTGTGTGTGTGCGAGAGAGAGAGAGAGAGAGAGAGAGAGAGAGAGAGAGAGAGAGAGAGAGAGAGAGAGAGAGAGTGAGAGAGAGAGAGAGAGAGAGAGAGACTGTGTGTGCGAGAGAGAGAGACCTGTCGCCGCCCGAAGATGAGAGCTCCGATTGAAAAGAGAGGGAAATGAAAATTGTGATTGAGAAATGAAAGAGGGAAAGTAAACCTAAGCAAACTTAACCAGTACTAAATTAATATTCTATTATAATATTTTTAATAATGTATTATAATATTTAAATAAAACATATATTTAGTAATTTATAAATTTGAGTCAGTGTTGTAAAAAGCGGGAATCGGACTTAATCGGTAGAGGCACTGTCCAGGGATTAATCGGGGATGATTAATCGAATAATCGGATTATTAATCAGTGCGGTAACCCATGGAACAGGGATTAATCGGTGATTAATCGTGATTAATCACCGATTTTTAGAACAGAGATTTTGAGTATAATAATTTGAATTATACATATATGTATATTTTTTTTAATGATAAAAAAAATGTGAAAAATTGTTGTACTAACTTTTATATTGAACCAAAATGTATTAATAATAAAAATAAATAATTTGTTCAATTTAATTTAATAATATTTATTATTAAAAATTAAATTTCGTTCATATCGTTGTTATCGACTAAATCAAATTAAATTAAATTCAAATTGATTTAATTAAACCTTCTATGTGTAAAGAAATATTGTTCTTATCACTTAAATTAAATTCGTTATTATTATAAATAAAATATCACCGAGTACAAATCTTAAACCCTAAACCCTAACATGTGATACGGATTTTACATTACCCATGTATTATTCGAATAAGTATAAGTAAATACGGTCAAAAATGTCTTACGTTATTATGTTTCAACTTAATAACACATTCGAAGCCGTGTAAACGGTACAAATTGATTTAAATAGCTGGAAAATAAAGACAACAGTTTTTCCGCCAAAACTGTTGTGCCAAAGCACCTCAGACAAGTCTTTTTTCCAAAATACCGTTGTGTAATTCAGACAACGGAAATATTTGAAATTCTGTTGTGCAATATGCTTTCCAACAACCCTTTCCATATTTAAAAAACCGTCGTATGGATCATACAACGGTTTTTTTTAAATTTCTGTTGTGGGATTGCCGTTTGCACAAGCATTTTTTTAACAGAAACCATTGTCTGAATACTATTTCGTTTTCGCCCAAATTGACTCTTTTAATTTATAAATTTTTCACTCCCGTTCCTATCCTTTGAATCTTATATTATTAATTAGTAATTAATATGTCAATTTGTTCAATATTATATCGTGGTTTATAAATCTATCGATAACAAGAACTATATTATATAAATATATATAGCACTCTATTAATACGTGGTACTATTTATTTGCAAAGGAAATTATCGTTCATATATCGAATAAATTTGTTATTTATATAAATGAAATATCAACCAGTCTCGTGTTCGCGATTCTTGATAAAATAAAGTTATCAAAACCCTAAACCCTAACACGTGATACGGATTTTACATTACCCATGTATTATTCGAATAAGTATAAGTAAATACGGTCAAAAATATCTTATGCTATTATGTTTCAACTTAATAACACATTCGAAGCCGTATAAACGGTACAAACTGATTTAAATAGCTAGAAAAAAAAAAAGACAACGGTTTTGCCGCCAAAACTGTTGTGCCAAAGCACCTCAGACAAGTCTTTTTTCCAAAATACCGTTGTGTAATTCAGACAACGGAAATATTTGAAATTCTGTTGTGCAATATGCTTTCCAACAACCCTTTTCATATTTAAAAAACCGTCGTATGGATCATACAACGGTTTTTTTTTAAATTTCTGTTGTGGGATTGCAGTTTGCACAAGCATTTTTTTAACAGAAACCATTGTCTGAATACTATTTCGTTTTCACCCAAAATGACATTTATTAAAACATATTAATAAATCGAAGACATAAAACATTAAAACAGAACCCCAAATCATCTCTTCTCAATATTTATGAGTGAAATCGAAGACCCAGCGATTTGAGTGCAGGCAAAATCGAAGACCCGGCTCTTCTTCGTCATCTCTTCTCTGCTTCTCATCATCTCAGTAGCTCAGTTGACCAACACAGCTTCTCAATCGATCTTATAAGGAGCTTCGATTTATTCATCTCAAGCTTCGATTTGGTAAGTGGTGAGTTTATTCATCTTTTAGTTTCGATTTTGTTAACTGTGGTTCTTCTATTTTGCTCTCTAGCTTTGATTTTGTATTCTCCTTAGCTTCGATTTTGTCTCTTTAGTAGCTTTGCTTATGCCCATCAATCATATCCTCTGGAAATGGTTAATTATTTGCTCTGAGTTTTCTTAATTATTGTTAAGATCTTAACAATAATTAAGAATCGGTACTAGCTTTGTTGTTAATTATTTGCTCTGAGTTTTCTTAATTATTGTTAAGAATCGGTGCTTTATCAAAATTTGATTTATGGTTAAGATTTTGAATGCCCTAAATTTGGCAGTACAGGGCAAATTTGAATGCTCTAAATTGGATTTTATGTGCAAATTATGAGCTCTGTTAAATCAAGCAAAATCAATATCTTGATACTTAATCCAACTATTTAATATCTTGATATTAGCTCTGTTAATATCTATGATCTAGCAAGGAAAAAAGGTTAGTTCAAGTAAAAAAAACACAGGCAGCTAGTAGACTAGTAGAGAAAGCTTTATCTGTTAAATTTTAATGCAAGTTATGCTAGTAGTTGGAATTGCTAGTTAATTTGAATGCTCTGTTTTAATTAATTAAACTGCATTACATTCCTCCTAGGTGTGCCTTATGTAATCCATGCTTTTTTTGAATTAGATGGACAGGGATTGGTTAATGGCTGACAGAAGATCAAGAGAGTTTCAAACAGGAGTTGAAGACTTGTTGATGTTTGCATTTGAGAACGGACATAATGAAGATAAAATTAGTTGTCCATGTATGAAATGCGCACATAGTAAATCATGGAAAGCTCGGATAGTGAGGGATCATCTTTTCCTAAATGGTATCGATAAGACCTACAAGCGTTGGATTTGGCACGGAGAAACAAATGAAGAAGGAAGTCAGCCTTCGACGGAAGGGACCGACAGTTCACAATCTGTGCATCAGCAACCGATGAATACAGATCAGAATATTGATGGTGACGATGATATTTCCCTGGACTCAGATATATTTAACCATGTTCAATCTGAACATGAACCTCTTTATCCAGGATGCGAAGGATTTTCAAAGATGAAGGCTTTAGTAAAGTTATACAACATCAAAGCAAAATATCAAATATCTGATTGTGGCTTCTCTGAAATTCTACTTTTGGTCGGGTCTATGCTCCCGGAAGGCAACACATTACCTTCTTCATTCAGTGAAGCCAAGAAAATCTTGCGTGTTTTAGGCATGGAGTATGAGAGAATACACGCTTGCCCTAATGATTGTCTATTATATCGTGGAGAGAGAGATGAAGATGAGACAAGGTGCCGCATTTATCAAGCTTCTAGATGGAAGTTAAACAAAAAAGGGGGTAAATTGGAAGGGACTCCTACAAAGGTTCTGTGGTATTTTCCTTTGATACCACGTTTAAAGAATTTGTTCAGTTCACCTCAAACAGCCAAGGATTTGACTTGGCACGATTCAGAGAGAATAAAAGATGGCAAAATGAGACATCCGACAGATTCAAAAACATGGAAGGAAGTTGATGCAAGGTGGCCAGATTTTTCTTCAGATTGTAGAAACCTTCGGCTAGCTTTATCGTCGGATGGATTCAATCCGTTTCATACCACCAATATTGATTATTCTTGTTGGCCAGTTTTGATGACAATCTACAATCTACCACCGTGGCTTTGTATGAAGAGGAAGTATATCATGCTATGTTTGTTGATATCCGGACCCAAGGAACCCGGCAATGATATTGATGTGTTTCTTCAACCACTTATTCAAGATTTACAAAAGTTATGGAGTGGGACACATGTTTATGATGCATTAAAAAAGGAGCACTTTTTGCTTAAAGCCATTTTGTTATGGACAATAAGTGACTATCCGGCCTATGGTAACTTGTCCGGAAATGTTGTGAAAGGGTATAATGGTTGTACAATTTGTGTTGATGAAACAAAAGCAACTAGACTTGTTAATTACCGTAAGTGTGTGTTTCTCAGACATCGGAGGTGGTTGGCCCGTGATCATCCATATCGGCGGCAGAAATTTTTTTTTTGATAACACCATTGAAAAAGAAACTGCTCCACTTCCATTAACCGGAGAGCAGGTGCTTCAAAGAGTACAACATTTGAACGGACATGTTTATGGTAAGACACAACGCCAGCCTCGCTTAAAGAAAGGTGATCCTCGGCCAATTTGGAAGAAAGTTTCTATATTTTTTCAGCTTGTGTATTGGAAATATTTTCCGGTTAGGCATGTTCTCGATGTGATGCACATCGAGAAAAATATTTGTGAAGCTTTACTTGGTACCTTTCTTAATATACCAAAGAAGACCAAAGGCAAAGAAATTGTTCGTCTTGACATGGCAGAAATGGGAATTCGTGTGGACCTGCGGCCAAAAATTCGGGAAAAAATGAGAAGTTACCGTTAGCATCTTGGAATTTAACTCATGCTGAAAAAAAGGTTGTTTGCTCTTCCTTTCTCGGATTGAAGTTGCCTGATGGATTTTGTTCTAATATTAGGAGTCTTGTGTCAATGGAAACACTTCGACTTACTGGTTTGAAATCTCATGACTGTCATATGATTTTGCATCACCTGCTCCCCATTGCAATTCGGTCATCGCTGCAAAAATAGGTTAGGAACACTGTTATTCGGTTTTGTCTATTCTTTAAGGCCATTTGCAGTAAAGTTATTGAGGTCGATAAGTTAGAGGAAATGCAATCTCAGTTAGTAGAAACTTTATGCCAGCTTGAAAAGTACTTCCCCCCTTCCTTGTTTGATATCATGTTTCATCTTTCGGTTCATCTTGTACGAGAAGTTGAGCTTTGCGGACCAATGTTTCTTAGATGGATGTATCCTTTTGAGAGGTATATGAAGACATTTAAGGGATATATAAGGAATCGGGCTCATGCAGAAGGTTGTATTGCTGAGGCTTATATTGCGGAAGAGGGGGTTGAGTGTTTGGTGGACCACGAGGAAGCGACTATCGGGGTACCGAAAACTGGTAGGCATACAAAAGATTCTACTTACAGGCCTTTATCTGGCGCAACAATGGTAAACCCGAGCAGCACTGATTTGCATGTAGCGCATTTATGTGTACTACAAAATACAACTGCCATTATGCCATATTTTCAGTAAGTCCTGAAATTATAATTTTGCAGAATTTATAGGAAGTCATTCTAATTATTTTCTACAATTGTGGGCAGTGAACACATGTCAATTTTGATGACCACCTATCCAGATCATGAAAATGATGAAATGTGGCTAAAAAACAAGCAAAATGAGACATTTCCGAAATGGTTCAAAGATAAGGTATTATGTGCATTTTCATAATATTTTTGTGCATGTTTTTAAACTGCGTTGCTCACACAAATCATTTTTCAACTAATATGTATTTTTTTGGCAGATTGCTTCCGATTTGTTTGATGGTAATGAGGTACAAGATGAGATAAGGTGGATTGCAGATGGCCCCAACAAGGACGTTCCTACATACAGCGGCTACAAAATGGATGGTGTTACCTACAGTACTAAAGACCGTGATGATACACGGCAAGTTCAATGCAGCGGTGTTTGTGTAGAGGCCGATACAATGGTTGTGCAGGGCAAGGATAAAAAAATAGAGCATTTGTCACATACAGTTTATGGTGTCATAACAAATATATGGGAGTTGGACTATTGTAACTTTAGGATTCCAATATTTCGTTGTAAGTGGGTAGATATGAACAAAGGAATTAAGGTCGATGACTTGGGGTACACATTGGTTAATTTGAACAGGTTGGGGTTTTTGAATGATCCATTTGTGTTAGGAAAACATGTGAAGCAGGTTTGTTATATCGACGATCCCCTTGATAAGTTATGGTCCGTTGTGTTGAAGCTACCCGAAAAAAAAAATTATGAAGATGAAAATGAGGGATCCGTAGAAGTTGAACTTGAGAATGAATTCTTTGTACCCAACCTACCGGATGATGATGATGAGGACATGGTTATTTATATTCGAGATGGTGTAGATGAGCTAATAGAACTTTTGTGATGTAAAATTTTATTCGTGTTGTTTGAATTAATCATAACTATGATCATAACTTTTGTGATGTAATAAATGGTTTATAAGCTACTGTTGTTTGGTATGTTGGCTAACTGATAAAAGTAGATTGATTATGTTGGTTTGCATTTGTACTTTGAGCAGGTTAGCTCCATTTTCAATTTTATTTTTCTGTATCCTGTAAATCAGACAACGGTTTTAAACAAGAAACCGGTGTCTGAATCAACAATAGACAATTAGCCTAAAAGAGTTGTCTGATAGCTTTAACTCAGACAACACTATAAAAAACTGTTGTTTCAACAAATGTTACAGAACAGTAACAGAAAAACTGTTGTCTGATTCCAACAACTGTCCCAAAAATCGTCGTATGAATGGCGAGAGTCAGACAACTGTATTTTCTGTGTGTTGTTTGAATTAAACTCAAACAACGGACCAGAAAAACTGTTGTCTCTTTCTAACAACAGTTTTGTGTGCTCTTGTCTGAAACATTTTCAGAAAATGGTTCCGGAAAACTGTTGTCTAAATATGAAATCTGTGCAAGACTACATTTTAAATACCGTTGTCTGACTTCATCTAATAGACAATGGTTTTTTGCGTGTTGTAAAAATTGGGATCAGACAATACTTTTTTTTTCTTGAACACGGGAACCGTTGTCTGATCTTTTCGGGCAACACTTTTTTTGCAGAGTGTTGTCTGATCAGTATTGTCTGATAGCAGATTTGGTGTAGTGCATGACTATGAGAACCTGTGTTCTTTTAGCAAACTATTAGCCTGATGTATTCAAGCGAGGTTAACAACACCATTATAGTAAATGCAAACACGAATATTTTACCAAATTCAAGAATTACAAAATATAACGTATTATATGTAGGTGACTATGTGCACATTCATTTTTGTTAACACTAAAGACCAGAATATCTGAGTTCTGTATTATCAGAAGATACATATACCTTAAATTCAGCTATAACTTCGTCAATCCAGCCCGGGTTTTTTGCACTTATATCGGTATAGGTGTACGATCCGACTGGCCACTGATCACGGATTATTGCAAGCAAAGTTTTTTTGGCAGTGTCATCAAAGATACTGCAACAATTCATGCATAATTATGAAAAGTAATTAGTATCTACCATGAATAACTAGACTACAAATGAAATCAATTTACAAATTACCGTCCCCCGTGAATGTCAATACGAATCGGTTTTCTGGGCTTCTTCTCTCCAAACATTCCCATTGAATTTTTTCTAGGCTTGCGTCCCCTCCAAGCACGCTCCTCCGCTGCAGTCATACTATGAATATTTGGATTGCGCGGACTAGGAGGAATTGGTGAACTTGCTGGACTTTCTGGACTACCAGATGGAGTTGGACTAGGTGTTCGCACTCTAGCACTAGTTGAACTGCTAGCCCTGCCAGCCCTCCCATTGGTACTCCCTTTAGACGTAGTCGCCTTAGACTTTCCTTTGTCTTTCCTTGGCGCCATGTGCAATATGGAGAGAGAGAGGGAGAGAGAGAGAGAGAGAGAGAGAGAGAGAGAGATGGGAGTACACAAGACAACTAGTTGTTAGTAAGAAAAAAGGGGTGTTCGCTTAGGTATTAAGAGAGGGTAGAGGAGGGGAAGAGGTTGGTTGGCGCTGGGGTGCAAGTTTTGTACTTGAATTTATAAATCTACTCCTATTCCCATTTTGACTGCGAGAGAGAAAGAGAGGACACATGGAAGAAATTGTCCATGGAGGAGTTCAAAAAAAAAAAGATTTTTTTATATTTGTAATCTTTTTTTAAATGGAAGTAGTAACATATCCTCTAATAATTAAATTTTTGTAAATACAAATTGTCCATTTTTTTAAAATGCATTTTGACTCCAAATTTTTGTTTTTACACTCACTCGGTATAAATAATTAAATTCTTCTAAAATAATTTTATTAAGAAAATCAGAATTATAGTACAACATGCAACTCGTTTTGTGATAATTTTTCTAAACAATATCTTTGTCCATCCCAATTATATAATTTTAAAGGAGACTTTCTTTTTCTTGTATTAGAATAGCACTAGTGCTATGCATGTTAATTTTTAGATGTAATTTTTGTACGTTATTTTTCTAAAAATTTAATATTTAAAAATTATATACAGTAAGAACTAAGAATTTGTATATGTAATTAAAATAGAATAGAAAAATGCAAATTATATTTTAGAAATGAAATCAAATATTTTATTAAGATAATATATAGTATTTAATGAGCATATAGTATTAATGAGAGAGAGGGGGTGGATACAAAAGTAAAGAATGAAGAGATTGGCCCTCAAAAAAAAGTAAAGACTAAAGAGTAGTTGATTATGGGGATCCAAAGCAACTAAACACTAGTCGGTCAGTACAACAATAATTGTGAAGAAGTAAAGTGAAAAGCCCACTAAAACTTTGTCGTGTAAAGGGTGGGGGTTTTAACATAAACGAAAAAAAAAAAGCGGGATTTGAAAATTTAGCAAAAGGGGATAACGAAAAAAAAGCTGGATATGAAAATTTACCAAAAGGGGATTTTAATGTAACAGAATTGAAGAACAAATAATATATATTAATCCCCAACTAAAAATAATTTCCAAAAGGTTTTTTATGAAAACTTTATAAATTAATATTATTTTTTCTCTCCTAAAAACGTAGTGGTTAACTTGTGAAAAAGAACAGGATATAATGGTTTTATATTTTTTATTTATCATAATACATTAATTTTACATTTTTACAATGTTTTTGTTAAAATCTCGTGCAATCCGACCTTTTTATTTTTTGATTATTTTTATCCAACACTATAATGAGTGTTTATTAACATCCGTACCATTGGATCGTCGAAAAAATTATTTAAAAAAAATTAATCAGTGAATCTGGTACGTGCCCCGTTATAAGTATTTCTCGACGACCCAACCGTATGGAGGTCAAGATCCATCATTTTTAATGTTTTTGCTAAAATTTTAGAAAAAAATAAATTAATTTGGCTTGGTAATTTAACGGTCAACTGGTACTTTGACTAGACCCCTAAACAGGGTTTCGTCAGGGTTTAGGGTTTCGATTTTTTTAAAACTATTTCTCGACGACCCAACCGTACGGAGGTCAAGATCCATCATTTTTAATGTTTTTGCCAAAATTTTAGAAAAAAATTTAATTTGGTTTGGTAATTTAACGGTCAACCGGTACTTTGACTAGACCCCTATACATGGTTTCGTTAGCGTTTATTGTTTCAATTTTTTTAGAAGTATTTCTCGACGACCTAACCGTACGGTGGTCAAGATCCATCCATTTTAATGTTATTGCCAAAATTTTAGAAAAAAATAAATTAATTTAGTTTGGTAATTTAACGGTCAACCGGTACTTTGACTAGACCCCTAAATAGGGTTTCGTTAGGGTTTAGGGTTTCGATTTTTTTAAAAGTATTTCTCGATGACCTAACCGTACGGAGGTTAAGATCCATCATTTTTAATGTTTTTGCCAAAATTTTAAAAAAAATAAATTAATTTGGTTTGGTAATTTAACGGTCAACCAGTACTTTGACTAGACCCCTAAACAGGGTTTCGTCAGGGTTTAGGGTTTCGATTTTTTTAAAAGTATTTCTCGATGACCCAACCGTACGGAGGTCAAGATCCATCATTTTTAATGTTTTTGCCAAAATTTTAGAAAAAAAAAAATTTTAATTTGGTTTGGTAATCTAACGGTCAACCAGTACTTTGACTAGACCCCTAAACAGGGTTTCGTTAGGGTTTATTGTTTCAATATTTTTAAAAGTATTTCTCGACGACCTAACTGTACGGTGGTCAAGATCCATCCTTTTTAATGTTATTGCCAAAATTTCAGAAAAAAATAAATTAATTTATTTTGGTAATTTAACGGTCAACCGGTACTTTGACTAGACCCCTAAACAGGGTTTCATGAGGGTTTAGGGTTTTGATTTTTTTAAAAGTATTCCTCGATGACCTAACCGTACGGAGGTCAAGATCCATCATTTTTAATGTTTTTGCCAAAATTTTAGAAAAAAATAAATTAATTTGGTTTGGTAATTTAACGGTCAATCGGTACTTTGACTAGACCCCTAAACAAGGTTTCGTTAGGGTTTATTGTTTCAATTTTTTTAAAAGTATTTCTCGACGACCCAACCGTACGGAGGTCAAGATCCATCCTTTTTAATGTTATTGCCAAAATTTCAGAAAAATATAAATTAATTTAGTTTGGTAATTTAACGGTCAACCGGTACTTTGACTAGACCCTTAAACAGGGTTTCGTCAGGGTTTAGGGTTTCGATTTTTTTAAAAGTATTTCTCGATGACCCAACCGTACGGAGGTCAAGATCCATCCTTTTTAATGTTATTACCAAAATTTCAGAAAAAAATAAATTAATTTGGTTTGGTAATTTAACGGTCAACCGGTACTTTGACTAGACCCCTAAACAGGGTTTCGTCAGGATTTATTGTTTCGATTTTTTTAAAAGTATTTCTCGATGACCTAACCGTACGGAGGTCAAGATCCATCCTTTTTAATGTTATTGCCAAAATTTTGGAAAAAAATAAATTAATTTGGTTTGGTAATTTAACGGTCAATCGGTACTTTGACTAAAAATAAAATAATTTGGTCGGAAATGGCTTTAGTCGGTCGGAAATGAGTTGTCTTGACCAGCCTTTTCATCTCAACCAATAAAAATGCGACAACCAAAAAAATTACCTGCTTCAGTCGGTTTTGGCACACATGGTCGGTTATGAGTTGGTCAGAAATGACAATGACATGGACGTGGCCCCCTCTTTCCTTGACGGTTGGTCGGTTTTTACTTCGTTGATAGGTAATGAGTTGGTCGGTTTCGACGGTGACGTGGATATTGGATCCCAATCACTTCATTAACGACGGAAAATGGTGGTCGGTTTTTACTTCGTTGATAGGTAATTATTTACGACGGAAAATGGTGGTCGGTTTTGTCGGTCGGTTATAAATTATCATTTCTGACCACTTTGTGTTATTCAGAAATGTGTTATGAGTTGGTCGGAAATGACCGTGACGTGGATGTGGTCCCCTCTCCTATTGACATATGGTCGGTTTTGACGTCGTTGGTCGATTATGAGTTGGTCGGAAATGACCGTGATGTAGTTGTGGCCCCTCAATAATTGAAGTGTGGTCGGTTTTGACATCATTGGTCAGTTATGAGTTGGTCGGAAATGATCGTGACATGGATGTGGTCCCCTCTCCTTTTGACATATGGTCGGTTTTGACGTCGTTGGTCGATTATGAGTTGGTCGAAAATGATAGTGATGTGGATATTGGACCCCACTTGCTTCATAACCGACCTTTATTGGTCGGTTATGATATCATTTACGACCGATTTTGATGGTCAGTTATTTTGCTCGGTTATAAGCTATCATTTCCGACCGGTTTTCATTGGTCAGAAATGTGACGGTCAGAAATATGCGTTTTTCTTGTATTGAAAATATTGATCAATTTGGTCTTAAAAATCCAAAAATGGACAACTAATATGAATTGGAAAAATATCAACATTTGTGCCAACAAAGGGTTGGTGAACTTGACTTCTCTAAGATGGAGTTCGATTCCTGCGTGTGCGTGTGTTTAACTATAAAAATATATCAACATTTGTACTAATTTGTACTAATCATAAACAGAATCTTAAATTATAATATGATATACAACTATATAATATAATATTTTATGTAGATGAATATAACTTTAATCTTTCAATATTTATTTTTCAATATAATTTTGAGGGACTCTTAGGT
Source organism: Saposhnikovia divaricata (assembly GCA_036435485.1). NCBI lineage: Eukaryota > Viridiplantae > Streptophyta > Magnoliopsida > Apiales > Apiaceae > Saposhnikovia > Saposhnikovia divaricata. The sequence continues at coordinate 62,126,345 of CM071598.1, forward strand.
AAATGTTTATCGTATTAATTTGTGCGAACCTCTTATACATTTTGCGTGATAAACTAAAGTGTTACTGTTACATTTGTATCTGTTTTTACTTGAAAACATAACATTAAAAATTGCTACTAGTATTAAAAAGTAGTTTACAATTATTTTTAAAAAAATGAGTATGTTTTATATGCAAAATAATAAATTTTAATATAATGTAAATATAGGTATCGAATTTCTTCAAAATCCAATCCCGTCTTTTTTCTAAAATTTAAAATAAAATAGAATGAATATGTGTACACCATACTAGCTTAATTTGTCGATACAACTGTTGCATGTTATTATTTCCAGTGGAATTTTTGTTTGATTAATAGGGTCGTGTTTATTCAAAAAAATACTAGCATGATAGCCCGCGCAAAGCACGAGCCAATAATAATTCATAGAATTTTCTTGTGTTAATTTGTTTCATGTATTTCGATCTATCTAAGATGTTATAATTTCAAAATTTTATCATATTCTGAGTCGTAAGAGTCATATTTTTAGTTGTGTTTGGTCAATGTGAGAAAAATGATTGATTGAAAGCAGTAGGTAAGAGTTAATTGTAACTGTCAAGTATTAATACAATAATTTTGGTGTATTGAAATTCATGAAAAAACATTTGGATTATTTATTTTAGGATGGAGGAAGAATTAAATATTATGTTATTTCTAATTTTGTAGGAAATAATGTAATGCAACAGGTAAATACAAATAATAGAGTCATACAATTTTGCTTAGAAAATCCCAACGCATATTTCCAATTTTGGATCTTTTACTCTAACCAATTTTGGAAAACAAGGAGAACAACAAATTGATCATAATGGTTATGCACGTCCAAAATAATATATGATGTGTGCTTTTCTAGGATCATGGTATTTGACCATTTCAGATGTATCCTTTCAATAGCAAATTGACCATAACAAAATCTCTTATTCAAATGCATTGCACCATCCATTGTCATAAGTAAACTTTCTAAAATCCAAGGTAATATCTCAAATTTCAAGACAAAACAAATTTAGACATGTACAAATTCAACCAAATACATGAGTAACTAAAATTAAAGTGCCATATCTCATAACGGTTTTTAAAATGACATATGTTAATGTCTACATCGAATGAATTATATTGTAAAAGTTCATGTGTACCATAAAATTTAATCTACGAAAAAATTATAGACATAATCTATCTATTATATATCTAATACACCAACAAGGGGTTTCCCTGAGCAAATTAATTCAAAATGGCAATTTTACCCTCATTTCTAATACTCCCTCCGTCCCGCCGGTTTGTTAACATTTCAAAATAGGGTGTCTAGCACGCATTTTAAGGTGGATTTTAAGAATAGTTCCATAACTTATTTTTGAAATTTTCTTTTTTGTATGAAAAATAGAATAATCCTATTTTTATACAAAAAATAAAATTTAAAAAATTAGTTATGAAACTATCCTTAAAATTCACCTTAAAATGCGTTCCAGAAAATGACAAAAAAAGTTTAAAAAAATTGGGTGGGACGGAGGGAGTATATCTTTTCAAGGTTATTTTGCTCTTTTAACATCAATATATTTAATACATATCATTAAATACTACAAAATTAATATATATACTTATACATACATATATACATACATACACATACATAAATCAATATATATTTACTACATATTATTAAATGCTACAAAATTAATATGCATATTTATACTTACATACATACATATATACACACATACACACATACATACATACATACATACATACATACATACATACATACATACATACATACATACATACATACATACATACATACATACATACATACATGCATACAAACATACATGCATATATTTATGTGAATATATGATAATATTTCACTCAATGATTTAATTTTTTGGTTGCATACTCGTATAGATATACATACATACATGCATAGATTTATATAAATGTATGATAATATATGATCATATACACTAACATATACCATATGTCATTATACTATTATTAGATATACTGTAAATTTTTATGAATTAAATATAGTAAAAAAAATATGATTTGAGTAAAATCTATATATTAAGCATGTATGTGCATTGTAGTTATTTATACCTCTAATAAATCAAACTATATATACATATTTTAAGTATTATATTTGTATGTCACAAATACGTTCAAATGAATACAAGATTATAAATAAATAAAAATTTCGTGTATATAAATGTAATACAAATTTGGACTAACTTTACTTGGCGAATAACTCATAAATTGTTATTCTAATATGCAAATGTATAAAAAATTCTCGAACAAACTAATAGTTTAATTATATCTAGAATATGTCCATGCATTGCACGGGCTAAAAAGCTAGTTACGATAATGAAGAATCCAAGAAATATCATTTCAATTTGAAGTAATACCAAAATGATAGCTGGGAAATAAAAAAAATACACATACTACATCCGTGATCATAAGATATTGTATATATTAGTGATTTTCGAGTTTATTAGTCTTACACCGGGATGAACTCGCATTAGAGTTTAAAACTCAACTAAAATTGGTATATTTATATTTAGGTTATAGCGGTAAAACTTATTTTGTATGAAATTAATAACAATGGCATATTACGAAAAAGATGTAAAAATATAGTGCGAGAGACTAAAGATATCAAAACTATATTGACATTTTTTTTACCAGATCCAAATTTCATATGTAAATTATTTCATATTTTTAATATTTTATTCATTTTTATTAGTCAATTTATAAATTACCCGAAGCTAATATTATTAACCGATATAATGCAAATATACTTAAAATAGAATATTATATTGATATCGAGTTAAAATATGTTATACACTTTATTTATCATTTTTTGTATTAATTTAATAATAAACATATTCTGATCATTCGACTAATATATAGACATAATTATTAAAAGAGAGAAATATTGTAATAAATTTTTATATATCTATTTTCCCTTTCACCCGTTTATTTATTTGTGATAGACTTGTAGTTATTTTCCGTCACCTACCTCTTCACTTTGACTTTTTTTTGACCAATTTTCGGCCACCTCGGTACCTTTCTTAATTTTGACCTCGACAACATCATATCTGTGAATTTATATTTTCTCTATCCGACTACCATTTTTTACTATTATATGAGAAAAACATTTTAATAATTTTTTCCCTAATAAATCATAAAAATAAACATGAACATACATTTATGAGTATATGAATGTCATAGGTTATCTGGACAATTTGATCCTGAATGAGTATATGAATGTCATAGATTTATTAAAATTAGTATAATTATGTGGGCACTTTTATCCTGAATAAATTATAAAACAGATATTAGGAATAATTGGGTTATTTGAGTATGTAGTAAATTAGTTTAAAATGTGTTACAAAACCGAGTATATTCGGCTTGGATCGAGTATATAAACCGGTAAAAAATCTTGTTCGAGCTCGACTTGTATACAATTTCGAATCGTATTGCAATAAACGAGCTCGAGCTCGAGCCGCTCGAATTTTCATACCAACGTTGAACAAAAATCATAATAAACAAATCAACAAATTTTCATGCTACCATAACAACCACCAGCTCTGACCACCATACCTCTGACCAACACGCAAAAATCACCAAATATGTACCAAAATCACCCCATTTAAGTGAAACTAACCATAATCAAACAAAAATCTCCACAACCACCACTAATCACCACCTTTACCTCATCCACCATCACCCTCACCATATGCACACCATACCTATCTACAAAATCATTGTTTACAACTCAAAATCACCATAAAATTAACACAAATCACCAAAAAATCAAAAAAATCACTAAATTTTAAGGAAAATCACCAATTACAGGATTTTCAAATCTGAGTAGATAAACTTGTATTTTTCCAGATTTGATGCTAGCCAGAGTGTAATTGTGATGTATTTTCGTGGGTAATCATATAAGAAAGAGATAAAATGTGTAGGTGTACGTAGGGCTGAGCAAAAATCTGAATAAATCTGAAACAGAAACCGAAACCACTTGAAACCGTTAAAAACCGATCCGTAAAAAACCGATCTGAATTCGAAAAATAAAATATTTAAATAAATATTTAAACCGATCCGTATATTATATGATTTATATAAATATTTTAAAAATGTACATATACATTTAACTTTCAAATCAGTAACACATAAATTTTTAAGTAAAACTGATATTCCTGTTGGTTGTGTAGGTTAGACATGTTAGGAAAATATTTTGTTGTAATGTTGAACTGCTACCTTTACAAACATTGTAAAACATCTATTGTACTCTCAGTAGAAGCTTATTGTCTTGGAATTAGAATGCAATTAACTTTAAAATTATGATTTGATTAGTCAAATTGACATTTTGAAGTCAAATATGATCTTCATATGTTGGGAATGCACTTGTAATGCAGAAGGTACCAGTGACAGTTAGCAAGCTATAGTATCATCTACCAGGGAGCTTGGTGTTGTCCCTCTTTCTGCATTTGTTTTGTGCGGCCATGCCCTCCTACCACTTCCGAATACTAAGTTTTTAGTTTCAAATTATTAAAAAAAATGAATTATGTACATTTTTTTAAATATTTCTATTAATATTTGACTTGTCATTTTTAAGGGAGGCGGTTTTGTAACCGAAGCCGAACTGATTGTAACCGAAATCGATATTTTTGAAACCGAAGCCGAATCATCGATTAGGTTGCGGTTTAGGTTTTTTGGTTTTAAAAACCGAGGATATTCGGTTGTGATTTCGGTTTTATCTTAAAACCGCACTGATCCGATTTGTGCTCTTCCCTAGGTGTAGGTAGGTGGGTGGGTGAGAGAGAGAGAGAGAAAATGCCAAGTCAGGATGTACACGGCGGTGTGGTGGCGTTAAAGTTGGTCGGTGGTTGGTGGCAAAGCATCATCATAGATGGTGGTCGGAAAAGAAATGAGGTGGGTGGAATAGATGTGGAGGGAGTGATACATACATATGTGTATGTATATATTCTAGTTGGATGGCTAGGATTAAAAGCAAATGAATGACTAAGATTAGATCTTAGTTCTCATTTAATTTGGATTCTAAGGACCTATTTAATAATTTATAAATGTATATAACTTTAATTAGTTGTAAAATGCGATGATCAAAAAGGATGAATCATGGAATGCAGGTTACTAATATGATTGAGCAAAAAACGTGTCATAATGTTTTTTTGACAAATTTAAAGCAAATTTCATTAACTTGAAAGGAACTCAACCAGACAAATCCTCAACCAACTATGCAACTAGGTTAAAAAAAACAAATAAATGAGCTAAATAATTAGCCTCTTTATTTCCGGATCGCTTAACATACTAAATAAAATATTCTTAAACTAAATGTGTCTAAATTTTTACTTTCATGAAAATGGGTCAAATATTACTTGACGTTCAATAATCGGTCAATTTAAATAATAAAAAAAATTAAAATTAAAGGGATGAAAATAGGTAATATACTTAAGTTGTACATAATTTATTTAGTTCTTGTATCAATAAATTATTAAATGTAAGTTTTAATAGAAATAGTCGAGTTCAAAATCATTACTTATTAAAATATATTTTATGTTCAAATTTGAATCTTATAAATAATGAGACTGGGTCCATGTAAACCAGTTAAACACAAATTTTATTCACAAACAACTCCATTAATCTGCAGCCTCACTCTATTTGCTCATATTTTTCCTTAAAATAATTTTAATATATTTAGTTGTACTAAGTAATTTTGTCTTCTCTGTCTGTCATATTTTTTAAATTTCATTGAAATTTTTAAGTATGTGTTCTTTGTAAAAGTAGTTATACATAAAAAAATTTAATTAAATTAATTTCAGTTAAGTCTGGATTATTCATAACATGTCTTCACCGATTAGGTGCAATTCTTGATTTTGGTGCACAAATTTTTTTCTTAATATATCATACAAAATCAAAAGAGCTAATGATGAGTACCATTATTTTACAAATATACTGGACAGCACATCAACGATACATATAGATACGAACTAAGAGTTGGAAATATGATTTGGTGAATATTACAAGGCAGACAGGAATTAATTGATTTTTTGTGGAGGTGGCCGGGGAGACGGTGCGGATGGAGGAACTGGACCTTTAGGCAACGTTTGATTGTATAAGAGCATCTCCAAGCGTACATGCACTTGTCTAATAATGTCTACATAGTACAATAGTTGTACATATTTTACATAATCTATCTAAGTACTCTTTTGGTATACAATAGGTATTAACTTCCCATAGTCATTTCTATTTCCTGTCTTCATAAAATTCATGGGAAGTGAAATTTTTTGTTTGTTTAGATGTAGGAACTTGTAGGGGAAGTAGTATATATACACACCTATATATACAAATATACACATATGTGTCTATAGCTATTTTTTAGGAGGGGAAGTGTAGATAACCTAGGTGGAGGTGGGTAAGTAGCTTCCCACATTTTACAGGTATTTATACTTACTAAGTAATTTGTAATGCCTATGGTTCATGTAACCAAACAACTCTATTTTTTCTCATTTCCAAGGTATTTCAAATACCAATGTAAATACATGTCAACCAAACAACCTCTAAATTACCAACTCCAACCAATAGGAACCCTTATGTATATTTATAGCCAACCTCTATCTGATGGCCATATTTGTTGAATCCGTCCCAAGCTGTAACAAAGCCATACCTCATTTCTTCCTATTATTTATTCTCATCTTTACTAGATGCTTTGATTAATTGTGTAAACGGTTATAATCTCTTGATATAAATTAAGCACTGCTCAATTCTGTTGTGGGAATAATTTTTTGTAAAAAAAAAAAGTTAATACATTTCAAAAAAAACCAAAAGTTAATAAATTTTAAATTTTCTAAAATATAAGATAAAATTTTAAGAACGGTTTGTGTTATTGTTAATTTATTAAAATTTAATTTTATTAAAAAAGTTTTGTTCAAAATAATATAATATGTACTAACTTTAAAATATAGCTGATATGGGCTAAAAGTAAGCCTTAAAGACACCTTTAATGTGGTATTAATTATACCCGGAATGGTCCAAACGTGGGGCCCACCAGTTGGGCCCAAACCCTATTTATAATATTAATTTCGTAATTGATATTAAGGGTAATAAACAGCTCAGCAAATAAGAGTTGGATAAGGATAATATCCCCTTCAGACTTATCCAAGGCATCCAATTCAATATGGAAACTGATTCCTATAAGGAATAGATCTAGAACCTTCCTCAAAGACTTGTCCACCAAGTCTCAGAATCCTACCATAATTATAAGGCTTCTCAGCCTATATAAAGGGCCTGACCCCTCATTCTCAGAACTACGTCCTGGCTTGATTCTCAATACGAGATACGTAGGCACTCTGTGAGGACCGATTAAAGTCTCGAACGCAGAAACAGCCATTAAAGCACGTTGCATTAAATACATCAACCCTAGCCGCAATACTAGTAACCTAGTTTTTATTCCACAACATTTGGCACCGTCTGTGGGAAGACAACATCAACCATGGTTCAAACACGAAGAACAACATCAACCGAGGCCGTCCCCCTTAACTCTGCTCCACCAGCCACTTCTGATCCGCTCATCGTCACTGAGGAAGGGCAAATACTCCCATCAACAGGGACGGTCATTCAACCTCTGCCCACTCAGCCCCCAGGGACGACTCCCAATATAGAGGGGACCCACTCAGTAATTGTCCATCAAGGCCAAGAAACTAACCCTCTCCAAATGGTGGTTTCTCCTCTTGGTAACGTTGATCGCACGGGGGTACAGATCCATACTACGGATCTCCCTTTGAACACCAACCCTATGTATGGGCTGCCTAACTACCCCCCTCGACGAAGGGAACCTGGACCAAGCGGACACGCCTTACAGATCCGGGATCGAGAATATGATGATTACTCTGGTCCCTATACTGATGATTCATCATCATCTGAGGATGATGATCGAGATGAAGCCCCGAGGAGGCGACGTGCTAGCAAGGAACCTCTAAGAAGAACACGAAGAATCCATGATGGGCTCCCCTTGACAACTGCTGAGAAAATCAAGGCTCATGAGGCAGAGATCTCAAAATTGAAGGATGATATTGCAAGAGAACAAGATAGGTTGAATCAAACTCAGCCTCCTCCAACTGCAGAGAGGATTCCCGTTATAAATTTGGAAAGGCCTTCAAGAAGGCAAAGGGGGGCTGATCCCCGAACCGAAAAATCCACAAGGGTAGAGACCCCCAGAAGCAACCCCAAAGATCTGATGCCACTTGGGGACCCTGACGATCCCACACCTCCGTTTACTGAGGAGGTGATGAATGCCCACATCTTAAGGAAATTTAAGATGCCAACTATTAAGGCCTATGATGGAACGGGCGAACCTGCGAATCATGTCAGAACATTCTCAAACGCACTGCTGCTGCAGCCTGCTAGTGATGCCTTAAAGTGTAGGGCGTTCCCTCAAACTCTGTCAGGCATGGCTCAACGATGGTATAGCCGTCTACCTGCAAACTCGATTGGATCTTTTAAGGAGTTGAGCGCTGCCTTTATCAGCCAATTCATCAGTGGGAGAATTCATGAGAAAAGTTCTGCATCCCTTATGTATGTGGTGCAGGGAAAGAATGAGAACTTAAGGGATTATCTCAAGCGATTCACCAAGGAGACGTTGAATATCACCGATCTAGAAAATAAGGTGGCCATGGTAGCCCTGGAACACGGAACCACTGACCTCTTCTTCAAAAGGTCTTTGGCAAAACACCCTCTTGAGAACATGGCCGAGCTCCAGAGAAGAGCCGATAAATATATCAAGGCTGAGGACAGCATTAAGAAGGAAACCACAGGAGGTAATGGCAAGGGCTCTAATGATTCAAAAATAAGAAAGTCAGAGCAAGAGTACGACGCTAGGGACAAGTATCCCCGGGCTGGCAAGGACTCCGAGTCATCACCCAAGAAGGGTTTTGGGCCAAGGTTTTCTGATTATTCAAGGTTGAACGCTCCTAGGAGCCAAATTTTGTTGGACATTGAGAAGGATAAGGTCTTTCGCTGGCCTAAACCGCTCAGGGGTGACCCCGAAAAGAGAAACAAAGATCTGTATTGTAGATTATAAGGATGTGGGGCATGACACAGATGACTGCAGACAGTTAAAGGATGAAATTGAATTTTTAATCCGGAAGGGAAAGTTAAACAAGTTCACCAAGGGTGAAGACCGTGGAACCCAAAAAAGGGATTATGATAGAAGAGACAATGATAGGAGGGATAACGATCGCAATCGTAACCCACAGCCTCGAGGGCCAATAATCAATATGATTTGGGGAGGACCAACAGCTGCCGGCACTACCCGAAACTCTCGAAAGGCTTATGCCAGAGAAGTGATGCACATCACAGGAGAAGCCCCGAAGCGTGCTAAGACTGAGGCAGTGATTGGTTTTGATGATTCAGACCTTGAAGGGGTGAAATTCCCCCATGACGACCCATTGGTCATAACTCCTGTAATTGGAAACTCGGAAGTGAAGCGGGTCCTGATAGACAATGGAGCTTCTGTCGATATCTTGTTTCATGATGCTTTTGTGAGGATGGGGTATACTGACTCTCAACTAACCCCGACTAATATGCCGATCTACGGATTTAATGGAGTTGAGTCCAAGGTTGAAGGGACCATTCAGCTGCCCATGACAATAGGGCAAGAACCTAAGGAAGCCACCCAGATGCTGAACTTTCTAGTAATTAAGGCTGCCTCAACGTACAATGCAATCTTAGGGAGGACCGGACTTCATGCATTCAAGGCTGTTGCCTCTACTTATCACATGAAGGTCAAATTTCCAACCAGGAATGGTGTTGGGGAACAAAAAGGGGATCAGAAAATGGCCAGGAGTTGCTATGTGGCTGCTTTGAGAGCTGATGGAACCGGGGGGCAGGTACTCCCGATTGAAGACATGGTTGTCCGTGGTGATGATGAACACCGAGGAAAGCCAGCAGAGGACTTAATACCTATCCCTCTGGAGCTAGGCGACCCTGAGAAGGTGACTTATATTGGAGCCTCTTTGAAAGAACCCCTAAAGGGCAAGTTGATAGAGTTCTTACAAAAGAATAGCGACGTTTTCGCTTGGACAGCAGCTGATATGCCAGGGATTGATCCTCAACTTATAACTCATAGATTGAATGTCGACCCTAATTGGAAGATAATACAGCAAAAGAAGAGAAATTTTGCTCCGGAAAGGCAAGAGGCCATTAAGCAAGAAGTGGATAAGCTCTTGGAGGCTGGTTTTATTGAAGAAATTCAGTTTCCCGAATGGTTAGCAAACCCTGTGATGGTCAAGAAAGCGAATGGGAAGTGGAGGATGTGTATAGACTTCACTGACCTGAATGATGCATGCCCAAAGGATTGTTTCCCTCTGCCAAGAATAGATATGTTGATAGATGCCACAGCTGGACATGAGATGCTGAGCTTCATGGATGGATTCAGCGGCTATAATCAGATTAAGATGCACAAGGATGACATCCCTAAGGTATCCTTCATAACTGACTTTGGTGTTTTCTGCTATCTTGTTATGGCGTTTGGTTTAAAGAATGCGGGAGCTACTTACCAACGATTGGTGAATAAGATATTTGCCCATCTAATTGGAAGAACCATGGAGGTCTATGTCGATGATATGCTGGTTAAAAGCTTGGTCAAAGCAGACCATATTAAACACCTCAGAGAGGCATTTGAAGTGCTGAGGCACCACAAAATGATGTTGAATCCAGCCAAGTGTGCCTTTAGCGTTGGATCAGGCAAATTTTTGGGTCTGATGGTTTCTAAAAGAGGCATAGAGGCCAACCCCGACAAGATCAAGGCGATCTTAGACATGGAACCCCCCCGCTCTATAAGAGATGTGCAGAAGTTGACAGGCCGGGTAGCGGCTTTAGGAAGATTCATCTCCAAGCATTGAAGAAGGTGAAAAATTTTGAGTGGACCCCTAAGAGCCAAGAGGCCTTTGAGCAATTGAAGAAATACATGGTCGAAGCCCCGTTATTGACCAAACCAAGTCCTGGAGAGACTCTTTGTCTATACCTGGCGGTATCTGAACAAGCCCTGAGTGCTGTCCTTATTCGGGAAGAGGAGAAAGTCCAGAAACCTATCTACTATGTGAGCAAAGTGTTGCATGGGGCTGAGTTGAATTACTCATCCATAGAAAAGTTTGCTTTGGCATTAGTAACTACCTCAAGGAAATTGCGACCTTACTTCCAGGCACATAAGATTCAAGTTCTGACGAACCAACAGTTGAGGAACATATTGCATAGCCCTAAGGCCAGTGGAAGGCTAATTAAGTGGGCGATTGAGTTAGGAGAGTTCGATATCACATACAAGCCTCGGACAGCCATCAAGGCTCAGGCATTGGCTGACTTCGTGGTTGAATGTACTATTAACAACCAAGAAGTCGGGGGGCAAGAGATAATGACTACCCCTGGGCAAGAGAAAAAAGAAGAGGAACTTACACCTGATCTGAAGGAATATTGGGTGCTCTATTTTGATGGAGCATCAAAAACAAAATCTAGTGGTGCAGGTTTGGTTTTGCAAAGCCCTGATGGGTTCACAGTTGAGTACGCTTTAAAGTTGGATTTTCCTACTACCAACAATGAGGCGGAGTATGAGGCATTAATAGCTGGTTTGGGTTTAGCTAGAATCATGAGGGTCAAAAACCTCGAAGTTTGTGGAGATTCACGGCTTGTGATATCCCAAGTAAATGGTGAATTCGAAGCTAAGGATGAGACTATGGCGAAATACCTGAAGTGGTGAAGGCTGTTATGTCTCAGTTTGAGGAGTGTCATATTGAACACATCCCGAGAGAAGAAAACGTTAAGGTCGATGCCCTGTCTAAGTTTGCTTCTTCTAAAATAGAAAATTATGCTGGGAGTGTCTACTTTCAGGACTTGAAGGCCCCGACCGTTAACGCAAAGCTAGTGGCACCAATTGAAATAGGAGGCTCTTGGATAGATCCTATCAAGGCACACCTGGAGACCGGGTGGCTCCCAGACAATGCCATGGAGGCACGAAAACTCTCAGTAAGAGCGTTGAGATATACTTTGATTGAGGGTATTCTGTACAAAAGGTCGTTTGTCATCCCGTACTTGAAGTGTCTAAGGCCTCAGGAGGCAAGGGAAGCATTGGAGGAAGTTCATGAAGGGATCTGTGGGCAACACTTGGGGGGCAGAGCCATAGCTCACAAGATAATTCGTTTAGGGTTCTATTGGCCGGAGATGTTGGCTGATGCACAAAACTATGTCAAGAGATGTGAGAGATGCCAGAAGCATGCCCCAATTGTGAGGCAACCGCCTGAGATGTTGACCTCGATTAACTCTCCCATTCCATTTGCGATGTGAGGGATGGATATACTTGGACCCTTTCTCATGGCTTCAGCACAAAGGAAATTCCTGATAGTGGCCATTGATTACTTCACTAAGTGGATTGAGGCTAAACCCCTGGCCAAGATAACCACCAAGCAAGTTTCCCAGTTCTTTTGGGAGAACATCATTTGCAGATACGGAATCCCACGAATCCTTGTGACAGACAATGGGACATAGTTCAATAATGAAGAGTTTAAGAAGTATTGTGAAGAGAATGAGATTGAGCTCCGTTTTACCTTTGTGGCACATCCACAAGCCAATGGGCAAGCTGAGGTAGCTAATCGAATTATCCTTGATGGACTGAAGAAGAGGGTCGAACGCTCTAGGAACACTTGGGTAGATGAATTGCTGCCCATACTTTGGGCATATCGCACCACTTGTAAGGTAACAACTGGAGCAACCCCATTTTTGTTGGCTTATGGAGCCGAGGCTGTTGTGCCTTTGGAGATCATGCAAGCATCACCTCGAGTCAAGGCATATGAGCCAGAAACTAATGAAGAAGGGATGAGACTTGCCCTTGATTTAATTGACGAGGTTAGAGATGAAGCTAATGCTAGGAATGCTGAGTATCAGAAGAGAGCCTCTTTTCATTACAACCAGAAAGTTAAGGAAAGATTTTTTCGACAAGGCGACATGGTTCTGAGGAAGATTGAAGCCTCAGGAGTTGGCCAAAAAGGAAAGTTAGCACCAAACTGGGAAGGACCGTATCTAGTCAGAAAGGTGTTAGGACGAGGATCCTACAAGTTAGAAACCTTGGATGGGGTTGAGGTGCCCCGAACTTGGCATGCTGTGAACCTCAAAGTTTATTATGTTTAAGTTCTTTTGACAAAGGCTTGGACTTTTATCTATTTATTAGAAATAAGGTTCGAATGAAACCATTATAGAGCATGTTGCTCCCAATAGTTGATAGAGTATCTATGTAAGGGTTGAACCCATTTTATTGATGTCCTTTGACAGCATAATGGAATTTATTCTGTTTTCTCTATTGGTTATCCTTCCTTGTTAAAACAAACGAAAGACGAATGTTGGACAAACTTGTGAGTTTAGTACCAGCCAGGATGCCAAGTACTCAAAAATTCTAAAGTTTAACAAACAATGAGCAAAAACAAGAAAAATGAACATAAACTAACTGCATAAATAGTTAAGTTAAAAATTACAAAGGCTCGAAGGCTATCAAGTCAAATGGTGGAAACCCAGAGTTCAGAAAGGCAAAAGATAAATAAATAAAGCTTAAGGGGCCTTAGGGGCCTCCTTAGCAGGAGAAGCATCCTCAGAACTAGTCTCAGTAGTAGACCCCTCATCGGCAGAGTTAGCAGCACCAGGCTGAGCTAGAGGAGGCTCGGGATCCAAAGCTGAAGTAGTGGTGATAGCATGCTCCTTGACCAAAGCATCATCCTCCCCGAATAGCTCTTCACTGGAACCAGGCTCATGTGTCAAGGCACTGGGAAGGTGAGGGCTAGGAAAAGCAGAAGGCAAGAATAACCCTGGATGCTGCCTCATAACTGCTTCAAGGGCTTTGGTCCACCCATCAGTAAACTGGCTAGGAAAGAGCATCTCATCATGCTGATCCATGAGAGTCTTGTACTCATCCGAATCCAGATAATCATCAATATGCTTCTCCTTGTCATCCTTCAGGGCAACCAGCTCCGCATGCATCCCAACCATCTCTTCATCTTTCTTCTTTAGCTGCTCTTCCAGTCGGTTAATGTGGAGAGTCTTCATCTGAGACTCAGACTCAAAAGCTTTGGACTTCTCCTTCCAAGCTTTGGATTTATGAACCAAGCTTTAGAAATGGACGTTAGCCGGCATGAAAGGTTAGCATTGAAATCAAATAATAAATCTAAGCCGTTAAGGTATTGAAAGACAAAGTTCGGGACTCACCACAACGATAGCCTGAGCACCGAATGCCTCAGACTCACCAATACCTCCACTAAGGACCATGTCCTTATAGTCAGGAGTGGTGATTGAGTTCAAAGACCAATCCATGGAGTGCTTGGTAGAGCCCACCACAGAATCCTGCTTTCTGAAGCCCTAGGGAGGCCTAAAAACTGTCGACTGGACGTTAACCTGGGAGCTCCCCTCCAATCCAGCTATGTCACCATACCTCAAGTCTCCTTTCTGCACCTTGTGGGGGCGTAGAAAAGCAGGCTCTGTGTTTTTCCCTCGAGGGTCAGCAGCCCTCTTAGCTCGAACCATCCTGGAAGTCTCTTCATCAGGAGAGGGCGCAGCCTCCACAATCAACTTCGCAACTGCAAGAACAACCAAAAATAGAGTTGGAATAAATTCAGTAAAAAAGTAAGTGGCAAAGATTAGTAAGAAAATTACCCCGTTCAGAAACTCTGGAAAGGCCTACTCCCCTTAGAGATTCCTCATTTAAAAGGCTTAGGCACGTAATAGAACTACCGTCTGCCTGGGTCAGAGTATTATTAGCGGCCTGTTCCTCGGTACTAAGGACGATTCCCTTAGCGCTTCGGTCTGAAACTCTCGAAAATGTCTGCCTAAAGAGAGTGCCCCAATCACCTCCATCCCATTCTAAGTATGCAAACTCATTTTTCCAGCCCGTATTATTATCAAGGATTGACTTGCCGTTAAAAATTGGGGGAACTCTAGGGCGGAGCTTAACATATACCCAGCCAGGGTTCGTGGCAGGACTATTGTAAAATTGAAAAATCTTGCGAAAAAGCGCAACAGATAAAGGGAGTTGTTGTCTAAGACACAAAACCATGAAACACAATATGATTCTCCACGCATTTGGCGGAAGTTGACATGGACTAATTTGAACATCAGCTAAGAGTCTAGGAATGAATTCATGAAATGGAAAACGAAGACCAGCTACTAAACTCTCCCTATAAACACATAAAGAATTGGGTTTCCAGTGACAAGGTCTGTCACCTGGCTCAGCTGGGACAAGTTTATAAGGTGATTTGATTTTAAAAAGTTTGTTATATCTAGTGATTTCATCAACATCATGATACGAGCTACAGCAGTCATATGCATCTAATTCTGACAAAGAAGGGTAATCATCTCCACGTTGATTTAACATATCTACTAGAGATGTGTAAGAAGAGCGAATGGTGATAGTACCTTTGGAGGAGGCATAATTCATTTTTGCAAGACGGGACTTAGCTTTGTCCTCCATTGATGCTCCTGGAAAAAGGTTTGAAGCTCTGCTAAAACCCAGAAAATATGAAGAAATCTTCAAAGAAAACCCAGAAACTATGAATATATGAAGAGATCTTCAAGGAAAAACCCAGAAACCACCGTGAGGGGGAGGAGCTCGATGAAAACTCTCGCCGGAAATCGCCTTGAAATAAAGAGAACTATAGAGAGAATTTCTAGTGAAGTGTTTGAGTAGAAGTGAGAATGAGAAAGTAAACTCTCCACTCTCACTCTTATATACAACTTTTCAGCCGGTTAAAATTCCTCCAAACGGTCAGAAAACCTACAGTGACAGGTCAAAAAAGCCCATGAAACCGGCCCAAATTAAGGCCCAATTCTAGGACATTCTTAGAAAAATATCTTGGAAAAATATCTTAGATATTTTGAAAAAATTATAGATATTTTTGAAAAATATCATAGACAAAAGATCCTAAATTTGGATTCGAATAGCCCGGACGGGCCCAATAACAACTATGAGGTCAAGCCCATTTTGAAAAGAAACCTATCAGGCCCAATAAGAATAGGCCCAAAGCCAAAGTGGCCCTTATTTCGACCAGAATCCTGGTCGAAACAACCAAGAATCCTGGTCGAAAAACCTTTCGACCAAAGCGTTGGAAACGCCCTTATTTCGACCAGAATCCTGGTCGAAACGACCAAGAATCCTGGTCGAAAAACCTTTCGACCAAAGCGTTGGAAACGCCCTTATTTCGACCAGAATCCTGGTCGAAACGACCAAGAATCCTGGTCGAAAAACCTTCCGACCAAAGCGTTGGAAACGCCCTTATTTCGACCAGAATCCTGGTCGAAACGACCAAGAATCCTGGTCGAAAAACCTTTCGACTAAAGCGTTGGAAACGCCCTTATTTCGACCAGAATCCTGGTCGAAACGACCAAGAATCCTGGTCGAAAAACCCTTCGACCAAAACCATTCTGGGGCCCTTATTTCGACCAAGATTCTGGTCGAAACGACCAGGAATCCTGGTCGAAAAACCCTTCGACCAGAACAAAATTGGACCCTTATTTCGACCAAGATTCTGGTCGAAACGACCAAGAATCCTGGTCGAAAATCTCTTCGATCAGGAAGCTAAAGAAGGCCTTATTTCGACCAGAATCCTGGTCAAATTCTTGGTCGAATTCCTAGTCGAATTCCTGATCGAAAATACTCAATCCTGGTCGAAATTTGCTATAAAAATTGATTTTTTGACAGCAAATCTTCACGGACATGGAATTTTGATACCTGTGGGTACCATAATAGGATAAATATGGAAATACGAGGAATTTCATAGATAATTCCTTGAAGAAAAATATTCTATAACTGAAGTTATGGAAATTGCTTAGCCTCGAATAAGGCATATCGTAGTAAACGTGTCGGTCGCTCCACACTTTGCATCGAGACGACATTTGTGAAACACTAGTGTACAAAGCCCTGACCCAAGTCTCACGAAGGCAGTTAAAACTTCAAGGAAAACCTGATCAGTTTTCCTAGAAGTTGGGGGCAAATGATATGGGCTAAAAGTAAGCCTTAAAGACACCTTTAATGTGGTATTAATTATACCCGGAATGGTCCAAACGTGGGGCCCACCAGTTGGGCCCAAACCCTATTTATAATATTAATTTCGTAATTAATATTAAGGGTAATAAACAGCTCAACAAATAAGAGTTGGATAAAGATAATATCCCCTTCAGACTTATCCAATAAGGCATCCAATTCAATATGGAAACTGATTCCTATAAGGAATAGATCTAGAACCTTCCTCAAAGACTTGTCCACCAAGTCTCAGAATCCTACCATAATTATAAGGCTTCTCAGCCTATATAAAGGGCCCGACCCCTCTTTCTCAGAACTACGTCCTGGCTTGATTCTCAATACGAGATACGTAGGCACTCTGTGAGAACCGATTAAAGTCTCGAACGCAGAAACAGCCATTAAAGCACGAAGCTCACACACCCTTGCATTAAATACATCAACCCTAGCTGCAATACTAGTAACCTAGTTTTTATTCCACAACAATAGCCAATCCTTATAACCAATCCCATTGGAGCACAACACCTTATAGATTCAGCAAATTTTAGCCAACCATTATTTTATATTTTTTTAGCCAACCCCATTTAAGATGCTCTAAGTTTGGAGGATAACCGTGTGGATCGGGATTAGGTCCGGATGGAGGAACTGGACCTCTGGACAACATTTGAAAGTATTGAGATGGATCTCGTTATACAACTTCAGTCTCCTCTAGATTGACATTTCTAGCTTCTCTAGCAATGTTTGCATCTGCAAAGGCCACTAACACTAAAACTATTATGAACCTCAAGTTTTCCATATATAAGCTAGTTTGGTACTTGCTACTTTTGTTTCCCAACTTGTCAATATATATAGGACTAGGAATGCATTCTTGGTCGTTAAGGTCTTTATAGATACAATTATGGATTCTTATCGTTAAGTGACTGGATAGAGATTTTTTTGATATCAATGTTGACTATCGAATGAAAATTAATGAATCATGATATCTGGTGCAACTATAAAATATGCATAAACATTTATACAACCGTTTTAGATTGCTTGGGGTATTGAATCGGATTTCAAAGGATTTCTTCTTTATAGACTAAAATGCATTTCGCATCTTTTTGGTTTAACGTTATTGCACTTAAGTTTTGCTTGTTTTAGTTTATGCATTTTGCATCCCATAATTTTGATTTCCTTCGCAATTTTCATATCTTTATTGATTTTTTGTAAATTTTGACCGTTAATATTAGTCAAAATGAAGGCATTTTAACAATTTTATATTAAACAAAAAGTTTTAAAAAGAGAAAATGATAAAATTGAAAAATTGAAAAAAATGAAAAAAATTATGAAACATATTTTAATAATTCTTAAGTTGTAATATATTTTATAATGAATACTTTAAAAATTATAATAATAATAGTTTATATTTCAAATAACAATATACAAAAATTTTAGTAATACATATTTTAATTTTTATGAAAAATCTAAATATTATGATTATATTTTGAAAAATCTATAATTACATACATAATTTTGATAAATATAAAAATTTAAAATAATAATAATAGTAATTCAGATTGTTCATTTTCTAAAATTATTATTGATTATAATGACCAAAATACCTCAATTTGACTAGCGATGACAGTCAAAATTAACTGAAAACGTCAAAGGGTGGAAATTGTAGCGGGATTTAAGATATGAGGATGCAAACTGATTTATATCAAAGAACTTAATCCAAACTGTAATAAGTCAAGATCAAAGGAATGCAATATGTAATTAAGTCATCTTTATATTCTTTTTGTTTTTATGTATTCATTTCTATTTATTATGCAATCAGCTAGTCTATACAGATATATGAGAATTCAAAATTTTACTTCATATATTAATGAATTTTCAATAAAAATTATGACAATTTAAAAATCTTGTTACATGTTATTTGAGTTTTAAATATGTGTCAAAATATGTTGATATATTAATTTAGTTTAGTAGAAGTTGTAGCGAGATATTATTTGAAACTCTCATGATTTTGATGATCATACATAGTAAACAACAAACTGGTTATGTGTACTGGACTAATATTGTTTTGCAGGGTTATCAGTTACTTTATTTTATAGCAAAACAGGGTTTATCAGCTAGCTGGCAGTACAGGATTTACTTTAACTCAGCAAGCTGGCAGATAGAGTCTAGAAACACTGGAAGTTCCAATCTCATGGAGATTTATTATAATTAAACTTCTGTGAGAATTCTAATTAGAAAAACAGATCGTATTTATATATATGGGCTCAAAAATGTTTTTTAAACGTTTTTAGCTTCTTATCTTTTAAAACCCTATTTTATACAACTTTATCTAAACAAACTTCTTCTTCGTTTGAGTTTTTCAAAACTGAGAACGTTGTTAACAAACGTTCACTTTCAGATTCTGTTTTTCTTTTCCAAACGATAAGTTTTTGAACGTTATATTTGAATTAATCTTTCAAAAAACTCGTGAGACTTGGTAGTCAAGACCGTTGTGTTGTTGTATGCTTAATTAGATCGTTTGTTCACTATAAAAGACTTGTGAGTTTTTCCTTTCAAGGTTGTTGAACATCATACGAAAAACACAAGTATTTTTACCAAGCTGATTTGATATATCTTTATACACTTGAGCTCTATATACTAATACGATTTAGATTCTTATTAGAGTTCATAGTTTGATTTGTAATTCTTTTTATCTTGTATTGTTCAACTTGTAACATTGGTAGTTGCTGGATTGTCGAGCTTGTGGAATAAGGGTTCGAGGAACATTAGGCTAGAGGAGTTTATACTTGGCTTAGTATAGTACTTAGAGAGGTGTGTTCAGGGAACAAGGTGTTTCAGCTAGCTGCAATCAGTGATTGGGAGAATCAGGGAGATATATTATTGTATCGTATAATTGTAATCATTTGTGATCAATAATATATTCCTTTACCAAGTTGGTAGAGGACCAGGACGTAGACCATTAGGCTATAGGGGTCGAACCTGGCTAAAATTGCTGTGTGTTCTTTATATTCTGCACTTTACTTTACTGCACTGCATATATTAGCTAGCTGCCTGTTTATTAATTTGTTGCATTCAGTTAGCTGCCAGAATACTTTTTCAGACAGATTTTTAATTATTACATTGTTAGCCATAACACTTATTCACCCCTCCCCTCTAGGTGTGTAATTTCATTTGGTATCAGAGCTTTGGTATACTAACACTTCTATAACAGGAAAGTATCGATCAAAATGGCTGAACATTATCTTGAATCAAAATCTGATTACAGGGCTCCTCTTCGCACTGGCACAGAAAACTACAACTGTTGGAAAGGTAGAATGGAAACATACCTGTCCTAGAAGCCACTGGTCTTGAGAGTTGTGCAAAAAGGAAATTTTGAATTTCTGGATAAAGATGGCAAACCAAAAGATGTTGATGATCTTACTCCCAAGGAGGTTGTCAAATTTGGTTATAATGGTGAAGCAAGAAATTCTCTAATGAATGCTTCGGATCAAGCTGAGTATGACAAAGTTTCCTCATTAAAGTCCGCAAAGGAAATGTGGGATGTTTTGGAAACTTATCATGAAGGTTCAAAATCTTTGAGAAAAGTGAAACTCAGCAAGCTGATGAATGATTTTGGAAATTTCAAACTCAAGGATGGTAAAACTATCAAGGAGAGTCAAGCAAGGTTCCAGGTCACTATCAACACTCTGAAGAGACTTGGAAAGACTATTCCTCAAGATGAAATCAACAAGAAAGTTCTGAGTGCATTTCCATTCACTTTCGAAGCCAAAGTCACTGCATTGGAATCATATCCTACCATTGATACTATGGATCATTTGGCTGTGTTTTCTGAGTTAGAACAATTTGAAAGCAAGATCAGTGATAGCAAGGTGGAATCAGTCAAGGCTCCTGTTGAAAAGATGAAGAATCTAGCTTTACACTCCAGTAGCAGCAAGATGGACTCTGAGGCAGAATCTGATTCTGATGAAGAATTGGCAATTTTGTCTAGAAAAATCAAGAAGATGCTGGACAAGAGGAACAAGCTAAAGAAAGAGAAAAGCAAGGCTTCTGGAACAAAGAAAGATGTCAAAGAGGAAGCATGTTTTGAATGTGGCAAGAAAGGGCATTACAAAAGGGACTGCTACAAGCTGAAGAATAAGCAGAAGCAGCAAGCTACCTCAAGGGACAGAAAGAAAGCTAAGGTACTTTTGACATGGAGTGATGATGAGGATTCAGCTTCTGATGATGAATCATGTGATAAGATGGTGAATCTAGCTATTGTTGGTCTTGATGATGAAAATGATACTCAAGGAATTAATCAAGATGGCCTTGTGGAAAGCGATATCTCAGATTCAGATGACAATAATAGTGAGGTAAATTCTTTTAGTTCTGATATACCTTCTCATACTTTTGTACTAGATGAACTAACCATACAGGATCATAGTAATATATCTATTGTGGAGTTCATGAAGTTAAAGAATGAGAACAATGAACTTGAAAAGAAGAATGCTCAACTTAGAAAAATCATTGCTGATCTAATGGCTGAGAAGACACCTACTAATAATCATGCTCAAATTCTTGCTGATCTTAAGGCAAAAGTATCTCAATTTGAAGGAATCAATAATGTGCTTCTCAAGAGAAATGATGCACTAATGAAGGAACTCAGCGAGCTGAAGACAGAGATTGATGCTCAAAATGCATGTTTGGAGGCTTTCAATCTAAAGGATTCATGTTCATTGGAAATGTCTCAACAGGCTGAAAGGATCAAAGAGTTGGAAGCTGTGATCAAGAATCTTCAGAAAGGAATGGGAAAGTTTGTTCAAGGAGAAGATACACTTAAATCAATGATGAAGTATACAAAGGTTCCATTAGAAAGAGAAGGAGTTGGAATGTCTTCAACATCTGGTTTAAAGTATGATGGAAAACATGGTATTCCTTATGACTATGCCATGCCATCGAGAATTTGTTACAAATGTTGGAAGAAAGGTCATTTGGCAAACAACTGCTCAATACAGAATGCTAAGCCAGCAAGCTGGAACAGACAGACAACTCAGAGGCAGCAAGCTGGCAGAACTACAAGAAACAGAAATCAAGCTCCTAAAGTGGTCCAAATGTGGATCAAGAAATCTGATTTAAATGTTCTATATGTTCTATCAACTAACCATGCTGGACCCAAACAAATATGGGTACCAAAACGTTGAGTTGTTTTTCATTTGTTTTGTAGGTGTGTCTTGTTATCAAGGTGAAATCATATCAATGGATTTTGGATAGTGGATGCAAAAGACATATGTGTGGTGATAAATCAAAGTTCCTTACTCTCAAGAAGAAAAAGGGTGGAAGTGTCACAATTGGTGATAGTAAAACTCTTCAAATTCTTGGCAAATGAACAATTGGTAATAGTAACATCTCTATTGATAAAGTACAATATGTTCAAGGTCTTAAATATAATTTGCTTAGTATTAGTCAGTTATATGATGATGGACATTCTGTTAATTTTGATAAAGAGAAGTATTCTATTATTGTTGGCACTAACAAAGTCCCCCTAGTTGCTAGAAGGGAAGGAAATATCTACACACTACACCATATAATGCATATTGCAACGACAGGAAAACATTGCCTTAAGGCCTATATTCGTTGCAGTAGAGTCTATGGCAACAAATTTGCAAAATTTGGGCGTTGCATCCGGTTGCCTTGCAATAGGTCGATTTAGCAACGTTTTTGATACCATATAGCAACATAATTAAATCATTGCAATACATTTCAGTAGCAACATTTTAGACTCTATAGCAACAATTAAAAACTATTGCAGTAGCATAAGAAGGTAGGTTATTGACACTTAAAGGCAACATTTTTCAGACCAGTTGCAATAATTTTTTATAGATTAATGCAACATATTTTGACCCTATTGTAACATTTTTTCAAAAAAAAAATTAGTAGGGTCATGCTAAAAATACACTAAACCAGGCCATTTACAGCCACAATCCAAGCATCATCAATATTTTATAAACCAGGGCAACTTAATGCTAAATATCCAAGTACATATATTTTGTTCAAAGTTAAATAAAGTTACAATTCTTTTACATCAATTTTTTTCAACAATTATTACATCGAAAAACCAAAATAAAGTTAAAAACTACATATGCCGATTGCTTTTGATCCCATCGGGATGGCACAAATTGCGAGGCTTCTGCTCTTTACTCAACGGTGGCGTTTCAGGACTGCTCTCATCAGATTCAAGTTTTGATCCCTGAAAAGAATAAAATTATATTTGTAAAATACATCAAACCCGAGGCATTGGATTTCCCTGCTCATACAATCATCTCGAATTTCTTCTTTGATGGCTGAGCATTAGATATATTAGCCATGACAGAAGCTCCATAAAAGCAGTAAATTTGTGAAGAAATTTGCACCCTTAACAATTCAAACTAATAACAGCATTTTAATCAATTAACTATGAAATTTGCGGGATTTTGAACTCAAATTAGTTTCAGCAACTTAATCAATGAACTATGGATACAGAAGAGAAAATCAGTAAAGGTTAGAAGTGACCAAGTGTACCCATGGCATCATGAAATATTAACTTATTAGTTAGAAAAAAAATAGTAACTCATCATACTTCAACACCATAGAAGGAAAAAATATTATGCATATGACTGCTAACAAACTGTGCAGTGAAACTAGGACTGAAAACTAACCACATCTTCGAATCTTGGAGGAGTTGGGAGTGCTACTGCTTGATGATTGAACCTTTGGACATTGTATAGTTCCATTACTTTGTCATAGTTCTCATCCCACCACCTTTGAGCTTGCCATTTGTTGAAAACATCGCGACTGATGAAACATTAAATAAAAAAATCAATCCAACAATTACAATTTATACTTCTAGAAGAATGAGTAAAATGTAATGACTGTATCTCTTCAAACAGGCATCTAGATTGATTGACCAAATATAGCTTTTTTTTTTTGGACTGAGATGTCTAGCACTGAAAGAAGTTATGTAATAACCTTTGGTACTGCAATATGATAATAAAGAAAAATAAATAAAAGCAACTGAGTATCTCCAAAATGAAAAGTCAATAATAGCAAGGTCCTTAATAAATTATAATAGGAAATTATAAAATAAAATTATAATTATTTAAGGAAATTATAATAAAGAAATTATAAAATCTAATTTATGAAATTCTATAACTTATTTAAGTTACCATAAGTATTTCATACATATATCCAAAGGAAAAGACCTACCTGGAGATAACACTGATCACTGCATGGTTTACCATCATCTTCAGATTCAGGTACATATGGTTGTTTATCACTGTGTCCAGCAATTTTTTAAAGATTAATAGATGAATACACAAAGAACTTGAAATTAGGAAAGAATGTATGACATACAGAATTTACTAGACCTTGAGAAAAGATTATCCAAAGAATCCAAATTAGAACCAAGGCTTTTTTCTAGATACATGCTTGTGTCAGGCCTGGTTTTCTCGGAACTAGAATTCGATCTTTGTTTTTCCTCGTGGCTTCTCTTGAGCACACTGTAGCGTTCCTGCTTATCACATATAAAACATCTTTGAGCAGTGAATTGAATCAAAAAAACTTAAAAGTTTAAACTGAAAATGCTAAATGGTATCAGTGACTGTGTAACAACATTTACTTGTTTTATCTAGTATAATTTAATGTACTAAAAAAACATTAATACAGTGCATAATTGTGTGTACCAAAATTTCAGAAGAGCTTCCACTCATAAAATGTGTCAAGACGTTCAGCACTTCCTCACTTAGTTCATGTTCTTCAGCAATTGTCCTATAAGATTTGGGGAAGGGTACATGGCATACAAAGCTCTTCCCAATATAAGAATCAATGTACGAACTCCGATGAGGAACAAAAAAAAAAGGAAATATGAGTAGTCAGAGATTTGCACAATCAGCACCAAAATCTGAAGAAGCCTTTTATCCGATGCTCAAGGCCATGAGCGGAACAGCAGTCACTTTCAAGGCCTTTAAGATAGGTTTCTTTTCCGAATGAAGATAGGTTTCTTTTTTACTTCAAAACTATTATAATACACTAGAGAACATTAAAGAATGGTCTTTAAGAATAAACTAGCAAACAACACCAATCACTAAAAATAAAGAAAGTAAAATTGAGGCAATGGGAGAGTATCCGGGAGGTCAAATTAAGGGGCAGCTGCTACCGAACTCCAAGAGGAACTTCACCATTTGCATTATCTGATTGTAGATTGGATTTGAAGTCCAAAACATATATCAAATCAACTGCTCTTGGTTTCTTTTTCCTACATAATAATAATAACAGTTAAAGCTCAATCAAAGAGAGGGAGAGGGGAGAGAGAGAATGCTTTTTGGTGTTACTTTGGTAATAAAGCTTGTATAATTTGTTTGCCTTTCTGGAAGCAGTACACTCCGATTTAGTATCACCAACTCCGTACATTAGATGGACCCTGGAATCCAAAAAGCCAAGATTTTTTTAGCAACTAGGTTTTCTCAGATGAATCAAAGAAGTAATCGTTCAATTGGACCACTATATAAAGAGTGGTTAGCTCCAATTATCCACTAAAACATACATACACGAAGCTTGGAAACAGGGGTTGGACAAATTTGGATGGTTTAAGCCGCCTATCTCATGAAAGAATTACCTCAGTGCTAAAATAGAAAATAAGAAAATAAGGCACTCATAAACAGATGTTCTGAACTAAACTTTAAACAAAAAACTCCCAAATTGAAACATATTTAAGAACTCCAAATTAAAACACAAAATTACGAATCCAAACTAAAACCCAAACATATGTAAATTTAAAAACATACATTAAACCGTAATTAACAATATAATCTCCAACTAAAAAAATAAATAAGAACCCTAATTGAAACTCGATTTAAAACTACATTTGGGGAAAAATAATGGGGAATATACCTTCTTCGTGCTTTAATCTTCTTCGCTTTTGTGTTTTCTTCAAACTAAGTGTCTTCTTCAATTTTGTTTTCTTAGATTTAGTCTGTGAACGTGTGTATCATGTATGTTTGTATGTCTCTGTCTTTGTGTGTCTGTGTGCAATGTGTGCTATTATTGTCTTTTTTTATTTTGATTTTAATAAGCCGGGCAAATTTTTAAAAGGTCGCTCAATTTTTTGAGTATCCCGCCTAAATTTTTGGCCCAAAATTGCTATGTATAGTAACGATTTCTTAAATCATTGCAATAGACTGAATGTTTTTAACGCTCTTGAATTTTTTCAATGCTATTGCAATGTTTTTCAAAGGCGTTGCAATTTGTGTGATTTGTTTTCTCAATAGCAACGTTTTTCGACAAACCTTCAAAAATATGGTTGCAATAGGCATTATATGGTGTAGTGATATCTTGGACTTTGAGATGCAGGAATCATCTTGTTGTTTAACTACAATTGATACAAATCAAGATAGTTGGCATAGAAGGCTTGGACATGCTCATATGGACTAACTCAGCAAACTGTTTGCAAAGAAGCTAGTTAGAGGATTAACAAAACTAAAGTATGTCAAGAAGGAAACCTGTTCGGCTTGTCAATTAGGCAAACAAATCAGGACTCCACATAAGTCAAAGACTGTGGTATCAACTTCTGAACCTTTAGAGCTTCTTCATTTAGATTTATTTGGTCCGGAACCATATAACACTACAAGAAAAGCGCCTATCTGCGACCGCAGTTCACCGACCGAATGCTGTAGGTACTGAACATCAACGACCGAATCCGGTTGCTAACTCGAGTCGCAGAAAAACTGGTCGCTGCTAGTCAATTTTGCGACGCATAATAGCTACCGCAAGTTTAGCGACCGTCATTAGCGACAAGGCGGTCGCTAATCCTAATCAGCTTTGAGCTGCCACCAGTACACGTGGCAGCGACGAAGTCTGCTACAGTATTCGGTCGCTAATATTAGCGACCAACTTTAGCTACGGTATTCGGTCGCTAATATTAGCGACCAACTTTAGCTACCGTTTGTTGTCGCTATTATCAGCGACCACTTTCTGCTACCAATATTTGTCGCTATTGTTAGCGACCACTGTCAGCTACAGAGGTCTGTCGCTATTGTTAGCGACTAACATCAGCTACCGATTTTTGTCGCTAATTTCAGCCACCAAATACAGCTACGGCATTCGATAGCCAACATTTGCAGAACATCAGCTACCGTTTGTGGTCGCAGATACAGTATTTATAGTGTCGCAAATACACCTATTTTTTTCAATTTCCAAAGAAATTGTAATAAATATAAATATTCCTATTTTTGTCAATTTCCAAACAAATTGTAAAAAATATAAATATTTCGGTAACCAACAAAATCCAAGTACTCAAATCGAATAAATAAAAAGTTCACATCATCCAAAATATCCAACATTTTATCCATAACAACCACAACCATATGTTCGAGTATCGTTCAAGTACGACATTACAATAAAAACACAAGTACTACGAAAATAAACTAAGGTCCTCCAGAGTCGCCATCCCGGTCATGATGTGCATGATGTGATCCCTATAATTAACAAGACAATAAAACAGGTTACCTATACATGGTATACAATAACAACAAACTAAATAAGCAAATTCAAGAAAAGAATGCTGCATCTTAACTTAAAATGCACTATAGTTGCTGTCACTAAGTAAACACTAAACACCACAATTTGAAAAGTCAGAATATACATAGTCTTAAAAATTATAACCCAATAAGCTTGTGGATTGTGCCTTATGATTAATATACTAGTCTGACAGGTACTAAACACATGAACAGCAGGTAACACAATCTCTTATATTGACAATCGATCTCAAGTAGCTAAACAATATACCTGGCTACCATCACCTCGCTGCGAAGATGATGCTGCCTCTGCCACGGCACGAGCTAACTCGTCAGGACCCAAAGCCACAAGATGCCCAGCAAGTGTACGAAGAAGCTCACGATCTTGACATATAGCTCTTACATAGTCAGCCGAACTATGACTAGGTGGTTGACTCGACGACTGTGACGACTGGGAGCTGCCCGAGCCACTAAATGACCCACTCAACGATGGTCATCGTCGTTGCCCCTGAGATTTTACATAATTCTTCTTCACAACAGATGCTCTCTCCCACAACTCCTGCTCAATGTGTGGACGCTCGGTGCCCTCAGGATAGCGCTCATCAAGTAAACGTCGATAATCATCCTATCAGAATGGGAGAATAGTTAAAAATAAAGTCACATGGATCAAAAAGTTATTTTTCGAAACAATGTATTCTTGCAAAAGATATATAAAGTATAATTCAGTAAAATCCTAGAGACTGATGTTGAACTTAATAAAAAAATGTCAAAGTTGTACCGCTATTTTCTGCGCTTCGGGGATACCATCACGAGTGAACACATACACCTCCAACCAGTCGATAGGAGTGCCCTCAGACTCAGACTCCTATAAAAAACATTACATCAATAGTTCCAGGTAAACATCATTAGTTTCAGCAATCTTTAGGGCATAGTTACACTTACATACTGAGTCTGAAGTCAGAAACATTAGGCTTCTACTAACTGTTCTACACTTTTACTATTAGAATATTGGACAGACACAAACTTTAAGAGCCACATCCAGCAGTAGAAATAGTAATGTTTTATCTGAATAATACGTTTTCTGTTATACCCTTTCTTCTAGTTAATATAAAACAGAAAGCAATTTGCATCAAGTACGTGGCAAAAATTCATGATCTCCAAGACTTACAATCAACAAACAATTCAGGTATAATCAACAAACAATTCAGGTTTACATCAAACCGAACAAAACCAAAAAGTATTAGACAAGTCATAAACAACTGAAATTAGAAGCTATAGTATCTGTTTACTGTTCAAGTCTTTAAATTCAAAAGAAACTATAGGATTATAGGATTCAGGATTGAACGAGAAGGTGCAACAGATTCATGATCCTAGAAATAACATCAAAATTATTCATATGTACCTTATTAGTGATATGCTGCAGTTGAGATATACTGCCACCCTTGTAGGTACCTTTGGCCTTTCCATCAGGTGCTCCAGCGGATCGGTTACCAGCGGCTATAGCGCGCTTCTTCACCCACTTTTCTTCTCTCCACTGGTCACACATCTGACCCCATACATCGGCGCTGCACCACCAGGGGCTATACTCGTGCATGTACAACACTCCACTAGCTGGCTGATGGTCGATTCCAGAATTTTCAAGGGCTTTCTGGCGTTCTCTTGCAAGATTATCTTTTGTGCGATCAGCACACTTCTGCCAGAAAAGAGTAGATATCGCTGGACCATCTTCGTCCGCCCACCTATAACATTTCTGCATAAATAAACAATTAAAAAACTGATTATATAAAAATCATGCATTACAAATGATGCTACATCCCCTGCCTACTTTGGTGGTTGTTACATGTCATGTTAACATTAGAGTCTGGGATTATAACCAGTAGTCTTTTTAAGCCTAAAATTTGCAGAGAACAGCATCGGTGAAAGAGGTTAGAGGGTGAGATCTGCTATTAAATTCAATAATTATAAATCTGCTTCATTCTATCTCTTCTTCTTCTAAATAAACTTGCATGCATATAATAGAATCTCAGAGAACTATAATTGTTGTGATTTATTGGACATTGATACCGATTTCAAAATTTGTGTACGCCTGATACAGGGGTGAATAAAATGTATGCTGCTATGGGTCAGCAGAATATCTGCCATCTCTTGATGAAAATAAATACTAAAAATAGTATAGATCAGTCCTTACATTTATGGATTCTTAGTTATTTAAGGTCCTCGCCCAAGAAAAAGATGCAAAGAAAGCATATGGGAGGTTGCTAGATGAAATGAGTTATGTAGCAATTTCTTGAGGATCGGAAAAGGTGTCTGCATATCAGATCTACATCTATAAAATTATTTAACCATTTGTAGTAGGACTGTAAGTATTCTTAACCTGGAAATAATTTCTACTCTGGAACTTCTAGTCAGCCATGATTGTTAGTAGGTAGTTCTTATAGGTAGTTCTTATAAGTTATAGCTGCTTAATTTTTCGAAAGAAGGATTACTAATGTAGATTGTGGTTTAATATTCCGTTTTACGTGCAATCACTTGCACATGAATATATGCACTGGTGCATCGTGATGACAACAGAATAATTTTTACTGTACGATCAATATGTAAGAGGGTTAAAATTCAAGAGGGTTAAAATTCTACCAATAATCCAATAACATCAATAGACACAATCCAATAATCAAATTAAACACAAATACACAACATATTACATATGTAATTCACACAAAGATTTGGATTACCTATGTTAAAGACACTATTAAAGAGATGATTACACACATATATACAAAGAGGATACTGTAAAATCGTATATGATGATGCTGATTAAAGAGATGATTACCTAGGTTTGCAATCGACCCCTACTTCGTACGTAGAGACTATTGAACCGATTGAACTGCCCTGCTTCTTCTTCGTGAGTTCGTGGACTGTTGCTTCTTCGTGGAGATCGGGTAATTAGGGTAATTAGAAATTGTAAGTTTTTTTTTCCTAATTATAAACGTACCAAGCAGAATAAAAAGTAAAGCGTATAAGCCAAAATATTAAAATATATATATATATATAATAATTTATAATGACTCATTTAAAATTAAATTGATCAATTATTTTATAAGAATTAATCAGGGATTTAATATATGTGTAATTTTAGAGGTCCTAAAAAAATTATGAAAAAATGAGTTGTCATATCTTGATTGGTTATATATATTTACATAAATATAATGGATCTCGCATGTGTTAATATGAATAAAAGTAATAAGAACGTGTCATGTATCATTTGGAACTATTTTGTTACCTATAATAAGAAATTCTTTTGGGAAATTATGAATGGTACCCCTCTCCTTTGGGTTGTTATGAATGGTACCCCTAAATGAACAGTAAAGTGGTACCATTCATAATTTCCAATATAATAAGTCAAAAGATTTAGGGGCACCATTTATAAAAAAAGTATCATTCATAAAAGTCAAAACCAAATATTTTAGGGGTACCATTCATAATCTCCCAATTCGTTTTATTTAAAAATATTTTGGATTCTACTATCCTCTCAAAATATTTGCAAAATTACGGTTTGTAACCAAATGTAACATGTATACATATACTAACAAGATTTATACACTCCTTCGAAAGCTGTTAGCGGTTAGCGAATTAAGTTAATTATTTTGAATAACGGATTGAGTTAGCTGTTTTGACTAACATATTGAATAAGCAATTTTTTATGAAATTGTTTGAGTTGGCGTGTTAATTTGCATACTTGTAGTGATTTTTCTTATTTATTCCAAATATTTTAGGAATTTTCTTGTACTCAAAAGGTATTTTTCTTATTTATTCCTAATATTTTACGAATTTTCTTGTACACATGGGTATTTTTCTTATTTATTCCAAATGTTTTAGGAATTTTCTTGTACAAACAGATATTTTTATTATTTATTCCTAATATTTTAAAAAAATTCTTGTACCCATCGATATTTTTCTTATTTATTCATAATATTTTAGGACTTTTATTGTAACCACATGTATTTTTCCTATTTTTATAACAATAAAGCTCCTCGAAATTATTATTTTTAATATAACTAAAAATCTAAAAAGCAACCTTAATTATTTTTTTAGTAAAAATATAATTAATAATTTAAAAAACCATTGAAATTTTAAAAAAAAAAATATTAACAGCGACCGAATTTTGCGACAGAATTGGTAGCAAAAGATGACGTGGCATTTTTTGCTACCGCATTTGGTCGCTGATAAGACTTCCTCGATAAAATTCAACACAATTTTTTTGCGCCAAAAAATTTGGAGCGAAATTTTTTAACCGCTACGGATTAGCTACCGAATTCGGTAGCTAATGTTTTGCTTACGTGTCACTATCTGCGACGGAATCCCGTCGCAAATAATATTTGGTAGCTAAAAGTAAGCGCCATTTTTTGGCGGCATTTGTGTGGGCGGGAAACACAGGTTAGGGACGGATCAGCTACCATGTTCGGTCGCAGAAATTCTTTAGCGACCAATATGTAATCCGTCGCTGATAGCCGTCGCTGATAACTATTTTTTGCGACGGCATTTGCGATCGCTGATATATTTGGTCGCTGATAGGCATTTTTCTTGTAGTGTAAGAGCATTGGAGGTAAACAATATGCATTTGTTATCGTAGATGATTATTCTAGATATACATGGGTATTGTTTCTTCGTATTAAAGATTGTGCTTTCAGTGAATTTGAGAAGCTAATTAAGTTGCTTGAGAACAAGCTTGACAAGACTTGTAGGTATAAGGAGTGATCGAGGTGGTGAATTCCAAAAGGACTTTATCTCATATTGTGAAGATAGAGGCATTACTCATGAATTCTCTGCTCCTAAAACCCCACAGCAAAACGGAGGTGTGGAAAGAAAGAACATGTCTTTACAAGAAACAGCTAGAACATTGTTGCAAGAAAGCAAGCTACCAAGGAGTTTCTGGGCAGAAGCAGTCAATATAGCTAGCTATGTTCTTAACAGAGTACTGATCAGACCTATTCTAAACAAAATTCTATATGAACTGCTGAGGAACAAGAAGCCAAATATAGGATACTTTAAGGTCTTTGGATCCAGGTGCTTTTTACTCAAAACTATTGATAGAGATGGTAAATTTGATGCTAAATCTTATAAAGCAATATTTTTGGGTTATTCTTTAACAAGTCGTGCTTACAGAGTTTATAATATATCTAAACTTATTATTGAAGATTCAATTGATGTTTCATTTCAAGAATCTAATGTTGATCTGTCAAGAGATGAGGAAGAATTTGCAGAAATAGGTATTGCCAGCGAGTTGCTGAAGACAAGTACAATAACTCAGTAAGCAACTCAGCAAGCTGACAAGGAACCTGAATTAACTTCAGCTACTGATAAATCAGTTGAAACCTCTTCTTCTCCAGTAGATGCAACAATTGATCAGTTATCAAGGCTTACCTTGGAAGGTCCTAGAGGTCAGAGATCACAAGAAAAGATGCCACTATATGATGGAGATGAAGTTTCCCCACCATCTAAGAGAATTAGAGTACATGAGGAAGTTATATCTCAACATTCTCTGCCAAAGTCAACAAGGATAGTAAAGAACCATCCTCCAGAGTTGATCATTGGTGATAAATCAGAAGGAATCAAGACAAGGAAAGGTCAAGCCAATTTTTGTGCTTTTGCTGCCTTTCTAGCTCAAGAGGAACCAAAGAATGTTAATGAGGCACTACAAGATGAGAATTGGATCATGGCAATGCAAGAAGAACTTAATCAATTTGAAAGATGTGAAGTTTGGGAACTTGTAGAGCCACCTAAGGATACCTCAATCATTGGTACTAAATGGGTGTTTAGAAACAAGGTTGATGAATTTGGTACGGTTACAAGGAACAAAGCAAGACTTGTTGCACAAGGATATAATCAATAAGAAGGAATCGATTTTGATGAAACTTATGCCCCGGTTGCAAGGCTAGAGTCAATAAGGATGTTACTTTCATTTGCATGCTTCAAGAAGATCAAGCTACATCAAATGGACGTGAAAAGTGCATTTCTTAATGGCTACTTGAAGAAAGAAGTATATGTCAAGCAACCTCCTGGTTTTGAGAGTGAGCAATTTCCTAATCATGTTTTCAAGTTGAAGAAGGCATTATATGGACCTCGGCAAGTTCCTAGATCATGGTACGAAAGGCTAAGTAAGTTTTTACTCAAGAATGGATTCATTCGAGGTAAAATCGATCCCACATTATTTACTAAGTTTAATGGTACTGATATTTTAGTTGTGCAAATATATGTGGATGATATTATCTTTGGATCTACTAATGATGATATGTGCAAGTGGTTTTCTAAGTGTATGCATAGTGAGTTTGACATGAGTATGATGGGGGAGCTCAACTACTTCTTGGGGCTCCAAATCAAGCAAACTCCAGATGGAATTTATGTGCATCAATCCAAATACATAAAGAATCTGCTTAGGAATTTTGGTTTTGAGAATATCAAGGCAAAATCTACACCTATGAGTTCTGCCAGCAAGCTGACAACAGATGAACAAGGTAAAGATGTAGATGTTCGAAAGTATAGAGGTATGATTTGTAGTTTATTATATCTTACAACCTTTATACCTGATATTATGTATAGTGTATGTGTTTGTGCTAGATTTCAAGCTATTCCTAAGGAGTCTCACTTGAATGCAATTAAAAGGATTTTTAAATATTTAAATGGAACTATTACTTTTGGCTTGTTTTATCCCATCACAAATGCATTTGATCTTGTTAGGTATAGTGATGCAGATTATGCAGGTTGTCAAAATGATTGAAAGAGTACAAGCTGTGTTTGTGAATTTTTAGGACAGAGTTTGGTTACGTGGCAAAGCAAGAAGCAAACATCTGTTGCATTATCTACAGCTGAAGGGGAGTATTTAGCAGCTGGAAGCTGTTGCTCTCAAATAGTATGGATGATTCAAACACTTCGAGATTATGGGATTAAGTGTGGAAAAGTTCCTATTTATTGTGACAATACAAGCACTATCAACATATCAAAGAATCCAGTGAATCATTCAAGAACAAAACATATCGACGTTCGACATCATTTCTTGAGGGACAATGTTGCAAAGGGAAAAATTGAGCTGATCTTTGTCAGTACAGAGTATCAGCTAGCTGACATCTTCACAAAACCACTAGCCGAGGAGCGTTTTGTTGTTCTTCGTCTAGAATTAGGCATGTGTAATGTCTAGCCAGCTAGCTGAATTGGATGCCGGGTACACTTTTCTGTGTTATTACTTTTAATATATATTTTCTATGTAATTTAAATGGTTAGGAACTCCAGTCTATTTACTTGTTTTTTTGTGCTGATTGCTTATAGTTTCTAGGTGGTTGGTTAATTCAACTTATTTGAATTTTGAATGTATGCTTTCTTATATTTAAATGTGATAACATTATTATTTTTTGTTTATCATGTTTAGTTTTATTCGGGGGTGGGTTATTTGATTTTAGAGCATCTCCAATGGCAACATGTATAATGGTTGGCTAAAAAATTTTAAATTAGGAAATAATAAAATTTTTACATAAGGGTGGCAAGTAAAACTCCAATGAACATAGCTATAATGAAATTGTGTATATTTTTGCTAAGGGTTTATGTTGGTTCAACAAATATAGCCAACCAAGTAGGATTGTCTATAATTTTTGCTAAGGGTAATTATGTATTGGAGTGTTTTTTTTTTACATATTCTCTATTTCATGCCACCTAATATTCCAACTAGGATAATATTACTAAGGGTTTTTCCCCATTGGAGATGCTCTTATCCTAGATATTTATCTCTCCCCCTATTTGTTAAAAGAGGTTTTATCAAGTCTGTTCAACTCCGACTCTTTAGTTCTCTATATCCTCAAACCTATATTCCAATTATGGTTTATTCGTCGTTCTTCAATCGATATACATTTTCTCTCGGTCTCTTTCTTTTGCTGATTCGAATCATGAGGAATACTCGAGGATCCAAGAAGACTCCGATTGCTGGTTCAAAATCTCAGAAAGGAAAGAATAAGAGATTGCATTATGAGGATGATGATATCGATCTTTCTCCGGTTCATGTGGAAAGTGGCGATGATATGTCTAAGGTTCAAAGGTCAGGGAATCGTGATGGTTTGTCTGTGAAACGAAGCAAGTATGGGATTGTGTTCGCCTCTGAGGATCTGGAGACTCGTTTCAAACAACTTGATTTGGGTAATCGTCGAATTGTGTTTGGTCGTCCATTGGCAGGTAATTCCTATGTCAAGTGTGGTGCTCTTGGATATTTTGCTAAGTCAAGGTTTGAGACATTTTTAAAGGATTTACCTCGTAACTGCTATCCATCATATGTTTATGAGTTTTATGCAAATCTCGCTATTGTCAAACCTAGTCTTTTTGTGTCTTATGTTCGTGGTCAAAAGATATCTTTAACTGTTTCTGTTTTAAATTCAATTCTTGGTATTGAGAACCCTTCCAATGTCTCTATTACTACTAAGAAAGGACCCACTGAGTTAGAGAACTTTACTGAACTTGATCAGTTGAAAGTACTTCATGGTTTGGATGGATTACTTGTCTATGTTCCTCCAATAACTGCTATTGTTTCTCCTATTGCTCATGTACTGTTTAAGATATGCATTGATAATATTAATCCTCGCACGGGTAGTCGGTCTAATTTTGCGGGTCAAGATGTCACTGTTGTTGATATGTTGTTATCTGGGAAGCCTTTTAATTTGGCTGGAATGATTTTGAAGAATATGATGGATGTGTATAATAATCATACTGCACATAGTTTACCATATGGGTGCTTGTTGACTAATATTTTTGAATGGTATGGAGTTGATCTCAAGGAAGAGGATTGTGATATTGCTAAGGAATTTTTGGATCTAAAGAGTTTACAACAGTCTCACTTGAGGGTTGAATCTGATGGTTTGGTTGTTCGTGTGGAACCTCCTCCACCTCCTACTCCTACTCCTTCATTTGCTAATGTGGTTGCTGAGATTGATCATTCTGAGACTATTAAGGAAATCAGGGATGCTATTAAGAAGATCAATGCTAGGTTAGATGGGATGTCTGAAGAATTTAGTTTTCTGCGTGATGTTTTTGCTGGTCCACGTACCCCTGCTTCAGCTCCTACTGGTCTTCATTCTGCTAGTTTTTCTGGTACTTAAGAACTTCATGATCTTGCAAAAGTGGCTGCTGAAGATGTGCTCAAGGATGCTTCTGGAGAATTTCATGTTGCTGCTCAGTTTGATGATGCTAAAGAGGATGAAGATAATAATGAGTCTTAAATTTTCTTCTTTTTAATGATTAAGGGGGGGAAAAATTTTAGGATTTGGGGTTAACTATGCTATGCTTTTGAACTATGTGTTGGTTTGGTTTATGTTGTTATGTTTCAGTACTTTGGTTTATTTGGTTGTTTATTTTGTGGTTTTCTGAACTAGTACTGTGGAAATATGATGCTTATTTGATATTTGTTAAATGTGGTACATTTATGTTTATGTTACTGATTTTATGGTACATCATTATAATAGGATTGCTAGATTTAGGGGCAGTTTTGTATTTCTCCTAAAATTAGTGTATAATCATCAAAAAGGGGGAGATTGAAACTCTCATGATTTTGATGTGAAAGGCATATGATGTAGCCTATTTGTATTTCGAGGATACAACTCAACTTAAACAAGATTGTAATAGTAAATAGTATATAGACTGTCACAAGGAATCTGAGATTGTATTATCTGTCAGAAGAAAAAGATCAAGGTCAATCTACAGACTTGAGGAATTACTACATTGAAAGAAGTTCAGACATCTGATCAAGCCTCAGTGAAGTATTCGTTAAAGAAGTGGATTCATTTAAAGTGACAGAGATTTCAACAGTGACAGAGACAGTACAGAAGAATTAATAGAGAGAGGAGAAAAGAAAAGGAACCAGATTTTAAAGTCAATATGTGAAGAACAGTCATTGGGGTTAGTCACTCATGAACCAGACAGTACATCTAGTGTCAACATTAAACAGTGGTTGTTCATCATTAACTTCAGTGGTTCAAGCTGTCAAGACGGGTATATTAAGAGAAGACATTAACCACAGCCATAAAGTCAAAAATAAAGAAAAGTCGTTGGAGTTAGTCGCTCATGAACCAGACCGTGCATCGAGTGTCAACGAAAATCCAGTGGTAATTCTTTATTACTTTCAGTGGTTCAAGAAAAAGATTTGAGCTGTCAAAAGATTTATCTTAATTCTCTTTTGATTAATATAATTTTGTAATTGATTTAATTTAATAAATTAATTCATTCTGAATTAATTTATTTATTAAATTAATTATCATGTTAATTAATTTTGAATTAATATATTAGTCTAATTGATTTAATTAATTAACTTATTAATTAATTAATCATTATTCGTTTAATTGATTAATTGAGTAATTAAGTTAATTAAATTAAATACAATTAAATCAAAATCAAAGAAAAGCAAAAGAATAAAAAAAAAGGAGAAGCAGGTGGACAGTTTTTTTTTGTATAAAAGAAGTCGACAGATTGACAGCAGACAAAGGAGGAATGTAGCATCCAAGTAAAAAGACAGCACATGCAAAGTAAAATGAAAAGAGACAACAGACAGAAGAAAACATGCATGCATGATTCAAGTACTGTCGGACAGATTCCACGCGCCTGTGGCGCGCGTGGATGGCACGCGCCCGTATTCAAGCTTTCAACAGCGCGCGTGACTCACACATTTCTCCTCCGCGACTGGGCTTCTTTTACAGCAGTACAAATCTTTGATTCAATTCAAATCATTACAGCCAAGTGGGTTGTTTTTAATGTTAACATGACAATCTCAATTGTATTGCCGATTGTCTTGGTTAACCTGGATTGTCTTGACTATTGTATTGCCTATTGTCTTGGCAATACAAATTGATTGTCTTGGAGATTTTGGATTGTCTTGCCGATTGTCTTGGCAGTACAAAATTGATTGTCTTGGAAGAGCAGATTGTCTTGCCGATTGTCTTGGCAATACAAATGAAAGGGAAAAGATGCAGGAGGCTAAATAAATCAAGACAGGCGGCCAGACAACACAAGAACACAGAACATGATATCTGATCAACAAACTCAGCTCCATTCTCTCTCATTTTGAAGAACAACACAGCAAGAGAAAAATTCATAGAAAATCAAGTTCATCCTATTTTTAATATCTGATCCGATAGAACTTGTTTACTTGATACTCTTGTAATATTAGTGAGTTTTTACTCCTAATCTATATCTCGATTTTTATTAACAAATCTAGAAAAATTCATGTTGAATTTTCTAATTTGTTTTTATTAACTAGATATAATTTCTGTACTGTATTTGTAACAAACCCATCAAGTTAATATAATTTTATATTCAACTTGAATTTTGTTTCATTTAATTCCGCTCAAATTTGTCAAAATATAAATTAAATTTATCCGGACAAATTTCGATTAAACAGTACTGTTTGTATTCAACCCCCCCTTCTACAAACATATTGGACCTAACAATTGGTATCAGAGCCTATTGATTGATACACAAATCAAGATCCTATTTTTTTCTCAATCAAAAATCAAGCTCGAATTTTTAACTCTCTTAAAAATTTATCATGTCAACCAAAGGCATTGTTAAAATTCCTATCTTTAATAAAGATAACTATGACATGTGGAAAAACAAAATGGAGTTATTTCTTGATGTAACAAATCCAAGATTTTTGTGGGTTTTGAAAAATGGACCAATAATTCCTATCCAACATGATGCTGAAACGGTTACAAATGGAGTTGTAACAATACCTGCAAAATCCTATCCAAAGGACCCTAAGAACTTTACCGCTGAAGAAAAAGAGGAAGTTGGACTGGATAAAAATTTGAGACTCATTTTAATAGATTCCCTCGATGCTGTAATGTATAGCCATGTGATGAATTGTAAAACCGCTAAGCACATTTGGGAAACTATTGAAACTATCAATGAAGGAACTGATGAAGTCAGGGAAAACAGACTTCAAATTTTGACCTCTGAATATGAACACTTTAGAGCTGGCCCTAACGAAGGCATTCAGGAAGTGTTCGAAAGGTATAACAAAATAATCAACAACTTGCAAGTTCATGGCAAGCAATATACCCAGAAGGAGATCAACATGAAGTTTTTACTGACTATGCCTACTCACTTGGAGCATAGAATAACTGCCATCAGAGAATCCAGAGATTTAAACAAGATTGCTCTTGAAAGGCTGTTTGGTGTTCTGAAAACATATGAATTAGAACAAGTACAGCAGAAGGAGTTCTCTAGCAAAGGCAGAATGGCAAATTCTTCTACAGCTCTAGTAGTTGAGGTTCCTAAGGAAGTGGAAGCTAAAATTGTTCAACCTAACAGCTTCAACAAGGAACAAACTGAAGTGGAACATGGCCAAACACCAGCTACTCAGGAAGGTAGTGAATTCTATTCACTAGAAGAGCTGGATCAATTGGAAGATGAATCTATGGCGATGATGGTGAGACAATTCAGTAACTTCAGATTTAGAAGAAATCCAAAGTTCAGGTTTAAGTCAAATAACAGATTTCAGAGAGGAGGTTCTTCATCCTCTAGTAACAGGGGAGGTTACAAAACTGGAACTGTTGACAGAAGCAAGATCCGTTGCTTCAACTGTAATGAGTTGGGACACTTTGCTACTGAGTGTCAGAAACCCAAGCAAGCACAGAAGAAAGATTATGCTTCTGAAAAGAAGAAGAGTGGAAGAGTTAATGTAGTTGCTGGTAAAAGCTGGGATGACACAGATAGCGAAGATGAAGAATATGGAAACTTTGCACTGGTGGCAAATGCTGAATCATCAACTTATTACACCACACCGGTAACTCTTACTGATGCTGAGTTAATTCATAGTTTACGTAATTGCTTGACTAATGCACAAAAAGGGTACGAGAGAATAAGTCTTGTTAACACTAAACTTGAAAATGAAGTGTTAGATTTAAAAAAGGTGCAGATTAATCAAGATAAGAATATAGAAGAAATAGCTAGACTTAACTACAGAGGTAAGTCGCTAGGAGAATACATGGTGAAACAAGTTGATAGGATTGCTGAACAAAACATCAGGATTAAAGAACTTGAAACACAGATTAGAGCTTGTTATAATTTTGTTAAAGTTTCCAAAGAGTTTTTTAACAAACAATCTGTAGAACGAACAACAGGTATAGGGTATGATTACAATGAAGCTATTGGATCATTGGGCATAAATTCCCCTAACCCTGTTAGTGCTAAAGAAAGGGGAATACCACATGTACTCAAGAATGTCAAAGAACTTCTATTTAAAAAATCTGATGCTGGACCACCAGATATTCTTTCTATGGTTATTCAGGAAGAAATGAGAAATGAGGATAGTGCAAATGGCACAGTCTTTGTTAAGGATAAATGTGCTAAGGATAAATCTGTTAAGAACGCTAATCCAAAGAATCACTACAAGAAATTTGGCCAATTATGACGATCAACTTGCGACGAAAACAATTTTCACGCCTAACTTACGACGGAATCTCAAATCTGTCATAAATTTCGCGCCCAACTTACGACGAAAATGAAATTCGTCGCAAGTTAATTATTTTATTAATAAAATTTAGCTCCAAACAATTAATATTTAATTGAAAAATAATTGCAACGAACTTACGACGGATTGTTCGTCGTAAATTCATTTTAGCAACGAACTTACGACGGAATTGCTGTCGTAAATTTTGCTATTTTAATGAAATTTAATTGTAAAAAAATTACTTTTCTGATGGAGAAATGATGATGTTTGGTAGTAAATTTACGACAGAAAATCTGTCGTAAGTTCGTCCACCACGCAACTTACGACGGAAGTTCTATCGTAAATTTCTTTATTTTAATTAAATTTAATTACAAAATGAATTAATTTTTTTGATGACGAAACGACGTCGTTTAGTAGTAAACTTACGACGGATTTTCTGTCGTAATTTTTTTTTGTAATTAAATTTAAATGCAAAATGAATTACTTCTATTATAATTCCATCGTAAAGTCGGGGTAACTTACGACAGATTATGAAGATTGTCATAATTCTGGTAACTTATGACGAAATATCTGTCATAAGCTACACATAATTACGACGATCTTCTTAATCCGTCGTAAATATATATATTTTTCTTTAATAATTTTGCTTATCAATAGTTGCATGACTACTAATTTCACTGTCCAAATTAATTTTTATTTTTTTTAAATTTTGGAAATATCACTAAGTTAGATATATATTGACATTCGTACGTTTGGATCATCGATAAATATTTTTTAAAAAAATAGAAAGAACAATCTAAGATAATATTTTTTCTGAAATTTTGACAATAATATTAAAAATGATGGATCTTGACCTCCATACGATTGGTTCATCGAGAAATATTTTAAAAAAATTTAAATCCTTTACCCTTACGAAACCTTGTTCAGGGGTTCTAATTATAGTACTATTTGACCGTTAAATTACAGAACCAAATATATTTTTTCTGAAATTTTTGCAATAACATTAAAATGATGGATCTTGATCTCCTTTTGGTTAGGACGTCAAGAAATATTTTTTAAAAAATCGAAAACAAAAACCCTGTCGAATCCTTATTTAAATAGGGGTTCTAGTCAAAGTAATAGTTGACTGTTAAATTACCAAACCAAATAAATTTATTTTTTTCTGAAATTTTGGTAATAACACTAAAAAAGATGGATATTGACCTCCGTACGGTTGGGTCGTCATGAGATACTTAAAAAAAATCAAAATTCTAAACCCTGTTGAAACCATGTTTAGGGGTTCTAGTCAAAGTAATTGTTGACCGTTAAGTTACCAAACCAAATAAATTTATTTTTTTCTAAAATTTTGGTAATAACAGTAAAAAGGATGGATCATGACCTCCGTACGGTCGGGTCGTCGAGAAATATTTTTTGAAAAATCGAAAACCTAAACCGTGACGAAACCCTATTAAGGGGTTCTTGTCAAAGTAATAGTTAACCGTAAATTCACCAAACCAAATAAATTTATTTTTTTTTGAAATTTTGACAACAATATTAAAAAGGATGGATCTTGACCTCCGTATGGTTAGGTCGTCAAGAAATATTTTTTAAAAAATTGAAAACCTAGTCCCTGACGTGGAACCTTGTTTAGTTGTTCTAGTAAAAGTAATAGTTGACAGTTAAATTACCAACCCAAATAATTTTTTTCTGAAATTTTAGCAATAACATTAAAAAGGATGTTAATTTAACTGTCAACTAGGATATTGTAATTTAACGGTCAACTAAGATTTTAACTTGTACCCCTAAACAGGGTTTTGTCCATAATTTGTGTTTCGATTTTTTAGGTGTGTATAAATCCTGAATCGAAATTTGACTTTTTTCCATTTTATTTAATTTTTTGGCTTTTATTCCTAATTTTATTTAATTTTTTTAAAAATATTAATATTTTGAACTTTTAGCCCTAAAATGCTATAAAAATTTCATAATATTTTTTATATATAAATATATAAATTATTTATCAATTCATTATTTTTGAATAACTAAATTATAATTATTCTAATCAAACTGAAAACTTGAAATAAAGGTGTAAATCAAAAATTAAAAAAATTAAAGTAACAGAGATTTTTTGGTAGTGAAAAACTTCCCCCCAAAATGAAATTTTAGCATTTAAGACTTCCCCCCAAACAAAATTTCTCGATCTAAATTTTCCCCCTCAATCACTCACATACCTAACTTCTCCTGACCTAAACTTTCACTCCACCGCACTCACTCACCGCCCTCAATCGCTCGTCACTTTCTTTGTCTCTGTGGTGAAAGAATTGAGGAACGAATTGAAAGTCGATTAGGGCTTCAAACCAGCTTTCTCAATTAAGGCTTCAATCACTCACTCTCTCTCTCTCTTGACAAATTAGGGTTTTAGTTATTTGGTGTTCCTTCAATTTGG
Organism: Saposhnikovia divaricata; assembly: GCA_036435485.1. Classification (NCBI taxonomy): domain Eukaryota; kingdom Viridiplantae; phylum Streptophyta; class Magnoliopsida; order Apiales; family Apiaceae; genus Saposhnikovia; species Saposhnikovia divaricata. The sequence goes on from CM071598.1 coordinate 62,169,846, forward strand.
GTTTGAATTTGTGAAATTTGGGTTTGAATTTGTGAAATTAAGGTTTTGAATTCCCTTTTATCCTTTTTTGAATCACTGAGGGTGGTTTAATAAGATTTTAAAAGGATGAGGACTTTATGGGCATAAACATCATTTTACAGAAGATTATGTATAAAAACATCACTTGAAACTAGTATTCTTGTTTGCATTGGGTGTCTTGGTATTTTGTAATGACTAAGGATCTGAACTAGCTACAAATTGTCTTCAACTTAGAATTTAGTACTTATAATTTGTACTTCAATAGAGTATTATAGTGCTTGATGTGTTTGTTACTATGCATGACCATCTCTCTGTGTATAATGCTTGCTACGCCAGAAGTAACTCTGTATATGTTGATGTGTTTAGAACATGTCATTATTTCAAAGCTACTGTTAGATGCTACAAGGTACCCATAAATCCGTAATAGATAACAATAAGTTTCTTTTCCATACTCGAACCGAATTCTTTCTGGTCAGCTACTTATGATGTTGGGGTGATTCTGTCGAAAGTTGTAAATAGTTGTTATTTACAGGATGGTGTATTAGTTTAAAGGCGAATTGTTTTCTTATCTGCAAGATTTTGCTTGTATGTGTTGGTGTAGATGCTTGGTTGGAGTTGTAATACTTAGGTGTTTTGTCATGACCTATGCAATACTATACTTGCTAAGAAGATATTTAGTTTGGAGTGTGCAACTGCTTAGTTATCTTTGGGATGTGTATTTTGTGAGATAATTAGTTTGGAGTGTGTAATTGCTTGACTCAGTTTGATATTATGGGACTAAGAGCATTCACAGATGGAGATAATTTGATTTTTCTTGTAATGAAGAGCTGATTACCACACTTATAAAGCTAGTATTATATGTTCTTGATAACATCCTATTGCACACATGTGCTGCTGTAATTTGTCTCGAATTTGGCAACGGATGTTGAGACCGGAACTCAGGTTGCCCTTGTTGACAATGCACATGGGTCAGTTTTTTTTTAATGATTGATGGGATTTAATGTTGTGATTTATGGTAATTGAAATAATGTTATTATGCAGGGCTGCTATGAATCGATTAGTTCATTTGACAGAGTCGACAATTGCGTCTGGAGATGATGGTTGCGTGAAGGTACATATTTTTTTGTCTTCTTTGTGATAAAATTCTCTTATTGTAATTGTTCTTTAATGGTCCATAATGTTGTGCTATAGTCAGAATCTCTCTGTCTAATTCGGTGAGTCTTGTATTGATGTTCACATTAGTTTTCTTCATTTGTAGGTATAGGATACAAGACAGCGAAGCTCCTGTAATACCTTTATTGTTCATGAAAAATACATTTCAGATATGACTTATGCGGATGATTGTCATAAATTGGTGGCTACAAGGTAGTTGGACGAGCTCTCTTCAATATGTTTAACTTATGATTTTGAAAAGATTGAGTGAAATCAATTGCACTCTGGTAGTGTTAAAAGTATATATACAACTAGCCTTTTGGTCTGCATAATTACTAGGACCATCAAAAGTCTATTCTAGTCTTTAATTTGATTCATTGGATTTGATTTTAGTCAACAAATTCTTACTAATGCCTTTGTTTCAGATATTGGTTTGTTGCAAAGCACCTGTAGGGGGTCGAATGGGCTGTGAATGGATGCCTGAATCGAATGCTTAACATTGAATGTAGTATGTATTTGAAATTGTATACAAATTAACAATTTGAGATTATAAATAGAAATTTGTTTTAGATTGATGTTATACTTACATTTTACAAGCAAGTTGATGTTTGTATACATTTTGACAAGCTTACATTTGGTGATATGGTGTAACGATGCATTACTTCTATATTTGGTGCTTTCGTAACTTACGACGATTGTTCATCTTTTATACTCTTTTTTATTTTATTTTTCAAATTTAATTGTGGTAGCAGGTGGGTCTCAAAAGTAAACTTATGACAAAAAAAAATTGTCTTAAATTATGAACATACGACGGAAAGTGTCGTGGGTCCCATTCTTTAATTTATGACAGTTTATTTCGTCATAAGTTTCTTTATTATTTTATTGTAAGAAGTGGGTCCCTCGTTTGAACTTATGACGAAAATTTGAACTTGTGACGAAATTTGTATTTGTGACGAAAATCCGAACTTAAGACTCGAGCAAAAATGACGAATTTTTTCTGTCGTAATTGGTACCAATTACGACGATTTCAGTGTTAATTTTCCGTCGTAAATGGCCATTTTTCTTGTAGTGAATGTTTCATCCAAGAAAGATGTCACAGTCTTTGTTAAGGCTAAATCTGTTGAGGACACTAATCCAGAAAATATTTCATCCAAAAAAGATGTACCAAAAGTGCCAGTCAAGGTTGTTGAAACATCTAGTTCTTCTAAGACTGGATTAGGAGGTAATAAGTTGAAGCAGAACAATAACATGTCTAACATGAGTAACATGCCTATCATTGATTCTAATCATAAAGCATGTGGTGTTGTCAACTGTATGTCTTGTGCTTTTAATGTGATGTCTGCTTACTTTAATGGTAATCATGCATGTGATAATAAGACTGCTCCTCGACAACATATAAATATAAACAAGCATGTTAGATCAAAGACTGCTAGTCCTCCTCATGTTAGGAGAGAGACATTTATACCAAAGCCTAAACAAAGTTTTATGAAGGCTGTTTACGAAGTCAAATGTCCAGTCAATGATATTGTTACTAAACAAACATGGATACCTAAACTGAAACAAAAGATTGTCAAATCTGTTTATAAAGTGAAATGTTTGTTGAATAATGGTAAAGCTGTTGTTAAAGTAAAGAATGTTGTTTTGCCTGACAAAGGCCAATTCTTTAAGTACTCTGGACCCAATCAAATTTGGGTTCCGAAGCAGGTTTGATCCGTTTGTCATTGCAGGGTGTTGAGCAGGTTGAACGAGTGACCTGGATCTTGGACAGTGGATGTTCAAGGCATATGACTGGAGACAGAACCCTGCTGACAAATGTGGTGGAGAAGGCCGGCCCAGTAGTTACCTTTGGAGATAACAGCAAAGGTAGAACTGATGGATATGGCAAACTTGAAGCTGGAAATGTTATCATTGATGAAGTCTCTTTTGTGAAAGGACTTGAGCACAATTTGCTCAGTGTCAGTCAATTCTGTGACAAAGGTTATGAAGTTCATTTCAACTAGAAGAATTGTCTAATTTCACACAAGAGACATGAAAAGCCACAACTGACAGGAGTTAGAAAAGGCAATCTGTACGTAGCCAATATGAACTCAGGAAGCACTGAAGAAATCACTTGCTTCTACACTAAAGCATCTAATGATGAGAGTTGGCTATGGCACAAGAAACTTTCTCATCTTAATTTTAAGACAATGAATTCTCTGGTTAAAAGAGAGTTGGTGAGAGGTTTGCCTTCAATGGAATTCACTCAAGAAGGACTTTGTGATGCATGTCAAAAAGGCAAGCTAAAAAGGGCAAGTCACAGCAGTACTGACACATCTTCAATAACTGAACCATTACAATTACTTCATATGGATTTGTTTGGTCCAGTTAATGTGATGTCTATGTCAAGGAAGAGATATGCTCTAGTGATTGTTGATGATTTTTCAAAATACACATGGGTCCTGTTTTTGAATTCTAAATTTGAGACTCCACAACCGGTGATTGATCACATCAAATTAATTGAGCGAGATTCTACGTATCCAGTGAGAGCTATAAGATCAGACAATGGAACTGAATTCAAGAATACAGTTCTAAATGACTTCTGCACTGAGAAGGGTATAACCAGACAATACTCAGCTCCAAGAACTCCTCAGCAAAATGGGGTAGTGGAAAGAAAGAATAGAACCTTGATTGAAGCTGCACGTACTATGTTAAGTGAATCAAGGCTTCCATTGTACTTTTGGGCTGAAGCTGTCAATACTGTGTGCTATACCCAGAATCGAACTCTAATCAATAAAGATCAAATGAAGACACCATATGAAATTATGGCTGATAAGAAACCGTCACTCAAATACTTTCATGTATTTGGGGCAAAGTGCTTTGTGCTTAAAGAAGGTGATGATCAAGGTGGTAAATTCGATACCAAAGCATTTGAAGCAATTTTTATTAGTTATTCAATGAGAGCGTACAGGGTGTATGTGATTGATGAACAGAAGATGATGGAAAGTGTCAATGTAACATTTGATGACACTAAACTCCCTAGTATCCAAACTGAGAATCCATCTGAGAAGCTATCTTTCGATGACATGACAGATATAGATTCAGATGATGACAATGCACCTGAGATTTTTGCTGATGCTAATGACAACAATGATGATCAGGGTAATGGTGATGAAATCAATGATAGTAGTCAAAATTCCCCTGACTCTTCTAAACAATCATCATCTAGTCAACCTGGCAACAACTCAGGGGGAGAAAATGAAGGGTCAACTTGTCACACACAACATCACAATGAAGATCAAGGCGAATCATCAAGATCTAATCTTCCCAGACAGTGACGAGAAATAAAGCAAGACTGGTAGCAAAGGGTTACTCCCAATCTGAAGGCATTGATTATGATGAGACCTATGCTCTAGTGGCTAGACTTGAGGCCATAAGAATATTCTTGGCATTCGCAGCATTTTCAAACTTTAAATTTTATCAAATGGATGTCAAGAGTGCTTTCTTGAATGGCAAGCTAGATGAAGAGGTTTATGTAGAACAGCCCCTTGGCTTTGAAGATCCAGATTTAATTGACTATGTCTACTTCCTTTTCAAGGCTGTCTATGGTCTTAAGTAAGCACCAAGGAAATGGTATGACACTCTCTCTGAATTTTTAATTGAAAATGGTTTTGTTAGAGGTGTCATAGACAAAACTCTCTTCACAAAGAAACATAAGAATGATACAATTCTAGTCCAAGTCTATGTGGACGATATAATATTTGGGTCTACTAATGATCTGTTGTGCAAGAAATTTGCTAAGTTAATGCAGGGTAAATTTGAAATGAGCATGATGGGTGAGCTGAAGTTCTTTCTTGGATTGCAAATAAGTCAAAGGACAGATGGAATATTTATCTGTCAATCCAAGTATGTCAAAGAGCTTCTCAAGAAGTATCAAATGGAGGACTCATCTTCAGCAAGAACACCATCATCTACTGCTGTTAAATTTGGAGCATGTGAAAATTCTGCTAAGGTAGATATCACAAGCTACAGAGGTATGATAGGCTCATTACTTTACCTTACTGCAAGTAGACCTGATATTATGCATGCTACATGCTTGTGTGCAAGGTTCCAAATTTAGGAATTTGGTACCCTAAAGAATCTTGAGATAACTTAAGGGTACTCCAAATTTAGGAATTTGGTACCCTAAAGAATCTGGTTTTAATCTTGTTGGATATACAGATTCAGACTATGCAGGAAGTGTTGTAGATAGAAAGAGCACCTCTGGGAGTTGTCAATTCCTAGGTGGCAGGTTGGTTTCCTGGTACAGTAAGAAACAGCAAACAGTTTCCAACTCTACAGCCGAAGCTGAATACATAGTTGCTGGAAGCTGTTGCGCTCAGATCTTGTGGATCAGAAATCAGCTACGGGATTATGGCTTTGTACTTGACAAGATTCCTATCCTGTGTGATAATACAAGTGCCATAGCAATCTCTAACAATCCTGTACAGCACACGAGAACAAAGCATATTGACATCAGGTATCATTTTATTCGAGAGCATGTCATGAATGGTACTGTGGAGTTACTTTTTGTACCCACAGAAGAACAAACAGCAGATATTTTTACTAAGTCTCTTGACGAATCCACATTCACCAGAATTGTTGGTGAATTGGGTATGTTAAACAGTCCTAGTAATTAAAATAGTTAATATCTGAGGTTTGATCTTTAATAATTTACAAGTGATTATTTTGTGAATATTTTCTGATTTAAATCACTTGTATAATTATTTTATCAACTTATAATCTTGCTTGTTAATTCTTAAATCATTGTCATTATCTTCTTAATATTTTCCTACTTACTTCTTTTAATTTTAGAATAATTTTATTTTCTCTAAAAATATTTTTCTCAAATTTTACAAGTGGAAATTAGTGAGAAATCTATTTTTGTTGAAAATTCATTTTGAATATTTGTGATCTTTTAATAAATCATATTTTCTTTCAAAATAATCTTCTGATAAGAAAGTCATTTTATTCGAAAATATATATAGATTTATTAATTTGCTACAAATGTTTATGTAAATAGTTAATATTTTATTCAATATTTTGTAGTGTTTGTTCTTCTGTTATTAATGTGTTAATTCCGTCAAAAGGACAACCTATGGTATTTTTAGTATTTTATATTTTCTATTTAGTTATTTTAAGTAGTTATATTGTTGTAGATATTTTTATAAATTACTATCTTTTATCTTTAATATTCTGTAAATATTATTAATACAGTTATTTTTTTTATTTTAAAAAAATATAAATATAAAAATAAAAATTAATAAAAATAAAAATTTCTATGTAAATTATTGCTTATGTATAGTTTTATTATTTTTATGTTAATTCAAATTTTTCTTCTTTGTTTAGTTTTATTTGAATTTTCTTTTCTTATAGTTTTTATTTTGTATAATTATTATGTATATTATTTCTTATTTTTGTATATTCTTTTTCATGTGTATATAAATAGTTTGTATAGTTTTTAGAGTTTAGTCACTATACTTGCAAAACTTACAAATAGGTCAGTGTACTTGGTTCTTTTGTTGTTCTTCTTATTAACACACACAAAACCTGCAGTTTAAGTATAAATCTTTGTTTTGTGATTGCTGTTAACAGATCTTCGTGTTAAGGACTTAACAATTGACCAATGTTGGTATCAAATTGGTATGTGTCTATACAATTGGTTAGGAACTAATGTTTGATTTTCAGGATCTAACAATTGAAAGACAAGACCCATCAAGTGCTAACAATTTCTAATAGCTGGTATCTATCTTACAGGACCTAAAGCATGATAAAATAGTTTTGTTTGTATTGGTTTAAACATTAACTTACATTGATTCGATTAATATCTATTAATTGGATTTTTGCCTATGTTCTTGTTTTGTAAAACCAGCTCAAGATCTATATCTTCCTAATTTCAAAATCTCTTTCTACAGCTGTGATTGCTTACATTGTAAATCTTTTGAAATCACAACTGTATATCATTTCTCTTAAGATAAAATGCAATATTTTCTTAGAAAATTTTTCAATGTTAAAAATGCATTCTATCTATGTTGCTCATATTCTGTGATGCAGGTTCATCTACATGAAATTTTGTATTCACACATGTTTAGTCATAAGGTTGTAAACCCAACAACTTTTATCCCAGACTACAGTCAAACTCAAACACATTCTATCTTACCCCCTAAATGGAAGTTACCTATCAGACTAGAGGTCACCAGGGAGTAAATGCACTTGATGCAGTAAATAAGAATGTGTGGGATATTCAGTTGGAGAGTCACTACCTTATACACTATCCAAAATATTTCATATGCACAAAGTGAGATTGCACACACCAAGGATGAATTAACGGAAACCTGTAATCCAACCATTTTACGGTTAGGATTATAAGTTAAAGGTTCTTTAATGAACTAAGAGTCTTCACAGACCTCGAGAGAAGGTATTGATCTCAAATACAAAATTCAACAAGATCATTATCTAACTCCCCAGAGGGAACATCTCTGGATCCTGCGGGTAACGGATTCGACATAGGTGCGGATCGGCAACTTGTGAACTATGATTCAGATTTACCTGATGAGTTTAACAAGGTGATGTCTTCACAGACATTAGAAGGGAATCTTGATCTCAATGCTAAATTTATAGATTATAGTTTACCTTCTCAGAATTCAAATCTGAAAGCCCTAAAAAGGGAAATTAGCAACTTGTAGATTATGACTCAGATTCGTCTGACGAGTCCAACGAGGATTTGGGATTTGCGAACTCCCATTGCACCACCAGTGACCTCTCTAGAAGGGGCTATGGTGATTTTTCTTTGCAGGTACACTAACGGATGTTGGAGCTATGAGTGATATGAGTGAAACACTAGTGAGCAAGAGTGTAAACACAGAGAGAAGTGAGACACTCAACACAAATGAGTGGAGAGGAGAGTGAAACACTTGCGAGGTACACTAAACACTATCACACACTCACAGCGAGGAAGAAAATGAAACTTCCTTTCTAACAAAGCTTTATCAATTGATTTCAATGTACTCTAACGATTGATATAAATTGGTAACAATTTGGTATCAACTACTTTGTCAATTAGTTGAATGGAGGATTCCTCAACTAAGGGGGAGAGATATATTGAAAAAATATATTCAAGTTAAAGCTTACCTTAGTAGGATATACTCAACTAAGGGGGAGAAGTATTGGGGTACAAGTAAAAGAAGAGTGAGTTAGAAAGGGGGAGCATTAAAGACTGTGCTTAGAATGAGAAGCAAGTCTAGTTTCTAAGGGGGAGCCTTAGATGATGAAGTAAAAGAAGAGTGAGTTAGAAAGGCATATGATGTAGCCTATTTGTATTTCGAGGATACAACTCAACTTAAACAAGATTGTAATAGTAAATAGTATATAGACTGTCACAAGGAATCTCAGATTGTATTATCTGTCAGAAGAAAAAGATCAAGGTCAATCTACAGACTTGAGGACTTACTACATTGAAAGACGTTCAGACATCTGATCAAGCCTCAGTGAAGTATTCGTTAAAGAAGTGGATTCATTTAAAGTGACAGAGATTTCAACAGTGACAGAGACAGTACAGAAGAATTAATAGAGAGAGGAGAAAAGAAAAGGAACCAGATTTTAAAGTCAATATGTGAAGAATAGTCATTGCGGTTAGTCACTCAGGAACCAGACAGTACATCGAGTGTCAACATTAACCAGTGGTTGTTCATCATTAACTTCAGTGGTTCAAGCTGTCAAGACGGGTATATTAAGAGAAGACATTAACCACAGCCATAAAGTCAAAAATAAAGAAAAGTCGTTGGAGTTAGTCGCTCATGAACCAGACCGTGCATCGAGCGTCAACGAAAATCCAGTGGTAATTCTTTATTACTTTCAGTGGTTCAAGAAAAAGATTTGAGTTGTCAAAAGATTTATCTTAATTCTCTTTTAATTAATATAATTATGTAATTGATTTAATTTAATAAATTAATTCATTCTGAATTAATTTATTTATTAAATTAATTATAATGTTAATTAATTTTGAATTAATATATTAGTCTAATTGATTTAATTAATTAACTTATTAATTAATTAATCATTATTCGTTTAATTGATTAATTGAGTAATTAAGTTAATTAAATTAAATACAATTAAATCAAAATCAAAGAAAAGTAAAAGAATAAAAAAAAGGAGAAGCAGGTGGACAGTTTTTTTTTGTATAAAAGAAGTTGACAGATTGACAGCAGACAAAGGAGGAATGTAGCATCCAACTAAAAAGACAGCACATGCAAAGTAAAATGAAAAGAGACAACAGACAGAAGAAAACATGCATGCATGATTCAAGTACTGTCAGACAGATTCCACGCGCCTGTGGCGCGCGTGGATGGCACGCGCCCGTATTCAAGCTTTCAACAGCGCGCGTGACTCACACATTTCTCCTCCGCGACTGGGTTTCTTTTACAGCAGTACAAATCTTTGATTCAATTCAAATCATTACAGCCAAGTGGGTTGTTTTTAATGTTAACAAGACAATCTCAATTGTATTGCCGATTGTCTTGGTTAACCTGGATTGTCTTGACTATTGTATTGCCTATTGTCTTGGCAATACAAATTGATTGTCTTGGAGATTTTGGATTGTCTTGCCGATTGTCTTGGCAGTACAAAATTGATTGTCTTGGAAGAGCAGATTGTCTTGCCGATTGTCTTGGCAATACAAATGAAAGGGAAAAGATGCAGGAGGCTAAATAAATCAAGACAGGCGGCCAGACAACACAAGAACACAGAACATAATATCTTCAAGAAACAAACTCAGCTCCATTCTCTCTCATTTTGAAGAACAACACAGCAAGAGAAAAATTCATAGAAAATCAAGTTCATCCTATTTTTAATATCTGATCCGATAGAACTTGTTTACTTGATACTCTTGTAATATTAGCGAGTTTTTACTCCTAATCTATATCTCGATTTTTATTAACAAATCTAGAAAAATTCATGTCGAATTTTCTAATTTGTTTTTATTAACTAGATATAATTTCTGTACTGTATTTGTAACAAACCCCTCACGTTAATATAATTTTATATTCAACTTGAATTTTGTTTCATTTAATTCCGCTCAAATTTGTCAAAATATAAATTAAATTTATCCGGACGAATTTCGATTAAACAGTACTTTTTGTATTCAACACCCCCTTCTACAAACATATTGGACCTAACATGATGATCATACATAGTAAGCAAACTGGTTATTTGTACTGGACTAATATTGTTTTGCAGGGTTATCATTTACTTTATTTTATAGTAAAACAGGGTTTATCAGCTAGCTGGCAGTACAGGATTTACTTTAACTCATCAAGCTGGCAGATAGAGTCCAGAAACACTGGAAGTTCGAATCTCATTGAGTTTTATTAGGATTAAACTTCTATGAGAATTCTAATTAGAAAAACAGATCGTATTTATATATATGGGCTCAAAAATGTTTTTTAAACGTTTTTAGCTTCTTATCTTTTGAATCCCTATTTTATAGGAGTTTGTTTCTAAACAACTTTATCTAAACAAACTTCTTCTTCGTTTGAGTTTTTCAAAACTGAGAACGTTGTTAATAAACGTTCACTTTCAGATTTTGTTTTTCTTTTCCAAACGATAAGTTTTTGAACGTTAGATTTGAATTAATCTTACAACAAACTCATGAGACTTGGTAGTCAAGACCGTTGTGTTGTTGTATGCTTAATTCAGATCGTTTGTTCACTATAAAAGACTTGTGAGTTTTTCCTTTCAAGGTTGTTGAACATCATTCGAAAAACACAAATATTTTTACCAAGCTGATTTGATATATCTTTATACACTTGAGCTCTATATACTAATACGATTTAGATTCTTATTAGAGCTCATAGTTTGATTTGTAATTCTTTTTATCTTGTATTGTTCAACTTGTAACGTTGGTAGTTGCTGGACTGTCGAGCTTGTGGAACAAGGGTTCGAGGAACATTAGGCTAGAGGAGTTTATACTTGGCTTAGTATAGTACTTAGAGAGGTGTGTTCAGGGAACAAGGTGTTTCAGCTAGCTGCAATCAGCGACTGGGAGAACCCGGGAGATATATTATTGTATCGTATAATTGTAATCATTTGTGATCAATAATATATTCCTTTACCGAGTTGGTAGAGGACAGGACGTAGACCATGAGGCTATAAGGGTCGAACCTGGCTAAAATTGCTGTGTGTTCTTTATATTTTGCACTTTACTGCACTACATATCTTAGCTAGGCCTGTTTATTAATTTGTTGCATCCAGTTAGCTGCCAGAATACTTTTTCAGGCAGATTTTTAATTATTACATTGTTAGTCATAACACCTATTCACCCCTCCCTCTAGGTGTGTAATTTCATTATTAACATTATTATTAGCCATATGTACATTTTTGTCAAGAATTCATTTGTAATTTGTTGCTGATATTATAGACTTTTTTAGTAAGAGCATCTTCAATAATATTGGGTAGAATGGTTTGTTAAAATATTATAAAATAATGATTATGTATAATTATAAGGTGATAGTATTTTAGTGGGACATTGGTTATATAGGTGATGGAATTGATTAAAATTTTAGCTAATAGAAATGTAGGAGATAATTTTTTTATATATATATTGTCTATAATTTTTATATATAACATGTCACACAATTTCAACTAAGAATTTTTCATAACGGAAGATATTCTAAAAAACCGACTTTGTCGATGATTTTTGTCGCAAAGTCTAAATTTTTTTGCATCGAGATAATATATTAATAAAAATAATAATAAATTAACGTATGTCACGTGCAGTTCATGACTTATGAGATACTTTTAATATTTTTTGACTTATTTTATTTTTATTTTTCTCATAAATATTATAATTATAAAATATTTTACAATAATTAAATCCATTAAAGAAAGTTTTAAAAATAATAAAATAGTTAGCTCGTTAAAATAAGTTTTTGATCATTTAACCGTTAAAATAAGTAGATCCTAACAATGTGTTTATATTAGATTTTTTTTTTAAAAAAAAAGGTAAGCACTAAAGATGTGTTTATATTAAATAACTTACATAAATATTTTTTAATTAGAATAGGCCTGTAAAAATAATTTAGATCAATTAAAATAAGTTAATCAAAAGGAGAATCTAAAGGGACTATAAAAAATTTCTACTAATGTGCCTCAAATTTATAATATTTAGAAATCTAGTTAACATTCAATCATATTGATGAAAATATCTAGTAAAAATAAATAAATATACGAATTTTCAAATGATTTAGATCACTCATTTTTAACAAAAAATGATGGATCTCAATCTTTTCCGTTAACATTATATAATGAAATAATATCTTTGTAAAATTAATATTATACAAATTAAATTTGCTTAAAACATATTATACAACAATATTTTGGACATATGTACGGTAGTTGAATATATATATATATATATATATATATATATATATATATATATAGTTGCACTCCATGAATAAGACCTTATATAAAAAGATCAATAAAGAACACCCTTTTTTTAAAAAAAAATAATTTAAATTCTGATGAACAGTACCTGCCATGTCATCACTGCCACGTGGCAGATGTGGCACTGCCATGTCATCATGCCATGTGGCAGTGCTGACGTGGTACTACCACGTCATCAAATAGAGGCCATCTGCTAACGTGGCAGGTACTGTTCATCAGAATTTATTTTTTTTAAAATCTGGTGTGTGAGGGTGCATTTTAACTGTGTGGGTGCCCCTAGTGGGGCCATTAGATCATAATAGAATCAATGGTTTAGATTGATATAAGGGTGTTCTTTATTGTTCTTTATATAATGGTCTTCTTTATGGAGCAATGGCCTATATATATATATATATATATATATATATATATATATATATATATATATATATATATATATATATATATATATATATATATATATATATAGGTACATACCGATCCAACGATCACCAAACTTTTAACATTTCGATTTAAGATATATAGTATATATAGATATGAAAGTATAAACAACATTTTTGTACAATTTACCTATTGCAATGTAATAAAAAAGAACCACTAAATTAAACTATTAAGTATCATAATAGTAACATTAGAGATCACATTAACGACATATATACATACATATAATACAAGTAGAAGATTAATTATAGCATCGTTACGATGTAGATCGTAACTTAAACTAATTGAGAGTTTATGGGATTGATCCATGAGATGATTCAAAATGAGGATATATCGGGACCTTTTGGCAATATTCTGATCGATCACCAAATTTTTAATTCTGATTTAAATTATATAGTAAAGATAAATAAGTATATATGAACATAAACTTTGTACAATATGCCAAATATAGTTAAATATAAAAGAACAATTGAAGCATACTATTAAGTATCATAATTGTAACATTATGGACCACATTAACGATATATATACACACACACACATATCTATACATACATATATATATATATATATATATATATATAATTAATTAATTATAGCGTCATTACGATATAGATCATAACTTGAATTAATTGATATTTTACAGGATTGACCCATGAGATGGTCCGGAAGGAGGAAGGGACCTCTTCACAACATTTGGTTATACAAATTTGGAGATGCATTAGATGATGTATAGAGTTTTGACGGGATTGTCCCATGAGATGGTCTAGAAGGAGGAACAGGATTTCTCAGTCGCATTTGATTATACAAATTTGGAGATGCATTAGATGGTGCGGAGAGTTTTGACGGGTGACCCATGAGATGGTCCGGAAGGAGGAACAAGACCTCTATGTAGCATTTGATTATATAAATTTCGATATAGTGTAGAAAGTTTTAAAGGGATTGATCAATGAGATGGTCCAGAAGGAGGAACAGGATCTCTATAACATCGGATTGTACAAATTTGAAGGATTATGGGGTGGATTATGATTAGACGGGTTTGACACGTGAGATGGTCCGGAAGGAGGAACGGGACCTCTAAACAACAACGGATTGTACAAATTTCAAGGATTATGGGATGGATTAGGATTAGATGGGTTTGACATATGAGATGGTCCGGATGGAGGAACGGGACCTCTAGGCAACATCGGATTGTACAAATTTTGATGATTATCGGGTGGATCGTGATTAGGTCCAAGCGGATGATTCATACTTGTTGACGGAGGAATTTGTTAACAAAATTCGAGTTACGTCGTTGCAAACAAGAACTATGACGGTGGTTCTTCGCCAGAAAAACTAGAGGTGTGTGGTGGTTGCGATTGATTAGGGTTAGTGGTGGCCACTTCAGAGGTCTCAACTTCTAACCCTTCAATCGGCATACGTATCCCGGTATTTATAGGCGATCAAGCCATACGTACTTCTTGGAGAGTAGTAAACTCAAATGGGCTGGGTTTTTTACCCCAAGGCCCAGCTTTAAGAATGTCCAACGATGAGGCCTAGTCACAATGGTCCAAGGCTCGCCTACAATTTTTGGGACTTCATGGATAAGAAAATTTCCCCGTCAAGGACTAGTCGACTCCGCTACCAGCTATCTCGCGATTTCATAGGCGCAGGTATAGCCATGACTTGCCTAAATACAAGACGCATCCTTGTCCCCCGAATGAGAAGCACCCACCAAATAGTAGAACAAGTGATCCCAAACTTTTAGGTGTAAAGTGTAGGATTACTCCAAAGTTACTTAATGAGGACGCACCCACTAAATACAGGAACAGAGCTCCCAAATCACACACCAAGAGTCACCCTACTTCCCCAATGAGTACGCGCCCACTAACTATAGGAAAGGATCTTCAACACCCATAAACATCCATGGAGGTCTTCTACGATAGACATCCCCTCCTGGTATACCACGGGAGGGAATTCTTCAACAAACTTGTAAAAATCAATCAGTAAAGAACCTTTAATGATTACCTTTTCCATAGAGGATACGTTTTTAGCAGAGGACTAGTGCTTAGCATAGTACTCATCCGTAACAGAGAACTCGTCCTTAGCAGAGGTTTCGTCCTTAGAAGAGGACTCATCCGTAACAGAGGACTGACTCGTCCTTACCAGAGGACTAGTCCTTAGCAGAGGACTAGTCCTTTGCCTCTTTAATACCTCCAAAATCATAATTGATCTTTAGTTGTCTTTATAATCAACCCGGATCCATCTTAAAATACCCATATCAAATTATAGTTATAACAATACCTTTAGGCAACATTTGGTTTGTAGATTGAGATGGAGGTTGCTGTTTAGTTTGAAGAGCAGCAAAATTAATCTCCTCCAACATATTTCTAGCTTCTATACGATCATTTGTATATGCTATAACTAAACCTGTTGACACAATTATGACCCCCGACCTTCCCATTAAGACTAGTCTTTTGACATGGTGACTTTTTTCTAAAATTTTCAAGACTGATATTTTTTCAAGATTGATACCTATATATAAACGCAGGATATAGTGTTAGTGATTTAGGGTCTTTGGTGATTAGTATGTTTTGAGACTTCTGATCAGACATCTATCCTTGGTTGTTGACCAAGATTAAATGGAGACAATTAGATCATAATAGAGTACATTCCTTAAAAGTTTTTTTAGAGATGGGGTTAAAACTTTGGTTTGTTAGAGCATCTCCAACAATTTGTGGTTCAATGCAGTTGGCTATAATTATTGGTTATATTTTAAAAATATTATGTTATTATTATTTCAAGTTATAAAAAATAGAATATATTATTTTAATATTGCAACAGATGATGTAGAGTTTCACTACATGTCTCTAGAGATTCAGCAAATATAGCCGCTTGTCTATAATTTTAACTAACGGTAATGAACCATTGGAGTGCAAAAATTTTTACACATTCTTTATAATTCTTATTTATAGTAATTAATTTCAAATTTTACCTAAGAGGTCTCCACCATTGGAGATGCTCTTAAGAAAGTAATTAACAAAAGACAAATGTACGATTTTAAATTTTTTATCTTGCAAATATATGACATTCAATTTCCTACAATAACCTATTTTATCTTATTTTATTTGTTTTTCAGTTTATAGACCAATTATGTATAAGATGCTGGCTAGTTTAAAAATAAACGAATTATGTGCTGCCTCTAAACACCAAGGACTAGATCAACTATATATAACATAATCTGTATAATGATTCAACCAAAATATAACAAAAATAGTACTGTAAAGTACTTATCCATTTTGATGACACAAAAGTGTATCGGTGAAATAGGACAAATGAAATATCATAAGATCAAAAAATTACATGTTACAAAATTTCAATCAATGTTTACATGGATTATTTTTTTAAATTTTATTTTTTTACTGATTTTTTCCTATTTTTTGTGCTTATTTTTGTAATAAAATTTATAACAAAAATTGTTTTTTAAAATTATTAAACCTGTTAAGATAGTTTTAAAATTTAGTGTCAAAAGTATGTTTAAATCAAATAATTTTATATGTTTTATTAAAATAAATTTGTAATATAGTTTGATCGTTAGTAAAAAATTCTTGAATAAGAAGGTGCTTGGAAACAAATTAAAGTATAATCTAAAAATATTCCATTTTGAGTCAAGTCTAGCAAAAATTAAGTGATGAAGTTGAGTTTAAACAAAATGGTTTTAAAGATGTGTTAAATTAAATGGCTAAATGTTTTAAATTAAAATAAACTTGTGAAATAACAAAATTATTTAACAAAATTCGAGTACCAATAAAAACAATACAGGCAATACAGACTTGGCCGATCTACTATCTAAAATGAACCACTTGCATGTGTTCACTTCACAATGAAGATGGAATATAATGTCTATAGAACATGAAAACTGGTAGAAAACAAATCTAAAATTTAAATCTTTTTTATTCTAAATATATAATATCATATCATTTCTAAGATTTTTTGTAGCTTTTTATTTACACTGCGACCCTAATAAGATTTATTTCTAAGATTCATTTCTAGACGCGTCGGTGAACATAAAATTAGATTAAAAAAGAAAACAAGAAAGGTTGATGTGTATAGTTTCTTAATTATTCAAGATCACCAATCAATGGATTATTACAATGAAGATTATAACTAGTAGCGAGTTGGTGGTGATTCTGGGGGATCAGGAGCTGACCCATGAGACGGTCCAGACGGGGGATGATGATCACCTTTAGGCATGGTATGATCCCAAATGGATGAAACATCAAGCAACCTGGGGGAGAATATGTTGGGAGGATAACCAGCTGGTGGACCGGGACTAGGTCCTGATGGAGGAACCGGACCTCTGGGCAACATATGAGAGTACGGAGATGGATCTTGATGAACAAATTTCGTCTCCTCTAACTTAACATTTCTAGCTTCTATAGCAATGTTGGTGTTGCCTATAGTTACCAACGTTAACACTATTATCAAACCCAAACTTTCCATAGAGAAGCAATTTTTGTACATGTGACACTTGTTTTCGCTTGAGGAATATGTTGTTGCTTCTATATTTATAGGTACATAAGTATGTTAATATATGAAACATATTATTAAAGATTGAATGAAGATTTTTAGTCTCTAATATTTGGTAATTTTATTTATAGATAATTGTATATAAGTATGTTAATATATGAAATTTATGATTAAAGATTGAATGGAGATTTTTTGAATTGATTATCGAGTATTGAATGGAGGTTTTTAATCATAATATTTGGTAATTTTATATATGGATAATGCATATTCTTCAATTTGGACTTTATAGGATTTCTTTCTTAATATTTTGTCTTATAAGTTTATGAATATCTGCTAAAAATCTCAATAACTTTTTAAGAGTCTTTTTATATTCCATATAAGCTTAAAAAGTTAAATATTTTGATATTAATCTAGATTTAGGAAAAGTTATTCAAACCTAACGACCGTTAGATAAAAAAAAGGATTTTAATATTCTGAGGGATTTTATTTATTCAAACAAAGAAATTCTAATAAATTTGATGATAAAATCTCTACTACATGACATCAACATCACGTCAGAACAATGTCACAACTTTACATAACGTTTTCCTGTTAATCAACTGTGTTACTATGTTGCATCACACACACAATAATTAGAACTAATTTAATTCTAAACAATTTGTTACACATGCACACATTAAAATTTGAACTATTAAGCAAAGATTAAAGGAAGAATGTTAAATCATCGAATCAGATGCATCTGTGTCAACAGTGCATTTGTATCTTAATCTGCAAATTTAAGCAATTCAAATTATCATGTGGCAATATTTTATATATTTGACATCATAATTGCTAAATGTAGTAAAGTTTTGCTTCATACAGGGAAATTACAATTCTATCCTTACTTGTTTTTCGGACAAATGAAGGTCTTTAATACACTAATTAATGTTCCTCATCAATTTTAGGTGTTTAGTTATTACACGTTTTATAGTGTAAAATTTATCAAATGGTGATGTTCTTTTTAGAATTAATATTCTATAAGATGGATGGAGGGAGAGAGAGAGAGAGAGAGAGATGGGAGTACACAAGACAACTAGTTGTTAGTAAGAAAAAAGGGGGGTTTCTTTGGTTCTTGGTGTTCGCTTAGGTATTAAGAGAGGGTAGAGGAGGGGGAGAGCAGGTTGGTTGGCGCTGGGGTGCAAGTTTTGTACTTGAATTTCTAAATCTACTCCTCATTCCCATTTTGACTGCGAGAGAGAAAGAGAGGACACATGGAAGAAATTGTCCATGCAGGAGTTCAAAAAAAAAGGATTTTTTTATATTTTTAATCTTTTTTTTAATGGAAGTAGTAACAATATCCTCTAATAATTAAATTTTTGTAAATACAAATTGTCCATTTTTTTAAAATGCATTTTGACTCCAAATTTTTGTTTTTACACTCACTCGGTATAAATAATTAAATTCTTCTAAAATAATTTTATTAAGAAAATCAGAATTATAGTACAACATGCAACTCGTTTTGTGATAATTTTTCTAAACAATATCTTTCTCCATCCCAATTATATAATTTTAAAGGAAACTTTCTTTTTCTTGTATTAGAATAGCACTAGTGCTATGCATGTTAATTTTTAGATGTAATTTTTGTACGTTATTTTTTTAAAAATTTAATATTTAAAAATTATATACAGTAAAAACTAAGAATTTGTATATGTAATTAAAATAGAATAGAAAAATGCAAATTATATTTTAGAAATGAAATCAAATATTTTATTAAGATAATATATAGTATTTAATGAGCATATAGTATTAATGAGAGAGAGAGGGGGTGGATACAGAAGTAAAGAATGAAGAGATTGGCCCTCAAAAAAAAAGTAAAGACTAAAGAGTAGTTGATTATGGGGATCCAAGGCAACTAAACACTAGTCAGCACAACAATAATTGTGAAGAAGTAAAGTGAAAAGCCCACTAAAACTTTGTCGTGTAAAGGGCGGGGGTTTTAACATAAACGAAAAAAAGCAGGATATAAAAATTTAGCAAAAGGGGGTAACGAAAAAAAAGCTGGATTTGAAAATTTACCAAAAGGGGATTTTAATGTAAAGAATTGAAGAACAAATAATATATATTAATCCCCAACTGAAAACAATTTCCAAAAGGTTTCTTATGAAAACTTTATAAATTAATATTATTTTTTCTCTCCTAAAAACGTAGTTGTTAACTTGTGAAAAAGACCAGGATATAATGGTTCTATATTTTTTATTTTATCATAATACATTAATTTTACATTTTTACAAAGTTTTTGTTAAAATCTCGTGCAATCCGACCTTTTTATTTTTTGATTATTTTTATCCAACACTATAATGAGTGTTTATTAACATCCGTACGATTGGATCGTCGAAGAAATCATTTAAAAAAAATTAATCAGTGAATCTGGTACGTGCCCCGTTACAAGTATTTCTCGACGACCCAACCGTATGGAGGTCAAGATCCATCATTTTTAATGTTTTTGCCAAAATTTTAGAAAAAAATAAACTAATTTGGTTTGGTAATTTAACGGTCAACCGGTACTTTAACTAGACCCCTAAACAGGGTTTAGGGTTTCGATTTTTTTAAAAGTATTTCTCGACGACCCAACCGTACAGAGGTCAAGATCCATCATTTTTAATGTTTTTGCCAAAATTTTAGAAAAAAAAAATTAATTTGGTTTGGTACTTTAACGGTCAACCGGTACTTTGACTAGACCCCTATACACGGTTTCGTTAGCGTTTATTGTTTCAATTTTTTTAAAAGTATTTCTAGACGACCTAACCGTACGGCGGTCAAGATCCATCCATTTTATTGTTATTGCCAAAATTTCAGAAAAAAAATTTAATTTTGTTTGGTAATTTAACGGTCAACCGATACTTTGACTAGACCCCTAAACAAGGTATCGTCAGGGTTTAGGGTTTCGATTTTTTTAAAAGTATTTCTCGATGACCTAACCGTACGGAGGTCAAGATCCATCATTTTTAATGTTTTTGCCAAAATTTTAGAAAAAAATAAATTAATTTGGTTTGGTAATTTAACGGTCAACCAGTACTTTGACTAGACCCCTAAACAGGATTTCATCAGGGTTTAGGGTTTCGATTTTTTTAAAAGTATTTCTCGATGACCCAACCGTACGGAGGTCAGGATCCATCATTTTTAATGTTTTTGCCAAAATTTTAGAAAAAAAAAAATTTAATTTGGTTTGGTAATTTAACGGTCAACCGGTACTTTGACTAGACCCGTAAACAGGGTTTCGTTAGGGTTTATTGTTTCGATTTTTTAAAAGTATTTCTCGACGACCTAACCGTACGGTGGTCAAGATCCATCCTTTTTAATGTTAATGCCAAAATTTCATTAAAAAATAAATTAATTTAGTTTGGTAATTTAACGGTCAACCAGTACTTTGACTAGACCCCTAAAGAGGGTTTCATCAGGGTTTAGGGTTTCAAATTTTTTAAAAGTATTTCTCGATGACCTAACCGTACGGAGGCCAAGATCCATCATTTTTAATGTTTTTGCCAAAATTTTAGAAAAAAATAAATTAATTTGGTTTGGTAATTTAACGGCCGGTCGGTACTTTGACTAGACCCCTAAACAGGGTTTCGTTAGGGTTTATTGTTTCAATTTTTTTAGTATTTCTCGACGACCCAACTGTATAGAGGTCAAGATCCATCCTTTTTAATGTTATTGCCAAAATTTCAGAAAAATATAAATTAATTTAGTTTTGTAATTTAACGGTTAACCGGTACTTTCACTAGACCCTTAAACAGGGTTTCGTCAGGGTTTAGGGTTTCGATTTTTTTAAAAGTATTTCTCGATGGCCCAACCGTACGGAGATAAAGATCAATCCTTTTTAATGTTATTACCAAAATTTCAGAAAAAAATAAATTAATTTGGTTTGGTAATTTAACGGTCAACCGGTACTTTGACTAGACCCCTAAACAGGGTTTCGTCAAGGTTTATTTTTTCGATTTTTTTAAAAGTATTTCTCGATGACCTAACCGTACGGAGGTCAAGATCCATCCTTTTTAATGTTATTGCCAAAATTTCAGAAAAAAATAAATTAATTTGGTTTGGTAATTTAACGGTCAATCGGTACTTTGACTAAAAATAAAATAATTTGGTCGGAAATGGCTTTAGTCGGTCGGAAATGAGTTGTCTTGACCAGCCTTTTCATTTCAACCAATAAAAATGTGACAACCAAAAAAATTACCTGCTTCGGTCGGTTTTGGCACACATGGTCGGTTATGAGTTGGTCAGAAATGACAGTGACATGGACGTGGCCCCCTCTTTCCTTGACGGTTGGTCGATTTTGAATTCGTTGATCGGTAATGAGTTGGTCGGTTTCGACGGTGACGTGGCTATTGGATCCCAATCACTTCATTAACGACCAAAAATGGTCGGTTATGTAATTATTTACGACCGAAAATGGTGGTCGGTTTTATCGGTCGGTTATGACTTATCATTTCTGACCACCTTGTGTTATTCAGAAATGTGTTATGAGTTGGTCGGAAATGACCGTGATGTGGATGTGGTCCCCTCTCCTATTGACATATGGTCGGTTTTGACGTCGTTGGTCGATTATGAGTTGGTCGGAAATGACCGTGATGTAGTTGTGGCCCCTCAATAATTGACGTGTGGTCGGTTTTGACATCATTGTTCAGTTATGAGTTAGTCGGAAATGATCATGACATGGATGTGGTCCCCTCTCCTTTTGACATATGGCCGGTTTTGACGTCGTTGGTCCATTATGAGTTGGTCGAAAATGATAGTGATGTGGATATTGGACCCCACTTGTTTCATAACCGACCTTTGTTGGTCGGTTATGATATCATTTACGACCGATTTTGATGGTCAGTTATTTTGCTCGGTTATAAGCTATCATTTCCGACCGATTTTCGTTGGTCAGAAATGTGACGGTCAGAAATATGCGTTTTTCTTGTAGTGAAAATATTGATCAATTTGGTCTTAAAAATCCAAAAATGGACAACTAATATGAATTGTAAAAATATCAACATTTGTGCCAACAAAGGGTTGGTGATCTTGACTTCTCTAAGATGGAGTTCGATTCCTGCGTGTGCGTGTGTTTAACTATAAAAATATATCAACATTTGTACTAATTTGTACTAATCATGACCAGAAACTTAAATTATAATATGATATACAACTATATAATATAATATTTTATGTAGATGAATATAACTTTAATCTTTCAATATTTATTTTTCAATATAATTTTGAGGGACGCTTAAGTAAATGTTTATCGTATTAATTTGTGCGAACCTCTTATACATTTTGCATGATAAACTAAAGTGTTACTGTTACATTTGTATCTGTTTTTACTTGAAAACATAACATTAAAAATTGCTACTAGTATTAAAAAGTAGTTTACAATTATTTTTAAAAAAATGAGTATGTTTTTATATGCAAAATAATAAATTTTAATATGATGTAAATATAGGTATCGAATTTCTTCAAAATCCAATCCCGTCTTTTTTCTAAAATTTGAAATAAAATAGAATGAATATGTGTACACCATACTAGCTTAATTTGTCGATACAACTGTTGCATGTTATTATTTCCAGTGGAATTTTTGTTTGATTAATAGGGTCGTGTTTATTCAAAAAAATACTAGCATGATAGCCCGTGCAAAGCACGGGCCAATAATAATTCATAGAATTTTCTTGTGTTAATTTATTTCATGTATTTCGATCTATCTAAGATGTTATAATTTCAAAATTTTATCAGATTCTGAGTCGTAACAGTCATATTTTTAGTTGTGTTTGGTCAATGTGAGAAGAATGATTGATTGAAAGCAGTAGGTAAGAGTTAATTGTAACTGTCAAGTATTAATACAATAATTTTGGTGTATTGAAATTCATGATAAAAAATTTGGATTATTTATTTTAGGATGGAGGAAGAATTAAATATTATGTTATTTCTAATTTTGTAGGAAATAATTTAATGCAACAGGTAAATAAAAATAATAGAGTCATACAATTTTGCTTAGAAAATCCCAACGCATATTTACAATTTTGGATCTTTTTCTCTAACCAATTTTAGAAAACAAGGAGAACAACAAATTGATCCTAATGGTTGTGCACGTCCAAAATAAATATATGATGTTTTTCTAGGATCATGGTATTTGACCATTTCAGATGTATCCTTTCAATAGCAAATTGACCATAACAAAATCTCTTATTCAAATGCATTGCACCATCCATTGTCATAAGTAAACTTTCTAAAATCCAAGGTAATATCTCAAATTTCAAGACAAAACAAATTTAGACATGTACAAATTCAACCAAATACATGAGTAACTAAAATTAAAGTGCCATATCTCATAACGGTTTTTAAAATGACATGTGTTAATGTCTACATCGAATGAATTATATTCTAAAAGTTCATGTGTACCATAAAATTTAATATACGAAAAAATTATAGACATAATCTATTATATATCTAATACACCAACAAGGGGTTTCCCTGAGCAAATTAATTCAAAATGGCAATTTTACCCTCATTTCTAATACTCCCTCCGTCCCGCCGGTTTGTTAACATTTCAAAATAGGGTGTCTAGCATGCATTTTAAGTTGGATTTTAAGAATAGTTCCATAACTTATTTTTGAAATTTTCTTTTTTGTATAAAAATAGAATAATCCTATTTTTATACAAAAAAAAAATTTTAAAAATTAGTTATGAAACTATCCTTAAAATTCACCTTAAAATGCGTGCCAGAAAATGACAAAAAAAGTGTAAAAAAATTGGGTGGGACGGAGGGAGTATATCTTTTCAGGGTTATTTTGGTCTTTTAACATCAATATATTTAATACATATCATTAAATACTACAAAATTAATATACATACTTATACATACATATATACATATAGACACATACATAAATCAATATATATTTATTACATATTATTAAATGCTACAAAATTAATATGCATATTTATACTTACATACATACATATATACACACATACACACATACATACATACATACATACATACATACATACATACATGCATACAAACATACATGCATATATTTATGTGAATATATGATAATATTTCACTCAATGATTTAATTTTTTGGTTGCATACTCGTATAGATATACATACATACATGCATAGATTTATATAAATGTATGATATGTAACCCTTATGTTTTGATGATTATATTTCAGCAAGCTGTGTCCATTTATGTTTATAATTCAGCAAGCTATTACTTGTCAGACTTACTGTTATGTTTCAGCAAGCTGGTATGGAATGTATCAAATTTCAGCAAGCTGACCATACAACTCAGTTCAATTCAGCATGCTGATTCTGGGCGGCAGAAAGGACAGAAAGCAAGAAGACTTTCATAACTTATTATATCCTTTTGATAGGTTTATTGTGAGGGACCCTCTGAAATATTCTTCCATACCTATAATTCTATATTCTTGCCTTTAGAAAAGTAGGAGACAACTTTTCCTTAATTAAATAAGGTGTCATCTTTTCCTTATTTAACTAAACCAAACCCATATCATATCTTTATTCTCCTTGTCTCCTAAGTCTCTCATGCCTGCACGTTATTTCCAGAAGATTAAAACAGCTCCTCCTTCATTTACTCTCCACTTAATGTTTCTAACGGCTTGAATCTCTAACGGCTATTTCTGCAAAAGCTGAAGAAGGAGCCTCTTGAATATTCAGGAAGACTATATCCCAAATCAAATATTCTACCTATAAATAAGTGTTCTTGTTCAGTTTCAAAACGACAATTTAGTGCAAAACAAGACCATATACTCAAACACAATTTCGAGCTTCATTGATTTATTCTTGAAAACCTTTTAACCTCTCATAAACATTTCGACTATATTTTTCAGAGGGTTCTTTAGGTTAAGTTGTATTTATTCAAAATCTTGTATTATTCAAATTGTAAAGATTAGCTGTTGTACAAGTTCGGCTAAGGGTCTTGGGTGGGTGAAACTGGACTAGAGAAGGATACTTGGATAGTATTGCTTAGAGAGTTAATTTCAGCACAGCATTTCAGCAAGCCGAATTGTAAGCAGCTGGGTGTAAAGGGAGATATATTGTTGGATCTTGTAATCGTTTTTTATTGTGATCAATAATATATTCTCTTACCAAATTTGGTAAGGGACCAGGACGTAGACCATAGGGGTTTAGGGGTCGAACCTGGCTAAAAGATCTTGTGTTATTTTTGTTTTTCTGTATTTTTCATTCTGCACTGCATTTGCATTTTAATTCAGCCTGCTGATATTAAACTGTCAGGTCATATCAGCAAGCCGTTTTCTGGGTAAAATTAAAACAGTTCATATTTAACCACTATCAGCCATAAAACACCTATTCACCCCCCTCTAGGTGTGTTTTCAATTGGTATCAGAGCTTTGGTATACTAATTTGTTCTGTAACAGGAATAGTATCGATCGAAATGGCTGAAGATTATCCTCTTGGATCATCTAACAACCGTGCACCTTTGTTGCTCGGCACTGAAAATTACAACTGGTGGAAGGACAGAATGAAGATGCACCTGTCAAAGGAACCACTTGAATGGCGAGTTGTCAGCAGTGGACCATACGTTTTTCTTGACAAAGAATACAAGCCTAAAGACATTGATGAGCTTACTGATGCCGAATTGATCAAGGAAAGCTACAACACTCGGGCAATGAATACTATCATGAATGGTCTTTCTGCAAGTGAAAGTGATAAAGTCTCCTCATGCAAATCCGCCAAAGAAATGTGGGATACTTTGGAACTATATCATGAAGGCTCGACTACACTAAAGAAAGTTAAACTCAGTACATTGATGAATGAATTTGGAAGCTTTATTGTCAAGGAAGATGAGACTATAAGGCAAAGTCAAGCAAGATTTCTGAAAACCATGAATGGTCTCAAACTGCTTGGAAAAACAATTCCTCAAGCTGAAATTAACATGAAAATATTGAGTGCAGTACCTTGGTCTTATTCACCTAAGGTAACCGCATTGGAATCTTCATCACAAATTGACACTATGGATACTTTGGCTGTTTTTGCTGAACTTGAGCATTTTGAAGCAAAAATTAATGCTAGCCAAGCCAGATCATCACAAGCTCCAGTTTCGAAAATGAAGAATTTAGCACTTCATTCTGCAAACAGCAAGCTGGAATCTGAAGGAGAGTCAGAATCAGATGAGGACTTAGCTCTCATCTCAAGGAGAATTAAAAGACTTATTGAAAAGAAGAATCAAATGAAGAGACTGAAAGGAAATTCTTCGAACAACAGGAAAGAATTCAGAGAATCCAAAGAAGAAACATGCTTTGAATGTGGCAAGAAGGGACATTACCGAAGAGACTGCTACAAATTAAAGAACAAATCAAAACAGCAAGCTGGATTCAAGGATAAACAGAAATCTAAAGCTTTGATGACTTGGAGTGATGACTCTTCCTCTGAAGAAGATTCAAGTGATGACATGGTTAATCTAGCTTTGGTTGGTCTTAATGAAGAGGATAACACCGAAGTGGAAAGCAACGAAATAGACTCAGATGATGACAACAGTGAGGTAAATTCATTTAATTCTTTACCTACTACTTATGCTATAGAAAAACTAACTATGCAGGAAGCTTCAGAAGAATATCTCAAAGTAAAGACAGAGAACAACAAGTTGAAAGAGAAAAATACTCATCTTAAGAAATTGATCAGAGATTTGATGGAAGAGAAAGCTCTAGATGAACATGAATCTATGATTACGAGGTTGAAGGATAGCATAACTCAATTAGAAGGACTCAACAAAGTGATACTCAGAAGAAATGATGTTCTAATCAAGCAACTCAGCGAGCTGAAAGCTGATATTGAAACCAGAGAAATTCAAATCAGCAAGCTGAATGATGAAATAGGATTCAAAGACATTCATATCAGTAAGCTGAAAGAGGAAACAGAAGCTTCACAAGAAATTATCCAACAAGCTGAGAAAATAAAAGATCTTGAGGAGGAGATAAAGAGGCTCAACAAAGGAATGGGAAAATTTGTTCAAGGTGAAGAAACTCTCATATCAATGATGAAGAAGGCTGCAGTTCCTATAGAAAAGGAAGGTGTTGGATTAGCATCAACTTCAAAAGAAACTGCTCTTTAGTATGATGGAACTCATGGGATTCCTTATGATTACGCAATGCCTTGGAAGATATGTAACAAATGTCAAAAGAAGGGACATCTCTCCCAACACTGCACAACTCAGATAAAATCAGTCTACCGAAATGGAAAAACGGCCTACCGTTTTCAGGATGGCAGAAGAAGAACAAGAAACCACGAACCAAGATGGATCCAAAAATGGATCAAGAAATCTGAACTGCATGATTTATATGTTCTATCTACTAACTATACTGGACCCAACAAAATTTGGGTACCAAAAGGATAAGTGATTCTTATTTGTTTTATAGGTGTGCCTAGCCGCAAAAACAAGCTCAAAGGAATGGATTTTGGATAGCGGTTGTACAAGGCATATGTGTGGAGATGAATCTCAGTTTATCTCTCTCAAGAAGAAAAGGGGTGGAAGAGTTACAATTGGTGATAACAAAACTCTTCAAATTCTTGGAAAAGGTAAAATTGGTAACGACATGCTCTCAATTGACAAAGTTCAATTCGTTCAAGGTTTAAAGTATAACTTACTTAGCATAAGTCAGTTATATGATGATGGTCATAATGTTGCTTTTGATAGAGAAAAATGCATTATAAATCTCAGTACTAACGAAATCCCGCTAGTTGCTAGAAGGGAAGGAAATATATATATTTTGGATTTTGAGTTGCAGAAAACAGCCTGCTGTTTAGCTGCAGTTGATACTTCTCCAAGTCTATGGCATAGAAGGCTAGGACATGTGCATATGGATCAACTCAGCAAGCTGCTTTCAAGGAAGCTAGTACGAGGGTTGCCCAAAATGAAATATGTCAAGACAGAAACATGTTCAGCTTGCCAATTAGGCAAACAAACTCGAACACCTCACAAATCAAAGAACATGGTATCATCTAGTAAACCTTTAGAACTTTTACATCTAGACCTTTTTGGTCCAGAAGCTTATAAAAGCATTGGAGGTAAACAATATGCCTTTGTTATTGTCGATGATTATTCTAGATTCACATGGGTATTGTTTCTTAAAACAAAAGATTGTGCTTTTGATGAATTTGAGAGTCTAATCAAGTTACTTGAAAATAAGTTGAATACAAGACTTGTAGGGATTCGAAGTGATCATGGAGGTGAATTTCAAAAGGAGTTCATCACCTATTGTAAAGATAGAGGTATCTCTCATGAATTTTCAGCACCCCGAACTCCTCAACAAAACGGGGTAGTAGAAAGGAAGAACAGGTCTCTACAAGAAACAGCAAGGACTATTCTTCAAGAAAGCAAGTTGCCAAGGAATTTTTGGGCAGAAGCTGTAAATACAGCTTGCTATATTCTCAACAGAGTTCTTATAAGACAAATCCTCAACAAAACTCCTTATGAATTGCTGAATAAAAGGAAGCCAAACATCAGTTATTTCAAGATATTTGGGTCAAGGTGCTTTGTTCTCAAAACAATTGATCGTGACGGTAAATTTGATGCTAAATCATATGAGGCTATTTTTCTTGGATACTCTCTAACTAGTAAATCTTATAGAGTGTATAATATTTCTAAACAAATAGTTGAAGAGTCAATTAATGTATCTTTTCAAGAAACTAATTATGATCTGCCAAGAGAAGAGGAAGATGATGCAGGAACAGGTACAAACAGCAAGCTGATTTCATCAGTAAAGCAAAATGAAGAATCTCAATCTGCACCAGTTGATGAAGAAAAACAGCAAGCTGATTCCACTATTCCTGTCGAAGAAGAGACAGAAAAACTTGCAAAATTAACCTTGGAAGAGCAAGAAGCAAATCTAAGTTCAAAAAGGGAACTTCATGCTCAAGGGATTCAGCCTCGCAAGATGATCAAACTTGCGGAACAAGAAGTTATAGCTCAACACTCTCTTCCTAAAGCCACTAGGACGGTTAAAAATCATCCTCCACAACTCATTATTGGAGAAAAGACAGATGGCATCAAGACAAGGAAAGCTCAAGCAAATATTTGTGCATTCTATGCCTTTCTTGCACAAAAGGAACCGAAAAATATAAAGGAAGCTTTAAAGGATGAAAATTGGCTCGTAGCTATGCAAGAAGAACTTAGTCAATTCGAAAGATGTGACGTTTGGGAATTGGTGGAACCACCTAAAGATGTCTCCATCATTGGCACCAAATGGGTCTTCAAGAATAAAGTCGATGAATTTGGGACGGTCATTCGAAATAAAGCCAGACTCGTTGCTCAAGGATACAATCAGCAAGAGGGGATTGATTTTGATCAAACGTATGCACCAGTTGCTCGACTGGAATCAATCAGAATGCTTCTCTCCTTTGCATGCTTTAAGAAAATTAAGCTTCACCAAATGGACGTAAAAAGTGCCTTCCTAAACGGCAGGCTGAAAGAAGAAGTTTACGTAAAACAGCCTCCTGGATTCGAAAATTCTCAGTTTCCTAACCATGTATTAAAGCTGAAGAGAGCCTTATATGGATTAAGACAGGCTCCTAGGTCATGGTACGAACGGCTAAGTGAATTTCTAATCAAACATGGATTTCTACGAGGTAAAATCGATCCTACCTTATTCACCAAGTTGGATGGTAAAGATATCTTAGTTGTACAAATATATGTCGACGATATTATTTTTGGCTCAACTAATGATTTAATGTGCAAGTGGTTTTCCAAACGAATGCATAGTGAATTTGATATGAGTATGATGGGCGACTTGAATTTCTTCTTGGGACTGCAAATCAAACAGACTCCAGATGGAATTTATGTTCATCAAACTAAATATGTCAACAACCTACTGAAAAAGTATGGTTATGAAAGCGTCAAACCGAAATCTACTCCAATGTGCCAAAACAGCAAGCTGATTTCGGATGAAAATGGGAAAAGTGTTGACATTCGTCAATACAGAGGGATGATTGGTAGTCTGTTATACCTAACTGCTTCAAGACCTGATATTATGTATAGTGTCTGTGTATGTGCTCGATTTCAGGCCAATCCAAAGGAATCTCATCTAAGTGCCATTAAACGAATATTCAAGTATCTCCGTGGCACAACAAACCTCGGGCTGTTCTATCCCATCACAAATTCTTTCGATCTTGTTGGATTCAGTGATGCGGACTATGCAGGAAGCCAAACTGATCGTAAAAGCACTAGTGGAGTTTGTGCAATTCTTGGACAAAGTCTAGTTTCTTGGCAAAGTAAGAAACAATCCTCTGTGGCATTATCTACAGCCGAAGGAGAGTATTTGGCCGCTGGGAGTTGTTGCTCACAAATTCTATGGATGATTCAAACTTTACGAGACTTTGGGATCAAATGTGGTCAAGTTCCAATCAACTGTGACAATACAAGTACAATTAACATCTCTGAGAATCCAGTGAATCATTCTCGCACCAAACATATCGATGTTCGCCATCATTTTCTGAGAGACAATGTTGCTAAAGGAAAGATCAAGCTGATTTTTGTCCCTACGGAATATCAGCTTGCTGATATATTTACAAAGCCTCTAGCTACAGAAAGGTTCAACTTAATTCGGCGCGAACTTGGTATGTGTGAAATATAAAACAGCAAGCTGTTTTATAAATGACTGGTAAAATCTTTTCTAACTGTCTTATTTACTATATCTGAGATTTATGTGTGGATTTTATTTGGAATATCTGAGTTTATTTATGGTAAGTAAGGACTTAACTGTGTCTTAAATTAATTAAACTGAATTACTTGTTAAAATATGCCATGATAAACTTTTTCTTTTGTAAAAGAGTATTTGTTTACACTGAATATTTTAATACTCTCCCTTATATTGAGAATTGGGATACTCGGACTCTTCATTCTCCCAAAATCAAAAGACAACCTAGGGTTTCTCTCCTCCAAGCTCATCATGTCTTCCCGAACTCGCCGCACGAAGTCTAGAGCCAAACAATCAACTACAACATCATCATCCACTGTACCTCAGTTCAACGATGAGATTATTCCGATGGATGCACAAACTATGAACATCTCTGACTCCACTCCGACGGGTTCTCCGGCGTCCAAACGGGTCAAGCCAGCATTCGAGATCATTTCGGACTCTTTGTCGACTCGATTCTTCGATCACCACATCGGCACTCGTCCCATTGCGTCCGGTAAGCCTATTACTCTCAAGTTTCTCACTGCATGTGGTGCTAAAGACTTCATTGATGCTATGGGTATGCGCTCGTTTTTAATTGATTTGCCAAAAGTTTATTATCCGGACCTTGTTCGTCAGTTTTATGCAAATCTAGATAAAGATGCTTTTGGTAACTTAACAACAATGGTTAATGAGAAGCGTATGCAATTAAACCCTCCATTTCTTGCTATGATTCTAGAGATTAATGTTGATTCTTCTGTGGAAGCATTCACCCATGGTTCGTTAAGTTTCCCTGGTTTTACTGATGTAGATCAATTGAATGTTTTGGTTGCCCCCAATAAACTCATGGAATTAGCCCCTCCCACTACTGCTTTGCTTAATCCAATGGCACACTTGATGTTTAAAATTTGTTGGGCAAATGTTTGTCCAAGATCAGGGGGTAGGTCGAATTTGACTTGGCAAGATGTGTGCGTTTGTGCTAGAATGTTATCCAAAATGCCATTTAATCTTCCCAAACTAGTTCTGGATACTATGTTTGCAGCCTCTGGTAAACAAAATTCTGCATTGCCTTATGGATGCCTAATTACCAGAATTCTACAGTTTTTCAAAGTTAATATCACTGGCTTCGAGTCTCTCATAGTTAAAGAGCATATTGATGTCAAGAATCTCACCCAGTCAAATTTGAAAATTGTTAATGGTAAGCTGGAACACATTGTTGATCCTTCTCAGCCTACTGAAGATGTTAGTGAAGATGCTCCTACTCATGCCCCTCCAAATGTACTTCGATTGGTGAGCAAAATTGCTTCAGATACTGCCACTATAGTAGAAAATCACAATGCTTTGGTCACCAAAATCTCTGCTCTAGAAAGTGAAATTGGTGTCTTGAAAACAATGGTGTCAATGCTGATTGGAAAGGAGGTACCTGTGGTTACTCCTTCAAAGCAACCTGCTCCAATGGATGATGCTTCAACCCTTCAGACTCCTCCGGCTACTGTTCCCTCTGGTGATACTACTCCTGTTGCTGACAATGCCAAAAAGGACTCTGATTCTGTGGAGGAGGATGTGGATGTCTGATGCAGTACCCTTTTTATGATTAAGGGGGAGAAATTTATTTTAGTTCTGTTTTTCAAACTGATCCCAAGTAGTATCTTTGATGTGATCCCAAGTAGTATCTTTGATGTGCTTTGGTTGTTTGAATTGTTCTAAGTTTGAAAACCTTAACTCTGTGGTACTCTGTGGGTTTATGGCACTCTGTGCTTTAACATGGTTTGTCTTATGTTGGCTTGCATTATGTGTTTATGTGATCTAAATGTCTGAATTAAATGTATAACTGCATGTGACCTTTTAATCTAGTTTACAGGAGTGCAGGAATTTAGGGGGAGAATTATCTCCTAAAATAAATGGTTCATAATCATCAAAATGGGGGAGATTGTAACCCTTATGTTTTGATGATTATATTTCAGCAAGCTGTGTCCATTTATGTTTATAATTCAGCAAGCTATTACTTGTCAGACTTACTGTTATGTTTCAGCAAGCTGGTATGGAATGTATCAAATTTCAGCAAGCTGACCATACAACTCAGTTCAATTCAGCATGCTGATTCTGGGCGGCAGAAAGGACAGAAAGCAAGAAGACTTTCATAACTTATTATATCTTTTTGATAGGTTTATTGTGAGGGACCCTCTGAAATATTCTTCCATACCTATAATTCTATATTCTTGCCTTTAGAAAAGTAGGAGACAACTTTTCCTTAATTAAATAAGGTGTCATCTTTTCCTTATTTAACTAAACCAAACCCATATCATATCTTTATTCTCCTTGTCTCCTAAGTCTCTCATGCCTGCACGTTATTTCCAGAAGATTAAAACAGCTCCTCCTTCATTTACTCTCCACTTAATGTTTCTAACGGCTTGAATCTCTAACGGCTATTTCTGCAAAAGCTGAAGAAGGAGCCTCTTGAATATTCAGGAAGACTATATCCCAAATCAAATATTCTACCTATAAATAAGTGTTCTTGTTCAGTTTCAAAACGACAATTTAGTGCAAAACAAGACCATATACTCAAACACAATTTCGAGCTTCATTGATTTATTCTTGAAAACCTTTTAACCTCTCATAAACATTTTGACTATATTTTTCAGAGGGTTCTTTAGGTTAAGTTGTATTTATTCAAAATCTTGTATTATTCAAATTGTAAAGATTAGCTGTTGTACAAGTTCGGCTAAGGGTCTTGGGTGGGTGAAACTGGACTAGAGAATGATACTTGGATAGTATTGCTTAGAGAGTTAATTTCAGCACAGCATTTCAGCAAGCCGAATTGTAAGCAGCTGGGTGTAAAGGGAGATATATTGTTGGATCTTGTAATCGTTTTTTATTGTGATCAATAATATATTCTCTTACCAAATTTGGTAAGGGACCAGGACGTAGACCATAGGGGTTTAGGGGTCGAACCTGGCTAAAAGATCTTGTGTTATTTTTGTTTTTCTGTATTTTTCATTCTGCACTGCATTTGCATTTTAATTCAGCCTGCTGATATTAAACTGTCAGGTCATATCAGCAAGCCGTTTTCTGGGTAAAATTAAAACAGTTCATATTTAACCACTATCAGCCATAAAACACCTATTCACCCCCCTCTAGGTGTGTTTTCATGATAATATATGATCATATACACTAACATATACCATATGTCATTATACTATTATTAGATTTACTGTAAATTTTTATGAATTAAATATAGTAAAAAAAATATGATTTGAGTAAAATCTATATATTAAGCATGTATGTGTATTGTAGTTATTTATACCTCTAATAAATCAAACTATATAAACATATTTTAAGTATTATATTTGTATGTCACAAATACGTTCAAATGAATACAAGATTATAAATAAATAAAAATTTCGTGTATATAAATGTAATACAAATTTGTACTAACTTTACTTGGCGAATAACTCATAAATTGTTATTCTAATATGCAAATGTATAAAAAAATTCTCGAACAAACTAATAGTTTAATTATATCTAGAATATATCCATGCATTGCAGGGGCTAAAAAGCTAGTTACGATAATGAAGCATCCAAGAAATATCATTTCAATTTTAAGTAATACCAAAATGATAGCTGGGAAATAAAAAAAATACACATACCACATCCGTGATCATAAGATATTGTATATATTAGTGATTTTCGAGTTTATTAGTCTTACACCGGGATGAACTCGCATTAGAGTTTAAAACTCAACTAAAATTGGTATATTTATATTTAGGTTATAGCCGTAAAACGTATTATGTATGAAATTAATAACAATGGCATATTACGAAAAAGATGCAAAAATATAGTGCGAGAGACTAAAGATATCAAAACTATATTGACATTTTTTTACCAGATCCAAATTTCATATGTAAATTATTTCATATTTTTAATATTTTATTCATTTTTATTAGTCAATTTATAAATTACCCGATGCTAATATTATTAACTGATATAATGCAAATATACTTAAAATAGAATATTATATTCATATCGAGTTAAAATATGTTATACACTTTATTTATCATTTTTTGTATTAATTTAATAATAAACATATTCTGATCATTCGACTAATATATAGACATAATTATTAAAAGAGAGAAATATTGTAATAAATTTTTATATATCTATTTTCCCTTTCACCCGTTTATCTATTTGAGATAGACTTGTAGTTATTTTCCGTCACCTACCTCTTCACTTTGATTTTTTTTGACCAATTTTCGGCCACCTCGGTACCTTTCTTAATTTTGACCTCGACAACATCATATCTGTCAATTTATATTTTCTCTATCCGACTACCATTTTTTACTATTATATGAGAAAAACATTTTAATAAATTTTTCCCTAATAAATCATAAAAATAAACATGAACATACATTTATGAGTATATGAATGTCATAGGTTATCTGGACAATTTGATCCTGAA
This sequence comes from Saposhnikovia divaricata, assembly GCA_036435485.1. Classification (NCBI taxonomy): domain Eukaryota; kingdom Viridiplantae; phylum Streptophyta; class Magnoliopsida; order Apiales; family Apiaceae; genus Saposhnikovia; species Saposhnikovia divaricata. Next base: position 62,205,556 of record CM071598.1, read on the forward strand.
TGAGTATATGAATGTCATAGATTTATTAAAATTAGTATAATTATGTGGGCACTTTTATCCTGAATAAATTATAAAACAGATATTAGGAATAAGTGGGTTATTTTAGTATGTAGTAAATTTGTTTAAAATTTGTTACAAAACCGAGTATATTCGGCTTGGATCGAGTATATAAACCGGTAAAAAATCTTGTTCGAGCTCGACTTGTATACAATTTCGAATCGTATTGCAATAAACGAGCTCGAGCTCGAGCCGCTCGAATTTTCATACCAACATTGAACAAAAATCATAATAAACAAATCAACAAATTTTAATGCTACCATAACAACCACCACCTCTGACCACCATACCTCTGACCAACACGCACAAATCACCAAATATGTACCAAAATCACCCCATTTAAGTGAAACTAACCATAATCAAACAAAAATCTCCACAACCACCACTAATCACCACCTTTACCTCATCCACCATCACCCTCACCATATGCACGCCATACCTATCTATAAAATCATTGCTTACAACTCAAATCACCATAAAATTAACACAAATCACCAAAAAATCAAAAAAATCACCAAAATTTTAAGGAAAATCACCAATTACAGGATTTTCAAATCTGAGTAAATAAACTTGTATTTTTCCAGATTTGATGCTAGCCGGAGTGTAGTTGTGATGTATTTTCGTGGGTAATCATATAAGAAAGAGATAAAATGTGTAGGTGTACGTAGGGCTTAGCAAAAATCTGAATAAATCTGAAACCGAAACCGAAACCACTTGAAACCGTTAAAAATCGATTCGTAAAAAACCGATCTGAATTCGAAAAATAAAATATTTAAATAAATATTTAAATATTTAAACCGATCCGTATATTATATGATTTATATAAACATTTTAAAAATGTACATATACATTTAACTTTCAAATCAGTAACACATAAATTTTTAAGTAAAACTGATATTCCTGTTGGTTGTGTAGGTTAGAAATGTTAGGAAAATATTTTGTTGTAATGTTGAACTGCTACCTTTACACTACTTTACTGTATGTCTTGTAAACATTGTAAAACATCTATTGTACTATCAGTAGAAGTTATTGTCTTGGAATTAGAATGCAATTAACTTTAAAATTATGATTTTATTAGTCAAATTGACATTTTGAAGTCAAATATGATCCTCATATATTGGGAATGCACTTGTAATACAGAAGGTACCAGTGACAGTTAGCAAGCTATAGTATTATCTACCAGGGAGCTTGGTGTTGTCCCTCTTTCTGCATTTGTTTTGTGCGGCCATGCCCTCCTACCACTTCCGAATACTTAGTTTTTAGTTTCAAATTATTAAAAAAAAAAATTATTAAGTACATTTTTTAAATATTTCTATTAATATTTGACTTGTCATTTTTAAGGGAGGCGGTTTTGTAACCGAAGCCGAACTGATTGTAACCGAAATTGATATTTTTGAAACCGAAGCCGAATCATCGATTAGGTTGCGGTTTAGGTTTTTTGGTTTTAAAAACCGAGGATATTCGGTTTTATCTTAAAACCGTACCGATCCGATTTGTGCTCTACCCTAGGTGTAGGTAGGTGGGTGGGTGAGAGAGAGAGAGGGAGAGAGAATGCCAAGTCAGTATGTTAACGGCGGTGTGGTGGCGTTAAAGTTGGTCGGAGGTTGGTGGCAAAGCATCATCATAGATGGTGGTCAGAAAAGAAATGAGGTGGGTGGAATAGATGTGGAACGAGTGATACATACATATGTGTGTGTATATATTCTAGTTGGATGGCTAGGATTAAAAGCAAATGAATGACTAAGATTAGATCTTAGTTCTCATTTTATTTTGGATTCTAAGGACCTATTTAATAATTTATAAATGTATATAACTTTAATTAGTTGTAAAATGCGATGATCAAAAAGGATGAATCATGGAATGCAGGTTACTAATATGATTGAGCAAAAAACGTGTCATAATGTTTTTTTTGACAAATTTAAAGCAAATTTCATTAACTTGAAAGGAACTCAACCAGACAAATCCTCAACCAGGTTAAAAAAAACAAATAAATGAGCTAAATAATTATCCACTTTATTTCCGGATCGCTTAACATACTAAATAAAATATTCTTGAAACTAAATGTGTCTAAATTTTTACTTTCATGAAAATGGTTCAAATATTACTTACGTTCAATAAGCGGTCAATTTAAATAATAAAAAAAATTAAAATTAAAGGGATGAAAATAGGTAATATACTTAAGTTGTACATAATTTATTTAGTTCTTGTATCAATAAATTATTAAATGTAAGTTTTAATCGAAATAGTCGAGTTCAAAATCATTACTTATTAAAATATATTTTATGTTCAAATTTGAATCTTATAAATAATGAGACTCGGTCCATGTAAACCAGTTAAACACAAATTTTATTCACAAACAACTCCATTAATCTGCAGCCTCACTCTATTTGCTCATATTTTTCCTTAAAATAATTTTAATATATTTAGCTGTACTAAGTAATTTTGTCTTCTCTGTCTGTCATATTTTTTAGATTTCATTGAAATTTTTAAGTATGTGTACTTTGTAAAAGTAGTTATACATAAAAAAATTTAATTAAATTAATTTCAGTTAATTCTGGATTATTCATAACATGTCTTCACCGATTAGGTGCAATTCTTGATTTTGGTGCACAAATTTTTTTCTTAATATATCAAACACAATCAAAAGAGCTAATGATGAGTACCATTATTTTACAAATATACTGGACAGCACATCAACGATACATATAGATACGAACTAAGAGTTGGAAATATGATTTGGTGAATATTACAAGGCAGACAGGAATTAATTGATTTTTTTTGTAGGTGGCCCGGGAGACGGTGCGGATGGAGGAACTGGACCTTTAGGCAACGTTTGATTGTGGGGCTGTTTGGCTGGAAGCCAGCTTATTCGACTTTAAGTCCAGTCCAGCTTATTTACAAGTGTTTGCCTACCAACTTATTTTACTGACTTACGATCTTATAAGTTCATAAGTTGAAAGTTAGAAAGTCCCAACATTCATCTTATTTTTCTTAACTTATTTCTTGATACACGTGATATATAATATTCTTCAAATCTTCAAAATCATATATATTTTGATCCGTTCATTAAAAAATTGATATTTATATATCAAATTTCTCTACTCATCGAGATCTATCTATTGATATCCATTATTATATATTAAAAAACAAATATTTTGAAATTAATAAAAAAAAGTTAACTTATAAGTTCTGATTTACCAAACACTCTACTGATTTATAAGTTCTGATTTACCAAACACTTTACTGACTTAAAATTTCTGATTTACTTATCACTTATAATCAACTTATGGGCTTAAAGTCATAAGTTACTTTTTTTAAGCTAAGCCAAACGGGCACTTTATAAGAGCATCTCCAAGCGTACATGCCCTTGTCTAATAATGTCTACATGGTACAATAGCTGTACATATTTTACATAATTTATCTAAATTACCAACTCCAACCAGTAGGAACCCTTATGTATATTTATAGCCAACCTCTATCTTATGGCCATATTTGTTGAATCCGTCCCAAGCTGTAACAAAGCCCTACCTCATTTCTTCCTATTATTTATTCTCATCTTTACTAGATGCTTTGATTAATTGTGTAACCGGTTATAATCTCTTGATATAAATTAAGCACTGCTCAATTCTGTTGTGGGAATAATTTTTTTTTTAAAAAAAGTTAGTACATTTCAAAAAAACCAAAAGTTAATAAATTTTAAATTTTAAATTTTCTAAAATATATGATAAAATTTTAAGAACGGTTTGTGTTATTGTTAATTTATTAAAATTTAATTTTATTAAAAAAGTTTTGTTCAAAATAATATAATATGTACTAACTTTAAAATATAGTCAATCCTTATAACCAATCCCATTGGAGCACAACCCCTTATAGATTCAGCAAATTTTAGCCAACCATTATTTTATATTTTTTTAGCCAACCCCATTGAAGATGCTCTAAGTTTGGAGGATAACCGTGTGGATCGGGATTAGGTCCGGATGGAGGAACTGGACCTCTGGACAACAATTGAAAGTATTGAGATGGATCTTGTTGTACAACTTCAGTCTCCTCTAGATTGACATTTCTAGCTTCTCTAGCAATGTTTGCATCTGCAAAGGCCACTAACACTAAAACTATTATGAACCTCAAGTTTTCCATATATGCTAGTTTGGTACTTGCTACTTTTGTTTCCCAACTTGTCAATATATATAGGACTAGGAATGCATTCTTGGTCGTTAAGGTCTTTACAGATACAATTATGGATTCTTATCGTTAGGTGATTGGATAGAGACTTTTTTGATATCAATGTTGACTATCGAATGAAAATTAATGAATCATGATATCTGGTGCAACTATAAAATATGCATAAACATTTATACAACCGTTTTAGATTGCTTGGGGTATTGAATCTGATTTCAAAGGATTTCTTCTTTATAGACTAAAATGCATTTCGCATCTTTTTGGTTTAACGTTATTGCACTTAAGTTTTGCTTGTTTTAGTTTATGCATTTTGCATCCCATAATTTTGATTTCCTTCGCAATTTTCATAACTTTATTGATTTTTTGTAAATTTTGACCGTTACTATTAGTCAAAATGAAGGTATTTTAACAATTTTATATTAAACAAAAAGTTTTAAAAGAGAAAATAATAAAATTGAAAAATTGGAAAAAAACGAAAAAAATTATGAAACATATTTTAATAATTCTTAAGTTGTAATATATTTTATAATGAATACTTTAAAAATTATAGTAATAATAGTTTATATTTCAAATAATAATATACAAAAATTTTAGTAATACATATTTTAATTTTTATGAAAAATCTAAATATTATGATTATATTTTGAAAAATCTATAATTACATATATAATTTTGATAAATATAAAAATTTAAAATAATAATAATAATAATTCAGATTGTTCATTTTCTAAAATTATTATTGATTATAATGACCAAAATACCTCAATTTGACTAGCGATGATAGTCAAAATTAACTGAAAAATGTCAAAGGGTGGAAATTGTAGCGGGATTTAAGATATGAGGATGCAAACTGATTTATATCAAAGAACTTAATCCAAACTGCAATAAGTCAAAATCAAAGGAATGCAATATGTAATTAAGTCATCTTTATATTCTTTTTGTTTTTATGTATTCATTTCTATTTATTATGCAATCAGCAAGTCTATACTGATATATGAGAATTAAAAATTTTACTTCATATATTAATGAATTTTCAATAAAAATTATGACAATTATTTAAAAATATTGTTACATGTTATTTGAGTTTTAAATATGTGTCAAAATATGTTGATACATTAATTTAGTTTATTAGAAGTTGTAGCGAGATATTATTTGAAACTCTCATGATTTTGATGATCATACATAGTAAGCAACAAACTGGTTATGTGTATTGGACTAATATTGTTTTGCAGGGTTATCATTTACTTTATTTTATAGCAAAACAGGGTTTATCAGCTAGCTGGCAGTACAGGATTTACTTTAACTCAGCAAGCTGGCAGATAGAGTCTAGAAACACTGGAAGTTCGAATCTCATGGAGTTTTATTAGAATTAAACTTCTATGAGAATTCTAATTAGAAAAACAGATCGTATTTATATATAAGGGCTCAAAAATGTTTTTTAAACGTTTTTAGCTTCTTATCTTTTAAAACCCTATTTTATAGGAGTTTGTTTCTAAACAACTTTATCTAAACAAACTTCTTCTTCGTTTGAGTTTTTCAAAACTAAGAACGTTGTTAATAAACGTTCACTTTCAGATTCTGTTTTTCTTTTCAAAACGATAAGTTTTTGAACGTTATATTTGAATTAATCTTTCAACAAACTCGTGAGACTTGGTAGTCAAGACCGTTGTGTTGTTGTATGCTTAATTCAGATCATTTGTTCACTATAAAAGACTTGTTAGTTTTTCCTTTCAAGGTTGTTGAACATCATTCGAAAAACACAAGTATTTTTACCAAGCTGATTTGATATATCTTTATACACTTGAGATCTATATACTAATACGATTTAGATTCTTATTGGAGTTCATAGTTTGATTTGTAATTCTTTTTATCTTGTATTGTTCAACTTGTAACATTGGTAGTTGCTGGATTGTCGAGCTTGTGGAACAAGGGTTCGAGGAACATTAGGCTAGAGGAGTTTATACTTGGCTTAGTATAGTACTTAGAGAGGTGTGTTCAGGGAACAAGGTGTTTCACCTAGCTGCAATCAGTGATTGGGAGAATCAGGGAGATATATTATTGTATCGTATAATTGTAATCATTTGTGATCAATAATATATTCCTTTACCGAGTTGGTAGAGGACCAGGACGTAGACCATTAGGCTATAGGGGTCGAACCTGGCTAAAATTGCTGTGTGTTCTTTATATTCTGCACTTTACTTTACTGCACTGCATATCTTAACTAGCTGCCTATTCGTTAATTTGTTGCATCCAGTTAGCTGCCAGAATACTTTTTCAGACAGATTTTTAATTATTACATTGTTAGCCATAACACCTATTCACCCCTCCCCTCTAGGTGTGTAATTTCATTTGGTATCAGAGCTTTGGTATACTAACACTTCTATAACAGGAAAGTATCGATCAAAATGGATGAACATTATCTTGAAGCAAAATCTGATTATAGGGCTCCTCTTCTCACTGGCTCAGAAAACTACAACTGTTGGAAAGGTAGAATGGAAACATACCTGTCCTAGAATCCACTAGTCTTGAGAGTTGTGCAGAAAAGAAATTTTGAATTTCTGGATAAAGATGGCAAACCAAAAGATGTTGATGATCTTACTCCCAAGGAGGTTGTCAAATTTGGTTATAATGGTGAAGCAAGAAATTCTCTAATGAATGCTTTGGATCAAGCTGAGTATGACAAAGTTTCCTCATTAAAGTCAGCAAAGGAAATGTTGGATGTTTTGGAAACTTATCATGAAGGTTCAAAATCTCTGAGAAAACTGAAACTCAGCAAGCTGATGAATGATTTTGGAAATTTCAAACTCAAGGATGGTAAAACTATCAAGGAGAGTCAAGCAAGGTTCCAGGTCATTATCAACACTCTGAAGAGACTTGGAAAGACTATTCCTCAAGATGAAATCAACATGAAAGTTCTGAGTGCAGTTCCATTCACTTTCGAAGCCAAAGTCACTGCATTGGAATCATATCCTACCATTGATACTATGGATCATTTGGCTGTGTTTGCTGAGTTAGAACAATTTGAAAGCAAGATCAATGATAGCAAGGTGGAATCAGTCAAGGCTCCTGTTGAAAAGATGAAGAATCTAGCTTTACACTCCAGTAGCAGCAAGCTGGACTCTGAGGCAGAATCTGATTCTGATGAAGAATTGGCACTTTTGTCTAGAAAAATCAAGAAGATGCTGGACAAGAGGAACAAGCTAAAGAAAGAGAAAAGCAAGGCTTCTGGAACAAAAAACGATGTCAAAGAGGAAGCATGTTTTGAATGTGGCAAGAAAGGGCATTACAAAAGGGACTGCTACAAGCTGAAGAATAAGCAGAAGCAGCAAGCTACCTCAAGGGACAGAAAGAAAGCTAAGGCACTTTTGACATGGAGTGATGATGAGGATTCAGCTTCTGATGATGAATCATGTGATAAGATGGTGAATCTAGCTATTGTTGGTCTTGATGATGAAAATGATGCTCAAGGAATTAATCAAGATGGCCTTGTGGAAAGCGATATCTCATATTCAGATGACAATAATAGTGAGGTAAATTCTTTTAGTTCTGATATACCTTCTCATACTTTTGTACTAGATGAACTAACCATACAGGATCATAGTAATATATCTATTGTGGAGTTCATGAAGTTAAAGAATGAGAACAATGAACTTGAAAAGAAGAATGCTCAACTTAGAAAAATCATTGCTGATCTAATGGCTGAGAAGACACCTGCTAGTAATCATGCTCAAATTCTTGTTGATCTTAAGGCAAAAGTTTCTCAATTTGAAGGAATCAATAAAGTGCTTCTCAAGAGAAATGATGCACTAATGAAGGAACTCAGCGAGCTGAAGACAGAGATTGATGCTCAAAATGCATGTTTTGAGGCTTTCAATCCAAAGGATTCATGTTCATTGGAAATGTCTCAACAGGCTGAAAGGATCAAAGAGTTGGAAGCTGAGATCAAGAATCTTCAGAAAGGAATGGGAAAGTTTGTTCAAGGAGAAGATACACTTAAATCAATGATGAAGTATACAAAGGTTCCATTAGAAAGAGAAGGAGTTGGAATGGCTTCAACATCTGGTTTAAAGTATGATGGAAAACATGGTATTCCTTATGACTATGCCATGCCATGGAGAATTTGTTACAAATGTTGGAAGAAAGGTCATTTGGCAAACAACTGCTCAATACAGAATGCTAAGCCAGCAAGCTGGAACAGACAGACAACTCAGAAGCAGCAAGCTGACAGAACTACAAGAAACAGAAATCAAGCTCCTAAAGTGGTCCAAATGTGGATCAAGAAATCTGATTTAAATGTTATATATGTTCTATCAACTAACCATGCTGGACCCAAACAAATATGGGTACCAAAACGTTGAGTTGTTTTTCATTTATTTTGTAGGTGTGTCTTGATGTCAAGGTGAAATCAAATCAATGGATTTTGGATAGTGGATGCACAAGACATATGTGTGGTGATAAATCAAAGTTCCTTACTCTCAAGAAGAAAAAGGGTGGAAGTGTCACAATTGGTGATAGTAAAACTCTTCAAATTCTTGGCAAAGGAACAATTGGTAATAGTAACATCTCTATTAAAAAAGTACAATATGTTCAAGGTCTTAAATATAATTTTCTTATATTAGTCAGTTATATGATGATGGACATTCTTTTAATTTTGATAAAGAGAAGTATTCTATTATTGTTGGCACTAACAAAGTCCCCCTAGTTGCTAGAAGGGAAGGAAATATCTATATACTACACCATATAATGCATATTGCAACGATAGGAAAACATTGCCTTAAGGCCTATATTCGTTTCAGTAGAGTCTATGGTAACAAATTTGCAAAATTTGGGCGTTGCATCCGGTTGCCTTGCAATAAGTCGATTTAGCAACGTTTTTGATACCATACAACAACATAATTAAATCATTGCAATACATTTCAGTAGCAACATTTTAGACTCTATAGCAACAATTAAAAACTATTGCAGTAGCATAAGAAGGTAGGTTATTGACACTTAAAGGCAACATTTTTCAGACCAGTTGCAATAATTTTTTATAGATTAATGCAACATATTTTGACCCTATTGTAACATTTTTTCAAAAAAAAAATTAGTAAGGTCATGCTAAAAAAACACTAAACCAGGTCATTTACAGTCACAATCCAAGCATCATCAATATTTTATAAACTGTTAGGAATAATTCATAAGTTGTGATGTTAAGAATAGAATTTTGCTAATACTTTTTGTATATCCTGATCTTATAAAGGATTTAGCACTTTGTATAGGATATATGTGTTAAACAGTAATCTGTAGAATTTAGTCAGGAACAGTGCGTCAGAGACTACATGTCAGGAACAGTGTATCGGGGACTACATGTCAGGAACAGAGGAGCAGATCCTGATACAATAAGTCAGATCCTGATCAAATACTGATGGGATAATCAGATCCTGATGCAATGGGAAATCCTGATATCAGTCATGTCACTGATGATGTCATTATGGATGCTACAGAAACTGGCAAGTGCTATAAAACAGGATCTTTGTTTTGGAAAACAAGCAAGAAGATATCGTGAAGGAAACAAATTCTCTATTGATGGAAACTATCAACTGGACGGCAGAACATTGTCATAGATAGATTATAATTCTGTTATTAGTTTTTTTTTTTGCAAAGTTAATATATATATTAAGAAAGAAGATTACAGAGGATTAACCCATGTTCTATGAAGGCACAGATAGAACTGAAATTAGAAGCACCACAAAGCACAAGACTAGGTTAAAAGACTAAATCATTCCTACTCTCCACAATTTTCGAAAACCAAGATGAGCTAGCAAGCTTGGCACGCGAGTCTTCAAGGATGCTGGCCAGAACAGTTTTTGGTTGTATGATACCTCTGTTGTGCAATCTAGCATTTCGTTCACGCCAGATAAAATAAGTGTAAACCTGAACCAATAGTAAAATAATTTTCCTCTTTGCCCCGTCCGAAATATGAAGGATATGTTGTCGAAATTCAGGCCAAGTGTGCCCCGTTATTCCCAAGTTAAATAACCGAAGAAAAGATGATAGCACATGGCGACTGAACGAGCATTAGAGGAACAAATGATTGTCAGTTTCCCGGCTACCTACACACAGCATGCAATGTTGATCCACCTGAAGACCAAACCTTGCCAGACGGGCCAAGGTATTTAGACGGCCCTGACTAAGTAACCATTGGTGGTGAGCGTACCTTTCCACCTTGAGTTGGTGCCACACCGTTTGAAACCACAGCACCTGTTGATTACGAGTCCTAATAGAGTCCCAAACATGCCAAGTTTTGACCTTACGTGTGTCCAGACCATCCCATAATATTGCATCGCGATTATCCAGATTAAAACATGGGTAGTTAAAGGAGAGGACCCATTGAGACAAAGCGTGATCCACATGATGGTGACTCTGGTTTGGCCGAGGTAAGCACCAGTTACCAGAAGAAATAAGATTGTGAACCTTAGCATCCTTGTTCATACCACATTGCGATATAATAGTAGCTGTCAATGAATTAGCAAGACATGCACCGTTCCAGCAAGGATCGAACCAGAGAGATATGGTGGAGCCATCACCTATCGAATAAGTGATAAAACGAAGAGCAAGTTGGCGCATGCGTAGCACTTTCTTCCAGATCCAAGAGCAGTCTGAAGGAATTTCCATAGTCCAGAAATGCTTGTGTTTGAGCACTGTTTTGTTTACCCAGGTTGCCCATAAAGAAGGAGCATTTTTAATAATTTTAAGCAAATGAATAATGATTTGTGCTTTGTTCCATTGAGCAAAATCCTTCAACCCTAATCCTCCTTCAGTTTTGGGTAAACATATAGTCTTCCAACTCACCTTGGCTCCCCCTTTATCGTTAATGTTGCCTTTCCAAAGGAATTTGGTAAGAATGGATTGAACTATATCATGAATCGCAGCAGGGAGAAGAAAATGGTTGGACCAGAACGATTGAATGGCAAAAAGAACGGATCTTATCAGTTGAACCCTTCCCGCGAAAGCTAGAAGCAAAGATGTCCAGTTATTGATTCTGTTGGTTATTTGTTGTACCAGTGGCATGCAGTCATTGATACAGAGCTGAGAAGATATGAGGGGCACCCCTAAAAATCGTACAGGAAGGATACCTCTAGGAATTCCAAAACAAGCATCAAACCAGTCCATGAGCGACTGGGAACAATTACAAAAGAAGGCAGTGCTCTTTTGAACGCTAGGAACAAGGCCACTTATTTCAGAAAAAGCACGCACAGAATCCATGATGTGGGTAATGGAGGTCTGATCCCCATTGCTAAAGAAAAGCACATCATCTGCGAAAAATAAGTGTGTGAGATCAAGATCCTTGCACCTCCAGTGATGCTTAAACCCTTCAGGTTTCATCTTTAACATTTGAGAGAGGACATTCATACATAGCACGAAGATATAAGGAGATATAGGGTCACCTTGACGAATGCCTTTAGTACCATTGAAGTATCCATGAACTATACCATTGAGCTTAACAGAATATTTAGCTTGACAGATGCATAACTGAATCCAATGCACAAAACGAGGAGGGAAATTCATTTTGTGAAAGACAGCTAAAATAAAATCCCACCTAACGGAATCAAAAGCTTTGTGAAGGTCAAGCTTAAGAGCACACCTTGATGTCCCAGTTTCCATATCAAAACCCCTGAATAATTCTTAAGCTAATAGAATGTTATCAGAAATATTCCTACCAGGAATAAAAGCCGACTGGGCAATATCAATGACACCAGGCAAAACAGATTTTAATCTCGTGGCTATGATCCTGGATATGCACTTGTAAGCAATAGTGCAAAGGGAAATAGGCCTAAAATCACGCATATGAGTAGGAGTATTGACCATGGGAATTAGAGCAATATAAGTAGAGTTTATACCTGTGTGCATGTTTAAGTTATTAAATAACGAAAGCACAGCCGCACAGAAGCATTCTCCAATTGTTCCAAGTGGCCAAGAAGAACTCGATGGTAAAACCATCTGGCCCCGGGGCTTTATTCCTTTTCATTTTTTTCAAGGTGGCGTAGATGAGCTCAGAGGTGACCGGAGCTTCCAAGTGACAAGCCTGTGTTTCAGAAATAATTGGACAAATAATTCCCTCAAGTCTTCTATCCATGTCAAAGTGGGATATAGGTCCTCTAAGAAATTCTGAATAATACTCCACAGCAACCTTAGCACACTGTCTTTGACCATGAACTAGGTTTCCAGAATGATCCATAAGAGCCAAAACTTTGTTTTGATTCCAATTAGATTTACATTGGTTGTGAAAGAATTTGTTGTTTCCATCTCCCTTAGATAGCCATTTAACCCTAGATTTTTGAAGAATGAGAGATTCTTCTTCAACCATAGCCTTGTTAAGATTCTGAATTTGTTCATATTCTTTCGAAATGAGGTCTGTTGAAGGTGCTGTTAGGAGTAAATTTTGAGTGTCAGCTAGAGCATCTCTAGCTAATTGAACATTTGAGTGCAAATTACCATGCTTTTTATTGAGATCAACTAGTGCCGTTTTCACCGCCTTGAGTTTCCTGCATAAGATAGCCATAGGGTCTCCAAAAAGAATAGTAGATCTCCAAACGTTAGAGACAGTTGTCTGGAAATCTGGAATATCAAGCATGTAATTATAGAACTGAAAAGGCATGCATAGGAACAGTTAATAGAAGTGGATTTTGATCCATGATACCCCTGTTTTGCACCACAACATATGCCTCAGTATGAGTATTTAACCAAGTACCATTACCAACATCTCTGTCGAGACGTTTGTAAATAGGATCAAGAATACGTTTATTAGTCCAAGTAAAGGGATCACCTACTGTTCGTAAAGAAGCAAGGCCAGCAATTGACAGGCAATCTTTGAAAGCTTGCATATCAGGAGTCCAAACCTCCCTACCCCCACACACTTCATTTAGATTAAGGATGCAATAAAATCCCCTATACAACACCAGGGTAAGGTAGTCCTGGTAAGAGATTGCAAGTCATTCCATAACAGAGCACGTTCGTGTGATTCATTAGAGCCATAAACAAACGTTGCCAAGAAGTTAAGGTCCTTCTCAAGAAACGTGACATTACATGTGATATGTTGAGCTGACTTAGAGTGAAGAGATACACGCCAAATAGAAGGATTCCATCCCACCCACACACGACCATTGTAATGATAGTCGTAATTGAATAACCAATTCCAAGATCTATTAATCTTCTTTGAGATACACAGAGAGCGCTTTTCTTTGACCTTAGTTTCCATTAGACCGATAAGAGAAAGGGAATGACCAGAGATGAAGTTCATAAGTTCACATTGATGAGTGCCCTTATTCAGGCCTCGAACATTCCAACCTGCAAGATTCATTAAGAACGTTGAGATGTTGACATTCCAATTCTGTTATTAGTTGATAGGTAGCATTATAAATACACTCTCTATATCATTGTAAATAGAGTTCATACGTGAGTGAGCAAGTGAGTTCGTAAGATTTGTATTCGAGAGTTCGAAATAAACAGAGAGAGAGAGATTTATATTGTCAGCAGCTGCTAAAGGTATTGTACACCTTTGGTAGAGTTTGTATTTGATTATTTTAATACAAACAAACACTACACCAAACTGGCAAATTACTAACAGATAAAAAAAGCCATTAGTAACGGATATATCCGTTACTAATTAGTAACGGATATATCCGTTACTGATGGCATTAGTAACAGATATATCCGTTACTAATTAGTAACGGATATATCCGTTACTAATGTGTCAGATATCCGTTACTAATTAGTAACGGATATATCCGTTACTAATTCTATGTATCCGTTACTAATTAGTAACGGATATATCCGTTACTAATATTAAATATCTGTTACTAATTAGTAACGGATACATAGAATTAGTAACGGATATATCCGTTACTAATTAGTAACGGATATATCCGTTACTAATTCACATATATCCGTTACTAATTAGTAACGGATATATCCGTTACTAATTCTATGTATCCGTTACTAATTAGTAACAGATATATCCGTTACTAATATTATATATCCGTTACTAATTAGTAATGGATATATAATATTAGTAACGGATATGTCTGTTACTAATTAGTAACGAATACATAGAATTAGTAACAGATATATCCGTTACTAATATTAGTAACGGATATATCCGTTACTAAGGAATAATATATCTATTACTAATTTAATACTTTTAAAAGATTTATATTATAAAATCACATCAAATAAGCTTGTAATTTTTTAATTTTTTGTGTATATCACTAAAATCCTTAGATATTAACAGCCGTACGGTTGGATCGTCGAAAAAATATTTTAAAAATATTGTTTTATGCAATCGGGACGATACCAGTTATCGCGAGTATTGTTTTTCGGAGATTTATATTATAAAATCACATCAAATAAGCTTGTAATTTTTTAATTTTTTGTGTATATCACTAAAATCATTAGATATTAACAACCTTATGGTTGCATCGTCGAAAAAACATTTTAAAAATATTGTTTTGTGCAATCGGGACGATACTAGTTATGGGGAGTATTGTTTTTTGGAGATTTATATTATAAAATCACATCAAATAAGCTTGTAATTTTTTAATTTTTTGTGTATATCACTAAAATCATTAGATATTAACAACCGTACGGTTGGATCGTCGAAAAAAGATTTTAAAAATATTGTTTTGTGCAATCGGGACGATACTAGATATCGTGAGTATTGTTTTTTGGAGATTTATATTATAAAATCAAATCAAATAAGCTTGTAATTTTTTAATTTTTTGTGTATATCACTAAAATCCTTAGATATTAACAACCGTACGGTTGGATCGTCGAAAAAATATTTTAAAAATATTGTTTTGTGCAATCGGGACGATACCAGTTATCGCGAGTATTGTTTTTCGGAGATTTATATTATAAAATCACATCAAATAAGCTTGTAATTTTTTAATTTTTTCTGTATATCACTAAAATCATTAGATATTAACAACCTTATGGTTGCATCGTCGAAAAAACATTTTAAAAATATTGTTTTGTGCAATCGGGACGATACTAGTTATCGGGAGTATTGTTTTTTGGATATTTATATTATAAAATCACGTCAAATAAGCTTGTAATTTTTTAATTTTTTGTGTATATCACTAAAATCATTAGATATTAAAAACCGTACGGTTGGATCGTCGAAAAAAGATTTAAAAATATTGTTTTGTGCAATCGGGACGATACTAGATATCGTGAGTATTGTTTTTTGGAGATTTATATTATAAAATCACATCAAATAAGCTTGTAATTTTTTAATTTTTTGTGTATATCACTAAAATCCTTAGATATTAACAACCGTACGGTTGGATCGTCGAAAAAATATTTTAAAAATATTGTTTTGTGCAATCGGGACGATACCAGTTATCGCGAGTATTGTTTTTCGGAGATTTATATTTTAAAATCACATCAAATAAGCTTGTAATTTTTTAATTTTTTGTGTATATCACTAAAATCATTAGATATTAACAACCTTATGGTTGCATCGTCGAAAAAACATTTTAAAAATATTGTTTTGTGCAATCGGGACGATACTAGTTATCGGGAGTATTGTTTTTTGGAGATTTATATTATAAAATCACATCAAATAAGCTTGTAATTTTTTAATTTTTTGTGTATATCACTAAAATCCTTAGATATTAACAACCGTACGGTTGGATCGTCGAAAAAATATTTTAAAAATATTGTTTTGTGCAATCGGGACGATACCAGTTATCGCGAGTATTGTTTTTCGGAGATTTATATTTTAAAATCACATCAAATAAGCTTGTAATTTTTTAATTTTTTGTGTATATCACTAAAATCATTAGATATTAACAACCTTATGGTTGCATCGTCGAAAAAACATTTTAAAAATATTGTTTTGTGCAATCGGGACGATACTAGTTATCGGGAGTATTGTTTTTTGGAGATTTATATTATAAAATCACATCAAATAAGCTTGTAATTTTTTAATTTTTTGTGTATATCACTAAAATCATTAGATATTAACAACCGTACGGTTGGATCGTCGAAAAAAGGTTTTAAAAATATTGTTTTGTGCAATCGGGACGATACTAGTTATCGCGAGTATTGTTTTGTGGAGATTTATATTATAAAATCACATCAAATAAGCTTGTAATTTTTTAATTTTTTGTGTATATCACAAAAAAGATTTTGTGGATCGTCGAAAATTTTTTTTAAAAATATTGTCGTTTTTTTTAAAAAAATAATTATTTCGATTTTTAAAAAAATAATTATTTTCGTTTTTAAAAAAAATAATTATTTTTGATTATTTTTTTAAAAAAAAATTATTTTCAATTTTTTTAAAAAATATTATTTTCGATTTTTCTAAAAAAAATTAATAATTTTCGATTTTTTTAAAAAAAATTATTTTCGTTTTTTTAAAAATAATTAGTTTCGATTTTTTTAAAAAAATATTTATTTTCGATTTTTTTAAAAAAATAATTATTTTCGATTTTTTAAAAAAATTTAATTATTTTAGATTTTTTTAAAAAATTAATTATTTTCGTTTTTGAAAAAAATAATTATTTTCGATTTTTAAAAAAATAATAATTATTTTCGAATTTTTTTTAAAATAAAATTATTTTCAATTTTTTTAAAAAAATAATTATTTTCGATTTTTTAAAAAAAATAATTATTTTCGATTTTTTAAAAAAATTTAATTATTTTCGATTTTTTAAAAAAATTAATTATTTTCGTTTTTTTAAAAAATCATTATTTTCGATTTTTTAAAAAATAATAATTATTTTCGATTTTTTAAAAAAAAAAATTATTTTTGATTTTTAAAAAAATAATAATTATTTTCGATTTTTTTAAAAATAATTATTTTCAATTTTTTTAAAAAAATAATTATTTTCGATTTTTTTAAAAAAATAATTATTTTCTATTTTTTAAAAAAATTTAATTATTTTCGATTTTTTAAAAAAATTAATTATTTTCGTTTTTTTTAAAAAAATAATTATTTTCGATTTTTTAAAAAATAATAATTATTTTCGATTTTTTTAAAAAAAAAATTATTTTCGATTTTTTTAAAAAATAATTATTTTCTATTTTTTTAAAATAAATAATTATAACGAATTTTTAAAAAATTAAATTTTAAAAAATATGTAAAATTAAATTAAAACGAATTTTTAAAAAAATTATAATTTTAAACGAATTTATAAAACAAAAACATGTAAAAGTTCATAGTATAAGGATTGTATTTCCATATATATCACAAATACTCGCGTGTCACAGTTGGTTGAGTGGGTGTACTACCTGAGAGGAGGTCAGGGGTTCGAAACCTTACTTCAACAAATCTGGAAAAATTGAGGTGGTTGGGTGAGAGGTGGGGGCGGCTGTGGTGGCAGCCTCTGATTGGCTGAGAGTACAGGTGGCGCAATGTGATTGGCTGAGATGTGGGTGCGGCTGTGGTGGCAGCCTCTGATTGGCTGAGAGCTTATTAAATTTTTTTAATATTAGTAACGGATATATCCGTTACTAATTCTAAACATCCGTTACTAATTAGTAACGGATATATCCGTTACTAATTCTCAACATCCGTTACTAATTAGTAACGGATATATCCGTTACTAATCGTCCGTCACAATTGCTTTTTTTTTTTTATTTTGTAACAGATATATCCGTTACTAATTAGTAACGGATATATCCGTTACTAATTTCAGATATCCGTTACTAATTAGTAACGGATATATCCGTTACTAATCTATTTGTAACGGATATATCCGTTACTAATTAGTAACGGATATATCCGTTACTAATTCCAGATATCCGTTACTAATTAGTAACGGATATATCCGTTACTAATCTATTTGTAACGGATATATCCGTTACTAATTAGTAACGGATATATCTGTTACAAAATTTAAAAAAAAGCAATTGTGACGGACGATTAGTAACGGATATATCCGTTACTAATGACATTAGTAACGGATATATCCGTTACTAATGGCCAGTTTTGGTGTAGTGAAAGTTTGATTCATTCGTTTATTCTTGTTCATATAATCAAGAAAAAATCAGACATGGTTATATAACTTGTATTCAACCCCCCCCCTTCTACAAGTTATTCGAGTTAACAATTGGTATCAGAGCAGGTTGATTTCGAATAATCATAAAGATCAGCAATCATGTCTGGTTACAAAGATGGTAATACTAAGATCCCTATGCTCAAGAGAAATGAATATACTCTATGGGAAGTGAAGATGTTGCATCACCTGGAAGCAACAGATCCTGATTATCTTGACAGAATCAGAGATGGGCCTTTTGTTCCAACAAGGCTTGTTCCTCAAGCAACTGTTGAAGGAAAAGTTGTTCCAGACATACAGCAGAGAAGCCTAAATCTGAATGGACAGATAAGGAAAAGGAGAACGTTCTTAAGGATGCTAAAGTGAGAAACATACTATTCAACAGTCTTGATTCTGTTCTCACTAAATATGTTCTCTCGTGTAAAACTGCTAAGGAGATATGGGACAATCTAAAGGTTCACTGTGAAGGTACGAAACCTGTCAGGAAGAATATGAGGGCACTTCTCATACAACAGTATGAGTACTTTGAATCCAAGTCTGGTGAGTCACTTACTGACACCTTTGATAGGTTTACTAAACTCATCAATGAGATGGCCATGCATGGTAAATAGTATGACTTGGAGGATATGAATACAAAGTTCATGAAAGCTCTTCCTGATTTCTACAATGAGAAGATATCTGTAATTGAGGAAGCTAATGATCTTGAGGAGATATCATTAGAAGCAGTTTATGGAAAATTGAGAGCTTATGATCTTGACAGGCAGTAGAAAAAGAGCAGGAGTGAAGGAAAGATGAAAACTGTTACACTCACTGCTCAGTCTGAATCAAAGAATCTTCCAGAAGAAAAGTCTGAATCTACTGAAAGAGACTTGAGGAAGAAGAAGAGCAAAGAAAGTTCTGAGTCAGAGACTGAAGATATAGACTCTGAAGATAATGATTCTGAATCAGAGATGCAAGAACTCTTTACTATGTTTGCTAAAGCTTTCAAGAAAGGAAGATTCAACAGGAGAAGATTTAGCAAAGGTACTTTTCAGAAGAAAGAGGAGAAGAAGAATGACAAAGGCAAGAGTACAATTATCAAGCTTGATAAAGCCAAGATCAATTGCTTTAACTGCAGTGAGCTTGGACACTTTGCTAGTGAGTGTAAGAAGCCTAGGAATTAAGGGAAGGGCAATGCACTCATGGTCACACAGAATGATTGGGCAGACTCCAGTGATTCTGAAGATGAATTGGATTATGACAACATCGCATTGATGGCAAGTGCTTCAGACAAGCCTGGATCTCCAAAGAAAACTTCTTCATCTTCTGTTAAGGTATCACTTCACTCTCTTGATTCATTTGATAGCTTAGATTCTGATGATATTAGATCTATTCATGTTGAGTTTAAAAATCTTATGACTAATTTCAAAATTCTTGCTAGTGAAAAAGATGAACTCAAGGCTAAGAATGATGAATTAGTTAGTAGAAATAATTTTCTTCAATCTGAGTTAATTCAAATGGAAGAATATAAATTAAGTTCTTATAAAGCTAAGCATGATTATGGTGTTATTCTTGAGGCTTATGACTATGTCAGAAAAGAACTAGAGCAAGAGAGAGATGTAATTAAAACCATTAACACTTCTGGTACAAAGACTCAAGAAATCATTGAAAATCAAATTTTGGGTAAAGTTAATGGTTTAGGTTTTGATAAGGCTAGGAAAGAAGATACTGTAGCTATTGTCAATGATGATAGTAAGACTGAAGCTAGCACATCTAAGTCTGAAGGAAAGAAGATAGTTTCTGAACCTAAACATGTTAAATTTGTTGATTATAAAGGTACCCCAGTTGTGCACAAAAGAATCAACAATAGAAATTCAGATGAAAGAGTGTTAGAAAAACCTAAGAATGTAAACATAGGTTTTCTGTCTAAGTCTCAGTTGAAACAGAGACTAGAAAGTATTTCAGAGTCTAGCAAGATCAGAAGAAATAGGAACGGAAAAGAAGGTATTAACAAAGAGAATAATTACAAGAATGTACCTGATGCACCTAGGAAGAAATGCTATAAATGTGGAAATCATAATCATTTGGCCCTAGACTGCAATCAAAAACCTTCTTGGAAAACTGAGTCCAGATTCCCCAAGACTCAGAGAATTCAATACCAACCACAAGAACCCTGTTATCATTGTGGTAGTTTACTTCATTCCATTTATATGTGTAAGGAATATCATGAACTGTATTATGACTATTATTCTCTGAAATCTGAAACTCCTAGTCACAAACAGTTTGTGAAATCTAAGTCTGAGGTTGACTCTGCAACAGGTAAATCAAAAGCAAAATCTTCAAAGCCTGTTGGTTCAAAAGTTAGTAAGAAAGGATCCAATTAAAGTTGGGTCCTAAAAAATTCTAACTAGCTACTTTTTGTTTGCAGGGCATTGGAAAGAAGCATTAAATTATCTTGGACAGTGGATGCTCTGGACATATGACTGGAAAGAATTCCCTGCTTACAAAGTTTGAGAGGAAAGCTGGTCTAGTAATATCCTTTGGAGATGGAAACAAAGGAGAAACTCTGGGATATGGCTCAATTATTTTGGGGAATGTCATCATAGAAAATGTAGCACTGGTTGAAGGCTTGAAACACACACTTTTAATCATAAGTCAACTGGGTGATAATGGTTACCAATCAATCTTTGACAGTAAGGGATGCAAAATCTTGAATATGAAGAATGAAGACATTGTTCTGACTGGTCAGAGACATGGTAACATATATGAAGCCAGCTTAAGTGACACATCTAATAGAACTGTCAGATGTCTTTACAGCAAGGCATCAAATGATGAAAGCTGGAATTGGCACAAGAAGCTCTCACATCTCAATTTTAAGAAGCTTAATCAACTTGTTAAGCATCATCTTGTGAGAGGCCTACCCCAGGCAAACTATGTGCAAGATGGACTTTGTGATGCTTGTCAGCTTGGAAAACATAGAAGAACCACTTTCAAGAGCAAGACAGAAAATTCAATTACTGAACCATTTCACATGCTGCATCTTGATTTATTTGGTCCAGTAAACATTATGTCTATCAATAAGAAAAGATATGCTCTAGTTATAGTGGATGACTACACAAGGTTCACATGGGTATTCTTTCTACACAACAAGGATGAATCTCCTCAGAAAATCATTGAACTTGTCAAGAATATTCAAAATAGCTCTAAGTACATGGTCAAAGTGCTCAGAAGTGACAATGGTACAGAATTCAAGAATTCTACAATGGAGGAGTATTGTGCAGACAGTGGAATTACTCAACAGTTTACTGCACCTGGAACACCTCAGCAAAATGGTGTAGTAGAAAGAAAGAACAGAACTCTCATAGAGGCAGCAAGAACCATGCTTGCAGATGCAAAGCTTCCAACCTATTTTTGGGCAGAAGCTATCAATACTGCATGTTTCACTCAAAACTGTATCTTGGTAAATGCTCATGGTAATACTCCCTGTGAGATGATCAAAGGAAAGAAACCAAGTGTGAAATATTTTCACATCTTTGGATGCAAATGCTATGTCCTGAAAGTTCATCCAGAACAACTTGGGAAATTTGAAGCCAAATTGGATGAAGCAATATTTCTAGGGTATTCAGCATCAAAAGCCTTTAAAGTATACAATCTCAGAACTCACATTGTTATGGAATCAATTCACGTTGCATTTGATGATAAGAAGTTTGGAATTTTGCAAACTGATGAAAGTCATGACAATCTGGAATCTGAGATTCCCTCCAGCGATGATGAAGGTTCTCCAGAGGAAATCTCTATTGCTTCTTAAATGAATGCTACTGTTGAGGGGAAGCAATTCAATCAAGGAGAACATAGGACTGATCAGGATCAGACTGGTCATTCAGAGTCTACTTCATCAGGAACTGATCCTTCAGAGTCTAATGAAGGAAGATCAGGAACTAGCAGCAGTACTGAATTCACTGATTCTACTGATCAAGGGGGAGATTTTGAAGGCAGAGAAAGTTCTTCTACAAGAAATACCACTAACTTAAGGGGAGAGTCCAGCAGGATCATACTGAGGATTTGATAATTGGTGATCCAAATAGTGGTGTTCGAACTAGAAGATCAATTCAAAATGAATGCTTGTACAGTTGTTTTCTCTCAAAGAATGAACCTAAGAAAGTTGAAGAAGCCTTACAGGATCCTGATTGGGTAATAGCAATGCAGGAAGAATTGAATGAATTTGAGAGGAACAAAGTTTGGAAACTGGTACCAAGACCTAAAGATAGATCTATTGTTGGTGCTAAATGGGTTTTCAGAAACAAGCTAGATGAATCTGGTATGATTGTAAGAAACAAAGCAAGACTGGTAGCCAAGGGTTATTCTCAGGAAGAAGGAAATGACTATGATGAAACCTTTGCACCTGTAGCAAGATTAGAAGTAATCAGAATGTTTCTTGCATTTACAGCTCATTAAAAATTCAAGGTATACCAGATGGATGTAAAGAGTGCTTTTCTAAATGGCAAGCTTGATGAGGAAGTGTATGTGGAACAACCACTTGGTTTTATTGATCCAAAGTTTCCAAATCATGTCTACAAACTTGACAAGGCACTCTATGGACTGAAGCAGGCACCAAGAGCATGGTATGAGACTTTGTCTAAATTTCTTCTTGAAAATGGCTTCACAAGAGGTACAATTGACAAAACTCTATTCTTTAGAAAGATAAAAGGTGATTTTCTTTTAGTTCAAGTTTATGTTGATGATATTATATTTGGTTCTACTAATGAAAAGTTATGTGCTAAGTTTAGCAAGATTATGCAGTCTAAATATCAGATGAGCATGATGGGTGAACTAAATTACTTTTTAGGCTTGCAGGTCAAACAGACTGAGACTGGTATTTTCATTAATCAGTCAAAGTATATCAAAGATCTTTTAAAAAGGTTTGACTTTCAAAATTGTGCAATTGCAAAGATACCCATGGCAACAGCCACTAAGCTAGACTCTGATCCTAAGGGAAAGAGTGTTGATAATACTAGTTATAGAGGCATGATAGGTTCACTGTTATATTTAACTACAAGTAGACCAGATATAATGTTCTCTACCTGTTTATGTGCTAGATTCCAAAGTGATCCTAAGGAATCTCATTTAATTGCTGTGAAGAGAATTTTTAGATATCTCAAGGGAACTCCAAATCTTGGTTTGTGGTATCCAAGAGAATCTGATTTCTCCCTAATTGGCTATTCAGACTCTGATTATGCAGGGTGTAAAATAGACGGGAAAAGCACTACAGGTATATGTCAATTCTTGGGAAACAGATTGATTTCTTGGGCAAGCAAGAAGCAGCAATCAGTTTCAACCTCAACTGCAAAAGCTGAATACATTGCAGCAGGCAGTTGTTGTGCTCAACTCCTTTGGATAAGAAATCAGTTGATGGATCATGGTATGACACTTAGTAATATTCCTATGTTTTCTGATAATACTAGTGCTATCAAAATTACAAAAAAATCCAGTTCAACACTCAAGGACTAAGCACATTGATGTCAGGTATCATTTTATTAGAGAACATATTGAAAATGGTACTGTGGAACTTCATTTTGTTCCTACTGACAAACAGCTTGAAGATATTCTAACTAAACCACTTGATGAGGCCACATTCATTAGATTGATTAGTGAGTTAGGAATGTTAAATTTTTAGATCTTTAACATCTGCACAAGTAGCAAGGTATGTTGTTTCAGCTTATAGACTTCATATTTTTGTCAGGATCTATACTTGATGCTTAAATGCTTAAGCTGTAACACTTTACTTTGATAAATTACAGTATGATAGACTTGTTAATAAACATCAGGATTGCTATCAGTATGATGACGTCATCAGTATTGACATCAGGATTGTATCGTCAGTATCAGGATTGTGAAATTTGTGTCTCTTATTGTTCAAATTCTGAAGTTCATGTTATTTGGTGGTTCAATTCTGAGTTTTGTTAAGTATATGTTAGCAAGTTTTATTACATACATACTGATAATTTATATCATTATTCATGCCAGTCAATAAACAACAATAGACAAGTAGATATTAAGGAAACTTGTATTTTCATTAATCAAAAGCATTACATACATGAAAATGAAATACAATTCTTCTTTTTGTCTAACTACTACTGATAATTCTATTCTTGTCTAAATTTGTTGCTGCTTCAATCCTCAACGATCGACTTCAGGACAAGGAGCATCTCAAGAATGAATTCTTTGTCTGGGCAACTTGAATGAGAGCAGCTGACTCATCTTCATGCTTATTGAAGAAGATGAATAGCATCTCCATCAAGATCAACCTCAGACTCTTCACCAAATTCTTCATCCTCAAGGAGTGAAGAGATTAGAGGAGGATTGTATACAACTGGTAGATGTTTTAGAGGAGATTTGTGGAAATCATTTGGGTTAAGTTTAACCATATTTGACTTGATGAGAAAAGTCATCTCTTCTAAGAGATAGTTCACTTGCTCCTGATCATCAAGAGTAAAGAACTTCTAAGTGGTAATGAACCAAAAGCTAGGGTTCATATGAAGCTTTGGGTTGAAAGCCATGATGGAAAGAGAAAAGAATGAAATGGTTTTGGGGAATGGCATAAGACGTCGGTTTCTTTTATAGAAAGGTGTGGGAAGCTGAACAATCATTTGGGAGATATCAATGCATTCAGTCATAATTATGTGTGACTGTATTTCTTGTATTTTCAAGAAATATTGAATGAATTTAACCAATTGATTTTGTTATTTCTTTTTCAGGTAAAAGAAAATGCCATGTGGAAACTCTATTTAGTCTCTGGAATCAGGATGATATTGATCAGGAATACGAGTGTGTTCACATCAGGATTAGTAATTCTTTTTATTCAAAAATCACATTAAATTGTGTGATTATTCTGATGAGTAGATCACATCAGGAAGATGAAACTGATCAGTATTGATTTTTATCTCGTTTTTACCTTGACTTATTTACTTGAAATCATTTTTGGATTTTATTTTCCAAAAGTCATGAGTAACTGCATTTTTCAGGACTGACACCTGTCAACCTACGTGTCAATGTGGGATAATGGGTCTGAAGAATTTTTGAAATATAATTATTTTGATACTCTAATCGTGTAATTGCTTTCTTTAATTTCATTCTCTAAAGCAAAAACACTCTCGAGTCCTCAAAATCACTAATCAATTTCAAAGATTTCTTAAGTTCTTTTCAAATCAAAATGGCGACTCAAAGAAGACTACCCAAATCAGTAGCTTTCAAGTTTGGTGACTTTGATTTTATTATGAACAATCATGTTGCAGCTATCACCAACAAGGAAGGGGTGTCAACTGATTTTCACCCGATAATGGACTTTATGGCGAAAGGACCATTAAGTTATGCCTTGACAGCATCTCCACAAATTAATCAAGTAGCTGTTTCACAAGCTTGGAAGAATGCTGAGGTAATTCATTCTACTCAGAGTCGATCAGGTAAGATTGTTCTACATTTAGGACAAGACTCATTTGATCTTACTAAATCTGTTATTAATTTAGTACTTCGCTTACCTGTTAGTACAAATTTTGAGAATGTACCATCTGATGATGATGTGAGAACTATGTTATCTAAATTAGGTTATGATGGACCTCTAGATAACATGAGCCAGTTAAATAGATCCTTTCTTAGAAAAGAATAGTCTTTCTTCTTTGATCAAATTGCTAAATGCTTTACTGGTAAATTTAGTTCTTTTCAACAAATTACAGCTGTTACATACATATTGCGTATGCTTTGCTTTATAACAGAGTAATTAATTTTGGTCACATTATCTTAAGTCAGATATGTATAAAACTTGGGTCAAGAGATCATGACAGGAATATGGTTTATTATCACAAATTCATGCAACTGTTTATTAACCATTTCATTCCTGATGTTGAAGCTAGATTTGGTAGAGAGTATTGTGTTTCTTCTTATGTACAGCAAAAGAGAATTTTCTCTAACATTACAAAGAAGGACAGTGAAAAGAATCTAGATGAAATACCTGCTTTACACTATCCAAATCACGTTCAGGTACTTCTAAGAACTCATCTTCCTACTATCTATAATTCTTCTTTCTTTGGTGGTGAAATGACTCAGGAATCTCAATTGGAAGAGAACCCCCCTGTGTCTACCCAAGTAGCCAAAAACATTACAGTCTCAGAAACAATTCTAGAACCAAATTTTGATCCACAGCCTATTGTTTCAAAGAAGCCGACCTCTGGTGTTTCTCAAAAGACATCAGTTGTAAGGAAGAGAAGATTTATTATTTCAAGTACTAGTTCTAGTGAAGATGATGATAATATATCTCTTGCTGAGAAAGCAGAATTGGAAGCTGCAATTTAACTTTCTAAGCTAGGACAAAGAGATGGAACACCTAGTCACAGCCAGGCTGCAGTCTCTCAAAAAGCTGTAGTTCTTAAAAAGGAAAAACAGATACTGGATACTGTCTCTCAAAAGACTGTGTCTGTTGAAAAAGGATCTCATCCCAAGATCACTTTTGTGTCTACACCTCTTGAGTCTTCTCAAGACAAATCTGTTGCTCACTATACTAGGAGAACAAGGAGAAAGATTCATTTGTCACCTACACACAGAGTGTCAAGTCCAACTAACATTATGCAAGTCTCTACAAATAATGCTATATCCATGTCAGTATCTGGTAAGAGAGATCTGGATCTTGATTCTTCATAGGAAACTACATTGACATACAGACTGGCTATGGAACTTATTTCTCTGAAAGTGAAGCTTTCCAGGCCTGTTCTAGATTTTTTGATTGAAAGAGTTCCCAAACTTTCATTTCATGAAGAATATGGACTGTTACATCAAAGGCTTGAGTTAATGAAGACATACTTCTATGTATCAGTCAGAAAGGAGTTACACAAGAAATTTGGACTTCCTAAGCATGTTGCACTTCAATCACTTCATGCATATTTATTTGATGAGGATGTCATTGTTGAAGATGCTTTAGCTCAAGGTGAACAAGAGGAGGTAGTTGATAGAGGGAAGCAGTCAACAGAAGATACTATTGCGCCAGTGGTGAATAGTAGAATAGATCATATCACAGCCACTGCAACACAAGAACCATCTAGTCAAAGGTTGGATGACTCAGGAACTGTGATTGATGATGCTGGAAGGTCTTCTGTGATGACTGAAATTGCAAGTGAGAAACCCTATGATATGGGAGGAATGACTTTGATTGATTTTTCTGAAGATCAAACTAATATTGTTCTGTCAGAGTCTATCCACCTTGAGGGTGTGTCTCAGCAACCAACACTTAAAGACGGTGGCATATTAGCTATGGTGTCTAATGAAGTATTACTGAAGACATCAGAGTCTAGTGTAAAACCTGAAAGTGGTATACTGGAGCCTGTAGTTTCTGGAAAGAAAGTAGATGTTTGTAAGGATTCAGAGACTATAGCAGCTCACTCCTTGGAGAAAACCTCAAGCCCCATGCCATATGAGGAACCCTCTCTCCATGTGAGTTCAGGTATAAAAACTTCTTCTAACCCCTATTTTTCTGTAGGTCATAAGAGCACTTATCCAAATTTGAGTGATACACTTGAAAAGATGGACATAGATCCACACACAGAGAGGCTGGCTCCTGATCAGGCAAAAGGAGAGGTAGAAAGAGTGTTGACTTTAGATAGTCAAAGTGAGAATGAGGGTATGGATGATCAACTCCATAGTGAGGGAGAGAAAATTAGGAAACCACCATCGTTTGATTTCTGGGATTAGGTTTTTCCTGAATCTTGGTCTGAAACTCTTGGTATGGATGCTGGTACTTATTCTTTTATCAAGATGTATGAGAAGAATTACTTAGCACATCACAATACAAAGCCAGAAGTTAAAGCTCAAAAACAGAAAGAAAGGCTTGCAGAGATCATTAACAGAAGAGGTGAAAGGCTAAGACAAACTTCTACTCAACCAGTACCAGAAGAAATTCCTAATGATCCTAGTATTCCTTTGTATGTACTTCCAATATCAGAAAGAATTGAAACATCAACAATATCTGATCAATCTAAGGAGGAGTCAGGATTTGTAGATGTTAGTACACAGAATACTGGTGAAGGACAGGATGATCATACTTCAGCTCCAGATCAGAGAGATGAAGATGTTTGTACTTTTACTCAAATGTTATTACTTGAATATCATTCTAAACAGGCAACTTATTCTACAAGGCTTGAAGATAAAGTTCTTTCTGCATCTGAATCTGAAGATACAACAAGCACTTCCAACATTGAAGTCAATTCTGCAATTCTTAAGGACATTCAGAAATCTCAAAGTAATATTCAATCGAGACTTCAAATTCTTGAAAATAACCAAGTCACTATCATGGACAATCAAGCAGTTGTGATGAATCTCATTTGTTCTGTTACTGAATCTCTTGGAATTCATGTTGCTGATGCTGGGAGCAGAACTAAGGGTGACAGAGTTGGTAAATTTCATCATGGGAGTGGTAAAGGAAAAGAAGCATCAAATAGTTGAATTCTTTCTTCTAAGTACCAGATACATGTCTACATCTGAAGAAGGAGGTACTTAAATTCATGATCTTGAATTCATAAATTCTATTCTGGTTGTATTGTTATATGTTTTGACATCTACAACTTAGATTTATGCTTTAGATTCTAAAGCATAAATAGGAGGAGATTGTTAGGAATAATTCATAAGTTGTGATGTTAAGAATAGAATTTTGCTAATACTTTTTGTATATCCTGATCTTATAAAGGATTTAGCACTTTGTATAGGATATATGTGTTAAACAGTAATCTGTAGAATTTAGTCAGGAATAGTGCATCAGAGACTACATGTCAGGAACAGTGTATCGGGGACTACATGTCAGGAATAGAGGAGCAGATCCAGATACAATAAGTCAGATCCTGATGCAATGGGAAATCCTGATATCAGTCATGTTACTGATGATATCAGTCGTGTCACTGATGATGTCATTATGGATGCTACAGAAACTGGCAAGTGCTATAAAACAGGATCTTTGTTTTGGAAAACAAGCAAGAAGATATCGTGAAGGAAACAAATTCTCTATTGATGGAAACTATCAACTGGACGGCAGAACATTGTCATAGATAGATTATAATTCTGTTATTAGTTGATAGGTAGCATTATAAATACTCTCTCTATATCATTGTAAACAGAGTTCATACGTGAGTGAGCAAGTGAGTTCGTAAGATTTGTATTCGAGAGTTCGAAACAAACAGAGAGAGAGATTTATATTGTGAGCAGCTGCTAAAGGTATTGTACACCTTTGGTAGAGTTTGTATTTGATTATTTTAATACAAACAAAGTTTGATTCATTCGTTTATTCTTGTTCATATAATCAAGCAAAAAATCAGACACGATTATATAACTTGTATTCAACCCCCCCTTCTACAAGTTATTCGAGTTAACATAAACCAGGGCAACTTAATGCTAAATATCCAAGTACATATATTTTGTTCAAAGTTAAATAAAGTTACAATTCTTTTACATCAATTTTTTTCAACAATTATTACATCGAAAAACCAAAATAAAGTTAAAAACTACATATGCCGATTGCTTTTGATCCCATCGGGATGGCACAAATTGCGAGGCTTCTGCTCTTTACTCAACGGTGGCGTTTCAGGACTGCTCTCACCAAATTCAAGTTTTGATCCCTGAAAAGAATAAAATTATATTTGTAAAATACATCAAACCCGAGGCATTGGATTTTCCTGCTCATACAATCATCTCGAATTTCTTCTTTGATGGCTGAGCATTAGATATATTAGCCATGACAGAAGCTCCATAAAAGCAGTAAATTTGTGAAGAAATTTGCACCCTTAACAATTCAAACTAATAACAGCATTTTAATCAATTAACTATGAAATTTGCGGGATTTAGAACTCAAATTAGTTTCAGCAACTTATTCAATGAACTATGGATACAGAAGAGAAAATCCGTAAAGGTTAGAAGTGACCAAGTGTACCCATGGCATAACATGAAATATTAACTTATTAGTTAGCAAAAAAATAGTAACTCATCATACTTCAACACCATAGAAGGAAAAAATATTATGCATATGACTGCTAACAAACTGTGCAGTGAAACTAGGACTGAAAACTAACCACATCTTCAGATCTTGGAGGAGTTGGGAGTGCTACTGCTTGATGATTGAACCTTTGGACATTGTATAGTTCCATTACTTTGTCATAGTTCTCAGCCCACCACCTTTGAGCTTGCCATTTGTTGAAAACATCGCGACTGATGAAACATTAAATAAAAAAAATCAATCCAACAATTACAATTTATACTTCTAGAAGAATGAGTAAAATGTAATGACTGTATCTCTTCAAACAGGCATCTAGATTGCTTGACAAAATATAGCTTTTTTTTTTTGGACTGAGATGTCTAGCACTGAAAGAAGTTATGTAATAACCTTTGGTACTGCAACATGATAATAAAGAAAAATAAATAAAAGCAACTGAGTATCTCCAAAATGAAAAGTCAATAATGGCAAGGTCCTTAATAAATTATAATAGGAAATTATAAAATAAAATTATAAATATTTAAGGAAATTATAATAAAGAAATTATAAAATCTAATTTATGAAATTCTATAACTTATTTAAGTTACCATAAGTATTTCATACATATATCCGAAGGAAAAGACCTACCTGGAGATAACACTGATCACTGCATGGTTTACCATCATCTTCAGATTCAGGTACATATGGCTGTTTATCACTGTGTCCAGCAATTTTTTAAAGATTAACAGATGAATACACAAAGAACTTGAAATTAGGAAAGAATGTATCACTTACAGAATTTACTAGACCTTGAGAAAAGATTATCCAAAGAATCCAAATTAGAACCAAGGCTTTTTTCTAGATACATGCTTGTGTCAGGCCTGGTTTTCTCGGAACTGGAATTCGGTCTTTGTTTTTCCTCGTGGCTTCTCTTGAGCACACTGTAGCGTTCCTGCTTATCACATATAAAACATCTTTGAGCAGTGAATTGAATCAACAAAACTAAAAAGTTTAAACTGAAAATGCTACATGGTATCAGTGACTGTGTTAACAACATTTAGTTGTTTTATCTAGTATAATTTAATGTACTAAAAAAAAACATTAATACAGTGCATAATTGTGTGTACCAAAATTTCAGAAGAGCTTCCACTAATAAAATGTGTCAAGACGTTCATCACTTCATCACTTAGTTCATGTTCTTCAGCAATTGTCATATAAGATTTGGGGAAGGGTACATGGCATACAAAGCTCTTCCCAATATAAGAATCAATGTACGAACTCCGATGAGGAACAAAAAAAAAAAGGAAATATGAGTAGTCAGAGATTTGCACAATCAGCACCAATATCTGAAGAAGCCTTTTATCCGATGCTCAAGGCCATGAGCGGAACATCAGTCACTTTCAAGGCCTTTAAGATAGGTTTCTTTTCCGAATGAAGATAGGTTTCTTTTTTACTTCAAAACTATTATAATACACTAGAGAACATTAAAGAATGGTCTTTAAGAATAAACTAGCAAACAATACCAATCACTAAAAGTAAAGAAAGTAAAATTGAGGCAATGGGAGAGTAATTTACATACCAGTGTTTGTCTAAGTTAAAGACCGGGAGGTCAAATTAAGGGGCAGCTGCTACCGAACTCCAAGAGGAACTTCACCATTTGCATTGTCTGATTGTAGATTGGATTTGAAGTCCAAAACATATATCAAATCAACTGCTCTTGGTTACTTTTTCCTATATAATAATAATAACAGTTAAAGCTCAATCAAAGAGAGGGAGAGGGGAGAGAGAGAGAATACTTTTTGGTGTTACTTTGGTAATAAAGCTTGTATAATTTCTCTGCCTTTCTTGAAGCAATACACTCCGATTTAGTATCACCAACTCCGTACATTAGATTGACCCTGGAATCCAAAAAGCCAAGATTTTTTTAGCAACTAGGTTTTCTCAGATGAATCAATGAAGTAATCGTTCAATTGGACCACTATATAAAGAGTGGTTAGCTCCAATTATCCACTAAAACATACATACACGAAGCTTGGAAACAGGGGTTGGACAAATTTGGATGGTTTAAGCCGCCTATCTCACGAAAGAATTACCTCAGTGCTAAAACAGAAAATAAGAAAATAAGGCACTCATAAACAGATGTTCTGAACTAAACTTTAAACAAAAAACTCCCAAATTGAAACATAGTTAAGAACTCCAAATTAAAACACAAAATTACGAATCCAAACTAAAACCCAAACATATGTAAAATTTAAAACATACATTAAACCGTAATTAACAATATAATCTCCAACTACAAAAATAACTAAGAACCCTAATTGAAACTTGATTTAAAACTACATTTGGGGAAAAATAATGGGGAATATACCTTCTTCGTGCTTTAATCTTCTTCGCTTTTGTGTTTTCTTCAAACTAAGTGTCTTCTTCAATTTTGTTTTCTTAGATTTAATCTGCGAACGTGTGTATCGTGTTTGTTTGTATGTCTCTGTGTATGTGTATGTCTCTGTCTTTGTGTGTCTGTGTGCAATGTGTGCTATTATTGTCTTTTTTTTATTTTGATTTTAATAAGTCGGGCAAATTTTTAAAAGGTCGCTCAATTTTTTGAGTAGCCCGCCTAAATTTTAGGCCCAAAATTGCTATGTATAGTAACGATTTCTTAAATCATTGCAATAGACTGAATGTTTTTCACGATCTTGAATTTTTTCAATGCTATTGCAATGTTTTTCAAAGGCGTTGCAATTTGTGTGATTTGTTTTCTCAATAGCAACGTTTTTCGACAAACCTTCAAAAATATGGTTGCAATAGGCATTATATGGTGTATTGATATCTTGGACTTTGAGATGCAGGAATCATCTTGTTGTTTAGCTGCAATTGATACAAATCAAGATAGTTGGCATAGAAGGCTTGGACATGCTCACATGGACTAACTTAGCAAGCTGTCTGCAAAGAAGCTAGTTAGAGGATTGCCAAAACTAAAGTATGTCAAGAAGGAACCTTTTCGGCTTGTCAATTAGGCAAACAAATCAGGACTCCACATAAGTCAAAGACTGTGGTATCAACTTCTGAACCTTTAGAGCTTCTTCATTTAGATTTATTTGGTCCGGAAGCATATAAGAGCATTGGAGGTAAACAATATGCATTTGTTATCGTAGATGATTATTTTAGATATACATGGGTATTGTTTGTTCGTAATAAAGATTGTGCTTTCAGTGAATTTGAGAAGCTAATTAAGTTGCTTGAGAACAAGCTTGACAAGACTTATAGGTATAAGGAGTAATCGTGGTGGTGAATTCCAAAAGGACTTTATCTCATATTGTGAAGATAGAGGCATTACTCATGAATTCTCTGCTCCTAAAACCCTACAGCAAAACGGAGTTGTGGAAAGAAAGAACATGTCTTTACAAGAAACAGCTAGAACATTGTTGCAAGAAAGCAAGCTACCAAGGAGTTTCTGGGCAGAAGCAGTCAATATAGCTAGCTATGTTCTTAACAGAGTACTGATCAGACCTATTCTAAACAAAACTCTATATGACCTGCTGAGGAACAAGAAGCCAAATATAGGCTACTTCAAGGTCTTTGGATCTAGGTGCTTTGTACTCAAAACTATTGATAGAGATGGTAAATTTGATGCTAAATCTTATAAAGCAATATTTTTGGGTTATTCTTTAACAAGTCGTGCTTACAGAGTTTATAATATATCTAAACGTATTATTGAAGAGTCAATTGATGTTTCATTTCAAGAATCTAATGTTGATCTGTCAAGAGATGAGGAAGAATTTGCAGAAATAGGTATTGCCAGCGAGTTGCTAAAGACAAGTACAATAACTCAGCAAGCTGACAAGGAACCTGAATTAACTTCAGCTACTGATAAATCAGTTGAAACCTCTTCTTCTCCAGTAGATGCAACAATTGATCAGTTATCAAGGCTTACCTTGGAAGGTCCTAGAGGTCAGAGATCACAAGAAAAGATGCCACTATATGATGGAGATGAAGTTTCCCCACCATCTAAGAGAATTAGAGTACATGAGGAAGTTATATCTCAACATTCTCTGCCAAAGTCAACAAGGACAGTAAAGAACCATCCTCCAGAGTTGATCATTGGTGATAAATCAGAAGGAATCAAGACAAGGAAAGGTCAAACCAATTTTTGTGCTTTTGCTGCCTTTCTAGCTCAAGAGGAACCAAAGAATGTTAATGAGGCACTACAAGATGAGAATTGGTCATGGCAATGCAAGAAGAACTTAATCAATTTGAAAGATGTGAAGTTTGGGAACTTGTAGAGCCACCTAAGGATACCTCAATCATTGGTACTAAATGGGTGTTTAGAAACAAGGTTGATGAATTTGGTACGGTTACAAGGAACAAAGCAAGACTTGTTGCACAAGGATATAATCAATAAGAAGGAATCGATTTTGATGAAACTTATGCCCCGGTTGCAAGGCTAGAGTCAATACGGATGTTACTTTCATTTGCATGCTTTAAGAAGATCAAGCTACATCAAATGGACGTGAAAAGTGCATTTCTTAATGGCTACTTGAAGGAAGAAGTATATGTCAAGCAACCTCCTGGTTTTGAGAGTGAGCAATTTCCTAATCATGTTTTCAAGTTGAAGAAGGCATTATATGGACCTCGGCAAGCTCCTAGATCATGGTACGAAAGGCTAAGTAAGTTTTTACTCAAGAATGGATTCATTCGAGGTAAAATCGATCCCACATTATTTACTAAGTTTAATGGTACTGATATTTTAGTTGTGCAAATATATGTGGATGATATTATCTTTGGATCTACTAATGATGATATGTGCAAGTGGTTTTTTAAGTGTATGCATAGTGAGTTTGACATGAGTATGATGGGGAAGCTCAACTACTTCTTGGGGCTCCAAATCAAGAAAATTCCAGATGGAATTTATGTGCATCAATCCAAATACATAAAGAATCTGCTTAGTAATTTTGGTTTTGAGAATATCAAGGCAAAATCTACACCTATGAGTTCTGCCAACAAGCTGACAGCGGATGAACAAGGTAAAGATGTAGATGTTCGAAAGTATAGAGGTATGATTGGTAGTTTATTATATCTTACAGCCTCTAGACCTGATATTATGTATAGTGTATGTGTTTGTGCTAGATTTCAAGCTAATCCTAAGGAGTCTCACTTGAATGCAATTAAAAGGATTTTTAAATATTTAAATGGAACTATTACTTTTGGCTTGTTTTATCCCATCACAAATGCATTTGATCTTGTTGGGTATAGTGATGCAGATTATGCAGGTTCTCAAAATGATCGAAAGAGTACAAGTTGTGTTTGTGCATTTTTAGGACAGAGTTTGGTTACGTGGCAAAGTAAGAAGCAAACATCCGTTGCATTATCTACAGCTGAAAGGGAGTATTTAGCAGCTGGAAGCTGTTGCTCTCAAATAGTATGGATGATTCAAACACTTCGAGATTATAGGATTAAGTGTGGAAAAGTTCCTATTTATTGTGACAATACAAGCACTATCAACATATCAAAGAATCCAGTGAATCATTCAAGAACAAAACATATCGACGTTCGACATCATTTCTTGAGGGACAATGTTGCAAAGGGAAAAATTGAGCTGATCTTTGTCAGTACAGAGTATCAGCTAGCTGACATCTTCACAAAACCACTAGCCGAGGAGCTTTTTGTTGTTCTTCGTCGAGAATTAGGCATGTGTAATGTCTAGCCAGCTAGCTGAATTGGATGCCGGGTACACTTTTCTGTGTTATTACTTTTAATATATATTTGCTATGTAATTTAAATGGTTAGGAACTCTAGTCTATTTACTTGTTTTTTTGTGCTGATTGCTTATAGTTTCTTGGTGGTTGGTTAATTCAACTTATTTGAATTTTGAATGTATGCTTTCTTATATTTAAATGTGATATTGTACATTATTATTTTTTGTTTATCATGTTTAGCTTTATTCGGGGGTGGGTTATTAGATTTTATCCTAGATATTTATCTCTCCCCCTATTTGTTAAAAGAGGTTTTTTAAAGTCTGTTCAACTCCGACTCTTTAGTTCTCTCTATCCTCAAACCTATATTCCAATTAGGGTTTATTCGTCGTTCTTCAATCGATATACATTTTCTCTCGGTCTCTTTCTTTTGCTGATTCAAATCATGAGGAATACTCGAGGATCCAAGAAGACTCCGATTGCTGGTTCAAAATCTCAGAAAGGAAAGAATAAGAGATTGCATGATAAGGATGATGATATCGATCTTTCTCTGGTTCATGTGGAAAGTGGTGATGATATGTCTGAGGTTCAAAGGTCAGGGAATCGTGATGGTTTGTCTATGAAACGAAGCAAGTATGGGATTGTGTTCGCCTCTGAGGATCTGGAGACTCGTTTCAAACAACTTGATTTGGGTAATCGTCGAATTGTGTTTGGTCATCCATTGGCAGGTAATTCCTATGTCAAGTGTGGTGCTCTTGGATATTTTGCTAAGTTAAGGTTTGAGACATTTTTAAAGGATTTACCTCGTAACTGCTATCTATCATATGTTTATGAGTTTTATGCAAATCTCGCTATTGTCAAACCTAGTCTTTTTGTGTCTTATGTTCGTGGTCAAAAGATATCTTTAACTGTTCCTGTTTTAAGTTCAATTCTTGGTATTGAGAACCCTTCCAATATCTCTATTACTACTAAGAAAGGACCCACTGAGTTAGAGAACTTTACTGAACTTGATCAGTTGAAAGTACTTCGTGGTTTGGATGGATTACTTGTCTATGCTCCTCCAATAACTCCTATTGTTTCTCTTATTGCTCATGTACTGTTTAAGATATGCATTGATAATATTAATCCTCGCACGGGTAGTCGGTCTAATTTTGCGGGTCAAGATGTCACTGTTGTTGCTATGTTGTTATCTGGGAAGCCTTTTAATTTGGCTGGAATGATTTTGAATAATATGATGGATGTGTATGATAATCATACTGCACCTAGTTTACCATATAGGTGTTTGTTGACTAAGATTTTTGAATGGTATGGAGTCGATCTCAAGGAAGAGGATTGTGATATTGCTAAGGAATTTTTGGATCTAAAGAGTTTACAACAGTCTCACTTGAGGGTTGAATCTGATGGTTCGGTTGTTCGTGTGGAACCTCCTCCACCTCCTATCCTTCATTTGCTAATGTGGTTGCTGAAATTGATCATTCTGAGACTATTAAGGAAATCAAGGATGCTATTAAGAAGATCAATGCTAGGTTAGATGGGATGTCTGAAGAATTTGGTTTTCTGCGTGATGTTTTTGCCGGTCCACGTACCCCTGCTTCAGCTCGTACTGGTCTTCATTCTGCTACTGTTTCTGGTACTCAAGAACTTCATGATCTTGCAAAAGTGGCTGCTGAAAATGTGCTCAAGGACCCTGTAGCTGATCCAGATGTGGATGCTTCTGGAGAATTTCATGTTGCTGCTCGGTTTGATGATGCTAAAGAGGATGAAGATAATAATGAGTCTTAAATTTTCTTCTTTTTAATGATTAAGGGGGAGAAACATTTTAGGATTTTGGGGTTAACTATGCTATGCTTTTGAACTATGTGTTGGTTTGGTTTATGTTGTTATGTTTCAGTACTTTGGTTTATTTGGTTGTTTATTTTGTGGTTTTCTGAACTAGTACTGTGGAAATGTGATGCTTATTTGATATTTGTTAAATGTGGTACATTTATGTTTATGTTA
Source organism: Saposhnikovia divaricata (assembly GCA_036435485.1). Classification (NCBI taxonomy): domain Eukaryota; kingdom Viridiplantae; phylum Streptophyta; class Magnoliopsida; order Apiales; family Apiaceae; genus Saposhnikovia; species Saposhnikovia divaricata. The sequence continues at coordinate 62,243,502 of CM071598.1, forward strand.
CTCATTTTATGGTACATCATTATAATAGGATTGCTAGATTTAGGGGCAGTTTTGTATTTCTCCTAAAATTAGTGTATAATCATCAAAAAGGGGGAGATTGAAACTCTCATGATTTTGATGATCATACATAGTAAGCAAACTGGTTATGTGTAATGGACTAATATTGTTTTGCAGGGTTATCATTTACTTTATTTTATAGTAAAACAGGGTTTATCAGCTAGCTGGCAGTACAGGATTTACTTTAACTCAGCAAGCTGGCAGATAGAGTCCAGAAACACTGGAAGTTCGAATCTCATGGAGTTTTATTAGGATTAAACTTCTGTGAGAATTCTAATTAGAAAAATAGATCGTATTTATATATATGGGCTCAAAAATGTTTTTTAAACGTTTTTAGCTTCTTATCTTTTAAAACCTTATTTTGTAGGAGTTTGTTTCTAAACAACTTTATCTAAACAAACTTCTTCTTCGTTTGAGTTTTTCAAAACTGAGAACGTTGTTAATAAACGTTCACTTTCAGATTCTGTTTTTCTTTTCCAAACGATAAGATTTTGAACGTTAGATTTGAATTAATCTTTCAGCAAACTCGTGAGACTTGGTAGTCAAGACCGTTGTGTTGTTGTATGCTTAATTCAGATCGTTTGTTCACTATAAAAGATTTGTGAGTTTTTCCTTTCAAGGTTTTTGAACATCATTCGAAAAACACAAATATTTTTACCAAGCTGATTTGATATATCTTTATACACTTGAGCTCTATATACAAATACGATTTAGATTCTTATTAGAACTCATAGTTTGATTTATAATTCTTTTTATCTTGTATTGTTCAACTTGTAACGTTGGTAGTTGCTGGATTGTCGAGCTTGTGGAACAAGGGTTCGAGGAACATTAGGCTAGAGGAGTTTATACTTGGCTTAGTATAGTACTTAGAGAGGTGTGTTCAGGGAACAAGGTGTTTCAGCTAGCTGCAATCAGTGACTGGGAGAATCAGGGAGATATATTATTGTATCGTATAATTGTAATCATTTGTGATCAATATATATTCCTTTACCGAGTTGGTAGAGGACCAGGACGTGGACCATTAGGCTATAGGGGTCGAACCTGGCTAAAATTGCTGTGTGTTCTTTATATTCTGCACTTTATTGCACTACATATCTTAGCTAGCTGCCTGTTTGTTAATTTGTTGCATCTAGTTAGCTGCCAGAATACTTTTTCAGGCAGATTTTTAATTATTACATTGTTAGTCATAACACCTATTCACCCCTCCCCTCTAGTGTGTAATTTCATTATTAACATTATTATTAGCCATATGTACATTTTTGTCAAGAATTCATTTGTAATTTGTTGCTGACATTATAGACTTTTTTAGTAAGAGCATCTTCAATAATATTGGGTAGAATGGTTTGTTAAAATATTATAAAATAATGATTATGTATAATTATAAGGTGATAGTATTTTAGTGGGACATTGGTTATATAGCTGATGGAATTGATTAAAATTTTAGCTAATAGAAATGTAGGAGATAATTCTTTTATATATATTGTCTATAATTTTTATATATAACATGTCACACAATTTTAACTAAGAATTTTTCATAACGGAAGATATTCTAAAAAACCAACTTTGTCAATGATTTTTGTCGCAAAGTCTAAATTTTTTTGCATCGAGATAATATATTAATACAAATAATAATAAATTAACGTATGTCACGTGCAATTCATGACTTATGAGATACTTTTAATATTTTTTGACTTATTTTATTTTTATTTTTCTCATAAATATTATAATTATAAAATATTTTACAATAATTAAATCCATTAAAGAAAGTTTTAAAAATAATAAAATAGTTAGCTCGTTAAAATAAGTTTTTGATCGTTTGACCGTTCAAATAAGTAGATCCTAAGAATGTGTTTATATTAGATATTTTTTTTTAAAAAAAAGGTAAGCACTAAAGATGTGTTTATATTAAATAACTTACATAAATATTTTTTTAATTAGAATAGGCCTGTAAAAATAATTTAGATCAATTAAAATAAGTTAATCAAAAGGAGAATCTAAAGGGACCATAAAAAAATTTCTACTAATGTGCCTCAAATTCATAATATTTAGAAATCTAGTTAACATTCAATCATATTGATGAAAATATCTAGTAAAAATAAATAAATATACGAATTTTCAAGTGATTTAGATCACTCATTTTTAACAAAAATTGATGGATCTCAATCTTTTCGGTTAACATTAGAATTTTAGTAAAAATAAATAAATATGCAGTGCTGACGTGGCAGGTACTGTTCATCAAAATTTATTTTTTTTTTAAAATCTGGTGTGAGGGTGCATTTTAACTGTGTGGGTGCCCCTAGTGGGGCCATTAGATCATAATAGAATCAATGGTTTAGATTGATATAAGGGTGTTCTTTATTGTTCTTTATATAATGGTGTTCTTTATGGAGCAATGGCCTATATATATATATATATATATATATATATATATATATATAATGTCTAATATGTAAGTCTAGTTATTCAAATTTAAGTACCGAAAAATAGGTACATACCGATCCAACGATCACCAAACTTTTAACATTTCGATTTAAGATATATAGTATATATAGATATGAAAGTATAAACAACATTTTTGTACAATTTACCTATTGCAATGTAATAAAAAAGAACCACTAAATTAAACTATTAAGTATCATAATAGTAACATTAGAGATCACATTAACGACATATATACACACATATAATACAAGTAGAAGATTAATTATAGCATCGTTACGATGTAGATCGTAACTTAAACTAATTGAGAGTTTATGGGATTGATCCATGAGATGATTCAAAATGAGGATATATCGGGACCTTTTGGCAATATTCTGATCGATCACCAAATTTTTAATTCTGATTTAAATTATATAGTAAAGATAAATAAGTATATATGAACATAAACTTTGTACAATATGCCAAATATAGTTAAATATAAAAGAACAATTGAAGCATACTATTAAGTATCATAATTGTAACATTATGGACCACATTAACGATATATATATATATACACACACACACACACACACACATATATATATATATATATATATATATATATATATATATATATATATATATATATATATATATATACATATATACATATATATAATTAATTATAGCGTCATTACGATATAGATCATAACTTGAATGAATTGATATTTTACAGGATTGACCCATGAGATGGTCCAGAAGGAGGAAGGGACCTCTTCACAACATTTGATTATACAAATTTGGAGATGCATTAGATGATGTAGAGAGTTTTGACGGGATTGTCCCATGAGATGGTCTAGAAGGAGGAACAGGATTTCTCAGTCGCATTTGATTATACAAATTTGGAGATGCATTAGATGGTGCGGAGAGTTTTGACGGGTGACCCATGAGATGGTCCGGAAGGAGGAACAAGACCTCTATGCAGCATTTGATTATATAAATTTGGATACAGTGTAGAAAGTTTTAAAGGGATTGATCAATGAGATGGTCCAGAAGGAGGAACAGGATCTCTATAACATCGGATTGTACAAATTTGAAGGATTATGGGGTGGATTATGATTAGACGGGTTTGACACGTGAGATGGTCCGGAAGGAGGAACGGGACCTCTAAACAACAACGGATTGTACAAATTTCAAGGATTATGGGATGTATTAGGATTAGATGGGTTTGACATATGAGATGGTCCGGATGGAGGAACGGGACCTCTAGGCAACATCGGATTGTACAAATTTGGATGATTATCGGGTGGATCGTGATTAGGTCCAAGCGGATGATTCATACTTGTTGACGGAGGAATTTGGTAACAAAATTCGAGTTACGTCGTTGCAAACAAGATCTACGACGGTGGTTCTTCGCCAGAAAAACTAGTGGTGTGTGGTGGTTGCGATTGATTAGGGTTAGTGGTGGCCACTTCAGAGGTCTCAACTTCCAACCCTTCAATCGGCATACGTATCCCGGTATTTATAGGCGATCAAGCCATACGTACTTCTTGGAGAGTAAGAAACTCAAATGGGTTGGGTTTTTTACCCCAAGGCCTAGCTTTAAGAATGTCCAACGATGAGGCCTAGTCACAATGGTCCAAGGCTCGCCTACAATTTTTGGGACTTCATGGATAAGAAAACTTCCCCCGTCAAGGACTAGTCGACTCCGCTACCAGCTATCTCGCGATTTCATAGGCGCAGGTATAGCCATGACTTGCCTAAATACAAGACGCATCCTTGTCCCCCGAATGAGAAGCACCCACCAAATAGTAGAACAAGTGATCCCAAACTTTTAGGTGTAAAGTGTAGGATTACTCCAAAGTTAATTAATGAGGACGCACCCACTAAATACAGGAACAGAACTCCCAAATCACACACCAAGAGTCACCCTACTTCCCCAATGAGTACGCGCCCACTAACTATAGGAAAGGATCTTCAACACCCATAAACATCCCTGGAGGTCTTCTACGATGGACATCCCCCTCCTGGTATACCACGGGAGGGAATTGTTCAACAAACTTGTAAAAATCAATCAGTAAAGAACCTTTAATGATTACCTTTTCCATAGAGGATACGTTTTTAGCAGAGGACTAGTCCTTAGCATAGTACTCATCCGTAACATAGAACTCGTCCTTAGCAGAGGTTTCGTCCTTAGAAGAGGACTCATCCGTAACAGAGGACTGACTCGTCCTTACCAGAGGACTAGTCCTTAGCAGAGGACTAGTCCTTTACCTCTTCAATACCTCCAAAATCATAATTGATATTTAGTTGTCTTTATAATCAACCCGGATCCATCTTAAAATACCCATATCAAATTATAGTTATAACAATACCTTTAGGCAACATTTGGTTTGTAGATTGAGATGGAGGTTGCTGTTTAGTTTGAGGAGCAGCAAAATTAATCTCCTCCAACATATTTCTAGCTTCTATACGATCATTTGTATATGCTATAACTAATCCTGTTGACACAATTATGACCCCCGACCTTCCCATTAAGACTAGTCTTTTGACATGCTGACTTTTTTCTAAAATTTTCAAGACTGATATTTTTTCAAGATTGATACCTATATATAAACGCAGGATATAGTGTTAGTGATTTAGGGTCTTTGGCGATTAGTATGTTTGAGACTTCTGATCAGACATCTATCCTTGGTTGTTGACCAAGATTAAATGGAGACAATTAGATCATAATAGAGTACATTCCTTAAAAGTTTTTTTTAGAGATGGGGGTTAAAACTTTGGTTTGTTAGAGCATCTCCAACGGTGTTTTTTAAAATGGTTGGCTAAAATGATATAAAATACTGATTATGTAAAATTTGTTGAACCTGTAAGGTGTTGGCTTCAATGGAGTTGGCTATAATTATTGGCTATATTTTAAAAATAGTATGTTATTATTATTTCAAGTTATAAAAAATAGAATATATTATTTTAATATGGCAACAGATGATGTGGAGTTTCACTACATGTCTCTAGAGATTCAGCAAATATAGCCAATACACCCAATACAATGAGCTTGTCTATAATTTTAACTAACGGTAATGAACCATTGGAGTGCAAAAATTTTTACACATTCATCTATACTATATTATAATAAGCGAAAGGGGTATAATTTGTAGTTGGTTACCCCTTATTTTTGGTTATCCTCATTCACAACCGTTAGATCTTCAATTCAAATAGATCATGACCGTTAGATACAACAATATTAAAAGTTGAAGGTCTAAGGTTCGAATCTCGCCAACAACATTTTAATATAAAATTAATATTAGATTATGTTATATCGAAAGGTTGAAGGTTCGATTCCCACCAACAACATATTAATTTAGATTTAATACTAAATTAAAAATATTATTTAAAATATTATATATACTAAACTATAAACAAATTTAAAAAAAATAAAAATAACCCGTGCTTTGCACGGGCTATTAGCTAGTTCTTTATAATTCTTATTTATAGTAATTAATTTCAAATTTTACCTAAGAGATCTTCCCCATTGGAGATGCTCTTAAGAAAGTAATTAACAAAAGACAAATGTACGATTTTAAATTTTTTATCTTGCAAATATATGACATTCAATTTCGTACAATAACCTATTTTATCTTATTTTATTCAATTTCGAAATTTGACTTTTTTCCATTTTATTTAATTTTTTGGCTTTTATTCCTAATTTTATTTAATTTTTTTAAAAATATTAATATTTTGAACTTTTAGCCCTAAAATGCTATAAAAATTTCATAATATTTTTTATATATAAATATATAAATTATTTATCAATTCATTATTTTTTAATAACTAAATTATAATTATACTAATCAAACTGAAAACTTGAAATAAAGGTGTAAATCAAAAATTAAAAAAATTAAAGTAACAGAGATTTTTTGGTAGCGAAAAACTTCCCCCCAAAATGAAATTTTAGCATTTAAGACTTCCCCCCAAACAAAATTTCTCGATCTAAATTTTCCCCCTCAATCACTCACATACCTAACTTCTCCTGACCTAAACTTTCACTCCACCGCACTCACTCACCGCCCTCAATCGCTCGTCACTTTCTTTGTCTCTGTGGTGAAAGAATTGAGGAACGAATTGAAAGTCGATTAGGGCTTCAAACCAGCTTTCTCAATTAAGGCTTCAATCACTCACTCTCTCTCTCTCTCTTGACAAATTAGGGTTTTAGTTATTTGGTGTTCCTTCAATTTGGGTTTGAATTTGTGAAATTTGGGTTTGAATTTGTGAAATTAAGGTTTTGAATTCCCTTTTATCCTTTTTTGAATCACTGAGGGTGGTTTAATAAGATTTTAAAAGGATGAGGACTTTATGGGCATAAACATCATTTTACAGAAGATTATGTATAAAAACATCACTTGAAACTAGTATTCTTGTTTGCATTGGGTGTCTTGGTATTTTGTAATGACTAAGGATCTGAACTAGCTACAAATTGTCTTCAACTTAGAATTTAGTACTTATAATTTGTACTTCAATAGAGTATTATAGTGCTTGATGTGTTTGTTACTATGCATGAGCATCTCTCTGTGTATAATGCTTGCTACGCCAGAAGTAACTCTGTATATGTTGATGTGTTTAGAACATGTCATTATTTCAAAGCTACTGTTAGATGCTACAAGGTACCCATAAATCCGTAATAGATAACAATAAGTTTCTTTTCCATACTCGAACCGAATTCTTTCTGGTCAGCTACTTATGATGTTGGGGTGATTCTGTCGAAAGTTGTAAATAGTTGTTATTTACAGGATGGTGTATTAGTTTAAAGGCGAATTGTTTTCTTATCTGCAAGATTTTGCTTGTATGTGTTGGTGTAGATGCTTGGTTGGAGTTGTAATACTTAGGTGTTTTGTCATGACCTATTCAATACTATACTTGCTAAGAAGATATTTAGTTTGGAGTGTGCAACTGCTAAGTTATCTTTGGGATGTGTATTTTGTGAGATAATTAGTTTGGAGTGTGTAATTGCTTGACTCAGTTTGATATTATGGGACTAAGAGCATTCACAGATGGAGATAATTTGATTTTTCTTGTAATGAAGAGCTGATTACCACACTTATAAAGCTAGTATTATATGTTCTTGATAACATCCTATTGCACACATGTGCTGCTGTAATTTGTCTCGAATTTGGCAACGGATGTTGAGACCGGAACTCAGGTTGCCCTTGTTGACAATGCACATGGGTCAGTTTTTTTTTAATGATTGATGGGAATTAATGTTGTGATTTATGGTAATTGAAATAATGTTATTATGCAGGGCTGCTATGAATCGATTAGTTCATTTGACAGAGTCGACAATTGCGTTTGGAGATGATGGTTGCGTGAAGGTACATATTTTTTTGTCTTCTTTGTGATAAAATTCTCTTATTGTAATTGTTCTTTAATGGTCCATAATGTTGTGCTATAGTCAGAATCTCTCTGTCTAATTCGGTGAGTCTTGTATTGATGTTCACATTAGTTTTCTTCATTTGTAGGTATGGGATACAAGACAGCGAAGCTCCTGTAATACCTTTATTGTTCATGAAAAATACATTTCAGATATGACTTATGCGGATGATTGTCATAAATTGGTGGCTACAAGGTAGTTGGACGAGCTCTCTTCAATATGTTTAACTTATGATTTTGAAAAGATTGAGTGAAATCAATTGCACTCTGGTAGTGTTAAAAGTATATATACAACTAGCCTTTTGGTCTGCATAATTACTAGGACCATCAAAAGTCTATTCTAGTCTTTAATTTGATTCATTGGATTTGATTTTAGTCAACAAATTCTTACTAATGCCTTTGTTTCAGATATTGGTTTGTTGCAAAGCACCTGTAGGGGGTCGAATGGGCTGTGAATGGATGCCTGAATCGAATGCTTAACATTGAATGTAGTATGTATTTGAAATTGTATACAAATTAACAATTTGAGATTATAAATAGAAATTTGTTTTAGATTGATGTTATACTTACATTTTACAAGCAAGTTGATGTTTGTATACATTTTGACAAGCTTACATTTGGTGATATGGTGTAACGATGCATTACTTCTATATTTGGTGCTTTCGTAACTTACGACGATTGTTCATCTTTTATACTCTTTTTTATTTTATTTTTCAAATTTAATTGTGGTAGCAGGTGGGTCTCAAAAGTAAACTTATGACAAAAAAAAATTGTCTTAAATTATGAACATACGACGGAAAGTGTCGTGGGTCCCATTCTTTAATTTATGACAGTTTATTTCGTCATAAGTTTCTTTATTATTTTATTGTAAGAAGTGGGTCCCTCGTTTGAACTTATGACGAAAATTTGAACTTGTGACGAAATTTGTATTTGTGACGAAAATCCGAACTTAAGACTCGAGCAAAAATGACGAATTTTTTCTGTCGTAATTGGTACCAATTACGACGATTTCAGTGTTAATTTTCCATCGTAAATGGCCATTTTTCTTGTAGTGAATGTTTCATCCAAGAAAGATGTCACAGTCTTTGTTAAGGCTAAATCTGTTGAGGACACTAATCCAGAAAATATTTCATCCAAAAAAGATGTACCTAAAGTGCCAGTCAAGGTTGTTGAAACATCTAGTTCTTCTAAGACTGGATTAGGAGGTAATAAGTTGAAGCAGAACAATAACATGTCTAACATGAGTAACATGCCTATCATTGATTCTAATCATAAAGCATGTGGTGTTGTCAACTGTATGTCTTGTGCTTTTAATGTGATGTCTGCTTACTTTAATGGTAATCATGCATGTGATAATAAGACTGCTCCTCGACAACATATAAATATAAACAAGCATGTTAGATCAAAGACTGCTAGTCCTCCTCATGTTAGGAGAGAGACATTTATACCAAAGCCTAAACAAAGTTTTATGAAGGCTGTTTACGAAGTCAAATGTCCAGTCAATGATATTGTTACTAAACAAACATGGATACCTAAACTGAAACAAAAGATTGTCAAATCTGTTTATAAAGTGAAATGTTTGTTGAATAATGGTAAAGCTGTTGTTAAAGTAAAGAATGTTGTTTTGCCTGACAAAGGCCAATTCTTTAAGTACTCTGGACCCAATCAAATTTGGGTTCCGAAGCAGGTTTGATCCGTTTGTCATTGCAGGGTGTTGAGCAGGTTGAACGAGTGACCTGGATCTTGGACAGTGGATGTTCAAGGCATATGACTGGAGACAGAACCCTGCTGACAAATGTGGTGGAGAAGGCCGGCCCAGTAGTTACCTTTGGAGATAACAGCAAAGGTAGAACTGATGGATATGGCAAACTTGAAGCTGGAAATGTTATCATTGATGAAGTCTCTTTTGTGAAAGGACTTGAGCACAATTTGCTCAGTGTCAGTCAATTCTGTGACAAAGGTTATGAAGTTCATTTCAACTAGAAGAATTGTCTAATTTCACACAAGAGACATGAAAAGCCACAACTGACAGGAGTTAGAAAAGGCAATCTGTACGTAGCCAATATGAACTCAGGAAGCACTGAAGAAATCACTTGCTTCTACACTAAAGCATCTAATGATGAGAGTTGGCTATGGCACAAGAAACTTTCTCATCTTAATTTTAAGACAATGAATTCTCTGGTTAAAAGAGAGTTGGTGAGAGGTTTGCCTTCAATGGAATTCACTCAAGAAGGACTTTGTGATGCATGTCAAAAAGGCAAGCTAAAAAGGGCAAGTCACAGCAGTACTGACACATCTTCAATAACTGAACCATTACAATTACTTCATATGGATTTGTTTGGTCCAGTTAATGTGATGTCTATGTCAAGGAAGAGATATGCTCTAGTGATTGTTGATGATTTTTCAAAATACACATGGGTCCTGTTTTTGAATTCTAAATATGAGACTCCACAACCGGTGATTGATCACATCAAATTAATTGAGCGAGATTCTACGTATCCAGTGAGAGCTATAAGATCAGACAATGGAACTGAATTCAAGAATACAGTTCTAAATGACTTCTGCACTGAGAAGGGTATAACCAGACAATACTCAGCTCCAAGAACTCCTCAGCAAAATGGGGTAGTGGAAAGAAAGAATAGAACCTTGATTGAAGCTGCACGTACTATGTTAAGTGAATCAAGGCTTCCATTGTACTTTTGGGCTGAAGCTGTCAATACTGTGTGCTATACCCAGAATCGAACTCTAATCAATAAAGATCAAATGAAGACACCCTATGAAATTATGGCTGATAAGAAACCGTCACTCAAATACTTTCATGTATTTGGGGCAAAGTGCTTTGTGCTTAAAGAAGGTGATGATCAAGGTGGTAAATTCGATACCAAAGCATTTGAAGCAATTTTTATTAGTTATTCAATGAGAGCGTACAGGGTGTATGTGATTGATGAACAGAAGATGATGGAAAGTGTCAATGTAACATTTGATGACACTAAACTCCCTAGTATCCAAACTGAGAATCCATCTGAGAAGCTATCTTTCGATGACATGACAGATATAGATTCAGATGATGACAATGCACCTGAGATTTTTGCTGATGCTAATGACAACAATGATGATCAGGGTAATGGTGATGAAATCAATGATAGTAGTCAAAATTCCCCTGACTCTTCTAAACAATCATCATCTAGTCAACCTGGCAACAACTCAGGGGGAGAAAATGAAAGGTCAACTGGTCACACACAACATCACAATGAAGATCAAGGCGAATCATCAAGATCTAATCTTCCCAGACAGACTGTTTGGAATAGAGCTCATCATTTTGAGCTAATTATTGGTGATCCAGTTGTTGGTGTGAAGACTAGAAGAGCTTTTCAGAATCAATGTAATTATTCAGGGTTTCTGTCTGAAATGGAACCTAAGAAAACTGAAGAAGCTCTTTCTGATCCTGATTGGGTGATTGCTATGCAAGATGAACTCAATCAATTTAAACAACAAGAAGTTTGGAAGCTGGTACCCAGACCTACAGACAGACCAGTGGTTGGCACTAGGTGGGTATTCAGAAACAAACTTGATGAAGATGGCACAGTGACGAGAAATAAAGCAAGACTGGTAGCAAAGGGTTACTCCCAATCTGAAGGCATTGATTATGATGAGACCTATGCTCCAGTGGCTAGACTTGAGGCCATAAGAATATTCTTGGCATTCGCAGCATTTTCAAACTTTAAAGTTTATCAAATGGATGTCAAGAGTGCTTTCTTGAATGGCAAGCTAGATGAAGAGGTTTATGTAGAACAGCCCCTTGGCTTTGAAGATCCAGATTTAATTGACTATGTCTACTTCCTTTTCAAGGCTGTCTATGGTCTTAAGTAAGCACCAAGGAAATGGTATGACACTCTCTCTGAATTTTTAATTGAAAATGGTTTTGTTAGAGGTGTCATAGACAAAACTCTCTTCACAAAGAAACATAAGAATGATACAATTCTAGTCCAAGTCTATGTGGACGATATAATATTTGGGTCTACTAATGATCTGTTGTGCAAGAAATTTGCTAAGTTAATGCAGGGTAAATTTGAAATGAGCATGATGGGTGAGCTGAAGTTCTTTCTTGGATTGCAAATAAGTCAAAGGACAGATGGAATATTTATCTGTCAATCCAAGTATGTCAAAGAGCTTCTCAAGAAGTATCAAATGGAGGACTCATCTTCAGCAAGAACACCATCATCTACTGCTGTTAAATTTGGAGCATGTGAAAATTCTGCTAAGGTAGATATCACAAGCTACAGAGGTATGATAGGCTCATTACTTTACCTTACTGCAAGTAGACCTGATATTATGCATGCTACATGCTTGTGTGCAAGGTTCCAAATTTAGGAATTTGGTACCCTAAAGAATCTTGAGATAACTTAAGGGTACTCCAAATTTAGGAATTTGGTACCCTAAAGAATCTGGTTTTAATCTTGTTGGATATACAGATTCAGACTATGCAGGAAGTGTTGTAGATAGAAAGAGCACCTCTGGGAGTTGTCAATTCCTAGGTGGCAGGTTGGTTTCCTGGTACAGTAAGAAACAGCAAACAGTTTCCAACTCTACAGCCGAAGCTGAATACATAGTTGCTGGAAGCTGTTGCGCTCAGATCTTGTGGATCAGAAATCAGCTACGGGATTATGGCTTTGTACTTGACAAGATTCCTATCCTGTGTGATAATACAAGTGCCATAGCAATCTCTAACAATCCTGTACAGCACACGAGAACAAAGCATATTGACATCAGGTATCATTTTATTCGAGAGCATGTCATGAATGGTACTGTGGAGTTACTTTTTGTACCCACAGAAGAACAAACAGCAGATATTTTTACTAAGTCTCTTGACGAATCCACATTCACCAGAATTGTTGGTGAATTGGGTATGTTAAACAGTCCTAGTAATTAAAATAGTTAATATCTGAGGTTTGATCTTTAATAATTTACAAGTGATTATTTTGTGAATATTTTCTGATTTAAATCACTTGTATAATTATTTTATCAACTTATAATCTTGCTTGTTAATTCTTAAATCATTGTCATTATCTTCTTAATATTTTCCTACTTACTTCTTTTAATTTTAGAATAATTTTATTTTCTCTAAAAATATTTTTCTCAAATTTTACAAGTGGAAATTAGTGAGAAATCTATTTTTGTTGAAAATTCATTTTGAATATTTGTGATCTTTTAATAAATCATATTTTCTTTCAAAATAATTTTCTGATAAGAAAGTCATTTTATTCGAAAATATATATAGATTTATTAATTTGCTACAAATGTTTATGTAAATAGTTAATATTTTATTCAATATTTTGTAGTGTTTGTTCTTCTGTTATTAATGTGTTAATTCCGTCAAAAGGACAACCTATGGTATTTTTAGTATTTTATATTTTCTATTTAGTTATTTTAAGTAGTTATATTGTTGTAGATATTTTTATAAATTACTATCTTTTATCTTTAATATTCTGTAAATATTATTAATACAGTTATTTTTTTTATTTTAAAAAAATATATATATAAAAATAAAAATTAATAAAAATAAAAATTTCTATGTAAATTATTGCTTATGTATAGTTTTATTATTTTTATGTTAATTCAAATTTTTCTTCTTTGTTTAGTTTTATTTGAATTTTCTTTTCTTATAGTTTTTATTTTGTATAATTATTATGTATATTATTTCTTATTTTTGTATATTCTTTTTCATGTGTATATAAATAGTTTGTATAGTTTTTAGAGTTTAGTCACTATACTTGCAAAACTTACAAATAGGTCAGTGTACTTGGTTCTTTTGTTGTTCTTCTTATTAACACACACAAAACCTGCAGTTTAAGTATAAATCTTTGTTTTGTGATTGCTGTTAACAGATCTTCGTGTTAAGGACTTAACAATTGACCAATGTTGGTATCAAATTGGTATGTGTCTATACAATTGGTTAGGAACTAATGTTTGATTTTCAGGATCTAACAATTGAAAGACAAGACCCATCAAGTGCTAACAATTTCTAATAGCTGGTATCTATCTTACAGGACCTAAAGCATGATAAAATAGTTTTGTTTGTATTGGTTTAAACATTAACTTACATTGATTCGATTAATATCTATTAATTGGATTTTTGCCTATGTTCTTGTTTTGTAAAACCAGCTCAAGATCTATATCTTCCTAATTTCAAAATCTCTTTCTACAGCTGTGATTGCTTACATTGTAAATCTTTTGAAATCACAACTGTATATCATTTCTCTTAAGATAAAATGCAATATTTTCTTAGAAAATTTTTCAATGTTAAAAATGCATTCTATCTATGTTGCTCATATTCTGTGATGCAGGTTCATCTACATGAAATTTTGTATTCACACATGTTTAGTCATAAGGTTGTAAACCCAACAACTTTTATCCCAGACTACAGTCAAACTCAAACACATTCTATCTTACCCCCTAAATGGAAGTTACCTATCAGACTAGAGGTCACCAGGGAGTAAATGCACTTGATGCAGTAAATAAGAATGTGTGGGATATTCAGTTGGAGAGTCACTACCTTATACACTATCCAAAATATTTCATATGCACAAAGTGAGATTGCACACACCAAGGATGAATTAACGGAAACCTGTAATCCAACCATTTTACGGTTAGGATTATAAGTTAAAGGTTCTTTAAAGAACTAAGAGTCTTCACAGACCTCGAGAGAAGGTATTGATCTCAAATACAAAATTCAACAAGATCATTATCTAACTCCCCAGAGGGAACATCTCTGGATCCTGCGGGTAACGGATTCGACATAGGTGCGGATCGGCAACTTGTGAACTATGATTCAGATTTACCTGATGAGTTTAACAAGGTGATGTCTTCACAGACATTAGAAGGGAATCTTGATCTCAATGCTAAATTTATAGATTATAGTTTACCTTCTCAGAATTCAAATCTGAAAGCCCTAAAAAGGGAAATTAGCAACTTGTAGATTATGACTCAGATTCGTCTGACGAGTCCAACGAGGATTTGGGATTTGCGAACTCCCATTGCACCACCAGTGACCTCTCTAGAAGGGGCTATTGTGATTTTTCTTTGCAGGTACACTAACGGATGTTGGAGCTATGAGTGATATGAGTGAAACACTAGTGAGCAAGAGTGTAAACACAGAGAGAAGTGAGACACTCAACACAAATGAGTGGAGAGGAGAGTGAAACACTTGCGAGGTACACTAAACACTATCACACACTCACAGCGAGGAAGAAAATGAAACTTCCTTTCTAACAAAGCTTTATCAATTGATTTCAATGTACTCTAACGATTGATATAAATTGGTAACAATTTGGTATCAACTACTTTGTCAATTAGTTGAATGGAGGATTCCTCAACTAAGGGGGAGAGATATATTGAAAAAATATATTCAAGTTAAAGCTTACCTTAGTAGGATATACTCAACTAAGGGGGAGAAGTATTGGGGTACAAGTAAAAGAAGAGTGAGTTAGAAAGGGGGAGCATTAAAGACTGTGCTTAGAATGAGAAGCAAGTCTAGTTTCTAAGGGGGAGCCTTAGATGATGAAGTAAAAGAAGAGTGAGTTAGAAAGGCATATGATGTAGCCTATTTGTATTTCGAGGATACAACTCAACTTAAACAAGATTGTAATAGTAAATAGTATATAGACTGTCACAAGGAATCTCAGATTGTATTATCTGTCAGAAGAAAAAGATCAAGGTCAATCTACAGACTTGAGGACTTACTACATTGAAAGACGTTCAGACATCTGATCAAGCCTCAGTGAAGTATTCGTTAAAGAAGTGGATTCATTTAAAGTGACAGAGATTTCAACAGTGACAGAGACAGTACAGAAGAATTAATAGAGAGAGGAGAAAAGAAAAGGAACCAGATTTTAAAGTCAATATGTGAAGAATAGTCATTGCGGTTAGTCACTCAGGAACCAGACAGTACATCGAGTGTCAACATTAACCAGTGGTTGTTCATCATTAACTTCAGTGGTTCAAGCTGTCAAGACGGGTATATTAAGAGAAGACATTAACCACAGCCATAAAGTCAAAAATAAAGAAAAGTCGTTGGAGTTAGTCGCTCATGAACCAGACCGTGCATCGAGCGTCAACGAAAATCCAGTGGTAATTCTTTATTACTTTCAGTGGTTCAAGAAAAAGATTTGAGTTGTCAAAAGATTTATCTTAATTCTCTTTTAATTAATATAATTATGTAATTGATTTAATTTAATAAATTAATTCATTCTGAATTAATTTATTTATTAAATTAATTATAATGTTAATTAATTTTGAATTAATATATTAGTCTAATTGATTTAATTAATTAACTTATTAATTAATTAATCATTATTCGTTTAATTGATTAATTGAGTAATTAAGTTAATTAAATTAAATACAATTAAATCAAAATCAAAGAAAAGTAAAAGAATAAAAAAAAGGAGAAGCAGGTGGACAGTTTTTTTTTGTATAAAAGAAGTTGACAGATTGACAGCAGACAAAGGAGGAATGTAGCATCCAACTAAAAAGACAGCACATGCAAAGTAAAATGAAAAGAGACAACAGACAGAAGAAAACATGCATGCATGATTCAAGTACTGTCAGACAGATTCCACGCGCCTGTGGCGCGCGTGGATGGCACGCGCCCGTATTCAAGCTTTCAACAGCGCGCGTGACTCACACATTTCTCCTCCGCGACTGGGTTTCTTTTACAGCAGTACAAATCTTTGATTCAATTCAAATCATTACAGCCAAGTGGGTTGTTTTTAATGTTAACAAGACAATCTCAATTGTATTGCCGATTGTCTTGGTTAACCTGGATTGTCTTGACTATTGTATTGCCTATTGTCTTGGCAATACAAATTGATTGTCTTGGAGATTTTGGATTGTCTTGCCGATTGTCTTGGCAGTACAAAATTGATTGTCTTGGAAGAGCAGATTGTCTTGCCGATTGTCTTGGCAATACAAATGAAAGGGAAAAGATGCAGGAGGCTAAATAAATCAAGACAGGCGGCCAGACAACACAAGAACACAGAACATAATATCTTCAAGAAACAAACTCAGCTCCATTCTCTCTCATTTTGAAGAACAACACAGCAAGAGAAAAATTCATAGAAAATCAAGTTCATCCTATTTTTAATATCTGATCCGATAGAACTTGTTTACTTGATACTCTTGTAATATTAGCGAGTTTTTACTCCTAATCTATATCTCGATTTTTATTAACAAATCTAGAAAAATTCATGTCGAATTTTCTAATTTGTTTTTATTAACTAGATATAATTTCTGTACTGTATTTGTAACAAACCCCTCAAGTTAATATAATTTTATATTCAACTTGAATTTTGTTTCATTTAATTCCGCTCAAATTTGTCAAAATATAAATTAAATTTATCCGGACGAATTTCGATTAAACAGTACTTTTTGTATTCAACACCCCCTTCTACAAACATATTGGACCTAACATGATGATCATACATAGTAAGCAAACTGGTTATTTGTACTGGACTAATATTGTTTTGCAGGGTTATCATTTACTTTATTTTATAGTAAAACAGGGTTTATCAGCTAGCTGGCAGTACAGGATTTACTTTAACTCATCAAGCTGGCAGATAGAGTCCAGAAACACTGGAAGTTCGAATCTCATTGAGTTTTATTAGGATTAAACTTCTATGAGAATTCTAATTAGAAAAACAGATCGTATTTATATATATGGGCTCAAAAATGTTTTTTAAACGTTTTTAGCTTCTTATCTTTTAAATCCCTATTTTATAGGAGTTTGTTTCTAAACAACTTTATCTAAACAAACTTCTTCTTCGTTTGAGTTTTTCAAAACTGAGAACGTTGTTAATAAACGTTCACTTTCAGATTTTGTTTTTCTTTTCCAAACGATAAGTTTTTGAACGTTAGATTTGAATTAATCTTACAACAAACTCATGAGACTTGGTAGTCAAGACCGTTGTGTTGTTGTATGCTTAATTCAGATCGTTTGTTCACTATAAAAGACTTGTGAGTTTTTCCTTTCAAGGTTGTTGAACATCATTCGAAAAACACAAATATTTTTACCAAGCTGATTTGATATATCTTTATACACTTGAGCTCTATATACTAATACGATTTAGATTCTTATTAGAGCTCATAGTTTGATTTGTAATTCTTTTTATCTTGTATTGTTCAACTTGTAACGTTGGTAGTTGCTGGATTGTCGAGCTTGTGGAACAAGGGTTCGAGGAACATTAGGCTAGAGGAGTTTATACTTGGCTTAGTATAGTACTTAGAGAGGTGTGTTCAGGGAACAAGGTGTTTCAGCTAGCTGCAATCAGCGACTGGGAGAACCCGGGAGATATATTATTGTATCGTATAATTGTAATCATTTGTGATCAATAATATATTCCTTTACCGAGTTGGTAGAGGACAGGACGTAGACCATGAGGCTATAAGGGTCGAACCTGGCTAAAATTGCTGTGTGTTCTTTATATTTTGCACTTTACTGCACTACATATCTTAGCTAGGCCTGTTTATTAATTTGTTGCATCCAGTTAGCTGCCAGAATACTTTTTCAGGCAGATTTTTAATTATTACATTGTTAGTCATAACACCTATTCACCCCTCCCTCTAGGTGTGTAATTTCATTATTAACATTATTATTAGCCATATGTACATTTTTGTCAAGAATTCATTTGTAATTTGTTGCTGATATTATAGACTTTTTTAGTAAGAGCATCTTCAATAATATTGGGTAGAATGGTTTGTTAAAATATTATAAAATAATGATTATGTATAATTATAAGGTGATAGTATTTTAGTGGGACATTGGTTATATAGGTGATGGAATTGATTAAAATTTTAGCTAATAGAAATGTAGGAGATAATTTTTTTATATATATATTGTCTATAATTTTTATATATAACATGTCACACAATTTCAACTAAGAATTTTTCATAACGGAAGATATTCTAAAAAACCGACTTTGTCGATGATTTTTGTCGCAAAGTCTAAATTTTTTTGCATCGAGATAATATATTAATAAAAATAATAATAAATTAACGTATGTCACGTGCAGTTCATGACTTATGAGATACTTTTAATATTTTTTGACTTATTTTATTTTTATTTTTCTCATAAATATTATAATTATAAAATATTTTACAATAATTAAATCCATTAAAGAAAGTTTTAAAAATAATAAAATAGTTAGCTCGTTAAAATAAGTTTTTGATCATTTAACCGTTAAAATAAGTAGATCCTAACAATGTGTTTATATTAGATTTTTTTTAAAAAAAAAAAGGTAAGCACTAAAGATGTGTTTATATTAAATAACTTACATAAATATTTTTTAATTAGAATAGGCCTGTAAAAATAATTTAGATCAATTAAAATAAGTTAATCAAAAGGAGAATCTAAAGGGACTATAAAAAATTTCTACTAATGTGCCTCAAATTTATAATATTTAGAAATCTAGTTAACATTCAATCATATTGATGAAAATATCTAGTAAAAATAAATAAATATACGAATTTTCAAATGATTTAGATCACTCATTTTTAACAAAAAATGATGGATCTCAATCTTTTCCGTTAACATTATATAATGAAATAATATCTTTGTAAAATTAATATTATACAAATTAAATTTGCTTAAAACATATTATACAACAATATTTTGGACATATGTACGGTAGTTGAATATATATATATATATATATATATATATATATATATATATATATAGTTGCACTCCATGAATAAGACCTTATATAAAAAGATCAATAAAGAACACCCTTTTTTTAAAAAAAAATAATTTAAATTCTGATGAACAGTACCTGCCATGTCATCACTGCCACGTGGCAGATGTGGCACTGCCATGTCATCATGCCACGTGGCAGTGCTGACGTGGTACTACCACGTCATCAAATAGAGGCCATCTGCTAACGTGGCAGGTACTGTTCATCAGAATTTATTTTTTTTAAAATCTGGTGTGTGAGGGTGCATTTTAACTGTGTGGGTGCCCCTAGTGGGGCCATTAGATCATAATAGAATCAATGGTTTAGATTGATATAAGGGTGTTCTTTATTGTTCTTTATATAATGGTCTTCTTTATGGAGCAATGGCCTATATATATATATATATATATATATAGGTACATACCGATCCAACGATCACCAAACTTTTAACATTTCGATTTAAGATATATAGTATATATAGATATGAAAGTATAAACAACATTTTTGTACAATTTACCTATTGCAATGTAATAAAAAAGAACCACTAAATTAAACTATTAAGTATCATAATAGTAACATTAGAGATCACATTAACGACATATATACATACATATAATACAAGTAGAAGATTAATTATAGCATCGTTACGATGTAGATCGTAACTTAAACTAATTGAGAGTTTATGGGATTGATCCATGAGATGATTCAAAATGAGGATATATCGGGACCTTTTGGCAATATTCTATCGATCACCAAATTTTTAATTCTGATTTAAATTATATAGTAAAGATAAATAAGTATATATGAACATAAACTTTGTACAATATGCCAAATATAGTTAAATATAAAAGAACAATTGAAGCATACTATTAAGTATCATAATTGTAACATTATGGACCACATTAACGATATATACACACACACACACACATATCTATACATATATATATATATATATATATATATATATATATATATATATATATATATATATATATAATTAATTATAGCGTCATTACGATATAGATCATAACTTGAATTAATTGATATTTTACAGGATTGACCCATGAGATGGTCCGGTAGGAGGAAGGGACCTCTTCACAACATTTGGTTATACAAATTTGGAGATGCATTAGATGATGTATAGAGTTTTGACGGGATTGTCCCATGAGATGGTCTAGAAGGAGGAACAGGATTTCTCAGTCGCATTTGATTATACAAATTTGGAGATGCATTAGATGGTGCGGAGAGTTTTGACGGGTGACCCATGAGATGGTCCGGAAGGAGGAACAAGACCTCTATGTAGCATTTGATTATATAAATTTCGATATAGTGTAGAAAGTTTTAAAGGGATTGATCAATGAGATGGTCCAGAAGGAGGAACAGGATCTCTATAACATCGGATTGTACAAATTTGAAGGATTATGGGGTGGATTATGATTAGACGGGTTTGACACGTGAGATGGTCCGGAAGGAGGAACGGGACCTCTAAACAACAACGGATTGTACAAATTTCAAGGATTATGGGATGGATTAGGATTAGATGGGTTTGACATATGAGATGGTCCGGATGGAGGAACGGGACCTCTAGGCAACATCGGATTGTACAAATTTTGATGATTATCGGGTGGATCGTGATTAGGTCCAAGCGGATGATTCATACTTGTTGACGGAGGAATTTGTTAACAAAATTCGAGTTACGTCATTGCAAACAAGAACTATGACGGTGGTTCTTCGCCAGAAAAACTAGAGGTGTGTGGTGGTTGCGATTGATTAGGGTTAGTGGTGGCCACTTCAGAGGTCTCAACTTCTAACCCTTCAATCGGCATACGTATCCCGGTATTTATAGGCGATCAAGCCATACGTACTTCTTGGAGAGTAGTAAACTCAAATGGGCTGGGTTTTTTACCCCAAGGCCCAGCTTTAAGAATGTCCAACGATGAGGCCTAGTCACAATGGTCCAAGGCTCGCCTACAATTTTTGGGACTTCATGGATAAGAAAATTTCCCCGTCAAGGACTAGTCGACTCCGCTACCAGCTATCTCGCGATTTCATAGGCGCAGGTATAGCCATGACTTGCCTAAATACAAGACGCATCCTTGTCCCCCGAATGAGAAGCACCCACCAAATAGTAGAACAAGTGATCCCAAACTTTTAGGTGTAAAGTGTAGGATTACTCCAAAGTTACTTAATGAGGACGCACCCACTAAATACAGGAACAGAGCTCCCAAATCACACACCAAGAGTCACCCTACTTCCCCAATGAGTACGCGCCCACTAACTATAGGAAAGGATCTTCAACACCCATAAACATCCATGGAGGTCTTCTACGATAGACATCCCCTCCTGGTATACCACGGGAGGGAATTCTTCAACAAACTTGTAAAAATCAATCAGTAAAGAACCTTTAATGATTACCTTTTCCATAGAGGATACGTTTTTAGCAGAGGACTAGTCCTTAGCATAGTACTCATCCGTAACAGAGAACTCGTCCTTAGCAGAGGTTTCGTCCTTAGAAGAGGACTCATCCGTAACAGAGGACTGACTCCTCCTTACCAGAGGACTAGTCCTTAGCAGAGGACTAGTCCTTTGCCTCTTTAATACCTCCAAAATCATAATTGATCTTTAGTTGTCTTTATAATCAACCCGGATCCATCTTAAAATACCCATATCAAATTATAGTTATAACAATACCTTTAGGCAACATTTGGTTTGTAGATTGAGATGGAGGTTGCTGTTTAGTTTGAAGAGCAGCAAAATTAATCTCCTCCAACATATTTCTAGCTTCTATACGATCATTTGTATATGCTATAACTAAACCTGTTGACACAATTATGACCCCCGACCTTCCCATTAAGACTAGTCTTTTGACATGGTGACTTTTTTCTAAAATTTTCAAGACTGATATTTTTTCAAGATTGATACCTATATATAAACGCAGGATATAGTGTTAGTGATTTAGGGTCTTTGGTGATTAGTATGTTTTGAGACTTCTGATCAGACATCTATCCTTGGTTGTTGACCAAGATTAAATGGAGACAATTAGATCATAATAGAGTACATTCCTTAAAAGTTTTTTTAGAGATGGGGTTAAAACTTTGGTTTGTTAGAGCATCTCCAACAATTTGTGGTTCAATGCAGTTGGCTATAATTATTGGTTATATTTTAAAAATATTATGTTATTATTATTTCAAGTTATAAAAAATAGAATATATTATTTTAATATTGCAACAGATGATGTAGAGTTTCACTACATGTCTCTAGAGATTCAGCAAATATAGCCGCTTGTTTATAATTTTAACTAACGGTAATGAACCATTGGAGTGCAAAAATTTTTACACATTCTTTATAATTCTTATTTATAGTAATTAATTTCAAATTTTACCTAAGAGGTCTCCACCATTGGAGATGCTCTTAAGAAAGTAATTAACAAAAGACAAATGTACGATTTTAAATTTTTTATCTTGCAAATATATGACATTCAATTTCCTACAATAACCTATTTTATCTTATTTTATTTGTTTTTCAGTTTATAGACCAATTATGTATAAGATGCTGGCTAGTTTAAAAATAAACGAATTATGTGCTGCCTCTAAACACCAAGGACTAGATCAACTATATATAACATAATCTGTATAATGATTCAACCAAAATATAACAAAAATAGTACTGTAAAGTACTTATCCATTTTGATGACACAAAAGTGTCGGTGAAATAGGACAAATGAAATATCATAAGATCAAAAAATTACATGTTACAAAATTTCAATCAATGTTTACATGGATTATTTTTTTAAATTTTATTTTTTTACTGATTTTTTCCTATTTTTTGTGCTTATTTTTGTAATAAAATTTATAACAAAAATTGTTTTTTAAAATTATTAAACCTGTTAAGATAGTTTTAAAATTTAGTGTCAAAAGTATGTTTAAATCAAATAATTTTATATGTTTTATTAAAATAAATTTGTAATATAGTTTGATCGTTAGTAAAAAATTCTTGAATAAGAAGGTGCTTGGAAACAAATTAAAGTATAATCTAAAAATATTCCATTTTGAGTCAAGTCTAGCAAAAATTAAGTGATGAAGTTGAGTTTAAACAAAATGGTTTTAAAGATGTGTTAAATTAAATGGCTAAATGTTTTAAATTAAAATAAACTTGTGAAATAACAAAATTATTTAACAAAATTCGAGTACCAATAAAAACAATACAGGCAATACAGACTTGGCCAATCTACTATCTAAAATGAACCACTTGCCTGTGTTCACTTCACAATGAAGATGGAATATAATGTCTATAGAACATGAAAACTGGTAGAAAACAAATCTAAAATTTAAATCTTTTTTATTCTAAATATATAATATCATATCATTTCTAAGATTTTTTGTAGCTTTTTATTTACACTGCGACCCTAATAAGATTTATTTCTAAGATTCATTTCTAGACGCGTCGGTGAACATAAAATTAGATTAAAAAAGAAAACAAGAAAGGTTGATGTGTATAGTTTCTTAATTATTCAAGATCACCAATCAATGGATTATTACAATGAAGATTATAACTAGTAGCGAGTTGGTGGTGATTCTGGGGGATCAGGAGCTGACCCATGAGACGGTCCAGACGGGGGATGATGATCACCTTTAGGCATGGTATGATCCCAAATGGATGAAACATCAAGCAACCTGGGGGAGAATATGTTGGGAGGATAACCAGCTGGTGGACCGGGACTAGGTCCTGATGGAGGAACCGGACCTCTGGGCAACATATGAGAGTACGGAGATGGATCTTGATGAACAAATTTCGTCTCCTCTAACTTAACATTTCTAGCTTCTATAGCAATGTTGGTGTTGCCTATAGTTACCAACGTTAACACTATTATCAAACCCAAACTTTCCATAGAGAAGCAATTTTTGTACATGTGACACTTGTTTTCGCTTGAGGAATATGTTGTTGCTTCTATATTTATAGGTACATAAGTATGTTAATATATGAAACATATTATTAAAGATTGAATGAAGATTTTTAGTCTCTAATATTTGGTAATTTTATTTATAGATAATTGTATATAAGTATGTTAATATATGAAATTTATGATTAAAGATTGAATGGAGATTTTTTGAATTGATTATCGAGTATTGAATGGAGGTTTTTAATCATAATATTTGGTAATTTTATATATGGATAATGCATATTCTTCAATTTGGACTTTATAGGATTTCTTTCTTAATATTTTGTCTTATAAGTTTATGAATATCTGCTAAAAATCTCAATAACTTTTTAAGAGTCTTTTTATATTCCATATAAGCTTAAAAAGTTAAATATTTTGATATTAATCTAGATTTAGGAAAAGTTATTCAAACCTAACGACCGTTAGATAAAAAAAAGGATTTTAATATTCTGAGGGATTTTATTTATTCAAACAAAGAAATTCTAATAAATTTGATGATAAAATCTCTACTACATGACATCAACATCACGTCAGAACAATGTCACAACTTTACATAACGTTTTCCTGTTAATCAACTGTGTTACTATGTTGCATCACACACACAATAATTAGAACTAATTTAATTCTAAACAATTTGTTACACATGCACACATTAAAATTTGAAGCAAAGATTAAAGGAAGAATGTTAAATCATCGAATCAGATGCATCTGTGTCAACAGTGCATTTGTATCTTAATCTGCAAATTTAAGCAATTCAAATTATCATGTGGCAATATTTTATATATTTGACATCATAATTGCTAAATGTAGTAAAGTTTTGCTTCATACAGGGAAATTACAATTCTATCCTTACTTGTTTTTCGGACAAATGAAGGTCTTTAATACACTAATTAATGTTCCTCATCAATTTTAGGTGTTTAGTTATTACACGTTTTACAGTGTAAAATTTATCAAATGGTGATGTTCTTTTTAGAATTAATATTCTATAAGATGGATGGAGGGAGAGAGAGAGAGAGATGGGAGTACACAAGACAACTAGTTGTTAGTAAGAAAAAAGGGGGGTTTCTTTGGTTCTTGGTGTTCGCTTAGGTATTAAGAGAGGGTAGAGGAGGGGGAGAGCAGGTTGGTTGGCGCTGGGGTGCAAGTTTTGTACTTGAATTTCTAAATCTACTCCTCATTCCCATTTTGACTGCGAGAGAGAAAGAGAGGACACATGGAAGAAATTGTCCATGCAGGAGTTAAAAAAAAAAAGGATTTTTTTATATTTTTAATCTTTTTTTAAATGGAAGTAGTAACAATATCCTCTAATAATTAAATTTTTGTAAATACAAATTGTCCATTTTTTTAAAATGCATTTTGACTCCAAATTTTTGTTTTTACACTCACTCGGTATAAATAATTAAATTCTTCTAAAATAATTTTATTAAGAAAATCAGAATTATAGTACAACATGCAACTCGTTTTGTGATAATTTTTCTAAACAATATCTTTCTCCATCCCAATTATATAATTTTAAAGGAAACTTTCTTTTTCTTGTATTAGAATAGCACTAGTGCTATGCATGTTAATTTTTAGATGTAATTTTTGTACGTTATTTTTTTAAAAATTTAATATTTAAAAATTATATACAGTAAAAACTAAGAATTTGTATATGTAATTAAAATAGAATAGAAAAATGCAAATTATATTTTAGAAATGAAATCAAATATTTTATTAAGATAATATATAGTATTTAATGAGCATATAGTATTAATGAGAGAGAGAGAGGGGGTGGATACAGAAGTAAAGAATGAAGAGATTGGCCCTCAAAAAAAAAGTAAAGACTAAAGAGTAGTTGATTATGGGGATCCAAGGCAACTAAACACTAGTCAGCACAACAATAATTGTGAAGAAGTAAAGTGAAAAGCCCACTAAAACTTTGTCGTGTAAAGGGCGGGGGTTTTAACATAAACGAAAAAAAGCAGGATATAAAAATTTAGCAAAAGGGGGTAACGAAAAAAAAGCTGGATTTGAAAATTTACCAAAAGGGGATTTTAATGTAAATAATTGAAGAACAAATAATATATATTAATCCCCAACTGAAAACAATTTCCAAAAGGTTTCTTATGAAAACTTTATAAATTAATATTATTTTTTCTCTCCTAAAAACGTAGTTGTTAACTTGTGAAAAAGACCAGGATATAATGGTTCTATATTTTTTATTTTATCATAATACATTAATTTTACATTTTTACAAAGTTTTTGTTAAAATCTCGTGCAATCCGACCTTTTTATTTTTTGATTATTTTTATCCAACACTATAATGAGTGTTTATTAACATCCGTACGATTGGATCGTCGAAGAAATCATTTAAAAAAAATTAATCAGTGAATCTGGTACGTGCCCCGTTACAAGTATTTCTCGACGACCCAACCGTATGGAGGTCAAGATCCATCATTTTTAATGTTTTTGCCAAAATTTTAGAAAAAAATAAACTAATTTGGTTTGGTAATTTAACGGTCAACCGGTACTTTAACTAGACCCCTAAACAGGGTTTAGGGTTTCGATTTTTTTAAAAGTATTTCTCGACGACCCAACCGTACAGAGGTCAAGATCCATCATTTTTAATGTTTTTGCCAAAATTTTAGAAAAAAAAAATTAATTTGGTTTGGTACTTTAACGGTCAACCGGTACTTTGACTAGACCCCTATACACGGTTTCGTTAGCGTTTATTGTTTCAATTTTTTTAAAAGTATTTCTAGACGACCTAACCGTACGGCGGTCAAGATCCATCCATTTTATTGTTATTGCCAAAATTTCAGAAAAAAAATTTAATTTTG
Source organism: Saposhnikovia divaricata (assembly GCA_036435485.1). Classification (NCBI taxonomy): domain Eukaryota; kingdom Viridiplantae; phylum Streptophyta; class Magnoliopsida; order Apiales; family Apiaceae; genus Saposhnikovia; species Saposhnikovia divaricata. The sequence goes on from CM071598.1 coordinate 62,270,888, forward strand.
TTTGGTAATTTAACGGTCAACCGATACTTTGACTAGACCCCTAAACAAGGTATCGTCAGGGTTTAGGGTTTCGATTTTTTTAAAAGTATTTCTCGATGACCTAACCGTACGGAGGTCAAGATCCATCATTTTTAATGTTTTTGCCAAAATTTTAGAAAAAAATAAATTAATTTGGTTTGGTAATTTAACGGTCAACCAGTACTTTGACTAGACCCCTAAACAGGATTTCATCAGGGTTTAGGGTTTCGATTTTTTTAAAAGTATTTCTCGATGACCCAACCGTACGGAGGTCAGGATCCATCATTTTTAATGTTTTTGCCAAAATTTTAGAAAAAAAAAAAATTAATTTGGTTTGGTAATTTAACGGTCAACCGGTACTTTGACTAGACCCGTAAACAGGGTTTCGTTAGGGTTTATTGTTTCGATTTTTTAAAAGTATTTCTCGACGACCTAACCGTACGGTGGTCAAGATCCATCCTTTTTAATGTTAATGCCAAAATTTCATTAAAAAATAAATTAATTTAGTTTGGTAATTTAACGGTCAACCAGTACTTTGACTAGACCCCTAAAGAGGGTTTCATCAGGGTTTAGGGTTTCAAATTTTTTAAAAGTATTTCTCGATGACCTAACCGTACGGAGGCCAAGATCCATCATTTTTAATGTTTTTGCCAAAATTTTAGAAAAAAATAAATTAATTTGGTTTGGTAATTTAACGGCCGGTCGGTACTTTGACTAGACACCTAAACAGGGTTTCGTTAGGGTTTATTGTTTCAATTTTTTTAGTATTTCTCGACGACCCAACTGTATAGAGGTCAAGATCCATCCTTTTTAATGTTATTGCCAAAATTTCAGAAAAATATAAATTAATTTAGTTTTGTAATTTAACGGTTAACCGGTACTTTCACTAGACCCTTAAACAGGGTTTCGTCAGGGTTTAGGGTTTCGATTTTTTTAAAAGTATTTCTCGATGGCCCAACCGTACGGAGATAAAGATCAATCCTTTTTAATGTTATTACCAAAATTTCAGAAAAAAATAAATTAATTTGGTTTGGTAATTTAACGGTCAACCGGTACTTTGACTAGACCCCTAAACAGGGTTTCGTCAAGGTTTATTTTTTCGATTTTTTTAAAAGTATTTCTCGATGACCTAACCGTACGGAGGTCAAGATCCATCCTTTTTAATGTTATTGCCAAAATTTCAGAAAAAAATAAATTAATTTGGTTTGGTAATTTAACGGTCAATCGGTACTTTGACTAAAAATAAAATAATTTGGTCGGAAATGGCTTTAGTCGGTCGGAAATGAGTTGTCTTGACCAGCCTTTTCATTTCAACCAATAAAAATGTGACAACCAAAAAAATTACCTGCTTCGGTCGGTTTTGGCACACATGGTCGGTTATGAGTTGGTCAGAAATGACAGTGACATGGACGTGGCCCCCTCTTTCCTTGACGGTTGGTCGATTTTGAATTCGTTGATCGGTAATGAGTTGGTCGGTTTCGGCGGTGACGTGGCTATTGGATCCCAATCACTTCATTAACGACCAAAAATGGTCGGTTATGTAATTATTTACGACCGAAAATGGTGGTCGGTTTTATCGGTCGGTTATGACTTATCATTTCTGACCACCTTGTGTTATTCAGAAATGTGTTATGAGTTGGTCGGAAATGACCGTGATGTGGATGTGGTCCCCTCTCCTATTGACATATGGTCGGTTTTGACGTCGTTGGTCGATTATGAGTTGGTCGGAAATGACCGTGATGTAGTTGTGGCCCCTCAATAATTGACGTGTGGTCGGTTTTGACATCATTGTTCAGTTATGAGTTAGTCGGAAATGATCATGACATGGATGTGGTCCCCTCTCCTTTTGACATATGGCCGGTTTTGACGTCGTTGGTCCATTATGAGTTGGTCGAAAATGATAGTGATGTGGATATTGGACCCCACTTGTTTCATAACCGACCTTTGTTGGTCGGTTATGATATCATTTACGACCGATTTTGATGGTCAGTTATTTTGCTCGGTTATAAGCTATCATTTCCGACCGATTTTCGTTGGTCAGAAATGTGACGGTCAGAAATATGCGTTTTTCTTGTAGTGAAAATATTGATCAATTTGGTCTTAAAAATCCAAAAATGGACAACTAATATGAATTGTAAAAATATCAACATTTGTGCCAACAAAGGGTTGGTGATCTTGACTTCTCTAAGATGGAGTTCGATTCCTGCGTGTGCGTGTGTTTAACTATAAAAATATATCAACATTTGTACTAATTTGTACTAATCATGAACAGAAACTTAAATTATAATATGATATACAACTATATAATATAATATTTTATGTAGATGAATATAACTTTAATCTTTCAATATTTATTTTTCAATATAATTTTGAGGGACGCTTAGGTAAATGTTTATCGTATTAATTTGTGCGAACCTCTTATACATTTTGCATGATAAACTAAAGTGTTACTGTTACATTTGTATCTGTTTTTACTTGAAAACATAACATTAAAAATTGCTACTAGTATTAAAAAGTAGTTTACAATTATTTTTAAAAAAATGAGTATGTTTTTATATGCAAAATAATAAATTTTAATATGATGTAAATATAGGTATCGAATTTCTTCAAAATCCAATCCCGTCTTTTTTCTAAAATTTGAAATAAAATAGAATGAATATGTGTACACCATACTAGCTTAATTTGTCGATACAACTGTTGCATGTTATTATTTCCAGTGGAATTTTTGTTTGATTAATAGGGTCGTGTTTATTCAAAAAAATACTAGCATGATAGCCCGTGCAAAGCACGGGCCAATAATAATTCATAGAATTTTCTTGTGTTAATTTATTTCATGTATTTCGATCTATCTAAGATGTTATAATTTCAAAATTTTATCAGATTCTGAGTCGTAAGAGTCATATTTTTAGTTGTGTTTGGTCAATGTGAGAAGAATGATTGATTGAAAGCAGTAGGTAAGAGTTAATTGTAACTGTCAAGTATTAATACAATAATTTTGGTGTATTGAAATTCATGATAAAAAATTTGGATTATTTATTTTAGGATGGAGGAAGAATTAAATATTATGTTATTTCTAATTTTGTAGGAAATAATTTAATGCAACAGGTAAATAAAAATAATAGTCATACAATTTTGCTTAGAAAATCCCAACGCATATTTACAATTTTGGATCTTTTTCTCTAACCAATTTTAGAAAACAAGGAGAACAACAAATTGATCCTAATGGTTGTGCACGTCCAAAATAAATATATGATGTTTTTCTAGGATCATGGTATTTGACCATTTCAGATGTATCCTTTCAATAGCAAATTGACCATAACAAAATCTCTTATTCAAATGCATTGCACCATCCATTGTCATAAGTAAACTTTCTAAAATCCAAGGTAATATCTCAAATTTCAAGACAAAACAAATTTAGACATGTACAAATTCAACCAAATACATGAGTAACTAAAATTAAAGTGCCATATCTCATAACGGTTTTTAAAATGACATGTGTTAATGTCTACATCGAATGAATTATATTCTAAAAGTTCATGTGTACCATAAAATTTAATATACGAAAAAATTATAGACATAATCTATTATATATCTAATACACCAACAAGGGGTTTCCCTGAGCAAATTAATTCAAAATGGCAATTTTACCCTCATTTCTAATACTCCCTCCGTCCCGCCGGTTTGTTAACATTTCAAAATAGGGTGTCTAGCATGCATTTTAAGTTGGATTTTAAGAATAGTTCCATAACTTATTTTTGAAATTTTCTTTTTTGTATAAAAATAGAATAATCCTATTTTTATACAAAAAAAAATTTTTAAAAATTAGTTATGAAACTATCCTTAAAATTCACCTTAAAATGCGTGCCAGAAAATGACAAAAAAAGTGTAAAAAAATTGGGTGGGACGGAGGGAGTATATCTTTTCAGGGTTATTTTGGTCTTTTAACATCAATATATTTAATACATATCATTAAATACTACAAAATTAATATACATACTTATACATACATATATACATATAGACACATACATAAATCAATATATATTTATTACATATTATTAAATGCTACAAAATTAATATGCATATTTATACTTACATACATACATATATACACACATACACACATACATACATACATACATACATACATACATACATACATACATGCATACAAACATACATGCATATATTTATGTGAATATATGATAATATTTCACTCAATGATTTAATTTTTTGGTTGCATACTCGTATAGATATACATACATACATGCATAGATTTATATAAATGTATGATATGTAACCCTTATGTTTTGATGATTATATTTCAGCAAGCTGTGTCCATTTATGTTTATAATTCAGCAAGCTATTACTTGTCAGACTTACTGTTATGTTTCAGCAAGCTGGTATGGAATGTATCAAATTTCAGCAAGCTGACCATACAACTCAGTTCAATTCAGCATGCTGATTCTGGGCGGCAGAAAGGACAGAAAGCAAGAAGACTTTCATAACTTATTATATCTTTTTGATAGGTTTATTGTGAGGGACCCTCTGAAATATTCTTCCATACCTATAATTCTATATTCTTGCCTTTAGAAAAGTAGGAGACAACTTTTCCTTAATTAAATAAGGTGTCATCTTTTCCTTATTTAACTAAACCAAACCCATATCATATCTTTATTCTCCTTGTCTCCTAAGTCTCTCATGCCTGCACGTTATTTCCAGAAGATTAAAACAGCTCCTCCTTCATTTACTCTCCACTTAATGTTTCTAACGGCTTGAATCTCTAACGGCTATTTCTGCAAAAGCTGAAGAAGGAGCCTCTTGAATATTCAGGAAGACTATATCCCAAATCAAATATTCTACCTATAAATAAGTGTTCTTGTTCAGTTTCAAAACGACAATTTAGTGCAAAACAAGACCATATACTCAAACACAATTTCGAGCTTCATTGATTTATTCTTGAAAACCTTTTAACCTCTCATAAACATTTTGACTATATTTTTCAGAGGGTTCTTTAGGTTAAGTTGTATTTATTCAAAATCTTGTATTATTCAAATTGTAAAGATTAGCTGTTGTACAAGTTCGGCTAAGGGTCTTGGGTGGGTGAAACTGGACTAGAGAAGGATACTTGGATAGTATTGCTTAGAGAGTTAATTTCAGCACAGCATTTCAGCAAGCCGAATTGTAAGCAGCTGGGTGTAAAGGGAGATATATTGTTGGATCTTGTAATCGTTTTTTATTGTGATCAATAATATATTCTCTTACCAAATTTGGTAAGGGACCAGGACGTAGACCATAGGGGTTTAGGGGTCGAACTTGGCTAAAAGATCTTGTGTTATTTTTGTTTTTCTGTATTTTTCATTCTGCACTGCATTTGCATTTTAATTCAGCCTGCTGATATTAAACTGTCAGGTCATATCAGCAAGCCGTTTTCTGGGTAAAATTAAAACAGTTCATATTTAACCACTATCAGCCATAAAACACCTATTCACCCCCCTCTAGGTGTGTTTTCATGATAATATATGATCATATACACTAACATATACCATATGTCATTATACTATTATTAGATTTACTGTAAATTTTTATGAATTAAATATAGTAAAAAAAATATGATTTGAGTAAAATCTATATATTAAGCATGTATGTGTATTGTAGTTATTTATACCTCTAATAAATCAAACTATATAAACATATTTTAAGTATTATATTTGTATGTCACAAATACGTTCAAATGAATACAAGATTATAAATAAATAAAAATTTCGTGTATATAAATGTAATACAAATTTGTACTAACTTTACTTGGCGAATAACTCATAAATTGTTATTCTAATATGCAAATGTATAAAAAAATTCTCGAACAAACTAATAGTTTAATTATATCTAGAATATATCCATGCATTGCAGGGGCTAAAAAGCTAGTTACGATAATGAAGCATCCAAGAAATATCATTTCAATTTTAAGTAATACCAAAATGATAGCTGGGAAATAAAAAAAATACACATACCACATCCGTGATCATAAGATATTGTATATATTAGTGATTTTCGAGTTTATTAGTCTTACACCGGGATGAACTCGCATTAGAGTTTAAAACTCAACTAAAATTGGTATATTTATATTTAGGTTATAGCCGTAAAACGTATTATGTATGAAATTAATAACAATGGCATATTACGAAAAAGATGCAAAAATATAGTGCGAGAGACTAAAGATATCAAAACTATATTGACATTTTTTTACCAGATCCAAATTTCATATGTAAATTATTTCATATTTTTAATATTTTATTCATTTTTATTAGTCAATTTATAAATTACCCGATGCTAATATTATTAACTGATATAATGCAAATATACTTAAAATAGAATATTATATTCATATCGAGTTAAAATATGTTATACACTTTATTTATCATTTTTTGTATTAATTTAATAATAAACATATTCTGATCATTCGACTAATATATAGACATAATTATTAAAAGAGAGAAATATTGTAATAAATTTTTATATATCTATTTTCCCTTTCACCCGTTTATCTATTTGAGATAGACTTGTAGTTATTTTCCGTCACCTACCTCTTCACTTTGATTTTTTTTGACCAATTTTCGGCCACCTCGGTACCTTTCTTAATTTTGACCTCGACAACATCATATCTGTCAATTTATATTTTCTCTATCCGACTACCATTTTTTACTATTATATGAGAAAAACATTTTAATAAATTTTTCCCTAATAAATCATAAAAATAAACATGAACATACATTTATGAGTATATGAATGTCATAGGTTATCTGGACAATTTGATCCTGAATGAGTATATGAATGTCATAGATTTATTAAAATTAGTATAATTATGTGGGCACTTTTATCCTGAATAAATTATAAAACAGATATTAGGAATAAGTGGGTTATTTTAGTATGTAGTAAATTTGTTTAAAATTTGTTACAAAACCGAGTATATTCGGCTTGGATCGAGTATATAAACCGGTAAAAAATCTTGTTCGAGCTCGACTTGTATACAATTTCGAATCGTATTGCAATAAACGAGCTCGAGCTCGAGCCGCTCGAATTTTCATACCAACATTGAACAAAAATCATAATAAACAAATCAACAAATTTTAATGCTACCATAACAACCACCACCTCTGACCACCATACCTCTGACCAACACGCACAAATCACCAAATATGTACCAAAATCACCCCATTTAAGTGAAACTAACCATAATCAAACAAAAATCTCCACAACCACCACTAATCACCACCTTTACCTCATCCACCATCACCCTCACCATATGCACGCCATACCTATCTATAAAATCATTGCTTACAACTCAAATCACCATAAAATTAACACAAATCACCAAAAAATCAAAAAAATCACCAAAATTTTAAGGAAAATCACCAATTACAGGATTTTCAAATCTGAGTAAATAAACTTGTATTTTTCCAGATTTGATGCTAGCCGGAGTGTAGTTGTGATGTATTTTCGTGGGTAATCATATAAGAAAGAGATAAAATGTGTAGGTGTACGTAGGGCTTAGCAAAAATCTGAATAAATCTGAAACCGAAACCGAAACCACTTGAAACCGTTAAAAATCGATTCGTAAAAAACCGATCTGAATTCGAAAAATAAAATATTTAAATAAATATTTAAATATTTAAACCGATCCGTATATTATATGATTTATATAAACATTTTAAAAATGTACATATACATTTAACTTTCAAATCAGTAACACATAAATTTTTAAGTAAAACTGATATTCCTGTTGGTTGTGTAGGTTAGAAATGTTAGGAAAATATTTTGTTGTAATGTTGAACTGCTACCTTTACACTACTTTACTGTATGTCTTGTAAACATTGTAAAACATCTATTGTACTATTAGTAGAAGTTATTGTCTTGGAATTAGAATGCAATTAACTTTAAAATTATGATTTTATTAGTCAAATTGACATTTTGAAGTCAAATATGATCCTCATATATTGGGAATGCACTTGTAATACAGAAGGTACCAGTGACAGTTAGCAAGCTATAGTATTATCTACCAGGGAGCTTGGTGTTGTCCCTCTTTCTGCATTTGTTTTGTGCGGCCATGCCCTCCTACCACTTCCGAATACTTAGTTTTTAGTTTCAAATTATTAAAAAAAAAAATTATTAAGTACATTTTTTAAATATTTCTATTAATATTTGACTTGTCATTTTTAAGGGAGGCGGTTTTGTAACCGAAGCCGAACTGATTGTAACCGAAATTGATATTTTTGAAACCGAAGCCGAATCATCGATTAGGTTGCGGTTTAGGTTTTTTGGTTTTAAAAACCGAGGATATTCGGTTTTATCTTAAAACCGTACCGATCCGATTTGTGCTCTACCCTAGGTGTAGGTAGGTGGGTGGGTGAGAGAGAGAGAGAGAGAGAGAGAATGCCAAGTCAGTATGTTAACGGCGGTGTGGTGGCGTTAAAGTTGGTCGGAGGTTGGTGGCAAAGCATCATCATAGATGGTGGTCGGAAAAGAAATGAGGTGGGTGGAATAGATGTGGAACGAGTGATACATACATATGTGTGTGTATATATTCTAGTTGGATGGCTAGGATTAAAAGCAAATGAATGACTAAGATTAGATCTTAGTTCTCATTTTATTTTGGATTCTAAGGACCTATTTAATAATTTATAAATGTATATAACTTTAATTAGTTGTAAAATGCGATGATCAAAAAGGATGAATCATGGAATGCAGGTTACTAATATGATTGAGCAAAAAACGTGTCATAATGTTTTTTTTGACAAATTTAAAGCAAATTTCATTAACTTGAAAGGAACTCAACCAGACAAATCCTCAACCAGGTTAAAAAAAACAAATAAATGAGCTAAATAATTATCCACTTTATTTCCGGATCGCTTAACATACTAAATAAAATATTCTTGAAACTAAATGTGTCTAAATTTTTACTTTCATGAAAATGGTTCAAATATTACTTACGTTCAATAAGCGGTCAATTTAAATAATAAAAAAAATTAAAATTAAAGGGATGAAAATAGGTAATATACTTAAGTTGTACATAATTTATTTAGTTCTTGTATCAATAAATTATTAAATGTAAGTTTTAATCGAAATAGTCGAGTTCAAAATCATTACTTATTAAAATATATTTTATGTTCAAATTTGAATCTTATAAATAATGAGACTCGGTCCATGTAAACCAGTTAAACACAAATTTTATTCACAAACAACTCCATTAATCTGCAGCCTCACTCTATTTGCTCATATTTTTCCTTAAAATAATTTTAATATATTTAGCTGTACTAAGTAATTTTGTCTTCTCTGTCTGTCATATTTTTTAGATTTCATTGAAATTTTTAAGTATGTGTACTTTGTAAAAGTAGTTATACATAAAAAAATTTAATTAAATTAATTTCAGTTAATTCTGGATTATTCATAACATGTCTTCACCGATTAGGTGCAATTCTTGATTTCGGTGCACAAATTTTTTTCTTAATATATCAAACACAATCAAAAGAGCTAATGATGAGTACCATTATTTTACAAATATACTGGACAGCACATCAACGATACATATAGATACGAACTAAGAGTTGGAAATATGATTTGGTGAATATTACAAGGCAGACAGGAATTAATTGATTTTTTTTGTAGGTGGCCCGGGAGACGGTGCGGATGGAGGAACTGGACCTTTAGGCAACGTTTGATTGTGGGGCTGTTTGGCTGGAAGCCAGCTTATTCGACTTTAAGTCCAGTCCAGCTTATTTACAAGTGTTTGCCTACCAACTTATTTTACTGACTTACGATCTTATAAGTTCATAAGTTGAAAGTTAGAAAGTCCCAACATTCATCTTATTTTTCTTAACTTATTTCTTGATACACGTGATATATAATATTCTTCAAATCTTCAAAATCATATATATTTTGATCCGTTCATTAAAAAATTGATATTTATATATCAAATTTCTCTACTCATCGAGATCTATCTATTGATATCCATTATTATATATTAAAAAACAAATATTTTGAAATTAATAAAAAAAAGTTAACTTATAAGTTCTGATTTACCAAACACTCTACTGATTTATAAGTTCTGATTTACCAAACACTTTACTGACTTAAAATTTCTGATTTACTTATCACTTATAATCAACTTATGGGCTTAAAGTCATAAGTTACTTTTTTTAAGCTAAGCCAAACGGGCACTTTATAAGAGCATCTCCAAGCGTACATGCCCTTGTCTAATAATGTCTACATGGTACAATAGCTGTACATATTTTACATAATTTATCTAAATTACCAACTCCAACCAGTAGGAACCCTTATGTATATTTATAGCCAACCTCTATCTTATGGCCATATTTGTTGAATCCGTCCCAAGCTGTAACAAAGCCCTACCTCATTTCTTCCTATTATTTATTCTCATCTTTACTAGATGCTTTGATTAATTGTGTAACCGGTTATAATCTCTTGATATAAATTAAGCACTGCTCAATTCTGTTGTGGGAATAATTTTTTTTTTAAAAAAAGTTAGTACATTTCAAAAAAACCAAAAGTTAATAAATTTTAAATTTTAAATTTTCTAAAATATATGATAAAATTTTAAGAACGGTTTGTGTTATTGTTAATTTATTAAAATTTAATTTTATTAAAAAAGTTTTGTTCAAAATAATATAATATGTACTAACTTTAAAATATAGTCAATCCTTATAACCAATCCCATTGGAGCACAACCCCTTATAGATTCAGCAAATTTTAGCCAACCATTATTTTATATTTTTTTAGCCAACCCCATTGAAGATGCTCTAAGTTTGGAGGATAACCGTGTGGATCGGGATTAGGTCCGGATGGAGGAACTGGACCTCTGGACAACAATTGAAAGTATTGAGATGGATCTTGTTGTACAACTTCAGTCTCCTCTAGATTGACATTTCTAGCTTCTCTAGCAATGTTTGCATCTGCAAAGGCCACTAACACTAAAACTATTATGAACCTCAAGTTTTCCATATATGCTAGTTTGGTACTTGCTACTTTTGTTTCCCAACTTGTCAATATATATAGGACTAGGAATGCATTCTTGGTCGTTAAGGTCTTTACAGATATAATTATGGATTCTTATCGTTAGGTGATTGGATAGAGACTTTTTTGATATCAATGTTGACTATCGAATGAAAATTAATGAATCATGATATCTGGTGCAACTATAAAATATGCATAAACATTTATACAACCGTTTTAGATTGCTTGGGGTATTGAATCTGATTTCAAAGGATTTCTTCTTTATAGAGTAAAATGCATTTCGCATCTTTTTGGTTTAACGTTATTGCACTTAAGTTTTGCTTGTTTTAGTTTATGCATTTTGCATCCCATAATTTTGATTTCCTTCGCAATTTTCATAACTTTATTGATTTTTTGTAAATTTTGACCGTTACTATTAGTCAAAATGAAGGTATTTTAACAATTTTATATTAAACAAAAAGTTTTAAAAGAGAAAATAATAAAATTGAAAAATTGGAAAAAAACGAAAAAAATTATGAAACATATTTTAATAATTCTTAAGTTGTAATATATTTTATAATGAATACTTTAAAAATTATAGTAATAATAGTTTATATTTCAAATAATAATATACAAAAATTTTAGTAATACATATTTTAATTTTTATGAAAAATCTAAATATTATGATTATATTTTGAAAAATCTATAATTACATATATAATTTTGATAAATATAAAAATTTAAAATAATAATAATAATAATTCAGATTGTTCATTTTCTAAAATTATTATTGATTATAATGACCAAAATACCTCAATTTGACTAGCGATGATAGTCAAAATTAACTGAAAAATGTCAAAGGGTGGAAATTGTAGCGGGATTTAAGATATGAGGATGCAAACTGATTTATATCAAAGAACTTAATCCAAACTGCAATAAGTCAAAATCAAAGGAATGCAATATGTAATTAAGTCATCTTTATATTCTTTTTGTTTTTATGTATTCATTTCTATTTATTATGCAATCAGCAAGTCTATACTGATATATGAGAATTAAAAATTTTACTTCATATATTAATGAATTTTCAATAAAAATTATGACAATTATTTAAAAATATTGTTACATGTTATTTGAGTTTTAAATATGTGTCAAAATATGTTGATACATTAATTTAGTTTATTAGAAGTTGTAGCGAGATATTATTTGAAACTCTCATGATTTTGATGATCATACATAGTAAGCAACAAACTGGTTATGTGTATTGGACTAATATTGTTTTGCAGGGTTATCATTTACTTTATTTTATAGCAAAACAGGGTTTATCAGCTAGCTGGCAGTACAGGATTTACTTTAACTCAGCAAGCTGGCAGATAGAGTCTAGAAACACTGGAAGTTCGAATCTCATGGAGTTTTATTAGAATTAAACTTCTATGAGAATTCTAATTAGAAAAACAGATCGTATTTATATATAAGGGCTCAAAAATGTTTTTTAAACGTTTTTAGCTTCTTATCTTTTAAAACCCTATTTTATAGGAGTTTGTTTCTAAACAACTTTATCTAAACAAACTTCTTCTTCGTTTGAGTTTTTCAAAACTAAGAACGTTGTTAATAAACGTTCACTTTCAGATTCTGTTTTTCTTTTCAAAACGATAAGTTTTTGAACGTTATATTTGAATTAATCTTTCAACAAACTCGTGAGACTTGGTAGTCAAGACCGTTGTGTTGTTGTATGCTTAATTCAGATCATTTGTTCACTATAAAAGACTTGTTAGTTTTTCCTTTCAAGGTTGTTGAACATCATTCGAAAAACACAAGTATTTTTACCAAGCTGATTTGATATATCTTTATACACTTGAGATCTATATACTAATACGATTTAGATTCTTATTGGAGTTCATAGTTTGATTTGTAATTCTTTTTATCTTGTATTGTTCAACTTGTAACATTGGTAGTTGCTGGATTGTCGAGCTTGTGGAACAAGGGTTCGAGGAACATTAGGCTAGAGGAGTTTATACTTGGCTTAGTATAGTACTTAGAGAGGTGTGTTCAGGGAACAAGGTGTTTCACCTAGCTGCAATCAGTGATTGGGAGAATCAGGGAGATATATTATTGTATCGTATAATTGTAATCATTTGTGATCAATAATATATTCCTTTACCGAGTTGGTAGAGGACCAGGACGTAGACCATTAGGCTATAGGGGTCGAACCTGGCTAAAATTGCTGTGTGTTCTTTATATTCTGCACTTTACTTTACTGCACTGCATATCTTAACTAGCTGCCTATTCGTTAATTTGTTGCATCCAGTTAGCTGCCAGAATACTTTTTCAGACAGATTTTTAATTATTACATTGTTAGCCATAACACCTATTCACCCCTCCCCTCTAGGTGTGTAATTTCATTTGGTATCAGAGCTTTGGTATACTAACACTTCTATAACAGGAAAGTATCGATCAAAATGGATGAACATTATCTTGAAGCAAAATCTGATTATAGGGCTCCTCTTCTCACTGGCTCAGAAAACTACAACTGTTGGAAAGGTAGAATGGAAACATACCTGTCCTAGAATCCACTAGTCTTGAGAGTTGTGCAGAAAGGAAATTTTGAATTTCTGGATAAAGATGGCAAACCAAAAGATGTTGATGATCTTACTCCCAAGGAGGTTGTCAAATTTGGTTATAATGGTGAAGCAAGAAATTCTCTAATGAATGCTTTGGATCAAGCTGAGTATGACAAAGTTTCCTCATTAAAGTCAGCAAAGGAAATGTGGGATGTTTTGGAAACTTATCATGAAGGTTCAAAATCTCTGAGAAAACTGAAACTCAGCAAGCTGATGAATGATTTTGGAAATTTCAAACTCAAGGATGGTAAAACTATCAAGGAGAGTCAAGCAAGGTTCCAGGTCACTATCAACACTCTGAAGAGACTTGGAAAGACTATTCCTCAAGATGAAATCAACATGAAAGTTCTGAGTGCAGTTCCATTCACTTTCGAAGCCAAAGTCACTGCATTGGAATCATATCCTACCATTGATACTATGGATAATTTGGCTGTGTTTGCTGAGTTAGAACAATTTGAAAGCAAGATCAATGATAGCAAGGTGGAATCAGTCAAGGCTCCTGTTGAAAAGATGAAGAATCTAGCTTTACACTCCAGTAGCAGCAAGCTGGACTCTGAGGCAGAATCTGATTCTGATGAAGAATTGGCACTTTTGTCTAGAAAAATCAAGAAGATGCTGGACAAGAGGAACAAGCTAAAGAAAGAGAAAAGCAAGGCTTCTGGAACAAAAAACGATGTCAAAGAGGAAGCATGTTTTGAATGTGGCAAGAAAGGGCATTACAAAAGGGACTGCTACAAGCTGAAGAATAAGCAGAAGCAGCAAGCTACCTCAAGGGACAGAAAGAAAGCTAAGGCACTTTTGACATGGAGTGATGATGAGGATTCAGCTTCTGATGATGAATCATGTGATAAGATGGTGAATCTAGCTATTGTTGGTCTTGATGATGAAAATGATGCTCAAGGAATTAATCAAGATGGCCTTGTGGAAAGCGATATCTCATATTCAGATGACAATAATAGTGAGGTAAATTCTTTTAGTTCTGATATACCTTCTCATACTTTTGTACTAGATGAACTAACCATACAGGATCATAGTAATATATCTATTGTGGAGTTCATGAAGTTAAAGAATGAGAACAATGAACTTGAAAAGAAGAATGCTCAACTTAGAAAAATCATTGCTGATCTAATGGCTGAGAAGACACCTGCTAGTAATCATGCTCAAATTCTTGTTGATCTTAAGGCAAAAGTTTCTCAATTTGAAGGAATCAATAAAGTGCTTCTCAAGAGAAATGATGCACTAATGAAGGAACTCAGCGAGCTGAAGACAGAGATTGATGCTCAAAATGCATGTTTTGAGGCTTTCAATCCAAAGGATTCATGTTCATTGGAAATGTCTCAACAGGCTGAAAGGATCAAAGAGTTGGAAGCTGAGATCAAGAATCTTCAGAAAGGAATGGGAAAGTTTGTTCAAGGAGAAGATACACTTAAATCAATGATGAAGTATACAAAGGTTCCATTAGAAAGAGAAGGAGTTGGAATGGCTTCAACATCTGGTTTAAAGTATGATGGAAAACATGGTATTCCTTATGACTATGCCATGCCATGGAGAATTTGTTACAAATGTTGGAAGAAAGGTCATTTGGCAAACAACTGCTCAATACAGAATGCTAAGCCAGCAAGCTGGAACAGACAGACAACTTAGAAGCAGCAAGCTGACAGAACTACAAGAAACAGAAATCAAGCTCCTAAAGTGGTCCAAATGTGGATCAAGAAATCTGATTTAAATGTTATATATGTTCTATCAACTAACCATGCTGGACCCAAACAAATATGGGTACCAAAACGTTGAGTTGTTTTTCATTTATTTTGTAGGTGTGTCTTGATGTCAAGGTGAAATCAAATCAATGGATTTTGGATAGTGGATGCACAAGACATATGTGTGGTGATAAATCAAAGTTCCTTACTCTCAAGAAGAAAAAGGGTGGAAGTGTCACAATTGGTGATAGTAAAACTCTTCAAATTCTTGGCAAAGGAACAATTGGTAATAGTAACATCTCTATTAAAAAAGTACAATATGTTCAAGGTCTTAAATATAATTTTCTTATATTAGTCAGTTATATGATGATGGACATTCTTTTAATTTTGATAAAGAGAAGTATTCTATTATTGTTGGCACTAACAAAGTCCCCCTAGTTGCTAGAAGGGAAGGAAATATCTATATACTACACCATATAATGCATATTGCAACGATAGGAAAACATTGCCTTAAGGCCTATATTCGTTTCAGTAGAGTCTATGGTAACAAATTTGCAAAATTTGGGCGTTGCATCCGGTTGCCTTGCAATAAGTCGATTTAGCAACGTTTTTGATACCATACAACAACATAATTAAATCATTGCAATACATTTCAGTAGCAACATTTTAGACTCTATAGCAACAATTAAAAACTATTGCAGTAGCATAAGAAGGTAGGTTATTGACACTTAAAGGCAACATTTTTCAGACCAGTTGCAATAATTTTTTATAGATTAATGCAACATATTTTGACCCTATTGTAACATTTTTTCAAAAAAAAAATTAGTAAGGTCATGCTAAAAAAACACTAAACCAGGTCATTTACAGTCACAATCCAAGCATCATCAATATTTTATAAACTGTTAGGAATAATTCATAAGTTGTGATGTTAAGAATAGAATTTTGCTAATACTTTTTGTATATCCTGATCTTATAAAGGATTTAGCACTTTGTATAGGATATATGTGTTAAACAGTAATCTGTAGAATTTAGTCAGGAACAGTGCGTCAGAGACTACATGTCAGGAACAGTGTATCGGGGACTACATGTCAGGAACAGAGGAGCAGATCCTGATACAATAAGTCAGATCCTGATCAAATACTGATGGGATAATCAGATCCTGATGCAATGGGAAATCCTGATATCAGTCATGTCACTGATGATGTCATTATGGATGCTACAGAAACTGGCAAGTGCTATAAAACAGGATCTTTGTTTTGGAAAACAAGCAAGAAGATATCGTGAAGGAAACAAATTCTCTATTGATGGAAACTATCAACTGGACGGCAGAACATTGTCATAGATAGATTATAATTCTGTTATTAGTTTTTTTTTTTTTGCAAAGTTAATATATATATTAAGAAAGAAGATTACAGAGGATTAACCCATGTTCTATGAAGGCACAGATAGAACTGAAATTAGAAGCACCACAAAGCACAAGACTAGGTTAAAAGACTAAATCATTCCTACTCTCCACAATTTTCGAAAACCAAGATGAGCTAGCAAGCTTGGCACGCGAGTCTTCAAGGATGCTGGCCAGAACAGTTTTTGGTTGTATGATACCTCTGTTGTGCAATCTAGCATTTCGTTCACGCCAGATAAAATAAGTGTAAACCTGAACCAATAGTAAAATAATTTTCCTCTTTGCCCCGTCCGAAATATGAAGGATATGTTGTCGAAATTCAGGCCAAGTGTGCCCCGTTATTCCCAAGTTAAATAACCGAAGAAAAGATGATAGCACATGGCGACTGAACGAGCATTAGAGGAACAAATGATTGTCAGTTTCCCGGCTACCTACACACAGCATGCAATGTTGATCCACCTGAAGACCAAACCTTGCCAGACGGGCCAAGGTATTTAGACGGCCCTGACTAAGTAACCATTGGTGGTGAGCGTACCTTTCCACCTTGAGTTGGTGCCACACCGTTTGAAACCACAGCACCTGTTGATTATGAGTCCTAATAGAGTCCCAAACATGCCAAGTTTTGACCTTACGTGTGTCCAGACCATCCCATAATATTGCATCGCGATTATCCAGATTAAAACATGGGTAGTTAAAGGAGAGGACCCATTGAGACAAAGCGTGATCCACATGATGGTGACTCTGGTTTGGCCGAGGTAAGCACCAGTTACCAGAAGAAATAAGATTGTGAACCTTAGCATCCTTGTTCATACCACATTGCGATATAATAGTAGCTGTCAATGAATTAGCAAGACATGCACCGTTCCAGCAAGGATCGAACCAGAGAGATATGGTGGAGCCATCACCTATCGAATAAGTGATAAAACGAAGAGCAAGTTGGCGCATGCGTAGCACTTTCTTCCAGATCCAAGAGCAGTCTGAAGGAATTTCCATAGTCCAGAAATGCTTGTGTTTGAGCACTGTTTTGTTTACCCAGGTTGCCCATAAAGAAGGAGCATTTTTAATAATTTTAAGCAAATGAATAATGATTTGTGCTTTGTTCCATTGAGCAAAATCCTTCAACCCTAATCCTCCTTCAGTTTTGGGTAAACATATAGTCTTCCAACTCACCTTGGCTCCCCCTTTATCGTTAATGTTGCCTTTCCAAAGGAATTTGGTAAGAATGGATTGAACTATATCATGAATCGCAGCAGGGAGAAGAAAATGGTTGGACCAGAACGATTGAATGGCAAAAAGAACGGATCTTATCAGTTGAACCCTTCCCGCGAAAGCTAGAAGCAAAGATGTCCAGTTATTGATTCTGTTGGTTATTTGTTGTACCAGTGGCATGCAGTCATTGATACAGAGCTGAGAAGATATGAGGGGCACCCCTAAAAATCGTACAGGAAGGATACCTCTAGGAATTCCAAAACAAGCATCAAACCAGTCCATGAGCGACTGGGAACAATTACAAAAGAAGGCAGTGCTCTTTTGAACGCTAGGAACAAGGCCACTTATTTCAGAAAAAGCACGCACAGAATCCATGATGTGGGTAATGGAGGTCTGATCCCCATTGCTAAAGAAAAGCACATCATCTGCGAAAAATAAGTGTGTGAGATCAAGATCCTTGCACCTCCAGTGATGCTTAAACCCTTCAGGTTTCATCTTTAACATTTGAGAGAGGACATTCATACATAGCACGAAGATATAAGGAGATATAGGGTCACCTTGACGAATGCCTTTAGTACCATTGAAGTATCCATGAACTATACCATTGAGCTTAACAGAATATTTAGCTTGACAGATGCATAACTGAATCCAATGCACAAAACGAGGAGGGAAATTCATTTTGTGAAAGACAGCTAAAATAAAATCCCACCTAACGGAATCAAAAGCTTTGTGAAGGTCAAGCTTAAGAGCACACCTTGATGTCCCAGTTTCCCTATCAAAACCCCTGAATAATTCTTAAGCTAATAGAATGTTATCAGAAATATTCCTACCAGGAATAAAAGCCGACTGGGCAATATCAATGACACCAGGCAAAACAGATTTTAATCTCGTGGCTATGATCCTGGATATGCACTTGTAAGCAATAGTGCAAAGGGAAATAGGCCTAAAATCACGCATATGAGTAGGAGTATTGACCATGGGAATTAGAGCAATATAAGTAGAGTTTATACCTGTGTGCATGTTTAAGTTATTAAATAACGAAAGCACAGCCGCACAGAAGCATTCTCCAATTGTTCCAAGTGGCCAAGAAGAACTCGATGGTAAAACCATCTGGCCCCGGGGCTTTATTCCTTTTCATTTTTTTCAAGGTGGCGTAGATGAGCTCAGAGGTGACCGGAGCTTCCAAGTGACAAGCCTGTGTTTCAGAAATAATTGGACAAATAATTCCCTCAAGTCTTCTATCCATGTCAAAGTGGGATATAGGTCCTCTAAGAAATTCTGAATAATACTCCACAGCAACCTTAGCACACTGTCTTTGACCATGAACTAGGTTTCCAGAATGATCCATAAGAGCCAAAACTTTGTTTTGATTCCAATTAGATTTACATTGGTTGTGAAAGAATTTGTTGTTTCCATCTCCCTTAGATAGCCATTTAACCCTAGATTTTTGAAGAATGAGAGATTCTTCTTCAACCATAGCCTTGTTAAGATTCTGAATTTGTTCATATTCTTTCGAAATGAGGTCTGTTGAAGGTGCTGTTAGGAGTAAATTTTGAGTGTCAGCTAGAGCATCTCTAGCTAATTGAACATTTGAGTGCAAATTACCATGCTTTTTATTGAGATCAACTAGTGCCGTTTTCACCGCCTTGAGTTTCCTGCATAAGATAGCCATAGGGTCTCCAAAAAGAATAGTAGATCTCCAAACGTTAGAGACAGTTGTCTGGAAATCTGGAATATCAAGCATGTAATTATAGAACTGAAAAGGCTTAGCAAAACGGTCTATATGCATAGGAACAGTTAATAGAAGTGGATTTTGATCCATGATACCCCTGTTTTGCACCACAACATATGCCTCAGTATGAGTATTTAACCAAGTACCATTACCAACATCTCTGTCGAGACGTTTGTAAATAGGATCAAGAATACGTTTATTAGTCCAAGTAAAGGGATCACCTACTGTTCGTAAAGAAGCAAGGCCAGCAATTGACAGGCAATCTTTGAAAGCTTGCATATCAGGAGTCCAAACCTCCCTACCCCCACACACTTCATTTAGATTAAGGATGCAATAAAATCCCCTATACAACACCAGGGTAAGGTAGTCCTGGTAAGAGATTGCAAGTCATTCCATAACAGAGCACGTTCGTGTGATTCATTAGAGCCATAAACAAACGTTGCCAAGAAGTTAAGGTCCTTCTCAAGAAACGTGACATTACATGTGATATGTTGAGCTGACTTAGAGTGAAGAGATACACGCCAAATAGAAGGATTCCATCCCACCCACACACGACCATTGTAATGATAGTCGTAATTGAATAACCAATTCCAAGATCTATTAATCTTCTTTGAGATACACAGAGAGCGCTTTTCTTTGACCTTAGTTTCCATTAGACCGATAAGAGAAAGGGAATGACCAGAGATGAAGTTCATAAGTTCACATTGATGAGTGCCCTTATTCAGGCCTCGAACATTCCAACCTGCAAGATTCATTAAGAACGTTGAGATGTTGACATTCCAATTCTGTTATTAGTTGATAGGTAGCATTATAAATACACTCTCTATATCATTGTAAACAGAGTTCATACGTGAGTGAGCAAGTGAGTTCGTAAGATTTGTATTCGAGAGTTCGAAATAAACAGAGAGAGAGAGATTTATATTGTCAGCAGCTGCTAAAGGTATTGTACACCTTTGGTAGAGTTTGTATTTGATTATTTTAATACAAACAAAGTTTGATTCATTCGTTTATTCTTGTTCATATAATCAAGAAAAAATCAGACATGGTTATATAACTTGTATTCAACCCCCCCCCTTCTACAAGTTATTCGAGTTAACAATTGGTATCAGAGCAGGTTGATTTCGAATAATCATAAAGATCAGCAATCATGTCTGGTTACAAAGATGGTAATACTAAGATCCCTATGCTCAAGAGAAATGAATATACTCTATGGGAAGTGAAGATGTTGCATCACCTGGAAGCAACAGATCCTGATTATCTTGACAGAATCAGATATGGGCCTTTTGTTCCAACAAGGCTTGTTCCTCAAGCAACTGTTGAAGGAAAAGTTGTTCCAGACATACAGCAGAGAAGCCTAAATCTGAATGGACAGATAAGGAAAAGGAGAACGTTCTTAAGGATGCTAAAGTGAGAAACATACTATTCAACAGTCTTGATTCTGTTCTCACTAAATATGTTCTCTCGTGTAAAACTGCTAAGGAGATATGGGACAATCTAAAGGTTCACTGTGAAGGTACGAAACCTGTCAGGAAGAATATGAGGGCACTTCTCATACAACAGTATGAGTACTTTGAATCCAAGTCTGGTGAGTCACTTACTGACACCTTTGATAGGTTTACTAAACTCATCAATGAGATGGCCATGCATGGTAAATAGTATGACTTGGAGGATATGAATACAAAGTTCATGAAAGCTCTTCCTGATTTCTACAATGAGAAGATATCTGTAATTGAGGAAGCTAATGATCTTGAGGAGATATCATTAGAAGCAGTTTATGGAAAATTGAGAGCTTATGATCTTGACAGGCAGTAGAAAAAGAGCAGGAGTGAAGGAAAGATGAAAACTGTTACACTCACTGCTCAGTCTGAATCAAAGAATCTTCCAGAAGAAAAGTCTGAATCTACTGAAAGAGACTTGAGGAAGAAGAAGAGCAAAGAAAGTTCTGAGTCAGAGACTGAAGATATAGACTCTGAAGATAATGATTCTGAATCAGAGATGCAAGAACTCTTTACTATGTTTGCTAAAGCTTTCAAGAAAGGAAGATTCAACAGGAGAAGATTTAGCAAAGGTACTTTTCAGAAGAAAGAGGAGAAGAAGAATGACAAAGGCAAGAGTACAATTATCAAGCTTGATAAAGCCAAGATCAATTGCTTTAACTGCAGTGAGCTTGGACACTTTGCTAGTGAGTGTAAGAAGCCTAGGAATTAAGGGAAGGGCAATGCACTCATGGTCACACAGAATGATTGGGCAGACTCCAGTGATTCTGAAGATGAATTGGATTATGACAACATCGCATTGATGGCAAGTGCTTCAGACAAGCCTGGATCTCCAAAGAAAACTTCTTCATCTTCTGTTAAGGTATCACTTCACTCTCTTGATTCATTTGATAGCTTAGATTCTGATGATATTAGATCTATTCATGTTGAGTTTAAAAATCTTATGACTAATTTCAAAATTCTTGCTAGTGAAAAAGATGAACTCAAGGCTAAGAATGATGAATTAGTTAGTAGAAATAATTTTCTTCAATCTGAGTTAATTCAAATGGAAGAATATAAATTAAGTTCTTATAAAGCTAAGCATGATTATGGTGTTATTCTTGAGGCTTATGACTATGTCAGAAAAGAACTAGAGCAAGAGAGAGATGTAATTAAAACCATTAACACTTCTGGTACAAAGACTCAAGAAATCATTGAAAATCAAATTTTGGGTAAAGTTAATGGTTTAGGTTTTGATAAGGCTAGGAAAGAAGATACTGTAGCTATTGTCAATGATGATAGTAAGACTGAAGCTAGCACATCTAAGTCTGAAGGAAAGAAGATAGTTTCTGAACCTAAACATGTTAAATTTGTTGATTATAAAGGTACCCCAGTTGTGCACAAAAGAATCAACAATAGAAATTCAGATGAAAGAGTGTTAGAAAAACCTAAGAATGTAAACATAGGTTTTCTGTCTAAGTCTCAGTTGAAACAGAGACTAGAAAGTATTTCAGAGTCTAGCAAGATCAGAAGAAATAGGAACGGAAAAGAAGGTATTAACAAAGAGAATAATTACAAGAATGTACCTGATGCACCTAGGAAGAAATGCTATAAATGTGGAAATCATAATCATTTGGCCCTAGACTGCAATCAAAAACCTTCTTGGAAAACTGAGTCCAGATTCCCCAAGACTCAGAGAATTCAATACCAACCACAAGAACCCTGTTATCATTGTGGTAGTTTACTTCATTCCATTTATATGTGTAAGGAATATCATGAACTGTATTATGACTATTATTCTCTGAAATCTGAAACTCCTAGTCACAAACAGTTTGTGAAATCTAAGTCTGAGGTTGACTCTGCAACAGGTAAATCAAAAGCAAAATCTTCAAAGCCTGTTGGTTCAAAAGTTAGTAAGAAAGGATCCAATTAAAGTTGGGTCCTAAAAAATTCTAACTAGCTACTTTTTGTTTGCAGGGCATTGGAAAGAAGCATTAAATTATCTTGGACAGTGGATGCTCTGGACATATGACTGGAAAGAATTCCCTGCTTACAAAGTTTGAGAGGAAAGCTGGTCTAGTAATATCCTTTGGAGATGGAAACAAAGGAGAAACTCTGGGATATGGCTCAATTATTTTGGGGAATGTCATCATAGAAAATGTAGCACTGGTTGAAGGCTTGAAACACACACTTTTAATCATAAGTCAACTGGGTGATAATGGTTACCAATCAATCTTTGACAGTAAGGGATGCAAAATCTTGAATATGAAGAATGAAGACATTGTTCTGACTGGTCAGAGACATGGTAACATATATGAAGCCAGCTTAAGTGACACATCTAATAGAACTGTCAGATGTCTTTACAGCAAGGCATCAAATGATGAAAGCTGGAATTGGCACAAGAAGCTCTCACATCTCAATTTTAAGAAGCTTAATCAACTTGTTAAGCATCATCTTGTGAGAGGCCTACCCCAGGCAAACTATGTGCAAGATGGACTTTGTGATGCTTGTCAGCTTGGAAAACATAGAAGAACCACTTTCAAGAGCAAGACAGAAAATTCAATTACTGAACCATTTCACATGCTGCATCTTGATTTATTTGGTCCAGTAAACATTATGTCTATCAATAAGAAAAGATATGCTCTAGTTATAGTGGATGACTACACAAGGTTCACATGGGTATTCTTTCTACACAACAAGGATGAATCTCCTCAGAAAATCATTGAACTTGTCAAGAATATTAAAAATAGCTCTGAGTACATGGTCAAAGTGCTCAGAAGTGACAATGGTACAGAATTCAAGAATTCTACAATGGAGGAGTATTGTGCAGACAGTGGAATTACTCAACAGTTTACTGCACCTGGAACACCTCAGCAAAATGGTGTAGTAGAAAGAAAGAACAGAACTCTCATAGAGGCAGCAAGAACCATGCTTGCAGATGCAAAGCTTCCAACCTATTTTTGGGCAGAAGCTATCAATACTGCATGTTTCACTCAAAACTGTATCTTGGTAAATGCTCATGGTTATACTCCCTGTGAGATGATCAAAGGAAAGAAACCGAGTGTGAAATATTTTCACATCTTTGGATGCAAATGCTATGTCCTGAAAGTTCATCCAGAACAACTTGGGAAATTTGAAGCCAAATTGGATGAAGCAATATTTCTAGGGTATTCAGCATCAAAAGCCTTTAAAGTATACAATCTCAGAACTCACATTGTTATGGAATCAATTCACGTTGCATTTGATGATAAGAAGTTTGGAATTTTGCAAACTGATGAAAGTCATGACAATCTGGAATCTGAGATTCCCTCCAGCGATGATGAAGGTTCTCCAGAGGAAATCTCTATTGCTTCTTAAATGAATGCTACTGTTGAGGGGAAGCAATTCAATCAAGGAGAACATAGGACTGATCAGGATCAGACTGGTCATTCAGAGTCTACTTCATCAGGAACTGATCCTTCAGAGTCTAATGAAGGAAGATCAGGAACTAGCAGCAGTACTGAATTCACTGATTCTACTGATCAAGGGGGAGATTTTGAAGGCAGAGAAAGTTCTTCTACAAGAAATACCACTAACTTAAGGGGAGAGTCCAGCAGGATCATACTGAGGATTTGATAATTGGTGATCCAAATAGTGGTGTTCGAACTAGAAGATCAATTCAAAATGAATGCTTGTACAGTTGTTTTCTCTCAAAGAATGAACCTAAGAAGGTTGAAGAAGCCTTACAGGATCCTGATTGGGTAATAGCAATGCAGGAAGAATTGAATGAATTTGAGAGGAACAAAGTTTGGAAACTGGTACCAAGACCTAAAGATAGATCTATTGTTGGTGCTAAATGGGTTTTCAGAAACAAGCTAGATGAATCTGGTATGATTGTAAGAAACAAAGCAAGACTGGTAGCCAAGGGTTATTCTCAGGAAGAAGGAAATGACTATGATGAAACCTTTGCACCTGTAGCAAGATTAGAAGTAATCAGAATGTTTCTTGCATTTACAGCTCATTAAAAATTCAAGGTATACCAGATGGATGTAAAGAGTGCTTTTCTAAATGGCAAGCTTGATGAGGAAGTGTATGTGGAACAACCACTTGGTTTTATTGATCCAAAGTTTCCAAATCATGTCTACAAACTTGACAAGGCACTCTATGGACTGAAGCAGGCACCAAGAGCATGGTATGAGACTTTGTCTAAATTTCTTCTTGAAAATGGCTTCACAAGAGGTACAATTGACAAAACTCTATTCTTTAGAAAGATAAAAGGTGATTTTCTTTTAGTTCAAGTTTATGTTGATGATATTATATTTGGTTCTACTAATGAAAAGTTATGTGCTAAGTTTAGCAAGCTTATGCAGTCTAAATATCAGATGAGCATGATGGGTGAACTAAATTACTTTTTAGGCTTGCAGGTCAAACAGACTGAGACTGGTATTTTCATTAATCAGTCAAAGTATATCAAAGATCTTTTAAAAAGGTTTGACTTTCAAAATTGTGCAATTGCAAAGATACCCATGGCAACAGCCACTAAGCTAGACTCTGATCCTAAGGGAAAGAGTGTTGATAATACTAGTTATAGAGGCATGATAGGTTCACTGTTATATTTAACTACAAGTAGACCAGATATAATGTTCTCTACCTGTTTATGTGCTAGATTCCAAAGTGATCCTAAGGAATCTCATTTAATTGCTGTGAAGAGAATTTTTAGATATCTCAAGGGAACTCCAAATCTTGGTTTGTGGTATCCAAGAGAATCTGATTTCTCCCTAATTGGCTATTCAGACTCTGATTATGCAGGGTGTAAAATAGACGGGAAAAGCACTACAGGTATATGTCAATTCTTGGGAAACAGATTGATTTCTTGGGCAAGCAAGAAGCAGCAATCAGTTTCAACCTCAACTGCAAAAGCTGAATACATTGCAGCAGGCAGTTGTTGTGCTCAACTCCTTTGGATAAGAAATCAGTTGATGGATCATGGTATGACACTTAGTAATATTCCTATGTTTTCTGATAATACTAGTGCTATCAAAATTACAAAAAAATCCAGTTCAACACTCAAGGACTAAGCACATTGATGTCAGGTATCATTTTATTAGAGAACATATTGAAAATGGTACTGTGGAACTTCATTTTGTTCCTACTGACAAACAGCTTGAAGATATTCTAACTAAACCACTTGATGAGGCCACATTCATTAGATTGATTAGTGAGTTAGGAATGTTAAATTTTTAGATCTTTAACATCTGCACAAGTAGCAAGGTATGTTGTTTCAGCTTATAGACTTCATATTTTTGTCAGGATCTATACTTGATGCTTAAATGCTTAAGCTGTAACACTTTACTTTGATAAATTACAGTATGATAGACTTGTTAATAAACATCAGGATTGCTATCAGTATGATGACGTCATCAGTATTGACATCAGGATTGTATCGTCAGTATCAGGATTGTGAAATTTGTGTCTCTTATTGTTCAAATTCTGAAGTTCATGTTATTTGGTGGTTCAATTCTGAGTTTTGTTAATTCTATGTTAGCAAGTTTTATTACATACATACTGATAATTTATATCATTATTCATGCCAGTCAATAAACAACAATAGACAAGTAGATATTAAGGAAACTTGTATTTTCATTAATCAAAAGCATTACATACATGAAAATGAAATACAATTCTTCTTTTTGTCTAACTACTACTGATAATTCTATTCTTGTCTAAATTTGTTGCTGCTTCAATCCTCAACGATCGACTTCAGGACAAGGAGCATCTCAAGAATGAATTCTTTGTCTGGGCAACTTGAATGAGAGCAGCTGACTCATCTTCATGCTTATTGAAGAAGATGAATAGCATCTCCATCAAGATCAACCTCAGACTCTTCACCAAATTCTTCATCCTCAAGGAGTGAAGAGATTAGAGGAGGATTGTATACAACTGGTAGATGTTTTAGAGGAGATTTGTGGAAATCATTTGGGTTAAGATTAACCATATTTGACTTGATGAGAAAAGTCATCTCTTCTAAGAGATAGTTCACTTGCTCCTGATCATCAAGAGTAAAGAACTTCTAAGTGGTAATGAACCAAAAGCTAGGGTTCATATGAAGCTTTGGGTTGAAAGCCATGATGGAAAGAGAAAAGAATGAAATGGTTTTGGGGAATGGCATAAGACGTCGGTTTCTTTTATAGAAAGGCGTGGGAAGCTGAACAATCATTTGGGAGATATCAATGCATTCAGTCATAATTATGTGTGACTGTATTTCTTGTATTTTCAAGAAATATTGAATGAATTTAACCAATTGATTTTGTTATTTCTTTTTCAGGTAAAAGAAAATGCCATGTGGAAACTCTATTTAGTCTCTGGAATCAGGATGATATTGATCAGGAATACGAGTGTGTTCACATCAGGATTAGTAATTCTTTTTATTCAAAAATCACATTGAATTGTGTGATTATTCTGATGAGTAGATCACATCAGGAAGATGAAACTGATCAGTATTGATTTTTATCTCGTTTTTACCTTGACTTATTTACTTGAAATCATTTTTGGATTTTATTTTCCAAAAGTCATGAGTAACTGCATTTTTCAGGACTGACACCTGTCAACCTACGTGTCAATGTGGGATAATGGGTCTGAAGAATTTTTGAAATATAATTATTTTGATACTCTAATCGTGTAATTGCTTTCTTTAATTTCATTCTCTAAAGCAAAAACACTCTCGAGTCCTCAAAATCACTAATCAATTTCAAAGATTTCTTAAGTTCTTTTCAAATCAAAATGGCGACTCAAAGAAGACTACCCAAATCAGTAGCTTTCAAGTTTGGTGACTTTGATTTTATTATGAACAATCATGTTGCAGCTATCACCAACAAGGAAGGGGTGTCAACTGATTTTCACCCGATAATGGACTTTATGGCGAAAGGACCATTAAGTTATGCCTTGACAGCATCTCCACAAATTAATCAAGTAGCTGTTTCACAAGCTTGGAAGAATGCTGAGGTAATTCATTCTACTCAGAGTCGATCAGGTAAGATTGTTCTACATTTAGGACAAGACTCATTTGATCTTACTAAATCTGTTATTAATTTAGTACTTCGCTTACCTGTTAGTACAAATTTTGAGAATGTACCATCTGATGATGATGTGAGAACTATGTTATCTAAATTAGGTTATGATGGACCTCTAGATAACATGAGCCAGTTAAATAGATCCTTTCTTAGAAAAGAATGGTCTTTCTTCTTTGATCAAATTGCTAAATGCTTTACTGGTAAATTTAGTTCTTTTCAACAAATTACAGCTGTTACATACATATTGCGTATGCTTTGCTTTATAACAGAGTAATTAATTTTGGTCACATTATCTTAAGTCAGATATGTATAAAACTTGGGTCAAGAGATCATGACAGGAATATGGTTTATTATCACAAATTCATGCAACTGTTTATTAACCATTTCATTCCTGATGTTGAAGCTAGATTTGGTAGAGAGTATTGTGTTTCTTCTTATGTACAGCAAAAGAGAATTTTCTCTAACATTACAAAGAAGGACAGTGAAAAGAATCTAGATGAAATACCTGCTTTACACTATCCAAATCACGTTCAGGTACTTCTAAGAACTCATCTTCCTACTATCTATAATTCTTCTTTCTTTGGTGGTGAAATGACTCAGGAATCTCAATTGGAAGAGAACCCCCCTGTGTCTACCCAAGTAGCCAAAAACATTACAGTCTCAGAAACAATTCTAGAACCAAATTTTGATCCACAGCCTATTGTTTCAAAGAAGCCGACCTCTGGTGTTTCTCAAAAGACATCAGTTGTAAGGAAGAGAAGATTTATTATTTCAAGTACTAGTTCTAGTGAAGATGATGATAATATATCTCTTGCTGAGAAAGCAGAATTGGAAGCTGCAATTTAACTTTCTAAGCTAGGACAAAGAGATGGAACACCTAGTCACAGCCAGGCTGCAGTCTCTCAAAAAGCTGTAGTTCTTAAAAAGGAAAAACAGATACTGGATACTGTCTCTCAAAAGACTGTGTCTGTTGAAAAAGGATCTCATCCCAAGATCACTTTTGTGTCTACACCTCTTGAGTCTTCTCAAGACAAATCTGTTGCTCACTATACTAGGAGAACAAGGAGAAAGATTCATTTGTCACCTACACACAGAGTGTCAAGTCCAACTAACATTATGCAAGTCTCTACAAATAATGCTATATCCATGTCAGTATCTGGTAAGAGAGATCTGGATCTTGATTCTTCATAGGAAACTACATTGACATACAGACTGGCTATGGAACTTATTTCTCTGAAAGTGAAGCTTTCCAGGCCTGTTCTAGATTTTTTGATTGAAAGAGTTCCCAAACTTTCATTTCATGAAGAATATGGACTGTTACATCAAAGGCTTGAGTTAATGAAGACATACTTCTATGTATCAGTCAGAAAGGAGTTACACAAGAAATTTGGACTTCCTAAGCATGTTGCACTTCAATCACTTCATACATATTTATTTGATGAGGATGTCATTGTTGAAGATGCTTTAGCTCAAGGTGAACAAGAGGAGGTAGTTGATAGAGGGAAGCAGTCAACAGAAGATACTATTGCGCCAGTGGTGAATAGTAGAATAGATCATATCACAGCCACTGCAACACAAGAACCATCTAGTCAAAGGTTGGATGACTCAGGAACTGTGATTGATGATGCTGGAAGGTCTTCTGTGATGACTGAAATTGCAAGTGAGAAACCCTATGATATGGGAGGAATGACTTTGATTGATTTTTCTGAAGATCAAACTAATATTGTTCTGTCAGAGTCTATCCACCTTGAGGGTGTGTCTCAGCAACCAACACTTAAAGACGGTGGCATATTAGCAATGGTGTCTAATGAAGTATTACTG
This sequence comes from Saposhnikovia divaricata, assembly GCA_036435485.1. NCBI lineage: Eukaryota > Viridiplantae > Streptophyta > Magnoliopsida > Apiales > Apiaceae > Saposhnikovia > Saposhnikovia divaricata. The sequence goes on from CM071598.1 coordinate 62,300,916, forward strand.
AAGACATCAGAGTCTAGTGTAAAACCTGAAAGTGGTATACTGGAGCCTGTAGTTTCTGGAAAGAAAGTAGATGTTTGTAAGGATTCAGAGACTATAGCAGCTCACTCCTTGGAGAAAACCTCAAGCCCCATGCCATATGAGGAACCCTCTCTCCATGTGAGTTCAGGTATAAAAACTTCTTCTAACCCCTATTTTTCTGTAGGTCATAAGAGCACTTATCCAAATTTGAGTGATACACTTGAAAAGATGGACATAGATCCACACACAGAGAGGCTGGCTCCTGATCAGGCAAAAGGAGAGGTAGAAAGAGTGTTGACTTTAGATAGTCAAAGTGAGAATGAGGGTATGGATGATCAACTCCATAGTGAGGGAGAGAAAATTAGGAAACCACCATCGTTTGATTTCTGGGATTAGGTTTTTCCTGAATCTTGGTCTGAAACTCTTGGTATGGATGCTGGTACTTATTCTTTTATCAAGATGTATGAGAAGAATTACTTAGCACATCACAATACAAAGCCAGAAGTTAAAGCTCAAAAACAGAAAGAAAGGCTTGCAGAGATCATTAACAGAAGAGGTGAAAGGCTAAGACAAACTTCTACTCAACCAGTACCAGAAGAAATTCCTAATGATCCTAGTATTCCTTTGTATGTACTTCCAATATCAGAAAGAATTGAAACATCAACAATATCTGATCAATCTAAGGAGGAGTCAGGATTTGTAGATGTTAGTACACAGAATACTGGTGAAGGACAGGATGATCATACTTCAGCTCCAGATCAGAGAGATGAAGATGTTTGTACTTTTACTCAAATGTTATTACTTGAATATCATTCTAAACAGGCAACTTATTCTACAAGGCTTGAAGATAAAGTTCTTTCTGCATCTGAATCTGAAGATACAACAAGCACTTCCAACATTGAAGTCAATTCTGCAATTCTTAAGGACATTCAGAAATCTCAAAGTAATATTCAATCGAGACTTCAAATTCTTGAAAATAACCAAGTCACTATCATGGACAATCAAGCAGTTGTGATGAATCTCATTTGTTCTGTTACTGAATCTCTTGGAATTCATGTTGCTGATGCTGGGAGCAGAACTAAGGGTGACAGAGTTGGTAAATTTCATCATGGGAGTGGTAAAGGAAAAGAAGCATCAAATAGTTGAATTCTTTCTTCTAAGTACCAGATACATGTCTACATCTGAAGAAGGAGGTACTTAAATTCATGATCTTGAATTCATAAATTCTATTCTGGTTGTATTGTTATATGTTTTGACATCTACAACTTAGATTTATGCTTTAGATTCTAAAGCATAAATAGGAGGAGATTGTTAGGAATAATTCATAAGTTGTGATGTTAAGAATAGAATTTTGCTAATACTTTTTGTATATCCTGATCTTATAAAGGATTTAGCACTTTGTATAGGATATATGTGTTAAACAGTAATCTGTAGAATTTAGTCAGGAATAGTGCATCAGAGACTACATGTCAGGAACAGTGTATCGGGGACTACATGTCAGGAATAGAGGAGCAGATCCAGATACAATAAGTCAGATCCTGATGCAATGGGAAATCCTAATATCAGTCATGTTACTGATGATATCAGTCGTGTCACTGATGATGTCATTATGGATGCTACAGAAACTGGCAAGTGCTATAAAACAGGATCTTTGTTTTGGAAAACAAGCAAGAAGATATCGTGAAGGAAACAAATTCTCTATTGATGGAAACTATCAACTGGACGGCAGAACATTGTCATAGATAGATTATAATTCTGTTATTAGTTGATAGGTAGCATTATAAATACTCTCTCTATATCATTGTAAACAGAGTTCATACGTGAGTGAGCAAGTGAGTTCGTAAGATTTGTATTCGAGAGTTCGAAACAAACAGAGAGAGAGATTTATATTGTGAGCAGCTGCTAAAGGTATTGTACACCTTTGGTAGAGTTTGTATTTGATTATTTTAATACAAACAAAGTTTGATTCATTCGTTTATTCTTGTTCATATAATCAAGCAAAAAATCAGACACGATTATATAACTTGTATTCAACCCCCCCTTCTACAAGTTATTCGAGTTAACATAAACCAGGGCAACTTAATGCTAAATATCCAAGTACATATATTTTGTTCAAAGTTAAATAAAGTTACAATTCTTTTACATCAATTTTTTTCAACAATTATTACATCGAAAAACCAAAATAAAGTTAAAAACTACATATGCCGATTGCTTTTGATCCCATCGGGATGGCACAAATTGCGAGGCTTCTGCTCTTTACTCAACGGTGGCGTTTCAGGACTGCTCTCACCAAATTCAAGTTTTGATCCCTGAAAAGAATAAAATTATATTTGTAAAATACATCAAACCCGAGGCATTGGATTTTCCTGCTCATACAATCATCTCGAATTTCTTCTTTGATGGCTGAGCATTAGATATATTAGCCATGACAGAAGCTCCATAAAAGCAGTAAATTTGTGAAGAAATTTGCACCCTTAACAATTCAAACTAATGACAGCATTTTAATCAATTAACTATGAAATTTGCGGGATTTAGAACTCAAATTAGTTTCAGCAACTTATTCAATGAACTATGGATACAGAAGAGAAAATCCGTAAAGGTTAGAAGTGACCAAGTGTACCCATGGCATAACATGAAATATTAACTTATTAGTTAGCAAAAAAATAGTAACTCATCATACTTCAACACCATAGAAGGAAAAAATATTATGCATATGACTGCTAACAAACTGTGCAGTGAAACTAGGACTGAAAACTAACCACATCTTCAGATCTTGGAGGAGTTGGGAGTGCTACTGCTTGATGATTGAACCTTTGGACATTGTATAGTTCCATTACTTTGTCATAGTTCTCAGCCCACCACCTTTGAGCTTGCCATTTGTTGAAAACATCGCGACTGATGAAACATTAAATAAAAAAAATCAATCCAACAATTACAATTTATACTTCTAGAAGAATGAGTAAAATGTAATGACTGTATCTCTTCAAACAGGCATCTAGATTGCTTGACAAAATATACCTTTTTTTTTTGGACTGAGATGTCTAGCACTGAAAGAAGTTATGTAATAACCTTTGGTACTGCAACATGATAATAAAGAAAAATAAATAAAAGCAACTGAGTATCTCCAAAATGAAAAGTCAATAATGGCCAGGTCCTTAATAAATTATAATAGGAAATTATAAAATAAAATTATAAATATTTAAGGAAATTATAATAAAGAAATTATAAAATCTAATTTATGAAATTCTATAACTTATTTAAGTTACCATAAGTATTTCATACATATATCCGAAGGAAAAGACCTACCTGGAGATAACACTGATCACTGCATGGTTTACCATCATCTTCAGATTCAGGTACATATGGCTGTTTATCACTGTGTCCAGCAATTTTTTAAAGATTAACAGATGAATACACAAAGAACTTGAAATTAAGAAAGAATGTATCACTTACAGAATTTACTAGACCTTGAGAAAAGATTATCCAAAGAATCCAAATTACAACCAAGGCTTTTTTCTAGATACATGCTTGTGTCAGGCCTGGTTTTCTCGGAACTGGAATTCGGTCTTTGTTTTTCCTCGTGGCTTCTCTTGAGCACACTGTAGCGTTCCTGCTTATCACATATAAAACATCTTTGAGCAGTGAATTGAATCAACAAAACTAAAAAGTTTAAACTGAAAATGCTACATGGTATCAGTGACTGTGTTAACAACATTTAGTTGTTTTCTCTAGTATAATTTAATGTACTAAAAAAAAACATTAATACAGTGCATAATTGTGTGTACCAAAATTTTAGAAGAGCTTCCACTAATAAAATGTGTCAAGACGTTCATCACTTCCTCACTTAGTTCATGTTCTTCAGCAATTGTCATATAAGATTTGGGGAAGGGTACATGGCATACAAAGCTCTTCCCAATATAAGAATCAATGTACGAACTCCGATGAGGAACAAAAAAAAAAGGAAATATGAGTAGTCAGAGATTTGCACAATCAGCACCAATATCTGAAGAAGCCTTTTATCCGATGCTCAAGGCCATGAGCGGAACATCAGTCACTTTCAAGGCCTTTAAGATAGGTTTCTTTTCCGAATGAAGATAGGTTTCTTTTTTACTTCAAAACTATTATAATACACTAGAGAACATTAAAGAATGGTCTTTCAGAATAAACTAGCAAACAATACCAATCACTAAAAGTAAAGAAAGTAAAATTGAGGCAATGGGAGAGTAATTTACATACCAGTGTTTGTCTAAGTTAAAGACCGGGAGGTCAAATTAAGGGGCAGCTGCTACCGAACTCCAAGAGGAACTTCACCATTTGCATTGTCTGATTGTAGATTGGATTTGAAGTCCAAAACATATATCAAATCAACTGCTCTTGGTTACTTTTTCCTATATAATAATAATAACAGTTAAAGCTCAATCAAAGAGAGGGAGAGGGGAGAGAGAGAGAATACTTTTTGGTGTTACTTTGGTAATAAAGCTTGTATAATTTCTCTGCCTTTCTTGAAGCAATACACTCCGATTTAGTATCACCAACTCCGTACATTAGATTGACCCTGGAATCCAAAAAGCCAAGATTTTTTTAGCAACTAGGTTTTCTCAGATGAATCAATGAAGTAATCGTTCAATTGGACCACTATATAAAGAGTGGTTAGCTCCAATTATCCACTAAAACATACATACACGAAGCTTGGAAACAGGGGTTGGACAAATTTGGATGGTTTAAGCCGCCTATCTCACGAAAGAATTACCTCAGTGCTAAAACAGAAAATAAGAAAATAAGGCACTCATAAACAGATGTTCTGAACTAAACTTTAAACAAAAAACTCCCAAATTGAAACATAGTTAAGAACTCCAAATTAAAACACAAAATTACGAATCCAAACTAAAACCCAAACATATGTAAAATTTAAAACATACATTAAACCGTAATTAACAATATAATCTCCAACTACAAAAATAACTAAGAACCCTAATTGAAACTTGATTTAAAACTACATTTGGGGAAAAATAATGGGGAATATACCTTCTTCGTGCTTTAATCTTCTTCGCTTTTGTGTTTTCTTCAAACTAAGTGTCTTCTTCAATTTTGTTTTCTTAGATTTAATCTGCGAACGTGTGTATCGTGTTTGTTTGTATGTCTCTGTGTATGTGTATGTCTCTGTCTTTGTGTGTCTGTGTGCAATGTGTGCTATTATTGTCTTTTTTTTATTTTGATTTTAATAAGTCGGGCAAATTTTTAAAAGGTCGCTCAATTTTTTGAGTAGCCCGCCTAAATTTTAGGCCCAAAATTGCTATGTATAGTAACGATTTCTTAAATCATTGCAATAGACTGAATGTTTTTCACGATCTTGAATTTTTTCAATGCTATTTCAATGTTTTTCAAAGGCGTTGCAATTTGTGTGATTTGTTTTCTCAATAGCAACGTTTTTCGACAAACCTTCAAAAATATGGTTGCAATAGGCATTATATGGTGTATTGATATCTTGGACTTTGAGATGCAGGAATCATCTTGTTGTTTAGCTGCAATTGATACAAATCAAGATAGTTGGCATAGAAGGCTTGGACATGCTCACATGGACTAACTTAGCAAGCTGTCTGCAAAGAAGCTAGTTAGAGGATTGCCAAAACTAAAGTATGTCAAGAAGGAACCTTTTCGGCTTGTCAATTAGGCAAACAAATCAGGACTCCACATAAGTCAAAGACTGTGGTATCAACTTCTGAACCTTTAGAGCTTCTTCATTTAGATTTATTTGGTCCGGAAGCATATAAGAGCATTGGAGGTAAACAATATGCATTTGTTATCGTAGATGATTATTTTAGATATACATGGGTATTGTTTGTTCGTAATAAAGATTGTGCTTTCAGTGAATTTGAGAAGCTAATTAAGTTGCTTGAGAACAAGCTTGACAAGACTTATAGGTATAAGGAGTAATCGTGGTGGTGAATTCCAAAAGGACTTTATCTCATATTGTGAAGATAGAGGCATTACTCATGAATTCTCTGCTCCTAAAACCCTACAGCAAAACGGAGTTGTGGAAAGAAAGAACATGTCTTTACAAGAAACAGCTAGAACATTGTTGCAAGAAAGCAAGCTACCAAGGAGTTTCTGGGCAGAAGCAGTCAATATAGCTAGCTATGTTCTTAACAGAGTACTGATCAGACCTATTCTAAACAAAACTCTATATGACCTGCTGAGGAACAAGAAGCCAAATATAGGCTACTTCAAGGTCTTTGGATCTAGGTGCTTTGTACTCAAAACTATTGATAGAGATGGTAAATTTGATGCTAAATCTTATAAAGCAATATTTTTGGGTTATTCTTTAACAAGTCGTGCTTACAGAGTTTATAATATATCTAAACGTATTATTGAAGAGTCAATTGATGTTTCATTTCAAGAATCTAATGTTGATCTGTCAAGAGATGAGGAAGAATTTGCAGAAATAGGTATTGCCAGCGAGTTGCTAAAGACAAGTACAATAACTCAGCAAGCTGACAAGGAACCTAAATTAACTTCAGCTACTGATAAATCAGTTGAAACCTCTTCTTCTCCAGTAGATGCAACAATTGATCAGTTATCAAGGCTTACCTTGGAAGGTCCTAGAGGTCAGAGATCACAAGAAAAGATGCCACTATATGATGGAGATGAAGTTTCCCCACCATCTAAGAGAATTAGAGTACATGAGGAAGTTATATCTCAACATTCTCTGCCAAAGTCAACAAGGACAGTAAAGAACCATCCTCCAGAGTTGATCATTGGTGATAAATCAGAAGGAATCAAGACAAGGAAAGGTCAAACCAATTTTTGTGCTTTTGCTGCCTTTCTAGCTCAAGAGGAACCAAAGAATGTTAATGAGGCACTACAAGATGAGAATTGGTCATGGCAATGCAAGAAGAACTTAATCAATTTGAAAGATGTGAAGTTTGGGAACTTGTAGAGCCACCTAAGGATACCTCAATCATTGGTACTAAATGGGTGTTTAGAAACAAGGTTGATGAATTTGGTACGGTTACAAGGAACAAAGCAAGACTTGTTGCACAAGGATATAATCAATAAGAAGGAATCGATTTTGATGAAACTTATGCCCCGGTTGCAAGGCTAGAGTCAATACGGATGTTACTTTCATTTGCATGCTTTAAGAAGATCAAGCTACATCAAATGGACGTGAAAAGTGCATTTCTTAATGGCTACTTGAAGGAAGAAGTATATGTCAAGCAACCTCCTGGTTTTGAGAGTGAGCAATTTCCTAATCATGTTTTCAAGTTGAAGAAGGCATTATATGGACCTCGGCAAGCTCCTAGATCATGGTACGAAAGGCTAAGTAAGTTTTTACTCAAGAATGGATTCATTCGAGGTAAAATCGATCCCACATTATTTACTAAGTTTAATGGTACTGATATTTTAGTTGTGCAAATATATGTGGATGATATTATCTTTGGATCTACTAATGATGATATGTGCAAGTGGTTTTTTAAGTGTATGCATAGTGAGTTTGACATGAGTATGATGGGGAAGCTCAACTACTTCTTGGGGCTCCAAATCAAGAAAATTCCAGATGGAATTTATGTGCATCAATCCAAATACATAAAGAATCTGCTTAGTAATTTTGGTTTTGAGAATATCAAGGCAAAATCTACACCTATGAGTTCTGCCAGCAAGCTGACAGCGGATGAACAAGGTAAAGATGTAGATGTTCGAAAGTATAGAGGTATGATTGGTAGTTTATTATATCTTACAGCCTCTAGACCTGATATTATGTATAGTGTATGTGTTTGTGCTAGATTTCAAGCTAATCCTAAGGAGTCTCACTTGAATGCAATTAAAAGGATTTTTAAATATTTAAATGGAACTATTACTTTTGGCTTGTTTTATCCCATCACAAATGCATTTGATCTTGTTGGGTATAGTGATGCAGATTATGCAGGTTCTCAAAATGATCGAAAGAGTACAAGTTGTGTTTGTGCATTTTTAGGACAGAGTTTGGTTACGTGGCAAAGTAAGAAGCAAACATCCGTTGCATTATCTACAGCTGAAAGGGAGTATTTAGCAGCTGGAAGCTGTTGCTCTCAAATAGTATGGATGATTCAAACACTTCGAGATTATAGGATTAAGTGTGGAAAAGTTCCTATTTATTGTGACAATACAAGCACTATCAACATATCAAAGAATCCAGTGAATCATTCAAGAACAAAACATATCGACGTTCGACATCATTTCTTGAGGGACAATGTTGCAAAGGGAAAAATTGAGCTGATCTTTGTCAGTACAGAGTATCAGCTAGCTGACATCTTCACAAAACCACTAGCCGAGGAGCTTTTTGTTGTTCTTCGTCGAGAATTAGGCATGTGTAATGTCTAGCCAGCTAGCTGAATTGGATGCCGGGTACACTTTTCTGTGTTATTACTTTTAATATATATTTGCTATGTAATTTAAATGGTTAGGAACTCTAGTCTATTTACTTGTTTTTTTGTGCTGATTGCTTATAGTTTCTAGGTGGTTGGTTAATTCAACTTATTTGAATTTTGAATGTATGCTTTCTTATATTTAAATGTGATATTGTACATTATTATTTTTTGTTTATCATGTTTAGCTTTATTCGGGGGTGGGTTATTAGATTTTATCCTAGATATTTATCTCTCCCCCTATTTGTTAAAAGAGGTTTTTTAAAGTCTGTTCAACTCCGACTCTTTAGTTCTCTCTATCCTCAAACCTATATTCCAATTAGGGTTTATTCGTCGTTCTTCAATCGATATACATTTTCTCTCGGTCTCTTTCTTTTGCTGATTCGAATCATGAGGAATACTCGAGGATCCAAGAAGACTCCGATTGCTGGTTCAAAATCTCAGAAAGGAAAGAAAAAGAGATTGCATGATGAGGATGATGATATCGATCTTTCTCTGGTTCATGTGGAAAGTGGTGATGATATGTCTGAGGTTCAAAGGTCAGGGAATCGTGATGGTTTGTCTATGAAACGAAGCAAGTATGGGATTGTGTTCGCCTCTGAGGATCTGGAGACTCGTTTCAAACAACTTGATTTGGGTAATCGTCGAATTGTGTTTGGTCATCCATTGGCAGGTAATTCCTATGTCAAGTGTGGTGCTCTTGGATATTTTGCTAAGTTAAGGTTTGAGACATTTTTAAAGGATTTACCTCGTAACTGCTATCTATCATATGTTTATGAGTTTTATGCAAATCTCGCTATTGTCAAACCTAGTCTTTTTGTGTCTTATGTTCGTGGTCAAAAGATATCTTTAACTGTTCCTGTTTTAAGTTCAATTCTTGGTATTGAGAACCCTTCCAATATCTCTATTACTACTAAGAAAGGACCCACTGAGTTAGAGAACTTTACTGAACTTGATCAGTTGAAAGTACTTCGTGGTTTGGATGGATTACTTGTCTATGCTCCTCCAATAACTCCTATTGTTTCTCTTATTGCTCATGTACTGTTTAAGATATGCATTGATAATATTAATCCTCGCACGGGTAGTCGGTCTAATTTTGCGGGTCAAGATGTCACTGTTGTTGCTATGTTGTTATCTGGGAAGCCTTTTAATTTGGCTGGAATGATTTTGAATAATATGATGGATGTGTATGATAATCATACTGCACCTAGTTTACCATATAGGTGTTTGTTGACTAAGATTTTTGAATGGTATGGAGTCGATCTCAAGGAAGAGGATTGTGATATTGCTAAGGAATTTTTGGATCTAAAGAGTTTACAACAGTCTCACTTGAGGGTTGAATCTGATGGTTCGGTTGTTCGTGTGGAACCTCCTCCACCTCCTATCCTTCATTTGCTAATGTGGTTGCTGAAATTGATCATTCTGAGACTATTAAGGAAATCAAGGATGCTATTAAGAAGATCAATGCTAGGTTAGATGGGATGTCTGAAGAATTTGGTTTTCTGCGTGATGTTTTTGCCGGTCCACGTACCCCTGCTTCAGCTCGTACTGGTCTTCATTCAGCTACTGTTTCTGGTACTCAAGAACTTCATGATCTTGCAAAAGTGGCTGCTGAAGATGTGCTCAAGGACCCTGTAGCTGATCCAGATGTGGATGCTTCTGGAGAATTTCATGTTGCTGCTCGGTTTGATGATGCTAAAGAGGATGAAGATAATAATGAGTCTTAAATTTTCTTCTTTTTAATGATTAAGGGGGAGAAACATTTTAGGATTTGGGGTTAACTATGCTATGCTTTTGAACTATGTGTTGGTTTGGTTTATGTTGTTATGTTTCAGTACTTTGGTTTATTTGGTTGTTTATTTTGTGGTTTTCTGAACTAGTACTGTGGAAATGTGATGCTTATTTGATATTTGTTAAATGTGGTACATTTATGTTTATGTTACTCATTTTATGGTACATCATTATAATAGGATTGCTAGATTTAGGGGCAGTTTTGTATTTCTCCTAAAATTAGTGTATAATCATCAAAAAGGGGGAGATTGAAACTCTCATGATTTTGATGATCATACATAGTAAGCAAACTGGTTATGTGTAATGGACTAATATTGTTTTGCAGGGTTATCATTTACTTTATTTTATAGTAAAACAGGGTTTATCAGCTAGCTGGCAGTACAGGATTTACTTTAACTCAGCAAGCTGGCAGATAGAGTCCAGAAACACTGGAAGTTCGAATCTCATGGAGTTTTATTAGGATTAAACTTCTGTAAGAATTCTAATTAGAAAAATAGATCGTATTTATATATATGGGCTCAAAAATGTTTTTTAAACGTTTTTAGCTTCTTATCTTTTAAAACCTTATTTTGTAGGAGTTTGTTTCTAAACAACTTTATCTAAACAAACTTCTTCTTCGTTTGAGTTTTTCAAAACTGAGAACGTTGTTAATAAACGTTCACTTTCAGATTCTGTTTTTCTTTTCCAAACGATAAGATTTTGAACGTTAGATTTGAATTAATCTTTCAGCAAACTCGTGAGACTTGGTAGTCAAGACCGTTGTGTTGTTGTATGCTTAATTCAGATCGTTTGTTCACTATAAAAGATTTGTGAGTTTTTCCTTTCAAGGTTTTTGAACATCATTCGAAAAACACAAATATTTTTACCAAGCTGATTTGATATATCTTTATACACTTGAGCTCTATATACAAATACGATTTAGATTCTTATTAGAACTCATAGTTTGATTTATAATTCTTTTTATCTTGTATTGTTCAACTTGTAACGTTGGTAGTTGCTGGATTGTCGAGCTTGTGGAACAAGGGTTCGAGGAACATTAGGCTAGAGGAGTTTATACTTGGCTTAGTATAGTACTTAGAGAGGTGTGTTCAGGGAACAAGGTGTTTCAGCTAGCTGCAATCAGTGACTGGGAGAATCAGGGAGATATATTATTGTATCGTATAATTGTAATCATTTGTGATCAATATATATTCCTTTACCGAGTTGGTAGAGGACCAGGACGTGGACCATTAGGCTATAGGGGTCGAACCTGGCTAAAATTGCTGTGTGTTCTTTATATTCTGCACTTTATTGCACTACATATCTTAGCTAGCTGCCTGTTTGTTAATTTGTTGCATCTAGTTAGCTGCCAGAATACTTTTTCAGGCAGATTTTTAATTATTACATTGTTAGTCATAACACCTATTCACCCCTCCCCTCTAGTGTGTAATTTCATTATTAACATTATTATTAGCCATATGTACATTTTTGTCAAGAATTCATTTGTAATTTGTTGTTGACATTATAGACTTTTTTAGTAAGAGCATCTTCAATAATATTGGGTAGAATGGTTTGTTAAAATATTATAAAATAATGATTATGTATAATTATAAGGTGATAGTATTTTAGTGGGACATTGGTTATATAGCTGATGGAATTGATTAAAATTTTAGCTAATAGAAATGTAGGAGATAATTTTTTTATATATATTGTCTATAATTTTTATATATAACATGTCACACAATTTTAACTAAGAATTTTTCATAACGGAAGATATTCTAAAAAACCAACTTTGTCAATGATTTTTGTCGCAAAGTCTAAATTTTTTTGCATCGAGATAATATATTAATACAAATAATAATAAATTAACGTATGTCACGTGCAATTCATGACTTATGAGATACTTTTAATATTTTTTGACTTATTTTATTTTTATTTTTCTCATAAATATTATAATTATAAAATATTTTACAATAATTAAATCCATTAAAGAAAGTTTTAAAAATAATAAAATAGTTAGCTCGTTAAAATAAGTTTTTGATCGTTTGACCGTTCAAATAAGTAGATCCTAAGAATGTGTTTATATTAGATATTTTTTTAAAAAAAAAAGGTAAGCACTAAAGATGTGTTTATATTAAATAACTTACATAAATATTTTTTTAATTAGAATAGGCCTGTAAAAATAATTTAGATCAATTAAAATAAGTTAATCAAAAGGAGAATCTAAAGGGACCATAAAAAAATTTCTACTAATGTGCCTCAAATTCATAATATTTAGAAATCTAGTTAACATTCAATCATATTGATGAAAATATCTAGTAAAAATAAATAAATATACGAATTTTCAAGTGATTTAGATCACTCATTTTTAACAAAAAGTGATGGATCTCAATCTTTTCGGTTAACATTAGAATTTTAGTAAAAATAAATAAATATGCAGTGCTGACGTGGCAGGTACTGTTCATCAAAATTTATTTTTTTTTAAAATCTGGTGTGAGGGTGCATTTTAACTGTGTGGGTGCCCCTAGTGGGGCCATTAGATCATAATAGAATCAATGGTTTAGATTGATATAAGGGTGTTCTTTATTGTTCTTTATATAATGGTGTTCTTTATGGAGCAATGGCCTATATATATATATATATATATATATATATATATATATATATATAATGTCTAATATGTAAGTCTAGTTATTCAAATTTAAGTACCGAAAAATAGGTACATACCGATCCAACGATCACCAAACTTTTAACATTTCGATTTAAGATATATAGTATATATAGATATGAAAGTATAAACAACATTTTTGTACAATTTACCTATTGCAATGTAATAAAAAAGAACCACTAAATTAAACTATTAAGTATCATAATAGTAACATTAGAGATCACATTAACGACATATATACACACATATAATACAAGTAGAAGATTAATTATAGCATCGTTACGATGTAGATCGTAACTTAAACTAATTGAGAGTTTATGGGATTGATCCATGAGATGATTCAAAATGAGGATATATCGGGACCTTTTGGCAATATTCTGATCGATCACCAAATTTTTAATTCTGATTTAAATTATATAGTAAAGATAAATAAGTATATATGAACATAAACTTTGTACAATATGCCAAATATAGTTAAATATAAAAGAACAATTGAAGCATACTATTAAGTATCATAATTGTAACATTATGGACCACATTAACGATATATATATATATACACACACACACACACACATATATATATATATACATATATACATATATATAATTAATTATAGCGTCATTACGATATAGATCATAACTTGAATTAATTGATATTTTACAGGATTGACCCATGAGATGGTCCAGAAGGAGGAAGGGACCTCTTCACAACATTTGATTATACAAATTTGGAGATGCATTAGATGATGTAGAGAGTTTTGACGGGATTGTCCCATGAGATGGTCTAGAAGGAGGAACAGGATTTCTCAGTCGCATTTGATTATACAAATTTGGAGATGCATTAGATGGTGCGGAGAGTTTTGACGGGTGACCCATGAGATGGTCCGGAAGGAGGAACAAGACCTCTATGCAGCATTTGATTATATAAATTTGGATACAGTGTAGAAAGTTTTAAAGGGATTGATCAATGAGATGGTCCAGAAGGAGGAACAGGATCTCTATAACATCGGATTGTACAAATTTGAAGGATTATGGGGTGGATTATGATTAGACGGGTTTGACACGTGAGATGGTCCGGAAGGAGGAACGGGACCTCTAAACAACAACGGATTGTACAAATTTCAAGGATTATGGGATGTATTAGGATTAGATGGGTTTGACATATGAGATGGTCCGGATGGAGGAACGGGACCTCTAGGCAACATCGGATTGTACAAATTTGGATGATTATCGGGTGGATCGTGATTAGGTCCAAGCGGATGATTCATACTTGTTGACGGAGGAATTTGGTAACAAAATTCGAGTTACGTCGTTGCAAACAAGATCTACGACGGTGGTTCTTCGCCAGAAAAACTAGTGGTGTGTGGTGGTTGCGATTGATTAGGGTTAGTGGTGGCCACTTCAGAGGTCTCAACTTCCAACCCTTCAATCGGCATACGTATCCCGGTATTTATAGGCGATCAAGCCATACGTACTTCTTGGAGAGTAAGAAACTCAAATGGGTTGGGTTTTTTACCCCAAGGCCTAGCTTTAAGAATGTCCAACGATGAGGCCTAGTCACAATGGTCCAAGGCTCGCCTACAATTTTTGGGACTTCATGGATAAGAAAACTTCCCCCGTCAAGGACTAGTCGACTCCGCTACCAGCTATCTCGCGATTTCATAGGCGCAGGTATAGCCATGACTTGCCTAAATACAAGACGCATCCTTGTCCCCCGAATGAGAAGCACCCACCAAATAGTAGAACAAGTGATCCCAAACTTTTAGGTGTAAAGTGTAGGATTACTCCAAAGTTAATTAATGAGGACGCACCCACTAAATACAGGAACAGAACTCCCAAATCACACACCAAGAGTCACCCTACTTCCCCAATGAGTACGCGCCCACTAACTATAGGAAAGGATCTTCAACACCCATAAACATCCCTGGAGGTCTTCTACGATGGACATCCCCCTCCTGGTATACCACGGGAGGGAATTGTTCAACAAACTTGTAAAAATCAATCAGTAAAGAACCTTTAATGATTACCTTTTCCATAGAGGATACGTTTTTAGCAGAGGACTAGTCCTTAGCATAGTACTCATCCGTAACATAGAACTCGTCCTTAGCAGAGGTTTCGTCCTTAGAAGAGGACTCATCCGTAACAGAGGACTGACTCGTCCTTACCAGAGGACTAGTCCTTAGCAGAGGACTAGTCCTTTACCTCTTCAATACCTCCAAAATCATAATTGATATTTAGTTGTCTTTATAATCAACCCGGATCCATCTTAAAATACCCATATCAAATTATAGTTATAACAATACCTTTAGGCAACATTTGGTTTGTAGATTGAGATGGAGGTTGCTGTTTAGTTTGAGGAGCAGCAAAATTAATCTCCTCCAACATATTTCTAGCTTCTATACGATCATTTGTATATGCTATAACTAATCCTGTTGACACAATTATGACCCCCGACCTTCCCATTAAGACTAGTCTTTTGACATGCTGACTTTTTTCTAAAATTTTCAAGACTGATATTTTTTCAAGATTGATACCTATATATAAACGCAGGATATAGTGTTAGTGATTTAGGGTCTTTGGCGATTAGTATGTTTGAGACTTCTGATCAGACATCTATCCTTGGTTGTTGACCAAGATTAAATGGAGACAATTAGATCATAATAGAGTACATTCCTTAAAAGTTTTTTTTAGAGATGGGGGTTAAAACTTTGGTTTGTTAGAGCATCTCCAACGGTGTTTTTTAAAATGGTTGGCTAAAATGATATAAAATACTGATTATGTAAAATTTGTTGAACCTGTAAGGTGTTGGCTTCAATGGAGTTGGCTATAATTATTGGCTATATTTTAAAAATAGTATGTTATTATTATTTCAAGTTATAAAAAATAGAATATATTATTTTAATATGGCAACAGATGATGTGGAGTTTCACTACATGTCTCTAGAGATTCAGCAAATATAGCCAATACACCCAATACAATGAGCTTGTCTATAATTTTAACTAACGGTAATGAACCATTGGAGTGCAAAAATTTTTACACATTCATCTATACTATATTATAATAAGCGAAAGGGGTATAATTTGTAGTTGGTTACCCCTTATTTTTGGTTATCCTCATTCACAACCGTTAGATCTTCAATTCAAATAGATCATGACCGTTAGATACAACAATATTAAAAGTTGAAGGTCTAAGGTTCGAATCTCGCCAACAACATTTTAATATAAAATTAATATTAGATTATGTTATATCGAAAGGTTGAAGGTTCGATTCCCACCAACAACATATTAATTTAGATTTAATACTAAATTAAAAATATTATTTAAAATATTATATATACTAAACTATAAACAAATTTAAAAAAAATAAAAATAACCCGTGCTTTGCACGGGCTATTAGCTAGTTCTTTATAATTCTTATTTATAGTAATTAATTTCAAATTTTACCTAAGAGATCTTCCCCATTGGAGATGCTCTTAAGAAAGTAATTAACAAAAGACAAATGTACGATTTTAAATTTTTTATCTTGCAAATATATGACATTCAATTTCGTACAATAACCTATTTTATCTTATTTTATTTATTTTTCAATTTATAGACCAATTATGTATAAGATGCTGGCTAGTTTAAAAATAAACGAATTATGTGCTGCCTCTAAACACTAAGGACTAGATCAACTAAATATAACATAATCTGTATAATGATTCAACCAAAATATAACAAAAATAGTACTGTAAAGTACTTATCCATTTTGATGACACAAAAGTGTATCGGTGAAATAGGACAAATGAAATATCAGAAGATCAAAAAATTACATGTTACAAAATTTCAATCAATGTTTACATGGATTATTTTTTTAAATTTTGTTTTTTTACTGATTTTTTCCTATTTTTTGTGCTTATTTTTGTTATAAAATTTATAACAAAAATAGTTTTTTAAAATTATTATACCTGTTAAGATAGTTTTAAAATTTAGTGTCAAAAGTATGTTTAAATCAAATAATTTTATATGTTTTATTAAAATAAATTTGTAAAATAGTTTGATCGTTAGTAAAAAAATTCTTGAATAAGAAGGTGCTTGGAAACAAATTAAAGTATAATCTAAAAATATTCCATTTTGAGTCAAGTCTAGCAAAAATTAAGTGATGAAGTTGAGTTTAAACAAAATGGTTTTAAAGATTGTTAAATTATATGGATAAATGCTTTAAATTAAAATAAATTTGTGAAATAACAAAATTATTTAACAAAATTCGAGTACCAATAAAAACAATACAGGCAATACAGACTTGGCCAATCTACTATCTAAAATGAACCACTTGCCTGTGTTCACTTCACAATGAAGATGGAATATAATGTCTATAGAACATGAAAACTGGTAGAAAACAAATCTAAAATTTAAATCTTTTTTATTCTAAATAATATCATGTCATTTCTAAGATTTTTTGTAGCTTTTTATTTACACTGCGACCCTAATAAGATTTATTTCTAAGATTCATTTCTAGACGCGTCGGTGAACATAAAATTAGATTAAAAAAGAAAACAAGAAAGGTTGATGTGTATAGTTTCTTAATTATTCAAGATCACCAATCAATGGATTATTACAATGAAGATTATGACTAGTAGCGAGTTGGTGGTGATTCTGGGGGATCAGGAGCTGACCCATGAGACGGTCCAGACGGGGGATGATGATCACCTTTAGGCTTGGTATGATCCCAAATGGATGAAACATCAAGCAACCTGGGGGAGAATATGTTGGGAGGATAACCTGGTGGATCGGGATTAGGTCCTGATGGAGGAACCGGACCTCTGGGCAACATATGAGAGTACGGAGATGGATCTTGATGAACAAATTTCATCTCCTCTAACTTAACATTTCTAGCTTCTATAGCAATGTTGGTGTTGCCTATAGTTACCAACGTTAACACTATTATCAAACCCAAACTTCCCATAGAGAAGCAATTTTTGTACATGCGAAACTTGTTTTCTGCCTTGATGAATATGTTGTTGGTGGGTATGATCTATATTTATAGGTACATAAGTATGTTAATACATGAAACTTATGATTAAAGATTGAATGGAGATTTTTTTTGATTTGACTATGGAGTATTGAATGGAGATTTTTAGTCATAATATTTGATGATTTTATTCATAGATAATGGTATATAAGTATGTTAATATATGAAATTTTTGATTAAAGATTGAATTGAGATTTTTTTGATTTTATTATTGAGTATTGCATGGAGGTTTTTAATCATAATATTTGGTAATTTTTTATATATGGTTAATGCATATTCTTCACAATATTTGATTGGGATTTTATGGGATTTCTTTCTTAATATTTTGTCTTATAAGTTTATGAATAGCTGCTAAAAATCTCAATAACTTTTAAGAATCTTTTTTATATTCCATATAAGCTTAAAGTTAAATATTTTGATATTTAATCTAGATTTAGAAGAAGTTATTCAAACGTAACGATGGTTAGATAAAAAAGGATTTTAATTATTCTGAGGGATTTTATTTATTCAAACAAAGAAATCCTAATAAATTTGATGATAAAACCTGTACTACATGACATCAACATCAAGTCAGAACAATGTCACAACTTACATAGCTTTTTCCTGTTAATCAACTGTGTTACTATGTTGCATTCACACATAGAATAACTAGAACTAATTTAATTCTAGTTAATTCTAAACAATTTGTTACACATGCACACAATTGCTAATAGGTGTTCTTGGAGGCGCCAGATTGGTGGATTCTCTTTTAGGGAGCGGCTCTGTGGTTGAGAGCCTCAGAGTTGGGTTGTCTCAGTTAGTTTTATCTTAGAAGTTCAGTTGTTTCGTTCTCATTTTTCGTTTTATTGCCTTCTGTTTTCTAGTTTTGCAGTTTCAGGTAGCTTGGCCAGGTGCCATCTTAGATCTGAGTGTTTTGCAGAGCTGAGTAGTCAATCCCCTGGTAGGTAAGCCCCATTTGTTCTAAGCCATGGGCTCAGGTATGACGATGAGCCTTTTTCAAATCTTAGATAATCCTTGGGAATATCACACACTATTAGCTTAATGTGCACTTAGCCGGGGGTCTTCACGAAAATTGCCTCCCTACCGTTAAAAGCAGGGGCATGGTCTGCGTACATCTCACCCCATATCCTTTCTGAACGGGATATACTGGATATGTTTGGTTTTGATTTGGTTTTACAGTAAAATTTGAACTAGGAATCAAAGATTAAAGGGACAATATTAAATCATCATACATCTGTGTCAACGGTGCCTGTATATCTTAATCTGCATTTTAACAATTCCAGTTTAATTTTTAAACATATGACATCAAATTTAAAATCAACGATTCAAATAATCATCCGGCAATATTTCATATATTTGACATATACCTCTTGCACCAACCTCGCTTTGTAAAAACAAATTCTTGTACCAACCTTCTTATTTTATTTTTTCGAATTAATAATTCAATTCCTTATTTTTTTTTTTACTAATATTACAACCACAGATAATGAAAGTTCAAGAAACCCTTGGTTTAAAAAAAACAAGAACTTACACCTAAATATTCCATATAAGCTTAAAAAGTTAAATATTTTAAGAGTCTTTTTATATTCCATATAAGCTTAAAAAGTTAAATATTTTGATATTAATCTAGATTTAGGAAAATTTATTCAAACGTAACTGACGTTAGATAAAAAAAAGGATTTTAATATTCTGAGGAATTTTATTTATTCAAACAAAGAAATTCTAATAAATTTGATGATAAAATCTCTACTACATGACATCAACATCAAGTCAGAATAATGTCACAACTTTACATAACTTTTTCCTGTTAATCAACTGTGTTACTATGTTGCATCACACACAGAATAACTAGAACTAATTTAATTCTAGTTAATTCTAACCAATTTGTTACACATGCACACAGTATAATTTGAACTATTAATCAAAGATTAAAGGGAGAATATTAAATCATCGAATCAATGCATCTGTGCATTTGTATCTTGATCTGCAAATTTAAGCAATTCAAATAATCATCTGGCAATATTTCATATATTTGACATATATGATATACCTCTTGCACCAACCTTGCTTTGTAAAAAGAAAAAAAAAATCTTGTACCAACCTTCTTATTTTATTTTTCGAATTAACAATTCAATTCCTTATTTTTTTACTAATATTACAACCACAGATAAAGAAAGTACAAGAATCCCTTGGTTTTAAAAAAAACAAGAACTTACACCTATCAACATGTTTTTACGAGCACAATTAGACGTAGATCACAAGGTCTTGAACACAATTAAAAATATAAATAAATGAAAAATATAAATAATTTTAAGGATGATTGAAATTAGTTATTATTATGCAGATTAATAGTGATTTATAAGTATTGTTTTCTCCGAGAAAATCAGGATCAAACTCTGCATATATGTGCCAAGCAAGCATAATGTAATTAAGAATAGTTCTGGAACTTAGCAATATGAATCAACGTACTATTTGATTATTCGACATCACCGATAAACAGACTGTTACAAGGTAAATTATGGGTGAATGGTAGTTGGTGGTGGTCCTGGTAGTGGTGGATCAGGAGTTAACCCGTGAGAAGGTCCAGAAGGAGGATGATGATCACCTTTGGGCAAAATATGATACGGAGTGGCTGAAACATCAGGAAATCCGGAGGAGGATGTCCCGGACGGATAGTCTGGTCGATCGGGACTAGGTCCGGATGGAGGAACGGGACCTTTAGGCAACATCTGAAAGTCTTGAGATGGAACGTTAGTCTCGTCCTCTAGCTTGAGATTTCTTGCTTCTATATCAATGTTAGTGCCTGCTACAGCCACCAATGTGAACACTATTATAAACGCTAAACTTCCCATATAGAAATGAATCTTTGTACTTTGCACTCGATCTTTGTTTTCTGACTTAGCAATACATTGTTGGTCGATAGGCTATTTATAGATAACAAAAAATATGTTAATGTAGTTGATAGGTGTAGAGATTTTCGGGAAAAGCACTTACAGTAAATTATCAACATTTATGCACTGCTTTAAATGGGGAATGCATTCGACTGGCATTCTTGCTCGCTTCGTTTCTTCTTCTTTTCTTGTCAGGCGGTTCGTTTTCTTTCTATATACACTTAAATTTTAAAACTTTTCTAAAATCCATGTACCTTCAGTTTGAGCTTTAAATTTTTATAAAAAAAAATTATAATTTTAAGGAAAATAAACTATCTTATCTAACAAAAGACACAAGACATTCGGATTTACAAAAATGTGATTGATGAACTTACATCAAAAGATTGATTGCCTCGATCCAGTTCGTTGTACTTATCCATTTTTTTCATTTTCTGTAATAAACTTTACCAAATTTTGAATGTAAATTAAAAATTATCTAATTAAAATTTAAAGAAACTTAAAAGTATATTTAAAGTACATTGTATATTTTCTAATAATATAATTTAAAATTTTTATTGATATAATACATGCAAACTCAGGAAAAAAAAATTGATAAATTTGACCATAAAAATCTAAAAATAGACGACTAATATGACTTGGAAAAATATCAAAATTTTACTAGCAAGTACTAGTCACGAACAGAAACTTAAGTTATAATATGTTACTAGGCAATTTATCTGCGCTTCGCGCGGTTCATAAATTTTCATTTTAAAATATTAAAAATAGATGAATTATTTTTTATTATTTTAAAAGTTGATTGCTCTCTTACGAAATTTTTTAAAAATTGATTCAAAACAATTTATATAAATTATAATTTTGAAGATACTCTTTTTATATATCTAAAATTTTCGTAATCTCAAAAATATTATAAACATAAAAAGTAGTAATTATGTTACAAACGTAGTCTTTACGATCAAAATTTATAAATATTATATATAATGACACTTTTTAAAGTCGACACCCCTCTCATAACATACATGTTCAATAGTAGTGTAAGAATTTATTTAATTAGAATATTAATTTATTTCGGCATAATATAATGAACAACGGGTGTTTAACTTTTTTATCGATTCAATCTACCGATAAAATTGGGTTTTTTCAATTTAATCAGTTTGATCATAACTCATGTGTAATTTATTCATGTGTAAAAAAAACTATTTGTATTATTTTTATTAGAGGTGTTAAGCGAAGATTTATATATACTTCTATAATTTATTACAATTTCCATAATCACTAATAATAAAGATTGCTTGAGAAGTTAAGGATCGTGTTTACTACAATTATCTGAAAAGAAATGGAGTGGTATTCGATAGGGAATAAAAAAGAGCGCAATGTAAACAATTTTTAATTGTCATTTTACCTTAAAATAAACTTAATTACATATGTAATTAATATTTAATATTGAAATAATAATTATAATGCTCAAATAAAGTTTTGTAATATTTTAAATAAATTTAATAAAATAAATTTAATACATATTTATTAGGGATAATTAATGACTAATTAATATGTCATTTAGAACTATTTAACGCAAGAAAATAATTTCAATAAAAAAACCAAAATAATAAAAATTCAGGAAAACTATCTTGAACGCTTCCGGTAACTTTCCGATCTCCAGGCATAATAATATATATAGATATAGAAAGATTAATAATGCTCAAATAAAGTTTGTCAATCTTTTATATAAATAATATGAAGTGAATTTAATATATATATATATATATATATATATATATATATATATATATATATATATATATATATATATATATATATATATATATATATATATATATATATATATATAATAAGTATAATTAATGATTATTAAAATGCCATTAATCTTCTACTTAATGCAAGAAAAAAATTTAATAAAAAAATCATAAAAGTGTGAATTCAAGAAATATATCTTAAACGCTTCTGGTGCGTTTCTAATCTCCGGGCATTATAATATACTTCTATATAATATAATATGTAGATGAATATAACTTTAATCTTTCAATATTTGTATATCAATATAATTTTGACGGACTCTTTGGTAAATGTTTATCGTATTAATTTGTGTGAACTTCTTATACATTTTGCACTGTTACATTTGTATCTGTTTATACTTGAAAAAATAACATTAAAATAACATTAAAGTAGTTTCCAATTATTTTTAAAAGAATGAGTACGATTTGATTTGCAAAATAATAAATTTTAATATGATGTGAATATAGGTGTCGAATTTCTTCAAAATCCAATCCCGTCTAATTTCTAAAATTTGAAATAAAATAGAATGAATATGTGTACAATATTCTAGCTTAATTTGTGGATACAACTGTTGCATGTTATTATTGGGTGAGTGCCCCAAATACCCACTTTTTATTCTTTCCTTACCAAAATGTCCAGATTTGATAAGCACCGCCCTAAGTGCCCACCACATACGCCACTGACATGGGCGTATGTGGTGATACACCACTGCCATAGGAGCAAGTTACGGGATACGCCCATACAAAAGGAGCAAACAACTGGGGATACGCCACTGCAATCAACGTAACTGGTGATACGCATCTTGAAGATGCGTATCACACGTCAGCACAGGGCTCCTCACCTGCGACAACAAAGGCGATTCCGACGTAATTTTTTGATCTCTTCGTCCGTCCACATCCCTGACTTTCCATTCACCTACCATATACCATTAGAACCGGATTTCGATTCTCTACACACCTATACTAATTTCATAACAGTTAATTTGCTGGATTGAAAACGCCTAAAAATTCGATTTCATAGACTCGAAATCTCCGACGAGCTTCGTTGTGCCCCTGCGGGGCCGGAGGCCATAAACGAAGATGGGAAGATGTAGTACATGAGCTTACGATCGTTTTGGCCTGCTGTAGTCGTTCGGAAAGTTACTGGAGAGCGAGATCGAAGGGGAGAGGCAAGAGTCGTCGGAGTCGCCGGCGAGGAGAAGGAGCAAGGAGACGCGTTTTCTGGATTGCTATAGTAACCTCGGATACGCCCATAGGAGTGGCGTATCCCGTGGGTACAGAAGTCGGTGTTTTCGGAAATGGACATTTTGGTTAGTGGGTAGTGAAAAATTGGGTATTTTGGGCATTCTTTCGTTATTATTTCCAGTCGAATTTTTGTTTGATTAATAGGGTCGTGTTTATTTAAAAAAATATTTAAGCAAGTTGAGGTAGATCAGTTGGTTGTGCTTACCTCTAGTCGATCCAGAGGTTCTGGGTCGATACTCGCTTACCACGAAATTTGTCAATGAATATGTGGTGCTTGATTTATACTCCTTCGTCCCATAATTTTTGTTAGCATTAAAATTTTCGAAATCGAATTTATAAAATTTGATAGACAAATAAACACATCAGAGAATAATATTTATTTTTTATGGACATATCATAATAAATTTTGAGTATTAAATTCTTTAAATCAATTTGTAAAATATTAGTGCCTCCCAATTTACATGTTAGTTTTGACTTTTTAATAGTCAAATTGATCAATTTTTTATTAAACATTAAAAATTATTCAACTATTACTTTTAAAAATCGAAAGTTAAATTTTAAAATAGATTACATATATTTTTTAATGATATTATTTTTTATTTTTTAATTATTATATTTTTTTTTTTTGATAAACCGCGAAATATATTAAAACAGGCAAGCCTGGAAGGAAAACATAGGTAGAATCAGTACATGATAACTAGTAATCGAGCATTTGGAAAACTAAACACAGCTGGCTATATTCTAGAGACGATTCACTGGGAAAAAGATCGCCTTCAATTCGTTGGAGATAGCTGATAAAATCACTGATTTGCCCTGTACTGCTCATCTGCTTTGGCCATTTCCAGCAATACCTGTTCCACATCCATGAGTTCTAATTGTTCCTTAGACCAGAGTTCTGAGATCGTGGCAGTAGTTGTCATTTACAGAGCTTTAGTGTTACTTGTCGAGGGGATTGACGAGTCTTTGACATCTTTGACTGCTCTGTCTAGTATGTCCTTCACCGATAATCCTGCTACTACCTCTTTCTCCATATCAATGACTGTAAGATTGAGACATTTAACTATGGGCCCTAGTGCTCCGGTGTCGATGATTTTTATAGCCTCTTGGCTCATTAGTCCATCATTGTTGAAGGCATATGGAGACAACATCTTTTCCTTACCCTTTTCTTGCGCCACTTTCTCAGGGTGTTGTAGCCCCGAATCCTCATGATTTATGTTGAGAAACAAATTTAGGGTAAGGTTAATTTGAACGGTAGAGTTATTGGTGACAGGCTGTCCCTGTTCTGGACCTTGAAGTTCATGCTCTGTGAAATCAACCCTATTTGTCTCCTCTGCTCCCAGATCCACCTCAACTTCCTGATGTGTGTTTTCCATGACAGCACTTTGGTTGGGGGAGGTAGGTGGTGACTCATCTAGTACTTCACCATGCCCAAGGTTTGGGTGAAACTCCATTTCAGGATATGGCAATGCACGTCCCATGTCTCTGTCCAAGTGGTGTTGTATATTCCCAAACATTTCAGATGCCTCCGTAAACGAAGATAGATTTTGCAATCCATATTCTGCCATGTACTTGGTTTTGGAGTTTCGTTCTTCCGGTATGATCGACACCCTGATTTCAGAGACATCTTCATCGAAGTGGTTAGCATAAAAGGTGTTGAGCTGACTAAAAGCTTCTTCCAGGTCTGGAGGGAGAATGATTACCTCCTGCAGTCGAAAGAAGTCGAATATTTCCCTGACCACTATTTCATTGTGGACTTTTGAGAAACCCCTTGCCACTGAATGGATGATTCCAGCTTGAGCCCCCCAAACGAGGGCTTGCTGTGCAGACATTCCCGAGAGCGGCCCAAGTGCACCCCAGATTTTGTTACTTAAATGATCTCTGGCTATAACACCCAGGCTATTTTTGTTTCCAACAGTAAGTGGGTCTTCAGATTCAACCACATGGATGTTGATCTTGGCAAAGCCTGGTTCAGGGATTAACCAAGCGTACTCCATGTATTGTGGAAAGGAGGTACAGGCTGATTTGAGAGGGGAAAGATGTAAAGGGGATGAGGCCAATGGGAGACTGATAGGCATGTTGCAACGTATATATAGCATTGTGGTGTATGTATTGGAGGTATCCGGGATTCAAAAAAAAATTCCTGGGGAAAAACGAATGCACATGGTTCATGTATGGACTTGGATAGAGCTTAGAGAACTTTTGCCCTGAGAAAATGAATCCTCTTTTGTTAAGCAAGGATGAGGAAACTTAGAGAGCTGAAGCTTTGATTTTCTGTATATGGCCTAATGTACCTCTCGTGACTATATGTCTCGAAGTCTGGACTGATGTAGACTCAAAAAAGAAAAGCTGGAAAAGAAGGTTGTAGAGATTTAGTCAAAAACCAAATCTCAATCCCGTGCTCCCTATCAACCACTGCTATAAGATGGGACACTGAGCGGAGCCCATCCATTACCAGGGACCTATTGCAACATGGAAGGAGCCCAGTACGTGGCCATAACAGGCCTACCGATGCCAGATTTTTCTAGAGAGTCAGCATTGAAATTGAGGTCCTTGGGCACATAATGTAATTGGACTTTAGAGCCCACTAAGTTGGAGAGTGCAGGCAATGGACCTAATACTGGTGAGTAACACTTCAGTCCCAAGGTAATCACTTCTAAAGCGTTACTGGCGTCTGAGCAAATTACTACTGTCTTATTTCCGAATTTTTCTTTCAACACTAACCTCAGTACGTAAATAATTTCTTCTATTTCCGATGCTTCACTCGTACTCACTTCTATAGGCCCTGTGAAAACATGTAACATTTCCCCGCTTTTGGCTTTGATCGTGCCACCAATTCCCCCTCCGGTTTTCTGCCTGGAAGAGTCTATTCCCCAGGCGCCATCCACATCACAGACCAAATCAAACATCTCTAGCTTATATTACCAAAAATTTGAAGATACCCTATGATGTCGAAGGGCAATTGCACCTTGCGGATTGACTCTCCATAATGGATCCTTCCCAAAATCCATGATTTTCGTGGCTTTTCCCCACTTGTCCACTCTGGCTAGGATTAACAACTGTAATGAATCTTTAATTATTCTTTTGTTTGTAAAGACCATGTCATTTCGTGCAAGCCAGCTAGTCCACACAGTGGCTGCTACTACAAGATGCCATGGCCTAGTCAGAACGTCGCCTTTTGTACATGAGAGTAAAGTACTAAGCGAGAAAAGTGTAACCCTTGTTAGTTGTTTTGCCAATCCCCACCATTGGCCTACAAACTCCCACGCCCATCGAGCCAAAACGCAGGACCAAAATACGTGGTTTAACGATTCAACCTCTTGATCGCACCATGCGCATATTGGACTAATTGTTGCGATTCTCTGACACAAGAATTTTTTTATTGGTAGAATGCCCCATTCGAGCTTCCACAGGAACAACAGGATTTTTGGTGGCACTTTGATCGCCCAAAGCTTATTTCATTTCGCCCTTTGATCTCCTGTAGGATGTGCATTAGAAATACACATCTGACTAAAGACTTTGCTTGAGAACGGACCATTCCCAGGGAGCCATTGCAATTCATCTTCCTCATTGAACAAGTCCAACGAGTCCAATATATTCGATAGGCGGCTTAGGGGTGTTTTGTTACTTTCGATCAGGTGCCTAGTCCACAAAAACTAGTTCGTCTGTATTATTAGACCACAAAGTACTAACATCAAATACAGTTGAGTGCTGTAGCTGAGATATTCGATATAATCTGGGGAGTTGAAACATGAGAGGTCCCCCTTCGCACCACCAGTCTTCCCAGAAATATATTTTCCGACCGTTCCGTAGTATCCATTTGAAGCAGTCGTGGGATAGGAGAGCACGAGCTTCTGGGTTTGAATTATGTCCTAAAAAACTTCTTGTTTTTATCACTGTGGTTGGTACTCTGAAAAGGTTGAACCAGAAACTGGGTATGCTGTCTATTGATGATTTAAGCAGAACTAGCCGTCCAGCCATAGAAATGCTATCTGGATTCCAAGACATCAATTTATTATTAATCTTGTCGATCAGAGGGTCCAAGTATTGGATAGAGCTGGGTGATCTACCTATCACTGCTCCTAGATATTGGAGATGGCTTGTCTCCACCTTGCCGCCTAGTAGCTTGGCCCAATGTTCCATTGTAGAATGGTCTTCATTGAAGCAAAATAAACTGCTTTTGTGGTAGTTTATATGCAGCCCGGACATGAGCTTGAAACATTGCAGAATTCTATTCACCCCTCTGATAGACTGGGTATCATTATTTATAAAAAGAATGACATCGTCCGCGAATTGAAGATGCGTGAGTTCCGCCTCGAGGTAGGGCAGCGCGATTCCAGAGAAAAGATTCTTACTATTTGCTGTTGACAGTATCTTGGATAGAACCTCTCCTACTAGGTTGAAGATAAGAGGGGAGAGGGGGTCGCCTTGTCGAAGGCCTCGAAGCGGAAAAAATTCATCTGTAGGAGTCCCGTTAACTAGAACCGATATTCGTGAAGTTTCAAATATGGATTTAACCCACCTAATCCATCTCTCTCCAAAATTCATTTGCTCCATGATATGGTATACGAACTGCCAATTAACCGTTTCAAATGCTTTGGCAAAATCTAACTTCATGATGACTCCTTGGCATTTTTTTGAAAGCAGCGCCGAATAAACCTCATTGGTGATTAGTATGCAATCGGACATATGTCGATGGCGGATGAACGCATTCTGAGTGTCAGACACTAGAAAGTTCATTACCTCACTAAGTCGTCTGGCCAGCACCTTGGTTAGCAGCTTTGTTAGGTCCGATAAGATTGTAGAAGGGGGGGTTGAATACAATCTTTACCTTTTTATCGAAATTTGTCCGTTAGATAATATTTTAGCAAAGACAAATTTGTACGGAATTACTTAACACAATTTTTCAAGTTGAATATAACTGTATATTAACTTGATGTGGTGTTACAAAATCAGTATAACTTATCAAGATGTTAATAACTAATTAGAAAATTCGACATGAACTTTTCTAATTTAGTTAATAATGATCAAGATAAGAACTAGGAAACTTAATTCGCTAGTAGTACAAGAATCACAAGTAATCAAGTTCTATCAGATGGAATATTACAAAGATGAAGAACTTGAATTTCTAGGAATTGTTTAGGCTTTGGTGTTCTTGAGTTTCTTGAGAGAAAATCTGCTGGATGGAATTATATTCTGCTGTGTTTCTCAGTTATGACATAATCTGTCTTTGGTTCTTTTATATCAGCAACAAGTCTTGCTAGCTTTTTGTAGGATATTTAACTGCTCCAGCATGACTTAATCTGCTTCCAAGACTTAATTTTTCTTCATTAAGACTTACACAAACCTCCATTAAGACATAAACCTGGTCGGTATGACTTAATAAAAGTTCGGTATGACCTAAAATAGCTGGCAGGTGGTCGGTATAACTTAATCAGGATATTTTGGCTCGGTATGACATAATCTGAAATTGCTCGGTATGACCTAAACTGCAATCTTCAGTCGGTATGACATAATCCAGAAGCTTAGCTCGGTAAGACATAATGTTGAAGCTTCTCGGTAAGACATAATGTTGAAGCTTCTCGGTGTGACATAATTTAGGTCATACCGATTTTGTCTTCACCAAGACATAATCCAATCCTTTTCCTTTTAAGTCATATTGATCCATTTAATTAATTAATGATTATCCAATTCACATTTAATTGATACAATAATTAATTTAATAAATTAATTAATTCTTCTAGAATTAATTCATTTAATTAAATCAACTAAATGATTTATATCAATTATAAATGAATTTAATTAAATCAATAAATAATTAATTTAATTCTTACAAACCACTGAAGGTAGTAAAGAATTACCACTGACTTGTGTTGACGTTCGATGTACTGTCTGGTTCATGAACGACTAACTTCAATGATGTTTCTTCACTTTTGACTTTAGGTTGTGGTTTATTTCTTCTCTCAATTCTCTTGTACTGTAACTGACATTCAAACTATCACTCGAAAAATCTCTGTCACTGTTCAAATGAATCCATTCACTTCAATGCTATACTGGGGCTTGATCAGATAACTGAATCATCTTCCAGTGTACGACATCAAAACTATAGATTGACTTTTCTTCTTTCTTCTGACAGATAATACTTCTTGAGATTCCTGTGACAGTTCATATGTATATTTACTTATTACAATTTGGTTTAAGTTGATTAGGATCCTCTAACTACAAATAGGCTGATTCATATGCCTTTCAATCTCCCCCTATTTGTTTGTTAGACAATAACAATCAAATACCTAGAGGATACCTCAACTAATTCAACTTAACCAAATGAAAGATAAAATATTAAACGTAAAGCAAATATCAAATAGTTCTGGTTTGTATTAAACATTTCCAGAGTCAAACAAAATGGTAAATACAAGATAGATGATCCTTTAGCCTGATCATATTTAACATATTCCTATCTTGACCTATCTAGCTCTAAAGATAATACACGTAGAGCTGATCTTCAATTACTGTCTTCTCGTCTAAATTCTCCTTCTTCTGGCTCATCTGTGACTTGAAGTTTCATGTGTAAATCAGAATCAACAAGACGCTCTCTTCTTGATGACAATCCTTGAGGTAAGACTCAAGGAATTCCAAGCTTTTTTCTCAGTTCACCTTGAAATTTCTTGTAATCTTTTATATTCGTTTGTGCATAGGATCGAATGTGATCTGCAGCTATTACCTTTTCTTCAGTCAAGAATCCATGATTTCTGAGAGCATATTCAGCATATACCAAGTGTTTTGCATGATGTTCATATAACTCATCTGTCTGAAGATTGATTGAATGAAGTACCTCTCCCTTAAGAAATTTTACTTGAGGATGATCCTTAATCACTTCTGGTCCAGTTCTTTCAGCAAATTCTTTGAACTTCTCATGTAACAACACACCTAGCTCAGAAGATGTTCTCACCTTAGGCCTAAGTACCCAAATCTCTGTCAGTGATCTGTCATAAAAGAACTGAATAGATACTCTGAAAGTTCCAACATTATGACAATCCACAAATATTACCAGCTCATCAGATTTGGGTTCAAATGCAGTAGTTATCCTGATGACTTCTACCTTTAAGGCCTTTATATACATATCATGAATTGGATTTTCCAGTTTGAATTCCTCGAGAATTTCTCCAAGACGACGATCTTCATAATCAGAACTCTGAGGTGAATCAATTGCTTTTTGAGCACGTTCCCATTTGTCACCGCTCTTTAGTCTGATATATGTCTTTCTCTTCTCAACATTTATAGCATGTAATCGTTGTAATGCTTGCTGTTCAGCTTTCTGAAGTTCTTCATTTCGTGCAATTTGCTCTAATGACTTTTGAAGCTTTTCTTCTCTCATCAGCAAATTAGCTTCCCTCTGAGCAAATAATTCTTCAGATTCTTTCTCTGCTTGTTGAGCTTCATATTCAGATATCACTGGTTCTTCTTCTTCCCAGTGACTTAAATCTGGTTCAGGTAATTTCTCACCTTCATCAGAAAAATCAAAGTCATCAAAAACATCAAGATTACCTGGTTCACCCGTGACTTGATCATCTGCAACAACTTTCTTCTTCCCCTTATTCCTCCTGTCTTCACTGTCTGTATCAGATTTATCAGATTTACCTCCTTTCTCTCCTTGTCCTTTCTCACCACCTTGTGATTTCTGTGCCTGTTGTGATTTCTCCCCCTTAGTTGAGGAATCCTTTACAGATTTATCAGTTGCACCAGCTTCAGGATCTCGTTCATCATCATCACCACCTGTTCTTGCAAAGAATTCTCTTTCTTCAGTAGTTGGTGTGCGATTTTGACTGATCAGATGAAATAAATGCCTTAATCCTTTAGCTTGATGTGCATTTTTCTTCTCAATTTGATCTAGTCGAAAATCATTAGAACGCTGATTTTCATGCACTTCTTCCTGTAGATTGTCAACCTTGTTGGAGATTTCAGCAATAATTTTGTCTTGTGCCACCGTGACCTCACCAGAATCATCAAGAGCTTTTTCATGAGAAAGTTCGAGAGTTTTGATTTTATTAGTGAAGAATGTCTTCAAGTTGTTGATGTCACCCTTTATCGAAGTAAGCTGATTATCAACAGAGGTGGATGGAGAAGACTGTTTATCCACTTGTGCTCGAAGTAATCTAGCTTCAGCTTTACTTGCTTCTAGTTCCCTTTCCAGATCTTGTATTTTTTGTAACAATGAGAGAGTGTATGTGTCTGTGTGTGCACTCACCTGAGTTTCACTCTGAATTTCACTCACCTGATGTGCATGTGTATCACTCAATTTTGTGGTAATCCTCACATCACTCCTCTCAATTTCCTTAGCTTTTCCAGAAGCGGTACCTGCAGTTAAAATCACCCTAGCCTCCTCTGGGAAGGTCAGTGGTGGTGCAATGGGAGTTCGCAAATCCCTGTCCTCAATCAATTCCACTTGTACATTTGGATTTGTAATCTGAATTGCTTCAGTAGTAGATTGATCAAGTTGCCTTCCACTTTCTTCAGTCGAAACTGCGAGTGGAAACTCCCTTGAGGGATCTAGGAATGTTTCTCCTAGGAGGGGAGATGATGGTTCCATTAAAGTTGGCAAGGAACCAAGATTTCCCTCAGAAGTCTGTGAAGACTCTTCTACCGTAACTATGGTAGGCACTGTTTCAGACTCAATGTTCTCTCCTGTCAATGTGTCCCTATTTTCATCATAATCTATCTGTTCTCCCATTGTTAGTAATAACAAAGGGGTTGTGCCTGACACATTACAGGATGCCATGGCCCTATGGCGAATTTCAATAGTATCATCCTGTTGAGAGGATGATCCTAGTAACTGTTGCATGGCCATATCAACGTCCATATCTTGTTGGGAAGATATGGATGGGCTTACAGTTGCCTCTGAATCAGTTCTAATTTTCTTTTGTAGAGGCAGAGCTGTGGGTTCACTCATTATATTTCTTCTTTTCTTTGCTCTTTGAAAGGGAATTTTCTTTCTGGAGTGAAAGGTTTTAAGTGATGTAGATTCAGTGTTTGGCTCTATGACCAGGGTTAGAGATTGCGGTCTTACAATCCCTTGGTCAGCCCTATCAACCACTTGGGTTCCAGAAATAGATTGAGAAGTAGAAATAGTTTGAGGAACAAAAGACAATACCTGGTCAGCTGATTCTGCGATAGTCTCTGATAGGATTGGTTGATTTAATTCAGGTTCAGGGACAGATGCAGTTTCTTCCACTGGATGTTCAACAACAAGTGCAGATGGCTGAGGAACAATTTGCTGAGCAGGTTCAACTTGTTGATTGCCTTGATCTTCATGTTCAACAAGTATGTTATCCACTGGTGGTTCAGGGTTTTGTTCAGGTTCTGGTACAGGTTCAATGACAGGTAGTTGTATATAGTTTGACATGTATTGGGTGACAACTACAGGTATGTTTGTGAATTTAGGCTTGTTGCTGTACTCAGTGAACAATCTGGTAGAAGGTTTACCTGACACCAGTGATTCTCCATTCAGGAATTGGGCTTGGTTTTCTAGTTCCACTAGATAATTAAAAATCAATGACAGGAATCTTGGATAATAGCATGATACTTTTTCTCCATGATCAAAATTCCTCTTTGCATTAATGATTCTTCTAACCATCGGAACACACAGTAGTCTACCAATATTAATTCTTCGGTTGTGTGCAACTGCATATCCAATATGCTGCATGAAGGATGGTAATACCCCGAAGTTCCCTTTAGTAGAATTGGCAAAGACTTTAGCTAAGGTGTCAAACAGATAGTCCCATTCCTGAACAAGGTGCTTTTTATTCCAAACAGTTTGATCAGGTCTGTCTTGGTAGAATATACCATTCAAAAAATTTATCAATTCTTGTTCTGATGGTAATTCTTCGAAATTGTCACTGGGAAAGTTTATGACCGTATTTATAACATTTTCATCCACTGTGTACTGATTGTCTCCGACAGAGAAGACAAACGATCTGTTGTCATTGGAAATGACAGCAGTAGTACACATGATTCGCAAAGGTTCAATTTTTAAGGGAGCATCTAAGCTCAAAGCAGTGCGAACTAGTGAATTATCGTTTAAAAATCGAATCCACGGTCGAAAACGTTCAAGTGAACATTTTTCTGGATCAAAATAACCGATTAAATTATGTTTAATAATTTCAAATCGATCAGCCATTTTAATCAAGATTTAATTTCTTTGAAAATTTCAGGTTTTATAAAATAATGAATTAAAAATTAATTTTTCGAATTAATAAATAATTAAAAATTCGAGAAAATTAAAAGTTGTTAAAAAATTCTGAAAAATTCACACAACAATCTCCTTACACACACGAACACACGTATATTTTTAGATTTCTAAGATTCGAACCCAGTTTTTCTGAAAAAAATCGTATTTTGCGATTTTCGATTTCAAAATCCTTCAAAATCGGACGAAAATGCGAGTTTAAGCACTTAAAATGTAGATAATCAGACAAGGAGTCGACTTATGTGATTAGATCGTGATTATCAACAAGATTCGAGACAAAAATTGGGCATGAACGATCGTATATGCGTGTGTATATATGTGTGTATCTATAGTGTTCTCTAAGACTTAACTTGAGAGAAAGAAATAAACTGAAATATGACTTAATTCTAATATATATTCTAAACACTGAATATGACATAACTTGATTATGACTTAATAAAATAGAACTAAGACTCGTTATGACTTAAATATAAAAACTGACTCTATTATGACTTAATATACATAGATACTGATTATGACCTAATTAAAGCTAATACTGAATATGACTTAATGACCGGTAAGACTTAACCTGGTTATGTCATACCGAATATAAATTTTTAAAACTAATAAGACCTAAACTAATTAAGACTTAAGCTTAATATTCTAATAAGACTTAGAATTATATATAACAAGACTTAACTAAAAATTCGAATAAGACCAAAAATTAAAAAATAGAATTATTCCAATAAGACTTAACATAATTAATACTTATTAAATATAATAGACTTATTAATAAGACCTATTATTATTCTGATTTAATTTAAGACATATCCTTATTAAAATAAATTAAAATATATACAAATAATTCAAATAAACACACAAAAATATACAATTAACTTATAAAAATAATAAAAATATTATATAAAATTAAACAAATAATAAAAATAATTATAAATACCATATGCTATTCTATTAACGAAAACAAAGCAATATTAACAGGACAAACACTACAAAACATATGATAAATTAATTAATAAAATAGAAATAAATATCTACAAATATTCTAAAAATACAGAAATATGAAGTATTAAATAATATGAATAAACAGAGTGAAAAATAACTAAACAAGCAAGAAAATCAGTTGGTAAAATAA
Source organism: Saposhnikovia divaricata (assembly GCA_036435485.1). Classification (NCBI taxonomy): domain Eukaryota; kingdom Viridiplantae; phylum Streptophyta; class Magnoliopsida; order Apiales; family Apiaceae; genus Saposhnikovia; species Saposhnikovia divaricata. The sequence continues at coordinate 62,336,085 of CM071598.1, forward strand.
TTATACAAGTGATTTCAAACAACAAATATTCACAGAATAATCACTTGCAAAATTATTAAAGATCAAATTTCAGATATTAAAAGTATTAATTACTAGGACTGTTTAACATACCCAATTCACTAACAATATTAGTGAATGAGGATTCATTAAGCGACTTAGTAAAAATATCTGCAGTTTGATCTCCAGAGCCTACAAATAGTAGTTGCACTGTACCATTCATTACATGCTCTCTTATAAAATGATACCTTATGTCAATGTGCTTTGTCCTTGAGTGCTGCACAGGATTGCTGGCGATTGCTATGGCACTTGTATTGTCACATAAAATAGGGATATTTTCCAATACAATGCCATAGTCCATTAATTGATTCCTAATCCATAAGATCTGAGCACAACAGCTTCCAGCAGCTATATATTCAGCTTCGACTGTAGAGTTGGAAACTGGTTGCTGTTTCTTACTGAACCAGGATACCAATCTTCCACCTAGGTATTGACAACTCCCAGATGTACTTTTCCTGTCTACAACACTTCCTGCATAATCAGAATCTGTATATCCAATTAAAGTAAAACCAGATTCATTAGGGTACCAGATGCCTAAATTAGGCGTACCCTTTAGATATCTTAAGATTCTTTTGACAGCAGTGAGATGGATTTCTCTAGGGTTCGCTTGGAACCTTGCACACAAGCATGTGGCAAACATTATATCTGGTCTACTAGCAGTTAGGTAAAGCAATGAGCCAGTCATACCTCTATAGCCTGTGATATCTACCGTGGCAGAACTTTCACATAAACCAATTTTGACAGCTATAGTTGACGGTGTCTTTGCTGATGAGCACTCCTCCATGTGATATTTCTTGAGGAGCTCCTTGATGTACTTGGATTGACAAATAAATATTCCATCTTGTCTCTGACTTATTTGTAATCCAAGAAAGAATTTCAGTTCTCCCATCATGCTCATTTCAAACCTACCCTGCATTAACTTAGAAAACTTCTTGCATAGAAGCTCATTAGTAGACCCAAATATAATATCGTCCACATAGACTTGGACTAGTATTATATCATTCTTATGTCTTTTAGTGAAGAGCGTTTTGTCTATGACACCTCTTATAAAACCATTTTCTAATAGAAATTCAGAGAGAGTGTCATACCATTTTCTTGGGGCTTGCTTAAGACCATAGATAGCTTTGTAAAGAAAGTAGACATAGTCCAGATGATCTTGAGTATGATGTTGAGTATGACTTGTTGACCCTTCATTATCTCCCCCTGAGTTTTTGCCAGTTTGACTTGTTGATGGTTCAAAAGTATCAGTGGTGTCTTGAAAATTATCATTGTTTTCACCAGCATCACCTTGATCATTACCACCAACATTTGGATTATTATTATCAGCAACAACGTCAGGTTGATTGTCATCATCTGAATCTGAGTCTGACATGTCATCAAACTTAAGCTTTTCAGATGGATCTTCATTTTGGATACTTGGGAGTTTTGTGTCATCAAATGTAACATTGACACTTTCCATAGTTTTCTGTTGATCAATAAGATACACCTTGTAGGCTCTTCTAGTATAACCAATAAATATTGCTTCATGTGCTTTTTCTTCAAATTTACCACCTTGATCATCTCCTTCTTTCAGCACAAAGCATTTTGTCCCAAATACATGGAAGTACTTGAGAGTTGGTTTCTTGTCATGTAGAGCTTCATATGGTGTCTTCATTAAGTCTTTATTGATAAGTGTTCGATTCTGGGTATAGCATGCAGTGTTGACAGCTTCAGCCCAAAAGCTCAATGGAAGCCTTGATTCACTTAGCATAGTACGTGCAGCTTCAATCAAGGTTCTATTCTTTCTTTCAACTACTCCATTTTGCTGAGGAGTTCTGGGAGCCGAGTACTGTCTAGTTATACCCTTTTCAGTGCAAAAGTCATTCAGAACTGCATTCTTGAATTCAGTTCCGTTATCTGACCTTATAGCTCTTACTGGACGATTAGAGTCCAGCTCAATTAACTTAATGTGATCAACTACCAGTTGTGGAGTTTCATCTTTTCAGTTCAGAAATAGTACCCATGTGAATTTTGAGAAATCATCAACAATCACTAGAGCATATCTTTTTATTGACATGGACATCACACTAACTGGACCAAACAAATCCATATGGAGAAGTTGTAATGGTTCAGTTATTGATGATGTGTTAATGCTCCTGTGAGTTGCCCTTTTTAACTTTCCTTTTTGACAATCATCACATAGACCTTCCTGAGTAAATTCAATCGAAGGTAAACCTCTCACCAATTCTCTTTTAATTAGAGAATTCATTGTTTTGAAGTTTAGGTGAGAAAGTTTCTTGTGCCATAACCAACTTTCATCAGTGGATGCCTTTGAATAAAAACATCTAATTTCTTCTGTGCTTCCAGAGTTCATATTGGCTATGTACAAGTTTCCTTTTCTTACTCCAGTCAACTGCGGCCTTTCATTTCTCTTGTGTGATATTAGACAATTCTTCTTGTTGAAATGAACTTCATAACCTTTGTCACAGAATTGATTAATATTGAGCAAATTGTGCTCAAGGCCGTTCACAAAAGAGACATCTTCAACGATAACATTTCCAGCTTCTAATCTGCCATATCCATCAGTTTTACCTTTGCTGTTATCTCCAAAGTTAACGACTGGGCCGGCCTTCTCCACCACATTTGACAGCAGGGCTCTATCTCCGGTCATATGCCTTGAACATCCACTGTCCAGAATCCACATGACTCGTTCAACCTGTTTTAAACCCTGCAATGACAAATTGGTTAGACTTTCTTCGGAACCCAAATTTGATTGGGTCCAGAGTACTTAAAAAATTGGCCTTTATCAAAGCAACACTTTTTATTTTAACAATATTTTCTTCAGGTACTGGACATTTAACCCTGTAAACATCTTTAACTTGATTTGGTTTCAGCTTGGGTAACCATGTCTTCACCATATCCTTAGGAGGACTTGGAGTCCTAGTCTTAGGATTAGGAGGGTTTACAATCCTGGATCTAAAATGATTATTTCTGCTCATATGCTGTCTAGGAACATTCTTATCAACACATGCATGATTACCGTTAAAGTAAGTAGACATTATATTAAAAGCACAAGACATTCAATTAACAGCATTGCATTTCTTATGAGCAGTATCAATAACAGGAATAGCATGCATGGTAGATATGTTGTTGCATTTATTCATGTTGTTACTTCTACTACTAGTTTTCAAGGAACTAGTAGACTCACCAACTCTTTCTGTTTTCTTAAACACAGACTTTCTATCTTCATCATTTTTAACAACTTGATTACTTTTTAAGACTACACCATTAGCTACATCCTCAATGCGCATCTCTTACTTAATGATTAAAGATGTTGTATCCAAAGGTTCTGCTATGGATGTCTTAAAGAGTGGGTTACTAACACCCTTAAGCACTATTGGTATACCTCTTTCTACAGCACTGACACGATTAGGGGTAATAATGCTTGTTCGTCCAATAGCTTCATTATAATCAAACCCAATTCCTACGGTTTGATTAATAGCTTGTTGGTTAAACAACTCTTTAGCCACTTTACATGAATTAGAAGTAGCAACCTTTATTTCTAGTTCAGCTATTGTCTCACGTTGTTGAACCACTATCAACGCTAGAGACCTCTCAAGTTCTTTTAGAATTCTTATTTCTGATTTTTGTTTATCATGGCAATTTTGTACATCGTGTAATTCTGATAATTGATTTCTATGATCTGTATTTAACAAATTGATCCTTTCAATCTCTCTATTAGCATAACCTAGTGAATCACTAAGTTGATAAATATATTGACTTTCAGAAGATGATACCTCAGATGAAGTACCACTGGAGTTATCAGATTTTGCCATCAGGGCAAGATTGCCATACTCTTCTTCTTCAGAGTCTGTATCATCCCAACTCTTTCCAGCAGCCACATAGGCTTTACCTGTCTTCTTCTTCTCAGATCCAAAGTCTTTTCTTTGGTTTTGTTTTGGCTTTTGACATTCAGTAGCAAAATGTCCAAGTTCATTACAGTTGTAGCATCTAATTTTACTTCTTTCAACTGTTCCAGTTTTGTAACCTCCTCTGTTACTTGAGGATGAAGAACCTCCTCTCTGGAACCTGTTATAGTTAGATTTGTACCTGAACTTGGGATTCTTCCTGAATCTGAAGTTACTGAATTTCCTTACCAACAAAGCCATGGACTCATCTTCCAACTGAGCTCTTCTAACGAATAGAAGTCTCCTTCATCTGGACTAGCATTCGTTTGACCAACTTCAACTTCAAGCTTGCCACTGTCAACACTATAAGATTGAATAACCTTATCTTCCACTTCCTGTTTGTTCTCAACAATAAGAGCTGTAGAAGTATTAGCAACTCTTCCTTTTCCATAAATCTCCTTTTGTTGAGATTGTTCCAGTTCATAGGTTTTTAAAACGCCAAAGAGTCTTTCTACAGTAATTTCACTTAGATTCCTCGACTCTCTGATAGCTGTAATCCTATGTTCTAGATGAACAGGCATTGACAGTAGAAATTTTCTGTTGATCTCTTTCTGAGTGTAGTACTTGCCATGCATCTGTAAATTGTTGACAAGTTTGTTATATCTTTCAAACACATCTTGAATACTATCATTGGATGCTGATCGAAAGTGTTCATACTCAGATGTCAGAATTTCTAGACAATTCTCCCTAACTTCCTCTGTTCCTTCATTCACAGTTTCAATGGTTTCCCACATGTGCTTTGCAGTCTTGCAGTTAATCACATGACTGTACATTACAGAGTCTAGAGAATCTATTAAGATCAGTCTTAAATTAATGTCAAGTCCAGCTTCCTCTCTTTCAATAAGAGTGTATTCAGAAGAATCTTTGTGTACAAACCTTGCAGGGGCAACAACTTTTCCATCAGTAACAACTTCAGGAATTAATCCAAAAGGTATTATTGGTCCTTTTGATAAGACTTTCATGTATTTAGGATTTGCAACCTCGAGGAACATTAACATTTTGTTCTTCCACATATCATAACTCTTTTTGTCATATATGGGAATTTTCACAGTTCCAACTTTAGAAGACATGATGAAATTTTTTAAGAGAGTTAAAAAATTCGGGGATGATTTTTAATCGAGTAAAATGGAATCTTTGATTTGTGTATCAATCAATCGGCTCTGATACCAATTGTTAGGTCCGATAAGATTGTAGAAGGGGGGTTGAATACAATCTTTACCTTTTTATCGAAATTTGTCCGTTAGATAATATTTTAGCAAAGACAAATTTGTGCGGAATTACTTAACACAATTTTTCAAGTTGAATATAACTGTATATTAACTTGATGTGGTGTTACAAAATCAGTATAACAACTTATCAAGATGTTAATAACTAATTAGAAAATTCGACATGAACTTTTCTAATTTAGTTAATAATGATCAAGATAAGAACTAGAAAACTTAATTCGCTAGTAGTACAAGAATCACAAGTAATCAAGTTCTATCGGATAGAATATTACAAAGATGAAGAACTTGAATTTCTAGGAATTGTTTAGGCTTTGGTGTTCTTGAGTTTCTTGAGAGAAAATCTGCTGGATGGAATTATATTCTGCTGTGTTTCTCAGTTATGACATAATATGCTGTCTTTGGTTCTTTTATATCAACAACAAGTCTTGCTAGCTTTTTGTAGGATATTTAACTGCTCCAGCATGACTTAATCTGCTTCCAAGACTTAATTTTTCTTCATTAAGACTTACACAAACCTCCATTAAGACATAAACCTGGTCGGTATGACTTAATAAAAGTTCGGTATGACCTAAAACAGCTGGCAGGTGGTCGGTATAACTTAATCAGGATATTTTGGCTCGGTATGACATAATCTGAAATTGCTCGGTATGACCTAAACTGCAATCTTCAGTCGGTATGACATAATCCAGAAGCTTAGCTCGGTAAGACATAATGTTGAAGCTTCTCGGTAAGACATAATGTTGAAGCTTCTCGGTATGACATAATTTAGGTCATACCGATTTTGTCTTCACCAAGACATAATCCAATCCTTTTCCTTTTAAGTCATATTGATCCATTTAATTAATTAATGATTATCCAATTCACATTTAATTGATACAATAATTAATTTAATAAATTAATTAATTCTTCTAGAATTAATTCATTTAATTAAATCAACTAAATGATTTATATCAATTATAAATGAATTTAATTAAATCAATAAATAATTAATTTAATTCTTACAAACCACTGAAGGTAGTAAAGAATTACCACTGACTTGTGTTGACGTTCGATGTATTGTCTAGTTCATGAACGACTAACTTCAATGATGCTTCTTCACTTTTGACTTTAGGTTGTGGTTTATTTCTTCTCTCAATTCTCTTGTACTGTAACTGACTATCACTCGAAAAATCTCTGTCACTGTTCAAATGAATCCATTCACTTCAATGCTATACTGGGGCTTGATCAGATAACTGAATTGTCTTCCAGTGTACGACATCAAAACTATAGATTGACTTTTCTTCTTTATTCTGATAGATAGTACTTCTTGAGATTCCTGTGACAGTTCATATGTATATTTACTTATTACAATTTGGTTTAAGTTGATTAGGATCCTCGAACTACAAATAGGCTGATTCATATGCCTTTCAAGCTTGAATGATGCATTCATAAGGCTAATGGGAAATCCACCGGGGAATATGCCTCCTTCAATTTAGGAATTAAGGCCATAAAAGATGAATTTAGGCCTCTAGGAATGATACTGCTACTGTGGAAGCCAGAAAGGAATTCCATAAAGTCCTTTTGAATAAATTTCCACATAGCTTTTATTACTCCAACATTTAAGCCATCCGGCCCTGGTGCTTTATTGGAATCAGATGCTTTAAATGCTTCCTCCACTTCCTGAATGCTAAAGTTCATGGTGAGTCTGTCCTTCATATTTGATGTCAATTTTTTCATCAAGTGGTCTGGAATGTTGAAAACTTTACTCTCCGGTATTTCCCCAAGCAGTGTTTGGAAATGTAATAGTATTTCCTTTTTGATTTCCGACGGCTTAGAGACCCATCCCTGGCCTGTTTGTAAGCTGAGGATAGCGTTTGAATTCCTTCGATGAGAGATAGCCCTGTGAAAGAATTTTGTATTCTTCTCTCCCCTCAATTGCCAGTTAAGCCTTGATTGTTGGCATAACATACTCGATTTGATACGATATAGATCCTCTAGCTTACATCTGATCTCCGTTTTTGTCTTGCAGTCTTTATTTTGGTCATCTGCTATTTTCTGTTCCTGTTCCAAGTCCTCAATCCTTCCATCTATGTTGCCAAATTTTTCTTTATTCCAAACCTTAACAAGATTCCTTATTCCTTTGAACTTAGCATGGATAGAGTTCGAGGGGGTATTTGCCCAGAATAGTTCCAAATGGGTGATTAGTTCCTCCTTTTCCAGCCAACAATTGAAGAATCTAAAGGGTTTGGGGCCCCAATTTGTCTTCGAGTTTTTCAGTAGAATCGGAACGTGGTCGGAGTTTTTCCTACTTTGGGCCTCTAAGATCCAGTCCCCTGAAGATGCCCATTGATGGTTAATGAGTGCCCGATCTAATCGACTTTTCCTAGAAGCAGGGCCAAACCAGGTAAACAAGGAGTTAATTAGGGGAGCATCTAGAAGGTGATTTGTGTCCAGAAATTCTGAGAAGGCATGAGTATCCGAGTAACGAAATTCACAATTTTCCCTTTCTGAGGGGCTGAGAACTGAATTGAAGTCTCCTATAATCAAGAGACTTATGTCTTGTAGTCGATTGATGTATGCTGTCAATGTTTCCTATAGTTGTTTTTTGAGCGACAACTTTTGCGGGGCATACACATTGAGGCACATAAACTCAGTTCCAACGCCCACCAATTTACCTCGAGTACCAATCCAATTTTTCTCGACAATAGCCTCCATTACTATAATGGCGTCTTTGTTCCAGACAGATAAGAGCCCCCCAGAAAGACCCGAGGAAGGGGCTTCCAGCCAACCCACATCATTGCCTAGTCCCAAGGACTTGATATTCTGTTCTGTCCACCCTAAGGATTTTGTTTCCTGTAGGCACAGGAAGGCTGCCTTTGTGCTTTGGAGGACTGTTTTGATATTATATCTGCTCGTGGTGTTTGAGGCACCCCTCACATTCCAACTCAAGAAAAGTGTACTATCTATAAAAGTTGGAACAATGGCAGAAAAGTTACAAAACCTTAATCTTTGTATATTTATATATTTCAAAAATTAAAAGGGACATGTATAATGGGATGGAGGGAGTATTCAGTTATTTACATTCATTTTTCATGTTTTAAAACATTCGTATGTCATTAATTGAGAGAACAATAATGGTTTTAGTTTGAAAAGATAACCCACAAAAAGAAGAGCTCGCTAAAACCCAGCAAAAGTCCTATGGGAAAAAAATTCAAGGGGAAAAAAGAGTGCCCTACAAAATACAAATACATCGTTTACAAAGAGGCTAAAAGAAAAAATTAGTAACTTCTGGTAGATATAGCGAGTCCCCATCAATATTTATAACTAAATTGACTTGTACACCGAGGTACTCTTTCCATCCCTCTAGCCATCCAAAACTCACCTTATATATATTTAACTGAAAATCACAAAAATTACAAAATAGGAAAACATAATTACATTTATATAATATAGCAAAATAAAATACATAAAAGATATCGAAAAACAAAAATAAAATCATAATATAATATAATATAGTATAATAAAGTAGAATATAACCAAAGGGGATCCTTTGGTTAGATATTAATTTAAATAATTTAAATAGGCATAAGAAGAAAATTATTAAAAAATTAATAAACATTAGTATTTTAAAAATCAAGACTCAAAAAATGAATTTAAAAATCAACTAAAATAATTTAAACAAGACTGAAATATAGCTAATAATATATACTTTTTATATAAAAAATATATGCTTAACTATTCACATTAAAAGCAATCAAAAAATAAGGTATTATTAACATAAAACAAGGCTAAATCTAGTAAAATTAAAGTCAATAAAACATAATTTTTGAAACTGTCATAATTATTAACTCATAAATAATATAAATGAAGAATTTGAAAAATAAATTTACTATATAAAATATAGTGTATATATATTAAAACAAAAACAAGTCACCTGGAATGACACAAAATCATCATTAACGTATGGTCAACACGTCATCATATATGGCCAAAACATACTATCATAATTAGTTATCATAAAAGATACACCTAGACCTAAAATCATCATAACATTCACCTATTATATAAAACTGGCATAATAATTCGTGTAAAGTACGGGTTATTTTCTAGCATTGTTCAACTACATTGCGAACTTGTGTATTGTTTGGAGCAATTTGATAATATTTTTATACATAAGAAATATATGTAATAAATTTGGAGCATGTTTGTGAAGAATACATGATCACCAAAGTGTTCGAAGACACCATTCTCATGCCAAAGCAATCCATTAGGCAAGTATATGTCTTTGCAAGCATTTACAAAGAAATACAAAGAAATGGCCATGCAACAAATTATTGACTGCTTTCATGTTTGAAAATTTAGACATTTTACAATACATATTAAAGATTACAAGACCTTAATTATTGTAACATACATGACGTTAATTATTAAAATTTAAGATAGGAAGTCTTTTTTTCTATTATGATCCTGCAGCATTCAGCTAGGAAGTTCCTTTTTTTGTTCTAGTCCTACAACATTCAGCGATACCTGAGAGCACTCGATAAAATGAACCATAACATTATACTGATGAAAATGGATCAGAGACTTCTCATTTTACTGTATTATCCACATTTATAAATGCCAATTCATTGATAGATACAAGCTGGCAACCTAATATTAGTTCACTCGCCCACTTTGTCACAACCAGAATTAAAGTTTAAACACTTGATAAACAAAAAATTCACAAAAGATAAAGAGGTGGTTGGCGCCGATGGGAATTTCACATAAGTAAAACTCAAGCCTTGCTTCATAGTTAAATCTAATTTTTACCAATTTCATAGCATTAAACAACTCACTCTTTCTGGCGAAAATGCTCATTTACCAATGATATCAACTCGTCAACTTTCCTCACTCTCCCGTCCCTGCTCAAATTTTGACTGTTAAGGCTACACATAATTCTCTTCTTATAATCATCCCTAAACGCCTTGCTACTACTCTCGTAGGACATTATTGATGTAGGACAGAATATTAAATTGATAATAAAACATATAATAAGTAATGAATTATACGAATCCCAAGAATAATCAATAATATTATTCCCAAGAAAAATGTATAATCAAAGCTAAGTAATATGTGGGGGATTACATCACTTATATAGAATAATTAAACCCTAGCACTAAACCTAATGGACCTAAGGCCCGTAAACAAATGGGCTTTATTCTAATTAAACTACTTAAATAATAAACTCCTAGCCCCACATATAAAACATTAGGATTAATACATCATTTATATCTACACTAGACAAGTATAAACTAATAATAAACATATATTTTAATTCTTTATTTCCGTTCCTCATCATTCTCCCCTTGTTGGAGAAAACTCGACCACGAGTTTTGTAGAAGTCAAGAACCATGCAAGACTGAGTTGGAACAAAGAAAAAGTGTTTCCCCTTGAAGATGTACGGATTAGATGCAAAAAAAACTTCGAAAACTGACTAGCAAGCGAAGGAAGCTTAGGCAAGTACTCTGGAATGATGAAGTCGATATGCTCAACCTCAATAATATCATAAACTACTTTACGATCCTCGACATTTTGAAAGCAATTAATTTATGGCTTGGTTTCTTCCACTTGCTCCTCAATAGCAACATCTGTATGCTCAACTTGTTTAACCTCCTCAATTGAATCTTCCATAACTTGTTTAACCTTCTCAATTGATACTTCCGTAGCAGCTTCTTCAACATGCTGCTCAATTTCCATTAAAATTTCATCCCTTTTAACCTTCTTCACATTCTCCAAATGTACAAGGCGTTCAACTTGGGATGTAAGAATCTTAATAGTCCTATGTAATTCCTCTTTTTCACGTTTGTACCTTTCTTCCCTCAGCTCAATGTTGTACTTCTTTTGCAACCTTTTAAGTTCATCATATTGATTATCTAACTCCTTCAATGTAAGTTTATATTCAAATAACTTACTTTCACGATAGCAAACATAGGCTTCGTAGTACAATGCACCACATTCATCCTCAAGAATACGTATGTAATCTTTTACTCTCTCAATATCGGATTGGATGTGTCGAGACATGATTTAAAACATAGCATAAATGCAAAATTCTAAGGATTAAAGGCTGATATCAAAGTTTTTGCAATCTTAAGGACTGGTTTGTAGTTTCTACAAGTTTAGGGGACAGAACTGTAATTTTCTGAAAGTTGAAGGACTGTCTGCTAAGTTTAACCAGGACAGAACTGTTACTTTTATAAAGGTCAGGGACTTAATTTTAAATTCTGAAAAGCTAAGGGATCAGATTCAGGATTTCAGAAAGTCTGAGGTACTCAACTGCAGTTTTGCAAATTATATAGAGATAAATATTAGGGTTTTTTACCACTTATAACTCAGCAGCAGCCGTGTAAAAAAGAAGCAGCCTCTCTTTCACTTTCTTCCTAATTGGATTTGCTAACTGCTAAATAGAACCGAGTCGATTAACAACAGCAGGGTGGGTTGTATTGTCGGGTCTTGGGTTATTAGGGTCCAACTGACTTGATTTGGGAATTAGAGGTTTACAACCGGGTCGGGTTTGGTTGTACTTGTGTTTGTGACGGGTCTGGGATGAGTTAGGGTTTAGGTAATTGGGTATTACGATGGAAGCGGTGTGTTGATGGGTGAGCAACGGCTGTATGGTGGTTGTGGACTGGTGGTTGACAGGTGGTAGGGGCTGATTAGGGTATGATGAATAGTAGAAGCGGCTGTGAACAGTAAAACGTGATGAACAGTAACTATTTTGACAGCAAAAACCAAGATTTCGGCTCTGATGCCAATTTGATGCAGGACAGAATATTAAATCGATAATAAAACAGATAATAAGCAATGAATTATACAAATCCCAAGAATAATCAATAATATTATTCCCAAGAAAAATGTATAATCAAAGCTAAGTAATATGTGGGGGATTACATCACTTATATACAATAATTAAACCCTAGCACTAAACCTAATGGACCTAAGGCCCGTAAACAAATGGGCTTTATTCTAATTAAACTACTTAAATAATAAACTCCTAGCCCCACATATAAGACATTAGGATTAATACATCATTTATATCTACTAGACAAGTATAAACTAATAATAAACAAATATTTTAATTCTTTATTTCCGTTCCTCATCAATTATGAGTTTCAAATTCTCAACGGACTTCTCACCGGCAACCCAACAAAATCCACATCATGAGGCACTCAAGTACGGGTTCTTATTGGAAAAGGAGCTTGCTCAAGCAATCTCGAAAGGCAAAATTGATCTACTGGACTTGGCATGGGCAAGAATCAACTTTCTCAAGGCTAAGATAGAACCAAAGCTGTTCCAAAGAGGTATTATGGGCGATGAGGAAGCACTTAATAAGATCCATTGGTAAGCAAAGGAAGGGGAAAATGACTTGATAAGTTTCATATTGAGGAAGGAATATATGGTGCATCCTAATGTCATTAAGATGGTACGTAATAGAGATGCTGAAGGCATAAGAATGGCTCTAAATCATATCCATTATGGCTCCCTTCAAGCAAGTAGAGATCTGAAAAATCAAACTCCTAGCTCGAATAAAGGGAAACAAGGTGACACTGCTAGTGATGGGTGGACGATGATCACTAGGAAGGAAACTGGACTTCGTAAGGTCAATAAAATGAATCCAGTTCACAACTCGTCTGCTACATCAAAGGTGGAGGACAAGCCCAACGTCGAACTAAACTTCATTAAAAGTAATGGCCACTTAGCTGATTCTTGGATCCTAAAGGAAGCCCTAAAAGGTGATAATTTATACATCAATTGAGCACTATACCAAATACACTCTAGGAGTCTTGAGGAATGTTACCCTAAGAAGGACGCTCCTGATGCTGGTGTGTGTCGCCAAGAAATTGCTTCTGTCAAATCTTTCAAAGACGTTCTTCTCTCTAAATCAGCTTCTAGCCCAATTAAGACTAAGGCTAAGGTTAATCCTCTCAGATTTCCCCAACAACGTCAAGAAATCAATGTTATTTTTGTTTAAAATATCCCCACCACAGTTCTGACCAAAGTTGTATGGAGATATTTCAAATAGGTGTGCACTATCAAAGACATTATACTACCTAGAAAGAATGATAAGTATGGTAAAAGGTATGGATTCATCAAAACACAGAACCACAACGATGCTGCTCTATTAATCCAGAACTTGTCAGGAAAGTCATTTAATGGTATTACCCTCAAGTTAGATTATTCCTTGAATAAGAGTCCACCAAAAAAGACTCCCTTAACCATTAAGGTAAGTAATCAGCATGCAGCGACTCAGATGGAGGCAAGCCAATCTAAAGTTCAGCCTGATGTCTCACCATCTCATGATAAGACTACAGATTCATACCCTACTCCATACTCTAATGACTATGAAGGAGTAATTGGTACTGATAATAAACTGCCTGAAGACCTTAAACACAGTTTTATTATGAAAACCTTACTGCCTAGTACTGTCACAGAATTACTCAACCAAATTGATTTATTGGGCTTTGATAATGTGCTACTAAGAGGATTATCTAGATTCAAATTTCTCCTCACCTTCATGGATAAGGCCTCTTTTAAAGATCTGGATATGGCTCTGCTAGGTTTGGGTTTCTTAAACTTTGAGCAAGTTAGACCTGAAGATTTAGTTTTTCCGCAAATAGTGTGGGTCGAGATATCTGGTCTCCCTATCTCCTCCTGGTGCTTGGATACCTTCTCTAACATTTTAAAGGATTGGGATAGCATTGTTAGTGTCCCAGGCAAACTTGATGAAGATTTTTTCTACACTAATCCAATTGTTGGTCTCCATACAACTAGTTCGACCAAAGTGAAGGAACACATTAAGGTTCATATTGATGGTAAGCATTTCTTCATCTTGATCAAGGTAATAGATTATCAAGGTAAATTTGCTGGCATTAGCAACGATTACAAAGAAGGTAATCTAAATGATGTGGAAAATAATGACGTGATGTGGGACAGTGATAACAGTAGCAGCAGTAATGGTATTGATAGTTGTGGTGAAAAAGACTGATTTAAAAATATCTGTGATGATGTTGTTGTTAATTTTGAGCCGGTCCCCGCTATTCCTTCTGTTGAAAATAGTGAGTACAATCCTGAATGTGCTAAAGAACAACAATCCATCCCCCCTTGTGTTGTGTTGGATTTAACCAATCACCACAGTCAGAATTGTGATGACGCACATGTTTGGCAAGTAAGGGATATAACGGATACCTCTATCACCAGTATTGAGAATGGTATTCCTTCAAATTCCTCTTGCTCAAACCTCACACAAACGCAAAACTCAGATAACTCTTTAGGCTCAATTGTGCATAATCTCAACAGCTTAAAGGCCTTCAGAAGAAGAGGCAGACCTAGAAAATTCCCCAATAGAATTGTTAAAGCCTTCCAACTACCAAGAAGTTCTAAGTTCAAGTCTAAACAGAATCCCAGACAAGGGTTGAGAAACCACACCAAAGAAGTAGAAATTTTTTTTGAATCTAGCTTGCACATGGGATTAGTAGCAATAGGCACTAGGGAGGTTATAATTTCCAACATCATGATCATGAGAAGACTGGAGAATTGATTCCCACTCTTTATAACACTTTCATCTCATTCTATTTTATGGATCAGTTGTCCATACTTAGTTGGAATGTTCGTGGTCTATCCTATTTTCAGCATAGGAATAAAGTAAAACAGTTTGTTCAAAAACTCAAACAAGTTGTGGTGTGTCTTCAAGAGACTTTAACCTCTGATTTCAATGATAAAGTTAAACTATCCATGGGAGTTTTTGATACATCTTGTTGGGCAGAGATACTTTCAGGAGGACAATCCGGAGGAATCGTAACCTTCTGGAACCCATCTTTTGTCACTGTGTACAACACTTTAGGTGGAAGGAACTGGTTGTTAATTTGTGGCAAACTATTAGTACAAAATCAAAATTTTGCCATCTTTAGCATCTATGCCCATTAAGCTACTAATGATAAATTATAGCTTTATCAGGTAATCAGCAATCATGTCTAAAATGTTCATAAAATTTTCATCTATCTTATTGAAGATTTTAACTGTGTTAGATCAGAATCAGAACGCTCAAATTGTTAGTACAAAGCCACTGATTCTTCTCTTTTCAATAACTTCGTAGATAACAACGAGCTGATGGATATTAAATCTATCAAGTCGATATTCACCTGGTGTGGGAGACAAGGTAATCAAAGCTAACTTGATATAGTGCTACTTAATATGAATTGGTTCGAGATAACTAATTGGACAACACAAGTTCTTGATAGAAAAAACTCGGATCATGGAGCTATATTTCTCACTTCAGATGTGGAGAACTGGGGCTCCAAACCTTTCAAGGTTTTTGATTGCTGGCTAGACAACAAGGATTTGATCAAGTCCCTAAAAGAAGATTAGAAAAATTTCCAACATTTTAATCTTCACAACAAACTGCGAAAAATGTGTATGAATATTAAATAATAGAATACGCACGTTAATGGCAATATTGATCATAATATCTCTTTTCTAGTAACAGAATAGTTTCGTGCGGATGAGCAGGGTTTATCAGACATTGACAAGCAGGCTATATCTAATAAACTCTTGGATCTATATTGCACAAAGTCGAAAATGTTAAGGCAGAAAGCAAGAATCAAGTGGGCTCTGGAGGGAGATAAAAACACCAAATTCTTTCACAGAATAGTAAGATACAAATGCAAGAAAAATTCCATTCTGGGCATTTTTTGGTACAATACTAGGTGCTCAACTCCCCCCCCCCCCACCCAAATAAAAAAGGCATTTTATGAACACTTTCAAGCATTTTCTAAGAAACCCACTCACAGTGCTTTTTTCAAAATAAGATCCTTTGCATTCTCGCAGTTCTCCAACCTGGATTCTCAATCTTTAGTGAGGAAATTCTCTTTGTTAGAATTGGATGAAGCCCTCAGGAGCAGCCCATCTGATAGAGCTCCTGGACCAGACGGCTTGAGCATGAGATCACTGAAAAAAGTTTGGACCTTCATAAGAAAGGACATGTTTGAATTTGCGGTTAAATTCCAGGATACATATACAATACCTGCAGGATTAAACTCTTCATTCATCATCTTAATTCCCAATCCAACATTAGTTACAGAATATCGCCCAATTAGCTTGATAAATTCATGCATAAAGCTAATTACAAAAATGTTGATTAAGAGGCTCAAAAAGATTATGCTAGTTTTGGTGTCTGAGGTACAAACCGGATTTATGCAAGGACGTCACATCTTAGAGAGCATATTGGTGGCAAGTGAAGTGATCAACTGTATCAAGGCCAAATGAAGTCAAGGTTTAGTTCTAAAAATTGACTTTGAAAAGGCTTTTGACACAATTGAGTGGTCATTTTTACTTCATTTATTAGAGAAAATAAACTTTCATCAAAAATGGATTGATTAGATCTTTACAATCTTTCACTCCACTCGAGTTTCGGTTTTGGTCAACGGATCTCCATCTAAAGAATTTATCCCGAAAGGGGTTTAAGACAGGGTGATCCCCTATCACCTCTCTTGTTCAACTTAGTTGCGGAGGCTCTACACACAATACTTGATAAGGCTGAATCATTAGGTATTTTAAAATGGGTAATTGTAGGTAGCAATGGGTCTACTATCCCTAACCTTCAATATGTTGATGACATTATCATCTTCATTAATAATGATACTTCATCAGTCATTGGTGTAAAAAGTGTACTGCAAAGATTTCAAGTTCTCACTGGTCTCAAAGTTAATTTTCATAAAAGTCACATGTATGGATTTTTTGAAGATCTTAGTAACATTAGGCTGTGGGCTACCACCTTATTGTCAAGTCAGAGGTGAAACCATCAATTACTTGGGCGTAAATATTAAATCATCTCCAAGATTAATTAAGTTTTGGAATCCTCTTTTACTTAAAGTTCAAAAAAAATTAGCTTCTTGAAAAGGAAAGCTAACCAACCAAGCTGGTAGGGTTGTGCTCGTTAAAGCAGCTTTGGATAGTAAACTAGTATACTGGTCTAATATTTATCTCACGCCAAAGACAGTGATATCTAAATTAGATCTCATGAGTAAGAGATTCTTCTGGGGTTACAAAAACACAAACAATATGGAATCTGCTAAGATGCACTTGCTCAGTTGGGACAAGATTTGTAAGCCTAAGATAGAGGGTGGTCTAGGG
The DNA here is from genome assembly GCA_036435485.1 of Saposhnikovia divaricata. Classification (NCBI taxonomy): domain Eukaryota; kingdom Viridiplantae; phylum Streptophyta; class Magnoliopsida; order Apiales; family Apiaceae; genus Saposhnikovia; species Saposhnikovia divaricata. Next base: position 62,353,459 of record CM071598.1, read on the forward strand.
TTTGTATCACTAAGGGAGCGTAATATTAGCTTGTTGTTCAAACGGTGGTGGAAAGGCACTAAGGATAGAAACTCCTTCTCACACAAAGTTCTGTCTAATAAATATGGTGCCAACTTTGCATTAGGGTTTGATAACCTTCAACCCAATATAGAGTGTTCCTCCATTGTCAAAGATATTCTTCATGATGGTCATTCTTTAGTTGCTTCTGGTCAAATTTCTGGCATCTTCCGATGGCAAGTTGGCAATGGTTTGATGATTTACTTTTAGGAAGATTTTTGGTGTGGTCACGGATTGCTAAAGTAGAAATTCCCTAGATTGTATACCCTCTCAAATCTTAAATTCACCACCATTAACACATTTTTTGACACATGGAAATCAGTACATGTGCATGATCGTATCTTGTGGAGGCGTAGTCTTAGAGTTTGGGAGCTAGCAGCAACTGAATTGCTTAATGGTTTCATTGATCAAGTATGCATATTGATAATTCCCACGGCCGATTAGAGGCTTCCGATCACTGTTCCGGGTACTTTACCGGAAGTACTTCACCTGAGTCTGGGGCGCCTGCAAAACAATGCTTGCCCGGGGGTGGTGGCCGTCAAGCACCTCCGGCGTGAGAATCAGTAATCGGAAATAATAATAATCGGACTGGTGAAAATATATCGTATGTGAAAGAGTATTGTAAAGAGCTTTTCTGTGTCTGAGAGGATTGTATCTTTGTTCTGTATTTTTTCGTCCTTTCGGTTGTGTGTAAAATGGGGTTATTTATAGGTTGGGTTTTTCAATCACTGTTGCCCACTAGTTGTGCCGTTAAAGCTACAGTGAGCCACTATTGGAACAGTGATTGATGTCCCCTAAAACATACCTTGATTCTGCCACTTGGACTGCTTTGATCAGATTCTGTCTCTTGCACATGGGTGTCTTTGAATATTATATTGCTTCTTTGCTTTATGGAGTAAGATACCTTTATGCAAGTGGATATGCAAGTGGGCAAGTGGGTGTACCTTTATGCAAGTGGGTAAAGCAAGATATTTCTGTGCAAGTGGATTAGTATGATGATTTGAAATACTTTTTGTGGGTATTCTTTTGTATTTGAAATAATACTTTTGAAATTAGATATACTTTATCAAGTATTCCATATTTGTGTTTTTAGAGGGTTAATGTTTTTACTTATTAGCGGGTGCCCGCTGATGGCTATCAGCGGGTACTTATCATTGCCCCCCACTCCCTCTAGGCGCGTTTGCGGGTAGGGGGAGGAAGAGAAAACGGTAAGCGGGGAAAATGCAAAATTACGGAATGTCTGTGCCCCCCAAGTGTTGGCGGACAACACTTAGGCGGCAGATTTTTTTGGTGAAAATGTGCCCCCCAAGTGTTGGCGGGCAACACTTAGGAGTTAGAATTTTTTGGTGAAAATTTGCCCCCCAAGTGTTGGCGGGCAACACTTAGGAGTTAGAATTTTTTGGTGAAAATGTGCCCCCCAAGTGTTGGCGGGCAACACTTAGGCGGTATGCGGTGCTTGACGTATGTGGAGTTGAAAAGTTCTTTGTTTGATATGCGTAACTGCTATGCGAATAAATGCTTATTATTTGCAATTAATGCAAGAATAATATTAAATGCCAATAATTAGAGAAATGATATGTGGCAGTGCGTATTAATGAGTGAAGTGACCTTTGGGTGGAGAGAGAGTGTACCTTTGGAATAATATGTAAGGAGACGTGGGGAGTTATTACCAAGTGAGTAGTTGGTGTTTTGTACCGAGGTGGTTACTGTTGTGCTTTTGGCGTGGACCAGTAAGAATCCGCCACGTTGCGTGTGATAGTGGTTTCCCCTTTTCACGCGCCTCACGTAATAAAAAGGGGTTTGGTCAGTTATTTTCTCTCATCTTTTTACTGCCTTCATATTTCTTGCCATTGAGTGCTTACTCGATTGTTTTTTTGTGGTGGTTGTGATATTCCGGTGATCGGCGAGGTTTATAAAGCCGTTCGTATCTCCTGCTTTGTGGTAAGATTCGTTGTTCTTTCCTTGCCTTTCTCTTTTGTGATATCTGTTGCATGGATAATCGTGCTATGTATGTATTTATAATCTGGTGATGTCTGGTTAGGTTGATGTTTGTGATCGTGGTTTTGTGTTTGGTTTTTGTTTCGGTGGTAAATGGGTATTTGTTGTTGATTTCCTCTTTTATGCAAAAGAGTTCGATCTATGTGCTCGATAGGTTTTCGGTCAAGATTTTCGGTGGTGTATTGTTTGTTGTTCATAGGTTCTGAGTTTGAATAATGTAATCTGTGAATGTTTAGGCCAGTAATGGTGTATATATATGTGCGTATAAGTGGTAAATGTTTGTAAATTGGGTTTGTGATGGTGTGTCTTCGATGTTTGTGGAGGGAAATGGAATATGAATCGTTTTTCCTATTTTTTAGAAAAAAGGAAATTGCTGTGAAAATCCACGTGTACCTTGTTTGTTGTAAGCGGTTTATGTGTCCGTGGTAAAGGAATGTTACTTTTGAGTTTGTGTAGATGGGTGACGAATTTACAGATCCTGGGACCGGAGAGAAGAGGCCGCTGATAAATGGGTACGGACGGTGGGCAGACATTGGGCAACTGACCTATCCAGCGGTGCTTCGGAGAAATCGGTACAGGTACTTTGAGAGTAGTGAAAGTTTGTTCCGGGCGACCAATGTGGCCCCGACTGCGTATTCGAAGGCGCAGATGGATACCGTCTTTTCTAGATTTCCTCACCTTCAACATGACAGTACGTTTCTGAGTGAGGAGTGGTCAGCGTATGTGAGTAGGATGTTCCGGATAGAAGATGGGTATTTCTGGAGGCGGGCGGAGCCGGGTGAGAGGTTGTACCACCGTTTTGATGATGGTTCCGTTTGTCTCCCCGTTAGTCATTTGAAGGCTGGTTTCCGGGTGCCCCCGCATAAATTTATCATGGATTTATTCCGTGTGTACTTTCAGTGCCCGTTAGCTCAATTCGGTCCCAACTCCATAAGGGCTATTAATTGGTTTATAGCCAGTTGTGAAGCAATGGGTAAGCAGCCGACTTTCAGGGCCTTTTTCTGTCTGTTTGATGTAAAAGCGAGTCGTTCGAAGCCTTTCTATGAGCTGCAATTTGTGAAGCCAAATAGCGTGATTGGGAAGGCCTTGGAAGGATTTCGGCCGTGGGTATTTCCCAAGGGTATGGCGGGTTGGGCTGAGGAGTTTTTGGTTATTGGTGGCGGTGAGTTTGCTTGGCAGAAGAATTTCACGAAGAAAGTTGAGTGTTCTTATAAGGTGAACCGTAATCGATTGAGCCGTGCTGAGATTGATATTTTGGTGAGGCTTGTGAAGGCGTTAGGCGAAGTGTGGACGGAATCCAATTTTGTTGAGCCGGCCGATCTAAGAAGACACTGCTGTAAGCCTTTGTTTGTTGTAGTCTGTTGTTTTCGTTGTATTTGCTATTAACCATATTGTTTGTTTTTGTGTAGTATTGGATCCTCGTAAACCGGAGCTAGATGTGCACCCGACTTTGGGTTTGAACGAAGCGAGGTTGTATGCGAAGTTTATATTGACAGTGCCCCCCAGACCCAACCGTCTTCGTGGCGGGCATTTTTCTGCTGCAAATATATTAGATGCCTTTGATTTGTCAGGTGCAAGCAGAGGGGCTGGGCCTTCTGTTCGTTTTGAAGACCCAGAAACCGCTGTGGAGGAAGATGCGGAGGAGGAGGAGGATGAAGATGACATTGATTCGAAGGCCGAGTCACTATCTGAGGAGTTGCTAGGTGAGCAGTTTTTGGGTGGGGAAGGCCAGTCATTTGAAGAAAACATTGAGTTGGAGTTTGAGGGAGAAGAAGCTGCACAAGGGGAGAGTGAGAGGGATGAGGTTGAAGTGGAAGTTGGCGGGGCTAGTGTGGGGGTTGTTGAAGCTGGGGGTGAAGAGCCCGCTAATGCTGAAGAAATGGCCACTGAAAGCGGAGGCAATAGTCCCGGTACTGTGGCAAGGTTATATGCTGCCAGCGTAGAAGTTGATGAGCATGAACCGGACATTCTTTCCAAGGAGTATAGAGCATCCATTCGAGGAGTTGAGCGGGGTGTTTCTAATATTCCTGAAGCGGTTGGTGGCCCTGGGAGCAAAGAAGTTGTTGACTTAGATTCTGAAGAGACTTTGGGGGCTGCAAAAGAGGCTAATGTTGGGGCGGAAAAACAGGTTGACATGGCGGGTGATGTTCCGCCGCCCAGTCTGAAACGGAAAACTATTGATGATGCTGGTCCGTCTAAACGTAGGCGGGTTGAGCCTTTCAGGGTAAGTGATTATGTTCCTCCCATCGCGGCTGTTGATGAAAGTGGAGGTACCGCATCTGATGGTACTGGGGAAGAAGATGGTAGAGATAGTGGAGAGTCGTCGGAAGAGATTGTCCATTATACAAGTAGTGATGATGAAGTGAATGATGCCGAGTTTGGCAGTAGGCCCGGATATGGTTTTCTGTTCAAGTCAGGGCCTAATACTTTTACAACGGAATCTATGACCGATGATGATTTGCTGAGGATGAATGAGCTGAGTTGGGGGCGGATGTGTCGCCTTTCGCAGAAGTACGCCGCTCGGGTATGCATTTGTCCAGTAGTTTGGTGTTTTCTCTTACTTTTGCTTGGTGGTGACTTGCTAACCTTTGGTGCATTTGTTTTTTGTAGAATCAGTGCATGTATACGGGTTTGATGGCCCGGGGTAACATGTACCGCAGCAGTAATATATCTTTAAGGGAGAGAATGAAGGTGCTTGAGCGGGAACTAGCTGCCGAGAGGATAATGAAGGATAATGCTGCCAAGGCTTTGTGTGAGATTGAGACCGAGAAAACCGACATTAAGGCAAGCTATGCTTACAGTTCTGAACTTCGAAGATTTTTTGCGGAGGATAAAATTGAGCTTGAGGCCGAGAAGGCTGCTTTGACGGAGCAGATAAAGAACTTAAATACCTCACTGAAGTATGAGAGGGAGCGTACAAATGATGCTGAAAGTCACCTTGACTCCCGTCCGACGGAAGAGGCCGCGGTTAGGAAATTTAAGAACAGTGCCGAGTTTGCCGAAATTGTAAAAGAGGAAGCCGCGAAGATGCATGTAACGGTGTCGCAAGGTAGTGCAGAAATTGACCGGCTGAGAACCGAAATGGCTAAACTGAAGTCTAAGGCCAAGAGAGCTAAGCGTAAGGTGAAAGCACTGAAGGCCCGTCTAGGGGAGACGGTCAGAGTTAGTGTTGGCTGTCAAACAGAGGCCGTGGCAGGTGAAGTTGATGTGCCAGTTACTGAGCGTGGAGCGGATGGAGATGAGGTTGATGTTGCCACTCCGTTGTCGGCCATAGCGGCCGTTTATGCCGAGGAACCGGATGAGAAGGGGCCGTTGATAGGCGAGTCCGGGTTGGAAGAGTTGGACGCCGTAGCGCCGTTGTCTGCAATAGCGGCCGTGTATGGCGAGGATTCGGGTGAAGATGAAACTTTAGTAGGTATGTCGAGCCCGCTGAGAGCTTCCCGCTGGGGATAAAGCCTTAGTCCGGGCGCCCGCTGTTATTTGTGTTTTTTGAAGTTGCTCTGCGGGTCTGTCCGCTTTGTGACTTGGAAAAAGATTTCTATTTCTCGTATTTGTAAAGTCTGGAATATTTTGTGTTTGGTGGGACATTTATTTTTGAATTTCTGTTGGCGAAATATATTTGCATCGTGTATATTTGTGTTTGTTTGTGAAAAGGGAAAATAAATATGTGTTTGGGAAATGTTACCTTGACTGTGGGGATTAGGCACGAGCATTAAATGCTGCATGGAAATCACGTTTTGACCGTGCTTTTACTGCAGTCTGCATGGGAATAGATATTTTTGACTGTGTGCGTTGTATTCCGTGGCTTGGAAATGGCAGTATTAACTGCGCATCTTTTGACTTGCTTTTACCCCCCTATAAAAAGGGTTTAACGTGCTCAATGTCGAGCATCTTTTTTACTTCCCAGCTTGCTTCTTTCTTGTCACTAGCTATCTGGCCATGGATCCCCGCGTGATGATGTACGATTACGACAACAACAAAGTCATAATCGATATCATGGTGTTCGACGGGCCGGAGTCTGAGGCCGATTTTCCTGAAGTGTTCAGGAAAATCGAGGAAGCCTTGGCGAAGCGCCGGGAAGAGAGGGAGGCTGCCAAGAACCCACCCCCACCAAAGAAAGATGACGGTGGCGGAGAAGGTGGAAGCTGCAAGGCGTAGACTAGGGATTAAAATCTTGTATACCGTCTAGCCTTGTAATAATAATAAAAATGAATAAAATGGCCCTTTTTCTTTTTCCGTTTGAACTTGTTTGCAATTTTTCCTTCTTTGCGTGTCTTTTGCATATCTTTGATACAGCGCCTCGCTTGAATGCTTGATAACTGTTGTTTCTTGCCTTTGCCCGTTTAGGGACGTACTATTTGTTTTTGTTGACGGAATTCCGTAGGATGATTGCCCGCGTAGTTTGTGTTGAGTAATAGGATGGTTGTCCGCGGGGATGACCTTGAGATAGAATGCTTTGAGTAGGCCGTGTGTCCGCTTAAGAGACTTTGTAATAGAATGTCTGTCCGTTTTAGGGGACTTGATAATAGTAGGATGCTTGTCCGCGTAGAGGACTGTGTAATAGAATGCTCGCCCGTTTAGGGGACTTGATAATAATAGGATGCTTGTCCGCGTAGAGGACTGTGTAATAGAATGCTCGCCCGTTTAGGGGACTTGATAATAATAGAATGCTTGTCCGCGTAGAAGACTGTGTAATAGAATGCTCGCCCGTTTAGGGGACTTGATAATAATAGGATGCTTGTCCGCGTAGAGGACTGTGTAATAGAATGCTCGCCCGTTTAGGGGACTTGATAATAATAGGATGCTTGTCCACGTAGAGGACTGTGTAATAGAATGCTCGCCCGTTTAGGGGACTTGATAATAATAGGATGCTTGTCCGCGTAGAGGACTGTGTAATAGAATGCCTGCCCGTTTAGGGGACTTGATAATAATAGGATGCTTGTCCGCGTAGAGGACTGTGTAATAGAATGCCTGCCCGTTTAGGGGATTTGATAATAATAGGATGCTTGTCCACGTAGAGGACTGTGTAATAGAATGCTCGCCCGTTTAGGGGACTTGATAATAATAGGATGCTTGTCCGCGTAGAGGACTGTGTAATAGAATGCTCGCCCGTTTAGGGGACTTGATAATAATAGGATGCTTGTAGACAATTTGTTGGTAGAAAAGTATTCCATTCATGACTGTTGCGTACAAGAAAGAGAAAGTACAGATTGATCGATTGTCTACTGGTAATACTTTCTCAATTTATCCCCGTGCCAAGTGTTGTTGACTTCGGTGCCAACCAGTGGTGCTAGTTTGTAAGAGCCCGGCCTGTGGTGACCTTTTCCGTGTTTTTTGTGGTTTGTGTTCTGGGAGGAGCCTAGTCGAGAGAAAGCCGAGTTAGCCTTTCTAGGCTGACTGTGTACCTCTTGGTCTTGGTCGTTGTGAGAGCGGACTTGGGAGCCCTGTGGTATTGGCTGCCCTTGCTGCGGAAAAGCTGAAGCTATTTGCATGATTAAATCTACTTGTTGCTGGTTGAATCCTGCGAGGTTCAGGCTAAGCGGTTGTTCCTGGTTATCTTTGTTGGGGGGGTGATTTGTTAACTGATTATTTTGCGGGTTTGTGGAGGGGACGTTTGTGTTTAGTTCTCTTTGCTGCTCCTCTTGGTTATCTGTCATGGTTTTGGATCGGGTACTCGGGGCTATTTTGGCAATGTGTATGTGTTTGGTTTCTCTCGAATGCGAGGTTCTTGTGTTGGGATTTTTGTCGTGTTGGTTAGAGCAGGTGAGGGAATTTTCTTCAAGAAAATACCCCCTCCTTCTAGCGCCAAATGATAATTCCCACGGCCGATTAGAGGCTTCCGATCACTGTTCCGGGTGCTTTACCGGAAGTACTTCACCTGAGTCTGGGGCGCCTGCAAAACAATGCTTGTCCGGGGGTGGTGGCCGTCAAGCACCTCCGGCGTGAGAATCAGTAATCGGAAATAATAATAATCGGACTGGTGAAAATATATCGTATGTGAAAGAGTATTGTAAAGAGCTTTTCTGTGTCTGAGAGGATTGTATCTTTGTTCTGTATTTTTTCGTCCTTTCGGTTGTGTGTAAAATGGGGTTATTTATAGGTTGGGTTTTTCAATCACTGTTGCCCACTAGTTGTGCCGTTAAAGCTACAGTGAGCCACTATTGGAACAGTGATTGATGTCCCCTAAAACATACCTTGATTCTGCCACTTTGACTGCTTTGATCAGATTCTGTCTCTTGCACATGGGTGTCTTTGAATATTATATTGCTTCTTTGCTTTATGGAGTAAGATACCTTTATGCAAGTGGATATGCAAGTGGGCAAGTGGGTGTACCTTTATGCAAGTGGGTAAAGCAAGATATTTCTGTGCAAGTGGATTAGTATGATGATTTGAAATACTTTTTGTGGGTATTCTTTTGTATTTGAAATAATACTTTTGAAATTAGATATACTTTATCAAGTATTCCATATTTGTGTTTTTAGAGGGTTAATGTTTTTACTTATTAGCGGGTGCCCGCTAATGGCTATCAGCGGGTTCTTATCACATATCAATACAGTTAGAGAAGTTAGTTTGGTCAAATAATAACAGTCAAATTACTACCAAAGATTGTTACCCGTCATTGGTCAGTTCTCTACCTCAATCTTCAATTTGGAATCTGATTTGGAAAGTTAGAATTCCACCTAAAGTGTGCACATTCTTATGGAAATTTGAACATCAAATATTACCTACACTACAACTCTTAGCTAGAAGACTTAACCGTCCAAATTTTATAGCTAATTGTAAATGGTGTGGTTCTCAGGAAGAATCTTTGGATAACCTTTTTTCCAATGTGAACTAACTACTTGGAGTTGGGCGTTATTATCAAATTGGTGTGACTGGCCAAGAAACCAGGCCTCTAATCACTCATTACGTGATCTATTCTCCAATAAACCCAAAGATATGAGTGGTAAGAATTGGCATGTGATTGTTGCATCATTATTATGATCAATTTGGCTATCACGTAATGAACTGGTAATCAAAAATACTATAATAAAAAAAGGTGATTTCATTTATCTCATCAAGTTAGATCATTTAAATGGTTGGAAGCATGCAATGAGATTAATTCAAATGTCTCAACCCTATGGAATGTTAACTCATTGGGAGCACTCCAGCTATGTCGGTCAGATAGAAAGTCGAATTTTTGGTCCTGTCTATTCAAGGAATACAACTTATATGTGTCTGTGATGGCTCAAGAAACCAAAATTCGTCTGCATGCATGACAACAAGTATTGGTGGACTGATAAAGAACTACATGGGCAATACGCTATACATCTTTTCTGGACCTGTAGAAGATGTTGACATTTTACATGTAGAACTGCAAGCATTAGAGCATCTCCAAGAGTCTCTTAAATCACTCTTAAATATATTATAAAATAATAGCTCTTAGTGATTTAATGTGCATTCATCTCCAACAATGCTTCTTATATTGACTCCTTATTTCATTTTATATTATTAAAAGTAAGCTACATCCATAAAAATATAAAAGCAAGTGGATAGAGAGAGAATGTTGTCTTATAAATTTATAATATAATATTAGTTAAGAGTTGCTAGTGGCTCTTAAAATTGAGGAGAGAGAATGAAATTTTAGTGAATTTAAGAGCCACTAAGAGTCTCTTGGAGTGGAAAAATTTCATCTCTCTCCTCAAATCTCAAGTTAAGAGTCATTTTAAGAGTCTCTTGGAGATGCTCTTAGAATACTTAATCCATATAGTATCACAAATCCAACATATAGAAAAATGAGTTTGTTTTTTTCAGATTCCGCTGATGCAATTTCTTGCAAGTGAAAAAGATGGATTTTTGGGGACCTTCAATATATATTCCCTCCCCCCATGGTAATAGACTTTTAGCATATTCCTAGAGAATTTAACCAGGAGGCTGACATGCTGGCTAAACAGGGAGCCCAGAGATCATATTTGATTGGTGCATAGATCTAATACACACCAATATCCTTTCACTCTTTCTACAGACTACAAGTAATGTCCCTAGGACAGATGGCATACATGCAGGCCACTTTCCCTGTTCTTGTAAGTCCCAAGACGCATGCTTGTTCCCTTTCTACTGTCCTTTTAGTCTCTCCAATTTCGAATATCATTTTCATTATTTCTCCCTCCCATTCTTCTCATCAAAACCTTTTCATTCATCTCTTTTTTATCTCTTCCTCTATTCACCCTCTTTTTTCATTCTCCATGAACAATCTTTGGTTCCCCCCTCCCCACAATGTGGTAAAAATCAAAGTGCATGGGGTGATAGAGAAACTTCCAGCACCTAATGGCAACATGAATGGTATTGGAATCATTTCCAGAGATCATGATGGTAAGTTCCTGTGGGGTGTTATTAGGCCTTTAAAAGGGTTGGAAGGCTTTGTATCTCAAGCATGGGCCATCCATCTCGCCCTAAAAAATGCCTTCCAAAGATCGATTACTCACGTCCACATTGAGTGTGATAATGTCGTTATGTTTGACATGTTAATCGAACAAGATGAAAAAGAACTTGAAGAGAAAGGACTCACACTAGTAGTTCAACAAATCAATGTCTTGTCTTCAGAGTACAACAAGCCTCGTGTGGCCCTTTCTCAGCAAAAAATTTGCTGAATTTACTCTGTATTTGCCACAAGAAACAGAGCCCCCGCCTATATGGCAGAATACTTTCTTAGAAATTGCTCTAACTTAATCGAGGTTACCTCACATTTGAATCTCTTTCTGAAATCTTGGACATTGACAATGGCTTAGGTCCACACTGGCTTATATTCGACATCTTTCCAAACTTTGGTCATGGTGAATCAGTGCAAACCCCAGCTACAACTCTCATTGTCTCTAATAACTCTCATCAACTGGCTAGTGATGCATCTATGATGAACTTCTTCATTGAGGATCTTGTGAATGGCATGTTACAGTCCCAACCTCTACCTATATCTCCTCACAAATCACCTCCTTGGTTAAACATGGTTTCGGACCCTGATTTCTTGGTCAGCCCTCCTCCCCATGTTTATGCCTCTCAAGGTATGATTATCAAAAAACCATCCCTTTCCCAGCCAGTCCTCTCCATTCCTGCATCTGTAAGCAAGGATAAGGAACCCATCAGTGAGGATCTGTCTCATCATGGTCAAAAAAAGCGCAAACTCTCCATTGTTGGCTTTGGGTCAGGTGAATCTTCCAATGCTGGATCAAGTCTGGCTGATGCAATTGTCCTAGGTTAACACATTAGTCAGCCATTAGCTAAATGCTTTTGTCTTCAGTTCTGTTCCAGTTCATCGCTTTTCATGTCCTTAGCAGTGGTTTCTCTGTTTCTAGTAGTAGTATTCATGTTATTCTGTTCTAGCCCAGTTATTGGCTTCTAGTGCCTATCTTAGCCTGTAGTTTCTTCTTTTGTAAGTGCCGTTTGACTCTCCTTTTATGACATCTGCCTATTCAAAAAAAAAAAAAAAAACAACCCACTCTAAACTGCAAAGCAAATCAGAGTTTTTTAATGCGAAAAATTAAAAATCATATTTTATGTACCTACAACAATCGTACATTTCGAATAATAATCCAATACGACCCGTTTCAAGGACTAAGAAACACAATTATTCCTTGTAAATCTAATTCAATCCTACTCCATTGATATTAAATTTCTGACCAGAATTTGATCAATAAATTAGAAAAGAAATTCGGTCCGTGTATTTAAGTACACCTCAACTTACATTGTATCTTTATATATAATTTGTGTAAAGGGATTAAGATAGTGTTTAAAGAGGTTAAGTGGTATGGTATAGTGTGATCGTCATGTCTTGTGTTACCTAAAAACCATAAACTAAAATGATATAATGTGATCGTGATGTGTCTTGTGTTAGCTAAATCCGTACTATCCCGCATAAATTAAAATACATAACTAAACATCCTTGATTGAAAACTATGCAAACAAAAATCTTTGAAAGTGAAAACTAAAAACGACCAAATAATCAAATATTTTTTTCAAAAAAAATGAAGTTAGATTATGTTTTTAATATTATTTGACAAAATAACGGATGTGGTATTGGAGTTGTGAATAAACTTTAAGAAATCAATCGTTTAGAAAAAAAAATCAAAAAATAATTATATATAATACAATAAAATTATTAAGCGAATAAATATGTAAGACATTTTAAAAAGTTAAATGATTTTGGATTATTATATTATGAAATTTTGTGCAAAATATAAAATAACCTATTAATTAAATATATATCATCTTTTACAATTGTTATTTTTGTAAAAGAAGAAAGTGATGTACTAAACAATCTTTAATTTTTGGTATTTTTGCGTTTGACAAAATTATTTATCAATAAATATAAAATACTAAAATATTGTTCTAAATTATTATATAAAATATTAATAAATAACTTTTTTTATATTAAACATGTTAGAATTTGAAGAAATAAAGAAAAACATATAAATAACTATTAATAAAATATAATGGTATAAAAATTATACAATACATCAAAGGATATTTTAAATTTAACCTACAAAATAAAATATAATTTGTAATATTTTTGAAAAAGAAAATAATATTGGAAAAATTAATTAACCAAATTAATAAATTATATTTGTACGGGTATAGAATTAGTAGCTTCTAAACGAGAGACATGTTCGGTTAGTACTTGATTACTTGCGTCCGAATCGAAACCGAAAAGACGAACCGAACCGTGCAAATTCGATTCGGTTCGATTCGATTCTAATTTACTGAAAATTCTGTCTATTCGGTTCGGACCGAATAGACCGAAATAAAAACCGGTTCGATTCGGTTCTTTAAAAAATATCGGTCCGGACCGAATAGATCGATAGTCCAAATAATATATACTTTAATTTTTATATTTATATTATATGGCTTAATGATCCTATAGTTAACTATAGGAGAATTTCCTACAGTTTTAACTGAAATAAAAACATCACATACTTTCCTAAATAAAAAGATACATCATTAATGCCCCTGCGGGGCCCTTATAAATAAAAGGTAACATTCAAATGATTTTAATGATTAACTTTAGGAAATTCTCCTAAAGTTAACTGTAGGAACATTTTTCTCTATATTATATACATTTTATATATATCTTATAAGATATAATTATAATATCTAATTTGTAAATTGTAATTATATCTATGTTGGTGAAATATTGGTGATTAATTGATTATGATTTCTTTGATAAATCATGAATTTTAGCTTTATTTATAATATAGGTTTTTTTAAAAAAAAATTAGTTTTTTCGGTCCGAACCGAACTGAATTATTTCGGTTCGGTCTGGTACGATCCATAATTAAACTTCGGTCCAATTCGATCTGGAAAAAAATCACATTTCGGTTTACGGTCTATTCGGTCCGGTTCTGGATCGAACCGACCGAATGCTCAGCTGTACTTGGATCTTTGGTTCGGTTAATACTTGACTACTTGGGTCTTTGGACCTTATGTTCTAAGAGCAGCTCCAAGAAACTACTTATTCATGCTCCTAACTTGAATTTTAAGGAATGAGTGTAAAAATAGTGCTCCAACAATGTCCTAGTGATACCTTAAATCACTAGGACACTCCTCTCATACCTTAAAAATAAGGATTCTCTCTCCTATTTTAAGATTTCCCTAACTTATATTTTATTATAAAAAATTGTAAACACTTTCTATCTCTCTCTATTGTATGTTGTACTTTTAATGATAGAAAGTACTTTTAATAATAAAATATCAAATAAGTAATGAGTATATATCTCTCTTTATTGTATGTTGTACTTTGAATGATAGAAAGTACTTTTAATAATAAAATATCAAATAGGGAATAAGTATAGGGAACATTGTTGGAGATGAAACTACTTATCTATATCCTAAGTTATTAGAGCATCTCCAATGCAATGAAACCCTTAGCTAAAATTTTAAATAACTTACCAAAATTGAAAATTATACATAACATGTTAAAAGTTCATCACTCCAATGGGGCATTCCTCTTGTCTAAAAATTTAGCCAATCCTTAATATTTTTTTAATATTGGCCATATTTGTTGAAGCACTAGAGATCTGTAGCAAATTTCATGTCATTTCCCGCCCATTTTCTTCCCATAATTGACCAAAAAAAATATTAATAATAATAATCATACCTTTTTTAAAATATAACCAATCTTTATAGCTGATCCCCATTGGAGTAAAACACTTTACAGGTTCAGTAAATTTTAGCCAACTATTATTTTTTTGAAATTTAACCAATGAGTTTAGTCAATACCATTGGAGATGCTCTTATGATCTAATTTTTTATATTATATTTAAGGAATGAGCTAGGATACTGTTGAAGATTCTCCAAATTCATTAGTAATATTAGTTTGGAGTGTTCTTGGTAAAATTGTTTGTCGTGGATAGGGCTGCACAAAGGTTCAAAACCGGACCGACCCGGACCGGACCGAAGACCGGATTTTATTGAATTCATGGACCGGGGACCGGACCGGTCATAAACGGTCTTGGGACCGGACCGGACCGGAAAAACCCGGACCGGACCGGAACCGGACCGGTTTGGACCGGTTAGTTAATATTTTTTAAAAAATTTAATTTTTATAATTTAATTTTCACTCTTTGTTGATATTTAAATTACTTGGTAAGTTAATTTAAGTTTAAAAATAAGTCAATGTCATATTTTTTGTAAAGTAACATTAATTTGTAAACGTAATTATAAATTATATATAGTATGAAATATGAAATTTAATCATTTATATTATAGTGTTTATATATACTATTTCATAAATTTATTATTTACCAATTAGGATCAGTAAAATATGTTATGTGTTAATATTTAATCATTAATCTATATATTTAAATGACAAAATAGTGTAAAATTAACTATATACATAAAATCCGGTCCGATCCGGTCCGGACCGGGTGTTTTCAGGGTTTGGACCGGACCGGACCGAAGACCGGATTTTTTTGATTTTATGGACCGGGGACCGGACCGGTTATATTCGGTCCGGTCCGGTCCTTGGACCGGTAGACCCGGTCCGGTCTAATTTACCGGTCCAGACCGGAAATTTGTGCAGCCCTAGTCGTGGACGAGACCGGTCTTGGGGTTTTATGGGCCTACTAGTGCGGAAATTTTTTCGAATCCTTTATAAATTTTTTTTGAAATAAACAATTAATTACAAAAATTTTGTGTAGTCTAGAATATGGGCTAAAAAGAGAGTATATCATAGGAGTGAATTGCATTTTTGCACCCCTTATTTTTTAACGTTTTTTTGATTTGGTTTTACATTATGAACTTCGACACTTTGTATCTCATACTTCATGTTTCACTTCACTTTGCAACTTTCCATTAACAATTTTTAATTCTGTTAAGTTTGAATTTTTTATCAAATTTGATAGGGGTATTTTCGGTATTTCGAAAATTGATTTTTAGAAAAAATGAAAAAAAAAAATCATAAAATTAAATTTGTTTTAAAAAATTAAAATTTTCAGTTTTTAAAATATATATGATTTAAAAAATAATATTTTTGGGGAAAAATTATATAATTTTTTTTGGGCTATTAACTTTGAATTTTTTTTTCAAAGTTTGATAGGGGAAGGTTCTGTATTTAAAAAATATTTTATTTTCAAAAATATTTATTTTTTTTAATTTTAAAATGAATGTATTTTTTTAAAAAGCGGAAAATTCTTTTTTTAAATGATTTTATTTCACTTTTTCTGAACAATTTTGAAATATTTTTTGCCAATTTGATTTTTTTCTGAAAATTAATTTCTAAATACCGAAAATATCCCTGTCAAATTTTTTTAAAAATTCAAACTTAACGGAATTAAAAATAATTAACAAAAAAAGTGCAAATTGAAGCTAAATGTGAAGTATGAGATGCAAAGTGCCGAAGTTCATAATGTAAGACCAAATCCAAAAAAGATCTAAAAATAAGGGTTGCAAAATGTAATTTACTCTATTTCATAATAATCACCTTAAATACATAGAAATAAGTCACTGAAATAGTACTGGTACATCAGTTGTGCTGCAATAGATGTAAAAATATGACTTGTAAACTTTAATCTCATCTAAAGTGACTTTTTCTTGCATTTTTAGAAGCAAAATCATCAATTAAATGCTCGACATCAAATTTTTTTAGCATATTCTTCTCAAAATCGATAATCCATTCAACCTATCTTGTATCATGCTTGTACGTAAATGAGATTTTATTCAACAACTTCTCACAACTGATGTGGTTAACAAGATCCTATAAGCAACCAAATCAACCAACATAAATGAAGAATTATATAAAATAGGTTTATATGAGTTAACAAAAGAATATGATCAGAAAATGTTATGTTTTGTAGAGAGTACATACAAAGAAAAAAAATAGGCACCTTCAAAGAAGTAAATCTCAAATTAGAAGAAAAGAGCTGTGAAGAGAATTGAGCAATTGATGTAAGGAGTAAGGACTTGAAAATATTCGGTAGTTGGAATTTGAAAACAAGGAACCAGTTGTATGTTTTATGAGACTTTTTTTGTTAAGTGACCATTTTTAGAAAGAAACCCTAAAACTCATGTACACGTACATACGTATACTCGAATTCATACTCATACTTAGACAAATGCATGAAAAATTTAATTTTGGGCCCTGATCTCAGTGGGCCTAATTTGGTTGCAGTATATACATATACTCACACAAATGCATGAAAAATTATAATTTTGGACCCCTGATCTTAGTGGACCTAATGTGGTCACACTACATGGGCCGGCACTCGTCGTGGACAACTATGCAAAATGTAAATTGACATGATATCTACATCATACTTGAGGATTGTTACGTTGACTACTCATTATAAAAATGTAACACATTTTTGTTTCTAGGTTATAGTTTTTATTCTTGAAGACGAAATACAAACTTAAATTTCGAGATTATAGATTATAATTTTTTTTCTTCTTTTTTTAGGAATACAATAATTAACGAGATAATTTATTTATTTTATGAAATGTGTTGATTAACCAATAAAAACGAAAATTCGTACAAACGAAAACTCACCAAGAAGTAGGTAACAATAACCTACAATACCATAAGAACAAGCTCATAAAAAATATCACAATCATCTTCAACAACATTTTATTATTGGAGAGACGAATCAAACTCTCCACCTCTTGTGAGAGAGGGAAATGTGTCAAAAACCTTGGAACACCTTAATATAAGTCTTTATGGACTTATTTTCGGGTAAAATTTTTATATTTTGATAATTTTTTTTTTATACAAGTATTTAATGTATGTTTGAGATTCGATAAGTCACAAAAATAAGTTGGAAAATAAGTTGTAATGTTAGGAATCTCTAACTTTGTCTTAAAATAAGTTGACTTATTCTGGAAAAAAGTTCCCCCAAACACCCCTTATATATTGTGCGCGTTTGGCTATTCAGATAAGGAGACTTATATGGGCGCCCGTTTGCAGTTTTGTAAGACCGTTTGGCAAAATAATTATATGCTCGTTTTTAGCACTTAAATGGGATAAGTTGAATGTTGTAAAATACTAACATTCAATTTTCAGCTTATTCTTATTTTTTCGATACACGCAATATATTATATTATTCAAATCTTTAAAATCATATATTTTTTGATCCGTTCATTAAAAAATTGATATGTATATATCAAATTTCTCTACTCATCGAGATCTATCCATTGATATATATTAAAAAACAAATATTTTGAAAATAATAAAAAAATTAACTTATAAGTTCTGATTTACCAAACACTTTACGGATTTATAAATTCTAATTTACTAAACACCCTACTGACTTATAAGTTCTGACTTACTAAGCACTTATATAACACTTATTACTTTAAGTTATAAGTTACTTATTTTAAGGTAAGCCAAACGGGCCCATTATATGTCAACACAAGGATAAAATATGTCAAGAAATTGCTCGTGAATTTACCCTTTTATCCCTATATTTTTTAAATTTACAATAATGTCATCTCTACATACTTTATGCAAAAATAGTAGAAATTTGTGTATGTATTAGGAATCGAACCACTGACCTTCTCCTTAATAATTCATGTCTTATTCGTTGTGCTATGATGAGCTTTGGTTACATTTTAAAAATCTTACTACGTAAACCACATTTTCTCCCTTTATCTTATACTTATTCTTATTTTAAGCTTTGAGTAAAAAATATGTTTAGTTTATAATATTTATTTAACTCCATTTTTTTCAATTTTCAAAGTTTTGTATATTAATATGTGGAGTAGTATATTACTATGTAGAGTAGCACTTCGAAAGAATATGTGATATAGAGTTATATCTTTTAAGTGTTATATTTTTTATATAATCTTTGTTCTACGTTATAGTCAAATTTTTTGTTTTAAACATAATTTTAGAATTATTCAAAAAATTCTATTGTTGATCAATATTTTCTCTATCACACTATAAAAGAGAATTTTATGTAAAATAATGGTCTTGCTATGTTTTTAATTAATTTATAAACTTTTAATTTACTTATATTTTTTCGATTGAATAGATATCGATTATGTTATTAATTGTTATGATTTGCATTTTATACATACTATATCTCTCATTATGTATGATTTGATAATTAAAATTTACATATTTCTTAAAACCAAATCTTATTTTTTATTTAAATAATTTAGCATCTACATGGAGACATATGTAAATAAATCTTTTTTCTTTTAGGACTCGGTTATATTATGTATATTCTATTTTTTTCAATATCAATTATTTAAAACTGCAAAAGAGAATTGTAGAGTATGCTCAGTCGATTAAAATATTTTTTTCATAATTTATCTATCCAATATTTTTGAAATAATATGAAATAGCAATTCATTTACTCAAAAAAAAGGATGAGACAAAAAGAGAAGAGAGGTGGTTTATCTTATAAGATTTTTAAACAAAACTTAGAATCAACTATAACACAATTGGTTAAGGCATGAGTTTGAGACTAAGGGGTCATTTGTTAAATCAGAATAGCATTTTCTGAACGAGTGAAAAATCTGGATGAACTATAAATTTGGATGCTGAACGAGTAATGATGTTTGGTAAAAAAAATTAATACCATTTGAATAAAAAAACTTATTATTTAAATAATTTAGTATTTTTCAATATTCATTATCGTAATATTGCAACTCGTACATAATAGATAAATATAATTATTTGACCAAACAATTGTTATAATTTATCCTAATTTAATTGGTTGTCCATAAAAAAAATCATATGTTTACAATTCAGAAAAAAAAATTGATCATTTTTTATATATAAATATTTGTAATAATTTTTTTATAAGAAAGAGATTGCAAAACAAAAGAGCAAATAAAATTAACTAACATAAAAGAAATATTACAATTAAGGAGTGATGATACTAAAATGATGCTAAAGGCCCACTCTGATCAAAATCTGAACGATAGAGGCTTGATTTTGTAAGATGTGTCGTTAAGAAAAAATTATGTCTCGTCCAGATGCACAAATGCAAGTCAAACAATTTTAATGATAGAAAAATATCTCGTCCAGCCATATTAGTTTCATCCAGGTATTAAGAAATGACCCCTAAAAGGTTGGTAGTTCGATTCCCAACACAAGCATAATTTCATTATTTTTTACATAATTATTACAAGCATTATTTCATTATTTTTTACATAATTATTAAAGGATGGTATTTTTTTAATATTTTAAAAAATACGGATAAATTTTTTCGTTTTAACCATAAATTTTGAATTATTCAAGAAAGTCTATTGTTGATCAAGATATTTTCTCTATCACACTATAAAAAGAATTTTCTGTAAAATAATGGTCTTACTATGTATTTAATTAATTTATAAATTTTTACTATATTTATGTTTTTTCGATTAAATAGATATCGATTATGTTATTAATTGTTATAATTCGCATTTTATACATACTATATCTCTCATTATATTTTATTTGAATTAATCATGTATTGATACATAAAATATAATATAAAACTTTAATCTAATATAAGTAACATAAATATGTATTGCATCTCAATATTTGTTCTTAAGTATATTTTTAAATTAAAAAATCAGTCTTGAAATTATTATTAAATTATATAATAATCATTTTCATGTTCTTTGTTCGTCACTCTTATTGTTTAACAATATTCTTTTCTGAATATACATTTTATTTTTATTATCTTACGAAATGATATGTAATTTTTTAATAACTTTACTATGTCTTACATACTCATTATTTACTCATATTTTCTTCAACTTTTTGACTTTCCTCACAATTATAAATTTCCTCACTCGCCCTATTAATAATTGATGATGAGACGAAGTGAATAATAAATTTATCCATTTTTTCTACCTTCTTCCATTTTTTCGCTCTATTTAATATACAGAGACAATCTTTATTTGATATTTATAAATATATCTAAAATTTAAATTCATATTTCTAAATAACAATTATTACATTTATAATATAATAATGATTGATAATTAGATTAATCAAGTATATAAATGGTTAGTCAAAATCGAATTGATAAAAGTATATGGTTAGATTTGTTTAAAAGAAGATAAATATTTTTTCTTGAAAAAATATAAATACATATGGAACATGTTTCATTTTGAGTTAAAATATAATTCAAAAAGTATTTTTATACGAATACACAAGTTAGTTCATTTAAATCACAAGAATATATGTACGTCCGTGTTATATATGAATAATTATGTTAAAATAATTATTTATATTATATTCAATTGTTTAATTCGATAAAGTTCAAATCACGTCATTTAATATTAAATTAATATTTTAACAATTACAAATAATCATCTACAGTATTTTTTATCATATACATAACTATCCAAATTTTGTAAATCTAAAATTTAAGAAAAAACATATTCATGAACATGTTAATGCAACATTACAAAATTACTGTAGAAATCTAAGATAAGGTTTAAGTATTACTCCTATCTTTTACCGTTTTTTAGTTACAAATTTATTTTGATATTTATAAAAATTCATGCGAATAATAATTTCCATATATGTCAGGCCGTGCATCGCACGGGCTTTTGCGCTAGTTATATACCTATATATAAACCAAAATCGTCAAAGAAGGTATCTCATAAATTTTTAAATAAATACACCAATTATCTATTTTTGTGCCAATTTTTGAAATACAGTAAAACCTCGTTAAATTAATACTCGATAAATTAATTATCTCTCTAAGTTAATAATTTCTTTCGGTCCCAGCTTGGGCCAGTTCAAAAAATGATCAATTTTGATAAGATAATAAGATAATAATTTTTTTTGAAAAGCCATATATAAATATATGGTCCCAATAATATTATAAATTAATAATTCCTTTATAATCAGGGTGATGGCCCAAAATAATCAAAAATAAATGCTGTTTGCCCAAAATACCGACGGGACACGGTAGATCGTGTACCGTGATAGGGGGTGTGTTGCGGAACACGATCTTCCGTAATATGGCATGATACGGAGCTGCGTCTTCCGTGTAATGCATGATACGCTGTACCGTGTTCCGTGACGGTGCTGCGCACCCACCTAACACGGAACATCGTCCACCGTATCATGCATAACACGGTAGACGAAGCTCCGTATCTACGTAATACGGAGGACGATTCTCCGCATCATGCTAACACGGAGGACGATTCTCCGTATCCCGTCGGTATTTCGGGCCATTTTTTTCAAAATCAGTATTTTGGGCAAACACATGTGAAAAATAGGCATTTTGGTAATTTTCTCTTATAAATAAAAATATATGTATTACCTTTTCGTAAAATATGATTCTAGGATTTTTAAAATTTGAATCTATATGAAACTCATCTTTAACCATCTTTGTTGCATCCAAAAATTCGAATATGGTGTTTTCGTAAAGCATTAAAAAGTTATTAATCAATGTTTTTTATGTCTTGGGTGCTTCTTTACATGAAAAAGGTTCAAAAAATGTTGTTTTATCCTTGATATCATCTAAATATACATGAATATTTACTTTGAATCTCGCAAATACTCATTAAATTTGTAAACAATATATATTCAATTAATTGAATTAAGTATAAAACATAAATTGTAGAATTCATTCTATTTAAATGTATATAATTAGAAATTAATTTTCTTTGATGTCAAAAAATCTCTATAAATTAATAATTATTAATTTATCAATTAATTAATATATCTCTAAATTAATAGAATTTTTCGATCCCAACTATATTACTTTATAAAAGTTTTACCGTAAAAAGAAAGTAAAACACGAAAAAGGGTGCATTGTCATGGTCTTTCTGAAAACAGGAGGAATTCATACAAAACGTCACTAACGGTAGGACCTGTTTGGCAAAGTTGATTAATAAATTCACAATCAACTTCCAAGTATCGAATCAGCTGTCAAAGTCTATTCATATTACTTCCTTCAAAGTCTCTGCACTCTGTCAACTATGCTCAGTTTCATATGTTTCGTTCTCTACTTTGAGGTATTTTAAATCTTTTCCTCTCTTTATCTCGATTGTATATTTATTCTATGTTTAGCATGTGCTAGTTGATATGTGACTAATCTAAATTGATCTGTTGTTTTGAAAACTTGTTGTATTTCTTTAAAATGATTAATAGCAGCTCACATTTTACATTTAGACTAACTGGTTGTTGCCTTCTATTTTAACTGGGTGTTTCAGATCTGATAAGAATTTACCAGTACTAGTTTAAAATGGCATTTTCTGATGAATTTAAGATCTGGGTATTGTTTATCTGTTTGGTATCTCAATTGGGTCATGGGTTTTATCTTCCGGGTAGTTACCCTCACAAGTATGTTGTTGGTGATCCCTTGTCGGTCAAAGTTAATTCGATTACTTCAGTTGAGACAGAGATTCCGTTTAGCTATTATAGTTTGCCTTTCTGTAAGCCCGAGGAAGGTGTTAAGGACAGTGCTGAAAATTTAGGGGAGCTCTTGGTCGGTGATAGGATAGAGAATTCCCCTTATCGGTTTAAGATGAACACCAATGAGTCGGAGATTTTTCTTTGTCAAACCAAGCCTTTGTCGAGTGAGGAGTTTAAGCTGATGAAAAAGAGGATCGATGAAATGTACCAAGTTAATGTGATCCTTGATAATTTGCCTGCTATCCGGTATTTAAAGAAAGATAATTTTTACTTGAGGTGGACTGGATATCCGGTTGGCATCAAGGTTCAAGAAAAATATTATGTATTCAATCATTTGAAGTTTACCATTCTTGTTCACAAGTACGAGGAGACCAATGTAGCTGGTGTTATGGGTACTGGTGATGCTGCTGAAATGATCCCTACTGTCGGAAACTCTGGACCTGGGATTCCAGGTTACATGGTTGTCGGATTCGAAGTGATCCCATGCAGTTTTCAGCACAATGCCAAGTCGGTGAAGAACTTGAAAACTTATGGTAAATACCCATCTCGAATTAAGTGCGAACCTACTACTGTGGCAATGGCTATTAATGAGAATGAGCCAGTAGCCTTCAGCTATGAGGTCTCGTTTGTCGAGAGTGACATCAAATGGCCATCTAGATGGGATGCTTATTTGAAGATGGATGGAGCAAAAGTCCACTGGTTTTCCATTCTTAACTCTCTTATGGTGATCACATTCTTGGCTGGTATTGTCCTTGTGATCTTCTTAAGGACTGTCAGAAGAGATCTGACTCGTTATGAGGAGCTTGACAAGGAGGCTCAAGCCCAGATGAACGAAGAGCTGTCAGGATGGAAGCTTGTTGTGGCTGATGTTTTCCGCGCTCCAAGCAATCCTACGTTGTTGTGTGTTATGGTCGGGGATGGAGTCCAGATTCTTGGAATGGCAGTCGTGACAATTTTGTTTGCAGCCCTTGGATTTATGTCCCCTGCTTCTCGAGGAACATTGCTCACAGGTATGCTATTTTTTTACATGTTTCTTGGAATTGCAGCTGGTTATGTTGCTGTCCGCCTGTGGAGGACAATCTTTTGTGGAAATCAAAAAGGGTGGGTTTCTGTCTCTTGGCGGGTTGCATGCTTCTTCCCTGGTATTGCCTTTCTGATTCTGACCACACTGAATTTCCTACTATGGGGTAGTCATAGCACAGGAGCCATTCCCTTTTCTCTCTTTGTAGTTCTCATATTGCTCTGGTTCTGCATCTCTGTTCCCCTTACTTTAATTGGTGGTTATTTCGGAGCAAAGGCACCTCATATTGAATACCCAGTTCGTACCAACCAGATTCCCCGAGAAATTCCTGCTCAAAATTATCCATCTTGGCTTTTAGTTCTTGGGGCTGGCACTCTCCCATTTGGTACACTTTTCATTGAACTTTTCTTCATCATGTCCAGTATCTGGATGGGCAGAGTGTATTACGTGTTTGGATTCCTTTTTGTTGTTTTGATCCTTCTTGTGGTGGTTTGTGCTGAAGTGTCACTGGTTCTGACCTACATGCACCTTTGTGTGGAGGACTATAAATGGTGGTGGAAGTCTTTCTTTGCTTCTGGTTCTGTTGCAATCTATATCTTCTTGTACTCCATCAACTATCTTGTTTTTTATCTCAAGAGTTTGAATGGACCCGTCTCAGCAACTCTTTACTTGGGTTATTCTCTCTTCATGGTTCTAGCAATCATGCTTGCAACTGGCACAGTTGGGTTTCTTTCATCATTCTGGTTTGTCCATTATTTGTTTTCATCCGTGAAGCTGGATTGAAGAACCTAGTCTTGTAGACACATCCTTGAGAGTTTATGTAATATGTTATCTTTCTTAAATTTCTTGATTTCAGAAATATGGAGGAAACAAAATATTATTATTTGAGCAGATTTCTATTTGCTATATATTATAGAGGAGATTATAGTTTGTAGTTGCACTCCCTTGGGTAGAATGAATGCGATTATTATTACTGTTGCAACTTGTCAATGTAATTCGAAATACAAACTCTGGATTTGTGCTCTGTCTTTGAAGATGGATTTCCATCAAGTGCCAGAATATAAATGTATTACATATGTATACTTATTCAAATTCTGTTGAACTATCATATTCGACCTCTTGCATCTTACGATAATCATCATATAAAGTATGTGTGAATTAATTCATATTTTTCATTTAGCAATGTATGCGATACTATAATGTTTGGATGGATGAGCTTTTATAAGTGACCATAGAATGCTGCAAAGCATAAGTTTTTGTTTAGCGACTTCCACTCAGCCATAACATCTACATTAGAATTGAATTAGAGATGTATTTGATTAGGAGAACATGTGCTGATTTCATTGACTAATGGATCCTTTCCTGATTACACACTCTATTATACTTTCTAAATCAGTATATGTGGATTTGGTTCTGGATAGAGCATTTTTGGAGTTGTCTTTCTTTATGTGACACACATCAAAGTCGGCTCTCCTTCAATTAGTATTTTCGGATTTTTTTGTCAGAATTAGTATTTTCGGATTTGACTCTTAATAATCCGCATTTTAGGAATTCATTTCCCTTATAAGTTATAAGCGATCTTACTTGATCTCTCTAATGTGCATCTCATTTCAATTTTATGCACTAAACCTTGGCTTATTCACCTCCATCACCATCAACGTTTTGTTCTCAAATTCTGTTAATAACTATTTTAAAGAAGGTTCTACTTTGTGACTTCTGTCTCTACATACACAACTTGAAGAGATTAGTAGAAAACTATCACACTGGTATCCTTTAATGAGAAGTAACGAGATAAATAGAAATCGTTTGAGTTATGAGATAAATTGATATTGTATCACTTGCTCTTAGATTCAATCAAGGTTTTGGTTTTTGGTGATTAAGTATAGTCTATGAGCTATAGGTACTTACAAAAGTCATATTCACAAATCACAACACTGACTTGGCAGCTATAATTCCTCTGCTATATAGGTAAAATAAATGTGAGTGAAGGAGGAGCATGATGTTAAAATATCACCAAACAGCTTAAATTTTTTGCTTAGTCCTTCTCAGTGAACCAAACCCAACAGGATTTGCCAGGAATCAATTTCAACCCTCTTATACAGATAATTTGTTATCGGTTAGATGCTAGACCATTATAACATTGGAATATTCTAGATACATTTATGCTAATCGAGGTTTAGCACCTGCAATCAACATGTTTAACGCATTGTATTTGAAAGGTTTTGTCCTAAATCCAATCATGAGTTAGGAAGAACTTTCATGTAATCTTATTTGATTTTGTTTATATTAATAAAAGATTTGTTTGTTTTTATTATGGGCTTTATCTATTTAAAGTGTATTAAATAAGATGTTCCATAATTTAGAGTAAAGCTTCTAGAATTATAATGAGATTATAATAGTGAGATCTAGAAAATGATAACACTAAACTTAAACTGTTCCTGATCATAGGATAACTAATTGGGAGTTAGTCAATCCATAAAGATCGGTACATACTATACTTGCTTCATACGAAGACACTCATAGGCATTTGTGTGGTGACACTATAGTTAGTATGTAGGTGCTCATTGGGGAATGAGTTCACTGAACATGACTCGATCACTTGAACAATTAATAGAGTTTACTCACGTGTCAGTAATTGTTCATATAGTGATGGTTGTATGAGTATCCTTAGACTTGAGATTGTTAGAGTCATCTTGTATATAATGAACAATGCTTTGGTTTAGTCCTTAGTCTCAAGGGCAATTAATAAGTTCTATTCTGGGCATTGGAATTTATATATGGAGATAGTTAACGATCGATAAAGGATCTACCCCTTCCAGTAAAGGAAGTGAATATCCTATGTTATTCTTAATACGGTAGTTCAGGAATCTCTGGCCAGAGTGAATGAAATTAGAAAGTAGTTTCTAATTTGCATTAACATGAACTATACATAAGGAATAAGAAATCATATGATTAAATTAGATAGGCTTGACATGAGATCTATGCCTTGTATTTAATCGGGATATTGTAAGGGCAGAAGGAATTTATTGTACGATAACCATTCACTGAATAGGTTCTATATTCCTAACGATGAATTCATATTATTCGGATAGTCGCGATATACCTTCAAAGGTATCACTCACGATGTAGAATGAATTTAATTATAATGATAATTATTTTTGACGAATTAATTGTAATTCGTATAAATAATAATAAATAGTTTATTATTATTTATTTCTACTACCGACATAATTATGAACCTAAAGGGTCACACCATAAAAGAGATTAAGTTTGAAGATGAAGAAAATTATTTATATTGGCTAATGATTATTTATTTAAGAAATAAATAAATAAATAATTTCATAATTAATTAAATATGATTAATTATTTATAAATATATAAATATATATTAAGAAGGAGTTCTTAATATTATAAATTATATATTTAATTTGAGAAATTAAATATATAGAAAGAATAATTTTTAAAGAGTTTAAAAATGAATTAATGATTAAAAATGTTTTAATCATTAAATGATTAATTAAGAAAGATTAATTAATAAAAGCGCATCATGACAAGCATCTTGTATGGCATATTCTAAGCTGGAATTATGGATATAAGAGTTGATGTTTTGAAGAGTTCTACACGTACAAAAACATTTGCAAGATTTAGAAACTTGTAAAATAAAAGATTAGCCAAATTCTTTCTATTTCTTTTTTTCATTCAATTCTCTTGATGGATTCCATTAGAGCACTCCACACACTAAGGAGTAATTGCAAGGTGAAGAACAAGAGCTGGTCTTGCTAATTTTTGAAGCTCTCAAGGTATTTTTCTTGAATTATATGCATGATTAATTAGGATTTTTATGCAAATAAATGTTATAAATACTTCCGCATGTGTTGAAATTCCTTCAGTATTGAATTATGCAGTTTTGCAGTCTGACTTAAAAGAGAATTTGAAGATGGCGGAACCATAATTCACTTCTAAAAAATTGTTCATTACAACTTTTTAAGGAAAATCCATATGCAAAATGGGGCATTTAGTGCCCCATAAATGAATAAAGACATTTTTCTACTTACATAATAAACGAATATATATATCATAAAAATGAATAAGAACAACAAACAAATTTGATATTCACTCTATATGACGGATTCCAAGTCATTTCATTTCTGCCCTTTCCCTTCGTCTTCATTCAGGATGCGATTTTGGAAATCAGACACCATAAGCGGTAGTCCTTCCCGCAAGGAAACCTGTGGCTCCCAGTTAAGAAGATCTTTTGCTTTGCTAATATCTGGTTTTCTCTTGTGAGGATCATCTGCAGTGTTCTCCCTAAATTCTATGACTGCACTGGGATCAATTGTTTCTTTCACAACCTGTAGACAAAGAAGCAATTTCCAGTATGCCAACAGAAACAAGGCTTTCGTAGCAAAATATAAATTACAAAGAAACATGGCTGGCATCACCCGTTAATCAAATCATAATAAACGCAAACCTGAGCAAGCTCTAACATGGTGAACTCGCCAGGATTTCCCAAGTTAAAAGGCCCTACATGTTCACCTTCCATCAGTGCCACCAATCCATTTACCTGACAAAGAAAAATTTACAAGTCTTCTTCAACATCACTCTGTTAAAAATATTCAAATAATGATCCTAAACTGCCAATATTGCTCTTTAAAAAAGTTTCAACTTCCAGTTTCCACGTCTACAAGTTCAGAATTGTGTTCTGTGTGAACTTTGCATATGATATGGAGCTTTGAACACTAGATGCTGCAATTCGGTCTCTTCTAGTGCTCTAGGCAAACTAGAACCTCAAATGCCTAGGTTTACACTAGGAGGCGGCCACTAAGAAATGAAAAAATTTCACAAGTTTTATGCATAACCAAATGCATATATAGGTACAAAGTCCAGACACCAAAATTTACAGGTCACGTCGAATGTGTACATGTTATATATGCTACATTAAAATTCTTTCTCGAATTTGTTATGTTAATGGTCAGTCGCAGGCTGGATCAAAAATGAACGGGCCGTAAATTGAGAGGAGGTAAATCAATAGCATTTTCTAGCATATTTGTTGACAAGGTGTTGTTATTGTAAATTGTCTCCAAAATTCTTTCTAATATGATTATATACATTTATATAAGGCAAAATTGTTGTTAACAGGTTTCAAAGAAATATAAAAAATCAATATGTACCAAGTCTGCTACATATTGGAAACTCCTGGTTTGCTTTCCATCTCCATACACAGTCAACGGTTGCTTGCGGATGGCCTGCAAAAGATAGGTACAGCACCAGAATTCTTTTGTGTGAATAAGTTTATGGACATGTGCATCAAATAATTACAAAATCAAAGAATACCTGTGCAACAAAATTGCTGACAACACGACCATCATCTAGGCACATGCGAGGACCATATGTATTGAATATCCGTGCAATACGCACCTGAAAAAAAGCACAACCAACGTGCAAGGTTTATACCTGACAGCTTCTATATATATAGTGCAAGAACTGAATTTTCTACGATAGAATATGGCAAAAATTCACAACAAGATTCATATTTATCCTCTAAGATTAGATATTAAATTCAACGCTGCGATATTCATGTAAGGAACCAAACCAAGCAACCAGCATTATTAAAAGTTTCGGCATTTCTCAACAAATCTTTTGGCTAAATATCAACCATCAAAAAGTACCATTTCAATAAATATGTCAATCTAAAACACTCCAGTTAGCTACTCAAAATAGTTCACCTTTATTCTGATTTCCTCTTTGGATTCTCAAACTTTTGACTATATTCACTCCACCTGCTAAAATAACTATTTCTCTGGGTAATAAATATATCATGATGCTCTCATACGATTTCATAACTTTGATATTTGGAAATAAAACTTGCAAGAATGAATTAGGAGGAAATTTCTCCTGCAAATAACAATAATTATCTCCCTCAAGTAATAAAACCAACACAATAGGTAATTGTAGCACGCAAAATTATTCTTTATTCAAAATTCTGCCTACCAGTAATGTCATTTCAAGTAAGCCTTTCACCAAATAATCTGCTGGGTAAGGGTAAGATGTGGTCACTCATTAATCTGAGATGGTATATACAGCACCCCATTATTTATAGACATTGGCAGAGCCACGAAGGGGCAATCTCCATTTTAGCTTTAAATACTATTGCTATAAATATTTTACAGGTCCAGTTGTGTTAATATTGTAGAGGTGTTATAGACCGATTTCTTTTCTAGAGTTCGAAATGCTACTTTGTCAAAACTATCTAAGATATTTTAATGACGCAATATTGTCATATGTATTGAACCCTGTCAAAGAATTCCCTCAGTTCCAGTCCCAAAACATGAAAATCAATAGTCATGTTTATCAACCCCCCCCCCCCCCTCCTCCTCCTCCTCCTCCTCCTCCTCCTCCTCGAGGCTGCATCTGCCACAGTTCACTGCATCATGAAGAACTATAACTGCAAGAAATTTTTACTAATAGAGAACCAAAGATTTTTCTCGGCCACTATGTCATCATGCAAGAATGGCGAGATCTAATAACTAAATCTAGATATCAATATTTTCCCTTCCTTCGCCAACAGCAGAAAAGCAAAGAAACATCTAATATTGGATACGTGCAAGTGGAGATATTTGTTAAAAAATCAACGTCCTAAAACCACATATGCGTCCATGTGGACACTGTAGATAGCATAGTTTAGTTGTTGGAGTTGGAATACGTACTCCAAGACATAATGCAATTTTCCCTATGCAATCCAATAATAAGCACTATATGTGATCATATTGTATGCACACAAGACAAACTCAGCGGTGTATCTGAAAATCATTGCCTGTGGGCTGTGAAAAGGAGAGCAGAAAAATAAAATGGCTGTAAAACACCATTAAATGGTAATCCTACAGTCAACTGCAATTTTCAGTACTGAATTTTTACTTACTAATAAATATTACAAAAGGCATGACAAAGAAACAATATGTCTAATTTTTACCTCAACATCTGCCCCTCTATGATAATCCATAGTCAAGGTCTCTGCTGTCCGCTTCCCTTCATCATAGCAACTCCTCACACCTAAGCTTTTAATGTTATGATCATCTTTGAAACAAACAAAAACAAGCAATGTAGAGAAGTAACATAAGAGGTGTATTAATTCACCTATCGGATTCACATTTCCCCAATAAGTCTCCTTTTGTGGGTGCTCAAGCGGGTCACCATAAACTTCACTAGTACTCGTAAGTAAAAACCTAGCCCCGATCCTCTTCGCAAGACCCAACATGTTTAAAGTACCCATCACATTTGTCTTGTACTCACAGTCAAGGATATCAAGCAATTCAATGAATTAAACTACAGCTCAATCAACCTACTCATACTAAGGGGGTGTTTGGGGAACTTTTTTCCAGAATAAGTCAACTTATTTTAAGACAAAGTTAGAGATTCCTAACTTTCCAACTTATTTTCCAACTTATTTTTGCAACTTATTGAATCTCAAACATACATTAAATATTTGTATAAAAAAATTATAAAAATATAAAATTTTTACCTGAAAATAAGTCCATAAGTCCTAAAAAAAAGGTACCCGCCAAACAGGCCCTAACACACATAAAAGCCAAACCAGCATTATAGCTCATCGAGCAACCCGAAAATAAGTCCATAAGTCCTAAAAAAAAGGTACGCCAAACAGGCCCTAACACACATAAAAGCCAAACCAGCATTATAGCTCATCGAGCAAGGTGTGGGGGAGGGTAAGACGTACATAGACCTTACATCTACTTGTTAGAGGTTGTTTCCTCCAAGGCCACCGGCTTAGACAGGAGCAAAAACAGACTAATAACAAATGAAGAATCCATGTATAACTAAGATAAATACATAGAAGGAAAAGGATATAATAGTCTTGACAGGATTATACTTGTAATGAACAGGAGATGCAGGACAAGCTAAATGATAGATCTGATCCACTTCCAACAAAATGGGTTCAACAACATCATGCCTAATAAGCTCAAACCTGGAATTCCCGAAATGATGCATCACATTATCTTTCCTCCCTGTAAAGAAATTATCAATGACAATGACCTCATCACCTCTACCAATCAACTTATCAACCAAATGACTCCCCACAAATCCAGCACCACCAGTAACCACAATTCGCAATCTTTTTCGGGCTATCCCCACCGGAATCCTTCCGATAGCAGCTGACATGATCCCAGTATCCCCATAATTAGTGACAGACTCATGATCCAACACACTAACTGAGGAGGATAAACGAGGATCAGAATGCGATAAACGAGAGAGAGTGGGTTGCATTACAAAGAAAGTGGAAGCAATGAGAATGCCAACAAGAATAAAAAGGAGTCTTTGTTCTTTAAAGATGTAGTGAATGGATCTTTGTAACAGAGATCTGGGATGTTTGGCATGGGATTTTGGGGAATATGTATGTGGGTTCATCTCAATGTCTCTTAAATGAGACACTGGTGATGATTGTTTGTGTAATTGTTTCATTGTCTGCATTTCTTGATTGCTGTGTTTCTTGATTTTGCATTCATGGGGAAGACAACAACAACAACAAGAAGATCAGATATTTAGTTGAAACATACTTACCACTGTTTTTTACTTAAGAGATAATCATGTATGTCTGAAGGAACATAACATTACTGATTTCTTAACCAACCATAGTACCGTAAAGGGACAGTTTTGCAGTTGTAATGTATTTCAGCATTTCAAAGCCCATTTAATCAGTTGGGCTGCATGGCCACGACAGTTTGGGTTATCTTGTTCCTGTTGGTTTGGGCCAAGGAGTAAACCATAACCATATTAACAGTTACTAGAGTTAGAAAGGTTGCAATAGAGTATATCCAACTCCAATACAATGTCATAAATAATGCTAAATTTATAATTTTTAACAACAAATAATAATAATGCTAAATTTATAATTTTTAACAAAAAATAAATACGCTACTCCAATACAATATGGATCTAAGATAATAATATATTATATTTGGTGAAAAATATAATTAATTATAATTGACACATTAGCAAAAATATTTAAAATATTGATAGGATGCAATTTGTTTATATCTAAAACGTATGCATTGGATCTGACCAAAAAAAGGTATGCATGATGTATTGAATGAAGTAGAGTATGTACTCTCTTTTTCTTGAAAGTAGACTGACATTAACTAAAACTAGGGTATTTCTGGTGTTTATTCATCCGCACGTTCAAACAATTATTTTTTTATGAGTTAGCTAATTTCAATTAATGAAATTTTTGTGTATACAGCAAAATCCATTATTTAATGAAAATAAATCAATCAAAAAATGTCAATTAAGCTGTTATTGTATGCCCATAAACACACAAAGGATTGTAATTGAGTCGAACCAAGCTGAAATCTTGATTGTGCGTATATCAACTAGTTATAAATATATCGAACTCGAGCTCGAATTTCTATTAAACCAATATTTTTATTTGCGTATCGACTCATTAACAAAATATTATGCACAAACATGTTCGCAAACTGCTCACGAGCTGCTATTCATAAACGTCTCATGAACACCAACTCAACTTCTTCTAAATACTGCCTATTCACGAACATCTCAAATTTTTTCTAATTTTTTTCTAATCTCGAAAACCAAAAACATACTTCTAGTTTACATTCGTCAAGAAATCGAATTTAAATCAAATTTAATTAATACATAACCAACTAACGTTATCATTTACAATGTAACATATGTTATACTATTATTTATAATAAATAATGTATAAATTTAACAAAGAAAACAATAAATAGATAAAATAAATTAACATATTATTTCGTAAACATTCACATATGAATACTTTATTTACTAGCTTATTATTTCGTTAATATATGTTGACGAGCATTATCCTTCTTCACGAACCTAGTTCACGAACTGTATTATCGAACTTTTTGACGAACTATATAATCGAATTTGTCCGCAAATTTTCGAGTCGAACTATGTCATGCTCAAGTTCAGCTCATATACAAGATGAACCTTAAAATCTTATTCATGTTCGACTCGTTTTTAAATCAAACTGAACTCGAATCGAACTTTTCTTAAATCAAACATTGAACTATTCGTAAACGTATCAACTCATTTACACAGCAACCTTTAAAACTATACTCCTGTGTTTTTTTTATATAAAAGAAACTTCATTTCATTCAAGTAAAAGAAGGATCACATAGTAGAATCTCGAACAAAATAGGAAGAGGCGTAAGTAAGATAGAGCAATTATGCATACTAGAAATTTTTACCATGAGATCAGCAACCTAGCTAGTTAGCTTGCTTTTTGACGAGAGACACGGGAAGATCAGCTCTTGAGTATAGTACTTTCTTGCACCCGGCGATAATATCACCAACTTCAAAAAGGTTCACAGAGCATTTGTTAACAATTGTAAATGCAGCCATGAAAGAATAATTCTCCACCGTTACATTGTAGAATTGTTTATCGATGATCCATGAAAAGTTTCTTTAATCCCAATTATCTCGGCTTCCAAAATAGAATCTGGTCCACTAAACGCCAGCAACTTGCCTTCTTGAAATTCCCAAGTGATTACGAAGAACCAAATCCACAAAGAAGTTATCACTGTTTAAAGGAACTGCAACATCTACATTTATCTTTAGGTTGTTAAGCTGTGGGACTTTCCATTTACGATTTCCAACAACAGCACTGTTAGGGAGCAAAACCCGAGATAATCAACTAATGCAAATCACACACAACAAAATTATATGACACGGAAAACCCGCGTCCCAACTTGTATTATTAATCAAAATAATAATCAATAATACAATCAATCTCACCAAACGGTGTTTCACTCACACGATACTTAAGTCAAAAAATACTCAAGCATATCTAACAAACATAATATGACTATGTATATATAGCCATTACAAACTTAGCCACCAAGTTACCATACAAGTATAATCATATTTGGTTTCTAATAACCTACCAAATTTTAATCATACTTGGTATCTAATTATCTATCCAAGACATATCATCTATAATAATTATCCAAATATAATTATTATATTACCCATATTTGTCTTGGACCACAAAAGCCCATACTACCGTATTGGGTTTAACCCAACAATCCTCCCCTTCAACCCAATACGATTTCATGCACAACCAATTTATCGGTTACTATCATGACATCAACGTCGATCCGCCAATGCCTCCCCTTGAACAATAACCTCTCCTTCTAGCACAAAAAGATTCCTCTTGTACTTCCAACCTTTGAGTATCTCTAAATCCTTTTTAGTGACCTACAACATACTGTTCTTCATCATAACAGTATGTCCCAAATCAACTAATTTACCCAATGAAATTAGATTTCGATTTAATTCCGGTACGTACCTTACTTGAGTTAACCTCCGAACACAACCATTGTGAAGTTTCATCGTTACCTCACCAATGCCATCAACCTTTACCCTTTTACTGTTTGGTAAGGTTCTTTCTCTCACACTTCTCGTAAGACGAGAACCACTCCTTCCTAGCACATATATGATGAGAACATCCCGAGTGAAGCACCCATTCTTCTTTCGATCCCTTATCTTCTTGAACCAGAATAGCATCTTCATCAGCTGCTACAAGCGAAACACTACCCCCTCCTTGAGTTTTCTTCAACTCCTTCAAATCTTCTCTTACTTATGGACACGTGTATTGTACATGACCCAATTCTCCGGAATAAAAACACTTAATGTTAGGGTTACGTTTCTTAGCATACATCTTATTCTTGTCACGCGCATCTACCACAAGTGCACTTCCATCAGATACGTCACTCGATCCTTGCTTCATCAATCTTTCGGTCTCTAGAAGAACGACAATGGTCTCATCCAAATCTAACATCGTTTTCCCAACCAATAAAGAAGTAAACACAGTACTGTACTTCTTTGGTAGAGACACAAGTAGAAGAACAGCTTTGTCCTCATCCTTCAATTTTTCATCCAAATTATTCAGCTGGTTAATTAATCCATTAAAACGATTCAGATGATCTCTTAAATCTCCATCTTCTTCCATCTTGAGCCCGAACAAATCTTTCTTGAGGAACAACTTGTTAGCCAAAGACTTTGAGTGATATGTCTTCGTCAACTTCTCCCACAAATTCTTAGGGTTATTCTCCTCAAGAACATCATACTTGATTTTCGGTGCAAGGGCCAACCGGATTGTCGATGCCGCAAGTAACTTCATGTCTTTCCACTTTGCAGTTTCTACATCAGTAGGCTTCTTATCTTCAAGAGTCGCATATAACCCTCGTTGAATTAACAGATCTTTCACTGTGCTCTTCCATAACGTAAAATTGTTTCTTCCATTAAACAATTCATTCTCGAATTTTCCTCTACCCATATCCATCACGAACCTTGGCTCTTGATACCACTTGTTAGGGAGCAAAACCCGAGATAATCAACTAATGCAAATCACAAACAACAAAATTATATGACACGAAAAACCCGCGTCCCAACTTGTATTATTAATCAAAACAATAATCAATGATGTTGCTAGAAATTAGGCGTTTTAAATTGCAAGAGAACAATTTATTTCGTTGTAAAATGTGAGATAATTTCCTCAGAGACTAACATTTTCGCAATCCTTAAATTTTAATTTAATCGAATTAGAACAAGTGGCTTTTGGACAATTTGATTTTTTACTAATTAATTACTAAAAAGAAATTCAAACTATTTTTTAAAAGAGAATTAAATTTATTCTAATTTTAAACTAACTATTTAAAAATTAAAATAACAGAAACTATATTATTTAAAGAATCTAAAATTCGAATTTAAACTAGATTTTATTCTAAAAATTTATTTACATAAATTTTAAGAAAATTAGGCATGAGGTGCTTGTAAATTCAACTAACCATTATCACAACCAAACACAAAAAGAATACGACACAGAAAACTTCGAAAAACAGCTCAAAAAAAAACTTTAACCATTCGAATTCTAACTAACACAAAAACTCGAATTCTAATTAACACGAACAGCAACTAAAACTCGGAACACAAAAACAAGACTCAAACCAAGAACGAAACAAAATGCAGACTCGACGAAAACAGGACCGAGTTGACTTGAATTAAAACTCAAAAAATCACAAAATAAAACATAGAAATGCACAAGCTAAACTCAGTTAAAACTCGCGATAACCACACACAGTTGTGGAAACAAAGGCAGTAAAACTCGAAGCAAAACTGCTCAACTCGGGAACACGCATGATTCAACTCAGCAAACAAATCCAAAAGCTCAGCCGGAAAAAAAATTAAACGCAGAACAAAACTCGCAGACTACAAAACTCGGAGCACAGAATTCAGCGATTCAGCAAAATTAACACAGCAGTTTAATCAGAAACTTGACAATCTCGGTCGACAACGAAAACCAGCAAAACTTCGAATTATTTTAAACAGCAAAACGAACGACCCAGTGAAGAACAGGACTGAGTTAAACTTGCAAATCACACAACAAACGACTCCCTTCATTAATACAAACAAAACTCGATAACTAAAAACGAAATTAAACAAAGGATAATGAGGATGGGGTTTGAGAGGGATCACGAAACAAAGAGTGAGGACTGGGGTTGTTTACGAAGAAGAAGGAAACAATAGAAGTGGGTTTGTTTGGGTTTTGTGAATTAAAAAAAAATGAAGAAGGAGAAGAAGTATGCTGCGTTGGTTTTGAATAAAAACAGGGAAAGAGAAGAGGGTCTGTGTGTGGTTGTGAAACAAAAAAAAACCGAATAAACAGGGGAAATAAGGCTAGCTAGCTTCGAATTAACTGGAAAAATACGAACTGAATTTTATTTGTTTTTTTATATTATAAATTAAGTACAAAAATAAAGGGATTAACTAAGAAATTAAAATTATACTAAAATGATGATTTGAAATAAAATGGCCCACAATAAAATTGAGATTTTAAAGGGGCAAAATTACGAATTAAAACTAAAATGATAACTAAGAAAAGAAATTAAAAATCATTACTTTCAACCCATAGTGGTTAACATTTCGCTACTTTGTCCACTACATGGATTTACGTAAATAACGAAAGGAAAGTAAAATAAACGAAAGACCAAGACGAGAAATTAAAGGAATTGAAGTTGCATTAAAATTTAAAAGAGTGTTTATAAGATTTGAAACTAAAGAAAATACAAGAAACTAAAACTACCCTAAAATCTAAGTTACTAAATACAAGGGGGTGAGTGGGTATTTATAGGATGAGAATTAGGGTTAAGGGGGTGTTGGGTAAATCCCCACCATACATTTGTGGTGTGTGGTGGTGAAATCATAGCCATCTATTTGTTTCCTTCCCCCTTAAGCTTTGAAGAGTTGATCATGGCCATACACTTATGTAATGTGTTGGGATGTCTCCACCTTCCACTTGTCTTGAAATATTCCTTTTGCTCCAAGCTCCTAATTCTTTTCCCTCTTTCATTTTTGGTCCTTTTTCTTCCTCTTTTTCCCTTCCTTGCTCTTTATTTTTTTATTTTGCCATTTCTTTATTTATTTACAAAATTCCTGAAATGCAACAAAATAATTTATTAAAACACGAGTTCAAGCAATAAATAGGTAATAAAAATATGCAAAAATATGCATTTATCAAATGCCCCCATACCTATCTTTTGCTCGTCCTCGAGCAAAACAAAAACAAAAAGAAAATCTAGATAAAAAATCCTATACTCTTTTTCGTAGGTGTGACGGTTGCATTTGGCATATGCAACAAGCCCTTTAAACCCCTAGGCAGCCCTTGTGGACGAGTGAGGTCTCGTGATGGCCTATAGTGAATGTACCCAAAAAATCCATCTAGTTTGTATAAAAGATTACATGGCAATGCACACCACACATACTTGTCCTCTCATGATACATCAACTTAAGAATCAAAATGAAGTTGCAAAGTCTTGGTGTGGAAAGTGCAAGGATTCACATAGTCTACTTAAAGAAGCATGCACGAGTGATCACAAGTTCATGTCAAGTACAAAAATTATTGGAACCCATGCTAAGTCTACAAGAGCACACCTTAGAGTCAAAACTTGAGATCTCATATGCAAAAGAAACAAGCAATACCTCACATTTCACTCAAAAAAAAACATTCACTCAAGAACAAGGGTAAGTGTATCACTCATTTCCAACAAAATCAAAAGCATGCTTGACACTTGGT
Organism: Saposhnikovia divaricata; assembly: GCA_036435485.1. Classification (NCBI taxonomy): domain Eukaryota; kingdom Viridiplantae; phylum Streptophyta; class Magnoliopsida; order Apiales; family Apiaceae; genus Saposhnikovia; species Saposhnikovia divaricata. The sequence continues at coordinate 62,392,498 of CM071598.1, forward strand.
ATCATTCTAACTTAAACACAACATACATCAATGATGACAATCAAAAGGTGTTTATTTGGGTTGTAATGGGGCTAGGGACAGGGTATGTCAAGTAAGGCCAAAACAAGGTGAAGTGTCAAAAGCTAGTAGTCACCATGAAAATCGTGCACAACACCAAACTTCCTTCCCACACAATTATTTTTATTTTTTAACAAAAAGACTTGACTAGTCGAATGAAGGAGGATTACAAAAACATAAGTATGCTCTCATATATATTTTTTCTTTTTTTTTCTTTTTTATTATTATATTTTTTTTCATGAGAGCTAAGATAAATATAAGCAACCATAATCCTCCTTTAGATTTTACTTGAAAATCGACTAACAAGGTAATCAAAACATATATTTCCTCAAAAGTTATGAACAAAAGTATACCCATCTCACACACCTTATTACTCCCTCAAGTTCCTACTAGCCTTTGACAAATTGGGATCAAAGTATACATAAGGCTGTACAAGAAAAAGGTCTTAGGCGAGTAATGTGGTGTGTCACCAAAAGAATTTGATTAAGCTCAAAGGGGTAACTAATTGATCACATAAGAATGGTGTGGATATTTTGGGAAATATGGGTTATTCCTAAATGCCTTTATCATCTTATCATCAATCAATGTCATGTGTTTCAAGAAAGAACTCAAACAAGTGCTAGCAATGCAAATGAAAAGAGGACACTCAAGCAAAAGAATATAAATGCAAAAGATGTGCATATAGGCTCAAAACTCACTTGGTGTGGTAGAACATAATCAATCTCAAGTAAATGTATCCTCAATGCACCTACTTGTACTCAAAACATGAAAACCAAATCATCTTACACCTAATCATGACCTTCTAATTTCTTGCACAAATCGAGTAAGTCTACTAGTTTCACCTTGCTAGTGTAAGTGTATGAACAAGAACTTAGAAAATCACTTCTCAATCAAAAGCTAAAGGATCACAAGATTATCATAGAATGTAAGGGTGCATCAAACAGCTAGCAATCAATTAACAAGACTAGAATAAGATTAGAACTCTTTTGTGATTTTTTTATTTTTTAATTTTTTTGGATTTTCTGATTTTTATATTTACACTAAAAACCCTCCCCCATACCTAAATCATGCATTGTCCTCAATGTATGCAAATGCAAGAGAAATGAGTAAAGGAGAACGAGGAAATACCTGATAAGGGATGACGGAGACTGAAAACTACTAAAAAAAATACGAAAGAAAACAACTCACACACGCACATAATTCCTCCCCCATACCTGAATTTCATGAGGGGAGGCAAAGGAATAATATCGAATTAACCGATGCCGGTAGGAAAATTGGGGTGCACCTTTGAGAAAATATCAAGAAATTTTCGAAAATTTTTATTTGCAAAGAGTTTCTCAAGCAACATAGAATCATTCAACCATATAGAACAAGTGTCACTAATGTTCTCCCTAAACCAGCTTAAGGCTTCTTTATTTTGTTTAAGCAAATTAGAGATAATGAAAGTTTGGTTAGGGGTTGAATCACTAGGAATGACAAAAGATAAGGATCTATCTTTTCTTAAGGGCTGTTGATCAAACTCGGGAAGATACAAAGTTGAGTCAAATGTAGGAGGTGTTCCCACGGGACTATTAAAAATGGTACTAGGTTTGACATGGTCATTATCAAATTTAGCTTCCCATTTAGAACAAGTGTGATTCAAGTCTCCTAACAACTCATCGAATGTAGGTGGTTCACCCACGGGAGTTTTAACAACGGCCTCAACACGAACATCCTCGGGTGGTGTTTCCCACTTAGAACAAATGTTATCCAACTCTCTCAACATCTCTTCCGAGGTTGTATCCCTTAACGACTCATGAAGCTCTCGATTGGTTTCGTGATTCCTTTGAAAATCCTCAACAAGAAGAGACTCAATCTCACTATCCTCAAGGTTTGACCAATTAACAATGTCATCAACAAGATTAACCCCTATTGTTTTTTCATAAAGCTCATTGGGTTCTTTTCCGACATTAAAGATATTAAGGTTAATGGTCATATTACCAAAAGTGAGTTTCATCGAACCATCCCTACAATTAATCAAGGCATTAGATGTAGCAAGAAAAGGTCTTCCTAGAATGATCGGGATTTGGTTCTTAGGATTCGTGACGGGTTGAGTCTCGAGGACAATAAAATCAACTGGAAAGATGAATTCACCGACTTTAATTAACACATCTTCAATTATTCCCTTAGGCATTTTGACAGATCGATCGGCTAATTGAATTGTCATGTTCATCTTTTTAAGTTCGCCTAAACCAAGGGCTTGATAGACCGAAAATGGAAGGAGATTCACGCTAGCACCTAAGTCAAGTAACGCCTTGTCCACAAAAGTATTGCCTATGACACATAAAATTGTAGGACAACCGGGGTCCTTATATTTCACGGGAATTTGATTCGAAAGAATTGAACTAACTTGAGAAGTCAAAAAGGCTTTCTTAGGGACGTGGGTAGAACGTTTATGAGAACACAAATCTTTTAGACACTTGGCATAAGAAGGGACTTGTTGAATGGCATCTAAAAGAGGAATGTTTATCTTGACTTGTTTGAAAACTTCCAAAATTTGGTCCATTTGAGCCGATTGTTTATTTGAAAGGAGTCGTTGAGGATAAGAGCTTTTGGCTTAAAGACTCGTTCACTAGGTTTTTCGGGAATAGATTTTGGAGATGATTTGTTAAAAGATGAAGGTTCACTCGGTGGTTTACAAGAAAATTCTGGTGACTTGGGAATGGAGTTTGAAGATGAAGGTTCAAGAGAAGACGATGAGGGACTAGATGACTCGAAAGGCTCGAGATTTGGAAGATGGTTGGAATGATCACGTTTAGGGTTTGGTTCAACATTTAAATCATCTTTTTCGTCTTCGGGAGACTCGATTCCTACTTGATTGTCAATTTGGTTTCCCGATCTTAAAGAAATGATGGCATTAACGTTTTCGTGAGGTTTTTGATTGAGGGAAAATTTAGGGTTAACCTCAGGTTGACTCGGGAACTTGTTCTTCTCTCGCTCACACATGGCGTTGGCTAATTGGCTCACTTGAACCTCTAACTTAGATATGGCTTGAGTACTAGCATTAAGTTGCCTATCTTGAGTCATGGTTTGCATGAAGGTCTATTGAGATTGAGCCAAATTAGTCGTTGATTTCAAAAGCGCATCAAGAGTCTTTTCCAAAGAATTAATTCTCTTATCCGACTCGTGAAAGTCGGGAGGGTGGGCGGGTGCTTGATTTGGGGCTTGAATCGAGTTTGGATAAGGAACTTGATTTTGAATCGGGCACGAGTTTTGATTGGGCTTTTGAAAACAAAGAGGTTGAAAAGAAGGTGGCGGAGATTGGTAGTTTTGGCTAGGTGCAACCGGATCATTCCTAGGGGTTGGTTGAAACACCGCATTAATTTGATCATACCAGGGAGAGTTCGAAAAATGTTGATTAAAATTAGAGAACATAGACACATTTGAGGGGGCGTTACTAGTTTCTAAGGCTTCGAGTCTTCTAGTAAGGGTGGCTAACTTGGCATTAGTAGCAATATTGTTTCCAATTGAATGCATACCCCTAGAAGAACTAGATGACTCGTTGGACTTGTGAGGTTCCCTAGTAGACTCCCACAACATAGTCTTCTCGGCTAATTCCTCGAAAAAGGCCCACCCCTCGTCCTCATTTTTATCCATGAATTTCCCTTGGCACATAGATTCCAACAACGCGGTTGTTGAACTATCTAGGGCCTCGTAAACAATCTTACAAAGTCTCCATTTTTTGATTCCATGGTGGGGACATTGAGATAGAAGATTTTTAAAACGGTCAAAACACGTCCAAAATGGTTCGTTGTGTTTTTGACGAAATTGATTAATCTCATTCGTGAGTTTCGTAGTCTTGTGGCTTGGAAAGAATTTTTTTAAGAAAGATGACTACAAAACCCTCCCAAGTGGAAATCAAATTGACGGGTAAACTATATAACCACTTTTTCGCATTATCTTTAAGGGCAAAGTTTATTAGTCTAAGCCGTATGGAGTCCTCGGAAAGTTGTTGGAGTTTTTGCAATGCGTAAACCTCCTCAAATTCATGAATAAAAAGTTAGGGATCCTCACCATCACTCCCGGTAAACTTAGGTAACATGCTAATGAAATGAGCTTTAATCTCGAAGTTATTACCATTAACCGGAGGAAGAGTGATACATGAGGGTTGGGCAGAACGGGTAGGATAACAACGGTCCTTAAGAGATAGGGCCATGGTTACTAATTGTTCGGAATTATCTAAAGACTCGGAATCAGAAGAGGAAGAAATCTCAAACGATCTCACTAGTCTAGAAGAATTATCCCTAATCCAAATAGTTCGCATAAACCATAAAAGGGAACACGTAGCAAATAAGTGCAATAAAATAAACACACAAAGAGAAAGAAGTGAACAATTAAAAAAAATTCTAGCCATATGGTTCCTTAATAAAATAACGAGACCTTGCTCCTAACTGTAAGGGCTACCAAAAACTAGGTAAATCAATAATTATTCGAACTGGCTTGGCCAGGTAGGTGCAAGCATTGCCAATAGGCAAAACACCAGCCTAGACACCAAAACCTTAATTGGCTAGGTCAGCTTTCGCTTTCCTAGACACCAAAAAGTTGGAATAATTAAAGATTACTTTGTTTCTTAAGCACCTTCCTAATTGAGCGCGAAATTCCTAGGGGCAAACGTCTAATTAATTTTATTAAAGGCTAGGTATGCAAAATGAGGGATTATATTGTTTTTGGGCTAAGGAAAGAGTGATGAAATCTCTTCCCTTATCTTTTGAGAGGTTTTCCCTTAAGATTTATTTACAAAATGATGCAACAAACAAAGAGGTATAAAAAACAATAAACATTTATGGATGCTTAACTACGTGCTCTAACTAAAGAAAAGAAAGAATTTAACGTACCTTGGGGTCCTCCAGCGATCACCACAAGTATATGGTACGAAAAATTAAAAACATGAAAATAAAAATCTAGATGATGTGCCCTAAGTGATTAAATGCATGATGCAACAATTATGTAATTACAACTATTTTTTTTTAGATTTTTAATATTTAATTTTTTTTTAATTTTTTTGATTTTTATATTTTTTTGTGATTTTCTAAATAAGGAAAAAAAACGAAAGAGGAGAGAGATACGGTTTACCAAAGCAAAGCTTCCAAAATTCCGAGAAAATTCTTCCGCTTTAATCCAAGTTTCCCGAATTTTCCTCCAAATTCCTCGAAAAAAAAATGCAAACAAGAAAAAGGGTGAGAAAAGAGCTAATCCAAAAAATTAAAAACTAAGGTACGAAAAATAATTAGTCCCCGGCAGCGGCGCCAAAAACTTGATGTTGCTAGAAATTAGGCGTTTTAAATTGCAAGCGAACAATTTATTTCGTTGTAAAATGTGAGATTCGTTCCTCAGAGACTAACATTTTCGCAATCCTTAAATTTTAATTTTATCGAATTAGAACAAGTGGCTTTTGGACGATTTGATTTTTTACTAATTAATTACTAAAAAGAAATTCAAACTATTTTTTAAAAGAGAATTAAATTTATTCTAATTTTAAACTAACTATTTAAAAATTAAATTAACAGAAACTATATTATTTAAAGAATCTAAAATTTGAATTTAAACTAGATTTTATTCTAAAAATTTATTTACATAAATTTTAAGAAAATTAGGCATGAGGTGCTTCCGTGCTTGTAAATTCAACTAACCATTATCACAACCAAACACAAAAAGAATATGACACAGAAAACTTCGAAAAACAGCTCAAAAAAAACTTTAACCATTCGAATTCTAACTAACACAAAAACTCGAATTCTAGTTAACACGAACAACAACTAAAACTCGGAACATAAAAACAAGACTCAAACCAAGAACTAAACAAAATGCAGACTCGACGAAAACAGGACCGAGTTGACTTGAATTAAAACTCACAAAATCACAAAATAAAACATAGAAATGCACAAGCTAAACTCAGTTAAAACTCGCGATAACCACACACAGTTGTGGAAACAAAGGCAGTAAAACTCGAAGCAAAACTGCTCAACTCGGGAACGCGTATGATTCAACTCAGCAAACAAATCCAAAAGCTCAGTCGGAAAAAAAAAAATTAAACGCAGAACAAAACTCGCAGACTACAAAACTCGGAGCACAGAATTCAGCGATTCATCAAAATTAACACAGCAGTTTAATCAGAAACTTGACAAACTCGGTCGACAACGAAAACAAGCAAAACTTTGAATTATTTTAAACAGCAAAACGAACGACCCAGTGAAGAACAGGACTGAGTTAAACTTGAAAATCACACAACAAACGACTCCCTTCATTAATACAAACAAAACTCGATAACTGATAACGTGTATTTTATATACGTTTTGTCTTTTATTCTTCTGCATTTTTGTTAGTTTCGAATGTTGTTTTATTATTATTTGTTATGTTTTTCATCTTTTAGTGCCTCGTGCTTAATTGTTGAAAAGATGGATTATTTTGGGCTTGAAAGCGAAGATTATTCAAGAGGGAAGTTAGAAGATTCATGCTCGCGATGTCGGGAGGTGTTTAATGTATTGTCTTGAAGATTTTGTCTCAAACGGGCTGCTATACGGCCGTTCGATAGGCCGTACGACCCCTGCTGTGTATTAAAAAGAGATGTAACCAAACACAACCTTATCTAACATCTTCATAACTTACCTACCTCTTATCTTCATCTAAACCCAACCTTATCTTGTAGTCTCATCTTGTAAATATAATTAGAGTAGGAGGAAGAACATTGGTTATTTGTAATCTAGCATTGATTAAGAGTAACTAACTTCATTTATTTGGCTCAAGGAAGGATTTCTTGTACAAAACCCATTTCATTTTAAGTAAGATCTATTTCACTCTATCTTGAATACTTGTAATGTATTGTTTATGATTTTGCTTGGAGAATTGTAAGTTGCTTCAATTTGCTTCTCTTGTGAATTCAATTGCTAATTGTTTGTGCTAATCCGTAATTGTTAGTACATTCATTGTAGTAGTACAAGGTTTGGCGTGCCTAAACTTCAAGATTCAAGTACAAATACCTAGGCTGAGCTTCTCATCCTTGGGTTTGTCCTAGCCTCTCTTTGTTTAATTCCTTGATTTGGTTATACTAGTAGTGCTTCATTATTGGTAGCTAGTATCAGGAGAGCTAATTTATGTGCTTCACTAAATTAGTGTTTTTAGAAGAGAAATAAGTGATTGTGTGCTTCACCAATTATCTTGGTTAGGTAGAGTTGGATATATTTTGCTTGTTGGGTTGAAGTGCTTGAGTTTCCATAATCCTTGGGCCAAATATCTCTTATCTTGTTAATTTACTCATTGTGTTGGTAAATTTGATGATTGTCATTAACTTAGTGGTATTTTTATAGCAATTTATTTCTTGTGTTCAAGGTGTTTGATAAAACACCACAACCAAATCAAAACCCCCCTTGTTCACACTTCTAAATTGTAAGAGATAATCTACTTGAAATCAATATTGATAGTCCTTCCCTGTGAACGAACTACAAAAAACACTACCTTCAAATTGGCGCCGCTGCCGGGGAAGGCAACAATATTAATTTTGAGTTAATTGTTTCTTATAATTTAGATTTTATCTTTGTATATAATTTTTTCTTTCTTTCTTTGTTTTTTTTGTTTATTGGTGTGTCTTCATGTTTATTGGATATAGACATGAACTAACTCTTTCAGGAGACGATGGATAACTATTTTGGTTGGAATAACGCTCAAGATTTCACCTATGATCAAGAACGATATCAAGATTTTAATTCTTTTCAGAATTTTAATGCGTATCAGGTGAATTCTTTATATTCTACAAACTCATGCTATGCTCCTTACCCTCCTAGCATCGATTATTCATATGCTTGTGAAAATCAATGTTATGATCCGCAATATAATTCCTAAGACCATCAAGGGTCTTCTTCATCTTCCTTATCATCATTAGAGGAGATGATAAACCAAATGGCGGCAAACAACCTCCAACTTGCTTTTGAAAATCGATGCTATGATCCGCTATATAATTCCCAAGACCATCAAGGGTCTTCTTCATATACATTGTCATCACTTGAAGAAATGATGAAGCAAATGGCGGCAAACAACCTCCAATTTCAAAACACCACTTTTCAAAGTATATCCATCTTGGAAAAGAACACTTCTCAAAGCATATCCAACTTAGAAAAGCAAATGAGTCAACTAGCCGAAGCCGTGAGTCGATTAGAGGAGGTCAATTCTCCTACTAATCACGATTCTTGTTTTGTAATTAATGAAAATGTTGTGCATGATGAATTTGCTTGTTTAGTTGGCGATTGCCCTAAGCTTGACAATGATAAATTGGATGTAGTTGAGGATCTACCAAACATAGAAAATACTTTTGTGCTTAATGAATTGGTAGATGAGATAAAAATTGATGAATGTCCAATTAAAATTGAGAAGGAATTTGAGCTAAAGTTAGATGAGGTTGAAATTTTTGCTTGGGTATGTAACGCCCCCAAATCCCTTATAGGAATCCAGGTCGTCACACCTCTTTGCGGAAAATCGATCAACTACTCATAATATAATCTACAACAATATCCTTGACAACTCCATCTTTTATTCCACAGGTTATAGTCTTAGAACAAGCACTCAAAATATAGAAGTTATTACAATACACACTCATCTCCCAGAATCTCTGAAGTATTATTACAACACACCAAACACACAATAATAAAGCATTAATAATTCCGTTCCATCTTGCAATCTCCTTTGATACTATAAGGCTGTAACACCCCCAGATCCGGGGTCAGGGATCTGGTGGTTACGGTCTTACATCCATTCATAATACTTGACTTGAGTCCACAATAAATAAATCACATGCTGTGACCCCACAATAATTACCACTCACACACACAACAGTTATAGTCCCAGAGATGAAATTGAAATAAGTCTTACATTAAAGGGTTACGAATAAAAGTTATTACAATCCCAAAAGGATAACATCATAGGTTTAAACGTTTTGCCGTTGATTACATTAATTATACATATAGTTAAACAGGAAACAAAAGCTGTCTAACTATGCTACCTCAGCAATGGCGACTAGCATCTCAGCGGGTAGTCCGGTGGGTCGGGTAACCTGCTTGCGCCGAGTGCGCCTGACGCGAGCCATCTGTCCTAGCTGTTGTTGTGACATAATATAAACAAGGCAAGGGTGAGCGAAAGCCCACCAACAAATATATAACTGAACGATAATTTAAAACAGTTCAAAGCTATCTTTTAAACCATATGCCATGCATTTACGGAAATGATGCCAGTATCATATGAACGATGAAGTTACAAGGTAACTTAAAGTATTTGTTTGAAGAAATATCTGCTACATCAAAGTAAGCGAGATATTATTATCGTTATTAAGAAGAGGAACTTGCAAGAAAGGGTTGCAATTCCAGTTATGACTCTTTTCCAACTCTGCCAACAGTAATCATGTTGCAGGAAATAAATGAATTTGGATGATGAACCAATGATGGAGTATTCACCGCGCCCGCTGTTCCAATCTTGATGATCAGTCGAGATCGTACAGCTCAATTTAGATTTACTACCGGTAGAAGGAAGAACTGACGGCTTTACTTGTCTACCGCCTTACTAGCTCTCCCCGGCCAACGGTTGGGCCAAGGGGATGGACCGGCGCTACTCGGCCTCTTACACGACTCCTAGTTCAAATAGAGTTCATGATTCTGAATATAACGTTCGTCCCCCTTTCCCCAAGTATAATACTTGTTGATAAGACTCCACAAAGTAGTCGTATCTAGTTGGAAAGGAAAATTTACCAATAACTCCCAAGCTATTACTTGGTAACGGATATCAACTTGTTCCAGTAATCTTACCCCTCGAAAGATGAGAAGGTAAACAACGACTTAATAAGTCAACGGCACCCGAGTTGCGGGTGAAGGGAATACTTTATGACCGGGAAGTCGACAAGATAAATAACATTTTTCCAAGTAAGGTTCCCTTATTATTAAGAGGATAGACTCAAAGATGAATGATGTCTGGGTACCTTTCTTGATACAAGATTAATAATAATATGACTTCGAAATATTTTCTGTAATAATCGAAGAAGATTAACCTTATCGAGATTATTCTAAGTATGGAATAAATATTCAGAGAATATTTATTGAGTTAAAATATTGAAAGAATATTTGGGAATATGAAAGAATATTTTTAATCAGAGTATTTCTCAAAATAATCCCTGAAGAAATATCAGGAGAATATTTATTGAATAAATAAATATTTAAATGAATATTCAAAACAATATTCATTAATTAATAAGACCTGAAAAGGATATTTAAGGTAATAATCATAATTAATTAGGAAATTTAAATGAATATTCAAAAGTAATATTCATTTAATGAATAATATCCTAAATGAATATCAAGTAATATTCATTTAGTAATCCAAGCCTCAAGGAATATTCGAGATAATATTCGATAATTAAATCAAGCTTCAGATGAATATTAAAATAATATTCATCAAGTATTTAATATCTTAAATGAATATTCAAAAGTAATATTGATTTAATAAAATAATAATCTAAAAGAATATCCAAAATAATATTCATTTAATAGTCTCATCTTTAGAAGAATATTCGAAATAATAGTCGATAATCAATTCGACTCTGAATGAATATTGAGAAATATTATTCGTTGAATAGTTACGTTCAAATAATTATTTGAAGTAAGGATCGTCAAAATAATTAGTCTCGAACGAATATTCAAATAATATTCGTCGCCCAAATAATAGAAAATATTTACTTAAATATTTTCTTCCGAGGTAATCTCGATATATCAAGGAATATTGACTCCCGGTCTATTTTTGATTAATAAGATATATACGCCCTTCTATGAGGGTCTTACAATAACCGGCTTATAACTGATATATAACTATCTAGCTTATAAGCCAACAATAACATTTAGGGAACAAGTATATCAATTCAACTTGAAAGTAGGCATGCATGCAATGGCATATGTATATCAGCAATCATATATATATATTTATTCAATCACAACAACAGCCTAAAAGAAGGGAATTGAAACTTGCCTGGTAGTCGAGTACGGTAAGGGGTAGTGGTAGCGGGTCCCGGTTCAGCCTGGTGATCTATAAATAGCCAAGGCATTCGGAATTAATCACTTAACATATTAAACGTTAAGTTATACTTAAATCGAAACACGTTCTCGAGTCATCTCGTTATACCCCTTTTAGTGGATTACTTATTATCACTGATCCGACCCGACATTCGTTCGTTAATACGACATGTCACTGCACTTATACTTGGGACATACTTAAGTCATATGAGTTCTAAGGTTGATCGTTACGAACCAATATTTTACTCCGAGTTTTATCGCCCGTTTTCTAAGCGTTTTACCAAAGTTATAAAAGAGTCGTCTTTTAGGGGTTCGTTCTCGTTTAACCTTGACTCGAACATTTTTAATAAATCGAAAAATGCTCTTTTTGACATACGGTTTTCTTTCACACCTTCCTTCTTACCCCTAGTATTTATTTACCAAGATTCGCCATGACGTTACATTGCTTACGAGGGTTCAATTTCAGTTACGAACTTTTGTTTACGGATTCGAACTACTTTTAGTAATTTAGTCATAAATCCTAAACCGTAAGTCCGTTTCACGTGATCTTTATATCAAAACGAAGCTTATAACATAATCTAGCCTTTCATGGCAAAATCCGAGACTGGACAGTGTGTTCATGCTACTGCTAATCACGGTTTCTTAAGGCTAACGACAATCGGGCATTACGACGGCTATGTTTACATGATTTCCAAATTTCAAACCATCCAATAATCATAGTTTCCACTCCAAACAACATTTACATGTTATTCAACCATGAACTAAGACCAAGCAATGTCTTTCCGTTCATCTAAACTAATTTCACATTTAATAAATCCCAATCATAATCTTAAGGTCCTAAACATGCATTAAATCCATATAACTCATCTAAAATACCAAAACTTAAACTAAGAGCTTGGTTTTCAAGAGTGGTATACCTTCCTTGGTGTATGTATGAACTTATCAAGCCTTGTTTAGCCCTTATCTAGCCTTAGTATAGCTTGAATAATCAAAAGAAATCAAGAAATAAAAGTTAGTTTATGAAGAACACTATTCATCATCATCTTTGATGATTTATTTGAAAATGATAAAAGATGAATTTGAAGCTGAAATTTCTAGGAGATCATTACCATGATATGTAGTACTTACCATAAAAATTTGAAGAACAAGTGATGGTTGGAAGTTGGACTTCCAATTAGCTAAGAATGGGCAGATTTTTATGAAGAAATGGAGAAAAATGGTGGTGGTTTGTTTTGTTTTGGTGATTTATGGCTAATACATGTATAACCCTTGCATATATAATGGATGCATCTCTTTTAATGTGTTGTTGGCAATCCAATGGTGCCACTTGTTGCTTCCTCATTGGGCCAAGTGTTGGCACTACAACAAACAACTCCATTTTTGCAAGAATGCAATTACACCACTCATCTTGTAGTTGACTTATAAGGATGTTACTTGGGTTTCTCCTTTTCCCACCAATTGCACTTGTTTGTCTCTTGGTTATTTATTCGTTCCTTTGTCCGGGTATTACTCAATTTCCTTGCTTGTTCGTTGATCGTTCGAGGGAATAACTCATTCGTTTCTAGTTAGGGTTTTACCGAAAACCTTCTTAATATTTCTAATACTATTCTTCATCTTACTTAATACTTCTCGAATTTAAATTCCTTAATTCCCTTTTATAACTCCTTAAGTCTTGTAGTGTCCAGGGAAATCTCGGAGAAAATAAAAGTGCTCTTTTTCTGAATCCGACGGCTTTTACATACACTTATTTTCTTCCTGGATCACTAATACGAACTCAGAAATCCGTTCCGAATACCGGGTATATCATTATTATAATAATATTCCAAATTCCACCAAAATCACTATTCATCACTTATTTTTATTTAAATCCTATAATTAGGAAAATGAACCTGGTTCACTCTCGAGTGCTTCTTAACCTTTTTACGGAACCGCTGGACTTATAATAGATATTGATTTGGATGACACAAGAATAATCTTACTTGAAGTAATATACTTATATCCTTAGGAGATAGATCATTCTTACCTATGCCGTCAACCAAAAGTATTCTGCATGACATGTAAATAATTGAATTCAAATCCATTCCATTCATTTAATAGACATTCGTTACATCGCAGTCATAACCACTATTCATTCCCATATTATTACATACTAAAAAGTTTTAATTCTATCAAAAATCTGGGTTCTTACAGTCTCCCCTCCTTAAAAGGATTCCGTCCCCGGAATCAGTTTGAAAACAAGTGGGGGTACTTTTCTTGCATTGCGCCTTCAAGTTCCCAGGTGGATTCTTCTACATTGTGGTTCTGCCACAAAACTCTGACTAGCTGAATGACCTTGTTTCGGAGCACTTGTTCTTTCCGGTCTATGATTTCCACAGGTTGCTCCACATAGGTCAGGTCTGGTTGCATGTCCACTTGCTCATACTCTACAATATGCTTAGCATCCGGATTATACTTCCTCAGCATCGAAACATGGAACACATTGTGCACCTGCTGTAGATTCGGGGGCAATGCGAGTTCATAAGCTAGTTCCCCAATTCGTCTCAAGATCTCAAATGGTCCAATGTATCTGGGACTCAGCTTTCCTTTCTTCCCAAATCTCATTAAACCTTTCCAAGGTGACACTTTCAAGAACACTAGGTCCCCTACCTCGTATTCCTTGCCTTTCCGAGCTAAGTCGGCATATTTCTTTTGTCGATCCTGGGCTGCTACCAACCGTCCTCTGATTAGATCTACTGCATCTTTAGTTCGTTGGACCACTTCGGGCCCGAGCATCTTTCGCTCTCCAACTTCATCCCAATACAAGGGAGATCGACATTTTCTTCCATAAAGGGCCTCATAAGGTGGCATCCCAATGCTTGAATGATAACTGTTATTATAGGAGAACTCAACCAATGGCAAGTGATCATCCCAACTCCCCTTGAAGTCTATCGCGCAGACTCTCAACATATCCTCTAGTGTTTGGATGGTCCTTTCACTTTGCCCATCTGTCTGGGGGTGGTAGGCTGTGCTCATGTTCAGCCGGGTCCCTACACATTCTTGAAAACTTCTCCAAAACCTGGAGTTAAATCTAGGATCTCGATCGGATACTATTGCGACTGGGACTCCATGTCGCGCCACTATCTCTTTTAAGTAGATGTCCACTAGTCTATCGACCGTGTACCTTTCGTTGATCGGGAGAAAGTGAGCCGATTTCGTCAGTCGATCTACAATTACCCATATGGTGTCATGATTAGCCTTGGTCCTGGGTAAACCTACTACGAAATCCATGGCTATATGTTCCCATTTCCATTCTGGAATCTCTAAGGGATGTAGAAGTCCGCTGGGTCTCTGGTGCTCTGCCTTCACTCGTTGGCAGGTCAAGCATCTGCTTACCCACTCTGCTACGTCCTTTTTCATATTGGGCCACCAGTAATACTCCTTCAAATCCCTATACATTTTAGTGCTACCGGGGTGCACTGAGTATCTTGAGTTGTGTGCCTCATTTAAAATTTCATCCTTGAGCTCCTGAACATTTGGGATCCATATCCTGTACGTGTACCTCATGATCCCTTCCTTGTCTCTTTCGCACTTAATTTCCTCCCCGGTCATTAGCTCTTCTGTGGAGTTCTTTTCTTCCTCCATCATCCGTTCCTGGCACAGTCTAATCTTTTCTAGCAATGGAGGTTGGATTCTAATTTCCATCAACTTTTCTTGGCCCTCTTCAGGTAACTTAACCTCGATTTCCAACTTCTCAAAATCCTTCACTAGCTCTTTCTCTGAAGTTATCATCTTGAGCTTCTCTTTCCGACTAAGGGCGTCAGCCACCACATTGGCTTTACCCGGGTGATATCGAATTTCACAGTCGTAATCCTTGATTAACTCTAACCACCTCCTCTGGCGCATGTTAAGCTCTTTCTGAGTGAAAATGTATTTGAGGCTCTTATGGTCTGTGTAAATCTCGCATTTTTCCCCATACAGGTAGTGTCTCCAAATCTTTAAAGCGAAGACTATGGCTGCTAGTTCTAGATCATGCGTGGGATATCTGACTTCATAATCCTTCAATTGCCTAGACGCATACGCTATTACCTTGCCGTGCTGCATAAGCACGCATCCCAGTCCTTTATGCGAAGCGTCACTGTAAATCACGAAATCTCCTTTTCCATCAGGTAATGCCAGCACTGGGGCTGTCACCAGCCTCTTCTTTAACTCCTGGAAACTCTTCTCGCATTTCTCAGTCCATTCAAATTTCTCGGTTTTACGGGTAAGTCGAGTTAATGGAGCTGCGAGTTTCGCAAAGTCTTGGACAAATCTCCTGTAATATCCGGCCAGTCCAATGAAACTCCTCACCTCGGTTGGAGTAGTTGGCCGTTCCCAGTTTGAAACTGCTTCTATCTTGGAGGGGTCAACCAACACTCCTTCTCTATTGATCACGTGCCCTAAGAATTGTACCTCATTTTTCCAAAACTCACACTTGGAGAACTTGGCATATAACTGCTCCTTCCTGAGTATTTCTAAGGTTATCCTTAAATGTTCAGCGTGTTCTGCCTCTGTCTTTGAGTAGATGAGAATATCATCAATGAAAACTATCACGAATTTGTCCAAATATTCCTTGAACACCCTATTCATTAGGTCCATGAAGGCTGCTGGGGCGTTGGTCAATCCAAACGACATAACTAAGAACTCATAATGTCCATATCTGGTGCGGAATGCAGTCTTCGGGATATCTTCAGGTTTGATCTTCAGTTGGTGATATCCCGTTCTCAAATCAATCTTAGAGAAGTATTCAGCTCCTCTTAGCTGGTCAAACAAATCGTCTATCCTGGGCAATGGATACTTATTCTTTATGGTTAGCTTGTTCAATTCTCTGTAGTCGATGCATAACCTCATACTTCCATCCTTTTTCTTAACAAACAACACTGGTGCGCCCCAAGGCGACACACTGGGCCTTATCATGCCCTTATCCAACAATTCCTGTAATTGTTTAGCTAGCTCCTTCATTTCTACTGGGGCTAGTCGGTACGGGGCCTTCGAAACTGGCGCCGTCCCCGGGGCTAATTCGATGGCAAACTCAATTACCCTATCAGGTGGTAGTCCAGGAAGATCTTGTGGGAACACGTCCTCGAACTCATTAACTACCAGAATGTCCTGCAATCTTGGCACTTCCTTCTGAGTATCTATAACGTAGGCTAAATAAGCCTCGTTCCCTTTTCGTAACAATCTCTTGGTTTGCGCCATGGTCAGAATTTTCTGGGTCTGTCGCATCCCTTTAAACACTATTTCTTTCTTCCCTGGGGTTTTCAACTTAACCTTTTTCCCTTTACAATCTATCTGCGCATCATTGCGAGACAACCAATCCATACCCAAAATGACATCGAATTCCCCTAGCTTAAAAGGAATCAAATCGACATAGAAGGATCGTCCTCCTATTTCTAGCTTACAATCGGGGTGAATTTGATTAACCGGTACGATTTCCTGATTAGCTATTTCTACTTGTAAGGAATCTCTTAGTTGCTGGGTTTTAAGTTTCAAGTTATGCGCAAAATCTCTAGATATAAAAGACTTAGTTGCTCCTGAGTCAAATAAGACATTTGCACTGACTGAATTAAGAGAAAAAGTACCTGCTATCACATCTGTGTCCCTCACGGCATCTTGTACTGACATATTGAAAGTCCTAGCAGTTGGTGGCCTATTTGAGGCAACCTTGCTTGCTCCTGATGCTGCTGGTTTGCTCTTTGGGCAATCCTTCCTCATGTGCCCTCGCTGTCCACACTGGAAACAGGTTGTGCTGTTAGGGATGACCGTGGTGCAAGCGGTAGCATAATGCCCAGCTCGCCCACACTTATAACAGTTTATCTGCTTCAGGTTGCACACCCCGGAGTGCCTCTTCCCACAAGTAGCACACAATGGCAATGGAGGTCGAGAAGGGTTGGAACGGGACATTCCTGATTGGTGGCCGCCCTGGCTCACACTCACACTCGCAGATGGTTTAAACCCTACACTCCTCCCTGGTAGGGAAACCGCTCCTCGATTAAACTTGGTTGGGGGTTTTCCTCCAGCGGATCTTCCGCCCATACTAACATGCTTTCTCTTTATCCCCCCTTTCTCTCTCTCTCTCTCTGCATCTGATCACTACCAGCCTCCACAATGGTTGCCTTCTGCACCAAGGTGGCATAATCTGTAATCTCTAAAACAGCCACCCTATTCTGGATCCACTGTTTCAGCCCTTGTTGAAACCTGTTAGCTTTCTTCTCTTCTGTGTCTACAAACTCTGGCACAAATATTGATAGCTCAGTAAATTTAGCCTCATAGTCAGCCACTGACATATTGTTCTGTTTCAGTTCCAAGAACTTAAGTTCCATCTGGGTTTTCATGAACTTCGGGAAGTACTTCTCCAGGAATAATTGTTTGAACCTTTCCCAGGCTATGACAGCATCAGTCTCCATGTTTTTCTTGGCTTCCCACCAATAATTGGCCTCTCCCTTTAGTAGGTAAGTAGCAAAAACAGTCTTCTGAGCCTCATTGATACTCAGAATCTCAAAAGACTTTTCCATTTCTTTGATCCAGGCCCTCGCCTCAACGGGATCAGCCGATCCGTGGAACTCTGGGGGCTTAAGGGACTTAAAGGCCCTAAAGGAATTTGCCACTGAAGTGTTGTTGCTTGGTGGTGGTTTTGGGTATTGGTTCAAATTCTGCCTAAGTAGATCCATAAACTGGCCCATGGGGTTTCCGCCCTGGTTCTCCCCTTCCTGTTCTACTTCAGTTTCTCCACCCTCTATTTCCCTTTCAAATTCTTCAGAGTACAGGGGTTCATCCTCTGCTCCATACTGGGAATCTTCTTGCTCATTATAGTCCTGATCTTGTTCCTCACTACTTCCACGGTTTTCCTCGTGTTGGTTGTGACTCTCTTGGTCAGTAGATTCGCGGGGGTTAGCCCTAGTGCCCATCCGTCTTGGCGGCATTTTACTGAAAATTTGGAAAATTATACGTTAGGTTCACTTACCGGTTTTAAAGGATTTTTCCTTGCACATTTCTTTACATGATTGGGTTTTAAAATCCCACAGTTTTATATCTCATGGAAACTTAATCGAAAAGTAATACATATGCTAATAAACTCGTGATCACTTCCCAACAAAATTGTAATGACTGAAATGGAAACAAATATATACCAGGTACCGAAAAGGTACAACATCCGAGTTACAACGACAGTTTAAAGTACAGCCATCCTAACAACAACAACAAGTCAAAAGTGAAATATGCTGTCTATCTGTCTAGTCTGCAAAAAGGGAAAACAAGTACAAGAAAACCATCCCTACAAAAGCCGGCACTACTATGTCCGTACATGACTAGACAACTAGACCACTGCATCACCACATCTGAAATCAGCCGCCACGACGAAACATCCTCCGAACCCTCCCCATGGCGATGCGGAAAACCTCCTCAGCCGCTGCTCTGTCTACCCTACCATGCCCATCAGTAGGCAACTGTCGCACCCTCACCCGAGCCCTCAGCTCGATGCGGGTCACAGCCCTATACCCAACTCTGTCACTGATAGTCCTCCTGCCCTGCACCCTCATCCGGGCGGCTCTCTCTGCTGCTAACTCACTCCTAGACTCTGCCAACCTATCATCTGCCACAGACAACTCTCTATAAAGCCCGTTCACAATCAAGTTGTGAACACATACTGGGACTCCTCCTATCGGGGCATGAGGTGGGGTGGATGGCTCAGCTGGAGCGGCAGTCTCTGTCTGCTGGGGCTCTGGGGTAAGCTCCTCAAACTCGTCGGGGTAGGGGCTCACAGGTAGTGGTGGTGGGGTAGGGGCTCTCTCAACAGGGAGGAGTGGCACAAAAAGTCCAGAACTCCCTACAGCACCAACTACTGGCTCATCTATATCTCCCTCAACACCCTCATCCACCGGCACCACCTGATCCGTGGTCATGTCAGTGTCATCTCCCATAGTCCTGAACTCAGTCATAACCCAATAATCATCATCCTCAACCACTAACTCAGCGTCCTGTCCTGTCTGGACCCCCTCCGGGTCCTCCTCCCCCTCAGTCTCAACAACATCTGTGTCAGCATCATCCTGGACCTCCTCAGGGTCCTCCTCCTCAGACTCGATCACATCAGTATCAGCCTCAACCTGGACCTCCTCAGCGTCCTCCTCCTCAGGCTCAGTATCATCCTCATGCAAGTGCTCATAGTATGGGTCCCTAGTC
This sequence comes from Saposhnikovia divaricata, assembly GCA_036435485.1. NCBI lineage: Eukaryota > Viridiplantae > Streptophyta > Magnoliopsida > Apiales > Apiaceae > Saposhnikovia > Saposhnikovia divaricata. Next base: position 62,411,826 of record CM071598.1, read on the forward strand.
CGGAACATGTCCTCATCATGCTGTCTCGCAGCTGCCTCCTGGGCCGACAAGTCGCTCGCCTACACAAGACGAACTATGTTACTATCATGATACTTAAAAAGTTCCCGTAAGGGTTTTAGGTGAACCTGGCAAGGGTTCTTATTATATTATTGAATTTATTATTATATAACGTCGTATCATCTCTTGGGATATATAACTCTCGCTCTGATACCATCTCTGTAACACCCCCAGATCCGGGGTCAGGGATCTGGTGGTTACGGTCTTACATCCATTCATAATACTTGACTTGAGTCCACAATAAATAAATCACATGCTGTGACCCCACAATAATTACCACTCACACACACAACAGTTATAGTCCCAGAGATGAAATTGAAATAAGTCTTACATTAAAGGGTTACGAATAAAAGTTATTACAATCCCAAAAGGATAACATCATAGGTTTAAAACGTTTTGCCGTTGATTACATTAATTATACATATAGTTAAACAGGAAACAAAAGCTGTCTAACTATGCTACCTCAGCAATGGCGACTAGCATCTCAGCGGGTAGTCCGGTGGGTCGGGTAACCTGCTTGCGCCGAGTGCGCCTGACGCGAGCCATCTGTCCTAGCTGTTGTTGTGACATAATATAAACAAGGCAAGGGTGAGCGAAAGCCCACCAACAAATATATAACTGAACGATAATTTAAAACAGTTCAAAGCTATCTTTTAAACCATATGCCATGCATTTACGGAAATGATGCCAGTATCATATGAACGATGAAGTTACAAGGTAACTTAAAGTATTTGTTTGAAGAAATATCTGCTGCATCAAAGTAAGCGAGATATTATTATCGTTATTAAGAAGAGTGAACTTGCAAGAAAGGGTTGCAATTCCAGTTATGACTCTTTTCCAACTCTGCCAACAGTAATCATGTTGCAGGAAATAAATGAATTTGGATGATGAACCAATGATGGAGTATTCACCGCGCCCGCTGTTCCAATCTTGATGATCAGTCGAGATCGTACAGCTCAATTTAGATTTACTACCGGTAGAAGGAAGAACTGACGGCTTTTACTTGTCTACCGCCTTACTAGCTCTCCCCGGCCAACGGTTGGGCCAAGGGGATGGACCGGCGCTACTCGGCCTCTTACACGACTCCTAGTTCAAATAGAGTTCATTGATTCTGAATATAACGTTCGTCCCCCTTTCCCCAAGTATAATACTTGTTGATAAGACTCCACAAAGTAGTCGTATCTAGTTGGAAAGGAAAATTTACCAATAACTCCCAAGCTATTACTTGGTAACGGATATCAACTTGTTCCAGTAATCTTACCCCTCGAAAGATGAGAAGGGTAAACAACGACTTAATAAGTCAACGGCACCCAAGTTGCGGGTGAAGGGAAATACTTTATGACCGGGAAGTCGACAAGATAAATAACATTTTTCCAAGTAAGGTTCCCTTATTATTAAGAGGATAGACTCAAAGATGAATGATGTCTGGGTACCTTTCTTGATACAAGATTAATAATAATATGACTTCGAAATATTTTCTGTAATAATCGAAGAAGATTAACCTTATCGAGATTATTCTAAGTATGGAATAAATATTCAGAGAATATTTATTGAGTTAAAATATTGAAAGAATATTTGGGAATATGAAAGAATATTTTTAATCAGAGTATTTCTCAAAATAATCCCTGAAGAAATATCAGGAGAATATTTATTGAATAAATAAATATTTAAATGAATATTCAAAACAATATTCATTAATTAATAAGACCTGAAAAGGATATTTAAGGTAATAATCATAGTTAATTAGGAAATTTAAATGAATATTCAAAAGTAATATTCATTTAATGAATAATATCCTAAATGAATATCAAGTAATATTCATTTAGTAATCCAAGCCTCAAGGAATATTCGAGATAATATTCGATAATTAAATCAAGCTTCAGATGAATATTAAAATAATATTCATCAAGTATTTAATATCTTAAATGAATATTCAAAAGTAATATTGATTTAATAAAATAATAATCTAAAAGAATATCCAAAATAATATTCATTTAATAGTCTCATCTTTAGAAGAATATTCGAAATAATAGTCGATAATCAATTCGACTCTGAATGAATATTGAGAAATATTATTCGTTGAATATAGTTACGTTCAAATAATTATTTGAAGTAAGGATCGTCAAAATAATTAGTCTCGAACGAATATTCAAATAATATTCGTCGCCCAAATAATAGAAAATATTTACTTAAATATTTTCTTCCGAGGTAATCTCGATATATCAAGGAATATTGACTCCCGGTCTATTTTTGATTAATAAGATATATACGCCCTTCTATGAGGGTCTTACAATAACCGGCTTATAACTGATATATAACTATCTAGCTTATAAGCCAACAATAACATTTAGGGAACAAGTATATCAATTCAACTTGAAAGTAGGCATGCATGCAATGGCATATGTATATCAGCAATCATATATATATATATTATTCAATCACAACAACAGCCTAAAAGAAGGGAATTGAAACTTGCCTGGTAGTCGAGTACGGTAAGGGGTAGTGGTAGCGGGTCCCGGTTCAGCCTGGTGATCTATAAATAGCCAAGGCATTCGGAAATTAATCACTTAACATATTAAACGTTAAGTTATACTTAAATCGAAACACGTTCTCGAGTCATCTCGTTATACCCCCTTTTAGTGGATTACTTATTATCACTGATCCGACCCGACATTCGTTCGTTAATACGACATGTCACTGCACTTATACTTGGGACATACTTAAGTCATATGAGTTCTAAGGTTGATCGTTACGAACCAATATTTTACTCCGAGTTTTATCGCCCGTTTTCTAAGCGTTTTACCAAAGTTATAAAAGAGTCGTCTTTTAGGGGTTCGTTCTCGTTTAACCTTGACTCGAACATTTTTAATAAATCGAAAAATGCTCTTTTTGACATACGGTTTTCTTTCACACCTTCCTTCTTACCCCTAGTATTTATTTACCAAGATTCGCCATGACGTTACATTGCTTACGAGGTTTCAATTTCAGTTACGAACTTTTGTTTACGGATTCGAACTACTTTTAGTAATTTAGTCATAAATCCTAAACCGTAAGTCCGTTTCACGTGATCTTTATATCAAAACGAAGCTTATAACATAATCTAGCCTTTCATGGCAAAATCCGAGACTGGACAGTGTGTTCATGCTACTGCTAATCACTGTTCTTAGGCTCACTCCACTCGGTCCTATGTTTACATGATTTCCAAATTTCAAACCATCCAATAATCATAGTTTCCACTCCAAACAACATTTACATGTTATTCAACCATGAACTAAGACCAAGCAATGTCTTTCCGTTCATCTAAACTAATTTCACATTTAATAAATCCCAATCATAATCTTAAGGTCCTAAACATGCATTAAATCCATATAACTCATCTAAAATACCAAAACTTAAACTAAGAGCTTGGTTTTCAAGAGTGGTATACCTTCCTTGGTGTATGTATGAACTTATCAAGCCTTGTTTAGCCCTTATCTAGCCTTAGTATAGCTTGAATAATCAAAAGAAATCAAGAAATAAAAGTTAGTTTATGAAGAACACTATTCATCATCATCTTTGATGATTTATTTGAAAATGATAAAAGATGAATTTGAAGCTGAAATTTCTAGGAGATCATTACCATGATATGTAGTACTTACCATAAAAATTTGAAGAACAAGTGATGGTTGGAAGTTGGACTTCCAATTAGCTAAGAATGGGCAGATTTTTATGAAGAAATGGAGAAAAATGGTGGTGGTTTGTTTTGTTTTGGTGATTTATGGCTAATACATGTATAACCCTTGCATATATAATGGATGCATCTCTTTTAATGTGTTGTTGGCAATCCAATGGTGCCACTTGTTGCTTCCTCATTGGGCCAAGTGTTGGCACTACAACAAACAACTCCATTTTTGCAAGAATGCAATTACACCACTCATCTTGTAGTTGACTTATAAGGATGTTACTTGGGTTTCTCCTTTTCCCACCAATTGCACTTGTTTGTCTCTTGGTTATTTATTCGTTCCTTTGTCCGGGTATTACTCAATTTCCTTGCTTGTTCGTTGATCGTTCGAGGGAATAACTCATTCGTTTCTAGTTAGGGTTTTACCGAAAACCTTCTTAATATTTCTAATACTATTCTTCATCTTACTTAATACTTCTCGAATTTAAATTCCTTAATTCCCTTTTATAACTCCTTAAGTCTTGTAGTGTCCAGGGAAATCTCGGAGAAAATAAAAGTGCTCTTTTTCTGAATCCGACGGCTTTTACATACACTTATTTTCTTCCTGGATCACTAATACGAACTCAGAAATCCGTTCCGAATACCGGGTATATCATTATTATAATAATATTCCAAATTCCACCAAAATCACTATTCATCACTTATTTTTATTTAAATCCTATAATTAGGAAAATGAACCTGGTTCACTCTCGAGTGCTTCTTAACCTTTTTACGGAACCGCTGGACTTATAATAGATATTGATTTGGATGACACAAGAATAATCTTACTTGAAGTAATATACTTATATCCTTAGGAGATAGATCATTCTTACCTATGCCGTCAACCAAAAGTATTCTGCATGACATGTAAATAATTGAATTCAAATCCATTCCATTCATTTAATAGACATTCGTTACATCGCAGTCATAACCACTATTCATTCCCATATTATTACATACTAAAAAGTTTTAATTCTATCAAAATCTGGGTTCTTACAAAGGCTACTGGATTGAATTTAATAGCCCTTCCACTTCCCTTTGCCACAGTCAGTCATGCTAGAGTCGTCTTTAGATGCCGCTGATCAATAATATTTAAAATAGCAAGAATGAGCCAAAGAATGCCCAGCAAGTATATACAGATATCATATAATACAACAACAACTCACTCAAAATAGGTTTTTACTACTCTTTAAGAGTTATAAATATAATTACCTTTGAAAAGAGATCAACTCAGAAATTCTTATAAATCTCGAAATACTACTCCAATATATCTCAACAACTTCTCAAAATACTACTCGAAAATAAATCAAAAACTTCTCAAAACTACTCCCTTGGTAATATAATATAACAACTGCTCAGATCAACACCCTAGTTAATAGAACCACAAAGGCATCTATTAACTGACAGGATGTCAATTGGATTTCTACTCAGAACGCCTACTCAAGTAATGGATGATCAATCCATTATCACTACTCGTTTTCTATCGATAGAAGGATGAGCCGAAGTCTCGAACACACCCTTAATACTACTCAGTTGGGTCGGTGCGTTACTCCGGTCACTTTTGCCTTCATAAGCAATGAACAATAGACACCGATAATATAGTTTCCCTCTCGAACGATTAGAGGAAATATTATGAAAAACTGTTCTGATTATGGAGTTGAAATGAAGTGACCCATATCAGTATACATAACTTACTTTATATATATATCCCCCACTTTAAAATATAAACTCGAATGACGTATCTCAATAAACGTACCAACAAATATGGAACAACTCATGAAATTAATTTGAACACCTCATTATATAATATGTCTGGATAACAGCTCAGCAATAATATATATGAATGTAAATTGCATGAATAAAAAAAAATCTGGTATAAATCACTCGAAAGAATACTTGATTATGTAAATCGAAAAATTTAATCAGCATACTTAAAAATATAAATACCCGGAACAATGGAGTACGAATTAGTAAACTTGTCTGTGCTCTGCGGTACGATAATTCACCTGGCTCCACGTCTCTTATTCTCTATAACCAAATAAAAACTCACTTTATTAGGCCCGACATTTCACCTTTTAAAAACCTGGTTCAGCTATTTCGTACTAATCTCAGTTTTTTAATCTAAACTAATATAACTCAATCTACTTAATTAAAATAATCCAATAATATATATATCAGTCCCCTAAAATAATACCGCATTTAATTCTACTTATTCCCAATAATTCTCTCTTTTTATCAAAGAATTATTAAATCCCTAATTTAATTAATATAAATCTCAAAACCAAAAGTATTCAAGAATCTATTTTTATTCAATTTAAATCCATAATTATTAATAATAATCTCACTAAATAATATCCCCTTTAAATCTCATAATTAAAATAATATTAAATCCTTTTTAGTCTTTAAATAAATCTGGTCTTATCCGATTAATAAAATAATTCGGAAATATTAAATATAAAATCTTGAAATTATACCCCTTTTTAATCCTATTTATTCTAAATTAATCCTCCTTTTTAATAATAAAACAATAACTTTCTAAATTATGGAAAATAATCACATAATATTTTTAAATCAAAATCTAACTATAAATAATTCCAAATTAATAATTTAAACCCCCCTTTTATTATCAAAACCATAAATCTTTAATTTATGGTACAAAATATATTTATTAAAATAATAAATCAATCCCCAATTTAATAAAAATTATTCACTATAATATCTCTAAATTTTTAATAACACTTCAATTAAATCACTAGTTTTAAAAATCAATTAATACAACTAATTTTAAAATACATAACTTTTTATTTAAATCCAATTCAAAACATAAAAACAGAAATTGTTATTGATTCGTTTTAATAAAAATATTACTATCAATTTAGCAGAAATATTCCCGTGGGCCCCACCTCCCCCATGGTGGACCCCACGTACCCCCCATCTGCGAGCTCCAAGATCGAACCCCCCCCCCATCTGCGATTTCTTCTCCTCTCAAAATCTCTCTCCCTCCCTCACTCTCCCTCTCTTTCTCTCTCTCTCTCTCTCTCTCTCTCTCTCTCTCTCTCTCTCTCTCTCTCTCTCTCTCTCTCTCTCTCTCTCTCTCTCGTTCTCTCTCTCGGTTCCCCTCTATCTCTCTCCCGAACACCCCTTTCTCCGATTCAAACCACCACTCACAACACCCACCAAAAACCAACAATCATCTTCACCTCTTCTTCTCCGATTCCTTCCCTGTTTCACCGATCACCACCGCCGTCATCTTCGACGGCTCCGACGGTGCCTCCGCCCTCCGTCCCGCCTCTCTTCTCTCTCCGACTACTCCTCTCTTCTCTCTCGCCTTATCTCTCCACCCTCTCCCTCCATTATTCTCTCCCGACAACACCAATTCCTCCCCTCTCTCCGATTCCTCCTCTCGACCACAACAACACAACATCAATATCTCCCTAACTCCGGTAACAAAGGACAGCAATAACACCAATCCAATCACCACACAATCGATAAAATCCCAACACAAAACCAATCGAAAATTTAACGAGAGAAAAAAATGGAAACAAAATAAAAGAATCTAAAGAAAAGTTTGACAGAAAAAATATACTACCTGTGTCTCTGTTTCGGTTTATACGGATGGGTTTAGTGAATATGGAAGTTGTGTTTTTATTAAAACTGATAATCTGTTTCAATTAATAACAAAACTAGTTTTTATTATAAAATTAAAAAGTAGTTTAAAAATGGGGGACAAAAGTAATGAACAAAGTTAGTGCTCCATAATTATATATTTAGTGGAGAATTTAAATAAATAAGATGGGAGACAAAATAATTGTTGAAAAATTTTAAAAATAAAAATAATGATTATGTCTATATTTAATGAAATTATTGAATAAAAGATCTCGTTTTCTCCCGTCTAATTAATTAAAACGAAATTCTAATTTTGTTTCTTAAAATAAATACGACTCAAAATTTAAAAATACTATTCTTCTCAAATTTTTAATAAACACTAATATTTAAATATAATACGAATATATAAATTTTAAAATTTATAGAACGTACTAATTACAAATATATACTAGTGCATCTTTTCTAAAATATTTTTAAATAAAATAAAATATCGAGTAGATTCGAAAAATTTATTCGAAAAATTTACGGATATTACAGGGTATATAAGGATCCAATTTGGGAACAATTTTTGAGTTGTAGTTATAATGATTATTCTTACAATTTTTCTAACTATTTTTCTTTTTCAACGTCTCTTGAAGATGTGAAGATCATAAAAATATTTTTATATTTTTATGGATTAAAGGTATATTTGCACACTTTGTTTTTATTATTGATTCGTAGGTATGTGCATTTATTTGCTTTTTCACCACATTAGTTATAATACTTGTATAAATAAGTCGAGCCAGCGACAATAAACAAAGCGCTTTTTGGGAGGCAACCCAAGGTACGCATGTATTTATATATTTTTATGCGTGTGTTAGATTTTGTTCCTCGCTTGCATTTATATATGGTGTTATGCATATTGTGGATTTGAGGATTAATCTAAATATTAGTGAGTGGTATTTTCTTTTTCATCTATTTTATTTCATAAGAGAATAACCCAAAAAAAAATGTGTTAATTAATTATTATGTATTTTTGTGGTGTGACTAGTGAATTTTATAATAGAGTTTTTTTTTAAAAAAAAATTGTAATAATAATGTCCCGTTCAATAATATTTAGTATCGTTAATTCTAATTTTTATGATTTTTATATTTGTTCCACTCGTGCCTTGATGTGTTTGTTTCATATTTTCAGGAATTTACATTTTATTCAAGCATTCAAGGATTTGTGGGAATTTTTTTTAAAAAAAAAAAGAAAAAAATAGTAGTTTTTGTAAAATTTCAGGGTCGTACAGGCTGTCGTACGGGGTGCAAACCGTGCAACAAACTGTGCACCTGCCCGTACCATGTTTTTCTCAGCTTCTGTCCAGCTCTTAGTGCAAAATAAGGGGTTTCAAAAAAATTCTACCCACTTGCTGCACTGGCTGTACAACTCTTTCAAAAACAGAACAATTGAAATAAACAATCCTTCTATTTCTCCCACCAGTGTCGAACAGCATATCTCCTTCCTGCCTCACATCACTCCACCCAAAACAATTCCTCCACCCATCGCCTGCCTCAATAACGCCCAGCCGCTGCAAATCCCAACCACCAACCCACCTCGCATCAGCCCCCTTCCTACCTCCTCCACAACTTCACTTTCTCCTTCCCCCCGTTTCTCCTTCACCACCAAATTTCTACTCTCCTCTCCTCCTCCCTTTCTCTTCTCCATTCACAAATACCCATCTCCATTCCTCCTCTCAAACAACACAACCACCACGCCGACCATCCTTCTCCGCCCATCATTTCTCCTCACAGCCTACACCATTCTCCACTTCCAAACCTCCCGCAACAACCTCCTGTGACCACTTCACTTCCCCCCCCCCCCCCCCCGTTTTTTTTCACAGCCCCCGTTCCCTATTTTTCTTTTTTATAGTTTAGTTTAGTTTTTTTTTTGTTTTTTGATTTTTTTTTGTTTTGTATTTTGTATTTTGTATTTTTTTTGTTTTTTTTATTTCTTTTTATTCATTTTTTTTAAATTTTGATTTTGATTTTCAATTTTAATTTTCTACACTTAATTTTTTTATAAATTCAGAAATTAATTTAAATTTACTTTATTTTGATTTTTGATTTTATTATTAATTAGTTAGTTCTTTTTGTTTTCCTTTATTTTATTTTATTTTATTTATTTTTATTCACTATTTCTTTCATTTCTAATTTTGATTTTAAGTTTTTAATTTTTTTAAACTAAACAATTTTTATAAATTTAATAATTAATTTTAAATTTGTTTTAAATTTTGATTTTTAATATTGTAATTAATCAGTTTTGATGGTATTTCTAATTACGGCATTTGTGCGTCATGTTAATCTATGGGATAGTGACATGCTCTTATATTTATACAAATATATTTCTATGTGCGCGTATATAAACCTCTTCGACCTCCCTCTCCCTGTAATTCCCCTCCTCCCATCCCAGCCCCATCTCTTTTGTTTTTCTTTTTATTTTGTTTTTATTTTGTTTTTTGTTTTACTTTTATTTCTTTTATTTTTATTCCCTTCTTTATTTTTAATTTTGTTTTTTTAGTTTCTAATTTTCTAAACTAAACAATTTTATAAATTTGAGAATCAATTTTAAAATTTGATTTTTAATTTTATTAATAATTAGTTAGTTATTTATTTTATTTTTTTATTTTTATTTTAATTTTAATTTTATTTTAGTTTTAAATTTGATTTTGATTTATTATTAATTTGTTAGTTTATTATTATTATTGTTATTATTATTATTGTATTTTTTAATTTCATTTCATTTAATTTAATTTCATTTTATTTTCTCTTTTTTAAAAAAAAATTACCAAAAAAACCAAAATTTAATTCTTTTTAATTTTGATTTTAGTTTTTAATTTTCTAAAACTAGGTAATTATTTTATTTTAGTTTAGTTTTAAAATTTAATTGTTGATTTTATTATTAATTGGTTAGCTAGTTTATTTGATTTTAATTTTAATTTTATTTTATTTTTGTTTTATTTTATTTTATTAAAAAAACAAAAAAAATTATTTTAAATTTTTCTATATCCTTAATTATTGTTTTGAAGTGACTTTGTAGGGTGTGGATATTGGTTTGTTGGTTATTTTTGTTCGGTTGATTGTGGTATGTGGCGTTCATTCAATTCGTGGCTTCCAGTTGCGGAGTTGGAGTTTGGCAAATATGATGGTGCTCCCAATCCCCGTTGCTTATTTTTAGGGGAGTTTTCTTTCACTTTGTTTCTCCCTCATTTTTATTTGTCATGCATGAGGACATGCCATGTTTTAAGTGGGGGAAGGTTTGTTTATGTTTATCATGGTAGTATAGTATGTAGCTAGTATTAGTACTATCTTTTGTTTCATTTGATGTCCGTTTCGTTTTCTTTGGGAAATGAGTTAAGTGATGAGCTCGTTTACTTGTTTATGAAATTTACGACATTGTGAGCTTGCAGCCTTGTTTTCTCCTATTTTGTGCCTAGCATTACCAATTTGATGTGAATCTATAAGTTTAATGCACCTTATTTCACACACACACACACACACACACTTAAAATGGCATGAAAAGTCTAGATGTTTGTAATTAAATTGTGACATGACAATTATCTCTTAGCATGCATGGAATCAAATCGAGAAGATGTTATTACAACTTAAACCTTGTGAGGCCTTGAACGATGATTCTTTTACTTGTGTGTTTCTCCGTCTTTATGTATGTTTGTTGCTCTAGGGCTTGCATTAAACCTTCATTCATGGATGCACCATAATAAGGAAATTCTATTTAGGATAACCTTTTTGACGTTTTTAGCTTGTGAACCATGAAAATAATCCCTAGTTACCCCCTTTGAAGCTTATATCCATATTTTTCTTCGTTACTCTCCCCTTTTATACATGAGCCATAGCCAAATACTTCACTCTCGATCTAGTTGAGCTAGTTGAGTCTTGGAAAGAATTGATTGATGAGCATGTGAATTTGGAGAAGTTGTGAAGAGGAAGGATTCTAATTATTGTAAGTGGGAACTAGTTTGATGTGTATATCTAGATGTGGTTCAAAGTTCTTTGTGTATTTATTTATGTTATGCATTCCCTTTGCTAAAAATAATAATAATAAAGGGGATGTAAAAAAAAAGCAATAAATCTTTGTACTTTATTTTATTTCAATTTTCTTGGTAAATGTGGTTGTGTTTTGTAATTGTAAATGAGTGAAGACATTCTTTAGTTTGAGAATTTGGTGGATGAAGCGAGCAAGCGTCATTTTGACTCAACTAGCGAGACTTTTACACCTTCCTTGAACTTAAATTTTCACACCTTCACCCTAGCCTCATTACAACCCATTTTATGAATTCCTTGTTTTTGGTGCAATCCGGAATTTAGGTGAACATGCAAGGTCAAGTAGAGCGCATGCATTTAGACTTGGAGTTGAGTGAAATCTCTATCCCATACTTGTGTGATACATAATTGAGATATGTGAGATTTTTCACCATACAATTTCATCTTCTTAATGCGAGGCCATGTATGCTTTGTGATCATCTTGTCTAGTGTTCACGATTGAAGTGCATTCATTCTATCTTTAATGTCTTGGTTACATCTTGCATGAGGTGTGTTATCTTGATTCTTGAATTGGTTGTTAGCTCGTTTTAGTGGATGACAAGGTGAATAGCTCTATATGTTTGATTTTAGTTACAAGTAGACGGCTCGGACATGTGAGTGTAGTAGTTAGCTTAATTAGTAGGTATTGTTAATTTTTTGTTTGTTAGTGGTTTTTGTGATTTTGTGGGTACATCATCTATAAACCCTCACGAGACCTCACTCATCCACTAAGGCTACCTAGGGGTTCCAAGGGCTTGTTGCATATGCCAAATGCAACCGTGATCACCTACGGAAGTGGTACTAGTTAGGAGTATATGGTGTTGTTAATATTAGTTTGCTCGGGACTAGCAAAGTTCAAGTGGGGGAAGATTTGATAACGTGTATTTTATATAAGTTTTGTCTTTTATTCTTCTGCATTTTTGTTAGTTTCGAATGTTGTTTTATTAATATTTGTTATGTTTTTCATCTTTCAGTGCCTCGTGCTTAATTGTTGAAAAGATGGATTATTTTGGGCTTGAAAGCGAAGATTATTCAAGAGGCAAGTTAGAAGATTCATGCTCGCGATGTCGGGAGGTGTTTAATGTATTATCTTGAAGATTTTGTCTCGAACGGGCTGCTGTACGGCCGTTCGACAGGCCGTTCAAAGGAGCAGATTTTCTGTACGGGCAGCTGTACGGCCGTTCGATAGGCCGTACGACCCCTGCTGTGTATTAAAAAGAGATGTAACCAAACACAACCTTATCTAACATCTTCATAACTTACCTACCTCTTATCTTCATCTAAACCCAACCTTATCTTGTAGTCTCATCTTGTAAATATAATTAGAGTAGGAGGAAGAACATTGGTTACTTGTAATCTAGCATTGATTATGAGTAACTAACTTCATTTATTTGGCTCAATGAAGGATTTCTTGTACAAAACCCATTTCATTTTAAGTAAGATCTATTTCACTCTATCTTGAATACTTGTGATGTATTGTTTATGATTTTGCTTGGAGAATTATAAGTTGCTTCAATGTGCTTCTCTTGTGAATTCAATTGCTAATTGTTTGTGCTAATCCGTAATTGTTAGTACATTCATTGTAGTAGTACAAGGTTTGGCGTGCCTAAACTTCAAGATTCAAGTACAAATACCTAGGTTGAGCTTCTCATCCTTGGGTTTGTCCTAGCCTCTCTTTGTTTAATTCCTTGATTTGGTTATACTAGTAGTGCTTCATTATTGGTAGCTAGTATCAGGAGAGCTAATTTATGTGCTTCACTAAATTAGTGTTTTTAGAAGAGAAATAAGTGATTGTGTGCTTCACCAATTATCTTGGTTAGGTAGAGTTGGATATATTTTGCTTGTTGGGTTGAAGTGCTTGAGTTTCCATAATCCTTGGGTCAAATATCTCTTATCTTCACTAGTACAAAAATGACCTTATACGTCGCCTCTTATACGTCGGTTCTGGCCAAAGGCGACGTATAAAGTAGTTATATACGTCGGTTCCGCCTAAAGGCGACGTATAAGGTCAATTTTACACATTTTTTACGTCGGTTTAAGAAAAAGCCGACGTATAAGGTCATATTATACGTCGGTTGAAGAAAAGACGACGTATATAATGCTACTTTATACGTCGGTTGAAGAAAAAGTGACGTATATAATGCTACTTTTTTTGACCGACGTAAAAAAAAACATTTTATCTTAGCACATATACGTCGCCTTTGTGACTACCCGACATATAAAATATATCTATACGACGCCATTCGTATATCCGACGTATATACTATTAGTAGTCGATTAATAGTCAATAATCCCATTTCTTCCCAACCTCTCTCCTCCTCCATCTCTCTCTTTTCTCTCCATCTCTCGATATCGCGCACATACACACACACGACACACCCGTCAAACACACACCCACAAACTCGCACATAACTCTCCTCCCTCTATTCCTCATCTCCGCTGCTACAACACAACCACCACCAATACCACCGGCAATCGACCACAGTGGTGCCTCACTTCTCCGACCAACCAACACCCACAATCCATACATAAAAGTACTCCTCTCATCCTCCTTAATCTATTCACGCCATCAATTTCGATAAAATCATCCTGAATCCAAATCCCCTAAATTATATATAAACCGTAATTTTTATACCCAATTTGGATAAAATGGGTTTTTGGTCAAAACAACAAGAAGCCGCCTTCTTGGGTAATTTCCATTTCGTTCTTGTTTTTGTTTCCAGCCCCAAATTCTCACAAACATCAATCTTCAAAATGCTCATTTTTACAATTTCTTTCATGCTGGTGAATGGGATGACGCTGAGAAATACTTGTCCGGATTTACGAAAGTGGAGGACAATAGATACTCTTTGAAGATATATTACGAACTCCGGAAACATAAGTACCTTGAGGCTCTGGATAGGTAAATTAAATCTCTATACTTTTATTTTAATTGTATGGTTTTGAATTCCACTTTTCCTACTTGCTCTTTTTTTCTTACCCAATCAATCTGTGTTACTGGTGAACATGGTGGTTTCAGCTAAATTTTGGGTGAAATTCATCGTAGTATGTGTATAACTGGTCTAAAATTTGAAATTATATATTACACATTGAGTAAGAATTTGTGATTTATGAAGTGTCCAAAAAGATTGTTAAAGAACTTGGCAGTCATTTCTTTTGGTGGCAGCTTTCATGATATTCTAGCCATTAATTTTTTTTAGTTTTGATTTTCTAATATACCTTTTCCCTTCCACCTTTTTTATAGACAATAGAGTCCATATGGTGAAAACAATGAAGGTGAAGCTGTTAATTTGTCACAGCTGGTATATTTTTTGCGAATAACTCTAGGCTGATGCATCTTTTTTTCTATGACTGTTTGGTGGCTCTTCTTGATATCTAGTTGTTCACTTTAATCAATTCTTTACCCTTCTTTAAGTTTTCACATTTTAAAGCATTCACATGTTCAAATATTGCTATGCTTGCAATTGCAAAACATTTAACGGAATTTATCTTGGTTTACTAAGTCATGTTTTATCCTTGCAGAATCTTATATATCTGGCAGGTTTAGAGAGCTCCAACGTTGAAATAACTGGTGTTCGTCGAAAAGAAGGATATTATATAAATAAAAGTCTTCTGACTCTTGGAACTGTGAGGCCTCCTCCTTTCCCATAATTCTATCAGTCTGGTAATTACTGTCTATGCATATCTACTTGACCTGAGAATGTGCTTGGCCACCTTCGAGTTGCTTTACCTTGAATGTGTTGCTTTACTCTTGGTGTTCTGTGGCGTTCAGCTCATTTGTACTGTAACTCCCTCTTCAAGCAATTCAGAAGAGACACACAACACGTTGAAATTCGCCCATCGTGCAAAACATATTTGAATTCAAGCAGCACAAAACAAGGTATACTTGTTTACGTTACTAAGAAACTCTATATGTCTTTGTTGACATTTCTGAAAAACTTTAATCATATGAACCTGCAGATAATTGATGAAAAATCACTTATTAAAAAGTATCAACATGAGATACGGACCTTAAAGGAGGTACTTGAACAAATATAGAGAGGTGGAGTTTAAATTCCTCATTTAAAGCACACCGAAGGAGATGGCCTGGCATAGTAATCCTCAAACAGAAGGTACCTCAAAGTCAGCTTGCTTTGTGATATTCTTTGTACAACCAAGTCTCAAAGTCAGTTTTTTTATTTGCTGCTTGAATTGTTTCCAATCGGCTGATATTCTTTGTTTACTGTTTGCAGGCTTATTGGAATTGGTCATGAGATGAATTAGTAGCTTATGATCTTCCTGCTATTTCAGTATGTCAATGATCAAACAGGGCAGAAACTGTATTACATTGGGCATTCACTGGTAAATTCATGCTGTGTTTTTTTAGCTTCTGCCAATCATACTGCATCTCAGTTCATAATGGTTATGCAATTTTATGATTCTTCTCAGGAAACATTAACTGCCTTGTGTGCATTTTCGGAAGGACAGCTTGTTGGCATGCTTCAGTCAGCTGCACTTCTTAGCCTGATCGCTTATGTCGGTCATGCAGTAAGTCATTACCTTGATACTTTTGTTATCAGATTTTAGGTGGCATGGTTGGTGATGGTTAAACAATCGCAAAATATAGTACACAATTCATTATTATTTTTAATATTATTAACATTTCTGTTGTCGATTTAGGGGGCAAAAAAGTGGCGGGGAGATGGAGTCCGCACAAGCCAAGAATCAAGCACTTCAGGATGCTGGGGCTGTTGTTCCCACATCATATAAAGCATTTGAAACTTCGATCAAGGAAACATATGACAAACTGGTAATCTGTCACCTATCTTGAATTATTCGCCAGTTCTACAAAACAATCTGCTTCGTGTCGACAAACTTGCTAATTATGAATATGCTCTATGCCCAGATGGAAGGCGACAATATAACTCCAATTAAAGAGGTTATACCACCACAAATCCCTGAGGATCTTAATATTGCAATCAAAAGTGGGAAAGTACGAGCGCCCACTCATATCATATCTACAATATCTGATGATAGAGGTACGAAATTTAAAGCATTATTGTCTTTGCCAGCTTGGACATGATCATGGCTTTCTTTGAATTTGCATATCTGTTCCAATCACAGGTGAAGAACCATGTTATGCTGGTGTTCCGATGTCATCCATTGTAGAATAAGGGTATGGCATAGGCGACGTTATCTCCCTATTGTGGTTCAAACGCAGTCTTCCGCGTTACTGCACCCAATTTATTGAGGTCAGCTTTGCATATATAGGGATGTTATGAATCAAAAAATATGGTTCCTGAGGAAGTTATAAATTTCCCTTGTGCTATTCCTTGTTTGCACACACTATATATTAGAAAAGCCAAATACTTCTAAAAACCTAAATTAATGAACTTCCAAATACTTATTTCCCTTTACCAGATTTGCATCATGTTATGTGCCGACCATGGTCCCGGTGTCTCTGGTGCTCACAATACAATAGTTACCGCTAGGGCTGGGAAAGACCTTGTGTCCTGTCTTGTTTCAGGTATGCCTTAAAATCTGGAATTTTCTTACAAATTGGGCATTGCCCAAGCTGATTGTTATTGAACAAAACATTTGTAAATTTTGAAATAGGCTTGCTTACAATCGGTCCTCGATTTGGTGGGGCTGTGGATGATGCTGCTCGATACTTCAAGGATGCTTATGACAGAGTGAGTCTAAGGTTTTATCTAGCTACATGCAGTGTTCCTAAACCTTATAAAGCAGAATGTTAAAATGATCTGTCCGGTTACAGATTTTAAAATACAATTGATTTTTGTCTTGGCAGAATCTTACGCCGTATGAGTTTGTAGAAAGTATGAAAAAGAAGGGGATCCGTGTTCCAGGAATTGGACACAGGTATAAACCTTCTTAGCTTCTATGTTGCACTTTTTAGTTGCTTGCACTTTTTTTCGTATAAAAACAATAGATTGAGGGGAGTTTTCTTCTTAAAATTGTATTTAGTTCCTTCACAAATTGCCTCCTAAGTTTTATGTGTACATTGAAATCTTGGTAGTTTAGTGCGAAAGAGAGCAGAGAATGGGGATGCGGGGACTTCCAATATGAAGTAACCATAAGTAGAATTGCATGTTGTGGAACTACTCTATTAATCATCGAAAGAGTATATATTGGTAGTGTAAATTGTTGATTTAAATTAACATGTAAAAGGCTGCAGGTAAGGACTAGAGTCTGAAGATATGTACTTGCATTCTAGATCAGTTCTACCTGCATATAAGGTGAAAGTATGCTTACACTCAAGCTAACTTATGGTTTATTTTTTGGTCAGAAAGTAAAGTTTGGTAACCTTGTCACATTCCCGATTTTCTGTAGGATTCATGACATCTCAGGTCTCTGACTCTGAGTGCATGTATATTCCTTTTACAGTTTTTGTGATATTTTATAATTTGCATATTATGTATATACAAATATCATAGTTTTACACTTTGCTGGTTATATTAAGTTTATGGTGATGTTGAGTATTTTTTGAGTCTTTTCATTCTTTGGTTTCAGCAATGGAAGTGATGGGGTCCCTGAGTCAAACTTGTCATCCGGTTGATCTTCTGGCCCTTAAGCAATTTGTTGGAAACCTCGCAAATGGCTCCATTACTGCATGGTCTAATGATTCTATTTGCTGTAATTGGGAGGGAGTTCTGTAAAAACTAGCTGGTTTGGAAGATATGAGTCTCAAAAAATTGTTCTGTTGATTTTGGGAATTATGGTTTTTAATTAATTTTCTAGATGTTGTTCGGTTGTAAAATTATGGATGTATAATTATTGGTTGATTTTGGAAATTATGGTTTTTAATTAATTTTCTGGGTTTTGTACAGAAAAAAATATTTTTTTTTTAATATTTTGGACAATATACGTCGGTTGTTTAGAAGAACCGACGTAAAAGGATAATAATATACGTCGGTTGTTTAGAAGAACCGACGTAAAAGGATAATAATATGCGTCGGTTGTTTAGAAGAACCGACGTAAAAGGATACAATATACGTCGGTTGTTTAGAAGAACCGACGTAAAAGGATACAATATACGTCGCCTTTTTAACTGACGTAAAAGACTCTGACCTTATACGTCGCCTGCCCATACGTCGCCACTTAACCGACGTATAAGACCTATTTAACCGACGTAAAAGGCCAATTTTCTACTAGTGCTTGTTAATTTACTCATTGTGTTGTTGTGTTGGTAAATTTGATGATTGTCATTAACTTAGTGGTATTTTTATAGCAATTTATTTCTTGTGTTCAAGGTGTTTGATAAAACGCCACAACCAAATCAAAACCCCCCTTGTTCACACTTCTAAATTGTAAGAGATAATCTACTTGAAATCAATATTGATAGTCCTTCCCTGTGAACGAACTACGAAAAACACTACCTTCAAATTGGCACCGCTACCGGGGAAGGCAACAATATTAATTTTGAGTTAATTGTTTCTTATAGTTTAGATTTTATCTTTGTATATAATTTTTTCTTTCTTTCTTTGTTTTTTTTGTTTATTGGTGTGTCTTCATGTTTATTGGATATAGACATGAACTAACTCTTTCAGGAGACGATGGATAACTATTTTGGTTGGAATAACGCTCAAGATTTCACCTATGATCAAGAACGATATCAAATTTTAATTTTTTTCAGAATTTTAATGCGTATCAGGTGAATTCTTTATTTGTTTTTTTTAATTATAAATTAAGTACAAAAATAAAGGGATTAACTAAGAAATTAAAATTACACTAAAATGATGATTTCAAATAAAATGGCCCATAATAAAATTGAGATTTTAAAGGGGCAAAATTACGAATTAAAACTAAAATTATAACTACGAACAAGAAATTAAAAAACGTTACTTTCAACTCATAGTGGTTAGCATTTCGCTACTTTGTCCACTACATGGATTTACGAAAATAACGAAAGGAAAGTAAAATAAACGAAAGAGCAAGACGAGATATTAAAGGAATTGAAGTTGCATTAAAATTAAAAAGAGTGTTTACTAGATTTGAAACTAAAGAAAATACAAGAAATTAAAACTACAATAAAATCTAATTTACTAAATACAAGGGGGGTGAGGGGGTATTTATAGGATGAGAATTATGGTTAAGGGGGTGTTGGGTAAATCCCCAACATACATTTGTGGTGTGTGGTGGTGAAATCCTAGCCATCTATTTGTTTCCTTCCCCCTTAAGTTTTGAAGAGTTGATCTTAGTCATACACTTATGTAATGTGTTGGGATGATCTCCACCTTCCACTTTTCTTGAAATATTCCTTTTGCTCCAAGCTCCTAATTCGTTTCCCTCTTTCATTTTTGGTCCCTTTTCTTCCTTTTTTTCCCTTCCTTGCTCTTTATTTTTTTATTTTACCATTTCTTTATTTATTTACGAATTTCCTGAAATGCAACAAAATAATTTATTAAAATACGAGTTCAAGCAATAAATAGGTAATAAAAATATGCAAAAATATGTACTTATCAATCAATAATACAATCAATCTCACCAAATGGTATTTCACTCACACGATACTTAAGCCAAACAATACTCAAGCATATCTAACAAACATAATATGACTATGTATATATAGACATCACAAACTTAGCCACCAAGTTACCATACAAGTATAATCATATTTGGTTTCTAATTACCTACCAAATTCTAATCATACTTGGTATGTAATTATCTACTCAAGACATATCATCTATAATAATTATCCAAATATAATTATTATATTACCCATATTTGTCTTTGATCACAAAAGTCCATACTACCGTATTGGGTTTAACCCAACACAGCACTTCTGCTTTAGTTAAGTGGATGTTTAGTACTAGTACTAGCTCTAGACTTCAGCTAATTAAGGACCCGTTTGCCAAATCTTAATTGCAACTTATAAGTTATTTATTTCGGAAATAATTTTGTATTCACATATTTTTTTTATAGAAAAATATGTATGGGAAATTTAATATTTATTATCTTGCAAAAATAAATTACTTATTTAAAATAAATACATATTTACATATTTTTTCTCCAAAATAAGTAACTTATTTCTGAAAAATAAGATTTTCCAAAAGTGACCTAAATTTTTGCACCAGCTTTATCCTTCAGCTAATTAGAATTGTTGCACCACCTCGTAGCAATGTAAGTATTGACCAACTTTGTCGTCCTGTGTTATGAAATAATAGAAAAAAAAAAAAAGTTGACAACAAAATAAGGAGGTGTTTGGGGGAATTTTTTTTACAGAATAAGTCAACTTATTTTAAGACAAAGTTAGAGATTTCTAAATTTTTTCTGAAAAAAGTAAATTTTTTTTTGCAACTTATAAAATCTCAAACATACATTAAATACTTGTATAAAAAAATTTATCAAAAAATGAAATTTTTACCCGAAAATAAGTCCAAAAAGAATTATTTTAAGTCTGGTCAGACAGGCCAGAAATCTTCTCAAATCTTGCTCCCCAACTTTTAGGGAGAGAAAAAAATGGAAGCATTTTTACTTTTATCTACAAAACAAAGGAAAATGCTAGTTATCCCAAATTGGTACTCAAAAAATTTTCTAAATGCCAAGTGTAGCAATTCAATTGGTTATAATAATAGTGGCCCCTGCATTAACACCAACCACCCAATCAAAAATTTTCTCTATGCCTAAGTTTTGATACATCATTTGGGAGCAATATTTAGGTCTAAATTTGGGATACCTAGCATTACTCCAAAACATATCCTGACATCATTTTAATTTCTATAAAATTTTCTTTTCCTTCCTACCATAAACTCCAAAAAGTATAGGTAAGAAAGTTTTTTTTTATTTTTTTCCTACTTTCTCTTTCCTCTTGTTTTTTTTTTTTTTTTTTTTTGCAAAACCTTTCCCTTTTTTTTAGATGCTTGTTTTAAAAAAAAAAAATTTAAAAACTAAATGCTAGGCAGTGTAAACATATTCATTTTCTTACAAACTCGAACCAGTGCAAATAAACTGAAATTAGTGAACAAATCTAACAGAAGCATCTGACCAAGACAAAAAAGGAACATTCAACATTTCAACTTAACAAGACAACACACGAACTAAATATCCACAATAAAGGATACCCTCCTCCATACCCTAACCATAACTAGAACTATATACAGAACCAGATAGTCTTACATCTCACCAGGACCAGCTGCTTCAACTCCTATCTCATCTTCTTCTAGCCTGTCCTTGAATATTACATAATGGATATCCATTCTCCCTCACCTCCTGCAGGCTGCAGCACCTTGGACCCCAACATTCATCACTAAATCACCAGTAATGCCAACCTCATTTGGCCCACCCAAGTCATCTTCCAGAGCTAACTTCATCTGGTCTTGTTATTGTTGGACCATGCATCTGAACTTCGAAAAACTCTGAAATTTTAATAATATAACTTTGCTCTATGTAATTTAGCAATAACATTGGACTTTCTTTTACGTACGGTTATACTATCAAGTTTTTTTCTATACTTTGATTTCAGTATTTGATGATTTGATCAAAATTAAGTCTTAACTTGATAATATTTGAATCGGCTTGATATATCCTTGTGTTAGTATATTGCTCTAATTATAGACGGAACCAAGATTATAATATACAATAGGGACCAAATAATATTTAGGAATCAAATTATTTTTATATTTTTTTACATTAAAATTTCAATGAATTTGGACAGTTAGCAGGGATCGGGAGGTCACATGGATCCTCCTAGTTTCTCCCCAGGCTGTAATCTTAAACTCATACATCGTATGCAATGAAAGACCACATCCACATAAATATTACTCCTAATTAAAAACTTTAAAATTTAATTGGTCAAGAGAAACATTTGAACTTGGGATATAAGAATGATAAGGTGACAAAAAATCGTGGGCTATGAATGTTCAACACCCCCACCCCCACCCCCACGAGCTCAAGTATAGGGAGTTTGGACGGCTGTCGTTTTCGTTCATGCATATACGTACTTTAATCATTAACAGATCTACAGCTGTTTTCTCTTTATCTTCTGAAAATGATATATAGATTTCTCAGAAGTTTGAATACTAATTTTGTTATATTAGATCCCTGAAGTCCGAATCTATTAGAAAATTTAATGACAAATTGAGTTAGAGAATAAGAAATTAGATAGGAAGCTTCTGTGAACATTAACGGGATAATATGGGTAGGGTGATCCATCTTGCGTTTTTATCTATTCTATTAAACATGCAATGTGATACAGATATTAAGATTAAGATCAAGAATGATATCGGTGTTTATTTTAGGAAATCATTTGAACAATGTTATCGTAATATTTTATGCTAAATTCTCTAAATTTGAACTTATAAGAAATCCGTATGAACTTACTCGAAATAGTTATAGGATTGCAATTTGCAAGCAGATGATTCAAGCTTGTCGCAAAGCAAGGTGTATATATTTACATTGAAAATTGTAGGTCTCCAAATATGAGGTTATAACAAGGAGTGGATTGGTGGAGAAAGGATGACGAAGGTAACGTAAAACGAGACCCAGGTAGTAGATCACCTCCATCTCTATCTAGCTAGCTTATTCTCTAGTCAGGATCAAAAATAAAGTCATGGGGTTGATTTTATCTGCGACATCACAAAAAAGATGGTAGGACGACAACAAGAGTCTAGCATTTATATATACATATATATAATAATATAACAATCAACTTGAGTCCAGAACTTAATTAAAGTCAAGGACAGCCATGCAAAATACTAATTATAATTACTCCTACAATAAACCCTAGTTCAAGTCCTATTCTAATGGCGTTGCATCATAGACTTATATATACAATAAAGATGGCTCATCGTGAGTAAACTCACCTGGCGAAAGCGAATTTTGTTACGCTCGATACGGCACATAATATATACATATGTACAAAAAATGCTCTTCTCATGTTTTTGGTGGTGTCGCTGAATGCTCTCAGTTAGAGATTTTCTTTCGACATATGCAGTTTACGCACCATTTTTTTTTCCTCATTTAGTATATATGTGTTTGTTTAAAATATTAAAAGTAAGATACATTAGGAGTTGTGTTCCAATTGATTGAGATCGTGATTTATTGGAAGTTTAACGTTCCGAGATCCTATATATAAAAATTGTTCTGGACATCAAATTATAATCAAAAAAGATAAATTAGGAGCTACACTGACATTATATACAACTAACTTAAATAGATTAACAAATGTTAAAAATTTTAATCAGTTGCAACACTGACATAATGCACCACTGTTAACCTGCGGAACTAGTGAAGGCAACAATAATATCATATTATTGGCAAACATTTGGTTACAAGTAAATTAGTAGCTACACTGACAGTATATTTATTACTTTTAGAGCATCTCCAATGGGGTTGGCTATAATAGTTGGCTATAATAATATAAAATAAAGTTGGCTAAAATTTGTTGTACCTGTAAGGTATTGGACTCCAATGGGGGTTGGCTATAATGATTGGCTATATTTTGAAAGTAGTATTTTATAATTATTTTATTAATATAAGAAACGATGACTAGTGATGCAAGATGTTTATTTGTAGTAATATTAATAAACTCTGTATTTCTTAGAGCATCTCCAATGGGAGAGACCTCTTAGGTAAAATTTGAAATTAATTACCATAAAGAAGAAATATAAAGAATGTGTAAAAAAATTTGCATTCCAATGGGACAAAACAGTTGTCTATAATTATAGATAATCTCTTGATGTTGGCTATATTTGTCGAACCTCTAGAGACCTGTAGTGAATTGCCACATCACTTATTTCTACTCCCTCTGTCCCAAAAAACTCTTCCCATTTCCCTTGGACACGTTTGCCAACGCACATTTTTAATCGTTAATATCTATAATTTCGTATTACTTTTAAATAAAAAAACTTCACTGTATTAAAGTACTCATAAATACGAATCCAACAAGATCACTCATGATTAAATTTTGTCTTATAGATTAGACGTAAATTAGCAATTTGTCTCATGTTATGAACAGTACCGACAAAAGAAATGAGAAAAGCTTTAAGGCACAGAGGGAGTATATTAAAATTATATATTCCATTAATAACAACTTGAAATATTAATAATATACCATTTTTAAAATATAGCCAATCATTATAGCCAATACCATCAGAACACAATGTCTTATAGGTTCGACAAATTTTACATAATCAATATTTTATGTAATTTAGCCAATCAATTTTAGCTAACGCCGTTGGAGATGCTCTTACACGAGCCAAGATGACGTGGCTTTGCTACATATTTGCAATACTTAAATATAGCCAATCATATGAGTGTGGCTAAAAATTTTACCTAAGGGCTTGTGTGGTTGGAGAGCATTATTTGTGAGAGATTATGTATAAGTTGCACTATGTTGCTGCCACGCAGATATTTTAGACAAGGGCTTGCATCCGTTGGAGATGCTCTTATATAGATTAACATTTGTTAAAAGTTTAATCAGTTGCAACACTGACATGATACATCACTATTAACGTGAGGAGGGAAGACAGTAATATCACTTTCGTGAATTAGTAAAAGCTGGTTACTGTTTTACATAATAAAACTACAAAAAGCCTCCAGGAAATAGGACTATCTCGTGGAAAATAGTGGGATGGACAAGTTTTGCGTCTCCGGCAAAATAAAAATCAAACTTTAACGCTACTTTATTTAAGCAAGCATTGTTTTATGTAATCATGCATGACGTTAATTTTCATTCAATTCATGCCAAGCTGCTCCAACATGCACCATCTACATAAATACAATTTTTTTTATAAAAAAAATCAAGTAAAATATGTACAATAAACATAATTGAATTATTTTTATTCTCAACAAAGTAATTTTAAATCTTTATGTACATTTAAAAAATGAAAAATACAGTTGAGCTTTTAGTGTAACCGGTGGTCACAGTGGTTACAATACAAATGACACATAAAACAATAAAATTTCCGTTCCAAGAAAGTAGCTACTAATAAATACTCCACATTTCACTCCAGCTGTCCGAACACAAAATCCAACTGTGTGTTTATAATACTATACTCCAAAAAGGTTGGTTTTACTAAACACTCACAGGGATTGGGTTGTCTCGGTTAGCGATTTTGTAGTAGTTCGGCTGTAGCTTTCTCACTTTGCGTTTTTAGTGTCTTCTGTTTTTTGGTTTTGCAGTCTCAGGGATCCTGGTTGATCATTTCCATATCAGTTGGTTTCCTTTGTATTTACCACACTCTTTGTATGTCGGGCACTTAGCCGAGGGTCTTCACGGAAACAGCTCTTAAAAGTGGGGGTATGGTCTGCGTACATCCTACCCTCCCCAGACCCTGCTCTGAGCGGGATATACTGGGTATGTTTGGTTTGGTTTTTTTTTTTCACAGGGATTCAAATTAACGCGTTGCTAAGACAGCCAACTAATTAGACCCCCAAAAAGCTTATTATTCCAACAAACACCGTCTATTCTCCCCCTCTATATATTTTCTGTGTTTCCCATTCCTCACTTTCAATATTTGTTCTCCATACAAAATTACAAACACATCACACACATTCAACCTCAACTATACCAGTAAATACAACAACACAAACAATTCACCTGCAGCGTTCCACAATCTACCAGCAACCATGCCGAGAAAAGGAATGGGAAGCCTTCTGTTCTCTTCCAAGAAATCGCCCTCGGCGTTCCTGGAATCTCCTTCCAGGCCGAGCTTCTCCGATACCGTGTTAGAACGGACGCTCGAGATCGCTGAGCCAATTATCAAAAAATGGGACGCGGATACTTCCGATTTTGCTAGCGTTACTTCTCTTTTTTACGAGAATCGTAAAGAGGCTATAGAGTTCATTAAGTGGGTTAACAATGTGCAAAAATCAATGCATAAATACGTCTCCGAACACTCGAGCTACTCGGATAATAAACTTGTTCGAGGTCAGAAGCTGATGGAAATCGCAATGAAACGACTCGAGAAAGAGTTTTATCAAATACTTTCCACCAACAGAGCTCATTTAGATCCTGAGTCTTTCTCCTCCAGATCCTCACTCACCTCCCGTGCCTCAACTCTATCCAGCATTTCCGATTTTGAGGACGATGAAGAGCTGCGTAGAGTAGGCGAAGCGGTTGAAGAAGTCGAAGACGTTTCAATGAATGCAGTCACTGATCTAAAATTAATCGCTGATTGTATGATTTCATCAGGCTATGGAAAAGAATGTATTAGCATTTACAGGCCATTACGCAAATCAATCATAGACGAAGCAATATTCAAACTCGGAGTCGACAAAGCAATTTCCAATCAGATTCAAAAGATGGAATGGAATGTACTGGAGATTAGAATTAACAACTGGCTTAACGCAATGAAAGTCGTAATGGAAACATTATTCAACGGAGAGAGAAACTTATGTGATCAGGTGTTTGCATCCTCTGAAGCAATCAGAGAAGCCTGTTTTAGCGATATCTCTAAAGAAGGCGCTTTACTCCTGTTCGGATTCCCCGAACTTGTAGCGAAAAATCGAAAAAAATCTCCAGCTAAAATATTCAGATCACTCGACATGTACACCGCAATAGCCACTCACTGGAAAGGAATTGAGTCGATTTTCACTGCTGACTCGAGCTCCGCTGTGAAATCACAAGCTCTCATTAGTTTAGCCAAACTCGGTGAGTCAGTCAGAACTGAGTTAACCGAGTTCGAGTCATCGATACAAAAAGACAAATTGAAAGCACTTACCGCAGGCATTCACAATCTCACCGTCGATGTGATGATTTACCTCTCCGTACTCGCTGATTACAGCAATATTCTCAACGATATACTCGATTACACGATTCCACACAAATCTTCCGAAACGACGTCGTATTTCAACATATCGGCATTTAACGATACTCCGGCACCGGCGATCTCCCGGCGGTTCATGTGGATCATCCACGTTCTGCTCTGCAAAATCGGCGCCAAGGCAAAGCATTTGAAAGACGCTTCGTTGTGTTACATCTTTTTGGCTAACAATCTCCAAAACGTCGTCGTAAAGGTGTTGACTTCGAATCTCAAGTACATCGTCGGCGATGAATGGATCGTCAATCACGGGGCAAAAGTCGAAGAATTCGCGAAGAACTACGAACGGTTAGGATGGGAACACGTGATACGGCATGTGTCAACAAATTCAACGGTCAGGATGACTTCACCTGAAGATGTAAAGGAGTTTTTTAGAAAATTCGTGACGTTATTTGACCAGGCGTACCGTAAGCAGTCAACATGCGTCGTAGCTGATACTAAGCTCCGTGAAGAGATTCAGCGGTCAATAGCGGGAAAGATCGGGGGAGTCTATCGGGAATTGTATAACACGCACAGGGTGACGACTGAAACGGAGAAAAGTAGTAGTAATTCTCATCCTGTCAAATATACCCCTGATGACGTGGATAATCTTTTGTCGGATCTTTTTTATGGCAATGTTGGGTCGGGTGATTTGGATTTTCCGTCCGGGTCAAACTCACGGCGTCCAAGGCTATGGCTCAACTGATGCTCGTAGTACTAGTAGATTATTTATTATAAAAAGAGAGAGTAAAAAGTGTAATTAAGTTATGTGAGCTGAAACTGTATAAAAATTTCATCTTCAACGTATGATAGTGTTGGACTGTTATTCAGCACAAAAAATAGTGTTGGATTCCATAAAAAGAGAAAATCGCTTCACCTGTTAAGCTAGGTTAGATTAGCATAAAATTAAGGTTCCATCTAACAATTAACTCAGAGCAATTTCAATACTTACTTAAGCTAAAATGATTATAATTATTGCTATAATTTAAAATCAAAAAGCAATTTTTGTTTTTAAAATATAACTTATGTTACAATGCATTATTCTAAAATAAGTGTATTTTAACTTTTTTTGATAATTAATGGAATTTATTTTTTTCCCTATAATCTAGCTGGTTGAATGATGTGGGCTGTAGTCATTTTTAGTATTAAATATAGGATCAACTATCTATTTATGCATTTATAAAACAAAGTATAGTTATGCATTTAAGTTTTGATTTTGCAAACTTAGTCTATTACTATATACTAGCTTAAAACCCGTGCGATGCACGGATTTTTTTAAAATATTATATGAATTTTTTTCATTAATTTAAATTATTTTTCAAAATATTAATTTTGGAGGCTTAAATTTTTATATGAGATGATTTGATAATAGTTGTATAAATGTTATCCATGATATTTCTAAAAATGGAGAGATTTTAGTCAAAAAATATAGAAAGATGATAGGTTTTAGTTGAAAAAAATAATTGTTATTAGTAATTATAAAATAATTCTTTTATTTTATTAAATATAATATCCGTGTAAGGATTAGAATAAGAGAGGATTTAGTTAAAGAAAATTAAAATGGTAACATGTTTTTGGTGAAAAAGGTAATTGATTAGTTTATAATATTTATAATTTAATTACGTTATTTTACTAAATACAATTGCTCGTAATGTTTTTTGAAAAGAAGAAATTAATATTGTACGTGATATTTCTATTAAAAGAGAGATTTTAGTTAGAAAATATATAAAAGATGATACGTTTTAGCTGAAAAAGAAAATCAGTTAATTATTAATATTATAATATTATTAGTTTATTGTATTAAATAGAACCGCCCGTGATATAATTGAAAAAAAAAATATTTTAGCTATAGAAATAGAAAGGCAACGTGAAAATTAAAAAGATTATACGATTTATGTGAAAACGGTAATTGATTAGTTTATAATAATTATAATTTAATTAAGGCAATCGACTACTTACCATTATTTTAATTAATTAATTTTAATTTAATATAATTTAATATACTCATGTTTACGGATTATACTAATGTTTCCTTATTATAAACAACGTATACAAATTTTTAATATATTTTTATTAATAATTGAAAAATATGATGTAATATTTTCGGGTATATATTAATGATTGTAAAATTATTTTTAAATTAAAAAGGTAACATGTTTTAATTTGAAAGGAAATATTAATGATTGTAAGATATTATACGACTGATGTTTTTATAATAATATACATATCATATATATATATATATATATATATATATATATATCTTTATAATGAAGGGTAAATAAGTAAATTCACTTAGTACAAAAAAATAGGTACCAAAAATTTCAATGTTTCGGAATTTATATAATAGTATAGATTAGACATAACACAATGACAAAATGTGTCATTTTATTGGTTGTGAAATTATTATTTTATTTTCATTTATTGAAAATTAACAAAAATATCACTTTTTTAATATTTTTGTAAAATTAGTTGAAAATTATGTTTAGTGTTGGGAATAAAACCTTGACTTTCCCTCTCAAACTCCTGTCATAATCATTATATTCTAAAAATCTTATTAAATAAGTCACGTAATCTCCTTCTGTTCCATTTTTTTAAATTTTAAGTATATACTAAAATTTAATACAAGTGTAAAAAGAGAAAATACCCGAAATAACCATATTTGAGGAGAGAGATTACATTTTTAATTAATTTAGGAGTGATTAAGAGTCTCTTGAAGCTCATTTTTTTCTTCTCTCTCCTTAAATCTCACTTAGGGCATCTCCAATAGAAGTTGCCAACATAGTTGCCAACTTCTTACACATCATCACATATATTACTTTTTTATTTTTTCTCTCCTCCATCTCATTGTTGGCAACTTTTGTTACAAATCTACTCCAATAGTTGGCAACTTTAAAAGTTGCCAATGTGGTCCCATACATCAATTTTATATTATCTTATAAACACATATTATATTTATATATTCTAAATAAAATTAAAAATTTGGATATTTAAAATACTTAATTTTCTCCAGTAATGATTTTTTTTCCTTTTTTTGACATCACATTAATATAAAATATCAAATGATTTAAATTTTTAAATATAAAATAATATTATCTTTACATCAATACATTTGATTAAATGAAAATAGTGCAAAAAAGATGATATTTTTTTTCTTTTCTTCTCATGTGCATTAATGATATTAGATATGTGAGATATTTAGAAAAAAAGAAAAATACATTTAAAGAGATAATAAAATGTGGGAGATATAAAATAGGGTAAAGTTAAATACACTTTTGGGGAGTTGTATGTGTTTTAACTAAATGGGGAAGTTGCCAACTTTTGGCAACTTTGGTTGGCAACTTGATGGCAACATTGATACTCCAATAGGTGGGCAACCAAGGATGCCATGCCACATAGGACTTGGCATCCTCTTGACAACCCCTATTGGAGATGCTCTTAAGAACCAAAATGAAGAGATTCTCGGAAATGTTCTTAGCTCTGAATACCCCAATTCAAGAGTGTGGTCTTAAATACCCCAATGTTACGACAAACGAAATACTGCATTCCTGCATTCTGAAACATATGTTGCATCGCAGACGAGACATTGTATCTAGTATTAAAAAGTTTAATAGCTCATGCCCTAGATATTGTGAAATGCAAGTAGGTCGGTCCCACTTAAAAGGGAACGAACTTCACACAAACCTCATGCCCCCAGGACCGCAGTAGTTTGCACAGAGGTAAATCAATTAATAAGCACGTGGGTGGGTCTTATTTTTATAAGCATTCGTATAATAGTTGTGTTTTTCTTTAATTTATCTATTTTTTTTTCAATAATTCTATTTTAGGTTTTAAAATATTCCGAATAATAATTTAGAAATATTTAATTTTTTAATTAAAATTTCTAAATTTTATCTGTATTCTCTTAGAGATTCGATAGTTAATTTTTGGGGTTCAATAATTCCATTTTGGATTTTATAAGTAAGCTTAAAACCCGTGCGATGCACGGATTATTTTTAATATTATATGTTTTTTTCATTAATTTAAATTATTATTTTTAAAACATGAATTTTGGAGGCTTAAATTTTTATATGAGATGATTTGATAATAATTATATAAATGTTATCCGTGATATTTCTAGAAAAGGAGGGATTTTAGTTAGAAAATATTATAGGTTTTAGTTGAAAAAGGTAATCGGTTAATTATTAGTAATTACAAAATTATTATTTTATTTTATTAAATAGATTTCCCTTTATATGATTAGAAAAAGAGAGAATTTATTTAGAGAAAATTAAAATTGTAACATGTTCTAGGTACAAAAGGTAATTGATTAGTTTATAGTAATCATAACTTAATTAATTACGTTATTTTATTAAATACAATTGCTAGTAATGTTTTAGAATAGCAGAAATTAATATTGTCTGTGATATTTCTATTAAAATAAGAATTTAGTTAGAAAATATAGAAAAGATGATACGTTTTAGCTGAAAAAGGTAATCGGTTAATTATTAATATTATAATATTATTAATTTATTGTAATAAATAGAACCGTCCGTGATATAATTGAAAAAAAAAAGATTTTAGTTAGAAAGAATAGAAAGGTAGCGTGAAAATTAAAAAGATGAAATAAATTATGTGAAAAAGGTAATTGATTAGTTTATAGTATTTATAATTTAATTATGTTATTTTACTAAATAAAATTGGTCATGGTTTTTAAAAAATGAGAAATTATGTTGCCCGTGATATTTATAGGAAAAAAAGGAATTTAATTAGGAAAAATAGAAAAGATGATACATTTTAGCTAAAAAGGTAATTGGTTAATTATTAGTATTATAATATTTTTATTAAATAGAAACACCTGTGATATTATTGAAAAAAGAAAGGTTTTAATATGAGAAAAGAAAAATGGTAACGTGTTTCGGCTAAAAAAGGTAACCATCAATGATATAATTGGGAAAAAAAATATTTTAGTTAGAGAAAATAGAAAAGGTAATGTGTTTTGGGTGAAAGGGTAATTGATTAGTTAATAGTAATTATAATATAATTATGTTATTTTATAAACAAAATTACTTGTAGTGTTTTTAAAAAAAGGAGAAATTTTAGTTTGATAAAATATAAAAGAAATTGTATTTTAACTGACAAAGGAAATTATTTAGTTATTGAAAAATTTAAAAGGTAATATGTTTAACCTGAAAAAGAAAATTAATTAACAAAGGAGAAATTTTAGTTAGATAAAATATAAAAGATATGTATTTTACATGAAAAAGGGAATTATTTAGTTATTGAAAAATAGA
Source organism: Saposhnikovia divaricata (assembly GCA_036435485.1). Classification (NCBI taxonomy): domain Eukaryota; kingdom Viridiplantae; phylum Streptophyta; class Magnoliopsida; order Apiales; family Apiaceae; genus Saposhnikovia; species Saposhnikovia divaricata. The sequence continues at coordinate 62,444,264 of CM071598.1, forward strand.
AAATATAATATGTTTAACCTGAAAAAGAAAAAATTGATTAGTTAGTAGGATGGATTTTATCTATAATTGAGTAAGGGTAAATAAGTTGATTATGTTATTTTACTAAATAAAATAGGTCATAGTTTTTAAAAAATGAGAAATTAATGTTACCAGTGATATTTCTAGGAAAAAAGGGAATTTAATTAGAAAAAATAAAAAAGACGATACATTTTAGCTAAAAAGGTAATCGGTTAATTATTAGTATTATAATATTATAATATTATTATTTTATTTTTATTAAATAGAAACGCCCGTGATAATATTGAAGAAAGAGAGGTTTTAATAAGAGAAAAGAAAAAAAAGATAACGTGTTTTGGCTAAAAACGGTAACCATCCATGATATAATTGGAAAAAGAGAGATTTTAGTTAGAGAAAAGAGAAAAGGTAACGTGTTTTGGCTGAAAAAGGTAATTGATCAGTTAATAGTAATTATAAATAATTATGTTATTTTACTAAACAAAATTGTTAGTAGTTGATATGGGCTAAAAATAAGCCCTAAAGACACATTTATTGTTGCATTAATTAGACCCGATATGGTCCAAACGTGGGGCCCACCAACAGGGCCCAAAATCCTATTTTAAATATTAATTTCGTAATTAATATTAAGGGTAATAAACAGCTCGGCAAATAAGAGTTGGATAAGGATAATATCCCCTTCAGACTTATCCACCAAGGCATCCAATTCAATATGGAAATTGATTCCTATATGGAATAGATCTAGAACCTTCCTCAAAGACTTGCCCACCAAGTCTCCAAATCCTACCATAATTCTAAGGCTTCTCAGCCTATATAAAGGGCCTGACCCCTCATTCTCAGAACTACGTTTTCTTGGCTTGATTCTCTAATACAGAGATACGTAGGCATTCTGTGAGGACCGATCAGTCTCGAACGCAGAAGCAGCCATTAAAGCTCGAAGCTCAACCACCCTAGCATTAATTAAAAATCGTAAACTAGTTTTTATTCCACAACATTTGGCGCCGTCTGTGGGAAGAAAACATCAACCATGGTTCAAACACGAAGGACAACATCAACCGAGGCCGTGCCCCTTAACTCTGCTCCACCAGCCACTTCAGATTCGCTCATCGTCACTGAGGAAGGACAAATACTCCCATCAACAGGGACGGTCATTCAACCTCTGCCCACTCAGCCCCCAGGGACGACTCCCCATGTAGAGGGGACTCACTCAGTGATTGTCCATCAAGGCCAAGAAACTAACCCTCTCCAGATGGTAGTTTCTCCTCTTGGTAACGTTGATCGCACGGGGGTACAGATCCATACCACGGATCTCCCTTTGAACACCAACCCTATGTATGGGCTGCCTAACTATCCCCCTCGACGAAGGGAACCTGGACCGAGCGGACACGCCTTACAGATCCGGGATCGAGAATATGATGATTACTCGGGTCCCTATACTGATGATTCATCGTCATCTGAGGATGATGATCGAGATGAAGCCCCAAGGAGGCGACGTGCTAGCAAGGAACCTCTAAGAAGAACACGAAGAATCCATGATGGACCTCCACAAACGATTGAGGAAAGGATTAAGGCTCATGAGGCTGAGATCCAAAGGCTGAAGGATGATATAGCAAGGGAACAGGCAAGACAGAGTCTGACTCGACCCCCTCCAATCTCAGGAAGGATTCCCGTTATAGATTTGGAGAGGTCCTCAAGAAGACAGAAGAGGGCTGATGTCCCAACAAGAGAAGCTATGAGGGTGGAAACCCCCAGGAGTAACCCCAAAGATCTGATGCCACTTGGGGACCCTGATGATCCCACACCTCCGTTTACTGAGGAGGTGATGAATGCCCACATCTCGAGGAAGTTTAAGATGTCAACTATTAAGGCCTATGATGGCACGGGCGATCCCGCAAATCATGTCAGAACATTCTCAAACGCACTACTATTGCAGCCCGCTAGTGATGCCTTAAAGTGTAGGGCGTTCCCTCAAACTCTGTCAGGCATGGCTCAAAGATGGTATAGCCGTCTACCTGCAAACTCGATTGGCTCTTTTAAGGAGTTGAGCGCTGCCTTCGTCAGCCAATTCATCAGTGGGAGAATTCATGAGAAAAGTTCTGCATCCCTTATGTATGTAGTGCAGGGAAAGAATGAGAACTTAAGGGATTATCTCAAGCGATTCACCAAGGAGACGTTGAATATCACCGATCTGGAAAATAAGGTGGCCATGGTAGCCCTGGAACACGGAACCACTGACCTCTTCTTCAAAAGGTCTTTGGCAAAACACCCTCCTGAGAACATGGCCGAGCTCCAGAGAAGAGCCGATAAATATATCAAGGCTGAGGACAGCATTAAGAAGGAAACCACAGGAGGTAATGGCAAGGGATCTAATGATTCAAAGAAAAGAAAGTCAGAACAAGAGTACGACGCTAGGGACAAGTATCCCCGGACTGGCAAGGACTCCGATTCATCACCCAAGAAGGGTTTTGGGCCAAGGTTTTCTGATTATGCAAGGTTGAACGCTCCTAGGAGCCAAATTTTGTTGGACATTGAGAAGGATAAGGACTTTCGCTGGCCTAAACCGCTCAGGGGTGATCCCGAAAAGAGAAACAAAGATCTGTATTGTAGATTCCATAAGGATGTGGGGCATGACACAGATGACTGCAGACAGTTAAAGGATGAAATTGAGTTTTTAATCCGGAAGGGAAAGTTAAACAAGTTCACCAAGGGTGAAGACCGTGGAACCCAGAAAAGGGATTATGATAAAAGAGACAATGATAGGAGGGATAACGATCGCAATCGTAACCCGCAGCCTCGAGGGCCAGTAATCAATATGATTTGGGGAGGACCAACAGCGGCCGGTACAACTCGAAACTCTCGAAAGGCGTATGCCAGAGAAGTGATGCACATCGTGGGAGAAGCCCCAAAACGTGCTAGAACCGAAATAGCAATTGGTTTTGATGATTCTGACCTTGAAGGGGTGAAGTTCCCCCATGACGATCCGTTGGTCATAACCCCTGTGATTGGGAACTCGGAAGTGAAACGAGTTTTGATAGACAATGGAGCTTCTGTTGATATTTTGTTTCATGATGCATTTATGAAGATGGGGTATACTGATTCTCAACTGACCCCGTCCAACATGCCGATTTATGGATTTAATGGAGTTGAGTCCAAAGTTGAAGGAACAATCCAGTTACCTATGACTATTGGGCAAGAACCCAGAGAGGCTACTCAGATGTTGAATTTTCTGGTGATTAAGGCATCCTCTACCTACAATGCAATCCTGGGAAGGACTGGACTTCATGCGTTCAAGGCTGTTGCCTCTACCTATCACATGAAGATTAAGTTCCCAACCCGGAATGGAGTGGGAGAACAGAAAGGTGACCAGAAAATGGCAAGGAGTTGTTATGTGTCCGCACTGAGATCTGATGGAATCGGGGGGCAGGTACTTCCGATTGAAGACATGGATGTCCGTGATGATGATGAACACCGAGGGAAGCCAGCAGAGGATTTGGTTCCCATACCTCTAAAGCCAGGCGACCCTGAGAAAGTTACTTATGTAGGAGCATCTCTGAAGGAACCCCTGAAAGGCGAGTTGACGACGTTCTTGCAAGAGAACAATGACGTGTTTGCTTGGACAGCAGCTGACATGCCAGGGATTGACCCTCAACTTATAACTCATAGGTTGAATGTTGATCCTGAACGGAAGAAGATAAAACAGAAAAAGAGGAATTTTGCTCCTGAAAGGCAAGAGGCCATTAAGCAAGAAGTTGATAAGTTGCTGGAAGCTGGTTTCATTGAAGAAATTCAGTTTCCCGAATGGTTAGCTAACCCTGTGATGGTCAAGAAGGCGAATGGGAAGTGGAGGATGTGTATTGATTTTACCGATCTGAATGATGCCTGTCCAAAGGATTGTTTTCCCCTACCAAGGATTGACATGTTGATAGATGCCACGGCTGGACATGAGATGCTGAGTTTCATGGATGGTTTCAGTGGATACAATCAGATTAAGATGCACAAGGATGACATCCCAAAGGTATCTTTCATAACAGATTTTGGTGTTTTCTGCTATCTTGTTATGGCTTTTGGTCTAAATAATGCAGGTGCTACTTATCAACGACTGGTGAATAAGATATTTGCCCACCTAATTGGAAAAACCATGGAGGTCTATGTTGATGACATGTTGGTCAAGAGCCTTTGCCAAGCAGATCACATTAAGCACCTCCGAGAGGCATTCGAAGTGCTGAGGCACCACAAGATGATGTTGAATCCAGCCAAGTGTGCTTTTGGTGTTGGATCAGGAAAATTCTTGGGGTTGATGGTTTCGAAGAGAGGCATAGAGGCTAATCCTGACAAGATCAAAGCAATTTTGGACATGGAACCACCCCGCTCTATACGAGATGTACAGAAGCTAACTGGCCGAGTTGCAGCCCTAGGGAGATTCATCTCCAAGTCTGGTGATAAGTGCTTGCCTTTCTTTCAGGCTTTGAAGAAAGTGAAAGATTTTGAGTGGACTACAGAAAGCCAAGAGGCCTTTGAGCAGCTGAAGAAGTACATGGTTGAAGCCCCGTTGTTGGCCAAACCAAGTCCCGGGGAGACTCTCTACCTATACCTGGCGGTATCTGAGCAAGCATTGAGTGCTGTTCTTGTGCGAGAAGAGAAAAAGATTCAGAAACCGATTTATTATGTGAGTAAGGTTTTGCACGGGGCTGAATTGAATTACTCAACCATAGAGAAATTCGCTTTGGCATTGCTGACAGCCTCGAGAAAATTGCGACCTTATTTTCAGGCACATAAAATTCAAGTCTTGACAGACCAACAATTGAGGAACATATTGTATAGCCCTAAGGCCAGTGGAAGGCTAATCAAGTGGGCAGTTGAGTTAGGGGAATTTGATATCACATACAAGCCTCGGACAGCCATTAAGGCTCAGGCATTGGCTGACTTCGTGGTTGAATGCACCATTAGCAACCAAGAAGTCGGGGGGCAGGAGATAGTAACCACCTCTGAAAGTGGAGATAAAAATGAAGAACTTGTATCTGATATGAAGGAATATTGGGTGCTTTATTTTGATGGAGCATCAAAAACAAAGTCTAGTGGTGCAGGTTTGGTTCTGCAAAGCCCCGATGGGTTCACAGTTGAGTATGCTTTGAAGTTGGATTTTCCTACTACCAACAATGAGGCTGAGTATGAAGCATTGATAGCCGGATTGGGCTTGGCTAGACTCATGAGGGCCAAGAACCTCAAAGTATGTGGAGATTCAAGACTGGTAGTTTCGCAAGTGAATGGCAAATTTGAGGCCAAGGATGAGACTATGGCAAAATACCTGAGAGTCGTGAAAGCTGTTATGACTCAGTTTGAGGAATGCTATGTTGAACACATCCCGAGAGAAGAGAACGTTAAAGCTGATGCCTTGTCTAAATTTGCTTCTTCTGAAATTGAGAATTATGCAGGGAGTGTCTACTTCCAGGTCTTGAAGGCCCCGACTATCGACTCCAAGTTGGTGGCACCTATTGATGTAGGAAGTTGCTGGATTGATCCTATCAAAGCTCACCTCGAGACTGGATGGCTCCCTGACAATGCCTTGGAGGCACGAAAATTGTCAGTAAGAGCAACAAGATATGCCCTGATCGAAGGCCTCCTGTACAAGAGATCGTTTGTTATCCCGTATTTAAAGTGTTTAAGGCCCCAAGAGGCTAAAGAAGCCCTGGAAGAAGTTCACGAAGGAATCTGTGGGCAACACTTGGGGGGCAGAGCCCTAGCCCACAAGATCACTCGTCTGGGATACTATTGGCCTGAGATGTTGGCAGATGCGCAAAGTTATGTCAAGAAGTGTGATCGATGTCAAAAGCACGCCCCCATTGTAAGGCAGCCGCCTGAGATGTTAACCTCGGTAAACTCTCCCATACCATTCGCCATGTGGGGGATGGACATACTTGGTCCTTTCCCAATGGCGTCAGCCCAAAGGAAGTTTTTGATAGTGGCCATTGACTATTTCACTAAATGGATTGAGGCTAAACCTCTAGCCAAGATAACCACCAAGCAAGTTGCTCAGTTCTTTTGGGAGAACATCATCTGCAGATATGGAATTCCACGAATCCTTGTAACGGATAATGGAACCCAGTTCAACAATGAAGAGTTCAAAAAATATTGTGAAGAAAACGCTATTGAGCTTCGCTTTACTTCAGTAGCACATCCACAAGCTAATGGACAAGCCGAGGTAGCCAATCGAATTATCCTTGATGGACTAAAGAAAAGGGTTGAACGCTCAAGGAACACTTGGGTGGATGAGCTATTGCCTATACTCTGGGCATATCGCACCACTTGTAAGGTAACAACAGGAGCAACCCCATTTTTACTCGTTTACGGAGCCGAGGCAGTGGTGCCCTTAGAGATCATGCATACATCACCTCGGGTTGAGGCATATGAACAAGAGACCAATGAAAAAGGTAATCGGTTAATTATTAATATTGTAATATTATTAATTTATTGTATTAAATAGAATCGTCCGTGATATAATTGAAAAAAAAAAAAAAGATTTTAGTTAGAAAGAATAGAAAGGTAGCGTGAAAATTAAAAAGATGAAATAAATTATGTGAAAAAGGTAATTGATTAGTTTATAGTATTTATAATTTAATTATGTTATTTTACTAAATAAAATTGGTCATGGTTTTTAAAAAATGAGAAATTATGTTGCCCGTGATATTTATAGGAAAAAAAGGAATTTAATTAGGAAAAATAGAAAAGATGATACATTTTAGCTAAAAAGGTAATTGGTTAATTATTAGTATTATAATATTTTTATTAAATAGAAACACCTGTGATATTATTGAAAAAAGAAAGGTTTTAATATGAGAAAAGAAAAATGGTAACGTGTTTCGGCTAAAAAAGGTAACCATCAATGATATAATTGGGAAAAAAAATATTTTAGTTAGAGAAAATAGAAAAGGTAATGTGTTTTGGGTGAAAGGGTAATTGATTAGTTAATAGTAATTATAATATAATTATGTTATTTTATAAACAAAATTACTTGTAGTGTTTTTAAAAAAAGGAGAAATTTTAGTTTGATAAAATATAAAAGAAATTGTATTTTAACTGACAAAGGAAATTATTTAGTTATTGAAAAATTTAAAAGGTAATATGTTTAACCTGAAAAAGAAAATTAATTAACAAAGGAGAAATTTTAGTTAGATAAAATATAAAAGATATGTATTTTACATGAAAAAGGGAATTATTTAGTTATTGAAAAATAGAAAATATAATATGTTTAACCTGAAAAAGAAAAAATTGATTAGTTAGTAGGATGGATTTTATCTATAATTGAGTAAGGGTAAATAAGTTGATTATGTTATTTTACTAAATAAAATAGGTCATAGTTTTTAAAAAATGAGAAATTAATGTTACCAGTGATATTTCTAGGAAAAAAGGGAATTTAATTAGAAAAAATAAAAAAGACGATACATTTTAGCTAAAAAGGTAATCGGTTAATTATTAGTATTATAATATTATAATATTATTATTTTATTTTTATTAAATAGAAACGCCCGTGATAATATTGAAGAAAGAGAGGTTTTAATAAGAGAAAAGAAAAAAAAAGATAACGTGTTTTGGCTAAAAACGGTAACCATCCATGATATAATTGGAAAAAGAGAGATTTTAGTTAGAGAAAAGAGAAAAGGTAACGTGTTTTGGCTGAAAAAGGTAATTGATCAGTTAATAGTAATTATAAATAATTATGTTATTTTACTAAACAAAATTGTTAGTAGTTGATATGGGCTAAAAATAAGCCCTAAAGACACATTTATTGTTGCATTAATTAGACCCGATATGGTCCAAACGTGGGGCCCACCAACAGGGCCCAAAATCCTATTTTAAATATTAATTTCGTAATTAATATTAAGGGTAATAAACAGCTCGGCAAATAAGAGTTGGATAAGGATAATATCCCCTTCAGACTTATCCACCAAGGCATCCAATTCAATATGGAAACTGATTCCTATATGGAATAGATCTAGAACCTTCCTCAAAGACTTGCCCACCAAGTCTCCAAATCCTACCATAATTCTAAGGCTTCTCAGCCTATATAAAGGGCCTGACCCCTCATTCTCAGAACTACGTTTTCTTGGCTTGATTCTCTAATACAGAGATACGTAGGCATTCTGTGAGGACCGATCAGTCTCGAACGCAGAAGCAGCCATTAAAGCTCGAAGCTCAACCACCCTAGCATTAATTAAAAATCGTAAACTAGTTTTTATTCCACAACAGTAGTGTTTTTAGAAAAGAAGGAAATTAGTTAGATAAATTGTAAAATATATTGTATTTTACCTGAAAAAGGAAATTATTTAGTTATTGGAAAATTGAAAAGGTAATATGTTTAACCTGAAAAAGGAAATTTATTAATAAAGGAGAAATTAGTTAGATAAAATATAAAAATATTATATTTTACCTGGAAAAGGAAATTATTTAGTTATTCCGTACCAACCGACCGACCGACCAACCAACCAACCAAACTTTTAATGTTTCGGCTTTTATATAATAGTATAGATTCAGAATGACGAATAAATCGTATACGGACTTAGGGTTTAGGGTAAACTTTAAACAACCCTAAATCCTAATTTATCCTGATTTTTAAAAAATCGCGGCTGATCCCAATTTTTAAAAATCAGGCCGTCGGACTCGGTAAATTTTATCTGTATTCCATCAGGGTTTAACAGTTAAACTTTGGGGTTAAACAATTCCATTTTGGATTTTAGAAATATTTCAAATGACGAACAAACCGTATACGGACTTATCAGACTCAGTAAAAAAATATAATTTGAAATGACAATTTGATTATAAATTTTTTAGTAATATCTGCAAATATATATTTAGTAAAAAAAAAAAATTAGTTACAAATAGATAGATGAATGTATAAAACGAAACCTACCCAGTTATAATACCACTCAAAGTGGTGTCTGGGAGGGTAGATGTACGCAAATCATGCCCCTATACAATAGGGAGGTTGTTTCCGAAGGACCCCCGATCTAGTACAGAATTACAAATACAGAAAGGAAACCTAATAAAAATTAGGAAACTCACGCACACGTAGGAGTCGAACCTCTGACCTCCTTCAAAGGAGGCCACTGGCTGCACCAACATATTTTTTGCTCAACCACTGCATATGTTGAGTGTGTATAGTTGGTGGATATATGATGACGTAGGATATTTGTGTGTAACAATGGTGAGTGGAGATGGGTCCACTGACGAAGCCACCTAACCTCCTAGACTCTTAGTTATATTCTTTATGTGAACACGGAAGACTGTGTACCGTATTAAGCGGTGTTTGAGGAATTTTTTTTCAGAATAAGTCAACTTATTCTAAGATAAAGTTGTAAATTTTCAACTTTTTTCTGAAAAAAATTAACTTTTTTTTTACAACTTATAGAATCTCAAACATACATTAAATACTTATATAAAAAATATTTATCAAAATATGAAATTTTTACCCGGAAATAAGTCCATAATAACTTTTAAAAACTCAGCCAAACAGGCCCTAAATTGATTCCGAAGAAACTGCAGCGTATCTTTGTATTGCGGAGATGGAATGAAGTACTCCTCCTTCCGTCCCTAATTAGTTGTTCAGTTTGACTTTTTAGTGATTTGACTGAAATTTACATATATTGTATATTTGAAAAAAATAAAAAAAACTTATATCATTATAAAGCATATCTAATCTATTTTAATATGTTCTTTTCCGTTTTTTAAAATAATAGAAAGATAGCTTTTAATCGTTGGTCAAAAATTGATCAATCTGATCACTTAAAAGTTAAACTGGACAACTAATTAGGGATGGAGGGAGTAATTCTTTAATGTTGAACATGCTTTGACGCGTCTGAGGGGCATATTGGGCCGCATTTCTATTTTGAGGTATTTTTTGGACAATAGATTTTTTTTTTTTTATGAAATAGGACAATAGATTTTTAAATAAGGTTAAAAAGGGCCATCACCCGTGCAAAAATTACATATATTTTCGAGTATTTCTAAAGAATCAAATAAAAATCTTCAAAAAAAAAAATTAAAACGACGTGATAATATTGAATTAGCTAGCAAAATGAAGAATTTTAATCAATAAGATTCATATGAATGCATGCGAGATTCATATCATAATTATAATATTAATTAAATAAAATGAAATTAGGGCACGATTAAATTTATGTTCATTTATTTATCGGGTTCCACTAGTAATACAGTAGAACCTTGATAAATGAATGTTTAACAAACGAATAATCTTATTAAATAACTAAACTATTTCGAGAGTTTTCGATCCCAACTTGGGATAATTTGATAAATAAAAAATCTCGCTAAATGCATTAATGAATAGATTACTTGGGAGTCTTTAAAGACCCAATATAATAAATCTATACTAAAATATAACAAGCAACAAGGGTATTTATACTATACTATAATAAGCGAAAGTGGGTATTCCCTATTTTTGGTTATCCCACATTCACAACCGTTAGATCTTCAATTCAAATAGATCATGACTGTTAGATACAACAATACTAGAAGTTGGAGGTCTAAGGTTCGAATCACGCGAACAACATTTTAATATAAAATTAATACTAAATTATGTTATATAGAAAGGTTGAAGGTTCGATTTTCACCAACAGCATATTAATTTAGATTTAATACTAAAAATTATTTATATACAAAGATCTAAAATTTGAATTATCCCAACATATTAAAAGTAATATTTACAATATTATATATACTAAACTATAAGTAAATCTAAAAAAAAAAAAAAAAGTAACATGTGCTTTGCACGGGGCTAGGGGCTATAAGCTACTATTTTATAGTTTGGTTAATCTCTATTTTTGGTTAATCTCATTTTTGCTTATCCATTTCATTTAGAATGTTAGATTTTCAACTTAAATAGATGATACCCGTTAAATACAATAATAAAATTTGTTATATACAGAGATCCTAGGTTTGAATTCCGCCAACAACATTTTAATTTAAAATTAATACTAAAAGATGTTATATAGAAAAGTTGAAGGTTCGATTCTCACCAACAACATACTCCCTCTGTCCCATTAAATACCTTACAATAGAGTTTTGCACGGAAACCAATAAATGATTAAAAAACTATTAAAGTAAATAGAGCAAGTGGCTTAATGACACCCGCCAAACATTTTTTTAATCAAAAGGCAAAAGGATTAATAGTTGGAGGGAAATGTTAATCAGCCGGCAAACAAAATTCTGAGAATCTTTAATTTGCCTCCAAGTCTCTTTTCACTTTCCACCTAGCAGACACTATATATAGAGAGAGATAAAAACAACTTTACACAAGTCTCTTCTTTACATAACTATTTCTATATATACAGACTACAGGGTCTCTTTTAGCCTTTGATCCAAGACAGCAAAATGGAAAGTGCAACGCCTGGCTTTAATTCAGCTTCAGGAGAAACCACTGCAAAATATAAAAGATTGTCAAATCTTGAAAAGAGACAAATTGCACAAATATTGTCATTGAGTTACAACAACCACAAATTAGAGAAAGGGGTGATAAAAAAGCTTGCCATGGATTATGATGTGAGCAGATCAACAGTGTCTATAATATGGCGAGATGTGCTAAAGTCAATCAAAGATGGTGTAGTACCAAATGTGGACAGAAAATACAAAGGTCACTCCAAAAAGTTGTGCATTGGATTTGGAACAGGTAAAATCAATACCTCTCCGACTTAGAACTAATATCAGGACAGTATCTTGTCAATTAAGTGCTTCTAAGTCAACTGTGCACAGACTTATTCAAAAAGGGGAAATAAGATCTCATTCTAATGCTTTAAAGCCTTTTTTAACAGTTGCAAACATGGAAGCTAGGGTAAAGTTTGTATTGGGTCACATTGAGAGTTCAACTTTAAATACAAATCCAACATACCTAGACATGTCTTCTGTGATACACATGGATGAAAAATGGTTCTATATGACAAGACAATCACAGAAATACTATCTATCGCCAAGTGAGGAAGAACCACATAGAACATGTAAGTCTAAAAGATTTATTGCCAAAGTTATGTTTATGAGTGCAGTAGCGAGGCCAAGATATGATGAAAATGGTATATGCACTTTTGATGGGAAGATAGGTATTTTTTCATTTACAGTTATGGAACCAGCAATAAGAGCAAGTAAAAATAGGGCAAAAGGTGTCATGGAAATGAAACCCATTGAGAGTATCAACAAGCTTGTCATTAAGAGGTGCTTGGTTGAACAAATAATCCCTGCTATAAAATCTAAATGGCCAGCAAATTGTAGTAAGCACATAGTCATTCAACAAGATAATGCCAAGCCTCATATAAATGATAATGACACGGATTTTACAAATGCTGCTCAATCAGATGGGTTTCACATTAGTTTGATGAATCAACCACCTAATAGCCCTGACCTTAACATCAATGATTTGGATTTTTTTAGAATTATTCAAGGATTACAACACGATAAGGCACCAAACTCTATAAGTCGATTGGTAGATGCAGTGGTTAAGGCTTATGAAGAAGTGACACACACTACACTCAATTATGTGTGGTTATCCCTTATGAATTGTATGAATGAGATACTAAAACAACAAGGGAACAACAATTACAAGCTACCACATATGGGGAAGCAATGACTTCAAAGATTGGGACAGCTTCCGACTCAAATCACTGCCCCTCTTCATTTAGTTCAACAAGCATTACAAGGAACAAGAAATGCGGCAAATATGAACTGAAGGAAGAATAAGCTATGCTATATCTACTGTATGTTACAAATGGTTAAATCATTTTTTATGCATAAAAATCATTTTGTATGCCTGAAAATCATTTTGTCTAATGATTTCTAACTATATTTGTTGTTGTTGTCCAGGCTACCATTTAAATACAAGCTCTGTACCAAATGGCAAAATGTCAAAATCACAAGTGTTGTAAAAAACAAAAAGATGTCAAATCCTTGTACAAGAACAGGAAGATAAACACATTATCAAAAAACCAAAACCCGAAAATACCAAAATCAACACAATAAGTATGGGTAAGAATAAAAATACCAGTATTTAACGAAAAAATCGCGGGAGGAAAATCTAAAGAAGGCCCGTTGGATCATCAAATTTCAATAGATCATCAAATTCCAATTTTTTTGCTTTCATCGTCTTGCGTTTTTTGGATCGAATGATACTCATATCTTCCATATTTTTCCTTCCTAAACTCACTTTTTGAGGAGTGTCTTCAACAACACCAAATTTTTCTAGATCGAACATGGTTAAATTAACTTTTACAACTGGCATTGAGGTTAGGAATCTACCCGATTCCCGGCGAATGCGGAAGCGATTTGGTAAATATGTGTGCTTAGATCCCACAAATATACGTGATAGTAATGAAGCAACAAACCAACAATACAGTAAAAGAGACAAGAGATTTAACGTGGTTCGGCCCAGCCTACATCCACAAGAGCAACAACTTCACACTAGATAAAAAAGATTACAATATCCTGGTATCCGACCCCTGAATTTTATACACAAATCCAGCCCTACAATACCTATTATGTATATCCCCAACTCATTGAAGTGTTTATCTCAAAACCTCCCCCTATCACTGTTTCCCGACAACCTTTCCTTCTCTCCCTCTCCCAACCCGGACAGTGCCACACAACCTCATAGAAACACCCTTGTAGCGGGACCACCTCAGATGGCTGCAGTCAGACCCAAGTACCCTAAGGAATAGTTTAGGCACGAGGACCTTCTATCCCGACACTTCCTGAAAGCGGGCTAAATCGGCTCCCCTACTAGACGGACTATCTAGCAGCTATATAGAGAGAGAAGAGAGAATTATGGTGTGTTTGATAATGAAGGAGGAGAGGGGTATTTATAGGAGTATGTAGTAGGTGGTAGGTGATGGAATGGTTGGTAGGGGTTTGGTGGAGAGTTTGGCAAAGACGGTTGTCTAACAATTGAAGGGTAAACAAGATTTAAAGCTTTGTTATTGCCTTCCATCGATGATTTCCCTTGAATTGATTGTATAGAATATGGATTAAATAGAGTTGATTGTATGGAAGAAGAGACGGGTTGATGTTATTGGTTTCTAGGGTTGATGAAGAATGGCGGTGGACAGAGATTGGGGAAGAAGAGACGGGTGTAGTGGGTGTAAATAGAAGTGGGTGGGTAGGGTAACTGTGTAAGTGGTTGTGTGTAAAAATAATGTAAGAGAGAGAATAATTAGTGTAGGTAACTATTGATTAATTAGGCTAATGTTTTTAATATCTTCATTATAATCTATTATATATATAATACACCAACACAAGATAAAATTCTTGAGACTTTTTAATGCATTTGAAATGTCCAATTTACCCATCATCTCTTGAAATTACTAATTTATCCCTCTATTCTCAATTTTTTGAAAAAATTGTGGTTGGTGGGAATTGATCTTGGGTCTCCATGTTAATTAACAAATCTCTCTACCACTACACCACTCAATCACATATGTTTTAATTCATAAACATTATAGATGGATGTGTGTGTTGTTTAAGTGAAATAAATATCTATTATTTTAATTATTGCGACACATTAACAATTTTTTGTCATGATTTTACTTTTACATTTATTGATTTGAACTATAATATATTATATCAAAATATCAATTATTGATACATAATATATGGTTTGATTATATTATAAAATTGTAATAACAATAATAATCAACATAATAATAATAAAAAATTACTATATAACTATTATTCCCTTAAACAAACTAAGCACTCATCTATATACGTGTTTTCAATAATACACATGATATCTTTATGTGTACCGCTTAAGCGGGGGCAATATTTAGCTTTATATAAAGAAAAAATATGGAATGCATAATGTATTTTTTAGGAAAAATATTAAATATAAGATCAAGTCAATAATTAAAGTACTTTATTACTAATTTGAAAGCGCCAATTTACCCCTAAGTTCTTATTTATATATAGAAGCATTATTTTCAATGGTAATCGAACTTCGATCACCGAGTTAAATGGTGCATCTTCATACCATTAGACCACACATTCACATTTATTTTAAATCATACACACAATATGTATGTGTGTGATATTGATGAAATATTACTGGATTTTAAAATGAGCTATGGACTCTTTAGTGGTTATCATTTATCGATTAAAGAATTACGAAAAATACACAATTGGGTTATAAAACGATATTATAATTAATATAATGGATATTATCTAACACTATATTAGAATAAAATTTATTGAGGTGTTAACGTAAAATGAAATTTGTATATTACTAAAAAAGATACAATAATTAGTAGTGAAACTATTCGGGTCGTAAAAATATTTGGCTTTAAAAAGATGAATCCTACAAATAACACATTACCTTTTACATACAAATTAGCCAATATTCAATTTAAAATATGATATTTTCTAGAAAAAAAGTATCATATATTATATATTATTTATGGAGGTAACTCAATGAAAGTCAGACGGACACCGGAAGAGAGATAAAGGCAATGTTGAGTATTGAATACAGTAAAAGAATACAGAGGGGGGGGGGTGAATGGATTCTTGAACTTTTCTTCGTTCTTGAATCTTTGCAGCAAGATAAGTGATGAGTGTGTGAGATATGAAGATGCAGATAATTAAAGACAAACACAACACAATATCACTTTAATCTAATATCTTATTAGATAAAGATTTTGCTACAATCTGTGAATACAAATGATAGTATTCTTAGCTTCGTTTTTCTCAGAGAGATATTTTCTGGGTATTTGAGAAACTTCAACACCTTAACAGCTAAGGAAGTGAGGCTGTATCCTTATAGACATGGATACACCCACTTACTACAAATGAGGTAGGTAAAACAAAAACACTTTCCAGTCTGTCTATCTCATTTTTGTAAGAGTCCAAACGGCTACAGATTTGACTTTGAAAAGCCTGTTTAGATCCACTTCTTCAGCTCCTTGTCCCTTGTCTTATCTCTCCAAGCTTCTTTGTAGGCTTTCCAGCATGCTTTATAGGACAGAGTCAAATAAAGTATCCTGGCTTGTTGCAGGTTTCTGACTTGTACAATTCTTCAGTATTTTGTCCTCAAGAATGTATTCGAGAAGTGACTAAGTGAGTGATTCGAGAACTGGAGTTGACTTGATCGATAACTCTGAGTTCTCGAATAGTGTTATCTTGACATATCGAATCACTTCTCGAATAGCTCTTTTCTCTGGGACTCCTTGAGATATCGAATAGAGCATTTTGACATATCGAATCCCTGAGATATCGAATAGCATATTGAGTCTTTGAGATATCGAATGTAGCGTTGACTTGTTGACCCTTTGAGAACTCGAACTGTTGACTCCTTGAGTTCTCGAACTGTGTAATAGACATATCGAATCCCTGAGATATCGAATGAGATATCGAGAGATATCGAATAGTGTCTTTTGAGATATCGAACTCCAGACTTCTCGAATGCTAGACTTCTCGAATAAACAAATGTACTTCTCGAATTAGTACTTAGGCAATTTCTTCATTTCTTCAATTCTTCAAATCCCAACTGTGATTATTTGACAGTCTTCATTTCCTTGCTTGAGGCATGAACCTTAGAACTTCTTTCAAGCTTTATTCTTGACTTAGTAGGTATAGTTACACAGATAGAATTTGATGCCTATTACAGAGTACAAACAAGTAGAAACTCTACAACTAGAGGTTCCCTCAGTTAAGAGGTCATGTAGGTAATGCATAGCATTACGAACTACTTGGGCTTGTTATTAGATGTATTCAGGCATGCCTCTGTGACTAACAATCTCCCCCAAATTGTGAGTAAGACCCTTAGTCACAATTTCATGTCTGATAACAAGCCTAACATACATAAAGATAAAACTTGACAGTACAGGTATGAATTTCCATTAGCAATTTGGATAGAACTACAGAGTGAGTAATCTTACAGCCTATGATGAAGAACTAGCCATTGTCTTTTGATTCCCTTTCCATAGCTTTGGCTTGAAATTCATCATATTCTTTCTTTCTTCTTTCTTTCTCCTTCCTTGTATTCTCATCCATAGCTTTTATTATTTCTGCCATAGCATCCAATTCTTCAAGCAAAATTGAGTCTTTGAAATCTTCAAGTACTGGTTCCAGAATATTTGCAGGATAGTGGTTGAGTAGATTCATTCTGATGTTGACTTGATTTCCATTTCTCCTCCTATACTTTACCATGTAGGGGTTGAACTGAACTCTACACAAACCCTTTTTCCTCAGCTTTTCTGCTTCACTTTCCAGTCTCTCAATTTCTCTCTCTCTTGCCAGCCATTTCTCAAAACACCCTTTTCTGACTTTTTCCTCATGATCTCTCTTCATTTTCACAAAATCAATTAGCTCCAGCTTCCATACTCTCTCCACTTTATCTTCTGAGCTCAACAGTGCAATGATTCTCTCTATGTCATATAGCTTGCCCCAGTGTTGACATCCTCCTTGTTTGAATTTCTCCTCTCTTCCATCAGAATATTTAATCTCAAGGCAATTATCAACAATGGCAACATGATAGATTCTTTGAGCTTGCAAAAATTGCAGTTGGTCTACATCATAATCTTCATCTAGTGGTTGGAGTTTTAGGCCTGGATAGATTGTCAGGGTTTTTGATATGGTTGGCTTTGATTTCCTTGCAGCTTGCTTGAATTTGATTCTTTTTACATGATTACTTGGCAGCAGTATGTGACCTTTGGTTGTAGACCATTGTAGTATTTTCTTGACTTGAATCTTCTTCTCTTCTTGAGGTGGCAAGACAGTTGCAGAAGCCATAGATGCAAATTTTGAAAGGTCACTACTGGCAGCATTCACCCTAGACTTAGAGTCTTGCGTTGTGGTGAGGTTACTGTCAGCAATGCCTGAGGCTTGCTGTCTTCCACTTTTCCTCTCAGAGCCTTTACCTTGATCATCATCATTCTTCCTCTTCTCATCATCCTTCTTCTTCTTCTTGTCTTCATCACCCTTATTACTCCTGTGATGACTTCTCCTTCCGTCACTTTTATCTTCATCCTTGTCTTGATCTTTGCTTGGGTTGAACTTAGCAGTCTCAGATACAATGCCAGTTACAATATATGACCTGAGATAAGATATAGCTTCTAATTCTTCTGCTGTTCTTGATCCCTTCTTCTTGATCAGTTTCTCAATGATGGCTATGATGAGATTTTTATTTTGAGGAGTTAGATGCTTAGGAATGACCAGCTGCTTGATATCTTCAATTCTTGTTCCAGCCTGGTAGATAATAGTTCTAGGATCTGTGAAAACTTCAGGTAGCCTTGAAGGTTGACCATTCCTCAAGTCATCATAAAGACTCTTGTTGTTCTCATTTCCCTTCTCAATTAGTCCAAGGAGCACATTCACTTCTGAGTGCTTTAGACTCTGTAGAGTATTGATGGTTAAGTGCCATATCTTGTTCTTTCCTACCATCAATATCTCCTTGAGCCATAGATCATTAAGCCTCCTTGGTACTACAGTGAGACAGTCAATCTGACTCTTCAAACTCTCATGATATAGCAGAGCATCACCAGCCTGTTCTCTAGAGACTTTCAGAAACTCCAAGAATTCATCATCATGATAGACATTTGAGTTTGCAATTTCTTGTAGCTTGGCCTCAGTGACCACCTTCACTTCTACTGGCTTGGCACTCTTAGATATTGAGATTTGAGGCTTGTCAGATGGCATACTCCCTGCAACCACTGTGGTTGTGATAGACTGCCTTTGACCATCAGGAGTAGTGATGTGCACAGTTGGTAGAGTGACAACTGGCAGAGAAGTGGGAGGCTTGGGAGGCTCATCAACTTTGTCCTTTCCTTTTCCAGGCACATGAGTAGTAGATTTCAAAGTTCTCTGATGGCCACCCTCAGTGATCTTGATGCCCTTTTCTAGTGGTCTCTCCCCCTTTGGATTTGAGTTCTTTGATATCCTCTTCTCCCCCTTAGGCTTGTTGACAGACACAGGGGCTGTAGGAGGCACCTTTGGAGTTGAAGATTCATCAGGTAGAGGGAGACCCATGTGCTTCATCATTGCAGACAACATTGATTGTTGATGCAGAAGAACATCAGCTGTGGTGGTGGCTTGAGTGTTCAACTGCTCAGTCAGAGTTGTCACAGTGTCTAGAAGATGAGCATTGGACTTGTGGAGAGAGACTACCTCCTTTTCAAGAGTATCCACTTTAATGAAGAGTTCATTGGCCTTAAAACCAGATAGGGATTGATCCTTCAATCTCTGCACTTCGAACCTTGACATCTCATGCACAGGAACCTCAGTGACCAGCTTGTCTCCATATTGATTTGCAAAGAGGGTCCTGAGCATGGCATTGGCATCAGTTGTCTGATCTGATAAGGATTGAAATTTGTGCCCCAGACCTGTGACAGCATCCTTGAGAATAGCCAAACCATTGTCCATCCTGGTGCAAGTAGCATTGCAGGTTCGAATGTCCTTGAGAACAGTCTCCAATTGAGGGAATTTAGC
Source organism: Saposhnikovia divaricata (assembly GCA_036435485.1). Taxonomy (NCBI): domain Eukaryota; kingdom Viridiplantae; phylum Streptophyta; class Magnoliopsida; order Apiales; family Apiaceae; genus Saposhnikovia; species Saposhnikovia divaricata. Next base: position 62,463,740 of record CM071598.1, read on the forward strand.
ATCAAAAGTCCTCTTGATCTCATGCACCTCCTTGGTTGTAGCTGAACACACTTCATTAATTTCTGTCTTTAAGCCTTTACCAAGATAGTGTGCAGCCTTGAGAATGCCTTTATAGCTATCATTCACTGCTTCAAACACATCAGTAGGGTTGAGAGATTTGGCATTGGACCCTAGTGAAGTGATGTACTCTTCTCTGAGGTACTGGAGACCTTCTGAGAGAGGGATTGAATTGGTTCCTTGCAGCCAAGCATTGATATTCCCATCTCTCTCAGTTTCATCTATGATCTTCTCCTTCTGTAGCTCTACATCCTCTTTGTGACATAGGAGAATAGCTTCATAGTCTGGATTGGGCATGTTTGCAGTGAGAAGGTGCTGAGCAATTTTTGTGAACTCAGGGATCTGATCCACAACTAAGCTTTGAAGTGCTTCAACCGTCAATTGTGGTGGAACAGACCCTGATCCTGAAGCACTGTCATGTTGCACAGGCTTCAGTCATTGAGACATAAAGTTAGAGCTAGAGCTAGGCTTGCTAGGCTCCTCAGTTACAGATGCAACTTCTGCAACCGGATGAACAGACTCTACTACTGCTGTCTCCACAGAAGTGGGATGAGTTACAACAGTAGTTGACACAGGCACAGAGTCTCTAGTAAGAACTAGTGAATCCTCTGTGTTTGTGATGGTGTCATTAGGATATGCCCCAGCATGCATTCCCTGACCATCCAAATGTGGTACCTGGGTGGTGAGCAAGGTGTCATGCACCAAGTCACTTGAATTCATTGGCTCATCAAAGGAAAAGAATTCTTGATGATCAATGCCTTGCTCCTCAATTGCTTGAGTTGCAGGCTTCAAAGAAATATGAGTGGTAGATTCTGAAAGAGAAGTGTGTTGTAGACAAGATTTTGGCAACTCCCCCTGAGAAATAGAGGGAGTTTCAGTTATGATGTGCTCTCCACTCAGTGTTGTGCCAGCCTTATCACTCCCTTGTGCTGACTCTTTACAGATAGGTGCATTGGGGAGGATGCTTGATTCTATAGATGCATCCTGTTGAGAGGATACATCTAGTGAGCTGTGTGCCCCTGATTTTACAACTTCAGCCATTTGAGTGACTGAAGAGGTGGTTTTAGACTTCTTCTTCTTCTTTTGGCTTATGATAGGTGACTCAGGTGTCTCACTTTCTAACCCTAGTTCTACAGCCAAGGCTGCTTCAGTTAAGATTTCTAAAGGTTCAGAAGCAGCCTGTTTTCTCTTCTTTTTACTAACATCACCCTTTTGAGAGGATGATGCAGTTGGCTCTTTGCTGGATAGAGTGTTTGGCTGAGGGGGTTGGTTAGCAGGCCTTGGGTTAGCACTTTGTTCTCCTTGCTTAGGCTGTGCTAACTGTGATTTTGAATCAAATATTGGCATGTTGTGGGGGTAAGACCTAAACAAACCCTCCATGTGGGGAGTTATGCTAAGTCTTACATCCACATCATTCCTAGTCTCCAAATTACCAAAAATGAGTTTGGTCATGGACTTAGGATAGCCTATTTTACTCTTATCTACTCCAGGCAATTCAATCAATGAAGCATTTTTAAAGTTAAGCACTGATTGAATAAAGCGAGGAAAGAAAATTTCATTACCTCTCTTGGCTGTGGTCTGACCAAGTCTCCCATAGAGTTCCTGTAGGATGAGAAGTCCAACATCTATCTTTCTCCCATGAGCCAAGGCATAGGCAAGCTGCTGCACGGGTGTACTAATCTGATCAAAGCTTGATTTCCGTGCAGTGAATACTTGAAGGAGTGTAGCAAATACAAAGCTCCATTCTTTCCTCAAGAACTTCCTATTCAACTTTCCCAGCTTGATAGTATCAGAGTAGTTGATGAAGTCAAAGAATTCTTCCAACTCATCATTGGAGGCCAGAGCATCATACGTCTCTTGCTGCATATCCAAGGCTTGATTCATGTCTGCAGTGGTGATAGTGATATCCTCTCCTTGAATCTTGCAGTGAACAATATAAGAGGTGATAGCATTCTCAAGAGCGATGACCTCCACAGTAGCAGTCCTCCAGAATTGTTCCAATAGATCTATGTACAGAGTTGGGTTGGCTGAGAGCGCACTCTTGATGTATGATTCAGACAACCACCGAACAAAGCACTTGAAATTGGCATTCGGTGCTTCCACATCACTGGAGATTGCGATGAAATTAGTTTGGGATGGTATGGTGAGTTGAGTGTTTGCCATTTGGGTAGAGAAGAAAAGAGAATTAGGATTGAAGAAGAAATTCGCAGTTAGGGTTTTTCAGAGGTTTCAGGAGTTGAGATGCTTGAGAAATCGAACGAAATGAATTGAATAGTTGTGAAGTTGTATATATAAATGTCTTGAGTTGTCGATAGATAAGTGTTCTGTAGCGACAAGTCATTCGAGAAGTATGAAACAACTATTCGAGAAGTCAAGAAAGGCTTATTCGATATCTCAGACAGTTTTTAACTCACAGCTGGCAGTGATTTAACTCAGAAAATAATTCAAAGTTAAGTAAAATATATTTTTATGAGTGAAATGAAGGTTTGAATATAAATCCAAAAAGCGATTAAGTGTCAGCGAAAAATCAGCCTTTTCAAATGATTCGATAACTCAAATGCAGCATTCGAGAACTCTATCATTAGAGAACTAAAATACTCTATTCGAGAACTCAAAGTGTGCTATTCGATTTCTCTAAAAGACACTATTCGAGAACTCAAGAGGGTTCTAGATAGGCCTATTCGAGAACTCGAGCCAAGACATAACAATGAACCATTCGAGAAGTCTGACTTATCGAACTGTACTTTTCACTCATAAAATTCAATTTCCACTATCCTTTAAAATTTACTAGAAATATTCATTGACGAATATTCTACCAAATTAAATAGTGGTTTACTCAAAATTTTTACAGAAATTTCAAGCTACATATGTATGATTTTCAACATGTGCAGCATTGGAATATTTATACATCATACTCCAGCCAATACTTACTTCAGAAATATTAGGCATTTGATAAAGTAAGTATTTACTGCTGCAACAATCTAGTTGATATATTCACTTAGCCAGAATTCGAAGAATTCAGCATTCCAATCTCACTGACCAGCCTAGTGAAGGTGGCTTCATCTAATGGCTTAGTGAATATGTCAGCTAGTTGTTTTTCTGTAGAGACATAATGCAACTCAATGGTTCCATTAGTTGCATGTTCTCTAATGAAATGATATCTGATGTCAATGTGCTTTGTCCTAGAATGATTGACAGGATTGGCAACTATAGAGATTGCACTTGTGTTGTCACACATGATAGGAATTCTTTCCAACACAAGTCCATAATCTCTAAGTTGGTTTCTAATCCAAAGCACTTGAGCACAGCAACTTCCAGCAGCTATGTATTCAGCTTCAGCTGTGGAAGTTGACACAGATTGTTGTTTCTTGCTGTACCAAGAGACTAACCTTTGTCCAAGAAACTGGCAGCTACCTGATGTGCTTTTCCTATCCACTCTGCATCCAGCATAATCAGCATCAGAATAACCAACCAGATTGAACCCTGTGTCCTTAGGATACCATAACCCCAAGTTTGGTGTGCCTTTCAGATATTTGAAGATCCTTTTTATTGCTATCATGTGTGATTCCTTTGGGTTTGATTGAAACCTTGCACATAAGCATGTAGCAAACATGATATCTGGCCTACTAGCAGTGAGGTAGAGTAGAGAACCAACCATGCCTCTGTAGATTGAGATATTTACCTTTTTGCCCTTAGCGTCATCATCTAACTTGGTGGCAGTGGCCATGGGTGTCTTCGCAGGTGAACATTCTTCCAAATCAAATTTCTTCAGTAAATCTTTAATGTATTTGGTTTGACTTATAAAAATGCCATCCTTCCTTTGACTAACTTGCAGTCCAAGAAAGAATGTTAATTCTCCCATCATACTCATCTCATATCTGCTTTGCATGAGCTTAGAGAATTTTTCACACAGCTCCTCATTTGTAGAGCCAAATATGATATCATCCACATAGATTTGAACTAGGATAATATCATCACCATGTTTCTTGTAGAACAGTGTCTTGTCCAGTGTGCCTCTAGTGAATTGATTCTCCAGTAGAAATTGTGATAGTGTGTCATACCATGCCCTAGGAGCTTGCTTGAGTCCATACAATGCTTTAAGTAATCTGTAGACAAAGTGGGGAAACTGTGGATCCTCAAAGCCAGGTGGTTGTTGCACATATACTTCTTCTTCCAACTCCCCATTCAGGAATGCACTCTTGACATCCATTTGATAGACCTTGAAATTAGAATGTGCAGCAAATGCCAAGAAAATTCTGATGGCTTCTAGTCTAGCAACAGGGGCAAAGGTCTCATCATAGTCAATACCTTCCTGTTGAGAGTATCCTTTTGCAACCAACCTTGCTTTGTTTCTTATGACTACACCATTTTCATCCATCTTATTCCTCAGAACCCATTTAGTTCCAACAACGGTTCTATCCTTTGGTGCAGGCACTAGTTCCCATACTTTGCTCCTTTCAAATTGATTTAGCTCCTCTTGCATAGCAATTATCCAGTCAGGATCCAACAATGCATCATCAAGTTTCTTAGGCTCAACTTGGGATAGAAAGCAGCCATAGAGACATTCATTTATAGTTGCTCTCCTTGTCCTTACTCCTGCATTTGGATTTCCAATTATCTGATCTGCAGTGTGTGATCTATCCCATTTCCTTGTATGTTCAGATTGATTTCTCATCCTTGATGTTGCTTCATCATTTAGATCATGATCATCTACATTTCCTCCCCCTGTGAAGTTGTCACTCCTCACAGGTGTATCTTGGATGCTTGTTTCTTCATTGTTGGTTGACACAGGTTCTTCATTCACTTGAGTTTGTTGGATTATGAGTTCAGATTCACTTTCAATCTCCTCATCAGAATCATCTAGATTGTCAAACTTCAAGGGATCTTTATCTTCATCATTGGCTTCTTCTAATCCAGGTAGTTTGCTGTCATCAAATGTTACATCTGTGCTCTCCATTACTTTCTTTTGACAAATGACATAAACTTTGTATGCAATTCTTTCCATAGAATAGCCAAGAAAGATTCCTTCAAATGCCTTTGCATCAAACTTTCCAACATATTCTGAGTTATCTTTTAGCACAAAGCACTTGCTTCCAAAAGTATGAACATACTTTAGAGTAGGCTTCTTTCCAGTCATCAAGTTGTAAGGTGTCTTTCCAGTGTTTTTGTTGATGAGGGTTCTGTTTTGGATGTAGCATGCAGTGCTCACAGCCTCAGCCCAAAAACATGTAGGCATCTTTGCATCAAGTAGCATTGTTCTAGCAGCCTCTATCAGAGTCCTATTCTTTCTCTCAACAACTCCATTTTGTTGTGGGGTCCTTGGAGCTGAGAATTGTTGAGAAATACCATTTTCTTTGCAGAATGCTCCAAGCATGGCATTTCTGAATTCTGTCCCATTATCACTTCTTAATGCAATCACACTTGCATTTATGGCCTTTGCTTCTTTGTCAACTTTCTTTATGTGCTCAATGATTACTTGTGGAGCCTCATCCTTTGATGCCAGAAATTCTACCCATGTATACCTTGTAAAATCATCAACCATCACTAGAGCATACTTCTTCCTTCCTAGTGACATAATATTGACAGGCCCAAACAAATCCATATGAATCAGTTGCAGGGGCTTGGTTATAGATGTCACTGTTTTTGACTTGTGGCTTGATCTTTTCATTTTTCCCTTTTGACACGCCTCACACACTCCTTCTTGACAGAATTCAAGTGTGGGCATGCCTCTCACTAACTCCCTTTTGAATAGGGAATTAATGGCTTTGAAGTTCAGGTGTGATAGCTTCTTGTGCCACAGCCAACTGTCTTCATTTGATGCTTTTGAGTAGAAGCAACAAATTGTGTCCTTGCTTGCAGAGTCCATATTGGCTACAAACAGGCTTCCCTTCCTTACTCCAGACAGAGCAAAATCACCAGTCTTCTTGTGGGTGATCAAACATTCATCTTTGTCAAAGTTCACTTTGAAGCCTCTGTCAGTGAATTGACCAACACTCAGTAGATTATGCTTGAGCCCCTTGACCAGTGCTACGTTCTCAATGATGACATTTCCAATTTCCAACTTGCCATATCCCAGTGTGTTGCCAATGCTGTCATCTCCAAAAGCAACCATTGGGCCAGCCTTTTCCTCATACTGTGATAGCAGGGCCATATCACCAGTCATATGATTTGAGCATCCACTGTCCAAAATCCACATGACCTTCTTTTTACTTTCTTTGCCCTGCAAACACAAAAGTATTACTTCTCCTTTGGTACCCAAACGAGTTTGGGTCCATGTGACTTAGTGACAGTTTTATCAAAATCAGCATGCTTATCAGTTTTCTTGATGTTGGTCTTCTTGTCACTGTTGGGAGTCTTAGAATCAGGGTTCTTAGACTTAGGTGACAGAGGTACCTTCCTAACTTTAGGAGGACTTGAAGACTTTGTCCTTGTGTAGTGTGTGTGAACATTATGATTGATACAGCCCTCCATGAATTGTCTTCTCAAATTAAAACAACTAGTCATCACATTCATGTTACATGGCATACAATCAAGTTTATCACAGAAAGGAGAGTCTCTATGTCTTAAAGGCACAGAGCAATCATAGAATGGTTTAGCAACACTACCAGATGGTTTCTTGCAAGCATGAGTCAAATGATTAGAGCTAAAACAGTTTTGACAAACTTTCCTAGGGGCATTTGGCACATAAGCATAGTTGTTATCTTTGTTAATCCCTAATTTGCCATTCCTGTTTGGTCTCTTATTAGTCACTTTCTTCTTAGTCTCATAATTTCCAGCTGAAACAAAATTTACAGATTTCTCAAGTCTAGGTCTACCTCCTACTGGCTCCTTGGCTTTGGTTTTGACATTCTTACTCTCAGAGGATGCTTGTTGTTCATTTGATTGTGCCTCATCTTCATCCTCCAACATTTGCTTGATGAGTAAGGCATCCTCATCAATCTCAAGTGTTGGTGTTTTAAATATTGGATTCTCAGTCTTTTTCAAAACCTGAGGCACCTCCTCTTGAACAACAATGTCATCTTCAATGACTGCATAGCCTTTCCTCTGTTTAAGAGTGTCATAATCAAGTCCAATGGCAGCCTTAGGTCTAGCTAGATTTTTCTCATGATAAGACTGCAATAGACTAGAGGAATTCTTAAATGTCTTCAACTTAAATTCATTTTCAGCTAATTCATCCCTAAGAGCTTTCTCAACTTGACTAGCACATAGAACTTTATTCTTTAGATACTCAATCTCTTGTTTAAGATTTTCTATTTGCACAGTAGTTAGCTCTAGTTCCTCATTTCTCTTATTTAACAGTTCATTCCTAGTAGACAGTTTAGCAATCTCTTCATTAGCAGCAGTCATACTAGCATGAATGTTAAACATCTCAACGGATAGTTGTTCAACCAAAGATTTATATTCAGAAACAGACATGTCTATGGTAGTGAGAGATGGTACCTGTGAGTCTGATGCAGATGGTTCTTCCTTGGAATTGGCCATCAAGGCATAGTTGCAGAATTCTTGTTCTTCCCCATCACTGTCAGAATCATCCCAACACTTCCCTTCAGCTATGTAGGCCTTACCTGGTGTATGCTTCTTTAGAAGGGCCTCATACTTAGCTTCAAGCTCAAGAAACTCCTTATCCTTCTTTTTAGGCTTCTTGCATTCACTGGCAAAATGCCCTAGGTCATTGCATCTATAACATCTTACAGATGACCTATCCACATAGCTGGTTTTGAATCTGTTCTTGTTTGTTTTCATAGGTGCCTTGCTCTTGTTGAATGAATGATTTTGAGGTCTAGGCTTGAAGGGCTGATTCCTCTTGAATCTGATGTTTGGGAATTTTCTAGCCATAAAAGCATATGATGTATTTTCCATGCCATCCAGCTCTTCAAGAGTGTAGAACTCATCTTCTTCCTTGTCATCAGCAGGTTCAGTCACTACTTCCTCAGTTTCTTCATCATCTACTATCTCTTCTATTCTCAGCTGACTTGCAGATGCTTCCAGGTCTTGAATAGATTTGTTGACAATCAAGGCACAGGATGTGTTTATCATTCTGCCTTGGTTAGCTTGGATAGCCCTCTTTTGAAGCAACTCAAGCTCGTGTGTCTTTAAAACCCCATAGAGCACATCATACGTGACTTTGTTCAAATCTCTTTCTCTTAGGGATATGACCCTTTGCTCTAGATGGTTTGGTGACGATAGTAGAAACTTCATATTTAATTCCTTAGTGCTGTAAACCTTCCCATTCATTTGGAGCTCAGTCACCAGCTTGTGAAATCTTTCAAACATATCAGTGATACTTTCCTTGGACTGTGCCATGAACGCCTCATACTGTGTGACCAGTATCCGTTTCTTATTTTCTCTTACCTCCTCTGTCCCTTCACATAACACCTCGATGTGATTCCACATGTCCTTGGCTGATTTGCATGATGCTATGTTGGCAAACATCGACATATCCATGGAGTCTATGATTAACAACATGAGGTGGCTGTCTAGGGCAATCTTTTCCTTCTCTGAGTCCGTCCATTTGGATGGCTCTTTTGGAACGTATGATCTAGGAATGACTACTGCGCCCACTGTGGATTCAGCAACTTCTTGTTGTGGTATGAATGGACCATTCTTGAGAATGTCAGGGTAGAGAGGATTGGCAGCTTTGATGAACAACAGCATTTATATTTTCCAGAGGTTGTAATTCTCTTTGTCGAACTTAGGGACCTTTACCGTACCTGTAGTCTTTGGTGTATTCGAACTCATGATCGTTTTCTGTTTAGATTAAACAGCCTGCTCTGATACCACTTGTTGAGTATTGAATACAGTAAAAGAATACAGAGGGGGGGGGGGGTGAATGGATTCTTGAACTTTTCTTCGTTCTTGAATCTTTGCAGCAAGATAAGTGATGAGTGTGTGAGATATGAAGATGCGGATAATTAAAGACAAACACAACACAATATCACTTTAATCTAATATCTTATTAGATAAAGATTTTGCTACAATCTGTGAATACAAATGATAGTATTCTCAGCTTCGTTTTTCTCAGAGAGATATTTTCTGGGTATTTGAGAAACTTCAACACCTTAACAGCTAAGGAAGTGAGGCTGTATCCTTATAGACATGGATACACCCACTTACTACAAATGAGGTAGGTAAAACAAAAACACTTTCCAGTCTGTCTATCTCATTTTAGTAAGAGTCCAAACGGCTACAGATTTGACTTTGAAAAGCCTGTTTAGATCCACTTCTTCAGCTCCTTGTCCCTTGTCTTATCTCTCCAAGCTTCTTTGTAGGCTTTCCAGCATGCTTTATAGGACAGAGTCAAATAAAGTATCCTGGCTTGTTGCAGGTTTCTGACTTGTACAATTCTTCAGTATTTTGTCCTCAAGAATGTATTCGAGAAGTGACTAAGTGAGTGATTCGAGAACTGGAGTTGACTTGATCGATAACTCTGAGTTCTCGAATAGTGTTATCTTGACATATCGAATCACTTCTCGAATAGCTCTTTTCTCTGGGACTCCTTGAGATATCGAATAGAGCATTTTGACATATCGAATCCCTGAGATATCGAATAGCATATTGAGTCTTTGAGATATCGAATGTAGCGTTGACTTGTTGACCCTTTGAGAACTCGAACTGTTGACTCCTTGAGTTCTCGAACCGTGTAATAGACATATCGAATCCCTGAGATATCGAATGAGATATCGAGAGATATCGAATAGTGTCTTTTGAGATATCGAACTCCAGACTTCTCGAATGCTAGACTTCTCGAATAAACAAATGTACTTCTCGAATTAGTACTTAGGCAATTTCTTCATTTCTTCAATTCTTCAAATCCCAACTGTGATTATTTGACAGTCTTCATTTCCTTGCTTGAGGCATGAACCTTAGAACTTCTTTCAAGCTTTATTCTTGACTTAGTAGGTACAGTTACACAGATAGAATTTGATGCCTATTACAGAGTACAAACAAGTAGAAACTCTACAACTAGAGGTTCCCTCAGTTAAGAGGTCATGTAGGTAATGCATAGCATTACGAACTACTTGGGCTTGTTATTAGATGTATTCAGGCATGCCTCTGTGACTAACAGGCAAAGAATGCTTAAAATAAAGAAATTAGAATAGAACAAATAAAAGAGTTAGAAATGTAGTTTTAAGAAGTAAAACGCAAGACCTTAGAAGCGTTTTAGAAGATTTACGAAGTTTTTGATTAGAATCAGGACTGAAACCTACACTCTTAGAATGCAACATCTTGAAGATTATTAAGTTTCTACCTTGAATACTATTGGAGGTCCAGCTAAATGGATGCATCATTTTTGAAAAAAGTTTAGGATTGTAGGTGCTCTGAAAAATAGTATTAATTAGACAACACCCATAGAACACTCAAATTATATTCTATGACCCACAACAAAATTAAAAACTTACATGGTTGCTATCAATACTACTCGTATTAGTTTCCAAAGTACAAACTTGAACATATTTAAGTAAGTATACAATAACCACATATGCCAGTAACAAGAAGAACTCTATGAAAATCAATCACATATTTCAAACGATATTGATCGTAAATAATTTAATTAAAAATACAATTTAAGCTAGTGGCCCGTGCCTCGCACGGGTTTTAATGCTAGTAATAAAGTAAAGATGAGTGGATATTTTTTATTATTAAAAAATTTCTATTTTAGGTAATGTAAAGAATTGATGGGACATCCCAAAATAGTAAGTGTAGAGAACTGAACGGGACAGAGGGAGTATTAATTTAGATTAATATTAAAAATTTGTTATATACAAAGATCTAATGTTCGAAATCTTCCAACAACATATTAAAATTAATATTTATAATATTATATAACATTATAAGAAAATTAAAAAAAAGAAGAAGAAGAAAGAAGGTCCCGTGAAAACACGGGTTATAAGTTCGTGTAAATAAATATTTACCAAATTTGAAGCAATGTATTTATTTAAATATTTCATCTAATAAAAAATAATATTTTAATAGATTCTAATTATTTCATACATACAATTTTATAAATGTTCTTAAGTTTGTGAAAATAGTCTCCAAGTATACTATACTTAACACCCAAATACACAATATTTAAACTGTACATTTAATGAATGTATTCATATTATTATTACTAAGTGTCATAAAAATATAATATAAAAATTTTAAGTTCTTATCTATTACTTTGCAGGTATATTTGGACATTAAATTTTAAAAATACTATTATCATAAAAAAATTCAAATTATTGTTTAAAAAATAAATATTTATTTATCGATAATTAAATAATATAATCATTTATTGATAAATAATTAATCTCATTAAGTGAATATATTTTTGAATTTTGTGTAATCAACGATTAATTTATTCAAATTAGAACCTTATTTTTAATTAGAACATAAGACTAATCTACATTATAGATTTTGTGTAATCAACGATTAAATTTTATTCGTTTTGCAGCAGTACACGATATTTCAGTACACATAATTAGAGAGTATGGTGTACTTATGCAGTACACAATAGTTTGTTTTCTAAAATACGTAATTTTTTTAATGAGTTAATATTTTTTCACGTAATTCAACTTATACTTCATCATTATAATATGTTTTAGAAAAATAATTTATAATAATTAAAATAATATAAAAATGTATAATATTCTACAATATAATATATTAAGTAGTTATAATAATTCTAATTTTAAATAATTTTACGTGACACATAACCCTATTTTTTTGGTCTCAAGTGTGTTTATTTACGAAGGTTCTACTTATTAGAAAATGTGAGACAATGAGGTCGTTTGGCTTAACTTAAATGATTACTTATGATTTAAAGTTGATTAAAGTGCTAAATTAAAAAAAAAAAATAAGTTAATATCTGTGTGGGTAATTTTTTATAATGGGTAACTTATGAATTCTTAAAAATGTAAAAATAAAAATAAATTTAATAAACTGTTAATTTGAATGATGACATTAACTTTTATCAAATAAAATCATCAAAATAAAATAAGTCATTCAAAAAATACCACATACCAATTTCTAGCTTTAAGCTGTTTTTTTAGCTTTAAATCATTTTCTGACTTATTACACAAACAAACAATTTTTAACTTAAAATCAAAATTTACTTTAAGCCCGGGCTTTAAGTCCCAACCAAAAACCCTCACTGACTCGTTTTGTTTACGGCCACCGTGCCTGTTTGACTCGGCTTTTTTTAAGAACTTATGGACTTATTTTCGGGTAAAAATTTTATATTTTAATAATTTTTTTAATACAAATATTTAATATATGTTTAATATTCAATAAGTTGGAAAATAAGTTCAAAAATAAGTTAAAAAATTAGAAATCTTAACTTTCAACTTAAAATAAGCTAACTTATTCTAAAAAATAAATTCCCACCCTTTAGTATTTTATATATCTTGTTCCCATGTGCAGTGTACTGGAATCGAATTAGCAGGGGCCGCAGGGTTTAATTAGGGGAGATCACGTTGTCTTGAATTTTCAATTCTATTTTTGATGAGAACAATCATAAAGATTCTCAGCGAAACATTAATTTGTGAACATCCAAAATCATTTCTGTGCGATTTGATACCTTCCAAAACTATATTTCATGTAATGATAGGCAGCTATGATCAAATAATACCCACCATTTGCCCAATCTGCACCAGTTCCAAATTCGGGATGCAAAAAATGTACCAATAATCGATGAACACATTTTTTTTTTTAACTAAAAATACAGTAAATCTTTCGGAGATTTACGAAAACGGAAGAATATATTCCTAGGGCCTTCAGATGCTCAGCAAGATCCAAGTTGGGGGAGTGGGATTGGGAGTTGTAGACGAAATATCTCTATCTATTTTTGATGGTGGAGCTACAATTGCTGAATGACACTGATTCTCGTCCCAAATAGCAGCTCCAGCTTACAAGATTCTGGTGGTCAACATCTATCTCACTCTATACATTTGGTATCGGCACCTACCGTTTTGATTGATCTCTACTGTTTTCTAATCAAAGAATATACAACTGTACCGACATAACTCCGCATTATTAACTCCTAGCAGCATTTATTAATGACAGCTATTCCTTGTAAAACCAAAATACCTCCCTGCTGGATCATACGGAGTATTTAAGATTTTAGCCTGGGACTAGTCACTACTGCAATAAGCAATACTCGTATTAAGATAGCTATGAAACAGTACAATACGTAATGGAGTTCAGTTCAGGAACAGTGAAAAATCAGCAATCTCATTTAACTTTGAATGATGTGGTAGGTGCAAGTTTTTATAGAACATGTAATCACTACAAAGCGTTTCCTTGCTTGTAAGTTTTTATAATTTGTATAACCACTATCAACTATACAATTCGTCAATATTTAACACGGTTTATATGGATGCAAATCATCGTAAAATTCAACTTACAAACCTTTACATAGAAAGTTACTGACTCGTAACTCTTTCACTGCTAATGATAGAACTTGACAGGTTTATTCTGTAAAACTGAATTCTTAAGTTGCTTTTACAAGAGAACTTTTAGGCAACTGAGTTTGGGAGGGTTGATTGTTGTGCGTTTATTGTTGTTTAGCAGCCACTAACTGATCAGCTGGTCGCGGTACAGATTGCCATCCGGTACAGTGCTGAAGAACTTGCTTTAGAGAATCGGTTGGAGGTTCAGTTGTCCAGGTAGGGTAGAATTCTGAAGGATGAAATGTGGTCTGTTGGGCTGCCACGTTCAGTAGGCCTGCTTGGGTTCCTGTTGTAAACAAGTCTCCTTCTGATATGATGCAGCCCGAACTTGCTTCTTCCTTGTCACCAGCCTAGAAAGCAACCAACAACAAGAGTGAGACAAGTGTTCATCCCTAAAATACAAGTGTTCATCTATATATTATTCACATGCAGTATATTAGCAATTCTGGAAGGGACTAACATAGAGGTAGCACACTGCTTAGCTAAAGGATCTCTGATGAATCACCTTAGAAATCTAAGAGCAAGGTTACAGGGTGTGTAGTACAGGGATACGTAATTTCTAGAAATATGCAAATACAGGGACTAGGGTGTTTACGACATCTGTAAAAATGTTATAAATGTATATTTGATTATATATATGATAAATTCAATTAACAAAACAGAAAAATTGTACAAACTGAACCCAAGACATAACTAAATCACCCTTAACCGAGTAAGAGACAGATTAATAATCATTAACTTTTTGAACTCATTAGATGGGTAGACTAGCGGTTTGACACTATGTGATGTTCTGAAATGAAAAGAAACTATTAATTCGTGACTAGTCGAGACTAGTCGTAGACTAGTCGACACTAGTCGACATGACATAAAATTAAAAAATATATATTTTATATACTTAATATATATAATACATGTGTGTTCTAACTTCAAACAAAGAACAGAACAGAACAGAATTTAAAAAAAATTAAACTAAGAAAAAATAAAAAAATTAAACATAGAAGAGAAGTGTTTAAACAGAGAAGAGAATTAGAGAAGAGAGTGTGTGATTAGTGATTAGTGATTAGTGTTTTTTAGTGTTTAGTCATTAGTGATTAGTGTTACTAACTTGTAAGTTGTAAGTATATGAAATATACATACACTGTGTGTATAACTATATATACACTATGTGTTTATAAACAGAGAAGAGAAGATTAATATTATATGTAATCAAAGCTGGATGAATAGTGGAGGATGATTGTAGACGACTAGAGGCGTTTTGAGGCGTTTGTAGCCGACTGGAGGCGTTTGAATCTCGATTGTAGACATTTAGGTTACATATATTGCTTAATGGGCCTGTTTCTGTTAATGGGCTTTTATGTTTTTGAATTTTTAACACCAGTCGCTCGACTAGTCGACCCAATCGTCCTGACTAGTCGACTCAGTCGACCCAGTCGAAGCAAGTCGCCCGAAATCTGCACAAATAGCAAGTCGAGCATCCAAGTCGAGGTTTGTATACCGACTGGTCGACTAGTCGACGACTAGTCGCGACTAGTCGAGTGAAGTAACAACAATGCCATCCCCCACCATATCTCTGCACTCTCAAAATATCTAATTCACAGCGCACCAGGGCAGTGCTGCATGCCTGCTTCTTAGATAGAAATAAAGAGTTTTAAGGGCTATGTTGGAACAGTAAAGTGACCGACATTGGAATTCACCTTGAACAAATTATATCTATCACATTACGATTCAAGGGAGAGGCATTATGCAAGCTTTCCGAGTAAACATATGGTGGAGCCTATTTTATCTTCATTCTCTATGATACCTTATAATGTAAGTTGATTACCTTTCTTCAGTTTTATTTTTCTCTCCTAGACATCCTCAAGAAAGTCATTTTAGTAAAATTTGATGAACTAAACCATGTCCGCTGCACCATTTTATAGCTATTTTCCAAAATGAATCCCGTGCCTTCTGTTATCTACATTCTTAGACAACTTTGAAGCATGCAGTATAACTTCTTATTTGAAATAAGCTAATCTTTTTTTTTTTTTTTTTAATCTTAATATAATAGTACTAATATTACTAACTGGAATCTAGTAACCACGAGATTTTGATTCTCAGAGTAAAAACAGCCGATAATGAAAATGGAAATAGGTTATCCAAGTCAAACTGCAGAAACATCTTAAACAAAATTGTGTTTATTGTCACCTTCTCAGTAAGATATTTAAATGCCACCTTCTTCTGACCTGCTTCGTAAATATTGCATTGCGAGTATATCTGCGAAAAAAAATGTTTTTCAAGTGAAACTGGGTAGACATAATCATTAAAAAAAATGTTCCTAAAAGGACAATTCATATATTGAAAAATGGAGAACCTGTGATTCTACACTAGCACAGATAGCATATATTCCCCAGTTTCTAGTGTAATTATTGTACAAATGTACTTTCCCAAATCTAACACGAGGATGCCGCTGTCGGGTCCCATCGAAAAAGCAGTGGTGTATGGTAATACGAATACACCTGTCACCAGTGTGAGAAGGGTCTGCTCCAATGAGCATTGTCTTGTCATGCTGAGAGAAATGACATCTGAATAAAAAATATAGATGATGAGTATATATTAATATAAGAAAAAAGGAAAGATAAACTTTCTAATAGAGTAGATTAGTTCACCGTGAAATAGTGATATCCGTGCTTCCTCTTGTGATATCAATCAGACCATCGTCATAATCACGAAGGCTACAGCGGTCAATCCATATATGTTTTGAATTAGGTTTAATTTGAATACCATCCACATCGTGTCCCCTACCCCCTTCAAACTCTAAGTTGCATACAATTACATGTTCACATTCCTTCAGCCTCAAGCCTTTTCCGGTAAGCTTAATTTTTTGGCCCCGACCATCAATTGTCTTATGTGACGACACATTCAAGTAAGAGGAGAGCTCGATGGTGCCTGAAACTTCGAAAACGATCCAGAGAGGTTCCTTTTTGCGACATCCATCACGAAGTGATCCAGGCCCATCATCTGGCAGAATTCATATAGTAATTGTCAAGTAAGTACAAAAAATAACCTGCTACACCTTGATCAATCAATACTTAGAGCTAAATTCCATCCTGAGAAATAAAATGAGCACATTATATTTTGGTGGCATATGGTTCAACGTTGATGGCTCGATTAAGGGGAAAGGAAACCTCATTCACACGCATTGATGTTTGGTTAAAAAATTTGTTTAACTGGAATTTTAATAATTCATATCTTACTACACCCATGGGATTCAATTTCATTCCCATTCCGATTCCTATCCCCAATTCTATCACCAATCAAACACCCGTTTACTTGTCCCCAATCCGCATAATTGCATAAGTAAACGAGTCATGTACATGTCATATCATCGTCAAGCCACCTTACATGCCACATTTTTAACGGTCTATGCAAATTTGAGTTGATGAGTTTTTGGACTTGATCATTCAGCCACTATTAAGTTACATGATCCTTTTTGGGTCAAACATATGATCAAATTGATAACTAACAAGACACTACAATCTCACTGACCTAACCCTAACAAATTATTACTTACAACTCTCAAGAATCCCTATAACTTGACTCTAGTAATGATTCAAACAAACCAAATTAAAGCTACAGTGTGCATCAATCCCCAATTATCCATCCAAATACTGTTTAAATCAATTTTCCAAACAACAAGAACTAAACAAGAGCAGATTACATTAAATTCCAAACAAAAATAAGAATAAAAAACTAAAATATATAAAGGGGTGAAACCTGCAAGGGTGGTAACGTGATAGAGGGGACCGTGAAGGCCCCCGATGGCGCAGCGACCAAAGCCCTCGGCTTGGGCGGCCAGAGCACGCAAATTGGAATCAACATGAGCATAAGGAAGAGATAGCCCCATGTTGGTGCTGGGGATGTGTGCGCTGGAACTAGGACCTGAGCTAGAGGATGCGGGGTTATTATAAACCGGACCTGAGTTGCTGCTGGGAACGATATAGTGGTCTTTGCGGTGTCCTTTTGAAGTACGCCCGTGATGGTTTCCCATTTATACGTAAATCAATTGGAAACTGATGTGTGTCTGTCCGATCTAACAGCTTAATTAATTTTCTCCTAGTAACCACCGACACTTTAATATGTTACATTTCAAACTGATCTTCTGTAAGAATGTAACAGTGGTAGTTATGATTATATTTAGAGTAAAAAACATTTTATGTATAAATTTGACGAAGACATAATTTGTAATACTATCTTTCTAAAAGTACCACGTGCAATATTAAGTAATGGATTTACTTAAACTTTCTATCTCTTGCAAACTTCAGTATATTTTTCACAAATATACTTACATATATGTGTGTGTATATCATGCTATTTTGATTGATTTCAAGGACAAATATATGGTGTGAGAAAGTTACGTAACTATTGCTGGAGCGTAAAATAGTTCTTTGGGGACTTTTATCGAACATTTGGTCTGCATTAGGACTCTGTTCCGGAATGTGAATTGATAATACGAAGTGTTGAATAAGAGGAATATTGGATTCGATAGGGCAATATGTTTTCAATATTTATTTAGATTTTGTTTCTTTTCATTCGGGAGTTGTATATATGTTTCTTTACACAGTGTGTATTCATATGGTTAACCTAATTAACAACTAGAGTTCCCATCTCGAAAATCATTTGAGTTACAGTGTTAGCCTATCTTATTAAATTTGCAATGTTCCTTCTACAGTATTATCCTATGCAATTTTGCCACCCTACAGCCGTCTACTTCCTAACACCTATGCCATCAACCCCAAGAGAAGCACTTCTTTCACCTTCTCGACCTTGATTACTCGAGTATTAATAATACAAGTTGAATTGCCTTGTCAAATTGGTTATTCCCATAGCCAACTACGAAGCTTCAGAATCCCATTTCTAAGCAATTTTAAAAGCTTCATGACTGATTGTGTTGGTGTCATGTCTTTAATATGGAAAAGACTGTTATGCCCTTGAGGATATAACGTCGTTTACAAGAGATAGACGGCGGTACACGGAGTTTAAGTAAATCCATTACTTAGTATTGTACGTGATATTTTTAGAAAGGTGGTATTGCAAGTGGTGTCTTCGCCAAAATTCAGGTACACAAAATGCTTTTTACTCTTATATTTATAAGTGGCTTTTTCGAGAATAATGTGTAATAATCTAATTTTGTTTAATCTATTCTTTTGTTTCTTAAGAAAGTTATGCTTGCTCTTCCATTAAGAAAAGAATCAAATAATTGTGATATTATTTATGCTAGTTACTGGTAGACCTCATCTATTATTATATATATAATAGTTCAACAAGGGGCAAAAATTAGTGAGACAATTTAATCAACTTAAATAATGAGACATTTTATTCAACTTGAAATGTCTAAATTACCCTTATTTTGTTATTTTTTAAAAAAGTTGTTGCAGGAGAGAATCGAACCTAAATCTTGCTATTCATTCGCACATCATCATACCACTAGGTCAACCAATCACATGTGTTTAAAATCATAAACATACTATGGGCCCGTTTGGCGTACCTTAAAATAAGTAACTTATAACTTAAAGTGATAAGCGTCATATAATTGATAAGTAGATTAGAGCTTATAGTTAGTAGAGTGTTTGGTAAATCAGAACTTATAAGTTAACTTTTTTAATTATTTTCAAAATATTTTTTTTAATATATATCAATGGATAGATCTCGATGAGTAGAGAAATTTGATATATACATATCAATTTTCTAATGAACGGATCAAAAGATATATGATTTTGAAGATTTGAAGGATATTATATATTGTGTGTATCGAGAAATAAGTTGAATGCAGATAAGCTGAAAGTACCGTTAGTCTAGCCCTCAACTTATCACATTTAAGTTTTATAAACGGGCTTGCTCTTATTTGCCAAACGGTCGTGGGAAATGGGGAACGGGCGCCCAAATAAGTTGAGAAAGCCGGTTGCCAAACACCCATTATGTGTGTTTGGTGATGAATGAAGAATATTTAGTATTTGGATTACTAAGATATTTTAATCATTTTTCTTCATTTTACATTCACAAATTTATATTATACTATGTTATAGTATAGTATAAATTAGTGATATTTGATATGTAGTCAACTTATATATTTCGAAATCATTTGATTTAATAAAATAATAGTATTATTTAGTATTTACAATATATAGATTATTATAACAAAATTATTAAATATTTATAAATTTTAATGCATGATTTTTAAAAAATGATTAATGAACACGTAATAATCTAAATACTTAAATACTTGTCATTGCATTTGAACCAATGTAATTCGACATATTTCGAATTCAAAATCGAAAAATAACTTGATGTTTGAAAGGTACTCGAAATTTCATCACTTTTCATACACATATTATGTGTGCGTGTGTGTTCGTTGATTAAGAAAATTTAGTATTTTGATTACTAAATTTTTTAAATCATTTTTTTCGTGTTCCATTTACAAATTTATATCATATTATTTTATAGTGTAAATTAGTGATTTAGAATATGTAGTCAACTTATATATTTCTAAATCATTCAGTTCAATAAAATATTATTAATAGTTAGTATTTGCAATATACAAAGATAAATATAAGATATCTATTAGATATTTATAATTTTTCATTACATTTAAATGCATGTTTTTTCGAAAACTAGTTAATGAAAATTTAATAATTAGAACATTTAAATGCAAGTCATTGGACCTATGTAGTTCGACATATTTCAAATTCAAAATCGGAGCAAGACTTGATATTTTAAAAGTACTCAAACATTCATCATTTTATACATGTGATATACCTATGTAGTTTTGATTTAATATTTAATGTGAATTTAGAATAAAAATTAAACTATTGGTTATAAATTAAAAAGATTTTTCACCAATCAATGCAATTTGACAATCGCATATAAATCCGTTAATTTCAAAAATCAACTGTATTAAAAATATACAGGTTCTAGATTACATACAACGTTATTGAATCAATATATAAAACTCGATCACGATCCAAATAATGCTCGAACGACATTAGTACAAATATTTATGTCTGATACTAGAAAATAGCTCGTTACTCACACAATGGGATCCGATATTCATCACTAACTACATTACTTGTACTCATTTACATGCAAATTACATGTCACAAACAGGAAAATGTATCATTCATTTTATGAGTTAAATTAGCAATGTTGCAAAATTAGTAACATCTTACGTACAAATCAGAAGTATTGATAATTAGTCAACTTATATTTGGTATATCTAAAACATTATACATATTATTCATAAACGAACAATTAAAAATGTTATTATTACGTGTTGCACAAAATTTTTAGAAATTGACCCGTGCCTCGCACGGGCTATTAGCTAGTTAAATTTAAGTGTTCAACGCTTAACAATGTTTATATAATTATGCTGCCTCGTCTCCTTTACTTGCATTGATGATCTTCAAACGATATTGTGTCTAGTATATTGTCAATCAAAATGAATTCTGTGTGTGCTTTAATGAAGCGATAATTCCGATGTTGGTGAAGTCCAAAAAAATTATGGAAAAAGAGAAAAAGAGAGCAAATATTACAACAATCGTTCATACATTGGAAACATATTACAACAATCGTTTTATTTTGCACACATATTAAAAATATTTAGATTTGTTAACATACATTATTACTCTAACATGGGAAGTTATTATAACAAGCATTATGTGTAATACGCTCTAGTAAATAAATTAATTGCATAAATAATATTTATTAAATTAATTTTGATATTAAATTTATATTTTAAATGATATGATCTGATAATAATTATATACATGTTGCCTGTGATATTTTTAGTAAATGATGAATTTTAGTTTGAAAACATTGAAAAGATGATATGTTTTAGCTAAAAACGTAATCGGTTAGTTAGTTATTATAATATTATTACTTTATTTTACTTAAATAAAGTTAACCGAATAGGTTTCACTAAAATAAACAAAAAAAATTAGAAAATGTAACGTATTTTAGTTGAAAAAGGTAAATGGTTAATTATTAATAATTATAATTATAATTATAATATTTTATTAAATATAATTGCTCATCGTATTTTTAGAAAAGGAAAAATTATAGTTGGATAAAATATACTCCTATAAGATAATGTATTTTACGTGAAAAAGTAAATTGATTATATTGAAAAATAGAAAAGGTAACATGTTTTACCTGAAAAAGTAAAATTTATTAGTTATTAGTAAATATAAATAATTAAGTAAGGATAATTAAGTAAAAATAACATGTACCGTTAAGTAATGGTAAATATACCGACCGACCAACCAAAATTTTAATGTTTCGGCTATTATATAATAGTATAGATAACACACCAACAAGACTTTAAATTCATGAGACCTTTTATTCCGTCTAAATAGAAAGACATTTTAATGCACTTGAAATGTCTAAATTACCCTTGTGCTTATTATTTTCTGGAAAAAAAAATTTGTTGGAAATAGTTAAACCTAGGTCTTAGCATCTATTTGCACACCAGCATACCACTAGGCCACTCAATCTTATGTGTTATTGATCATACACATAATATGTGTCCGTGTGTGTCGCTAAATGTAAAAAATATTTGATATTTTGATAATTGAGACATATTGATACTATTAAATCATCCATTTCTTTAAACTTTTACTGATTTATATTATTTTATTTTATAGTATAAATTAGTGATGTATGATATGTAGTCAACTAATAAATTTTAAATAATTCAATTTAGTGAAATTATATTAATTATTAGTGTGTGAAACATATTGATAATTGTAATATATTTATTATATACTTATAAATTTTCAATATACTTAAATTCATGTTATTTTGTAAAATGGCCAATGGATATCTAATTGAGGTATAAATTTGTATGAAAAAAAAATAAAGAAATTCATAATATATTCTTAATTAATATGATATATCTGTTAAGTACCCATGATATAAAAAAATTAACTTATTGAAGTGGAATGAAATATATCTACAATATAATCTCGATAAAATTAATATTTTCAATAAATATTTTTTATCCCAACATTTTAGAGACTATATAAATTTACCAAAATTAATAATATTATTTTCAAATTAAGAGCACAATTAATATATTTGTACACCAAACATTTAGATATGTTAGTTCAATTATAAATGTCTAAATGCAAATCCCGAATCAAGAGTAATGAGATAATTTAATTAGTTTATTTTATAAGCATTAATACCAATCATTCGCGTAAACGATTGGAAAAATATTAGCGCGAAAAATGCAACAGACAACCTGCAGTTGATAGTGCAGAGTTTTATGAAAACCTTTGGCATGGCTGAGCATTCCATTTAAATTGCCGAACATTAAAGAACCAAAGGTGACAATCACTGTTATTGGTTTACATGATTGTTATGCTCAAAACTTGACATAAATCCTAAACAGGCCAAATTGGCTAAAATAGTGATCTATAGCCCTTAATGGGCCTGAATAATATTATTGGGTCGTCAAAGCCCATTACTTGGAACCAACCAAGTATGATGACAAGATAATGTTCTCACCAGACATTTGAGGGATGCAATACCGTATGATCCCTAGCAAGGGATCACATTTTACTTATCTCTCCATGGCTGGAATCGAATGTTGACTTGTACACGAGCCCAACCTCGAGTTCGCATCTCCATGTGAAAGCAGTATCGCCATTGGATAATATTATTGTGTTTGTATCGCCATAAGAAGGGTCATGACTAAGCCCTAAGGGTTCGCATGAGTGGAAGCATCTCCATACTTCGGATCACATCGCATTCTTGTACCCACAGGGTTGCATACGAGGCCCTCATAAGTTTCTCCATTAGCCTCGCAGATGAGGCCTCTCCATTCTAACGTTGTGGCAGGCTTGCATAGTCTTTACTAAGCCATGGGCTATCATGACCAGTTAATGAATATTTACGCCAGCCCACAAGTGTCCATTGGACTTGGGTTATGATGGATCTCCAAAACCCTAGCCCGTCTAGGTAACTTGTTCTCCAAGAACTACGTGTGGCTTGAATCCCTATAAATAGAGTACGTAGGCCTCTTGTTAGGATTGATAAACAGTTTACCCTGAGAGAGTACTAACGTATTTTCTCTTGTATTTTATAAATCAACAAGCAAGACTAGCCACATAAATCACCAATCTCCTTTCGTTTTTTTAGCAAAATATTCGTATTTTGCTCCGTTATTCCAACAACCTCCAAATTTACTGTTATAACATATTCTCCCTATAACAATGACTTTCATTGAACTTTCATAAACAATCTACTAAACATTTTTATATTTTGTTTGGTTCTCACAAGTTAATAATGGATTTATATTTGGTTAGACTTAAACTTCATTTTGGTTTTGCATGGTGGCATGGCACTGTCATCCCGTGAAAGTGAATTCACAAAAACTATTTCTGAATAAAATATAAATTCTGATTGTGTAAGGCAGAGTACCAAACTACATCATTCTTGCGTTAATACCTCTCATTTATAAATTACAATATCTCTCATTTATAGATTAAGATGAACCTTTAATATCTCTCATCAGCTCCTACACAACATATTGGGTTAGGGTTTACAATCATATCAGCACATGAGTAATCTTTTAATCAGTTATGGATTTATGGGTTTTTTTGGTTTGGGACGGAGAACGGGGGAGTTTATAAAAGATTCGGGATCGTGGTCGGGACGGGGACGGGGTTTAGTGTCTTCCCATCCCGAAATCCCCGTTCCTCATTTCCCGCCCCTACATACCGTTTCACGATTGTAATAAAAATATTATATTGTACATTTTATTATATTAAATAAAATAAATCATCAAAAATAGCTATAATTTACATTTTTTATAAGTTCTAAATATTTTAACCATTTTATTAACTAAAAACATTTTATTTTAATACGTGTATTCTTAGTTTATTCTTTTATTTAAATTACAAATAAATTTATATTCAAAATAATGTTTAAAATATGATATAAACTAAAAAAAATAAATATTATACAATATGATTTATTAACTTATTTTTGGAAAATATTTGACAATATATTTATTTATTTTTTAAAAAAGGAAAGAATTTCCTGATTCCTGTAGGGAACCCCTTTCCCCGTTCAGGGCGGAAATCAGGAAGGAAAAAAATCACCGTTCAGGGATCGGGACATGTGTAGAACTAATCTCCCAATCGAGTGAAGTTGCACAGTCACCCGGCATCTCACCATTGAAACTCATCGCAAGACATCCGTATCATCAAATTTCATGTCTCCATCCTCGAGCCTTTATTACCAGTAAAAAAATATTAATATTTTTAAATACCCAATCATGGCACTTTATTAGTATTACATCAATTACTTTAAGATATCGGACAAGAATTTAAAAAAATATACAAATGCGTAATAATTATCGTTAATCACACGCAATCGGTGCTCCCAAGAATAAAATACTTTCATGTACAACTATCATCTACTGGGTCACAGTTCGTTGTGAAGCACATCGTACAAGCATCAATATAGGTATAGAAAAAGGAAATCATATGAACACAACCAATTGTAGCATGATCCAACAATTCACTAATATGTACTTCGCAACATGTACCAATGCACATTTCGTAGTGGAACGATTATGTAAGGATAAAACTACATTAGCTGAAAAATAAAAATGCTGCTACATAGAAATGGTTAACTAGGAAATTTTTAGCCTTGGATTAAGTCATTTACGTTGTCGTAGGGCTTAACTGTTCTATCTAATTACTTGTAAATGAAAATTCACAGACAGTGACTGCAAATAGGAGAGTCGGTTTCCACTTTTTATGAACATTGTACACAATCTCATACACTGACGTGTAACAACTTCAACACAAAATGTTTTAGTATTAATCTTGCACTCGCCAAACATCTTTAGTATCAAAGTTACTCATTTCACAACTAAAAAAGACCTTAATCTTAAATGGTTTCTAACGATAACCATCTAACTACATAACTCAAGTGCAGTATCCATGCTACGTTGCTTGTTATACGATCCACGTAATATTAGAAACAAGACAATATATCGGAGTTTTAAAAGTTATGCTAGAAAATGACCTGTGCCTTGCACGGGTTTTCATGTTAGTTAGAACCAATATTACAACAATCGTTTAACTTTGCGAACATATTAAAAATATATATATTTGTTAACATATCTTTATTAATGTAATACGGGAAGTTACCATTGTTGAGTATGAATATACCGACAAGAAAATACAGAGGGGGGTGAATGTATTTTCAAACTTTTCTTCAAATAAATATTTCAAGTGAAGATTGTTTAAGTGTTTGAATCTGACTGTGTAGCAAGAGTGTGTATCCGTGTTCTTCAGAATGTGTAAATGCGGAATATAAACACTAGAACAAGTTCACTCACTTTAATCTAATATTTTATTAGATAAAGATTTGCTACAAACTGTGAATACAAATGGTAGTATTCTCAGCTTCGTTTTTCTCAGAGAGATGTGTTTACAAGATGTGCATCTGAAAAAATTAACTGCTAGTGAAGTGAGGTTGTACTCTTATAGAGCATGAGTACAACCTACTTACTACAAATAAGGTTACAGATTAAAATTACTTTTTAGCGTGTCTATCCTTTTTGAGTAATATCCAAACGGCTTGAGATTTGACTTCCTTTAGCTCTGTTCAGACCCACTTCTTTAGCAGCTTGTCTCTTGAAACATCTCTCTAAGCTTCTTTATAGGCTTTTCTAAACTATTTTACAATATGTGGTCCATAAAGTGTTTTGGCTTGCTGCAGGATTCTGACTTGTACAATTCTTCAGTATTTTGTCTCCAAGAAATCATTTGAGAAGTGACTGAGTGATTGATTCGAGAACTGGAGTTGATTTGTTAGATAACCCTGAGTTCTCGAATGCTGTGAGGTTGACATGTCGAATCACTTCTCAAATAAGTCTTTTCTCCAGGAATCCTTGAGTTGTCAAATAGAACATTTGACTTATCAAATCCCAAAGATATCGAATAGCTTTTTTAGTCCTTGAGATATCGAATGGAACTTTGACTTGTTGGCTCCTTGAGAACTCGAATGATGCTTTGACTTGTTGACTTCTTGAGTTCTCGAACAAAGTAATAGACATGTCGAACGTATGAGATATCGATCAATACTTTTAGAGATATCGAACAGTGTCTTTTGAGATATCGAATCTCTGACTTCTCGAAAGCTAGACTTCTTGAATATGACAATCCTACTTCTCGAATTGATACTTAGGAAAATCTTCATTCTTTAAATTTCAGCTGTGTTTATTTTGACAGTCTTGATCTTTAAGCTTGAGGCATGATCCTTGGAACTTCTTTCAAGCATTATTCTATGACTTTAATTACAGTTACACAGATAGGAATCGATGCCTATTACAAGTACTATAACAAGTAGAAACTCTATAGCTAGAGGTTCCCTCAGTCAAGAGGTCATGAAAGTAATGCATAGCATTACAAACAATTGGGCTTGTTATTAGATGTACTCAGGCATGCCTCTGCGACTAACAATCTCCCCCAAATTGTGAGTAAGACACTTAGTCACAATTTCATGTCTGATATTAAGCCTAACATACATAAAGATAAAACACTGACAGTACGTGTATGAATTTTGATAAGCATCATGAATGGAATTTACAAAAGGAGTATTCGTACAGACTATGATGAAGTGCTAGCCATTGTCATTTGTTTCCATCTCCAAAGCTTTGGCTTGCAGATCATCATATGACTTCTTTTTCCTTTCTTCTTCCTTCCTTGCATTCTCATCCATAGCTCTATGATAGCTGCCATAGCATCCAGTTCTTCAAGCAAGATTGAGTTCTTGAAATCTTCAAGTACTGGTTTCAGAATTTTTGCAGGATAGTGATGGAGTAGGTTCATCCTAATATTGACACGATCTCCATTCCTCCTCATATATTTCACCACATAGGGATTGAGCTGAACTCTACACAACCCTTTTTCTCTTAGCTTCTATGTTTCAACTTCCAGCCTATCAATCTCCTTCTCCCTTTCTAGCCATTTTTCAAAGCACTCCCTTCTTATCTTCTCAGCATGGTCTCTCTTCATCTTCACAAAGTCAATCAACTCCAGCTTCCACACCCTCTCCACTTTGTCTTTAGAATCCAACAGTGCAATAATTCTCTCTATATCATATAACTTGCCCCAATTTTGACATCCCCCTTGTCTGAATTTCTTCTGTCTTCCATCAGTGTATTTGATTTCAAGGTAGTCATTAACAATGGCAGCATAGTAGATTCTTTGAGCTTGTAGAAATTGCAGTTGGTCTTCATCAAATTCTTCATCTAGAGGTTGAAGTTTTAATCCTGGATAGATTATTAGAGCTCATGACCTAGGTAGCTTCACCCTTCTTGCTGCTTGCTTGAATTTAATCTTTTTCACTTTGTTGCTTGGTAGAAACGTGTGACCCATGCTTTTTGACCATCGTAGTATACCATTAGCAGTTTGCTTTTGGAAACATACACATGGTTTCTTGATTTGAAAGTCCTTTGCTTGAGGTGGCAAAACAGTTGCAGAAGCCATAGATGTAGATTTTGGTATGTCATTACTAACTACAATCACCCTAGACTTAGAGTCTTGTGTTATGGTGAGGTTACAACTAGTAATGCCTAGGGCTTGCTGTTCTCCACTCTTTCTCTCATAGACCTTGTTTTGGCCTTGATCATCATCATTCTTCTTGTCTTTGTTGCTCTTCTTCTTCTTGTCTTCATCTCCCTTATTGCTCATGTGATGACTTCTCCTCACATCACTTTTGTCTTCATCTTCATCATCCTTATTCCTCCTGTCTTTAGCCGTTTCAGGGACAATACCAGTTGCAATGAAAGTTTTGAGAATGTTCAGTGCTTCCATGTGACAACTCGGGTCAAATCCCGAGCCTTTTTTGAAAATCGGGTCGAGTCCCAATTCTGAATCCGAAATAAGCCAAAGTAAACTGGCCCAAATGCAACCAACTTGGGTAATCCACAAGCCCACCACAGGCCCCCAAAAGATCATGATTTGTTGGTGCATTTAGTAATACTACTTTGCCTTATAAACTGAACTAAAGTCCCAAATCTCCTCGATGTGGGACTGGGGTGTTACAAACTCCCCCACTTAAACTTCTGACATCCTCGTCAGGCCTGAACGGATATCCCATAGGTCCAGATCATTCCTCTCTAGCCATTGTGGGATAATACCGGCTGGCTTCTTGTCCCCACCTCCGGATCTCTGTCCATTGTGGGATAATACCACCAGCCTTCGTGTCCCCACCTCCGGCAACTTGACGAATCAAGCTTTCGAAAGTCAACTTTGATACCATATGTGACAACTCGGGTCAAATCCCGAGCCTTTTTCGAAAATCGGGTCGAGTCCCAATTCTGAATCCAAAATAAGCCAAAGTAAACTGGCCCAAATGCAATCAACTTGGGTAATCCACAAGCCCACCACAGGCCCCCAAAAGATCATGATTTGTTGGTGCATTTAGTAATAATACTTTGCCTTATAAACTGAAAGTCCCAAATCTCCTCGATGTGGGACTGGGGTGTTACATTCCAACTCTTCAGCAGTTCTGATTCCTTGCTTTTTAGTTAGTATCTCAATGATGGCAATGATGAGATTTCTGTTCTGAGGTATAAGATGCTTGGGAATGATCAATTACTTGATGTCATCAATTCTTGTTGTAGATTGATAGATAATTGTTCTTGGATTTTTAATCACTTCAGGCAATCTGGTGGGTTGCTCATTCCTCAAGTCATCATATAGGCTTTTTTTGTTCTCATTCCGCTTCTCAGTTTCAGCAGTACATCTATCTCAGAGAATTTTAGAGCTTTCAGAGTGTTGTAAGTTAGATGCCATATCTAGGTCTTTGTCACCATCATTATCTCCTTGAACCACACACCATAACTTCTTCTAGGCACAATAGTGAAGTAGTCAATCTGATCCTTCAAACTCCTCATATATACCTGTGTGTCCTCAGCCTATTCTCTTGAGACTTTCAGAAACTCCAAGAATGCATCATCATGATAGACATTAGAATTTGCAATTTCTTGTAGCTTGGCCTCAGTAACCACCTTTACTTCTACAGGATTGGAACTTTCAATCCTGGAGGGTTGAGGTTTATCAGATGGCATACTTCCCACACCTACTGCAGTTATGATAGTTTGTTTCTGTCCACTGGGGGTAGTGATGTGCACTTCTGGCATAGTGACAACTGGTAGAGAGGTTTGAGTTTCAGAGACTTTGGCTTTACCCTTGCCTTGAACATGAGGAGTTGTAGATTTTGAGAATCCTCTTGGTTGACCACCCTCATATATGATTATGCCCTTATCCCCCTTAGACTTTGGGTTTTTGGAATTCGTCTTCTCCCCCTTAGGCTTGTTGTCAGGCACAGAGGATTTTGAAGGGGCCTTTGGGCTGGAAGAGTCTTCAGGTATAGGGAGGCCCATGTGCTTCATCATGGCAGACAGCATTTGTTGTTGATGAAAAAGGACATCAGCTATGGTTTTGGCCCGAGTGTCCAACTTGTTATGTAGCAGAGCAAAAGTGTCCTGAAGTTCAGCATTGGAGTGTTTGAGTGAGCTCACTTCTTCTTCTAGAGAGGTCACCTTGGTGAACAACTCAGTAGCTTTGAATGCAGATAGTGATTGTTCTTTGAGCCTCACTACTTCATACTTTGTCATGTCATGCACAGGAACTTCAGTCACCAGCTTGTCTCCATATTGATTGGCAAAGAGAGTTCTGATAATGGCATTTGCATCATTTGTCTGAGAAGACAAATTCTTGATTTGAGTAGCAAGATTCTTGACAGCACTTTGAACCAAGGGAAATCCATTATCCATCTTAGTGCAGGTATTTTTGCATTCTTGAATGGTTTTAAGTACAGGATCTAGAGAGGGAAATTTTAAGAGAAATTCCTTCTTTACTTCACTCACTTCCTTTGCTGTGGCATCACAAACCTTACTGACTTCTGTTTTAACTCCCTTGCCAAGGTAGTGAGCAGCTTTGAGAAATCCCTTATAGGAATCATTTATAGCCTCATACACTTCACCAGGAGATAAAGATTTGGCATTTGAACCCAGTGAAGTGAGGTAATCTTCTCTTAGATATTGGAGAGCTTCGTTAAGAGTAATGTCATATTTTTCTTGCAACCAGGCATCTACATTGTCATCTCTCTCAGCATCATCTATTATCTTCTCCTTTTGCAACTCTACATCATCTCTGTGACACAACAGAATGGCTTCATAGTCTGGATCTGAGAGATTTGATGTAACAAGATGTTGGGCTATTTTGACAAACTCAGGAATCTGATCCACAATTAAGCTTTGAAGTGCTTGAACTGTCAATTATGGTGGAGCAGACCTTGATCCTGAAGCACTATCATGTTGCATAGGCTTCAGCCATTATGACAAAAAGTCAGAGCTAGAGCTAGGCAAGCTAGACTCCTCAGTTGCAGATGCAACTTCTGCAACCGGATGGATTGACTCTACTACTGTTGTCTCCACAGAAGTGGGATGGGTTACAACAGTAGTTGACACAGGCACAGAGTCTCTAGTGAAAACTAGTGAATCCTCTGTGTTTGTGATGGTGTCATCAGGATATGCCCCAGCTTGCATTCCCTCACCATCTAAATGTCGTTCCTGGGTGGTGAGCAAAGTGTCATGCACTAAGTCACTTGAATCCATTGGCTCACCAAAAGAAGAGAATTCTTGGTGATCAATGCCTTGCTCCTCAATTTCTTCAGTTGCAGGCTTTAAGGAAATTTGAGTGGTAGATTCTGGAAGAGAAGTGTCGTTTAGATTTGATTTTGGCAACTACCCCTGAGAAATAGAAGGAGTTTCAAGTGTGATGTGCTCTCCACTCAGTGTAGTGCCATCCATATCACTCCCACGTGTTGACTCATTACAAGAAGGTGCATTGGGGAGAATGCTTGATTTTATAGATGCACCTTGTTGAGAGAGCACATCTAGTGAGCTGTTTGCCCCTGATTTTACAACTTCAGCCATTTGTGTGACTGAAGAGGTGGTTTTTGTTTTCTTCTTTGGCCTTAGTAAGGGTGACTTTGGTTCCTCACATTTTAATCCTAACTTAGCACTCAATGCTGCTTCTAATAACATGTTTAAACCAGTGTGAGTTCTCTTCTTCTTCTTCTTCTTACTAGCATCACCCTGTTGAGAGGATGATGCAGTTGGCCCAATGTTTGGTAGAGTGTTTGGCTGAGAGGGTTGGTTAACAGGCCCTGGGTTAGCATTTTGTTCTACTTGCTTGGGCTGTGCTAACTGTGATTTGGAATCAAATGTTGGCATGTTGTGAGGGTAAGTCCTAAATAAACTCTCCATATGGGGAGTTATTTTAAATCTTACATCCACATCATTCCTAGTCTCCAAATTACCAAAAATAAGTTTGGTCATGGATCTAGGATAGCCTATTCTATTTCTATCTATCCCAGGCAATTCAACCAGTTTATCATTTACAGAATTAAGTGCAGATTGAATAAAATGAGGGAAGAAGATTTCAGTACCTCTCTTGGCTGAGTTCTTACCAAGTCTTCCATACAACTCTTGTAGAATTATCTGTCCAACATCTATCTTTCTCCCATAGGCCAAAGCATAGCCTATCTGCTGTGCAGGAGCATTAATTTGATCAAAGCTGGACTTCTTAGCAGTGAAGACTTGAAGTAGAGTAGCAAATACATAACTCCACTCTTTCCGTAAGAACTTTGTATTCAACTGCCCAAGTTTGATTTCATCTGAGTAATTGATGAAGTCAAAGAAGTCTTCCAATTCCGCATTTGTGGTTGGTGGGTCGTACACTTTTTGTTGTAACCCCAGTGCTTGATTCATATCTGCAGTAGTGATAGTAATTTCTTTATCTTGAATCTTGCAGTGAACGATGTACGAGGTTATTGCATTCTCTAGAGCTACGACTTCCACAGTTGCAGTTCTCCAAAACTGTTCAAGTAAGTCGAGATACAGAGTTGGGTTGGCTAAGAGTACATCTTTGATGTATGATTCCGACATCCATCGAACAAAGCACTTGAAATTTGCATTCGGTGCTTCCACATCATTGGTTATAGCGATGAAATTAGTCTGTTTGGGTATGGTGAGTTGGATGTTTGCCATTTTTGCAAGGAGAGAGAGAAGAGAATGAGGGTTGAAGAAGAAATTTTCCTTGAGCGGTTAAGATTTTTATTTCACAGAGAGGTAGATGCTTAAGATATCGATCGAAATGGGTAAAACAGTTGAGGGAGGTTATAAATAGGGTTACTTGAATTGTCGATTAGGTATATGCTTTGTACCGACAAGTCAGGTATCCAAGAAGTGAACAACAGCTGTTCAATATGTCGTATGTGTCACATTCGATAACTTGAGCAGGTAAAAACCGACAGCTGGCAGTTTATTCAATGTAAAGTTGAATAATATATGTCTTTTATGAGTGAGTTAAAATTGTCAGATAAAAGTCAAAAAGGGTCTGACGCTCAGCGAGAATTCAACCTTTTCAAATTATTCGAGAACTCAAATATAGTGTCCGAGAACTTAGTCATTAGAGAACTCAATTACTATATTTGAGAAGTCAAGCATATCTCTATTCGATATTTCCACAAGACTCTATTCGAGAACTCGAGAGTGCTCCAAAGAGTCTTGTTAGAGAAGTTGAGCAGTGAATCATTAGAGAAATCTGATTTAACGAAATATTCTCTTCACTCATAAAACTCAATTTTCAATATCTTTTAAATTCACCAGAGATATTCAATGAAGAATATTCTAACAAATTGAATAGTGATTTTCTTAAAATTTCATAAAAATTTCAAGTTAATAAAATATGATTTCACATATGCAACAGATTTGAAATATTTATAAATCATATTTCAGCCAACACTCACTTCAAAAATATTGAGAATTTAGATAAAGTAAGTGTTTACTGCTGCAACAATCTAGTTGATATTTTCACTTAGCAAGATTATGAAGAATTCAACATTCCGATCTCTATAACCAACCTTGTGAAGGTGGCTTCATCCAATGGCTTAGTGAATATATCAGCTAATTGTTTATTTGTGGAGACATAATGCAACTCAATGGTTCCATTGGTTGCATGCTCCCTAATAAAATGATATCTGATGTCAATGTGATTTGTTCTAGAATGATTGACAGGATTGGCAACTATAGAGATTGCACTTGTATTGTCACACATGATTGGAATTCTTTCCAACACAAGTCCATAATCTCTAAGTTGATTTTTAATCCAAAGCACTTGAGCACAACAACTCCCACCAGCTATGTATTCAGCCTCAGCTGTGGAAGTTGACACATATTGTTATTTCTTGCTATACCAAGAGACTAACCTTTGTCCAAGAAACTGGTAGCTACCTGAGGTGCTTTTCCTATCCACTCTGCATCCAGGATAATCATCATTAGAATAACCAACCAGATTGAACCCTGTGTCCTTAGGATACCATAAACCCAAGTTTGGAGTGCCCTTTAGATATCTAAAGATCCTTTTGATAACTCATATGTGATTCTTTAGGATTTGATTGAAACCTTGCACACAAACATGTAGAAAACATGATGTCTGGCCTACTAGCAGTGAGATAGAGTAGAGAACCAACCATGCCTCTGTAGACTGAGATATCTACCTTCTTGCCCTTAACATCTTCATCCAATTTAGTGGCAGTGGCCATGGGTGTCTTAGCAGGTGAGCAGTCTTCTAAGTCAAACTTTTTCAATAAGTCCTTGATATACTTGGTTTGACTGATAAAGATACTATCCTTCCTTTGACTAACTTGCAATCCAAAAAAGAATGTCAACTCTCCCATCATGCTCATCTCATATCTGCTCTGCATGAGCTTAGAGAATTTCTCACACAGCTTCTCATTAGTAGAGCCAAATATGATATCATCCACATAGATCTGAACTAGGATAATATCATCACCATGCTTCTTGTAAAATAGTGTCTTGTCCAATGTTCCTCTAGTGAATTGATTTTCAAGAAGAAATTGTGATAGGGTGTCATACCATGCCCTTGGAGCCTGATTAAGTCCATACAATGCCTTAAGCAATCTGTAGACAAATTCTGGGAAATATGGATCTTCAAAGCCAGGTGGTTGTTGCACATAAACTTCTTCTTCCAACTCCCCATTCAGAAATGCACTCTTGACATCCATCTGATAGACTTTGAAATTTGAGTGAGCATCAAATGCCAAGAAGATTCTGATGGCTTCCAATTTAGCAATGGGGGCAAAAGTCTCATCATAGTCAATGCCTTCCTGTTGAGAGTATCCTTTTGCAACCAACCTTGCTTTGTTTCTTACTATTACACCATCTTCATCCATCTTATTTTTCAGAACCCATTTTGTTCCAACAATGGTTCTGTTCTTTGGTGCAGGAACAAGCTCCCATACTTTATTTCTTTCAAATTGATTCAGCTCCTATTGCATAGCAATAATCCAATTTGGATCTAACAGTGCATCATCAAGCTTCTTAGGCTCAATCTGAGATAGAAAGCAACAATAGAGATGCTCATTTTGAGTTGCTCTCCTAGTTCTCACTCCTGCATTTGGATTTCCAATAATTTGATCTGCAGTATGTGATCTATCCCATTTTCTTGAATGCTCAATTTGATTTCTCAACCTTGATGTTGCTTCATCATCCAAGTTATGATCATTTTCATTTCCTCCCCCTGTGAAGTTGCCACTGGTCACAGGTGTGTCTTGGATGCTTGTCTCTTCACTGTTGATTGACACAAATTCTTCTCTTGCTTCATCATTCACTGGAGTTTGTTGAACTACGGTCTAAACTTCAGTTTCAATCTCTTCATCAAAATCATTCATATTTTCAAACTTTAATGGATCTCTATCTTCATCATTGGCTTCTTCTAATCCAGGTAGTTTGCTGTCATCAAATGTCACATCTGTGCTTTCCATAACTTTTTTTTGACTGATGACATAAACTTTGTATGCAATTCTTTCCATAGAATAACCAAGAAAAATTCCTTCAAATGCCTTTGCATCAAACTTTCCAACATATTCTGAATTGCCTTTTAACACAAAAAATTTGCTTCCAAAATTATGAACATACTTAAGAGTAGGCTTCTTTCCAGTCATCAGATTGTAAGGTGTCTCTCTAATGTTCTTGTTGATGAGGGTTCTGTTCTGAATATAGCATGCAGTGCTCACAGCCTCAGCCCAAAAACATGTAGGCATCTTTGCATCAAGCAACATTGTTCTTGCAGCCTCAATTAGAGTTCTTTTCTTTCTCTCAATAACTCCATTTTGTTGTGGAGTTCTTGGAGCTGAGAAATGTTGTGAAATTCCATTCTCTTTGCAGAACTGAACTCTGTTCCATTATCACTTCTCAATGCAATCACACTTGAATTGTTGTCTTTTGCTTCCTTATCAATCTTCTTTATGTGCTCAATGATTATTTGTGGAGCCTCATCCTTTGATGCTAGAAATTTCACCCATGTATACCTTGTGTAGTCATCAACCATCACTAGGTCATACTTCTTTCTTGAGAGTGACATAATATTGACAGGCCCAAACAAATCCATATGAATTAATTGTAGAGGCTTAGTTATTGATGTCACTGTCATTGACTTGTGGCTTGACCTTTTCATCTTCCCTTTTTGACAGAATTCAAGTGTGGGCATGCCTCTCAATAACTCTCTTTTGACTAGAGAATTAATGGCCTTGAAGTTCAAGTATGCTAACTTCTTGTGCCACAGCCAACAATCTTCATTTGATGCTTTTGAATAGAAGTAACAAACTTTGTCCTTGCTTGCAGAATCCATATTGGCTACAAATAGGCTTCCTTTCCTTACTCCAGATAGAGCAAAATGACCAGTCTTCTTGTAAGTGATCAAACATTCATCCTTGTCAAAATTCACTTTGAATCCTCTGTCAGTAAACTGACCAACAATAAGCTGATTATGCTTGAGTCCCTTGACTAGTGCTACATCTTCAATGATGACATTTCCAACTTTCAATTTGCCACATCCCAATGTGTTACCCATGCAGTAATCTCCAAAAGCAACCATTGGGTCAACCTTCTCTTCATACTGTGATAGCAGGGCCATATCACCAGTCATATGGTTTGAGCGTCCACTGTCCAAAATCCACATAACTTTCTTTCTTGTTCTTTGCCCTGAAAACACAAAGGTATTACTTCTTCTTTGGTACCCAAACAAGTTTGGGTCCACTTGGCTTAGAAACAGTTTTATCATTATCAACACGCTTATCAACTTTCTTGGTGCTAGTCTCCTTGTCACTGTTGGAAGTCTTAGAACTTGAGTTCTCAGACTTAGGTGACATGGGTACCTTCCTAGCTTTAGGAGGACTTGAAGACTTTGACCTTGTGTAGTTTGTGTGTGAATTGTGACTGATACAACCATCAATAAATTACCTTCTTAAATTGAAGCAGCTAGTCATAACATTTATATTGCATGGCATACAGTCAAATTTATCACAGAATGGAGCATCTCTATGTCTTAAAGGCACAGAACAATCATAGAAAGGTTTAGGCACACTACCAACAGGTTTCTTACATGCATGTATTAAATGATTAGTACTGAAACAGTTTTGACAAACTTTCCTAGGAGCATTTGGCACATAAGCATAATTATTATCCTTGTTTATCCCTAGCTTGCCATTTCTATTTTGTTTCTTCTTAGCCACTTTCTTTTCAGATTCATTCTTCCCAGCTGATACAAACTTAACAAATTTCTCACGTCTAGATCCTATTGGCTCCTTGGTTTTTACTTTGACACTCTCACTTTTAGAGGATGCTGGTTGTTCATTGGATTGTGCCTCATCCTCATCTCTCAACATTTGCTTAATGAGTAAGGCATCCTCATCAATTCAAATGTTGATTCTTTAAAAACTGGAGATTCAACCTTTTTTAAAATGTGAGGCACTTCCTCATGAGCAACCTTGTCATCTTCAATGACAACATAGCCTTTCCTCTGTTTTAGAGTGTCATAGTTAAGACCAATTGCAGGCTTAGGTTTAGCTTGATTTTTCTCATGGTAGGGCTGCAATAGACTAGAGAAGTTCTTAAAGGTTTTCAATTTGAACTCATTCTCAGCTAGTTCATCCCTAAGAGCCTTCTCAATCTGACTAGCATATAGAACCTTATTATGCCGATATTCAACTTCTTTCTTAAGGTTTTCTACTTCATAGCAGTTAGCTCAAGTTCCTCATTCCTTTTGTTTAACAACTCATTTCTAGTAGAAAGTTTAGTAATCTCTTCATTATCAGCAGTCATACTAGTATGAATATTAAACATTTCAACAGATAGTTGTTCAATCATATCTTTGTATTCAGAAACAGACATATATATGGTAGTGAAAGATGGTACCTGAGTGTGCGATGGAGGTGTCTCATCCTTGGAATCAACCATCAAGGCATAGTTGCAGAATTCTTGCTCTTCTCCACCACTATCAGTATCATCCTAATACTTCCCTTCAGCTATGTAGGCCTTGCCCGGTGTTTGCTTTTTAAGAAGGGCCTCATACTTAGCTTCAAGCTCTAGAAACTCTTTATCCTTCTTTTTAGGCTTCTTGCATTCACTAGCAAAATGCCCTAGGTCATTGCATCTATAGCATCTCACAGATGACCTATCCACATAGCTGGTTTTGAATTTACTCTTGTTTGGTTTCACAGGTGCTTTACTCTTGTTGAATGAATGGTTCTGAGGTCTAGGTTTGAAGGGCTGCTTTCTCTTGAATCTCATGTTTGGAAATTTTCTAGCCATGAAAGCATATGAGGTATTTTCCATAGCATCCAACTCCTCAAGAGTGTAGAACTCATCTCCTTCTTCTTTCTGTTCCTCAGCAACAATCTCAGGCATCTCCACTACTAGTTCTTCATCCACTACTTCTTCAATCCTCAAATGGCTTTTAGAGGCTTCAAGTTCTCGAATAGATCTGTTCACAATCAAGGCACATGATGTGTTTATCATTTTACCCTGATTTTCTTGAATAGCCCTCTTTTGTAACAACTCAAGCTCATGGGTTTTAGTACACCATAGAGCACATCATATGTGACTTTGTTCAAATCTCTTTCCCTTAGAGAAATGAACCTTTGCTCTAAATGGTTTGGTGAAGACAATAGAAACTTCATATTCAATTCTTTGGTGCTGTAGACTTTTCCATTCATCTGTAACTCAGTCACCAACTTGTGAAATCTCTCAAACATGTCAGTAATGCTTTCCTTGGGCTGTGCCATGAAAGCTTCATACTGTGTGACCAGTATTTATTTCTTATTCTCCTTGACCTCATCTGTTCCTTCAAATAAAACCTCAATGTGATCCCACATCTCTTTGGTAGATGTACAAGATGCAATGTTTGTAAACATTGACATATCCATCGAGTCTATGATTAACAGCATGAGATGACTGTCAAGAACAACCATCTCCTTCTCTGATTCTGTCCATTTGGATGGCTCCTTGGCCACATAAGATCTTGGATAGGTTATGGTTCCAACTGTCTTTTCAGGGATCTCTTGTTATGGAACAAAGGGACCATTCTTGAGAATCTCAGGATACAGAGGATAAGAGGCTTTGATGAACAACATCATTTTTATCTTCCAGAGGTTGAAATTATCTTTGTCAAACTTAGGGACCTTCATCGTTCCTGTTGTCTTTGGTGTATTCATATTCATGATCGTTTTCTGTTTTGATCAACAGCCTGCTCTGATACCACTTGTTGAGTATGAATATATAAGAAAATACAGAGGGGGGTGAATGTATTTTCAAACTTTTCTTCAAATAAATATTTCAAGTGAAGATTGTTTAAGTGTTTGAATCTGATTGTGTAGCAAGAGTGTGTATTCGTGTTCTTCAAAATGTGTAAATGCGGAATATAAACATTATAATAAGTTCACTCACTTTAATCTAATATTTTATTAGATAAAGATTTACTACAAACTGCGAATACAAATGGTAGTATTCTCAACTTCGTTTTTCTCAGAGAGATTTGTTTACAAGATGTGCATCTGAAAAACTTAACTGCTAGTGAAGTGAGGTTGTACTCTTATAGAGCATGAGTACAACCTACTTACTACAAATAAGGTTACAGACTAAAATTACTTTCTAGCGTGTCTATCCTTTTTGAGTAATATCCAAACGGCTTGAGATTTGACTTCCTTTAGCTCTGTTCAGATCCACTTCTTTAGCAGCTTGTCTCTTGAAACATCTCTCTAAGCTTCTTTGTAGGTTTTTCCAAACTACTTTACAATATGTGGTCCATAAAGTGTTTTGGCTTGCTGCAAGATTCTGACTTGTACGATTCTTCAGTATTTTGTCTCCAAGATTTCATTCGAGAAGTGACTGAGTGATTGATTCGAGAACTGGAGTTGATTTGTTAGATAACTCTGATTTCTCGAATGCTGTGAGGTTGACATGTCGAATCACTTCTAAAATAAGTCTTTTCTCCAGGAACCCTTGAGTTGTCGAATAGAACATTTGACTTATCAAATCCCAGAGATATCGAATAGCTTCTTTAGTCCTTGAGATATCGAATGAAACTTTGACTTGTTGGCTCCTTGAGAACTCGAATGATACTTTGACTTGTTGACTTCTTGAGTTCTCGAACAGAGTAATAGACATGTCGAATATCTGAGTTCTCGTATGAGATATCGATCAATACTTTTAGAGATATCGAACAGTGTCTTTTGAGACATCGAATCTCTGACTTCTCGAAAGCTAGACTTCTTGATTATGACAATCCTACTTCTCGAATTGATACTTAGGCAAATCTTCATTCTTCAAATTCCAGCTGTGTTTATTTTGACAGTCTTGATCTTTAAGCTTGAGGCATGATCCTTGGAACTTCTTTCAAGCATTATTCTCTGACTTTAATTATAGTTACACAGATAGGAATTGATGCCTATTACAGGTACTATAACAAGTAGAAACTCTACAGCTAGAGGTTCCCTCAGTCAAGAGGTCATGAAAGTTATCCATAGCATTACAAACAATTGGGCTGGTTATTAGATGTACTCAGGCATGCCTCTGTGACTAACAACCATGATAATTGTTACTAGCGAAATAAGGATAATTTCCTTCTTATATTAGTTACTTTTATTATCAGTCATGTATTAACTACATAACTGATCATTATGTTGTAAACGAATTAAAAGCGATCATTATATTGTAAAATTAAGACTTTATGCCTTTACGATTGAATAAATAAAAGGAATATTTGCAAATATTTTATCAATGTATCAAGAGTCTAGATTATTAACAAAAATAATGATGAGATGAAATCACAATAATGATGATGATGTGTTGACCCTCCTAACTCATGATTGTCAAATATCATGTCGAGTGCGAGCTGGGGTTTATGGGAGACACTGTCTCAATCTAACGATGATGCGATGGCTTACAACAAGATCAAACGATCGTTTTTCAATTGAAAATGATGACGATTTATAACAAGAATGATGATAACCTGATGCTTGTTTCTCGACGGGAAACAACAACTGTAAAGCATAATGTAATGTAATATGTAATAGAGGACATATATAACTCAACTAGGATAAAAGATAAATAATATTAAACTCTATACATGGATCGTGAAATTTGAAGAATAGGCACCAACAAGGATCATGTCGCTGAAAAAAGTTCATTAACATGATCAAGCCTCAGTGATAAAATAAGATGTACAGACGATTCAGTTGAAGGGCCAAAAGATTCCAGTGATAAAGTTTTTATGATTGCACAATTCTTAGCAGTGTTCTTAAAGACATGATACGAAGACCACGAGTGAATGTTAGTCGTCTGTGAACCAGACCAGTTGCACTAGGCGTCAACACTTCACAAAGGAATCAAAGTATCTAACTCAGAAAAATTGTTAAGTGGTATGATTGAGTTTAGAGCAGTGTTGGTATCCTCTAGTTAGTTGGAAGCTGAATATTTAAGGATGTCAAATTAAGAGGTATATGAATAGTATCCGAAATTACTATTCATATGA
This sequence comes from Saposhnikovia divaricata, assembly GCA_036435485.1. Classification (NCBI taxonomy): domain Eukaryota; kingdom Viridiplantae; phylum Streptophyta; class Magnoliopsida; order Apiales; family Apiaceae; genus Saposhnikovia; species Saposhnikovia divaricata. Next base: position 62,505,189 of record CM071598.1, read on the forward strand.
ATAGTAACTGAAATTACTATTCATATGAGTAGTCTCCATTTCTGTCCACAATACTTGAACTTACTTTAACATAAAATAAATTACATCCTTATGACCCAACACAACAATATAAAACACACCCGTTATAGTCCCAGAGATGAAATCAGAGTAACAATCAAATTTTATTAATCACATTATGAGTTCTTACAATCCAAAAGAATTTCAATATGAATACATACTCTTTGCCATCCATTTTCATAAGTCATACCAGCCCATATACTTGGTACTGAAAGAATGAATCTATCCTACCAATAGCTTCTTCTTCAGCTCTGGTAGTCTCATCGTCCTCGTCAACGCCGAGTGCGCCTTGTGCGAGTCATCTGGTCTAGCTATTGTTGTGATATAAAAATAACGCAAGGGTGAGCAATAGCCCACCAACAATAATGTATAACTGAATGATAATATATAACAGTTCAAAAGTATCTTTCAAACCATATGCCATGCATTTACGGAAATGATGCCAGTATAACATGATCGATGAAGTTACAAAGTAACTCAAAATGCATATATAGGTGGGAATATCTGCTATGTCAAAGATAAGCAAGATATTATCATTTATCATAAAAGAGGGACTTGCAGGAATAATATTGCAATTCCAATTATGAATACTTTTCCAATACTGCCAACAATGATAAGTTGCAGAAAATAAATGAATTTAAATGATGAACTAATGCTGGAGTATTCACCGCGCCCGCTGTTCCAATCCTTACGATGATCAGTCGCAGATTGTACAGCTCAATTTAGATTTACTACTGGTAGAAGGAAGAGCTGACGGATTTACTTGTCTACCGCCCTGTTAGATCTCCCCGGCCAACGGTTCGGCCAATGGGATGGACCGGCGCTACTCGGCCTCTTACACGACTCCAAGTTCGAAAAGAAGTTCATGACTCTGAACGTAAAGTTCGTCCCCCTTTCCCCAAGTATAATACTTGTTGATAAGACTCCACAAAGTAGTCGTATCTAGTTGGAAAGAAAAATTCAACATCATATCTCCCAAGCTGCTGCTTGTTAGAGGATACCATCTTGTTCCAATAATCTTACCCCTCGAATGATGAGAAGGTTACTCAAAAATTCAATTGATAAACAGCAACCAAGTTGCGAGTGAAAAGAATAGTTTTACAAGATTTATGACCGGGAAGTCAACAAGATAAATAACATTTCTCAAGTAAGGTTCCCCTATAATATGGAAGTTTGAGCGAGCATTTAAATCCTTTTAAGATAGATTTAAATGAAAAATAAAGAGTTGAGAACCTTTCCTTGATAAAATAGTCGTAAAAAGACTCTGAAATATTTTACATAATATTGAAGTTGAAAGATAATCTTCGACTAATATAAATCATTTTAAAAAGAATTTAAAAGAATTAAATAAATATTCCAAGAATATTTATTAAATCAATAATAATTACGGAATATTATTAAATCATAATATTGCTCGTAACTAATCCTCGAATGAATATATAGAATTATTCACTAAATAAATCCCTCCTTAAATGAATGTTCAAAGTAATATTTATTAATAATTAAACTCCAATAAATATTTAAAATAATATTCAATAAAGAAGTCAAACCTTAAATGAATATTTGAAAATAATATTCATTTAGTAAATAATCTTCTAAATGAATATCCAAATAATATTCATTTAGTAATCAAAACTTTAAAGGAATATTCGAAATAATATTCCTTAAGTAATTGAACTTCCAATGAATATTCATCAAGTACATAAAACCTTAAATGAATATTCGAAAGTAATATTCATTTAATAAATAAAATTCCAATGAACATTAAAGTAATTATTCATTAATAATCAAACTCTAAGTGAATATTCAAAACGAATATTCACCTAATATTTCTCGACTGAGATAATACTCAAATAACATTCTTCGAAAGATTTCCAAGTAATTGATACTTTATGGAAATATAAATAATGTTTAATAATAACATTCCTCAAGATAAATAATAATCTACCGTTGGAATCCTTCCGGGTTTCCACGACTATCCATATCTCAAAATACCGACTCCCGGTCTATATTTAAGAATGAATATCATATGCCCTTCGCTAAGGGTCTTACCAAAACAATTCGGCTTATAACTGATAATTCGTATCTAGTCTATAAGCCAATATCAATTTAGGGAACAAGTATCATAATATAATTTGACAATAGGCATGCATGCTATGGCATATGTATCAGAAACAACAGATATACATATTATCACAACAACAGTTCCAAGGTATTGGAAACTTGCCTGGTAATCGGGTGTGGGTAGAGATAGCGTGTCCTGGGTCCGCTCGATGATCTATAAACAATCAGAACATTCGAGATTAACTACTTAACACCTTTTTAAAAGTCTAAATATAAACTTCACTTAAGTCGAAACACAGCTTCAAGTTATCTCGTTATGCACCCTTTTGTGTAACTCTTTTTGTCACCGATATAGTCCGACATTTGTTCGTTATTAAGACATGTCATCAAACTTACACTTGGTATTACTTAAGCCATGTAAGTGCCAAAGTAGGTTGTTTACGGATCAAGATTATACCTCGAGTCTTATCGTCTGTTTTCTAAGTGTTTTACCAAAGTTATAACCAAGCGGGTTTTTAGGGTTCGTTCGCGTTTAACTTTGAATCAAACATTTTTATAAAATCGGAAAACGATCCGTTTGACATATGGTTTTCTCTCATACCTTCCTTATGACCTCTAGTATTTATTTTACCAAGATTCTCGCACCAAAATGATCCATGGCTCGAGATCTACAAGGACCAGTCATAATATTACAAAGGCCAGGAAATTATATTAACTGTCATGCTCGGTTTCTAAGTGTTAACAAAAATTCGGCATTACGACGGCTATAAATCGAACGTTCTAAAAATCATAACAACACAACCAAGCCACACCGGGCATCAACACAACTTATACACATATTTCTCATCCCAAATCTGTCCAAGAACATCTACTTTACCATCATAATCATCATATGATTAAACCAACTACAAACCATGCTAATATGCTTATAATCATACTAACATCATCACCAAGCTTAAATCCATCAAGAACATGCATAAATCTCAAAACAAGATCTAGGGTTTCAAGATGTCTACCTTCCTTGGAGTATGTAATAGCCTTATTAAGCTTGGTATGATCCTTGTCTAGCCTTAACACATCTTAGATCAACCAAAGAAACAAGAAAACCAAAGATTAGTTCATAAGAACACTATTCACCCTCCTCTTTCTTGATTTTTTTGAAAATGGAAACAAAGGAGTTTGAAGCTAAAATTTTGAGGAGATTACTTTCTTGAAATATAGGACTCACCCTTAAAAATTACAAGATCAAACAAGGAGTGGAAGCTTGATTTCTTCCTTGGAATTTTTGATAAAGCTGAATGGGTGTTTTTGCAAGAGGGGACAGAGTTTTGCTTGGTTGGTTTGCTTTGTTCTCATCCACTTTAGTGTATTATTGTGATAATATCTTGATAAAGTAACTTTAATAAAGTGGTGATGTATTGGATGATGAAAATTGCATGACAAGTGTTGATCTTTGGTGGTGTGTAGGCTAACCAAGTGGTTGATTTGCTAAGTATTTGGTTTCTTGCTAAGTATCCTAGTTTTTGAGTCACCACTTGGTTACTTAGATATTTTCCACTACCACATGCATGTATCTTGCTTCCTCTGCTTGTTTCTTTGTCCGTTTATTGCTCTTCATTGATCATTCGGAGGAATAACTCATTCGTTTCTAGTTAGGGTTTTACAGGAAACCATCTTAATATTATACTATCATCCTTCATTCTCTTTAATAATTCTTGAACCTATTTCCTTAAATCCCTTCAATAATTCCTTAAGTCTTTCAGTGTCCAGGGAAATCTCGGGGAAAATAAAAGTGCTGTTTTTCAGAATCCCACAGCTTTTACATACACTCTTTTTTCCCCTGGATCAATAATATGAACTCAGAATTTCGTTCCGGGTACTTCTATATAGCATCGTCTAATAATATTCCTACGTCCACCAAAATCACTATTCATCACTTATTCTTTACTTATTCTTTTAGGGTTATATAGATGTCCCGGTTCTCTTTCGATCGTTCCTTAACCCTTTTACGGAACCACTGGACTGATAACAGATCTCGATTTGGATGACATAAGAATAACCTTCCCCCTTGGAATGATTAAATCTTAATTTCCTAGGAGATAGATAATTCTTATCTAGATTGTCAACCAATAGCATTCTTCATGACATATAAGTATTTGAATCCATATCCATTCCATAATAAAAGTTTTAATTCCTACCAAAAATCGGGGTTCTTACAGTTCAGCAGGAGCGTGTTTGAAAAAAAAAAAGAAAGCAGAAAGTTGAATAAAAAAGAAAGCAGGCGGAGGTTCGCAGCAGTGACGAAATATTAAGCCGCATAGTAACTTTCTAAAATCTATAAATAGGCCGATTGTATTTCATTTCAAAATACACCTCAACACACAACTTTCTATTCTCTCTCTTATATCTTCTCTATGTAAGCTGCTAGACAGTCCATCTAGTAGGAAAGTCGATTTAGCCCACTTTCAGGAAGTGTCGGGTAGAAGGTCCTCGTGCCTAAACTATCCTTAGGAGTGTTTAATTTTGTAGCTGATCCATAAGATTAGATTGTGTAGCAAACCTCAGGGTTTATCTATTCAAAGATATTTTCCAAACAATTGTGTTATTTCGATTCAGTATTTTTGATTTCATATTCACATCAAAAATCGAAATATTGCTAAATAACGTATTCAACCCCCCTTCTATGTTATTCTGGACCTAACAATTGGTATCAAAGCCACTCTGTTATTATACAACAGTTAAGATCCAGAAAGCTATACAATCATGACAGAGAAAACACAAACCCCAACAACAAGCAGGTATGAATCAATCAGAGTTCCAATACTCAGGGCATCAGAGTATCCCATATGGAAGGTGAAGATGGAAATGTTTCTGGAGGCTACAGATCCAGAGTACTTAGACAGAATCCATGATGGTCCACATAAGCCGACCAAATTGTCTGTTGCAGTTGATGAAGAGGAACAGAAAATGATTCCAAAGGAGAAGAAAGACTACACTCCAGAAGATATCTCCTCTATTAGCAAGGATGCCAAGGTAAGGCATTTATTACATAGCACTCTTGACAATGTTATGTCTAACAGAGTCATTGGATGCAAAACTGCTAAAGGGATTTGGGATGCTTTAGCCATCAAGAAAAACAGGAGAACAATACTCACACAGCAGTATGAGCACTTTGACTCAAAGTCTGATGAGTCATTAACAGATCTATATGACAGATTCCTGAAATTGCTGAATGACTTGTCACTGGTAGATAAGGAGTATGATCTTGAAGACTCCAATATGAAATTCTTGTTGGCTCTTCCTGAGAAGTGGGATTTAAAGGCCACTACCATCAGAGACAATTATGATCTGGAAGACATGTCTCTTGATGAAATATATGGAATGCTCAAGACTCATGAGCTTGAGATGGAACAAAGAAGCAAGAGGCATGAAGGCAAGTCCAAGTCAATTGCTCTTAAAGCTGAGGAGAAAGCTTCTAAAGAAGTTGCTGTGAAAAAGAGTCAATCTAATGGAAAGGCTCTTATTACAAAGTCTGATACTGAGTCATCAAAATCTGATGATGACTCAAACTCTGACAATCTCACGGACCCTGATGATGATGGAAGTGATGCTGAGATGATATAACTTGCAGCCCTGATGGTAAAAAGCTTCAAGAAGATGGCTTACAAGAACTTCAGGAAGGGAAGGAAGTTCATACGAAGAGATTCAAATTTTGAAAAGAAGAATTTCAGAAAAGCTGAGGAAAAGGAAGGCAGGTCTGGGAAAGTGGACAAGTCCAAGATCAGATGCTATAATTGTGGTGAGAAAGGACATTTTGCACCTGAGTGCAAGAAAGCCAAAGCTGATAAAGGTCAAGCTTACATCACAAGGAAAAAGGACTGGGCTGACACTTCAGACTCTGAAGATGAGGTGAACTATGCCTTGATGGCAAATGCTGATAGTATCTCTGAAGCTACTGAGACCAAGGTACCTCACTCTACTCTAGCTTTTGATACTACTGATATATCTGAGTTAAGGCTCTTTCTTAAAAACTTGCATGTTAGTTACAGAGATCAGCCTTTAGAAAATGAAAGAATAAAATCTGAAAGTCTAGACCTTAGAAAGAGAAATGACTATCTAGAATTAGAATTAGTCCAGATGTTAAAAATTCAGAAAGAGAGAGATGATGCTATTATTGTTAAAAGTGAATTATTGAAAAAGCATGCTTATCTTGAATCTGAACTTGCTAAAGAAAGAAACATTATTAAAACTTGGACTAACTCTGGTAAAACTAATCAGATTATCATAGAGAATGATTGTTGGAAAGAAGGTTTAGGTTACACTGATAAAAAGAAAACTGCCATCATAGAAGCTGAGACCTCTAAACCTGTATTTACTGAAAAGGCTGCAAAACCCAAACTTAATCATATGAGGTTTGTACCAAAATCTGACAAACCAAAACAGGATGAAGTCAAATCAGTAAATATTAGTTTAATGTCTCAGAAACAGCTTAAACACAAGCTGAAGGAGTTAAAAAGAGTGAACAAGGTAAAAGAACCTAGGAAAAACAGAAATGGAAAAGTAGGCATCAGTAAAAGCAATAACTATATGCCTATTCCCAATGCTCCTATGAAGAAATGTCATAACTGTGGAAATCCTAACCATCTTACTACTTTTTGCAGGAAGAATATAAATTCTATACCTCCTAAGTCAGGAGTTAAGAGTGGTTCAGTTAGGTTTAAGCCACAGAATCCTTGTTTTCACTGTGGCAGTATTTGGCATTCTATTTATACATGCAAAGAGTATCATAATTTGTGTTATGATTATTATGAACTTAAACCCTCTTTGAATAAATTCAAGATTAATTCTACATGTATTAATTCTGATAAAAAGAATGTCAGCACAAACTCTGATAAGACTTCTGCTGCAAAAGCTAACAAACTTAATTAAGTCAAAGGATCCAAGCAAGTATGGGTCCTTAAAACTAATCATTAGTGGTCTTTTTAATTGCAGCGTAACAGGAAAAATATCCTTGTTCTAGACAGTGGATGCTCAGGACACATGACTGGAAATGAAGCCCTGCTATCAAAATTTGTGGAGAAAGCTGGCCCAAGTGTTTCTTATGGAGATGGCAACATAGGAAGGACTCTGGGATATGGCAATATCAATCTTGGGAATGTCATCATTGAAACTGTAGCTCTAGTCTCAGGACTCGAACATAATCTACTAAGTGTGAGTCAAATCTGTGATAGAGGTTATCATGTGGATTTCTTTGAAGAACACGTGAAGTTGTAAGCAAAACTACAGGAAAAGTTGTTCTGAAGGGATACAGGCATGGTAACATTTATGAAGCCAAGCTTTCAACAAACTCTGATGGCTCTGCAATCTATCTACTGAGTAGAGCATCAATTGAAGAAAGCTGGGATTGGCACAAGAGACTTTCTCATCTGAATTTCAACAGCATTAATGAGCTAGTGAAGAAAGATCTTGTGAGAGGATTGCCCAAATCAGTTTTTACTCCAGATGGCCTATGTGACTCATGTCAAAAGGCAAAACAAAGGAAAACTTCATTCAAAAGTAAGACTGAATCCTCAATTCTTGAGCCATATCACTTATTGCATGTTGATTTATTTGGTCAAGTAAATATAATGTCTATTGGAAAGAAAAGATATGCTTTGGTTATTGTTGATGAATACACTAGATATACATGGGTATATTTCATGCACAAGAAAGAAGAAACTGCATCAATCTTAACAGAGCATGTCAGACAACTGGGCAAAGGATCTAAGCATACAATGAAAATCATAAGGAGTGATAATGGCACTGAGTTCAAGAATGCAGTCATGGAAGAGTTTTGTAAAGAAAATGGAATAAAGCAAGAATTCTCTGCACCTGGAACTCCACAACAAAATGGAGTAGTAGAGAGAAAAAACAAGACTCTCATAGAAGCTGCAAGGACCATGCTTGATGAAGCAAAGCTGCCAACTTACTTCTGGGCTGAAGTTGTGTAAGCTGCTTGTTTCACACAGAATGCTACACTCATAAACAAGCATAGTAAAACACCATATGAGATGGTGAAAAATAAGAAGCCGAATCTGAAATACTTTCATGTGTTTGGATGTAAGTGTTTTGTTCTTAAGACTCATCCAGAACAGCTTTCCAAATTTGATTTAAAAGCTGATGAAGGAATCTTTGTTGGATACCCACTATCCACAAAAGCATTCAGAGTCTACAATCTAAGAACAAAAGTGGTCATGGAATCTATCCATGTGTCTTTTGATGATAAGAAGATAACAGGATTTGAAGATTTTGATGAACATGACCAGCTGAGATTTGAGAATGAAGAAATAAATGCTGATCTGCAAAATTCTAATACTCTTTCAGACTCTATTGTTCAATCTATACCAGTAGATCAGACAGCAGCACATGTTGAGGGGGATCAAGTGAACGATGAACCCCAATCAAGTGAAGAAACATCTGCTACTAATGATTCTTTAAACTCTGAAAGCAAAAGCTCAGGGGGAGCAAACAATGATTTTGGATCTACTAGTCACCACACTCAACACAATCATGAACCCGGGGAATCATCAAGATCAGATCTGCCAAGACAAAGGATATGGAGTAGAGCGCATCCCTTTGAATAGATCATTTGTGAACCGGACACGGGTGTACAGACAAGAAGTGCAACACAGAATGAATGCAATTTCGCAGGATTTTTATCTCAAAATTGAACCTAAAAAGATTAATGAAGCTCTTGATGATCCAGATTGGGTAACTGCAATGCAGGAAGAACTCAATCAGTTCGAAAGGCAGAAAGTTTGGAAGTTGGTGCCAAGACCAAAAGTTAAATCTGTAATTGGCACTCGATGGGTGTTTAGGAATAAACTGGATGAAAATGGTATTGTTACGAGGAACAAGGCTCGATTGGTAGCAAAGGGTTACTCTCAAGAAGAGGGAATTGATTATGATGAAACTTATGCTCCATTTGCAAGGCATGAAGTAATCAGGATGTTATTAGCATTTGTTGCACACTCCAACTTTAAGGTTTTTCAGATGGATGTGAAGAGTGCATTTTTGAACGGAGATCTAGAAGAAGAAGTCTATGTTGAACAACCCTTGGGTTCGAAGACAAGGACTTTGAAGGTTTTGTGTACTTTCTCTTTAATGCTCTCTATGGTCTCAAGCAAGCCCCTCGAACATGGTATGATACTCTCTCCAAGTTCTTACTTGAAAATGCTTTTACAAGAGGTATCATCGACAAAATTCTCTTTCATAAAAAGCATAAAAATGATATAATTCTGGTGCAAGTATATGTGGATGATATAATATTTGGTTCTACTAATGATTTGCTATGCAAGAGATTTGCCAAGTTAATGCAGAGTAAGTACGAGATGAGCATGATGGGTGAGTTGTCCTTCTTCCTTGGACTTCAAGTTGTTCAGAAGCCTGATGGTATTTTTATCTGCCAATCAAAATACATAAAGGATCTTCTGAAGAAGTATGGGATGGAAGAAGCAGCTACTGCCAAGACCCCGATGCCAACTGCTGTCAAGCTTGATCAAGACAAATCTGGTAAGTCAGTTGACATCATGAAGTATCGAGGTATGATCGGCTCTCTCTTATACTTAACTGCTAGTAGACCAGATATTATGTTCGCAACTTATTTATGTGCTAGATTCCAGGCTGACCCTAAAGAGTCACATTATAGCTGTTAAACGTATTTTCAGATACTTTAAGGGAACCCCCAATCTTGGGATTTGGTACCCTAAAGGAACAAGTTTTGACCTAGTTGGCTATACAGATTCTGACTTCGCAGGCTGTAAGATTGATCGAAAAAGTACTTCTGGAAGCTGTCAGTTTCTAGGAAGAAGGTTGGTATCTTGGTACATCAAGAAGCAACACTCAGTATCTACCTCGACAGCTGAAGCAGAATACATTGCGGCAGGTAGTTGTTGTGCTCAGATCCTGTGGATGAGGAGTCAACTTCAGGATTATGTACTCATGTTGGACAAAATTCCAATTCTATGCGACAACACGAGTGCCATTTCCATTGCCAACAATCCAGTTCAACATACCAGGACTAAGCACATTGATATCAGGTATCATTTCTTACGAGAGCATTTCATGAATGGAACTGTGGTACTATATTTTGTTCCCACAAATCAACAAATTGCAGACATCTTTACTAAACCACTGGATGAATCCACTTTCGCCAGGTTAGTTGGTGAACTTGGGATGCTAAATTTGTCTAATTAATTTTGGATAATCAATAACTGCAATTTGTTATAAGTTCACATGTATTTTAAATGTCCATATGTTTAGGACTTGTGAATTTATTTGCATCCAGTTCTCATATTATAGTTATCTCTATATTAATTACCATGCTTATAAATGCTATATTTTATGGTAATTAGTTAGTAATTAAATTGTGTTATTTGTAGCATAATTAAATAAATATTTTATTGACATATATCAATTAATGATATTTTTTAAATTTTATATCTATTTAATTGCGAGTTTATGTGTGTGTATGTGTGTGTGTATATAGGTTGATAGATTTCGGTGATAATATGTTTTTCGGCTGACAGGTTTCGGTGATTAGATGTTTTTTGGCTAATTAGGCTGTTAGGTGAGAAATTATTGAGCCGTGTTAGACTTTAAACATATTCTGTTGTTGTGGAATAAAAACGAGGGTTTGTATGTATTAAATACAAGGGATGGTGAGCTTCGAGCTTTAATGGCTGCTCTTGCGTTCGAGACTGATCGGTCCTCACAAGATGCCTACGTATCTCTGTATTGCTAGAGAATCAAGCCAACGTAGTTCTGAGAATGAGGGGTCAGACCCTTTATATAGGCTGTAGGAGCCTTAGAATTATGGTAGGAGTCAAAGACTTGGTAGACAAGTCTTCCTTGAGGAAGGTTCCAGATCTATTCCTTGTAGGAATCAGTTTCCATATCGAATTGGATGCCTTGGTGGCTAAGTCTGATGGAGATAATATCCTTATCCAACTCTTATTGCTGAGCTATTTATTTCCCTCAATATTAATTACGAAATTAATATCAAAATAGGGATTCTGACCTCATTAATGGGCCCCACGTATGGACCATGCTTGGTCTAATTAATGCCATATTAAATGTGTCTTTAGGGCTTATTTTTAGCCCATATCATTTGCCCCCCAACTTCTAGGAAAACTGATCAGGTTTTCCTTGAAGTTTTTACGGTCCTTTCTAAGACTCGGGTCAGGGTTCATCTTTATACACTAGTGTTTCACGAGTATTGTCTTTATGTAAAGCGTGGAGCGACCGACGCGTTTACGACAATGTCAATTCGATGCTAATCGGCACTAATCAGCCTTAACGACATTTAAACAATATTTAAACGACGTTGAACGGCATAAAACGGCACTAAACGGTACTAACTAGCCTTAAACGACACTTAAACAACGTTTAAGTGACGCCAACCGGTATTAAACGACACTGAACGGTGCTTATCGGCACTAACGGTGCTATCGGCACTAACGGTGCTAATCGGTACTTAATCAGTGCTTATCGGCACTGACGGTGCTATCGGCACTTAATCGGTACTTATCGGCACTAACGGTGCTAATCGACACTTAATCGGTGCTTATCGGCACTAACAAGCCTTGAACGACACTTAAACAATGTTAAGCGATTCTAAATGGCGTTAAACGGTGCTAAACGGCACTAGCGGGGGTCCGGGGGCAGCAGCCCCCGGGCGGGGTCCAAGGGGCGGCAGCCCCTGGCGGGGTCCAAGGGGCAGAGCCCCTGGCTGGGGTCGAGCATCACAAATTTCGATCAGGAAACTTCACATTTTTCGACCAGGATTTCGACCAGGATTCTGGTCGAAATAAGGTCTCATTTTTCTCCTGGTCGAACGGATTTTCGACCAGGATTCCTGGTCGTTTCGACCAGGATTCTGGTCGAAATAAGGTCTCAATTTTCTCCTGGTCGAACGGATTTTCGACCAGGATTCCTAGTCGTTTCGACCAGGATTCTGGTCGAAATAAGGGTCCAAAATTTCTTCTGGTCGAACGAATTTTCGATCAGAATTCCTAGTCATTTCGACCAGGATTCTGGTCGAATTAAGGGCCAAATTCGTGGCCTCGTCGAAGAGTTTTTCGACCAGGATTCTTGGTCATTTCGACCAGGATTCTGGTCGAATTAATGGCCTTTTTCGTGGCTAAGTCGAACAATTTTTCGACCAGGATTCTTGGTCATTTCGACCAGGATTCTGGTCGAATTAATGGCCTTTTTCGTGGCTCAGTCGAACAATTTTTCGACCAGGATTCTTGGTCATTTCGACAAGGATTCTGGTCGAATTAATGGCCTTTTAATAGCTTGGTCTGTCAAGACCTCGATTTTACGTGACTAAAAAGTAAGGTCTCAATTTTCTTGAGCCCATGACCGTGCTTAAAGCAAACTTCTCTATAGCGGAGTGATTCAGGTCAGCTTCATGAAGCACCTTGGTGACATAGTAAATGGGTTTCCAAACCTTCCACGAGAAAGCTTCAAAATCCTCTCAAAGGTTTCATGCTTGCCTAATCTTACATAGAATTACTTTGAACCTTTCATCCACCTTGTTGGAATGTTGATTCAGTTACTCATTCTTGAGTTGTTCACGAATCTCTTGATCCAAGGTTGGATCTGATAGCTTTGTTGGCCTTCTAAGGCTTCAACTTAGTTCCTTAGCCCTTGATTTATAACACAAGGCCTGGATTCTAAGGTTGATGTTGGTGTTCTGGATCACCAACACGAGGTTTCAGGTCAATATGAGGTGTTTGTTATGCCTTAAATGGTTTCGTGAACCTTGACTTGTGACCTTCCGGGCCTTAACTTATTTGCTGAGACCTTGGTTTTAAGGTTATTATCAACCCTTGATTCCCTTGATTCTCATTCTAAGATGTAGAAATGATGAAGTCCCTTAGTTCTTGCCCCCCTTGCTTCATACGGAGGAGGTCTTACTTTTCAGTTGATCGTTTAGGGAGTTCACTTGCTCCTCAGCGTTTGACTTCAAGTCCGGTGTGTCTTGGCTGGTTGTTAACCTTCTTTTCTTGATTCTAGGTTTCCAACCTTCTTCTTATGCTCACAGGACCTTGCTTTGGTTTATATTCGATTGAAGGCTCTTGATTCAAGTCCTTAAACTTCAAATGACAAATTTGATTGGAGGCAGACAACCTTTTTGGCCATCAAGGCTAAAATTTTGTGTCGGGATTTGAGATTCAAGATTTTAAGTAAGGAATGACAAAAGGACCTCTCATCTCAACACTCTCACTAACTGTTTCTGTGCCTTCAAGGCATTATCAGGGAGCCAACTAGTCTCGAGATGAGCTCGAAGAGGGTCTATCCTTCAGCTTACATCAACTGGTGCTACCAATTTTGATTCGATGGTGGGGTCTTCAGGACCTGGAAGCAAAAGCTCTCTGCATAATTCTTTATCTCAGAAGAGCCATACTTAGACTGGGCTTCGACCTTAATGTTCTTTTCTCTCTTGGGATATACTCAACATGGCATTTATCGAGCGGGGCTATCACGGCCTTGGGTCGAAATGGTTTGAAAATAGGCGTTGGCCTGCAACAAGGAAATAAGTGAGCCATAAGGAATATGCATCATTCAAATCAGTGAAGTCTATACACATCCTCCACTTTCCATTCGCTTTCTTGACCATCACCGGGTTAGCTAACCATTCGGGAAACTGAAGCTCTTCAACAAACCAGCCTCTAAGAGTTTATCAACTTCTTGTTTAATGGCCTCCTGCCTTTCAGGAGCAAAATTTCTCTTTTCTGTTTTATTATCTTCCGCCCCGGATCAACATTCAACTTGTGAGTTATGAGTTGGGGATCAATCCTTGGCATATCAGCTACAGTCCAAGCAAACACATCGATATTTTCTTGCAAGAATGCTATCAACTTGCCCTTCAGGGGTTCTTTCAAAGATGATCCCATATAAGTAACTTCTCAGCTCGCTTGGCCGTCATGGTTTCAATGTTTGTCTTGGTCTTGGGTGTTGAACTTCGATGTTCAAAGGTTGAACGCCAAAGTTTGAGATCAAGGGTTTTCAATCTCAATGGTGTTTTAAATCACCGAAATATCTATCAGAGCTGCTGGTCCAAGGCCAGGGGGTTTCTGGTTAGCCCCACGAGGTCTTGAACCTTCTCTAGGAGGTTTTCAAAATTACATATTGGTTTTCAAGTCAACATGAAGTTTCAACCTTTGGATCTTAATTGGAGGTTCATGACCCCCCCTCAAGTTTGGCCTTCATAACTAACCTTGGCCTTCATGGCTAACAGCTTCTGTTCTTCAACCTAGGATTCGGGGTTGATTCCTCGATATAGATTTCGATAAATGCAATCCCGTTGGCTTCTTGCCAACATGGCATTTATCGAGCGGGGCTATCACGGCTTTCACAATCCTCAAGTGTTTGGCCATATTCTTTTCTCTAGCCTCAAACTCTCCATTGACTTGTGAGACTACCAGATTTGAGTCTCCACAAACTTTCAGGTTCTTCACCCTCAGGGCTCTCGTCAATCCAAGGCTGGCCATCAGAGCTTCATACTCCGCCTCGTTGCAGGTTGTTTGGAAGTCCAATCTTCAAGGCATACTCGAGTGTGAACCCATCGGGGCTTTGCAGAACTTAACCTGCACCACTGGTTTTTGTTTTAGATGCCCCATGAAAATAGAGCTTTTTGTTTTTGATGCCCCATCAAAATAGAGCATCCAATATTCCTTCTTCTCTTCCAGGGGTTTCTCACCTTGCTGACCTTCCTGGTCTATTACCTCTTGCCCCCCGACTTCTTGGTTGTCAATGGTATATTCAACCACGAAGTCAGCTAGAGCCTGAGCTTTGATGGCCGTACTAGGCTTAACATCGAATTCTTTTAGTTAGATTGCCCACTTGATGAGCCTTCCATTGGCTTTCATGCTATGCAATATGTTTCTTCAGCGGGTGTTCCATCAGGACTTCAACGTTTGTCTTTATCCAGGATCCTTCAAGGACTTAAACTTCTATCTGCTGTAACCTAACTCTACCATTCGAGGTATGCATTCGTTTGTTTTCATTCGTGTATTCTTTTATTTTCGGTACTTGGTCTTCTTTGACTCACACATCAGGTGCTTGGCACATAAATAAAATCACAATCAATGAATGGAAAACAATCTTGCATTAATAACTTGAAATGGGTTCAACCCTTACATAGAGTACTACTGTCCTACTCGGAGCAACATGCTCTGCAATGGTTTTAATGAACCTTATTTCTACTTCTACTATATAAATATGAAGCTAAGTCCTACTAGAATAACTTAAGCCCAATCGGGGTTTTGCAAGACTAGGCCTGCACCACTTGATTTTGTTTTTGATGCTCCATCAAAATAGAGCACCCACCACTCCTTCTGGTCTCCTCATTCTTATTCTGAAGTTCACTTCCTGCTTGGGGTACTACCTCCTGCCCCCCGACTTCTTGGTTGCCAATGGTACACTCAACCACAAAGTCAGTTAACGCCTTAGCCTCAATTGCTGTCCGAGGCTTCTGTGTGATGTCCCCTGCTGACCTTTCTTTGTGTTCCTTACCACTGTGGACATCTATGTCTTCAATCGGAAGGACCTGCCCCCCGACTCCATCAGGCCTTAACGAGGCTACATAACAGCTTCGTGCCATCTTCTGATCACCTTTATGTTCTCCAACACCATTCCAGGTAGGGAACTTGATCTTCACATGATAGGTTGAGGCAACAGCCTTGAATGCATGAAGTCCAGTCCTTCCAAGGATAGCGTTGTACGTTGAAGCCGCCTTGATTACCAGGAAGTTCAACATCTGAGTGGCCTCCTTGGGCTCTTGCCCAATAGTTACAGGCAGCTGAATAGTCCCTTCAACTTTGGATTTTACTCCATTAAATCCGTATATAGGCATGTTATTGGGGGTCAACTGAGAATCAGTGTATCCCATCTTCACAAACGCATCATGAAACAGAATGTCAACGGAAGCTCCATTGTCTATCAAGACTCGCTTCACCTCCGAGTTTCCAATCACAGGAGTTATGACCAACGGGTCATCATGGGGGAACTTCACCCCTTCCAAGTCTGAGTCATCAAAGCTAATCGCTACCTCAGTTTTTGCACGCTTCGGGGCCTCTCCCACGATGTGCAACACCTCTCGGGCATAAGCCTTTCTAGAGTTCCTAGTTATCCCGGCCGCAGTTGGGCCTCCTGAGATCATGTTGATTACTGGCCCTCGGGGCTGTGGGTTGCGATCTTGATCATCATCCCTTCTATTATAGTCTCTTCTCTGATTAGCACGGTCTTCACCCTTAGTGAAGTGCCTCAGCTTCCCTCTACGGATCAAAAACTCAATCTCATCTTTGAGTTGCTTACAATCGTCAGTGTCATGCCCCACGTCTCTATGGAATCTGCAATACTGATTCTGGTTTCTCTTTGCGGGATCACCCCTGAGTGGCTTCGGCCATCTGAAATCCTTATCATTCTCAATGTCCAACAAGATTCGACTCCTAGGAGTATTCAACCTTGCATACTAAGTGAACCTTGACCCTTGGTTCTTCTTAGGGGCAGAGTCGGAGTCCTCGCTAGTTCGGGGATACTTGTCCCTAGCATCATACTCTTGATCATCATAGTCCTGGTCTTGCTTTCGCTTCTTGGAGTCATTGTTACCTCCTCCTCCACCTACGGTGGTTTCTTTATTCAAGCTATCCTCAGCTTTAATATACTTATCAGCCCTTCGTTGGAGCTCAGCCATGTTTTCAGGGGGATGCTTCTCCAATGATCTCTTGAAGAAGAGGTCAGTGGTTCCGTGCTCCAGGGCTACCATTGCCACCTTATTTTCCAAATCAGTGATATTCAGGGTCTCCTTAGTGAATCGCTTAAGGTAGTCCCTCAGATTTTCATTCTTTCCTTGCACCACATACATAAGAGATGCGGAGCTCTTCTCATGCACCCTTCCGCTAATGAATTGGCTAACGAAGGCGGCACTCAACTCCTTAAAAGAGCCAATAGAGTTCGCAGGCAATCGGCTATACCATCTCTGAGCCATGCCCGACAGGGTTTGGGGGAACGCTCTGCACTTTAGGGCATCACTTGCAGGCTGCAGCAGCAGTGCGTTCGAGAATGTCCTGACGTGATTTGCGGGATCACCCGTTCCATCATAAGCCTTAATTGTCGGCATCTTAAACTTCCTAGAAATATGAGCATTCATCACCTCCTCAGTAAACGGGGGTGTTGGATCATCAGGATCTCCTAGAGGCATCAGATCTTTGGGGTTTCCCTTGGGAATTTCCATCCTTGTGGTTGTTCTTCCGAATGAGGCATCAGCCCTTCTTTGTCTCCTTGAAGACCTCTCCAAATCAATGATGGGAATCGTTCCTGAGGTTGGAGGAGGTCGAGTTTGATTCTGTCTTGCTTGCTCCATTGCTATGTCATCCTTCAGCCTTTGGATCTCAGCCTCGTGAGCCTTAATCCTCTCCTCAGCCGTTGGTGGAGGTCCATCATGGATCCCTTGAGTCCTTCCTTGAGGCTCTCTTCTAGAACGTTGCCTCCTCGGGGCTTCATCACGATCATCATCCTCAGACGATGAATCATCAGTATAAGGGCCGGAGTAGTCATCATAATCTCGGTCCCGGATTTGTAAGGCATGACCACTTGGTCCTGAACCTTGAGTCATCGGGGGGTAGTTGGGCAGACCGTGCCTGGGATTAGTGTTCAAGGGGAGATCCGTAGTATGGATCTGTACCTCTGGTGGCGGGTTGTTCGGATCAACAATCTGGAGAGAGTTGGTCGCTTGTCCTGCCTGATTGGTCAGAGGCAACGTACTCTCAGCATGGGGGATCACCCCTGGTTGCTGAGAAACTTGAGAGTGGATGATGACAGCTGATGCTGGGGGAGCCTGTTGAATGATCGTCCCTGATGCTGGGGGAGTCTGTTGGATGATCGCCCCTAATACTGGGGGAGCCTGTTCGGTCAGGGGTGGAGCAGAGCTGAGTGGCACGGCCTCAGTTACAACTGGTGTTGTTCTTCGTGTTTGAACCATGGTTGATGTTGTCTTCCCACAGACGGCGCCAAATGTTGTGGAATAAAAACGAAGGTTTGTATGTATTAAATACAAGGGATGGTGAGCTTCGAGCTTTAATGGCTGCTCTTGCGTTCGAGACTGATCGGTCTTCACAAGATGCCTACGTATCTCTGTATTGCTAGAGAATCAAGCCAACGTAGTTCTGAGAATGAGGGGTCAGGCCCTTTATATAGGCTGTAGGAGCCTTAGAATTATGGTAGGAGTCAAAGACTTGGTAGACAAGTCTTCCTTGAGGAAGGTTCCAGATCTATTCCTTGTAGGAATCAGTTTCCATATCGAATTGGATGCCTTGGTGGCTAAGTCTGATGGAGATAATATCCTTATCCAACTCTTATTGCTGAGCTATTTATTTCCCTCAATATTAATTACGAAATTAATATCAAAATAGGGATTCTGACCTCATTAATGGGCCCCACGTTTGGACCATGCTTGGTCTAATTAATGCCATATTAAATGTGTCTTTAGGGCTTATTTTTAGCCCATATCACCTGTCAATATCTCACCTAACCCACTAGTCCTTGAAACCTTATAAATGATGAGTTTTTGTTTATGTTTAACATCATCATTTTTCAGATATACAGAGCATATACACTCAATTGCTGAAAATTTCAAGCTTTGACCGGAAAGATCTCACAATCTAGCTGGTGGTTTTAAGATCGGATTTCATATTCTTGCTTTATACATCATCCTTTATAAAAACTAACCCTTGTTTTTCAATCTCCTCAAAGTTTTGAAAATGGCATTACAGGGAAGTTTTTCAGTTGCAAAAGTGAATCCTATTTCCATTTAGCAAATCGAAACCATTCAGGATGAGCAATTTCGGGCTTGGACACAATTTCTGAATGAACATTCATTAATTCGCTATGCTTTAGTTACACCAGTGCAGCTTAACCATGATGCATTGCGTGAACTATATTGCAGTGCGGTTAACACTTCTGGACAGGACGGGTGTGCAATCACATATCGACTATTTGGTAGGTCGATTAGGGTCACTGAACGAGATGTTAATCGAATCCTTCATTTTCCTATGGAAAATCTTGTTTCTGATCCTACACCTGAACAGATTGAAATGTTCTTTCGTTTTATAAGGTACCAAGATGGCAATTTCAATACTGGTAATCTTTCTAGAACATTTCTAACCCAGTACTAGAATTTCTTCTTTCACATTCTTAACCATGTTTTTTCCTCAGATAGAACAAATCAAGATCGAATACCTGAATTTATTCAAAAAATAGGGTATGCGGTCGCCAATAATTTGAGGATTAATTTTGGAAAAATAGTGCTTGGTCAAATCATTTTAAAGATGAAACACTTGGGAACAAGAAATGTTCAGACTCAAAATGTCAAATGTCTATATCCAAGGTTTCTACAGCTAATATTAAATGATTTTTTGAATGATGAAGACAGGGTACACTTGGAAAATGGTCAAAAGGTGGAATGTTCTTCCATGAAGACGAATGTAATTAATTACATAAGCAAAAAGAAATATACGGATGTGCCTACAGTCCTAACTGAATATCTAAAGACTGTCCAACTTCCGTTGTTACCAAGACCAGTGAGAGCAGGTATACGACAAGGTAATATTTCAATCCCTGCTATTCCAACCTCTGTATTCCCTATTGTGTCACAGGAAATACAGTTTCTACAGCCCCCAGTGGCCATCTTACCCGACCAAGAGAAGGAAATCCCACCGACTCTAACACAGGTCGAAGAGCCCATTCTACAAATGCAAACACAAACACAACAAACTCCTACACCTCAATTGTCACTTAAACGACCAGCCATCAACACTTTTGAAGGAGATAGTGCCTCAGCAGCACCACATAAGGAGTTAGTTACATCAGCAGCTCTACCTCATTCTAAAAGAAGTAAACCAAATGAACCTGAGGTAACTGTAACTGTTAGTGAAACAATTCTTCCTTGTCAAATGAGTGAAAATGTAAATGAGGATGAATTGACGGGAGCAACTACCTTGAGTTCCATTTCACAGAACATAAGAGTGGTTGATGATCTTTCTAAGGATCAAATGCCTTCACAGGCATCCGAGGTGGAATTACCTGCCTCAAAAACTGCTGGTGAATCTTCCATTTTACGGAAAGATCCATCGGTAGGTGGTTCTTTTATGAACCAAGTGTCTTCACAGACATACGAGGGAAACTTGGGTTTTGTGCCATATAATCGATTCAAGTTTAACCTCCCAGAGGGAAAATCTCTGGATCTCTTTCGAGATTTACCACTCTTTACCAGTGATCGGTAAATCGCTTCACGCGAGGACGGAAGCTCACGAACTTTCATTGCACCATCCGTGACCTCTGAAAAAGGGGCTAGGATGATTTCATTTGCAGGTACACATATCGGTGGAAGCTCTGGAGGAGAGTTGAGGGAAACACGAACAGAACATGTAATTGTAACCCAAACCACTAAACCGAGTGAATATAGAGTGTTGAGTGAAACACCTGCAGAACGTACGAGTGAGCAACCTACTCAACCACATGCACCTGTAACCAGAAAGGAATACAACAAACTCCTTACACGGGTCCAAATAATGGAGAAAGAGTTGTCAAATATCTGTAAGTCCATTGCAGAAATCAAATATTTGCAACTTATTCAACATGATGCATTCCAGGTTCAATTAAGTTCCATGGCAGCCCAGTTTAATGATGTAATCAACTCCTTGGTAAAGTCATCTTCGTCTAATTTACCAACTCCACATCCTACTACTCTGGAGGATAACCCAACTGAGGGGGAGAAGGTGGATGACCAAGAAAAATCTACTAGGCGTAAGGGCAAGGAAAAGGTTGTTGACACGGAATTAACTTTATTTTGGGAAAGGAAAAGCTAATGGGAATATTAGTGCTATGTGGAAAGAAAGCAAAAGCAAACGTGAAGATATGTTCAGTCTAAAGGAACAATTGTCTTGCACTTGGTTAATTTTAGAAATCTGGAAAATGTATATATATGATCTAGAATGCACTTTAATATTATTTATCTTTGAACTTTGTTTTTTTGTTGTATCAGTTGAGTTATCCTCTAGGAATTTGCTTATCAAACCCTAACAATCAAATAGAGGGAGATTGTAAAGCATAATGTAATGTAATATGTAATAGAGGAAATATATAACTCAAATAGGATAAAAGATAAATAATATTAAACTCTATACATGGATCGTGAAATTTGAAGAACAGGCACCAACAAGGATCAAGTCGCTGAAAAAAGTTCATTAACATGATCAAGCCTCAGTGATAAAATAAGATGTACAGACGATTCAGTTGAAGGGCCAAAAGATTCCAGTGATAAAGTTTTTATGATTGCACAATTCTTAGCAGTGTTCTTAAAGACATGATACGAAGACCACGAGTGAATGTTAGTCGTCTGTGAACCAGACCAGTTGCACTAGGCGTCAACACTTCACAAAGGAATCAAAGTATCTAACTCAGAAAAACTGTTAAGTGGTATGATTGAGTTTAGAGCAGTGTTGATATCCTCTAGTTAGTTGGAAGCTGAATATTTAAGGATGTCAAATTAAGAGGTATATGAATAGTATCCGAAATTACTATTCATATGAATAGTAACTGAAATTACTATTCATATTAATAGTAACCAAAAGTACTATACAAGCTGGGTCCCACATGTTTGATTTTATAACTTTTGAAAATCAAAAGTTCAGTAGGAGCGTGTTTGAAAAAAAAAAAAAGCAGAAAGTTGAAGAAAAAAGAGAAGAAAGTAGGCGGAGGTTCGTCAGCAGTGACGAAATATTAGGCCGCATAGTAACTTTCTAAAATCTATAAATAGGCCTATTGTATTTCATTTCAAATTACACCTCAACACACAACTTTCTATTCTCTCTCTTATATATTCTCTGTGTAAGCTGCTAGACAGTCCATCAAGTAGGAAAGTCGGCTTAGTCCACTTTCAGGAAGTGTCGGGTAGAAGGTCCTCGTGCCTAAACTATCCTTAGGAGTGTTTGATTTTGTAGCTGATCCATAAGAATAGATTGTGTAGGAAACCTCAGGGTTTTATCTATTCAAAGATATTTCCCAAACAATTGTGTTATTTCGATTCAATATTTTTGATTTCATATTCACATCAAAAATCGAAATATTGCTAAATAACGTATTCAACCCGCCTTCTACGTTATTCCAGACCTAACAACAACAATGACCCGATTATCGTTTCTTGATGGAAACGACAACTAACGTTGACGACTGACAACGCGGATCGACGACGACCATTTCTCGATTGGAAATTATGCCTATTTTCAAGATTTCTTTTTAATTTTCTTATTATTTTGCAAACTCTCGATACTTTATTATTTTGAATATCTTGAATTTGAGGGAATGTTAATATATTATTATTTATGTAATACGGGAAGTTACCGTGATAATTGTTATTAGCGACATAACGATAATTTCCTTCTTATATTAGTTAACTTTATTATCGATTAGGTATTGATTATATTTTATATTATAAATAAATTAAAACTTATATTCTTACGATTGAATAAGGAATAGGAGTATTTATGAATATTTTATTAATTTTGAACCTATTCATCCCATCCTAAATTGGAGATAAGTGAATGTATATACCAATGATGAGTTTATAAGGACCAAGGAAAAGGAAAAAGGAAAAACTAATTTCATGCATAAAGATGGAGAGAATGGATATATATGGAGAGAGCAAGAAGTTACAGTAAGCTGTATGTTAAAGCAAGAATGAGGGAGAGGGACCCCGCCCTGGGTGGGCGGCTTGACTTTCTTCTAAAGCCCAACGACCAACACTTTGTTTCACCCAACAACAAATTTACTGCAGGCTTTCAGAATTCAGATGCAGCTTGCTTGTCTCGTTCACCTCGGATTTTAGCAGGAATTTTGTGCATGTGATATGCGCATCTCATGTATGTATGCCTTCCAGATCTTTGCCCACACGTCATGTCATACCAATGCCACTCCGTACTCTTGATTTCATTTTTTTTACCAAGTTACCATTACAAACAACTTAGCCTCGTTGGTAATTAAATTTCTTTATTAAAAAAATTGATTTTATATGGTTAGTTTGACTAGTAAAAAGGAAAGACATACAAATCGAAAGAGACATAAAATTAACTGTATTACAATAATTGATTTGATTGATTGATGCTAATAGTCACTGGCCCTGTGACCAATAATAATAACACAATAATAACACGACTCTTTCACCTATTCTGCTCTTATTGACAAGCAGTAGACCTTCCAATTATCTTTACTCCACATTTCTTATGTACTCCCTAAAATTCTTCTCACTTTTCTTTTCGGGACATTCAAAATACTCTTCCCCTTTCTATTTTAGGCCATAAAATAACTATATTCTATACCCACTACTCCACCCACTACTCATTAAATAATATAAAATACCTACTATTCCACCCACTAACCCTTAAAAACAATATTCAATACCCACTATTCCTCCACTACTCTTTAAAAAACCATTTTTTCTTAAAACCCGTGTTTTTCCCCAAATGAGAAGAGCTTTGCGAGACGGAGGGAGTATTAATTAACAAAATTATATACTCCCTTCGTCATTTCCATTTCTTTACACTTTCAATTTTGGGATGTCCCATCTAATTATTTACATTATTAAAAATAGTAACTTTTAACAATAAAATACATTATTACATCTACTACTTTACACATTTTTTCAACACTTTACACTTTACAGTATTACATCCACTACTTCACTTATTTTAACAATAAAATCACTGTTACACTCACTACTTCATTTATTTTAACAATATTACACTCACTATCTTTAGTTAATTTATTCATTTTATCCCGTTGCCTTGGTCTCCGTGCAAATCAAAATGATAAGAATCCCACTGCACAGAGGGAGTACATAACAAGAATTACGATCTGAAATGATTCATTAAATCATTATATCAATAACTTAGTACAAAATAATATCACTCTCTCCCTTTTCCACCCAAAACTCCCTTGTCCTTACGCCTTGCTCCCGAGTTTTTTTGGGAGGGAAAGCAAGATAACGTAAGTGAAAGTAAAGGAATGCAAGTGAAATATATTTCATCAACTTGCTCCCGAGTTGGATGGAGCGTAAATAAAAAAGGAGTGGAACTCCTTTCATTCACGTGCTCCCGAGTAGGAAGGAAATCATGTAAATGATTGTCAAATTACAATTCTATCCTTAGATATAAAATGTTTCATTTAAATGATAAGGATATATTTGTAATATCAAATGTTTTTAATTAAGTTACTTTCACTTGCTTTCCTTTTCATCCCAATTTTGGGATGAAAGTTTTGGGATGAAAGTAAACAAAATTTTCTTTACCTTTCACTCGCTTTCGCTCCTAAAAAAACTCGGGAGCACAAACACGAATATAAATTATATTACTTTCTTTCCTTTTCACTTGCTTTCCTTCCTCAAAAGAACTCGGGAGCAGGGTGTTAGTCAGTCAGCTAGTTTCCCCTCCGACGGTGGTTTATCCACCGGCCGGAGGCCCCCTTCTTCCTCTTCTCTCCTCCTTCTCCATCAAAGCTCTCCTCCACCTTCACAATTCCATTTCTTTCCTCCCTTAAATCGAAATTTCTCCAAAAATTTCGAAACCCCATTCGAGTTCTTTTCAGATCTATTTTGATTTAGAACTCGAAATATCAAATAAACACATTCCTTAAACTCAAAATCTCCTACTTAACATCATATCAAAATTTGGTGTCAATGAGAGATCTTTGATTTTTCGAATTGTATCGCCTTGGGCGAAGTAACGCTTTATGCGTTTGTCTCTCCTTTTGGAGTGGTTTGTCTCTCTTTTTGGAGTGGTCTGTTTTATTTTAGTATGTTTTGTTTTGTTTTGGTGTGCTATTTTCGTCCTTCGAGAATGTTTCAATTGATATCTCGAGAGATTTGGAAAGACCGCATCGAGGCTGGGCCAGTGATAATTATTGCAAGAGTTCACCTTTCACAACAAGGGAATGTTCATATTGGGAGAGTTTTCACTTACGGCATGTCTATAGCTGGTTTCCGGCAAGTAGATAGCTGGGGTGCACCATATGAACATTGGACTACAAATGGTTCTTACGTGTTACGGTCAATTGTGATATTACTGTATTCAGGGATGTTGGTGCAATTTGGATTTATTGGGTTGTCTTTGATTTCATTTTCATTTAACAGAATTTTTCAATTCTGTATTGTCAAACAGTCAGGAAACAAATCAGATAAGTATTTTAGCTTGTCTTTGTTCTTCAACCTGGTTGTACCGCAAGTTAGGGATTTGTCCTGGCTGTGTGTTTGTTCAAATTAATGAAAACTCTTATTTTTCTAGAAAAAATAAATCATTATATCAAAGATTCTAGAAAGTTTAATAGTTTAATCAAACAAATGTATAATTTATACTTTATTTATTTATTTTTGTTTCCTGCTAAGCACACAACATTTGTCATGCAAACATAGAAAAATATACGAATAAAAATTTGTACAAATCTTCAACTTGACGAGGATAATTTAAGTTTTTTTGACAGGAGAATAATTTAATTTAATAATACATGTCCCGCATGTGCAATGACTGTTCCCGATAACACACGTCCAAAAACTAATCAAAATTTCATGGTATTATTATCCCTGATGAATATTAACAAAACTTCAATATTTTAGTCCATGTGTTGTACGTATATATCCCACCCTTTGCCAAACTGAAACCAGAAACTAACTACTCTATCCTCCCTTTGCTTTCTTCCCAGTTTCATTCATTCCTCTTCTTCTTAACTTGTGCTTCTTTGTAAATCTATCATTTTTTTAATATTAAGAAACTACATCTGCATACTTTTATTTTTTTCACTCTCCACTATGTTGAGTTGTTTAGCTGAAGATTAAGGAGCAGCCCTTGTTACTCAAATCCCAGGTAAGAAAAAATGGTATTTATATTTACTTGTTTCATGTAAAAAAAGATATTATTACTATGTGCCCATTTTGTTTTTGTTGAATGTTAGAAATGTTTTTAGAATGGTTGACTTTGGTGTGTTGTAGTGGTTCCATTTTGATATTTATAGGAGTTGGTGACCTACATGAAATTGTGGATAGATAGAGCCATAGAGGTAACTAATAAACGAGTGGATACTGTTTAAAATCCCCAAATTTTGTTTCTTTAATAAATAAATTCTAAGCGTGTTAATGTGAAAAGAATATACTTACATAATCTTGGGTGCATGTATATATAATCATTGGACACATTCACACAAGAAACTACTCACCCCCATGTTTCTCATGTTAATTATCCAAATTTCATTATTTATTGCTCATAATTATGATTTTGTTTGTTTGATGATTGATTTTTGATCTGCTTTTGGATTTCAAGTGTAAAGTTTTGATCTTTAGATTTGGCAGAGTGAAAAAAGTTTGAATCTTTATTTTTCTGTGGTTTAGTTTAATGGGAGCTCCATAGAGGAGGATAAGCTTTTTAAGTGATGAACAAGACTATGAAGCAATCGGCAGAGAAACGAGACGACATGCTGTTGCATTCGGCAGTTAGTGCTGAGAATTTGGGATTGGTTATTGAAATACTTACTAAGAGTGAAGATCAAGAACTCAAGGAGTTGTTGTCCAAGCAAAATCAATCCGGTGAAACTGCCCTTTATGTTGCTGCTAAGTTTGGATATGTTGACTTGGTGAAGGAGATGATCAAGTATTATGATATTGGGGATGCTGGTCTTAAAGCTAGGAATGGCTCTGATGCTTTCCATATAGCTGCCAAACAAGGGCATCTAGGTATTACTTCCGGAATCTAATTGTTCTTTTGTTATTCGATTATATAGACCTTGTTTTATAAATTGTTAGGGCGCCAGATAATGGTAGACAATTAATTATAGTTTTGATTTGTTTTAATCCAGTATAAATTTATTGATGCTTAGATGGATCGACTCTCAATATGTAGAGCTATGTGTGATCGATCTTTTAAGTTTTAGAGCCTTAATTTGGTAGTGTGTGGAGTCTACAAATTATCTGATTTTAGATGGACACTTTTTTTAATTATTTGATTGTTACTTGTAGAGGTGGTGAAGATTCTGATGAATGCTCTTCCGGAACTTTCATTGACTTTTGATCAATCCAACACTACAGCGTTGCATAGTGCCTCATCACAAGGTCATACTGAAGTCGTAAAGTTTCTTATGGAGAAAAATGGCAACCTGGTCACCATAGGAAAAAGTAATAAGAAAACAGCGTTGCATTCTGCAGCTAGAAATGAGCATTTAGAGGTAGTAAAGGTCCTCTTGAGCAAGGAAAGTGAGATTGCTTTAATGACTGACAAAAAGGGCCAAACAGCTCTTCATATGGCTGTTAAAGGACAGAGTGTAGAGGTGGTTAATGAGCTTATATCTTCAAAACCTGATCTGATTAATATGCTTGATGGCAAGGGAAATACTGCGCTTCATATAGCAAGCCGCAAAGGTCGCACAAAGGTAAACAGACTTATCAAATATGACTATCAACTTAATAATAGAAATAATAAGTTCATTTGTTAATTATCATTAGTTATTAATTATTATCAAGCCCTTGTGCTACTTATAGGTAATAATGAGCTTATATGATTAAGAAGATATCTTAGTTACATGGAAGGTCTCTAATCTCTTCTGTTTATTTAAAGAAAATCTATGTCATAAGCTGTTATAATCACAATCTAGTGCTAGTTTATAAATTTAAATTGGTTTTGTGCAAAATGCCTTGTTTAGACCTTGCAACTTCCATCCCTAGAAAATATTTCATTGGACCAAGATCTTTCACTACAAATTCTTGAGCTAGCAAACTTTTAAGTTTTTTCAACTCACCAAGATCATTACCCGTCAATATTATATCATCCACATAGACAATAAGAATAGCAATCTTATTACCTACCGAATGTTTGAAAAATAATGTATGATCTGACTGACCTTGTTTATACCCGTATTTTTTGAGTACTTGATTGAACCTCTCAAACCATGTACGCGAGGATTGCTTCAATCCATAAATTGATTTTGTTAACTTGCATACGGTTCCGTTCCCATACCTTCCTTCAAATCCAGGAGGGATTTTCATGTACACTTCTTCTTTTAGATTTCCATTGAGAAAAACATTTTTGATGTCCAATTGATGCAAGGGCCAATCAAGATTAGCAGCTATTGATAATAAGATTCTTACGGTGTTCAATTTTGCAACTGGCGCGAACGTCTCTGTATAATCCACTCCATATTTTTGAGTGAAACCTCTTGCTACCAATCTCGCTTTGTATCTTTCTATAGTTCCATCAGCTTTGTATTTGACTGTAAACACCCACTTGCATCCCACCACATGTTTGTCCTTTGGTTTGTCAACTATCGTCCATGTGTTATTGTCTTCCAATGCTCCAATTTCCTCATAAACAGCCTTCTTCCATTCAGGATGTGAGAGAGCTTCATTAATGTTTCGAGGGATGTCTACTTTTTCAATGTTTGCATTGAAAGCTTTAAACTTCGGAGTAAGCTTGCTATAACATACATGATTAGATATAGGATGCATAGTACAGGCCCGCACACCTTTTCTTTTGGCAATGGGTAATTCTGTTTCTAACATGTTAGAAGACTCATGGTTAGGAATAGAATCATGTAAGATAGGATTGACGAGATTACTTACAGAAGGATTTGTCAATGGTTCAGACTCATGGGTTGCTGGAATTGTAGTTGGCTGTATTACTTGATGTTTCTTTGGTCGCCGAGAATAGACTAACACCTCTGTATTTTTTTGTTGAGGTTGCTGCCCTGTATCTTCTTGTAAATGAGAATGAGTGACATCAGATGTGATATTAGAATCAATATCACTTATATTTGGTGTGGCTATAGGCAAACATGTGTCCCAATATGAAGCATCACTCTTTGTCCCTCCCTCAAACGAAGTGTTGGAATAAAAAGGTTTTTCCTCGTTAAATGTGACATCCAATGAAACATAGATGCGTCGTAAATCAGGATTATAACATTTGTATCCTTTTTTTGAAGAGGAGTATCCTAAGAAGATACATTTTTGGGCACGAGGATCAAATTTTGTTTTAGGTCCTAACACATGAACATAAGAGGTGCAACCAAATGTTTTTAGAGGAAGGTTAGAGAGAAGATGAATATTAGGATAAACTGTGAGAAGGATTGAGAGTGGAGTTTTATATTGTAAAACTCGTGAAGGCATCCTATTAATAAGATATGCAGCCGTAAGAATAGCTTCCCCCCAAAAATGTTTTGGAACAGATGTGGTAAACATAAGGGCTCTGGCTACTTCTAATAGGTGGCGATTTTTTCTTTCGGCAATTCCATTTTGTTGGGGTGTGCCAACACATGAGCTTTTGTGTATAATTCCATGAGAAAGAAGGTAATCTCCCAAGATAGAATTGAAATATTCAGTTCCATTATCAGTATGTAACACTTGGATATTAGCATTGAATTGAGTTTGAATCATGGAATGAAAATTTTTAAATTGAGATGCAACATCAGATTTATTTTTAAGAAGGTATACCCAACTCACACGTGTATGATCATCAATGAATGTAATGAACCATCGTGTATTGGTGATGTTTGAAACTCTAGAAGGACCCCATATATCGCTGTGAATAAGAGAAAATGGATGCGAAGCTGTATAAGGACGAGGGCGAAAAACTGTTCGAGTATGCTTTGCAAATTCACACACTTCACATTTAAACATGCTCAAGTTTTTATTACGAAAAAATTCAGGAAACAAGTGTTTCATGTAGGGAAAACTAGGATGGCCTAGCCTATAATGCCACCGCATAATATCATCATAACCAGAGACATTACATCCATAAATGGTGTTATTTTTCAATTGAGTAGAGGGCAGATCCACATCAAAGTAATACAGACCACTACACTCCTTCGCACTCCCAATCGTCTTCCCCGATGATAAATCCTGAAAAATACATTGAAGGGGTGAAAACTTAGCTTCGCATTTTTGGTCAAGAGTAAGTTTGCTGATAGAAAGAAGGTTACATGACAAATTTGGAACATGAAGAACATTTTTAAGAGTAATATGAGGAGATAAAACAACTGATCCTTTCCCAGCCACCGTCGAAAGGGTACCATCAGCAATTTTAATTTTTAAATTACCTGGACTAGGGTGGTAAGAAGTGAACTGATGCGATTGACCAGTCATATGGTCTAAGGCACCTGAATCTACAATCCAAGGGGAGTTTTGTACAGTAAGAGCAGCAGGAATACCTGACTTGGAAGATACAGTTGCTGGTTCAGAAACAGTATTGGCATTTAAAAGCTGATGAATTTTATTTATCTGCTCCGCTGTGAATGGAAACTGTTCAGCCTGGACAGCAGTGTGTGCTTGTTTAGGAGGAGCACGTGGTTTCCAGTCTGCTGGTTTTCCATGGATAATCCAACACTTTTCTACAAGATGACCAGGCTTGTTACAGTGAGTACACCAAGGACGCTCTTTGCGATTTCCACGCAAGTCAGCACCAGAATTAGGGCCACGGACAGCAAGCGCAGAGTGATCGCGGACAGAAAATGCAGAGTTATCAATTTCTGTAGCAGTAGTGGGACCCATCATGACACGCTTTCGACTCTCCTCTCTACGCACTTCTGCAAATGCTTCACGCACAGAAGGAAGAGGAGACTTTCCAAGAATACGACCACGAACCTCGTCCAATTCACGGTTCAATCCATGAAGAAAATCAAACAACCTTTCTCTATCAAGCATTTTTTGATAAAAAAAGGCATCTTCCTTGCACTTCCAGTCAGGCACATAAAATAAATCAATTTCTTGCCAGAGATTATTAAGAGCATTATAAAATTGTGTTACCGTCAGATTTTGTTGTCGTTGGTCACGAAGTTTGGACTTGAGTTCGAATACTTGAGCAGAGTTCTCAAGATCAGAGTAGGCCTCTTTAACGGCTTCCCATAGTTCTTGAGCAGTAGAAAGAAATAAATACGTTTTTCCGATATCCACCTCCATAGAATTTATAAGCCATGCCATTATCAAAGAATTTTCCGAGTCCCATTTGGCGAATGAAGTATCAGTTTTCTCTGGTGCAAGAGTGTCACCATTCAAATAACCAAACAAACCTCTACCACGAAGGTACAAAGTCACTGAACGTGACCACTGCAGAAAGTTTTGACCATTTAACTTATGAATTGTGATTTGAAGAGAAGGCTGGTTTTCAAAAGAAAGATTGGAAGCACCAGTACCAGTTGATGTTTTTTTTGAGTTGACGGAAATGTCATCTGATGATACTGTGGAGTTTTTGTTACTGGCCATTGTTATTTATCAATGGCTGAAGAAGAAGATGCTTAAAAATTAAGGCTCTGATACCATAAAGAAGAAGAATATGTTGAGATGTATTGACATATCTCTTTCTGTATGAAAAGGAGCCTGTTAAATAGGATGTGGTACAATCTACCTAGCTGTACAATTAACTAACTACCCTCAAATCAGTTCCTAAATATCTGGTACATTTAATATAAATATATCAATCTCCTGTTAAGGAATGATACTAATTAAATACAAAATATTCTGCATTAACTTTTACATGCTCAGTTCAATGTAGTTGTTCAAAAGTTACTGAAACTAAGAGAAAGGGTTTGAAATTGTTGTCACTTCATCCTTGCTATTTCTGTGAAGTAAGCATTCCACTTTATGCATTCAAGCGTATACATTTGCTATTTGCATATGCATTCATTATGCTAATTATATTTCTGTGAAGTAGGGATTCCTATTTGTTTTGCCTCGGCTGCAAGTAATTGACTTCAGCATATACATATGCTTAAAATTAAGATGTTTAACAGTATTTCGTTTTCCTTAATCAAAAATTGAAAAACTTCTGATTAACACACGTATCGCTATGCAGATTATCCAGGCACTACTAAGCCACAAAGAAATTCTTGATACAAAGGCAATAAACAAATCTGGAGAAACTGCTCTTGACACTGCTGAAAAAACTGGCCGTTCAGAGATTGGAAGTATCCTACAAGAGTATGGGGTCCAGAGTGCCAAAAATATGAAGCTACCACCACCAACAAATGCTACCAAGGAACTGAAACAAACAGTAAGCGATATCAAACACGAGGTTCATCATCAGATCGAACACACACGCCAAACAAGAAAACAGATGAAAGGAATAGGCAAGCAGATCAACAAGATGCATTTGGAAGGGCTCAACAACGCTATCAA
The DNA here is from genome assembly GCA_036435485.1 of Saposhnikovia divaricata. Taxonomy (NCBI): domain Eukaryota; kingdom Viridiplantae; phylum Streptophyta; class Magnoliopsida; order Apiales; family Apiaceae; genus Saposhnikovia; species Saposhnikovia divaricata. Next base: position 62,537,554 of record CM071598.1, read on the forward strand.
CTCTACCACGGTTGTTGCTGTTTTGATTGCCACTGTTGCATTTGCTGCTATTTTCACTGTCCCTGGTCAATATGTAGACGAGCGTGGAGATTTGAAACCTGGAATGTCTCTAGGAGAAGCAAATATTGCCCCAAAGCCCCAGTTCACAATTTTCCTTATATCCGACTCTCTTGCACTCTTTATATCATTGGCTGTTGTGGTGGTTCAAACTTCGATCGTAGTTGTTGAAAAGAAGGGGAAGAAGCAAATGATGGCAATTATTAACAAGCTCATGTGGTTGGCTTGCGTTTCTATTTCAGTGGCATTTTTTGCACTTTCCTTTATTGTTGTAGGAGACGACGAATTTTTGCTAGCACTTGGAGTAACAATAGTAGGGACATTGATCATGGCCACAACATTGGGGACAATGTCCTACTGGGTTATTTTGCACCGAATTGAGGCTTCTAACTTAAGGAGCATTCGCAGGTCTGCAAGGAGTAGTAAGTCGAGATCATTTTCACAATACGTAACATCAGATTCAGAAAATAATGAGTACAAGAATCTGTATGCAATTTGATTGTGCCAGTCCACAGGTTCATTCTCTGTTCTCCAGGCCTCCCATCCTGTTTTTTTAACTACATATCTCCATATTACTTATGTATATAGATAGATAATTGCAATATCTCTAACCCGAGTTGTAGGGTTTTTTGAAAGTTTTCAGCAGGCCAGATGCTGACTTGTAATACTCACTAGTGTGTAATGTATGCTTATGTTTTGTACTTCATCTGTTCATAATATAATATAGGCATTACAGTCTAATTTCTACTGGCCCTGTGTGGGACCGAATATATCTTTCACTTCCCTTTGTTGAACCATACATGATGCTAATCAATTTAGTAAAGTCTAAAGCATATCACTAGTTGCAAGGTCAAATTTGTGTACATTGGTTTATCAAGTTCTTAATACTCGATAGTATCTATGGCCCAAAATCTTTCAGTAGTTTTGTAATCTATGGCCATGCATTCAACAACGAATAAATTTATTTTAATATAATAACTGGAAACTATTTGAGTTGGTAGTTCATACCTAATAATATTGAAAAAATCAACAGATTCTTGGATCACAAGTATGTTGACCCTTAAACATATGTTTCTGTGTGTATTCTACTTCTTGAGTATTAATACATCTATATTATGATATTATGATTTATCAAAACAAAACAATCTGTATTCTGAGGATTGTGTATTTAACCACACTAGTAGACAACTTTGGCCCTTCCAAATCTTTTCAAGAATTTTCTTTTCATTATTTTTAAAAGTATACTCACACAGCAAAGACTACAAAAATTGAAAAATTCCCTACTTTGATGCAATGGTCCAAGTCTAACAGTTCTTGAGTTGCACTGATTGAATGTGGAAGCCTCAAGTCGTGCCTATGGTTTATAATTAGTGAGGAAAAGCTGCTTGTTTTTACAGTACTCTAAAGTGAAGATGACCTTGGTTTCCATATAAAGTGAAGATAACCTTGGTATGTGTGCAAAAGACTAGGAAGTTTTCTTCTTTCTATTCTTTCTTTTTCCAGTTGAAAAGAGTCTATCTTTTTCTGTTGTAAAGCAATGGTGAAGACTGAAGATTACTACTAGTAATTATACTGTAGTTCCTAAAGCAATAGCTTGTTAGCTGGTTTGCACTTTGTGCAGTTGCCATTACTCATGGAAATTGCAATAAAGCTTAGTGTGATTATGAGCCCATGAACTAATCTCAACTCCCACGTGTCTGAAAATCGAATCCCTTTTTACTGTTAGAAGACCTTCACTGAAATTCACAAGTGGGGGCTGACTCATGGTTGTTAACTCAAGCAGTGCAATCTACCAGTCCTATTTCACTTGCAGAAGAAACCATATGCATACAGGGAGATGATCGATGACATACTATTGTTGTAGCATATCTTATCCTGATAAATAACCACGGTATGTGATAAATGAGATTTCCCCAACATTCACACCAAAATCTTAGTTTTACACCACAAATCCTAATTTTACACATCACATTCACGGTAAATAATTGGGGTATGGTATGCTATATCAATCGTCTACCAGGGATCCGGGACCCATGCATATAATATACATATATTGCTCAGATCAAGAAATAATATGATTTATATTATGGTTGGAGTGTAAGAAAACTAACAGCAGGGAAGAACAGAATATGAGTAATCTCTACTGAAAATGTAATTAAAATAATTTCATCTACTCTGACAATCTAATAATAAAACTCATGGTCACACAGTAAAAACTAAAAAGCCAAAATTTTCTAGTAATAATTTTGTCTGGGGAGGAAATGCACACATTTATAGTTATCATCAAATGCCCGAAGATCACATGGGAATTGTAGAAAGCAGAAGATATAGTATTTAGCAGGAAATGGGTAATATTTAAACATTGGATTCCCTAAGCTGCAAGTCTTGAAACAGAAAATGAGCAAAAACCAGCTTCATTTACTGTGTTTTTTGTTGTAAAGAGCTGTTGAGATTTTTTACAGTGTGCTATTGCTGCTTCAATAGAACCATCAATCTCTGAACTAGCACTGCTGCTCCTCTTGAGTAGCTGCGAATCATTTACCCCGTTCGAGTTAAATGAAAATGAAGATGATAAAGATGAAGCACCGGATGAAGATGAAGATGAGGATTTTATTGTGGACTGGCGCTTGTTTGTCCCGGAAAATGATTTTCTGTGAGTTCTTGTGACATTGTCTTGATCAAACTCATCTTTCTCAATACTATTCATGACAAAGGCTAGTGTTGGAAATTTCATCCCTTTTCCGATTTGCTCAGATGCTGTATTTTTTGCTACCTTAATATACCTACTGAAATAATCTCTGCTACCATTTGAAATTTGCCCAGATTCTTCAACTCTGCAGGTTGGTTTTGCGCAGGATTCATCAGAACAACCAGATTTTGAAAACAAAGATTTGAAATACGCCCTTGAAGCTCTAAGCTTTTGGCCTAAAGAAGATTGCTTGATCAGCCTGAGCTTATTTTTGGACCAAGATTTTTTAGGCTCATTACTGCCACTAACAAAACCACTCAGTTCAGTAGACCAATTAAAGTAGCCATTCTGATTAAGTTCGCAACTGACTCGACAAGACTCCGATGGAGAAATATTGCAGGATTGATCCAATGGGGTGTTACTAGTAGTAGCAGGAAGTACAGTGTTGCATTCTTGATCTTGATTGAAAGTTTTAGTGGCTGAGTTTTGGAGGAGTTTTTGGACCATTTGTAAACGCGGCGGAAGGTGAAGAGGAAGGAGCTTTCCTTTGTAAAAGAGTTCATCAGCAGGAGAAGTGGTGGTTTCTTTTTCAAGACGAATGGAATCACACATTTGAAATTCAAATTCTCTGGCTTGTGGTGATGCAAAGAAAGGACTTGCAGAAGAAGAGCTCACTTCCATATCTATGTACTCATCTTCTGCATTACTACACAATGTAAGAGTAGTTGTGGCCATTGATTTCATCTCTTCATTTCTTGGACATGCTCATGGGAAGCTGAGCTTAGAGTAAGTGGAAATGGAGAAGGACTTAGCTTTCTTTAAAGCACACATACTGGCAAGGTAGAAAAGCATTTTAAAAGATTTGTCAGTTATTTCTTTTTTTGATTTTTTCAATAAATCTTGAATGCTTCAAAAAAATATTATAATGCTTTACATAGAATGGGCTTCCCATTTGTTTTTTTTCATCATTAAAAATACTGATATTCATTTGTCTGTTTGAATGCATTTTCTACTTAAACTCTACATTATTACATTTTCCTGCTATAGTACAGTCTCATAAATTACTATAATTTACGTAGATACATATGTATAAAGTTCAAATCTTTGGTACGTTCAATAGGTATCTTTGAATGATATATATGTGTAAATCTGTGATATCAGAATGTGCCGACAGCATTGCCACGAATGGTTGGATACATGCTATCTTAAAAGTATCTATGAAAATGTAAGTGGAATATATGCTCTTCACTTTCTTGAATTTTCAGCTTTTTAAGGCACCATTTTTCTTGTGATTTAACAAATCATGAAGTTTGGATTGATTCTGCTACCTCTTTTTCGATCGGATTATTTTTTGGTAGAATCCTTATAGGTAAAATGGCAGTCTAATTACTAATCCTAAAACAACTTAGTCAAGTACAGAATATGATAATGTTATTTGATGCTAATCTTTACTATAATCTATTAGTAGACCCATAGCTCTACGTGATGGTGTTTTTTAGCACTACTAATTAACTCCCAAGAGCCAAGATTATTTTAAGTTGAATGTGAAGACTCTAGCATGCATTTGTCTGCAACACTCACTGGTTCTTCTCTGCAGAAAAATTCAAGTTTTTAAAAACCAGCCCATTTCCAAGGTCCTGGTTTTTTGCACTCTCATGATTTTATAATCATCAACCAAAAAGATACACAAAAACTGGTATGGGTCTCCACGTTTGACCTGGTCAATGTGAGCTTCATTTTCGAATGTTACCGTAAATTCTCACATTTCTTGATAGTAGAAAAAGACTCGTGAATTTTGTTTTTACCCATTTGTCTGTTGATGTAGGACAATATGTAACAAACACTTGTATTAAGAGAATGATTACAATTACAGAAAATCAAGCAAAGAGTTATACAATATCCCAAGAATAATGTTAATATTATTTTTAAGAATTTATGTATATCAAAGTCCCCTACGGTTGATAAAACTCAGCATATATAGCTGAATTAATCAGCTGTAGTGGGCTACACACAAAACTGGAAAGTAAACTAATAATGCCTTAAAACAAGGGCACCACTCAATACAATAATTACACACAATACAATAATTAAAGATACAATAATTGACACACAATACAATAATTAAAAAGATAATGACAGCTGATCCCTATCAACTCTCTCCGGCTAAGAAAAGTTCGGTTCTGTCGAACTGAACTCCGTATAACTCGCAAAAAGATCAGGGGCAAGTCGGCGAAACTCTGAAGTGCTGATCCAAGTACGCTCATCCTCTGATCTACCACTCCAATGAACCAAATACTGTCGATAGCCACCACCACGTCGAGTTAGCACAATCCTCTCATCCAGAACGTAAATAGGCACATCAACTGGCTGCGGTGAAGAAACATAAGCGGGTATAGGAGGCACCAGTACCGGTGGGGTAGATATAGGCTCAATGGGGTCAGAAGGAACTGATGTAGTAACAGGTGGTAAAGATGAAGGTATATCATGTGAAGAAAGTGAAGAAGATGTATAAATATCAGTTGGTTCATGAAAAGGAGTAAGATCTTCTACATTAAACACAGGGCCAATAGACATACCACTAGGAAGATCCAACTTATAAGCATTAGTACCAATTCTTTTTTGAATTCGAAATGGTCCCGTCCTCTTAGCATGCACTTTCTTCCAAGCACCAGGAGGTAACCTCTCAGTGCGGTGTCACAACATAACCTGATCACCTTCATTATATTCCCGAAACCTGCGATGAACATCTGCAGCAGACTTATAATTTTCATTGCTTAAATTAATTTTCTGTCATATCTCAGCATGCAAATCATGAATGTACGTGCAAAAGACTCGGCAGACTCGCTACATCTATAAGCATGTGGAAGAGGAACCAAATCTATGGGTTTCCTAGGCTGATTACCAATGTAAGCCTCAAAAGGACTGACTCCTGTAGACCTATTAACAGAACTGTTATAGGCAAACTCAGCTGTGGGCAGAACCCTATCCCAACTAGACACGTGTTCTCCTACAAGACACCTAAGCAAATCACCTAGACTCCTATTAACGACCTCAGTCTGTCCGTCGGTCTGTGGGTGATAGGCGGTAGAGAACTTGAGACTAGTCCCAAGTAACTTCCAAAGAGTCCTCCAAAAGTAGCTCACAAACTTGACATCTCTGTCAGAAACAATAGTCAATGGGACACCATATATCCTAACTACCTCACGAAAGAAGATGGAGGCAATATGAGCAGCACTATCAGTCTTACTACAAGGAACGAAGTGAACCATCTTAGTAAAACGATCCACTACAACGAAGACTGAATCATGCCCACTACGTGTCCTAGGTAACCCTAATACAAAATCCATACTAAGGTCCTCCCAAGGAGCATGAGGAACCGGAAGAGGAGTGTATAAACCCGTATTCTGTTTCCTACCCTTGGTCGTTTGACAAGTGCGGCACCCTGCAACTATACGAGCGACATCCCTCTTCAAGCTAGGCCAATAAAACCTATCCTCAACAATGGCAATTGTCTTATCTCGACCAAAATGACCGGCTAACCCTCCCGCATGCAACTCTCTCATAAGATGATCCCTCAAAGACGTACTAGGGATGCATAAGCGAACCCCTCGAAACAAGTATCCATCATGAACACAATACTCTCTCGAAGGTGGAGAGCTAGGATCCTGAAAGCTAGCATAAATCTCTCCAAAATCTCGACATAACGGATAATCCTGTATCATATGTGTAAATCCGACTACCTCTACACTCAAAGTGTTAAGGAGAATGGATACTCTACTCAGTGCATCAGCGACTTTGTTCTCGTTACCTTTGCAATGCCTAAGCACAAAGGTATACTCCTGAACAAACTCAAACCACTTAGCATGTCGATGATTAAGCTTCTTCTGGGTGTTAATATACTGTAACGCTTGGTGATCGGAATAGAGCAAAAACTCTTTAGGAAACAAATAATGTCGCCAATACCTAAGCGCCTGCACTACAGCATAAAACTCCCTCTCATAGGTGGTATATCTCTTTTTGGCCTCGTTAAGCTTTTCACTGAAGAAAGCTATGGGATGGCCCTCCTGACTCAATACTCCACCTATACCTACGCCAGAGGCATCACATGCTACCTCAAAAACCTTACCAAAATCTGGCAAAATGAGTACTGGAGCATGTGTTAGCTTATCCTTCACCTCAGTAAAGGCCCTCTCAGCTGATTTAGACCAAACAAACTCCCCTTTCTTCATGCTATCAGTAATGGGAGCCATAATGGAACTAAAGCCTCTGATAAACCCTTTACAGAAGGTAGCTAATCCATGGAAACTACGCACCTTATGGATATTAGAAGGTTCTGGCCACTCTGCAATGGCTTTTACCTTCTCAGGGTCTGCCGAAACCCCATCTTTGGAAACGATAAATCCAAGGAATATCACGGAGTCACGCACAAAAGAGCACTTCTTTAGGTTCACATACAATTTCTCACGTAAAAGAGCTGCCAGAACCTGTCGCAAGTGAGATAAGTGTTCCCCTCGCATGGGGCTATATATGAGTATGTCATCGAAATATACGACAACAAACCTACCAATAAAAAGACGAAGCACTTGGTTCATGACCCTCATGAACGTGCTCGGGGCGTTGGATAGTCCAAACGGTAGGACTAACCACTCATAAAGCCCATCCGATGTCTTAAAGGCAGTCTTCCACTCATCTCCCTCCCGGATACGAATCTGATGGTATCCACTCCGTAAGTCAATCTTTGTGAAAAACTGAGCTCCAACAATCATATCTAGCATGTCATCAAGTCTAGGTATAGGGAACTTATACTTGACGGTGATCTTGTTGATAGCTCGACTATCACAACACATCCTCAAACTGCCATCAGCCTTTGGTGTGAACAAGGCCGGTACAGCACAAGGGCTAAGACTCTCTCTCACAAACCCTTACTCAATAACTCCTCAACCTGTCGCCGCATCTCTATCTGCTCAGTAGGATTCATCCTATAATGCGGCAAGTTAGGTAATGAAGATCCAGGGACTAAGTCTATAGCTTGCTGGATGTCCCTAAGAGGTGGCAATCCCTGGGGTAGCTCATCGGGTATGATATCTGCAAACTCATCAAGAATTTGCTGAACATCCCTAGGAAGCTCAATACCCCTCTCTAAGGGTGTGTCCCTCACCTCTTTATCAACTAGCATATACACAACCTTAGACTCTAAGGCACATCTCTCAAACTCATTCTTCTTCAAAACATGGAGAGATTTAGTTGGTTTTGTAGGTATGCTGTTGACCTTCGCCTCACTACTGGGAATCTCACGAGGTCTACTTGGTCGCAAAGTGACCTCTTGCCCATTATGCATAAACAAATAAGTGTTTTGCCTCCCATAGTGAGTCACACTACGGTCATATAACCAAGGTCGTCCTAGGAGTATATGAGCAACATCCATGGGGAGGACATCACACCATACACTCTCCTCGTAACCCTACAGGTGGATCGGTACAAGACATCTATGAGTCACAGGAATAGACGTCTTGTTGACCCAAGCGACACTATAAGGTTGTGGATGTGGTTCAGCCTTTAGCTTCAATCGCGCAACTGCGATCTCGGCAACCACATTCAGACAACTACCCCCCATCAATAATGACCTTAGAGGACACTCCTCCAACTCTGCTGTAGATATGAAAGATAGAAGTCCTCCTCCAATCGTCCTCCCTCACTTGAGTATACATGCATCGCTTGACACCCAATTGTCGGTTCCTGCTGCAGGCATTGCTCAGCCTCATCGTCCAATGGGTCATGAGGACTATACAACTCATCATCTATAGGGATGTGATCCTCTACCTCTCCTTCTATAACTCCACCAATAAAGTTCATACTCTTCTTCTTCGGGCACTCAAATAACCTATGCCCTGGTTCATGACAGTAAAAACACTTCATGGTGGAAGTACCTACGGATTGTTTCGTGGAGGTACTCACAGTGTTACTAGCCCTAGAAGTCCCCTGAGAGGCAGAAACTGTCCGACTCTGGGGTATAACTCGACTCAAAGGCTGACTCTGATATGAAGAACTCCTCCGCTGAAAGTTGTCCTTCAACCGATACTCATGCTCTAGTGCAACTTGAAAAATGTCCTCTAAGGTGTTCATCTGATTAATAAGCACATGTTGCTTGATCTCTGGACGCAGTTTGTTGTGAAACTTAATGAGGGTCATACGAGCCTTCTCCTTAAGATCGCATCTGTGGACAAGCTCCCTAAACTTGCTGATGTACTCAGCAACAGGCATGGTACCCTGATAGAGGTTATCAAACTGCTCCATCAATCTATCCTTATGCCCCCTCGGTAGGTAGTATCGAGACAGGCGCATCTTCATCTCGGTCCAATGCCTAATAGGCGGTTCTCCCACGCGCTCTAGATCTCTCTCAACACTACTCCAGAAAATGTTAGCTTGCTTCACAAGCTTCATATTCGCGAATCTAACCCTACGCCCATCATCCATATCATGCCAATCAAAGAACTTCTCCATGCTGGCTAACCAGTCAGAGAACGCATTAGGGTCAAATCTCCCGTCAAACTCTGGGGCATCTACCTTAATCTTCGACACATCGTTTTGCCTCTGGTCAAACCTATTATGGTCCCTGTAATTACGGTAACCCTCCTCCTCATAATCATACAAGTCTACCCTAGGTTCTCCACCACGTCCTCCCATTGCCCCTCGCTCTTGACGTTGAGGTTGAACGACAACCTCTTCGCCTCTATCCTCCACATTGATGACAGGCCTCCTAACCTCTAAAGCGTCTATCCTCTCATGTACCTCACCCAACTTAGTGTTCATTACCCGAGTAAGATTATTAATGCTCTCCATAAGCCGAGCCATAGTCGGCTCAGTAGGTGGGTCAGGGGTAATGTTGGTACCGCTACGTGTTCCTACCATGATTATTTTAAATGCAAAGCCGAGATATGATAGAAATTAATTAACAACTAAATCATGATTCGACTACAGATATTATCACTAATCTCGAGAGAAAATAATAAAAATGACAGATAATATGCAACTAAGATGGAATAATAATGCAACTAAGAAAACAACTCCACACGAATTAGCTAAGAGAATTAATTACTTCTACTACGAATTAAATAATATAATAATATGGGGAATGGTCCTAATATTTAAAATAGAATTTTTTTAAGCAGAAAATCTTTTTTTTTTAAAGTAAAGTTTGGTGACTAAAAGGCATAGGTTGACTAAAGCAAACTGTGGACAATATATAAATATATAGATACTGTATATATATATAAGTGTTGGGTCAGTGTTACCCCCTTTGTCTTTCGCACAAACAGCAAATAAGTAACTGGAGATGTTCCGGAAAGAAGAACGGCATAGCTTTTGTGATGGAAGAACTGAACAGCAAGTTGTAGCAGCTCCGGTAGTTGATTTCGTCGAGAATCTGGCGACAACAACAACTCCGGCAGGTGCGTCTTCTTCTTCGTACTTTTGATCCTTAGCCACCTCCAAACCAGTAGCAACAGCTTGTAATTGATCTGAATTGCAATTAGGGTTAAGGATTTGGGTCGGTTCGGTGTTTTCTGGTGGGTACAACGGTGTTGTGGTGGTGGTGATTGGTGTGAGGGATGTTGGCTGACTAGAGTTAGGGCTCTGGTGAACAGTGACCACGTCGATGAACAGTGCTTACGTCGATGAACAGTAGTTTCCAGGCAGTGAACAGTACTGGAGGTGGTGAACAGTCACAACGGTGAGCAGCAGTAGCAGTTCCGGCAGCGGATATTGGGTTGATTCTGGTGGCAGTGGTGAACAACTCCGTTGGATGAACAGTGAATATGATTCTTAACAACAAAACCAAGAATTTTGGCTTTGATACCAATTTGATGTAGGACAATATGTAACAAAAGCTTGTATTAAGAGAAGATTACAATTACAGAAAATCAAGCAAGAGTTATACAATATCCCAAGAATAATGTTAATATTATTCTCAAGAATTTATCCTTTATTATAATACCTGAGTCTACCACATATCAGTTAACCAATCAGAAAACTATGAATTATTTTAGAACCAATCACAACGCATTCCTAAATTTTAGACCAATCATGTTATGTTAAGAGTTTTCCTTATTGACATTCTCACCCTACTTAGTTAACTATGGTTAGTTAACACTTCTATAATTTAAATACAATAATGATTTTATTTAACATATCCATAAATACATATTTTTAAATCAAAAAATATTTACTAAAAAATCATAATTTTAATTTGAAATCAATCACGATATACTATTATATATTTTAAATTAAATTTCATAATTAATCATTCATTAATCAACCACTCTTTTAATATAAAATCAATAACAATCATATTATCATACACTATAAATAGATTTTCATAATACATGATGTACAATTAAATTTTTTTTAGATAATTATAATCTAACTTAACTATAAATCTGAAAAATCGGATTTGAATTCAGATTTGAAATAATTTGGATAAAATCCATACCTTCAAAGACTATCCTACACTATTAATAGATTTTCATAATACATGTTGTATAATTAATTTTTTTTAAATAATTACAATCCAATTCAACTAGAAATCTGAAAATTCAGATTTGAAATTTGATTTGAAATAACTTGGATAAAATCCATATCTTCAAAGAGTCAATAGTATTAAAAGCTCAAAAATATATTTATTCAAAATTTGTTAATAAAATTAATTATTTAATAAATATAAACCAACACTACAGAATCTGATTTGAATCATATTTCAAATAACTTGGATAAAATTCATATCTTCAAAAACTCGATTTTTTTGAAGGCTCAAAAATATATTTATTCATAATTTTTAATAAAATTAATTAATAAATCTTTTATTATATTAAAAGTTTTCTTTATTTATCATTCTTATCTTATTATATTAACCTTGATTAGTTAACAATTTAATACCTGAGTCTACCACACCAATAAACCAATCAAAAGCGAGGAATTATTTTAGGACCAATCAGATTTCATTCCTAAATTTTAGATCAATCGTATCATATTAAAAGTTTTCCTTATTTATCTTTCTATACCCACTTTACTAATTGTAGTTAGTTAACAATTCTAATTAAAATATATTAACTATTTAATTTAACATGCTTATATATTATAAATACTTTTAATAAAAAAATATTCGACAATAAATTTCTCACATAATATATTTTCATTTTTATTAAATAACAACTATATACTTACGTAATTACGCTAATTATGGTAATAACTCAACCAAATGGAAACATTAGCATAGAAAGTAGCAAGGTACCAATATACTCTAGAGTTAGATGCAATGCAGTTAACCAATTAGAAAATTATGAATTATTTAGGATCAATAAGAGGTCATTCCTAAATTTTAGACCAATCAAGTTATATTAAAAGTTTTCCTTATTTATTATTCTTATCCTATTATACTAACTATGTTTAGTTAACAATTCTAATTTAAATATAGTAATGACTTGATTTAACATATCCATATATTACATTTTTTTTAATGTCAGAAAATATTTATAATAAATTAATGTTTTAAATTAAAATCAATCAGGATTATACAAATATATAATATTAAGCGATTTTCGCAATATGAATTTTCCACTCTTTTGATTTACAATTAATCATAATTGCATTATTATATATTACGAATTAATTTTCATAATTAAAATTTATAATATGAATTATTACGAAATTACCACTAAAATTAAATTAATTATATCATTCTCATCCTAATTTACTTATCGTGGTAACTTAACAATTTTTTTTTTTTTTTTGAAATAAGAAATTTATATTATTTAGTACATGTAAAAATTACATTTTTAAAAGTGATAAAATATTTACTAACTTATCAATGTTTTAATTTAAAGTCAATCACAATTATACTATTATATGTTTTCAAAAAAAAATTATACTATTATATATTACGAGTTAATTTTCATAAATATCAACTACAATCATACTATAATATATAGTCATGGATTACTATTAATTTTCATAAATACTTATTAACTAATCAATCACAATTTTTAATTAAATTCAATCAAAATTATATTATTGTATACTAGCACATCAGTTTTTTGCGTCCCTCTATATGTATAGAACCATTTTCCAAAATTGCATATATATTAATTGATATTAATAAAAATACATTATTTTTATGCATGGATCTATTTATCTATATCATAAAATATAATATTTTAATATCTCAAATACTCGATCTACAATCATAAGGTGCAAATAAATTTGAAAAAATCTATTCTTACTAAATTAAATATTTTTAAAATTTAAAAATATTTAATACACTATTCCAAATCCTTTATTATAATACCGGAGTCCACCCAAGTATACAGTTAGCAACAGTTAACTAATCAGAAAATTATGAATTATTTTAGGACCAATTAGAGGTCATTCCTAAATTTTAGACCAATCAAATTATATTAAAAGTTTTCCATATTTACCATTCTCATCCTATTATATTAACCATGATTAGTTAACAATTCTAATTTAAATATAGTAGTTACTTATTTCAACATATCCATATATTACATATTTCTTAATGTGAAAAATATTTATTAATATGTTAAATTAAAATCAATCAGGATAATACAAATATATAATATTAAGCGATTTCGCAATATTAATTCTTCACTCTTTTGATTTATAATTAATTATAATTGCATTATTATATATTATTAATTTTCATAAATATATATAAGAGCCGATCAGAATTTACCACTAAAATTAAATTAATCACAATATTCTCATCCTAATTTACTTATCGTGATTACTTTATAATTTTTTTAAAATACAAAATTGTTTTAGGGATAATCTCAAAAATACCCGTCCTTCAAATTATTTTTTTTAAAATACTACCACTTTTAAAACTATTTATAAAAATACCTTTCTTTAAAATTCTTTTTTGAAAAATACGTTTTGCAACCTTTGCAACCTCATTTGTAAATTCAGGGCGGCGCCAGCCGTGTGAGTTGCAAAAGTTGCAACTAAACAAATGAGTTTGCAAAAGTTGCAACTGAAAACTGGAAGTTGCAAAAGTTGAACTGAAAACTGGAAGTTGCAAAAGTTGCAACTGAACAAACGAGGTTGCAAAAGTTAAAACTGAACTGGAAGTTGTAAATTAGGTTGCAAAAGTTGCAACTGAAAACTGGAAGTTGCATATGAAATCTATATATGCATATGAGGTTGCATATGAGGTTGCATAATATTGTTCTATCTTTCTAAGTTATATTTTAAAAATTATTTATAAAAAATCATATGAATTCCAAAGTGTAAGGAAATTTTTACAATCATATGAAATTTTTAAGTAAATTGTTACGATCATATATGAAATCAATCTTCATATATAATATTTAAAAAATGTAACATATTTTTAATATTTGAAAAATTATGTATTTTTATAATATATATTATAATTGTGTTTGTGTTTAGCAACCTCATATGCAACCTTATATGCAACCGAAAACTGAAAACTGGAAGTTGTAACTTACAGTTGTCATTTTCGACCAGTTTTTTGAAATATATATATATATATATATATATATATATATATATATATATAATTTCAAAAAAGTGGTCAAAAATGACAACTGAACACTGGAACTTGCAATCAGAAATTCGTCTGCTCCCATATATAGCATCGAAGTTGCAACTTCCAGTTTTCAGTTGAAACTTTTGCAACTTCCAGTTTTCAGTTGCAACTTTTGAAACTTCCAGTTTTCAGTTGCAACTTTTGCAACCTCATTTGCAACTTCCAGTTTTCAGTTGCAACTTTTGCAACTCACACGGCTGGCGGCGCCCTGAATTTACAGATGAGGTTGCAAAGGTTGCAAAACCTATTTTTAAAAAAATAAAAAGTTAAAAACAAAGTTGGTAGTATATTTGTAAAAGTAAGATTGTAGAATTGAAAGAGAAAGTTAATGATAGTAAAAACGTAAAAGAAAGTTAAAAACATATATATTTTTGTAAATATCCTTTTTTTTATTTAGTACATGCATTATTCCATCATGTATGATAATTTTATTTTATTTGACCACACTATGCGGTTAACCAATCTAAAATGAGGAATTATTTTAGGACCAATCAGATTCCATTCCTAAATTTTAGACCAATCATATCATATTAAAAGTTTTCCTTATTTATTTTTGTATACCCACTTTACAGGTTGGATTAGGTACTAATTTTGTAAAATCCAAATCCATATCCAAATATTTTCAGCTTTTAAAAATAAATTCAAATCCAAAACTCAATATCCAAAACCAAATTCGTCGGGTTCGGATTAGATCTGGTTTTTTGGGGATCCAAAATCAGTAGTAATGTAGTCAAATTTAAAAAAATTCCTACACATAAATAATGGTAAGTATTTTTTTACAATAATTAAATACTAAAATAATTAAATTAAGTAAGTAGTCAAATGTAACATATAATACTAATTGACATACTAATTAAAATTTAAAATATGTAAAAAAAAATTATATTTCGTATACATAACATATTAAAAATTTATGTAAAACAAAGAAAATTACATCATATATATTGAAATAAAACTTGAGATTGAGAAATAAAAGTTCTAATTACTAAATTAGTATTGACTATTTCTAATGAAATATTTGAATAAATATAAATAAATTGTATGCCTTACATCTAAAATATTACATATAATAATTTCAAATTAAGATGTCATATTATTTATGTATCAGGTTTCGATATTGGATCGGGTTTCGGATTTCAAATCATATAACGGTTTGGTACAACTGAAATCAAATCCAAATCGAAACTATTTCGGATATAAAATTTAAATTTAAAAACTTCGGGTTCGATTTATCTAAAATTTCGAAGTTCAGATCAGGTTCAATCAGATGGAATTAATTTGTCATCCCTATTTATGGGTAAAAAAAACTAATATTTAATATTCCATATTTTAATTGAAAAGAAAAAAAAAATCAACATACAAACTCCCAAACTAAATATACATATTTTAAGTTGTCATTAAAAATAAGCTGAGGGCAATCACAATAAATTCTAATAGTCATATCTTACTCTAAGAACGAGATATATTGGATTATTTGTTTGATTAATAATGTTAATTTTTCTAAAGTAAATCAACTCACTAATAAAAAAGAACATAAAATTTGTAAAAATGATATTGAACGAACAAATAGGAAATTAGATTAGATGAAAGTTTCTTTTATCATAACTACGTTCGTTTAACGGATCTTTCATAGTAGAAATCCTTTCTTTTGTCGCTGAAACATGCAATCCTTTACTTTAATAATTTATTTTGAATGAATTAATATAATAAAAATTTTAGAAACCCACAGTACTCCACATTTAAATTTACCAAATTTCTAAAAGAAGAAAACTTAAAATATGGGTAAAAAACTTATGAACTCGGTAGGAAGATTTTAAAAAATGAGAGATAGCAAATAAAAATCAAAATGAAGAAAAAATAATAAAGAGGGGTTTAGAACGTTTAAGCGGGGGATGTGTATGTTATGATAATTGTTTGATAATATTAATAATAATGCAATTGGTATAAATTGACGAATAAGTAATTTCATACTTAAATTAATTATATATTAATGAAATTATATATTTTTTTTAAATAATAATTAAAATTATATGTTTACATTAAATAATTAATAAATTTTACCATTCGGTGCGTAGCACGGGTAGAACGCTAGTGTATATCAAAGTCCCCTACAATGGTTGATAAAACTCAGCATATATAGCTGAATTAATCAGCTGTAGTGGGCTACTGGAAAGTAAACTAATAATGCCTTAAAACAAGGGCACCACTCAATACAATAATTACACACAATATAATAATTAAAGATACAATAATTGACACACAATACAATAATTAAAAAGATAATGACAGCTGATCCCTATCATCTATCCCCACTGCTTGTAATTTGGAAGCTAAAACAAGTTGTCTCACTTGTATTCTTCAATTTTAAAGCGGAGGTTCTCACTTCTCACCCTAAATGTAATGGCACGAATTTTGGCTGGAATGTAAACATAACACATTAAAGTATTAAAGTTCTTTTAGTGGATTTAATATATATCACAAGAATATAAGATCGTATAGTTTTTTGTTAATAAAGTTACTAGTATATAGACTAATTAAGAGGCACTGCTATTTACAAAACTTATTTATTTTAAATTATCTTCTAATTCTGCCTATTCTGCTGGCAATTTTGTCAGCGGTGATAATGTACGTTCTGTCATTGATAATGAACGATCCGCTGCCAGTTTTGCCAATGGTGATGTTGTCTGATCTGTTGACAATCTTGGCAAAGGTGATGGTAAGGCACTTGGTGTCATGAGTTCATCGAATTCCCAGTCATTGTCGTCTATTGAGCCTTCTCTGCTTTCCTCGTCAAATGACATCCTAATCTTGGAATGTACTGGGGAACGTGCACCCTTTCCCAACAGTGTCCTGCTTTCAGGAACTGCATAGATCAATTTAAGGGACAGAGATTTACCCAGTTTCGGAGACTTGCCATACTTTTCTCGTGGAGATTGTATTCGAGCAGATAAACTTCTTGGGGGCAATTGCCTTCCTGCTGTCTCTGGTCTTTCTATTTCTAACATTGGTCTTTCCATGGTTTCAAATTCCTCCTTCATATTTCCAAGAGAATTCCATAACTCTTGAATCCTGTGATCTCCCTTACTGATTACAATGCTGTTCCAACATAGGAAATGAGTAATCATAGAACATTTTTGTAACAACATTTTAGGATTAACTTCAATTTCTGAATATTTTTTCAACATTGGCTAAAATTTTCTTTTACGTCTTAAACTAAAAAATGGCGGTATAAAAATTCTGTTACATGGTCTAAAACTTGAAAATGTATTTTGGAAGAAGCATTGTCGAGGAGCATCAACAAAATAATGGGCTGCTTACCTAGAATCATGCGCATTTCTAGTGATGAAATGTTTGCTAATATTCTCCACCACATCGAACATTGTAATAATCTGCATAACGTGATAAAAAATTTAGGAATCTTTAATTTTAAGTAGATATGCACCTTGTTGTTGGGGAAGGGAGGGGAAGGGAAGTGAAGCTTGTAAGGCAGACTTAATATTATAACAACTGTGTGGACATGAAACTATATTCCTGCATGAAGGCCTGAAGTTTGATATAATTCAAAACCTCCTTAAAGACCTCAAAATTAAAATGATCAAACCTTTTCTTCTAATTCCAAATATTCTTCTTCTAGATGTTTCCTTCCTTTATCTGCTTTTAAATTTCCACCATCCATGCTAGTGGCTATCTGTGATCTGGCACAATCCAAAATTTAAAAAAATTGCCATAGTTTAGGTGAACAATGTAAAGAGAGGATTAACGATACCCTTTTATGCTGTCTGCAAGTTTCCTAATATTTTTGAGAACTGGTCCCAGTTTATCCTAACCAGGAAGGAAAGTAAAATTAAAAAATGTTACAAAGTTAGAATTTGGATGATATGAAAGTAAAATTCATCAATCATGTGTCTATATAATAGTCAAACATGTTGTATCTGAGTACCTTGTAAGCAGATAGAAGCAGAACAGCCAAGTCTACGAAGTACTCTTCATGTTTCTTCAATTCATCACTTGACAATTTGAGCAAAAGGTACATAAATCATGAGACTGCTAATGGATTGATGCAAAACCATATATAAGACTATGTGTGCAATATAATAGAGAGAGGGGCCTGATATCTATCATATTGTTCATGTCAAAAGAGAATTAGCAAGATAGCAAATAGAAGCTACTTGCATGCAATATTGCAATCAGTAGCCAGAAAGGTGTAACAAGCAAATTTGTACCTGACCTGCTTCTCCTTTTGCTCTTGGTATGAGCAATTAAACTCCCATGCAGCTTCCATGAAAGTAATAAATGCATTACAGGCACTTGCTTCTGTTCTATATGAAGCAACAGATCTGTGGAGTTCATCCTCCTAAAGTTGAATTTTTTTAGGTAAAATGAATATGTTACAATGTCTTGCAAGACAATACACTAAGATAATCCTAAAGCCCCAGCCACAAGTTATTCAGATCAGAGCAGATAGATGTTACCTTTGCATTAAAGTGGTCAAGAATTTGATTACTTGCTTGATCAAAATGCTCCCTTTCTTCTCTAGCATTACGAAGACGAGCCTTTGTAACAGTCAACGAGGAAGTTACCTAACCAGCAAGTTCATTTGATGTGATATGGTCAGTTAAGGTGATTATTTCATCATGATTGACGTGATATGGCTAGTCAAGGTGATTATGTCATCATGAATGACGAGATAGAGTGGAAAATAGACCAGCAATTTTCGTTTTTCAGTTTTAGACAAGCAATAAAGTAAAGATCTTTACCTTTTGTAACTCAGCTTCAATTTCAAGTTTTCTACCTTCTAGTGATCTGAGTTCAGCTTCCAAATCCTGAAGAAAGACCATGCATTAGTCCTTCGAAGATGGCCATTAAGCAAGCGATTGGACAACAATATAATGTGCGGGGTGAATGAGAATGCAAAGTAACAATGTGAGACAGCAACTGAACATATGCTAGACATTTGATAAGAAGAAACTTTGGGTAGCTTATATAAAAATTCTGCTGAAATTAGTTTAGAATACACAGTTGACAAATGGACCTCCTTGAAGTTGGTAGTAAAATGTGAAGTCATGCATTTTGACCATTTTTCAGTAGTAAAATGTGAAGTCATGCATTTTGACCATTTTTCAGAATACAATATTGACATTATGTTAGTTCTATGTAACTAATCTATTGGTTACCAATTAGAAACGGTTTTTGCATGTTGAGCTTACCTTCTCGAGTTGACCAACTTCAGTGGTTTTGCTTACGCGAAAATTCAGAGCCTCTTCTTTTTGCATTCTACAAGAACAATTTAAAGAAGGACACTATTAGAATATAATATAAATCCAGTTGGGGACTTCCTCTAATACCTTAATATTTTAGATGAGTTGTTTACTTAACATGGTATTAAAGCTCTGGTTTGACCGGGGTCTCAAGTTCGATTCCCTGTCACCCTTAATATTCTCACAATTTATTTCGGACACGAAGGCAAATTTATGTCCCAAAAGATGGGCACCAGTTATTCACTCTCAACCCAAAAATGGGCTTTCGAGTGAGGGGGATTATTAGAATATAATATAAGATCCCGTCATCTCCTTTAAGTTAATAGTATTTGTAGGCAGTAACCGGAGATAATCTGATGCAGTGGAACAAAAATTGGGGGTTTACTATTTTCCAATCCCCCCTCCTTCCTTGAAAAAAAACTAGAGGAAAAGAAGTGAAATTATATCAGCAATCACCTGTGCTCCTGAATGCGATTTTCAGCTTTTGAGGTAGAGCTATGAAGGGATTCTGATAGAACTTTCAATTTATCAACCTGCATGTCATCAATACATCATAATTGAGAAGGCATAATGTAGTAAAAGATCAAATCTCTTGTTAACTGTATGCATCAATTGGCATTTGGAAAGGTATCAACACTCAATAGGATTGCGTGTATAGAAAATTTTATTACAGATGCAGATACTCAACTTACTTCTGAAGTTCTTGATTTTAGAAAATAAAAAATTTCAAAAATAAAACTGTAGGTAGAGTACGTAATCAGCGTCGGCATTGTAGCTCAGCAACTCAGCTACTACTCATGGTAGAAATTTGATAGGCTTCTTAAAGAAGAAAGCAACGGTTGGGAAAAGTTAACTTTGTGTACCCAAACTTCAAATTATGGGCGTATTTGTTTACACTTATTTCAAAAAGCTTATGATTTATAAGTATTATGGGATGTGTTTGCCAAAATAAATTTTAGCTCAATTTATAACTTATAAACATATAAATTGAATGTTAAGAATCCTTAACTTTAAACTTATAACTTATTCTCGATATACGCAATATATAATATATTTCAAATCTTCAAAACCATATATCTCTCGATCCATTCATTAGAAAATTGATATGTATATATCAAATTTCCCTATCCATCGAGATCTATCCATTGATATCCATTGTTATATATAAAAAAACAAGTATTTTGAAAATTATAAAAAAAAAGTTAACTTATAAGTTCTGATTTAACCAAACAGTTTACTGATTATAAGTTCTGATTTATCAAAAATACCCCAAACCCCCAAACATACACTGTATCCAAGAACAACATTGTGGTTGGAAGATTATGCAAACTAATTTTCATTACTCCCTCTGTCCCAAATCTTTTGTCCGGTTTGATTTTTTGTAATCAAATTGACAAAACTTTGACCAGTATTTACGTATCATTCTTTTATAATTTAAAAAATCTAAAAGATACGTATTAAAGTAGATTAGATGTACTTTCTAATGATATAATTTTTAACATAATTTTCATATATTTTATGTATGTAATATATGGTCAAAGTTTGGTTAATTTGACCAAAAAAGTCAAACAGGATAAAAGAAACCAGGGCGGGTTGCCCCAATGGTTGGTTACCACTCCGCTCATGGTTACATAAGATCGGGAGATCGACCCTGATGAAGGTTAAAATAGGTGTCTGTCTATTTAGCTAAACTAGAAAAATAGGACAAAAAATTTGGGTAAGTATTAAACAAACAACATTACATGCTACAACACCACCATACATACCCAACTCGACTTTCAAAAATCTTATGTTTTTAAATCCTGTTTTATTGCTGGAAATAGCGAGCTTTTCTTTTACTTCGTTCAGTAAATAAAAAAATGACGGTACTCAATATTTGAATAACACTCTACTTTAAAACAGCTAAACAAACAGAATTGTAGAGCCAACAAGACATTGCTCTTTTCTGTCAAACTTATGTAAATGAAATACGATGTTCACTCGTACCTTCTGGGCATGGATCTCTGGAGAGTCCCCGTTGTTCAAGAGCTTCTTCTTCAGTAAAAGTGCCTCCAATTTCGAACATAGTTGAAAGTTTTCCATTAACTCTTTTAATTTCTGCAGGTATGTCAAAAAATTTGTTTCAGCATCTTAAACTCTACTCATCAATTACGAGATTGGTGCAATCATATTTTCTTTGGTAGACATAGTTTGGTTCCTAAAGCCTGAACTGATCAGGCTGGGAGCTTATATGTAAAATACATCAGATATCCAGATTATTGTCATTAGATGAAATTCAAATTCATTCAAATATTCAGATTCGACTTGCAAAGGACAGAAACTATGCATCTTCTAAGCCTTTCTCTATAATAGTTTATACATCTTAAAAAGTTATAAAAAAAAACCATTTGAAAGTATAATTCATGCATAAAACATGGAACACCAGAAAATCCTCAACGACAGAGTAAATGGAATATACAATGTGGCAGCCACCAAAATAAATAGCTATAGACTCTTCTTGCAAGGAAAGGTAAAGAGGTTTCTTAACAATAGAAATTTTAATCTCCTTTGAAACTAAATATATAACCACACTTGCCATTTTTAAGTGATTTTAATACATGAATAAAAAATTAAAGCAGTTCCGATTAAGCAAGAAATAGGCATAAATAGGTCTTACCTCTGCTGTAAGTTCAGTTGTTTCTTGAGATGATTTGCCAGCACTACTAAGTGACTTCTCCAAGTTTTGTCTTTCTACCAATTTCTGATGCATATCTGAGACTTCAGAATCTATTCTGAGAGCATTTTAGAAAACAAACGAAGAGAAAGACTATTAAGCCTGTAACATTTACAAGTTTATCTATTTTGAGCGATGTAACTACTAATGTAAAATGGTAAATTGCACCAAACTCCCAATTATTTTAAACAAGTGTTCCAAAAATTTATCTGATTATAGATGAAGTTTACTGAAGATAAGGGGGTTTTAAATTATAACACAAAAATGCCAGAACAAGAACAAGAAAAAGAGCTAATGAACTTGACTAATTTGTCGATGACACTGTAAGTAATCAAAGGTAGGGTCTTCTGTGTATGGACCTTAGATCAGATATCATCTATCTATATAAAGTGCACTTGAACCCAACACATGCAAATGAGCTAGATAAAACTTTTGACAACCTTTTTATAGCAACATTAACTTTTAGCCCAGCAATGGCACCTTGAGCAAAATGAAGCAATTCTTCCTTCTTTACCTGAAATGGCCCCACAGACATGATCATAGTCCATGGACTCATGATAAATTCACATACATGTAAAAGGGTACTTTTGGATAAGTCTTGGATATAGAAATCCAAGATTTATTACCAGCACTTCTTCTTCATAGCCTGACAAATCTTTTGCTAAAATTAGTATACTTTTCACTGTTGCCTCATGAACTTCTCTTCCTCCTACGAGACAAAGCCTACACTTGAACCAAACCAGATAATTTCAGATGAACAGGTTTAAGTATCTATTTCATCAGTAATAACTAATTTATGATCCCTAGTATTGTAGTTGTAGCCCATTAGATACCCTTGTTTCCTTGGTAACAAGAGATTAATGGTTCACCTCGCTGTGGAGACGTGAGTGTGTGAGAATTCAGATTCTGGTAACTAACCATCATCCCGAAAAATGACCAACAAAGCTTCAAAGAACTAATCAATCATTTGAACCGTTACATTTATGATTTGGCTAGAAACCCGTAGTAAGTTTGTCATGAAAAATTGAGAAGAATTACCCAAATATCTCTAAAAGTAATGAAACTTCCTCCTCATTTGGTGCTTCAAGAATCTGATTCACACAAAGATTTAAACTGCAGTTAACCTCCATGGATCAGAATGCTCAAAGAAAAAGTACAGTTTGATTAGATTATACACTTAATGTCGGTAGCACCAACATCCCTCTCATGTTATCATATTCACTTAGTTTGAAGCTACAGGAGATAGATAGAACCTTGTAGATATATAAAAATGGTTCAATTTACCATGGATAACGTCATGCCTTCAAGAGCTTCACTGTAAAGGAAAACATCATAAAAATTCATCGGTTCTCCACCACGATCAGGGTCAACATACAATTCCTGCAAGTGGATTTATAAGGCCAATTAAATTTTCAGCATTATCATACTTGATTAGTTGCATAAAAGTAAAACAAACTTAAACAGAAATAGAATACCAACATCACCAAGCATAAAAATCACAAGTAATATTGTAAAAGGATGATGCTCACTCACTTACTCACCACAGTAGGCTTTGTAGGTGAATAGTTGAATTCAGCAGACGCTTTTGAGTCGGTGGAATCTTCGAATACTCTCATAGTTTCTTTTAGTGCAACCAGCCATCTTCTAAGTAACTGAACTCTTTCAACCCCTCTAGTTGTCACAGAAAGTTCTGTCAATCTTTTTACTGTCTGCTTGAAGTTTCTGGTACTCCGAGGTGCCTGCATGTATCAGCAGCATGGTATTTTTGAACTTATAAATCACGTATAAGGAACCCCAAATGGGACTATATATCAGTGCACATAAAATACGAAAAAACAATATGACATGCATTATAAACTTATTGTATCAACATATAGCATGAGACATCATAAACACTTGTTGCCTAAGTTACATTTTTTGACAAATGCAGTAAAAAAAAAGCGGTTTTCATGCATTATCTTGATGGAATAGAAATTAATTTTTTTTTAAAAAGGATCAAATGATTTGAGCATAAAAAAATACATACGATGCGATCGTGGAATTTTTTGGCACCCTCAAAAACGGCATTGCCGGCTTGTTGGACGACGGCATTGCCTCCTGCTTCGACAGCTCTGGATACTTCAAAAACAGCATTGCCTCCTGCTTCGACAGCTCTGGTCACCGCAGATTTGAACCACGACATTGATCACTGCCCCCCAGACCACGTAATAAAAATCGTATCATGAACATACAAAAATACATGAAAGTGTTGGAATGAAATTAAGCGTAAAGATTAATCATGTTTTTTCATGGTTATAACTGCGGAAAGATGGAAAGAGACAAGAAAGAGAAAAAGGAGGGAAGGAAAAAAATTAATAAATTAAATGATTATAGACAATAAGCATGAAACGAAGAAGAAGAGATCAGCGTCTCCTAAATGTGGGTAGTTCGAGTCGTTTGCCTTGTGTTTCGCTTCCTTTTTAATAACCTCCCCTCCCTTCCCCTGTTGAGTCTTTGCTTTTCTCACCATTTATGCTTTTATTTATTTTTCATTTTTTTAAAAGTAAGTTCCTAATAATACAACTTTTGTTTATTATATATAAAGATGTCAATTACGTAATTTACTACATCCTAATCACATCGCAATGACTATTTTTCGTAGTTATTGTGACATTGTTTAGGGGATATGAAAATTTTAATCACATTTTCAATGATATTCTTAATATTTATCATTGTTTATTTTGTTCAGTGTACTGTGTCATTGTATATAATGTTTGTCCATAATTATAAAAATGTGAGGTAGACCTGACAATTCCTTCGTTTCGTATATTTTCGTGTCGTATATTTTTGTGTTTCGTGTATATAATGTTGAATTCAAAATCGATCCGTTAAGGATTCGTTTCGTGTTAATGTACTTTCATTTTGTGTAAATTTCGTATCGTGTACGAAATTGTCCGCTCTAAATTGTGAGGGCTAGGGGTGAGTAAAACCGGATATCCGATCCGGTGATAAAGTTCGGATCTGATATTTGGTTTTTCAAATTATGAAAAAATTATTCTCCTTCCGATTTATCTAGATATTCAAAATTCGTATATCCGTTTAAATCAGATCGGATAATCCGGATCTAAATTACTTAAGTAAATTTTATTTTTAATTTTTAAAAATAAATAATTTTATTACATTTAATTAAGTTATCGTTAACTTTACAAATTGTAAAGTAAATAATAAAATTTAGCCATCAACATTTCATATTTTATTATTCATAAATTCTTTTTTTCCTAGTTTATTTTGACATATCATAAAGTATTTTTAAAAAATATTGATAACACACTAACTCTCAAATTTATAATTTTAAGTTAAAAAATATAATTAAAAGAGAATACTCTTCATTCGTTTTGTTGAATAAAGTGATTAATTTAGATAAAATGTTCTCGAAATTGGTTTAAACTCGCAAGGGTTGGCTCAGTTGGTTAAAGAGAGTAATATCATCCTCATGGTCACAGGTTTGAATCCCACGGGAGGAGGATGTGTGATTATACCATCCTGGACGAGCCTGTCGCACTTGTGCGGTTTACCTGGTTCACATGGTCGGCAGGCTATTGCGTGAGCCCGTGAGTTAAAAGTTAGGTTATTGAATTGAGGCTAGGGTTTGTGTGTATTTAATGCTAGGGTTCGTGAGTTTCGAGCTTTTATGGCTGTTTTTGCGTTCGAAACTAATCGGTCCACACATGCCTACGTATCTCGAAGTTGAGAATTAAGCCAAAAACGTAGTTCTGAGAATGAGGGGTCAGTCCCTTATAAAAGCTGAGAAGCCTTAGAATTGCAGTAGGGTTCGGAGACTTGGTGGGCAGTCAGCCCCTTATAAAGGCTGAGAAGCCTTGGAATTGCAGTAGGGTTCGGAGACTTGGTGGGCAAGTCACCGCCTTGAGGAAGATTCAAGACTCCTGCCTTGTAGGAGTCTGTTTCCATGTTGAATTAGGTGCATTGGAGGCTATACATAAATATATTGTATCCTTGTTTGAATCTTATTTGCAAGCTGTTAATCACCCTCAAAATTAATTACGAACTTAATATTGAATTAGGATTTTGGGCCTCGTTATTAGGCCAATCTAGGTACAATTAATGCAATATTAATTGTGTCTTTAGGGATTATTTTTAGCCCATATAACCTAGGTTTTCACGTATTGTATGGGACCATATTTGTAAATTTATACTTAAGTGTATTATATTTACATTTTTACACCTAAAATATTTATAAACTCACGTAACACATAATAAATTCATCAATTTATTTTTGTTAATTCTTTACTTAATTTAATATGCCAAATGTTAAATTATTTGTCTTTAATGAATACTAGAAACTGGATCAGATCCGGATATTCGATTTAATACAAGATGTGATCCGAATTCAAATCCGAATTTATAAAAAAACTAGTTGATAAAGCCGCGCTTCGCGGCGGTGTTACAATTTTTATTTTTAAAAAAATTCAATACATTTACTTGTATGATAATGTTTATCCATAAAAATCAAATCCTAAAAATAAAATAAATTTATAACCTCAATATGGTATTTTAATAGCTAGTACAATCTTTTATAGTGAGCCGTCTTCCCGTTAAACATGTTTCGAGCCGCTCTCGTTTGGGATCGAAATTCCAACTTCATTACATATTATTGATGATACTTATCTTACACAATAATTTTTTTTCGTTAAAATCAAAACCTAAAAAATAGAGTGAATTCCAATTTATACTTTCTCTAGACTTTCTAAAAATTTTGGAGTTTTAGAAAATGAAAAACACATCTTATTTTCTCTTTATATTATAGATACTCCTGTATTTATTTAGGATTCTTGCATGAGATTGTTCTTTTATCATGTTAACACATCAATTCTTTTCTTTTTAAATACGGTGACTTTTTAATGACAATAGTATTGGATTTATGAATAAATTTTCCTAATATAAGTATAATTAACTTATATATAAAAAATATATAATTTAAGAAGATCGTACTTTCTATAAAATATTTAATTATATGTCTGCTCTATATATTCAAACACATATTCTACTTCTTGTAGAACGTTTATTTATATATTTTTTTTATAAATTCGAACTCTTATTCTCTATAAATTCGAACTCCTATTCTACTTCCAATAGAACTTTTAATCGTATGCCTTATAAATACTTATTATACTTTCAATAGAACTTCTAATCATATGTCTTCCCTATAAATTCGAACTCTTCTCCTTATTTTTTTTTTATAAATTCGAACTCTTATTCTCTATAAATTCGAACTCCTATTCTACTTCCAATAGAACTTTTAATCGTATGCCTTATAAATACTTATTATACTTTCAATAGAACTTCTAATCATATGTCTTCCCTATAAATTCGAACTCTTCTCCTTTATAAATTCGAACACCTATTCTACTTTTAATATGTTAATTGATATTTTTATATTTATTAATATTTAAAATTCTAAAATTCTAGAAAATTAGAAAAATAGATTGAGACGATCGTAGAGCGCCACCTAAACTCCCGCTATCCTCCTTTATATATATATATTGATTTGAAGCAGATATATGATCCGGTTTTTTCTAATCAAATTTCCAAATTTCTAAACTTTTAAAACTAAATATTAAATCGAAAAATCGGACAATCCGATTTTTGGATTTTTTAACTCACCCCTAGTGAGAAGTACCTCAGTTGTCTTTAATAACAAACTATTATTAGGAAGAAAACAGTTAGATCATGACACAATTGTTAGATCTTGGTTAAGTTTATTTAGTAATGTAATATTTCGTAATTTTTAGAATAATAATAAAAAATAATAGAAAGAATAATTAAAATCAAATAATAAATTGGATTTAAAATTGAAATAAAGCACTTGGCCTAAAATATGGATTAGATTTGAATAAAGATAATTTGTATTTGGGCTCTAAGAAACTATATATAAATTGTATTCTTTTTCTCATCTTTATTCACAAAATTCGTAGATCTTTTTACACACGAATGAGCTATCTTCTAAAATTCATCGTAAGTCGGAATTCGTTGATTGTAAAATTTCCGGAATACTCTTTTCGTTCTCTACAAGTATTGTGATTTAAGTTTTGTAAGAAAACACCGTCTAGAGGATCAAAAAGGTTAAAACAAATTTAGACAGAATTAGAATAAAAGAAATGTTCAAGATTTTAGATGTTCTGTTTCTGATGGGTTGATAAGGATCATATATGTGTTATTTTCGTAATTGAGGTAAGTAACTATTTGTTGCTCGGTATTATTGTAAAACGTGTTTTTATAGTATTTTTTTTGCTAAGCGTGTTTTTATAGTGTTTAATTACATGTTCTCAAATAATTGATTGATTTGGATTTGAATTGTGATATCGAAAACAGAATTTAGAAAACTACTTTATTTTGATTTCCCTAATTTTAGTTGTGTATCAAATCATATAATTCGGTCACTGGATAGTGTGACATATATAACTAGTTTACACACGTTTCGGAACACATAGACACCTTGTTAAGTGAGACTTAATGAGGGACGTTACATAAAATGGTCCCCATTGAACCATCGAACTATAGAGCCATGTCGCCGGCATAGTGTGTCCGTAATTTAGAACTGTGAAAATTAAAATAAGAATTTGATTTTAACATTTATTTGTTCGATTCAGAATTTAGATTATGTGAATTATTGAAAATATTTTGAACGTTGCTTTGATATTTGATATAGAATATATTGTGTGAATCTTTATCGTAATTATTATCAAGTATGTTGTGTGATCATATGTGATAGATGTTATGTGCTACATGTCGAAGTCGTGTTTTTGAAAAATATAAAATTATTTTGAGTCGTTGGACAATAATTACTTGCTCGGTTTTATAGCTCATTCTTTTAATATTTCAGGTTCGGTGTATGATCGAATTCATAGCATCGAAATTCGAGGATCTTATTTTATTAATAAAATAATATTTTATTTTAGTTTTAATTTAAAATTAATAATCCAAAAAATTGAAATTTACAATCAATTATATTATATTTTAATTTTAATTTAAAATTTACTATAACAGCCCGCTTTCCATTAATTATCTCTCGCGCTCAGATTTGAGTCTGTACTGTTTTTTTTTTTTTGATTATATAGCCTTATATGCATTATAATTTAGTATCTATTTTAGGGGTGTTTGGGGAAACTTATTTTCCAGAATAAGTCAAATTATTCTAAGATAAAGTTAGAGATTCTTAACCTTTTTTTTGAAAAAGTTAACTTTTTTTTTTTGCAACTTATAGAATCTCAAACATATATTAAATACTTGTATAAAAAATTATCAAAATATGAAATTTTTACCCAAAAATAAATTCACAAAAACTTATTTTAAAGAGTTGCCAAACAGGCCCTTAATATAATTCTAATAATTCAAATTTTAGTTTGTACAGTTTTTTTTGACGAAATGCATATAATTATATTACTGGATCAAACCAACTCAAAATAAAACAGCAGGACAAACCCCCGATTGTCGATACAACTAGGTTGAAAAACAAATAAATTGTTTCCTGGTCGTTTAACACATTGAATGTTAAGCACCCAAATCCCCTACAGGAATCCAGGTCGTCACATCTCTTGCGGAATATTTAATCTCCTGATCATAATGAAATCTAAAACAATATTCATAACAACTCCACGGTTATAACCTTAGAACAAGTACTCAATACTTCCAAAAGATATTACCTCTCAAGTTCCCTTCCCAGAATCTCTAAAATACTATTACAACTCCAGAGAACTAGATAATAAAACAACACCTTTCCAACCTGTAATCTCCTCAGATACTTTAAGGTTAACATGCTGAATCAGTGGTCCTCCCCTTTCCTTAATTCTGATTTGCTGTACTAATGCCAGCTCTGATTGTCACTGCTTTATAATATTTAAATAGCAAGAATGAGCCAAAGAATGCCCAGCAAGTACATATAGATATCATAAAACAACTTGACCAAAGTATGGTTTTTACCACTCTATAATATACATATTTGGAAAAGAGATCAACTCGGAAATTTTTATAAACCTCGAAATATTACTCATATGAAAGAATAAATATATCTCAATAACTTTTCAAATTACTTCTCGTATGAAAGAATAAATATGTTTCAACAACTTCTCAAAATACTACTCTAAGATAAATCAATAAATTCTCAAAATACTTCTCATATAAATCAACAACTCCTCAGAACTGTTCAATTAATTTGAATGAATAAAAACAATTTACCAACTGTTCAGATCATCCCTCTAGTTAACAGAACCACACAGGCATCGGTTAACCGTTAGGATATCGACAATTGGATTTCTACTCAAAAGCCTACTCAAGTAATGGATGATCAATCCATTGTCACACCTCAATTCTATTGATAGAAAGGATGGTCGACGTCTCGAACCACCCAAAAACTACTCGGAAGGATGAGCCGTCTTTCTCGGCCCTTCACCCTTCATATTTAACCGTTTGGGCCGGTGCGTTACTCCGGTCACTTTTGCTTTCAAAAGCAATAATTCACAAATTACTTTATATATATATATAAATATATAACACCACTCTTAAATATAAATATTCTGTAATATGAAAATATTATTAAATACATCTTTCTCATCTCTTCTATGAATACGAATGAAGTATCTCAATAAACGTACCAACTCATGAAATAGATTTCAACACCTCGTATAATAATTTAAACACCTCAAATAATAATATCAAACCTCGAATAATAATTTCAACACCTCAAATAATAATAGATTCTGATATAAACCACTAGAAAGAATATTTGATTTTTGTATAGAGAAAACTTAATCAGTATATTAAAAATATAAATACTCCGAACAATGGAGTATGAATTAGTAAACTTGCCCGTGCTCTGCGGTACGATACTCCAACCTGCTCCACGTTTCTGGTTCTCCGATATTTCACCTTCTCGGACCCAGTTCGGCTATTATTAACTCAACTTCTGATCACCTTTCAATCAACTTCTACTCACCGATATATAATACCCTTGCATATCTACAACTTTCGTTCTTCAAGTTTTTCCAAACGAGTCTCCTAACTCATCCTAAATCCCACCCTAAAATGGTTCCCAGAATAATTCCAAACTCAACATTTTTACGTGAAACCTTTTCCATTTTTAAATCTCAAAAATAATAATTTACTAATAATCCGATTTTTAACTTCTAAAATAATCTGATCCGATCCGATCTGGTCCTTCAAAATAATCCGAAAGTGCTAAATACCAATCCTCTAAAATAATACCATTGACATCCTATATAAAAACTTAATCAATAAATAATCCTCAAACAATTATCTAACTCCACGAGAAAGAAGCATAATTAACCCATTAATCCTCGAGACAACAATTAATCCTTAATTTAAATAAATAATTCCTCAAGACACAATTAATCCTATTTACTCAATTTAAAACCATAATAACTATTCCACTTTAATACCCTCATCATTTTAAATACCTCTTTTATCAACGAACCAATAAATCTCTAAATTACGACCAATTATTCACAAAATATTCTAAATGATTGCTAACAATTATTTATTAAAAATGCACTTCTAATTATTCCTTCTAAATTCTAAGAAAATCCCTAATTTAATAATATAAAACTCACAACCAAAATTATTCAATAATCTATATTTTATTCAATTTAAATCCATAAATATTAATAATAATCTCACTAACTAATTTCCCCTTTAAAATCTCGTGATTAAATAATATTAATCCCTCTTTAGTCTTTAAATAAAACTGGTCTTATCTAGATTAATAAACTAATTCAGAATTATTAAATAATAAATATCCCTTTTTAATCCTATTTATTCTCAATTAATCCTCTTTTTATAAATAAATCAACAAATCTCTAATTTAGGGTAAATAATCACATAATATTTTTAAATAATAATCTAACTATAATTTATTCCAAAATAATAATTTAAACCCTCCTTTTATTATCAAAACCATAAATCTTTAATTATGTCACAAAATATTTTTAATAACAATATAAATCAATCACTAATTATATACTATTCTAAATTTTAAAAACACTTCAATTAAATCACTAGTTTTAAAATCAATTAATACAACTAATTTTAAAATACACAACCTTTTATTTAAATCCAATTTAAAACATAAAAACAGAAATATTGATCTAATATTATTAGTTAAACAGATTTCATTTGTGGGCCCCACCTCCCACAAAACACCCCCCCGTGTTCTCCCCCCTCCCCGACCCATCTCTCTCTCTCTCTCTCTCTCTCTCTCTCTCTCTCTCTCTCTCTCTCTCTCTCTCGCATATCTCTCTCCTCTCTCTCTCTCTCTCTCTCTCTCTCTCTCTCTCTCTCTCTTTTCTCTCTCTCTCTCTCTCTCTCTCTCTCTCTCGCAAACAACACCACCACCGCCGCCCCCCTGTTCACTCTCTCTCCTGTACCTCTCTCTCCCTCCTCCTCCTCCTCTCTCTCTCTCAAACAATCTCTCTCGAACCCCCATCTCTCCTCTCTCACTTCTCCTCCTCTCTCCGATCTCTCGACCTCCGACCACCCCTCCTTCACCATGACCCTACCCACTTCTCTCTTTCTCCCTCCTCGCGTCTCCGTCTCTCCCTTGCTCAATCTCTCTGTCAATCTCTCAATCTTCCTCTCGACCTCTCCATTTCTTTCTCTTCAACACACCACCACCACCAATCGGTGGTGGTTTCTCCGGCACAACCCACAATCTCCGATTACACAATAAAACACACACTCATGTTCTCTCTCCCCATAAATTAAATCACAACACAACCACAACAATCAATCGAGTCTACAAAACGGAAAGAAAACAAAAGTTTAACAGAAAAAAAATACACTACCTGTGGTGTTTTAGTTTGTGCAGAGAGAAACAAAAAATAAAGCATGTGGTTTTGTATATAGCTCGAGTTTTTGTTCGGTTAAAGAGAGAGTTTTGCAGGAGTTTGTTTTGGTTTCAAAATATTCGAGCTGTTTCAGTTTCTCTGTATATCAAAATATAAGATCCCGGATTGGATTAAATAAAAAATCTAAATTTATTAATTTGTTTTATAAAATCAAAAAGTTATTAAAATGGGGGACAAAAATAAAGTGGACTATTTAGTGCTTACATTAATAAATTAAAAAGAATTAAATGTGGGAGACAAAAATTAATGCAGAAAATTTAAAAATAAAAAAAAGAAGAATAATGATTATGTTTATATTTAATGAAATTATTGGTAAAAAGATCTCGTTTTTCCCCCGTTTTTCCCCCGTTGCTGAATAATTAAAACTAGATTCTAAAATAATTACGACTAAAAATAAAAATCCTAATTTTCTCAAATTTTTAATAAACACTATTTAATTAAAATAGTTAAATATAATACGTTGTATTATATTTAATAATTAAATATAATACGAACATATAAATTTTAAAATTTACAAAATATACTAGTGCATCGTTTCTAAAAAAATTTTAAATAAAAATATTGAGTAGAAAGAAAAATTTATTCGAAAAATTTTTTACGGATATTACATTGAACTTAAAAGTTCTTGAAACTAAAAACGAATTCGAAGACCTCCTAGGCGATCCAAACTGCGCCAACATCCCTGAAAGCAGCGGTATCACAATTGATCACATCACATAAGAACCGTTGATACTCCAGTGTTCAGAAGCCTCAATTGTATAAACTGAGGTTAGATGAACGACACTCCAGCTATTTTGACAGGCCGGATACCAGCTATAGACATGCCGAACATGGGAACCCCCAAATGATGAGCAATACCCCACCTATCTACATGTCGGATACCAGCTATAAACATGCTGAAAGTTAAAACCTCCAAAATATAATGAACAATCTTTGGTTGTGAGTGGTGAGCTCTTGCAATAAATGTCACCGTCCCAGCTTCGATGCGGACTATCCTGATCCCCAAGACATCAGTAAAATCATTCTCAGCAGATCCAACACCAAACAGAAACAGACATAATTAATCAAAATCATAAAAACACTCAAAAGGAGAGATAAACGATCATTTCAAAAGGAAAGACACACAAACGGTCAATTAAATTGGATTTTATTGAGATGAAAAGAAAGAAAGATGACTTCCGACCGGTCACCGTCGAAAGGGAGGAACTCACTGGGGAATAGATAAGGAGAGAGAGAAAAAACTTTCCGTCAGACAGCTAGATTTTTTTATGAGTCTGTACAGTTAATCACATCAGATTGACGATTTTTAGAAAGTCACTCAACTAACTATTACTCAACTAACATGAAACTCATGTATTGTCACGCACACATTGTAATTTGCAAACATAACCGCTGTTGCCATAACCGCCAACTCGAACCTTTACCAAACACACCTCTCCTCCACCCCCCCAAAATGACCAAAACACCCCTAACCATCGCCGCCGTGCTCCTCCTCATCGCCGCCCTCCTCCCCTCCCCCACCACCGCGGAAATAAAAAAACTAAAAATAATATCCGACGCCCGACCCATGATCCTATTCGAGAAATTCGGGTTCACACACACCGGCTTCGTATCCGTATCCATCTCATCCGTCTCCGTCACCTCCTCCCTCTCCCAACCCGACCCGTCTCGTCTCGGATTCTTTCTATTATCCGAAGAATCCCTAATTCAAGTCCTCTTAGAGCTCCAACAAAACCCTAATTTCTGCGTCGTCGATTCTCACTACATCAATCTTCTCTTCACCTTCCGTGATCTCTCTCCTCCGCCTCACTCCTCGATTAACAAATCGTATCCAATTAGTTCGCCCAATGAGTACAGCTTGTTTTTCGCCAATTGCGCACCCGAAAGCCAGGTTACTATGGATGTCAGAACGGAATTGTATAATTTAGATGGAGGGACTACTAAGGATTATTTATCCGCAGGTTCGACTCAGCTACCTGCATTGTATTTTTTGTTTTCGTTAGTGTACATTGGTTTTGTCGCGGTTTGGGCGTATAATTGTTTTAATAATAAGCGATCCGTGCATCGGATTCATTTGTTGATGGCGGGATTACTTGTCATGAAAGCGTTGAACTTGATTTGTGCTGCGGAGGATAAGCATTATGTGAAAGTTACGGGGACGCCTCACGGATGGGATGTTTTGTTTTATATTTTTCAGTTTATGAGGGTTGTGTTGTTGTTTACTGTCATTGTGTTGATTGGGACGGGGTGGTCGTTTTTGAAGCCGTTTTTGCAAGAGAAGGAGAAGAAGGTTTTGATGATTGTGATTCCGTTACAAGTTTTGGCTAATTTGGCTTCCGTTGTGATTGGGGAGACTGGACCGTTTATTAAGGATTGGGTTACTTGGAATCAGGTGTTTTTGTTGGTTGATATTGTGTGTTGTTGTGCTATTATATTTCCGATTGTGTGGTCGATTAGGTCGTTGAGGGAGACGTCGAAGACTGATGGGAAGGCGGCTAGGAATTTGGCCAAGATGACTTTGTTTAGGCAGTTTTACATTGTGGTCATTGGGTACTTGTACTTTACGAGGATTGTTGTATTTGCACTTAGGACTATTGCAGCGTATAAGTACCAGTGGGTGTCTAGTGCAGCTGAGGAAGTTGCTAGTCTAGCTTTTTATTTGGTGATGTTTTATATGTTTAGGCCAGTTGAGAAGAATGAGTACTTTATTCTTGACAACGAAGAAGAAGAAGCTGCAGAAATGGCTCTCCGTGAAGAAGAATTTGAGCTTTGAACTTTTGGGTGAGGCAGCTTAGCATTTGGATGCTCCTCTATCTTGATTTCACATGTCCTTTTGGTAACACTTTGTAAATTGTTTACCAAACTATAGTAGCTAGTGAATACTCTATATTTCTAACTTCTCCCCCTTATTGTTATTGTTTTAACAACTTTTGTATGAATGTAATATTTAGTATCTTTTTAAGTTTCAGTTTGTCCTGCAATCTCTAATATTAATAGTTCTTCTTAGAACTTCCTTACTAAGTTCTTTTTCGTTAATATTGCTTGTTATTTTCTTTATGGGTGTAATAATCCTATATGATTTCTGTAAAAAATTTATCTTGTGAATTCTATATCTACGAGTTGCTTCTAACACTTGTGTTCTACCAGTTCCATTTCCTATTAAAATATATCTGTAAGATCCCTCACTCATTCTATATTCCTACTTCTGGTGTCTATAATCTCGATAGTCGATACGGATATTATCATTACATCCATCAAATGGATCACAAAGCAGTAATTTTCGTGGTTGACATGAGAAGAGTTTGAAGATGCTGATAGGATCCTTGTATCTTGTTGCTGACAACAGGTAATATTTTCTTTCTTTCTTTTACACAGTTGAGATGTTTATGTTTTTATATTACTGCCATTTTATATGTCTCTTGAACAAGAATGATGGTTAATACTAGTCTGGCGGTGTGTATATCCACATCTTTAACTGTGATTTAGCAACGTATTTTTAACTTCGTTAGAATGTTATATTACATGTGAGCATCATTTTTAAATAAATTAATAGAGTATTTACCATGAGAGATTCCTGCTACGATGTGCTAAGGTTATGGACTCATGATCATCTTCCTTTCATATTAAGATTTGTGCCTATTGATAATTCAAGTTTAAGTTGTGATCGTTTTACTGCATTCTTACACAGCCAAGAGGGAAAGCCAGAAGCATGTGCAAGTATAATTACGCGTGCATTTTGGGAAACCTTGTGTTGATTTCCTAACATAGACCAAGCAATGCAATTATTGCATTGAAACTATGATAAAATGCTGGTTCCATTCTAACCTATAGAAAATATATCAAATGTGAAAAAGATAAGCATAATTAGGGTTCATTTTTGTGAATCATTAAAAGATTTTGCCTTGAGTTGTGAGTCATTAATAGACCTTGAAGTTTAAGAAAGAAATCTAAAGTGTGTTAAAAAAAAAAAATCCCTAAAACGACACTTAAAGTGGAAGGAGTAGTATTGTTGGAATGTAAAGTTGCAAGCCACTACGCAGAGTCTTCTCTAGATTGTTGAACATTTTTAAGTACCCTGTTATTGGTAGACACCATCTCATCTGTTATGGGTGATCTCATGAATCTGTTTTTGCTTTTATGTGAAACACATCAACATTACTGATGTTTCTTAATCTCTAGTTCCCCATCCTTGAATTGATGCAACAGTGGTCAAAATGATGTCCTCTTTTTCTTCCTGGTCTAGTCTGACATAATTTTCTTTTTACTATCGAGTAGGTAGCACTATCTGCTGATATGAATCTATCTGTTCCTCTTTGATGCGATGCTGTTTGTGGTTGCACTTGCATAGATGACTGTTTGCGATGCTGTCTGCTGACATACATGATTGCTTTAGTTTAGAGGCATAATATAGTTTGGACTGTTTGGAACATACACTTAATATTTTCACTTCTCTTGCCTTGACATTTTCAATACTCTTGCTTGTGCAACCCAATTCACCTTTGTAAACTAATTGTTTTATTTTTAGAAGAACCGTAATGTATACTGTCAAAATTCAAGAGATTGAGTCCAGTTCCAACTTCCAACAATATAAATTAGTTGAACTAGCTGGGGTTTCTTAACTTATAAGGAAAGGAAGAAACACTATAATTGCAGTCGGAGTAAATCAGTTAGAAAATCTTCAAGTCCATTCACCCAAATTATCAACTTCACCACGTCCTTTTTCATTGATTACAATGAACTAATGAAGGCAACTTTCTAGTTTTACTTCACTCTATTCGTATAATCTGGCTGGTAGAAGTATTTACTTCTCCCTTGAGTAATCGTAGTCTCTGTCTGTAACTCTCACAAACAAGAACGAAAAACAAATCTTAGATTTTATTCATTATATCTGGGAAATGCAGTGAACAGCAATTATGGAACTTTTATTGCACTCTACGCAACCTCAAATGAGCCAAAAAAATAATAATTCAAAACTATATTACACACACAAAATGAAAAAGAAGAAATTAAGGACAGCTAAATACAAGAACAAAGTGTACGCTGTGTATGCTCACCAGTCCTATTTTTCCACCGCATCTATGGTAGCAGTGCAAGTCAAAAGTCGCTGGAAAATGTTGCAGAGGGAGGCACATGAAAACTCCTTGGCACGTCTCTTTTTACCTCGACCGCTACCCTTTGTTAATTTATTGGATGTACGATCTGAAACA
Organism: Saposhnikovia divaricata; assembly: GCA_036435485.1. Taxonomy (NCBI): domain Eukaryota; kingdom Viridiplantae; phylum Streptophyta; class Magnoliopsida; order Apiales; family Apiaceae; genus Saposhnikovia; species Saposhnikovia divaricata. Next base: position 62,576,011 of record CM071598.1, read on the forward strand.
CCTACCTTCTCTCTAACTTTCCCCAAACACTTCTTAGTCTTCTCAGGCATATACTCTCTTCTCTTAAAAATGTGTAGCTTCTGAGGTACATTCGTCTGCATGACACACTGTCCACTAGAGTCGCCTGTGAGTGATGAGGGTATCGCGGCCCTTCAATGTCTTGAAGAACTCTGCATTGGATTCTGGCCACTTGTAGAGGTTGATATATTTGGCTCTGACCGGAACTCTAGTGTCATTCACACAATCTGAGATGCAAACCGAGCTCATTTTTACTTGAAAGTAGCTTCCGAGTTGGTTAGATCAGAGTAGATTTGTGTAATGTTATGGTGTTTTTAACGGATTGCAAGAAATGACACCAACAGAATAACAGAGATAAATCGAGTGTGGGGTTTTTCCTCATGATGGTCATGTGGCGTGAGGCATAATATTGCATCATTAACACACATGATATGCATTTATTTCCGAGCTTTTGGGCAAAAAATTCCAAGCTACTCGGCTACCCCAAATTGCAAACTTTATTTGTATGTATAGTACTATCTCTTATGAATACAGTTTAGAATATATTTTTGGATAGTTTAACTGGATTTTTGTACATGACATCCATCGCCCTGGCTGAAGGATACTTGCAACTTTGATTTTTTCTCTTCAATTTTGTTCTGTTTCATATTGTATTTTACAAGTAAAAAAACAATAATAAAAGAAACTAAGAAAGAATAGAAATACAATGTATTATCACTATAAGCGTTCCAGTCAATTCTAAATGGATGGGAACTTTTGACACATTTTGTCCGTGGTTTGTTTCGGGCCTTTGGGCCATGCAGAGGCAACATACAAGAAAATTCAGCAGGCTTTATAATTTAGACTACGGGCTCATCTATGTCTCGACATAGCCCCTTCTTGTTTAGCCAGGAACATGTCATTCTTCTCAAGGCTTATGGCCTTTGTTCTTGTTTTAATAATATATTTTTATGGTTTTCTGGAGCAGATAATTTCAATAATGATTTTAATTAATACAATAACAAGGTCTAAGTAGTATTAGACTTTGTTATTCCAGAAGTTATTTTCGGATTTGTGTCATTAAAGAAAGAATTTGAATTGGAGTCAATTTAGAGATTTATGAGTAGAATATACAGATAGCTTCTTTGATCCTTGACTACCAGTCTACTAGCTTCTTAGTTTCATTAAATACCAGATTTGATGTTGGACCAAATGTCTTTTATTTCTGTTGGCTGTAGGATACAACTCGTAACTGTCCTTGAAAGAAGATTCTATTGTTGATCACATTTCAAATCTTTGGATTTCTTTTTATTAATGAAAATCACGAAAGTACAAAAGCAGTTATTCTGAAAGAAACTGCCACTTTCAATTCAAAGCATCACTCCACTTACCTACTACCATTCTCCACTAGTACTTTTTAACCGCTGCATCCAGGAAACTTCCTAGTATTTACCTCAACTTGAATAATCTTCATGTAAAGTGAGAGAATTATAAAAACAGATAAAAGAAATTATAAAAGAAAAGGCCAAGTCTCCTAGTCAAGGACTCAAGGTCCTCAAAAGTCCAAAGTCATGCACTTGAGATAAAAAGATTTTAAGATATAGATCAATCTGATTATCTATAAATAGCTAAAAACCAAATACTATTGATATCATAATTATTATTTTATATTAAATTCATTAATTACCAACTCTCAAGGTTGTTGCTTGGTAGTTTACGTTTTTTAAGCAACTCCTATAAAATCCATTGTCTTGAACAGACTGTGGATTTCAATTTAATCTCTGTTGTTGAAACTTGGCTTTCCTTCTTATTCTCTTAAAACACTCAGTTTTCTCTTATAATTTTTGTTATCAAAAATGGGAAAAGGTGGGATTGAAACTGTTAAGAAAGAAAATCATTTGACTCAAAATGCTTCAAAAGTTGATGGAATTTATCCTGCATGGGCTAAAGAAGTTGATGAATGTGAACAACACTTTGGGACCAACAAGGTGTATGGATTAAATTCGAAGGATATCGCAAAGATAAGGGACATCTATGGCTTTAATGAACTGGAAAAACATGAAGGTACATCTTTCTGGTCTTTGATTCTTGATCAATTTCATGACACCCTTGTTCGGATCCTTCTACTTGCTGCTGTTGTTTCGTTTTTTCTTGCTTGGTTTGATGGTGGTGGCAATGTTGGCACTGATTTTTCTGCGTTTGTTGAGCCTTTTGTCATTTTCTTGATTTTGATTGTCAATGCAATTGTTGGAGTTTGGCAAGAAACTAATGCTGAGAAAGCATTAGAGGCATTGAAAGAGATTCAATCTGTAACCGCAACAGTTATTCGAGATGGGAACAAAATCCACAACATTCCCGTGAAAGAACTTGTTCCTGGAGACATGGTTGAACTCAAGGTCGGTGACAAAGTGCCTGCCGATATGAGGATTGTAAAATTAATAAGTTCGACGTTGAGGGTCGAACAAGGATCACTGACGGGGGAGAGTGAAGCTGTTAACAAGACCATAAAGCCTGTTTGTGGGGATTCAGATATTCAAGGCAAGAAATGTATGGTTTTTGCAGGGACAGTAGTGGTGACAGGAACATCAATCTGCTTAGTGACACAAATTGGAATGGAGACAGAACTGGGGAAAGTTCATGAACAGATTTATAACGCTGCACAGTGTGAGGAGGATACACCACTAAAGAAGAAATTGAATGAGTTTGGAGAGGCTTTAACTATGGTGATTGGGATCATATGTCTTTTGGTTTGGATTATTAATGTGAAGTATTATCTCACTTGGGAATATGTTGATGGAATGCCTAAAAATTTCAAATTCTCATTTGAAAAGTGCACATACTATTTTGAGATTGCAGTGGCATTGGCTGTAGCTGCAATTCCAGAAGGATTGCCTGCAGTGATAACAACTTGCTTGGCCCTTGGGACGCGAAAAATGGCGCAGAAGAATGCACTTGTCCGGAAATTACCTAGTGTTGAGACATTGGGGTGTACTACTGTTATCTGCTCTGATAAGACTGGCACTTTAACTACTAACCAAATGGCAGTGTCAAGGCTTGTGGCCATAGGGGATAAGGGTGATGTGGTTAGAACATTTAAGGTGGACGGTACTACTTATAATCCTTTAGATGGGAAAATTCATGGCTGGCCAGTTGGTGACATGGATGTTAACCTTCAAATGATAGCAAAGATTGCTGCTGTGTGCAATGATTCTACTGTTTCATTGTCAGAGAACAAGTTTGTTGTCAGTGGGATGGCTACGGAGGCAGCTCTTAAGGTAATTAGTATCTCATGCTTTCATAACCTCTATTTTTAATCTGTCTTGTGCTGATAATAACTTTGTTCAAGTTGCTGTCTCTGTAATTTGAATCATACATACCATAGCAAGTCATTTTTTGGATTGTACTTCTAACTTGGTGCAAAAGTAGTCAAAGATTTTTTTTCTTTATCTAACTATGACAGAGGAAGTACTTATGTGGAAATAATATGTTGACAAACTATACTGAAATATTTAGGTCCTGGTAGAAAAAATGGGTCTACATTCGGAACCTGATGTACATGTACCTCCGGGTACTGGCGATATTCTGAGTATGTCAAAAGCTGTATACTATCTTTCTTTTTATTGATTTTTTGCTTTCAAATATTATTATAATTTAAATTTTGTGTATGTTAAAGGATTCTGTGCACGGTGGGAAAATATTGAACGTCGAATTGCAACTCTGGAATTTGATCGTGAAAGGAAATCAATGAGTGTAATTGTCATCTCTCAGTCGGGAAAGAGATCATTGTTAGTGAAGGTAAGTGGTTCGTTTTAGGTTTCGTTCAAACAACCAAAATAAGTCGCGCATTGCGCGAGTGTTTTTTATCTGAAGTACGTCTGTCACAAGATATACTTTGCACGAGCAATAACACGCATCTCACATATACACTTGATAGATATGCATTAATGCTATTATGTGTGACACCTCGATCAATGCATGCACGATCTATACATCGATGCTATGATGTGTGACACCTCAATCAATACATGCACGATCCATATTTCCCTTTCTGTTGATTTCTATCTGTACAGCATGGTATGTATTATCTCTCCCAATGGTATTTTACCCCAAACTTAACAAAAATATGATATCTTAATGTTTTTCTAGTTATCATTGGTGATATCTGATTTCGCTATATGTAATATACTCGCAGCTAGCTACAACTTTTTTGTTATCAGTAATTAATTTAATTTGTTGAGGGATGAAGTACTGATCATTCTTTGATTATCTCAGTTCTCAAATGTTCCTAACAGAATGTTATTCATCATGTGCTAATTATTTTTGTTAATGAGTCAATTTAAAAACACACACCGGAAAGACGTAAATACAGCATATATGCACCACTTCAATTCACACTTCAGTTCTTGTTGCTCACTTCTACGTATATTCTTTTTTTCTATTCTCTTCCTTCGGTTGCACTTTATAATAGATGTTCTTTGGCTGCAGGGTGCAGTCGAGAATCTATTGGAAAGAAGTACATCCATCCAGTTGCCAAATGGATCAGTAGCAAAACTGGACACAAAATCGAAGGCTGTTGTTTTAAACTCTCTCCATGATATGTCAACAAATACCCTCCGTTGTTTAGGTTTTGCCTACAAGGGTGAACTTCGTGAATTTGCAACTTATGATGGAGATGCAGATCATCCAAATCATGAAATATTACTTGAACCATCTAACTATGAATCCATTGAAAGTGAACTCACTTTTGTAGGCATGGTTGGACTGAGGGTAAGTACCAAGTAAATTAAATTTTGTCAAGAATCAATGCTTCCTAGTAAACATCAATCTTTACTGTACTTGTGTTAATAATTAAGTTAAATTTCATTATTAGGATCCCCCTCGAGAAGAAGTTCATCAAGCAATTGAGGACTGTAGAGCAGCGGGTATAAGTGTTATGGTTATTACAGGAGATAACAAGAGCACAGCTGAGGCAATATGTCGTGAGATAGGTGTGTTTGGAGCCAAAGAAGACATTAGGTCGAAAAGCTTAACAGGAAAAGAGTTTATGCAGCTTGAAAATCCGAAAGCTCATTTGAGACAACTTGGTGGTCTTCTGTTCTCTAGAGCTGAACCAAAGCATAAACAAGAGATTGTGAGGCTGCTTAAAGAATATGGCGAGGTGGTTGCAATGACTGGTGATGGGGTAAATGATGCACCTGCCCTGAAACTAGCTGATATTGGTATTGCTATGGGCATTACTGGTACAGAGGTGGGTTTACCTCCTTCGCTTTTCTATTTAGCCTTTTTTGATTTTTTTCTCCAGAATAAATGTAAAAGTCACCATGTGATACTGAATTAAGATATTTTTTACAGGTTGCTAAGGAGGCTTCTGACATGGTATTGGCTGATGATAATTTTACTACTATAGTTGCTGCCATTGGTGAAGGGAGGTCGATTTACAACAACATGAAGGCTTTTATCAGGTTTTTACCTCTCTTATTTATTTCTGAAGATGTTTTCCAACAATATTAACAATAAGTTTACATATGAAGCATTGTACTATTTTTAGCAAATTAATTTTAATCTGGATTGATGTATAACTTTGTATTGTGAACTGGATGATAAAGTTCTGATTTGAACTTATATTCCAGGTATATGATTTCCTCAAACATTGGGGAAGTTGCTTCAATATTTCTCACAGCAGCTTTAGGGATTCCAGAAGGCCTCATCCCTGTTCAGCTCTTGTGGGTTAACCTTGTCACAGATGGTCCTCCAGCAACAGCTTTAGGTTTCAACCCTCCCGATAAAATGCTAATGAAGAAACCTCCTCGTCGCAGTGACGACTCTCTCATTAACTCGTGGACTCTGTTTCGTTATCTGGTAATAAAATTTTACATTTGGCAACATAAATTTAATATAAATATTATATTTATTTTCGTTATGTGGTAATAAAATTTTACATTTGGCAGTACAATTTCATCATTACTGGGTTATACTTAAAACTGTAATTCAACAGGTGATTGGACTGTACGTTGGAGTAGCAACTGTCGGCGTATTCGTAACATGGTACACACACAATTCTTTTTTGGGAATTGACCTAAGCCGCGATGGTCACACCACAGTAACTTACTCTCAACTAGCCCACTGGGGAAAATGCTCATCCTGGAAGGACTTCAAGGTTTCACCTTTCACAGCTGGTGCACAAGTTTTCTCATTTGAAAATGATGCCTGTGATTATTTCAAGGCTGGGAAAGTGAAAGCCACGACACTTTCGCTCTCCGTTTTGGTAGCCATTGAGATGTTTAACTCTCTCAATGCTCTTTCTGAGGACACCAGCCTTTTGGCAATGCCTCCTTGGGTTAATCCATGGCTCCTTGTGGCCATGGCTGTCTCGTTTGGATTGCATGTCTTGATTTTATATGTGCCGTTTCTTGCTCATGTGTTTGGGACAGTGCCCTTAAGCTTGAATGAGTGGATCTTGGTCTTGATCATGGCTTTCCCAGTGATATTAATCGATGAAGTCTTGAAGTTTATTGGAAGAACAACAAAATGGATTTGCAGTAGCTTCACAAGACTATCTGCAAAGCAGAAGTTCGAGTAAGGCATGAACTAGTCAAGAGATAATATGAACATTGGTGCTTATAAAAAGCTAAAATCAATATAGCTAGAGAGCATTTTATGCACAACTAGTTCTGTAAAATTATTATGAACCTTTAAAGACCAGTCAATGTTATCTGCACTTGATATTACTTCTTTCTGGGATTTGATATATGATATCTGGCTCACTTGTCTTTTGCTTTTCGAAAATCAGTTTACCCTGTTATAATCAACAAGTTGACATTTTAATTTGAGTAAACAGAGAAATTGTGCGCCTCGTACCTTGAGTAAACAGAGAAATAATTAGAAAAGGGGATATCTAAATCTTTTACCAATTACTCTATAAACATGATCTGATACCTCTATTTAATGTTTACATTTTCCATCTAGCAATCTATTGTAGCCACAACATTTTTAGATATTTTCTTTATTTTTTGGTGATGAAATAATTTCTGCAACTGTCAAGGCATCACAAGTTGGTCTTTCTTGAAAATACAAAAAAATTATTTATTATCTGAGGAAGCAGCCTTCAAGTACGATATGAGCAGCATCGTAGGCAGGGCAGCTCCGCCTAATCTGATTGATACCAGCATCGAAACAAGCAACACAGTCTGCAGTTGACAGATAGTTTCTGCACCGAGCCAACCCAAACATATCTAAACTAAATGCTGTGGCAAAGTGTATGTTACCAGACAGCTGGTTTCTGATGTCTCCGAAAGTTTTGTTGAAATTGCTGTTAAAATTCAACGAAGTATCCGTGGTTTTGAACTGACTGCACTCTTCATTTAAGATTTTGGTTTGAGGATCTGTCACAACTCTTACTGTTAATATAAACACAAGAGTGATCATCATTATGTGCATCACTACAGGTTCATACCTCAAGCTCATCCTTACCTAATATCGATCGGAAATCGACAGTTTTGGTGTTGTAAAGTGGCTGTGGATCATAGCATTGACATAGTCTGTATATCGTTAGAATTTTTTAGCTGTGACATTAAAGTCATAGTATTGTAATAAAGAACATTCCAATTTTCTTTCCAACAAGTCAAGATTCCAGAATTGGCCAAAATGAAAGCAGCCAACTTGCATCAAGAAGGAAAATTATTCACTTAGGCACAGTTTAAATTAAGTATATATATATGTTATAATTGTTCGATAATCTGATTCTGGTAACAAGAAGTCAAGAATCCAGTTTCGATGACACGGGTATTAAACTACCCTTCTTGCATTAAGAAATGGACTTACTTTGGTAAAATTCAAACAATATTGTTTACTCATTTTTTTTTTTTTTTTGTTATCACTCTTTTAAAGGGGCATAAACCAATGCTCAATAAATATTCAGACCAAAATTGTCTTTTTCTATCCATCTGAATGCTTGGCTTAAATTAGAGGTAACTATAGAAGTAACGATTTATAAAGTGGGCATCTATTTTTTTTTTTTTTGCTAAATGAGAGATATATTTACTCAAAAAAGGAGAACAACATCTAGGGGCAAACCCGCAAAGAAACCAAGAACTACTCAAGACAAAGAGCTAGCTACTCATCAAACAAGCTAATAAAAATCTAAAATGAGAGCTTAATTATACATCAACATTGGTTGGTATTTCAATTCATTAAAAATCTTGATAGCAACTTCTGGTCTAACTATCGGATCCTTCAGACCTAGGCATTTCATTTCAGATATTGACTTTCTTAAAGAACCATATGCCTCGTGAGCACATTTCTTACGCTTTGATCCAGATAGTGACTCCCCCAAAGTTTTAACTGCATTGGCTTGTTGAGAATCAAAGTAGTCACGAGGATCCTTGATACTAAGTAGGGCAACAGGATGGTCACGAGGTCCCTGAAGATCCTCTAACCCAGCCATCCGAGATATCAGATTAGACCGCCCTTGCTCCATATGTGTGCAAGATGCTTCATTAGCTGACTCAACTTGTTTTAACCTGGTAAGTGCTTCAGCAACAGACCTTGTATCTCCCAACTCCACTTGAGCAGATCTTCCTTGAAGAACAACTGCAGCGTGTCTATTAAGGTCTTGCAGAAGCGATCTTTTATACAGATCATCATATTGCGTGTCTGTCAAGTAGTCCTTGGACACATCACGAGATAGGCCATGATCCGGAAGGTGTGTGTAATCATCCCCTTGATCAGCTTCCATGTCTAATGTTGGATCAACCCGTCGGATCTTTCGCCGAGCTTCACTTGCCAATATGTCATCTTGCTTGAGGAAGACAGCAAGCTCTTCATCTTGTGCAGCCTCGGCTGCAGCAGCAGCAATATTTTTTGTACTGTGAAGGTATTCAGCCCTACAATATTTAAACCAGAAGTGTGTTTCTGTCATGTTTTTAGGTACGAGGTTGAGATATGCACGTCGTACAGCGGGCCTTTCAACAAAAATCTGATGAATGATCTCTGGTGTCAAGTTATATTTGACCACCCTATTTGACTGGCCATCAGATGATGGTTTCACAACATTGAAAATCATCATGTCACTCTTTAACCCCACCCGTTGCTTAGATTTGCTGCTGCTAACTTTGTCGTCCAAGAATTTCTTTCTTGTTGCCCAAAATTCAGCCTCTGTCAACACACCACCCACTACAAATTCCTTGTGAAGTTTCTGCAAAAGCTTGTCCATCTCTGCTGTGTTAGGTGGAACAGCAGAATCAGCTTTACTAGCATTAGCGGCGGGAGCCATCGCAACAAAGTACTCTCGGCAAGCATCACGGTCGGCGAAACTATCAAACTCAAAAATATGACTTTCACCCTTATCTTGCGTAAGATTAAGAAGAGCCTTCTTCTTATTTGGAGCCTCCTTGCTGAACTTATGTCCTATAATAAATCGAAATTCAACATTAATCAAAGACCTGCTGGGATCATTGGGCATAAACACGAACCTCTCCCTCTTCATGGTCAAAACGCCAGGAGTGCTGCTAGTATCTTTCATAGATGATTTGTACTTGGCACGCTTAATTACTTGCATCTCCGTCGTCATGATTAGATTAGATTAAATGCTGCTGCAATATATTCAATTTTGATTTGATTTTAACAAGGGAGGAATTATAAATCAGGGAGATTGGGTAGTGTTGGGGAACGTATTCTCTCTTATTATCCAACCCCGTTCCTACTCCTCTCTTGTATATATAGACTCCATATTTGGGCCTTGTTTTGGGCCCTGCTCCCCTTTTGGGCCTGGGCTTGACAGTCGTCCCCCCAATTTGCTTGCAGGATCTTTAACTCGGTCTAGAAGAGAATTGTTGTGTAATTTTTCCCTTATTTTTATCTTTCGAAAAAGAAAAGAAAAGAGGAGGAAAAATGATTCTTAAAGTCAAATTATACTGCTATATCCTTTTGGCGCTTTTTTCCATTTTACCGATTCTTTTTCTTCTATTTATATATAGCAAAAATTGTAGAAGAAAGAAACAAGATAATTACTTGAAGATAATTATACTTGAAGAAAGAAAATTATACTTTTTAATTACTTGCCAGTTGCCACTCCGTCATGATTATATATATAATTGATTGAATTGAACGCCAGGAGATGAATAACTAGGAAAGAATTCGAATGGGTAGAGAAGGGTTTGTTTAGATTCACGTACTGTATAATAAGACTACATACCTGTAATTGAATATTTATAATACCAGCCTAAAACCCGTGCGATGCACGGATTTTTATTTATTATATGAATTTTTTTTATTAATTTAAATAATTTTTTTAAAACATGTTTTGGAGGCTTAAATTTTTTAATGAAATGATTTGATAGCAATTACTTAAATGTTATCCGTGATAATTCTAGAAAATGAGGAATTTAGTTATAAAATATAGAAAATATGATTGGTTTTAGTTAAAAAGGTAATCGGTTAATTATTAGTAATTATAAATTTATTGATTCATTTTATTAAATAGAATGCCCGTAATATAATTGGAAAAAAGAGAGGTTTTAGTTAAAGAAAATTAAAAAAATAACATGTTTTAGGTAAAAAAAAGTCAATTGATTACTTTATAGTAATTATAATTTAATTATGTTATTTTACTAAATAAAACTGCTGGTAATGTCTTTAGAAAAGGATAAATTAATGTTGTCCGTGATATTTCTAGAAAAAAAAGGATTTAGTTAGAAAATATGATACATTTTAACTGAAAAAAGGTAATCGATATTAGTATTATATTATTATTATTTTATTTCATTAAATAGAAACTATTGTGATATAATTGGAAAAAAAGAGATTTTAGTTAGAGAAAATAGAAAAGGTTACGTTATAATTAAAAAGGTGACATGTTTTAGGTGAAAAAGGTAATTGATTAGTTTATAGTAATTATTAGGGATGGGAAAAAAATCCGATCCGACGGATACCCGATCCTAAACCCGAAATTTTGGATAACCCGAACCCGATTTTTTGGATTTGGATTTGGATGTGATATTCAGACCCGAAAATTTTTGGATTTGGATATTATGAAATCCGATCCGAAACCCGATTCGAAACCCGAAAACCGATCCAAACCCGATCTGAACCCGAAACCAGAAAAAAATCCCGAATATATATATAGCGTTCAAATAGAAACCAACCTTAGAATAGAAACTAGAAACCTACACTAAATAAATTATATTTCATTTATTTTAATGGCCCCGCTAGGGGCACCTTCACAAAAAACGTTTAAAATTTTTGGCTCTATTCAACAAAAATATAAAAAAAATTTTAAAAAAAAGTTACTGTTCACGTGCCACGTCATCACGTGAACAGTAACTTTTTTTAAAATTTTTTTTTTTTTTATATTTTTTTTGAATAGAGACAATAATTTTAAACGTTTTTTTTATTGGAGTACCCCTAATTTGGTCATTAGATTAGCTTGAAATATTTAATTTAGGTTTAGTTTCTAGTTTCTATTCTAATTTAGTTTCCATTAGAACAAGACCCTATATATATATATGTATGTATGTATGTATATGTATATAATTTATACTATAATATATTTCATAATGTAATACATTTTATATAAAAGTCATTGATGCATCGTATAACAAACAACCTTGTATTATTAAAATTGAAATATTAAAACAATTTTAGACTCTAAGTGTTTAAGATGTATTTCATATCAAATTTATTTGGTTATTTTAATGATTTAAATTCATTTAAAAATTGATTATATGTAAAATTTTATAACAAAATTAAATATTAAAATTAATGCACAGAATATAATTTATTTATATAATATAAATAACACTTTTTATAATGTATAGAATATTAAAGTATGTGTTATATAAAATTTGCTTGAAAATTTCGGGATTTCGGGTACACCCGAAATCCATTAAATCGGGTTCGGGTTTCAGTTTTCGGGTATTTTTCGGGTTCGGGTTTTATCCAAAAAATCAGGTTTGGATTTGGATTTTGCCAAACCCGACCCGATCCGACCCGATTCCCATCCCTAGTAATTATAGTTTAATTATATTATTTTACTAAATACAATTGCTCGTATTGTTTTTAGAAAATGAGAAATTAATGTTTACCGTGATATTTCTAGGAAAAAAAGGAATTTAATTAGAAAAAATAGAAGAGATGATACATTTTAGCTGAAAAGGTAATCGGTTAATTATTAGTATTATAATATTAATATTTTATTTTTATTAAATAGAACCGCCCGTGATATAATTGGAGAAAAATAGATTTTAGTTAGAGAAAAGAAAAATGTTAACGTGTTTTGACTGAAAAAAGTAATTGATTAGTTAATAGTAATTATAATATAAATATGTTATTTTATTAAACAAAATTTCTCGTAGTATTTTTAAAAAAGGTGAAATTTTAGTTAGATAAAATATAGAGGATATTGTATTTTACTTGAAGAAAGAAATTATTTAGTTATATTTAATTAAGTTATTTTATTAAATAAAATTGCTCGTAGTGTTTTTAGAAAATGGGGAATTAATGTTGCCCGTGGTATTTATAGAAAAGGGGAATTTAATTAGTAAATATAGAAAAGATGATACGTTTTAGCTGAAAAAGGTAATTCGTTAATAATTAGTATTATAATATTATTATTTTATATTTATTAATTGGAACCGCCCGTGATATAATTGGAAAAATAGATATTATTGTTAGAGTAAAAAGAAATTGTAACGTGTGTTGGCTGAAAAAAGTAATTGATTAGTTAATAGTAATTATAATAATTATAATTTAGTTATGTCATTTTACTAATTGCTCATAGTTTTTTGAAAATGAGAAATTAATATTGTCGATGATATTTCTAGAAAAAAAGGGAATTTAATTAGAAAAAATAGAAAAGATGATACTTTTTAGCTGAAAATGTAATTGGTTAATTATTAGTATTATTATTTCATTATTTTATTTTTATTAGATAGAAACATCTGTGATATAATTGGAAAAACAGAGGTTTTAGTAAGAAAAAAGAAAAAAAGTAACGTGTTTTGGGTGAAAATGGTAACCGTCCATGATATAATTGGAAAAAGAGAGATGTTAGAAAAAGAAGAAAAGGTAACGTGTTTTGGGTGAAAGGGTTAATTGATTAGTTAATAGTAATTATAATATAATTATGTTATTTTATTAAACAAAACTGCTCATACTATTTTTTAAAAAAGAGAAATTTTAGTTAAATAAAATGTAAAGGATATTCTATTTTACCTGTAAAAAATTATTTAGTTATTGAAAGATAGAAAAGGTAATATGTTTAACCTGAAAAAGGAAATTGATTAATAAAGGAGAAATTTTAGTTAGATAAAATATAAAAGGATATTGTATTTTACATAAAAAAAGGAAATTATTTAGTTCTTGGAAAATAGAAAATGTAAATGATATTCTATTTTACCTAAAAAAGGAAATTATTTAGTTATTGTAAAATAAAAAGGTAATATGTTTAACCTGAAAAAGGAAATTGATTAATAAAGGAGAAATTTTAGTTAGATAAAATAAAAAAGGATATTGTATTTTGCCTGAAAAATGAAATTATTTAGTTCTTGAAAAATAGAAAAGATAATATGTTTAACCTCAAGAAAGAAGTAGATATGTAATTAAGTAAAGGTAAATAATTAAAATCAATAGGTAATTTTACCTGAAAAAAGAAATTATTTAGTTATTGAAAAATAGAAAAGGTAATATGTTTAACCTGAAAAAAGAAATTGATTAATAAAGGAGAAATTTTAGTTAGATAAAATATAAAACGATATTGTATTTCACCTAAAAAAAGGAAATTATTTAGTTCTTGTAAAATAAAAAAGATAATATATTATCTCAAGAAGGAAATTGATTAGTTAGTAGATCTGTAACTGAGTAAGGGTAAATAAGTAAAATCAACAGATACCGTACCGACCAACCGACCAACCGACCGTCCGACCAACCAACCAACCAAACTTTTAATGTTTCGGCTTTTATATAATAGATATAATTGGAAAAAGAGAGATGTTAGAGAAAGAAAAAAAGGTAACGTGTTTTGGGTGAAAGGGTTAATTGATTAGTTAATAGTAATTATAATATAATTATGTTATTTTATTAAACAAAACTACTCATACTATTTTTAAAAAAAGAGAAATTTTAGTTAAATAAAATGTAAAAGATATTCTATTTTACCTGTAAAAAATTATTTAGTTATTGAAAAATAGAAAAGGTAATATGTTTAACCTGAAAAAGGAAATTGATTAACAAAGGAGAAATTTTAGTTAGATAAAATATAAAAGGATATTGTATTTTACATGAAAAAGGAAATTATTTAGTTCTTGAAAAATAGAAAATGTAAATAATATTCTATTTTACCTAAAAAAGGAAATTATTTATTTATTGTAAAATAGAAAAGGTAATATGTTTAACCTGAAAAAGGAAATTGATTAATAAAGGAGAAATTTTAGTTAGATAAAATATAAAAGGATATTGTATTTTACCTGAAAAAGGAAATTATTTATTTCTTGAAAAATAGAAAAGATAATATTTTAACCTCAAGAAAGAAGTAGATCTGTAATTAAGTAATGGTAAATAATTAAAATCAATAGGTAATTTTACCTGAAAAAAGAAATTATTTAGTTATTGAAAAATAGAAAAGGTAATATGTTTAACCTGAAAAAGGAAATTTATTAATAAAAGAGAAATTTTAGTTAGATAAAATATAAAATGATATTGTATTTTACCTAAAAAAAGGAAATTAATTAGTTCTTGAAAAATAAAAAAGATAATATATTATCTCAAGAAGGAAATTGATTAGTTATTAGATCTGTAACTGAGTAAGGGTAAATAAGTAAAATTAACAGGTACCGTACCGACCAACCGACCAACCGACCGACCGACCAACCAACCAAACTTTTAATGTTTTGGCTTTTATATAATAGTATAGAATTGTCATGCTAATGAAACTCAATCCCATTTTGGTTCGAATTTTAAAATAAATTTAAATTTACACATTTTTATATAAATATGCTTATATTTGTTATTAACCATTCGAATATGATTCAAACCCCAATGATTAGAATTCATCGTTTTCAATTCTATTCAAATATCGTTCCCACACAAATTGAATTAAATTATGCAGATTACATTATATATTCTTATTATATTATATCCTTTATATCCTTATATATAATAAGCGTAATCCATAATTTTTGTCACTGTACTACCTGTTGTAGCCCCGTCTTGTAAGACCCATTTAATATTGGGCCCGAAAATAATAAGTCCAAATCGAAGACGGTCCGAAGTCCAAGCCATGAAGGAAGCCCACTTGGCTAGCCTAGTCCGAAACTTGGGAAACAGATTGACAGACCATGTTGTCCACTACCTCCATTATCCACGATTATCTCAACCAACCAACGGGAAGATAATCAAAGAGGATAAGTACTGGTCAGGTTTGCTGGGGGATCAGATTATATACACTCAGCATAAAAAGAGTACTAGTAGCCTGTTGTGCGTCCTTATTTACTCACTCAAGGACCGGATTAATTTATTCTCACGCCGGAGGTAAATCGGGGGACAACTCCCTCGCATTCTTCTCATTTTGCAAGTGGATCGGGGACACCTTCAAGGAGGCCGAACTCATAGTCCTGCTTACTTAGCTCACCTTGCAGAAATTTGGTTCCAAACACTATCAAAATAATCTCGACCTTGGAATCTAATATTTTTAAAAATAGACGATCAAAATTATTTCATATTAAAAGAGAAAATTATAATCTAAAAAAATATAATTAGAAAAGGTTGCATTAAAATTGAATTTTAAATAGACAATTATAATCTAAAAAGGATATGATTAAAAAAGGTTGTATTGGAACTGAATTTTGAAAAAAACAATTACAATCTGAAAAGGATATAATTAAAAAAGTTTGTCTAGAATTAAAATATATTTATTTTTTATTAGTATTAAAAAAATTCATATTTACTATTTGGACTATGGGGGTGTTTGAGGGAACTTTTTTTCAGAATAAGTCAACTTATTTTAAGACAAAGTTAGAGATTCCTAACTTTTTTATGAAAAAAGTTAATTTTTGTTTGCAACTTATAGAATCTCAAACATACAATAAATATTTGTATAAATTTTTTTTATCAAAATATGAAATTTTTACCCGAAAATAAGTCCATTAAGGACTTAAATTAAGTTGAGCCAAACAGGCTCTATATCTTGAGATGTAGATATCAAATTTGGATGATTTACAATCCAAGTAAAACTCATAAAATTTTCTTTAATTTAGCAATGATTTAATAATTATTATTCCACTGGAAACACTCAGAATCTCCAGAGGAAATATAATTACGAATTTTTGCATTAATCCTATTCAATATAGAGATAATGCTACTAAATGTAGAAAACCTAATCATATATGATTTAAATCATATACATACATTTTTTCGTATTTCAATATAAATACACTTTTTAGTTTATAACATATTTAAATATAAATAATTTTTATGCTAAATCCAACAGTTTTCTTCTATTTATTTTAAGATCTACGGTTCTTATTTTATTTTGTCGTATGGAGGATCGGACTACCGATTATCAAAGTTTTGGACAAAATCTCTCATTAAAATTGTATTTGATTGTTAATAGATCTACCTTCAAAAAATAACAAGGATATTTTGATAATCAAAATGAATTATAAGTAGAATTCATAAATCGAATAGAATTTTCAACGTAAAAATTCGTCACTTTCTTCTCTCTTTTGTTACTGCGTAGGTTTAATTGAAAAATAATTGTTAAGCCATCACTAAATTAAATATTATTTTTTTAATTTTACGAGGGTTATAAATTCGTCCAAATCAAATTTAAGAATTCAAGACAGTGTACAAATATTAAATCAAATGTGTAAAATCTTTTATATATATATATATATATATATATATATATATATATATATATATATATATATATCAATTCTTTAACAACAATTTGATATATAAATTAATAACATATAAAATTAAAAAAATTGATATAATTATAAATATTAAAAAAGGAGCCGTGCGTTGCACGGGTTATAAGCTAGTATATAATAAGCATAAAAGGATCTTATCCATAATTTTGGTCCCTATACCGCCAAAATAATCTCAACCGTCGAATATAATATTTTTAAATTATATCCTTTTTAAATTATAATTTTCTTTTTAATATGATATAATCTTGATCGTATATTTTTACAAAAATTAGATTCGACGGTTGAGATTGTTTTGACGAATAAAGGGACCAAAATTATGGATAAGATCCTTCTTACGTTTATCATATATAAGATATAATTGTATTTGGTTGTTAGCGGAACTATCTTCAAATAATAACAAGGGTATTTTGATAATCAAAGCGAATTATATGTAGAATTCATAAATCGAATATTTTAATGTTAAAAATCGTTAATTTCTTCTCTATTTTGTTTCTGCGTTGATTTAATTGGAAAATAATTGTTAAACCATCACTATTTAAAGATTTTTTTTGTTAGTTTCATTTGGGCTGTAAAATCGTACAAATCAAATTTTAAGAATTCAAGATAGAACACAAATATTAAATCGAACGTGTAAAATTTGATATGTAAATTTTAAAAAATTAATATAATTATAAATATTAAAAAGGAGTCGTGAGTTCTTTACTTCAGCAGGGCATTCGTTGATTACATTCACTTCTGTGCTTTAGTTGAGATTATTACGGAAATAGCCTCTGTACTTCTAACGGTAGGGGTAAGGCCGACTTTGATTCTGTTATTGGGTTATATTGGTATGGCTTATCGGGCTCATATATTCATACTTAAGAATTCTGTAGAATCCAGGAGAGATCTTTCGTCTACAGAATGGACCTACCAGTTTTCATATTGATATGACAATTTGACCATTACAAGCATGTTTACAATTTACGAATCCTTGTAATCCAATATTCTATAGAGTGTTACAGAACTCCCACCATTTATTTTATTTTTATAAGAAAACATTGTGACAGGTAACAATATATTGTTTTATAGTTTAGACTTAATTGTGAAATGTGACAGGCTGACTTTTATTCAAAAAAAAAAGGAGTCGTGAGTTGGATTTCTTCAGTACATGTAAAGTTTACTAACAATAATAGTAAAAAAACATTTCAAATTTTAATTCAACAAGTAATTTCTTGTTTGACATTCCAACTCTTAGTTAAAGCATAATTTTTTCTTGGAAACACCATTGGGTCTCTCAACACTCTTTGTAGATTTCTTTTGAAAGTATGCTTGATAATGTGCAAAGGAAGCATATAAAGTCTGAGTCATTGGTTGAACAAGAAGAGAAACTTGATGGTGGAAATCCTGTTGCACTGAGCTCTTAATCTCCTTTAGCTTCTGATAAATCTTGGACATGGCATCCTTCAATTTTTTAACCTTATATGGAGATACGTAGTCATAATGGGACACGACGACCATAAATGCTTCATTAATTCTTGAATTGATGTCCATTGATGCAAAATTTCTTATTAAATAGTCACGTTTGGCAATCCATCCAAAACACTCTCATGTGGATCCTTTCCAAGATGATAATTGGAATTCGAAGTATGCTGGGTCAATTCACTAAAAACCTTGAAAGCAACTTCTAGTTTAACTATTAGATCTGTCAGACATAGACCTTTTATTTCAAATATTAACTTTTATAAGGAACCATATGCCTCACGAGCATTAAGAATACATGTGTTATGCTTTTAGGACTTGCTCAAGTATGTAATAAAGTACCACATTGGGCTACAATTGGGTAGCCCAGGCCCATCAAGATATGAAAATGATAAAATATCAGATTTTCAATAATGCAACGGTAAGTTGAACATGAATATCAGTATATCACAAAAATATTGCACTTGAAGGGATCAATGGTAAAAAATCGAGAAAAAAAATGTACCCAAAAATGCATATAATTGATTGGAGAAATGGGATAAAAATACCTTAGAGCATGTGCTAATGCTAAAATAGATATAGTTATTGTTATAATATGAAATTTAAATTACTTGCCTCTCCATCATGATAAGATTAGATTAGATGCTGCAATAGATTCAATTTGATTTTAATAAGGGAATAAATAAGGAAGATTGGGTAGAATTGAGGGTTTTAGATGTAAGCTGTGTAATATATATGTATATGTGCATGTGTTCTTCTATTTATAAGGGTCTTGCTTTTTGGGCCTAATTATTCTCCTAATTATTCTCTTCAAATCAGATTATAATTCAGATTACAATTATAATATCATCCTCAAAGTTAAATTATCATTTTTATTCTCTCGTAATCATTCTCTTCAAATCTGATAACAATTGTAATATTCTTCTAAATGTTCTCATAATGTCAAATTACCAATTATATATATTAATCTTAATATTCTCCTCATAAGTCAAATAATCATCTTTATATTCTACTAAAATATCCCTTCAAGTATTGATTATGTTGAGTATGGAATACACACAAGAAAATACAGAGGGGGTGAATGTATTTCCAAACTTTTCTCTGATTTGAATCTTAAGAACATTTGTTTGAAGGTTTGAATTTGTATTTGTGTTTGTGTAGCTCAGTGTGTGTTTGTGTTTAACAGAATATATATGTGCGGAAATAAAACACAAGAACATAGTCACTCACTTTAATCTAACGTTGTATTAGATAAAGATTTTGCTACAATCTGTGAATACAAATATTAGTATTCTCAGCTTCTTTTTTCTCAGAGAGGTGTTATCTAAGATAATATGAAAAACTTGTTTCTGCTAGAGAAGGTACACTTATAGAACAAATGTACAGCCTACTTACTACAATTGTAGTGATAGATAAAAACACTTTCTAAGTTGTCTATGCCTTTTTAAGTATACGTCTATGCAACATGTAATTTGAATCTTCTTTAACCTGCTTAGAGCCACTACTTTAGCAGTTTGTCTCCTTAAACATCTCTCTAAGCTCCTTGTAGACTTTCCATGAACACTTTACAGTACCGTGGTCCTGAAAGTGCCTTGGCTTGTTGCAGGTATCCGACTTGTACATCTTCAATAATTTGTCTCCAAGAAACCATTCGAGAAATGACTATGTGATTGATTCGAGAAGTAGAATTGGCTATTTCGATAACTCTGAGTTCTCGAATATTGTATTCTTGATATATCGAATCACTTCTCGAATGAGTCTTTTTCTTCAGGAATCCTTGACTTGTCGAATAGAGCTTTTACAAAATCTGCAAGTTCTAGGTTCAAAACCCTCTCCACCTTATCTTCAAGGTTTAACAGTGCAATTATTCTTTCAATATCATACAGTTTGCCCCAGTGTTGACACAACCCTTGCTTGAATTTCATCTGTCTTCTATCTGAATATTTGAACTCCAAACAGTCATCCATAATTGCCACATGATATATTCTTTGAGCTAGTAGAAATGCCACTTGATCTTCATCATAATCTTCATCAAGGGGTGGAAAGTCTAGTCTTGGTACAATTGTGATGGTCTGGGATGCAAGTGTCTTCACTTTCTTTGACTTTCTTGCCTTAGACTTAATTTTCAACTTTTGCATCTTGTCACTAGAGAGAAGTTTGTAGCCTTCACCTTTAGACCATTGCAGTACACCATTAGCAGTTTGCTTATGGACACATACAGAAGGTTTCTTTGGTAAGAGTGGCAAGACAGTTTCAGAAGCCATAGGTTTGGATTTTGTTAAGTCATCACTAACTGCATCCACCCTAGACATAGAGCCTTGTGTTGTGGTGGGAGTACTGTTATTGATACTTAAGGCTTGCTGTCTTCCACTCTTCTTTGTGTATACTTGATCTCCACCTTTATCATCATCCCTTTTCTTCCCTTTGTCATTTTTCTTCCTCTTCTCTTCATCACCCTTATCACCACTGTGATGTCTTCCTCTCCTATCACTCTTGTCTTCATCTTTATCACCATCATCACCCTTTATAAACTTGGAAATTTTAGGTACAGAGCCAGTTGCTAGATATGACTTGAGATACTGTAGAACCTCCAACTCTTCTGCTATTCTGAACACTTTCTTTTTGGTTAGTTGGCTAATGATGGCATGCATCAGGTTTTTGTTCTGGGGGATAAGGTGTTTGGGAATGACCAGCTGATTGATGTCTTCAATCCTTGTACCAGATTGATAGATGATTATTCTTGGATTTGTGAGCACTTCAGGCAATCTTGAGGGCTGATCATTCCTCGAGTCATCATACAAAATCTTAGTGTTCTAATTAGTCTTCTCAATTAGCTTGAGCAATATGTCCAGTTCAGCAAAATTGAGAGCTTCTAAGGTGACATATGATAAGTGCCATATCTTGGATTTGATCACCATCATGATTTCCTTGACCCATGCTTGATCAATTCTCCTAGGCACAACAGTGAAGTAGTCAATCTGTTCTTCCAAACTCCTTAGGTATATTTAATTGTCACCATTGGCCTTTGCTTTTGAAAGTTGTAAAAATTCCAAGAAGGCTTCATCGTGATAAACATTAGAATTGTCAAATTCTTGTAACTTGGCCTCAGTTACTACCTTTACTTCTACAGGCTTGGCATCTTCAACTCTGGAGGTTTGAGGTTGATTAGTTGGCATACCTCCTGCAATCACTGTGGATATGATTGATTGTTTTTGGCCACTTGGAGTAGTGATGTGCATAGTTGGTAGAGTGATAGTTGGCAAGGAGGTGATAGGTTTAGACAGAGAAGATTGAGTTTGGATGGCTTTGGATTTGCCCTTGCTCCTGGTTTTGACTTGGAGATCAGAAAGTTTGAGGTTCAGATCACTCTTCTCCCCCTTAGGCTTGGTGTCAAACACAGGTGCCTTTAATGAGACCCTTGGGTTTGAAGAGGAGGTTGGTGGTTTGACAGTGGTAGAGTCTCCTGGTTGAGGTAAGCCTATATGTTTCATCATTGTAGAAAGCATCTGTTGTTGATTAAGAAGGACATCAGCAGTAGTGGTTGCTTGAGTGTCCAACTTGTCATTTAGAAGTACCACAGATGTTTTGAGCTTAGCATTGAGATTTTTGAGAGAGATCATTTCAGTTTCCAACATGTCCACTTTAGTTAGCAATTGTGCAGCCTTGAAACCAGATAGTGATTTCTCCTTGAGCCTTCCTACATTCGTAACTGCCTTATCTCCATATTGGTTTCTCCACATGACATTGATGTATGAGTTGGAGGCAATAGATTTCTCGATCTGATTTGTCACCTGCTTGGAGAGATTTGAATTTGTCATTTAAATCCCAGACAGTAGTTCTTGACTTGTGATTTTCTGCCATTGATTCTTTGATATTTTTTATGAGAGTATCAAGCTGAGGGAATTTCGTGTTCAGCTTTGTCTTGATCCACTCACTACTTTGGAGGTGTCTCTACAAACATTTTCAATTTCTGATTTGACACCTTTACCCAGGTAGTGAGCAGCCTTCAAACTTCCCTTGTAGGCATCATTGATGGCTTCATAAACTTCTGTAGGAGAAAGAGTTTTGGCATTTGAACCCAGTGAAGTGAGATACTCCTCTCTCAGATATTGAAATGCTTCATTCAGGCTTACACTTCCAATACTGTTCAACCAGCCATCAACATTTACCTCTCTCTCAGTCTCATCAACTATCTTCTCTTGTTGCTCCTCTACATTCTTCTTGTGACAGAGAAGTATAGCCTCATAGTCAACATTAGGTAGATTGGCTGTGAGAAGGTTCTGAGCTATTTTTGTGATCTCACCAAGCTGTTCCACATTTAAGCAATGGAGTGCTTTTTCTGTCAACTGTCATGTTGCACAGGCCTCAGCCATTCTTACAAGGTGGCCTGAGCCAAGTGAGAGCTAGAGCTAGGCTCCTCAGTTGCAAATGAAACTTTTGCAACTGGATGGATTGACTCTCCCAATGTTGTCTCCACATAAGTGGGATGAATTACAATATTAGGTGACACATGCACAAAGTCTCTAATGAAGACTAGTGGAACCTCTGTATTTTTGTTGGTGTCTGATAAGTGCATATTTTTGCATATTTTTATTACTATTTATTGCTTGAACTCGTATTTTAATAATTTATTTTGTTGCATTTCAGGAAATTCGTGAATAAATAAAGAAATGGCAAAATAAAGAAATAACGAGCAAGAAAGGGAAAAAGAGGAAGAAAAAGTACTCAAATGAAAAAAGGAAAAAGAATTAGGAGCTTGGAGGAAAAGGAATCTTTCAAGACACATGGAAGGTGGAGATCATCCCAACACACTAAATGAGTGTATGGCCAAGATCCACTGTAATAACCCGAATTTTGGGTAGAATTAAAACTTTTCTTATTGTGGTTAAAGAGCACTAATGAATGGTGGTTTCAAAGAACAATGATTGTAATGAATGGATATTGCTTTGGACAATGATCCTGATGCATTGGTATATTGTCAGAATAGAGTAATTCGATGGTTGAGGACCTAGATAAGAATAATCTACCATCCAGGAAGGAACTAATGGATCCTTGAAGGGAAATGAGTATGTGCATAGTGTTTCCCATACGTGCATAGTGTTTCCCGTACGTGCATAGTGTTTCCCATACGTGCATAGTATTTCTCGTACGTGCATAGTATTTTCTGTACGTGCATAGTAATTTGGTGGATGAATAGTGATTTTGTAAGTTGGAAAACTTTTCACGCCACCCTATGTACGGGACGTGATATGGATGTTTCGAAGTCATATTAGTAATACGCGGAGGAAATAAGTGAATGCAGAGACGATCGGAATTCAGAAATTCCAAATTCTTTTTCGGTATAATATTTGACCAGACAGTGGATTATATATTATTATAATCCAAGAATTGAGATATTAACTTTGAGGATTTGATATTTTGGGATGTTATTATATTTGATTTAAGAATGAAGGTAGGAAACCACTGAGGCAGTGAAACAAGCGTTCTAGAAACCGCTAAAACGTTACAACGAGATTAAGCAATTAAGCGAGCAAATCAGGGATTAAGGATCAAGATTGTGACAAGATTAAATATCCTATATGATCATCAAGAGAATTATATCAAGTGGATTAAATTATTTAATCAAGGATTAAATCAAAACAATTTAGGAGTTAAGTGATTTAAATCACTTAAATCAAACAAGAAACAAAACAAATATCTATCAAAACTTATCCAAGACTCTTGGCTCTTACCCCAATGCTATCAATCTCATCCTACCAGCTGATAATATCTAGTTATATGAGCAAAAAGTAGATGATCAAGTGGGAGAAAAGAGAGAAAAGCAAAAGAAAACATAGAACATACAAACTGTCCAGCAGAAACATAACACAAAGAAAAATTCATATCTCCACTTCTATCCATCCTTAAATCACCAAATTTTAATCATAGTTTCTCCACTCCATGGGCAAGATTCGTTCCAAATTTCATGGAAATCCAAGTAGTATAGCCTAGTCAAATCCATGCTTAAAGTTGGAGGACCAAAACTGTCCAGGTTCTGATCAGAAGAAAGATGGGGCACAAAACCCTAGCTCCCATGGTTGGATTCTTGTGTTCTATAGCTCAAAAGAAAGCCCTTGAAGAGTAGAAGGTGTGGTAAAAATTTTAGAACCAAACTCTTAGTTTTTGATTTTATATGATTTTTACAAGATTGACGATGAATAGTGGATCTTAGAAACTAACTTTGTTTTCATGATTTCTTTGGATGATCTAAGGTTTGATTAAGCTAGACAAGGACCATACCAAGCTTATTAAGGTTATATCATACTCCAAGGAAGGTAGATCTCTTGAAACCCTAGCATTTGATTTGAGATTTATGAATGTTTTTAATGGATTTAGCTTGGTATGATTATAGTGATAATTATAAGCATGATTATGTAATTAGTTATATGATTTAAGATGCATGATGATTTTGATGCTAAGACTTGTGAGATGATTATTATGTGTATAATTTGTATTCATGCCCGGTGTGGCTTGGGTTGTTGATTGCGATTTTTGGAACGTTCGTATTATAGTCGTTATAATGCCGAAATTTCGTTAATCATTGAAAACCGTGCATCACAGTAGGTCTAATGGCTGAAACTGGACAAGTATCTAACATTCCCTAGTAGATCTTGAGTCGTAGATCATTTTGGAAAAAGAATCGAATCAAACAGACTTACGGTTTAGGATTTATGACCGATTTACTAAAAGTAGTTCGAATCCGTAAACGAAAGCTCGTAACTGAAATTGAACCCTCGTAAAATATGTAAAGTCATGACGAATCTTGGTAAATAAATACTAGAGGTAAAAATAAAGGTGTGAAAGGAAACCGTATGTCAAAAGGATCGTTTTTCGATTTATTAAAAATATTCGAGTCGAGGTTAAACGCGAACGAGCCCCTAAAAGACGACTCTATTATAACTTCGGTAAAACACTTAGAAAACGGGCGATAAAACTCGGAGTATAATATTGATTCGTAACGATCAACTTTAGAACTTGTATGACTTAAGTATGTCCCAAGTGTAAGTGTAACACCCCCAGATCCGGGGTCCGGGATCCGGTGGTTACGGTTTCCAATTCTGTCCACAACAATTGAACTTTCCTTAACATAAAATAAATTACGTCTCTATAACCCAACACAACAATATAAAACACACCCGTTATAGTCCCAGAGATGAAATCAGAGTAACAATCAAATTTTTATTAATCACATTATGAGTTCTTACAATCCAAAAGGATTTCAATATAAATACATACTCTTTGCCATCCTTTTACATAAGTCATACTAGACCATATTCTTCGTACTGAAAGAATAAATATACCCTACCAATAGCTCCTTCTTCAGCTCTGGTAGTCTCATCGTCCTCGCCCGCGTCGAGTGCGCCTTGTGCGAGTCATCTGATCTAGCTGTTGTTGTGATATAATAATAAAGCAAGGGTGAGCAATAGCCCACCAACAATAATATATAACTGAACGATAATGTATAACAGTTCAAAAGTATCTTTCAAACCATATGCCATGCATTTACGGAAATGATGCCAGTATAATATGAACGGTGAAGTTACAAGGTAACTTAAAGTATTTGTTTGTAGAAATATCTGCTACATCAAAGTAAGCGAGATATTCTTATTGTTATTAAGAAGAGGAGTTTGCAAGAAAAGGTTGCAATTCCAGTTATGACCCTTTTCCAACTCTGCCAACAGTAATCATGTTGCAGGAAATAAATAAATTTGGATGATGAACCAATGATGGAGTATTCACCGCGCCCGCTGTTCCAATCTTGATGATCAGTCGAGATCGTACAGCTCAATTTAGATTTACTACCGGTAGAAGGAAGAACTGACGGCTTTACCTGTATACCGCCTTGCTAGCTCTCCCCGGCCAACGGTTGGGCCAAAGGGGATGGACCGGCGCTACTCGGCCTCTTACACGACTCCTAGTTCAAATAGAATTCATGATTCTGAATGTAACGTTCGTCCCCCTTTCCCCAAGTATAATACTTGTTGATAAGACTCCACAAAGTAGTCGTATCTAGTTGGAAAGGAAAATTTACCAATAACTCCCAAGCTATTACTTGGTAACGGATATCAACTTGTTCCAGTAATCTTACCCCTCGAAAGATGAGAAGGTAAGCAACGACTTAATAAGTCAACAGCACCCGAGTTGCGAGTGAAGGGAATACTTTATGACCGGGAAGTCGACAAGATAAATAACATTTTCCAAGTAAGGTTCCCTTATTATTAAGGAGATAGACTCAAGGAAGAATGATGTCTGAGAACCTTTCTTGATATAAGATTAATAATAATACGACTCCGAAATATTTTCTGTAATAATCGAAAAAGATAAACATTATCGAGGTTATTCTAAGTATGGAATAAATATTCAGAGAATATTCATTGAATTAAAATATTTTACGGAATATTTAGGAATATGAAAGATTATCTTTAATCAGAGTATCTCTCAAATAATTCTTGAAGAAATATCGAGAGAATATTTATTGCATAACTAAATATTCAAATGAATATTCCAAATAATATTCATTAATTAATAAGACCTGAAAGGAATATTTAAAATATTTAAAATAATATTCGATGATTAAATAGAACCCTGGATGAATATTCAAAATAATATTCATAATTAATTAGGAATTTAAATGAATATTGATAAAGTAATATTCATTTAATGGATAATATTCTAAATGAATATCAAGTAATGTTCATTTAGTAATCCAAGCTTTAAAGGAATATTCGAGATAAGACTCGATAAATAAATCAAGTTTCAGATGAACAATAAAATAATATTCGATAGGTAATTACTATCTTAAATGAATACTCAAAAGTAATATTCATTTAATTAATAATATTCTAAATGAATATCCAATTAATTTTCATTTAGTAGTCCAACCTTTAGAAGAATATTCGCAATAATAATCGATAAATAATTCGACTCTGAATGAATATTAAAAATATTATTCGTCGAATAGTTACGTTCAAATAATTATTTGAAGTAAAGACCGTTAAAATAAATAATCTCGAACGAATATTCAAATAATATTCATCGCCCGAATAATGGAAAATATTTACTTAAATATTTTCCTCCGAGGTAATCCCGATATATCAAGAAATATTGACTCCCGGTCTATATTTGATGAATAAGATGTATACGCCCTTCTATGAGGGTCTTACAATAACCGGCTTATAACTGATGTATAACTATCTAGCTTATAAGCCAACAATAACATTCAGGGAACAAGTATATCAATTCAACTTGAAAGTAGGCATGCATGCAATGGCATATGTATATCAGCAATCATATATATATATATTTATTCAATCACAACAACAGCCTAAAAGAAGAGAATTGAAACTTGCCTGGTAGTCGAGTACGGTAAGGGGTAGTGGTAGCGGGTCCCGGTTCAGCTTGGTGATCTATAAATAGCCAAGGCATTCGGGATTAATCACTTAACATATTAAAAGTTAAGTTATACTTAATTCGAAACACGTTCTCGAGTTATCTCGTTATACCCCTTTTTAGTGGATTACTTATTATCACTGATCCGACCCGACATTCGTTCGTTAATACGACATGTCACTGCACTTATACTTGGGACATACTTAAGTCATATGAGTTCTAAGGTTGATCGTTACGAACCAATATTATACTCCGAGTTTTATCGCCCGTTTTCTAAGTGTTTTACCGAAGTTATAAAAGAGTCGTCTTTTAGGGGTTCGTTCGCGTTTAACCTTGACTCGAACATTTTTAATAAATCGAAAAATGCTCTTTTTGACATGCGGTTTTCTTTCACACCTTCCTTCTTACCCCTAGTATTTATTTACCAAGATTCGCCATGACGTTACATAGTTTACGAGGGTTCAATTTCAGTTACGAACTTTCGTTTACGGATTCGAACTACTTTTAGTAATTTGGTCATAATTCCTAAACCGTAAATCAAAATGCTTCGATTCTTTCGCCAAAGTGATCTATGTTCAAAAATCTATCAGTAGGGTTCATTAACTTGCCAAGAACAGAGAGTTATGGCTACTGACCAGTTCGGTTTCTTAGTGTTAATGAAAATCGGGCATTACGACGGCTACGAATCGAGCGTTCTAAAATTCATTACGCAACAACCAAGCCACACCGGGCATCTAATCAACTTATACACATAATAAGCACCCCAACAAGACCAGAAGCCACTGATCTTAGTATCAAACTCATCATATTAATCAAATCACTAAATCACTAACTAAACATGCTTATAACATGAACATAATCATAACTAAGCTAGATCCATCAAGAACATGCTTAAAACTCAAAGTAGAGCAAGGGTTTTCAAGTCTTATACCTTCCTTGTAGTATGTAATAGCCTCACAAATCTTGGTATTGCCCTTGGATGGCCTTAACTTAGCTAGGATCAACCATGAAAACAAGAAAAACAAAGATTAGTTCTTAGAAACACTATTCATCATCACCTTTGATGATTTATTTGAAAATGAAAGGAAGTGAATTTGAGGCTGAAATTTCTAGGGGATCTAAGCTATGATATGTAGTACTTACCCTAAAAATTATAAGAACAAACAATGGTGGGAACCTCCTTTTCTTGCTCCTTGGCCGAAACTTTTGAAGAAAAAGAGAATGGAGAGTGTTTGCTTGGTTTCTTGATTTTTCTTTGTTCAATCTTGCATAAAGTGACTTTTTGAGAGATAATATCTCATCTTGGTGTGTTAGTGGGGTGTGATGTCATGGATGATGAGTTTTGGAGGACAAGTGTTGTGTTTTGCATGGTTAAAAACTAACCAAGTGTTTTGGTTTCTAAGTACTAGTTATGTTCCAATTAATCTAGTTACTCTTGCCCACTTGGTTACTAGATATTTATTCTAGTAGCTTGCACAAGACTCTTGCTTCCTCTGCTTGTTTCTATGTCCGGTTATTGCCCGTTTCGATTGATCGTTCGTGAGAATATTTCACGGATTTCTAATTAGGGTTTACCGGGAATCCTCTTTAATATTAATACTTTCATTCTCCATCTTTCATTCTAACTTTCCAATTTATATTCCTTAAATCCATTCGTTAAATACTTAGGGCTATCAGTGTCCAGGGAACTCTCGGAGAAAATAAAAGTGCGGTTTTTCAGAATCCGACAGCTTTTACATACACTTATTTTCCCCCTGGATCACTAATACGAACTCGGAAATCCGTTCCGAATGCTTCTGTATAGTGTCGTCTCATATTATTATATACTCCCACCAAACACTATTCATTCTGTATTCTTTACTTGTTCTCTTAGGGTGGTACAATTGTCCGTATTCTCTTTCGATCGTTCCTTAACCTTTTTACGGAACTACTGGATTAATCGTTATCGATCTGGATGACATGAGGGTATTCTCTTGCTTGAAGTTGCCATATCTTATTCCCTTAGAAGATAGATTATTCTTACCTATGTTGTCACCCTTTAGCATTCTTCAAGACATAAACATAATAAGGTCGAATTCCATTCATTCTTTCCAAATATCAATAATTACATTGTAGCCATAACCACTCCTCAGTGGTTTCCTACCTTCATTCTTAAATCAAATATAATAACATCCCAAAATATCAAATCCTCAAAGTTAATATCTCAATTCTTGGATTATAATAATATTTAATCCACTGTCCGGTCAAATATTATACCGAAAAGAATTTGGAATTTCTGAATTCCGATCGTCTCTGCATTCACTTATTTCCTCCGCGTATTACTAATATGACTTCGAAACATCCATATCACGTCCCGTACATAGGGTGGAGTGAAAAGTTTTCCAACTTACAAAATCACTATTCATCCACCAAATTACTATGCACGTACAGGAAACACTATGCACGTACGGGAAATACTATGCACGTACGGGAAACACTATGCACGTACTCATTTCCCTTCAAGGATCCATTAGCTCCTTCCTGGATGGTAGATTATTTTTATCTAGGTCCTCAACCATCGAATTACTCTATTCTGACAATATACCAATGCATCAGGATCATTGTCCAAAGCAATATCCATTCATTACAATCATTGTTCTTTGAAACCACCATTCATTAGAGTTGGTGACCTTGTTATCGGAATCATTGTTCCTCATTTTATCATTACTTAATAAAAAGTTTTAATTATATCCAAAATTTGGGGTTCTTACAGTCTCCCCTCCTTAAAAGGATTCCGTCCCGGAATCAGGTAGGAAGCAAAGAGTCGTTTGCCTGTCGTTCACTTTTTAACTTCCTGGTCAATTCTTAGTCGTTCTACCCTTCCTCAGCACATCTTCTAGTGCTACAATCCATATTGTATCCTTTTTCCATCAACGTTGCTACTTTTCGTACAACTCACTATCCGGGTTATATTCTTACTCAGTCTTATCCTTATTGATACCTGCAGTAACATTGGTATCACTATCACCCTACGAATTCGGAGGTAACCTCGCTCGTACTGTGCATTTCCTGATTGCTTTAATCTTCGCAATCTCGATCAATATAGAGAAGTGGAAAGATTTATTGAGAGATCGCTATGATCAATTGAACATTTGTTATATTGCATAGTTAGTACAGAAGGGGGCCAGCCTTTAGTACTTGACAAGCAATTAAACAAGTCATGGTATTCCACTTAGACTTCTATCACATAGACAGATAGTCACGTAGCAGTACCTCCCCTCCTAAAAGGGTTGTTCTTCTCAATTTATAAAGAAGATGAATAAGAGAGAAGAAGAGAAAAGAGTTCTAAAGGATTATAGAAAGCTTTCATGATTGTAGAATATCATACTCAGAATTTACCTCTGAACTATAGAGGTTTATCAAAGAAGAAATTAATCATAATTATATCCAATACTATTTGATCGCAATCTCACGTGTCAACATATCTTGCTGCTTTGTCCATTATTCTATGGACAAAATACTCTTGTTCAATCATAGCGATACTCACATTCGGGAAATCCTTCAACCTTTCAGGTTAAATCTTAGATTTCTCACTTGACATCATTATTACTGACATCCCATATCATGTTACTAGCTTTTTCATAACTATAATATTGACACTATCAGGTTGTCATCCTGAGAATTCATTAGAAAACCCATTCATAACATTCCTTGCTTCTCATTCCATAGTTGCTTCCCCACCCTTTTCTTTATCAATCACATCCTTCTTATTAGCTGATTCTTACTCATTTCTATTATTTAATTTCACCTTCACCTCTTTATTTAGACACCTTTTTGCACTTGGTACCTCCTTATCGGTATTCCGTCTCATTTATTCTATAATCATCACGTTATTTCAATTTAAACTTTCCGAAATGAATCTGGCCCGATTCCTTTAACTTAGATTCATATAATCTACTTCTGCCAACCGTGTTTCTCATCACTTGTTCTTTTCTAACCGTGGTTTTCCACAGGTTGTCTTTCGTAAGTCAGACCAGGTCGTATATCTACATGCTCGTACTCCTATCATCTGTTGAACATCTGCATTTTACTGACGTAGCCTGGCCACATGAAAACCCGTTATGACCGTGCTATAAGTTTTGGGGGTAAGGCTGGCTCGAATACCGCCGTCCGAACACTTTAAACTCTCAGGTGGCCCAATAAGTCTCGGGCTCAACCGCCCTTCCCTCCAAGTCTCATTAATTCTTTCCATGGGAATATCTTTAACATCATGAATCATCAACCTCATATTCTCTATCTTGTTTGCGCAGAAGTACACTAACATAAACTTGTTTGTCATTCATCAACATGCCATTTAGTTAATCAATGGCAGCACTTTCTTTATCTTTACATTGTCATCTACTTTCTTAGAAGAATCACCATCACTTGTTGTTTACGTAGTGCATTAATAGCTAACCCTACGGGTTTCAAATCCCTTAGGGAGACAAAGTAATCACTATTCCTTATCCATAAGGAACACTTCCTGAACTTGATGTAGATATAACATGAAGTAGATAGAATTGCAGAAGAGTTTCAGGCATCGCAGCTAGGTCCGGTTGATGAAACTATCACTTATGCATCTTCCATAAAAGACTGGAAACTTAACGGTTTACTTCATCAATTTTTTTTTTGTACCATGGTCCTGGTTTGCCTCAAAACGGGACCTTCTAAGGTACGTAATATGCTTAAGACTCCATCAGGAATCGAATCTTTACTTAAACTATTATCACCTTCGATTCTTGCACAATCATCAAAAGGAATGTAACTTCCTCCACTCCAATATGACCTTCAATGTCTTTCCAAATATCATTTTGTTTCTTCGGTATGAACATTTATAATTATTCCTTTATACTTAGACTGTCGGCCACCTCATTGGCCTTTCATGATAATAATAATTTCCGGTAATCCTTGTTCCTTGGATATATTCCAATTCAAACATTTCTACCTCATTCCCATCATTTTTGGGTGAAAGCATTCTCCCTTAAGCTCTGCTGATGGAGAAAAATATATTTAACAGTCTTTCTCCATAAGTCATTGCTTCCACCTACCCGTGGGAACTTTATCACGTTTATTCCCAATCCTACTTAGGACACTTCTCTTCTTAGTTCTTTCCTTATCTTAGGATAATCTCAACCTTTATAGGTTCAATCCATACTTCCTCAGGGTCTCATACATGCCTCATCTGGCATTACTGTTACTATGTCATACATTCCTTACCAAACTTCCATTTTGAAGTTCAGAATATTACCTTTTTCCTTGTAAGGTTTCATAGGTCATCCTCATCCTTCCTCCTGTATTTTCTGGGTACAGGGTATATCAAAATGTCATTGATCAATACTCTAATAATTCTATCTATGTTCTTTCCAGAACTCTTTTTAATAATCCTTACAGGTCATTGTTGCCTTAGCAAGTCCAACTCATATCATCTGAAGTCATAATGTCGTTATTAGGGTTAATGCCACCCCTTGTGCATTCCGTAGGGTTTGTCTTAATTTATGGATATCCTATCCTTAATTCAACTGCCAAAGAATTCTTGCATCTTATAATTGGCAATCAGATCATGTATCCTTAATAAAGGTCTCTTTTCAATCATTCTCATTTGATAATCGATCGGTGGCTTAATGCCACCCTCTTCTTTCAGATAGCTGTCAGCCTATTTGGCCTTCCAAAAAGGCAACGTATGCCTATCTCCTCTCTTACAGAACTTGGTAATGGCAGCAAGGATGTTTTGGAAGATATTGGTCGAGTTCAACGTGAATCTCTTAGTACTTATCGTTCTTCTCAAATGTACTTGCCTTAGACAAAATTTCTACAGCATACTGATCCATCTCTGACCATTTCTATACTCTCTTCATAAACCTTCGTTGTTTACTTCCCTTAGTCGTAATATGTTCAGGGTATTCATGATACCCTAACATCATACATCTCAAGTCACTATACTTCCATTTTACTCGTAATCTTGGACAACCATATACACATGAGTCACTTTAGTACGGGTTACCCCATCCCAAAAAGGTCTAGTAAATTCCCCATCACAACATGGGTTGCAAAGGGTTTAGTAGAAGACTCCTACGATCTCATTAATATTTCCTTTATATCAGAAGCCCTTGCAGTCGGTGCTTACTTAGAAGCAACCCTGCTTTGTCTTTTCATTGCTGGTCTAGTCACTTTATAGTCCGTTGTGACTTGGCCTCAACTGGCCACACTAAAATAAAAATATATGATTTTAGGGGTTGGCTAATAGCATTACTTTTCTAGCAATTACCGGCATAGTGCCTTCTTCTTTGATACCTTTCTACCTTTCCAAAACTTTACTCCATATAAGTCTTAATCGACTACTCGGCACCGTCTCCGGTCACCTTTCCTCCACTTTTATCTTTTCAACTATTCTTATCAATCCTGCGTGCCACACAAGCTTACCATTCCTGGCACAACAGCCTTTTCATTTAAGTCAATCCTGGAATTTCTCAGTCCGGCTAGTTTCTTACTTACATTTCCTATTTTCGTCCAATCTCACTTCATCATTTTATCACTACCGTCGATTGTAATGCTCAGGGTCCGTTTACTAACCCATTTTACAGCATCCTTACCCAAATCACAGGGTTTGCTCCAATTTTTAATCTCTTCCATGACATTCTCTAATAATCAGAAAGACAAGGTTTGCCAAAATTCACCGAATTCCTTTCCAGACTCGGGGAAATTTTGATCAATCTACCCACCTACTGGTAACATTAAGGAGACCAGTTTCGAAACCTGAAGAATAGTTCTTTGAACCTCCAAGCAGGTGGAATCATAAGCAGTCATAGTTAACGAAATAATCATCATCAGATTGGAAGTTTACCCACAGGAAAGGAATCAATTATATCCATCCCTTAGAAGGGAATCAATAGTTTCAAACTGAAACCAGTCACAACGTCCTGATACCTATACGTCCTGATATTCAATACTACCAAATGTCGGTCTACCTAACCCTTTATGCGAAGCGTCGTTGGAAGCACAAAGTCTCCCTTTTTTTTTCCATTAAGCAATGCCAGCTCTTGGTCATTACCAATTTCACCTTTTAGCTCCAGGAAGATTTTCTCACATTTTTCTCTTTAACTACTGATCGTATTACTTGATCTATTATAATTCCGCATCGGAATAAACTTAAGGTACTACTATAATCCATTCAAAGAGAAGAAGGAATTTAATATTCCTCTAAATCATATGCATCTAACGTTTCTGGTTCATCATTTAACTGAGTTGAATTAACTCTATACTCAGTCTCTGGCAGTAGTCTCATTACGAGTTCATCTTGACTCACTGGTCTTATCTTCCGGTAGGTTCTGAGATCATTGTCTTGCTTGCTACTTCCTTATATAATTTTACCCAATCATGCTATCACTTCCCAATGTCTTTACTTTCTAAATGATTCATTCATAAAATGAACATTTTCCTTAATAAAACCACCTTATTAACCTTAATTTGGTTCCATAATTTACAACCTACGACACCTGCCTTCTCATGGCGAATTATTACTGACAATATTCATACTGATTCATTTATCAAATGATATGGCACTTACTGCCTCATTCTTAACTATTCCTAGGGACTCTGCTCCTCGCCCTAAATCGATGTCTTTGATAATCATACATCCCTCTAGCTCTTTCTTTGTTAAGATGAAAATCTCTAAGGATTCTAATCTATTTCCGTATAAGATCTCAAGTAATTCTTCCAATCCTTCTTTCTTGCTGGTACTACATCTGGTAGTCCGGCTATGAATTCAACATGCACCTTCAGATCTCTTAATAATATCTCGGTTCTTTATACTCACTTTTCTGAGCACCATATCTTAATCATCACAGTCATTCTGGCTGCGACCCTCATTACCCATCGGTAAGCTCCTTATCCTAACAGGATTTTCCTTATCTGCTGGAACCTCTTCCGGGTCTCCAGTAGGGTACTCCATCAAATTAACCGCTGATCTTCAACATATAAAGCATCATCGTGCTGTTGCTCGTATGCCTCAAGGTCAGTCGCCTTACTCATCGATACGATATCGAGCTAAGTTACTATCATTATACTTACGAGTTCCCATAAGGGTTTTATATGTCATCACTACATTAAGTAGTCCGACTATGAACTTGGCAAGAGTTCTTATTATCTTATTGAATTTATTGTTTTAACGTCACCTCATCTCTGGGGTTTATAACGTAGGCTCTGATACCACTTCTGTAACACCCCCAGATCCGGGGTCCGGGATCCGGTGGTTACGGTTTCCAATTCTGTCCACAACAATTGAACTTTCCTTAACATAAAATAAATTACGTCTCTATAACCCAACACAACAATATAAAACACACCCGTTATAGTCCCAGAGATGAAATCAGAGTAACAATCAAATTTTTATTAATCACATTATGAGTTCTTACAATCCAAAAGGATTTCAATATAAATACATACTCTTTGCCATCCTTTTACATAAGTCATACTAGACCATATTCTTCGTACTGAAAGAATAAATATACCCTACCAATAGCTCCTTCTTCAGCTCTGGTAGTCTCATCGTCCTCGCCCGCGTCGAGTGTGCCTTGTGCGAGTCATCTGATCTAGCTGTTGTTGTGATATAATAATAAAGCAAGGGTGAGCAATAGCCCACCAACAATAATATATAACTGAACGATAATGTATAACAGTTCAAAAGTATCTTTCAAACCATATGCCATGCATTTACGGAAATGATGCCAGTATAATATGAACGGTGAAGTTACAAGGTAACTTAAAGTATTTGTTTGTAGAAATATCTGCTACATCAAAGTAAGCGAGATATTCTTATTGTTATTAAGAAGAGGAGTTTGCAAGAAAAGGTTGCAATTCCAGTTATGACCCTTTTCCAACTCTGCCAACAGTAATCATGTTGCAGGAAATAAATAAATTTGGATGATGAACCAATGATGGAGTATTCACCGCGCCCGCTGTTCCAATCTTGATGATCAGTCGAGATCGTACAGCTCAATTTAGATTTACTACCGGTAGAAGGAAGAACTGACGGCTTTACCTGTATACCGCCTTGCTAGCTCTCCCCGGCCAACGGTTGGGCCAAAGGGGATGGACCGGCGCTACTCGGCCTCTTACACGACCCCTAGTTCAAATAGAATTCATGATTCTGAATGTAACGTTCGTCCCCCTTTCCCCAAGTATAATACTTGTTGATAAGACTCCACAAAGTAGTCGTATCTAGTTGGAAAGGAAAATTTACCAATAACTCCCAAGCTATTACTTGGTAACGGATATCAACTTGTTCCAGTAATCTTACCCCTCGAAAGATGAGAAGGTAAGCAACGACTTAATAAGTCAACAGCACCCGAGTTGCGAGTGAAGGGAATACTTTATGACCGGGAAGTCGACAAGATAAATAACATTTTCCAAGTAAGGTTCCCTTATTATTAAGGAGATAGACTCAAGGAAGAATGATGTCTGAGAACCTTTCTTGATATAAGATTAATAATAATACGACTCCGAAATATTTTCTGTAATAATCGAAAAAGATAAACATTATCGAGGTTATTCTAAGTATGGAATAAATATTCAGAGAATATTCATTGAATTAAAATATTTTACGGAATATTTAGGAATATGAAAGATTATCTTTAATCAGAGTATCTCTCAAATAATTCTTGAAGAAATATCGAGAGAATATTTATTGCATAACTAAATATTCAAATGAATATTCCAAATAATATTCATTAATTAATAAGACCTGAAAGGAATATTTAAAATATTTAAAATAATATTCGATGATTAAATAGAACCCTGGATGAATATTCAAAATAATATTCATAATTAATTAGGAATTTAAATGAATATTGATAAAGTAATATTCATTTAATGGATAATATTCTAAATGAATATCAAGTAATGTTCATTTAGTAATCCAAGCTTTAAAGGAATATTCGAGATAAGACTCGATAAATAAATCAAGTTTCAGATGAACAATAAAATAATATTCGATAGGTAATTACTGTCTTAAATGAATACTCAAAAGTAATATTCATTTAATTAATAATATTCTAAATGAATATCCAATTAATTTTCATTTAGTAGTCCAACCTTTAGAAGAATATTCGCAATAATAATCGATAAATAATTCGACTCTGAATGAATATTAAAAATATTATTCGTCGAATAGTTACGTTCAAATAATTATTTGAAGTAAAGACCGTTAAAATAAATAATCTCGAACGAATATTCAAATAATATTCGTCGCCCGAATAATGGAAAATATTTACTTAAATATTTTCCTCCGAGGTAATCCCGATATATCAAGAAATATTGACTCCCGGTCTATATTTGATGAATAAGATGTATACGCCCTTCTATGAGGGTCTTACAATAACCGGCTTATAACTGATGTATAACTATCTAGCTTATAAGCCAACAATAACATTCAGGGAACAAGTATATCAATTCAACTTGAAAGTAGACATGCATGCAATGGCATATGTATATCAGCAATCATATATATATATATATTTATTCAATCACAACAACAGCCTAAAAGAAGGGAATTGAAACTTGCCTGGTAGTCGAGTACGGTAAGGGGTAGTGGTAGCGGGTCCCGGTTCAGCTTGGTGATCTATAAATAGCCAAGGCATTCGGGATTAATCACTTAACATATTAAAAGTTAAGTTATACTTAATTCGAAACACGTTCTCGAGTTATCTCGTTATACCCCTTTTTAGTGGATTACTTATTATCACTGATCCGACCCGACATTCGTTCGTTAATACGACATGTCACTGCACTTATACTTGGGACATACTTAAGTCATATGAGTTCTAAGGTTGATCGTTACGAACCAATATTATACTCCGAGTTTTATCGCCCGTTTTCTAAGTGTTTTACCGAAGTTATAAAAGAGTCGTCTTTTAGGGGTTCGTTCGCGTTTAACCTTGACTCGAACATTTTTAATAAATCGAAAAATGCTCTTTTTGACATGCGGTTTTCTTTCACACCTTCCTTCTTACCCCTAGTATTTATTTACCAAGATTCGCCATGACGTTACATAGTTTACGAGGGTTCAATTTCAGTTACGAACTTTCGTTTACGGATTCGAACTACTTTTAGTAATTTGGTCATAATTCCTAAACCGTAAATCAAAATGCTTCGATTCTTTCGCCAAAGTGATCTATGTTCAAAAATCTATCAGTAGGGTTCATTAACTTGCCAAGAACAGAGAGTTATGGCTACTGACCAGTTTGGTTTCTTAGTGTTAATGAAAATCGGGCATTACGACGGCTACGAATCGAGCGTTCTAAAATTCATTACGCAACAACCAAGCCACACCGGGCATCTAATCAACTTATACACATAATAAGCACCCCAACAAGACCAGAAGCCACTGATCTTAGTATCAAACTCATCATATTAATCAAATCACTAAATCACTAACTAAACATGCTTATAACATGAACATAATCATAACTAAGCTAGATCCATCAAGAACATGCTTAAAACTCAAAGTAGAGCAAGGGTTTTCAAGTCTTATACCTTCCTTGTAGTATGTAATAGCCTCACAAAGCTTGGTATTGCCCTTGGATGGCCTTAACTTAGCTAGGATCAACCATGAAAACAAGAAAAACAAAGATTAGTTCTTAGAAACACTATTCATCATCACCTTTGATGATTTATTTGAAAATGAAAGGAAGTGAATTTGAGGCTGAAATTTCTAGGGGATCTAAGCTATGATATGTAGTACTTACCCTAAAAATTAGAAGAACAAACAATGGTGGGAACCTCCTTTTCTAGCTCCTTGGCCGAAACTTTTGAAGAAAAAGAGAATGGAGAGTGTTTGCTTGGTTTCTTGATTTTTCTTTGTTCAATCTTGCATAAAGTGACTTTTTGAGAGATAATATCTCATCTTGGTGTGTTAGTGGGGTGTGATGTCATGGATGATGAGTTTTGGAGGACAAGTGTTGTGTTTTGCATGGTTAAAAACTAACCAAGTGTTTTGGTTTCTAAGTACTAGTTATGTTCCAATTAATCTAGTTACTCTTGCCCACTTGGTTACTAGATATTTATTCTAGTAGCTTGCACAAGACTCTTGCTTCCTCTGCTTGTTTCTGTGTCCGGTTATTGCCCGTTTCGATTGATCGTTCGTGAGAATATTTCACGGATTTCTAATTAGGGTTTACCGGGAATCCTCTTTAATATTAATACTTTCATTCTCCATCTTTCATTCTAACTTTCCAATTTATATTCCTTAAATCCATTCGTTAAATACTTAGGGCTATCAGTGTCCAGGGAACTCTCGGAGAAAATAAAAGTGCGGTTTTTCAGAATCCGACAGCTTTTACATACACTTATTTTCCCCCTGGATCACTAATACGAACTCGGAAATCCGTTCCGAATGCTTCTGTATAGTGTCATCTCATATTATTATATACTCCCACCAAACACTATTCATTCTGTATTCTTTACTTGTTCTCTTAGGGTGGTACAATTGTCCGTATTCTCTTTCGATCGTTCCTTAACCTTTTTACGGAACTACTGGATTAATCGTTATCGATCTGGATGACATGAGGGTATTCTCTTGCTTGAAGTTGCCATATCTTATTCCCTTAGAAGATAGATTATTCTTACCTATGTTGTCACCCTTTAGCATTCTTCAAGACATAAACATAATAAGGTCGAATTCCGTTCATTCTTTCCAAATATCAATAATTACATTGTAGCCATAACCACTCCTCAGTGGTTTCCTACCTTCATTCTTAAATCAAATATAATAACATCCCAAAATATCAAATCCTCAAAGTTAATATCTCAATTCTTGGATTATAATAATATTTAATCCACTGTCCGGTCAAATATTATACCGAAAAGAATTTGGAATTTCTGAATTCCGATCGTCTCTGCATTCACTTATTTCCTCCGCGTATTACTAATATGACTTCGAAACATCCATATCACGTCCCGTACATAGGGTGGAGTGAAAAGTTTTCCAACTTACAAAATCACTATTCATCCACAAAATTACTATGCACGTACAGGAAACACTATGCACGTACGGGAAATACTATGCACGTACGGGAAACACTA
This sequence comes from Saposhnikovia divaricata, assembly GCA_036435485.1. NCBI lineage: Eukaryota > Viridiplantae > Streptophyta > Magnoliopsida > Apiales > Apiaceae > Saposhnikovia > Saposhnikovia divaricata. The sequence goes on from CM071598.1 coordinate 62,616,915, forward strand.
TGCACGTACTCATTTCCCTTCAAGGATCCATTAGCTCCTTCCTGGATGGTAGATTATTTTTATCTAGGTCCTCAACCATCGAATTACTCTATTCTGACAATATACCAATGCATCAGGATCATTGTCCAAAGCAATATCCATTCATTACAATCATTGTTCTTTGAAACCACCATTCATTAGAGCTGGTGACCTTGTTTTCGGAATCATTGTTCCTCATTTTATCATTACTTAATAAAAAGTTTTAATTATATCCAAAATTTGGGGTTCTTACAGTAAGTACAGTGACATGTCGTATTAACGAACGAATGTCGGGTCGGATCAATGATAAAAGGAATCCACAAAAAGGGGTATAACGAGATAACTCGAGAACGTGTTTTGATTTAAGTATAACTTAACTTTTAAGATGTTAAGTGATTAATCCCGAATGCCTTGGCTATTTATAGATCACCAAGCTGACCCGGGACCCGCTACCACCACCCCTTACCGTACTCGACTACCAGGCAAGTTTCAATTCCCTTCTTTTAGGCTGTTGTTGTGATTGAATATATATATATATATATATATATATATATATATATATATATATATATGTTTTCTGTTATACATATGCCATAGCATGCATGCCTATTTTCAAGTTATATCGTTATGCTTGTTCCCTGATTGTTTATTGGCTTATAAATTAGATAACTAACGTATCAATTATAAGCCGGTTATTGTAAGACCCTCATAGAAGGGCGTATACATCTTATTCGTCAAATATAGACCGGGAGTCAATATTTCTTGATATATCGAGATTACCTCGGAGGAAAATATTTAAGTAAATATTTTCCATTATTTGGGCGACGAATATTATTTGAATATTCGTTCGAGATTATTTATTTAACGATCCTTACTTCAAATAATTGTTTGAACGTAACCATTCGACGAATAATATTTTTCAATATTCATTCAAAGTCGAATAGAATATCGATTATTATTCCGAATATTCTTCTAAAGATTGGACTACTAAATGAATATTATTTGAATATCCATTTAGACTATTATTTTATTAAATGAATATTACTTTTGAATATTCATTTAAGATATTAATTACTTGATGAATATTATTCTAATATTCATCTGAAGCTTGATTTATTTATCGAATATCATCTCGAATATTCCTTTAAAGTTTGGATTACTAAATGAATATTACTTGATATTCATTTAGAATATTATTCATTAAATGAATATTACTTTTTGAATATTCATTTAAATTCCTTATTAATTAATGAATATTATTTTGAATATTCATTTAAATATTTATTTATTCAATAAATATTCTCTTGATGTTTCTTCAAGGATTATTTGGAGAAATACTCTGATTAATGATATTCTTTCATATTCCTAAATATTCTTTAAATATTTTAATTCAATAAATATTCTCTGAATATTTATTCCATACTTAGAATAACCTCAATAAGGTTTATCTTCTTCGATTATTACGGAAAATATCTCGGAGTCATATTATTATTAATCTTATATCAAGAAAGGTTCTCAGACATCATTCTTCTTGAGTCTATCTCCCTAAAAATAAGGGAACCTTACTTGGAAAATGTTATTTATCTTGTCGACTTCCCGGTCATAAAGTATTCTCTTCACTCGCAACTCGGGTGCTATGGACTTATTAAGTCGTTGTTTACCTTCTCATCTTTCGAGGGGTAAGATTGTTGGAACAAGTTGATATTCGTTACCAAGCAATAGCTTGGAAGTTATTGGTGAATTTTCCTTTCCAACTAGATACGACTACTTTGTAGAGTCTTATCAAAAAGTATTATACTTGGGGAAAGGGGGACGAACGTTACATTCAGAATCATAAATTCTATTTGAACTAGGAGTCGTGTAACAGGCCGAGTAGCGCCGGTCCATCCCCTTTGGCCCAACCGTTGGCCGGGGAGAGCTAGTAAGGCGGTATACAAGTAAAGCCGTCAATTCTTCCTTCTACCGGTAGTAAATCTAATTTGAGCTGTACGATCTCGACTGATCATCAAGATTGGAACGGCGGGCGCGGTGAATACTCCATCATTGGTTCATCATCCAAACTTAATTATTTCCTGCAACATGATTACTGTTGGCAGAGATGGAAAAGTGTTCATAACTGGAATTGCAATCTTTTCATGCAAGTTCCTCTTTTTAATGAAATGAGAATATCTCGCTTACTTTTGATGTAGCAGATATTTCTACAAACAAATACTTTAAGTTACCTTGTAACTTCATCGTTCATATTATACTGGCATCATTTCCAAAAATGCATGGCATATGGTTTGAAAGATACTTTTGAATTGTTATATATTATCGTTCAGTTATATATTATTGTTGGTGGGCTATTGCTCACCCTTGCTTTATTATTATAACACAACAACAGCTAGACCAGATGACTCGCACAAGGCGCACTCGACGCGGGCGAGGACGATGAGACTACCAGAGCTGAAGAAGAAGCTATTGGTAGGATATATTTATTCTTTCAGTACCAAGTATATGGTCTAGTATGACTTATGTAAATGGATGGCAAAGAGTATGTATTTATATTGAAATTCTTTTGGATTGTAAGAACTCATAATGTGATTAATAAAAATTTGATTGTGACTCTGATTTCATCTCTGGGACTATAACGGGTGTGTTTTACATTGTTGTGTTGGGTCATAGAGATGTAATTTATTTTATGTTAAGGAAAGTTCAAGTGTTGTGGATAGAATTGGAAACCGTAACGACCGGATCCCGGACCCCGGATCTGGGGGTGTTACAGAAGTGGTATCAGAGCGTACGTTATAAACCCCAGAGATGATGCGATGTTAAAACAATAAACTCACTAAGATAATAAGAACTCTTGCCAAGTTCATAGTCGGACTACTTCAAGTAGTATTGTCATATAAAACCCTTATGGGAACTCTTAATTATCATGATAGTAACTTAGCTCGTTCTCGTATCGACTAGTAAGGCGACAGACCTTGAGGCGTACGAGCAGCAGCATGATGATGTTTTATTATATGCTGACGATCGGATTGTGAATTCGATAGAATACCCTATTGAGGACTCGAAAGAGGTTCCAGCAGAGGAGAATCCTATTGAGGATGAGGAGTTTACTCCAAGGAAATGAGGGCTGTAGCCAGAGGGATAGCGAGAGTTAAGATTATAGTGCTCAGAGAAGTGAGCACAAAGAACTGAGATATTATTAAGAGAATTGAAATTTTATGTTGGATTTATAACCGGACTACGAGAGGTAGTACCAGCAATTAAGACAGATTAGAAGGATTACTTGAGGTCTTATATGGGGATAGATAAAGATCCTTAGAGACTTTCAGATTAATGAGAAAGGAGTTAGAATGATGCATGATTATCAAAGACGTCGATGTAGGACGGGGAGCACCCAGGAGCAGTTGAGATAGAGGCAACAAGTGCCATATTATCGGATAAATGGATTAGTGTGAATATTGTCAATGGTAAGTCGCCATGAGAAGGCGGATTTCATGGGTTATATTTTATGAAACCAAATTGAGATTGTTGATGTGGTTTTATTCAGCGAAATGTCCATATTATGAATGAACCAGCTTCGAAAGTAAAGATAGTGGAAAGTGATGGCCTGATTGGATAAAGTTATATAAAGTAGTAAGCGAGACGATGATCTCAAAACTACCAGAGGAAAAGACCAGTGGGTCTATGATAAACTCGTAATATGACTACTATCAGGTACTAAGTATAAGTTTATTTTAACTCAGTAAAATGGTGAATCAGGAACGTTAGATGCATGTGATTCAGAAGAATATTAAATTCTTTCTTTTCCCCGAATAGATTATAGTAGTTACCTTAAGTTTACTCTGACACTGAATTGCAAATGGATTAAGTAATGCGATTAGTGGTTAAGAGGTAATAAAGAATGTTTTAAATGAAATTGGTAACGACCCGGCGTTGGTGTTGCCTAACGGGAGAAGGAAGACTTTATGATACACTATGATGCATCTCATACAGGTTTAGGTGGTGTGCTTATGCAGCACGGCAGAGTAATTGCGGATGCATTCGAACCACACGGTACACCAGACTAGGATGGCCTTAGTAGTGCCAATTTTTATGAAACGACTAACTCCGACGGTAGTGTTCCTTCTGAAACCTGTGGTTAGGAAGACTGACATTTGATATTATCGACAACTAAGATGTATATGTATCAGGAAGAGGTGGCATGTTTCAGTTTGAAACTTTTGATTTCCCTTCTATGGGATATATATATTTGGTTCCTTTCTAGTGGTTAAACTTCCAACTTTATGTCAATAATTCCGTTATTATAACTGCTTATGATTCTACCTGCTTGGATGCTCATAGAACTATCCTCTAGGTTTCAAAATTGATCTTCATAGTGTTACCGGTGGTTGGATAGATTGACCAAAATTTCCTTGATTCTGGAAAGAAATTCAACGAATTTTGGCAAACCTTGTCTTTCTGATTATCAGAGAACATCATGGAAGAGAGTAGAAACTGGGGCGAACCCCGTGAATTGGGTAAAGTAGCCGCTATATGGGTTGGTGGATAGACCCTGGTTATCGCGATTGATTGTAGAAATACAATGATGAAGTGAGATTGGACGAAAACAGGAAATGTAAGTAAGAAACCGGCCGGACTGAGAAACTCCGGGATTGACTTAAGTGAAAATACTGTTATACCATGAATGGTAAGCTTGCGTGGCACGTGGGATTGATAAGAATAGTTGAAAAGATAAAAGAGGAGGAAAGGTGACCGGAGACGGTGCCGAGAAGTCGATTAAGACCTATATGGAGTAAAGTTTTGGAAAGGTAGAAAGGTATCAAAGTAGAAGGCACTATGCCAGCAATTGCTAGAAAAGTAATGCTAATTAGCCAACCCCAAAAACCATATATTTTTATTTTAGTGTGGTCAGTTGAGGCCAAGTCACAAAGGATTATCAAGTGACTAGACCAGCAATAAAAGGACAAAGCAGGGTTGCTTCTAAGTAAGCGCCGACTGCAAGGGCTTTTGATATAAAGGAAATATTAATGAGATCGTAGGAATCTTCTACTGAACCCTTTGCAACCCATGTTTGGATTGGGAATTTACTAGACTTTTTGGAATGGGGTCACCCGTACTAAAGTGATTCATGTGTATATGATTGCCCAAGATTACGAGTAAAAATGGAAGTATAATGACTTGAGATGTATGATGTTATGGTATTATAAATACCATGAATATATTATGACCAAGGGAAGTAAACAATGAAGGTTTATGAAGAGAGTATAGAAATGGTCATAGATGGATCAGTATGCTGTAGAAATTTTGTCTAAGGCAAGTACCTTTGAGAAAAACGATAAGTACTAAGAGATTCACGTTGAACTCGATCAATATCTTCCAGAACATCCTTGCTACCATTACCAAGTTCTGTAAGAGAGCAGATAGACATACGTTGTCTTTTGGAAGGTCAAATAGGCTGACAACTATCTGAAAGAAGAGGTTAGCATTAAGCCACCGATCGATTATCAAATGAGAATGATTGAAAAGAGACCCTTATTAAGGATACATGATTTGATTGCCAAGTATAGGATGCAAGAATTCCTTGGCAGTTGAATTAAGGATAGGATATCCATAAATTAAGACAAACCCTGGGGAATGTACAAAGGATGGCATTAACCCTAATAACGACATTATGAACTCAGATGATATGAGTTGGACTTGCTAAGGCAACAATGACCGGTAAGGATTATTAAAAAGAGTTCTGGAAAGAACATAGATAGAATTATTAGAGTATTGATCAATGACATTTTGATATACCCTGTACCCAGAAAATACAGGAGGAATGATGAGGATGACCTATGAAACCTTACAACGAAAAAAAAAGTAATATTCCGAACTTCAAAATGGAAGTTTGGTAAGGAATGTATGACATAGTAACAATAATGCCAGATGAGGCATGTATGAAACCCTGAGGAAGTATGGATTGAACCTATAAAGGTTGAGATTATCCTAAGATAAGGAAAGAACTAAGAAAAGAAGTATCCTAAGTAGGATTGGGAATAAACGTGATAAAGTTCCCACGGGTAGGTGGAAGCAATGACTTATGGAAAAAGACTGATAAATATATTTTTCTCCATCAGCAGAGCTTAAGGGAGAATGCTTTCACCCAACAATGATGGGAATGAGGTAGAAAAGTTTGAATTGGAATATATCCAGATAACAAGGATTACCAGAAATTATTATTATCAAGAAAGGCCAATGAGGTGGCCGACAGTCTAAGTATAAAGGAATAATTACAAATGTTCATACCAAAGAAACAAAATGATATTTGGAAAGACCTTGAAGGTCATATCGGAGTGGAGGAAGTTACATTTCTTTTTATGATTGTGCAAGAATCGAAGGTAATAATAGTTTATGTAAAGATTCGATTTGTAATGGAGTCTTAAGCATATTACGTACCTTAGAAGGTCCCGTTTTGAGGCAAACCAGGACCATGATACAAAATTGACGAAGTAAACCGTTAAGTTTCCAGTCTTTTATGGAAGCTGCATGAATGATAGTTTCATCAACCTGACATAGCTGCGATGCTTGAAACTCTTCTGCAATTTTATCTACTTCATGTAATATCTACATCAAGTTCAGGAAGTGTTCCTTATGGATAAGGAATAGTGATTTCCAGAGAACCTACCCAGAGTACCACTCGATCGAGAGATTTGATTCTTTTCGAATTAGGGAGAAATTGATATTATAATAATGATGGATTAGTTGATACCCAATGGAGCCAAATTGATTATGAGGGAAATAATTCAAGGATAAAGACGGAGTCAGAGATTTTGGAATCTAGTTCAGACTAAAAGATTATGACGCCAGAGATATGAGGCTTGATTAGCTCATATGGTTGACCCCGAGGAAAGAGACACCAAGTATAATTATAATGGTTTTGGGAGGTTGTACAAGGTTTTAATAAGCTACCAGATATCGATTTGGATGACATAATAATGAATATCGAGTGTTCAGAGCCTAGTGCTGCATCTCCCGTTAGCCCAGTAGGAATAAAAGAATTATCAACTCAGATGCGAGGATTGTTGATTAAGAGTGCGATGAGACTCAGTGTGCCACCGTGAGGAACCGGTGTGTTGTAAGAAAGAAATATGTTAGCACAAGATTGTGCATCGAACCTCGAGAGTTGAATGGGTCAACATTGAGTATAGGTACTGTTGCAGAAGATTGTCTGAGCAGCACAGGGACGCTGTGTATTTTCCAAACTTATTAGGAAATGGGACATCACCGGTTGGAAGTTAAAAAAAAAATCGAGGATATACCCAAGATTGTGAATCGCACTAGGTATAGACACTATGAAATTGTAAGTGATGTCATTTTGGGTTGACTATTGCACCCACAACTTTTTGGAATTTAATGAATTGGCTGTGAGTTATCTGAGATAGTTTTCGCCCTAAGTATATCGAAACATTGTATATATGAAGGAAAGGTGCGAAATCAAAAAGGATCAAACATGATCGACTTTCAGACCTATCAGATCTGAAAATATGTGTGCTTGTGTGTATATGAAGATTATGATTTGTGATAAAAGGATTAAGAGTCCTCGAACCAGACAACATTCCCCGCAAACAAATCCCCCCAAGAGATTCGCCTTTCTTTCAGAAAGGAGAAGAGATGAGATAATAGAGAATGACTGAATGAACACAGGAGGTAGATTGGCATTTTGTGAGACGATTAAAGAAGAGGTTGGAACAACGGGGGTGATAGTAGTTAACAATGAGATAGCGAGGCCAAAACAGTGATGGCCGACGAGCTCGTTGCTAGACATCAAGAGTTACTCGAATCGGTTGTTAGAATACTCGAACTAGTTTCAATACAGAGTACCCCGTCGACAATAGAGTTGACATTTATACAATGGAATTGGGAAATATCTAGAATTAATAGAGGATTCTGACAAGCAAGTTTTTGTTGATGTATTTCTGTGCAAACAAGATAGAGAATATAAGGTTCGAGATTTGTAATAAGAAAAGGTATCCTTGTGGAAGGAATTAACAATATAAGGTTCGAGATTTGTAATAAGAAAAGGTATCCTTGTGGAAGGAAGATTATGTTTTCTGTTATACATATGCCATAGCATGCATGCCTACTTTCAAGTTATATCGTTATGCTTGTTCCCTGATTGTTTATTGGCTTATAAATTAGATAACTAACGTATCAATTATAAGCCGGTTATTGTAAGACCCTCATAGAAGGGCGTATACATCTTATTCGTCAAATATAGACCGGGAGTCAATATTTCTTGATATATCGAGATTACCTCGGAGGAAAATATTTAAGTAAATATTTTCCATTATTTGGGCGACGAATATTATTTGAATATTCGTTCGAGATTATTTATTTAACGATCCTTACTTCAAATAATTGTTTGAACGTAACCATTCGACGAATAATATTTTTCAATATTCATTCAAAGTCGAATAGAATATCGATTATTATTCCGAATATTCTTCTAAAGATTGGACTACTAAATGAATATTATTTGAATATCCATTTAGACTATTATTTTATTAAATGAATATTACTTTTGAATATTCATTTAAGATATTAATTACTTGATGAATATTATTCTAATATTCATCTGAAGCTTGATTTATTTATCGAATATCATCTCGAATATTCCTTTAAAGTTTGGATTACTAAATGAATATTACTTGATATTCATTTAGAATATTATTCATTAAATGAATATTACTTTTTGAATATTCATTTAAATTCCTTATTAATTAATGAATATTATTTTGAATATTCATTTAAATATTTATTTATTCAATAAATATTCTCTTGATGTTTCTTCAAGGATTATTTGGAGAAATACTCTGATTAATGATATTCTTTCATATTCCTAAATATTCTTTAAATATTTTAATTCAATAAATATTCTCTGAATATTTATTCCATACTTAGAATAACCTCAATAAGGTTTATCTTCTTCGATTATTACGGAAAATATCTCGGAGTCATATTATTATTAATCTTATATCAAGAAAGGTTCTCAGACATCATTCTTCTTGAGTCTATCTCCCTAAAAATAAGGGAACCTTACTTGGAAAATGTTATTTATCTTGTCGACTTCCCGGTCATAAAGTATTCTCTTCACTCGCAACTCGGGTGCTATGGACTTATTAAGTCATTGTTTACCTTCTCATCTTTCGAGGGGTAAGATTGTTGGAACAAGTTGATATTCGTTACCAAGCAATAGCTTGGAAGTTATTGGTGAATTTTCCTTTCCAACTAGATACGACTACTTTGTAGAGTCTTATCAAAAAGTATTATACTTGGGGAAAGGGGGACGAACGTTACATTCAGAATCATGAATTCTATTTGAACTAGGAGTCGTGTAACAGGCCGAGTAGCGCCGGTCCATCCCCTTTGGCCCAACCGTTGGCCGGGGAGAGCTAGTAAGGCGGTATACAAGTAAAGCCGTCAGTTCTTCCTTCTACCGGTAGTAAATCTAATTTGAGCTGTACGATCTCGACTGATCATCAAGATTGGAACAGCGGGCGCGGTGAATACTCCATCATTGGTTCATCATCCAAACTTAATTATTTCCTGCAACATGATTACTGTTGGCAGAGTTGGAAAAGTGTTCATAACTGGAATTGCAATCTTTTCATGCAAGTTCCTCTTTTTAATGAAATGAGAATATCTCGCTTACTTTTGATGTAGCAGATATTTCTACAAACAAATACTTTAAGTTACCTTGTAACTTCATCGTTCATATTATACTGGCATCATTTCCGTAAATGCATGGCATATGGTTTGAAAGATACTTTTGAACTGTTATATATTATCGTTCAGTTATATATTATTGTTGGTGGGCTATTGCTCACCCTTGCTTTATTATTATATCACAACAACAGCTAGACCAGATGACTCGCACAAGGCGCACTCGACGCGGGCGAGGACGATGAGACTACCAGAGGTGAAGAAGAAGCTATTGGTAAGATATATTTATTCTTTCAGTACCAAGTATATGGTCTAGTATGACTTATGTAAATGGATGGCAAAGAGTATGTATTTATATTGAAATTCTTTTGGATTGTAAGAACTTATAATGTGATTAATAAAAATTTGATTGTTACTCTGATTTCATCTCTAGGACTATAACGGGTGTGTTTTACATTGTTGTGTTGGGTCATAGAGATGTAATTTATTTTATGTTAAGGAAAGTTCAAGTGTTGTGGATAGAATTGGAAACCGTAACGACCGGATCCCGGACCCCGGATCTGGGGGTGTTACATCCACTCAACAAAGCTTAAGAAGGAAGGAAACAATTGGATGGCTAGGATTTCTCCACCACATTTAGAAGGTGTAGGGCCAAGATTAACCCAACACACCCCTAAACCCTAATTCTTATCCTATAAATACCCCCTTACCCCCTTGTATTTATAAACCGAGATTTTAGGGTAGCTTTGGGGTAGTAAATTTTTTTTTTTCTTGTTTTGTAGTTCTAATTTGTAAACACTTTCTCCTTTTTATTAATACAAGCTTTCTCTCTTTTCTTACATCTTGTTCTTCTTTTAATTTTATGGCTATGATCCATTTCAATTTTACAAGTGAATAAAGTAGCAAATGTGCTAACCACTTGTAATTGAAAGGAGCCCTTTAATTTAATATTTTTACATCCGCACTTTACCTTGTTTTGTTTCATTTTCCGGCCAAGCTTTGGCACAAAATTAATTTGTGTTGGGGTTTACCGGCTCATATTCCAATAATTTGGATCTGTTTATTTTGCTGTTGGTTATTGTTTTAATATTGTTTAGCTTATATTTTATTTCGATTCTGTAATTCAGCTCCTCCATTGATCTGTGACAGTTGGTAAAAAAAAAAAAAAATTCATAATCACTGTTATACTTCATTTTCTTGTTTTATGTCATGTGCTGTTTTTCGTATATGTATTTATTTTGTCTTTCTGCTTTTGCATTCTTTCTTTCATGCACTCCTATTTTATTTTCTTGATTTGTGTCCATAAATTCACATCACCATTTTTAGATTGTTCTCGGAAGTTTAGTGTTTTAATGGGCTTATAGTACTAGTTGTTGTCTTTGTCTACCTATTCATTTGCTTTGTTAATAGCCATTTCCCGGCTCTGCTTAGTTTCATTTGTTAGCTATAGATTAATTATGTGAGTTATATGCTATTTAAGCCCATTTTCATTTTTAATTAGATTGTGTAATTTCTACCCCTATCTTAATTAACCGCTCACTTAGTTTAACTTTTAGCATAGTGTTAGAATTAGCATTCGTATTAATTAGAGTTAATTAAATTGTCATTAATATTAAGTGGTATAGTATTAATTAGTGTAATTAAATTTCCAGTTTTTTAGTACTACTTGCTTGCGTGTTATGAAGTTTATTTATTCATTTTGTTTACTTAATTCCTGGCCCATTCCATATTTGCTAGCCTGGCCCAAATCCTTTTCAGACCCATTTCAACTCGTGGCCCTTTTTCATGATTGTGTTTCTGGCCAATTACATTTCCTGGCCATGTTTAATTCTGTCTGCCTGTTAACTTAGCTACCTGTTGTTTCTTTAATGTAACTAGCATTAAAACCCGTGCGAGGCACGGGTCTACTACTTAAACTGTATTTTTTAATCAAATTATTCAGGATCAATATTGGTTGAAATATGTGATTGTTTTTCATAGAGTTTTTCTTATTATTAGCATATGTGATTATTGTGTACTTACTTAAATATGTTCAAGTTTGAACTTTAGAAACTAATACGAGTAATACTGATAGCAATCATGTCAGTTTTTCATTTTGTTGTAGGTCATAGAATATAATTTCAGTGTTATGTGGGTATTGTCTAATTAAGATGATTTTTCAGAGCACCTACATTCCTAAACATTCTTCAAAAATGATGCATCCATTTAGCTGATCTCCAATAATATTCAATGTAAAAACTAAATACTCTTCAAGATGTTGCATTCTGGAAATGTATGTTTCAGTCCTGATTCTAATAAAAAATCTTTGTAAATCTTCTAAATTGCTTCTCAGGTCTTGTGCTTACTTCTTAAAACCACATTTCTAACTGTTTTATTTGTTTTCATCTAATTTCTTGCCTTTGTTTCTCTTCCAATGTCCGTTTGACTTTCATCCAGTCACCTCCATAATTAAAATAACATATATAATATACGATCCTTTCTTTCTACATAATGTCATATTTTAAATTAAACATTAACAAATCTGTATGTAAAAGGTAATGTGTTATTTATAGGATTCGTTTTTCTAAAGCTAAATATTTTTTACGACCCGAATTGTTTGATTAATAAATTATTGTATGTTGTGTAGTAATATACAATTTTCATTTTACGTTAACACCTCAATATTTTTTGCTCTAATATATTGTTAGATAATATCCATTATATTAATTATAATGTCGTTTTATAGCCTAGTTGTGTATTTTACGCAATTCTTTAATTGATAAATGATAAAAGAGTCCAAAACTCATTTAAAATCCAGTAATATTTAATTAATAATATTTCATCAATATCACACACATACATATTGTGTGTATGATTTAAAATACATGTGAATGTGTGGCATAATGGTATGAAGATGCACAATTTAACTCGGTGTTCCAAGTTTAATTAGAATTGAAAATAATACTTCTATATATAAATAGGAACTTAGGGGTAAATTGGTGCTTTTAAATCATGAATAAAGTACTTTAGTTATTGACTTGGTCTTATGTTTAATACTTTTCATAAAAATACAATATGCATTTCATTTTTTTTCTTTATATAAAACCAAATATTGCCCCGCTTGTGCGGTACACATAGAGATATCATGTGTATTATTGAAAACACGTATAGACGAGTGCTTAGGTTGTTTAAGAGAATAACAGGTACATAGTAATTTTTATTATTATTATGTTGATTGTTATTACAATTTTATAAAATAATCAAATCATATATATATTATGTACCAATAATTAATATTTTGATATAATATATTATAGTCTAAATCAATAAATGTAAAAGTAAAATCAGGACAAATCATAAAAAAACAATATGCATTTCATTTTTTTTTCTTTATATAAAACCAAATATTGTCCCGCTTGTGCGGTACACATAGAGATATCAAGTGTATTATTGAAAACACGTATAGATGAGTGCTTAGGTTGTTTAAGAGAATAACAGATATATAGTAATTTTTTATTTTTATTATGTTGATTGTTATTATTATTACAATTTTATAATATAATCAAATCATATATTATGTACCAATAATTAATATTTTGATATAATATATTATAGTCCAAATCAATAAATATAAAAGTAAAATCAGGACAAAAAATTATTAGTGTGTCGCTCTAATTAAAATATTCACACACACATGCATCTATATTGTGTTTGATTTAAAACACATGTGATTGAGTGGTGTAGTGGTAAAATGATGCATGAATTAACTTGGAGACCCAAGTTCAATTCCCACCAACCACAATTTTTTCAAAAAATTGAGATGAGGGGCAAACTGGACTTTTCATGTACATTAAAAAGTCTCACCATTTTTTTCTTGTGTTGGCTTATTATATATACTAGCTTATAACCCGTGCGAAGCACGATTTCTTTTGATAGGTTATTAAATTTATTTAACATTATAATTATGTTTTTATATAATCCTTATTTTTAATAATTTTTTAATTTTAATTTAATATAAATTTATATAATGAAATGCATGATTTAAAATTTATTTTGTAAAATTCTAAATTAAAAATGTCGTTGACGGGTTCGAACTTTGAATTTTTAGTAAATTAATTTAATCATATAATATATCTTATTATTAGATCTAACGATTGTTATTTATTAATAAAAATAATGATTTGTATATATGGTGATTTTTGGGTGTATATTAGTGATCTCAAGATTAATTTTAAATTAAAAAGTACTCCATGTTTTAATTACAAAAATTACTACTAAAAATAATTACGGAAAGATATGGTGTGATATTTTGGATATATATTAATTATTGTAATATTAGTTTTAAATTAAATGGTAAAGTGTTTTAATTAGAAGTAAAATCTTTAGAAAAAATGAATAATTGAGTTGTTGGAGCAGAAAAAAGAGTCCAAGTAGAAGTGGATGAAGGAATTTTAATCCGAATATAATTACGTTAACATTAGTAATTAGTTTTTTGAGTTGTGTTTGTAATTTAATTATTTATTTTAATAATTAGGATAACCAAACCGTAAACCAAAACTTTCAATGTTTCGGCTTTAATATAATAGTATAGATAACTAGCATAAAAACCCGTGTGAGGCACGGGTCGCTATGTTAAATTTTGTTTCTAAATTAAATTGTATATAATCAATGTCATTTGAAGTATAAAATTGATTTTCATAAAGTTTTGCTTGTTAATGGTATATGTGGTTATTGCGTACTTATTTAAATATGTTCAAATTTGTAATTTAGAAACTAATATAAGAAGACTAATAGAAATCATGTCAGTTTTTAATTTTATTGTGGGTCATTGAATAGAATTCGAGTGTTCAATAAGTGTTGTCTAATTAAGATGATTTTTTCAAAATATTTACGATACTAAACTTTTTTTTCCAATTCTTCAAAACTGATGTCTTCAAGATGTTGCATTCTAAGAGTGTACGTGGGTGTGGGTTTTAGTCATGATTTTAATAAATAAAAAAAAACTTCTTAAATCTTCTAATACGCTATTCAGACCTTACACTTTCACTTCTTAAAACTATCTTTCTAACTATTTCATTTCTTTTCTTCTAAGCTCTTGATTTTAAGCATTTTTTACCTTGATTTCTCTTCCTATTTTTGTCTGACTTTCAAAACATCAGATAATTTAGTTCTCAACTGAGTGAATCGACCTTGTGTAACGGGCTTATAACATTTTTGTTCTGCAAACTTGAGAATTTATCATTTATGGTTGGATAAATATTTTTTGTACTTTTATTGTCACAAGTTGAAATTGATCATATGACTTTTGTCCGTGCTTTGATAATGAATTCATCATTTCTTTTTTCAAACACAGCTTCTTCCAGAGAAGTATCTTTACAAATTGTAGCGAACAGATAGACCTATGTGTTCAATGAATTTATTGTTTCTCCTTGTGAGTTTTGTATATGCATGCTTTATTGTAAAAGTCTTCTTTAATTATTAATAGTTCAATTTTAAATCATCAATTAAATTATATATTATAATTTTATAATTTTAGTATGCAATATATATGCTTTTGTTTTGAATATTTCATTTTATTGCCAATGTTAATTTTGTACACATATTTAAAAAAATTTCACATATGATATAAAAAATTATTGTTTATGCTACTAAAATTATGAAATAGAATTAATTTTTTAAATAACATTAATTTGACTGACTGATGATAATATTAATTTTCAAAAAATATTATTGACTATCATAACTTAAAGTCTCATATTTTGTTACACGAACCTTTGTACATGCTAATTTTATATAATCATCGTCTTCTATGTGTTAACATATATAATAATATTATTATTATTGGATAATTCCAATATTGTAATAGTTTCTTTTAAATATCATTTCTTTTATTATTATTTCTTCCAATACATTAAAAAGTCTCACGAATTTTATCTTGTGTTGGTGTATTACCTAAGTTTAAAATTTAATTTAGCTCCATAGTTATTTAAAGTTTAATTTATCTCCAAAGTTATTTACAAATGTATTACTGTTAAGACATTCACATATTACGTGTATGATTTATAAACACACGTGACATTGTGGCGTAGTGGTAAGAGCATGCATAAGTTACTTGATAGATTCCCATGAACAACACCTTTTTTAATAAAAATGTGTTGGTGTTTTACCTAAGTTTAATTTAGCTACATAGTTATTTACAAATGTATTACTCTTAAACGACATTCACTTATTACGTGTATGGTTTGAAAACACATGTGACATTGTGGTGTAGTGGTAAGAGCATGCATAAGTTATTTGATAGATTCAAGTTCGATTCCCATGAACAACACTTTTTTTAATAAATATTAAACATAGGGGCAAATTGGTCTTTTCATGTGCATTAAAAAATCTCACTATTTTTTTCTTGTGTTGGCCTATTATATATATAACTAGCTTTATAGCCCGTGCAAGGCACGAGCTTGCTAGCGAAGTTATATTAATATGTAATTGTGTTGCTCTATTTTAAAAAATCAAATGATATTTTCAATGTGTTGATACTCAGAATGCAAATAAGTCCAAGAGAAATTATGTCTTCACGGTGTATATCAACTACACGGCTAAAAATATGCATCATTTGCAATGTGCTAATCTCATTTCAAGGATTACTACTTGCCTGAATTAGGAGTATAAAAGTATTTACATAAATAATGACTGTTATGAACTTGCATATTAGCAAAAGATCGATACGACTGAAGAATTTATACAAGAGATTGGCTCCAAATTTCTTGGAGATCAACCGTGTGATCCAAATTAGTGCTTCAGTTTTTTTGAGCTGATATTACCAGGATGGGCTAAACCTGAATTTAGAAAATGGAGAGAGCAAGTAGAAGAACTTCCCAAACCCATATTGTCATAAGAAATAATAGATCGATGTATTTTCTGTTCCACTATAATTAAATATGTTAATATATAGATGGTTAATGTGCATGTAATTTACCGCACGAGCTTTGCTAGTAAATCATGTTAATATGTATTTATATTATTTTTTAATTAAATGGTGCTTGCAACATGTAAATGCTTAGTATGCAAAACATGTCTAAGAAATTATTTATTCATGATGATTGATGTATATACAACTAAAATAAATAAATTTCAGTGTGCTAATCTCTTTAAACGAACGTTCAAATGAATGAGTTATGAGCATATAGAATTTGTATTAGTAGTGACTACCTGATCATCCACAACCGATTTGTGCATTTGACCCGAATTAAAAAGATATTCATAAGATATAAATTAGTACACAAATTATAGTATCTATCTTCTAAATCTAAGTATCTTGTTTCAACTATACATAACAATGTATTGTTCGAAATATTCTCAAAGTTTTATAATATAATCAAAACTAATATCTAGCATAGTGATAAGGAATCTAACTTCTAAATTAGAGGTCAAGGGTTAAATTTCTATTAGAAATAATTTTTTTATCATTAATATAATATAGGAGGGGTAATTTAGTAATTTCATGATAATTAAATTGTCCCACGATATATTAATAATGAGTTTTACAATATATCCAAAATCTATGTCAAGTATAGTGGTAAGGATTCTTTTTTTTTTTTTAAGTTAGAGGTTAATGGTTCAATTCTCTCTAGGAATAATTTTTTTTATCACTAATATAATATATGAGGGTTGTTCTATGATATAATAATAATGAGTTTTATAATTTTTTCAAAACTCATGTCTAGCATGGTGGTAAGGATTCTCACTTACAAGTGAGAGGTCAAGGGTTCAATCCTCATTGGAAACTATTTTTTTTATCATTTATATCATTAGAAAGGTTAAATTAGTAATTTCATGTTGAATAAATTGTCTCACAAATCTCCTTGTTGTGCTATTAATAATATAATAGATAGATAGATTCATATTTGTGTTATTATTATTAATTTATTTTATCATATAATCATTAGATAATTACTAGATAATCGTTTAAATAGCTTATTTATGCATAATTCATACATAATTCATGTCACTTCTTTCATCTCGGTAATCTGTCAGCATGTTTTTTTTATTTGTTTAATTAGTTAAATCACAACCCATTTCAAAATTAATTGTCTAGTTTGATTAAATTAAATTTTAAGGTTTGCGAAAATAATAAGTCTCTGTGGATCGATAACTCAAGTATTAAAATGATGAAATTGTGCACTTGCAATTTAGACCTTATTTTCGAGCACATCAAGTTTTTTTGCGCCGCTGCCGGGGACTAATTATTTTTCGCTCTTTGATTTTTAATTTTTCGGATTAGTCTTATTTTTGTCTCGTTTTTTTTGGAAAGTTGGAAATTTCGGGAATCTCCTCTCGAAGCTTATGTGTATTTTTGGAAGCATGTTTCGGTAAACCGTATTTCTCTCTTTTCGCCTTTTTATTATTTTAGAAAATCACAAAAAAATCAAAAATCACAAAAAAATTAAAAATTTAAAATCAAAAAAATTAGTTAAAAATTACATAATTGTTGCATCATGCATTTAATCACTTAGGGCACATCATCTAGATTTTTATTTTCTTGTTTTTAATTTTTCGTACCTTATAAATTGTGGTGATCGCTGGAGGACCCAAAGGTACGTTAAATTCTTCTTTTCTTTAGATTAGGACACGTAGTGTAATCATCCATAATTGTTTATAACTTTAATAAATATCGTTGTTTGTTGCATTGATGTGTAAATAAATCTTAAGGGCAAAATCTCTCACAAGATAAGGGAAGGGATTTCATCACTCTTTCCTTGGCCCACAACAATTAATTCCTCATTTTGCATACCCAAGCCTTAATAAAATTAAATTAGACATGGCCCCTAGGATTTTCGCGCTCAATTAGGAAGGTACCTAAAAAAGGACGTAATCTTTAGTTATTCCGACTTTTTGGTGTCTAGGAAAGCGAAAGCTTACCTGGCCAATTAAGATTTGGTGTCTAGGCTGGTGTTTAGCCTCTTGGCAATGCTTGCACCTACCTGGCCAAATCGGTTCGAATAATTATTGAATTGCCGAATTTTTGGTGGTCCTTAAAGTTAGGAGCAAGATCTAGTTTATTTTATTAAGGAACCCTAGATATAGGATTTTTCTTTTGATTTTTTCACCCTTTCTTTTTGTTTGTTTAATTTATCGCACTTATTTGCTACTTGTTTATTTTTGCAGTTTTTACGAACCATGGCCATGTCTCTTAAGGACCGTTTCTATCCGACCCGTTCCGCCCAACCCTCGTGTATCACTCTTCCTCCCGTTAATGGTAATAATTTCGAGATCAAAGCTCACCACATTAGTATGTTACCTAAGTTTACCAGGAGTGATGGTGAGGATCCCTATCTTTTTCTTCATGAATTCAAGGAGGTTTGTGCCTTGAAAAAACTCCGACATCTTTCCGAGAACAAATTAGCTACTCTAACTAGAAGACTCGAAGCCCTAGAAACTAGTAAGGCCCCCTCACAAGTGTCTATGTGCTCGAATTATAATCAAGGTTTTCCGAACTTTCCCGAATTTGAGCAAGCTAACGCGGTGTTTCAACCAACCCCTAGGAATGACCCCGTTTGCACCGACATATAATCCCGGTTGGAGGAATCACCCGAATTTCTCGTGGAACCAAGACCAAAACTACTAATCTCCGCCTCATTCTTTTCAAAAGCCCAATCAAAACTCTTACCCAACTCCCAACCAAGGTCTTTTTCCAAACGCGACTCAAAATCAATCTTCTTATCCAACTCAAGCTCCCGCCCACCCTCCCGACTTTCATGAGTCGGATAAGAGAATTAATTCTTTGGAAAAGACTCTTGATGCGCTTTGAAATCAACAACTAATTTGGCTCAATCTCAACAAACCTTCATGCAAACCATGACTCAAGATAGGCAAATTTTGAATGCTAGTACTCAAGCCATATCTAAGTTAGAGGTTCAAGTGTATTAGATAAAGATTTTGCTACAATCTGTGAATACAAATATTAGTATTCTCAGCTTCATTTTTCTCTGAGAGATGTTATCTAAGATAATATGAAAAACTTGTTTCTGCTAGAGAAGTGAGGTTGTACACTTATAGAACATGTGTATAGCCTACTTACTACAAATGTAGTGACAGACAAAAACACTTTTTAAGTTGTCTATGCCTTTTTAAGTATACGTCTAAGGAACATGTAATTTGACTATTCTTTAACCTGCTCAGATCCACTACTTTAGCAGTTTGTCTCCTTAAACATCTCTCTTAACTCCTTGTAGACTTTCCATGAACACTTTACAGTACTGTGGTCCTGAAAGTGCCTTGGCTTGTTGTAGGTATCTGACTTGTACATCTTCAGTATTTTGTCTCCAAGAAACCATTCGAGAAATGACTAAGTGATTGGTTCGAGAACTAGAATTGGCAATTTCGATAACTCTGAGTTCTCGAATATGTATTCTTGATATATCGAATCACTTCTCGAATAATTCTTTTTCTTCAGGAATCCTTGACTTGTCGAATAGAGTTTTTACTTATGGAGTCCTTGAGATGTTGAATAGCTTCCTGAGTCCTTGAGATATCGAATGTAGTTTTGACTTGTTGACTCTTTGGGTTCTCTAAAAGAGTATTAGACATGTCGAATCCCTGAGTTATCGAATGATTCTTGACTTGTTGACTCCTTGAGATATCGAACAATGTCTTTTATGATATCGAATCCCTGACTTCTCGAAACCTTGACTTCTCGAATAGATCAAAATACTTCTCGAATTAGTACTTAGGCAAATCTTCAATCTTTAAATTCGAACTGTGTTTATTTCTAGAGCCTTGTTCTTCGAGCTTGAGGCATGATCTCTGGATCTTCTTTCAAGCATTATTTTATATGACTAATCTATAAAGATACACAACTTAGAACTTTGATGCCTATTATAGGTACTAGATACAAGTAGAAACTTTACAACTAGAGGGTTCCCCAGTTAAGGGGTCATGTAAATAATGCAAAACATTACAAACAATTAGGCTTGTTACTAGATGTATACAGACATGCCTCTATGACTAACAGATTTCCATCTTCATATTCTCCTAAAATATTTTTATCAATTTAAATTACCATCTTAACATTATTTCAAAATTTATTTCCAAGTCAAGTTACCATCTTAATATTATCCTAAAATGTCTTTTCAAGTTAATTATCATCTTAAATATTCTCCCCAACTTCTTTCTCAAATTCAAAATTAGTGCTTTGGCAAGTTGTAGTATTTTTCTAAACTTTCTTTTTAAGCCAAATTTAATAATTGAATAAATCTCAATTACCTTTAAAATATTAACAATTAAAACATATTAAAAGTATTTAAATTAAATTTTATGACATCATATAATTAATTAATAGATAATATAATTTATTTAGTAGCTAAACATATATTTTAGATTTTAGATATGGAAACGACTTGTTTTATCATTGATTATCTCAAATGGTTGCTTCGCTGCTTGCAATTCGAACTTTTTTTTTTTGCCAAGAAAAAAAATAACTTTTGTAAGAAGAGCCTTCTTCTTGTTTGAAGCCTCCTTGCTGAACTTATGTCCTACATGCTACAGTCCTATAATAAATTGAAATGCAACATTAAGCTTTATCAAAGACCTGGGATCACTGGGCATAAACCGGAACCTCTCCCTCCTCATGGTCGAGACGTCAGGAGTGTTAGGATCTTTCATAGATGATTTGTACTTGGCGCGCTTAGTTACTTGCATCTCCATCATGATAAGATTAGATTAAATTAAATGCTGCTGCAATATATTCGATTTGATTTTAATAAGGGAAGAATTATAAATCATGGAGATTGGGTAGAATTGTGGGTTTTGGATTCAAGTAAGTTGTGTAATCCTGTTTGTATATGCGTATGTGTTAGCGAGAGGAGTTCCTTTTACCTCCTTCGCTTTTCTATTTAGCCTTTTTTGATTTTTTTCTCCAGAATAAATGTAAAAGTCACCATGTGATACTGAATTAAGATATTTTTTACAGGTTGCTAAGGAAGCTTCTGACATGGTATTGGCTGATGATAATTTTACTACTATAGTTGCTGCCATTGGTGAAGGGAGGTTGATTTACAACAACATGAAGGATTTTATCAGGTTTTTACCTCTCTTATTTATTTCTGAAGATGTTTTCCAACAATATTAACAATAAGTTTACATATGAAGCATTATACTATTTTTAGCAAATTAATTTTAATCTGGATTGATGTATAAATTTGTATTGTGAACTGGATGATAAAGTTCTGATTTGAACTTATATTCCAGGTATATGATTTCCTCAAACATTGGGGAAGTTGCTTCAATATTTCTCACAGCAGCTTTAGGGATTCCAGAAGGCCTCATCCCTGTTCAGCTCTTGTGGGTTAACCTTGTCACAGATGGTCCTCCAACAACAGCTTTAGGTTTCAACCCTCCCGATAAAATGCTAATGAAGAAACCTCCTCATCGCAGTGACGACTCTCTCATTAACTCGTGGACTCTGTTTCGTTATCTGGTAATAAAATTTTACATTTGGCAATATATGTAACATCCCCAGATCCGGGGTCAGGGATCGGGTCGTTACGGTCTCATAATTCATACATAATACTTGACTTAAGTCCAAAATTAATAAGTAGCATGATGTGACTCCACAATAATATCCACTCTCACACACACACACACACAGAGTTATAGTCCCAG
Source organism: Saposhnikovia divaricata (assembly GCA_036435485.1). Taxonomy (NCBI): domain Eukaryota; kingdom Viridiplantae; phylum Streptophyta; class Magnoliopsida; order Apiales; family Apiaceae; genus Saposhnikovia; species Saposhnikovia divaricata. The sequence continues at coordinate 62,639,268 of CM071598.1, forward strand.
AGATGAAATTGAAATAACTCTTACATAAAGGGGTTTACGAATAAAAGTTATTATAAGCCACAAGGATAACATCATAAGTTTAAAAGTTTTGCCGTTGATTACATTAATTATACATATAGTTAAGCTGAAAGCAAAAGCTGTCTATCTATGCTACCTCAGCAATGGCGGCTAACATATTAGCGGGGAGTCCGGTGGGTCGGGTAACCCGCTTGCGCCGAGTGCGCCTGACGCGAGCCATCTGTCCTAGCTGTTGTTGTGACATAATAAATAAACAAGGGTGAGCAATAACCCACCAACAACAATATAACTGAATAGTGATGACATATATATATATATATATATATATATATATATATATATATATATATATATATATATATATATATACAACAGTTCAAACCTCTTTGTAACCATATGCCATGCATTAGCGAAGATAATACAAGTATAAGGTAAATAATAAAGTTACAAATAACTCAAAACATATATATTCCAATTATGAATACTTTTCCAATATTGCCAACAATAATAATGTTGCAGAAAATAAATGAATCTGAATGATGAACTAATGCTGTAGTATTCACCGCGCCCACTGTTCCAATCTTTACGATGATCAGTTGCAGATTGTACAGCTCAAATTTACTACCGATAGAAGGAAGAGCTGACGGATTTACTTGTCTACCGGCCTGTTAGATCTCCCCGGCCAACGATTGGGCCAATGGGATGGACCGGCGCTACTCGGCCTCTTACACGACTCCAAGTTCGAAAAGTAGTTCATGACTCTGAACGCAAAGTTCGTCCCCCTTTCCCCAAGTATAATACTTGTTGATAAGACACCATAAAGTAGTCGTATCTAGTTGGAAAGGAAAATTCAACATCATATCTCCCAAGCCGCTGCTTGTTAGAGGATACCATCTTGTTCCAATAATCTTACCACTCGAATGATGAGAGGGTACACAGATGCAATAGATAGCAATTCTACTTGCGAGTGAAAAGAATACTATTCGAAAGATTTATGACCGGGAAGTCAACAAGATAAATAACATTTTTCAAGTAAGGTTCTCTTATTATTTGGAAGATAGATTCGTAGGAAGAACGACATTTTGAGAACCTTTCTTGATATAATAATAATAATAATCCGACTCCAAAGGAATTTTATAATAATCGAAGGTCGACGATAATATTTGAAGTCATTTCAGAGTATTGGATAAATATTCAGAGAATATTTATTGCATCAGAAATAGTTACAGAAGACTTATAACTACGAACGAATATTTAAATCGAAGTATTTCTTAGAATACTTCTCGAATAAATAAGGAGAAAATATTTATTGAATAATTAAATATTTAAATAAAATATTCAAAATAATATTCATTTAAGTAATCAGACTTGAAAGGAATATTAAAATAATATTCGATAAATAAATAGAACATCAGATGAATATTTAAAATAATATTCATTAAGTAAATAGGAACTTAAATGAATATTCACAAAGTAATATTCATTTAATGAATAATATTCTAAATGAATAGCAAGATAATATTCATTTAGAAATCCAAGCTTTAAAGGAATATTCGAAATAATATTCGATAAATGAATCGACTTTGAATGAATATTGAAAATAATATTCATTGAATAGATAAGCTTCAAATAATTATTTGAGGTAATGATCGTTAATTAAATGGTCTCGGACGAATATTCAAATAATATTCGTCAACCAAATATTGGAAAATATTTACTTAAATATTTCCCTCGAAGGTAATTACGATATATCAAGAAGTACTGACTCCCGGTCTATATTCAAGTAATACGATATATATGCCCTTCTCTAAGGGACTTATCAACAACCGGCTTATAACTGATTATTCGTCATCTAGCTTATAAGCCAACCACAATTCAAGCAACAGGTATCACAATATATCTACAGCTTTCGAATATATCACAATACGATATATATGCCCTTCTCTAAGAAACTTAAGTCGAAACATGTTTTCGAATTATCTCGTTATACACCTTTTAGTGTAACTCTTTTTATTACCGATACGATCCGACATTTGTTCGTCATTAAGGCATGTCATCATACTCACACTTATTATATACTTATGTCGTATAAGTTCTAAAGTCGATCGATTACGAACCAAGATTATACCCCGAGTTTTATCGCTCGTTTTCTAAGTTATAACCAAAGTTATACTTTTAAGGGGTTCGTTCGCGTTTAACCTTATTCAAACATTTTTATAAAATCGAAAAACGATCCGTTTCACATGAATTTTTCTCTCACACCTTCCTTTTTACCTCTAGTATTTAATTACCAAGATTCGCCACTGACTTACGTATTTTACGAGGGTTCAATTTCAGTTACGAATTCGCGTTTACGGTTTCGAACTACTTTTAGTATATCGGCCATAAATCCTAAACCGTAAGTCCATTTCACACGTTCTTTACATCAAAAAGAATCTTGGAACATTATCTATCTTATCATGGCAAAATACAACACTGGACAGCGAGTTCAAGCTACTGTGATGCACGGTTTTTAAAGATTAACGAAAATTCGGCATTACGACGGGTATGTTTACACGATTTCCAAAGTTTTCACATCACCGTGAATCAATCAAGCACTACACCCCATCCATTCTAACACATGTTAACATCATGACTAGTCTAACAACATCTCATCTCAACCATCTCATGGATCATAATCCAAACAACAACCATAATCAACTAATAACATAGATCTAAGCATAACATAGCATACTAACACTAAATCACCCATAAAACTCATAAAACTCAAAATGGTACTAAGGGTTTTTGAAGCTTGTTACCTTTCTTAGAGAGTGATGTATCCTTACTAAGCCTTGATCTATCCTTAAGAGTGCTTAGGCTTGCTAGATCAACCATGAAAAACAAGAAAATTCAAAGTTAGTTCATAAGAAACACTATTCACCCTCACCTTTCTTGATTTTTGATAATGGAAACCATGGAATTTGGACTTGAAATTTCTAGGAGATTAGTTTTATGAAATATAGGACTCACCATAAAAATTACAAGACCAAATGATGGTTGGGAGTGGGATTTGTGTTCTTGAATTAGCCAAAAGGCCGAATGGTATATGCTTGGGATAGAGCTTGATGTTTCTTTGCTTTCTTTTGCCAATAATGCATAAAGTGAAGTGGTTTAACATAATATCTCACCCTTGGTTGCTTTATTAAAGTGATGATGTAAGGAATGATGAAAATGGATGGACAAGTGTTGGAGATTGGATGGTGTTAAGGCTAACCAAGTGGTTGCTTGCTAAGTACTAGTTTAAATCTCTAAGCATGCTAGTTACTTGAGTCCACTTGGTTGCTAGATATTTTCTAGTAGCTTATGCATGACTCTTGCTTCCTCTGCTTGTTTCTTTTGTCCGGTTATTGCTCGTTTCGATTGATCGTTCGTAGGAATATCTCACAGATTTCTAATTAGGGTTTACCGGAAATCTTCTTAATATTAATACTATCATTCTCCATCTTTCTTACTAACTTTCGAATGTATATTCCTTAAATCCCTTCGTTAAATCCTTAAGTCTATCAGTGTCCAGGGAATTCTCGGAGAAAATAAAAGTGCGGTTTTTCAGAATCCGACGGTTTTACATACACTTATTTTTCCCCTGGATCACTAATACGAACTCGGAAATCCGTTCCGAATACTTCTATATAGCGTCGTCTAGTAATATTCTCATTTCCACCAAAAACACTATTCATTCTTTATTCTTCCTTTATTCCCTATATTTATGACAATGTCCTTGTTCTCTCTCGGGCGTTCCTTAACCCTTTCACGGAACCACTAGACTAATCGTTATCGATCTGGATGACATGAGAATATTCTCTCGCTTGGAATTGCCATATCTTATTCCCCTAGGATATAGATTATTTTTATCTAAGTTGTCAACCATTAGCATTCTTCAAGACATATAAATATTTAAATCGAATTCCATTCATTCAAGAAGATCAACTATTACATCGTAGCCGTAACCACTATTCGTTCTTATATCATTAAATAACAAAAAGTTTTAATTCTATCCAAAATCTGGGTTCTTACAGTCTCCCCTCCTTAAAAGCATTCCATCCCGGAATCAGTTTGAAAACAAGTGGGGGTACTTCTCTTGCATTGTGCTTTCAAGCTCCCAGGTTGATTCTTCTACATTGTGGTTCTGCCACAAAACTCTGACTAGCTGAATGACCTTGTTTTGGAGCACTTGTTCTTTCCGGTCTATGATTTCCACCGGTTGCTCTACATAGGTCAAGTCTGGTTGCATGTCCACTTGCTCATACTCTACAATATGCTTGGCATCCGGATTATACTTCCTCGGCATCGAAACATGGAACACACTATGCACCTGCTGTAGATTCGGGGGCAATGCCAGTTCATAATCTAGTTCCCCAATCCGTCTTAAGATCTCAAATGGTCCAATGTATATGGGACTCAGCTTTCCTTTCTTTCCAAATCTCATTAAACCTTTCCAAGGTGACACCTTTAGGAATACTAGGTCTCCCACTTCGTATTCTTTGCCTTTCCGAGCTAAATCGGCATATTTCTTTTGTCGATCCTGGGCTGCTACCAGTCGTCCTCTGATTAGATATACTACATCTTTAGTTCGTTGGACCACTTCGGGCCCGAGCATCTTTCGGTCCCCAACTTCATCCCAATACAAGGGAGATCGACATTTCCTTCCATAAAGGGCCTCATAAGGTGGCATTCCTATGCTTGAATGAAAACTATTACTGTAGGAAAACTCAATCAATGGCAAGTGATCATCCCAATTTCCTTTAAAGTCTATAGCACAGACTCTCAACATATCCTCTAGCGTTTGGATGGTCCTTTCACTTTACCTATCTGTCTGGGGGTGGTAGGCTGTGCTCATGTTCAGCCGGGTTCCTACACATTCTTGAAAGCTTCTCCAAAACCTGGAGTTAAATCTAGGATCTCGATCGGATACTATTGTGACTGAGACTCCATGTCGCGCCACTATCTCTTTTAAGTAGATATCCACCAGTCTGTCGACCGTGTACCTTTCATTGATCGGGAGAAAGTGAGCTGACTTCGTCAGTTGATCTACAATTACCCATATGGCATCATGATTAGCCTTGGTCCTTGGTAAACCTACTACGAAATCCATGGCTATGTGTTCCCATTTCCATTCTGGAATCTCTAAGGGGTGTAGAAGTCCGCTGGGCCTCTGGTGCTCTGCTTTCACTTGCTGGCAGGTCAAGCATCTGCTTACCCAATCTGCTACGTCCTTTTTCATATTGGGCCACCAGTAATACTCCTTCAAATCCCTATACATCTTGGTGCTACCGGGGTGCACCGAGTACCTTGAGTTGTGTGCCTCGTATAAAATCTCATCCTTGAGTTCCTGTACATTTGGGATCCATATCCTATATGTGTACCTCATGATCCCCTCCTTGTCTCTTTCACACTTAATTTCTTCCCCGGTCATTATCTCTTCCGTGGAGTTCTCTTCTTCCTCCATTATCCGTTCTTGACATAGTCTAATCTTTTCTAACAATGGAGGTTGGATTATAATTTCCATCAACTTTTCTTGGCCCCCTTCGGGTAGATTAATCTCAATTTCCAACTTCTCAAAATCTTTCACTAACTCTTCCTCTGAAGTTATCATCTTGAGCTTCTATTTCCTACTAAGGGCATCAGCCACCACATTGGCTTTGCCCGGGTGATAACGAATCTCACAATCGTAATCCTTGATTAACTCTAGCCATCTCCTCTGGAGCATGTTAAGCTCTTTCTGAGTGAAAATGTACTTGAGGCTCTTATGGTCAGTGTAAATCTCACACTTTTCCCCATACAAGTAGTGTCTCCAAATCTTTAAAGCGAAGACTATGGCTGCTAGTTCTAGATCATGCGTGGGATATCTGACTTCATAATCCTTCAATTGCCTAGACGCATATGCTATTACCTTGCCGTGATGCATAAGCACGCATCCCAATCCTTTATACGAAGCATAACTGTAAATCACGAAATCTCCTTTTCCATCAGGTAACGCCAACACTGGGGCCATCACCAACCTCTTCTTTAGCTCCTGGAAACTCTTCTTGCATTTTTCAGTCCATTCAAATTTCTCAGTTTTATGGGTAATTCGAGTTAATGGAGCTGCGATCTTCGCAAAATCTTGGACAAATCTTCTGTAATATCCGGCTAGTCCGATGAAACTCCTTACCTCAGTTGGAGTAGTTGGCCGTTCCCAATTTGAAACTGCTTCTATCTTGGAGGGGTCAACCAACACTCCTTCTTTATTGATCACATGCCCTAAGATTTGCACTTCATTTTTCCAGAACTCACACTTTGAGAATTTGTCATATAACTGCTCCTTCCTGAGTATTTCTAAGGTTATCCTCTAAACATTCTTCAAAAATGATGCATCCATTTAGCTGATCTCCAATAATATTCAATGTAAAAACTAAATACTCTTCAAGATGTTGCATTCTGGAAATGTATGTTTCAGTCCTGATTCTAATAAAAAATCTTTGTAAATCTTCTAAATTGCTTCTCAGGTCTTGTGCTTACTTCTTAAAACCACATTTCTAACTGTTTTATTTGTTTTCATCTAATTTCTTGCCTTTGTTTCTCTTCCAATGTCCGTTTGACTTTCATCCAGTCACCTCCATAATTAAAATAACATATATAATATACGATCCTTTCTTTCTACATAATGTCATATTTTAAATTAAACATTAACAAATCTGTATGTAAAAGGTAATGTGTTATTTATAGGATTCGTTTTTCTAAAGCTAAATATTTTTTACGACCCGAATTGTTTGATTAATAAATTATTGTATGTTGTGTAGTAATATACAATTTTCATTTTACGTTAACACCTCAATATTTTTTGCTCTAATATATTGTTAGATAATATCCATTATATTAATTATAATGTCGTTTTATAGCCTAGTTGTGTATTTTACGCAATTCTTTAATTGATAAATGATAAAAGAGTCCAAAACTCATTTAAAATCCAGTAATATTTAATTAATAATATTTCATCAATATCACACACATACATATTGTGTGTATGATTTAAAATACATGTGAATGTGTGGCATAATGGTATGAAGATGCACAATTTAACTCGGTGTTCCAAGTTTAATTAGAATTGAAAATAATACTTCTATATATAAATAGGAACTTAGGGGTAAATTGGTGCTTTTAAATCATGAATAAAGTACTTTAGTTATTGACTTGGTCTTATGTTTAATACTTTTCATAAAAATACAATATGCATTTCATTTTTTTTCTTTATATAAAACCAAATATTGCCCCGCTTGTGCGGTACACATAGAGATATCATGTGTATTATTGAAAACACGTATAGACGAGTGCTTAGGTTGTTTAAGAGAATAACAGGTACATAGTAATTTTTATTATTATTATGTTGATTGTTATTACAATTTTATAAAATAATCAAATCATATATATATTATGTACCAATAATTAATATTTTGATATAATATATTATAGTCTAAATCAATAAATGTAAAAGTAAAATCAGGACAAATCATAAAAAAACAATATGCATTTCATTTTTTTTTCTTTATATAAAACCAAATATTGTCCCGCTTGTGCGGTACACATAGAGATATCAAGTGTATTATTGAAAACACGTATAGATGAGTGCTTAGGTTGTTTAAGAGAATAACAGATATATAGTAATTTTTTATTTTTATTATGTTGATTGTTATTATTATTACAATTTTATAATATAATCAAATCATATATTATGTACCAATAATTAATATTTTGATATAATATATTATAGTCCAAATCAATAAATATAAAAGTAAAATCAGGACAAAAAATTATTAGTGTGTCGCTCTAATTAAAATATTCACACACACATGCATCTATATTGTGTTTGATTTAAAACACATGTGATTGAGTGGTGTAGTGGTAAAATGATGCATGAATTAACTTGGAGACCCAAGTTCAATTCCCACCAACCACAATTTTTTCAAAAAATTGAGATGAGGGGCAAACTGGACTTTTCATGTACATTAAAAAGTCTCACCATTTTTTTCTTGTGTTGGCTTATTATATATACTAGCTTATAACCCGTGCGAAGCACGATTTCTTTTGATAGGTTATTAAATTTATTTAACATTATAATTATGTTTTTATATAATCCTTATTTTTAATAATTTTTTAATTTTAATTTAATATAAATTTATATAATGAAATGCATGATTTAAAATTTATTTTGTAAAATTCTAAATTAAAAATGTCGTTGACGGGTTCGAACTTTGAATTTTTAGTAAATTAATTTAATCATATAATATATCTTATTATTAGATCTAACGATTGTTATTTATTAATAAAAATAATGATTTGTATATATGGTGATTTTTGGGTGTATATTAGTGATCTCAAGATTAATTTTAAATTAAAAAGTACTCCATGTTTTAATTACAAAAATTACTACTAAAAATAATTACGGAAAGATATGGTGTGATATTTTGGATATATATTAATTATTGTAATATTAGTTTTAAATTAAATGGTAAAGTGTTTTAATTAGAAGTAAAATCTTTAGAAAAAATGAATAATTGAGTTGTTGGAGCAGAAAAAAGAGTCCAAGTAGAAGTGGATGAAGGAATTTTAATCCGAATATAATTACGTTAACATTAGTAATTAGTTTTTTGAGTTGTGTTTGTAATTTAATTATTTATTTTAATAATTAGGATAACCAAACCGTAAACCAAAACTTTCAATGTTTCGGCTTTAATATAATAGTATAGATAACTAGCATAAAAACCCGTGTGAGGCACGGGTCGCTATGTTAAATTTTGTTTCTAAATTAAATTGTATATAATCAATGTCATTTGAAGTATAAAATTGATTTTCATAAAGTTTTGCTTGTTAATGGTATATGTGGTTATTGCGTACTTATTTAAATATGTTCAAATTTGTAATTTAGAAACTAATATAAGAAGACTAATAGAAATCATGTCAGTTTTTAATTTTATTGTGGGTCATTGAATAGAATTCGAGTGTTCAATAAGTGTTGTCTAATTAAGATGATTTTTTCAAAATATTTACGATACTAAACTTTTTTTTCCAATTCTTCAAAACTGATGTCTTCAAGATGTTGCATTCTAAGAGTGTACGTGGGTGTGGGTTTTAGTCATGATTTTAATAAATAAAAAAAAACTTCTTAAATCTTCTAATACGCTATTCAGACCTTACACTTTCACTTCTTAAAACTATCTTTCTAACTATTTCATTTCTTTTCTTCTAAGCTCTTGATTTTAAGCATTTTTTACCTTGATTTCTCTTCCTATTTTTGTCTGACTTTCAAAACATCAGATAATTTAGTTCTCAACTGAGTGAATCGACCTTGTGTAACGGGCTTATAACATTTTTGTTCTGCAAACTTGAGAATTTATCATTTATGGTTGGATAAATATTTTTTGTACTTTTATTGTCACAAGTTGAAATTGATCATATGACTTTTGTCCGTGCTTTGATAATGAATTCATCATTTCTTTTTTCAAACACAGCTTCTTCCAGAGAAGTATCTTTACAAATTGTAGCGAACAGATAGACCTATGTGTTCAATGAATTTATTGTTTCTCCTTGTGAGTTTTGTATATGCATGCTTTATTGTAAAAGTCTTCTTTAATTATTAATAGTTCAATTTTAAATCATCAATTAAATTATATATTATAATTTTATAATTTTAGTATGCAATATATATGCTTTTGTTTTGAATATTTCATTTTATTGCCAATGTTAATTTTGTACACATATTTAAAAAAATTTCACATATGATATAAAAAATTATTGTTTATGCTACTAAAATTATGAAATAGAATTAATTTTTTAAATAACATTAATTTGACTGACTGATGATAATATTAATTTTCAAAAAATATTATTGACTATCATAACTTAAAGTCTCATATTTTGTTACACGAACCTTTGTACATGCTAATTTTATATAATCATCGTCTTCTATGTGTTAACATATATAATAATATTATTATTATTGGATAATTCCAATATTGTAATAGTTTCTTTTAAATATCATTTCTTTTATTATTATTTCTTCCAATACATTAAAAAGTCTCACGAATTTTATCTTGTGTTGGTGTATTACCTAAGTTTAAAATTTAATTTAGCTCCATAGTTATTTAAAGTTTAATTTATCTCCAAAGTTATTTACAAATGTATTACTGTTAAGACATTCACATATTACGTGTATGATTTATAAACACACGTGACATTGTGGCGTAGTGGTAAGAGCATGCATAAGTTACTTGATAGATTCCCATGAACAACACCTTTTTTAATAAAAATGTGTTGGTGTTTTACCTAAGTTTAATTTAGCTACATAGTTATTTACAAATGTATTACTCTTAAACGACATTCACTTATTACGTGTATGGTTTGAAAACACATGTGACATTGTGGTGTAGTGGTAAGAGCATGCATAAGTTATTTGATAGATTCAAGTTCGATTCCCATGAACAACACTTTTTTTAATAAATATTAAACATAGGGGCAAATTGGTCTTTTCATGTGCATTAAAAAATCTCACTATTTTTTTCTTGTGTTGGCCTATTATATATATAACTAGCTTTATAGCCCGTGCAAGGCACGAGCTTGCTAGCGAAGTTATATTAATATGTAATTGTGTTGCTCTATTTTAAAAAATCAAATGATATTTTCAATGTGTTGATACTCAGAATGCAAATAAGTCCAAGAGAAATTATGTCTTCACGGTGTATATCAACTACACGGCTAAAAATATGCATCATTTGCAATGTGCTAATCTCATTTCAAGGATTACTACTTGCCTGAATTAGGAGTATAAAAGTATTTACATAAATAATGACTGTTATGAACTTGCATATTAGCAAAAGATCGATACGACTGAAGAATTTATACAAGAGATTGGCTCCAAATTTCTTGGAGATCAACCGTGTGATCCAAATTAGTGCTTCAGTTTTTTTGAGCTGATATTACCAGGATGGGCTAAACCTGAATTTAGAAAATGGAGAGAGCAAGTAGAAGAACTTCCCAAACCCATATTGTCATAAGAAATAATAGATCGATGTATTTTCTGTTCCACTATAATTAAATATGTTAATATATAGATGGTTAATGTGCATGTAATTTACCGCACGAGCTTTGCTAGTAAATCATGTTAATATGTATTTATATTATTTTTTAATTAAATGGTGCTTGCAACATGTAAATGCTTAGTATGCAAAACATGTCTAAGAAATTATTTATTCATGATGATTGATGTATATACAACTAAAATAAATAAATTTCAGTGTGCTAATCTCTTTAAACGAACGTTCAAATGAATGAGTTATGAGCATATAGAATTTGTATTAGTAGTGACTACCTGATCATCCACAACCGATTTGTGCATTTGACCCGAATTAAAAAGATATTCATAAGATATAAATTAGTACACAAATTATAGTATCTATCTTCTAAATCTAAGTATCTTGTTTCAACTATACATAACAATGTATTGTTCGAAATATTCTCAAAGTTTTATAATATAATCAAAACTAATATCTAGCATAGTGATAAGGAATCTAACTTCTAAATTAGAGGTCAAGGGTTAAATTTCTATTAGAAATAATTTTTTTATCATTAATATAATATAGGAGGGGTAATTTAGTAATTTCATGATAATTAAATTGTCCCACGATATATTAATAATGAGTTTTACAATATATCCAAAATCTATGTCAAGTATAGTGGTAAGGATTCTTTTTTTTTTTTTAAGTTAGAGGTTAATGGTTCAATTCTCTCTAGGAATAATTTTTTTTATCACTAATATAATATATGAGGGTTGTTCTATGATATAATAATAATGAGTTTTATAATTTTTTCAAAACTCATGTCTAGCATGGTGGTAAGGATTCTCACTTACAAGTGAGAGGTCAAGGGTTCAATCCTCATTGGAAACTATTTTTTTTATCATTTATATCATTAGAAAGGTTAAATTAGTAATTTCATGTTGAATAAATTGTCTCACAAATCTCCTTGTTGTGCTATTAATAATATAATAGATAGATAGATTCATATTTGTGTTATTATTATTAATTTATTTTATCATATAATCATTAGATAATTACTAGATAATCGTTTAAATAGCTTATTTATGCATAATTCATACATAATTCATGTCACTTCTTTCATCTCGGTAATCTGTCAGCATGTTTTTTTTATTTGTTTAATTAGTTAAATCACAACCCATTTCAAAATTAATTGTCTAGTTTGATTAAATTAAATTTTAAGGTTTGCGAAAATAATAAGTCTCTGTGGATCGATAACTCAAGTATTAAAATGATGAAATTGTGCACTTGCAATTTAGACCTTATTTTCGAGCACATCAAGTTTTTTTGCGCCGCTGCCGGGGACTAATTATTTTTCGCTCTTTGATTTTTAATTTTTCGGATTAGTCTTATTTTTGTCTCGTTTTTTTTGGAAAGTTGGAAATTTCGGGAATCTCCTCTCGAAGCTTATGTGTATTTTTGGAAGCATGTTTCGGTAAACCGTATTTCTCTCTTTTCGCCTTTTTATTATTTTAGAAAATCACAAAAAAATCAAAAATCACAAAAAAATTAAAAATTTAAAATCAAAAAAATTAGTTAAAAATTACATAATTGTTGCATCATGCATTTAATCACTTAGGGCACATCATCTAGATTTTTATTTTCTTGTTTTTAATTTTTCGTACCTTATAAATTGTGGTGATCGCTGGAGGACCCAAAGGTACGTTAAATTCTTCTTTTCTTTAGATTAGGACACGTAGTGTAATCATCCATAATTGTTTATAACTTTAATAAATATCGTTGTTTGTTGCATTGATGTGTAAATAAATCTTAAGGGCAAAATCTCTCACAAGATAAGGGAAGGGATTTCATCACTCTTTCCTTGGCCCACAACAATTAATTCCTCATTTTGCATACCCAAGCCTTAATAAAATTAAATTAGACATGGCCCCTAGGATTTTCGCGCTCAATTAGGAAGGTACCTAAAAAAGGACGTAATCTTTAGTTATTCCGACTTTTTGGTGTCTAGGAAAGCGAAAGCTTACCTGGCCAATTAAGATTTGGTGTCTAGGCTGGTGTTTAGCCTCTTGGCAATGCTTGCACCTACCTGGCCAAATCGGTTCGAATAATTATTGAATTGCCGAATTTTTGGTGGTCCTTAAAGTTAGGAGCAAGATCTAGTTTATTTTATTAAGGAACCCTAGATATAGGATTTTTCTTTTGATTTTTTCACCCTTTCTTTTTGTTTGTTTAATTTATCGCACTTATTTGCTACTTGTTTATTTTTGCAGTTTTTACGAACCATGGCCATGTCTCTTAAGGACCGTTTCTATCCGACCCGTTCCGCCCAACCCTCGTGTATCACTCTTCCTCCCGTTAATGGTAATAATTTCGAGATCAAAGCTCACCACATTAGTATGTTACCTAAGTTTACCAGGAGTGATGGTGAGGATCCCTATCTTTTTCTTCATGAATTCAAGGAGGTTTGTGCCTTGAAAAAACTCCGACATCTTTCCGAGAACAAATTAGCTACTCTAACTAGAAGACTCGAAGCCCTAGAAACTAGTAAGGCCCCCTCACAAGTGTCTATGTGCTCGAATTATAATCAAGGTTTTCCGAACTTTCCCGAATTTGAGCAAGCTAACGCGGTGTTTCAACCAACCCCTAGGAATGACCCCGTTTGCACCGACATATAATCCCGGTTGGAGGAATCACCCGAATTTCTCGTGGAACCAAGACCAAAACTACTAATCTCCGCCTCATTCTTTTCAAAAGCCCAATCAAAACTCTTACCCAACTCCCAACCAAGGTCTTTTTCCAAACGCGACTCAAAATCAATCTTCTTATCCAACTCAAGCTCCCGCCCACCCTCCCGACTTTCATGAGTCGGATAAGAGAATTAATTCTTTGGAAAAGACTCTTGATGCGCTTTGAAATCAACAACTAATTTGGCTCAATCTCAACAAACCTTCATGCAAACCATGACTCAAGATAGGCAAATTTTGAATGCTAGTACTCAAGCCATATCTAAGTTAGAGGTTCAAGTGTATTAGATAAAGATTTTGCTACAATCTGTGAATACAAATATTAGTATTCTCAGCTTCATTTTTCTCTGAGAGATGTTATCTAAGATAATATGAAAAACTTGTTTCTGCTAGAGAAGTGAGGTTGTACACTTATAGAACATGTGTATAGCCTACTTACTACAAATGTAGTGACAGACAAAAACACTTTTTAAGTTGTCTATGCCTTTTTAAGTATACGTCTAAGGAACATGTAATTTGACTATTCTTTAACCTGCTCAGATCCACTACTTTAGCAGTTTGTCTCCTTAAACATCTCTCTTAACTCCTTGTAGACTTTCCATGAACACTTTACAGTACTGTGGTCCTGAAAGTGCCTTGGCTTGTTGTAGGTATCTGACTTGTACATCTTCAGTATTTTGTCTCCAAGAAACCATTCGAGAAATGACTAAGTGATTGGTTCGAGAACTAGAATTGGCAATTTCGATAACTCTGAGTTCTCGAATATGTATTCTTGATATATCGAATCACTTCTCGAATAATTCTTTTTCTTCAGGAATCCTTGACTTGTCGAATAGAGTTTTTACTTATGGAGTCCTTGAGATGTTGAATAGCTTCCTGAGTCCTTGAGATATCGAATGTAGTTTTGACTTGTTGACTCTTTGGGTTCTCTAAAAGAGTATTAGACATGTCGAATCCCTGAGTTATCGAATGATTCTTGACTTGTTGACTCCTTGAGATATCGAACAATGTCTTTTATGATATCGAATCCCTGACTTCTCGAAACCTTGACTTCTCGAATAGATCAAAATACTTCTCGAATTAGTACTTAGGCAAATCTTCAATCTTTAAATTCGAACTGTGTTTATTTCTAGAGCCTTGTTCTTCGAGCTTGAGGCATGATCTCTGGATCTTCTTTCAAGCATTATTTTATATGACTAATCTATAAAGATACACAACTTAGAACTTTGATGCCTATTATAGGTACTAGATACAAGTAGAAACTTTACAACTAGAGGGTTCCCCAGTTAAGGGGTCATGTAAATAATGCAAAACATTACAAACAATTAGGCTTGTTACTAGATGTATACAGACATGCCTCTATGACTAACAGATTTCCATCTTCATATTCTCCTAAAATATTTTTATCAATTTAAATTACCATCTTAACATTATTTCAAAATTTATTTCCAAGTCAAGTTACCATCTTAATATTATCCTAAAATGTCTTTTCAAGTTAATTATCATCTTAAATATTCTCCCCAACTTCTTTCTCAAATTCAAAATTAGTGCTTTGGCAAGTTGTAGTATTTTTCTAAACTTTCTTTTTAAGCCAAATTTAATAATTGAATAAATCTCAATTACCTTTAAAATATTAACAATTAAAACATATTAAAAGTATTTAAATTAAATTTTATGACATCATATAATTAATTAATAGATAATATAATTTATTTAGTAGCTAAACATATATTTTAGATTTTAGATATGGAAACGACTTGTTTTATCATTGATTATCTCAAATGGTTGCTTCGCTGCTTGCAATTCGAACTTTTTTTTTTTGCCAAGAAAAAAAATAACTTTTGTAAGAAGAGCCTTCTTCTTGTTTGAAGCCTCCTTGCTGAACTTATGTCCTACATGCTACAGTCCTATAATAAATTGAAATGCAACATTAAGCTTTATCAAAGACCTGGGATCACTGGGCATAAACCGGAACCTCTCCCTCCTCATGGTCGAGACGTCAGGAGTGTTAGGATCTTTCATAGATGATTTGTACTTGGCGCGCTTAGTTACTTGCATCTCCATCATGATAAGATTAGATTAAATTAAATGCTGCTGCAATATATTCGATTTGATTTTAATAAGGGAAGAATTATAAATCATGGAGATTGGGTAGAATTGTGGGTTTTGGATTCAAGTAAGTTGTGTAATCCTGTTTGTATATGCGTATGTGTTAGCGAGAGGAGTTCCTTTTACCTCCTTCGCTTTTCTATTTAGCCTTTTTTGATTTTTTTCTCCAGAATAAATGTAAAAGTCACCATGTGATACTGAATTAAGATATTTTTTACAGGTTGCTAAGGAAGCTTCTGACATGGTATTGGCTGATGATAATTTTACTACTATAGTTGCTGCCATTGGTGAAGGGAGGTTGATTTACAACAACATGAAGGATTTTATCAGGTTTTTACCTCTCTTATTTATTTCTGAAGATGTTTTCCAACAATATTAACAATAAGTTTACATATGAAGCATTATACTATTTTTAGCAAATTAATTTTAATCTGGATTGATGTATAAATTTGTATTGTGAACTGGATGATAAAGTTCTGATTTGAACTTATATTCCAGGTATATGATTTCCTCAAACATTGGGGAAGTTGCTTCAATATTTCTCACAGCAGCTTTAGGGATTCCAGAAGGCCTCATCCCTGTTCAGCTCTTGTGGGTTAACCTTGTCACAGATGGTCCTCCAACAACAGCTTTAGGTTTCAACCCTCCCGATAAAATGCTAATGAAGAAACCTCCTCATCGCAGTGACGACTCTCTCATTAACTCGTGGACTCTGTTTCGTTATCTGGTAATAAAATTTTACATTTGGCAATATATGTAACATCCCCAGATCCGGGGTCAGGGATCGGGTCGTTACGGTCTCATAATTCATACATAATACTTGACTTAAGTCCAAAATTAATAAGTAGCATGATGTGACTCCACAATAATATCCACTCTCACACACACACACACACAGAGTTATAGTCCCAGAGATGAAATTGAAATAACTCTTACATAAAGGGGTTTACGAATAAAAGTTATTATAAGCCACAAGGATAACATCATAAGTTTAAAAGTTTTGCCGTTGATTACATTAATTATACATATAGTTAAGCTGAAAGCAAAAGCTGTCTATCTATGCTACCTCAGCAATGGCGGCTAACATATTAGCGGGGAGTCCGGTGGGTCGGGTAACCCGCTTGCGCCGAGTGCGCCTGACGCGAGCCATCTGTCCTAGCTGTTGTTGTGACATAATAAATAAACAAGGGTGAGCAATAACCCACCAACAACAATATAACTGAATAGTGATGACATATATATATATATATATATATATATATATATATATATATATATATATATATATATATATATATATACAACAGTTCAAACCTCTTTGTAACCATATGCCATGCATTAGCGAAGATAATACAAGTATAAGGTAAATAATAAAGTTACAAATAACTCAAAACATATATATTCCAATTATGAATACTTTTCCAATATTGCCAACAATAATAATGTTGCAGAAAATAAATGAATCTGAATGATGAACTAATGCTGTAGTATTCACCGCGCCCACTGTTCCAATCTTTACGATGATCAGTTGCAGATTGTACAGCTCAAATTTACTACCGATAGAAGGAAGAGCTGACGGATTTACTTGTCTACCGGCCTGTTAGATCTCCCCGGCCAACGATTGGGCCAATGGGATGGACCGGCGCTACTCGGCCTCTTACACGACTCCAAGTTCGAAAAGTAGTTCATGACTCTGAACGCAAAGTTCGTCCCCCTTTCCCCAAGTATAATACTTGTTGATAAGACACCATAAAGTAGTCGTATCTAGTTGGAAAGGAAAATTCAACATCATATCTCCCAAGCCGCTGCTTGTTAGAGGATACCATCTTGTTCCAATAATCTTACCACTCGAATGATGAGAGGGTACACAGATGCAATAGATAGCAATTCTACTTGCGAGTGAAAAGAATACTATTCGAAAGATTTATGACCGGGAAGTCAACAAGATAAATAACATTTTTCAAGTAAGGTTCTCTTATTATTTGGAAGATAGATTCGTAGGAAGAACGACATTTTGAGAACCTTTCTTGATATAATAATAATAATAATCCGACTCCAAAGGAATTTTATAATAATCGAAGGTCGACGATAATATTTGAAGTCATTTCAGAGTATTGGATAAATATTCAGAGAATATTTATTGCATCAGAAATAGTTACAGAAGACTTATAACTACGAACGAATATTTAAATCGAAGTATTTCTTAGAATACTTCTCGAATAAATAAGGAGAAAATATTTATTGAATAATTAAATATTTAAATAAAATATTCAAAATAATATTCATTTAAGTAATCAGACTTGAAAGGAATATTAAAATAATATTCGATAAATAAATAGAACATCAGATGAATATTTAAAATAATATTCATTAAGTAAATAGGAACTTAAATGAATATTCACAAAGTAATATTCATTTAATGAATAATATTCTAAATGAATAGCAAGATAATATTCATTTAGAAATCCAAGCTTTAAAGGAATATTCGAAATAATATTCGATAAATGAATCGACTTTGAATGAATATTGAAAATAATATTCATTGAATAGATAAGCTTCAAATAATTATTTGAGGTAATGATCGTTAATTAAATGGTCTCGGACGAATATTCAAATAATATTCGTCAACCAAATATTGGAAAATATTTACTTAAATATTTCCCTCGAAGGTAATTACGATATATCAAGAAGTACTGACTCCCGGTCTATATTCAAGTAATACGATATATATGCCCTTCTCTAAGGGACTTATCAACAACCGGCTTATAACTGATTATTCGTCATCTAGCTTATAAGCCAACCACAATTCAAGCAACAGGTATCACAATATATCTACAGCTTTCGAATATATCACAATACGATATATATGCCCTTCTCTAAGAAACTTAAGTCGAAACATGTTTTCGAATTATCTCGTTATACACCTTTTAGTGTAACTCTTTTTATTACCGATACGATCCGACATTTGTTCGTCATTAAGGCATGTCATCATACTCACACTTATTATATACTTATGTCGTATAAGTTCTAAAGTCGATCGATTACGAACCAAGATTATACCCCGAGTTTTATCGCTCGTTTTCTAAGTTATAACCAAAGTTATACTTTTAAGGGGTTCGTTCGCGTTTAACCTTATTCAAACATTTTTATAAAATCGAAAAACGATCCGTTTCACATGAATTTTTCTCTCACACCTTCCTTTTTACCTCTAGTATTTAATTACCAAGATTCGCCACTGACTTACGTATTTTACGAGGGTTCAATTTCAGTTACGAATTCGCGTTTACGGTTTCGAACTACTTTTAGTATATCGGCCATAAATCCTAAACCGTAAGTCCATTTCACACGTTCTTTACATCAAAAAGAATCTTGGAACATTATCTATCTTATCATGGCAAAATACAACACTGGACAGCGAGTTCAAGCTACTGTGATGCACGGTTTTTAAAGATTAACGAAAATTCGGCATTACGACGGGTATGTTTACACGATTTCCAAAGTTTTCACATCACCGTGAATCAATCAAGCACTACACCCCATCCATTCTAACACATGTTAACATCATGACTAGTCTAACAACATCTCATCTCAACCATCTCATGGATCATAATCCAAACAACAACCATAATCAACTAATAACATAGATCTAAGCATAACATAGCATACTAACACTAAATCACCCATAAAACTCATAAAACTCAAAATGGTACTAAGGGTTTTTGAAGCTTGTTACCTTTCTTAGAGAGTGATGTATCCTTACTAAGCCTTGATCTATCCTTAAGAGTGCTTAGGCTTGCTAGATCAACCATGAAAAACAAGAAAATTCAAAGTTAGTTCATAAGAAACACTATTCACCCTCACCTTTCTTGATTTTTGATAATGGAAACCATGGAATTTGGACTTGAAATTTCTAGGAGATTAGTTTTATGAAATATAGGACTCACCATAAAAATTACAAGACCAAATGATGGTTGGGAGTGGGATTTGTGTTCTTGAATTAGCCAAAAGGCCGAATGGTATATGCTTGGGATAGAGCTTGATGTTTCTTTGCTTTCTTTTGCCAATAATGCATAAAGTGAAGTGGTTTAACATAATATCTCACCCTTGGTTGCTTTATTAAAGTGATGATGTAAGGAATGATGAAAATGGATGGACAAGTGTTGGAGATTGGATGGTGTTAAGGCTAACCAAGTGGTTGCTTGCTAAGTACTAGTTTAAATCTCTAAGCATGCTAGTTACTTGAGTCCACTTGGTTGCTAGATATTTTCTAGTAGCTTATGCATGACTCTTGCTTCCTCTGCTTGTTTCTTTTGTCCGGTTATTGCTCGTTTCGATTGATCGTTCGTAGGAATATCTCACAGATTTCTAATTAGGGTTTACCGGAAATCTTCTTAATATTAATACTATCATTCTCCATCTTTCTTACTAACTTTCGAATGTATATTCCTTAAATCCCTTCGTTAAATCCTTAAGTCTATCAGTGTCCAGGGAATTCTCGGAGAAAATAAAAGTGCGGTTTTTCAGAATCCGACGGTTTTACATACACTTATTTTTCCCCTGGATCACTAATACGAACTCGGAAATCCGTTCCGAATACTTCTATATAGCGTCGTCTAGTAATATTCTCATTTCCACCAAAAACACTATTCATTCTTTATTCTTCCTTTATTCCCTATATTTATGACAATGTCCTTGTTCTCTCTCGGGCGTTCCTTAACCCTTTCACGGAACCACTAGACTAATCGTTATCGATCTGGATGACATGAGAATATTCTCTCGCTTGGAATTGCCATATCTTATTCCCCTAGGATATAGATTATTTTTATCTAAGTTGTCAACCATTAGCATTCTTCAAGACATATAAATATTTAAATCGAATTCCATTCATTCAAGAAGATCAACTATTACATCGTAGCCGTAACCACTATTCGTTCTTATATCATTAAATAACAAAAAGTTTTAATTCTATCCAAAATCTGGGTTCTTACAGTCTCCCCTCCTTAAAAGCATTCCATCCCGGAATCAGTTTGAAAACAAGTGGGGGTACTTCTCTTGCATTGTGCTTTCAAGCTCCCAGGTTGATTCTTCTACATTGTGGTTCTGCCACAAAACTCTGACTAGCTGAATGACCTTGTTTTGGAGCACTTGTTCTTTCCGGTCTATGATTTCCACCGGTTGCTCTACATAGGTCAAGTCTGGTTGCATGTCCACTTGCTCATACTCTACAATATGCTTGGCATCCGGATTATACTTCCTCGGCATCGAAACATGGAACACACTATGCACCTGCTGTAGATTCGGGGGCAATGCCAGTTCATAATCTAGTTCCCCAATCCGTCTTAAGATCTCAAATGGTCCAATGTATATGGGACTCAGCTTTCCTTTCTTTCCAAATCTCATTAAACCTTTCCAAGGTGACACCTTTAGGAATACTAGGTCTCCCACTTCGTATTCTTTGCCTTTCCGAGCTAAATCGGCATATTTCTTTTGTCGATCCTGGGCTGCTACCAGTCGTCCTCTGATTAGATATACTACATCTTTAGTTCGTTGGACCACTTCGGGCCCGAGCATCTTTCGGTCCCCAACTTCATCCCAATACAAGGGAGATCGACATTTCCTTCCATAAAGGGCCTCATAAGGTGGCATTCCTATGCTTGAATGAAAACTATTACTGTAGGAAAACTCAATCAATGGCAAGTGATCATCCCAATTTCCTTTAAAGTCTATAGCACAGACTCTCAACATATCCTCTAGCGTTTGGATGGTCCTTTCACTTTACCTATCTGTCTGGGGGTGGTAGGCTGTGCTCATGTTCAGCCGGGTTCCTACACATTCTTGAAAGCTTCTCCAAAACCTGGAGTTAAATCTAGGATCTCGATCGGATACTATTGTGACTGAGACTCCATGTCGCGCCACTATCTCTTTTAAGTAGATATCCACCAGTCTGTCGACCGTGTACCTTTCATTGATCGGGAGAAAGTGAGCTGACTTCGTCAGTTGATCTACAATTACCCATATGGCATCATGATTAGCCTTGGTCCTTGGTAAACCTACTACGAAATCCATGGCTATGTGTTCCCATTTCCATTCTGGAATCTCTAAGGGGTGTAGAAGTCCGCTGGGCCTCTGGTGCTCTGCTTTCACTTGCTGGCAGGTCAAGCATCTGCTTACCCAATCTGCTACGTCCTTTTTCATATTGGGCCACCAGTAATACTCCTTCAAATCCCTATACATCTTGGTGCTACCGGGGTGCACCGAGTACCTTGAGTTGTGTGCCTCGTATAAAATCTCATCCTTGAGTTCCTGTACATTTGGGATCCATATCCTATATGTGTACCTCATGATCCCCTCCTTGTCTCTTTCACACTTAATTTCTTCCCCGGTCATTATCTCTTCCGTGGAGTTCTCTTCTTCCTCCATTATCCGTTCTTGACATAGTCTAATCTTTTCTAACAATGGAGGTTGGATTATAATTTCCATCAACTTTTCTTGGCCCCCTTCGGGTAGATTAATCTCAATTTCCAACTTCTCAAAATCTTTCACTAACTCTTCCTCTGAAGTTATCATCTTGAGCTTCTATTTCCTACTAAGGGCATCAGCCACCACATTGGCTTTGCCCGGGTGATAACGAATCTCACAATCGTAATCCTTGATTAACTCTAGCCATCTCCTCTGGAGCATGTTAAGCTCTTTCTGAGTGAAAATGTACTTGAGGCTCTTATGGTCAGTGTAAATCTCACACTTTTCCCCATACAAGTAGTGTCTCCAAATCTTTAAAGCGAAGACTATGGCTGCTAGTTCTAGATCATGCGTGGGATATCTGACTTCATAATCCTTCAATTGCCTAGACGCATATGCTATTACCTTGCCGTGATGCATAAGCACGCATCCCAATCCTTTATACGAAGCATAACTGTAAATCACGAAATCTCCTTTTCCATCAGGTAACGCCAACACTGGGGCCATCACCAACCTCTTCTTTAGCTCCTGGAAACTCTTCTTGCATTTTTCAGTCCATTCAAATTTCTCAGTTTTATGGGTAATTCGAGTTAATGGAGCTGCGATCTTCGCAAAATCTTGGACAAATCTTCTGTAATATCCGGCTAGTCCGATGAAACTCCTTACCTCAGTTGGAGTAGTTGGCCGTTCCCAATTTGAAACTGCTTCTATCTTGGAGGGGTCAACCAACACTCCTTCTTTATTGATCACATGCCCTAAGATTTGCACTTCATTTTTCCAGAACTCACACTTTGAGAATTTGTCATATAACTGCTCCTTCCTGAGTATTTCTAAGGTTATCCTCAAATGTTCAGCGTGTTCTGCCTCTGTCTTTGAGTAGATGAGAATATCATCAATGAAGACTATCATGAATTTGTCCAAATATTCTTTGAACATTCTATTCATTAAGTCCATGAAAGCTGCTGGGGCGTTGGTCAATCCAAATGACATCGCCAAGAACTCATAATGTCCATATCGGGTACAGAAATGCAGTCTTCGGGATATCTTCATGTTCAATCTTCAGTTGGTGATATCCGGTTCTCAGGTCAATCTTAGAGAAGTATTCAGCGCCTCTTACCTGGTTAAACAAATCATCTATCCTGGGTAGTGGATACTTATTCTTTATGGTTAGCTTGTTCAACTCTCTGTAGTCGACGCATAACCTCATACTCCCGTCCTTTTTCTTAACGAACAACACTGGTGCGCCCCAAGGCGACACACTGGGCCTTATCATACCCTTATCGAACAATTCCTGTAACTGTTTAGCTAGCTCTTTCATTTCTACTGGGGCTAATCGGTACGGGGCCTTCGAAACCGGCGCCGTCCCCGGGGCTAACTCAATGGCAAACTCAATTACCCTATTAGGTGGTAGTCCGGGAAGATCTTGTGGGAACACGTCCTCAAACTCATTAACTACCGGAATGTCCTGCAATCTTGGCGCTTCCTTCTGAGTGTCTATAACGTAAGCTAAATAAGCCTCGTTCCCTTTTCGTAACAATCTCTTGGTTTATGCCATGGTCAGAATTTTCTGGGTCTGTCGCATCCCCTTAAACACTATTTCTTTCTTCCCTGGGGTTTTCAACTTAACCTTTTTCCCTTTACAATCTATCTGCGCATTATTGCGAGACAACCAATCCATTCCCAAAATGACATCAAATTCCCTTAGCTTAAAAGGAATTAAATCGGCATAGAAGGATCGTCCTCCTATTTCTAATTTACAATCGGGGTGAATTTGATTAACCGGTACGACTTCCTGATTAGCTATCTCTACTTGTAAGGAATCCCTTAGTTGCTGGGTTTTAAATTTCAATTTATGCGCAAAATCTCTAGATATAAAAGACTTAGTTGCTCCCGAATCAAATAAGACATTTGCACTGACTGAATTGAGAGAAAATGTACCTGCTATCACATCCGTGTCCCTCACGGCATCTTGTACTGACATATTAAAAGTCCTGGCAGTTGGGGGTCTATTGGAGGCAGCCTTGCTCGCCCCTGATGCTGTTGGTTTGTTCCTTGGGCAATCCTTCCTCATGTGCCCTTACTGTCCATACTGGAAACAAGTGGTGCTATTAGGGACAATCGTGGTGCAAGAGGTAGCATAGTGCCCAGCTCACCCACACTTATAACAGTTTATCTTCTTCATGTTGCATACACCGGAATGCCTCTTGATAAGTGGATTTTTATCCACTTGAATCGCTTCATTTTGGCTTAAATTGATCGCTTGTATCTCAAGTATTTGTGTGTTTTAATATGTTTTGTGTAGCTATGCAGGTTAGCAAAATGCCAGCTATGATTGTTGATTTTCGTTGGTCTTGGAGTTTAAATTGAGCTTTGGAATGAAGGGTGGTGAATTTCCCTAGGCTACCATGAGGATTCATAATTCAAGAATTGAAGAACGGGAAGTGGCAAAAGAATCGGAAGAGGAAACGGAAGAGAAATGAGCAAATTATGGGAAATTCGGATTTGCCGGTAGGTTGCGCAGTCTACTTTGTTTTGGCCATATCTGGAGTTCTACAAGTCCGTTTGAGGCCCGTAAGCTGTCCACGCGAATCTTGGAGAATGTTCTAGAGCATAAAAATATTTCTGGCAGAATGCAGAGCGCGGGCGCGCCGGATTTGCACTGTTTTGGAGCGCGGCCGCGCTGGTAGAATTGCTGAGAGGATTTTGGAGAGCGCGGGAGTGCCCGTTTTACACTAAAATGGAGTGCGGCCGCGCCTGCCACCGCCAGACTCGGACAGAATGATGCTGGAAACCGATTTTGAGAAGGAAATTGCTTTGTTTGCTAATTCTAATCATTATGGAATCACATGAACGGTCAGAAACTTCCAGAATCAGACTTATACATGGAATTTGCAATTCTATTTCATTCAAAGATGGAATTTGCCAATCTTCTATTCCAACTCAAAGAATGCAATTACTTGGATAAGAGGACACTTGGGGCTATAAATACACATCTTAGGGGACAGAAAAAATACACACCATTACATATCAATTACTTAGTTTTATTTGTATCTTTTCATACTTTGTTTTTATCATGGTTTCATCAGATCCCATGATGACGAGAGGTTCGATTATGAACTAATCGTTGTCATGGGATTCTAATGGATTTACTTATGGAATTTAGATGTTGATTGCTTAACTTGATATATGTGTGGTGAATTTGCGATATCCTTGCAGGGTTGTATTTAATTCATATAGATGCGTAGCTAACATCTATCTTGTTAATCTTTAGTGAAGCGACAGTGGATCTTTAGATTTAGAACTTGCCATGCTAGCATAAGTCCATGAATGTTATTCATGTTTGTGGTTTGTTTCTAACCGTCTCATACTACCTTATGTAATCTTATGGACACTTGATCTTCAACCATTATGTTTTCAAATTCTATAGACATATAGGGTCTAAGCATAATTGGTGCCTACATGATTTCTATCTTATGTGGATATTGTGTATATTGGTGTGCGTGTACTGAAAGGTAACGTATACTTATTTCGTGTTGTCCGATTAGTTATCTTAACCACCACATGTATTGATAAAATGGCATGATCTCTAAAGGAAGTTTGTATTGAAGTTAGGATTCCATGGTTCATATTGCGTAAGTAATTTGATTTTAATTATCGTTAGTTAGTTAATTCTTAGCTGATAATTTGCATCTTAGTTAGTTTAGTTAATTAAAACTCAAATTTGTTATTTGTCTTAGCAATGAGTAATAACCATACATTGTTGCATAGGTACAATAACTGAATTAAAACCTTAACCAGATCTCTGTGGGAACGAACTCGACTTATTCATATATTACTTGTGACCACGTACACTTGCGTGATTTTGTGATAACAAGTTTTTGGCGCCGCTGCCGGGGATCATCGGTGTTTTATTTTTGGTTTATGTGCTTGTCAATAGTGGTCGTTAGAGTTCACTGACTCGGATTTTTTTTTTCTTAACTATCTTGTTTAGTTCGTTGTGTTTCAGGTACTTGAGTTTTTGAAGATGGCATGCGAGGAGTTCCCATGGTGGGCATATTCGAGGACATCCATGCCTTATCAATGTGAGCGGTGTTTTGGCGTTCATGATCCCTCACAATATTGTTACTACGAAGAAGTTGATCCATATGTCACTTATGAGGAACAACCATATTTTCCATACCATCCTCAACAGTACCAGCAAGATGTTCCAGATATGACATATTTCTTTGGAAGTGAAGAGTTTCAACATCAGCAACCTACTCCTACTTTTCAGTCAGATGAGGTTCCTACTATGGAGGAGCTTAGGATGCTTGTAAAGAGTAGTGAGAAGTCTATCAAATCTTTGGAGATTCTAGTTGCTCGAGCTGTGAGTGCTGTGAAACAAGAGAAACAACAATCCATACGAGAGGCAATTCCAGAAAATAACGATGACTTGGAGCAAGGTACTGCATGCATAATTGAAGAAGACAAATTCCAAGGTGAGGTGAGCATTCGCAAGCCATGTGAGGAATTTTATCATGTTAGGATGGTGGATGATTTGGAAAGGGCACTATTTGGGATAGACACTGTTGAGCTGCACAAATTTCAAAAATTGGTATGTGCGTACCAAGAGGCTGAAGAACATGGGAAAGATGCAGGTCTTCTACTTGACTCAGAGTTTAAAGATGGAGGTAGCGCATTAGAGCCAATGGAGGAAGTTCTCTTTGAGGAACCAAAGGCTTCAACAACTTACATTTACCCTCCTCCATTATATTCAACCGAAGCCCGCGAGTGTGTGTTGTTCTACAAATTGACAGATTTTGGGTCAACCGATGAAGGCATTGGAATAGGACATAGTTTTTACACGAATAGGCCAAGCGAGGAGAAGGGGCAGAAAGTGTGCCGCCGTGATGACGATGAAGTCTCGCGAAGAGAGGACCAGGCAAACTATTATCATCCTTAATGGAGGCTTGGAAGTAACGTTAAGCTATTGACGTTAAAGAAGCGCTTCTTGGGAGGCAACCCAAGCATTGTTGTATACTGGTATGTTTTCTACTTTCCCTCGTATTTACTTCAATTCAATGGGGACATTGAATATTTTAAGTTTGGCGGTGGTTTGAGGGATAAGTAGTATGTATATAGTTATATGTCATTGTGTTCATGTAGGATTTCATGTTTGCATAATAATATAGTAGTTTATGCATTTATGTTCGTATTAATTATGTTTGTTTCATATAGGACATTCTGTTTTTATTTTTCGTATACCATGTGAGTTCATATTAGTTGCATTTGCATGGCATGCATATTTCATGATCCCGTAGAACGAGCTAATTCTGATTGGTAGGTAGGTGTCTAATTGAGTGTGGTAATGATTAATAGAGGGTTGACTTATAGTTTCTATGAAATTGACTTATGTGCCACAGAAACAAAACTAATTTCACAGTCTCATCGTTTGCTTTTGGGCTAGGTTGAGGTCATGCTTGTTTGGATGTTTTGAGATTTAATCACTTGTTTATATTTAGAATTTTCGTTATTCCCTTGATAGCGTAGTAGCACTAAAGTCTAAGTTTGGGGGAAAACAGGGATTTCATGCTTAATTGTAAATAATTGTCAATAATGGCTAGGTGTCAAATGGCTAGTAGCCGGCTCATATTTATATGAGTAGTCTAGGGTTGGAGTTGAGAATTCTCATTCCAGATTGCATAGGAAAAAAAAACAGAAAAACAGAAAAAAAAAGAAAGAAAAAAAAATCAAAAGTGTCGATTGTTTATATGCAAAATTAACTAGGGTGAGCTCTTTAATACTCGAGCAATTAAGTTCGCGGGGACTTTGTGCCTAGTGACCTAAGGCTTTTATTAGTCTGGGATCCACTAACCCAACGCTCGTTACATGGGTATTATTGTATAAGCCTTTCGGGGTCTCATCCATTGCACGGTTAAATAAGCATGCTTGTATATATGTGTCGTAGTAGTTAGTAATAAAGCATGAATTTCTGTCTACCTTGGATAAGGATGGAGGTGTTCCTAGGTTATGAAGTGTCTACAGTCTATTCTATTTATAAACTTGTGATTGTCTTGACGAAGAGCATGTATGATTTTTGACCTAGTTTTGGGAGTATTTCTGATGAGCATTGCACACACGCACGTTTCTGTTCATGTATTGTTAGTATACGGGAACTTGGTCGAGCTCTATTTGGATTTAGTTGCATTCTCTAAGATATTTGCTTGCTAGTTGGTTTTGGTTAGTTTGAAGGGGATTGTTGCATTTTCATATTTGTTGCATTCATGCATTGCATTGTTTGTGTCGTTTGTGTCAGTTGGATTTTGTGGGTACATTCACTATAGGCCCTCACGAGACCTTACTCGTCCACTAAAGCTGCCTAGGGGTTTAAAGGGCTTGTTGCATATGCCAAATGCAACCGTGATCACCTACGGAAGTGGTACTAGTTAGTGTAGATAGATTTTTATGTTTATGCTTGAGGACAAGCATCGGTTTAAGTTTGGGGGTGTGATAAGTGGATTTTTATCCACTTGGATCGCTTCATTTTGGCTTAAATTGATCGCTTGTATCTCAAGTATTTGTGTGTTTTAATATGTTTTGTGTAGCTATGCAGGTTAACAAAATGCCAGCTATGATTGTTGATTTTCGTTGGTCTTGGAGTTTAAATTGAGCTTTGGAATGAAGGGTGGTGAATTTCCCTAGGCTACCATGAGAATTCATAATTCAAGAATTGAAGAACGGGAAGTGGCAAAAGAATCGGAAGAGGAAACGGAAGAGAAATGAGCAAATTATGGGAAATTCGGATTTGCCGGTAGGTTGCGCAGTCTACTTTGTTTTGGCCATATCTGGAGTTCTACAAGTCCGTTTGAGGCCCGTAAGCTGTCCACGCGAAGCTTGGAGAATGTTCTAGAGCATAAAAATATTTCTGGCAGAATGCAGAGCGCGGGCGCGCCGGATTTGCACTGTTTTGGAGCGCGGCCGCGCTGGTAGAATTGCTGAGAGGATTTTGGAGAGCGCGGGAGCGCCCGTTTTACACTAAAATGGAGCGCGGCCGCGCCTGCCACCGCCAGACTCGGACAGAATGCTGCTGGAAACCGATTTTGAGAAGGAAATTGCTTTGTTTGCTAATTCTAATCATTATGGAATCACATGAACGGTCAGAAACTTCCAGAATCAGACTTATACATGGAATTTGCAATTCTATTTCATTCAAAGATGGAATTTGCCAATCTTCTATTCCAACTCAAAGAAGGCAATTACTTGGAGAAGAGGACACTTGGGGCTATAAATACACATCTTGGGGGACAGAAAAAACACACACCATTACATATCAATTACTTAGTTTTATTTGTATCTTTTCATACTTTGTTTTTATCATGGTTTCATCAGATCCCATGATGACGAGAGGTTCGATTATGAACTAATCGTTGTCATGGGATTCTAACGGATTTACTTATGGAATTAGATGTTGATTGCTTAACTTGATATATGTGTGGTGAATTTGTGATATCCTTGCAGGGTTGTATTTAATTCATATAGATGCGTAGCTAACATCTATCTTGTTAATTTAGTGAAGCGACAGTGGATCTTTAGATTTAGAACTTGCCATGCTAGCATAAGTCCATGAATGTTATTCATGTTTGTGGTTTGTTTCTAACCGTCTCATACTACCTTATGTAATCTTATGGACACTTGATCTTCAACCATTATGTTTTCAAATTCTATAGACATATAGGGTCTAAGCATAATTGGTGCCTGCATGATTTCTATCTTATGTGGATATTGTGTAGATTGGTGTGCGTGTACTGAAAGGTAACGTATACTTATTTCGTGTTGTCCGATTAGTTATCGTAACCACCACATGTATTGATAAAAGGGCATGATCTCTAAAGGAAGTTTGTATTGAAGTTAGGATTCCATGGTTCATATTGCGTAAGTAATTTGATTTTAATTATCGTTAGTTAGTTAATTCTTAGTTGATAATTTGCATCTTAGTTAGTTTAGTTAATTAAAACTCAAATTTGTTATTTGTCTTAGCAGTGAGTAATAACCATTCATTGTTGCATAGGTACAATAACTGAATTAAAACCTTAACCAGATCTCTGTGGGAACGAACTCGACTTATTCATATATTACTTGTGACCACGTACGCTTGCGTGATTTTGTGATAACACCTCTTCCCACATGTAGCACATAATGGTAAGGGGGTCTAGACTGATGAGAACAGGACACTCCTGCTTGCTGGCCGCCCTGGCTCATTGTTGCGTTCATGGATGGTTTAAACCCTTCCCTTCTCCCAGGTAGGGAAATGGTTCCTCTGTTAAACTTGGTTGGGGGTTTTCCTCCAGTGGACCCTCCGTCCATATTGGCATACTTTCTCTTTATTCCCCCTTTTTCTCTTTCTCTCTGCATTTGATCACTTCCAGCTTCCACAATAGTTGCCTTCTGCACTAAGGTGGCATAATCCGTAATTTCTAAAACTTCCACTCTATTATGGATCCACTGTTTCAACCCTTGTTGAAACCTGTTAGCTTTCTTTTCTTTGGTATCCACAAATTCCGGTACAAATCTCGACAGCTCAGTAAACTTGGCCTCATAGTCAGCCACTGACATATTGTTCTGTTTAAGTTCTAAAAACTTAATTTCCATTTGAGTTTTCATGAACTTCGGGAAGTACTTCTCCAGAAATAACTGTTTAAACCTATCCCAGGTTACGATAGCATCAGTCCCCATGTTCTTTTTAGCCTCCCACCAATAATTGGCCTCTCCCTTTAGTAGGTAAGTAGCAAAGACAGTCTTCTGAGCCTCATTGATACTCAGAATCTCGAAAGACTTTTCCATTTCCTTGATCCAGGCCCTCGCCTCAACGGGATCAGCCGATCCGTGGAACTCTGGGGGATTAAGGGACTTAAAGGCCCTGAAGGAATTTGCCACTGAAGGGTTGTTTCCTGGTGGTGGTTGGGGGTATTGGTTCAAATTCTGCCTAAGCAGATCCATAAACTGACCTATGGGGTCTCCGCCCTGGTTCTCCCCTTCCTGCTCCACTTCAGTTTCTCCACCTTCCATTTCCTCCTCAAAGTCTTCAGAGTACATGGGTTCATCCTCTGCTCCATACTGGGAATCTTCTTGCTCATTATAGTCCTGATCTTGCTCTTCATTATATTCATGGTTTTCCTCATGTTGGTTGTGACTCTCTTGGTCAGTAGATTCACGGGGGTTAGCCCTAGTTCCCATTTGTCTTGGAGGCATTTTACTGAAAATTTGGACAATTATACATTAGGTTCACTTACCTGTTTTAAAGGATTTCTCCTTGCATAATTCGTTACATGATTGGATTTAGGATCCCACAGTTCTATATCTCATGACAACTTAATCGAAAGCAGTACATGTGCTAATAAACTCGTGATTGCATCCCAACAAAATTGAAATAACTGAAAGGGAAACAAATATATACCAGGAACCGAAAAGGTACAACATCTGAGTTACAACGATAGTTTAAAGTACAACCATCCTAACAATGACAACAAGTCAAAAGTGAAATATGCTGTCTATCTGTCTAGTCTGCAAAAAGGGAAAATAAGTACAATGAAACCATCCCTACAAAAGCCGGCACTACTACGTCCGTACATGACTAGACAACTAGACTACTGCATCACTACATCTGAAATCAGCCACCACGACGAAACATCATCTGAACCCTCCCCATGGCGATGCGGAAAATCTCCTCGTCGACTGCTCTGGCTACCATACCATGCCCATTAGTAGGTAACTGTCGCACCCTCACCCGAGCCCTCAGCTCGATGCGGGTCACCCTGCAACCTCATACGGGCGGCTCTCTCTGCTGCTAGCTCCCTCCCAGCCTGATCATTGATCGTCCTCCGGCCTATTCACAATCAATTTGTGAACACATACTGGGACTCCCCCTATCAGAACATGGGGTGGGGTGGATGGCTCAGCTGGAGCTGCAGTCTCTGTCTGCTGGGGCTCTAAGGTAGGCTCCTCAAACTCATCGGAAAATGGGTTCACAGGTAGTGGTGGTGGGGTAGGGGCTCTCTCAACAAAGAGGGGTGGCACTCGTAGTCCGGAACTCCCTACAGCATCATCCACTGGCTCATCCTCATCTACAACCTGTCCAACAACAGCAGCCATGACCTGCTTAGTGGTCATGTCAGTGTCCTCCTCTATGGTCCAAATCTCAGATACAACCCAAAAATCCTCATCCTCAGTAACTAACTCAACGTCCTGCCCTGTCTGGACCTCCTCCGAGTCCTCCTCCCCCTCAGACTCAATAACATCAGTATCAACATCAACCTGGACCTCCTCAGGGTCCTCCTCCTCAGATTCAATAGCATCAGTATCAGCATCAACCTGGACCTCCTCAAGGTCCTCCTCCTCAGACTCAATAGCATCAGTATCTGCATCAGGCAAGTGCTCATAATACGGGTCTCTAGTCCGGAACATGTCCTCACCATGCTACCTCGCAGCTGCCTCCTGGGCAGACAAGTGGCTCGCCTACA
The DNA here is from genome assembly GCA_036435485.1 of Saposhnikovia divaricata. Taxonomy (NCBI): domain Eukaryota; kingdom Viridiplantae; phylum Streptophyta; class Magnoliopsida; order Apiales; family Apiaceae; genus Saposhnikovia; species Saposhnikovia divaricata. The sequence continues at coordinate 62,672,163 of CM071598.1, forward strand.
CAAGACGAACTATGTTACTATCATGATACTTAAAAAGTTCCCGTAAGGGTTTTAGGTGAACCTTGCAAGGGTTCTTATTATGTTAGTGAATTTATTATTATATAACGTCGCATCATCTCTTGGGATATATAACTCTCGCTCTGATACTATCTTTTTAAAACCCCCGGATCCGGGGTCAGGGATCGGGTCGTTACGGTCTCATAATTCATACATAATACTTGACTTGAGTCCAAAATCAATAAGTAGCATGCTGTGACCCCACAATAATATCCACTCACACACACACACAGTTATAGTCCCAGAGATGAAATTGAAATAAGTCTTACGTAAAGGGGTTTACGAATAAAGGTTATTACAAGCCACAAGGATAACATCATAAGTTTAAAAGTTTTGTCGTTGATTACATTAATTATACATATAGTTAAGCTGAAAGCAAAAGATATCTATCTATGCTACCTCAGCAATGGCGGCTAGCATATCAGCGGGGAGTCCGGTGGGTCGGGTAACCCGCTTGCGCCGAGTGCACCTGATGCGAGCCATCTGTCCTAGCTGTTGTTGTGACATAATAAATAAGCAAGGGTGAGCAATAGCCCACCAACAACAATATAACTGAACAGTGATGACATATATATATATATATACATATACAGCAGTTCAAACCTCTTTGTAACCATATGCCATGCATTAGCGAAGATAATACCAGTATAAGGTAAATGATGAAGTTACAAGTAACTCAAAACATATATATTCCAATTATGAATACTTTTCCGATATTGCCAACAATAATAATGTTGCAGAAAATAAATGAATCTGAATGATGAACTAATGCTGGAGTATTCATCGCGCCCGCTGTTCCAATCCTTATGATGATTAGTCGCAGATTGTACAACTCAATTTGGATTTACTACCGGTAGAAGGAAGAGCTGTGATGCCCCCAGATCCGGGGTCGGAGATCTAGGCGCTCACGTTCCATTTTCCATTAATAACATACCTGTTCTTGCACATAATGTATATAACAGCCGTCGACCCCACAATAAAACTCACACCGCACACACACACACAGGTTAGAGTCTCAGAAACGTCATACACTTGATTGAGCAAAAGTAAAAGCTTCAGAGTTATTATAGACCGAATTAAATAGCATTTATGCTACCAACAACACTTCGATATGAAGCGGTGTTAGCGGCTTGAATGTTTGTTCCGGTACACTGCCTTGCACAGGTCATACTTATAAATAAAACGTACTAACAAAAGTTGCCAACCAAACCGGCTAATGGGGCCTACCGGTGGAATCTCAACTGCTGCCTCGGGCCTAGTCACCTACTTTCGGGCAGTCTGTCTGGGTCTTGCCATTTCTCTTAACTGTTGTGTTTGTAAATTTGAAAACAAGCAAGAGTGAGCAACTATAGCTCAGCAAGAAATATATGTATAAGGTAAGCAATATAACATTATATGTGTTTAGCAGTTATTAAACTCGTTTATATCAGTCGGTTATAAAATCATTTGTCATTGTTGATAAATTTCAAAGGTGCACCAATACGTGCCCTTGTTTTCAAAGTAAACTTGCAGTTCTAGATACTGCATGAAGTCAACATCTTTCTCATCAAAATAGAACACTATCGGCAACTTGGCACTTAGGCCTAAGAAGCATTGTCAGAGCATTTTTCCAAAGTGGAGGAATCAAGATGTCATCGATGAAGACTATAACACACTTGTCCAAGTACTTCTTCAAGACTCGATTCATTAAGTCCATGAAAGCTGCGGGGGCATTCGTTAACCCAAACGACATCACTAGAAACTCATAGTGTCCGTACCGGGTGCGAAAGGCCGTCTTTGGTATATCTTCTGGTTTAATTCTTAACTGGTGGTACCCGGTCCTCAAACCAATTTTGGAAAAATAAACTGCGTTCTTTAGTTGATCAAACAGGTCATCTATCCTGGGCAAGGGATATTTATTCTTTATAGTCACCTTATTCAACTCTCTGTAGTCTATACATAATCTCATACTACCATCCTTCTTTTTCACGAATAACACCGGGGCTCCCCACGGTGACACACTAGGTCTTATCATCCCTTTATCCAATAACTCCTGTAACTGAGTGGCCAACTCTTTCATCTCCACTGGGGCTAGCCTATATGGGGATTTCGAAATTGGGGCCGTGCCAGGAACTAAGTCTATAGCGAACTCAATGTCTCTATCAGGTGGTAGTCCTGGAAGATCATCCGGAAATACGTCTGCGAACTCATTAACGACAGGGATTTCATGTAGGTTTGGTGCCTCCTTCTTGGTATCCTTCACATAGGCTAAGTAGGCTTCACATCCTTTACGTAACAGCTTCTTAGTTTGAATCACAGTCAGGAACTTTTGGTTTTACCGTTTTCCGCTAAACACTACTTCCTCGTCCCCTGGCAGTCTGAAACTTACTTTCTTCTTTACACAATCAATCTGGGCTCCGTGGGTTGTCAACCAATCCATACCTACTATTACGTCGAACTCTCCTAGTTTAAAAGGTATTAAATCTACCCGAAAGTGTCGCCCTCCTATTTCTAGGTCACAACCTGGATATACTTGGCTAACAGGGATAATTTCATGATTAGCTATCTCTACCTGCAGTCTGTCTTTCAATGGTTCAGCCTTAAGGCCTAACTGACGTACAAAATCTAGGGATATGAAAGACTTTGTAGCTCTCGAATCAAATAAAACATTTGCCTTAACTGAGTTGAGTAGTAGGGTACCTGCAATCATATCTGTGTTCCTCACGGCATCTTGCACCGTCATGTTAAAAGTTCTTGCAGTAGGGGCCTTGTTAGAAGCAGTTCCACTCACTCTTGACGCAGCTGGCCCAGAGGACAAACATTCCCTCATTCGGTGCCCTGGTTTCCCACACTTGAAGCAATTGCCTCCGGCATTGGTGTTGTTACTAGTTCCTCGACAGGCGTTAGCATAATGTCCTGTCAGCCCACACTTGAAGCACTTCACATCCTGTAGGTTACACAGGCCCGCATGCTTCCTTCCACACTTATTGCAATCCGGGGGTAGGGCTCGAGATGGGGTAGAGTAAGACGATCCCTATGGTCGGCCGCCCTGGCCCACACTCCAACTTTCAGCTCTCTTGGTTCCAAAGTTTCCGCTGGGCTGGGATATCGCCCCTCGCTTAAATTTGCTCGGAAAGCTCCCACCCGCAGAGTTTCCCTTTCGATTATCAAACTTCCTCTTCTTTCCTTCCCTCTCCTTCTGCATCTGCTCACTCCCAGCTTCTACAATTAATGCTTTCTGTACCAGGGTGGCATAGTCTGTCAGATCAAGAACCGCCACACGATTCTGAATCCATTGCTTTAGCCCCAGTTGAAACCTTCGGGCCCTCTTTGCCTCAGTGTTCACATATTCCGGCACAAACCTTGACAACTCAGTAAATTTGGCCTCATACTCGGCCACCGTCATGTTACCTTGCTTTAGTTCCAAGAACTTCAGCTCCATTTGGGTCTTCATGAACCTAGGGAAGTACTTTTCCAAGAACAGCTCGCTAAACCTCTCCCAGGTCACCACACCTCTTCCCTCCAAATTCTTCTTAGCTTCCCACCAGTAGTTTGCCTCACCCTTCAGGAGGTAGGTGGCGAAAATATTCTTCTGCCCCTCAGCGACTCCTAGTATCTCGAAAGATTTTTCCATTTTCTTCAACCAGGCTCTTGCCTCAACCGGGTCTGCGGTTCCCTTGAATTCCGGGGGTTTTAGGGATTTGAAATTCCGAAAGGCATTTGCATTCGCATTGCTGGGTGGTTGCTGAACCGGGGGACGGTCCAAGTTCTGCCTAAGTAGTTCCATGAATTGTTCCATAGGGCCTCCCCTTGGATGTTCTACCTCTCGGGTGTCATCACCAGCTTCTTCTTCGTCATACTCAGTGTGACGGCCCCAAATCCCTTAATCAAAATTAACTAGATAATGGTAAAGCATGCATATAATTTATTTAGACATTACCTCTCCCACGCCTAGATCGCCAACAGGTAAGAGTTTGAAACAATATAAACTACCAATTCAAAACCACTTATTATTACAGACCACAAATTATTCTAAGTTCAAAAGATTACAAACTAAGTCCAAAGTCTAACAACACATGATCCATTAGATCGCCACTCCCTTCTACCTGGAAATGCCTCCTATAGGCTACACCTGAACCACCACAATTCTTACGCGCAGTCTCAAGAGTCCTTACCATCTTCGAGTTTCACTGAAAGGTTAAGGAAAAATAATATCATTGAGCCAATTGCTCAGCAAGTGCATAAACAACAATATAAGACTGGCAAAATAATTCAACTGTGAAGCAAGATATGAAATCTGCAAATGAACTGTATAAACTGAATCAATATCAAATTAAAGTGAGAAGGAATTGGAATATCTGATAAGACGCTACGAGCAACGCTGGGTGATCAGCCCACGACAGAGCTCCGAACCCGCATATCCAATACGGTGTTCACCAAATATAAGGGGATCCCAGGCACACATTGGCCTATAATAGTAACATGATTTGGACCGGCGCCTCGGTCAAAGTAACATTCCATCCAATTCCATTTAGGTCCACAATGTTTATCAAATTCAATTCATCTCAAAGAAACAAGAATATCAATATTATATCAAGTTGTTAATCAACAAGAATAGGATTCTCAAATTTCGAATAAATGACAAGGTAAAGTGAAGAAAGTCAATCATTCTGAATTCTTGGGAGTTGGGATTCTGTTTAGTATAACTTGGTTAAGTCAGGAAAGGATAATTCAAGAAAGTTTAATCACGAAAGGTTAATCAAGAATCAACAATTGTTTTTAGATAGAAACGAGTTTAAGTACAAGAAGATGTTTAAGTAGTTGGTTCAAGAATTCAAGAATTCGATAAGGTTATAAAAAGGCTTTCCAAGAAATATGATTATCGATTAGCAAGTCAAGTCAAGTTCAGGGGATATGAATCAATCACAAGGTATATGACAATAATAAGGTCGGAAAGAACTAGTTTGTAACAAACTAACAATTCAATATCTCATGACATTCATCATATGGTAACAATAAGGTTGGATAGTACACTTGCCTTAAATCACGAGATCAAACTAGATAGTGTCCTCCTGAATCGGTTCCTTGCCAGGCCTCCTACTCGGACCTATAATAATGATAATAAACAATATCTTATTTTCCCCTCTTTTGTTTACATATCACAAAGCAATCCTAATAATGCTAACGCCCCAACGATATAACCATATTATACACATACATTTATACAAGTAAACACATAAGTCATGTAAGTCACTTAGCACGTAATTCACTTAACATACAATGTAGTATGATATAGTACTATAATGATTCTACGACTTAACATTGGAGATGTGCCTTTAGGGTTTTGGAAATCACTTATTATATTTTTAGAAATTTCGGCGGCATCTCCTTTGTATAGTCGTCAAACCATACCGAATATAATCGGTCTCAATCAATCACAACAACACAATGTACCTCCAAAGGCTACCATTCCATCAATATCGACTACTACTAATCACCAAGCAACTCTAAGTCAATCTAACATCTCCATGACAATTCATTATACAATTCATAATTCAACTCACATTGCAATTCAATTATGTAAACAATTTAATTCATGTAACAATTTAATCAATTAACACCTAAACAATTCAAGCAAGTACTTACAATTATTCACACAAGTTCCACAATCTCTCTTCTCTTCCTCCCTCTCTCGGCCTCTCGGCCTCTCTCTCTCCCTCTCCTCTCTCTCTCGGCCTCTCGGCCTCTCTCTCTCCCTCTCCCTCTCCTCTCTCTCTCTCGGCTTCTCCCTCTCTCCCTCTCTCTTCCTCCCTCTCGGTCTCTCTCCCTCCTCCATCAATCTCTCTCGGCCTCTCCCTCATCTTCACCAACAAATACAAACAAAACCCTCACAATGACTTACACCATTACTACACACATAATTTTGATCAACAATGAAAATTAACACAACTCATCATCACTAACTTGTAAACTTACACTAAAATCAAATTATAAATTCAACTCATCAAATTCATAACATTTAATTATCAAAATCATAAACCCTTTTTGATTTATACCTACTAACAAACATCAATTTACAATACACACCAACCCACATCTTGTAAACTCAAATAAACTCAAACCCATCATCAATCATCACATAATAACTTATAAAAACTCACATGCATACATATACCACTTAGTAATTATACAAAATCATCAAATAAACACATGCATGTAACCCTTGGTTCATTTTTTTGATCATGGCCGAAGGTTAGGAGCCCGAAAATACATGGGTCTCTATCAAGAAGTAATACCCAATCAAAAACACCCACAAAACTCACCTTTGAAGCTTGATTTTCGAAAACCCTAATTTGAAAAATGGTGAAAATCGAAATTAAGAGATAAGGGGTTGTAGAAGATGAAGAGAGGAGTATTTTTGTCTATGACACTTAATAGTTTTGATGGAGAAATTACCTTGAACAGAGCTTGAGAATCAATGGAGGTTTAGAGAATTTTTGAGAGAAATGAGAGAGATGAAGACACGGGGGGGGGGGGGGGGGGGGGGGGGGGGGGTTTGCTCGGCCGAATAAAAAAATAAGGGGGAGGGGAGGGTTTTGTCTAACCTACACACACACACACACATAATTTAATTACATTTTAATGATACATCTTTTAATTAAATGAAAGACTTGTAAAAATAATTCTATTTACAAGATATTTTGGATCCAAAAATAATTTATTGTCACATAAAATTAAAATATGGAATTCTCTTCCTCAATATATTTTTAAAACATTTTTAAAATCATTTTATGAAAAGATTTGAATTTTACAAGTTTTAATATTTTAAAAAGGAAAATAATTGGAAAAATCCTTGTAAAATATTTTAATGCGAAAATAAATTAAACTTTTATTTTTAAAAAGTCTTTAAATGCATAAAGATAATAAAACAAGAATTTTCATGATTTTTACTAACTCCCATAATTTTACAAAAATGTTTAAGTGAACAAAAATCATGTTTTAACATTTAAAAGCTATACAGAATTTTAATAAAATTTCACGTCAACACAGCTAGCAATTAGACACGTAACATATATTCAAAATCACAAAACCATGTAATGACTCATCAATTAAGGCACATAATAATATTTTAAATGCCAAATAATATTATTTAAATAGTACGAAATTCCCAGATATTACATCCTTCCCCCCTTAAAAGGATTCTGTCCCCAGAATCAGCTATGTAAACAAATGAGGGTACTGTTCTAACATATCGCTTTCTAACTCCCAGGTTGACTCTTCAACCTTAGGATTCCTCCACAAGACTTTAACTAAAGCAACTGATTTATTTCTAAGCACTTTCTCTCGGCGATCTTCTATTCTGATCGGCCGCTCTACATAATACAAATCTGGCTGAATATCCACTGGCTCATACTCTATTATACACTTAGCATCAGGATGAAACTTCTTAAGCATCGATACATGAAAAACATTATGAATATGCTGCATCTGAGGCGGTAAAGCTAATTCATAAGCTACTTTGCCTACACGTCGCAGAATCTCAAAAGGTCCTACAAATCTTGGACTTAGCTTTCCTTTCTTCCCAAATCTAGTTAATCCTTTCCATGGCGAAACTTTTAACAACACTAGATCACCTATTTCAAAATCTACTTTCCTTCTTGCTGGATCCGCATACTTTCTCTGTCTGTCCTGAGCAGCTTGCAATCTTTTCTGAATTATTTGCACTGTCTCTTTCGTCTGCTGAATCAATTCTGGTCCGACTATCTTTCGCTCACCAACTTCTTCCCAACACACAGGAGATCTACACTTCCTTCCATAGAGAGCTTCATATGGAGGCATCCCAATACTAGCATGATAGCTATTGTTGTAAGAAAATTCCACCAAAGGTAGATGCTCGTCCCAATTACCTTTAAAATCTATTGCACAAACTCTAAGCATGTCTTCAATTGTCTGAATCGTTCTTTCGCTCTGACCATCTGTCTGAGGATGATAAGCAGTACTCATTCTGAGTTGCGTTCCGAGATGTTCTTGAAACTGTCTCCAAAATCTTGAGTTAAAACGTGGATCTCTGTCAGATACTATAGATACTGGAACTCCATGACGAGTCACAATCTCTTTCAAGTACAAATGCACCAACTTGTCTAGCGAAAATCTCTCGTTAATCGGCAAGAAATGAGCTGATTTCGTCAATCGATCAACTATAACCCAAATCGCATCATGATTAGCCTTCGACCTTGGTAGACCTACTACAAAATCCATTGCGATGTGCTCCCACTTCCACTCAGGTATCTCCAATGGTTGAATTAATCCACTTGGTCTTTGATGTTCTGCTTTCACTCTTTGGCATGTATAACAACGACTTACCCACTCTGCAATTTCTCTTTTCATGTCTGGCCACCAAAAGTTCTTCTTCAAATCTTGATACATTTTCGTGCTTCCAGGATGTAATGAAAACTTAGAACTATGGGCATCACACAACAATTCTTCTTTCAACTCTTTCACATCAGGAATCCATATCCTTGAGAAAAATCTTAAAATACCTTGGTTATCTTTCTGCGTACAAATTTCTTCTCCGGTCAATTCATTCAATCTCTGACTCATCACTTCTTCTTGGCATTTCCGGATTTTGTCTAATAGTACTGGTTGAAATGTCATGGTATAAACTTGATCTGCTGATATCTCTGTTGCACAAACTTCAATTTCTAACTTCTCAAACTCTCTAAACAATTCTTGAGTCATTGTCAACGTATTCAGTCTTTCCTTCCTGCTTAGCGCATCAGCTACAACATTCGCCTTTCCCGGGTGATAACTAATGGTACAATCATAATCTTTTATCAGTTCTAACCATCTTCTTTGTCTCATGTTGAGTTCCTTCTGAGTAAAAATGTACTTAAGACTCTTATGATCCGTGAATATCTCACACTTCTCACCATAAAGATAATGTCTCCACAATTTCAATGCAAATACGATCGCTGCTAGTTCGAGGTCATGGGTAGGGTATCTCTGTTCATGAGGTTTCAGTTGCCTTGAAGCATACGCAATCACCTTTCCATGCTGCATCAACACACACCCTAAACCTTTATGCGAAGCATCGCTGTAGATTACAAACTCTCCTTTATCATCCGGTAATGCTAACACTGGAGCAGTTACCAATCTTTGCTTAAGCTCTTGAAAATTCTTTTCACACTTATCAGTCCATTCAAACTTTTCGTTCTTCCGGGTCAACTTGGTCAATGGTACAGCAATCTTAGAAAAATCCTTAACAAATCTGCGGTAATATCCTGCTAGTCCCATAAAACTTCTTACTTCTGTTGGTGTCCTTGGTCTTTCCCAATTTACAACTGCTTCAATCTTTACTGGGTCGACTCGAATTCCTTCCTTACTCACAATATGTCCCAAAAATTGGACTTCCTTCAACCAAAACTCACACTTGGAAAACTTGGCATACAACTTCTCCTTTCTCAATATCTCCAATGCTATCCTTAAATGCTCTGCATGTTCTGCTTCCGTCTTAGAGTATATTAAAATATCATCAATGAAGACTATCACAAACTTATCCAGAAATTTCTTAAACACTCGGTTCATCAAATCCATAAATGCGGCGGGTGCGTTCGTCAATCCAAAAGCCATAACCAAAAATTCATAGTGACCATACCTTGTTCGAAAAGCAGTCTTCGGTATATCTTCTGGTTTGATTTTCAGCTGGTGATATCCTGATCTTAGATCTATCTTCGAAAAACATGACGCTCCTTTCAACTGATCAAACAAATCATCGATCCTTGGTAACGGGTATCTATTCTTGATAGTCAACTTATTCAACTCTCGATAGTCAATACAAAGTCTCATACTTCCATCTTTCTTCTTTACGAACAATACTGGCGCTCCCCAGGGCGATACACTTGGTCTTATAACTCCTTTGTTCAATAAATCTTGAAGTTGACTGGCGAGTTCCTTCATTTCAGACGGTGCCATTCTGTATGGAGCCTTAGAAATAGGTTCTGTTCCTGGTGCTAAGTCAATCGCGAACTCAATCTGACGGTCTGGAGGTAATCCGGGTAGTTCCTCGGGAAATACGTCGGGAAACTCATTGACTACAGGAATATCCTCTAATTCCACTCCTTCTCGATTCTTATCTATCACATAAGCAAGATAAGCCTCACATCCTTTCTTCAACAATCTCTTGGTTTGCATCATGGTAAGAAACGTACTAGTCTGCCTACGCCCCTTAAAGATAACTCTATCGCCTTCTGAAGATCTCAATGACACTCTCTTATTCTTACAATCGATATGCGCATCATATTCGGCAAGCCAATCCATTCCTAAAATAATGTCAAAATCTCCTAATTGAAAAGGTATCAAAGCGACTGGAAAAAGATAACCTGAAATCTCCACTGCACAAGGTGAACATACCCTATCTACTGGTATCTGATCCTGATTAGCTAACACAATATTCAAAACTTCTCTTAACATATGAGTATCACACTTCAACTTATTCACAAAATCTTTAGAAACAAACGATCTAGTAGCACCCGAATCAATTAACACTTTTGCACTAATGGCGTTCACGAAAAGCGTACCTGCCACTACATCCGAACTTTTCACTGCATCATTCATGTTCATGTTGAAGGTCCGGGCATGAATTGGATAGGCTGGAGCTTGATAACTCTGAGCTTGAAGGGCTGGAACTTGTTGAAGTACAGGTGGACTTAGAATCTGAGTTGGAATCTGAGATGTTGCCATTTGGTTCACTGGGGAAGAGGTAGTCAATCTCATCAAGTTGTTGTTTGGAACAGGCGATCTGCACTCCCTAGCCAGGTGTCCTACCTTACCACACTTGTAACAAGTCACACTCGACTTCGAATTCCTGCACTCGTTTGCATAATGACCTTTCTGGTTACACTTGAAACAAACAATATCTGCCTTCACACACGCTCCGGTATGCCTCTTAGAACAGGTCTTGCACTCTGGTATAGAGGGTCGGGGAAATCTTGGTTGATTGGGGTTCTGAGGAAGGGTTTCTGAGTTTCTGTTTCTGGGCACATTCTTTTTTAAAATTTCTTCCCTGGTTCTGAAATCCGGGCTTTCTATCCATCTGATTAGTTGACTTTCCTTGATCCTGATTCCTTTCTATTGCTTCCACTTTCCTCTTTAAATTGCCCCTTTCCTTCTGATTCTGATCACTCTCACCTTCTATTATCATAGCCTTCTGAACCACTTCTGCATACGAGTTGATCTCAAAAGCTGCAACTCTGCTCCTTAACCATGGCTTCAATCCCTGTTGAAACCTCTTCGCTCTCTTTTCATCCGTATCCACATAATCTCCTACAAACCTTGCTAATTCTGTAAACTTCTTCTCATACTCATCAACACTCATATTTTCCTGCTTAAGATTGAAGAACTTTAACTCCATCTGATTCTGCATATACCTAGGAAAATACTTCTCCAGAAAAATCCTTTTAAACCTATCCCACTGAATCACTTCTGTTGCTTCCAATGCTTTAGCCGACTCCCACCAATAATTAGATTCACCCTTAAGAAAATAACTAGTAAATTCTACCTTCTGCTCATCACTAACCTTCACCAATGCGAAGGCCTTCTCCATTTCCTTAAGCCATATCTGGGCTTCAACTGGATCTTTTGTTCCTTGGAAATCTGGGGGTTTCACAGCCTGAAAGGATTTAAAAGTTACCACAGGTTGGGCTGGTTGTTGCTGTCCTTGTTGCTGTTGCAATTGTTGATATTGTTGCTGAAGTAGCTGCTGCTGCTGAGCCAGAGTAGTCGTCTGCTGTTGCAAAAGTCCCAAAAGTTGGGTCATATCCATATTGCCTTGATTATCATTTCTGTTCTGATCATCTTGATTCCTGTTTCGATTAGCTCTAGCATTGCTCCTTCTTGGAGGCATTTTCTGAATATTAAACAAACATCTATTTATCCACAAACATACATCTAACCGCAACATGGCACAATATAGTCTAACAGTTCTAATATGACATGGTACAACCTAAAATTTAAACCATCTCACGCGGCTAAATAATATGGTAAAAAGAAACGATAATAATAAACGATACGGCACCGATGACATCCATCGATAACCCAAATCCAAAGGTTCAAAGTACCAACCAACATAAAGTTCGAAAACCGAAACTGAAAAATACGATAAAGTCTAACAACATAAGTCTGATAATCATATGGCTATACTATAAGCCATCTCATAAAACCCATAACATAAAACTAGTTATCCAGCAACTGGCTGATCACACGCTGAAGCTCGTCCACCATCATCTGAACCATAGCATAACTCTCCCAATCTCGATAAGGTACCATAGCGCGAAGCCTCTCGTTAGCCATCTCGGTGAGTGACTGAAGCCTGGAGACAAGAGTCGGGACATGGCCCTCAGGTATATCCTCACTATCCTCATACAATGCATCAACTCTCCTCTGAAGCTGAGCGTTCTCATCATAGAGATGATCACACTCCCTAAGTAACTCCTGATAAACGGACAAAGGTACAGCATCTGCCATCTCGGCCGGAGGTGGAGCTGAAGGTCCTGGTGCCCGCTGTCGCTGCCAATAATAATATAGTATATATATATATATATATATATAAGCGTCAGATAAAACTTAGAAGCATACTACTTAAACACTCTCGATAATAAGGGTCAATCAATCCTATTCTTTTAGAAATATAATACTATTTATATTCTAAGTGAGTTTCTATTTTAATCCTAAGTGATTATTGAAAATGTGATCTATCTTGTTACCTAAACTTATATTGTTCAGTGACTCAAACCTGTGGCTCTGATACCAAACCTGTGACGGCCCCAAATCCCTTAATCAAAATTAACTAGATAATGGTAAAGCATGCATATAATTTATTTAGACATTACCTCTCCCACGCCTAGATCGCCAACAGGTAAGAGTTTGAAACAATATAAACTACCAATTCAAAACCACTTATTATTACAGACCACAAATTATTCTAAGTTCAAAAGATTACAAACTAAGTCCAAAGTCTAACAACACATGATCCATTAGATCGCCACTCCCTTCTACCTGGAAATGCCTCCTATAGGCTACACCTGAACCACCACAATTCTTACGCGCAGTCTCAAGAGTCCTTACCATCTTCGAGTTTCACTGAAAGGTTAAGGAAAAATAATATCATTGAGCCAATTGCTCAGCAAGTGCATAAACAACAATATAAGACTGGCAAAATAATTCAACTGTGAAGCAAGATATGAAATCTGCAAATGAACTGTATAAACTGAATCAATATCAAATTAAAGTGAGAAGGAATTGGAATATCTGATAAGACGCTACGAGCAACGCTGGGTGATCAGCCCACGACAGAGCTCCGAACCCGCATATCCAATACGGTGTTCACCAAATATAAGGGGATCCCAGGCACACATTGGCCTATAATAGTAACATGATTTGGACCGGCGCCTCGGTCAAAGTAACATTCCATCCAATTCCATTTAGGTCCACAATGTTTATCAAATTCAATTCATCTCAAAGAAACAAGAATATCAATATTATATCAAGTTGTTAATCAACAAGAATAGGATTCTCAAATTTCGAATAAATGACAAGGTAAAGTGAAGAAAGTCAATCATTCTGAATTCTTGGGAGTTGGGATTCTGTTTAGTATAACTTGGTTAAGTCAGGAAAGGATAATTCAAGAAAGTTTAATCACGAAAGGTTAATCAAGAATCAACAATTGTTTTTAGATAGAAACGAGTTTAAGTACAAGAAGATGTTTAAGTAGTTGGTTCAAGAATTCAAGAATTCGATAAGGTTATAAAAAGGCTTTCCAAGAAATATGATTATCGATTAGCAAGTCAAGTCAAGTTCAGGGGATATGAATCAATCACAAGGTATATGACAATAATAAGGTCGGAAAGAACTAGTTTGTAACAAACTAACAATTCAATATCTCATGACATTCATCATATGGTAACAATAAGGTTGGATAGTACACTTGCCTTAAATCACGAGATCAAACTAGATAGTGTCCTCCTGAATCGGTTCCTTGCCAGGCCTCCTACTCGGACCTATAATAATGATAATAAACAATATCTTATTTTCCCCTCTTTTGTTTACATATCACAAAGCAATCCTAATAATGCTAACGCCCCAACGATATAACCATATTATACACATACATTTATACAAGTAAACACATAAGTCATGTAAGTCACTTAGCACGTAATTCACTTAACATACAATGTAGTATGATATAGTACTATAATGATTCTACGACTTAACATTGGAGATGTGCCTTTAGGGTTTTGGAAATCACTTATTATATTTTTAGAAATTTCGGCGGCATCTCCTTTGTATAGTCGTCAAACCATACCGAATATAATCGGTCTCAATCAATCACAACAACACAATGTACCTCCAAAGGCTACCATTCCATCAATATCGACTACTACTAATCACCAAGCAACTCTAAGTCAATCTAACATCTCCATGACAATTCATTATACAATTCATAATTCAACTCACATTGCAATTCAATTATGTAAACAATTTAATTCATGTAACAATTTAATCAATTAACACCTAAACAATTCAAGCAAGTACTTACAATTATTCACACAAGTTCCACAATCTCTCTTCTCTTCCTCCCTCTCTCGGCCTCTCGGCCTCTCTCTCTCCCTCTCCTCTCTCTCTCGGCCTCTCGGCCTCTCTCTCTCCCTCTCCTCTCTCTCTCTCGGCTTCTCCCTCTCTCCCTCTCTCTTCCTCCCTCTCGGTCTCTCTCCCTCCTCCATCAATCTCTCTCGGCCTCTCCCTCATCTTCACCAACAAATACAAACAAAACCCTCACAATGACTTACACCATTACTACACACATAATTTTGATCAACAATGAAAATTAACACAACTCATCATCACTAACTTGTAAACTTACACTAAAATCAAATTATAAATTCAACTCATCAAATTCATAACATTTAATTATCAAAATCATAAACCCTTTTTGATTTATACCTACTAACAAACATCAATTTACAATACACACCAACCCACATCTTGTAAACTCAAATAAACTCAAACCCATCATCAATCATCACATAATAACTTATAAAAACTCACATGCATACATATACCACTTAGTAATTATACAAAATCATCAAATAAACACATGCATGTAACCCTTGGTTCATTTTTTTGATCATGGCCGAAGGTTAGGAGCCCGAAAATACATGGGTCTCTATCAAGAAGTAATACCCAATCAAAAACACCCACAAAACTCACCTTTGAAGCTTGATTTTCGAAAACCCTAATTTGAAAAATGGTGAAAATCGAAATTAAGAGATAAGGGGTTGTAGAAGATGAAGAGAGGAGTATTTTTGTCTATGACACTTAATAGTTTTGATGGAGAAATTACCTTGAACAGAGCTTGAGAATCAATGGAGGTTTAGAGAATTTTTGAGAGAAATGAGAGAGATGAAGACACGGGGGGGGGGGGGGGGGGGGTTTGCTCGGCCGAATAAAAAAATAAGGGGGAGGGGAGGGTTTTGTCTAACCTACACACACACACACATAATTTAATTACATTTTAATGATACATCTTTTAATTAAATGAAAGACTTGTAAAAATAATTCTATTTACAAGATATTTTGGATCCAAAAATAATTTATTGTCACATAAAATTAAAATATGGAATTCTCTTCCTCAATATATTTTTAAAACATTTTTAAAATCATTTTATGAAAAGATTTGAATTTTACAAGTTTTAATATTTTAAAAAGGAAAATAATTGGAAAAATCCTTGTAAAATATTTTAATGCGAAAATAAATTAAACTTTTATTTTTAAAAAGTCTTTAAATGCATAAAGATAATAAAACAAGAATTTTCATGATTTTTACTAACTCCCATAATTTTACAAAAATGTTTAAGTGAACAAAAATCATGTTTTAACATTTAAAAGCTATACAGAATTTTAATAAAATTTCACGTCAACACAGCTAGCAATTAGACACGTAACATATATTCAAAATCACAAAACCATGTAATGACTCATCAATTAAGGCACATAATAATATTTTAAATGCCAAATAATATTATTTAAATAGTACGAAATTCCCAGATATTACACTCAGAGTTATCAAACAAGTTATAATCGTTGCCCTCATCCTCACTCAGGCTCACGTTCTCCCCCTCATGGTTCTGGTGGCCTCCGGTCCCATGGTGGCTACCCTGGCCTTCAGAACTGACCGGGTGAGCTCGAGTGTTCATTCTTCTGGGTGGCATGATTCTGATAATGAAACAAGAAATGGGTTAGGGTTTTCCAATTACTTGACAGCGTTTACACGGGTCAGGAGCGTATCGTTCCTCCTCATAAAGGTGGAAATTGCAAAAGTTTTAATAACCTAATGCTGGTGATAAAACGTCAAAACATTTTTATTTTAAAATGTTTTAATAACCTGGGTGGAAAAAACATTATTTTTTATTTTATTTTATTTTATTTTTAAAATTTATTTTAAAATTTGTAGGAACATTTTGGAAATTTGTAGAGAACAATTTGAAATCGCATGTCGTAAATTTAAAACAGTATGGTTGTATTGGTGGCTTGTAGAAATTGTATATCCACAGTTGTATATCAAAACAGTAAAGCATGGCATCTGAAAGTAAGGGAGTTGAGACAATATCAAGGAAACTGAACTAGATAAGTACGATACAGAGTCATCACATAGTTTTGATGTTAAAGCCTAACGCATGGTTCCAATATCAAGGTCTAACAAAAGTGGAACAATAACAAGTACATCATCTGAATAGCTAGTGCTACACAAAAATAGGGCTACATCCGTACATACTATCCGAAGTCACATCTACATATCTGTAGGTCAGTCTACTCATCCACTGGTCAGAAAGGATACCACTGCACAAGTCAACTATCCCGCAAAATCGACACACTAATGTCATCTGAATCTAGAGGATTGAGCTATCCGTAACACATCATGGTGCCGCCCCGCGACGGAGCAAGGCCCTCACTCGGGAAAATGCACGACGCACAACACGCCTAGCATCCCTGGCCTGGACCACTCCGCCCCCGCGGACTCCCAAACCGATAATCCTCGCGCGACTCCTCCTCTCAATCCTATGGAGTCGAGCTCTAGTCCTCCTAGCAACAGCAGTCCTCATCTCAGCCTGAATCCTCAGTCGCGCCTCGCGCTCCTCCACTAGTGCTCGCCTCGCCTCATTAATTCTGGCCTCGGCAGAAAGTAGGTCTCGGGTCAGGAACTGCACAACATAGGCGTGCTCAGCGCCCGACACCGGGGGTAGGTCCAGCGGTGGGGGTGGTTGATAAGTGGATTTTATATCCACTATTTGCCTTCCGTTCGGACTTAAAACGGTTGCAAGTTCTCGAGTTTCGTTGCCATTTGATGTGTTTTTGTGTAATTGGTGTAGGTTGTGTCGTCGAGGACAGGATGGGCTAAAACAATGTTATGGTGGTGTGAATTTAATCCGGAGTTAGCATATGGAAATAAGAGCAAGGCAACAAGTCAAGTTGTAGAAGTTTTGAAGTTTTTCCAGGGTCAAGAAGGTGCCCTAGCACTTGGTTAGGCGCTAGAGCGCTCCAGGAGAAAATTTTCCAGGGAGAAATAGGCGCAGGGGCGCTTGCCAAGGCGCAGGGGCGCGTGAAGCTAGCAGATTTCAGGGATTAGAGAGCGCAGGGGCGCTTGCCAAGGCGCAGGGGCGCTTGGCCGGGGCTGTTTAGCAGATTTTCAGCTTTTGTTTTGTCGGGTCAATTGTTATTGGGCCTGTTTCCTTAGGTCTAGTAGGAGGGCATTTATATATGTATTTTGAGAAACCTAATAGGAGGAGGAGCTAACTATCGTTGTTTTAGTTTTCATTTTTAGCATCTATCATCACTTTCATCTATTTCTTAGAAACAAATTCAAGGAAGAATCTCCAAGCTCGTGACAAGCAAGGAGTAATCTTTGGAACTTTTGTATTCTTCTACTTTGGGGATTTATTTCTAAACCTTATTCTTCTTTCTTTTAATTACTTGTTATTTTAGAATTATGTTTTCTATAGAACCCATGATGGCAATTAGGTCAATTATGGGCTAATTCGTTATCATGGGGTTTTAATGGATTTTCCTATGGATTCTAGTAATTGAGTGTTATTTATGCCTTGGTGTGTGATTGATTGTATTGATTGCCTAGTATGTTTATGCTTATTCGTTATAAGTGAGTCGCGAACACTTGTAATTGTTTGTTTAATCCTGGTGAATGCGAAAGTGGATCTAGGGTTTAGAACAATTCATGCTAGCATAGGTTTTTGCATGTGAAGAACATGTATTAATTTGTGATGTAATTCTAACCGTCTTGCATCGACTATGTGGTTTAATGGGTGCTTGATTTTCAACCGGTATGTGTTCAATTGCTATAGACATATAGGGACTACACATATTTGGTGACTACTTGACTTCTATCAATTGTGGATGATCAGTAGGATGATATATGCACAACGAAAGTTGGTGTGTATCAGTTTAGTGCATCTAATCAGTAATCAACTCTGTCACATGCTAGGCTAAAGGGCATAAGATTCTAGATGAAGTAGTAAATGAAATTGAAATCTCATGTTCGTTTATTATAAAGTTAAAGTTAAGTTATTTCCTCGTAATTGGCTTAGTTGGTAATTAATCTTTAGTAAATCAAAACCAAAATTGTGATTGTCTTAGCAGTGAGTGTAAATCATAAGCTGGTGCATAAGTGAACATAACAAACAATTTGAGTCTCTGTGGGAACGAATCCTATTTACTCTATATTACTTGTTGACCACGTTCTCTTGCGTGAATAAGTGCGAACAAGTTTTTGGCGCCGCTGCCGGGGACTCGGTTCATTGTTTGTTTAGTTTATGATCTTGTCATCAATTTGGATTAAATTCATTGACTCGGACGTTTTTCTCACTCAATTACTTTTGGGTTTCTCAGGTGCTATCTTGAGCGTGTATGCGTACTCGATCTCAAGTTCGTAAAGAGAATCTGGAAGAAAAAGAGCAAGAAGAGGTATTAGTGGAAGAAGTTGAAGAGGAGTTGGAAGTTACTGGAAAAATGGCAGATAACAAGGCGCTGAAGGAATACTCTCAGCCAAAGATTGTTGATATTCAGTCGAGTATCGTGCGGCCGGCTATTGCTGCAAATAATTTTGAGATCAAGCCGAGCACGATTCAAATGGTCCAGAACTCAGTCCAGTTTGGGGGTTCACCTGTTGAGGACCCCAACATGCATATTAGAGATTTCATCGAGATTTGTGACACCTTCAAAACCAATGGAGTTTCTGAAGACGCTGTCAAACTAAGGTTGTTCCCATTCTCTTTGAGAGACAAAGCAAAAAGCTGGTTGCATTCACTTCCAGCTGGTTCAATCACTACATGGGAAGATCTGGCACAAAAGTTCTTGACTAAATTCTTTCCTATGGCAAAGACTGCTGCCATGAGGAATGCTCTTACACAATTTAGTCAGCATTCTGGTGAATCACTGTGTGAAGCTTGGGAGAAGTACAAGGAGATGCTTCGGAAATGTCCTCATCATGGGATGCCAAATTGGATGGTCATCAATAGCTTTTACAATGGGTTAAGTCATTCTCGAGCAATGCTTGATGCAGCGTCTGGAGGAGCTCTGTGGGCCAAAAGCTATGAAGAGGCCTATGACTTGATTGAAATGATGGCTGCAAACGAGTATCAGAACCCGACACAGCGTATCCCACAAGGTAAGGTTGCAGGTATACTTGAAACGGATGCCACAACAGCTATAGCAGCCCAGCTACAGGCTCTAACCATGAAAGTGGACTCATTGGCTAAGGTGGGGGTTCAACAAGTCGCCATGGTCTGTGAATTGTGTGCGGGAGCTCATGACACTAATCAATGTGCAATTTCTAGTGGGTCAGCACATTTTGTCAGCAATTATCAGAGGCCTTCACAACCTGCTCCTAATACATATCATCCCAACAATAGGAATCATCCTAACTTCAGTTGGAGCAATAATCAGAGTGCTATGCAACAACCATCTCAGGGTCAGCAGTATGGTTCAAAGCAGTTCAACAATTCGGGTTATCAACAACCCTATGCCCAAAGGCCACCATACAATCCACCTGGATTTCATCAACAACAACCAGGGAGTCATGTGCAATCTAATGAGAAGTCAGAAATGGAAGAATTGCGAATGATGTACAAGAGTCAAGCAGCATCTCTGAAAACTCTTGAAAATCAAATGGGCCAACTGGCCAATGCTCTTTTGAACAGACCTCCAGGGCAATTACCTAGTGACACAGAAGCAAATCCGGGTAAAAAGGAGGGCAAGGAACAGATTCATGCTGTTACGTTACGTTCTGGAAAGGTTACAGGCGATCTGGAAGTCAAAAAGCAGTTTAACGAAGAACTTAAGAATGTTGTGAACAGTGATTTGGGCGTGGGCGCGCCTGAGGGGTCTATCCGTTTTTCAAATTCTGCTCTTCCGGACATTCAGAAGGCATCAGGTGAGGAAGAAAAGGAGAAGTCAGTTGGGAAAACAAGTTCAGAGATTACGGAAGCTAGCAAAGAAGTTTATCCACCTCCGCCATTTCCTAAAAGGCTTCAGAAACAGAAGTTTGATAAGCAATTCGCAAAGTTTTTGGAAGTGTTCAAAAAGCTGCACATAAATTTACCATTTGCTGAAGCACTTGAACAAATGCCAAGTTATGCCAAGTTCATGAAGGGCATACTTTCGAGGAAATTGAAACTCGAGGAGTTAGAGACTGTCGCTTTGACGGAGGAGTGCAGTGCTGTCTTGCAACAAAAGTTGCCGCCTAAGCTGAAGGATCCGGGGAGTTTTACCATACCGTGCATCATTGGGAATGTTTCTTTTGACAAGTGTTTGTGTGATTTAGGGGCAAGCATCAACCTCATGCCCTATTCAGTTTTCTTGCAACTTGGCCTTCCGGAGCCTAAGCCTACAAACATGTCACTCCAGTTAGCAGATCGCTCAATTACCTACCCTCGAGGAATTGTAGAAGATGTTCTGGTGAAAGTGGACAAACTCATCTTTCCAGCGGATTTCGTCATACTTGATTTTGAAGAAGATAAGAAAATCCCTATCATTCTTGGGAGGCCATTCCTAGCTACCGGCCGAACTTTGATTGATGTGCAAAAAGGGGAGCTAACTATGCGGGTGCAAGATGATAAGGCCACCTTTAATGTGTTTGCTCCTACGAAGATTTCAGATGATCCAGAAGTGTGTTTTTCTGTGGAATCCCTTGCATTGTCTTTCCGAGAAGAAACAGGTGATGTACAATTGGATGCATTGCCTAGTGTTACAAATTTTTCGAAAGGCTCTCACTCAGTTAAGATGCTCGAGGGATTTGATACTGATAAACCTTCCATACAAGATCTCTCAAATGTAAAGCTCGGAAAACTTCCACCACAATTGAGGTATGTCCTTTTGAATGATGAGTTGGTGATTTTTGAAGAGGGTTATGATAATGTGTTAAGAAGGTGGATAGTTGATGATGAGGTTGAAGAGTGTTCTGTTCAATCGGCTGAGAGGGATAAACACCTTAGAGGTGTGAGAAAGAAAAAGAAGGCGAAGAAGTTGAAGGGAGGAAAAATCAAGATTAAGAGTGAAAGAAAAGTTGTGTTGGGAGGAAGCAAACAAAATGTTAGCATTTGTGTGAATGGTCTTTCTAATAAGGACGATCCTATTATCCTTTTGAAACCGCCGTGAGTTGAGGACGTAACGTCAAGCTACGGACGTAAAAGAAGCGCTTCGTGGGAGGCAACCCACGATTTGGTATTCCTATTTCTGTTTAGTTAAAAAAAAATTGCAAAGTGAAAAAAAAAAAGCAACAGGGTATTCAGGTTACATGGCCCACTTTCGGCGCTCACCACGTCTATCCACCACCTGACACACCACCCGAGGAGGGTGAAGATGACGACGAGTAGGGGAGTATCTCTTGTACCCTTTAAATTTACCTTCAATGAGAACATTGAAATTAATAAGTTTGGGGGTGATTTTAGGGTATCAAGAGTCATTGCATTGCATATAGCTGCATATTAATGATAGTTCATGTTAGTAATTTGCATTTAGTTTTGCCATGCCATTTAGAGTGCATTTAGGATGCCATGTCATATAGATTTATTTAGGATTATTAATATCATTTTGTTCATGCATATCACATGATTCCATATGAGTGTCTGTTTCTGGCTCGATAGGTAGACGTTAATTTGAGTGTGATGACAATGAATAGAGGGTTGATTCAAGTACCTATGAAATTGACTTGCGTGTGTCGGGAACACACTCTTTTCACGGTCTCACTGTTTGCTCTTGGACTAGATCGAGTCATACCTGGTTTGGTTGTTGGGATGTAATCACCTATTTATATCTAGAATTTTTAGTATTCCCTTGATGGCATAGGAGCACTTAAGTATAAGTTTGGGGGAAAACAGGGAGGTCATGCTTAGTGTTGTGTCGTAGTGTAATAATGGCTAGGCGTCAAATGGCTAGTAGCCGCTCATATTTAATATGAGTAGTCTAGGGGGGTGAGATAGAGCACCCATGTGTGAAAAAAAAAAGAAAAAAAGAAAAAAAAATGAAAAAAAAAACAAGGAAAAAAAAAAGAAGCAAAAAAAAAAGAGAAAAAGAAAAAAAAAGGAGAGTTGTAAGTAAAAAAAAAATGAGCGTTTGTGAGAGTGTGGGTATGCTAATTGACTAGGGTGGGCTCTTTAGTACTCGAGCAAGTAAGTTCTAGGGGATTTTATGCCTAGTGACCTAAGACTTTTCCGGTCTGGGATCCACTAACCTAACGCTCGCTACAAGGGTGCTATTGTATAAGCCTTTAGGGGTCTCACCCATTGCACGGTCAAAAGCATGTGTGTTTTTTTGTTTTGTGTTGTTTTGTATAGTAAAGCATGAATCATTGTCTACCTTGAATGATGATGGCGGTGTATTTGAGTCATGGAGTGTCTAAAGTTCATTCTATTTATAAACATGTGATTGTCTTGGCGAAGAATTGGTTATGCCTTTTATCTAGTTTCGAGAGTATATCTAGTGAGAAATGCACACACCACGTTTCCGAGCATGTATTGTTAGTAAACGGGGCCTTAGTCGAGCTCTGTTTGGAGTTGTTGCATTCGTTGAGGCATTTGCTTGTTGAGTTGGTTTCGGATAAATTGTGTGGGATCATTGCATTAGGACACATTTGCATTATCATGATATTTAGTTTTATTTGCATTCATTCATCACTTTAGGTTGATTTTGCATTGCTTGAGGACAAGCAACGGTTTAAGTTTGGGGGTTTGATAAGTGGATTTTATATCCACTATTTGCCTTCCGTTCGGACTTAAAACGGTTGCAAGTTCTCGAGTTTCGTTGCCATTTGATGTGTTTTTGTGTAATTGGTGTAGGTTGTGTCGTCGAGGACAGGATGGGCTAAAACAATGTTATGGTGGTGTGAATTTAATCCGGAGTTAGCATATGGAAATAAGAGCAAGGCAACAAGTCAAGTTGTAGAAGTTTTGAAGTTTTTCCAGGGTCAAGAAGGTGCCCTAGCACTTGGTTAGGCGCTAGAGCGCTCCAGGAGAAAATTTTCCAGGGAGAAATAGGCGCAGGGGCGCTTGCCAAGGCGCAGGGGCGCGTGAAGCTAGCAGATTTCAGGGATTAGAGAGCGCAGGGGCGCTTGCCAAGGCGCAGGGGCGCTTGGCCGGGGCTGTTTAGCAGATTTTCAGCTTTTGTTTTGTCGGGTCAATTGTTATTGGGCCTGTTTCCTTAGGTCTAGTAGGAGGGCATTTATATATGTATTTTGAGAAACCTAATAGGAGGAGGAGCTAACTATCGTTGTTTTAGTTTTCATTTTTAGCATCTATCATCACTTTCATCTATTTCTTAGAAACAAATTCAAGGAAGAATCTCCAAGCTCGTGACAAGCAAGGAGTAATCTTTGGAACTTTTGTATTCTTCTACTTTGGGGATTTATTTCTAAACCTTATTCTTCTTTCTTTTAATTACTTGTTATTTTAGAATTATGTTTTCTATAGAACCCATGATGGCAATTAGGTCAATTATGGGCTAATTCGTTATCATGGGGTTTTAATGGATTTTCCTATGGATTCTAGTAATTGAGTGTTATTTATGCCTTGGTGTGTGATTGATTGTATTGATTGCCTAGTATGTTTATGCTTATTCGTTATAAGTGAGTCGCGAACACTTGTAATTGTTTGTTTAATCCTGGTGAATGCGAAAGTGGATCTAGGGTTTAGAACAATTCATGCTAGCATAGGTTTTTGCATGTGAAGAACATGTATTAATTTGTGATGTAATTCTAACCGTCTTGCATCGACTATGTGGTTTAATGGGTGCTTGATTTTCAACCGGTATGTGTTCAATTGCTATAGACATATAGGGACTACACATATTTGGTGACTACTTGACTTCTATCAATTGTGGATGATCAGTAGGATGATATATGCACAACGAAAGTTGGTGTGTATCAGTTTAGTGCATCTAATCAGTAATCAACTCTGTCACATGCTAGGCTAAAGGGCATAAGATTCTAGATGAAGTAGTAAATGAAATTGAAATCTCATGTTCGTTTATTATAAAGTTAAAGTTAAGTTATTTCCTCGTAATTGGCTTAGTTGGTAATTAATCTTTAGTAAATCAAAACCAAAATTGTGATTGTCTTAGCAGTGAGTGTAAATCATAAGCTGGTGCATAAGTGAACATAACAAACAATTTGAGTCTCTGTGGGAACGAATCCTATTTACTCTATATTACTTGTTGACCACGTTCTCTTGCGTGAATAAGTGCGAACAGTGGTATGGCAGGGACAGGAGCAGGAGCAGGAGCAGGAGCAGGGGTAGGGTCAAGCTCCTCCTCGCCACAAGTATCATCCTCGAAGTCATCATCCGATGAAACAGGGCTCGATGACTGCGGAGAGGGTGGGGGTGACACAACACGGCCATAACCAGATCGCGCACTCTCCTCGTCAGTAGCTACAGGAGAGGGGGTAACAGGCTCAGGCTCAGGCTCAAAGGGCTCCTCATCGGGATCCTCATCGGGATCCTTATCATCAGTATCTCTTATCACCGTAATCCAGGGGCCAAGCTCAGGGTCAGCACCCATGTCCTCCTCAGGATCCTCGGTATCTCGCATCAGTGCCTCATCATGCTCTCTCTCATAGGCCTAAGGGTCTGGTATCTCCGCCATCTACACAAGGGAAATAAGGTGGGTCACTAACCATAAAGAAATGTTTAAGGAGTAGTTCCCTCACGGGCCTTAAAGTCAGGGATATATCCGATAACCCGACTGCAAACTCGATGATAGTTCTAGGTATTATTAGGGTTATTATTATTATTATTATTATTATTATTATTATTATTATTATTATTATTATTATTATTATTATTATTATTATTATTATTAGGGTTGCTTTCTTAAATTACTATCGTTTCTGAGAACTGTAACCTCGCTCTGATACCATTTCTGTGACGCCCCCAGATCCGGGGTTGGAGATCTAGGCGCTCACGGTCCATTTTCCATTAATAACATACCTGTTCTTGCACATAATGTATATAACAACCGTCGACCCCACAATAAAACTCACACCGCACACACACACACACACACACAGGTTAGAGTCTCAGAAACGCCATACACTTTATTGAGCAAAAGTAAAAGCTTCAGAGTTATTACGGACCGAATTAAATAGCATTTATGCTACCAACAACACTTCGATATGAAGCGGTGTTAGCGGCTTGAATGTTTGTTCCGGTACACTGCCTTGCACAGGTCATACTTATAAATACAACGTACTAACAAAAGTTGCCAACCAAACCGGCTAATGGGGCCTACCGGTGGAATCTCAACTGCTGCCTCGGGCATAGTCACCTACTTTCGGGCAGTCTGTCTGGGTCTTGCCATTTCTCTTAACTGTTGTGTTTGTAAATTTGAAAACAAGCAAGAGTGAGCAACTATAGCTCAACAAGAAATATATGTATAAGGTAAGCAATATAACATTATATGTGTTTAGCAGTTATTAAACTCGCTTATATCAATCGGTTATAAAATCATTTGTCATCGTTGATAAATTTCAAAGGTTCACCAATACGTGCCCTTGTTTTCAAAGTAAACTTGCAGTTCTAGATACTGCATGAAGTCAACATCTTTCTCATCAAAATAGAACACTATCGGCAACTTGGAACTTAGGCCTAAGAAGTAGTGTTAGAGCATTTTTCCAAAGTGGAGGAATGGGACTTAAAGAAAACATAAAACATGACAGGGATTGACGATGATCAGTCGCCACATCCAAGTCCAATAATCCGAGGGGCTTCTCTACCGGTAGAAGGATAGAAACTACATCCGTAACTATCCTCGGGTGAAAACTACATCCGTAATCACCCTCGATGAAAACTACATCCGTAATCATCCTTCGGCAACACCTGGGCCGGAATAATAATTGATGGACCGCCTGGCTCACGGCCGCTTACACATCCCGGGAATCGTTCATCAACGATTCCTACACCTGCCAGAGTCCCTTTTTCTTTTTCTTTTAAAAACTTTATTTTGATTGAAAACTGAGTAGTTGATGTAACACCCCCAGATCCGGGGTCCGGGATCCGGTGGTTACGGTTTCCAATTCTGTCCACAACAATTGAACTTTCCTTAACATAAAATAAATTACGTCTCTATGACCCAACACCACAATATAAAACACACCCATTATAGTCCCAGAGATGAAATCAGAGTAACAATCAAATTTTTAATAATCACATTATGAGTTCTTACAATCCAAAAGAATTTCAATATAAATACATACTCTTTGCCATCCATTTACATAAGTCATACTGGACTATATTCTTGGTACTGAAAGAATAAATATATCCTACCAATAGATTCTTCTTCAGCTCTGGTAGTCTCATCGTCCTCGCCCACGTCGAGTGCTCCTTGTGCGAGTCATCTGGTCTAGCTGTTGTTGTGATATAATAATAAAGCAAGGGTGAGCAATAGCCCACCAACAATAATATATAACTGAACGATAATATATAACAGTTCAAAAGTATCTTTTAAACCATATGCCATGCATTTACGGAAATGATGCCAGTATAATATGAACGATGAAGTTACAAGGTAACTTAAAGTATTTGTTTGTAGAAATATCTGCTACATCAAAAGTAAGCGTGATATTCTCATTGTCATTAAAAAGAGGAACTTGCATGAAAAGATTGCAATTCCAGTTATGAACACTTTTCCAGCTCTGCCAACAGTAATCATGTTGCAGGAAATAAATAAGTTTGGATGATGAACCAATGATGGAGTATTCACCGCGCCCGCTATTCCAATCTTGATGATAAGTCGAGATCGTACAACTCAATTTAGATTTACTACCGGTAGAAGGAAGAACTGACGGCTTTACTTGTCTACCGCCTTACTAGCTCTCCCCGGCCAACGGTTGGGCCAAAGGGGTGGACCGGCGCTACTCGGCCTCTTACACGACTCCTAGTTCAAATATAATTCATGACTCTGAATGTAACGTTCGTCCCCCTTTCCCCAAGTATAATACTTGTTGATAAGACTCCACAAAGTAGTCGTATCTAGTTGGAAAAGAAAATTTCACCAATAACTTCCAAGCTATTGCTTAGTAACGAATATCAACTTGTTCCAACAATCTTACCCCTCAAAAGATGAGAAGGTACACAATGACTTAATAAGCCAATAGCACCCGAGTTGCGAGTGAAGAGAATACTTTATTGACCGGGAAGTCGACCAGATAAATAACATTTTCCAAGTAAGGTTCCCTTATTATTAGGGAGATAGACTCAAAGAAGAATTATGTCTGAGAACCTTTCTTGATATAAGATTAATAATAATATGACTCCGAAATATTTTTCCGTAATAATCGAAGAAGATAAACCTTATCGAGGTTATTCTAAGTATGGAATAAATATTCAGAGAATATTTATTGAATTAAAATATTTTACAGAATATTTAGGAATATGAAAGAATATCTTTAATCAGAGTATTTCCCAAATAATCCTTGAAGAAATATCGAGAGAATATTTATTGCATAATTAAATATTCAAATGAATATTCAAAATAATATTCATTATTAATAAGACCTGAAAGGAATATTTAAAATATTTAAAATAATATTCGATGATTAAATAGAACCCTGGATGAATATTCAAATAATATTCATAATTAATTAGGAATTTAAATGAATATTGAAAAAGTAATATTCATTTAATGAATAATATTCTAAATGAATATCAAGTAATATTCATTTAGTAATCCAAGCTTTAAAGGAATATTCGAGATAAGACTCGATAAATAAATCAAGCTTCAGATGAACATTAAAATAATATTCGTCAGGTAATTACTATCTTAAATGAATATTCAAAAGTAATATTCATTTAATGAATAATATTCTAAATGAATA
This sequence comes from Saposhnikovia divaricata, assembly GCA_036435485.1. Lineage (NCBI taxonomy): Eukaryota > Viridiplantae > Streptophyta > Magnoliopsida > Apiales > Apiaceae > Saposhnikovia > Saposhnikovia divaricata. The sequence continues at coordinate 62,700,628 of CM071598.1, forward strand.
TCCAAACAATATTCATTTAGTAGTCCAACCTTTAGAAGAATATTCGAAATAATAATCGATAAATAATTCGACTCTGAATGAATGTTAAAAATATTATTCGTCGAATAGTTACGTTCAAATAATTATTTGAAGTAAGGATCGTTAAATAAATAATCTCGAACGAATATTCAAATAATATTCGTCGCCCGAATAATGGAAAATATTTACTTACATATTTTCCTCCGAGGTAATCTCGATATGTCAAGAAATATTGACTCCCGGTCTATATTTGATGAATAAGATGTATACGCCCTTCTATGAGGGTCTTACAATAACTGGCTTATAATTGATACGTTAGCTATCTAATTTATAAGCCAATAAACAATCAGGGAATAAGCATAATGATATAACTGGAAAGTAGGCATGCATGCTATGGCATATGTATAACGGAAAACATATATATATTCAATCACAACAACAGCCTAAAAGAAGGGAATTGAAACTTGCCTGGTAGTCGAGTACGATAAGGGGTAGTGGTAGCGGGTCCCGGGTCAGCTTGGTGATCTATAAATAGCCAAGGCATTCGGGATTAATCACTTAACATCTTAAAAGTTAAGTTATACTTAAATCGAAACACGTTCTCGAGTTATCTCGTTATACCCCTTTTAGTGGATTCCTTTTATCATCGATCCGACCCGACATTCGTTCGTTACTACGACATGTCATTGTACTTACACTTGGGACATACTTAAGTCATACAAGTTCTAAAGTCGATCGTTACGAATCAATATTATGCTCCGAGTTTTATCGCCCGTTTTCTAAGTGTTTTACCGAAGTTATAATCAAGCGGGTTTTTAGGGGTTCGATCGCGATTAACTTTGATTCGAACATTTTTATAAAATCGGAAAACGATCCGTTTCACATGAGGTTTTCTCTCACACCTTCCTTTTTACCTCTAGTATTTAATTACCAAGATTCGCCACTGACTTACGTATTTTACGGGGGTTCAATTTTAATAACGAACTCGTACTTACGGTCTCGAACGTCTTTTAGTGAATCGGCCATAATTCCTAAACCGTAAGTCCGTTTCACATGATCTTTATATCAAAACGAAGCTTATAACATGATCTATATTTCCATGTCAGAACATGATACTGGACAGTGACTTATGGCTACTGTCAAACACGGTTTCTTAAGGTTAACAAAAATCGGGCATTACGACGGCTATAAATCGGACGTTCCATAAATCGTAATCAACAACCCAAGCCACACCGGGCATACCAATCATCTTACATTCATAATACTAATCTCATAAGTCCAGGAACATCATATTATATCATCATATTCATCACATCTCTTAAATCAAACAAACTAACTACATAATCATGTAAACATGCTTATAACAACATTATCACCAAAACTTATCCAAAACTCCGTTAAAACTCAAATCAAAGACTAGGGTTCTTGAAGTTTATACCTTCCTTGGAGTATGTTCTAGCCTCACTAAGCTTTGTATGATCCTTGAGTGGCCTTAAGCTAGCTAAATCAACCATAAAAATCAAGGAAAAACAAGATTAGTTCTTGAAGAACACTATTCACCCTCCTTGTAAATGATTTATTTGAAAATGGAAACAAAGGAGTTTGGACTTGAAATTTCTAGGAGATTAGTTTCTTGAAATATAGAACTCACCTTAAAAATTATAAGATCAAATGATGGTTGGAAGAGGGTTTTTGATTCTTGAATTAACCAAAAAGCCGAATGGATGAAGAAAGAAATGAATGGAGAGAGTTTGCTTGTTTTCTTGATTTGTTTTGCGCAATTATGCCTAAAGTGACTTTTGGTAGATAATATCTCATCTTGGTAGTGTTAGTGGAGTGTGATGTAATGGATGAGGTATTTGGCAAAGCATGTGTCTTGTTTTAAATGGTGGAGAGCTAAGTAATGGTTAGATTTCTAAGTACTACTTCCTTTCCTAAGTGTGTTAGTTACTTGGAGCCACTTGGTTGCTAGATATTATCACTTGCACATGCATGCATCTTGCTTTCTCTGCTTGGTTCTATGTCCGGTTATTACTCATTTCGATTGATTGTTCGTAGGAATAACCAAGTAGTTTCACCTCTAGGGTTTACCGGGAAATTTCTCGATATTCATAATATCTTCCCCAATCCTTAATATAATCCTCGTGATGACCATGTAGGATATTTAATCTTGATACGAACTTAACCCTTAATCTAGGATTCGTTCGTTTTATTGATTAATCTTGTTATAACGTTTTAGCGGTTTCTAGAACGCTTGTTTCACTGCCTCAGTGGTTTCCTACCTTCATTCTTAAATCAAATATAATAACATCCCAAAATATCAAATCCTCAAAGTTAATATCTCAATTCTTGGATTGTAATAATATTTAATCCACTGTCCGGTCAAATATTATACCGAAAAAGAATTTGGAATTTCTGAATTCCGATCGTCTCTGCATTCAGTTATTTCCTCCGCGTATTACTAATTTGACTTCGAAACATCCATATCACGTCCCGTACATAGGGTGGCGTGAAAAGTTTTCCAACTTACAAAATCACTATTCATCCACCAAATTACTATGCACGTACAGGAAACACTATGCACGTACGGGAAACACTATGCACGTACGGGAAATACTATGCATGATGGGAAACACTATGCACGTACGGGAAACACTATGCACGTATGGGAAACACTATGCACGTACTCATTTCCCTTCAAGGATCCATTAGCTCCTTCCTGGATGGTAGATTATTCTTATCTAGGTCCTCAACCATCGAATTACTCTATTCTGACATTATACCAATGCATCAGGATCATTGTCCAAAGCAATATCCATTCATTACAATCATTGTTCTTTGAAATGTCCATTCATTAGAGCTGGTGACCTTGTTGTCGGAATCATTGTTCCTCATTTTATCATTAATTAATAAAAGTTTTAATTATATCCAAAATTTGGGGTTCTTACAGTCTCCCCTCCTTAAAAGGATTCCGTCCCGGAATCAGGTAGGAAGCAAAGAGTCGTTTTCCTGTCGTTCACTTTTTAGCTTCCCGGTCAATTCTTAGTCATTCTACCCTTCCTCAGCACATCTTCTAGTGCTACAATCCATACTGTATCCTTTTTCCATCAACGTTGCTACTTTTCGTACAACTCACTATCCGGGTTATACTCTTACTCAATCTTATCCTTATTTATACCTGCAGTAACATTGGTATCACTATCACCCTACGAATTCGGAGGTAACCTCGCTCGTACTGTGCATTTCCTGATCGTTTTAATCTTCGCAATCTCGATCAATATAGAGAAGTGGAAAGATTTATTGAGAGATCACTATGATCAATTGAACATTTGTTATATTGCATAGTTAGTACAGAAGGGGGCCAACCTTTAGTACTTGACAAGCAATTAAACAAGTTATGGTATTCCACTTAGACTTCTATCACATAGACAGATAGTCACGTAGCAGTACCTCCCCTCCTAAAAGGGTTGTTCTTCTCAATTCATAAAGAAGATGAATAAGAGAGAAGAAGAGAAAAGAGTTCTAAAGGATTATAGAAAGCTTTCATGATTATAGAATATCATACTCAGAATTTACCTCTGAACTATAGAGGTTTATCAAAGAAGAAATTAATCATAATTATATCCAATACTATTTGATCGCAATCTCACGTGTCAACATATCTTGCTGCTTTGTCCATTATTCTATGGACAAATACTCTTGTTCAATCTTAGCGATACTCACATTCGGGAAATCCTTCAACCTTTCAGGTTAAATCTTAGATTTCTCACTTGACATAATTATTACTGACATCCCATATCATGTTACTAGCTTTTTCATAACTATAATATTGACACTATCAGGTTGTCATCCTGAGAATTCATTAGAAAACCCATTCATAACATTCCTTGCTTCTCATTCCATAGTTGCTTTCCCAGCCTTTTCTTTATCAATCACATCCTTCTTATTATCTGATTCTTACTCATTTCTATTATTTACTTTCACCTTCACCTCTTTATTGAGATACCTTTTTGCACTTGGTACCCCCTTATCGGTATTCCGTCACATTTATTCTATAATCATCACGTTATTCCAATTTAAACTTTCCGAAATGAATCTGGCCCGATCCCTTTTTCTTAGATTCATATAATCTACTTCTGCCAACCTTGTTTCTCATCACTTGTTCTTTTCTATCCGTGGTTTTCCACAGGTTTTCTTTCGTAAGTCAGACCAGGTCGTATATCTACCGGCTCATGCTCTTATCATCTATCGAGCATCTGCATTTTACTAGCGTAGCCTGGCCACATGAAAACCCGTTATGACCGTGCTATAAGTTTTGGGGGTAAGGCTGGCTCGAATACCGCCGTCCGAACACTTTTAAACTCTCAGGTGGCCCAATAAGTCTCGGGCTCAACCTCCCTTCCCTCCAAGTCTCATTAATTCTTTCCATTGGAATATCTTTAACATCATGAATTACCAACCTCATATTCTCTATCTTGTTTGCGCAGAAGTACACTAACATAAACTTGTTTGTCATTCATCAACATGCCATTTAGTTAATCAATGACAGCACTTTCTTTATCTTTACATTGTCATCTACTTTCTTAGAAGAATCACCATCGCTTGTTGTTTACGTAGTGCATTAATAGCTAATCCTACGGGTTTCAAATCCTTTAGGGAGACAAAGTAATCACTATTCCTTATCCATAAGGAACACTTCCTGAACTTGATGTAGATATTACATGAAGTAGATACAATTGCAGAAGAGTTTCAAGCATCGCAGCTATGTCAGGTTGATGAAACTATCACTCATGCAACTTCCATAAAAGACTGGAAGCTTAACGGTTTACTTCGTTAATTTTGTATCATGGTCCTGGTCTGCCTCAAAACGGGACCTTCTAAGGTACGTAATATGCTTAAGACTCCATCAGGAATCAAATCTTTAGTTAAACTATTATTACCTTCGATTCTTTCACAATCATCAAAAGGAATTTAACTTCCTCCACTCCAATATGACCTTCATGGTCTTTCCAAATATCATTTTGTTTCTTCGATATGAACATTTGTAATTATTCCTTTATACTTAGACTGTCGGCCACCTCATTGGCCTTTCCTGATAATAATAATTTCTGGTAATCCTTGTTCTCTGGATATATTCCAATTCAAACATTTCTACCTCATTCCCATCATTGTTGGGTGAAAGCATTCTCCCTTAAGCTCTGCTGATGGAGAAAAATATATTTATCAGTCTTTCTCCATAAGTCATTGCTTCCACCTACCCGTGGGAACTTTATCACGTTTATTCCCAATCCTACTTAGGATACTTCTTTTCTTAGTTCTTTCCTTATCTTAGGATAATCTCAACCTTTATAGGTTCAATCCATACTTCCTCAGGGTTTCATACATGCCTCATCTGGCATTATTGTTACTATGTCATACATTCCTTACCAAACTTCCATTTTGAAGTTCGGAATATTACTTTTTTCCTTGTAAGGTTTCATAGGTCATCCTCATCATTCCTCCTGTATTTTCTGGGTACAGGGTATATCAAAATGTCATTGATCAATACTCTAATAATTCTATCTATGTTCTTTCCAGAACTCTTTTTAATAATCCTTACCGGTCATTGTTGCCTTAGCAAGTCCAACTCATATCATCTGAATTCATAATGTCGTTATTAGGGTTAATGCCATCCTTTGTGCATTCCCCAGGGTTTGTCTTAATTTATGGATATCCTATCCTTAGTTCAACTGCCAAGGAATTCTTGCATCCTACACTTGGCAATCAAATCATGTATCCTTAATAAGGGTCTCTTTTCAATCATTCTCATTTGATAATCGATCGGTGGCTTAATGCTAACCTCTTCTTTCAGATAGTTGTCAGCCTATTTGACCTTCCAAAAGACAACGTATGTCTATCTGCTCTCTTACAGAACTTGGTAATGGTAGCAAGGATGTTCTGGAAGATATTGATCGAGTTCAACGTGAATCTCTTAGTACTTATCGTTCTTCTCAAATGTACTTGCCTTAGACAAAATTTCTACAGCATACTGATCCATCTCTGACCATTTCCATACTCTCTTCATAAACCTTCGTTGTTTACTTTCCTTAGTCATAATATATTCATGGTATTTATAATACCCTAACATCAAACATCTCAAGTCATTATACTTCTATTTTTACTCGTAATCTTGGATAATCATATATACATGAATCACTTTAGTACGGGTGACCCTATACAAAAAAAAATCTAGCAAATTCCCAATCAAAACATGGGTTGCAAAGGGTTCAGTAGAAGATTCCTACGATCTCATTAATGTTTCCTTTATATCAGAAGCCCTTGCAGTCGGCGCTTTCTTAGAAGCAACCCTGCTTTGTCCTTTCATTGCTGGTCTAGTCACTTGATAATCCTTTGTGACTTGGCCTCAACTGGCCACACTAAAATAAAATATATGATTTTAGGGGTTTGGCTAATCGCATTACTTTTCTAGCAATTGCCGGCATAGTGCCATTTTCTTTGATACCTTTCTACCTTTCCAAAACTTTACTTCATATAAGTCTTAATCGACTACTCAGCGCCATCTCCAGTCACCTTTCCTCTACTTTTATCTCTTCAACTATTCTTATCAATCCCACGTGCCACGCAAGCTTACCATTCCTGGCATAACAGCCTTTTCACTTAAGTCAATCCCGGAGTTTCTCAGTCCGGCTGGTTTCTTACTTAAATTTCCTGTTTTCGTCCAATCTCACTTCATCATTTTATCTCTACCATCGATTGTAATATTCAGGGTCCGTCTACTAACCCATATGACAGCAACCTTACCCAATCCACAGGGTTCGCTCCAATTTCCATTCCTTTCAATGATGTTCTCTGATAATCAGAAGACAAGGTTTTCCAAAATTCGTTGAAGTTCTTTCCAGAATCAGGGAAATTTTGGTCAATCTATCCACCTACTGGTAACAGTAAGGAGACCAGTTTAGAAACCTGAAGAATAATTCTATGAACCCCCAAGCAGGTAAAACCATAAGCAGTCATAATTAATGAAATAATCGTCATTAGGTTGGAAGTTTAACCACTGGAGAGGAACCAATTATATACATCCCTTAGAAGGGAATTAACAGTTTTAAACTGAAACTTGTCACAACGTCCTGATACCTATACGTCATGATATTCAATATTACCAAATGTCATTCTACCTGACTACCAGTCTCAGAAGGAACATTGTCGTCGAAGTTGGTTGTTCCACAAAAATTGGCACTACTAAGGCCATCCGAACCTGGTGAACCATGCTGTCCGAATGCATCCGCAAGTACCTTGTCGTGCTGCGCAAGCACACATCCTAATCTTTTATGCGAAGCGTCGTTGGAAGCACAAAGTCTCCCTTTTTCCATTAAACAATGCCAACTCTTGGGCATTACCAATTTCATCTTTTAGCTCCAGGAAGATTTTCTCACATTTTTCTCTTTAACTGCTGATCGTATTACTTGATCCGTTATAATTCCGCATCGGAGTAAACTTAAGGTAACTACTATAATCCATTCAAAGAAAAGAAAGAATTTAATATTCCTCTGAGTCACATGCATCTAACGTTTCTGGTTCATCATTTCACTGAGTTAAATTAACCCTATACTTAGTCTCTGACAATAGTCTCATTACGAGTTCATCTTGACTCACTGGTCTTATCTTCTGGTAGGTTCTGAGATCATTGTCTTGCTTACTACGTCCTTATATAACTTTATCCAATCATGCTATCACTTCCCAATGTTTTCACTTTCTAACTAATTAATTCATAAAATGGACATTTTCCTGAATAAAACAACTTCATCAACCTCAATTTGGTTCCATAAATTACAACCTATGACATCTGCCTTCTCATGGCGAATTATTACTGACAATATTCATACTTATTCATTTATCAAATGATATGGCACTTACTGCCTCTTCTCAACTATTCCTAGGGACTCTGTTCCTCGCCTTATATCGATGCCTTTGATAATCATACATCCTTCTAGCACTCTTTTCATTAATATGAAAGTCTCTAATGATTCTCATCTATTCCCGTATAAGATCTCAAGTAATTCTTCCAATCCGTCTTACTTGCTGGTAATACCTTTAGTAGTCCAGCCACGAATCCAACATGAATCTTCAGTTCTCTTGCTAATAGCTTAGTTCTTTATGCCCACTTTTCTGAGCACTATACCTTAATCATCTCAGTCTTTCTTGATACAACCCTCATTCCTCGAGGGTAAGCTCCTTATCCTAACATGATTTTCCTTATCTGCTGGAACCTCTTCCGGGTCTCCAGTAGGGTACTCTATTGAATTTACCCGCTGATCTTCAGCATATAATAAAGCATCATTGCACTGCTGCTCGTATGCCTCAAGGTCTGTTGCCTTACTTGTCGATGCGATATCGAGCTAAGTTACTATCATGATACTTAATAGTTCCCATAAGGGTTTTATAGGTCATCACTACATTAAGTAGTCCGACTATGAATTTGGCAAGAGTTCTTATTATCTTAGTGAATTTATTGTTTTAACGTCACCTCATCTCTGGGGTTTATAACGTACGCTCTGATACCACTTCTGTAACACCCCCAGATCCGGGGTCCGGGATCCGGTGGTTACGGTTTCCAATTCTGTCCACAACAATTGAACTTTCCTTAACATAAAATAAATTACGTCTCTATGACCCAACACCACAATATAAAACACACCCGTTATAGTCCCAGAGATGAAATCAGAGTAACAATCAAATTTTTAATAATCACATTATGAGTTCTTACAATCCAAAAGAATTTCAATATAAATACATACTCTTTGCCATCCATTTACATAAGTCATACTGGACCATATTCTTGGTACTGAAAGAATAAATATATCCTACCAATAGATTCTTCTTCAGCTCTGGTAGTCTCATCGTCCTCGCCCACGTCGAGTGCGCCTTGTGCGAGTCATCTGGTCTAGCTGTTGTTGTGATATAATAATAAAGCAAGGGCGAGCAATAGCCCACCAACAATAATATATAACTGAACGATAATATATAACAGTTCAAAAGTATCTTTTAAACCATATGCCATGCATTTACGGAAATGATGCCAGTATAATATGAACGATGAAGTTACAAGGTAACTTAAAGTATTTGTTTGTAGAAATATCTGCTACATAAAAAGTAAGCGTGATATTCTCATTGTCATTAAAAAGAGGAACTTGCATGAAAAGATTGCAATTCCAGTTATGAACACTTTTCCAGCTCTGCCAACAGTAATCATGTTGCAGGAAATAAATAAGTTTGGATGATGAACCAATGATGGAGTATTCACCGCGCCCGCTATTCCAATCTTGATGATCAGTCGAGATCGTACAGCTCAATTTAGATTTACTACCGGTAGAAGGAAGAACTGACGACTTTACTTGTCTACCGCCTTACTAGCTCTCCCCGGCCAACGGTTGGGCCAAAGGGGATGGACCGGCGCTACTCGGCCTCTTACACGACTCCTAGTTCAAATATAATTCATGACTCTGAATGTAACGTTCGTCCCCCTTTCCCCAAGTATAATACTTGTTGATAAGACTCCACAAAGTAGTCGTATCTAGTTGGAAAGGAAAATTTCACCAATAACTTCCAAGCTATTGCTTGGTAACGAATATCAACTTGTTCCAACAATCTTACCCCTCAAAAGATGAGAAGGTACACAATGACTTAATAAGCCAATAGCACCCGAGTTGCGAGTGAAGAGAATACTTTATTGACCGGGAAGTCGACCAGATAAATAACATTTTCCAAGTAAGGTTCCCTTATTATTAGGGAGATAGACTCAAAGAAGAATTATGTCTGAGAACCTTTCTTGATATAAGATTAATAATAATATTACTCCGAAACATTTTTCCGTAATAATCGAAGAAGATAAACCTTATCGAGGTTATTCTAAGTATGGAATAAATATTCAGAGAATATTTATTGAATTAAAATATTTTATAGAATATTTAGGAATATGAAAGAATATCTTTAATCAGAGTATTTCCCAAATAATCCTTGAAGAAATATCGAGAGAATATTTATTGCATAATTAAATATTCAAATGAATATTCAAAATAATATTCATTAATTAATAAGACCTGAAAGGAATATTTAAAATATTTAAAATAATATTCGATGATTAAATAGAACCCTGGATGAATATTCAAATAATATTCATAATTAATTAGGAATTTAAATGAATATTGAAAAAGTAATATTCATTTAATGAATAATATTCTAAATGAATATCAAGTAATATTCATTTAGTAATCCAAGCTTTAAAGGAATATTCGAGATAAGACTCGATAAATAAATCAAGCTTCAGATGAACATTAAAATAATATTCGTCAGGTAATTACTATCTTAAATGAATATTCAAAAGTAATATTCATTTAATGAATAATATTCTAAATGAATATCCAAACAATATTCATTTAGTAGTCCAACCTTTAGAAGAATATTCGAAATAATAATCGATAAATAATTCGACTCTGAATGAATGTTAAAAATATTATTCGTCGAATAGTTACGTTCAAATAATTATTTGAAGTAAGGATCTTTAAATAAATAATCTCGAACGAATATTCAAATAATATTCGTCGCTCGAATAATGGAAAATATTTACTTACATATTTTCCTCCGAGGTAATCTCGATATGTCAAGAAATATTGACTCCCGGTCTATATTTGATGAAAAAGATGTATACGCCCTTCTATGAGGGTCTTACAATAACCGGCTTATAATTGATACGTTAGCTATCTAATTTATAAGCCAATAAACAATCAGGGAACAAGCATAATGATATAACTGGAAAGTAGGCATGCATGCTATGGCATATGTATAACGGAAAACATATATATATTCAATCACAACAACAGCCTAAAAGAAGGGAATTGAAACTTGCCTGGTAGTCGAGTACGATAACGGGTAGTGGTAGCGGGTCCCGGGTCAGCTTGGTGATCTATAAATAGCCAAGGCATTCGGGATTAATCACTTAACATCTTAAAAGTTAAGTTATACTTAAATCGAAACACGTTCTCGAGTTATCTCGTTATACCCCTTTTAGTGGATTCCTTTTATCATCGATCCGACCCGACATTCGTTCGTTACTACGACATGTCATTGTACTTACACTTGGGACATACTTAAGTCATACAAGTTCTAAAGTCGATCGTTACGAATCAATATTATGCTCCAAGTTTTATCGCCCGTTTTCTAAGTGTTTTACCGAAGTTATAATCAAGCGGGTTTTTAGGGGTTCGATCGCGATTAACTTTGATTCGAACATTTTTATAAAATCGGAAAACGATCCGTTTCACATGAGGTTTTCTCTCACACCTTCCTTTTTACCTCTAGTATTTAATTACGAAGATTCGCCACTGACTTACGTATTTTACGAGGGTTCAATTTTAATAACGAACTCGTACTTACGGTTTCGAACGTCTTTTAGTGAATCGGCCATAATTCCTAAACCGTAAGTCCGTTTCACATGATCTTTATATCAAAACGAAGCTTATAACAAGATCTATCTTGCCATGGCAGAACATGATACTGGACAGTGACTTATGACTACTGTCAAACACGGTTTCTTAAGGTTAACAAAAATCGGGCATTACGACGGCTATAAATCGGACGTTCCATAAATCGTAATCAACAACCCAAGCCACACCGGGCATACCAATCATCTTACATTCATAATACTAATCTCATAAGTCCAGGAACATCATATTATATCATCATATTCATCACATCTCTTAAATCAAACAAACTAACTACATAATCATGTAAACATGCTTATAACAACATTATCACCAAAACTTATCCAAAACTCCATTAAAACTCAAATCAAAGACTAGGGTTCTTGAAGTTTATACCTTCCTTGGAGTATGTTCTAGCCTCACTAAGCTTTGTATGATCCTTGAGTGGCCTTAAGCTAGCTAAATCAACCATAAAAATCAAGGAAAAACAAGATTAGTTCTTGAAGAACACTATTAACCCTCCTTGTAAATGATTTATTTGAAAATGGAAACAAAGGAGTTTGGACTTGAAATTTCTAGGAGATTAGTTTCTTGAAATATAGAACTCACCTTAAAAATTACAAGATCAAATGATGGTTGGAAGAGGGTTTTTGATTCTTGAATTAACCAAAAAGCCGAATGGATGAAGAAAGAAATGAATGGAGAGAGTTTGCTTGTTTTCTTGATTTGTTTTGCTCAATTATGCCTAAAGTGACTTTTGGTAGATAATATCTCATCTTGGTAGTGTTAGTGGAGTGTGATGTAATGGATGAGGTATTTGGCAAAGCATGTGTCTTGTTTTAAATGGTGGAGAGCTAAGTAATGGTTAGATTTCTAAGTACTACTTCCTTTCCTAAGTGTGCTAGTTACTTGGAGCCACTTGGTTGCTAGATATTATCACTTGCACATGCATGCATCTTGCTTTCTCTGCTTGGTTCTATGTCCGGTTATTGCTCGTTTCGATTGATTGTTCGTAGGAATAACCAAGTAGTTTCACCTCTAGGGTTTACCGGGAAATTTCTCGATATTCATAATATCTTCCCCAATCCTTAATATAATCCTCGTGATGACCATGTAGGATATTTAATCTTGATACGAACTTAACCCGTAATCTTGGATTCGTTCGTTTTATTGATTAATCTCGTTATAACGTTTTAGCGGTTTCTAGAACGCTTGTTTCACTGCCTCAGTGGTTTCCTACCTTCATTCTTAAATCAAATATAATAACATCCCAAAATATCAAATCCTCAAAGTTAATATCTCAATTCTTGGATTGTAATAATATTTAATCAACTGTCCGGTCAAATATTTTACCGAAAAAGAATTTGGAAGTTCTGAATTCCGATCGTCTCTGCATTCACTTATTTCCTCCGCGTATTACTAATATGACTTCGAAACATCCATATCACGTCCCGTACATAGGGTGGCGTGAAAAGTTTTCCAACTTACAAAATCACTATTCATCCACCAAATTACTATGCACGTATAGGAAACACTATGCACGTACGGGAAACACTATGCACGTACGGGAAATACTATGCATGTATGGGAAACACTATGCACGTACGGGAAATACTATGCACGTATGGGAAACACTATGCACGTACTCATTTCCCTTCAAGGATCCATTAGTTCCTTCCTGGATGGTAGATTATTCTTATCTAGGTCCTCAACCATCGAATTACTCTATTCTGACAATATACCAATGCATCAGGATCATTGTCCAAAGCAATATCCATTCATTACAATCATTGTTCTTTGAAACGACCATTCATTAGAGCTGGTGACCTTGTTGTCGGAATCATTGTTCCTCATTTTATCATTACTTAATAAAAGTTTTAATTATATCCAAAATTTGGGGTTCTTACAGTTGAGGTCCGACATCAGTCGACCGATAATTCTTGAAATCGTACAAGAAGCAAAACCTGACCGGGGGTTTTCGAAAATGTTTTGGGTTCGAAAGAGTTCGAGTTTGAAAACGATAAAGGTATCTTGGATTAGTTTTGTCTTTAAAATAATGAACAATAATTAATAATTGATATTTTAAGATTTAATATAAATAAATAATAAAATAATTATTTAATTAAATAAGCTTTTAATCCAAGATAGGTATTTTTGAGTATTTATGATAATATAAAAAATAATAAATACTTAAGTATACGATACTTCCCGAATGACCCTTCGGGTTTTCGCAATTTAATCGCGATACAATAATATACCGCTCTGAAAGGATATCTCCGATATAATATTTATTTTGGTATTTGTACGATTTAACATAAAATTTAAATACACGTAGAATCCTCTCCACTAGGTCATATATTTAATTGATTCGGTCAAAAGTCAAATGGTCAATTCTAGTAGAATCCGTCACATGGTCTATATTTTAAATATAAGAGATATTCCATTTCGCTCAAAAATCAAATTATATTTTACGGAATATATCTCTTCACCAAGGCAATAAGATCGAAAAAGAAATATCGAGATTTGATATTTTTTGATCTCCGTTGCAATATTGATAAGGCGACAAGCTCAAACAAGGAATATTAAAGAGTTGATGTTCTTTAGAGAACTCGTGCTAAATTTAAGAACGATCTGTTTTTATCCGAAAAAGAATTCTGTCTTCGCACTCAAAATGTTTTGACATCCTAGAAAAGACTTCTTATACTCAAGTATATTAATATTCAGTGGAAGAATATTAATGCTTGTCCTCATCTCGTGTCAGAAATTTTTAAAGTAATTTTTCTCCCATTTCGTAATTAAATCATATTTCGAAGAAAATTATTTTATTCGCTCAAAAATATTTCCTACGCTCTCATAATATTTTATATATTAGGAAATATATTCTAATTATTTATTCTAGTCAAAACATTGGTCAAAAGATTTATCTATTTCACGGAAAGACCAATCGTATTTTATTCAGAATCGAAAGCTGACTTAATCATTTTAAATCCAAATAAAATACTTACACTTGCTAGAATGACTTGAAACTTGAGATTGATAAATGCCATTTTATATGCATGGTAAAAGTTTCGGAATTTTTAGAGAATTTTGGTCCGGCACGAAAATCGAGGCAGTGGGTCCCACGTTTGACCAAGTCAACTTTGACCAATTTTGACCAAAATCTCCAGAATATTATTTTACAATATTCCCAAGTGTCCCATAATTTTAGAATTATTTATTGGGTGGTTTCGTATTTTTCGGGTATTTAATTAACGATACAAGTTACGTATTTAATCGTTAATTGATACGAGTACGATACAATAATAATACACAGCAGATTTACTATGCCAAAACCACTACAAAGAAACACAAACCACCCCCAACAAACAAAAACCACTTGCCATGTTGGCAATCCAAGTGAAATCAATCTCCTCCCTTCATTTTTATTCAATCCTAACCACTCCTTCTACCCAACTCTCTCTATAAATTAAACCCCTCATCCACCCATTTCAAACACAAGCTAAGAGCCAAATACATGCTGGGAATTTAGAAGTAGAACACACTTTCATATTTATAATATCTCTCTTCATCTCAAAAACCTTCTCTCTCTCAAATATATATCCATATATACAAGGTTTTTGATACACCAAGCTTAGTTCCACCCAACCAAGCTTTGTCCACCCAAGCAAGCTCATCTTCAACCACTTTCCGGCCTCCCGAAGGGCTGCCCAAGTTCGTCCAACGTCCAAAATCCGGCCGAACCTCCGGCGAATTTTTCCGGCGACTTTTAAAAGTGGTAATTTTTAGCTTCGTCTTTGTGTTTATATTTGAGATTTGTGCTTAACTTCTCTACTCCATCTTAATCTCTATTCTTGGATCTATATAAAGATTCCAAAAGTCTATTTATAAAAGAGAACAACAATATAAACACAAGTTCAACTCATATATCTCTATTGCAATATATTTAAGCAAAGAGTTGAACCAAGTACTTGATCTTTGAAAAGAATCGTTATATTACAAGAAAGATCATATCAAAGTACTTAATCTCAAAAGTTGTGAGATTATTCAAAGTTGTAACAATATTTATTTCGTTCGGATTCCCAACTAACATCTTTAGTGTTCCGTGGGATATTCAAATAACGAAATACATCATACAACTTAAACTTCTTAAAAGAGCACAAGTTTAGCCACTTATTTATCGCACTTACTTTACTTGTCGTGCCCATAAACTTATTTAGTGCAAGAAGTTAAAATATAAGTATACTTTGACATCGCATTTAGTCACACGGAAGTATACATCTTAAAAGCCTTAAGCCCATTAGCTTAACGGACTTTATATATCAACAAACTCCGAGTTATATTTATTTTATCTCATCTTAACGAAGTATTGTTATTAAAGTATTCTTGGATTTAAACGAACTATCAAAAGAAAGAATACTACTTCTAAAAAGCACAAGTTAGCCACTTGTTTATCGCACTAATTTAACGCATAATAGCGGCCCTCGTTTTATCCTATAGATAAGCGAGTTACTTTTATTGTCTTGTGTGGCTAAAAACTTGATTCGTACTAGAAGTTATAATTATACCTCGACATCGTATTAGTCGAACAAAGGTATACAATTCGAAGCCTTAAAGCATTTTAGCTTTTAAACAAGGTCTTCCAATATTACTCCAACATTATTTATATCTATCGGGAGTAATTTATAAAAGTATACATTGATCTTAATTTTTATATCAAAGCAAGTATACTTACAATATAACTTAATATTCCTATACGAATATTAAAGTTACATCTTTGGATTTAGTACCGTAACATACTAGTCCAACTTATATTTTATTCATCATATTTGTCTCGTAGATATTGTTTTCTAACTTTTGTAGTGAGGTGAAGTTGAAGTGAGGTGATTCTCGTTCTAAGACCCAAGTCTTAGGCACTAGCGGGGAGTTAGTGGCCTTTGCACCGTGAGGAAGAGGAAAGACCCAAGACCTATCATCTAAGACCCAAGACCGACAAAAGCAAAGAATAAATAGTCTACACCAAGGGTTCTACATCAACTTTGAAGAAGTAGCGAAGAGTTGCTGTCTAAGATAAGTTGTGTAGGTTTCACAACGACTTTGAGGGAGTAACGGGGAGTTACGGTCCAAGACAAGTCTTTTGGGTATTACATTTATTTTGAGGTTGTAGCGGGTAGTTACGTATCAAGATAAATATTTGTAAGGTTGTGTAAGGCTTCTCCGCCTACTATAAAGGAATCTCTTTATAGTGGAAGAAATCTCGAGTCCGGAGAGGAGCTCGGGGACTGGAGTAGGGATGAGCGAATCTAATAGGGGTTGCGCCATCGCGAACCAGGATAAAATCTCCTGCGTGGTATTTTCTTTACTTGTCGTTTATTTCCGCACGCATAATTTGCTAACGACTCGGTAAAATATTTTAAAAAAGGTAAAATATTTTTAAAACGCCATAATAATTTTTAATTGGTAATTAAGCTATTCAACCCCCCCTTCTAGCTTAATATAGGCCTCTTACGGGACCTATCAGTTGGTATCAGAGCGGTGCTTTTTAACGTGTTTGTTGAGTGATTTGCAGACTTACAGGCACAACAAGAAGTGATCCGCAATGGCGTATCTAAATACCATTGGTTGTGGTGAAGGCCTATCCAGCTCTCGCCCTCCTCTATTTGATGGCACCAACTTCGCAACATGGAAAACAAGATTCCGCATCTATGCTAGATCTCAAGGAGTCAAAGTTTGGATGGTCATAGAAGACGGAGTTGTTATTCCTACCGAAACTATTGATGGTGTCGAAGTTGAAAAGAAGGTTAGTGAATACACTCTCGCCGAAGAAAATATGATGAATACTGCGGCTAAAGCAGAAATGGTTCTCACAAGTGCACTTGCCGAAAAAGAATATAAACGAGTAAACAATTTCAAGTCGGCACAAGAAATGTGGAACAAATTAGTGGTTACCTACGAAGGTACCATTGATATAAAAGATTCTCGAATGGAAACACTTATCCATGAATACGAGAACTTTAAACTCCAAGAAGGAGAAAATATCATCGATATGGAAACTAGATTTACTCGTATTATCGATGAATTATCTCAACTCGGAAAGAAGTATTCCCGAAATGAAAAGAATCGACGGGTTCTTAAATCTTTACCTCCTAGTTGGAAGGTTAAAGTTACTACAATTAAAGAAATGCATAATCTAAATGATTATGACATCGATAGTCTATTCGGAAACCTTCGTGCATACGAAGAAGACAATCTTCCGGATAAAGTCATTCCCAAAGTGGAAGACAAAAAGAAAAATATGGCTTTAAAAGCTATACTAATCGATGAAAATGAAAACGACGAAGATTTAAACGAAGAACTACAAGATCTCGATGAAAGCGAAATCGCTTTACTAATGAGACAACTTCGTCGTGTGCTTCACAGCAAAGCTCAAAGATATGGAAAAGGCTTCCTAAAATCAAATAATCAACAAAGAGTTTTTAACTCTAACGGAAGGCCAAATTACTCTCAAAATTATACTCCAAAGTATAAAAGTAATTTTCCACCTACGAGCTATAACAAAGGCAAAGGCACTCAAAATAATAATGGCTATCACAATGCCAATAACAATAACAATAACAATCCCACTTACACTCCTCCTAAAAACAAAGAACCAAATCCGGAGGAAACACAAGAAGTATGTTTCGAGTGTAAGCAACCGGGTCACTTTAAAAGAGAATGTCCAAAACTTTCTAAAGGAAGAATTCTCGTGGCCGAAAATGGTTGGGATTTGAGTGAAGATGAAGAAGCTCCGGAAGATAGTGAAGAAGTCGTCAATCTATGCTTAATGGCTATCGGAGACGAAACTACATCAACATAAGCCTCAACTTCAAATCAAGAGGTAAACGCTAATCTCAACTACATTTCAAATAAATTGCAGTTAGATGAATCTAACTTGAATTTAGTTGATATGAGTAAGTATGATTTGATTGAGCTTGTAGTAGGCATCAACAATAAATATAAAGATGTTGATAAAAAACTTCATCTATTATGGTCCGAGAAAATGAAACTCGAAGAAATGCATCACACGCAAAGTAAAGAGTTTACTCGGATGATGGATTTGAAAATCCAAAACGAAAATGAGATAATGTTCTTGAGTGATCAAAATCATCGCTTGAAAGGTGAAGTTAACACTTTCAAGGACAATGCTCTCAAACTTGAAGTAGAAAATGTGGCTTTAGTACTCCAAGTGGAAGAACTAGAAAATGAAAAGTCACAATTGAATGACAATATTAGTTCACTCAATGTTGATCTCTTGAACTTAAAGATTCAAAACGAATCAATGATTCGAAACAATGAAGAATCTCAATCTCAAGCAAACAATCTTGAAAAAGAGAATGAGCTATCACAAATCTTTGAGTCAAAAGAAAAAGAATTACAATCGGAAACTTAAAGATTAAAAGAAGAAAATTTTAAGCTCATGTCTCAAGTCATGGATCAAGCTAGATTCTGTGAAAATAAGATTGATGCCTTAGAAAGAGAAAAATAAAATCTTGAAAATGTTATACAAAGGTTTACTAAAGGCAATGAGATGTTGGATAGAATGGTACACACTCAAGTACCCCGTAACCGTGAAGGTTTGGGATACAATAGAAACATTCCCCCTGTGCAAAATGTTCAACCTAGAATGGCTCCTCCTCAACCACAAGTTCTAAAATGCACATATTGCAACAAAGAAGGACATTTGGTTCTTGATTGCAAATACAAGAGTGGTGAAATTAAGGGGAAGCATGTATGAGTTCGAAAAGGAACCAGACCATACGAGGTTGAAAGACGAGTACCATTTAACAATGTTGCTTACAATGGTCAAAGGCAACAAAGGTTTCAACAACCTAGAATGTTTCAAAATAGAATCATAATGTATCATAACAATGCTAGTAGGTATGCACCTAGAAATCAATATATTCCAAATCGGAATTACTATCCTCAAAATGCTCCCTACTTTGCAAATGATAGATACAATATGCATCGTGCTAACTATAGATCTTATGATTATGCTAGACCTACACATCATGTTAGACACAATGCACCAAGAAATTTCTATATGCCTAACAATGATTATCATATGCCTAGATTTTATCATGGAAATTCAAATGTTGCTTATGATGGACTAACCCGAGGACCCTTTAGACAAAAGGGTACCTATAAATTTAATTGATTGTTTTTGTAGGTGTGTCTTGCCACTAAGCAAGACATGTGGTACCTTGATAGTGGATGTTCAAGACACATGACCGGTAACGAGTCACTTTTGAACAACATTAAAAAGGTAACCGCGGGTAGTGTTACATTTGGAGATAGTAGTAAAGGCATCATTGTTGGAATTGGAGATATCGGGAATAGTTATTTCAAAATATCCGATGTACAAACTAGTCACGGGACTAAGGTACAATCTACTCTCGATTAGTCAACTTTGCGACAATGATTACAATGTAATTTTCTATACTACGCATTGTTGTATCTTAGATAAAAATTGGAAATTGATTCTCACTTGCCCTCGAAACAAAAATGTGTATACGTGTGATATGAGCAAGCATGAGAATGTATGCCTAATTACTACAAACGATGACCCATGGCTTTGGCATCGAAGATTAGGGCATGCCAACATGAAGTTGATTAGAAATATATCAACAAGAGATCATGTTCGAGGTATACCAAAATTGAATTATCAAAACGACCATACTTGTGAAGCTTGCGAAATTGGTAAACAAATTAGAGCCTCTCACAAAGCAAAATTTATGATATCTACCTCTAGGCCTCTCGAGCTATTACATATGGATCTTATTGGTCCGGTTCCTATTCAAAGTCTCGGAGGTTGTTCCTACACATTAGTAATCGTTGATGATTATTCACGATATACTTGGACAGAATTTCTCAAATCTAAAAGTGATGTTTTCGAATCTTTCTCTACTCTATGTAAAAAGATTCAAAACCAACAAAATAGTACCATAGTCTATAAGGACCGACGTAAAGAATTTGAGAATTCTAGCTTTACTAATTTTTGTGATGAAAATGGTATCACACATAATTTTTCCGCTCCGTACACCCCACAATCTAACGGAGTAGTTGAAAGGAAAAATAGAACTTTACAAGAAATGGCTAGCACAATGCTTAATGAATATCGTCGACCTAAATATTTTTGGGCCGAAGCTATGTCTACCACTTGCTATATTCTTAATCGGGTTTTGCTACGTCCTTTAAAGCAAAAGACTTCCTACAAGCTTTACTTCGGCAAAACACCAAAACTTAGCTATTTTCGAGTATTTGGTAGTAAATGTTTTATTTTGAATTCGAATGATTACCTTACTAAATTTGACCCTAAGTCAAGTGAAGGTATATTTCTCGGGTACTCTACAAATAGCAAGGCCTATCGTGTATTTAATCTTAAGACTCTTATGGTGGAGGAATCAATGAATGTTGCTTTCGATGAAAGCAAACCACCACCAAAATACAAAGATCTTATGGAAAATGACAATGTTGAACAAGATGATGTAGAAAATATTATTCGACAATTCGAAAATATGGATCTCGGGACCCCCGTTCCAAGAAATCCACTAGAATTGGTCGAAACGGAAGTTGAACTCCCAAAAGAAATTCCTACAATTAAAAGTCATCCCTTGGACAATGTTCTTGGAGACTTAAGTAAAGGAGTTCAAACGCGGTCACAATTACAAAATGTGGTTAATCATCTTAGTTTTCTATCTCAAATAGAACCTAAGACCGCGAAAGAAGCTTTGTTAGACGAGGATTGGATCTCTGCTATGCAAGATGAACTATTACAATTTACTCGTAGAAAAGTTTGGGAACTCGTTCCAAAACCCAAGGATACTTCCATTATTGGAACTAAGTGGGTTTTTAGAAACAAGTTAGATGAAAATGGAACGGTAGTTCGAAATAAAGCACGATTAGTCGCTCAAGGTTATACCCAAATGGGAGGTATAGACTTCGATGAAACTTATGCACCCGTAGCACGAATTGAAGCTATTCGAATGTTACTAGCTTACGCGTGTCATAAAGATTTCAAGGTTTACCAAATGGATGTAAAATTGGCCTTCTTAAACGGGATTTTAGAGGAAGAAGTGTATGTAAAACAACCTCCTGGTTTTGAAGATGCCACACATTCAGAATATGTATATAAATTACATAAAGCCCTATATGGCTTAAAACAAGCTCCAAGAGCTTGGTACAAAAGGTTGAGCAAGTTCCTAATAGAAAACAATTTTAAAATGGGAACGGCCGATAAAACCTTATTTACGAGACAAGAAAAGGATGATATCCTACTCGTACAAATATACGTAGATGACATCATTTTTGGATCAACCAATGATGCACTATGTAAAGAATTCTCCGAAAATATGAGCAAGGAATTCGAAATGAGTATGATGGGAGAATTAAATTTCTTTTTGGGATTGCAAATTAGGCAATGAGACGAAGGCATCCATATCTCTTAATCCATTTATTGTAAAGAGATGTTAAAGAAATTCGAAATGGATAATGCCAAACCCATCTCAACTCCTATGTCAACTTTTGAAAAATTAACAGAAGATCCTAACGGTATTCCCGTGGACACTAAGAAATATCGGGGTATGATTTGTAGCTTGCTCTATATTACCGCAAGTCAACACGATATACAATATAGTGTTTGTAAGTGTGCTAGATTTCAAATAGCACCAAAAGAGTCTCATTATTCCGCGGTAAAAGGATATTGAGATATAGTATGTTTTTCTGATTCGGACTATGCGGGACATTTAGTCGACAGAAAAAGTACAAGTGGTACATGTCAGTTTCTGGGAGGTTGCTTAGTCTCTTGGTTTTCCAAGAAACAAAATTCGGTATTAATCTCCACAACGGAAGCTGAATATATAGCGGCTGCAAAATGTTGTGCTCAAATCTTGTGGATGAAGCAAACACTAGCCGATTACAATATGAAATTTGATGTAATATCCATCTTATGCGATAACACGAGCGTTATCGATCATAGCAAAAATCCCGTGTTACATTAAAGATGTAAGCATATAGATGTGAGACATCACTTTTTGCGTGATCATGTCAATAAAGGCGATATTAAAATGACTAATATTGAAACTGAGTACAATCTCGCAGATATTTTCACAAAACCATTAAATTCCGAAAGATTCGCTAAACTCTGTTTGGATTTATGAATGTTGGAATTTCCAAAATAAATGGTTTATATATTTATAAATATTATTTATATTTATATCTATTTTGTGAAATTATTTATCATAATTTAGAGTCATCTCACGAATAAGAGATCTTCTTCGGACATAAAGAATCTCAAAAACTCAGATTCATCGATAATGATAACATATGAAACTTTATCGATCGGGTTTTGATTTTCATTCAAGAAGATAAATCTATTCGAATAAATATTTATCGAAATTTATTTCGGAAATATTTTTGAGATGCTATAAATATGATATTTATGCTCACATAAAAAGTATCAAAATACCTAAATATTTTCTCATATTTATTTGATATTATTATATATTATTGTATAATAATTATGATTTTATAAAAGTATTTTCAGATATAAAAATTTCTATTTTTATGATTATTTTCGGGTATATATATATGACCCAATATGAGACCAAACCCAGTTACACAAATCTGACCAGGCCCAATACAAAACCCTAGCAATCCTGTCCGTTCGTTTTTAGCATGATCTAATCTCAGCCGTTTATTCCAAAAATACTTATATTCGCTATGAGAAAATTAGGGTATACTGTTTCTATCTTTTCGCCTCATTTCTCTGAAATCTCTCTCATTTCTCTCTCGAGTTCTCTCGCCGCTCCTCAAAACCTTCGGTCAAAACCTTGAATCTTTACCGATTAAACTCTTAAAACACTTCGAATCGAGTCTTTCTTCTTAGATTATATCAGTTAAATCAATTAATTGATATAAATATGTGCTGGGTAGGTCAAATGGAAGTAATTCGAAGCACAAAATCATCAATTCTTGCTATGAATTTACTGATAAAGCTCGAATTAAACATGAGTTGAACGATTTGAGAACGATTCGGAGGGTATACATGAGTAGAGAGCTGCGTTAATGCTTTCAATGGCATGAATCGGTGCACGCGGAGGATAACTCAGTCCGCGACTGAGTTAACCAGGTAAGTCTCAAGCGACAAAATGCCGTCCTTGAGCTCAGGTGATATTCCTTAACTTAGATCGAGTAATAAAACTTGATTAATCATCTGAATATGCTAATTCTTGGCTGCATGTATGTATGAGTGATTGATTACATATATGTTTGGTGTGATTCGAAGTGCCCGATTAATTAATTATTGTCGAACAGTTATCATATGTGATTTGGTGGATTCTAAGTATTGAAACTCTCTGATCAATTCGTGATAATGATCTTAATGATTCGTATACTTGATTACTATTTAAGTGTTTGTTCAATTTGCTAAGGCCATGTTTGTTCAATATGTGAGGTTAAATAGTTGCATGTAAAGTACGAGTGTTGATCTAGAGTAAAACTTGTTGCTTATGTGGTCTCTATGATTGTTTACTCGAATAAAACATGACAAATCTATGGTCTTGAATGATTATGTGCTTGTAACTATGCTTAATGCCTCAGTATGAAATATGGATGCTCAACTATTGATATTGGTACTGTTGTAATTGTATTGAGATACTTGTCCCTCAAAATTTATGCCTTGAACTCTATGATTCAAAAAAAAAAATTGATTTGATCTTAAAACCTTAACTTTATGTATGATGATGAGATCTTATTAAAATAATACATATCTAATGTTATGGATAATAATGTTATATAGTATGCCTGATTGACAAGAATTTATCCTGATACTTTTTGAAATTATATATACTTTGCTATGAAGGTTGATGATATGAGATATAATAATGTGTATTGATGCTCTTGACTGGTACAATTATTTGAAAAATTACAACTGCCATGAATTACTTGCTATATCTGAACCCTAATTACATATATTAATTTATGTGAAGAATTCTATCTCAAAATTTGAATCTTAATTCTTGTGCTTCATTGCTGTTACCCTTGATCTATAAATATGTACATAAGTGACAGGTGGTGAGTAGCTTATATTATGAGATTGATAGTGTGTGACATATGGTGATACTTTTATTACTTGTGGATCATATAATTTGTAACAGATAATGGAGAATTAGTAATTTAAAGTCACAACACTCACTTGCCCCTGCATTAAGACCTGGCCAGGAATCCCTTTGAGATTCCGGGTATCTGGATCACTGATGTGGCTGGTCACTTAGACATTAGGAAAATAAATGTGCTTTTTATTAAATTTGTGTTACATTTTCTCTATGTTACATGAATTGTCTTTGGTACAAGTAAATTTGCTGCAGTGTGCTTATGTGGTTAAATTATAATCTGTTATGTGCATTCTATTTAAAAGGTCACATTTTTAGTACAAAGTATGCATAAAAGATTATTGACTTTCAAAGAACTGACAAAACTTTTTTAAGCTGTCACAGTCATATCAATCATGAGTACATTCATTTATGGTATTGCATTCTCTTACATAGAACCTGCATTCAGTTTTTCAAACTTCATGACATCATTGTGGGCCATAAGTCCTTTCTGTTGGCATTCTGCACATCCCCTTCTTCCTCTGTTCCCTCTTTATGGCTTCTATACATTAAATGAACTGTCCTTGAGAGCATCTTCACATATAATTAATACATTCTAAATTCCTTGTGCTTCTAAATACAGCTGTATACATGCATAATCCGGACTGAACATACCTGCTTGTGTGTCCTTGTGTTAGATTTCTTGAATCTTTTTGAAAATTTCATTTTCCAAGTTATGCATGCTTGTACTAAATACTGTTCATCAAACAGTAATTTTTTTTTAAAAAAATTATTTTGAACTTGATTGTTTTTCTATAAATTGCATTGCATTTCTTCACACACACACACACACACACACTCAACTGCTCTACACTATAACAGCTTACTACACTATGGACTTTACCAAACTTCCCTCAAACCCTAACCCTTGAAACAAATATGAAAACCCTTCTCTTCTTGACAACATGGAACAAAACCAAGTCATCCATTCTAAAAACTCTTCCTTTAGAGTCATTCCACCAAGACTTCAAAACCTAAAACTAAACAGAAAACCAAAAAGGAGCTTCAAAAGTCCATCTATACCCTTCTACCAGAGCTCTAAGTTCCAAGCTCCAAACACCCCAAATCCCAGACCAAGAAAGCCCTACTGGCCAAGAACTTATGCAAGAAGATTTGATGTTCAAAACCCTAACCCTAACCCTGTTCCAAACCCACCTTCACACCCTGAACTTATTAACCCTTCAGACTCAAAGAAATACCTTGAGTTGGTTAAAAACATCCAACCAGGTATAAACACTCAAGTTCATGGTCCTGTAGCTGACATAGTGAAGGCAGCTAAGTGGGAGGGGTTAGTATGTCATCTAGGAAAGAAGTACTGTGTCAATAAGATGGGTGAGTTTTACCTAAATATGAGGTTTACTAAAGGACTAAATGGTACTTTGCATTTCACTACTATAGTTGATAAGAAACCTATAATGATAGATCATAAAACCATCAACAAAGCATTGCATTTACCTGCTGTCCTAACTGATGAACCTTGCTTGGATATCTACTCTTATTTTCTGTTTAATAAGGGTGAATATAATGCCATGCTTAGTGTCTTGTGTGAGTCAGATGTCCCATTGGGTCTTTGTGATAATAATTGTGGTATACACTACAAGCACTTTGCACCTAAATTTCAGTTACTTGCTTTGATCTTAAGAGCCAATGTTCTTCCAAAACCTAACCAAAGCAAATACTTTGACTTCTTTGACATTTAAGTGCTCTACTTGCTTAGCTTTAACAAAATCAAATTCAGCATTTCTTATGTTATCTTGTTGAACATGATTAATGCAAATCTTATTGACTACATGCCTTATGGTTTGTTGATTGCCTCCATATTTGATATCTTTCATATTACCATGCCTAGCAATTCCACCTTTGTATCTGATTCTCATATTACTCCGACACACATTAGGGCACAAGTGCCTCTTATGTATTGTGAACCTCAGCCTCCTATCCCCACCTTGATTCCTAAGATAATTCCTGAAGAGAATGTGTACTTGGCTGACTTTAACTGTGTTAAGTTGTTAATTCAGGAACAAAACTTAGAAATTAGGAGACTAAAAACTGAGAATGAGGATATCAAACTTAGACTAAGTTATATTGAGAGTCTTGCTGCTTCCACTCTGGGATAGAATGGACCTATGGATATGGAGATTGTTAGCACTTATCAAGTTCAGTTGGTAGAAGATGAAGCTTTAGTTAATGAACTAGGTAATGTGAATGTTGGTTTAGGAGGTCTTGATGAGAATGGTCTGCCTGATCTTGTTGGAGAACTTGGTTTTGTAGCTGCTATGGAAGAAGCTACTGGATGATTTGCTTGTTTAAATGTTCTGTGTTACTACTGCTGGATGTAAACTACTTTTGATGTTTTAAATCTATGTGTACTTTATCTGGTTTGTAACTTGGTTTATTATCTGAACTTGGTTTGGTGAGTCTATAACACTCACTTGTAGTATTTGGTTTGTAATATTTGGTACTTTGCTGGTTGTTAAAATCAGAAGTTTGTGAACTTCTGATAAGTTGTATTCGGTAAACAGGTTCAAGAATCTGTTCTAATTAATCACTGAACCACAGTGATTAATGTGAACAAATTTTAAATTGTAATATAATCCTATCCTGTTAAATCTTGTGTTCTGTATTCTGTCATCTACAACTAACCTATGCAGCTATTCCATAAGTGAGTATTCTTAAAGATTCATCCCTCTCAAGAATGGTAAGTATTGCTCATATTCAAGTGCAAAGGTATAATCTTTTCACTCTCTACCCTTATTTGTTTATAGCATGCTTCATGTTGTATATTGACTGAGTTCTTATTAGGACTTGTAAGCCTGTTTATCAATTCTCTAGGTTGTACTTAGGATTGATGATGTAAAAGTTATTCAACTAGATTGTATTAGAAGCTACTCATGTAACCAGTATTTGTGTATAGAACGAATATTGAGGCTTGTACCACGTTTCTAGACTGTATTACCAGGATTTGTTGCAAAAGGTTTATATATTTGGGTCGTGTAATAACTCGAATTAGGTTGCATCAATTAGACTGTATTAGAGTTTGCGGATGTAATCTGTTGTTTTTGAACTAGAATGTAGTAGGATTTTCTTTATGTAATTTCATAATCTACGGTCACAAATTTTATATGTAACATGTTTAAAAGACAGTAGGCCCTGCCTCTTGTAAGTTCGGATTTATAATGTGTTTTTCAACTGTATTTGCATGAACTGCTGTCAAACGTTTGAAAATATATATATATCATGCAATACTGGTTCCTCGTATGTACTCGACTGAGTATTATAATTCACTTGACATTACATTAAAACGAATATGTATGATAATAACATGCTGTTATGTGTCGTATATATGCCAAGTGATATGATCTCGATAGCTACATGTTCTAAAAAGGAAATAGTACATATTAAGGGGAAGAAATAGATTATGTAGTAAACTTTTTATAACAAAAGGGGAAGAAAGGATTTTTACTCACAAATTTTCTTTCAAAAGGGGAAGAAGGAGTACTTATAATAATTATTTCTGGTTCTTTACCAAACAAAAGGGGAAGAAGGAATACCATTCAAAATTTAAAAATTTTCGCATTCCTCTGACTAACAAGTAATTTTGTCTTTTGCAGGAATCAATTAAGTTTCTTGGAAAGGATTGATAAGTATTCTCCCTTAGATTAATATCTTTATGTGCAAAATATTTTCAAATTCATGCATACACTAAGGGGAAGCACACACTCAAAATTTAAATTTTATGTTTGTTTGGCAAATACCAAAAAGGGGAAGATTGAAAGGATATCTTCGACATAATATTTATTTTGGTATTTGTACGATTTAACATAAAATTTAAATACACGTAGAATCCTCTCCACTAGGTCATATATTTAATTGATTCGGTCAAAAGTCAAATGATCAATTCTAGAAGAATCCGTCACATGGTCTATATTTTAAATATAAGAGATATTCCATTTCGCTCAAAAATCAAATTATATTTTACGGAATATATCTCTTCACCAAGCCAATAAGATCGAAAAAGAAATATTGAGATTTGATATTTTTTTGATCTCCGTTGCAATATTGATAAGGTGACAAGCTCAAACAAGGAATATTAAAGAGTTGATGTTCTTTAGAGAACTCGTGCTAAATTTAAGAACGATCTGTTTTTATCTGAAAAAGAATTTTGTCTTCGCACTCAAAATGTTTTGACATCCTAGAAAAGACTTCTTATACTCAAGTATATTAATATTCAGTGGAAGAATATTAATGCTTGTCCTCATCTCGTGTCAGAAATTTTTAAAGTAATTTTTCTCCCGTTTCGTAATTAAATCATATTTCGAAGAAAATTATTTTATTCACTCAAAAATATTTCCTACGCTCTCATAATATTTTATATATTAGGAAATATATTCTAAGTATTTATTCTAGTCAAAACATTGGTCAAAAGATTTATCTATTTCACGGAAAGACCAATCGTATTTTATTCGGAACCGAAAGCTGACTTAATCGTTTTAAATCCAAATAAAATACTTACACTTGCTAGAATGACTTAAAACTTGAGATTGATCATTTAAATGCCATTTTATATGCATGGTAAAAGTTTCGGAATTTTTAGAGAATTTTGGTCCGGCACGAAAATCGAGGCCGTGGGTCCCACGTTTGACCACGTTTGACCAAGTCAACTTTGACCAATTTTGACCAAAATCTCCAGAATATTATTTTACAATATTCCCAAGTGTCCCATAATTTTAGAATTATTTATTGGGTGGTTTCGTATTTTTCGGGTATTTAATTAACGATACAAGTTACGTATTTAATCGTTAACTGATACGAGTACGATACAATAATAATACACAGCAGATTTACTATGCCAAAACCACTACAAAGAAACACAAACCACCCCGAACAAACACAAACCACTTGCCATGTTGGCCATCCAAGTGAAATCAATCTCCTCCCTTCATTTTTATTCAATCCTAACCATTCCTTCCACCCAACTCTCTCTATAAATTACACCCCTCATCCACCCATTTCAAACACAAGCTAAGAGCCAAATACATGCTGGGAATTTAGAAGTAGAACACACTTTCATATTTATAATATCTCTCTTCATCTACTTCATCTCAAAAACCTTCTCTTTCTCAAATATATATCCATATATACAAGGTTTTTGATACACCAAGCTTAGTTCCACCCAACCAAGCTTTGTCCACCCAAGCAAGCTCATCTTCAACCACTTTCCGGCCTCCCGAAGGGCTGCCCAAGTTCGTCCAATGTCCAAAATCCGGCCGAACCTCCGGCGAATTTTTCCGGCGAACTTTTTCCGGCGACTTTTAAAAGTGGTAATTTTTAGCTTCGTCTTTGTGTTTATATTTGAGATTTGTGCTTAACTTATCTACTCCATCTTTATCTCTATTCTTGGATCTATATAAAGATTCCAAAAGTCTCTTTATAAAAGAGAACAACAATATAAACACAAGTTCAACTCATATATCTCTATTGCAATATATTTAAACAAAGAGTTGAACCAAGTACTTGATCTTTGAAAAGAATCGTTATATTACAAGAAAGATCATATCAAAGTACTTAATCTCAAAAGTTGTGAGATTATTCAAAGTTGTAACAATATTTATTTCGTTCGGATTCCCAACTAACATCTTTAGTGTTCCGTGGGATATTCAAATAACGAAATACATCATACAACTTAAACTTCTTAAAAGAGCACAAGTTTAGCCACTTATTTATCGCACTTACTTTACTTGTCGTGCCCATAAACTTATTTAGTGCAAGAAGTTAAAATATAAGTATACTTTGACATCGCATTTAGTCAAACGGAAGTATACATCTTAAAAGCTTTAAGCCCATTAGCTTAACGGACTTTATATATCAACAAACTCCGAGTTATATTTATTTTATCTCATCTTAACGGAGTATTGTTATTAAAGTATTTTTGGATTTAAACGATCTATCAAAAGAAAGAATACTACTTCTAAAAAGCACAAGTTAGCCACTTGTTTATCGCAATAATTTAACGCATAATAGCGGCCCTCATTTTATCCTATAGATAAGCGAGTTACTTTTATTGTCTTGTGTGGCTAAAAACCTGATTCGTGCTAGAAGTTATAATTATACCTCGACATCGTATTAGTCGAACAAAGGTATACAATTCGAAGCCTTAAAGCATTTTAGCTTTTAAACAAGGTCTTCCAATATTACTCCAACATTATTTATATCTATCGGGAGTAATTTATAAAAGTATACTTTGATCTTAATTTTTATATCAAAGCAAGTATACTTACAATATAACTTAATATTCCTATACGAATATTAAAGTTACATCTTTGGACTTAGTACCGTAACATACTAGTCCAACTTGTATTTTATTCATCATATTTGTCTCGTAGATATTGTTGTCTAACTTTTGTAGTGAGGTGAAGTTGAAGTGAGGTGATTCTCGTTCTAAGACCCAATTCTTAGGCACTAGCGGGGAGTTAGTGGCCTTTGCACCGTGAGGAAGAGGAAAGACCCAAGACCTATCATCTAAGACCCAAGACCGACAAAAGCAAAGAATCAATAGTCTACACCAAGGGTTCTACATCAACTTTGAAGAAGTAGCGGGGAGTTGTTGTCTAAGATAAGTTGTGTAGGTTTCACAACGACTTTGGGGGAGTAACGGGGAGTTACGGTCCAAGACAAGTCTGTGGGTATTACATTTATTTTGAGGTAGTAGCGGGTAGTTACGTATCAAGATAAATATTTGTAAGGTTGTGTAAGGCTTCTCCGCCTACTATAAAGGAGTCTCTTTATAGTGGAAGAAATCTCGAGTCCGGAGAGGAGCTCGGGGACTGGAGTAGGGGTGAGCGAATCCAATAGGGGTTGCGCCATCGCGAACCAGGATAAAATCTCCTGCGTGGTATTTTCTTTACTTGTCGTTTATTTCCGCACGCATAATTTGCTAACGACTCGGTAAAATATTTTAAAAAAGGTAAAATATTTTTAAAACGCCATAATAATTTTTAATTGGTAATTAAGCTATTCAACCCCCCCTTCTAGCTTAATATAGCCCTCTTACAGGACCTATCACGCTCCCCGGTCAATGGTATATTTGGACCGCTACGACCTCTATTGCTAGAGTCGTTGTCCGAAGAAAACATTTCGTTCTAAGTTCAAGGGGGTACAAACATATATGTGCATATATCTCAAACCTCATCATAACCTCAATAAGCATAACCATATAATACGACTGAAAGCTACAAACACAATAGTGAAAGTCCTTATAAATGTAATTTTTGAAAAGTAAACTTGCCTTGGTGAGGTTGGGATGGTCGAGCTTGCGGAGTGGAATGAAGAACTATACATAACCAATAGTCGTTCGTTAGTACCTTAACAATACCTTTTAATTACAAGGTTTTAGAGGACACAAAACTAACTTAATGACTTCGTCCTATGACTCTCTAGCCCCACTATAGGTTCATGCCATCACTCGATTATGCTCGTCACTTATTCGACTTAATTTGGTTACCATATTCAACAACATTTAACCTCAAGATTTTCATCATCCATAACTCTTATAACCAAGATTTACACTAAGGTTCATGGATCTAACATTATACATCATAAATAATCCATGGTTAAGAGGGGTGAGGATTGTATACATTATTGAGTGCCTAGGAACCTTGGATGAGCTTTATAGTCTCTAAGAACACTTAGATGAGCTCCTACAACCCTTAATCCTTCAAGATCTAAAAGATAAACACACTTGGTTACTATTCACTCTATCTTTAACAATTAATATCTCAAGATTGGATGGATAAAATGGGTTGAAATTCATAGCATACCTTCTTTATAGTGTATAGAAGACCTAGGAATTTTGCCTTGATTTGTAAGTGAGGGGAAGTTGAAGAAAATTTTTCTTCTTCCTGTCCTTGAGTGCTTGGCCGAGAGCTCTTGAACAAAGGGGGGGGGGTGAGTTGTTTTGGTTGGGTGATATGTTATGATATGTATTATTGTGTTATGTATTGTTATATGTATATAGTCACATGTTTACAAGCCTAGTACTAGCTTCCTAGGTGCCAACCATGCCTTCTTGTCTCCTTGGATAATGCACCACTAACTAGTTACTATTCATCTAGTTCCTTTTTGCTTTCTAGTTTACTTTCCTAATTACCTAGTTACATGATACTTGCATGTATTATCCTTCCTTGTATTCTTATTTCTCCACCAATGGTTGTCACTTAATATTTAATTCATATCTTATCTTAATTAACTCCTCATAATAATATTTTGTCGCGTAGAGATTTCCCTTGTAATTCCGTAAGTACTTATTTTGTGTAAATTCCTTGAATATCCATAACCCCTTGTCATAGTCTCAAAATATCTTTTAATACTCTAATAACTCTCAAATACCAAGTTTTATAAATCTTACTAGCAATAAGACTCTTGCCTTCAGCAATCTTCCCTTTTCCTTACACAATGAATGTAACAACATAAATTTCTCAGATAATCCATTCCATTAAACTACATGGGTGACTCAAAAAGGTTCCAAATTCACAATGTCATATGATATTATAAAAAAAAGAATATTACAAAAATTAGGGTTCTTACAAGAGCTGACGGATTTACTTGTCTACCGCCCTGTTAGATCTCCCCGGCCAACGGTTGGGCCAATGGGATGGACCGGCGCTACTCGGCCTCTACACGACTCCAAGTTCGAAAAGAAGTTCATGACTCTGAACCCAAAGTTCGTCCCCCTTTCCCCAAGTATAATACTTGTTGATAAGACTCCACAAAGTAGTCGTATCTAGTTGGAAAAGAAAATTCAACATCATATCTCCCAAGCCGCTGCTTGTTAGAGGATACCATCTTGTTCCAATAATCTTACCCCTCGAATGATGAGAGGGTACACAGAAGCAATAGATAGCAATTCTAGATGCGAGTGAAAAGAATACTATTCGAAAGATTTATGACCGGGAAGTCAACAAGATAAATAACATTTTTCAAGTAAGGTTCTCTTATTATTTGGAAGAAAGATTCGAAGGAAGAACGACATTTTGAGAATCTTTCTTGATATAATATTAATAATAATCCGACTCCAAAGGAATTTTATAATAATCGAAGGTCGACGATAATATTTGAAGTCATTTCAGAGTATTGGATAAATATTCAGAGAATATTTATTGCATCAGAAATAGTTACAGAAGACTTATAACTACGAACGAATATTTAAATCGAAGTATTTCTTAGAATACTTCTCGAATAAATAAGGAAAAAATATTTATTGAATAGTTAAATATTTAAATGAATATTCAAAATAATATTCATTTAAGTAATCAGACTTGAAAGGAATATTAAAATAATATTCGATAAATAAATAGAACATCAGATGAATATTTAAAATAATATTCATTAAGTAAATAGGAACTTAAATGAATATTCACAAAGTAATATTCATTTAATGAATAATATTCTAAATGAATAGCAAGATAATATTCATTTAGAAATTTGGCAACATGCCAAATTTTAATCTATATAATTTTACCATTATGTTTCTCAGTTGTCATGATTTACCATAGCGCCCTCTGAAATTAAAATCTACAATATATTGAAATTGCGTCACATAAGTGAGAACTGAACCTTTAACATCTATAACAATAACCTTATATTTATGAATTCATATTTTATAAATCCATAAACGAATTATTTAAGCTTCAATAATACTTAGTAGTAGTATTAAATCAAAAGTCACATTCATATAATCCTACAATATATAATTGTATGCAAATATAACAGTTCAATAGATTAAGAGATGATCATCCTAATAAACTTATGAAAAACGTTGAAAGTACATTCGTCAATTATTTTTCTAACTCTAATCGCAAGAAAGGCATCAACACACTAAAAATAACAATAAAAAGATAAAGACACAAAATATCGGCCTCTTTAGGTACATATTTCAAAAAATTTATGCATACATAAAAATTCTTATCGTAAACTAGAGCAATCACGTGCCTTGCACGGGTATTGAGGCTAGTTTATATGTACAGGCTAACAATGATCTTATTTTATAAAATTTAGAAAAATTAATAAAACACCCCTATTTTAAAAATAATATTCCTATTTTAAAGGAATATTTGAAATAATATTCGATAAATGAATCGACTTTGAATGAATATTGAAAAATAATATTCATTGAATAGATAACGTTCAAATAATTATTTGAGGTAATGATCGTCAATTAAATGGTCTCGGACGAATATTCAAATAATATTCGTCAACCAAATAATGGAAAATATTACTTAAATATTTCCCTCGAAGGTAATTACGATATATCAAGAAATACTGACTCCCGGTCTATATTCAATGAATACGATATATATGCCCTTCTCTAAGGGACTTATCAACAACCGGCTTATAACTGATTATTCATCATCTAGCTTATAAGCCAACCACAATTCAAGGAACAGGTATCACAATATATCTTGAAAGTAGGCATGCATGCTATGGCATATGTAACACAAAATCGAATCATGTATATATATTCATAACAACAACCTTTAAAAAGGATTTAGAACTTGCCTGGTAATCGAGTACGAGTAGGGGTCGTGGTAGTGTGTCCCGGGTCAGCTCGGTGATCTATAAATAGTCAGAATATTCGAGATTAATCACTTAACACTTTTTAAAAGGTTAAGTATCAACTTAAGTCGAAACATGTTTTCGAATTATCTCGTTATACACCTTTTAGTGTAACTCTTTTTATTACCGATACGATCCGACATTTGTTCGTCATTAAGACATGTCATCATACTCACACTTAGTATATACTTATATCGTATAAGTTCTAAAGTCGATCGATTACGAACCAAGATTATACCCCGAGTTTTATCGCTCGTTTTCTAAGTTATAACCAAAGTTATACTTTTAAGGGGTTCGTTCGCGTTTAACCTTGGTTCAAACATTTTTATAAAATCGAAAAACGATCCGTTTCACATGAGGTTTTCTCTCACACCTTCCTTTTTACCTCTAGTATTTAATTACCAAGATTTGCCACTGACTTACGTATTTACGAGGGTTCAATTTCAGTTACGAATTCTCGTTTACGGTTTCGAACTACTTTTAGTATATCGGCCATAAATCCTAAACCGTAAGTCCATTTCACACGTTCTTTACATCAAAAAGAAGCTTGGAACATTATCTATCTTATCATGTTAAAATAAAACACTGGACAGTGAGTTCAAGTTACTGTGATGCACGGTTTTTAAAGATTAGCGAAAATTCGACATTACGACGGCTATGTTTACACGATTTCCAAAGTTTTCACATCATCGTGAATCTATCAAGCACTACACCCCATCTATTCTAACACATGATAACATCATGACTAGTCTAACAACATCTCATCTCAACCATCTCATGGATCATAATCCAAACAACAACCATAATCAACTAATAACATAGATCTAAGCATAACATAGCATACTAACACTAAATCACCCATAAAACTCATAAAACTCAAAATGGTACTAAGGGTTTTTGAAGCTTGTTACCTTCTTTAGAGAGTGATGTATCCTTACTAAGCCTTGATCTATCCTTAAGAGTGCTTAGGCTTGCTAGATCAACCATGAAAAACAAAAAAATTCAAAGTTAGTTCATAAGAAACACTATTCATCCTCACCTTTCTTTATTTTTTTGAAAATGGAAACCATGGAATTTGGACTTGAAATTTCTAGGAGATTAGTTTTATGAAATATAGGACCCACCATAAAAATTACAAGACCAAATGATGGTTGGAAGTGGGATTTGTGTTCTTGAATTTGCCAAAAGGCCGAATGGTATATGCTTGGGAGAGAGCTTGATGTTTCTTTTCTTTCTTTTGCCAATAATGCATAAAGTGAAGTGGTTTAACATAATATCTCACCCTTGGTTGCTTTATTAAAGTGATGATGTAGGGAATAATGAAAATGGATGGACAAGTGTTGGAGATTGGATGGCGTTAAGGCTAACCAAGTGGTTGCTTGCTAAGTACTAGTTTAAATCTCTAAGCATGCTAGTTACTTGAGTCCACTTGGTTGCTAGATATTTTATAGTAGCTTATGCATGACTCTTGCTTCCTCTGCTTGTTTCTTTTGTCCGGTTATTGCTCGTTTCGATTGATCGTTCGTAGGAATATCTCACGGATTTCTAATTAGGGTTTACCGGAAATCTTCTTAATATTAACACTATCATTCTCCATCTTTCATACTAACTTTAGAATGTATATTCCTTAAATCCCTTCGTTAAATCCTTAAGTCTATCAGTGTCTAGGGAATTCTCGGAGAAAATAAAAGTGTGGTTTTTCAGAATCCGACGGCTTTTACATACAATTATTTTTCCCCTGGATCACTAATACGAACTCGAAAATCTGTTCCAAATATTAAATAACTTCAATGAAAATCTATTCCGAATACTTCTAGTAATATTCTCATTTCCACCAAAAAACACTATTCATTCTTTATTCTTCCTTTATTCCCCATATTTATGACAATGTCCTTGTTTTCTCTCGGGCGTTCCTTAACCCTTTCACGGAACCACTGGACTAATCGTTATCGATCTGGATGACATGAGAATATTCTCCTGCTTGGAATTGCCATATCTTATTCCCCTAGGAGATAGATTATTCTTATCTAAGTTGTCAACCATTAGCATTCTTCAAGACATATAAATATTTAAATCGAATTCCATTCATTCATTCAGAAGATCAACTATTACATCGTAGCCGTAACCACTATTCATTCTTACATCATTAAATAACAAAAAGTTTTAATTCTATCCAAAATCTGGGTTCTTACAGTCTCCCCTCCTTAAAAGCATTCCGTCCCGGAATCAGTTTGAAAATAAATGGGGGTACTTCTCTTGCATTGTGCTTTCAAGCTCCCAGGTTGATTTTTCTACATTGTGGTTCTGCCACAAAACTCTAACTAGCTGAATGACCTTGTTTCGGAGCACTTGTTCTTTCCGGTCTATGATTTCCACCGGTTGCTCTACATAGGTCAAGTCTGGTTGCATGTCCACTTGCTCATACTCTACAATGTGCTTGGCATCCGGATTATACTTCCTCAGCATCGAAACATGGAACACATTATGCACCTGCTGTAGATTCGAGGGCAATGCCAGTTCATAAGCTAGTTCCCCAATCCGTCTTATGATCTTAAATGGTCCAATGTATCTGGGACTCAGCTTTCCTTTCTTTCCAAATCTCATTAAACCTTTCCAAGGTGACACCTTTAGAACACTAGGTCTCCCACATCATATTCTTTGCCTTTCCGAGCTAAGTCGGCATATTTCTTTCGTCGATCCTGGGCTGCTACCAGCCGTCCGCTGATTAGATCTACTGCATCTTTAGTTCGTTGGACTACTTCGGGCCCGAGCATCTTTCGCTCCCCAACTTCATCCCAATACAAGGGAGATCGACATTTCCTTCCATAAAGGGCCTCATAAGGTGGCATTCCTATGCTTGAATGAAAACTATTACTGTAGGAAAACTCAATCAATGGCAAGTGATCATCCCAATTTCCTTTAAAGTCTATAGCACAGACTCTCAACATATCCTCTAGCGTTTGTATGGTCCTTTCACTTTCCCCATCTGTCTGGGGGTGGTAGGCTGTGCTCATGTTTAGCCGGGTTCCTACACATTCTTGAAAGCTTCTCCAAAACCTGGAGTTAAATCTAGGATCTCGATCGGATACTATTGCGACTGGGACTCCATGTCACGCCACTATTTCTTTTAAGTAGATATCCACCAGTCTGCCGACCGTGTACCTTTCATTGATCGGGAGAAAGTGAGCTAACTTCGTGAGTTGATCTACAATTACCCATATGGCGTCATGATTAGCCTTGGTCCTTGGTAAACCTACTACGAAATCCATGGCTATGTGTTCCCATTTCCATTCTAGAATCTCTAAGGGGTGTAGAAGTCCGCTGGACCTCTGGTGCTCTGCTTTCACTCGCTGGCAGGTCAAGCATCTGCTTACCCAATCTGCTACGTCCTTTTTCATATTGGGCCACCATTAATACTCCTTCAAATCCCTATACATCTTGGTGCTACTGGGGTGCACCGAGTACCTTGAGTTGTGTGCCTCGTATAAAATCTCATCCTTGAGTTCTTGTACATATGGGATCCATATCCTGTACGTGTACCTCATGATCCCTTCTTTGTCTCTTTCACACTTAATTTCTTCCCCGGTCATTATCTCTTCCGTGGAGTTCTCTTCTTCCTCCATTATCCGTTCACTACTAGAAACAGGTCAATAGATATCGGCTAAAAACCGATGTCTGGCCATTTTACTACCGATGTTGTTCTGGGTGTAGAGAAAGGTCCAACACCTTTCACATCGGTTTTAAACCGATGTCAAAGAGCATATATCACATCGTTTACAGGAACCAAATGATGTTAGTAACATCGGATACTAGAAAATAACCGATGTCAAAGAGTGTTATAGACATCGTTTTCTGTAATGTAACTGATGTCTTCATTCATATTAACATCAGTTAATCACCGAAGTTAAAAGCATCAACAATGTAGCACCATTGTGCTTAAATTACATCAGTTTGTTTGGTGTTAATGATGTTATTGTGTGTAAATTACATCAGTTTGCTTAGTAATAATGATGTTACTTTGTGTAAATTACATCAGTTTGTTTAGTAATAATGATGTTACTGTGTGTCAATTACATCAGTTTGTTTGGTTTCATTGAGTTTAACTAATGTTTTAGTGTTAT
The DNA here is from genome assembly GCA_036435485.1 of Saposhnikovia divaricata. NCBI lineage: Eukaryota > Viridiplantae > Streptophyta > Magnoliopsida > Apiales > Apiaceae > Saposhnikovia > Saposhnikovia divaricata. The sequence continues at coordinate 62,740,039 of CM071598.1, forward strand.
AGCAATACTAGACAAAACAAAACAATAGCCAAAACAAAACAATAGCCAAAACAAAACCATTCCAAAATGAAAAACCACCAATAATATAAATTACCAAGTCAAAATGTCATTTCATCATTCAAATGACAATACCAACCAAAGTACTGAACTGATCAGTTTAGTACAAAAACTAAACTGATCCACAATCGACAAGCGACCACAAAAACTAAACTGCAGATCAGTACTTTCTAGTAGCGTGACAAAACAAAGGTTCAGGTTTCACATGATGAAATAAAACAAAGCATAGAGCTAGCTAGTACACGAATCTTTGGACGTATCCAAGAGCCTCGAGACGCACAACATCAAGCTCCTCCCTTGTGTAAGACTTGCGACTCCTAGGTGTCCACTGTTCACACAGAAACCAAGCATACCTTAGCAATATATAAAATAATAAGGTTTTAAAGTACAACTGAATATGCTAAATTGGTACTTAAACAACCATAATTGAGTCAACCCATAAATTAAAGCATATATATGAAATGCAGTGGAAATCTTTCAAAAAATAACTTTGCAATGTATTTCATTTCCTTGTCTTCGAAAATATCTTTCATATAACGCATGACAACATAACCGCATTTAGTACCACCCGGTTGTTTAGGGCATCCCTATTTTAATAATAAGTTAAGTACCGATTAGTCGCTAAAGAAAACAAATTAACAGCAAAGAACAACTTTTTTCTTTTTAAATGTATGTATAATTAAGATAAATGTTCCGTTAAGATTGATATTTATAGTTATAGTATTGTTCTAAGTTTAACTTGTTTTTTAAACAAGTGCTATGTTCTGGAAATACTAAATGGCAACATGTCATTAACATTTAAATGGGCACGAAGGTATACGATTTCTATAATTCACATATGTACTTGGTGAACAGGCGAACAGAGAAAGTATATATACTATCATATACACTATTCAGTTCTAGTAAACAACAGAGCAAGTGAAAAAGCAACGATTACAAACATATGATTATTTTCACAAATGAATAATAAATGATTGAACTTAAGCATATTATTTATATTCAATAAGCATATTTATTTTCATAATAAACATAAATGAAACAAACATTAAAACAACATATGCGGCCTTAAAATTTAACACATCAATTTATGCAGATAATGCATATGCCATATGCGGACTTCGATATCCTAACGAACATATGTAGACTCTCCGAATGTTATACAAAGAACACATGCATGTTAGATTTAACACAAAATAAAAAATAAATAAACATTCAAACATAAATAGCAGCATCAAAACAAATAAACACTTACGAATTTGAGCTTTAGAGCACTACCCAAACAAGTTCTTCCTCGATCCTCTCTAAAAAAACAGACATATTCAAAAAATTATTAACTAAAAATATAAACAAATTAATAAAATTTTTGGGTAAATGATTCTTACCCAAACAAATTCTCCTTTTAAATGTTGTTCCTGAATTAAGAAGAACAAAGAACAAACTAATTAGAAAATTAAATTTCCAAACCCAAAAATCCCCAATTTAGAACTGAAAATCAAAGTAATTTGAGTTTACATACACATGCAAGTTTACTCACCGATTCAAGCAAAGTAATGTTGCTCCTGCATTAATAAGAACAAAGAAAAAACTAATTAGAAATTAAGAACTCGAACACAAAAAACCCCAATTTTAAACAGGTAAAATCAAAGTAATAGTTCGAGTTTACATTTGAATGCAAGCTAACTTACTTACCGATTCAAGATTTGAAGCAGTAAACAAATGGATTTGTGAAGTGAATTGACCTAAAACTCTATATGAGGCGCAGTCTGAGAAATTAGGGTTAAGAGAGTGAGAGAGAGAGAGAGAGAGAGAGAGAGAGAGAGAGAAGGGGAGAGAGAGAGAGAGAGAGAGAGAGAGAGAGAGAGAGAGATGAGAGATGGTGGCTGTCGAGAGAGGTGAGGTGAGAGAGAGAGGGGGTGGTTGTCGAGAAAGCTGGTGAGGTCCGATATCGAGTCGCCAGAGAGAGGAGAGAAAAGAGAGGAGAGAGCTGTTTAATTTGTTTTAATTAATTATGAGGGCTGTAGCTTGTTTTTGTCTGAACGAGCTCAAAAAAGGGGGGGAATTAAAAAATTGGCTAAGGGGGGAAATAAAGGGGGGAATTGAACTAAAATATTTGCTAAGGGGGAAAATAAAGGGGGAACTAAAATATTTTGTGTGGGCGCGCGGATTGAAAATTTTTTTAAGCATACTTTAGACATCGGTTAATTTTGGACCGATGTCATAATATATCAAAGACATCGGTTGTTTCCCTGACCGATGTCATTGATTTTTCAATGAAATGTCAATGACATCGGTTGTCTCATAATGTGATTTCATAATATATTTTAGACATCGGTTTTTTTATGACCGATGTTATTGATAGTTTTTACATCGGGGACATCGTGAACCGATGTAAAAGGGGCGATGTCTATTCTACTTTTTGTAGTAGTGGTTCTTGACATAGTCTAATCTTTTCTAACAATGGAGGTTGGATTCTAATTTCCATCAACTTTTCTTGGCCTCCTTCGAGTAGCTTAATCTCAATTTCCAACTTCTCAAAATTTTTCACTAACTCTTCTTCTGAAGTTATCATCTAATATTACTTCTTTCTGGGATTTGACATATGATATCTGGCTCACTTCTCTTTTGCTTTTCGAAAATCAGTTTACTCTGTTATAATAAAAAAGTTGACATTTTAATTTGAGGTAATTAAGATAATTATGGCCTAAATTGTGGGCTTATTAAAAAGATACTTTCACTTATCATAAGCCCAACAAGCATCGAGGTTACACTCCATATTCTTAAGAAACTAAAATCTAAATAAAAAAAAAGAGGTTTTTCATCTCAAATTATGCAGGTGTATTGTACAAGGTGCAAGTATAATTTGTTGTTGAGCTAAATGTAACCAATTCTTAATACAGAAGCCAGAAAAAGAGGCTTTCCCTTTGGTAAGAATAAAAAATGACCATAATGAGAAAGAAATGAAGCAGGGAGTCTGAGCAGGTAAGCTATACATTGAGATCACTGATTTGGTAAGACCAAAAAACATAGAGAGTAAAATGATTGCGTATTTGGTATTGTCATACAAGAAAGCAACAAATACATTAGCCTTTTGTAGAGTTGTAGTTGTAAATTGTGGTGAGGTGAAACTAGAAAGTCAAAACTTTTCACGTACAAGTTTCATGCATAAACATGAGATGATTAGCCATATGAAACGTAATCTTCAAACTTGAAACTGCACTGCTCCTACCATTAATGTCTACTGCTACCAACTCTGAACATGGGGAGTCGGATTAGGTAATTTGTTTAATATGGGATTGTCGTCACTGGTTCTGATTTGGCAGGAATTTTTTCAAGTAGGATAACTAATGTATGCTTTGCCGCAGCAATATATGTAAACTAACTGTCTGTGGAGGGGTAGATATTTAATTGGCACAGAGTTTCGTTACATAAGAAGTAGTATTCAAGTGTGATCGAGTTGTTTAAGTTACATAAGAAATTCATCATTCTTGCAAGTTGAAAATGTCAAAGCAAAGAACCAGATTTCTAGCTTGCTTCAACTAGATAAATTATAACTCAGAATGAGTTTGACGAGGAGGATGAGATTTATGCACAATTTATAATTATAATATATAGGATGAAATCGATGTAGCAATATCTTGAGAATAGAGATACTCTTTGCGAACTTCCCATTTATATGCCTTGAACCAAATGAAGTTCTATATCTATAATTGTACTTATGTGGAGGATCAGAGCATTTGATATGAATTCTTAGGAAACAACGGGAGGTTCATTACTTCTATAAAAATGTGCAAACGCACCATAATATATCCTCTCCCAGTCTTATGCAAAAATAGAGTCTTAACATTTCTACATTTCGAGTCCGGGCTAACATTAATCATTTTAATTACAAGTAAAGGAAATATATATTCTATCCATCACGGGTGTATTAGTTGGTCGAAACCGTTAGAAAATTAGCATCGAAGATTTTAGGTTCGATCTCACTGGAAGGTACATAAATAAATGGATTGCCATATTTAGTGGATACGGGTGTGCTAGCAGTCTTGTCCGGACACCGGATTAAAAAAAAAAAGTTGTGACAATAAGTAGTAAACAATTAATTTAAGATAAACAAATATGGGATCCGGGCATGGCAAATGTTTGCTGTGGCAAATGATCCACAGAAACTTTTTGCGGTATGTGTACAATAGATTTTTGGTGTGAAAACATGGAAAAATATTTTGATAATTTATGTGTACCGCGAAAAGTTTTTATGATACTGGACAAGTTTTTTTTTAAATCTCATCCGTTGGATCCACCTTCCAACTATGTAGGAACCATTTATTCAAATTTCATGTATAAAAGTAGTCAAAGTACGAAATAAAATTATGTACAAAAGGTAGAACATAATTTTACATAGTGACACCCAATCATCCTCTAGATAATCTAGTATTCTTGATTAATTTTGTTAGATGTTTTGAATTGCAATTTGCATGGTAGAGTGCGCAGGTCGGAGTGTTTTGTATTTTATAAAATATATATTTTTGTCCTCATTCACAAATTAGCATCCAAACACGTTAACTTAAATGATGGTAATCTTATTTGATCCGTTTTTCTTCATTTCTTCTACTAGTTTTATTTTTATAGCCTAAAAAGTATATTTAAAAAATGATATGTGTTGACTCATTTCTTTGATAACGATAGAATTAAATTAAATTGTTTAATAAAATCCATATCTATTGATAATCAGAGAATAAAGTAATGTGATATTCTAGACCTTTAAACATTCAATATCAGCGTGCTTGTTTATACTCTTAAGACGGACCAAGATGAACAATTAAATCGTCCGCAAAACATATTAGAAGCTTGTATTAGTCCAATAGTAGATCAACACCCCTGTACCAAACGAAACGTAATTATATAGCTTTCCATGCACACCAAAATAAATAAGATATATACTTGTCTGATTATGCTTCAAATCTCGTCATTTAATTGGACCCTGGATATGATATTTCTTATCTCAACGACGTTAAACAATGGGATTTCGTGAATACGTGAAGGCGTGTGGACAAGAGACTAGGAAATGTTTGGCCACCTTTTGAACGTTCTATGCTCGATTTATTAGTTCTTTTTTTCTTTTTAAAGTTTTGACTTATGACCCACATCACTACATTATACCTAGAATATCAAATAGATTGGGTGCTGTTTAAATAAAAAGGTTTATTTTATAAATACGTTTTTTTTCAAAAATACCGTACAATATTGCAATCTGAAAAGCAAATGTTTAATTTTCAGCATGCATTGCAACCTGTCCTCATATGCAATTTCGGTCATATTTTTTAAAAAAATCGAAAATATAGATATTTTTGAAACTTTCCTTACATAAAACAAGTGAGATGAGAAATTATAAAAATATTTACTGTGTATTTTGAACAAAAAAATTTGTTTGAACTGTAAAAGAAAAATGAAAGGATTAATACTATATTTGTTGTTTCTCATTCGACCCGGATATTGAATAACTATATCAAAATTTTGAAATTGAATTTTAACAAATACTATAATAAAATTGTCTAATTTTGACAATTTTTATGTTTATTCTTTGTTGTAGGGAGAATTTCGTTACAACACGAAATTGGAGGTTGCTGGATTTATGGAGCAAAATACGGATATTTTGCTAAGAACACGGGAGGAGATTGGTGTTTGTTTGTGGCTGATCTTGTTGATAGATAGTCAGGGGTGAGCTGAGGCGTATCCATAACAAGGTGCCTACGTACCCTATTTATAGGGATCAAGCCAAACGTAGTTCTTGGAGAGCAAGTTACCTAGGCGGGCTAGGGTTTTAAGAGATAAGCCGTAGTCCAAGCCCACTCGTTTAGGGCTGACGTGGCAGTGAGTCATCAACCCTATCCATGATCTATGGTCCAAAAGGAGGAAGCCTATGGTCTCGCACGGATAGAGTTGGCTAGTAGAGAAGTAATAAGGGCCTTGCATGCGACCTCGAGGAGTCAGGCCATGCGAAGCGAACCCTAGTGTCCAGCTACTCATGCGACCTCGAGGGGTCAGGCCATGAGCCTTCCAGAGAAGAGGAGATAGTGATCTCGTTGTAGTGACCCCGCATTGGAGGTTATGTGCGAAGCGATCCCTTGACGGGAGCCAAACGAAGCGATCCCCGGGTAGCGACCCCGGTAGATGCGACCCCGAGGCTGAGCGGCATGAGAGGCGCATAGGCCTAGCGTGAGAGGCGGAGAGGCCTAGCGTGAGAGGATAGACAAGGTGGCCCTGTAGCGAGGTGGCCTTGTTGCTAGAGGTGGCCCTGTAGCGAGGTGGCCCTATAGCGAGGTGGCCCCGTAGCGAGGCGGCCCTGTAGCTAGGTGACCCTGTAGTGAGGCGGCCTGTAGCGAGGTGGCCTTGTAGCGAGGTGACCCTGTAGCGAGGCGGCCCTGTAGATGCGACCTCGAGGCCGGGCTAGCATGAGACGCCTAGAGGCCTAGCGTGAGAAGCCTAGAGTAGCAGCAGGAGGTCATAGTGAGGCGACCCCTAGGGCGGGATCATGTCTTCGAGAGATTGTCTTCAGATAATATGATGAGATAAAGGTGAGGCGATCCCTGACCGGGCCTCACGCCTTGTTGATCCTTCTTCAATATTTAAGCCCATTAGTAGATAATTGAGCCCATTAAGAGAGGTGGTTGAGCCCATTAAGAGAGGTGGTTGAGCCCATTAAGAGAGGTGGGCCCCTTGCATAGTCGTTTGAGCCTGTTTAGGATCTATGCCGAGATTCGGGCATAACAACTACCCCCCGATTCCATATTGCCATTATGAATGCAATGTGGAATCAAGTAAAGTGACGCCTTCCAGTTGATGCGAAGCCATGTATATGTTAGTGATGGTGACCTCGAAGGGTTCTTCCAAGCACAATATGGTCCTGCAGGGATCTTGAGAGGCGACCTCATAGGGCCTCGCGGTCATAAATTGTTAAATATGTCTTCTGTTTAGCTGATATATGAGCTCATGCTTTCACTTGTGTCTTCAAGCTCTTCCTAGAATATGATGAGAGGACTCTCCTCTGAGCTTACTCCTTGTTATTATGATGAGAAGACTCCTTATATGATGAAAAGACTCCCTTTATGTTGAGGACTCCTCATAAGTTGAGTGGACTCCCCATAGCCCCATATGTGGAGAGGTCTTCTCTTTCTGATATAATGAGAGGACTCCTAGCAGCCTCATATGTTGAGAGGCCTCCTCCTCGAAGCCTCATATGTTGAGAGGCCTCCTCCTCGCAACCTCATATGTTGAGAGGCCTCCTCCTCGCAAACTCATATGTTGAGAGGCCTCCTCCTCGCAGCCTCATATGTTGAGAGGCCTCCTCCTCGCAAACTCATATGTTGAGAGGCCTCCTCCTCGCAGCCTCATATGTTGAGAGGCCTCCTCCTCGCAGCCTCATTTGTGGAGAGGCCTCCTCCTACTGATATAATGAGAGTACTACCTTAGTGGCTCGCACTTCTCAACCTATGACCCTCTGGAGTAACGAGCTCGATCCCGGCCCCGGCTTCGTCCTTGTTTGATGACCCATCTCGCATATGAACACAAAGTACTCCTCCTTCGCCTCGCATAATCCATATTGCTGGCTCTAGCCCCACCTCACATATGTAGCTGGTGGGCCTTGCATCTTTGAAAACTAGTAATTTTGAATTTTCCCAAGTGCTTTGGGATAGCTGATTGAGTCTTCATATGCTCTTATTTGCTTGTAGATTGACTTTAACACATGCCTAGAGATAGCTCCACATTGTATAGACTTACGAATTGACCCATCATCGCCAATGAAGTCAAGTGGCCTTGCATTATAAGATATCGGGCTTGCGGCCTCACAACGCTAGGTGCAGCCTCGCAACGCTAGGTGATGCCTCGCAACGCTAGGTGATGCCTCGCAACGCTAGGTGCGGCATCGCAACGCTAGGTGTGGCCTCGCAACACTAGGTGTGGCCTCGCAACGCTAGGTGTGGCCTCGCAACGCTAGGTGCTGGCCTTGTCTTGAAAATTTTCAAATGCCCTTCTAGAAGAGGTGTATATGTAATGCCACTATCCCCCGAGTCCTCATTATCATTGTAGATGTGATGAGGAATCAAAGTGTTTCAGCAATCTTCTTGTATTATTTGGAGTTGACACCATTTGTAATGAAAGGAATTTGATGTGATCCCGCTATAAGCATACTTGACTCCTTCAATGCTATCCCAGAGCACTTGTACTCTTCACTGTTATCCCAAGGCACTTGGCCTCATCAACGCTATGTGGGGACACTTGGCCTCATTACGCTATCTCGGAGCACTTGGCCTCATCACACGCTATCCCAGGGCACTTGGCCTCATCACGCTATCCCGGGGTACTTGGACTCATCAAAGTTGTCCCAAGGCATTTGGGCTCTCCAACGCTATCCCAGAGCACTTGTACTTGACTTCTTCAACGCTATCCCAAAGTACTTGTACTCTCCAACGCTAAGCAAGAGCACTTAGCTTCTTTAATGTCATAACATGCTTCCCTATGTTGAACAAGAATGTAGATACTGAGGTCTTGAGCTCATTTTATTTTTCAAATACTTTGGCTTATCTTCCTTCATCTCTAGTATGAGCTTGAGACCAATGAGAGCCTCGTTTTCAGCCTCCTTATTTGTTGCTTGCTCTTCCCAGTGTCTTGAGTTAATCGAGGACCTCCTCATTGTCGGCAAGGGTCGGGGGCATCCCCCTTACCCCAAGGATCGGGGGCGTCCCCCCTCTCCTCGGCGTTGAGGTATTTCACCAAGAAGAAGCATCTCACGATCTCGATATCCACACCATATAGGGGCCTCATTAGCTTCATCATATAGGGGCCTCATGATCTCGACGAGGAGATTGGGGTCTATCGTCACGACGATGGGACCACTCACGATCTCCACAAGGAGAGAGGGGGTCTGTCATCATGACGATGGGACCACTCACGATCTCGATGAGGAGATGGAAGTCATTTAGAACCTTGACCCTTGCCTTGGCCTCTATCACTTATCCTTCTTGTCAGTAGTGAGCTTCTCGAGCTTGACTCCTCTTGATCCTCCTTACAATCCTTCTTCTTACAATCTCGGGGTCGGGCTCGTACTTATGGGACCGCTCACACTCTCAACGAGGAGAGGGGGTCTCTCGTCGCGATGATGGGACCGCTCGCGCTCTCTTCGAAGAGAGGGAGGTCTGTCTTCGCGACGATTGGACCGCTCACGCTCTCAACGAAGAGATGGGGGTCATTCCGAACCTTGGCCCCTACTTTGGCCTCGCTCCTAGTGACGTCGCTTATGCTTCTCGAATGCGGCCTCGCAGCGCTAGGTGGGGCCTCGCTATGCTAGGTACAAGCATGGCTTCGCTACGCTAGGTGCAAGCATGGCCTCGCTACGCTAGGTGCAAGCATGACCTCGCTACGCTAGGTGCAAGCATGACATCGCTCCTATGGGGTCGCTCCCGGGGGTAGTTGTTATGCTAGCCCGGCCTCGGCCTCTCACGCTAGCCCGGCCTCGGCCTCTCACGCTAGCCCGACCTCGGCCTCTCCGTTCTTCTTGTTCGAGTTAGTCATCGTTCTCCCAAATTAATGACTGCCCCTCCTTCTAGCGCCAATTGTTATAGGGAGAATATTGTATAACAATATTTTGGAGGTTGCTGGATTTATGGAGCAAAATACGGATATTTTGCTAAGAACACGAAGAACACGGGAGGAGATTGGTGTTTGTTTGTGGCTGATCTTGTTGATAGATAGTCAGGGGTGAGCTGAGGCGTATCCATAACAAGGTGCCTACGTACCCTATTTATAGGGATCAAGCCATACGTAGTTCTTGGAGAGCAAGTTACCTAGGCGGGCTAGGGTTTTAAGAGATAAGCCGTAGTCCAAGCCCACTCGTTTAGGGCTGACGTGGCAGTGAGTCATCAACCCTATCCATGATCCATGGTCCAAAAGGAGGAAGCCTATGGTCTCGCACGGATAGAGTTGGCTAGTAGAGAAGTAACAAGGGCCTTGCATGCGACCTCAAGGAGTCAGGCCATGCGAAGCGAACCCTAGTGTCCAGCTACTCATGCGACCTCGAGGGGTCAGGCCATGAGCCTTCCAGAGAAGAGGAGATAGTGATCTCGTTGTAGTGACCCCGCATTGGAGGTTATGTGCGAAGCGATCCCTTGACGGGAGCCAAACGAAGCGATCCCCGGGTAGCGACCCCGGTAGATGCGACCCCGAGGCTGAGCGGCATGAGAGGCGCATAGGCCTAGCGTGAGAGGCGGAGAGGCCTAGCGTGAGAGGATAGACAAGGTGGCCCTGTAGCGAGGTAGCCTTGTTGCTAGAGGTGGCCCTGTAGCGAGGTGGCCCTATAGCGAGGTGGCCCCGTAGCGAGGCGGCCCTGTAGCTAGGTGACCCTGTAGCGAGGCGGCCTGTAGCGAGGTGACCCTGTAGCGAGGCGGCCCTGTAGATGCGACCTCGAGGCCGGGCTAGCATGAGACGCCTAGAGGCCTAGCGTGAGAAGCCTAGAGTAGCAGCAGGAGGTCATAGTGAGGCGACCCCTAGGGCGGGATCATGTCTTCGAGAGATTGTCTTCAGATAATATGATGAGATAAAGGTGAGGCGATCCCTGACCGGGCCTCACGCCTTGTTGATCCTTCTTCAATATTTAAGCCCATTAGTAGATAATTGAGCCCATTAAGAGAGGTGGTTGAGCCCATTAAGAGAGGTGGGCTCCTTGCATAGTCGTTTGAGCCTGTTTAGGATCTATGCCGAGATTCGGGCATAACATTCTTCATACCAAATCAATTAATTAAAATGTATTCTCCAAAATACTAAGCTAATAACAAGTCATGTACAATCTCAACTAAGCGTAGGTTTTCTTTGCTCAGCTAATTAACAAAATCATTTACAACCTCAATTACGAGCAAGTTTTCTTTACTTTAAAAAAGTTCACTAGCTGTTTAAATATATAAACTATAAGGCATTTCTGAATCGGTCATAATAGACAGAATTTTTGTAGTACAAATCATAAATTATATTGTAGAATAAGTCGAACCATAAACTTTGTTAGATATACTTTATCATGTTCTAGACTTAATAAAAAGTTTTTTATTTTTAAAATTCAAATTTAAATTCATATTATCTGTTTGTGAAAATGTTAATATGTGATTTGAAATTACTAAAAAATGTATATACATGCAACAATGCTATTAACTTTTATTATGTAATAAAAAGTAAATAATAAACTAAGCCATTAAAAAATATATCGTACAGTGAAATAAATTGAAGTCCAATCTTTTAACTTGTAATAAAAATTTTAGTTATCATATAAATACAAAATTTCAAGCTTTAAAAGTGAAAGGACTTATTATAGTGCATGTTTGGCTAACCGTATAAATCGACTTATATGGAGAAATCTCGTTTTCAGCTTATTTAGAGTGTTTGGCAAAAAGTTAACTTATAAGTTTTGATTTACCAAACACTCTACTGACTTATAATTTCTGATTTACCAAACACTCTATTAACTTATAAGTTCTGATTTACTTATCACTTATATGATACTTATCACTTTAAGTTATAAGTTACTTATTTTAAGTTAAGCCAAACAGGCCCATAATCAACCCCAGAGGTTTGGTTTGGTTGAGGACCTGAGATTGAGAAATACGGGGACAAATCGACCTAGCTAGTAGGTAAAGTGAGATAGAAGTAAAGGAATTGGGTTCGAAGATAAATCGTCACAAGAAAAGTCGCGCAATGTTAATGCATGGGTAGACTTTTCTATGGCTGGCCGTTACTTTTCTTTATGCTCACCCTCCTATTAACATTTTACTCTTTCTTATTTGCTTTCTTGTGCCGTTTGTATCATGCAGTTATAGTCGGTACTGCCTTCTGCCTGTACACAAACAACTTTGAATTACATGCAAAATACTCTAGTACATTTTATATATGTTGTTATTCCTGTTAGTATTCAGGTTCTGAAAATCGGGAATCAAACTTGGTTGATAAATATTAATCGGTCAATTGAAATCTATAACCTTTATTAATAAGCTAAACACATGTATTTTGGTTTAACCCCTACAATCTTATTTCTATTATAATTCTATATCTATGTTATTTTTTTAATAAAATAGAAATCCTATTATAATTATAATTTTTTTATTACAACTTTAAATAAAAAAAATAGTTTCACCCCTAGAATCATATTTCCATTATAATTTTATGTTATTTTTTAAAGAAAATAATAAAATTGAAATCCTATTATAATTATAATACAATTTTTTTTATCATAACTTAGAATCAAAAAATAATACGATCAATTCTCCAAAAGATTTTTCAAGAAGAACAACTTAAACATGTTTCTATACACTACTCTAGAACAATGTTCCTTGCGATTATATGTTAATTTTTAAAAAAACATAATAAAATTGAAATCTTATTATTATTATAATTCTTATATTGTATTAGCAATTTTTTTATTATAACTTAGAATAAAAAAAGATTACAATCAATTAATTTAAATATTTTTCAATGAAAACAACTGAAACGTGTTTCCATGCACTTCTATTAAACAATCTAAATAAATTTTTATGCAAATAACATAGTTCTTTTTTATAATTTTATAATATATTTTTATAAAAATTTAATTAAATAAAAAATTAATAATTAATTAACATAAATCTGCGAGCTAAGCACCTATTATCATCTATTATAATTAGGTTGAAATATGAGCGAGACATTTGGTGTTTGGCAAATAATTAAGTCATTTTAAAGTCATAAAAACTTGGTGTTTGGCAAGGCTTAAAGCCAAGCCCATTTGGTTTTAAGTTAAAAATGACCTGTTTTGGCTATTACAGTTTTAAACTGGCTTTAAGTTAAAAAATTGCTTTAAGTCATAAGTTCCATTTAGGTACTTTTGATTTATAGTATGACTTATCGATTTTTTTTTTCACGATTCTTCTAAAGTTTAAATATTATGAATTTAATTTTTTTTTAAGTAAAATTTCATTTTAAGTCAAAATTATTAAATCCACATTTAACTTTAAGTAAAATTACCCAAACACATTTATTCAACTTAAAGTAAATAACTTTACTTTCTCCTTTAACTTAAAAATATCTCCATTAAATCAAAATTAACTTAACCCAAACACCACTATAACCATACTTTTACACAAGTCATTTTAAAAGTCATAAAAACTTACTCATAACCGTACTGTTCTATTGGTAATATGCAGTAATTTTGAAGATTATTATTACGTTCGGCCCGAATTTTGTCCTCACTTTTTAAAATTTGCACTTTTTGAGAATTGGACCAAATCAAGTTGAGTCTTTTAGAAAATCGGGTCAAATTGGATCTGGCCGAACCGAAATTTTTTAACATTTATAGTACTAATATTTTTTATATTATTAAAAATGTTACATATTTTGATTTTATCCAAAAAAAATGGTTTTTTATCTAATCTTTTTAAACTATATATTAACTTTTTTAAAATTATTAAAAATGTAACATATTTTTAAATTTTATTTATAATAAGTTGAGTTTTTATCCGGATCGAACTGGGTTTTTTCGAATTTCGGACTTTATCCGAATTTTTTAGGTTTCGGGCTTTATCCAGGCTTTTCAGATTTCAAGCTTTTATTCGGATTTTTCGGATTTCGAATCGGATTGAATTTGATGAAAAATAGGAAATTCATATAAGCCCGCAGACTGAACCAAATTGAATCGAATTTTTTCAAACCGGACTTTTCGAATTTTTTTCCAAATTAAATCGGACCAAATTTTAGGTTTGAACTTTTTGAACATCTCTTGTTATTATTGACGTGAGATTTGAAATTTAAAGTATTCATATCTCACATTTATGCAGATGCTACTTCAATTTGATACACTAACTTTAAACAAAAATCCAAAATGTTAATAAATAGTAGTAATTTAAAAAGACTTGACAGTCTTGATCACTAAATTAACCCCTCCACACGTATGCGTGTAGTAATACATTGTTTGTTATATATACATAGGTATCATTTGGCAATATAATGACCCACAAATCACCTTACTCCTATGGCTGCAGATCATAATAATACCTACATTTCTTCTGCATACACCTTCCCGTTTCTTGGCCCGAATAGATCCATGGAGCTCCAACACCTCCCTCGTAAACCCAAACTCCAACTCTCCCCTACTCTGCGTGACCTTTTACAGTTACATCACGTCGGATCAGAGTACAACAATAACTACTCTGATGACTCCCCTCACCAAGTCATTAACCTTAACGACGATGTTTCCATTCCAACATCTCCTCCTTTTGTCCTTGCATTCAGTAACCTTACTTATAGCGTCAAAGCTACGGAAAATAAATTAACACTGCTCCCTTCATTTCTTAACCAAAATTCTAGTAACAAAACATCCAACACCAAAGTTTTGTTGAATAGCATCTCTGGTGAAGCGAAAGAAGGCGAGATTATGGCTGTTCTGGGAGCCAGTGGCTCTGGGAAGTCTACGTTGATAGATGCACTCGCTAATCGCATAGCAAAAGAAAGCTTAAAAGGGACTGTAACGCTAAATGGTGAAATTTTGGAGTCCAAGCTTAACAAGATCATTTCGGCTTATGTCATGCAAGATGACCTGTTGTTTCCGATGTTAACTGTGGAGGAAACGCTGATGTTTTCAGCTGAATTTCGTCTTCCACGGAGTCTGACCAAGTCGAAAAAGAAAGCTAGAGTTCAGGCACTCATTGATCAATTAGGACTGCGAAACGCTGCCAAAACAGTGATTGGAGATGAAGGCCATAGAGGAGTTTCTGGTGGGGAACGCCGTCGTGTGTCAATTGGAATTGACATAATTCATGATCCGATTGTGCTCTTTCTCGATGAGCCTACGTCGGGGCTTGATTCCACTAGTGCATTTATGGTGGTTAAGGTTTTACAAAGAATAGCACAGAGTGGAAGCATAGTTATAATGTCGGTGCACCAGCCAAGTTCCCGGATTATTAAATTACTAGACCGGTTGATTTTCCTTTCGAGAGGAAACACTGTGTTTAGTGGTCCACCAGCGGGTCTGTCACATTATTTCGCGCAATTTGGGAATCCAATACCAGAGCACGAGGATAAAACTGAGTTCACACTTGATTTGATTCGTGAACTTGAAGGTACGGCTACTGGAACCAAAAAATTAGCTGATTTTAACCGAGCATGGCAAAGAAGACAGAGTCCTCTTTCAACTGCCACTACTAGTGGTGTAAGATTGTCGCTAAAAGACGCTATTAGCGCAAGCATTTCAAGAGGAAAGCTTGTGTCTGGTGCCACAAATAATACAAATCTCGAAACTGAAAACTTGTCTTCCTCAGTACCGAGATTTGCTAATCCTTTGTGGATTGAAATGGTGGTGATTGCGAAAAGATCTTTAAAAAACTCATGGAGAATGCCGGAATTGTATGGAATGAGATTAGGCGCGATTATCATAACAGGAATTATTCTTGCAACTATGTTCTGGAACCTAGATAATACACCGAGAGGCGTTCAGGAAAGGGTGGGCTTTTTCGCTTTTGCAATGTCAACAACATTCTACACATGTGCGGAGGCCATGCCCGTGTTTCTTCAAGAACGTTACATTTTCATGAGAGAAACAGCTTATAATGCTTATAGACGTTCCTCTTATGTTCTCTCTCATTCAATTATCACCATACCTTCCTTGATGTTCCTCTCTCTAGTTTTCGCCGTGATAACTTTCTCGCCTGTTGGCTTAGCTGGTGGACTATCCGGCTTCATGTTCTACTTCTTGTTCATTTTCGCAGCATTTTGGGCGGGAAGCTCTTTTGTCACATTCCTCTCAGGCGTCGTGGCACATGTTATGTTAGGCTACACCGTGGTAGTAGCAGTTCTAGCGTATTTCTTATTGTTTAGTGGATTTTTTATTACTCGTGATCGGATTCCAGGTTACTGGATATGGTTCCATTATCTTTCTCTAGTGAAGTATCCATATGAAGGTGTGTTGCAAAATGAATTTCATGACCAGACGAAATGTTTCGTTCGGGGCATTCAGATATTCGATAATTCTCCTTTGGTGTCGGTGCCTGATGTGGTGAAGCTACAGCTGCTCAAGGATTTGAGTAAAACTTTGGGAACAAATATTACCAGCACCACCTGTTTGACAACTGGTTTGGATATATTGAAGCAACAAGGGGTGACTGATTTAAGTAAGTGGAGTTCCTTATGGATTATTGTGGCTTGGGGCTTCCTTTTTAGGTTTTTGTTCTACTTGTCTTTGTTGCTGGGAAGCAAAAACAAAAGGAGGTAATGTTGGTTTACCTTTGTTTCTTGTTGCAGAGAAATGTTGCACTCGTACAAAGAAACTTGATCTCATTGGCTGAAAATTACAAAATAAAATTTAAAATATCCAAAGAAATGGTACTTGTTTTTGTATATTTGAATTTTCTATTTTAAGTTTAAGAATGTGTAATCTTCTGGAGCATAATTCGTTTTATGTTACATCTAGTTCTTATATCGATAATGGTGTTAGAGTGTGCTTGTTGTTGTAAGGTTTTCTGCGGAGCAAAAACTGCAGTACAGCCATTTTTTGAATGTCATTAATTAGTCCATTACCAAATGGAATGGTGATAATTTTAATATAAAGCAGTTTTCTTTAGTGTCAACTATCAAGTTGCTTAACATGCCTGTAGACATCTTAAAACCAGTAGTTGTTCAATACAGGAATTTCCAGAGAGTACATTGGCATCACTGCATCTGCCAATAACAGATGCGTCATGATTGCAGAGTACGGGAATCTATTAAGCCTCCTCAATCTCCAATAAACAAAACCTCCAAGTCTAAATGTAGCGTTGTTGACCACTTCATGGATACATGATGGTCTCCTACTTACACTAGACGCTTGAGAAGCTGAAATAGAGTAATTCAGGTGAACCTCAGTCTGAAGTAAAAACTGTTGCCTCTAACTGGTACGCTTTGGTGAAAGGGGAAGACCAACACAGATACGGAGACATGATGCTGCTAATAGTCAAAGCCCCAATAAGCTTGTTGTTCACTACAAGAATCTGCAGCTGAATAGCATCCAGAGGAGATGCTCCACCCATGTTAAGCCCGGTCATTGCACCAGGAATGATATAAGACCCACAGTTTTGGTATTATCCAGGACAGGAGATAGAGGTATAACAAGGGACCTTTCACTTGCTGTTAGCGATTTTACAACCTACACGCAAGTGCATGTATTGTCACAACAAGTAGTATAATAATTCGTTACCACAGAGATTAATTCTAAACCGCTAATTGCCAAACATCATTCCTCTTATAATTCAAGTTAATAAAGATATGAAATAAATATCACTCGAAAATCAATTAATACAACTAAAATTTCAAGAGTAATAAAAACTAGGCCTTTAACTTCATCTTGTGTACTTCAACAAACTACGCTTGTGTCTCTATTTTAGTGCTCCAATTGCTAGTCTAAGGCTTTTAACTAATCACGAGGACCTTCCGAATCTCAAGTGATCCTAATTCATTAACCAATTCCCGTATTCCTATGAAGAATTTAAGTATTTGAACAGCTTTAAGTACTACCTCAATTTGACTACCAAGGGTGTTCAGGTATATTCCTATCCAAACCACAAATCAGTATAATATACTAGACCCAAGTTATAGTGATCAAGCCTTCTTAACTTAGATTTTCTTTTCCAAGTCAATCCAAATTACCAAATCAATTCCAAGGTTGATCATTCCCTTGAAAAGCATTAAATACAAATCACTATAAGCAATTGTAATGAACACCATAAATAGAGAACCAAAGAACAATTTAGATAAAAACACAAGAATCCATTACTAGCCTAGAAGGGTTTTTAGCTAAACATCACAAAAGAGAACACTACATACATAAAGGAAGACGTGATATCAAGATTACAATAAAGAAAAGTGAAGAAGAGAAGATAAAACTCTAGAATTCTTCTTCTCCCAAAATCAATTCCTTGTGCTTGTGTCTTCTCCCTTGTTGTGTGTATAACGCCCTACAAATATCGTACATATAATTATTATTATATAATATTAAATATGGAATATATGGTGTGAATTTTTTTTTTTTAGGTTAAATGTAAGTGACATCATTTTTACATGCTTATATGATGATCTATATGTGAAATGTGAGTCCATGTATTTTTATTTGAATTTTTATGATTTAAAATCTATTTAAATTATGCATTATTGATCTTTTTAGAATTTTATAAAATCATCGGAGTTATTAAAAATCACGAAATCTTTTGTGTTATTATCTTGATGATATTATTTAGTTTTAAAAATTATTGGGAGAATTATTTTGGTTATTTAAGTATTTTAAAATGATTTTACGAGTTATATTTCATTTACAGGATCAAAACTTGTAAAATTCATATTTAATTCAATTTTGATCGTAAAAATATTTTAAAAATATGGGGATGTTTGTAAATTCATAAAATTTATTTTAAAATTTCACTTATTTCCCATTTAATCTCGATTTTAGAAGCTTTTATATTTGATTTTCAGCATTTTAAATGACCAAAGTGCCCCTATTTTTCAGTCCCTAAATTAACAATCTTTTCCCCAATTCAGTCGGGCCTTTGTCTCCCTCCACTCCCCAGAACTCTCTTGACTCTTCCTCTTTATCTTTCTAACATATCTCTTTCTCTCTCAATCTCTCTCTCTCTCTCTCTCTTAATCTCTCTCACGGTCCGAAGGACGTAGACTCAAGGAGTAAAGGAGAGGCTAAGGCTGAGAACTTGTGGAACTAAGTGATTAGAGTAAAAGTATTCTGTTAAGGCAAGTAACTCAAACATTTTATTGCAGTTCAGATTCTTCATGGATTGTTGTTTAAGTTCTTATAACTTACTGTTTTTTAAGTTATCTGTTAAATCTCTTGTACTATACTGTTAATCTGTATAAACTATTGCTTAAACCTTTATACCCTCTCATTTTCCTTTATAGATTATCTATTTTAACTGTTGTACCTCCTTGCTTGTTCTAACTCTCGTTGAACTACAAATCTTGTTGTATAACATACCTTTTTCATAAGCTTAAACATTATTTCATATATATTCCCTTAATTCACACCAGCATTACTATACCTTATAACCCTTGATAAATCTCTAAATCCTTAAACCTTGTTGTGTAATAAATCTTTTGTACTAGCTTAAACCTTATTTCATATCCATTTCCTTAAACCACGCTCGCCTAACTATACCCTGTAACTTTTGAATTAAACTCTGGATCCCTAACCTTTCTTTTATTTTATTCTTTATAAATTAATGGCCCTTGTTGGCTTATACTTCTATTTTCCCCGAGCCATGTTCGATACCACCTTGTATTACACCCTTATAATGAGAAGAGCTTGATAAACCTTTATTTTTATATACTTGTGAATCACACTTGAACCCTACCTTGCGAACCTTATACAATTAAATTGGATCGCTCGCTTAACTTTTAATCATTTATTCTTGAAAATTAAACAGAATAATCCCCTGCTCTGAATTATTGCATAAGAATTCTATCCATCGAAAATCGCTTTATTATATGGACATTTAATTAATTATTTTAATTAGCGTTAGAGGCTAGGGTGGTCCTAGTCCAGCACTTTAATTGGGCGTAAGAGGCTAGGGTGGTCCTAGTCCAGCAACAGAGGCCAATGTGTTGCCTAATTGGGAACCCAATTTTTAAAGTCTAGAGGGACCTAGTGTCCGGTATGGGGACATTACGTGGCTGATCACCCGTATTGTCCGGTTTTAATAAAAAGCTTAATTTAATTAAAATGTTTTAAAGGTGGAAATATGCTATAAAAAGAGAATTGATTGCTCTCTCTTTCTCCCTACCTTGGAAATGGATTATAAATTGTCAAATATTGGAAGAGCTCAAAGAATGATCCCTATAATGTTATATCCATATTTCTGTTATTGATTCCTTTGCATCTATATTGTTACTTGCTGAGCATTTGGCTCACTCCTTGCTATTGTTTCTAACCCTTTTTCAGTTAAAGAAGAAAAAGATACGAAGTAGGAGCTATATCCGAGAAGAACTTGTTGTGGACCTTAGGCAGCCTAGTTGCACTCTACTAGAAGGTTGGGCTTTTGGGTATCAGTAAAAAAATTTGTGTAATAGTTCTAGTTGGTTGTATTATATTTGTGGAGTGTATGTATCTTTTAATTAAGGATTTAGTATTGTAATGTAATAACTTAGTTAGTAGTTGCTTGTTTCATACCACTACCTGTTAGAGATCCGGGTTAGTAGTGGGATTGTATTTATTTCTTATTATTTTGTTATCAAGGTTTATGTTTTTAGTTGGTATTGTGATGCCCCAATCTTTGCTCTGATCGGGAGTGCATTTTGGTATGGTTCACCTGATCAGTTAGGACAGGTTGAACATGTGTTTGTATTATTTCTTTAGTAGTTGAAATTGTGGTTGGTGTTGGAATGTATTGATTTGGATTCAAATTACAGGTGGATAGTCCGTATTACGAATACTACATGCCGAAATTTTCCAAAATTTCCCTGTATTAAAAATCCATTTTATCTAATTAAATCCAATAATTTATTATAAAAGTACATTTATAGTCCATTATTCATGGATGATTGGGATCAATACTTGAGGCGTTGTGTACAGGGCATAGTCCATTATACGAATAGGTCATGTCCGATTTTGGTAGAAAAGGATCGTCACGTGCGAGTGATAAGTATTTAGAATTAACAAGATATGCAAACAAAAGTTTTAAGTTTATGTTGGAAATTCGAAGGCCTACAGGATGAGCCTTTCGATATGTGAAATGATATAAAGGAATTCTAGAATTAAAGAAATGACTTGGAAATTGAAAGAGAAATGGTTGAGTATTACCGTCATATGTTTTCTTACGGTCGATTCTGAGGACAGAATCCTATTAAGGGGGGAAGGATATAACGCCCTAGAAATATCGTACATATAATAATAATTATTATTTAATATTAAACGTGGAATATATGGTGTGAATTTTTTTTTTAGGTTAAATGTAAGTGACATCATTTTTACATGCTTATATGATGATCTATACTGAAATGTGAGTCCATGTATTTTTATTTGAATTTTTATGATTTAAAATCTATATAAATTATGCATTATTGATCTTTTTAGAATTTTATAAAATCATCAGAGTTATTAAAAATCACGAAATCTTTTGTGTTATTATCTTTATGATATTATTTAGTTTTAAAAAATTATTGGGAGAATTATTTTGGGTATTTAAATATTTTAAAATGATTTTACGAGTTATATTTCATTTAAAGGATCAAAACTTGTAAAATTCATATTTAATTCAATTTTGATCCTAAAAATATTTTAAAAATATGGGGATGTTTGTAAATTCTTAAAATTTATTTTGGAATTTTTAATTTTAAAATTTCACTTATTTCCCATTTAATCTCGATTTTAGAAGCTTTTATATTTGATTTTCAGCATTTTAAATGACCAAAGTGCCCCTGTTTTTCAATCCCTAAATTGACAATCTTTTCCCCAATTCAGTCGGGCCTTTGTCTCCCTCCACTCTCCAGAACTCTCTTGACTCTTCCTCTTTAATCTTTCTAACATATCTCTTTCTCTCTCAATCTCTTTCCCTCACAATCTCTCTCTCTCTCTTAATCTCTCTCACGGTCCGAAGGACGTAGACTCAAGGAGTAAAGGAGAGGCTAAGGCTGAGAACTTGTGGAACTAAGTGATTATAGTAAAAGTATTCTGTTAAGGCAAGTAACTCGAACATTTTATTGCAGTTCAGATTCTTCATGGATTGTTGTTTAAGTTCTTATAACTTACTATTTTCAAGTTATCTGTCAAATCTCTTGTACTATATTGTTAATCTGTATAAACTATTGCTTAAACCTTTGTACCCTCTCATTTTCCCTTATAGATTATCTATTTTCACGGTTGTACCTCCTTGCTTGTTCTAACTCTCGTTGAACTACAAATCTTGTTGTATAACATACCTTTTTCATAAGCTTAAACATTATTTCATATCTATTCCCTTAATTCACACCAGCATTACTATACCTTAACCCTTGATAAATCTCTAAATCCTTAAACCTTGTTGTGTAATAAATCTTTTGTACTGGCTTAAACCTTATTTCATATCCATTTCCTTAAACCACACTCGCCTAACTATACCCTGTAACTTTTGAATTAAACTCTGGATCCCTAACCTTTCTTTTATTTTATTCTTTATAAATTAATGACCCTTGTTGGCTTATACTTCTATTTTCCCCGAGCCATGTTCGATACCACCTTGTATTACACCTCTATAATGAGAAGAGCTTGATAAACCTTTATTTTTAAATACTTGTGAATCACACTTGAACCCTACGTTGCGAACCTTATACAATTAAATTGGATCACTCGCTTAACTTTTAATCATTTATTCTCGAAAATTAAACAGAATAATCCCCTGCTCTGAATTATTGCATAAGAATTCTATCCATCGAAAATTTGCTTTATTATATGGACATTTAATTAATTATTTTAATTAGCGTAAGAGGCTAGGGTGGTCCTAGTCCAGCACTTTAATTGCGCGTAAGAGGCTAGGGTGGTCCTAGTCCAGCAACAGAGGCCAATGTGTTGCCTAATTGGGAACCCAATTTTTAAAGTCCAGAAGGACCTAGTGTCCGGTATGGGGACGTTACGTGGCTGATCACCCGTATTGTCCGGTTTTAATAAAGAGCTTAATTTAATTAAAATGTTTTAAAGGTGGAAATATGCTATAAAAAGAGAATTGATTGCTCTCTCTTTCTCCCTACTTTGGAAATGGATTATAAATTGTCAAATATTGGAAGAGCTCAAAGAATGATCCCTATAATGTTATATCCATATTTCTGTTATTGATTCCTTTGCATCTATATTGTTACTTGCTGAGCATTTGGCTCACTCCTTGTTATTGTTTCTAACCCTTTTTCAGTTAAAGAAGAAAAAGATACGAAGTAGGAGCTATATCCGCGAAGAACTTGTTGTGGACCTTAGGCAGCCTAGTTGCACTCTACTAGAAGGTTGGGCTTTTGGGTATCAGTAAAAAAATTTGTGTAATAGTTCTAGTTGGTTGTATTTATATTTGTGGAGTGTGTGTATCTTTTAATTAAGGATTTAGTATTGTAATGTAATAACTTAGTTAGTAGTTGCTTGTTTCATACCACTACCTGTTAGAGATCCGGGTTAGTTGTGGGGTTGTATTTATTTCTTATTATTTTGTTATCAAGGTTTATGTTTTTAGTTGGTATTGTGATGCCCCGATCTTTGCTCTGATCGGGAGTGCATTTTGGTATGGTTCACCTGATCACTTAGGACAGGTTGAACATGTGTTTGTATTATTTCTTTAGTAGTTGAAATTGTGGTTGGTGTTGGAATGTATTGGTTTGGATTCAAATTACAGGTGGATAGTCCGTATTACGAATACTACATGCCGAAATTTTCCAAAATTTCCCTGTATTAAAAATCCATTTTATCTAATTAAATCCAATAATTTATTATAAAAGTACATTTATAGTATTGGGAAGTCGGGGCGTTACAGTGTGTCTCTCCCGTAACTGATGTCTCCCTCAAGTCACGTACGTGTCTTCTAATCCACTCCAAGATATTAATATAACTGACCTATATCTAAATATATATGTATTTTAAATATTTATTAATAATACAAATCAGTTTCCTACATAAATAGAACTCTTAAAAATAGAAATTCGAGTTGACTGCTTCTGGTCTTTTTCTGGATAGTTCTGAACATCATTAAAATCTGAGACCATACTTGAATTAAAGGCCTTCTCGCAAGCTTTCCAACGACTGCTTACGGACCTCATTCCGACATCTGGAACTCCCGTAATAGCCAAAACAGTGAACACCGCGCAAGTTGGTCCGAAAGTCTGAATTTTGCTAGAATTACTTCAAATTTTGCAATTTCAGCCACAATCCTTCTATTATAAGGAATTCTTTTTCCATACAATAAAACATATAAAACAATTAAATAAAAATCCAATTTCATGCAAAATTAACTAAAAATATAGAGCAAATATGATCATAACGATCATATATCACTTGCTCAAGTGTTTCCTGACGAGGAGTCACTCCAAGCAGAACTAGCAGGAATGATGTACCTTGGAGTTAAAAGAAAAACCTTGAGCAGAACTAGCAGGAACATTGCCTGACGAGGAGTCGCTCCAACCAGAACTATCAAGAACTTGCCTCCAAGGCTACAATACTATAAGAATCGAAAATTCAAACCATTTTCTTTCCAGATTCTATACAAACATATTAGAGATAGGTAATATTTAAAAACTGTTATGGTCTATACCATGAAATGATAAACAAGGACAATCCTGACAGTGTTACCCTGAGCGAAAATGAACTGAAGAACGAAACCGATAACAGAAAGCTGAAGAAAAGCCCTGATAATAGTGTAAACCATTTCACCTTCCAATCTCAGCTTAGAGAAATCTTTGTGTAGAACAAAATTAACATGAGATTAGTATATATTAATATTGTTACAGGGAGAAATACAGAAACGACCTCGCCGTGATGGGAATAAATGATGAGAGGGACTGGCAGTGGCACACTTCATTACCCGTCACCAAATTCAAATTATAAATATGAACAATCAGTTTATATAAATATGAATTTTACTTAGTTAATCATTACTTTTTATTTTAGATACATGCACGAGTTAATATTGTACATTTTCTATTACACTTCACACGATATTAATCGTAGGTGTTTTTTATTCCGTTTTATACCAAAACAGGGGATTTGCTCCATAACATTCCTCAAAGAAACAAAATTTCTTCGAACGCGATGCTCTTTGGGTACTCCCTTCAAAATCATTACGACAATGTAATAAAATGATTCAAATCTATTTTGTGCTTTAAGTACGTATTACTGTAGAGCTCTGTGTGATTTCAAGTTTGACAGAGATTTGATTTCATTGAAATTGTAAGACCCGATGGGCTTACTATAGTTGACAATTTTCAGGCTAGCAGCACATCCCAATGAGACGATGGAAATTCACTGGATTTTGGTTGATTCTCTTTTTGCAGTTCAATCATAATATTAAATGCAAAATGTGGTCGTCGTTTTGACAATTGGTGAACTTCAGATGAGATGAATGAGAGAGACAAGATCACATAGTTAAGGCTTTGATGATGCATCTTGTTAAGTAACCAATCGTTTTAAAACCTTAAGGTGCCTAAGCACTGACACCATGTTAAGTAACCAGTCGCTCTAAAACCTTAAGGTGTTAGATGAAGGCCTAACTGGATCTTTATATTATATTCTAATAGCACTTAACATATAGGATAAATTTGTAAATGTTACGTAGTTTTGCTACCTCATCTCATTTACTTGAATTGATGATCTTCAAACGATATTGTGTGTAGTATTTTGTCAATTAAAATGAATTCAATGTGTGCTTAAATGAAGCCATAATTCAAATGTTGGTGGATTGTGGCCCAGAGCTAACAACAGGATTGCCCTGTTCAATTTGAACCCATTCCTGTCTGCACCTTCAAGAGGCCACACAGATAATGTCAAATTGTCCCTTGCAAAGGATGCCAATTGGTAGCAACATCGCATTAGAAATATTGGTAATTGCCCAGTGTTAATTAATATATGTTGTAGCATAAGATCATGTTGGGGCCTTCCTCTGACACCTTAAGGTTTTAGATGGACTGGTTACTTAATATGGTATCAAAGCTCGGTTTAGGAGAGGTCTCAGGTTCGAGTCCCTCCACCCCCAGGGGATTGTTAAATCCTGTTGGGGCCTTCATAGAAGTGGCCAAACTTTATTACATATGGCCATCAAAACATCGACTGTAAAGTGCTCAGGTTGCTTCTCCTCAATAAATAATCTCAAGTCTTAAGCTAATATATCAACTTATTTTGTTTTCATCCTTAGTGTTTGTTGGAAACATGTATGGGCTTATACCAAATAATGTATATATATATATATATATATATATATATATATATATATAAGAAGAATTTCTTTCAAATTTTATATCAAATAAATAATCTCAAGTCTTAAGCTTATATATCAAATTTCTTTTCTTTCTCTCGCACAAGAGCTTCAACTCTTTCTTTCTAGCTCTCTGCTCTCTTACACTTCGGTGTGTTTCTACAATGGCGGTACAATGAGCCTATTTATAGACTTCAAAATACAAGCTAACATCATTGCTTACATCACTATTATTTATTTCAAGCCTACCATCTAAGACTAATCTCCATTTTTGACTATTGGCTATCCTTCTTATTTGACTTCAAGAAGAGTTTGAATTCTAACACTCCCCCTCAAACTCGACTTTGCATTCCAAGCTTCATCTTCATGTTGTGAAATAACTCCGGCTTCAACGGCTTCGTGAAAATATCTGCTAAATTTTCTTCGGTCCTGCAGTGCACCAACTCCATAATTTTGTCATTCACCTGCTCTCGTATGAAATGATATTTGATGTTGATGTGCTTACTTTGACTGTGTGACACCGGATTCTTTGCAAGTGAGATAGCAGATTTGTTATTCGCGTATATAGTAACCGGATCCTCCTTTGTGAGATTTAACTCGCTCAATATGTAGCCTAACCACATAGCTTGACATGCGCACGCTGCTGTTGCGATGTATTCTGCCTCACATGTTGAGAGAGTAACTGTCGGTTGCTTCTTTGATGACCACGAAAATATCACCGAACTGATATGAAAAGCATATCCTGAAGTGCTTTTCCCGTCATCCAAATCTCCACCATAATCACTATCTGAATAGCCAACTAATTTTGAATCTTGAGAATGCGTGTAAAACAAACCATGATCAAGTGTACCTTTTATGTACCTCAAAATTCTTTTAGCTGCCATGAAGTGATCTTGCTTCGACTTCTCCATGTACCTACTAACCATTCCAACTGCATACATAATATCCGGACGAGTGAAAGTTAGGTACCTCAGACTTCCAACCAAACTTTTGAACAATGTCGAATTTACCGACTCCCTTGTTGAATAAATTCTCAACTTTATGCTTCCTTCTGCTGGCGTGCTTACTGGCTTGCAATCTTCCATTCTGAACTTGCTTAAAATCCCATTTTTGCTTTATTTCCCCTCGATTCCAAGAAAGTATGACATTTGACCAATATCTGTCATCTCAAATTCGTTAGTCATGACTTTCTTAAAATCATCAAACATACCAGGGTTGTTGCCGGTAAAGATCATGTCATCCACGTACAAGCACACGATCATAATATCTCCCCCTGAATTTGTTTTGGTGTAGAGTGCATGCTCGTATGGACTCTTCACAAAACCATTCTTCTGAAAGTATTCATCAACCCTTGTGTTCCATGCTCTCGGGGCTTATTTCAACCCGTACAATGCTTTATTTATCCGGTAGACTTTATCTTCCTTGCCTTTCGGAACATATCCAGGAGGCTGCTCAATATAGACCTCTTCTTCGAGATTCCTATTCAGGAATGCTGACTTCACATCCATCTGAAAAATCTTCCACTGGTTCTGAGCTGCAATTGTTGTAAGAAGTCTGATGGTATCAACTCTTGCAACTAGAACAAATACCTCATCATAGTCAATCCCGTATCTCTGCTTGTAGCCTTTAGCCACCAACCTTGCCTTATGTTTTTCCACTTTTCCTTCTTGATTTGTCTTGGTCTTATAGACCCATTTGACACCAATAGCTTTGTGTCCTTCTGGAAGATCAGTGAGCTCCCAAGTATCATTTTTCTTGATAGCACCAATTTCTTCATCCATGGCCTTATTCCATTTACTTTCTTCAGAAGCTTCCTCAAATGTCACTGGATCACATTCAGCCATCAAACAAAATAAAGAATAATCAAAAGATGTTTGTACCAGACTTGTTGCTTCATAAATATCATCCAGACTCCGCATTTTTCTCGGGGCTCCCCCTGAACTGCTGCTACTGCTGCTTCCTGAACTCGATGGTGTCGAGGTAGGAGTTTGCTGATTTGGACTTTGGGGAGGAGTTGGATCATCATCTCCGCCATCTTCACTGCTGGAGTCATCACCATCATCATCATCATCATCATTAAAGAATAAGCCTGTAACTTTTCTTTCTTCCTCGTTCCATCTCCAGTAATCAGATTCATCGAACTCAACATCTCGAGAAATGATTGATTTCTTCGTGAGGGGATTATAAAGTCTGTAAGCTTTGCTCCTTTTATCATATCCGGTAAAGATGCATTTTTCTCCTTTATCATCCAGCTTCTTCCTTTTCTGATCGGGAACATGTGCATATGCAATGCACCCAAAAATATTGAGATGTCCAACTGATGGCTTGCTACCACTCCATGCTTCATTTGGAGTTTTGTTTCTGACACTTTTAGTTGGACAGCGATTCAACAAATAAACTACACATAGAACGGCTTCAGCTCAGAAAGTTCTTGACATGTGCTTTGCTTTCAACATACTCCTTGTCATGTCTAGAATTGTGCGATTCTTTCGTTCTGCAATGCCATTTTGTTGTGGAGTATATGCCGTTTTCAACTGATGATTTATTCCATGTGCTTTGTAAAAACTTCTAAAGAGATTTGAAGTATACTCACCTCCTCTGTCTGATCTGAGTATCTTCAAATAATGGCCACTCTATTTTTCCGCCAGTGCTTTGAACTCCTTGAATTTATCAAGAGCCTCCGCCTTTTCTTTAAGGATATACACCCAACTTTTCCTGCTAAAATCATCAATAAAAGTTAGGTAATACCTATTTCCGCCAAGTGATGTAATATCAAATGGACCAGCAATATCAGTGTGAACAATCTCCAATGGCCTTCTAGCTCACCATGATTTTCCAACTGGAAAGCTGTGTCGATGTTGCTTTCCTTTAACACAAGCTTCACACAATTGATTTGGTTCGTTGATTGCTGGAAAACCGTCCACCATCTTTGTTTTTGACAATAACTTCAGACCAGAAAATCCAAGATGACCAAATCTTAAATGCCATAACCACGAGTCATTTTTAATGACTGACTTCAAACACTTCTGCACCTCCGTCCACATATCAAGAGTGAAGAGACGATTCTTTGACATCTCCACTTTTGCAATTAATTCTTGAATCTGATTTCTGATGATCAGAAAATTATCCTGCATCTGAATATTATATCCCTTTTCCACAAGCTGGCTAAGACTGATGATATTACTTTTCAAAGCAGGTATATAATAAACATCATTTATATACTTCTTATCACCTTTCTTTGACACAATCGTAACAGTGCCTTTTTCTTTGACTGGAATCTTTGATGAGTCACCAAAAGTAACTTCTCCACTGATGGTGTTGTCTATCTCCGTAAATAATTCCTTATGGCCACACATGTGATTGCTGGCCCCCGAATCAAGATACCATGTATTCTTCTTGCCTTCGTCATCTCCTTTGTAAGTGAGGAACATAGCGGAACCCACATCTTTGTCTTCTTTTACTACGGCAAAATGACTTCGTTCTTCTACCTTCGGTGATCTACACTCATAACTGAAGTGACCATATTTGTTATAATTATAACATTGTAATTGAGACTTATCACCTCGTTGTTGGAATCCGCCTCTTCCTCGACCTCTAAAAGTTTTACCACGACCAGATGGTTGATAGTCTTTATTATTCTCGCCTCTACTGAACGTCTGTCTTCCATGTCCTTGTCCACCTTGGTAGCTACCTCTATAGCCACCTCTGCCATGTGAAGAACTGCTACTACCAGAACTGTCACCGATGGATACTTTATTTTGCAACGCCTTTTCCAAATGGCTTGCATCATCATTGTTAGGAATAATTCATAAGTTGTGATGTTAAGAATAGAATTTTGCTAATACATCTTGTATATCCTGATCTTATAAAGGATTTAGCACTTTGTATAGGATATATGTGTTAGACAGTAATCTATAGAGTTTAGTCAGGAACAGTGCGTCAGAGACTACATGTCAGGAACAGTGTATCGAGGACTACATGTCAGGAACAGGAACAGATCCTGATACAGAAACTCAACTCCTGATCAAATACTGATGGGATAATCAGATCCTGATGCAATGGGAAATCCTGATATCAGTTTTGTTACTGATGATGTCAGTCGTGTTACTGATGATGTCATTATGGATGCTACAGAAACTGGCAAGTGCTATAAAATAGGATCGTTGTTTTGAAAAACAAGCAAGAAGATATCATGAAGGAAACGAATTCTCTATTGATGGAAACTATCAACTGGACGGCAGAACATCGTCATAGATAGATTATAATTCTGTTATTAGTTGATAGGTAGCAATATAAATACTCTCTCAATATCATTTTAAAAAGGGTGAGTGAGCAAGTAAGTTCGTAAGATTTGTATTCGAGAGTTCGAAACAAACAGAGAGAGAGATTTGTATTGTCAGCAGCTGCTAAAGGTATTGTACACCTTTGGTAGAGTTTGTATTTGATTATTTTAATACAAACAAAGTTTGATTCATTCGTTTATTCTTGTTCATTTAATCAAGCAAAAATCAGACACGATTATATAACTTGTATTCAACCCCCCCTTCTACAAGTTATTCGAGTTAACAATTGGTATCAGAGCAGGTTGATTTCGAGTAATCATAAAGATCTGTAATCATGTCTGGTTACAAGGATGGTAATACTAAGATCCCTATGCTCAAGAGAAATGAATATATTCTATGGGAAGTGAAGATGTTGCATCACTTGGAAGCAACAGATCCAGATTATCTTTACAGAATCAGAGATGGGCCTTTTGTTCCAACAAGGCTTGTTCCTCAAGCAACTGTCGAAGGAAAAGTTGTTCCAGAACATACAGCAGAGAAGCCTAAATCTGAATGGACAGATAAGGAAAAGGAGAACGTTCTTAAGGATGTTAAAGTGAGAAACATACTATTCAACAGTCTTGATTCTGTTCTCACTAATTATGTTCTCTCTTTTAAAACTGCTAAGGAGATATGGGACAATCTAAATGTTCACTGTGAAGGAACGAAACCTGTCAGGAAAAATATGAGGACACTTCTCATACAACAGTATGAGTACTTTGAATCCAAGTCTGGTGAGTCACTTACTGACACCTTTGATAGGTTTACTAAACTCATCAATGAGATGGCCATGCATGGTAAATATTATGACTTGGAGGATATGAATACGAAGTTCATGAAAGCTCTTCCTGATTTCTACAATGAGAAGATATCTGCAATTGAGGAAGCAAATGATCTTGATGAGATATCATTGGAAGTAGTTTATGGAAAATTGAGAGATTATGAACTTGACAGGCAGCAGAAAAAGAGCAGGAGTGAAGGAAAGATGAAAACTGTTGCACTCACTGCTCAATCTGAATCAAAGAAGCTTCCAGAAGAAATGTCTGAATCTACTAAAAGAGACTTAAGGAAGAAGAAGAGGAAAGAAAGTTCTGAGTCAGAGACTGAAGATATAGACTCTGACGATAATGATTCTGAATCAGAGATGCAAGAAATCTTTGCTATGTTTGCTAAAGCTTTCAAGAAAGGAAGATTCAACAGGAGAAGATTTAGCAAAGGCACTTTTCAGAGGAAAGAGGAGAAGAAGAATGACAAAGGCAAGAGTACAATTATCAAGATTGATAAAGCCAAGATCAAGTGCTTTAACTGCAGTGAGCTTGGACACTTTGCTAGTGAGTGCAAGAAGCCTAGGAATTCAGGGAAGGGCAATGCACTCATGGTCAAACAGAAGGATTGGGCAGACTCCAGTGATTCTGAAGATGAATTGGATTATGACAACATTGCATTGATGGCAAGTGCTTCAGACAAGCCTGGATCTCCAAAGAAAACTTCTTCATCTTCTGTTAAGGTATCACTTCACTCTCTTGATTCGTTTGATAGCTTAGATTCTGATGATATTAGATCTATTCATGTTGAGTTTAAGAATCTTATGACTAATTTCAAAATTCTTGCTAGTGAAAAAGATGAACTCAAGGCTAAGAATGATGAATTAGTTAGTAGAAATAATTTTCTTGAATCTGAGTTAATTCAAATGGAAGAATATAAGTTAAGTTCTGATAGAGCTAAGCATGATTATGGTGTTATTCTTGAGGCTTATGCCTATGTCAGAAAAGAACTAGAGGAAGAGAGAGATGTGATTAAAACCATTAACAATTCCGGTAAAAAGACTCAAGAAATCATTGAAAATCAAATTCTGGGTAAAGTTAATGGCTTAGGTTTTGATAAGGCTAGATAAGAAGATACTGTAGCTATTGTCAGTGATGATAGTAAAACTGAAGCTAGCACATCTAAGTCTGAAGGTAAGAAGATAGTTTCTGAACTTAAACATGTTAAATTTGTTGATTCTAAAGGTACCCCAGTAGTGCATAAAAGAATTAACAATAGCAATTCAGATGAAAGAGTGTTAGAAAAACCTAAGAATGTCAACATAGGTTTTCTGTCTAAGTCTCAGTTGAAACAGAGACTAGAAAGTATTTTAGAGTCTAGCAAGATCAGAAGAAATAGGAATGGAAAAGAAGGTATTAACAAAGAAAATAATTACAAGAATGTACCTGATGCACCTAGGAAGAAATGCTATAAATGTGGAAATCATAATCATTTAGCCCTAGACTGAAATCAAAAACCTTCTTGGAAAACTGAGTCCAGATTCCCCAAGACTCAGAGGATTCAATACCAACCACAAGAACCCTACTATCATTGTGGTAGTTTACTTCATTCCATTTATATGTGTAAGGAATATCATGAACTGTATTATGACTATTATTCTCTGAAATCTGAAACTTCTAGTCACAAACAGTTTGTGAAATCTAAGTCTAAGGTTGACTCTGCAACAGGTAAATCAAAAGAAAAATCTTCAAAGCCTGTTGGTTCAAAAGTTAGTAAGAAAGGATCCAATCAAAGTTGGGTCCAAAAAAATTCTAACTAGCTACTTTTTGTTTGCAGGGCACTGGAAAGAAGCATTCAATTATCTTGGACAGTGGATGCTCTGGACATATGACTGGTCAAAGACATGGTAACATATATGATGCCAGCTTGAGTGACACATCTAAAGGAACTGTCAGATGTCTTTACAGTAAGGCATCAAATGAGGAAAGCTGGAACTGGCGCAAGAAGCTCTCACATCTTAATTTCAAGAAGCTTAATCAACTTGTTAAGCATCATCTGGTGAGAGGCCTACCTCAGGCAAACTATGTGCAAGATGGACTTTGTGATGCTTGTCAGCTTGGTAAACAAAGAAGAACCACTTTCAAGAGCAAGACAGAAAATTCAATTACTGAACCATTTCACATGCTACATCTTGATTTATTTGGTCCAGTAAACATTATGTCTATCAACAAGAAAAGATATGCTCTAGTTATAGTGGATGACTACACAAGGTTCACATGGGTATTATTTCTACACAACAAGGATGAAGCTCCTCAGCAAATCATTGAACTTGGCAAGAATATTCAAAATAGCTCTGAGTACAAGGTCAAAGTGCTCAGAAGTGACAATGGTACAGAATTCAAGAATTCTACAATAGAGGAGTATTGTGCAGATAGTGGAATTACTCAACAGTTCTCTGCACCTGGAACACCTCAGCAAAATGGTGTAGTAGAAAGAAAGAACAGAACTCTCATAGAGGCAGCAAGAACCATGCTTGCAGATGCAAAGCTTCCAACCTATTTCTGGGCAGAAGCTATCAACACTGCATGTTTCACTCAAAACTGTACCTTGGTAAATGGTCATGGTAAGACTCCCTATGAGATGATCAAAGGAAAGAAACCGAGTGTGAAATACTTTCACATCTTTGGATGCAAATGCTATGTTCTGAAAGTTCATCCAGAACAACTTGGGAAATTTGAAGCCAAATCGGATGAAGCAATATTTCTAGGATATTCAGCATCAAAATCCTTCAAAGTATACAATCTCAGAACTCACATTGTTATGGAATCAATTCACGTTGCATTTGATGATAAGAAGTTTGGAATTTTGCAAACTGATGAAAGCCATGACAATCTGGAATTTGAAAATCTTAAGTATTCTGAGATTCCCTCCAACGATGATGAAGGTTCTCCAGAGGAAATCTCTATTGCTTCTCAAAGGAATGCTACTGTTGAGGGGGAGCAATTCAATCAAGGAGAACGTAGGACTGGTCAGGATCAGACTGGTCATTCAGAGTCTACTTCATCAGGAACTCATCCTTCAGAGTCTAATGAAGGAAGATCAGGAACTAGTAGCAGTATTGAATCCACTGATTCTACTGATCAAGGGGGAGCTTTTGAAGGCAGAGAAAGTTCTTCTACAAGAAATACCACTAACTTAGGGGGAGAGTCCAGCAGGAGCAATCTACCACCTGTTAGAGAATGAAAAAGGGACCATACTGAGGATTTGATTATTGGTGATCCAAATTGTAACACCCTCACTATCCATCATTATAAATATATACTTTGATACAGGGGACATTTAGAAAATTTCGGCATGAAGTATTCATAAATCGGACTATCCACCTGTAAATCAACCCAAACCAAATTCCAATTTAACAATTTCACTTAATACACCAACAATTACTCACTGGGATCGATTCCAGGTTATGGTATGAAACAAGAATCTAAACTATACAAATTATTACAATTTCTTCTACTATTCTGATTTCAATAACTATACCGCTTAATCTGTAGCTTAACTCCAATCCGTGCTTACCCGCTTTAGCTTCGAGATCTATCCTGTAAAGGCTGCCTCATTGCTCTCATATGACTCGTATGATGTAGACATCCACCCTTATTCCTAACTGAAAGATTAGAGAAAATGAAGCAAGAGTGAGCCAAGGAATGCTCAGCAAGCGAACAGTATAGTGAAACAATAATACCACAATGATTCATTGGTGAACATATCACTGACCAACTTATCTCAAAGGAATAATTCACAATTACAGAAGCTCAAGAACTTTAAGGATATATCATTTTATTTAATTCAGGAAATGGAATAGAATTGGACTATTTTGCATTTTATTAATAAAAACAATAAGGTTAGGCTGCTGATCAGTCACGCACTAACCCCGGACAAACGCACACAGCAATGTCCTTTAATGGATCCACGGCACACATTGGCCTTAATAACTTCTGACCACGAATCTGGTCCGACCCTTTACGGTCCACATTTTAAAAAAAAACAACAGTCCAATCCTAAACATCAGGTGTCGGAACAATCGATCACCTCAACTGCCAAACACCCTGGACACTTTCGTTCCAGGTCAACATCTCAAATCTCATCAAGTAAAATAAGGTCAGGTAATCTCTGAATTAAATATCGACAAGTTCGATATGACAAAAAGGGTATTGATTTAAGTCAAGCTACTAAAAGGATCAACGAAAACAATATAATCGACTCGGGGTATGACAATTGAATATTCAAAATTAATGGAATTTATCAGAGCAGTTATATCAAGGATAAATCAAATGCATAAGAATCAAGTTAAGATAATCATAATTCGCTGGAAATACAAGTGAAGTGGTTTACTTGAAAGAGAGGTGGAACAATATACTTGCAAGGGATATGGATGTAATCAATTCACTAAAAGAATCAACAACTCAATAGAATCCATTTGGGGTATAACAATTAAATATTCTAAATTTCGGGAAATTAACGGAACAATTATATCAATAGTAATTCGAATAAGCATATGAATCAGGTTTTTATAATCATAACTCATTTAAAAGGTAATTGAAGCAATTTACCTGCCACATGAATAACAACAATTGTAATTATAAGATAAAGCAAGGGTATAGTCAAGTGCTAAGCATTTAATAATTTACCAACACATTGTCAAGTTGAATCAACATAAGCGAATTAAGTAGTTTTAAAATGATCATTTGTAAAATAACTCCAAGACAATAAAATTGTAGGACAGGTTGAAGAAAACCTCTTCTAAAGGGGTCCATTGGTGAAAATCCGTTACCAAGTTTAAACTAACATGAGAGATTCGAATAGTTTAAAACGAAGATTTAAGAAATTCTCAATTACTTAAGGTCTCACTCTTGTCAGCTATGCACTTATAGGCTTCAGCTGCCAGAACCGGCATGACAAATATGAGTTTAAATAATTAAGAATATCTCAATTCATTCTTGGTTTTAACCGTCACTGAGCAACACATGCCTCAACAACAGTATAAACCTCGAATTTAGTTTATAATAATCTGAAGAAAACGCTCTTTGAAGAATATTAATAATGACGGGAAATATTTATATAAAATAATTTTAAAAGAATCAACACCTGAACAATAGGTATTGAGGAATCTGATAAAATATCAAGTATTAGAATATTAATAAAGATTAAGAATATTTATTTAAAATAACTTTAAAAGAATCAACACCTTAAAGATAGGTGGAGAGAATCAACAATTAAATAATATTTTTGAAAATAAACACTTAAATACTAGTTGAAGGAAAATATCACTTGAAACAATTGTAAGGGGTATAGACCCTAGCGAAACGATTTGGAAGAAAACCTCACAATTAATAAGGACAGGGTCACATCATTCAACGTAATATGAAGGGTATAAATGCTTGCAAGAAAGGATTCAAAAGAATATATAATTAAAACAGATGGGTTCACATCACTTGAAAGATAAGTGAGGGACAGTAAACTTGCCTCAATACATGCAGTTTTCATTTCCATCACATTGATTCGTCATTCACTTTACATCAACCTCTCCTTCTTTATACATTGACTTTTCTTTGCTCACACAACTACATCTTTCCCATAATTTGTCAGCCTCTACACGAGCACACTCGTCTACTCCGAGCTTATCTTTCTCTCCAATTTATCCTTTTTATGCTTGTACTGGTTCTTAGACGGCCTCCGATTCGTACCTATACACGATAAAGTACCACTTCAGTACACGTATAACCTTAACCGTCAATATCTATTCTACCCAACTATGTCCTATTATGGTTTACAACATAACACGTATAGTTCATATTGACCACATTATTAAAATAATACAGTATAAACACATAAATCACATAAGCACTTATCATATAATAGTGACTTGTTTCTATATATTATCTCGCATATACACATTGGTTCCCAATAACCTTTATCAATTTACTATCAGATTTAAAATATAATTCTAACGGAAATCGAACAACACCTCCTTCAAAATATGTCCTAACTTGTCGGAATACAGCCAACCCAAACAAGAAATCAAGGAATCTTTCCATTTATCATCAACTCAGATCAACTTACAAGTATCACAATTTACTCTAATAAAAACTATTTATAACTTCTGGTACTCCACAAACTTAGCATACGTATTTACACTACGCATATACTAACTAATCAGGTTACAACTTATTTTATCCTCAAGATCAAACTAATATTCACATTCAAAATTCGAAAAGAAAATACAATTATAACTGTAAGTATGACATGCAGGGTACTTCTTTACAAATTAATATCCTATAATCCTTATACGAAAATTCAAATTTCACTTGGGTCTCCAAACCAAATGCCCGAGCCAAAACAATATCCATTAATCCAATTGTTTAACTTTATACATATCCACAAATATGATTCTAACTAATTACTACTAAATCTACCATTTACTAAAGAAATTCGAACTGATTAGTATTACTAAAACCTTGAATAACAGTAGTTACAACACATAAACTCACGCATTTCCCCTTCTCCTTCGACTACAACTCCCTGAACACACTTCACAGCCAATACATCACACTTGCACATCACCCGCTCCCCTGTACTCCTTCTCAACATCGCAACTCACCCCTGCACCGGTCCACCGCTCGCCCCTCAACCACTTTCTGTTAAACAACAACACCTCTGCTCCATAAATAAAATGCAAACCCCCATCAAACCACCACACAACCAACTCGGTTATGCACACACCAGCTACACACACTTCGCAATCAGCTTATAGAACACACACCCACACTTAAACGCTCATAATACAATTCATCCCACTCGGCTACAACACCTACCGGAGATACAAACGTGCACACAGACCATAATATACACACATGCCGCACAATTCACACTTTGAACCTAGCAGCAGAGTACGAGTCACAATAGTAAGGATAGTGAGATGATAGAACATTAGAACTCACACATCAACAACACCCAGTCACGGCATCCATAGAAATTCGGGCAAGAGCATACGCAGTAGTACAGAAAAATCAGGGGAAGAGGGGGCCAGCTTACAATTACACACTCACAGCTATTACACATATGTATATACACACACCCAAACCAAGCACCAACGCACAAACAAGCACAGCCCTCTCCAAATACGCAGCAAGCACAACAGCTAGAACAGAGTAGTAACATCTATAGATATAGCGAACAAAGAGGATAGGAAAAGGAGCTTTACTAATTCAATAAAAACAGGGCCGAGAGAGTTTTTTTTTATGGATAAAAACGAGAGATTTTGAGAGATGGAGGTAAGATAATATCGAGAGGTTTTCTAGAGACTTCAAGAATGCAACTGAACTCAATTGGGGAAATAGAGTTGTTAGGGATTTAAAGGGGAATAAGAGTAATTTAATATTTTACTAATTTGATTTCTGAAGAACAATTTAAAAACCACCTTATAAAATTGGAATTAAATAGGTCAAAGTTGGAAAAAAAATCTCAAATTAATTTTTAAAATACAGAAATTGAAATTATCCATCTCCCCATATTTTTAAAATATTTTTAGGATAAAAACGAATTAAATATAAATTTTACAAGTTCTGATCCTTTAAATACCACATAACTCTTAAAATCATTTTAAAATATTTTAACACCCAAAATAATTCTCCCATTAATTTTAAAAACTAAATAATATCATAAAGATAATAGCACAAAAGATTTCATGATTTTTAATAACTCCGATGATTTTATAAAAAATTTCGAAGATCAATAATGCGTACTTTAAATATATTTTAATCACCAAAAATACGAATAAAAATACACAGACTTATACGGCACACATAAATCACCATATAAACATGTAACCATGATGTCACATATATTTTAACTAAAAAAAAATTCACATCCTATAATCCACATTTAATATTAAATAATTAAATAATAATAATAATAACAAATACGATATTTTCTAGGGCGTTATACAAATAGTGGTGTTCGAACTAGAAGATCAATTCAAAATGAATGCTTGTACAGTTGTTTTCTCTCAAAGAATGAACCTAAGAAGGTTGAAGAAGCCTTACAGGATCCTGATTGGGTAATAGCAATGCAGGAAGAATTGAATGAGTTTGAGAGGAACAAAGTTTGGAAACTGGTACCAAGACCTAAAGATAGATCTATTGTTGGTGCTAAATGGGTTTTCAGAAACAAGCTAGATGAATCTGGTATGATTGTAAGAAACAAAGCAAGAATGGTAGCCAAGGGTTATTCTCATGAAGAAGGAATTTACTATGATGAAACCTTTGCACCTGTAGCAAGATTGGAAGCAATCAGAATGTTTCTTGCATTTGCAGCTCATTCAAAATTCAAGGTATACCAGATGAATGTAAAGAGTGCTTTTCTAAATGGCAAGCTTGATGAGGAAGTATATGTAGAACAACCACCTAGTTTTGTTGATCCAAAGTTTCCAAATCATGTCTACAAACTTGACAAGGCACTCTATGGACTGAAGCAGGCACCAAGAGCATGGTATGAGACTTTGTCTAAATTTCTTCTTGAAAATGGCTTCACAAGAGGTAAAATTGACAAAACTCTATTTTTTAGAAAGATAAAAGGTGATTTTCTTTTAGTTCAAGTTTATGTTGATGATATTATATTTGGTTCTACTAATGAAAAGTTATGTGCTAAGTTTAGCAAGCTTATGCAGTATAAATATCAGATGAGCATGATGGGTGAACTAAATTAGTTTTTAGGCTTGCAAGTCAAACAAACTGAGACTGGTATTTTCATTAATCAGCCAAAGTATATCAAAGATCTTTTAAAAAGGTTTGACTTTCAGAATTGTGCAATTGCAAAGACACCCATGGCAACAACCACTAAGCTAGACTCTGATCCTAAGGGAAAGAGTGTTGATAACACTAGCTGTAGAGGCATGATAGGTTCACTGTTATATTTAACTGCAAGTAGACCAGATATAATGTTCTCTACCTGTTTATGTGCTAGATTCCAAAGTGATCCTAAGGAATCTCATTTAATTGCTGTGAAGAGAATTTTTAGATATCTCAAGGGAACTCCAAATCTTGGTTTGTGGTATCCAAGAGAATCTGATTTCTCCCTAATTGGCAATTCAGACTCTGATTATGCAGGGTGTAAAATAGACAGGAAAAGCACTACAGGTACATGTCAATTCTTGGGAAATAGATTGATTTCTTGGGCAAGCAAGAAGCAGCAATCAGTTTCAACCTCAACTGCAGAAGCTGAATACATTGCAGCAGGCAGTTGTTGTGCTCAACTCCTTTGGATAAGAAATCAGTTGATGGATTATGGTATGACACTTAGTAATATTCCTATGTTTTGTGATAATATTAGTGCTATCAAAATTGCAGAAAATCTAGTTCAACACTCAAGGATTAAGCACATTGATGTCAGGTATCATTTTATTAGAGAACATATTGAAAATGGTACTGTCGAACTTCATTTTGTTCCTACTGACAAACAGCTTGCAGATATTCTAACTAAACCACTTGATGAGGCCACATTCATTAGATTGGTTAGTGAGTTAGGAATGTTAAATTTTTAGATCTTTAACATCTGCACAAGTAGCAAGGTATGTTGTTTCAGCTTATAGACTTGATATTTTGTCAGGATCTATACTTGATGGTTAAATGCTTAAGCTGTAACACTTTACTTTGATAAATTACAGTATGATAGACTTGTTAATAAACATCAGGATTGCTATCAGTATGCTAACGTCATCAGTATTGACATCAGGATTGTATCGTCAGTATCAGGATTATGAAATTTGTGTGTCTTACTGTTTCAAATTCTGAAGTTCATGT
Source organism: Saposhnikovia divaricata (assembly GCA_036435485.1). NCBI lineage: Eukaryota > Viridiplantae > Streptophyta > Magnoliopsida > Apiales > Apiaceae > Saposhnikovia > Saposhnikovia divaricata. The sequence continues at coordinate 62,780,986 of CM071598.1, forward strand.
TATCTAGTGGTTCAATTCTGAGTTTTGTTAAGTCTATGTTAGCAAGTGTTATTACATGCATACTGATAATTTATGTCATTATTCATGCGAGTCAATAAACAACGATAGACAAGTAGATATTAAGGAAACTTGTATTTTCATTAATCAAAAGCATTACATACATGAAAATGAAATACAATTCTTCTTTTGTCTAACTACTACTGATGATTCTGTTCTTGTCTAAAGTTGTTGCTACTTCAATTCTCAACGATCGACTTCAGGACAAGGAGCATCTCAAGATTGGATTCCTTGTCTGGGCGACTTGAATGAGAGCAGCTGACTCATCTTCATGCTTTTATTGAAGAAGATGAATAACATCTCCATCAAGATCAACCTCAGACTCTTCACCAAATTCTTCATCCTCAAGGTGTGAAGAGATTAGAGGAGCATTGTATCCAACTGGTAGATGTTTTAGATGAGATTCGTGGAAATCATCTGGGTTAAGATTAACCATATCTGACTTAATGAGAAAAGTCATCTCTTCTAAGAGATAGTTCACTTGCTCCTGATCATCAAGAGTAAAGAACTTCTCACTGGTAATGAACCAAAATCTAGGGTTCCACTACTGGAAATAAGTCAATAGACATCAGTTCTGGGCTGATGTAAAAAGTTTCAAAAACCGATGTCTAGGTGGGTGTTGTTAAAAGTCCATGTGTTTAACATCGGTTCTGGGCCGATGTTAAAAATGACTTATTACATCAATTCTTAACCGATGTAAAATAGTGGTCAACAACATCAGTTTATAGAAAAGAACCGATGTCTCAACTCCTGTACTACATCGGTTTTAGATAGACAACCGATATTGTAAATGGTATATCACATCGGTTTTAAATAGAAAACTGATGTTGTAAATTGTATACCACATCGGTTCTAAACAATGTCAAATAGCTCCATAAATTTGCACATTATAATTACCAAATTTAAATCACTAACACACTACAATTATCAAAACTAAATCACACTAAAAAGTAAGTAAAACTGATTTTTTCATTAACGAAAGAAATACAACATTCTTACATCATTGAGTAAAACTAAATTGACCTACTCTACATGAGCCTATACGCAAAAAACAAGCTTTCATTACATTATCCGAAAAACCAAACTAAAACTAGTAGTCTCTCGCAATGATCCCTCCAAGTGCATAATCATCGGTTGCTCCGGTCCCTACGGTCTCTCGCATTGAAACCACATAAACAAGGAGAAACAGAGGAAATGTACTCGTTCTGAGTTAGAGGCAACTTGAGGAGACTGCAAGATTTGGCTTCTACCTAATCACAAGAAAACAAGTGTTATTTTAAAGAGAAGTTTGCTTAAAATTAGAACTAAAACGGTAGTGAAATAGTCGGATCAAATCTATGTAACAGAAGATGTGTAAAATGGATACTGTCATGAATAGCAGCTAATACCTTGTTGAAGAGCAGCACGATGATACAAGGGTGAAAAGGCCTGAGCTGTTGCAAGAAGCCAAATTATTATAAGAAAAGTAGCTATGAAAAAGTTGTACATTCTTCTCTTCATCGTGAATGTATGCTCCCAGTTATGTTACTTGAATGGACTGAACTGCAGAGACATCTTGGACTAAACCTGTATAGCATGTGCTTGAAGTGGTGACCTGGCAGGGTAGTGTGCGTATGTGTGCCTGCCTATCTCCACAAGATGCCAAGGTTTTTCCGATAATACTTATTGCTTGTTCGTAGTGACCCGGCAAAGAATACCATATTGTATCTCTTCGAGTAATTGTCACACTTGTACATCTTCTCACCATGCTTATGAGAGTAGTGTTTCTTAATCCCAGTGAGGTCTCCAAGTGCTCTTAAATACATGAAGATGCAATATTCACTAAAAGTTAAAGTGAGGTCTCCAGTGACGTAATTGTCCTCTAGGATCTTTTACTTGAGAAGCTAACTGGCGTGTCTCAGCTTGTTCCCTGGGAGAGGCCACTGTCATTAGCCCGGTATCACGACTACATGCTAGTAAGTATGACCACCTATTATTAAAAAGTACGAAAATGTCAAAAAAAATTGTATAATAAAAAAACTTACAATATAATTAAAAAGAATAGCCTTAAAGTGGTACTGAACAATACTGACTTAGTAAAGGTGAATATGATTGTGCAAAGTAAATGGTGATATACATGAAGGCATGCAGTCACATATAAGCAGAGATAGAGGAGAGTAGAGGAAGAGTACCATTGCAAGAAGGTGGAACGCAGTTGTTCCCGGTACCCTACAATCCAGTGAAAATAAAGGGCAGACCGTAATTCAACTAAAAAGTTGTGGTCTATTATAGTCTGTATTTAATAAGGAACTATAAAAATGAGACAAAGAACAAATTAAAAGAAGGCATGATACATAATGGCACTTGAGTGCTGGTTGGGACCTGAAGAACAATTAGAGTAACAGGGAAGAAGTCCTTGCGACCAGTAAGCAAATGCACTCCAAAGGGGGCAAAAGAGAATGCGCTTACACAAAGGATCAAGCGGCAATTTACAATTCTCTATCTGTGTATAAAATGTGCATTGTAGATAGTTGAATGTTCTACTTAGTGCAAGACCAAAATGGTTTTAAGAAACCAAGTGCTAGGTTATAATTTATATACCTGGCTAGTAGAAATACATGGCATTTTTATATCAATCTAGCTTATGGCTCACGAGTAACGATCAATAATAAATTTGACAAGTATTATATCTAATAGCCTTTCAAAAACAAATGACTGCATCTAATTTACATATCATGTGGCATATATGTAGTTGGAAAGAGATAGCTGTGTTGATGTATAAAATAACCAGAGAGAACACATATATGGCCACACATGCCTTAAATATTAGAAGGACTACTTTCATTTTCATTTCATTTACACATATATGTAGTTGGAAAGAGATAGCTGTGATGCTTTAGCTGGGGTAAAGAGGTCATCTGCATTTCTTCATAGCAAATCCCAATTGAGCTTCCAAGGCAGGAACCTGTCACAACGATAAGAAATTTAGACTACAGAGATCTAAGAAAACAGTACAGTGAATTAATTGAAAAGGCAAAAAAGAAAGCATTTCAAGTTTGTTAACATCAGATTATCCTTTAAAATGACTGTTGATCACCTTACGTAACAGAAAAACTTTCCAGATATTTATGTACTAGCACTATCACAGGCGCAAACATTAGGAAACTAATGAACATTTAGACACAGTTTGCACTTAACATTTAGACACAGTCTGCACTTACTTGACACCCTGGTTGATGACTTCAAAGGGATTTATCCCAGCATGTATGTATACAAGGAAATTCCCTTGGTCGGTTTTAACAGCATCATCTCCTGAAAATTCAGAACACACAAATAAAATGTTCTCTATGTACTTATGTAGCTTTTTTCACTAAAAGTCTACAAACTTTGCTTTCAATTATTTGAATAGTGACTTGGCTTTTGCATTGGCAATAGATGTAAATGGATCGACATTCAAGGTTCTGTAATTATGTAGTGAGCAAAGTTGAGCTTTAGCAATCTAGAAAACTCACCACATGTACACCAAAAGTAATATTCCGGAATCTGTAGTTTACAAAGCGCCAAGGGAATGTCTAAAACAAACTAAAGCATGGATGGGAAATGTTTTAAGTATAAGAATATTAGAGGGAAAGTGGGTTGGGAAATATTCGCGTGTTTTTTTATTTTTTTTAAAAGGTAGTTGAGACATCGGTTTTAACAACAACTGATGTCTGAAACTTACTTTAACATCGGTTATAATAAAACTGATGTAAAACATTCCTTTAACATCGGTCACAAATGCAAACGATGTTAAAAGGGTGATGTCTATTTACTGTTTTCTTGTAGTGTTCATATGGAGATTTGGGTTGAAAGCCATGATGGAAAGAGAAAAGAATGAAAAGGGTTTGGAGAATGGCATAAGACGTCGGTCTCTTTTATAGAAAGACATGGAAAACTGAAAAGTCACTTGGGAGATATCAATGCATTCAGTCATAATTATGTGTGACTGTATTTCTTGTATTTTCAAGAAATATTGAATGAATTTAACCAATTGATTTTGTTATTTCTTTTAGAGGTAAAAGAATATGCCACGTGGAAACTCCATTTAGTCTCTGGAATCAGGATGATATTGATCAGGAATACGAATGTGTTCACATCAGGATTAGTAATTCTTTCTATTCAGAAATCACATTGAATTGTGTGATTATTCTGATGACTAGATCACATCAGGAAAAGGAAACTGATCAGTATTGATTTTTGTCTTGATTTTAACTTGACTTATTTACTTGAAATTATTTTTGGATTTTATTTTCCAAAAGTCATTGGTAACTGCATTTTTCAGGGACTGACACCTGTCAACCTACGTGTCAACGTGGGATAATGGGTCTGAAGGATTTTTGAAATATAATTATTTTGACACTCTAATCGTGTAATTGCTTTCTCTAATTTCATTCCCTAAAGCAAAAACACTCTCGAGTTCTCAAAATCACTAATCAATTTCAAAGATTTCTTAAGTTCTTTTCAGATCAAAATGGCAACTCAAAGAAGACTACCCAAATCAGTAGCTTTCAAGTTTGGTAACTTCGATTTTATGATGAACAATCATGTTGCAGCTATCACCAACAAGGAAGGGGTGTCAACTGATTTTCACCTGATAATGGACTTTATGGCGAAAGGACCATTAAGCTATGCCTTGACAGCATCTCCACAAATTAATCAAGTAGCTGTTTCACAAGTTTGGGAGAATGCTGAGGTAATTGATTCTACTCAAAGTCAATCAGGTAAGATTGTTCTACACTTAGGACAAGACTCATTTGATCTTACTGAATCTGTTGTTAATTCAGTACTTCGCTTACCTGTTAGTACAACTTTTGAGAATGTACCATCTGATGATGATGTGAGAACTATGTCATCTAAATTAGGTTATGATGGACCTCTAGATAACATGAGCCAGTTAAATAGATCTTTTCTTAGGAAAGAATGGTCTTTCTTCTTTGATCAAATTGCTAAATGCTTTACTGGTAAATGTAGTTCTTTTCAACAAATTACAGTTGTTACATCACATATTGCATATGCTTTGCTTTATAACAGAGTAATTAATTTTGGTCACATTATCTTAAGTCAGATGTGTATTAAACTTGGGTCAAGAGATCATGACAGGAATATGGTTTATTATCACAGATTCATGCAACTGTTTATTAATCATTTCATTCCTGATGTTGAAGCTAGATTTTGTAGAGAGTATTGTGTTTCTTCTTATGTACAGCAAAAGAGAACTTTCTCTGACATTACAAAGAAGGACAGTGAAAAGAATCTAGGTGAAATACCTGCATTACATTATCCAAATCATGTTCAGGTACTTCTAAGAACTCATCTTCCTACTATCTATAATTCTTCTTTCTTTGGTGGTGAAATGACTCAGGAATCTCAATTGGAGGAGAACCCCCCTGTGTCTACCCAAGTAGCCAAAAACATTACAGTCTCTGAAACAATTCTAGAACCAAATTTTGATCCACAGCCTATTGTTTCAAAGAAGCCAACCTCTGGTGTTTCTCAAAAGACATCAGTTGTAAGGAAGAGAAGATTTATCATTTCAAGTAGTAGTTCTAGTGAAGATGATGATAATATATCTCTTGCTGAGAGAGCAGAATTGAAGGCTGCAATTCAACTTTCTAAGCTAGGACAAAGAGATGGAACACCTAGTCACAGCCAGGCTGCAGTCTCCCAAAAGGGTGTAGTTCTTAAAAAGGGAAAACAGTTACTGGATACTGTCTCTCAAAAGACTGTGTCTATTGAAAAAGGATCTCATCCCAAGATCACTTATGTGTCTACACCTCTTGAGTCTTCTCAAGATAAATCTGTTGCTCACTATACTAGGAGAACAAGGAGAAAGATTCATTTGTCACCTACACACACAGTGTCAAGTCCAACTAACATTATGCAGGTCTCTACAAATAGTGCTATATCCATGTCAGTATCTGGCAAGAGAGATTTGGATCTTGATTCTTCATGGGAAACTACATTGACATACAGACTGGCTATGGAACTTATTTCTCTGAAAGTGAAGCTTTCCAGGCCTGTTCTAGATTATATGATTGAAAGAGTTCCTAAATTTTCATTTCTTGAAGAATATGGACTGTTACATCAAAGGCTTGATTTAATGCAGACATACTTCTATGTATCAGTCAGAAAGGAGTTACACAAGAAATTTAGACTTCCTAAACATGTTGCACTTCAATCACTTCATGCATATCTATTTGACAATGATGTCATTGTTGAAGTTGCTTCAGCTCAAGGTAAACAAGAGGAGGTAGTTAATAGAGGGAAGCAGTCAACAGAAGATACTATTGCACCAGTGGTGAATAGTAGAATAGATCATATCACAGCCACTGCAACACAAGAACCATCTAGTCAGAGGTTGGATGACTCAGGAACTGTGATTGATGATGCTGAAAGGTCTTCTGTGATGTCTGAAATTACAAGTGAGAGACCCTATGATATGGGAGGAATGACTTTGATTGATTTTTCTGAAGATCAAACAAATATTGTTCTTTCAGAGTCTATCCACCTTGAGGGTGTGTCTCAGCAACAAACACTTAAAGACGGTGGCATATTAGCTGTGGTGTCTAATGAAGAATTACTGAAGACATCAGAGTCTAGTGTAAAACCTGAAAGCGGTATACTGGAGCCTGTAGTTTCTGAAAAGAAAGTAGATGTTTGTAAGGGTTCAGAGACTATAGCAGCTCATTCCTTGGAGAAAACCTCAAGCCCCATGCCATATGAGGAACCCTCTCTCCATGTGAGTTCAGGTATAAAAACTTATTCTAACCCCTATTTTTCTGTAGGTCATGAGTGCACTTATCCAAATTTAAGTGATACACTTTAAAAGATGGATATAGATCCACACACAGAGAGGCTGGCTCCTGACCAGGCAAAAGGAGAGGTAGGAAGAGTGTTGACTTTAGATAGTCAAAGTGAGAATGAGGGTATGGATGATCAACTCCATAGTGAGGGAGAGAAAATTAGGAAACCACCATCGTTTGATTTCTGGGATCAGGTTTTTCCTGAATCTTGGTCTGAAAATCTTGGTATGGATGCTGGTACTTATTCTTTTATCAAGATGTATGAGAAGCATGACTTAGCACATCACAATGCAAAGCTAGAAGGTAAAGCTCAGAAACAGAAAGAAAGGCTTGCAGAGATCATTAACAGAAGAGGTGAAAGGCTAAGACAAACTTCTACTCAACCAGTACCAGAAGAAATTCCTAATGATCCTAGTATTCCTTTGTTTGTACTTCCAATTTCAGCTAGAATTGAAACATCAACAATATCTGATCAATCTAAGGAGGAGTCAGGATTTGTAGATGTTAGTACACAGAATACTGGTGAAGGACAGGATGATCATACTTCAGCTCCAGATCAGAAAGATAAAGATGTTTGTACTTCTACTCAAGTATTATTACTTGAATATCATTCTCAACAGGCAACTTCTTCTACAAGACTTGAAGATAATGTTCTTTCTGTATCTGAATCTGAAGATACAATAAGCACTTCCAACATTGAAGTCAATTCTGAAATTCTTAAGGACATTCAGAAATCTCAAAGTGATATTCAATCGAGACTTCAAATTCTTGAAGATAACCAAGTCACTATCATGGACAATCAAGCAGTTCTGATGAATCTCATTTGTTCTGTTACTGAATCTCTTGGAATTCATGTTGCTGATGTCAAAAAGGGGGGAGATAAAGACAATTCAGAAACAAAAACAACAACAGACTGGGGGAGATAAACAGACTGGGAACGGAAACAAGGGTGACAGAGTTGGTAAATTTCATCATGGAAGTGGTAAAGGAAAAGAAGCATCAAATAGTTGAATTCTTTCTTCTAAGTACCAGATACATGTCTACTTAGATTCATGATCTTGAATTCATAAATTCTATTCTGGTTGTATTGTTATATCTTTTGACATCTACAACTTAGATTTATGCTTCAGATTCTAAAGCATAAATAGGGGGAGATTGTTAGGAATAATTCATAAGTTGTGATGTTCAGAATAGAATTTTGCTAATACTTCTTGTATATCCTGATCTTATAAAGGATTTAGCACTTTGTATAGGATATATGTGTTAGACAGTAATCTCTAGAGTTTAGTCAGGAACAGTGCGTCAGAGACTACATGTCAGGAATAGTGTATCGAGGACTACATGTCAAGAATAGAGGAACAGATCCTGATACAGCAAGTCAGATCCTGATCAAATACTGATGGGATAATCAGATCCTGATGCAATGGGAAATCCTGATATCAGCTGTGTTACTGATGATGTCAGTCGTGTTACTGATGATGTCATTATGGATGCTACAGAAACTGGCAAGTGCTATAAAACAGGATCGTTGTTTTGAAAAACAAGCAAGAATATATCATGAAGGAAACGAATTCTCTATTGATGGAAACTATCAACTGGACGGCAGAACATTGTCATAGATAGATTATAATTCTGTTATTAGTTGATAGGTAGCAATATAAATACTCTCTCAATATCATTGTAAAAAGGGTGAGTGAGCAAGTAAGTTCGTAAGATTTGTATTCGAGAGTTCGAAACAAACAGAGAGAGAGATTTGTATTGTCAGCAGCTGCTAAAGGTATTGTACACCTTTGGTAGAGTTTGTATTTGATTATTTTAATACAAACAAAGTTTGATTCATTCGTTTATTCTTGTTCATATAATCAAGCAAAAATCAGACACGATTATATAACTTGTATTCAACCCCCCCTTCTACAAGTTATTCGAGTTAACAATCATATTGGTTCATCCGTTGCTCATGCGCTTGAAGTGAACCAACTAGCTTATCAATAAAAATCGTGGACAAATCTTTCGACTCCTCGATAGCAGTAACAACATAATCAAATTTTCTTGTTAGCAAGTGAAGGAGTTTTTCCATGACCCGAACATCATCGAGACTTTCGCCATTTCTTTTCATTTCGTTTGTCACCATTTTCAAATGCGTAACATATTCACCGATATTCTCTGAAGTCTTCATTTTGATATTTTCAAATTCGCCACGAAGAACTTGGAGCCGTACCTTTTTCACTTTCTCGACACCTTGGAATGATTTTTTGTAAAATCTCCCACGCCTCTTTTACTGTCTTAGCTTCCGAGATTTTTTCAAAGGTTGATTCGTCGACACCTTGAAATATTGTAAATAACGCCTTCTTGTCTTTTTTTTTGGAACTCCTTTAATGCCGTATTCTCGGCATTTGGAAGGGCTGCTTCAGCGGCTGCATCTACTGGTTCACTATACCCACTTTCGACAATATCCCAGTTGTCGTAGGAACCAAGTAACACCTTCATTTGGATACTCCAATTCCCGTAATTTGTACCCGTCAATTTCGGAATTTGTGGCTGCATCATATTTGCCATGTTTTTTTTTCTTTCAAAAAATATCCTTGCATAGTATAAGTGAACAGTACCGTATGTATGAACAGTACTTTGTATGAACAGTTCCATATGAACAATACTTCGTATGAACAGTATTTCGTCTTCTACGGCGTGAACAGTGCCTTCTTCTCCGGTGATGAATAGTATTTTCTGACAGAAATAGTGACCGGAAAAAAAAATTCTAGAAATTTGCCTATTTCTTTTCCGAACGAAACCTTAGCTTTGATACAACTTGTTGGAAACGTGTATTGGCTTATACCAAATAATGTATATATATATATATATATAAGAAGATATTACAATTTCTTTTCTTTCTCTCACACAAGAGCTTCAGCTCTTTCTTTCTGGCTCTCTGCTCTCTTACACTTCGGTGTGTTTCTACAATGGCAATACAGTGAGCCTATTTATAGACTTCAAAATACAAGCTAACATTATTGCTTACATCACTATTATTTATTTCAAGCTTACCATCTAAGACTAACCTCCATTTTTGACTATTGGCTAGCCATCTTATTTGACTTCAACAAGAGTTTGAATTCTAACAGTGTTGGTTAAGGTTAACTTAGCCTTCTTTTCTTTTTTATAATGAATTAGCTGATAAACTACTTCCTGCGAGTCCGTGACCTATTTGTAAGTAAGGTTACAAATAGCCTATTAAATAGCCTTCTTTTCTTCTTTTTAACGAATTAGCTGAGAAATGTTATAGCTTATTTAAGCTAATGTATCCAAAAATACAAAAACAGAAATATGTGCATTGCTAGCACTCCATAACATGTGTTCGCATCGTCAGCTGTGGTAGTGGTGCAGATAACGGAAATATGGGGCCGGGGAGATACTATCTGAGAACAGGGTTGTTTTAAAGGTGATTTGATAAGTTAATGTGGTTGCCAATTGGCATTTGTTTGCACTACTTTGCGCCACTGTTATTGCCTCCTCCTACATAGTTGTGACCGTGTAGTCATGAATGGGCTACAATACTTGTCACCTTCATAGATAGCTGACACATCTAGGAGTCTTAAGGTAAAATGATATACTATGCGTGAAGTCCAAAGGATTATGAAAAATGAGAAAGAGAGAAGAATATAGCAATCATATTAATTTCGGGCTTAACTTGGACTCATCTCAGATGCTGATTTAAACCCAATTTTTGGTTTATAGCTATTTTTGAAACGTGAGAGAGGTGTGTTCTTGAAGCTGCATCCAGTGAAAGGACTGAAGAACTCTATGCAGCCTTAATAGGAGTGCTTGAATTGATGAGAGATCAAGGGTATGTCTTGATGGTTGAATATGATGAGGAAGGCGTTACTATTAATCTCTAGATCGTGAATTTAAAGGAACATGCATATGAGATGGCTTTTGGCTTCTTTATACAAAACAAGGTCATTAGAGAATAACAGAGGGCCTGCCGCAGCCTAATATATCATTGATCAGTGCATACATCTCTCAGATAGGTACAGGTCTTATATCTTATATACAGAACCACATACCTGCATGCATATCATTTGATCAATGAATTTCTGACATTGTTAATATTAAATGCAACTTAAAATTCAAGACCAATTACGTTCAGCATCTTCTTAGTGCTTGGCCATAATATAAGGTTATGGTCAGACAAATTCACTAACCATTTTTTAATTTAATATCAGAAGCTAAATAGTTAGACCTAAGTACAGTATGTTTTTTCTAATTTTCTTCCACTTACGTAGGTTTTGGCACTATAGACATTCGCTTAACATATGCAAGTAAGAGGGACTAACTGCCAGACCTGTGTTTCCTTTATGTGTATCACTGAAATCGACCTTCGTTAAGAAAAAGAGTTAATCGCAGTTTGCCTCTCTGAAATTTAGCTCATTCACATTTTGCATTTTGGGGTATATTAGGCTCATGACAAAGAAGCATCTGAAGAAGATTAAACTGAAAATTTGAGATCAGAAGTACAAAACAATATCGAATAGGGGTATTAATTTTTGGGACGAGAAGGTAACCCATACTTTCCTTTCCTCTATGTATTATTTTAGTAGTAAATTACATTCATGTCCATCCATCCATGTCCTTTTAATGGTGATAACCTTCGTGACGAAAAATACTTGAGGGATGTGAATTGCAACTGTTAAACGATGCAAACTACTGAGTATGAAAGAGCGAGACGTATATAAAAAAAGGGGAGGGATAAAATCTGCATTATAGCTTAAAATAATGGAAGAAGATAAATGATAAGTAACTAGCTTGCATCGGATCCGAGCATTAGTAGAATAGTTTACACAGGTCCACAAAGCATGTGGATGACAAGTTGTTTGCAAGTAAACAAATTATTGTTGTCTTGAATGAGGATAAAAACTCAGTACACATTCACACTCACAATAAGGAAAACCCACTTGAACAAAGATTAATTTGAGGGAATGTAAGTAAAAATGGTAGCAGAAACCCCTGATACGCATAGATTGAAACGAGCTATTTGATCACCCTCTTGGTCATTATAATAAAGTGTAGGGACAAAAGTAATAGAAACATACATAGAATGTCATGCATGGGCCAAATAATTTTTTTATGTTTCTTCTCTTCTGCTTGCCTTATTTGCAGCTATTGATATGATATGATAATGAAAAGAAAAGGATGCCAAACGTGGTTGAACTGGACATATACTTGTGGACAAGTCCTTAAACATTTTCATCCACTCCCTTTCATTCAACTCAACCACGACATCACCCATTGCCCATACATTCTTCATCTAATCCCAATAATGTATCTATCACCGATATCTTTCATCTCAAATCCTCTAGATATTTGTTTCAATATATAATGAAGTAATTATGCATTATTTACAGTATGAATTATTTGATCAATGTTACCTCTGTTTTCTTTCTCTCAACACAAATTTTTGATATTACAAGATCAATAAATTTTGTGCCACTATTTGTATAACATTTTATTGTTGGTAGAGTGTGCAATGTTATGTCATTATCTATTAATGTTGTAAAATTTTAGTCTATGTAGTACTATATTTGTTAGGATTAGAAGGCACACAGACTTAATCAAAACAAAGACTAGAGCTTAGCTGTCCACAAAACTCACGATCAAGTAATGAACCATATGTATACACCGGATTATAAAAAAAAATTACTCTTTCGTAGTTGCTTTCTTGTGCCATTGCCATAAGTATACACACACCATCACCAAAACATACAGTTCCAGTCATCTACTGCCTGTACACAAACAACTTTGAATTACATGCAAAATACTCTAGTACATTTTATATCTGTTGTTATTCCTTTTAGTATTCAGGTTCTGAAAATCGGGAATCAAACTTGGTCGACAAATATTAATTGGTCAATTGAAATATAATTAGGCTGAAATATAAGCAAGACAAGTTAGAGTGGCTAGTGTCTGGCTTTTACACAAACAAGTCACTAAAAGTAATAAAAACTCTCTCATAACCATACCGTTCCATTGGTAACATGAAGTAAATTTGAATTACGTTGGGCTTTTTTCAGACTTTTCGGGCTTCAAATTTTTATCCAAAATTTTCAGATTTCGAACCGGGCCGGATTTGATGACAAATAGGAGATCCGTGAAAAGCCCGTGGAACGGACCAAACCGTACCGACCTTTCTCGAATCGGATTTTTTAATTTTTTTTTCCGAATCAAATCGAACCGAATTTCAAGTTTCAGATTTTTTGAACATATCTGATTATTATACCACGTGAGATTTGAAATTTAAGTATTCATATCTCACATTTATGCAGATGCTACTTGAATTTGATAAATTAAATTAAATATTGATACGAGATATAAGTTCGATCCGGTATGGGTATAGGTCCATATTAAATAGGTCCAATAACGAGGAGACTCGCTACAACTCGGTAACTTGCTCCTAACGAGAAGGTAGTGGATCCTAATAGAACTATGTCGGCTTGATTCTTTATAAATATAAAGATACGTAGGCACCTTAAGGGGATCCGATATAAAGCCAAGATTTTAGAAATTCTCTCTTAGAATAAACTCTCAAGATCAGTCTAAAACTCCCCAAAAATCATAATCTCCTCCATTAACAAGCATAAATATCGACTACAAGCTCCATACGAAAAACTGTTTTTATGATGCCCGTCAATGACGAAAATCGGCATCAACATTTGGCACAGTATGTGGGACCTCGTGTAGAGATTTTAATGTAAATTCTCGGAATATTTCATGGAAAATAACACTGTGCCATTCCACAAGGGCATCACGTTGGTTTGATTAGTATGAAAGGTTGGGGTTGTTGTCAATAAAGAAGGGTGGTAGAAGAGCATGAAAAGAGTGCATGACACGAAGAACAGATGGAACAATGAAATGAAATCCTGCAGGTAATCTTTTACAACAAAAAAGAAGAAAAGGAAGAAGATTATACATCTGGTCCTTCCAAAATTTTCACACCGGCCGTTAAAATCAACTACTAGAACCTGCTCTTTACAAACAAAATAAAGGAGATAAAGCCTGAACATGCTCTTTACAAAAGCAAAGGGGCAGTAAGAGTAATATTTCAGGAAAAAAATGTTTTAACATCGCCATTCAGAGAGTGTTGTAAAAACACAACTAGCAATGAAGAAGGAACCATCGGAGATTCAGAGCACAACAGTGGTGCTGCTATATAATCTCCAAAATCCCGTTGAAGAACTAACCAGTAACCACCAATCGAGTCTTTAAAAATTACATAAAAGACTTTGGTACCAAAAACACTTGCAATTCTTGATATATGGTCTACGTATCATAAGGAGAAAGTGGAAGTATTTCCAACAATCACTATTTCCAATGTTGTATCAAATAAATCTCTTTGTCAGAACGGTACCAAAGACCAACTTGTGTACTGAAAATCAAATAGTCAGTTTCGGAACGGTACCAAGCAGCGGCGGATCTAGGGGGGTCTAGAGGGGTCCATGGCCCCCCCTAAAATTTGAATATAGACTGGGTAGTATATAGTCCGTATGCATTGTTACTCCAGGTCAGGTGGTTTTCACATGTGTTTTCTTCCCAAAATACCAGGGATCGATTCTCTGATCAATGTTATTATTAAAATTAAAATGTAAAACCGGCCCCCCTTAAAAAAAATCTCTGCGTCCGCCACTGGTACCAAGGACCCAAACTTGTGTGTCAAAAATCGAATATTCAGTTCAGAAATGTTGATTACATAAGGGATTCCGGAGGTCCATTGCAGCATCCAGACAACTCGCAAGAAGAAAAGCATTGGTGGAAGATAACAATGACAAAATAACGAAGGATATATAAAGATAGTGCTGGTCAAATCAAAGGCAGAAATAAATGATGATGGATTCTTAGAAGCTATACCAAACAGTACTTTAAATAATTACAGATGTGTTATAGAAATGTTTGGTGGTATTAATATGTATAGCAGATTAGCAGTTAAAGAAGCTGAAACAAATGTTAAGTAACCAACTCATCTAAAAGCTTAAGGTATTAGAGGGAGGCCTTATATGGATCTTATATTATATGTTAACACTCCCCCTCACTCGAAAACCCATTTTTGGGTCGAAGAGTGAATCACGGGCGCTCATCTTTGGAGCTTTCGTGTCCATATTAAATATTAAGAATATTGGGGGTCGCAGAGAGTCGAACCTGGGACCTCTGCGTGCCTGAGCTCTGATACCATGTTAAGTAACCAACTCATCTAAAACTTTAAGGTATTAGAGGGAGGCCTTATATGGATCTTATATTATATGTTAACAACAACTATAGCTATGCCTGAAGAGGTAACAAAAGAAACCAAGGATGCAGAACGTGAAGTAGATGCATCACGAGCTTTTGCTTAAACATCAAGTCTGCCTTTGAAGTGTAGAAAATATCGATAGAAAATGAATGAAGCTAAGTGCACATCAAGAAAATAAAGAAAATTTGTACCTACATGGAGATTGGAAAAGATACCTGAAGCTAGGGGTGCACATGGGTTAGGTTGGCCGGGTTAAAGGAAAATCTCAACCCAATCTATTTTCAATCGATTTGAAAAATTTCAACCCAACCCATGGAAAATAAAATTTTAACCCAACCCTATATATTAAAAGGTTGGGTTGGGTTGGTTTGGGTCGGTTTAGATGGGTTGTATATAATGAAAACTTACATAAAAAGGAAACAAATTAAGCATAATCAAATTCAACTTACTACTCAATTGGATCAAATCTAAACAATTAACGTATTGTCAATATTCAAATATTCGATAGCGGCTCAGAAGTTACTCAACTGGTTGCATGTTCCTAAGTCTCAACATAAAGTAAACAGATAACAAACATTGTAGTGGGTAAAACAACCAACAATGCCAAAATAAAATACAAAGCTTCTATGCTATTTGAAGTAGAATAGTAGACAATGTAAGTCTTCCACTTTCATATTAGATGTAGACTAAAAATCTACATTATATCCAAATGTTTATAAAACTTCCGGATGACAAAAAAGAAACTAGAGAGAGTACTGCACTGTGAATTTCTTAGTGACAAGAATACATAATGCTATATATGTGGTTCAGTGGTTGAACTTGAGTCAACATGATCCAACAAGGTTGTTTCAACATTTTGCTCCATATATGATATAAATAGAAAAGATTGTTTAATTGTACAACACAAATTAAGATAGGATCCAATATTAAAAAAAATGTAGTGAATAAGTGTCATTGTGACTTATGATTGTGAGTACTGACAAATGGATAGTGGAATAGACTAGTGGACTTATTGGTATATATTTATTAAGTTATCTAAATTCTAAACGGGTTGGGTTTAAAAAATCGAAACCCATACCCAACCTATTAACATCGGGTTATAATATTTTTAACCCAACCTTGTCTCGGTTTGAAATTAATCGGTTTGGGTTGGCCGAATATAGGGTTGTTAGGAATTATGTTGTCCTTGATGATAAGCACACAAAAACACCTTAAGAACATATTTGTATAAGTCATGTTTGTAACTTATCAACGGATATCAAGACTATAAATATCCGTTGATGAGGCAGCTTATCGATTGATAACTCTGTAACATACTGCTTTAAGTCTCAACAGATAAGTTATTTGTTACTGTCATAGTTGCTAGTATTCCTGAGTCATGTTGACTAGCAATGGATATGCAGAATAGGGTAGCTAATTGTATATAAGTTGTCTATGTAATTCTGTATAAGTGAAGTGATGTTTCAACCGATGAAGATTCTACGTCAACGGATATGACACTTCAGCAAACAACATTCAACCTATCGATCGATGTCAGCTTCAACGGATAAAACGTTGCAACCAATAATGTCTTGATAATAGCGATTGACAGCGACTTGACATGCCTGACAGATCACATGGGTTGATAGACTTAAAAAGGGTATGAAAGCCAGTATTGGAAACGAAGTAGAAAAAGAAACATTCCTTATTCTCACAAGCAATTTAGCTGGTAGATCTTGTGAAAATTTGTCCAAGACAATCCAGACAAAATTGCATCACATGGAGACAAGGAGTGGCAGCAAACCTACAGAATACATTGACTTTGTAATATTCATTTATTTTTTAGGGTTTGTAAACTTGAGGTGTATATATACCTTCAAGTGTAGCAGGCTAAGTAGAGTAGAAAACAGTGAGCATACACACATAGAGTATTAGGTTTTCTTGTAAATTGTAAGAACCCTAATTTTTGGTAATATTTCCTTTTATCTAATATCTTGTG
The DNA here is from genome assembly GCA_036435485.1 of Saposhnikovia divaricata. NCBI lineage: Eukaryota > Viridiplantae > Streptophyta > Magnoliopsida > Apiales > Apiaceae > Saposhnikovia > Saposhnikovia divaricata. The sequence goes on from CM071598.1 coordinate 62,798,117, forward strand.
ACATTGTCAATATGGAACCTTTCTAGTCATCCCTGTTGATTAATAGAATTGATTGTCTGAGAAACTGCATTGTTGCATTTATTATGTAAGATAAAAAGGGAGATTGTGAAGGCAGGAGTCTTATCGTTAGTAAGATTTATAAAACTTGGGATTTGAGAATGGTTAGAGTATTAAAGGATTTATTAAGAATTATGACGAGGAATTATGGACATTCGAGGAATTTACACAATTAGTACTTAAGGAATTATAGGGGAAATCTCTACGCGACAAAATATTATTACGAGAGATTAATTAAGATACGATACGAATTAAAGATTAAATGACAAGCATTGGTGGAAGAATAATGATACAAGGAGTAGTATTGCATGCAAGTCCCATGCAACCAAGTGGTTAGAAATCAAGCAAACTAGTTAGCAATTGGAAGTGAATAGTGTCTAGTTACTTGCTTTTTCAAAAAGAGAGACAAGTAGTACACATGCCCATGCTTGCTAGTACTTGTCTATACATACATTATATGTAACACCCAACATAACTTTACATCAATTATTCTACCAACATAACACACAAAACACAAAACACAAACTCTTCCTCCCCCCCTTGTTATCTTGCTCTCGGCCAAAGAAAAAAGAGGAGAAGAAAAATTCTTCTTCCCCCTCTTCCATCACTCATAAATCACAACATAAATCCTAGGTCATCTCCATCATCTAGACAAGGTATGTTAGTAATTTCAAGCCATTTCATCCACCCAATTTCAAGTTAAAAATTGTTAAAGATTGGGTGAATAGTAACCATGTTTGATTTTCTTTTAGATCTTGGATTGTAAGTGTTGTAGGAGACCATTTAAGGTGTTGTTGAGTTGTGAAAAGCTTATCCAAGGCCCCTAGGTGCTCAAGAAGGTATAAAAATCTCAAACCCTCTTGGTTATGTATTATTTATCATGTGTGGTAGTAGATCCATGTGTTTGTGAGCTAATCTTGGTTGTATATGTATTGGATGACATGGATCTTGAGTTTTGATGTTGAGATTGTGACTTTTATGATTATGGATAATATATATATCTCCATGAGTGTTATGAACCATGAATTAAGTGTATTAAGTGTTGGTTGTGTTGTGAAAGTGTGAAAAATGGTTGATCTAAGTAGTATGTGCTTGCTGAGTTTTGTCTAGGAGCATTGACCTGTATTGTAACACGGTTTTGAACCCCCAAATGTTATCCCCTGATATCCTACCATATATTGTTGGAAAGATAATTGAATGTAGTTTCTTGAAATGTAAGGTTCATGGCTAGGTGATGTATATATTTTAAGTTATGGCCGGAGAAGTGAATTGTGTTTCTGGAATCCGGACTGCACAAAGTGACCCCCTTGTGAACCTTGTTTAAATCCCTAAAATTATATGTGGGATCATGGAAAAATTTTAGAAGCTAGGGAATGCAGTGGTGAAGACCACCCAAAAAGAATTGGAATAAAATATGAATTTTTGGATTTTATAAAAATGCTAGAGTAAAATTCGCGCAAGGGAAAAAGTCGATTACTGGAGCATAATTCTAGGTTAATGGTTATGATTCGAATGTGGTAACTAAATTAAGTCGATTAAGTGACGAGCGTAATCGAGTGATGACATGAACCTATAGTGGGGCTAGAGAGTCATAAGACGAAGTCGTTAAGTTAATTTCGTACCCCCCTAAAACTCCGTAATTATAGAGATATTGTTAAGGTACTAACGAGCGGTTATTGCTTATGTATAGATCGTTCGAATCCGCACGCTCGACCACCCCAACCAAACCAAGGCAAGTTTACTTTTCAAAACTTATCCATATACAAGGACTTTCACTGTTGTGTTTGTAGTTTTCAATTATATCAAATGCTATGTTTATCGAAGTATTGATGCAATTGAGATTGAATAAGTACATATATGCTTATACCCCTTGAACTTAGATTGAAATATTTTCTTCGGACAACGACTCTAGCAATAGAGGTCGTAGCGGTCCGTATATACTATTGACCGGAGAGCGGTATATTATTATATTGTATCTGGTTTGCGAAAACCCAAAGGGTCATTCGGGTAGTATCGTATACTCAAGTAACTATTGTTATATCTTCGTAAATACTCGAAACCCTATCTTGGATTAAAAGTTTATTTTATCGATTAATTATTTTATTAATTATTAATATTAAATCTTAAAATATTATTTATTAATTAATGTTCATTATTTAAAGGCAAAGTTAATCCAAGATACATTTTAATACTTTCAAACTCTAACTCATTCGAACTCAAAACATTTTCGAAAACCCCCGGTCAGATTCTGCTTCTTGTATGATTTCAAGAATCATCGGTCGACTGATGTCGAACCTCAATTACTCTGTTTTCAATCAAAATCAAGTTTTAAAAGAATAAGAAAAAGGGACTCTGGCAGGTGTGGGAACCGTTAACGAACGATTCCCGGGATGTGTAAGCGGCCGTGAGCCAGGCGGTCCATCAATTATTATTCCGGCCCAGGTGTTGCCGAAGGATGATTACGGATGTAGTTTTCATCGAGGGTGATTACGGATGTAGTTTTCACCCGAGGGATAGTTACGGATGTAGTTTCTATCCTTCTACCGGTAGAGAAGACCCGCGGATTAATGGACTTGGATGTGGCGACTGATCATCGTCAATCCTTGTCAGGTTTTATAATTTCTTTAAGTCCCATTCCTCCATTTTGGAAAAATGCTTTGACACTGCTTCTTAGGCTTTTGTGCCAAGTTGCTGATAGTGTTCTATTTTGATGAGAAAAATGTTGACTCAATGCAGTATCTAGAACTGCAAGTTTATTTTGAAAACGAGGGCACATATTGTTGCACCTTCGAGATTTATCAACTATGACAAGTGATTTTATATCTGATTGATACAAACAAGTTTATTAACTGCCAATCATATGAAATGCTATATTGCTTACCTTATACATATATTTCTTGCTGAGCTATAGTTGCTCACTCTTGCTTGTTTTCAAATTTTACAAACACAACAGCTAAGCGAAATGGCAAGACCCAGACAGACTGCTCGAAAGCAGGTGACTAGACCCGAGCCAGCACTTGAGATTCCACCGGTAGGCCCCATTAGCCGGATTGGTTGGCAGCTTTTGTTAGTTCGTTTTATTTATCAGTATGACCTGTGCAAGGCAGTGTTTCGTAACAAACTTTCAAGCCGCCAACTTCGCTTCATATCGAAGTGTTGCTGGTAGCATAAATACTATTTAATTCGGTCTGTAATAACTCTGATAATTTTATTACTGTTTAATCAATGTATGACATTTCTGAGGCTCTAACCTGTGTGTGTGTGTGTGCGGTGTGAGTTTATTGTGGGGTCGATGGCTGTGTTACATATATTATGTGCAAGAACAGGTATGTTATTAATGGAAAATGGACCGTGAGCGCCTAGATCTCCGACCCCAGATCTTGGGGCGTCACAGAAATGGTATCAGAGCGAGGTTACAGTTCTCAGAAATGATAATAATTTAAGAAAGCAACCCTAATAATAATAACAATAACGATAACCCTAATAACAACTTTAATAATACTTAGAACTCTCATCGAGTTTGTAGTCGGGTTATCGGATATAGCCATGACTTTAAGGCCCGTGAGGGAACTACTCCTAAACCTTTCTTTTATGGTTAGTGACCCACCTTATTTCCCTTGTGTAGATGGAGGAGATACCAGACCCTGAGGCTTTCGAGAGAGAGCATAATGAGGCACTGATGCGAGATACCGAGGATCCTGAGGAGGATATGGGTGCTGACTCCGAGCTTGGCCCCTGGATTACACTGATAGAGGATACTGATGATGAGGATCCCGTTGAGGAGCCCTTTGAGCCTGAGCCTGAGCCAGAGCCTGTTACCCCATCTCCTGTAGCTACTGATGAGGAGAGTGTGAGATCCGGTGAGGGTCGTTTTGTGTCACCCCCACCTTCTCCACAGACATCTAGCCCTGTTTCATCGGACGGTGACTCCGAGGATGATACTTCTGGCGAGGAGGAGCTTGACCCTACCCCTGCTACTGCTCCTGCTCCTGCTACTGCTGCTGCACCTACTCCTGTTCCAGTCATACCACCTCCACCGATGGACCTACCCCCAGTGTCGGGTATTGAGCACGCTTACGTGGTACAGTTCCTGACCTGAGACTTACTATCTGCAGAGGCCCGACTTAACGAGGCGAGGCGGGCACTAGTGGAGGAGCGCGAGGCGCGCTTGAGGATCCAGGCTGAGATGAGGACCGCTGTTGCTAGGAGGACTAGGGCTCGACTCCATAGGATTGAGAAGAGGAGCCGTGATAGGATTCTTAGGGATCCGCGGGGGCGGAGTGATCCAGGCTAGGGATGCTAGGCGTGTTGTGCGTCGTGCATTTGCCCGAGTGAGGACCTTGCTCCGCCGCGGTGCGGCCCCATGATGTGTTACTGATAGCTCAGTCCCCTAGGTTCAGATGACATTAGTGTGTCGATTTTGCGGGATAGTTGACTTGTGCAGTGGTATCCTTTCTGACCAGTGGATGAGTAGACTGACCTACAGATATGTAGATGTGACTTCGGGTAGTATGTACGGATGTAGCCCTACTTTTGTGTAGCCTGACTATTCGGATGATGTATTTGTATTTGTTCCACTTTTGCTAGACTTTGACATCGGAACTATGTATTTGGCTCTAACATCCAAACTTTGTGATAACCCTTGTACCGTACTTATTTAGTTTCAGTTTCCTTAATATTGCCTCAACTGCTTTACTTTCCGATGCCATGCTTTACTGTTTTGATATACAACTATGATTATACAATTACTACAAGTCACAAATACAACCATGTTGTTTCAAATTTACGATATGCGATTTCAAATTGTTCTCTACAATTTCCAAAAATGTTCCTACAATTTTTTTTAAATAATTTTTTCAAAAAAAAAAATATATATTTTTAAGGTTTCGAAATTTTGAAAACTCTTGCAAATGTTTTCGCATCCCATAGAGATTTTTCCCAAAAATGTTTTAACGTTTTATCCCTAACATCGGATTATTAAAACTTTTGCAACTTCCACCTTATGAGGAGGAACGATACGCTCCTGACCCGTGCAAACGCTGTCAGGTAATTGGAAAACCCTAACCCCTTTCTTGTCTTATTATCAGAATCATGCCACCTAGAAGAATGAACATTCGAGCTCACCCGATCAGTTCTGAGGGCCAGGGTAGCCACCATGGAACCGGAGGCCACCAGAACCATGAAGGGGAGAATGCCAACCTGAGGGAGAATGAGGGCAACGATCATAACTTGTTTGATGACTCTGAGTATGAAGAAGAAGAAGCTGGTGATGACACCCGAGAGGTAGAACATCCTAGGGGAGGCCCTATGGAACAGTTCATGGAGTTACTTAGGCAGAACTTGGACCGTCCCCTAGTTCAGCAACCACCCCAAAATGCTAATGCTAATGCTTTCCGGAACTTCAAATCCCTGAAACCCCCAGAATTTAAAGGAACTACCGACCCGATCGAGGCAAGGGCCTGGCTGAAGGAAATGGAAAAATCTTTCGAGATACTAGGTGCCGCTGAGGAGCAGAAGACTGTTTTCGCCACTTACCTTCTGAAGGGTGAGGCGAACTATTGGTGGGAAGCTAAGAAGAATTTGGAAGGAAGAGGTGTGGTGACCTGGGAGAGGTTTAGCAAGCTGTTCTTGGAGAAGTACTTTCCTAGGTTCATGGAGACACAAATGGAGCTGAAGTTTTTGGAACTGAAGCAAGGTAACATGACGGTGGCTGAGTATGAGGCCAAATTTACTGAGTTGTCAAGGTTTGTGCCGAAATATGTGAACTCTGAGGCAAAGAGGGCCCGAAGGTTTCAATTAGGGCTAAAATAATGGATTCAGAATCGTGTGGCGGTTCTTGAGCTGACAGACTACGCCATCCTGGTACAGAAAGCATCAATTGTTGAGGCGGGGAGTGAACAGATGCAGAAGGAGAGAGAAGGAAAGAAGAGGAAGTTTGATAGTCGAAAGGGAAACTCTGCGGGTGGGAGCTTTCCGAGCAAATTTAAGCGAGGAACGGTGTCCCAACCCAGCGGGAACTTTGGAACCAAGAGAGCTGAAAGTTGGAGTGTGGGCCAGAGCGGCCGGCCACAGGGATCGTCTTACTCTACCCCATCCCGAGCCCAACCCCCAGAATGTAATAAATATGGGAGGAAATATGCGGGCGTGTGTAACCTGCAAGATGTGAAGTGCTTCAAGTGTGGGCTGACAGGACATTATGCTAACGCCTGTCGCGGAACTAGTAACAACACGAGTGCCGGAGGTAATTGCTTCAAGTGTGGGAAACCAGGGCACCGAATGAGGGAATGTATGTCCTCTGGGCCAGCTGCATCGAGAGTGAGTGGAACTGCTTCTAACAAGGCCCCTACTGCAAGAACTTTTAACATGACGGTGCAGGATGCCGTGAGGAACACGGATGTGATTGCAGGTACTCTACTACTCAACTCAGTTAAGGCAAATGTTTTATTTGATTCGGGAGCTACCAAGTCCTTCATATCTCTAGATTTTGTATGTCATTTAGGCCTTAAGACTGAACCATTGAAAGACAGATTGCAAATAGAGATAGCTAATCATGAAATTATTCCCGTTAGCCAAGTATGTCCAGGTTGTGACCTAGAAATAGAAGGGCGACACTTTCGGGTAGACTTAATACCTTTTAAACTAGGGGAATTTGACGTAATAGTAGGTATGGATTGGTTAACAACCCACGGAGCCCAGATTGATTGTGTAAAGAAGAAAGTAAGTTTGAGACTGCCAGGGGACAAGGAAGTAGTGTTTAGTGGGAAACGGCAAAACCAAAAGTTCCTGACTATGATTCAAGCTAAGAAGCTGTTACGTAAAGGATGCGAAGCCTATTTAGCCTATGTGAAGGATACCAAGAAAGAGGCACCAAACCTACAGGAAATCCCTGTCGTTAATGAGTTCGCGGACGTATTTCCGGATGATCTTCCAGGACTACCACCTGATAGAGACATCGAGTTCGCTATAGACTTAGTTCCGGGTACGGCCCCAATTTCAAAAGCCCCATATCGGCTAGCCCCAGTGGAGATGAGAGAGCTGGCCACCCAGTTACAAGAGTTGTTGGATAAAGGGATGATAAGACCTAGTGTGTCACCGTGGGGAGCCCCGGTGTTATTCGTGAAAAAGAAGGATGGTAGTATGAGATTATGTATAGACTACAGGGAGTTGAACAAGGTGACTATCAAGAATAAGTATCCCTTGCCCAGGATAGATGACCTGTTTGATCAATTGAAAGATGCAGTTTATTTTTCCAAAATTGATTTGAGGACCGGGTATCACCAGTTAAAGATTAAACCAGAAGATATACCAAAGACGGCCTTTCGCACCCGGTATGGACACTATGAGTTCCTAGTGATGTCATTTGGGTTAACGAATGCCCCTGCAGCTTTCATGGATTTAATGAATCGAGTCTTCAAGAAATACTTGGACAAGTGTGTTATAGTCTTCATCGATGACATCTTGATTTATTCAAAGACGAAGGAGGAACATGCAGAGCACTTGAGGATCGTATTGGGAGCATTGAGAGAAGAAAAGTTGTACGCTAAGTTCTCGAAGTGCGAATTTTGGTTGAAGGAAGTTCAGTTTTTAGGGCATGTGATTAGCGAACAAGGCATTCTAGTGGCCCCAGCCAAAATAGAGGCTGTATCAAATTGACAGAGACCAACCACTCCGATAGAGGTGAGAAGTTTTATAGGGTTGGCTGGCTACTATAGGAGATTTGTCCAAGACTTTGCCAAGATAGCAGCCCCTTTGACCCGACTAACTCACAAGACCGAGAAGTTTGTGTGGACCGAAAAATGCGAAGAGAGCTTCCAAGAGTTGAAGAAGAGGTTGGTGACAGCACCAGTACTAGCCCTACCTGATGATAAGGGAGATTTTGTGATTTATAGCGACGCATCCCATAAAGGTTTAGGGTGTGTGCTTATGCAGCACGGTAAAGTGATCGCGTATGCATCCAGACAACTTAAGGAGTATGGGATAAGATACCCCACCCATGATTTGGAATTAGGAGCGATAGTTTTCGCTTTGAAGATTTGGAGACATTATCTTTACGGGGAAAAGTGTGAAATCTACACGGATCACAAGAGCTTAAAGTACATATTCACTTAGAAAGAGTTAAACATGAGGCAAAGGAGATGGCTAGAGCTAATTAAAGATTATGATTGTGAGGTTCATTATCACCCAGGGAAGGCCAACGTAGTGGCCGATGCACTTAGCCGAAAGGAGAGGCTTAAGATGATAACGTCAGTGGACGAATTGATCAAGGACCTTGAGAAACTAGAGATTGAAGTGAGGTTACCAGGAATTGGACAAGAGAGTCTAATGGAAATAAAAGTCCAACCACCGCTATTGGAAAAGATTAAGTTATGCCAGGAAAAGAAGATAGAAGAAGAAAAGAATTCGATGGAGAAAATTTTGACTGGCGAGGAAATTAAGTGTGAGAAGGACGGGAATGGAATTATGAGGTACGCATCCAGGATATGGATCCCGAACGTTCAGGAATTAAAAGACGAGATTTTGCAAGAGGCTCATAGTTCGAGGTACTCAATTCACCCTGGAGGCATTAAGATGTATAGAGATATGAGAGAATACTATTGGTAAGTAAATGCTTGACATGTCAAAGAGTAAAGGCCGAACACCAGAGGCCCAGTGGATTGTTGCAACCCTTAGAGATACCCGAGTGGAAGTGGGAGCAAATTGCGATGGACTTTGTGGTCGGATTACCAAGGACCAGGACTAATCATGATGCCATTTGGGTAATTATCGATAGGTTGACCAAGTCAGCGCATTTTCTTCCAATCAACGTGAGATATACTGTCGACAAGCTGGCAGATATTTACTTAAAGGAGATTGTGGTTAGGCATGGGGTTCCTGTGAGCATTGTATCAGATAGAGACCCAAGATTCAACTCCAGGTTCTGGAGAAGTTTTCAGGATTGTGTGGGGACTAAGTTAAACAAGAGTACTGCATACCATCCCCAAACAGACGGACAGAGTGAGAGAACCATCCAGACCATCGAGGACATGTTGAGGGTATGTGCCATTGATTTTAAGGGAAGTTGGGATGACCACTTGCCGTTGATCGAATTTTCCTACAACAACAGTTACCATGCGAGTATAGGCATGCCCCCATATGAAGCTTTATACGGACGAAGATGTCGGTCTCCCTTGTGTTGGGAAGAGGTTGGAGAGCGGAAGATTTTAGGGCCTGAACTGGTCCAACAGACAAGAGAAACTATCAAACTCATAAGAGGACGGCTGGTAGCAGCCCAAGACAGACAGAAGAAGTATGCGGACCAGACCCGCAAGGACAAAGAATATGAGGTAGGAGAGTTTGTGATGTTGAAGGTATCACCGTGGAAAGGATTGATGAGATTTGGTAAGAAGGGAAAACTAAGCCCGAGATTTATTGGACCTTTTGAGATCTTGAAACGAGTTGGGAAGTTACCCTATGAATTGGCTTTACCCCCGAGCTTACAGCAAGTACATAATGTGTTCCATGTGTCCATGCTACGACCATACCATACCGACTTCCGACATGTGATAGAACATGATCAAGTGGAGCTGCAACCAGACTTAACATATGTGGAGCAACCCGTAGAAATCATGGATAGAAAGGAACAGGTGCTGACGAACAAGGTTGTCAAATTAGTGAGAGTTTTGTGGACGAATCAGAATGTCGAAGAATCAACATGGGAACTAGAGAGCGCGATGTGTGAAAAGCACCCCCAACTGTTTTCAACCTGATTCCGGGACGGAATCCTTTTAAGGAGGGGAGGCTGTAAGAACCCTAATTTTTGGTAATATTTCTTTTTATCTAATATCTTGTGACATTGTCAATATGGAACCTTTCTAGTCATCCCTGTTGATTTATAGAATTGATTGTCTCAGAAACTGCATTGTTGCATTTATTACGTAAGATAAAAAGGGAGATTGTGAAGGCAGGAGTCTTATCGTTAGTAAGATTTATAAAACTTGGGATTTGAGAATGGTTAGAGTATTAAAGGATTTATTAAGAATTATGACGAGGAATTATGGACATTCGAGGAATTTACACAATTAGTACTTAAGGAATTATAGGGGAAATCTCTACGCGACAAAATATTATTACGAGAGATTAATTAAGATACGATACGAATTAAAGATCAAATGACAAGCATTGGTGGAAGAATAATGATACAAGGAGTAGTATTGCATGCAAGTCCCATGCAACCAAGTGGTTAGAAATCAAGCAAACTAGTTAGCAATTGGAAGATGAATAGTGTCTAGTTACTTGCTTTTTCAAAAAGAGAGACAAGTAGTACACATGCCCATGCTTGCTAGTACTTGTCTATACATACATTATATGTAACACCCAACATAACTTTACATCAATTATTCTACCAACATAACACACAAAACACAAAACACAAACTCTTCCCCCCCTTGTTATCTTGCTCTCGGCCAAAGAAAAAAGAGGAGAAGAAAAATTCTTCTTCCCCCTCTTCCATCACTCATAAATCACAACATAAATCCTAGGTCATCTCCATCATCTAGACAAGGTATGTTAGTAATTTCAAGCCATTTCATCCACCCAATTTCAAGTTAAAAATTGTTAAAGATTGAGTGAATAGTAACCATGTTTGATTTTCTTTTAGATCTTGGATTGTAAGTGTTGTAGGAGACCATTTAAGGTGTTGTTGAGTTGTGAAAAGCTTATCCAAGGCCCCTAGGTGCTCAAGAAGGTATTAAAATCTCAAACCCTCTTGGTTATGTATTATTTATCATGTGTGGTAGTAGATCCATGTGCTTGTGAGCTAATCTTGGTTGTATATGTATTGGATGACATGGATCTTGAGTTTTGATGTTGAGATTGTGACTTTTATGATTATGGATAATATATATATATCTCCATGAGTGTTATGAACCATGAATTAAGTGTATTAAGTGTTGGTTGTGTTGTGGAAGTGTGAAAAATGGTTGATCTAAGTAGTATGTGCTTGCTGAGTTCTGTCCAGGAGCATTGACCTGTATTGTAACACGGTTTTGAACCCCCAAATGTTGTCCCCTGATGTCCTACCATAAATTGTTGGAAAGATAATTGAATGTAGTTTCTGGAAATGTAAGGTTCATGGCTAGGTGATGTATAAATTTTAAGTTATGGCCGGAGAAGTGAATTGTGTTTCTGGACTCCGGACTGCACTAAGTGACCCCCTTGTGAACCTTGTTTAAACCCCTAAAAATATATGTGGGATCATGGAAAAATTTGAGAACCTAGAGAATGCAGTGGTTAAGACCACCCAAAAAGAATTGGAATAAAGTATGAATTTTTGGATTTTATAAAAATGCTAGAGTAAAATTCGCGCAAGGGAAAAAGTCGATTAGTGGAGCATAATTCTAGGTTAATGGTTATGATTCGAATGTGATAACTAAATTAAGTCAAATAAGTGACGAGCGTAATCGAGTGATGACATGAACCTATAGTGGGGCTAGAGAGTCATAAGACGAAGTCGTTAAGTTAATTTCGTACCCCCCTAAAACCCCGTAATTAAAGAGATATTGTTAAGGTACTAACGAGCGGTTATTGCTTATGTATAGATCGTTCGAATCCGCACGCTCGACCACCCCAACCAAACCAAGGCAAGTTTACTTTTCAAAACTTATCCATATACAAGGACTTTCACTGTTGTGTTTGTAGTTTTCAATTATATCAAATGCTATGTTTATCGAAGTATTGATGCAATTGAGATTGAATAAGTACATATATGCTTATACCCCTTGAACTTAGATTGAAATGTTTTCTTCGGACAACGACTCTAGCAATAGAGGTCGTAGCGGTCCGTATATACTATTGACCGGGGAGCGGTATATTATTATATCGTATCTGGTTTGCGAAAACCCGAAGGGTCATTCAGGTAGTATCGTATACTCAAGTAACTATTGTTATATCTTCGTAAATACTCGAAACCCTATCTTGGATTAAAAGTTTATTTTATCGATTAATTATTTTATTAATTATTAATATTAAATCTTAAAATATTATTTATTAATTAATGTTCATTATTTAAAGGCAAAGTTAATCCAAGATACATTTTAATACTTTCAAACTCTAACTCATTCGAACTCAAAACATTTTCGAAAACCCCCGGTCAGATTCTGCTTCTTGTATGATTTCAAGAATCATCGGTCGACTGATGTCGAACCTCAATTACTCTGTTTTCAATCAAAATCAAGTTTTAAAAGAAAAAGAAAAAGGGACTCTGGCAGGTGTGGGAACCGTTGACGAACGATTCCCGGGATGTGTAAGCGGCCGTGAGCCAGGCGGTCCATCAATTATTATTCCGGCCCAGGTGTTGCCGAAGGATGATTACGGATGTAGTTTTCATCGAGGGTGATTACGGATGTAGTTTTCACCCGAGGGATGGTTACGGATGTAGTTTCTATCCTTCTACCGGTAGAGAAGACCCGCGGATTATTGGACTTGGATGTGGCGACTGATCATCGTCAATCCTTGTCAGGTTTTATGATTTCTTTAAGTCCCATTCCTCCATTTTGGAAAAATGCTTTGACACTGCTTCTTAGGCTTTTGTGCCAAGTTGCTGATAGTGTTCTATTTTAATGAGAAAGATGTTGACTCATTGCAGTATCTAGAACTGCAAGTTTATTTTGAAAACGAGGGCACATATTGTTGCACCTTCGAGATTTATCAACTATGACAAGTGATTTTATATCTGATTGATACAAACAAGTTTATTAACTGCCAATCATATGAAATGCTATATTGCTTACCTTATACATATATTTCTTGCTGAGCTATAGTTGCTCACTCTTGCTTGTTTTCAAATTTTACAAACACAACAGCTAAGCGAAATGGCAAGACCCAGACAGACTGCTCGAAAGCAGGTGACTAGACCCGAGCCAGCACTTGAGATTCCACCGGTAGGCCCCATTAGCCGGATTAGTTGGCAGCTTTTGTTAGTTCGTTTTATTTATCAGTATGACCTGTGCAAGGCAGTGTTTCGTAACAAAATTTCAAGCCGCCAACTTCGCTTCATATCGAAGTGTTGCTGGTAGCATAAATACTATTTGATTCGGTCTGTAATAACTCTGATCATTTTATTACTGTTTAATCAATGTGTGACATTTCTGAGGCTTTAACCTGTGTGTGTGTGTGTGTGCGGTGTGAGTTTATTGTTGGGTCGATGACTGTGTTACATATATTATGTGCAAGAACTGGTATGTTATTAATGGAAAATGCACCGTGAGCGCCTAGATCTCTGACCCCGGATCTGGGGGCATCGCATAAATCCTAAGTCTTGTTGCAGCTGTGTAATCTTTTACATAGATTATTTTCTTCAATACAACCCTCAGGTGGACTCGACAAATCCACCTGAAATTTTTAAGATTGTGTTGTATGTTTTTATTTCTGTTTTTCTGTTTATCAGTTCATCTTAAATCCATTTGAAGTCTTGTTAATTTGAAAGAGTTTTCAGTCAAGATTGTATTCAACCCCCTTCTACAATCTTGGTGTAGAACTGGGAAATAACAATTGGTATCAGAGCAAGCTTCTAACAAACAAGAAGTTTAAAGATCAACCACCATGGGAAAGAAGGACACAGGGGTAAAGATTCCAATGCTTGACAAAGATAACTACTTTCATTGGAAAGTAAAGATGCATCCTCATCTCTCAGCTATCGACGAAGGTTATGTAGATTGCATAGAGAAAGGTCCTCATACTTCAATGAATGCTAACTCTGGAGTTGGTGAAGCTGTTGGTACTGAAGCTTCTAGAAGGCCAGTTCTAAAAACTCAGGATGAGTTCACAGATGAAGACTTGGAAGAAATGCACAAAGATAAGAAACCCATGAACATCCTGTTCAATGGTATCGACCAAGATATGTTTGATAATGTTATCAACTGCACTACTGCCAAGCAAGTGTGGGACACTATCCAAACAATCTGTGAAGTAACTGAGCAGGTCAAAGAAAACAAGATGCAGCTCCTCATACAACAATATGAACATTTTCACTATGTTTCTGGTGAAAACTTAACAGACATATTCAGTAGATTTCAGAAGCTACTGAATGGCTTAAAGTTGTATGGGAGAAAGTATGAAACCAAGGACTCCAATCTAAAGTTTTTGAGATCACTTCCTAAATAATGGAAGCCAGTGACAGTCTCATTGAAAAACTCTCAAGATTATAAGGATTTTACACTTGAGAGACTGTGTGGCATCTTGAAGACTTATGAGCTTGATATGCAGCAAGATGAGGAAGTGGAGAAAATTCAGAAGAAAAGTGGAGCTGTTGCCTTGGTGGCCAATCTTCCAGCAAGCCAGGATAGTGAGAAGATAGAGAGCATAAAAGCCACACCAAGTCCAAAGACTTGTGAGGTGGAGCTGAAACTAGTAGAGGGAAAAGCAAGTTGATTGAAGAACTTGATGCATCTAGTGGAGATGAAGCTGATGATTTGGATGACTATCTAGCATTTTTGTCAAAAAGATTCTCCAAGCTAAGATTCAAGAAAAATCCAGCAGGAGGCAAGCAGTTAAAAAAAAGTTATCAACCATCCAAAGATTTGGTTGAAAGATCAAAGTTCAAATGCTTTAACTGTGAAATTGCTGGCCATTTTGCCAATGAATGCAGAAAGCCTAAGGCTGAGAATGAGAAGAAACAGTTTGGAGCTGTTGACTACAAGAGAAAATACTTTGATCTTCTCAAGCAAAAGGAGAAAGCATTTGTGTCTAAAGACAATGATTGGGCTACTGGAGGAGATTCTGATGCAGAAGAAGAGTTTGCCAACCTTGCCCTCATGGCAAATGAAAATGATGAAGAAGCCAGTTCAGCAAGCAACCGGGTATTCTCTATGAACCTAACTGATCTTTCTAAAGATGAATGTGCTAGTACAATTGATGAAATGTCTGTTGAATTGTACAATATGCATGTTACCTTGAAATCACTTAAACAAAGAGAACAGGAAAATCAAAGATCTTAACGAAAAGCTAAGTGATATGAATGCTTTAATAAAAACTCAGTTAATTGAATTTGAGACTTTGAGAAGAGATTGCGTGGATGCTAAAAATGGATGAATAGAGGCTCTTAAAAGAGAAGATTCTTTAAAAGAACAGTTAAAGAAAGAACAGGATATATTTGCTGAGTGGAAAAGATCAAGGGTTACTACTGAAGAGATCTATAGTGTCCAAGGAATTGATTCTTTTAGCAAATTAGAAGAATCAAAGTTAGGATTTGATGGTGAGACTGCTTCAGACAGTGCGTCAACGGATAATGAGTAGGATTATCCGTTGAACATTGAGCGATCGATGGATACTGATCAAAATTATCCATCGAAAGCCAAGGCTATCAGAAAAGCAACCTTAGTTAAACTGAACAAACAATATGGTCCCATCAGCAAAAACTTTGTAACAGGTGAATGTAGCAAAACAAAATCAGTTGATCAAGTTAACATAGGCCACTTGTCAAACAAGCAATTGAAAGACAAGGTAGAGAAAGTAGAGTCAAAGGCTAAGGGTAGGAGAAAGAACAGAAATGGCAATGTAGGGATTAATAAACATAACAATTACACACCTAATAGGTATGCACCTAGGAAAGAATGTGTGAACTGTGGTAGTGTTAATCATCTATCTACCAGCTGTAAAAAGTTGAAAAATGCTTCTGTGCCCAATATGCCTATGTTTATGCCTATTCCTGCTATGAATGCTATGCCTAACATGTATGCCCAACCAGATGATGCATCTAGTCAATATGCTAACATGTCATTAATGCATAATCCATATTATCATGCTTTCAATATGCCTCAGGTGCCATGGATAATGAATAACATGCCTGCACAGACTATGCCTAATTCTGCTATTTACAATGCATATAAGCAAATATCAAATCTTGGCTTTCAAAGGCCTACACCTAGAGTTAAGATTGATTTAACTCAATCTGAATTTTTGGGTGAAAAGGATTTGAAGGGCAAGAAGAAGGCTAACAAGGCAGGACCCAAGGAAACTTGGGTACCAATATCAACTTGATTTGGTTTTGATGTGTGCAGGGAAACAGAAAGAGTCTTTGGTATCTGGATAGTGGTTATTCCAGGCAAATGACTGGATATTCTACCCTGCTCACTAAGTTCGAGGAGAAAGCTGGCTTTAGCATTACCTTTGGAGACAACAGGAAAGGATATACTAGAGGATATGGCTTGATTTCACAAGGGAATGTTGTCATTGAGGATGTAGCACTAGTTGATGGTCTTAAGCACAACTTGCTTAGTATCAGCCAACTGTGTGATAAAAGTCAAAAAATGTGGTTCACCTCTGAAGCTTGTGTTATTTTCAAGAAAAATGACAACAAGGTAGTGATGACAGGTAACAGAAAAGGGAATGTGTACACAGCCGACTTTAATTCAACAAGCGCAATTACTGCTACATGTCTTTTCAGCAAGGTAAGTGTAGATGAAGGATGGCTATGGCACAAGAAACTATCTCACTTGAATTTTAAAGTAATGAATGAGTTGGTTAAGAAGGATTTGGTCAGAGGTATTCCAAAGTTGGATTTTTCCAAGGATGGATTATGTGATGCATACCAAAAAGGGAAGCAAAAGAAGGCCTCTTTCAAATCGAAGTCTATGTCATCTATTGATCATCCCTTACAGCTACTGCACATGGATCTTTTTGGACCAGTCAATGTATTGTCAATCTCTAAGAAGAGATACTGCCTTGTGATTGTTGATGACTTCTCTAAATACACATGGACATTCTTTCTGTAGTCCAAGGATGAGGCGGGAGAAATCATTATCAATCACATCAGGACAGTCAACAAAAATCCTTCTTTCAAAGTGAGAAGGATGAGAAGTGACAATGGAACTGAGTTCAAGAATTCTGTGATGAGGGAGTTTTGTAAAGAACAAGGAATTATTCAAGAATTCTCTGCACCTAGGACTCCTCAACAAAATAGTGTAGTAGAAAGGAAAAATAGAACTCTCATTGAAGCTGCAAGGACCATGCTTGAAGAATCAAAGTTGCCAACATACTTCTGGACTGAAGCTGTTAATACTGCATGCTATACTCAGAATATTTCTTTGATCAACCAAGCAAGAGGCATGACTCCGTACCAACTATTCAAAGGAAAGAAACCTACAATTAACTTCTTGTATGCCTTTGGTTGCAAATGCTTTGTCTTGAGAAATCAAGGTGAGAACATAGGAAAATTTGACACAAAGGCATATGAAGCTATTTTTGTTGGATATTCAGCTGGGAAATCCTACAGAGTCTACAACCTAAGACTTAACATTGTTATGGAATCTGTACATGTTGTCTTTGATGATAAGAAAATCCAAGGGTTGGTAGATGAATGTACATGAACTCTCATTTGAAAATGAGATAAGTGGTGAAGGCAATGAAGATGATGAAGAAGCAGTATATGGTGTGAGAAGGTAGCATGCTTTAGGTGATCCATCTAGTGAAGAGCATGGCATATCATTTGTCGATGCTGAGGAAACTCCATTTGTTGGAAATCACTTTGAGATACCCGTTAATAGCCAAAGAGAATTATCCATCGATCACTCTATTAGAACTCCAACCTCAAGAGCCACACACTCAGGGGGAGTGTCTCAGAGTTGTCACTCAACAACTAATCAGAATGATCAACATAGGGAGAATGAAGCTACATCATCTAGAATGAACCTGCCACCACAAAAGAGATGGACTAAAGATCATCCATTTGAACTCATTATTGGGGATTCAAATGCAAGAGTTCAAACTAGAAGGGTAACTCAAGAAGAATGCTTATATACCAATTTTCTGTCTAAAGAAGAAACTAAGAAAGTTGAGGATGCCCTCCTACATCCAAACTAGGTTTTAGCTATGCAAGAAGAGTTAAAATAGTTTGAGAGAAATAAAGTGTGGAAGCTTGTACCCAGACCTAAAAACAAATGAGTGATTGACACTAAGTGGGTATTCAAGAACAAGATGGATGAAAATGGCATAGTCACAAGGAATAAAGCTAGATTGGTTACAAAAGGCTACTGTCAAAAAGAAGGGATTGATTTTGATGAAACCTTTGCACCTGTAGCAAGGTTGGAAGCAATCAGAATTTTTCTAGCCTATGCAGCCCATGCCAATTTCAAAGTCTATTAAATGGATGTCAAGAGTGCTTTTTAGAATGGCATTTTGGAAGAGGAGGTATATGTGAGTCAACCTCCTGGTTTTGAAGATCCAGATTTTCTAGAATATGTTTATTTTCTTCTCAAAGCACTCTATGGCCTGAAGCAAGCACCAAGAGCCTGGTATGACACTCTGTCACAGTTCCTAATAGAGAATCACTTCACTCGAGGTACTGTTGATAAAACTCTCTTTTATAGAAATGTCAATGGCTCTATGATACTTGTTCAAATTTATGTTGATGATATAATATTTGGTTCTACTGATGAGAAGCTTTGCAAAAGATTTGCTAGACTTATGCAAAGTAAATATGAAATGAGCATGATGGGTGAACTAAATTACTTTCTTGGTCTACAAGTAAAGCAAGTTAGTGATGGTATTTTTCTGCAAAAACACCCATGGTCACTTCCACTAAACTTGAATTGAATACTAAGGAGAAGAAAGTGGACATTTCAAGTTATAGAGGCATGGTTGGCTCACTTTTATATTTAACAACAAGTAGGCCTAATATTATGTTTTCTACCTGTTTATGTGCTAGATTCCAAGCTGATCCTTGGGAATCTCACTTAATAGCTATTAAAAGGATTTTCAGGTATCTCAAGGAAACACCAAACCTTGGCATTTGGTACCCTAGAGATTCTAGTTTTGATCTAATTTTCTATTCAGATGCAGATTATGCAGGATGCAAGATTGATAGGAAAAGTACCATAGGTGTACCTTTCAATTCTTAGGGAATAAGTTGGTATCATGGTTTAGTAAGAAGCAGAATTCGGTTTCTACTTCTACTACAGAAGCTAAGTACGTTGTAGTTGGGAGCTGTTGTGCACAAATTTTGTGGATGAAAAATCAACTTCTTGACTATGGTTTAAGGATTGATAAGATTCCAATTTTCTTTGACAACAACAGTGCTATTGCTATATCTGAGAACCCAGTGCAACACTCAAGGACCAAGCATATAGACATCAGATATCACTTCATCAGAGAACATGTGATGGAGGGAACTGTGGAACTTCTTTTTGTTCCAAGTGAAAAACAACTTGTAGATATCTTTACCAAGCCACTTGACGAATCAATATTCACAAGGTTGGTAAGTGAGCTAGGTATTCTGAATTTTTCCTAATCCATCTTACTTATTTGCATGTTGTTGAGCAGCCAGAAATGTGTTGAGTTTTCTTTCTTAAAGAAAAGGCACAAAATTTGGTCTAAATCAAAATTTGCCTATCAACGGATATGTTCATTATCCGTCGATATTCAAACACATTTCTGGGTTTTGTTTTGGTTATTTTATTTACCTCGGTGGATAATAAGTTTCTTTTTGGCTGTATTAGTCCAATAATGCATGTCAACGGGAAACTCACTTTTCGAGAACTTACTCTTTTATCTGCTGGGTAATTAGTTTTATTTTTTTTGTTCACGACTGTGCTGCCAAATCGTATTTACCATTTCGTGAACGAATATTTTCTTAGTTTTTGTGCTTGCGTGCTAAATGTGCTAATTGATTTCTCAAAAATTGTCCTATTATTCTTGCATATTTTTATTAGTATAAATAAGATTAATCATGACACTTTCTATAGAATCTAAGAGAGAGATTACTTATCTAGACTAGGCTTGCATGCAATTATAACTGGTATCAATAGTCGTGTCTCTACATCATTTCATATTCCCAAACACTATCTATTAATACAGCAACCAGTTACAACTTTTTCTCATTCTATCATTTCTTCTCTTCAAACTCTCATCGTTTCTTTTTCCTCTTCACTTTTCTTCAATGGACTTTTTCATGCACTTCCGGTACATTGATGAGATTCTCTTCGACTACCGTTCTTACACCATGGTAGTTGAAGGCATTAGCTATCCGATAGACCGAGTTCCTACTAACATCGTCAAGAAACTTTCCTATGAGCAGGAGATGGAGATGAGTTTCTTACTTTTGAACTTTGTCATAGAGGAGGAATTGGCTGCTGAAGCAAGTGCAAGAGAAGCAGAGGTGAGGGAGTTGGAGCGGCTCCAGGCACTGGAGGACCAAGAGTGGATCATCGGCCTCGCTGCCACGATGTTGAGGATCGTCTCTCGTCATGCTGCTTCAACCAAGAAGAAGGAGAACACAGAAGACCCTCGTAGTTCTTAGGATAATTAGGGCCTCTATTTATTTTGTTTTTGCTGTTAATCCAGTTATTGTAATGCTTTGAACTGTCGATGTTATGCTTTTATTTTCCTTTAATGAAAGTTGTTTGATTCCATCATCGATTTCATTATTTGCTAATTTTCTCATATGTGGTATTACAATGTGTGCTCATTTACTTGATTAAAATCTACTATTTTCTTAATTAAGATAATTGACATGACATTCTCAATTGTGATCATGACTTAGCAATTTCAAGAGAAATGATTCTACACATTACTGAATATCACATGATCTCAATAACAAGTTTATTTGTTCTTGACTTAATGAACTCAAGAGGGTGTTTCTCAAACAGCAAGCTAAACAAATGCATTTACGAAATTGAGGTAAAGATCTCTAACCCTAATTTCCCTACTCAATCTCAAGTTTCTTTGCCTTTGAGTGTTGCTATGGAGGTTGAAGCTAGTAACCCACAGCCTTCTACCCAAGTAACCAAACATAAATCTAAATCCAAATCAAAGAAACCAGCCTCAAGTGTCTCGCAAAAGGCACTTGTTATAAAAACTACCAAACCTTCTGAGGGGAGTAAACAGGTGGTAGTGAGTGGTGAGAGACAGGGTGAACATCAAAGAAACCCTAAGGATAAGGTTGGAGAGGTAAGTGAGTCTCAGCCTAGCCATATTGCAATCTCACAAAAGACTGTTAATGTTGAAAAGTTTTTAAACACATCCCTCGCAGCATCCTCTCAACAGGGTATTGTTATTGAAAAGAGTTCCCAACCAGGAACATTGCACAAGAGGGTAAAGGACACTACTAGCCAAAGTTCACCAACCAAAATCTTCGTAAGAAAGAAGAAACCTTATATTACTTTGGGTGCACAGGGTACACACACAGTTCAATCTTCAATGATTGAACCTTCTCAAAATCAGTTTGATGTGGCTCCAGTAAATGTGGAGTCACAGCCCCAATCTCTATCTACAAACACACCACATAATCCAAATTCACCATCTCTATCTCTGGATGTGGATATGATTTCCATATCACAAGCAAATTCTCCCTCTTTACTTCCAAGGGAGAAGCCCCGCTCAGAATTTGCTGGTCATCATCTCTTAGATGATTTGTTGGTCCAACAGTTAATTTTTCCTGAAATTGTGGTTGAAACCGTGCCTCCTACTTTAAAATCAATTTTCACAGATTCAACCATAGTCTCTATCAACTACTATCTCTTCTACTCCATCAATGGATATCTCTCATTCGTTGCCAAGTGTTTGTTCACCGATGGATTTGCTTAACAGCAGTCATCCTTTGGTAGCTCGAACTACAGCATCAATGGATATTCTACATCCCTTGATCAATGTTCTTCCTGCTACTATATCTACTCTAAGATAGTTTACTCCTTCATTTGAGTCTACTGTAACTATAGCGAAAGTAACATTAGTAGTTCAAATACTTCTAGGAATGAGGGAAGGGAGTGTCATTACTGAGAGTGAGAGGCTGCTTTGTGAGCAGGCAAAATGAGAGGATGTGAGTGAGGGGCTGGCAATGTCTTCCTGCGAGGCAAAAGGAGAGCATGAGAGTACCACCTTAGTAGGTGAAGGTGAGGGTGTGAGAGGTGTGAGCCAAGGGGATCCCCTGATGCAAAAAGAGAGAGAAAATGAGAGAAAAGCAGGTATAGGAGACATAAGGGTGGGTGAAACCATTACAATTGAGTCAATGGAGGTTGATGATGCCCCCAAGAAAAGTTTCTATCAACAAGAATCTCAAAACGCCATTGATAGAACTGTTCCTGGAGCTGAAACCTTTACTCACCCTGATCCAGACCTTGACTCTTGGGCTAAACAGGGAAATGTGGAGGCTAAGCAGCAGCTGAACTTGGTACACATAGATGAATCTATGCAGAGGGTTAAGGATGCTCTTACCAAGCTGCCTCCAAATGCTACTAATGAATTTCAGCATGAGTCTGAATTCGAAGATGAAGGTGTAGATGAAGAACCCTCTCAACAACCTGGAGATTTACCAGAATAGTTGATGTCAAATGCATACATCTCCAAAGATGCTCACAAAGAGCCAGTAGTACAGTATGAGAAGACTGTAGCTACTTTTCAGGATGCAAAACCAGCTCTGAAGCATGTGTAAGAGAATTTTCTGGCTACTCTCAAATTGCACATGTTAAATATAATTGATGTGTTTTAATCAGTGTTTTAGTGTTACAGTGAATTATCAGAGTTTAGCTGGAAGCGGTCAGAGTTTAGTGTAAACTCTGACAGTTGGAAGCTCGACAGAGTTTGTCAAACTCTGTCTAGAGGCAGCGTCTACTGGTCAACAATGATTGAAGATTTATTATGGAAGCGATATCTTTGAAGATTGGATAGCTATCAAAGAGATCGAGTTGACTTAGGAGACGTGTGACAATCTGTAATTGATATCATTGTATAGCTGATTATTAGGAATATCAATTAGAGATTGTATCGAAGCTGTATGTTTTATAAATACAGTTAGGTTAACCCTAGAAGGGTATCGTGCAACGAATTATCTTTATTGTAACCTAGCAGCTCTTTGTGATAGTTTACATCACGAAATGGGTTCTTAATACCAGAAGTTTTTAAGTGCATAAACGTCTTACTTGTTAAACTCTCATACGAATTTGATTATTAATTGTGTATTCGGCCTAACAAGTGGTATCAGAGCCAATCTGTTACTTTAATACAGGTTAAGATCCAAACACAACAATAATCATGTCAGCAATTCCTCCACCAACACCTACTGTTTCTGAAAAGGCTCCTACTACTGTGAGTCGTTATGAACCAATCAGGGTTCCTATTCTCAGGCCATTAGAGTATGCTATGTGGAAGGTCAAGATGACTATGTTTCTGGAGGCTACAGATCCAGAATATCTTGACAGGATTTATGAAGGCCCTCACAATCCTACAAAGCTATCTGTTGCAGCTGCTGGTGAAGAAGCTAAAATAGTTCCAAAGGAAAAGAAGGACATGACTCCTGAAGATCTATCATCAATTGCTAAGGATGCAAAGGTTAGGCATTTACTGCATAGTGCTTTAGACAATGTTATGTCTAACAAAGTCATTAACTGCACTACTGCAAAAGAGATATGGGATGCTCTTGAAGTCAGGTGTCAAGGAACTGCGGCTATTAAGAAGAATAGGAGAAACATACTCACACAAGAGTATGAGCATTTTGAGGTAAACCTGAAGAGACCATGACAGAAACATTTGATAGATTCTGTAAACTGCTCAATGATCTGTCATTGGTCAACAAAGAGTATGATCTAGAAGACTCAAATCTCAAGTTTCTTCTTTCTCTACCTGAAAAGTGGGATGTGAAAACAACCACTATTAGAGACAACTATGATCTTGCTGAAACAGAGATTGATGAAATCTATGGGCTGCTCAAAACTCATGAATTGGAAATGGAGCAGAGAAACAGGAGATCAAGCAGGAAGGCAAAGTCTGTTGCTCTTAATGTTGAAGAGAAGCCTCAGAAGAAAGAGGCATCAAGAAGGAAAATGAAGGGAAAAGCTTTGGTCATACACTCAGAAAGTGAATCATCAAACTCTGATTGTGATTCAAACTCTTCTGAATCATCTGACTCTGAGGATGATGAAGAAGAAATGAGGAAAATGGCTGTGTGGATGGTGAAGACCTTCAAGAAAATGGTGTAGTTGAAAGGAAAAATAGAACCTTGATTGAAGCTGCCAGAACTATGCTTGATGAAGCAAAATTGCCAACTTATTTCTGGGCCGAAGCTGTTCAAACTGCTTGTTTTACTCAAAATGCTACACTGATCAATAAGCATGGAAAAACACCATATGAGATGGTGAAGAAAAAGAAGCCTAACCTGAAATACTTTCATATTTTCGGGTGCAAATGCTTTGTTTTGAAGACTCATCCTGAACAGTTGACCAAGTTTGAGCTAAAGGTAGATGAAGGAATTTTTGTCGGCTATCCACTGTCAACAAAGGCATTCAGAGTTTACAATCTGAGAACTAAAGTGATCATGGAATCTATACATGTGTCGTTTGATGACAAGAAGTTAACTGGACTTGAAGACAAAGATGAATATGAATAACTGAAATTTGAAAATGAAGATTTAAACTTTGTTGAAGTAAACTCTGATCAAACAATTCTGACAGACTCTGTTGAAACAAATTCTGAACCTCTACTGGTAAACACTGGAGAAACTTCTCAGCCACAACGAAGGGAAGAACCAGTTGAGGGGGAGCATGATCAAGATGAAGACTCAAACACTGATACTAAGTCAACTGAAAAATCTGGATCAAACTCTGATGACTCAAACTCTGAAAATTCAAATTCTGACTCTGTGCAGTCAAGTTCAGGGGGATTCTCAGAAAAGGAAGATAGATCATAACAAAATCAGGAGAGCATGGATCAAGGGGGAGGATCACATGCTGAAAGAAGTCATTTGCCTTCTGCTAGGAAATGGACTAAATCACATACACCTGATTTGATAATTGGTGATCCAGATGCAAAAGTGAAAACAAGAAGTGCTACTGCAAGTGAATGTCTGTTTCATGCATTCTTGTCTAAGAATGAACCAAAGAAAGTGGAAGAAGCTCTTCAAGATGCTGACTGGATAACAGCAATGTAGGAAGAGTTGAATGAATTTGAAAGGAATGAAGTTTGGACCCTTGTACCAAGGCCAAAGAACAGATCTATTGTTGGTACAAAATGGGTTTTCAGAAACAAGACTGATAGTGAAGGTGTTATCACAAGGAACAAGGCTAGACTGGTAGCAAAAGGTTATTCACAGCAGGAAGGAATAGACTATGATGAAACATTTGCTCCAGTTGCAAGATTGGAGGCAATCAGAATTTTTCTAGCATATGCCTCTCACAAGAAATTCAAAGTGTTCCAGATGGATGTGAAAAGTGCTTTTCTGAATGGGAAGCTTGAACAAGAAGTGTTTGTTGAACAACCACCAGGATTTGTGGACCCCAAATATCCAGATTATGTCTACAGGCTAGATAAGGCACTATATGGACTTAAGCAAGCACCAAGAGCATGGTATGAGACACTTGCTCAATTTCTTCTAGAAAGTGGATTCAACAGAGGTACAATTGACAAAACTCTGTTTTATTTCAATCAAGGAAGTGACCTTCTTTTAGTTAAGATATATGTTGATGACATTATCTTTGGGTCTACTAATGATAAACTCTGTAAGAAGTTTGCCAAGCTCATGCAGTCCAGATATCAAATGAGCATGATGGGAGAGCTTAGTTATTTTCTAGGCCTACAGGTGAAACAAACAGATGATGGTATCTTCATTAATCAAGCAAAATATACCAGAAATCTTCTCAAGAAATTTTGTATGCTTGACTACTCATCTGCATCAACTCCCATGGCAACAGAAACTAAATTGGACAAAGACACAGGAGTTTCAGTGGATATGACAAACTACAGGGGCATGATAGGATCTCTTCTTTACTTGACAGCTAGTAGGCCTGACATTATGTATGCAACCTGTCTTTGTGCAAGGTTTCAGGCAGATCCTAGAGAGCCACATCTGACAGCTGTGAAAAGAATTTTCAAGTATCTCAAGGGCACCATATCATTAGGTCTGTGGTACCCCAGAGAATCAGATTTCAAGCTACTTGGGTATTCTGATACAGACTTTGCAGGCTGCAAGATTACAGAAAGAGCACTAGTGGAAGTTGTCAAATTCTTGGTGACAGACTTGTCTCTTGGTACAGCAAGAAACAGAAATCAATTTCCACACCTACAGCTGAAGCAGAGTATATTGCAGCTGGTAGCTGTTGTGCACAGATCTTGTGGATGAAGAATCAATTGCTGGATTATGGATTGAGGTACAGTAAAATTCCTATTTACTGTGATAATCAAAGTGCTATTGCTATGACAGGTAATCCAGTACAGCATTCAATGACCAAGCCCATCAGCATAATGTACCATTTCATCAGAGAACATGTCGAAGAAGGGAATATTGAACTACATTTTGTGTCTACAGAACAACAGCTTGCAGATATCTTCACCAAACCATTGAGTGAAGCTACATTTACAAGACTGGTCAATGAACTAGGAATGGTCTCTGGTTCTGACTAGGAATGTAGGTTAGATTCAAATTTTACTTATGTAATGTATTACTCATATTTCCTGATTTGTTAAGTGCTAAGTGAACTCTGTTGATTAAACTCTGTTATGCATACTCTGTTAACATGTTTTTCTGTCAAACTCTGTTAAACTCTGTCAGCATGCCTGTATGTTATACACTGGTAATAAGTTGATAAACTCTGTGAACTCTGAGTTGATTTTTGTCTGAATGAAAACACCAATGAAGACATATGTATGAAGCATGATTCTCAGCAATTAATCATGAATCTTTCTGAGTTATTGTGATCTAATCTTAGATTGTACAGAAAATTAACACAGCATGATACTGGTTCATATTTATAGCATCTCTTAGTTCATTTTGTCCTAAATTCTGAGTCTATAAATACTGTGTGCATTGCCTTTCATGAATAACTACTGATGTTGATGAATTCTAAATTCTGTTAGTTATACTCTGATAGTTAAAATGCTTACTGCAATACCCCAAAGAAAATGTATATAGGTTGTTATACTCCTTTGAGATTATGTTGGATACTAGGATGACCCAGGAACTTATTGGTATATAATATGTGCTAAAATTCTCTGATTTTTGGTGACTAGTCAAATACTAGGATGACCCAGGAACTTATCAAAATGATAAGGGCTAAAATTTTTGAATTTTTGGTGACTGGTTCCAACCTCTAATTACTGGAATGAATAGAATTAAAAAAAAATTATATATGTATATATAGAGGGGGTATAAAATAAATTAAATGTTACTGTATATAGATTGATTACTACAGAGTTTAGCTTTCATCATACAGTCAGTGTTTACTATGACAGTTTGTACATCCAGTGTTTATTGATTTACTTTATGGATTTTATGAAAAATTAGATGCTCTAAAAATTGATTCAGTAAACTCTGCTTCACACACACATATTTTCACAACTGTGCAATTTATGAAAGGGTTTCGGTGATAAAGTTGGAGAATTGACAAAAGCTGTTGATTCGTGGTTCGTACTCTAAGGTAAATTTTCATTTGGATAATTTGAAAATTTTGGAGTAAATAGGGCTTTTGACAACTGTTAATAAGTGTATTGTTGATTTGTGGTTCGTACTCTGAGTTCTTGAGTTCTCGAATAGAGTAATAGACATGTCGAATCTCTGAGTTATCGAATGACACTTTGACCTGTTGACTCTCAGAGATGTCGAATAGTGTTTTCACAAATATCGCCTCGACTTGTCGAATGCTAGACTTCTCGAATAGAACAAAACACTTCTCGAATTGGTACTTTGTTCTGTTCCTGATTTAATTGTGGTTATTGTTGATGAATTTGTTTCTTATATGATTACTTTAATTAGTTTTCATTTTCTTTGATTTAATTCTTTGAAGAACAATTCATAAACATAAAATTTGCAGAACATAATGAATAAGATTAGAGAAACAGGATTTTTCATTGATAATAAGAAAGAGATTACAAGCAAGTATTACATCTTCTTTGTTCTCTCTATCTGCTAATCTATTCAACAGGAAAATAAAAGGTCAAGTCCAAACCACTCCATTGTTAGCAAACATCCCAGATCCCATCTTTGCCACTTTATTTGGGTGGAAGTTGAAGGGATAAGGTTATTTTAGCTGACATATTCATTAACAATGGTTGGTGGTGTTGGATGAGGATGCCTTCGAGGAAAGCCATGCTAATGTTGCTTGGAGAGCAGCATCGATGTCGATCACTCTTGCAGGCTTTTCTTTCTCGATCTCTTCCAGACCGGCATCCATCTGAAGCCACAGAGTTTCAAGCTGCCTTTCCCAGTCAAACGCATCAAACTCTTCACGCGTATAACTGAAGGTATCTCTATTCTCTACGAGATGGAGATTCTTTTCTTTGATGGTAAGATTTGACATTGTTATTAAGAGTGTGTTGTTTGAAGGGTTTTTGATTTTTCAGGAGAGAATGAAAGGTTAAAGAGATAGTGAACAAGTCTGAACAAGTCTCTAGGCCTTAAATAGAGATGGGTAAGCAACGAAGTACTAAAACGCTTCGTATTCTGGTTATTAATGGTTACAGGTAAACGCTTCATATTCTGGTTTTAAATGGGTCCATGTATTTTAAGAGAGTGTTATTTGATTTTTTTTTTAAATCAAATATTTTATTGTTATATTTGCAAAATACACTTCTTAAAAATACGAGCACGTGACCCACTCACCCATTACTGTGTCCCACTCACCCATTATCGTGTCCCACTCACACATTAATCTAGGAACTGTTGAGTGTTTGATTACATAAAAGATTGAGTTTTTAATTACTCTAATTACTTTTGTGTCTAAACGGTTTTGTTTTATTTTTTTTTATCTCACAGTTCTCTCACTTTTCACTTGGGCATTTTCGCAAACACCTTTCCTACATACACTTCTCTTTGGGATTTCTTGCAAATTTCTTGATTCAATGGCTTCTAAACCATTCACTGTTCTTGGTCTACGTTTTGTCCCTAACAACTATGAAGCTCCACTCTATCATGAACGTGTTCCAGAAGCGTTTCATCTAATGCAGAATTTCTTGAGAGACTCAGAGATTGGACAAGCTCTGGTTGAACCTGGTACTCTCTCTGCATCTCAAATTGCCACTTTTTGGCAAAACTCAGTCTATGTGGATGGAGGAGAGAATGGGACTCCTAACATCATCTTCACTTATGAAGAACAAGAGTTTGTGATTACTCCACAAACTGTGAGAGATACAATGGGGTTTGATACACATACATCTTATACTTATGTTGCTGAACCTCAATTGAGACAGATGCTACAGGAGATAGGTTACATGGAATCTCTTGACAAGCTTGGCAGTGTAAAGAGGCCTAATCTCAGGAAGGAATGGAACTTTTTCTTCGATTGCATTACAAGGACATCCAGAAGAAGGTCACTAACTGGGATGCTATTCCAATAGACAGTCTACAAATCGGGTATTCTCTACTTTATGGTAGTAATTTTGATTTTGGTAGATATGTTCTGATGAATTTAGGTGATAAACTGTCAGAGTCTACTACAGTTTATTTTACTCGATTTTGTCAAATGCTGTTCAATGCTTGTGTACCTGGTCTAGAGATTGCTGATATTGATGAAATTCAGCCTTTTAGAGTCAACAAGAGAATATTCTCTGATATGACTAATAAGGATGTTGGTAAAGAAAACCTACCTGCCTTTGTTCTGCCACTTGCTTTGCAGAATTTTCTCAACCAACCTCAGGACCAACCACAACCAGAACCACAACCAGAACCACAACCTGAACCACTAAACATTGATCGTACTCATACACTAAACACTGAACCACCTACATCACCTACTCACTCAGCACCTACAAAACAACCTTCACACACTCCACAAACAAACTCTGAACCATCACAATCTCCACCACAACCACAGCCTACAGCAAAAAGAGGCAGAGTAAAGTCAGCAGCAATCACTGAACGACATGCAATAGTTAAGAAGACAATAGAGACACAAATGAAAGCAAAACAGACATCTCCTGGAGCTGTTTATACTAGAAGGATGAAAAGAATGAAACAAACGGCAAACAGGCCTAAGTCACCCTCAGTGGTAGCAGAATCTAATAAAGAGGATTCAGATGCAGTGCCTCTAGCTAAGAGAAGAAAACTGGTAATCTCTGATTCTGCTGATGAAGATGTTGAAGCTCCAGAGGTAGTTTCACAGCAAACACCTACCGTTGAGGCTGGAAAAGATACTATGCCTGCAGAGGTTGAAATGCCTGCAGAAGAGGATACTAGAGATGGTTTTTCTCCAATGAATGATATTCTTGATTCATTCATGCCATTCTCTGATCCTATCTCTGATACTGGTGCAGCTGATCAACCTACAGTTGTCCTTTCTAAAGCTGTAGCATCACATATAGAATTACTCTCAGATGCTCACCAAACTATTGAAGGAGGAGATGAGATTGATCAACAATCTAAGGAGATAAACTCTGAGACTATTGTGCAATCTGCAAAGGATGTTGTACAGCCTATTGTTGACTCTACTACTAAACCTGTTGCAGAGGATGTTATTGGCACTGTTGATGCATCTATTCCTATTCCTCCATTCTCTCATCATGTTGAAGTTGAGGTTGGAGATGAAACTGAAGGGAATACTGAGTCAAGCCCTTCTCAGAGTTTACCAGTCCAGACTGATGCTAAGGTTAAGGATTTTGCTGGTCCTTCAAATCAAGCGGATGCTGAAGAAGAACACCTTGAACAATTTTCAAATGACTGATATAAGGACACTTGTATCTTTCCTCCTGCAAGAGCAGCTGAATTTGTCAAGAGAACCTCCAGAACAATTACAAATCCAGAGATTCTATCTTGTCTTAAGGCTACAGTTGTACAAGTGAAGACTCTCAACTCGAGGTTTGATCTGTGTCAAAAGGCAATCTCTGATGTTCGAGGTGATGTTTTTAGGGGAGCTGAAATGATTAAACTTGACAACAAGAATAAATTTCAATATCTTACTCAGAATCAAGACACTTTGTCTCACAGGCTGAGCAAAGTTGAACAAAATCAGAATGATATGTTCTTAAAGATTGATTCTATTGCTACTTCCTTGGAGTTAATGACATCTATTCTTATGCCTGATGATGTCAAAAAGGGGGAGAGAGTTGCTAAAGACAAATGCAAGCAATCTCAAACTCTAATCAGAAAGGATAAAGCTGGAGATGGAGGAGCAAGTAGTAAAGGAAAGAGCAAAACTGAAGAATTTCAAACTCTAAAAACTAGCAAGTCTTCTAAATCATAGTTTGTTGGGGTAAACACTGATACTCAAGGTAC
Organism: Saposhnikovia divaricata; assembly: GCA_036435485.1. Classification (NCBI taxonomy): domain Eukaryota; kingdom Viridiplantae; phylum Streptophyta; class Magnoliopsida; order Apiales; family Apiaceae; genus Saposhnikovia; species Saposhnikovia divaricata. Next base: position 62,829,333 of record CM071598.1, read on the forward strand.
TTCAAAGACCAAGAGTTTGCTATTACCTTCTAATCCACAGACTGATGAAGAATTGGCTGCTAAGTTGTTTATTGAAGAGAATGAGGAAGGAGTTACAATTGAGGACATTAAAGCTGAAGAAAAGAGTTTACAAGAAGAACATCTCAAGGCTTTAAAGTCTGGTAAGTTAAAAAGAGGAAAAGCTCATAGGCCTGTTGTTAAAGGTGTTGTGATCAAGGAAAGGGCTGATGTTAGTTAAAGATCTCAGTTTTCAAAGGAAACAATGGCAGCAGAAGCTCAACTCAAGCTGAAAGGCATTGAAGGAGAAAGTTCACAGAAGAAAGTTACAACTTCTGTTGCATCACAAGTTGTGACCACACCTTTACAATCTTCTCAGTTGAAATCAGTTTTTGGGAAAGGAACAATTCATGATCCAAATCTATTATCTGGAGTTTCTATGAATTTTTCTGATGCAAGAGCCTTGACTGGCAAGGTTGGAAACAATAAGGGTGGACTAGGTTCACACAAGGACAAAAGGCAATATACTGGTCCTAGAGATCCTTCTTCACTGGCTGTTCTAGGTCGTGGTGTCACTCAAGAGAGTTTGGACAAACTGGAATCAGTACAGTTAGTTTATCAGAAGAGTTTAAAGAAGGACTTTCTCTTGTACTTCATGGCTGATGGGACAGTATTTAGAATTGGTGAGAATGATATTGGCTTGAAATATTGGGAAGAATTAGAATATGTTCTATATCTTTTCAAGGTGAATAGTCAAAGGACTCAATCAGTTGCAAATGTGCTCAGAACGAGGATGCTTCAGAATTTGGCAATCAGAGGAGAGAAGTATAATAGCAGATATGTTCCTAAGTACAGAGATTACAATGGAAATCTTATTGAAATGAAGAAAGGTACTGCAAAATTAAAGACTGATTTGGGAATCACAGTACTTGACTTCAATTCACAGTCAGAAGAAGTCAAATTTATCAGACTGGGAAATGAGATGAGAAGAAACAAAATCTATGATCTTAGGGCTGCTATCTATCAGACAGATGAGAGTGATCCTCAGCTCAGAGAGATTAAAGAAGCTATGGAGATTGAGCTTGAAAATGCAGAAAGAAGATTGCTTATAGATTATCTCAGAGCTACACCAGATCTTGAAGAGATTAGAGATTAAAGTCTGTAAGGATTTTCTTATTCTCTGTAGATTTTGTTAAGTAGAAGCTTAAACTCTGAATTTGTATAAACACTGTATTTGTCTATTTGTTTTGACATCATCAATTACTGTTATTAACTTGTGCATTTTTGCTAATGAACAAGTTGGGGGAGATTGTTAAATATAATTGATGTGTTTTAATCAGTGTTTTAGTGTTACAGTGAATTATCAGAGTTTAGCTGGAAGCGGTCAGAGTTTAGTGTAAACTCTGACAGTTGGAAGCTCGACAGAGTTTGTCAAACTCTGTCTGGAGGCAGCGTCTACTGGTCAACAATGATTGAAGATTTATTATGGAAGCGATATCTTTGAAGATTGGATAGCTATCAAAGAGATCGAGTTGACTTAGGAGACGTGTGACAATCTGTAATTGATATCATTGTATAGCTGATTATTAGGAATATCAATTAGAGATTGTATCGAAGCTGTATGTTTTATAAATACAGTTAGGTTAACCCTAGAAGGGTATCGTGCAACGAATTATCTTTATTGTAACCTAGCAGCTCTTTGTGATAGTTTACATCACGAAGAGGGTTCTTAATACCAGAAGTTTTTAAGTGCATAAACGTCTTACTTGTAAAACTCTCATACGAATTTGATTATTAATTGTGTATTCGGCCTAACAGCACAAATGTCTTCTTAATCAAAGGGTTGTGGACAAGGATGATTTCAAGGATGCAATCAGAGATGCATTAGAAATTCAGTAAGAGAACTTAGAACTCATCCTTTCCTCCCCTTACGATGCAGCAGCTTAGATCCAAGCTGAAGAAAGATGCAGATACAGATAAGAAGATTGAAGCTCTGTCTGCAAAAGTTGTCAAATTGGAGTCTCAAATGAGTACTGTGATTGCAGATCAAAAACTCATTCTTGAGGCTCACAATCGACAAATTGCCCTCCTTGAGAGACTACTGAATCGTCCTACTACTCAAACCCTTGATGCTAACAAAATAGGGGAGAAGTATAATGTAAGGGATTCAAGCAGTGAGGGGGAGCAACTTCACTCTACTTCAATTCCAACAGTTCCAGTAATACCATCTAGTGAGGAGGAATCAGCCTTTCAACCTGAAGACTCTATTGCCACAAGGCTGGCTGCCAATCCTCAAATTTCTCAAGTACCAATTCCCTCCATAAACACAGCAATTAGACAAGTACTAATTCCAGATTTTGTGCTTCCCAAGTCTCTATCCAGAGGGGAGCCATCATATGTGTCTGATTTTAAGCCTATGCTCAAAAGAGAGAAGTCACCTGTGAAGAAAAATGGCAAAAACACCATGAGAGTTGATTTTCCAATGCCAAAACCAGATGAATTCAAACTGATGAGCAAGCATATTGCTGAATTAAAACAGAAGGCTGCAATTGATGTGGGACTCAAAGATAACTTAGCATTTATCTACAAAGATGGAGTGGAAATATGTGTTCCTGCAAGTCATCCAGATTTTGTTATGGCTTAGGCTGAAGAAACTGCAAGGTTACTTCAAGTTGGTCAGATTATTATACAACCTGCTGAATACATTGAGGAGGAAGCTAGATTGGCTGATGAACTGGTAAGAGAATTGGAAGTAGAGATGGAGCATGAGGCTGAAGAAGAAGAAGAGGCCAAGTTTAAGAAAAAGAAAATGAACACAAAGTCTGCGTGCAAGAAAAGGAAAAGCAGAGTCACACTACACCATAAAAGGCCTATGATCACATTTAGAGCCTATGTTGCCTTTGCATATGTTGCCTTTGCCATGCATGTTTTTGGCTATTACAATATTATCATTTTCATGTTGCCTTACGTAGCAGAAACATGTTGGAATAGAATAAAAGTGTTTGCATGTTGCCGTAGGTATGCAATTGTGTTGCAATAATTTTGAAATGAACAAAATTTTATATTTTCTAATCAATTTTTTTTTACTTTTTTCACACGAAAATTACTTTATTTGGATAAAAATTAAAGCAATAAGTTTTTATAAAAATCTAGAATATATCCGTAGAAGTGAATATTTTATTAAAAAAGTTAAAATGTTTTAAGGTGAATAATTTTATTTTTATGTTCATTAAATATTATTAAACAAAATTTTTAAAATGATTTGTTATCTAAATAAATTGTAATATATCATTAAAATAAAAATATTGTCCTATATGATTAAAAATATTTAAATATATTATTTCAGATTATATAAAAAGAATTGAATGCTTAATTAACAATTTAATTATTTTTCCAAATAAATGAAAGAATAAAAAAATAAATTACTTTTTATCCTTGTAAGAAACAAAAGATGAAAATTTGGGAAAAGTTGGATGAGTCATGGGAGGTAAAAATACCACATCACAAATATTACAACATATTTCCCCCCATTCTCCCGCTTTCCCAAAAATTGCATTTCCCCTTTTACTCCTGGTGTCTAAACACATACACAAAACACAGAGTCTCTGGTTTAGCTTTCTCACTCTCACACTCTCTGTCCCCATCTCCTTCATATTAAACACAGATCCACAGTATAAATCAGAGTCATTTTCGGGTGAAGGCTTCAAATCGGTTCGATTCGGTTTGGTGGGGCCCACTATTTTTTAAAAAAATGCTACACAAAGGCAACATAATATTACATTGCTAAAGACTAATAATAATGTTGCTATAACAAGTCTATTCCAACATTAAAACTGATGTTGCCATAAAGAAAAAGAATGTTGCCATTGACCCCAAAGGCAACGGCAAAAATAGCAACATCAGCAAACTGTTGCCTTAGGAGTTTTTTGGCCCTACAACAACATATTTCGGGCCTACGACAACACTTTTTCGGTGTTGCCGTAGGCCTTTTATGGTGTAGTGTCAAGACTTATTCTAAAAGGACTTTGAGCCCAGAACCAGAAGAACAAGTTGAATCAACACAACCTCAACCTACCATACCTCCAATCCAAGACACACAGCAACCCACTCAAACTTCCAGCTCCATTGCTTTCACTCTTGAAGACATAAAGCTAGAACCAATGGAATTTGACTTTGATTTCAATAACTGGGTATTTCCAAAGGTCAAACTCTCACATGTAAGGAGTAGAACCAGAACTATGAAACAACCTTTAGCTAGACAAATTCAAATTGCTGAGTTTGTAGTTCGAGGATTTAACTCAACTTAGATTAGTTTGTAATAAGTAAATAATATTAACTGTCACAGGAATCTCAGAAGATGCTATAAGTCAGAACAAAAATCAACAAGTCAATCTATAGTTTTGATGTGTTACACTTGAAGAAGCTCAGTCTACTGATCAAGCCTTAGTGTGGTATACAAAGACATGGAATTAGTTTTAAAGGACAGAGATTTCTACAAATGACAAGAGACAATATCAGTACAGAATATTTGAAGAAAGTTGAGAGAAGAAATAGACCACAGCTTGAGTCAAAATGAAGAACAGAAATTGAAGTTAGTCGTTCATGAACCAGACCATGCATTGAGCGTCAACAAATATTCAGTGGAGGTTCTTTGTTATTTTTAATGGTTTTAAAGGCAAAGGGTTTGACTATCAAGAAATTATAGTAATTCTTTGTAAATTAATTAAAGTTATTTAGTTGACTTAATTAATAAATTAATTCATCAGAATTAATTTATTTATTAAGTTAATTATTAAACTTAATTAACTTAGAATTATCATCATTGTTTAAAGGTTTAAAAAGAATTATTTATAGACTTTGATTTAGTGATTGTATGTCTATCTATTGACAGTTTGCAAGAGATAGTATTACAAGTCTATAGATAGTCTGTATAAGATAGTCTGATAAAGATAGTCTATAAATGCTTAATAGTCTGTCAAGGTTTAAACTCTTGTATGACTATCAGTCTAATAGTCATACCAATTGTCATTCAAGTATACAGGAAGTCTGCAAAGAGATAGTTCTATAGATAGTCATGCAGCTCAAGTGAAGGTGATAGTCTGTAAAGCCATGATTGGAAAGAGTTTGAATTCTTGTTAATTGGAAAGAGTTTTCAGTCAAGATTGTATTCAACCCCCCTTCTACAATCTAAGTGTATAACTAGGAAATAACAGTCGGTTTGGGTCGGGTTGGTCTGCTTCGCCAACCCGTGGACATCCCTACCTGAAGCAACTTGAGTAAATGAAGAGAAGCTAACACAAGGAGTTAAAAACAAATTGAAGAAAATGGACTACGGTATCATCAAGTAGCAGAAAGCAAAAGGGAATTAGAAAACACATATGGCTCCGGATGCAAGTCAGCGCAATCAATTTGTAGTTCAAACATGAAAATAAATTCAAGCGACAACTGTCGGTGCAGTAAATAACGGCAGAAGCCTTCCTGGGCTCATTTAAAAAAAAAAATGAGTATCAAAACAGCAACAACGATCCTAAAGAATAAAAAGACTGTAGCAGGATGATATGCACCAGCGGGAGAGCTAAAGTACCAAGCCTAACCAAGATCAAAACAAGCATTGGGCAATTAGTGAAAAATTAAACCGTGTTACAGAGCATAAAAGCAGTGTTCGAGATGATTGCCACAAAAAAAAACTCAAATTACAAGACCGAATTTAGAGAAAGAAGCAGCTATAGGAAGGAAGCTGGCAAATATAGAAAAAAGGATCAACTATGAAAACTTAACTAAGCTATCATTCTATTCTCCTATTATATTTTATACCATGCCCTCCGTATAATAATACTATATGATGTACCTGTTTATCTGACCTGTTTAACTAGAGGTCATAAATTTTGATCATATGATGCTTGCAAATTTTTCTTGCATGCCGACCTAGATTGAAATTTTGAAAACATATCTTTGCAATCTTTGTTTTGTACTTTGTGATTAGTGTTAGAGGTCATGCTCTATCCCTATTATGTGATTAATTTAGAAAAATTTTGATAAGGATAAGGCGAACGTGATTTATATTTTCAATGGGTTCAGTGTGATTAACATGTTACTGATATCATTTAGCCTCTACAAATTGATTAAAATTATGCCTTGATGTGTTGGTGCAAATGCATTTAATTTTATCCATATCATGTGGTGTTCAAAGCATAGGAATATGTATATGGACTTTAAAACCATACATCCTGCATCTTACATCTAACTTAGTTGCAGGGGAATAATTGGAATCAACCAGAAACTAGTGTAATAAGAAGAATAACTTGGCCAAAATTCAGATTTTTGCAGAGAAACATTACTAAAAGTAACTATATTGAGCATTGATAGATGCAAAAGGAAAAAAGCATATGAAACAGGAAAACTCTCTACAGTAGATAGCCGAAAGCCTGTCAAAGTTGTGGATACATGTTGCCAGAAACTTAATGCATGTCAAAATAAAAGATTGTGTATATGTATAAGGCAAAATAAAAGAAGCTGCAGGAGTTTAATCGAAAAGGGAAGAAAGAAATTGATAATGCAATGTGGATAAAAGGCACGAGATGATGAGAGATTGGTCGAAGAAATTAGCTCTTATCGACCAAATTGCACTTGTGCTAATATTTAAAGCAGTGCAAAGGTTGACAAACTATGATAATACCAAGCGGAATACATAAAAATGGAATGTGCATTGCACCTAGAGCCAAGAAAAATTGGAACAGAAAATCAACTCGAGGAAGAAGCAGATGTGAGCTTTTGTTAATATACAAGAGTTCGGTGACAACCACTAAGCAAAAAGGAAGCATGTGGTTCTCACAACAACATCTGCATGCTACACAATCCGAGCTTTAAAAAAAACAGAAGTATACAAGGATCCGCGAAGAGGAATTTTACAGAAACGAAGATATGGAGAACAACAAAGGGATGCACAAACACTTAAATAAAAAGTTCAAACACAGAAAAAAGAGCTTAAAACTTATTAAAAAGGACAACATTTTTGACTGAAAGAATTCACTTAAATTAAAAAAACAGGGAAGCACACAGGTCATGTTGATGATTCAATGAGCAGGTGCTTCTGGACTATCTGATACCCACAACGGTGGTGAACTTTACACTGGCTTACCTGCAAGTGAATTACTAAACGAAAAAAAACCTAAAGCTGTAGAAAATGGAGTGAAACTCAGCAAGCTATGAGTAAAAATAAGGTGAAGTTGCAGAACTATATTGCAAGTTGTGAGTAAAAATAAAGTAAAGTTGCATAACTATATTATATTCTACAAATCATATATGAAGCGAGCAACTTGAAAACAGAAACAAGACAAATGAATTTAATTACGGATAGAGAAAAGAAATCACATGGTAGAAACTTAAAGAAAGTGACATTATGCCATTGTTATTTTTTATAGTGTCAACAGTCCGAGCAAGATATTTAAGCCTCTATTATATGCACTACTAGAAATCTGTTAATACTAGAAATCTGTTAATAGACATCACACATTAGACATCTGTTCGAAAAGTCAATGATGTTAAAAGTCTCTAACACATCGGTATTACTAAAACCGATGTCTTTTAGAAATCTAGACATCAATTTACTGTAAAAATGATGTCTAAAACTCCTTTTTAAAAATTTATCGCGAACTCCCCTTTCTTTCCTACCTTACAAAGAATTTCCTACAATTGTTTTCCCTCTTAAACAAAATTTTCCCCTCCCGCCTACATCCAACAAACACCCAGTTGTCCCCCTGTCAAACACAAAATAATAAAATTTTAAAACAAAAAAAAAATAAAAGCACATAACACATAAATCATAAAAACAAAAAATCAAATCAATATTCTCTTCCTCTTTTTCTCAAACAAAACCCTAGCTTTCAGTTAACTGTTAAGCTTGATTATACTTCATTTGTCCGATTACAGCTTTCAATTTTTTTTTTGTTTTTTCAATTGCTCTCTACATCGTAAGGGTTGTCTAACTTCTCTCACTAATCCTTCGCAGCACAACGGCCGTGGTGCTCTCCTCTCTACCGGCGGCAGCCCCTCCGATCTCCTCTTCCTCACCGGCGGCGGTTCCATCTAGATTTATAATACTTGTTTATTAAGTTTTTTAAGTAAAATCTGATTATTAACATTATTATGAAAAGAATATATGTGTTTATGTAATTCATTATTACATAAATAATAATTGAATGAAGATGTTGAGGATCAAGAGAGTGCCCACTATTTTGTCTAATTTGTCTGATTAAGAGAGACGTTGAGGGTTATTATTATCATTTGTCCGATTTATCGATTACAGCTTATTTGTTTCATTTTCTTTGTTTCTTTAACATATCTGGAGCTTGGAGGTTGGTTTTGGCGAGCCTGGAGCTTTGGTTGCAATTCGACTTTGAGCTTTAGAGCTTTGAGGTTCGATTTACAACTTTTCTTGGTAACGTATTTACAATTTTATCTATATTTCCATGGATGCATATATTTGTTTGTGTATTTCTATGCAGCATGTCTAAAAGTGTTTGCTTATAGTCCCCTGAGAACTTTTTATATATTTTTCTTCTAGCAGCTCATTTAAAAGTGATCCTGGGAAAGGAAAGTTTGTGCATGGCCCCATTTTCTAAGCAAGTGGTTTAGGAGTTAAGTAGTTATATGGAAAATACAATTGATTGCTTTTATTTGTATAACTATATATGACATTTGTTGCAGTCGACTTTCCATCTGCAATTATGATTGACGCTTTATCTATTTTTTGTCTCCTTTTATGGGTTGCCAGAGACTTTGTCGATGAAGGGACTAACTTTGAATTGCATGGACCGAAAGTCAGAAGCTTATGAACTTTATCTGGTCAAGGTATCAACTTATGATCTTAGTAATTGTTTTTTTGCCAACATAGTTGTTATTCCAGATGCTTGTAATCAATCTTTGTACCAGCTAACTGTGAAATTATTGCAAATATCTTTAGCTAATTTATGAGGATTTTATTGACTGAAGCATGATCGAACAAGAGTTTATTTAATTTTTTTTTCTCTCTAGTCCTCACCCAGCATAAGATCTTGAGCTGTATATGTTAATGTAGATCACAACTGTTTGCCTAGTTACAATGTACTGCCTTTGTGCTTCTGCACTAGTGGTTAATCATATATATGCTGGACACTGTACTACAGAAGCTAAAAATGTGCAAGTCATCCTTCATTTTTAATCCTAGTTTGACGAGTTTTTGCCATCTTTTGCCTCAAGTCACAATTGGGGGTTACTTGAATGAATGGATTATCTCATAATCAAAGTAGTCATGTAACTCATTTTTCTCTAGTATACTTGGATTATAAAACTTTGGCCTATTTGCTGAATTTAGCTTACCAAAAAATAAAGAGCTTCAGTATATCCTTATTTGAGTCACTTCTATATAATGTCTCAAGTCCTTTCAGTTTCGCAAATTCTATCCAGTAAATTTACGCACATGGTAATTTTTGTATAACATATTCCAAGAAGTTGCTGAATCTGTCAAGGAGGATTTCGGCAGCATCGACATACTGGTTCACTTACTTGCTAATGGTCCAGAGGTATGTACATTGGTTTGTTGATGTGTGACCGTCTATGAGACAGAGTTCTAAAGCGTGCCATGTAGGTCACCAAACCACTCCTAGAGACATCAAGGAATGGATATCTTGCTGTCATCTCTGCTTCAAGCTATTCCTTTGTTTCTTTACTTAAGCATTTTGTTCCAATAATGAATCCAGGTGCAATACCTTTCTGATCCAAGCATCTTCTCTGGAACCTTTTCTTCTTTTGCTAATTCTTTTCTGGCTTTATCATCTAAAATATGAATAAAACATAAAACTTTGTTTTAACTTATTAGCTCTAAATTCTTGGCTAAGATAGAGTTTGTCTAATGAATTTTAGGCAGTGCTTCAATTTCCCTAACCTACATTGCTTCTGAAAGGATCATACCAGGGTAAATCTCATTATTGGTTTTTAAGTTTATCATGATCAGTACGCAAGCATCTAAGTGTGACATTTCTTAATTAACACCTTTTCCCTGCATGTAGGTGTGGTGGAGGCATGAGTTCAGCAAAGTCTGCTTTGGAGAGTGACACAAGAGTGAGTAAATTTGTACTTATAATTCTAGAAGATTATAGACTATGACATTCGTGATGGATTTTAACAATTTAAAACTAGCGTAATAACCCATGCGAGGCACGGGTCATCTTCTAGAAGTTAATGTAAACTTGTTTATTTTTACAATTTAAAGAATATATATTGACATGATTGTATAGTTTTCGTTAAAACATGTTTGTTATAATGTCCCAATTTTGTTTTACAGAAAATTTGATTTAATTATTCAGATAAGCACTCAAAATAAAATATTTTGTGGCATATAAATGTATTGGATATAGAATAACACATTTACACCAATTTGTACAAATTTATGTCACAAGTAGAAAACATCTAGTAATTTGTTATTGTAATAAATTTGGGTAAGAGAACATAAAATTTAAATAATAAGGGGGGGTTTTTGTTTAATTCTCCTTAGTGTTTTTCATCACTATAAATCAATTTTTGGAGTGATATTTTTTAATATTTTATCCTCATTTTTTTGCCATTATATCATAAAGAATCTAGTCAATACATAAGAGGGAGAAATAAAGTTCTTTTGATGTCTTTCTCTTTCAAGGTATATTTAAGAATACAATCATAAAATAAATGAGTCGTACACGAATGACATATTTATTCATATTCCAGTTATAAGTTTGAAAACTCAAGAAACCTGTTATTTACCCACGTAATGTTTCACAATAAAGATGTTGTCCAATTAGTATATAAAAAACTAATTGCATAATTTAAAATTTTATCTTTTTAGGCAAATAATTTTAACTACCTCATAGTGTATAATGTGATTGATCGATCATAATATTTTGTGTATGTGCATGCTATGCAATATACTAATTTCTAAGATATTTGTTAACTTGATTTTATTTTTAATCCTTTTAAAATTTATTTTGAATTTTTTTATATTCTTTCCAACCAAAATTTCTCTATGTGTATTATACGACTTTTAATCGATGTACATATGATATGAGCTGATTCCTATATTTTGTATTATTATATATTATATGATCTTTTTTCAAGGAAGTTTATCTCTCTCAACTTATCTACAAGGTTCATTTATTTTTAACTTTTGTACTATCTGACATTTTTAAGGATCTCATCTTTTAATTATATATTGTTATGTAAAAATATAAAATATATTATAGTTAATATTATATGTAAGAAATGTTTAATTAATTGAAAATAAACCAATTTACATTGCGTGATACTATTATCAAATTTTTGAATTAGTTGTATGTATAATCACGTACCATGTTTTGTAAACTAAAATACAATATTTTAAAAGTAATGTGAATCACCATTATCTTTTGCGCAAAAATTAAAGTAGCACTAAAAATAGAATAACTATGAGGTCGAATTTATATAAAAAATTTTAACTAAAAACCAAGAATATATGTAGTACAATGATCGGAAGGATGAATTGTTTGGACGAGGTTAATGATTCAATTCACAACAAAAATAAACTAACTCATTTAAAATAAGAGCGTGGAATAAAATTTTGAAATTAGTGTATATAATTACGTACCATATTTTGAAAAGTAAAATTCAAATTTTGAAACTAATATTTGTCATTACTATTTTTACTCACAAATTAAAATAATAGTAAAAACAGGATAATATAGAGATCGAACTTATCTAAAAAGAGTTTTAACTCCATACCAAAAAACATAATGTAGCATAATGATTTGGAGGAAGAAATATATGGAGGAGGTTGTGGGTTCAATTCCCCACAAACACAAAATAACTTATTTTTTCTCTTCAAATAAATAAGGGAGTGACAAATCAATGTAATTTTGTAATATATAAGGGCAAACTCGTAATTTCACAAGCAGTTTATTGGCTTAAAATGCCCCTATGTGTACCATATTGTGAAACCTAAAATATAATATTTTTAAAATAATGCGAATCATCATTATTTTTACTCAAAAATTAAAATGATAGTAAAAATAATATAATGGAGAGGTCGGGCTTATGTAAAAGATTTTTAAACTCAAAACAATAAAGTCCATGTAACACAATGGTTAGTAGGATAACTTGTGTAGTGGAGGTTCTAGGTTCGATTCACCACGAAAACAAACACATTTTTTTCCATTTAAATAAAAGAGTGGCATTTCATGTAATTTTATAACTTGTAAGGGTATAACTGTAATTTCACAGGGGGTTAATTGGCTCCCTATTCTAATATTGTAGGACCACGTATTAACAGTTCCTGAATATGATGTCCATAAACCTATTCTCATATTAACTCATTGAGTGCTTTATGAAAGACTGGGTAGTTTTGCTCCAGTACTTTAAGTTTAAGTTTCTGTGAGAGCATATCCACAAATTATAGGGTACTAATACAGAAATTCATATTGCCAGTGTAACAACAAGATAGATACTGAATCAGTGCTTATGCATACAATAGATTAAGATATGTGAACCATAACACGTTTTATTTGATTCATTTAGACATTGTCGCGTATTGGAATGAATGTTAAAGCTTCTACCCATCCCTCTCTGCAAGTGTAACAACAAGATAGATACTGAATCAGTGCTTATGCATTAAGATATGTGAACCATAACATGTTTAATTTGATTCATTTAGACAGTGTTGCGTATTAGAATAAATGTTAAAGCTTCTACCCTTCCCTCTCTGCAGGTTGATCCAAACACAGGAGTTGCAATGTATGAGTTGGATGACATTATCAAGTATCTGCTTGAAAAATATGGTGTGTTGCTTAAAGTGATATCATTATTATTTGGAGTTAATATGTTGTTACCAATGTAGTATGTTGGTGTATACTGAAAATATTTATTTAAAGTATATACATTTATTTCTGGCCCAGTTTTATTGAGAATCATTTAAATGTTTACATGCTGTCTAATATTATATATTGTGGACAATCTAGTATCAAATGTGATACAAAATATTAGATTGTTAAATACGGTTTATATAATATAATAAGGTTCACAGCACAGGTGGAGTTAGACAATCCACTGGAATGACTGTAGTATTATTTAGATTAGTTTATATTGACTAATAAATAATACTAGTATACTTTGTGTATATTGAACAGGATCAAATTTAGAATTGTTCCCTTATACTGATTAAGAAGGAGAACTAAGATTCTATGTTATTATTAATGCTTCGATTTATATATGAAATAATTCTTTTGATTTATTTAATTATATTTTGGGTGATGAAATAATATATATGGTGAATATTATTTATAGAAGGAATCCATGTCCTGATAATATTCAGGTTAATGATGTCCCCTTGAAAGCTCAAAAATATTTAATTATGTGAAACCCTGCAGGTGGATTTATTCCGGCATAATTAAATAAAGGTTGAGTGGATGATCAAGGATAAAAGATATTAATTAAATGAATTATCAGTAATTTATTTAATTAATGGACATGCGATATTTTAAACATGGGGAATTTAATAAGCAAATAATATTGGAACCGAATTAATTAATTAAATTACGGTATTAGGAAAGGTAGTGCAAATATTAATTCTTTAGTGGATTGAATTAATATTTAATGACATTGGGCTGGGCTCAGAATGTCATTGGGAGGCCTAACCTAATTGTCCATAATCCCTATTGTAGCCCTATATATATTCTTATTCTCTTCTTGCTAGGGTGAGGGTTAAGAAATTTTGTAGCCACCCAAGAGCAAGAAGAGAGGTGAACTTGAGAATACGAAGGCCACACTTCGCTCAAGGGAATTTGGGAATACAATAGAAGAGCGTGGAATCAACCGTTAACAAGGTCACTTTTCTATTCGTACTCGTTAATTTATTGTATCAAAAATCGCAGTGCCAAGATCTGATTGTCCCAACAATTAGCATCAAGAGCGAGGTTTTATGGTTCTACGATTTTTGATACGATGTCCATGTCGTAATTAAATATGCATGTATATAGTGGTAGGCTTGTATAATTCTATTTTGCAGGTTGTTATCCACTATTATGGCCATGTATATTTTAATTATGTGTTTGTATCCCACGTGGTTTAATCGTGGTTAATTTTTGTTTGGTTTCCACGTGGTTTATCGTGGTTGTAAAACACGAGGGTTGATCGTGTTAATAGATGTTACAAAATTAGTTTTGTATTAGATCTATTTTTTATGTAATTGTTTGATGGATTTTGTAAAAATCCCGATATCTTGTAACAATTGCGTGTCGCCAAAAATCAAATTTGGGGTTAATTTTTGTTCCGCTGCGACTCTGCTGGGGCTGTTGTTAAGCGTCAGGAAATCATATAGTTAGGCTAATGAAACTGGCGTACTATTTACGGTATTTTAAAAGGTTGCAGAAATTACTAGAACAAAATTCTTAAATTAAATAACGAATATTGAAAGGTATATAGATCACCCTAACGTGACATACCAAGTTTCATAGAATTCGTTACGAAAATTGAATACTCTTTTGATGTTGACTATGGAGAATTCTGTCTAGGAATTTGGTATTAAGCGAGGCCGTTGTGACTCCTCCGAGACCTGGGAATTTTCCATTAATATATCAAAAGGATGTATTTGGTTTAAGTAATTTAAGATTAAATAATGGTATACACTTAGCTATGAAAAATAATATATAGTCCACCCTAACGTGGCGTATTATTTAGTAATAGGACCGAAGTAATATTTAAACGAATTTAAGTGGTATATATGTCTCCCATCGTGGCGTACCAGATACTTATGGTGTTTAAATATTAGTGCATTAATTTTAATTAATTGTTAGAGGAAACCAATAGGTTTTAAGATTTGTGCAACTCTCTGATTATGTGTTACATGTATGATTCTCAGGATTAGATCATTGTGGGCTTTAATCCACTATTCACCATACTTAAGGATAACAAACTTACTGGACCGAACTATATTGAATGGAAACGTAATTTGGACATAGTGTTGACTGCTGAGGAGTACAAATTTTGTACTTATGAACCCAAGCCAGATCAGCCTGCTGAAGATGCACCTGAAAGTGAGAAGGAGTATTATAAGCGGTGGGTTAAGGCTGATGAGATGTCGCGATGTTACATTCTGGCAGCAATGTCGGGTGTTTTGCAGCATCAGTATCAGGCTATGGCCACTGCTTCAGATATGCTCTTTAATCTCAAGGAACTTTTTGGAGAACAGAATAGGGTTGCTAGGCAAGTAGCAATGAAGGCTTTAATGAACACTCAGATGGCTGAAGGAACACCTGTAAGGGATCATGTTCTCAGGATGATGTCTCATCTGAATGAGATAGAGATCCTTGGTGCTGATATTGATGGGGAAACCCAGATCGATATCATCCTTATGAGTCTGCCCAAAAGTTTTGAGCAGTTCCGCTTGAATTACACCATGAACAAAAGGATGTATAGTCTCGCGGAACTTCTGACAGAACTTCAGGCAGCTGAAGGACTCTTTAAGCAGAATGTTCAAGTGAATGTGGCTGAGAAAGCTTCTTCCTCTAAGCCGAAAGGCAAGAAGAAGAAAAAGGTTCAGACACAGAAAGCTGGAAAGGTTGCTAATGCAGTGGGAGTTCAAGGTGCTGTGAAAAAGCCTAAGGGCAAGTGCTTCAGGTACAAGCAGTCAGGTCACTGGAAACAGGATTGTCCTCTTCCTAAGAAGACAAACAATACTGGTATGTCTCTTTCTCTAGTTACAGAAACATATATAGCGGCTATATCTACGAGCACTTGGTGTGTAGATACAGGAGCCACTGACCATGTTTGTAACTCTATGCAGGGGTTCCAGCAATCCAGAATGCTTAGAGATGGCGAGATATATGTGTTCATGGGAGATGCTACGAAAGTAGCAGTAGTTGCAGTTGGAATAATTATATTATCTTTTGGCGATGATAGGATTTTGATCTTGAACAATTGTCTTTATGTACCTTCGTTTAGAAGGAATTTAATTTCGGTTTCTAAACTTGCCATGGATGGTTATAATGTTTGTTTGGATCGTAATGTTTCTATTATGATGAATAAACGAGTTATATGTTCTGGTACATTGCAAGACAATTTATATATTATTAATCCTATCCAACCAATGCTGCAACATAAGGAAACTAATAACATTCATTCTAGCTCAAATAAAAGAAAGAAACCTTCTGAATTGAACCAAACATATCTTTGGCACTTAAGATTAGGTCATATTAACTTGAGGAGGATTCAAAGACTGGTAGTAGATGGGCCATTAGGCTCGTTGGCAGTGGAGCCATTTCCAGTTTTTGAATCCTGCTTGGAAGGTAAGATGACTAATAGGCCTTTTAAAGCAAAGGGGAATAGAGCCAACGAAGTGTTAGAATTGGTTCATACTGATTTATGGGGACCTATGACTATACAAACAAGAGGAGGTTATGAGTACTTTGTCACTTTCATTGACGATTATTCTAGATATGGGTACATTTATTTGTTGCGCCGTAAGTCTGAGTGCTTTGAAAAATTCAAAGAGTACAAAGCAAGTGCGGAGAAGCGACATCTTGGAAAATGTATCAAGTCACTACGATCAAATCGTGGTGGCGAATACTTGCTTGGAGAATTTAGGGAATATTTATCAGAAAATGGGATCACATCCTAGTTGTCTACACCTGGCACACCTCAGCAGAATGGTGTAGCAGAGAGAAGGAATCGGACTCTTTTAGAGAGTGTTAGATCGATGATGAGTTATTCAGATTTACCCAAGTTGTTTTGGGGATATGCTATAGAAACAGCGGCTTACCTTCTGAACTTGGTACCTTCTAAGTCGGTTCCCAAGACTCCAATAGAATTGTGGACTGGCAGCAAACCAAGTCTAAGACATATTCGGATTTGGGGTTGTCCAGCACATGTGCTGAACAAGAACGCGACCAAGTTAGAATCTCGTACAGAAGTAAGGCTGTTTGTAGGCTATCCCATGGGAACGAAAGGTTATTCATTTTATAGTCCTAGGGATCGAGATATCATTGTTAGCACCAATGCTAGATTCTTAGAAGAAGACTATATAATGAACCATAAACCCATGAGTAGTATCGTTTTAGAGGAACTAGTGGAAGGGATAGATAATCCCCAAGTGCCAATAGTACAAGTAGAACAGCCACAAGAAAATGCACAACTTAACACTAATACTGCACCAGTGCCTCGTCGTAGTGGGAGGGTTGTTCAACAACCAGATAGATTCATGTTTTTGGGAGAGTCCTCGGACTTGGTCTCTGGCGAACATGATGAGGATCCAAGGACATACAAAGAGGCAATTCTAGATAAAGATGCAGATCTATGGCAAAAGGCAATGGAATCTGAGATGGAATCTATGTATTCCAATCAAGTTTGGGAGCTCGTGGAACCACCCAAAGGTGTAAAACCCATTGGACGTATGTGGATCTACAAGAAGAAAAGAGGATCTGACAAAAAGGTGAAAGCCTGGAAAACACGACTTGTTGCGAAAGGGTATACTCAGAAAGAAGGGATCGATTATGAGGAAACCTTTTCGCCGGTTGTTATGCTTAAGTCGATTCGAATTCTTTTATCTATAGCAGCTCATCTCGATTATGAGATTTGGCAAATGGATGTCAAGGCAGCTTTCCTTTATGGAAGTCTTGAGGAAACCATCTATATGCAACAACCAAAAGGATTCATTAAGGAAGGCCAAGAGCATCTTGTTTGTAAGCTTAAGAGGTCTATTTATGGACTAAAACAAGCTTCTAGGGACTGCAATATTCGTTTTGATCAGGCAGTCCAGTCATATGGATTTGATCAAAGTCCAAGCAAATCATGTGTGTATAAGAGAAGTGAGGGTAATGCAGTGGTTTTTCTAGTACTGTATGTGGATGACATTTTACTCATTGGAAACAATGTTAAGATGTTGTCATCAGTAAAGGCATGGTTGTTCAAACAATTTGAAATGAAGGACCTAGGTGAAGCGGCATACATCCTTGGGATCAAGGTAATAAGGGATCGCAAGAAAAGGATGTTGGCTTTATCTCAAGAGCCCTACATTGATGAAGTATTAGCTCGTTTTAACATGCAGAACTCTAAGAAAGGTTTTCTACCTTTTAAGCATGGAGTGGCTCTATCCAAGGAGCAGTGTCCTTCGACACCTAAGGATATAGAGAGCATGAAAGCAGTTCCTTATGCTTCGGCATGTGGAAGCTTAATGTATGCTATGTTATGTACGAGGCCTGACATCTGCTTTGCTGTAGGCATGGTTAGTAGATATCAGTCGAACCCAGGTCAGGAACATTGGAGTGCAGTAAAAACTATACTCAAGTACCTGAGAAGGACTAAGGAGTATATGTTAATTTACAAGGCCTCAGATCTATTTCCTTTGGGATATACTGATTCAGATTTTCAATCAGATAGGGATAAGAGGAAATCAACCTCGGGATATGTTTTTACTTTGGGAGGTGGAGCCGTTATATGGAGGAGTGTAAAGCAGAAATGTATTGCAGACTCTACCATGGAAGCCGAGTACGTGGCAGCCTCTAAGGCTGCAAAGGAGGCTGTATGGTTCAGGAACTTCCTTTTGGACTTGGATGTGGTACCTAGTTTGCCTAGGAGCTTGACAGTGTATTGTGATAACACTGGTGCTGTGGCAAATTCGAAGGAACCGCGAGATCACAAAGCAGCTAAACATATTGAACGTAAGTATCATCTCATACGAGGAATCGTAAAGCGAGGAGATATAGTTGTGGCTCACATATCATCAGAAGACAACCGGGCAGATCCTTTCACAAAGAGCTTGCCAGCCAAAGTTTTTGACAGGCATGTGGAAGCGATAGGAGTCAGATGGATAGACACATAGTTTTTTTTGTGTAATAGTGGATTAAATAAACACTGATATACTCATAGAATATTTTGAGTATAAGTGGGAGATTGTTGGTGTATACTGAAAATATTTATTTAAAGTATATACATTAATTTCTGGCCCAGTTTTATTGAGAATCATTTAAATGTTTACATGTTGTCTAATATTATATATTGTGGACAATCTAGTATCAAATGGGATACAGAATATTAGATTGTTAAATACGGTTTATATAATTAATTAAGGTTCACAGCACAGGTGGAGTTAGACAATCCACTGGAATGGCTGTAGTATTATTTAGATTAGTTTATATTAATTAATAAATAATACTAGTATACTTTGTGTATATTGAACAGGATCAAATTTAGAATTGTTCCCTTATACTGATTAAGAAGGAGAACTAAGATTCTATGTTATTATTAATGCTTAGGTTCTTAATCCAGATATAGTAATTGACACGTGTATATTATCTACATGCTTTGATTTATATATGAAATAATTCTTTTGATTTATTTCATTATATTTTGGGTGATGAAATAATATATATGGTGAATATTATTTATAGAAGGAATCCATGTCCTGATAATATTCAGGTTAATGATGTCCCCTTGAAAGCTCAAAAAGATTTAATTATGTGAAACCCTGCAGGTGGATTTATTCCGGCATAATTAAATAAAGGTTGAGTGGATGATCAAGGATAAAAGATATTAATTAAATGAATTATCAGTAATTTATTTAAATAATGGACATGCGATATTTTAAACATGGGAAATTTAATAAGCAAATAATATTGGAACCGAATTAATTAATTAAATTACGGTATTAGGAAAGGTAGTGCAAATATTAATTCTTTAGTGGATTGAATTAATATTTAATGACATTGGGCTGGGCTCGGAATGTCATTGGGAGGCCTAACCTAATTGTCCATGATCCCTATTGTAGCCCTATATATATTCTTATTCTCTTCTTGCTAGGGTGAGGATTAAGAAATTTTGTAGCCACCCAGGAGGAAGAAGAGAGGTGAACTTTAGAAGACGATGGCCACACTTCGCTCAAGGGAATTTGGGAATACAATAGAAGAGCGTGGAATCAACCGTTAACAAGGTGACTTTTCTATTCGTACTCGTTAATTTATTGTATCAAAAATCGCAGTGCCAAGATCTGATTATCCCAACATAGTAATGGTCAAGAAAACTATTTACAAGAATAACACTTATTAGTTATTACTGTTCGTTCATCTATTCAGCTAATTGCACTTTACTAGGACTGTGTTAGTAGTCTGTATCCTAAGATTTCTTTCTTTCTTTCCAGATATCCATTATTTCAATATCATTGCCATTTTGAGATCAAGCAACTTGATTTTTGGTTTCTTTTTTCTCCTAGTAGTACTTGTTTAATATGAAGATTTTGACTAGTTTTTCCCTACCCTGTTTCCTGTCGTGAGAAACATTCTAGCACCATTCAACAATAATTTGAAGCACATACATTTCTTCCTTTTGCATAAGTGATGGAAAAGTCCCGTTGTTCTTGTCACTTGGTCTTCTAACGGTTAGCTATTTTTTTTTTCAAAATAAATTATTTACAAACTACAGCAAGATAAAAACAAGATATGTCCATACTTTTTATATCCTTTTTTGTTGCATACTTTGACAACATGTTTTGCTATGATTGGTCGAATAGGAAGGGTACGTATTATGGTTTCTAAAAAATATTTATGTGAGCTACCAAAACTTGTTTTAGTAGATACCTCTAACTGCATATACCTGATCCTTTTAGATAGTAAACCGATGATGTTTCAATGGGAAGTTTGTCAAATCATTACAAAAATGGCTGAAAGCAAAGTCATGGTGACTAATGCCTCACCATAAGTGTCTTCATAGTAGCATTATGGCGACTTGCCTGATACACTAAACTGTATTAATTATTATGTTAATTATTAGGAAATCTCACATTTGAAGAACTATGTAAGTGTTTTCAATGTAGTGATCTCTTCAGATCATCGTGGATTATTTTAAAACTGGCACATTTATTTTTGTTATTACAGGAACCTTCTGAAGAACCTTTTGATGTGAATTCTATTCCCAAGGAGGTTAAATCTCAACAAATTGCAAAGAAGAAAGCAACATGTAAAAAGGCCACTAGTCTAGATGTTCCACCAGCACCCACATCCAAAGTTGATATGTATGAAAAACTACTGTCCTCTATCCCAGAGTTTTCAAGCACATCTTTGATGGCAAGTAGTGGTTCAACAAAATTGTACGAATACAATCTTAGAGCAGCTAAGTAATATGTTGTAGTAGGTGTTACATTCTCATTTCTAAAAAAGCTAAGTAACATCTTGTTCCAATTGCATGATTGATGAATTAGATTTTGGATGAATTGAATGTAGTTTGGGTATTTTGGATGGTATGGATATTTTGGATGGTTTGGAATATGTAGTTAGTTTTAATGTGAATTGGAATGTAATTGGCCGATTGAATGTATTGGTTTGGTTTTGGTATATATTGGCATTTTGATTTTGTTATTTAGTTTTGGTTTGATTTTGGTCTTGATTTTTTGGGCATGTCATATATATGCAAGATATCCACATATAAAAAAACAAATCAGACATCACTTTTGCAATAAACTGATGTTAAATATGACAAAATAACAACAGCACACAGACATGCAATGATGTAAAAAGAATAGAAACAAATCAGCTTCATATTAAGAAAATTATGTAAAAGAGAAACATAGACATCGGTTGCAGAAAAGAAACCGATGTATACATGTACAATAGACATCTGCTAATAAAAAAGCCGATGTATATTAGATTTATAGACATCGGTTAACTAATAAGAAACCGATGTAAATTTGACACATATACATCAGTTCACTATTAAGAAACCGATGTAAATTTGAAATATAGACATCAGTTCACTATTAAGAAACCGATGTAAATTTGAAACATAGACATCGCTTTCTCTACACATGCGAAGACATCGCTTCTGGTTTTAAATAGACATTGGTTTTTAGCCAATGTCTATTGCAGTTTTTCTAGTAGTGATGACTGTCTAAACAAAATAATTTGAGAAGTATAAGAATTATATAATATATGTATATATATATATATATATATATATATATATATATATATATTAAATGAGAAAAGGCTTAGAGATTGTAAAAGGGTTCCAGCAAGTTTTGAGAACAAACTTTGTATTTTGTGTGCTTATTGCACTAGAATTTCTTCTCTATTTATATGCTTATCTTCAAAACATCGTCCACCCCTTTACTTGTAACTGCCCCTTGATTCTTTTACCAAAATAAATAAGAAATGTGTAACTCCCACAATCAATTTGTAACTCCTACAATTGTAACTCCCACAATTTTAACTCCCTCCATTACTATTGTAACTCCCAATTCAATATATCAAATATATTTTTTCTTGTAATAAATTAAATATATTTGTACCTCATGTATTTTATTTTATTTTATTTATATTTATCATATTAAGTCAAATTTACAACATCTCACACTTAACTTATTTGATAAATATCTATGTAACTCCCACTTTTCTCACATATTAAAATATGATTTGAGTTAAATTTCTCTCATCAATTTAAAAAAACATCACAAATGATAACATAAAACATGTTATTTTCATCTTGCCACTTAACAGACATTAAACTTCCAAGTACACGGATTCACATTACAATACCTTAATCATTTTTCCATGATCAACAAGATTGGCGCCAGACTGCAATTCTGCATCCCAAACGATTAAACACTTTTACAAAATTAGAGATTCCATAGCCTCTAAAACAACTTGTTCGCCTTTAATAAATCTAACTTCTTGGTTGCAACCTTAAAACTCTTAAAATAGGCAACAATTTATTTATTTTCTCACAACAACTCAAACTTACATGTCATACATACACATGTAAAATAATACAAAAACAATTTAAGCAATAAATCCGTATATTATTATCAATTATGATACTTCAACAAAAACTTCAAACATTTCACGAGGTCATATTTGCCCATTATTGACATACTCAAATCACAATTCGAAACTCATATCAACTCATTACCAGGCCCACATTTGCTCGGGTCCACACTTGCCCATCATTCATAAATTATAGCTACAAGCTCAAAGCTTAAACAACTCATGATCGGGCTCATACTTGCCCATAGCATTCACCTTCTTATCCTTTCCTATTGAGACTCGATTATTATAAAAACGCACTTCCAATCCATTCTTAAGTAGTGCACGAACAAAAATAAGATTGCTTCTCATTCCAGGAGCAAACATCACATTCTTGAGGACCATCACACTATCCCCAAGATCCAGTCTCAAATTTAAAACCAGACCTATTAGTCTTATATTTTCTTCCAAAATTCACTTACAACTTGTGAGGAAGAGCCAAAATTCACAAAACTCCCACATTTATTTATATTCTATGAACTAAATATCATCTTTCTTGACTTAATTTCATCCATAAACCAGTCTATTACAATCTCATCGCTTTAAAAATCGTGGATTCAATTGGACATCGTACACCCATGTTTACAAAAAAACATGATAATACACTATCATATACATAATAATCCGTCATCCATTTAAGTGAGTTTTTGATCTCTTATTTTCAACGATATCAATTGATTCACTGCCAATATATAAATCCGGCTCATCATTCTTGATCAGATTTAGTTCCATATCTGCTTTAATAATTTCATAAAAAAAATCTCGTCAACCTGTTTTTTTTAATAGAATGTTCACAAAGCAATTAATGTAGACCTCTATCCCATCAGGATGATTGTCACTTTTAATATAAATTCTCATATTGTCTTTCTTCAGTTCTACAAACTCAATCATATTCCTTTTTTTATCTTCGTAATGTAGTAACTCTACATTATTCAACACCCATCTATATTTATGTTCAAATGAACCACATTTCATTTGCTTCACCAACAAATTCTTATATATATATATATATATATATATATATATATATATATATATATTTCATTTTCTTCTCTTCTTACTTGCTCATGTGCTGAGCCTTTCTTATATCAATAATTAGTTAAATACATACTTATCTGCTTCCGCCTACTTATAGGCCTTTCTTATATCAATAATTAGTTAAATACATACTTATCTGCTTCCGCCTAGTTGGTATCAGAGCCATCCTTGTTTATAGCCCTGGTTAAGGTACACCCTTTTATCTTATTCTTTTAATTTATGTCTGTTATTAGCTAAATTTTTGTTGTGGACGGTTGGATGTTCTAAGTAACGCAAGTATGTAAAAAAAAAAAAAAAAAAAAAAAAAAAAAAAAAAAAAAAAAAAATCGGAATATTTTTAGTGTTTTCTTAAAATGTCATCTTTTATCCCGGAAGAGAAATGGGAGTTTTCTGGATGATTCGTAAAAGAAAATTTTTGCTAAAAATATTTCACATCTTTGATTTCGTGGATGTAATCCGTCTGTCCCTTTGGTTGACAGTTAAACGAGTAAGTCGTTTGCAAAGATGACCAAAAATATTTTAAATTCTCGCACTTTTACTTTTTTGTAATAAATAAACATACTTACGAAACTTAGAAGTCCAATCCACCACAACAACTTTAGCTTTATCTTTCATTTTTATGAATAATCTGGAGGATGATGAGCATCCTAATGATTTAGTTAAAAATGCTGAATTAGCTGAGTATCCAAAAAATTTGGATAAATTGAATAAATGGGTAATACCCTCTGTTCCCTTAGATCATATTTATAATATTGGATTCTTTGATTTTAAATCAAGACAGGTTATAAAAACAATGGAACAAACCATTAGAGTCACTGACTCTAATCAAACTATTAGATTATTAAATAAGAAAGATTTATTTCCTTTCAAAAGTTATAATTTTATTCATATTGGATTAATCCAAATAGCCTTTAAACCTTTAACGTTATTAGGTTTAAACACGAGTATAATGGCCTCTGTTAGAGATGGCCGATGTAGAGATTTTAAACAATCTCTAGCTGCGTTAATAGAAACCAGTTTATGCCATGGACCCGTCTATTTTGACATGGCTCCCAATTTGACACTATCTTTAACTGATAGTCATTTGTTAGATGCTATGCAACTAACATTACACACCCATGGATATAATTTTAAACCAGGTAGTGAAATTATAGCAATTTGCTATAGAATTTATTACAAAGTATTAAATACTTTGAATCCGAAGGCCAAACAAATATCTTGTCCTGGAACTACAACTGTAGTTCAATCCAACTTATTAACTTCCAATATAGCCACTAATAGAATGATTAAATGGAAAGAAATAGACTTCCCAGAGACTTGGTCTCTTCCTCAAGAACTAGAGCCTGAGCCTCAGGTCAACAAGGAAATTGATCAAATTATTCAAACAACTGAAGGAGATGTAGAAATTAAATTTACATCTCAAAGAACTATTAGGATGCCTAGAACTAGGTCCGCTAGATATTCCTCTACTAGTGATTATATCACTACCCCGAGCGTTTCAGCTAGAGCTTCGACTTCTCAATTCAGAGAAGAATCTATAGTTCCTGAACATGTAGAAGAAATTAGAATTAGCCAAAATAAAATTCCAGAAGGAATTTATGAACAGAGTAGAGAATCTCCTACTCAATCAGAAATGAGTTTCCATATATAATGATAGATTTATCCCCAGGAAGTAAGATGAGAGAAATTCTTAATAAAGAATTTCAACAAGAAAAACATGCCCAATTTAGGCAATGGTATTTTAAGAAATATTCTTCTGAAGACCTAAAAAGGTTTAAAGATGAATATTATAGTTATTTAGGTAAAACGGAAGATTATATATCTTTTGTTCATTGGTTCATGAAAACATATCTAAGTAAGACTAATAACGAAATTCTAGTCTTACAAAGACCCTGGAAAACCCCTAAGGGAGACACCATTACTTCTCCCTATCCTCCAGAACAAACAATTTGTTTGAGTAATACCACAGAAGCTACGGCTTATACAAGCCTACAAAAACTCGAAACTACTCAAGCTACTGTGAAAGATTTAAATGCGATAATTAAATCGCAAAATTATACAAACACCTTTCTTACTTGTCTAGGTGACCATTTCTTAGCCCTAGAAAATGAGATAGTTTCTCTCAGGCAAGTGATAGAAAACGAATTAATTGCTTTAAAGAAAGCTATGGAGAAGCAACCTTCTTCAACCATTGTTCAAGAATCCTCTAAGAACCATGTTCCTATGATCCAACCTCCAATTCCCATAAAAGGATTTAAATTAGATTCTAGTGGAGAAGAATTTATAAAAATTCTTCAACAAAAATTCAACAATATGAATATATCAGTCTTATCTAAGGACGATGAATCTCAGCAATCTGAGACTTCAGAAACTGCTGAAGATTTAGAGGATATTAATAATTTAGCTACCATGTTTGCTAAACAACAAATTAGTAATCCAGAGATAAATCCTATTTATACTCCCAAATTAAATCCTATTTATCCTCCTAAATCTTTAGAAAAATTCTATTACCAAAGACCTTCTCCTCAGGATCTTCTTTTTGAAGAACCAGATTATATTCAAGCCTCCTATTCAGGAAAAGAGATCTATGAATGGAATCTTGATGGCTTAAATGAGAAGCAAATATTCGATATGATACATCGAATGATGATGTACTCTACTGTTTGTAAACAGAATGGTAACACTGATAGTGCTATAGCTTCCTTCATTTCTACAGGATTTGTAGGACAAATCAGGGGATGGTGGGATCACTATTTTACCCTAGATCAAAGATTAGAAATTCTTAATCACAAAAAAATTATTAAAATAGAAAATGGTATTGTTACTACTGGCGAAGAAGATGCAGTTTATACTCTGTGTCTTACTATTCTACAACATTTTGTAGGAACTAATATTCCTGTTGCTGAGAAGCTATGTACGCTCCTCCAAAATCTTAGATGCCCCTCCTTAACCCATTTTAGGTGGTATAAAGATACATTTTTATCTAGAGTTTATCAATTAGGAGAACCAAATTCGGTCCACTGGAAGTCAAAATTTATAGACGGATTACCCCATCTTTTTGCTGAAAGGGTTAGGCAATCCTTAAGAAATAGAAATGATGGAGTTAATATTAATTATATTTCTCTAACATATGGAGAAATAATTAGCCATTGTGTTAATGAAGGATTAGCTCTATGTAATGACATAAAGCTAAAAAATCAGTTAAAGCAGCAAAAACTGTCAGAAAAACACCAATTAGGTGAATTCTGTGATCAGTTTGCCTTTGATGTAGGAAAAATCCCTAGAAATCAAGATAAGAAAAAGCAAAAGATTGCTTATAAAAGAAACAAGATTTATAAGAATAATTCTTACAAATCAAAATATCCTTTTAAAACTTCTTATAAAAAGAATTATAAGAGGAAATCTTATAATAAATCGGATAAAAAACCTTTTGTCCCCAATAAGGGAAAAAGAAAAGCCAAAAGGATTGATATAACTTGTCATAAATGTGGCAAAGTTGGTCATTATGCTAACCAATGTTGGACAAAAAAGGCCCTTAATAAAATAGAAGATGAGCAATTACGCTCTCAATTAGAAAAGGTCTTGCTGCATAGTTCTGATGAAGAACGAGAATCTTCTGATAACGAAGAATTAGCCCTCATTTATAATAGCTCTAGTGACTCAGATTCACAAAGTCCTGACAACAATGATTGCCAATGTAATGAGCTAAACTATTATAAATCTATAGTAGACATGAATGGATTAAATGTCTTAACTGCTGATCAAGATAGAGTCTTGAAGATTATAGATTCAATTTCTGATTTTGAGCTTAAAAAGCAAATGCTTGAAACTCTTATTAAAAATAATAAAAAGGAAGCTCCTTTAGTCATCGAAGCACCTTACCAGTTAAGTGAGGTATTAGATAGATTTCAAAAATCTACCCTTAAAGAAACTCCTGTTTCTCTTAATGATTTAAGAAAAGAAGTTAATTTATTAAAATCTGAAATTACTCAGATTAAGCAGGATAATACTTTATTATCCCAAAGAATTACTTTACTAGAAAGCAAGTCTTTAATGACTAATGATTGCAAGGATATTCCCTCTTCTAGTAATAAAAACGAAACAGAATATTTAAATCTGCTAGAGCAAGTAACCTCTCAACAATGGTATATCAAAATTACTCTTGTAGTAAGTCGAGAATTTATTCTCAAAGATGAGATAGCCCTTGTTGATAGTGGTGCTGATTTAAATTGTATAAAAGAAGGAATAATTCCTACTAAATATTTTGAAAAAACTACTCAATCTATCTCCCATGCAGCTGGAGAAAAACTTCAAGTTAGGTATAAGCTTTCTAACACTTATATCTGTAATAAAGATATTTGTCTTCCTACCTCTTTTATTCTAATAAAGAATATGAATCATAGAATAATATTAGGAAATCCTTTTCTTCATAATATTATGCCTCTCAACAATGTTGATAAAACCGGGATTTCTACCATAATAGAAGGTAAGAATATAAAATTTGATTTTATTACAGATCCTCAAACTCGTATTATAAACGAGGTTAGAGACCGTCTTCTTAGTAAAGAAAAACAATTATGTTTTCTCCAAGAAGAAATCAAAGTCTTAAGCATTAATGAGCAGCTTAACCAACCAACCACTAAAACCCAAATAAAAATCATTGAAAAGCAGTTCAATGATGAGGTTTGTAATGACCTCCCTAATGCTTTTTGGGATAGGAAAAAACATGTTGTTTCCCTTCCTTACATAGATGGTTTTAATGAAAACCAAATTCCTACTAAGGCTAGACCAGCCCAGATGAATAAGGAATATTTGGAATTATGCAAAAAGGAGATTGATTCTCTTTTAACAAAAGGCTTAATTAGAAAATCTAAATCTCCCTGGAGTTGCACAGCATTCTATGTTAATAATGCTGCTGAGAAGGAACGAGGAATGCCTAGATTAGTCATTAATTATAAACCTCTTAATAAAGTTTTAAAATGGATTAGATATCCGATCCCTAACAAAAAAGATTTGTTAGATAGATTAAACGATGCTTTAATCTTTTCTAAATTTGATATGAAATCAGGATATTGGCAAATCCAGATTAAAGAATCAGATAGGTATAAAACAGCCTTCACAGTTCCCTTTGGTCATTATGAATGGAATGTCTTACCTTTTGGCCAGAAGAATGCCCCTTCTGAATTTCAGAATATTATGAATGATATTTTTAATCCGTATACAGAATTTATTATTGTATATATAGATGATGTTTTAGTATTTTCTAAAACAATAGATCAGCATATTAAACACTTAAAAATATTTAAGAATTTAATAAAGACTAATGGATTAGTTATATCTGCTCCAAAAATGAGATTGTTCCAAACTCAGGTTAGGTTTTTGGGACATATTATTAATCAGGGAAAAATAGTTCCCATAGATAGAAGTATAGAATTTGCTTCGAAATTTCCTAATGAAATTCTTGATAAAAAGCAATTACAAAGATTTTTGGGCAGTCTTAATTATATTTCAGACTATTATGCTAATTTAGCACAAGATACAGCAATTCTGTATTCTAGACTCAAAAAGAAACCTGAACCATGGACTGAAAAGCATTCTCAGGCTGTTCAGAAAATCAAAGCAAAGGTAAAATGTTTACCTTGCTTATCCTTAGCCAATCCTAAATATTTTAAGATAGTAGAAACAGATGCCTCTAATATAGGGTATGGAGGAATACTAAAACAAGTAATTCCTGAAACTTCAAAAGAAGTTCTTGTTAGATTCACTTCAGGAAAGTGGAATCCCACACAGTTAAAATATTCAACTGTAAAGAAAGAAATGCTTTCTATCATTAAATGTATTTCTAAATTTCAAGGTGATTTATTAAATCAGAAATTTTTATTGCGAATTGATTGTAGTTCAGCAAAATCAATTATTGAAAAAGATGTTAAAAATCTTGTAGCAAAACAAATTTTTGCAGGATGGCAAGCTCAACTAGCAGCCTTTGAATTTGATATTCAGTTTATAAAAGGAGAAAATAATTCTCTTGCTGATTATTTAACCCGTGAATTTTTACAGGGTGAATGACGACCCCTAATAGGGGAAGAGGCCGCGGTTATGGCCGAGGTCGAGGTTATGGGAATAACAATATGTTATCTCAAGAAAGTGTCCCACTAATAGGTGATTGGACTATATATCATCACAGACAAAGGATGCAGCAATTACCTGCACCTCCTAAAAAAGAAGATATTCCTTCTTCTAGTAAAGCAACAACTTATAAAGATGTTGCTGTTACTGAGGCCCAGCAGGATAAAGAATATTTCGAAAATCCTACCACCGAAACTATTTTGTTTCTGGAAGAAGAAGATCTTAAGCTCACTCCAAATGATGGATGGTCTTTAAGAACAAAATACCTTGAATCAAGAGGTTATGCTGGCCTGAATAATCAGGGAAGGCAGAATTTAGAAATTTTGCTGAAAATCACTGAATCGATAACGATTACTCATTATCATCAGAATAATAATCCTGAGAATTTTATAAATTTCAGCAAATGTCATATCCAGAAAATACTTCTTCCAAGAGAATGGGGATTTAATCCCAATGCAGAAAAAGCTATAAAAATAGCAGAGGGGAAGTACATTTACTTCAACTACTGGGATTATGTAGAAGCTTTCACAAAGGCTTTTTACTATCAAAATCCGAAAAACAAGCATTCTTGGTTTTTCAGTATTGATCCAGGGGTGCTTAATAAGCCAGTTCCTAATTGGTTCTACCAATGGTGGGCAAAATTTGGTCCCTCTTTAGAAATTCTTCCTAAAGAAATTAAGGATTTATATATCCCTTGGTGCGATAATAGTCCTCTTATTGCCAGAGTAACTGCTGAAAGAATGATTAAGGGACAATGTCCTTTCATATTTTTTACTAAATTTCAAATACCATGGATTTGGAGATGGATAATATCAGTCTCCCAAGATAATCTTGATATTCCTATTTTACAAAGAAATTTCTTTTGTAAATGGTGGACTAATATAGATACTAAGGATGTGCAGGCTAAAATAGCCACCATCAAAGCAACAATTGTTGCTGAAAAAGGCCAAGGTTCTAAAGAAAAATCGTCTAATCAACCTTCAATTGCCAATATGAAAGAATATTTTCAAAAGAAATATCCTACAGATTCAGAGGAACAAATAATGGTCCGAGTTTTAGACTTTATGAAAGAGCAATTTTTTAGTTCTTTTCCGTCTCAGGAAGAGGATCAATCAATGAAAACTTCTTCATCTCAAGGATCAATGGATTCTAACCCCTATAATTGTCTAGCAGGCGAATCTCAAGCCGAAGAAGAAGAACATTTGTCTACAGAAGAATCTCAGCAGGCTCAAACCCGCGAGCCATCCCTAGGAGATTTCTGGGATGCTATGACCCAGACTTTAATTCAAAAGTCCAAAGGAAAAGCCCCCCAAAGCTGATCAATGCCGACCTTATTTAAAGCATTTAAAAGGTTAAAGGATGATGAAAAGGAATGCCTTAATCTTACTCATCAGATTGATGATCTTGATTCTAAATACAAGAATGCATCTCTTCTAGAAAGGAAGAATCGGTCCACTTCAGAAATTATGAGGGATTTTCATGAGGTTAAGCGTCTCCGCAACCGAAGAGAAAATATTAAAATTCTCTATTCTATTCGGAGGAAAGTACTTCTCAAGTATTCAAATCTGACAGGATGAGTGCCTTTGTCGACACCGCAACAATGCCTTTGTCGACACAGCAACAATAATTCAAGGTCCATTATTTGGGAATCTACTATTGGAAGGCAATAATATCTGCTTTTGCTGATGGAATTTTAGTGGGTAAAGCATAATCTTTGCTTTAATAAAGTTTGTTGTCTGTTTTGTAAAAGTTGTTTGTATGTATTCATAATTGAGTGCGTCGATGGGGCCCAATGAGCACCCGGCATCAATAATGTCTACTTGTAATAATTCAGTTCAATAGTGTGTATTAGTGTATCTCTAACTCTCTATATAAAGAGAGCTTTGTATTGATATTCAGTACGCTGCAATAACATTGCATTTTCTTCTCTTCTTACTTGCTCATGTGCTGAGCCTTTCTTATATCAATAATTAGTTAAATACATACTTATCTGCTTCCGCCTAGTTGAACTATGCGGAAGCAGATAAGAAGGCAGCAGTATAGTATTAATATAAGAAAAGGCTCAGCACATGAGCAAGTAAGAAGAGAAGAAAATGAAATGTTATTGCAGCGTACTGAATATCAATACAAAGCTCTCTTTATATAGAGAGTTAGAGATACACTAATACACACTATTGAACTGAATTATTACAACAGACAAAAAACTTTAAGAAAAGTAGACATTATTGATGCCGGGTGCTCATTGGGCCCCATCGACGCACTCAATTATGAATACATACAAACAACTTTTACAAAACAGACAACAAACTTTATTAAAGCAAAGATTATGCTTTACCCACTAAAATTCCATCAGCAAAAGCAGATATTATTGCCTTCCAATAGTAGATTCCCAAATAATGGACCTTGAATTATTGTTGCTGTGTCGACAAAGGCACTCATCCTGTCAGATTTGAATACTTGAGAAGTACTTTCCTCCGAATAGAATAGAGAATTTTAATATTTTCTCTTCGGTTGCGGAGACGCTTAACCTCATGAAAATCCCTCATAATTTCTGAAGTGGACCGATTCTTCCTTTCTAGAAGAGATGCATTCTTGTATTTAGAATCAAGATCATCAATCTGATGAGTAAGATTAAGGCATTCCTTTTCATCATCCTTTAACCTTTTAAATGCTTTAAATAAGGTCGGCATTGATCAGCTTTGGGGGGCTTTTCCTTTGGACTTTTGAATTAAAGTCTGGGTCATAGCATCCCAGAAATCTCCTAGGGATGGCTCGCGGGTTTGAGCCTGCTGAGATTCTTCTGTAGACAAATGTTCTTCTTCTTCGGCTTGAGATTCGCCTGCTAGACAATTATAGGGGTTAGAATCCATTGATCCTTGAGATGAAGAAGTTTTCATTGATTGATCCTCTTCCTGAGACGGAAAAGAACTAAAAAATTGCTCTTTCATAAAGTCTAAAACTCGGACCATTATTTGTTCCTCTGAATCTGTAGGATATTTCTTTTGAAAATATTCTTTCATATTGGCAATTGAAGGTTGATTAGACGATTTTTCTTTAGAACCTTGGCCTTTTTCAGCAACAATTGTTGCTTTGATGGTGGCTATTTTAGCCTGCACATCCTTAGTATCTATATTAGTCCACCATTTACAAAAGAAATTTCTTTGTAAAATAGGAATATCAAGATTATCTTGGGAGACTGATATTATCCATCTCCAAATCCATGGTATTTGAAATTTAGTAAAAAATATGAAAGGACATTGTCCCTTAATCATTCTTTCAGCAGTTACTCTGGCAATAAGAGGACTATTATCGCACCAAGGGATATATAAATCCTTAATTTCTTTAGGAAGAATTTCTAAAGAGGGACCAAATTTTGCCCACCATTGGTAGAACCAATTAGGAACTGGCTTATTAAGCACCCCTGGATCAATACTGAAAAACCAAGAATGCTTGTTTTTCGGATTTTGATAGTAAAAAGCCTTTGTGAAAGCTTCTACATAATCCCAGTAGTTGAAGTAAATGTACTTCCCCTCTGCTATTTTTATAGCTTTTTCTGCATTGGGATTAAATCCCCATTCTCTTGGAAGAAGTATTTTCTGGATATGACATTTGCTGAAATTTATAAAATTCTCAGGATTATTATTCTGATGATAATGAGTAATCGTTATCGATTCAGTGATTTTCAGCAAAATTTCTAAATTCTGCCTTCCCTGATTATTCAGGCCAGCATAACCTCTTGATTCAAGGTATTTTGTTCTTAAAGACCATCCATCATTTGGAGTGAGCTTAAGATCTTCTTCTTCCAGAAACAAAATAGTTTCGGTGGTAGGATTTTCGAAATATTCTTTATCCTGCTGGGCCTCAGTAACAGCAACATCTTTATAAGTTGTTGCTTTACTAGAAGAAGGAATATCTTCTTTTTTAGGAGGTGCAGGTAATTGCTGCATCCTTTGTCTGTGATGATATATAGTCCAATCACCTATTAGTGGGACACTTTCTTGAGATAACATATTGTTATTCCCATAACCTCGACCTCGGCCATAACCGCGGCCTCTTCCCCTATTAGGGGTCGTCATTCACCCTGTAAAAATTCACGGGTTAAATAATCAGCAAGAGAATTATTTTCTCCTTTTATAAACTGAATATCAAATTCAAAGGCTGCTAGTTGAGCTTGCCATCCTGCAAAAATTTGTTTTGCTACAAGATTTTTAACATCTTTTTCAATAATTGATTTTGCTGAACTACAATCAATTCGCAATAAAAATTTCTGATTTAATAAATCACCTTGAAATTTAGAAATACATTTAATGATAGAAAGCATTTCTTTCTTTACAGTTGAATATTTTAACTGTGTGGGATTCCACTTTCCTGAAGTGAATCTAACAAGAACTTCTTTTGAAGTTTCAGGAATTACTTGTTTTAGTATTCCTCCATACCCTATATTAGAGGCATCTGTTTCTACTATCTTAAAATATTTAGGATTGGCTAAGGATAAGCAAGGTAAACATTTTACCTTTGCTTTGATTTTCTGAACAGCCTGAGAATGCTTTTCAGTCCATGGTTCAGGTTTCTTTTTGAGTCTAGAATACAGAATTGCTGTATCTTGTGCTAAATTAGCATAATAGTCTGAAATATAATTAAGACTGCCCAAAAATCTTTGTAATTGCTTTTTATCAAGAATTTCATTAGGAAATTTTGATGCAAACTCTATACTTCTATCTATGGGAACTATTTTTCCCTGATTAATAATATGTCCCAAAAACCTAACCTGAGTTTGGAACAATCTCATTTTTGGAGCAGATATAACTAATCCATTAGTCCTTATTAAATTCTTAAATATTTTTAAGTGTTTAATATGCTGATCTATTGTTTTAGAAAACACTAAAACATCATCTATATAAACAATAATAAATTCGGTATAAGGATTAAAAATATCATTCATAATATTCTGAAATTCAGAAGGGGCATTCTTTTGGCCAAAAGGTAAGACATTCCATTCATAATGACCAAAGGGAACTGTAAAGGCCGTTTTATACCTATCTGATTCTTTAATCTGGATTTGCCAGTATCCTGATTTCATATCAAATTTAGAAAAGATTAAAGCATCGTTTAATCTATCTAACAAATCTTTTTTGTTAGGGATCGGATATCTAATCCATTTTAAAACTTTATTAAGAGGTTTATAATTAATGACTAATCTAGGCATTCCTCGTTCCTTCTCAGCAGCATTATTAACATAGAATGCTGTGCAACTCCAGGGAGATTTAGATTTTCTAATTAAGCCTTTTGTTAAAAGAGAATCAATCTCCTTTTTGCATAATTCCAAATATTCCTTATTCATCTGGGCTGGTCTAGCCTTAGTAGGAATTTGGTTTTCATTAAAACCATCTATGTAAGGAAGGGAAACAACATGTTTTTTCCTATCCCAAAAAGCATTAGGGAGGTCATTACAAACCTCATCATTGAACTGCTTTTCAATGATTTTTATTTGGGTTTTAGTGGTTGGTTGGTTAAGCTGCTCATTAATGCTTAAGACTTTGATTTCTTCTTGGAGAAAACATAATTGTTTTTCTTTACTAAGAAGACGGTCTCTAACCTCGTTTATAATACGAGTTTGAGGATCTGTAATAAAATCAAATTTTATATTCTTACCTTCTATTATGGTAGAAATCCCGGTTTTATCAACATTGTTGAGAGGCATAATATTATGAAGAAAAGGATTTCCTAATATTATTCTATGATTCATATTCTTTATTAGAATAAAAGAGGTAGGAAGACAAATATCTTTATTACAGATATAAGTGTTAGAAAGCTTATACCTAACTTGAAGTTTTTCTCCAGCTGCATGGGAGATAGATTGAGTAGTTTTTTCAAAATATTTAGTAGGAATTATTCCTTCTTTTATACAATTTAAATCAGCACCACTATCAACAAGGGCTATCTCATCTTTGAGAATAAATTCTCGACTTACTACAAGAGTAATTTTGATATACCATTGTTGAGAGGTTACTTGCTCTAGCAGATTTAAATATTCTGTTTCGTTTTTATTACTAGAAGAGGGAATATCCTTGCAATCATTAGTCATTAAAGACTTGCTTTCTAGTAAAGTAATTCTTTGGGATAATAAAGTATTATCCTGCTTAATCTGAGTAATTTCAGATTTTAATAAATTAACTTCTTTTCTTAAATCATTAAGAGAAACAGGAGTTTCTTTAAGGGTAGATTTTTGAAATCTATCTAATACCTCACTTAACTGGTAAGGTGCTTCGATGACTAAAGGAGCTTCCTTTTTATTATTTTTAATAAGAGTTTCAAGCATTTGCTTTTTAAGCTCAAAATCAGAAATTGAATCTATAATCTTCAAGACTCTATCTTGATCAGCAGTTAAGACATTTAATCCATTCATGTCTACTATAGATTTATAATAGTTTAGCTCATTACATTGGCAATCATTGTTGTCAGGACTTTGTGAATCTGAGTCACTAGAGCTATTATAAATGAGGGCTAATTCTTCGTTATCAGAAGATTCTCGTTCTTCATCAGAACTATGCAGCAAGACCTTTTCTAATTGAGAGCGTAATTGCTCATCTTCTATTTTATTAAGGGCCTTTTTTGTCCAACATTGGTTAGCATAATGACCAACTTTGCCACATTTATGACAAGTTATATCAATCCTTTTGGCTTTTCTTTTTCCCTTATTGGGGACAAAAGGTTTTTTATCCGATTTATTATAAGATTTCCTCTTATAATTCTTTTTATAAGAAGTTTTAAAAGGATATTTTGATTTGTAAGAATTATTCTTATAAATCTTGTTTCTTTTATAAGCAATCTTTTGCTTTTTCTTATCTTGATTTCTAGGGATTTTTCCTACATCAAAGGCAAACTGATCACAGAATTCACCTAATTGGTGTTTTTCTGACAGTTTTTGCTGCTTTAACTGATTTTTTAGCTTTATGTCATTACATAGAGCTAATCCTTCATTAACACAATGGCTAATTATTTCTCCATATGTTAGAGAAATATAATTAATATTAACTCCATCATTTCTATTTCTTAAGGATTGCCTAACCCTTTCAGCAAAAAGATGGGGTAATCCGTCTATAAATTTTGACTTCCAGTGGACCGAATTTGGTTCTCCTAATTGATAAACTCTAGATAAAAATGTATCTTTATACCACCTAAAATGGGTTAAGGAGGGGCATCTAAGATTTTGGAGGAGCGTACATAGCTTCTCGGCAACAGGAATATTAGTTCCTACAAAATGTTGTAGAATAGTAAGACACAGAGTATAAACTGCATCTTCTTCGCCAGTAGTAACAATACCATTTTCTATTTTAATAATTTTTTTGTGATTAAGAATTTCTAATCTTTGATCTAGGGTAAAATAGTGATCCCACCATCCCCTGATTTGTCCTACAAATCCTGTAGAAATGAAGGAAGCTATAGCACTATCAGTGTTACCATTCTGTTTACAAACAGTAGAGTACATCATCATTCGATGTATCATATCGAATATTTGCTTCTCATTTAAGCCATCAAGATTCCATTCATAGATCTCTTTTCCTGAATAGGAGGCTTGAATATAATCTGGTTCTTCAAAAAGAAGATCCTGAGGAGAAGGTCTTTGGTAATAGAATTTTTCTAAAGATTTAGGAGGATAAATAGGATTTAATTTGGGAGTATAAATAGGATTTATCTCTGGATTACTAATTTGTTGTTTAGCAAACATGGTAGCTAAATTATTAATATCCTCTAAATCTTCAGCAGTTTCTGAAGTCTCAGATTGCTGAGATTCATCGTCCTTAGATAAGACTGATATATTCATATTGTTGAATTTTTGTTGAAGAATTTTTATAAATTCTTCTCCACTAGAATCTAATTTAAATCCTTTTATGGGAATTGGAGGTTGGATCATAGGAACATGGTTCTTAGAGGATTCTTGAACAATGGTTGAAGAAGGTTGCTTCTCCATAGCTTTCTTTAAAGCAATTAATTCGTTTTCTATCACTTGCCTGAGAGAAACTATCTCATTTTCTAGGGCTAAGAAATGGTCACCTAGACAAGTAAGAAAGGTGTTAGTATAATTCTGCGATCTAATTATCGCATTTAAATCCTTCACCGTAGCTTGAGTAGATTCGAGTTTTTGCAGGCTTGTATAAGCCGTAGCTTCTGTGGTATTACTCAAACAAATTGTTTGTTCTGGGGGATATGGAGAATTAATGGTGTCTCCCTTAGGAGTTTTCCACGGTCTTTGTAAGACTAAAATTTCTTTATTAGTTTCACTCAAATAGGTTTTTATAAACCAATGAACAAAAGATATATAATCTTCTGTTTTACTTAAATAACTGTAATATTCATCTTTGAACCTTTTTAGGTCTTCAGAAGAATATTTCTTAAAATACCATTGCCTAAATTGGGCATGTTTTTCTTGTTGAAATTCTTTATTAAGAATTTCTCTCATCTTACTACCTGGGGATAAATCTATCATTATATATGGAAACTTATTTCTGATTGAGTAGGAGATTCTCTACTCTGTTCATAAATTCCTTCTGGAATTTTATTTTGGCTAATTCTAATTTCTTCTACATGTTCAGGAACTATAGATTCTTCTCTGAATTGAGAAGTCGAAGCTCTAGCTGAAACGCTCGGGGTAGTGATATAATCACTAGTAGAGGAATATCTAGCGGACCTAGTTCTAGGCATCCTAATAGTTCTTTGAGATGTAAATTTAATTTCTACATCTCCTTCAGTTGTTTGAATAATTTGATCAACTTCCTTGTTGACCTGAGGCTCAGGCTCTAGTTCTTGAGGAAGAGAC
Organism: Saposhnikovia divaricata; assembly: GCA_036435485.1. Classification (NCBI taxonomy): domain Eukaryota; kingdom Viridiplantae; phylum Streptophyta; class Magnoliopsida; order Apiales; family Apiaceae; genus Saposhnikovia; species Saposhnikovia divaricata. Next base: position 62,868,135 of record CM071598.1, read on the forward strand.
CAAGTCTCTGGGAAGTCTATTTCTTTCCATTTAATCATTCTATTAGTGGCTATATTGGAAGTTAATAAGTTGGTTTGAACTACAGTTGTAGTTCCAGGACAAGATATTTGTTTGGCCTTCGGATTCAAAGTATTTAATACTTTGTAATAAATTCTATAGCAAATTGCTATAATTTCACTACCTGGTTTAAAATTATATCCATGGGTGTGTAATGTTAGTTGCATAGCATCTAACAAATGACTATCAGTTAAAGATAGTGTCAAATTTGGAGCCACATCAAAATAGACGGGTCCATGGCATAAACTGGTTTCTATTAACGCAGCTAGAGATTGTTTAAAATCTCTACATCGGCCATCTCTAACAGAGGCCATTATACTCGTGTTTAAACCTAATAACGTTAAAGGTTTAAAGGCTATTTGGATTAATCCAATATGAATAAAATTATAACTTTTGAAAGGAAATAAATCTTTCTTATTTAATAATCTAATAGTTTGATTAGAGTCAGTGACTCTAATGGTTTGTTCCATTGTTTTTATAACCTGTCTTGATTTAAAATCAAAGAATCCAATATTATAAATATGATCTAAGGGAACAGAGGGTATTACCCATTTATTCAATTTATCCAAATTTTTTGGATACTCAGCTAATTCAGCATTTTTAACTAAATCATTAGGATGCTCATCATCCTCCAGATTATTCATAAAAATGAAAGATAAAGCTAAAGTTGTTGTGGTGGATTGGACTTCTAAGTTTCGTAAGTATGTTTATTTATTACAAAAAAGTAAAAGTGCGAGAATTTAAAATATTTTTGGTCATCTTTGCAAACGACTTATTCGTTTAACTGTCAACCAAAGGGACAGACGGATTACATCCACGAAATCAAAGATGTGAAATATTTTTAGCAAAAATTTTCTTTTACGAATCATCCAGAAAACTCCCATTTTTCTTCCGGGATAAAAGATGACATTTAAAGAAAACACTAAAAATATTCCGATTTTTTGCCTTTTTTTTTTTTTTTTTTTTTTTTTTTTTTTTTTTTTTTTTTACATACTTGCGTTACTTAGAACATCCAACCTTCCACAACAAAAATTTAGCTAATAATAGACATAAATTAAAAGAATAAGATAAAAGATAAAAGGGTATACCTTAACCAGGGCTAATCAAAACTTGGCTCTGATACCAACTAGGCGGAAGCAGATAAGTATGTATTTAACTAATTATTGATATAAGAAAGGCTCAGCACATGAGCAAGTAAGAAGAGAAGAAAATGCAATGTTATTGCAGCGTACTGAATATCAATACAAAGCTCTCTTTATATAGAGAGTTAGAGATACACTAATACACACTATTGAACTGAATTATTACAACAGACAAAAAACTTTAAGAAAAGTAGACATTATTGATGCCGGGTGCTCATTGGGCCCCATCGACGCACTCAATTATGAATACATACAAACAACTTTTACAAAACAGACAACAAACTTTATTAAAGCAAAGATTATGCTTTACCCACTAAAATTCCATCAGCAAAAGCAGATATTATTGCCTTCCAATAGTAGATTCCCAAATAATGGACCTTGAATTATTGTTGCTGTGTCGACAAAGGCACTCATCCTGTCAGATTTGAATACTTGAGAAGTACTTTCCTCCGAATAGAATAGAGAATTTTAATATTTTCTCTTCGGTTGCGGAGACGCTTAACCTCATGAAAATCCCTCATAATTTCTGAAGTGGACCGATTCTTCCTTTCTAGAAGAGATGCATTCTTGTATTTAGAATCAAGATCATCAATCTGATGAGTAAGATTAAGGCATTCCTTTTCATCATCCTTTAACCTTTTAAATGCTTTAAATAAGGTCGGCATTGATCAGCTTTGGGGGGCTTTTCCTTTGGACTTTTGAATTAAAGTCTGGGTCATAGCATCCCAGAAATCTCCTAGGGATGGCTCGCGGGTTTGAGCCTGCTGAGATTCTTCTGTAGACAAATGTTCTTCTTCTTCGGCTTGAGATTCGCCTGCTAGACAATTATAGGGGTTAGAATCCATTGATCCTTGAGATGAAGAAGTTTTCATTGATTGATCCTCTTCCTGAGACGGAAAAGAACTAAAAAATTGCTCTTTCATAAAGTCTAAAACTCGGACCATTATTTGTTCCTCTGAATCTGTAGGATATTTCTTTTGAAAATATTCTTTCATATTGGCAATTGAAGGTTGATTAGACGATTTTTCTTTAGAACCTTGGCCTTTTTCAGCAACAATTGTTGCTTTGATGGTGGCTATTTTAGCCTGCACATCCTTAGTATCTATATTAGTCCACCATTTACAAAAGAAATTTCTTTGTAAAATAGGAATATCAAGATTATCTTGGGAGACTGATATTATCCATCTCCAAATCCATGGTATTTGAAATTTAGTAAAAAATATGAAAGGACATTGTCCCTTAATCATTCTTTCAGCAGTTACTCTGGCAATAAGAGGACTATTATCGCACCAAGGGATATATAAATCCTTAATTTCTTTAGGAAGAATTTCTAAAGAGGGACCAAATTTTGCCCACCATTGGTAGAACCAATTAGGAACTGGCTTATTAAGCACCCCTGGATCAATACTGAAAAACCAAGAATGCTTGTTTTTCGGATTTTGATAGTAAAAAGCCTTTGTGAAAGCTTCTACATAATCCCAGTAGTTGAAGTAAATGTACTTCCCCTCTGCTATTTTTATAGCTTTTTCTGCATTGGGATTAAATCCCCATTCTCTTGGAAGAAGTATTTTCTGGATATGACATTTGCTGAAATTTATAAAATTCTCAGGATTATTATTCTGATGATAATGAGTAATCGTTATCGATTCAGTGATTTTCAGCAAAATTTCTAAATTCTGCCTTCCCTGATTATTCAGGCCAGCATAACCTCTTGATTCAAGGTATTTTGTTCTTAAAGACCATCCATCATTTGGAGTGAGCTTAAGATCTTCTTCTTCCAGAAACAAAATAGTTTCGGTGGTAGGATTTTCGAAATATTCTTTATCCTGCTGGGCCTCAGTAACAGCAACATCTTTATAAGTTGTTGCTTTACTAGAAGAAGGAATATCTTCTTTTTTAGGAGGTGCAGGTAATTGCTGCATCCTTTGTCTGTGATGATATATAGTCCAATCACCTATTAGTGGGACACTTTCTTGAGATAACATATTGTTATTCCCATAACCTCGACCTCGGCCATAACCGCGGCCTCTTCCCCTATTAGGGGTCGTCATTCACCCTGTAAAAATTCACGGGTTAAATAATCAGCAAGAGAATTATTTTCTCCTTTTATAAACTGAATATCAAATTCAAAGGCTGCTAGTTGAGCTTGCCATCCTGCAAAAATTTGTTTTGCTACAAGATTTTTAACATCTTTTTCAATAATTGATTTTGCTGAACTACAATCAATTCGCAATAAAAATTTCTGATTTAATAAATCACCTTGAAATTTAGAAATACATTTAATGATAGAAAGCATTTCTTTCTTTACAGTTGAATATTTTAACTGTGTGGGATTCCACTTTCCTGAAGTGAATCTAACAAGAACTTCTTTTGAAGTTTCAGGAATTACTTGTTTTAGTATTCCTCCATACCCTATATTAGAGGCATCTGTTTCTACTATCTTAAAATATTTAGGATTGGCTAAGGATAAGCAAGGTAAACATTTTACCTTTGCTTTGATTTTCTGAACAGCCTGAGAATGCTTTTCAGTCCATGGTTCAGGTTTCTTTTTGAGTCTAGAATACAGAATTGCTGTATCTTGTGCTAAATTAGCATAATAGTCTGAAATATAATTAAGACTGCCCAAAAATCTTTGTAATTGCTTTTTATCAAGAATTTCATTAGGAAATTTCGAAGCAAATTCTATACTTCTATCTATGGGAACTATTTTTCCCTGATTAATAATATGTCCCAAAAACCTAACCTGAGTTTGGAACAATCTCATTTTTGGAGCAGATATAACTAATCCATTAGTCTTTATTAAATTCTTAAATATTTTTAAGTGTTTAATATGCTGATCTATTGTTTTAGAAAATACTAAAACATCATCTATATATACAATAATAAATTCTGTATACGGATTAAAAATATCATTCATAATATTCTGAAATTCAGAAGGGGCATTCTTCTGGCCAAAAGGTAAGACATTCCATTCATAATGACCAAAGGGAACTGTGAAGGCTGTTTTATACCTATCTGATTCTTTAATCTGGATTTGCCAATATCCTGATTTCATATCAAATTTAGAAAAGATTAAAGCATCGTTTAATCTATCTAACAAATCTTTTTTGTTAGGGATCGGATATCTAATCCATTTTAAAACTTTATTAAGAGGTTTATAATTAATGACTAATCTAGGCATTCCTCGTTCCTTCTCAGCAGCATTATTAACATAGAATGCTGTGCAACTCCAGGGAGATTTAGATTTTCTAATTAAGCCTTTTGTTAAAAGAGAATCAATCTCCTTTTTGCATAATTCCAAATATTCCTTATTCATCTGGGCTGGTCTAGCCTTAGTAGGAATTTGGTTTTCATTAAAACCATCTATGTAAGGAAGGGAAACAACATGTTTTTTCCTATCCCAAAAAGCATTAGGGAGGTCATTACAAACCTCATCATTGAACTGCTTTTCAATGATTTTTATTTGGGTTTTAGTGGTTGGTTGGTTAAGCTGCTCATTAATGCTTAAGACTTTGATTTCTTCTTGGAGAAAACATAATTGTTTTTCTTTACTAAGAAGACGGTCTCTAACCTCGTTTATAATACGAGTTTGAGGATCTGTAATAAAATCAAATTTTATATTCTTACCTTCTATTATGGTAGAAATCCCGGTTTTATCAACATTGTTGAGAGGCATAATATTATGAAGAAAAGGATTTCCTAATATTATTCTATGATTCATATTCTTTATTAGAATAAAAGAGGTAGGAAGACAAATATCTTTATTACAGATATAAGTGTTAGAAAGCTTATACCTAACTTGAAGTTTTTCTCCAGCTGCATGGGAGATAGATTGAGTAGTTTTTTCAAAATATTTAGTAGGAATTATTCCTTCTTTTATACAATTTAAATCAGCACCACTATCAACAAGGGCTATCTCATCTTTGAGAATAAATTCTCGACTTACTACAAGAGTAATTTTGATATACCATTGTTGAGAGGTTACTTGCTCTAGCAGATTTAAATATTCTGTTTCGTTTTTATTACTAGAAGAGGGAATATCCTTGCAATCATTAGTCATTAAAGACTTGCTTTCTAGTAAAGTAATTCTTTGGGATAATAAAGTATTATCCTGCTTAATCTGAGTAATTTCAGATTTTAATAAATTAACTTCTTTTCTTAAATCATTAAGAGAAACAGGAGTTTCTTTAAGGGTAGATTTTTGAAATCTATCTAATACCTCACTTAACTGGTAAGGTGCTTCGATGACTAAAGGAGCTTCCTTTTTATTATTTTTAATAAGAGTTTCAAGCATTTGCTTTTTAAGCTCAAAATCAGAAATTGAATCTATAATCTTCAAGACTCTATCTTGATCAGCAGTTAAGACATTTAATCCATTCATGTCTACTATAGATTTATAATAGTTTAGCTCATTACATTGGCAATCATTGTTGTCAGGACTTTGTGAATCTGAGTCACTAGAGCTATTATAAATGAGGGCTAATTCTTCGTTATCAGAAGATTCTCGTTCTTCATCAGAACTATGCAGCAAGACCTTTTCTAATTGAGAGCGTAATTGCTCATCTTCTATTTTATTAAGGGCCTTTTTTGTCCAACATTGGTTAGCATAATGACCAACTTTGCCACATTTATGACAAGTTATATCAATCCTTTTGGCTTTTCTTTTTCCCTTATTGGGGACAAAAGGTTTTTTATCCGATTTATTATAAGATTTCCTCTTATAATTCTTTTTATAAGAAGTTTTAAAAGGATATTTTGATTTGTAAGAATTATTCTTATAAATCTTGTTTCTTTTATAAGCAATCTTTTGCTTTTTCTTATCTTGATTTCTAGGGATTTTTCCTACATCAAAGGCAAACTGATCACAGAATTCACCTAATTGGTGTTTTTCTGACAGTTTTTGCTGCTTTAACTGATTTTTTAGCTTTATGTCATTACATAGAGCTAATCCTTCATTAACACAATGGCTAATTATTTCTCCATATGTTAGAGAAATATAATTAATATTAACTCCATCATTTCTATTTCTTAAGGATTGCCTAACCCTTTCAGCAAAAAGATGGGGTAATCCGTCTATAAATTTTGACTTCCAGTGGACCGAATTTGGTTCTCCTAATTGATAAACTCTAGATAAAAATGTATCTTTATACCACCTAAAATGGGTTAAGGAGGGGCATCTAAGATTTTGGAGGAGCGTACATAGCTTCTCAGCAACAGGAATATTAGTTCCTACAAAATGTTGTAGAATAGTAAGACACAGAGTATAAACTGCATCTTCTTCGCCAGTAGTAACAATACCATTTTCTATTTTAATAATTTTTTTGTGATTAAGAATTTCTAATCTTTGATCTAGGGTAAAATAGTGATCCCACCATCCCCTGATTTGTCCTACAAATCCTGTAGAAATGAAGGAAGCTATAGCACTATCAGTGTTACCATTCTGTTTACAAACAGTAGAGTACATCATCATTCGATGTATCATATCGAATATTTGCTTCTCATTTAAGCCATCAAGATTCCATTCATAGATCTCTTTTCCTGAATAGGAGGCTTGAATATAATCTGGTTCTTCAAAAAGAAGATCCTGAGGAGAAGGTCTTTGGTAATAGAATTTTTCTAAAGATTTAGGAGGATAAATAGGATTTAATTTGGGAGTATAAATAGGATTTATCTCTGGATTACTAATTTGTTGTTTAGCAAACATGGTAGCTAAATTATTAATATCCTCTAAATCTTCAGCAGTTTCTGAAGTCTCAGATTGCTGAGATTCATCGTCCTTAGATAAGACTGATATATTCATATTGTTGAATTTTTGTTGAAGAATTTTTATAAATTCTTCTCCACTAGAATCTAATTTAAATCCTTTTATGGGAATTGGAGGTTGGATCATAGGAACATGGTTCTTAGAGGATTCTTGAACAATGGTTGAAGAAGGTTGCTTCTCCATAGCTTTCTTTAAAGCAATTAATTCGTTTTCTATCACTTGCCTGAGAGAAACTATCTCATTTTCTAGGGCTAAGAAATGGTCACCTAGACAAGTAAGAAAGGTGTTAGTATAATTCTGCGATCTAATTATCGCATTTAAATCTTTCACAGTAGCTTGAGTAGTTTCGAGTTTTTGTAGGCTTGTATAAGCCGTAGCTTCTGTGGTATTACTCAAACAAATTGTTTGTTCTGGAGGATAGGGAGAAGTAATGGTGTCTCCCTTAGGGGTTTTCCAGGGTCTTTGTAAGACTAGAATTTCGTTATTAGTCTTACTTAGATATGTTTTCATGAACCAATGAACAAAAGATATATAATCTTCCGTTTTACCTAAATAACTATAATATTCATCTTTAAACCTTTTTAGGTCTTCAGAAGAATATTTCTTAAAATACCATTGCCTAAATTGGGCATGTTTTTCTTGTTGAAATTCTTTATTAAGAATTTCTCTCATCTTACTTCCTGGGGATAAATCTATCATTATATATGGAAACTCATTTCTGATTGAGTAGGAGATTCTCTACTCTGTTCATAAATTCCTTCTGGAATTTTATTTTGGCTAATTCTAATTTCTTCTACATGTTCAGGAACTATAGATTCTTCTCTGAATTGAGAAGTCGAAGCTCTAGCTGAAACGCTCGGGGTAGTGATATAATTACTAGTAGAGGAATATCTAGCGGACCTAGTTCTAGGCATCCTAATAGTTCTTTGAGATGTAAATTTAATTTCTACATCTCCTTCAGTTGTTTGAATAATTTGATCAACTTCCTTGTTGACCTGAGGCTCAGGCTCTAGTTCTTGAGGAAGAGACCAAGTCTCTGGGAAGTCTATTTCTTTCCATTTAATCATTCTATTAGTGGCTATATTGGAAGTTAATAAGTTGGTTTGAACTACAGTTGTAGTTCCAGGACAAGATATTTGTTTGGCCTTCGGATTCAAAGTATTTAATACTTTGTAATAAATTCTATAGCAAATTGCTATAATTTCACTACCTGGTTTAAAATTATATCCATGGGTGTGTAATGTTAGTTGCATAGCATCTAACAAATGACTATCAGTTAAAGATAGTGTCAAATTTGGAGCCACATCAAAATAGACGGGTCCATGGCATAAACTGGTTTCTATTAACGCAGCTAGAGATTGTTTAAAATCTCTACATCGGCCATCTCTAACAGAGGCCATTATACTCGTGTTTAAACCTAATAACGTTAAAGGTTTAAAGGCTATTTGGATTAATCCATTATGAATAAAATTATAACTTTTGAAAGGAAATAAATCTTTCTTATTTAATAATCTAATAGTTTGATTAGAGTCAGTGACTCTAATGGTTTGTTCCATTGTTTTTATAACCTGTCGTGATTTAAAATCAAAGAATCCAATATTATAAATATGATCTAAGGGAACAGAGGGTATTACCCATTTATTCAATTTATCCAAATTTTTTGGATACTCAGCTAATTCAGCATTTTTAACTAAATCATTAGGATGCTCATCATCCTCCAGATTATTCATAAAAATGAAAGATAAAGCTAAAGTTGTTGTGGTGGATTGGACTTCTAAGTTTCGTAAGTATGTTTATTTATTACAAAAAAGTAAAAGTGCGAGAATTTAAAATATTTTTGGTCATCTTTGCAAACGACTTACTCGTTTAACTGTCAACCAAAGGGACAGACGGATTACATCCACGAAATCAAAGATGTGAAATATTTTTAGCAAAAATTTTCTTTTACGAATCATCCAGAAAACTCCCATTTCTCTTCCGGGATAAAAGATGACATTTTAAGAAAACACTAAAAATATTCCGATTTTTTTTTTTTTTTTTTTTTTTTTTTTTTTTTTTTTTTTTTTTTTTTTTTTTTTTTTACATACTTGCGTTACTTAGAACATCCAACCTTCCACAACAAAAATTTAGCTAATAATAGACATAAATTAAAAGAATAAGATAAAAGGGTGTACCTTAACCAGGGCTATAAACAAGGATGGCTCTGATACCAACTAGGCGGAAGCAGATAAGCAGATAGCAACTAGGCGGTTATATATATATATATATATATATATATATATATATATATTTCGGATGCTTGCCCAAAGACGATTTCTAGACTATGCTAAGACCACAATCTATTTCTTCTTTCCGGCTCCAAAAAATCACTATGGTGCCATTAAAATTCTCAATATTTTCAAATATAAAAACAAATTATTTATCCATTTTAAATCCGTCAACACAGCTTAAAAGTAAAATGGTTCTACTGCCATTTAACAACGAAAAATAAAAACATGCAATTTTGACAAAATTATGATCCGAGATTGAAAACGTATTCTGAGAAAAAACATCTAATTAAATCACGGAAAAAAAATATATACTAAATTTTAAGAAGAAAAAAATTATGAGCCAAGACCGAGTATCTATGCATCAACAACCAAAAAAATTAAATACCATTACAAGTTATATTCTAGAACCAACTTTAAATCAATATAAACAATGAACAAGGAGGATTATAATAGGCATCAGATAATAATATGAAATCATTACTCGATCTACAAACATGCTATATAAAACAATATATATATATATATATATATATATATATATATATATATATAAACCAATTAATATCAAACATGTGTTACTGGATATTAAACAAAAAAAAATGATTATGAATACATCATAAACAAATAAACATAAATCATATCTACTCACAAGCTAGTGGGCAAGATTATTACACAGGACAAGAAGAAAAACAAAAAGACAGTAATTAGTCAAATTGCAAACATAAGTAGCTATCAAAAATAAAATAAAATAAATACACAAACAAGCATTCACGTGCCAAACAAACAGAAAATAAAAGCCTTCACCATGAAGTCTACTAGTGAAACGAGAGTAATAAACGATTAATATAAAGCAAGCAATTTTCAAATAGGGACAAGTAGCATGCAGAATTGAACTAACAGACTAGGTATAGATAAAAAAACAAACAACGGCAAGAAGCACTAGACAACGCATAAGAAAAATAGAGATGCAAAATTGTGAAATAATCTGACAGTAGTAGATGATCGAAGGGGGATCTGATACCACTATAAGAATTATATATATATATATATATATATATATATATATATATATATATTAAATGAGAAAAGGCTTAGAGATTGTAAAGGGGTTCCAACAAGTTTTGAGAACAAGCTTTGTATTTTGTGTGCTTATTCCACTAGAATTTCTTCTCTATTTATAGGCTTCTTCAAAACATCTTCCACTCCTTTACTTGTAACTGCCCCTTGATTCTTTCACCAAAATAAATAAGAAATGTGTAACTCCCACAATCAATTTGTAAATCCTACAATTGTAACTCCCACAATTGTAACTCCGTCCATTACTATTGTAACTCCCAATTCAATATATCAAATATATTTTTTCTTGAAATAAATTAAATATATTTGTAACCTCATGTATTTTATTTTATTTATATTTATCATATTAAGTCAAATTTACAACAAGAAGATTATGCTTTTGATGCTACCAGAAACCACAATCGATCCAGAAATTTGCTTGTCATATCCGCTTGACGGAGAAACATCATGGGAAATGAATCCTTACACTTGGACTGACAAGTTTTTATTTGAATCAAACATCATCTTCTCATGGGGAACACTTGTATATCCATCTTCAATGAAGTTTCTCCATTGTCATCATCAATAGATAAAGAACGAAGACATTGAATATATGTCTTAATTAACTGTTGCGAGAATATGGGAGATTGATGAAAGATTTTGAAAAGCATAAAATATAGAAGAAAACAATAATAAAAAGAAGTGGTTTGTCTGAGTACAATAACTGAAGCTAGCCAAAGAAAACAACTACAGAGAATATGGATGAAGTCCAGGCATCAAACTTTACTATATGACTATTTAAACTTTCCAAAAGTGGATGCATCAAGAAACATTTTCGCGAAGAGAAGTCGACAAACTTTGAGTTGAAGGAGATTCAATAGCATGTTGAGAGCCTGCCCTCACCGATGTCATGATCGAGTTGTGAAAACTAAACGAATCGCAAGGAATTAATGCTACACAATTATCAATGAAAAAGGTTACAAAGGAATAAATATCCAGAAGAAGGAAATTAATGAAAGAGAGAAAACTCAACCTACAAGAAGGGATGGAGACTTACCCTGAAACAAGCTGTTAACTTGTGACATGCTTGTGCAAATGATTTAAATGGCAGCAGCAAGGAGATGAAAAATGCGGAATAATCACTTTTTCTTGCCAGATATTTAAGATAAGTGTCATATTTCGATACTTAAATATTATATGCCATGTGTAAAATTTATTTTTTAAATTATGCTAACATATCCTCTAAGAATATTTTATGTTTTCTGAGCTGTAATTCTTCAACTGGTAGCAACGATGATCACTCGGGGACAATAAAAAATGATCAGTTGTAATCCTAACCACCTTAACTTCTTGATCAGTTGATAAGGTATTTGATCAAAATCGATCCGACATAGACCAATGATATCTTCTTACGAACCGTATGAACAAATCACTGTGGGGCCATGATAATGCCAACATATGAACCAAAAAACTACCTTTGAGCTATGATGGTACATAAAAGGCCGGGTACAGGCAACCGGAAGATGAGTGATTGGTAAATAGAGTCTTTGGACAATTTTTTGACTTACGGATGACCTTTCATCCGTGGGCGGGCAAAGTTAATATTTCACATTAATATTTAACATTTTGTGCCTCGGAAGCACATGCTTGAAAGTTACTCATGTCATAAGGCAGTATGACTCGTAGAGAGCTCTCGCTAATAATGTTAGCCCGAACTTGGTGCATGGGATTGACGAATCCAACTTCATCCAGGTTAACCTTAAGTCGATACAAGTGACTCTTGTTATCAATAATTTATAAGGGAGAAACATGCTATGGATGGTAAAAAAATGTGACAAGATTAGAATTCTATACTCTTTATTAAAAGCAGAAACCCCCTTTAATTGGTATGTCATGTATACCGCGGTATGCACGGTATGCCACTAAATATTAATTAATTTAATTAATTAAAATTGTAATATTATATAATAATTTAATTTAATAATGAAATTATATGCTATGAGTTTATTAACTAAAAATTGAAATAAAAATCATGGATATAGTATCAAATAGAACTTTAGGACTGCTTTAATTAATAAAAAATCAGGAATATAGTATTAAATAGAACTTAGGACTCCTTTAATTAATATTTAAAAGTATCTGTAATAGATTAATAATAAATTCAATTAATAATATAGCTACTCTTATATTATATTACCAGAATAAAGTTATGTAAATTTAATTAATTAAAATAACAATATTTAATATTAATTTAATATTAAATATTATATTACAACTTGGTGCTTCATGATTTAATTTTATTAAAAAAAGTTAAAAATTAAAATTTTAAGATAATTTATTACGATCCGTGTTTCGCACGTGTTATCGGCTAGTATTATCTAATAAACATATGCATGAATAGTCAAAATTTGCAGTACAACAAAAACTATAATGCATGTACAAATTGATATATTGTTCGACAAAATCAATTTCATAGATCGAGAATTCCGAAAATGCACTTGTTGAAGAAAAATACTTACTTAAGTATCCATCGAAAGAAACCTCCAATAAATACTAGGGGCATGTTGATATGAGATATAAGTCTGATCCCGTATGGGTATCGGTCCATATTAAATAGGTCCAATAACGAGGAGACTCGCTACAACTAGGTGACTTGCTCTTAAAGAATAGGAGTATTGTTCTAATTATAACTCTATTCGGAGAAGGTAGTGGATCCTAATACAACTACATCGGCTTCATTCTTTATAAATATAAAGATACGTAGGCACCTCGAGGGTATACCATATAACACCAAGATATTGGAAATTTTGTCTTCCAATAAACTCAAGCTCAGTCTAAAACTCCCCAAAAATCATAATATCCTCCATTAACAAGCATAAATATCTACGTTTTTATAATGCCCCTGAATGACGAAAATGGCATCAATCTTAAAGCATAGTTATTCAAGATTTGATGGGGGTCATCGAATCAGTCGACACAAACTTTAAACAAAAATCCAAAATGTTAATAAATAGTAGTTATTTAAAAAGACTTAGACAGTCTTGATCACTAAATTAACCCCTACACACGTATGCGTGTGTAGTAATACATTGTTTGTTATATATACATGGTATCATTTGGCAATATAATGACCCGCAAATCACCTTACTCCTATGCTGCACATGATCATATTAATACCTACATTTCTTCTGCATCCACCTTCCCGTTTCTTGGCCCGAATAGATCCATGGAGCTCCAACACCTCCCTCATAAACCCAAACTCCAACTCTCCCCTACTCTGCGTGACCTTTTACAGTTACATCACGTCGGATCAGAGTACAACAGTAACTACTGTGATGACTCCCCTCACCAAGTCATTAACCTTAACGACGATGTTTCCATTCCAACATCTCCTCCTTTTGTCCTTGAATTCAGTAACCTTACTTACAGCGTCAAAGCTACGGAAAATAAATTATCACTGCTCCCTTCATTTCTTAACCAAAATTCTAGTAACGAAATATCCAACACCAAAGTTTTGTTGAATAGCATCTCTGGTGAAGCGAAAGAAGGCGAGATTATGGCTGTTCTGGGAGCCAGTGGCTCTGGGAAGTCTACGTTGATCGATGCACTCGCTAATCGCATAGCAAAAGAAAGCTTAAGAGGGACTGTAACACTAAATGGTGAAATTTTGGAGTCCAACAAGCTTAACAAGATCATTTCGGCTTATGTCATGCAAGATGACCTGTTGTTTCCGATGTTAACTGTGGAGGAAACGCTGATGTTTTCAGCTGAATTTCGTCTTCCACGGAGTCTGACCAAGTCGAAAAAGAAAGCTAGAGTTCAGGCACTCATTGATCAATTAGGACTGCGAAACGCTGCCAAAACAGTGATTGGAGATGAAGGCCATAGAGGAGTTTCTGGTGGGGAACGCCGTCGTGTGTCAATTGGAATTGACATAATTCATGATCCGATTGTGCTCTTTCTCGATGAGCCTACGTCGGGGCTTGATTCCACTAGTGCATTTATGGTGGTTAAGGTGTTACAAAGAATAGCACAGAGTGGAAGCATAGTTATAATGTCGGTGCACCAGCCTAGTTCCCGGATTATGAAATTACTAGACCGGTTGATTTTCCTTTCGAGAGGAAACACTGTGTTTAGTGGTCCACCAGCGGGTCTGTCACATTATTTCGCGCAATTTGGGAATCCAATACCAGAGCACGAGGATAAAACTGAGTTCACACTTGATTTGATTCGTGAACTTGAAGGTACGGCTACTGGAACCAAAAAATTAGCTGATTTTAACCGAGCATGGCAAAGAAGACAGAGTCCTCTTTCAACTGCCACTACTAGTGGTGTAAGATTGTCGCTAAAAGACGCTATTAGCGCAAGCATTTCAAGAGGAAAGCTTGTGTCTGGTGCCACAAATAATACAAATATCGAAACTGAAAACTTGTCGTCCTCAGTACCGAGATTTGCTAATCCTTTGTGGATTGAAATGGTGGTGATTGCGAAAAGATCTTTAAAAAACTCATGGAGAATGCCGGAATTGTATGGAATGAGATTAGGCGCGATTATCATAACAGGAATTATTCTTGCAACCATGTTCTGGAACCTAGATAATACACCGAGAGGCGTTCAGGAAAGGGTGGGCTTTTTCGCTTTTGCAATGTCAACAACATTCTACACATGTGCGGAGGCCATGCCCGTGTTTCTTCAGGAACGTTACATTTTCATGAGAGAAACAGCTAATAATGCTTATAGACGTTCCTCTTATGTTCTCTCTCATTCAATTATCACCATACCTTCCTTGATGTTCCTCTCTCTAGTTTTCGCCGTGATAACTTTCTCGCCTGTTGGCTTAGCTGGTGGACTATCCGGCTTCATGTTCTACTTCTTGTTCATTTTCGCAGCATTTTGGGCGGGAAGCTCTTTTGTGACGTTCCTCTCAGGCGTCGTGGCACATGTTATGTTAGGCTACACCGTGGTGGTAGCAGTTCTAGCGTATTTCTTATTGTTTTGTGGATTTTTTATTACTCGTGATCGGATTCCAGGTTACTGGATATGGTTCCATTATCTTTCTCTAATGAAGTATCCATATGAAGGTGTGTTGCAAAATGAATTTCATGACCAGACGAAATGTTTCGTTCGGGGCATTCAGATATTCGATAATTCTCCTTTGGTGTCGGTGCCTGATGTGGTGAAGCTACAGCTGCTCAAGGATTTGAGTAAAACTTTGGGAACAAATATTACCAGCACCACCTGTTTGACAACTGGTTTGGATATATTGAAGCAACAAGGGGTGACTGATATAAGTAAGTGGAGTTCCTTATGGATTATTGTGGCTTGGGGCTTCCTTTTTAGGTTTTTGTTCTACTTGTCTTTGTTGCTGGGAAGCAAAAACAAAAGGAGGTAATGTTGGTTTACCTCTGTTTCTTGTTGCAGAGAAATGTTGCACTTGTACAAAGAAACTTGATCTCTTTGGCTGAAAGTTACAAAAATAAAATTTAAAATATCCAAAGAAAAGGTACTTGTTTTTGTATATTTACATTATCTATTTGAAGTATAAGAATGTTGTAATCTTGTGGAGCATAATTTGTTTTATGTTACATCTAGTTCTTATATTGATTATGGTGTTAGAGTGTGCTTGTTGTAAGGTTTTCTGTGGAGCAAAAACTTCAGTGCAGCCATTTTTTGAATGTCATTAGTCCATTACCAAATATAAAGCAGTTTTCTTCAGTGTTCAAAAACTTGACGCATCTGTTATTGTTTGACGCATCTGTTATTGGCATCACTGCATATGCCAATAACAGATGCGTCATGCTTAACAGATGGGAATCTATTAATGCATATGCCAATAACAGATGCGTCATGATTAACAGATGGGAATCTATTAATGCATATGCCAATAACAGATGCGTCATGATTAACAGATGGGAATCTATTAATCCTCCTCAATCTCCAATAAACAAAACCTCCAAGTCTAAATGTAGCGTTGTTGACCACTTCACGGATATATCATATATGATGGTCTCCTACTTACACTAGATGCTTGAGAAGCTGAAATAGAGTATTTCAGGTGAACCACAGTCTGTAGTAAAAACTGTTGCCTCTAACTGGTAAGCTTTGGTGAAGAAGGAAGGCCAACACAGATACATAGACATGATGCTGCTAATAGTCAAAGCCCCAATAAGCATGTTCACCACAAGAATCTGCAGCTGAATAGCATCCAGAGGAGATGCACCACCCATGATAAGCCTAGTCATTGCACCAGGAAGTGATATAAGACCCACAGTTTTGGTATTATCCAGGACAAAAGCTGAAAGCTGAAGAGTAAACCATTTCACCTTCCAATCTCAGCTTAGAGAAATGTTTGTGTAGAACAAAATTAACATGAGATTAGTATATATTAATATTGTTACAGGGAGAAATACAGAAACGACCTCGCCATGATGGGAATAAATGATGAGAGGGACTGGCAGTGGCACAGTTCATTAGCCGCCACCAAAGTCAAATTATAAATAGGAACAATCAGTTTATATAAATATAAATTTTACTTAGTTAATCATTACTTTTTATTTTAAATACATGCACGAGTTAATATTGTGCATTTTTTATTACACTTCACACGATATTAACCGTAGGTGTTTTTTATTCCGTTTTATACCAAAGCAGGGGATTTGCTCGATAACATTCCTCAAAGAAACAAAATTTCTTGGGACGCGATGCTCTTTGGGTACTCTCTTCAAAATCATTACCACAATGTACTAAAATGATTCAAATCTATTTTGCGCTTTATGTATGTATTACTGTAGAGCTCTGTGTGATTTCAAGTTTGACAGAGATTTGATTTCGTTGAAACTGTGAGACCCGATGGGCATACTATAGTTGACAATTTTCAGGCTGGCAGCACTTCCCAGTGAGACGATGGAAATTCACTGGATTTTGGTTGATTCTCTTTTTGCAGTTCAATCATAATATTAAATGCAAAATGTGGTCGTTTTGACAATTGGTGAACTTCAGATGAGATGAATGAGAGAGACGAGATCACATAGTCAAGGCTTTGATGATACATCTTGTCAAGTAACCAATCGTTTTAAAACCTTAAGGTGCCCAAGCTCTGACACCATGTTAAGTAACCAGTCGCTCTAAAACCTTAAGGTGTTAGATGAAGGCCTAACTGGATCTTTATATCATATTCTAACAGCACTAAACATATAGGATAAATTTTTGAATGTTACGTAGTTTTGCTACCTCATCTCATTTACTTGAATTGATGATCTTCAAACGATATTGTGTGTAGTATTTTGTCAATTAAAATGAATTCAGTGTGTGCTTAAATGAAGCCATAATTCAGATTTTGGTGGATTGTGGCCCAGAGCTAACAACAGGATTGCCCTATTCAATTTGAACCCATTCCTGTCTGAACCTTCAAAAGGCCACACAGCTCATGTCAAAGTGTCCCTTGCAAAGGATGCCAATTGGTAGCAGCATCGCATCTGAAATATTGGTAATTGCCAAGAAGGTCTTATAGAAGTGGCCAAACTTTCTTGCATATGGCCGTCAAAGCATTGGCTGTAAAGTGCTCAGGTTGCTTTTTCTAGCATTTTCATCTATAGTGATTCTACCACATATTTGGTAACACAGATTTCCACATTGATGCCAGGAAGAAGCGAGCTGAGGTTATTATAACTATTTTTTGTCCATATATCTCCTCAACAAATAATCTCAAGTCTTAAGCATATATATCAACTTATTTTGTTTTCATCCCTAGTGTTAGCTAAGGTTAACTTAGCCTTCTTTTCTTCTTTACAATGATTTAGCTGATAAACTACTTCCTGTGAGTCTGTGACCTATTTGTAAGTAAGGTTACAAATAGCCTATTAAATAGCCTTCTTTTCTTCTTTTTAACGATTTAGCTGATAAATGTTACAGCCTATTTAATCTAAAGTATCCAAAAATACAAAAACAGAAATATGTGCATTGCTAGCACTCCATAACATGTGTTCGCATCATCAGCTATGGTAGTGGTGCAGATAACGGGAGTATGGGGCTGGGGAGATACTATCTGAGAGCAGGGTTGTTTTAAAGGTGATTTGATAAGTTAATGTGGTTGGCAATTGGCATCTGTTTGCATTACTTTGCGCCACTGTTATTGCCTCCTCCTACATAGTTGTGACCGTGTAGTCATGAATGGGCTGCAATACTTGTCACCTTCATAGATAGCTGACACAGTTAGGAGTCTAAAGTAAAATGACATACTATGCGTGAAGTTCAAAGGATTATGAAAAATGAGAAAGAGAGAAGAATATCGCAATCATATAAATTTCTGGCTTAACTTGGACTCATCAGATGCTGATTTAAACCCAATTTTTGATTTATAGCTATTTTTGAAACGTTAGAGAGGTGTGTTCTTGAAGCTGCATCCAGTGAAAGGACTCAAGAACTCTATGCAGCCTTAAAAGTAGTGCTTGAATTGATGAGAGATCAAGGGTATGTCTTGATGGTTGAATATGATGAGGAAGGCGTTACTATTAATCTGTAGCTCATGAATTTAAAGGAACATGCATATGAGATGGCTTTTGGCTTCTTTATACTAAACAAGGTCATTAGAGATTAACAGAGGGCCTGCCGCAGCCTAATATATCATTGATCAGTGCATACATCTCTCAGATAGGTACAGGTCTTATATCTTATATACAGAACCACATACCTACAAGCATATCATTTGATCATTGAATTTCTGACATTGTTATTACTAGCCAGTAACCAGTGCGAAGCACGGGCCAGGCGGACACGTATAAATGATCGATAATAAATATAATTAACGAATATTATTTAAATACTAGCGGTAACCCGTGCGAAGCACGGGCCGGACGGACATGTGTAAATTATCGATAATAAATATAATTAATGAATATTATTTTAATATGTATTTGTAAAAAATTGAATGATAAAAACATATAATAAATAAATACTATTAAATTATGTAATTATAGGGAATTGAATACGGGTGAAATTAAAAAAATTAAAAAAGATAAATAAATAAATATAATTAATAAGTTTTATTTAAATATAAACTTGTAAAGAATTGAATGATAAAAGTATATAACAAATAAACGCTGTTTAATTATGTGGTTATAGGGAATCGAACATGGGGTGAAATTAAAGAAATCAAATTAAATAACTAAATCTTGTATAATTATGTAATTAGAAGGAATCGAACCCCGAGTTAAGTGATAATCAAATTTGGTACTTTGGTACTTTGGTATTCGATACTATTGTGTACCATTAAAACACGGTTTTGCACATTAATATAGAGTATAGATGTATTTGTATAAAATTGAATGATAAAAACATATAATAAATAAATATTATTAAATTATGTAATTATAAGAAATTTAATACGGATGAAATTATAAACTTGTAGAAAATTGAATGATAAAAGTAAATAACAAATAAACGTTATTTAATTATGTTGTTATAGTAAATCGAACACGGGGTGAAATTAAAGAAATTAAATGAAATAAATAAAACTTGTATAATTATGTAGTTGGAAGGAATCGAACCCCAGATCGAATGATAATCAAATTTGGTACTTTGATACTTTGATATTATTATGTACCATTAAAACATGGTTTTACACATTAATATGGACTATAAATTAAATTCACCTTAAAATTCAAGACTAGTTAATTAAGTTCAGCATCTTTTCAGTGCTTGGCCATAATCTATCTATTAGTATAGATTAAAGGAGAACACAAGGGCAAAGTTTGCCATTTTAATGGCTGTAAAGTTACAGTTTTACCCTTTTATGTTAAAAAATTTCAAAAATGCCACTGTTTTATAATTTATACAAAAACATATAAATTTGTGTTACACAGGAATCGAACCCGAACCTTTTATTAAAGAGTTCATGTCATAACCAGTAGTGCTACTCCATCGCTTGTGTTTACTTTAAAAATCTTAATAGATAAATCATGTCTTCTCCTCTTATTCTATTTACTTTCCTCTTTTTGTTTTAATTTTTGAGTTAAATAAAAATATTAGATTATATTATTTATATAACTCTTTTTTTTTTAGATTTTTCTACAGTTAGACAACATAAGGTGAATAGTGTCAATAAAATAACTGTAAAATTTTTATTTTATCCCTATAAATTAAGAAATTTCAAAAATGCTATCCTAAATTAAGAAATTGGAAAAATGTTATCCTTTTATTATCTATTACTATATATTAAACTTCAACATAAAAGCAAAAAGTGTCATCTTAATGATTGTGAAATTACTATTTTATCCTTATTTGTTGAAAAATAACAAAAATGCCACCCTTTTAAAATTTATGTAAAAATTAGATGTAATTATGCTACTCTCGAGAACCTTCCACTCTCAAACTCATGTCATAACCAATATGCTATACTTAGTTTTGATTATGTTTTAAAAATCTTATGAGATAAATGACATCTTCTCTTTTTGTCTCATTTTTTCTATTTTTATTTTGACTAAAAAACATATTGGTTTTTGTTATTTTTAGAATATTGTTAAGAATATAATTACGAAAAATATTTGTATCTATTCAGTATACTCTACGTTTCTTTTTTGCCATACGAAATGATTGAAATTAAAAATGAAATTTTAAAATAAAATTTTAGATTATACAAAAATATAACCGAGTTCGGGAAAAAATGTATTTATTTACATTCATCTCCAAGTAGATATTAAATTATTAAAATTAAAAATTAAATATGGTTTTAAGAAATATATAAATCTTATTTATCAAATCAAACATAATTAATATTTGCATCACATAATTTTTAGGTATATTAAACTTTAAATAGGTGAGTCATATTAGAGATTTTTTTTTGACCTACTATTTAGACTTTCAGCAATTTAAATGTATAATTGGTGTTAAAACTTGAATAATTTATTGAATTTATATTAAAAAGATGAGAACTCTAAAAATAAATCTATGTTATATATATATATATATATATATATATATATATATGTGTGTAAAATAACCTAACTCATTTTCAATATTGAATGAAAGAATATAGTATTTTTGATTTATAAATATTACAAAACTACTATAATTATAAACAATGATCGATTAGATTATAACTCGACTATAAATTAAGTCATTAAGGTCGTTTAATCATATTTTACTTCAATTTAAATATTTGAAAAAAAAATTAAAGTTCAGTTAAAACAATAATTTAAAAATAATTTTTTTTTCAAACTACCTAATTTTTAAAACAGAATTTTGATATTGTGTAATATGCATTAGAATAAAAACAAATATTTGAATTTAAATGTATATATATGTATGTAAATATGAACCGCAAAGATGACTATTACATGATGTTAAAAGATTTTGTAATATGTTTCTGTCTACGTTAAAATCACATGAATTACCTACTTTCATGTTATTTATGGACAATTTTACTAATACAATTATTTATATTATACTCAAATATTTACTTTGATAAAGCTGATTTCAAGCCATTTTAAGCATTAAATTAATATTTTAGTAGTTAAAAGTAAATATGTGATTACTATCGTATTAATATTTATCCAAATTTTATGAAATCTAATCAAATTATAAAATATTTGGTACAAGAATTTTGTATACAATATTACAAAATAAGTAAATGACTATATGAATATGAGATAAAATCGAAATATTATCATTTATCGTATTTTTAATTAATAATTTATCTTAATATATATACATTTGTAAGCGAAAAATTATTTCAGTGTCCGTGCCTTGCACGGGCTTTTACGCTAGTATAAGGTTGTGGTTAGACAAAGTCACTAACCATTTTTTAATTTAATATCAGAAGCTAAATAGTTAGACCTAAGTACGGTATGTTTTTTCTAATTTTCTTCCACTTAAGTAGGTTTTGGCACTATAGACATTCGCTTAACATATGCAAGTAAGAGGGACTAACTCCGCATCTCCTCCTCTGCCTTCTTCCATCTTCGTCCCCCTCCCCCTCTCTTTTCTCACCTTCCAATTATCACAGCTTTTAATTCAATAAAGCTCCGAAAATTCCTTAGAATTTTCTCAGATCTGTTTCTGATTTTGAGCTAGTTCTGAAAATAAAAAATATCTTGAGATTCCATTTCTCCTCCTCAACATCATACCAAAATTTGGTGTTATTCCGAGGACTTTGATTTTAAATCTTTGTCTCGTCTTTTGGCGTGTTTTTCATCTCGTCTGTTGGCGAGTTTGGTTTGTTTATTTGTATGTTGTTATGGGTTTGGTTCCGGGCTAATTTGGAAAGGATTTTTGTGGCTTGGTGGGAGATCTGTAATGTTTGCATTGATTTGGGGCTGCTGTTGGATATTGCAAGAGCTTACTTTTCACAACTAGAATTTGTTCATATAATGAGATATTTCATTCGTGGCATGTCTATAGCTGGGTTTCTGCATGTAGATAGCTGGGGTTTCACTTTCGGCATGTCTATAGCTGGTCTTCGGCATGTAGATAGCTGGGGTGTTGCTGAACAATGGGCTACAGGTGGTGCGTATGTGAAGGTCATTTGCGATATTACTGGCTTCAGGAATGGTGCAAATTGGATTGATCGGAAAGCTACTTTAATCTTTTTTAATTCAAAGAATATTATTATTCATGATGTAAAACAATCTGTAAACATAAGCGGCTACTTGGTTAGTTCGTTTATTTGTTTCCTGTCAGATTGTACTGTCAGTTCGGGATTTTGTCCTGGTTGTGATTGGTTTGATGCTAGTTAATACAATTTCTTGTTTGTCAAAAAAAAAAAAAAAAAAAAGAGGGACTAACTGCCAGACCAGTGTTTCCTTTTTTTTGTTAAATGAAAGATATATTTACTCAAAAAAGGAGAACATCATCTAGGGCATACCCCGCGAAAAAACAAGCACTGCTCAACACTAAAGAGCTAGCTACTCATCAAACAAGTTAATACAAATCTAGAATAAGACTGATATCTTTTGCTACCTTCTTGTAAGTGAGTATAACAGAGATAAAGATTAAAAATAAGAGAGATAGATAGTAATTCTACATTTAACTATCAAAATGTAAAATGTATTAATGTTGTTGATACTGGAGATCTGAACAGAATATATAGGACATATACCAGACTACCACTATTATCTTTATAGATAGATAATAAACATTCTAGCACACCATGAACTTTACAGGAAGAGATGGAATATTACAGCACAACCATAATCATTATCTTGACAGCTCAATCATTAACTTTACAGATTGTTATTCTCTTGAGGAATGATATTATCACATACTCTTACAGCCCCCCTCAAGTTAGGAGTGACAAAGAAATTGACAACTCCGAACTTGGAGAGTAAAAACCTCAATTGGTATGATGGTAAAGCTTTGGTGAACAAATCTGCAGGTTGTAGTTTTGTAGGAACATGAGCAGGAAGAATGATTTGTTTCTGAAATTTTTCACGAACAATATGACAATCAATGTCAATGTGCTTAGTCCGCTCATGGAAAACTGGATTGGAGGCTATATATATTGCTGATTGATTGTCACAAAATAGCTGAACAGGACGAGGATGATCTATGTGAAAATCCAAAAAAAGAGCCAGCAACCAGGTTATCTCACAAGTAGTATCAGCCATGGACCGATATTCAGATTCTGCAGATGATAAGAATATGGTAGGTTGTTTCTTGCTACGCCAATCCACTAAAGAGTTGCCCAGTCAGCATCGCAAAAGGCTGTTAGTTGAGATGAACTAGTGGTAGCAAAGAGAAGACCTTGGCCACATGTGCCATGAATATAGCGAAGCAATTTGAACACTGCATGATAATGGCATGGTTTTGGATGAGCCATAAACTGAGCAAGAATATTGACTGTATATGAGATGTCAGGACGAGATATCGTGAGGTATATGAGCCTACCGATTATGCGTCCGCATAGAGCAACATCATCAATATCGGGAGTATCACCAGTGTCTACCTGAAGAGTGTGATTCTATTCAAATGGAATTAACGAAGACTTACAATTAGTAAGACCAATATCCTTGAGTAAATCCACAGTGTATTTCTTTTGATGAAAGTAAATCCCAGCAGATGAACGAGCCATTTCAATTCCCAAAAAGTATTTAAGACGGCCCAAATCCTTTATCTTGAACTCGGTACTGAGAAAGAGTTTAACATCATTGATAATGGCGGGATCATTATCAGCTAAAATCATATCATCAACATATATTAAAAGAATTGTAATGGAACTCTTATGACGATGAATGAACAAGCTGTGGTCACTAGCAGCCTGCTGAAAACCAAACTTAAGAAAAGATGCCGCCAACTTGATAAACCATTGACGGGGAGCTTGATGTAACCCATAAAGAGACTTTAAAAGTTTGCAAACGAGAGTCATATTAGGATACTTCTTTAGAATGTCTGCTGGTATATCCAAGCCAAGATGAACATCCATATATACATCTTCATCAAGGTCTCCGTGAAGAAACACATTTGTAACGTCAAGTTGGGTTAGAAGCCAGTTGTGACTAGCTACAAGAGCAAGGAGAACTCGAAGAGTGGTCATTTTGGCCACTAGGGCAAACGTTTCAAAGAAATCGAGGCCCTCTGTCTGGGCGAAGCCTTTAACGACAAGACGTGCTTTGTACCGTTCACAATACCATCTGAAAGGTATTTGACCTTACAAAACCATTTACACCCAACTGCTTACTTATCTGCAGGTAGTGGGGTGAAAACCCATGTTTGATTCGCTTCCAATGCTGCCAGCTCGGAGGCCATAGTAGTACACCACTCTGGTTCTTTGACAGCTTGTTTGTACGTTTTGGGTTCAGTTATTTGTGCTACAGAAGAAACAAAATGTTGGTTGGAGGAGTCAAAGAAAGTGTTGGTGACATGAGGTGGATCAGGGATTGTATATGTAGCGAAACATGAGTGAGGAAGACCAACAAAGTCTTTGTATCTAGTCGGTACAGTTTTAGTCTTAGTTGGACGAGATGGTAGAACGGGAGCACTAGCACTAGGGAATAATGGAGGACTTGGATGACTTGTAGGTGATGGGTCAGAGACACATGGAGATGAGGGTGAGGATGATTCTTGTTCATTGTCAGGGTCTAGAGGCGGTGTATATAGAGGATCAAAGGCTGTTGTAGTAGTGATGTCAGGAAATAAAGTAGGAACTGAAGGTGTAGAGATAGTAGCAAAAGGGAATACATTCTCAACAAAATGAACATCCCTAGAGATGATGATTTTCTTTGTAGTCAAATCCAAAACTTTATAACCTTTAGTAGCATAAGGATAGCCTATGAAAACACCCTTAATAGATCTAGACTGAAATTTGTCAGTAGGTTTAGGTAAATAGGATGCATAACATAAACATCCAAATGTATGAAGGTGTGTAAAACTTGGTGAGTGACCAAATAACAGTTCATGAGGGGTTTTTCCCAGAAGAACAGTTAAGGGAGACCTATTTATTAGGTATGTTGCTATCAACAGACAGTCCCCCCAAAAGGATATTGGTAGATCAGCTTGTAACCTTAATGCACGAGCTACATTGAGTAATTGCCTGTGTTTTCACTCAACAATACCATTTTGTTGAGGGGAATACACACATGTTTTCTGATGGACAATTCCTAATTGAGAAAAAATATGGAGAAGAGGTTTGTTGACAAACTCAGACCCATTATCAGTTCGAATTCTTTTAATAGTGGTATGGAATTGAGTTTTCACATAACATATGAACTCATGTAAGACAGTAGACACTTGAGTTTTATCTGTAAGAAGAAAAGTCCATGTGGTTCTAGACTTGTCATCCATGATAGTAAGAAATAAATTACAATTGCCAAAAGTTTTACATCGATAAGGACCCCATAGGTCAGCATACACAAGATCAAACAACTCAAAGGAATGAGTAACACTACATGGAAATTGAAGTCTAGTCTGTTTGGCTAAATGACAGATTTCACAATTATAAAAATTTGACCAATTACAAGGTAAAGCAAGATGTTTGAGTAAAGTAGGAGAAGCATGTCCAAGGCGAGAGTGCCAGACTTGACTTGAAACAGTGACAGAGTTCACAGACTTGAAAATTGAGGACTTTGAGAACGTTTTGGGATTTCCCAGATGCAAAACATAGAGACCATGAGAAGAACTACCAATCTCTATCTGCATATTCCTGGAACGGTCCTGTAAATAGCATGTTTGTGATGAGAAGTTTACAGTGAAGGTACTATGACATAAAAGATGATGTATGGAAAGAAGGTTATAGGAAAAGGTGGGAAAACAAAGAACATACTAAAGAATTATATCAGGAGTAAGGTGTAATGTGCCTGTATGAGTAACTTGAGCTGATTGACCATTAGGTAAGTGCAAAGTAGCAGAGTGAATTTTAATATTGGCTAATAAGTCAAGATACGGTGTAATGTGGTCCGTGGCACCGGAGTCAAGTATCCATTGTTGTCTAGTGTATTGCTTACTAGTATGCACATGACAGTTAAAGTGTTGGAAGATACCTGCAAAGTGTACTGAGTTAACAGAGCTCGGAGAAGGCCACTTATCGGTTGTGGTGGCATTCTTAGAGTGCATAGACTTTTGTATCATCTGAAACAGTTGAGAGTATTGAGCCCCAGTCATGCCAAAAGTACTGGGAGAAGATGTAGCCTCATGAGGTACAGCTATATCAGAGGAAGCAACAGGAACAGAAGATTGTTGCACATGATTTGCCCTGGATTGTCCCCTTGGTTTTGGTTTTGGTTTGCCAAACAAAAGATGCCATGAAGGATAACCGTGTAGGCAAAAACAAACATCTCTGGAGTGGCCAATTAGATGACAGTAGTCATAAATTGGAGAATTTTCTGAATTCTTCCTAGAACCTGAGATATGTTTGCTGGTGGTATCTTGACGAAATTGGTGTTGATAAGCGATTTTGATTTGATTACTGTACTTGACCGACATTGCAACAGTACCAGAATTCATGTGAGGCAAATCTGAAGGTTCTCTTTGATTCTCCTTCTAGAGGAGCATAGAGTAGCATTAGCTGATTGTAGGAACTGGTTTTATCATTAAAATCTTACCTCTAATGGCAGTATAAGCATCACTGAGTCCCATGAGAAACTGAGTAAGCTGAGTAGTTCGGTCAGCTGCCTCTAGTTTGGAGTTAACTTCATAGGTACATTTGTTGCAAGTGCAGCTAGATTTGACCACTAAGCACTCAAGTTCATCAAATAGAGTCTTATATTTAGTAAAATAGGAGGCAATGGATAGAGTACCTTGAGAAAGCTTGCTAATCTCTTGACGAAGATGAAACAATTTCGGCAAATTACTTTGTGCATAACGAACAGCAAGATCCTCCCAGATTGCACTAGCAGAGATCATATACACTATACTGTTTCTAATATCACTAGAGACAGAGTTTAAAATCAATGATATGACCATATGATTACAACGATTCCAATGAACAAGTAACACAAAAGAAGAAGGTGGTGGAAGATATGTTCATCTATGAAACCTATTTTCAATTTTGAAGAAGGTAGTATGGATGCACAGAATCAATTATGGAAGATATTGATCAACTAATATCTGTTGTAGATGTAGCTGATGTTTCCATCTTGAAAATATGTAGAGAAAAGTGCTGAGATAGGGATCAGTGACGGAAGGTGTGGATGATCAGGTTTCAGCTCTGATACCATGTAAGTGAGTATAACAGAGATAAAGATTAAGAATAAGAGAGATAGATAGTAATTCTACATTTAACTATCAAAATGTAAAATGTATTAATGTTGTTGATATTGGAGATCTGAACAGAATATATAGGACATATACTAGACTACCACTATTATCTTTACAGATAGATAATGAACATTCTAGCACACCATAAACTTTATAGGAAGAGAATGAATATTACAGCATAACCATAATCATTATCTTGACAGCTCAATCATTAACTTAAAAGATTGTTATTCTCTTGAGGAATGATAGTATCACATACTCTTACACTTCTGTCTGAACTGCCTGTTGGAACTTACTTTATCACGCACCATTTGTTTAATGAGAAGCCAATTTAGACACCAATCTAGATCTGATAATTAGGAGTAGGAGTAGATTTATTATAGTTTTTCAGTACAAACAATTTTCATTCAATTCAAACACTTTTTCCATAATTTTAATTCAACAATTTGGTTCGTTATTTTCCTTCCGGCAGTAGCTTGTTTGTTTAATTTTCATGCGCACTGTACCTTCAGGGAGTACTTTTGTTTTATATTAATATTGTTTTTATTCTCATGTTTAGACTACTCGTGTGCCGTGTTTAGTCTATATAGTTCAATAATATAAGTTTTAAGTTTTATAACCTGTTTACGCATACACTATATATATATTATTTAATTGTTTGTTTACTTGTTAATCATGTATAGCTAATTTTCTTGTCCTAGGATGAAGATGACGTTAATTTAGTTGCTCTTGATTTCTTCTCTTTCCTATTAATTGATTCTCATAATTTTTCTTGGTGCTTAATTGTTAAATTGACAAAGTGATTTTGATATATCATTGTTAACAGATTTATTTTTCATAGCCTATGCTTGCTCTTTGAAGTTTTCATAGGTTATTGTTAGATAACAAGTTTCATAGTATATGCTTGTCTCGTTAATTGATATATCTTATTTGTGAAGAAAAGAGAATTAATTGTAGGGCGAGTTGATATTAATTATGATTGATTAATGGATTCAGATTCCTAGGTTTTCCAAATTATCTGATAATCTTTGATAATTAGGTTAATTAAATCTCATCTCAAATTTATTGTCTAGTTTGCCTGAGTTTATTATGGTTTTGAAAATTCATAGTCTCTGAGGATCGATCTGTGATTGCTACAACTAAACACTGTGCGCTTGCAGTTATTTTACATATCAAGTTTTTGGCGCCGCTGCCGGGGACTATTGGTAATTTTCACTCCTTGATATTAATTTTTCGGATTAGTTTCTTGTTTCTTTTGTTTTTTTAGGGAATAGTGAAACGGAGAAAAGATTGGACAAGAAGATCGTTGGAAGGCCTCGCTGGTTCTTCTGAAATTTTTGGAAGCGCTTTTCGGTATTCCGTATCACCTCTCTCTATTTTTCTTTTCTTCATTATTATTGAAAAAACACAAAAAAATTAAATATTCAAAAAAAACCTAAAAATATTAGTTAGTTAATTATTTGTTAAAAACCAGATTGTTGCATCATTCATTCTCACACGTAGTGTAGTGCATTCATAAGTGTTTACTTTCTTGTTCTTTGTGTGTTGCATCATTTAAGCAATCTTAAGGGTGCCACCCAATTACAAGATAAGGTGAGGGATTTCATCACCCTTTCCTTGGCCCACAAACCACTAATTCATTCATCTTGCATACCCTTTCCTTAATAAAATATAGTAGACGTTGGCCCCTAGGATCTCGTGCTCAATTAGGAAGAGAATCTAGGAGGAACAAATCACTAAGTATTCTTTCGTTTGGTGTCTAGGCAAGCATGAAGCTTACCTGGCTAATTTGGATTGGTGTCTAGAAAGGTGTTTAGCCTCTTCGCAATGCTCGCACCTGCCCGGCGAGTCAGGATGAATGTTTTTTGAGTTGCGACTTTTAGTAGTATCTTATTGTTAGGAGCAAGGTCAAGATTTTTCTTAGGATAATATAGATTTTACTTTTTGAGTTCCATTAGTTATCATGTCTATTGCATCTATAGGAGTTAATTTGATAGATGAGGTTATTTCATGGTCAAATCTTGAGGATAGTTCAATTGAGTCTTTTCTTGAGGAAGATGTTTTGTTAGAGTATGAGAGCAATAAAGAACTTCATAAGTTGTATAGGAATTTTACTTCTGATGAGATGTTAGATGAATTTAATGCCATTTGTTCTAAGCATGCCACTCAACTTGAGGATAGTTTTTTTTTATCGTAAGTCCGTTGTTAAAACTTCTGTAGGTGAGCCACCCATATTCATTCATAATCCGTCTTTTTCTACTCTTGATCAGTCTTTGGTAGTTGATAATGAAACTCATCATGTGCTCTCTAATGATTTAGTTCATAACCAAGAATTTCAAGTAATTAATTTGCTTAAACAACATAAAGAAGCGTTTAATTGGTCTATGAATGATGTTAGGTGTATGAGTTTTATTTTATTGTATGATCAAATTTCTCTAGTGGATAATGTTATTTTTGTGGGCATGTTTCACATGTTTGATGATTGTGTTACATATGTTATTTTTCCTCGGTCTGGTATTGGTTAATATATTTGTTTTGTAATGTGTCTCCCATATCCAAGTTTAGGTATGGGGGAGTTTGTGTGTTTGTGTGTGTGTGTGTTTTGTGTCTGTGTGTGTGTGTGTTCTAAGTAATAATGTCTCCTCTGTCATGCCTTTATCAGGTATTCTTGTCCTTTTACTTTGTCATTTTTTCTCTCATTTGCATACATTGAGGACAATGCATGATTTAGGTATGGGGGAGGGATTTAGTAGTATTTTATTAAAAAAATCGAAAAAAAAATTGAAAAATGAAAAACTCAAAAATAATTCTAGCCTTGTGAAATGATTACTTATTTTAAAGTTGGCTTGATGCACCTTTACATGCTATAGTACTCTTGTGTTACTGATGCTTTTGATTGAGAAGTGATATGCTAAGTTCTTGTGCACACACATACACTAGCGAGTTGAAACTAGTAGACTTATTGAATGTTGTAAGTAATTAAAAGGACATGAATATGTGCAAGAAGTTTTGGTTTGCATGCTTTGAGTACAAGTAGGTGCATTAAAGAGACTTTTTCTTGGGATTAATTATGTTTTACCACCCAGTGAGATTTTGAGCCTATATGCATATCTTTTGCATTTTATATTCGTTTGCTTGAGTGTTCACATGTTGTTTGCATTGCTAGCACTTGTTTGAGACCTTTCTTAAAATGCATGACATTATTTGATGATAAGATGATAAAGGCATTTAGGAATAACCAATTATTATCCAAATTACCACACCCTTTATATATAAACAATTAGTTACCCTTTTGAGCTTTATCCTAGTTTTTTGGTGACACGCCACATTACTTGCCTAGACCTTTTTCATGTGTAGCCTTACATATACTTGATCCCAATTTGTCAAAGGCTAGTAGGAAGTTGAGGGAGTAATAAGGTGTGTGAGATGGGGTTTACTTTTGTTCATTACTTTTTGGGAAATATTGGGGTTTGTTGCTTACTTGTCGGTCGTTGTTCAAGAAATTTTTGAAAAAGGATTGTGGTTGTGTATATATCTATATTATATATCTTAGCTCTCCAAAGGAAAAAGAAAAAACAAAAACAAAAAAGAGAAAAAAAATCATATGAGAGCATACTTATGTTTATGTGTTTTTGTGATCCTTCTTCATTCGACTAGTCAAGCATTTTGTTGGAAGAAAATTAGAAAATCTGTGTGGAGAGGATGTATGGTGTTGTGAATGATTTATAACGGTTGCATTTGGCATATGCAACAAGCCATTTAAACCCCTAGGTAGCCCTAGTGGACGAGTGAGGTCTCGTGAGGGCCTATAGTAAATGTACCCACAAAATCCATCTAGCTCATGTAAAATATTGCTCAATGCAACACCACTCATACAAGTCATCTCATGCTACATCAACTTAAGAAATCAAAGTGAATTTGCAATGTTTTGGTGTGTAAGGTGCAAGAATTCACATAGTCTACTCAAAGAAATATGCAGAGGTCCTCAAAAGTCCATGTCAAGTGTAAAAATAAGTTGGTAACCATGCTAAGCCCACAAGAGTACATCTTACAGTCAAAACTTGGGATCTCGTATGTAGAAACAAGTAACAACTCACCTTTCACTCATAAAAGAATATTCACTCAAGAACAAAGGTAAGTGTATCACTCAATTCTAACAAAATCATAAGCATGCTTGACACTTGGTATCAATCTAACTTTAACACAACATACATTAATGATGATAATCAAAAGGTCTTTGTTTGGGTTGTAACGGGGCTAGGGACAAGGTATGTCAAGTAAGGCCAAATAAGGTGAAGTGTCAAAAGCTAGTAGGAACCATTATAAATCATACACAACACCATACATCCTCCCCATACAGATTTTTTAATTTTCTTCCAACAAAATGCTTGACTAGTCGAATGAAGAAGGATCACAAAAACAAATAAACACAAGTATGCTCTCATATGATTTTTTTCTCTTTTTTCTTGTTTTTTTTGTTTTTCTTTTTATTTTTCTTTTTTTCTTTTTCCTTTGGAGAGCTAAGATATATAATATAGATATATACACAACCACAATCCTTTTTCAAAAATTTCTTGAACAACGACCGAAAAGTAAGCAACAAAACCCAATATTTCCCAAAAAGTAATGAACAAAAGTAAACCCCATCTCACACACCTTATTACTCCCTCAACTTCCTACTAGCCTTTGACAAATTGGGATCAAGTATACGTAAGGCTACACAAGAAAAAGGTCTAGGCAAGTAATGTGGTAAGTCACCGAAAAAATAGGATAAAGCTCAAAGGGGTAACTGTTGGTTCGAAAACTAACTACGCAAGCGTACGTAGTCACAAGTAATATAATAAGATCGATCCCACGAAAACTTGGTGTTTGTTCAGAAATAGTGCTTATGCAACGACGTATGATTAAACAACAAACTGCTTGAATTAATATAAAAGGGGAGTTTGTTTTATTTTTCTAATTGATTTATCAAAATAATAATATTAAATAATTCGAACTACTTGATTTAATTAAACAAGATTTCATATGTGAGAAAAACATGGGATTATAATTTCATTACTTATTTCATTTATAATTAATGGCTTAATTCAATTTTATTTGATAATTATGAAAACTAGCCGGGAACACGAAACTAACATAAGCGCCTTTCAGCCTTAACTTATATCAAACCACACGAACATCCACTTAAAAAAAGATAGAAGTTGCGTGGACACTGTTTATGCTTAGACCCTATATGTCTATAAGATTTGAAAACATAATTGGTTTACGAATAAATTACTTTATTATGACTACATAGGGTGATGTGATCCAAAACCCTACCACTTATCGTAAATGTACACGACAATTACGAACCTATGCTAACATGGCAAATTCTAAATTCCCAAATCCACTTTCGTATTCATTAGGAATTAATAATTTAGACGATAGCTACGCATCTAATAAATTAAGCGCAACCATATTAGGCAATCTGAATTTTTATCATAATACAAATTATTAAGGCATCGAATTACTAAATTATGTAAATAAATCCATTAGAATTCCATGACGGCGATTAGTTCATAATCGAACGGATCGTCATCATGGGATTAAATTAAAACATAGTAGAAATCCCCTTAATATGAAATTACAAGAGTTTAGAAAATAGAACCGAAATAGCTTCCAATGAAGAAGATGAGCACTCCAAGTAATCCCCTTAAAATCTTCAACCAAAATAGAACTTACACTAATTTTGTAGAAAATTAAAGTGTATGAAATGAAACTGAAATTACAAAGAAAGCTACTGAATATTTGAGAGAATACAAATCAGAATTCAGTTGAGAGATATATTAA
This sequence comes from Saposhnikovia divaricata, assembly GCA_036435485.1. Taxonomy (NCBI): domain Eukaryota; kingdom Viridiplantae; phylum Streptophyta; class Magnoliopsida; order Apiales; family Apiaceae; genus Saposhnikovia; species Saposhnikovia divaricata. Next base: position 62,901,938 of record CM071598.1, read on the forward strand.
AACTTATGGAAAACACTTCTATTTATAGGAGAAATTAGCCCACATTTGCAGAAAACACCGGAGTGAGCGGTTGGTCGCTCACGCGCAGGAGGATATTTTTTTGCATAAATTTTGCTTTTCAAACTCAATTTGTTTACAATAATTCACGTGCTAACATTTTGTTTTTTTAACGGGTACCATAGAAATGTTTTTTAACCCGCACAGCTTATAATCTTTAATTAATAAATCATTATTTTAATTCAGAAATTATAAAAATAAATATCTAATATTATTAGATATTTATAAATATAATTTTCTAAATAAATAAAATATTTATTAAAATAAATATATCCTTAAGTCCTAAGCTGCGGTCTATCGGCGGGCGGTGGTTTAGCTGGCCTGCCTAACTTTTTTTTTTTATTCAGTTCTTTGTAAAACCATCATTACACTTTACTTTAAGACATGACGCTCCAAGCTGCGGTCTATTGAGGGTCTGGAACCGGACTCCTTTTGCTTAACAAAAAATATATCAATTCCAACCGGGATTCCAGCTTTAAGAATATATCACTTTCCATCTTTTTGTGATAATTCTATTTCCTCATTGCTCGTCCAGGTGTAAGTTACGGTCTCTTGAGGATCTGAAACCGGACTCCTTTTGCTTAGAAACAAATACAACAATTCCAACCGGGGTTTTAGCATTAAGAATATATCACTCAGAATTTGTTTATGATAATTCTTTTTCCTCGTAGCCAGTCCACTTGATAATAAAATCCTTGTGATTAAATTCCGAATTGAGGCAAAAATCCACCATTTTTTAGTCTTTTATCGCCAGGATACCTAAAGTTGCGAGTTCTGCATAACAAAGACTAAAACAAGATAAACGAATTAAAAGACACAACATACTCAAAGATAAACCACCAATCTAGGTCCAATTAGCGCATAATAAGTGGATATAAAATCCACTTATCACACCCCCAAAATTAAATCGATGCTTGTCCTCAAGCGAAAACAGACTCGACTACCTCTAAATGCATGAATGCAACTGATGCAAGGATCCCATAGGCAAAGAAATAACCAATTCAGTAGAGTGCCACAGAGAATGTGATATTTCCAAATAGAGATCGACTAAATACCCGCATGTTAACATTTACAAGCTCAGAAACGTGCGTGTGTGCTTAGCTCACCAGATATACTCCCTATACTAGTTCAGAAACATAGCCTATTCTTTGACCAAACAATCACAAGTTTATAAATAAAATGAATGTTAAACACTTAATAACTCAGAGACACCTTCATAGTTATTCAAGTTTGCCAAGGATTCAACATGCTTTAATTAGATCATTCAACTGCTATATGTACAAAACTATGCTACTTATGCTTATTTGATCGTGCAATGGTTGAGGTCCCTAAAGACTTATGCACTAATACTCTTGTAGCGAGCGTTGGGTTAATGGATCCCAGACTGAGAAAAAGCCTTAGGTCACTAGGCACAAAGTCCCCTAGAACTTAATTGCTCGAGTATTAATGAGCCCAACCGTAGTTAATTATGCCCATATACTCCAATATCAACTTCCTCTCTTTTTTTCTTTTTTTTTCTTTCTTTTATTATTTTATTTTAAATTTTTTTTAAGAAAGAGTACGTTTCGCTCCATCTCATTCCACCCCTAGACTACTCATAATATGCATATGAGCGGCTACTAGCCTTTGATGCCTATCCTTATTAACTTTCTTAGCTACCAAACTTTTAGCATGCAATCCTTGGTTTCCACCAAACTTATACTTTTAGTGTTCTTACGCTATCAAGGGAATACAGAACATTTTAAATATAAACAAGTGATTATTCTTAACAAACCAAGAGGTATGTTCTGGAACTAGTTCAAGAGCAATCGCTGAGACTTTGTTAAGAATATGTTTCTGTAGCATGCAAGTCAATTCATAAGTATTTAAATCAGCCCTCTATTCATCATTATCACACTCATATTCATCATTGGCTACTAAACGGAACCACCAAGCGCTACGGGATCAAGAAAAATATGACACATTTTTTTTTAAATTTTATTATTATTATTATTTTTGAACATGGCATAATATGAATTATATGAAATTATACTAGCATGGTATAATATGAAACTGTATGCAATACTATGACTCGATTAATCAATTATCCTAAATCACCCCCAAACTTAAAATATTCAATATCCTCATTGAAGGTATAGATAAAGGATAAAAGAGAACTCCCCTAACTGTCGGCATCGTCACCCTCCTCGGTGGTGAATCAAGTGGTGGAGAAACTGCATGAGCTCCAAACTGAGGCCAGTCTACCTCGAAAGAAAAAAATTTCTTTTGTGAAACAAGATCCTGTAATTCGTCAATGACCTGCACACCATAATACTAAATAAAATCAAACTAAAAATAAAAACATTAAACCTATGGGTTGCCTCCCATGAAGCGCTTGTTTATTGTCGCTAGCTTGACGATTCTGCTGCTTGATCATGTTGGGACAAGAATAGCGGTGACTTCCTCACGGTTCACCGTACCACCGAAGTAATGTTTCAATCGCTGTCCATTCACTTTAAACGGATTATCAGGGAACCTGTCATAGATCTCGACGGCACCATGCGGAAAAACATTTTTTACGGTGAATGGGCCCGACCATCTTGACTTGAGCTTTCCTGGGAAAAGTTTGAGTCTAGAGTTGTACAAAAGGACTGATTGACCTGGTTCAAATGATTTATGCACCAGCTTCCTATCTTGCCATCGTTTCACCTTTTCGTTGTACATTTTTGAGTTTTTGTATGCTTGCGAACGGAATTCCTTAAGCTCATTCAGTTGTAGCATTCGCTTTTCACCTGCAGCTTTCATATCAAAATTTAATTTCTTTAATGCCTAGTAGGCCTTGTGTTCTAGCTCAGCCGGAAGATGACAAGCCTTTTCATAAACCAACTGAAATGGCGACATTCCCAATGGAGTCTTGTATGCCGTCCTGTATTCCCACGCAGCTTCGTCTAATTTTAGCGACCAATCTTTCCTGGACGGATTAACTACTTTTTCTAGGATCCGCTTGATCTCCCGATTGGAAACTTCTGCTTGCCCATTTGTTTGGGGATGATAGGTAGTAGCAACACGATGGGTTACACGATATTTGACCATGAGTGCTGTGAACTGCCAATTACAGAAATGAGACCCTTCAACGATGATTATTGCTGGTGGTGTTCCAAAGCGTGTGAAAATATTCTTGTGCCGAAAGTTTAACACCACTTTAGCATCGTTTGTAGGCAGATCTTTGACTTCTACCCACTTGGATACATAGTCCACCACTATCAGAATGTACTGGTTGTTGCATGATGAGACAAATGGTCCCATAAGTCTATCCCCCAGACATCAAAGATTTCCACTTACAGGATCATGTTGAGGGGCATCTCATTCCTTTTGGAAATATTTCCCACTCGTTGACACCGATTACATTTCAATACAAAGTGATGCGAATCTTTGAACAATGTTGGCCAGAAGAAACCTGTTTGCAGCACTCGGGCAGCTGTCCTTTCCCCACCATAATGACCTCCATACGTGGTGGAATGACAATTCTGCAGAATACCCTCTGTCTCGCTGTAGGGTATGCAACGTCTGATCATCCTGTCTGCACATTGTCTGAACAAGAATGGCTCATCCAAATGATACCATTTTACATCATGCGGAAACTTCTTTCGCTGGACTGACAAAAATTCGGAAGGGATGATATTGCTCACTAAGTAGTTTACAATATCTGCAAACCATGGCTCTTCCCCTTGCACCACAAATAGCTTCTCATCGGGAAAGTATTCATTAATTAGAGTATTATCCCCATTAGCTCTTCCATGATCTTCTAGCCGTGATAAGTGGTCTACCACTTGATTTTCCGTTCCCTTCCTATCTTTTATTTCTAGCTCAAATTCCTGTAGTAAAAGAATCCATCGAATCAGATGTGGCTTTGCATCTTTATTTGAGATCAAGTATCTAATGGATGCATGGTCTGTGTAAACTGTAACTTTCGTGCCAAGTAGATATGATCTGAATTTTTCAAACCCATCGACGACTGCAAGAAGCTCCTTCTCAGTGGTGGTGTAATTCAGCTGTGCATCAGTGAGGGTCTTACTAGCATAGTAGACCACGTGGAACACATTATTCTTCCGTTGGCCCAGAACAACTCCCACCACGAAATCACTGGCGTCACACATCATCTCAAATGGATCATCCCAATTAGGTGCTGTAATGATTGGAGCAGTAGTCAACTTTTCTTTCAAGTGCTCAAATGCAGCCAAACACTCTTCATTAAAGTTGAAATGGTTGTCCTTCTCTAACAAGCTGCACAATGGTTTTGTTATTTTAGAAAAATCTTGGATAAATCTTCGATAGAATCCGGCATGGCCAAGAAAACTACGGATTCCCTTAACTGAGATTGGTGGAGGAAGATTTCAATAGTCGCCACTTTAACCTTATCCACTTCGAGCCCCTTCCTAGATATCTTGTGCCCGAGAATGATTCCTTCTTGTACCATGAAATGGCATTTTTCCCAATTAAGCACCAGATTGGTCTCAACACATCTTTTCAGCACCAGACTCAGGTTGTGCAAGCACTCATCATATGAAGTTCCAAAAACTGAAAAATCATCCATGAAAACCTCCACATTTATTCCAATCATGTCAGAGAATATGGTCATCATGCATCTCTGAAAGGTGGCAGGCGTGCCACAGAGTCCGAAAGAAACTCGTCGGAAAGGAAAATTGCCAAAAGGACAAGTGAATGTGGTCTTCTCCTGATCTTCTGGAGCAATACAAATCTGATTATAACCTGAATACCCATCAAGAAGGTAATAATACTCATGGCCAGCCAACCTATCCAGCATTTGATCGATGAATGGAAGAGGAGATCTTTTCTAGTGGCCTTGTTTAGCTTCCGATAATCTATGCATACTCTCCACCCTGTGACTGTCCGAGTTGGGATGAGCTCATTCTTTTCATTTGATACCACTGTCATGCCTCCTTTCTTTGGCACACATTGCACCGGACTCACCCACGAACTGTCTGAGATAGGATAGATGATTCCTGCATCCAGCCATTTAAGAATTTCCTTCTTCACCACTTCTTTCATGATTGGATTGAGTCTTCTCTGATGTTCTACAAATGGTTTGCTTCCTTCCTCAAGCAGAATTTTATGCATGCAATAGGAGGGGTTGATTCCTTTAATATCTGCTATGGTCCACCCGATTGCTGAGTTATACTCTCTCAGAATCCGCAACAGCTTGCTTTCTTCACTACCTATCAGGTTAGCAGCAATAATAACAGGTAATGTAGATGCATCACCTAAATATGCATACCTCAAGTGATCCGGCAGAGGTTTGAGCTCAAGAGAAGGAGCTTCTTCAATAGACGGTTTAAGGCGCACTTGCGACATTTTAAGATCTTCTAACCCAAGAGACTCAATTGGAAAATCAAACCTCCTCTTCCACGGGGCTGAATTCAACATCTGAATTTGTTCTGCTCCTTCTCCATCTTCCTTATTAGAATCCCCTATTAAAGCTCTTTCTAAGGGGTCTGAAATCAGCAGCTGCTCAACTTCTCTATTTACGAACATTTCCACCATGTCCACTTTAAAACATTCCTCTTCCTCTGTTGGAAATTTCATTGCTGAGAACACATTAAAAGTGACATTATGCTCGTGCACTCTCATGGTAAGCTCTCCTTTTTGAACATCGATCAAAGTTCTGCCTGTGGCTCGAAATGGTCTTCCCAAAATGATAGGAATGTTCAAGTCTTCTTCAAAATCTAGAATGACAAAATCAGCAGAAAAGATCAGTTTATCCACCTTAACCAAAACATCCTCTACTATACCTCTTGGATATGTGATCGAACGATCAGCTAGCTGTAATGAGATATTAGTAGGCTTTGGATCAGGGAGTCCCAGTTGAACAAAAACAAATAGCGGCATCAGATTTATACTTGCTCCCAAGTCGCATAAACATTTGTGGAAAGATATCTTGCCAATTGTGCATGGTATTGTGAAGCTCCCTGGATCCTTGAGTTTCGGGGGCAATTTCTATTGTAGAATGGCACTACACTCTTCTGTTAAAGCAACGGTTTCCAATTCCTCAAGTTTAGGCTTCCTTGATAGAATACCCTTCATGAACTTAGCATAACTCGGCATCTGTTCCAATGCTTCTGCAAAAGGTATATTAATATGTAGCTTCTTGAATACCTCAAAAACTTTGCAAACTGCTTATCCAATCTCTGCTTCTGGAGTCTCTACGGATATGGTGGAGGGGGGTAGATTTGAGTGTTGCAGTTTTATGCTCCTGAGATGCTTTATCAGATGGCCCGTTGATACCCTCCGGTTTGCTGATGCTATTTTCAGGTTTCAAGATCTCCGTTTGTTCTTCCGTAGTGGTGTGGCTGCCCTGTGCCTCCGGCTGTTCGGTTACCTTTTCAACTTCTTGGTCCTTTGTGATTTTACCGAATCTTAAAGTGATAGCTTTGACTTGTTCTTTGCCGTACCTTTTTCCAGGGTTTGTTTCTATGTCGCTAGGGAGAACTCCTTGCGGCCTGTTGAGTAAGGCGTTTGCTATTTGGCCAATGTGGTTTTCCAGAGTTTTAAGAGATACAACCTGGCTTTTACACATCAATCTTAGTTCTTCCAATTCTGATTTCTCAGCAGACTGTTGGCCTAGACAGGCATTATACTGTTGATAAAATCTCGGAGGTTGAGATTGTTTTGGGGCGTATTGATTTTAAAGTTGTTGCCCCTGCTGTTGATGCGATCCTGAGGGATTGTATGGTTTGGCCCCATACTGCTGATTTTGGGGTTGATGGTATGGCTGTTGTTGATATGGCGGTGGTTGTTGTGTTTGATATAGTGGTTGAGTTTGATATGGTGGTGGTTGCAATCCATTTTTATTGTCGCTCCAGCTGAAGTTAAGATGGTTTCTGTTGCTGGGTTGGTAAGTGTTTGGGACTGGGTGCTGTTGCTTCTGAAAATTGCTCACAAAGTGCACTGATTCATTAGAAATTGCACATTGATCCGTTTCATGTCCACCGGCGCATAGCTCACAAACACTCGCTACTTGTTGTACCCCATAGTTTGTCAAAGAATCCACCTTCATGCTTAGCGCGTCAAGCTGAGCTAATAGGGATGTGGCTGTGTCAACCTCGAGGATTCCTGCCACCTTGTGTTGAGACATCCTCTTCGTCGGATTCTGATATTCATTAGCCGCCATCATTTCAATTAGCTCGTAGGTGGCTTCATAGCTCTTAGCCCATAAGGCTCCCCCTGATGCTGCATCCACGATTGGTCTTGATTGCCATCCTAGACCATTATAAAAGCAATTAATCACCATCCAGTTGGGCATTCCATGGTGAGGGCATTTTCTTAGCATTTTCTTATAGCGCTCCCAAGATTCACATAAAGATTCCCCCGTCTGTTGTGTGAACTGAGCAAGAGCATTACTTATGGCAGCTGTTTTTGCCATGGGATAGAATTTAGTGAGGAACTTTTGAGCGAGTTCTTCCCATGTTGTTATCGAGCCAGCTGGAAGAGAGTGCAAACATCCCTTAGCTTTGTCCCGTAGAGAAAATGGAAAAATCCTCAACTTTACAGCATCATCTGACACGTTGTTGGATTTCAATGTGTCACAAATCTATATGAAGTTCCGGATATGCATATTTGGATCTTCCGTTGGCGCTCCCCCGAACTGGATAGAGTTTTGTACCATCTGGATTGTGCCATGTTTGATTTCAAATGTGTTGGCTACAATGGCTGGCCTGACGATGCTCAACTGAATGTCATTGATTTTCGGTTGAGAATAGTGCATCAACGTCTTGGGCACAACATCCACCATTTCTAATGCTTCTTCCAGCTTTATTACTGTTCTTGATTTAAGAGTTTGGGCACGCGTTCGCATAAACAACTCAAGATCTTTATACTGGCAGTGCTAGAAAACACGACGTGAGAAAAAAAATTATCCAAGTCAGTTAAGTTTAACCTCCGTTGATGTTAAACACAAATTCTGAAAATAACACCGAAGTCCCCGGCAGCGGCGCCAAAAACTTGTTGGTTCGAAAACTAACTACGCGCGTACGTGGTCACAAGTAATATAATAACATCGATCCCACGAAGACTTGGTGTTTGTTCAGAAATAGTGCTTACGCAACGATGCATGATTAAACAACAAACTGCTTGAATTAATATAAAAGGGGAGTTTGTTTTATTTTTCTAATTAATTTATCAAAATAATAATACTAAATAATTCGAACTAATTGATTTAATTAAACGAGATTCAATATGTGATAAAAACATGGGATTATAATTTCATTACTTATTTCATTTAGAATTGATGCCTTAATTCAATTTTATTTGATAATTACGAAAGCTAGTCGGGAACACGAAACTAACATAAGTGCCTTTCAGCCTTAACTTATATCAAACCACACGAACATCCACTTAAAAAAGATAGAAGTTGCGTGGACACCGTTTATGCTTATACCCTATATGTCTATAAGATTTGAAAACATAATTGGTTTACGAATAAATTACTTTATTATGACTAATGTGATCTAAAACCCTACCACTTATCGTAAATGTACACGACAATTACGAACCTATGCTAACATGGCAAATTCTAAATTCCCAAATCCACTTTCGCATTCATTAGGAATTAATAATTTAGACGATAGCTACGCATCTAATAAATTAAGCGCAACCATATTAGGCAATCTGAATTTTTATCATAATACAAATTATTAAGGCATCGAATTACTAAATTACGTAAATAAATCCATTAGAATCCCATTACGGCGATTAGTTCATAATCGAACGGATCGTCATTATGGGATTAAATGAAAACATAGTAGAAAATTGCATGAATTAAATATGAAATTACAAGAGTTTAGAAAATAGAACCGAAATAGCTTCCAATGAAGAAGATGATAGCACTCCAAGTAATCCCCTTAAAATCTTCAACCAAAATAGAACTTACACTAATTTTGTAGAAAATTAAAGTGTATGAAATAAAACTGAAATTACAAAGAAAGCTACTGAATATTTGAGAGAATACAAATCAGAATTCAGTTGAGAGATATATTAAAACTTATGGAAAACACTCCTATTTATAGGAGAAATTATCCCACATTTGCAGAAAACACCGGTCAGCGGCTGGTGGCTTACGCGCAGGCGGCTATTTGTTTGCCTAAATATTGCTTTTCAAACTCAATTTGTTTACAACAATTCACGTGCTAACATTTTTTTTTAAACGGGTTCCGTAGAAATGCTTTTTAACCCGCACAGCTTATAATCTTTAATTAATAAATCATTATTTTAATTCAAAAATTATAAAAATAAATATCTAATATTATTAGATATTTATAAATATAATTTTCTAAATAAATAAAATATTTATTAAAATAAATATATCCTTAAGTCCTAAGCTGCGGTCTATCGGCGGGCGGTGGTTTAGCTGGCCTGCCTAACTTCTTTTTTTTTTCTTATTCAATTCTTTGTAAAACCATCATCACACTTTACTTTAAGACATGATTCTCTAAGCTGCGGTCTATTGAGGGTCTGGAACCGGACTCCTTTTTCTTAACAAAAAATATATCAATTCCAACCGGGATTCCAGCTTTAAGAATATATCACTTTCCATCTTTTTGTGATATTTCTATTTCCTCATTGCTCGTCCAGGTGTAAGTTACGGTCTCTTGAGGATCTGAAACCGGACTCCTTTTGCTTAGAAACAAATACAACAATTCCAACCGGGGTTTCAGCATTAAGAATATATCACTCAGAAATTGTGTTATGAAAATTCTTTTTCCTTGTAGCCAGTCCACTTGATAATAAAATCCTTGTGATTAAATTCCGAATTGAGGCAAAAATCCACAATTTTTAAGTATTTTATCATCAGGATTCCTAAAGTTGCGAGTTCTGCACAACAAAGACTGAAACAAGATAAACGAATTAAAAGACACAACATACTTAAAGATAAACCACCAATCTAGGTCCAATTAGCGCATAATAAGTGGATATAAAATCCACTTATCAGTAACTAATTGTTTATATATAAAGGGTGTGGTAATTTGGATATTTATTGGTTATTCCTAAATGCTTTTATCATCTTATCATCAAATAATGTCATGCATTTTAAGAAAGGTGTCAAACAAGTGCGAGCAATGCAAACAACATGTGAACACTCAAGTAAACGAATATAAAATGCAAAAGATATGCATATAGGCTCAAAATCTCACTGGGTGGTAAAACATAATTAATCCCAAGCAAAAGTCTCTTTAATGCACCTACTTGTACTCAAAGCATGCAAACCAAAACTTCTTGCACATATTCATGTCCTTTTAATTACTTACAACATTCAATAAGTCTACTAGTTTCAACTCGCTAGTGTATGTGTGTGCACAAGAACTTAGCATATCATTTCTCAATCAAAAGCATCAGAAATACAAGAGTACTATAGCATGTAAGGGTGCATCAAGCCAACTTTAAAACAAGTAATCATTTCACAAGGCTAGAATTATTTTTGATTTTTTCATTTTTCAATTTTTTTTTTGGATTTTTTTAATAAAATATTACTAAATCCCTCCCCCATACCTAAATCATGCATTGTCCTCAATGTATGCAAATGAGAGAAAAAATGACAAAGTAAAAGGACAAGAATACCTGATAAAGGCATGACAGAGGAAACATTATTACTTAGAACAAACACACACACACAAACTCCCCCGTACCTAAACTTGGATATGGGAGACACATTACAAAACAAATATATTAACCAATACCAGATCGAGGAAAAACAACACATGTAACACAATCATCAAACATGTGAAACATACCCACAAAAATAACATTATCCACTAGAGAAATTTGATCATACACTAAAATAAAACTCATACACCTAACATCATTCATAGACCAATTAAACGCTTGTTTATGTTGTTTAAGCAAATTAATTACTTGAAATTTTTGGTTATGAACTAAATCACTAGAGAGAACATGATGCGTTTCATTATCAACTACCAAAGACCGATCAAGAGTAGAAAAAGACGGATTATGAACGAATATGGGTGGCTCACCTACAGAAGTTTTAACAACGGACTTACGATCAAAAAAACTATCCTCAAATTGAGTGGCATGCTTAGAACAAATGCCATTAAATTCATCTAACATCTCATCAGAAGTAAAATTCCTATACAACTCATGAAGTTCTTTATTGCTCTCATACTCTAACAAAACATCTTCCTCAAGAAAAGACTCAATTGAACTATCTTCAAGATTTGACCTTGAAATAACCTCATCTATCAAATTAATTCCTATAGATGCAATAGACATGATAACTAATGGAACTCAAAAAGGAAAATCTATATTATCCTAAGAAAAATCTTGACCTTGCTCCTCAAAATAAGATACTACTAAAAGTCACAACTCAAAAAACATTCATCCTGACTGGCCAGGCAGGTGCAAGCATTGTCAAGAGGATAAACACCTTTATAGACACCAATCCAAATTAGCCAGGTAAGCTTCAAGCTTGCCTAGACACCAAACTAAAGAATACTTAGTGATTTGTTCCTCCTAGATTCTCTTCCTAATTGAGCGCGAGATCCTAGGGGCCACTGTTTACTATATTTTATTAAGGAAAGGGTATGCAAGATGAATGAATTAGTGGTTTGTGGGCCAAGGAAAGGGTGATGAAATCCCTCACCTTATCTTGTAATTGGGTGGCACCCTTAAGATTGCTTAAATGATGCAACACACAAAGAACAAGAAAGTAAACACTTATGGATGCACTACACTACGTGTGAAAATGAATGATGCAACAATTTGGTTTTTAACAAATAATTAACTAACTAATATTTTTGGGTTTTTTTGAATATTTAATTTTTTTTGTGTTTTTTCAATAATAATGAAGAAAAGAAAAATAGAGAGAGGTGATATGGAATACCGAAAAGCGCTTCCAAAAATTTCAAAAGAGACATCGAGGCCTTCCAACGATCTTCTTGTCCAAGCTTTTCCCCGCTTCACTATTCCCTAAAAAAAACAAAAGAAACAAGAAAATAATCCGAAGAAATAATATCAAGGAGTGAAAATTACCAATAGTCCCCGGCAGCGGAGCCAAAAACTTAATGTGTAAAATAACTGCAAGCGCATAGTGTTTAGTTGTAGCAATCACAGATAGATCCTCAGAGACTATGAATTTTCAAATCCCTAATAATTAACTCAGGCGAACTAGACAATAAGATTTGAGATGAGTTTTAATTAACATATTAACCTAATTAGCAAAGATTATCAAATAATATGGAAAACCTAAGAATCCGAATCCGTTAATCAATCACAATTAAAATCAACTCGCCCTAAAATCAATCATCTTTCTTCACAAATAAGATATATCAATTAACGAGACAAGCATATACTATGAAACTTGTTATCTAACAACAACCTATCAAAACTTCAAAGAGCAAGCATAGGCTATGAAAAATAAATCCGGTAACAATAATATATCAAAATCACTTTGTCAATTGAACTATTAAGCACCAAGAAAAATTATGAGAATAAATTAATAGGAACAAGAAGAAATCAAAAGCAATTAAATTAACTTCATCTTCATCCTAGGGTAAGAAAATTAGCTACTCATAATAATAAACTAATAGAACAAATAACATGCGTATTAAACAAATTATTCAATAAACAAAGTAGGGGACCAGGATTAAACTAATAAAAACAAAAATCAAAGCACGTAAACAGAATGTAAAACTAAGTCTATTAATTAATATAATAATAAAACAAAATCACTTCCTGTCACCGTAGCCGCAAGGAATTGATGTCGAAGGAAACAATATACTCGAATAAAGAAAGCTCTTGCCGGAAAAATAACAAGAATAATTTGTATAAAACTGTTTATGAAAATCTACTCCTACTCCTAAATTATCGGATCTAGATTTGGTGTCTAAATTGGTGTCTAAAGTGGTTTTATAAATTACAAGAGAGAAGGCCATATATATAGGGAAAAATAATGGACTTGGGCCGTATGATTACAATCCAATCTTGAACATAATTTCTTCAATTTCTTTTTTCTTCTCCGATAAGTATTCAATTTTTCCTCCAATTTCTTTGACTTCACGTAATTTCCACCTCCTTCCATTTTTGCACATTTTCCTGCTCGAATTCTGTTTTTATTTATTTTCCTACAAAACAAAATAAAACAATTTATTAATTAATAAAATTACGAAAACAAACATAAAATAGGTATTAAAAATATGATGAATTATGGACCTATCATTTAACCAGCTTGGTTATCTCAGAAACTAGAATGCTTTGAGCTGCACTATGACATCCATTGTTTCTCTCGTTCCACACTAAATGGACTACCACACTTAAAAATAAGAAGGCCAACTGTTTTTTAAAACCATTAGTGATGGTTTTGAATTCTCCCCTTAGATAGTTGTCCCAGTTGCCATTTAGTAAATAAGGATTGGTCTCCATTAATTTTTCCATGTAAGGACAGCTACCAAACAGATGGTGAACGTTCTCAGGACCAGCTCCACAAAGCACACAAGTAGTATCAGTACGCATACCAAAGCGTTGCATTCGAGCTTTAGTGAGCAGTCTGTTTTTAAAAGCTAATCACAAGGTAAACGAACATTTAGGAATTGCAAGGGGAAACCAAACTGCTGGGAGCCAAGGAGGAGCAGTATTAACTGTTCTCAGAGAATGCCAGATATCTGAAATCTTAACTTTCGAAGCTGGGGTATCTTGCCACTTAATCTCGTCGGAATGACGGATTTGAATATTGCTAACTCGACCTTCGTTAAGAAAAAGAGTTAATCACAGTTTACCTCTCTGAAATTTAGCTCATTTACATTTTGGGGTATATTAGGCTCATGACAAAGAAACATCTGAAGAAGTTTAGTCTGAAAATTTGAGATCAGTAGTACAAAACAATATCGAATATGTTGGTGAGACTGATACGGTGACCTTTGTGAAAGCAGCAAGATCTATTGTTTTTTTGAATAACCTGAACTTTTAATTAACGTTTGCTTTACAGGAATGTGAGTATGTTGAGTAAAGAGAATAAAGATTGAGAAATAGTAAAGGAAAAAGAAAAAAAGGCCCAGAGGTTGAGCTACCTGAGCTTATGAAATTTTCTAGTATAAAATATTGATGGCAATTTTATAAATAAATACAATATTCTGCAATTACAATAGTACCCTCGTGTTTTTATATTTTTTTATAATCTCATGTAACTTACGTGAGGTATCTCAGGAACATGAATCCTAAGGAAAAATAGGGGTTATAATTTTTGGGACGAGAATGTAGCCCACGCTTTCCTTTTCTATCTATATATTATTTTAGTAGTAAATTACATTCATGTCCATCCATCCATGTCTTTTTAATGGTGATAACCTTCCTGATGAAAATACTTGAGGGATGTGAATTGCAACTGTTAAGCGATGCAAACTGCTGAGTATGAAAGAGCGAGACGCAGTGGCGGACCCAGAATTCTTTTCCAGTGAGTTCCTAATATAAATATTAAATTAAAATAAAAATAAATTAAATTAAAAATACGAAATTTAACACATGAAAATTTTTTATATTTTAGAGTTATATTTTTTTACTATGTTCTTATCTTTTAAAACAGTCCCCTACATATTTATCAATAGCTTGATTATTTTTAAATTTTTTTATATTTTTTTAGTTTTTTTAAGTGATGTTTGATTAAAAATTTAATTAAGTGGGTTCCTGTAAAAAATTTAAGTGGGTTTTTTTAAATATTTCGTAATTTTTTAGTTTAAAAATTAGTATATATTTATCATTAAAACCGAATCGAGTAGATTCCCGGGCACCCACTACAGTCTATATAGGTCCGCCCCTGGCGAGACGTAAATAAAAATGGGAAAAAATATGCATTATAGCTTAAAACAATGGAAGAAGATTGTAATATACGTAATTTAATAATAATAATAATAATAATAATAATAATAATAATTAGAAAAAATTTAAAAAAACAGAAAAAAATAGGTCATAAAGTTCTATTCGCAATTGGTAATTGATGGGCTAGTTATATAAATACATAGTACGACCCGCTTTATTTTCACAAAACACAAACCCCTTAGGAGAAGCTGTGAGCCGCAACCGAGAGGAGAAGACGCCGAGGGATAGTGTTCCATGCGAGGTATTATATATAAACTGTTGACGAAGGAATTTGGGAACAACAAATTTCGAGGTATGTCGACGGAAACAAGATTTGAGACGGTGGCTCTCTGCCGGAAAAAGTGGTGGTGCACGGTGGCTTGTGGTTGTTGATTGTAATTGATGGCTAAGAATGATAGGGTTAGTGGTGGCTATTCAGAGCTCTCGACTTCCAACCCCCCAATCGGCCTACGTACCCTGGTATTTATAGGGATCAAGCCATACGTAGTTCTTGGAGAACAAGAAACCCAAATGGGCTTGGATTGACGGTCCAGCTTCCGGAATGTTCTACTATGAGGCCTAACCACAAAGGCCCAAGGCTCATCCAAGATCTCAAGACTTCACGGATAAGGAAACTTCCCCCGTCGAGGTCTAGTCCTATCCGCTACCACTATCTCTTGATCTCAAGGATGCAGGTATAGCCATGGCTTACCCCAAGTGTAGAACGCATCCCTGTCCCCCGAATGAGAAGCACCCACCAGATAACAGGACGGGTGATCCAGAGCTTTTGGGTGCAAAGTGCAGGATTACTTCGAAGTTCCCCAATGAGGGCTGATAGGATATATTTTTATATATATTTTATATGATTTTATTCCCGTATTTAATTGTATTTTGCATTTATTTGGATATTTATTTAATAAATTTTAATGTTTTATTGTAGAAGACAAGAATTCCTAATTTTGGAAGAATTTGGGCTTAAAGAGCTGTTTTGGAGCTAAAAATGAAGAAATTCGGATTTATTGAGCTAAACCCGCTTTCTACGGTATTTAATTCATATCTGGAGTTCTAGGAGTCGGATTTGGACGATCTTACAGTCCACGCGAAGCTTAGAAAATTCTCTACAATTCAGAGCAATTAAATCAGAAAAAATCTGATTGGAGCAGCTCGAAATCTGAGGAGAAAGTAGCTGCATTTTTCCAATTTTATCAAGGAATCTCATTTGTATTCTATTTAAATCATTTAAAATGTTTTTTGTCATTAAAGCATGTGCTTGATTGACTAGTTGTTAGCAAATAATTTCAGCCGAAAGTTTGTTTTGTGGATTGGTTGGAAAGCAAAAGAAGAAAGAAAAAGAATGGCAAAGTGGTGTGCTAATGATGAAGGGTAATGGTGGAGCATTTTTTTATGCAAATTGGAAGGCTTGAATAGGCTATAAAAGGGATGGCAAATGCAGGGGGAAAAACACAACTTAGACACCACATTAAGCCATAACACAATACACATACATTTTCTACAATTCGGCTACTTGGTGAAGTTTTGGAGGAGCTAGGGGCTTGATTTTCTTTCATCTCTTTTATGTACATTTTGGTTTAATTCTCTATTTTATTGCAAAATTGAGGTACCCCTTAATTTTATCTTGTTTATTAATATATGTTTTACATGTCTTGTTTAATTATTTTTGTCAATTCTATTAATAACATGAGTGAGTAGTTTATTTCTAGGGTGTAAGGGGGAGCCATGTTTACACCACGATAATGTTTTAATCTTATTAGTTGTTTAACGGATATAAAATAATTCTAATCGACATGTTATGAAATTTGATTTGTGTTATCGGCCGGTATCACTAATTAATTATTTGCAAATAGGAATAATAGATCGAGAGATTTTATTCACTAGAGGCATACATACGATTAGCGGAATTGAATTTTAGTGCGAGAGCATAATTGGATTTCCGAGAGCGTTAATGCTTGAGAGAGATTAACACATGCTCTAATTATTTAAATCCGTTAAATTAACTACATCCGTATAATTTGTTTCGGTGTAAACATGGTGAACCCGGTCGCCCTAGACTTTTAGTTAATCGATTTTAAAACACAATTATTTGCGTTATTTACTTATACAAAAATTCTCAATAATTATTTTTATAATTCGTGACAATTAAATTAAAATTGATAAAACCTGTCTCCCTGTGAACGAACATAAAAATTTTATAAATTTTAGTTTAATAGTGGGTTTCATAAATTTTAATTATAGATTTAATTTTCATGCTTATATGTTAAAAAAAAATCCAAAAAAATGTTATTAGTTTTAATTTTCAGTACATAATTTTCATGTTTGTTTAGGTTTAATTCGAAGCAGTACTTGATACTTCACCTCCCCTGTTGTTTTTTATTCGAGTGCACAGTTCGTAGTCCTCTGTTTTAGTTTTAACAAAACACAGCAAACTCTCTCTGATACATACACACCTCTGTTTTGGTTTTGTTCCTTCCCTGTTCTTGAACAATCGAACAAACCTCAACATCTCTCCCCTTCTATTACCACTATCTACCATTCTCCAACAGTACCCACCTCCCCTGTTTCGATTTCAACGCCCCAATCTCTTTCTCCGATTCTCGCCTCACATTATCCACACGCAGAAACCCACCCCATCCTCTTCGATCTTTTCCCTACAACCATTGCCCCTTCTCTGTTTTTCATTCAACCCCGACTGCAACACCGCGCCCCTCCATCAGCTTCACCCTTCCTTCTTTCTCTTCAAATTATCGAACCCATCTCATACCTTAATTCTGTTTTGTTTAGTTTAATTTGGTGTTCCTTTTATAACCAGCCTGTGAGTAATGTCGACGGGGCGATTGTGAGATTGTAGTGTTGTACCGAGTCGATGTATCTGTGAATGAACATATTGCCCATGGTTTTCTGGCTTCGATTTCTATAGTGTGCTTTAGATTAACTTGAACTTGCTGAAGTTGTGTTGAGTTTTGATTTTCGAATTTGTTGTTTTTCTGAGTTTGGATTGTAGCGTTGTTGAGTTTCGAGTTGTAATATGAGTCGAGTTGGGTGTTTTTGCAGTCTGTGTCACCGAGTTTGAATAAGTCTAGTTCTATGTTTGCAAATTGTTAATTCACATATTGTAGTTCGTGAGTTTGTTAATTTTTTTTATCGAGTTTTTGTCAAGAGTTTTAGTTGCTGTATAAAACTGTTATTATTAAATAAAAAGTGGGAGCGTGTAAAAAAAAAAAAAAAAGTAGCGCGTACTTCTACTTAAAAGAGTGCATACTTCTACCTAAAAAATAAAAAAAAATTCATAATTTTTTTATTTTGCATTAAATTTTTAATTCGTTTAATTTCCCATTGTCTCATTGGAACTTTAGTTCCAATTGAGACCGGTTTTACTACTTTTCTTGTTTTTGTTGTTGATGCACAGGTCTACAGAAGACGCATTTTTAACTCCTGATTCTACTCGGAATCTTAATTCCGGAGAACCTCTGCAACAATATATCGATAAACAGAGAAATAAAACGCAGCGAAAGATCCATTTCTCAGAGATTAAAATGGCCAACCCTCCTGTTAAATCTTTGAAGAACTATTCACAGCCTTCTCCGAGTGGGGTACCAGTTGGCCTCGCTATGCCAGCTATTCAAGCAACAAACTTTAAGATCAAACCGGCATTGCTCAGTATGATCCAACATAATCAGTTTGCTGGTCTTCCATCCGAAGACCCTACACTTCATCTGCAAAGGTTTCAACAGCTTTGTTCTACCATTAAACATCAGGGAGTCACTCCAGACCAGTTGAAAGTCATGTTGTTCGGTTTCTCTCTTCGTGACAAAGCTAAAAAATGGTTGAATGATATTGACTTGACCGAGTGGGATGAGATTGCTCAGGCTTTCTTAACTGAGTTTTTCCCTCCTAACAGAACCGACGATTTGATCGACAAGATGATGGGTTTTAAGCAAGATTATGGCGAATCTCTTTGGGATGCTTGGGACAGATTCAAGGATTATCAACGTGCATGCCCTCACCATGGTCTTGAGAAGTGGTTTCTGCTTAAACGCTTCTACAATGGTCTTGATCCTGAAACAAAAGGTACAGTTGATAACGCTGCAGGTGGCGTGTTTTTAGACAAAGGAGTTGATGATGCACATGCTTTTCTTTCAAATTTGGCTGCCAATCACTTCAGTAACCCGAGAGCAGCCAAGAAAGGGGGTAAACTTGAAGTGGATGCATATTCTCTATTATCATCTCAACTCGCTGCATTGACTCAGGAGATCCACTCATTGAAGACATCTCAGCCCTCTACTCCACCTATGAGTATCAATGCATTGTCATCCATGGCTCCTATGAATTATCCTATTTGTGAAGTCTGTGGCATCCAAGGCCACTATGGTAACGATTGCCAATACAATGCTCAAAATGCACAAAATTTCCAGATGGAGCAAGCAAATGTTTTCCAACAGAGGCAACAGTACAATCCGTATTCCAACACTTACAATCCTGGTTGGTAAGATCATCTGAACTTCTCATATAGGAACAATAACGCTCAGAATTCAAATGTTCCTAATCAGCAGCAACAATATCAACAGTCGTATCAGCCTCCTCCACAGCAGCAGTATAGGCCCCCGCAAGGACCTATGAATCCCCCTGGATTTCAGAAGCCCTATCAGAATTATGCTCCTCAACATTTTTATTGCAGAGAAAAAAATGAATTTTGTGGGTAAATTCACTATAAACCCTCACGAGACAACACTCGTCCTACTAGGGCTGCCTAGGGGTTTAACGGCTTGTTGCATATGCTCAATGCAATCGTGTCATCTACGAAAGTGATATTAGGATTTAGTTTTTATTTCGCTTATTTGCCCGAGGACTTGCAAATGCTTAGTGTGGGGATGTTTGATAGGATATATTTTTATATATATTTTAGATGATTTTATTCCCGTATTTAATTGCATTTTGCATTTATTTGGATATTTATTTAATAAATTTTAATGTTTTATTGTAGAAGACAAGAATTCCTAATTTTGGAAGAATTTGGGCTTAAAGAGCTATTTTGAAGCTAAAAATGAAGAAATTCGGATTTATTGAGCTAAACCCGCTTTCTACGTTATTTAATTCATATCTGGAGTTCTAGGAGTCGGATTTGGACGATCTTACAGTCCACGCGAAGCTTAGAAAATTTTCTACAATTCAGAGCGATTAAATTAGCAAAAATCTGATTGGAGTAGCTCGAAATCTGAGGAGAAAGTAGCTGCATTTTTCCAATTTTATCAAGGAATCTCATTTGTATTCTATTTAAATCATTTAAAATGTTTTTTGTCATTAAAGCATGTGCTTTATTGACTAGTTGTTAGCAAATAATTTCAGCCGAAAGTTTGTTTTGTGGATTGGTTGGAAAGCAAAAGAAGAAAGAAAAAGAATGGCAAAGTGGTGTGCTAATGATGAAGGGTAATGGTGGAGCATTTTTTTATGCAAATTGGAAGGCTTGAATAGGCTATAAAAGGGATGGCAAATGCAGGGGGGGAAAACACAACTTAGACACCACATTAAGCCATAACACAATACACATACATTTTCTACAATTCGGCTACTTGGTGAAGTTTTGGAGGAGCTAGGGGCTTGATTTTCTTTCATCTCTTTTATGTACATTTTGGTTTAATTCTCTATTTTATTGCAAAATTGAGGTACCCCTTAATTTTATCTTGTTTATTAATATATGTTTTACATGTCTTGTTTAATTATTTTTGTCAATTCTATTAATAACATGAGTGAGTAGTTTATTTCTAGGGTGTAAGGGGGAGCCATGTTTACACCACGATAATGTTTTAATCTTATTAGTTGTTTAACGGATATAAAATAATTCTAATCGACATGTTATGAAATTTGATTTGTGTTATCGGCCGGTATCACTAATTAATTATTTGCAAATAGGAATAATAGATCGAGAGATTTTATTCACTAGAGGCATACATACGATTAGCGGAATTGAATTTTAGTGCGAGAGCATAATTGGATTTCCGAGAGCGTTAATGCTTGAGAGAGATTAACACATGCTCTAATTATTTAAATTCGTTAAATTAACTACATCCGTATAATTTGTTTCGGTGTAAACATGGTGAACCCGGTCGCCCTAGACTTTTAGTTAATCGATTTTAAAACACAATTATTTGCGTTATTTACTTATACAAAAATTCTCAATAATTATTTTTATAATTCGTGACAATTAAATTAAAATTGATAAAACCTGTCTCCCTGTGAACGAACATAAAAATATACCGCAACAAGGGCGAGGCCATTGGCTACAAGAACAGAGCTCCCAAAGCACACACCAAAAAGTCCCCATCTTTCCACCTTAGGATGCACCCTTTGTGTCTAAGATGGGTCCTTACATCCAGGAAAATCCCTGGAGGCCTTCTGCGACGGACATCCCCCTCCTGAGATACGATAGGAGGGAATCCTTCAATAAAACCTAAGAAAACAATCCAGACAACCTTCCGAAATTAATTTACCAAGGTAAAGGCGCGCCCTTCTTTAAAAGTGAGAGAGGGCGCGGCCTAACCTCCGCAAGACTAGCCAAACCCTAATTAATTCCCAATATCCCCAAATTAAATTTATTACTGACCCGAATCCATCTTAAAAATATCCGGACCGAATTTTGGCTATAACAACTACCCCCCAATTTCATATGAAATCAAAGATTAAACATGAAATTCCTTTAAAAGCTCCAAAATTTCTCCACACCAACCCAGGGCGCGCCCTGACATATGGCGCGTCTTCTGAATTTTAATCGTTTCCTATCTTAACAGCTGTCATCCAATACTTCTCTTTCCTTTTCTATAAATACCCTCAAATTACTTTTTAACCTAATTTTTTTTATTTTTCCCTTCTGAAAAACACTCTACTGGCGATATTCTTTCTTTCCGGCGAAAATCCGATCAAATCGGTCGTTTTTAGTGCTTGCTTTCCATAATACTTGTTCGAGAATGTAACAGCCCGAATTTTCGGACTATTAATTCTAAATCAAAAACTAAAATAAAACAATTTATTAATCAAAAGTCTTTTACAAAGAAATATATTTCAAAGGCGCAGCTAACATCTATCGAAAAGTCAATCTAACCCAATTCTAAGGCCCTCGAACTCCGACGCTAGCAAACTCGATCGTACACCGAACCTGAAATATTAAAAGAATGAGCTACGAAGCCCAGCAAGTAACTACCGTCCGACGGCTCAAAATAATATTTTTATAATTGAACAAAATTTCTGAAACTTTAAATCGAAACAAAAATCAAAACAATAAAATCATATTTTATTCCCAAAGTTCTAAATTACGGTCACACTATGCCGGTGACACGGCTTCTATAATTCGATCGTTCGATGGGGGCCAGTTTACGTCCCTCGTTAAGTCAAACTCAACAAGGTATCTATGTATTCCGGAACGTGCGTAAACTAGTTCTATGATTCTTAATGCCACACTATCCAGTGACCGGATTCTATGATTCGATGCGCAATTAAAACTTGGGAATTCTAAAATAATTCTTTTCTAAAACAATTTTCGATATCACAATTTCGATAACCAAATCAAACAGATATTTTGAAACAGAATAAAACAGATCTTATAATAATAGTGAGCAACAAAAAGTCACGTACTTACAATAATACGGAGCAATGAATAGTTACTTACCCCAATTACGTAAATCAAGAATTCACATAATCACATAAGAACACATGTAGCAACCCCTCAGAAACAAAACATCTAAAATCTTGAAAGACTTCATGATTACAATTCTGATCAGATCTGTATTTAACCTTTTTGACCCTCTAAACGATGTTTTCTTGGAAAACTCAAAACACGAAAGTTGTAGAGCGTGAAAATATCTTTCCGAAAAGTCCAGAATCAATGAATTCCAACGTACGATGAATTTTCTACGAATTTTACAAAACTGCTGAATTATGTGTGAAGGAGACCTACGAATTTTGTTATAAAAGATGGAGAAGGAGAATATGATGTATTTATAATGTCTTACAAACCCTAATTAAATAAGGTAATTCTAAAAATTGATCATAATAATTTTACAACCTCCCCAAGTAATTCTTAAAATAAAATATTCTATTTATTATATCAATCTTCTAAAATTTTCTCACGCTTCTTTCCCATAATAACAAATCTTATCTTTGATTAACTAACTTGTACAAAAAGAAATTAATGCTCTAAATAAGAATTAATCTAGTATATTTTTAAAACTCTAATTCCAATTTTACTAATTATCCTAGTTTTAGAATCTCATCTATATTTTAGACTAATATCTTCAAATTCAATTTTAATACCTAACTTTTTAATAATTTTTTATTCATTTTTTTTCTATTATTCTTTTATTATTATTCTAAAATAACGGGATATTACACACTACCATCCTTAAAAAGAATTTTGCCCACAAATTCTTAAACTCTTATATTCCAAATGTTTGTGACACATCTATTCTAAGCATCTACACCTAAACGATAGTCTATAGGATCGCATCCTAGGGAATGTACTAGTCCCATACCTAACACACTCCGTAGGATAGCCTGCTCTGATACCAACTGTAACCGCCCGACTTTTCGGACTATTAATTCTAAATCAAAAACTAAAATAAAACAATTTATTAATCAAAAGTCTTTTACAAAGAAATCTATTTCAAAAGCGCAGCTAACATCTATCGAAAAGTCAATCTAGCCCAATTCTAAGGTCCTCGAACTCCGACGCTAGAAAACTCGATCGTACACCGAACCTGAAATATTAAAAGAATGAGCTACGAAGCCCAGCAAGTAACTACCGTCCGACGGCTCAAAATAATATTTTTATAAGTGAACAAAATTTCTGAAACTTTAAATCGAAACAAAAATCAAAACAATAAAATCATATTTTATTCCCAAAGTTCTAAATTACGGTCACACTATGCCGGTGACACGGCTTCTATAATTCGATCGTTCGATGGGGGCCAGTTTACGTCCCTCGTTAAGTCAAACTCAACAAGGTATCTATGTGTTCCGGAACGTGTGTAAACTAGTTCTATGATTCTATATGCCACACTATCCAGTGACCGGATTCTATGATTCGATGCGCAATTAAAACTGGGGAATTCTAAAATAATTCTTTTCTAAATCAATTTTCGATATCACAATTTCGATAACCAAATCAAACAGATATTTTGAAACAGAATAAAACAGATCTTATAATAATAGTGAGCAACGAAAAGTCACGTACTTACAATAATACGGAGCAATGAATAGTTACTTACCCCAATTACGCAAATCAAGAATTCACATAATCACATAAGAACATATGTAGCAACCCCTCAGAAACAAAACATCTAAAATCTTGAAAGACTTCATGATTACAATTCTGATCAGATCTGTATTTAACCTTTTTGACCCTCTAAACGATGTTTTCTTGGAAAACTCAAAACACGAAAGTTGTAGAGCGTGAAAATATCTTTCCGAAAAGTCCAGAATCAATGCATTCCAACGTACGATGAATTTTCTACGAATTTTACAAAACTGCTGAATTATGTGTGAAGGAGACCTACGAATTTTGTTATAAAAGATGGAGAAGGAGAATATGATGTATTTATAATGTCTTACAAACCCTAATTAAATAAGGTAATTCTAAAAATTGATCATAATAATTTTACAACCTCCCCAAGTAATTCTTAAAATAAAATATTCTATTTATTATATCAATCTTCTAAAATTTTCTCACGCTTCTTTCCCATAATAACAAATCTTATCTTTGATTAAGTAACTTGTACAAAAAGAAATTAATGCTCTAAATAAGAATTAATCTAGTATATTTTTAAAACTCTAATTCCAACTTTACTAATTATCCTAGTTTTAGAATCTCATCTATATTTTAGACTAATATCTTCAAATTCAATTTTAATACCTAACTTTTTAGTAATTTTTTATTCATTTTTTTCTATTATTCTTTTATTATTATCCTAAAATAACGGGATATTACAGAGAACTTCCAAGGTACGTTTTGGTGTACTTGTTTCAAGTTGTTACCATATCTTCCGTTCGTATTTAGGTTTTTCAGTCTTGTGTTGTTCGTGTTCTTCATTTTCCGGTGTATATATGTGTGTATATATATGTTGTTTGATCCATATTTACTCTGAAACTCGCTGCTATAACTTGTTTGTTATCCTGTTGAAAAAATGATTTCGAGTAAACAGATAGTGGGCGCGCCGTATATATAAAAAGCGCCTTTTACTCATTTTATAGATGCACCTTTACTTTTGTAAGTAGATTTATCGCATTCCTCTTTAGCAACTCTCTGGACGCGCCCTCAGAATTTTCATTTTATTCTTGCAGCTGGAGGACGAGGGCGCGTCCTCTCCGTAGCATCCCTTTAAAGAATTTAACAGGTGTGACGGGATTTACTCTCCTCCCCCTATTTCATTTCCACCAGAATATCCAAAACCTCTTTTTTCATTCATTTCATCTGAAGATATAACATACCTTTCAAATAACTTTTCCGAAATTATGTCAAACTCCCCAACTGATTCCTTCGATCCCCTCGATCACATTCCTATTCAAACCCGAATAAATACTCGAAAAAACAAAATCTCATCTCCTCCTATTCTTGAACCTGTCTTTGATGATTTCGATGACATAGGAATTGAACTTACCCCCAAACGAAGAGGTAACAAGATCATTTCTTCTGATGAAGAGAATTCTGATGAGGAAATTGATCGCACCAATGAGGATGCGGCCTATACTGTGGACGCATTTTTGGACGAGGAAAACTCCCAAAGAATCTATTCTCCACCTGCTTCACCAATTCCTTATATCCATCCCCCAATAAAAAATAGTGAAAAAGACTTAGACTGGAGAAAATATAAAGAAGAACTCTCTGAGATCGAAAAGAATGTGCTTAGGAAAGAAGCCAACAAGGTTAATTGCGTAGGAATGTCAAGCAAGGTGACCGTTGATGAAATTAGGTGGTGCATGAAATACTACAATATGAGTGGTATTTGGGGGCGTCCTCCTTCCATGATTCGTCCCCATATCTTCAATTATGGTGGAGATTTTAAAATCCCACGAATGGTCTTGACTCCAAAACTGGTTGCCCTTGGAGTGGGCGCGCCCTTACATCCATATTACCAGAAAATCATCGAATGGTATGACGTAGCACCCATTCAATTATCCCCCAATAGTTATACCTTAGTTGTTGCTCTTTTTATTCTTTACCAAGATACTCAACTTGGAGTCCCCACCATGGAGGAATTCAGTTATTTTTTCAGTATCCGTAAGACCGGTAAGGGTTATTTCTATTTGGTTGTGAACAAGAAGAATAATAAGAAAGGATTTTCTGAAGGAAAGATTAGTAATGTGAAGAGATGGAAAGAACCCTTTTATGTTTGGGATGTTGAAAGGGTTAAGGTGGCCTTCAATTATGATCCAAGTAAGAACGCGCCCTCGTTACATAAACTCTTTTTTTTTATTCATATATACCTTTCTAACTCTTACTTTTCTTCACCTTGAAAGATAGAAGAATAGTAGACGAACTTGTAGGCGCGCCCTTATTTCGAGCTCAAACCATCCTCAATCTACCATCTGGAAGCTTTGATCATACAACCCTGGTGACTGAGAAAAATTTAAGAAGAGTTGGTCTTCTCTCCAAGGAAGTTGGTACAATCATCCCATTTCAACGCTTTAGAAATGGCGTTCCTATAAAATCAACCATCAGTGAAAATTTAGAGGAAGGCGAAGAAGAGAATAACTTGGAGGAAAATGTTCCTACTAACAAGAATGTTTCTTCTTATGAGAATGTTTTTTCT
Source organism: Saposhnikovia divaricata (assembly GCA_036435485.1). Classification (NCBI taxonomy): domain Eukaryota; kingdom Viridiplantae; phylum Streptophyta; class Magnoliopsida; order Apiales; family Apiaceae; genus Saposhnikovia; species Saposhnikovia divaricata. The sequence continues at coordinate 62,928,664 of CM071598.1, forward strand.
GAGGACGCGTCCTTACATTAAGGCGCGTTCTTTGATACTGGTAGATTAATTTGCGAACTCCTTTCATACTCGCTGTAGATATTTTATTACTTCATACTTTTTTTTTACCCTGACTTGCTTTTCTCATCTTCTTTTCAGACATGGCTGATCTTCCAAAAGGTTTCGGTATTAACCTGGACAAGCCTTTAGGTGTAAAACCTAATAGGACGCGTCCTCCAAATAAATGGAACAAAAAAGACATTCTTGCAGTAAAGTCTCCTAAGCGTAAGGTTCCTCCTTCCGATCCTACCAAACCCAAAGCACAAGAGGACGCGTCCTCAAAACGCCAAAAATTGTCTGAGATTTCTGACCCCACTGTGCAAACATTTCTTGGTGCTGCTTCCTCAAAATATTTTAAGGAAGTGGAGGTAAAAGGTTGGCAAGCCCGTTCTGAGGAGGAAATTGAAGATGTGTTGGTTAATGCTGCTGCCCAACTCCATTTTCATGCCAATCATGTCAAGGGCCTCAACCATAAGATCAGGGCGCGCCTGACAGAGTTGAAAACTGAGAATAACAATTTGTCTAAACAGTTGAAAGGGAAAGACGATCAATTCAAAAAGCTGAGGGATGCGAAGGATACTCAAATCGCCAATCTCAATAGTGAACTATCTTGCGCCAAAAATCAACACATATCTATGGTTGAATCTATCGAGAAACTTTCTGCAGCTAATTCCATACTCCAACTGGAAAAAGACGTTCTTGAGGACGAGAAGAGAGACATTAAAGACGCGGCCTTTTTCGAAGGTTTCAAGAATTATGCTTCTGGCTTTCTGGCAGTTGATCCCGAATACACCTTCTCAAAATTTGGACAAGAAACCATCAATTGGATCGAAGATTTTAAGGTGAAGGAAGCTGCATTCATCCAAGCAAAAAGAATTGATTTGGGTCTTGAACAGCCTTAAGAGGACGCGTCCTCTGAGGGAACGCCACCTCATGAAGACAAATCTCCCACTCCTGCTATCGAGAAGAAGGATGAGGCTGAACTTTGCCCCCATAAGCCAAACACTACCGAGAACACATCTCCTGCCAAGGGCGCGCCCTAATTTTCTTCAAAATTATCTTTCCTTCGGAATCGTTTAATTTATTTTTTTTGAATTCTTCAAGGCGCGGGCCCTTTGTAAAACCCTGCAAATTGTAACACATAACTTTGATGCTTTCGACAATTTTTGGTAAGACTAATGTTTTTGAATTATGCTATCATGTTTTACCTTCATAAATTATGCATGGCTCTATGCCTTATACATTGGTCATAAATATTCTTCAACCAAGGGCGCGCCCTACCCATGGGCGCGGCCTTTAAGCATGCAATATTGTCTTCAGATTTTATTATCTGTAGAAAATTTTCCATCTTAAACTCTTGATTGATAATATGGGGTAGGAACATATTCTCATAAAGCTTCAAGTGTTTTTTCTACATTAACTAAGGGCACGCCCTAAGGCGTGGCCCTTACTAAAATTTCTTCAATTTAAATTTGCTTTAAATTCTTCATTTTTTCACAGGGCGCACCCTTACTGAACAAGGGTGCGGCCTCTTGTATTTCATCAGTAAAAAAATCTTCTAAAAACTTGAAAAAATGCCCTGATTAATCTTCAAACAAAGTCTTTATTAAACTCAAACCTCACCAGAACAGGGGAAGGTATACATACTACCCCCCGAGCTAAAGAGAACAATTACTGAAGGAACGAAATAAACACGGTCTCAACTAGAACTAAGGAAGGTGTATATATGCTACCCCCCTAGACTAGGAGAATAATTATTGATACTGGTCTATAACTTAAGTATATGCCTTCATACATTAGGGGGCCGAAACCACACCCTACTGGTAATACTTCCTCAGGTGCTCCGCATTCCATGCCCTTGGGATTGTATTGCCATCCAAGTCTTCTAAATGATAAGTGCCTTCCCAAATTATAGACTTGATCCTGTAAGGTCCTTCCCAATTCGGGCCAAATACTCCATGTGTTGCTATCCTTGTATTAGGCATAACTTTCCGTAGAACTAAATCACCCACCTTAAAAGGCTGAGTCTTCACCTTCTTGTTATAGTACCTTGCAGCTCTTTGTTGATAAGTTGCCAAACGTAGCTGTGAGTTGACCCGTGCTTCTTCCAACAAATCAAGATTCATCCTTTGATTTATCATGTTGGTTTCTTCATCATAAAAATCTCTACGAAACGAACCCGCCTCAATTTCCACATGAATCATCGCTTCGCATCCATAATATAACATAATGGGAGATTCACCAGTTGTGGATCTTGGGGTCGTGTTATACGACCATAGAACCATAGGAAGCTCCTCAGACCAATTACCCTTGCTTTCTTCCAACTTTGCCTTCAAGGTATGCTTAATAATTTTGTTAATAACCTCCGTTTGGCCATCGCTTTAAGGATGATAAACAGCGGCAAATTCTTTCTTTATGCCCAAATCATCATACAACTTTCTCAATTCCTTACTATCAAACTGCTTCCCATTATCTGACACAAGCTTATATGGAATTCCAAACCTGCACACAATAGAGTTAAACACAAAATCTCTGATTTTTTTCACGGTGATGGTGGCCAAAGGCATGGCCTCCACCCACTTTGTGAAGTAATCAACAGCAACCACAGCATATCTAACACCTCCCTTAGCCTTGGGGAGTTCTCCAATAAGATCTATCCCCCACATAGCAAATGGCCACGGACTCATCATAGAAGTCAAGGTTGTCGCCGGGCTCGTCGAATAATTGGCAAACCTTTGACATTTATCACATGCCTTGACAAACTCATAGGCATCCTTCTTCATGGTAGGCCAATAATAACCTTGCCTTAACACCTTCATTACCAAAGAACCACCCCCCGAGTGATTGCCACAAATTCCTTCATGTACCTCTCTAAGAATATAACTACATTCATCTCCATCTATGCACTTGAGAAGTGGTTGGTTAAAACCCCTTTTGTACAGGATCCCATCATACTCTACAAACCTAGCCACTTGATATCGGAGTCGCCTTGCTTCAACTCTATCTGCAGGTAAAATCCCTCTACGAACATACTCACGAATCGGAGTCATCCACCTAACATGTGGAAGGTCCTCCACTTCCATAACTTCTACCTCCGGAATATTGGGCACCTCTTGAATTTGCAAGGGAACAGTTCCTATTAACGTAACATCTTTCTGAGATCCTAACTTGGCTAAAACATCTGCATTGCAATTCTCATCCCGAGGAATATAATCTAGTCTTACTTCACGAAACTTCGAGATCAAATGCCGAACACATTTCATGTAAAGCTCTCTCCTTAGACCTCTACATTGAAATCCTCCTTTAACTTGTCCAACTACCAACTCGGAATCACTCAATACCACCAAATTTACTACTTTCATCTCCAGAGCCATCTTCAACCCGTTAATCAGAGCTTCATATTCCGCATCATTATTAGTTGCCTTGAACTTGAAATGGATCGCACCCAGGAGTTGATTTCCTTCAGGGGTAACCAAAACAATACCTGCACCAGCACCAGCACCTCCATTATTTACTGCTCCATCGACATGCAACTTCCACCAAGGCTGGGGAACATCCACGAGAGGGCGCGCCCTCTTAATAAGAACTTCTGGCTCCACCAGCACAAGTGACCTTTCCTCATTTTCTGAGTCAAATTCCAAAATAAAATCGGCCAAAGCTTGACCCTTGATAGCAGCTCTAGGAGTGTATTCCAAATCAAACTGACTTAACTCAATGGCCCGCTTCAACATCCTTCCCGAAGCTTCCGGTTTATGAAGAACTGCCCTCAACGGATAAGATGTACGAACCTCAACCCTATGTGCTTGAAAATAAGGACGTAGCTTCCTTGCTGCCAAGACCAATGCATAGACAACTTTCTCCATGCTAGTATAACGAGTCTCTACATCCAACAACCGCTTACTCACATGATAAATTGGAGACTGATGATCCACTTCCTCTTTTAATGGCACAGCGCTCACAGAATATTCCGACACAGCTAGATACAAAATCAAAGTTTCTCCCTCGTTCGGCTTCGCCAACAAATGTGGATTCCCTAAATGTTCCATAATTTTCTTAAAGGCTTCCTCGCACTCAGGAGTCCACTCAAAATCATTGGCTGCACCTTTGATTGCTTTGAAGAACTCCTTACATTTGTCTGAAGATTTTGAGGCAAAACGATTGAGAGTAGCTATCCTCCCTGTTAAACGCTGAACTTGCTTCACACTAGATGGAGATTTCATGTCAAGTAGGGCTTTAATCTTGTCTGGATTTGCCTCGATTCCGCGATGATTGACAATAAATCCCAAAAACTTCCCGAACTCTACCCCAAAGACACATTTTTGAGGGTTTAGCTTCATCTTGAACTTTCTCAAAATTCCAAACATCTGTTCCAAATGCTTTACATGATCTTCAGCCCTCAAAGATTTTACAAGCATGTCATCCACATAGACCTCTATAGTCTTCCCGATCAGATCTTTAAACATCATATTCACCAGTCTCTGATAGGTCGCCCCAGCATTGATCAAACCAAATGGCATTCCAATGTAGCAATACAGCCCTCTATCTGTGATGAAAGAGGTATGTTCCTGATCAGGTTCATACATAAGAATATGGTTGTAATCGGAATAAGCATCCATGAAACTCAAGAGAGCATGACCAGCCGTGGCATCCACTAATTGATCAATTCGAGGGAGAGGAAAACTATCCTTAGGACAAGCCTTGTTCAAATCAACATCCAGAAGTCTATCAACTTCCTCCTTCAATGCTATAGCTCTCTCTCCACTTACAGGCCAACGTTTCTGGTGAATTCCTTTCTTGGTGGGGTCTATATTCATATGGTGACACATAACCTTTGGATCAATGCCTACCATATCAGCGTGACTCCAAGAAAATACATCCAGGTTATTTAACAGAAAATTGGTGAGCGTTCCACGCAACTCGGGATTTAGCTGAGATCCGATCTTTAAAAACTTACTTGAATCCTTTTCATCCACCATAATCGAAATCGTACCCTTTGCAGGACCAGTTTTCTCTACTGGTTGAGGTGTTCTAGGATCAAGATCAAAATCAAAACTTCGTGGATTTTCGATTGATATTTCTTTCTTGGATGGCGCGTCCTTTTAAGAGGGAAGTCTTCCTCAACAAGGGCATGCACCAAGCCTTCCAATAACATCCGTGTTAGCATAAAATTACGCAAGCGCACGTAGTCACAAGTAATATAATTAAAGTTCGTTCCACAGAGATCTGGTTAAGTTTAATCAGTAAATATGCCTATGCAACAATGTTTGGTTTTAATCCACTGCTAAGACAAATAACAATTTTGGTATTGATTAATTAAATTAAACTAGGATGAAATTTTTAAACTAATAATTAAATTAACTAATGAGATTGAATTCGAATTACTAATATGAGAATAAACATGGGATCCCAACTTCATTAAATACTTCCCTTAGATCTGACGCCTTTAATCTCTATATGCAATGCTTTTGATATCTGATCGGATAACACGAAACCAGTATACGCTACCTGTCAGCATACGCATACCAAACTAAACATACATCCACAAAAGAGATAGAAGATGAATAGACACCAATTATGCTTAGACCCTATATGTCTATAGAATTTGAAAACATAACGGTTGAAGAACAGGTTATCCATTAAGATCACATAGGGTAGTATAAGTATTTTCATCTCACACCACAAATCATATTGACAATCAATTATGAACCTATGCTAGCATGGCAAGTTCTAAATCTCAAGATCCACTTTCACTTCACAAGAGATTAACAATTCAATTTAGATGTTAGCTACGCATCTAAAAGCATTAAGATTAACCATACGAGGATATCAATTTCACATCACACACAGATCTTTACAGCATCAAGATACTAAGTTCCATAAATAACTCCGTTAGAATCCCATGACAACGTTTAGCCCATAATTGAACTATTCATCGTCATGGGATTTGATGAAAACATAATAATTAACAAGATATGAAAGAAAGAAACAATAATATTAATAAAAACAAGAGTTGAGAAAACAAATCTATAATCCAAAGTATACAGAAGATGAAGTAGATCTAGATCTTTGCTTGTCACCGAGCTTGAATCCTTCTCCACTTTTCTCTCTTGCAGTTCTACGTTACAATAATAATAATCTGATACAAATTACAAGGTATGATGTGTTTATATAGGCACTACAAGTCTTGCCCAACAAGAAAATACAAAAACAGAATTATAATAGAATTTCTGCAAGATACGTTTCCTAATTTGATTCTGTTTTGTAAGGAAATTTCGTGGCTGACTTTTCTTCAGATTTTCTGGAACGCTCCCCACGTAATTGGACCTCTGGAACACCTTAGAATGATAGAAAATCTCGTTATCTTCGCGTGGACTGCTTACGGGCCTCAAACGGACTTCTAGAACTCAAGATATGGCCAAAACAGTGTAAACTGTGCAACCCTTCTCGAAAATCCGAATTTAAATCAATTAATTCCCAAAAAATTATAAAAGCATCCACCTTAGTCAACATTCTCGTAATCCTGCACAACTAAGCAAAACACATCAAATCTACAACAACTTGAGTCCAAGACAATCAATTTAAGCCGAAATTAAGCGATCCAAGTGGATATAAAATCCACTTATCACACCCCCAAACTTAAACCGATGCTTGTCCTCAAGCATAAACAATTACAACTAACTAACTAGCTAGTACCACTTCCGTAGGTGATCACGGTTGCATTTGGCATATGCAACAAGCCCTTTAAACCCCTAGGCAGCCCTAGTGGACGAGTAAGGTCTCGTGAGGGCCTATAGCGAATGTACCCACAAAATCCATTTAACCTAATGCAATGCAATGCATGAATGCAACTAGAATGAAAAATGCAACAATCCCCTTCAAACTAACCAAAACCAACGAGCAAGCAAATATCTTAGAGAATGCAACTAAATCCAAATAGAGCTCGACCAAGTTCCCGTATACTAACAATACATGAATAGAAACGTGCGTGTGTGCAATGCTCATCAGAAATACTCCCAAAACTAGGTCAAAAATCATACATGCTCTTCGTCAAGACAATCACAGGTTTATAAATAGAATAGACTGTAGACACTTCATAACCTAAGAACACCTCCATCCTTATCCAAGGTAGACAGAAATTCATGCTTTTATTACTAAACAACTACGACACATAATATACAAGCATGCTTATTTAACCGTGCAATGGATGAGACCCCAAAAGGCTTATACAATAATACCCATGTAGCGAGCGTTGGGTTAGTGGATCCCAGACTATAAAAGCCTTAGGTCACTAGGCACAAAGTCCCCGCGAACTTAATTGCTCGAGTATTAAAGAGCTCAACCTGGTTAATTTTGCATTTAAACAATTGACACTTTTGATCTTTTCTTTTTCTTTTTTTTTCTCTTTTTCTTTCTGCTTTTTTTCTCTTTTTTTTTATGCAATCTGGAATAAGAATTCTCAATTCCAACCCTAGACTACTCATATAAATATGAGCCGACTACTAGCCATTTGACACCTAGCCATTATTGACAATCATTTACAATTAAGCATGAATTCCTGGTTTCCCCCAAACTTAGACTTTAGTGATCCTACGCCATCAAGGGAATAACGAAAATTCTAAATATAATCAAGTGATTAAATCTCAAACATCCAAACAAGCATGATCTCAACCTAGCCCAAAAGCACCCAATGAGACTGTGAAAAGATTTTGTTTCTGAAGCATGCAAGTCAATTTCATAGAAACTATAAATCAACCCTCTACTCATCATTACCACACTCAATTGGACACCTACCTACCAATCAGAATTAGCTCGTTCTAAGGGATCATGAAACATGCATGCTATGAAAATGCAACTAGAATGAACTCACATGGTATACGAAACAAAAACAGAATGCCCTACATGAAACAAACATAATTAATACGAACATAACATGAATGAATTACTACTAAGCATGCAAAACATGATATCCTACATGAACACATATATACAACAACAACTACTAATCCCTCAAACCACCCCCAAACTTAAAATATTCAATGTCCGCATTGAATGGAAGTAAATACAAGGGATAGTAGAAACATACCTACTCATCCTCGCTATCGTCACCCTCGTCATCCTCCTCAGATGAATCAGGCGGAGGGTACGGAGTCCGAGCTCCAAATATAGGCCACTGAACAGGAGTACCTGGTGACTGAAAAGCTGCATCCAAAGCCATGGCCATGTCCTCGGAATACTGGCGACTGCTAACATGCATAGCATCCAACCGCCTAGTCATGCGACGAAAATAGGTATCAAAAACCGACATATCCACTGTACGCCGCGGAGGACCTGTCATAACAACTCCTGGTGCCCTAGAACCCTGTGGTGGAGCGCCCGCTCCCTGACCACCATTACCATCAACAACAAATCCTAAACCCCGAGGATGAGGAATGCCGCCCGGCCACTCCGTCAACCGGTCAATAGTAGCATCAGTAATGGAAGACATAGGTTTATGCACCGGCTCACCGTCATACCATTTTACTTTCGAAGCATCACACAAGTACGCTATGATAGAAGCATAGGGAATACTAGCCATCAAATTACTCCCCAAATAACGAAGAATATTTTGATAAATAAGGTAACCAAGGTCAACATACTTACCTTTGAGAATACCCCATAACAGAATAGCTCTATCAACAGTAACATCGGACACATGGCTTGACGGAATGATATTAGAACTTATGAACAAGAACCAAGCCCGTGCAAAACTAGACAATGATGCAGCTGGAAAAATCCTTTTCTCGGTGGTACCCGACCTACACTTCCACTCCGTACCCGGAACACACAGCTCACTAATGATAGCATCACGATCAACATCATCCCTAGTCTTTTTCCCCCAATCCTTAGCACCTCTAGGTTTAGGCGGTTGCCTAATCAAAGTACGAATCGCACGAGACGAATAATCCACCTTCTGACCCCTAACAACCGTGGAGTTATTCCTTGCTATCGAAGCATTAGCATAAAACTCCCTAACCACATTTAATGGGGCATCATTAGCAAACTCACAAAATAAAGTCCATCCCCGCTCACTAATCATCGCCTCCATCTCCTCATACTTACGGGGCACAAGCCTTCTTTCCTGAATAACCCCCTTGACAACCAACCTACCATACTCCGCTTTGGCATCCTCATTCACAAATTTTTCCACTCCATCTCCCACAACATCATTCTCATCCAAAGATGGACGAGCACTACTACTACTACCTACTAATCGCTGTCGTTTAGGAGCCATGACAACAATTTATCAAGCAAAGAACCACAATCTCCAACAATTCACCAAACAAAAGAACCCCCAATTTACACACTCCAAGAACCCTAGCTTGCAAAATTCATAAATTCAAATAAAATATGAAATAGAATATTACCCAATTGAATCAAAGAGGTGAACTTGCTAGATTAATCCCCCAAAAATTCAAATTTGATTCTCCCTTGTACTTTGAATGGATGGAAGTTGAGAAATTTGGGTTTATATAGATGGGTGTGTGTATGTATAGGTAAGGTGGGTGTATGTATATAGATAATGGAGATGGAAAAGGAAAAGGAATTGGGAATTAAATTAGATGTAGGATATGCTTTAGAGATGTAGGATATGATTTTTGAGGATTTGGGGTTGAATTGAATTTGATTTAGGAAAAGAATTGTGTAAGTAATAGGATAGAAGATGAGAGAAAAGTAAAAAAAAAAAAAAAAAAATCATGTGAACAGTAACCTTCTGCGCTTCCAGCGCCAACAGCGCCTGTGGCGCACTCCGTCCCTGCGTTACACAGCGCTTCCAGCGCAAAACGCGCCTGTTGCGCCACTTGATCATGCGTGACACGCCTTCAGCGCGAACAACGCCTGTGGCGCGGCTAGGTCCTGCGTTACTCCTGCGCTTGAGGCGCGGCTGGCGCCTGTGGCGTGGCTGTCTCCTGCAGAAAATTGTTGTTGTCTTGTTTTTTTTTTTTTTTTTTTCACAACAACAATTTCTTTTCTTTCTTTTTTTTTTCTTTTTTTTTTTCACACTCTTTTCTCTCTCTCTTTTTTTTTCTTTTTCTTTCTTTTTTTCTTTTTTTTTTCTTTTTTTTTTTCAAGAGAGAAACAATAATACAACAAAATACAAGAGCGTGGGTTGCCTCCCACGAAGCGCTCCTTTTACGTCATTAGCTTGACGTTCTTCTCCCAAATCAAGTAGACGCCAAAACGGCGGAAACCTTATCGCGTTGAAACGACCCGCCATAGTAATGCTTCAACCGCTGTCCATTCACTTTAAAAGCATGATCCGGTGTTGTTTCATAAATTTCAATAGCTCCGTGTGGATACACCGTCTTAACAATAAATGGACCCGACCACCTCGACTTGAGTTTTCCCGGAAAAAGCTTGAGGCGAGAATTAAATAGCAACACCTGTTGACCTGGCAAAAATGCTTTTGGTACCAACCGTTTATCATGCCACCTCTTAACCTTCTCCTTATACATCTTGTTATTTTCGTAAGCTTGCTCACGAAATTCCTCAAGTTCATTCAACTGAAGCAACCGCTTTGCACCCGCAGCCGTGATATCTAAATTCAATTTCTTCAACGCCCAATATGCTTTATGTTCCAACTCTGCAGGCAAATGACATGCTTTCCCATAAACTAACTGAAACGGAGACATACCTAGAGGAGTTTTGTAGGCAGTTCTGTACGCCCACACAGCTTCATCCAACTTCAATGACCAATCCTTACGAGACGGATTCACCACTTTCTCTAGAATTCTCTTGATTTCCCTGTTAGAAACTTCAGCTTGGCCATTCGTTTGAGGGTGATAAGCAGTGGCAACACGATGCGTCACATTATATTTCGCCATCAACGTAGTAAACTGGCGATTGCAAAAGTGAGTTCCCTCATCACTTATTATAGCACGTGGAGTTCCGAAACGCGTAAAAATTTGCTTATGCAAGAAATTCAATACCACCTTTGCATCATTGGTCGGCAACGCCTTAACCTCGACCCATTTAGACACGTAATCCACAGCTAGCAAGATGTACTGATTGTTGCATGAAGAGACAAAAGGTCCCATGAAGTCAATCCCCCAGACATCGAAGATCTCTACCTCAAGAAGCATGTTAAGAGGCATCTCGTTCCTTTTAGAAATATTGCCAACCCTTTGACAACGATCACATCTCAACACGAACTGATGAGCATCCTTAAACAAGGAAGGCCAATAGAAACCTGCTTGAAGCACACGAGCCGCTGTATTTTCTCCACCATAATGACCGCCATAAACAGTTGAGTGGCAATCTCGCAACACACCCTCCGTCTCACTATACGGAATACATCGTCTGATCATCTGATCTGCTCCTTGTCTAAATAGAAACGGTTCATCCCAATGGTACCACTTCACATCATGTAGAAACTTCTTCCTTTGAGCACTCGAAAGATCTGGAGGAATAACATTGCTAACCAAATAGTTTACATAATCTGCAAACCATGGCTCTTCATCTTGCACTGCAAACAGCTGCTCATCTGGAAAAGATTCATTAATAAGAGATTTGTTATGCAATTCCTTACCGTGGTCCTCTAAGCGTGAGAGATGATCCGCTACTTGATTTTCCGTGCCTTTCCTATCCTTGATTTCCACATCAAATTCTTGCAAGAGAAGCACCCAACGAATCAATCTAGGCTTGGAATCCTTCTCCGACATAAGATATCGAATTGCAGCATGATCAGTATACACAATCACCTTCGTACCAAGCAGATAAGACCTGAATTTCTCGAAACCATAGACAACTGCTAGCAACTCCTTCTCCGTAGTAGTGTAGTTCAGCTGTGCATCATTGAGGGTTTTACTAGCATAGTAAACCACATGAAAAATTCTCTCCTTCCTTTGACCAAGCACAGCTCCAACAGCATAGTCACTAGCATCACACATAAGTTCAAACGGCTCCTCCCAATTAGGTGCGGTAATGACTGGTGTAGTAGTCAACTTCTTCTTCAAGAGCTCAAAAGCTGCAAGACACTCATCATCAAACTTGAAAGGAACATCCTTCTCCAAGAGATTGCACAAGGGTTTAGAAATTTTTGAGAAGTCTTTGATGAAACGCCGATAGAAACCCGCATGACCAAGAAAACTGCGAATTCCTTTTACAGAGATAGGTGGAGGAAGATTTTCGATTGTTTCCACCTTAGCCCTATCCACCTCAAGTCCTCTACCAGATACCTTGTGCCCAAGAATAATTCCCTCTCGCACCATGAAGTGGCACTTCTCCCAATTAAGCACCAAGTTAGTCTCCACACAACGTTTCAAAACCAAGCCAAGATTATGCAAGCACTCGTCATATGAAGTACCAAAAACTGAGAAGTCATCCATAAAAACCTCCACATTCGAGCCAATCATGTCTGAGAAAATAGCCATCATGCATCTTTGAAAAGTGGCGGGAGCACCACAAAGTCCGAAAGAAACCCGTCGGAAAGCAAAGGTACCAAAAGGACATGTGAATGTGGTCTTCTCTTGATCTTCCGGAGCAATACAAATCTGATTGTAGCCTGAATAACCATCAAGGAGGCAATAATACTCATGTCCCGCCAACCTGTCTAGCATCTGATCAACGAATGGCAGAGGAAAGTGATCTTTTCTCGTGGCTTTGTTGAGCTTCCTATAATCCATGCAAACTCTCCACCCCGTGACTGTTCGAGTAGGGATGAGTTCGTTCTTTTCATTAGCAACAACTGTCATGCCTCCTTTCTTTGGCACACATTGAACCGGGCTCACCCAAGAACTGTCTGAGATAGGATAGATAATACCCGCATCAAGCCACTTTAGAATTTCCTTCTTCACCACCTCTTTCATAATCGGATTAAGTCTCCGCTGATGCTCAACAATAGGCTTAGCTCCCTCCTCTAGCAGAATTTTATGCATGCAATAAGAAGGGATGATTCCCTTGATATCTGCTATAGTCCAACCAATTGCTGACTTGAATTCCCTCAAAATTCGCAAAAGCTTTTCTTCCGCACTAGCTGACAAGTTAGAGGCAATAATAACAGGTAATGTAGATGCATCACCAAGAAAAACATACCGCAAGTGTTCCGGAAGTGGTTTGAGTTCAAGTGTGGGAGCTTCCTCAATAGATGGTTTCAGGCACCCCTCCGAATTTTTATGTTCTCCTAACCCAAGAGATTCAAAAGGCAAATCAAATCTCCTTTTCCAAGGGGCTGAATTTAGCTGCTGAAGTTGCTCGGCTAATTCCTCATCTTCAAAATCAGAGTCACCAACTAAAACTTTTTCCAAAGAGTCTGACTTAAGCAACTTCTCCATTTCCATAGTAACTGCAGAATCAACCCAATCCACCTTCAAACATTCTTCTTCATCTGAGGGAAGTTTCATTGCATTAAAAACATTGAAAGTGACATTCTGGTCTTGCACCCTCATGGTGAGCTCCCCTTTCTGCACATCAATCAAAGTCTTTCCCGTAGCCAAGAATGGTCTTCCCAAGATTATGGGAATCTTCTTATCTTCCTCGAAATCCAAGATAACAAAATCAGCAGGAAATATGAGTTTGTCAACTTTCACCAACACATCCTCCACTATGCCTCTAGGATATGTAACTGAACGATCAGCCAACTGCAAAGAGATGTTGGTAGGCTTTGGTTCCGGTAGACCAAGTTGCATATAGACTGACAAGGGCATGAGATTGATGCTAGCTCCCAAGTCACACAAGCACTTCGCAAAAGACAAATTACCAATAGTGCATGGAATAGTAAAGCTACCAGGATCCTTTAGTTTTGGAGGCAATTTCTGTTGCAGCACAGCACTGCACTCTTCCGTAAGAGCAACGGTCTCTAATTCCTCAAGCTTCAACTTACGAGAAAGAATCCCCTTCATGAACTTGGCATAGCTCGGCATCTGTTCAAGAGCTTCGGCAAAGGGGATGTTAATCTGCAACTTCTTGAACACCTCTAAGAACTTAGCAAATTTCTTGTCCAACTGCTGCTTCTGGAGTCTTCTAGGATAAGGAGGAGGAGGATAGATCTGAGTGTTCTTTGTACACTGCTCCACAGAATTTTTAACAGGTTCCTTGCTCTTCTCTACTTCACCACCTTGCTGATCAGCCCCCAAATCAGATTGAGCAATTTCGGGCACTACAGATTTTTCAACCTGCTGATTCTGAACATCTTCATCATCTTCGACTGCTATTTTAGGGCCTGCTATAACTTTTCCCGATCTCAAAGTCACAGCCTTCACCTGTTCTTTGCTATCCCTCCTACCTGGATTTGCTTCCGTATCACTAGGAAGAGTTCCTTGAGGCCTACTAAGTAAGGCACTTGCAATCTGTCCTATCTGAGTTTCCAAGAGTTTCTGACCAGCTTGTAGGTTCTTTAACGCTATCCACACATCATCTGATTTTTCATTAGAAGATTGCCCCGCATGAGCCTGGGGTTGTTGCTGCTGAAATCCCGGAGGTTGATATGATTGCTTTGGAGCATACTGCTGCTGATAACCTTGATTTAATGGCCTTGCTTGCTGCCCCTGAAACTGCTAATAGGGTTGCTGAGGTTGTTGAGCACCTTGGTTGTTGCTCCAGCTGAAATTAGGATGATTCCTGTTGCTTGGATGATAGGTGGCTGGTACTGGTGCAGCAGGTCTCTGAAAATTACTTACGAACTGTGCTGATTCAGAAGAGATAGCACACTGATTCGTCTCATGTGCGCCTGCACATAACTCACAAACACTGGCAACCTGCTGAACTCCATAATTAGCAAGAGAATCCACCTTCATCGAAAGAGCCTTCAACTGAGCTGCAATAGCTGAAGCTGTGTCAACTTCAAGAACACCTGCTACCTTACCTTGAGAAAGCCTCTGTGTTGGATTTTGATATTCGTTAGCAGCCATCATCTCAATAAGATCATATGCTTCCTCATAGCTCTTCGCCCATAGAGCTCCACCAGATGCTGCATCTAGCAAAGGCCTAGACTGTGCTCCCAACCCATTGTAGAAACCATTAATAACCATCCAATCAGGCATGCCATGATGAGGGCACCTTCGTAGCATCTCCTTATAACGTTCCCAAGCCTCACACAAAGATTCACCAGATTGCTGTTGAAATTGAGTTAACTGGTTCCTTATTGCTGCAGTTTTCGCCATAGGGAAGAATTTAGTAAGAAACTTCTGAGCAAGATCATCCCATGTAGTAATGGAACCAGCTGGTAGAGAGTGTAACCAGCCCTTAGCCTTATCTCTTAAGGAGAATGGGAAAAGCCTCAACTTGATAGCATCATCCGACACACCATTAAATTTGAAAGTGTCGCAGATCTCGATAAAGTCCCCTATGTGCATATTAGGATCCTCTGTCGAAGCACCCCCAAACTGAACCGAATTCTGCACCATCTGAATTGTGCTCGGCTTGATCTCAAAGTTATTCGCTGCAATAGCTGGCCTGACAATACTAGATTGTATGTCAGTAATCTTCGGCTGCGAATAGTCCTTCAAAGCCTTAACTTGGTAAATCTGCCATCTCTACAGTAGTTTCAAGTTCCTCTTTCAGATTTTCTACTACAAGACCGTCTCCTGCCAGTTTTTTCTTACGAGCCTGCAAACGTGTTCGCATACACGTTCAAGTACCTGAAACACCACGAAACAAACAACTAAGTAAGAAATCCGAGTCAGTGAACGCTAACGACCACTGATGACAAGCACATAGACTAAACAAAACACCGATGATCCCCGGCAGCGGCGCCAAAAACTTGTTAGCACAAAATTACGCAAGCGCACGTAGTCACAAGTAATATAATTAAAGTTCGTTCCACAGAGATCTGGTTAAGTTTAATCAGTAAATATGCCTATGCAACAATGTTTGGTTTTAATCCACTGCTAAGACAAATAACAATTTTGGTATTGATTAATTAAATTAAACTAGGATGAAATTTTTAAACTAATAATTAAATTAACTAATGAGATTGAATTCGAATTACTAATATGAGAATAAACATGGGATCCCAACTTCATTAAATACTTCCCTTAGATCTGACGCCTTTAATCTCTATATGCAATGCTTTTGATATCTGATCGGATAACACGAAACCAGTATACGCTACCTGTCAGCATACGCATACCAAACTAAACATACATCCACAAAAGAGATAGAAGATGAATAGACACCAATTATGCTTAGACCCTATATGTCTATAGAATTTGAAAACATAACGGTTGAAGAACAGGTTATCCATTAAGATCACATAGGGTAGTATAAGTATTTTCATCTCACACCACAAATCATATTGACAATCAATTATGAACCTATGCTAGCATGGCAAGTTCTAAATCTCAAGATCCACTTTCACTTCACAAGAGATTAACAATTCAATTTAGATGTTAGCTACGCATCTAAAAGCATTAAGATTAACCATACGAGGATATCAATTTCACATCACACACAGATCTTTACAGCATCAAGATACTAAGTTCCATAAATAACTCCGTTAGAATCCCATGACAACGTTTAGCCCATAATTGAACTATTCATCGTCATGGGATTTGATGAAAACATAATAATTAACAAGATATGAAAGAAAGAAACAATAATATTAATAAAAACAAGAGTTGAGAAAACAAATCTATAATCCAAAGTATACAGAAGATGAAGTAGATCTAGATCTTTGCTTGTCACCGAGCTTGAATCCTTCTCCACTTTTCCTTCTTGCAGTTCTACGTTACAATAATAATAATCTGATACAAATTACAAGGTATGATGTGTTTATATAGGCACTACAAGTCTTGCCCAACAAGAAAATACAAAAACAGAATTATAATAGAATTTCTGCAAGATACGTTTCCTAATTTGATTCTGTTTTGTAAGGAAATTTCGTGGCTGACTTTTCTTCAGATTTTCTGGAACGCTCCCCACGTAATTGGACCTCTAGACCACCTTAGAATGATAGAAAATCTCGTTATCTTCGCGTGGACTGCTTACGGGCCTCAAACGGACTTCTAGAACTCAAGATATGGCCAAAACAGTGTAAACTGTGCAACCCTTCTCGAAAATCCGAATTTAAATCAATTAATTCCCAAAAAATTATAAAAGCATCAACCTTAGTCAACATTCTCGTAATCCTGCACAACTAAGCAAAACACATCAAATCTACAACAACTTGAGTTCAAGACAATCAATTTAAGCCGAAATTAAGCGATCCAAGTGGATATAAAATCCACTTATCAATCCGCCTTTCTTCAACCTGCTCTCCTCTACTATTGACAGAAATCACATCCTCTAAATCCTCCTCAATTTCCTCAAGAATTCCTTCCTGTAAGTCACTTAGTACCGAAGTGTTCTCCCCGGGGCGTGCCCTATAGAGGGGTGCATCCTCTTCTGGTTCTTGGACAAGATAATGAACCTTCACATCTTCCGGGATAATGCTCATGACTCCTGAAGTACTTTCATTCAGGGCGCGCCCTCCATCTTGTTGTCTCCTAAACCCTTTAATTGCCTTGTGATAACAATCTCTGGAATCATATTGAGATCCTCTTATAGTGCCCACACTATTGGGTGTTGGGAATTTCATTGCAAGATGGTAGATGGAGGTCGCAACCTTCATTTCTTTCAATAGGGGACGCCCTACCAAAGCATTGTGTAAAGATTCCACATTCAAAATCATGAAAATCATCTGAGTCACAGAAAGAACCCTTTCCCCAAGAGTTACCGGCAGCTTGATAGTTCCCATGACTTTTACTGATTCTTTCGAAAACCCATAGATCCATCCGTTGTCCTAAATCATATCTTTATCTAAGAGTCCCAACTTCTTGTAAGTGTTGTAGTATAAAATGTTCACTGAACTCCCATTGTCAACGAAAACCCGATGTACATTCTTGGAACCAATCTGAATTGCTACCACCAGAGCATCATTATGAGGATGATGTACCCACCTAGCTTCTTCTTTAGTAAAGGTGATATCAACACATTCTCCCTTAAAGAATTTTGGCAGCCTTAGCTCCAAACTATTCACATTTTTAAGAGGTTTATGCCTTGCTTCCCTGGCATACCTTTCCATAGCATGATTGCTATCACCCCCCAGGTGATGTCCTCCAAAGATAGTGTGGATACTTCCTTCCTTGACGAATTTTTTCTCTTCAAACTTTTCATTACCATGGAGGGCACGCCCTCCATCTCTTCTATCCGGATTTTCCTTGTGTTTCTTCACCTCCCTGACAATCCACTCTGTCAAGTACCCTTCCTTAATCAAATCCTCAATCTCCTCCCTGAGCTGGTGGCACTCATGAGTGTTATGCCCTGAAGATTCATGGAATTCACAATACTTTTTATTATCTTTACTCTGCCAAGAGGTCAGAGGTTCCGGCCTTCTGAAGAACCCTTTGTTCTTATTCACCTCAAAGATGTGCTCAATAGAAGCTGCCAAAGGAGTATAGTTACCCGGCCTTTGATCATAAGTGTATGTATCGGGAGGACCCCAATTCCTTCCAGCCTCGGCTAGATTCACCCAATTTGCACCAGTTGCTATACGGCGAGTAGGACTAGGAGATAGGGGTGAGCAAAAAACCGAAATGAAACGCAACCGAACCGAAACCGACCAAAACCGAACCGAAAAAACCGAAACCGAAACCGAACCGGTGGTTGCGGTTTTTAATTTTTAAAAACCGAAATTTTCGGTTTCGGTTCCGGTTTTAGGTTAAAACTGAACCGACTAAAACCGAACCGAACCGATTATTAAAATAAATATATAATTTATATAAATTTATAAAACTTTCTGGTGACTGCTCCAGCTGGTAACTTCTCATTTTCGTAAACTATATATATAGGTTTCTACTATCATGTAAATTGTATTAAAACTAAGATTATATTGCAACCAATTTACATATTACATGAGAAAGTTCTAATTTGCTTTTGTATTAGCAACTCAGAGTACATTTTGTCATTTACTCATATACTGGTTTTTGCAAGGCATTAAATTTGTGCAAGTTAAGACTTAATTAGGTATGATTTATTCATTGCACATTATCACACATGCATGTATAAATTTTGTTAAAATATATTGTGAGCTCTGTATAACTTATTAGCTTACTAATGTCATATGATACTGTCATATAACATTACCACTAACATATACACAGAGTGTATTCATTCAAAAACTCAGTTACTTTGTTTAAAAATCGAAAGAGTTGTAATTTATAAATTTAAAATCTTGTAATATATTCATGATTTTTTCGTTCGGTTTTATAACCGAAACCGAACCGTTAAAAACCGAACCGAGCTTTTTACAACCGAAACCGAAACCGACGGTTCGGTTGCGGTTGCGGTTTTCAATTTTAGAAACCGAAGACATGCGGTTTTGGGTTCGGTTTCGGGGCAAAACCGAACCGAACCGAACCGTGTTCTCCCCTACTAGGAGACCTATTCTTCCTCTTACCGGCCTTTCTCTTAGAGCTGTTTTGACTGTCAGTTTTTCGATTATCTGCCAAAGATTATTCCACAATCTTGAAAGACTCAGCTTGTGCAAACACATCAGCCAACGTAGGTGGATCCCGTCCTTGAAGGTGTTTCCAGAAATCAGTTCCTACTGACAATCCGGCTATTAGAAAACTCTTGAGCGTTTCATCAGTTGCTCCCCTAACCAAAGTAGACTCTGAATTAAATCTCTTGAAGTAAGATTGCAAACTCTCCCCTTCCCTTTGCTTAATATTTTCCAAGGTCGTGACCGGAGGGGCATATTTCACTGCAGCCTGGAACTTAGTCAAAAACAAGTTCCTCATCACCTGCCAAGATGTAATTACTCCTGGACCGAGTTTTTGAAACCATTGTTGAGCACCTTCCCTGAAGGTTGCTGCCAACAACCGACATCTAGCTAGTTCCGTTACCTGATATACATCCATCTCAATATCGAAACGTCCCAAAAATTCTACAGGATCTGCATTTCCATGAAAGCACAGATCATTAGTCATAGACCTATACCCAGTGGGAAGCTGTGCCTCCCTGACTTCAGTCGAGAATGGAAAGGATGTTTGCGCAGTAGCGGATATTCTTCCTCCATCTAAATGAGCAAAAGCTTCTTTAAATCATCCACATTGAAAGTCCCCACTCCGGGAATATTCTGGATATTCGGTTGTGCCACAGTCTGAACACCCCCCAGAGGTGGAGGCGGAGGTGGAGCTGCTGTCTGAGTGCCTCCTTGAACCCCTGTTTGTGGTTGAATCAAAACATCATTTTGGGTTTGAGCTTGAGCTTGAGTTTGCCGACCCTGAGGATTTCCATGAGGTTGAGGATCCCCCTGAGAACCTCTCTGATACTGATCTCCTGAGTGAGAGTGTATCCTTGACCTGGACTCACTACAGGTGCTTGAGAGAATCTGACGGATACGAGGGGATCTTCCACCAGAGGGCGCGCCCTGATTACGAGGGCGCCCATTTCCCTTATACCAATCTGTTCTTCTATCACCGTTATTACGGTTTCCTCTTCTTCTAGTGTTGTCATGATGAGGAGCTTGTTTTAATCCAAGGGGCTGCGACCTGTTGTAAACAGGGGGCGCGCGCTGTGGATTGTCATTACGAGCAAGAGATCGCTCATGCCCAAGGGGCCTCGACCTGTTGTCAGGGGGCACACACTGTGGATCATGACTCTGTGGAAGGGCTCCCTCATGTCCAAGGGGCCACGACCTATTGTCAGGGGGCACGCGCTGTGAATCATGGGGCCTCGATTCCATATATTTGTCTTTCTTCTGAAGCTCGAGAAGTACCATCCTCAAATCATCATCATTAAGCCTTATTCCAAGGCGTTCCTTCAAGCTGGCAAAATCTCTCCTCTCTCTAGCCATTTGCTCCTCATCCCCTTGAATCTCACTAGGAGTGCGCCCTGAACGGTGAGGAAAAGGGCGCGCCCTTTCTTGAGGGTTCGATAACCTGCGCTCAGAATTACCTTCACTAGGATGTTCAACAATAGGATCAGAATAATCTAACCTTCGAGGAGTGACCAGCTGAAATCTCCTTTCCTAATTTTCCTCCCTCCTTCAAAAATCTTCCTCAATCTGAGGGGATTTCCCTGATCGGCGATGATTTCATGGGACACTCCGAGATTTTCTCCTTGATTCTTGCTTTTCCTCCACAGAACCCAATTTCGCCCCGAAACTATTTATGGCATCTTGCATAACATATAACTGTTCCATTAATGCCGAATTACTGATAAGAATGGGCGGCTGTCCACCGACGGCGGCCGGAGTTCCATGATGTCGCGGAGGAGCAGCAATATTTTCTGGAACATAAGCTTCATGATGCACTTGGTTATCTCCCAAGCTGTCATCAGAATCGTAACCATCTTCTTCTCGAGAACCTCTGCCTTGATTGTGAGACATCTTTTCCTCCTAAGATGTAGATCTTGATTGGCTCCCCTCCTTCTAGCGCCAATTTGTTGACGGAGGAATTTGGGAACAACAAATTTCGAGGTACTTTACCGGAAACAAGATCTGAGACGGTGGTTCGCTGCCGGAAAAAGTGGTGGTGCGCGGTGGCTTGTGGTTGTTGATTGTAATTGATGGCTGAGATTGATAGGGTTAATGGTGGCTATTCAGAGCTCTCGACTTCCAACCACACAATCGGCCTACGTACCCTGGTATTTATAGGGATCAAGCCATACGAAGTTCTTGGAGAACAAGAAACCTAAATGGGCTTGGATTGACGGTCCAGCTTCCGGAATGTTCTACTATGAGGCCTAACCACAAAGGCCCAAGGCTCATCCAAGATCTCAAGACTTCACGGATAAGGAAACTTCCCCTGTTGAGGACTAGTCCTATCCGCTACCGCTATCTCTTGATCTCAAGGATGCAGGTATAGCCATGGCTTACCCCAAGTACAGAACGCATCCCTGTCCCCTGAATGAAAAGTACCCACCAGATAACAGGACGGGTGATCCAGAGCTTTTAGGTGCAAAGTGCAGGATTACTCCGAAGTTCCCCAATGAGGGCGCGCCCATTGGCTACAGGAACAGAGCTCCCAAATCACACACCAAAAAGTCCCCATCTTTCAACCTTAGGGCGTGCCCTTTGTGTCTAAATGGGACCTTATATCCAGGCAAACCCCTGGAGGCCTTCTGCGACGGACATCCCCCTCCTGAGATACGAGAGGAGGGAATTCTTCAATAAAACCTAAGAAAACAATCCAGACAACCTTCCGAAATTAATTTACCAAGGTAAAGGCGCGCCCTTCTTTAAAAGTGAGAGAGGGCGCGGCCTAACCTCCGCAAGACTAGCCAAACCCTAATTAATTCCAAAAATCCCCAAATTAAATCTATTACTGACCCGAATCCATCTTAAAAATATCCGGACCGAATTTTGGCTATAACATAAACTATTTAATTTTTCTCTTGCAACACCAACGTGATGAAGGCTTGTGGATTTATTATTTTATTAATATAATATACTTGTTTCTCTTTGTATGTTTAAGTGATAACAAGATTGTGGTGTCCCTCCTGTTAGTTAAGTTTTGTAGTATAGATTTGTAGTATTCGATTTGATGACATAATCATGCTATTTAATAAATTCACTATTTAAATTTCTTTGATTTTAATATCAAGCATGTTAATTGTTTGTATATATTTTGTTCATCTGATGCCTCACTTTCAATTTGCCTATTAGTTTGTATTATTAAATTAAATTATATATCTTTGAGCTTTTATTTTGATTTACAAATATAATGATTCTAGTATGATAATTTGACTTTCTTGGACATTTCAAATTAGTTAATCATTCATGTATTATTAGAATTATTGTGAGATATTTTTATTGATTTGACACTCCATATTTATTAGTTGCATTATTAGTTGATATTATGTATATTAGTTTCTATTAAAATACCTTAATCCAAGGGTATGTACTACCTTTATTTGTACAGGTTTTATAATTATTTATTCATATGTATACTGATTTTAGAAGGATGAACCATGTTAGTTGATTTGTTGTCCCACTGTCCGCCGGGCAGGTGTAATTTGTAGCCGAGTGTAGTTTACATGTTTGTTGGTTTTTGTACAAGGTTTATACTTATAAATATAATAAGGTATGATTTTGGTGTCCTGGGTTAAATTCTACAAGTCTACAATATGACATGTACATATGGGCAGTGCAGCGATAGTCTAGTGTATAAGTTTTATTTTTGGTTAACTTCTAATTAATTTAAAAAGCAATGTATAATAATATTAACAATAAATTATATTTTGTAATTAGATCACGGGCTGGAGGTTTAGACGATCGTTTGTGGATTTCGTTAGTTGCTATTTTCGAGGTACGGATTCTCTATCCTTTTTATTCAGCGATATTCCTCTTAGGGTTAGTAATATTAAATCTGTTTTGTCCCCAAATCTATTCACATGGTTTTGATCGTTTTGACTATTTTAATTTTGAAAAAAATGTTCAGACTCGTTTACTTTGGAAAGTGATTATTATATCTATTTTGAAATATTTAAATATATTTTTCTGCGTCTTTGTGAAATTTTGCAAATTATATATTTGTTGGAAATGTTCAAATATTCGTTTATTGTGATTTCAAAAATTTTGCGAAGTATTTTATTTGAACCATTATCGGTATAGGGTATACCGAGTTAACCAGCTGTAGGGGTACTACAGCCATGTCATTTCGGCACCAGTGACATGACACTTCCGTGGCAGTGTGATTGGTCATGGCGTATCCTTCTGATAGCTCAGGCGGTGAGCTTTTGCGCATTTTGATATTTGTTTCAGGATACGTGGGTGTACCCAGATTTGATTTGATTTGTGATTTGATTTGATGGTGACGTGTATATGCCGTACATGTTATCCGATTTGTTGCACACATTAGATACCCTATGATGTGTGTATCTGTATCTATTCTGTTCAGTTCTGATCTCGGTTTGAAATATCCTAACCCCTCATTGCTTCAGTCATGCGTATTTTTAAAATAAATGTTTTACTATAACTGTCAAATAAACTTACCTGTTTTTCTGTTTTAAAAACTGTATTCCAAATCTGTACTGGGCGATTGGCTCATGCCGTATTCTTTTCCTGGCAGGTGCTTAGGGGGATCTGGGACTGTGTGAATGGAGAGCTACCCATTATTTTGTTGCTTAGGATTTATGGACTTCTAGATTTATTTAGATATGATTATTTATTTACATATTTTGGCTTTTCGTATTTATTGGTTTGAACTGTAATTTGGAGGTTAATATTATTCGGAGATTATTGGATTGTTTAATCGTTATTGAGATATTATTTTAGTGCTCTGTTTGCAGGTTTATGGATTTTAAGTAATATCCCCTTCCATTTTAGGAAGGGGGTGTTACAAAGATGGTATCAAAGCCTAGGTTTATTCTTGTAGAAAACCTATTTAGGTTGACCTGTGAGTTTGGGTAGAAGTTAGGATGGGTATTCTGTTTTAAAATCATATCATCTTACTTTACTCTTTCGACATCTATTTTTAATTGCTTCTGCTTATCTATTCTTGTGATATTCATTCGTTTGTTAATCTTATATTCATTACTATGTCCTCGTATGTCTATTGCTACCCCAATGGGGAATTCTGTTATTATTTCTGATGTGTACCGAGAGTGTCTGATAGCTGTTGGAGAGAGAAACTGTAAGGTCAACTTGCTTCCGAGGGAGATGCATGACTTTGACATTATTTTGGGTATGGATTGATTGAGTGAGCATCATGCCACTATAGATTGTCAAGGGAAGAGGGTGATCTTTGGGGATGCAGATAAACCAGATTTTGTGTATCAAAGTTCTCAACCGAAGGGAGAGGTTAGAATAATTTCAGCTTTACAGTCGAGTAAACTTTTGTCTAAGGGTTGTGATGGTTATCTTGCTTTTGAGAAGGATACGTATAAGTATGAGCCTCGCATCGAAGATTATCCAGTTGTGAATGAATTTACAAATGTGTTTCCCGATGGGCTACCAGGTTTGCCACCACAGAGAGAGGTGGAGTTTATTATTGAACTTGTTCCAGGTGCAAAGCCTATTTCTAAGGCGCTTGCAGGAATTGAAAGTGCAGTTGCAAGAGTTGTTGGATAGAGGATTTATCAGGCCAAGTGTATTACCATGGGGTGCTCCGGTATTGTTTGTGAAGAAGAAGGACGGTTCTATGAGATTGTGCATCGACTATAGGGAGTGAATAAGGTGACTATCAGAAACGGGTATCCTTTGCCACGCATTGATGACCTGTTTGATCAGTTGCAAGGGGCGATATTCTTTTCGAAGATAGATTTGAGATCAGGTTACCACCAATTGCGAGTGAGGGAAGAAGATCTTCCGAATACTGCATTTCGTACTCGTTATGGTCATTATGAGTTTCTTGTGATGTCCTTTGGGTTGACGGATGCACCAACGGTGTTTATGGATTTGATGAATCGGGTCTTTCATGATTACTTGGATAAGTTTGTTGTGGTCTTAATTAATGATATCTTGATATACTCGAGGAGCAGGGAGGAGCATGAGGAGCATTTACGTATTGTACTTGAGATTTTGAGGGGGGGAAAATTATTTGCAAAATTTTTAAAATGTGAGTTCTGGTTGGAGCAGGTGGCATTTTTGGGGCATATTGTATCTTCTAGAGGGATTGAGTTGGATCCTGCGAAAGTTGAGGCTATTACTAATTGGCCGAGACCTAGAAATGTGACAGAGGTGAGGAGTTTCTTGGGTTTGGCAGGTTACTACAGGCGCTTTGTTGAAGGTTTCTCATCCATAGCTTTGCCATTGAATCAACTGATGAGGAAGGGTGTTAAGTTCGAGTGGAATGATAATCGTGAGCCGAGTTTTCAAGAGTTGAAGAAGAGATTGGTTTTGGCTCCTATTCTGGTATTGCCATCAGGGAGTGGAGGATTTTAGGTTTATAGTGATGCTTCTAAGAGAGGATTAGGGTGTGTTCTTATGCAGCATGGGAAGGTGATTCTTACGCTTCTAGGCAGCTTAAACCTTATGAGGTAAATTATCCTACTCATGACTTGGAGCTAGCAGCAGTGGTCTTTGCTTTGAAGATTTAGAGACATTATTTGTATGGAGAGACTTGTGATATCTTGACTGATCATAAGAGTCTTAAGTACATTTTTACTCAGAAGGAGCTTAACATGAGGCAGCGAAGATGGCTTGAACTTCTTAAGAATTATGATGCTAATATTCGGTACCATCCAGGGAAGGCGAATGTTGTGGCAGACGGTCTTAGTAGGAAGAACATGGGGAGTGTTGCATCTCTCATTACTTAACCGCATCTTATTTCAGATTTGGAGCATTTTGGGATTGAGTTGTATGTTCGAGGATCATATGGTAGCATTGCGAGTTTGAGAGTGGAACCAAATCTGGTTTCATAGGTTAAGGAAGCTCGGAAGAATGATACAAGGATTGGATGTTATTAGATCAGAGTTGGCAGAAGGTAAGCAAAAATATTTTCATGTTGATGATGAGGGTATGATATGGTTGGGTAGTAAATTTTGTATGCCAGCGGATGTGACGATTCATGAAGAGATTTTGATTGAGGCTCATAGTTCTTCATTCTCTATTCATCCAGGTTCCACCAAGATGTATAGAGATTTGAAGAAGCACTTTTGGTGGAGTGGAATGAAGGGAGACATATCAGAGTTTGTCGAAAAATGTCTTACATGTCAATAGGTGAAGATAGAACATCAGAGGCCTAGTGGATTATTGTAGCAGCTAGATATTCCAGTATGGAAGTGGGAGAACATTACTATGGATTTTGTGACTAGTTTGCTGAGGACCTTTAGGAAGAATGATGTTATATGGATGGTGGTTGATAGACTTACTAAGTCTGCTCATTTCTTGCCTATTAGAGAGACTACTCCTGTTCATGAGTTGGCAGAGATTTTTCAACGGGATATTGTTAGACTTCATGGTGTGCCTGTGTCGATAGTTTCTAACAGGGATACGAGATTTACATCACGTTTTTGGAAGGGATTTCAGCAAGCTTGGGGTACGAGGCTTAATTTTAGTAATGCTTATCATCCGCAGACCGATGGACAGTCAGAGAGGACGATTCAGACATTGGAGGATATGTTGAGGGCTTGTGCTTTGGAGTGGACAGGTGATTGGGATAAGTATCTGTATCTTGTTGAGTTTGCGTATAATAATAGCTGGCACGCGAGTATTAATATGCCACCATTTGAGGATTTGTATGGTAGGAGGTTTATAGGGCACCATCTTGTTGGGATGAGGTTGGTGAGAGAGTCATTGAAGGACCAAAACTTGTTAGAGTCACTAATGAGAAGGTGGAGAAAGCTAAGGCAAGCCTAAAGGAGGCTCGGTCGCGTCAAAAGAGTTATGCGGCTCAACATAGGAAGTTTGGCGGATTTGAACCTGGTGATCATGTGTTCTTGAAGGTGTCTCCTTGCAAGGGTGTTAAACGCTTTGGTATGAAAGGGAAGCTTAGTCTGAGATATGTGGGTACTTTTGATATTATAGAGAAAGTGGGGAAAGTGTCTTACAGAGTTGCGTTGCCACCACAGTTGTCCCATGTGCATAATGTGTTTCATGTATCGGTTTTGAGGGGCTATAAGTATCATCCGTTTCACATAGTTCAGTAGCCGTTACATCAGATTATGGAGGATATTTCTTGCAAGGAGGAAGCAGAAGCTATCTTAGCTCGAGAAGAGTGAGTTTTGAGGAAGAATACCATTCCATTTGTGAAAGTTTTGTGGAAAAATCATTCTGAGAGAGAGGCTACATGGGAACTAGAAGAATCTATTCGCGAGAGATATTCGCATTTATTTGAATCGAGTTCTAGTTTCGTTTGATTCCGGGGACGGAATCCTTTTTAAGGGGGTATATATGTAATATACGTGATTTAATAATAATAATAATTAGAAAAAATTTAAAAAGAAAAAAAGAAAAAAAAAATAGGTATAGAGTTCTATTCGCAATTGGTAATTGATGGGCTAGTTATATAAATACATAGTACGACCCGCTTTATTTTCACAAAACATAAACCCCTTAGGAGAAGCTGTGAGCCGCAACTGAGAGGAGAAGACGCTGAAGGATAGTGTTCCATGCGAGGTATTATATATTAACTATTTAATTTTTCTCTTGCAACACCAACGTGATGAAGGCTTGTGGGTTTATTATTTTATTAATATAATATACTTGCTTCTCTTTGTATGTTTAAGTGATAACAAGATTGTGGTGTCCCTCCTATTAGTCAAGTTTTGTAGTATAGATTTGTAGTATTCGATTTGATGACATAATCATGCTATTTAATAAATTCACTATTTAAATTTCTTTGATTTTAATATCAAGCATGTTAATTGTTTGTATATATTTTGTTCATCTGATGGCTCACTTTCAATTTGCCTATTAATTTGTATTATTAAATTAAATTATATATCTTTGAGCTTTTATTTTGATTTACAAATATAATGATTCTAGTATGATAATTTGACTTTCTTGGACATTTCAAATTAGTTAATCATTCATGTGTTATTAGAATTATTGTGAGATATTTTTATTAATTTTACACTCCATATTTATTAGTTGCATTATTAGTTGATTTTATGTAAATTAGTTTCTATTAAAATACCTTAATCCAAGTGTATGTACTAAATTTATTTGTACAGGTTTTATAATTATTTATTCATATGTATACTGATTTTAGAAGGATGAACCATGTTAGTTGATTTGTTGTCCCACTGTCCGTCGGGCAGGTGTAATTTGTAGCCGAGTGTAGTTTACATATTTGTTTGTTAGGCCAAATACACACTTATAATCAACTAAGTATGAGAGAATAACAATAAGTTCTTTTAAAAACTTTAAAAACTGTTTTAATTAACTTCTCTCTCAGTGATGTAAATTATCACAGAGAGCTGCTTAGGTTACAATGAAAGATATTGTATTACACGATCGATACCCTTCTAGGGTTAACCTAACTGTATTTATAAAGTATACAGCTGTTATACAATCGATAATTGATACTCCTATAAATTAGCTATACAATTGATATCAATTACGATTGTTACTCGTCTCCTTAGTCAACTCAATCTCTTTGACAGCTATCCAATCTTCAAAGATATTGCTTCCATAATTATCTTCAATAATTCTTCAAACACCGTTGACAAGTAGACACTTCCTCCAGACAGAGTTTAACAAACTCTGTCGAGCTTCCAACTGTCAGCGTATAACAAACTCTGTTCAGCTTCACTGCTTCCAGTTTAAACTCTGTTTTTCCCTGCAAAACTTAAACACTGATATTAACCATATCAATTATATTTAACAATCTCCCCCAACTTGTTCATTAGTAAAAATGCACAAGTTAACAATAATTGATGATGTCAAAACAATTTCATACAAACACAGTGTTTATTAAAATAAGCAGAGTTTAAAATTGACTTAACAAAAGTCTACAGATAACAAGAAAATTCTTACAGACTTTAATCTCTAATCTCCTCAAGATCTGGGGTTGTTCTGAGATAATCTATGAGCAATCTTCTCTCTGCATTTTCAAGCTCGATCTTCATAGCTTCTTTAATCTCTCTTAGCTGAGGATCACTCTCATCTGTCTGATAGATGGCAGATCTAAGATCATAGATTTTGTTTCTCCTCATCTCATTTCCCAGCCTAATAAATTTGACTTCTTCTGACTGTGAATTGAAGTCAAGTACTGTGATTCCCAAATCAGTCTTTAATTTTGCAGTAACCTTCTTCATTTCAATAAGATTTCCATTCCAATCTCTGTTCTTAGGAACATATCTGCTATTGCACTTCATCCCTCTGATTGCTAAATTCTGGAGCATTTTCTGTCTGAGCACATTTGCAACTGATTGAGTCCTTTGACTATTCACCTTGAAAAGATATAGAACATATTCTAATTCTTCCCAATATTTCAAGCCAATATCATTCTCACCAATTCTAAATACTGTCCCATCAGCCATGAAGTATAAGAGAAAATCCTTCTTTAAACTCTTCTGATAAACTAACTGTACTGATTCCAGTCTGTCCAAACTCTCTTGAGTGACACCACGACCTGGAACATCCAGTGAAGAAGGATCTCTGGGACCAGTATATTGCCTTTTGTCTTTGTGTGAGCCTAGACCACCCTTATTGTTTCCAACCTTACCAGACAAAGCTCTTCCATCAGAAAAATCCATAGAAACTCCAGATAATAGATTTGGATCATGAAGTGTTCCTTTCCCAAAAACTGATTGCAACTGAGAAGATAAAGGTCTAGACACAACTTTTGTAGCAACAGAGGTTGTGTTTTCTTTCTTCTGTACAACTTGTGTAGAAACAGAGGTTGTAACTTTCTTCTGTGAAATTTCTCCTTCAATGCTTTTCAGCTTGAGTTTAGCTTCTGCTGCTGTTGATTTCTTTGATAACTGTGATCTTTGACTAACATCAGCACTTTCCTTGATCACAATGCCTTTAAGAACAGGCCTAGGAGCTTTTCCTTTCTTTAACTTTCCAGACTTTAAAGCTTTTAGATGTTCTTCTTGTAAACTCTTTTCTTCAGCTTTAATGTCTTCAATTGTAGCTCCTTCCTCATCTTCTTCAATAAACAACTTAGCAGCCAACTCCTCATCAGTCTGTGGATTAGAAGATAATAGCAAACTCTTGGTCTTTGAAGTACCTTGAGTATCAGTGTTTATCCCAGCAAACTGTGATTTAGAGGACTTGCTAGTTTTCAGAGTTTGAAGTTCTTCAGTTTTGCCCCTTCCTTTATTACTTGCTCCTCCATCTCCAGCATTATCCTTTCTGATCAGAGTTTGAGATTGCTTGCATTTGTCTTTAGCAACTCTCTCCCCCTTTTTGACATCATCAGGCATAAGAATAGATGTGATTAACTCCAAGGAGGTAGCAATAGAATCAATCTTTAAGGACATAGCATTCTGATTTTCTTCAACTTTGCTCAGCCTGTGAGACAAAGTTTCTTGATTCTGAGTAAGATAGTGAAATTTGTTCTTGTTGTCAAGTTTAATCATATCATCTCCTCTAACAACATCACCTCGAACATCAGAGATTGCCTTTTGACACAGATCAAACCTAGAGTTGAGAGTCTTCACTTGGACAATTGTAGCCTTGAGACAAGATAGAATCTCTGTATTTGTAATTGTTCTGGAGGTTCTCTTGACAAATTCAGCTGCTCTTGCAGCAAGAAAGACACAAGTGTCCTTGTACCAGTCATTTGAAAATTGTTCAAAGTGTTCTTCAGCATCTGCTTGTTTTGAAGGACCAGCAAAATCCTTAACCTTAGCATCAGTCTGGACTGGTAAACTCTGAGAAGAGCTGGACTCAGTATTCTCTTCAGTTTCATCTCCAATCTCAGCTTCAACATGATGAGTGGATTCATGAATTGGAATAGATGCATCAACAGTTTCAATAACATCCTCTGCAACAGTTTCAGCAGTAGGTTCAACAATAGGCTGTATAACAGGCTGTACAATATCCTCTGCAGATTGCACAATAGGCTCAGAGTTTATCTCCTTAGGTGGTTGATCAATTTCCTCACCCTGTTCAACAGAGTGATGAGCATCAGAGATTAACTCAGTATGAGAAGCCACTGTTTCTTCATGTACCAAGGTGGTTTGATTGACTACATCAGTGACCTCAGAGAATACAGCAGGTGAAGAGATTGGAATTTCCATGTTCTCAGAGAATGGGAACAATGGTTCAAGAATTTCATCCATTTGAGCATCAGCATTTCCATCTCTTTCTATCTCAACAGCAGGTATTTCCTTAGAAATATCCTCTGGAGCTTCAACATTCATATCTTCATCAGATTCATCAATAATTAATCTCCTTCTCTTAGCTGGAGGATTCACTTCTGCTCTCTCTTCTTTGTTCAGACTGTACTATTTCTTCTGTGTGTACCAATAGAGGTTCAGAGTTTGCAGCAACAGAGTTTGTTGGACTAGTGTCATCAGAGTTTATTTCATCAGAGATTAGATCTTCATTTTCGAAATGCAATTGATCATGTTCATCAACATCTTCAAGTCCAGTGATTTTCCTATCATCAAATGACACATGAATAGATTCCATAATCACCCTTGTTCTCAGATTGTAAACTCTGAATGCCTTGGTTGACACTGGATAGCCAACAAAAATTCCTTCATCTGCTTTCAACTCAAACTTGGTCAACTGTTCAGGATGAGTTTTCAACACAAAGCATTTGAACCCAAAAATATGAAAATATTTCAGGTTTGGCTTCTTTTCCCTCACCATCTCATATGGTGTTTTTCCATGCTTGTTGATCAGTGTTGCATTTTGAGTAAAACAAGCAGTTTGAACTACTTCTGCCCAGAAATAGGTTGGCAATTTTGCTTCATCAAGCATAGTTCTGGCAGCTTCTATCAAGGTTCTGTTCTTCCTCTAAACTACACCATTTTGCTGTGGTGTACCAGGTGCAGAAAATTCTTGCTTCACACCTCTATTCTTGCAGAATTCTTCCATTGTTGTATTTCTGAATTCAGTTCCATTATCACTTCTGATTATTTTGACTTTGTGTTTTGATCCTTTGTCCAGTAGCTTTACATGCTCCATCAGAGTTAATGCAGTTTCATCCTTCTTTGCTAGAAAATACACCCAAGTGTATCTGGTATATTCATCAACAATAACTAGAGCATATTTCTTTCTTCCAATTGACAAGACATTTACTGGTCCAAAAAGATCAACATGTAACAGATGATATGGATCAACAATTGAAGATTCAGACTTGCTCTTGAAAGAGGTCTTCCTCTGTTTGGCCTTTTGACATGAATCACACAGACCATCAACATTTAGTAAAGACTTTGGAAGTCCTCTAACAAGATTCTTTCTTATCAGCTCATTGATGTTGTTCAGATTCAAATGAGAGAGTTTCTTATGCCACTTCCAACTCTCTTCATTTGACATTCTTGTTGATAGGCACATTGTTTTTCCATCAGAGTTGGTCAACAAGCTTGCTTCATAGATATTGTTGTGTCTTTGTCCAACTAAAACAACTTTCCCCGTGGTTTTGCTGATAACCTCACAGTATTCAGGTTGAAAATCTACATGAAAACCTCTGTCACAGATTTGACTCACAGATAGCAGATCATGCTTGAGTCCTGGAACCAGAGCTACATTTGTGATGATGACACTTCCAAGATTAATATTGCCATATCCCAGAGTATGTCCTATGTTGCCAACTCCATAGGAAACTTTTGGGTCAGCCTTCTTCACATACTCTGATAGCAGGGCTTTATTTCCTGTCATGTGTCCTGAACATCCACTGTCCACTACTAGGATGCTTTCCCTGATGCCCTGCAATCACAAACAATTACTGAGGATTAGATTTAAGGATCCATACTTGCTTGGATCCTTTGGCTTTCTTAATTCTGTTAGCTTTAGCAGCGGAAGTTTCATTATCAGAGTTTAAGCTAACTTTATTAGAGTTTACACTTGCAGAATTAACTCTAACCCATTTCAGATTAGGTTTCAGTTCTAAGATAAAGTCTGTGGTTTAGTTCTAACATTATCTTTCTTTACTTCAGACTTGGAAGGTAAAGAATTAATGTCTTTGTTCTTCCTGCAAAAACTAGCAAGATGGTTAGTACTACCACAGTTATGACATGTCTTTCTTGGAGCTAAAGTAGCAAGCATTGGATAGTTGCCTTGAGTAATGCCTACTTTACCATTTCTGTTCTTTCTAGACACTTTCTGTTTTTTAACAGATTTTAACTCCTTAAGCTTATGCTTAAGTTGTTTATCTGTCATTAAACCAATATTAACCTGTTTAACATTAGTTTTTACTGGTTCATTCTTAACAGCTTCTTTTCCACCTTCAAATCTAGGTTCATTTATTCCATTAACAAATGTTCCAAATTTCTTAGGTGGAAGAGGTGGTCTAATCTTTACTGTATTCTGAAATCTAAGTTCATCTTTCTCATAATAACCTAGACCTACACTGTCAGATTGAAAAACTTCTTGAGTGTCTTTTCCTGAGTGTGTCCAAGTTTTAATAATGTGATTTGCCTTTTCCAACTCAGATTCTAGTTGTTTATACTGACTTAACAACTCTTGTTCAAGATAGACAGCATCATCTCTCTCCTTTTGAACTTGCTGCATCTTAACAAGTTTCTCTTCTACAACCTTATTTCTCTCTTTGAGTTCAGAATTCTCAGTTTTGATTCTCTCATTCTCTAAAGTCTGATCCCTATAACTGATATGCAAGGACTTAAGATATATTCTTAATTCAGTTATATCATCAATGTTATAAGCATAGGTAGTTAGAGGTACCTTGTTTTCAGAATCTACAGCTTCATCAACAGTAGTAGCCATGAGAGCATAGTTTACATCCTCATCTGAGTCAGAGGTGTCTGCCCAATCTCTGCCTTTAGTGAAGAGTGCCTTCTCAGTTTTACCCTTCTTGCACTCAGGAGCATAATGACCCATCTCCTTACACTTGTAGCATTGAATCTCAGACTTGTCTCTTTTCCCAGATTTGGTATCCTTTCTCTCAGATTTTCTGAAATTCTTCATGTCAAACTTTGAATCATTCTTGGAGAATCTCTTTCCTTTCTTGAAGTTCTTGAAACCCATCTTCTTGAAAGTCTTTACCATCAAAGCAACCATTTCCATCATTTCCTCATCATCTTCAGAATCAGATGATTCATCTGCATTTGAGTCAACATCAGAGTTTGATGACTCACTTTCAGAATGAATGACCAAGGCTTTTCCTTTTGCCTTCTTCCTGAATGCTTCCTTCTTTGAGGGTCTTTCTTCAACTCTTAGAGCAACGGATTTTGACTTTCTACCTGATCTTCTGCTTCTCTGTTACATTTCTAGTTCATGAGTTTTGAGCAACCCATAGATCTCATCAATATCAGTATCAGCCAGATCATAGTTGTCTCTAATAGTGGTTGTTTTGACATCCCACTTTTCAGGTAGAGAAAGAAGAAACTTGAGATTTGAATCTTCTAGATCACATTCTTTATTAACCAGTGACAGATCATTAAGTAGCTTAAAGAATCTGTCAAAGGTTTCTGCCATTGATTCTTCAGATTTAGCCTCAAAGTGTTCATACTCCTGTGTGAGTATGTTCCTTCTATTCTTCTTAATTGCCGCAGTTCCCTGACATCTAACCTCTAGAGCATCCCAAATCTCTTTTGCAGTTTTACAATTGATCACTTTGTTAGACATAACATTATCCAAAGAACTATGAAGGAGATGTCTAACCTTTGCATCCTTTCCAATGGATGAAATATCCTCAGGAGTCAAATCTTTCTTCTCCTTTGGAATAGATTTAGCTTCCTGTCCAGCAGCAACAACAGATAATTTTGTAGGCTTATGAGGGCCTTCATAAATTCTGTCAAGATATTCTGGATCTGTAGCTTCCAGAAACATAGCCATTTTCACCTTCCAGGTTGAGTGTTCTGTTGGCTTAAGAATAGGAACCCTGATTGTTTCATATCGACTCACATTTGCACGTTGAGCCTTCTCAGCACTAGAGCCTGATGTAGGAGGAGGAATTTCTGCCATTGATTATAGTTGAGTGTATGTGTGGATCTTAAACTGTATTAAATTAACAGATCAAGCTCTGATACCAATTGTTAGGCCGAATACACACTTATAATCAACTAAGTATGAGAGAATAACAATAAGTTCTTTTAAAAACTTTAAAAACTGTTTTAATTAACTTCTCTCTCAGTGATGTAAATTATCACAGAGAGCTGCTTAGGTTACAATGAAAGATATTGTATTACACGATCGATACCCTTCTAGGGTTAACCTAACTGTATTTATAAAGTATACAGCTGTTATACAATCGATAATTGATACTCCTATAAATTAGCTATACAATTGATATCAATTACGATTGTTACTCGTCTCCTTAGTCAACTCAATCTCTTTGACAGCTATCCAATCTTCAAAGATATTGCTTCCATAATTATCTTCAATAATTCTTCAAACACTGTTGACAAGTAGACGCTTCCTCCAGACAGAGTTTAACAAACTCTGTCGAGCTTCCAACTGTCAGCGTATAACAAACTCTGTTCAGCTTCTATCTGTCAGAGTTTAAATAAACTCTGACTGCTTCCTGTTTAAACTTTGTTTTTCCCTGCAAAACTTACACACTGATATTAACCATATCAATTATATTTAACATTGTTGGTTTTTGTACAAGGTTTATACTTATAAATATAATAAGGTATGATTCTGGTGTCCTGGGTTAAATTCTACAAGTCTACAATATGACATGTACATATAGGCAGTGCAGCGATAGGCTAGTGTATAAGTTTTATTTTTGGTTAACTGCTAATTAATTTAAAAAGCAATGTATAATAATAATAATAACAATAAATTATATTTTGTAATTAGGTCACGGGCTGGAGGTTTAGAGGATCGTTTGTGGATTTCGTTAGTTGCTATTTTCGAGGTACGGATTCTCTATCCTTTTTATTCAGCGATATTCCTTTTAGGGTTAGTAATATTAAATCTGTTTTGTCCCCAAATCTATTCACATGGTTTTGATCGTTTTGACTATTTTAATTTTGAAAAAAATGTTCAGACTCGTTTACTTTGGAAAGTGATTATTATATCTGTTTTGAAATATTTAAATATATTTTTCTGCGTCTTTGTGAAATTTTGCAAATTATATATTTGTTGGAAATGTTCAAATATTCGTTTATTGTGATTTCAAAATTATTTGAACCATTTGCGATATAGGGTATACCGAGTTAACCAGCTGTAGGGGTACTATAGCCATGTCATTGCGGCACCAGTGACATGACACTTCCGTCGCAATGTGATTGGTCACGACGTATCCTTCTGATAGCTCAGGTGACGAGCTTTTGCGCATTTTGATATTTGTTTCAGGATACGTGGGTGTACCCAGATTTGATTTGATTTGTGATTTGATTTGACGGTGACGTGTATATGCCGTACACGTTATCCGATTTGTTGCACACATTAGGTACCCTATGATGTGTGTATCTGTATCTGTTCTGTTCTGATCTCGGTATGAAATATCCTAACCCCTCGTTGCTTCAGCCATGCGTATTTTTAAAATAAATGTTTTACTATAACTGTCAAATATACTTACCTGTTTTTCTGTTTTATAAACTGTATTCCAAATCCGTACTGGGCGGTTGGCTCATGCCGTATTCTTTCCTGGCAGGTGCTTAGGGGGATCTGGGACTGTGTGAATGGAGAGCTACCCATTATTTTGTTGCTTAGGATTTATGAACTTCTAAATTTATTTAGACTTGATTATTTATTTACAGATTTTGGCTTTTCGTATTTATTGATTTGAACTTTAATTTGGAGGTTAATATTATTCGAAGATTATTGGATTGTTTAATCGTTATTTAAATATCATTTTAGTACTTTATTTACAGGTTTATGGATTTTAAATAATATGAAGGGGTGTAAATGATAAGTAACTAGCTTGCATCGGATCCGAGCAATAGTTGAATAGTTTACACAGGTCCACAAAGCATGTGGATGACAAGTTGTTCGTAAGTAAACAAATTATTAATGTCTTGAATGAGGATAAAAACTCAGTACACATTCACACTCACCATATGGAAACCCCACTTGAACAGAGATTAATTTGAGGGAATGTAAGTAAAAAGGGTAGCAGAAGCCCCTGATACGCGCAGATTGAAGCGAGCTATTTGATTTGATCACCCTCTTGGTTATTATAATAAGTGTAGGGACAATTTTCAAAAAAAAAAAAAAAAGTGTAGGGACAAAAGTAATAGAAACATACATAGGATTAGGATGTCATACATGGGCCAAAGAATTGTTTTTATTTTTCTTCACTTCTGCTTGCCTTGATATGCTATGATAATGAAAAAGAAAAGGATGCCAAACGTGGTTGAACTGGACATATACTTGTGGACAAGTCCCTAAACATTTTCATCCACTCCCTTCCATTCTACTCAACCACGGCACCCCCCCTGCCCATACATTCTTCATCTAATCCCAATAATGTATCTGTCACCGATATCTTTGATCCCAAATCCTCTAGATATTTGTTTCAATATAATGAAGTAATTATGTATTATTTACATTATGAATTATTTGCTCAATGTTACCTCTGTTTTCTTTCTCTCACATATATTTTTGATATTACAAGATCAATAAGTTGCGTGCCACTATTTGTATAACATTTTATTGTTGGTAGAGTGTGCTATGTTATGTCATTATCTATTATTAATATTGTATTTTAGTCTAAGTAGTACTATATTTGTTAGGATTAGAAGGCACACAGACCTGATCAGACCAAAGACTCTTATAAGAGCTTAGCCGTCCACAAAACTCACGGTCAAGTAATGAACCAAGTCCTTCCGCTGACCCCATAATGGACAACCATTACTCTGTTTTCATGGATGCACTCTCCACGCTAACCCCTCCCCAGCTCTCCGATCTCATAGCCTCCATTTCTGCACTATTTCAACGTCACAACCGCCGTCTTGCCACCCTCCTCTCATCCCCTGCCCTCTTTTCCCTCACTCTCCGCCACCTCGAATCCCTTTCCCTCCACCACAAGTCCCTACTTATTGGCCAGCACCTTTTGTCCAACTTAACACACCTCAGCCATTTCATGCACACAAAGACCTCCGCTAGCAACATGAAGCTGCGTGATCTGGATGCTGTTTTACTATTGCTCCTATTCTGCGAACTCCGACAACATGATCCCAGAGCCCTTGAAGTCGAACCAAGTAAATGGCGTACAGTTCTTTGTAATTATTATGTGTACAGTAGCATGTTAACATTCTCTAGTATGGTTGTATCTGATATTGAAGTTTTGAACAAGTTCGTTGAGTTATTATCGAAGTTGTTGAAGTTCGTTGGCGTGTTTGATTGTGATGGTAGTAGGAAAGAGGGAAAGGAAGTGGCAGCTGCAGCAGCAGTGGTGGTGGCATTACCATCAGTGGAAGTGAGTGGAGCTGGAAAGGAGTGCGTTATATGTAAAGAGGAAATGAAACAAGGGAGAGACGTTTGTGAATTGCCCTGCACTCATTTGTTTCATTGGATGTGCATATTGCCTTGGCTGAGGAAGACTAACACTTGCCCCTGTTGCCGGTTTCGCCTACCATCTGATGATATTTCCGGGGAGATCGAACGGCTGTGGGAGGCTCTGGTCAAGATAAGCAGTGGCAGCAATGCTTTTTTTAATTAAACATACAAGTCAATACTAATTAGCAGGTTACAATGTAGTAGACTAATAGTGCTGTGCTGCTTGTGGTGCATTGCTCCAAAAAAAACGACGAACCCAACAATGCAACACCCCTTGGAAAAGCCGTTAATAAACAAACGGATGTGCTGATCTTTTCTAAACATATATGACCTGAATTTTGTTCCAGTAGGGTGTAGAATAGTTCTAAGTTAATCAGATTAACAAGAGGTGCTTCATATTGTGGCCGGAGCCTGGAGGGACTGTAACTTTCTTTTTCATTGTGTTATTATAGAATTTGGTTGAGAAAGTATATATTGAGATGTAGAATGGAATGTGTGTTAATTAGCCAAAAAAAAAAAAAAAGGAATGGAATGTGTGTTGGAGAAAACAAAAATAAAAACAAGTGGTTTTGTTGAATTGGTTGAGGAGCATCACTCGTTACTCGTTACTGATAACAAGTTTGGTTAATGCTGTCTGATTACTGTCTGCCGTGTGGTTTGTGGCAAAGGTGTCTTTTTATTTTCTAAGGCCTGGCAGTCTGCAAGGGACAATTAGTAACCCAGTAAAATGAATTTAAATTACTACCGTTATGCCATATATTTTTGACATATTTATTAATCTCCCAAATTTTTAATAATTACTAATTATTAATTTAAATTAATAATTTTTGCTTAATTGCTAAGTAAAACGATATTTTTCAAATCAGAAAGATATAATCAGATAAAATCAGTAATTACCTATATTAATGAAATTTATCTTTAAAGTCACTCAGGATAGACACAATTGCACATAATTGCGTAGGGTTGATCCTCTATAAACATAGATCTTGGCATATGGGATCCGATACACGATACAAATCGAGACACCTGTCAAGTCCAGTTTCTCTCTTTTTTACAAACCCCAAATCCAGTTTCTCTCTTTTTTACAAACCCTAAATCCGTAAAAACAGTCACATTCATACATATTTGCTCTACTATTCCAGATAAATTTATTGTATTATTCCAGCAAACCTCCGATTTCGTGTTGTTACGAAATTTCTCCAACAACAACTAATACTGTAAACAATTTTTCGAAAATGATAACTTTCGTTGGACAAATAATTTTTTCAAACTCAAAATAATAAAGATTTTTTTATATATCTTTTTAAACTCGTTAAACAAATGATCTTTATAAATTAGTATAAATTGCCTCCCACAAAAAGTTTTTCCCCGTGTTTTTTTTTTACAAAAAGAAATTCGTTAAATTCTTTTCATAAGAAGAAAGGTATAAAACAGGTACATGCTTCTGATTTCTAAACATTTTTCTACCAAAAATTTTAAGGTTCAAATTTCGTTAAGTACGTGTTTATTTTAAAATTTATAAAATAAGTTTTAAACCATGCATATCACTAATTAAATTTTTATTAAATTAGTTAAATTATAGTGAAAATAAATTATTGAAACTAATAATTGTATAAAAATAAATTTATCAAATTAAATTAAATTTATTACATAATAAACAAAATCCGTGCAACAGATTATAAGTTAGTATCTATACTCTATATGTGCAAAATCATGTTTTAATGGTATACAATAGTACCAAAGTACCAAATTTGGTTATCACTTAACTCAGGATTCGATTCATTCCAACTACATAATTATACATGATTTATTACTTAATTTAATTTCACCTCGTGTTCGATTTCCTATAACCACATAATTAAATAGCGTTTAGTTGTTATATACTTTTATCATTTAATTCTCTACAAGTTTATATTTAAATAATACTTATTAATTTTATTTATTTATTGTTATCACTAAATTCGGAATTCGATTCCTGACAACTACATAATTATAAAAGATTTATTTATTTTAATTTTTTTTAGCTTCACCTCGGGTTCGATTCCTTACAACTACATAATTATAAAGATTTATTTACTTTAGTTTTTTAAACTTTATCTATGATTCGATCCTCTATAAGTACATAATTAAATAATGTATTAATATTATCTCGGCTCTTGTTCAATCTATGTCCGTGCTTTGCACGGATTATCAGCTAGTATTTTATAAATGAAGTAAAAGAACCAAAATGAAGCACAACATCCGGCATTATCAAAATGATAGGGAATTTCTTGTTTTTTGTGGTTTCTGTAATTCTGTGTTTTGTTTTGTTGGTTTCTCTTGTCCGCTAAGAGCATTCACATCCCATCCCCCATCTCTATCCCCATCCCCATAAT
This sequence comes from Saposhnikovia divaricata, assembly GCA_036435485.1. Taxonomy (NCBI): domain Eukaryota; kingdom Viridiplantae; phylum Streptophyta; class Magnoliopsida; order Apiales; family Apiaceae; genus Saposhnikovia; species Saposhnikovia divaricata. The sequence continues at coordinate 62,970,013 of CM071598.1, forward strand.
TTGAGGATTTGTTCAACTTTTCTTCTAAAATACCCCCCATCCCATTTCCCATTTTGGGGTTTAGTTTTAGGGTCATAACTCAAGTCCCCATATTTAGGGACTTTGTTCATTCCCCCAAAAGCTTCCCCAAACCCCCTCTCTCTTCATATAATAATATTAAATTGTATTTATAATAGTGGGTGAGTTTTGGTAGTTAAAATTGTAAGTGAAAGAGAGAGAAAGAAGTAATATAAAAAAGAATATAGGGGTAGGGGAATGGAAAATGGGGAATGGGATGTAGAAACTTTTTGATAATTTTGGGGATTTACTATTTTTATTTGGGGATTTACTATTTTTAGTAAGTTTTTAGGGTTGGGGATGAGGAATGGGACGTGAATGCTCTAAGTTTAAACTTGAAATCATGTACTCGTGAAATGATACAAGTGTTGTAGTAGAATGAAGTAAAATAATTATCCACCGATGTGGAGGTATAATAATGTCACTTCATCTCCGACCCATCCGTTAGACTATTTTAATGCCGTTGTTACATTAAAATTATCAAAAATTTAGAGTAGGTTGAAATGCATTTTTATAGAGTTGGACCGAACGAATTCATGAGCGTTGCTTTTGATCCGCCTGAAATCAATGGTAAATTTAAGCAACCAAAAAGCAAGCACGAGCAGAAGGAACAATGCTGCTGCCGGTGCCCGGTGGTCACACTACATGAAACATCACGTGACTTGTGCTATCTATAACCTTTATTAAGTGAAATTCCTTTTTAATGGTACTATTTTATTAGTTCGTAACATATTTTGGTTTCATTCTTAAATTCTAATAGAATTCCTTATTATTTTTTAATTAAAAAAATAAAAAACTTATTATAACTCTAATTCTTTTTTTACAATTATTTTAATATTTATAATAAATTTTCAATTTTAAATTAGTAATTAATTTAAATAAATTTTCTCGGCGACGCATGGACTTAAAATCTAGTACTACAAAATACAGCAACCACAATTTATATACCAACCCAGTTTTAAGTTAAAAAACTAATAAACCAAAAATAATCTTGAAATTATTATCTTACTTACAGATATATTAACACCTAATCATTTGCTTATAGATCCTTGAGAGGTCCGAAGTACCTTGAAGTCTAAGTAATAACCAATAACATATTTACAGTTTGTTAACAATTGAATGCTAAGACACAGTTGTCCTCATCTTGTTCTTCTTTAAAAAGCTTTACAGTTAAGAATTGAATGCTAAGGCACAGTTGTCCTCATCTTGTTCTTGATTTTACTTTCACCAGAATTACTCCATTTTTCATTGTTTAAGTTCTATTACATATGATCAGAACTCAAGTAGTTAGTTAGTTAGTTAGTAGGGCTGCACATGGGTTCCGAAACCCGATCAAACCGACCCAAACCGACCCTCTTTTTAACCGATCAAACCGAACCATTCAAAACCATGGGTTAAACGGGTTAATTTTTAAAAAACCCGAACTAATTGGGTTGGGTAAGGGTTTAACAAATTTTAACCCTTAACCAACCCAACCCAACCCGTTTACATAAAATGCATTGCATATTTTATATATTTTCTATAAATTTTTGCACTATACAAATTTTCTGCACTATATAAATTTTCTGCAACACTTTCTAGAACATTCTGCAACACTTTTTGGCTTCTGCAACACTTTCGGCATCATTCTGCAACACTTTCTGCAACATTCTGCAACACTTTCTGTCTTCTACAACTTTTTCTGCAACATTTTCTGCGAAGTGCAAAATTTTCTACGATGTGCGGAATTTTCTGCAAAGTTCTTCCGATTAGCAAATTTAACTCGGCCCAACCCGAACCAAACCGAATTAATTGGGTTGGGTCGGGATTGGGTTACAATTATTTTTTTAAGTTGATAGGTTGATTTTTTGTAAAACCGAACTAATTGGGTTGGGTCTGGGTTTGACAAAAACCCGACCCAACCCTACCCATGTGCATCCCTATTAGTTAGTGTATTAACAAGATCAAGAAGTTGCAGGACAACAAATGATCAGCATTGTGACATCTGGTGGTAATGCTGCTGCAAAACAGAGGTGGACTTTGTGTTTCATCTCCATGAAAAATTAATTCTTTCATTTATTTATTCATTTTTTTGTAAATTATCTGAATGGGGTTTGGTCTCGGTGAGAAGAAAGTGGAAGGCGTTCAAGGAGATGATGGATTAAAGACTGTAGAGTGTTTAAGAGGGAGATTACTTTCAGAGAGAGTAGCTTCAAAAGCTGCTAATGAAGAGGCAGACAACTTAGGCATCAAGGTCTGTATCTTTTGTCATTTTTACTACTGGTTTCGGTTGTGATCAACTAGATAGTTCAATTCTTTTTACAGATTTTTTTTTTTCAATTTTCATGTAGTTGATAGAACTGGAAAACAAATTGAAGGAGGAGGTGAAGTGGAGGAACAGAGCTCAAAAGAGGCTGAAAATTCTGGTTAAGAAACTCGAGACCTTGAAAATAGTAAATGTTGTTTCAGATGAATCCTCATCACACACAACCTCCTTCGAAAAAAGTAAATTAAGCGTTGCATCGTCGTCATCATCATCCACAGTCTCTTTGATTTCATACCCTTGCAGACAACCAGAAAATAACGACAAAAAGAAGCCTAATTCCCAGATAAGAAAGTTCTCAGAGTGTGAACTTGATGAGCCAGTTATAGAGAATGTGTCCACAATATTATCAGAAAATTTGAATCATACTGATATTGATATCACATCAAGTCATAATCAGAGTTTTGCATCCGATGAGAAGGTGAGTTGTGATAAAACCATCTCTGAAAAATCTTATGATGATTTGCAATGCACCAAATTTAGAGATGTAGTGGAGTGTGATGATCATAGGTACCTCAAAATTAAACTAATATTCTCTAACTACATGCGCTATTTCATTATTGGCCTATTTATGTATTTATTTTTTTCTGCTTGTAGGATCTTGAATTTTAACACTTGTGAATTTTCAATATTGTAGATCTAAATCTCCAGTCAAGGACAGGGAGACTTGTGGAGAAAATCATCAAAATCGGGATGAAATTATTGTTGATAATTCAATGGTGCTGGTTCCAGTTGATATTGCAGCTGCAACAACACCAACTACTATTACTAACAATGAACCAGTTATAGCTAATAATGCTAGAGTCGAGAATGTTCTTGATACGTTAAGATATGTGAAGGAAAGGCTTCAGAGCTCAATGGAGAACAGACGCATGATTAGAGTTGGTCTTTAGTCTATGTTATAGTATATCCCAGTATAATTATTCCATTTAATGGGATTTGTTGGAGCTTTTGTCATATTTGATTTTGGAAATGCTGCTTAATGTAGAAGTGAATGAGCAGGAGTAGTCAGGGGCGGCCCTGAGATTTAGGAGGTCCTAGTCGAAATCAGTTTAGGAGCCCTATTGTGCATGCACATTTTATACTTTTCTACATTGGATAATTGAAAATTTTGGGGTCCTAAAGTGTTGGGGGTCCTAGGCACAAGACTTGTTCGCCTAGAGCCAAGGCCACCCTGGGAGTAGTGGCATTGTAATCAATAAAAAGCTGAGGTGACAAGTCTTCAATTGTTAGAATGATCAATGGATTACTGTACTGCGGTAGATTTCCCATATCACTACTAATAATGCATGGGGAAAGAAAACAAATGAAAGAGAGTAAATAGAAAACCGAACCGAATGCGCTGATGATTTCGATTTTCGGAAATAGCACTGCCTTAAGTTTAGTCCAATATGAGTACAAAAATGCTTCAAACTACATCTTCTTCATTCCGACCGAGCTGAATGTCTCTGACATAAATAAAATATACCTAGTAGTTGAAAATTTGTTTTTGTTTTCTTCCATGAAATACAAAATACCGCCTCCATTTGTATGATGCAAGCCACCTCCTGTCGTCAGTCGTATTAGATCAAAACAAGAAAATAATTTCAAAAAATTATTTTTAATCTTTAATATCTTGTCTTCTAGCCTTAGTTTCTTACCATCCTTGAGAATAAAATGGGCTGCTACCACTAAAACAAAAAAGATCAAGGAGAATCTTCCATATGGGTAATTACTAGGAAATCTCAGCCATATGTGAGCATCCTAAACCTCAAAAGGCTAAAACCCCACTCAAGGAAAAAGGGCACACTAACAAGGTGAAAATAATGATCCAGAGCATGGAGTAAAAAAAAAAAAAAAAAAAAGTTGGTGTTAGTAGTAACATTCGAAGAGTAGTTCATAAAGAAAATCTACAAAATATTCATATCTGTCACTAGCCCATCATCTGAGATCTCAGCTGACACCATTCCAAAAGATTTTCTGCCTAAATATTCCAAAACCCTTTTTTATGTTATTCATTTTTATCTCACTTTATTATCTCTGATCCAGAAACAAGCTCTGTCAAGATCAAATCTATATGGGGTTTTACAGCTAAGCTTGTTGTTGAGAGGTGACACAACCCATTGAGCTGGAAGGTCCACCACTACACACATTAAACTCAGGTTCAAAGTATAAAGCAACATCTGCACACCTCCATATTCTCTGAACTCAAATAAAAACTAATCCTTTTCTGTCTTCAGAGACTTTACCTCTTCAACATACCTGCCCATACACATTTGGTCACTACTGCTCTTGTAGTTTTGTTGCATTTTGATAGTGTCAGAATCTTGTAGTTCTGATCTCTATGTACTAGTATCGCGACCTGGAGTTTCCTGAGACAAGTTTTATGACCATTTATTTGCAGTTACATGAAATTTGAGTCGTACCGAAATAATGGTTAGACCTTGTTGGAAACCATCTGCGGAGGGAGACAGATTGTTATGGCATAAAGATTTAGGGAACCATGTGAGTGGAGAGTTTTCAATGGCAGTCATTCAAGCAAACAGTTTGCTAGAAGATCAAAGCCAACTTGTATCAGGACCATTGAGTTCACTAAACTCTGGTCCTTTAGGGACATTTATCGGGGTCTATGATGGACATGGAGGACCAGAGACATCACGATTCGTAAATGACAAACTCTTTCCCAATCTTAAGAGTAAGTATATCTATACCTGGAGTACATTTTTTCCAATTTTTATTATTCTTCATAATTTCCTAAAAAAAAAAAAATTTGGATTCTGTTTCATGTACATGGAGTAGTGTGGGAATGAAGTACCTCTATAGATGCTAAAGTTGAACCAGTACTATAGTGTAGATGGTGAGTTAATTTTTTAATGTGTAACAGGTTAGTGTTGAGTGGTTAAGTATTGAGAAAAAAACAAACAAAAGTATATTTACTTAGTAGGAGATATTATTATTGCAGAAAACAAGAAGTACTAATCTAGCTATTACTCTGTGGTTTCAAGTAGTACATGGGAAGTGCACTGATTAATCTAGCTATAATATACTATGGAGTATAGCTGTTGTTCTAGATAAGACTTCCAGTGGAAGGTATACTAGCAATCGAAAACTGAAAGCGAACTTTAGTAGAATTCTGCCAAGTAACTACATACTTTTTTGGATGATCAATCACTTCCAATCATCTTACTCTTATGGTCCTTCAAAATATGACTTATTTTAATAATACTAGTTAATTTTTACTTTCAGAATTTGTCACTGAACACCAAGAGTTATCTGCAAGTGTAGTTAAGAAGGCTTTTATGGCTACAGAAGAGGATTTCCTCTCTAGCGTGCGAGAGCAATGGCATACCAAACCACAACTTGCAGCAGTTGGAACTTGTTGTTTGGTTGGAATAATATGTGATGGGATTCTATATGTTGGTAATTCTGGAGACTCTCGAGTGGTTCTAGGGAGAGCGGATAGATCAGTCACAGGAGTCACAGCAGTACAATTATCAAGAGACCATAATGTAAACATTGCATCTGAAAGAGACGAGCTTCATTCATTGCATCCAGATGATTCACACATTGTGGTTTTAAAACATAATGTTTGGCGTGTGAAGGGTATCATACAGGTATTGAATAGTATGGAGTTTCAAGGTCTAACCTTTAAATTCATAACCAGTTTAAGTTTTTTCATATCCTCTTTAGTTTTGTGTAACAAAAAACCGTATTGCTAAGAATCTTCTCATTCAGCCTGATTTTCTTAAATGTCAACCATGTGTTTATCAATTTAATGAAAAGCATCTGTGTTCAAGCTGCAAAGAGAAACAATAGTCTGTTGACTGTCTGTTTATGAATCTATGATAGATAGTTACAAATTTGATTCCGTGATTGTAGAGATAAATGTATGTAGGTGATGCAATCTTGTTTCAGATTTCAAGATCCATTGGAGATGCCTATCTGAAGAAAGCGGAATTCAACAGGGAACCTCTCTTGGCCAAGTTTAGATTACCTGCACCCTTTAAAAAGCCAATTATTAGTGCAGAACCATCAACTTCCACACACAAGCTCAACTCCATGGATCGGTTTCTCATCTTTGCATCAGACGGGTTGTGGGAGCAGCTTAGCAACCAGGAAGTCGTTGATGTTGTCCACAGTTACCCTCGAAATGTAAGTTGCTTGTATCAAGTATGCTACTTTTGTTCATTTCTTTAGTATTTTAACTCGCTACACTGTTTTGTCAAAAAAAACTCGTTACACTGGAAAATAATTGGAAAGCTATAAAAAGATGCCATAAAATATAGCATCAACAAACATGAGTTCTCTAGAATTAGTATACCGTTGATGTAAAAACTACATATTATTTAAGAGCTGGTACATGCTTTTTACATTTTAGAATGATAAATTTGTGCTTTCAGGGAATTGCTAGAAGACTTATTAAAGTTGCACTTCATGTAGCAGCCAGGAAAAGGGAGATGAGATACTCAGATCTGCAGAATATCGATAGAGGGGTGAGGAGACATTTCCATGATGACATTACGGTCATAGTTGTATTTCTAGATCCCCCGACGATAAATGCTCGCAATATATGTTCCATAAGAGCGGGTGGAGTAGCACCCCCTACCAAGTTCTAGCACCTTCTTTTTACAAAAATGAAGAAACCATGGATGGATCCACATGCACTTGCCAGATTCCTGTTAAATTAATAGTTCCCCCTGTGTAGTTTATCCCTTGTCTTGATTTATATGTATTGGATATCAATAGGCAACCATACAAGGATTGGCCCCTTGTGTTGATGTTATTATCATTGGAAGTTTAAAGCGTAAATGGCATGCGCATATACTATCTTGTTGAACAAAAATGGAGGATAAGCATCATGAAGAACTTCACGATTGACTGCAACATCTCAATAGCTTTTGCATTCAATTTAATATCAACTAAATTCAAATTCTTTGGGCAAAAGCCAAAAGTGCAATACCAACATATTACACTTAAACTACATTTAAATGAATAAATGTCAATTAAACCCTCTATTAACTAGACCATCAATGCTTTAATTAGCTAAAAAAAACTATACCATCTGTGCTTTTCACCACGTATTTAGAGAAAGAGTTAATTTCATATTGCATCCCCTTGATTTTGACCAACTGCAATATTTACTCAAATTTTATATAATTTCAATTTGCATCCCACAACATGTTTTGACGGTTCACTATAAACCCCTTTCACCTCCATCCGTCAAATTAGTCCCGTTAACATTAAAAGTACAAGGGTAAAACCGTCTTTTGCATTAGTAATATGTAAAAAAAAAAAAGATAACAAACTAAACATCTCTGTCAAACTCAATCATTTCTCTGTAAAACCCTAATTCTCAATCTACCAAAATATTAGCAATGGAGGAACATTATCTCCCAAATCAGCAGCAAGACGTTCAGAAGTATCATCGAGTCCATGAACAACAACTGTAATATATGCAAGTGGCAAATGATCAGCATTCTCCAAAATCTTAACACGCTTCTGGATGTCACCCAAGTACAAGGCGTTGTGGAAGTGACCCATAACACCAGCAATTTTCATCATTTTTGAAAATTTATCCAAGTATCCTTTTATAAGATAAAGGAAAGATAGCCTTTCAAAATTCTTTGTTCTCTGATATGCATATTCCACGATACCTGCATTATCTTGACGAAGGGCCTCCACCCCTAGCCTGTACCAGTGATCTTTCTCATCAATCTCTTTATCTGGATGTTCCCGCTTTCGAGTGCCAAATTGAAACGAGTTTGCTCATCCTTTACAAAATGAAGTGCGACTTCGGGAAACCCCTTTTATTGAAGATAAGAAATCATAGCTTGTCCGTAAAGGTCTTATTTCCTAATCATGGTCATAACATGGCCATATTTCTTCCGCAGGAGAGAGAGAAATTAATATATGATTAATTTGATTTCTAGTTTTATCCTTGTCGTTTTAACGTTAACGGGACTAATTTGACGGAAGGAGGTGAAAGGGGTCTACAGTGAACCGCCAAAACATGTTATGGGATGCAAACTAAAATTACATGAAGTTTGAGTAAATATTGCAGTTAGCCAAAACCAAGGGGATGTGATATGCAATTAACTCTTAGGGAAATGAAGTGCATTTGCAATACTACCAACATTCTAGCAGAACCAAAAATCAGTTTGAATGAAGTACATTCTTTTTAAGGAAGTGCAGCGCTTAATGATCTCATGTCCTTGACCAAATCACGTTCAATCAAACTAAAACACATACCTATATCTAGGGGTGAGCAACGGTTCCGAACCGAACCGAACCGGAACCGGTGGAACCGGAAACCGAATTTCAGAAATTTTGAGAACCGAACCGGAACCATTTATGTAGTAGAACCGAACCGGGAACCGGATCATAAATTATGGTTCGGTTCGGGTCAGAACCGAAAGAACCGTCCAAACAACAATTTCCATACTAAAATTTAAAATTTGAAATTTGAAAAGAAAATAAACATAATATTTCATCCAAAGTCCAAACAACAAATGTCTACTATAGCTAAAAGGACCAAAAATAGCATAATTCCAGTTTATACAAAAACTAGCAGTCTACTACTAGAATGCAATTGCATCATGCATGGTAATTGCTTCACTTGATTGCTATATATAGTATAAAATATATATTTTGTATTTGTGTGTATATATATACGGTTCGGTTCGGTTCTTACGTTTTTTCTTGGAAGAGAACCGGAACCGAACCGGGAACCAAAATTCTATAAAAATTAGAACCGAACCGGAACCAAAGTACAAAATTATAGAACCAGAACCAGATTTTTTCCCCGGTTCGGTTCCCGGTTCCGAACCGGAAAATGCTCACTCCTACCTATATCCACATATTCTCATTGTAGAATTTATAACAACCAACACCATTATAAGATAAAGAATCGCAAAACCAATCTCGACTACTATTTAAACCGTAAGGTTTTGTTTGGATTGGGGGTTGGAGAGGGATGGGATGGGATGGGATGGGATGGGTTGGGTTGGATTGGGTTGGGAGGGGTTCAAATTTTACAACTCTTGTTTGGATAGAAATTTAAAATGAAGGGTTGGGTTTATAGAGGTTGGTGAGGGGTTGAGAGAGGGTTCTAATAATCTAATATAATGGAAATGGGGGAGCATTTCAACACCCGGATTTGGGGTGTTGGACATTGTTCTTGTTTTTGTTTTTTTTTTATATTTTTTTTTCAATCATGTATAAACAACAGTAATAAGCATAAACAACAGTAATATTTTTTGAGAAAATATTTCTGGAAAAAATATTTCAAAAATATTTTTGAAATTCTGAAATTCAAAAATTCAAAAAAAATTTCGGGAAAAAAATATTTACGAAAAAATATTTTCGAGAAAAATATTTCCCGAAAAAATATTTCCGAGAAAAATATTTTCCGAAAAAATATTTCTGAGAAAAATATTTTCAGAAAAAATATTTCCGCATAAAATATTTTTCGAAAAAATATTTCCGAGAAATATATTTCCCGAAAAAATATTTTTCGAAAAAATATTTCCGAGAAAAAAGTTTTCCGAAAAAATATTTCCGAGAAAAATATTTTTCGTAAAAATATTTTCGAGAAAAATAAAAATATTTTCAGAAAAAATATTTTCCGAAAAAATAATTCGGAGAAATATATTTTCGAGAAAAATATTTTCCGAAAAAATATATCCGAGAAAAATATTTTTCGAAAAAATATTTCCAAAAAAAATATTTCAGAGAAATATATTTTCGGAAAAAATATTTCCAAGAAAAATATTTTCCAAAAAAAAATTTCTGACAAAAAAAATTTTCGGGAAAAATATTTTTCGAAAAATTATTTCCGAGAAAAATATTTTTCGAAAAAATATTTTCGAGAAAAATATTTTCCGAAAAAATATTTCAGAGAAGTATATTTCCGGAAAAAATATTTCCGAGAAAAATATTTTCCAAAAAAATATTTCAGAGAAATATATTTTCGGAAAAAATATTTCCGGAAAAATTATTTCCGAGAAAATTATTTCCGAGAAAATTATTTTCCGATAAAGTATTTCCTAGAAAAATATTTCCCGAAAAAAAATTTCCGAGAAAAAAAAATTTCGAGAAAATATTTCCGAGAAAATATTTCCGGATAAAATATTTAGGAAAAAAAATATTTCCGGAAAAAATATTTTTCGAAAAAAATATTTCCTGAAAAAATATTTTCCGAAAAATATTTCCCAACCTAAACATATTTTAAGAAATATGTTTTTAATTAATTTTATTCATTTAGAAAAATAATAATTAATTATATTATAACCCCATCCCAACCTAACCCTCCATCCAAATAAGATAAGGGTTGAACCCTTCATTACTCAACCCTCACATCCAAACAAGGTAAGCATTCAACCTAACCCATCCGTTACCACCCCAACCCCCTCCAAATAGGCCCTAAAGAACCCAAAGCACAAACAATCACCCACCAACAAGAAAACAATTAAGCGCCTCCAGTAAGCCCGCAAAAAAAAGGGTATCATAACCGTCAACACCTAGGAACACCACATCCCTATATCAACATATTCTCATTGTAGAATTTTATCTTATAACCTCTTATTAAAAGCAAGAAGAAGATGATTAACAATTTACCCAAGCCCACGATAATATTTTGTAATTTTCAATCAAATGTACATATATGATTCATCTCATTCCTCCAAAAACACATTTTAGGTCAACCTAATTCTGCTGGCAACTGGCAACGTAGGTCACCTTTTGATGTTCAACACAAAATCTCACAGGGTTTCTAAGTTGCATAAATATTAATAACGATCTTTAAGGGTCAGAATTTGCTGAGCAAAAATTACTAGATGCATAACAAGAAAATACATTTAAAAGAAGTAGCATCTTTTGTACACAAACAAAATCAACTCCTTCACTTAAAATAGGGTGATATATGGCTGAATACAGACTTTTAGCTTGATAAATCGCTGAATACAGACTACAAATTTGATTTACACACCATCTTCAGATTATCTAAACAAAAATAACCTCATAAAACGTCAATGTCACACATCTTCGGTCTACAGAAAATAAGGTGTTGGAAAAGATGCTCAAGAAAATCTACTAACATACGTATCCGAGAACTGAACTCCTGATTCCTGGGTAGGTCATTTACAAAAAACCCTAATTTATCCTTTCTCTTCTTCACTGTTTACTTATCAGATCCAACCACTACCTGTCACTTGGAGGACCAATAAGCCTATACTCTGAATTTCAGGTACCTTTGATACCAACTACAGCTTAACAACAATAGCACACCACGCTTACATTCAAGCTTTAGCCAGGCAAACAACAAGTACTCAGATACTAATCAAGGTCACATACTACTGTACTAGTTGTTAACCATCGCTTTGTGTGTAACAGCAATAGATTCACTAGGAACAAGACTTTCCCCTATTTCACCTGTACTGGGCCATGACTTTCCAGAATCTTGGTCTGAAAACACTTCAGATTGTAGAGCTGGCGCGATGTTATTCACGTGTAACCACGTCAACTCCCACAAGCTATCTCCACCAAGGGCACTTCGTTGCACCAGCACCCCTTTGGTCTTCATTACAACCAAAGTGTTTTTAAGCAGCTCCGGCACAAGTTCTTGAAGTTTCTCACTTTTTTTCCCTCTGACTTTCACTTTCAAATATTTTTCCATCCGACTGAGTACACCCAGCCACAATTTGCAGAAGGTTGTTAGCTGAGATAGATCATGAAGTAATTGTAGGAACACTTTAGATAGTAGTTTGAGGGCATGGATAAGTGTCCCCTCCATATTGCGGTAGTCTTTTTGAGAATGCCCTTGCGCTATTTCAAGCAAATCATCAAGCACAGTGAAGATGACCATATCAAAACACTGCAACCACAATCCATATGGAAGATTGACCTCATCCACTCCCGTTAAACACATTCGCAACGACAAGAGAGCACGGTTCCTGACTTCTTCTCTCTGGTCAAGACAAACTTTTCTTAGTCCCTGCACAAGCCTCAGCCACATTTCTCCAATATCTTGAGATGCTTTGGTAGCCTCCTCACCCTTTGCATCCTTGGCTTCTTGAGCCCACCTAGCTAGGCAGGAAACAGAACTTGCCATAAAATCCAGAGCAAGCACGGACCTGTCAACCTGCCCAACACGAGACTCGGCAAACTGTCTGGCTGCATCAACACAGATAACATAATTTGCTGGCACTAAATGAGCTCCTTCAGACATAATGAACACCAGAGCATCAAACCCTGCTTCAGAAGCTTCTGGATGTCGAGCGGTGAAAGAGAGTAATGATGTGATGGTTCGCCACCCCATTGGGGATCGGATGTGGGTGGCATTTGCTTTGACAAGGCGATTGACTTCCTGTGTGATCTGCTCACAGTATGCATCAGCAACACGAGCATCAAGCTTCAAAACAAGCTGCAGTGATCTCAACAATTCATCAGCTAGGTTTTCTTTATAAGGAAGGAGCCGCTGGCAAATCCTGAGCAGTCCAAAAACAGCTTTCTCGACCAGGGCGCATGGCATCACAGTTGACTGAACGATATTGGATATGTGCTCATAGACACCCTGCCACAAAAGCACTATCCTATCCCGATTATTTAGTGTGATTGCAATCAACAATTCCAAGCAGAAAACTGCAGTATCTTCATCTTCAGGAGAACTGTTTCCCTTTTGTGGTCGCCCCGCAGCCCAAATAAGAGCTCGTGCAAGATGTAACAAAGAATCAGATTGCAGAAACTTGCTCTCTGTGAAAATGCTGTCAATGTGGCACTTCTGAATTGTCTGAAGGGTCCGTTGATGCGCAGCAAGTTGTTGTTCAGTGGGTTGCAATCTTGGTTCCTCTGTATCGAGAGACAAGAGCTGGCTAAATCGGCCCATCAAACCAGAAGAACGTCTAGGAGTGCCCACAGATTGCATGTGAGCTGAAGATAGAGAGCTTGTTGGAGGTTTTCCATGCCCAGGTTCTGCTGCGTGCTCTGAGTCGTCAGCTGCATCACTGGCCACACGAGCAGGAAGAAGACCAAGCTTATGCAACTTCAAGATGCAATCCAGGATATTCCTCCAGCCAGCACGGATGAAATCACCATATCTATTTGCAATGGTGAAGACTGTAATCGTTGCCATCCTAGCTTTTGAATCATCGCCAAAGGCTAGAACAGGTTCCTCAGCAAATGACGGATTCAACAGGGTTGTAAATTTGCAAAGAGACACCACCAGATCATCCAGAACATCTTCAAGATGATGGCAAGCAGAGATCTTTGCAACAGCTAAAAAACCGTCAATACACGTCTGATATACATCTTCAAGTTCAGCATGATCAAATACAACAGAGATAGCAGCTATTGTTGGACCTGACATTATAGCAAACATATCTCGGTCAAGGTGAGCCTTTGAATCAGACATAATGAAGGGTGCAGTCTTCTTTGCTTTGTTCATTAAATCAATCCAACGACTTGGGGTCATTTCAGGGAAACCCGCACCTTGTTCTGGGGTTGTACGTATCTCATTCTTGCAGATTGAATGATACAGCTCTATTAAGAAATCACGTGGAAGATCATTACCTCCATTTATATGCCTATTATTTCGGATGAAATCCTCTTCCGTCATTTTTTTCTTTACTTGCACGTTGTGTTGGTCCGTATTGAGCATTATTATAGAATAAGACAAGAGCAGAGCAGCATCCTTGTTAGCTAAAATCAAAGGTGATTGCTCATAATATCTTTCCGAGAATGCCTCAAGCACCCTCTGTATCTTCTGTGATTCCCCTGGTAATCTGAAAGTTTCCAAGAAAAGGCGCAGTGCAGTGTCCAAATTCATGTCTTGGAAATCGAAAGTCCAAGCAAATTCATGAAGTACTTGAACACAAAACTCGTCATGATTGCCTAAAAAGTCCCCAACTAGATTTTTATCTAATCCAGCAGTATACCTGAAAAAGCAAGCTACGCTCTGGGGGTCAAGTTTGTCAGGCAAGAGATGCGTTCCTTGGAGAAATTCAAGCCCTTTCTTAGGATCCCTGTTAAAGTGATCAGCGCCTATCATTAGCCTTCTTTTAATATACTTCCGCCGACGGATAAATGGAACCCAATGATCAGGGTCAAGGTAGTCGTCACACTTTACCATCCAGAATGGAGTGTACTCCTCAAGATGTACAGGGCTGGGTTCTGAACCAGCTGACATGTTACCAATCCTCTCAGCCATACCTTGAATCACAGCGATTAGACCATCCAAAGCAAGAATGTGCATTGCTGACAAAGGGCAGTTTACCGGAAAAGCACTTCTACACAACAAGTTAGCAATGTCTTCAAAGACGTTACTGCAAGTTATGTCGCAGTCCAAGTTTGCATACATTTCCACCATAAAGGCTTTTTGCCTGCAAAAGTCAACAAGAGCTTCCATCGCAACCTCCTGCTGCTGATAAGAAGCTCCATAACGACTTTGTGCAAGTCTTAGAATTACACAAGAAAAGAAGGCTTCTAGCTGCAATTTCAGTTCAGTGCGCAAATTCTGATACAGATTTAAAACAATGCTACACACCATTGAAAGGATCAGTGGACTCACTGACAATCCAAATTGCATTAGATAACAGAACAGCTTATCCTGTACCAAGCCCAACAATCTGGGGTGACGACATATAGAAGAACCGCCCAATTCAATTGCAGCATTAATCAAACCCAGTGCAAAAAGAGGAACATCTTCATCAAAAGCGATAGTGTTAGCTTTAGGACCCATTCCCATGTGCTCAACAACATCTAATAATGAGCACAAGAATTGAAAAATCTCCACCATACAGGGGATCCCAAATGGCTCAGTCATCAGATGAAAATCATAAGGATCGGAATCCTTTCCATTACCAGGAGTAACAATATTTTCACCCATCGCAGCAGCAACCACACCAGTTGAAGCATTAGATGCAAAACTTCCGGAGGATGCTTGAGTATTGTATTCAGAAGTACCATTGTCATTCTCTGATTGTCTACTACCTGTACTATAATCACTATGCAGCCCACTTACCTATAAAAGAGAAAACAGCTGAACAGTTCAAATGCATTCATCATTTGAATAGTAGGATAATATTTAAGTAGCCGGAGCCCGGATATATTTTTCAACTTTTCTATACAAAAATTATATTAGAGGAGAAAGGGAGAAAAGGATACAAACATGCAGTAAGAGAAACATAGCTAGATGAGAGGAACTAACAGTACCCTATGTGCTTTCAAATCTTTTTTTTCTTTAAAGATATGGTGGGTAACGGAATGTACAAGAAAAAAAATAAAACGAAAATAAGCTGGGAGTTCAGATGGGGTGGGGGGAGTGAAACAGAGGTAAGAACATTGCTTCTCATGGTTGGGACAAATGAAAAAAAATCAACTTTCATTTTTCTTCAAAGCAAACATTATCATCTTCATATAACTGTGTTTCAGAAAAACTCGGATGAGCTACAACTGATGGAAATTTAATTCAAATATTCAACGAATGGAAACAGATAGAAGATGCGGAACAAGATAAATAAGATCAGAGAGCAAAAATATATAAATACTCATTTACGGAAAGTGATGAAACAAGAAAAAAGAAGAGTTGAGGTAAATGAATAAAATAGAGGGACTTAAAAGCCATATCAGTCTATCTAGTGAAACAGTGATTTTTCAAATGGTTATAAACAAGCATATATATATCTCCTTGTACAAAAAGCAGCTCAATAATTGTTCACCTCCGAATCAAGATGATCCCATACTGAAGGATCAGTATACGCAGATAAAAACACCTACCGATACTGGGAACAGATCAAATTTAGCTACAGAAGTCCCTAATGTCTACATTTATCATATATGTAATGTGTGCCAATATCAGGATAAGGTAAACCTCACCTCCTGTAAGGTGGAAGTGCCTCCCTTCGCCAAAGAAGTATCTGTATTGTCAACATCTCGCAGATGTGAAAAAATACATCGTACAAGTTCATGCATTCCATGACGAGCTATCCTCTGCAACAGCTCACCCTTTGTTCCCGCTTGATGAACTACACGGAAACATGTGTTCACGATGGTACAAACATGCTGATTACTCAACATAACTGAAGCCTTACTTTTCATGCAAGCCATAAGAACCTGAAGTATCTTCATCAGAACTACTTCCTCTGATGCTGGATCTGTTACCTCGAATCTGCAGCTGGTCACAGCATCGATTACTAGGTGCATAGCATCTTCGACATTAACAGTGTTCAGATCAAGAACATCAAGACTCAAAATCTTGTAAAGTGATGACAAAGCAACACCTGTGATTGGTGCACCAGTTTCATCAGATCTGATCACGTCTAAAAATGGCTGCAGATACACAATGGGATTGATCGTATACCACTCATGCTGCCAGGAAAATATTTTTCTACGCAGTGCCTTAAGGGACTGGATAAGAGAATGTTCAAGCTGATCATCACCCGAAGTATAACGACTTCCCCACCTTGCATTCCTTCTCATCACTGCAAGCACAACACCGATTTCTGAATTGATCATACATGCTAACGCAGATCTCTCTTTATCAGGAAAATTAGCTTCAGAGTCTTCTGGTTCTTCTTCAATTGCATTGATTCCAGACTGTAGCTTCAGACGTCCCATCTTGATGCAATTCCTTCTCTCTGTACCAAAAATTAGTCTATAATTAGCATAAGTTTATCCTTCACTTTAAAAAAAAAACAAACTTAAGTCAGCAGGAGTCCACTAACAGCAGAAGCTCAGAAGTAACATACACATGCTTCATGAAACATCACATATAATATATGATGCAGGACAGAATATTAAAAAAGATAATAAGCAATGAATTATACGAATCTCAAGAATAATTAGTCAAATATTATTCCCAAGAAAGAGTGTATAATCAAAGCTTAGTAATATGTGGGGGATTACATCACTTATATAGTAAATTCAAACCCTAATATTGAACCTAATGGACCAAGGCCCGTAACAATTGGGCTTTATTATAAATAAATTACTTATATGATAAATTCCTAACCCCACATATAAAACATATAAACAAATAATTTTAATTCTCTCTAAACTAAATACAAATAAACCTATTATTAACATATATAAAAAGTCTTCAATCCCATTCCTCATCAATATACTTCAATAAGTTCTAACATAACATATGACTTTATGAGAAAGTACATAAAACAAAATGGCATATGATATGACACACCATTAATTTCTTCATATACGACATATAAAAGATCAAAGACACAATAGGACCCATCGCTACCTTTCTGTCCATCAGAATTGTAATTATGGATTTTAGGCAGTAAATCTCCTGTACAACTGCCACTGCTCTTACAACTTTTCACATATGCTAATGTTCATTTACCAATAACCAATAAAGCCAATTCACCGGTTATATTGCTCCAGACTACCAATCTACCATTGATGTGAAGCGGTATTTTTCTTTATTACCCGCAACGCAAATTTATTAATATTATTACAACAGGAGTCAACTTAATGAAGTCACTCGCCCATTAAATACTAGAATCTTGTACTACCAGATACTCAGATAACCTTAAATGTAGAATCCCATTATTTCAAACTAAAATGAATGCACTGCTCACTAATTATAATAAAAAAATGATAGTACTAATATAACTAACAGTCAAATGAATCGCAAGAACAAAATCTCAAAGAAGATAGGTTTACAAATGACGTTCCCACTTTCTTAGCAGATACAAGAAAAGACCACGTGTAAATAAACAAAATCAGAAACCAGTGCATGGACAGAGAATGTGATACGTCCTTTGTAAAGAAGTCAATAAAATTCAAATAATACTCTCCTCATAAATCGTCTACATTAATCCAACATGATATATAAACTTCACACAATCACGTGCTGATGCTACTACGGAGCTACATTTGCTCAAAACACTGTGAATCACCTCTCTCTCTCTCTCTCTCTCATCAATTTATATATCTCTGATCTCTCATACATATACTCTCGCTCCCTCTCTCTCGCACACACACACATCCACACACTTAAATCCATTTACCCGAGTAGCCTATCCCTAAATTGGAAATTAAGTTACAAAAAACAGAGCCAAAAGAACCTAGGGCATAATGTGAGTAGCCAGATACACAAAAGTAGCATTCAGAAACATAAATAGGAGGAGTTGAAAAGTAAGAGCAGTTAAACAATTATCCAGGAGTAAACTAAAAGTGAGATTTAAGATAAAACTAAAAAAAAACATAAAATCCAGTGAGAGCTAAAAAAACAAGTGATTATAAACCCTAGTAATCCAAATACAATCACAACAAACAATGAAATAACATCCGTATAATAAACAAGAAAAGCCTTCATATATATAAATCTTAGGAGCATAATTACCGATAAAGAAGAAATGGAGTCAAAGTAAAAGCCGATCCGGAGTTTGAAAGTATGAAATCGAGTAGTAGCGTTTGTTGTAGCGGTGGAGACGGAAGAGTTGTGAGGTGTCAAATTACAGTAAATGATAGTTTTACAGCCGGACTAGCTGCCTAATTGCCTGTCTCTGTTCTTCTCGGGGTTATAAGTTTTGGATTAAAGAGAAAAAGGATGAAATTACAGTTAACCACATCTTTGCCCTCGTCAGGGGACAATTTATAATTCGACTTACGCCAAGTCAAAGGATGACTCAATATACAAATTACCTTCCTCAAAAATATACTCCCTCCGTCCCGGTTTATATGAGCCGGTTTGGTTTTCACGATGGTTAAGAAAAGGTATTAAAAAAATACTCCCTCTGTTCCTTTTTAATAATCGCTTTGACTTTTTACACGTATTTTAAGGTGTAAAAATATCGCACTTCTATATGTTATTTTTAAAATTTTCTTTTTTTGAATAAAGATTTAAATGTTAAACTTTTATTCAAAAAAAGAAACTTTCAAAAATAACATATAGAAGTATGATTTTTTTGCACCTTAAAATACGTGCAAAAAGTCAAAGTAACTATTAAAAAGGAACGGAGGGAGTAGTAAAGTTAGTTGAAAAGTGGGTAAAGTGGTGGGATCTATGAATATTTAATAATAGTAATGGAGATGTAGTGGGTGTAATAGTGAAAAGTAGTGTTCAAAAATAGTAAGTATAATAGGTTCATTCTTTTTGGGACGTCCCAAAATAGAAAGGAGCTCACATAAATTGGGACGGAGGGAGTATATACAAATTACTTTGTCTATTAAACAAAAATAAATGTTACTCGAACAATAATGATAATAGCTAGTATAGGAGCGATGCATCGACCGATAAAATATATTAATTAATTAATAAAAAAATATTATCTGGATATTGTTCTTTTAGGAATTTATTATATTTAAATATTCAGTACCGTGAGTGGATAGATTAAATCAACGACGGTGGTGGTTACTCGACAACCCGCGAGAAACTCGGCTCGAACTTACCAATTTTGGTAAGGATATATGGCTATTTATGGATTGTAAGCTTGTATCTTCTCGAAATCTCGATGATTTCTTCAAGAAATGTTGTGTGTCTTGACTTCACAACTTGGGTATTTTCAAAATCCTAATTTTAGCTTCAGTATTATACTTACTAGCTTTATAGCCCGTGCATGGCACGGGCTTGCTAGCGAAGTTATATTAATATGTAATTGGGTTGCTCTATTTTAAAAAATCAAATGATATTTTCAATGTGTTGATACTCAGAATGCAAATAAGTCTAAGAGGAATTATGTGTTCACGGTGTTATCAACTACACAGCTAAAAATATGTATCATTTGCAATGTGCTAATCTCATTTCAAGGATTACTACTTGCCTGAATTAGGAGTATAAAAGTATTTACAAAAATAATGACTGTTATGAACTTGCATATAGCAAAAGATCGATACGACTAAAGAATTTATACAAGAGATTGGCTCCAAATTTCTTGGAGATCAACCGTGTGATCCAAACACCATGAAATCAAGTGACTTAAATTAGTGCTTCAGTTTTTTTGAGCTGATATTACCAGAATGGGCTGAACCTGAATTTAGAAAATGGAGAGAGCAAGTAGAAGAACTTCCCAAACCCATATTGTCATAAGAAATAATAGATCGATGTATTTTCTGTTCCACTATAATTAAATATGTTAATATATAGATGGTTAATGTGCATGTAATTTACCGCACGAGCTTTGCTAGTAAATCATGTTAATATGTATTTATATTGTTCTGTAATTAAATGGTGCTTGCAACATGTAAATGCTTAGTATGCAAAACATATCTAAGAAATTATTTATTCATGATGATTGATGTATGTACAACTAAAATAAATAAATTTCAATGTGCTAATCTCTTTAAACGAACGTTCAAATGAATGAGTTATGAGCATATAGAATTTGTATTTGTAGTGACTGCCTGATCATCCACAACCGATTTGTGCATTTGACCCGAATTAAAAAGATATTCATAAAATATAAATTAGTACACAAATTATTGTATCTATCTTGTTTCAACTATTAAATAAAAAAAATTGCTACATAACAATGTACTGTTCGAATATTCTCAAAGTTTTATAATATAATAAAAATTAATATCTAGTATAGTGATAAGGAATCTAACTTCTAAGTTAGAGGTCAAGGGTTAAATTTCTATTAGAAATATTTTTTTATCATTAATATAATATAGGAGGGGTAATTTAGTAATTTCATGATAATTAAATTATCCCACGATATATTAATAATGAGTTTTACAATATATCCAAAATCTATGTCAAGTATAGTGGTAAGGATTCTTTTTTTTAAGTTAGAGGTTAATGGTTCAATTCTCTCTTGGAACAATTTTTTTTATCACTAATATAATATATGAGGCTTGTCCTATGATATAATAATAATGAGTTCTATAATTTTCTTAAAACTCATGTCTAGCATGGTGGTAAGGATTCTCACTTACAAGTGAGAGGTCAATGGTTCAGTCCTCATTGGAAACTATTTTTTTATCATTTATATCATTAGAAAGGTTAAATTAGTAATTTCATGCTGAATAAATTGTCTTACAAATCCTCTTGTTGTGCTATTAATAATATAATAGATTCAAGGGTTTTGTGATATATTCGAGTCATATTTGTGATACTTGTGAATTTACTTGGATTAATTCTTGATTATCGAGATTCGACTGTGTTTGTTTGTTGGGTTGAGTACTGTTTCTTTGGTTTTTGGTTCGATTATAACCAAATTGTTATTTACTTTGAGAGTTGTTAATGTTTTGAACCTGTATTACTTTGAATTTTCGAAGTGTTAGCTCTTCTTGACTGGTTGTTTAGTAGTTTAGTTTGATATCCTTTTTTGAGTCTGTATTGTTTAATTAAATAAAATTACAGTCATGACTAGTGATTTTGTGAATGCCTTTGAGTCCATAATGTTTTGATTGCTCTGTTTTGAGTTTGGTTTGTTAATTAGTAGAGAAATATAGTCATATATTTGTGTTTGTGATTTTGTGAGTATCTTTGAATTACTATTGTCCTGGTTTTGACTCATTGTCTCTCAGATTTAGTTTTTGATATCATATAGGATTGAATTTCTATTGTTGTTTGAAATTGATTTATTTAGACTATTGACGGTCTTATCATGTATATTCAGTTAATTAGGTTGATGATTTAAATGTGTTAAGTGTTGATTAATGTCTCAATTGGAGAAGTCATTCTTTATAGTTTAAGTTATGGACAAAATTAATGGTATGTCCTAAATGATATATAAATGCTTAATTACTTGGTCTACATTGGTTGATTTATATAAGAGAAAAAGGAACCTGAGATATATCTCAGTTAACTTTCCTGAGATATGAATAAAATTCTTTAAAATTTATTGGGCCCGCAGGGCTAATTAATAAAATTTTAAACAAATCTTGATTTTACAAAATTGCCCACCCCATATTTACATATAAAATACATATATCTTAGGGAACTTACTTAAGATGTATCTTAGGTTCCCTACTCTCTTTATATAAAGGGTGTTAGTGCCTATGAAAGGTGTGTCATTTTATATGGATGTTAGTGTCTCTAAAGGGTGTGCCATATTTTTTGTTTTTGGACCATTTATTGGTGTTTGTGATCTGTCGTCAATTTGACGAATCTATTTTTTTGTCATTTTAGATGACTTTTTTAGATTTTTATGATTTTGTATGAGAACTCGACGTTTTATATGCCTAACCAAAGTGGATCACTTGGTTAGATATATAAAACTATTCAATTTTATTAAGTATATTGCATATAACAAATATTTGTAGTATATTTGATAAATGGTTCATTGACATAGTTTATTTGTTCTGATTGCTTTGAGCTTTCTTGGATGGGAAGAAATGTAACGAGAAGATGGATAGAGACATCATCTTGGATTTTGGAGAGAAATCAACAAGAAGTCCTTGGCAAATTGCTTATAGATGTAATTAGATGTGTTGTTGTTGGGTGGGGCACTCTTTTTTCCCCCTTGCGTTTTTTCCCATGGGATTTTGCTCTTGTGGGGTTTTTAACGAGGCCTATCTGTGTAAGGAGTCTTCTTCTCTGATATAAAGGTGTTATTTAACTTCATGGAGGAATCTCTTTCTCATGTCAGTCGTAATTTAGGTTACGATCCATGGATTGGTTAAGCATACCTTTCGGGTAGATGATAAGCTTTTGTGGATGAGAGAATGTCTCAAATTCCTTTCCTTTTTGGATTGTGTAGATTTTATCTTTTAAATAAAATTGTTTCATTTTGCAAAAACAAAATATTCAGTACTGTGAAACCCTAGAATATTTAGTATATTAGTTCATTGAAAATATGTACAGTATGGGGAGTGGTCAATTTTTCAAATACATATTAAAAATTTATAAATACTTGTTTCTCACGACCGCAATAAATCATTAAATTATCTCTCAAAAAAGGGTTGCATATTTCAGTGTTATGAGAAAGCATCTCCATTAAGAATCTTCATTAAATTATCTCTCAAAAAAAGGTTGCATATTTCGTAGATGTCGTATACCCTTTAATTGATCAATTAATTATCAGTAAAAAATTACAGATTTATAAGAAAATGATTTTAATATATAATTGTAATTTGTTATAAATATTTTGACATTAAAAAATAATTTAAATTTTAATAAATAAATTATTGTATTTAAAATAAAATTGCTAAGTAAGCAAGATAAGTAAATTACGATGACAATGACATCACTGTTTTAATTTTGGGATAATCTCAAAACTACCTGTCCTTCAAATTATTTTTTTAAAAATACTACTACTTTTAAAACTATTTATAAAAATACCTTTCTTTAAAATTCTTTTTTCAAAAATACGTTTTGCAACCTCATTTGCAATTTCAGGGCGGCGCCAGTCGTGTGAGTTGCAAATGAAGTTGCAAAAGTTGCAACTGAAAACTGGAAGTTGCAAATGAGGTTGCAACTGAAAACTGGAAGTTGCAAATGAGGTTGGAAAAGTTGCAACTGAAAACTGGAAGTTGCAAATGAGGTTGTAAATGAAAACTAGAAGTTGCAACTGAAAACTGGAAATTCGTCTGCTCTCCTATATAGCATCGAAGTTGCATATTAGGTTGCATATGAGGTTGCATATGAGATTGCATAGCAACCTCATATGCAACCTAATATGCAATCGAAAACTGAAAATTGGAAGTTGCAACTTACAGTTTTCAGTTGTCATTTTCGATCAATTTTTTAAAATATATATATATATATATATATATATATATATATATATATATATATATATATATATATATATATATATATATATATATATATAGGGGCTACTCCAATACAAACCTCCTTAAAATACAAACCTATAAACCAAGCATAATATAATATTTCAAGCTAATCTAATGACCAAACTAGGGGTACCCCAATACAAAAAACGTTTAAAATACCTGGCTCTATCCAAAAAAAAAAAAATCACTGTTCACGTGATGATGTGGCAGTGGATTTCACTGGTTAACGGTGCTTCGCACCTTCTTGTACGGCGTTTCGCGCCTTTATCATTCTAAAGTTGTAAGGAATGACAATCAATGGTAAAGGCAATAGACGATTGACGGGTGTGTCGAGAGCCTTCGGCCCTCATGACTACCTAACTCATCCGTTTACTGTCTTAAATGCTTCGCATTTCCACGGCAAGATTTTTTTTTTTTTTTTTGGATAGAGCCAATTATTTTAAACATTTTTTGTGAAGGTACCCTTGGCGGGAACCTTAGAATAGATGAAATATAATTAATTTAGTGTTGGTTTGTAGGTTTGTATTTTAAAAGTGGTTTGTATTTGAGCACTTACCTATATATATATATATATATATATATATATATATATATATATATATATATATATATATATATATATATATATATATATATAAATTGGTCGAAAATGACAACTGAAAACTCACACGGCTGGCACCGCCCTGAAGTTACAAATGAGGTTGCAAAGGTTAAAAACTGAAAACTGAAAATTGGAACTTGCAATCGGAAATTCGTCTGCTATCCTATATAGCAACGAAGTTGCATATTAGGTTGCATATGAGGTTGCATAGCAACCTCATATGCAACCTAATATGCAACCGAAAACTGAAAACTGACTTCGAAGTTATGCAACCTAATATGCAAACGAAAACTGAAAACTGACTTCCAATTTTCAGTTGTCATTTTCGACCAGTTTTTTGAAATGTATGTATATATATATATATATATACACACACATATATATATAGATTTCAAAAAACTGGTCAAAAATGACAACTGAAAACTCACACGGCTGGCGCCGCCCTGAAGTTACAAATGAGGTTGCAAAGTTGCAACCCATATTTTTCAACAAAGAATTTTAAAGAAATGTATTTTTATAGAAGGAGGTATTTTTTAAAAAAATAGAAGTTAAAAACAAATACGGTAGTATATTTAGAAAATTGAAAGTATACATTTGAAACCCCGTTTTAAAGATTGTAAAAATGTAAAAGAAAGTTAAAAACATATATATTTTTGTAAATATCCCTTTAATTTTAGTGGTAAATTATGATTGATTCTAATTAATATTTATAAAAATTGGTCTGTAATATATAATAATGTAATTATGATTAATTATAAATCAAAAAAATGGGAAATTTGTTAATATTATGAAAATCAGTTAATATCATATATTTATATAATACTGATTGATTTTAGTTTACAATGGTAATATATTATAAATATTTTTTATATTAAAAAATATGTAATATATGGATATGTTAAATCAAGTAAATATTATAATGTAGTTTTTACTTCGAGAGAAAGTTTATAAAGTCTAATACATTAACAAATATTTATTAGACAATTGTAATTTTTAGTATTTATTAGCGTTCAAAAATACTAAAGATTTGAAAAATAATAGGGATTAAAAATTCAAACATAAAAAAATATTTATTTATTAATTGAATCTACCCCAAAATGGCTTCTGGGGAAGTTAAGTATTGAATCTCATGAAAATGGTCAAAATCGTAGGGGTTCTGTATGGAATCTAGTTTGCTCGTAACACAAAAATATGGGAAAATAAGATTATAACACCAAGTGTGGTGATAAATGCATTTTATATCCACTTGGAGTGTTCCATATCGGCTTAAATTGATTCACTTGGCCTCAAGTTTGTTGTAGTTTTGATGTGTTTTGTTTAAGTGTGCAGGTTTGTAGAAATGTCGATTAGGGTTGATGTTTCCGTCGTTTTTGGAGTTGATTTGCGCAATGGAATGAAGAATGGAGTTGTGATTAAGCTTTCATGAAGATTCTAAGTCAAGGAAATTTAAGAAGAAAAACAGGTGCAAAAAGAACGGAAGGAAAAGAAGAAGAAACGAAGAAACGGAGAAGAAAAGTGCAAACTGCCAGCATCCAGAGCGCAGGCAGCGCCCCTAGAGCGCTGGCAGCGCGCCCAGAACAGGCCAGGACAGAAATTGAAGCGCAGGTTGCGCTGTTCAAGCGCTGGCAGCGCCCGGTCGGCCAGAAAATCCCGGAAAATTACTGTTTTGCCCTAATTCGAATTGTAGTTGTATTTTAGGTAGTTTCTTGTACCTAAATCGAATTCTAATTGTATTATAGGGTATTTTCTTGTTGGGCAAGATATCTAGGGCCTATATAAACACATCTTAACATTGTAATTTACATCAAAACATAGAATTGCAAGGGAGAAAAGGAGAGAAAGGTTCAACGCTCGTGACAAGCAACGGATCTAGATCTACTTCATCTTTTGTACTCTTTTCTTAGGCGATATTCTGGATTATAGATTTGTTTTCTCAACTCTTTGTTCTATTAATATTACTACTTCCATTCATACTCTGTTTAATATCATGTTTGCATCAAATCCCATGATGACGAACGGTCAATTATGAACTAATCGTTGTCATGGGATTCTAATGGATTTATCTACGTAGCTTAGTAGTTTGATTGCTTTAAAGATTTGTGTGTGATGAATTTTTGATATCCTCGTATGGTTGTGATTCATGTGTTTAGATGCGTAGCTAACATTTAATTTGTTAATCTCTTTCGAAACGAGAGTGGATCTTGAGATTTAGAACTTGCCATGCTAGCATAGGATTATGTATGCTTTGTCATCATGATTTGTAGCATAAATAGAGATATATTATGCTGCCCTATGTGATCAATATGGATGACTTGAGCTTAAACAATTATGTTTTCAAATCGTATAGAGATATAGGGTCTAAACATAATTGGTGTCTACCCATCTTCTATCTCTTTTATGGATGTATGAGTAGTTTGGTGTTTGTATACCGAGAGGTAACCTATACTTGTTTCGTGTTGTCTGATCAGATATCAAAACCATCACATGCATTAATTAAAGGCATCATCTCTAAGCGAAGTAGTTAATGAAGTTAGGATCCCATGTTTATTCTCATATAAGTAATCCGAATTTAATAATTATTTAATTCTTAGTTTAATAATTTGCATCTTAGTTTAATTTAGATAATCAAAAACCCCTAATTGTTATTTGTCTTAGCAATGAGTTAAAACCATACATTGTTGCATAGGTACATCTACTGAATTGAAACCTAAACCAGATCTCTGTGGAACGAACTTGATTTTTATCTATATTACTTGTGACCACGTACACTTGCGTGATTTTGTGAACATTTGGCTATGAACTGGAGTTCACGATAAATTGAGGACTGGAGAACAACTCAAAAAAAGTATATGGGGAAGCCAATTGCAAGTATAGAAGTAACTATACAACGTAATGTGAGGTGGCAGGTGCCTGGGACTTTAAAACTAAGTGTCTATGTTTCTATCTTTGTGGATGCTCCTTACTTTTCGATTAGCATGGTAATAATAGATGTTGTAGGGAACTTTGTGATTGGAAAATGCATGAAAAAGGAGGGGAGGGTGTCTGTTCTGGAAGCTGAGGCCTTCGGGGTGTATGAAGTTTTAATATGGGTCAAACAGGTGTTCAATCAGCCAGTGACCATTGAGAATGATTCTCTTAAGGTAGTAAATGCTATGAATGGCGAGGTGTGCTACCAAGTTGAGGTGGGGGACTACTTACATGAGAGTCGAGCTCTTCTTCAAAGTCTAAATGATGTTTTCGTTAATTTTGATAAAAAGCAAGCAAATAGGGCAGCTGTTGAATCCCAACAATACAACCCAAGATTATAGAAAGAATACAATCTTGACTAAATTCTTTCGAATTGTTGGGGCTAAACAGTTTATGTATATTTTGAGAAAAGAGAAAATAAAACAAGTAAAATGAAAGTAAAGCAAACACACAACACTCTTTAAAAATTTCAGGTGGGTTTTTCTGTTCCGCCTGAGAATTAAATTTCTAAGAAATAATCTGTGAAGAAATTCACAGATGCTTGTTTACAGTGCTTTTGTGTTTACAAGAAAACCTAAGAATTCTAAGTGAAATGCTCAGTGTTTTCTCTACTTAAAATCAATGCTACACTTGGATTATATATACCCCAAGTTTACAACTCGTACAAGAAACAGAATATTACAATAGTCAAAGTCTTGCAGGCTTGCTTCACCATTCCTTGTCTTCATGTGATGTAAATTTGTCTGATTATCTTTGACAGATACTTCTTGAAATTATCATCAAATTTGCTTGCTCAGAAAAGTAATGTTTCTTTTTCTTCTTCGTTTCTAATACTAGCAACCATGTTTTTTTGAAGTCCATCAACCCATGTCATTTGTCAGCCATGTCAAGTCACTATCAACTGCTAAGATCAAAACATAATTTATTGAAGTGATTATCCGTTGAAGCTGTCATCCGTCGATGGGTTGAATGTTATCCGTTGATGTGTCATATCTATTGGTGTAGTATCTTTATCCGTTAAAGTACCATTTCACTTTTGCAAAATTACAAAGCACAACCTATTTACAATTAGCTAACCTATTCTGCATATCTATTGATAGTCAACATGACTTAAAAAACTATCAACTATGTCATAAACTGATAGCTTTTTCGTTGAGACTTTCAAAGCATGTTACAACACTTATCCATTGATAAGCTACCTCATCAACAGATGTTGATAAGCATGCCATTCATTTGAGTTACAAAATGACTTATAAAAAATGTGTTTTAGGTGTTTTGCAATATCATCAAGGACAACACAATTCCTAACATTCTTCCCCAATTTATGCCTGATAGAATTACAGACATAAATTCGAGCCTTGATGATAACAAAACACCTTCTAAAGAGTTACAGAATTAAAAAAAAACATACAACATTGTATTAAGCTTCAAAAGTACAGAAAATTAACTAAGTACAAAGTTGGGTTGAAAAATCATACTGACACAAGATGATGCTCCTTCAGCCTGTGCTGATTAGTCCTTTTTATTGCTTTTTTCATACCATGAATCTTTATGTTGTTTGTCTCCATTTGCCTTGCTAGAGATCTGTAGAATATATCTTCTTCCTGGTCATTTGGATCCAGCGCAATCATCAAGAATTTCAGATAATCATTGCTAGCTTTCTCCAATTGATCTTCCATTCTGAAGAATCTTTTACATCTCTCCTTGTCCCTAAACTCCATCATCTAGTAAGGTTCAAGATGAATCTTCTCGCCAGGTGTATATGGAATGTTTAGCTTCCTAGGAAAATTATCCTTTGAATGCCAACTACTCCCTATGTCATTGATCTTGTTGAGGATTATTGTTTTAGCCAGAGGAGTAAAACCACCCAATCTTCTCATACTTGACCAAATCTTTACTAATTTGCTATAGCTTTCATTCAGGATCTTGTGCAAAGGCCATATTATATCATTGCCTCATTTATAAACAAATACTAGTCTCTCTAGCAATCTCGCAGTTGCATCAAGAGCCCTCACTTTACTTAGCACATCCAAGAATAGATTGATATATGTGTATTCTTCAATATCAACTATAAAATTTTTTGTATCTTTCTTGGATGGCTCTTTCACAATCCGTGGCACCTCTACAATCTAAATTGACCTAGTTTGTTGCTTCCTAGTTCTTATTTTCTTCCTTTCTGAAGATATTCTGAACTTTGGAAACTCCAAGATGTTTATGTCAAAGTCAAACTCCATAGGTTCTGGCTTGATGTCCTCAATGTTGACAGCATAAGGATTTGTGGTTTGGGTAGATTGTTGTGAAATTTGATGTTGTGTTATGGTAGGTTGAGGTAGTGTATCTTCAGCTTCAATTTCTGGGCTCACAGGCCTATTTGCTCTTTGCTTGCCTGGCATTTTCCTGCCCACAGTCTTAGTCTTCATTTTCTTTCTCTGCTTAGCTTGGGCCTCTTCTTCTGTAGCCTCTTTCTCCATTTCTTCATCCAACTCATGTACCAATTCTTCAGCCAATCTTGCTTCTTTCTCAGTAAAGTCTTCAGTAAGCATCTCAGAGATAGGTTTTACAATTTGACCTCCTTATAGTAGCCTTGCAGTTTGTTCAGCCTTGGCCTCTCCAAAGTTTTGATGCCCTGCAGGTACACAGATTTGAACACCATCCCTGTAAATGAAAGCCGGTTTCCTCCTTAGCACCACATCTTCAGTAGCATTTAACTTGAGCAACTCTTTTCCCATCAGTTTGCACTCATCAGGCCTAGATACCATTCTTCTTTATGGGAGACCTAGCACCACTGAATATGGGCTTGAATTCTGACACAAATGATGGCTCCCCTTTGAATAGAGACTTAGGCACAATCATCTCTGGAACCAAAACTTATCTGATAGTAGCTGTTATAGGAGGGAATGGCATGGATGTTTGTGGATGAGAAACCAACCTGGAAGCAATAGAATCCTTAGGAATTGAAGTTGGTTTCCCCTCATTAAAGGCATATTCTCTCCCTCGGTTGTAGGCATTAATATTGGAGTTGAAATTGGAGTTGAAGTAGATGGTACCTCTACACTCTTCGCCCACTTTTTGTTAGCATCAAGGGTGGCAGAAGTAGGTAGGTCTAAGAGTTGTTGTAGAAGTTTGATCTGTTAATTTTGACCCTCACTGAGAATTTTCTTATTTTCAAGAATATTGGTCATTTGGGTCTCCAACTGCCCAACTCTAGCAGTGAGTGCATCAACAGATTTTTCAACATCAGAATCCTTTCTCAGCCTCTATTGAAGTTGCCTCATGGTGAAATCAGGAAATAAGAGATCCAACTACTTCTTCTAATCGTCTTGAGCATTTTTAATGGCATCCCTTAGATCATCTTTATCCATGGCCCTTTGATTTAATAAACATTTGTGCAACTTCAGAGTGGCTAGAAAGTTTTCTTGTAGCATCTTGATAGCTGAATCTTCACTTGACTTGGTAGCTACAGCCCTTTGGTACTGTACTACTAGCTCTGTATGTGCATCTCTGGAGATATAGGAATTTGACAGCAACCGTTCATGCATATCTCCAAAGTGTGAGTACACTACTTCTTCACCCTCACTTCCAGCATCCGACTCTTCATACTCAAAACTATCACCAGCTCCTAGAGGCATCTTAGTGATGGCATCTTTGGCCCTTTACGTTGACTCTATTGTGTGAACTAAGTTGAGCATTTGCTCTACCTCCACATTGCCTTGTTCAGCAAGCACTTGATATGCTGATATAGGATCAGTAAATGTCTCAGTCCCAAGAGAAATTTGGTCAATTGTTTGTTGGTATTCCTTTTGGAATTCTATTTCTCTTATGGCATCACTGACATCCATTAACTCACTTGCAATGGCTGTTTCCACCCTTATGTCCCCTTCACCTGATTTTCTCTCATATTCTTCCTCTTTTGCATTAGGGGCTCCCCCTAGCTCACACCTCTCACACCCTCACCTACTAAGGTGGTACTCTCCAACTCTCCTTTTGCTCTGTTGAAGTCACAGAAAGAATTTATTCCTTGAATAATAATGATATTGTTAGCAACATCACTATATCCTTTCCACTTGGTTATTAACTCTCGTTCTTTCTCCAACTATTTTCTCAAAATTTCTTCTCTTTTTAAAACCTTAATCAATTCATTCTTAGCAATCTAGCAATCTCTTTTCATTGTTTCAAACTCAATGAACTGAGTTTCTAACACAGCATTTCTATCACTTAATAGAGTATTTAAATCCCTAATACTTTTGTTCTAATTGTTAAGTGATTTCATAGTGACATGCATATTATACAATTCAAGAGACATTTCCTGTATTGTACTATTATATTCATCTTTAGAAAGCTCAATTATGGTTGTTGAGAATACCTGATTACTTGCTGAGCTAGCCTCCTGGTCATTTGAGTTTGCCAAGAGTGCCAAGTTGACATACTCTTCTTCATCATCAGTGTCACCACTTGCAGCCCAGTCATTATCCCTTGACATGAATGCCTTTTCTTTTTACCTAAGAAGATCAAAATATTTCTTTGTGTAGTCAACAGGTTCAAACTGTTTCTTTTCCTTCTCAGCTTTTGATTTTCTGCACTAATTGGCAAAGTGCCCAACAATTCCACAGCTAAAGCATTTGATTTTTGATCTCTCAACCACATCTCTGTTTGGTTGATAGCTTTTTCTGGATTGCCTGGCTGATGCAGGGTTCTTCTTGAATCTAAGCTTAGATTTTTTTTTTGACAAGAATGCCAAATAGTCATCTATCTCATTTGATTCATCTCCACTAGATGCTTCCACTTTTTCAACCAACTTGTTTTACCTTTGCTAGTCTCAGAACTACCTTCACAAGTACTTGTACTTGGTGTAGATTTCATATTCACCATCTTGAACATTTTGAACACTGGCCACCAATGCCACAGCTGCACCCTTTTTCTAATTCTTCTCAATATCCTCATCCTATTGTAATTCAAGCTCATAGGTCTTTAGAATCTCATATAGTCTCTCAAGTGTAAAGTCTTTATATTCTTGAGAATTTCTCAAAGCGGCAGTCATGAGTTTCTATTCTTTAGGTAAAGACCTCAAGAATTTGAGATTGGAATCTTTTGTCTGATACACCCTTCCATACAAATTCAGACCATTTAGTAGTTTTTGGAATCTAATGTAAATGTCTGTTATGCTCTCACCAGCCTTGAAGTGAAAATGTTCATACTATTGTATGAGGAGTTGCATCTTGTTCATTGCCTTCACAAAGGGTTTGTATTGTTGGGTTTCAACCTAATATGATGTTATGGAATTGGGTGGTCCAAGATATATATTGGTAAGATAATAATTGTATGTGTAGATAATTATTATATATAGTCTGTCTTGATCACTAAGTTGGGTAATTAGGTGTAAAGAATTGGAAGGCTTGTAGAACAAGTATGGTAAAACTTGTAAAACAAGTATGGTAAGTCTTAGTGGCTAAGTTTTTGGTTGGCTATATATACATAGTCATATTGTATTTGTTTAATGTGGTGAAAGCTTAAGAGATGTAGTCTTAAGTATTGTTTGGGAGATGCTTGAGCATTGTTGGCTCAAGTATCGGGGTTGGGACACTATTGAGGTGTTATTGTTTTGATGTATTATTGATTATTGATGGATTAATAATACAAGTTTGGGGCGTGAGTGTTTCCACGTCAAATATTTTTTTTTCTTGTTTTGCTTTTACTTATTGTTGATAGAAGTAGAAGTAATACTTGAATAGTGTTTGACCGCGCTTTGGTGGATCTTGTTAAATCAATTGGTTATGTGTGTGCTCTGTATTGGTGGTTTGTGAATCTCGGATTGTATAAGTCCCCTAACCTAACAATTGATATCAAAGCCAAGGTTTGGGTTCGTGATGGATGAGGTTGAGGGAAAGTTTGATGTTCAATTGGTATGGCAGAGCATGATGAAGGATTTGCTGACAAGGAGATTGCTGCTAAAGCGGGTAGAGACAAAGTTGCGTGCGGTTTGGCGGTTGACCTGCACCGTGGATCAATCATGTGTACGGGATCGAGATGGAAGAAGATGGAAGAGGTCATCGTAATTATTTCAATGGCTTGATCAACCAGGTGAACTATTTGGGTGATACTAGTGATTTTCTTCAGGAGACTGAAGGATTGTGAAAGCAAGGATCGGGTGACTCAATATATAGAAAGGCTACAGTGCCCAAATGAATAGTGATCTTGAGGAATCCAGGGAAATGGTGTGTAGGTACTCTATACTAGGGATGGAAAATGAGTAAACAAAAACTATATTAGTGTTGTACATTGAAAATAAGTGACTCGAAATGACGATGGATTTTAGAAATTCCTGAATTTTGATTTTGAGGATTTCGAGCTCGAACGAACTTCTATATCTTGGATATAAAGGAGTATAGAAATACTAAAGGAATTATATATTGAGGAATTAGTGAATTTAAGTTAAACCAAGGGATTATTAAGTTAAGAGAATACCAAAGGAAATTGGATTTGTAAATGATTTCGAAAACCACTGAGATAATGAGGTATACTCGAAACGAACCACGATTAGACGAATATGGAAACCAAGCAACCAAGATTAGTAATTTAGCAAGGGTGCATACCACATTATGATTGTCCAAGGTTAGTAGCATAATACTTAGAAAATAAGTAAATGAGAATATGAACTCATCTTAATGACATCACTAATGACCTCATATTCCACTAACTCAAAATTAAGGGCAAATTAGTCTTTAAACCATAGGATTTTCCACAAAACTCTAGAATTCTCAAGAAATTAAGACAATATGAGATAGGATTAACAAAACACAAAAAAAATCTCTTCCCCCATCCTCTTCATTGCATTCGGCCAAGAGAAAAAAAAAGGGAAATTGGAAACTTGAAACCCTAGTTCCAAGCCATCTAAATTCAAGGAAAAATTCATGAAGGTTGCTTACATATAGACTAAGGTATGCTATGAATTCTAGCTTCTAACTCCATTCCATATTTGAGAAATAAATCATGAAGGTGATGATGAATAGTGCATAAATAGTAACTTTAAGAAACTAACTTGGTTTTTCATGGCTCCTTTAGTTGATTCAAGCTATTGTAAGGTTGTTAAGGATTATCCAAGGCTTGTTGGGTGTTGTTAGAGCTTCAATAAGGTATATTCATGCTTGCTCTTTTATATTTATGGTGGATATTGTTTGGTTTAGTGATTAAATAGTGTAAATGTCAAGATTATGATGTTATATGTGTTTGTAAGTGGTTTGAGTTAAATATGGAAGTGTTTGGGATTGTAACCATGGCTGGTGAAGAAGACCACATGGTGTAGGTGATGATTATGGTGTTTGATAATTGATTTGGAGGAGTTGGATTTATGGAAAGTACGAAATTATAGCCGTTATAATGCCCGATTTTCGTTAGGATGTAAGTTGTCCTGTTTTGGACCCCCTGCATCCGTACGGTACCCTACTGTCCAGGTTCCTAATTAACTATGAAATGATAGAGCTTAGTTCATAGATCGTTTTGATATAAGGTGCGTTAAAATCTGATGAACGGTTTAGGAGAAAAGTCAGTTTTAGTGAAAGCGGTTCAGAAACCGAGAAACCGTAAATGTATCAAACTTGAGGTTACAATTACCATACTTTAACATTGTTAAAAGTCACGAAATTTTGGGATATGGTAGTAGTGTGGTCAAAGAACTATTTCCAGTTGACCTTGCAATAAAATTCGAAATTTAAAAATTATAAGAAATTCTGCAGTCGAGTGTGGTCGTTAAGGGAAATGGTGAAAACCCCTGAAACTTCGATTTAGGTTATAAATGGTTAAGTTCTTGAACCTTTTGGGTAATAGGAATACGTTAAACATATATTAAAGTTTCAAAGGTAATGTTATACAAGAGTCTAGTGACTAAGAGATGTGGTTCTAACGACGGTCCTTTTGTGTTTATAGAAACTCCGGAAGAGGGACGAACCATACCGTCAGGATACCGAAACCGAGGCAAGATTTCTTCTATCCTTACTTGTAAAACTACTTATCTTCACAAAGAAATTTGATTTCATGGAATATATATGTGATGCTATTATTACTATATTGTGAAGAAATTGTCTTCCTTGAGTATTAATATTGAAAAGAAAGATATACGAAGATGTATATGAATATGGATATGAGTATAAGATGTATATGAATATGAATAAGAGTATGAGATGGATATGTATAGAGATGATTATGCATGAATTGAACATGCCTTATGATTATGAGAATAAGAGAGAATGGTATCAGTTGTTATCGAGGGTTATATGGTTATAATATTATATTAAAAATGTTCTTTTTGAGTATCAGTGGTTTAATAAACATTATTTGATTATCATGCATTACTCTTAAAATAGATGGAATATTTTACGAATATAAAAGTATATTTGATTTCTGAATATGAAAGAGAGGTCTGAATCATAATCAAAGCATTATGATATATATATTTTATAGAAGTAATGTGCGAGGATGGAAATGATATGAGAGAATGATATGTGGAAATGAAAGTGAGAAAATGGAAATGTGGAATGATATTTTGAAAAGAGAATAATGATGTGATAAAGAGGGGGATTGCAACAGACTTGCGTAAGTGGCTGTGTCAGGGCTGTGTGCGACACAGTCCAGCATTTATTATTTTTATTACGGTACGAAGATGCCAAGGGAGGATGTTAGCAGGTGGCCTTCCTCCAGGGATGATCTTCATTCCTTCTACCGGTAGTAAAAAGAGAGCAGGTACGATTAGGCGACTGATCATCGTCCTAACGTATCAGGCGACAGCAGATATCCCCAATGTTTTTGAAAAGAAAGTGTAGACAATGGTTTTCAGATTTCTATACTGAAAACAGAATAATGATATGAGATGATGG
Organism: Saposhnikovia divaricata; assembly: GCA_036435485.1. Taxonomy (NCBI): domain Eukaryota; kingdom Viridiplantae; phylum Streptophyta; class Magnoliopsida; order Apiales; family Apiaceae; genus Saposhnikovia; species Saposhnikovia divaricata. The sequence goes on from CM071598.1 coordinate 63,006,482, forward strand.
AATTATGGTTACAGATGAAGAAAAACTGATATTATATTATTTCAGATTTCTATACTGAAAACAGAATAATGATATGAGATGATGGAATTATGGTTGCAGATGAAGAAAAACTGATATTATATTAATTTAGATTTCTTTCTTATAATAGTGAGTGGATGATGTATTATTAAATAAGAGCTTTATTCTCCCTTATGGATTTTAATTGTTCCCTGCTATTATATGTGCATATACATATATATATATATATATATATAACTGTTCACATTTTAAATTTTAGTTACAGTATTATCTTGCTGAGCTGTTATAGCTCACTCTTGCTACTTATGTATATAGCAGCTAGGTCCCATGCCGATACTACGTACCACACCCCGCAAGAGGGTAAGGGAAAGGCGACCTTTTGAGCGAGTGCTGGCGACCATCCCCGAGGTAGTGACAAGCGAAGGGGCTTAGTAGATTTATGTAAATTAAGTGTGTAAGTTGTAATAAACATTAGTTGTTGAAGTGCTTCCTGTAGAAGCTTTGTTCAACAATGTATTTAGTAAATTCTGGGCTTATAATAACTGTTAACTTTAAAACCTTTAAATATTGTGGATGTTGTTCTATGAGCATATGACTGGTGTGTGTGTGTATTAGTGTGGGGTCAACTGCTTATAAAAAAAAAACTACAGAGATATTGATATTGATCGGAAATTGGACTGTGATGGCCCGGATCCTTGACCCCGGATCCCGGGGCGTCACAGATGGTATCAGAGCTAAGAGTCATAATGCTCAAGAACAAAAGTAATAATAATAAATATATCAGTTATAATATAAATTGTGAACTTCCATCAAGTTCAGGGGTGGTATATCGCAGGTAGTATTTACTTTAAGCATATATTATAATTTTATAGACTGTTACTAATAGAATTTTATGTTTTATTATAGGGAGCGGAGATGGGTGAGCCGAGTCAGGACCCCCAGTGGCTAGGGATGTCAGAGCAGGAGCTATTAGATCTTCAGCTGGCCGGGGTAGAGGTCCCCGAGTATGCAGTTGAGGACCTCAGGGAGAGACGCCGGGCGGCGGCTAGAGAGCGATTAGAGAGAGAGGAGGCAGAGGAGCAGAGACGGAGAGATGTTGTGGCCCTAGTGCCATATATGGGTAGACCGTCTACAGGATCTGACGAGGCAGGTCCTTCCAGAGTGAGATCGGAGATCCCTGAGGAGGAGAGGCCACTGCGTAAGAGGCCTAGGTTGTCAGTTATACCTGAGGAGCCAATTGAGTGGAGGGATATTCAGATGGTTTCCACCCCTGTCCGACCTGTCCCAGTGCCGTCACCAGTTCCATCCCCTCTACCTAGTCCTGATCCTATAGATGATCCTTTTGAGCAGTTTACCCCTCCAGGGCATTTTGGGTTTTTTGAGGAGGAGGAGGATCCTTCAGAGGATGCTGAGACAGAGTCGGTTCCTCCATCCCCACCCTTTGCACCTCCACCACCTCCACCTGTGGATGCACCTCCCCTAGCTGTACCCCCTCAGGAGGCACCCCTACCGGCGGGTGACCCACTTTCAGCTACCTTATTGACCGAGTACTTTGCCCTTCAGGGACAGTTGGAGGAGTCCCGCAGGACTATAGACACCCTTCTACAGAGGTTAGAGAGAGGGAGAGGAGGGGTTATCCCGGATGGGATGTCTCTGGGGATGATCAGTATTGAGCTACGAGCATTAGGAGATATTAGGAGGTTGTTGGGTGATAGAGGAGACCCGGCATGGAGGGCCCAGATAGTTGATACGGTTACTACCATGGTAGTCCAGATCCGGGATGTTGTCAGGGCAGGGTTGTGAGCCGGGATAGTAGTTTCGTCACTAATCAGACTAGTCATCTTGTTGATGTCATTTTGGGGATTAGTTTAGTTGTTCACTGTTTTAATCACAGTCTGATTAGAGGACAATTAGTAGTACTTTTGTGATATCGGATTAGTATGTACGGCTATGTTTTGGGTTTCGAACCTTGTATTAGATGATGTATATTATTAGCAGTAAAAGATGTTGTACCCAAATTGTAAAATATTTATGTACATTAATGAAGTTTGTGCATTTCTATCTAAATTTTTGCTGCATTTTTATAAATGTTGAGACTCAAAAATATTGATGTATAAAAGGTGATTGACTTAATGAAAAGGCTATCGTGTTAAGGGCGATACAACTACCTACTAAGGTTATGGTATAACTAGATGCAAATCGCGTGATAAAGATATTGTGATGTGCAAATGAGTTAATTAATGATATAATCGTGTATATAGAAATGATGTATATAGTAACCCAAATTCGGGTAATTAATAAGGACTATTGTTATGTACAGAACTATGCCGCCTAGACGTGATAGTAGAGCGATGCAAGAGGAAATGAGAGAGACGAAAGAAGTCGAAATATCGAAGGTACTAGACTGAACGAAAATGCTCATAATGAAGAAAATCATGAAGAAGGAGAAGAGGAATCTACTGGCCAACAAAGGAATCCGGGAGGTGATCCCTTTACCCAATTCATGGACTTATTAAGACAGAATTTGGCTAATCCACAGAATCCCCAACAACCACCTGTTCTCCCCAATCAGGCAGCTAATTCCTTTCGTGCCTTTAAGTCGTTAAAGCCCCCAGAATTTGAGGGAACCACTAACCCAGTAGTAGCTAGGGCATGGCTAAAAGAAATGGAGAAAGCTTTCGAAATACTGAGGATAGAGGAAGATCAGAAAACCGTTTTTGCCGCCTATCTCTTAAAGGGAGAGGCAAATTACTGGTGGGAAGCTAAGAAGAACTTAGAAGAAGCGGGAGTGATAACCTGGGAGCGTTTCACTAGGGTGTTCCTAGAAAAGTATTCTCCTAGGTATTTAGAAAACCAAATGGAATTAAAGTTTCTGGAGTTAAAACAGGATAACCTAACAGTAGCAGAGTATGAAACTAAATTTACAGAACTGTCGAGGTTTGTTCCCGAGTTTGTGCGTACTAAAGAACAACGTGCAAAAAGGTTTCAAAAAGGGTTGAAACCCTGGTTACGAACGAGAGTGGCCCCATTTGAGTTGACTGATTATGCTGCAGTGGTTCAAAAGGCATCAATTATAGAGGCCGAGAGTGAGCAGGCTCAAATAGGTCGAGAGAATAAGAAAAGAATATTTGAGGGCCCAAAAGGAGGTTCAAGTGAGGGAAGCTACTTTAACAAAGGAGGTAGAGGACAAAAATCTCAATTTGTGGGAAAGTCGGGGGGTAACAAGACTACTAGTAAGACGGTGAATCAGGGTGGAAAATCTTCAGGGACATTTCAGTCCAATCAATCACGACCACCATTACCAGATTGTGACACGTATGGTAAGAAGCATATAGGAGTCTGTAGAGTGCTGGGAGTAACTTGTTTCAAGTGTGGACAAAAAGGACACTACCTTAACCAGTGCCCATCAACTGATACAAACCCTAAAAGAGATGTTAAGTGTTACCAGTGTGGGAAATTAGGACACATTGCTAGAGATTGCCGTTCAGGTAGGTCATACGCGCCAGGACAGAGTGGGGCTGCTTCAAATAGGCCTACTGCTAAAGTGTACAACATGACCTTAGGGGAAGCGTTGACGAAACCAGATGCGGATACAGGTACTTGCTTTTCGATTTAAATTTTGTGTGTAAGTCTTTGGTTAAGGATCGACTTAATCAATTAATGGAATAAATAAGTTAATAATATAGATAAGGAAAATCAGTATCTGTTAAGGGCTAGGAAACGTTATGAAAAGAAAAGTAGGAGTGTTTTGGGAAAACACAAGCTCGTTGAGACGAACAGGAAATATATATTATAGGTGGTATTTTCTTACAATTGTTTTAAAGAATATTATTAGAGTTTATTTTCTAGAAAATTTTACAGAAAGGAGCTATAGGAATATTGAGGAGTTAATATTTATGTCATGATAGAGATCAGAAGATGGTCAAACCATAAGTGAGATACACTACCATTCAGAAAAGGTCAATGTAGTGGCGGATATCTTCGTCAAAAGAGGAATGAGAGACGAGATAACATGGAATGACTAGAAACAGGAGGAGATTTGTGAGGAAAAGACAGTAAAAGGACTGCTATTGATAAACTAAATGGCATGTTGATGAATGACAAGGAAGTTATGTTGGTGTATTTCTGCGCAAACAAGATAGAGATATTACAGAAGGAAAAGGATAAAGGAAATAGTGTGGAAGTTAGAAGGTGTGAATGAGAAAGATACTTATGGACATTTCCAACATGATTCCGGGACGGAATCCTTTTAAGGGGGGAAGACTGTAATAACCCTAACTATAGAAAGGCTACAGTGCCCAAATGAATAGTGATCTTGAGGAATCCAGGGAAATGGTGTGTAGGTACTCTATACTAGGGATGGAAAATGAGTAAACAAAAACTATATTAGTGTTGTACATTGAAAATAAGTGACTCGAAATGACGATGGATTTTAGAAATTCCTGAATTTTGATTTTGAGGATTTCGAGCTCGAACGAACTTCTATATCTTGGATATAAAGGAGTATAGAAATACTAAAGGAATTATATATTGAGGAATTAGTGAATTTAAGTTAAACCAAGGGATTATTAAGTTAAGAGAATACCAAAGGAAATTGGATTTGTAAATGATTTCGAAAACCACTGAGATAATGAGGTATACTCGAAACGAACCACGATTAGACGAATATGGAAACCAAGCAACCAAGATTAGTAATTTAGCAAGGGTGCATACCACATTATGATTGTCCAAGGTTAGTAGCATAATACTTAGAAAATAAGTAAATGAGAATATGAACTCATCTTAATGACATCACTAATGACCTCATATTCCACTAACTCAAAATTAAGGGCAAATTAGTCTTTAAACCATAGGATTTTCCACAAAACTCTAGAATTCTCAAGAAATTAAGACAATATGAGATAGGATTAACAAAACACAAAAAAAATCTCTTCCCCCATCCTCTTCATTGCATTCGGCCAAGAGAAAAAAAAAGGGAAATTGGAAACTTGAAACCCTAGTTCCAAGCCATCTAAATTCAAGGAAAAATTCATGAAGGTTGCTTACATATAGACTAAGGTATGCTATGAATTCTAGCTTCTAACTCCATTCCATATTTGAGAAATAAATCATGAAGGTGATGATGAATAGTGCATGAATAGTAACTTTAAGAAACTAACTTGGTTTTTCATGGCTCCTTTAGTTGATTCAAGCTATTGTAAGGTTATTAAGGATTATCCAAGGCTTGTTGAGTGTTGTTAGAGCTTCAAGAAGATATAATCATGCTTGCTCTTTAATATTTATGGTGGATATTGATTGGTTTAGTGATTAAATAGTGTAAATGTCAAGATTATGATGTTATATGTGTTTGTAAGTGGTTTGAGTTAAATATGGAAGTGTTTGGGATTGTAACCATGGCTGGTGAAGAAGACCACATGGTGTAGGTGATGATTATGGTGTTTGATAATTGATTTGGAGGAGTTGGATTTATGGAAAGTACGAAATTATAGCCGTTATAATGCCCGATTTTCGTTAGGATGTAAGTTGCCCTGTTTTGGACCCCCTGCATCCGTACGGTACCCTACTGTCCAGGTTCCTAATTAACTATGAAATGATAGAGCTTAGTTCATAGATCGTTTTGATATAAGGTGCGTTAAAATCTGATGAACTGTTTAGGAGAAAAGTCAGTTTTTGTGAAAGCGGTTCAGAAACCGAGAAACCGTAAATGTATCAAACTTGAGGTTACAATTACCATACTTTAACATTGTTAAAAGTCACGAAATTTTGGGATATGGTAGTAGTGTGGTCAAAGAACTATTTCCAGTTGACCTTGCAATAAAATTCGAAATTTAAAAATTATAAGAAATTCTGCAGTCGAGTGTGGTCGTTAAGGGAAATGGTGAAAACCCCTGAAACTTCGATTTAGGTTATAAAAGGTTAAGTTCTTGAACCTTTGGGGTAATAGGAATACGTTAAACATATATTAAAGTTTCAAAGGTAATGTTATACAAGAGTGTAGTGAGTAAGAGATGTGGTTCTAACGACGGTCCTTTTGTGTTTATAGAAACTCCGGAAGAGGGACGAACCATACCGTCAGGATACCGAAACCGAGGCAAGATTTCTTCTATCCTTACTTGTAAAACTACTTATCTTCACAAAGAAATTTGATTTCATGGAATATATATGTGATGCTATTATTACTATATTGTGAAGAAATTGTCTTCCTTGAGTATTAATATTGAAAAGAAAGATATACGAAGATGTATATGAATATGGATATGAGTATAAGATGTATATGAATATGAATAAGAGTATGAGATGGATATGTATAGAGATGATTATGCATGAATTGAACATGCCTTATGATTATGAGAATAAGAGAGAATGGTATCAGTTGTTATCGAGGGTTATATGGTTATAATATTATATTAAAAATGTTCTTTTTGAGTATCAGTGGTTTAATAAACATTATTTGATTATCATGCATTACTCTTAAAATAGATGGAATATTTTACGAATATAAAAGTATATTTGATTTCTGAATATGAAAGAGAGGTCTGAATCATAATCAAAGCATTATGATATATATATTTTATAGAAGTAATGTGCGAGGATGGAAATGATATGAGAGAATGATATGTGGAAATGAAAGTGAGAAAATGGAAATGTGGAATGATATTTTGAAAAGAGAATAATGATGTGATAAAGAGGGGGATTGCAACAGACTTGCGTAAGTGGCTGTGTCAGGGCTGTGTGCGACACAGTCCAGCATTTATTATTTTTATTACGGCACGAAGATGTCAAGGGAGGATGTTAGCAGGTGGCCTTCCTCCAGGGATGATCTTCATTCCTTCTACCGGTAGTAAAAAGAGAGCAGGTACGATTAGGCGACTGATCATCGTCCTAACGTATCAGGCGACAGCAGATATCCCCAATGTTTTTGAAAAGAAAGTGTAGACAATGGTTTTCAGATTTCTATACTGAAAACAGAATAATGATATGAGATGATGGAAATATGGTTACAGATGAAGAAAAACTGATATTATATTATTTCAGATTTCTATACTGAAAACAGAATAATGATATGAGATGATGGAATTATGGTTGCAGATGAAGAAAAACTGATATTATATTAATTTAGATTTCTTTCTTATAATAGTGAGTGGATGATGTATTATTAAATAAGAGCTTTATTCTCCCTTAAGGATTTTAATTGTTCCCTGCTATTATATGTGCATATACATATATATATATATATATATATATATATATATATATATATATATACCTGTTCACATTTTAAATTTTAGTTACAGTATTATCTTGCTGAGCTGTTATAGCTCACTCTTGCTACTTATGTATATAGCAGCTAGGTCCCATGCCGATACTACGTACCACACCCCGCAAGAGGGTAAGGGAAAGGCGACCTTTTGAGCGAGTGCTGGCGACCATCCCCGAGGTAGTGACAAGCGAAGGGGCTTAGTAGATTTATGTAAATTAAGTGTGTAAGTTGTAATAAACATTAGTTGTTGAAGTGCTTCCTGTAGAAGCTTTGTTCAACAATGTATTTAGTAAATTCTGGGCTTGTAATAACTGTTAACTTTGAAACCTTTAAATATTGTGGATGTTGTTCTATGAGCATATGACTGGTGTGTGTGTGTATTAGTGTGGGGTCAACTGCTTATAAAAAAAAAAAAACTACAGAGATATTGATATTGATCGGAAATTGGACTGTGATGGCCCGGATCCTTGACCCCGGATCCCGGGGCGTCACATGTGCAGTTAATGACACTATCAAACATGTCTTGGTCTAAACCATTGAACAGAATGTTCATGGTTTTCTTGTCTTTATGAATCTATTCCAAGTCCTCAGCTGTAAATTCACTTGGCAATTTGGGAATTGGCCTTCCAGCAATTGCAGTGCCGGTAGTTGCTCCAACACCATCATTGGGCTTCATTGGTACATGTGGCCCTTTCTCTATGCAATCCACATAGCCTTCATCAATGGCCAACAGATGTAAATGCATCTTTACTTTCCAGTGAAAGTAGATGTCTTTGTCAAGAGGTATATTCACTCCTGCATCCTTCTTTCCCATGGTTTTAATTGCTTCTGGATCTTTAAACTTCTTGTATATTAGAAGTTTGCTCCGATACCAATTGTTAAATCCCAACAATACAACCCAAGATTGTAGAAGGGGGGTTGAATACAATCTTGACTAAATTCTTTCAAATTGTTGAGGCTAAACAGTTTATGTATATTTTAAGAACAGAGAAAATAAAACAAGTAAAATGAAAGTAAAGAAAACACACAACACTCTTTAAAAATTCATGTGGGTTTTTCCGTTCCAACTGAGAATTATATTTCAAAAAAATAATCTTTGAAGAAATTCACAGATGCTTGTTTACAGTGCTTTTGTGTTTACAAGAAAACCTAAGAATTCTAAGGGAAATGCTCAGTGTTTTCTCTACTTAAAATCAATGCTACAATTGGATTATATATACCCCAAGTTTACAACTCCTACAAGAAACAGAATATTACAATAGTCAAAGTCTTGCAGGCTTGCTTCACCATTCCTTGTCTTCATGTGATGCAATGTTACACTTGGGTTATATATACCCCAAGTTTACAACTCCTACAAGATACAAAATATTATAATAGTCAAAGTCTTGCAGGCTTGCTTCAAAATTCTTTGTCTTCATGTGATGCAAATTTGTGTGATTATCTTTGACAGATACTTCTTGAAATTATCATCCAATTTTCTTGCTCAGAAAAGTAATGTTTCTTTTTCTTCTTCGTTTCCGATACTAGCAACCATGTTTTTTTGAAGTCCATCAACCCATATGATTTGTCAGCCATGTCAAGTCACTATCAACTGCTAAGATCAAGACATAATTTGTTGAAGTGATTATTCGTTGAAGCTATCATCCGTCGATGGGTTGAATGCTATCCATTGATGTGTCATATCTGTTGGTGTAGTATCTTTATCAGTTAAAGTACCATTTCACTTTTGCAGAATTACAAAGCACAACCTATTTACCATCAGCTAACCTATTCTGCATATCTATTGATAGTTAACATGACTTAAAAAACTATCAATTATGTCATAAACTGATAGCTTTTTCGTTGAGACTTACAAAGCATGTTACAACACTTATCCGTTGATAAGCTACCTCATCAACAAATGCTGATAAGCATGCCATTCGTTAATGAGTTACAAAATGACTTATGAAAAATGTGTTTTAGGTGTTTTGCAATATCATCAAGGACAACACAATTTCTAACAGCAGCCCATAAGATGGCTCGAGTCCCTTGTTCGTGGAATCGCTACAACTTGTTCAAGTATCCTCCGAATGTTTTGTTGGAGACGTTTTTGTTTGATTCTATTTCGAGTTAATAAAAATTTTCTCGGTTAAAAAAACACTACTATAAAAAGGAAAATGGTAATTATTAACACTAAAAATTCGAAAATAAAAAGAGAAAATGTAGTTATTAACACTAAAAATTTGAAAAGTATAAAGTAAAACAATTTCTAACATTAAAAATTACAAAAATCTATAAAAATCAGATCGGAAAATTTTTAGAGAATTTACCAAAAATACTAGATTTAAAGTTTCTTTTTGCAAAAATACCATCTTCTTCAATTAATTGCATATTTACTAAACTAAGTTTCTAAATTGCAAAAATACTACAAATTAGGGTTTCCCCCCTCCCTCTACTGCTGCCTGCTCCCGCCGCCTTCTACTCTTTTTTTTTAAGGTGAGGCGATATTTTGGTTGCAACTAAATGCAACCACATTCAACTTTTTTTAAGTTGGAAAGATTTTGGTGGATTTGGGTTGCAAGGCCCCGCCAGGGGCAACATTCAACTGAATGCAACCACATTCAACTTTTTTTTTTTAAGTTGGGGAGATTTTAGTGGATTTGGGTTGCAAGGCCCCGCCAGGGGCAACATTCAACTGAATGCAACCACATTCAACTAAATGCAACCACATTCAACTTTTTTTTAAGTTGGGAAGATTTTGGTGGATTTGGGTTGCAAGGCCCCGCCAGGGGCAACATTCAACTGAATGCAACCACATTCAACTTTTTTTTTAAGTTGGGGAGATTTTAGTGGATTTGGGTTGCAAGGCCCCGCCAGGGGCAACATTCAACTGAATGCAACCACATTCAACTAAATGCAACCACATTCAACCGAATGCAACCACATTCAACTTTTTAAGTTGGGGAGATTTTGGTAGATTTTGGTTGCATGGCCCCGTCAGGGGCATTCTTTGAATATATATATATATATATAAAGTCCAAAAAAGAGGTCGAAAATGACAACTGAAAAATGGAACTTGAAATCAGAAATTTAGTTGGATGTGGTTGCATTCAGTTGAATGTGGTTGCATTTAGTTGAATATGCCCCTGCGGGGCCTTGGAACCCAAAATCAACCCACTTTTTTTAAAAAAAAGTTGCATGTGGTTGCATTCAGTTGAATATGCCCCTGCGAGGCCTTGAAACCCAAAATCAGTCCACCTTAAAAAAAAAAAAGTAAAAGGCGGCGGGAACTAGCATTTTTGCAATTTGAAACTTAGTTTAGTAAAATTGCAAATAGTCAATCTTAACAAAAGTAAATGTGCAAAAATTTACTTTTTCTATTTATTTATGAAAAAAGCCCAAAATTTTCGTAGTATTGATATTGATTGTAACTTAAATCATTCATTAATTATTATTTTTCCATTTTGGGAAAAAGGGGCCCAATAAAGGGGGACAAAATGACAAACGCACCCTTGTATCATCTGGTTATCGATTGGATGGACTACCGAAGCCCACAGTTCTGAAATTCAGTTTTGTACTGAGCCGGAAGAGCAGCACTTGAACTCTACCTTCCCTTCCATCCCAGCAAGACCATGGGCTTGGCTTCAACAATCCAAAGCTGTCCCCCTAAATTTCCGTTAGGCCTTTCTCAGGTTTCATCTCTCTTACGCGGACCTCCTTTTCCGAAACGGGTTCGGATCCAACACCTCAATTTTGCTCCATCTCTGCTCCTCTCTCCCGGTAATTTTACACAATGCTGTAGCCTTAACTGTATCAAATTTATTTGTGTATGTCAATTTTGATGTCTTTTTTTTTTTTTGGTTTTATAGTTGTATGTAGTTATCGTCGAAATTACATCGTTTGCTCCAGGAAAACTGCTGATCAGGAAGAAGAATCTTCTACTTCAGGTGCTTGTTTGTGTTTTTTAATCAACTAATGCGTATGGCTTTTGTATTTGTTTAGCAGTTGTGTAGATGTATTGCTGTTCGTATCTCTATCTGTTTATTACCGTGTTATTGTTTTTTTAGGAATAACCGTTGTTTGGTTAAGAGCATGTCCAATGCAATGCTGCCTATAATAGATGCTATGTCGATAATTTGGAACCAAAAAGAAAACACACGACTCAATGCAATGCTAAACGTAGATGTAAAATAGGAAAATGCTAGACTTGGTGCTAAATATAGAACCAAGTATAGATGTTGCTACATTTGTCTTATAAGCAAATGGATAATTATAAACCAGCATTCGTTTAAGTAAATTTAGAGCTATATGGTTCTGTTTTAAAACAATGTTTTGGACCTAAACTTTTGTTTTAGCACGAATAATCACTTTTTAGTGTTATTATTAGCATCAGAGCATCTCTGAGCATGCAAATGGGAAAACGGATGGAAATGAATAATTAAAGCAATGGTGACAGATATAAGTGTGTGTTTAAAAGTACGGCTGTCGAAAAATTTAGATCTATTTGGTGTCATTTCAAAATTATGCATTGGTAATTGGACAACGAATCCTAATTTAGCACCAAAAGTCACCTTTTGATTTCAAAATATAGCAATGGCTATATGTATTTTAGTACTAGCATTGGACATGCTTTAAGGCGTCTAGGACCCGAAAGGTTTTTCGTAGTCTAAATCCAAGTTGACGTGGATGCCTTTTGAATTTGATTGCCTCGGCAAGGCCTTGACAACTATGGACTTGTCAGAAATAAGCAGTGTTGCACGGATCGCGGTTCGATCCGGTGCGTGGTACGGATACGGGTACGTGGGACGTTAGTTTGCATGAATCGGGTACGACGAGTCGTGAATCGGGTTCGTGGGTCGATATAAGGATCCCTTTTAAACTTATATTTTTACTAAACATTATATATATTAAAAAAAGAGTACATATTAAATTTTTTTTTATATTACAAATAGAAAATACAAGTTTTTTTATGAAAAACTATGATATGACATGAAATTGTTATTAGCTACTTTCATTTAGAACATTAACTACCAATTCCAAAATTTTAAATAATGATAATTCAGAATTATAATCATATTTTTAAATATAAATATAAAATAAAATTTTGAAATTAAAATATATAAAATTTCTCTTCTGCAGGAAATTTGGTGATTTGTTTAGTATTAAGTCTCTTCATTCTATGTGGTGGGTGCCTAGTACTGATGATCTTTATGGATTTTCTATGGATTTTCTTTCTTGTGCGTGGTGGTCCATTGTGCTAGTTTATGAGAAAGAGGCACCTTGTGGGGTTTGGGCTATTAAAATATATTCTTTATTTTGTGTCAGGAGTGTCTTACTGAGCATCATGTGGTATCTATTCTTTTTCCCTAACTTTTCCCTTTTTTCCTTTTCCCTTTTCCCTTTTTTCTTCTTTTTCCCTTTTTCCTTTCTTCCTTTCTAAAGTTGCTTCTTCTTGTTCCTGCAACATACACCTGCAACAACCGCCGGAGATACATACACCTGCAAAAGACGGAGGGTTCGCCTGAAATAGAGAACTGGTACGCGATCCGTAGCGTTTCGGGTCGAGGTCGACCCGTGTTCCGGTACGAGCGAACCAGTTCACGGATCCATGGGTCGACCCGCGAACCGTGCAACACTGGAAATAAGACCTTAGCTAAGCTAAGGAATGAACAACTGAAGGAACAATAAACTGTTCTGTGTTATACTACAATACATATGGCAGCATTATTTATAGGCTTAAGGAATCGACCACTTACATCACTGCTTACATAAGCTAGCCTACCAAAATAGACTTAAAGACCAACCACTATTCTTGAACAGCCACCAGTCTACATTGTTGATATTTGATACTTAGCACATAATATTTGACACGCCCCCTCACTCGAAATCCCATCTTCGGATGAAAGACCTTTATTGGGATTGAAGAGTGGAAACTAGTAGCCCTTGAGCTTAATATGAGTGTCCAACTATACCCATTTTTAGGATTGACCGATCATGAGTTTATTGAGTCTTTTGGGATACCGAGACTCGAACTTGCGACCACACGGTATATTTTAGGCCATGTTAAAAACATAAAAAAGTGCTGCTTTTCAGCACAACGGTGGATGACCACCAATCAGTCCTTGAACTGATTATTTTGAAGGAACTGAGACTCGACTTTGTGATCACTCAGTATTAACAAGATATAGCAGTGAACTGTGTGTATGTCTGTATACATACTACTACTTCTACTGCTTTGTCGTCATGGCAGTGAACTGTGTGTACATCTGCATATACACTACTTCTGCTGCTTACCTTTTCATTTGTGGCAGTGAACTGTGTGTACATCTTTATATACAATACTTCTGCTGCTTCGTCGGAATAATGCCCCCTGAAGTATTTAATTTGCAGCATCGTAATAAATTGGAGAGATACCGTAATATCAACAACCACTTGAATACTACACAATTAAATCTATAACGAATACTACACAATTAAATCTATAACCTGGGGCAAACTCCTAAAATCAAAGTGATACATCTTCAAAAGATCCAGATTTTTTTTAATATTAGCACTACTTTCCCTTAAGAAAATAAATGCAATGTAATATATTTTTTTTTATCGGATCTATAATCATATAATCACTTTGTTTTTATTCTTTTCTTCCTCCAATTTTCTTTCTTCTTTTGTTTTTCTTTATCTTTTTTTTCTTTCTTATCCTTTTTTTTAGCAGCTTCCTCATGCTCATTCAGTTTGTCTTTTTTTTTTTCCTTCCTCTCTTTCTCTTCATCTGCTCCACCCTTGCACATCCCTGAAAGTGCTCAAAAACAAAAAAGGGTTACCACATATAGACTCGGAACGGAAAAACGAGCAGGAAAGTCTGAAGCAGCTCCGCTAGAAAACGTCAGTAATAGTACCCACGCGCCGGCGCGTGGCGCGCGTGGGACGGAGCTGCCGCGCGTGTATCGGCGCGTGGCGGCGCGTGCAGATCTTTTTTGCTGGTCGGAAAAAATCTTCTGGCTCGTCTTCCAGTGCTCTATAACGTGGTATGGTTATATTTTTGGTTTCGAGAGGTTTTTGCTTTCTGATGTTTCGAGAAGGTGGGCAGCAGTAGTGTTCTTGATTTTCTGCCTTGTTCTTGATTTTCTTTGTTGTTTTAAGAGCCCAGATCTTGCTGCTCTGATACCATCTTAGAAATAAGATCTTAGCTAAGCTAAGGAATGAACAACTGAAGGAACAATAAATTGTTCTGTGTTATACTACAATACATATGGCATCATAGGCTTAAGGAATCGACCACTTACATCACTGCTTACATAAGTTAGCCTACCAAAAGAGACTTAAAGACCAGCCACTATTCTTGAACAGCCCATATTTGATACTTAGCACATAATATTTGACAAGACTAAAATGGGAAGCATAATTTGAAAAGAAGATATAGATTAAAACATAACTTGAATTTTGCTCCCTCGGTTCCCTGTTAAGTGTCCCGCTGTCTATTTGTCAACCTATTTTAAGGATTATAAACTAGGTATTCGGACAATATATTTTTTATGAGGTTATTGTGAAGTAAAAATAAAGTTGTAGTTGTTCAAAACGAAATTGTGAAAATGTATAAGTAGGTTACATGAATAATGGATGTTAGAGTTTAGTCTGTGCAAACTACCCTGCGTTATCATTCTATTGTGTCAGTGGAATGTCTAGTGCTCACCAGAGCTGTTTTATAACTTTTTTTTTTGTCAGGAGAGTTGTTTTATAACTTTGTTATAAGCTGTACTATAGTCTTTATCACAACTAACATACTATTAAATGAATATTAGGTAACGAGGCATCAAATCTACAACCATACGATGACATTAAGAACTTCAAGAGCGCTAACGATGTCAAATTTGTTGGTGTTACAGAAGGCATAACTCGGGGACCTGATTATAAGCTGGCTGTTAGAAGTGTTGCATTTTGGGTTTGTAGAGCTTCGAACAATTAAACTTATGTAGTTATCTGTCTTTGAATCAGGTTTCTGATTAGATGCGGCCAGGAAAATTAATTAGTCAATTTGTATATTAGGTATGCGCAGCTGTAGCTTTTGGTGTTGGTTTGGGATTTAAGGATGGAATTGGCAAGGCATCTGAGTTTTTTGCCGGGTACATTGAGTTTCTGTTCAAAGCATCATGTTATTGCCTTTTTTCTCTTTATATTATGTTGAAAATGATCTTATCTCAACAGTGATCGTTAGTCTGTATTTCTTTCGAAACAAAGGAGGGGACATGTAAGCCGTAGCTTAATATCTGAAAAGGGAACTTTGTGCTGCATACTGAAACTCTTTTACAGAATACTGTAATAGTATGTGTATGGCAAATAGATTGAAATATCATAAATGCCATCTTTTTACATGAAAAAAATAAAGAGGGTGATAACCTCAGAGATTCAGAATGACTCCTTTTTAGTGGTCTTTAAATGCATCGTACTTTTTCCCAGTAACCAGAGTGTAATATTATGGTCTTGTAGTACTTTTGATCACCATTTTAGAGAGGAGTGCACTAGTCCTTCCTGCTTCACTATCGTTAAAATGGACTATGAAGTGAAAATAATTACATATGCACAAAAGGTTAAAACCTGAATGAATATTGTAAATATATATTACGTATGCCCTAATTAATATATTTATGTAGTATTCACTCTGTGGAATGCTTGTGTATGCATGTAGTTGGATTGACTTGAAATGTTAAATGATGATATTTACTCTTAAATTAATAGTCTAATAAACATGAGGATGTGGAAAAGTATGTGACATGTTGATAATAACTTATAGATAAAGAAGAAGAGGGAGAAAGGAAATTATTTGAATTATAGATGCTCATAGATAAAGAAGAGAGACAAAGAAAGCTTGTTTGATGTAAGACAATTATTAAGAAAAAAATTGATTAATTAGAACAATGTAAAGGTGATCTAACTATGGAGAACTGTATCCTAGGGTTTCCCACACTTTAGAGAGAAAATCTAATTGATTGCAGCCGTGAAAAGAGAGACAGATTGTGAGATTGTAACTTCATGATGGAAACCCTAAAGCCAATCCTATTAATAAGGAACCTACTCGTAATCATATAGTTGCTTCTTAAAACAAATCCAGTACATGTAGCATGTTCAAATGCAAAACATCTTAGCCTACAAACTACAAACAAGGTGAATAGGATATGTGTTTTGGTAAGGTGTATTTTTGTAATAGTGAGTCGTGTTAATGTTTTAAACAAAACTTCAGGTTCAATATTTTTGGTGAATTCTAGTGTATATCTGGTAAATCCTTTATATTTATATGGCAAATTCCGAAAGTTTGTACCTGAACGTGACCCCTGCCATTGTGTCAAAAGATAAAACTCCTTGTATAGCTCTGCATCATACCTTCATATGCATTGGCTTGATTGTATGAGTGGTTGGATTATTTATTTTGAACTTCGCATTTTTAAGAGGGGTGCTTTTGTACCATCAGTGTTGCAGGGTGTCACACAGGTGCTAAACCTGATTTTTCCTTTATAGAAGGACATGCTAACTTTACAGGGTTGAAAATTGTACAAGCACACAAGGTTATATTAAATGAATTGTATCTTTGATATTATGTTGGTCAAAGATCAAATCTCCTGCTTTATGAGCCCAAATTGTGCATGATGCAGTTTCCTAATTTAACTTCAAAGTTTAATGAACTTTTTCTTTGGAAAATTTTCAGTTATTTACTAGAGCAGAGTTTGTCGGTGGATAATCTCTTCGTCTTTGTTCTTATATTCAAATATTTCAAAGTCCCATACACGTATCAGGTTTGTCGTCCTGAATGGATTGAATATCACTCATCCTTCTTATGCAATTTTATTTTCTTCTTAAGTCCAAAAAATTAGAATTGCATTCTCATATCCTCTCATACTTTCTTGATAAGAGTTTGTTTTCATTTTGAAAATACAGAATCGGGTGCTTTCATACGGTATTGCAGGTGCAGTAATATTTCGGTTGTTGGTGATACTTCTTGGAACTGCCACCCTGCAGGTAATCTAAATATATCCAAAATTAATATACACACACTCAGCAAATGGGAGGCATTGCACAAAGAAATGAACTTATCCTCTCATGTGGTTTAACATTTGTTTACATGCTTATAGATTTTTTTTAAAATTTTATGTTATTGAATCATTTGATTCTTTGTGTAGTATTTTCTGATTTTAATTTATATTTTTTTCACATCTATAATTTTAGAGGTTTGAGGCGGTTAATCTACTTCTGGCGACAGTACTTTTGTACTCATCTTTCAAGGTGATTTTGGTTTTTAATATACAATTTATTATACCATAAATACTAGCATAATTTGGTTCGCAATTGCAATATGTGATATATGTACTTCAAGTTTCAGGAATATTTTTACAGTCACTAAAATTGATACTGTTATAGCTTATAAGGTGTGTGTTGTCTGACTAGCAACTTTAACTTGCCAATAGTTGTTACACCGTGATGTGATATCTTTTCAGAATGAGTCACAATAGTATTGCCATCTTACCTTTTCTTTTATTTTGTTATAGCTGTTTGCTGGTGAAGATGAAGATAGTGATCTATCAGACAACTTTGTAGTAAAGACATGCCAGAAATTCATTCCCGTCTCTTGTATGCGTTATGTTTGAAGTTTTGGCATTCTGCATTTTCGCATCTGCACTTTTTAAGCTTCTTTGTTTAATTTTTTTCTAGCTTGGCTGCTGAACTTTGTTTTCCCTGAAATTACATAATTTTATTGAATGCTGTTAATGTCTTTTTAACAATTGAAATAGTGCTGCTGAAGAAAGCTCCCCAGTATAATGAGAAAGAACTATGAAGTAGTTTTGCATAGAAAATATATTGGGTACCCTAATACTTAATGTTTGCTTGTAGGTCCACCACAGAACTACCGCACTTTCTCAAGTAAATAGTAACAGGCTGTGTAAAAAAACAAAAAAAAAAAAATTGTTCAGATCACTATACTACACATATTCTGTGGTATAATTGGAGTGGTGTCTTCAGTAGTCATTCAATCCCCATGATTTTAAGTTAACAAAAATAAATCCCAATGATTTTGTTGTACTGGTTGCCATATGATCTTTCAATTTCAATTAATCAGATGAAACATGATCTGAACATTACACACCTTTTTGGTGTTGAAGTAAATGATATAAGTTGCAATTTCTTTTTGCTTTTACATTTTTCAGAATATCATTCTTGTATTTTATCAAAATATTAATTCTATATTCTTATTTGCTGCGTTGTCCTGGATTTCACAGCCAAGTATGACGGTGATCGATTTCTAACAGTTCAGGATGGTGTGTGGAAAGTAAGTCTTTAATAAATTTTTGTTAAGAGTAGAAAATGGCATTCCGCTAGCCTCTTATAGTGCTGCAAAAGCATACTTAAATCACAAAAGTGTCTAAACACATTTCCAACTATTCAAAAGTTTTTTGTACTAGTCCTATATTGCAATTACCAGCTCATATGATCTTCAAAAAGTTTAAATTGTCTTATATTTTTGTCACCATCTCTAACAGGCATCAAACATTTTGGGCAGGCTACCCCTATGCTTCTCACGGTAGCAGTTATCGAACTAAGTGATATTGCATTTGCGGTATGTTATCCTCATTCTGGTATCTAAATAATTACAGTTCCTGGATTGCTGCTGCTATGTTAAGTAGTTTCTGGAATCAACTGTAATTCTCCTTTTCTTTGTGTAGGTAGACTCAATACCAGCAGTGTTTGGTGTTACACGAGACCCTTTCATCGTTTTCTCTTCCAATATCTTTGCAATCTTAGGTAAGATTATTATGTTTTCTTAAAGTTCATGTTCTTACATAATTATGGCTAAAAATATGTATTATTTATATATTGCTAAATGGAGGAGTTGGTTAGAAGACACAAATGAGGCAATCATGTTATGACTTATTTGTATGTCAAATGCAAAAAAGTTGATTTTGATGTATTGAGTTCCTTCATTATATTCTTATCTCAAGTTTGATTACCATTGGCAAGTCTTTTTTATTTTTGTATTTTCCCTTGGTCATTCTGTCACTGGTTTGAACTGGACTTGTATGTAAATTGCCGTGTTTTGTATGAAAAGGTAGCTTGTTTCTGTTTTAACAAGGAATTCGAACCCTGTCACTGCTTATTGTAGGATTAAGGTCGCTATATACGCTTATTTCTGAGAGCATGTCAGACTTGGAGTACTTACAGGTGAGTGTCCTTGACTATACTGAACTAGTGATGCTAATTAATGCTCTTTTATTCGCTTCAAAAACATCTGTCATCCTTTTTATTTGATTAGTTCAAATTAGCTGCTTTGTGATTAGGAAATAGGAATGCATTAAAAATTTGAATTTGTGTTCAACAAACCTTTCCTACCACTAGAAGTGGAGTGTCTGTGTTCTGTTTGCAATCTTCACTATTGTGTTCAGCCATTGTTCCTATAAAGTTTTCTGTAGCTTCATAATGTTTTTTACTTCTACTTTTATTATTATAATAATTATAATTTTAATTTAACCATTTTATAATCCCTTATACAGTAAAACCTCTATAAATTAATATCGTTGGAACCGGCAAATTTTATTAATTTATCGAGATTAATTAATCGAGGTAAAATTTATACTATCACTATTATGTTGGGACCAAAAATCTGCATTCAAAATATTAATTTATCGTGGTATCAAGTATTACTTTAACGAGGTTTTACTGTATTTTGGAATTTCAACTCTATCCTGACTGCCAACTTTGTATTCCTGGGCAGCCCTCCATTGGTGTTGTTCTGGGGTTTATTGCGTGTAAGATGATCGCGGATTTTTTTGGTAGGTATCTTCATTATCCTAATTGAAGGCAAAAGTGAGCATAGATTCTAATTTTGTTTTACGTGCAGGTTATCACATATCAACTGAGGTATCTCTTGGTGTTGTAGCTACAACTCTTGGTACTGGGGTGTTGCTTAGTCTACTGAAGAAGTCTGACTAGGTGAAGAAGGGATGTGACCGAAGCACAAGTAAAAATAAATGAGTCATGTTGTTCCTTTTCTCTTCTTCGGTACAATTCATAGTTATGATGGTAGCAGTTATATCATTCATGTATAGTCATCATAGGACATGCAACAGGGTGTACTAGATGCTAAAAAGTATTTGTATGTTTACAGGTTAGTGAAAATGTTTACACCATTTTTTTTGAAAATTTGGCATACTCAAGCACAGTGGCGGAACCAGAAAACCAAGAAAGGGGGGGCAAAATTTACGCTTAAATTTTTGGGCCAAATTTAATCCCAAAAGAAAATAATTTCATAAATGTTTTAGTACAAACTTTAAAATATAATCTGTATATATCATGGTTTTCATCGTGTTTTCATCGTTGTTTAGATCTCATCACCTATTCCTTTAAGAATCATGCAGCAAACTAAAAATGAATCATTGTTATCTACAAGAAAATGAATATACAGTTAATCTAACAGCAGAATCAAGAGTGGGCTGGATTGTTTTTAATTTTTTTTTCTATAATAAAGTCTCCAACGTATATAGTGCAAAATAATGGCATATTTGTATTTATTTAAACAAATATTGTTCCTACAGAATTGCCATCCTTAATCCATCTTAACCGTGAAGAGCAATACTCCTGACAATAAGTAATTTCAATGGTAAGAATAAATAAGTTAAATTTATGGGTAAAAGAAATTGTACTGATGAAAAATTAATTTGCCCTAAAAAAGGATATAAATAAATTTAAATAATTAGCTAGGCTTTTTGCTAAGTGCATGGTTGTACTTGTATTTACCTATCTTTCTTTTTTAATTGTTTAATTTGAGAAAATGACACCTGAACACAATCATGCTCCCGGTCCTCCCACCTCGTATATAACAAACAAGACAGCAAGGTTGTGAGATACTCAGCAAAATAAAATTGGGAGATACTCCTGCAACAAGATGTGGGTGTGTACTGTGTTTATAGACGATATGTCTTCAAAAAGTTTATAGCTTTAACACTATGACAACCACAGCGTGGTGATAATAATATGAATCCCAGAATCTCAACAACAGGTACCAAATTCTGCAGATAGATGCCAACATATTTAGTTCAGCTTGCATATATTGATGTAAAAATATGCAAATACCAACCAAAAAAGGGCTATCTTTTAAAAATCAAGTCTGCCCCTAAAATAAGATTTACAGTTTTCCATGACTTGTGTATTCGAAACCCACGAGACGGTGTGTGTGTGTAGGTATATTGCAAAGGCCGTGAAATGAAATACAATTTGGAGTTTACACACTAATAAAATTATAATTTTACATAAAAAGAATTCATTAATGCTAGTTCTACTATGGTTTTGCAGTGGCAGCAGGTGAGCAAATTCGATAGTCGAGATCACCTGGTCTACATTATACACAATATATGAAGTGCACTTGAATTTGAAGTCTTTCCTTTATGTCATCCCGTAAAAAGACCTTTAAACATATCACTGGATCAAGCACAAGAGAAGTTGAGACCGTGCAAGTCTGTGACTAGTGGTAATCTACCTAGTAGAAATGGCAATGCACAAAACTAAAGCCAATATCATGAAAACCTTCTAGTATCTTCTCTCACATCCACCATCATCATATCGTCTCCTGTCACCATCTCTTTTATTTCTCGGGGGAGTTGCAGGGGACCATTGCGAGCTTTGATGTGGGTGGGTTCGGGGGTCAAATTTCTGTGAAGAAAGATAACTCAAAGCCGTGACGACATCAGCTATCGCAGGACGCATATTAGGCTGCTCTTGTACGCACATTGCTGCAACAGCTAGAGCTTGATACAGCCCTCGTGTAGGGTATTCACCTTGAAGCATCGGATCAGCTATCTGTGAAAATTTCCTCCTATCTTTAAACAAAGGCCTAGCCTGTAAAAGACATGAACCGTAGATTCTAAAACCATTAGCAGCAAACTAGTGGATAAAGGAATGCGATGAAAGAATGGGAGAAATGGGAAAGAAATTCTTAGTTTCTAGTTGTTGGCAATGCATCAAATTTTAAAAACAGAATCCATTTAACAGAAAATTTATAACCATATATTGCATCTCGTCAAATGCAAAACCATTCATACAAGTCTTCTGTACTCAAGTGCAATATATTTATAAAGTAAACATGGGTTGAACAGTTACAGTATTGAATTAATATTTGCTTTTAGAAAAGCAGTGAAAATTAATACCATCATGTCAACTGCAAACTAATTAATTCTGTTAGGTATAGCCTAATTAAAATAGTTGTTATTAATCTTCCTCCGTTTAGAGTCTATCCTTTTCTTATGAAGATAGTGTGTGTGTGTGTGTGTGTGTGTGAACAGGATAAAGTGACCAACAAAAAGTCACTTCACTGTAGAACTTGTCAACATAAATAACTTCAAAAGGTTACATGTAAATGAGATGTTATAATTTTTTTTCTATCTTCAATCCACAGAAAGAATATCATATGTAATTTCTATACATGTAATGATTACGATTGTTCTTGAGAGTTTTCACCACATATAAGTTGTGATATAGAACATAAGAGATTTGTGTCAACATACTATTATTAATGAAAAATAATTTATTTTCTGTGGAAGTAAACCAGTTTCAAGTGTGTTATTTTTGTAATCGCAAACAATAGTAAAATGATCCACATTCAGTTAAACAATATGGTAGCTGCCAAATATTTCAGCCTCAAAGCTAAAAAAGAGCACTCACAATAAATGATTACTTACCCAGGCAACAAGAGTGTGATCCCCCGCAGTTTTTGAACTTTCAACGGCTTTCCTACCTGTAATTATCTCTAAGAGAACCACGCCAAAGCTGTAAACATCTGACTTCAGGGTCAATTGTCCAGTCATTGCATATTCTGGGGCACAATATCCATATGTACCCATGACCCTTGTTGATACATGTGTGTTATCACCAACAGGCCCCAGCTTGGCTAAGCCAAAATCAGATAACTTCGGATGATAATTTTCACCAAGCAATATGTTCGAGCATTTTAAATCACGATAGATCACAGGGGGGCTAGCTTTATCATGTAAATACTCCAGTCCTTTTGCAGCACCAGCAGCTATTTTCATTCTTGTATTCCAGTCAAGTCGTCTTTTGTCAGGTAATGGATCTGCCAACATATGTAAAATGAGCCAAACTCCAGTAACGTGTCTTAGAATTGAAAAAACAATGATTTGCTGAAAATGCACGAACCGTGAAGATGGTCATCCAAAGATCCCAACGGCATGTACTCATAGACCAGAAGTCTTTGGTCTCCATCAGCACAATAACCAATCAAGTTGACAAGGTGATCGTGGTGAAGCAAACCCAACATTAATACCTCAACAAGAAATTCCCTGTTCCCTTGCAGTCCATTACGATCAAGTTGCTTGATGGCTACAACCTACACCAAACATAGAATGCTTTACATCTAATCACAAACTTATGCAAGCATAACACACAATCCATGCCACATAAAGAAGAAATGCATAGCCAGTCATGAGTTCCAAAAGATTCGTATCTAGATCACATATGAATTTGCAAAGTCTTTTCACTTGTTCCTTACCACTACCACGAAGATATAATCACAGTAAAATCCTGACTAACCTGATTTGAGTTTTCAAGTCTTCCTTTGTATACTCTACCAAAACCTCCTTCTCCCAGGAGAAAGTCAGCCCGAAAGTTTTTAGTTGCTGCTGCCAAATCACGAAATGGAAATGTTCGGGCTGCCATATGATCAGACCCTCCCTCTTTAGATGCCTCCTTTATCTTTAACGAAGGCTTCAAATTATCTAAAGGAAAAATTATTTGTTAAGAGTTAAAAAATAAAAATAACGAAACGCTAATCCATGTAAAATTAAAAATTATCAGAGATCGCTGAGGAAAGAAGTCGTACTGCAAAATGAACTTATACTGGTTACCTCCATACTTAATCAAAAAATAGCGTACATTACCCTCACAATGTAAGAAAGTTTAGGAACGTCTATATAAGCTAGTGGAGGATGGACCCTTTAGCATAGAATCAATTCTTAGATGAATAAATAAAATTAATTTGGCTTGATTTGATCAGGTATCTTAGTACAATTATAAGAAAAGCCTTCTTTGTAGAACCCTGCTTCACCAAGCCAGATTATTCACTTTCACAAGGTATATATGTTGACAGTCTATGACACTTATACCAAAAAGATGTTTTGGTAAATGTATCGAGAACTGGATTGTTTTCAAGCATCAAAATTTATCATATCACCTCTGATCAAATTGAATCTAGTATCCTCGCCACAAACGTAACCAAAAGACTATAATCCATGATTAATTCTCCTGCCTATATTTCAATTAAGCACTTTCAATCTCAAGCCAACCACAAATCATATACACGCAGAGACAAAACAAAATGAAGCATGATTTCAACATCATTCAAATCCTCACAATATTCATCATGCTTCACACTCTCTTTTTCCTACCTGAAACCACACTCAGGTCTAGTATAAACCTAAACCCCTTTCCTATTAGCTCAATTCAAATAATTTAGCAGCAAAATAAACAATACTTGAGCTGGGAAAACATGAAGTGAATACAAATTTTTGCAAACACCACTAATTTCCACTGGTAAATCATAAATGTGTATGTATACCTACCCAAATGGGAATTTATTCTCTTTTTTTAAACAGATTCATATAATCCATCAGATAGTAAAAACAAACTAAACCCAAGCAGGATCTCCTATAATATCATATTCGATCCAAGTCCAAACACTGGCATAAATACACACACCCCCTAAACTTTGAAATGAAAAATCAAGAATGAATTTAAAAAAAAAAAAAAAGAAGGAAGGAAGCAATGGGCAGTAATAAAAAAAACCTGTAGAAGTGGGTTGAACTAGATCGGACGGCTGCTTATTCCATTTCTTCTTCTTCTTATTTGTCTTTCCAGAACAAGGAAACCATCCCATTTTACTACCAACTTGGTTTATTATATCTACTATGTATGTATATGCAGTGTAAATATTATTATTACATGTGTGTGTGTGTGTGTAGAGTGGTTAGAACTTGGAAGAGAAAGGGGCAAGAAGAACACGAGAGAGAGAAAAAGAAAGGGGGTGGGAAAGTTGAAAACTGGACAGCAATAGCTTTGGGTTTGTCTGTTTGTATTATATCGGACATGGTCAAATTCTCTTATTTTTCTACCCCCGTGTAAGTATAATGTATGTATATGTTGTTGGCCCGGCAATCATCTTCTTTCGTGTATTTTCGAGTCGTGTACTTTCGTATTTTTATGTATTCATAGCCAAAATTAAAATCGATTCGAAATCATTTCGTGAATCCAAAACATTTCGATTCATGTCAACATGAAAGTACTTGAAATTTTCGTGTATTTTTTATTTACACGAAACGATCCGAAATAATACGAAATGATTATATCCAAATACACGAAATATACACAAAATACTATTGAATATGTAAAATGATTGATTAAAAATATACGAAATACTAATGAATACGTAAAATAAAATATGTATATAATATTTATTATGATATTAAAAATAATATATATATATATATATATATAATATTTCGTGTACTTTCGTGTATCCAAAATGAAAATTCATATCTGATACTAAATATTTCATACAACTTCGTGTTCATGTACTTTCGTGTTATGTACCAAAAATCAAAATTCAAAACCATATTTTTCATGTTATTTCGTATCTTATTCACGTATCACATGTTACTACTTCCTCTTCCAGGTGTGAATACCACATGTTACTACTTCCTCTTCCAGGTGATGAGATTGTCTTCTTTCTTTTCAACGAAGTTTGATTTAACATAAACAAACAATTTAAGTATTGTCAAAGTTGGTTTTTCCTATTCTTTTATTATAAAAAATGTATATAAATGTTTCAATTACTTAAAAAAATGTAATCATTATTTCTTTATTTTTTATAAAGGTAAGAGCTTATTTTTTTTCGATTTTAAATTTGTTAAGACATATAAGATTTACAATTTATAAGATAAACAAACCAGCGACAATCGAGTACCTATATTATTAATTATATTTATTATTAATTTATTATAGATATTTTTTAAATATTAATTAATGGAGCCCAAGTTGTATATACTATAGGGCTTTTTTCATAAATATATTAGAAAAAGTAAAAATTTGCATTTTTACTTTTCCTATTTTTTACTAATTGCAATATTACCGTACCCTACTACATTAATTGCAAAAATTCGTTCTTAAATTCTTATTTGAAATTTAGTTGAAAACAGTTGCTTCCCTCTCTACTGTTCTTCTCCTTCAAGCTCGGAATCGTATCACCTCGATCGAACGCATCATTAACACGGTATGATATACATCATAACATGTAATTGATATCTGTTGTTCATACAATTGTTGCAATTAACGACTTTGATTTCTGTTTGATTTTCGATCTACATGGACATGTTTGCGATTGGATTTGTTAGTTATAATTTAATATCAGCATCGTATGAAATTAGTACAATAGCTTTTCTTAATCGAATTCGTCACATGGATGTGCTTTGTTTGCAGTTTAATTTAGTTGATTTAGGATTGTGAAACATGAGTTGCTTTGAGTTGCTCTACGGCCAGATTTTTGCATTTTTTATGAAATTAGGGTAGTAGCTTTTGTCAATCGAATTGATCACATTGGTGTGCTTTGTTTGGAGTTTAATTTAGTTGACTTTGGATTGGTGAAACTTGAGTTGCTTGGAGTTGCTCTGCGGCCAGATTTTTGATTTTTTATGAAACTAGTGTAATAGCTTTCGTCAATCGAATTGATCACATTGGTGTGCTTTTTTTGGAGTTTAATTTAGTTAATTTTGTATTGGTGAATCATGAGTTGCTTGGAGTTGCTCTGCGACCAAATTTTTGCATTTTTTATGAAACTAGCGTAGCAGCTTTCGTCAATCGAATTGATCATATTGGTGTGTCTTACTAATAGTTTAATTTAGTTGATTTTGTATTGGTGAATCATGAGTTGATTGGAGTTGCTCCATGGGCAGATTTTTGCATTTTTTATGAAATTAGTGCAATAGCTTTCGTCAATTGAATTCATCACATAGTTGTGTTTTACTAAGAGTTGAATTTAGTTGATTTTGTATTGGTGAATCATGAGTTGATTGGAGTTGCTCCATGGGCAGATTTTTGCATTTTTTTATGAAATTAGTGCAATAGCTTTCGTCAATTGAATTCATCACATAGCTGTGTTTTACTAAGAGTTGAATTTAGTTGATTTTGTATTGGTGAATCATGAGTTGCTTCGATTTGCTCCATGGGCAGATTTTTGCTTAGGTCTTAACTAGAAACTGGGTTGCTTAGGTCGTTAAAATAGTTGTAGATTCGTTCCTCATCTTCAAAAAAATTCCGATCTCATAATCTAGTTGCTTTTAGTTGCAAATAAGGTGATATTATATAGAAGAGTCCCCTACACACACATTACTATTGTGAAATCGGTGACACACGTGTTGAGGATCATTAGTGAATCGGTATATAAAACTCGTTATACATTGCAGGGCTCTTTGAAACAATGGACGAAAGAACCGGGGAAGAATTTACTCCCTTTTAGTGCAATAGTGGAGTATTCATTTGGGATATTCCAAACCGTCTGTATTTCACGGTAGTAAAGCATCTACAAAGACCATTTAACATGACTCTGGATATTATAGAAATCCAGATCCGTTTTAACAAAAACCTTCCTTAAAAATCCATAAATGCTGGATAAATTTCACAGTCTGGACATCTTTGACACCATCGGCTGAGGGTTTTAAATCTAGATTTAGGTTTCATGTAATGGATTATCTTGATCAGTTGGGAGTGATTTCAATTAACAATGTAATTAGGGCAGTTGAATATTTTTATTCTAGATATGAAAGACATATTGTACAAATAGAACAAAAAGAGTTCATACAATTTATGCTCTATTAACTTTAAATCCAATCAGTTGCGTGTGACTAGATTTTTGCATTTTTTATGAAATTAGAGTAGTAGCTTTTTGTCTATTGAATTGATCATATATTTGTGTTTTGTTTGAAGTTTAATTTAGTTGATTTTGGATTGCTAGATCACCAGATTTATAGACTAGCTTTACACATTCAAAACAGTCTCTTAGCTCTGTTTACATTAGACTTGAATATAATTGCAATTTGATTTATGCAGGGATGTGTAATCTTCCGACTATAGTTTAACATAGTGGCTATTGGGATGATAATAGAAGTTACCAAGATTTTAAGATTTTTGGTTTGCTTATTCCACCAAATTGCAGTTATGCTACCTTGTTTGGAATGATTTGCAATGAATTGAAGCTTCAACCAGATTCAAGTAAACTAAAGATAGAATATCAAACAAAAGATGGATATCCCCCTTTCAACATTCTAGATGATCATCATGTTCTGTTTTATATAGAGTTGAACAAAAGAGAAGTGGATTTCAGCACATATCCTTTGTGTGTAAATTTTGATAACAAAAATGATCAACTATCATGTTCTTCAAATCGAAGTGAAATAACAGTTGATAACGTACGTGTTGAGGCTCACACTGAGGAAGGAATATTGCCAAGTATGATTGTTCCCTACAGTAATGAAGTTGATAAAGACTACGTGGGAGATTATGTTGATTATGCAGAGGAAATATCTCGACAAATTATCGAATTAACACCGACGCAAGTTCGCAGGAGGAAATACTTGAAATCAGGAAAGAAGCTATTATTAGCAACAAATACCATAAGGAATTGTCAGTGTCTCAAATATATAAGGACAAAGAAACCTTGAAGATGGTCATAAGTTTCTATGCAATAAACAACTTTCAGTACAAGGTGAAGAAGTCCTGCTAAAATGAGTACTATCTGGTATGTGTTGACAAGAATTGCGAGTGGAAGTTGCGTGCATCTAGGAAAGGGAACACAACTCATTTTATCATTAGAACTTTCATAAATAATCATACCTGTGCCCTCGAGGTTTAAGAATCAACGTCAAGCAACCACGAGTGTTATTGCAGACATTATAAAGCACAAGTTTACAAATATAAAAACCAGATGCACTGTTGCAAATGTTATAAGGGATATGAAGCATGATCACAATGTAGAAATCAAATACAACAAAGCGTGGAGATCGAAAGAAAAAGCAAAGAAAATTGTAAGAGGAAATGCAACAAGTTTATATTATGATTTATATTCTTATCTCTATATTCTATACACAATAAATGCTGGATCAACAATTGAACTTCAGTTGACTCGGGAAAGTCGTTTTCTATACCTTTTTGTTGCATTGAATTGTTCAATCAAAGGATGGAATTACTTGTTAGAAATAATTGATGTGAATATTAATCAGTGTTTATGTGTTACAGTGAATTATCATAGTTTAGCTGGAAGTAGTCAGAGTTTGGTTAAACGCTGAAAATTGGAAGCTCGACAGAGTTTGTTAAACTCTGTCTGGAGGAAGCGTTTACTGGTCAACAGTGTTTGAAGAATTATTGAAGATAATTATGGAAGCAATTTCTTTGAAGATTGATAGCTGTCAAAGAGATTGAGTTGACTAAGGAAACGTGTAGAAATTGTAATTGATATCAATTGTATAGCTAATTTATAGTAATATCAATTATCGATTGTATAGCAGCTGTATATCTTATAAATACAGTTAGGTTAACCCTAGAAGGGTAATCGATCATTGTGTAACATTATTCATTGTAACCTAAGCAGCTCTCTGTGATAGTTTACATCACTGAGAGAGGAGTTATTAATTCCAAACAGTTTTTAATTGTTTAAACGTGTGTTTTATTGTTAATCTCTCATACAATCTTGATTATAATTGTGTATTCGGCCTAACAATTGGTATCAGAGCCAATCTGTTACTCTATACAGTTTAAGATCCACACACACAGCTATAATCAATGGCAGAGATACCTCCTCCAACAGGTTCAAGTTCTGAGAAGGCTCAACCTACTACTGTGAGTCGTTATGAGACAATCAGGGTTCCTATTCTCAGGCCAGCAGAGTATTCAATCTGGAAGGTGAAGATGACCATGTTTCTGGAGGCTACAGATCCAGAATATCTTGACAGAATTTATGAAGGTCCTTATAAACCTACAAAGCTATCTGTTGCTACTGCTGGTCAAGAAGCTAAAACAGTTCCAAAGGAGAAGAAAGATCTGACTCTTGAAGATCTTTCATCTATTGCTAAGGATGCAAAAGTTAGGCATCTACTTCATAGTGCTTTAAACAATGTTATGTCTAATAAAGTGATTAACTGCACTACTGCCAAAGAAATTTGGGATGCTCTTGAGGTTAGATGTCAAGGAACTGCTGCTATCAAGAAGAATAGAAGGAACATACTCACACAGGAGTATGAGCACTTTGAGGCTAAATATGAAGAAACCATGACAGAAACATTTAACAGATTCTGTAAACTGCTCAATGATTTGTCATTGGTTAATAAAGAGTATGATCTAGAAGACTAAAATCTCAAATTTCTTCTTGCCTTACCTGAAAAGTGGGATGTGAAGACAACCACCATAAGAGATAACTAAGATCTTACTGATATTGAGATTGATGAAATTTATGGGTTGCTCAAAACTCATGAACTGGAACTGGAACAGAGAAACAGGAGATCAAGCAAGAAGACAAAGTCCGTTGCTCTTAAGGTTGAAGAAAAACCCTTGAAGAGGGAAGCAGCAAGGAAGAAAGCTAAGGGAAAGGCTTTAGTCATACATTCTGAAAGTGAGTCATCAAACTCTGATGTTGATTCAAACACTGATGAATCATCTGACTCTGAGGATGATGAAGAAGAAATGTTGCAAATGGCTGCTTTGATGGTGAAGACCTTCAAGAAGATGGGTTTCAAGAACTTGAAGAAGGGAAAAAGGTTTTCTAAGAAAGATTCCAATTTTGACAGAAAGAGTTTCAGAAAGTCTGAGAGAAAGGATACCAAGTCGGGAAGAAAGACAAGTCTGAGATTCAATGCTACAAGTGTAAGGAGATGGGTCACTATGCTCCTGAGTGCAAGAAGGGTAAAACTGAAAAAGCACTCTTCACAAAAGGCAGAGACTGGGCAGACACTTCAAACTCAGATGCGGATGTTAACTATGCTCTCATGGCTTCTATTGAGAATGAATCTGAAGATTCTGAAAACAAGGTACCTCTAACTACTTATGCTTATAATACTTATGATATAACTGAATTGAGAATCTATCTTAAGGCTTTGCATATCAGTTATAGGGATCAGACTTTAGAGAATGAGAGAATCAAATCTGAGAATTCTGAACTTAAAGTGAGAAATAAAATTGTTGAAGAGAAACTTGAAAACATGCAACAAGTTCAGAAAGAAAGAGATGATGTTGTTTATCTAGAAAAGGATTTGCTAGGAAAATATAAGCAACTAGAATCTGAATTGGAGAAGTCAAATCACATAATTAAAACTTCGACTCATTCTGGAAAAGACACTCAAGAGGTTTTTCAGTCAAACACAGTTGGTTTAGGTTACTGTGAGGGAGATGAACTTAGGTTTCAAAACAAAGTCAAAATTAGAACACATCTTCCTTCTACAAAATTTGTTCATGGAATAAATGAACCTAAGTATGAAGCTGAAAAAGGAGCTGTTAAGAAAGAACCAGTAAAAACTAGTGTTAAACAGGTTAATATTGGTTCAATGACAGATAAACAACTCAAGCATAAGCTTAAGGAGTTAAAATCTGCTAAGAAACAGAAAGTGTCTAGGAAGAATAGAAATGGTAAAGTAGGCATTACTCAAGGTAATTAGCCAATGCTTGCTACTTTTGCTCCAAGAAAGACATGTCATAACTGTGGTAGCACTAACCATCTTGCTAGTTTCTGAAGGAAGAACAAAAACATTAATTCTTTACCTTCCAAGTCTGAAGTAAAGAAAGATAATGTTAGAACTAGACCACAGACTTTATGCAAACATTGTGGAAGTATTTTGCATTCTATTTATACTTGCAGGGATTATCATGCTATTTATCATAACTACTATGAACTTAAGCCCAATTTGAAATGGGTTAAGGTTAATTCTGCAAGTGTAAACTCTGAAAATGTTAGCTTAAACTCTGATAATGTGAATTCCGCTGCTAAAGCTAACAAAATTAAGAAAGCCAAAGGATCCAAGCAAGTCTGGATCCTTAAATCTAATCCTCAGTGATAGTTTGTGATTGCAGGGCATCAGGGAGAGTACCCTAGTCGTGGACAGTGGATGTTCAGGACACATGACTGAAAATAAAGCCCTGCTATCAGAGTATGTGGAGAAGGCTGGCCCAAAAGTTTCCTATGGAGATAGCAACATAGGACGTACTCTGGGATATGGCAATATTAATCTTGGAAGTGTCATCATCACAAATGTAGCTCTGGTTCCAGAACTCAAGCATGATCTGCTATCTGTGAGTCAAATCTGTGATAGAGGATATCATGTAGATTTTCAGCCTGAATACTGTGAAATCATCAGTAAATCTACAGGGAAAGTTGTTCTAGTTGGACACAGGCACAATAATATCCATGAAGCAAGTTTGTTGACAAACTCTGATGGAAAAGCTGTGTGCCTGTCCACAAGAATGTCTAGTGAAAAGAGTTGGAAGTGGCATAAGAAACTCTCTCATCTGAATCTGAACAACATTAATGAGTTGATAAGAAAGGATCTTGTAAGAGGACTTCCAAAGTCTTTATTAAATGTTGATGGCCTGTGTGATTCCTGTCAAAAGGCCAAACAAAGGAAGTCATCTTTCAAGAGCAAGTCTGAATCTTCAATTGTTGATCCTTATCATCTTCTACATGTTGATCTCTTTGGACCAGTGAATGTCTTGTCAATTGGAAGAAAGAAATATGCTTTAGTCATTGTTGATGAACACACCAGATACACTTGGGTGTATTTTCAAGCAAAGAAGGATGAAACTGCATTAACTCTGATGGAGCATGTAAAGCTGCTGGACAAAGGATCAAAACACAAAGTCAAAATAATCAGGAGTGATAATGGAACTGAATTCTGGAATGCAACAATGGAAGAATTCTGCAAGAACAGAGGAGTGAAGCAAGAGTTTTCTGTACCTGGTACACCACAGCAAAATGGTGTAGTTGAGAGAAAGAACAGAACCTTGATAGAAGCTGCCAGAACTATGCTTGATGAAGGAAAATTGCCAACCTATTTCTGGGCAGAAGCAGTTCAAACAGCTTATTTTACTCAAAATGCCACACTGATCAACAAGCATGGAAAAACACCATATGAGATGGTGAGAGAAAAGAAGCCAAACCTGAAATATTTTCATATTTTTGGATGCAAATGCTTTGTGTTGAAAACTCATCCCGAACAGTTGACCAAATTTGAGTTAAAAGCTGATGAAGGAATTTTTGTTGGCTATCCGCTGTCAACTAAGGCATTCAGAGTTTATAATCTGAGAACCAAGGTGATCATGGAGTCAATTCATGTGTCATTTGATGACAAGAAAATAACTGGACTTGAAGATGTAGATGAACATGATCAACTGCACTTTGAAAATGAAGACTTAACCTCTGATGAAGTAAACTCTGATGAAACTGATCTGACAAACTCTGTTGAAGCATACTCTGAACCTCTACTGGTAAACACTGAAGAAACTTCTCAGCTAGAACAAAGGGGAGAATCAGTTGAGGGGGAGCATGATCAAAATGATGACTCAAATTCTGATAGTGAGTCAACTGAAAAATCTAGATCAAACTCTGATGACTCAAACTCTGAAAGTGCAAAATTTGACAGTTCAAACTCTGAGCAGTCAAATTCAGGGGGAGCCTCAGAGACTGATGAAAGGCAACAAGAAAATTAGGAGACCATGGATCAAGGGGCAGGATCAAATACTGATAGAAGCCATTTACCTTCTGCTAGGAAATGGACAAAATCTCATACATCTGATTTAATTATTGGAGATCCCAGATGCAACAGTAAGGACAAGAAGTGCTACAACAAGTGAATGTATGTTTCATGCATTCTTGTCTAAGAATAAACCAAAGAAGGTAGAAGAAGCTCTTCAAGATGCTGACTGGATAACAGCAATGCATGAGGAGTTAAATGAATTCGAAAGAAATGAAGTATGGACCCTTGTATCTAGACCAAAGAATAGATCTGTTGTTGGTACTAGATGGGTTTTCAGAAACAAAACTGACAGTGAGGGAGTTGTTACAAGGAACAAGGCTAGACTTGTGGAAAAAGGCTATTCACAGCAGGAAGGAATAGACTATGATGAAACTTTTGAAAATACACCTAGAGGGGGGGTGAATAGGTGTTATGACTAACAATGATCAAATAAAAAATCTGTCTAAAAAATTTACTCTGGCAGCTAGCTGGATGCAATAAATTAGTGAATAAGCAGCTAGCTGAGTTAACTTGATTTGGCAGATTAACAAATAAGCAGCTAGCTGATATATGCAATGCAGAAGGACAAAAGTGCAGTAAGTAAAGAACACCAAGAATTTTAGCTAGGTTCGACCCCTAATCTTCTATGGTCTACGTCCTAGTCCCTTACCAACTTGGTAAGAGAATATATTATTGATCACAATTAAATCCAATTACAAGACACAATAATATATCTCCCTTATCACCCAGTTACTGACTGCAGCTAGCTGGAACCCCTTGTTTCTTGAACACAGCTCTCTAAGCTCTATACTAAACCGAGTATAGACTTCTCTAGCCTAATGCTCCTTGAACCCTGGTTCCACAAGCTTGACAAACCAGCAACTACCAACTTTACAAGTTGAACAATACAAGGATGAAATAAATAAATACAACTCAAAAGATTTGAACTCTCTAAACTGTATATATGATATAATACACGAGCTCTTTTAAAGTATATGTGCTGAGTTGTTTTCTTGACACTTGAATATTGCTTGTATGTTTTTCTCTTGGTTCGTACCTGTGAAGAACATTCATACAAGTATATATAGTGAAGAAAAGAAACTAGAATTAAAGATGCAAACTTGTAACGGTCTTGAATAGCATTTCTCACGTTTCAAGATTTGTTCCATTAATTCTACTTCTAACGTTCACAATCAGTTTAAACAATAATTCTTACTCAGAAAATAATTTAGTTTAGAAATGGAGAGATAAGAATGTTTAAGAGTGAAAGAAACCGTTAGAGAGAAACTTGAAGAAGATAAAGAATATGAAAGAATATGATAATGAGTGCATGTAATTCTTTACAATCTTTAACAAAGACAACTAATGGTGGAGGATAGGAATAAAGCATAAATGATATTAAATAAGAGCATGCTTGGAAAGTAAGCACATGGGTTGCCTTTTTAAGAACATTAAAGAATTCAAAGATTCCTTTTTCTAAGAAAGTATTGTTTTAGAAATACTTTTGAAATTATGACATGTTTATTAATGTATAAAAACCGTTCATGCCACTTTTGCAATTATAAGCATAATAAAACCATTTATTCGAATCCTTTGAAACTGGACAGACTGCCAGCCAGCTTGCTGAGTTGAACTGTCAGCTAGCTGAGTTACCCTGTTTTTCTCATAAAATTTTATATGAAGTAATCCTGCAAAACAAAATTAGTCTAATGCAGAATCCAGCTTGCTTACTAAGTATGATCATCAAAATCATAGAGTTTCAACTTTTGCTCCAGTTGCAAGATTGGAGGCAATAAGAATTTTTCTAGGATATGCCTCTCACAAGAAATTCAAGGTATTTCAGATGGATGTGAAAAGTGCTTTTCTGAATGGGAAGCTTGAAGAAGAAGTGTTTGTTGAACAACCACCAGGTTTTGTGGACCCAAAATATCCAGACTATGTCTACAGGCTGGATAAGGCACTCTATGGACTTAAGCAGGCACTAAGAGCATGGTATGAAACTCTGGCTCAATTTCTTTTAGAAAGTAGGTTCAACAGAGGTGCAATTGATAAAACACTGTTCTACATTAACTATGGTGATGACTTGCTTTTAGTTCAGATATATGTTGATGACATAATTTTTGGGTCTACTAATGATAAACTCTGTAAGAAGTTTGCCAAGCTCATGCAGTCCAGGTATCAAATGAGCATGATGGGAGAGCTTAGTTATTTTCTAGGCCTACAGGTGAAGCAAACAGATGATGGGATTTTCATAAATCAAGAAAAATATACCAGAAATCTTCTCAAGAAATTTGGTATGCTTGACTGCTCATCTGCATCAACTCCCATGGCAAAAGCAACAAAGTTGGACAAAGACACAGGAGCTCCAGTAGATATGATAAACTACAGAGGCATGATAGGGTCTCTTCTTTATCTAACAGCTAGTAGACCAGATATCATGTATGCAACTTGTCTCTGTACAAGGTTTCAGGCAGACCCAAGAGAACCACATCTAACAGCTGTGAAGAGGATTTTTAAGTATCTCAAGGGGACCATAACCTTAGGTCTGTGGTATCTTAGAGAATCAGATTTCAATCTACTTGGTTACTCTGATGCAGACTTTGCAGGCTGTAAGATAAACTGAAAAAGCACCAGTGGAAGTTGTCAATTTCTGGGTGACAGACTTGTTTCTTGGTACAGCAAGAAGCAGAAATCAATTTCTACATCTACAGCTGAAGCAGAGTATATTGCTGCTGGTAGCTGTTGTGCACAGATTATGTGGATGAAGAATCAATTGCTGGATTATGGATTGAGGTACAGTAAAATACCTATTTACTGTGATAATCAAAGTGCTATTGCTATGACAGGTAATCCAGTACAGCATTCAATGACCAAGCACATCAGCATAAGGTACCACTTTATCAGAGAACATGTAGAGGAAGGGAATATTGAGCTTCATTTTGTGTCTACAGAACAACAGCTTGTAGATATCTTCACCAAGCCATTGAGTGAAGCTGTATTTACAAGGCTGGTAAATGAACTGGGGATGGTCTCTAGTTTTGACTAGAGATATTGGTTAGACTCAAAATTTTACTTATGTAATGTGTTGCTCATATTTCTATGATATGTTAACTGCTATGTGAATTCTGTTGTTAAACTTTGCTATGCAAACTCTGTTCGTTAATTGTTAAACTCTGTTAGCATGCTCTGTAGGTGATACACTGTTGACATGTTGGATAAACTCTGAGAAACTCTGATATTATTTTTTTCTGACTGTAAACACCGATGAAGAAATATGTATGAAGCATGATTCTCAGTAAATAATCCTGAATCCTTCTAAGTTATTTGTGATCTAATCTTTGACTGTGCAGAAAATTAACACATCATGATACTGTTTCATATTTATAGCATCTCTTAGTTTATTTATCCTAAACTCTGAGTCTGTAAATACTGTATGCATTGCCTCTCATGAATAACTTCTGATGTTGATGAGCTCTAAACTCTGTTAGTTATACACTGTTAAGTTAGATTCTGTTATTAGTCTACCCCCAAAGCAAATGTATATAGACTGTTAGAACTCCTTTGAGATTATGTTGGTGTCTAGGACGACCCAGGAACTTGCTGGTATAAAGTAAGGGCTAAAATTCTATAATTTTTGGTGACTAGTCAAAGACTAGGAAGACCCAGGAACTTATCAATATGATAAGGGCTAAAATTATAGGATTTTTGGTGACTAGTTCCAACCTCTGATTACTGGAGAAACAAAAAAAAAATTTAGACGGGGGGTATAAATTAATTAAATATTACTGTATATAAATCGTTTACTACAGAGTTTAGCATTCATCATACATTCTGTGTTTACTATGAGAGTTTGTGCATCAAGTGTTTATTGATTTACTTTATGGATTTTATGAAAAATTAGATGCTCTAAAAATTGAATTGGTAAACTCTTCTATACACACACATATATTCACACCTGTGCAGTTTTTGAAAGGATTATGGTAATGAAGTTGGAGAATTGACAAACGCTGATGAATTTTGTCTAATACTCTGAGGTATATTTTCTTTCAGATAATGTATATACTTGGGGTAAAAAGAGTTTTTGAAAAATGAAATAAATTATTGACAACTGTTAATGAGTATTGGTGTTAAAGTGTGTCAGTAATGGGAGAGAGAAAGTAGCAGTAATTATTGCCACAATTACGGAACGTGCAAAGTCTTTTCATTGCATGTGTGCCACGTGTCCCACTTACACATTAAACAAGGAATTGGTTGAGTGTATTAATGTTAAAACGATTGGGTTTTACTTTTTCATTACAACTCTAATCATTTTTACATACACGGTTATTTTCTCTACACACAACTCACTCACAGTCACTTGCTATCTCACTTGCACATTTTCACAAACACCTTTGTTACATATCTTTTTCTCTGATATTTTCTTCTCACATCGATTCTAATGGCCACCAAAGCTTTTACTGCTCAAGGGTTATTGTTTGTTCCTAATAACTATGCAGCCCCATTGAACAATGCAAACGTTCCAGAGGCGTTTTATTTGATTCAAAACTTTTTGCGGGATTCAGAGATTGGTACAGCTTTAGTCGAACCAGAAACTCTTTCTGCCACGCAG
Organism: Saposhnikovia divaricata; assembly: GCA_036435485.1. NCBI lineage: Eukaryota > Viridiplantae > Streptophyta > Magnoliopsida > Apiales > Apiaceae > Saposhnikovia > Saposhnikovia divaricata. The sequence goes on from CM071598.1 coordinate 63,045,159, forward strand.
ATTGCTACATTTTGGAAGAATTCTACTTATGCTGATGGAGGAGAGAATGGGACTCCTTCAATGATCTTCACATATGAGGAGACAGAGTATGTGATTACTCCTACAACAGTCAGAGATACTATGGGTTTTGATACACACACTTCATACAGTGTTGCTGGTGAGAATCAATTGAAAGAGATGTTGCAGCAACTTGGTTGTTCAGACTCTCTAGCAAGACTTGGTAATGTAAAAAGGCCAATGCTAAGGAAGGAGTGGAGTTTCTTCATCGATTGCATCACAAGGGCCTTTGGCAAGAAAGTCACAAACTGGGATGTTATTCCTACTGACAGTCTTCAAATCGGGTATTCTCTTCTCTATGGAAGTAATTTCGATTTTGGTAGACTTGATTTAATGAATATAGGTGACAGATTGTCAGAGTCTAGTACTGTCTACTTTGCTAGATTTTGTCAATTGTTATTCACTGCTTGTGTTCCTGGTGTTGATATTACTGAGGATGACACCATTCTATCCTTTAAGGTTAATAAGAGAATATTCTATGATTTGACCAATAAGGATGCAAACAAGGAGCAAGTACCTGAGTTCATTTTGCCACTTGCTCTACAAAATTTCATCCATCAACCCCAAGAACCACAGCCTGAACCATAACAGCATGAACCTGTAAACACTGCACCCATACAACCACCTGCAAACACTCAGCCTCAAACTCTAAACACTGAAACTCAAACTCAACCACAAACCCAACCTCAACCTGAACAACAACCACCACCTACCCAGGCCAAATCAAAACGTGGAGGTAGAACCAAACACACAGCAGAGAATACACAGCATAGATCTGCTAGAGCTAAAGGGAATCTGTTAAAGCTCAGAAGGAGTCTGTCAGGCCTAAAAGGGCTAGAAAGGAGAAAGGAAAGAGACCTCCATCACCTTCTACTCTAGATGATTCTACTGAAGAAGAAGAAGAGATAGTTGAGGTGCCTCAAGATAAGAGGAGAAGGTTGATACTTGATGAATCTGATGAGGAGATAAACATTGAAGCTCCAGAGGTGATTTCCAAGGAAATACCTACTGTTGAGGTACATACTGCAGAAGAAGCTGTCCATACAACTGAAAATATACAAATGGATGATGAAAACAGAGATGGTTTTGCTGCTATGGATGATTTTGTTGAAACATTCATACCATTCTCTGATCATATTAATGTTCCTATCTCACCTGTCATTGCAAATTCTGAAGAAACTGGTGCAGGTGATCAGCCTACTGTAGTACTTGATGAAACAATAGCATCACACACTGAGCTATTCTCTGATGCTCACCAGGTTTCTGAGAAAGGTAAAGAAGTTGAAAAATCAACCAAGGCTGTACTTTCTGAGCCTATGGATGCAGTTCTTATGGATGCAAAGTATGTTGATTAGACTGTTGAAACTAGAGATCAACCTGCAGAGAATGTTCTTGATGAAACTGCAGAGAATGTTGAACATGTTGCTGAGCATATTGATCCAGTTGAAGATGCAACTGTTGATGCTGAAGATGAAGGAAGTGCATAATCTAACTCTTCTCAGAGTATACCAGTACAAACTGATGTTAAGCACACACCTTTTTCTCAACCTTCACATCAACATGACATTGAAGCTGAACACTTTGCCAAGAATTCAAGGGATTGGTATAAAGAAGATTGTATTTTTCCTACTGAAAGAGCAGCTAAATTTGTGCATCAATCTGCAACCTAATAAACAAACTCCCCCTGAGTCTAGCAACCTAATAAACATATAACAACTTTGATAAAAACCAAGGGTAATACAGGAATAACTTAAGAAGGATCAAAACCAACACATGACAGATAAGCACATAAATAACACATGTTCTCAAACCAAAATATCCCACATAATAGGTTCAGACATACATAATTCTTAAACACATAAACAGATTCATAGGTTCTAAAAAAAAAACTTAAACAGGTTCACAGGTGCATAGCATAGGTTTTTAAACAAGAACATCATATCATATCATCTCCTAAAAAAGTTCTCCCCCTTAATCATAAAAAGGAAAAACTTAAGAGTCCTTATCCTCATCATCAACTTGAGCATTCTCAGCTTGAGCCACCCCAGAAGCAGCCACAGTTGGAGCATCCACACTTTCTTTGAGCACATCTCCGGTAGCAGCATTTGCAAGGTCATTAAGCCTTTGTGCATCAGAGACAGTGGCAGAGAATAAACCAGTGCGAGTTGAGGTAGACGGACGTGGACCAGCAACGATGTCACGAAGGAAGGAAAGTTCATCAGCCATATCAGTTACCTTATCAGTCAACACTTTCAGGGCAGCTCGAATTTCCTTCATGTTTTCAGAATGGCCAGCCTCAGTCTTACTCTCACTTTCCAACAATGCAGGGGATGGGATTGGAGGTGGAGGAGGTTCCATTCGAATTACATTACCATCAGAATCCAACTTCAAATGAGATTGCAACAAGCTCTTAGCATCCAAAAATTCTTTAGCAAGCTCACACTCTTCATTTTTTAAGTCAATACCATACCATTCAAAAATTCTAGTCAATAAACAGCCATAAGGGAGGCTTGGAGAGGTATGTGGCTCGAATACATCCAACATATTTTTCAAGATAAGTCCAGCCAGGTTGAATGGCTTCTCAGAGAGTAACATAGCCACCACAGAAACATCTTGACCCGCAAAATTCGATCGACTACCAGTACGAGGGTTTACATTATCGATACACATCTTAAACAGCACATGACTGATAGGGGTCACAATGGAAGTAGTTGGAGGGGCATAAACAAGTAAACCATCTAAACCACGAATTAATCTTAACTGGTCCAATTCAGTAAAATTTGGAAATTCAGTAGGACCCTTTTTGGTTGTGATAGAAACAGATGATGGTTTCTCAATTCCAAGGATATCATTCAAAACATTAGTAGTTAACATTAGTTTTTGACCACGAACTACCGATGAAAAGACCATTGGTTTGACAATAACAAGGTTTGAATAAAACTCATAGACAAGAGATGGATAACATTCTCGGGGTAAATCTTTGATAAAGGAATCAAACCCTAATTTAGAGAAATAAGCAAGAGCCCCGCATTTGACAAAGGAATTACCTGCAACTGGGCGTCCAAAAACGATTCGACGGTTGGCCAGATCGAGTTGCTTGAACCTGGATTCTAGTTCTTCACTTGTAAACTTAATTCCATACTTGGTTCTCTTAGCAGGCGTGCCATCCTTAAGCCCTGATTTCTGAACTTCTGACATTTCATCTCCGCTGTCGACTTGAACCCTATCAATGTCATCTTCTTCATCAAAGAGCCTTTTGTTCTGCCCTTTCTGAGTTTTAGGGACAGAGATTGGAGTTTTCTTGGAGGATCTAGTTTTGCCCATGGTGAGATTTGGTGTCGAAGAGAGAGAGAAATGGTAAGAGCGGCTAGAAACCCTAAACTTGATTTGGGAGTGGTTTTAAGATATCTCAAGAGTCGGATTGGAATGTATTAAGTAATTCTCTTTTATTAATTAAGGGGAAAAACTTACTTATTAAAATAAAAAAAAATCGTTTCATCCCGACATATAACATATTTGACCAATAGCATAGAATAAGGTACTAAGTATAAATAAATAAAAAGAAATCACAGAGACATATTTCAATGCATAAATTAAACAATTAATTTTAACTCAGCACTTAAAAAAATAAACAAATAGCACAAAACCATTGAGCATGAAATTGTACATAATATCATAAGAATGTACCGAATTTCCATGGCAGCTAGCTGGCTAGTCATAAAAGATTTCCATCCTTCCATAGCAGCTGGCTGGCTAGACATTACACATGCCTAATTCTCTACGCAGCACAGAGAAACGCTCCTCAGCTAGTGGCTTTGTGAAGATGTCAGCTAGCTGGTACTCTGTACTTACAAAAATTAGCTCAATTTTTCCCTTTGCAACATTGTCTCTCAAGAAATGATGTCGAACATCAATATGCTTTGTTCTTGAGTGATTCAATGGATTCTTTGATATGTTGATAGTGCTTGTATTGTCACAATAAATGGGGACTTTGCCACATTTAATTCCAAAATCTAGAAGTGTTTGTCTCATCCATAGCATTTGAGAGCAACAACTTCCAGCTGCTAAATACTCCCCTTCAGCTGTGGATAATGCAACAGAAGTTTGCTTCTTGCTTTGCCAAGATACTAAACTCTGTCCTAAAAATGCACAAACACCACTTGTACTCTTTCGATCAGTTTGACAACCTGCATAATCTGCATCACTATACCCAACAAGATCAAATGCATTTGTGATTGGATAAAATAAACCAAGAGTAGCAGTTCCACTTAAATATTTAAAAATTCTTTTAATAGCATTCAAGTGAGATTCTTTTGGTTGAGCTTGAAACCTAGCACACACACATACACTATACATAATATCAGGTCTAGAGGCTGTAAGATATAATAAACTACCAATCATACCTCTATACTTTCGAACATCTACATCTTTACCTCGTTCATCTGCAGCCAGCTTGCTGGCAGAACCCATAGGTGTAGATTTTGCCTTGATATTCTCATATCCAAACTTCTTTAGCAAGTTCTTGATGTACTTGGACTGATGTACATATATCCCATCTTGAGTTTGCTTGATTTGGAGCCCCAAAAAGTAGTTGAGCTCACCCATCAAACTCATGTCAAACTCACTATGCATACACTTAGAAAACCACTTGCACATTTTATCATTAGTTGATCCAAATATAATATCATCTACATATATTTGCACAACTAGAATATCATTACCAGTAAGTTTAGTAAACAATGTAGGATCGATTTTACCTCGAATGAACCCATTCTTTATCAAAAACTTACTTAGCCTTTCATACCAAGATCTAGGAGCTTGTCGTAATCCATATAGTGCCTTCTTTAATTTGAAAGCATAATTAGGAAATTTATCACTCTCAAATCCAGGAGGTTGCTTGACATATACTTCTTCTTTCAAGTATCCATTAAGAAATGCACTTTTCACGTCCATTTGATGTAACTTGAACTTCTTGAAGCATGCAAATGAGAGTAGCATCCTTATTGACTCTAGCCTTGCAACCGGGGCATAAGTTTCATCAAAATCGATTCCTTCTTGTTGATTATATCCTTGTGCAACAAGCCTTGCTTTATTCCTAGTAACCGTTCCTTCTTCATCAACTTTGTTCTTGAAAACCCATTTAGTACCAATGATTGAAGCATCTTTAGGTGGCTCTACAAGTTCCCAAACATCACATCTTTCAAATTGATTAAGTTCTTCTTGCATTGCCATGATCCAATTCTCATCTTTTAGTGCTTCATTGACATTCTTTGGTTCCTCTTGAGCTAGGAAGGCAGAAAATGCACAAAAGTTAGCTTGGCTTCTCCTTGTCTTGATGCCTTCTAATTTATCACCAATAATCAACTCTGGAGGATGGTTCTTTACTGTCCTTGTCGACTTTGGAAAATGATGATGAGCCATAACTTCTTCATTGGCTCTAATTCTCTTGGATGGAGGAGGGGATTCATCTCCATTATAAATTGGCATCTTTTCTTGTGATCTATGGCCTTTAGAATCTTCCAAGGTGAGCTTTGACACCTTATCACAAGTTTCATCTATTGGAGGAGAGATTTCAGCTTGATTATCATTAGCTGAACTTGATTCAGTCTCTACTGCAGCTCGCTGGGTTGCTGCATTTCCTGAGTCTGCTTCATTGGCAGCTCGCTGAGTTGCTGTATTTTTAGAATCTGCTTCTTTGTCAGCTCGCTGAGTTGCTGTATCTGACCTTGGCAGCTCGCTGGCATCATCTGAACCTGCAATATCTTCCTCATCTCTTGATAGATCAACATTAGATTCTTGAAATGAGACATCAATTGACTCTTCAACAGTACGTTTAGATATATTATAAACTCTATATGCACGACTTGTTGTAGAATAACCCAAAAATATAGCTTCATATGATTTGGCATCAAATTTACCATCTCTATCAATGGATTTGAGTACAAAGCACCTGGATCCAAAGACTTTAAATTAGCCTATGTTTGGCTTCTTGTTCTTTAGCAATTCATAAGGAGTCTTGTTGAGAATAGGCCTGATTAGTACTCTGCTAAGAACGTAGCTAGCTGTGTTGACTGCTTCTGCCCAGAAACTTCTTGGCAGCTTGCTCTCTTGCAGCAAAGTTCTAGCTGTTTCTTGCAATGACCTGTTCTTTCTCTCCACAACTCCATTTTGTTGTGGGGTTCTTGGAGCAGAGAATTCATGTGAAATGCCTCTATCTTCACAATATGAGATAAAGTCTTTTTGGAATTCACCACCTCGATCACTCCTTATACTCACAAGTCTTAACTTAAACTTGTTCTCAAGTAACTTAATTAGCTTTTCAAATTCACTGAAAGCACAATCTTTAGTACGTAGAAATAATACCCAAGTATATCTAGAATAATCATCTACTATAACAAATGCATATTGTTTACCTCCAATGCTTTTATATGCTTCCGGACCAAATAAATCTAAATGAAGTAGTTCTAAAGGTTTAGAAGTTGATACCATCTTCTTTGATTTATGTGGAGTCCTGATTTGTTTTCCTAATTGGCAAGCCGAACAAGTTTCCATTTTGACATACTTCAATTTTGGCAATCCTCTAACTAGCTTCTTTGAAGACAGTTTGCTGAGTAAGTCCATATGAGCATGTCCAAGCCTTCTATGCCAAATTTCTGGATTTGAATCAACAGCAGCTAGACAACAAGATGAATCCTGCATTTCAAAGTCCAAAATATATATATTTCCTTCCCTTCTAGCAACTAGGGGGACTTTGTTAGTGCCAACAATAATAGTACACTTTTCTTTATCAAAAAGAACAGAATGTCCATCATCATATAACTGACTTACACTAAGCAAACTATATTTAAGACCTTGAACATATTGTACTTTATCAATAGAAATGACACTATTACCAATTTTCCCTTTCCCAAGAATCTGGAGTGTTTTGCTATCACCAATGGTGACATTTCCACCCCTTTTCTTACTGAGAGACAGGAATTGAGATTTATCACCACTCATATGTCTTGTGCATCCACTATCCAAAATCCATTGATTTGATCTCACTTTGACAACAAGACATACCTACAAAACAAATAAAGAGCCAACTCAACGTTTTGGTACCCATATTTGCTTGGGTCCAGAATGGTTAGTTGATAGAACATATAAAACATTTAAATCAGATTTCTTGATCCACATTTGGACCACTTTAGAAGCTGTATTTCTTGTTCCAACTGTTCTGTCAGTTAGCTGCCTGTGACCTGTCTGTCTGTTCCAGCTAGCTGGGTTGGCATTCTGAATTTTGCAATGATTTGCCAAATGGCCTTTATTTCAACATTTATGGCAGATTCTCCATGGCATGGCATAGTCATAAGGGATTCCATGTTTGCCATCATACTTTAGAGGTGTTTTGGAAGCCGATCCAACTCCTTCTCTTTCGATTGGAACTTTTGCATATCTCATCATAGTTTTGAGAGTATCTTCTCCTTGAATGAACTTTCCCATTCCTTTCTGGAGATCCTTGATTTCAGTTTCCAATTCTTTGATTCTTTCAGCTTGTTGAGATATTTCCCTTGAGCATGATTCCCTTGGACTAAATGCTTCTAAACATGCATCTTGAGCCTCTATTTCTGTTCTCAGCTCGCTGAGTTCCTTCATAAGTGTATCATTTCTCTTGACAAGCACTTTGTTTATCCCTTCTAGCTGGGATATCTCAGCCTTAAGATCAGTAAGATTTTGAGCATGATTTGTAGCAGGTGTCTTCTCATCCATTAACTCGGATATGATCTTCTTAAGTTGAATATTTTTCTTTTTGAGTTTATCATTCTCATATCTTAATTCTTCAAACACTTCATTTGATAGATTACTATGATCCTGCATGGTTAATTCATCTAACTTTGAGGAATGAGAATACATATCAGAAAAATAATTTACCTCACTATTGTTGTCATCCGAATCCGAGACATCACTATCTACAAGGCCATCTTGAAAAATTCCTTGAGCATTATTCTCATCATCAAGACCAACAAGAGCTAGGTTCACCATCTCATCACTTGACTCATTATCAGAATCTGAATTTTCATCATCACTCCATGTCAAAAATGCCTTAGCTTTCTTTTTGTCTTTAGAGGCAGCTAGCTGCTTCTGCTTATTTTTCAGCTTGTAGCAGTCTCTTTTGTAGTGACCTTTCTTGCCACATTCAAAACATGCTTCCTCTTTGACATCTTTCTTTGTTCCAGAAGCTCTACCTTTCTCCTTCTTTAGCTTGTTTCTTAAGTCAAGCATCTTCTTGATTTTTCTGGATAAAAGTGCTAATTCTTCATCAGAATCTGATTCTGATTCTGAATCCAGCTTGCTGCTACTGGAGTGCAAAGCTAAATTCTTCATCTTTTCAACTGGAGCCTTGACTGATTCCATCTTGCTACTATTGATTTTGCTTTCAAATTGTTCCAATTCTGCAAATACGGCCAAATGATCCATAGAATCAATGGAGGGACTTGATTCCAATGCAATGACTTTAGCTTCGAATATAAATGGAACTGCACTTAGAATTTTCATGTTGATTTCATCTTGAGGAATGGTTTTTCCAAGTCTCTTCAGAGTGTTGATAGTGATTTGAAACCTTGCTTGGCTCTCTTTGATAGTTTCACCATTCTTGAGCTTGAAATTTCCGAAGTCATTCATTAATTTGCTAAGTTTAACTTTTCTCAAAGTTTTCGAACCTTCATGATAGGATTCCAAAGCATCCCACATTTCTTTTGGTGTTTTTAGAGAGGATACCTTGTCATATTCAGATTGATCAAGTGCATTCATTATGGAGTTTCTTGCTTCTCCATTATAGCCACACTTGATAATCTCATCGAGAGTGAGATCATCAACATCTTTTGGTTCGTTTTTGTCGTTGAGAAATTCATAGTTCCCTTTCTGCACAACTCTTAGAACCAGAGGTTTCTTGGACAAATAAGTCTCCATTCTGCATTTCCACCAACTATAGTTCTCTGATCCAGTGAGAAGTGGAGCCTTATAATCCGACCTGCCTTCTAGATAATTGTCAGCCATTTGATCGATACTTTTCCTGTTACAGAAATATTAGTATACCAAAGCCCTGATACCAAATGAAAATACACCTAGAGGGGGGGTGAATAGGTGTTATGACTAACAATGATCAAATAAAAAATCTGTCTAAAAAATTTACTCTGGCAGCTAGCTGGATGCAATAAATTAGTGAATAAGCAGCTAGCTGAGTTAACTTGATTTGGCAGATTAACAAATAAGCAGCTAGCTGATATATGCAATGCAGAAGGACAAAAGTGCAGTAAGTAAAGAACACCAAGAATTTTAGCTAGGTTCGACCCCTAATCTTCTATGGTCTACGTCCTAGTCCCTTACCAACTTGGTAAGAGAATATATTATTGATCACAATTAAATCCAATTACAAGACACAATAATATATCTCCCTTATCACCCAGTTACTGACTGCAGCTAGCTGGAACCCCTTGTTTCTTGAACACAGCTCTCTAAGCTCTATACTAAACCGAGTATAGACTTCTCTAGCCTAATGCTCCTTGAACCCTGGTTCCACAAGCTTGACAAACCAGCAACTACCAACTTTACAAGTTGAACAATACAAGGATGAAATAAATAAATACAACTCAAAAGATTTGAACTCTCTAAACTGTATATATGATATAATACACGGGCTCTTTTGAAGTATATGTGCTGAGTTGTTTTCTTGACACTTGAATATTGCTTGTATGTTTTTCTCTTGGTTCGTACCTGTGAAGAACATTCATACAAGTATATATAGTGAAGAAAAGAAACTAGAATTAAAGATGCAAACTTGTAACGGTCTTGAATAGCATTTCTCACGTTTCAAGATTTGTTCCATTAATTCTACTTCTAACGTTCACAATCAGTTTAAACAATAATTCTTACTCAAAAAATAATTTAGTTTAGAAATGGAGAGATAAGAATGTTTAAGAGTGAAAGAAACCGTTAGAGAGAAACTTGAAGAAGATAAAGAATATGAAAGAATATGATAATGAGTGCATGTAATTCTTTACAATCTTTAACAAAGACAACTAATGGTGGAGGATAGGAATAAAGCATAAATGATATTAAATAAGAGCATGCTTGGAAAGTAAGCACATGGGTTGCATTTTTAAGAACATTAAAGAATTCAAAGATTCCTTTTTCTAAGAAAGTATTGTTTTAGAAATACTTTTGAAATTATGACATGTTTATTAATGTATTAAAACCGTTCATGCCGCTTTTGCAATTATAAGCATAATAAAACCATTTATTCGAATCCTTTGAAACTGGACAGACTGCTAGCCAGCTTGCTGAGTTGAACTGTCAGCTAGCTGAGTTACCCTGTTTTTCTCATAAAATTTTATATGAAGTAATCCTGCAAAACAAAATTAGTCTAATGCAGAATCCAGCTTGCTTACTAAGCATGATCATCAAAATCATAGAGTTTCAACTTTTGCTCCAGTTGCAAGATTGGAGGCAATAAGAATTTTTCTAGGATATGCCTCTCATAAGAAATTCAAGGTATTTCAGATGGATGTGAAAAGTGCTTTTCTGAATGGGAAGCTTGAAGAAGAAGTGTTTGTTGAACAACCACCAGGTTTTGTGGACCCAAAATATCCAGACTATGTCTACAGGCTGGATAAGGCACTCTATGGACTTAAGCAGGCACCAAGAGCATGGTATGAAACTCTGGCTCAATTTCTTTTAGAAAGTAGGTTCAACAGAGGTGCAATTGATAAAACACTGTTCTACATTAACTATGGTGATGACTTGCTTTTAGTTCAGATATATGTTGATGACATAATTTTTGGGTCTACTAATGATAAACTCTGTAAGAAGTTTGCCAAGCTCATGCAGTCCAGGTATCAAATGAGCATGATGGGAGAGCTTAGTTATTTTCTAGGCCTACAGGTGAAGCAAACAGATGATGGGATTTTCATAAATCAAGAAAAATATACCAGAAATCTTCTCAAGAAATTTGGTATGCTTGACTGCTCATCTGCATCAACTCCCATGGCAAAAGCAACAAAGTTGGACAAAGACACAGGAGCTCCAGTAGATATGATAAATTACAGAGGCATGATAGGGTCTCTTCTTTATCTAACAGCTAGTAGACCAGATATCATGTATGCAACTTGTCTCTGTACAAGGTTTCAGGCAGACCCAAGAGAACCACATCTAACAGCTGTGAAGAGGATTTTTAAGTATCTCAAGGGGACCATAACCTTAGGTCTGTGGTATCTTAGAGAATCAGATTTCAATCTACTTGGTTACTCTGATGCAGACTTTGCAGGTTGTAAGATAAACAGAAAAAGCACCAGTGGAAGTTGTCAATTTCTGGGTGACAGACTTGTTTCTTGGTACAGCAAGAAGCAGAAATCAATTTCTACATCTACAGCTGAAGCAGAGTATATTGCTGCTGGTAGCTGTTGTGCACAGATTATGTGGATGAAGAATCAATTGCTGGATTATGGATTGAGGTACAGTAAAATACCTATTTACTGTGATAATCAAAGTGCTATTGCTATGACAGGTAATCCAGTACAGCATTCAATGACCAAGCACATCAGCATAAGGTACCACTTTATCAGAGAACATGTAGAGGAAGGGAATATTGAGCTTCATTTTGTGTCTACAGAACAACAGCTTGTAGATATCTTCACCAAGCCATTGAGTGAAGCTGTATTTACAAGGCTGGTAAATGAACTGGGGATGGTCTCTAGTTTTGACTAGAGATATTGGTTAGACTCAAAATTTTACTTATGTAATGTGTTGCTCATATTTCTATGATATGTTAACTGCTATGTGAATTCTGTTGTTAAACTTTGCTATGCAAACTCTGTTCGTTAATTGTTAAACTCTGTTAGCATGCTCTGTAGGTGATACACTGTTGACATGTTGGATAAACTCTGAGAAACTCTGATATTATTTTTTTTCTGACTGTAAACACCGATGAAGAAATATGTATGAAGCATGATTCTCAGTAAATAATCCTGAATCCTTCTAAGTTATTTGTGATCTAATCTTTGACTGTGCAGAAAATTAACACATCATGATACTGTTTCATATTTATAGCATCTCTTAGTTTATTTATCCTAAACTCTGAGTCTGTAAATACTGTATGCATTGCCTCTCATGAATAACTTCTGATGTTGATGAGCTCTAAACTCTGTTAGTTATACACTGTTAAGTTAGATTCTGTTATTAGTCTACCCCCAAAGCAAATGTATATAGACTGTTAGAACTCCTTTGAGATTATGTTGGTGTCTAGGACGACCCAGGAACTTGCTGGTATAAAGTAAGGGCTAAAATTCTATAATTTTTGGTGACTAGTCAAAGACTAGGAAGACCCAGGAACTTATCAATATGATAAGGGCTAAAATTATAGGATTTTTGGCGACTAGTTCCAACCTCTGATTACTGGAGAAACAAAAAAAAAATTTAGACGGGGGGTATAAATTAATTAAATATTACTGTATATAAATCGTTTACTACAGAGTTTAGCATTCATCATACATTCTGTGTTTACTATGAGAGTTTGTGCATCAAGTGTTTATTGATTTACTTTATGGATTTTATGAAAAATTAGATGCTCTAAAAATTGAATTGGTAAACTCTTCTATACACACACATATATTCACACCTGTGTAGTTTTTGAAAGGATTATGGTAATGAAGTTGGAGAATTGACAAACGCTGATGAATTTTGTCTAATACTCTGAGGTATATTTTCTTTCAGATAATGTATATACTTGGGGTAAAAAGAGTTTTTGAAAAATGAAATAAATTATTGACAACTGTTAATGAGTATTGGTGTTAAAGTGTGTCAGTAATGGGAGAGAGAAAGTAGCAGTAATTATTGCCACAATTACTGAACGTGCAAAGTCTTTTCATTGCATGTGTGCCACGTGTCCCACTTACACATTAAACAAGGAATTAGTTGAGTGTATTAATGTTAAAACGATTGGGTTTTACTTTTTCATTACAACTCTAATCATTTTTACATACACGGTTATTTTCTCTACACACAACTCACTCACAGTCACTTGCTATCTCACTTGCACATTTTCACAAACACCTTTGTTACATATCTTTTTCTCTGATATTTTCTTCTCACATCGATTCTAATGGCCACCAAAGCTTTTACTGCTCAAGGGTTATTGTTTGTTCCTAATAACTATGCAGCCCCATTGAACAATGCAAACGTTCCAGAGGCGTTTTATTTGATTCAAAACTTTTTGCGGGATTCAGAGATTGGTACAGCTTTAGTCGAACCACAAACTCTTTCTGCCACGCAGATTGCTACATTTTGGAAGAATTCTACTTATGCTGATGGAGGAGAGAATGGGACTCCTTCAATGATCTTCACATATGAGGAGACAGAGTATGTGATTACTCCTACAACAGTAAGAGATACTATGGGTTTTGATACACACACTTCATACAGTGTTGCTGGTGAGAATCAATTGAAAGAGATGTTGCAGCAACTTGGTTGTTCAGACTCTCTAGCAAGACTTGGTAATGTAAAAAGGCCAATGCTAAGGAAGGAGTGGAGTTTCTTCATCGATTGCATCACAAGGGCCTTTGGCAAGAAAGTCACAAACTGGGATGCTATTCCTACTGACAGTCTTCAAATCGGGTATTCTCTTCTCTATGGAAGTAATTTTGATTTTGGTAGACTTGATTTAATGAATATAGGTGACAGATTGTCAGAGTCTAGTACTGTCTACTTTGCTAGATTTTGTCAATTGTTATTCACTGCTTGTGTTCCTGGTGTTGATATTACTGAGGATAACACCATTCTATCCTTTAAGGTTAATAAGAGAATATTCTCTGATTTGACCAATAAGGATGCAAACAAGGAGCAAGTACCTGAGTTCATTTTGCCACTTGCTCTACAAAATTTCATCCATCAACCCCAAGAACCACAGCCTGAACCATAACAGCATGAACCTGTAAACACTGCACCCATACAACCACCTGCAAACACTCAGCCTCAAACTCTAAACACTGAAACTCAAACTCAACCACAAACCCAACCTCAACCTGAACAACAACCACCACCTACCCAGGCCAAATCAAAACGTGGAGGTAGAACCAAACACACAGCAGAGAATACACAGCATAGATCTGCTAGAGCTAAAAGGGAATCTGTTAAAGCTCAGAAGGAGTCTGTCAGGCCTAAAAGGGCTAGAAAGGAGAAAGGAAAGAGACCTCCATCACCTTCTACTCTAGATGATTCTACTGAAGAAGAAGAAGAGATAGTTGAGGTGCCTCAAGATAAGAGGAGAAGGTTGATACTTGATGAATCTGATGAGGAGATAAACATTGAAGCTCCAGAGGTGATTTCCAAGGAAATACCTACTGTTGAGGTACATACTGCAGAAGAAGCTGTCCATACAACTGAAAATATACAAATGGATGATGAAAACAGAGATGGTTTTGCTGTTATGGATGATTTTGTTGAAACATTCATACCATTCTCTGATCATATTAATGTTCCTATCTCACCTGTCATTGCAAATTCTGAAGAAACTGGTGTAGGTGATCAGCCTACTGTAGTACTTGATGAAACAATAGCATCACACACTGAGCTATTCTCTGATGCTCACCAGGTTTCTGAGAAAGGTAAAGAAGTTGAAAAATCAACCAAGGCTGTACTTTCTGAGCCTATGGATGCAGTTCTTATGGATGCAAAGTATGTTGATTAGACTGTTGAAACTAGAGATCAACCTGCAGAGAATGTTCTTGATGAAACTGCAGAGAATGTTGAACATGTTGCTGAGCATATTGATCCAGTTGAAGATGCAACTGTTGATGCTGAAGATGAAGGAAGTGCATAATCTAACTCTTCTCAGAGTATACCAGTACAAACTGATATTAAGCACACACCTTTTTCTCAACCTTCACATCAACATGACATTGAAGCTGAACACTTTGCCAAGAATTCAAGGGATTGGTATAAAGAAGATTGTATTTTTCCTACTGAAAGAGCAGCTAAATTTGTGCATCAATCTGCCAACAAGATTTCAAATCCTGATATTCTCTCAAATCTGCAAGCAACTATTGTTCAAGTCAAGACTATGAATGAAAGGTTTGATGAGTCTCAAAAGGCACTTAATGAACTGAGAGCTGATGTTGTTGCTCGAGATATGACCATGCAGAGGGATAATCAAACAAAGTTAAAACCATTTCCAAAGCTCAAGAAACTCTGTTCCAAAGGCTAGGTCAAGTTGAACAGAATCAGACTGTCTTGTCTAGAAAGATTGATTCCATTGCTAACTCCTTGGAGCTGATTACATCTATATTGATTCCTGATGATGTCAAAAGGGGGGAGAGAGTTGCTAAGTCTAAATGCAGGCAATCTCAAACTCTGACTAAGAGGGATGATACTGAAGATGGAGGAACAAGAGCAAAGGACAAAGGGAAGAGATTAAGAGCTGATCTAAATTAAAGTCTGAGATCTGGAAAGTCTTTCAAATCAAAGTCTGATGGAATATACACTGATACTCAGGGTACTTCGAAATCCAGGAGCTTGTTATTCACTGCTGAAAATCCACAGACTGATGAAGAACTGGCTGCTAAGTTGTTTCTTGAAGAAAATGAAGAAGGAATTACTATTGAAGATATTAAAGCTGAAGAAAAGAATCTACAAGAAGAACATCAGAAAGATTTAAAGTCTGGAAAATTTAAGAAGAAAGAAAAAGCTCCTAGGCCGTTCTTAAAGGCATTGTTATCAAGGAAAATATTGGTACTGATCAAAGATTACAAGTGTCTAAGAAACCAACAGAAGCAGAAGCTAAGTTAAGGCTGAAAGGCATTGTTAAAGAAGGAGAAGTTTCAAAGAAAGTGAATACAACCTCTGTTGCTACACAAGTTGTACAGAAACCTTTATCTACCCAGATGCAAATGGTTTTTGGAAAACCAACACTTCATGATCCAACTCTGATGACTGGAGGTACCACTACTGATTTTCTACATGGTAGAGCTTTAACAGGTAAGCAAGGTCGAGATAAATCTGGATTGGGCTCTCACAGAGAAGTCAGAATGAATGCTGGTCCTCGAGATCCTTCATCACTGGATGTTCCAGGTCTTGGTGTTACTCAGGAGAGTTTAGATAGACTGAAGTCAGTACAGTTGATTCATCAAAGAAGTTTGAACAAAGATTTTCTACTGTATTTCATGGAAGATGGTACTGTGTAAAAAATTGGTGAGTATGATCTTGATTTGAAGCTATGGGAGGAATTAGAATATGTTCTATATCTCTTCAAGGTGAAAAATCAAAGGACTCAACAAGCTGCAAATGTGCTAAGAAAGAAGATGTTGCATAATTTGGCAGTTAGAGGTATGAAATATAACAGTCAATATGTCCCAAAGTACAGAGATTATCATGGGAATATTGTTGAGATGAAGAAGGATAGTGCTAAACTGAAGACAGACCTGGGTATAACAGTTCTTCATTTTAACTCAGAGTCAGAGAAAGCACAGTTCATCAGACTAGGGAATGAAATGAGAAGAAACAAAATCTATGATCTGAGATCTGCTATCTACCAAACTGGTGAAGATGATCCTAAGCTGAAGGAGATCAAGAAAGTTATGCAAACAGAACTTGAAAATGCAGAAAGAAGATTACTTATAGACTATCTCAGATCAACACCAGATGTTGAGGAAATTAAGGATTAAAGCTCTGTAAGAATTTTCTTGTTTTCTGTAGATTTTGTTAAATAGAAGTTAAACTCTGTTTGTATATTAAACACTGTGTTTGTTTATTTGTTTTGACATCATCAATTATTGTTAAACTTGTGCATTTTTGCTAATGAACAAGTTGGGGGAGATTGTTAGAAATAATTGATGTGAATATTAATCAGTGTTTAAGTGTTACAGTGAATTATCAGAGTTTAGCTGGAAGCAATCAGAGTTTGGTTAAACGCTGACAATTGGAAGCTCGACAGAGTTTGTTAAACTCTGTCTGGAGGAAGCGTTTACTGGTCAACAGTGTTTAAAGAATTATTGAAGATAATTATGGAAGCAATATCTTTAAAGATTGATAGTTGTCAAAGAGATTGAGTTGACTAAGGAAACGTGTAGCAATCGTAATTGATATCAATTGTATAGCTAATTTATAGGAATATCAATTATCGATTGTATAGCAGCTGTATATCTTATAAATACAGTTAGGTTAACCCTAGAAGGGTAATCGGTCATTGTGTAACATTATTCATTGTAACCTAAGCAGCTCTCTGTGATAGTTTACATCACTGAGAGAGGAGTTATTAATTCCAAACAGTTTTTAATTGTTTAAACGTGTGTTTTATTGTTAATCTCTCATACAATCTTGATTATAATTGTGTATTCGGCCTAACATTACTGCATACCTGTTGTGGTGGTTGACGGCACATTTCTGAAATCAGTATATGGAGGCACCTTGTTGGTTGCAGCAACTCAAGATGCTAGAGGAAGAATATTCCATTCGCATTTGGGGTAGTTGATTCGGAGAATGACATGTCATTGGAGTGGTTTTTTGAGAAGTTCAAAAAAGCTTATGGTCAAAGGGGGGACATGATTATAGTTTCCGATCAACACGAAAGCGTCATCAAAGCAGTTCATACTGTTTATCCTCAAGTAGCAAACGTATTCTGCATTTTTCATCTACTGGCCAATATTAAAAATAACTTCAAGAAGCATTTGAAGCATATAAAAGCTGAATTCTTAGTAGCTGCAAATGCATACACTTTGAAAAAGTTCGAGTATCACATGAACGAACTGAAGAAAGTTGATCCTAAAGTATTTGATTATTTACATCAGGTTGGCTATGATAAATGGGCCAAGGTTTATTCACCCTTTAACAGATATTCAAACATGACATCCAATGTTGCAGAATCTTTGAATTCTGTGATCATATCCATAAGAGAATTACCAATATGTACAATGATAGAAAGTTTGCGATCATTGATTCAGCAATGGAGCTGGAGAAACAGGAATGAAGCAGATGCAACCACAATAACATTAACTACGAAGTATGAAGATATTTTGAAGAAAAACTACATGCTCTCACTGAACTTAAGTGTAAGTCTTCAAACTTTCAACCGCAATTCTAATATATATTTGTCTACACTTTCTTCACTAAGCTAGAAATTATTTAATAGGTCCACCCAACAAATCACATTTTATTTGAAGTACTAAATGGTGACAGAAAGAACATAGTAGACCTCAGTAAAAGAACCTGCTCATGTAAAAGGTTTGTTGCATTATTTCCAATATACAACTCCATATGAACAAACTTTACTTTATTTAAGAATTTTTATTTATAAGGTTATCACTTTGCAGGTTTGATATGGATCAAATTCCATGTGCCCATGCCATTGTTGTTTTTCAAAAGTCAAACCTTAGTCCATATGACTATTGTTCACCTTATTACCGGAAGGAAATGATGGTTGCAGCATATAAAAAAGATGTATATCCTGTTGGAAACAAAGAGGCTTGGGAAATACCAGAAAATGTTAAATTCGTGATAGTGTACCCTCCAAAAGGAAGAATTCGAGTTGGTAGACCGAAAAGAAGTAGATGCAAAGCTCAGTGGGAGAAAATTAGCAATGCAAAAACATTTAAACCAATCAAATGTGGAAAATGCAACCAAATTGGTCATAATCGGACGACTTGTCGAAATCCAATGAGGAGTAATTAGTTGGTTATGATTATAATATTTTATGCACTTTAATAAACAATATTGTTAGTTGATTATAACTACCTGGATAGTAATTTGATTTTAGTTTTGGTTGTATGAATTTGAATTCATTTTTAAATATATATTTTTAAGTTGAATTTGAATTTACATGCAACTAATTGCAACCACATGCAACCACATATGTAACTATGTTTAACCAAATGCAAGTCCATTTATTCGTTGTTCCGTATGCTTCTAAAAGCCAAATGGGAATGTTGAACCCTACTAAAACTTAACAGTGATCTTAAAACCTTAAATCCTAAATCAAACCTCAAACCCTAAACAATAAAGTCAAACTCCAAATCCTAAAGTCAAACCCCAAAGCTAACGTGCAACCATCTATGCAACTACTTTTAACCACATGCAACTAAATGCAACCACTTTCAACCCTTGAAACTAAACCCTGATATTATATTCGCAACAACGTTAAACCATTTATTCATCATTCCGTATGCTTCTAAAACCCTAAAGTCAAAACACAAATCCTAAAGTCAAAACACAGACCATAAAGTAAAAACCCAAAACCTAAAGTCATAGGCAGAGTAAAACCCAAGAGAACCAAACATGCAACCACATATGCAACTACTTTTAACTACATGCAACTAAATGCAACCACTTTCAACCTTTACCAATAAACATTCAATTATGTTCAACCAACTATGCAACTAATTTTAACCAAAATGTAACCACATTCAACCATTAAAGCAACATTATAAGAGGTACATATTGGTTAGAATTGAAGAATAGGTTATCATATGTGTAAATTTTAGTAATAAGAGCATATCATAAGGGGTACACTTATAAGGTATATTTCCAGAATTAATAGAGCTAGGGTATTATAAGAGGTACACTTAAATATGATTACCCTGCTTTCAAAACAGAGTAGGTTTGTCTAAGTTGAAACAAAGTTACAATTAAATACGAATAAAACAAAAGACTTAAACAATGTAAGTACTAATATGTTTACGACTGATAACTATATTCGATACATCCACAAGAAGTGAAACTAAAATTTGTCTCCACAAACATTACTAATATGAGAATATTTAACCAAAGTTTAACCAAATACTTAGACAATTTTCTTCTTTTCCTTTTGGAATTTTGGAGGATGCTCTGCTGCCTTTCTTTTCTTTGTCTGGACCTTTGCACCCCTTGTCTTTTTTGGTGAAAGCCTGTCTACCCTGTATCCATGTTCTTCACCATCATCAAGCTACTCAGGCTCGCTAACATATCCATATATCTCCTTTGTCATTGCGTACGAATACAATAAAAAAGAAATGCTTGACCTATGATCAGAAACATCAAATGCTTCTTTGGAAACCTCCTTTTGCATAACAAAATACTGAGCAAATGACATCATATATATTGCACTGTCACTGCAAAAAAAAGTAAAATGAAGAACATGAATAAGCACGCCATGTAAACTGATTAAACTATATTATATCTTACATAAACACTTACATAGATGTTCCACGAGGATATTTGTTTTTCAAAATATCTGTAATAGGAGCATCTTTTGACTTTTCTGAATAAGCCTTAGACAAGAAATCGATGTCAGCTCTCGAGTAAAAATCGGTGAGCTGCAAATAGAACGGGAGCAGATTCAAAAATGGGAGAAATGCATCCTTAATCATCTCGTAATTGCCTACACCAGATAGTGTATTACATACAACAATCTGCCTTTCATTGAAATTCAGAATACCCAGAATCCAGTGCTTTTGCTTAGTCAACCATACTGGCAACAGGACATAATCAACCATCCACAAAGGAGTGTTAAAAGCAAGGGCATTTCCCTTTATAACATCTAAAATGCTTCGTTTTGCCCTCAATTCAGTTTGAATATAGTTAACTTCAATAAGCTAACCAAGCATGATCACAAGGTTACTTTGGAATGTGAAATAAGTGGTAGTAAAACTGATAGAACAAGCTGGATTTTGTTTCGACATCTTTCTCAGATAATAAAAAAAACACATCTATGTGCTGCAAAATTAAATTAAAATATAAAATTTATATTAACAATTTTACACAAACTAAATATGGAAACAAATCAACTTCTAATAATGCAACCAATTAACAGTAAGGTACAAAACAAAATTAACTAGTTAAAGCAAAAAAAAGAAAAAAAAATAAGAAGAAAAGAATAAGCACGACAATAAAACTTACCGACTCCAACAGAGGAGTGCTACCATACTTCAAGCTGTGAAACCATGTTTTCTCACTTATTGAATATGATGCCAACTTTAATGGAGGATTTATGGTGTTCTCTTTCTTTGTGTAAAAATTTTTCCTGAGAAGAAGAAAGAATAAATAAGTTTCTCATAAATATCTAAATAAGTTACCAAAGCAAATAAACAAAATCATAATGCTCACTTGTTCTTGTTCATTACGAGCCCTTTTTCAAGCCAACTATAGTAATCAGCCATTAATTCCATATCAGGCAACTGACCGATATTGTCGTCCAATGGGTAGATGCTTTTCAAGCTTTTAACTTCTGAAGCCTCCAAATTTGATTTTGAGCTTGAACCATAGTGTTGCAGGAATGGAGATTGTAAATAAGCAGGAAGTTTAATTACTCTCTTTGGTACAGCTGGAGTGGCTTTCACCAAGCCACTTGTATCACCTCCTCCAGCATCTTTCATATCATCCATTGATTTTGCAAATACTTTCTCCACATCATCCACTGTATCATTATCACCATGAATCTTGCCAACTTCACGAGCAACCTATATCACAAAGTCTTCACCACTTTCTACAATGGGTTCAACTTATTCATAGCTTCCGCAACTTCTCGAACATTATCTAAAGGTTGGTCAAATTCTTCTACAACGTCTGAAACCAAATTAATTTGAGCAATCTCGGCCCCAACCTCTTTATCCTTACCAATAACATGCACATTTGTAGTTGTCGTAGCTTCAACAACTCGCACAACCTCTTCAACCTGTAAAAATTGTGTGCCATACGATATATATGACAATATAGAATGGTAGATAAATTTGGTAAAAAAAAAAAGGAATGATACAAAAAATACCCCTTTAGCCGTCCTTTTATTAAAACTATCCTCAACATCTTTACAAACATATTCCAATTTAGTCATTGTTGTTGGAGAATAGTCATCAGCCAAAATGAATCCAGTATTTGCATCATCATGGATTTCATCTGTACAAACCGTTTTACCTTGTCCAATAGGTGCCACTAAAACTTCTACATTTGAGACCTATTTTGCATAAATAATTAAAGCCAGTTATTTATCTGTAACTACTAGCAACCAAAAAAAAACATGAAATAGAAGTGTACATATGTGTGCCCCTACGGGGCCTTTCTACGTAACACAGACAATCAACAAAACTAAAATATATTTCAGGCATAACAGTATATATATTTTTGCCCCCGTGGGGCCGTTCTATATAATACAGCAATATAATTCCTTCACCTCATTACAAGGTTTTCTTTCAGGGACGTAACCATCATTATTCTCACCAAAGTATGGTGTATCATGACCATCATGACCACCGCCAACCTGCAAACAAAATAGAAAAGCATGAGTGTTCATCTCAAGCCAATTAAGAGGAAAAATAAACAATATAGGATTAAATACTCATTGCACCAGTTGAAGTAAAGTTTAAGATACAAACTAAATTAAACTATTATACCTTATTTAAAATTAAATCACGTAGCTTTTCCAGCTCTAAATCAAAGTACGAACGTTATTCTTTTACAATGCATTTCAATTCTTCAACCTCGGAAACTAGTTTTGATTGGTTTGCTTCCACTTTCTTCATTTGGCTTTGTAGTTTTTTGAATGAAGGATATAACGAAGTGGAAACAGACTTAACACTTGTAGAAACAGCCTTATTAGTTCGTGGAGCAGGTTCCTCAAAATCATCATCACTTATAGTTACTAAAGCTTCATTGCCGATTAGCTTACCATCACTAATTTTCACACCCAATTCATCCAAGTGCCACTCCTCAATCTCCTTGGCAGTTGCAGTCATATCTCTAACTTGCAACTACGCAATCAACAAAAAATAACATAAAATGGCATTGAAAAATGTATAACAAGAAACCAAATATTGATTACAAATACATACCTCTTTCGAATCAATAGCCAGGGTTGTATAGAATTCTTTGAAAGTTTCACAATAATCAGTGGTCCACCTCAGAATAAGCGTAATAGAATCCCCATTCCGGGCACAGTACTTCTCATTTAGATAAGGGCAGCACTCATAAAACTACTCTTGAAAAGCATATGGGAAACCACAAAGCCTATAGTAATAATCTACTGAGTTTGTCTTTGCACCACTTTTTAATGAATCCAAAGTAAGTCTAAAAACCTCCTTACCCCAAGGAAACTCATCAAACTTATTACTATCCAACAAGTCAAGATCACCTTTAGGGATCTGAGCATCAGTGCTAGATGTAAGGAGAAAGTTATGCAAAAAATAAAGCTTTGCTATCTTCACAGCATCAACATCATTCTTCCATTCTTTAGAGAGAAAAGTTGTCTTCATAGAACTTTTGCAGATTGCTTTACAACCTTCATAGTACGTGCTAATGAAACTGTTTTGTACATTTGAACTCTGCATTTTGTTAGAATTTCCCACACATAGTAGTCCAGTTATAGCAGCAAATTCCTCTATACCAAACTTGAGCTTCACACCAGAAACACTAATCCAAATTTCATTTATATTTGGTTGCTTCAGTTGACGAAGAAGGAGATTATGGATAAGCTGGTGTTGAATCTTGAAGTTTGGCAGATTCAACAAATGACCAAAGCATGATTTCCTAAAGTCGGAAAGCTGCTTTTCAGAAAGCAAGGTTCTCAACTCTGTGATCGGCTCGTATTTATTAATGGTACATATTTTGGCACCCTCGTGTTTCTCTTTTGCTATCTCATATGTCGAACCCTGTAAAATGAACAAACATAATACAAATACTTTTAAGGGACTGGTCCAAAGATACAGGTACATGCTCTATTTTACTTGCACCGACACCTAACTAAAAATTAAAACTGATTCAAAAACTACAGCCTAATATATATAATTGCTAAAGCATATATCAGTGCAATGACAACACGAGTACAATGTTACAACTGCACCACTACAATCAATCAGCAGCTCCAACTCTAAAGCATAAAATAAAAATTTAACTAAAGAGCATATTACCCATAACTCTAGCAACTCAATCTATGGACAATGTGAAGTAGGAAAGCTCGGTTCAATTCATGATATACCAACAACAAAAACTAACAACCTATGTATCTAAAATGCAAAGTTTAGTAAGCATGAAAATTAACCATAGTATGGATTCTACAACTCTATTATAGACTACCTTAGAAAAATAGTTTCAATTGAAAAATTAAGCAGGAAATCACACAAAAGAGGGAAAATCAACCTGAGGAGGAGGGCCAAAACAATCACCAAAATCCAATGTCTTCTTCTTCAATTTTTGTTTGGCCTTCGACTTTTGTACTTTCATTTTTTTAAATTTCGACCTCGAATGAGATGCTGAAGCAACAGAATAATCAGCAGAGGGAGAGGGTAACCTTGTGTGCACCATATCTTCTGCAAAAATGAATATACAAAACAAACAACTAAGCCCATACATAATAATTTCATAAAAATACACATGCATGTACTTACATTAAGCAAAAAATCTACATAAAATTGCATAACTAAGCCTGAAGTGTACATACATAGAAACAAACAATGAAGATCTAGGGTTTATAATTTTTTTAAAAAACTAACAAAAATGACTTACAAAATCGAAGATGCTTGATAAATCAGCTTGGGAGATGGTATGTGAAACAGAGCTTGACGAGAGATTGTTGTAATGGCGGTGGATTTCAACGAGAACAAGAGAGGAGGAAGAGAGAGATTGATAGATTGTAAAAAGAGCAGTTGGAGACTTGGAGTAATGAGTTTAGAGCAGCTGGAGTAATGGGTTTGATGAGAGAGATAGAGTAACGTATTTTTGCAATAAATTAACTTTGTTTTTGAAAAGATAGTATAAATGCAATTTAATTACAAAGATGGTATTTTTGCAATAACTAATTACAAATCTAGTATATTTGTTAAATTCCCTATACTATATTCTTAATTTTTATTTCGATTTTAGTTAAAAAATCCTAGTATATAACTTTACTATTAAATTAATATATACATTATTATTTTAATTAATTAATTTAATTTAATATTTAATGACATACCGCTGTATTCGCTAGAAATCTATTATATTATTCCCAACAAGGAATTTGGTGAGACAATTTATTCAACAAAAAATTACTAATTTACCCTTATGTTTTCTGTTTTTCAGGAAAAGAATGTTGTTAAGGAGAATCGAACTTGGGACTATCATGAAATTTGCACATCATCATACCACTAGGCTATTAATGCATTTGTGTTGTGAATCATATACTATTATAATTGTTTTGGAAGTCCTAAATTATGTTTACAATATATTTATTGTTTACGCTATATCAATTAAAAACCAGATCTTATCACAAACTTTTGAACATAGGTAACATATTGATTACTGAGACGCGAATATATGTCACAAATTTGAAACACTATCTTGTTACTCGTTACATGTTGTACACTCGAGTACACATTAGTGTCACAATTAAGGCTCAATAACCAATATATAATATCGGATGAAGATCAATAATACAAATTGTTTTGATTGCATAGAGATAACATGTTGCAACAAACTGAACAAATTATTTTCTCGATGTGAAATTGGCATATATGTTATAGATTTACAATCGAGTTGACCTATCTAAATATTTGGTTTACATATATATTATTTGTGATCTTATTTGAAAATTGCATTTTTAAAAACAAAAAAATATATGTAATTTAATTTTTTATACCTGATAGAACATGTTTATATATATATATATATATATATATATATATATATATATATATTAGATGATTTTATTCTCATATTATTGTGTTTTGTATTGATTTGGATATTTAGATTTTGATGTTTTATTGTAGGAAATAAATAATTCATAATCTTGGAAGGATTTGGACTAAAAAGAGCTGATTTGGAGCTAAAATAGATGAAAATTCGGATTTATTGTACCGCACATTCCGGAACACGTAGATACCATTGAGTAAGACTTAACGAGGGACGTAAACTAGCCTCCATCGAACTATAGAAATCGTGTCACTGGAATAGTGTGACCGTAACTTAGAATTATGGGAATAAGATATGATAATACTGTTTAGATTCTTTTATCGATTTAAAGTTTTAGAATGTTTGTTCTTTTTCAAGATATAATTTTGAGCCGTTAAACGATGGCTACTTGTTGAGCTTTGCAGCTCATTATTTTAATATACTTTAGGTTTCAATTTTCGGAAGCTCATTGAGACTAAGGACCACAGTATTAACATCAATCAACAAGAAATCGCATGAAGCCTAATCCTAGAACCCGAAATACTTTGAGGAATCGAGAAACGAGACATACCTATGTTCGTAATCTTCTTTTTACCCTCCATGGCTCGAATCGCACACAAATCGTAGGGCCGGTCCTGGAGGGAGGGCAGGGTCTGCGACCGCGCTGGTAAGGTACTTCAATCGAAAGCTGGATTGTTTGTCTTAGCTAATGGTTGTAGCCTAATAACTGGATTGTATGGCTGACTATTTGTGTAATAATTAATCATGTATGTATGTATGGATAATATTGTGATTGAATTTAAATCTTTTTATATTTTGTTTTTGATTAATGCATAATGAATAGTCATTGAAGTTGATAGATTACAAACCTCCCTCCATTAGAAAAATACTCAACATGCAATTTAATGGAGAGGCACGAATGTCGTAGATTAGCTATGAATGTTGTTTTGGAAGATAATCATTTCATCTTGTCAAAATTATGTCTGTGCTGCAATTTTAGGCTACATATGCGACAAAACTGCTTTTAACACTTGCAAATCTAGAACAAGCCCGTGCAAGGAGCAAGTTACGTTTACATACCAAAAATGAAAAATGTAAAAATGAACTACACTTGGTGGGTTAATTATAACTAGCTTCAATACCCGTGCAAGACACGGAATTACTCTAATTTATTGAATATGATTATTTCTCTGTTACGATATTTTATAACTCATATTACGAATATTTATTGAGAATCTCTTACAATGAGAACTTAGTTCCCAAAGCAAATCACCAAAATCTAGAGAATAACCAAATCATAAAAAAATATTATTTTCCACTGCCACGTCACTGCTGACGTCAGCATGATGACATGGCAGCGGAGCCCACAAAATTTTTTTTTTGGCGAGGAAAAAAAATTGGTGGGAAAAATTTCTAAGTCACCAAATTTTTTGGCGGGAAAATCTGCCAAATCACCATTTTTTGGTGGGGAAATATGCCAAATCACCATTTTTTGGCGGGAAAAGTTGCCAAATTACCATTTTTTGGCGGGAATGAGAACTTAGACCCCAAAGCAAATCATCAAAATCCAGCAGAATCAAATCACAAAAATTAATTATTTTCCACTGCACGTCACTGCTGACGTCAGTATGATGACGTGGCAGCGGGGCCCATAATTATTTTTTTAGGTCAAATTTTTTTGGGGGGGGGATTTCCAAATCACCAAATTTTTGGCGAAAAATTTTGCCAAACCACCAATTTTTTGGCGAGGAAATCTTCCAAATAACCATTTTTTGGCGAGAAATTTTTAAAATTCAAATTGTGTTTTTTTACTAAGTCCGGCGGCCCCCGATTTTTTAAAAATCAGAATAATTTAGGGTTTGGGTTGTTTACAACCCTAAACCCTAAGTCAGTATACGGTTTATTCGTCATTCTGAATATTTTCAAAACCCAAAATGGAAGTGTTGAACCCTGAAGGTTAACTGTTGTGTTTAGGGAAAATGCTAGTCTAAGTGATTTGTGGATCACCATTTTTTGACAGGAAAACCCACCAAAGCACCATTTTTTTTTGTGAGAAAAAACGTGCCCAAAAAAAATTCATATTTTTTTGGCGGGAAATTGTTTTTGGGGAAAAAAATTTTGACAGGAAAATTTCTGCCACGTCAGCATGCTGATGTATGCAGTGACGTCATCATGCTGATGTAAGCAATGACGTGATTTTTTTCCTTTTTTATTAATTTTAATGATTTGATGATTCTGCTGGATTTTGGTGATTTGCTTTGGGGACTAAGTTCACATTTTAAGAGGTGGTTCTCATTTGAGCACTTATATATATATATATATATATATATATATATATATATATATATATATATATATATATATATATCCATAAAGAACACCTTATATAAAGAACAATAAAGAACACTATCATAAAATTTTCAAAAAAAATAATTCGGGTGAACAGTAACTGGTGACGTGGCATGTCACGTAAATTAATTTTGGGTGAACAGTAACTGATGACGTGGCAGGCCACGTCAACAGGTGCTATGTGTCACTGCCACGTCACCAAATGATGACGTGGCACGTGGCAGTGTCACGTGGCACCTGTTGACGTGGTACTGCCACGTCATCAGGTGGTGACATGTGGCAGTGCCACGTCAGTAGATGCCACGTGGCACTGCCACGCCCTCAGGTGGGGGTCCACCTGCTAACATGGTAGTGCCACGTGGCATCTCCTGTCGTGGCCTGCCACGTCACCAGTTACTGTTCACCCGCATTAATTATTTTTTATTTATTTTTTTTGATCTAGTGTGTGAGGGTGCATTTTAATTAGGTGGCTGCCCCTGGTGGGGCCGTTAGATCTAATTGATTCAATGGTTTAGATTGATTCTCTAGTGTTCTTTATTGTTGTTTATAGAGCAATGGTCTATATATATATATATTCAGGAAGTTACATGTAAGTATTATTGTAATTTCATAGTGATCTACATATATACAAAATTGCCACAATTTATGTAATTTCACTAGCGGACTTTACCCAAAAGTGATGCCCGGGGGGGGGGGGGAGAAACAACTCAAAACAACAAAAAAGATATTTGTCAAACCAAGAAGGAAACCACGTTTCATTCATTAGGGAAAATATTACAATGCAAAGAAGACAGGTGAAGGACAGACCCCTCAAGTCCTTATTGGGACATAAATGAAAGATCTAAAACTAAGCTATGGAAGCATCTTCATCTTCAGACTCCTCACAGTACACCTCATCCTCCAATTCCAGCAGCTTCACCAACATAGCTCCCCGTTTGGTCATCTCCCAAGCCCTCAAGCAGTCAATCTTCTGCATGTAGAAAGCAGTGTAGCAGATTTTTCTCCCGAACCAGCTCTTCAATGGCCTCATAAGCTCGGGCACCAAGAGGATCATCTATCCAAATGTCATAATGACACTCTCTGGTGGCACAACACTCAAACCTCCTACCAACATTGCTTCCGGCCCATACGGTTTTCACAACCAGGGGCATGTCACAGTAGCAAGTCGTCCTCCTTCCCTCCATGAAGAATTTCTCAAGACCTACAACAATTGAAGTAAGATATGAAAGATTTTAAGAAAATAAGATATCCCAACTCTTGAAGGAAACTCAAGTAATTATAGGCCACCATCAACTAGCCGTTATAAAGAGCCGTTGAAGTTATAAATATCAAAAATCATATCAGCACTATGCATTTACTCCTCCAACCCACTAAAGTAAGGTGAAGGAGTGGGGAGCAATGTTGATACCCTTCCGAAGAAAACTCTTTTACCCTCCTGATATAATTATGTCCCGAAAACATCTAATGGACAACTTGCCACACCCGGAAGTTGACTAAGAAAATTTAGCTAAGACAATACTCTTCCTTCCGGACAAAAGACACCTTCTTCCTCCAGCACATTCAACCTCTTGGACAAAGGGAGTTCCCTCCTCCACCACATATTACCTCGTGGACTTAGCTCGTACTTTCCTTCTCATTCCTAGACAATGTGGAACCTTCACGAAAGTAATCACTTTGATAGTAGAAAGTGAAAGGGACATGTTATCAACCAACCTCTGTGACAAAGAAGAGAACATTCTTCCGAACCAAGAGACAAAGGAAGGTAACATTAAACATTATAAATACCCATGTAATCTCACGCATGCAAGGGACTGAAAATTCTTACATTCACTTTCACATTCTCACATTTTACATTTGCTCTCTAAAATCTCAGTCACCAAGTATTTACATTTTCCGATATTGTTTCTTGTATTCTCCACCATCAAGTTACTTATTCTCACGTCGGAGGTGCTTGACGACCACCACCCCAGTCAAGCATTGTTTTGCAGATACCCTTTCGACAGCTACACCACATTTCCGTCCAAACATCGCCAAAAGAGGGAAAAGTACGGTAGAGTAAAGCAAGGTGCATTATCAATTTCAATTTCTAAATTCTAATGTTCAAGACCAGACATAATTAACCACCGTGTACAATTAGAACTAAATATTGCTACTTGGTCCCTCATAGTCATAGTTGAGTCGGCAACTACATACTGATATCTAACCAAAAAGTAAGCCATGACCAAATTTTATCATTTTGCATTCAAATTCATACCATGTGGGGATGTAATGCATGCAATTTTCTGATCATGGTCCATCCAAAGAAAGTGACTCTTAAAAAGTATAGAGTCAGGAATCATGGACCATGTAGGAAATTGATACATGTAGTACATATACCCCAGATAGGTCTAAACATCATTTAATGAATTACAATTGCATCATTTAATGAAATTACAACTGCATTTCCTTGCTCTGATATATTACACTGCAAAGTTGCAAAAACATTATACATATCAATGGGTGCTGGCGAGGGCGTGCAACTCTCTGTTATAATAGAGATATTGAAGTTGGTCTACATCAATGTACCAATCCTTCTGCCAGTTGTACTCTATCAAAACCCAAGGGTACCCCGATAACTTCTTGCTATAAATTGGGAGGTTACCCTTTGGAAAGATAAAGATTAATCAATACAACGAAAGACCTTCAATGACAAATTGTACGTTGATATAGTAGAAAACTGTTAAAACTTCAACTGAAAACATTTCACTCTCCTATTTTAGTGCAGAGACAAGCTCAGTAACACTGTTTTACATTTCAAGTATTCAAGAATACTTCAATTAGTTTGTTAAGACTAATAGACTGTTTAAGTAGGAATTAGTTCGTGACATCAGTCTTTAGAGAAACAGGAGCACCCTTTGAATCTGGTCCGGATGCCACTAGATTCTTGTTACTGACTGGCTTGTGATGATTATGCTTTCCCTCATATGTTGTGATAAAGGCTGTTGGATCATCTGATGCTCTTTCGACATGCTTGCGCACATTGCATTTGAGACCGGTGCACCTGTAGTAACTTCTGAAATCACAATAAAAAGGAAAAAAAAACATAATTAATGAGCATCTGGTATCATTACTTATAAATTTAAAAGAAGAAAGATGATTTTATTTGACAAAAGAGGGCAAGTCTAAGAACACGTCCATGAGAAAGGGAGGAGATGCCTGTCATCTGCATCATGCAGCTGTGGGAATTAAACCACACAAGATTGCAAGGTTGTTCCTATATAAATATAGGCCACAAATGCTACTCACTAAATTATTTTAAGTAAGCAACAACACAGATATCTCCAGCAGACATTTAAGAACAAGAACACAAGCAATTAATAACCATGCATTTTTCCTTAGCAACTTTCACTGTTTTGAAATGCGCAAACTCACAAAAGTCAAAACACAAGTCGGCTCTAAACCACGAAGCACAATAAAGCATACATATCAACAAAAAAAAAATAGCTCAGGAATCGAATTGCTAATAGAAAACCCTCACAAATCAACAATCAACCCAGTTCAACAGCAAAATTTCGTCATTAATTGGATTTCAAGACCCTCAATTTCTCTCACTTCCTCTCATGTATGAGAGTTGAAGAAGAAGCTCCATGGGCGGTGTGTTTAAGAAAGATGAGTCATTTGTCAAGTGCCTAGGCGCCTAGCACCAAAAAGTTATTGACACCGCAAGTTTGTTACCCGGCAGGAAGTGTCCACCATCCATGTCCAAGTGTCGGGCGCGGCATCATTTTGAAAATTTTACATGTTTTTGGCCTAAGATAAGTGTCCATACCCATGTCCAAGTGTGGAGCGTCCTGCATGGGTACTCGAGGCAAAATGAAAAGTCCATTTAACAGGGCCGGAACAATACATACACACATATTATTGTTGTCAACACTATCATCATCATCAAGTACATTTCCGCGCAACTCAAGGCAATCATCATTCACATCCAAAGCAATTGGGTCTTGTACAATGCATGCATCAAAACTACGCTTCTATACGCTATTACACTTAAAGTATACTAATTTTTAATTGCTTATGAGTAAACCTATTCCGTTACTCTGTAGGGTTCTGATTTTTACTCTTTTATAAATTTTATTTTCTGTTAGGGCAATTAATAGTTACACGTATCATGCAAGTTGTGTGAGTCAAGCGCACAATCATTTGAAACTAGCATAAAATCACAATCATTTGACTCAGATATATTGCAACTATAGTTAATACTCGCGAACACGTGCTTACTATTGTAAGTGCGCTTCACAACAATGCCAAAGTTGTTAAAAAGACAATCAATATCAGTATATCACACCTACTTAAACTACATTGACTTGAGCAATTTCCAAGTCTAACTTTTCTTTATTTTTCTTCTTATTTTGGCATGCCTACTTCAATCTCATCTAGTACCATATTATTAGAGCAATGCTACATTGGATACTTAGAAGCTAGGACAACCTGGGGTTTGGGTTTCCCTTAACAATTTTCTGTCCATATTTTCTCCAACGAAAGCCATCTCCTATAAGCTCAGATTCATTGTTACTCTGGACCACACCATAAGGATTTTGTAGGCCTTCCTCTGATATGCCAGCTTCATATGGTTTATTCTTATTTTTCCTGAAAAAAACAGACCAGTGTGAACAAATTCATAGCCACAACTTGTCTTGATTCATAAATAATAATAAAATTAATGTACGGAATATAAAATAATATAAGTTGTCTTAGATACAACAAGATATTGCAGTTGAATACTAGCATATATATGCACATTTCTTGAATCACTAAGAGTTGTGCATTATGAACTACTAATACGAAGCTGCTGATTTCCTCACCTTCTCTTGCTTGCAGGTTCATCACCCTCTACTTCAGCTCCCTCAGAATACTCCTCGCAGTCCCTAGTAAGAGCATGATCGTCATTCTTACTTGCAGAATGGCCCCTGATTTCTAAGGCTTTCATAGGATTGTAACAAGATAGACCTTTGCTTATATTAGAAGAACTGGAAGGTACTTCGGCTCCAGTCTGATCTTCGGACCTACATACAGTACCTTCGTTCTTCTCATTTAGGTTGCTGTTTGATAATGAATAATTTGATTCTTGACCAGTTGCCCCAGATAAAAATCCTTGCCCTTCCCCCTCTAATGTGTTGTGCTTAAGAAGCTGAGGTTTGGAATGGATGTGCTCACCCTGGTACACGATTTCTGCTATCTGCCCATCCAATGATTTCTCAACCTTCTTCTTTACCGGACAATTTGGGTGTGTACATTTATAGTAACTACGTGGATTCTCGCTTCCTTTAACCTGCTTTTGTCCATATTTTCTCCAGTTATATCCATCATAAGAAGGCCTATCCACTGTATTTGTAGATGGCAATTTATTTTTACATTCTGTGGAGTTCTCTGCTGCCACCATCGTCTTTAGGGGTTTAATTTCTTTATTAGATTCTGATGCTGTTGGTTTATTCCTACTGGTGTTCAAGCTATTTTCAGATTTAAGATGGCAATGAACTTGGTTAGGAGATGGACTGCAGGGGTCACTCTGAGCTAGTGCATCATGGTGTTGAACGCAGGAGTTTTCCTGGAGGGGGGAAATAGCCACCTTGTTACTAACAAGGACTTCATATTGAATTTATTAAGTAAGGAAACAATGCACAGATTAGCCACATACAGGTTTCTGAGGTACATAGCTATGTATTCTCAAATATATTGTTGTTGCATAGATTCTGGATACTAACCATATTTGCTAAAAGAGTAATAGTCCTTTTCGATACCAGCTTTGCCAAGGGTTTGTACACCACAGTGGATTCATTTTCCACCTTCAAATCTTTGTCTAGCGAACACGAAACCGTAGTTCCAAGTGCTTTATCCTGGCACAACAGGAAACCGAGAATTAAAAGAATCAATAACTAATAACCCAATATTATAGGGTTGATCAATGTATTAAAAAATTACCTCGGACGAAACCAACTTAACCACTGGCTTGACCCTCACTGTTTTTGGTCTAGTGGCAAGGACTACAGGCTGAGAAGTCGAATTCGAGGACGAAGCATTGATGTTAGCAGAAAGGAGCACCGAAAAAGCCCTAACAGTCGGCCTACAAGCAACTGGTTTAACTACACCTGTCCTCTCTTCCATCTTCAATTTTTCAATAAACAAATTTTAACCATTCACATTACGTACACACATAGGCATCATTCCTACAAGTTTACAATAATAACAAACAAATTAGTTACTTGCTTAAGAGACAGCTATGTTCTGTAATGAAACAGACAAATCATAACATAAACTCATCATCTAGATCTCTACTTGCTTCAGATACAATAAAATCCAACAGGAAAGAGAAGAATAATCAAACAATTAGCAACTAAAGCACATGAATTAAGAAACAAATAACTAATCACAAGAGCTGTATTAGACTATTAGTACACACACCAGTAGTTGTGGGCTTCAGACAGAGAAATGAGAAATCCTGAAGCAAGTTTCACAGATGTTGTAGATTAGAAATTTGAGGTTCTCAAGTAATATGCTCACTCACAATCTATGTTAAAGTTTTACAAAATTACATTTATTTCTTCATTTGACTTGTTTTTTCAATTAATAAAGGATGGTACTAAAATGTATTTTATGCTTTTTTTGGTTTCACAATGGACAAATGGAGTTGGTAGTAGTAGGTAGTGAAAGGTCACCTAACTCTCTACTCTCTAGGTTCCTCTTTTACGATATTACCGGATTACCCCCTACCACACCCACTTATCCACACTACAACTACACTAGCTATCGGGTGTACACGGGTCGGGTTGACCGGGTTGAAGCAATAAAACAACCCAATTTATTTTAAAAAGGTTTAAAAAAATTTAACCCGACCCATAAAAATTAAATTGATAACCCAAATTTATTTTTTAAAGGTCGGTTCGGGTCGGTTTGGATGAGTTGGTTAAATGTATGTTCTTCCTTGCTTCAGAGTCCTTAACTAGCTACAATCGTCATCGGTTAAAGTTACTATCAGACGTGACTTGCAAATAATATATGTCACATAATAAAATTTGCATACACCGCTAATTAATGTTACTAAATTACTTGTAAATTTCAACATACTTGTCGTCTAAATAGGAAATACGAAAAAAAATACTTACTTTCTGACTCTAATTATGCTTGCGTGTAAACCACTACCATTCTTTTCCTCTTTTTTTTGTTATAAACTAGTAACAGTATACAAACATGAATATAATGCTTCACTAGTTACTTAACTTAATGATTCTTCAAATCCACTGATAGATGGAATGTTAAATATGTTTCAGGACGAGGCATAGCAATAGGCTAGTAGTGTAGTTTGTCTCTTTAATTTTTTTTTTTAATCGGGTTGGGTTAAAAAAATATAAACTCATACCCAACCCATTAAAATCGGGTTTGAACATATTTTAACCCAAACATGTTTCGGTTTATAATTATACGGGTTGGGTTGGCCAAAAATAGGGTTGGGTTGGGTCGGGTTGATCGGTTTGGCCAACCCATGTACACCCCTACTAGCCATATCGGCTGTTAATTCTTTGGTTGCAACTTGCACCCACTTTATTTTACAAATTTAAACTTTGGGGGTATTTGGGGAGATATTTTTGTTGAATAAGTCAACTTATTTTAAAATAAAGTTAGAGATTCCTAACTTTTTTCTAAAAAAAGTTAATTTTTTTTTGCAACTTATAGAATCTCAAACATACATTAAATATTTGTATAAAAAAATTATCAAAATATGAAAATTTTATCCGAAAATAAATCCATAAGGACTTAAAAGAAGATGAGTCGAACAGCTTAAGTCTTTCCAAATGAAAATTTGGGGAGCTAAAATTATAGAAGACCCCTTGAATTTCACTCCACGGTTTAATTGACTTAGCCAAATAAATCTCCAATTTCTGAGGAGTGAAAATCATAAAGGGCAATAAGATTTTAGCTCTTCACTAACGGACTTAGCACAATTTCATCCATCAAGTTCTGAAGAGCTAAATGCCTAAATTCATATAGAGCATTTGGATTTGAGTTTTTTAGCTTTTTGTCTTGGTCAATTTTTGAATCAAACTTTCTAAAATAGCTTTCTTGCAAATAATTGATCAATTCTGAAAAAATGACAAAAATGACTCATTTTTGTAAAAAATTGATGAAAATAACTTATTCTGGAAAAGTGAGCAAAAATACCCACTTGAATACGTATTTATCAAATTGGTATCTGGAATACGCATTACCATAATGCGTATATACGTGAAAAAGATACTCAGACGAAGTGGGTAGCTAGTAAAGCTTGTGAATTGGGGTGTTGAGGCTTTGGTAGGGGTAGTAGTGACGTGTTGAGGGCTTGCTTTCAGTGGAATTTGCCATTGATTTTCAAGGGGCTTTTGAAACCGGAGAAGATGGGTTGTTTTAGTTTGTGATTATGCTGATGGGTTTTGATTTGATTGGTTTTAGTTTGTGATTATGCTGATGGGGTTTTGATTTGATTGGCGATGAATCTAGACAGAGATAGAATTCAAGGGAAGCTTCTTGGAAAATGGGTCCATTATTAGGGTTTAAGGATGATCAGGATCTGACTTGCGTATACAGCAATACTCCAACATGACTTGCGCAATCCACCGTGTAGAGTTGGCCACCACGCGATAATGGTTAATTTCGTTAATGTTGGCTGAAAAAATAGTTACTCTTGTCCTTCACCCATCAATTCTTATGTCCTTTTAGATAATGGTCTTTTTCGTTGAGTTAACGTTTAGTGCACTAGTTTGGTTCATAAATGACTAACCCTGATCTTGATCACGTACTTTCTTTATAACACCAATTGAACAAGTCTGCAGCTTTGTTGTTGCTTCGAATAATATCCCACTGTAATCCTCTGGTACTAACATCAAACCCTAAATATTTGTATAGTCTCGAATGTCTTCAAGCATATTTTTTCGTATTTTGATTCTTTATATTACCATGTCTTCTAATCTTCTGGATTCCTGTGCTTCATTTAATTGTTACTGTCTTTGTTTCTGTGTTGAGTTACCGTTACCTCTATTACATATTATGTTATATATTATGCTTTACATGGATGATCATTACATATTTCGCAGTTATATTCAATCTTAAATCCTATTTTAATAGTATCATACTTTGTTAAGAGAACTACACATTAATCAATATAGCATTCATATTTATATAATTTATCGAGTTATTTAATTAACATAACATTCATATCTCAAATATGTATTATTCCTGATGTTACTAGAAAAATAAATCATTTTTTCCATTAATATAGAAAATTAAATTTAATTTTAATTAGGTTAAACGATTTTTATGTCAATAGTACTTAAACAAAATATCATATTAATATTAAAAAAATACTATGCATTTCATTTAACAATATATTAATTTTTTTATGTTATCGCTCGAGACGTTGCTGGAATCTTTGGTTGAAGTCGGAACCACCTACAGACATGATTGATAGTATATTACTTACGCTTCTCTTATTTATGTTGTACAGAGCAACCTTAATCTCGAAAGCACATATTTTGCACTAATGTGTATTATATTATAGAAAATTTAAGTTAGTAAATAAAATATGATTAAAATATTAATTTATATTATAATATATTATAACTAAATCAGTAAATAAAAAATGGAAAAACATGATTAAAAAATTATTTATAAATCTCAATTTTCAAAATACCAAATATTTTTTCATTCACATGATACGTACATTTATGTGTATAAATTAATAATGAATAGTAAAGAGAACGAATAGTAAAGAGTGGCCTAGTGTTATAATGGTTTACAAATCAATTGATAGACTTCTATAAAACAATTGATAGACCCATGTGAATTCTACAAAATGTTTTCTATAATGGGTGACCTAGTGTTATATATTTTTCCTATAATCAATTTTGTTGATAACCTAGTGTTTAAAGGTATGATTTTGCTTACGAAAATTATCAATTTATAATAAATTTTGATTATTTTTATAACACTTAATTTAAATAATTGAAAATGTATAACTAAATCAAAAATGACATATTATTAATTTATTTTTTGATAAAATATAATATATTATATCCGAATATAAATGTAAAGATAAATTAATAACTAAAATTTGTCAATATATCGCAATAGTTAAAGGACCTAAAATTTGTTAATATGCGGCAATAATTAAAGTACCGTATTTTTTCACTCACACGACATTTGTACACACATATAATGTGTATGATATAGAAACAAATAGATTCAGTTCCCTTCAACACCAATTTATTTTACTTTTTTTAGAAGGGCAAAAGAAGGGCAAATTAATCATTTTAAATGGAATAAAAAGTCTCAAATGGAATAAAATGTCCTATGATGGGCTATTATATATATAACGGATTGTTATTATTATTATTATTATTATTATTATTATTATTATTATTATTATTATTATTATTATTATTATTATTGTTGTTGTTATTATTATTTGAACTTAAAAATCATTTTCATTCAATTATTATTATTATTTGAACTTAAAAATCATTTTCATTCAATTGATGTATCCTCCAGGAGATTGCAAAAAAAAAAAAAGAAAGAAAGAAAAAAAAAAAGAAGAAGAAGAAGAAGAAGAAAAGAAGTATCCTCCAGGAGGAAAGGGAACAATTAGTGGGGATAGATGCTCCCACAAATGACAGTCAGCTTTGGAAAAGGATGTTCGAGCAATCGACTTATTACAGCACCCTTATTTGCAGACCGTTACTTAACAATGCTTTACAATCTGACTAGAAGACCATAAAGGGAGCTATTTATAGTTGAACTTCCGAGAACCTGCTACCATCAAACAATCTGTATCCACCACCATTCCTTGCCAATATTTCTGCTTAATATGAAGATGAAAGTATCTAAGATCTATTGCAAATTAATATGATAATGAACTTTATTTGATCTAAAAAATATCTTGTATCTGCACAGCTTAACATTCAAATGGGTAATTGAACTCAAGAAGAGAAAAGGAAGAATACATCCCAAGGTATGTCCAAAGCATGTGTGTAGCCTGCCCAGAGTAAACACAACAGGTACAAGTGCAAAACACTCTTAAAATTTACTGTATCACAAGGTGAGCGCGCACACCATCATCAGGTCAATTGACATTAACAGCAAACTACTCATAATTTATATATCATCAAGCAAGGCATACAGAAAAAAGCGGGGAAAGGAGGATGTTTCAAATAACATAATCATCATAACATACGTTAACTATTTCAGAAAGTTTAAGTTCTTACTTCTCAAGTAAACCTTTAGGAGTATTACCTTCGTATACATCTTTTACTATTAGATACATTATAGTTTAATATAGAGTACTCTCAGTTGCATAGATCTCCAAATCAACCATCACGTCTAAAACCTACCTTCAGCAATTTTCGTGCATTATCTAGAAGAGAAGGGAAATGCACTAGCTGCCGCACAATCTCAGGCTTTCAGTGGTCAGTTCTTGCTTGCCTAGCATATTGCTCATGTAGTCTATCTAGACATGGGCATTACTCTGCATATCTCTTCTTGTTTATGTATCGGGCCTGCAAAAAAAAAAATGAAGACATGAGAAAATAAGGAAATTAGCACTGTTGGCAGAATTTTTCCTCTTACTGGAAAGATGCTTCCGCATTCTACCAACAGAACCTGTTTAATTACTGTAATATAGAATGTGCAGACAAATGGGTCGATCTGTTTTATCATCACTTAAAAGCCTGATCTAAATCATGTGCCTAACAAAGCTTAAACGGCTTAAGTGATTACATAAACTATGACCTCCATGTAATGTAAGCTCCTAGAGATACCCTGCACATTGTGTATCCTGTCCGAACCCCACCCCCCCTCTCCCCCTCACGTAAATGAAATAGCCCTGTGATATATATCGGGAAACCTAATGCAACAGGAAAGACATGAACATGGACCTCACGAATGCAGAGTCAACATGTCAAATAATCAGTTAGACAGTTGATAGAGAACTTGAACTATTAGTGAATAAACTCAAACGTGCATTAAAGTAACTGGATCAATTTTGTCTTCCAATAAATGTTGCGCATTTGAAGACCTTGTGCATATATATTGTTAATATGTAAATTGTGTTTGCCATGTTGGAAATTAGTTGAATATATAGAACTTGATCGTCAATATTTTCCCAAGATTTACATACAACATATAACACTTTCCTTGTGGAAGCAAGAAATGAATTATAATGCGGCAGAGTTATTGATCTATGAAAAAGTATAGGTGAAAGACAAATATATTGAGAACAAATCCATTAAGGTACTTTCTGGTATATCGATAAAAAGCAAATTCATATGTATCTTCTTGCATTAAAAAAATTTGGTGATACCTATAATTTTATTTATCAACAAGATTTTTGATTTTGCACAATAATTTCATGATAACAAAGTTTCACGTGTCCTTTTTGAATTTACGGATTCGATAAAAGGAAGATGTACTAAATAATGTGAGCAAATTAAGTAGAATAAAATGTAGAATCGTGTTCGAGAAGTTTAGTAGGCCTTGATTACTAATATTCAACATCATTACCTTGTTGCCTAATCGACGCTCCTTCTGTCGAAACTTGGTCAAGGAGGCTTCTCTATGTCCTGATCTGTTTTGCTCTATTCTTTTTCCGCTACCACTCTCACTGACATCACCACTTTCACTTTTTCCTGCTATGTGAACATCACTTTCTAAATTTGTCCCTCCAGCATGCACTATGGTACTGCTGCCGTTCTGACCATTGCTTCCATTCTTGCTGCCCGAACCACTCTTGTTCAAGCTGCTATTTCCAGTAATACCCTCAACAGGCCCAGCAAAGACGTTCAAGGACCTCAACTGGGCAGACTCTTCGGTTAGTTTCTTATATGGCAAATCCTCTATCTTAGATGGCGGCTGTTCTCTATCCATATTGTGAAAGTGATGCACGTGGTGATGATGATGGATATGCTGGACTGGAAGCTCCCTTGGTGAGCCTCTAATTGGCGTCAGCAAAGCCGCAGATGCCACATCGTCAGTTTTAAGCAGTATGACTTGCTGAGGGGGGCAATTTAGATCCATTTCCGCTCTTGCAAAAACAGATGTAAAGTTCAAATCATTGATTTCTGACGTTGCTTCTAACTTGTCTGATGTTGTAACCTTGTCTCTCGAGACTACTGCTGGATTGATAGAAAGTTTGTCAGTTATGGAACCCATATCTACATTATTGTTAACCCCGGGACACAAAAGATTCCCAGTCGAACAAAGTCGAATTTCAGATTTGTCTTTCACAGTTTCTTGAGAACCACTTATATTGATCACATCACACGTCTTAAACCCATTTGAGGTTGTATTGTACCTGCACGGTGCCACAAGGTATTGTAGTTAAAACTGTTGAGTATCCCAATTCGATGTGTTAAACAACTATATCTAAGAATGACACCAAGAATTTATAACATGTAATTAACTCCTGGTCTTTGTACCACGTCTACCTTGAGATGGCTGAAAGGTCTGAACATCTTGAATCATAGCGGTCAGATTGAATTGCTTTCCCATTATCTTTAGCAACTCTAAGCCTCTTTAAGTTGAGCTCAATGGCTGGTTCAACTTTAGGATTATCAAGGGCCTTATTCTTGATTTTACGAGTTTTGGTCTGATCTTCACTAGCCATTTGCGGAGAAGGTATATTGGTAATGATTGCCTTATCCTTGTTGAACAGATGCTCGCTGTGGTTAGCCAAATCTTTACCAAGTCTCGTCTTGTTTGCATAAGAATCAAGTTTTGAACAACTTATCTTGTTTGTATCTGGGAGTTTGGAAGGAATCTCATTTGGTTCATTAAGTTGTGATTCGAACATTTTAGATTTTCCAATTGCCAAGTCTTTTCTGTGGCGAACATTATCTAGAGAGAAGGAAATACATTAAATTTGTTCTGAAATGGTAAGGATAAACTGAAAGTGCATTAATGTTGTACTTTGATGTGTTCATGCATACCAATCTGTTCATGATTTTCTTTAAATACTTCATGTGTAATCTCATGCACCATTGTTTTGGTACAAGTTTCAGCGTTCGAGCATAGTTGGGCGCAAGTACTGTCTGAGCTCTTAGCTATTTGATTCCTTGCCATCATAGCTTGAGAGCTATCGACCTCTTTCATCCAAGAACTCTGCAAAGTTCAACTTTATATATTTTTCCATATCATGGAATTTCAAACTATAAACCCAAATTTCTTTCTCAAAACCAATAAGCTACATAAAACATGATACCAATATGGAGCGATGCACAAACTTTACTTCCTAACTAAACTATGCACGTGGAAGCATGATATGCACATTCATATACCTGACTGTCACTGTCCTCATCAGTTCCATCGGTCTCTAAATCAGTGCTCATATCTCTATCCTCGTCTTTGCTGCTTCTGTTTTCCTCAGATTTAAGACCACTTTTTGACTTCACAGATTTTTGAGTGTATGTACCACTTTCACTCCCGCTACCGCTAGACTGAAGCAAACAGGATCAATAACTTTAATATTCAAGATATATTTATTAAATAGTTGCATGCTAACTCTAAGAATAAGTCTATGTAATTAAATACAAGGTAAAATTCACAATTAAATCATGTGCATGAAGCCACAAAAGGGATGAGAATAATATTCAAAATCGGTAAACTCAAGAAGCAGGTGTACGCATATGTAACTTTCTATACAAGGAAATATAATTAGGAAAATCTATTGACGTAATGCACAAGCGAAAGAAAATAACTCACACTGTGACACCTCCTCCAGATATGCTGCCAAAGATTTTTTAGCTCATTTTTTCGTATAGGCTTACCCAAAAAATCAACTGCACCCTTTGACAGACACTTAAAAACCAACCCCATGGAGTCATGAGATGACATCACTGCAGAATATCGTTGGGTAAAAATTTTAACAATTTGAAATACGTAAATGTAAAAATGAGATTATTATAACAGTGGAGATGAAAACTAAAATAATATCTAAGTCCTGATACTTACTAATCACGGGGATATTCTTACGGATCTCATGACTCATGATTTTGCACAGAAGACCAACCCCGGATAAATAGGGCGTTACTACCTCAGTTAAAACAATGTCAATATGATTGGATAGATCTTCTAGAACTCGCCAAGCTTGCAGTCCATTAGCTGCTACAATTACTGCCAACAACCATACTAAAACTGAGTTCCAATATTCCATATGGGAACAAAAGGACAGTGATCTGAGGTATAACTATATTTGGTCTTAATAAACATTCCTAATACGACAAAATGAAAATGAACTAATGGCGGAGTGTCTATGTGCATGTTTAAAGAGAATTGACGTGAATTGGCAACAACAACAACAACAATAGAAAATACTAACAATAAACATGTTTAACACTTTATTTCTAAGCAAAATCCAATGTAATTAAAGTTATTCACAGAGTCGAACTGTATGTAACTACTGACTGATAACCCACACATATAGATATAGGAATGGTAGCCAATCCCTAACCTATAAAGATGCATTCACCTTGTTTCTATGCAGATCACAAACATATGCATGCATGTCTTACTTACAGATATAAAAAAAAACAATGATTTTGAACTCGTCACCCTTCTGTTCTTGATTATTCAAAGTGAAAGTATTTCATTAAAGCATCTGTATGGTACAACGCATAAAAACTGTAAGGTTACCGACCTTCATAATTAAGTTTACGAAGCAGTGCAGCAACGACGTGACGTGTAGAATCATCATTTTCCACCAGCAGGACCTTGATGGTTCTAATGTGCAGAAATCTTTCCCAGTTAACCGATGAACCTTGAGATCTCTGTTGTTGTTGATGTACTTGGATACCTTCTTCACATCCATCTTTCACATCTCCAGTTTTGTTTACCCTTGACCATTCACCTCTAAAATTACTTGTTCCGCCACCAAAATTCCCAACTTC
Organism: Saposhnikovia divaricata; assembly: GCA_036435485.1. Lineage (NCBI taxonomy): Eukaryota > Viridiplantae > Streptophyta > Magnoliopsida > Apiales > Apiaceae > Saposhnikovia > Saposhnikovia divaricata. The sequence goes on from CM071598.1 coordinate 63,089,141, forward strand.
ATTCCTCGTAGACACATCGTGCAAGTGGCCATTCGCTTCTTTCCCCACCTCCCGCTTCTCATTTGCATTAGTCGTCATTGAAACACTACTGAAACAGTAATTAACTAGGCCTCCGTTGGAACTCAAAAAATCACCTAACCTATCTCCACCTTGCGGAACACAGTATGAAATTCTTTAAGATACAACACCATTAACCCTCACAACAGTAGTAGTATAAACAGTAGCATCTAAAATAATAAACCTCAGAATTCTGGAAATAAATCAAAGATATAGAAAAAAAATTTGAAAAAAAATCAAACTAAAAAGTAAAAACAACCAAAGTGCTGGGTACGAGTTGGTCAGAATCCTATGTATCAATCATAACCTGCACACATGAAATAAAGACATCAATCAAAAAACATGTTGGAGAAACCCTAAACATATCAAATCAGCAACTCTTGTTAAGCTACAATCCTCCACATATTCCAACAAAAATGCATATACATAGATACAGACATATACATGTATGAATTCAATCACTCATTAACATATAAAAAACATTATTAAAAACTACATAAAAACATACAAAAAATTTGATGAAATGAGAATTGAAGTAAAGTAAAATTACCTTAATGAATGAATCATAGTTCATAAGTGCATCTAAAATTAATTAACTAACCTGGAAACAGAGGATTTAAAATTTCATTAGCAATTTGGAATTGAAGTTGTAATGATTTTAAGGAAACTAGAAAAATTGAGAAGCTGGATGAAACACTGGAGTGTTTTTTTTTTTTTTTTTTTTTTTTTTGGGTTTTGGGGGGGTGAAGATGACGTGGCAAAGCCTGTATAAAGGGGTACACGTGGAGTGAAATATCTAATGACGTGGAAGCTTGGGAGCAGAGGAAAAATCAAAAAACAGGAGAGGGAGGTACCTGCTTTGCTTACAAAAAGTCAGCGGTGGTGTGAGTAGGACACTAGCTGGTCAATTCAGGGTCTCGTACACTTTCTCACCTGCTTTTTTCCTTCCATTTTTGTGGCCATACGATCTCTAGGCTGTAGATTTTTCTTTTTTAATTAATAAATCAAAAGTTATTTTTATTATTATTATTATTATTATTATTATTATTATTATTATTATTATGATCATCATCATCATCATCATCTTTTTGGCTTTTACATACGGTACAAATGTAGAACAACTTTATTCATGGGGGTGGGGTTATACTTTCCAAATTTGTGTTTATATAAAAATGGAACGACTGCTTTTAATAGTTAAAACTAAATTAATTGAATATTACATTATTTCAACTTGTAGAACAAATATCTAATCTTACTTAATTACTCACTCCCCTCCTCTCAATTCTTTACATTATTTTTTCACTAATTAACACGCATTTTAATGTGTATATAAAGTATACTTTCATAATTTATTTTTAAAATTTTATTTTTTTTGAATAAAAAATTAAACATTAAACTTTTATTCAAAAGAAAAAAATTAAATAATTTATGAAATTATATTTTATATGAGTCTTAAAATGCACCATTTGTCTCAAATGTAAAGAATGTAAAGAATTAAAAGGGACATACTACAAAATTGATACAGAAAGTAATAAATATTTGAAAAGAAACTGACACATTTATTAATATGTATCAAGGAAGTGGCATATATTTATAAATTGTATATATGTAGATTATAAATATTTAGAGTAATTTTAATGGTACTAAAAAACATATCCAAAAAATTTCCTAAATTATGAGTTATCATTTTTTTATTTGCTACTTCAATATATGAATTAATATGAATCTCGTTAATAAAAAGATGTTACGTCATCTAGGAATTATTTTGCTACTCTCGAGTATTTTGTGATGATCAAAATGAACGGTATTTAAATGGGTTGTGTATAATGGCAATAATTGCATAACAATAAATAAAAAAAAATAGGCAGAAGAATGCTGGAAAAGATACGAACGATAAGAAGATGGTTATGAGTTATTCGATGGAGTGGCGATAATATCACTATAAGAGAATCAAAGATCTTGACAAACATTGTCACTGTGAGAAATAATTTGTAAGTAACATCTTGTTAAGGGATTCTACATTTTTATGACAATAATTTTGTGGCTATGATTTAGCTGATTTTTTTATGCCAAATTTGATCAAAGAAGCATCGCTAAAAGTTTTCTTTTTGGTAGTTTGTCGATATTCCATTGTTAAAATTTTAATTTAGTCATTCACCTTAAATACTTAGAATATCGTTGGTAAATTGCAATGTGAAGGAGAATCGCCGAAGAGGTGACTAAAAAAGAAAATTAATGAGAGAAAGAAATATAGCAGTTGAAAATGGTAGCACGAGTGCTAAATATGAAAAAGAAGTGACAAGCTGAGAAAGTGTTTGGATTTGTATGTTTTTTGGGCATGTGTGGTGCTCAAATTTAATAATTAATATTATAAAAGATTAGATATGCATAATAATAATAATAATAATAATAATAATAATAATAATAATAATAATAATAATAATAATCTATCTATCTATCTATACTATTATATTAAAGTCGAAACATTGAAAGTTTTGGTTTACGATTTGGTTATCCTATTTATTTTGGTTTTCGGTTTGGTTAATTTAATTTTTAATTAATATTAAATATAAAATAAATCAATTTTAATCGGTTATTGGCTATAGTCCTAAAGACACAATAGTATTTTATATTTACACCATTACTAATACAGCTAAACTTAAAACCTCCGTTGCCTTCACGGACACTGCGTACAGAACTCTATTCTTCTAAACCTAATTTACACCATCTTTATCAATTCAATACACAAGTTTCTTCGACTTTTCTCTTCTTTTGCAACACCATATATATCATTAAAGTGTAAGTATAAATAATTAAATTACAAAAACAACTCAAAAAACTAATTACTCATGTTAATGTAATTATATTCCGATTAAAATTCCTTCATCCACATTGAACTTCTACTTGGACTCTTTTTTCTGCTCCAACAACTCAATTACCCATTTTTTCTAAAGATTTTACTTCTAATTAAAACACTTTACCATTTAATTTAAAACTAATATTACTATAATTAATATATATCCAAAATATCGCACCATATCTTTCCGTAATTATTTTTAGTAGTAATTTTTGTAATTAAAACATGTTAATTTTTAATTTAAAATTAATCTTGCCATCACTAATATACACCCCAAAATATCTCACCATATATTCAAATCATTATTTTTTAGTAATAAATAAGAATCGTTAGATCTAATAATAAGATATATTATATGATTAAATTAATTTACTAAAAATTCAAAGTTCGAACCCGTCAACGACATTTTTAATTTAGAATTTTACAAAATAAATTTTAAACCATGCATATCATTATATAAATTTATATTAAATTAAAATTAAAAAATTATTAAAAATAAGGATTATATAAAAACATAATTATAATGTTAAATAAATTTTATAACCTATCAAATTTGGTTTTCGGTTTGGTTATCCTAATTATTAAAATAAATAATTAAATTACAAAAACAACTCAAAAAGCTAATTACTAATATTAACGTAATTATATTCCGATTAAAATTCCTTCATACACATTGAGCTTCTACTTGAACTCTTTTTTCTCCTCCAACAACTCAATTACCCATTTTTTCTAAAGATTTTACTTTTAATTAAAACACTTTACCATTTAATTTAAAACTAATATTACAATAATTAATATATATCCAAAATATCACACCATATCTTTCCGTAATTATTTTTAGTAGTAATTTTTGTAATTAAAACACGTTACTTTTTAATTTAAAATTAATCTTGCGAGAACTAATATACACCCAAAAAATATCTCACTATATATTCAAATCATTATTTTTAGTAATAAATAAGAATCGTTAGATCTAATAATAAGATATATTATATGATTAAATTAATTTACTAAAAATTTAAAGTTCGAACCCGTCAACGACATTTTTAATTTAGAATTTTACAAAATAAATTTTAAACCATGCATATCATTATATAAATTTATATTAAATTAAAATTAAAAAATTATTAAAAATAAAGATTATATAAAAACACAATTATAATGTTAAATAAATTTTATAACCTATCAGAAGAAACCCGTGCTTCGCACGGGTTATAAGCTAGTACTAATATATTAAAGCCGAAAGATTGAAAGTTTGGTCAGTTTGGTTTTCGGTTTGGTTATCCTAATTATTAAAATAAATAATGACATAATATAATTAATGGTAATTAGTTATTGTCATTTCACATTTACTTTTAATTCAAGATATTACCTTTTATAAAAACATCGATCCTACCATATTTTTAAATCATTAATATTTCCTTTCTAATTAAAATACATTACTTTTTTTTTATTTAAAACTAATCTTACAGTCATTAATATATACTCAAAAATATCACAACATATTTTCAATTATTAATAAAATATATTAAAAATTTCTGTACATTGTTTATAATAAGAAAATATTAGTATAATACGCAAATATGAGTATATTAAATTATGTTAAATTAAAATATTAAAAATTATTAAATTGATAATTATATAAAAACATAATTGTACTATTAACTAAAATTTAATAAATAGCTAAAATATCTTATCTTTCAATCAATTTAAAATATGTTTACTTTTAATTGAACATATTACCCTTTATGTGTACCTAAAATATCGTAACTTCTAATCATTAATATTTCTTTTCTAATTAAAACACGTTACCTTTTAATTTAGAACATAATTTTGCAATCATAATCTTCCAATCATTAACATTTCTTTTCTAATTAAATGCACTACCTTTTAATTTAAAACATAAATTTACAATCATTAATGTATATTCATGACACCATATTACTGTTAGATTTTTAGTAATTAATAAGAACCGTTAGATGTAATTATAAGGTATATTTAATGATTAAATTAATTTACTAAATATTCAAGGTTCAAATTATGTTAACGACATATTTAAATTAAAATTTTATTTTATAAATTTTAAATCATGAAAATCATTTATTAAATTTACTTCAAATTTTATTAAATTAATATCAAAATAATTTTTAAAATTAATAATTATATAAAAACATAATTATAGAATAAAATAAAATTTATAATATATTAAAAGAACTCGTGCATGGCACAGGTTATAAACTAATAATAATAATAATAATAATAATAATAATGATGTATTTTGTACACATGCCGAATTGTGTTGATAAATGATATTGTTAGTATGTTGTACATCTCGAACGGCTGCAAGTATGGAGTAGAACTATATGCTACTCCGTGCCATAAAATTCTTCTTGTCTGAAATGTCGGAATTGTTCATAACATGAGACAAATTACTAATTTTGTCTAATCTATAAGACCAAATATAGTCATGAGTGATCTCGTTGGATTCGTATTTATGAGTACTTTAATACAGTGAAGTTTTTATATTTAAAACTAATACGAAATTAAAAATATTAATAATTAAAAATATGCGTTGTCAAATGTGTCGAAGGGAAATGGGTAGAGTTTTTTGGGACAGAGGGAGTAGCACTTATAATATTTCATATTGGTAAACAATAGAAGGAAAATTAGCTCAACACAACACATTCAAAAAAAAATTAACATGAACAATACCATTGGTTTTGGTCCTTATTCTCTGGTCTGGAAGCTGATACTCTTCACGTAATCAGTTGGTCCAAAATAAATACCAGGGTAAAAGAAATGAAGACTAAACACATTGCATGTCAGCTGTATATAAATGAAAGTTAACAGAGGAGATATCAAGCAAGATCAAAGTTTATCTGACCTTGAAAGAGGGGAATTGATCTGCAGGATACCTTAGGAAAGCCATGGAAAAACATGCATTCAGCTAATCCAATTACTGGTAGCGGCAATCATGTTCACCCACAAAAAGCAAGCAATTATGCAGTTTTTGCCATTAAGTAGCAGGAAGATGAGTTTCAAGATACCAGCTTAATCTGTTTTATGCATGCACCGCCAGCACTGCACTTCAAGTACGTATATTACTATGACCTATAAGCCATGATAGTCTAAATGATATTGGACGATGCTTTCCAGATTATGGTTGTGTTTACCTAATTTACGCCTTTTCAAGTGTAGTTCTCAGTGTTACTGAACAAGGAAAAAACACGAGAGTAATATGATTCCCTTCCCTCGTTGTTTTCCAACAGTGACACTTCCCAAGGAATGAAGGAAATGACTTTACACCACCAAACATTCACGTCTTCTTGTCCCATCATTTAACACATGGATAAATATACAAGTGTAATACACAGATGACACCACATTCCTGATAACAAAAAATGTGGTTAGGCTTCTGACCTAACATGGTATAGATTGATAATTTAATGCCCTTTGCTGGTTAATATTAATTGAGTAAATTGGAATGGTCGCAAAACAAAAGAGAGTATATTGCACTTTGCATTTGTTAGAATATGATTGTTCTTACTTGAGTACATTCATAAAGAAAGTAGCACAGCGACCAAATAACTTGTACCAGATAAATTGAACACAAGAATAGACAGAGAAGATGAGGAAAGTTTAGCAGAAATCGTATATTGAAGTGTTTCACACTATTCCCATTTTAATTTCCCCCATAATCCTGATCATCAGCGTGTCACCTCTTAATAAGTCAGCACATATTAGCCAGCCATCCTCTTATTGCATCACATACCAGCTAATGCTATTTGTCTAAATGAAAGAAGTAATTAATTATCTATTAGTCTACTCCGTACCATCACCAAAATATGGTATTCCTAGATGGGTTAATTATTCACTGTTGCTAAAAGCTAGCCTATAGTTCCGTATTACTCACCCGACGAATGTTGCTTCACTGACTTGTGAAGCCTCCGCGGTATATCTAAAGTATATCTAAAGTAGAAATCAGGCGTTGAACGAATATAAAAAATGGAAGTATCTATGCTAAACCTAATTACGTATCCTTAACTTTGCCTATTTACCTTCTCAAAAGGTAAAACTAGTCATTCATAAGGTATCAGATTTACTGCTTATAAGTATGCTCTTGATTCTGCTCTGTCCCAACAGTGACTGAAAGACTAACATATGCACCAGCTAACTATAATCATCTGCAAGATATTGCCGCTGAGGCAAAAACAAAATTTCCCTTTAGAAGCACCAGTCTCCTCTGCAATTCCAGTTGTATTCCAGTTGTACATTGATTTCCTTGCAATCTTGAGAGGTTGTAAATCTGCAGGTCTTCTGGTTGGATACTCTAACTGTGTGGGAAGTCCACTTTGTGACAATGTGATGGTGTCTTCATGTCGGAAGAAAAGTTCTCTAAACTCATCTCGTAGTGGCTGCAGAAAAAACTGCAAGCTCTTCTCAAAAAAGTTTTACTAAAGCATGTTTTATGGCGTCATGCTTGCCAACCCCTGAACCTAATTTCTAAATCACAGATACTACCAAAATATTAGCTTTTGCCAAGTGCCCTGCAACAATCATAGTGAAGTACCCACCAAACACAGATAACTGCACAATCGATTACTATCTTAAATTTGCATGGTTGCAAAAGAAAGAAATGTCAGGCATGTTCCATGAATATGTTAGGGTAAAAGCAAGTTATGAACCACTAAGCTTATGGCACTGATATCTTGAAACATTCTTTACATTAGTACACGACACGAAAGTACACGAACACGAAAGTACACGACCGAGATTTAGTGTCGGGTTTGGGTTTACCCTTCAAGTACATGACACACGAAGTACACGAAATAAATTAATAAATAAATAAATATATATATATATATATATATATATATATATAATATTTTTTAAGAATAATATATAAGTTAGTCAAATTGTCAAGGCTTAGTCAAAGACTCAAGAATCAAGAGAACCAGGCAGTCAAGTAGTCGAGTACTAAAAAAACAAAACAAAACACATATAGTTAAACACAATTAGGGTTAGAACTAAAAAGTTTAACACGCCGCTCGCCTCAATCGTCACAATCCAATCCAAACCCAGAAACGATCGAATCCTCACAAATCAATTCAATCCAAGCCTGGAAACAGACTCCCCATACTTATTATAATGTCTGATGATCCTCATTCAAATATTCCGGTAATAATCCATCTGTTGTCATATGCTCTTATGGTAATAAATCTCATTCTGTCCAGAACTTAAGATTAATTTGCTAGTTGTGCATGGTTGCTGTTCAGTCAGTGTATCATTAACACATTTACTGGTCACTGGTCAGTTAGTGTACTAAGAATATCTGAACCCCATATCCTTAAGCCTACATAAAAAGAGATTGTCAGATTCTTTGCATGAATAAATTATAGTAATTTATGGCCACTCTTTTCTAAAAATTTCGATGTGCTAAGTTCTGAGATCTTTTGGTTTTTATTCAAGTCTGTATATGGACCTTTTTATGCATAAAATAGCTCTGTCCATTAGTTTTGGTCACTGTTAAAGAGTAATATATTAACAAATCCTCTTTACAAGTGGTGTTACAAGAGTATTTATAGAGCTCCTAAGTAGGCTTCTAATGGGCCTTTACTAACTAGGTGGGCCTGGGCCCAACATTCAGTCCCCCCTAAGTATGGAAAGTATCATTAGATCTTTTTTCTATTATTTTATTTTTTTTTATTTTTTTTCCTCTCTATTTACAAAGTTTATTTATCTTAAAAGAAAAGAGAAATTTACAGGAACAAAATAAAAATAAAAATTGGGCCCATCCGTGACACACGGTTTCGTGTATGTATGGTCATGTAGTCTTGTCTCTCCACTTCCCCATGCTTTGGAACTGGTGCCCGCTATTTGTAGAGGTAAAAACCCCTTCGTTTTTCTCCTTTTTCTTCTATAAACATTTTGTTGCCTTATGTCTTTGTTTTCTCTTTATCTTTCTTTTCTTTTGCCATCTATCCGGTGCGTGAGGTATTCTTTTTTTCCTTGCTCTTTCGTCCTTCTTGCTTCTCTTCTTCTGTTGTGTTTTTCTTGTTTCTTTTAATCAATATGAGGGTCGTTATTGCTTCATGCTCGTCCACTGAAAGTGTAGATCTAATTGAAAGTGCAAGTAGTCTTAAGAGTACGCCCCTTGACCAAGTTAAACAAACTCGCTATCGTCTTCGAAACTCAGCACCTGTAAAGATAGAATCTTTTTTCCCTAGTTCTGTTAGCAAAGCCCCTTTTGTTGCAGGATCTGATATTGTCAGGCCTCGCGTCGGGGCTTCATTTGAGTCGAATAAGTCGTGTAATAAGCCTAGTTATTACTCCCAACACCCCCTTGATCTTGATAGGATAGCCCAGTATATCTCCTTTTCTCAAGGTTATAATGCATTTTCTCCCAATGATAGTGACCGAATGTGGAGACCTCTTCGTCCTAATTGCCATGCCATCCCTGATCTATACTTCGAGTATGGTCTTAGACTGCCCTTGCACCCCTTTTTTCGTTTTATTCTCCAAGCTCTTGGTTGTGGTTTGAGCCAATTAGTGCCTAACGCGGTGCTCCAAATCAATGGAGTTATCGCGAGACGCTCTGAACTGGGCCAGTTTCCTAGCCTTGATTTGTTTTTTTCTATTTTTCGCTTTAAGAGTAATGGGGTTCAGTTCTATCTTGACAAGAAAGAGGGTTTTAAAAGATTGGTTGAGGCACCTGTGTCGAACTCTGGATGGCATAAGATGTGGACCTGGTATGAGGCCCCGATCTATGGGTTATTGAACCGTGGCAGGTTCACTCTCCGGGGCGGTTGAAGTCTGTTAACCAATTGGGGTCTATGACCTCTTCAGACTTGAGGGATTTTTTAGGGCCCGCTGTGAGATACCAACCTGAGGAGTTTCTAGATACCCAATTTTTGAATGATCATTGTTGTAAGCCTTTCCCTTTTGTGCTCCTTCGTTCTTTTTCGTACATGATTTTAACTGTTTTTGTTCTTGTTTTGCAGTGTCTGGTGCGAAGCTACTTAAAGTGGTAGATTTATTTGTTAACATGCCGACCGATGAGTTTCTAGATCGCTTAGTTAAGAGTAAGGCTGCAGGAGCTTCTATTGTGATGCCCAATGTTGGTGTCGAGAGCGGTCCTGAGGTGGTTTCGCGGAGTCTTGTACCTTGTACTACTGTGACCGGTGTTGGTGCTTCTGAGGCCACTGTTATGAAGGACCGAGAGAAGAAGAGGCACCGAGATGGGCATTCCTCTAAAAGTCATCCATCTAAAAAGTTGAAGGAGCCGTTGAGCTGCCCGAGCTTAGGGAAAGCGAGATTGTTTTATGATGATGTTGTAGATCTTTCTCCCCAAGAGCAATCTAAAGTTGGGGTTTTTGATGCTACTACTGGCGGAGGTCTCCATGTATATAAAGGTTTAGTTGATAAGGTATCTTATTTTTGCTTTTACTTACCTCTTGACCTTTTTATGGACCTCTCTTATTTGTCTCTTTTTTTGCTTATTGTTTTTTCCTTTTGTAGTTGTCCCAGGAGTTGGAGAAGTTAATGAGGTTTGAAGATGCTGTAGAATCTCATGAAATGAAGGCTCTCCGTGAGGAAGTGAGGTATTTGAAAAAGGTGAACAAGGAACTGGAAGGATCTTTACAAGACTTGGTTAAAGACAATAGGGCTGCTGCTGATAAGCTCTTTTCTGCATTGACTGAGAAGTCTGAGTTGATTACTGAATGTGACACTCTGAGCAATCAAGTGAAGAATTTACAGTTGGACAATCAAGCTTTAAAGGATGCTGTTAAGACTTTAGAGGAGTGCCTTACTAAAAAGATGGATGCGTGGATGGACGAGAGAGCCAGTCTGATGACCAAGTTGGAGGATCTAACTACCCAATTGACTAAGTGTCAAGCTGAATCTCTGTCCTCTTTTGAGGAGGGCTATGGTGAAAGTGTTGGGTGTTTTGCTAAGTTTGGAATTAATGTGACGGGCCACACGTTTGAATGCTATCTGGCTGATGTGGCGAAGAAGGATGAAGTCGGGAAGACCGGCTCATCGGATGCTGTTGCGAAGGCTTGAAGACTTTTCTATCTGCCTGGGGTATGCCCAGATAGGCCATATGTAATTTAAAATTCCTTTATCGTATCTTTTGAATTCTGCAGAAATGGTTGAACTTTTTGAACTTTTGTGGCTTGTCATGTGTTCTGGACTTCGGTAACGTCGATTGCACTTTGATGAACATTTCTCATAGTTTATGCATGTTTTTGAATGATGCCTGTTCTTTAGCTAATTTTCTTTGCACTTCTTCTGACATGGAGAATTTTGAAGTCGTTTATAAGCATATTCTTTTTGTTAAATTGTTTGAAAATGGCTTGCAACCATTATTGTATCTTGTCTTCTTTTATTCTTCTGTTCGTGGTGAAGTTGGCGATGTCCAAGGGGACTTTGAGCTTTCTGAGCTTATTCAGGATGATCAAGCTTCTTTTCGCTTGGAATCATTTTCCTTGATTCTCATCTTAAATGGAGGATTTTCTTTATCTAGCGTATTTTACCTTTCCTTTTTATTTTGGTGTAATATTTTGATATTTCTCCTAATTTGGGAGTTTCTTTTGGAGTCGTTTCATTTGTATATTGATTGGATTTTACTTTTTCAATAATGTCGTTCACATTTTTGGAGACTTGGTGCAATTTTCCTTTTCATCTTTTTGGAGTAGCTTACCCTTATTTTTTGTGAGTGACAAATTTTGGTCTTACTGGGGTTGTGTTTCTATTTCAGTGGCGGATTTTACCTTTTCTTTTGTTCGTGGCGACTTTGGGGGTATTTGTAAACATGGTGTATTCCTTTGGTCGTCTTGCTGGCGAACTTTACCTTTTTTATTATTCATCGTGAGTTTGCATCTGGTGAGTGATTGGGGTTCCTTCTCAAAATACTCCTCCAGAACTACATTGTGCCTAGTTCTATCAACCCCTGCTGCTAGGTAAGTCATTGCTAAATTTTCTACCAAATCTAGAACTCGAATCATCTCTACTATAAAATGATTTAAGTACTCCCGTAGGCTTTCATTTGACCTTTGGCGAATATTCACAAGAGAAGCCGTTAGCTTCCTGCCTTTCTTGTTAGTGGAGAATCTTGATTTGAACTTTTCCTCAAACTGGTCCATGATCTTATTGATCTCACTGGTAAGTTTTTGAACCACATGAGGGTCGTGCCTTTTAAACACGTCGGGAAGAACTGGCACTTTGCCACTTCATTGTGTCCGAAGAAAGATATTCTTCCATCGAACAGGTTAACGAAGTCATAGGGGTCTGTGGAACCGTCAAATTGATCCATAGGCGGCACCTTAATATCCCTGTTTACCTTAGCCTTTTTAATACTTTTAATTAATGGACTCTCCGAAGAGACCTCAGTCTCCCCCGAGTGAGACTTGAAGAACTCTTTGAACCTCGATACGTCTTTTACTGACAGGCTAGCCGTACTAGACTCTTCCTTCTCATAATCTTCATCATCATTCTCCGAACACTCCTTTTCTTCATTTCTGGTTTTATGTTTCCTTGATAAAAGCGAATCAGAAAATGTCTCTATTTTGGAGTATTTGCTCCCCATAGAAGTCCTCCATGAGGACTCATGATTCTGCGTTTGATACTCTGAGCCCTCAGACACCTCTTGGAGTTCCTTCTGCAACCTTACTATCTCTTTTCTCTTCTTTATTTTCTCTGCTAATATCTACCTTTCCAGATCTAGCTAGCGAAGTTCTTCATCGACAACGTCGTGATTTAATGCTTCATTCATTCTCTCCTGATTTTGTTTCTGCCTTCTAATTTTCTCTAAATGTAGGCGTGCATCATTCGTAAGAACATGTTTTCCTTGAGGAGTCAACACCAGTTGTCGATAATCGTTCCTCAGTCTGCGAGATCCGTTTAGTGGATCCAACAAGCTATGATCAGGAGGTGAAGAAAATAATGTTCGAGGAGCCATCAAATCCTTAGCTCTTTCAGCTCATTTAACACTCGTAATCTCTTGTGTATTAGGAACTGGTTGCTTGTTTATTCCTTGGTTTTCGTCGGCCATTCTTCATTCAAAACAAAGAATTAAGGTCGATTATTAGAAACTACTGTTCGATCTGTTTGAATTTTAGTATTTTAGTTGTGGTTGTGTGTTTAGGAGGAAGTCAAACCTCCTTCTAGTGCCATTGTTAATGAGTAATATACTAATCAACCAAATCCTCTTTACAAGTAGTGTTATAAAAGTATTTATAGAGCTCCTAAGTGGGCTTCTAATGGGCCTTTACTAACTAGGTGGGTCTGGGCCTAACAGTCACTGTGATAAATGGAACAATGATAAGGTTGGAAATTGTGTCATTACTGAGCAGCTTTTGAGAAAGTCCCTGCATTTCTACGTTTACATACAAGACACTTCACCATATTTTTACTTATTGGTCTTTACGAGAATTGATAGTGTAGTGGAGTTGGTTGCAGTACTCACTACTAGACCAGTATTTTAAGATGCAGGCTGCTGACAATATATTTATAACTTTTGTTTGTGTTTGACTAAATTTAGACAAAAAGTATTATTTTGAAGAATTTGTTGGGCCTCAACACACCCTAGGATAAAAAATCGATAAGTGCAGTTTGTATAGCAACTTGAAATTGGTATAGAGATGGGTACATGATTCAAGCCTTTTAGTATTTTAGTACTTACATTGTTAACCTTCTTAGGACATAAGTTTATTCAATGAATTCTGTAATTTTGTCATTGCATTTTCATTTCCCCTGATTTTGTACTGGTGACATTTGACATTTATGCGTACCACTAGACAGTTTCATTTTTTATTTGATAACTAGCATAATAACCCGTGCAAGGCACGGGCTATTTTCTAGAATTGTATGAAAATGTATAGCGCTTAGGATTTGAGATTTTAGAATGAACATGCTTTGTTAAAAAATGAAATGCACAAGTCCCTAATCACTTAATCCAAATGTATTAGACAAGTAGAATGCAACCGGAAGTCCTGATTCCTCGGTGAATATTTAGGCTGTCGGATGATGCGAGATTGTGGAATGTTTGCCTGGCTTCCTTTTTTACTGACATTTTGAGGCTTCGATGATGCGGGTGCTCACATATTTCTGGTTGCATACTATTCGCGAGTGTGGTGCTCTTGTACTTCAAATGAACATTTGGCTCCTTTGATACCAAAGTTTTCTTCTGTATTTGGCATTTTTCAAGCATTCTGAAGATGCACCATGTGTCAAATAGGTAAGGTAAAACTGGTAGGTAAAAGCATTTATGCATTGATAACCGTTGTGAGGGATATTTACAGTAGTACATGATTTCCTGGATTTCTTGTTACCAATTGTACTGGCAAACTCCGAATAGCTGTGCTAGCTCCCCAGGATGAATGATAAATCCAGCAGTGGAGGCTAGTGCATTGTCATTATCATCAATCTGGTAAATTAATGTATCAGATATGACATAACGTCTCCCATATGTAATTGAACGCGAGGACAAGGACTGCATATAATTTAAAAGAAATTAAAAGTAATGGATATTTAAAGAACTAAATTCCTTATGAAGAATTGAAGTGGTGAATCCCTTGGTCCAGGTTGATAAAAGTAAAAGAATCAATCATGAGATAGTATAGACAGGAAAGAATAAAACTTAAAAACTTTATATGTGAAGTAGGAATAGAATGGAGAGAGGGCAAAAGGATGAAGTTACCTGCTTCAATGACATGGGGAATATGAGCAAACCACAATACCACATTGTTCTGGAGTTCAAACAATCTCTTTAGTCGTATCCCTCCACGACTTGCAAACTGCAACACAACAAATCCATGTACAATGAAAGTCTTCCCAAGTCCGGATACTTCTTATGCTACTACAGTAGTTTCCTCCCAGAAAAGCATAGGGAAAAGAATTACATGCAATTTTCTTACTGTGTATACTCGTAACTATGAGGGCATTTAACAGTATATGGGACTTGAGAGAAATAAGCTCTCCTAACACTCCCCTGTTATAATTCAAAATAAAAGACATTGATAGAACAAATTTAAGGATTTATTCGTGTATTGACTTGCAGAAATAACAGTATTCAAAAATACTATTATTGAAGGGCTACTTTTAGAAATATATATTCAAAAATATGGCAGAATTAATAAGCTCTCTATTATAATTTAAAATAACAGTACCTCGTTCACATTTAGTTGGTAATGCAAAGCATATTACTTAAGAGACCAAGTTATTTCATTACAAATACAGACATTGATAGAATATACCATTAAAATTCCTTTGAGAATCATTATGCTTCTTCTATAACAATCTTCGCCTTTCCACAACATGTTTTGTGAGGAAGATTGTGGTCCGACCTCTCTTTTTGGGCGCCTGGTCCATTAAAAAAGGACTTTGAGCCGTAATCTACGGGTTTTTTTCCTGAAGTGAAATATTCTACGAAATATAATAAAGAGCTGAATGAACAATTGAAAGGTGAAAGAAGAAAAAATGTAGGCAACTAAGCATGGCATAACCAGGTCAATAAAACACTAAAAGCAACAATATTCAATAAAGCCCTCTTTGGTAAACACAGGTGAAAAATAACATAAAAGCACATAATGCACTAACAGTTAAGAAGATGAGTATTGACTATAGTCTATAGAAGTCCCGTAAACGGAAGGTATCTGAAAAGACAAGTTGTATGTACTATGTTGTAGCAGGTACATTATTCATAAACTTTGCTCATATAAGAATAAAGTAATATATTTACAAAAATACCTAACTTTTTCAGGTTTTCTTTCAAAAATACGGAAAAAGTTGCAAATGATGTTGCAACACTGGCACCGCAGGTGAAAATCGGTTGCAAATAAGGTTGCACCGTATTTTTGAAAAACAAATTTGTAACTTGGGTATTTTTGAAAAAGACCCAAGAATAAAAAACAATTAGGCGGCATAACACAAATTCAAATATAGGAGATGAGTATTATCACTCTAATACGATATTTATTATATTCAGTTCAATTAAAGTCGTTTAAAAATTGAAATGTTCTTAGAGTATCTTATGGAAGTTCATCAATATCAGTGTGTGGAGCCAGTTGGGTACTTTGTAAGAGAAACTTTTCTTTTCACTGCATATCTGATGGCTCTCTCTTTGCGGTTGAAGAGTAACTACAGAAGCAGCAGCTTACAAAAAATCCCTGGGAAGAAAATGTTTTAAACAATTATATTAGAAAGTATAACCAAATACTTTGAAATAAAATTATACACTTTAAATGTTGTCAATACTACCAATCCACCATAATTATGTTGTCAGATGTTTCTTTCTACCTACAAGGTATAACTGGTGAGCTAGAAAGTTATTTACAGAATCTTAGTGGCTTATAATAAAGATATTGTCGAACTATTTAAGCATTAGTGTTGAGCTCACCCCAGTAACTCCACAAAGAAAAACTATGGCATCTGTCATTTTATTAAAATTAAAACTCAATATTTTCGATCAAGATTGTCACACAACCACAACGACCAAATTGTTAAAAATTGCGTTCTAATTTTTCTTGAAGTGATATCAAAATTAGGATTTTTTATTATTATGTTACTAAATACATCGTGGCACATCACAATCTCTTAAAACCTAAATACTTATTACAACTTACAAGTACTTATTTTACAAAGATGGATCTTAAGTTGGATAACAATGGCTTTCATCTTCTAGTATATTTTTTTGGTTGCCATAGATGTATAACTGTACAAGTTCTTCATTCTTAAAATAGCAGCAACCTTACTAATTAGTACTAATTAGTAGACATAAATTTTAAGTTACCTGAGAAGCTGTGACATAGCAAACCATGTCTTCATAGTGTATTACTGATAGATTAAAAGCGTGCTTTAAGAAAATTTAGGCAGTACAGTTTACCTAAAGTTCCATCACATGCATCTCTGCACAAAGACTTCACATAGGTGTGTACAATATATCTATTCACAAAAAGCTACATTAATAGTACAAGTAATCATCGCGAATATAATATTCCACAAGTCCAAATAGTAGAAAATTTGAAGTAAATAGTGCAAGAAAAGGTACCACTTTCAAGCGTAGAAGTGCCTTTAATTTGCTAAGATTTTCAGAAGTTGGTCTCGCCACCATTTGAACTTCTTCTACACATATCCTTTAATCGTCAAATACATTTTTCTTCGTTAGTCAAGTTACGCTACCATTTATAGCAAAAACTATATTTGCTATATTATCAAATAGCAAAAGATTAAGAAATTTAATCATATAGCATGAATGTTCGTAAAATAGTGGTACAAACTTTAAAAATAGTGGTACAAACCTTATATCTAAATGCAGTGGACAGTTTGCCAACAAATACTCCACATGCATAATGTGCCTTGTCAAAGTGCTCAAACGCATTATGCTTAAATGTAGAATTAACCCTAACTTAATTTACACCTTTCGGAAGATATATAGTATCTATAATAAAATATAATTCAAGGAATTTTTGTCACCAAGTTATTCATCCCAGTTGAGAAAGTAAACAATTATTTAAAATAAACAAAAAATATAAAAAAACTAAAAAACACCGGACAATGTAATTTAATAAACTGACTGCATAATATTAAATATACCATCACTCAGTCAGACTGAGCCAGAGGCAGAGGACACGTCTTGCATTTTCTCAAGAAATAAATGTTATCACCAAACTTCTTCTCTATGCGTATCTATTTTTGCAACTGAATTGCGTTGAAATCATTTGAAACAAAATCTCATTAAAAAATAATTAAATTATTATCTTGAATCAGAGCATGCTAAATAAAGCATGAAGAGTATGAATCAAACACCAACAATAAAATTTAAACAATTGGAAAGCACGATACCCTTTGCTATCCAGGGGACACAATGGGTAAAACTTGTAAACATAAGAGGCACCAATGTTATAAACTATAATTGGGTGGAAAAATATAAACTAAATGGTCAACGTTGAGTGAGTTAGTGTATAAAAGTGTTAGAATTTCTAATTGGCATTGCCTTGGTGGTTCCACGAAATGTTTATAACCGCCAGAATGTAAAAAAGTGAAATAACTTAAGGTATGTAGTGCAGGGTTTGCATCCTGTAGTTGTGCACCCTTTCTAAAATAGAGAGCAAGAATTCTTTAATCTCGTGACTATTAACCCCCTGATTCAAGGTAACCCAAACACACCTAAACCACAATTTTATATCCTACATATACCTTTAATCCAAAAAAATACCTAAAGATTGGCCGGAGGCGAGGACATCGCGAGGGAGATGAATCTCCTGATGTTGATTGTCTGAGCCCATCGATATGTCCAACGTTTGAGCCCCAATTAAGGGATGTAAAAAATATTCATACATCAAATAAACATTACTCACATGTATTAATCTTCTATAGGTAATCAGCTGAAACATCATTTTAATCATCCTTCTCCTTGCTTTAGCTCCCTGCCATTTTTTTGTCATGACCAAAACCGATTATTCTCTCTAGTTCAAATGGATGAAGGCCGGGAAGAAGGGCCCATGCCCTGCCAATAGCGAGCTCATTAGAAAGAGGGGGCTCATTTTAACTAACTAACCACATCTCTCACTGTCTAATTCCTAAATTATCAATTTTAACGGCAAAAATCCAGCAGTGGATCGTGTGGCCTCTTTTGGCGTAATTAACTTAAACGTGAAACAGTCATACAAGAATGAGCATGCAACCATAATTTTGTATGTTGATAAACTGCAAGGAGTCGATACATTGATGTCTAATGAGGCACAAGTATTAGATCATTTCCCCACCATTAATGTTGAAAATGCATCAACTAAAGCGATACCAGATTTGCAAGATCAGATATAAACTATAATATAAAGATTGGACATCATACCATCTCGAACAGACAGTACAACTGCTACGACAATGTATATCAGGCTGAAAAGTGTTGACAATCCAAATGAGAACCGCAGAGCTGATAGATTCGGAATTAAAATTGCAAACAAGCCGCATACAAACCCCGGTTATTACAATAAAGTATGGGAGTTTCATCACATGGACAGCAGCATAAAGGACGTAAATAGCCTGCATATAAAAAGTGAATAATATTAAACCTTATAATTCTAATAATCACATATTTTCTTGTTCATACTTATTTTACTACATTAAAACTGTCAATTCAAGTAGCTCTCGCTGCACAAAATTCCTATTGCCAAAAATTAAAAAGTTAAAAGCTTGCACAAACTCTTTTCGTTATCTGGTTATAAACGTTTGCAGTTCACAAGTGAACTTACTTTCAGAGCCTGACCAGCCAAGATAATATATCCAACATTAATCATAAAAAGATTCACATACTGCAACGCCCACGTAAGTGAATAAGCTTTTTGACCTGCAAAATAAAATCCCAAATCTAGATGTAAGCCATAATCTGAGTATGAGCTGTCAAATAATGTGATATTGATGTAAAGCGGACCATATATAAATCCTGCAAGGTCCCTGTACCTAATATGTCTCTTTCCCCCATAATCGTGGAGTTTGGCAATGAGAGCATTGGCGTACAATGATATGGTTGTGGCTGCAATTAAACCAACAACTCCTCCAATCCAACCAAGTGGAACCATGATCGCACCAGAGTATCCTAACACATAAGCACTGTTGATACCAGTGGTGAGAATAAAACCCACTTGTAACCATGAATCTACAAAATGCAATACAGGGAAAATACATTGGATTAAGTACAGTTTGGCCCAGTGGCTATCCTTTATATAGACATTTCTAAGATTACACAATAACAACAAACTCTAATCAGCAACACAAATCAACTCATCGAATAACAACTTGATAAGAATAAAACAAAATTATAAGAAATGGTGGGCTTCAGTTATATAATGAGGCTCGCTTCTTAATCCTAGGAACAACTTATCCACCCAGACGAACAAAATTCAACTTTTTACCATCAATCTGACTTGTTCGGAAAACACGTAAACTGAGTATCCACAAAAACTAAACTTAGGAATAGTTAAACCCCGAAAGTAGGAACGCAATCATATCGGTAAAAAGTGACTAATTTAAAAATTCATCTGATATGTAATTTAATGCAGAAAAATAAAATACAGAATACCAGAAGATTGATCGCGAGGGAGATGGAGCTGCTGCTGTTGATTGTTTGAGGCCATTGAAAATTTCAACGGTTGGACTAAATCCAAGGAGGGAGGGTGTTTGAGGGAGGGAGGGAGGGTGTTAATTTAGTGTATGTTAATTTAGGGTTTAAAAAACAAATCAGAAATAACATAGCTTCAGAGGTATAGAGTAGTTTGGCAGTCGATCGGACAAAAAGGATGACAAGAAAAAAGACACAGCTTCACGGCGATATAGTAGAATGGCAGCTCAGACATGGGATAAATTGGACTTTTCATTGATGGGGGCAAATTGGACTTTTCATGTACATTAAAAAGTCTCACAATTTTTTTCTTGGGTTGGCCTATTATATATATAATAGATTCTGTATGGAACCTGTATAAATATTTATTAATTGTGGCACCACTGCATTTAGTTTTACTTGCTTTAATTATGTCACACAAGTTCCATGCCTCTCTTCGCATGTTTATTTACCTACCTTGTTACATTACATGGATCCTATTTGTTCCAAGGAACGATACACGTTATTCTGTACATTTATTATAGTGTTGACAAGATTAAAATCATGTTTTTAAGATTGACATCATATATGACTCATACATGGATGATGGTCTTGCAGGTCTTCACTTTGTGAACACATGGTCCGAAGTTGCAACTTGCAAGCTTGTGAAGTTCTGGATATCATGGACTCTGTTTTTAATTTTTTATGGATTCTATTTTTATGGACTGTTTGTAATTTGAAAATGTAATTTGAACAATTCGTGTACATTTCATGTACCAGTTTCCGTGTTATTTCGTTTCATTTCGTGACACGATTTAATTTCGTGTCGTATCGCTTCGTTTCGTATTTGTACCGTTTCATGTTCGTGTCTGGATTTCGGTACACGATTTCATTTCGTATCGTTTTCGTGTCAGTCCCTAAAATACACGAAATACAAAAGTACACAAAACGACACGACCCACCTGTTTTGCCAGGTCTAATTTTAAATAGTACTACTAAACAAAGCCGCGCTATGCGCGGTCAAATAAAGTTCATATTTAAAATTTTTAGAAAAAATGTATTTAAAAATTAAATTAAATATTAGATTTGTAGTATTCATTTTAGTAAAGTAGAATAAATAAGTTGGATATATTTAAATATAAAAAATATCTTTCATTCATTTTGGTATTTATTTAACAAGAATTAAAGACCGCAAAAATGAATTAAATATTTTATTAAAAGGTTCATATTATTCAGTCTATCACCTTCTTTAATTACGTATTCTCTTCAATTGTTTTTTTTTAAAAGTATGAATAATTAAATACATATTTAATCCTGGTCCGTTTGACCCTGCTTCGAAAGGGAATAATAATTCGAGATTTTTTTAGATAGGGAACAGAAAACGTATAAAAATTTATAAAATTTTCAACATCTTATAATTACAAAATAAGATAGAAAACATATTTCGAGTAAGCCGACAATTTTCAAAATCTTTTAATTACAAAATAAGATAGAAAACATCCATTATATCTATAATACGTTAACAAGGTGTTCAAGCCTATTTAGTAAATTACAATTATACCCTTTACTTTAAAATATAAAAAATGTTATTTTTGGGAATTGAACTCATGATCTTGAAGATACAAGTGACTTATGCTCTCTCATACACAACCACTACACCGCGTCAATTTTGTTAGTCACAGAGGCATGCCTGAATACATCTAATAACAAGCCCAAGTGGTTCGTAATGCTATGCATTACCTACATGACCTCTTAACTGAGGGAACCTCTAGTTGTAGAGTTTCTACTTGTTTGTACTATGTAATAGGCATCAAATTCTATCTGTGTAACTGTACCTACTAAGTCAAGAATAAAGCTTGAAAGAAGTTCTAAGGTTCATGCCTCAAGCAAGGAAATGAAGACTGTCAAATAATCACAGTTGGGATTTGAAGAATTGAAGAAATGAAGAAATTGCCTAAGTACTAATTCGAGAAGTACATTTGTTTATTCGAGAAGTCTAGCATTCGAGAAGTCTGGAGTTCGATATCTCAGAAGACACTATTCGATATCTCTCGATATCTCATTCGATATCTCAGGGATTCGATATGTCTATTACACGGTTCGAGAACTCAAGGAGTCAACAGTTCGAGTTCTCAAAGGGTCAACAAGTCAATGCTACATTCGATATCTCAAAGACTCAATATGCTATTCGATATCTCAGGGATTCGATATGTCAAAATGCTCTATTCGATATCTCAAGGAGTCCCAGAGAAAAGAGCTATTCGAGAAGTGATTCGATATGTCAAGATAACACTATTCGAGAACTCAGAGTTATCGATCAAGTCAACTCCAGTTCTCGAATCACTCACTTAGTCACTTCTCAAATACATTCTTGAGGACAAAATACTGAAGAATTGTACAAGTCAGAAACCTGCAACAAGCCAGGATACTTTATTTGACTCTGTCCTATAAAGCATGCTGGAAAGCCTACAAAGAAGCTTGGAGAGATAAGACAAGGGACAAGGAGCTGAAGAAGTGGATCTAAACAGGCTTTTCAAAGTCAAATCTGTAGCCGTTTGGACTCTTACTAAAATGAGATAGACAGACTGGAAAGTGTTTTTGTTTTACCTACCTCATTTGTAGTAAGTGGGTGTATCCATGTCTATAAGGATACAGCCTCACTTCCTTAGCTGTTAAGGTGTTGAAGTTTCTCAAATACCCAGAAAATATCTCTCTGAGAAAAACGAAGCTGAGAATACTATCATTTGTATTCACAGATTGTAGCAAAATCTTTATCTAATAAGATATTAGATTAAAGTGATATTGTGTTGTGTTTGTCTTTAATTATCCGCATCTTCATATCTCACACACTCATCACTTATCTTGCTGCAAAGATTCAAGAACGAAGAAAAGTTCAAGAATCCATTCACCCCCCCTCTGTATTCTTTTACTGTATTCAATACTCAACAAGTGGTATCAAAGCAGGCTGTTTAATCTAAACAGAAAACGATCATGAGTTCGAATACACCAAAGACTACAGGTACGGTAAAGGTCCCTAAGTTCGACAAAGAGAATTACAACCTCTGGAAAATAAAAATGCTGTTGTTCATCAAAGCTGCCAATCCTCTCTACCCTGACATTCTCAAGAATGGTCAATTCATACCACAACAAGAAGTTGTTGAATCCACAGTGGGCGCAGTAGTCATTCCTAGATCATACGTTCCAAAAGAGCCATCCAAATGGACGGACTCAGAGAAGGAAAAGATTGCCCTAGACAGCCACCTCATGTTGTTAATCATAGACTCCATGGATATGTCGATGTTTGCCAACATAGCATCATGCAAATCAGCCAAGGACATGTGGAATCACATCGAGGTGTTATGTGAAGGGACAGAGGAGGTAAGAGAAAATAAGAAACAGATACTGGTCACACAGTATGAGGCATTCATGGCACAGTCCAAGGAAAGTATCACTGATATGTTTGAAAGATTTCACAAGCTGGTGACTGAGCTCCAAATGAATGGGAAGGTTTACAGCACTAAGGAATTAAATATGAAGTTTCTACTATCGTCACCAAACCATCTAGAGCAAAGGGTCATATCCCTAAGAGAAAGAGATTTGAACAAAGTCACGTATGATGTGCTCTATGGGGTTTTAAAGACACACGAGCTTGAGTTGCTTCAAAAGAGGGCTATCCAAGCTAACCAAGGCAGAATGATAAACACATCCTGTGCCTTGATTGTCAACAAATCTATTCAAGACCTGGAAGCATCTGCAAGTCAGCTGAGAATAGAAGAGATAGTAGATGATGAAGAAACTGAGGAAGTAGTGACTGAACCTGCTGATGACAAGGAAGAAGATGAGTTCTACACTCTTGAAGAGCTGGATGGCATGGAAAATACATCATATGCTTTTATGGCTAGAAAATTCCCAAACATCAGATTCAAGAGGAATCTGCCCTTCAAGCCTAGACCTCAAAATCATTCATTCAACAAGAGCAAGGCACCTATGAAAACAAACAAGAACAGATTCAAAACCAGCTATGTGGATAGGTCATCTGTAAGATGTTACAGATGCAATGACCTAGGGCATTTTGCCAGTGAATGCAAGAAGCCTAAAAAGAAGGATAAGGAGTTTCTTGAGCTTGAAGCTAAGTATGAGGCCCTTCTAAAGAAGCAGACACCAGGTAAGGCTTACATAGCTGAAGGGAAGTGTTGGGATGATTCTGACAGTGATGGGGAAGAACAAGAATTCTGCAACTATGCCTTGATGGCCAATTCCAAGGAAGAACCATCTGCATCAGACTCACAGGTACCATCTCTCACTACCATAGACATGTCTGTTTCTGAATATAAATCTTTGGTTGAACAACTATCCGTTGAGATGTTTAACATTCATACTAGTATGACTGCTGCTAATGAAGAGATTGCTAAACTGTCTACTAGGAATGAACTGTTAAATAAGAGAAATGAGGAACTAGAGCTAACTACTGTGCAAATAGAAAATCTTAAACAAGAGATTGAGTATCTAAAGAACAAAGTTCTATGTGCTAGTCAAGTTGAGAAAGCTCTTAGGGATGAATTAGCTGAAAATGAATTTAAGTTGAAGACATTTAAGAATTCCTCTAGTCTATTGCAGTCTTATCATGAGAAAAATCTAGCTAGACCTAAGGCTGCCATTGGACTTGATTATGACACTCTTAAACAGAGGAAAGGCTATGCAGTCATTGAAGATGACCTTGTTGTTCAAGAGGAGGTGCCTCAGGTTTTGAAAAAGACTGAGAATCCAATATTTAAATCACCAACACTTGAGATTGATGAGGATGCCTTACTCATCAAGCAAATGTTGGAGGATGAAGATGAGGCACAATCAAATGAACAACAAGCATCCTCTGAGAGTAAGAATGTCAAAACCAAAGCCAAGGAGCCAGTAGAAGGTAGACCTAGACTTGAGAAATCTGTAAATTTTGTTTCAGCTGGAAATTATGAGACTAAGAAGAAAGTGACTAATAAGAGACCAAACAGGAATGGCAAATTAGGGATTAACAAAGATAACAACTATGCTTATGTGCCAAATGCCCCTAGGAAAGTTTGTCAAAACTGTTTTAGCTCTAATCATTTGACTCATGCTTGCAAGAAACCATCTGGTAGTGTTGCTAAACCATTCTATGATTGCTCTGTGCCTTTAAGACATAGAGACTCTCCTTTCTGTGATAAACTTGATTGTATGCCATGTAACATGAATGTGATGACTAGTTGTTTTAATTTGAGAAGACAATTCATGGAGGGCTGTATCAATCATAATGTTCACACACACTACACAAGGACAAAGTCTTCAAGTCCTCCTAAAGTTAGGAAGGTACCTCTGTCACCTAAGTCTAAGAACCCTGATTCTAAGACTCCCAACAGTGACAAGAAGACCAACATCAAGAAAACTGATAAGCATGCTGATTTTGATAAAACTGTCACTAAGTCACATGGACCCAAACTCGTTTGGGTACCAAAGGAGAAGTAATACTTTTGTGTTTGCAGGGCAAAGAAAGTAAAAAGAAGGTCATGTGGATTTTGGACAGTGGATGCTCAAATCATATGACTGGTGATATGGCCCTGCTATCACAGTATGAGGAAAAGGCTGGCCCAATGGTTGCTTTTGGAGATGACAGCATTGGCAACACACTGGGATATGGCAAGTTGGAAATTGGAAATGTCATCATTGAGAATGTAGCACTGGTCAAGGGGCTCAAGCATAATCTACTGAGTGTTGGTCAATTCACTGACAGAGGCTTCAAAGTGAACTTTGACAAAGATGAATGTTTGATCACCCACAAGAAGACTGGTGATTTTGCTCTGTCTGGAGTAAGGAAGGGAAGCCTGTTTGTAGCCAATATGGACTCTGCAAGCAAGGACACAATTTGTTGCTTCTACTCAAAAGCATCAAATGAAGACAGTTGGCGGTGGCACAAGAAGCTATCACACCTGAACTTCAAAGCCATTAATTCCCTAGTCAAAAGGGAGTTAGTGAGAGGCATGCCCACACTTGAATTCTGTCAAGAAGGAGTGTGTGAGGCGTGTCAAAAGGGAAAAATGAAAAGATCAAGCCACAAGTCAAAAACAGTGACATCTATAACCAAGCCCCTGCAACTGATTCATATGGATTTGTTTGGGCCTGTCAATATTATGTCACTAGGAAGGAAGAAGTATGCTCTAGTGATGGTTGATGATTTTACAAGGTATACATGGGTAGAATTTCTGGCATCAAAGGATGAGGCTCCACAAGTAATCATTGAGCACATAAAGAAAGTTGACAAAGAAGCAAAGGCCATAAATGCAAGTGTGATTGCATTAAGAAGTGATAATGGGACAGAATTCAGAAATGCCATGCTTGGAGCATTCTGCAAAGAAAATGGTATTTCTCAACAATTCTCAGCTCCAAGGACCCCACAACAAAATGGAGTTGTTGAGAGAAAGAATAGGACTCTGATAGAGGCTGCTAGAACAATGCTACTTGATGCAAAGATGCCTACATGTTTTTGGGCTGAGGCTGTGAGCACTGCATGCTACATCCAAAACAGAACCCTCATCAACAAAAACACTGGAAAGACACCTTACAACTTGATGACTGGAAAGAAGCCTACTCTAAAGTATGTTCATACTTTTGGAAGCAAGTGCTTTGTGCTAAAAGATAATTCAGAATATGTTGGAAAGTTTGATGCAAAGGCATTTGAAGGAATCTTTCTTGGCTATTCTATGGAAAGAATTGCATACAAAGTTTATGTCATTTGTCAAAAGAAAGTAATGGAGAGCACAGATGTAACATTTGATGACAGCAAACTACCTGGATTAGAAGAAGCCAATGATGAAGATAAAGATCCCTTGAAGTTTGACAATCTAGATGATTCTGATGAGGAGATTGAAAGTGAATCTGAACTCATAATCCAACAAACTCAAGTGAATGAAGAACCTGTGTCAACCAACAATGAAGAAACAAGCATCCAAGATACACCTGTGAGGAGTAAAGAAAGTAAAAAGAAGGTCATGTGGATTTTGGACAGTGGATGCTCAAATCATATGACTGGTGATATGGCCCTGCTATCACAGTATGAGGAAAAGGCTGGCCCAATGGTTGCTTTTGGAGATGACAGCATTGGCAACACACTGGGATATGGCAAGTTGGAAATCGGAAATGTCATCATTGAGAATGTAGCACTGGTCAAGGGGCTCAAGCATAATCTACTGAGTGTTGGTCAATTCACTGACAGAGGCTTCAAAGTGAACTTTGACAAAGATGAATGTTTGATCACCCACAAGAAGACTGGTGATTTTGCTCTGTCTGGAGTAAGGAAGGGAAGCCTGTTTGTAGCCAATATGGACTCTGCAAGCAAGGACACAATTTGTTGCTTCTACTCAAAAGCATCAAATGAAGACAGTTGGCGGTGGCACAAGAAGCTATCACACCTGAACTTCAAAGCCATTAATTCCCTAGTCAAAAGGGAGTTAGTGAGAGGCATGCCCACACTTGAATTCTGTCAAGAAGGAGTGTGTGAGGCGTGTCAAAAGGGAAAAATGAAAAGATCAAGCCACAAGTCAAAAACAGTGACATCTATAACCAAGCCCCTGCAACTGATTCATATGGATTTGTTTGGGCCTGTCAATATTATGTCACTAGGAAGGAAGAAGTATGCTCTAGTGATGGTTGATGATTTTACAAGGTATACATGGGTAGAATTTCTGGCATCAAAGGATGAGGCTCCACAAGTAATCATTGAGCACATAAAGAAAGTTGACAAAGAAGCAAAGGCCATAAATGCAAGTGTGATTGCATTAAGAAGTGATAATGGGACAGAATTCAGAAATGCCATGCTTGGAGCATTCTGCAAAGAAAATGGTATTTCTCAACAATTCTCAGCTCCAAGGACCCCACAACAAAATGGAGTTGTTGAGAGAAAGAATAGGACTCTGATAGAGGCTGCTAGAACAATGCTACTTGATGCAAAGATGCCTACATGTTTTTGGGCTGAGGCTGTGAGCACTGCATGCTACATCCAAAACAGAACCCTCATCAACAAAAACACTGGAAAGACACCTTACAACTTGATGACTGGAAAGAAGCCTACTCTAAAGTATGTTCATACTTTTGGAAGCAAGTGCTTTGTGCTAAAAGATAATTCAGAATATGTTGGAAAGTTTGATGCAAAGGCATTTGAAGGAATCTTTCTTGGCTATTCTATGGAAAGAATTGCATACAAAGTTTATGTCATTTGTCAAAAGAAAGTAATGGAGAGCACAGATGTAACATTTGATGACAGCAAACTACCTGGATTAGAAGAAGCCAATGATGAAGATAAAGATCCCTTGAAGTTTGACAATCTAGATGATTCTGATGAGGAGATTGAAAGTGAATCTGAACTCATAATCCAACAAACTCAAGTGAATGAAGAACCTGTGTCAACCAACAATGAAGAAACAAGCATCCAAGATACACCTGTGAGGAGTGACAACTTCACAGGGGGAGGAAATGTAGATGATCATGATCTAAATGATGAAGCAACATCAAGGATGAGAAATCAATCTGAACATACAAGGAAATGGGATAGATCACACACTGCAGATCAGATAATTGGAAATCCAAATGCAGGAGTAAGGACAAGGAGAGCAACTATAAATGAATGTCTCTATGGCTGCTTTCTATCCCAAGTTGAGCCTAAGAAACTTGATGATGCATTGTTGGATCCTGACTGGATAATTGCTATGCAAGAGGAGCTAAATCAATTTGAAAGGAGCAAAGTATGGGAACTAGTGCCTGCACCAAAGGATAGAACCGTTGTTGGAACTAAATGGGTTCTAAGGAATAAGATGGATGAAAATGGTGTAGTCATAAGAAACAAAGCAAGGTTGGTTGCAAAAGGATACTCTCAACAGGAAGGTATTGACTATGATGAGACCTTTGCCCCTGTTGCTAGACTAGAAGCCATCAGAATTTTCTTGACATTTGCTGCACATTCTAATTTCAAGGTCTATCAAATGGATGTCAAGAGTGCATTCCTGAATGGGGAGTTGGAAGAAGAAGTATATGTGCAACAACCACCTGGCTTTGAGGATCCACAGTTCCCCCACTTTGTCTACAGATTACTTAAAGCATTGTATGGACTCAAGCAAGCTCCTAGGGCATGGTATGACACACTATCACAATTTCTACTGGAGAATCAATTCACTAGAGGCACACTGGACAAGACACTGTTCTACAAGAAACATGGTGATGATATTATCCTAGTTCAAATCTATGTGGATGATATCATATTTGGCTCTACAAATGAGAAGCTGTGTGAAAAATTCTCTAAGCTCATGCAAAGCAGATATGAGATGAGTATGATGGGAGAATTAACATTCTTTCTTGGACTGCAAGTTAGTCAAAGGAAGGATGGCATTTTTATAAGTCAAACCAAATACATTAAAGATTTACTGAAGAAATTTGATTTGGAAGAATGTTCACCTGCGAAGACACCCATGGCCACTGCCACCAAGTTAGATGATGACGCTAAGGGCAAAAAGGTAAATATCTCAATCTACAGAGGCATGGTTGGTTCTCTACTCTACCTCACTGCTAGTAGGCCAGATATCATGTTTGCTACATGCTTATATGCAAGGTTTCAATCAAACCCAAAGGAATCACACATGATAGCAATAAAAAGGATCTTCAAATATCTGAAAGGCACACCAAACTTGGGGTTATGGTATCCTAAGGACACAGGGTTCAATCTGGTTGGTTATTCTGATGCTGATTATGCTGGATGCAGAATGGATAGGAAAAGCACATCAGGTAGCTGCCAGTTTCTTGGACAAAGGTTAGTCTCTTGGTACAGCAAGAAACAACAATCTGTGTCAACTTCCACAGCTGAAGCTGAATACATAGCTGCTGGAAGTTGCTGTGCTCAAGTGCTTTGGATTAGAAACCAACTTAGAGATTATGGACTTGTGTTGGAAAGAATTCCTATCATGTGTGACAACACAAGTGCAATCTCTATAGTTGCCAATCCTGTCAATCATTCTAGGACAAAGCACATTGACATCAGATATCATTTCATTAGAGAACATGCAACTAATGGAACCATTGAGTTGCATTATGTCTCTACAGATAAACAACTAGCTGACATATTCACTAAGCCATTAGATGAAGCCACCTTCACTAGGCTGGTCAGTGAGATTGGAATGCTGAATTCTTCGAATTCTGGCTAAGTGAATATATCAACTAGATTGTTGCAGCAGTAAATACTTACTTTATCAAATGCCTAATATTTCTGAAGTAAGTATTGGCTGGAGTATGATGTATAAATATTCCAATGCTGCACATGTTGAAAATCATACATATGTAGCTTGAAATTTCTGTAAAAATTTTGAGTAAACCACTATTTAATTTGGTAGAATATTCGTCAATGAATATTTCTAGTAAATTTTAAAGGATAGTGGAAATTGAATTTTATGAGTGAAAAGTACAGTTCGATAAGTCAGACTTCTCGAATGGTTCATTGTTATGTCTTGGCTCGAGTTCTCGAATAGGCCTATCTAGAACCCTCTTGAGTTCTCGAATAGTGTCTTTTAGAGAAATCGAATAGCACACTTTGAGTTCTCGAATAGAGTATTTTAGTTCTCTAATGATAGAGTTCTCGAATGCTGCATTTGAGTTATCGAATCATTTGAAAAGGCTGATTTTTCGCTGACACTTAATCGCTTTTTGGATTTATATTCAAACCTTCATTTCACTCATAAAAATATATTTTACTTAACTTTGAATTATTTTCTGAGTTAAATCACTGCCAGCTGTGAGTTAAAAACTGCCTGAGATATCGAATAAGCCTTTCTTGACTTCTCGAATAGTTGTTTCATACTTCTCGAATGACTTGTCGCTACAGAACACTTATCTATCGACAACTCAAGACATTCATATATATATATACAACTTCACAACTATTCAATTCATTTCGTTCGATTTCTCAAGCATCTCAACTCCTGAAACCTCTGAAAAACCCTAACTGCGAATTTCTTCTTCAATCCTAATTCTCTTTTCTTCTCTACCCAAATGGCAAACACTCAACTCACCATACCATCCCAAACTAATTTCATCGCAATCTCCAGTGATGTGGAAGCACCGAATGCCAATTTCAAGTGCTTTGTTCGGTGGTTGTCTGAATCATACATCAAGAGTGCGCTCTCAGCCAACCCAACTCTGTACATAGATCTATTGGAACAATTCTGGAGGACTGCTACTGTGGAGGTCATCGCTCTTAAGAATGCTATCACCTCTTATATTGTTCACTGCAAGATTCAAGGAGAGGATATCACTATCACCACTGCAGACATGAATCAAGCCTTGGATATGCAGCAAGAGACGTATGATGCTCTGGCCTCCAATGATGAGTTGGAAGAATTCTTTGATTTCATCAACTACTCTGATACTATCAAGCTGGGAAAGTTGAATAGGAAGTTCTTGAGGAAAGAATGGAGCTTTGTATTTGCTACACTCCTTCAAGTATTCACTGCACGGAAATCAAGCTTTGATCAGATTAGTACACCCGTGCAGCAGCTTGCCTATGCCTTGGCTCATGGGAGAAAGATAGATGTTGGACTTCTCATCCTACAGGAACTCTATGGGAGACTTGGTCAGACCACAGCCAAGAGAGGTAATGAAATTTTCTTTCCTCGCTTTATTCAATCAGTGCTTAACTTTAAAAATGCTTCATTGATTGAATTGCCTGGAGTAGATAAGAGTAAAATAGGCTATCCTAAGTCCATGACCAAACTCATTTTTGGTAATTTGGAGACTAGGAATGATGTGGATGTAAGACTTAGCATAACTCCCCACATGGAGGGTTTGTTTAGGTCTTACCCCCACAACATGCCAATATTTGATTCAAAATCACAGTTAGCACAGCCTAAGCAAGGAGAACAAAGTGCTAACCCAAGGCCTGCTAACCAATCCCCTCAGCCAAACACTCTATCCAGCAAAGAGCCAACTGCATCATCCTCTCAAAAGGGTGATGTTAGTAAAAAGAAGAGAAAACAGGCTGCTTCTGAACCTTTAGAAATCTTAACTGAAGCAGCCTTGGCTGTAGAACTAGGGTTAGAAAGTGAGACACCTGAGTCACCTATCATAAGCCTAAAGAAGAAGAAGAAGTCTAAAACCACCTCTTCAGTCACTCAAATGGCTGAAGTTGTAAAATCAGGGGCACACAGCTCACTAGATGTATCCTCTCAACAGGATGCATCTATAGAATCAAGCATCCTCCCCAATGCACCTATCTGTAAAGAGTCAGCACAAGGGAGTGATAAGGCTGGCACAACACTGAGTGGAGAGCACATCATAACTGAAACTCCCTCTATTTCTCAGGGGGAGTTGCCAAAATCTTGTCTACAACACACTTCTCTTTCAGAATCTACCACTCATATTTCTTTGAAGCCTGCAACTCAAGCAATTGAGGAGCAAGGCATTGATCATCAAGAATTCTTTTCCTTTGATGAGCCAATGAATTCAAGTGACTTGGTGCATGACACCTTGCTCACCACCCAGGTACCACATTTGGATGGTCAGGGAATGCATGCTGGGGCATATCCTAATGACACCATCACAAACACAGAGGATTCACTAGTTCTTACTAGAGACTCTGTGCCTGTGTCAACTACTGTTGTAACTCATCCCACTTCTGTGGAGACAGCAGTAGTAGAGTCTGTTCATCCGGTTGCAGAAGTTGCATCTGTAACTGAGGAGCCTAGCAACCCTAGCTCTAGCTCTAACTTTATGTCTCAATGGCTGAAGCCTGTGCAACATGACAGTGCTTCAGGATCAGGGTCTGTTCCACCACAATTGACGGTTGAAGCACTTCAAAGCTTAGTTGTGGATCAGATCCCTGAGTTCACAAAAATTGCTCAGCACCTTCTCACTGCAAACATGCCCAATCCAGACTATGAAGCTATTCTCCTATGTCACAAAGAGGATGTAGAGCTACAGAAGGAGAAGATCATAGATGAAACTGAGAGAGATGGGAATATCGATGCTTGGCTGCAAGGAACCAATTCAATCCCTCTCTCAGAAGGTCTCCAGTACCTCAGAGAAGAGTACATCACTTCACTATGGTCCAATGCCAAATCTCTCAACCCTACTGATGTGTTTGAAGCAGTGAATGATAGCTATAAAGGCATTCTCAAGGCTGCACACTATCTTGGTAAAGGCTTAAAGACAGAAATTAATGAAGTGTGTTCAGCTACAACCAAGGAGGTGCATGAGATCAAGAGGACTTTTGATGCTAAATTCCCTCAATTGGAGACTGTTCTCAAGGACATTCGAACCTGCAATGCTACTTGCACCAGGATGGACAATGGTATGGCTATTCTCAAGGATGCTATCACAGGTCTGGGGCACAAATTTCAATCCTTATCAGATCAGACAACTGATGCCAATGCCATACTCAGGACCCTCTTTGCAAATCAATATGGAGACAAGCTGGTCACTGAGGTTCCTGTGCATGAGATGTCAAGATTCGAAGTGCAGAGACTGAAGGATCAATCCCTATCTGGTTTTAAGGCCAATGAACTCTTCATTAAAGTGGATACTCTTGAAAAGGAGGTAGTCTCTCTCCACAAGTCCAATGCTCATCTTACAGACACTGTGACAACTCTGACTGAGCAGTTGAACACTCAAGCCACCACCACAGCTGATGTTCTTCTGCATCAACAATCAATGTTGTCTGCAATGATGAAGCACATGGGTCTCCCTCTACCTGATGAATCTTCAACTCCAAAGGTGCCTCCTACAGCCCCTGTGTCTGTCAACAAGCCTAAGGGGGAGAAGAGGATATCAAAGAACTCAAATCCAAAGGGGGAGAGACCACTAGAAAAGGGCATCAAGATCACTGAGGGTGGCCATCAGAGAACTTTGAAATCTACTACTCATGTGCCTGGAAAAGGAAAGGACAAAGTTGATGAGCCTCCCAAGCCTCCCACTTCTCTGCCAGTTGTCACTCTACCAACTGTGCACATCACTACTCCTGATGGTCAAAGGCAGTCTATCACAACCACAGTGGTTGCAGGGAGTATGCCATCTGACAAGCCTCAAATCTCAATATCTAAGAGTGCCAAGCCAGTAGAAGTGAAGGTGGTCACTGAGGCCAAGCTACAAGAAATTGCAAACTCAAATGTCTATCATGATGATGCACTCTTGGAGTTTCTGAAAGTCTCTAGAGAACAGGCTGGTGATGCTCTGCTATATCATGAGAGTTTGAAGAGTCAGATTGACTGTCTCACTGTAGTACCAAGGAGGCTTAATGATCTATGGCTCAAGGAGATATTGATGGTAGGAAAGAACAAGATATGGCACTTAACCATCAATACTCTACAGAGTCTAAAGCACTCAGAAGTGAATGTGCTCCTTGGACTAATTGAGAAGGGAAATGAGAACAACAAGAGTCTTCATGATGACTTGAGGAATGGTCAACCTTCAAGGCTACCTGAAGTTTTCACAGATCCTAGAACTATTATCTACCAGGCTGGAACAAGAATTGAAGATATCAAGCAGCTGGTCATTCCTAAGCATCTAACTCCTCAAAATAAAAATCTCATCATAGCCATCATTGAGAAACTGATCAAGAAGAAGGGATCAAGAACAGCAGAAGAATTAGAAGCTATATCTTATCTCAGGTCATATATTGTAACTGGCATTGTATCTGAGACTGCTAAGTTCAACCCAAGCAAAGATCAAGACAAGATTGAAGATAAAAGTGACGGAAGGAGAAGTCATCACAGGAGTAATAAGGGTGATGAAGACAAGAAGAAGAAGAAGGATGATGAGAAGAGGAAGAATGATGATGATCAAGGTAAAGGCTCTGAGAGGAAAAGTGGAAGACAGCAAGCCTCAGGCATTGCTGACAGTAACCTCACCACAACGCAAGACTCTAAGTCTAGGGTGAATGCTGCCAGTAGTGACCTTTCAAAATTTGCATCTATGGCTTCTGCAACTGTCTTGCCACCTCAAGAAGAGAAGAAGATTCAAGTCAAGAAACCATCTGTATGTTTCAAAA
This sequence comes from Saposhnikovia divaricata, assembly GCA_036435485.1. Taxonomy (NCBI): domain Eukaryota; kingdom Viridiplantae; phylum Streptophyta; class Magnoliopsida; order Apiales; family Apiaceae; genus Saposhnikovia; species Saposhnikovia divaricata. The sequence continues at coordinate 63,124,196 of CM071598.1, forward strand.
AGCAAACTGCTAATGGAATACTACAATGGTCTACAAACAAAGGTCACATACTGCTGCCAAGTAATCATGTAAAAAGAATCAAGTTCAAGCAAGTTGCAAGGAAATCAAAGCCAACCATATCAAAAACCCTGACAATCTATCCAGGCCTAAAACTCCAACCACTAGATGAAGATTATGATGTAGACCAACTGCAATTTTTGCAAGCTCAAAGAATCTATCATGTTGCCATTGTTGATAATTGCCTTGAGATTAAATATTCTGATGGAAGTAGGAGAAATTCAAACAAGGAGGATGTCAACACTGGGGCAAGCTATATGACATAGAGAGAATCATTGCACTGTTGAGCTCAGAAGATAAAGTGGAGAGAGTATGGAAGCTGGAGCTAATTGATTTTGTGAAAATGAAGAGAGATCATGAGGAAAAAGTCAGAAAAGGGTGTTTTGAGAAATGGCTGGCAAGAGAGAGAGAAATTGAGAGACTGGAAAGTGAAGCAGAAAAGCTGAGGAAAAAGGGTTTGTGTAGAGTTCAGTTCAACCCCTACATGGTAAAGTATAGGAGGAGAAATGGAAATCAAGTCAACATCAGAATGAATCTACTCAACCACTATCCTGCAAATATTCTGGAACCAGTACTTGAAGATTTCAAAGACTCAATTTTGCTTGAAGAATTGGATGCTATGGCAGAAATAATAAAAGCTATGGATGAGAATACAAGGAAGGAGAAAGAAAGAAGAGAGAAAGAATATGATGAATTTCAAGCCAAAGCTATGGAAAGGGAATCAAAAGACAATGGCTAGTTCTTCATCATAGGCTGTAAGATTACTCACTCTGTAGTTCTATCCAAATTGCTAATGGAAATTCATACCTGTACTGTCAAGTTTTATCTTTATGTAGGTTAGGCTTGTTATCAGACATGAAATTGTGACTAAGGGTCTTACTCACAATTTGGGGGAGATTGTTAGTCATAGAGGCATGCCTGAATACATCTAATAACAAGCCCAAGTGGTTCGTAATGCTATGCATTACCTACATGACCTCTTAACTGAGGGAACCTCTAGTTGTAGAGTTTCTACTTGTTTGTACTATGTAATAGGCATCAAATTCTATCTGTGTAACTGTACCTACTAAGTCAAGAATAAAGCTTGAAAGAAGTTCTAAGGTTCATGCCTCAAGCAAGGAAATGAAGACTGTCAAATAATCACAGTTGGGATTTGAAGAATTGAAGAAATGAAGAAATTGCCTAAGTACTAATTCGAGAAGTACATTTGTTTATTCGAGAAGTCTAGCATTCGAGAAGTCTGGAGTTCGATATCTCAGAAGACACTATTCGATATCTCTCGATATCTCATTCGATATCTCAGGGATTCGATATGTCTATTACACGGTTCGAGAACTCAAGGAGTCAACAGTTCGAGTTCTCAAAGGGTCAACAAGTCAATGCTACATTCGATATCTCAAAGACTCAATATGCTATTCGATATCTCAGGGATTCGATATGTCAAAATGCTCTATTCGATATCTCAAGGAGTCCCAGAGAAAAGAGCTATTCGAGAAGTGATTCGATATGTCAAGATAACACTATTCGAGAACTCAGAGTTATCGATCAAGTCAACTCCAGTTCTCGAATCACTCACTTAGTCACTTCTCGAATACATTCTTGAGGACAAAATACTGAAGAATTGTACAAGTCAGAAACCTGCAACAAGCCAGGATACTTTATTTGACTCTGTCCTATAAAGCATGCTGGAAAGCCTACAAAGAAGCTTGGAGAGATAAGACAAGGGACAAGGAGCTGAAGAAGTGGATCTAAACAGGCTTTTCAAAGTCAAATCTGTAGCCGTTTGGACTCTTACTAAAATGAGATAGACAGACTGGAAAGTGTTTTTGTTTTACCTACCTCATTTGTAGTAAGTGGGTGTATCCATGTCTATAAGGATACAGCCTCACTTCCTTAGCTGTTAAGGTGTTGAAGTTTCTCAAATACCCAGAAAATATCTCTCTGAGAAAAACGAAGCTGAGAATACTATCATTTGTATTCACAGATTGTAGCAAAATCTTTATCTAATAAGATATTAGATTAAAGTGATATTGTGTTGTGTTTGTCTTTAATTATCCGCATCTTCATATCTCACACACTCATCACTTATCTTGCTGCAAAGATTCAAGAACGAAGAAAAGTTCAAGAATCCATTCACCCCCCCCTCTGTATTCTTTTACTGTATTCAATACTCAACAAATTTTTTTGCGACTTTTTAAAAATCATCTATCACATGTACATAAAAACCCACTTCCTCCTTTACTATATTAAAATATTAAAAAAAATGTTTTACTTGGGAATTGAAATCCTGACCTTTAAAATACAAGTAGGTTCTGTTCACATACACAACCACTACATCACGTCAATTTTTTGGTAGCTTTTTGAAATCATCGATCACATATAAAAAACAAACTCGCTTCCTATAATATTTTAATTCTTTTTTTTAGATTTACTTAAGTTGAAATTATCAGAATTTCAATTTTTCTAAAAATTATAATTTATTATGGATTTACTTTATACAACCATTTTAATGATATGTAATATTATATAATAATTTGTAATGTTATTTATGTTATTTAACATAAGATGATCACTACGAATCTATACTATCATATTAAAATCGACACATTGAAAGTTTTGGTCTATACGGTTATCCTAATTATTAAAATAATTAATAATATAATATAATTAATGATAATTAACTTATTGTCTTTTTCACGTTTACTTTTAGTTGAAAATACTATCTTTTATAAATACCTAAAAAATCATTTGTATCCTATATTCCAATCATAAAAAAAATTGTAATTAAAACACGTTACCTTTTATTTTAAAATTAATCTTTTAATCACACCATATATTCCAACTATTAATAAATATATTAAAATTTGGTAAATCAATTTTCAATCAAATAAATACAAATCTTGATACATTAGTTTTAGTTTGACAATACTATGTTAATCCAATTGTTGACAAATATTGGATAAGTTTTAATTAAAATTAAAAAAATATTGTTGACACAATGACATTAAAATATATGTATAAGATTATTGTACGAGAGATATGACAATGAAAGATTTTTATACCTAATTAGCTCATAATCATAATAGTGATAATTTCAGCAGAATATGTATATGTAAAATTATCATAGTTCAAATGCAGGTCGGGCATTACAAGACTATCATGCTATCACAATAATTTCACTTTTAAAAATTTAAGATATAATTATCGGGAAAATAAATTTGTTCTAAAATTAGAATGATAGTTTTATGTAATTATAATGCAATAATATTTTTAACTATATTATGAATATGTCATGAAAACAAGATATGCATTCACGTGGTACACAAGACAACGTGAGTTGATCTACCATCGGATTAGGACATATGATATAGAATATACGGAAACATGACATGATTTTTGGTCTTAGCAAGGTAATTGAATTTATGACCTCTAAATACAATTGGAGTTAAATTCGTAATCACTGAATTAATTATGTCTTTTTTATTTTTTGTTTATATCATATTTTATATTAACCCATATTAAATTTATTTAATATGTGATTGTTTGGGTTTAACTTATATTAACTTATATTTTTTATTTAATATGCCTTTATCTAAAATTGTTGTCTACAAAAATTGTTATTGTGAAAAATTAATGTTTATCCTAAATAATTTTTTTTTATAAAAAATGTTGTTGAAAAATTGCTTTTAGATTTACAAAGATGTTTTGAACCAAGTTTTCTATAAAAAAAAAACTATTGTTATGGTCAATAACATCAATACCAAATAGACCTTTACTATGATTGATACTAGGTACAATATATATTTATATAAAAAAAATCAGAATTAGCTAATATGTTGGATTTGAGCTCTACATGAGTTATATAAATGAATAAAATGCATAGTTGAATTATAATGTTGTATTATAAACAACTTTACATATACTAAACAAAGATGTTAAATTATATATGATTACCTATAACATAATGATCGATTAGTGATATTTTAAGACTGTATTAAAAAATAATTATTTTTTCACTGTAACACATATTAGATTGAATGGATACATCATACATTTTAGTTGATTTCTCCTAATATTAAAACAGTTTGTGATGTTACTACCATAATACATCTCCTATCACGTATGTAAAGATCCACCTATCTTTTCTTGTTGGTTTAATATTCCTAATAATAAAACAAACTAAATTGCATATCATTATCATGTTTATCTTTTAAAAATTACTGCTAGAAAATAGACTAAATGACACATTGTTGTTGCAATAGTACTTGGCCGCTAATGAGTAACTTTTATGTATCATTATTATCGGTCATTCTTCTTACATTCAACGAATATTGCTACAAATATGATACCTAGGTCGATCCTGAAAAATTGAAAGTTCCAAGTGAATTTGAATTTTGTACTCAACTATAAATCAAAATCACATACATGCGATTTATTTTTCGGCACTCCTTATATCTTCAACTATTTTTGGCGCTACCTTGAACAAAATGTGCCCCAAATATCATTTTTTGTGCTTCTACGTACTTTTAAATTTTTGTACTTATTAGAAAAGAAGTGCCCCTAAATTACATCATCTTCTCGGTACCCCATTTATTAGCATGAGCGGCTTAATCTCAGGATTGGCTCTGTCTGAAACTAAAAATTTAGAATTTATTAATATTTTAAAATTTGAACAGTTACTAACTGTTGACCTTAAATAAATCGAAACACGTAGAATAGATTGACAAAAAGATATGATCGATTCAAACACAATTTACGAAAGAAATTGTACGAATTAGAATGTGGCACGTGCCTTGCACGGGTTATCATGCTAGTTATTTTGAATAAGCCGACGACCCCTTGTTAATTACACTCCTTATCTTCCTTTTTTTTTAATTTATATGCTTATCTATTAATGTGTATATAATTGAAGGTTAAATATGGAGAGTGAATTTGAAGCTAAAATATGAAAAGTTTTTTTTTTTCCATTCTTTTGAGTGTATACAGTTGTTACTATTTTTGCAAAATATGTGAAATTAAAGAGAGCATGAGGGATCGATGTCTGGTTCCGAAACATAAAAATATTGTTTCTTTCTAGCGCCACTATTTTAGGGATTGGTGTATAAGAAAATTAGAAAGTAGGCTTCAAGAGCTTGTGAGTTGCCACATCACCGGTCATGTCTTATGGTATTAGTGAGCTCGTTTGACAAATCTTATTTATCAAAAATAAGTAATAAAATACATGAAATTGTACTTTTTTCTGAAATAAGTTACTTATTTCCTGCATATAAAGAATATTTAACCCCTCCTAAATATTTAATCCTAAAAATTAATATGTGAATGTGAAATTTTTTCTCGAAATAAGTTCTTATTTTTTTAAAATAAGGATAACCAAACAGACTTAATATATACTCCTATATATAGATAGATAGATTTTTGGCATTTTTGTTATCAACATTTATTTCAAACTATGATTAAAGATGAATTCATATCTTTTAATTTATAATTAAAACATTGAAACATTCAACTTAGTATGTAAATGTCAATTACCATTAATTATATTATATCATTATTTTTTTTAATAATTAGAATAACCAAATCGACAAACTTTCAATGTTTCGGCTTTAATATAATAGTATAAATATTTCAAACTATGATTAAAGATGCATTCATATCTTTTAATTCCACCAGAAACCTCGATGGTATAGCATACAATAAGACCAAAAAAAATATAACACCAATATAACCAAACTTGATTAACATCATGAAATTACATTAAGTGCACAAACCTAGAAACAAAGATGTCGTGCACCTTGAATAAAAACATTAAAAATCAATTTACATTAAAAATGAATACTTAAAGTTAGTTATTAGCTAGAATCTATGTTCAAAAAGAAAAAAAACATTTAACTTTTTTTTGAAAAAAGAATTTAATTCATTAATAAAAAAACCATACGGCCTCTTACAAGTATAATCGAGTCGAACAAACCGTAAAAAGATAAAATCGTAGATTAATCCAGTCTTCTTAGATCTCTAAGATATACCATCAAGCGATTTGTTAAAACTGATTGTTATTCCCAGATTACACACTTGTATAATTGTAGAAGGGGGGTTGAATACAATTCTTGATATTTATAAATTTCTGATAAGAACTCCAGAAATCTATACTTAGATAATTGCTGTAAAAAGATTAATGCACAAACACATAAAAATCAGGTGGTTAAATGCACCACCTGAAGCTTTTATTCGAAGAAAATTCCGTGATACAAAAGTACACAGCTTCTGTTTTACAACTCTTTGTTTTCTAAGGATATTCAATAAAAACCCTAAGCAAATGTATCTGTTTTTTTGACTTCTAAAGAGTTGCTGCACTTGGTTATAAATCCCAAGTTTACAAGTACTACTGGAATAAGATAATATTAATCTAATTCAAGTTGACTTGCTACTACACTCCAAATACACATGTAGCCGAAAGGTTGCCTTGTGAACAAACATGTCTCCTGCACCTTTCTTGTTTTCATAGTGTAAACGGAATGCTTCTTTCTTCTGTGTTTCCAAAGTATGGCTGCCATACTGCTTTTTGTATCTACTATCAACCCATGTGATCTGTCAGTCAAACCTGTCCTTATCAACTGCTAATCCTCAGCCTAGCATAGAAGTAAGTGTCAATGATTATCCGTTGATATTGTACACTGACATCCGTTGATGATATATTGAGCTGTATCCGTTGATATTGAGATTTGATCTATATCCGTTGATAGAGTGGATTTGAGTTGTATCCGTTGATAGAGTTCTGTCTTCATCCGTTGATACACTTTCACTTAGACAGAATTACATAGCATAGCTTATTTACAATTGGCTACCCTATTCTGCCTATCCATTGATGGTCAACATAACAGTGGATAAAAACACTATCAACTGATAACATAGAGATACTGCAGTATGCTACAAAACCTCATCCGTTGATGAGCTACCTGTCAACGAATAGAGTTATAAATCCTCATCCGTTGACAGCTACAAAACCTTATACAACTTGATTGATTGTGAAGTTATCATCAAGTACAACATATTCCTAACAATCTCCCCCAATTTATACTTGATGGCAATAAAGCATAAATTCAGGACCTTGATGATAACAAAACATTCCTAAAGATATATATAGAACAATGCAAAATTGTATTAAGCTACAAAAATTAAAAACTGAAAGTTTGAGAAATTTACAGAGAAGTGCTCCTCTAGACTGAGCAGATTAAAACTGTTTCTTCTCTCTTATTGGCATCACCCTTAATTTTCCTTCTTTGGTAGAGTTGGACTCAATCTGCATTTGGAGTTGCCTATAGAAGGCATCTTCTTCATCAACTTTTGGATTTAGCTTTTGTTGTAACCATCTCAGGTATTGAGAACTAGACTTTGATAGTTGGTCTTCTAACCTGAAGAATCTCCTGTTACCATCTTCGTCCCTGAACTCCATCATCCAGAAGGGTTGAAGGTGGATTTTCTGTCCATTGTATGGGATCTTCATCTTCCTTGGTAGACTTGATAGTGAGTTCCATTCTCTCCTTATCTGTTCTATTTTGTCCAGTATATCCCCTTTTGCTATCTTGGAGAACCCTGTGTATCTCTTAATTGCAGAGAACACCTTGGTTAATGTCAGATAATTTTCTCCAAGAACCTTCTGTAGTGGCCATGTCCTTTCCTTTCCTCCCTTGTATACAAAGACCAATCTCTCAGGCAAATGTTTATATTTGTCAATTCCTCTTACTTCTGACAATTCATCCAGATACAGATTCATGCCAGAGTATTCTTCAATATCTGCCTGATAGATAAAATCATCCTTGTTTTCCAAGATTGGCTGCTTGATAATAGCAGGTACCCTAGCAACTTGAATTGGTTCCTTTGAAGGTTGCTTCCTTGGTATCCTTTTCTTCTGTTTAGGCTTCTGTTGAGGCTTCAGCAAGAATGAAGGAACCTCAATGGAGTCAAGATTCATTGGTTCCTCTTTAGGTATTATAGGGTCGCCATGGAAATTCACAGCTGGGTTGAATACTTTTGCAGAAATAGGTTGTGATGAGCCAACAGTTTCCTTGTTTTCAATTTCTGGAGAGACAGACCTCCTTGCCTTTGATTTCACTCTCCTTTTAGGTTTGGATTTGGGGACTGATTTCACTCTCCTTTTAGGTTTGGATTTGGGGACTTCCTCAGGTTCCCTCATTTCATCCTCTACCTCATCCAATAACTCCTGAGCCAGCCTGGCTTGCTTCTCATCTGAGTTTTCATATTGATTTTCTTCACTTGGATGAGCTTCCCTGAGAAGTCTGGAGGCCTTCTCTCTTTTTGCTTCAACAAATCTAGGATGGATGTTGGATATATTTAATACTTTTCCATTCCTTATTATTACAGCCATCCAATCTCTTACACTCTTATTTGTCTTTTCCTTGAACTCTTTGATTGTCTTTCCCATCAGCTTCTCATCATCATCCTTGGAAAAATGGAAAGTCCAGTTGTAACTTGTTCTTCCCATTTGCTTTAGGTGGTGAGTAAGCTCTGGTTTTTATGCAGGGTTCAAATTCTTTGACAAAGGAAGGTTCAGCATCATAAAATGTGGGAGCCACAATCTCTGGAATAAGCACCTTCAGAATTGTAGTTGATATTGTTGGAGCAGAGGACTGAGTAGAGAACAGAGTTGATACAATTGATTCAGTGATCATCCTTTCTGTTCTCATCATTCTTTCCTTTGCCTCCTTGTTGATCTTCTCTAATTCTTTAATTCTGGCTTGCCTCTCATCTTCTGAGATTTTTGATAAGTCAGGAATCAAAAGCAAAGCCTTTTGTTTCTTCACAGGGGAAGCCTCTATAGTAAACTCTTTTGGATTGACCACTATCATTGGCTGTTGCTCCCCCTCAATTTGTGCTATCTTGCTACTGGAAGCTGGAATTTGACTAGAAGTAGCTGCAACCTCTTCTACCTTTTCTCCCCCTTTTTGTTAGCATCAAGGGCTGTAGGTGAGGCTGCAAGTAGCCTTTCCAGTAGCTCAGTCTGTTTGGCTTGATTGGCAATGAGTGTCTGCATTTGAGATTCCATACTATCCACTCTGGAGGAGAGATGCTGAACAGATTTGGCCAGGCTATCTTCCTTCTATAGTTTGCTAGTCAGCACCTTCTGAGTGGTAGTAGGGGCTAGTGCCTCAATCCTGGCATCTAGTTCCACTTTCATTTCTCTAATTGCAGTTTGGACCTCCTCCTGTTGTGTTCTTTGAATGACCATGTGCATCTTGTGAAGTTTCAGGGAGTCCATTATTTGCTGAAGGACAGCCTTTCTCTGTGGATCTGCATTTTGGTGATCAGCCCTAGCAGATTGATATTGCTTCATAATCTCTACATTGAAGTCACCAGCCATAGTGGCAGTAGAAAATAGCCATTCTGGAGTATCTGCCACATTGACTTCTTCATCATTTGCTGTGCTGTCACTGTCATCACTGCCAAACTCTTCACTGTCAGCATCTGAAGGCAGAGTTGTCAAAGCTTCCTTTGCTCTTTGTAGAGATTGTGAGGTGTGCACTAGGTGCATTGCCTCCTCTGCCTCCACATTGCCCTGTTGTGCCATGACTTGATAGGCAGAAACAGGATGAGTAAAGGTTTCAGGATCCAAAGAGATGGAGTCAATGATTGACTGATATTCTTGTCGAAATTCCATCTCTTTACAAGCTTCATTAACCTCCATTAACTCACTTGCAATGGCTGGATCTTCCTGCCTTATTTCTCCTGTAGTCCCTTCTCTCCACTCATCTCTCTTTTCTTGCATCAGGGGCTCCCCCTGGCTCACACCTCTCACACCCTCACCTTTACCTACTAAGGTGGAACTCTCTTGCTCTCCTTTTGCCTGACCTGAAGAAATGGTCAGCCTCTCATTATTTGCCTATCCTTTTTCCTGCTCACAAGGCAGCCTCTCACTCCCTTCCCTCAATCCTAAAAGTGTTTCAACTACTGAGAACTCCTCCACACTTGACACAGGAATGTCAGATATAGCAGTGGTAGAGTGAGTTATCAACGAATAAGGGATATCCGTTGATGGAGTAGTTATAACTGTCAACGGATGGCTAGACATAGGCGCATCCGTTGATGGAGAAACACTTGTCAACGGATGAAGGATATCCGTTGATGAAGGAATGATAGTATTCGTTGAAGTGAAAACCAACACTGAATCTGTGGAGATTGATTTTAAAGATGAGGCCATAGATGTTGTTGTGAATTCAGGAATGGAAGATTGATGGCCCAACAAATCATCTAAAAGATGATGACCACCAATTGCAGAGTGGGGCTTCTCCAAGAATCTTAAAGATGGAGAATCAGGAATTGATGTAGATATCATATCCACATCCAGAGATGGAGTTGGTGATGGTGGATTGTAATGTGTATCGATTTGAAGGTTAAGATCAAGGGGCTGTGACTCCACATTTATTGAAGTCACATCAAACTGAATTTGAGAAGGTACAGTTTGTTGTACTGTGTGTGCACCCTATGCTTCCCCTATGGTTTTAGATTTTACTCTTCTTTCATAGGTTTTTGAGAGAGGGCTAGTGTCCCTTACCCTTTTGTGCAGAGTTGCTGTAGAACTAGTAGTCACACCCTGTTGAGAGGATGTAACTTGGGCTTGGCTATTTGGTGCACTTTCCTCACCTACCTTATTCTTAGGGCTTGCACCTGTCCCTCACCACTCACTACCTCCTTCACACTCCCCTCAAGAGTTGTGGTAGTTTTTGCAACAGGTGCTTTTTGAGAAACACCTGAGGTTTGTCTCTTAGATTTTGGTTTGGAAACTTTTGTTTTAGTCACTTGGGTAGGAGCCTGTTTGGTCACTACTACAGACTCCATTGTGACTGTGGAAGGCAAAGAAATTTAGGGGTTAGAGATAGGAGTTTCAAGGTTAGAAAGAGTTACCTTAACAATTGGTAGATATACCAATTGTACTTCTGCATTGGAGTTCATTCGAATTAAATCACTCAAGACTCTCTTCTCCTGAACAAAACATATGAACTTGCTATCCGGGTTAGCAATGGATAGCTCATTCTCAGATACATGCAGTGCTAAGAGCATCAAAAATCTAGCAAAATAGATATTCTTGCTCCTAGTTTCCTTTTTACCTAATTTTGCTGCTATCTCATACATGACTAGTGTGCCAAAGTTATAGAATTTATCAGTCAGAAGCATACACAACATAACTAGCATGGAATGGGTAACAGCATCAAAGTTACTAATTTTGCCTGAAAAAGTTTTAATGAAGGCATCACAAAAATAACTCCATTTTTTAACCATCCCTTTCCTAACAATTTTCCCTAAATTATCAGTACTAAGGGCATAATTTATGGAATTAAGCATGGCAACTATTTCAGCATCACTGGGTACTTTCTGACAGTTATTCTCAGGCAATTTTAAACAAGCAGTTATCACATCAGAGTTAACTACATAGTTTTTACCCTTTAAGGAAAAAGCAATTGTACCGTCTGTGCCATTGAACTCAGCAGATGCCCACACCTCTTCAATTACCTCGTGGATTAGAGGAGTGGTGGCAATCATAGCATACGAAAGTTTACAGTTCTTCACAAAGTTCATCATGGTGTGATAAGCTTCTGGGGCATTCACTGTATCGACATAGGCCGCGAAGTTGTTCTTCTTATAGGTGAACCCAGTCGAAGACATCATCTTAACAATAGGCGCCATTGAAGTGTTTGAACAATTGTTGCAGAGAGTTTTTGTGAAGAAGATGCAGTTTACTTAAAAGAATCTTGAAAGTCGATAAAAGTGAGATGTGAGAGCACAAGACAGCCTTTTATACTTTTCAAGAATTGAAAATGAAATAATTAAAAGTAATTACCCATTGGTCAAAAGTAACTGTCAAACAATAAAAGAAAATAAATATAACCAGTCCTATATAGATACACGTTTACCAACGGTTATATTTAAAAGAAAAAATGTATATCAACGGATATGAAATGAACGGTTGAGAAACAGTTTATCCGTTGATGGCGTGGATAACCTGTTATCCGTTGATATACGAAAATCTAGGAATGTGTTTATGCTATCAACGGGTAAAAGGATATCCGTTGATAAGATAATTTTGCCTTGGACAAAATTTCTGAAGAAAATTTTCTGAGAGTTTTTAATTCTCAAGTAAATCAAAACACATTTCTAGCTGCAATGCAGTAAAATCAAAAATCACTAGGAATTATGACAAGTTAAGCATACCTAGCTCACCTACCAATCTTGTGAATGTGGATTCATCAAGAGGCTTGGTGAAGATTAAGGCTGTAATTCGAGTCGGGTGGCTCGCGAGCCTACCCGGCTCGAACTCGTTTAACTGAACCCGGCTCGACTCGAGCTCGTAAACGAGTCGAGCTTGACAGCGATTTTAGGCTCGTTTATATAAACGAGCCGGTCCGGGTATGTGCCGAGCTCGAATAAAACCCGGCTCGAAAACTCGAACTCGACCCGGCTCGAGCTCGAAAAATTTTCTATTGTTTTTCAAAATAATGTTTTATTTTTTTAAAAATATTTCTCGACGATCTAACCGTACGGATGTCAAGATATATCTAATTAAATGATATTCCCAAATTTTTAAAAAATAAAAAATTATTTTGGTTGGAAATCTTAATAGAACACTACTATATTGTCTAGTACTCGTAACTAGTGCTTCATCCCAAATTATTGTTTCTATTTTTTTAAAAATATTTCTCGACGATCCAACCGTAAGGATGTCAAGATATATCTAATTAAATGATATTGCTAAATTTTCAAAAAATAAAAAATTAATTTGGTTGGAGATCTTAATAGAAGACTACTATATTGTCTAGTACTCGTAACTAGTGCTTCATCCCAAATTATTGTTTCTATTTTTTTAAAAAAATTCTCGACGATCTAACCGTACGGATGTCAAGATATATCTTATTAAATTATATTCCTAAATTTTCAAAAAATAAAAAATTAATTTGGTTGGAGAACTTAATATAACACTACTATATTGTCTACTACTTGTAACTAGTGCTTCATCCAAATTGTTGTTTCTATTTTTTTAAACATATTTCTCGACGATCCAACCGTACGGATGTTAAGATATATCTAATTAAATGATATTCCCAAATTTTTAAAAAATAAAAAATTAATTTGGTTGGAGATCTTAATAGAACACTACTGTATTGTCTAGTACTCGTAACTAGTGCTTCGTCCCAAATTATTGTTTCTATTTTTTTAAAAATATTTTTCGACGATCCAACCGTACGGATATCAAGATATATCTAATTAAATGATATTCCTAAATTTTAAAAAAATAAAAAAATTAATTTGGTTGGAGATTTTAACAAACAAAATAAGTAATTTACAGAAACTCGTTAGGCTCGTTTAACAGCTCGTTAGGCTCGGCTCGTTTAACAGCTCGTTAGGCTCGGCTCGTATAACAAAAACTCGACCCGACTCATATACAAAAACTCGACTCAACTCGTGAAGGGCTCGCGAGTAGCTCGACCCGACTCGTATAACAAACGAGCCGAGTTCGGCGGGGATTTTTGGCTCGTTTAGTAAACAAGCCCTGCTCGACTCGTCTGAAAAAGCTCGGCTCGATTTAAAGCTCGGCTCGAACTCGCCCGGCTCGACTCGAATTACTGCCCTAGTGAAGATATCTGCAAGCTGCATTTCACTTGGCACAAAGTGCATTTCTACTGTACCATTCATCACATGTTCTCTAATGAAGTGGTATTTGATGTCAATGTGCTTGGTTCTCGAATGTTGCACTGGATTCCCGGTGATGGCAATAGCACTTGTGTTGTCACAGAAAATTGAAATCTTCTCAACTTTTAGATCATAGTCAATAAGTTGATTTCTCATCCATATAATCCGTGCACAACAACTTCCAGCAGCAATGTACTCAGCTTCAGCTGTAGAAGTGGAGACTGAGTTCTGTTTCTTACTGAACCATGAAACAAGCCTGTTTCCTAGAAATTGACAGGAACCTGTAGTACTTTTCCTATCAACTCTGCAACCTGCATAATCTGCATCTGAATAGCCAGTTAGATCAAAACCAGATTCTCTTGGATACCAAATGCCAAGGTTTGGTGTTCCCTTGAGATACCTGAAAATTCTCTTAATAGCTATCAAGTGAGACTCTCTAGGGTCAGCTTGAAATCTAGCACAAAGACAAGTAGAAAACATTAAATCAGGTCTACTAGCTGTTAGGTATAGAAGTGAACCTACCATGCCTCTATAGCTTGAGACGTCCACAGACTTTTCCTTAGTATTCAACTCAAGCTTAGTTGCAGTGGCCATAGGTGTTTTTGCAGAGGTACAATCCATTAAGTCAAATTTCATTAAGAGATCATAAATATATTTTGTTTGACTTATGAAAATGCCCTCATTAACTTGCTTTACTTGTAGGCCAAGAAAGTAAGTTAATTCACCCATCATGCTCATTTCATACCTACTTTGCATAAGTTTGGCAAACCTTTTGCAAAGCTTCTCATCTGTAGACCCAAAAATAATATCATCTACATAGATTTGAACAAATATTGAAGAGCCATTGATATTCCTATGAAACAAGGTTTTATCTACTGTACCTCTAGTGAAGTGATTCTCCAAAAGAAATTGAGATAAAGTGTCATACCAGGCTCTTGGTGCTTGCTTCAAACCATAAAGTGCTTTCATGAGAAGATATACATATTCTGGAAATTCTGGATCTTCAAAGCCAGGAGGTTGATGGACATAGACCTCTTCTTCCAGTTCCCCATTTAGAAAGGCACTTTTGACATCCATCTGATAGACCTTGAAATTGGCATGTGCTGCATAGGCTAGGAAGATTCTTATTGCCTCAAATCTTGCCACTGGAGCAAAAGTTTCATCAAAATCTATCCCTTCTTCTTGAGAATAGCCCTTTGCCACTAATCTAGCTTTATTCCTCACAATTATGCCATTTTCATCTGTCTTATTCTTGAGAACCCATTTAGTACCTATGATACTTCTATCATCAGGTTTGGGCACAAGTTTCCATACTTTATTTCTTTCAAATTGGTTTAGCTCTTCTTGCATTGCTATAACCCAATCTGGATCTAGAATGGCATCTTCCACTTTCTTAGGTTCCTCTTGAGACAAGAAGCTACTGTATAGACATTCTGCTTGAGTGGCCCTTCTAGTTTGGACTCTTGAATTTGATTCACCAATGATTAACTCAAATGGATGATCTCTAGTCCATTTTCTTGCAGGTGGAAGGTTTGATCTTGATGAGGTTGCTTTATTTTCATGAGCATGATCATGTTGATTTAGCATTGAATTTTGACCTTGAGAAACTCCCCCTGAGTTTGTTGTCCTTGCTGAATTATGAAGTTGACTGTCAACGGATGCATCATTTTGCCTGTCGACGGATGCTTGAGAATCTCTGTCAATGGATGCATCTCTAATATTGTCAATGGATGCTCCAGAATGACTGACAACGGATGCTTCATTTCCAGTGTAAGCATCACTTCTAGTTGGTACAACAACTCTTGGTGGATCTCTGTGGTCATGATGTTCATCTTCCTCATCATCATCATAGTAAATTCTTCCTTCACCTTCATTCTCAAATTCCAACTTTTCATGGGAGCCTTCATCATTTAGACCTAGAATCTTTTGATCATCAAACACAACATGTACATATTCCATAACAATGTTGGTTCTTAGATTGTAGACTTTGTAGGCTTTCCCTGCTGCATATCCAACAAAAATAGCTTCATCTGCCTTTGCTTCAAATTCGCCCAAGTTATCTCCATGATTCCTTAGCACAAAACACTTACATCCAAAGACATGAAGGAAAGCTAAAGTTGGTTTCTTGTTGGTTAACAACTGATAAGGAGTAATTCCTCTAGTTTGATTGACCAAAGAAATATTCTGAGTAAAGCATGCAGTGTTGATAGCTTCAGCCCAGAAATATGTTGGTAACCTTGATTCACTTAACATTGTTCTAGCTGCTTCAATGAGAGTTCTGTTTTTCCTTTCAACAACCCCATTTTGTTGAGGTGTTCTAGCAGCAGAAAACTCATGGACAATTCCATTTTCTTCACAGAAAATCTTCATTGTGGAATTCTTGAATTCAGTACCATTGTCACTCCTGATTCTTTGTACTCTGTCTTCAGCACCATTGTTTAGTATTCTGAGGTGATTGATGATGATTTCACTTGCACAATCCTTGGAGTGCAGGAAGAAGGTCCATGTGAACTTAGAAAAATCATCTACAATCACCAGACAGTATTTCTTCTTTGAAATAGACATGACATTTACTGGACCAAATAAGTCAATATGCAGCAATTGAAGAGGCTTAACAATGGATGACTCTATCTTGCTTTTGAAGGATGATTTCTTTTGTTTCCGTAATTTGCAGGCATCACACAGTCCATCTCTGACAAATTCCAATTGAGGGATTCCTCTAGCAAGATCCTTTCTTACCAAATCATTCATAACTTTAAAATTCAAATGTGACAGCTTCTTATGCCATAGCCAACTCTCATCCTTACTTGCTTTGCCGAAGAGACAAGTAATGGATTCTGAGCATGCTGAATTGAAGTCAGCTATGTAAACATTTCCTTTTCTAAAGCCTGTCAATACCACATTGTTGTCTTCCTTGGCAGAAACAACACAGGCTTCTTTTGTGAACTTTACTTCATAGTCTTTGTCACAAATCTGACTGACACTCAGCAAATTGTGCTTCAAACCTTCAACTAAAGCCACTTCTTCAATGATGACATTGTCTTTTGAAATTAGGCCATATCCCTTAGTATATCCTTTGCTGTCATCTCCAAAAGTAATTCTAGGGCCAGCTCCTTCCTTGAACTCTGTGAGCAGGGTTGAATCTCCTGTCATGTGCCTAGAGCATCCACTGTCTAGGTACCATAGATTCCTTCTGTTTCCCTGCACACATTCCAAAAACAAATCAAGTTGATTTTGGTACCCAAGCTTCCTTGGGTCCTTTCTTGTTAGCCTTTGACTTTGCACTCTTAGCATTCTTCAACTTAGGTGTAGATGCTTGAGTGATGGGGTTTGACAAATGCTCATTTGCATGAATATTTGATGCATCCATTTGTGGAAAATTGGCATACATATTATTCATGCTAGGAATGCTCCATGACATTTGTGGCACATTCACAGATTGAAAATAAGGATTAGACACATATGGCATGTTCACATATGGATTTGAAAAACTAGCATTTTGATACAAACCAGGCATAACAGGCATTGCAGGCATACATGGTATTGTTTGAGGTACATGAACAGGAGCCTTGTTGACAATCTTGCAATTAGAAGATAGGTGATTGACACTATTACAATTACTACAAGTTTTCCTAGGAGCAAACTTGTCAGGAGAATAATTGTTTTTCTTGTTGATGCCTATCTTACCATTTCTGTTCTTTTTCTTTTTACCCTCAATTTCTACCTTTTCATTATCTGATTTACCAACAGCCTTTTTGTTATGTAAATCACCTGCCTTAGCCTTCCCACTAGATTTGGTTTTGCTACTCTCACCACTAACAAAGTTATAGTTTACTGGACCATACTTGATATCCAGTTTCTTGAGTTCCTTCTTACTAACAAACTTTTTGTTAGTCGACAGATACCTCTCATCCGTTGATGGTTCATCTGTCAACGGATGATCACTATCCGTTGATTCATAAATAGTCTCTAGATCCTCAAGGCCAGGTTCTAGCTCCTTTTTCTTTTGAGTCCCGGTATCCTTCACAAACGATTCTATTCCCTGGACTTCTATTATGTTTTGAGAAATATTCCTACAACTTTGAAATTTAGCAATTATCCCTTGTTCTTTTTCAAGCTGGTCTTTTAAAATCAGTTCTCTTTTTAACACAGCTTCAAGTTCACTTTTAGCATTATTGCAATCAACTCTCATTTTCTCAAATTCTAGAAATTGAGCTTCTAGAGCAGCATTTCTATCACTTAAAAACAGATTAGACTCTTTAATCCTATTGTTCTCTTTAGTAAGTGATTTAAGAGTAACACTTAAGTGATATAGTTCAGTAGACATTTCATCTATAACACTATTGCATTCCTCTTTGGTGAGCTCAGAGAGATTAGTAGAAAATACCTGATTGCTAGCTGAACTTGCTTCCTGCTCTCCAGAATCAGCCATCAATGCAAGGTTGACAAACTCAACATCATCATCAGAATGATTGTCATCAGCAGCCCAGTCATACTCTTGGGTCAAGAATGCCTTTCCTTTCTGCCTGAGAAGTTCAAAATATTTCTTCTTGTAGTCAACAGTCTCAGTTGACTTTCCCTTGTTCTCAGATCTAGGTTTCCTGCATTCACTTATCATGTGACCAGCAATTCCACAATTGTAGCATTTAATTTTGGATTTATCCACATAGTTGCTTGTGGAAAAATCCATGTTAAATGGCTTGGCCACCCTAGAGTTTCTCTTGAATTTCAGCTTAGAGAATCTCCTAGACAGAAAAGCTAAGTGCTCATCTATCTCAACCAATTCATCCTGCTGAAGGACATTCAATTCCTCAGACACCTTTTCCTTGCTCCTGCTTGATTCTGCTCTACCTTTACAAACCTCCCTGTTTGGTGTAGAACTAGCAGCTTCTGTCCTTTCCTCCTTCTGCTCCAAGTTGGCAACAAGTGCAACTGACCCACTTTTATTTTGAAACTTCTCAATCTTTTCATCCTGCTCCATTTCCAGCTCATATGTCTTTAAAGTTCCATAGAGCCTTTCAAGAGTAAATGTCTTGTACTCTTGAGTGTTTCTTAGAGAAACAGTCATTGGCTTCCATTCCTTGGGCAGTGATCTCAGAAATTTGAGATTAGAATCTTTAACTTGATAGATTCTTCTATACAGTTTCAAACCATTTAGTAGCTTTTGAAATCTACTAAATGTATCATTCAATGTTTTTCCACTCTTAAAGTGGAAATGTTCATACTGTTGGATTAGTAGTTGCATCTTGTTTTCCCTCACATGTTCTGTTCCTTCACAAAGGGTTTGAACAGTGTCCCATACTTCCTTGGAGGTAGTACAGTTAATAACATTGTCAACCATGTCTGTTTCTAGACCATTGAACAGTATATTCATGGTCTTTTTGTCTTTGTGGACTTCTGCAATATCTTCAAGACTCCATTCAGAAACAGGTTTGGGAATGAGAGTGTCAGGCACATCTTCAGCCAGGCCAACTCTTGTTGCAGTCTTCATTGGAACGTGAGGACCCTTATCAGTGCAATCCACAAAACCCTCATCAATAGACAAGAGATGTAGACGCATTTTTACTTTCCAATGAAAGTAATTCTCTCTATCAAGAACTGGAATCTTTACTCCATAATCCTTCTTAGACATGTTGGAAGTGTGTTGATCTTTAAACTTCAAATATGTTAGAAGCTTGCTCTGATACCAATTGTTATTCCCAGATTACACACTTGTATAATTGTAGAAGGGGGGGGTTGAATACAATTCTTGATATTTATAAATTTATGATAAGAACTCCAGAAATCTATACTTAGATAATTGCAGTAAAAAGATTAATGCACAAACACATAAAAATCAGGTGGTTAAATGCACCACCTGAAGCTTTTATTCGAAGAAAACTCTGTGATACAAAAGTACACAGCTTCTGTTTTACAACTCTTTGCTTTCTAAGGATATTCAATAAAAACCCTAAGCAAATGTATCTGTTTTCTTGACTTCTAAAGAGTTGCTGCACTTGGTTATAAATCCCAAGTTTACAAGTACTACTGGAATAAGATAATATTAATCTAATTCAAGTTGACTTGCTACTACACTCCAAATACACATGTAGCCGAAAGGTTGTCCTTGTGAACAGACATGTCTCCTGCACCTTTCTTGTATTCATAGTGTAAACGGAATGCTTCTTTCTTCTGTGTTTCCAAAGTATGGCTGCCATACTGCTTTTTGTATCTACCATCAACCCATGTGATCTGTCAGTCAAACCTGTCCTTATCAACTGCTAATCCTCAGCTTAGCATAGAAGTAAGTGTCAATGATTATCCGTTGATATTGTACACTGACATCCGTTGATGATATATTGAGCTGTATCCGTTGATATTGAGATTTGAGCTGTATCCGTTGATAGAGTGGATTTGAGTTGTATCCGTTGATAGAGTTCTGTCTTCATCCGTTGATACACTTTCACTTAGACAGAATTACATAGCATAGCTTATTTACTATTGGCTGCCCTATTCTGCTTATCCATTGATGGTCAAAATGACTGTGGATAAAAACACTATCAACTGACAACATAGAGATACTGGAGTATGCTACAAAACCTCATCCGTTGACAGCTACAAAACCTTATACAACTTGATTGATTGTGAAGTTATCATCAAGTACAACATATTCCTAAAACTGATATATGTACATGCACCCGCTTCGCCACATCGGGTTTGAGCTATTGACCATAAATGCAATCCCATAAAAACTTTCATCGCTAAATCAAAACCTTGAAAATCCTGCATATCTAACATCCCGAACATTAATTCACTACAAAACAAACCAAAACACACAAAGCTCTCATAAGGAGAGAATAAACAAAATCCAAATAAATTGAGAACAAACTTAACAAAAAACAGATTTAAAATAAATAAAAGCCTAACATAAGGCTCGATTTTATTGCAAATGGGGAAAAAAATTTAGAAGCATGAAGGAAGGGCCGAAGGAGGATTAGAAGGGAGGAATGAGGTTTTAAATCGAGAAGAAGAAGAAGGCAGACCGGAAAAAAAATGAGGGGACAACGGCTATGGAGATGAAAGGAGGTAGGGACGACGACTATCGACTCTTATCGACTCTCATTAGATACAGGGATTCTTCTACTCTTCCACTCTACTGTTAAGAAAAGATTTTTTTTTAAAAAAAAATCAACTTTTGAAAATTAAAATTACACAAAACTAAAATTTTCACCATTCTATCCCCTTCTTTATATTTGGGTTGAGATAGAGAATGACTCACTAACCACAGTCCAAGCTATCAATAATGTAGCAGAGAATTACCTAGAAGTAGGTGTGATATTTCAAGAATGTCGTAGTCTTTTGAAAGCTCATAGAGATATTTCGTTTTCATTTGTTAAAAAGCAAGCTAACATGGTAGCTCATTTATGTTAAGATAAATATATGATCCTGGTAAGTCCAATTCCTAACACCTTAAGGTTTTAGGAGAGCTGGTAACTTAACATGGTATTAGAGCTCTGGATGTGGGAGGACTCAGATTCGAGTCCCTCCTACCCCCAATATTCTCATTTATTAAGACATTGAAAATTGTGTATGACGACCAATAACGAACAACGACCGAACGCTAGGGCCAAAAAAGGCACGAACAACCTAGTGATACACTCTTTGACCCAAATAATGGGTCCTCGAGTGAGGGGGATGTTAAGATAAATATATAATCCTGGTAAGCCCAATTCCTAACACCTTAAGGTTTTAGGAGAGCTGGTAACTTAACAATTTAGTTGCTAGAGTGCCTTGTGAAATCAATTGCTTTATTGATCTTACGACTCTTCCATAGTCTATGTTGGAGCACCTTGTAAGAGATAATTTGATGGATTAATATCATAAACCAGTTTCAAAAAAAAAAAAGAAATATATAAAATAATGGAGAAAAGTAATAAAATTGAGTAAAATGGTTGATCAATCAATATTTAGTGTATAAAATGAGTATATTATATTTTAAATAATGAATATAATTAATTTTTATATTTTTATAAAAATTTATTATTTTTGAAATTAGAGGGACGTGTAAAAAATTGGGATATATACATACGAGATAAATGAAAATTTTTGACGGTATTGAAATAGGCAAGTATAAAATACAAAAGATTGAATTCCTAAAACAAAAAATGACAAGAAAATGAGATTTGCGGTGTTAAAAATTGTAGATGGGGCAACAAATGAAAAGCAGGCAGGCCTATATTAAAGCCCAAACACGAACCCTAAAAGCCCAAAGATGACTGATATATAAGATCGCTACACCCTCAGTTGTCACTACCCCAAAACCCTAAACTCACACATTTCTCTGTCTCTCTCGCTTGTAGACGAAATGGCCGCTTCATCTCGCCCATTGGTTTCAATCCAAACCCTAGAATCCGACATGTCCACCGACGGCCCCAACTCTCTCCCCTTACCCGACGTAATGAAATCCTCAATCCGACCCGATCTCGTCAGTTTCACCCACTCCCAAATGTCCAACAACTCTCGCCAACCCTACGCCGTCTCTCGCAAAGCCGGTCACCAAACCTCCGCTGAGTCCTGGGGAACCGGTCGTGCCGTTTCTCGTATCCCTCGTGTTCCTGGCGGTGGGACCCACCGTGCCGGTCAGGGAGCGTTCGGTAACATGTGTCGTGGCGGACGTATGTTTGCCCCGACCCGAATCTGGAGGAAATGGCATAGCCGGATCAATATTAATCAGAAGCGTTTCGCTGTTGCTTCTGCTATTGCTGCTAGTTCCGTGGCTCCTCTTGTTATGGCACGTGGACATAAGATTGAGTCTGTTCCGGAGCTTCCGCTTGTTATTTCTGATTCTGCTGAGAGTGTCGAAAAGACGTCCAATGCGATTAAGGTGTTGAAGGAGATTGGTGCTTATCCTGATGCGGAGAAGGCCAAAGATAGTATTGGAATTAGGCCTGGAAAGGGCAAGATGAGGAACAGGAGGTATATTTCTCGAAAAGGACCGTTGATTGTTTACGGAACTGAAGGAGCTAAGCTTGTTAAGGCTTTTAGGAACATTCCTGGGATTGAGATTGCTAATGTGGAGCGTCTTAATTTGCTGAAGCTGGCTCCTGGTGGTCATCTTGGGAGGTTTGTTATCTGGACTAAGTCGGCTTTCGAGAAGTTGGATTCCATTTACGGGAGTTTCGATAAGCCTTCTGAAAAGAAGAAAGGATACGTTCTGCCTAGGTCTAAGATGGTGAATGCTGATTTGGCTAGGATTATTAATTCTGATGAGATTCAGAGTGTGGTTAGGCCCATTAACAAGGAAGTTAAGAGGGCTACTCTTAAGAAGAACCCATTGAAGAATCTCAACACCATGTTGAGGCTCAATCCTTATGCTAAGACTGCTAGGAGGATGTCTCTGTTGGCCGAGGCTCAGCGCGTTAAATCCAAGAAGGAGAAGCTCGATCAGAAGAGGAAGCCACTTACAAAGGTATGTTTCTCAACTTTAAGCAGTTTTTTTGTATGAATTCTTCTGTATTTGTTTACCTACAATTAGTAGTTAAGCTATAGGTTTATTGATTGTATCCTGTGATCTTTTATACTCCATAGTACAGGGAATGTTTATTTATGGTGTTGTGTTATCCAATTATGTCATGATGTTTTTAGCTGGTCAAACTTAATTTTGGTTATCTACTTGCAGTCTATGGTGTTTAATATACAGCCTTGATATCATTGATTGTGAGTTTTTTTTGTGTTAGTTTAAATTTTGTTAACTTGGTGTCTGTCTTGTTTGACTGCATTGCTCTGTGATATAAAATTATGCAGTTTACATTTGGAAACATCTGTTTTTGCAAATGTTGTTCCTCAACATAATGCAATAGGATAATATTGTTTCCATTGTGTTGAATATTGTTGTACTGAATTTTTTGAAAATGTAGTACCATTCATCTGAAAAATTTGTTGTAGTATTAGTTGTTTTGACTAGTTGGAGCTGCAAAGTATGTTTCAGAAATTTTCAGTTCTTTGGATCTTATATTTGTGGTATCAAAGAAAGTTTTAGGTGTTCTTTCCACAGTTGTTTGAGGCATCATAGGCACATTGATCATTGTTTTTTTACTTCTATGTCTTGCAGGAGGAAGCAACCAAGATCAAGGCTGCTGGAAAGGGTTGGTACAAGACTATGATATCTGACAGTGATTACACAGAGTTTGATAACTTCGGCAAGTGGCTGGGAGTGTCACAGTGATAATAAGATACTACTTTAGATTATCATTTGTTCTTGCTTAGGTATCTATTTCTCTATTGGCCAAGACATAAAAGAGTTTTTGAGGGCGAGGGTAATTTGGCAACAAGCTCCTTGTTTGCTGGAATTCACCTCGCTGTTGTGCTGGTGTTTATGCATCTTTGCTGTTGCTTAAATTTTGTTTGGAAAATGTTAGAACTAAGTGAATTTGGTATCTATAACTTGATCTTTGTTGTTAATGGAGGAACTTATTTCCTGCTTATGGTTGATTTTATATGATTATGTTGAAAACTATGTAGTTGTAATCCCTTTTGTTGTGTACATGATTAATTGTTTGACTTAGATATCTATGTTTAAGTTATACATGATGTTTAGACCGAAGGACTTGGTCTGTTCAGTGAAATTTGTGGTTAGCACGTTTAATGAGTCTAGGATGAAGAGGGGTGTTATTTTGTGTAGCTCTTCTACTCCCCCCGAAGGCAAATTTGGCAACTTGGGTTCTCAAATTTGACAGATAAGTAATCTGATGTTAATGTATGTGCTGCTGGTGGTTTATGATACGTAAAATGCTTTTTGAAGTTTAGATTTAGGGTCTAGTTGTAGTAGGGGAAATAGTTCTTTGAATTCGGATAGCTTCCTGGTTTGCAGTTTGCTTACTTATTTTTGAGAGGGGAATGTGAAAAAAAAATGAACTATTTATCATGTTTATTGGTTATATTTTTTAATTCAATGTTCGTTTCTTAAAAGTGTATGTTAGTCAAGATTGATTTGTTTATAGGGCTGTGCATTTGGTTACCGAACCCAACCGAATTTTTTTTCGGTTAACCGAAACCGAAAATCTTGAAAAATGCCTACCGAAAAGCGAACCGAATTATATTCGGTTTTGTAACTGAACCGAATTTTATATTTCGGTTAAAACCAAAAATCGAAATTAAAAACCGAAAATTTGGAAAAGTTGCTGCAATTACATAAATTATCCAAACAATTTGAGTTTGACACAAATCTTGAAAAGCTAATTTATAGTCACCACATAAAACATTCAGGTCATAAACTCGTATTCCATAAAAATTTAATAATCTGAATAAACAAAGCAGGTCATAAACTCATGTTCAGCAGGAAGAAGTCTAAAAATATAAATGTTCACCATTCAAGACACTAGAAGGCTGCAGTTATTGAGTACTGATATAATTTTATGTTAATAAATAATAACTAATAAGTAATAATATATATACATATTTTAATTATTATACAAAATTCGGTTTTTAATTCGGTTTTTCGGTTAACCGCGGTTAAAAACCGAATAACCGAAAACCGAAATTTCTGAAATTTCGCTACTGAAAACCGAACCGAAAATTAAATTATGGTTAACCGAACCGAAAAAATTTCGGTTATTCGGTTCGGTTTTCGGTTAACCGAACCGAATGCACACCCCTAGTTTATACCACCATTACATAGACCAAGAAATTATATATTTTTTTAGACAAATCACCCTATTTATTTAAAATTATTATGTTGTTATATTTATGTTTAGATAATGTAATTGACAAAAGTTATAATTCTGACCTCGGAAAATAGATAAAATGACAAAATTTGATGGGAACTTGAAGTGTTGTATTGTTGGGCAAAAGTTGTGCCAATTTGAATTGTTAATTTGTTTGTTTAGTTTGAATTGTCTTGTGTTTTATGTTGGAAGTTATGTTGAAGTTATTGTAAATGCCTTGGTCTAAGAATTAAACGGGTAGTTCAGTGATGGGCTATTGGCCTGCTCTGTGATTCGAAGTTGCTATGTAAAGGAATGGCGCTGTCACGTTGCATTGGGGATTTGGGGTAGCTATTGTCAATAGGGATGGGTATCCCGACCCGCCCGAACCCGATTCGATCCCCGCATCGAACGGGATTGGGATTCGGGGATTTTGTTGGGTATGAGCTGGTGAGCGGGGACAATTTTCAAAAAAAATGAGGGAGCGGACCTGGGCCGGAGTTTTATTTGTCCCCGGCCCGATCCTCAACCCCCGCCCCGATTTTCTCTACCCGACTCGATTTCACCAAACTTTAATATATATATATATATATATATATATATATATATATATATATATATATATATAATCATATAGTAATATAAACGAATTTCCAATACTTCATATTGGAAACAAAATGATGGTTTAAGTTTATATATTTGTTTTTCTAATAGTTAAATAACTTCATTTCCATGCAATTTATAATTATTTCTTTAAGTAATATTTTTTTTAATCTTAATTTAGTGCATTTGAGCTCATTAGTTAGTGTTTAAAATTATTTTTTGTTTTAAATAAAATTCTCCGATTTCCCGCGGATACATGGCCACGGTTCGTGAACCGCCGGTTCCGGTTTGTAAAAATCTTGAACCGGAACCTAAACCTTAACAGGATATAAACCGCCGATTCCGGTTCAGACGGTTCAGGGTTTGACCCGGTTCAAGACCCAGTTCCGGTTCCGGTTTGAACCTTATATATACATTATATTTGATATGTTTTTTTTCGAAATACGATAAGTTTTAAAAGTTCAAGGATATAATAGTTTCACTTTTATTAAGTGGTACTTTCACGTAAATTAATTTAATGTTAAATTCATTGGTACTTTTTTTTATTAAAACATTAGTAAATATATTACAATAAATTTTAAATGTTTTACAAGAATACAACAAACAATAAAATTTATTACAATAATTTTTATAATCTATACTACATTAATACATAGCCAATCATTGTTAACGGTTAACCACCGGTTTGAACCGTCGGTTCGAACCGCCGGTTCACCGGTTTCAATACACACAAACCTGAACCTGAACCTTTAAAATAAATAAACCGGCGGTTTAGGGCCGGTTCCGGTTCGGGCCGGTTTTGACCCTGTCTGGTCCGGGCCGATTTTCCGGTTCCGGTTTGGCCATGTATACGCGGGGTTACCTGTTTGGCCCGGGGACGGGGAATGAAAAATAGTCCCCGACGGGGATCGGGTTTGAATTTGGGGATGGGGACGGGGATAGCACTCCCCGGCTCCGAAGTGCCGCGATGCCCATCCCTACTTGTCAACAATGTCCTGGCCTGTCAATATTAGTATATTGAGGAGTCATAATGACTTGGGATATGATTTTGTGTGTTAAGTTCCAACATTAATCCTTAAATTCATTCTTTTTAATTTATTATTATTATTATTATTATTATTATTATTATTATTATTATTATTATTATTATTATTATTATTATTATTATTATTATTATTAATTAAACAAGCTGGGAATCTGGTGGTTGTGATCCACGGTATATAGTGTTTGTCTCACAATATATTTTAATCCAACGATCTCGGTGTATTGGAGTACATCCAATCGGACGGTGCAGATTACTCACTATTGGAGTGTATAGTGCGTGCACATGGGCCAAATAGTTCCATTTATTGTGTGAAAAGACCCCTCTACCCCGCGGTTTTTTAATTGTACACGAAAAGCCAGGGGCATTTTCGTAATTATGGGGTGTACTCCAATTGAGTCCCCTTCACCTTTGCTATAGTATTGGAGTACATTTTGTCTTATAGTCATAACAGTTCCCTCTGGCCTTTGGCGGCCACCTATAATATTACGGTGGCCGCGCCGGCCTGGGTTCCGGCCCGCGCAACGGATATTCCGTCCCCCTGTGAAACCGAGGATGTTTTGGATTTAACCCGCCATTGTAAATTAGGGGAATAGTGAACGGGGACTGTTGCTATAACTAGAAATTCCTCATAACATTAAATTGTGAAATATAAATTTAAAGACGCGCAGTACGAAACTTGTTGACCACGTCAACACCCTCTATAAATATATAACTCCTACGAGTTATATATTTATTATCAGTAATGGGTTATCGTTTGAGACCTTACATGAGATTGTATTCGAGGAAGCCCATATTCCGCTTTCCATGGCGTGCCGGGGCTAATCGTAGGGTTTTGCCCAATAGGTTAGCTGGGCCCAAACGTCGATGTGCCGTTCGAGCGACGAGGCGATATTTCGCCATCCGAAAGATGCATGAGGTCCTCCGGAACGGAGAGATCATGTTGAACAATCAGTATAGTCAGGGTTATGTGTCCATGCCCGCCTTTGGTACCGGTCCCCTCGACCGTCGAGGCAAGTACACGCTGATCAAGGAAATTCGATTCTCTGGGACATATAGGGCCGTGTCCGGGGCTCCAGCCATTCTAGCGGAACGTAGGGAGGACGTGGATGTCAACGCCACCATGGAGGACGCAACCGTAGTGGGATCGACATACGCAATACATGGAATCGCAACCGTCTACGTAGTGCTCGATAAAGTTCCACATGGCACGAAGTTGCCAAAATTCGTGGACGTTTTTGACACGTCCAAGTCCGTTTCCATGGTGGACGTGCCCCCTCGTAATGATCAGTGTCAGAGGTTCCAGTTGTTGGCCCGTAAACGGACCGTCTTGCAAACAGATACGACAACATATTTTTCCGTTTTCGATATGCCCGTCCCATTGGCCAATCCTATTTGGGTCTAGTTTCATGATTACGCCGAGGATACTCGAGGTGGCAATTATTTAAATATTGGCAAAAATGCTTTGTTGTACTACATCGCATACGACAGTTTGACAACGAGTTGCCTTGCCGCCACTGTCACATCTTGTATTGGGTTCTGATAACATTTTAATGTAATAATAAGTTCATAGAATGTCGATCCCCGATTCACATTGTATCAATTAATTACTCGTCATTTATCTATTAATTAATCCTCATTCATTGAGCACGTGTTAAAATTACAGTAAAAGAGAAGACAGGATCAGAATGGTAGTACAAATTCTAGTAATTATTAATCCAGAGAATATGAACAATCATCCCAATGAACCGAAGAACAGGTCATGCAATTGAAGGAGAAACAAACAGAATTAAAGGGCCTTGTTATTGGCCGAGGTTGTAGATGCAGTCTTCACAATGTTCGCGAGGACGTTCGGTGTCATGTGTATCATCCTGTCATCGACGGACTCTGTCCACCTATGTGTCGTTGGGGGGTGAGGATCCTCACCCCCCTTGCAGGATGGAACTTCTCCTCACCCCCTTGCAGGATGGAACTTCACCGATGCTGTGTCGTGATGAAGTCGATCGGAGAGATTGTTGGTACGACTCGCCTATACCAATTGTCAAGGGGACAAATGTCCCCTTGTTAATTTCGTTTATTATTATTATTATTATTATTATTATTATTATTATTATTATTATTATTATTATTATTATTATTATTATTATTATTATTATTATTATTATTATTATTATAAACTAGCTTATAACCCATGCAACGCAAGGCTCCTTTTATAATATCTATAATTATATTAATTTTTTAATATTTACTTGTTATTAATTTACATATTAAATTATTATTAAAAAATTGATATATAAGATTTTACACGTTCAATTTACTATGTATTTTATCTTAAATTTTTAAAACTTGATTTGCACAATTTTACAGTCCACGTGAAATTAACAAAATAATCTTTAATTTAGTGATGGTGTAACAATTATTTTCCAATTAAAATTACCAAGAAACAAAAAAAAGCAGAAATTGACGATCTGATTTAAGAAATATTCTTATATTTCGTTTTGATATTCAAAATAACCTTCTTATTATTTGAAAATAGTTATACTAACAACCAAATACAGTTTTAATAATAAGTGTAAGATGAATTTTGTCCAAAACTTTGGTAGTCGGTAGTTTAGTCCTCAATCCAACAAATTAAGTAGGGATCTAGCCTAAAAAATCATTTATATTTTAACATGTAAACTAAAAAGTGTATTTATATTGAAATACGGAAAAATGAATGTCAATGATTTAAATCTATACATAATTAGGTTTTATACATTGAATACGATTATCAATGTTGGTCTTCTACACTAAATAGGATAAATGTAAAAATTCGTAATTATATTTTATCTTGAGATTCTAACTGTTTCCATTTGGATAATAACTGTTAAATCATCACTAATTTAAAGATAATTTTATGAGTTTCGCGTAGGTTGTAAAAGCATCTAAATTTATATCTAAATCTCGAGATAGAGCTCAAATAGTACATATGAACCTTTTTTTAATATTAACAAAAATAAATAAAATTAGATTCTAATACAATCTTTTTTAATTATATCCTTTTCAGAATATAATTTTCTTTTTAAAATTCAATTTTAATACAAAATTTTCTAATTATATTCTTTTTAGATTATAATTTTCTTCTTAATATGATATAATCTTGATCGTCTATTATTAGAATTATTAGATTCGATGGTTGAGATCATTTTGATCGTACAATGACCAAAATTAAAGGATCAAACTTATGGATAAGATCACTCTTACGCTAATTATATATAAGGATATAATTAATTTAAAATATATTAATATTTTTACTATTAAATTCTTACATATATTAATCTTCTTCAAAAAAATATGATTTTAATTTCTATTTGAAAAAAAAACTATTGCATTGTATAATCGTTTTATTATTGAATGTTATTGAATTTATATATGTAATAACCAAGACTCTCAGAATATATTCTGTAAGTTTTCTTTTATAATATAAGTCGTATTAATATTTGGATATTTATTTGGGAAATTCTTGAAACCATGAGATTGAAGAATTAAACATCGAGACTTTAAAACGTCAATTTGGAATTTGGATTTTTTTTTATCTTGAGAAAACCCGAACCAATATCTAGGAAATTGTTCGAGTAGTGCTAGTATCAATTATTTTGGGTACCCGAAAAATGGTTATAAATTATGGAGAGCATATGGGGCTATGAGATCTTGATGGGTTAGTGTATTTTAGAATTTAGATACAATTTTGAGAATTAATTTGAGAATTGTTTCCAATTATTCCAATTTTTGAGAAAAATGAGTTTAATTAAAGATTTAATTATGAGAATGAGTTTTAGAGCATGAGAATATTATTTTAGGCTCGAGGGAACTAGAGTTTAACTATGATCAAATTCTAGTAATTTATTTTGAAGCTTTGATATTATGTATAGATCTTTAAATGTCATTAGTTTTAAAAAGTAGAAATAAAAATAAATAGAGATATGTAGAGATTTCTAGAATGTGGGAATATTGAAGGAGAGGATGACAAGTGTCCTTGGGGATATATATATAATTATATAAGTAGAAGTGGGAGAAGAAGAAAAAAAGAGAGAGAAAAAAGAAGGTATATTAGGCTAGAAGAAGAAAAAGAGGGGAGAAAAACTGTGAAATTTTGTGTGTAAACTATCTACTAGAAATCAAAGAGAATAGCATATATAAGCATGGGTTGAGCTTGGAATAAGGTATTAACAAGGGATTGGTGGAGTTTTAAAGGGAAAAAAAAGGGTGAATAGTGATTTGGAAAAGCTTGGTACTTGGAGTTTAGCTTAACGGGAATTTTGGTATTTGTTCTTGAGCCTTAAGCAGGTATAATTCTTGTTTTCTTGAAGTTATTTATGCTTGATTATGTTTAATTAGATAATTAGGGTTTATGTAAAATTTGGGTTCTTGAATTTTAGTTTTAATTTGTGGAATTGGTAGTTGATTATGTGTAGAGTCTATTATGCTATTCATCCAGAAAATTTCAGGGCCTGACCTATTTTTGCAAAAGGAATTCGAACAGGTTATTCTCTGTTCTGGGTAGTAATTATTTAATGAAAGTTGTTCTACTTGGAGTCTATTTTGTGTAGGAGAAAACGGTGCATCGTTTGAGTTAACGAGCTAGGAGAAAATGACGTTTTAGTAAAATCTACGCAGAACAGAGTAATCTCTCGGGATTCCAACTTTGGAGCTATGTTTCACCTAGTTAAACTCTAAAAATTGGATTGAAACTTTTATTGAGGATAAAGGAAGGAATTATAGAGATTCCAGAAAAATATTTGTGTGAAAATATGAATTTTTCAATTTATTAAAATTTTTAGAGTAGAGTGTGTGCAGTGGCATTTTAAATTTTTGATATTGGTTGCTAATAAAGTTGGTTATGGTTTATGATTGGTAAGTGTGTTATAAGTATATTTGTGACTTGATGAACTAAATGGAAAATGTGTGAGCGAGTTGGAAACTTGATAGTTTCCTTGGCTTGATTGATTGGTGGTTGTGTTTGATGTTTGGAGACTGGCATGGGCATAATGTGATTGTTTGGTATTTTTGGATAGTCTGTGAAACTAATAGGTCATATCGAATTTTTGTTAGAAACAAATATATAAATAAGAGCTATTATTAATATTAAGTTTAAAAGGAAGTTGTGTGGCATAATATAAAAGGGTTGTTGTTATAAGAAAGAGCTAAGCAGTTAACTTTGAGACTAAGAAATTAAGAAGTGAATTAGAGATAAAGTTGTCAAATAGAATTGCGAAAATAGTTGTTCGACTTAGAACTTTACTTGAGTTACACTTGGGTTGAGATTAAATATATTACTAACGTGAGATATATTGTTTTGTGCTTCTAGAACCTAATCTATTTGGAGGACTTTCACACTCAAACGCGAAATAGACTTGCCTTTTATTTAATAGCTAAGAACTCCAGGCAAGTCTACTACCCTCTTTATACTTGGAGAATGTTATTCTTATTTATTAGTCCCTCCGACCCTTTTTAGTTGACACATTTGTAAAAAAAAATTTGTCCCTAATTAGTTGTCACATTCCTTGTTCCAATACATATTTTTACTAATTTTTCCATATATACCCCTTTATTTCTAATACCAATGTTTTACTTTATATTTAATATACACACCCATAACTCACCATTTAATGTTAAGATTAAGGGCAAACATGGAAACATATTACATAATTAAATCTTTCTTAATATGTGTATTTTTTACAAATGTGCCAACCAAAAAGGGACGGAGGGAGTATTTTTATATTTAATTATGCAGTTGAACACTCTTGAGCTGATTAGTTATCTTTCCAACTTTCTTCGAAAGGACTGAACTCCTATACTCTTTATATTCATAAACTTTCAAAAATAAAGACTTCAAGTAAATTACTCTTATGGGAGCATTTTCCAAGAAAGATAAATTATTCAAATATCGAAGATTCTTGGTGTATTTTGCTGATTTTATTCATTTAAGACAGCACCTCAATCAATCATAAGCTAACATCATTTGTTCGAGTTAGCTAAGAGTGATTCTATTTGAGAGCTATCCTATATTACAATTTGTATGAGACGCAATATACTAATCTATTGATTTAGATTAGTATAAATCTCATTTAATTCTATTGAGCGGGTTCATTGAATCGACCCAAGTGGATGATGAATGTGATTTCAACATCTTGTGATGAATCTTGAGAGTGTTAGTCATTACACTGTAGTTTCAATTGTTCGGGACTGCAAACAAATGTCCGAAGACATAAGCTAACCTCAATTTTTCGAGTTAGCTAATCACGATTACATTTGAATACTTTTATTCTTATAAATGAGCTTGTGTTGTAACTCATCAAATGCATATTTTCATCTGACACTGGTCAACAAGATTATTCAAGAAATCGAGTCTCGGTAACGATTTTATTCAAGAATTCCAAATGCTTGAACAAAGGTGAAATATGGCCTGGGTGACAAGTGCATCCATCTGCTAGCAGTAAAGTAGGTGTTAGAAAATGGAGTTTTTAGAGCATAAGTATTTTATGTTCTTGATGTTAATTCCGAATTTTAATGATTAGAAATTGTTCCTTGCTATGGGGACTTAAATTTTCATATATGGGTCTAAGTAATTTTCTTAGTGAAATCCATAGAGAAATAGAGTTGAAGTTAGTAGCTTGAAAGAGCTTGAAAATGAGAATGTGTATTTGTCCCACATTGAAATAAATAAAGGGGGTTGTTGGCTTTATATACAATCACACACATGGGTAGTGTACAACTACTAAGGTGTATGATGGTGCATGGTGCTACTGTGTGCTTCACGCGCGCACACACACATGCGCACGCCACCGCCCGCCTTGCCACGCCACGTCTCGTCTCGACTCGACTCGGGTCGGCTCCGTCGAAGGGTGATTTGGGCGAATGTCTCGGCGTCTCGCTTACGCGAGGGATTTTATTTATGTGTTTAATGATATTTTAATTAGAATATATATTTCAGATGGGCTGGCCTGGATCATAAATCTGATGGGCTTTGGGCTGGATCATAAATCTGATGGGCTTCGAGATATCATATTGGACCAGGACAGAATTTGAATATATATATATATTCGGATTAATTAAAATATTATAACTGAAATGTGTGAATTAAATATAACGTAACCGTTACGATTTATTTAATCAGCCGTTACAGCCGTTTTGATTATATTAAATCGACCGTTTCATTCTTATTAAATGGAATGGGAGTTACAATATTGATGAGGGTGGTATCAGTTACGTTTGGCCTCTCCTATAAATAGAGAGCTAAGCTGCTGATTTTAGATACGCCACACCCTACATTCTCTTCTCCTCTCTACACTCTCTTCTCCCTTCCCCTCGTAGCTTCTCTGCTTGTGTGTTTTTCCGGCGACTAAGGTGCCAGTCGAAGTCGAGTATTCTGGTTGCTGTGATCATATTACTCAGAGCTGTTTTATCCTGGAAGAGTTGTTGCAAGCATCCCGACACAATGTAAGTGGGGGCGATTATCTCTTCAAGGGCAGTCAGAACTTCTAGCAAGGCCTGGCGACTCAGCTGACCTTAATTTTATTTGTTGAATATTGCTAAAGCTATGGCTCCGGGTATTCTTTCTGCCTTTCCTTTGTTCTTTCAATTTCTGATATGCATGTTATTTACCTTCATGGTTTGTTTCGTTAATTGTTTGCTTGGCCTTGGCTTGTTAAATACATTATATAACTGCCTCTATGTTGCTGTAATAGTCTTATTTTCCAACATTCTTGAAGAGATAATTTGTTATATAATATTTAGCATAATGGTTAACGAAACTGTAGTTCCTGCTAGTGGTAGTTCTGTTGCATCTGCTGGGGTCATGGATTGGACCACTTACAGTTTTCCACAACCCGTTGAATTAACTGGCTTGCCAGAGAAATTCAATGGGGGCGTTGGTAGAAAAGGATGAAGTTGTGGTTGACTGTAAAGGGTTTATGGCCTGTTGTGGAGTATGAGAAACCGGTTGTGGATCAAGTAAAGGCTAAAATAGTTAAGGGTTTTGCGAAATGGGCTGAGAAGGATGGGGTGGCTAGGGCGGCAATTTTGGCTGCGCTAACGAACACCTTGTTTGATGTGTACTCCTCTGATGCCTACACCGCAAAACTCTTATGGGAGAAGCTGGACCAGACACATAATACTGACTCACAAGGTCTGGAAAAGTATTCTGTGGCTAGGTTCCTTGATTTCAAGCTGGTGGAAAATAAGTCCATGACTGAGCAAGTGCATGAGTTCGAGATGATAGTGCATGCTTTGAAGGAGTCCGGTATGGACCTCCTCAAAAAGTTTAAGGTGATGAGTTTGATTGAAAAACTCCCTAAGTCTTGGGAAGAGTTCTCTCTCTCCTTGAAAAGACAGAAAGGAGAGATCACATGGACCAACCTTATGCTGGACATTTCTGTGCAAGAATAATACAAGTCCAAACAGGGACATGTGATGCCAACTGAGCACGGAAGCTCGAAGGTGAATGTAGCAACTGTAATAGTAATAAACCTAAGAATGACAAGGACAAGGCCAAGAAACCAAAGGCAAACAAACTATGTTGGTCTTGTGGGCAGGTTGGGCACTGGAGTAAGGACTGCCCTACAAAGAAAGCGAAGAAAGACGAGGTGGTAGCTCAAGCGAATGCTGTGCTTGGAACCTCAAGTGGGCCTGTAGTGAACATGGTTGTTGGTGAGGCTACGGCTTTTGAAACCAACGTGGACCGGTATGTTAACTACAACCCTGTACTATTTTCCACTTATCTGTTAAATGAATGGTTGATCGATACTGGAGCTAATGTGCATATTTGTGCTGACATTAGTTTATTTGTATCTTATCAACAGAGTCATAGCTTAACAGTGACGATGGGGAATGCAAGTGCCGCTCAAGTACATGGAGTAGGAAACGTGGACCTGAAGTTTCCTTCGGGTCATGTTCTATCCCTGACGAGAGTGCATCATGTTCCCGACATGCGTAGAAATATAATAAGTGGCAGCTGTTTAGTAGCTAATGGTTTTGAAGTCTCTTTCAAGTGTAATAAAGTAGTTCTTATTCATACTCGTTCATTTTTTGGTAAGGGTTACTTGTCAAATGGTTTATTTGTAATAAATGCTGAGCCCATTTTGGGAACTTTGATTAATGATATTACTCCTTCTATTAACTGTGTTGAATCTTCAAATTTATGGCATGCTAGACTTGGTCACTTAAATTTTGGAGCTTTTAAAAATATGATGAACTTAGAGTTGATTCCACAACACACTATAGAAAATAATTCTAAATGTCAAGTATGTGTGTCAGCTAAACAAATAAGGAAACCTTTTCATAATATTGTTAGGGATTCAGACTTGTTAGATTTAGTACACACTGATATTTGTGAATTTGGTGGTATGTTGACTAAGGACGTTTCGATACTTCATTACCTTTATAGATGATAGTAGCAGATATTGTTATGTTTATTTACTTAGACATAAGGATGAAGCACTTAGTAAATTTATTATATATAAAACTGAAGTAAAAAAACAAACTAGTAAGGTACTTAAACGTTTGAGATCTGATAGAGGTGGTGAGTATACGAGTAACTCTTTTAATGAATTTTGTGCAAGCAATGGTATAATTCATGAAGTTACCCCACCATACACACCTGAGTCTAATGGGGTTGTTGAGCGAAAGAGCAGAACATTTAAAGATATGATTAATAGTATGCTTATTAATTCTGGGTTGCCTAAATACATGTAGGGAGAGGCACTAAATACGGCTTGCCATGTAGGGAGAGTCTGTGATGCCCCTAGATTCGGGGTCATGAATCCAGGTCATTACGATCCAATTTCCATTTAATAACATTATATTCTTGACAATTGAAATATAAATACTTGATAATACTCACACAATAGAACCCACACTATAACATTACACACCAGTCATATGCTCAGAGAACAACATCCATAATAATAACAGTTTAAAGTTAAAAGAGTTATTACAAACCCAGAATCTTACTTAAGTAGAGTTGCTGAATATTACTTCTAGAAGAAGCATTTCAACAACCAAAAGTTATTACACAAGCTTACACACTTAATTTACATATGTCTACTAATACCCATCCGTCCTACAAGAGCTACCTCAGGGATAGGCGCCAGCACTCTCTCAAAAGCTCTTACCCTCTTCCGGGGTGTAGTGCGAAGTATCAGCATCTGCCCTAGCTGTTATATAATTAAATAGCAAGAGTGAGCTATAATAGCTCAGCAAGATAATATTTTAAACCAGAATCAAAGTTAAAACATATATATATATATATATATATATATATATATTAATAAACGGAAAGTCCACTATAGTAATTAAGAAAAGAATTAATCATTTCTTATTCAATACACCATCCATTTTTCCTTTATAAAAAAATATATAAAACAATATAATATCAGTTTTTCTTCTAATATAATATAATATTAGTCCATCATTCCATACCAATTTTCCTTTCACCTTTCAATATATCAGTCTGTAATCATTATCAATTCTTCCTTTAAAAGTTTTTGGGGATATCCACTGTCTCCTGATACGTTAGGACTATGATCAGTCGCCTAATCGTACCTGCTCCTTGTTTACTACTAGTAGAAGGAATGGCAATCATCCCTGGAGGAAGGTTCTCCACTACATCCTCCTTCGGCATCCGTTGGGCCGTAATAAAATAATGAGGAAGGTTCTTCACTACTTCCTCATAAAATGATGGATGCTGGACTGTGCTAAACACAGCCACTTACGCAAGTATGTTGTAATCCCCTTTTTTGTAAAATCATTATTCCATTTAAGAATTTCATTTCCATTTCCACCCTTATCCATACATATATCATTCTACTTTAAATATAACTTCCTTTAAAGAAACCTGAGATCATTAACTCAAAAGACAGAAATATTCCAGATACTTTGAAATAAGTTCGGAAATATCCTCCGTATTTAATGAAGTCAATTATGCTTTTAAATACATAACTAATCCATCCATTTTTAAAGTATTAAATGATAATCAAATATTATTTATTAAATCACAAATGTTTAAAGATTATAATTAACAGAATATTATAAATCATATAACCCTAGATAACAACTGATACCATTCTTTTTCATATCTCTTTAAACAATAAAGTATATTAACTCAATCCATATTCATATCCATATCCACAGTCCATATCCATAATCCATATCCATAATCCATAATCACATTAACTAATCTCAACAAACAGGGAATATCCCTAACCATATAATCATATGGGATTCATATATTATATAACAAAACCACTTTTCTTTAAACATAAACAGTTTATCAAAATAAGGATAAAAGAAATCTTGCCTCGATCTCTAATCCCAAGAGGAATGATCCGGTGTTCGTCTCGAGTATCTATAAAAACGAAAAGGATCACCATCAGAATATATTTCACTTAACCACTTAACCCTTAATATACATATATAATAACACCCTTGACACATGATATAAGTTTAACATACTATTTGTAGACCAAAAGCTCCAAGAACTTATCCATTATTAGCCTCCAAAAAAGTTTCAGTGTTTTTCACCACTTCCTTATTAACCACTCATGACTGTAAAATTTCTCATAAATTATCAATTTTGAATTTTGACACAAGATCAGTGGAGTTTGACTCTCTATTCACCCTACTATATTGTCTCAAAATTTCATAACTTTTAAAGATGTTTAAGTATGGTAATTATAGTCTCAAATTTGACACAATTGCATTTTCTCGGTTTCCGAACGACTTTCACTAAAACTCACTTTTCTCCTAAACCGTTCATTGGATTTTGACGTACTTTATGTCAAAACGATCTATGAACTAAGATCTATCCTCTCATGGTCAGTTAGTACCCTGGACAGAACCCTAACCGTACTAGTGTGGTTGTCAAAAACAGGGCATCTTTTGGTTTAACGAAAATCGGGCATTATAACGGCTATATTTTCATACTTTCCATATTATAACTCCTCCAAATCCAATATCCAACACATATACCAAACCCTACACCATGCGGTCATCATACCAACCATGGTTACAAACACTCACAACACCTCCATGATCCATCAAATCACTTATAAATATTTGTATAACCATGATTTCATATTTTACACAAACTTAACTTTAAAAACCAACCATAACTCAAAGATCAAGCAAGGGTTTCAAGTGATATACCTTCCCTTGAGTGTGTACAAGCTTTAATAACCTTTGTACAATCCTTGTATCACCTTAATATATCTTAGATCCTCCAAAAAAACCAAGAAAACAAAGTTAGTTTTAGAAAGTTACTATTTATCACTATTCATCCATCACTTTGATGAATTTATTCACTAGGCAAATGGAGTTAGTTTACTCTCAAATTTGGTACATACCTTAATCTATACCCAAGAAAGCTCCTTGAATTTTCTCTTGAATTTATGTTGCTTGAAGATAGGGTTTTGAATTTCTTTTTCTCTCTTTTTCTTGTTGAGGCCGAATGGAAGAAGATGAAGGGGAGAGAGAGATTTTTTTGTGTTGGTTGATGATTATATAGTGTCTTGTAGATATTTTGTATCATTTATATAGATAATTATCAAGTAATTAATAAATAGTCCTTGGCTAAAGTTAGTGGAAAGTGACTTAATTAGTGATGTCATGCATGATGTCACCTTGGATGATCTTATAATCTTGTTTTTGGATTTTCTAAATAATGTTTTAATGATTTTGGTTATTGGTAATGTAGTGTATATCCTTGTTATGATATTAATCTTGGTTGTTTAGTCTCCATATTCGTCTAATTACGATTCGTTTCGAATATACCTAATTATCCAAGTGGTTCTAAATTTTTTAACAATCCAAATTCCTCTGGCATTCCCTTGACTTAATAATCCCCTGGTTTAACCTAATTTCACATGTTCCTCAAAGTATACACCCTTTTCATATTCCATACTTTTTAATATCCAATACAATAGTGCTAAATTGAAATCAAACATCTTAAAAATCTATACTCAAGGATTTCTAAAATCCGTCATCGTTTCGAGTCACTCATTTTCATAATACAACACTAATATGGTTTCTGATTATTCATTTTCTGTTTCAATTATAGGGTACCTACATACCATTTCCCTAAATCCTCAAAATCACTATTCATTTGGGTACTGTAACATTACAAAAGTTAGGGTTGTTATAGTCTTCCCCCCTTAAAAGGATTCTATCCCGGAATCACATGGACAATTACTCTTCTCACAAGGTGCTTTCTAATTTTCAGGTCGTTTCCTAATACCACCAAAATTTCAATCTATGTTAAAAAATAAAACTACAAGATATCTCCATACATATCTCTATTTTGTTTGCGTAATAATACACCAATATAACCTGCTTGTCATTCATCAACATTCCATTTAACTTATCAGTAATAGTCCTTTCATTATCTTCCCTTGGCAACTTCTTCCTGCAATCATTCATTATCCCATCTTCTCCTTTCTCCTTTAAATAAGGGTATCTGCCACCACATTGGTCTTTTCTGAATGGCAGTGTATCTCACTATGGTTTGGCTATATTTTTATCTCTATCATGACATAAATATTAACACCTCAATATTCCTATATCTCACCTCTGTAAAATTTTCCAGAAAATAAATTCTACTAATATTTCTTGAAACAATTGTAAGAAAATATTATCTATAATATATATATATATTTCCTGTTACTCTCAAATCTCCTTTTTATAGAATTCCCTGACTCTTAACATATATTGATTTGGATGACATGAGAATAACTCACCTTCTTATATCACCATGGCTTACTTTCTCACAGATAGATTATTCTTATCTATATTATTAGTCTATTCAGACCATTCATTGACTTAGTTAATCTCTAACCAAACATTTATATTCAAAACTTAAATCGAAAAAATATACCTGTCCCTGCATCCGGTTTCTTTAACGCATCTCCTAAGGTCATATTGAACACTCTGGTGGTAGGTCTGTTAGAGGCAGTAACGCTCTGTCTGGTCGCCGTTGAACCTCCAGAATGGCAATCCCTAGCCATGTGTCCCAACTTTCCACACTGGTAACACTTGATGTCTCTCTTAGGGTTTGTATCAACTGATGGGCACCTGTCAGAGTAGTGCCCCTTCTGTCCACATTTATAACAAGTTACTCCTAACAGTCTACACACTCCCGTATGCTTCCTACCACATGTGTTACAATCTGGTAATGGTGGTTGTGATTGATTAGCTTGGGTTGCTCCTGATGGCTTACCCCCTGATTAACTGTTTCACCCTTTGTTATACTAAATCCTGGATTTTTCGAAAACGAAGATCCTTGCCCTCTACTGAACTTGTTAGAAAAATTTCTCTCAATGGAACCTCCCTTCTGACCTTCAAATTTCCTTTTCTTACTTTCTAGTTGCGATTGTTCACTCTCTGTCTCTATGATGGATGCTTTCTGAACTAATGCTGCATAATCCATCAACTCAAATGGTGCCACTCTAGTTCGTATCCATTGTTTCAATCCTAGTTGAAACCTTTTGGCTCGTTTCTCTTCAGTATCTACAAAATCCGGCACGAATCTAGACAACTCCGTAAATTTGGATTCATATTCTGCCACTGTCAAATTATTCTGTTCTAACTCCAAGAACTTAATCTCCATCTGATTTTCCATAAACCTAGGGGAATACTTATCTAAAAATACTCTAGTGAATCACTCCTAGGTTACCATTCCCGCTCCTTCTAGATTCTTCTTAGCCTCCCACTAATAGTTTGCCTCTCCCTTCAGGAGATAGGCGGCGAAAATGGTCTTTTGTTCCTCATCTACCCTCAAGATTTCAAAAGCTTTCTCCATCTCTTTCAGCCATGCTCTGGCTACTACTGGGTTAGTAGTTCCCTCAAACTCTGGGGGTTTTAATGACTTAAAGGCACGAAAGAAATTAGCTACCTGGTTCGATGAACTGGTGGTTGTTGGGGATTCTGTGGATTAGCTAAAGTCTGCCTTAGTAGGTCCATAAATTGGTTTAAGGGATCACCTCCCTGGTTTCCTTGTTGGCCAGTTGATTCGTCTTCTTCTTCATGATTTGGTTCATTTCGAGCATTTTCATTCTATCTATTTTGACTTCCTTCATCTCTCTCATTTTCCCTTTCATTCGCTCTATTATTACGTCTAGCCATTTTTCTGTCAATAACAACATTTTCCATTAATTACCCAAATTTAGGGTACAATATTCATCATTCCCATATACAATAATTATATTACTATTTACTCATTTATATATAACCATATTCTCAAATTCAAGCAATTAATATCAAGTTATAATACCATTTATACGAAACATATAAGCTCATTACCTTTAACACGATAACCTTTTCATTTAAGTCAATCACCTTATATACATCAATATTTTCGAATCCTAACATTTAGTATCAAAATATGATAAAACTTAGGCAAAATACATAAACTTCATTAATTCATATAAATATATTGCAACTTGTGGATAACATCATTCACTACTAGTTAATATATACATTATAAAGTACAAGGTTCGAAACCCCAAAAACATATCCCTACATACTAATCCGCTATAACAAAAGTACTACTATCAGCACTCTAATCAGACTGGGATTAAGACAGTAAACAACTAAACTAATCCCCAAAATGACATCAGCAAGATGACTACAGTCTGATTAGTGACTAAAACTACTATCCCCGTCTCACGGTAACCCTGCTCTAATAACATCCCTGATCTGAACCGCCATAGATGTGACAACCTCTACTACCTTGGCTCTCCATGCTGGATCTCCTCTCTGTGCTAACAACCTCCTAATATCACCAAGTGCTCGTAGTTAATTGCTAACCAATCCCAAAGATACACCATCTGGAATAATACCTCCTCTACCTCCAGCTAACTTCTGCAAGAGTGTATCTATCATCCTACGAGACTCCTCTAGCTGACCCTGTAAGATATGGTAGTCTGACAGTAAAGTCACATGGATCGGATCACCTGCGAGTATAGGTGCCTCCCGTGGGGGCACAGCTACTGGTGATGCTGCAGCTACAGGTGGAGGTGCAACTACTGGTGGAGAAGAAGGAACTGGCTCTGTATCTGCATCCTCTAAAGGGTCCTCCTCCTCCTCCTCTGAATAGAAAGCAAACTGTCCTGGGGGAGTAAACTGCTCTATCGGATCATCCAAAGGATCCGGACTCGGTATAGGGGATGGAACAGGTGATGGCACTGGAATAGGTGGAATAGGAGTGGGAATCATGTGGATATCTCTCCACTCGGGCTGCTCCTCAGCTATCACTGATAATCTAGGCCTCTTACACACTGGCATATCTCCCTCTGGAACCTCTTACCTAACTCGGGAAGGACCTGCCTCATCGAATCCTACAGATGGTCTCCCAGTGTATGGTACTATAGCCACAACATCTCTCGCTCTGCGCTCACATGCCTCCCTTACTATCTCTCTGTACTCATAGGACTCCCTGGCTCTCGCTCTCCACCTCAAGTCTGATATAACATCGTCTGGAATCTCGACACCTGCGTGCACTAAGTCCGTAAGCTCCCGCTCCGACATCTCTAGCCCCTCTCGTGTATTACTCGGCTTACCGGTCTCCATCTCCTCTCCCTATAATAAAACATAACTTTTATTAGTAATAATCCATAAAATTATAAACACTACTTAGAATAAATGCTACCTTCGATAAACCGCCCTTGAACTCGATGTGAGTTCACAATTTATATTATTACTGATATATTTATTATTATCACTATTGTTCCTGAGCATTATGACTCTTAGCTCTGATACCATCTGTGACGCCCCTAGATCCGGGGTCATGAATCCAGGTTATCACGATCCAATTTCCATTTAATAACATTATATTCTTGACAGTTGAAATATAAATACTTGATAATACTCACAAAATAGACCCCGCACTATAACATTACACACCAGTCATATGCTCAAAGAACAACATCCATAATAATAACAGTTTAAAGTTAAAAGAGTTATTACATACCCAGAATCTTACTTAAGTAGTGTTGCTGAATATTACTTATAGAAGAAGCATTTCAACAACCAAAAGTTATTACACAAGCTTACACACTTAATTTACATATGTCTATTAATACCCATCCGTCCTACAAGAGCTACCTCAGGGATAGGCGCCAGCACTCTCTCAAAAGCTCTTACCCTCTTCCGGGGTGTAGTGCGAAGTATCGGCATCTGCCCTAGCTGTTATATAATTTAATAGCAAGAGTGAGCTATAATAGCTCAGCAAGATAATATTTTAAACCAGAATCAAAGTTAAAACATATATATATTAATAAACGGAAAGTCCATTATAATAATTAAGAAAAGAATTAATCATTACTTATTCAATACACCATCCATTTTTCCTTTATAAAAAAAATATATAAAACAATATAATATCAGTTTTTCTTCTAATATAATATAATATTAGTCCATCATTCCATACCAATTTTCCTTTCACCTTTCAGTATATCAGTC
The DNA here is from genome assembly GCA_036435485.1 of Saposhnikovia divaricata. NCBI lineage: Eukaryota > Viridiplantae > Streptophyta > Magnoliopsida > Apiales > Apiaceae > Saposhnikovia > Saposhnikovia divaricata. The sequence goes on from CM071598.1 coordinate 63,168,767, forward strand.
TGTAATCATTATCAATTCTTCCTTTAAAAGTTTTTGGGGATATCCACTGTCGCCTGATACGTTAGGACTATGATCAGTCGCCTAATCGTACCTGCTCCTTGTTTACTACTAGCTGAAGGAATGGCAATCATCCCTGGAGAAAGGTTCTCCACTACATCCTCCTTCGGCATCCGTTGGGCCGTAATAAAATAATGAGGAAGGTTCTCCACTACTTCCTCATAAAATGATGGATGCTGGACTGTGCTAAACACAACCACTTACGCAAGTATGTTGTAATCCCCTTTTTTGTAAAATCATTATTCCATTTAAGAATTTCATTTCCATTTCCACCCTTATCCATACATATATCATTCTACTTTAAATATAACTTCCTTTAAAGAAACCTGAGATCATTAACTCGAAAGACAGAAATATTACAGATACTTTGAAATAAGTTCGGAAATATCCTCCGTATTTAATGAAGTCAATTATGCTTTTAAATACATAACTATTCCATCCATTTTCAAAGTATTAAATTATAATCAAATAATATTTATTAAATCACAAATGTTTAAAGATTATAATTAACAGAATATTATAAACCATATAACCCTAGATAACAACTGATACCATTCTTTTTCATATCTTTTTAAACAATAAAGTATATTAACTCAATCCATATTCATATCCATATCCACAGTCCATATCCATAATCCATATCCATAATCCATAATCACATTAACTAATCTCAACAAACAGGGAATATCCCTAACCATATAATGATATGGGATTCATATATTATATAACAAAACCACTTTTCTTTAAACATAAACAGTTTATCAAAATAAGGATAAAAGAAATCTTGCCTCGATCTCTAATCCCAAGAGGAATGATCCGGTGTTCGTCTCGAGTATCTATAGAAACGAAAAGGATCACCATCAGAATATATTTCACTTAACCACTTAACCCTTAATATATATATAATAACACCCTTGACACATTATATAAGTTTAAAATACTATTTATAGACCAAAAGTTCCAAGAACTTATCCATTATTAGCCTCCATAAAAGTTTCAGTGTTTTTCACCACTTCCTTATTAACCACTCATGACTGTAAAATTTCTCATAAATTATCAATTTCGAATTTTGACACAAGGTTAGTGGGGTTTGACTCTATATTCACCCTAATATTTTGTCTCAAAATTTCATAACTTTTAAAGATGTTTAAGTATGGTAATTATAGTCTCAAAGTTGACAAAATTACATTTTCTTGGTTTCCGAACGACTTTTACTAAATTCATTGGATTTTGACATACTTTATATCAAAACGATCTATGAACTAATCTCTATCATCTCATGGTCAGTTAGTACCCTGGACAGAACCCTAACCGTACGAGTGTGGTTGTCAAAAATAGGGCATCTTTTGGTTTAACGAAAATCGGGCATTATAACGGCTATATTTTCATACTTTCCATAATATAACTCCTCCAAATCCAACATCCAACACATATACCAAACCCTACACCATGTGGTCATCATACCAACCATGGTTACAAACACTCACAACACCTCCATGATCCATCAAAACACTTATAAACATTTATATAACCATGATTTCATATTTTACACAAACTTAACTTTAAAAACCAACGATAACTCAAAGATCAAGCTAGGGTTTCAAGTGATATACCTTACCTTGAGTGTGTAAAAGCCTTTATAACCCTTGTACAATCCTTGTATCACCTTAATATATCTTAGATCCTCCAAAAAAATCAAGAAAACAAAGTTAGTTTTAGAAAGTTACTATTTATCACTATTCATCCATCACTTTGATGAATTTATTCACTAGGCAATTGGTGTTAGTTTGCTCTCAAATTTGATACATACCTTAATCTATACCCAAGCAAGCTCCTTGAATTTTCTCTTGAATTTATGTTGCTTGAAGCTAGGGTTTTGAATTTCTTTTTCTCTCTTTTTCTTGTTGAGGAAGAATGGAAGAAGATGAAGGGGAGAGAGAGATTTTTTTGTGTTGGTTGATGATTATCTAGTGTCTTGTAGATATTTTGTATCATTTATATAGATAATTATCAAGTAATTAATAAATAATCCTTGGCTAAAGTTAGTGGAAAGTGACTTAGTTAGTGATGTCATGCATGATGTCACCTTGGATGATCTTATAATCTTGTTTTTGGATTTTCTAAATAATGTTTTAATGATTTTGGTTATTGGTAATGTAGTGTAGTGTATATCCTTGTTATGATATTAATATTGGTTGTTTAGTCTCCATATTCGTCTAATTACGATTCGTTTCGAATAAAACTCATTATCTAAGTGGTTCTAAATTGTTTAACAATCCATATTCCTCTGGCATTCCCTTGACTTAATAATCCCCTGGTTTAACCTAATTTCACATGTTCCTCAAAGTATACACCCTTTTCATATTCCATACCCTTTAATATCCAATACAATAGTGCTCAATTGAAATCAAACATCTTAAAAATCTATACTCAGGAATTTCTTAAATCCGTCATCGTTTCGAGTCACTCATTTTCATAATACAACACTAATATGGTTTCTGATTATTCATTTTCTGTTTCAATTATAAGGTACCTACATACCATTTCCCTAAATCCTCAAAATCACTATTCATTTGGGTACTGTAACATTACAAAAGTTAAGGTTATTATAGAGTCCCTCTGAAACACATGGATAAGACACCCTATGAGTTATGGAAGGGCAAGAAGACTAGTCTTAAGTACCTTCGTGTGTGGGGGTGCCTTGCTAAGGTACTTGTCCCTGAACACAAGAGAAAGAAGCTAGGTCCGAAGACTGTTGATTGTATCCTTCTGGGCTATCTTGAGACCACTACAGCTATGTGATTTTTAGTGTTAAAATCTGACATAGATGGTATAGTGGCAAATACGATAGTTGAATTTCGTGATGCTACATTCTTTGAGGATGTCTACCCTATGAAGACTGGTATGCCTCAAGATACTTCTAATGAAGATCCTACTCACACATCGAGTTCTATTCTCGATCATGTGGAAAAGATGACAAATGTGGGGGCGAAACCTAGTAGTAGCTCTACCCCTAAGGAAGTAGAGGAACCGAGGAGAAGTAAGCATGCAAAGGTAGTCAAGGATTTTGGAAGTGATTTTATCACTTACAATATCGAGGACGAACCTTTAACTTTACGTCAAGCTATGGATTCTTCAGAGTCTAGGCACTGGAAGGGCGCTGTGAAGAGTGAAATTGACTCTATTGTTTCTAATGGAACATGGGAGTTAGTTGATCTCCCTTCTGGGTGTTCTACTATCGGGTGCAGATGGATCTTTAAAAGGAAGTTGAACCCTGACGGCTCAATAGATAAGTACAAAGCTAGACTGGTAGCTAAGGGGTTTAAGCAAAAGGAGGGCATTGATTACTTTGATACATACTCTCCTGTAGCTAGAATGACAACAATCCGAATGCTTGTGACATTGGCTTCCGTACATGGTCTTATCATCCATCAAATGGATGTAAAGACAGCTTTTCTTTATGGTGAACTTGAAGAAGAAATTTATATGGATCAGCCTGAGGGATTTTTTGCATCTGGTAACGAGAGGAAAGTATGTAAGTTGATCAAATCCATTTATGGATTGAAACAAGCTCCCAGAAATTGGCGTAAAAAGTTTGATAAAACTATATTGCCGTTCAGTTATGTTATTAATGAAAGTGACAAGTGTGTCTACACCAAAGTTAAAGGTAGTGAGTGTGTCATCTTGTGCCTATATGTGGATGACATATCACTGTTTGGAACCAATATTGAGATTATTAACGAGACAAAAGCTTTCTTGAAAAGGCATTTTGAAATGAAGGATATGGGTGAGGCCAGTGTGATTCTTGGTCTCAAGCCGACTCAGTCAGCTGAGGGAATAACTTTATCACAATGTCATTATATAGAGAAATCTATACTTGAGAAATATGGTTATTCACAGTGTAGAATCGATAGTACACCTTATGATCCTAAAGTTGCCCTTGTCAAGAATACTTCAGGAGTGCCTGTGTCTCAGTTGAGGTATTCTCAGATTATAGGGAGCTTGTAGTATCTTGCTAACTGTACTAGACCAGATATTTCGTACTCTGTGTCTAAGTTGGATAGATATAAAAGCTATCCAAACAGAACTCATTGGGATGCTCTTGATACAGTACTTAAATATCTGAAAGGCAAAATGTACCTTAGTTTATACTATAGGAGATTTCCTGGTGTACTTGAGGGGTACAGTGATGCAAGTTGGATAGCTAAGAAGTCTGGTTCCAATAGAGTGACTGGATACGTGTTCACCTTGGCAGGTGGAGCAATATCCTGGAAGTCTACCAAACAGACTATAGTAACTCGGTCTACTTTTGAGGCTGAGTTGTGTGTGCTTGATGCCACGGGGACGGAGGCTGAATGGTTACACGGACTTATGTCCGCGATACCTGTAGTAAGCAGACCACTTCCTGCGATTGTTATTCATTGTGATAGTAGAACAACTATCGAAAAGATTAGCAGTAAAAAGTATAATGCTAAAACAAATAGGCACATCCAAGTTAGACTAAAGTCTATAAGGGGTTAAGTGTCTGATAGGATTATAGCTGTAGAGTTCATAGGAACTCAGAATAATATAGTTGATCCTTTGACTAAAGGACTGGAACCTGCAGTGGTCCTTAAGTCACGGTTGGGGATGGGGCTGTCAACCCATAATAGTTCATCATCAGTGGGAACCCAATACACATGAGAGGAGATCCCTTGAAGTGTATTCAATGTGGTAATAACAAGCTGTAAGGATGAATTGGTAGTACCTTTGCTACATAGAGGATACTGTTGTATCTGAGTCTATCCACTGTAAACCTAGAAGGTACTGACACTGCTAGTAAGCAAGAGTTATTATAACTCTGAATGGGGTCAAGTCATTTGACGAGATGGTTTCAGTACATCTCTGGATATGCCCAGCTAAGCGAATGTAATTGTTTGGTCGCAATTAGAGGAAAGGGTTATTCATTGAAGCATTCGACGAACAGGATCGAGACAAGACCATTAATGTCTCAAAGCCGTAGATTGGCACCACAGCCTATGACTACACCAAACGGATTAAGATTCAAGGTGAAACATTCCATCCAAATCCGGTAGTCATCAAAGTAGGGGACTTAGGAGGGTTCAAACCCGGAAGGGTACCGACTCTGAAAAACAAGTCATGATGAGTAACCTGAAGCATTTCTATATGGATTTGTGGGGGATTGTTAGAAAATGGAGTTTTTAGAGCATAAGTATTTTATGTTCTTGATGTTAATTCCGAATTTTAACGATTAGAAATTGTTCCTTGATATGGGGACTTAAATTTTCATATATGGGTCTAAGTAATTTTCTTAGTGAAATCCATAGAGAAATAGAGTTGAAGTTAGTAGCTTGAAAGAGCTTGAAAATGAGAATGTGTATTTGTCCCACATTGAAATAAATAAAGGGGGTTGTTGGCTTTATATAGAATCACACACATGGGTAGTGTACAACTACTAAGGTGTATGATGGTGCATGGTGTTACTGTGTGCTTCACGCGCACACACACACACACACGCGCATGCCACCGCCCGCCTTGCCACGCCACGTCTCGTCTCGACTCGACTCGGGTCGGCTCGGTCGAAGGGCGATTTGGGCGAATGTCTCGGCGTCTCGCGTATGCGAGGCGACCCGGACGAGGGATTTTATTTATGTGTTTAATAATATTTTAAATAGAATATATATTTCAGATGGGTTGGGCTGGATCATAAATCTAATGGGCTTTGGGCTGGATCATAAATTTGATGGGCTTCGAGATATCATATTGGACCAGGACAGAATTTGAAAATATATATATATATATATATATATATATATTCGGATTAATTAAAATATTAAAACTGAAATGTGTGAATTAAATATAACGTAACCGTTATGATTTATTTAATCAGCCGTTACAGCCATTTCGATTATATTAAATCGACCGTTTCATTCTTATTAAATGGAATGGGAGTAACAATATTGATGAGGGTGGTATCAGTTACGTTTGGCCTCTCCTATAAATAGAGAGCTAAGCTGCTGATTTTAGATACACCACACCCTACATTATATTCTCCTCTCTACACTCTCTTCTCCCTTCCTGTCGTAGCTTCTCTGCTTGTGTGTTTTTCCGGCGACTGAGGTGCCAATCGAAGTTGAGTATTCTGGTTGCTGTGATCATATTACTCGGAGCTGTTTTATCTTGGAAGAGTTGTTGCAAGCATCCCGACACAGTGTAAGTGGGGGCGATTATCTCTTCAAGAGCAGTCGGGACTTCTAGCAAGGCCTGGAGACTCAGCTGACCTTAATTTTATTTGTTGAATATTGCTAAAGCTATGGCTCCGGGTATTCTTTATGCCTTTCCTTTGTTCTTTCAGTTACTGATATGCATGTTATTTATCTTCATGGTTTGTTTCGTTAATTGTTTGATTGGCCTTGGATTGTTAAATACATTATATAACTGCCTCTATGTTGCTGTAATGGTCTTATTTTCCAACAGTAGGTGCCATAGATCGGCTGTTCACCGACTATGGGGAAAAAGGTGACCTAGACCAGTGCTCCTTGAGTTCCTTCCATATTTAATAAATGAGTTTCACATATTAGAGATCATTAGAGTTCTTGAGTTGTAAGAAAACGAGTAAGTGGGAAATTTGTTCTTAATCAAACCCTTTCCATTCTCTTATAGTTACTTCGTTAACAAATATATTATTTATCAATGAGAATTATTTGGTGTATCTTGCTACTCTAGTAGTAGTAGACTTGTTGAGCGCTTTTTTCGCTCACGATATTACTCGTTTATATTTTACAATTAATGGAGAAAATCAGGAGACCCACCCCTCTGCAGGAACAGGGAAAGAGAAGATGTCTTAGTAGTATTCACCAGACTGGGAGTTTTGTTGGCATAGCTATAATGCCTTAGTATTGTGTAACAGCTTTTGTTAAGGACCTTATATTATATTCTATGTTGTAATGTTGTAAATGAGTTTGAGGATAGTTTGTAATATTATTTTGGTTTAAGTTGTAATATTATGGAGCAGATTTTGTATATTATTGTATTATGTGACAGGTGTGATTGTGAGATGGCGTGACGTCTCAAATTAGAGTATATCTGATTTGGGGGCGTTACAATATATCTATTTTAAATTATTTTAGTAGAATAGTTATAATTATTATATTTTTTCTCCTATTTTTTAGTCAATATTAATGCATTTTTCGAAATTTTTTCTTTTGATCATTCAAATTTTTCTAAATTTTATTTTAGTACACAGTTATCACATTATTACTCTTTCTTCTTATAACATTTAAAATTATTAAAAAGAATATTTTAATTATGAAATGAATTATACATTTACATGAATACTTTATTTTTATTTATTTATATATATATTTTTTAATATTTTCATATTTTGTACCGTTTAACACCATGTGTAAGTACCATATGTAAGTGGTTTGATGTAAGTTTTCACTTTGGATCTACTTGTGGGAAGATATTTTCTAAGAATATTTATTTTTTTCAAAATTACATGAAACCGTCTACTTTTATTTTATGCTTAAATATTCAATATTATATTTGATATAAAATTTTCGATTATCATTTATTTATTTATCAATTTTTTTTATTTAGTATATTGTGTTACTATATCTTTACATATTAATTTTTTTATATTGATTTTTTTTCAAATATTTCTCGACGATCCTACCGTACAGATGTCAAGACATATTAAATTTTAGAAATTATTATTTGGTTCGAGATTTTTCTAGTCAACTATTTATTTGACTAGTACTCCCTACTAGTCAAGATTAATTAAATTATCAAAAAAATCAAACATAGTACGTATGATTATTAGGGTGTGTGTAATTTTATATTTTCATTTTACATAATTTTCATTCTTCATTTATATTTTAAAGTAATTTATATTAAAATATTCCTAAAAGAGCAAGCAATCAAATATTGAGGGTATACCGGACTGAAACATTGAGTGTATCCTCTGAACCAATTTCCTTTATAGATATATGTATTTTTTAGATCAGTTATGTTTAATTTGTTTAAAATTTAAATGATTAGTTAGCCACAAATCTCAATATTTATATATCAAAAAATTTATTAAAATTGTACATATGTGATTCAACCATATATTATGTATGATTTTGTAAAAAAAAAATCAATAATTTAATATTTACGAACATGAATAATTTTTAATTTTAAAAATATATAATTAACGAATAATGCTTGATTATAGTTTATTTTCTTTTCTTAAAATTAAATTGGTGTAGTTTATGTTAATGTGATGAATTATAATCATACAAACTCCTTTTAGTTATATATATATATATATATATATATATATATATATATATAAAGATATTAAATTTAAAATTTCCAGGTTACATTATCCAAACTCAAGTTCAAAATTTGTTAAATATAGCCGAAATCGATATCAAATCAAATCAGATTTGATTCAATTTTTCGAAAATTATATATATATATATATATAAAAAGAAATAAGATTTAACAAAATTATCCCCACTTTATCCCCATAATTATCCCCAAAATACAAATACAAATATAAATCACACGCCGCACTTTATCCCCATAATTATCCCCAAATACAAATATAAATCACATGCCCCACTTTATCCCCATAATTATCCCCAAAATCAAAATTATGCAGAAACCGATGACCTACTTCCCATCTCGTGCAAACTATAACATGTACATTGTTGTGCAAAACCTAACATTCTCTTATTCACAATCATCTCCAAAGTATCAATACCTAATCCCAATTAAGATACCTAATTTTTAATCCTCAAACAATATGTCAATTCTTCCTAGACTAGATGGTGGAATTCTTGGTGAGAACATGATGTTTGACATTTTTTTTAAGCTGTACTATGAATACTTTCAGAAAGTTGTCTCTGGTGTCAAAAAATTGGAAGCGTTTTTTATTTGATCGGTATTTCAACCGGTTGCACCACAAGAGAAACCTTAGTGATGAATTTTTAGATGTTCCTATCCATCAGAACAAACTCATCTCTCTTCAACAAAGCCAACCTCCCATTTTTTCTCATCAGGAACTTCCACTCGAATGCAAGCACATGACGATGATTGGGTCGTGCCAAGGTTTCTTCGATTTCATACCTAGCTGGTCTGACTACCCATCCCACTTTATCTCATCAGAGCTGAGCGGATTTTTGTGGAATCCAGTATTAGAGTTGGGAAAAGAATTCAGTATGCCTGAATTGAGGACGTCAGAAGAAATTCCAGTCTACATTTCAGCCGGACTAGGGTATGACTCGACTGAAGACTGACTTGGGTATAACTGTGCTGGACTTCAATTCTGAATCTAAGAAAGCATATTTTATCAGGCTTGGAAACGAAATGAGGAAAAACAAAATTTATTCTCTGAGAGCTGCTATCTACCAAACTGGAGAAAATGATCCTAAGCTGAAAGAGATCAAGGAGATAATGAAGAGAGAGCTCGAGAATGCGGAAAGAAGATTGCTTATAGACTACCTTAGAACAACACCAGATGTTGAGGAGGTTAGGTAGAAAAAGTCTGTAAGTAATTCTTATTTTCTGTAAATTTTGTTAAGTCAAGATTAAACTCTGCTTATTTGAATAAACACTGTATTTGTATAAAATTGTTTTGACATCATCAATTACTGTTAACTTGTGCATTTTTACTAATGAACAAGTTGGGGGAGATTGTTGAATATAATTGATGTGGTTAATATCAGTGTTTAAGTTTTACAGGGAAAAACAGAGTTTAACTTGAAACTGGAAGAAGTCAGAGTTTAGTTAAACTCTGACAGTTGGAAGCTCGACAGAGTCTGCTAAACGCTGACAAGAGGAAGCAGCTAAACTCTGTTGAAGAGAAGCGTTTGCTAGTCAGTAACAGAATTATTGAAGATAATTATGGAAGCGATATATTTGAAGATTGGATAGCTGTCAAAGAAGTCGTGCTGACTAGAAAGACGTGTAGCAATCGTAATTGATAATATTTGTATAGCTGATTTATAGGATAATCAATTATCGATTGTACATAGCTGTATATCTTTATAAATAAAATTAGGTTAATCCTAGAAGGGTATCGTGTAACGCAATATCATTTCATTGTAACCTAAGCAGCTCTCTGTGATATTTTACATCACTGAGAGAGGAGTTAATTCCAAAACAGTTTTTAAAGTCTTTTAAGAACTTATTATTATTCGCTCATACTTAGTTGATTATAATTGTGTATTCGGCCTAACAATTGGTATCAGAGCCAATCTGTTAATTTAATACAGTTTAAGATCCACACACACACACAACTATAATCAATGGCAGAAATTCCTCCTCCAACAATAGGCTCTAGTGCTGAGAAGGCTAAACCTATAACTGTGAGCCGATATGAGACAATCAGGGTTCCTATTCTCAGGCCTGCAGAATACTCAACCTGGAAGGTGAAAATGGCTATATTTCTGGAGGCTACAGATCCAGAATATCTTGACAGAATTTATGAAGTCCCTCATAAGCCTACAAAATTATCTGTCGTTACTGCTGGACAGGAAGCTAAATCTATTCCAAAGGAGAAGAAAGATTTGACTCCTGAGGACATTTCATCCATTGCTAAGGATGCAAAGGTTAGACATCTGCTTCATAGTTCATTGGATAATGTTTTGTCTAACAAAGTGATCAATTGTAAAACTGCAAAAGAGATCTGGGATGCCCTGGAGGTTAGATGTCAGGGAACTGCTGCAATCAAGAAGAATAGAATGAGCATACTCACACAGGAGTATGAACACTTTGAGGCTAGATCTGAAGAATCAATGACAGAAACCTTTTACAGATTCTGTAAGCTACTCAATGATCTGTCACTGGTTAATAAAGAAAATGATCTAGAAGATTCAAATCTCAAGTTTCTTCCTTCTCTACCTGAAAAGTGGGATGTTAAGACAACCACTATTAGAGACAACTATGATCTGGCTGACACTGATATTGATGAGATCTATGGGTTGCTCAAGACTCATGAACTGGAAATGGAACATAGAAGCAGAAGATCAGGAAGAAAGTCAAAGTCTGTTGCTCTAAGATTTGAAGAAAGACCCTCAGAGAAGAAAGCATCAAGGAAGAAAGCAAAAGGAAAAGCTTTGGTCATTCATTCTGAAAGTGAGTCATCAAACTCTGATGTTGACTCAAACACAGATGGATCATCTGATTCTGAAGATGATGAGGAAATGATGCAAATGGCTGCTTTGATGGTAAAGACCTTCAAGAAGATGGGATTCAAGAACTTCAAGAAGGGAAAGAGATTCTCCAAGAATGATTAATAGTCTGACAGGAAGAATTTCAGCAAATCTGAGAGAAAGGATACCAAATCTGGGAAGAGAGACAAGTCTGAGATTCAATGCTACAAGTGTAAGGAGATGGGCCACTATGTTCCTGAGTGCAAGAAGGGTAAAACTGAGAAAGCACTCTTCACTAAAGGCAGAGATTGGGCAGACACCTCTGACTCAGATGAGGATGTGAACTATGCTCTCATGGCTACTACTGTTGATGAAGCTGAAGATTCTGAAAACAAGGTACCTCTAACTACCTATGCTTATAATACTGATGATATAACTGAATTGAGAATCTATCTTAAGGCTTTGCATATCAGTTATAAGGATCAGACTTTGGAGAATGAAAGAATCAAATCTGAAAATTCTGAACTTAAAGTGAGAAATAAAATTGTAGAAGAGAAACTTGAAAACATGCAACAAGTTCAGAAAGAAAGAGATGATGCTGTTTATCTAGAATAGGATTTGCTAGGAAATATAAGCAACTTGAATCTGAATTAGAGAAGGCAAATCACATAATTAAAACTTGGACTCATTCTGGAAAAGACACTCAAGAGGTTTTTCAGTCAGACACAGTTGGTTTAGGTTACTGTGAGGGAGATGAACTTAGATTTCAAAACAAAGTCAAAATAAGAACACATCTCCCACCTACAAAATTTGTTCATGGAATAAATGAAACTAAGTCTGAAGCTGAAAAAGAAGCTGCTAAGAAAGAACCAGTAAAAACTAGTGTTAAACAGGTTAATATTGGTTCAATGATAGATAAACAACTCAAGCATAAGCTAAGGAGTTAAAATCTGTCAAGAAACAGAAAGTGTCTAGGAAGAATAGAAATGGTAAAGTAGGCATTACTCAAGGTAATTTTCCAATGCTTGCTACTTTTGCTCCAAGAAAGACATGTCATAACTGTGGTAGCACTAACCATCTTGCTAGTTTCTGCAGGAAAAACAAAAACATTAATTCTTTACCTTCCAAGTCTGAAGTAAAGAAAGATTATGTTAGAACTAGACCACAGACTTTATGTAAACATTGTGGAAGTACTTGGCATTCTATTTGTACTTGCAGGGATTATCATGCTATTTATCATAACTACTATGAACTGAAGCCCAATTTGAAATGGGTTAAGGTTAATTCTGCAAGTGTAAACTTTGATAAAGTTAGCTTAAACTCTGATAATGTAAATTCCGCTGCTAGAGCTAACAAAATTAAGAAAGCCAAAGGATCCAAGCAAGTCTGGATCCTTAAATCTAATCTTTAATAATTGTTTATGATTGCAGGGCATCAGGGAAAGTATCCTAGTCGTGGACAGTGGATGTTCAGGACACATGACTGGAAATAAATCCCTGCTATCAGAGTGTGTGGAGAAGGCTGGCCCAAAAGTTTCATATGGAGATGGCAACATAGGACGTACTCTGGGATATGGCAAGATCAATCTTGGAAGTGTCATCATCACAAATGTAGCTCTGGTTCCAGGACTCAAGCATGATCTGCTATCTGTGAGTCAAATATGTGACAGAGGATATCATGTAGATTTTCAGCCTGAATACTGTGAGATCATCAGTAAATCTACAGGAGAAGTTGTTCTAGTTGGACACAGGCACAATAATGTCTATGAAGCAAAGTTATTGGCAAACTCTGATGGAAAAGCTGTGTGCCTGTCCATAAGAATGTCTAGTGAAGAGAGTTGGAAGTGGCATAAGAAACTCTCTCATTTTAATCTGAACAACATCAATGAGTTGATAAGAAAGGATCTTGTAAGAGGACTTCCAAAGTCTTTATTAAATGTTGATGGCCTGTGTGATTCCTGTCAAAAGGCCAAACAAAGGAAGTCATCTTTCAAGAGCAAGTCTGAATCTTCAATTGTTGATCCTTATCATCTTCTACATGTTGATCTCTTTGGACCAGTGAATGTTTTGTCAATTGAAGAAAGAAATATGCTCTAGTCATTGTTGATGAACACACCAGATATACCTGGGTGTATTTTCTAGCAAAGAAGGATGAAACTGCATTAACTCTAATAGAGCATGTAAAGCTGCTGGACAAAGGATCAAAACACAAAGTCAAAATAATCAGGAGTGATAATGGAGCTGAATTCAGGAATGCAACAATGGAAGAATTCTGCAAGAACAGAGGATTGAAGCAAGAGTTTTCTGCACCTGGTACACCACAGCAAAATGGTGTAGTTGAGAGGAAGAACAGAACCTTGATAGAAGCTGCCAGAACTATGCTTGATGAAGCAAAATTACCAACCTATTTCTGGGAAGAAGCAGTTCAAACAGCCTGTTTTACTCAAAATGCCACACTAATCAACAAGCATGGAAAAACACCATATGAGATGGTGAGGGAAAAGAAGCCAAACCTGAAATATTTTCATATTTTTGGGTGCAAATGATTTGTGTTGAAAACTCATCCTGAATAGTTGACCAAATTTGAGTTGAAAGCAGATGAAGGAATTTTTGTTGGCTATCCAGTGTCAACCAAGGAATTCAGAGTTTATAATCTGAGAACAAAGGTGATTATGGAATCTATTCATGTGTCATTTGATGACAAGAAAATAACTGGACTTGAAGATGTTGATGAACACGATCACTTGCACTTCGAAAATGAAGATCTAATCTCTGATGAAATCAACTCTGAGAAACCAGTCCAACAAACTCTGTTGATGCAAACTCTGAACCTCTACTGGTACACACAGAAGAAACCGTACAGACAAAACAAAGAAGAGAACCAGTTGAGGGGGAGCATGCAGAACAAATCTCTGATGACTCACATTCTGAAAGTGAGTCATTGAAAAATCTGGATCAATCTCTGATGACTCAAACTATGATAGTTCAAAATCTAACAACTTAAACTCTGAGCGATCAAATTCAGGGGGAGCCTCAGAGAATGAAGAAAGGCAACAAGATGATCAGGAAAACATTGATCAAGGGGGAGGATCAACTGTTGACAGAAGTCATTTACCTTCAGCTAGGAAATGGACAAAATCTCATACACCTGATCTAATAATTGGAGATCCAGATGCAAAAGTCAGGAGAAGAAGTGCTACAACAAATGAATGTCTGTTTCATGCATTTTTGTCCAAATCTGAACCAAAGAAAGTGGAAGAAGCTCTTCAAGATGCTGACTGGATAACAGCAATGCAGGAAGGGTTGGATGAATTTGAAAGAAATAAGGTCTGGACCCTTGTACCAAGACCAAAGAATAGATCTGTTGTTGGTACTAAATGGGTTTTCAGAAACAAAACTGATAGTGATGGGGTTGTTACAAGAAACAAGGCCAGACTTGTGGCCAAAGGTTATTCACAGCAAGAAGGCATAGACTATGATGAAACTTTTGCTCCAGTTGCAAGGTTGGAGGCAATAAGAATCTTTCTAGCATATGCTTCTCACAAGAAATTCAAGGTTTTTCAGATGGATGTGAAAAGTGCTTTTCTGAATGGAAAACTTGAAGAAGAAGTGTTTGTTGAACAACCACCAGGATTTGTAGATCCCAAGTATCCAGATTATGTCTACAGGCTTGACAAGACACTCTTTGGACTTAAGCAGGCACCAAGAGCATGGTATGAGACTTTGGCTCAATTTCTTTTGGAAAGTGGGTTCAACAGAGGTACAATTGATAAAACCTTGTTCTACTTCAAACTTGGTAGTGATCTGTTATTATTTCAAATATATGTAGATGACATAATCTTTGGGTCTACTAATGATAAACTCTGTAAGAATTTTGCCAAGCTCATGCAGTCCAGATATCAAATGAGCATGATGGGAGAGCTTAGTTATTTTCTAGGCCTACAGGTGAAGCAAACAAATGATGGAATCTTTATCAATCAAGCAAAATATACCAGAAATCTTCTCAAGAAATTTGGCATGCTTGACTGTTCATCTGCAACAACTCCCATGGCAACAGCAATAAAGTTGGACAAAGACACAGGTTCACCAGTGGATATGACAAGCTATAGAGGGATGATTGGGTCTCTTCTTTATCTAACAGCAAGCAGGCCTGACATCATGTATGCAACATGTGCAAGATTTCAGGCAGATCCAAGAGAACCACATCTAACAGTTGTGAAGAGAATTTTCAAATATCTTAAGGGCACCAAAACTTTAGGTTTGTGGTATCCAAGAGAATCGGACTTCAAGCTACTTGGTTACTCTGATGCAGACTTTGCAGGCTGTAAGATAGACAGAAAAGTACCAGTGGAAGTTGTCAATTTCTTGGTGATAGACTTGTTTCTTGGTACAGCAAGAAACAGAAATCAATCTCTACATCTACAGCTGAAGCAGAGTATATTGCTGTTGGTAGCTGTTGTGCACAAATTCTGTGGATGAAGAATCAATTACTGGATTATGGATTGAGGTATAGCAAAATACCTATTTTCTGTGATAATCAAAGTGCTATTGCTATGACAGGTAATCCAGTACAGCATTCAATGACCAACCACATCAGCATAAGGTATCATTTTATCAGAGAGCATGTAGAGGAAGGTAACATTGAGCTTCATTTTGTGTCTACTGAACAGCAGCTTGCAGATGTCTTCACCAAGCCTTTGAGTGAAGCTACATTTACAAGGCTGGTAAATGAACTAGGAATGATCTCTGGTTTTGATTAAAGATAATAGTTAGTTTCAAAATTTTCTTGAAAAATATGTTGCTCATGTTTCTGTGATTTCATGTCTGTACTTAGAAACTTTTCATGTGTTACTATGACTGTTAACATGCTCTGTATGTCAAAATCTGTTGCAATAATGATTAAACTCTGATAAGACTCTAATTCTGTTTCTGTCTGAACATAAACACCGATGAAAAAATATGTATGAAGCATGATTCTCAGTAATTAGTCATGAATCCTTCTAAGTAATCTGTGATCTAATCTTAAACTGTGCAGAAAGTTAACACAGCATGATACTGTTCCATATTTATAGCATCTCTTAGGTTATCTATCCTAAACTCTGAATCTGTAAACAGTGTGTGCATTACCTCTCATGATTAACTTTTGATGTTGATGACTCCTAAACTCTGTTAGATAAACTCTGTTAGTTCAAACTTTGATAAGTTAGTTTCTGTTATTAGTCTACCCCCATAGCATATATAGATAGGCTATTTAGAACTCCTTTGAGATTATGTTGTAACTAGGACGACCCAGGAACTTACTGGTAAAAAGTAAGGGCTAAAATTCTTTAATTTTAGGTGACTAGTCAAAGACTAGGAAGACCCAGGAACTTATCAAAAGATAAGGGCTAAAATTACTGGATTTTTGGCGACTAGTTCCAACCTCTGATTACTGGAGAAAAGAAAAGAAAAAAAAATAAGGAGTGAAAATGATGCATATAAAAAAATAGAATATATATATATATATACATTTTAGATTAGTTAGAAGGGGGTATAGGAAAATTCAGAGTTACTGTATATTATTCATCTTCTACAAAGTTTAGCATTCATCAGATATTAAGAGTTTACTATGAGAGTTTGTGCAAACAATGTTTACTGATTTATTTTATGGATTTTATAAAATATTAGATGCTCTAAATATTGAATTAGTAAACTCTGCTATACACACACTCATATTCACAACTGTGTAGTGTTTGAAAGGATTACAGTAATAAAGTTGGAGAATTGGTAAACACTGTTGGATTCTGTTGAGTACTCTAAGGCAATATTTTATTTCAGACAGAGTATATACTTGGAGTACAAAGAGTTTTTGAAATTTGCATGTGATATGTGCCAACTGTTTATTGGTGTCAGACAGTTAAAGCGTATTGGTAATAGGAGAGAGAATAGCAGTAATAATAGCCATTATTACTGCGCGTATAAACGGCTGTTCCACTATTTACGTGACACGTGTCTCACTCACACACTTAACAAGAAATTGGTTGCGTATTTAATGTTTAAAACGATTGGGTTTTTAATTTTCAATTACAGATCTAATCAAAATCGGTTCATTATTCACTTTTTCACTTTTACACCCACGAACACACAACTTTACACACAATTTCTCTGTTATTCTCTTTTACACATTTTCACAAACACCTTTGCTACATATCTTTTTCACTCATATTTTCTTCTCAAATCGATTCTAATTGCCACTAAAGCTTTTACTGCCCAAGGTTTGTTGTTAGTTCCCAACAATTATGCAGCCCCATTGAACAATGAAAAAGTTCCAGAGGCGTTTCACTTGATTCAGAACTTTTTGAGAGACTCAAAGATTGGAACAGCTCTAGTCGAACCACAAACGCTTTCTACTACGCAGATTGCTGCCTTCTGGACTAACTCTGTGTATGATGATGATGGAGGAGAAAATGGGTATCCATCAATTGTTTTTACTTATGAGGAGACAGAGTATGTGATTACTTCAGCAACTGTTAGAGATACTATGGGTTTTGACACTCACACCTCATACACTGTTGCTGGTGAGAATGAATTGAAGGAGATGTTGCAGCAGCTGAGGTTTTCTGGTTCTTTATATAAGCTTGGTAATGTTAAAAGGCCAGGGCTCAGGAAGGAATGGAGTTTCTTCTTTGATTGCATCACAAGAGCTTTTGGCAAGAAAGTCACCAACTGGGATGCCATTCCCACTGACAGTCTTCAAATCGGGTATTTTCTTCTCTATGGAAGTAATTTCGACTTTGGGAGACTTGTCTTAATGAATTTAGGTGATAGGTTGTCAGAGTCTAGTACTATTTATTTTGCTAGATTCTGTCAATTATTATTTACTGCTTGTGTTTCTAGTGTTGAAATTGCTGAGAATGACACCATATTAGCCTTTAAGGTTAATAAGAGAATATTCTCTGACCCAACCAACAAAGATGCTAACAAGGAGCAACTACCTGATTTGGGGTTGCCACTTACAATTCAAAACTTTCTACACCAACCTCAAGAACCTCCACAGTCTCCACAACCTCAAGAACCACCACAGCCTATCTCTGAACCTACAAACTCTGAACCTCACCAAACTCTAAACACTGAACCTATACAATCAACTTCAAACATTGAACCTCAAACTCAAACCACTGAATCTCCAATTCTAAACTTTGAAGCACAAACCCAACCTCAATCTTCACCTCAACCTGAACAACAACCATCTATTATCAAATCCAAACTAAAACATGGAGGTAAAAGAAAACACACAGCAGCAAATACACAGCATCGATTGGCTAAGGCAAAAAGAGATTCTACTAAAGTTCAAAAGGAGTCTGCTAGACCTAAAAAGGTTAGAAAGGAAAGGGCAAACAGACCTCGATCACCTTCTGTCTTAGATGATTCTACTGAAGAAGAGACAGTTGAAGTGTCTCAGGTTAAAAGAAGAAGATTAATTCTTGATGATTCTGATGAAGAAGTGAATATTGAAGCTCCAGAGGATATCTTTAAGGAGACTCCTGCTGTTGAGACAGAGGTTATCTTAGAACCTACTGTAGCAGAACCTGAACTAAGAATTGATGAACCTGTACTTGCTGAGGTTCAGATTAAAAAAGATGCTAGAACTGAGTTACATGCAATGGAAGATTTTGACGAAAATTTCATGTCATTCTCTGTTGAAATT
This sequence comes from Saposhnikovia divaricata, assembly GCA_036435485.1. Taxonomy (NCBI): domain Eukaryota; kingdom Viridiplantae; phylum Streptophyta; class Magnoliopsida; order Apiales; family Apiaceae; genus Saposhnikovia; species Saposhnikovia divaricata. Next base: position 63,187,654 of record CM071598.1, read on the forward strand.
GAAGATCCTACTCCAACACCCATGGCTGCAAACTCTGCTGATACTGGTGTTGCTGATTAACCTACTGTGGTGCTAGAAGAAACAGAGGTTGCATCTCACACAGAGTTATTCTCTGATGCACATCAAGTCTCTGACCATGGTGAGGAAATAGATCAGCCTGCCAAATTTCTCTCTTCAGAGATTGTCATGGTAAACTCTGCTAATCAAGAAGAACAAGTTGCTCAAGAAGAACCTGTTCCTGAACTTAATGAAGAAACTGCCTCAGTTGCAGATGCAGATGATTCTGAAAATGATCTTTCTGAAGAAGTGAGTGCAGAAGCTGGATCTGCTCAAAATGTTGAAGTTCAGACTGATGGGCTAAAAACAGGGGAGAAGACAGACTTTGCTGGACCTTCTGCAAGAGATATTGAAGATGATTATCTGGCACAACAAACTGCAGAGTGGTACAAAGCAGACTTCATCTTTCCTACTGGAAGAGCAGCTACTTTTCTCAAGGATAATTCTAAAAATATTTCAAATCCAGACATTCTGACATGCTTGCAAGGCACAATGATTCAGGTTAAGGCCTTGAATCACAAATTTGATGAAAATCAGAAGTCAATTGTAGATCTGAGAAATGAAATTGCAAATAGAGATATGAGTCTACAGAGAGACAACAACATGTTGTTTCAAACCTTCTCAAAGGCTCAGGAGACTCTGATTCAAAGATTAGGCAAAGTTGAAGAAAATCAGACTTTGTTAGCAGACAAGATCGAATCCATTGCTAACTCTCTTGAGTTAATTACTTCAATCTTGATCCCTGATGATGTCAAAAAGGGGGAGAGTGTTGCTAGATTCAAGTGTAAGCAGCAGCCTCAAACTCTGTCAAAGAAAGATGATCTTGATGATGAAGGAACTAATTTAGAGAGGAGGCTGAGATCAAAGTCTGGTGTTAATCTGAAAGCTGGCAAGTCTACAAGATCAAGTACAGCAGTGAATACAAATGTACAGAGTACTTCAAGGCAAAAGGATTTATTATTCTCTGACAATCCACAAACTGATGAAGAGCTTGCTGCAAAGATTTTCTTGGAAGAGAATGCTGAGGGCTACCTTAGAAGATGTTCATGCTGAAGAATTACTCTTGCAAGAAGAGCATTTGAAAGCTATGAAATCTGGAATGGCCAAGAAAAGTGCTAAATCTCCAAGGCCTGTTCTAAAAGGGATAGTGATTAAAGAAAATCTTGCTGGTAGTCAAGAAGAAGAAGAAGGAAAATTGACAAGAAAATCATCACTCGATGCCAAGCTGAAGCTTAAAGGTATAATGGGTCAAGAAGACAAAGGGAAAAAGGTAGATACAACCTCTGTTGCTACACATGTTGTGAGTGAAACCCTACCTGTTCAAAATAATCCATTGCCTGCTCAAATGAAAAGATTTTTCTCCAAGCCTACAATTCTTGTTCAAGCTCAGAAGAAAGGAGTTGGTACTTTTCAGCATGACAGAGCTTGCTTAGGAAAGCCTCCTGGTAAGAACACATTTGGTTTGGGTTCTCACAAAGATGTCAGAATAAACAACAGTCCTAGAAATCCTTCATCACTTATTTCTCTTGGAGCTGGTATGATTCAAGAAAATCTAGACAAACTGGAGTCAGTTCAGCTAGTTCATCAGAAGAGTTTGGATATATACTTTTTACTGTACTTCATGGAGGATGGAACAATGTATAGGGTGAATGAAAATGACATCAAGCTGAAGCTGTGTGAAGAACTTCAATATGTTCTGTACTTATTCAGGGTTACAAATCGAAGAACGGCACTTATTGCTGATTCTATAAGCGAACATATGAAGAAAGCCAAAGTACTTACTGGTTCAAAGACTACAGAAGAGTATGTTCCTAAGTACAGAGACTATCATGGAAATCTTGTTGAAATGAAGAGGAATAGTGCTCGACTGAAGACTGACTTGGGTATAACTGTGCTGGACTTCAATTCTGAATCTAAGAAAGCATATTTTATCAGGCTTGGAAACGAAATGAGGAAAAACAAAATTTATTCTCTGAGAGCTGCTATCTACCAAACTGGAGAAAATGATCCTAAGCTGAAAGAGATCAAGGAGATAATGAAGAGAGAGCTCGAGAATGCGGAAAGAAGATTGCTTATAGACTACCTTAGAACAACACCAGATGTTGAGGAGGTTAGGTAGAAAAAGTCTGTAAGTAATTCTTATTTTCTGTAAATTTTGTTAAGTCAAGATTAAACTCTGCTTATTTGAATAAACACTGTATTTGTATAAAATTGTTTTGACATCATCAATTACTGTTAACTTGTGCATTTTTACTAATGAACAAGTTGGGGGAGATTGTTAAATATAATTGATGTGGTTAATATCAGTGTTTAAGTTTTACAGGGAAAAATAGAGTTTAACTTGAAACTGGAAGCAGTCAGAGTTTAGTTAAACTCTGACAGTTGGAAGCTCGACAGAGTCTGCTAAATGCTGACAAGAGGAAGCAGCTAAACTCTGTTGAAGAGAAGCGTTTGCTGGTCAGTAACAGAATTATTGAAGATAATTATGGAAGCGATATCTTTGAAGATTGGATAGCTGTCAAAGAAGTCGTGCTGACTAGAAAGACGTGTAGCAACCTGTTAGTCACAGAGGCATGCTTGAATACATCTAATAACAAGCCTAAGTATGTGTAATGTTATGCATTACCTACATGACCTCTTAACTGAGGGAACCTCTAGTTGTAGAGTTTCTATTTGTTCTGTACTTGTAATAGGCATCAAATCCTAGTTGTGTAACTGTACTTATAAAGTCATGAATAATGCTTGAAAGAAGTTCCAAGGTTCATGCCTCAAGCAAGGAGATAAAGACTTCCAAATAATCACAGATGGGATTTGAAGAAATGAAGAATTTTCATAAGTACCAATTCGAGAAGTACATTTGTCTATTCGAGAAGTCTAGCATTCGAGAAGTCAGAGATTCGATATCTCAGAAGACACTATTCGATATCTCTGAATACACTGTTCGATATCTCATTCGATATCTCAGAGATTCGATATGTCTATTACTCTATTCGAGAACTCATGGAGTCAACAAGTCAAAGCATCATTCGAGTTCTCTAAGAGTCAACAAGTCAATGCTCTATTCGATATCTCAAGGACTAAAGAAGCTATTCGACATCTCAAGGATTCGATATGTCAAAATGCTCTATTCGATATCTCAAGGAGTCCCAGAGAAAAAAGCTATTCGAGAAGTGATTCGATATGTCAATATAACGCTATTCGAGAACTCAGAGTTATCGATTAAGTCAATTCGAGTTTTCGAATCAATCACTTAGCCACTTCTCGAATACATTCTTGGAGACAAAATACTGAAGAATTGTACAAGTCAGAAACCTGCAACAAGCCAAGACGCTTTATTTGACTATGTACAATAAAGCACATTGGAAAGCCTACAAAGAAGCTTGGAGAGATAAGACAAAGGGACAAGGAGCTAAAGAAGTGGATCTGAACAGGCTTTGCAAAGTCAAATCTGTAGCCATTTGGACTCTTACTCAAATGAGATAGACATACTGGAAAGTAGTTTGTTTTACCTACCTTATTTGTAGTAAGTAGGTGTATCCATGTCTATAAGGATATAGCCTCACTTCCTTAGCAGAGAAGTTTTTTTAGAGATAAGATCAGAAGAAATATCTCTCTGAGAAAAACGAAGCTGAGAATACTATCATTTGTATTCACAGATTGTAGCAAAATCATTATCTAATAAAATATTAGATTAAAGTGATATTGTGTTGTGTTTGTCTTTGTTATCTGCACTTACTTATCTCACACACTCAACACATATCTTGTTGCAAAAATTCAAGAACAAAAAAAAGTTCAAGAATCCATTCACCCCCCTCTGTATTCTTTTACTGTATTCAATACTCAACAAGTGGTATCAAAGCAGGCTGTTTAATCTAAACAGAAAACGATCATGAGTTCGAATACACCAAAGACTACAGGTACGGTGAAGGTCCCTAAGTTCGACAAAGAGAATTACAACCTCTGGAAAATAAAAACAGCTCAGCAATAAGAATCAGATAAGGATATTAATTTCAAAAATATTAATTTCGTAATTAATATTAAAGGATATAAACACCTCAGCAATAAGAATCAGATAAGGATACTACTCCTACCAGACTTAGACTCCAAGGCACCCAATTCGATAAGGAAACAGACTCCTACAAGGAAGGAGTCTAGAACCTTCCTCAAGGCGGTGGCTTGCCCACCAAGTATCCGAATCCTACCGTAATTCTAAGGCTTCTCAGCCTATATAAAGGGACTGACCCCTCATTCTCAGAACTACGTTTTGGCTTAATCCTCGAATAAGGACATGCAAGCCACTACGTCCTAGGTGAGCTCCCGCCTCCACAGCCTCGAGGGCACCATCACCTAGAACTACGTCTTGGCTTGACTCTCAATACGAGATACGTAGGCACTCTGTGAGGACCGATTAGTCTCGAACACGGAAACAACCATTAAAGCACGAAGCTCACCAACCCCTTTGCATTAAATACACACAAACCCTAGCCACAATATTCATAACCTAGTTTTTATTCCACAACATTTGGCACCGTCTGTGGGATGACAACATCAACCATGGTGAAAGCACGAAGGACACCAGTCACAACCGAGGCGACCACCGTCACTTCTACTCCGCCTGAACAAGGGTATGTACCCCCATCAACAGGGGCGATCACCCAACCTCAAGTTTCTCAACCTCCAGGGACGATTCCCCATGTTGAAAGAACTTTACCCATGGTTGTCCATCCAAGCCAGGAGACCAACCCTCTTCAGATGGTGGTCTCTCCCCTTATCAATCATGCACTACCTCCGGGGGTGCGGATCTCTACTACGGATCTCCCTAGAAGTACGAATCCGACATATGGTTTGCCTAACTACCCCCCGAATACTCGAGGTATTGGGCCAAGCGGCCATGCCCTGCAGATACATGAGCCGTATTACCCTCATTACATTAGAGGCTTGGGCCCTGATCAAGGATATTATGACTACTCTGGTCCTTATACTGATGATTCTTCATCTGAGGATGACGATCGTGATCAAGCTCCGAGGAGGCGACATCTAAGCAAGGAGCCTATAAGGCATACTCGACGAATCCATGATGGACCCCCTATGACAGCCGCTGAGAGAATCAAGGCTTATAAAGCCGAGATCTAGAAGCTGAAGGACGATATAGAAAGGGAGCAGCAAAGACAGAATCAAAATCGACCCCCTCCGAGGTCAGGAGGAGAGATTCCCTTTATTGATTTGGAAAGGACTTCTAGGAGGCAGAGAAGGGTTGAGGCCCCAAGAGGTGGAACTACAAGGGCAGAGGCCCCCAAGGGTGACCCCAAAGAGTTGATGCAGCTAGGAGATCCTGATGATCCCACACCTCCATTTACTGATGAGGTGATGAATGCTCGTATCTCAAAGAAGTTTAAGATGCCGACAATCAAGGCTTATGATGGAACGGGTGATCTCGCAAACCACGTTAGGACGTTCTCGAACGCACTGTTACTACAGCTTGCAAGTGACGCCTTGAAGTGTAGGGCGTTCCCTCAAACCTTGTCGGGCATGGCTCAAAGATGGTATAGCCGGCTGCCTGCGAACTCAATTGGCTCTTTTAAGGACTTGAATGCTGCTTTCGTTAGTCAGTTTATCAGCGGAAGAGTTCATGAGAAAAGTTCTGCATCCCTTATGTATGTGGTACAGGGGAAGAACGAAAATCTGAGAGATTACCTCAAGTGATTCACCAAGGAGACGTTGAACATCACTGATCTGGAAAATATGGTGGCCATGGTAGCCCTGGAACACGGAACCACTGATCCCTTCTTTAAAAGGTCTTTGGCAAAACATCCTCCTGAAAACATGGCCGACCTCCAACGAAGGGCCGACAAGTATATCAAGGCTGAGGACAGCATGAAGAAGGAAGCCGTAGGAGGCAATGTCAAGGGTTCCAACGACTCAAAGAAACGAAAGCAAGACCAGGAGTATGATGACCAGGAGTATGATGATAGGGACAAGTATCCCCGAACTAGCGAGGACTCCGACTCTACCCCTAAGAAGGGCCAAGGATCAAGGTTCACTGAGTATGCAAGGTTGAATACTCCTAGGAGTCGAATCTTGTTGGACATTGAGAAGGATAAGGATTTCCGATGGCCGAAGCCACTTAGGGGTGATCCCGCAAAGAGAAACAAGAATCAATATTGCAGATTCCACAAGGATGTAGGGCATGACACTGATGACTGCAAGCAACTCAAAGATGAGATCGAGTTTTTGATCCGTAGAGGAAAACTGAGCCACTTCACTAAGGGTGAAGATCGTGGTGATCAAAGAAGAGATTATAATAGAAGGGATGACGATCAAGATCGCAACCCACAGCCCCGAGGGCTAGTAATCAACATGATCTTAGGAGGCCCGACTGCGGCCGTGACAACTAGGAAATCTCGGAAGGCTTATGCCCGAGAGGTGATGCATATTATTGGAGAGGCACCAAAGCGCGCAAGAACCGAGACAATATTCGAATTTGATGATTCAGACCTTGAAGGAGTGAAGTTCCCCCACGATGACCCACTGGTCATAACTCTTGTGATTGGAAACTCAGAGGTGAAGCGAGTCTTGATAGATAATGGCGCTTCCGTGGATATCTTGTTTTATGATGCATTTATGAAGATGAGGTATAATGACTCTCAACTGACCCCCTCCAACACGCCTATATACGGGTTTAATGGAATAGAATCTAAAGTTGAGGGAACTATTCAGTTGCCCGCAACCATCGGACAGAAGCTGATAGAGGCCACTCAGATGCTAAACTTTTTGGTTATCAAAGCATCTTCTACTTACAATGCCATCCTCGGAAGGACTGGACTCCACGCTTTTAAGGCTGTAGCCTCTACCTATCACATGAAGATCAAGTTCCCAACCAGGAATGGTGTTGGAGAACATAAAGGTGATCAAAAGATGGCACGAAGCTGTTATGTAGCCTTGTTAAGGCCTGATAGAGTCGGAGGGCAGGTCCTTCCGATTGAAGACATGGATGTCCGCAGTGGTAAGGAACACCAAGAAAGGCCAGTAGAGGACATCACACAGAAGCCTCAGACAACCATTGAGGCTAAGGCGTTAACTGACTTCATGGTTGAATGTACCATTGGCAACCAAGAAGTCGGGGGGCAGGAGGTAGTACCCCAAGCAGGAAGTGAACTTCAGAATAAGAATGAGGAGACCAGAAGGAATGGTGGGTGCTCTATTTTGATGGAGCATCAAAAACAAAATCAAGTGGTGCAGGCCTAGTCTTGCAAAGCCCCGATGGGCTCAAGTTATCCTAGTAGGACTTAGCTTCATATTTATCTAATAGTAGTAGAAATAAGGTTCATTGAAACCATTGCAGAGCATGTTGCTCCGAGTAGGACAATAGTACTCTATGTAAGGGTTGAACCCATTTCAAGTTATTAATGCAAGTTTGATTTCCATTCATTGATTGTGTGATTCTATTTATGTTCCAAGCACCTGATGTGTGTAAGTCAAAGATGACCAAGTACCGAAAATAAAAGAATACACGAATGGAAACAAACAAACGCATAAGTAAAACCCTGAAGGATCGAGAGTTAGGTTACAACACAACCATATAAGAGTTTAAGTCCTTGAAGGACCTGGGATAAAAGACAAACATTGAAGCCATGACGGCCAAGCGATCCTGAGAAAGTTACTTACATAAGAGCTTCTCTGAAGGAACCCTTGAAGGGAAAGTTGATAGCATTTATGCAAGAGAATAGTGATGTGTTTGCTTGAACAGCAGCCGATGTGCCAGGGATTGATCCCAAAATTATAACTCACAGGTTGAATGTCGATCCTGAGTGAAAGACAATAAAGCAGAAGAAGAGAAATTTTGCTCCTGAAAGGCAAGATGCCATCAAGCAAGAGGTTGACAAGCTCTTAGAAGCTGGTTTTATTGAGGAGATTCAGTTCCCCGAATGGTTGGCTAACCCTGTGATGGTCAAGAAAGCAAATGGAAAGTGGAGGATGTGTATAGACTTCACTGATTTCAATGATGCATGCCCAAAGGATTGCTTTCCTCTACCAAAGATTGATACGTTGATAGATGCCACAGCTGGACATGAGATGCTGAGCTTCATGGATTGATTCAGTGGCTATAATCAGATTAAGATGCACAAGGATGACATCCCAAAGGTATCTTTCATAACTAACTTTGGTGTTTTCTGTTATCTTGTTATGGCTTTTGGTCTAAAGAATGCGGGAGCTACATACCAACGACTGGTGAATAATATATTTGCCCGTCTAATTGGAAAAACAATGGAGGTCTATGTTGATGACATGTTAGTCAAGATCCTATTCACGGCTGACCACATTGAGCACCTCAGAGAGGCATTTGCATTGCTGAGGCACCACGAGATGATGTTAAATCCGGCCAAGTGTGCTTTTGGCGTTGGATCAGGAAAATTTTTGGGTCTGATGGTTTCAAAAAGAGGCATAGAGGCCAACCCTGATAAGATCAAAGCGATCTTGCACATGGAGCCACCCCGTTCTATACGGGATGTACAAAAGTTGACGGGCCGAGTTGCAGTCCTGGGAAGATTTATCTCCAAGTCTGGTGACAAATGCTTTCCTTTCTTTCAAGCACTGAAGAAGGTGAAAATTTTTGAGTGGACTCCCGAGAGCCAAGAGGCCTTCGAACAGTTGAAGAAATACATGGCCGAAGCCCCGTTGTTAGCCAAACCTAGTCCTGGAGAGACTCTTATCTATACCTGGCATTATCTGAACAAGCGCTGAGCGCTGTACTCATTCGTGAAGAGAAAAAGATTCAGAAACCCATCTACTACATTAGCAAGGTGTTGCATGGGGCTGAGTTGAATTACTCATCCATTGAGAAGTTTGCCTTGGCATTGATAACAGGCTCGAGGAAGCTACGACCGTACTTCCAGGCACACAAGATTGAATTCCTGACGGACCAGCAGTTGAGAAACATATTGCATAGCCCGAAAGCCGGTGGAAGGTTGATTAAGTGGGCGATTGAACTTGGAGAATTTGACATCACGTATAAGCCTCGAACATCCATCAAGGCTGTTAGGTCCAAATGTGTTGTAGAGGGGGGGGTGAATACAACTTTTCGAATATGAGAGGCAATAAAAACGATGCAATAAATGAACACACAGATTCAAGGAATATATTTCTTTATATATAACTTGAAAGGGTTGCTACAACATTCATTACAAAGTATAACAGAAGTTGAGAGAGAAGTGAATGATACTAAGCTCTGTGAATGCACTCTCTCTTTTTCTCTTGTGTTTTTCTCTAGAATTGCTCACTAACTAAGACATTACACAAGTACTTCTATTTATACTACATGTAATCTATGTCCTGTAGACTTCAAAGACTAAGATGTACGTGGCCCAATGATGTCCACATAATTCTTGCCTTATCTTGAAAGCTTGGAAATCTGCCAATCAGAAGATGCCATGTGTCATGTTGAAGCTGCACCTAAGTAGAACTTCTACTTGAGAATTTCTACTTGGCTATCTCGAAATTCCTAAGTGGAACTTCTACTTGGCTATCTCGAAATTCCTAAGTAGAACTTCTACTTGAGAATTTCTACTTAGCCATCCAGAACATTTAGTACTTAGAAAATATTCTGGTCTTCAACTTGAAACTTCAATGCACATCTTGAACTTGTGATATCTTCATGTCTTCTTTATTCTTCAACAAACTCTTGAACATGGTTCTTTATTACTGACATAAACTTGCTATCAATGTCCTGACACTTGATGCATTGGTCTGGTTCATAAGTGACTAGTCTTGATAGTGTTTCTGCTTCTTGAATAAATTACCATATTCACTGAATAACTTGGCTTTCCAATATTTGCTTTCCTTCTTCTTCACTTGAAATCAATTGGTCTTGTTGATACTGATAGTTATGATCTTGATTCTTGATTTATCAAATCACTGAGGCATGAACAACTTTAACTTGAACTTCTCTCAATGATTTCTTCTTGGCTTGATCATAGTTAGCATGTTTAATTGTATCAGTTACCTTGTCTTCATTTAGTGTTGATTTCTTGTGACTTCCTGTTCTTGATTGTCTTCTGGTTAAGTATCTTTTCCTTTAGTTTGAGTTACATTAGTTATAGTGTTACAAGTTTATACACTCTGCCTTTCAATCTCCCCCAATTTGATTGTCTAACAATGACATTCAAATTAATGAAGGATAACTCAACTAAACAATGAGACGAGAAAAGATAATTAACATGACATTCTTGAATAATATACAATTGAAAAGAACTTGAAAACAATACAATGAACATAAAAACTAGAAACAGAATTCGAACCTCGAATTAAAGATCATTTGAGTGATTCCCATCACCTGGATTATTTCATACCTTTTGGTCAAGCTTGTATCACCTTATTGGATTCACTCTAAGGTGAATTTTCCTCAAGTGAGTTAAAGCAACCGAAAGACATGAAGTTTTTCCAACTTCAAGTTCACACCACTCTGACCTTTAACCCTAATTCCGTTTCCTCTTTCTAGCTTCAGCAGCTTGGTCTCTTTCTTCTTTCTGCCTTTTGAGCTTCTCCTTCTGCTGCTTTTCTTTCTTGTATACTGGATCTTTAAGCTGCTTCCACCTAGCATTCAACAAACTTACAGCTTCCATTTCTAGAGGGTTCTTGGGCTCTGGATAAGGATGTTTGAAAAGCCTTCTGAGTTTGTCCACCTCCTGAGTAGTCCTGATCTTTGGAATATCCTCAAAGTTCTTCATGATGAGCTGAGATTTCCAATGAGTTTTATCAGCTTTAAACTGACAATAGATCATCTTGGGGTAGCCCTTGACACGGTTAGTATTGTGGACACTAGCCGCATCTCGCTCCATTTGCTTCTTCTCCACAATTACTTCAGACAGGTAACTCACGAGTCTCTGCTTTTCTTCAACAAACTTGTCTTCCACTTCGCCCCATTTGAACACATATAACACTTTCTCTAGAAATGCAGCATCTTGAGTCTGTAGCAGCCATTGTCTACTCATATGCAAGAGTGTTTGTTTCTGGTCTGCATCTATGTATGCTAAGGCATCAGCTGTATCATCAGCATAAGAGTGTATCCAGTATACACTATCTTTCCCTGGAACGCCAACTGCCTCCCTTATTTCTCCTTGTTCCAGTTCTCCAGAAGGAAGAGTCAAAGCTTCATCTACATTCTTCATTGCTTGAAGAATATTCCATTTCTTTTCTATCAGCTCCGGCTCAATCTTCACGTTGTCGAGAGGGTTTGGAGCAATGACATCACACTTCCACACCTCATTGCTCTTCAAGAATATGACTCTTTCAATGATCCTCACGGATTTATCTTTAAGCTCAGAGGCGAATCCCTTACCCATCATTTGTCTACATACAGCTTTAAGAGATTCCACTGAAAGTTCCATTAAGTCCTTTTCCTCCATGCTCACCCTCTTCATCTTTCCTTGAACCACCATCCGGACAAAATTTGGATAAGCTGAGAATTCTGGACCCTTGTCCTCTGCTAGCTGCATTAACTGATCCCTGTACAGAATGCTTAGCTCCTCAGATTGAGAGTACTGAATTTTAGTCGCTAGCAAGAACAACTCTGACGCAGATCTTCTCATTATGAATTGGTCATCCACAAATAGGAAAGATGTTGGGACTCCTTCTACCAAAGACAAGATAACCTGCCACTCCTTAAGATTTGCATTGTATCCAACCCTGACTTTAGAAATTAATCTCTTCAAAGCATTTATATAGTCCCCAGTCATTGGATTCTGCAAATTCAAGTTGTAGAACAGATCATCTGCATCCTTGTTATGAACTCCTTTTGCACATGGTCCCATCATTATCTTCCTTGCTTCATCCCATTTCTGCCCTATCCTTCTTTTGTCCAGATCAACTTGAGGATTGGCTAGCCTTGCAAGCTCATACTCATACTGCTTCCCTTGTAGCTCCACCTTCTGTTCTAGGAACGCAGCATGTTCTTGCATCATCTTCATTTTATGGAACTGAGCTTGTTCCAAGGCTAACTGTTGAGACTGCAGGGTTTCTTCATCAACAGGATCTTCTTCAGGCATTCCGAAAGACATACCAGCACCTCCACCTTGTTCCTTCAAAGATCGCTTTACAGCATGTGCGAGAGGTACGTCTTCCATATCAGAATCTGAGTCTAGTACCTCCTGTACTGTGTCCTGATGACTCAGGTCAATAACTGGTTCATCTTCTTCAACCATTATTGCCTTACCCTTTCTCCTCCTCAGAGCCTCTTCAGCATCAGCAGGCTCAATTTCTGGTTCCTTGACAAGATCAGCGGGTTCTTCAATTTCTTCGATGTGAACTGCCTGCTGTCTCGTCTCCTGTCCACTCTCCCCCTTAGGTGAGTTATCCTGAGCTCCACCTTGGTCTTCAGATCCACCAGCTGCATAGGAACCTCCAAAACCAGAACCAGAGGCTCCCGCTCCACTAGCACCACCTGCACCACCTGCTCCAGCATCGGGGGGAGGTTGTTCCGACTCGAAGCACTCCGGGGGCACAAAACTCCTGACTGCGAACATCATTCTACTGATCTCCACAATCATTGTATGCATTGTAGACTCCAATGCCCCCATCCTCTCATTGAGAGTGCTTCCCAAGACACCACCAGCATGGCCCAAGTCATTGACCTTATTTGTCAAATCATCAAAAGCTGTAGCTTGACTTGCCATTCTTGCTGCGTAGTCGTCTAGAGCCCGTTGATTGTTTCCAACATTAATCCCCAACTGCCCCATCGACTGCCCGAACTGCTCCATTTTATTCTCCATTGAAGTCATACGAGTATCAAAATGTTCAGTATTAAGGGACGGTGTTTGGTTTAGGTGACCTCGCTCTAATACGCGTTCTGTTGGTATTTGGCGCTCGGTTTCGGGCCTTAAAAATGAAGGTCCCTCTCTCCCTAACCTCTCACACACACTCCCTGTCTCACGCTCGTGTATGTCTTCAATGACTGATCCTAAAAGTGAAGCAGTACCTGCAGAAACTTGATAAGAAATGTTGTTGACAGTTATGGGATCAAATTCTGTTTGTTCCTGAGTTGGAATCTCAGTCTGAGAGGCTGCAAAGTGTCCTTGTACGACATCAGAACCGATCCTCTTTGCAGCATCAGTACGTACCGGTGAAGGTACGGTTGAAGTTCTTAAGGCTTCTTGTCCTCTTGAAGCAACAGTATCATCAAGAGGCACATCATCCTCACCAAAATCAAAATCCCTATGTGCAGAATGTTCAAGGGGTGAACCACTCGCGTGAGGTGGAGTGGTTGCGTGTGACACGCTAGGGTTTGACTGTGGTTGTGAAGTAGCAGCGTGGAAAAGTTTGGCTTTCTTGCGAAAAAGTTGCTGCTCTTCGGGTTCATTCTCCTCATCATCTTGTATAAATATACGTGCTGGTTTTCTGACTTCCGTTAACAGGGGTGATAAAGAGTAGGAATGTGTATCAGACTCAGAGTCAGAAATATGGCTCTTACCCTGGGATAGATCCTGCGGGTTAGCAGGCTCATGGGTCGCGGAATCAGAAACGTAGGAGGAGGAATGAATAGTATGCAGAGAGAGATTACCTGATTGATTACCTTGTGCATCATCGCTTTCCTCATCCGGAATCTCATCAAATGCCTCAGCATGAACAGATGGATTTTGAGCATGTGATGAGACTTGTGATGATGCCTCCAAATTGGTAACTCCTGCATCATATCTAAGCCACATTTGAATATTTTCAGGAGTAGACATTGGCTTACCTTGATGTTTATCCTGATTTGCAATGGTTGCAAGTGACTTAGTGCCCATCCCTAGTGATTCAGATGTGGGGCTTCTGGCAAATCCCTGTCGAATAGCAAGAGCATCCTTCGGTATTAAGTCATTGATTAGCATTTGAAGAAACCGAGGAAACCAGCAGACGACATCAGTGGTAGAGAGGTCTCTGCTTGCAAGGGATCCCATTGAGGCCACTATCTCAGAGAGAACTATGCGTCCATAGTTTATATCCAGTTCTCTTGCTAGGGCTACTGCAAAGGTTTGCATGGGAATCGGAATTTGATGAAAGTCTTTTTCGCGTGCCCGAAAACATCTTGTGATGGCCTCGAAAAAGTAATTCCATTCCGCATGGAAGAATTGCTTTTGGATATTTCCCGTGATTGGGCCTTTTGTAGGATAACATCCAATTTCTTCAAAGAATCTGAGGCGTTCTGCAGCAGTAGGTTCTGGATCATAGGCATCTTTAATTGGGAATCCTAGAACTCTGTTGACAATTTGTTCTGTCACCTCATATTCCTGACCCGCTAAGGTAAACCTGAAACCGTAGGGGGTTGATTTACTCCCAAAAGTAACCGCACTAGTCCATAATTGCTGTAAAGCATCATGTACTAGTGTAGGTTTAGCAGTAAAAGCTTGGCTAGCTTTGGAATACAAATTGAGAAATCGTATCCAAAACTTAAACCGCGGGAGTTGATCACCAATTTCCGTAGAAATATTATAAAAATTGTTTTTAGCAAGTGAAAATTGGTGAGCCATTTTAATTAAAATGTTTTTCCTTAACAAATGTGAATTTTAATTTTAATTTTCGAAAAACAATTAATTAAGGAATTATCAGTTATATCCCTTTTAATTTAACAAAAAGACCAAAAGTCACTCTTGAAAAATTAAACTACGGGTTTTAGATAATTATCACTGTGAGAGGCGAAAATCAACAACCAATTAACAGAATCTGATACCAGTGAAATCAGTGAAGTTATGTGTGTACACACCAGTGAAATCGTGTGTATATGACTGTGAAGCGGTGTGTGTATATACGTATGTATATATGTCGAGAAAGAAGAACAAATTCACAAACACACAAACTCAGATATTACTGGTCACTCAGATAATGGCAGTAAAAAATCGGGCAGTAATTCGTTGTCCGTATGAGATTAGTCACAAAGATCACGAATCAGTGGTTGTAAGTCAAAATCGCCTGTATGTATATGGGGCGGCTGTAAAACTCAATTAGGTAAAAGTGAAAGAATAGATCGAGTTAGAGAAGTATATATAGACATTAATGTGGAATGACAAAAATGTCCCTGTTAAAAAAAAAGTGTGAAAAGTACTAAGTCCATACAGGGGACATCTAAGTCGAACTCTATCTCGAACTTTTGTATCTCGAACTTTTCTATCTCGAACATCAAGTCGAACTTCGAGATAAAGTTCGAGATAGAATTTAACTCGAATAATTATGCATAAAGAAGCACTTTAACCAAAATTACAGCAGAAACTATAGGGAAATACTATCTTGAACATTATTAATTTGTAGTAAACTTGGAAAAACAGAAAATTCAAGATACTTTTCGAGTTAGAGTCTATCTCGAACATCAAGTCGAAATTCGAGTTGAGTTTCGAGATAGACTAAGAACTCTATCTCGAACATCAAGTCGAACTTCGAGATAAAGTTCGAGATAGACTAACTCGAAGTTAATCTCAAATTCTTTCCAAAATACTTCCTTGAATCAAAAAGTCCAGGGTAATTCAAGATATGTTTCGAGTTAGGAGTGTAACTCGAAAAATTCCCTTTAGCTTAACTGAGAACTCTATCTCGAACACCAAGTCGAAATTCGTGTTGAGTTTCGAGATAGACTAAGAACTCTATCTCGAACATCAAGTCGAACTTCGAGATAAAGTTCGAGATAGACTAACACGAAGTTAATCCTCAGTTCTTTTCAAAATATTCCCTTAATGGAAACTTCATCTCAACCTTAGAGATAAAATTCGAGATAGACTTT
The DNA here is from genome assembly GCA_036435485.1 of Saposhnikovia divaricata. Lineage (NCBI taxonomy): Eukaryota > Viridiplantae > Streptophyta > Magnoliopsida > Apiales > Apiaceae > Saposhnikovia > Saposhnikovia divaricata. The sequence continues at coordinate 63,203,453 of CM071598.1, forward strand.
ATCTCGAATATTTTGAAGATAGAATTAGGCACACTGGTAACTCGAACTCGAACTTCGAGATAGGTACTAACTCGAAATTCTTCCCAGACTTAGAATTTTCAAAACTTCACCCTGGAAGCTCAAGTCGAAATTCAAGTTGAATTTCTACATGAGTTTCGAGATAGAGACTAACTCGAAATTTTGAAGATACTTAGAATAATTTGACAATTTTTCTTTGAAAAACTCAACAATTAATTTTGTCAAATTAATATAAATATCAATTCAAGGATTTTAATATATGACATAATTAAAACATTCCTTGATAATTCTAAGGCCTCTAATTACATGAAAAACACAGGTAAATTCATCTAAAAATCATGCAATATTTAGACTATTATGAATTTAACTCCCCCTATGATCATGCAATCTAACAAGCATAAATTCACAGATTTGTGCTATAGAAGACACTTAAAACACAATGAATTCATGCAAAATCACACTATATGCAACCTATAACAATCATTAATTAGGCATATTAAAGTCTAAGCACATAATGATTGATTAGCTTGCACATACAAACATAAACATGGATTTTACAGATAGAAGGCTTTACTAACTTGTGTTAAGCATTCCCAATTCACCAACCAACCTATTGAATGTTACTTCATCAAGAGGTTTGGTGAATATATCTGCAATTTGTTGCATTGTGGGCACAAAATGTAGCTCCACAGTCCCCTCCTCGACATGTTCTCTTATGAAATGATACCTGATGTCAATATGCTTGGTTCTTGAGTGATCTACAGGATTGTTGGTTATGGCAATGGCACTTGTGTTGTCACACATGATTGGAATTTTCTTGTGCTCCATGCCATAATCCTTCAATTGGTTCCTCATCCACAGTATTTGAGCTACACAGCTTCCAGCAGCAATGTACTCAGCTTCAGCAGTAGAAGTAGATACTGTATGTTGCTTTTTACTTTGCCAGGACACCAATCTTCTGCCAAGAAATTGGCAAGCACCAGATGTGCTTTTCCTATCAATCCTGCAACCTGCATAGTCTGAATCCGAATAGCCAATAAGATTAAAACCTGTATCTCTTGGGTACCAAATCCCTAGATTTGGTGTGCCTTTGAGATACCTAAAAATTCTTTTGACGGCTACGAGATGTGATTCTCTAGGATCCGCTTGGAACCTTGCACACAAACAAGTTACGAACATTATATCTGGTCTACTTGCAGTTAAATAGAGGAGTGAGCCAATCATACCTCGATAGCTTGTGATGTCAACTGATTTACCTGATTTGTCTTCATCAAGCTTCGTGGCTGTTGCCATGGGAGTCTTAGCTGCTGATGCATCTTCTAGATTATACTTCTTGAGTAAATCTCTGACGTACTTGGATTGACAGATAAAGATACCATCTTTTCTCTGACTGATCTGTAATCCAAGGAAGAAGGACAGCTCTCCCATCATGCTCATCTCATATTTTTCCTGCATTAGCTTGGCAAATTTCTCGCACAAGCGCTCATTTGATGACCCAAAAATAATATCGTCCACATATACTTGAACAAGTATTAAGTCATTTCTCACAACTTTATAGAACAATGTTTTATCAATTACTCCCCTAACAAAACCATTTTCAATTAAGAATAGAGATAGGGTTTCATACCATCGCCTTGGGGATTGCCTGAGGCCATAGACAGATTTGAAGAGTAGATACACAAAATCTGCATGTTCTGGATCAACGAAGCCGGGCGGCTGTTCCAGATACACTTCTTCTTCTAACTCTCCGTTCAGGAAGGCACTTTTCACGTCCATCTGGAATACCTTGAAGTTCTTATGTGCTGCAAATGCCAAGAACATCCTGACTGCCTCAAGTCTTGCAACTGGTGCATAGGTTTCATCATAATCAATTCCTTCTCGCTGAGAATAACCTTTTGCAACCAAACGAGCCTTGTTTCGTGTTACAAGTCCGTTTTCATCCAGTTTATTTCTGAATACCCACCTAGCTCCAATTACGGATTTGTTCTTTGGTCGGGGTACCAGTTTCCAAACTTTCTGCCTTTCAAACTGATTGAGTTCCTCTTGCATTGCAATCACCCAATCAGCATCGCCAAGAGCTTCTTCTATTTCTTTAGGTTCAAGCTTGGATAAGAACCCAGAATATAAGGAGATATTAGCCATGTCAGCTCTTGCAGTTCTTCTAGTAGTCACACCAGCATCTGGATCACCAATAATTAACTCAAACGGATGGTCTCTATTCCATACCCGTTCACCTGGAAATTGTCTAGATGATTCAGCTTGACTTTCTGAGTTGGGGTGCTGACTACTTTGAATATTTTCACTAACTCCCCCTGAGTTAGTGCCAGCTCCTACAGAACTAGAGTCAACTCGACTCGAGCCTTGAACAGTAGTCCTTGAGCTGCTATTTACTCCCCCTGAGTTGTTGCCGGTTGGTACTGAAGAAGTCTCTCCTGATCTTGTAGAATTAGCTCGTTCACTAGACTCAGGTTCACTAGAATCTCTTGAAATTGATGAGAGTTTGGTATCGTCGAATCTGACGTTGTAGCTTTCCGTCACTTTTCGATCATTCACCAAGAACACTCTATAAGCTGCCACCACGTCTGTAGAGTAACCAACAAAGATTCCTTCACGAGCTTTTGCTGCAAACTTGCCTAGATTTTCATCATCTATAAGCACATAGCATTTTGCTCCGAAGACATGAAAGTATTTGATTGTTGGTCTTCTGTTGTTCATTAGCTCACATGGTGTCTTTTCTTTATCTTTTATGATCAAGGTTCTATTTTGAGTGTAACAAGCGGTACTCACTGCTTCGGCCCAGAAATACAAAGGAAGTTTTGAATCATACAACAAAGTTCTTGCTGCTTCAACCAAAGTTCTATTCTTCCTTTCAACTACTCCATTTTGCTGTGGAGTTCTCGGGGCTGAATACTGACGACGTATTCCCTTAGATACACAGAAGTCATTTAGCACTGCGTTTTTGAATTCAGTGCCATTGTATGATCTAATCGTCTTCACAGTAAGTGTTGAAACATTCTCAATTTGAGTGATGTGATCAATGATTAAGAAAGGTACTTCGTCTTTCGTCATTGCGAACAATACCCATGTATACTTGGAGAAGTCATCCACGATTACCAAAGCATATCTTTTCCTAGACAAAGATAGGACATTCACTGGGCCAAACAAATCCATATGAAGAAGTTGTAGAGGCTCAGTAATACTAGAAATTTCTTTGCTTTTATGCGATGCTCGCTTCGACTTTCCCATTTCACAAGCTTCACAGAGTCCTTTCGGAGCGAACTCCATTTGAGGTAGATCTCTCACCAATTCTCGCCTTGCGAGAGCATTCATCGTTTTGAAGTTTAAGTGAGATAGATTTTTGTGCCATAACCAGCTTTCATCATCCGAGGCTTTGCTGTAGAAACAGGTGACCTCATCCTGATTTGCTGAATCCATATCTGCAACAAAAAGATCTGCCTTTCGAACTCCTCTTAAAGCTAGTGAGCCTTCCTTGATGTGAGTGATTGAGACACCTTTCTTGTTGAAGACAATTTCGTAACCTTTGTCACAGAATTGACTTATACTCAACAGATTGTGCTTTAGTCCCTCAACATAGGAAATATCTTCAATGATGACATTGCCAGTTTTCAGTTTGCCATATCCCTTAGTCACACCTATGCTGTCATCTCCAAAGGTAACATAAGGGCCAGCCTTCATAACCAACTCTGTAAGCAGGGACTTATTTCCAGTCATATGCCTCGATGCTCCACTGTCTAGCACCCATATAACTTTATTTCTATTCTGCTTAATGCCCTGCAATGACAGATTGGTTAGACATTCTTCGGAACCCAACTTTGATTGGGCCCGGCTTTTCGATAAGATCGAGAATCAACAGATTTAACAACAGGAGATGCACTTTTCTTCACATTACTAGAGCTTTCGACTATCTCCTTTCCTTTCTCAGACTTGACAGATTTGTCAGTCTTAGGAGAAGGTTTGTTACTCCTAACTTTAGGAGGACTGACAGTCTTGGCTCTACCATACTTTTTCTTGATATTTGAGCTAGCAACAGTATTTGAGCATGACTGGCTAGATGCATTCATTAAATGCACAAAAGTTTGCATGATATTAAAAGTGCATGGCATACAGTTAGGTTGACCATACTGTGCATGATTCTGATGCAGATTATTCATTGTATGTGTGGTAGGCATGGCATGTGCAGCAGGAACATTCATGTTAGCTTTGCATGCATAAGAAAGATGTTCAGTAGATTTACAATGATAACATGCTTTCTTTATTCGTTCAGCCTTAACCTCTTTTATGCCTTTTTCTTTCTTTCCTTGTTGTTTAACAGCCTTAGCTCCTAATCCCAGTCTAGATTCATCTCTAGGGAAATTGATTTTCACTTGTTTAATAGGAGTTACAGGTTGTTCTTTCTGGCGATCTTCCATCTCAATCTCATATCTAGCTATCAATTCAGTCTCTTCTTCTTCTATTCTAGGAACAAGATGTTTGTAGATAGGTTTGACAGCCGATTTAAGAATTCTAGGTGTTTCCTGTTTAAGGTCACTGGAACTAGGGTCAATAGGTCTCTTTCCTTCTTTCTTAGGAAGGTCAGAATAATCAAGCCCTATACCTACTCCAGTTATCTTCTTAAATGTGTCATTATCTACATACACTTTACTAGCAGCTAGTTTGTATGCTTCGCATTTAGTTTCTAACTCAGCTAGATTGTTCCTAAGACATGCTTCTACTTCTTCCTTAAGGACAAGCTTGTGTTCCAGAGATTTAATAAAGTCTCTTAGAGAAGTATCTACAGTGCAAGCAGCCTCTAGCTCTTCCACTTTTGCCTCAAGCATTCGGCATTTGGCAACAAGTGTTTTCTGTTCCTTTTGAGAAGAGTCTAGGCTTTTGCACAACATATAGATCTCTTCACTAAGAGCCCCGTTCTGTTCTTTATAATCATCAATAGACATTTCTACTTTAAGAGTCAGAACTGGTACCTCTGGTTCCTCTGATGTCTCAGCCATGAGCGCAAAGTTCGCTACATGAGTAACGTCTTCCTCATCTGAATCATCCCAAGCTCTTCCTTCTGTCACCAATAAAGCTCGTTTTCCATGTCTTTCCTTCAACAGTGCTTCATAGTTGCTTTTGAGAGCTTCAAATGTTTCTTTTGGATAAGTCTGTTTAGGCTTTTTGCAGTCCGAGGCAAAGTGTCCAGCTTCACCACAATTATAGCATTTGAACTTCATTTTGAAATCCAAAGGAGATTTGTAGCTGGTATTCTTGCCTTTTCCTTTGTAGCCTGACGAACTACCACCACCCTTAGCAGCCCGATAATAAGATGAAGATTTTCTCTGAGGTCGGTTGCTCTTTCTAAATCTCATGTTGCTGAACTTCCTTGCCATGTATGCCACGACACTATCGTCCATGTTGTCCAGCTCTTCTTGGGTGTAGTAGTCATCATCACTGTCAGATGCGCACTCGTCATCATTATCAACTTGATGTGGTGCAAGTGATGATTTAGGCTTTGCTGCAACCATTGCCTTCTTAGACTCTTCCTCATCAGCAACTAATCCTGATGCACTTTCTTTTCCCTTTGAATCATTGTCCCATGCTTGATCTTGAAGAGTTTCCAGCTCATAGGTCTTTAATATTCCATAATACTCTTCCAGAGAAGTTGTATGCAAATCTCTGGTTTCTCTGATTGCGTAGACCCTATGTTCAATGCTTTTTGGCTGGTTCCTCAGATATCTCGTATTAGTCTCAACCATGGGGAGAGTTACACCTCTCAGATTCAAATCCAATACCAACTGACTGAATCGTAGGTAGACATCTGTTATGCCTTCTCCTTTCTTTATTCTAAAGGTGTCATACTCCATCTTGAGTATGAGTGTTTTGTTGCTTCTGACCTCTGCAGATCCTTCCATGACAACTTCTATCTTGTCCCAAATCTTCTTCGCTGTAGTCAAACCTTTGACTATGTTGAACATTTCATGATCAAGAGATTCCATCAAGGTTTGTCGTACGGCAGTATCCAAAGCTATTTGCTCTTTATCAGCATCCGAAAAGTCCGCTGGCTTTTTGGGCTCAGACCGAGGTGGTATAACCACTCCTCCTTCCGTATGTGAAGGAATAACTGCCATTGGGACAAATTTACCCTTGTCAAGGACTTCCAGATATTCAGGGTTAACAGTCTCTAGATATAGTCTCATTCTGAAAACCCATTCTTCATAGTGATCTTTGTTGAACATTGGGATCTTGAATGCATTTTTAGGAGCCATCTCAATTCTGGTCACTAAAAGTTTCTAAGTACCCAAGACTAGGCTAAGTAGAATATTTATGTAGAACTTTTGCCTAAGTCGAAATTTCTCTAAGTAGAAATTTTGCTCAAGTCGAAATCACCAAGTAGAAATTGTCCAAGTCGAAATTCTACGTAGAAATTCTCAAGTAGAAATTCTATGTAGAACTTTTTGCCTTAGAATAATTTTTCTGCAGATTTCTTTAAATATTGAATAAACAATATTATCACTTTAACACTTTTTGACTTTGAATGCTTTACTCACCAAACTCACCTAACCCACATGCTAGGTACTGAGTATGTCTTTTACTTTCGGCCGAATAAAGTAAATCAAAAAGTCCAAAAACCACCTTTTTATTCTTTTACTATTGAAAAGGAGATCAAAAAGTTGTTGGGTTGTATTCTTTGATAAGAACAGATGATGAACACTCAAGAACACCAAATATGAACTAACCCAGATAAATTCACAAAAATTAATTAAAATACACCCAAGCTAAATAATCACACCTGGAGTATTTAAATAATTTTTCAGATGAGTTTTCACTACCAACGAATTAAAACACACTTTTCGAGAAAATGAAAAGTAGATCTGAAAAATGAAAACTCACGATTCTTCTACTCAACACAAGGATCTATGTTTTGTATGTTAAACATATAGCTCTGATACCAATTGTTAGGTCCAAATGTGTTGTAGAGGGGGGGGTGAATACAACTTTTCGAATATGAGAGGCAATAAAAACGATGCAATAAATGAACACACAGATTCAAGGAATATATTTCTTTATATATAACTTGAAAGGGTTGCTACAACATTCATTACAAAGTATAACAGAAGTTGAGAGAGAAGTGAATGATACTAAGCTCTGTGAATGCACTCTCTCTTTTTCTCTTGTGTTTTTCTCTAGAATTGCTCACTAACTAAGACATTACACAAGTACTTCTATTTATACTACATGTAATCTATGTCCTGTAGACTTCAAAGACTAAGATGTACGTGGCCCAATGATGTCCACATAATTCTTGCCTTATCTTGAAAGCTTGGAAATCTGCCAATCAGAAGATGCCATGTGTCATGTTGAAGCTGCACCTAAGTAGAACTTCTACTTGAGAATTTCTACTTGGCTATCTCGAAATTCCTAAGTGGAACTTCTACTTGGCTATCTCGAAATTCCTAAGTAGAACTTCTACTTGAGAATTTCTACTTAGCCATCCAGAACATTTAGTACTTAGAAAATATTCTGGTCTTCAACTTGAAACTTCAATGCACATCTTGAACTTGTGATATCTTCATGTCTTCTTTATTCTTCAACAAACTCTTGAACATGGTTCTTTATTACTGACATAAACTTGCTATCAATGTCCTGACACTTGATGCATTGGTCTGGTTCATAAGTGACTAGTCTTGATAGTGTTTCTGCTTCTTGAATAAATTACCATATTCACTGAATAACTTGGCTTTCCAATATTTGCTTTCCTTCTTCTTCACTTGAAATCAATTGGTCTTGTTGATACTGATAGTTATGATCTTGATTCTTGATTTATCAAATCACTGAGGCATGAACAACTTTAACTTGAACTTCTCTCAATGATTTCTTCTTGGCTTGATCATAGTTAGCATGTTTAATTGTATCAATTACCTTGTCTTCATTTAGTGTTGATTTCTTGTGACTTCCTGTTCTTGATTGTCTTCTGGTTAAGTATCTTTTCCTTTAGTTTGAGTTACATTAGTTATAGTGTTACAAGTTTATACACTCTGCCTTTCAAAGGCTCAGGCGTTGGCTGACTTCGTGGTTGAATGTACCATTGACAACCAAGAAGTCGGGGGGCAGGAGGTAGTAACCACCCCCGGAAGTAAGGATAAAGATGAAGAACTTGTACCCGATCAGAGGGAATATTGGGTGCTCTATTTTGATGGAGCATCAAAAACAAAATCTAGTGGTGCAGGTTTAGTCTTGCAAAACCCCGATGGGTTCACAGTTGAGTATGCTTTGAAATTGGACTTTCCAACAACCAACAACGAAGCTGAGTACGAAGCCTTGATAGCCGGGTTAGGCTTGGCCAGAATCATGAGGGTCAAGAATCTTAAAGTTTGTGGGGATTCAAGACTAGTGGTATCGCAAGTGAATGGTGACTTTGAAGCCAAGGATGAAACTATGGCGAAGTATTTGAGAATTGTGAAAGCTGTTATGACTCAGTTTGATGAGTGCTACGTGGAACACATTCCTAGAGAAGAGAACGTTAAGGCTGATGCCCTGTCTAAGTTTGCATCTTCTGAGATAGAGAATTATGCTGAGAGTTTTTACTTCCAGGTCCTGAAGACCCCACTATCAATGCGAAATTGGTAGCACCAGTTGATGTAAGCTGAAGGATAGACCCTCTTAAAGCTCATCTTTGGACTGGTTGGCTCCCTGATAATGCCTTAAAGGCACATAAACTGTCAGTGAGAGTGTTAAAATAAGAGGTCCTTTGTCATTCCATACTTAAAATCTTGAATCTCAAATCCCGACACAAAATTTTAGCCTTGATGGCCAAAAAGGCTGTCTGCCTCCAATCAAGTTTGCCGTTTGAGTTAAGGACTTGAATCAAGAGCCGTCAATTGAATTCAAACCAAGGCAAGGTCCTGTGAGCATAAGAAGAAGGTTGGAAACCTAGAATCAAGATAAAGGGTTGACAACCAGCCAAGGCACACCAGACTTGAAGTCAAGTGCTGAGTGGCAAGGGAACTTCTTGAACGATCAACTGAGAAGCAAGACCTTCACCATATGTAGCAAGGGGGCAAGAACTAAAGCTTCATCACAAGTTTCACATTTTAGAACGAGAATGAAGGGTTGGTTATAACTGACAACCATGAACGGATTCAAGGTTTAAAACCAAGGAGTCAACAAGTAAGTTAAGGCCTAGAAGGTCACGAAAGCTATGAAAGCCAATTTTGAATTGAAGGATGTCTATTTGAATATAGACATTGAGGTCCAAATATCGACATTTGAATACTGACGTTGATGTCCAAATATTGACGTTCATATACTGACATTGAGGTTCAAGGACCAAGCAACGACCGACCGAGCTCTGAGGGGGGCTCCAGCCGACGAAAGGTGGTATTCTACAGCCAACGATCAGTGTCATTATTCAAGAACGAGGATTCAGATATTGCGAAAAAGCTCCGAGAGGCACGACAAGGCACCCGAGGAAAGACCAGGACCTCCTAGCAGCCGACCAGCTGCCCGAGGAGGGGTCTGACCGACCTCTTGGCAGCCTCAGCCGAACAGGAGCACCTGGCATAAGACCAGGACCTCCTGTCAGCCGACCAGCTGCCCGAGGAGGGGTCTGGCCGACCTCTTGGCAGCCTCAGCCGACCAGGAGCACCTGGTAAGCCGACACCGGACCTCTCAACGCTGTTTGGGCCATATCTTGAGCTCCGGGTATCAGATTTGGACGATCTTACAGTCCACGCGAAGCTCACGAAGTTTTCTACAACCTTGGAAGGTACCAGCCGACCAGGAGCACCTGGCAGGCGACCAGGACCTCCTGTCAGCCGACCAGGTGCCAATGAAGGGGTCTGGCCGACCTCCCGGCACTTCCCGTCACTTCCCGTCAGTTGGTTGGGCCGATTGATGGTTCTGATTCTTAAATTTATCGCCGCGTAGCGTCGATTAGCACCGTTTAGTGCCGTCTTATATCATTTAACGTCATAAATTAAATGACATCTAGGGCTGATTAGCACCGTTTAGTGCCGTCTTGCGCCCATTTAACGTCGTTTAGCATAGGTTAAACATCGTTTAAGCGCCGGTTAGTGCCGTTTTGGTCAACATGGAGCCCCTGTCAACCTGTCAGCCGATTAGGAGCACCTGGCAGCCGATCAAGGAGCACCTGTCGGCCCGGTTGATGGTTCTGATGAAGGTTTTTGGTTTCTAGATGGAACGTCGACCTTCGAACACTCCTAAACTTAGCGCCGTTCAGCATCGATTAGCACCGTTTAGTGCCGTCTTACGCCATTTAACGTCGTTTGACATAGGTTAAACATCGTTTAAGTGTCGTTTAGAGCCATTTGGGCCAGCAAGGTGCACCTGTCATCCGTCAAGGTGCACCTGTCAGCCGTCAAGGTGCACCTGTTAGCCGACCAGCTGTTAGGGAAGGGGTCCGGCCGGCCAGGAGCAGATGTCAGCCGTCAAGGTGCACCTGTCATCTGTCATGGTGCACCTGTCATCTGTCAAGGTGCACCTGTCATCCGTCAATGTGCACCTGTCATCTATCAAGGTGCACCTGTCAGCCTTCAAGGTGCACCCGCCATCCGTCAAGGTGCACCTGTCATCCATCAAGGTGCACCTGTCATCCGTCAAGGTGCACCTGTCATCCGTCAAGGTGCACCTGCCAGCCGACCTGGAGCACCTGTCAGTCGACCAGCTGACCAGGGGGTGGTTGCAACTGTCCCGGGTTCCCTTTTCAGCTGACCGTTTAAGCACCGTTTAGTGTCGATAAGCACAGATTAGTGCCGATAAGCACCGATTAAGTGCCGATTAGCACCGATTAGTGCCGATAAGCACAGGTTAGTGTCGTTTTATGCCATTTAACATTGTTTAACATTGTTTAAACATCGTTAAGGATGATTAGTGCCGGTTAGCATCGAATTAACATTGTCGTAAATGCGTTGGTCGCTCCACGCTTTACATCAAGACAATACTCGTGAAACACTAGTGTACAAAGATGAACCCTGACCCGAGTCTCGAAAAAGACCATTAAAAACTTCAAGGAAAACCTGATCAGTTTTCCTGGAAGTTGGGGGGCAAATGATATGGGCTAAAAGTAAGCCCTAAAGACACATTTAATGTTGCATTAATTAGACCCAGCATGGTCTAAACGTGGGGGCCATTAGTGGGGCCCAAACCCATATTTTCAATATTAATATTAAAGGATATAAACAGCTCAGCAATAAGAATCAGATAAGGATACTACTCCTACCAGACTTAGCCTCCAAGACACCCAATTCGATAAGGAAACAGACTCCTACAAGGAAGGAGTCTAGAACCTTCCTCAAGGCGGTGGCTTGCCCACCAAGTATCCGAATCCTACCATAATTCTAAGGCTTCTCAGCCTATATAAAGGGCCTGACCCCTCATTCTCAGAACTACGTTTTGGATTAGTCCTCGAATAAGGACATGCAAGCCACTGCGTCCTAGGTGAGCTCCCGCCTCCATAGCCTCGAGGGCACCATCACCTAGAACTACGTCTTGGCTTGATTCTCAATACGAGATACGTAGGCACTCTTTGAGGACCGATTAGTCTCGAACACGGAAACAGCCATTAAAGCACGAAGCTCACCAACCCCTTTGCATTAAATATGCACAAACCCTAGCCGCAATATTCATAACCTAGTTTTTATTCCACAACATAAAAGAAAAAAAATAATCTATTTACCTTCTTAATAGCATCTTCAACAATGTTTTATAAAAATAATTGACTAAATATTGATTATGTAAAATTTGTTGAATTTGTAACGTGTTTTTATAATAGAGTTAACTATATTATTTAAATATGGTAATTAATGATGTGGAATTGTACTACAGCTTGCTAAAAGGTTCGATAAATATAGGAAACCTATTGTGATTCTCTAAATTTTAAACTAAGAATTTTGTTACGTTGAAGTGGACAAAATTTTACAAAATCGCTATAATTCTTATTTAAGATAATTTATCTTATCTTAACCTAAAGACTTACATGGTTGAAATACTCTAAGAATTGAAGAATTTAAGGTATCCAAAAGAAAAAGTTGATTTCTAAAAAAAGTAAAAAACAAATTAACTCGGGGAACTTGACAAAACGACGCCGTTGAAAGTTAAAAAAACCTAAAACCAGGTGCGAAGACAAGTTGAGTTTACAAAAACAACATATGAAAGTCATAAACTAAAGTACGTGTCGCTCAGTGAGTCCTCTTGTTGCTGTGTTTTTGTATTTTGGGGACTCCAGAAACATTTATTTTCCTATCTACTACTCATTTTACTCTGTTTTTTTTTGGGGTTCAAGTTCAACTGGTATGTTTCTGTGTATCTATTCTTCTATAACTACATATATGTAATTGTCATTTTGTTTATTTATATCCTTTGTTTTGCTCAATTGATATCTGTTTTGCACTAGATTTTTATGTGTTGTGTTTATGATTTTTGTTGATTTTTATTGGATGCATGTTTTGATTAGGGTTTTACTTATGTCTGTTAAATTCGGCGATATCGATCTCAACTCAGATTTGGTACCCATTGAAGAAAATAAGGATTTGGATGAGATTGCAACTGCTAGGATGGTAAATTCATTTCCTGATGATACCCTAATTAATCAATCTAGTAATCAGATTAGGGCTGATGATTCTAGGGTTTTTGGGGTTGATGAAATTAGGGCTTCTGGGCTTGGGAAGGCGGTGGGAGCCGAGGGTTTGCGGAAAAGTGGTGAGACTGAACCTAGTGATGATAGAAGACAATTGAATGGGATGGCGTTCAAGGACTTGAATGGTGTAGTGGGGAAAGGAGGAGGAACTGAGGTTAGGACTGATTTGGGTGTGGAGAGTAATGGTGTAGTGGTTGATAGCATTGTGCGGAAAGATTATGCTTCCTACGAAGATGGGAACAATGAGATTAGTCTTGTTGTGAATTTAAATGCGGATTATGTTGCGTATGGGGAAACAAAATTTAATGGTACGGAAGGGTTTGGAGTAAATGAGATTAATAATCCATTGAAGGATTCGAGTGGTGCTTTGGATGGCTTAGTAGACAATGCAGCTATTCGCTTAAATAGTCTGGAGATTGGAAACCTGAGTTCAACAATTATAAAGAGTGGGACGTGCATTAAAGAGGCTGCATATGATGCAAAAGGGTGCAATGACTCTCACATGGAAAGGGAAGGTGATTTTCACTTGTCTGATCTTGTTTGGGGAAAGGTCACGAGTCATCCATGGTGGCCTGGCCAGATATATGATCCTTCATGTGCATCTAAGAAGGCGTTGAAATACAAAAAGAAAGACTCTTTCCTGATTGCCTATTATGGGGATCAAAGTTTTGCTTGGAATGATGCTTCGCGAATCAAGCCATTTCGGATGTACTTCTCTCAGATGGAGAAACAAAGCAACATGGAATCATTTACTCATGCTGTGAGTTGTGCTTTGGATGAATTTTCTAGAAGAGTGGAGTATGGGTTGGCGTGTTCATGCTTGCCAAAGCAAGTATTTTCTGACATTGAATCACAGGTTATTGTCAACGCTGGCATCCGAAAAAAGCAAGGTGTCACTGTAGGTGGAGACCGCTTTTCAACTGCTGCTTCATTTGTGCCTGCGAAGCTTGTTCACTATATCAGAGAATTAGGTGAAACTCCTTTTGACGTGATTGATAGGTTGGAACTTGTGACTGCAAGAGCTCAATTGTTGGCATTTAACCGTTGGAAAGGTAATGCGCAGCTACCTTCTTTCAGTATGCTTGGTGGTTTGTTGGAGGAGAATGATTTTCCTATATCTGGGAAAGAAAGGGATTTTAATGGATTGACGGATTGTGCACTTGTAGCTACAAAAATTGACGGGAAAGGGAACTCTGTAACACAAGATAGTTCTTTTAGAAAGCATAAACACAGCACCGGGGATGATTTACGTATTAGGAAAAAAAAGAAGTACATGCAAGAGTTGATGCCTGAGAACTACGCAGATGGTGAGGATCAGGTGGAACAGAATGCCGACGAGAAGAATATATTCCCATCTGGTAAGAAAAGCACTGTGACTACGCCTACTGTCTCAAGAGGGGAAATTGGGAAGGGTCATGTGTCACCTGCTGAAAAGCTTTTTGAAGTTGGAGATCGCATACGCAAGGTTGCATACCAACTTTCGGGATCTGTTTCATTTCTCAGATCTGGTGAAAGCACATCTCAGAATGGTGTGAATATAAAGGGAGTAAATCATTGTAGGTCTCTTGGTGTCTCATGTTCCAGTTCCGAGAAGGTTTTAAAAGGTAGTATCGGGAATGAATACACTGTAGCTGAGATGTTGTTGCACCTCTCCTTGTTCGCTGGGAATCCTATGAAAAGTGGCGGCAACAAACTAAATTCAGTGATTAGGTTTTTCACCGATTTCAGAAATTCAGTTTGCTTGGAGAATTCTAATCCAGGTTGCATTCACCTGTTCACAAGTGTGATATCTGATAATTGTACCCCAAAAAGTTCACCTGATGGGTTCAAAGGAACAGAAGAATCTTACCGGGCAATCATGACCAGTCAAGGAACTTCTGGAAAACAGATGCTAAATGAAATTGAGGGTGAGAGGGAAATGCCCAATGTTGAAGAAGCAGCAGAACAATCTAATGTGAATCCCGGTCATGCTAATGAGGAACTTGAAAAATATAGTCCTACTGCATTTATACTTAACTTCAGTGATTTAAAATCTATACCTTCGGAAGCAAACTTGAACACGATATTTAGTAGACATGGCCCCTTGATTGAATCGGATACAGAGGTGTTGAAGAAAAGCAACCGTGCAAAAGTGGTCTTCAAGAGGCGTGATGATGCTGAAACTGCCTTCAGCAGTACTGGGAAGTTCAGCATTTTTGGACCATCCCTTATCAGTTATCGGTTACACTATTCACCTTCACCGCGTAAACCTTCTAATCCGGGAAAAAAACGTAAGCGAAACGATGAGACATCTGTTAAAGGGAAGGGAAATCAGGTGATGATACAGTCGGAGGGATGTGCATAGATCAACCAAGACTTTCTTGGCTTTGATCTTTATTAGAAAATGTAGTGTTTTTCTTTTTTTTGTGTGGTAGTTAGGGTTTACATATTAATGCAACCAGACAAGGCTTGAGATCTTTCTCTGGATATCTTTTAGAAATTTTCTTTGAAAATATTTAACAATGCCATATTTCTTAGTTTGGCTGTTGTGTTTTCTATCTTGGTCGGTTATGTAGACTAACTAATAGATTCCTAATGAATTGTTCATTAGTTGAATGCGTTTTCATAGTTTTGCTATAGTTTTCTATGATGGGTGCAGACAGTATGAGTATGCTTGAAAATGAATTGGATTTGTAATACTATCAAGCTTGATTGTGTTAGGAAATTTTTTTCTATTCTTCTTGATGATAAACATGCTTTGTATCTAGCTGCTGATGCTTTCCAACTAGCATGACATGCAAGTAACCGGGCTTTATAAGGAAAATGCCAGAGAACCAAAAACTTGTCAATGCTAATGCAGGGAAGTAGTGTAACACAATATCTTTGGTGACTAGCCAAAGAGCTACAAGTAAGAAGTCTAGTGTTAGATATGTTACTAATTACTTATATCTTGAACCATAGCTTCATGTTCCATGTTTGATGATTGTGGTCTACTTAACAGGATTCAGTGTGTTTAGTTAGTAGTCTACATACTACGGAAACAACTTCCATCGCAGACCAAATATTTTCTCTGATCTACATGTTTTTCCTGTTGAGCAAAGCAACATTTGTGTGTATGAGTAACTGCATATCATGGTGTTAAACCTGTTTTTGCTAGGCCCTCTCCAAGCTTGCTGCTTGGCGTTTTTGTGTGTTTACTCAAGCTTTTTGCATGAGAAAGGAGCAACTTATATTTACATAACTGTACTTAAGTTTCCTAGCACTTTTCTTATAAAAATCTTGCCAATAATATATCCCTTTGCTAACGTGGTGAGGTCCCTTCTTTACCAATGAAAGAGAGTGGGTTAAATACCTTAAGTTTTCTCCCGAATTCAAATGACTTTTAAAATTTTAAACATGCTTTGAAAAGACATCAACGTTTTCGCAACTTTTATGAAATTAACAAAAAGGGTCAATGTTGTTGAATTTCAAAATTTTATACTTAATAGAAATTCAGTATTGTTATGTCCAATATAAGGAAATAATTGACTTGGTCAAACGAATTCCAAGATTTGTCTTTTTCGATTATGTCCTGACATGACATTTGCAATCAGTTATGTATGCATCTAGGATCTAGCTGTAATTTTTTTTTTTTTGGCGAGTGATCTAGTTGTAATTGCAACCAGTCATGTTTGCACCCATTGCGTTCCGCAACCAGTGCATATTGCATTAGAAATACCTTTTGTACATAACGATATCAATTTTGGTGTCATGATCACACTTTGAATATTAAATGCTCTATGAAGACGGAATGAAGATTTTTTGTACAGTTTAAGACCTAATTCTATATTCTGATAAATTGTCCCAACACTTGTTGGGGAATTAAAGCTAACTGAGCTCCCGGAGTAAGTGGGTTACCATATTCGGGAGTTGAGTGTGCTAGTAGCCCTCCGGATTAATCGAGGTGCGTCAAGCTGGCCCGGACACTGGATTATCAAAAAAAAAAAAGTTGTCCTTGTTGGGGGATTATAAGATGTCTGCGTGACATAATTGGTAGAACTTGCTCTTTAATCTGGTGGGTTAACCTCATCGGGAGGTAAGGATCCGTTCGTGCATGTGCATTTAGAGTAAGTCATGACCGTCCTTACAACTAAATGTACGAGGAATGAGCTGATAGCGGTAGATGTTAGTTCCGATAGATTGGGCTAATGTTGTATATGTGAAGTCCTTGGTTTTAGTTGAACCTTGGGATCATTGGATTAGACTTCATCGCATAAGCTCTTCCAAATGGGCTTCGTGAACGGTTGGTTCAGCAACCTATCGTAAGTAGGCTTTTGAGCCTACTAGCAAGAGACCTACTTGTATTGGGTTTAGATTTCTTATTCTTCAAGAACTACGTGAGACCTGTTGGAAGCTAGTATAAGAGACCAACGCTACCACTTAGTCATCGATAAACACATAAACCATCATTCTCCGATCACTTATTTTTTCGGCGAAGAACCACCATCACATATTTTGAATCTGGCATATAACCTTGAATTTTGCTATAACAAATTTCTCCGTTAACAAGTGTATAAATTCAAGAGATAGTTGATACTCTTACTTGATACTTGAAACTTGGTACTCATGAGGTAGTTGATTTGTATCATTTGGAGATGAAATAATTATATATAATTTTTATATATGACATATATAATTATTTATGAAATAATTATATATAATTTTTATTTATTACAAATTATAATGTATCATTTGGAGGTGAAATTATTTTACAAATTCTATATAATTTTTATTTATGACATATCTAACACACTTTAAGGGATTTGCATGATGGGATTGATGTGCCGGAGGGTTCTACATGATCAATCTTTTACATGATTTTACTAATTATTTTAATCAATAATATTGGAGATGCTCTAATTGAGTAGAAATATTATTTTCAAAAACCGATTTATGACATTTTTAGTATAAGAATCTAATCATACACGTTAGTCATTCCGCCAACGCGGCAATTGAAAATATGCATGTCTGCCCTACATATTTGATCTTATAGAACTATAGATTTCGCATGATCGTAATGCATATTATATTTTTATATATAGGATCTTGCTCAGGTGAGAACCACCACTTATGGTGAGATATAAGATCTAATTCTATCCACCCATTTAAATACATTATATTCATCTCTTACCATTCATTTAATAGTTTAATATTTGGAATTTCACCATCTTCTTTCTAATTCAACAACCCATCACCACCGGTAACCACCACTACCTCCAGCGACCACCAGAAAATCACCATCGGCAAACATAAAATCACTACCGCCAAACCAGAAATCACCACCAGAAACACAAAAATCACCAATCCGATCACCTGTAAACAAAAAATCACCACCGAAAAATGAAAAATGAAAAATGACCATCAACAAGATCAGTACATCACCAACAAATCACTAACGGAGCTCGAAAATCACCACAAAATCCAACCTCCTTCCTTCCGATTAACAAAAGTTTTAATACAAAATTTTCAATTTCACGATTTCATTTGATTTGCTTGTGGTTCAAAGAGTGAGTTTTAAAATTCGAAAGTCATGATTGAATTTCTATTCAATCTCAAACCAAAGTACCAAGCATCGAGATCCTGTATTTGTAAAAAAAAAAAAATCAATCCCACAGAAACCAAAATTTGCAGCTTTCAAATCAATCAACTTTCATAATTAATCAGAAGAAAATTAATCAGATTAGCAAACACAAAAGAAGAACAACTTTCACTACTTAACATCGTCCACTCTCTTTCTTGAATACCCGATTTTGATGCGATTTTAAGCTCGACGGTGGTAGCGATAGAAATTGGTGGTGGTGGGTGGAGAAAGAAGAGAGAGGGGTGGAGAGGGAAGGCGACGGGTCGGGGTGATTATGGCGATAGTGACGGTGGCAGGGCGGGCAGGTGGTGGTGGCGAGGGTGATGGCCGGTGGTGGTGGGTGGTGGTGCGTGAGTTATGTGTGTACAGTGCGTATGTTATGTGCTGGGTTATGTGTGGGTTTAATTTGTGTGCTTGAGATTTAAAATTGATTAAGAAATTGTGGGGCTGAGATTAGATCTCAGTTCTCGCATATTATAAGGGTTCTCATTTGAGCAAAACCCTTTATATATAATTATATATGTGTATTTAAAATTTTAATTCTTGTATCGTTAAAATAATTCTAATCGTCCAATTTATTATTTTTAAAATTATTCGATCAAAATTATATCATATTTAAAAAATTATAATCTACAATAGATATAATCAAATATGGTTATATTACAATTGAACTTAAAAAAAAATTATAATCTAAAAATGATATAATTAAAAAGGTTGTATTACAACTGAATTTTCTTTTAATTTTTTATTAATCATTACATAATTATATAAGCGTATCATAATTTTAATTTTTATATCGTTAAAGTAATTTTAATCATCCAATTTATTTTTTTTTAAAAAAATAGATGATAGAAATTATATCATATTAAAAAAAATTATAACCTAAAATGGATATAATTAAAAAAGATTATATTACAATTGAACTTTAAAAAGAAAATTATAATCTAAAAATGATATAATTAAATAAATGTTGTATTACAACTGAATTTTCTTTTAATTTTTTATTAATATTAAAAAAAATTCATATTTACCATTTGAAGTCTATCTTGAGATCTAAAAATCAGATTTGGATGATTTTATAACCCACGCGAAACTCATAAAATTATCTTTAATTTAGTGATGACATAACAATACTATCCAAATGGAAACACTAATAATCTCAAGATAAAATATAATTACGAATTTTACATTGTTATTCAACGTAGAAGACCTACATGGATAATTCAATGTAGAACCTAATTGTATATGATTTAAATTATTGACATACACTTTTTCTTATATCTATATTGAAAGGCATATAACATAGCCTATTTGTAGTTCGAGGATTTAACTCAACTTAAATCAGATTGTAATAAGTAAATAATATTAACTGTCTCAGGAATCTCACAAAGTATTATATGTCAGAAGAAAGAAGAAAGTCAATCTATAATTTTGATGCTTTACACTGGAAGAAGATTCAGTTATCTGATCTTGCCTCAGTATAGCATTGAAGCAAGTGGATTCTTTTATAGTGACAGAGATTATTATGGAGACAACATCAGTACGGAAGAAGTCAAAAGAGTTGAGTAAAGATAGAACCTGAGCTTAGAGTCAAGATTAAAGAACATTGATTTTGGTTAGTCGTTCATGAACCAGACCGTGCATGGAGCGTCAGCAAAAATAAGTCAGTGATAATTCTTTATGATTTTCAGTGGTTCAAAGAATTGGTTTAATTATCTATTAATTTAAATTAATTCACCTTTAATTGATATAAAACATTTTAGTTTATTTGATTAATGAATTAATTCTAAAAGAATTAATTCATTTATTAAATTAATTATTGTATCAATTAAATGTGAATTGGTTAATCATTAGATAATTAAATAATTCTATATGACTTAAAAGAAAGATTTGACAAAGCTACACAGATTAAGTCATATTGATAGATATTAAATCTAAGTCTTGGCTGAGATATGTCATACTGAAAGAAGGCAGAAGGTTTAAGTCATAACGAACAAAGGCCGGTAATTTAAGTCATACCGAAAGTTTTGGTTATGTCTTGAAACAGTTTAAGTCATATCGACAGCCATCTGTTATGTCTTGATGCATTTTAAGTCATACCGACAGCTTTGGTTATGTCTTGAAACAGTTTAAGTCATACCGACAACTTTCTGTTATGTCATGATGCAGATTAAGTCATACCGACGGCTTAAGGTTATGTCTTGAAGCAGATTAGGTTATATCGACTAGAAAAAGATCTACAACAGTCAGCAGCCCTTGTATGTCTTGTTATAAAAAGAAAAGAGTGGACAAAAGCAATACAGAGACATACACGGGAAAGAAAGAACAAGCAAAAGCATCAAATTCTCTCATCTTTCAACACAACTGTCCAGGCCTTAATTTATACAATAAATTCAGTTCAAGCCCCTTGTAATATTCTATCTGCTGGAACTTGTTTATTGATCACTCTTGTACTACTAGCGAATTAAGTTTCCTAGTTTTTATCTCAATTTTTATTAACTAAATTAGAAAAGTTCATGTCAAATTTTCTAATTAGTTTTTATTAACGTGATAACACTCTGTACTGATTTTGTAACAACCATCAAGTTTACTATATCGTTATATTTAACGTGAATTTTGTTTCAATTAATTCCGCACAAATTTGTCTAAAACTAAATTTTATTTAACGGACAAATTTTGAGAAAAAGGTAAAGATTGTATTCAACCCCCCCTTCTACAATCTCAACGGACCTAACAATTGGTATTAGAGCCGTTTGATTGACATACAAATCAAGATCCTATCCTTACTCAATTAAAAATCAAGCTCGAATTTTTAACTCACTTAAAAATTCATCATGACTTCTAAAGCCATTGTTAAGATACCTATCTTTGACAAAGATAATTATGATATGTGGAAAAATAAAATGGAGTTGTTTCTAGATGTTACAAATTCCAAATATCTGGGTGTGTTGAAAAAAGGACCTAAAATTCCTATGGTCTATGAAGCAGAAGTTGTTGTTAATAATGTGGTTGTAACTCCTGGTAGAGCCTATGAAAAGGACCTTGCTTTGTATACCCCTGATGACAAGAAGGATACTGGACAGGATAAGAACTTAAGACTCATCCTAATAGATTCCCTGGATGCTGTGATGTATAGCCATGTGATGAATTGTAAAACTGCTCAACACATGTGGGAAACTATTGAGACCATTAATGAAGGAACGGATGAAGTCAGAGAGAACAGACTTGAGATCCTAACCTCTGAATACGAACACTTTAGATCTGGTCCTAATGAAGGCATTCAAGAAGTGTTTGAAAGGTATAATAAAATAATCAACAACTTTCTAATCCATGGTAAGCACTATACACAGAAGGAGATCAATCGGAAGTTTTTACTGACTATGCCTACTCACCTGGAACATAGAATCACTGCCATTAAAGAATCCAGAGATCTGAATGAAACCTCTCTTGAAAGACTATTTGGTGTTTTGAAAACCTATGAACTGGAACAAGCTCAACAGAAAGAAATTTATGGTAAAGGTAGAGTTGCAAATACATCTACAGCTTTAGTGGTTGAGTCTCCAAAGGAAGTGGAAGCCAAGGTTGTTCGACCTTGCAATTCAGATAAGGAGCAGACTGAAGTGGAATAGGGTCAGACATCAGCTACTCAGGATGGAAGTGAGTTTTACTTATTAGAAGAATTGGATCAATTGGAGGATGAATCCATGGCACTAAGGTGAGGCAATTTGGTAACTTTAGATTCAGAAGAAATCCAAAGTTCAAGTTCAAGTCTAATAACAGATTCCAGAGAGGAGGTTCTTCATCCTCCAGTAGCAGAGGTGGCTATAAAACTGGGACTGTTGATAGAAGCAAAATTCGTTGTTGTAATTGCAATGAACTTGGACATTTTTCCACTGAGTGTCTGAAACCCAAACAAGCCTAGAGGAGAGATTTTGCTCCTGAAAATAAAAAGCCTGCAAAAGCCTATGTTGCTGCTGGTAAAAGCTGGGATGACACAGATAGTGAAGATGAAGAATATGGAAATCTTGCTATGGTGGCAAATGCTGATTCATCTACTGTTTCTAATTCTCAGGTAAAATTTACTGACTCTGACTTGGTTCATCAATTAGGTGATTCCTTGGTTAATGCATAGAATGAAATTGCTAGATTAGTTCTGTTAAACACTAATCTTGAAAATGAAGTGTTAGAGCTGAAAAAGGTGCATGTTAATCAAGAACAACAACAAGAGCAAATGACACTACTTATTAAAAGGGATAAGTCTTTAGTGGAAGTGGTGTCCAAACAACTTACTAGGATTGCTGAACTTGAAACACAAGTTAGGGCTTGCTTTAATTCGTGTAAAGTTTCTAAAGAGCTCTTCAATAGACAAGCTGTAGAACGAACTGAAGGAATAGGGTATGGCTACAACGAGGCTGTTGGATCCTTGGGCATAAATACTCCTAACCTTGTTAGTGCTAAGAAAAGGGGTATACCACATGTGCTCAAGAATGTTAAAGAACCTCTATTCAGAAAGTCTGTTGTTGAACCACCAAATATGCTTTCTTTTGTTATCCAGGAAGAAATGAGAAATGAGGACAGTGCTAATGGCATTGTCCTTGATAATGTTAAATCTGTTAAGGATCCAGTTAAGGTTGTTGAGTCAACTAGTTCATCTAAAACTGAATCAAGTGATAACAAGTTGATAAAGAACAATAACATGTCTAACATGCATAACATGCCTATCACTGATTCTTCTCATAAAGCATGTGGTGTTGTCAATTGTATGTCTTGTGCTTTTAATGTGATGTCTGCTTACTTTAATGGTAATCAAGCATGTACTGGTAAGACTGCTCCTCGACAACATATGAATAAAAATAAAAATGTTAGATCAAAGACTGCTAGTCCTTCTCAAGTCAGGAGAGAGACATTTGTACCAAAGCCTAAACAAACCTTTGTTAAGGCTGTTTACAAGGTCAAATGGTCAGTCAATGAAACAAATGTTATTGATGCTAAAGAAACATGGATACCGAAGATAAAACAAAAGATTGTCAAATCTGTTTATAGGGTTAAAAGTTTATTGCTTAATGGTGAAACTGGTGTTAAGGTTAAAAATGTTGTTTTTCCTAACAAAGGCCAATTACTTAAGTATTCCGGACCCAATCAAATTTGGGTTTTGAAGAAGGTTTAATCCATTTGTCATTGCAGGGTGTTAAGCAGGTTGATCGAGTAACCTGGATCTTGGACAGCGGATGTTCAAGGCATATGACTGGAGATAGAACCCTGCTGACAAATATGGTGGAGAAAGTTGGCCCAGTAGTTACCTTTGGAGATAACAACAAAGGTAGAACTGATGGATATGGCAGACTTGAAGTAGGAAATGTTATCATTGATGAAGTATCTTTTGTAAAAGGACTGGAGCATAATTTGCTCAGTGTCAGTCAATTCTGTGATAAGGGATTGAAGTCTACTTTAACAAGAAGAATTGTCTGGTCACACACAAAAGATATGAACAACCATCTCTTCTGGGAGTTAGAAAAGGAAACTTGTACGTGGCCAATATGAACACTGAAAGCTCTGAAGAAATCAACTGTTTCTACTCTAAAGCATCTTCTGATGAAAGTTGGCTATGGCACAAGAAACTTTCTCACCTAAACTTCAAAACAATGAATTCTCTAGTTAGGAGAGAAATGGTGAGAGGGTTGCCTCCATTGGAATTCACCCAGGGAGAACTATGTGATGCCTGTCAAAAAGGCAAGTTAAAAAGGGCAACTCGCAGGAGCACTGACATATCTTCAATAACTGAACCTTTACAACTTCTACATATGGATATGTTTGGTCCAGTTAATATGATGTCAATGTCTAAGAAAATATATGCTCTTGTGATTGTTGGTGAATTTTCAAAGTACACATGGGTCCTATTTCTAAATTCCAAATATGAGACTCCATAACTAGTGATTGATCACATCAAGTTGATTGAGTTGGCCTCAAAGCATCTAGTGAGAGCTATTAGATCAGATAATGGAACTGAATTCAAGAATGCAGTTCTAAATGATTTCTGTACTGAAAGGGGTATAACCAGACAGTACTCAGCTCCAAGAACTCCTCAGCAAAATGGGGTGGTGGAAAGAAAGAATAGAACCTTGATTGAAGCTGCACGTACTATGTTAATTGAATCAAGGCTTCCCTTATACTTTTGGGCTGAAGCTGTCAATACTGCGTGCTATACCCAGAATCGAACTCTCATCAATAAAGACTTGATGAAGAGCCCCTATGAAGCATTAACTGAAAAGAAACCAACACTCAAATACTTTCATGTATTTGGAGCTAAATGCTTTGTGCTAAAAGAAGGAGATGATCAAGGTGGAAAATTTGAGGCCAAAGCACATGAAGCAATTTTTATTGGTTACACAAGAAGAGCCTATAGGGTGTATGTGATTGATCAGCAGAAAATGCTTGAAAGTGTCAATATAACATTTGATGACACTAAACTTCCTAGTATCCAAACTGAAGATCCATCTGAAAAGCTATCTTTTGATGACATGACAGATTCAGATTCAGATGGTGACAATCCACCTGATGTTGTTGTTGATGATAATGACAACAACAATGATGATGATGATCAGGGTAATGGTGGTGGAAACAATAATAATATTGGAGATACACCTGACACTCCTGAACATTCATCTAGTCAAACTGGAACAACTCAGGGGGGGATAATGGAGGATCAACTAGTCATACTCATCATCACAATGAAGATCAAGGTGAATCATCAAGATCTAATCTTCCCAGACAGACTGTCTGGAATAGAGCACATCCCTTTGAGGTAATCATTGGCGATCCAGATGTTGGTGTGAAAACTAGAAGAGCTTTTCAGAATCAATGTAATTATTCAGGGTTTCTGTCTGAAATGGAACTTAAGAAAACTGAGGAAGCTCTTTCTGATCCTGATTGGGTGATTGCTATGCAAGATGAACTCAATCAATTCAAACAACAAGAAGTATGAAAGCTGGTGCCCAGACCTAAGGACAAGAAAGTGGTTGATACTAGGTGGGTATTCAGAAACAAATTAGATGAAGATGGCACAGTGACGAGAAATAAAGCAAGACTGGTAGCAAAGGGTTATTCACAAGCTGGAGGCATTGATTATGATGAGACCTATGCTCCAGTGGCTAGACTTGAGGCCATTAGAATATTCTTGGCATTCGCAGCATTCTCAAACTTTAAAGTTTATCAAATGGATGTCAAGAGTGCTTTTCTGAACGGTAAGCTTGATGAAGAGGTATATGTAGAACAGCCCCCTAACTTTGAAGATCCAAAATTTTTGGACTATGTCTACTTTCTCTTCAAGGCAATTTATGGTCTTAAGCAAGCTCCAAGGAAATGATATGACACTCTCTCTGAATTCTTACTTGAAAATGGTTTTGTTAGAGGTGTCATAGACAAAACTCTCTTCACAAAGAAATATAAGAATGATACAATACTAGTCCAACTCTATGTGGACGATATAATATTTGGTTCTACTAATGATATTCAGTGCAAGAAATTTACCAAGCTAATGCAGGGTAAATTTGAAATGAGTCTAATGGGTGAGCTGAAGTTCTTTCTTGGATTACAAGTAAGTCAAAGAACATATGGAATATTTATCTGTCAATCCAAGTATGTCAGAGAGCTCCTCAAGAAATATTAAATGGAGGACTCATCTTCAGCAAGGACTCTATCATCTACAGTTGTCAAGTTTGGGGCATGTGAAAATTATGCCAAGGTAGATGTCACAAGCTACATAGGTATGATAGGTTCATTGCTTTACCTTATTGTTAGTAGACCTGATATTATGTATGCTACATGCTTGTGTGCAAGGTTCCAAGCGGATCCTAGAGATGTGCATCTCATTGATGTTAAACGAATCTTGAGATATCTTAAGGGTACACCTAACTTAGGTATTTGGTACCCTTGAGATGTGCATCCAAGTAAATCCAACAAGGTTAAAACCAGATTCAGATTATGCAGGAAGTGTTGTAGATAGAAAAAGCACCTCTGGGAGTTGTCAATTCCTAGGTGGCAGGTTGGTCTCCTGGTACAGCAAGAAGCAACAAACAGTTTCCAACTCAATAGATGAAGCAGAATATATAGCTGTTGGAAGCTGTTGTGCTCAGATCTTGTGGATTATGAATCAACTACGTGACTATGGCTTTGTACTTGACAAAATTCCAATCTTGTGTGACAATACAAGTGCCATAATAATCTCCAACAATCCTGTGCAGCATACGAGGACCAACCACATCGACATCAGGTATCATTTTATCCGAGAGCATGTCATGAATGGTACCGTGGAGTTACATTTTGTACCCACGGAAGAACAAACAGCAGATATTTTTACTAAGTCTCTTGACGAATCCAGGTTCACCAGAATTGTTGGTGAATTGGGTATGTTAAATAGCCCTAGTAATTAAACTAGTTAGTATCTAAGGTTTGCTTTTTAATAATTTATAAGTGATTATTTTGTTATCAATTATTATTAAAATCACTTGTATAATTATTTTATCAACTTACCTCCTTGTTTGTTAATTCTCAATCATTGTCATTGTCTTCTTAATATATCCCTACTCACTTCTTCTAATTTTAGAATAATTCATTTTCTCTAAAAATATTTTTCTCAAATTTTACAAGTTATAATTTGTGAGAAACTTATTTTTCCTGAAAATGTTATTATTTTAAAGTCACTTTTGAATATTTGTGATGATTTAATAAGTCATATTTTCTCTTTAAATAATTTTCTATTAGAAAGTTATTTTATTAGGAAATGTATAGATTTATTATTTTTCCATAAATATTTATGTAAATTGGTAATATTTTATTTAGTGTTTTGTAGTGTTTGTCCTTTTATTATTAATGTTTCGTTTCCGTTTAAGGGACTACCTATAATCGTATTAGTATTTCTGATTACTCTTATTAGTATTGTAAATTATTTTACTTTTATTAGAGTGATCTAATTGTATATTAATTTCTGATAGTTCGGATATGACTTAAATTAGATTAGGACCTTGATAAGTGGATTTTTATCCACTTGGAACGCTTTATTTCGACTTAAATTGATCGCTTGTATCTCAAGTATTGGTGTGTTTTAATGTGTTTTGTGAGAATTGTGCAGGTTGTATATTTGGGTGCAGGTATCGAGTTTCATTGATTATATGGTGTTTTGAAGGTCAAAGGAATAAGTGCTGGGAATTGCATTTGAAAACGGAGGAAAAATCAGAAAAAGGGAAAAATCAGTGTGCATGAACAGTGTCTGAAGCGCGGCCGCACTTGGTTTGAACTGGAGTGGCACGCTGGCGCGCTTGGCAGGTTGCAGCAGTTTAGATGTGCGAGGGCGCGCGAGATTTATATTAGGAACGCGCGCGGGCGCGCCTGATCCCGCCAGAATTACAAGAAATTTCAGAAAAACTTCTAGAAATCGATTCTAACATGGATTCTCTACCAATTCTACTCCTAATCAGTATGGTAATTGCTCTGGGCATCTACAACATTCCAGAATCAGATCTACACATGGAATTTGCAATTCTATTCTCATTCAAGAAAAAAAATTGCCATACTCCTGTTCCAACTCTAAAACGGCAATTGCTTGATGGAGAGGCAAATTGGGGCTATAAATACACATCTTGGGGGACAGAAAAAAAACACATCATTACATATCAATTACTTAGGTTTATTTGTATCTTTTCATACTTTGTTTTTATCATGGTTTCATCAGATCCCATGATGACGAGAGGTTCGATTATGAACTAATCGTTGTCATGGGATTTTAACGGATTTATTTATGGAGTTTTAGTATTTTGATGCTTTAAAGATCTGTGTGTGATGTATATTTGATATCCTTGTATGGTTATTCTTAATGCTTTTAGATGCGTAGCTAACATCTAAATTGAATTGTTAATCTCTTGCGAAACGAGAGTGGATCTTGAGATTTAGAACTTGCCATGCTAGCATAGGATAGGTTGATGTTTTAACATCATGATTTGTAGCGTAAATAGAGATATTATGCTGCCCTATCTGATCAATATGGATAACTTGTGCTTAAACCGTTATGTTTTCAAATCTTATAGAGATATAGGGTCTAAACATAATTGGTGTCTATTCATCTTCTATCTCTTTTGTGGATGTATGAGTAGTTTGGTGTTAGTATACCGAGAGGTAGCTTATACTTGTTTCGTGTTGTCCGATCAGATATCATAACCATTGCATATAGTGATTAAAGGCGTCAGATCTAAGCAAAGTATGTAATGAAGTTAGGATCCCATGTTTTCTCTTGCATAAGTAATTCGATTCCAATTCTCGTTAATTAGTTAATTCTTAGTTTTGTTAATTTGTTTCTTAGTTAATTATAGTTAATCTAAACCCAATCTTGTTAATTGTCTTAGCAGTGAATAAAAACCATACATTGTTGCATAGGTGCATAAACTGAATTGAAACCCAACCAGATCTCTGTGGGAACGAACTTGACTTATTCATATATTACTTCTGACCACGTACGTTTGCGTGATTTACTGCAAACAAGTTTTTGGCGCTGCTACCGGGGATCATCGGTGTTTTATTTTTAGTTTAGGTGCTTGTCATCAGTGGTCGTTAGAGTTCACTGACTCGGATTGTTTTTCTAACCTATCTTGTGTAGTTCGTTGGTGTTTCAGGTACGTGTCAGTTATAGCTATAGCAGCTCAGTTGAAGGCATTGAATTTGAAGATGGATTTTCTAACTTACTATGGAGTTCAGCAGGTGGCTAGTGTTTGTGAGCTATGTGCGGGCGCACATGAGACGAATCAGTGTGCCATCTATAGTGCATCAGTGAGCTGGAGCAACAATCAAGGTGGCATGCTGCAACCACAACAGCTTTATCAGCAGTTTAAAGGTCAACAATATGGAGCACAGCCTTACAATCACCAGAATTTTCAGCAACAATATGCCCCGTGGCAATTTCAACCTTCGGGTTTTCAGCAACAATAGTCATATGATGGTTCTGGGCATTCCACTTATGACAAATCTGAATTAGAAGAATTGAGGTTGATGTTTAAAAGCAACACTGTATCATTTAAGACCTTGGAAAATCAGATTGATCAGATTACTAATGCCTTGTTGAGTAGGCCACAAGGGACTCTTCCTAGCGACACGGAGGCTAATCCAGGCAAGAGGGAAGTCGAAGAATAGGTGAAAGCAGTTACCTTGAGATCTGGAAAGGCTACAAATGATCAGAAATCAGCAGCTACGGAAAACGAAGAAGTTCATATTCAGCAGGTTGAGAAATCTGCAGGGTCAGAAATTGAGAAATCTGATTTGGTAGCTGAGCAGTTGGACGGTGAAGTGGAAAAGAGTACGAATCCTGTTGAAAAAGTTTCTTCGGAGCATTCTAGAAATAGCAATCAGATCTACCCGCCTCCTCCATATCCAAAGAAATTCTCGGAATTACCGGCAGAGATGGAAGAGTGTTTTGGCAAGTCAAATCCAATAGACGTTGCTTTACAAGGAAAGTCCGATACGGAAGATGAGGAACTAGGCGTGGTTGATCTTTGGGATTCTAAGGTGTTGGTTGATGAGGTGGTTTCATGGTCAAATCTTGAGGATAGTGCAATTGAGTCTTTTCTTGAGGAAGATGTTTTGATTGAGGGTAATGAGGATCTTCAGGAGTTGTATAGGAATTTTACTTCTGATGAGATGTTAGAGGAATTGAAGGTCATTTGTTCTAAGCATGAAATCCAACTTGAGGAGAGTTCTTTTTATCCTAAGTCAGTTGTGAAGACTTCTGTTGGTGAACTACCCACTTTCGTTCCTAATCCGTCTATTTCCACTCTTGCTCAGTCTTTGGTGGTTAATAATGAAAATCATCATGTTGAAGAAACTTCCAGACTCGAGTTTAAACCATCAGATCAGTTAAGGTATGTATATTTGGGTCAATCATCTACTTTGCCTATTATTATTGTTGCTAACTTGTCAGGTAGTGAAGAAAACAATGTTATTGACACTTTTGAGGAGCAAAGAAGGCTAAAACTTGTCATCAAGGATATAGCCCATGAAAGGATAATTAAATGGCCATATAGAGATACGGTGTAGAAATTTTCAATAGAAAAGCCATTGCCATGTCTAGCTAAAGACTTTAAATAAAAGCGCTTCGTGGGAGGCAACCCATGTGTTTCGATGATTAGGTATGTTTCCTACTATCCCTCCTATTTACTTTCATTCAATGCGGACATTGAATATTTCAAGTTTGGGGGTGGTTCAAGGGATGAGTAGTAGATATGTAGTTGTTTATAGTAGTTATGTGTCATGTAGGATATCATGCTTTGCATTTTAGTTGTAATTCATGCATGTTTTGTTCGTGTTATTATCATGTGAGTCCATAGTTGTTTGCATTTGCACCCATGCTGGATAGGAATTTTGTGTTGTTGACGCTTTTGATTGAGAAGTGATATGATTTGTTCTTGTGCACACACATACACTAGTAAGTTGAAGCTAGTAGACTTATTGAATGTTGTGAGTAATTAGAAGGACATGAATAAGTGCAAGTTGATTTAGTTTGCATGCTTTGAATACAAGTAAGTGCATTAGAGAGAGTTTTGCTTGGGATTGAGTATGTTTTTCCACCAAGTGAGCTTTTGAGCCTTATTGCATATTTGTTGCAATTTTATTCGTTTGCTTGAGTGTCCACGGATTGTTTGCATTGCTAGCAGTTGTTTGAGGTCTTTCTTGAAATGCATGACATTATTTGACGATTAAAATGATAAAGGCATTTAGGAATAACCGCATATTTTCCCATATTACCACACCATATTTACATGATCAATTAGTTAACCCGTTAAGCTTAATCCTATTTTTTCGGTGACATACCACATTACTTGCCTAGACCTTTTTCTTGTATTGGCCTTACATTAATTTGAACCCACATTGTCAAAGGCTAGTAGAGTGCTTAAGGGGGTAATAAGGTGTGCAAGGAGGGGTTTATTGTTGGTCATAATTTTGGGGGAAATATTGAACATTGGGTTTGGTTGTTTACTTGATAGTCGGCATGTGTAATAAAATCGTGGGATCATTGTTATTGTTTATATTATTGCTTTATTTAGCTCTCGGAAAAAACGAAGAAAAAAAAAAGAAAAAAAAAGAAAAAAAGGGAAAAAAATATTATGAGAGCATATTTGTGTTTGTTGTGATCCTACTTTAGTCGACTAGTCGAGTGTTTTTGTTGGAAGAAAAATAATAAATTATGTGTGGGGGGAATTAGGGTGTTGTGTATGATTCATTATAGTTCCTACTAGCTTTTGACACTTCACCTGATTTGGCTTATTTGATATACCTTGTCCCTAGCCCCGTTACAACCCAATTAAAGACCTTTTGATTATCGTCATTGATGTATGTTGTGTTAAGAGTTAGATAGATACCAAATGTCAAGCATGCTTATGATTTTGTTGGAATTGAGTGATACACTTACCCTTGTTCTTGAGTGAATATTCTTTTATGAGTGGATTGTGAGTGTGTACTTGTTTTTGAGTATGAGATCCCGAGTTTTGTCTCAAAGATGTACTCTTGTAGGCTTAGCATGGTTACTAACTTATTCTTACACTTGACATGGACTTTTGAGAACTTATGCATATCCATTGAGTAGACTATGTGAATACTTGCACTTTCGACACCAAGACATCGCATTATTACTTTGATTATTAAGTTGAAATGACATGAGAGGATTTGAAGGTGTGGTAATGTATTAGTAGTAAATCATTTGCATTTTCATAATAGTTGCATTCATGCATTGCATTGTGTTTGCATTGTTTAGTTAAATGGATTTTGTGGGTACATTCACTATAGGCCCTTACGAGACCTTACTCGTCCACTAGGGCTGTCTAGGGGTTTAAAGGGCTTGTTGCATATGCCAAATGCAACCGTGATCACCTACGGAAGTGGTACTAGTTAGTATAGATAGTTTTGTTTGTTTATGCTTGAGGACAAGCATCGGTTTAAGTTTGGGGGTGTGATAAGTGGATTTTTATCCACTTGGAACGCTTTATTTCGACTTAAATTGATCGCTTGTATCTCAAGTATTGGTGTGTTTTAATGTGTTTTGTGAGAATTGTGTAGGTTGTATATTTAGGTGCATGTATCGAGTTTCATTGATTATATGGTGTTTTGAAGGTCAAAGGAATAAGTGCTGGGAATTGCATTTGAAAACGGAGGAAAAATCAGAAAAAGGGAAAAATCAGTGTGCATGAACAATGTCTGAAGCGCGGTTGCGCTTGGTTTGAATTGGAGTGGCGCGCGGGCGCGCTTGGCAGGTTGCAGCAGTTTAGATGTGCGCGGGCGCGCGAGATTTACATTAGGAACGCGCGCGGG
Source organism: Saposhnikovia divaricata (assembly GCA_036435485.1). Classification (NCBI taxonomy): domain Eukaryota; kingdom Viridiplantae; phylum Streptophyta; class Magnoliopsida; order Apiales; family Apiaceae; genus Saposhnikovia; species Saposhnikovia divaricata. The sequence continues at coordinate 63,236,065 of CM071598.1, forward strand.
CGCGCCTGATCCCACCAGAATTGCAAGAAATTTCAGAAAAAATTCCAGAAATTGATTCTAACATGGATTCTCTACCAATTCTACTCCTAATCAGTATGGTAATTGCTCTGGGCATCTAGAACATTCCAGAATTAGATCTACACATGGAATTTGCAATTCTATTCTCATTCAAGAAAGGAAATTGCCATACTCCTGTTCCAACTCTAAAACGGCAATTGCTTGATGGAGAGGCAAATTGGGGCTATAAATACACATCTTGGGGGACAGAAAAAAAACACATCATTACATATCAATTACTTAGGTTTATTTGTATCTTTCCATACTTTGTTTTTATCATGGTTTCATCAGATCCCATGATGACGAGAGGTTCGATTATGAACTAATCGTTGTCATGGGATTCTAACGGATTTATTTATGGAGCTTTAGTATTTTGATGCTTTAAAGAGCTGTGTGTGATGTATATTTGATATCCTTGTATGGTTATTCTTAATGCTTTTAGATGCGTAGCTAACATCTAAATTGAATTGTTAATCTCTTGCGAAACGAGAGTGGATCTTGAGATTTAGAACTTGCCATGCTAGCATAGGATAGGTTGATGTTTTAACATCATGATTTGTAGCGTAAATAGAGATATTATGCTGCCCTATGTGATCAATATGGATAACTTGTGCTTAAACCGTTATGTTTTCAAATTTTACAGAGATATAGGGTCTGAACATAATTGGTGTCTATTCATCTTCTATCTCTTTTGTGGATGTATGAGTAGTTTGGTGTTAGTATACCGAGAGGTAGCTTATACTTGTTTCGTGTTGTCCGATCAGATATCATAACCATTGCATATAGTGATTAAAGGCGTCAGATCTAAGCAAAGTATTTAATGAAGTTAGGATCCCATGTTTTCTCTTGCATAAGTAATTCGATTCCAATTCTCGTTAGTTAGTTAATTCTTAGTTTTGTTAATTTGTTTCTTAGTTAATTATAGTTAATCTAAACCCAATCTTGTTAATTGTCTTAGCAGTGAATAAAAACCATACATTGTTGCATAGGTGCATAAACTGAATTGAAACCCAACCAGATCTCTGTGGGAACGAACTTGACTTATTCATATATTACTTCTGACCATGTACGCTTGCGTGATTTACTGCAAACAGGCCTTAATATGACTTATTCTTATTTTGTCCTAGATTATTTCTTTTGTTTTCTGGTCGGTATGACTTAAAAGTTATACCGAAGTTAAGGAATAATGGGACTTAAGTCATATTGGCTTGTACTAAGGAGATTTAGTCATATTTTGTTATTATATATAACGTTTTTCTATTCTAGGTCATATTGGGTCTTTAGTTAAGTCTAATCGAGATTTAAGTCTTAATTAGATTTAAGTCATACCGAGTTTTGTATATATAGTTTAGGTCATACCGAGCTGTTTTGTATAGATTTAAGTCATATTCACGGTTTTAGTTTATATATCAGTTTTGTCTTAACACTTAAGTCATTTTCGGTTTTTAGTCTTGTTCAACTCTCGTGTTAAGTTACAGAGTACATATATATACACGATATACACGACTTGTTGAGTCGAAACTCTGCCAAATTTTTGCCTCAAATCTCACTGGAATCACAAACGAAGAACATCCATCGATTCTCTATCCGATTATTTTGGTTTTAACGGTTTAATTTCACGATTTGGTCGAGTTCTTGATATTTTTATTTTCGAAACTCAAAAATTACGATCTGAAATTCCAGGAGTTGGAGTTTGATTCTTTGAAAACTAAAAATATCTATGTGTTTGTGTGTGTATCAAGATCATATCCTGAAATTTTCAGAATTTTTGAAGAACTTTTGAATTTTTTGAATTTTTAATTAATTAGTAATTCGAATTGATTCAGTTTAATTGATTATTTTGCTAAAATTTGAAATTTTCAAGGTGTTAATATTTAATTAAAATGGTTGGTAATATCAATGATCGTTTTTAGCTTTTCAAGCATAATTTGGTTGGATATTTTGATCCCGAGAGGTGTTCACTTGAACGGTTTAAACCTTGGATTCGATTTATGAATGATCATTCACTTGTTAGCACTGCATTAAGGTTAGATGCTCCTCTGAAAATTGAACCTTTGCGACAAATGTGTACCACTGCTGTTATCTCAAATGATAACCGATCATTTGCTTTCTCTGTTGGAACAAACCGGTACACAGTGGATGAATCTGTCATTAATACTGTTCTGAACTTTCCAAGTGACAATTTTCAAGATCTTCCATCCAATCAGGAGTTGATTAATTTTTTCACTGGAATTAATTATCAACATGAGATAGACCTGTCTATTCTGAATAAAAAACATCTTGTTCAAGAATGGGACTATCTGTTTGATACACTATCAAAGGTATTTGCCAATACTACAAAAAGCAATTTCAGTGTAATACCTTCCTTTTTACAACATATTGGATTTGCAGTTGCTCATAATTGAAGAATCAACATTGGCAGACTTCTTTGTGTTCTCATGGTTATGAGGATCATCAATGCTAAAAAGAACTTTGATAAGGATGAAAAAGTTTCATGCTATTACCCTAGATTCTTAACCTTGATTTTTAATCACTTAGTTCCAATTGAATATCATGCTCCATTCCTGAATTGTCGATCCATGGTATCTGGTAAACCATCAACCAGATTATTCACAGGGTACGGTGCTGAGGTTAAGTTTCCAAATGTACAAGTGGTTGTTACACATTACATGTCCAATTACATCCAACTACCTATCATTCAGGATGTAATAGTGCCAGTTCCTGAGCAACCAGTACTAGCACTTGAACAAGCAGCACTAGTTGTTGAACCTGCACTTGATATTGAACAACAAGTTCATGAGCCACTTGTACCAGTACCTGAACAAGCAGCTCCTGCTCTTGAGCAAAATGTCCCTGAACAAGCAATTCAATCTCAAGTGGTTCAACCCATTCTAGCTGGGGACTATACAACATCTGCTGACCAGGTATTACATTTTGAACCATTAACTACTTCTCTTTTGCAATCTTCTTCTGAAACCCAAGTGGTTGTTAGGACTGACCAAGGGATTATAGCACCACAATCTCTAACCCAGGTCATAAAGCCAAACACAAAGTCAAAAACAGACAAATTCTATCAAACCAAGAAGAAGAAATTGTCACTTAAAAGACCTGAAAGAAGTAGTGATGAAGTGAGTGAACCCACAGCTCTGCCTCTACTAAAGAAAAGTAGAAATGAATCTGAGGCAACTGTAAGCCCATCCATTTCCTCCCAAAAGGACTTGGACATTAAAATGGCCGATAAACAGTTACTAATTTCATCCTCTCAACAAGATTAAATTATTGAAGTTCGCCATAGGACCGTGGCACCTTGTACAGAGTCAAGCACACCTCTATTACTCACAATGGGGGAAAACATAACTTTAGAAACTGATGTTGCTAAGAACACTGAGCAAGGAGAGCACATAGGGTTGGTTACAGTGCCTGCCATAGTTACGGTAGAGGAGTCTTCACAGGCTTACGAGGGAAATCTTGATTCTGAGCCACTTATTATAGAATCATCATCTCCCCTCCCAAGCGGAACATACCTGGATCCCTTAAGGGAGTTTTCACTCGCAGTTTCGACTGGAGAAAGTGGAAGGCAACTCGGTCTTTCTATCACTGAAGCAATTCAGACATCAAATCCTAATGAGATGACAGAAATGACTGGGGATAGGGATTTGCAAACTCCCATTGCACCACCACTGACCTCCCAAGAGGAGGCTAGGGTGATTTTATTTGCAGGTACACCTACTGGAGCTAAGGAAATTATGAGGAGTGATGTGAGGACCACCTCTAAACTGAGTGAAACACATGCACGTCAGATGAGTGAAACTCATAGTAACATTCAGGTAAGTGCACACACTGACACATACACTCGTTCATTGGAAGAAAAGATTAAAGCTCTAGAAAAGGAACTTGAGGAAACTAAAGTTGAAGCGATCACTGAGAGCACAAGTGGATGAACGGTCTTCTTCATCCACCTCTGTCAATAGTCAGCTTGTGGAAATAAAGAATGACATAGACCTCATGAAAACTGCTTTTAATACCAAGATCAGCACTCTTAAACTCTCTCAAGAAAAGATACTCTCTGATTCTTCGGGCATCACAGTTAGTCAAGATAGATTTATCACTTCTATTGCAGATAAAGTTGAAGATCTTCAGACTGAGGTACTTGAGAATCAGTCGTCCACTAAACATCGTCTTGATCAGATTGAAAGGCAAAATCCACGTCAAGCTAAGGGGCTGAAACATTTGTTTAATTTAATTAGCAAGACTCACACACCTACAGAAGAAGAGAAGGAATTCTTTGAAGATGAAGGTGAAAATGGTGATGAGCGAGACCCTGGAGCTGGTGCATCTAATCCATCTGTAGAGGATTCCTCAACTAAGGGGGAGAAATCAAGAGGGGGTGCTAGTGAAGCTACTGAAGACAAGTCAAAAGGGAGAGCTTATGAAGATAAAACTAAAAAGAATGGTCAAGGTACACAAGGGAGAGATAAGGGGAAGAAGAAAGCTGATGCAGATTCTCAGAAAGCAACTGAAGACACTGAAGGTTACTAATACACTGGTGAACCAGATAATATGGATATGTTTACTGATTTGGAGTTCCCTGATTGGTGAAGTAATACCAGAACCAGATCTGGGTCAATGGGAAGATGAAGAACCAGTGGATCCTGAATATGAAGCTGAACAAATACGACTGGATTTTGAAGCTGAAACATTAATTGATAAGCAAGAAGCAGAACTGAAATTGAAAGATGTAAGGCTTCAAAAGACATTAGATCTGATTGCATACAGGGAAAGACTTCAGAAAGCAGAAGTAGAAGCAAAGCAACGGGAACATGCCCTCAAGGTTGAAGCAAGGAAGGTATACATTAGGTATAAGAGTGGTGAATTATGGGAACGTGCTCAAAGAGCAATAGACTCACCTCAAACTTCTGAAAATGATGATCGTCGTCTTGGTAATATCTTTGATAACTTTAAAAAGGCTAATCCAAATCATGAGATGTACATGAGAGCCTTAAAAACAGAAGTTGTCAGGATAGTTTCTGCATTTGACCTAAGAAACGATGAGTTGGTAATCTTGGTTGATTGTCATAATTCTGGAACACACAGAGTGTCTCTTCATTTCTTTTATGACAGACCATTGACAGAAATTTGGGTTCTAAGGCCAAAGGTGAGAACATCTTCTGAGTTGGGTGTATTACTTCACGAGAAATTTAAGGAATTTGCTGAAAGGGTTGGTCCTGAAGTGATAGAAGAGCCTAGTCAAGTAAAATTCCTTATAGGTGAGGTACTTCATAAAGTTAACCTTCAGACAGATGAGTTATATATCCATACTGCTAAGCACCTAGTATATGTTAAGTATATTGTCAGAAATCATGGATTTACCTCTCAAACGAAAATGGAAGCTGCAGATCATATTAAATCCTATGTTTTGCTGATTATGAGAAGTTCCAAGGTGAATTAAGAAAGAAACTTGGAATTCCAATAGTTATTCCTACAGGGTTATCTTCAAGAAGAGAGCTACTTGTTGATGCTGAATTACATAAGAATCTGCCAGTGTTGGATGAACCAGAAGAAGGAGAATTTGGGAGGGAAGATAGTCAGAATTGAAGACCTGCTCTACATGTTATATCTTTAGAGTTAGATAGATCAAGATAGGATAATGTTTAATATGATCAGGCTAGAGGATCATCTATCTTGTTTGAATCTGGAAATTTTTATAAATACCAGAACTTTTTCATTATTTACTTGCTATTAATGTTTTATCAGTTACTAGTTTAAGTTGAGTTATCCTCTAGGAATTTGCTTGTTAGTTTATAACAAACAAATAGGGGGAGATTGAAAGGCATATGACATAGCCTATTTGTAGTTTGAGGATTTAACTCAACTTAAATCAGATTGTAATAAGTAAATAATATTAACTGTCTCAGGAATCTCACAAAGTATTATATGTCAAAAGAAAGAAGAAAGTCAATCTATAGTTTTGATGCTTTACACTGGAAGAAGATTTAGTTATCTGATCATGCCTCAGTATAGCATTGAAGCAAGTGGATTCTTTTATAGTGATAGAGATTATTGTGGAGACAGCATCAGTACAGAAGAAGTCAAAAGAGTTGAGTAAAGATAGAACCTGAGCTTAGAGTCAAGATTAAAGAACATTGATTTTGGTTAGTCGTTCATGAACCAGACCGTGCATGGATGGTCAGCAAAAATAAGTCAGTGATAATTCTTTATGATTTTCAGTGGTTCAAAGAATTGGTTTAATTATCTAGTAATTTAAATTAATTCACCTTTAATTGACATAAAACATTTTAGTTTATTTGATTAATGAATTAATTTTGTATCAATTAAATGTGAATTGGTTAATCATTAGATAATTAAATAATTCTATATGACTTAAAAGAAAGATTTGACAAAGCTACACAGATTAAGTCATATTGACAGATATTAAATCTAAGTCTTGGCTGAGTTATGTCATACTGAAAGAAGGCAGAAGGTTTAAGTCATAACGAACAAAGGCTGGTAGTTTAAGTCATACCGAAAGTTTTGGTTATGTCTTGAAACAGTTTAAGTCATACCGACAGCCTTCTGTTATGTCTTGATACAGATTAAGTCATACCGACAGCTTTGGTTATGTCTTGAAACAGTTTAAGTCACACCGATAGCTTTCTGTTATGTCATGATGCAGATTAAGTCATACCGACGGCTTAAGGTTATGTCTTGAAGCAGATTAGGTCATATCGACTAGCAAAAGATCTACAACAGTCAGCAGCCCTTGTATGTCTTGTTATAAAAAGAAAAGATTGGACAGAAGCAATACAGAGACATACACGGGAAAGAAAGAACAAGCAAAAGCATCAAATTCTCTCATCTTTCAACACAACTGTCCAGGCCTTAATTTATACAATAAATTCAGTTCAAGCCCCTTGTAATATTCTATCCGCTGGAACTTGTTTATTGATCACTCTTGTACTACTAGCGAATTAAGTTTCCTAGTTTTTATCTCGATTTTTATTAACTAAATTAGAAAAGTTAATGTCGAATTTTCTAATTAGTTTTTATTAACGTGATAACACTCTGTACTGATTTTGTAACAACCATCAAGTTTAATATATCATTATATTTAACTTGAATTTTGTTTCAATTAATTCCGCACAAATTTTTCTAAAATTAAATTTTATTTAACGGACAAATTTTGAGAAAAAGGTAAAGATTGTATTCAACCCCCCCTTCTACAATCTCAACGGACCTAACATATATAAATACAATTTTTAGTTTAAATATTTTAGATCCAACGATTTTCATATTTAGATCTAACTGTTCTTATTTATTTTAAGATCTAACAATTTTTATTTATTTTTCAATACTGAGGATCAAATTACCGACTATCAAAGTTTTGGACAAAATCACTCTTATATTTGTTATTAAAATTGTATATTAAAAAATAGGCTGTAGTATAATCTAAAAAGGATATAATTGAAAAAGGTTGTATGAGAATTGAATTTTAAGAATAAATTATAGTATAAAAAGGATATAATTAAAAATGGTTGTATTAAAATTCACTTTTTTTTATTAATATTAAAAAAATTCATATTTATTATTTGGGCTATATCTTGAAATTGAATCCTTAATTTAGTTATGATTTTATAATTATTATCCAAATGAAACACTAAAACAAGAGAAAATATAATTACGAATTTTTACATTAATCTTATTCAGTGTAGAATAACTACATTGATATTTGATAATCATATTCAATATAAATAAATCTAATTATAGATGATTTAAATCATTGACATACACTTTTTCGTATTTTATTAGAAATACACTTTTTAGTTTACATATCAAAATATAAAATATATTTATATACTAGATCTTACGATTTTCATCCATTTAGTTTAAGATCTAACGGTTTTTATTTATTTTGTCATATTAAGACTAGACTACCTATTACTAAAATTTTAGACAAAAACACTCTTAAACTTATTATCAAAACTGAATTTGGTTGTTAGTAGAACTATCTTCAAAAAATAAGAAGGGTGTTTTGATGATCAAAACAAAATATAAGTAGATTTCCTAAATCAAATATAATTTTCAAAGTGAAAAATCATCAACTTCTTCTCTCTTTTGTTATGGGAGATTTTCATTGAAAAATAATTGTTAAACCATCACTAAATTGAAGATTATTTTGTTAATTTCACGTGGGCTGTAAAATCGTCCAAATCAAAATTTAATAATTCAAGATAGAACACAAATAATAAATTGAAAGTGTAAATTTTTATATATACATATAGAGGGCTACTCTAATACAAACCACTCTTAAATTACAAAATAAAAACTATCAATAATTTCTACAACAAAAATCACTAATATTTTAATTACAATATATTAATTATATTTTAATATAATTATCACTAATTTACCTACGCCACCCCATCTGCAATCACTGATGTACACAGCTAAGAATTAACATAATTACTAAATGCAAATCAAGTTTACTCTATAAAACTAGTACTCCTATATTACTCCCTGACTCCATCCGTCCCACTGATACTACCCATTTCTTTTGGATACGGAGACCAAGAAAATGTATAAAAAATTGAGTAAAGTTAGATGAAAAGTGAATAAAGTGATGAGACCTATCAATATTTAATACTCCCTCCGTCCCATTTTAATTGGCTTATTTGACTTTTGCACACATATTAAGGAAAAATAAATTTTATCTTTACTTTAACTATAATACCCTTGTAATTGCATTAATGTATTAGGTGGAAAGAAGGAGCTCTTACATTAAATAATATAAATAATAGATTACCAATGCATAATTAATAGGGGTATATATGGAACTTAAATCTACATTAAAGGAAAAAAGACAAGTTTTTGGGACAAACTAATATAGTAACCAAGACAGATAAATTGGTACGGAGGGAATAATAGATTTGAGATAGTGGGGAAAGTAGTGGGTGTAATAGTGTTTTATATTATAGATTTGAGATAGTGGAGGAAAGTTAGGGGGTGTAATAATGTTTTTTATTATTAAAACTTTACTATTTTTGGAATGGGTAGAAATGATGGGACATTCCAAAATAGTAAATTGGTAGAAATGAATGGGACACAGGGAGTACTCTTTTTTTTACAGACTAGTATATTACTCTACTCGAGTAAAGTTCTATGGAGTACTCATTTAATTGGAGTACTTGGAATACATATACATTTTGCATTCAAAATTTTGCAAACTTTATTAATTTGCAAATCTTATTACATTAACATCACTATTTCATCGAAAATCTTGTATGTTTTGCTAACAAAATATTGCAAAATGAATTGTTCTGCGAAACACATTTTGGTTGCAGAACATATATGTTCTGATTGCAAAACATAAATGATTTTCAAGATGAACATATTACAAAACATACATGACTTCAAAATTATCTATGAAATTATGATATTCATATAACAAGGTTTTCAAAATAATAAATTTTAAAATATTTTAAATACAGAACGTATATGTACTCCAAATACTCCAATTAAACAGTACTCCATATAATTTTTCTCTGCTCTTATATTGCATTTAGCAACACCGTAAATAAAAAGGGGACCGAAAGCGAACAGCCTTAGGTGGGTTAAGTTCAAAAAATTCACCCCTTTTCCGCTCTCAACTCTAGCCAATTTAAATATCGTGTTTATGCTATTATCTCTTCCTCATTTCCGATCAATCAGTCAATCTGTGTATCGATGGAAGAGAGTGATTGCTTCTCACTGATCGACGAGAACGATTCGCTCATCTCCCCTGATGTTGCTGATGATGATGATGCTTCACTCACTCACCTCCATTCAGGTTCGATCCTTTACTCGAGATTTACATTTTTCGATGTATATTCGATTCATTCTCTTTATGTCTCTACGAGGGTGATATATTGGGCGTGTAAATGTTTCGTTTGTTTTATGTATGTTCTATCTGTGTTACTCATGGACTATACAGTTATTTAAACCTCCATAAATGAAAACGGAGAATTTATTCATTTATGGAGGTTAAAAATACAATGTCTCCGCTATATCGCGACCGAAACAAATTATTCCTTTGAAGAGGTCTATTTTTTTAATCCAATATTCATTTATCGAAGTTTGATCGTATACGACATTTTGTATTTGAATATCAATTGCTCTCTTTATTTTTAATGCTGTTTATAATTGAGCCAATAGGAGATATAGGTGGAGACAGAGTTGATGGCATGGATCTTAGTAACAAGTGTGGTGAGCAATTGCCGCAACTGTCTGAAACAGCAGAACCTGAAATTCCGAGGAAAACGGGCAAGTTGAATCTGCGTAAGAGTTTGGCATGGGACAGGGCCTTCTTTGAGAGTCCAGGTTTAAATTGAAATCAAAATTATGTGTTCTTGTATTTTCTCTTGTACTGCAGTTATTATGATTGTTAGTTGTTCAAGCTTTTAGTTACACGAGATTTTTGATTAACTTAGGTTTTCTGGATGCCGAGGAGATATCAACCATGATTGATGGAGCCGAGAAGGGTAACAAGCATCTTTTACCCCGGATTGATGAGGACATAAGCAGTTCTACCGAGTCAATCTCAACTTTAGCAAGTGAGAATTTGGCACTGGAAAGTCTTGAGAATGAACTGTTCAAGGACATCAGAGCTTCAATTCAGAAATCTAGCATATCAACATCAAACCTTAAGGCAGCACCAAAGGAGACAGATAAATTGGGTAAATGTAAGTAACTATGTAGTTGTACTTTTTACGCAAAGTAACTTACGAAATAATTATTTTAGATAAGGAAACTGACTCTTGCTCAGTAGCTCTTCCTCAAGTCAGGAATTATATGCCTATTAGGTCTAAATCTGATGTTGTCACAAGCTACAAAACAATTACCATGGTCACCACATAGGATGTCAGTTTGCCTCTTATAAAATTCACACTACCCGGGGATTAAAAAACTACTTATAATGTTAAAATTGTATTGATAAGATAGTTATTGACAGGATGTACTTTGTGTTATATATTAACTATGACAGGCATTAAAGTCAAAGCTTGCATTGGTCACTTTGGCCGGAGTAATCACATATTTACAGTGTCAAATGGCTTATTAATGAAAGTTCATACATTTTGCTTAGCACCCCCCTTTTTCATATGTTTATACTCCTGTATGTTTAGCAATTAGCAAACATTTAGTAGTGTGTGAAGAAACCAAAGATATTGCCATTTGTGAGGACTTCTTTTAGTCGTACGTTCATTACTTTTGGAATACTGGTGTCAAAAATTATAATTGGGAATTTCTTGTGTGCGAAAATTAATATTTTTACAGGTCACATAACTGCATAAGTGAGACCTCATTTTGAAATGTGCTAGATGTATACATATCATTATGAATCAATATTCACCATAATGCACTGGATATATAGTGCTAAGATTGTTATCAGATGTCCTGATCGATCACAGGAATTTTGTTTAAAATTTGCAAGACGTAATTGGAAAAAGGTCTTTAATAATTGATTCTGTAGGTTAAGTTAATTCTCTGGGAATTTTTGCAATGTTTAGATGTATTGCATTTTTTGAAAATTGGTTTTAATATAGTGCTTTGATTACAGCTGTAAAGGTGGAGGTTACTTCAAGAAATGGGGTAAGTTCAGTTATTATAAGACTGTATTAGAAGTTGCCATATGCTGAATCAGCTGAATTGTTGGCTTTTGGACTTTCAGAGTGCAAGAAATGTTACTTCAAAGAGGCAAACCGGTGGAATGCAAGTTCCTGGAAGGATTTCTAAGAAGGATTCCACTTCTGCATTAGCTACCCAGGTATAACTTATAGGTCAGCTGAATATATTGTATACCTTGTATAATGTGCAAATGAGATATATCAAACCTTTAAACTAGTCAGTTTTCCCATCTCTAGTTTGTATCCATATAATTAAGGTTAGTGCTTTTGTATTTTGGGATATGTAACTAGTTGACATGAAATTGAACTGCTCTTGATTGCTTCTATTGAAAGATGTACACACCTTTTGTGATAATAAGAGTTATTGTCTGGCTTTTACTAACATAATTATTATTTTTTGGTTTAACTAAGCCTGGTTTGCGAAATGGAAACTCCAGTTCGTCACTTCCTCAACCGCCAAAGGTCATCACCAAGCCAGAAGTTATGCCAGCAGTAACAACTAAAAGTGCTTTCTCAGGTGCCAGCCGCATTAAAACTGAAACTAATAATTCAAAAGGTATACCTGGCTATCAGTATCAGCATAGTAGATGTATTTACTATATTTTATCTACTGGTTACGTGAACTGAATAAATGTGACAGTTGGAGGTAAAGGAGTACAAGTTCATGTTCCTGTGGCAGCTGGGTTGGCCGGTCCTCGAAGGAGTGTGCCTAAACCTGCATCACTTCTGAAAGCATTAGGCTCGGCCTCTTCTGGTGCTACTATTAAGGAGGTAGGGAAATCTTCTTGCTCGAGTAACGGTTCTAAGAGTATTTCTACTGAGAAGATTCAGAAATCTACATTAGCATCTGCAAGAACAAAGACAATCTCCAGACCTGTTATTCAAGCTTCATCAAAGATTCCTTTGAGTAAAAAGCCACCTGGTAAATCTGGCCTGCAATCTTCCTCGACATCTACTAAGATTTCATTAAGCATATCACCTTCTAGTTCTATAAGTGAATGGTCTTCAACATCATCATCTACCTCTACTGCTAATCGAAAGCTTACATCAAGGACAAACATTGATACCAATAGTTCCTGCAGATCCATGGACAGTGATACCCCTTCTATTTTGTGTTCTGATGTTCAGTCAAATGATAGTTTCTCAGATGGGATTCCAAACCAGTTCAAAGAATCTCCTTGTCAAGATAAGAAGAAAACTAATGCACAAAACAATGCGCTTTCCCGATCTGTTTTGATGAAACCCTCTGGACTTCGGATGCCATCTCCAAAAATTGGGTTCTTCGATGGAGTAAGTTTACTTGTTGAATTTTCTTCTATTGCAATCGTATTGGATGTTATTTGTCCCAGGCAGCTGATTGCCAATACTTGTCGATTCATTAGTAGAATTTCAAAGAAATTAAAATATTTTGTTTTTAGCTTCTGGTATAAAGACTGCTTTTGGAAATTCATGTTACATTATTGTAAATGGTAGAACATAGTTCATGGAACAAGGTTTTATAATGCCAGTATTTGTATTTAATACCATGCAGGCCAATTCTGTGGTCCATACTCCTAATGCATGCAGACCATCTCAATTGTGCTTACCAACTGGTTTGCCCAAAATTGGAGCTTCAATCCGTAGCACAGTTGGGAGCTCGAAGAAAGCAGAAGGAAATATTCAATCTGGGAAGAAGGCAATATCAAGTGCAAATACAGTGCTGAATACTTCAAAATCTGCTTCTCCAAGACCATCTCAAGAATCATCTAGGGCTTCAATGAAAGGCGAGGGTGATTCAAGGAGTGTATTAAGTCCTAATATATCTTCCGAGGTAAGGAGTTCAAAAAAGGGAACTGGAAGGCCGTGGCCTGAAATGACATTGACAAGTACAGAAATTGAGCTTAAAAGTCAAAAATCTGACTCTTCTAAATCATTTCAAGAAAGTGCTTCTCCTGGCAGGTCTCCAGAGCAATCTGAATCACACTTACCAACTAGTTTGCCCAAAATCAGAGCTGCAGTTCATAACCCATTTGGAAGATCGAAGAAAATAGAAGGAAATATTCTAGCAACATCAAGTGCAAACACAGTGCTGGATACTTCAAAATCTGCTTCTCCAACAGGACCAACACCATCTCAAGAATCATCAAGGGTTTTAAATAAATGCCACGATGATACTGAAAGTGTATTAAGTCCTAACATATCTTCTGACATGAGGATTTCAAACAAGGGAACTGGAAAGCCATGGCCTGAAATGACATTGACAAGTATAGAGATTGAGCTTGAAGGTCAAAAAACTGACTCTCCTGAACCATATCAAGGAAGTGCCTGTCCTCAATCACAATCTCAATCGCAGTCACCAACTTCTTTGCCGAAAATTGGAGCTGCAGTTCATTGCCCAGTTGGAAGCTCAAAGAAAATAGAAGGAAATATTCCGGCTGGGAACAAGACATCAGGTGCAAACACATTTCTGAATACGTCAGAATCTGCTTTTCCAGAACCATCTCAAGAATCATCAAGGGATTCCATAAAGGGACATGGTGATCATAGGAGTTTATTAAGTCCAGAGATATCTTCTGAGGCGACAAGTTCAGATGAAGTAACTAGAAAGCCATGTTCAGAATTGTCATTGACAAATAAAACCATTGAGCTCGAAGATCAAAAACCTGACTCTCCTAAGCCATTTCAAGATAGTGCTTGTCCTGATGTGCCGCAAGAGCAATCTCAATCGCAATTACCAACTTGTTTGCCCGAAATCGGAACTGCAATTCATAGCCCAGTTGGGAGCTCAAAGAAATCAGAAGGATTTATTCCATCTGGAACGAAGACATCAGGTGCAAACACAATGCTGCATATGTCAGAATCTGCTACTCCAGAACCATCTCAAGAATCATCAAGGTACTCAGTGAAAAGAAATGGTGATCAGAGGAGTTTATTAAGTCCGTACATATCTTCTGCGGCGACAACTTCAGATGAGGTAGATGAGGTAATTAAAAAGCTATGTTCAGAATTATCATTGACAAATACAAACATTGAGCTTGAAGATCAAAAATCTGATTCTGCCAAACCATTTCAAGAAAGTGCTTCTTTTGGCCTGGCTCCGGAGCATCAATCGTGCCTTCCAACTGGTTCACCCAAAATCGAAGCTGCAATTCGTAATCCAGTTGGGGGCTCGAAGAAAGGACAGATTCTGGTTGGGGAGAAGGCAACAGCAGGGGCTAGCACAGTGCTGGATACTTCAAAATCTGCTTCTCCAACACCATCTCAAGAATCATCAAGGGTTTTAATTAAATGCCAAGATGATACTGAAAGTGTATCAAGTCCTAACATATCTTCTGACATGAGGATTTCAAACAAGGGAACTGGAAACCCATGGCCTGAATTGATACTGACAAGTACAGAGATTGAGCTTGAAGGTCCAAAAACTGACACTCCCAAACCATTTCACGGAAGTGCCTGTCCTGGTGTGTTTCAATCACAATCTCAATCGCAGTCACCAACTTCTTATCCGAAAATCAGAGCTGCAGTTCATAGCCCAGTTGGGAGCTCAAAGAAACTAGAAGGAAATATTCCGGCTGGGAACAAGACACCAGGTGCAAACACAGTTCTGGACACGTCAGAATCTGCTTTCCCAGAACCATCTCAAGAATCATCAAGGGATTCAATAAAGGGACATGGTGATCATAGGAGTTTATTATGTCCGGAGATATCTTCTGAGGCGACAAGTCCAGATGAAGTAACTAGAAAGCCATGTTTAGAATTGTCATTGACAAGTAAAAACATCGAGCTCGAAGGTCAAAAACCTGACTCTCCTAAGCCATTTCAAGATAGTGTTTGTCCTGATGTGCCTCAAGAGCAATCTCAGTCGCAATTACCAACTTGTTTGCCCGAAATCGGAACTGCAATTCATAGCCCAGTTGGGAGCTCAAAGAAAGCAGAAGGATTTATTCCATCTGGAAAGAAGACATCAGGTGCAAACACAATGCTGTATATGTCAGAATCTGCTACGCCAGAACCATCTCAAGAATCATCAAGGTACTCAGTGAAAACCAATGGTGATCAGAGGAGTTTATTAAGTCCGTACATATTCTCTGAGGCGACAAGTTCAGATGAGGTAATTGAAAAGCTATGTTCAGAATTATCATTGACAAGTACAAACATTGAGCTTGAAGGTCAAAAATCTGATTCTGCCAAAACATTTCAAGAAAGTGCTTCCTTTGGCCTGGCTCCGGCGCATCAATCGTGCCTCCCAACTAGTTTGCCCAAAATCGAAGCTGCAATCTGTAATCCAGTTGGGGGCTCGAAGAAAGAAGGAATGATTCTGGCTGGGGAGAAGGCAACAGCAGGGGCTAGCACAGTGCTGGATACTTCAAAATCTGCTTCTCCAAAACCATCTCAAGAATCATTAAGGGCTTCAATGGAAGGCCTTGGAGATCCTTGGAAATTAAGTCCCAGCATATCTTCAGAGGGGAGGAGTTCAAACATGGGAAGTGGGAAGCCATGGTCTGAGATAACATTGACAAGTACAAACATTGAGCTTGAAGGTCAATTATCGGATTTTTCTAGACCATTTCAAGAATGTACTTCTCCTGTCGCCTCTCCAGAAATTCTCAGTGAAATTGATATATATAATTGCATCAAGGCCGAGGATGTTAAAGTAGGAAAATGTGATGGCGCTGAACGGACTACGGCTAATGTGCCTGAAGCAGAAAATGATGAAAATCTGCTTCTCAATATCTAATATTAGATTCCTCTAGTCTCCAGTGAAGTATATTCATTTCAACTTTATTTTTTTAAATGGTTTATACCTTTACATATGAATGTGAACTCGAGTTTTATATAATGTCCAGATCACAATTTTCTATATCCATTTACAGTTCTATTTTTAGTTGTAGCGTACCCTGGTACACGCTTACAGTCTTACAAGTTACACCTAATCACTGCCCTACACATTTTCTACCCAATGTGATTTATTAGCAACTAATGTAAATTACATTGCTAGATGACATTGATAGCCTCTTCCACATCCATATATAAATGTTCAGGGCTTTGCTCGCTGCTTCCAGATAATAGCTGCTAGATAATCAATAAAAACTGTATAGCTTCGTGCTTGTTTTATAATAAAAGCTTAGTGCTAAAAGCCTCATAGTAATAGCTAAATAAGCAACACTGCATCATTCTGATCAAATCTGTATATGCGATATAAGTAAGAGATTCATTCGTTCTATAGTTTGCAAAGGCTTATTGCAAATGATGCCTTCAAATTTCAAACTAGGCCTTTCAATGCTGCCAATGCAACTACCTCATTTCATCTCTTTGTAGTTAAACAGTCCAATGCTGACTCCCCATTTAAATTTATGGAGTACAAAACAGATTAGATCTTGGCATACTTTTTCTATTAACGAGGCTCGATTTTCTCAACAAATTATGTAGTGTCATCTGCTGTCCATTTCTATGATCTAAAGTTTTTTTTGATGTACCTGCGTTCTCCTCAGTTTGACTATCGATCCTTGCATCAAAAAGTATACCAAGATTGAAGAGTACAATGAGCTACAACCACTAAGGAGGGTCAGAAGAGAGTAGATAAAACACAAGAAGATACCAAAAACATTTCGAGTTTTATTAATTAGAAAGATGGTTAAGGCTAAGATGTATCGGACCATTACAAATATTCTGCATATAGTAAATACAAGACACACTACGAGCTCCACTTTAAGTTTTTATGACCATGTATAAGAATGGCTTACTTGATTTTCTATAAATATTAGTTTAGGGACATTATTTTGTACACTACCTCCAACAATAATTTCTATATGTATTTTTTATTGTTATAATAAGACAAAATGACAGTTTGTAACCCATATGTATATGAATTTTGTCAAATTGGTCCAAATTTACGTTTTTTATCACTTTGCAACCCCTATCTTCAAATCTTGCTTCATATTACAACCATTCCCGTCTAATTGACCTATTTTACAAGCAAAAATGAGTCAAAAACCTCTATATATAAGGGGTACAAATTGTCATTTTTGAAGATAGGGGTTGTAATATGAAGCGAGATTTGAAGATAGGGGTTGCAAAGTGCTAAAAAACGTAAATCTGGATCAATTTGACAAAACCCATATACATAGGGGTTACAAACTGTCATTTTGTCTTATAATAATAAATTTGAAAATAATTAGGGAATAATATAAAAACAATTATTGGTTAAATGGAGGAAAATTATTATTTAATCAATGGAAATGAAGTTAGGGATGCCTAGTGGTTAGTGGTTCCTAATGTTTTAGAAAACCACTCCAAGATATTGTTGGAGTACTATTTTGTGTCAAATTCCCTAAATTCTAAGTTAAGAACTCATATAGAGGAAAGCTGTTGGACTTACTCTAAGTTGCTAGTTGATGTGTTTGTGTACACTTAAAATTTTCAACTTAAAATTATTTTTAGTTCAAAAAATTAAAGACAAAATGACAGTTTGTAACCCCTATGTATATGGGTTTTGTCAAATTGGTCTAGATTTATGTTTTTTAGCACTTTGCAACCCCTATCTTCAAATCTAGCTTCATATTACAACCCCTATCTTCAAAAATGACAGTTTGTACCCCTTATGTATAGAGGTTTTTGACTCATTTTTGCTTGTAAAATAGGTCAATTAGACAGGAGGGGTTGTAATATGAAGCGAGATTTGAAGATAGGGGTTGCAAAGTGCTAAAAAACGTAAATCTAGACCAATTTGACAAAACCCATATACATAGGGGTTACAAACTGTCATTTTGTCAAAATTTAAGTACTTTCGAGATACTTTTTTTCAATTTATTTTTTTACTCAAATCAATTTTTATATATTTGAGTCACCTTTTAACTCGTATTATTTTCTTTTCATATATTTGTATTTTATACTTTTATATTATGTTTAAAAATATAAATTTCTATTTTAAATCAATATTTTAAAATAAATTTAATATAAGTTAAATTAGTTAAACAAATACACCTAACTTAAAGTTAAAATTATCACTTTTAAGAATTAAAATAAATGGACTAGCATGGTTTTTAAAAAATAGTGAAAAATAAATATGACATTAAGAGAGGGACAAATTGCCAAGTTCTCTTATACCCATCTCATTTCTTTACATTTTCCTTTTTGGGATGCACTTCTTAATTCTTTACCGTCCAAAACTTACCTAAAATAGTAAAGTTTTATAATATAAAAAGTAACTAAATCTACTTTTTCCAGTATACTTTGATTGTTGCCACCATTTTACTCGCTTTTCTCTAATTTAAAACAAAATCTTACAATCATTAATATATATCCGAAAATATCACACCATATTTTTCAATTATTAATAAAATATATTAAAAATCGTATACGTTATTTATAATAAGAAAACATTAGTATAATCCGTAAACATGATTATATTAAATTATATCAAATTGAAATTAAAAAAATATAAAAATTAATAATTATACAAAAACATAATTGTAATATTAAAATAAAATTTATAACCTAATACAAGAAACCCGGGTTATAAGCTAGTTTAATTTATAAGATAACTTAAAGATAATAAAAAAAATCCCACGGAGGTTCTTGCCACTTTCATGTTTAAGTAAAGATCTGCACCTTGATTGAGAAGGTGAAGCAGAGAACTACTGGTTCAACTTAAAGTGAGCGAGCTAAAAACTAAAAACATTCGGAAGAAAATAGTTTATTCAACTCAGACTTCTTCTCCTCTTGTAAACCACCGGAGTAAAATGGGAATTCCGTATCCTCAAACGTAGGGAACACTGTTTCTCTCACAAGTCTGCCATCCCGATCGAATGCAAAGATGGGAAGATAATGCTCCAAGTGACCATAACGGAAGGCTTTCAAAAAGTAGGAGCTTAAATCGTGTGTCAACTCATTTGCATGTGATACCAACCAACTTGTAGCTCCAATGTTGTCGGGAAGGGATACCAACCCAGGCTTATCTTCTGACCAATTAGGCATGTCTCCAAGTGATTTACTGGTGTAATATTCTAGATCGGGTATTAAAATGCGGATCACTTCAAACTCATCATCACTACCCACTGTCTGAAGATAACTACTCTTTAACATCAGTAGGAACTTGGTGTTTGGGGAATCCTTGCCAAAATTATATTCAAGACGGCAACCCTTGAAAACATTATTTTCAACACCAAAACTTTCAAGAATAAGCATCACTCTCTTTCCAGAAAGTTGCGAAAAAGAAACCTACAAAGACAAATTGACAAGTTAGTAGTAGTATGTAAAGAGAAGTTAAAAAAGCAATATTGCAACAAGCTGAGAATCGTTAGTCTTAGGGCTCTGTTTTGTTTCACAGGAAAATAATTTTATGAAGGTATGAATCTGTGATCTTTTTTTTTTTGAATAAATTTGTTTAAATTCAATAAGAATATAAAAAACTCACCTGTGAACCATCGTTCCTTCTAAAGACAAATTTTGGATCCCATAGCATCTCCAGCTTCAGTTCCTTTAATTTTTCAGTAGCTAACTGTACAACCCTTTTCCGGGTAAAAGGGTATGTTGAAAAATTACACCGGAACAAGATGTGAGCACCATATGGCTCAATGAATTCTGCACGAGGCCCAATAATCACAATCTTAGTTTCACAATGAATCATTGAACGCAACTCCAAAACCTCTCTGAACTTCTTATAACTCTTTTCTCCAAATGGTAGGGCCAACCAAGGCATCGTCTTAAACACTTCCCAAAATAATTCTTCTTTATCCCAATCTTCGTATTGTGACTCTTTTTTGTAAACAAGGACAACCTCAAAATTTTTCTTCATCTTCTTCAACTCTTTATAACACGACTTAAGTGGTTCAGTTAAAGATTCATTGTTGACAACATAACCATCATTAAAAAAATATAGGGCCACAACCTTATCTTCTAAAGTTTGAATTGGTACCTGTCAGTACAAGTACATGACAATGATTAAGTTAATAGTAGATGATTATGAAAATTCTTTAGGTTCTTTTCATACCGGAATGGAAGAAGATAGAATGTAACGAAATTAATAGAATGTCCTTGTGAGTTTTGATATTGTCAGCAATATAAAGATGTATAAAGTGTGATGGCCTTGCAATACATACATTAATCGAAAAAATAATTATTTTTACGGATTACAATCATGGTTATAGCCTTAAAACAGCCTAATAACAACCCAACTACCTAAGTGAGAGTATATATTCACTTATTTTCCTTACTTTCATGACATTCAACCCGAACGAAAAAGTATCTTATTACTTTACAGAAGTCATCAAATATGGATACCATATACATAATATCAAAAGACCAGTTCAATGATCTCATAATCGATAAATTAACTCACCACACATAGAAATCATACCTTATCTCCTTTGTTTGAAATGACATAATCACGCTTGGGGGAGGACAGGAGTGCTTTCAAGGAGAATTGCTTAGCAGCTGCAGCCTCTTCTGCCCGCAAAATTTCTATTCTTTCATCACTAAAAGGATAGCCTAAGGCTCCAAAATTCTCAAATATGTCCCATGCATCACATTGCAAAACCAATCCCTTTGGGTCAACTACAAACATCGAAGGTGAAGGATAACTATCAGGCACACCAAAACTACTTTTCATACGTTTCCTGGATACTTCATCTGAAAATGGGATGGCGGTCCATGGCATGCAAGAAAAGTAATCTTTAAAAAACTCCCAAGGATAAGCATCATCATCATAATTATAAAAATTCTTATAGCCAACCATAACGACCTCAAAATTATTGACTGACTTTAGATCATTGTATATCTCCTTCAACAATGAGGGGTATGCATGTCCGAATAGTGAACACATCATACATAGTGGCAGAAAATATATACCAATAAGTTTGCCTTCCAAATGCTCTGCCTTGACCTGTAAAGTAAGTTATACAATATCAGCATATATGCTAGTCTAACCTCACAAGTCACAATACTTGTCTTTCTAACTACTCTGTTTCATGATCCTATCATGTTTCGAAAGGTTTTTAACACAAGATATTAGGCATAAATTGGTTTAAAGGTACTAAAATGACTACTAATACATATGCTTAAACAACTCCAAATTGATGAGAAGTGCATCAATCGAAGAAAATCATAGAGAGAAGTGCTCTATATCCAAAGTATATGTTGGTGAAAAGGCCATCAACAAACGCTAGGTGATGAGAAGTGCATCACACAAATGAAGAAGACAAATGTTTGATAAAAAAAATTAGTGCATCAACATTGATGGTGGTAAGAAGGCAATCACAAGATGGTGGTGAGAAGTGCATCACAAGATGAAGAGAAGTGCTTCATAAGTTTAAGATTATGGGGGTGAATGTTGGAATTTAATCTTAAAATTAAATTTAAGTAACTTTTATTTGTGGTTGGGCTTTAACTTAACGTCATGGGCTTTAGTTATTGATCCAAACTAATGTTTAGTAATATTTGAATAAGTTAGTAGGCGTTAGCTGGTTTGCAGGAAGTAAAGCTGTTAGTGGAGTTATGCTAGGAGTTTGTTAGGTCCTGTTTTGTAGCCACGTTTGTGTGGTTGTTTGCTTTATATATCCATTGTATTTTCATTCTGAATTAACGGAAGAGAAGCAGAGTTCTCAAATATGTGTGTGTGTAAGTTCTTTGTGTGTATATATTGTGAGTGTTTCTGTTAAACAAAGCCCAGGCCCGTGATTCAAAACAACAAAAATTATATACAAATTTTATGAAAAAAGAAGAATATATGAGTGAAATCATGAATGCATATGAAGGAGTCTAAATTTTCCATGATAAAGATTGTAGGAAAATTGACATAGAAATGGAATGAACATTCCTTCCAAAACATGTGGGTTAAAATTCTAGTTCAAATAGTTTGGAATGGAATGCAGCCTAAGAGTACCTATATGACAAGTCATGAATACATGTATATTTAATTAAACAGTAAGCATATGGGACGACAATGTGCAGTGAAGACTATGTAGAATGCATACATGTTCGTTGTTACTTCTGACGAGGTAATCCCTGTCTTTGGTAAAGAGAAGGTCTTTCAAGTTAATGATATCTCCTTTCGTTATGCTTTGTACTGTGTTCATATCCATTTCCGTGCTGACATTGCTTCTTCCATTCGTCTCAGCTTCCGCATGGTAGTTTTTACGCACAGTATATCCTGACAGCCAAAGTTTAAGGTTCTACAAGACTTAGGAGACATCAACTAAATTTTTTCCCGACTTAGCATTCAAAATTCAATACAGCAGCACCTTTTAACCACTATTTACCACTTATATGTCTCGAAAAAAGTTTGATCAACAGACCATTTGTAACTACCGAAAAAAAAAATGAACTAGTAAAATTTCAGTGTCTAAGAGTAACAAACAATGAGTTGCATATGTAGCTATTGCATTAATCTGAATTAGCAAAAATTATTGAAAACAAAGAATTAGCAAACTACTCCCTCCAGAACCATACCATAATAAACGTCCTAACAAGTTTTTTTCACGTATTTCTAGAATAGACAATAATGAGGATGTTCTCAGGTAACATTCCTGAGGTTGAACAAATTTGTAGTTATAAATCAAGTGGTCCCGCAGTGGTCCCGCAGGAGCATTTTTATAAATATAAGATTCATCCCTTATATTTAAAAACTAGTTCATAAAGCCGCGCTTCGCGGCGGCGTTACAATATTTTTTAAAAAAATCAATACATTTACGTTATATTATAATATTAATATTAAATTTTAATAACTAAATAATCTTTTCTAATGAATCAATTTCTTGTTAAATACGATTCTTTCGATTGAGCCGCTTTCTCGTTAAAACCGAAATCCCAACTTTTTAACATATATTATAAAGACTGCATGAGATTGTTCTTTTACTCATTATTCTTTTATTATGTTAACACGTCAATTCTTTTCTTTTTAAATACGGTGACTTTTTTCATGACAATAATATTTGATTTATGAATAAATTTTCCTAATATAAGTATAATTAACTTATATAAAAAATATATAATTTAAGAAGATCGTACTTTCTATAAAATATTTAATTATATGTCTGCTCTATATATTCAAACACCTATTTTAGTTCTAGTAGAAATTTTATTTATATATTTTTTCTATAAATTCAAACTCTTATTCTCTATAAATTCGAACTCCTATTCTGCTTCCAATAGAACTTTTAATCGTATGCCTTATAAATATTTATTATACTTATAAACACTGCATGAGATTGTTCTTTTACTCATTATTCTTGTATTATGTTAACACGCCAATTCTTTTCTTTTTAAATACGGTGACTTTTTTCATGACAATAGTATTTGATTTATGAATAAATTTTCCTAATATAAGTATAATTAACTTATATAAAAAATATATAATTTAAGAAGATCGTACTTTCTATAAAATATTTAATTATATGTCTGCTCTATATATTCAAACACCTATTTTAGTTCTAGTAGAACTTTTATTTATATATTTTTTCTATAAATTCAAACTCTTATTCTCTATAAATTCGAACTCCTATTCTACTTCCAATAGAACTTTTAATCGTATGCCTTATAAATATTTATTATACTTTCAATAGAACTTCTAATCATATGTTTTTCCTATAAATTCGAACTCTTCTCCTTTATAAATTCGAACACCTATTCTACTTCTATTATGCTAATTGATATTTTCATATTTATTAGTGTTTAAAATTCTAGAAAATTAGAAAAATCGATTGAGACGATATTAGAGCGCCACCTAAACTCCCGATATCTTTCATGACAATAGTATTTGATTTATGAATAAATTTTCCTAATATAAGTATAATTAACTTATATAAAAAATATATAATTTAAGAAGATCGTACTTTCTATAAAATATTTAATTATATGTCTGCTCTATATATTCAAACACCTATTTTAGTTCTAGTAGAACTTTTATTTATATATTTTTTCTATAAATTCAAACTCTTATTCTCTATAAATTCGAACTCCTATTCTGCTTCCAATAGAACTTTTAATCGTATGCCTTATAAATATTTATTATACTTTCAATAGAACTTCTAATCATATGTTTTTCCTATAAATTCAAACTCTTCTCCTTTATAAATTCGAACACCTATTCTACTTCTAATATGCTAATTGATATTTTCATATTTATTAGTGTTTAAAATTCTAGAAAATTAGAAAAATCGATTGAGACGATATTAGAGCGCCACCTAAACTCCCGATATCCTCCTTTATATATATATATTGATTTATATACTTCTTTCAACCTCAGGGTGTTACCTGAGCCCATCCTTAAGCCCAGCATACTCTTCAAGAATATTATTTTTCTGTTCAAATTTTATACAAAACAAAAAACACTAGACGCTTTAAAATGCGTGAAAAAAACTTGAAAAAAATTTATTACGTTTAATATGGGACGGAGGAGTAACATACTAAGAGCAGATGGTATATCATATATGAAATAGGCTAACCAGAGAAGTGCAAAACAGGGAACGAATAGAAGCTGCTTGTTCTGTGAAAAGAATGGCTGCAATTTATTCTTCTTGATGGAGTATAATATCTGCTATTTGCAGGTTTGCTGAGAAGGGCACGCCCAATCCTGCCTGCTAAACTAGTCATCGACATCGGAGTAAATTATCAGTCGACGCAAAGAGTTAACATATGTGATATGACATGCGTGTGTTCACAAAATATATAAATATTTTAACCTAGATATTTTCGTACAATACCCTAGAAATTTATTAAGGATAAGTGTCGGGAAGAATTGCTTGTAATATTTTGAGAAAAAAAAAATGAGAGTGAAAGATATTTTATAAGAGAATTCTAACCAAAAGGATTCTTACCTATATTTGTTTTAGGTGTACATAATTTAGGGGTTCAGTCTTAAAAATGATGCTCCAATCGAACTCCCTATCCCCTATAAATTTTAGGGGAGAAAAAATCAAACCCCATATTTAGGGGAGAAAAATTCAAACCCCTATAATGTCACATCATCATTTTTTCCTTATAATATAATATATATCTATGCCAACACACTCCTAAAATATTGATTAAATATTTTTTTTAAGTTATAGGTAATGAATATAGGTAACACCATTGGAGCAAAACAACTTTTTGGTTACCTATATTTTGAGTAATCATTATTTTACCATATTTTAGGGGATGAAAATAGGGGTGTGTAGTAATCATTATTTGTAACCATAACGTTTGTAAAATAATGAAAAAAAAGTGGGGTGTGTTTTATAAGTTTGTATGGTGTGTAGTGAATAAAAATAAAGTGAAGGAGAATTCTTGAATTAGATAAAATATCTCATGATTGGGTTGTATTAATATCTAATAATCATGTTAAGAAAAGCTTATAAGATATCCATGTCCTGAGTTTGTGAAAATAAGCGAACCATATGTAATCATATACCTTTCATAATTTGCCTCCGACTAGATCTATTGTAATGGTTGAGGCATCTTATTGGACATTTTTTGCCATTTTTCGCATTCTATCTTATTATTTTGTAAATATCCACGGCCAATTCCAAAAACACAGTTTTTTGAGTGATCGGAAGCTGAACGTTTATAGTTACTGGCAAAGACAGATTAAGTGATCGTAAGCTGAATGTGTACATAAAAGTGAGATAGTTACTTGGTTTGGATCCAGGTATCATCATACTCCAGTTGACATTGTTGAGATAGTTGGAAGTTGCATAATTATTATGTAACCTTTGTTCTAGTGAGAAGTTGCAAAACATATATCCTTTAATCAAAGTCAAGCATCCAAAATATAGTTCAATTACTAGGGGAAGATGTCTAAAAAATTCACTTAAACTGGAACACTGCCTTCCAAGTACTTGGGAAAATAAACAGGACTGCAATACAAGTAGAAAATGAACTCCTTTAACATCACTAAGATCTTGGTTTCTCCTTCTTCTCCTTAAAGAGAGCCAAAAGGGAAACACCAGATACCTTGACAACCTTGAACCTAACACCAGGAATATCACCAACGGCATGACCCTTGCGCCCAAATCCAGCAATCAGCACTTCGTCCTGCATAGTGAATTTAAATAGTGGTTTGAGTGTAAGAAGATAATCAAACTTAAATTATAGGTGAATCCTTAAAAACATACATTTTCTTCAATGTAGTTTAGGCAACCATCATTGGGGACAAAGGCAGCAATCTTCTTTCCATTTTTGATGAGTTGAACTCGGGCACACTTTCTGATAGCAGAATTGGGCTGCTTAGCCTCTATACCACTGTGTACATGAAACATTGTGCTTTAGAATTGTTATACAAAATGCTTAGGATAAAGGCAATATGCCACAAAGAAAAACTCACATTTTTTCAAGGACAATGCCTTTGGCATGGGAAGAACCAGCAAATGGCTTCTTCCATTCATTACCAAGATGGGACTTCTTGTATGACTTATCAGCCCATCTTTGTCTTCGACGATGGGACTTTAGCTTACGCCCAGCTCCCATTCCCCTCGTCTTCCTGTAAGATGGCATATATTCATATCAGTACCCTAAATGTGTCTCAAAACTACTAGCAAACTAAATTCACATGGACATGGTTCATTACTTCCCAAAGTTGCAGCACAATTCAGAGTATATTAACTATAATATTAAACACTTGGGGGGCTATAAAGTTCCATACTTTGTATGTATTTGCAAACATATCAGGAAAGTTTCCATAACACATAAGTCAAATGGTCAGCATTACTTGCATAACACAGAAATCAAAAACGATAGACCATGCCTAACACATTTGCAGTAAAATGGTCAGCATTACTTGCATAGCAAGAACATAACAAAACAGAATCAGGCAAGTCTAGCTACATTTGTTATTACAAAGGTGGATTTAGTTGGGCCAGGGCCACAATTACGTTATCTCGTAAAAAACAACTTAAACGTTAGAAAATCGGTCATTTCATGAGCAGTGTAATCAAGGAAAAACTGGGTCTCAATTTTTAGAATCAGCTCAAGCCCAATCTAGGGTTACATTACAACCAAAATTTTAATTGCATACAAAATCAATTACTGCAGATATCCATCCAAAGAGTATTAGTACAAATTCTAACATCATTCATGTCAAAAAAATAAATATATAACACAACACTGATTTATTGATAACCATATTTTCAAGTTTCTTCAAAAATTAAGAAAACAAATTATTTGGCTAACATGTTTCACAATAATTACAATCACAAATATACAAGCAAATATTTAAAAAAAATGCAGATTTATATGAACATATGTAAATGAACAGTGCGTATGAAAGAAAGACTTACCCCATGATTTCTGATTGAAGATGCTACAGTGATTACAAATTTCAAAAGATGAATGAAGAAGCAGCAGCCGCAGAGTAAAACCCTAGCTTCAAATGAATGTGCTTTATAACTAAATTAAAATTTGGGCCTGGATAATGTTGATTGGGTCAATCCATTCTGTGAGTTACAAATAGGACTACAATTGGCCTTTAATGAATCCTGAATGCAGGAATTATTGGGCCATTGGACTCGTGAGGTTAAGAGTGGTACAAGTAGAGTCCAATTTATCGGCGGGCGAACGAGTTATATCTATATATATATATATTATAATGCCCGGAGATCGGAAATGCACCAGAACAGTTTAAGGTATTTTTCTTGAATTTTCATTTTTTTGATTTTTTTATTAAAATTCTTTCTTGCATTAAATAGCTATTAATGACAATTTAATTAGTCATTAATTACACCTATTAAACATATATTAAATTTACTCTATTTAATTTGTTTAAAAATTAGCAAATTAGTTGAACATTATAGTTATTATTTTAATATTAAATTTTAATTATACATAGTTATGTTTATTTTTAGGTAAAATAATGACTAACAATTGTTTATATTGCGTTATTGTGCAAGTCGTAATAAATTATGGAAGTACAAGATATTTACATAATATCTGGAATTGTATGCAAACAATACAGACAGATTTTTTAATTTTGCACATGAATAAATAATACATGAGTTATGATCAAATCAATTAAATTTAACAAATCCAGCCATTTATCGGAAGATAAAATTAATAAAAAAGCTATACACCCATTGTTTCGTTATATTGTGTCGAAATAAATTTTTATTGTACTTAAACAAATTCTTACACTATTATTGAATATGTATATTATGAGAGGGGTCTAGGCTTTAAAAAACTTTATTAACCTTAACTTCTCAAACAATCTTTATTATCAATGATTGTTGAGTCGTAGTAAATTATGGAAGTACATGGATTTTTACTTAATATCTAAAATTTGTAAACAAATCATGCACATGAATGAATTACATGAGTTATGACTAAACTAATTAAATTGAACAAACCCAACCACTTTATCGGAAGATTAAATTGATAAAAAAAAATTATACACCCATTGTTTCATTATATCGTGTCAAAATAAATTAATATTCAAATTAAATAAATTCTTACACTATTATTGAACATGTATATTATGAGAGGGGTGTCGGCTTTAAAAAACGTTATTAAGTTATATTCGATATTTGTAACTTTTGATCGTAAATATTACGTTCATATTGTAATTTTTATTTTTATATGTTTGTGATATTTTCAAGATTATTAAAATTTTGTATATAATGAGAGTATTTTTCCAATTAATAATTCATATAAATTATTTTTAAATTAATTTTTTACATAAAATTCATAAGAGATCAATCAATTTTTAATTTTTAAGAATAATAGAAATTAATTTATCTATTACAATATTTTTATATAAAAATTTATAAATCGCGCGAAGCGCGGATAAATTGGCTAGTTAATTTTTAAATAGAGACCAGATGGTCGGTGACGCAGTGATTCTGTTTTATCAGGGTTTTGCTGTTTGTGAGTTGTAATTTGACTCGTGAATATTACAGTTCGATATATTTTGATGTTTAATAAAAATAGTTTTATGTTTAATTAAAAGGAACTTCTATTTTATAATTAATATTGCAGTTTTTCTCGTTACGTTTTGATATTAATATTAACAATTGATATTGTGATGATTATTATTTTTTTTAGTTTAACACGTTCTTTTTTAACTAATGTTTATTTTATTCTCGTTTCAAGATCTCCCATTTTGGTTAAAACATTCAAATGTACTCTTTATTTTTCCAAAGTGCTCATAATCATATATTTCTTGAATTTGATATTACAGAATGTCAAGTAATGCGCCAAAGCCAAGAAAGTATAAAAAAAATTGTATTAGACACATTTTTATAAAGTAAAAATACTAAATTACAGTACACAAAATCTGTAGATTGCATAGCAAAAATATGTAATTAATAATCTGAAATTAATGTTCCAATACTATTTCTCCAATTATAATGAGTTCAAAGGTCTAGACATAAACTTCTTCGAATGTTTAATTAATTGCAATGTAACGAAAGCGTTGTAATTAAGTAGATAGTATTAAATAAACATATTAAATACGAATTAATTAATGTATGTTAATGAATGCACATATTAAATATGAATTTTAATTGATGTGTATTAATGAATGCAGAGGGTCAAAATGGTAATTTAGGATTGAATAAAATAGTACATGTTGTGGTATTATATATATAATAATAGATGAGGATGAAATTAGGACTTTATTGAAAATAATTTAAAATTTTCTTGTTTACTATTTAAAATTAGGATTTAAAAATAAAATCTAATTGCAAAATAGTGCAAAACAGAGGGCCTAAAAACGAAGGAACTGAAATAAATAAAAAAAATATATCATTAAAAAGTATACATAATCTATTTTAAAATGTAACTTTCGATTTTTAAAAATAATAATTATATAATTTTTGATGTTTAATCCAAAATTGATTAATTTAATGATTAAAAAGTAAAAATGAACATTTAAATCGAGACAGGGGAGTAATAAAGTAATAATGGGCATCTCCTAAAGTTAATATCCCCGTAAATTTATAATAATAAAAATAAAAGTAGGGGAGATTATATATTTATTTATTACATAAAATAAAAGTAAAAATGGTTCCAGTTTCACTTTAACTACTATAAAGCAGCTTCACATATAAGCAAACCAAAAAGGAAGGCTTCTTCACTTGACACTCTCTCTCTCTCATTGCTCTGCTCAAACTGATCTCACTTGCAATGCCTTCCATTTCTAATTTCACTGTACCTTCATTCTCGTAATACACACACAAAACACAATAAATACCATATAAATATGAGCGAGTTAAAGTCATGGCAAGATGAGCTGGCCAGCCTGGTGGAGGATACAGGGATCAGATTCTCCGCCGACGGAGGAATCTCCATCTCCACGCCGTCGTTTAGTTCTGAAGCTGAACCGATTGAACCGGAGAGCTTTGTGGATCAGCTGAAGGGTTTTGGTAAAGCATGGGGAGAGATAATACTTGAGTTTGGGAAAGGATGTAAACATGTAGCTGCTCAACAAACTATGATAACTAGTGATTCTTATCTTGTTAAGAAGATTGGGGGCCATTGTGCCCAGGTTTCGGGTAGATTGAGTTTCTTGAATGAGCTTTTGCCTGAGGACCGCCATCCTCTTCATGTCTGGCCTATTTTGTTCTTAGTTTTTATTCTCTCACTCGCAGGTACTACTGTTTTGCCTACATTCAATCATTAAGGTTGCGCTCTATGGACAACAATTTTAGTGTCGTAATACGTAAACTATTGTTCTGCACATATTTCACATTATTTTGTATGTGTATATGTATGTGTGTGACAGAGAGAGATATTATATTTGTCAAGATTTGTATTCGGGTTTTATATCAAGCTACCCACCTTTCTCGCAAAAAATTATCAAGTGAGTGCCCGATTTCCACGGGGACTCCTTTTAGGCACTAGAATCACTAAGAGTCAGCTGAATTCTAATTAGCAGATGGTGTGTGTGCTACATGGATCAGAGAAAAGAATTAAAGCCAAGATTTTAAAAAATGTAAAAAGATTGAAGTCAAGAGCAAGATTAACTATGATTGTAATAATCGAAATCAAAATGCACCATTAAAATATTGACCTTTTCTATGCAACTCGGGTGGAACCTAGTAAATGATTCGGGGATTGTTTTATACTGAATGAATTTGGCAGAAGAATTATAGGGTGAAGGTGAAAAAGGGAAAATATGTCTTTGTGTGTTTACGTGGCTCCGGCTATATACTTCAGGTTTTATGTTTTCTAATTATTAATTCTTCTAGAAAATCATTAACTTTTCCGTTAACAATTTTTCAAGATTTAGCAGAGTGATATATATAGTAATTATAATGGCTTAAACGAGTCGCCATGGAGATCGGGTAGTCACTTCATAGTTTTTGGTGATAATGATGGGCACTTTGATATAATACCCGTTTGTCTTCTATTCTTGATTTTCGAAATTGAAAGTAAAAATGATCGGTCAGGGGTACCTGTTACATAATATTATTTTGTTGCTTGGCATCAGCAAGCTGAGTAATATGATGATTAATAAAATATGACATTTTTCTCAATGACTTTGAGAATCTTTGCTAAGTCTATAATTAGAAATTATCTGATTACTTAAACCAACTGGCATTTCAGTAAACAAGGAATTCATTTCAAAATAGTTTGAGTAGAATGCTCAACCAGCTAGCTTTCGCCTTTCAGTTCCTTCTGCAGATTTTGATTAGGCTTTAAATGTTTCATCAGTTTTGAACCGAAGTTCACAAGTTTTGGAGATGCCTACGGGTAATTGTATATACAGCTCCAAGATACATCTTGTGTCAGTGAACTTGTTTTGAAAATGTCATTCTGATTAGGCTTTATTGCATTCTCATTTTTTTTTTCCTATTCAAATAAGCTTGATACATTTAGTATTTCACCTCATCAAATTATCAGTTTCTTATCTGAGTTGACGATTTTAAATTATTGAAGCATTGGGTGTAAATACTAAAGATATTGGTTCAGTCCCGCTGGTGAAGAAAGTGTACATACATCCTCCCAATGCAACCCGGATCGTACTTCCTGATGGTAGACATTTAGCATATCATGAGCAAGGACTTACAGCTGATAGAGCTAGATTTTCATTGATTGCTCCACACAGTTTTCTTTCTTCTCGGCTAGCAGGTACTACCTAATTTGAATGTTATCTGTCTCTATTTTTAGGATACCTGAGTTCCTTTATGTGTTATACTCATATAAAATTCAGTGCCCAACTGCCCATATAGAAATGATACTAAAATGTTTAACAAATTTGGATTTCCTTTTGAAGGTATTCCAGGAGTGAAAGTGGCTCTGCTAGAAGAGTTCGGTGTTCGCTTAATTACTTACGATCTTCCTGGTTTCGGCGAAAGTGATCCTCATCCCAGCAGAAGCCTCAACTCATCTGCTCTGGACATCTTATATTTAGCAAATTCTGTTGCAATAAGCGACAAATTCTGGGTGCTCGGCCATTCAGGTGGAGCTATGCATGCGTGGGCTGCACTCAAGTATATTCCTAATAAAATTGCAGGTACCTAAACTTGCCCTTTTAAAACCTATTACAGTATGTCCTGTCACTTACACTGGCTAAACATTGATTTGGAGAAAGGCAGAGGTGAGATGTCACTTAGGAGTGATCTTTTTTTTTTGTATGACTAAAGATGTACACAATATCTGTAGGAGGCCATAACCGCAGATGAACCCAAACAATATCCCTCCTTCTCTCTCACACAGAAGTATTATTGTGTGTGTCATAATACAATAAACTGATGTGGCAACAGAAGAATATGACTTGGTTAGCAGTGATTGATAAGAGATTGCTGCTGAACAAGAATGCCTTTCGAATTCATAACCCTCCATTTTCTTCTTTTGCTATTTGCCATGATTGTATTTCCATCAGATGCAAGTGCCACTCAAAAATTTATGTTACTTATGCTCTTCCATCTCAGATGAAGCTTCTCGTAGTCACTAAAATTTGCCATCTTACTTTATTGTCTGCCATTTTTATGAATTTCATGCTCTAGCATCCCAGAGGATTGTATGGAAGAGGAAAAAGATGCAATAGAGCTTATCGTTACCACTGAAATGTGCTATGTTAGTCTTGTTCTGTCATTCCAAAGATTGTTCTGGTTCTGGTTTATCATTAAGGGGAATGTCTATGTTTTGGTGTCTTGTATGAAGAGTTTCAGAATGAATGACTTGAATTTTTTATTCTCTATTATCTTCTCAGTGGTGCAACTGTGAGTTTGACTAATGAAGTCCGTTTAATACTTTAACATTTGGTGAAAGTATATTTTGTAAATCTTGTCAATTGTGTCAAAATTTTAGACATCCCATTAGTATTTAAAATATGCTTGTATGAAAAAATGGCACCAAAATGGGGAAGCAGATTTTCTGCAATTGATAATTTCAAGTTTGTGATAGTGTGACAAAAGTCCCATACTGAATTGAACAATTTCTTATGCATCTGATTACAGGTGCAGCAATGTTTGGACCAATGGTTAATCCATATCAATCGGGCATGACAAAGGAAGAGATATCTGGAACTTGGGAAAAGTGGATGCGGAGAAGGAAGCTGATGTACTATTTAGCTCGAAGATTTCCTGATTTTCTAGGTTACTTCTACCGCAGGACTTTCCTATCAGGAAAACATGGTCATATTGAAAAGTGGTTATCTTTATCACTGGGAAATAGGGTGAGTTTTATTTCATCCAGTTTTCTCAAAGATTGTTGTTAAAGTGCTCACTAACTTGAACATTTGGCGTATATGTCATATAGCACTGACATAGGTAAACAGAGTCTTATATTTCTGAAGAATAACAGTTATGCATATGGTACTATGGTATCTTACCTTCCCTTAGGAAGAAAATTTTGAAATTTCTTAGCTGTTATTCGTCAAATACTCAGATTTACAGTGAAAGACGTGTTACATATTGCAATTTCTGCACACTTCACTATCGGTATATGTGACTTGGTTCGGAAATAGATATAATTATTAATTTGTTTTCTTCACTACATACAAGCAAGGGAAACCAGTACATATTCTTACGAGATTTTTCTTGTCAAGTCCTTCTAATAGAGCTAAACATACCTAGATTATTTTATTAAAAGCACAAAAATAGTCCTATGATTTTTTTACTTGTTTTTGCCAATTAGAGTCCTTTACTTTTATCTTGTACCAGATCATGCAATTCCATGTTGGATGTCAAAATGTCATAGAAAGCTATATAACTCAAAACCAGTTACGCGGTCTCTTCTTTCCCTATCTATAAAATGGTGTCATTTAGTAGTTTCTCCATGTGTTCTACAGTTCTAAGCATTTACAAAAGTTTTAGTGATTATTCCTACAGTACTTCCATGTATCTAGGATCTGAGTGAAAAACCTATGTACCATCTCACAAGTTATAAGACTTTTGTTTGCGTCGGTTCAGGTTTGTTAATAGAGTCAATGCATTACCATCTCTTCTTGTGCACAACTTTTCGTCCATAATTCTGGATTTTTTAAATTTCTTTAGGAAGTTGGTTTTATATCAGAAACTGCAAGTGTAATACAAACTCAGTTTTAATTCAGGATAAAGCTCTGACTGAAGGACCTCCTTTTGAAGCATTTTGGCATCGGGATGTTGAGGAGTCAGTCCGCCAAGGGAGCACAAAACCATTTATAGAGGAAGCTTCTCTACTGGTATCAGACTGGGGTTTTAGTCTTTCAGATCTCCATGTGCAACAAAAGTGCCCCAAAAAGGGCATCTTCTCTTGGCTGAAGTTTATGTATACTCAAGAGGAATGTCAGTTGACTGGATATCTTGGCCCAATTCACATATGGCAGGTTAGCAAGCCTATATTCTTCTCTGAATTGGTGCTTATATCACCCTGAGAACTAATTCAAAGGTTTTATGCTTCAGAGTAATAGGTTTATTATTTTGAAAGAATCCTTGTGTGTTGGTTGATTCAATATATTAATTGTTATCTTTATTTTACAGGGAATGGATGATAAGGTGGTTCCACCCTCCATGGCTGACTATGTGTCTCGGGTTCTACCAAATGCATTAGTGCATAAACTCCCAGAGGATGGACACTTCTCATATCTCTTTTATTGTGACGAGTGCCATAGAAAAATATTTACAACCCTTTTTGGAACCCCACACGGCCCTCTCAATGACACGGCACAGATAGAACAGGAAAAATCAGAGTAATCTACACGACATTTGACAACAAGAACTGGAAAAGACAGTAATCTACATTGACACTTTGACAACCGACAAACATTTTTGGTTCTCTTATATTAATGACTTCAATTGTTCAGCTGATAAGAACTTCTTGGTATCTTTGTTAAAAAAAGATATTGCATAAACCACCTGTCTATTTCTCTTCTCCAAATTCCTGATGGTGCATATTAGAAACGCACTGTCATGGTTTTCTTGTTATAAAATTCGTTTTTGTCCATTTATGACCTAAATGTATCTGTAAATCGATAATGTCCTTTGTTTCGTTGTAATAGAGTGGGCAAAATAACGTTGAGGGTGAAAAAAACAAATATTAAGCCATAGAATTGCCAGTGCCAGATGCAAAAGGAAAGAAGAGTATATATAGCAGGGCCATTGAATAGAACACAAGGGCACACAATTAGATCCCTGGTTGCCTTACTGCTCGGACGACTCTTGATTACTGTTATTAGTAGTGGCAGTTTCTCTGAGTATTCAAGGATGATGCTTATGCTGTGCCATTCATCAAATCTTAAGAACAAAGATTAAAGAGTAGAGGTAGCAGAGATGCAAATGTTGAACTGTTGCTTCCAACCTCAGGAATTCTAGTTAAGTTACATTGTGTACAAGCCCCTCAACTCCCCTTAACCTGGGTTGAGACTTGAGAGGAATAAAATGGAATGTAAATGGGAAAAAATCTCCACTATTTCTATTCATCTAGAAATAAGCTGCCTTATCCCTTATTCTTAACCCTCAAAGAAGTTTTTTCATAAAAAAGGCTCATCTTTTTTCCCCAGGGTTTTAATTCTATTCCAAATATTCTTTGGTACTCTATTTCTAAAATGTTCCATTTTCCCCCTTCAACAGACTCGGATATATATTAATTCAACCAGACAAAGCTAGTGAACACGAATAAGCATGTTACGATCTTTTACAGTAATCAAAGTTATAAAAGTACCTTCTCTCATTGCCGAAGGTTACAAACAATTGGGTTCATCAAAATTCAAATTGATACAATAACATGCTCCTAAAGGACCGTTTAGCATAGATCCTCAAACATAAATCAATAACATGCTCCTAAAGGACCGTTTAGCATAGATCCTCAAACATAAATTGGTACAAAATCTTCCGTGCCAGCCATCCGTCCTTGAATTCACTTTCCTGTAAAAAGAACTGGAATTTGCTTCTTCTGTAAAAAGAACTTCTGAACTCTAGAAAAACACCTTCCTAAATAGTCTAATGCTCCTTCCCATCATCAAAATGCAGATCCACTGCCCTTGGTTTTTCTAAGCATCATATCTTTTGCTTCATTGATTTTAGAAGCAAGATAATGGCTACCACCTGCATCTGGATGATTTGCAACCATCACCCTTCTATGAGCTTCCTTGACCTTCTCTACTGGAGTACTTTCTCTGTCAGCTCAAACATGGAATATTGAAATAATATCAGGTATAGAGGAGAAGGGTCAGAAAACATAACAAGAAAAAAGATGAAATGCCAAGGCATTTAAAAAAATAGATGAAAATTTCCAGTTTTCATAACACTTCAATGCAAAAAAGACGTGACAAAAAGAAGTGGTTAAAATAGATCCTTTATAATAGAAACATAGACAAAATTTCATCAACCTTACACACAAGAACTATATCTGTTTACTTCTTGGTAGTACATAAACCATCACAAATAGTCACTTTGCCCTACAGAAAATCAGGTTTCAATAGGGGTGGCAATTTCCGACCCAACCCGAAACACGACTCGAACCCAACCCGAGAAAATACGAATTAGGGTCAACAAATATTCAACCCGAAACTACCAGGTACAATCAGACACGAACCCGAAACCCGAAAATGACCCGAAAATTAATAACCCTTTTTTTATAACCCTGCTTTCGAAATATTTTATGTTTAGAATAACTAAATTTAAGTAAAATAAAGTAACTTTCACGTGCAATGATAGTGACTCGCTAATTAATTTATAATTATTTAATAGTAATAACAATATTTTCTATATGTCATGCCCTTTTTTACACCACCTCACAAAAGTGGGTACAATACATTTATACATTTGAATAGTAACTTTTACGTGCAATGAAAGAGAAATGAACTGTTTTTTCTTAAAATTTATGCAAAAGCAATCATTCCCTATAAATCGAGTTAGAGGAAGTATATAATATAAGAGTATAGTGAAACCCATAATAACCCGAAACCCAACACGAACCCGGTAGGTACGGGTTAGGGTTAGAAAAAAATCAATCCGAAACAACCAGGTACAATCTAACTCGACACGAACCCGACCCAGAACCCGAAATTGCCACCCCTAGGTTTCAATACTTTCTTTTGTTGTTATAAGTGCGGTTTACTCCACGCTGTTAATATCACCATTGCCAATGATCTTAACTGAAATCTTACCCATCAACTAAAAATTACTCCAAATGATGTGCAATGATACAATTAGTTGATTGTTTTTATAAACAAAACTGTCCAACAACCTATCACATTAAAATATATAGCAAGACTGCAAAGAGGGAATATTTAAATTTTTCGCAAACTTATGTTTACTATTTTAAAATTTTAGTCCTACACTGTATGAGTAGTTTCCGTTTCTATGATTTCTTCATCCTACCTCAATTAGTGAAACATATGAAAGAGTGAACCACCCACTACTTCAGTAACATTGCTTTATAGTGTTCCATTAATTAAATCAAATAAATTCAACTGAATTATACTGATGGTACCTGACTCCGAGAATAAGAGCGGCTTCTCTTCTTGTCATAGTAGGTTGGAAACCTCCCTCATAAAATTTGCGCATTCTAGCTGTGGCTGGTCTTGCTTTGAAAGCAGTCCATGCTTGGATGCTGTATTTTCCAGCATACGCTGTAGCAGCAACTGCAAGACCTACTATCAAGGGTGTAGCCTGAGGCAAGTTTCAGATATAAACTTGGTTAATAGTGCACAATGGGGAGTCCAAAGCAACTAAACATATCAAGAGCAAGAATCAAGAAAGATATTGTTGTTCTATAAGCAGAATACATATCATGTTGTACAATTTGTTCTATCTGGTAATTCATCAGAAATGTGATGCCAGACAAATTTTCATAATAGATAATTTTGAAAACTTAAAAACCAAATACAAAAAAAGATAGGATATGGTAGGGTATATAAACTGCATAAAACTCACTATATAATGTCTCAATCACAAATGAGAAGAAAAAAATGAACACGGCCAACAGAATTATTTCAAGAAATTAACACTCTTTATGAATAACAGAGCCCTAAAGTTACTTGGAAATTAGGTATATAAATAAATTTGAACAACCTTGACTTAATTAAACAATAAGCAAATATACGAGGGTGATTTAACGACAAGTGGAAGTAGATACTTAAAATCTTGATTTTTCCCCTTTTAGTAGGACATATGATGAGATTTGCAAATAGAATCCATGCAAAAAGATGTGCCAATAACTTGATTCTGTCAATGGTGACCTTTATGCTAAGGGAGTTTAAGAGTGGCATAACAAGTTAAATGTGGAAATTTGTGTTTCATAAAGAATCTAATATTCAATTTTCTCTTCCTCGTACTTATGCTAAAAACCGAAGACCAGCTGTTATAAACACAAATATAAGAGGAAT
Organism: Saposhnikovia divaricata; assembly: GCA_036435485.1. Taxonomy (NCBI): domain Eukaryota; kingdom Viridiplantae; phylum Streptophyta; class Magnoliopsida; order Apiales; family Apiaceae; genus Saposhnikovia; species Saposhnikovia divaricata. The sequence goes on from CM071598.1 coordinate 63,275,476, forward strand.
GTATCAAATTATATTGATGGATAGAAAGGCCTTTCAGCCCCGAACATAAGACTAGACATAAGAAAAAGGTTTCACTATTCCTACATATAAAGTAAAAAGCTTTAAAAAATAACTCGCACTCTAAGCAATATACGGGATTCATTAACGGATTAAAGAATGGTGTGTGGCCATCCATCTGTAGTCAAGACTCTATTTTCAAATAGGAATCAATTAATAACCCAGCTCTGAACATCCAACACAAGTAAAAGAAGCAGTAAAGATGAAACAAAATCAAAGTCCCCACAAGCTTATACATAATTCTACTTGCCTCAAACCTAAAGACCGGAACATAAAAACACAAGCTTTAACCAGATTTTATGTAGCTATATAACACAAGGCTTAATCTCTGCACCCTAATCAAGAGAACAAATCACTCTATAACATTTTATAATTAGATATATTCACAAGATACAATTAGTTAAAAATCCAATCTTTTTAATCTGTGTCTAGAAATAACATGATACAAGAACATCTAATACAAGACAAACTCAAAATTAACATAAAGATCAATTACAAACACATCAAAATATAATACAAATTGTGGAGAAAAAAGCCCCTAAGGCGGAAGCAGCAAGAAAGGAGATGCATAAATTATGCAGAAATTAGAGAAATGCAACCAAGTGTACAATCGATTATGTATATAGAGCTGTACTTACCATGTGTCTTGAGCCTCCAAAGAGCTTGAGAATTGTATAAATATGTATGTCTATGTATGTATGTATCTGCAGATTTTATACACGACTCTACGCCGCGCTTTACTTCTCAGCAGTTGGAAACCAAAATGCCACAAGATTCTTTTCCCTTCCTCTTCCTCTACGTTCCTATGCTAAATAAATTATTTGAATACAAATTAATAAATCAGTAGCCTATAACACATAACACGATGCGAAATTGTTAAACTATTACTAAATAAAAGATTATTTTATTAATTTTATATGAATTATAAAATTAAGAGTCGTGTAGATTAGTGTTAAATAAAATTTATAACATGATAAAAGAAACTTGTGCATCCTAATTATTAAAATATATAATAAAATAATATAATTAATGATAATTAATCAATTGTCTTTTTTAATTAAAATACATTTAATTATATTTGATGATATTACCTTTTACAAATACAAAAAATATCGCACATTGCAATTAATAATATTTCTATTATAATTAAAATATGTTAATTACTTTGAATTTTAAAACATATCTTGCAGTAATTATATATACCAAAAAATATCACAGCATATCTTCTAATCACTAACAAAATATAATATAAATCCGTATACTAACCAATAAATTTTTATTAAAAAATCAGAACCATTATATCTAATGATTAGATATATTATATGAATAAATTAATTTAATAAAATTTCAAATTTGAATTCCTTCGAAGAAATATTCATTTTAAAATTTTATAATATAAATATTAAAACATGCATGTCATTAATAAATTTATATTAAATTATTTAAATTAAAAAATAAATATTAAAAATTATGATTATATAAAAATATAATTCTAACATAAAATAATTTTTTTGACATATCAAAATAAATCCGTGTATCGCACGGATTATTAGCTAATAGAAATACTTAACATAACTTTTTGCCATCGATTTCGACAAATTTGAATTTTTAGTTTCTATTGTTGTTGAATTTATTTTGAAATTGGAGAAAATCATCAATATCAATATATATATATATATATATATATATATATATATATATATATATATATATATATATATATATATATATATAAAAAGGAGGATAGCGGGAGTTTAGGTGGCGCTCTAATATCGTCTCAATCGATTTTTCTAATTTTATAGAATTTTAAACACTAATAAATATAAAAATATCAATTAGCATATTTGAAGTAGAATAGGTGTTTGAATTTATAAAGGAGAAGAGTTCGAATTTATAGGGATGACATATGATTAGAAGTTCTATTGGAAGTATAATAAGTATTTATAAGGCAACGATTAAAAGTTCTGTTGGAAGTAGAATAAAAGTTCGAATTTATAGAGAATAAGAGTTCGAATTTATAAATAAAAGTTCTACTAGAACTAGAGTAGGTGTTTAAATATATAGAGCAGACATATAATTAAATATTTTATAGAAAGTACGATCTTCTAAATTATATATTTTTTATATAAGTTAATTATACTTATATTAGGAAAATTTATTCATAAATCCAATACTATTGTCATGAAAAAAGTCATCGTATTTAAAAAGAAAAGAATTAATGTATTAACATAATAAAAGAACAATGAGTAAAAGAACAATCTCATACAATTAAATACTATTGTCATGAAAAAAGTTATCGTATTTAAAAAGAAAAGAATTAATGTATTAACATAATAAAAGAATAATCTCATGCAGGAATCCTAAATAAATACATGAATATCTATAATATAAAGAGAAAATAAGATGTGTTTTCATTTTCTAAAAACTCCAAAAAATTTAGAAAATCTAGAAAAAGTATAAATTGGAATTCACTCTATTTTTTAGGATTTGATTTCAAGAAAAAAAATTGTTGTGTAAGATAAGTATCATCAATAATATGTAATGAAGTTAGAATTTCGATCCCAAACGAGAGCGGTTCGAAATGTGTTTAACATGAAGACGACTCACTATAAAAGATTGTACTAGCTATTAAAATATCATATGATGTTATAAATTTTATTTTTAGGATTTGATTTTTATGGATAAACATTATCATACAAGTAATATATGTAAAAGTTAGGTTTTTTGTCTTAACGAGAGAGCGAATCAATATTAAAAACTGTGTTTAACAAGAAAGCGGTTCATTAGATAAGACCGTATAAAAGATGTTTAAATATATAATTAATACATAAAATAAAATATTTTATTTGAAGTAGAATACGAGGACGGTGGAGACGTCTTATACGATTTTTTAAAACTGTACATCTTTTTTCCTAGAAATCCTTTATTTTAACTTTTTTATACAAGTTAATTATACTTGCATTACAAAAATATATCCATAAATGCAATATTATTTCCGTAACGAAAAGTCTTCGTATTTTTTTTTTTTTTTTTGATATGTTAAGATAAAAGAAAGACATTCCAATGCGGAAACTGTAAATAAATACAAGAATATCTATAACATACAGAAAATATAACATGTATTTTCATCTTTTAAAACTCCATAAATATTAGAAAGTTTAAAGAATATAAGAATTGGAATTTACTCTCTTTATATAATGAAGTTAGAATTTCAGTTTCAAATAAGAGTGGCTCGAAACGTATTTAACGGGAAGACGGCTCGCTAGAAAAGATTGTATTAGCTATTAGAATTTGATACTGAAGTCATAATTGTTTTTTATTTTTACGGTTCGATTTTATAGATAAAAAATATTATATAAGTATTTATAATATATGTTAAAAAGTTGGGATTTCAGTTTTAACGAGAGAGCAGCTCAATCGAAAGAATCGTATTTAACAAGAAATTGATTCATTAGAGAAGATTATTTAATTACTAAAATTTAATATTGATATTATAATATAACGTAAATGTATTGAATTTTTTAAAAAATATTGTAACGCCGCCGCGAAGCGCGGCTTTATCAACTAATATATATATAAAGGAGGATACGCGGGCGTTTAGGTGGCGCGTTAAGATCGTTTCAATCTATTTTTCTAATTTTCTAGAATTTTTGAATTTTAAATATTAATAAATAAAATATTAAAAGTAAAATAGATATTCAAATTTATAAAGAAAAAGAGTTACTCGAAGTTATAGAGAAGAATAATTCAAATTTAAAGAGAAAACGTATACATACTTATTATGTTTGAATTAAAAGAGAATGAAAAAAATTACGCTAAAAGAGGATACGCAGGCGTTTAGGTGGCGCGTTAAGATCGTTTCAATCTATTTTTCTAATTTTCTAGAATTTTTTAATTTTAAATATTAACAAATAAAATATTAAAAGTAAAATAGATATTCAAATTTATAAAGAAGAAGAGTTACTCGAAGTTATAGAGAAGAATAATTCAAATTTAAAAAGAAAACGTATACATACTTATTATGTTTGAATTAAAAGAGAATGAAAAAAATTACGCGGCGGAAATTCAGATGCGTTGTTCAAATTGTTTAAATCAATTTTTCGATTTTTCTTCAATTTTCGGAGAAAAAAGCAATTAAAAAAATTCTCCTACTTCTATCAAAGTACATATAACAACGGTCTTAGTAATCTTATTGTTGTCCATTTTCTATTCTATTATTATTCCTTTTCTACTTGACTACTTCTATCTCCTATTTCTATCAAATTTTTTACTCCATAATGTTATATGACAAGTAATCATTTAAATGTACTTTTGCGTATTTAAACGTAACTAGCTTCAATTCCCGTGCAAGGCACGGGATTGCTCTATTTTATAATTGGTATTGCAGTTTTTCTCGTTACGTTTTGATATTAATATTATCAATTGATATTGTGATGATTAAAATTCTTTTTAGTTTATCGCGTTCTTTTTTAACCAACATTTATTTTGTCTCCTTTTCAAGATCTCCCATTTTGGTTAAAACATTAAAATTTACCATTTATTTTTCCAAAGTGCTTAGAGTCATGTATTTGTTTTATTTGATACTAGTTGATAAAGCCGCGCTTCGCGGCGGCGTTATAATATTTTAAAAAAAAATCAATACATTTACGTTATATTATAATATTAATATAAAATTTTAATAATTAAATGATCTTCTCTAATGAATCAATTTCTTGTTAAATACGATTCTTTCGATTGAGCCGCTCTCTCGTTAAAATCGAAATCCCAACTTTTTAACATATATTATAAAGATTACATGAGTTTACTCATTATTCTTTTATTATGTTAACGCATCAAATATTTTCTTTTTAAATACGGTGACTTTTTTCATGACAATAGTATTTGATTTATGAATAAATTTTCCTAATATAAATATAATTAACTTATATAAAAAATATATAATTTAAGAAGATCGCACTTTCTATAAAATATTTAATTATATGTCTGCTCTATATATTCAAACACCTATTCTGGTTCTAGTAAAACTTTTATTTATATATATTTTTTCTATAAATTCAAACTCTTATTCTCTATAAATTCGAACTCCTATTCTGGTTCCAATAGAACTTTTAATCGTATGCCTTATAAATACTTATTATACTTCCAATAGAACTTCTAATCATATGTCTTCCCTATAAATTCAAGCTCTTCTCCTTTATAAATTCGAACACCTATTATACTTCTAATATGCTAATTGATATTTTCATATTTATTAGTGTTTAAAATTCTAGAAAATTAGAAAAATCGATTGAGACGATATTAGAGCGCCACATAAACTCCCGCTATCCTCCTTTATATATATATATTGATTACAGAATGTGAAGTAATGCACCAAAGCCAAGAAAGTATAAAAAAAATATAGTATTAGACACATTTCTATAATGTAAAAATACTAAATTACAGTACACAAAATTAATTTATTCCATAACAAAAATATGTAGTTAGCAATCTGAAGTTAATGTTCCAATATTATTTCTTTTATAATGTTAGATCACTTATAATGAGTTTTAAGGCTTCTATACTCGTGCGATGCACAAACTTCTTCGAATGCTTAGTTAATTGCAATGTAACGAAAGTGTTATAATTAAGTAGATAGTATTAAATGATGCATATTAATGAATGCACACATTAAATACGAATTTTAATTGATGTGTATTAATGAATGCAGATGGTCAAAATAGTAATTTTAGATGGATTAAAATGGTACATGTTGTACAAAATTAATTTATTCCATAGCAAAAATATGTAGTTAGCAATCTGAAGTTAATGTTCCAATAGTATTTCTTCTATAATGTTAGATCACTTATAATGAGTTCTAAGGCTTCTATACTCGTGCGAGGCACAAACTTCTTCAAATGCTTAGTTAATTGCAATGTAACGAAAGTGTTATAATTAAGTAGATAGTATTAAATGATGTATATTAATGAATGCACATATTAAATACGACTTTTAATTAATGTGTATTAATGAATGCAGAGGGACAAAATAGTAATTTTAGAGGGATTAAAATGGTACATGTTGTGGTATTATATATATAATAGATTATGCATGCAATCCTCAAATTCTTATTTATATTGCTCATTGGCCTCATGGTATTAGATTCTTGCACATTTATTTTAACTCAAATTTTAATTTTAATCAAGTCAATCATGCCATGGCATTGATAATAAATTTTTATAACTCTATGTGTATTTTTTTTTTTTTTTGACGAACAAGCAATTGTATTAACCTGAAGCAATCAAATCACAGCCAGGACAAATCCCTGAACTGAAACTACAATCTGAAAAGAAACAAATAAACGAGCTAAACAAATAGCAGTCTATGTTTGCAGACTGTTTTACATCATGAATATTAAAATTCTTTGAAATAAAAAAGATTAAAGCAGCTTCTCGATCAATCCAACCTGCACCAATCCTGAAACCAGTAATATCGCAAATGACCTTCACATACGTACCACCTGTAGCCCAATGTTCAGAAGCACCTCAGCTATCTACATGCCGAAATCCAGCTATAGACAAGCCGCAAGTGAAATATCTCATAAGATGAACAAATTTTAGTTGTGAAAAGTAAGCTCTTACAATATCCGACACCAGCCCAGATTCAATGCATTCATTACAGATCTCCGCCAAACCACAAAAATCCTTTCCAAAGTAGCTAGGATCAAAACCCATATCAACATAAAAAAGCAAGCACACGCCAAAAGACGAGACGAAAAACCGAAATTCAAAGACCTCGGAGGAGGGGAATTTGAATCTCAAGGTATTTTTTATTTTTATTTTAGTAAACGGACTCAAAACCAAGATAGATTTGAGAAATAAACTCTAAGATATTTGGATTTGGTTCGATTTATTGAAAACTGGAAAAAAAAACAAAGAAAAGGGAAGAAGATTGGGGGAGGATCGAAGGATGGAATTATGGGGGAAGTGGAGATGAAGAAAAGGGCGGCAAGATTAGAAGAAATAGACGAAAGAAAATGAGGGATGAGGGAGGAGAGAGGCGGAGGGAGGAGAAAGGAGAGAGGCAGGCGGGCGGAGGGGAGGGGGCGGCGACGGAGATCTCACTCGACTCTCATGCAAGGAGTATGTGTACTTTCTAAGTTAATGTAGTTGATGATTTTTATTTATTTTGATGATTTTTGTTTTTGTTTACAGGTTATGCATAGAATCTCAACTTTGCTTACTAATCAGGGCATCATCCGTGATAAATTTGGGTTTTGTCGTTTTTATAAAAATATAATTTTTTTAATAGAAAGAAAAAAATTATAATCTTTTTTGGAGGTGTTCATCATGTTTTCGCGAATTTTTTTTATTTTTGTATGCAGACGTTGATTAAGAGAAGTTAAGAACATACAAGACTTTGTATACGTATATATGTTAATAATTTTTTAATCCATATTTTTTGTAAATCATGCTAAATGTGTAGATTGCTTAAGTTATATATAGATGACTTGATTTTCGAAAGTGTGTGTTTGTAATAAATGATCATATTCTGCTGAGTTTTTTTTTTGAATTTTATATTCGTATGTATAAGACTATATCTATACTATCTATTTTAAACCGAAACATTGAAAGTTTTGGTTTTCGGTTTGGTTATCCTAAATTTTGGTTTTCGGTTTGGTTATCCTAATTATTAAAATAAATAATTAAATTACAAAAACAACTCAAAAAACTAATTACTAATGTTAACGTAATTATATTCGGATTAAAATTCCTTCATCCACTCCTACTTGGACTCTTTTTTCTGCTCCAACAATTCAATTATTCATTTTTTCTAAAGATTTTACTTCTAATTAAAACACTTTACCATTTAATTTAAAACTAATATTACAATAATTAATATATATCCAAAATATCACACCATATCTTTCCGTAATTATTTTTAGTAGTAATTTTTGTAATTAAAACATGGAGTACTTTTTAATTTAAAATTAATCTTGAGATCACTAATATACACCCAAAAATATCTCACCATATATACAAATCATTATTTTTATTAATAAATAACAATCGTTAGATCTAATAATAAGATATATTATATGATTAAATTAATTTACTAAAAATTCAAAGTTCGAACCCGTCAACGACATTTTTAATTTAGAATTTTACAAAATAAATTTTAAACCATGCATTTCATTATATAAATTTATATTAAATTAAAATTAAAAAATTATTAAAAATAAGGATTATATAAAAACATAATTATAATGTTAAATAAAATTTATAACCTATCAAAAGAAACCCGTGCTTCGCACGGGTTATAAGCTAGTACTATTATATAAAAGCCGAAACATTAAAAGTTTTGGTACGTAGTGAATTTACTTATTTACCCTTCATTATAAAGAAAAATATATATGATATCTATACTATTAAAACTCCTAAAATAAATAATAACATAATATAAATTAATGGTAAGTAGACAATTACTTTTATTCATATTTACTTTTAATTGAATGTATTTGTTAGGTCGAATACACAATATATAATCAAGTACTGTATGAATAAGTAACAAGAACACACGTTTTAACTCTTAAAACTGTTTGGAATTAATAATTCCTCTCTCGGTGATGTAAAGTATCACAGAGAGCTGCTTAGGTTACAAGAATGATATTCGTTCACGATAGATACCCTTCTAGGGTTAACCTAACTGTATTTATAAGATATACAGCTACGTACAATCGTAAATTGATTCTCCTAAAATTAAGCTATACAATTGATATCAATTACGATTGCTACACGTCTTCTAAGTCAACTCAATCTCTTTGATAGCTATCCAATCTTCAAAGATATCGCTTCCATATTAATATTAAATTAATCTTCAAACTCTGTTGACTCGTAGACGCTCCCAGTAGACAGACTTTAGCAAACTCTGTTCTCTCCATACTAACAGTGTTTGCGCTTCCATGTATTCAGCTATCAGTGTTTACGCTTTCCACTGTCAGCGTTTGCGCTTCCAGCAATCAGCATATACTCAAACTCTGTTACAACTGCTTTCAATAACAAGTTAAACTCTCTTTACCTGTAACACTTAAACACTGACATTAAATCACATCAATTATATCTAACAATCTCCCCCAACTTATTCATTAGAAAAATGTACAAGTTCATAATAATTGATGATGTCAAAACTAACAAATAAAAATACAGTGTTTAACATATAATCAGAGTTTAAACTTGACTTAGCAAAATTTACAGAAAATTCGAATTACTTACAAATTCTGTCTACCTAACCTCCTCAAGATCTGGAGTTGTTCTGAGATAATCAATCAACAACCTCCTCTCAGCATTTTCAAGTTCAATCTCCATAGCTACCTTGACCTCTCTTAAATCTGGATCATTCTCATCAGTCTGAAAAATAGCAGCTCTGAGATCATAGATCTTGTTTCTTTTCATTTCATTTCCCAATCTGATAAACTTCACTTCTTCAGACTTTACATTAAAATCTAGAACAGTAATCCCAAGATCAGTCTTCAGCTTTGTAGTTCCCTTCTGCATTTCAATCAAATTCCCATTCCAGTCTCTGTACTTTGGAACATACTTGCTGTATTTCATATGTCTATTTGCAAGATTCTGTATCATCTTTTGTCTGAGCACATTTGCAACTGATTTAGCTCTTTGATTTCTTACTCTGAAAATATACAGAACATACTCTAGTTCTTCCCAGAATTTCAAATCAATATCATTCTCAGCAATCTTGAACACCGTTCCATCAGCCATGAAGTATAACAAGAAATCCTTCCCTAAACTTTTCTGATGAACAAGCTGTACTGACTCCAGTCTGTCTAAACTCTCTTGAGTGACACCACGACCTGGAACAGACAATGAAGAAGGATCTCTGAGAGCAACATTCTGTCTTTTATCTCTATGTGAGCCAATGCCTCCTTTGTTATATGCAATTTTACCAGATAAAGCTCTACCATCAGTAAAATCCAGTGAAGCTGTAGCTGGAGCTGTAGCTGCAAGACTCAAATCATGAAGAACACCTTTTCCAAATTTTGATTTCAGCTGAGAAGACAGTATTGGTGTAGTCACAACTTGTGTAGCAACAGAGGTTGTGTCTTCATTCTTCTGTACAACATGTGTATCAACAGAAGTTGTAATTATCATTTTATTCTTGCTCTCTTCACCCATCACTCCTTTTAACTTCAGCTTGGCATCAATAGAAGACTTTCTAATCAGCTTTCCTTTATCTTCTTCTTCTTCTTCTTGAATACCAGATAATCTCTCTTTGATCTCAATTCCTTTCATTGCAGGCCTTGAAGACCTTGAAGCTTTAACAACTTTCTTCACTTTCTTGGACTTTTGAGCTTTTAAATGCTCTTTCTGCAACAGCTTTTCTTCAGCTTGAATATCCTCAAGTGTAGCTTCAGCATTCTCTTCACGAAATAGTTTCGCAGCCAATTCTTCATCTGTTTGTGGATTGTCAGAGAATGACAAATCCTTTGGCTTTGAACCAGAAGTACTCTGAGCATTTGTATCTCTCACCAAGTTAGGCTTTGACCTTGTAGACCTCCCATGTCCTTGTCTAGAATTTGCATTTCTTAAGCCCTTCTCAGCATTGGTACCTTCATCATCAAGATGATCTTTCTTTGACAGAGTTTGAGTTTGCTTACACTTGGTTTTAGCAATTCTCTCCCCCTTTTTGACATCATCATCATCATCTTGAATCAGAATGGAGGTGATTAATTCAAGAGAGTTTGCAATGGAATCAACCTTCTCATTTAGTAAAATCTGATTCTTTTCAACTGTGCTCAGTCTGTCATTTATATTTGCTTGAGCTTTGACAAATTGTTGAAAGAGCTTAGCATTAGCTAGTTGAGCTTTCTCTTCATGAGTAGCAACTTCTGTTCGAAGATCAACAATAGATTTCTGAGTATCATCAAATCTATTATTCAAAGTTTTGATTTGAATCACTGTGCCTTGCAAACAAGTGAAAATTTCTGGATTTTTAATCTTCTTAGAATTGACTTCAAGAAACTTTTCTGCCCTTCCAGGAGGAAAAATACACTCTGACTTGTACCAATCAGCAGTTTGCTTGGCCAAATAACCAGCATCAATTTCATTATTAGAAGGCCCAGCAAAATCTGGTTTTTCTCCTGTTTTCTGACCATCAGTCTGATTTTGTGGTTGTTCAACTCCTGTACTCTTAGCTTCAACTGAATCACTCATCGACTCACTAGTAGAGACAACAGAAGCAATAGGTTCTTGAGCAGAAATAGGTTCTTGAGCAACCTGTTTTCCTTTATCAACTGGAGTTTGCTCTGAAGAAAGAACCTTTTCTGGTTTATCAACCTCCTCACCATGAGCAGAAACATTATTAGCATCAGAGTTCAACTCAGTGTGTGATGCAACCACAGTATCTTCAAGAACAACAGTAGGCCCATCAGCAACACCAGTATCGATAGAAAGTGTAACCTCCATGAGTGGTGGAGTAGATGCTTCATGATTAAAAGAAATTGGAGTTTCAGCAAACTCTTCCATTTGAGACAAAACATCTCTAACAGCTTCATGTTCTTGAACCTTAACAACTTCTGGTTCAGAAAGCTTGACTGCAGATTCTGGTATTATAGGTTCTATGATAACCTCTGGCTCACCAGTAGGAATATCAAAAGAGATTTTCTCTTGAGCCTCTTCAAAATGCTCATCATCAGAATCAGTTAAAATAAGCCTTCTCCTCTTAGCTTGAGGTACTGCAACCAATTCTTCTTCTGCACTAGAACTTTCCTCAACCAATGGTGTTGAAAGTCTATTTGCCCTTTGTTTAGCCCTAGAACGTTTGGTGTTGATTGCAGTATGTTTCTTCCTTTTTGACTTTGGTGGTGGTTGTGGATGAGTAGTAGTGACAGGGTTTGTTGGTTCAGTAGTCATTTGGTCAGATTGTTTTTGAGGTTCTGTTTGTGTTTGAGGTGATATAGGTTGATCAGTGGTTGTTGGTATCGGCTCAGGTGATTGAGTAGGTTGAAATGGGATGTTTTCTGTACGATCAGTGGTTAAAGGTTCAGGCATAGATTGTGGTTCTGGTTGATATGGTTCATGTGATTCATGGTTTGGTGATGGAGAATGTTGTGGTTGATTGACAAAGTTCTGTAAAGCAAGTGGCAATACTAAAGGAGGTATGTCTTTTCCAACATCTTTGTTAGTCATATCAGAGAATATTCTCTTAGTGACTCGAAAAGGTTGAATTTCATCAGATTCATCAATGGTTAACCCAGAAACACATGCATTGAACAGAAGTTGACAAAATCTAGCAAAGTAAACTGTAGTAGACTCTGACAACTTATCACCCAAATTCATTAAAACATATCTACCAAAATCAAAATCACTGCCATAGAGTAGAGAATACCCAATTTGCAGACTGTCCATTGGAATAGCATCCCAGTTGGTGACCTTCTTTTGAAATGTCCTGGTGATACAATCAAAGAAAAAATTCCACTCTTTTCTCAAGTTTGGCCTCTTCACACTGCCCAGCTTGACAAGTGATTCCATGTACCCAATCTCTGTTAGCATTTCTCTCAGATTTTGCTCAGAGACAACAGCATATGAAGTATGTGTGTCGAAATTCATGACATCACGAACAGTTTGTGGAGTAATCACAAACTCTTGGTCTTCATGAGAAAAGATGATAGACGGAGCTCCATTCTCTCCTCCTTCTATATATCTTGAGTTTTGCCAGAAATTAACAACTTGGGAAGCAGATAGAGTAGACGGTTCAACCAGCGCTTGCCCAATCTCAGAATCTCGAAGAAAATTTTGCATTAGATGGAATGCCTCTGGAGCCCGGTTGTTCTCAAGTAAAGCTGCATAATTGTTAGGCACAAAACGTAGACCAAAGACAGTGAAAGGTTTAGTTGCCATTGAATCAAGAAATAAGCAAGAATCAACTGTGAAAATGTTTTGCAAGAAAGGTGTTTGTGAAAATGCCAAAGTGAAAAACAAAGATGTTTTCTGTTTTGGTAAAGTGAATACGAGTGGGTAAAAGTGATTGTTGCAAAAAGTAATTTGAGTTTTAATTAAAAACTAAACTCAAACGATTTTACTTGAAAACACGCAACTGTTCCCTTGAAAAGTGTAAGAATGAGACATATTGATGAGTGAGTGGGACACGTGTCACACATGCAACGATTCACTTAATACATGCGCAGTAAAAGCCATTATTACCGCTGTCGTTCCGTTTAGCAAGACATGTTACCACTAATTACACCAATTAACAGTTGTCAACTACTCCATTTACTCCAAAATGTTCAAATTATCTTAATGAAAATTTACCTTAGAGTACATAACACAATCAATCAGTGTTTGTCCAATTTTCAATCTTTATCACAAAAACCCTTTCAAAAATGCAAAGTCGTGATTTTCGTGTGTGAGTAGCAAAGTTTACCAAATCAATTTTTATAGCATCTAATATTTCATAAAATCCATAAATCAAAACAATAAACACTGAATGCACAAACTCTCATATTAAACACAGAGTATATGATGAATGCTAACCTCTGTAGTTCCTTAATTACAGAAATCTGAATATCCCTGTTCCAGTTTATGTTCATGATTATCCAAGTAAGCACACAGTCATTATAGACAAAAATATCAAGAGATAAACATCAAAGCATCATTCAGTGAGTTACATGTCAAGGATTGTCTCACAAACTCTCACATCACACAAGTGTTTAGGTGAAGTGTTTACTCTCAGATTCAATCAGTAAAAGCAGATACTACCATAAGCTTGAATGTCCACCAAATCTACACCACTTCGATTATATTTATGCACAGATCAAAAGGACTTTGTTCAGGGTTTTAATTGAGTGAAATCAAACAGATGAGAAGAGATGAGAATTTCTAACTGAACAATTTATTTGATCAAAATGTTCAGTCAAATGATTAGTACATATTTGTACAAGATGATAAGTATATATACCCTTTTTTTTTCATATATATATACTGAGTAAGATATCTTTTCTTAAGAAATACTCACCTGCTTGAATTTGATTTAACAAACGAATATAACTGCTCTTAATACTTCAGTATTCAAGAAAAATGAGCAGTTAATTTGGCTCAAAGGGGTTTACTAAGGGTAGTGTTCTATGAACAGTGTTTATGATCAGTGTTCAAAAATGTTTTGAACAGTGTTTGAAGAAAGATGGTTAATCCTAATGCCTTTATCATCTTCATGCACACATATATCATGTAGTCCCAAAATGGTTTAATGCAAGTTCTAGAGCAACATACTTACTGATGAACATCACACAACAATAAAATCTGATTGATATAAACTGTATCAATCACTTATTCAGCTCAAAATCTCACAGGGTTCAGACATGAACTGTTTCTCACCAAAATAAACAATGACACATCTCAAGTTTTAAAATTTTCACAAGTGCAAACAAAGAATCATCAAGAATCAAGTATGACTTGAAAACAGAGTGTCACTAATCAGAGTTTAGAGTTCATCAATATCAGAGTTATTCATGAGAGGCAATGCATGCAGTATTCATAGATTCAGAGTTTAGGATCAAATAAACTAAGAGATGCTCTAAATATGAAACAGTATCATGCTGTGTTAACTTACTGTGCAATTTCTGATTAGATTACAGTGACTCAAAAAGAATCTTGATTTTTTTTACTGAAAATCATGCTCTATACATTTTTCTTCATCGGTATTTTCATTCAGACAAAAATCAACTCAGAATTCACAGAGTTTAACAAACGTATTAACAGTGTATGACCAACAATCATGCTGACAGAGTTTAATTAATAAGGTTCACATAGCACTTTAGCAATTTACAGAGATATGAGCAACACATTTTATTTGAAAGAGTTTGAGTCTAACCAACATGTTTAGTCAAAACCAGATACCATCCCTAGTTCATTGACCAGTCTTGTAAATGTTGCTTCACTTAGAGGCTTTGTGAAAACATCTGCAAGTTGTTGATCTGTAGGCACAAAGTGAAGCTCAATATTGCCTTCCTCTACATGCTCTCTGATAAAGTGATACCTTATGCTGATGTGCTTGGTCATTGAGTGTTGTACTGGATTACCTGTCATTGCAATAGCACTTTGATTATCACAGAAAATAGGTATTTTACTATACCTCAACCCATAATCCAGTAGTTAATTCTTCATCCATAAAATCTGTGCACAACAGCTACCAGCAGCAATATACTCTGCTTCAGCTGTAGATGTAGATATTGACTTCTGTTTCTTGCTGTACCAAGACACTAGTCTGTCACCAAGAAATTGACAACTTCCACTTGTGCTTTTTCTGTCAATCTTACAGCCAGCAAAATCTGCATCAGAGTAACCAAGTAGCTTAAAATCTGATTCTCTTGGGTACCACAGTCCTAAGGTTACAGTTCCCTTGAGATATTTGAAAATCCTCTTCACAGCTGTTAAGTGTGGTTCCCTTGGATCTGCCTGAAATCTTGCACACAGACAGGTGGCATACATGATATCAGGTCTACTAGCTGTTAAATAGAGTAGAGAACCAATCATCCCTCTGTAACTTGTCATATCCACTGATGAACCTGTATCTTTGTCCAGTTTTGTTGCAGTTGCCATGGGAGTTGTTGCAGATGAACAGTCAAGCATACCAAATTTCTTGAGAAGATTTCTGGTATATTTTGCTTGATTAATGAAAATTCCATCATCTGTTTGCTTCACCTGTAAGCCTAGAAAATAGCTTAACTCTCCCATCATACTCATTTGATATCTAGACTGCATGAGCTTGGCAAATTTCTTACAGAGTTTATCATTAGTAGATCCAAAAATGATATCATCTACATATATCTGAACTAAGAGCAGGTCATTACCAGATTGAAAGTAAAACAGAGTTTTGTCAATAGTACCTCTGTGAAACCCACTTTCTAGTAGAAATTTAGCAAGTGTTTCGTACCATGCCCTAGGTGCCTGTTTGAGTCCATAGAGTGCTTTGTCTAACCTGTAGACATGATCTGGATATTTTGGATCTACAAAACCAGGTGGTTGTTCAACAAATACTTCTTCTTCAAGTTTTCCATTCAGAAAAGCACTTTTCACATCCATTTGAAAAACCTTGAATTTCTTGTGAGAAGCATAGGCAAGAAACATCCTTATTGCCTCCAACCTGGCAACTGGTGCAAAAGTCTCATCATAATCTATTCCTTCCTGCTGTGAATAGCCTTTAGCTACCAGTCTTGCTTTGTTCCTTGTGATCACACCATCACTGTCAGTTTTATTTCTGAAGACCCATTTAGTACCAACAATAGATCTGTTCTTTGGCCTTGGTACAAGGGTCCACACCTCATTTCTCTCAAATTCATTTAGCTCTTCTTGCATTGCTGTTATCCAGTCAGCATCTTTCAGAGCTTCTTCTACTTTCTTTGGCTCAGTTTGTGACAAGAATGCATGAAACAGACATTCATTTGTTGTTGCACTTCTTGTCCTTACTCTTGCATCTGGATCACCAATAATTAAATCAGGTGTATGTGACTTAGTCCATTTTCTTGCAGAAGGCAGATTGCTTCTTTCATCATGTGATCCTCCCCCTTGATCCATGCTCTCCTGATTTTCTTGGTGCCTTTCTTCACTTTCTGATGCTCCCCCTGAATGTGACTGCTCAGAATTCGAATGTTCAGAGTTTGAATCAACAGTGTTTGATTCAGAGTTATCAATTGAGTCACTATCAGTATTTGAATTATCACTTTGATGTGATTCTTCACGCTCCCCCTCAACTGGTTCTTCCCTTGTTTCTGATTGAAAAGTTTCTTCAGTGTTTACCAGTAGAGGTTCAGAATTGACCTCAACAGTGTTTGTCAGATCTGTATCATCCGAGTTTAATACATCTTCATTTTCAAAGTGCAGTTGATCATGCTCATTAACATCTTCAAGTCCAGTTATTTTCTTGTCATCAAATGACACATGAATAGACTCCATGATCACTCTGGTTCTCAGATTATAAACTCTGAATGCCTTTGTTGACAGTGGATAGCCAACAAAAATTCCTTCATCTGCCTTTAGGTCAAATTTGGTCAACTGTTCAGGATGAGTCTTCAACACAAAGCACTTGCATCCAAAAATATGAAAATATTTTAGATTCGGCTTCTTCTTCTTCACCATTTCATATGGTGTTTTACCATGCTTGTTGATCAGTGTTGCATTTTGAGTAAAACAAGCAGTTTGAACTGCTTCTGCCCAGAAATAAGTTGGCAACTTTGCTTCATCTAGCATGGTTCTGGCAGCTTCTATCAAAGTTCTGTTCTTCCTCTCCACTATACCATTTTGTTGTGGAGTGCCAGGTGCAGAAAACTCTTGTTTGATCCCTTTAATCTTGCAAAATTCTTCCATAGATGAATTTCTGAACTCAGTTCCATTGTCACTTCTGATTATCTTCACTTGATGCTCTGACCCTTTGTCCAGTTGGATTATATGTTCTGTCAGTGTTAATGATGTTTCATCATTCTTTGCAAGAAAATATACCCATGTGAATCTGGTATATTCATCAACGATGACTAATGCATATTTCTTCTTTCCAAGAGACATCACATTCACTGGACCAAAAAGATCAACATGTAGTAGATGATAAGGATCAACAATTGAAGACTCAGATTTGCTTTTGAAGGAGACTTTTCTCTGTTTAGCTTTTTGACAAGAATCACACAGTCCTTCTACATTCAACAAGGACTTTGGTAGACCTCTTACAAGATCATTCTTGATTAGCTCATTGATGTTGTTCAGGTTCAAATGAGAAAGTTTCTTGTGCCATTTCCAACTCTCTTCACTGGACATTCTTGTAGACAGACACACTGCTTTGCCATCAGTGTTGGTTGACAATTTTATTTCATAGATGTTGTTGTGTCTGTTTCCAACTAGAGCAACTTTCCCTGTAGATTTACTGATCACTTGGCAATATTCAGGCTGAAAATCTACATGATATCCTCTGTCACAGATTTGACTCACAGATAGCAAATCATGCTTGAGTCCTGGAACCAGAGCTACATTTGTGATGATGACATTTCCAAGATTAATATTGCCATATCCCAGTGTATGTCCTATGTTGCCATCTCCATAGGAAACTTCTGGGCCAGCCTTCTCCTCATACTCTGATAGCAGGGCTTTATTTCCAGTCATGTGTCCTGAACATCCACTGTCCACGACTAGGGTACTGACCCTGGTGCCCTGCAATCACAAACAATCACTGATTATTAGTTTTAAGGATCCAGACTTGCTTGGATCCTTTGGCTTTCTTAATTCTGTTAGCTTTTGCAGCGGAATTCATATTAACAGAGTTTAAGCTAACTTTTTCAGAGTTTACATTTGCAGAGTTTACTTTAACCCATTTCAAATTTGGTTTGGGTTCATAGTAATTATAGTAAATAGCATGATAATCTCTGCAAGTGTAAATAGAATGCCAAGTACTTCCACAGTGTTTGCATAAAGTCTGTGGTCTTGTTCTCACATAATCACTCTTTACTGCAGTTTTAGAGGGCAAAGAATTAATGTTTTTATTCTTACTGCAGAAATTAGCAAGATGATTAGTGCTACCACAGTTAAAGCATGTTTTCCTAGGAGCTAATGAAACAAGCATTGGCTTTATTCCTGATGTTATGCCTACCTTACCATTTATGTTTTTCTTAGGCATTCTCTGTTTGTTGACAGATTTTATCTCCTTAAGCTTATGCTTGAGTTGTTTATCTGTCATTAAACCAATGTTAGCCTCTTTAACAAAAGTTTTAGCATATGACTCTTTAACAGCCTTTTTCTGTGCTTCAGTCTTAGGTCCACCTGTTCCCATGACATTACCCTCAGATGAACAATGTGGTCTAACCTTTACCTGATTTTCAAATCTAAGTTCATCTCCTACAGAGTAACCTAGACCTACTGTATCTGACTGAAACACTTCTTGAGTGTCTTTACCAGAGTGTGTCCAAGTTTTAATGATGTGTTTAGTATCCTCCAATTCAGATTCTAGTTGCTTATACTTACCTAGCAACTCCTGTTCAATAAACACTGCATCATCTCTCTCTTTTTGAATTTTATTCATGTTCTCTAGCTGTTCCTCAACAAGTTTATTTCTTTCTTTGAGTTGAGAACACTCAGACTTTATCCTTTCATTTTCTAAAGTCTGATCCCTATAACTGATATGCAATGATTTAAGATAAATTCTCAATTCAGTTATATTATCAGTGTTATAAGCATAGGTAGTTGGAGGTACCTTGAGATCATCATTTTCAGTCTTAGTAGTAGCCATGAGAGCATAGTTGACTTCCTCATCTGAATCTGAAGTGTCTGCCCAATCTCTGCCTTTGGTGTAGAGTGCCTTTTCAGTTTTACCCTTCTTGCACTCAGGAGCATAGTGACCCATCTCCTTACACTTGTAGCATTGAATCTCAGACTTATCTTTCTTACCAGATTTGAAGTCCTTTCCCTCAGATTTCTTGAAATTCTTCTTGTCAAACTTTGAGTAGTCGTTGGAGAATCTCTTTCCCTTCTTGAAGTTCTTGTATCCCATCTTCTTGAAGGTCTTTACCATCAATGCAGCCATTTGCATCATCTCCTCATCATCTTCAGAATCAGATGATTCATCTGTGTTTGAGTCAACATCAGTGTTTGATGACTCATTCTCTGAATGAATGACTAAAGCTTTTCCTTTTGCCTTTCTCCTTGATGCTTCCTTCTTTGATGGTTTCTCCTCAGCCTTAAGAGCAACAGACTTTGACTTTCTACTAGATCTTTTGTTTCTCTGCTCCAATTCCAATTCATGGGTTTTGAGTAGTCCATAAATTTCATCAATCTCTGTTTCACCAAGATCATAATTATCTCTTATAGTGGTTGTTTTCACATCCCACTTTTCAGGTAGAGAGAGAAGAAACTTGAGATTTGAATCTTCTAAATCATACTCTTTGTTCACCAATGACAAATCATTGAGCAGTTTACAGAATCTATCAAATGTTTCTGTCATGGTTTCATCAGATTTTGCCTCAAAATGCTCATACTCCTGAGTGAGTATGTTCCTTCTGTTCTTCTTAATTGCAGGAGTTCCTTGACATCTAACCTCAAGTGCATCCCATATCTCCTTTGCAGTTGTGCAATTTATCACTTTATTAGACATAACATTGTCTAACGCACTGTGAAGTAAATGCCTTACCTTCGCATCCTTTGCAATAGATGAAAGATCCTCAGCAGTTAGATCTTTCTTCTCTTTTGGAATAACTTTTGATTCCACACCGGCAGCAGCAGCAGATAACTTTGTAGGTTTGTGAGGACCTTCATAAATTCTGTCCAGATATTCTGGATCTGTAGCCTCCAGAAACATGGTCATCTTCACCTTTCAAATTGCATACTCTAATGGCCTCAGTATAGGAACCCTAATTGTTTCATACCTACTAACAGTAGTAGTAGCTTTCTCAGATGGTGGAGGTATCTCTGCCATTGATTACTATTGTGTTTGGATCTTTAACTGTAATAAAGTAACAGATTTTGCTCTGATACCACTTGTTAGGTCGAATACACAATATATAATCAAGTACTGTATGAATAAGTAACAAGAACACACGTTTTAACTCTTAAAACTGTTTGGAATTAATAATTCCTCTCTCGGTGATGTAAAGTATCACAGAGAGCTGCTTAGGTTACAAGAATGATATTCGTTCACGATAGATACCCTTCTAGGGTTAACCTAACTGTATTTATAAGATATACAGCTACGTACAATCGTAAATTGATTCTCCTAAAATTAAGCTATACAATTGATATCAATTACGATTGCTACACGTCTTCTAAGTCAACTCAATCTCTTTGATAGCTATCCAATCTTCAAAGATATCGCTTCCATATTAATATTAAATTAATCTTCAAACTCTGTTGACTCGTAGACGCTCCCAGTAGACAGACTTTAGCAAACTCTGTTCTCTCCATACTAACAGTGTTTGCGCTTCCATGTATTCAGCTATCAGTGTTTACGCTTTCCTCTGTCAGCGTTTGCGCTTCCAGCAATCAGCATATACTCAAACTCTGTTACAACTGCTTTCAATAACAAGTTAAACTCTCTTTACCTGTAACACTTAAACACTGACATTAAATCACATCAATTATATCTAACAGTATTACCTTTTATTTGACGTCATCAATGAACAGTAAATTTTCAAATTTTTTTTCGCTGGTTTGCTAGAGGGTAAAAAAATAACAAATTTTTTGTATTGGGTGCTATGACGGAACTCTTAAATTATATTAGATATGAGGTGTTCTTTATTGTTTGTTATATAAGGTGTTTGCTATGAAGTGCAACTATATATATATATATATATATATATATATATATATATATATATATATATATATATATATAAAGGGAATTACACGGGAGCTTAGGTGGTGCTCTAAGATCGTCTCAATCTATTTTTCTAATTTTTGAGAATTTTAGAATTTTAAACACTAATAAATATAAAATATCTTTTAACATATTAGAAGTAGAATAGGTAATCGAATTTATAGATGATAAGAGTTCGAATTTATAGGGAAGTCATAATTAGAAGTTCCATTGAAAGTAGAATAGGTATTTAATTATAAGACATATAATTAAAAGTTCTATTAAAAGTATAATAGGAGTTCGAATAAACACTAATAAATATAAAAATATTTCTTTGTTCCCCATAGCAACTGGGGATCAAAAAGCACCAAATTTTATGATGAGAGGATAAGAAGAGTCTATCAAATTGTGACTCTAAAACAAATAAAAGAAAAAAGCGTGATGAGAATTCTAGATTAGATAAAGAATTTTATTATTAGATACATTTAACATATTAGAAGTAGAATATGTGTTCGAATTTGTAGATGAGAATAGTTCGAATTTATAGGGAAGACATATTATTAGAAGTTCTATTGGAAGTATAATAAGTATTTATAAGGCATATGATTAAAAGTTCTATTAGAATAGGAGTTCGAATTTATAGAGAATAAGAGTTCGAATTTATAAAAAAAAACATATAAGAATAAGTTCTGTTGGAAGTGGAATAGGTGTTTGAATATATAAAGGAGACATATAATTAAAAATTTTATTGGAAGTAGAATAAAAGGACGGTGGTGACACTTTTTACAATATTCTAAAATTATATATTTTTATACGTGTTTTTTATATTTCTATTAGGAAAATTTTTCATAAATCCAATACTAGTCCCATAAAAAAAAGTCTTCGTATTTAGAAAGAAAAGAACTGATGTGTTAACATAATAAAAGAACATTCTCAAGCGGGAACCCTAAATAAATTCAGGAGGATCTATAATATAAAGAGAAAATAAAATGTTTTTTCAAAAAAAAAACTCCATAAATTTTAGATAGCTTGGAGAAAATAAAAATTGGAATTCAGTCTATTTTTATGTTTTATTAAGGAAAAAAGTTATACTCCCTCAGTCCCGTCCCGTCTATTTTTTACCTTTCGGAGAGTGTCTGACACGCATTTTAAGGTGTATTTTAAGGATGGTTCCATAACTAATTTTTTCAATTTTTTTTTTTGTATAAAAATAGGATTGTTTTATTTTTATACAAAAAAAAAATTGTAAAAATAAGTTATGGAACTATATTTTATGTGCACCTTAAAATGCGTGTCAGACTGTCAGACGATCTCTCCGAAAGGTAAAGAAATGATTGGGATAGAGGGAGTATAAGATAAGTATCATCAATAATATGTAATGAAGTTAGAATTTTGATCCCAAAAAGTACTCGAAATGTGTTTAACGGGAAGATGGCTCACTATAAAAGATTGTATCAGCTATTAGAATTTGATATTGATGTTATAAATTTTATTTATTTTTAGGATTTATTTTTTATGGATAAACATTGTTATACAAGTAATATATGTAAAAGTTAGGGTTTTGATCTTTACGAGAGAGCGGCTTAATAGGATTAACCATGTTTAACGAGAAAGCGGTTCATTAAAAAAATCGTGTTGAATATGAAAATTTCATATTGATGATATAATAGAAAATAAATATATTTAAAATTTTTAGAATTTTAGCATTTTAAATATTAATCACTAAAAAATTATGTTTCAAAATTTTATAAGTATAATAAGTGTTGAAATTTATAGAGAATAAGAGTTTGAATTTATAGGAAAGACATATAATTAAAATTTTTTTATCAAAATATGAAATTTTTACCCGAAAATAAGTCCAAAATAACTTATTTTAAGTCTGGCCAAACAGGCCAATAATTCTTTCGTCTCATTTCACGTATTTTTTAAAAAATAATTATAGGTATTAATTAAATAAAAATTTCCAATATATATTTTTAATAAACGTATTAAAAATGAGAAATGAAACATAGAGTTTGTTTCCAAAAAAGTCAAATTTTGAAAACAAAAATACAGTATTGAAAACTACTCTTACATTTATATTTTTTTTTTCACAAAAAATAACAATTTTCATTAATTAGAACAAACACACAGTCAGGACAAACCCCCAACTGGCGATACGACCAGGTTGAAAAACAAAGGCAAGCTAAAACACTTAGCTGATTTGTTTCCTGGCCCTTTGACAAAACAGAACTGAAATTGCACCAACATCCCTGAATACAATAGTATCACAATTGACCTTAATACATAAGAACCATTGGTAGCCCAACGTTCAGATGGAGAAACTACACCCCAACTATCTACTTGCCAAGAACTAGCTATAGACATGCCGTAAGTGAAAACTCCTAAAGGATGAACACTCTCTAGTTGTGAAAGGTGAGCTCTTGCAATAATCATCACTGCCCCAGCCTCGATGCTGCCTTTCCAAATCTCTCGAGACATCAATTGAAACATTCTCGAAGGACGAAAATAATAAGACAAAACAAAAAAAACATACTAAAACAAACGGACCACTCCAAAAGGAGAGACATACATATGCATAAATCGTTAATTCGCCCAAGGTGATACAATTCGAAAAGTCAAAGATCTCGGATTGATACCAAATTTTGATATGATGTTAAGCAGGATATTTTGAGTCTAAAAAATGTGTTTATTTGATATTTCGAGTTCTAAATCAAAACAGATCTGAAAAGAAACTCGAATGAGTTTTTCGAAATTTTTAGGAAAAAATTCTAATTTATGGAGGGATGAAAGGAAATTATGAAGGTGGGTGAAGGCTTGGTTGGAGAAGGAGGAAGATGGAAGAAGGATGAGATCGGAGTTTATGGAGATCGGCCGACTCTCATTTGACAGAAAAGAGAGAAGCCCTAACAGTGTCCTCCCGATATTACATTTTACTCTTACATTTATATAGAAAAGAAGATACAGTAAAATTTCGTTAAGTATTAAATTAATCTCAATTAATTAGTAACATTTTTATAAATTAGTAAAATTTATAAATTTTTTACTAATATCTGAATTTTTTAAACGATTTTGTTTAAAAAAATCGTGTTGAATATGAAAATTTAATATTGATGATATAATACAAAATAAATATATTTAAATTTTTTAGAATTTTAGTTTTTTAAATATTAATCACTAAAAAATTATGTTTTAAAATTTTATAAGTATAATAAGTGTTGAAATTTATAGAGAATAAGAGTTTGAATTTATAGGAAAGACATATAATTAAAAGTTCTATTAAAAGAGTACATATAATAACATGTTTTAAAACTATATATCTTTTTTTTACAGAAATCCTTTATTTTAATACATGAATATCTATAATATAAAGAAAATATAAGATTTATTTTTATCTTTTAAAACTCCATAAATATTAGAAAGTTTAAAAAATGTAAAAATTGGAATTTACTTTATTTTTTAAGGTTTTAATTTTTTTTTTAAAAAATTATTTCATAAAATACGTTCCATCAATAATATGTAATGAATACAATTTACAATCCAACAATCCAGCAAAATCTATCGACATAGCTTATTGTCCGTTTATCTTATGGATAGGTAATTACTTGGATTATTTTTACTTAATATAATAAATTTTAACAACAAACCAACCAATTTTTTTATCGGGCAAACCAACCTAAGTTTTTTTTTTTGTTGTCAGGTCAAACCAACCTAAGTTAACTCTTACATTTTTACTATAAAAATAATTTTGTATTTGAAAACACATAAATTCTAGCCAGGGAATGAACATGACAAATGAGAAATAATTAAAATACCATAAGCTTCTTTGACACACAAAAAACATGAAGCAAATTAACAAATTTCCATCATACATATTAAGACGAACGTCCTCAATCACTATATACATAAATACCCATAAATCAACAATGTCCACCGGCGGCATGATGATGGTGATGAGCGGCAGCATGGTCATGATGAGCGGCATGAGCAGCAGCATGGTGGTGATGAGCGGCATGAGCAGCGTGATGGTGATGATGATGACCATGACGATGACGAGGACTACCACCACCAGAGTCACCGCAACCAAATATGATCATCGAAATAATTGACAGGGTAATTACAATCATGCATAGCACGATCATAATCCCCGATGTGCCAATTGCTGCACTGCCATCGCTAGGCAAAACATGCAAACCTAATAGTCGTATTGGATGTCAATTGTCACAGCTCCACTACACGGTTGAGTACGTTGATAGAAATTCTACCCTTCGAATAAATAGTCAATCATCAATTATAATTCTTTCGTTTCATTTTACATATTTTTTAAAAAATAATTATAGGTATTAATTAAATAAAAATTTCCAATATATATTTTTAATAAACGTATAAAAAATGAGAAAAGAAACATAGAGTTTGTTTCCAAAAAAGTCAAATTTTGAAAACAAAAATACAGTATTGAAAACTACTCTTACATTTATATAGAAAAGAAGCTACAGTAAAATTTTGTTAAGTATTAAATTAATCTCGATTAATTAATAATCCCTTTATAAATTAGTATTAGTCAATCCCAACTATATTAATTTCTAGAAATTGTACTATATATACTTGATATAGGATAAATATTTTTGAAATGGGACGGAGTAATATTAGAAAATGAAAATCGTATTAATGTTTTGTACATCAAAAAAACGTGTTTGAACAAGCATCTACATATACCAAATCAAAAAGACGTGTTTGAACAAGCATGTACATATATCAAAAGGATTTTAATCTATTTGATTGGTTCCATTAGTTAAGTTCGGGATATCTGATTTGGTTAGCAGTTGGACACTTACACCAATTATAATATAGCCTTTAACCCGTGAAAATCACATGCTATTATATATTATTATTATGAATTAAAATATTAATTATTTGAATTAATAATAAAATTTAATTCATTTTAATAAATTTTATTATTAAATTTAAATTTACATATGTTCCATTCTTAATTTCATGACATAATAAATATCATTAATTTAAAGTTATTTTTAAATTTATTATTAAATATCTTAATAATCCCATAGATATTTTTAAAAAATTATTTAGTGTAAATTAAAATCATAGAAGAAAGATTCGTAGGAAAAAGTGTGTATGGGCGATGATTCTAATCGAGATATAATTGAAAACAATATATAATTTAAGTGAATTTAGAATTTTTAACAAGTTTTATTAATTTTTTAAAAATATATTTTTGTACTTTATTGGTAAATTTTGTTGTTTATAATAAATAATTTAATATTTTTAATATAAAATTTTTAACTTGTTATTTTTAAGAAGGTGTTAACAATTTTTTTGGAAGGCGTTAACCAACCAACCAACTAATTAACCAAATATACCTTGTTTTGCTTATAATAGTATAAAATATGTGATTTTTTTTTATTTTTAATAAATTATATATAATTTAAGTGAATTTGGAAATTTTAACACGCTTTTTAATTTTTTAAAAGTATATTTTTGTGCTTTATTTATAATAAATAAATTAATATATTTAATATAAATTTTTTAACTTGTTATTAGAAGGTGTTAACAAATTTTTTTGGAAAGCATTAACCAACCAACTAACTAATTGTTTTGCGTATAGTATTAATACAATTAGTAAATTCAAATATAGTAAATTCAAATATTGATCGACATTAAGTTGATGGAGCTCTAAGCAAAGTAGAAAACTGGTAGTGGAGGGGTGAGATTGAGAATTTGAAGTGAAATACAATACCATTTGCAGTTAACACATATAATAACTTTGTATATTATATAATTTATTTATTTATAATTTTTATTTAATTTAATAACTAAATAGGAAAGTTGTACAGTATAGACTAGCTTATAACCCATGCAAATATATGGTTCCTTTTTTATTATGTATAATTATATATTTTTTTAAAATTTTACTTGTTATTAATTTACAAATCAAATTGTTGTTAAAATATTGATATATATATATATATATATATATATATATATATATATATATATATAAGATTTCACACGTTCGATTTAATATTTATATTATATCTTGAATTCTTAGCATTTGATCTGGACGATTTTACGGCACACGTAAAATTAAAAAAATAATTTTTTATTTAGTAAAGGCTTAACAAATTTTACATTGAAAGTTCAATTCGATTTATGAATTCTACTTATAATTCGTTTTGATTATCAAAATGTCCTTATCATTTTTTGAAGATAGTTCTACTATTAATAAAAAGTAATTTTAATAATAAGTATAAGAGAGATTTTTTTCAAAACTTTGATAATCAATTGTCTAGTTCTCTGTATGACAAAATATTACAATAAATATTATACATTTTAATATATTATAAACTAAAAAGTGTATTTATATTTAAATACGAAAAAGTATATGTCAATGATTTAAATCATATATAATTAGATTTTCTACATTGAATAGCATTATCAATGTGCTTAGAAAAAAAAAAGAAATAGCATTATAAATGTAGGACTTCAACGTTGAATAGGATTAATGTGAAATTTCGTAATTATATTTTCTCTTGAGATTTTGAGAGTTTAAATTTGAATATTAATTATTAAATCATCATTAAATTAAATATAATTTTATGAGATTCGCGTGCATTATAAAATCATCCAAATTTGATTTTTATATCTCAAGATAGAGTTTAAATAGTAAATATGAATTCTTTTTAATATTAATAAAAAAATATAAAATTCAGTTCTAACACAACCTTTTTTAATTATATCTTTTTCATACTATAATTTTCTTTTTAAAATTCAATTCTAATATAACCTTTTTTAATTATATTACTTTTAGATTAAAATTTTCTTTTTAAAATTCAATTACAATACAACATTTTTTAATTATATCCTTTTTATATTATCATTTTCTTTTTAAAAGTCACTTTTAAAACAACATTTTCTAATTATATCCTTTTTAGATTATAATTTTCTTTTTTTAATATGATATAATCTTGATCGTCTATTTTTAAATTATTAGATTCGATAGTTGATATTATTTTTGCGGCACAATGACCAAAATTATGGATAAGATCCTATTACGCTTATTATATATAAGGATATTAATCTTATTAATTTTTTATATAATAAGATATAATTAACTAACAACTATACACATATTTATTCACAAAAGCAAATATAGACAGAGTATGATTACAAAATTTTTAGACCGATGCATAAACAAATCAATAGTGTAAACTCAGTGCGTAAATTAATTGTGCTATGCTTTGTTTCGTAAGTTTAAATTTAATTTATAAAATATATGTTGTTGGTAAGAGTCGAACCCTTGATATATGATAGTACTCGTTTATTATCCCCTTACTCTTATTATATAATAGGATATAATTTTCACAATATGTTTATCTTACAAATACTGAAATAACTACTTATTATTTAGTAATAAAAGATCCAAAATACTTAATTTTCAGTAAAATATGTCCAAAATACCTATATTCACTAAATATGATCCTAAATACCTACCAATATTCCATTGGTAATCAAGTATTACCACGTTATTTCCAAAGGAGTATCAGGACATGTTTCACCGGAGTATTTGGAACATTTTCCACTCGTAAAACATAACACGTGCAAAGCACGGGTTTTTATAAATATTTAAATATTTAAATTTTAGTTTTTTTAATAAATTTATATATATGTATAGAATATTATAATAAGTAATTTGATGTGTTTCTAATTTTATTTATATTTTTTATTATTCAGAACAATCAGGTTATGTGTATTTTCTATT
Organism: Saposhnikovia divaricata; assembly: GCA_036435485.1. Taxonomy (NCBI): domain Eukaryota; kingdom Viridiplantae; phylum Streptophyta; class Magnoliopsida; order Apiales; family Apiaceae; genus Saposhnikovia; species Saposhnikovia divaricata. The sequence goes on from CM071598.1 coordinate 63,304,622, forward strand.
ATGTAGTATAGTGTTAATATTTTAATAAGTTGCATTTTTTAATTTTTTTTATATAATTTAATATTATTAATTTAATATTTTGTAGATTTTTTTTTAATTTTGAGTTGAGTTAATGACTTGGTAATGTTGCCCCTAAATTAATAAAAAATTATTATGATTTTGATATAAGAAATGCAGAATTTTAGAATTCAGAATTACTACAAGTCTCTTTAGTTAATTTTATTTTTTAATTTCCCAAGATAGTTCGGTATAAATAAGGGGTTTGGATCCTGTTATAATTATAGATGATCTTGTTTTCCAACTAAATGAAAAGTTTGTAATATAATGAAATATCATTGGCATCAAAATACTTAGTATAAATTGGTAATTGAATTTTATCTATTTTAAGTAGTTGAAACAAAGATATCAGAAATAACATTCTTGTTGGTTTTTCAATGAATTATAAAAATTTGCTCTGCTTCAAATTAATTGTATTTATGTGAGTTGTATCAACTAAAAATGTTGTGTTATTATCTTGGGAAATAATTTAACAACTTCACATCGTTCAGCATGGTCCATTTTCAGTCCACTTTCTTCTCCTATAGACAGGTAAAGTGGTTCTCTCCCTCTTTTGTTTTTTGTGTTTTTTTAAATCTTTTTACTCTAGATAAATATTAAAGCTATGTTCCTGGTCATTAATTAAAGTGTTAGTGATGGGATGTGTGTATATAATAGTTGTGTACTTAATTTTTATGTAATATTAAATTGGTGGGAAAATGTCTTAAGCAATAGTCCCAGCCTGATGCAAGAAAAAGCACAAATTCAACATATTCTTCCCATCTAACAGTGGTTACATTGCTTATCATTATTGCCATCTAACTCCAGTTATGTCACTTTTAGCCAACTTACAATGCTTTCCATCTAACACTAAAGAGGCAACTATAATGGCACTGCCATTAGTTAAAACCATGGATACTGTTTTATATTTAAAAAATATATTTAACTTTGAATTTGTCTGAATATCCTACAGTCTCCACATTTTTATTAGGATTGGTTAAATGTTGTGGCGAAATTGCCCTGGTTGACTAAAAGTAATGATCTGGTTATAGTGCACATAAATCCCACATGTTTCAATGTTCCATTGGGGTGTTACAGTACATTGTACTTGTCATCAAGTTGATTGTTCATTTCATGATCCTATGAATGCCTAAACCGATTGGAGTTCTATCTTACAATAACAAAACTTGTGAAGGGCTAATTATATCTCTATATAAGTGTAAAAAAGATCTTATCCATAATTTTGGTACTATCAAAATAATTTCAATAGTTGAATCTAATATTTTTAAAAATAGATGATCAAGATTATATCATATTAAAAGTGAAAATTATAATAAAAAAAGATATAATTATATAGAAAATATTGCATTAGAAGTGAATTTATAAAGAAAATTATAATCTACAAAGGATATAATTAAAAAATGTTGTATTATAATTGAATTTTATTCATTTATTTTATTAGTATTAAAAAAAGATTCAAATTTACTATTTGGGCTCTATCTTGAGATCTAGAAATCAGATTTTGATGATTTTACAATCCACGCGAAACTCATAAAATTTTCTTTAATATGGTGATGATTTAATAATTATTATTCAAAATAGAAACACTCAGAATCTCAAAAGAAAATATAATTATGAATTTTTGCATTATCCTATTCAATGTAGAAACTTACATTGATAATGTTATTCATTGTAGAGAAAACCTAATTATATGATTTAAATCATTGACATACACCTTTTCATTTCAATATAAATACACTTTTTAGTTTACAACATATTAAAATATAAAATATTTTATCTATGCTAGATCCAACAGTTTTCATTTATTTATTTTAATATCTAACAGTTCTTATTTATTTTGTCGTATGGAGGACTAGATTACCGATTATTAAAGTTTTGGACAAAATCTCTCCTACACTTATTATTAAAATTGTATTTCGTTGTTAGTGGAACTATCTTCAAATAATAACATGACTATTTTGATTATCAAAACGAATTATAAGTAAATTCGTAAATTGAATAGAATTTTCAACGTTAAAAATCGTGAATTTCTTCTCCTTTTTGTTTCCGCGTAGGTTTAATTGGAAAATAATAATAAATTAAAGATTATTTTGTTAATTTTACGTGGGCCGTAAAATCATCCAAATCAAATTTTAAGAATTCAATATAAAGTAAAAATATTAAATTGAATGTGTAAAATCTTATATATATATATATATATAGGCCTTTGCTCTATACAGAACACTTTTTATATAACAAACAATAAAGAACACTATAAAATCATTTATTCCAATAGATCCATTGGCCCCGCCAGGGGCACCCAATACAAAAAGTTCTTATTTTTTTATCTTCTATCCATTCAGCAAAAAAAAATTAAAAAAAAGGTTTTGAAAAAATCACTGTTCATGATGACGTCACTGCTGATGTCATCATGAACAGTGATTTTTCCAAAAAAAAATTTTAATTTTTTTTTGCCAGATGGATAGAAGATAAAAAAATAAGAACTTTTTGTATTGGGTGTCATGACGGAACTCTTATATTGAATTAAATATGAGGTGTTCTTTATTGTTCTTTATATAAGGTACTGTTCTTCATGGAGTGCAACTTAATATATATATATATATATATATATATATATATATATATATATATATATATATATATATATATATCAATTTTTATATAAAATTTAAAAAAATAGTACAATTATAAATATTAAAAAAGGAACCATTGCACGAGTTACAAGCTAATAGAATAAAACATAAACAATTCACAAACCCAGGCCAGTACATGGATGTAAATAGAAAGAAATTTTTATTTTGATGTTACTTTTAATCCTTCAATATTCCAAGAGAAATGACATGTTTGTTTACATGATCTTTCTACATCTGTAAACATTGGCACGCTTCTGACTAACCGCTCCGCCATATCAATATATCTAAACATTTATAAACAAAATTCCATTTACTATATGCAGCTAGCTAGAAGAAAGTTAATAAAAAAAGAGATTGATATTAATTTGACGAATACCTGCTGGCTGCTGCCTTGCTCTTTTAATCCCTTCTTATATATAAAAAAATCATTCACCACATGGGGAACGCAGTGTCTTATGAGTTGTGGTTGTCACAACATCTGCATTTTCAAAGAAGGGATAACAACAGCAACAACTAAGCCACTAATGTGTGGCATGTCTGCCAACAAAACCGAACGAAAATGTACTGATTGGAAGTCTCATGAATGTGGACCGGGATTGAGTCGAAGCCAGTGTTGGATTCATGAGACATTGATTGGGAAATAAGCTTATCATCCGCTTCAGGTAAGTTGAGCAGTTGGCTCAAAGCAGCAGTTGCAAAATTAACGTTCAAGTAACCTGCCATATTACTTACTTTCCGGAATCACTCTGCTACACTACACAACCAAGAAAAACTTAAAAAAAAACAAAGAAACTATTCAAACAGGCCACAAATCACATGCAATTTTAAAGATTCACATGCATAGAAAATAGTAAATGTTTTGTATTTTTGTCTATTAGTCAATAACGCATCTAATTCTAAGTTCTAATTAATCATTACATCCAGTGAAAAAGACTGCCTTACCTTCAATTAAAATGGAGAGAGAAATTAAAGCTTGAGATATATATAATGGAAGCAGTATTGAATTAATAGTGCTGTAAACAACATTTAATTAATAAAGCTTCTTCAGTTAGTGTTCAGATATCAAGATACTAAGATTACTCCTACAGTGCTGGTCATCAACATTGTCGACGCAAGATGTCTAAGTGCAAATGTATAAAAATTTACGATCTTGAAATCGCTAATTACATCTAAACATACACTAATAGTTTCCTTACCAATACTAATCTTCGTTAAAATCTCGAAAAGGAAAGAACTTTATATCAAACAAATTACACAAACAGATCTTAGAGGTTCAAGAATCCAACCTGACAATGTGAATTCACCAAAAAGATCCTAACATTCAAAACAACAGCTTTACATAAACTCCAAGAAATTACCTCATTCAGCATTCAACTTATATCTTCTTAAAACAGCAGTTGCTTTAATCAAACATATCTCAATCTCAATTCGAACACATTGGACTAAAAAAACATATAAAACATATTAAACACAATGTATAGAGTTGATAATTAACACAATGTAAGTTCTATAAACATATTAAAGCATGGATTACGAAATTAAAAATTAAACACTCACTAAAAGAAAAATTGTGGAGATTGTAAACAGCACCTTAATCACGGTTGGTGATTCACCTTGAAACAGAATTTGGAGAATATTAGCAGGTGGCTATTGTAACAGATTGGTAGAGAGATTCAGAATTTAAACTGAGTTTAAACTGAATTTGATGAAGCCGATTAAGAGTTCGATGAAGCCGACGATGAAGGTCGATGCCCGAACAGATTGGTAGAGAGATTCAGAGTTTACAATGAATGTGATGAAGCCGATTAAGAGTTCGATGAAGCCGACGATGAAGGTTGATGTCCGAACGGTGGATGTGTCAGAATATAATGGTTTTTGTTTAGTTTAATTTAACTATTATAATTAACCAAACCAAACATACCCAGTATATCCCGCTCAGAGCAGGGTCTGGGGAGGGTAGGTTGTACGCAGACCATACCCCCACTTTTAAAGCGGGGAGGCTGTTTCCGTGAAGACCCTCGGCTGAGTGCACAACATACATAGAGTGTGGTAAATACAACGGAAATGATACGGAAATGGACAATGGCATACCTGAGGCCCATGGCGTTCTCCACATGGGGCATACCTATCTGCGAGGATTTATGATACTCCTAGCTTGATGCGCTCCAACTACACGACAAGTCCCGCACAGAGATAACACCGAGCCAAGCTCCCTGCAACTGCAAAACCAGAAAACAGAAGACACTAAAAACGAGAAGTGAGAACGCTAACGCCGAACTACTAAAAAATCGCTAACCGAGACAATGCAACTCTGAGGCTCTCGACAACAGAGCCACATCCTAAAAGGGAATCCACCACTCTGATACGCCGCCTCCAAGAACACCTATCCGCGAGCATGGTCTCATTTAAGTTTAAGGCCTTCAAATCCATCCTGTGCTGCTCTTCCCACGACCTCCTCGGCCTGCCTCTCCTCCTCGCCCCAACAACCGCCAGACTCTCGACCCTCCTAACTGGGGCTTCAGCCAGCTTCCTTCGAACGTGGCCGAACCATCTCAACCTTCCTTCCCTAACTTTCGCAGAAAAAGGCGCCACTTCAAGCTCGCTCCTAAACACCGAGTTCGGGATTCTGTCCAATATCGTGCGCCCACAAGACCACCGCAACATCCTCATTTCAGCCCCTTCCAACTTGCTTATGAGAGCCTTCTTCTCCGCCCAACACTCAGAACCATATAACATCGCAGGACGGATAGCCGCTCTATAGAATTTCCCTTTCAACCTTAAAGGGACTTTCTTATCGCACATTACCCCTGACGCTGCCCTCCACCTTAGCCACCCAGCCTTGATACGATGCGTGACATCTGCTTCAATCTCACCTTCCTTCTGAATGATCGAACCCAAATACTTGAATTTATCCGTCTGTGGGACGCTCTGGTCTTCAATCCTAACCTCCACCCCTTCTTCGTTGGCCTCACCACTGAAGTTACACCAGAGATACTCGGTTTTAGAACGGCTCAAACGTAACCCTTGGGACTCCAAAGTAGATCTCCAAAGCTCCAATTTGTCGTTCACCTCCTTCCTCGATTCCGCCACTAGCACGATATCATCCGCGAAGAGCATGCACCAAGGGACAGCATCTTGAATCCCCCGCGACATGACATCAAGGATTAGGGTGAATAGAAAAGGACTCAGGGCCGACCCCTGATGAAGCCCCATCTCAACAGGGAAGAAACGGGAGTCTCCCACTGGGGTCCGAACGCAAGAACTAGCTTGGGAGTACATGTCTTGAATCACCCTAACGAACGCCGACGACACTCCACTCTCCTCAAGGCTCTTCCAAATAGCTTCACGGGGGATGCTATCATAGGCCTTCTCAAGATCAATGAACACCATATGGAGGTCTTTGATAGTAATATTAACTAAATGTAAGGGTAATTAGTATTAATTAAATGTAAGAGTAATTAGGTAAAATCAAAAGATATCGTACCGATCGACCGACCGACCAAATTTTTAATGTTTCGGTTTTTATATAATAGTAGCTTATAATTTGTGCAAAACACGGATTACTTTTAATTTTAATATGCTATTGGAAGAATTCGGACCTTACATCTTTGTATAAAATAATTTTTAGTATTAAATATAAATTAATACGTTGTTAGCGCGAATCGAATCTTGGACCTCTGTATATAACAACTTTTAGTATTGTTATATCTAATGGTCATGATCTATTTGAGTTGATGATCTAACGGTTGTGAACGAGGGATAACCAAAAATGGGGATAACCAGACTACAAATTATACCCCCTTTCGCTTATTATAATATACTAGCTTATAACCCGTGCGATGCACGGATTTTTTTTGATATGTAACAAATTTTATTTTATGTTATAATTATATTTTTATATAATCATTATTTACAATATTTTATTTTAATTTTAATATTAATAATTTAATATAAATTTAATTAATCATATACATGGTCTAAACTTATATTATAAAATTTTAAAATAAATATGTAGTTGATAGAAGTCGAACCTTGAATATAATATATTTAATCATTAGATCTAACGATTTTGATTTTTTTACTGAAAATCTAATGGTCATTATTCGTAGTATACGGATTTTTATTATATTTTGTTAGTGATTATAATATGTGATGTGATATTTTTGTGTATATATTAATTATTTCTAGATATGATATGATTGGAAGATATGATATGATTGATGTTTTTTTTAACATGGGAACCCGCAGCCGCTACCCTTCGGGTGCGCTCTGGGTAAACCCATGGGCTCACGCAATAGCCTGCAAACCACGTGATCCAAGGCAAACCGCACAAGTGCGACATGCTCGCCAAAATTTTTAATGTTTCGGCTAATGTTTCCTTATTATAAACAACGTATACATATTTTTAATGCATTTTATTAATAATTGAAAAATATATTTATTTTATTAATGATTGTAAGATTAGTTTTACATTAAAAAGGTAACGTGTTTTAATTCGAAAGGAAATATTAATGATTGGAAGATATGATACGATTAATGTTTTTAGGTGTTAATAAAAGGTAATATCTTCAATTAAAAGTAAATATGAAAAAAAACAATTGACTACTAACCATTAATTTATATTATGTTATTATATATTTTAGGAGTTTTAATAGTATAGATATCATATATATTTTTCTTTATAATGAAGGGTAAATAAGTAAATTCACTACGTACCAAAAAACAGGTACCAAAACTTTTAATGTTTCGACTTTTATATAATAGTATAGATTATAGATAGTATAGATAAGTATTGATATCCTTAAAGCTTAAATTAGAAGTTTTGAACTTACAAATTTTAATCATCTATCCAAATTATCTATCTACTAATAATTTATTTACATATTTATTTTAATAAAATAAATTTCAAATATATTTATATTACAATTTCTATTTATCAATTTTTTTTAATTTTCAAAAATATTTATATTACAATTTCTATTTATCAAATTTTTTTTCAAAAAATTATTCCTTTTTTATCTTTCCATAAAATTTAATCAATATTAGTTTAGAAAATCATTAATTTATTATAATTTTTTAGAACTCGAGTGCTTCAATTGAAGAGTTAACTTGGATTTGTAAGGAGGTGTGTAAAATGATCCTTTTAGAATCAAACATCCTTTACTCATGTATCCGATCATTTTACTTTTATCATGTTTAGATTTGGATCTGAGATCATTTTATTTGTATCTAAATCGATCTTAAATAAAAGTTCTGATTTAAATCGAATACGGATCATGAATCATAATTGGGTAAGATCATTTTATTATGAACAATATGAGATTTAATATGAGCGGGTATACGAGTGTTAATATCCGGGATCATATTTTATCCGGATTTAGTTTTCCGTCATATTCCGATTATTTATAAAACAAATCTGAGACATATATCATATTTTCGAACTAAACATAAGTCAAGTTATCAGATAATTTGAATCAATTATTCAATTTACACCCCTATTTGTAAGTATGTCTTTATAGAGAATGATGTGAGCATTAGAGCATTCACATTGGGAAGTTGGAACCCATCTTTATAATTTGGGAATATTAATAGCATTTTATTAAAAAATAATCTTCCATCAGAGATCCCAAAATAAGATATTGTTTTGGGAATTAAAACTAAACCTCATTTTTTAGGTTTAGTGTAAATCATATCACAATATTTTATTCACTCACTCATCCGCCATAAGCGCACTAATCGCTAGATATTTTTTATTTTATTGTTTTTTATTAAAATCTTTTTACATTAGAGCATTTTACTTTGTCTATCGACACATTCATTAGAACAAAAAACTTGATTTCACGGGAATTAAAACAAAAAAGACTTTATCTTACGGGGGTTATTTATTTCTAGAAATACCAACCCGTGTTAGTATATAAAGGTCGTAATAGACTTCCTTTGTGGACTCCAATGATAGAGTATATATTTACATGTATTTTATATGATTTTATCCTCATATTTATTGTATTTTATAAGTAACTGGAAATTATTAATTAGATTTTAATGTTTTATGACAGGAAATAAAGAATTCCCAAAGTTGGAAGGAATTGAGCTTATTTGGACTTAAATTACAAGGAAATTCAGATTTATTGGGCTACACGCGCAACGATCACTGTTTGGGCCCTAACTTTTTTTTTTTTGCTAAATATATATATATATATATATATATATATATATATATATTAACAACAAAACAGGGATTAACCCTTGCCCAACGAAAAATCGAAGGGGGGACTATCTAAGAGCAATATACAAGAAGCAGATTGCAACTAGAAAGCAAAAAAAGCTAACCACTAAGCTAACCAGTTAGCATAATTAGAGTCCCTAGCAATATTTACAAACCATGTAGAACTAGTTAACCTCGCTTTAATATCAATAATAATGCCATCTAATAATTTTCGCTGGCCAATAATTCCTTTCCCTCCAGATGTGATAATAGTACACTTGTGCACCAAGGAGCAAGATTTTATGCACAGAGTTAGAAACGGAGCCCCAGGCAGCAAGAAGATCATTCCAGGTGGTAAAGCTATGAGCATAAATCCCAGTTTGAGCAGTAAGGTGACGGAGCACAAAGGAGCTATAACTTCAAGTAACCATCCCAGTTTAAGTGTCAGACATCAGAATTGGGCGATCTTACAATCCATGAGAAGCTAACGAAATTATCTACAACTCAAAAGTGGTCCAATACCAATATTCCAACTGGAGCAGCCCAGAAACAGGCCTGGAAGCTAGACTACAAATTTTACATTGAGAATCCAATTTATTTCGAGAAATTACTTATATTTTCTTGAAAAGTGTTCGAACTCTATTATATTAGGTTTATACAGATATTGTAGAGAACACCATCATATCATCATAACATATTGTAGAATAGAATAAAATAAAATTAGATAGCTGTACTTTGGAGAGAAAAGGGAGAGAAACACTTTGAGAGGGAGATTGGAAGAAGGAGTGAAGGGATTCATCCTCATTTCGAGGAGCTTTTAAAGTTGTATTCTTCGTACTTCAATTCTTAAACTCATGGTTTGCGTTTTTAATTCATATTTGTTTTATCTTGTCATGAGTAGCTAATCCCTTTATCCAAGGGTTAGGTAGTATTCGTTGGCTTATTGAGTTTGTCTGATTGTATTGTGGTTTTCTTGTTATTGTTAATCTGTCATTGAGCGCTTTATACAATTACAAGAGTTGCGAACTTTTAATTGAATCTCTAGGAATTATAACGAATCAGGAGTGGGGTTGTAATTCTAGTACATGACATGATAGACACAATTTAAGTATTAGATCGGGAGATTGATATGCAAATTGTGAAACTGATAATACTTGGTTCGTAATAGTCCATAGTCATACTTTGATTGACCATGGGAGTGGCGTTCAAGGGATAATTGTAGGCACTATAATTTACCTTGGGAAATGATTTTATAAACATTAGAAGGATTGTTTTTAGCAAAACAAGAGACACAAATTAGACATTCATGATAGCCAATTGAAGAACCCTAATTCTTGGATCGTTTTCTCTCATACATATTATATAGTTTTTATTTATTTATTAGATTAACTTAGTTGATAATCAAACACATACACAATTATTCTCCACACTTCTGAATTGTAAGAAACAAAAGACTTGAAATTGGTATTGATATCAGTCATTCCCTGTGAACGAAACTCTTAAAAATACATATCAACAAATTGGCGCCGCTGACGGGGAAGGCAGCAATATTGATTTTGAGTTCATTGTTTCTTGTAGTTTGAATTTTATCTTTGTACATAGTTTTTTTCCTTCTTTTGTTCTTTTTTTGCGTGTCTACAGGTTTCTTTGAGGAACCTAGAACAAGTATTTGAGGAAGAGAGACAACATGGATTACAACTTTGGTTGGAATAACCCTCAGAATTTCATTGACAATCAAGAACGATATCAACACTTTAATCCTTATGTACAATTCAATGCTTATGAGGATTTTGACAGATATGAGGTGAATTCGTTCTATTCTGAGAACTCATATTATACTCCATACCTACCTAGCACTGATTTTTCATGTGCCTTTGAAAATCAATATTATGATCCTTATCCATACATGTGCAATGATGTTGATGAGAGTTTAATTCATTCTAATCCTTCTTTACTTTCTTTGGGACTTTTTAAGCACTTTGAAGACCCAACTTTTGAGATTGCTAGTACGAATGAAATTCCATGTGAACCAGAATCAATAGGTTGGTACGAGGAGAATGCTAAAAGAAATAGTTTTATTATGGAAGTTCAACTTGTGATACATAACGGTTGTCTTCAAATTCCTCCTTGTGTCAATTTTCCAATGATCCATGATTCTTGTTTAGCAATTGATGAAAATTTTGTGTTTGATGAGTCTGCTTGTTTAGTTGATGATTGTCCCATGCGTGCTACTGATAAAGTGGATGCAATTAAAATTCTACCAAATTTAGTAAATATTGTTGAGCTTAATGAATTGGTAGACGAGTTAAAAATTGGTGAGTGTCTAATTATAATTGAGAAGGAATTAAAAACTGATGAAACTGAAAATTGCTTTGGAGTATTGGGATTCGATTTGGGAAGAGTTTATGAGTCGTACTTATGATGATTATTCTGACGACTTTTCTAGCTACTTTAATGTTTCTAAGTCTCTTGAGCATGTAAGATTCATGAAATTTTCATAAATTTTAATGAATCAAAGGTAAATTTGCACATTATGCTTGTAATACAAATTCGTAGATATGTGCATCTATTTGCTTTTTCTCCTCATTGAAGACTTTAATGACAATAAAAAAGCGCTGCTTGAGAGGCAACCCAAGACTATATTATTAGTTAGATTTGGTTTTTTGTTTTTACTCCCATAAGTTACCTTGATGTGTTTGTTTCAAGTGGTTGTTACAGGTGCAAAACTGAAAAATTCGCAGGAAATTTTCTGGTTGAGTCATCTGACTTGTTTTTGCGTTTCCCGGAGTTCCAACGGTCGGATCGTCCTGAATTTTGGATAGTATCTTCCTTACTCCAGTATCTAAATTCCAAATGGTAGAGATTGGATTTGGAGGTCCAGAAGGTTAATTTATTAAGGTCATGGCAGGGATTATTGCACCACGGTGAGGATTAAGCTTCCCATGGTGTGGCGTTTACATAACCAACATCAACCTAGTTAAGGATCACGACACTTCATGCTTATGCATAGGGGAGTATTTCTTTCATTCTTTTATATTGTAGAATTAATTAGTTAGTGTGTCATTGAGGACATTGACTCATTTAAGTGTGTGGATGTATTCTCAATAGTTATAATATATATTAATTTTAAAAAAACACAAAAAAATTAAAATATTAAAAATCACAAAAATAATTCTAGCCTTGTGAAGATTACTTGTTGTAATTTGCCTTAATGCACTCATGCATGCTATAAGAATCTTGTGTTATTGACGCTTTTGATTGAGAAGTGATATGCTTTGTTCTTGTGCACACATATACACTAGTAAGTTGAAGCTGGTAGACTTATTGAATGTTGTAAGTGTTTAAAAGGACATGAATATGTGCAAATTGATTTGGTTTGCATGCTTTGAGTAACAGTAGGTGCGTTAGAGAGACTTTTTGCTTGGGATTGATTATGTTTTACTACCAAGTGAGCTTTTGAGCCTATGCATATCTTTTGCATTTTATATTCGTTTGCTTGAGTGTCCACATGTTGTTTGCATTGCTAACACTTGTTTGAGACATTTCTTGAAATGCATGACATTATTTAATGATAACATGATAAAGGCATTTAGGGATAACCTCATATTTCCTACATTACCATACCATTTATACATGATCAATTAGTTACCCCGTTGAGCTTAATCCTATTTTTTTCGGTGACACACCACAATACTTGCCTAGACCTTTTTCATGTATTGGCCTTACTTAACTTGAACCCAAATTGTCAAAGGCTAGTAGAGTGTTTGAGGGAGTAGAGGGTGTGCAATAGGGGGTTTATTGATGGTCATAAATTTGGGAAAATATTGGGTCTGGTTATTTGCTTGTTAGTCGAAATTTATAAGAATATGAGGGGATCATTGTTCTTGGTCATATACTAGTTCCTTAGCTCTAAAAAAAAGAGAAAAAAAAAGAAAAAAAGGAAAAAAAAATTACATGAGAGCATAATTATGTTTGTCTGATCCTTCTTTATTCGACTAATCAAGTTATTTGTTGAATGAGAAAAAAAAATTAAAGCGTGGGGATGATAGATAGGGAGTTGAGTCAATTATCTTGTTGGGTACTAGCTTTTGAAACTTCACCTTCATTCGCTTTACTTGACATACCTTGTCCCTAACCCCATTACAACCCAAATAAAGACCTTTTGATTATCATCATTGATGTATGTTGTGTTAAAGTTAGATTGATACCAAATGTCAAGCATGCTTATGATTTTGTTGGAATTGAGTGACACACTTACCATTGTTCTTGAGTGAATATTCTTTATGAGTGAAAGGTGAGTTATTACTTGTTTTTGCATATGAGATCCTAAGTTTTGACTTAAAGATGTACTGTTGTGGGCTTAGCATGGTTACCAACTTATTCTTACACTTGACATGGACTTTTGAGAACTTATGCATATTCTTTGACTAGACTATGTGAATACTGGCATCTTCGACACCAAGGCATTGCATTATTCACTTTGATTCTTAAGTTGATGTGGCATTAGAGGACTTTGATAAGTGGATTTCATATCCACTTAGAACGCTTCGTTTTGGCTTGAATTGGTGTCTTGACCTCAAGTATGTTGTGTTTTTAATGTGTTTTTGTCTAGTTGTGCAGGTTCGTAAAATATCGGCTAGGGTTGTTGATTTTCATCGATCTTGGATTTAAATTTGAGCTAAGGAATGAAGAATGAAGTATTTTCCTATGTTACTATGAAGATTTCAAGCCAGGGGATTGAAAAACGGCAACTATCGCAAAAGGAACGGGAGAAAACGGAGTTTAAACGAAGAAAATAGCAAGAAAAAAAAATTCGGCAGTTTGCAGTAGCGCGGCTGCGCTACAGAGAGGCGCATGCATCGCCAGAATAGTGCAGAGTAGCACTGGCAGCCCTCCAAGTGGCGCAGGGGGGGGGGGGCGCTGCAGTCTCCTGGAAAAATCCTGAAATTTTGTTTGGGCCATATCTTGAGTTCTACAAATCCATTTTGGACGATCTTACAGTCCACGCGAAGATAACGGAATTCTCTTCCATTCTAAAGTGGTCCAGATGTCCAAATACAAATGGAACGGCCTAGAAATACTGAAAAAAAGTCAGTTACGAATTTTCCTTCAAAACAGAATCAGTTTAGGAAACGTATTTTGTGCCGAACTGCAGAAATTCTATTTTAATTCTGTTTTGGTAGTTTCTTGTTGGATAAGACTCCCGTGGCCTATATAAACACATCCTATCATCATAATTCGTACCAACACCCTTCATAACACACAGAGAGAGAGCCAAAGATAGAGATTCAGACTTGGAGAAGGATTCCTACGCTCGTGACAAGCAACGAAGATCTAGATCTACTTTTTGTTTTCTTCTAAATTAGGCGATACTCTTGGATGTTTTTGGGATTTGTTTTCTTAACTCTATTACTATAGTATAATTATTATTCATACTTTGTTTATTATCATGTTTCATCAGATCCCATGATGACGAGCGATTCGATTATGAACTAATCGTTGTCATGGGATTCTAACGGATTTATTTATGGAGCTTTAGTATCTTGATGCTTTAAAGATCTGTGTGTGATGTATATTGATATCCTCGTATGGTTGTGCTTAATTGTTAGATGCGTAGCTAACATCTAATCTGTTAATCTCTTAAGAAGCGAGAGTGGATCTTGAGATTTAGAATTTACCATGCTAGCATAGGATAAGTTGATGTATGTGTGACATCATGATTTGTAGCGTAATTTGAACTATCTTATGCTGCCCTGTATGATCTTTATGGATAACTTGTTCTTCAACCGTTATGTTTTCAAATCTTATAGAGATATAGGGTCTAAGCATAATTGGTGTCTATTCATCTCCTATCTCTTTTGTGGATGTATGGGTAGTTTGGTATACGTATACTGAGAGGTAGCGTGTACTTGTTTCGTGTTGTCCGATCAGATATCATAACCATTGCATACAGTGATTAAAGACATGCACGTCCGTAACTTCATCGAGATCTGTGACACTTTCAAGTTCAACGGTGTGTTAGAAGATGCTGTGAAATTTAGACTTTTCCCATTCTCTCTTAGGGATAAAGCTAAGGGCTGGTTACACTCTTTACCAGCCGGTTCCATTACTACATGGGAGGATCTTGCTCAGAAATTTCTCACTAAATTCTTCCCCATGGCTAAAACAGCAGCAATAAGGAACGCTCTTACTCAATTTGCACAGCAATCTGGTGAATCTTTATGTGAAGCTTGGGAACGCTACAAGGAGATGCTTAGAAAGTGTCCTCATCATGGTATGCCTGACTGGATGGTGATCAATGGTTTCTACAATGGGTTGGGAGCATAATCTAGACCTTTGCTAGACGCAACATCAGGTGGAGCTCTATGGGCTAAGAGCTACGAGGAAGCTTATGATCTAATTAAGACGATGGCTGCTAATGAATATCAAAATCCAACTCAGAGACTATCTCAAGGCAAAGTAGCAGGAATTCTGGATGTGGATGCAGCTACCGCTATAGTAGCTCAGTTGAAGGCTTTGACCATGAAGGTGGATTCTCTGACCAACTATGGAATTCAGCAGGTGGCTAGTGTGTGTGAGCTTTGTGCGGGTGCACATGATACGGATCAGTGTGTTATCTCTTTTGAATCGGCAAAGTTCGTGAGCAATTTTCAGCGACCGTCGCAACCAGCTCCAGCCACTTCTCATCCGAATAATAGGAATCATCCTAATTTCAGCTGGAGAAACAATCAAGGTGCTCAACAACCACAGCCTTATCAGCAGTTTCAAGGTCAGCAATACGGAGCTAAACCATTCAACCAAGGTTATCAACAACAGTATGCTCCAAGCCAACAATTCCAACCTCCGGGATTTCAACAACAGCCTCATGCAAGTATGGGGCAGTCTTCTACTGAAAAATCTGAATTGGAAGAATTAAGGTTGATGTGCAAGAGTCAAGTAGTTTCGATCAAGACCTTGGAGAACCAGATTGGGCAGATTGCTAATGCCTTGTTGAATAGGCCGTAAGGAACTCTTCCTAGTGATACAGATGCTAATCCAGGCAAGAGGGAAGTCCATGAGCAGGTGAAGGCAGTAACTTTGAGATCCAGAAAGGTTACAACCGAGCAGAAATCAGCAGTTAAGGAAGATGAAGAAGTGCAGAATCAGCAGGTCGAAAAATCTGCAGAGCCAGAAATTGAAAAATCTGACTTGGTGGCTGATCAGTTGGTCGGTGACGTGGAAAAGAGCAAGAAGTCGGCTGAAAAATCTACTCCGGAGCAAGCTTCAAAGAGCAATTAGATCTATCCTCCTCCTCCGTATCCTCGACGCTGGCAGAAAAGTCAAGAAAAGCAATTTCAAAAATTTTTGAACGTCTCAAGAAATTGCACATCAATATACCTTTTGTGAAAGCTCTTGAACAGATGCCGAGCTATGCAAAGTTCATGAAGGGTATTCTATCACGGAAGCTGAAACTCGAGGAATTGGAAACTGTTGCTTTGACAGAGGAGTGTAGTGCGGTTCTGCAGCAGAAATTGCCACCGAAGCTTAAGGATCCAGGAAGCTTTACCATACCATGCACCATTGGCAAGCTTTCTTTCGACAAGTGTTTGTGTGACTTGGGAGCTAGCATCAATCTCATGCCTCTGTCTGTTTTCATGCAACTTGGTCTGCCCGATCCTAAACCTACAAATATCTCTTTACAACTGGCTGATCGGTCGATCACTTATCCTATAGGTATCGTGGAGGATGTTTTGATAAAAGTTGATAAGCTCATCTTCCCTGCGGATTATGTGATTCTTGATTTTGAAAAGATAAGAAGATTCCCATCATCTTGGGAAGGCCTTTTCTCGCTACTGGCCATACTTTGATAGATGTTCAGAAAGGAGAGCTCACAATGAGAGTGCATGATCAGACTGTCTCTTTTAATGTGTTCATGGCCATGAAATTTCCTGCGGAGAATGAACAGTGCTTTAGAGTGGAAGGGGTTAATATTAGCCAGAATAAAGCGTTTGTTCAGATGTTGAAGTCGGATCCATTAGACGTTGCTTTACAAGGAAAGTCTGAAGATGAGAAATTGGGTATGGCTGATCTTTGGGATTCTCAGGTGCTGATTGATGAGGTTGTTTCATGGTCAAATCTTGAGGATAGTGCAATTGAGTCTTTTCTTGAGTAAGATGTTTTGTTAAAGTATGAGGGTAATAAAGATCTTCATGAGTTGTATAGGAATTTTACTTCTGATTAGATGTTAGAGGAATTGAATGCTATTTGTTCAAAGCATGAAATTCAACTTGAGGATAGTTCTTTTGATCCTAAGTCTGTTGTTAAGACTTCTGTTGGTGAACCACCCACTTCCATTCCTAATCCGTCTATTTCCACTCTTGATTAGTCTTTGTTAGTTAATAATGAAAATCATCATGTTGAAGAAGCTTCCAAACTCGAGCTTAAACCACCAGATCACCTGAGGTATGTATATTTGGGTCAATCATCCCTATTATTATTGTTGCTAACTTGTCAGGTAGTGAAGAGAACAATGTTACTGACACTTTTGAGGAGCAAAGAAGGCTGAAACTTGTTATCAAGGATGTAGCTCCGGAAAAGATAATTAAATGGCCATATAGAGATACGGTGTAGGAATTTTTAAGAGAAAAAGCCATTGCCATGTCTAGCTAAAGACTTTAAACAAAGGCACTTCCTGGGAGGCAACCCATGGATTTCCTGCTTTCAAATAAAAGAGCATTTTCCCCAATTCTTCATAATTCTGGATTACTATTTTTGTGAGGAGGGTGTAGAGGTCACTTGGCCTGTTTTTGGAGCTCGTGCCACTTATCCATCACCAGATTCAACACCCGAGGAGGGTGGCCCTGCCGATGATTATTTACGTCTACTATCCCTTGTATTTACTTCCATTCAATGGGGACATTGAATTTTGCAAGTTTGGGGGTGATTTGGGGGATAAGTAGTGTTAGTTGTGTCATTGTGTTCATATAGATATCATATTTTACATGTGTAGTGTAATTCATTCATGTTTTGTTTGTATTATTGCATGTTTTGTTTCATATAGGACATTCTGTTATTTTTGTTTGTTTTACCATGTGAGTTCATTATAGTTACATTTGCATAGCATGCATATTCATGATCCCTTAGGATGAGCTAATTCTGATTGGTAGGTCGATGTCTAATTGAGTGTGGTAATGATGAATAGAGGGTTGATTTATAGTTCTTATGAAATTGACTTGCATGTTTCAGAAACAAAATTTTTTCACAGTCTCATCGTTTGCTTTTAGGCTAGGTTGAGTCAGGCTTGTTTGGTTGTTTTAGATTTAATCGCTTGTTTATATTTAGAATGTTCTTTATTGCCTTGATGGCGTAGGAGCACTAAAGTATAAGTTTGGGGGAAACCAGGGATTTCATGCTAATTGTTAATAGTTGTTAATAATGGCTAGGCGTCAAATGGCTAGTAGCTGGCTCATATCTTTATGAGTAGTCTAGGGTTGGATGAGAATTCTTATTCCAGATTGCATATTAAAAAAAAGAAAAAAAAAGAAAGAAAAAAAGAAAAAAAAATGTTTGTTATGTTTAAATTATTAAATGCAGAATTAACCAGGGTGAGCTCTTTAATACTCGAGCAATTAAGTTCTAGGGGACTTTGTGGCTAGTGACCTAAGGCTTTTATAGTCTGGGATCCACTAACCTAACGCTCGCTACATGAATATTATTGTATAAGCCTTTTGGGGTATCATCCATTGCACGGTTAAATAAACATGCGTTGTTGTGTATATTACTATGTGTCGTAATTGTAGTAATAAAGCATGAATTCCTGTCTAACTCGAATGATGATGGAAGTGTTTCTAGGTTATGAAGTGTTTACAGTCTATTCTATTTATAAACCTGTGATTGTCTTGGCGAAAAATGGGTATGATTTTGATCTAGTGTTAGGAGTATTTCTGGTGAGCATCGCACACACCCACATTTCTTTTCATGTATTGTTAGTATACGGGGACTTAGTCGAGCTTTATTTGGATTTAGTTGCATTCTTTGAGATATTTGCTTGCTAGTTGGTTTTGGTTAGTTCGAGGGGATTGTCGCATTTTTATTCTAGTTGCATTCATGCATTGCATTGCATTAGGTAGTCTTGGGGACAAGCATCGATTTAAGAGGGTGTTTGGGATTGCTTAAAATAAGTTACTTTTGACTTAATGGAGGTGTTTTTAACTTAATGGAGAAAATAAAGTTTTTTACTTTAAGTTGAATGAATGTGTTTGGGTAAGTTTACTTAAAGTTAAATGGGAGTTTAATAATTTTGACTTAAAGTAAAATTTGACTTAAAAAAAAAATTAAATTCATGTTATTTAAACTTTATAAGAGTTTGTTTCAAAAAAAAAAAACTTTATAAGAGTTCTGGAAGTTTAAAAAAACAAAAACCGAAATAAGCCAAAAGCCAAAAGTTGCTCAAACCAACTTCTGACCGGTTTTAATTTAAAGCACCTGTTGAAAGGAGATTACCCAAACGGGTCAAAAACTACTTAAAGCTATTTTTAGCTTTAAGCAGTGGTTGCCAAACACCCTCTAAGTTTGGGGGTGTGATAAGTAGATTTCATATCCACTTGGAACGCTTCGTTTTGGCTTGAATTGGTGTCTTGACCTCAAGTATGTTGTGTTTTTAATGTGTTTTTGTCTAGTTATGCAGGTTCGTAAAATGCCGGCTAGGGTTGTTGATTTTCGTCGATTTTGGAGTTGAATTTGAGCTAAGGAATGAAGAATGAAGTATTTTCCTATGTTACTATGAAGATTTCAAGCCAAGGGATTGAAGAACGACAACTATCGCAAAAGGAACGGGAGAAACGGAGTTTAAACGAAGAAAATAGCAAGAAATAAAAATCCGGCAGTTTGCAGTAGCTGCGCTACAGAGAGGCGCAGGCAGCGCTCCAAGTGGCACTACAGTCTCCTAGAAAAATCCAAAAATATTGTTTGGGCCATATTTTGAGTTCTACAAGTCCATTTTGGACGATCTTACAGTCCACGCGAAGATAACAGAATTCTCTTCCATTCTAAAGTGGTCCAGATTTCCAAATACAACTGGAACGGCCCATAAATACTGAAGAAAAGTCAGTTACGAATTTTCCTTCAAAACAGAATCAGTTTAGGAAACGTATTTTGTGCCGAACTGCAGAAATTCTATTTTAATTATGTTTTGGTAGTTTCTTGTTGGACAAGACTCCCGTGGCCTATATAAACACATCCTATCATCATAATTCGTACCAACACCCTTCATAGCACACAGAGAGAGAGCCAAAGATAGAGATTCAGACTTGGAGAAGGATTCCTACGCTCGTGACAAGCAACGAAGATCTAGATCTACTTTTTGTTTTCTTCTAAATTAGGCGATACTCTTGGATGTTTTTTGGGATTTGTTTTCTTAACTCTATTACTCTAGCATAATTATTATTCATACTTTGTTTGTTATCATGGTTTCATCAGATCCCATGATGACGAGCAATTCGATTATGAACTAATCGTTGTCATGGGATTCTAACGGATTTATTTATGGAGCTTTAGTATCTTGATGCTTTAAAGATCTGTGTGTGATGTATATTGATATCCTCGTATGGCTGTGCTAAATTGTTATATGCGTAGCTAACATCTAATCTGTTAATCTCTTGTGAAGCGAGAGTGGATCTTGAGATTTAGAATTTGCCATGCTGGCTTTGGATAAGTTGATGTATGTGTGACATCATGATTTGTAGCGTAATTTGAACTATCTTATGTTGCCCTGTGTGATCTTTATGGATAACTTGTTCTTCAACCGTTATGTTTTCAAATCTTATAGAGATATAGGGTCTAAGCATAATTGGTGTCTATTCATCTTCTATCTCTTTTGTGGATGTATGGGTAGTTTGGTATACGTATACTGAGAGGTAGCGTGTACTTTTTTCGTGTTGTCCGATCAGATATCATAACCATTGCAAACAGTGATTAAATGCATCAGATCTAAGCGAAGTATTTAATGAAGGTAGCATCCCATGTTTATTCTCTCATAAGTAATTCGATTACATTCTCGTTTGTTAATTTGCTTCTTAGTTAATTTTAGTTAGTCAAAACCCAAATTTGTTATTTGTCTTAGCAGTGAAGGATAATCATACATTGTTGCATAGGTGCATTAACTGAATTGAAACCTAAACCTGATCTCTGTGGGAACGAACTTGACTTATTCGTATATTACTTGTGACCACGTACGCTTGCGTGATTTAGTGCAAACAGACTTGTATGTGTGGTGTTGTATTGGCACTCAATCTTTTATGTGAATTAGATCGATTTTGTGGGTACATTCACTATAGGCCCTCACGAGACCTCACTCGTCCACTAGGGCTGCCTAGGGGTTTAAAGGGCTTGTTGCATATGCCAAATGCAATCGTGATCACCTACGGAAGTGGTACTAGTTAGTAGTTAATAGCTATATTATATTAGTTTGCACGAGGACGTGCAACGTGCTAAGTGATATTTGGTAGAGTATATATTTACATGTATTTCATATGATTTTATCCTCATATTTACTGTATTTTATAAGTAATTGGAAATTATTAATTAGATTTTAATGTTTTATGACAGGAAATAAAGAATTCCCAAAGTTGGAAGGAATTGAGCTTATTTGGACTTAAATTACAAGGAAATTCGGATTTATTGGGCTGCACGCTCAACAATCACTGTTTGGGCCCTAACTTGAGTGTCAGACATTAGAATAGGCGATCTTATAGTCCATGCGAAACTAACGAAATTATCTACAACTCAGAAGTGGTCCAATACCAATATTCCAACTGGAGTAGTCCAGAAACAGGCCTGGAAGCCAGACTACGAATTTTACATTCAGAATCCAATTTATATCAGGAAATTACTTATATTTTCTTGGAAAGTGTTAAACTCTATTATATTAGGTTTATATAGATATTGTAGAGAACACCATCATATCATCATAACATATTGTAGAATAGAATAGAATAAAATTAGATAGCCGTACTTTGGAGAGAAAAGGGAGAGAAACACTTTGAGAGGGAGATTGGAAGAAGGAGTGAAGGGATTCATCCTCATTTCGAGGAGCTTTTAAAGTTGTATTCTTCGTACTTCAATTCTTAAACTCATGGTTTGCGTTTTTAATTCATATTTGTTTTATCTTGTCATGAATAGCTAATCCCTTTATCCAAGGGTTAGGTAGTATTCATTTGCTTATTGAGTTTGTCTGATTGTATTGTGGTTTTCTTGTTATTGTTAATCTGTCATTGAGCGCTTTATACAATTAGAAGAGTCGCGAACTTTTAATTGAATCTCTAGGAATTATAACGAATCGGGAGAGGAGTTGTAATTCTAGTACATGGTATGATAGACACAATTTGAGTATTAGATCGGGAGATTGATATGCAAATTGTGAAACTGATAATCCTTGGTTCGTAATAGTCTATAGTCATACTTTGATTGACCATGAGAGTGACGTTCAAAGGATAATTGTAGGCACTATAATTATCTTAGGAGAGGATTTTATAAACATTAGAATGATTGTTTTTAGCAAAAAAAGTGACACAAAATAGACATTCATGATAGCCAATTTAAGAACCCTAATTCTTGGATCGTTTTCTCATACATATTATATAGTTTTTATTTATTTATTAGATTAACTTAGTTGATAATCAAACACATCCATAATTATTCTCCACACTTCTGATTGTAAGAAACAAAAAACTTGAAATTGATATTGATATCAGTCATTCTCTGTGAACGAAACTCATAAAAATACACATCAACATCCAATCACAATACGAGAAAGTCACAGTACAAATTATGTTAACAGAAGAAGATATATGTATGTTGCTTCTAACATGGAAGAGCCAGTATTCGGTTTATGCCACAGCTTTTAACCTGTGAAGAAATGGTTGGTAGTTCAAATTTTAAATGAGAAAAGGTGAAAAAGTTAATAAAAATAAGAATGTAAGGATAGAGATTGGGTATGAGATGTAGGAAGATAAATAAATTTTAAAAATTATTTTGAGAAATTATTATTTTTAGTATATTTTTGAGGATGGAAATGGGATTGCGAATTTAAATGTTCTTACTATTTTATTTTATTTTATTTTATTTGAATAAAAATGTTCTTACTATTTGGTCCCCCATCCCCATCACTAAAATTATATTAAAAATAGTAATTTCTCAAAATTATTCACAAATTTTGTTTATCTCTTAAATTTTTTCTACGTTGTATTCCTAATTTCTATCCCTATTTTATTTTTTTATTAAATTTTTGAGATGGTGGAAAGTTACCAAGTAGAAAGAAAACGAATGAAAGATGAATTGTAAAATCTCAAATACAGGGGTTTAGGTTTAGTCCCCAAAACTGTACGCCATTTTGGGTTCCGGATAAAAGAGATTTTTTTTTTATATAAATGATATAAATTCCCTAAAATAATAGGTGGGGTTTGGAATGAGAATGCTCTAAGGATGACCTCAATTAATAATGTGAGATTAGACCATAATCACTTATAAAATGCTTACAAGAATAGTACTGTAATTACACAGTTCAACCCATTATTCTCATCGCTATTAGGTAAAAGAATTATGAAAATCTTTTCAATGATTTAAAAATCGAAAAACTATACCAATAAAAAGGAACTGTAAATTTAAATCCAAACTATATAAATGATTCTTGGTTCAAAATTCATTCCTAGCGATCAATAGTAGTAAGGAGTATTTTTTGGAGGTGGGAAATGTGCTTCAAGAATGCTGGAATTTGCTTAATGCTCATCCAGATTTTTCTGTTTCTTTTACTAGAAAGCAAGCTAATAGGGTGGCCCATTTGCTAGCTAGGGTTCCTTGTGAAGCTTATAGCTTTCATGATTTTAGGGCTGAAATCCGAGTCGAGCTGCTCGCGAGCAGCTCGAGCTCGAACTCGTTTAACAGCAGCTCGACTCGATTCGACTCGTTAACGAGCCGAGCTCGAGCGCAAGCTCGGACTCGTTTAACTAAACGAGCCGGCTCGGCTCGACTCGACTCGTTAAACGAGCCGAATTCGGTCACAAGATCAGGCTCGTTTAAGTGTAAATTTACGCGAGCCGGCTCGACCGACTCGTTTAAATATGCTCGTTTAGCTAAACGAGCCGGCTCGGCTCGATTCGACTCGTTAAACGAGCCGAGTTCGGTCACAAGATCAGGCTCGTTTTGTTAAACGAGCTGGCTCGACTCGTGAAAAAAAACTCGACTCGAATTGATACTCGGCTCGGCTCGAATGACAGCCCTACATGATTTCTTGACTCCTCCACATATTGTGTTGGAGAGGCTTATGTATGATGTTTCTTCTATTTAATGCAATCTCACCATTTCGAAAAAAAAGCGCACCATTTAAATATAATTATGGTTGCAATTGTGATTCAGGTTAAAATCGCATAACATACATATCACACTACAACCAATGCTTGTATAGATAAAAATCGTGGCTAAAAAATTAAATTTAAAAATCTTCAAGCATAAGCAATATCATAATTACATGAACATATAGTTTGTACTCTGTACAAATATTTCAAATAAAAGATGGAGCTTATTGAGAGTACAATTATGAAAGTTGAAAGAAGATGTGAAATTTACTAAATTCATAAAAAGCAATCAAACAAATGAAACCGAGCTTCTTCATGAGATGATTTCTAATCCCTTAACCATAACCAGAGAGAGAGACTGATGGAACATCCAAGAAGACGAATTCTGCACCCGGAAACTAATTTAAACCAACGAAAAAATTAGAAAAAATAATTTGTGAAGAAGTCCGAGCATTATGAAATAACTGTTTTGTTTCTGTTTAATTTACTATCTTTCCCCCTTCCAAAATACACAAACTCTGTTCCTCCTGCTTCGCATTGTAAAATAAACTTAATTGACCGGGATATCATTCACGTTGTTATCTGCAATAGAGGTGCTATCCAACCTTGGTGGACCTGAATGCCGCCTAGGCCTGGCAGGTGAAGCTGGGAAAGAAAGCCGCTTCTTTGCATAGCCTGCTGGTCCTTTTTCTGGAGTTCCATTCTCCATGCCCAATGGGCTCTGCATACGTAATTTCGCCTTCGCAGAATGTGTGGCTGCCATGTAACCTGGAACTGATGGAGAGCTTGCTAGACTCTCATCATCTCTCACAGATGATCCAGCAATGCTGTGCCTCCTATTCTGCTCTGACTGCACACTCATCATGCTCTTTGAATCATAATCTATGCTCATCACACTTACTCCTGGGCTTGGAGGCTTAAATTTTCTGGCTGGTTTTGGTGATGTTACCTTGGATGTCGGAATTGAGGGGGACTGGATATTGGACGGACTACTTAGCTTGCGGTTACCCGGTGTTATAGGTTTATCAGAATTTAGTTGGTGTCGAGCAAAGGACTTGGCAATTTCATTTCCAGCAAAGTTCAGACTCGCACCCTTAACAGAGGAATGACCATTAGTAGCTTCTTTTTCTGTTTTAGACTCTGGGCGGGCCGCCATCCAGCGTTCCAGCCAGCTCCATCCCCATTGAGGATTAGTAGGGTCAATAAAAAGTAGGTTAGTAGTTCTTGCAGACTTCTTCCACGTTTGCTGTTCATTGAAAATTTGAATATAAAACCTTAGATGCAGAAATTTCTCCAAAGTTAAACACAACTTTTTTTTTTTCGGAAATAAAATTCAAATACGTAAATTGCTATAAGCTTAAAAGTTTATAAAATGTATGGGGACATAAGTTTTCTAAGCAATCTTCAGGATTCATATGTAGAATTTATGAATTGATGGGAGTAGAATTAGAATTGGGTGGAATTTGACTAGCAAAACACAAATCATGTAAACTTTGGGTGACCAACATGTTTGGAGTAGAAGTGTAGGCTACACATATCAAACTGAATTTATCAAGAAAGCCTCACTCATCATCTCCTGTAATAAAGTAATCTTAAAATAGGTAAGAATCATTTAGTTTTAGACCAGCAGGGTACTGCTGTGCCTGTAAGTTATTTTACACGCGGCAGCTTCTAGTCATGTATGAAACTTAATTTCCCACTTCATACTGTACAACTTTTGTGTTAATACATGATATCGCAATGGTGAATAGCTTACTTGATGGGAGAACGAATAAGCCATTGCTCTTTCTCTTCTCATAGTTGCTTCGTACTTGCTCAGTAACTTTGCTTCAATTTGTTCTTTTGATTGTGCACTGTCATTCCAATCCTCCCCCATCTGTACAACATTTAAATTCATCAATTCTGCCAGAAAACGACAAAAGAATAGGAGAAAAGCATCGGAAGGATTTACGACATTCAATCACAGGGAACAAAGAGCTACCATTCCATAACTGTACAAAATATGTATGGGAAGTAATTATTGATACATATTACAACAAGATCATATTAATAGTAATAAAAAAAATAGTTCAAATTTGCCTCGCGCCTTGTGATCCACAAAAAGCTTAAACATTAATGATTACCTAAACAGATATCACAGATGTCATGCTTAACTAGATGAACCTAAGGTAGACTTGGAGATGTAGAAAAAGTGTGCTCCACACGGCATCACATGGCATCCACAGGACCACAGGTTATTACATTTTTTTAAAATGGGCTGGGCGCAAACACTGATAGAACCTAATAAATTCGCAAGTCTAGAGTAGAAAAAACATTTTATGAATTTCCAGAGTGCGAATATCTGATCTTACGTCATAGCACATGGCATATTCTAAGAAAAAATTGGAATTTATAATGCTTACCTGTAAGCTCTCGAGTTCTTTTGCACGCTCCTGTAGAAGCTGCCTCTGAAGAGCTTGATTCTCCTCCGTCATCCTGATCCTTCTATTGTTGATCTGGGACTGCACACGAGATATACCTTGCATGCTCCGTAAAGTGTTTGTGGTCTGACGTTTGACTGTGGCCCCTTCAACTAGTGACTTTAACCTGACAAGTCCTCGCAAGGCCCGCAATGCCCTTCTAGCCTGAAAGCAATAGAAACCAAGATCTTAATTCTTTTAAATTCATTCTTACATTCATTAAAAAATAGAATTTAAATATAAAACACAATGGAATATAAGCTTTTCAAAAGACAATTACAACAGCCTACTATTGTCGCCATCAGATAAGTGTTTGTTGGCATTAAAACTTTGTTATTCCAACTAATTAAAAGTCTTTCCTTAATAAGGTGGAATTGAAAGGTCATGCCATATATTACATACCTAATATATAGGCTTGATCTGGATATATACATCTAGCACTAGCAGCCTTAAACATTTAAACCTATGAAACCCCAAAGGAATAAAAATGTGGGGCTGATATGATATAACTGAGTGCCATACATTTAGCATGAGAATATTCAATTTTTTTATATTCGATATATGCAAATTTCCAGACTTGTATTTAGGTCAAAGTATTAGCAATTTTTTTTTTTGGAATAAATTAATTACAAAATCAAATTTAGAAACAAATATACTTATTTCTAAATAGGTACCATACCAACGAATTAATATATGGCTTGTAAAAACGGGAAGTTTTTTTTTTCTTTTATGGTTATTTTACATAAAAAAAGAGATTAAGACGTGCTTGACCACAAAAATAATATTTTTCCACCAGTGTTACAAATAGAAATAATTATCTAATGACTCCCTCAAAACATCGTAGAAAAAGTGCATGCACAAAGAAATATACCAGGTATCCTCGGAATGTCGTCTGAATCTTGATGGCAGCCACTTCCTCCCTTGACATTCCCGTGAAGCGAGTTACTGGAATGGGTCGAACAACTTTTGCAACGACCTCAGGAGCTTCAACAACAGGCACATAGGATGAAGTATTGGTATCTTCAACAGAATAATCATACTTGGCCTGCTCATCCACTACTTCAGTTGTTTGAACCTCTGGTGGTGGAGGAAGATGCTGAGGTGTGCTGACAGTTTCTAAAGTTGAAAATTCAGGACTTGAAATTTTTTCATTCTCATCCAAATTTCTTGATTTGCTTCCTCTCTGAAATCATAAATAGACATGATGAGAATCATTCAAGCAAAACCTAACAACATCAACCACAATTCTGCAAAAATGAAAAGAATTATACAGATCAGTTAGACAAAAACCTTATTCTTCTTGTTCTTGGAATCTGGACTAAATGCTTTCTTGACGGACGAAAACCAATTCCCTTTCCTTCCCATCGCTGTATTGTTCTAGAATTCTGTTTCTACACAATAGACTAACAAAGTCAACAACCACGACAAAAAACAACACTATTCATCTACAACAACAATGCTAACGAAAGTACAAAAATGTCAGCTTTTGTCAAACAAATAAATGATGAATACTAAACATATAAGCTGACATGGTCGAATCTTGATCACTAAAGCAGAAATGATAGAATAACAATACAGGGTTTCACAGAAAACATTGTAATTGTGTTGATATTACAAGCACAACACGATTAAACAATCACAAAATTGCATTATTCTAATAGAATAAGGTAAGTTGCAATTATACAAGTAAATATGGAAACTTAAAAATGAAGACTTTGAGGGCCTCAATTTCTTAACTATAACACGCAGAATTTACACCATAATATGGCTAATTAACAGCAGATCTCAAAAAGGGTTGGCAACTGTCTACTGCACAAAATGAAAATAGAAATTCCCAGATGATCAAACATGATAAAAATGTAAAAGACATAAAATTTATTAAAAAAGACACAATTTTTAAGCATAGTGTAGTGAGAGAGGAGGTAGAAAACAATGCCTGACAATTGAAGTGGGTAGATCTGTACAAGTAATGGCAGTTTATCAGCAGCCAACAGCAGTAGCCTGATCAGATATGTATGTATAGGGTGTGTATAGTAATGCAGAAGATTGAATGAAACCCAAGAAGGATAATATGGGAGTGTGTGTAATGTGTGTGTATAGGAGGGGGAGTGAATAGTTGTAACCCAGATCTTGAGGGAAAAGAAGAAGCCAAGTATACAAGAGAAGAAGAGTTCAACGGATGAAAGAGAGTTGTGATGATGAGTAGTAGTAACAGCTGGAGCTTCTATTGTGGGCTCCACTTCTCTCCCTTAATTACCTCTTCCTATACTCCACATTACCTTCTTTTCACCCTAAATTATTAATCACCCCGGTAAATTTTTAATTAAGAAAATAATTCCAGACTTTTCTTCAAAAAAGAGAGAAAATAATTCGGAACTTCATTGTAAATTTGTTATATTTGAAAATTTGATTATTGCCTATGTATTCTTAGTTATAAATATTATATTAAACTTTACTTTTTAATTATGTTAAATCCTCGTAATTATACATTTTCATATATTATATATTCGAATCAAAAAAATTATACACGAATATTGCCTAAAATAAACCGAGCGGGATCATAGACATTGTTTAGGTTTTTTAAAGAGGAAAAAAAATCTTATCAAGTAGTGTCAATTTAGATAGAGGGTCCATTAATTAATTTTAAGTAAATAAAGATCATGTAGAAGCGTGTCGGTGTTAAAGTGACACATGGCCACGTTGTTCTGTAGCTGTATAAAGGCTTCATGTTGGATATTAATTATTAAATACGCTACCTCTTCTCCTTTATCGCTTTAAAATTACAAGCATAACGAAAAACAGTACAATAAATAAAATATAAGAATAATGTTCCTGTTAGTTATAAATTTAATCGAGTTAATTATATATAGAGAATAAGCTAGTTGTAAGTAATCGAGTTAATTATTAGTTAAATAATTGAGGCATGTTTAGAGTTGAGATTTACATGGAAGCAGCATGTATCCAATTAATTAATTGTAATGGCAGCAGGGTGGAGCGTGGAGGTCTACTCTGGTTGTGACCGTTAGACAGCCTTGATATACAGCTGCAAACCCTCTATGATTTCCTATACTAATTTTGTTCTTACAATATGGCGCTTTGTGTTGGGCTTGCCAAGCAGCTGAACCCGCACGGATTTGTTTTTGGGTCACTCCCAAAAGGTCTAATACTAATGGAGTTAATCTAGCTGCTTATTAACTAGCAATCTGCCCCTGTGTGATCTGCTCCCCTTGACCCATACTGGAAGTTCCTGGCCATCTGGCTCCCCTTAGGCTCATACTGGAAAGCCCCCTGCTCCCCCTTAAGACCAACTTGGGAT
Organism: Saposhnikovia divaricata; assembly: GCA_036435485.1. Lineage (NCBI taxonomy): Eukaryota > Viridiplantae > Streptophyta > Magnoliopsida > Apiales > Apiaceae > Saposhnikovia > Saposhnikovia divaricata. Next base: position 63,334,621 of record CM071598.1, read on the forward strand.
AGCCCATCATCTGCCTTTTCCTTGGATCCATTCTGGAGCCCATCGAGATTGTTATGGACTATTATAACCATAGCTCTGATACCACTTGTTGGGCTTGCCAAGCAGACCTTAACTCCACATTAGTATGATATTGTCCGCTTTGGGCTGAACCCGCACGGATTTATTTTTGGGTCACTCCCAAAAGGCCTAATACTAATGGAGTTAATCTAGCTGCTTATTAACTAGCAATCTGCCCCTCCCACAATCGATGTGGGACAACTCCTAACACTTTGAACATGTATTTCCAACAATATACAACAGATTTACATTGTATATTTCATACGAATACAACTACAAAAATTATGTGAAATGATATTATGCTCACCATCCGTGATTCTGTGTCCACTTTTCTAATGTTTTTTTTTTTTTTTTTTTGCTAAATATCCACTTTTCCTGTATATTTCCTGTGGACTAGTTTATCATGAAAGAAAGAGGTGTAACTATGCATATCTGTACTTAGTAGTAGTATATTTTTGATCAACTACTGAGGAGTGGGGTGGGGGTGTTTTGTTGGTATAAGAAGATTCCAAAGCATAATCTTGGAGCAACCTTCTGCTGGAATTCCCTTGACTTCTGTTTCTTCTTCAAGTACCTCTTTCTCCACAAATTTCATTGTCTTCTGCTACTCAAAAAACACCAACAAATAAAACAATATTACCAACTATGTCCTGCTAGTCAAGCAATGTGATCAATCATTATTCGATTGTAGGCTTGCCTACTGACAAATGTCTATAATTTATGTAAACGATAATAAATAGTGTCGAGGATGAACCTGTGAAGTGTCTTGGATTGAGGAAGGACGACCCCACCTCTCGGGATCCCAGAGTATGGAGCTGTTGAATGCGAAGCTTGAAATGTGAAGAGGGGATTTATTAGCGCCTGTAGTTGCTGCAGTATCATTCTTCTGTTTCTTGAAATGCCATCCTATAACTTGTGAAGAATCACATACAGGTCCTTCTATTATTACCCTCTCCCTATTGGCTGATAGAAATGCCACTGGCCATGTTCCAAATACCCTGCAACACTTGCATCAAGTTAATGCTACACCAATTATTAATGTTTGCCATAACATATTGGCATAGTGATATGTTACCAAATGCTTCCCATTTACTACCAAAGTTTGCCGACATTATTGCAGAATGCAGATGAATGTTTTTTTGAAAAGTGCTTGACGATTCACTCAAAGCCCCTAGTAACAAGACTCCCATCCCCTCCCCCTTCATGAATAAAATGCACTCAGAAATATCCAATAATCTTTTTTTTTTTTTTAATCTTTGGTTTCTATTATTAATAACTACCTGATAAATATTTGTATAAAACCAACTATCTGAATTTAATATGAAGATTATAAGATTATTGGTCTAAATGGGAGAAAATTCATACTCGGTAGCTCTGATCTCATTGAAGAAGCTGAGATCATAGACATTGTCAAGTCCCGCAAAATGAACTATGCCACTCAGCCTATGTTGCTCAATATGATTAAGCGCCACATTTCTCTGGTGATCCATCTCCATTTCCAGGTCTGTAATATTCTCTTTAAATACTACATGCCTATGCATAACACCACTCTTCCTCAATATTTCAGATACTTGAGAAGAATCGGACTGCTGTTCAACAACCATCCATAGCAATGGTGGAGGCACTAACTTTAATGTGTTTGCCAGCCTCATCAAAAGTACTCCTCGAAGATGGTTTCTCGCACTTGTTGGAGTAACAATGATGACAAGCCTTCTAGACTTCAATTTATCAGTGCCTAGTAATTCGTGTGCTTGCTCTTGCTTCAAGGTTCCAGTGTGCGAAGAAGATTCATTAGACCGCATTAAGACTGCCGCATGAGTTCCATCCAACAAACTTCTGTTCAGATTATGGTATGACGGAATTTCCAATGGTTGCAGTGAGAACTCTGATCGAGTTGTGGCGACAGCATGATTAAAAAATGTCCATGACCTTTCACCGGTTGGGATAAACCCGGTGAAGAATCCCATAGCAAAGCATAACAAGAAATGGAAAGCAGCTTTCTTCCACAACTGAAGTTTCTTTTTTGACCTCTCCATGGCATCCCCAGGATTGACGGGAAAAGGACTAGAACTAAAATACTATATTTAATTGTCTGGACATATTAGATAAGGTTCAACTTATTAGAATACTTACAGAAGTTAACTTTGCTGGTTAACAACAAATAGAAGGTTGCAAATGGTCCCTTGATCACTGGTATAGGTGTCTATGATCTCAGTCATAAAAATTCCAAGTTATTCATAGGAGAAATCGTTTGACAAATAATGACAACGTCTTCACTTAAAGTTAAAGAAAACTAAAAACAATAATAAAGAGAAATTTGGTGTTGTCTGCACCAAATAGTTGTTGAGATGCATGTTCATCACCTAATGTTCATTGAAAATTATACAGAACTATTGTCAAAAATGTGTATAATAAGAATTTGGTAGGAGATCATGTAGAGTTTTGTATTGTCAAGAGTAAGATTCTAAGATCTTTCTGATACAATTACTTCAAGATTAACTAATCTAGATTTGACAGGTCTCCTAGAAGTTCGTAGATTAAGTTTAGACATTTTGATTCTTCCATCTAGATAAATCAAATTAATCAATACATAAATATTATTGGTCTCCAAAGGGGTTTAGTTCTTGTAAATGTGAAATCAACTAATCATGTCACTTGTTGCTAATCTTAGACCTAATGATGAACCATCCTAATTAAGAGAATGAAAATAGTTCTGGAAAATTACACAGGACCTCTTTTGGGCCAAATGTAAACAACCCTGCATACAACAAAAGCAGTCCAGTAGAGACCGTTAGGCAGCCATTCATGATGTCTTTGTCAAATTCACACCAACTCTTCACCAACCAAACTCCACCAACCCCCACCTATTACACATCTAACTCCTATAAATACTCCTCTTCTCCTTCATTATCAAACACACCATAATTCTCTCTTTATATAGTTGCTAGATAATCCGTCTAGTGAGGAAGCCGGTTTAGCCCGTTTTCAGGAAGTGTCGGGATAGAAGGTCCTCGTGCCTAAATTATTCCTTAGGGTACTTGGGTCTGACTACAGCCATCGAAGGTGGTCTCGCTGTAGGGATCTTTCTATCAGGTTGTGTGGCACTGTCCGGGTTGGGAGAGGGAGAGAAGGAAAGGTAGGCGGGAAACAAAGATAGGTGGAGGCTTTAAGATAAACATTTCAGTGAGTTCGGGATATACATAATAGGTATCGTAGGGCTGAATTTGTGTATAAAATTCAGGGGCCGGATACCCGGATATTGTAATCTCTTTTATCTAGTGTGAAATTGTTGCTCTTGTGGATGTAGGCAGGTCCGAACCACGTTAAATCTCTTGTCTCTTTTACTGTATTGTTGGTTTGTTGCTTCATTACTATCACGTATATTTGTGGGATCTAAGCACACATATTTACCAAATCGCTTCCGCATTCGCAGGGAATCGGGCAGATTCCTAACAGTTGGCATCAGAGCTAGTTGTGTCTAAATTACTGGTGCCGAAGGAAAGTCGTTAAGAAAAGTGATTGTCTAGTAAGGCGCCGTTTTGACGGAAGTGCTCCTATTGTTTCTTACACTTACCTGGCCAATTGATTTAGTTGCTTGGATTGGTTTGTGTGTGCAAACGGAGATCATGGCAAGTATTGGAGGATTCAAGGTGACCCCATATGATGGTAAAGGAAGTTTTACTCTTTGGCAGAGAAGGGTAAAGGATATCCTAACCCAACAGAAGCTAGCAAGGGCTTTGAAGGGGAAGGAGGGAAAACCAACAAAGATGAGCGATGAAGATTGGGAGGATGCTGAGTCGCAATGCATGAGTACCATCAGACTATGCATTGCTGATAACATTATCAATAATGTTGTTGACGAAAGCACGCCGAAGAAATTATGGTCAAAGTTGGAGACATTGTATCTCGGTAAGAACTTGACTACAAAGTTAAATCTGAAGCGCGAGCTATACAAGCTGAAGATAGAAGCTCAAGGCAAGTTATTGAGCATATGAATGTGTTTAATGGTATTGTTGATCAACTTGAAAAGGTTGATGTAAAATTGGAGGAAGAAGATAAGGCCCTTATTCTTCTTACTTCGCTTTCGGAGTCATTCGCATTTGGTCACAACCATTTTGTACGGAAAGGACACGTTAAAAATGGAGGAGGTTCAGTCAGCACTTTTGTCAAATGCTGGAAGGAAGAACCAGGATGGTGACAAGGACGGAATGATAGTTTTGGCTTTGCGTAGTCAAAATAATAGAGGAAGGGGTGCTGTGAGAGGATCTACCAATAGCAGGGGTAAATCCAGATACAGTGAAAAGGGCATGCAGTGCTTTGGTTGCAAGGAGTGGGGTCATATTAGGCCGAATTGTTCGCTTAATAAGAAGGATCCAGATGCATCATTGGCTGTGGTTACTCTCCATTATGAAGATGTTTGCACCGTCTTCAATCGAGGCACTAGTTCTCCATGAGAATGGATATTAGACTCAGGGTCATTTTATCCTGTATTTTCCGAGAGGGAGAATTTTGACAAATTCCAAGATACAAAGAATGAAACAGTTTCTTTGGCTGATGGATCTACTTTTGAGATCAAGGAGACTGGCATTGAGAATCAAAATGTTCGATGGAATAGTTCGCAGCTTGAACGGGGTAAGATATTTACCTAAGCTGAGGAAGAATCTAATATCTATCGGTTGGTTAGCTTTAGAAGGCTACAGATGCTCTGTAGTAGGGGGAGCTATGAATATCAAAAGAGGCCGTGTGGTTTGGATGAAGGGAGAGCTACGTGGGGGAATATATCGTCTGATTAGTACGTGGCCAGAACGTACTGGAACTTCAAAAATCTGGTTATCTCGTGCACGAGGGATGAGTGACTTGAAGGATACTGCTGCGGTTGTATTGCCTTCCAGTCTAGACGATGGTGCAAAGACTGCTGGGATGGATGCTTGGTCGAAGGGGTTCCACGACATCAACGAGTAGTTGGTGTGTTGCAGCTGCATATGGGCATCGATCAACACAAATCAAGTGAGCAGTGAACCATGCAACAGATTGATTTATTTAATATGCAGTTGGGGAGTAAATGAAAGATCGATGGTCACACTTGTGTATGTGATGGACTACATATGGGATTGGCCGACGTGAATCAAGTGAGTATGTGTGTATACAACAGATTGCTTCACATGTATGTAGTTGGACAAATAGAGGTCAATGGTACACTTGTGCGTATAGCAAGTGAGCATTCGAGAATGAATGTGCAAACTAGGGTATAGTTTGGAGTCTTGGACTCGGGGGGAGTTTTATCGTAGGGAATGATACGAATCGAGGAAACGTTGGAGTTGTGCCAACAGGGCGCAGGTATGGAGTGCAAGTGAAGAGTTGTGAGTTTGGAAAGAGGGGGAGATTGTTAGGCAGCCGTCCATGATGTCTTTGCCAAATTCACACCAACTCTTCACCAACCAAACTCCACCAACCCCCACCTACTACACATCTAACTCTTATAAATACTCCTCTCCTCCTTCATTATCAAACACACCATAATTCTCTCTTTATATAGTTGCTAGATAGTCCGTCTAGTGAGGAAGCCGGTTTAGCCCGCTTTCAGGAAGTGTCGGGATAGAAGGTCCTCGTGCCTAAATTATTCCTTAGGGTACTTGGGTCTGACTACAGCCATCGAAGGTGGTCTCGCTGTAGGGAAACAAAGATAGGTGGAGGCTTTAAGATAAACATTCCAGTGAGTTCGGGATATACATAATAGGTATCGTAGGGCTGAATTTGTGTATAAAATTCAGGGGCCGGATACCCGGATATTGTAATCTCTTTTATCTAGTGTGAAGTTGTTGCTCTTGTGGATGTAGGCAGGGCCGAACCACGTTAAATCTCTTGTCTCTTTTACTGTATTGTTGGTTTGTTGCTTCATTACTATCACGTATATTTGTGGGATCTAAGCACACATATTTACCAAATCGCTTCCGCATTCGTAGGGAATCGGGCAGATTCCTAACAGTTGGCATCAGAGCTAGTTTTGTCTAAATTACTGGTGCCGAAGGAAAGTCGTTAAGAAAAGTTATTGTCTAGTAAGGCGCCGTTTTGACGGAAGTGCTCCCATTGTTTCTTACACTTACCTGGCCAATTGATTTAGTTGCTTGGATTGGTTTGTGTGTGCAAACGGAGATCATGGCAAGTATTGGAGGATTCAAGGTGACCCCATATGATGGTAAAGGAAGTTTTACTCTTTGGCAGAGAAGGGTAAAGGATATCCTAACCCAACAGAAGCTAGCAAGGGCTTTGAAGGGGAAGGAGGGAAAACCAACAAAGAAGAGCGATGAAGATTGGGAGGATGCTGAGTCGCAATGCATGAGTACCATCAGACTATGCATTGCTGATAAAATTATCAATAATGTTGTTGACGAAAGCATGTTGAAGAAATTATGGTCAAAGTTGGAGACATTGTATCTCGGTAAGAACTTGACTACAAAGTTAAATCTGAAGCGCGAGCTATACAAGCTGAAGATAGCAGCTCAAGGCAAGTTATTGAGCACATGAATGTGTTTAATGGTATTGTTGATCAACTTGAAAAGGTTGATGTAAAATTGGAGGAAGAAGATAAGGCCCTTATTCTTCTTACTTCGCTTCCGGAGTCATTCGATCATTTGGTCACAACCATTTTGTACGAAAAGGACACGTTAAAAATGGAGGAGGTTCAGTCAGCACTTTTGTCAAATGCAGGAAGGAAGAACCAGGATGGTGACAAGGACGGAATGACAGTTTTGGCTTTGCGTAGTCAAAATAATAGAGGAATGGGTGCTGTGAGAGGATCTACCAATAGCAGGGTTGAATCCATATACAGTGAAAAGGGCATGCAGTGCTTTGGTTGCAAGGAGTGGGGTCATACTAGGCTGAATTGTCCGCTTAATAAGAAGGATCCAGATGCATCATTGGCTGTGGTTACTCTCGATTGTGAGGATGTTTCCACCGTCTTCAAGCGAGGCACTAGTTCTCTATGAGAATGGATATTAGACTCAGGGTCATCTTATCATGTATGTTCCGAGAGGGAGCATTTTGACCAATTCCAAGATACAAAGAATGAAACAGTTTCTTTGGCTGATGGATCTACTTGTGAGATCAAGAGGACTGGAATTGTGAAAATCAAAATGTTCGATGGAATAGTTCGCAGCTTGAACTGGGTAAGATATTTGCCAAAGTTGAGGAAGAATCTAATATCTATCGATCGTTTAGCTTCAGAAGGCTACAGATGCTCTATAGTAGGGGGAGCTATGAATATCAAAAAAGGCCGTGTGGTTCGGATGAAGGGAGAGCTACGTGGGGGAATATATCGTCTGATTAGTACGTGGCCAGAACGTACTGGAACTTCAAAAATCTGGTTATCTCGTGCACGAGGGATGAGTGACTTGAAGGATACTGTTGCGGTTGTATTGCCTTCCAGTCTAGACGATGGTGCAAAGACTGCTGGGATGGATGCTTGGTCGAAGGGGTTCCACGACATCAACGAGTAGTTGGTGTGTTGCAGCTGCATATGGGCATCGATCAACACAAATCAAGTGAGCAGTGAACCATGCAACAGATTGATTTGTTTGATATGCAGTTGGGGAGTAAATGAAAGATCGATGGTCACACTTGTGTGTGTAATGGACTACATATGGGATTGGCCGACGTGAATCAAGTGAGTATATGAGTATACAACAGATTGCTTCACATGTATGTAGTTGGACAAATAGAGGTCAATGGTACACTTGTGCGTATAACAAGTGGGCATTCGAGATTGAATGTGTAAACTAGGGTATAGTTTGGAGTCTTGGACTCGGGGGGAGTTTTGTCGTAGGGAATGATACGGATCGAGGAAAAGTTGGAGTTGTGCCAACAGGGCGCAGGTGTTTATACAAAATCACGCAAGCGTACCTGGTCACAAGTAATATATAAGGTTAAGTCCAAATTCCTTCCCACAGGGATCAGGTTATGGTTCTATTCAGTAAATGCACCTATTCAACAATGTATGATCTTAATTCACTACTAAGACAATTAATTAATTGAGATTTTAATTAACTAAATTTAGCTAATATGCAATTTAAGAATTAACTAGCTAATGAGATCTAAAATCAAATTACTTATATGAGAATAAACGTGGAATCCTAACTTCATTATCTACTTCACTTAGAGTCGCAGCCTTTAATCAATACATGTTATGGTTTTGATATCTGATCGGATAACGCGAAACAAGTAAAAGCTACCTCTCGGTATACTAATACCAAACTACGCATGCATCCACAAAAGAGATAGAAGATGGATAGACACCAAATATGTTTAGACCCTATATCTCTATAGAATTTGAAAACATAAAGGTTTAAGCACAAGTTATCCACTAAGATCACATAGGGCAGCATAATATCTCTATTTACGCCACAAATCATGATTTTAAAACATCAACCTATCCTATGCTAGCATGGCAAGTTCTAAATCTCAAGATCCACTCTCGTTTAGCAAGAGATTAACAAATTAGATGTTCGCGACGCATCTAAATACATGAAACACAACCATACGAGGATATCAAGAATTCACCACACATAAATCTTTAAAGCATGCAAACTACTAAGCTACATAGATAAATCCATTAGAATCCCATGACAACGATTAGCTCATAATTGAACAGTTCGTCACCATGGGATTAGATGAAAACATGATATAAAACAAGATATGAATAAAAGAAGTAATTATATTAATAAAAAAAGAGTTAAGAAAACAAATCTAGAATCCAGAATAACACAAAAGATGAAGTAGATCTAGATCCGTTGCTTGTCACGAGCGTTGAATCCTTCTCTCCTTTTCTCCCTTGCAGATCTAAGCTATGATACAAAAATAATAACTAATAATATGTCTATCCTATTACAATGGTATGATGTGTTTAAATAGGCTCTAAAAGTCTTCCCCAGCAAGAAAATACAAAAACAGAATTATAATAGAATTTTTGCAAGATACGTTTCCTAAATTGATTCTGTTTTTAAGGAAAATTCGTGGCTGACTTTTCTTCAGATTTTCTGGATCGTTCCCAACATAATTGGACCTCTGGACTACCTTAGAATGATAGAGAATCTCGTTATCTTCGCGTGGACTGCTTACGGGCCTCAAACGGACTTCTAGAACTCAAGATATGGCCACAACTGTGTAGACTGCGCAACCCTTCTCAGAAATTCGAATTTTAATCAATTAATTCCCCAAAAATTATAGAAGCATCCACCACCTTAGTCAACATTCTCGTAATTCTGCACAACTAAGCAAAACACATCAAAACTACAATAAACTTGAGTCCAAAACAATCAATTTAACCCGATATGGAACGCTCCAAGTGGATATAAAATCCACTTATCACACCCCCAAATTAAACCGATGCTTGTCCTCAAGCATAACAATTACAACTAACTAACTAAGTAATACCACTTCCTTAGGTGATCACGGTTGCATTTGGCATATGCAACAAGCCCTTTAAACCCCTAGGCAGCCCTAGTCGACGAGTAAGGTCTCGTGAGGGCCTATAGCGAATGTACCCACAAAATCCATTTAACCTAATGCAATGCAATGCATGAATGCAACTAATATGAAAAATGCAACGATCCCCTTCAAACTAACCAAAACCAACTAGCAAACAAATATTTTAGAGAATGCAACTAAATCCAAATAGAGCTCGACCAAGTTCCCGTATACTAACAATACATGAACAGAAACGTGCGTGTGTGCAATGCTCATCAGAAATACTTCCAAAACTAGGTCAAAAATCATACATGCTCTTTGTCAAGACAATCACAGGTTTATAAATAGAATAGACTATAAACACTTCATAACCTAGGAACACCTCCATCCTTATCCAAGGTAGACAGAAATTCATGCTTTATTACTAACTACTACGACACATATATACAATCATCCTTATTTAACCGTGCAATGGATGAGACCCCGAAAGGCTTATACAGTAATACCCATGTAACGAGCGTTGGGTTAGTGGATCCCAGGCTATAAAAACCTTAGGTCACCAGGCACAAAGTCCCCGCGAACTTAATAGCTCGAGTATTAAAGAGCTCACCCTGGCTAATTTTGCATATAAATAATTGACACTTTTGACTCTTTTTTTCTTTTTTTTTTCTTCTTTTTTTTTCTGTTTTTTTTTCTATGCAATCTGGAATGAGAATTCTCAATTCCAACCCTAGACTACTCATATAAACATGAGCCGACTACTAGCCATTTGACATCTAGCAATTATTCACAATTATTTACAATTAAACATGAAATTCCTAGTTTCCCCCAAACTTAGACTTAAGTGCTCCTACACCATCAAGGGAATAACGAAAATTCTAAATATAATCAAGTGATTAAATCTCAAAACATCCAAACAAGCATGACCCTAACCTAGCCCAAAAGCACCCAATGAGACTGTGTAATTAGTTTTGTTCCTGAAACACATAAGTCAATTTCATAGAAACTATAAATTAACCCTCTACTCATCATTACCACACTCAATTAGACACCTACCTACCAATCAGAATTAGCTCGTTCTAAGGGATCATGAAATATGCATGCCATGAAATGCAACTAATATATACTCACATGGTATACGAAAAATAAAAACAGGATGTCCTATATGAAACAAACGTAATTATTACGAACATAACATGAATGAATTACTACTACTAATATGCAAAACATGAAATCCTACATGAACACATAATACAACAACTACTAATCCTTTAAAACCACCCCCAAACTTAAAATATTCAATGTCCGCATTGAATGGAAGTAAATACGAGGAATATCAGAAAACATACCTACTCGTCTAAATCATCACCCTGCTCGGGTGAATCTGGATCTGGCGGTGGATACGGTGTACGAGCTCCATAGACGGGCCACCGGGCCTGAATACCCGCATCTCTCAAAGCTGTAGCCATATCCTCAGCATACTCCCGATTACTAGCATGTATAGCATCCATCCTCCTAGTCATAGCATCCAATCTCCTAGTCAATCCACGAAAATGAGCATCCAACCCTGACATATCAATACATCGACCTCGACGGCTAGGACCTGCTCGAGCAACCCTAGGAACATCCACTCCCGCTTCACCAGGACCATGAACCTGATAACCTAAACCATGGTGATGTGGAATGCCACCAGGCCATTCCACCATTGCATCAATCGTAGCATCAACAATCGGATTAGCCGGCATCTGCAACAGCTCATCTGCATCCCAACTAACTCCAGCCTCCATACACAAACCCATACAATAGAAGCATGCGGAATAGCGGACTGCCCACCACTTTGCAAAAACCGAAGTATGTTCTGATGTACTAAATAAGCCACATCAATATACTTGCCTTGAAGAATGCCCCACAAAATAATGGCTCTCGGCACAGTCACATCGGCCGGATGAGATGAAGGCAACATGTTAGCACAAATAAACGAGTTCCACGCCCGTGCGAACTTGTTCATAGCCGAGGCCGGAAAAGTAACCTACTCAAAAATGCCCGGCCTTAATTTCCAAACTATACTCGATACACAAATCTCGGCCACAATAGCATCCAAATCAACATCCTCTCTAGTCTTCTTTACCCAATTTACGACCCCCCTCGGCTTTGGAGGCTGTTCCACAACCCGGCGGATAGCCACCGGCCGATAGTCTATTGTCTTACCTCGAACCATACAAATACCACTCTTCTCCATCTTGGCATTAGAATAAAACTCCCTAACAACACCCAAAGGAACTGGAGAAGGTGCCTCACAAAACCTTTCGAAACCATGCCCTCGAATCATACGAACCAACTCCGAATGGTTAACCGTCAAAAACCCCCGTTCTCTAGCAATCGACCTCTTCATCAATCTATCATACTCGTTTTGAGCTTCCACCGACATAAATTTCTCCCCATTACCTCCATTAGCATCCTCATCCAAGGTTGGAAGGGTACTAGTACTACCTCGTCGACGCTTAGGTGCCATATAAATCAATACCCAACTCACAAAATTCACCAAAATCCACAAAAAATTCGAATTCACAAATACCCCCAAATAATCAAGAACACACAACCCTAATAATGCAAGAACACAATTCGTAATATCAAAATAAAAGGAAGAAATATACCCCAAATACGAACCGGAGAGGTGAAACTTGCAATTAAAAATCCCCCAAACTTGAATCTTGAAGCCTTGAAATTGATTGTAATGGCCTAATGGGGTAGGATTTGTGTGTATATATAGGTGTATATATAGAGGTTTAATTGTGTAGATTTGGGGAAAAAAATTGAAATAGGAGATGAATTGGGAATGATTTGGAATTAATATAGGACTAGAATTAGGATTTTAGGTGGAGAAAATAATTACAAAAGGAGTTGGAGAATTTTTTTTTATATACTATATATGTAAAACACACATACACTCGAACAAAACAATGGCCTGGACAGAGAATTTTGGAGGCTATGTCGCACACCTTGCGCAGTGGCGCGCGGGATTTTTTTTTTTTTGTTGTTTTTTTTAACAAGAAGCACACTACTCTTTATCTCCTGGACAGAAATTTTGGCGCGCTTCATCCTAGATATCGCACAGTGGCGCGTAGAATTTCCTGCCCCAATTTTTTTTTTCACAACAACTTTTTTTTTTCACAACACTCTTTTTTTTTCATAACACACATTTTTTTTTCACAACACTCTTTTTTTTTCACAACACACATTTTTTTTTTCAACACTCAATTTTTTTTTTTTCCAACACTAGTCCGTGGGTTGCCTCCCACGAAGCGCTTCTTTAACGTCAATAGCTTGACGTTACTTCCTCAACTCATGGCGGTTTCAAAAGAATAACTGAACGTCCTCAACAGATAGATTATTCATACGAACGTTGACCCCTTGTTTGCTTGCTTTCCACCAATCTCTCCCGTCAGACTTCAACCTGATTTTATTACCCAACGGCTTAATCCTCTTCTTTTTCTTCTTCACACCTCTAATGTGCTTTTCCGACTCGAACGGCTGAACAAAACTTTCTTCTTCCTTATCATCAGCTTTCCACCTTCGCAACACATTATCATGCCCCTCTTCAAAAATCACTAGCTCATGGTTCAAAAGGACATACCTCAAATGTGGTGGAAGTTTTCCAAGCTTTACATTCGAGAGATCTCGAGAAGAACTGTCAATTGAATCACTGATGTGATGCTGTAGCACGTGTGTGTCCGACTTTTCGCTCAACAATTGATCAAACTTCTTTCTCTGACCCGTATCAACTATTTCCACACTGCAACACTCTTCATCCTCTGTCGGAAATTTCATAGCCTTGAAAACATTAAAGGTGACATTCTGATCTTGCACCCTCATTGTAAGCTCTTCTTTTTGCACATCAATCAAAGCATGGCCTGTAGCTAGAAAAGGCCTTCCCAAGATTATGGGAATCTTCTTGTCTTCTTCAAAATCCAAGATAACAAAATCAGCTGGGAAGATAAGCTTATCAATTTTCACCAAAACGTCCTCCACTATGCCTCTTGGATATGTGATAGATCGATCAGCCAACTGCAAAGAGATATTGGTTGGCTTTGGCTCCGGCAGACCAAGTTGCTTGAACACAAATAAAGGCATGAGATTGATGCTAGCTCCCAAGTCACACAAGCACTTGCTAAAAGAAAGGTTGCCAATAGTGCACGGAATAGTGAAACTCCCCGGATCTTTAAGTTTGGGTGGCAACTTCTGCTGTAGAACTGCACTACACTCCTCCGTTAATGCCACTGTTTCAAATTCTTCCAACCTTCTCTTTCGTGACAAAATATCCTTCATGAACTTTGCATACCTCGGCATCTGCTCCAATGCTTCAACAAAAGGAATGTTAATAGACAATTTCTTGAAAACATCCATAACTTCTGAAACTATTTCTCTTTACTTTTCTGCAAGCGCCCAGGACATGGAGGAGGAGGATAGATTTGATTATTCTTTGAAGATTGCTCCGGAGTAGACTTTTCAAAAAGTTTCTTGCTCTTCTCACCATCAAGCTGATCAGCCACTAAATCAGATTTCTCGATTTCTGGCACTGCAGATTTTTCAACCTGTTGAGTCTGAACATCTTCATCTTCTTCAGCTGCTGATTGAGGTTCCCTCGTAACCTTTCCAGATCTCAAAGAAATTGCTTTGACCTGTTCTTTGCTTTCCCTTCTGCCTGGATTAGCCTCCGTATCACTAGGCAGAGTTCCTTGTTGCATACTAAGTAAGGCACTTGTAATCTGTCCCATCTGGTTTTCCAAGACCTTTTGAGAAGCTTGCAGGTTCTTCACCATCATCCTCAAATCATCCATTTCTGATTTTTCATTAGGTGATTGCCCCGCATGAGCCTGGGGCTGTTGTTGCTGAAATCCAGGAGGTTGATATGGTGGCCTTGGAGCATAAGGCTGTTGATAGCCTTGATTGAATTGCCTAGCTTGCTGTCCCTGAAACTGCTGATAAGGCTGTTGAGGTTGTTGAGCACCTTGATTGTTGCTCCAGCTGAAGTTAGGATGATTCCTGTTGTTTGGATGATAGGTGGCTGGAACTGGTGCAGCAGGTCTCTGAAAATTACTTACAAACTGTGCCGATTCAGAAGAGATAGCACACTGATTCGTCTCGTGTGCGCTTGCACATAGCTCACAAATACTCGCAACCTGCTGAACTCCATAATTAGCAAGAGAATCCACCTTCATCGTAAGAGCCTTCAACTGAGCTGCAATAGCTGAAGCTTTGTCAACTTCAAGAACACCTGCTACCCTGCCTTGTGATAGCCTCTGGGTTGGATTTTGATATTCATTAGCAGCCATCGTCTCAATAAAATCATATGCTTCCTCGTAGCTCTTAGCCCACAGAGCTCCACCTGATGCTGCATCTAGCAAAGGTCTAGACTGTGCTCCCAACCCATTGTAAAAACCGTTAATGACCATCCAATCAGGCATGCCATGATGTGGACACCTACGAAGCATCTCCTTGTAACGTTCCCAAGCCTCACACAAAGACTCGCCAGATTGCTGTTGAAACTGAGTTAGCTGGTTCCTTATTGCTGCAGTTTTCGCCATAGGGAAGAATTTAGTAAGAAACTTCTGAGCAAGATCATCCCATGTAGGAATGGAACCAGCTGGTAGAGAGTGTAACCAGCCCTTAGCCTTATCCCTTAAAGAGAATGGGAAAAGCCTCAACTTGATAGCATCCTCCGACACACCATTAAATTTGAAAGTGTCGCAGATCTCGATAATGTCCCGAATATGCATGTTAGAATCCTCCGTAGAAGCACCCTCAAACTAAACCGAATTCTACACCATCTGAATTATGCTCGGCTTGATCTCAAAGTTGTTTGCTGCAATAGCTGGCCTGACAATACTAGATTGTATGTCATTGATCTTTGGCTGCGAATAGTCATTCAAAGCCTTGACTGCTGCTGGTAAGTCTGCCATCTCTTTTACTGCTGCAATTTCTTCTTCTGCCAGTTTACGAGTTTGCAAACGTGTTCGCATACACGTTCAAGTACCTGAATACACCACGAAACAAACAAACTAAATAAGAAATCCGAGTCAGTGAACGCTAACGACCACTGATGACAAACACATAAACTAAATTAAACACCGATGATCCCCGGAAGCGGCACCAAAAACTTGTTTACACAAAATCACGCAAGCGTACGTGGTCACAAGTAATATATAAGGTTAAGTCCAAATTCGTTCCCATAGGGATCGGGTTATGGTTCTTTTCAGTAAATGCACCTATTCAACAATATATGATCTTAATTCACTACTAAGACAATTAATTAATTGAGATTTTAATTAACTAAATTTAACTAATATGCAATTTAAGAATTAACTAGCTAATGAGATCTAAAATCAAATTACTTATATGAGAATAAACATGGAATCCTAACTTCATTATCTACTTCACTTAGAGTCGCAGCCTTTAATCAATACATGTGATGGTTTTGATATCTGATCGGATAACACGAAACAAGTAAAAGCTACCTCTCGGTATACTAATACCAAACTACACATGCATCCACAAAAGAGATAGAAGATGGGTAGACACCAAATATGTTTAGACCCTATATCTCTATAGAATTTGAAAACATAAAGGTTTAAGCACAAGTTATCCACTAAGATCACATAGAGCAGCATAATATCTCTATTTACGCCACAAATCATGATTTTAAAGCATCAATCTATCCTATGCTAGCATGGCAAGTTCTAAATCTCAAGATCCACTCTCGTTTAGCAAGAGATTAACAAATTAGATGTTCGCGACGCATCTAAATACATGAAACACAACCATACGAGGATATCAAGAATTCACCACACATAAATCTTTAAAGCATGCAAACTACTAAGCTACATAGATAAATCCATTAGAATCCCATGACAACGATTAGCTCATAATTGAACAGTTCGTCACCATGGGATTAGATGAAAACATGATATAAAACAAGATATGAATAAAAGAAGTAATTATATTAATAAAAAAAGAGTTAAGAAAACAAATCTAGAATCCAGAATAACACAAAATATGAAGTAGATCTAGATCCGTTGCTTGTCACGAGCGTTGAATCCTTCTCTCCTTTTCTCCCTTGCAGATCTAAGCTATGATACAAAAATAATACCTAATAATATGTCTATCCTATTACAATGGTATGATGTGTTTAAATAGGCTCTAAAAGTCTTCCCCAGCAAGAAAATACAAAACAGAATTATAATAGAATTTCTGCAAGATACGTTTCCTAAATTGATTCTGTTTTTAAGGAAAATTCGTGGCTAACTTTTCTTCAGATTTTCTGGATCGTTCCCAACATAATTGGACCTCTGGACTACCTTAAAATGATAGAGAATCTCGTTATCTTCGCGTGGACTGCTTACGGGCCTCAAACGAACTTCTAGAACTCAAGATATGGCCACAACAGTGTAGATTGCGCAACCCTTCTCAGAAATTCGAATTTTAATCAATTAATTTCCCAAAAATTATAGAAGCATCCACCTCAGTTAACATTCTCGTAATTCTGCACAACTAAGCAAAACACATCAAAACTACAATAAACTTGAGTCCAAAACAATCAATTTAAGCCGATATGGAACGCTCCAAGTGGATATAAAATCCACTTATCAGCAGGTATGGAGTGCAAGTGAAGAACTGTGAGTTTGGAAAGTGGGGGAGATAGTTAGGCAGCCGTCCATGATGTCTTTGCCAAATTCACACAAACTCTTCACCAACCAAACTACACCAACCCCCACCTACTACACATCTAACTCCTATAAATACTCCTCTTCTCCTTCATTATCAAACACACCATAATTCTCTTTTTTTTTTCTCTCTCTCTCTCTCTCTCTCTCTCTATATATATATATATATATATATATATATATATATATATATATAGCTGCTAGTTTGTCCATCTAGTAGGGGAGCCGGTTTAGCCCGCTTTCAAGAAGTGTCGGGATAGAAGGTCCTCGTGCCTAAACTATTCCTTAGGGTACTTGGGTCTGACTACAACCATCAGAGGTGGTCCCGCTGCAGGGGTCTTTCTATCATGTTGTGTGGCACTGTCCGGGTTGGGAGAGGGAGAGAAGGAAAGGTTGTCGGGAAACAGTGATAGAGAGAGGTTTTAAGATAAACACTTCAGTGAGTTGGGGATATACATATTAGGTATCGTAGGGCTGAATTTGTGTATAAAATTCAATGACCGGATACCCGGATATTGTAATCTCTTTTATCTAGTATGAATTTGTTGCTCTTGTGGATGTAGGCTGAGCCGAATCACATTAAATCTCTTGTCTCTTTTACTGTATTGTTGGTTTGTTGTTTCTTTACTATCACGTATATTTGTGGGATCTAAGCACACATATTTACGAAATCGCTTCCGCATTCGTCGGGAATCAGGTAGATTTCTAACAGAGACAGTAAATCTTACAAATATCCTGTGAAGTTAGCCTCAGGGCTGAGGGACTCTTGACTTATTCAGCATTGTTGGTTCTTTTGAATCCTTTGTATCAGGAGTAATTAGGTAGTTTTCTACTTTAACAGAAGAGTTGATAACGGATAGTAACACTAGCTCACTACCACTTGTGTATGGTATAAATACAAAGGCAAGTGGGAATCACAAGTTGCCATAAGATATTGAGATGTGTGATTTACTGCTCCTCATGGCTTCTGACAACATATGCATTTCCTTAGTTTCAGTACTAGTACATGTAGTGACTAAAGAACCAGGTGGTCCAAGTTCTACATATTGTAACTGTAGACTCTGTAGACTGTAGTACATGCATGTTTTATGTATAATCTTCAGTTAAAACAAGTCCGAGATTTTATCAAGACCAAGTCTCCAGTCGTAAGAATAAGATAGGTACTTTTTTTGGGAGAGCAAATGGTATTAATTTACTCCCTCTGTCTCTTTATATTCTTCCCATTTCTTTTGTCGGTCCTGTTCATAACATAAGACAAATTGTTAATTTACGTCTAATTTATAAGATCAAATATAGTCATGAGTGATCTTATTGGATTCGTATTTATGAGTACTTTAATACAGTGAAGTTTTTATATTTAAAACTAATGCGAAATTAAAGATATTAACGATTAAAAGTGTGCATTGACAATCGTGTCCAAGAGAAATGGGAAGAGTTTTATGGGACGGAAGTAGTATGAAATAAGTTAAACACGATCATTTATTTTTCTTAAACCTCAACTCCGAGCCGGACATATTATAACAGGATTGCTTTAGTTTTGACTGATAGCTGTGTCTGACTTGACTAGTTTTTTGTGCATTTGTTTGTTGTTTAGCAAAAGAAAAAAAAAGTTTTGTTTGAAGTACCAGGAGGACCGTCTCTGAAGTTATAGTTGACATTTCTGCTATCTCAATGTTAGGACTTAGGAGATCATGTCAATATTACAATAATATTCCTCCATTGGTATATAAACTTGGTTAAGGAAGTAGTAATAGGTATTACCAAATGTTTGGTTTGACCTAATATGGTTCATAGACTAATAATTTCATTCATATATCAAATCTGTAGGGACGGTGAAGAAAGGTAGAGGTGGAGCCGTATTTTTTAGTTGCTAAAACTTATAATCTTTCCTTGCCAATTTCCACAACCAACCTCACCAGCCACAGCACAGGTTCTTTTCTCCAGACAATTAAGTTGTCGTCACATAAATGGTTCTCAACTTGTCAACACATAAACCATTTTTATGTGAGCATTTTTACATATACCAGACTCACTTTTGTCTTGGGAGACTTTAAGCACCGCATGGAGATTTGGAGGGTATTTGACATGGCTTAAAATAAGTTATTTTTGATTTAATGGAGATGTTTTTAACTTAAAGAAGAAAGTAAAGTTGTTTACTTTAAGTTGAATGAAAGTGTTTGGGTAATGTTACTTAAAGTTAAATGGGGGTTTATTAATTTTGACTTAAAGTGAAATTTGACTTAAAAAAAAAATTAAATTCTTAATATTTAAACTTTACAAGAATCAAGAATCGTGAAAAAAAAAACTTGATAAGTCATAAGCCATAAGTCAAAAGTACCTAAAATGGAACTTATGACTTAAAGCAGTTTTTTAACTTAAAGCGGGCTTAAAGTCCCTATGGCCAAACAACCCAAAAATAAGTTAAAGTTGTTTTCTCCTTTCCGCACCTTTTGCCAAAAAGTCTCTTACATTTTTATTTTTTTTGCTTTTTGAATGATTTTACATAGATTCTACTAATTAAATCACAAAAAATTTGCATGTTAAATCTATTCGTAGAAAATTGTAACGGAGATGATGGTAACAATTGGTTGGTGAGGACCTGGTTAGCAAAAAGAAAATTGCTTGTGAGGACCAGGATGCATGGCAAGATTTTATACTACATGTTGCCGTTGGATCAAAGAGATTAAATAGATCTTTATTCCTCTACATGGGATCCTATGATGATATGATCTCTCTACTCTCACGTGAACTTCTCTGAGATTTTTAACGAGAGTTGTGGTACTAGCAGAGTGAATACGACAGTATTCCAATTTTTCATGAAATTGATAGAAAATGATAAAAATTACTGTAGTATCTCATTTTTGTCAGGGCAATTAGTATCTTATTTCTAACAATTAAATTAAAGTATAAATAAGTAGTCCTTGCTCACCTCTACTGTAGGGTGACGTGTTAGCCATTCCCAAGGCCAAAGAAAACAATCTGACAACCATAAAAACCCAACCTACGTTCGCAGTTTAATGTAGGTTCTCGTTACTTACCCGTTCGTTTAGGAAAATCTAGATATTGCAAACATAGAAAACAGAGACAAACACTGATATGTTATGCCAAACTTATCACAGAGTGAGTGATGTACGGTGTCTGTTAGCTTGTTTTCTTTAGTCTATAATTGCTACTACAATACTATATATCTGTACTTGTTCAGTCTCCGTTAATTTTGAATTCTGGTTCGGTCACAATATATTTACGTAGGTGAGATTAAGATACGGATATAGCAAGATGAAGGCTGGTTCAAAACCTATATCGAGTCCAAGCCGGTCAGAGAAGTTTCCACCACCGTTAATGAGGTTTTTAAGAAGCAATGTTGGGAGCAAAAGCAGAGGAAAGTCACGTTCAGGCCCTTTGTTTTTCCGTAAAAGAAATGCGTCAGCAGTCTCTGAAACACAAGAACCATCTTCGCCAAAAGTCACTTGTATTGGCCAAGTCCGAGTGCGGCGTTCAACCCGTACAAATTCTGCCAAGTCAAGACCTTCTTTGGTCAAATGTCCCACTCTCTGGTTCCCAAAAAATCTCTTTTGTAATCCAAGAAAGCTTAATCTGGGGTCGTTTCGACCGGTATTGCGCAAATGGGTCTCGTTTTTTCGATTTGGGTATTGCAAGAAAGTTGACGTTCAAGGAGATTCACCGGTTTCTGATCGAAGAAGTGTGTATGAAGACAGTGAAACAGAGGCAAGTAATGAAGAGAGTGAAACAGAAGTAGCTAAAGAGAGTTTTATTTCTTCAACTCCACCTAAAAATGCATTTTTATTAACTCGATGTAGATCTGCTCCCTACAGATCTTCATCTTTAGCCAGCCGTTTCTTGGGCTCGCCTTTAACTAGCCCTGAAACGGAGGAAAATTTACAATATGAAGAACAGGAAAAACGTATAGAAGAGGTCCAGAGTTCGATAAATGGAAGAAGCAGTGAAGTGAGCACGCAAAGTTTAAAGGATGAAGCAACTCTACTGGAACCTCTAATGCTAACAAGGTGCAAATCAGAGCCAGCAAAAACAGGGGAGAGGCTCATCAATTAACAACCTGGGAAATCATTAAACAAGGTTGGACATTACTAATTGTGATCAATTGTTTAAAGTACTATATTATAGGTATAGGAATCTTGTATTTTTTTATGTGGGAGCAGTAGCACTTGGATATAGTTAAATGTATGAAAGGAAAAGACCCATAAATAGGAATCTGTGATTAAAAAGTTTGACCGTCTGGGAATGCACAAGAGAAAATGTGATGAAAATGTCAGTGCCCCGCGTATTCTGCAACTCACATGGGCCGCTTCATACTAGTGTGATATTTCACCGGTTAGGCCCCTTTTTTTATTTGGCTTTTGGTTTGATTTTCATTTTAGACGAATGAATGAGCATAAGGTTTCATAAATATGCATGATTCAACAGTTAGCAGGTTAGGATCTAGCCTGTGACAAACAGGATTTTGAGTATGAACATAAATGACACAAGAAAACCATTTCCGCTCCATCCTTAACCTTGTATTCTGGTGGATGCCTCTTTTATTCATAAAGATAAAGAGGTTGAGGGTTTGAACCTCTCTAGAGGCGGATGGTGTGAGTATCTAATTTATTACTTAAGTATTTGCTGATTTGACATAGTAAGAGGCAGAGCCTCAGAGTCAGAGGCCATTCTGCTTGTGTATAGTGAGACAATTGAAATTTTGAAAAATCTGGTGCAAAAAAAACATGTTAGTGAAATTTCCACGTATTTCCTTTGATGTATGATCAGTCGGGTTTTATCGATCTTTCAAGACCAACCGCAGCTCACAAAAAGAATTCAACACAGGTTTCATCCTCATCTACCCGTTATGTTTTCACCTTTGCTTCTGTATCATTAATATATTTGGGTCACCTGAGAGACAATGCAAAATTTCAGATCAGTTAACAGATATTTGGTGGGGGGGGGGGGGGGGGGGGGGGTAGGGGCTGTTGTCTAAAGGTATTGAGGTAACTGGAAAAAAGGGCTCAGGTCCCTACAGACGGATGTTGGCTCATGAATATTAGCATCACTATCCGTTTTGCCCAAGCGGGGAAAGATAGAGTAAGCTTATGTATTCACACAAAAAAAAAAATGCCACAAACAACAATGCAGAGAGTATGCTGCGTAAGTGTTTGTCAAGCATCCAAACCCATGAATCAAATAACATTTACATATGTGATATGTCCTCGTTTATAAGAGCATCTACAACATGTATAACATCTTACCAGCTATATTCAACTAGTTGAGAAGCTCTTAAAAGTTAGGTGGTATAGTTCCATTTGGTTTAGTTTAAAAGTGATCTATATTGAAGATAAAATTATGAACTTCAATGAACCACCAAAGCAAACCAGCCTGTCCATCTCTAACAATGAGAAGAAATTAAATGGGTAGGTGTGCATTTGTCAAATCCGAAATGGTTTACCAATACAGATGACCTCGAACCCCTGACCTCCTTTAAAGGAGACCAGTGGCTCAACCACTGCACCAACATGTTGTTGGCATGCTTTTGTCCATGCATCTACATAATCATAAAATTATCAAATAAATCCAGTACTTGATAAAATTATCAAATAAATTAAGACTAATGTCGGTGAGATTAGTACTCCCTTCGTTTCAAAGTAATACACTTTCAAAAAATTACGCATATTAAAAGCCTCAAACATGGAATATACCCATATTTATTTACATAAAGCTAATCTTGAAAATTAAAATTCAAGGATAATACGGAAGGTTTAAGTAAAAAATTACATTGAAATTAGAAGTGAGACAACTATATATTTTGAAACAATTTTTTTTTAAAGTAGATTATTAATTTGAAACGGAAGGAGCAAATTATAAACTAAGTGTGAACGAATGAACATTTATTCATGACTAAAGGAGTGATTTGTAGCCAAGTGCACAGCATATACACCATAAAGTTGAGCGTTACAGGTGATATTGATTACATCTTGGAAGAAAAAAGAAAAGGGTATTCATGCTTCCTAGTACATGTTTAGGCACAGTGTCACATTACTTGAACCGAAACAAGCTAACGTTTCCCACGCATGACCATATATATCTTGCTGTGACCTGTGAGGGCGACGGTTTCAAGTCCTTAACTGCAAAAATCACACACATGTTCCTCTTGGTATACAAGTATACAACTCCATGCTTCCTCCTATATCATGTTGTATATATATTTATACATTCTCTCTTTAGTATGCTCTACTTATACCATCTTTCTTTGGAGTACTTTATGCAAAAGCATACATATATGTACTTCACATTTGTAATTTGTGTAATTCGTTCTGCATAATATATATATGGCGCGTACTATACGTAGTGATATCAGTGTTGCCACCAGCCTGTGGTTTCTACTCTTATTGGTGATAATTCCTCGTTTTTCAGCAGGCTGGTTACATACTTGCATCTTTTCTTCTATATATATGTAGCTTATGTAATTAGTTGTGCATTTATTATCTATTATTTTTAGTAAGAAATTGTTATGTAAATGTAGGAACAGGGGGATCACATATGAAAAATATGGATCCTGCAGAAGGGATGTATGATAGTGATTATCAAGGTCCCCAGACACACACATATGTTCCTCCTCCACATAAATCTCATCATCGACGACATTTCATGGTGTTGCCTCGCATGTCCAATGGACCCAAACTTGGTAATTCTGCTCATGCAAGAGCTCATCATCATGTAAGAATCCTATATATATATATATATGAGCACTTCAAACTAATGTACTTTAATTAAGTATTTTTTTTGTTTCTACTTAAGTCTTAGTAGGAGTCCTCACAAATACAATGTTATGTGAAATAATGCTTTTCATTTGCAGGTGAAGGAAGTCCATGGATGAAGAAATGTTGGAGATGCATGCATGCATAGTTATCATAAACAAACTTAGTTAAATGTTGAATTATAAATGCAGAAGTTTGCTAAATTTAAGGGTTGTCGGATAAATATATTTTCTGATATGTAATCGGAAGTACTATGGTAAATGGAGTCAAGCTCACATTGTGCCTTTGCTTAATATTTATCAGCATATAGGCATATGTTTGCATATTGCACCATTGTAAACTGATCGCATGCACAAAGAACGCTAAATTTGAGATTTGTAAAACATAAAAAAAGGTAAGTGCATGGAAATCAGAACTGCAGTTTAAACCCATGAAGTACAACTCATTTTTAGTCAATTGTCTGAGTTTTGGAACATTGACGATATGAACTTCTTACAATATGCTCCACATGCATGTGATTTTGTTTTATGCCAAATCTGCCATACATCTGTTTTTTGTGATTCTGTGTGTGTCACTAAACGGGGGATGTGGCCAAATCTGAAAACGCATGTTCTAACTAACGGAATTTTTATTTCTTTCCTCGACTTATCTCTAATCTTTACCTTTTGAGTCAATACATGAAAATGATGCTAGCTAAGAATAAGATAAGGTGACAGATTGGCTCAACTTTTCTTACCTATAAACTTATTTTCGGATAAAAATTTTATATTTTAATAATTTTTTTTATATAAGTATTTATTGTATGTTTGAAATTTAATAAATTGCAAAAATAAGTTGGAAAGTTAGGAATCTTAGAGGGTGTTTGGGGGAACTTTTTTTTAGAATAAGTCAATTTATTTTAATACAAAGTTAGAGTTACCGTTTGGCTTACCTTAAAATGAGTAGCTTATGGCTTATGATGTGCTAAAAATATGACAATTAAAATCGCAAGCGCACGATCTCGTTTTAATATTTTAAGATTCGTTCCACAGAGATTAAATTTATTTCGCGTGTCCTTAATTTTTAATTTAGGCGGACTAAAAAAATTCTGGGATTTGGAAAATTGGGGTTTTCTCTATTTTAATTCATAAAGAAAATTTTAAACTATTTTTTGAAAGAAAATTAAATTATTATTCTATTTTTAAACTAATTAATTAAAAGTGAAAAGAATAAAACCAATTTATCCTAAAAATTCTAAATTTGGATTAAAACTAGATTCTATTCTAAAAATTTATTTACTGAAAATTTTAGAAAATTTTAACATAATGCATTCGTAAATTGAACAAGCCAGAAAGAAAAATCGATGAATGAAAAGTAGTGCCATAATTGTGATATCAAGCTACGTACCAATACTAAACAATGAGACAAAGAAAAACAAAGGTGGACTGTGATTAGAAAATTAACAAGGTAATGATTAATAACTAAGTAATTATTAAAAAGTGAATGACAATAAAGATGATATTATTGTAAAAGCTACAGGTGATAAAAAGGAAATGGTGTGAAAAGGGCATGGTGCAGGCACGCAGTGAACAAGATAATGAAAAAGAGAGTAGAAAACTTAGCTTCTAAAATTCATAATTATTAAAATATTATCAGAAAAATAAAATAAAAATATCACTATGAAGCTCTAAATTATTCTGAATTTAATAAAATATTTCCAAGTAAGATCCAACAAAAATATTTTAATGTTGGAGCTCACCGAAATCTATGGAGTTGGCCGAAAAATAACCAAATTCACCGGAAAATTATTTTTAACGGAAAAATTTGGGTTTTCCAACAAACTCAAACCAAGAAGAAGAATCCAAATAAAAAGGGAATTAAAATTTGCATTAATAAACTGAGAGTGTTTACAAGATGGAGGCTAATAGGTTAACTAAAAAGAATAAAATATACTAAAAGAAAGCAAAGTGAATCGGCCAAAATACGAGTAAAGCAAAAAGTTATGGCAAAAAGTGAATTCCCCCTTCCAAATGATCAGGGATCCTCATTTTATAGGCCAGCTTTAATCACATTTGTAAATATCGGCTGCTTGACAATCTATTGTTTTCCCATGTTTTCATTGGCAATCTATCAAAAGATGTAGTTCCCTTTTTTTTCTGCCAGCACTTTAGGACTTTGAAAAACTAGAAACCTTTGACAATCAAATGCTTATTATACCACTCCCCTTAATTGTCAAATGCGAGTTATTTCAAAGATTGACTATCTCGTTAAAACCTTCAAGGAAAAACCAAGTGGGATAAAAAAAATTCCTTCTTTCATTTTAGTCCTTTTTCTTCCTCTTTTGTCCTTCTTTGCACTTTATTTCTTTATTTTGTCATTTCTTTATTTTCCTCGAATTTCCTGAAATGCAACAAAATAATTTATTAAAATACGATTTCAAACAATAAATAGGTAATAAAAATATGCAAAAAATATGCACTTATCAAATGCCCCCATACCTAACTTTTGCTCGTCCTCGAGTAAAACATAAAGAAAAAATGTAGAATGAAAAACCTATACCCACTATCATAGGAATCACGGGTAATTTTAGGTTTACCAACCAGTTAAACTCATAGACGATCTCTACAAGAGGAGTGTTGTCTCCTACGGGTTTACAGAAGATATACCGATAAAATCCTTGAGATAAGTCAGCAAATATCCAACTTTCCTCTTTCACTCTAGCTTTCACTGGTGTTAACAAAACAATTTTGTAGGAAAATACATGCCTTAAAGATTATTCTAATAATAGCCAAGTTATAGGTTCCCACAATCCACATGAGTAGACTCTAAAAATTTACAAAAAATCCCAAGGTGTGTAGTGAATTTAAGGCCTTTGATGGATAAGTGCATACAAATATTTTCTCTTATTGAACTGACCCAATCTCTATCAAAACAAGTATCTAGCCAAATTTCACGTTCTTAGTAGGTAGACCGACTGTGCAATGGTTGAGGTCCCACAAGACTTTTGCATTAATACCCATTTAGCGAGTTTTAGATCAACAATCCCAGATCACAAAGGACCTTAGGTTGCTAGGCACAAAGTCCCCTCGGACTTACTTACTCGGGTTATCAATGAGCCCAACCTAGTCGATTTCCATACTAAGAATTTATTATTACAAATTCACACTAGCATTCTACAACTACAAACATTTATTGACTCTTCTTTTTTTAGACACTATAGGAGCAACAACTCGCAAATATTTGATTCGACATTGTTCTAACCTGTGGGTTCTCTCTCAGGTATCGAATAACATTCTTATACAATTTTTCCATCAAAAGTCTTGTGCAAATGTGTCGTCTTGGACTTTTAAGCAAAAATTTGTTCGACACAAGTTTCATGAGGAAAACCTTACTTGACTACGATAAAATTATCTAAAGGCATTATACATATAATTTTTAAAAACAGTTAACACCAACTAGTTCTAAAGTTTTAAAGAGTGGGAAGGACAACTAAGCTAAATTATCTCTATTTTTTGGATTTTTCAATTTTTTTTTATTTTTTTTGGATTTTTCAATTTTATGTATTTACACTAAAACCCTTCCCCCATACCTAAATCATGCATTGTCCTCAATGTATGCAAATGCAAGATAAATGACAAAGGATAATGATGAGAAAATACCTGATAAGGATGAAAGAGAGTTTACAAATACCTACTGAAGAAACTTACTTGAATCATGGATCGATGAGGTGGATAACCTCTTCCTCGGGATTAATTGGCAGCTATAAAAATGGTTTGAGTCTTTGTCCATTAACTTTAAATATATCACCAT
Organism: Saposhnikovia divaricata; assembly: GCA_036435485.1. Lineage (NCBI taxonomy): Eukaryota > Viridiplantae > Streptophyta > Magnoliopsida > Apiales > Apiaceae > Saposhnikovia > Saposhnikovia divaricata. Next base: position 63,362,417 of record CM071598.1, read on the forward strand.
TTATAGGATTTTCAATTTCAACAGCACCGTGAGGAAAAACAATCCTAACAATGTAAGGACCTTCCTACCTAGATCTCAATTTTTCGGGAAATAAATGAAGCCTAGAGTTGTATAAAAGAACTTTTTGACCCGAAGAAAATGATTTTCTCAAAATAGATTTATCATGCAAGAGCTTAGTTCTTTCTTTATAGATTTTAGCATTTTTATATGCCTCATTTCTTAATTCCTCTAGTTCTGACAATTGCAACTTTCTATGATTGTCGGCAGTTGGTAAGTCAAAGTTCAATTCTCTAATGGCCCACAAAGCCCTATGCTCTAGTTCAACTGGCAAGTGACAGGCCTTGCCAAACACAATTCTGTAAGGGGACATGTCTTAAAAGCGATCCGATAGGCCCATAGAGCATCTATCAGTTTGATGGACCAATCCTTCCTATTCGACTTGACAGTCTTTTCTAAAATTTGCTTGATTTGCCTGTTCGAGACTTCAACTTGACCACTAGTTTGAGGATGATAAGGGGTGGCCAACCTATGAGTAATTGAGTACTTTTTCAAAAGGGACTCAAATTGATGATTCTTGAAGTACCTTGGTCACTATTGATAGCCCTAGGTGTGCCAAATCGAGAAAAGATATTCTCTTTTAAGAATTTAAGGACGACCTTGTTATCATTGGACTTAGTCGGTATGGCTTCTACCCACTTAGACACATAATCAACCGCTAAGAGAATGTAGAGGTTGCCAAAAGAATTAGGAAAGGAACCCATAAAATCTATGCCCCACACATCAAAAATCTCGATGATTAGGATGGGACTCATTGGCATCATATTTCTCCTAGTGATCTTTCCTAAGTGTTGACACCTGCTACAAGCGGCACAGAATTCTGCAGCATCCTTAAACAAACTAGGCCAATAAAAACCGCTTTGGAGGATTTTAGCTGCTGTTTTCTTAGCACTAAAATGGCCTCCACAAGCTTGATCATGACAAAAGGACAGTATACTTCTAAACTCGTGATTTGGGACATACCTCCGAATGATTTGATCGGGACAATATTTAAAGAGATACGGGTCGTCCCAAAAGAAGTGTTTGACCTGTGAGAAAAATTTTGATCTATCTTGTGTAGACCAATGAGAGGGAATGTCACCGGTTGCAAGGTAGTTGACAATATCGGTGAACCAAGGCGGAGTAAAGATAGAAAGAAGATGTTCTTCGGGAAAAGACTCATTCAGAGGCAAATCGATGGTGGACTCCACCACTAATCGAGAAAGGTGATCGGCAATGACATTTTTCGACCCCTTCTTATCCCTAATTTATAAATCAAACTCTTGGAGCAACAAGATCCACCTAATTAATCGGGCCTTTGAATCTTTCTTAGAGAAGAGATATCTAAGGGCGGAATGATCGGTGTAAACAATGATTTTCGAACCAATAAGATAAGACCTAAACTTCTCGAGGGCAAAGACTACGGCTAGAAGCTCTTTTTCGGTGGTAAAAGAATTAAGTTGCGCATCATTTAAGGTCTTACTAGCTTAGTATATGACATGAGGTATCTTATTGATTCGTTGTCCTAATACCGCCCCTAATGCGTAATCAGATGCATCACACATTAACTCGAAAGGTTGACTCCAGTCGTGAGACTTGATAATCGGGGCTGAGGTCAATTCTTTCTTGAGGTGTTCAAAAGATTGTAAACAATCACTATTGAACTCGAATTTGACATCTTTTTCGAGAAGAGTGGTCAAGGGTCTAGCCTTTTTGCTAAAATCTTTAATGAAATGCCTATAAAAACCAGCATGCCCTAAAAAGGAACGAATTGTTTTGACCGATTTTGGTTGGGGTAGATTGGCAATGAGGTCAACTTTGGATTTATCTACTTCAATCCCCTTTTCAGAAATTTTATAACCAAGAACAATCCCTTCCTTAACCATGAAATGATATTTCTCCCAATTTAGAACGAGGTTGGTTTCTTTACACCTTTTTAAGACTAACTCGAGATGATTTAGGCATTGGTGAAAAGACGAACCAAAGATGGAGAAGTCATCTATGAAAATCTCTAGGAATTCACCTACCATGTCAGAAAAGATGATCATTGTTAGAAATGATTGATGAAAACAGTGTTTAGGAGCTACAGCGACAAATCAGAGTTTAGATGGAAGCAGTCAGAGTTTAGTTAAACACTGACTATGGAACACTACGCCATAAGTGGGCTACTGTAATGCTTTTTTGTAAGCGTTACACAAATAGTGTTACAATAGCTAGTAAAGTTCATACCTATTGTAACACCGCTCGATTGGTGTTACATTAGCCATATATCTAGTGTTACTCTGAAATTACGTTGTTACGTGAAATGTAACACCACACCGTGGTGTTACAATAGGTAATACTAGTTTTTGAATTTTACTATTTTTTTAAAATTTTTAATACTAATATTTATTTTTTTAATAACTTTTAATTAATAAATCTATTACTCTTTAACCCAATTTCCGGAAAATGAAAATCCTCTTTTATTTTAAATTAACGAACTCCTTATTTGGATTAAATATTAATTTTAGAAATTCATATAATAATAATAAGTACTAAATAAAATAAATATGTTATGAAAATAATATAATATATTTAGATGGTTTCTCTCACTAAAATATAAGAATTAATATAGTAAAAAATTTAGAATATTTTCATCACTAAAATTTATATATAAATATATAACATATATTTTGTATGACTTTTTAAAAATTATGAAAAATGATTTAAAAATAAATTAAAAACTAATAATATATTAGAACTGCCAGCGTGGAGTACATTCGTTTCCCCCCAAAACGAAAATAGATAACCCCGCTCGTTACCCTCACAACCCACTTATCCAAACAGTCAAACACTCATCCCTATCTCTATTTACATGTAAAATGATTTCTTCGACGATTTTATATTTTTACATATAAAATTATATGTAAAAATGATTTCTTCGACGATTTTATATTTTTTTACATGAACATGATATTTATGTATGTTTAAGTGATAATTTTTTTAATTTATACTATATATTAATACATGTGATATATTTTTATTTTTATATTATAATAAATTTAATAATTAAATTAAATTATAAAAGATATAATAAGTAGTAGTAAAGTGTGTTGCCCTAGGTGAAAAATGGGGCAGGCTTTTTCCCCCCAAATGAAAACTAAACATTTTCATTTCCCCCTGAAACAAAAGTATACACATATCTAAACAAACCATTCCTCTCTTCTAGCTCTTTCTCTCTCTCGACTCTCTCGGCCGGAAGAAGCCCTCCAAGAAATGGTTTCTGTGGTAACAAATTTTCTAATCCATATCTCGATCTCTCCCATCTGTAAATTTGCATCTAATTTTGTTACTCACAATTTGAAACCCTAGATTATGAATCACTTTCACATATACGAAGCAATTGGCCATGGAAAATACATAATGAGCGGACAAAACACTCTCCCTGAATTGTAATTCAGGGAGACAGCTGAATTGGTTCTAGGGCTTTGATCGGAGGAAGGAAAACAATGGACGGAAACTTGGAGATTTCAGTTGATAAGCTTCCAATTAAACGGTTGGAGGCCCTCGAAGAGAACGGTGCCGAACGATTCCCCAAGTATGTTGTTACATCGCTAACCTAATTCTTCTTCTTATGTGTATGTATGTATATTTGTATTTGTATTCTTAATAATAAACACTAATTATATGACATTTGAATTTGCAGTGATGTAGGATATGAAGAAAGGAGATTGAATTTAATTCATCGAATTGATTTCGGGTGGGCAGTGGATAGAGAAGATTCTGCTAAGAAGCACAACAAAGATACTAGTACTAGTTCTAATTCTACTTCTAAGCCCTGGCCCTGGAAGACCCTTGTCGAAAACTTGCAATCGGCTCATCAGGAGCTTTTCGTCATTATCGATCTTATTAACACTGTTTGTCCTGCTCCCCCATTTCTCTCTGTTAGGTGTTTGTTTGGATTAGTTTGCCGTGTTGTCTGTTGAATTTGATTGGTTTTTCCGGATAATGCTGAATTTTGGGATTGCATTTTCTTTTTTACTTGCTTCATTAGTGTTTGATTTTGTCGTGTACCTACTATTGAGTGTTTTATGTGATGGATTGTAAAGATTATTTCTTTTTTCAGTTTAATTATTGTTGTTTTCGTATGTGTTGAGTTTAAGTTGAGCTGGTGAAATGGTTAATTAATGTGTATTTTGTCTGTTTGAGGGGTATAAACTTGTTTAATTAGTAGTTGTTATAGCTCTTAATGGTGGCTCTGAGTTATTGCATTCGAAACACATTGACTTGTTTTGTTTTCATCTACGGTCAATGGATAGTGTTGGCACTTTTTTGCTTGTGATGGTCCGTGTTTGAGTTTAGGTTGATATGATGAAATGAAATGATTAATATTTGAGTCATTGATCAGTATGGACTTATCTGATTCCTTAACTTTATTGCTTATAATGGTCTTAACGAGTTAGCACGTTTGAAATACACTTCCTTGCTTTGTGTTTTCTCTGCTATTGATAAAGAGTCTCGATACTTTGCCAGTGCTATTCAAAATATAGGAAATGTGTACATCTTTAGAGTTGAGATTTATCATGATCAGTGCTCCTTTAGTGATGATGTAATTGCTGCTATATTGTTCTAGAGCTACTTATCAACACTGTGGTTGCAGTTTGAATATAAGAAAAAAAAATTGTCTTCTGTTTACTTAATCTGTTTTAGCAATCTTTTCTTACCAGCAAGTTAACCGGCTTGAGATAACACCAGATAAGCGGTACCTTGCAGCAGCTGGGAACCCTCACATTCGCCTGTTTGATGTTAATTCAAACAGCCCTCAGCCTGTATGTCTCCAGCACCTTTGTATACCTTTGTGTTTGTTCCTTGAACCTTCTGTCTATGATAGAAAATCAATTTTTTACCATGGCAGGTAATGAGCTATGATTCACATACCAACAATGTTATGGCAGTGGGTTTTCAATGTGATGGAAACTGGATGTATTCAGGTTCTGAAGACGGTACAGTAAGGATTTGGGACTTGAGGTATAGTTAATACTTAATATAACTTTTTGTTTCTTTGTATCGTGCTCCTCCTTAGAGATTCTGACATGATTTTTTTAATTAATTAAAGAGCTCCAGGATGTTGTTTTATGTTTTCGATGTTGTTTTATGTGATGTTCTACTAGTATTAGTCAGGTGCTTATGCCGGATTACTGTAATAGAATATCTGAAGTCCTGTTTGATATGTGTCATGGATGGCTTCACTGTGAGAAATCCTCTTGCAATCTCGATATTTGCTTCTTTGCACTTTTATCTTGTATTTGACTTGTTGGAAAATTTAGAGAGGTGCAAGTGGCTTTCATCCCTATTTGTGTGCCTTAGATTTCACGAGGAGGTGACTGAGTGTACACTTGTCTATATAAAGGTGAATTAGCATCTTAAGCAGGAATAGGATTCAGTTATAACTGAAATTGGGATATTATATATATGATCAATATTTTCTAAACATTAGTTATTTGCCAGGTGTGGTGCACATTTGCGTAACATTTTCTTTTTCATAATTTATTATTAAATCTATTGAAAGACTTGTTTGTGCAATGTTTTTTGTCCTATTTTTAATCATCTATTGTGCCTGCCAGGAATTGTCAGCAGATCTGACCTAGTTTTGGAAGCTATTGTAGAGGCAGAGGTGGCAAACAGTGCAAAAGAATTCTTCGCACAGCCTCAAAGTCAATTGAAACCCGAGTAATAGATAGTAAGTTCATAATTTATTCCGTCCTTGTCGTTTTGACATGACACCTCATAATTTCCCTCTCTCCGTAGAAGTGTAAACCATTCCCTTGCCTTTAGATAATTATTATTGTATGAAATAATCGGAGTTTTGTGTGTGCATAATTACCTTTCTCAATATGTGTTAGAATTGTAAACTTGTCGACAGTATTACCCCGTTATTATTGTTGGGTCGGAATGATATAAAAGAAAGAAAAAACTTATATTTCCAAAATCAAACATATCTTTTTTTATTGTTGGAATATGTAACTTACATGATGTGAGTCTTATGGTGTTTTCAATTCTGAAATTGAGCTATTTATAAGTTGTGGTTACCATAGATCTGCTAATACATGAGAACTTCCTGCTCACTTTATGACCTCTGCTGATTTCATTGGGAAGCCAATATTTAGTTTTTCGTTAATGTAACAGGATACGACTATATCTTCTGGGGCAATAGTATCAGATTATGGACTATTAACCTGATTTGAATTGTATGATTATGGAGATTTCTGAAGGTTGGTAAGGCTTTTTGCTGCTTATTTTTATTTTATTATTTACTTCTTCTGTACTACTCAATGTCTATTAAATTTTCATCATTTTTTGCTTGTATGCTAGTTTATTAATTATGTATTTCCATATGGGCAGGATCATGTTGAGGGGTACCTTGAATTGTCAGCAAAAACAAAGAAATATTTTTCTACAGCTGTTTCTTCGTGGGATGCAGAATTTTATACTGGTTGTCTTTTGAATTTTATGAAAGTGAGTTTTTTTCCTAAAGAGGCAAGTCTCCTTCATGGTTGGCTTCGTCTTGGGACATATTAAAGAACTGTAAGCGTGATTATTAAAATAATGCTCCTGTTCTTGAAGAAAATATCGAATTTCATGAAACAGTCTGTTGATAAATAAAGGGTAAGTCTGTTGATAAACAGACTGCATGTTCAATTGCAGTGAGATCAGATACTCGAGGCTTTTATGTACTAGTATGAGTTTTTTTTGATAATGACTACTTTTTGTTGTTCAGTCAGTCTGAGTAAATTTGTTGATGTGTATGTATAATCACATTGCAGCCAGATTCAGAGACCCAGTTGCTGACAATTCAGTTTGAATGGAACGGTGTGATGAAATCAGTGTCGAGCACACTGGTTGGAGTGAGCCCAGAATTTGAAATAGCTCTATACACATTGTGTTTCTACATGGGTGGGGAGAACAATTATGTGGAGCTTGGACCTTACCCAATCAACATCAAGTGCTATCGACTCGGAAACAATATTGGATCAGCTTTTCCTGTTGCCGAATGAACTCTATGTAACATACCTTACTGCTTCTATTTTCTATCTTTACTGGTATTATTCTGGCGGAGAAACATCAGATTTACTCTGTGTACCAGTACTCTAATGAAATTATGTGTTCTTGTAATGATTTCGTACTTTTAAAATTTAGACTTAATCGTATGTGCTTGTTGGTTTAGAATTATGTTGGATTCCTTTTGGAGGTTTGGTTGGAGTAGTATGGAGATGGCTTTTGGTTTATTATATAGTTTGGAATTAATGTAGTGGATCTTGTTGTGTTGGCTGGGAATATTATTAATGCAGAGCCTACATTTCAAAATTTCAAAAATTTACCGTTACGTTTGCTTATTGTAGTGTTACATTTGTTAATATATAGTGTTACAATAAATAAAAAATAATGTTACAACAGATAAAAATGGTGTTACAATAGGGTATGTGGGCCCCTATAAAATATTTACCAAGTCAAATGTAACAATTAATATGTGTTACAATTGCCCAGTATAGTGTTACAATAGAGGCTGGTGACGTGTACACAGTGTGCCACGTGGCGCCACATGTGTTGCCACGTGGCCACGTGGTGCCACGTAATGCCACGTATGCACATGGTGCCACGTCTGAAAAAATTGAACTGAGCTATTGTAACACTCAAAATGTGTTACAATTGGGCCCCTGGTGTTACAATAGGTGCCTATTGTAATACTTTTGCTACTGTTACAATAGAGAAGAAAAGTGTTACATTAGGGTATCTATTGTAATGCTCGTAAACGTAACGCCTCCTGGTGTTACAATAGATCTAATGTAACATTTTTCGGGCCTATTGTAACATCAGAGAGGCGTTACATATGCCCATCTATGGCGTAGTGGAAGCTCGACAGAGTTTAGTTAAACTCTGTCTGGAAGCAGCGCGTACGAAGTCAACAGAAGATATTAGAGATCAATTGAAGATTGATATGGAAGCGAGATCTTTGGAGATTGGATAGCTATCAAAGAGATCGAGTTGACTTAGAAGACGTGTGACAATCTGTAATTGATATCATTGTATAGCTGATTATTAGGAATATCAATTAGAGATTGTATCGAAGCTGTATGTTTTATAAATACAGTTAGGTTAACCCTAGAAGGGTATCGTGCATCGAACTATCTTTATTGTAACCTAGCAGCTCTTTGTGATAGTTTACATCACGAAGAGGGTTTTTAATACCAGAAGATTTAAAGTGCATTATCATCTTACTTGTTATTCTCTCATCTAATATTGATTATTAGTGTGTATTCGGCCTAACAAGTGGTATCAGAGCCATATCTGTTAAATATTACAGTTTAAGATCCAAACACAATAATAATCATGTCAGCAATTCCTCCACCAACATCTACTAGTTCTGAAAAGGCTTCTACTACTGTGAGTCGTTATGAACCAATCAGGGTTCCTATTCTCAGGCCCTCAGAGTATGCCATCTGGAAGGTCAAGATGACTATGTTTCTGGAGGCTACAGATCCAGAATATCTTGACAGGATTAATGAAGGCCCTCACAATCCTACAAAGCTATCTGCTGCAACTGCTGGTGAAGAAGCTAAAATAGTTCCAAAGGAAAAGAAGGACATGACTCCTGAAGATCTATCATCAATTGCTAAGGATGCGAAGGTTAGGCATTTACTGCATAGTGCTTTAGACAATGTTATGTCTAACAAAGTAATTAACTGCACCACTGCAAAAGAGATCTGGGATGCTCTTGCAGTCAGATGTCAAGGAACTGCTGCTATTAAGAAGAATAGGAGAAACATACTCACACAAGAGTATGAGCACTTTGAGGCTAAACCTGAAGAGACCATGACAGAAACATTTGACAGATTCTATAAACTGCTCAATGATCTGTCATTGGTCAACAAAGAGTATGATCTAGAAGACTCAAATCTCAAGTTTCTTCTTTCTCTACCTGAAAAGTGGGATGTGAAAACAACCACTATTAGAGACAACTATGAACTTGCTGAAACAGAGATTGATGAAATCTATGGGCTGCTCAAAACTCATGAATTGGAAATGGAGCAGAGAAACAGGAGATCAAGCAGGAAGGCAAAGTCTGTTGCTCTTAAGGTTGAAGAGAAGCATCAGAAGAAAGAGGCATCAAGAAGGAAAATGAAGGGAAAAGCTTTGGTCATACACTCAGAAAGTGAATCATCAAACTCTGATTGTGATTCAAACTCTTCTGAATCATCTGACTCTGAGGATGATGAAGAAGAAATGAGAGAAATGGATGTGTTGATGGTGAAGACCTTCAAGAAAATGGGTTTCAAGAATTTCAAGAAAGGGAAAAGGTTTTCTAGAGATTCAAATGAAGACAGAAAAAGTTTCAGGAAGTCTGAAAGAAAAGAGACCAAGTCTGGGAAGAAGGATAAGTCTGAAATTCAATGCTACAAGTGCAAGGAGATGGGTCACTATGCTCCTGAGTGCAAGAAGGATAAAACTGGAAAGGTACTCATCACAAAAGGCAGAGATTGGGCAGACACTTCAGATTCAGATGAGGAAGTCAACTATGCTCTCATGGCTACTACTGAATTAGAAACTTCTGAAAATCAGGTACCCCTAACTACCTATGCTTATAATATTGGTGACATTTCCCAATTAAGAATTTATCTTAAGTCATTGCATATAAGTTATAGGGATCATACTTTAGAGAATGAGAGGATTAAATCTGAGAATTCTGAACTCAAAGAGAGAAATAAAATTGTTGAAGAAAAGCTAAAAATTATGCAACAAGTTCAGAAAGAGAGAGATGATGCTGTTTCTATAGAACAGGATTTGCTTCAGAAATATAAACAACTAGAATCTGAGTTGGAGGAAGCAAATAAGAAAATTAGGACTTGGACTAATTCTGGAAAGGACACTCAACAGGTTTTTCAAACAGACACTGTTGGTCTAGGTTATAATGTGGGAGATGAACTTAGATTTCAAAGTCAAGTTAAAATCAGACCTCATTTTATACATGGAGCCAGTAAATTTTTGTCTGATAATGAAAAAGAAACTGTTGAGGTCAAATCAGTAAAAACTTGTGCTAAACAGGTTAATATTGGTTTGATGACAGATAAACAACTCAAACATAAACTGAAGGAGTTAAAATCTGTTAAGAAACAGAGAGTGTCAAATAAGAACAGAAATGGAAAAGTAGGCATCACTTCAGGAAATAAACCAATGCTTGCTAGTTATGCTCCAAGAAAGACATGTCATAACTGTGGTAGTACTAAGCATCTTGCAAATTTCTGCAAGAAGAACAAAAATATAAATTCTTTACCTTCCAAGTCTGAGGTAAAGAAGGATTTTGCTAGAACTAAGCCACAGACTTTATGCACACACTGTGGAAGCACTTGGCATTCCATTTATACTTGCAGAGAGTATCATGCTATCTATCATAATTACTATGAACTGAAACCCAATCTGAAATGGGTTAAAGTTAATACTGCAAGTGTAAACTCTGATACTGTTAGCTCAAACTCTGATAATGTTAATTCCGCTGCAAAAGCTAACAAAGTTAAGAATGTCAAAGGATCCAAGCAAGTCTGGATCCTTAAATCTAACTCTCAGTAATTTCTTGTGATTGCAGGGCAACAGGGAGGCAATCCTAGTCGTGGACAGTGGATGCTCAGGACACATGACTAGAAATAAAGCCCTGCTATCAGACTATGAGGAGAAGGCTGGCCCAAAAGTTTCCTATGGTGATGGCAATGTAGGAAGAACATTGGGATATGGCAATATTAATCTTGGAAATGTCATCATCAACAATGTAGCTCATGTCCCAGGACTCAAGCATGACTTGCTATCTGTGAGTCAAATATGTGACAAGGGATATCATGTAGATTTTCAACCTGAATATTGTGAAGTTATCAGCAAATCTACAGGAAAGGTTGTTCTAGTTGGTCATAGGCAAAACAACATTTATGAAATCAAGCTCTTAATAGACTCTGTTGGAAAAGCTGTTTGCCTGTCTACAAGAATGTCTAGTGAAGAGAGTTGGAAGTGGCACAAGAAACTCTCACATTTGAACTTGAACAACATCAATGAATTGATCAGAAAGGATCTTGTAAGAGGACTCCCAAAGGCTCTGTTAAATATTGAAGGCCTATGTGATTCATGTCAAAAGGCCAAGCAAAGGAAGTCATCTTTCAAGAGCAAGACATAATTTTCAATCACTGATCCTTATCATCTTCTGCATGTTGATCTCTTTGGACCAGTAAATGTTATGTCTATAGCAAGGAAGAAATATGCTTTAGTCATTGTTGATGAATACACTAGATTCACTTGGGTGTATTTTCTAGCAAAGAAGGATGAAACTACATTAACTCTGATGGAGCATGTGAAGCTTCTGGACAAAAGATCAAGTAACAAAGTCAGAATCATCAGAAGTGATAATGGAACTGAGTTCAGGAATGCAACAATGGAAGAATTCTGCAAGAACAATGGAGTGAAGCAAGAATTTTCAGCACCTGGAACACCACAACAAAATGGTGTAGTTGAAAGGAAAAATAGAACCTTGATAGAAGCTGCCAGAACTATGCTTGATGAAGCAAAATTGCCAACTTATTTCTGGGCAGAAGCTGTTCAAACTGCTTGTTTTACTCAAAATGCTACACTGATCAATAAACATGGAAATACACCATATGAGATGGTGAAGAAAAAGAAGCCTAACCTGAAATACTTTCATATTTTTGGGTGCAAATGCTTTGTTTTGAAGACTCATCCTGAACAGTTGACCAAGTTTGAGCTAAAGGCAGATGAAGGAATTTTTGTTGGCTATCCACTGTCAACAAAAGCATTCAGAGTTTACAATCTGAGAACTAAAGTGATCATGGAATCTATACATGTGTCTTTTGATGACAAGAAAATAACTGGACTTGAAGACATAGATGAATATGATCAACTGAACTTTGAAAATGAAGATTTAAACTCTGTTGAAGTAAACTCTGATCAAACTATTCTGACAGACTATGTTGAAACAGACTCTGAACCTCTACTGGTAAACACTGGAGAAACTTCTCAGCCACAACAAAGGGAAGAACCAGTTGAGAGGAAGCATGATCAAGGTGAAGACTCAAACATTGATACTGAGTCAACTGAAAAATCTGGATCAAACTCTGATGAATCAAACTCTGAAAATTCAAATTCTGACTCTGGGCAGTCAAGTTCAGGGGGAGTCTCAGAAAATGAAGAAAGCCCACAACAAAATCAGGAGAGCATGGATCAAGGGGGAGGATCACATGATGACAGAAGTCATTTGCCTTCTGCTAGGAATGGACTAAATCACATACACCTGATTTGATAATTGGTGATCCAGATGCAAAAGTGAGAACAAGAAATGCCACTGCAAGTGAATGTTTGTTTCATGCATTCTTGTCTAAGAATGAACCAAATAAAGTGGAAGAAGCTCTTCAAGATGCTGACTGGATAACAGCAATGCAGGAAGAGTTGAACGAATTTGAAAGGAATGAAGTTTGGACCCTTGTACCAAGGCCAAAGAACAGATCTATTGTTGGTACTAAATGGGTTTTCAGAAACAAGACTGACAGTGAAGGTGTTATCACAAGGAACAAGGCTAGACTGGTAGCAAAAGGCTATTCACAATAGGAAGGAATAGACTATGATGAAACATTTGCTCCAGTTGCAAGATTGGAGGCAATCAGAATTTTTCTAACATATGCCTCTCACAAGAAATTCAAAGTGTTCCAAATGGATGTGAAAAGTGCTTTTCTGAATGGGAAGCTTGAAGAAGAAGTGTTTGTTGAACAATCACCAGGATTTGTGGACCCAAAATATCCAGACCATGTCTATAGGCTGGATAAAGCACTCTATGGACTTAAGCAAGCACCAAGGGCATGGTATGAAACTCTGGCTCAATTTCTCTTAGAAAGTGGATTCAACAGAGGTACTATTGACAAAACTCTGTTTTATTTCAAATCTGGGAGTGACTTGCTTTTAGTTCAGATATATGTTGATGACATTATCTTTGGGTCTACTAATGATAAACTCTATAAGAAGTTTGCCAAGCTCATGCAGTCCAAATATTAAATGAGCATGATGGGAGAGCTTAGTTATTTTCTAGGCCTACAGGTAAGACAAACAGATGATGGTATCTTCATTAATCAAGCAAAATATACCAGAAATCTTCTCAAGAAATTTGGTATGCTTGACTGTTCATCTGCATCAACTCCCATGGCAACAGCAACTAAATTGGACAAAGACACAAAAGTTTCAGTGGATATGACAAACTACAGGGGCATGATAGGATCTCTTCTTTACTTGACAGCTAGTAGGCCTGACATCATGTATGCAACCTGTCTTTGTGCAAGATTTCAGGCAGATCCTAGAGAGCCACATCTGACAGCTGTGAAAAGAATCTTCAAGTATCTCAAGGGCACCATATCATTAGGTCTGTGGTACCCCAGAGAATTAGATTTCAAGGTACTTGGGTATTCTGATGCAGACTTTGCAGGCTGCAAGATAGACAGAAAGAGCACTAGTGGAAGTTGTCAATTTCTTGGTGACAGACTTGTCTCTTGGTACAGCAAGAAACAGAAATCAATTTCTACATCTACAGCTGAAGCAGAGTATATTGCAGCTGGTAGCTGTTGTGCACAGATCTTGTGGATGAAGAATCAATTGCTGGATTATGGATTGAGGTACAGTAAGATTCCTATTTACTGTGATAATCAAAGTGCTATTGCTATGACAGGTAATCCAGTACAGCATTCAATGACCAAGCACATCAGCATAAGGTACCATTTCATCAGAGAACATGTGGAAGAAGGGAATATTGAACTACATTTTGTGTCTATAGAACAACAGCTTGCAGATATCTTCACCAAACCATTGAGTGAAGCTACATTTACAAGACTGGCCAATGAACTAGGAATGGTCTCTAGTTTTGACTAAGGAATGTTGGTTAGATTCAAATTTTACTTATGTAATGTGTTGCTCATATTTCCTTGATTTGTTAAGTGCTAAGTGAACTCTGTTGATTAAACTCTGTTATGCATACTCTGTTAACATGTTTTTCTTTAAACACTGTCAAACTCTGTTAAATTCTGTCAGCATGCCTGTATGTCACACACTGTTAATAAGTTTGATAAACTCTGTGAATTCTGAGTTGATTATTGTCTGAATGGAAACACCAATGAAGAAATAGGTATGAAGCATGATTCTCAGTAATTAATCATGAATCTTTCTGAGTTATTGTGATCCAATCTTAGATTGTGCAGAAAGTTAACACAGCATGATACTGGTTCATATTTATAGCATCTCTTAGTTTATTTTGTCCTAAACTCTGAGTCTATAAATACTGTATGCATTGCCTCTCATGAATAACTACTGATGTTGATGAACTCTAAACTCTGTTAGTTATACTCTGGTAGATTAAAATGCTTACTGCAATACCCCCAAAGAAAATGTATATAGGTTGCTATACTCCTTTGAGATTATGTTGGTGACTAGGATGACCCAGGAACCTATTGCTATATAATATGGGCTAAAATTCTCTGATTTTTGGTGACTAGTCAAAGACTAGGATGACCCAGGAACTTATCAAAATGATAAGGGCTAAAATTTTTGAATTTTTGGTGACTGGCTCCAACCTCTAATTACTGGAATGAATAGAATAATAAAAAAATAAAAAAAAATAGAGGGGGTATAAAAGAAATTAAATGTTACTGTATATAGATTGATTACTACAGAGTTTAGCTTTCATCACACAGTCAGTGTTTACTATGAGAGTTTGTACATCCAGTGTTTATTGATTTACTTTATGGATTTTATGAAAAATTAGATGCTCTAAAAATTGATTTGGTAAACTCTGCTACACACACACATATTTTCACAACCGTGCAATTTTTGAAAAGGTTTCAGTGATAAAGTTGGAGAATTGACAAACGCTGTTGATTTGTGGTTAATACTCTAAGGTAACTTATCATCTGGATAATTTGAAAATTTTGGAGTAAATAGTGCTTTTGACAACTGTTAATAAGTGTATTGTGTTAAAGTGTCTTGGAAATAGGAAAGAGAATACAGCGGTGATAATTGCTATTTTTACTGCGCATGATTAATTGATCCACTGCATGTATGACACATGTCCCACTTACTCATTATTGTGTCCCACTCACACATTAATCTAGGAACTGTTGAGTGTTTGAATACACAAACGATTGAGTTTTAATTTTTAATTACAACTCTAATTACTTTTGTGTACATCTCACAATTACTTTCACCCACTCACTTTTACATCTCACAGTTCTCTCAGTTTTCACTTGCGCATTTTCGCAAACACTTTTCCTACATACACTTTTTATTGTGATTTCTTGCCCGTTTCTTGATTTAATGGCTTCTAAATCATTCACTGTTCTTGGTCTACGTTTTGCCCCTAACAATTATGCAGCCCACTCAATAATGAACGTGTTCCAGAAGCGTTTCATCTTATGCAGAATTTCTTAAGAGACTCAGAGATTGGACAAGCTCTGGTTGAACCTAGTATTCTCTCTGCATCTCAAATTGCCACTTTTTGGCAAAACTCAGTCTATGTGGATGAAGGAGAGAATGGGACTCCAACCATCATCTTCACTCATGATGAACAAGAGTTTGTGATTACTCCACAAACTGTCAGAGAAACGATGGGTTTTGATACGCACACCTCTTATGCTTATGTTGGTGAACCTCAATTGAGAGAAATGCTACAGGAGATAGGCTACATGGATTCTCTTGACAGGCTTGGCAGTGTAAAGAGGCCTAATCTCAGGAAGGAATGGAATTTTTTCTTCGACTGCATCACAAGAACATTCCAGAAGAAGGTTACTAACTGGGATGCTATTCCAATGGACAGTCTACAAATCGGGTATTCTCTACTTTATGGTAGTAATTTTGATTTTGGTAGATATGTTCTAATGAATCTAGGTGATAAACTGTCAGAGTCTACTACAGTTTATTTTGCTCGATTTTGTCAAATGCTATTCACTGCTTGTGTATTTGGTTTAGAGATTGTTAAAGCTGATGTGATTCAGCCTTTTAGAGTCAACAAGAGAATATTCTCTGATATGACTAATAAGGATGCTGGTAAAGAAAACCTACCTGTTTTTGTTCTGCCACTTGCTTTGCAGAATTTTCTCAACCAACCTCAAGACCAACCACAACCAGAACCACATCCTGAACCACTAAACACTGAACATACTCAAACCTTAAACACTGAACCATCTATATCACCTACTCACACTGTACCTACTCAACAACCTGCAACCTCAAACCAAACCTCTATCCCTGAACCACAACCTGCATCTACTCACAACACTCCATCACCAATCACAAACACTGCTCCAACCCAAAATCCTCAATCTCCAATCATAAAACAATCTTCACACATTCCACAACTAAACACTGAACCATCACAATCTCAACCATAACCACAGCCTAAAGCAAAAAGAGGCAGAGTAAAGTAATCAGCAGCAACTACTGAAAGACATGCAAGAGTTAAGAAGACAATAGAGAAACACATCAAAGCAAAACAGACATCTCCTGGAGCTGTTTATGCTAGAAGAAAGATTCAAAGAGCAAAAAGACCTAAATCACCCTCTGTGGTGGCAGAATCTAGTAAAGAAGATTCAGATGAAGTGCCTCTAGTTAAGAGGAGAAAACTAGTAATCTCTGATTCTGATGGTGAAAATGTTGAAGCTTCAGAGGTGGTTTCACAGCAAACACCTACTGTTGAGGCTGAAAAAGATATACCTGCAGAGGTTGATATGCCTGCAGAGGTTGAAATGCCTGCAGAAGAGGATAATAGAGATGGCTTTTCTCCAATGGATGATACTCTTGATTCATTCATGCTATTCTCTGATCCTATCTCACCTATTTTTGCTCAATCTGAAGCAACTGGTGTAGCTGATCAACCTACAGTTGTCATTTCTGAAACTGTAGCATCACATACATAGTTAATCTCAGATGCTCACCAGACTGTTGAAGGAGGTGATGAAGTTGATCAAGCAACCAAGGCTACTTCTCAGCCTATGCTTGTTGATGACACAAATGCAAACTCTGTTGCTGAGCATGAGCAACATGAAGAAAATCTTGACAAGGTTGCAGAAGAAATTGCAGAAACTATGGCTGACAATGCTCAGCACAGTGTTTCACTTGAAGATGATGCAGAACATGCTAAAGCTGCAAGTGTTGAACTTGAAGGTGAAAGCAGTGTAAACTCTGATTCTTTTCTGAGTGCACCAGTGCAAACAGACAATAAACATACCTCTTTTGATCAACCTTGTAAGTCTCATGAAATTGAAAAAGCACAACTTGCAAAATTTGCTGCTGACTGGTACAAAGAGGATTGCATTTTTCCAAGAGGGAGAGCAGCTAATTTTGTTAAGCAAACTGCCAACACTATCTCCAATCCAAAGATTCTTTCTTGCTTAAAAGCAACTGTAGTTCAAGTCAAAACTCTAAATGGTAGATTTGATGAAACTAAGAAGGCAATCACTGACTTGAGGACTGAGATCCAAACTAGAGAAATGAACATGGAAAGAGAGTCTAAACTCATGACTACAAAATTTTCTAAAGCTCAAGACAATCTCTTTGCCAGGCTGGGTAAAATTGAAGAGAATCAGTCTGCCTTGTCTGTTAAAATTGATTCTATTGCTACCTCTTTGGAGTTGATTACATCTATACTCATGCCTGATGATGTCAAAAAGGGGGAGAGAGTTTCAAAGTCAAAATGCAAGCAATTTCAAACTCAAACTCAGAAGGATGATGCTGGAGATGGAGGAGCAAATAATAAAAGCAAGGGCAAGGCTGTAGAAACTCAAACTCTGAAAACTAGCAGCAAGTCTCTTAAATCACAGTCTGCTGGGTTAAATACTCGAGGTTCTTCAAAGACTAAGAGTTTGGTACTATCCTCTGATCCTCAGACTGATGAGGAATTGGCTGCTAAGTTATTCTTAGAAGAAAATGAAGAGGGAGTTACAATTGCAGATGTTCAAGCTCAAGAGAAGATATTTCTAGCAGAACATAAGAAAGCTGTGAAATCTGGAAATTCTAAGAAGAATGTGAGAGCTGCAAAGCCTGTTCTTAAAGGCATTCAAATCAAAGAAAAAGTTGGTACTGAACAAAGGATGCAAGTATCCAGAAAACCAACAGATGCAGACTTTAAGCAAAAGCTGAAAGGCATTGCTGGAGAAAATACAACCTCTGTTTCTACACAAGTTGTAAAGAAGAATGAAAACACAACCTATGTTGCTACACAAGTTGTGAGCACACCTTTACAATCTTCTCAGCTGAAATCAATTTTTGGAAAGGGAACTCTTCATGATCCAAATCAAGCACTTAAAGGTTCTATGGATTTCACTGATGGAAGAGTATTTTCTGGGAAAATTGGAAACAACAAGGGTGGTATAGTATCACACAGGGATAAAAGGCAGAATGTTAGTCCTAGAGATCCATCTTCACTGACTGTTCCAGGTCAAGGTGTTGTCCCCTCAACAGAGTTTAGACAGACTGGAATCAGTACAGTTGGTCTATCAGAAGAGCCTAAAGAAATGTTTTCTATTATACTTCATGGCAGATGGAACAGTTTTTAAAATTGGGGAGAATGATATTGGTTTGAAATATTGGGAAGAACTAGAACATGTTCTGTATCTTTTCAAGGAAACAAATCAAAGGACTCAATCTGTTGCCAATGTGCTTAGACAGAAGATGCTTTAGAATCTGGCAAGAAGAGGCATGAAGTATAACATTAAATATGTTCCTAAGTACAGAGACTGGAATGGAAAGCTGATAGAGATGGAAAAGGGAACTACAAAGCTAAAGACTGATCTTGGAATCACTGTTCTTGATTTTAATGTGAAGTCTGAAGAGGTGAAGTATATCAGATTGGGAAATGAAATGAGAAGAAACAAAATCTACGATCTCAGAGCTGCTATCTATCAGACTGATGAGAATGATCCTCAGTTGAGAGAGATCAAGGAAGCTATGGAGAATGAACTTGAAAATGCTGAAAGAAGATTGCTTATAGACTATCTCAGAGCTAAACCAGATCTTGAAGAGATTAGAGGTTAAAGTCTGTAAGAGTTTTCTTATTTTTGTAGATTTTTGTTAAGTAGAAGCTTAAACTCTGTTTGTATATTAATCACTGTAATTTTGTATTTGTTTTGACATCATCATTTACTGTAAACTTGTACATTCTTGCTAATGAACAAGTTGGGGGAGATTGTTAGAAATGATTGATGAAAACAGTGTTTAGGAGCTACAGCGACAAATCAGAGTTTAGCTGGAAGCAGTCATAGTTTAGTTAAACACTGACTATGGAAGCTCGACAGAGTTTAGTTAAACTCTGTCTGGAAGCAGCGCGTACGAAGTCAACAGAAGATATTAGAGATCAATTGAAGATTGATATGGAAGCGAGATCTTTGGAGATTGGATAGCTATCAAAGATATCGAGTTGACTTAGAAGACGTGTGACAATCTGTAATTGATATCATTGTATAGCTGATTATTAGGAATATCAATTAGAGATTGTATCGAAGCTGTATGTTTTATAAATACAGTTAGGTTAACCCTAGAAGGGTATCGTGCATCGAACTATCTTTATTGTAACCTAGCAGCTCTTTGTGATAGTTTACATCACGAAGAGGGTTTTTAATACCAGAAGATTTAAAGTGCATAATCATCTTACTTGTTATTCTCTCATCTAATATTGATTATTAGTGTGTATTCGGCCTAACAATCATCATGCACCTTTGGAAGGTGGTCGGAGCGGTGGTTAAACCGAAAGCTAGGCGACGATAGGCAAAGGTTCCAAAGGGACATGTGAAGGTGGTCTTTTCCTGGTCTTCGGGAGCTATGGGAATTTGGAAATAACCGGAATAACCATCTAGAAAACAGTAGTAGGCATGACCAGTTAACCTTTCTAACATTTGATCTATAAATGGTAAAGGAAAGTGGTCTTTCCTAGAGGCATCATTGAGTTTCCTATAGTTTATGCACACCCTCCAACCGGATTGGACATGAGTAGGAACTTGCTCATTGTTCTCGATTGTCACCACAGTAATACCCGACTTTTTAGGTACTACCTGAATCGGGCTAACCCAAGAGCTATCAGAAATGGGATAAATGATTCCATTATCTAGACACTTAAGGATTTCTTTCCTAACAACCTCCATCATGGCGGGGTTCAACCGCCTTTGTGGTTCTCTGACTGGTTTGGCATCATCGACTAAGTGAATCCTATGTTGGACAATGGCCAGACTAATTCCTTTAATATCCGAGATACTCCAACCTATGGCTTCCTTATGTTCTCTAATCACACTTACAAGCTCATCCTCTTGTGACTTGGTCAAATTAGAGGCAATTATAACGGGAAGAGACTCGTTAGGACCTAAAAAGGCATACTTAAGAGTGTCGAGAAGAGGTTTGAGTTCTAAATATGGCGGCTTTGACTCAATGGGTTCACTAGCTTCGAAAAGTGACAGAGGAAGTGATTCACATGCGTGGTTATTTGTAGGAATGGTGGAATCTAACATTGCATTGACCTCATTTGTATATTCGGAAACATCCCAACTTTGACCAAAGTGGTTTAAACAAAAATCAAGAGCATCATTAGGGTTTAAGAATTCTTGATCAACTATTTCATCAATTAAATTGACATCCATAGGTTGATCATAATAATCATCGGGTTGTTTCCCTAAATGAAAAATATTGAGGTCAATGGTCATGTTCCCAAATTTTAGTTTCATTAATCCGTTCCTACAATTAATCAATGCATTGGAAGTTGCTAGAAATGGTCTTCCTAAAATGATAGGAATCTGATTCTTAGGGTCCTTGACCGGTTCGGATTCTAGAACGACAAAGTCAACGGGGAAGAAAAAGTCACCTACTTTAATCAGCACGTCTTCAATAATTCCATTAGGAATTTTGATAGAACGATCGGCTAATTGAAGCGTAACATTAGTTCTTTGAAGCTCTCCTAAACCTAGGGCTTGATAGACAGAAAAGGGAAGCAAGTTCATACTAGCGCCTAGATCGAGTAATGCCTTGTCCATAAAAGTATTGCCTATGACACATGAAATTGTAGGACAACCGGGGTCCTTATATTTCAAGGGAATTTGGTTTGAAAGAATTGAACTAACTTGAGAAGTCAAGAAGGCTTTCTTAGGGACGTGATTAGTTCGCTTATGAGTGCACAAATCTTTTAGACATTTCGCATAAGAGGGAATTTGTTGAATCGCGTCTAAAAGAGGAATGTTGACTTTGACTTGGTTAAAAACTTCTAAGATCTTGTCCATTTGAGCCGTTTGTTTAGGCAAAATGAGTCTTTACGGATAAGGGGCTTTCGGATTAAAGACTCGTTCACTAGGTTCTTCGGGGATGGGTGTTGTCCCACTCGTTGATCCTTGTTCTTTTGAACTCTCGGGTTGAAGACTAGCGTTTGGTTCAGAATTTGACTCGTCTTCTTCGGGAGACTTGTCACCGACATGATTTTATTTTTGTTTACCGGACCTTAGGGAAATGACTGCATTCACATTGTCATGGGATCTTTGATTAAGAGGAAATTTAGGATTGACCTCGGGTTGACTTGGAAACTTGTTCTTCCCTCGCTCACAAATAGTGTTCGATAATTGACCCAATTGAACCTCTAACTTGGATATGGATTGAGCATTAGAATTTAACAATTGCCTATCTTGAGTTATGGTTTGCATGAAATTAGTTTGAGATTTCAATAATGCCTCGATACTCTTCTCTAAGGAATTAAGTCGCTTATCCGAATCGTTAAACCCGGGAGGGTTCAATGGCGCTTGAGTAGGATAAGAAGCTTGAATCGGGTTTGGATAAGGACCTTGGTATGGAGTCGGGTAAGAGTTCGGCTTTTGAAAAGAAGGTGGCGGAGGTTGGTAATTTTGACCTTGACTCCATGAAAAATTCGGGTGGTTCTTCCACCCGGAATTGTAGGTCGGTGCAAACAAGTCATTCCTAGGCCTAGGTTGGAACATTGCATTCACTTGCTCAAAGTCGGGTTGAGACTCGAAGTTCGAAGGATTATAGTTCGGGTACACGGACGTAGGTGCGGGACCACTATGAGTTTCTAAAGCTTCAAGTCGTCTAGTAAGAGTAGCTAATTTGGCATCGGTTGCAATATTGTTTCCAATTGAATGCATACCCCTAGAAGAACTAGACGACTCGTTGGACTTATTAGGTTCCCTAGTAGACTCCCACAACATCGTCTTTTCCGCTAATTCCTCGAAAAAAGCCCACCCTTCGTCCTCTTGAACCTTCATCTTCAAAATCCATTCCCGAAGAACCTAGTGAACGTGTCTTTAAGCCTAAAGCTCCTTATCCTCAAAGACTCCTTTCAAATAAACAAATGGGTCAAATGGACAAGATTTTGGAAGTCTTTAAGCAAGTCGAGATAAACATTCCTCTTTTAGATGCCATTCAACAAATCCCTTCTTATGCCAAGTGTCTAAAAGATTTGTGTTCTCACAAGCGATCCACCCATGTCCCTAAGAAAGCCTTTTTGACTTCTCATGTTAGTTCAATTCTTTCGAATTAAATTCCCGTGAAATATAAGGACCCCGGATGTCCTACAATTTCATGTGTCATAGGCGATACCTTTGTGGATAAAGCGTTACTTGACTTAGGAGCGAGTGTGAATCTTCTTCCATTTTCTGTCTATCAAGCCCTAGGGTTAGGTGAACTTAAGAAGACGAACATGACACTTCAACTAGCTGATCGATCTATCAAAATGCCTAAAGGTTTAGTAGAAGATGTCTTGATTAAGATTTGTGACTTTATCTTTCCAGTTGACTTTATCGTTCTCGAGACTCAACCTGTCATGAATCCTAAGAACCAAATTCTGATCATTTTAGGATGACCTTTTCTTGCTACATCCAATGCCTAGATCAATTATAGGAATGGTTCGATGAAACTCACTTTCGGTAACATGACCATTGACATTAACATTTTCAATGTAGGAAAAGAACCCAATGAGCTTTATGAACAATCAAAAGGGGTTAATGTTGTCAACAAGTTTGTCACATGGTCTAGCTTTGAGGATAGTGAAATTGAGTCTCTTCTCAAGGAGGATTTTAAAGTCAACTATGCGTCTAATCAAGCGTATAATGAGTCGTTAAGGGATATGACTTCGGAAGAAATGCTGAGAGAGTTAGATGACATTTGTTCCAAGTGGGAGAAACCACCCGAGGTTGTTAGTGTTGAGCCCGTTGTTAAGAGTCTCGTGGGAACACTTCCTGCATTTGACTCAACTTTGTATCATCCCGAGTTTGATCAACAACCCTTAGGAGAAGATGAACCATCATCTTACGTCATTCCTAGTGATTCAACCCATGACCAAACTTTCATTGTCTCTAATTTGCTTAAACAAAATGAAGAAGCCTTAAGTTGGTTTAGGGAGAACATTAGTGACACTTGTTCCATAAGGTTGAATGATTCTTTGTTACTTGAGAAAGTATTTTATAATCAAAATTTTCAAAAATGTCTTGATTTTTTCTCAAAGTTGCATCCCAATTTTCCCACCGGCATCGGCTGATTCGGTTTTATTCCTTTGCCTCCCCTCGTGAAAGATAGGTATGGGGGAGAAATTTTGTGCCTAAGTCGGTTAATTAGTTGTTTTTCATATTTGTTCGTCTCCGTCATCCCTTGTCAGGTATTATCTCCTCATTCTTCTTTGTCATTTATCTTGCATTTACATACATTGAGGACAATGCATGATTTAGGTATGGGGGAGAGTTTTAGTGTAAATACATAAAATTGAAAAATCCAAAAAAATTAAAAAATTTGAAAAATCCAAAAAATAGAGATAATTTAGCTTAGTTGTCCTTCCCACTCTTTAAACTTTAGAACTAGTTGGTGTCAACTGTTTTTCAAAAAAAATTATATGTATAATGCCTTTAAATAATTTGAACGTAGTCAAGTAAGGTTTTCCTCATGAAACTTGTGTCGAACAAATTTTTGCTTAAAAGTCCAAGACAACACTCCTCTTGTAGAGATCGTCTACGAGTTTAAAGGGTTGGTAAACCTAAAATTACCCGTGATTCCTACGACAGTGAGTATAGGTTTTTCGTCCGCATTTTTCTTTTTGTTTTACTCGAGGACGAGCAAAAGATAGGTATGGGGCATTTGATAAGTGCTTATTTTTGCATATTTTTATTACCTATTTATTGTTTGAACTCGTATTTTAATAAATTATTTTGTTGTATTTCAGGAAATTCATGAAAAATAAAGAAAAAAGTGCAAAGAAGGAGAAAAGATGAAGAAAAATGAAGAAAAAAAGGAAAAAAAAGGATTAAGAGTTTGAAGCAAATTGGAATATTTCAAACACACCCCAAAACCTTCATCTGACTTTTTATTCAGCAGCAGCAAACTTGGAAAGATGAAAGCCAGCAATCTTGAAAAAGGAGTGCAGCATGATTTATTCCTATGACTTTCACTTTGCTTTCATATGTAAGAAAAGTCTTATAAAAGGACACTGCAATTACAAAAGCCGGGGATCTTTGGCACTTTACCTTTTGCTAAGCCAGTACCTTTTGCATCAATTTTTGCTAAACTTTTCTTTACTTTTGTTTTGGCCGGTTCTTTTCTCTTCAGTCTCATTTTAGTTGTAATATTACTTACCCTAAATTTTGTAACCTCCATCTTGTAAACTCTTTCATTTTATTAATGCAAATTTTCATTCCCTCTTCATTTTCTTGTCTTACTTTTTCATTTATTTCGTAAATCCGTTTAGTGGACAAAGTAGCGAAATGCTAACCACTTGGGGTTGAAAGTAACGATTTCAATTTTTTGAGTCGTAGTTAATGATCATATTTGAGCCCCTTTAAATCTCAATTTTATTGTGGGTTTATAATTTTAAATTTTAGATTTAATTTTTATGTTTTATGTGTTAGTATAATAAATAAAAAAATCAGTTTTATTTCTTATTTTCAGTACGTTTTATGCGTTGTTAACTTTTTAATTCGAAGCTTAATAGTTAATAGTTTTATTCGAAGTAAAATTAAAATCCCCTGTTTTCTTCTCAGAACCAAAGAAACCCAGCTTCTTGCTTTTCTTCGTTTTTTTCGATTTATTCACAAAACCCACCAACCAATCCATTTTCTTCTTCTTCTACTTCGATTATACAATCATTCCCATGTGTCTTCTTCTCCATCGAGCCACCTCACTTCCCTTAACTTCTCTTTTTTTTTCCTTGTCTCAATCAAACACCCCTATTTTTTTTAAACACTATAGGAGCAAAAACTCGCAAATATTTGATTCGACATTGTTCTAACATGTGGGTTCTCTCTCAGGTATCGAATAACTTTCCTATACAATTTTTCCATCAAAAGTTTTGTACAAATGTGTCGTCTTGGACTTTTAAGCAAAAAAATTTTCGACACAAGTTTCATGAGGAAAACCTTACTTGACTACGTTCAAATTATCTAAAGGCATTATACATATAATTTTTAAAAACAGTTAACACCAACTAGTTCTAAAGTTTTAAAGAGTGGGAAGGACAACTAAGCTAAATTATCTCTATTTTTTGGACTTTTCAAAATTTTGTAATTTTTTTTTTGGATTTTTCATTTTTATGTATTTACACTAAAACCCTTCCCCCATACCTAAATCATGCATTGTCCTCAATGTATGCAAATGCAAGATAAATGACAAAGGAGAATGATGAGAAAATACCTGATAAGGATGAAAGGGAGTTTACAAATACCTACTGAAGAAACTTACTTGAATCATGGATCGATGAGGTGGATAACCTCTTCCTCGGAATCAATTGGCAGCTCTAAAAATGGTTTGTGTCTTTGTCCATTAACTTTAAATATATCACCATTTTTAGGATTTTCAATTTCAACAGCACCGTGAGGAAAAACAATCCTAACAATGTATGGATCTTCCCACCTAGATCTCAATTTTCCGGGAAATAAATGAAGCAAACTACAAATATTTATTGAATTTTTTTCTCTTTTTTTTTCTTCTTTTTTTAGACACTATAGGAACAATTTTCACAAAGGTTTGATTCGACATTGTTCTAACATGTGGGTTCTCTCTCAGGTATCGAATAACATTCCAATAAAATCTGCGTATATTTTGTGAAAAATATACGCCGACATGATTTTCTTTTTGCTTACCGGACCTTAGGGAAATGACTGCATTCACATTGTCATGAGATCTTTGATTAAGAGGAAATTTAGGATTGACCTCGGGTTGACTTGGAAACTTGTTCTCCACTCGCTCACAAACAGTGTTCGCTAATTGACCCAATTGAACCTCTAACTTAGATATGGCTTGAGCATTAGAATTCAACAATTACCTATCTTGAGTTATGGTTTGCATGAAATTAGTTTGAGATTTCAATAAAGCCTCGATACTCTTCTCTAAGGAATTAAGTCGCTTATCCGAATCGTTAAACCCGGGAGGGTTCAATGACGCTTGAGTAGGATAAGAAGCTTGAATCGGGTTTGGATAAGGACCTTGGCTTTGAGTCGGGTAAGAGTTCGGCTTTTGAAAAGAAGGTGGCGGAGATTGGTAGTTTTGACCTTGGTTCCACGAGAAATTTGGGTGATTTCTACACCCGGGATTGTAAGTAGGAGCAAAAGGATCATTCCTTTGGTTTGGTTGAAACATGGTATTGACTTGCTCACACTCGGGAAAGTTCGAAAAACTTTGGTTATAATTCGAGCACATAGACACTTGTGAGGGGGCCTTACATAGGGCTTCGAGTCTTCTAGTTAGAGTAGCTAATTTGGCATCGGTTGTAATAGAATTTTCAATTGAATGCAAACCCCTAGATGAGCTAGACGACTCGGACTTATTAGGTTCCCTAGTAGACTCCCACAACATCGTCTTTTCCGCTAATTCCTCGAAAAAGGCCCACCCTTCGTACTCATCTTTCTCCATGAATTTTCCTTGGCACATAGACTCTAATAATGCGGTTGTTTGACTATCTAAGGCTTCGTAAACAATTTTGCAAAGTCTCCATTTTTCTATTCCATGGTGGGGACATTGTGATAAAAGGATTTTAAAACGATCAAAATATTTCCAAAAAGACTCATTTTCCTTTTGATGAAATTGATTTATTTCGTTTGTAATCCTAGTAGTCTTATGGTTTGGAAAATATTTTTTTAGAAACATTGCCACAAATCCCTCCCACGTGGAAATAGAATTAACAGGAAGACTATACAACCATTTCTTAGCATTTTCTTTCAAAGCGAAGTTGATTAGTCTAAGCCTAATGGAGTCTTCGGTCAATTGTTGGAGTTTTTGTAGGGCACAAACCTCCTCGAATTCATGAAGAAAAAGATACGGATCCTCACCCTCACTCCCGGTAAACTTAGGTAACATGCTAATGTGATGACCTTTCATCTCAAAGTTATTACCATTAACTGGTGGAAGAGTGATACAAGAAGGTTGGGTCGATCGGGCGGGATAACAACGATCCTTAAGAGATATTGCCATGGTAACTACGGGGTCAAGTATTTCTACTGGTTCGGATTACGAAGAGGATGAACACTCAATTGGTCTCACTAACCTAGAAGAATTATCTCTAACCCAAGTAGTGCGCATAAACAGAATTGTAAGCAAGTAGCAAATAAGTGCGATGAATTAAACAAACAAAAGAAAGGGTGAAAAATCAAAATAAAAATTCTAGACCTAGGGTTCCTTAACAAAATAAACTAGACCTTGCTCCTAACTTTAAGAACCACCAAAAATTCGGTAAATCAGAAGTTATTCGAACCGATTTGGCCAGGTAGGTGAAAGCATTGCCAAGAGGCTAAACACGGGCCTAAACACCAAATCCTAATTGGCCAGGTAAGCTTTCGCTTGCCTAGACACCAAAATAAATCGGAATAATTAATGATTACGTCGTTTCTTGGGTACCTTCCTAATTGAGCACGAAAATCCTATGGGCCATGTCTATTTTAATTTTATTAAGGCTAAGGGCATGGAAAATGATGGATTACGTGTTGTGGGCCAAGGAAAGAGTGATGAAATCTCTCCCCTTATCTTATGAGTGGTTTTGCCCTTAAGATTTATTAAAAATGATGCAACAAACAGCGATATTATTTAAAAACTATAAACAATTATGGATGATTTAAACTACATGTCCTAAATTCTAGAGAAAAGAAAAATTTAACGTACCTTTGGGTCCTCCAGCGATCACTACAATTTATATGGTATCTAAAATTAAAAACAAGCAAATAAAAATCTAGATGATGTGCCCTAAGTGATTAAATGCATGATGCAACAATTATGTAATTTCTAAATAATTTTTTTTTTTTTATTTTTTTGTGATTTTCTAAAAAAATAAAAAGGCCGAAAAGAGAGAAATACGGATTACCGAAGCACGTTTCCAAAAATTCCAATTTGTTCCGAGCTCCGTGAGAAGATCCCCGTAATTTCCAACTTTAAAAAAATGAGATAAAAATGAGACAAGTAAAACTAATCCGAAAAATTAAAAATTTGTAGCGAAAAATTATAGTCCCCGGCAGCGGCGCCAAAAACTTGATGGGCTAAAAATATGACAATTAAAATCGCAAGCGCACGATCTCGTTTTAGTATTTTAAGATTCGTTCCACAGAGATTAAATTTATTTCGCGTGTCCTTAATTTCTAACTTAGGCGGACTAGAAAAATTTTGGGATTTGGAAAATTGGGGTTTTCTCTATTTTAATTCCTAAAGAAAATTTTAAACTATTTTTTGAAAGTAAATTAAATTATTATTCTATTTTAAACTAATTAATTAAAAGTGAAAAGAACAAAACCAATTTATCCTAAAAATTCTAAATTCGGATTAAAACTAGATTCTATTCTAAAAATTTATTTAATGAAAATTTTAGAAAATTTTAACCTAATGCATTCGTAAATTGAACAAGCCAAAAAAAAAATCAATGAATGAAAAGTAGTGCCATAATTGTGATATCAAGCTACGTACCAATACTAAATAATAAGAAAAGAAAAAAAAAATAGGTGGACCGTGATTAGAAAATTAACAAGGTAATGATTAATAACTAAGTAATTATTAAAAAGTGAATAGCAATAAAGATGATATTAGTGTAAAAGCTACGGGTGATAAAAAGGCAATGGTGTAAAAAGGGCATGGTGCAGGCACGCAGTGAACAAGATAATGAAAAAGAGAGTAGAAAACTTAGCTTCTAAAATTCATAATTATTAAAATATTATCAGAAAAATAAAATAAAAATATCACTATGAAGCTCTAAATTATTTTGAATTTAATAAAATATTTCCAAGTAAGATCCAACAAAAATATTTTAATGTTGGAGCTCACCGGAATCTATGGAGTTGGCCGAAAAATTACCAAGTTTCACCGGAAAATTATTTTTAACCGAAAATTTTAGTTTTCCAACAAACTCAAACCAAGAAGAAGAATCCAAATAAAAAGGGAATGAAAATTTGCATTAATAAACTGAGAGTGTTTACAAGATGGAGGTTACAAGATTTAGGTTAATTAAAAAGAATAAAATATACTAAAAGAAAGCAAAGTGAATCGGCCAAAATAAGAGTAAAGCAAAAAGTTATGGCAAAAAGTGAATTCCCCCTTGCAAATGATCAGGGATCCTCATTTTATAGGCCAGCTTTAATCACATTTGTAAACATCGGCTGCTTGATAATTTATTGCTTTCCCATGTTTTCATTGACAATCTATCAAAAGCTGTAGTTCCCTTTTTTTTCTGCCAGCACTTTAGAACTTTAAAAAACTAGAAACCTTTGACAATCAAATGCTTATTATACCACTCCCCTTAATTGTCAAATGCGAGTTATTTCAAAGATTGACTGTCTCGTTAAAACCTTCAAGGAAAAACCAAGTGGGATAAAAAAAAATTCCTTCTTTCATTTTAGTCCTTTTTCTTCCTCTTTTGTCCTTCTTTTCACTTTATTACTTTCTTTTGTTATTTCTTTATTTTCCTCGAATTTCCTGAAATGCAACAAAATAATTTTTTAAAATACGATTTCAAGTAATAAATAGGTAATAAAAATATGCAAAAATATGCAATTATCAGCTTATAAGCATAAGTGTCATATAAGTGATAAGTAGATCGGAAATTATAAGTCAGTAGAGTGTTTGGTAAATCAAAACTTATAAATCAGTAGAGTGTATGGTAAATCAAAATTTATAAGTTAACTTTTTTTATTATTTTCAAAATATTTGTTTTTTAATATATATATATATATATCAATGGATGTCAATGGATAGATCTCGATGAGTAGAGTAATTTGATATATACATATCAATTTTCTAATGAACGGATCAAAAGATATATGATTTTGAAGATTTGAAGGATATTATATATTGCGTGTATCGAGAAATAAGTTATAAGCATAAGTTGAATGTTAGGATTTCCTAACATTCAACTTATCAACATATAAGTTATAAGTTGAGCTAAAACTTAAATTGGCAAACACCCCTCATAAGTTCTTATGGCCTTATAAGTCATAAGTATGGAACCCCAAACAGGCCCAGAGTTTCCTAACTTTTTTTCTGAAAAAAGTCAACTTTTTTTTTTTTGCAACTTGTAGAATCTTAAACATACATTAAATACTTGTATAAAAAAAATTATCAAAATATGAAATTTTTACCCAAAATGGACTTATTTTAAGTCTGGCCAAACAGGCCATTACCTTTCAACTTAAAATAAATTGTCCCAAACACCCCAAAAATGTTTCAGGTAACCATTTTATTTATGTTTGTAAATAATTTTAAATTACAAATGAGCGTGATAAACAAATACAGGCCCGACTATTAACCTATGTAGTCAGCCAAACTGCACAAGGCCCAAAATTTTCAGGGGCCCCCAATTAGTTAAGGTCCATTACAGAGGTAGGCATCAGTGACAGTAAAAAAAAATGCTATTTGGCAAAAAGAAAAAAAGAAAAATTGAAACTCTAACAACTGGCGAGATTTTTCAGCTGGGCAGCATGGGCTTCTCTCTCTCAATCTTGATTTGCGGAAGAAATCAAATGAGTATCATTATATCTCTCTACTCAATCAATTTATTCTTATGGCGATTCCAATTCACAAGTAACGGTAAAAAAATCTCTTTTATATACAACTCATCTTATTTTCATTCTTTACATATCATTATCTCAATCAACTCAATATCAATTCACTATATTATATTTATCTTCTTTTCAATTGATTATAGCTAAACAAACAACCTGCTGGTTCTGGGAATTTACTATACATATATTTGGATTTCGGACTCCGATTTGGTCAATTTCATCAAAAGGAGGCACATGGCTTGAAGAATTATAGACTTAGAGTACTCGTTGTTGGCTTAAATTGCAGTTTCCAGGTTTTTTCAATCCATTTATCACTTTCATCATATTATAATTTCTTGTGAGATTTTTAATTATGACTCCAAAAATTAGAAAATATGATTCCGGGTATGAAAAACGCAAGAAAAAAAAATGGATGAAGAATTGGTTGAGTCTCAAAGAGGAGCGCTTAATAGGTTTTTAATAAAAGAACCACAAGTTTCGATTGAAAATGAAAATGTTGCTAATGTGCCTAATAATCCTAGTGTGTCTACTGATCTTAATGTGCCTATTGATGCTAATGTGTTTATTGATGCTAGTTTGCCCACTAATGCTAGTACTCCTATTCAAAATGCTGATATTAATAATGTGCCAGTTGAAGATGCCAATATTGATGATGCGTCTATTGAAAATGATAACGTGGCTGTTGAAAATGAAAATATTGAACTTATGTCTAAAACTTGTCATTTTCCTGATATATATGATCCAAGAACTTGGGATGGGCTTGATTCTAAGTTGATTGATTTATTAAGTAGAAAGGGGTCCTAAAAGGGATAATTCTATTACAAAAGGTCCTAAAGATAAATTTTTCAGGAGGTTTACTAGTAACTTGTACACTAGAGTTTTAGCAAATGGTGAGAAGTGTGATAGAGATTGGCTTGTTTACTCAAAAGAGCTTGATAGATTATTTTGCTTTTGTTGTAAAATTTTTTAAAAAGGAATTAGTAGAGGTCTATTAATAAATGAAGGTTTTTCGGATTGTGGACATGTTGGCAAAAGACTTAAAGAACACGAGACAAGTATAGATCATGTAAAAAATATGGCCACTTGGTATGACTTACGTCTAAGATTTGAATAGAATCAAACAATTGATAAGGCTACTCAAAAATTAATTGAGATAGAAAAAGATCACTGGAAAAAAGTGTTAGAAAGAATCATAGAAATTGTTAAATTTTTAGCTAAGCATAATTTGCCATTTCGTGGGTCTAAAGAGAGATTGTATGAAAAAAGCAATGGTAACTTTTTGGGTTTAATTGAAATGTTGGCCGAGTTTGACCCAATTGTCCAAGAACATGTTAGACGTATCACTAATATTGATATTAAGAGCCTGTTTGGCATCTCAGAACAACGGACTTAATTGGGCTTAAGCCCATTTCAACTTATTGTAGCCCGTTTGGCAGAATCAGTAACCGGCCTTATTTTTAGTAGATAAGTCGATAATAGAAATGTACAGAAACGAGTACTTCTTCGTTCTAACTTATCCTTTTCTCCCACAAAACACAACGCCGACTACTGAATTCTTCCCTTCCGCTTACCGTTAACAAATTCTTCCGTCCGATCTATTTGTTCTTCCGACTCCTCTCTTCAGGTACTTTCCGTTAAGCCCCCTTTGATCTTGATCTGTGCATTGATTACTATCCTTTTGACATTACTGTCCTTTTTTTATGCAGATGTTTACAAAGAATTTGCAAGGATAGCACAGAAGACATATGAAATTAAACAACTAAAGAATCATTGGGATGCAATGAAAGCATATTACAAACTTTTTAAAAAATTAAAGTTTGGGCAAACTGGATTGCGTTGCGTGATTGTATTGCATGTAGCATTCATAATAGAACAGAGATGTTGTAATTTCTCGAATTTTTTGTTTGCTTTTATCAATTTCTATTTCATTTTCATTTTTAAAACTCAAAATATTCATGTATTAAGAAAATTCTTTATGCATTAAATTTAAAATATTTTAAATTATATTAAAAAAAAAAAAAATTTTAAAAAAAATTGACAACTTATAAGTCAATTGCCAAACAGCTCATTTAACTTATAAGTTAAACACCCAAACACTAAAATATAAGTTATAAGTTATAATTACTTATTTCATATAAGTTACTTATTACATTTAAGTGTTAAGTAACTTATTTTAAGATATCCCAAACGGCCCCTAAGATTCATTATTTAGGTCACTCCATTCAAAATGAGTTAATAATTTTGCTTGGTTCTCACTACACTATATATGGTCTTTGCCAACACCTAAAACCAGTGTTGGCATGTAAAATGTAGCCTTAGATGGCTTAATTTTAATATAAGCCAACATTATATTTTAATGTTACAATAGATGTCAACATATGTTACCTTAAATATAATTATATTAGCAAAGCTAACACTTGTAAGGTGTTACCATAGATTACCAAAAAAATTATTAAAGGGGGGGGAAGGAAAATTTTAATGGAGGGAAAGGAAAATTTTAGTGGGGGGAAGTATAATTTTTGGGGGCCGCCTAAATTTCATTGTAACAAAAAATACACTCTCGACTTCTAACACAAAATACTCTCTCTCCCTAACAGGTATCTCTCTCTCGTTATCTTTTCTCTCTCGTTCTCTCTCGCAAAAACCTAATTCATTTATGTGTGTATGATATTTGTAGAGTTAATTAGAAGCTTTTGTTGTGGATTTCTCTAAACCAGGTAATATCCTTCCCTCTCTATCTCTTATTTCTCCCTCTATCTCTCTCGTTCTCTCTGTGCTCTCTCGTTCTTTTTATCTCTCTCATTCTCGTTCGAATTTGAAGCTAGTTGTGTGGTTCATGTTAATTTAAGATTTGTAAACCCTAAAATTTGGGGATTTTTAATTTTTTTAGTATTTTGAAAAAACCTAATTTCTGTTTTTTAAAATTTGGGGTTTTTTAATTCAGCATTAAATTTGTTTTGTTTTGTGGGATTTTTAATTCTGTACTTTGTTCTTTATATTTAATTTTGAATTTGAAGTTCTTTATGCTTCACTTGGAAATGAGCTGCAAAATAGGTGCTTATGTCTCAGTTGTCATCGAGATAATGTGGAAGCCTTAGGATTCTTCAGCCAAACAGTAGTGAAAGTTAGTTGTAAGTATATGCCATGTGATTTCTGGATTCTCTAAGTTTTTGCATAACTGAATTCGTCAAGAAGTACTTGAAGTAACTAGACTATTTTTCAATCCAATCTCATAACAAATTGATGCTACTACAGAAAATGAAGCTAAATCTCAATTTTCTACATGACAAATCCAACTTCACACTGAAAAGGTGAGATTATATATGCGGTTCTATACTCCGAAACTTATCTTCCTATGTTCTTTTATAAAACTTGAGTTTTTTCAAGTCCCTGTACATGTATCCTGATGCACAAACCTTCATATTTAATGTACTGAATACTTGATGCAGTATTGAACCAATATTTAAATATTTCTTGTTAGATTAGCCATTTGGTGATAGTACTTAGGATGATAAAAGATTGGTAAAACTTTATACTGCTATGCCTCTTAGAAATCCTGACCAATAGACTATGTCGACTGTGAGAAAATTGTTTTCTTTTGGTATTTGGCTGGAGAGTGTAGATGATGTGTGTTGAGATATTGCAATTGCTCTGCTTATCGGTCTTTATGGTATTTGGTTCTATGTTTACTGACTTACAGTTGATAATTAAAATGTTGGTATCACTTCAGTTTCATCTATGTGTATACCTCTCTGCAATAGATAGTATTAGTAACAACAGCAAAGTGAAAATATCTAACTAAGTATAAACACTTCAATTGTCGATGTACTGCTAACTTGTGATTCGACCAAAGGTATGGCATGCTTCTGAATGGTTCTTATGAGATAAACCATGTTTTCAATATTGTACATTAATTATGTTTAGTTTCTTAAAGAAACTTATGAAAAAATTCTAATAACTGCAGATAGTTGTATAGCACTAACATGGAAAATAAGAATAAATATAGCACTAGGATCTGCTAGAGGGTTACAATAACTAACATGGAAAAGTTTTTATGAGTATGAGGACACTGTAATGCACTCAAACAAACAGATGTTTATTCTTTTGGAGTAGTTCTTTTACAGCTGATTACTGGTAGGAAGACTCTAAATGATACCAATGAGAAAAGCTTATTGGCATGAGTAACTTACGATAGACTTGAACTTTTAAAAATCATCCATACTTTTAAAAATCATCCATTGAGCCCTACGCAAAATCTCATCTGTGTGTTTTTTTTATTTAATTGTTGAACATAGGCAGGGCCACTTTTAAGGAAAAAAAACTATGCTGATTTAATGGACCGTGCAATAAGAGACTCTTATGATCTTCTACAACTCTTTTGGATGATTTTAACGTTTACCTTTCTAAAGTAATGCCTCGTCAATTTGTATTTACAACAT
The DNA here is from genome assembly GCA_036435485.1 of Saposhnikovia divaricata. NCBI lineage: Eukaryota > Viridiplantae > Streptophyta > Magnoliopsida > Apiales > Apiaceae > Saposhnikovia > Saposhnikovia divaricata. The sequence continues at coordinate 63,397,947 of CM071598.1, forward strand.
GTGCTCCATGACTTCTTTGCGTTATAGACTTTCATGCATTAGGAAATATGTTAAGCAGTTATAATTTTTACATTTCTGAATGTATCCGTAAGGTAAGATCTCATATTCATATAAAACCACGTAGGTGAATATATATCCCTGCCAAGGTTTTTTGAATATATATCATATGCATGTTACTTATGTAGAAATTATTCTCGTATTTGTTGTCAGGCCTGCTTGTGAAAAGAGCAATATCGAGTCTTGAAGCCCAATTTACAGAATGGAGTTCATACCGGAACTGTGACCTTCTACCCTCAAGTTAGATTTCTATAGCTTGGTACTTGTTAAATTGTGCAACATTCATGATCTTCAGTTTAAGCTTTACGTGTAATTTTTGGAACCAAATTTGGAAAATGTGTTTAGTAATATTTGGAAGAAATTTGGAAAATATATATACCCTGACTGAACTAGTGTTTGGGTCTGAGGAAGCTCAGACAGGACCTTCAATGCTCAATAAATGTTGGAAAAGTTGTCACCTAAACAAGTTACTCGTGCATATCTAAAACAGTCCAAATTTTTTTTCAGGTAAATAATTGTAATCTTTATAAATCTTTGGTCCATATAATGTTTGTTTTTATACAGTCTTACATGTTCTAAAACCTCCCTCATCGTATTTATGCAAGCTAACTAGCTAGTTCATGGTGGGAAGGAACACACCTGTTCATACTGCTTGAGAGACTCATTCGGAAGAAGCAGCCAAAGGAAAAATCTGCAGCCCCTGCATCAAGTATCTCGGATCAGTACTTGGTAGATTTAACAAAGAAAATTAGGGAATAACTTGCGCATGAGATGGATGAAAAATTTGACAAGAAGGTTCGAGAGAATGTCAAGTCGATGATTACTAAGATAGTAGAATATTATGATGATTTGATGATATTTAGAATATTATGGTACTTGCTGTTTGTATGAATATAATATTTTGGGCAGATTTGGCAAGTTGGTTTATGTCCAACTTTTAATATGTAATCACTAATTTGGTATGTTTGTGAAGTCAAAAAATGTAGTGTTTCCTTTTGGCTTTTTTGGTTTGCGTGATTATTTTTAAGGATTTAATTTCGGTAACAACCTTATAAATGTTCATGTAGTTTATGTTGCAACAAACACGAAAATGTGTAGCTAATATTTAGAAAGTGTTTATTAGAAAAATGTTGGGATAACAAAAAAAAGGTGTTGCTAAAAACAAAGTGTTAGATGAACCAGTGTTGCAATAGGGAAAAATCGATGTTGTAGTAGGTTTTATTACAACATCCCTTTTAGTGTTGTTATATATCCGAAAGTGTTGGCATAAATAACTAATGCAACATCTATAGTGATGTGGCCATAGGGTGGCAAAAGTGTTGGTTTATCCACCTAAGGCCACACAACTATATCCAACACCATTGAAATTGGAAAAAGTGTAGCCTTAAACCAATTTTGGGCCTATGGCAACATTATTCACAATTTTTTATATTTTTTTGGGGTGTTGCCAAAAACCATATATGGTTCTGCAATTAAAAATGAAATAATTAGAAGAATAAAACGTGCAAAATATTTCTCTGTGATACTTGATTGTACTCCTGATGTTAGTCACCAAGAGCAGATGTCTTTGATATTAAGATATGTGAATGTCTCATCAAATCCTATTAGTATTGAAGAATCTTTTTTAGGATTTTTAGAAGTGAATGATACAACTGAACAAGGACTTTTTGATGTTTTACAACATGAATTAAAAATACTTGATCTTGATATGCTTAATGTGCGAGGACAAGGTTATGACAATGGTTCAAATATGAAAGGAAAACATCAAGGAGTAAAAAAAAATTATTGGATATAAATTCTAGAGCTTTTTATACTCCTTGTGGTTGTCATAGTCTAAATTTGGCATTATGTGATATGGCTAACACATGTGGTAAAGCTAGAGATTTTTTTGGAGTTATACAACGCATATATACAATTTTCACATGTTCCACGAAAAGATGGCAAATTTTGAAAGAAAATGTGAAAGGATTGACTCTAAAATCATTATCATCTACTCGTTGGGAAAGCCGTGTTTATAGTGTCAAAGCTATAAGATTTCAAATGTCAGAAATACGAGAAGCTTTGCTTCAAGTAGCAGATAGTGATAATGATTCCAAAGTAAAGAGTGAAGCTAAATCATTAGCAACTAATGAGCTTGGTGATTTTGAATTTTTAACTGCAATAATTATTTGGTATGAAATATTATATGCCATTAATCTTGTGAGTAAATTTCTACAATCAAAGGATATGCTTATTGATGTGGCTATTGAAAAAATAAAAAGTCTAATTTCATTTTTTGAGGCCTATAGAGAAACTGGTTTTAATGATGCTTTAAATAGTGCAAAAGATTGCGACTGAAATGAATATTGATCCTATCTTTCCCCATAGGCGTGAAATTCGAAGAAAAAAATTCTTTGATGAAAATTCAGGTGCATCGCCAAGTGCTCCATTATCTGCGGAGGAAACATTTAGGGTTAATTATTTTCTATACATAGTTGATCAAGCACTTACTTCTCCTAATAAGAGATTTGAGGAATACACAAGTTATGCAAATATTTTTGGATTCTTATTCACTTCTAACAAGTTTAAGTCATTGGATGATCGAAGTTATGCAATTAGAGAATGCACTTAAACATGATAAGTTATCTGATATTGATGGAAATGAATTATATATGGAATTGAAATTGCTTGGAGAGTTTTTGCATGTAGACATTGTAAGAGCTATTGATATTTTGACATTTTTGAGGGACTTCGACTGCTTTCCTAATGTGTTTATTGCTTATAGAATTTTGTTGACTATTCCTGTGACAGTTGCATCTGCAGAGAGGAGTTCTGCAGAGAGGAGTTTCTCAAAACAGAAGTTGTTGAAGACTTATATGTGTTCTACAATGTTACAAGACAGACTTAATGGATTAGCGATGATAGCGATTGAAAACGAGCTCTTAGAAAGTGTAGAATATGAAGATTTGATCGATGATTTTGCTTCAAAAAGTGCTCGAAGGCTGTCCCTTTTTAAATAAAATATTTATGATTTATGTTTGATATTGTACAGTGACATTTTTTTTAATAAAAAGGGCCCAAAATTCAGTTTTAGCACAGGGCCTATTCATTTATCGAGCCGGGCCTGAACAAATAACAAGTTGTACCACAAAATTTTGTTGAATTGCAAATTGTATTGTTTGAAATACATATACTCAGTGAACTTGTATTTATTAAATTTTTATTAATCCAATTATATTGCCTGAAATATATTTACTCAACAAACCTGTATTTATTAAAATTTTAATAATTCAATTGTATTACTTGAAATACATATACTTAGCGAGCCCATATTCATTAAATTTTCATTTATAACTTTTTACACTTCTAAAAAAAATCAATCCCATCTTAAGTCAAAAATTCCAATGTATACAAAAGACCACTATGTGGGTGTTTGGCTTACCTTAAAATGAGTAGCTTATGGCTTATAAGCATAAGTGTCATATAAGTGATAAGTAGATCAGAAATTATAATTCAGTAGAGTGTTTGGTAAATCAGAACTTATAAATCAGTAGAGTGTTTGGTAAATCAGAACTTATAAGTTAACTTTTTTTATTATTTTCAAAATATTTGTTTTTTAATATATATCAATGGATGTCAATGGATAGATCTCGATGAGTAGAGTAATTTGATATAAACACATCAATTTTCTAATGAACGGATAAAAAGATATATGATTTTGAAGATTTGAAGGATATTATATATTGCATGTATCGAGAAATAAGTTATAAGCATAATCAACTTATCAACATATAAGTTATAAGTTGAGCTAAAACTTATAGATTGTTTGGGTAAATCAGAACTTATAAGTTAACTTTTTTTTATAATTTTCAAAATATTTGTTTTTTTATATATAACAATGGATATCAATGGATAGATCTCGATGAATAGGGAAATTTGATATATACATATCAATTTTCTAATAAATGGATAGAGAGATATATGGTTTTGAAGATTTGAAGGATATTATATATTACGTATATCGAGAATAAGTTATAAGTTGAAAGTTAAGAATTCCTAACATTCAACTTATGAACTTATAAGTCATAAGTTTAGCTAAAACTTATTTTGACAAACACCCCCCATAAGGACTTATGGCCTTATAAGCCATAAGTTTCCCACGAAATGAGATGCCAAACAGGCACTTAAATTGGCAAACACCCCTCATAAATTCAAATTCTTATAGCTTATAAGTTATCTTTTTTTATTATTATTTTCAAAATATTTGTTTTTTAATATATATCAATGGATGTCAATGGATAGATCTCGATGAGTAGAGTAATTTGATATATACATATCAATGTTCTAATGAACGGATCAAAAGATATATGATTTTGAAGATTTGAAATATGTTATATATTGTGTGTATCGAGAAATAAGTTATAAGCATAAGTTAAATGTTAGAATTTCATAACATTCAACTTATGAACATAAATTTAAATTGGCAAACACCCCTCATAAATTTTTAGGGCCTTATAAACCATAAGTTGGCTAAGAAATGGAACCCCAAAAAGGCCCTATGTATCAAAGACTCAAGTGGTAAAAACCTCTCAGCTCACCCTCATATTTGAGATTTTGCTCATATTTCTTGAGAATAGATAGGCATATAAATCTATTTATTCAAATATATATTTATATATTTTATGACATTTTTTATGTCAAGATATATTTTATGATACTATGTGGGTGTTTGGGGTATCTTAAGAAGAGTTGCTTATAACTTATAAGCATAAATGTCATATAAGTGATAAGTAGAGCAGAACTTATAAGTCAGTAAAGTGTTTGGTAAATCAGAACTTATAAATCAGTAGAGTGTTTGGTAAATCAGAACTTATAAGTTAATTTTTTTTATTATTTTCAAAATATTTGTTTTTTAATATATATCAATGTATGTCAATGAATAGATCTCGGTGAGTAGAGTAATTTGATATATACATATCAATTTTCTAATGAACGGATCAAAAGATATATGATTTTGAAGATTTGAAAGATATTATATATTGCGTGTATCGAGAAATAAGTTATAAGCAGAAGTTGAATGTTAGGATTTTCTAACATTCAACTTATCAACATATATGTCATAAGTTGAGCTAAAACTTAAAGAGGCAAACACCCCTCATAAGTTTTTATAGCCTTATAAGCCATAAGTTAACACTAATATGATAAAACAAACAGGTCCAGGGTTTTGAAGATTTGAAGGATATTATATATTGCGTATATCGAGAATAAGTTATAAGTTATAAGTTGAAAGTTAAGGATTTTTAACATTCAACTTATGGATTTATAAGTTATAAGTTGAGCTAAAACTTATTTTGACAAACACCCCCCATAAGCACTTATGGGCTTATAAGCCATAAGCTCCTTGAAATAAGTGTAAACAAAGAGCCCCTATATATTAATGATTTTATCAAAAATAAAAGATATATTCAAAATTATATTAATGGACATATCATAAATATCATAGTCGACACTAAATGATATTATTTAAATTTTATATACAAATTTACTATAATTAAAATGGGTCAATTATTAATATGAATTTTATACGAATTTAAATATGAATACAAAAAAATTCCTGGATAATTTATGAATTAAAATAATGTTAAAAATTCTATCCAAATCTAAATATAAATAACAAACCAATAATATTGATACATATTGAAATTTGAAATGGATGTATATAGATATTTGAAACTAATAATATTTGAAATTTGATTCCATTCCAAATTTTTAAGATTTGGTATCATATTAGGTTTGGATAAAATTTTTAATTTTAATTTAACTCATTGATTATTCGTTTTGAAGTTTTGTATTCCTATTTAATTTCATATTATATATTCATATTAATATTTGATCCATTTTTAATTATTTGAAATTTGTAGTCAAATTCAAATATCATATATATATCACCTATAATATTTATGGTATATTAATCAATAAAATTTTGAATGAATCTTTTAGTTTTGGTAAAATCATTAATACGTTATATAGCATATCTATATTGGGTAAGTGCCCTTTTTACCCACTATTTTAGTTTCTCTCACCAAAATACCCAGATTCGGGAAGTACCACCTAAAATGTCCACGGGATACGCCTCTGGGGTAGGAGTATCCTTGGATACGCCAATGGGGTAGGAGTATCAAATGGATACGCCGCTGAAGCTCGTGAAATTTCTTCCACATACGCCACTGTAACCAGCGCATCTGATGATACGCATGATGAGAAAGCGTATCTTACGTCATAGATACGCTGTTTCAACATGCGTATCAGTAGATGCGCATGCTAAAACAGCGTATCTTACGTCATCTTCGTCGTTCCCAGAGCTGCCGACGAAGGCGATTCCGGTTTTTTTTTTTGTCATCTCCGTTCGTCCAAATCCCGAAGTTTCCAATCACATACCATATATCGTTGGAACCGCAATTCGATGCTCTACAACACTATACCAGTTTCATAACCTTTTGTTTGCCGGATTTGTAACGCCCAAAATGGCGATTTCTTCTCCGTCAAACATTTCGACGTCCTCATACAAGCCCCTGCGGGGTCGGAGAAGATAAACGGAGCCTTGGAGGAGTAAGTACACGAGCTTGTGGTCAGTTTCATATCATATGGGGGGTGGAGGAGTCTCGTATCAACGAGACGACGGAAATTGATCAAGTCGCCGGTGACTTGAGCTCTCCACACGAGCTGAGCTTCTGCACGTTTCTGGCGATGAACAGTCGGCGTATCCCATGGGTATGTCGGTCGGTGTTTTGAAATCTGGGCATTTTGGTAGTGGGTAGTGAAAATTTAGGCATTTTGGTCATTCTTTCATCTATATTTATCTTTATACTTTAATTTTATTATTATTATTATTATATTATATTATTTTATATTATATTAAAATTAAAATATATTACGGACTATAATATACTCCCTCCGTCTCTTAAAACTTTTCTTGTTTACCTTTATCACGTTTGCCAATGCACATTTTTTATCGTTAATATCTTTAATTTCGTATTAGTTTTAAATATAAAAACTTAACTGTATTAAAGTACTCATAAATACGAATCCAACAAGATCACTCATGACTATATTTGGACTTGTAGATTAGACGTAAATTAGTAATTTATCTCATGTTATGAACAGTGCTGACATATTAAACGAGAAAAGAATTGTGAGACGGAGGGAGTAGTAAAATAAGAAAGAAAAATATAAAAACGAAGGCGGTGTGTTTGGACTTTGGTTAGGTTAGGAGAGTAAAAATCTGAACAAGACAGAGGACAGCAAACAAAACGCGGTTTGTTTTGTCCTGGACTTGGCTTATTCGCAATACCCTATTTCTATTCTCTAATTTCTGTTTTCTTGATATTTTGAAAAGCAAAGCTAACAAAACAAAAAATGGCGAATCACGAAGAATCAAAATCTCTATTGAGCAAAGACGCAGAATTTAACGATGAAAAGAAATCAACGAAGCTGAATCCCAACGCCGGCGAGTCTCCGGCGGTGATCGGTCACGCTACTTACGGATGGACGGTGAATGGATTACCAGCTCTAGGTCAAGGTAGCGTGGTTGGAGAGCCTGTCGATAGAGTTCATTGGGATTCGAGTCTTTGCGCTTGTCTCGGTCGCAATGATCATTTCTGCAGCAGCGATCTTGAAGTTTGTATGTCCTCTCTCTCTCTCTCTCTCTCTCTCTCTCTCTCTCTCTCTCTCCCTCCCTCCCTCCCTCCCTCCCTCTCTCCCTCTCTCTTTCTCATATTATATCTGCATATGTATAACATATATTGATTGATTATCCGATCTCTTATTGGATCTAGTCGTTTTATTTTTCTTCCGTAGCTTTGATATGACCTCAAATTTTCTAATTAATTGAGTTTGTGCTTGGTAGTTGGTACATATATAACTAAAATTTTTTAAAAACATAAAATTTGATTCTAATGTAGAATACTAAAGACATATAAACTTTATAAAGGATTTAACCCATAAAATTTGAACAGAAAACTTGATTTGAATTTGATTCGACAATAGAATCATTTTAGATAAATTTGATTCTATGGGAAAATTGCTTTGGATTATTTTATTAATTTTAATGATTTTCCAAAAAGAAAAGTTGTGTAATTTCATTTTTAATTTCTTAATTAAGATTTATAATTATATTTCATAAAAAAAATATATATGTATTTTGTGGTGGTTCTCTCTAGAGTGTCACCCATATATATAATATATGTTATGGGTTCATTGACCTAAGCTTGTGTATAGTTGATTGCAATTTGCAATGAAGACATTTTGATCGGTGTAATAGATTAATTAATTGCCTAATATTACCATTTCCGATTGATTGAGTTGTTGACGTAGTATTACTGGATTCTTCAAGTTGTTGACCGTTATAATCTTAATCCTTTTTATTCCGCTTAAAGAAGAGGTATGCAGCTGTAAGCTCATGTTTAGCTTGCTGAACAGTGATCTATAATGATGAGTATGTTTCCGTTGGGACGGAGGACAAGGTTCATACTCAGGGTAAAAGAAGGGATAATGTCCTCTCTCTGTAGATAATTGTTAGAATCTCAGTGAGTCCGCAGATTTATGTCAAAACATTCAATCAATAAAGATATCCAACTCTAGTTTAAAAAAGATTTTTGCATTTTTTTATGTGATTCCCAAAACTTGGTAAAAATAAGTAAAATTTTAGATAGAAAAAAAGGTCCTTTTATAATTCGACTAGTATATATTACTTATCAAATTTTACAACATATCTAAGCTATCATATACATACTTATTAGAATATTCCTAACTAGATAATATTATTATTAATTACAAAACACACTTATATATAAATAATAATACAAAATAATTAACTAATTTTTTATTTTATGCTCTGCGTCACGTTTCCCGCCTATTTTGGGAGATTCCAAACATCGAGTACGAAGTCGTTGGCTCTCTATGGTTGGAACTTGGAAGGAACGAAATGAAGGGAGAATGCTATGATATTTGTACTATTTTGTGGGCATTCATGTAAAAATTTTGTACTTCCATTTTATTCAATACAAATCCAGCTAGAGCTCAACCTCGAACTTACATTGTTTACAAATCTTTGCGCTAGAATATTGCATCATCGCATCTTCTTTATTCTTGCATCTTTAACTCTTCTCTTCCACACTAGTTTTCTCCATAATTTTTTATTCCAATCCTACTTGTTTTTCAACCATATGTAGCCTTTCGCGGAAGCATATGTTTTGCTTATGGATATGATATTTGGATTTTAGTTCTAACACGAAAGTTAATTTCAATTGATGTTGCATGTAAGCAATACTTTTAAGGGAAAATTCGTGCTCGAGTTTTAACTGGTTCTTTGAGTATTAAATAGTTTAACTTTGTTTGTTAGGACACGTGCATAATATTGTTAGTTGATTGAATATTGTTGTCCTTTAGCTTTATAATGATTCTGTGATAATATTCTTTTTGTGCAAAATTGCTTTGTGAATATATATATACTTCATACAAGTGTTTTATTTTAGAAGCTGATCATGTTGGTGTGTGCTGGGACTGTTTTTAACTTACTGGTTTTCATTTTTTTTGGTAGGTATTCTTGGAAGTGTGGCTCCATGTGTTCTTCATGGAAGTAATGTTGAAAGGCTTGGATCTTCTCCAGGAACTTTCACAAATCACTGTTTGCCCTATTCTTGTCTATACATGCTTGGTGAGTTACTATTTGGTGCCAACTGTGTCGCTCCATGGTTTTCGTATCCCACTCGTTCGGCTATCCGCCGAAGGTTCAACCTAGAGGCAAGTCTTTATTTTTGTGACTATGATGATACGTATATGCCCTCTTCCGTTTAGCAGTCAAGCTGATGATATTAGGTTATTGTAGACTTGTTCTCTTGTGACAAGTTTCCCCTGTTTATGGTTTTAGAGTTTGACATGTATTTGTTCATGCACTAACTTTTCCTACCAGTCGTCCTCTCCAGTTCATATTCTTTTAGATCTGTGATCTTCTTTTTAATACATGGTTATTGTGTCTGTGTGTTTTAATGTTAATATTTCGTGTAAATATTTCAATTGATTTTAGATCTTTCTGTTCTTTTATGTATCTTACAAAATCCATAGTTGTAATTATCTTTTATAATTCATATTCATAATTATCTTTTCTTTGGTTATGAAGTACATGAACATTAATATACGCTCCCAAGGTTTATTATGAATGCATGTGATTCTTTCTTTAACTAATGATCACTTGGCGGAGGTGGTTTCTCACTGATAAAGTTCTTAGTCTTCCTAAATTCATTTGGATATTTTATTTTGGAACACTATAAAACTCAAATGTTCACAACCGGATTCGAGGAATCTTGATAATATATATTTCCTCGTGTTAATGCAGGGTAGCTGTGAGGCAGTTAGCAGATCATGTGGGTGTTGCGGAAGTTTAATTGAGGACGAGGTGCAACGAGAGCAGTGTGAATCAGCATGTGATTTTGCAACCCATGTTTTCTGTCATCCATGCGCCCTTTGTCAGGAAGCTCGTGAAGTTCGTCGTAGGCTTCCCCATCCTGGGTTTAATGCTCAACCAGTGTTGGTTATGTTACCTCCAGGGGAACAGAGCATGGGTCGTAGTTGAGCATGAGATTTTTCGTTTTCAAATTGCTCTTATAATCCAACCTGGACACGTTATGTGTGTCGCTCGACCATCAAGTATATGTAATTAGTTACGTAATATGCCACTCCTTTATCTAAATGCTTCAGAAAATCTGCACTATGCTTCTTGAACTTTCTGTTAAATTTGCTTTAGGGTTTGTGTATAAACGCTACTTTGAATTTGAAAACTTGATATTTTGTGTGTGATAAATAATAATGATAATGTGCAAGTGGTTTCCTTTTTGTATTGTATATATTTCGTGATGAACAATCTGATGGTCGATACCTATTTCAATTTTCAAAATAAAATAATATTGAGTAAAGTGCACTTTGTATACTTGCATTTTATGTGTCGGACCACTTGTGATACTCTACTTTAAAAATTACTACTCCCTCCGTCCCAACCAATTCTTAACATTTTTTTTCTCACTTTCTGACACGCATTTTAAGATGCATTTTAAGGATAGTTTCGTAACTTATTTTTAATTTTTTTTTATATAAAAAAAGGATTGTTGTATCCTTATACAAAAATGAAAATTTCGAAAAATAAGTTATGAAACTATCCTTAAAATGTACATTAAAATACGTACCAAACACCCCATTTTGAAACTTTAAAAAATCGCTGGGACTGAGGGAGTACGTGCTGTATTGAAATCCAATTTCGTTACATTATATGTACTACCGTGAAAATATCTTTACGTCGTTAGTAGATAAAATTGAAATGTAAGGATAAAATTGTTTATAGTCATCATCTTATCAAACCCATATCCACCCTTGATAAAAAAAATTAAGAAATTAACTTAGATATCTTATCCATTTATTAACAAAATTAAGTCATTCAAGTTGCAACAAAATCATCTTTTTCTTCACTACAAATTTACAGTGATTTTAACTATCAAAGATTTACTTCAAGAAATTTGAATTTTTAGAAAAAATATGTCAAAAAAATAGATATATAGGAATTGAGCGAATATATATATTTTAAATAAATATCATTTTATAGAGGAGATATAGATGATCTTGTTTCACTTTAAATTAGTTGATTTTTTTGAAAGATGAATGAGATATGTGAGTTTTAAGTTTTGTAAAAGTTCAACAATGGTAGATTTGATACTGCAAAAGAAGATAGTGGTTAAAACGCTATTACACCCCTGAATTTCAGTTTTATTACTAACGCCGTCAAGGTGTTTTAGCGAAATCTCGGAAAGTGTAATGAAAACTTAAATTCATGCCCGCAAGGGTTGTCTCAGTTGGTTAAAGAGAGGTCATCTTACCTCTTGGTCACAGGTTCGACTCACATGGGAGGCGAATTTGTAATTATGCCATCCTGGGGCAGAGCCTGTCGCACTTGTGCGGTTTGCCTTGGATCACGTGGTTTGCAGGCTATTGCGTGAGCCCATGGGTTTACCCAGAGCGCACCCGAAGGGTAGCGGCTGCGGGTTCCCATGTTAAAAAAAAAAAAACTTAAATTCATTATAACACGTAGTAGTTTTTGAAATGGAACATCTCAAGTGATCTGACACCCTAACTGCAAATACACAAAGTGCTTTGTATTCTAGAATAATTATTCATCAAGATCTAAATTCAAAAAGAGATGGTACCATTGAAATTTCGAACTTTTCTGGTGATACCATTTTGCAATAACATTGAGTTTTTCGAATAGTATCGATGGTACCGTTGAAAGTACCCTGATTGCATTTAGGGTTTTATATCAAAGTGGTCACTCGGTTCGTTAAAAACTATCACTTAACCCACCGTACTTATCGGGGTCTCATTTAAACCACTAAGCTAAGAAAATATATCATTTGCCCCCCTACATTCACAAAAATAATACAATTTATGGTAGTCTAAGTGATATACAGGGAGGGTAAATGATATGTTTTCTTAGTTTAGTGGTGTAAATGAGACCCCGATGAGTATGGTGGGTTAAGTGATAGTTTTTGACGAATCGAATGACCACTTTGATATAAAACCCGATTGCAAACTGATATTAAAAAGAAAGAGTGAAAGAAGACGACTAGTATAAAATAGTACATATCAAGAATACTATGATTGCAAAATTAACATTACAGAAAAAATAGTGTGAAAAGACGACAAGATATACGATAGTAAAATTAAGATGTTGGAAAACGAATTAAACCAAAATTGGATGATGGAAGAGGAATAATACCAATCTTTTATCTTTATTTTAAAATAGACTCTTTAATATATTTAATTTAATGATAGTTAACCGATTTCCTACAAAATCAAAAATTTAGGGGTGCTACAGATAGGTCCTTTGTTGATTACTAGTACAATGGACCAATAAAAGGTTAAATGTAAGCAAAAAATAAAGACCTGAAAATCGAACTTCCCAATCAAGGGCATATATTGAGGATCAAGTATAAATTCTAAATTTAACTCTGTCTACACAAACGATGATAATGAACCATTAGCACAAAGGTTCTAAACTTGATGGACTACGATAAAATTTCCTCAAACATCAAGAGGAAAGATTGACACTGCCTAAGCAGTCTATTCTCCGGGTGGAGCGACACCTTGCTTTAATTTTTCCTTCTTGAGCTTCTTCTTAGAGACTGGCTTCTTCTTCCTGGGAGGAAGGTTCTTCTGTGCATAGGTGTAGAGTGCATAATTGCCACCAAGGAATGCAAAGAGAAGCCCGCCAACAACAATAAGGACTATCAATCCTGGGTTAAATCCTTGAGCTTCAGTATCCATGATCTTCACCTGCTATGTATATATAAATTATGTGTAAAGTCCAAATTTAACAAGATGGCAAAAAAATGAACAAAGAGGAAAACCCAAAAAAAGGGGAACCATGAAAGTGGAATAATAGACAATAAGGTCGTTAAAATTGAATTAACACCCTACACAATTACCAATTATGTATTTACAATGAGCATTACATTAAGCTTTGCCACAATAATTTCTCAAGTAAAACCGAGAACCCATACTTAATTTTGGCTGCGAACAGGTTAAAAGTTTCAAAATCAAACTGGAGCAAGCAAACACGAATAAGTAGCCCTCAACCTAGTACAAGTAGATATCGTACTTGAAATTCTTGCATGATTCACACACTAAGATCTTAAAGTAACCAGCAAAAACATCACATGAGAGCTTAATACCGTGATTTAATCCAGTATGACTAGTTGATTCTTTAAAGTGCATCAGTGACAAATTCTATCAAGTGGACATATAATTTTGATTAGGACCAAGAAAAAATATTGTACACATAAGCAAAGAATGCAAATAATTCATGAAATATACATCAAACATACATTTCTCCTATACTATTCCAGACACCCGAGAAAGCAATTATTCCAAATTGATAACTGCAATTCTTCAAAGATTTAAGAAAACATGATTCTTTCTGAAAATTGGATAATAGAAAACAATTTCAATTCCCTATAAAATTGCATCCAGCTACTAAAAATCAAAGCTCAATCAAATAATTCCCTTCTCACAGCTAAAAATCGATACGTTCACCAAGAGTTAATTCAGTTAATATAAACAACATAGCAGAACAAACAAATCAAAACCAAGAATCTTACATTACAACATTATCAATAACAAAAACATTGCACTAACGAATTAAGAAAAACATTGATCATATCAGATACTTAAAATACAACAAATGAGGCAGATCTCGCAAATCAAGATATCAAAATTATCAAGATCTATAGATACATATAATTGTGTATATAACATACCTTGCGATCTAACGGAGACTGAACATAGGAAATCCTAAATTAGTACTATTAGATAGAGTGGAGTAGAACATGGGTTATATCTGGTCTAAATTCTATTTAGGTCCTCAAGTTTCTCTTTTATTTCTAAATTACTACCCACAATTTTCTTTAAATAGTTAAAATACATTTGAAATATTAATAAATTATTAACTTTAATGATTCTATAATTATTTCAAAATTTACAAATTTAAGTGATATTATATGAATGTAAATAAATAGATTGTGCTCACTCACACACTGAAGTGTCAGAGTCATTATTGATTTTTTGAGAATTATTAACTTTTTTGGTAAGATAACATTTTTTTTATTGTACTGGCTCAAATAAAAAAAGAATATTATTTATGTACTATTTTATAAGTTTTTATTTTTCTATAATTAAAGTGATCAATTTGGTATTATATTTTTCATATTATAAATACAAAATTTAAAAAATATTGTAGAATGAAAATTTTCCGGATAAATAAATTAAAATCAAAAATTTCGTCTACTAATTAAAATGTTCAATATAAAATTAAAATATTAGATCGAAATATTTTGTCAAAAAAAAATATTAGATCGAAGCAAATTCAATTTTCAGCATGACACTCATGGTGCGATTCATGTTTTATTGATTAGGACTAGATAATACATGTGCATATGCACAATTTTAAAGATAATGGGAAAAATTAAAAAAATATGAGTTAAGTGATAATGATGGAAAAATAATATTAGGAGAAATATTCAAAAAAAAGTGAAAAAATCCGGACAGATTGAAAATAAATTTGTAAGTAATATATTTTTTAATACTATTCAAAAAAATTAATCTGCTATTATTATTGTATTTAGTAGAATTAATTTTTATATTCGTTAATTTTTTTTCTTTTGTTAAATATATTTATTGAAATTTGAATTAGTTAATTTTGGAGAAAATATAATGTACATGACTACAAATCTTGTTCTTAATAATTAATTTTCATTTATGTTAGTTAGATTTTCGACATTCTAATAAAAATTAATTCAATTGATTAGCTGTTAATTTTTGGATTAGGTAAAATCTTTTTTTCTCAAACATCATATATGACTTCTTTTTTAGATTATGTTTAGTTACATTTTTATATTTTTAGAATGAAATATTAAGTTCTCTTCGATTTATTTTATAAATATAGTATAAGTGGGAAAATAATAACTAAAATAACATTTTTACATAATCAAAATATTTCAACTTATACTAAAATAATATTTTAGAGTATAACACTTTAATTAATGTAAACTGTTATATCAAATAAGGAATAATTAATTAAAGAAGATTGTCAAAGATTATTTTTTTCAAACATTTCTAGATGTGTTAGGTCCGGAATAACGTAGAAGGGGGGTTGAATGCGTTATTCTAAAAATATTTCGATTTTTGATGTGGATATGAAATCAAAAATACTGAATCGAAATAACACAACTGTTTGGGAAATATCTTTGAACAGATAAAACCCGGAGGTTTGTTACACAATCTAATACTATGGATTAGCTACAAAATCAAACACTCCTAAGGATAGTTTAGGCACGAGGACCTTCTACCCGACACTTCCTGAAAGCGGGCTAAGCCGGCTTTCCTACCAGATGGACGGTCTAGCAGCTTACACAGAGAAGATATAAGAGAGAAAAGGGAAAGTTGTGTGTTGAGGTGTATTTTGAAATGAAATACAACAGGCCTATTTATAGATTATAGGAAGTCACTATTTGACACTATTCCAACAACCCCCAAATAGTAACCGAGCACTATTCCAACAACCCCCAAATAGTAACCGGACACTATTTCACCAACCCCAAATAGTAACGGGGCACTATTACACCAACCCCAAATAGTAACCGTGCATAGTAACTTTGCATAGTAACTGCGAATAGTAATACTATTTTGTATCGGACTTCTTTCTTCTGTTTTATTCCGTTGTTTTAATTTATCTCTGAAAATAATTCAAGTACTAGATTAATTTAATTATTTGTTATAAATAATTAATTAATCTGTTACTTATTTAATTTTCAGAGAGTAAATTAGTTTTTGACAATACCTTGAAATATTATGTCTGTCCTTGATCGTCAATAGGCTTTGGCAATTCTTTCTGTAAATTAATGTGTTGATCCTTCTCGTATGTGCTGACACTTAGTGCGCTGGTCTGGTTCACAAGTGACTAGCACTGATCTTGATCTTCACACTTTCGTTACATTCCAATTGATTAGCCTGTAGCAGTATCTTCAAATTATGTAAATACATGGAATCTTTTTGGCTCTTCAACTGAATCATATGTACATCTTATTCTGTCACTATGGCTTGAACATGTTAATGAACTTCTTTCAGCGACTTGATCCTTGTTGGTGCCTGTTCTTCAAATTTCACGATCCCTGTATAGATTTAATATTATTTATCTTTTATCCTAATTGAGTTATATATATCCTCTATTACATATTACATTATATTATGCTTTACAATCTCCCCCTATTTGATTGTTAGGGTTTGACAAGCAAATCCCTAGAGGATAACTTAACTGATACAACAAAAATAAAATACAAAGATAAATAATATTAAAGCGCATTCTGGATCATATATATACATTTTCCAGATTTCTAAAATTAACCAAGTTTAAGACAATAGTTCCTTTAGATTGAACATATCTTCAAGTTTGCCTTTGCTTTCTTTCCACATCGCACTAATACTCCCATTAGCTTTTCCTTTCCCAAAATAAAGTTAATTCCGTGTCAACAACCTTTTCCTTGCCCTTATTACGCCTAGTAGCTTCTTGCCCATCCACCTTCTCCCCCTCAGTTGGGTTATCCTCCAGAATAGTAGGATGTGGAGTTGGTAAATTGGACGAAGCTGTCTTCACCAAGGAATTAATTACATGACTAAACTGGGCTGCTATGGAACTTAATTGAACCTGGAATGCATCATGTTGAATAAGTTGCAATTTTTTTATTTCTACAATGGACTTACAGATATTTGATAACTCTTTCTCCATTGTTTGGACCCGTGTAAGGAGTCTGTTGTATTCCTTTCTGGTTACAGGTGCATGTGGTTGAGTAGGTTGCTCACTCATACGTTCTGCAGGTGTTTCACTCAACACTTTATATTCACTCGGTTTAGTGGTTTGGGTTACACTTACATGTTCTGTTCGTGTTTCCCTCAACTCTCCTCCAGAGCTTCCACCGATATGTGTACCTGCAAATGAAATCATCCTAGCCCCTTTTTCAGAGGTCACGGATGGTGCAATGAAAGTTCGTGAGCTTCCGTCCTCGCGTGAAGTGAGTTGCTGACCACTGGTAAAGAGTGGTAAATCTCGAAAGAGATCCAGAGATTTTCCCTCTGGGAGGTTAAACTTGAATCGATTAAATGGCACAAAACCCAAGTTTCCCTCGTACGTCTGTGAAGACACTTGGTTCATAAAAGAACCACCTACCGATGGATCTTTCCGTAAAATGGAAGATTCACCTAGCAGTTATTGAGGTAGGTAATTCCACCTCGGATGCCTGTGAAGGCATTTGATCTTTAGAAAGATCATCAACCACTCTTATGTTCTGTGAAATGGAACTCAAGATAGTTGCTCCCGTCAATTCAACCTTATTTACATTTTCACTCATTTGACAAGGAAGAATTGTTTCACTAACAGTTGCAGTTACCTCAGGTTCATTTGGTTTACTTCTTTTAGAATGAGGTAGAGCTGCTGATGCAACTAACTCCTTATGTGGTGCTGCTGAGGCACTATTTCCCTCAAAAGTGTTGATGGCTGGTCGTTTAAGTGACAATTGAGGTGTAGGAGTTTGTTGTGTTTTTGTTTGCATTTATAGAATGGGCTCTTCGACCTGTGTTAGAGTTGGTGGGATTTCCTACTCTTGGTCGGGTAAGATGGCCACTAGGGGCTGTAGAAATTGTATTTCCTGTGACACAACAGGGAATACAGAGGTTGGAATAGCAGGGATTGAAATATTACCTTGTCGTATACCTGCTCTCACTAGTCTTGGTAACAACGGAAGTGGGACAGTCTTTAGATATTCAGTTAGGACTGTAGGCACATCCGTATAGTTCTTTTTGCTTATGTAATTAATTACATTCGTCTTCATGTAAGAACATTCCACCTTTTGACCATTTTTCAAGCGTACCCTATCTTCATCATTCAAAAAATCATTTAATATTTGCTGTAGAAACCTTGGATATAGACATTTGACATTTTGAGTCCGAACATCTCTTGTTCCCAAGTGTTTCATCTTTAAAATGATTTGACCAAGCACTATTTTTCCAAAATTAATCCTCAAATTATTGGCGACCGCATACCGTATTTTTTGAATAAATTCAGGTATTCGATCTTGATTTGTTCTATCTGAGGAAAAAACATGGTTAAGAGTGTGAAAGAAGAAATTCCAGTACTAGGTTAGAAACTTCTAGAAAGATTACCAGTATTGAAATTGCCATCTTGGTACCTTATAAAACGAAAGAACATTTCAATCTGTTCAGGTGTAGGATCAGAAACAAGATTTTCCATAGGAAAATGAAGAATTCGACTAACATCTCGTTCAGTGACCCTAATCTACCTACCAAACAGTCGATATGTGATTGCACACCCTTCCTGTCCAGAAGTGTTAACCGCACTGCAATATAGTTCACGCAATGCATCATGGTTAAGCTGCACTGGTGTAACTAAAGCATAGCGAATTAATGAATGTTCATTCAGAAATTGTGTCCAAGCCCGAAATTGCTCATCAAGAATGGTTTCGATTTGCTGAATGGAAATATGATTAACTTTAGCAATTAAAAAGCTTCCCTGCAATGCCATTTTCAAAACTTTGAGGAAATTCAAAAACAAAGGTTAGTTTTTATAAAGGATGATGTATTAAGCAAGAATATGAAATCCGATCTAAAAACCACCAGCTAGATTGAGAGATCTTTCCGATCAAAGCTCGAAATATTCAGCAATTGTGTGTATATGCTCGGTATATCTGAAAAATGATGATGTTAAACACAAACAAAAACTCATCATTTATAAGGTTTCAAGGACTAGTGGGTTAGGTGAGAGCGTGAAAGGTTATGTTTGAAAAATTACACCGCTCAATAATTTCTCACCTAACAACCTACTTAGCCGAAAAACATTTATCACCGAAACATGTCAGCCGAAAAAACATCTTATCACCGAAACCTATCAGCCTATGTACACACACACATACATACTTATTATTTCTAATTATTGTGGATTCAAAATAACCAATCAATAATTCAAGAATTATTCCACAATAATCAGACAAACTCATAATTAAATAAACATAAAATTAACAAAGTATCATTAATTGATATATGTCAATAAAATATTTATTTAATTATGCTACAATTGACACAATTATTTACTAACTAATTACCATAAAATATAGCATTTATAAGCATGATAATTAATATAGAGATAACTGTAATATGAGGACTGGATGCAAATAAATTCACAAATCCTAAACATATGGACATTTAAAATACATGTGAACTTATAACAAATTGCAGTTATTGATTTTCCAAAATTAATTAGACAGATTTAACATCACAAGTTCACCAACTAACCTGGAGAAAGTGGATTCATCCAGTGGTTTAGTATAGATGTCTGCAATTTGTTGATTTGTGGGAACAAAATATAATACCACAGTTCCATTCATGACATGCTCTCGTAAGAAATGATACCTGATATCAATGTGCTTAGTCCTGGTATGTTGAACTGGATTGTTGGCAATGGCACTCGTGTTGTCGCACAGAATTGGAATTTTGTCCAACATGAGTCCATAATCCTGAAGTTGATTCCTCATCCACAGGATCTGAGCACAACAACTACCTACCGTAATGTATTCTGCTTCGGCTGTCGAGGTAGATACTGAGTGTTGCTTCTTACTGTACCAAGATACCAACCTTCTTCCTAGAAACTGACAGCTTCCAGAAGTACTTTTCCGATCAATCTTACAACCTGCGAAGTCAGAATCTGTATAGCCAACTAGGTCAAAACCTGTTCCTTTAGGGTACCAAATCCCAAGATTGGGGGTTCCCTTAAGGTATCTGAAAATACGTTTAACAGCTATAAGATGTGACTCTTTAGGGTTAGCTGGAATCTAGCACATAAACAAGTTGCGAACATAATATCTGGTCTACTAGAAGTTAAGTACAAGAGAGAGCCAATCATACCTCGATACTTCGTGATGTCAACTGACTTACCAGATCTGTCTTGATCAAACTTGACAGCAGTTGGCATCGGGGTCTTGGCAGTAGCTGCTTCTTCCATCCCATACTTCTTCAGAAGATCCTTTATGTATTTTGACTGGCAGATGAAAATACCATCATGCTTCTGAACAACTTGAAGTCCAAGGAAGAAGGACAACTCACCCATCATGCTCATCTCGTACTTACTCTGCATTAGCTTAACAAATCTCTTGCATAGTAAATCATTAGTAGAACCAAATATTATATCATCCACATATACTTGCACCAGAATTATATCATTTTTATGCTTTTTATGAAAGAGAGTTTTGTCGATGATACCTCTTGTAAATCCATTTTCGAGTAAGAACTTGGAGAGAGTATCATACCATGTTCGAGGAGGTTGCTTGAGACCATAGAGAGCTTTGAAGAGAAAGTATACAAAACCTTCAAATTCCTTGTCTTCGAACCCAGGGGGCTGTTCAACATAGACTTCTTCTTCTGGATCTCCGTTAAAAAATGCACTCTTTACATCCATCTGAAAAACCTTAAAGTTGGAGTGTGCAGCAAATGCTAAGAACATCCTGATTGCTTCAAGCCTTGCAACTGGAGCATAGGTTTCATCATAATCAATTCCCTCTTCTTGAGAGTAACCCTTTGCTACCAATCGAGCCTTGTTCCTCGTAACAATACCATTTTCATCCAGTTTATTCCTAAACACCAATCTAGTGCCAATTACAGATTTATCTTTTGGTCTTGGCACCAGCTTCCAAACTTTCTGCCTTTCGAACTGATTGAGTTCTTCTTACATTGCAGTTACCCAATATGGATCATCAAGAGCTTCATCAACCTTTTTAGGTTCAATTTGAGATAGAAATCCTACGAAATTGCATTCATTCTGTGTTGCTCTTCTAGTCTATACACCCATGTCCGGTTCACCAATGATCTGTTCAAAGGGATGCGCTCTACTCCATACCCTTTGTCTCGGCAGATTTGATCTTGATGATTCCCCAAGTTCATAATTGTATTGAGTGTGATGACTAGTAGATCCAAAATCATTGTTTGCTCCCCCTGAGCTATTGCTTTCAGAGTTTGATGAATCAGAGTTTAATGAATCATTAGCAGTAGATGCATTCTTTGATGTTTCTTCACTTGATTGGGGTTCATTTTCATCGTTCACTTGCTCCCCCTCAACATGTGCTGCAGTCTTATCTACTTGTATAGATTGAACAATATAGTTTGAAAGAGTATCAAAATTTTGTAGATCAACATTTATTTCTTCATTCTCAAATCTCAGCTGGTCATGTTCATCAAAATTTTCAAGTCCTGATATCTTCTTATCATCAAAAGACACATGGATAGATTCCATGACCACTTTTGTTCTCAGATTGTAGACTCTGAATGCTTCTGTGGATAATGGGTATCCAACAAAGATTCCTTCATCAGCTTTTAAATCAAATTTGGAAAGCTGTTCTGGATGAGTCTTAAGAACAAAACACTTACATCCAAACACATGAAAGTACTTCAGGTTCAGCTTCTTATTTTTCACCATCTCATATGGTGTTTTACCATGCTTGTTTATGAGTGTAGCATTCTGTGTGAAACAAGCAGCTTGCACAGCTTCAGCCCAGAAGTCAGTTGGCAGCTTTGCTTTAACAAGCATGGTCCTTGCAGCTTCTATGAAAGTCCTGCTCTTTCTCTCTACCACTCCATTTTGTTGTGGAGTTCCGAGTGCAGAGAATTCTTGTTTTATTCCCTTTTCTTTACAATATTCTTCCATGGATGCATTCTTGAACTCAGTGCCACTATCACTTCTTATGATTTTCACTATATGCTTAGATCCTTTGTCCAGTTATCTGACATGCTCTGTTAAGATTGATGCAGTTTCTTATTTCTTGTGCATGAAATACACCCATATATATCTGGTATATTCATCAACAATAACCAACGCATATCTTTTCTTTCCAATAGACATTATATTTACTGGACCAAATAAATCAACATGCAATAAGTGATATGGCTCAAGAATTGAGGATTCAGTCTTACTTTTGAATGAAGTTTTCCTTTGTTTTGCCTTCTAACGTGAGTCACATAGGCCATCTGGAGTAAAAACTGATTTGGGCAATCCTCTCACAAGATCTTTCTTTACTAGCTCATTAATGCTGTTGAAATTCAGATGAGAAAGTCTCTTGTGCCAGTTCCAGCTTTCTTCAATTGATGCTATACTCAGTAGACAGATTGCAGAGCCTTCAGAGTTTGTTGAAAGCTTGGCTTCATAAATGTTACCATGCTTGTATCCCTTCAGAACAATTTTGCCTGTAGATTTGCTTATAACTTCACAGTGTTCTTCAAAGAAATCCACATGATAACCTCTGTCACAGATTTGACTCACACTTAGCAGATTATGTTTGAGTCCTGAGACTAGAGCTACAGCTTTAATGATGACATTCCAAAGATTGATATTGCCATATCCTAGAGTCCTTCCTATGTTGCCATATCCATAAAAAACACTTGGGCCAGCTTTCTTCACAAATTCTGATAACAGGGCTTTATTTCCAGTCATGTGTCCTGAGCATCCACTGTCCAGAACAAGGATATTTTTCCTGTTACCCTGCAATCACAAAAACCACTAATGATTAGTTTTAAGGACCCAGACTTGCTTGGATCCTTTGGTCTTATTAAGTCTGTTAGCTTTTGCAGCAGAAGTCTTATCAAAGTTTGTGCTAACATACTTTTTATCAGAATTTATACATGTAGAATCAATCTTGAATTTATTCAAAAAGGGTTTAAGTTCATAATAATCATAATATAAATTATGATACTCTTTGCATGTATAAATAGAATGTCAAATACTACCACAGTGAAAACAAGGATTCTGTGGCTTAAACCTAATTGGACCACTCTTAGCTCCTGACTTAGGAGGTATAGGGTTTATATTTTTATTCTTCCTGCAAAAAGTAGCAAGATGGTTAGGATTTCCACAATTGTGACATTTCTTCCTAGGAGCATTGGGAATAGGCATATAGTTATTGCTTTTATTGATGCCTACCTTTCCATTTCTATTTTTCCTAGGTTCTTTTACATTGTTAACTCCTTTTATCTCCTTCAGCTTGTGTTTAAGCTGTTTCTGAGACATTAAGTCAATATTTACTGATTTGACTTCATCCTGTTTTGGTTTGTCAGATTTTGGTACAAACCTCACAAGATTAATTTTGGGCTTTGCAGCCCTTTCAGTAAATACAGGTTTAGAGGTCTCAGCTTCTAAGTTGGTAGTTTTCTTTTTATTAGTGTAACCTAGACCTTATTTCCAACTACCATTCTCTAAGATACTCTGAGTAGTTTTACCAGAGTTAGTCCAAGTTTTAATAATGTTTCTTTCTTTAGCAAGTTCAGATTCAAGATAAGCATGCTTTTTCAATAATTCAGTTTTAACAATAATAGCATCATCTCTCTCTTTCTGAATTTTTAACATCTGGACTAATTCTAATTCTCGATAGTCATTTCTCTTTCTAAGGTCTATACTTTCAGATTTTATTCTTTCATTTTCTAAAGTCTGATCTCTGTAGCTAACATGCAAGTTTTTAAGAAAGAGTCTTAACTTAGATATATCAGTAGTATAAAAAGCTAGAGTAGAGTGAGGTACCTTGGTCTCAGTAGCTTCAGAGATACTATCAGCATTTGCCATTAAGGCATAGTTCACCTCATCTTCAGAGTCTGAAGTGTCAGCCCAGTCCTTCTTCTTTGTGATGTAAGCTTGACCTTTATCAGCTTTGGCTTTCTTGCACTCAGGTGCAAAATGTCCTTTCTCACCACAATTATAGCATTTAATCTTGGACTTGTCCACTTTCCCAGACCTGCCTTCCTTTCCCTCAGCTTTTCTGAAATTCTTCTTTTCGGAATTTGAATCTCTTCGTGTGAACTTCTTTTCTTTCCTGAAGTTCTTGTAAGCCATCTTCTTGAAGCTTTTTACCATCAGGGCTGCAAGTTGTATCATCTCAGCATCACTGCCATCATCATCAGAGTCTGTGTGATTGTCAGAGTTTGAGTCATCATCAGAGTTTGATGACTCAGTATCAGACTTTGTAATAAGAGCCTTTCCATTGGATTGACTCTTTTTCACAGTAACTTCTTTAGAAGCTTTCTCCTCAACTTTAAGAGCAATTGACTTGGGCTTGCCTCCATGCCTCTTGCTTCTTTGTTCCATCTCAAGCTCATGAGTCTTGAGCATTCCATAGATTTCATCAAGAGACATGTCTTCCAAATCATAATTGTCTCTGATGGTAGTGGCCTTTAAATCCCACTTCTCAGGAATAGCCAACAAGAATTTCAGATTAGAGTCTTCAAGATTATACTCCTTATCTACCAGTGACAAATCATTCAGCAATTTTAGGAATCTATCATATAGATCTGTTAATAACTCATCAGACTTCGAGTCAAAGTGCTCGTACTCCTGTGTGAGTATTGTTCTTCTGTTCTTCTTGATGGCTTTGGTTCCTTGACATCTGACTTCCAAAGCATCCCAAATCTCCTTAGCAGTTTTGCATCCAATAACCCTGTTAGACTTAACAATGTCAAGAGCGCTATGTAATAAATGCCTTACCTTGGCATCCTTGCTAATAGAGGAGATATCTTCAGGAGTGTAGTCTTTCTTCTCCTTTGGAATCGTTTTCTATTCCTCTTTATCAACTGCAACAGACAATTTGGTCGGCTTATGTGGACCATCATGGATTCTGCCTAAGTACTCTAGATCTGTAGCCTCCAGAAACATTTCCATCTTCACCTTCCATATGGGATATTCTGATGCACTGAGTATTGGAACTCTGATTGATTCATATCTGCTTGTTGTTTGAGTTTGTGTTTTCTCTGTCATGATTGTATAGCTTTTTAGATCTTAACTGTTGTATAATAACAGAGTGGATCTGATACTAATTGTTAGGTCCGGAATAACGTAGAAGGGGGGTTGAATGCGTTATTCTAAAAATATTTCGATTTTTGATGTGGATATGAGATCAAAAATACTGAATCGAAATAACACAATTGTTTGGGAAATATCTTTGAATAGATAAAACCCGGAGGTTTGTTACACGATCTAATCCTATGGATCAGCTACAAAATCAAACACTCCTAAGGATAGTTTAGGCACGAGGACCTTCTACCCGACACTTCCTGAAAGCGGGCTAGGCCGGCTTTCCTACTAGATGGACTGTCTAGCAGCTTACACAGAGAAGATATAAGAGAGAGAAGAGAAATTTGTGTGTTGAGGTGTATTTTGAAATGAAATACAACAGGCCTATTTATATATTATAGAAAATCACTATTTGACACTATTCCAACAACCCCCAAATAGTAACCGAGCAATATTTCACCAACCCCAAATAGTAACCGGACACTATTACACCAACCCCAAATAGTAACCGTGCATAGTAACCATGCATAGTAACTTTGCATAGTAATTGCACATAGTAATACTATTTTTGTATCTCTTGGGCTTCTTTCTTCTGTTTTATTCTGCTGTTTTAATTCATATCTGAAAATAATTCAAGTACTAGATTAATTTAATTATTTGTTATAAATAATTAATTAATCTGTTACTTATTTAAATTTCAGAGAGTAAATTAATTTTTGACAATACCTTGAATATTATGTCTATCCTTGATCGTCAATAGGCTTTGGCAATTCTTTCTGTAAATTAATGTATTGATCCTTCTCGTATGTGCTGACACTTAGTGCGCTGGTCTGGTTCACAAGTGACTAGCACTGATCTTGATCTTCACACTTTCGTTACATTCCAATTGATGTAGCAGTATCTTCAAATTATGTAAATACATGGAATCTTTTTGGCTCTTCAACTGAATTATCTGTACATCTTATTCTGTCACTGAGGCTTGAACATGTTAATGAACTTCTTTCAGCGACTTGATCCTTGTTGGTGCCTGTTCTTCAAATTTCACGATCCCTGTATAGATTTAATATTATTTATCTTTTATCCTAGTTGAGTTATATATATATCCTTTATTACATATTACATTACATTATGCTTTATAAGATGCAAAATTAAAAATCTTAATTGCAAATATAAAATCAACATCTCCCTCAAGTAATGAATCTCTTCACTAATATATATCATAGTTTGGTTAAATTTTCTAAATTCAAAATATTCGAAAAATAGAATGCTTTCCACACATATGATTTTATAGATAAAATTTTTTTTTAGAAGTAATCTACATAAACAAAAATGTTGATTATTGATATAAAAATGCTATATATGATTTAAATAATCATGACAAAAAAATTACAGTATGCTGAAAGTTGTAGATATACATAAAAAAGTTGAAATACAAATTTGATGAGGATTAAATTTTGTTCAGCTTATAGTATTATTTATAAAAAATAATATGATAGAAATAAAAAAATTGACTTTTGAGAAAAATGTGATAATTATGAAATCGAACAAATACAAATTTAAATGTAAATATAAATAATGGATGATAAGAAAAAAATGAATGAGATACTTAGAAAGGAAAATAAGAACTGAGTGAAAAAATGTAAAATAATAAATGAACGGAGAGGAAAATAAATGAATGGAGAGGAAAAAGAGAATGAGGGAGGGAAGAAGTGGACAGTGGAGAATAAATTAATAACATTTGTGTGTAAAGTAAGAGGAGAGAGAAGAATACAGAAGAGGAGAGGGAATAAGAATATAGAAGATTGGGTACAAGTACTAATACAGTTTAGATTCTATTTCGCTCCCTTGGGCTATATTGTGTCTAAATGCCATTCTGGCCCATTTGTTCGCTGAATTGAGTCACGCCAAGGAGATTAGGAAACTTGATCAACAGATAAAGACTTAAGGTCGATAAAACTTTTGTAGTCTTTACAGTTTACAAAATACAACACTGAGTAGAACTATGGCCAAGTGCAAGTTTATACCGGGGGAAAACCAGGTAGAAGGGCTAGCCGAAAATTGTAGTATGATTTTCTTTTTCAAATCTCGATTTTAGTTAAAATTTTTAATTAAACCCCAATTAATATTCAAAAATTAGCGATATTTTAATTTAGCCCAGGCTGTATTGAAATCGTGGACTTTGCATATGATTTTCTTTTTCAAATCTCGATTTTAGTTAAAATTTTTAATTAAACCCCAATTAATATTCTAAAATTAGCGATATTTTAATTTAGCCCCGGCTGTATTGAAATCGTGGTTCCACCCTAGGATCCGACCTGACTTTGCATCATTGTGTACTAAAATTACTATGCATAATTGTATCATTAAGCAAACTAAATAAAAATTCCTCCCCAATCAAGTGATTAACATTCTTCTTACATATGTATTTCAATAGTGTTCTTATTCTTCTCAAAGTTATCATGCTAGCTAGGTATATTCTTCTTACATATTTAGACAGTGTTCTTATTCTCCGACTCCTGAGTTAACTTTTACGACATACGACAAACACTAGTATGATTTGTGTTGCAGATTGCATTACATTGAATGAATGAATGAATAAAAATACAACTGTTAACAAATAAATAGAACTAATCAGGCCAGGTCTACCACACCACTAGTAGAACCATGATGATAGCTGCATTCCGATGAGGAAGAGGTGCAGATTGTGATCATTTCATTCAAATCCGAGACACTGTCTTGCAAATTCAGCAGCAAATTAGAAGTGCTAAAACTCATCGAAGGCCTAGTTCTTGGTACAACTGGGACTTGTGATTCACCCACCAATACCTGAACCACACCCCTCATTGTTGGTCTAGCCACTGGATCAGGGTGAGAACATGCTAATCCAACCAACAAAACCTTCCTCATTTCATTCTCTTCAAACTCTCCACAAAGCCTTGGATCCGCTGCAACTAACAGCGTACTTTCTCTATGCAATCCCCAAACCCATTCCACCAAGTTGCTGCTGGTTCCGCCTTTACCAACCCCAGTGACTTCTTTCTCAATAGGTCTCCTCCCAGTAGCAACCTCAAGCACCACAGCTCCAAAACTAAACACATCAGTCTTCTCACTTGCTCTTCCTGTCAACAAGTACTCAGGAGCCAAGTACCCCATTGTTCCTGCAGCTACCGTAGCATCTGGTGACTTATCATGCTCAGTTTGCCTTGCTAAACCAAAATCACCTAATTTAGCATTGAACGCTTCATCCAACATTATGTTACTAGTCTTCACATCCCTATGAATCACCTGATTTTCACATTCTTGATGTAAATACGCCAACGCAGACGCAACTCCTAGCAATATTTTTCGCCTATGAGCCCATTGCAATGTAGCTTTGGATTCATACAATGCCTTATCAAGACTGCCATTAGCCATATAATCGTAAACTAACAAAATTTCACCTTTCTCGTGACACCAACCTTGAAGCCTAACAAGATTCCTATGCCTAAGTGTTCCAAACATGGACAACTCGGAAAAGAACTCCTCATTTCCTTGGCCACTATGATTACACCTCTTCACAGCTACAACATCTCCAGACTCCTCAAATATGCCCTTGTAAACATTCCCAAAAGCACCATGCCCTATAATCCGCGTAGAATCAAAACTTTTAGTCGCCAACTTAAGCTGCTTATAACTAAATGCTTTAGGCATTTTAATATAATACGATGCCAAAGATTCCGGTTTTTTCCCAGGCTTGAGTTTTTTCGAATAACCCCAAATCAGAACAATAGCAAACAAGGCCAAAACAAATGCCCCAGCAGTAAAAACCCCAACTAAAGCCCCAGCACTTTCCTCACACAATTTGTTATGACATTTTTTACTACTCCTGTCCGAGTCATGTGCCACACTAGACTCAGTAGGTGCCAAAGAAGGTGCCGGTTGGATTGAGTTAGCCGTTGGGTTCATCAAAGTAGCCGTTGGAGGTGGCGGCGCAGTTATCGAAGCCGAAAACGACCCGTTTTTCATGTTCGGGTCAAAAGATGAACTAAAACTCCACCATTCAATCCTATGAACTTCAGTACTCCCCTGAGTTGACCCGGTAAAGCCCACAAACATAAAATCATTTACATACTGATCAAGATCAACACTAAATGACAAAATGGGTTCCTTAGGCTTGACGTTTGAGTACGAAACCGATACATTGAGTAACTGAGTTGACGCGGAGTAGTCGATCCACGAGTTAACCAGGTCACCACTTTTGAGATCAACTTCAATCGAATCTAAATCACCAACTTGAGCTGAAATAATCGAGTTTAGATCCAAACCCACATGGTTTCCATTAATATCTTTGAATTCTACGTCCATCAGTGTATCAAATTCGACTGCAATCACTGATTTTGGATTTCCAGCCGCAGCCATTATTCCGATATATCCTCCGGCGTCACCGATGGAATCATCGTCCGGCGAAATAACAAAAGCTAGACCACCACCAATAGAATCTGGGTTTAGATTAGACACGGAAAATGTGAAATAAGTAGTGAAGCTCACCGGAACATGAGTTTCTTGCGACCGGAATCGAATGGGTTTAGAATACAGGAATCTTCCGGCGCCGGAATTGGGGACTCCGAGATCGCGAGTGAGCCTCACGCTGCCGTTGGTCCAATGCGCATCACCCAGGAGCTTTAAGCTAGTAAGAGTCACTGTCCCAAAGTCAAACTCGGTAGCTTTATCAGTTGCAACATTGCCGGAAAAACAGAGGAATAGAAATAAATGAAGGGAAAAACAGGCAAAAATATAGCCGGAAAGTGACGTCAGGTACATATTATTATCAGATAAAGATAGATTGCGAGTGTACAGAATGTGTTTCTGTCAATAGATTGCAATTGCATAGAGTGAATGATGATTAACTGTAGTAGTACTCCCTCCGTCCCAAATTGTTTGATACTCTTTGACTTTCACGGAGATTAAGAAAATGTAGTAGAAAGTAAAGTTAGTTGAAAAGTGGATAAAGTGGTGGGACCTATTAATATTTAATAATAGATTTGAGATAGTGGAGGAAGTTAGTGGGTGTAGTAGTGTAAAAAAGAGTATAAAATAAAGAAGTAGTGGGTGTAATAGTGAAAAGTAGTGTTAAAAAATAGTAAGTATAATAGGTTCATTAGTTTTGGGATATCCCAAAAAGGAAAGTATGTCAATCTTTTTGGGACGGAGGGAGCAGTATTTTATCACAATCATGACCGTTAAAATTCATACCAGAAGTAAAAATAAAAAATTCGTAAAGAATTTTCTTCTGAAGACATGTGGAAGTGGGGCCCACGAAAGAGTTTGGTCATGGAATGCTATTGGAGGAATAAGTGTTGGGTGGTACTGTCTGATTTGGAGTTACTCTAACTGGTGTCTGGTGATGCACAGTGAATCTTGTTTACTCATCTCAAGGCCACGGAGTCATAAACTACTGGAGTAGTAGACTAGTAGTAGTCATGATTAACTAAGATTAATCCTGATTAAATGAATAGTGCGAAAATCTAGGCAGCATCAGAATTATAAATATATTGCTAAACAACAAATTATGCATAAACCAACACTACGTTGCAGTGTGAATGGTAACAAGTCTGATTCAATGAACACTAGTAGTACATGGCAGTGTGAGATGTTGATTTTTGGATTGCTTTACATTATCCTGAAATAAAACTTTAGGTACAGGTCAATTATCATAGATTTATAATTGTATAGAAATACAGTGGTGCAACTTGCTAAATTATTTCAAATAATTTAGAGAAAAGGATGCTTGTTATACTCCCCAACTAGAAATGTACAAAACTTAAATCCGATATAAAAAAATCTCCAATCTGAAAATTTTGGTCCGAGTCATATTACATTTTAAATAATTCAGAATTACAAATATACTCCATGTAAATTGCGAATAAATTTTATTATATGGAAGAACAGACAGTTTGTAGGTAAAAAGTCAAGAGTAGCATAAAATATTAGACAACGAATGTGGGGGCACAAGACATTGCTGTAAACTTGCGTGGTTATGGTTTACCAAAGGCCACCAGCCATAAGCTCCAATTTCTTCAGGTCGGTGAAGATGCGTCTGCATAATTGCAGATTACAGCTCACTGCACGTGCATACCCGGCTTTGAGTACATTTCACTGCACGTGATGATATATCTTCCTCCCCTTTCTTGTTTTTCACTTCACACGTTCATTTCCCCGTAATCTCTTCTAACAAAACTTTGGCTCTTAACTTTATTTTTGTCTTGTTTTTCTGCAAACTTAGACTGGACTCTTGATAATTTAATTTTATATATATACTTGATTTATGTAATGGACCTAACTTTATATCCAACAAATTCAGTACTACTGACCATTATATATTATAAAGGGTTTGTCTAATGTGTGTCCAAGGACACATATTAAGAATCCGTGTTTGATAAATTAAAAAATTTTAGTTGTGAAGATTTTGGTGTATGTAGGGGGTCCATCATAAAATTTTCACCAATCAAAATTTGACAATTAAACAAGGACGAATTCTTAGCATGTGCACATTAGAAAAACCGTATTATAAATTCATGATGCATTGAGTCGATATTAGACTTATACTAGTGCTAGTTAATTATCATGAAGTTTCCGTAAGATAGCAAATCATTTCAATTTATTTTTCAATCTTGTCGATGCAGTTACATGCAGAATAGTGAAACAAAAATAGACAGAAGGGCCAAACGCATGTCATATCTTACACCCTGACTAGACTAGTTGTACCCAAGTTCAATGATGATGCTAAAATATATTTAGAGGCAGGTTCTAATAAGGACAAGGAGGTAATCCAAATCCCCTTAATTATTTTTTAGAAAAATCTTAGTTATATATATTTCGTTAGTATAATGAATGGACAAAAAATGACCCCTTAATATTTCTATAAAAGAAATTTTACCCCGATTATATATGTGCTGCTTTGAAATTACAAACTTTCTTTCGTAATAACTAATCTTTTTAAATTTGGATCAGGATCCGCCACTATTTCAGACTAGTTGCTGTAAACGTACAGTCTAGTTTGGTGTAAACGCACAAACTCGTCGTTTCTGATTAATAATATAATAAGGGTGAGCAAAAAACCGAATTGAAATTGAAACCGAACCGAAATCGGCCAAAATCGAACCGAAAAAACTGAAATCAAAACCAAACCGGCGGTTGTGGTTTTTTATTTTTAAAAATCGAGACTTTCGGTTCCGGTTCCGGTTATAGATTAAAACCGAACCGGCTAAAAATGAACCGAACCGATTATTAAAATAAATAAATAAATTTATATAATTTATATAATTTATATGTATTCTTAAAAATAATTTGATAAGTAGAAACTCTACCTATCTCATTGACTTAATGATGAAGAAAGAGCATAGTAACTGTATCCTGGAGGAAGAGAAATGACAAAAACAAAAACAAACACATAATTTCAATAGTTAATTGATTTCAATAGTTTTTCATTGATGTGTTACATGGAACAAAAACAAACACATAATTTCAACTACTCCAATGTATAAGCTTCTTATTCCATATTATCACGTATAAGCTTCTGATTCCATATTATCATAGTTTCTGACACAACCCAAAGCACATATTAGAGCATCATGTCTTGTTTAGCAAATCTAGTTCTAATGCCTTTCTGATTGTCTGGTGAAGGAAACAAAGAGAACCCTTTTCTTTGTATATATAAGTGAAAGTAAATATGAAATGTACGGCTTCGTTGTGATTTCAGATTTGCAGAATAATAGAAAAGAAAACTATGCTGCAAAAAACAAGGAACAAAATTTTATGCTCAACCTCAACACTACAGAAAAACATGTCAAAATTGATTGTCAAAATTTTTCGTTCGGTTTTATAACCGAAATCGAACCGTTAAAAACCGAACCGAGCTTCTCCCCTACAATACATGCGATTTCGGGTTCGGTTTCGGGACAAAACCACCCCGAACCGAACCGTGCTTTCCCCTACAATATAACACGGTGGTTGTTGGTTTCAACCTCTAAGACCATCTCCATTTAGTGGCATCTAGGTGTGGAGTACTTCCCCTCTATAGTTTTTTACAAAAAAATATATACATTTATTGAATTAATGAATCCCTTATGTATAATTTTATTTAACAAAAAATTTAGATAACATCATTAAATTATATATCTCTGTTCTTAGCAAAAAGGTTACGTAATCATTTAATCAACCGAAATAACCAATCGTTTACCTATTGTACTTATAGTTAGAGATACTCTAAAAGAAATTCATCGTCTCGTTTGACAATATAGAGCTGTTAACGAAATTAGATATTCGTGAACAAGCTTGAGTTCGGCTCGTTAAAGATTCGATTTAGCTTAGTTTGTTAAGAATTCGTGCTCGAGCTCGAACACAAAAAGTATTCGTTAAGTTAACGAGCTCGAGCCGAGCTTTTAGCATGTGCGGCTCAAGCTCGGCTCGATTTTGTCCGGCTCGATTCGACTCGTTAGAGCTCGAAAAAATTGTATATATTTTATATTTATATATTATGTATATATATATATATTTTTATATTATTTTATATATTATATATATTTTATATAGTTTGGGATGGGTTAAAAAATGATAGAATGATATTTACTTGGGCTATTAGCGGATTTAAGTCTTTTTCTTGGTTGATTTCTTTTATTTTTTTGACAATTAAAAAATAATAATTTATTAACGAGTTGTTTGATAAGAGTTCGAGCTCGGCTCGGCTCATTTTTGTTCAATAAAAGCTCAAGCTCAAGCTCAAGCTCGGTTCGGCTCATTTTTGTTCAACAAAAGCTCAAGCTCAAGCTCGACTCGATTTATTAGCTCGAACTCGAACACATATTTTGTTCGATAAAAAAGCTCGGCTCGACTCGGTTTTTCAAAAAAAAAAAATTTAAGTTCGGCTCGATTCAATCAAAGCTCGGCTCGACTCAGCTCGATTCAGTTCGTGTTCAGTTCATTTACGCTCTAACACTCTAAATATAAGTACCATAATGCGGTTAAGGGATTCAGGAGTTTTGGTATCGGTAACGTAGGGTGTTTTGGACTTAAATTTTCCAGCCTTATTTATGAGGTGTTTGGGAGAACTTTTTTATAGAATAAGTCAACTTATTTTAAGACAAAGTTAGAGATTCAACTTTTTTTTACAATTTATAGAATCTCAAACATACTGTAAATATTTGTATAAATTTTTTTTATCAAAATATAAAATTTTTATACGAAAATAAGTCGAGAAGGTGTGCCTAACATGCTTTTATTTTTGTCTGCCTAGCTGTTTTCTTCTTGTTTTATAACGTTCTTTGTAGGCCCATGTCTTATTTTTTGTAGTGCTTTTTACTGAAAACACTTATCATCACTGTTGCTATTGATTTTTTTGCTTGTGTTCTATCTTTTTAATCTGAGAATCTGTACAAAAACAACATTTAACTTTTATAGAGTAAAAGTGAAGTTTACATACAATCGTACCTTTACCATTGCGGAGATATATGGGGTATATTTGGATTGAATTTTTTAGGTTTCGATCAAATATATGTACAGATTGGGGGAGGAAGGGACATTTTACGCTAATTTACGTAATAATACAAATGAAAATCACTTAATATTAAATGTTAAACGTCCCTAAAACTTTTTAAAAAAAAACAACTATAGAGGTACTTACCGGTTATTATAAAGCATTCAACTAATCTCATAGGTCAAAGTAATACTTAGTTACTCCCTGCGTTCCAACGGGTTTTTTACGGTTACTATTTTGGAATGTTCCCCAAATTTCTTTACATTACCAAAAATAGTAATTTTTAACAATAAAATAAATTATTACATCCACTACTTCATTCTACTTTTTCAATACATTATTACATCCACTATTCCATTACCTTTTTTTACGGTTACTATTTTGGGACATTCCCCAAATTTCTTTACATTACCAAAAATAGTAATTTTTAACAATAAAATAAATTATTACATCCACTACTTCATTCTACTTTTTCAACACATTATTACACCCACTATTCCATTACCTTTTTTACAGTTACTATTTTGGGACGTCCCACAAATTTCTTTACATTACCAAAAATAATAATTTTTAATAATAAAATAAATTATTACATCCACTACTTCATTCTACTTTTTCAACACACTATTACATCCACTATTCCACTACTTTATTCTACTTTTTCAACATTTTACACTATTACACCCACTACCTTACTTATTTTAACAATAAAATCATTATTACACTCACTACTATACTATTACATCCACTATTTAAATTATATTACTTGATCTTCGTGTCCCAACCGCCTGTAATGAATAGGACGGAGGGAGTATTGTATAGCACTCATCTAATCTCGTAGGTCAAAAACTATCTTAAGTGGTCATATTTATATTTATCCAAACACTCCTCTAGTGGTTCTGGTTCAATCCTGTTTCATTATTTATCTTTCTAAATGCCCATCAATTACATGAAGAATTAATTCATATGCATCACTAGCTGTACTTGCCACCAATAGCTCCACTTGAATTCCATTCTATATGATTATAAACAAACTTCTTTATTTTTTGACAGGATTATAAACAAACTTATTGATACAAGGTTAAGAAGTTGACTTGGAATGGGCCAATCTTATACATATTTTCATGATCCATCAAGCCAACACCCGGCCCATGGAAATTTTGCAGAAAGACAAGTAATTTAAGTACACAAATTCAAGCACTTGGAAAGAAATGCAGTGAACATTGCTGCATATATGTTTTTTATTGAGCAATGTGTCACAAGCATATAAGTTAACTTCTGTTTACGAACCGACAATCTTTCCTTACCTCACCGTCTTCTCCTGTAAGTGGATTATTTTCAGATAAAACGAGGAGAGCCCGAGCAAACTGGTCGTGGAAGTAAGTATTATCAGCAGCCATCATCTGAACATAGGGAGATGTGGTAGGATCAGAAAGCAGCTCCTGATCAATTGACAAGAGTCCCTTGTGGCTAAGCAGGTTCTTATAGTACATGTTGTCCAGCACCATGGGTGTTTCGCGATCATTTCTTGCGTATTCCACTAGCACTGGGTCGGGTTGTGGATTTGGGCAGCGGGCCTTTAGGTATTCGGCATATGTAGGATCTAGGCTAGGATCTACACTTGGGTACAATCTGTTCACAACATTTAGGCAATGGACTCGTCCTACTGAATGAGCACCTGAAAGGTTAAAAGGAAAACTAAAATGATTTGCATGTGCACAGTGGCAGACTCAGAAAATAATTTTAGGGGGGACGGTTTATATAAAAATTTTAGTATATTTTTTATTTTCATGGTAAAATAATTTAACACGTATCATTATTTTAATAACAATTAAATTTATTATATGATAATTATTGATGAACTAAAAACTCTAAATTTTAACTTAACCAATACCCAAGAGATGAGTTATAAGTTATAACTCACAAAACAAAGAAACAACCAAGTACACTAACATAAAGACAATGGCAGTAAGAATCGAACCAGGGTCTCCTACCAAACAGCAGAGGAAGTGACCAAATGACCTAAAGAACTTTATATAAAAAGGGGAATACTATACAGGTTTTATTCAAATATCAGGGGGGCCGGGGACCCCCTTATCCGCCTCTGCATGTGCAGGTAAATAGTATTGATTTTGGTCTACAAGATTAGCATGAAATCATACACACGAGATTGTAATATTTTGACTGAATAAAAGTTAGCATGATATATCAAGTAAATGGTATCAAAATTCCTGCAGTCTTGAATTTGAATCCTTAAACCAATATTGTTTAATTTTTAGTTAAGACACCAATGCTACATATCGTTTAAAAAAAAGGAGCTTCGTCTAGTAGTTTAACAAGAGGAAATACTTTATTTTTTAATCTTAAGTGTCCCACTAAGTGACGATGAGAAGTTAAATTATTATACAAGTATTTAAGAGCAAGTCCAATGTTAAATGCTAAATTGCTATTACTATAATATAGAACCAAAAAATGAATTTTGGTGATAAAATAAAACTCATCCTCCAAAGCTACTTCTATAACTAGTTTCAAATTTAACCAAACTCTTTTAATTTTTACCTGAATATTCTTAACAAATTTATCTCATTCTAGTTAAACGATGATGTGGCATAGATACATAAATGCATTCTTGGTTTCAAATTTAGCACCAAGGATGCATAATATAGCAATAGCACCAAGGATTAATCCAAGGAAATCTGATTTAATCGATAGAGACACCGAACAGCGATTAATTGGCGATTAATACCGACTAATCCGATTAATCCCGACTAGTTTCGATTAATCCCAATTCGAAAAGATACCGTACAACAATTAATCAATGATTAATTCCGATTAATCACCGCTTTATTTTTAGAACAGAGGTTCAACAAGAGGAAATAATGTTATAAAAAAAAAAAACAAGAGGAAATACTTTATTTTTTAATCTTAAGTGTCCCACTAAGTGACGATGAGAAGTCAAATTATTATACAAGTATTTAACTAGTCGGTCTGTCCTTGGTTTTTTTTTTTTTTTTTATTTGTTAAAGTTCCATATATGTGACCACTGACCACAGTGCGTAATAATTACCTAAAAGAGCAACAGTTCCTTGAGCGTCAACGCCCACAGATTGAAAGGTTGAAAGCACAGAAGACATGGAATCATTGTGGTTAGGAATGAAACTTTCAACTTCTGTCAAGTAACTTCCCTTGCTATCCTTCCTCCCTGTTTTCATTTCAATGCGCGGTCCTCCTAACTATACATTCGAAACACGAAAAGGATAAGCATACAGAGGGGTAAGAATAATATTTATTGCCCGCACAGGCACATACCATGACAGCTCCATCTCGGGCTGAAAGAGCAACTATATCAGCACAAGAAACGGTGGCAGGGCATGCACTCTCCAGAGCTGTTTTGATGGTGTTGACGTACTTAAAATTTCTCATACCGAAACTCCTTGTTGATTTCTTCTCCGATTCAATGCCATTTACACTCTCCAACAATAACGAGGCATCGCACGACTACACAACAAACCACTATTAGTGCTACTTGAACCTTGTAAAAAGACAAACAGCAAATATTTGATGCAGTTTGCAGAAAAGTAGATAAATATTTACTTTGACGATGCAATCATGAAAAAGATTTCTAATCCAGGAAACGGCTGTGTTTCCATGTTTGTAATACAGAGCGTGAACTTGTTCTTCGATGATTTCTTCAGCTTGTGGGCAGCTCTCTGAATAGTAGTTGAGTTGGAGCTCACATTTTCCTGATTAGTATATTTTTACAGTAAAGAATTAATACATACCATGCATCAAAAAAGTTAAAAAATTAAGAAATGCAAAAGAATAATTATGGTATAGATAGTTGAAGAAAGGTACCCGAGTAGAACTGCAAGAGCAACGGTAATAACAGAAAGACAAGGGTGGAAAAAGAGCTACTATGGGCCATTTACTTTATGGCTTTGTTTCTTATAAAGCTCAGTTTTAAGTTGTAACTAATTATCTGTAGGTAGTATGAAGCAATATCAAGTCTTTATATAGGAGCACTTGCACCTTTTTGAAGTGCAGATGCAAGTGTATAGACTATAGAGTACTAGTATATCTTATTAGTTGTATTATCGTTATATCCACCGAGCTCCTTTCTTTGACCTTCTTATAATTTTATAATATTGGTTATTGGTAATCCTCCATTCTTTAATCCTCAATTTATTTTTTATTACATGGAGTTTGGTATTGCTCTGGGAGTGGTAATTTTTTACATATGTTCTGATAATGGTCCAATATTGATATTGTGTAGCAGTATTTAATAACCTGAAGCAGAGTATTAAAGAGGATGTGATTGTTCAAAATGTTAGGAAGATGTAGAATTATGCAAGTTCTATATTGAAGAATTATGCAGTCTATATTGATAAAAAGGAAATCCAAATGAGCTCAGTATATATGATTTAGTAGGGGTTCACAGTTGGAAATCTCAGGTTACTAGTTTCATATTAGAAATCTCATAATTCTTCTAATCATATTAATTTTGATTATTATGAAAGTACTGCTGTCCTAACACTTATTGAAGGCCCCCTAGTAGTGTATAATAATATGAAGGTTAGGTCGCGAGCTTTTATCAAAAGCAATTAAGACGACTGGCCATATCGAAAATGAAAGAATAAATAAGTTAGAAGGTCGGACTGAAATCCCATGTACCTTACGTAAGTAGCATTGACATTGTACCTCTTACGCCAAACAGTAGAGATACGCATTACTCTCGATTGGAGATAAGCATTACTCTCGTCCCCTCCAATTCCGAATCGATTGTGAAACTAGGCTAAAACATGAAAGATGGAAAAAAATAATAATTTCAAGAAATAAAAATAAAGAAATAATACGATCGAGTATTATTGTATCTACACTGAGTTATTATTCGATACAAATACATTGTGTGCATTGTGTCTGCACTGAGTATTTGTAGTTAGTACATAGGTAATATACTATACTGCAAAGTGTAAATTGAGTAACAAGAGGTTTTGTCAGCCAAAGCATTGCTGATTTTATTGATAATTCGACTACATATAGATGGAACAAAGCAACTGAAAACACCAAAGTAGGAACAGAGATTATCTCGCCCTATACTCACTCAACTAACTAGATAGAAACCAACTTGATGACTCCTACATTGACTCAACTACTAATGCATCAAATAAACTAACTAACGACTACTTTATTTATTTAAAAGCAAAACAAGCAAATAAAACAACTCAAGATTAAACCAACATTATCCTCCCTTAATCTTGAAGTTGTCCAGACAAATTCTCAATGCCCAACAGTCTCCTCATTCTTTCAAACTTGAGTGTAGTCATAGCCTTAGTAAGGATATCCGCCTTCTGACACTCAGTGCTAACATGCTTCAGAATGATCTCCCCCCGTTCTACACATTCCCTAATAAAATGATAACGAACATGGATGTGTTTACTCCTCCCATGAAAAACTGGATTTTTAGCCAAGTCTATCGCCGATTTGTTATCAACAAACAACACCACTGGACCACTCTTCTCATCAGTTATTTGATTCAACACATTCCGAATCCATATGGCTTGACATGCTGCTGCAGTTGCAGCCATAAATTCTACTTCGCAGGATGAAAGAGCAACACAACGTTGTTTCTGCGACATCCATGTAACAAGACTATCGTTCAAGTAGAAACACATGCCTCCTGTACTTCTTCTATCATCCAAACTACCAGCTAGATCGCTATCTGCAAAACCTGTTATCACATTGTTTCCACTGTCCTTAGTGTATACCAGACCAAACTGCAATGTCCCTTGAACATAACGAATAATTCTTTTAACAGCATTACGATGTTGGACAGTTGGACGCTCCATAAACCTGCTTGCTATGCCTACAGAAAAGGCAATGTCTGGCCTAGTGTGCACTAGATATCTGAGCCCTCCTATCACACTCTTGTATTCCGTGACATTCACTGCTTTGCCCTCCTCGTCTTTAACAAGTTGCTCCTTCGGATCCATGGGGTATTTAGTTGGATTGCAGCCCTTCATTCCAGCTTTCTCAATAATCTTTTTTGCATAGCCCGTCTGCTTTAGCTGTATACAACCCTTCTCTTGTTGTAACTCAATTCCCAGGTAGTAACTGAGTTTCCCCATGTCTGTCATGTCAAATTGCAAATTCATCTCCCTTTTGAATTTCTCAATCAACTGCACACTGCTTCCAGTCACCAGTAAATCGTCTACGTAGACTGCAACAATTAGCCTTTCTCCCCCTTCCTATCTGGTATAGACAACATGTTCTGAAAGACATTTTGCAAAACCAAGACTTTCAAGATAAGAATTTAGTTTAGCGTACCACGCTCGTGGAGCTTGACGAAGGCCATACAAAGCCTTTTTTAACTTATAGACTAGATTCTCTTTTCCTTCTTTCGTGAATCCCTCTGGTTGTGCAACATAAACATCCTCACTTATATCTCCGTTCAAGAACGCAGTCTTTACATCTAGATGGTGAACTTCCCACTCACTCTTTGCTGCCAAAGCCAACAATAAACGCACAATTTCCAATCTTGTCACCGGTGCAAATATCTCATCAAAGTCGACTCCATGCTCTTGAACATACCCCTTAGCAACCAACCTCGCCTTATGTTTAATGATGTTACCCTCTGCATCATTTTTTAGCTTAAAAATCCACTTCAATCCAATCATTTTCTTCCCAGTAGGTAGCTTAGTCAAACTCCATGTGTCGTTCTCCTCGATTGATTTCATTTCGTTTTCCATAGCTAACTTCCTATTTCTATCTTTTGCAGCTTGGGTATAGTTCATGGGTTCTTCAATGCCCATAAGATATAGCTCTTCATCCAAATATACTTCTTCAGTTTCATTATACAGATCCTCTAACTTTTTGGTCTTTCTTGGCTCTGTACTGTCATCGTAGTCATCTAGATTTAGACTTCGAACTGGTGACTGTGATCCTCGAGATGGTGTCTGCATAACTGAAGCTTCACTGCTTCCTATTTTTGTAGTAGAGGAATGACCACTTCTTCGAGAGCTACTTCCACTCAAGAAAGAACTTG
Organism: Saposhnikovia divaricata; assembly: GCA_036435485.1. NCBI lineage: Eukaryota > Viridiplantae > Streptophyta > Magnoliopsida > Apiales > Apiaceae > Saposhnikovia > Saposhnikovia divaricata. The sequence goes on from CM071598.1 coordinate 63,440,019, forward strand.
CACTGTTGCTTGGAGGAGTATAGCTGCTCATGTCACTTGATTCTTCTTCTTCTTCTCCAACAGATGATGCTCCTTTGTGTCTCCTGTGCTCATGCCTTCCACTGTAAACATCTCATTTCTTCCTTCTTTATTGTTCCCATCCCAAAACCAGCACTTATCTTCTTCAAACGTGACATCTCTACTGACATGCACTCTTTTGGTAAGAGGATCATACAATCTATATGCTTTTGTACTAGGCTCTTTGCCCAAATAAATCACTTGCTTGCTCCGATCATCCAACTTCTGAGTGTGCTGACTAGGAATCCTCATATGTCCAACACAGCCAAAGACTTTGATGTGCCCTATGTGAGGCTTCTTCTCATTCCAAGCTTCGTATGGTGTCACTCCTGTAAGTGCACGTGTAGGCAAACGATTCAGTAGATAAATCGAATGTCTCACAGCTTCTCCCCACATGACTGAAGGTAATCTCGTCTCTTTTAAACAGCTTCGAGCCATCTCCACCACTATGCGATTTCTGCGTTCCACTACACCGTTTTGTTGCGGTGTATATGGTGCCGTATAGTGCCTGTTTATCCCATTTTCTCTGCAGTACTTCTCGAAATCATTAGAGACAAACTCTCCCCCTCTGTCAGTTCTGAGAGTTCTTACTCTTCTTTCAGGCCCTCTTTCAACCAAAGCACAGAAACTTTGAAAAGCACTTAAAGCCTCATTCTTTGCCTTCAAAAAATAGACCCACATATATCTGCTGAAATCATCTACAAGCAAAAGAAAATACCTTTTTCCCGAGGCAGTTTCTGGTTCTATAGGACCACAAAGGTCGCCATGTACCAACTCCAATGCTTTTGTTGCACTATAGTTCGACTTGCTTGGAAACTGCTTCCTTGTTTGCTTAGACATGAGACACCCCTTGCACACCTCACCTGACACCACGATTTTTGACATCCCATGTACCATCTTCTCTTTGTGCATAAGTGACAAGGCATGATAGTTTATATGACCCATACGCCTGTGCCATAATCTCGACATCACATCTTGTTTGGAAATCATGCATTCCTGTTTCACAGAGTTTATAACAATCTTGTAAAGTCTATTGGGTGATCGTTTTACCTTCATGAGAAGCTTGTCACCATTGTCGTACACCCAAAGCAGCTCTCCCTTTATTGCAATTCTGTTACCTTGTTCAGTCATTTGCCCCAAGCTAATGATATTATTCCTCAGAGTTGGAATATAATACACATCTTCCAGGGTGCGAGTTTCTCCATTCTTGCACTCAAAGACCATAGTTCCCTTTCCCTCAATTCGAACAGTAGATCCATCTCCAAAACTTACAGAGCCGCGTATCTGTTCATCTAATTCCATAAACTTTGATTTGAAACCAGTCATGTGACTACTGGCTCCATTGTCTAAATACCACACATTAGACTCACTTTGTACCTTTGTCAATTTTGAAGGAAGGACTTGCTTTTCATACAGATATGTACCTTTCGAGGCATCACCTTCACATTTTGCAAGGAGCAGGGCAGGTTCATCATCTTCGAATTTTGCCATGTTTACTTCCTCCCTTGGTTCTCTGTTACGCCTTGGTTTTTTACAATCTGCAGCAAAATGACCATACGCTGAACAATTATAGCATCTCAGTGTGCTCTTATCTCTCCCTCCTCGAGCTCTAAAACCTGATGATGATCCTTCTGGGGTTCTCCTGCTTGATCGTTTTTGCCATTCTTCACGAGTAAGCAGTAGTTTACTGTCACTCCCTTCACGTTTTTGCCATTCTTCCTCCGTCAACATTAACTGTCCTTCATTTGATTCCTTCTTACTACTTCCCTTCAATCTTTCTTCGTGAGTTTTCAATGATCCCACTACCTCCTCTAATGTTAACTTCTCCAAATCACCAAATTGCTCCAAGGTCGAAGGAATTTGTAGAAACTTGTTTGGCACTACACGAAGTAGTTTCTTAACCACATAGGATTCTGACATGGTTTCACCTAACGCTCGTATGTTGGTAACGAGCCCATTCATTTTTAGGTAGAAACCATCTATCTGCTCATTGTCTTTCATTACCAGAGCCTCAAACTCAGACCTCAGTGTTTGAGCTTTGGCTATTTTTGCACGATCTGCTCCTTGGCACATCGTCTTCAGTGCTGTCCAAGCCTCCTTGGCTGTTCCTTTCTCTGCAATCGAGAGTATCATATCCTTAAGTAGTCCTTGGTACAGCATAGCCAAGGCTACTTTATCCACCTTTTCTTCAACAATCGCCTTTGGATCCACCTGTTCTATTGCTGTCCAAACCCCTTGTGCCTGCATGTAAACCTTCATTTTCAATGCCCAAGTGGTATAGTTATTCTTGGTCAGAATAGGATAGCTTAGACCTATTGAACCCCCTGCCTTGACCTTGTTGATATCCATTTGAATGCTTCTTCGCCCTTCACTGAGAATCTCCGTGTAAGCTCTGATACCAAATGTAGTTAGTACATATGTAATATACTATACTGCAAAGTGTAAACTGAGTAACAAGAGGTTTTGCCAGCCAAAGCATTGCTGATTTTATTGATAATTCGACTACATATAGATGGAACAAAGCAACTGAAAACACCAAAGTATGAACAGAGATTATCTCGTCCTATACTCACTCAACTAACTAGATAGAAACCAACTTGATGACTCCTACATTGACTCAACTACTAATGCATCAAATAAACTAACTAACGACTACTTTATTTATTTAAAAGCAAAACAAGCAAATAAAACAACTCAAGATTAAACCAACAGTATTATTGTGTACATTGAGTAAAGGAAAAGAAATGTTTTCTGTCCCGAAATAGACGTACACAAACTTTAGTGCATGTTGTATAGGCATCTGGTGCATTATATAATCTTGGTTTGTAGTTCATCAATAATATGTGAAGAAGAAACGAGTCGCTATCTTAACCAATGGGAGCAGAATAGCACTAAAATCCGGAAGGCGGCTCATTAAAATTTGTGTATGAAACATTATCTCTGTCATCTTTCAGTGGATCTCATCTTACAATACCCATTATAATTCTTCTTCATCTTCATCTTCATCATGTGTTTTTTCTTATCCATGTATACACTTGCTTGCTCTCGGTGGTCATTACCCGATCTTGGTGCTATGTTCATATCACCAGTCACCACTAGCTCACTACTCCCTCTGTCTCATATTATTCTTTCCGTTTCATAACAAGAGACAAATTACTAATTTACGTCTAATTTATAAAATTAAATATAGTGATTATGAGTACTTTAATACAGTGAAGTTTTTTATATTAAATACTAATACGAAATTAAAAATATTAACGATCAAAAATTTACGTTGGCAAATGTGTCAGAAATGGGAAAAGTTTTTTGGGACAGAGGGAGTAGTACATTATTACCAAATCCTTCTAGAGCAGCCCTCATAAACCTTCATTCTTTTCTTTTTCGTATTAAATTAAATAGCTTGATACCCATACGTGATACTTTATAAATATTTTAGTGAATTTTTTTTATTAAATTGAATTATTTTTTAACTTGCTTTTGAAAAAATTATAAAATAACATATACAAATCTTATTAAGTTTATGTTACTTATTTTATTAACATTATCATTTACTATTTTAGTTTTTATTGTTTTTTTTGCATGAAATTTCTTATTTTTTTTAATTTTAAAATTATTAAATATCATATTTTCTTTATTTTTCACTCAATAATTTTATTATACTATACAATAAATTCCTGATTTTATTTTGAAAAAATTGTAAATTAATATTTTCAAACCTCCTCCATAATTATTGCAATTTAACTATATTTTTAATCTCTATTTAATATCATTTAAAGTATGTAATTCTTAGTAATATTTTTGAAATAACATATTTGTTCTCAAACCATATCAACTCTCTTACACCAATTACATACATGATATAATGATAAAATCAGGATGAATATGAAAAAAATCTTGTTCCCGCTAAGTAGAATTTATAGATTTTGTGCTTAAAGAACATCTTCAAGTGTCTGCTAATTCATTTTAAAAAATAAAACTTAAGAACATCTTCAAGTGTCTGCTAATTCATTTTAAAAAATAAAAAGTAATTGCATTTCGCATTTCTTTGGTTTCGATCAATTGCGTTTTTTATCCATATTTTTCATAATTGCACTATGCAATTTCATACTAGTTTTGGCTCGGCAGTTTGCACCCCTTCCTTCGTCTATTTTGACCGTTAAAAATGAGAGGGATAATTTAGGGACAAGTAATGTTGAATTACATTTTAATCCTTAAAGTATAACACATTTTAAAAATAAATCATAAAACAAAAAAATCATAATTGTCCCTCAACTACAAAAATTGTACAATTTAACCCTTTTTAGAATATCTTCAAATGAATAAAAAACACAATAGATTAATTTTAAAAAAGTTGTGCAGTATATCCAGATTTTTTTTAGAAATAATATTAATAACAGATTAAAAATAGATAAAAGTTAAACTTTGATAAAGACAATGAATTAGAATTTGACTAAAATAATTAGATCTTATAAAATATATTCAATTTTAATAATCAAATATAAATATCACATTTCAAATTTTGATCAGAACTTCGTTAAGTTTTTCAATCCTCTAAATGGTATTTTTGCAAACTAAAAAATAAGTTATTTTTTTATTTTTCGAGAATAGTTTGGAATGTAATATGAAGAAGCACCACTATAAACGAAATTTGTGAACAATTGAAAGGGTTTTCCGAATTATTAAAATTATCAAAATCTTATATAAATTGAATTTATTATGAATGTTATATGATTACTAGCTTTTTTTTAAAGTGATTTAAAATTATTATGTAAATGTTCTTAAACGAAAAATTTTATTTGAAAAATTCGGGATACAATGCTCAAATTTGTATAAAATTATCTTGGTTTTTCGTTTTTGTTGGAACACATTCTAAAAATTCTAAATTTCTAAAATAATATAGGAAAAATTTTTGATAAAAGGAATAAATTGCACAAATTTTATAATTGAAGGGTAAAAATGAATGATTTTTTTGTTTAAAAGTTTGTGCCTAAAATGTGTCATAGTTTAAGGGTCAAAATGTAATTCACCATTACTAATTCCTAAATTACGCTTGTCATTTTTAACGGTAACGTTCAAAATAGACGGAAGTAGTACAAACTATTACGTCAAAACTAATAAGGGGATGCATAGTGCAATTATGCAAAGTATTGATAAAAAATGCAGTTATGTGAGGATGCGAAATGCAATTAACTTTAAAAATAATATAAACAATTGAACTATTAATAAATTATTACATTGTTTTTTTATTATGTAAACTTCAACAATACTCTCTATACTTACTTCTTATTTATATTTTTTTTATACTAGCTTAAAACCCGTGCGATGCACGGATTTTTTAAAATATTATATAAAATTTTTTGTATTGATTTAAATTATTTTTTGAAATATTAATTTTGGAGGCTTAAATTTTTATATGAGATGATTTGATAATAGTTGTATAAATGTTATCCATGATATTTCTAAAAATTGAGAGATTTTACTCAAAAAATGTAGAAAGATGATAGGTTTTAGTTGAAAAAAATAATTGTTTAATTATTAGTAATTATAAAATATTTTTTTTATTTTATTAAATATAATGCCCGTGTAATGATTAGAATAAGAGAGGATTTAGTTAAAGAAAATTAAAAAGGTAACATGTTTTAGGTGAAAAAGGTAATTGATTAGTTTATAGTATTTATAATTTAATTACGTTATTTACTAAATACAATTGCTCGTAATGGTTTTTGAAAAGAAGAAATTAATATTGTACGTGATATTTCGATTAAAATAGGGATTTTAGTTAGAAAATATATAAAAGATGATACATTTTAGCTGAAAAAGAAAATCAGTTAATTATTAATATTAGAATATTATTAGTTTCTTTTATTAAATAGAACCTCCCGTGATATAATTGGAAAAAAATATATTTTGGCTATAGAAATAGAAAGGTAACGTGAAAATTAAAAAGATTATACGATTTATGTGAAAAAGGTAATTGATTAGTTTATAGTAATTATAATTTAATTAAGGCAATCGACTACTTACCATTATTTTAATTAATGAATTTTAATTTAATATAATTTAATATACTCATGTTTACGGATTATACTAATGTTTCTTTATTATAAACAACGTATACAGATTTTTAATATATTTTTATTAATAATTGAAAAATATGATGTAATATTTTCGGGTATATATTAATGATTGTAAGATTAGTTTTAAATTAAAAAGGTATCATGTTGTAATTTGAAAGGAAATATTAATGATTGTAATATATGATACGATTGATGTTTTTATAAACAACGTATACAGATTTTTAATATATTTTATTAATAATTGAAAAATATGATGTTATATTTTCGGGTATATATTAATGATTGTAAGATTAGTAGGTGTTTATAAAAGGTAATATCTGCAATTAAAAGTAAATATGAAAAAAGGCAATCGACTACTTACCATTAATTATATTATGTTATTATTTATTTTAGGAGTTTTAATAGTATAGATATCATATATATTTTTCTTTATAATGAAGGGTAAATAAATAAATTCACTTAGTAACAAAAAACAGATACCAAAACTCTTTTATTGTTTTGGCTTTTATATAATAGTATAGATATTTGTGATTGTAAGATTAGTAGGTGTTTATAAAAGGTAATATCTTCAATTAAAAGTAATTGTGAAAAAAAACAATCGACTACTTACCATTAATCATATTATGTTATTATTCATTTTAGGAATTTTAATAGTATAGATATCATATATATTTTTCTTTATAATGAAGGGTAAATAAGTAAATTCACTTAGTACCAAAAAACAGGTACCAAAACTTTCAATGTTTCGGATATTATATAATAGTATAGATATCAGATTCAATATAACAAGATTCTAAATTCTAAGTAGTGAAAAAATTGGAGGGAATGAATATTATATTAATAAAAATAAGTTAAGTGCTAACTAAAAATTTTCAAAAATTAGGAGAGAGAAGGGACTGTTTATTTTCTAAAGAGTTTCTAAAAATCTCTTGGAGCTCTAATTATTGATATATTCTTTATATTTTTTCTTAAAAGATCGTATAAAGAGTCTCTCGGAAATGTTATAAGAACAAGAAAAATTACACAGTATAGAGCATTTTCAAGGGATTCTTAATTTGAGGGATGAGATTTTTTGCTACGAGACTTTTAGTATTTGTTAAAATCACTAAGAGTGTATACAAATAAATAAAGCAAGTTGATATATTAAAGAATAAAAAGGACAGTGATTATATTGTTAAGGAAACTTAAAACATGGATTAACATTGGTGGAAAACTTATAAACACCCGCCTAAATAAAACTTTGACTACATTACATTTGCCTCCTTTTTACCTAGTTAAATACGGAGTACATTGTAACACCTCCTTCCTAAAATAGGGGGAGATCAGAGATGTTACTTATAATACATAAATCTGCAAACAATGCATTAAAAATAATTTCTAAATAAGTGATTAATCAGTCTAATTAATAATCTTCGAATAATATTAACCTCCAAATTATAGTTCAAACCAATAAATACGAAAAACCAAAATCTTTAAATAAATAATCAAGTCTAAATAATGCTAGAAGTCCATAAAAATCCTAAGCAATGAAATAAAGGGTAGGTCGCCGTCACACAGTCCCAGATCCCCCCTAAGCACCTGCCAGAAAAATATACGGCAAGAGCCAACCGCCCAGTACAGATTTTGAATACAATTTATAAAGTAGAAAAAATAGATATGTATATTTGACAATTATAATAAAACATTTATTTTAAAAATATGCATGGCTGAAACAAAGAGGGGTTAGGATATTTCATACCGAGATCAGAACAGAACAAATACAAATAGACACATCATAGGGTACTGATGCGGAACAAAGAATATTTAAATTAGTTTGTATATATTTTACATTATTATTTAGATTTAAAAGTAATTATAATTTGATTAGGAAGTTTAGTTATATTAAGTATATTTATTAGGAAGATTCTAGATTATTCTATTGGAATAATGAATTTGTTTCCTTCAATCAATTATGGTAGTAGATATTTAAAGATTTAGTTTTCATAAGAAATTACTTGGCTCCCAAGTAATTAATTATCTATTTAAACTCTTGTAATCCTTTATTACAGAATAGAAATGATTATTATGAATTGATTTTATTGGATAAATCCGAGGATTTATTTGTGACCACCGATTCTCTTCGGAGATAGGTAATTTATCCCTTCTTTAACCCTTTTCTACACCTGTCCTACATCAAGTGGTATCAAGAACCACCGTTCCTTCACCTGAACCTTTTATCAAACACCTTCCCTATATTTAAAAAAAAAAAACAACAGCAACAACCAACCTTGTTCAGCCACCAACAGCACCCACAAACAGTCACCAGCAGCCACAAATATCCACCAACAACCGTATTCAGCCGGCAACAGCCCTAGTCAACCCCACCTTTTATTAAAATATACAAATCATGTCTTCCTACATAGATCATCAAGTACTATATGTTCAAGTTTCACAACTTGATGGATTACTTCGTGGAATTGAAGGAATCCTTGAACGGTCATATCCCCGTGGTTCTGATTATTGGGCAACAGTTCACTACTACAAATGTAGGCAAAGGAACCGCTAATAAGAGACCACCTTATTCAAATAATTGATTACTTAAGAAAAGAAACTACACTTTTTTAAAAAACGGTCTCTTATAATATAAGTAAAGAGACCTCTTATTTAAATAAGTGGTTATTTAATAAAAGAAACCTCATTTTTTATAAAAGAGATCTCTTATAATATATGAAAAGAGACCTCTTTAATTAAAAAGGTGGTTTCTTATCATTCTTTAATTAGACGAACTTTTCAAATCCAGATATTTTGCACGTTCTGGTACATATCTGTCCAGCCCAAATCACAAAGCCCAAGCCCAACTAAAGATATTTTGCCCTTTTTGAAAATGAATTGAAATAAATTGAAATCATTTCCATATATACATCCCCTTCTACCTTTTCTCCCCCTTTTCAAAACAGTTACTCTCCTCTCCTTCTCCCCGAACCTATACACACAACTTCCTCGATCTACACACTCACCATGTCTCTCCGTCCAAACGCGAGAACCGAGGTTCACCGGAGCAAGTACAAGGTCGCCGTCGACGCTGATGAATGTCCGAGAAGGAGAGAAGACAATATGGTGGAGATCAGGAAGAATTGGAGAGAAGAGAATCTTCAGAAGAAGCGGAGAGAAGGCGTACAAGCTCCGCAACTCGAGAATCTCTCATCTACTGCTGTTCAGCTTGAACAGAGGGTATTGATTGTGATTAAATTGATATTTATGTGTATTTATATGTTTTGATGTGTTTCGATGGCTTCGTGATTCGATTAGTATCGGTTTAGATTGAACGAAGGGTAATAATTATGATTACATTGATTTTTATGTGTATTTGTGTGTTTTCATATGTTTCGATGGCTTGAAATGTTTAATTTGTGTTTTTGTGCTTCAATTGGTTTTGAAGGTTACGAAAAGAGGCTCGAAATCTGCTTTTCCGAGCCAAGCATTTTTGCTGATCCTGAAGGAATGGGTCTACGAACTCTCTCCAGAACTCAGTTGGATGAGATACTAGGACCTGCAGAATGCACTATAGTTGCTTCATTGTCAAATGAGCATGTCGACTCTTATGTTCTCTCTGAGTCAAGTCTCTTTGTCTATGCATACAAGATCATCACCAAAACTTGTGGAACAACCAAGCTGCTCAAGTCAATTCCACCAATACTGGATTTGGCTGAATCCATCTCCCTTACTGTGCGTTCTGTGAGATTAATTGTGTCTATGCTGAGTACTCTTGGTTAATAATATTTAACTATTACCATAAAGTTAAATAATGAAGGTGTGGAAGATCTATCTTTCAAGACCGTACATAATCCTAGACAAGGTGGTTATAAGCTCACCCTTTTCATATTTGGTAAGTAGTAAGCACTAAACCCCATAATTCATTATAATTTTGGCAAGAACAAGCATTTCTTTACTGTTTCATGAACTAAGCATGGCCGTATCGAATTCATTTTCATGCAAATTGCAGTGCTAATGTTGCTGGATAACATAGGCTTTGTTGCAAACATGGTAAGCCTGGTTCTTTATTTTATAAATGTCATACATTTTGATCTGTCCGGCTCTGCAAACACCACCACCAACTTCCTGGGCATTGCATTTTTGCTGACACTTGTCGGAGGCCTTGTTTATGATAGTTACATGAATCGCCTCAACACCTGCCTCCTATTTGGTGGAATCGAGTTACTGGTAAGTAAATAATGATTGATCGGTAATTTATTGATTTCTACTTCGATCCTTCCTGCAAGAATGTCACTATATATTCAGGTTTATTTTACACTAGTTCATGCAATATTGCAGGGGTACTTATTGATCACAATTCAGTCACATTATGCTAAATTACAACCTGAAGCATGTGGGGAGTATAGCTGTGTAAAGGGTACTAAAGCTCTACTATTTTATGCCTCAATTTATTTGTTGGCACTGGGGGGAGGTGGTATTAGAGGATCGGTGCCTTCTCTCGGTGCAGATCAGTTTGATGAGAATGATCCGAAGGAGAGCAAGCACATAGCCAGTTTCTTTAATTGGTTCTTGTTTTTCGTATCTTGTGGAGCTTGTATTGGAGTTACAGTTGTAGTGTGGGTAAGCACAAATAAAGGATGGCATAAGAGCTTCATTATCTCCATTGTTTGTACATTTGTCGGTCTAGTTTTTGTTGCATTGGGAAAGCCATTTTATCGCATTCGAGTTCCCAGAGAAAGTGCCTTTCTGAATGTTTTATAGGTACTTCTCATGCTATCTATTCAAGGAGCTGGGATATAATATTGTCTTAACTGTGTAAATTATCAAATATTAGTTTCTTAAGATATTTTAAAATTAAATACCTTGATTTGTTATTACTTATAGAAAGATATGAAATTCTGCAGGTCTTAGTGGTTGCTGCAAAGAACCGGAAACTGCAGCTGCCACAGAATTCTCGAGAGTTGTATGAGCTTCACGGTAGCCACGAGCATGCGTCACGTGGAGAACGCATTCGTCACAGCAAACAATTTAGGTAAAGTAGCTGTTGTTTTGCTAGTGATAAAAATAGCTTGTCCTTTTGCTGGACTGTGAACTAGACTACTTTTTGTTGTTTTGCGAATTATTGAACTTTTTTCAAAGTTATAAACAAAAATGATTTAATAATTGGATCAGGTTACTCGATAAAGCTGCTATTCTTGCTGAAGCAACCAAGCCTGATAAATGGAAAGTATGCACAGTAACTCAAGTTGAAGAAGTAAAGATCCTTACAAGAATGATACCTATCCTTTTAAGCACCACACTCATGAACACATGTTTAGCACAGTTACAAACTTTTTCCATCCAACAGGGCACCCTAATGAACACAAAAGTTGGCAGTTTTGATGTCCCGGCAGCCTCGATTCCTGTTATTCCTCTGTTGTTTATGTGCATTCTTGTACCAATATACGAAGTTTTATTTGTCCCCTTGTTCAGAAAACTGACAGGCCATCCAAATGGCATTAGCCATCTCCAGAGAGTTGGTGTTGGGCTAGTTCTCTCAGCCATTTCTATGGTGGTAGCCAGACTTGTAGAAGTGAAATGAAGAAATGAATTTGTAAACCACAACAAGCGCATTAGTCTCTTCTGGCTCTCATACCAGTACGGGATTTTTGGTGTAGCAGACATGTTTACGGTTTGTAGGGTTAATGGAATTCTTCTACAGTGAGGCACCGAAAGGCATGAAATCACTCTCCACTTCTTTTTCATGGCTGTCTCTCTCAATAGGATATTACTTGAGCACGGTTTTTGTGGAAATCATAAATTCGGTGACTGGCAAGTATACATCAAGCAAGAGAGGATGGCTAGAAGGGCTTGATATGAACAAGAACCATGTTGAACTTTTTTACTGGTTCCTAGCAATTCTAAGTATTGTCAATTTAGGAAATTACGTATATTGGGCCAACTGGTGCAAGTACAAGAAAGATGTTCCAATTGCACAGTTTTGAGTTGCCAAGTTGCAGTTTTGTAGATGTACACATTTTGTTTTTGTAGTTATATATCTGTGCACATTTATAATATTAGTGTATTCATTAGTTAGTTATTTTTTCATAATATTCTGTAAATATAAGAATATTATTATAATAATTAATAATAATAATCTCAATGACAATTAATAATATAAAAATAATTATTAATTTGAGAAATTTAATCCTATTCAGAGCAAAGAGACCACCTTTTAGAGACAACCAATTTTTTTAGAGAAATCAAATAGACCACTTATTGGCCTATGTGGTTTCTTTACTAGAACCAGAGAGACCATCTAATCTAAATAAGTGGTTTTTTTTACTTCCATCTAAGAGACCACTTTTCTGAAATAGCTGGTCTGGTATTTCTATTTAAGAAACCCCATCAAAGAAGAGGTCTCTTCTCCTAAGAGACCACTGACCTAGAGACCTCCTCTTGAGGTGGTCTCTAAGATGGTTTTCAGGTGGTCTCTTTAGGCTTTTTTGTAGTAGTGATGATAGATATGAAGAACTAAAATAGAGCGTAAACAGTTGTATGATGAGTGCGAAGAATCTATGAGGAACCAAACGAAGCTCTTTGAAGAGTTATGCATCAAGTTGACAAAGCCTATAAAACCTTGTATTGTGGAGCAATCGAATGTGACACCTTCAAGTGATATTATAGACGAGAACATTATTGGTGATGCTTCAGATGTGCACGATGTAAGAGTTAATGATGAAGAACTTGTTCGCCATCAGATTCCAATACACGAGATACAAGTTGGTCATGTTGATGATGTGCTGAACATTCACAAAGATATTAATGATTTAAAGTCAATCTTTGAAGATGCCAAAGAAAGTTCTCGTTCTCTCTTTTAGACAACTCATATTGATTTTATTATCCCTCATTGGTTCTACGAAGTCAATCATGTAAATGATATATCTACATGGCTTCCAAAAGTTCGTGTCCAACTTGTGTGGAGTCCCGTTCGTGGATTGTTGATTCTTCTTTATTATAAAACTCGAGGCCGAGTTTTTTTTAAAGGCGAGGAGAATGATGCGGAACAAGGAATATTTAAATTAGTTTCTATATATTTTACATGATTATTTAGATTTAAAAGTAATTATAATTTGATTAGGTAGTTTAGTTATATTAAATATATTTATTATGAAGATTCTAGATTATTCTATTGGAATAAAAGAAGGATTTGTTTCCTTCAATCAATTATGGTAGTAGATATTTAAAGATTTAGTTTTCTTAAGAAATTACTTGGCTCCCAAGTAATTAATTATCTATTTAAACTCTTGTAATCCTTTATTACAGAATAGAAATGATTATTATGAATTGATTTTATTGGATAAATCCGAGGATTTATATGTGACCACCGATTCTCTGCGGAGATAGGTAATTTATCCCTTCTTTAAACCTTTTCTACACCTGTCCTACATCAAGTGGTATTAAGATCCATCGTTCCTTCACCTGAACCTTTTATCAAACAGCTTCCCTACAATAAAAAAAACAACAGCAACAACCAACCTTGTTCAGCTACAACCAGCACTCGCAAACAGCCACCAGCACCCGCAAACAGCCACCAGCAGCCGTATTCAGCCGGGAACAGTGCTAGTAAACCCCACCAGTTTATTAAAATATACAAATCATGTCTTCCTACGTAGATCCTCAAGTACTATATGTACAAGTTTCACAACTTGATGGATTACTTCATGGAATTGAAGGAATCCTTGAACGGTCATATCCCCGTGGTTCTGATTATTGGGCAGCAGTTGATAGATATGAAGAACTAAAGATAGTGCGTAAACAATTGTATGATGAGTATGAAGAATCTATGAGGAACCAAATGAATCACTTTGAAGAGTTATGCGTCAAGTTGACAAAGCCTATAAAACCTTGTATTGTGGAACAATCGAATGTGACACCTTCAAGTGATATTATAGACGAGAACACTGTTGGTGATGCTTCAGATGTGCAGGATGTAGGAGTTAATGATGAAGAACTTGTTCGCCATCAGATTCCAATACACGAGATACAAGTTGGTCATGTTGATGATGTGCTGATCATTCACAAAGATATTAATGATTTAAAGTCACACTTTGAAGATGTCAAAGAAAGTTCTCATTCTCTCTTTCAGACAACTCATATTGACTTTATTATCCCTCATTCGTTCTACGAAATCAATGATGTAAATGATATATCTACATGGCTTCCAAAAGTTCGTGTCCAACTCGTGTGGAGTCCCGGTCGTGGATTGTTGATTCTTCTTTATTATAAAACTCGAGGAGAATGATGCGGAACAAGGAATATTTAAATTAGTTTGTATATATTTTACATTATTATTTAGATTTAAAAGTAATTATAACTTGATTAGGTATTTTAGTTATATTAAGTATATTTATTAGGAAGATTCTAGATTATTCTATTAAAATAATAGAAGGATTTGTTTCCTTCAATCAATTATGGTAGTAGATATTTAAAGATTTAGTTTTTTTAAGAAATTACTTGGCTCCCAAGTAATTAATTATCTATTTAAACTCTTGTAATCCTTTATTACAGAATAGAAATGATTATTATGAATTGATTTTATTGGATAAATCCGAGGATTTATTTGTGACCACCGATTCTCTGCGGAGATAGGTAATTTATCCCTTCTTTAACCCTTTTCTACACATGTCCTACATCAAGTGGTATCAAGACCCACCGTTCCTTTACCTGAACCTTTTATCAAACACCTTCCCTACAATAAAAAAAACAACAGCGACAACCATCCTTGTTCAGCCACCACCAGCACCCGCAAACAGCCACCAGCAGCCAAAAATAGCCACCAACAGCCGTATTCAGCCGGCAACAGCCCTAGTCAACCCCACTAGTTTATTAAAATATACAAATCATGTCTTCCTACGTAGATCCTCAAGTACTATATGTTCAAGTTTCACAACTTGATGGATTACTTCGTGGAATTGAAGGAATCCTTCAACGGTCATATCCCCGTGGTTCTGATTATTGGGCAGCAGTTGATAGATATGAAGAACTAAAGATAGAGCGTAAACAGTTGTATGATGAGTACGAAGAATCTATGAGGAACCAAATAAGCACTTTGAAGAGTTATGCGTCAAGTTGACAAAGCCTATAAAACCTTGTATTGTGGAGCAATCGAATATGACACCTTCAAGTGATATTATAGACGAGAACACTGTTGGTGATGCTTCAGATGTGCAAGATGTAGGAGTTAATGATGAAGAACTTGTTCGGCATCAGATTCCAATACACGAGATACAAGTTGGTCATGTTGATGATGTGCTGATCATTCACAAAGATATTAATGATTTAAAGTCACTCTTTAAAGATGTCAAAGAAAGTTCTCGTTCTCTCTTTCAGACAACTCATATTGACTTTATTATCCCTCATTGGTTCTACGAAGTCAATCATGTAAATGATATATTTACATGGCTTCCAAAAGTTCGTGTCCAACTCGTGTGGAGTCCCGTTCGTGGATTGTTGATTCTTCTTTATTATAAAACTCGAGGAGAATGATGCGGAACAAGGAATATTTAAATTAGTTTGTATATATTTTACATTATTATTTAGATTTAAAAGTAATTATAATTTGATTAGGTAGTTTAGTTATATTAATTATATTTATTAGGAAGATTCTAGATTATTCTATTGGAATAATAGAAGGATTTGTTTCCTTCAATCAATTATGGTAGTAGATATTTAAAGATTTAGTTTTCTTAAGAAATTACTTGGCTCCCGAGTAATTAATTATCTGTAACACCCCCAGATCGGGGGTCGGGGATCCGGTCGTTACGGACTCAATTTCCATCCACAAAACCAACATAACTTAAATTAAAACCTTGTGACCCAAAACAACAACATAAAAACACGCCAGTTATAGTCCCAGAGATGAAATCAGAGTAACTATCAAATGATATTAATCACGAGTTTGAGTTATTACAACCCAAAAGAATTTAACTTACATATTCTTTGCCATCCATTTACATAAGTTATATGGATAAATATATCCGATGCTTAAAAGCGGAAAACTAGCCTACTAATAGCTTCATCCTCAGCAATGGTAGCTACATCAACGGGCAACTCTCTGACGGCTCCCACGCTCTTGCGCCAAGTGTTCCTTGGACGGCTATCTTCTCTAGCTGTTGTTGTGATATAATAAAATAAAGCAAGGGTGAGCAATAGCCCACCAACAATAACGTATACTGAACAATAATATATACAATAGTTCAAAAGTATTTTTGAAACCATATGTGTTAGGTCCGATAAGATTGTAGAAGGGGGGGTTGAATACAATCTATACCAATTTATCGAAATTTGTTCTTCAAATAATATTTTATTTTAAACAAATTTGAGCGGAATAAATTGAAACAAATTTCAAGTTGAATATAACAATATATTAACTTGATGGGTGTTACAAATTAATATCAAGAGATTAATAACTAATTAGAAAATTCGACATGAACTTTTCTAATTTTGCTAATTAAAATCAAGATATCAAGATATGAACTAGGAAACTTAATTCGCTAGTAGTACAAGAGTAATCAATAAACAAGTTCCAGCGGATCAGATATTACAATAGGCTTGAACTGAATTTATTGTGTAAATTAAAGCTTGAGCACTTGTGTGTAGAAGATGAGAGTGTTTAATGTTCTTGGTTCTCTTTTTTTTCTTCTCCTGGTTCTTGTTCTGTTCTTCTGTTCGTGTGTTTGTTTTTATACAAAAACAAAACAATTGCTTCTGTCCAACTGCTTCACATTGACACGGTGATAGTATAGATGCCACGCTGATAGTATAACTGGCACGGTGATAGTATAGCAGCCTAGGGATAGTAGAACTCATTCCCTTAAAATAGTATGGATTTACTTAGAAATAATATACATTTACCTAGAAATAGTTTACTTAAAAACTTAGGTAATAGTATAAATATTTCGGTAATAGTATAACTGGTAGTAATAGTATAGTTTAAATATTTCGGTAATAGTATAGTATATTATTACTTGATCAGTAATAATATCTATAATACTTCAGAAATAATATACTATTAATTCCAGAAATAATATAACTTCGGTAATAATATAAATTCGGGGATAGTATAGTATACTATTACTAATGCAGTAATAGTATCTATATTATTCCAGAAATAGTATACCACTTAATTCAGAAATAGTATAACTGAATTTCCAGAAATAGTTCAACTGAAATTCAAAAATAGTATAACCAAAATTCTCCGAAATAGTATAATCCATATATTATTACTGATTGAATAAATCAGAGATTAATTAACTTAATTAATTAATTAAATAAATTAATTCGAATTGAATTAATTTGTTTAATTAAATTAATAATATAGTTAATTAATAATTGACTTACTCCTTGTGAATCACTGTAAACTTTGAGAAACTTCCACTGGATAATTGCTGACGTTCGATGTACTGTCTGGTTCATGAACGATTAACTCCAATATCTGTTCTTCAATTTGACTCTCAGTTGTGATCCACATACTTTCTTTTTCACTTGGCCCAACAGAATAATCAAGCAGTCAATTTCTTTTTATATTTAATTTAATTATTTTACTTAATCAATTAATCATTTAGAAAAGTAATGATTAATTAATTAAATTTATAATTAAATCAAATAAGATTAATACATTAATTCAAAGTTAATTAATATGATAATTAATTTAATAAATAAATTAATTCAGAATGAATTAATTTATTAATTAAATAAATTACATAATTATATTAATTAAATGAGAATTAATATAAATCACTTGATAACCAATTCTTTTTCGAGAACCACTGAAAGTAATAAAGAGTTACCACTGAATTGTTTGTTGACGCTCGATGCACGGTCTGGTTCATGAGCGACTAACTCCAACGGCTTTTCTTTATTTTAGACTCTAAGCTGTGGTTTAATTCTTCTCTCAACATACCAGTCTTGACAGCTTGAACCACTGAAGTTAATGATAAACAACCACTGTTTAATGTTGACACTCGATGTACTTTCTGGTTCATGAGTGACTAACCGCAATGACTGTTCTTCATATATTGACTTTAAAATCTGGTTCCTTTTCTTTTCTTTTCTCTCTTGATATTTCTCTGTACTGTCTCTGTCACTGTCGAAATCTCTGTCACTTTAAATGAATCCACTTCTTTAACGAATACATCACTGAGGCTTGATCAGATGTCTGAACTTCTTTCAATGTAGTAATTCCTCAAGTCTGTAGATTGACCTTGATCTTTTTCTTCTGACAGATAATACAATCTGAGATTCCTTGTGACAGTCTATATACTATTTACTATTACAATCTTGTTCAAGTTGAGTTGTATCCTCGAAATACAAATAGGCTACATCATATGCCTTTCAATCTCCCCCTATTTGTTTGTTAGACAATAACAAGCAAATACCTAGAGGATAACTCAACTAACTCACTTAAACAAGAAAAAGATAAAGCACTTCAAAGCTTAGTAAATAATACAAAAAAAATTTCTCTGGTTTAGATTTAACAATTCCAGAATCTTCAGTTGATGAAATGATAGATGATTGTTCCTCTAGCACTGAACTGATCTTCAATAGATAACTAATCTTCATTTCTGATTCTTCATATCCCTGCCTGATAATCCTTCACATCTCACATTGGTGATTATCAGCAGTTCTTGATTTACAACCACTTCCCATTTCTGACACAGCTTTTCTCACTAAAGAAAAACAACTGTTCCTACTATATAGACAATGGTGAATCAATACCATTTCTATAACTTCTGGTGAATTTACTACTCTTCCACTTAGCCTTTATACATAGTACATTGAAAGACTAATAGAATAGTATTGTGATGTAATTCTCCTTATATCTCCACTTTCATAACAAATGAAAGTCCTTTACTTCTCCATCTAAATCTCCCCCTTAGTAACTTGACTTGCTTCTCATCCTAAGCACAGTCTTTACTACTCCCCCTTTCTAACTCACTCTTCTTTTACTTGTACCCCAATACTTCTCCCCCTTAGTTGAGTATATCCTACTAAGGTAAGCTTTAAGCTTGAATATATCTTTTTCAATATATCTCTCCCCCTTAGTTGAGGAATCCTCCATTCAACTAATTGACAAAGTAGTTGATACCAAATTGTTACCAATCGTTAGAGTACATTGAAATCAATTGATAAAGCTTTGTTAGAAAGGAAGTTTCATTTTCTTCCTCACTGTGAGTGTGTAATAGTGTTTAGTGTACCTCACAAGTGTTTCACTCTTCTCTCCACTCATTTGTGTTGAGTGTCTCACTTCTCTCTGTGTTTACACTCTTGCTCACTAGTGTTTCACTCATTGCTCCAACATCCTTTAGTGTACCTGCAAAGAAAAATTACCATAGCCCCTTCTAGAGAGGTCAGTGGTGGTGCAATGGGAGTTCGCAAATCCCAAATCCTCGTTGGACTCGTCAGACGAATCTGAGTCATAATCTACAAGTTGCTAATTTCCCTTTTTAGGGTTTTCAGATTTGAATTCTGAGAAGGTAAACAATGATCTATAAATTTAGCATTGAGATCAAGATTCCCTTCTAATGTCTGTGAAGACATCACCTTGTTAAACTCATCAGGTAAAATCTGAATCATAGTTCACAAGTTGCCGATCCGCACCTATGTCGGACTCGTTACCCGTAGGATCCAGATGTGTTCCATTTGGGGAGTTAGATAATGATCTTGTTGAATTTTGCATTTGAGATCAATACCTTCTCTCGAGGTCTGTGAAGACTCTTGATTCATTAAAGAACCTTTAACTTATAATCCTAACCGTAAAATGGTTGGATTACAGGTTTCCGTCAATTCATCCTTGGTGTGTGCAATCTCACTTTGTGCATATGAAATATTTTGGATAGTGTATAAGGTAGTGACTCTCCAACTGAATATCCCACACATCCTTGTTTTCTGCATCAAGTGCAGTTACTCCCTGGTGACCTCTAGTCTGATAGGTTACTTCTATTTAGGGGGTAAAATAGAATGTGTTTGAGTTTGACTGTAGTCTGGGATAAAAGTTGTTGGGTTTACAACCTTATGACTAAACATGTGAGAATACAGAATTTCATGTAGATGAACCTGCATCACAGAATATGAGCAATATAGAGATAGAATGCATTTTTAACATTGAAAAGTTTTCTGAGAAAACATTCCATTTATCTTAAGTGAAATGATGTACAGTTGTGATTTCAAAATGTTTACAATATAAGCAATCACAGCTGTAGAAAGAGATTTTGAGTTAGGAAGATAAAGATCTTGAGCCGGTTTTACAAAACAAGAACATAGGCAAAAATCCAATTAATAAATAGTAATCAAATCAATGTATGTTAATGTTTAAACCAATACAAACAAAACTATTTTATCATGTTTTAGGTCCTGCATGATAGATATCAACTATTAGAAATTGTTAGCACTTGATAGGTCTTGTCTTCCAATTGTTAGATCCTGAAAATCAAACATTAGTTCCTAACCAATTGTATAGACACATACCAATTTGATACCAACATCGGTCAATTGTTAAGTCCTTAACACGAAGATCTGTTAACAGCAATCACAAAACAAAGATTTATACTCAAACTGCATATTTTGTGTGTGTTAATAAGAAGAACAACAAAAGAACCAAGTACAGGGACCTGTTTGTAAGTTTTGAAAGTATAGTGACTAAACTGTAAAAACTATACAAACTATTTATATACACATGAAAAATAATATTCAAAAATAAGAAATAATATACACAATAATAATATTAAATAAAAACTATAAGAAAAGAAAAATTCGAATAATAAAATAAATAAATAAATAAAACTATACATAAGTAATAATTTACATAGCTTAACCTATAAACAGACATAAGACTAAAATAAAAAGACAAACACTACAAAACATGTTAAATAAGATTAACATTTCAAAATTACAATACATGTACAACAATATTAAGTATATACAAGAGTATTTATAATAGGTTAGCAAATCCATATATTTTCTGACAAAACAACTTTCTTCTAGAAAATTATTTAGAGAGAAAATATGACTTAATAAACTATCATAAATATGGCAGCTATTTTAAAATAATTAAATTTTCAACAAAAATAGCTTCCTCAAAAATTCTAACTAGAGAATTAGAGAAAAATATTTTTAGTGAAAATTATTATTCTAAAATAAAGAAACATGGATTAAAACATTAGAATGATTATGACAATTCTTATAGAAAGATGACAAGATAGAATTCGAAAAGAATGTCATACCAGTTACTTAGTGCTCAAACCTTGGCACCAACTTCCACGTTTCTTGTTGTTCCAGATTCTCAAGTGCTTTCTCATATTCCTTAGATTCTATACCTTGATTCTGAGAAGCCTTTTTAGTTCTTACTACAACATCTGGATCACCAATGATCAGCTCTATTCCAAACACACTGTCTGAGAAAGTTGGATCTTGATGAATCACCTTGTTCTTCATTGTGATGTTGTGTTTGACTAGTGAATTCTTTGTTTACTTTCCTCGAGTTGTTGCGAGAATGACTTGATGATTATTTTCCAGTGACATTGGTATTGCCAATAACGAAATTGTTTCTACCACTATCACTTGGATAATTATCATCATTAACATTTCAAACTTATGACTTCAAGGCAACTTCTCGATAACAACAATTGTTAACTCCTAACAACTGTTTGTTTGTAGACAATCTTGGTTCTAAAAATAAAACTCGATTACCAAGATTGACTTGTCTGCAATCTTAGAAATAATTTTCTAAGTCCAATACACCTTGATCCATAGTATAAAACCTTTATTATCAAAGTGATTAGAATCTTGCAAATAAGCATAAAGATAATTCAAAGTAATTGAACTATGGTAACTTTAGATATTTCAATATCCATAGTTCTACTTAGAGAATTTTTATACCATGTATAATAATATGAGTGAATTGTAAAAGATATAACAATGATTACTTAGAGGAGTTCTAAGTAATTTCACACATACCAATATATCTCACAATTAGTTAGTAAATAGAATTCTAACTAAATATCATTAACTGATATAAGTCAAAATTTCAATACAACCAATTGTTAGAACCATAATATTAATTATAGTGAATTTCTGAAAATGGAGCATTGATAAAATTCACTAGAATTAACACCTCACAACTAATTGAAGACCAATACAGATTAGGTCCAAATTAGTTATGTTGTTTATTTATTTTAATAAATATAAGGTACAGAGCAAATACTAAATTGAATTGCTTCAAGTCCGTAACCCATATAAATCAAAATAAATAATTAAATAATAAATCTCTATGAGTTAGATTTTAGCATTTAAGTATTTAAATTATCCTTAAATAATCACCACTAAAATATATTGCAATTATACACATGGCAATCATTCAACAGATAATTTTCAGTGTGAGGTCTGGATGTAAATAAGTTCACATGTCCTTTCAATATAGACAACTGAATACTTGTGAGCTTATTTAAGAATTATTTAACAGATGGGATTTACAATCATATAGCATTAATAAAATCCCAAGTTTACAAGCCAATCTTGAAAAATTAATTTCATCAAGTGATTTAGCAAACGTGTCTGCAAGTTATTCTTTAACTAAAGACATGCTCTCAAAAGAATTGATACCTTATGCAATTTGCTTAGTCCTTGAGTGTTCCACAGAGTTGTTGGAGATGAAATTGATTCCTTGTGTTCTCCTGCTTTCGTACAACTCATTTGATCTGTCTCTATGTAGCAAAACATGTCAGAACTGATGTCTCTAGGGTACCATCTCCTTAGATTTGGGTCCAACTTAAGACATCTGAAAATCATGTGTAATAACTACAAGAATAGATTCTCAAGAATCCACTTGGGACCATGCACATTTGCATAATTGAGAATAAAATATGTGTGTAAGTAATCTATTAGCAATTGAATAAGATAATGAGCTGATGATTCCTCTATAGCCTGATTAGGTCCTAATTAGTAGATCCTGAACTTGTTGGGTCAAATATCTCTAGAGTACCATTTCCTAAGATCTGGGTCCATCTAAAGATTTTTGATTGCCAACTTGTTAGGTCCAAGCTAATAGGTCAAAAGCCAGTTATAGTGTTTTGTTGGTATGTAGTCTTGACAGGTCTAGAATCTTCTAAATAGAATCAAAAGATCCTTGACTTATTTTTATTGTCATCATTCTTTTGGCTTACTGAAGTAAATCAAAAGAACTGCAACTTTACCAACATCAAAACAACAAATATCTTAATATCAATTTATAGCTAGTAGACCAACATATAATATAATCAAGATATCATTGCACATATATGTTAATAATGTTTGTGCCTAATGATGTAAAGAGTTCTATAAATATAACACCAATTGTTAAAAGATACCAACTGTTAAAGATTGATATCAAATATTAAATTATAGTTAGGGTGTCATACCATGTCTTCCATGCTTGCTTGAGTGATGATACCAGTTTATACTAACCTGTAGAGATTTTCAATTATCTCACCAACCAGGAGTGCACTTGTTCACATTCCTCTAGCATCCAGATTCAGTAGGTCTAGATGTCCATTATAATCTTGAATGTGTAGCAGGTGCCTGATATCCTCAAGTCTTGTCACTGGTGCTTCTTGTCAAATATACTATTTGATCAAATTGTAACCTAGCATCCAGTTTGGCTTTGTCCCTCATAACAATGCCTTGACATCATCCAGGTAGACTTCTGGTTATCCTTGTACCAAATACAGCCTTGTTGTTTGGTCTAGATACCAGCTTCCCTTCAATCTGCCTTTTATACTGATTGAGATCATCTTGCATTGCAATCACTCAATCTGAATCTTTCAGAGCTTTTATAGCTTTCTCAGTTTCTTCTAAAAGAAAACTAAAGAAATAATCATTAGTATTTGAAGCTCTGCTAGTCTTTTACTTCCACCATTAGAAACCCCAAGAACTAGAACAAAGAGTTAATTGAGTCAACACTCTTTGTCTTGGCAGACATGTTCTCATAGTGTCCTTTGACTTTCAGTGTGGTGTTGAGTTGACTAGATGATCCTTCTTTTGCTCCCCCTAAGCTGTTGCTGGGTTTACATGAAGATTCTCAATATTGACATTGCTTGGATCTAAATCATCATTACCATTGACAGCTGGGAGCTAGAAGTCGATGAACATCACTAAGACTTTCAATCACATTCTGTTGATTAATAACAATCACCCTGTAGGTTGTTGACTCCATTGAGTAACAAAAGAAATTATCCTCTTGAGCATTAGCTGATTGCTAGGATGCTCACTTCCATTTAAAATTGCAAAACAATTTCCTTCATACTTATCGGGTCTTCCTAAAATTCTTACGGATCAGGGTTTAAGATGTGATCAATCACCATCAGTGGTGTCTTGTCTTCAGATTGTCTGAACAACAACTTGTTTGTGGAGAGAAGTCATCAGTCATCACCACTTAAGTATATTTTTATTTGATGTAGAACTTCTGTGTGATTCGTTTTGACATGCCTCGTAATTTCATTTTACTTTACTTTCAGATGAGGCAGTCTCCTTTGCTGATTCGATTTTCAGGAAAGAATCTATTGATATTACATTCAGATGAGAGAGCTCCTTATGTCATAGCTGAACTCCTGTCTGATGAAGCTTTAGATTTGACCTTGTTGACTTCACCTTTGACTGAGATTCCATGTCAGCTACAGATAAGTTCTCTTCCCTTAATCCTTGAACAGTAGGCTCTTCATCTTGTAAAAGATGCTTCATTACTGACAACAGTTCTTGACTATTGAATAGCCTTGACCCTAGGTCATACCCTTGCTGTTGTCTCCAAGGGATAAACCACTTGGCCAGATACCGTCACCACTCTTGATAGCAGGGCTTTATCTTCGGTCATATGCCTTGAACATCCACTGTCCAGAATCCACATAACACGATGTACCTGTTACACACCCTGCAATACCAAAACAGTTAAACCCTTTTTGGGACCCAAATTTGATTGGGTCCGGAATACTTGAAGTATTGGCCTTTGTCAGGCAAAACAACATTCTTAATCTTCATAACAACATTTTTCAAGGGGACTGGACATTTAACCCTATAAACAGCTTTGACAATCTTTGATTTCATCTTGGGTATCCATGTCTTTTTAGCAGCAATAACATTTGTTTCACTGACTGGACATTTGACCTTGTAAACAGCCTTAGTAAAACTTTGTTTAGGCTTTGGTACAAATGTCTCTCTCCTAACATGAGGAGGACTAGCAGTCTTTGATCTAACATTATTCCTATTCATATGTTGTCGAGGAGCAGTCTTATTATCGCATGCATGATTACCATTAAAGTAAGCAGTCATAACATTAAAAGCACAAGACATACAATTGACAACACCACATGCTTTATGATTAGAATCAATGATAGGCATGTTACTCATGTTAGACATGTTATTGTTCTGCTTCGACTTATTACCGCCTAATCTAGTCTTAGAAGAACTAGTTGTTTCAACAACCTTGACTGGCACTTTAGGTACATCCTTCTTGAATGAAACATTTTCTGGATTAGTGTCCTCAACAGATTTAGCCTTAACAAAGATTGTGACATCTTTCTTGGATGAACCATTCTTTGAATTAGCGTTCTTAACAGATTTATTCTTAACACATTTATCCTTAACAAAGACTGTGCCATTTGCACTGTCCTCATTTCTCATTTCTTCTTGTATAACCATAGAAAGAATATTTGGTGGGCCAGCATCAGATTTTGTAAACATTGGTTTTTCAACATTCTTGAGAATATGTGGTATACCTCTTTCTTTAGCTGAGATAGAATTAGGAGAATGATTACTCAAAGAACCAACAGCTTGACTGTAATCAAACCCTATTCCTACAGTTTGTTCTACTGCTTGTTTATTGAAGAACTCTTTAGAAACTTTAACAGTATTATAACAAGCTCTAACCTGTGTTTCAAGTTCTCTAATCTTTGTTGTTCAGCAATCTTATCAACTTGTTTTACCATGTATTCTCCTAGACCCTTTTCTCTGTAGTTAAGTCGAGCTATTTCTTCTATATTCTTATCTTGATTAACCTGCACCTTTTTTAAATCTAACATTTCATTTTCAAGGTTAGTGTTAACAAGACTTATTCTCTCGTACTCTCTTTCTGCCTTATTCAAGGAACTACGTAAACTATCAATTAACTCAGCATCAGTAAGAATTACCGGTGTGGTGTACTAAGTTGATGATTCACCATTTGCCACCAGTGCAAAGTTTCCAACTTCTTCATCTTCACTGTCTGTGTCATCCCAACTTTTGCCTTGTACCACATAGGCCGTGTCTGTGTTCTTCTTACCAGATGCATACTCTCTCCTTGCATCTTGTTCAGGTCGATGACACTCAGTTGCAAAATGTCCCATTTCATTACAGTTGAAGCAGCTGATCTTGCTTTTGTCTACCATTCCAGTCTTGTAGCCAACCCTTGTGCCACTTGAGGATGAACCTCCTTGCTGGAATCTGTTCTCAGTAGACCTGAGTCTGAAATTAGGATTTCTTCTAAATCTGAAATGATTAAACTGTCTTACAACCAGTGCCATTGATTGATCCTCCAACTGCTCCAGCTTCTCTGACGAATAAAATTCTCTACAACCCTGACTTGTAGCTGTCTTCCCATACTCTGCGACAATCACTTCTTTTTCAGAGCTGTAAGATTGAACAATCTTAGCTTCCAATCTATTTTCCCTGACTTTCTTAGTTCCCTCGTTTATTGTTATAATGGTGTCCCAGATATGCTTGGCATCTTTACAGTTAATAACATGGTTGCACATGATCGCATCTAGGGATTCCATCAAAATTAATTGTACATTAAGATCAAGGGCAATATCCACTTTGTCATCATTTGTATAAACACTAATGTCCTTTGGATATATCCTTGCAGGAACTACAACAACTCCTTCCACGATTATTTCCTCTTCAGTAATCATAGGAACTATTGGCCCGTTTTTCAATATTCCTAAATATTTAGGATTGGCCACTTGTAGAAAAAGGATCATTTTCTTTTTCCATGGTTCATAATTCTCCTTGTCAAATATGGGTATCTTAACAGTTCCAATTTTTGAAGACATGATGAATTTTTAAGAGAGTTAAAAATTCGAAATGGATTTTTGACTGAATAAAAATAGGATCTTGATTTGTGTATCAATCAATAGGCTCTGATACCAATTGTTAGGTCCGATAAGATTGTAGAAGGGGGGGTTGAATACAATCTATACCAATTTATCGAAATTTGTTCTTCAAATAATATTTTATTTTAAACAAATTTGAGCGGAATAAATTGAAACAAATTTCAAGTTGAATATAACAATATATTAACTTGATGGGTGTTACAAATTAATATCAAGAGATTAATAACTAATTAGAAAATTCGACATGAACTTTTCTAATTTTGCTAATTAAAATCAAGATATCAAGATATGAACTAGGAAACTTAATTCGCTAGTAGTACAAGAGTAATCAATAAACAAGTTCCAGCGGATCAGATTTTACAATAGGCTTGAACTGAATTTATTGTGTGAATTAAAGCTTGAGCACTTGTGTGTAGAAGATGAGAGTGTTTAATGTTCTTGGTTCTCTTTTTTTTCTTCTCCTGGTTCTTGTTCTGTTCTTCTGTTCGTGTGTTTGTTTTTATACAAAAACAAAACAATTGCTTCTGTCCAACTGCTTCACATTGACACGGTGATAGTATAGATGCCACGCTGATAGTATAACTGGCACGGTGATAGTATAGCAGCCTAGGGATAGTAGAACTCATTCCCTTAAAATAGTATGGATTTACTTAGAAATAATATACATTTACCTAGAAATAGTTTACTTAAAAACTTAGGTAATAGTATAAATATTTCGGTAATAGTATAACTGGTAGTAATAGTATAGTTTAAATATTTCGGTAATAGTATAGTATATTATTACTTGATCAGTAATAATATCTATAATACTTCAGAAATAATATACTATTAATTCCAGAAATAATATAACTTCGGTAATAGTATAAATTCGGGGATAGTATAGTATACTATTACTAATGCAGTAATAGTATCTATATTATTCCAGAAATAGTATACCACTTAATTCAGAAATAGTATAACTGAATTTCCAGAAATAGTTCAATTGAAATTCAGAAATAGTATAACCAAAATTCTCCGAAATAGTATAATCCATATATTATTACTGATTGAATAAATCAGAGATTAATTAACTTAATTAATTAATTAAATAAATTAATTCGAATTGAATTAATTTGTTTAATTAAATTAATAATATAGTTAATTAATAATTGACTTACTCCTTGTGAATCACTGTAAACTTTGAGAAACTTCCACTGGATAATTGTTGACGTTCGATGTACTGTCTGGTTCATGAACGACTAACTCCAATATCTGTTCTTCAATTTGACTCTCAGTTGTGATCCACATACTTTCTTTTTAACTTGGCCCAACAGAATAATCAAGCAGTCAATTTCTTTTTATATTTAATTTAATTATTTTACTTAATCAATTAATCATTTAGAAAAGTAATGATTAATTAATTAAATTTATAATTAAATCAAATAAGATTAATACATTAATTCAAAGTTAATTAATATGATAATTAATTTAATAAATAAATTAATTCAGAATGAATTAATTTATTAATTAAATAAATTACATAATTATATTAATTAAATGAGAATTAATATAAATCACTTGATAACCAATTCTTTTTCGAGAACCACTGAAAGTAATAAAGAGTTACCACTGAATTGTTTGTTGACGCTCGATGCACGGTCTGGTTCATGAGCGACTAACTCCAACGGCTTTTCTTTATTTTAGACTCTAAGCTGTGGTTTAATTCTTCTCTCAACATACCAGTCTTGACAGCTTGAACCACTGAAGTTAATGATAAACAACCATTGTTTAATGTTGACACTCGATGTACTGTCTGGTTCATGAGTGACTAACCGCAATGACTGTTCTTCATATATTGACTTTAAAATCTGGTTCCTTTTCTTTTCTTTTCTCTCTTGATATTTCTCTGTACTGTCTCTGTCACTGTCGAAATCTCTGTCACTTTAAATGAATCCACTTCTTTAACGAATACATCACTGAGGCTTGATCAGATGTCTGAACTTCTTTCAATGTAGTAATTCCTCAAGTCTGTAGATTGACCTTGATCTTTTTCTTCTGACAGATAATACAATCTGAGATTCCTTGTGACAGTCTATATACTATTTACTATTACAATCTTGTTCAAGTTGAGTTGTATCCTCGAAATACAAATAGGCTACATCATATGCCTTTCAATATGCCATGCATTAGCGAACATCGTGCCAATATAATATAAACAATGAAGTTACAAGGTAACTCAAAACATATATTCTGTAGAAATATCTGCTGTGCAAGGTAAAAGCAAGACATCATCATATGTCATAAAAGAAGGGAATTGCAGGAAAGTATTGCAATCCCAGTTTTAAACATTTTTCAAACTCCTGCCAACCTGAAAAAAGTCTTTTCGATACGTGTTGCGGGGGATGCCCGTCAACCTGAAAGAAGTCTCTTCGATACGTGTTGCAGGAAATTCCCAATTTGGGAGATGAACTAATACTGGAGTTATCACGAGCCAGCTATCCCACTCCCCGATGATCAGTCGGAGATGGTACATCCCAATATAGTTTACTACTGATAGAAGGAAGAACTGACGGATTTACTTGTCTACCACCATTTTTAGTAACTCCCTGGCCAACGGTTGGGCCTTGTGATGGACCGCGCGACTCGGCCTCTTACACAAGACTCCTAGTTCGAATAAATCCATGACTCTGAAATGTAAAGTTCGTCCTCCTTTCCCCAAGTGTAATACTCGTTGATAAGACTCCACAAAGTAGTCGTATCTAATTGGAAAAGAAAATTCACCAATATTTTCCATGCTGATGTTTGTTAATGGATATAAACGTGTTCCATCAATCTTACCCCTCGAGTGTTGAGGAGGTAACCAAAAAGACTCATATCGATGTTTGAAAAGAATCAAGATGTGAGTGAAAAGGTAGTTTAACAAGTATATGACCAGGCAGTCAATGAAATAACATCTCTCAAGCAAGGTTCACTTATATTTTATAAGATAGATTCGAATGAAGAATAGAGTTTTGAGAACCTTCCTTGATAAAAATAATAATAATATGACTCAGAGATAATTTACATAGTATTTGAATATCAATGAAATTTTTGAATAAAATATCTCATTTTAGAACTAGTTGAAAGAATTAAATAAATATTCAGAGAATATTTATTAAACCAGAAATAGTTCAAGTATATTCTTAATATAAATATTGCTCATGATTAACCCTCGAATAAGTATATATAAAATATTCATTAAATAAATAATTCCTCGAATAAATATTCAAAATAATATCCAAGAAAATAATTAAAACCTTAAATGAATATCCAAGATAATATTCATTAAGTAAATAAGCTCAAATGAATATTCAAAAATCATATAAAATAAACAATTAAACTGAAATGAATATTCGAATAAAGCCCAAATGAATATTAAAAGTAATATTCATTAAATAAATAAACTCGAATTAATATTCAAAATAATATTCATATAATACTTCTTGATTGAGATAATATTCAAATAACATTCCTCGAGCGATTTCCAAGTACTAATACTTATGGAAATATAGACATTGTTCATAAATAACATTCCTCAAATAATCTGTCACTGGAATCCCTTTGGGTTTCCACGACTATCTCTATATTACAAAATACCGACTCCCGATCTATTTTAAAAGAATGGGATCATATGCCCTTCACTAAGGGTCTTAGCAATATCCGGCTTATAATTAGTATATCTCGTATCTAACTTATAAGCCAACATCAATCAGGGAACAAGTATCACATTATAATTTGAAAGCAGGCATGCATGCTATGGCATATGTATAACAACAATCAATCATATATATTATCACAACAACAGTTCCAAAGTATTGGAAACTTGCCTGGTAGTCGGGTAGGGGTAGTGTGTCCTGGGTCTGTTCGGTGATCTATAAACAATTAAAGTATTCGAGATTAATCACTTAACACTTTTTAATAGGCTAAGTGTATACTTAACTTAAGTCAAAACACGTTTTCAAGTTATCCCGTTATACACTCTCTAGTGTAACTCTTATTAACACCGTTATGACCCGACATTGGTTCGCTATTAAGGCATGTCATTACATTTACACTTGGTAGGTACTTAAGTCATATAAGTTCTAAGGTCAAAAGATTATACCTCGAGATTTGTCGATCGATATCTAAGTGATTTTCCAAAGTTATAACCACTAGTTCTTTTTAGGGGTTCATTCGTACTTAACCCTGATTCGAATATTTTTATAAAATCGAAAAACGATTCGTTTGACATGAGGTTTTCTCTCACACCTTCCTTATGATCCGCAATATTTAATTACCAAGATTCGTCATTGAATTACTCGAGTTAAGGGGGGTTCAATTTCAATTACGAATTTGCATTTACGGTTTCGAACCACTTTTAGTAAATCGGCCATAATTCATAAACCATAAGTCCGTTTGCTTCGATTCTTGCGCCAAAACGATCTATGACTCGGGATCTACAAGGGTATGTCATATAATCATTAAGGTCAGAGATTATGGCTACTGTTATGCACGAATTTATAAGGGTTAACGAAATTTTTGCATTACGACGGCTATAAATCGAAAGTTTCCAAATTTGTTACATCACAAGCAAGCCACACCGGGCATACCATAAATCCTATACACAAGATAATCATCTTAAAAATTCTAAGAACATCTCACTACACCATCATATTCATCATATTACTTAGATTAACTAAACCACTACATAATCAAGCTTATAATACACCATATTCATAACTAATCTCAAAACCACCAATAACATTCATAAACTCAAAATAAGCTCTAGGGTTTAGGTGAGATATACCTTACTTGGAGTGTGTATAAGCATTAGTAAACCTTGTATAGTCCTTGTATATGCTTAAGCTACCTTAGATCATCCAAAGAAATCAAGAAATCAAAAGTTAGTTCTTGAAAATTACTATTCATCCTCATCTTGTAAAATTCATAACAAATCGAAAAATAAGAGTTTGGTGCTCAAATATTTACCTCATCTTCTGCCATTCAAGGGCTTTCTATTGAACTATAGATCATCAAATTTGAAGCTTGGTAGCTATGGTTTTGAACCCGTTTTTCTTACTGGACAGAAAATGGTCAGATTTGTTTCCCCAACTTTGAGCATGGATTTGACTAGGCTATACTACTTGGATTGCAATGAAATTTTGAACGAACCTTACTCATGGAGTGGAGAAGCTATGGTTAAAATTTGGTGATTTTTAAAGCTCTAGATTGGGAGATATGATTTTTTCTTCCCTTGCTGGTCCTGCTCGACAGTTTTGGGAGAGATGGAATTTGCTTGCTTTTCTCTTGCTCTTTTGCTCTCGCCTCATCTACTTTAGTGTATTATTGTTTGCCTTGGAAAATATCTTGGCCAAAAGCTACTTTAATAAAGGTAGTATGTCATGGATGATGAAATCAAGTATATAAGCGTTGGCTTCTCTTGGTTTGTAAGCTAAGTACTTAGTTTGTTGCTAAGTACGCTAGTTGCTCATGTAACTACTTGGTTACTTGATATTATCTACTTGCATGCATGCACTTGGATTCTCCGCTTGTTCTTTTATCTAGTTATTACTCAATTTCATTGATCGTTCGGAGGAATATCTCAAGGATTTCTAGTTAGGGTTTTACCGGAAACCGTCTTAATATTTATACTATCATTCTCAATTCTCTTTAATAATTCTTGAATCCAAATTCCTTAAATCTCTTCAATAAATCCTTTAGTCTTTTAGTGTCCAGGGAAATCTCGGGGAAAATAAAAGTGCTATTTTTCAGAATCCGATATTGTTTACATACACTTATATTGCCAATCGGTCATTAATACGAACTCAGAAATCCGTTCCGAATACTCCCATATAGCGTGGTCTGATAATATTCAAATTTTCACCAAAAACACTATTCATTGATTATTTTTTCTTTAATTATTATAATTAGAAAATGTCCTTGCGCTTTCCCGAGCGTTCCTTAACCCTTTTACGGAACCACTGGACTTAGAACAGATATCTATTTGGATGACATGAGAATATTCTTCTTCGTTTAGAATCACCATATCCTACTTTCTAGGAGATAGATTATTCTAATCTAAGTTGTCAACCTATTGCATTCTTCATGGCATATAAACATTTGAATCCCAATTCATTACATAATCCTTTATTAGAACCACTGTAACACTTATACTCGATTACATAATAAAAGTTTTAATTCATACCAAAAATATGGGTTCTTACATTATCTATTTAAACTCTTGTAATCCTTTATTACAGAATAGAAATGATTATTATTGATTTATTACATAATCCGAGGATTTATTTGTGACCACCGATTCTCTGCGGAGATAGGTAATTTATCCCTTCTTTAACCCTTTTCTACACCTGTCCTACATTAGGTACCTAATGTGTGCAACAAATCGGATAACGTGTATGGGATATACAACGTCACCGTCAAGTCAAATCACAAATCAAATCAAAATCTGGGTGCACCCACGTATCCTGAAACAAATATCAAAATGCGCAAAAACTCGCCACCTAATCTATCAGAAGGATATGCCGTTACCAATTACACTGCCACGGAAGTGTCACGTCACTGGTGGTGCAATGACATGGCTGTAGTACCCCTACAGCTGGTTAACTCGGTATACCCTATATCAATAAGGGTTCATATATAATATTTTCGCAAAATCTTTAAAATCCAACAAACAAATATTCTCAATATTTACAACAAATATATATCTTACAAAATTCCAGAAAATCGTCTTAATAGATATTTAAATATTTCAAAACAAACTTAGAAACCATTTTCAAAATCAACGAATCAAAACATTTTTCAAAATAAAATAGTCAAACGATCAAAAATCAAGTGAACAGATTTGGGAACAAAACCGATTTAATATAACTAATCCTAACATGGATAGTGCTGAATAAAAGAAGAAAAAATCCGTACCTCAAAAATAATGATCCCAAAGACTCACGAAATTAAAAAACGATCTGCTAATTTCCCTGCTCCCGATCTAATTACAAAATATAATTTATTATTAACATGCACTTTTTTTAATAATTTAATAATTAATTCCATTACCACTAATTTCCTACAACACTAATTACAGTTATCATGTACATTAATTAACCATTACAATAATCTACAGCAATTTCCTATTCAATTATTCCATGTGTTTACAAGTTTTAATACTAAAGTAACATAAATAATCACGACAAAATAATTCATTAACCTGGATATTAGAAAATCATTGTTTTTGAATTCTCAGCATGAGCACAATTACACATACACTCTACTTATTAACTAATAAAATAAAAACATGACTTGCATTCATGTAGTCATGTGTTATAAGGTCATGTGTAGCTTCTGACTCATATAAGTATATACCACAAGTAACTAATCATGAATATACCAACTGACCTACTAATAAACAATTAGACAAGAGATTTGAGATTTATCAATTATAATATTCAACTAATATCACATACATGTAAAGAATTACCTGATCGAATGCTTGAATGCCTAAACCTTGTATTAACAAATCAAATTAAAGGCTCCCTTGTTTCCTCTGTTTCCTTCACTTCTTATGCGTAGCCTTGCTCTAGGGTTTTCTTTTCTTTTCTCTTTTTGTCTGGTGGTTATAAAGAGAACCGTGTGTCTTAATATATTACTAGTAGTACATAAGTATCCTATAACTTTTAGAATTAAATGAACCACCTAATATCAATCCTTTTTCTTGTCTAAATAATCAATATTTTTAACCACTTATTCTAATTCTATTATTATTAATACTACTATTACTATTACTATTACTATTATTATTATTATTATTATTATTATTATTATTATTATTATTATTATTATTATTATTATTATTATTATTATTATTAAAAATCACGTATATTACATACATGCAGCTAATATATATAGCCTTGTATACAAAAGTAGGCTTGTCACTATGTACACTTTATAAAAGCTTCAGTTTATGAAAGCAAAGCTCTAGCAGAGGTGCAAAAAAGATGGTATCTAATTCTACAAGAGGCTTCATTGCACCCACTTTAATTCCATCCTCCAATGTTTTCACTGCAAAACAAAAGCGGTTGAAACTTTCAGAAAAGAAACAGGTAGCTCATTTATTATCAGTACACTGCAACAACATTCTTGAACGTGGGCTAATCAAGAAACTTGGCTTTGATTATGGAGTCAGTAGAGTGACAATATCTAAGATATGGCAAGTTATCCTTAAAGCAATCAAAGAAGGTGTGCTTCCTAGTGTGGACAGAAAATACAAGGGTGGAAATAAAAGAAATGCTTTGGATTTGGAAAAGTTAAGAGTAATTCCTCTTCATCTTAGAACAAATATCAGGACATCAGCACATCAGTTTAATGCAAGTAAATCTACTGTCACAGACTTGTTCAAAGAGGAAAAATTAGATCACATTCAAATGCATTTAGAGCATTTTTAACTCCTTCAAATATGGAAGCAAGAGTTAATTTTGTCTTAAACCATATCGAGA
Source organism: Saposhnikovia divaricata (assembly GCA_036435485.1). NCBI lineage: Eukaryota > Viridiplantae > Streptophyta > Magnoliopsida > Apiales > Apiaceae > Saposhnikovia > Saposhnikovia divaricata. The sequence continues at coordinate 63,475,785 of CM071598.1, forward strand.
CTTCAACCCTCCACATAAATCCAACGTATGTAGACATATTTCTTGTAGTTCACAGAGACGAGAAATGGTTCTATATGACAAGACGAACTTAAAAATATTACCACCTACCAAGCGAATCTGAACCACATCGAACATGTAAGTCAAAGCGATTCATAACTAAAGTTATGTTTACAAGTGCAATAGCTAGGCCTCGGTATGATAAAGATGGGGTATGCGTATTCAATGGAAAAATAGGAATATTTCCTTTTACTGTGGAACAACCAGCAATGAGGTCAAGTAAGAATAGAGTTACAAGCATTGTGGAAGTTAGACCCATCGAAAGTATCAATATTGTGGTGATTAAACAATGTGTGATTTAGGAAATCATCCCCGCTATTAAAGGTAGATGGCCAAATGATTTCAACAAACATATAATCATTCAACAAGACAACGCAAGGCCTCATATAAAGGATAATGACCTTGATTTTGTTAAAGTTGCACAATCAGATGGGTTCCATATTACTCTAGCAAATCAGCCCGCTAATAGTCCGAACCTAAACATTAATGATCTTGGTTTTTTTCGAATTATACAAGGATTGCAGCATGAAAAAGCACCAAAAATGGTCTGCCAATTAGCTCATGCAGTGGTTAAAGCTTACGAAGAGGTTAATCATACCACATTGAATTATGTATGGTTATCTTCGATGAATTGTATGACGGAGATCCTGAAAAGTAGTGGAAATAAAAACTATAAATTGCCTCATATAGGGAAGAAAAAACTTGTAAATCTAGGACAACTTCCTACTCATATTACTATCCCTCGAGACTTGGTGCATGGCATTTTAAATGAAGCAGCATAAGCAACAATGAATGTAGCAGAAGCAACACAGAATGCAGCAGAAGCAGCACAGAGTGCAGCAGGATGAAGCAACAGAGAAAGTTTATAAATATGTAAGCATTTTTGTTACTGCTAGTATGTATATGTAAGACTAATGTATGTTATGCAGAGATTGTACCTCATTTATGCAGCAAATGGTTGTATGAAGATGGATGAATCTTCTAGTCGAGGATCTGCTAGTTCCTCACACTATTTTTATCCAGCAGAGATTTTGCCTACATGATAAGCTACTATGATTAAATAAAAAATGTAAAGACTATATGTTCCTTAATTTAGATACATACAAAGTGATCGTGTGATGTACTAATCTTTTCAAGAACACAATGACACCAACATTCTTTCTCCGTAAATTGCAATCACAAACTGATTCTAACACAAACATAATGCTACAACTGGTTTCTGGAAAAACAATCAATTCAAGTTTTTCTAATAAAAGTAGAAATAAGATAGATAAATGATCAGCAAAGATAATAGATTCACCAAGTCAGAGATAAATGATCAGTACATGCGAGAGTATTGATTTTCAACTTTTATAAACTATACAGTTCAAAGAAGAATTTTGAAGTACAACTATGTAAGTGTTGCTCATGTATTCTACTAATTTTGAAGTATCAACCTTAATCAAAAGTTTTAAAGCTAATCATAGGCATGGATCAATGTGTATAGAAAAAGTTCACCCCAAATAGATAAACTATAAACGAATCGTAGATCAATCAAGTAGGTTCAATTGTTGGCATGACTTATATGCGAACTTCTGTAGGACAATTTGAGCTTCTGCTTGTATATTTACTCTATTAACTTCAACTTTACTTGCTCTTGACTAATTAAAATGAAAACAAGATTATTGAAATCGATATAAAATGCTCTGCATTGTCAATACACTTCAAGTCTTGAAAGCCCCAGATAACCAAATCGGTTATAAGTAACATATCATTAAAATACAAAAGTACATCTCACATAATTTTACATTAGTAAAAATCGAATCAAAATTTAAATGTACTAAACAAATTCCTTGTTCTGCTAATACATGTGAAAAGAAAATCAACATATTTATAGTCATTACCAGTATCAGCCTCCTCAAAGCCAGACCTTCTATTGCAACTTCACAGCCAATCCTGCTCGGTCATATGTAACCTCATATACGCAGCATCTTTCTCAACCAACAAAACAAACAAAGCATCACTCTGCATATCCCCAACTCTATCAATATTAGGCGGAATCGCCTTCCCACCCACCCCTTTCTTCGCAGTCACAACATTCAAACTTGTGAGACAACCTTTTACTTGTAGTTTTTGGTAATTTGTCAAATATGAAAGTGAAAATTAAATTAGATATAGGAAGTTACTAGATAACATAAACAAATAACGAGTCAATTTGGCAAAATGCTTTCTCATACTAATCACTAATTTGGATAAGAAATATCAATGAAATGATATATCCTAGTCTAGGTTATTTGTGATACATTTAAAGGCAAAGTCTAGATGGCACAAATATCAAATTTTCCAAACACTAATCTTCCGGACCAAAAAAAATATTTATTCAAAACAGTGTTCATTTTAAATGTTTCATTCTCAAATATATTCGATATATTTTTTAAAAACTTATTTTCAAAATGCCTTATTCAAAGATGCCGAAAGAATAAAAACAAGATTTTATCCCTGAATCCCTAACAGTTTTCATTTAAATTGGATAAAACTCTAAAATGTTCAAAGTAAATATTTCGAGGACTTCATTTTCATTATTATTTGAGAAATATTATATTTGAATATATTCAAGTCAAAACTTTAGCTAAAGTATCAACAAGTTACGGTAAACGGCTAATGTATTTTATTTCGTCGCATGAGGACATTTAATCAAATATATTTTGAATAAAATACCTCCACATGTTAATTTGACTTGAAATTTTGTGTATGTCACTAGAATAATTAAAAATAAATTTATAAAATATTTCATGATTTTCGCATGACTTTTTTTCGGGACCCCTAAAATCGATATGTAATTGATTTTTCGAGCGCTTAAAATGGTCAATTCATTTCAAGGTGAAATTTTGACCATAATCCTTTGGGGACATTTTTAGGACATTTTCATAGTTTCATAATTTTTGAGAGAATTTTTGATTTATTTCATGAAAGTGGGTTTATCTCAAAGTTTCGCTTTTTTCGATTAAAGCGAACTAGTGGAAGCTTCCTAAATATTTATTCTTGCAATTCACAAATGTTTATTTGCTGGAAGGAATCTAGGAAGGTGCCAGGAAGGTGTTTTTTGCCTATTATTATTTTATTATGAACATGACACTTATCTAATGCCTATTTGTTAATAAAACCCTAAACTAGCCTATATATACCCCCCACCCCCATGTTGGGAGTTGTCCCACATCGTTTGTAGAAGGGCCAGATTGCTAGTTAATAAGCAGCCAGTTAACTACATTAGTATGAGGCCATTTAGGATGTGCCCAAAAACAAATCCGTGCAGGCTCGGCCAAAAGTAGACAATATCTTACTAATGTGGAGTTAAGGCCTTCTTAGCAAACCCAAAAACTGGTATCAGAGCTAAGGTTATTGTAAGAACCCAAAATTTCGGTAGAATTAAAACTTTTCCTATTATGATGAAGTGCATCAATGAATAGTGATTTGGTGGATGAATAGTGATTTTGAGGATTAAGAAAATTTTTCATGCCACCTATGTACGAGACGTAGTGTGGATATTTCGAAGTTATACTAGTAATCTACGGAGTAAATAAGTGTATGTAAATGCGATCGGAATTCATAAATTCCAAATTCTATTTTCGTGTAATATTTGACCGATCAGTGAATTATATATCAGTAATATCAAGAAATGAGATATTTAATTTGAGGAATTGAGGAGTTAATATTTTGGAATTTTATTATAAGTGATTTGAGAATTTGGAACGAAAACCACTGAGGAAGTGAAACAAACGTTCTAGAAACCGCTGAAACTTTACAATGAGATTAAGCGATTGAGCGAATGAATCATGGATTAAGGATATGGTATATTAAGAGTCCAAGGAAGGATATATTATGAGAGGGAAAAGGGATTGAGAATAAACTCCTAGAATTGAGAAAAGAGAATGCTTGAGAAATCGGGAGAACGTTTTCTGAGATAAAGAGAAATAAACAAGGGATGTTGGAATTAATATTCGTTCGAGGTATTGTGATATATTAGAGCAATAATATGCAATATATAAGTTGTAACGTATTTATTTTATTCAAGAAACGACAAGGAAATCAAGGCGGTGGAAAAGAAAACAAAACAAAAGGACTTAAGTGCAAGAAACAAGAGACAAGGACTTGGTTGCAATTAACAAAGGGCTTGGTTGCAATTTAAGTGGATAAGAAATCTAGAGTAGCGAATGAGAGGTTGCCACCTAGCAAGGATGAGATGCATCCAACCAAAAATAGATATATATCAAGTGTATGGCATTATTAGAACATAAAACCAAGAACAAAACCATTCTGCCCAGCAGAACACCTCTCAGTAAAACGGGCCTAGAGACTTCATTACTCAATGATATTTTTTGTACTTTATATGGTTAGAAATCTGTTAAGACGCTCTACAACTTTCATTCAGGAGCCTCGACCAGGAAACGAGTGCAAGGGCTTCGTTTTGGCTGATCTTTGGGGCATGTTTTTCCAGTCAGGAAACCCACTTCCATGTTCTTGATTTCTTTGGTGAGATTGAATATGGTGAGCATAGAGTAAGGCTTCCCCAAGGTTAACCAAGCTTGTTTGAGATTTTAAGAACATCAAGAAGGTATAAAACTCTAACCCCTCTTGGCCATGAATTATTTATGGTGTTTAATGTTAGATCCATGGATGTTAGTGTGAATCTTGGACATATAAGTTATGGATGATGTAGATCTTGAGTTTAATTGTTGTGGTTGTGATTTTTAAGCTTTTGGTTAGTGTATGTATCTCCATGTATGTTATAAAGTATGATCTTGGTGATTTAGATGTTGGTTGTGATGTGGATGTAAGATTCTTGGTTGGTTTAGTGATATAAGCATGCTGAGATTTTTCCAGGAACTTGAACTGTCTTGTAAGAGGGTTTTGAACCCCAAATCTTGTCCCCTGAGGTCCTAATATATATTGTTGGAAAGGTATTTGAATGTAGTTTCCAGAAATATAAGGTTCATGACTAGGTGATGTATAGATTTTGAGTTATGGCCTGAGAAGTGAAATGTATTTCTGGATTCCGGACTGCAATAAATGGTCCCCTTTTGAACCTTGTTTAAACCCCTAAAAATTTATGTAGGATCATGGAAACATTAGAGAAGCTAGTAAATGCAGTGGGGAAGGCTACCCAAAAAGAATTGGATTAAAATATATATTTTTCAATTTATAAAAATGCTAGAGTAAAATTCGCGCAAGGGAAAAAGTCGTAAGTGGAGTGTAATTTTATGGGTAATGGATATGATTCGGATATGGTAACCAAATTAAGTCGAATAAGTGACGAGCATAATCGAGTGATGACATGAACCTATAGTGGGGCTAGAGTGTCATAAGACGAAGTCATTAAGTTAATTTTGTACCCCCTAAAACCCCGCAATTAAAGAGATATTGATTAAGGTACTAACGAACGATTATTGCTTATGTATAGATCATTCCACTCCGCACGCTCGACCACCCCAACCTCACCAAGGCAAGTTTACTTTTCAAACCTTACATATACAAGGACTTTCACTGTTGTGTTTGTAGTTTTCAATCATATCAAATGTTTATGTTTATCGAAGTATTGATGAAATTGAGATGTATAAGCACATATATGTTTGCACCCCTTGAACTTAGAATGAAATGATTTCTTCGGAAAACGACTCTAGCAATAGAGGTCGTGGCGGTCCGTATATACTATTGACCGGGGAGTGGTATATTATTATATCGTAATTAAATTGCGAAAACCCGAAGGGTCATTCGGGGAGTATCGTATACTCGAGTAATTATTTTTGTATCTTCGTAAATACTCAAAATACCTATCTTGGATTAAAAACTTATTTAATTAAATAATTATTTTATTAATTATTAATATTAAATCTTAAAATATCATTTATTAATTATTGTTCATTATTTTAAAGACAAAGCTAATCCAAGATACCTTTAGCACTTTCAAACTCGAACTCTTTCGAACTCAAAACATTTTTGAAAACCCCCGGTCAGGTTTGCTTCTTGTATGATTTCAAGAATCATCGGTCGACTGATGTCGGACCTCAATTACTCAGTTTTCAATCAAAATCAAGTTTTTAAAAGAAAAAGAAAAAGGGACTCTGGCAGGTGTGGGAACCGTTGACGAACGATTCCCGGGATGTGTAAGCGGCCGTGAGCCAGGCGGTCCATCAATTATTATTTCGGCCCAGGTGTTGCCGAAGGATGATTACGGATGTAGTTTTCATCGAGGGTGATTACGGATGTAGTTTTCACCCGGGGATAGTTACGGATGTAGTTTCTATCCTTCTACCGGTAGAGAAGACCCGCGGATTATTGGACTTGGATGTGGCGAGTGATCATCGTCAATCCTTGTCAGGTTTTTATGTTTTCTTCCAGTCCCATCCTCCACTTTGGAAAAATACTCAAACACTGCTTCTTGGGCCTAAGTGCCAAGTTGCCGATAGTGTGGTTTTTGATAAGAAAAATATTGACATCGTGCAGTATCTAGAACTGCAAGATTTTCTATAAAGATTGGCACGTTTTAGTGCACTCTTGCAATTGTTTCAAAGAATGAAATGTTTTTGTATGGGAAACCTTGTAAGCTAATGGAAGGAAAGAGGTTTGCAATGATGTATTCCCTGTACAGTATGTTAATCGTAGAGTGTTTTGCCGAAAATGACATACTCATATGTATATATTTTCAAACTTGAGATATATTGAAATGGGAACCTTATAAAGGGTTCATATGTTATTCTTAAAGCTCCTTAGTGAGTATAGATGTTTTATTCAAACTCGGACATATACATTGTCCAATTATGTTTTGAAATCTGAGATATATACCCATATAGTTGGGAATGTTTTCGAAATAAACCACATTATTATTTTACAAAATGGTGAACTTGTTGAGCATTATGTAGCTCATTCTTGCTTTATAAAAACTTTTCAGGAAGAGAAGAATTTGGCCAATTAACTCCGCACCTGCAGAAGAGGAGTAGAAGAATTACCCCGGAGATGATTTAGTTCCTGATAAATACTACAGAGTAAGTCTGAGAGGTTTTCAACTGTAATAGTAAGACTTGTCTTCAAGTATAGTTGTATAAGTGGAAGTGCGTAAGACTCTGGATTGTACAGATGAATTGTAATATTTAGTGTTACTTTTGATTATCGTTTCTGAGGCTCTAACTTGTTTGTGCGTAAGATTGAGGTCTGGACGTATGTATTGTTGAGTTGTAAAGTTAATACAGGTATGATATGGTTGGATGATGATGTGACGACCTGAATCTTTGACCTCAGATTTGGTGGCGTCACAAAAATGGTGTCAGAGCGATAAGTTACAGTACTCAGAAACGAGAGTGTTGAGAGTTAAGTCTAAGTAGGAGAATGACATAAGAGATCGTAGTAAACTTATGATTGGACTAAAGGAAGAGGTACCGGTAAGTAGAATGGACTGGAGTGTTACTGAAGGTATTATACTAGGGTCGATAGAATCCCTAGAGACCTTCAGATTGATGAATAGAGGTTTTAGAGTCGTACATGACCTATCATAGGTAATGATATAGGAAGCAGAGCGAAATCTCGAGAGCAGCTGAGGTAGAGGCGATATTGCCAATATGATCGGATGACTAGGCTGGCATAAATTTTGTGGCCATATTCCTCCACAGTTTAGGAGGCGGCATTTTAAGAATCAAGAAGTTTGGACTTCCCTACATAATTAAGGGTACTTAGTACTTGGATTAATGAAAGTCTTTTACTTTGGCTATAAGATCCGGTTTTCGATAAGTAACGGGTTTACCTGAAGGTTGGTCGCTATGTCGTTGTGGATTCCATTACCCTTGATGGCGAATTTTACATGTGTTATACGAGAATGTTATCATAAGACGAGCGTGCTAGATAATTCCACGCATGATTCGTACGCTAGAACATGGTAGTTCAACTTAGAGAACAAACAAGTAGGATTAACAAAGGGACTCAAGAGAAGTTGAATATGGTTGCAACGAGCGATACAGTGATCTCAGAGTCTACCAAAAGAAAAGACCAGCGGGTCTAGAGTGGGATCCTTTGATAGAGATGTTATCAGGGACTACGTATATATGTATTGTAGACCTCAATATTTTTGGTATATGTTCACATACACACACCCGCCACTGAACCTATGGACTGCACTGAGATCCCTGAGAGATCTCTTTGATCTGTTCCCAGGGGGAACTGGCCACTTGTGATTCATGTCGGAAGGCATGAAGTAGGACCTATGGACTTAGCAGGTGTCCCCGGAATGATGTGAAGCTTGGTCATCAAGATAAAGCACGAAAATGACAGATATATTTGTGAAACCCTAACTCGATAAATGACTTTAAGATGATGATTGAGAGACGCACTAGTTGGTGTCTTGTATTACGAAGACGAAGAGATGGAGTTACCCTCATAGTGGTGATAATGTGATGCACGAATGATTATTAACTTATTTTGGTAACTACCGGCTGGTGCAGTACTTCATTTTAAACTGTTCACTAACCATGTTACCTCGATTAGTTTATATCAGGTAACCCCCTAGCTTTCTACTTCAAACTTGTGGAATAACAACCAGTGATATACTTTCTCGAAACCGGGACTCATCCAAAGTATCTTAATTGATCCCCGAGCATTCTATTTGAAGTTTATAATTATTTCTGCTCAGGACTATTTACACTTACTTTCAATTATCCAAGGAATGTTCAACAAATATTTCATTAATTAATCGACGAATACTACTTAACGAATATCGATATTTGATTGCTTCTTTCATACTTGCACTCTTCAGTTGAGCTCATAAATATTCAACAAATTACTGAGGACATGGATGATCTAATGTCCAGACGTCCCTCATGAATTCTTTTCTTCTATTCAAGATGAGATTGTACATCGTACATTGAAATCATAGTAAGGATATCATTTTGATAGTGGTATTCCGAATTTAATTCTATTGTCGGATCTGATAAAGCATGTGTACGGAGGCACCCTTGGGTGGACCGTTTCACTGATAAGTAATATTTGATGAGAGGTTATCGATTGTTCCGATACCTAGAACATTCTCTTCAGATGTTATAGTTTTCTTTTTCAAACTTAATAACTTCTTATTTTCATTCGTTGTCCGAGAAGCCTAAAGTTTCTTCAGTGGCTACGATGTTGAAATTCCGTTCTATCCAAGTGAAACTGGCTAGTCGTTATGTCAATATGAATGACTAGTTGATTGTTCTAACTACTCAAAATTGTAAATGTTGTGAAGAACACCTAGCTAATTGTCCTAGCTGGCGGTGATGTCTAAAACAGGTGGACTAGCAAATTTTGTCTAGCTAGTTGCTAGTGTTTCTTGAAAAGGACTAGTTATTGTTTCACTGGTCCAACTCCCAATTTAATTCATTCTGCAATACATTTTGCATATGGTAAAGTATGATGACGAAAGTTTTGACAAATAACTTGATTGAGACCTAATGAGGTCGCCCACTCAACTCGAATTCTACCCATCTTCGTATCAGACTCTATATCACTTGAATATTTTATTCTTTCATTCACACAATGAGAATTCATTTGAAACCACTGATTACTTGAATGATAAACTACTTCATTCTTTAATTGTCATGGAGTAGAATTGCTTTCTATTGGCTGACCTTCATCAATCCGACTTTAGATTTCATCTTATTATACAGGAGGAAAAGTATCCACCCGATGTAAGAATTGTATAAAGACCGTCTTTATGACTTTTGTATCCAACAATCATTGCCTTGTGCAACATTCTCTATTGTATCATATTACAGAATTATCAGGACGGGAAGGAATAAACCTTGTTGTATTCTTTCTGTCCATCCTTACATCTCCAAAAATCGAGACTCCTAGTATTTGGAACCATCAACATTCTTGGAACATCCAATGTGGAATTCTTATTGAAATTATCTTTTGGACCTTGTTATTTTGAAACCATTCCTTTCAAAGTGATTACTCTAAGGTGAACGGGAGGTACAATTATGAACCATTACACCAATATGAGATCAAAAACCAAATGTTGTAATTGTGCAGCCAGAGCGTTATGCCGAGTAATTATTAAAGTAGAAATAACATGTCGGGGCATACCACAAGACCTTTAATATTAGTGTGGGGAAAGCTATAAGAAATGATGAGGTGGTTGGGAGTACGCTTCTACCAACCGTTGTCAGGATGCTATATTAATGAATTCTGGAGTTACCATGCCTTTTCCTGATCCAGGAAATGCAAATCGATTGCGATGTAAAACATATCCTTGGAGGAAACTGACATGGAAGTGAGATGGACGAGAAAGGAAGAAATATCGTGGCAAGAATGTGAAGCTTTACTTAGCTTAAAGGGATTGATGCACATAGAGAGACATATAGTTTAACAGGCCCCTAATAGCAAATGGATGCATGGAGATATGCCAATGATCCTTCGAGATTACCACCTAATCAAGTTTATTGGGAATCGCAGCCGCATGCAGGCCTCAGGCTGATTGGCGCCAGTTGTGAAGGAGGACGAGCGTATGACATCTTATATATACCATCGAGAACTGATACCCTTACCGGAAATGGAGGAATTGTTGACTAGTTAAAATGAGTAGTTGTTTTTCAAGGATAAGGTTGAAGAGAAGGTTTCACCAACTCAAGATCGACCTCTGTACTGTGCCAAAGTTTGCATTTCACACCAATATAAACGTTATAAAATTGTGGTAGTATCGTTTGAATGGACAAATGAGTCAGAAACCTTTATGGATTAATGAACAAAGTTTTGGGATGAAATGAGATATTAGCAACAACCTCGTTGTTAGCTATACATGATGATAAAAAGAGGACTTTGAGAGTCACGATGAAGCGTCTTTCAAGAGTTTAAGAGGTGTGCTGATGCAGTAGAAAGGGGATGATAGCCTATACTTCTAAACAACATAAAGGTTACGGGATAGGATATACTAACCGTGAGTCTGGGATTAGTCATGATGGCGTTCACGCATAAAACTGAGATGTTAACCTTATGAGAAAAGTGTGAAAATTTCTCTACAAGTGCCATAAGTATATCTTCATATTAGAACTAAACATAAGAAAGAGAAGGTGACGAAAGGGAGTAGGGAGTATAATGGAGAAATTTGTTATTACCTAGGGAAGGCAAGTGTGGTGGCCGATACCTATAGAAGGTTTATTAATTGGAATTCAGTAAGTATTGACCAAGAAAATGGAGTATATACCATAAAGAATAATGTTAGAGGAAAATGACTAAATTATGGGGAAGGAAAAAGATGTATAGAGAATTAAGGGAATGTTTGGTAGACTGAAATGAAGAATGGTATTGGCAGACTATTAAGTACAAACGCGACATGCCAAAAGCAGAATGATAGAGATCTAGTGGATTAATCCCGCCTGTAGAAAATCTTAAACATGGACAGAATTATAATGAACTTCATGAGTAGGTCGCCGAAGACCGAGCCAAGAGATGGCCCTAGTTGATTTATAATTGCTGGACCAAGTGATTTACCTACGAGAGACTTTCCATTTAGAAGATTATCGAACTATATACGGAAGAGATGGTGGTGCAATATAAAACTTCGGCAGCGATTACGTCAGATAAAGACTTAAGGTTAAACTTTGAATATTGAAGGTGCTTTCAAGCATATTTAACAACAAGATTGAGCGTACGTACTAATTTGATCTGTGGCTGATGGACATGGAAAAAGAATTATCCAGACGATCGAATTTGTATTTAGTGTCGTGCCTTAGATTTCACGGGGGAATCGAGAATTAAAAAAAAACTTATCCATGAAACGAATGTTGTTATCACGATCATCACCCTGCGAACGTAAGGACGTCTCTTGTAAAGCGTACTGTGAAAGAAGAAGTTTTGCTTTTCTTGCGCTACGAATAAGTCAATGAACGAGGGATATAGTAGCTGAACTGATTCGACATATACCGAAGACTATACAGTATCCATAGCAAGTGGTAACGGCTGACGGGAGGCAACACATGCGTGCTGATCAAGCCAAGGAATATGAGGAATACCATGCATATTGACGTTTTCTCAGATTATAAAACGCGACCACAAATATTCACGGGCCAACGATACAAGGACTCAACAAGGATACTATGAACAATGTAGAAGAGGAACGTATAAGTAGTGGGATAGAAATTTTCATTCATAGAACAACCGATAAGGAATACAGGTCGAGGAGAGCATGCGTTGAGAAACAACATTAAAGCGTTGGTGAGACCAAGGTGAGAGAACAATAGGGTTGAAGTGTCAACCTGAGAGTTGGGAAGGGTAAAGTTGGAATTGTTTCCACAACTATTTTCCTTAGGTTCTTAAGATAGAATCCTTTTAAGGAGAGGAGACTGCAATAACCCAAATTTTATGGGTGGATGAGAAACCTTTGCGATCACGAGATGTACGAATTATTAAATGAAGATTTTGAATTCATATTACGTCTTTACTGTGCAGACGAGTGTATGTAAAAGTCATTAGTTTTTTTACAAAACCCATTATTTCGTATGGTCAAATTTTATGAGATATCGAAGGAGTATGAGGTGGGAGACTTCGTGATGCTAAATGTATCCCCTCGAAAAGGATTAATGAGATTTGGAAAGAAAGGGAAGCTAAGTCTGAGGTTTATAGGACCTTTTGAGATTTTGAGGCGTGTTGGAAAGTTAGCCTATGAACTAGCCTTGCCCCCGATCTTGCAGCAAGTGTATAATGCGTTTCATGTGACCATGCTACGACCCTACCACCAGGACTTTCGGCGTGTGATAGAGTACGACCAAGTGGACCTTCAACCAGACTTGACCTATGTGGAGCAACCCGTGGAAATCATGGATAGAGAAGAACAAGTGCTGAGGAACAAGGTTTTCAAACTAATAAGGAATTGTGAGAAAATCAAGATATGGAAGAATCCACCTGGAAGTTGAAAGAGTGAAACAAAGAAGGAGTAACCCCAGTGATTCCTAAACTGATTCCGGGACGGAATCCTTTTAAGGAGGGGAGACTGTAAGAACCCAAAATTTCGGTAGAATTAAAACTTTTCCTATTATGATGAAGTGCATCAATGAATAGTGATTTGGTGGATGAATAGTGATTTTGAGGATTAAGAAAATTTTTCAAGCCACCTATGTACGAGTCGTAGTGTGGATATTCCGAAGTTATACTAGTAATCTACGGAGTAAATAAGAGTATGTAAATGCGATTGGAATTCAGAAATTCCAAATTCTATTTTCGTGTAATATTTGACCGATCAGTGAATTATATATCAGTAATATCAAGAAATGAGATATTTAATTTGAGGAATTGAGGAGTTAATATTTTGGAATTTTATTATAAGTGATTGAGTTAATTGCAAAAAAGTGGCCAGATTTTACACTCATTTTCAGAAAAATGGCCATACTTTCAATTTTGCAAAATGGTGGCCAGACTTGCCTTTTCCTTTCGAAAAAGTTGTTGGAGACGATTTTCGGCTTATTTGGCAGGGGTAAAATGGGAAAATATGTTATTTTACTAAAAATAAATGCTAAAAATCACAAAAATTATCAAAAAAATCCCCAAATTAATATGTGTCACCATATGATTGGTTATATTCGTAATAATAATAATAATGCCCCTCATGCATGCACATAAATTGACTAATTAAATCTTGACAACTCATATTTGGGGATTTTTTGGTGAATTGATGTATATACATGGGGGGCATTATTATTATTATTATTACGAATATAACCAATCATATGGTGACACATATTAATTTAGGGATTTTTGTGGACAATTTTTGGGATTTCTAGCATTTTTTCCCCATTTTACCACTGCCAAAAAGCTAAAAATCGCCTGCAGCCACCTTTTTGAAAGGAAAAAGGAAAGTCTGACCACCATTTTGCAAAATTGAAAGTCTGGCCACTTTTTTGAAAATGAGTGTAATATCTGGCCACCACTTTGAAATTTACTCTAAGTGATTTGAGAATTTGGAACGAAAACCACTGAGGAAGTGAAACAAACGTTCTAGAAACCGCTGAAACTTTACAATGAGATTAAGCGATTGAGCGAACGAATCATGGATTAAGGATATGGTATATTAAGAGTCCAAGGAAGGATATATTATGAGAGGGAAAAGGGATTGAGAATAAATTTCTAGAATAGAGAAAAGAGAATGCTTGAGAAATCGGGAGAACGTTTTCTGAGATAAAGAGAAATAAACAAGGGATGTTGGAATTAATATTCGTTCGAGGTATTGTGCTATATTAGAGCAATAATATGCAACGTATAAGTTGTAACGTATTTATTTTATTCAAGAAACGACAAGGAAATCAAGGCGGTGGAAAAGAAAACAAAACAAAAGGACTTAAGTGCAAGAAACAAGAGACAAGGACTTGGTTGCAATTAGCAAAGGGCTTGGTTGCAATTTAAGTGGATAAGAAATCTAGAGGAGCCAATGAGAGGTTGCCACCTAGCAAGGATGAGATGCATCTAACCAAAAATAGATATATATCAAGTGTATGGCATTATTAGAACATAAAACCAAGAACAAAACCATTCTGCCCAGCAGAACACCTCTCAGTAAAACGGGCCTAGAGCCTTCATTACTCAATGAAATTTTTTGTTCTTTATATGGTTAGAAAGCTGTTAAGACGCTCTACAACTTTCATTCAGGAGCCTCGACCAGGAAACGAGTTCAAGGGCTTCGTTTTGGCTGATCTTTGGGGCGTGTTTTTCCAGTCAGGAAACCCACTTCCATGTTCTTGATTTCTTTGGTGAGATTGAAGATGTCGAGCATAGAGTAAGGCTTCCCCAAGGTTAACCAAGCTTGTTTGAGATTGTAAGAACATCAAGAAGGTATAAAACTCTAACCCCTCTTGGCCATGAATTATTTATGGTGTTTAATGTTAGATCCATGGATGTTAGTGTGAATCTTGGACATATAAGTTATGGATGATGTAGATCTTGAGTTTAAGTGTTGTGGTTGTGATTTTTAAGCTTGTGGTTAGTGTATGTATCTCCATGTATGTTATAAAGTATGATCTTGGTGATTTAGATGTTGGTTGTGATGTGGATGTAAGATTCTTGGTTGGTTTAGTGATATAAGCATGCTGAGATTTTTCCAGGAACTTGAACTGTCTTGTAAGAGGGTTTTGAACCCCCAAATCTTGTCCCTTGAGGTCCTAATATATATTGTTGGAAAGGTATTTGAATGTAGTTTCCAGAAATATAAGGTTCATGACTAGGTGATGTATAGATTTTGAGTTATGGCCTGAGAAGTGAAATGTGTTTCTGGATTCCGGACTGCACTCAATGGTCCCCTTGTGAACCTTGTTTAAACCCCTAAAAATTTATGTAGGATCATGGAAAAATTAGAGAAGCTAGTAAATGCAGTGGGGAAGGCTACATGAAAAGAATTTGATTAAAATATGTATTTTTCAATTTTATAAAAATTCTAGAGTAAAATTCGCGCAAGGAAAAAAGTCGTAAGTGGAGTGTAATTTTAGGGGTAATGGATATGATTCGGATATGGTAACCAAATTAAGTCGAATAAGTGACGAGCGTAATCAAGTGATGACATGAACCTATAGTGGGGCTAGAGTGTCATAAGACGAAGTCATTAAGTTAATTTTGTACCCCCTAAAACCCCGCAATTAAAGAGATATTGATTAAGGTACTAACGAACGGTTATTGCTTATGTATAGATCATTCCACTCCGCACGCCTGACCACCCCAACCTCACCAAGGCAAGTTTACTTTTCAAACCTTACATATACAAGGACTTTCACTGTTGTGTTTGTAGTTTTGAATCATATCAAATGTTTATGTTTATCGAAGTATTGATGAAATTGAGATGTATAAGCACATATATGTTTGCACCCCTTGAACTTAGAATGAAATGTTTTCTTCGGACAACGACTCTAGCAATAGAGGTCGTGGCGGTCCGTATATACTATTGACCGGGGAGCGGTATATTATTATATCGTAATTAAATTGCGAAAACCCGAAGGGTCATTCGGGGAGTATCGTATACTCGAGTAATTATTTTTGTATCTTCGTAAATACTCAAAATACCTATCTTGGATTAAAAACTTATTTAATTAAATAATTATTTTATTAATTATTAATATTAAATCTTAAAATATCATTTATTAATTATTGTTCATTATTTTAAAGACAAAGCTAATCCAAGATACCTTTAGCACTTTCAAACTCGAACTCTTTCGAACTCAAAACATTTTTGAAAACCCCCGGTCACGTTTGCTTCTTGTGTGATTTCAAGAATCATCGGTCGACTGATGTCGGACCTCAATTACTCAGTTTTCAATCAAAATCAAGTTTTTAAAAGAAAAAGAAAAAAGGACTCTGGCAGGTGTGGGAACCGTTGACGAACGATTCTCGGGATGTGTAAGCGGCCGTGAGCCAGGCGGTCCATCAATTATTATTTCGGCCCGGGTGTTGCCGAAGGATGATTACGGATGTAGTTTTCATCGAGGGTGATTACGGATGTAGTTTTCACCCGGGGATAGTTACGGATGTAGTTTCTATCCTTCTACCGGTAGAGAAGACCCGCGGATTATTGGACTTGGATGTGGCGACTGATCATCGTCAATCCTTGTCAGGTTTTTATGTTTTCTTCCAATCCCATCCTCCACTTTGGAAAAATACTCAAACACTGCTTCTTGGGCCTAAGTGCCAAGTTGCCGATAGTGTGGTTTTTGATAAGAAAAATATTGACATCGTGCAGTATCTAGAACTGCAAGATTTTCGATAAATATTGGCACGTGTTAGTGCACTCTTGCAATTGTTTCAAAGAATGAAATGTTTTTGTATGGGAAACCTTCTAAGCTAATGGAAGGAAAGAGGTTTGCAATGATGTATTCCCTGTACAGTATGTTAATCGTAGAGTGTTTTGCCAAAAATGATATACTCATATGTATATATTTTCAAACTTGAGATATATTGAAATGGGAACCTTATAAAGGGTTCATATGTTATTCTTAAAGCTCCTTAGTGAGTATAGATGTTTTATTCAAACTCGGACATATACATTGTCCAATTATGTTTTGAAATCTGAGATATATACCCATATAGTTGGGAATGTTTTCGAAATAAACCACATTATTATTTTACAAAATGGTGAACTTGCTGAGCATTATGTAGCTCATTCTTGCTTTATAAAAACTTTTCAGCAAGAGAAGAATTTGGCCGATTAACTCCGCACCTGCAGAAGAGGAGTAGAAGAATTACCCCGGAGATGATTTAGTTCCTGATAAATACTACAGAGTAAGTCTGAGAGGTTTTCAACTGTAATAGTAAGACTTGTCTTCAAGTATAGTTGTATAAGTGGAAGTGCGTAAGACTCTGGATTGTACAGATGAATTGTAATATTTAGTGTTACTTTTGATTATCGTTTCTGAGGCTCTAACTTGTTTGTGCGTAAGATTGAGGTCTGGACGTATGTATTGTTGAGTAGTAAAGTTAATACAGGTATGATATGGTTGGATGATGATGTGACGACCTGAATCTTTGACCTCAGATTTGGGGGCGTCACAGTTATGATGGTCCATAATGATCTCAATGGGCTCCAAAATGGATCCAGGAAGAGGTAGATGGGCTATCCCAGGATGGGCTTAAGGATGTGCTGGTGGGCCTTCTAGTATGGGCCTAGGGGAGCCAGATAGCTAGATGAATTTCCAGTATGGGTCAAGGGGGAGCCAACTCACACAAAATGGAGGCAGATTGCTTACACACTAAAACACCTCTCGGCCACTTCATTTTGGGATAGCTATTTAGCAACTTTATTGTGTATTTGAGTCACCATTTTAACCTCCTTGAATATCATCCAAGTGGTGCTCAGGTTGGCCTTGTTTTAGTGGTGTTTTTGGTTTTTTTTATTGCTGATCATTTTGGCACTCTCAAGTATCATCTTCTAGGCAGCCTCTTGCACAAATTTTTGCAGCCTAGTAAATGTTACTCTTTGAGGATTCGAGTCACCTTTCTACTCTTCTTGATTATCCTTCTTTTGATGCTCATTTCGACTCATTTTGGTGGTGGTTTTAAGCTTCAAAACTAGCTCGTATCTCTTGTAGTTTACTCTTAATTAAAGGGGAACTTAAGCCTTTGTAAGGTCAAGAGTCATAAGCTAGTTAGTGTGTGTTCATGTCATATATTCGGTTTTGTTAGTGTTTAATTATTTTGAATATATACTTGTGCTTAAGTAGTCTTACATTTGTCACATATACACACTTGTTATTGAATTAATTCGTGTAGTGTGTATAGACATTTTGTAAACTACTAAGATGAGGTTCTTAATAGGACTTATAAAGTCCTCTTTAAGTCCTTAGTAACCATTTGATTTAAACTTGGTTATAATGCAAAGAACTATCTTTTTGATTTGTGCTTAACTTGCATAAACTAGTTTCTACCTTAAGTTGTTTAAACTTGTTACATCTTAAGTCAAAAGAAAGCTTCTTTTGGTGTTCGTTATACAAGCCCCTTGAACCTTAATTTTATTTAAATCTTTAAAGACATAACCAAGGCTACTCGAACTTGTTTCTTAAACGAAACATAGTTCAAAACTTTTGGCTCTTTTCTTGCACATTTATTCGACCGAAGGTTTCATTTGTATATATTGCTTGTTGCATTCACGTTTAATTTATTGTCTTGCATTAGTTGTGTGACAAGTCCCTTGTGTGACTTTTCCTGGCTATTTAAATATATTTTCCGCACTACGTTTAATGCATAATAGTGTGTTTTTTAACGGTCCTCACACTTGTGAATCGATACTAGTTTAACGCATAATAGCGTGGAATGAGCCAAATTATAGTGTGGGTTTGTTTTAGCTAACGCCTAAGAAATATTATATTCGTCCATTTATTGTGTAAGTATTTATACAAGGCTATATAATATTTATACTAGTGTAAAACACTTGTATGCTTTGAGTTTAGTAGCTTGTTTAATATTTTACAGAATATTTGTTACTCGCTCTATCTCATTTTATTTGTGATCTTTTGACACAAATAATTGTATATTTAATTTTGTTTATATTCGGCTAAACCGAATATTTATACAAATTAATATACTTGGAATTAATTTATAATGACGGATTTTATCTCATTAATATTTATATTTGCTCTCTTGATCTAGCTTTTATACTATAGTTCATTTTTAATCGTCAAATTTAAAAAGGGATTTCAAATCGTAGTAATTGTATTATATCCTTCGACGTGAGGTGAAGTGAAATGTGGTGATTCTCGCTCTAAGACCCAAGTCTTAGACATGCCGACGGGAAGTTGGGTGTCTTTGCATCGTGAGGAGGACAAAGATCTAAGATCTAAGATCCAATACCGACAAAGGGTGTAGATACAAAATCTATGCAAAGGGTTACTTACGTGGTTGTGAGGAAGTAACGGGGAGTTATGTTCTAAGATAAACTCGTAAGGGGTTTACTTACATAGTATTTGAGGAGGTAATGGGGAGTTACGCTCCAAGATAATCTTGTAAGGGGTAGCTACAGTATTTGAGAGATAACGGGTAGTTAGTTTATAAGATAAATACATAGTGGTTGTAAAGGCTTCTCAGCCTACTATAAGGATTGTTTTACTTATAGTGGAAGAAATCTCGAGTTCGGGAGGAGCTTGGGAACTGAAGTAGAGGTGTTCGAATCTGTTAGGGGATTGCGGCATCGTGAACTGGGATAAATTGATCGTGTCGTACTCTTGATCTTTCTCTCTTGTATTTTCCGCATTTTAAATTAGTTATTTATAAGTAATTAATTTTAAAAGGAAAAATAGATTTTAAAAATGCCAAGCTCATTTTTTTAAAATGGTGATAACCTATTCAACCCCCCCTTATAACTTATCTTACCCTCATACGGGACCTATCAAAACTCGACCTTGTACACCGCAAAATCCAGTTGATCCCGTTCAAAATTTAATCTAAACAACCATAAAAAAATCTAGATAATTGAGTGCGATAATTCATAAAATTCACCAAACAAATTAAACACATATTAACAAACCGAAAAAAGTCATACCAGCCTTCAATTGTAAAATTTGGGAAGATAAATCTGCAACAACCCCGTTGGGTCCTCGAATAGCTATTGCAGTTTCAATGTGGTCGTCTTTGGTTCAATAGTTTTTGCTTTAAATTTATCAGAAGTATCTTCGACAATACAGAAAAAATTGAGAAAATCTTCTATAATATATTGACTAAGATTTATAGCAGTAGTAGGAAGTGATAAAGTGGAAGATGAAAAACTATTTTCGGAATCAAATTCGAGATGTGGGGCTGAATCCTGGATTATCCGAGATTCTATTAAAAAAGCTTAATTAAAAAAAAGGGATGAAGAAAGTGTTGAGTATTGAACACACGAATATAATACAGAGGGGGGCTGAATGGATTCTTGAACTTTTCTGGTTCTTGAATCTGTTTGGTGTATGTAGCAAACTAAGTGTTATGTGTGTGTAGAACCATAAGTGCGGATAGTGAACAACACAAGACACAATATTCACTTTAATCTAATATTTTATTAGATTAAGATTTTCTACAAACTGTGAATAAATATGATAGTATTCTCAGCTTCGTTTTCTCAGAGAGATGTATTTTCTAAATGTCAATCTTAAAACTTCTCTCTAACTAAAGAAGTGAGGTTGTATTATTATAGAACATGAATACAACCTACTTACTACAAATAAGGTTACAGGATAAATTACTTTTTAGTATGTCTATTCTATTTGAGTAAGCATCCAAACGGCTACAGGTTTGACTTCTTAAAGTTCTGTTCAGATCCACTTCTTTAGCTCTTTGTGTCTTGTACATCTCTCTAAGCTTCTTTGTAGGCTTTCCAAAGTACCTTACAATTTGTGGTCCATAAAGTGCTTTGGCTTGTTGCAGGTATCTGATTTGTACAATTTCTCCAGTATTTTGTCTCCAAGATTGTATTCAAGATGAATTAGTAAAAAAAAAGATTGTATTCAAGATGTAACTTATTGATTGATTCGAGAACTAGAATTGACTTGATAGATAACTCTGAGTTCTCGAATACTGCAAAGCTGACATATCGAATCGCTTCTCGAATAGCTCTTTTCTTCAGGAATCCTTGAGTTGTCGAATAGAGCATTTATCTTATCGAATCCCTGAGATATCAAATAGCTTTCTGAGTCTTTGAGATATCAAATACAACTTTGACTTGTTGACTCTCAGAGAACTCGAATACCACTTTGACTTGTTGACTTCTTGAGTTCTCGAATAGAGTAATAGACATGTCGAATCTCTGAGTTATCGAATGACACTTTGACTTGTTGACTCTCAGAGACAGTATTTTTACAGATATCGAATCCTTGACTTGTCGAATGCTCGACTTCTCGAATAGAACAAAACACTTCTCAAATTGGTACTTGGGCAAATCTCCATTCTTCGAATTCCAACTGTGTTTATTTTGTCAGTCTTGATCTTCAAGCTTGAGGCATTATCCTTGGAACTTCTTTCAAGCATTATTCTCTGACTTTTAATTACAGTTACACAGATAGAAATTGATGCCTATTATAAGTACTACAACAAGTAGAGACTCTACAACTAGAGGTTCCCTCAGTTAAGAGGTCATGTAAGTAATGCAAAGCATTACAAACAATTAGGCTTGTTATTAGATGTACTCAGGCATGCCTCTGTGACTAACAGAAAGAGAGAAGAATTGGGGAAGATGAGAAAGGGTATCACACATTTATGGTTACAGATGAGAGATAGGGGGAAAGTAGGTGAGAGCTGATTAAGAGAGATTATTGTAATTAGATAAAGTAATTAGGTGAAGTATATGTATTGGAATAATATATAAACTTTTCATATTTTTTTTGAGGGAATATAAAAAATTTTATATCGTATGAAACTTTCTATTTTGGGTAAGGTAAAGAATTGGGAGGGACATTCAAAGAGAAAAGTGTAAAGAATTGGTTGGGACGGAGGGAGTATTATATAATACATTTATCAAAATAATTTCTTTCTCTTTCTCTCTTCATTATCTTTTATCTTATATAAATTCAAGATATATTTAATCATAAAAAATTAATAAAAAGTATTTTAAAAACTTTATTGAAAATAAACCTTGTTAGATCACTAAAATTTATTATTTTATATTATATTTAAGAATGATTTAAAAATCCTGTAAAATATTAGACATGTTTGAAGATAAATTCTCTCATTTCATGTGAGAGCTGTTGAGTTTTTTCTCCCCTTTCTTTTATTAAAGATTGTGAGAGTATCATTTTCTTGTTAACGATGGACGATATTGATATGAAAATGGCTGAAATGGATATAAAGAATGAGGAGAACAAAGAGTTAGTGTTCTAAGAAGCACTGGAAGAGGAGGTTAACAGGTTCAAATTATTTTTAGTGGGGCAATTTTTGACGGAGAAGAACATCAATGTGAGGGCAATAAAATCGAAACTAGCCGATCTATGGAAGCCTGCATGGGAATCAACATCAAGGATTTTAAACCTGGGTTATTCTTGTTCCAGTTTTATCACAAAGACAACATGTGTTGGGTGCTAAATAAAGAGCCTTGGACGTTTGATAATGCTTTACTTGTTTTGAGTGTTATCAAATCAGGGGAGGACCCTATTAAGGTACCACTGTTTGAGGTTGGGTTCTGGGTTCAAATTCATGACCTACCTGTTGGACACATGACTGAGGTGGTAATTTCTTTGGTACTTTTGTACAATATGATTTAAAGAATAACTCAAGTATCTGGCGTGAGTTCATGGTTAACGGAGGTTATGGTTAACTGCAAGTATGAAAAGTTAGGTGATTTTTGCTTTATTTATGAGCTATTATCCCATACAGAATGTTTTTGCAAGAAGAAATTAGATGTTGGGAAGGAGGTGATCAGTAAGGAATTGGGACATTGGCTTCAAGCTCAACCTTGACGACTGGGGAGTGGCAGCAAGAGTAAGTGGCTCAGGGAGGAGGGTGATGGTGACTGGGGGAGTGAGTCTGGTATAGATAACCATAAACAGGAAAATCAGGGATTTCAAAATCCTAATTTTCGCATTCTGAGATGGCTCTGCGAAGTCAATGGGGTTACACAGCTGTAGTAACTGAAATCCCGGGTAGTTCAGGGTTTGTATCTAACAACCCACGTCATAAGGGGGAAATTCAAATAATTTTAAAATTAATGGGCTGGACTTTGAAGAACTATATGGGCTTAAAATGGATGAGAGGAAAAGACAACGAAGTGAGGCCCATATCTTAATAACTCAAACAAACCAGGATGACACAACAACCAAGGACTCTACTATTTCTGATGTTGATTGTGTAAAGACCTCTTCTTCTTTTTTGGCTAAGCTTGCAGGGCAAGATGGCCAGCCGCAATGAGTTACCTCAGTTGGAACTATTGAGGGCTTGGGAATCCTCGTACATTTTGAGTTCTTAGTGATCTAATTAAGGATCACAAATCCAGTTTTCTTTTTTTGTCAGAAACTATTTCGTTTGCTAATAAGATTGAAGAGCTTAGAGTAAGGTTTGGCTTTCAACATTTAAGTGGACCAAGTTGGTCATAGTGGAGGTCTAGCAGTGTTGTGGAAACATCCTTTTCAGTGCCAGATTTCACGGTATTCTCAACATCACATTGATGTTCTAGTTTTAGAGAATAATATTGTTTCTTGGCTTTTTCATGTTTTTATGGATATCCGGAATGCACTAGACGAAGAGAATCTTGGAATTTAATTCGTAGATTGGCTAGTTTGTCTTCCATTTCGTGGTGTATTTGCGGAGACTTTAATGACTTGTTTTTTGCTTCAGACAAAAAAGGTACACTACCTCATCCTCAATGTCTTCTTGAAGGCTTTCATTCTATTATTGATGATTGTCATTTATCTGAACTTATGTTAAGTTAGGGACAATTCACTTAAGAAAAGGGCAGGGGTACTAATTCGTGGGTGAGGGAAAAACTTGATCGTAGTTTTGCTTCTGCAAGTTGGTGGAGCAAATTTTCATTGCATAATCTGAGAGTGTTGCATACTTTGATGTCTGATCACGAACCAATCTTATTGGAGCTGTTCGAAGTAAACATCTCGAGAAAGTCTTTCAGATTCCGTTTTGAGAACATGTGGCTGAAGGAGCTAAATTTTATTAAAGATGTGTCAAAAATTTAATGTAATCTTCCGGTTACTCATCTTCTCCCTAAATTGATTGATGTATCTTCTTTCATGGCTCGATGGGGGAGGTCTTTTTCACAAATTCAGAGAAAAAGTGAAAAAGCACAAGGCGACCATTGATAGGTTGGTGGATTGTACAGATAAACAGAGTGTGCAAGCTTACTTAGACGCAAAAGAGAAGCTGAATACTTTTCTATTCCAAGAGGAAATACACAAAGAGCCAAACTCTTCTGGCTCAATGAAGGTGATGAGAACACGAGGTTTTTCATTCTTTTGCTTTTTCAAGAAAGAAATCAAACAAAATTAACATTTTGCTTAATGATGATGGAGTCAGAATAGAGGATCAAGATGGAATGTGTGGTGTTGTTCATTATTATTTCACGAAGTTGTTCACAGTAGTAGATAACAATGATGATACGTTGGGTTTGGCAAGCCATAGAACTGTAACTGATTGATAAGTGCATATTTTTGCATATTTTTATTACCTATTTATTTGCTTGAATTCGTATTTTAATAATTTATTTTGTTGCATTTCAGGAAATTCGTAAATAAATAAAGAAATGGCAAAATAAATGAATAAAGTGCAAGGAAGGGAAAAAGAGGAAGAAAAAGGACCAAAAATGAAAGAAGGAAAAGAATTAGGAGCTTGGAGCAAAAGGAATATTTCAAGACAAGTGGAAGGTGGAGATCATCCCAACACATTAGAAAAGTGTATGGCCAAGATCAACTCTTCAAAGCTTAAGGGGGAAGGAAACAAATAGATGGCTAGGATTTCACCACCACACAACCCAAATGTATGGTGGGGATTTACCCAACACCCCCCTTAACCCTAATTCTTATCCTATAAATACCCCCTCACCCCCCTTGTATTTAGTAACTTTGATTTTAGGGTAGTTTTAATTTCTTGTATTTTCTTTAGTTCCAAATCTTGTAAACACTCTTATTATAATTAATGCAATTTTTATTTTCTTTACTTCTTGTCTTGCTCTTTCATTATTGTTGCCTTGTTTCGTTATTTTCGTAAATCCCGTTGCTAACCACTTGGGGTTGAAAGTAACGAAACTTTAATTTCTTGCTCCTTGTTATAATTTTTAATTTTGAGCCCCTTTAAATCTCAATTTTATTGTGGGTTCAAAATTTTAAATTACCGTTTTAATTTTTAATTCGTAGTTTGCCCCTTTAAAAATTAATTTTATTGTGGGCCATTTTATCAAATTCTCGTTTTAGTGTGAATTTTAATTTCGTAGTCAATTTGTTATTTTTCGTATTTAGTTGTTTAAAAATAAAAAAAAATTTAGCTTTGATAATTGCTTTACCTGTTTTGTTTTTTTTTTTCCTAAATTCGCAGCTTTATTTTTTTTTAGTCTCCCTGTTGTTTGTTTCCTCTGTTTTTGTTGAAGTCCAATCATAATTCGTCAAACCCAGCCCATTATTTCTTTCCCTGTCTCCCAGCTTATCTCCTTTCTTTTTTTTTCTTCACCACGACAACAATCCTCTCCCCTCTCTCCTAATTTCCCATTCCCCTTCTTTTCTTTTCCAATCGAAATCAAATCTCTCTCTCTCCCCCTCCTCACAAAAACACTTCAACTCGCTAGATTTTAAAACACTTCGTTTGCTTTTGATTTTGTTTGTCTTTCTTCTGTTCGTTGTTTGTTTGATTCCGTTCGTTTGTATTGCGTAATAGTAGAGTCTTTAAGTTTGCCTCTATGTTTTGTGTGGCTAAGTGCTGTTTCTTCGTTGCTGAGTCCAATTAGTCGACTATTTTGTATTTGGTTTGCTGTTTTTTTTTAATTTCTGTTCATTGATTATGCGCCTGGGTTAAGTAAACGCTGTGATGAATTAATTTGCGTATTGATTTTGTTGGGTTAATAAGTTAGATTCTTAGATTACTGTTTTGATTGGTTTCTTTACCCGAGTTTGTTTGTTTGATTTGTGTTAATTTGTTTGAGTTCCTGCGACTTGTCCTGTTATTAAGATGTGATTGTAATGATAGTTGGATTGTAATTGTTGAGCTGTGGTCGAGCTTTGAGTCCAATTATGCTGCGGATTGTTGAAATTTCTGCGTTTCCTAGTTCCTGTTTAGTGAAGTTTTTCGTAATTCCGAGCCGAGTCTATTTTTGTTGTTGCCGAGTTGACTGCGAGTCTCTTTGTGTATTCTGTTTTTTTTAGCTGAGTCTTTGCGCGAGTGTTGAGTCTTGTTTTTTTTTAATTTTGTTGAGTTGTTCACTGAGTTTTGTTGCTGTCTTTTGAGTTGTTTTTTTTTTTTTAGTTTTGTTGTGTAAATTCTAAGTTGGGAGATTAAAAATGCTTTCTGTTTTGTTTTAGGCTAGTTAAATTTTACAACCGGATCATGTCGGATTTTTTATTAAAATTTCTTTGTAAATAATTTTTAATTCAAGTTTTAAAAAAAAAAGTTTTAGAATGAAATATAGTTTAATTTGAATTTAGAATTGTTTAGAATAATTTTTAGATTAATTTCGTTTTAAAATAATTTAGACTTTTTAGATTAATTAGAATAAATTAGAGTTTAGAATTTAGGAATTAATTAGCAAAAATCCAAATTTCCAAAAAATCAATTGTTCTAATTCGATTAAATTAGAAGTTAAGGTTGCGAAAATAAAATAGTCCCTGTGGAACGAATCATTAAATTTTTTACAAAGAAACGAATTGTGCGCTTGCGATTCAAATGTTTTAATTATTTTTAGCACAACAAGTTTTTGGCGCCGCTGCCGGGGATTAATTATTTTTCGCGCCTTAGTTTTTAATTTTTCGGATTAGCTCTTATCTCACCCTTTTTCTTGTTTGCATTTTTTCGAGGAATTTGGAGGAAAATTCGGGTGACTTGGATTAAAGCGGAAGAATTTTCTCGGAATTTTGGAAGTTTTGCTTGGGTAAACCGTATCTCTCTCCTCTTTCATTTTTTTTTATTATTTAGAAAATCACAAAAAAAAATAAAAAATCACAAAAAAATTAAAAATTAAAAATCCAAAAAAATTAGATGTAAATACATAATTGTTGCATCATGCATTTAATCACTTAGGGCACATCATCTAGATTTTTATTTTCTTTTTTTTAATTTTTCGTACCCTATAAATTGTGGTGATCGCTGGAGGACCCCAAGGTACGTTAAATTCTTTCTTTTCTTTAGTTAGAATACGTAATTTAAAGCATCCATAAATGTTTATAGTTTTTTATATCTCTTTGTTTGTTGCATCATTTTGTAAATAAATCTTAAGGGCAGAACCTCTCAAAAGATAAGGGAAGGGATTTCATCACTCTTTCCTTAGCCCAAAAACAATAAATCTCTCATTTTGCATACCCTAGCCATTAATAAAATTAATTAGACGTTTGCCCCTAGGAATCTCGCGCTCAATTAGGAAGGTGCTTAAGAAACGAAGTAATCTTTAATTATTCTTACTTTTTGGTGTCTAGGAAAGCGAAAGCTGACCTGGCCAATTAAGGTTTTGGTGTCTAGGCTGGTGTTTAGCCTCTTGGCAATCCTTGCACCTACCTGGCCAAGCCGGTTCGAATAATTATTGATTTACCTAGTTTTTGGTAGTCCTTAAAGTTAGGAGCAAGGTCTAGTTATTTTATTAGGGAACCCTATGTTTAGGATTTTTCTTTTAATTTTACACCCTTTCTTTTTGTGTGTTTTAATTTATCGCACTTACTTGCTACGTGTTTCCTTTTGTGGTTTATGCGAACTACGTGGATTAGGGATAATGCTTCTAGACTAGTGAGATCATTTGAGATTTCTTCATCATCTAATTCCGAGTCTTTAGATTATTCCGAAACCGTAGTAAACATGACCATGTCTCTTAAGGACTGTTGCTACCCCACCCGTTCCGCTCAACCTTCGTGCATCACTCTTCCTCCCGTAAATGGTAATAATTTCGAGATCAAAGCTCACCATATTAGCATGTTACCTAAGTTTACCGGGAGTGATGGTGAGGATCCGTATATTTTCCTTCATGAATTCGAGGAGGTTTGGGCTCTACAAAAAATCCAACAATTGATCGAAGACTCCATTAGGCTTAGACTTATCAACTTCGCCTCAAAATAAAATGCCAAAAAATGGTTGTATAGTCTACCCGTTAATTCTATTTCAACGTGGGAGGGATTTGTGATAATTTTTCTTAAAAAAATATTTTCCAAACCATAAAACTACAAGGATTACAAACGAAATGTGACGCCCCGGGTTCCGGGGTTAAGGATCCGGGCCGTCAAGGTCCAATTTCCGATCAATATCAATATCTTTGTAGTCTTCTTTTTTTTTAAATAAATAATTAAATAAATAAGCAGTTGACCCCACACTAATACACACACACACACACCAGTCATATGCTCATAGAACAACAACCACAATATTTAAAAGTTTTAAAGTTAACAGTTATTACAAGCCCAGAATTTACTAAGTACATTGTTGAACAAAGCTTCTACAGGAAGCACTTCAACAACTAAAGTTTATTACAATTTACACACTTAATTTACATAAGTATACTAAGCCCCTTCGCTTGTCACTACCTTGGGGATGGTCGCCAGTACACGCTCAAAAGGTCGCCTTTCCCTTACCCTCTTGCGGGGTGTGGTACGTAGTATCGGCATGGGACCTAGCTGCTATATACATAAGTAGCAAGAGTGAGCTATAACAGCTCAGCAAGATCATACTGTAACTAAAATTTAAAATGTGAACAAGTATACATATATGTATATGCATATGTAATAGCAGGAAATAATTAAAATCCTTAAGGAAGAGTAAAGCTCTTATTTAATAATACATCATCCACTCACTATTATAAGAAAGAAATCTATATTAATATAATATCAGTTTTTCTTCATCTGCAACCATAATACCATCATCTCATATCATTATTCTGTTTTCAGTATTGAAATCTAAAATAATATAATATCAGTTTTTCTTCATCTGTAACATCATTCCATCCTCTCATATCATTGTTCTGTTTTCAGTATAGAAATCTGAAAACCATTGTCTACACTTTCTTTTCAAAACATTGGGGATATCTGTTGTCGCCTGATACGTTAGGACGATGATCAGTCGCCTAATCGTACCTGCTCTCTTTTTACTACCGGTAGAAGGAATGAAAATCATCCCTGGAGGAAGGCCACCTGCTAACATCCTCCCTTGGCATCTTCGTGCCGTAATAAAATAATAAATGCTGGACTGTGTCGCACACAGCCCTGACACAGCCACTTACGCATGTCTGTTGCAATCCCCCTCTTTATCACATCATTATTCTCTTTTTAAAATATCATTCCACATTTCCATTTTCTCACTTTCATTTCCACATATCATTCTCTCATATCATTTCCATTCTCGCACATTACTTCTATAAAATATATATAGATATCATCATGCTTTGATTATGATTTAGACCTCTCTTTCATATTCAGAAATCAAATATACTTTTATATTTGTAAAATATTCCATCTCATACTCTTATTCATATTCATATACATCTTATACTCATATCCATATTCATATACATCTTCGTATATCTTTCTTTTCAATATTAATACTCAAGGAAGACAATTTCTTCACAATATAGTAATAATAGCATCACATATATATTCCACGAAATCAAGTTTCTTTGTGAAGATAAGTAGTTTTACAAATAAGGATAGAAGAGATCTTGCCTCGGTTTCGATATCCTGACGGTATGGCTCGTCCCTCTTCCGGAGTTTCTATAAACACAAAAGGACCGTCGTTAGAACCACATCTCTTACTCACTACACTCTTGTATAACATTACCTTTTGAAACTTTAATATATGTTTGACATATTCCTGTTACCCCAAAGGTTCAAGAACTTAACCATTTATAACCTAAATCGAAGTTTCAGGGGTTTTCACCATTTCCTTTAACGACCACACTCGACTGCAGAATTTCTTATAATTTTTAAATTTTGAATTTTATTTCAAGGTCAACTGGAAATAGTTCTTTGACCACACTACTACCATATCCCAAAATTTCGTGACTTTTAACAATGTTAAAGTATGGTAATTGTAACCTCAAGTTTGATACATTTACAGTTTCTCGGTTTCTGAACCGCTTTCACTAAAACTGACTTTTCTCCTAAACCGTTCATCAGATTTTAACGCACCTTATATCAAAACGATCTATGAACTAAGATCTATCATTTTATAGTTAATTAGGAACCTGGACAGTAGGGTACCGTACGGATGCAGGGGGTCCAAAACAGGGCAACTTACATCCTAACGAAAATCGGGCATTATAACGGCTATAATTTCGTACTTTCCATAAATCCAACTCCTCCAAATCAATTATCAAACACCATAATCATCACCTACACCATGTGGTCTTCTTCACCAGCCATGGTTACAATCCCAAACATTTCCGTATTTAACTCAAACCACTTACAAACACATATAACATCATAATCTTAACATTTACACTACTTAATCACTAAACCAAACAATATCCACCATAAATATAAAAGAGCAAGCATGATTATACCTTCTTGAAGCTTTGGTAACCCTTAACAATCCTTGATATATCCTTAATCAACCTTATACTAGCTTGAATCACTAAGAGAAACCATTAAAACAAAGTTAACACTTGAAAACACTATTCATCATCTTTTCTAACAACTTCCATGATTTTATTACCTTGCTAAATGATGATGGTTGGCCTTGAAACTTTGTATATGCTCCTTCCTAATCTCCAAGAACACCCATGATTTATCCCTTGATTTAATGTTGATGCTAGCAGGGTTTGTGTTTTTATTTTTTTTTTCTTTCTTCCTTTTTCTTCTAAGTGGCCGAATGGAGTATTGGACAAGATGAAGAGATATTTTTGTGTTTCTTTGATAATCCTCATCTCATCTTATCCTAATTCTAGAGTTTTGTAGAAAAATCCCATGGTTTAAAGACTAATTTGCCCTTAATTTGTGTTAGTGGAAGATGATGCAGAGGATGATGTCATTGGATGCATTCTTTTTATTCTTTTCTTGATTTTCCTAGGTACAATACTAATTAATCTTGGTAATTACTAATGTGATATAATCCTTGTTATATTATTAATCTTGGTTGCTTGGTTTCCATACTCGTCTAATTGTGGTTCGTTTCGAGTATACCTCATCATCTCAGTGGTTTTCGAAATCATTTACAAATCCAATTTCCTTTGGTATTCTCTTGACTTAATAATCCCTTGGTTTAACTTAAATTTACTAATTCCTCAATATATAATTCCTTTAGTATTTCTATACTCCTTAATATCCAAGATATAGAAGTTCGTTCGATCTCAAAATCCTCAAAATCAAAATTCAGGAATTTCTAAAATCCATCGTCATTTCGAGTCACTTATTTTCAATGTACAACACTAATATGGTTTCTGTTTACCCATTTTCCATCCCTAATATAGAGTACCTACACACCATTTCCCTGGATTCCTCAAGATCACTATTCATTTGGGCACTGTAGCCTTTCTAAAGTTAGGGTTATTACAGTCTTCCCCCCTTAAAAGGATTCCGTCCCGGAATCATGTTGAAAATGTTTATACGTATCTTTTTCATCCACACCTTCTAACTTCCACACTATTTCCTTTATCCTTTTCCTGTTGTAATATCTCTATCTTGTTTGCACAGAAATACACTAACATAACTTCCTTGTCATTCATCAACATGCCATTTAGTTTATCAATAGCAGTCCTTTTATTGTCTTTTCCTCACAAATCTCCTCCTGTTTCAAGTCATTCCATGTCATCTAGTCTCTCCTTCCTCTTTTGACGAAGATATCCGCCACTACATTGACCTTTTCCGAATGGTAGTGTATCTCACTTATGGTTTGACCATCTTCTGATCTCTATCATGACATAAATATTAATTCCTCAATATTCCTATAGCTCCTCTCTGTAAAATTTTCCAGAAAATAAGCTCTAATAATATTCTTTAAAACAATTGTAAGAAAATACTACCTATAATATATATTTCCTGTTCGTCTCAACGAGCTTGTGTTTTCCCAAAACACTCCTACTTTTCTTTTCATAACGTTTCCTAGCCCTTAGCAGATACTGATTTTCCTTATCTATATTATTAACTTATTTATTCCATTAATTGATTAAGTCGATCCTTAGCCAAAGACTTACACACAAAATTTAAATCGAAAAGCAAGTACCTGTATCCGCATCTGGTTTCGTCAACGCTTCCCCTAAGGTCATGTTGTACACTCTAGCAGTAGGCCTATTTGAAGCAGCCCCACTCTGTCCTGACGCGTATGACCCACCTGAACGACAATCTCTAGCTATGTGTCCTAGTTTCCCACACTGGTAACACTTAACATCTCTTTTAGGGTTTGCATCAGTTGATGTGCACTGGTTAAGGTAGTGTCCTTTTTGTCCACACTTGAAACAAGTTACTCCCAGCACTCTACAGACTCCTATATGCTTCTTACCACACGTGTCACAATCTGGTAATGGTGGTCGTGATTGATTGGACTGAAATGTTCCTGAAGATTTTCCACCCTGACTCACCGTCTCACTAGTAGTCTTGTTACCCCCCGACTTTCCCACAAATTGAGATTTTTGTCCTTTACCTCCTTTGTTAAAGTAGCTTCCCTCACTTGAAGCTCCTTTTGGGCCCTCAAATCTTCTTTTCTCATTCTCTCGACCTATTTGAGCCTGCTCACTCTCGGCCTCTATAATTGATGCCTTTTGAACCACTGCAGCATAATCAGTCAACTCAAATGGGGCCACTCTCGTTCGTAACCAGGGTTTCAACCCTTGTTGAAACCTTTTTGCTCGTTGTTCTTCAGTACACACAAACTCGGGAACAAACCTCGACAGTTCTGTAAATTTATTTTCATACTCTGCCACTGTTAGGTTATCCTGTTTTAACTCCAGAAACTTTAATTCCATTTGGTTTTCTAAATACCTAGGAGAATACTTTTCTAGGAACACCCTAGTGAAACGCTCCCAGGTTATCACTCCCGTTTCCTCTAGGTTCTTCCTAGCTTCCCACCAGTAATTTGCCTCTCCCTTTAAGAGATAGGCTGCAAAAACTGTTTTCTGATCTTCCTCTATCCTCAGTATTTCGAAAGCTTTCTCCATTTCTTTTAACCATGCCCTAGCTACTACTGGGTTAGTGGTTCCCTCGAATTCTGGGGGCTTTAATGACTTAAAGGCACGAAAGGAATTAGCTGCCTGATTGGGGAGAACAGGTGGTGGTTGAGGATTCTGTGGATTTTCTAAATTCTGCCTTAATAAGTCCATGAATTGGGCAAAGGGATCACCTCCCGGATTCCTTTGTTGGCCAGTTGATTCCTCTTCTCCTTCCTCATGATTTTCTTCATTATGAGCATTTTCGTTCAGTCTAGTACCTTCGATATTTCGACTTCTTTCGTCTCTCTCATTTTCCCTTGCATTCGCTCTACTGTCACGTCTAGGCGGCATAGTTCTGTACATAACAATAGTCCTTATTAATTACCCGAATTTGGGTTACTATATACATCATTTCTATATACACAATTATATCATTAATTAGCTCATTTGCACATCACAATATCTTTATCACGCGATTTACATCTAGTTATACCACAACTTTAGTAGGTAGTTGTATCGCCCTTAACACGATAGCCTTTTCATTAAGTCAATCACCTTTTATACATCAATATTTCTGAGTCTCATCATTTATTATATAAAAAAAAATGCAGCAAAAATTTAGAAAGAAATGCACAACCTTCATTAATGTACATAAATATTTTACAATTTGGGTACAACATCTTTTACTGCTAATAATATACATCATCTAATACAAGGTTCGAAACCCAAAACATAGCCGTACATACTAATCCGATATCACCAAAAGTACTACTAACTGTCCTCCAATCAGACTGGGATTAAAACAGTGAACAACTAAACTAATCCCCAAAATGACATCAACAAGATGACTAGTCTGATTAGTGACGAAACTACTATCCCGGCTCACAACCCTGCCCTGACAACATCCCGTATCTGGACTACCATGGTAGTAACCGTATCAACTATCTGGGCCCTCCATGCCGGGTCTCCTCTATCACCCAACAACCTCCTAATATCTCCTAATGCTCGTAGCTCAATACTGATCATCCCCAGAGACATCCCATCCGGGATAACCCCTCCTCTCCCTCTCTCTAACCTCTGTAGAAGGGTGTCTATAGTCCTGCGGGACTCCTCCAACTGTCCCTGAAGGGCAAAGTACTCGGTCAATAAAGTAGCTGAAAGTGGGTCACCCGCCGGTAAGGGTGCCTCCTGAGGGGGTACAGCTAGGGGAGGTGCATCCACAGGTGGAGGTGGTGGAGGTGAAAAGGGTGGGGATGGAGGAACCGACTCTGTCTCAGCATCCTCTGAAGGATCCTCCTCCTCCTCAAAAAACCCAAAATGCCCTGGAGGGGTAAACTGCTCGAAAGGATCATCTATAGGGTCAGGACTAGGTAGAGGGGATGGAACTGGTGACGGCACTGGGACGGGTCGGACAGGAGTGGGAACCATCTGAATATCCCTCCACTCAATCGGCTCCTCAGGTATAACTGACAACCTAGGCCTCTTACGCAGTGGCCTCTCCTCCTCAGGGATCTCCGATCTCACTCTGGAAGGACCAGCCTCGTCAGATCCTGTAGAAGGTCTACCCATATATGGCACTAGGGCCACAGCATCTCTCCGTCTCTGCTCCTCTGCCTCCTCTCTCTCTAATCGCTCTCTAGCCGCCGCCCGGCGTCTCTCCCTGAGGTCCTCAACTGCATACTCGGGGACCTCTACCCCGGCCAGCTGAAGATCTAATAGCTCCTGCTCTGACATCCCTAGCCATTGGGGGTCCTGACTCGGCTCACCCATCTCCGCTCCCTATAATAAAACATAAAATTCTATTAGTAACAGTCTAATAAATTATAATATATGCTTAAAGTAAATACTACCTGCGATATACCACCCCTGAACTTGATGGAAGTTCACAATTTATATTATAACTGATACATTTATTATTATCACTTTTGTTCTTGAGCATTATGACTCTTAGCTCTGATACCATCTGTGACGCCCCGGGTTCCGGGGTTAAGGATCCGGGCCGTCAAGGTCCAATTTCCGATCAATATCAATATCTCTGTAGTCTTCTTTTTTTTTTTAAATAAATAATTAAATAAATAAGCAGTTGACCCCACACTAATACACACACACACACACACCAGTCATATGCTCATAGAACAACAACCACAATATTTAAAAGTTTTAAAGTTAACAGTTATTACAAGCCCAGAATTTACTAAGTACATTGTTGAACAAAGCTTCTACAGGAAGCACTTCAACAACTAAAGTTTATTACAATTTACACACTTAATTTACATAAGTATACTAAGCCCCTTCGCTTGTCACTACCTCGGGGATGGTCGCCAGCACACGCTCAAAAGGTCGCCTTTCCCTTACCCTCTTGCGGGGTGTGGTACGTAGTATCGGCATGGGACCTAGCTGCTATATACATAAATAGCAAGAGTGAGCTATAATAGCTCAGCAAGATCATACTGTAACTAAAATTTAAAATGTGAACAAGTATACATATATGTATATGCATATGTAATAGCAGGAAACAATTAAAATCCTTAAGGAAGAGTAAAGCTCTTATTTAATAATACATCATCCACTCACTATTATAAGAAAGAAATCTATATTAATATAATATCAGTTTTTCTTCATCTGCAACCATAATACCATCATCTCATATCATTATTCTGTTTTCAGTATTGAAATCTAAAATAATATAATATCAGTTTTTCTTCATCTGTAACTATCATTCCATCCTCTCATATCATTGTTCTGTTTTCAGTATAGAAATCTGAAAACCATTGTCTACACTTTCTTTTCAAAACATTGGGGATATCTGCTGTCGCCTGATACGTTAGGACGATGATCAGTCGCCTAATCGTACCTGCTCTCTTTTTACTACCGGTAGAAGGAATGAAAATCATCCCTGGAGGAAGGCCACCTGCTAACATCCTCCCTTGGCATCTTCGTGCCGTAATAAAATAATAAATGCTGGACTGTGTCGCACACAGCCCTGACACAGCCACTTACGCATGTCTGTTGCAATCCCCCTCTTTATCACATCATTATTCTCTTTTTAAAATATCATTCCACATTTCCATTTTCTCACTTTCATTTCCACATATCATTCTCTCATATCATTTCCATTCTCGCACATTACTTCTATAAAATATATATAGATATCATCATGCTTTGATTATGATTTAGACCTCTCTTTCATATTCAGAAATCAAATATACTTTTATATTTGTAAAATATTCCATCTCATACTCTTATTCATATTCATATACATCTTATACTCATATCCATATTCATATACATCTTCGTATATCTTTCTTTTCAATATTAATACTCAAGGAAGACAATTTCTTCACAATATAGTAATAATAGCATCAAATATATATTCCACGAAATCAAGTTTCTTTGTGAAGATAAGTAGTTTTACAAATAGGGATAGAAGAGATCTTGCCTCGGTTTCGATATCCTGACGGTATGGCTCGTCCCTCTTCCGGAGTTTCTATAAACACAAAAGGACCGTCGTTAGAACCACATCTCTTACTCACTACACTCTTGTATAACATTACCTTTTGAAACTTTAATATATGTTTGACATATTCCTGTTACCCCAAAGGTTCAAGAACTTAACCATTTATAACCTAAATCGAAGTTTCAGGGGTTTTCACCATTTCCTTTAACGACCACACTCGACTGTAGAATTTCTTATAATTTTTAAATTTCGAATTTTATTTCAAGGTCAACTGGAAATAGTTCTTTGACCACACTACTACCATATCCCAAAATTTCGTGACTTTTAACAATGTTAAAGTATGGTAATTGTAACCTCAAGTTTGATACATTTACAGTTTCTCGGTTTCTGAACCGCTTTCACTAAAACTGACTTTTCTCCTAAACCGTTCATCAGATTTTAACGCACCTTATATCAAAACGATCTATGAACTAAGCTCTATCATTTCATAGTTAATTAGGAACCTGGACAGTAGGGTACCGTACGGATGCAGGGGGTCCAAAACAGGGCAACTTACATCCTAACGAAAATCGGGCATTATAACGGCTATAATTTCGTACTTTCCATAAATCCAACTCCTCCAAATCAATTATCAAACACCATAATCATCACCTACACCATGTGGTCTTCTTCACCAGCCATGGTTACAATCCCAAACATTTCCGTATTTAACTCAAACCACTTACAAACACATATAACATCATAATCTTAACATTTACACTACTTAATCACTAAACCAAACAATATCCACCATAAATATAAAAGAGCAAGCATGATTATACATTCTTGAAGCTTTGGTAACCCTTAACAATCCTTGATATATCCTTAATCAACCTTATACTAGCTTGAATCACTAAGAGAAACCATTAAAACAAAGTTAACACTTGAAAACACTATTCATAATCTTTTCTAACAACTTCCATGATTTTATTACCTTGCTAAATGATGATGGTTGGCCTTGAAACTTTGTATATGCTCCTTCCTAATCTCCAAGAACACCCATGATTTATCCCTTGATTTAATGTTGATGCTAGCAAGGTTTGTGTTTTTTTTTTCTTTCTTCCTTTTTCTTCTAAGTGGCCAAATGGAGTATTGGACAAGATGAAGAGATATTTTTGTGTTTCTTTGATAATCTTCATCTCATCTTATCCTAATTCTAGAGTTTTGTAGAAAAATCCCATGGTTTAAAGACTAATTTGCCCTTAATTTGTGTTAGTGGAAGATGATGCAGAGGATGATGTCATTGGATGCATTCTTTTTATTCTTTTCTTGATTTTCCTAGGTACAATACTAATTAATCTTGGTAATTACTAATGTGATATAATCCTTGTTATATTATTAATCTTGGTTGCTTGGTTTCCATACTCGTCTAATTGTGGTTCGTTTCGAGTATACCTCATCATCTCAGTGGTTTTCGAAATCATTTACAAATCCAATTTCCTTTGGTATTCTCTTGACTTAATAATCCCTTGGTTTAACTTAAATTTACTAATTCCTCAATATATAATTCCTTTAGTATTTCTATACTCCTTAATATCCAAGATATAGAAGTTCGTTCGAGCTCAAAATCCTCAAAATCAAAATTCAGGAATTTCTAAAATCCATCGTCATTTCGAGTCACTTATTTTCAATGTACAACACTAATATGGTTTCTGTTTACCCATTTTCCATCCCTAATATAGAGTACCTACACACCATTTCCCTGGATTCCTCAAGATCACTATTCATTTGGGCACTGTAGTCTTTCTAAAGTTAGGGTTATTACACGAAATAAATCAATTTCATCAAAAGGAAAATGAGTCTTTTTGGAAATATTTTGATCGTTTTAAATATCTCTTATCACAATGCCCCCACCACGGAATAGAAAAATGGAGGCTTTGCAAGATTGTTTACGAGGCCCTAGATAGTCCAACAACCGCGTTGTTAGAGTCTATGTGCCAAGGAAAATTCATGGAGAAAAATGAAGACGAAGGGTGGGAGTTTTTCGAGGAATTTACCGAGAAGACTATGTTGTGGGAGTCTACTACGGAACCTCACAAGTCCAATGAGTCATCTAGTTCTTCTAGGGGTCTACATTCAATTGGAAACAATATTGCAACTGATGCCAATCTAGCCACCCTTACTAGGAGACTCGAAGCTTTAGAAACTCATAGTAGTTCCCCACCTACGTCTATGTACATTCTTCGAACTTTAAGTCTCAACCTTGTCCCGATTTTGAGCAAGTGAACGAAATGTTCCAACCGAGACCTCGGAATGACCCGTTTGCACCGACTTACAATCCCGGGTGGAAGAACCACCCGAATTTCTCTTGGAACCAAGGCCAAAATTTCCAATCTCCACCATCTTTTCAAAAGCCGAACTATCCAAACCAAGTTCCTTTTTCAAACACGACTCAAAATCACATTCCTTATCAAAATCAAGCACCCGCCCACCCACCCGGCTTTCATGAGTCGGATAAGAGAATTAATTCCTTGGAAAAGACTCTCGATGCGCTTCTAAAATCAACGACTAATTTGGCTCAATCTCAACAGACCTTCATGCAAACCATGACTCAAGATAGGCAAATTTTAAATGCTAGTAATCAAGCCATATCTAAGTTAGAGGTTCAAGTGAGCCAATTAGCCAATGCCATTTTTGAACGAGAGAAGAACAAACTTTCAAGTCAAACCGAGGTAAACCCTAAATTTCCAATCAATCAAAGACCTCCTCACAATGTGAACGCTGTCATTTCCTTGAGGTCCTGTAAGCAAGTTGAAAATCATGTCGGTGACAAGTCTCCCGAAGAAGACGAATCGAATTCTGAACCAAACGCTAATCTTGAACCCGAGAGTTCTAAGGAACAAGGATCAACGAGTGGGACAAAACCCGTCCCCGAAGAACCTAATGAACGAGTCTTCAAGCCAAAAGCTCCCTCAACGACTCATTTCTCCTAAACAAATGGCCCAAATGGACAAGATCTTAGAAGTTTTTAAGCAAGTCAAAGTCAACATTCCTCTTTTAGACGCGATTCAACAAAATCCTTCGTATGCGAAATGTCTAAAAGATTTGTGCACACATAAGCGAACTACTCACGTCCCTAAGAAAGCCTTCTTGACGTTCCAAGTGAGCTCAATTCTATCGAACCAAATTCCCGTGAAATATAAGGACCCCGGTTGTCCTACAATTTCATGTGTCATAGGCAATACCTTTGTGGACAAGGCATTACTCGACTTAGGCGCTAGCGTGAACTTGCTTCCATTTTCGGTCTATCAAGCCCTAGGTTTAGGAGGGCTTCAAAGAACTAATGTTACACTTCAATTAGCCGATTGTTCTGTCAAAGTTCCTAAGGGGATTATTGAAGACATGCTAATTAAAGTAGGTGACTTTTTCTTTCCCATTGATTTTGTCGTCCTAGAAACCGAACCGGTCAAGAACCCTAAGAATCAGATTCCTATCATTCTAGGAAGGCCATTTCTAGCCACCTCCAATGCTTTGATTAATTGTAGAAATGGATTAATGAAACTAACATTTGGGAACATGACCATTGACCTCAATATTTTTCACATAGGGAAACAACCCGATGATCTCTATGATCAACCTGTGGATGTCAATTTAATTGATGATATAGTTGATCAAGAATTCATCAACCCTAATGATGTTCTTGATTTTTGTTTAAAACACTTTGGTCAAGATTAGGATGATTCTGAATATACAAATGAGGTCAATGCAATGTTAGATTCCACCATTCCTACAAATAACCAAGCATGTGAACCACCTCCTTTGCCACTTTTCGAAGCTAGTGAACCCGTTGAGTCAAAGCCGCCCGATTTAGAACTCAAACCTCTTCCCGAAACTCTTAAGTACGCCTTTTTAGGTCCTAACTAGTCTCTTCCCGTTATCATTGCCTCTAATTTGACCAAGTCACAGGAGGATGAGCTTGTAAGTTTGCTTAGAGAACATAAGGAAGCCATAGGTTGGAGTATCTCGGATATTAAAGGAATTAGTCCGGCCATTGTCCAACATCGGATTCACTTAGTTGATGATGCAAACCAGTTCGTGAGCCACAAAGGCGGTTGAACCCTACCATGATGGAAGTTGTTCGGAAGGAAATTCTTAAATGTCTAGATAATGGAATCATTTATCCCATTTCTGATAGCTCTTGGGTTAGCCCGATTCAGGTAGTACCTAAAAAGTCGGGTATTACCGTGGTGACTAACGAGAACAATGAGCAAGTTCCTACTCGTGTCCAATCCGATTGGAGGGTATGCATAGACTATAGGAAACTCAATGATGCCACTAGAAAAGACCACTTTCCTTTGCCATTCATAGATCAAATGTTAGAAAGGTTAGCGGGTCATGCCTACTATTGCTTTCTAGATGGTTATTCCGGTTATTTTCAAATTCCTATTGCTCCTGAAGACCAAGAGAAAACCACTTTCACATGTCCCTTTGGAACCTTTGCTTATCGTCGCTTAGCTTTCGGTCTAACCACTGCCCCGGCCACCTTCCAAAGGTGCATGATGAGCATCTTTTCTGACATGGTAGGTGAATTCATAGAGATTTTCATAGATGACTTCTCCATCTTTGGATCGTCTTTTCATCAATGCCTAAACCATCTTGAGTTAGTCTTAAAGAGATGTAAAGAAACCAACCTCGTTCTTAATTGGGAAAAATGTCATTTCATGGTTAAAGAAGGAATCGTTCTTGGTCATAGAATTTCTGAAAAGGGGATCGAAGTAGATAAATCCAAAGTTGACCTCATTGCCAATCTACCCCCACCAACATCGGTCAAAGGAATTCGTTCTTTTTTAGGACATGCGGGTTTTTATAGGCGTTTCATTAAAGATTTTAGCAATAAGGCTAGACCCTTGACCACCCTTCTTGGTAAAGATGTTTAATTCGAGTTCAATAAAGATTGTTTATAATCTTTTGAACACCTTAAGAAAGAGTTGACCTCGGCCCCGATTATCAAGTCTCCCGATTGGAGTCAACCTTTCGAGTTAATGTGTGATGCATCTGATTACGCATTAGGGGCGGTATTAGGACAACGAATCAATAAGATACCTCATGTCATATACTACGCTAGTAAGACCTTAAATGATGCGCAACTCAATTATTCAACCACCGAAAGGAGCTTATAGCCGTAGTTTTTGCCCTCGAGAAGTTTAGGTTGTATCTTATTGGTTCGAAAATCATTGTTTACACCGATCATTCCGCCCTTCGATATCTCTTCTCTAAGAAAGACTCTAAGGCCCGATTGATTAGGTGGATCTTGTTGCTCCAAGAGTTTGACCTAGAAATTAGGGATAAGAAGGGGTCCGAAAATGTCGTTGCCGATCACCTTTCTCGATTAGTGGTGGAATCCACCACTGACTCACCTTTGAATGAATCTTTTCCCGACGAACATCTCTTTTCTATCTCTACTCCTCCTTGGTTTGCCGACATTGTCAATTACCTTGCAACCGGCGACATTCCCTCTCATTGATCTACACAAGATAAATCAAAATT
Organism: Saposhnikovia divaricata; assembly: GCA_036435485.1. Classification (NCBI taxonomy): domain Eukaryota; kingdom Viridiplantae; phylum Streptophyta; class Magnoliopsida; order Apiales; family Apiaceae; genus Saposhnikovia; species Saposhnikovia divaricata. The sequence continues at coordinate 63,518,012 of CM071598.1, forward strand.
TTTCTCTCAAGTCAAACACTTCTTTTGGGACGACCCGTATCTTTTTAAATATTGTCCCGATCAAATCATTCGGAGGTGCGTCCCAAACCATGAGTTTCGAAGTATCATTTCCTTTTGTCACGATCAAGCTTGTGGAGGTCATTTTAGTGCTAAGAAAACAGCAGCTAAAATCCTCCAAAGCGGTTTTTATTGGCCTAGTTTGTTCAAGGATGCTGCAGAATTCTGTGCCGCTTGTAGTAGGTGTCAACACTTAGGAAAGATCACTAGGAGAAACATGATGCCAATGAGTCCCATCTTAATCATTGAGATTTTTGATGTGTGGGGCATAGATTTTATGGGTCCCTTTCCTAGCTCTTTTGGCAACCTCTACATTCTCTTAGCGGTTGATTATGTGTCTAAATGGGTAGAAGCCATACCGACTAAGTCCAATGATAACAAGGTCATTCTTAAATTCTTAAAAGAGAATATCTTTTCTTGTTTTGGCACACCTAGGGCTATCATTAGTGACCAAGGTACGCACTTTAAGAATCGTCAATTTGAGTCCCTTTTGAAAAAGTACTCAATTACTCATAGGCTGGCTACCCCTTATCATCCTCAAACTAGTGGTCAAGTTGAAGTCTCGAATAGGCAAATTAAGCAAATTTTAGAAAAGACTGTCAACTCGAATAGGAAGGATTGGTCCATCAAACTGATAGATGCCTTATGGGCTTATCGAACCGCTTTTAAGACTGTTTTGGGCATGTCCCCTTACAGAATTGTGTTTGGCAAAGCCTGTCACTTGCCCGTTGAACTAGAGCATAGGGCCATGTGGGCCATAAGAGATTTGAACTTTGACTTACCAACCGCCGGTACTAATAGGAAATTGCAATTGTCAGAACTAGAGGAACTAAGAAATGAGGCCTATGAAAATGCTAAAATCTATAAAGAAAGAACAAAACTTTTTCATGATAAATCCATTTTGAGAAAATCTTTTTCTCCGGGTCAAAAAGTTCTTTTGTACAACTCTAGGCTTCATTTATTCCCCGGGAAATTGAGATCTAGGTGGGAAGGTCCTTACATTGTTAGGACCGTTTTTCCTCACGGTGCTGTTGAAATTGAAAATCCTAAAAATGGTGATGTATTTAAAGTTAATGGACAAAGACTCAAACCATTTTTAGAGCTTCCATTTGATCCCGAGGATGAGGTCACTGTTGGGCTTGCTAATCAGGTCTTAACTCCACATTAGTATGATATTGTCCGCTTCGGGCCGAGCCCGCACGGATTTGTTTTTGGGCACATCCCAAAAGGCCTCATACTAATGGAGTTAATCTGGCTGCTTATTAACTATCAATCTGCCCCTCCCACAACCGATGTGGGACGACTCCTAACAATCTCCCCCTTCACACATCGGGCTCGACACCTGCCAAATTTGCCATGCGGCTATCTTGCTCCCCGGGCTCATACTGAAAGGCCCACCTGCCTCCCCCTTAAGCCTATCCTGGGTAGCCACCTGCCTCTTCCTAGGCCCATTCTGGAAACCCATCTGAGATTGTTCTGGACCGTTATAACCTTAGCTCTGATACCACTTGTTGGGCTTGCTAATCAGGTCTTAACTCCACATTAGTATGATATTGTCCGCTTCGGGCCGAGCCCGCACGGATTTGTTTTTGGGCACATCCCAAAAGGCCTCATACTAATGGAGTTAATCTGGCTGCTTATTAACTATCAATCTGCCCCTCCCACAACCGATGTGGGACGACTCCTAACAGTCACCCACCTCATCGACCCGTGATTCATGTAAGTTTCTTTCAGTAGGTAAATTCTCTCCTTCTTTCCTTGTCAGGTATTATCTCCTCGTTCTCATTTACTCATTTATCTTGCATTTGCATACATTGAGGACAATGCATGATTTAGGTATGGGGGAGGGTTTTTAGTGTAAATAGTAAAAAATTGAAAAAATCCAAAAAAATTAAAAAATGAAAAAATCACAAAAAGAGTTCTAATCTTATTCTAGTCTTGTTAATTGATTACTAGTTGCTTGATGCACCCTTGCATGCTATGATAATCTTATGATCCATTAGCTTTTGTTTGAGAAGTGATTTGCTAAAGTTCTTGTTCACACACTTACACTAGCAAGGTGAAGCTAGTAGACTTATTTGAATTGTGCATGAAATTAGAAGGACAAGATTAGGTGTAAGATGATTTGGTCTTCATGCTTTGAGTACAAGTAGGTGCATTGAGGATACCTTTACTTGAGATTGATTATGTTTTACCACACCAAGTGAGATTTTGAGCCTTTATGCATATCTTTTACATTTATATTCTTTTGCTTGAGTGTCCACTTGTCATTTGCATAGCTAGCACTTGTTTGAATTCCTTCTTGAAATACATGACATTAATTGATGATAAAATGATAAAGGCATTTAGGAATAACCTATATTTCCAAATTATCCACACCATGCTTATATGATGAATTAGTTAACCCTTTGAGCCTAATCATTTTCTTTCGGTGACACACCACATTACTCACCCAAGACCTTTTTCTTGTTTAGCCTTACGTATTCTTGATCCCATTTTGTCAAAGGCTAGTAGGAACTTGAGGGAGCAATAAAGTGTATGAAATAGGGTTTACTATTGTTCATAATTTTCGAGGAAATATTTGTTGTTACCTTGATAGTCAATTTTCAAAATTAAATCGAAAGGAGGATTATTGTTACATTTATCATTTTCCTTAAAAAAAATATAGGAAAAAAAAAAAGAAAAAAAAAAGAAAAGAAGAAAAAATGATATGAGAGCATACTTATGTTTTTTGTAATCCTCCTTCCTTCGACTAGTCAAGTCTTTTTGTTGAAAAATGAAAATAAATTGTGTGGGGAGGAAGTTTGGTGACTACTAGCTTTTGATACTTCATCTTATTTTGGCCTTTCTTGACATACCTTGTCCCTAGCCCCATTAAAACCCTAATAAAGACCTTTTGATTGTCATTATTAATGTATGTTGTGATTTAAGTTGGAATAATACCAAGTGTCAAGCATGCATTTGATTTTGTTGGAATTGAGTGATACACTTACCCTTGTTCTTGAGTGAATATTCTTTTGTGAGTGAAAGGTGAGGTATTGCTTATTTGTTTTTTTTGCATAAGAGATCTCAAGTTTTGACTCTGAGGTGTGCCCTTGTAGACTTAGCATTGTTACCAATAATTTTTGCACTTGACATGAACTTATAATCACTCTTGCATAGTTCTTTAAGTAGACTATGTGAATCCTTGCACTTTCCACACCAAGACTTTGCAACTTCATTTTGATTCTTAAGTTGATGTATCATGAGAGGACATGTATGTGTGGTGTGCATTTCCATGTGATCTTTTATACAAACTAGATGGATTTTGTGGGTACATTCACTATAGGCCCTTACGAGACCTCACTCGTCCACTAGGGCTGCCTAGGGGTTTAAAGGGCTTGTTGCATATGCCAAATGCAACCGTCACACCTACGAAAAGGAGTATAGGACTTTTTATCTAGATTTTCTTTTTGTTTTTGTTTTACTCGAGGACGAGCAAAAGATAGGTATGGGGGCATTTGATAAGTGCATATTTTTGCATATTTTTATTACCTATTTATTTGCTTGAATTCGTATTTTAATAATTTATTTTGTTGCATTTCAGAAAATTCGTAAATAAATAAAGAAATGGCCAAATAAATGAATAAAGTGCAAGGAAGGGAAAAAGAGGAAGAAAAAGGACCAAAAATGAAAGAAGGAAAAGAATTAAGAGCTTGGAGCAAAAGGAATATTTCAAGACAAGTGGAAGGTGGAGATCATCCCAACACATTAGAAAAGTGTATGGCCAAGATCAACTCTTCAAAGCTTAAGGGGGAAGGAAACAAATAGATGGCTAGGATTTCACCACCACACAACCCAAATGTATGGTGGGGATTTACCCAACACCCCCTTAACCCTAATTCCTATCCTATAAATACCCCCTCACCCCCCTTGTATTTAGTAACTTAGATTTTAGGGTAGTTTTAATTTCTTGTATTTTCTTTAGTTTCAAATCTTGTAAACACTCTTATTATAATTAATGCAAATTTTATTTTCTTTACTTCTTGTCTTACTCTTTCATTATTGTTGCCTTGTTTCGTTATTTTCGTAAATCCCGTTGCTAACCACTTGGGGTTGAAAGTAACGAAACTTTAATTTCTTGCTCCTTGTTATAATTTTTAATTTTGAGCCCCTTTAAATCTCAATTTTATTGTGGGTTCAAAATTTTAAATTACCGTTTTAATTTTTAATTCGTAGTTTGGCCATTTAATATCAAATTCTCGTTTTAGTGTGAATTTTAATTTCGTAATCAATTTGTTATTTTTCGTATTTAGTTGTTTAAAAATAAAAAAAATTAGCTTTGATAATTGCTTTACCTGTTTTGTTTTTTTTTCCTAAATTCGCAGCTGTATTTTTTTTAGTCTCCTTGTTGTTTGTTTCCTCTGTTTTTGTTGAAGTCCAATCATAATTCGTCAAACCCAGCCCATTATTTCTTTCCCTGTCTCCCAGCTTATCTCCTTTCTTTTTTTTCTTCACCACGATAACAATCCTCTCCCCTCTCTCCTAATTTCCCATTCCCCTTCTTTTCTTTTCCAATCGAAATCAAATCTCTCTATCTCTCTCTCTCTCTCTCTCTCTTTCTCTCTCTCTCTCTCTCTCTCTCTCTCTCTCTCTCTCTTCACAAAAACACTTCAACTCGCTAGATTTTAAAACACTTCGTTTGCTTTTGATTTTGTTTGTCTTTCTTCTGTTCGTTGTTTGTTTGATTCCGTTCATTTGTATTGCGTAATAGTAGAGTCTTTAAGTTTGCCTCTATGTTTTGTGTGGCTAAGTGCTGTTTCTTCGTTGCAGAGTCCAATTAGTCGACTATTTTGTATTTGGTTTGCTGTTTTTTTTTATTTCTGTTCATTGATTCTGCGCCTGGGTTAAGTAAATTCTGTGATGAATTAATTTGCGTATTGATTTTGTTGGGTTAATAAGTTAGATTCTTAGATTACTGTTTTGATTGGTTTCTTGACCCGAGTTTGTTAGTTTGATTTGTGTTAATTTGTTTGAGTTCCTGCGACTTGTCCTGTTATTAAGATGTGATTGTAATGATAGTTGGATTGTAATTGTTGAGCTGTGGTCGAGCTTTGAGTCCAATTATGCTGCGGATTGTTGAAATTTCTGCGTTTCCTAGTTCCTGTTTAGTGAAGTTTTTCGTAATTCCGAGCCGAGTCTATTTTTATTGTTGCCGAGTTGACTGCGAGTCTCATTGTGCATTCTATTTTTTTAGCTGAGTCTTTGCGCGAGTGTTGAGTCTTGTTTTTTTTTTAATTCTGTTGAGTTGTTCACTTAGTTTTGTTGCTGTCTTCTGAGTTGTTTTTTTTAGTTTTGTTGTGTAAATTCTAAGTTGGGAGATTAAAAATGCTTTCTGTTTTGTTTTAGGCTAGTTAAATTTTACAACCGGATCATGTCGGATTTTTTATTAAAATTTCTTTGTAAATAATTTTTAATTCAAGTTTTAGAATGAAATCTAGTTTAATTTGAATTTAGAATTGTTTAGAATAATTTTTAGAATAATTTCGTTTTAAAATAATTTAGACTTTTTAGATTAATTAGAATAAATTATAGTTTAGAATTTAGGAATTAATTAGCAAAAATCCAAATTTCCAAAAAATCAATTGTTCTAATTCGATTAAATTAGAAATTAAGGTTGCGAAAATAAAATAGTCCCTGTGAAACGAATCATTAAATTTTTTACAACGAAACGAATTGTGCGCTTGCGATTCAAATGTTTTAATTATTTTTAGCACAACACTGATGCTCAAAATTAATGGAGGAATTTTCTTTCGAAGAATTCACCATAGCCATCAAACAGGTGCACCCAGATAAGGCTTCGGGACCTGACGGTCATAATCTCGCTTTCTTTCAAAACTTTTGGTCGATTATGGGCAGGGAGATTTTTGATTATTATTGAGAATGGATTCGAACGAAATGTTTCCCTGGTGAACTCAATAGTACTAATGTGGTTCTTATACCGAAGAAGGAGAATGCATCTTGCATGAAGGATCTTAGACACATTGCTCTTTGCAATGTTCTATATAAAACTCTTATGAAAGTTTTAGCCAACAGATTGAAGGCTGTTTTACCCTGTATCATCTCGGAGAATCAATTTGCGTTTGTTAAAAATAGGAGTATAACAGACAACGTTCTAGTTTCTTTTGAGGTGATTCATTACATGAGTCGTAAAAGACAAGGGAAAGTGGTGAGGTGGCTCTAAAGATAGACATTAGCAAGGCGTATGATAGAGTGAACTGGTCTTTTCTTCAACAGAGAATGAAAAATATGAAAAATATGTGTGCACAAACAGTGACTTAAAATTTCTGTCTAAATGACTCTATTATTGGCCCAATTTCTCCGAAGAAAGGTTTGAGACAGGGGGATCCTCTTTCCCCTACCTCTTTTTGCTGTGTGTGGAAGATTTATCCAATGCTATTGATGTAGCTTCTAACAATGGTGATATTCATGGTTGCAAGATTTACCCAACAGCTCCGACAGTATCTCATCTTTTGTTTGCCGACGATAGCTTTCTGTTTTTCCAGGGAACAGTCGAAGAAGCATCAAATATCAAATATTTAATTGTCAATTATGAGAAGTGTTCTTGTTAGTCGGTTAACTTTCAAAAATTGGGTGTTTATTTCAGTGCTAATGTCCATCATGATATGAAAAGAGCAATTTATGACATTTTGGGAGTGTACAATGGGATAACGAACACGAAGTATCTTGGTTTGTCGTCGTTAGTAGGGAGGTCAAAAAAGTGTCTGTTTGGATACTTGAAAGACAAAGCAAGTAAGCATATCCAGACATGGCAGGCTAAACCTATTTATCAAGCTGGTAAAATCGTCCTAATTAGAAATGTAGCTCAGGCTATACCCTCGTATAATATGTCTTGTTTTCTACTCCCCAAAACTTTATGTCATGAGATTGAGCAGATGTTCAACAATTATTGGTGGAGGTCTGGGAATGCTGCTAATCAGAAGGGCTTGAACTGGTTATCGTGGAATAATATGAGCACTGCGAAAAGCAAAGGTGGATTGGGTTTCAAGAATTTGTATGGCTTTAACATTGCTCTGCTTGATAACATATTTGGTATTTTTTGCACCATGCTAACTCACTTGTGTCCCGATTGTTTAAAGCAAGGTACTTCTCTAATTCTCATGTTTTGAAAGCTTTGAAAGGGTATGGTTCTAGTTTTATTTTGACGAGTATTTAGACTGCAAAGAAAGAGCTCTGTAAAGGATTTAGATGGGTTATTGGCAATGGAGATAATATTGTTGCTATGACAGACCCATGGTTGAGGAAAAAAGTTGATTTTGTGTTGAACGAAGCTCTTTTTACGAAGGGAGGAACAAGTTTGTTTCGAGTTTATTTTTACCTTGTGAGAAGAAATGGAATACAACTCTAGTTAAAGATCGTTTACTTGAGGTTGATGCGAATGCAATTTTGGCAGTTCCTATTCCCCAACGGGATACAGTGGATAAAGTTGCTTGGATGGGGTCGAATAACGGAGTTTATAGTGCAAAAACTGGCTACCACTATTGGTACCATTGGAATTTTGGAACTATTGCAGTACCTCAAAGTAACGGTTGGAAAAAAGTTTAGAACTTGATGATACCTCACAAGATAAAAGTTTTCATATGGCGTTACAGAAGGTTTGGGATACAAAAGTTGTTACTCCTGCGTTTGCTATGGACAGTAGCTTCAAGATGTTCTAATATTGGAAAGATGTGAGAAAATGCAAAGCAGGTCAACCTGCTGTAGTAAGTAGAATCAATACGAAGGCAGAAAACAAATGGCAAGCTCCTGAGTTAGAAGGTTTCAAAGTGAATGTGGATGCGTCTGTCTTTCCAGGTGCTCAAACTTTCAGTGTGGGTATGGTGTTGAGAGATCATCGGGGCAGCTAGAGGCTTTATCATGGATTCAGGAACGGCAGCTTCATCCTGATAGAGTGCAAGTGGAGACAGACTCGATCCTGATAGTTAAGGCCATCACAGGTGAATGGGTGTATTATTTAGAGGTTGGTGAGGTGATCGAGGCCTGTAATTAGGAGCTAGGTAGTATGCCTAACACTTTTGTTCATTTTTTTTGGAAAAATGCTAACAGGGTAGCTCATGAGTTGGTTAGAATCCCTTATTTAGTTAATTCCCATATTTGTTTCACGTCTCCTCCTACGTGGTTGTTGGAGGCTCTTTCTTATGATCGTTTAAGTTGAATGCAATCTTTGCTTATTTCAAAAAAAAAATCCCGTGAAAAAGGTTTGAAATCTGATATGTGGGATGGTTCAAGTTGCGCAAGGAAAAGATGCCTTTAATTTAGTTCAAAGTTAATAGGACAACCACCACCACCGCCAGTAGCCTCCGCCGCGGTGATTCAAATTCGCCCTTTGTCTGTGGAAGCGGCATCAAGGCTCTTGGATCTGCTTAATTTGCACTAGGGTCTCATGTGCCGCGGTGATTCAAATTCGCCCTTTGTCTTCGCCCTTTGTTTGTTTTCACTTTTTTAAAGGTCTCATGTTCAGTTTTAATTTGCACCATTCATGTTGGATGTCAATATCTTATCATACATGTTGCTTGGTGTTACTACTCCTACTAGTAGGGGTAAGCAAAAAACCAAATTGAAATAGAAATCGAACCGAAATAGGTCAAAACCAAATCGAAACCGAAACCGAACCGACGGTTGCAGTTTTGATTTTTAAAAACCGAGACTTTCGATTTCGATTCCGGTTTTAGGTTAAAACCGAACCAGCTAAAACTGAACCGAACCGATTATTAAAATAAATAAATAAATAAATATGTAATTTATATAAATTTATATAATTTATATGTATTGTTAAAATTAATAAATATATAATATCTTGAATTACAATTAAGCACTAGCATATACACAGAGTGTACTCATTCAACATCTCAGTCACTTTGTTTAAAAGTCAAAAATATTATAATTTATAAATTTAAAGTCATGTAATATATTTATGATTTTTTCGTTCGATTTTATAACTGAAACCGAACCGTTAAAACCCGAACCGAGCTTTTTAAAATCGAAACTGATGGTTTGGTTACGGTTGTGGTTTTCAATTTTTAAAACCGAAGACATGTGGTTTCGGGGTAAAACCACCCGGAACCGAATCGTGCTCTCCCCTACCTACTAGTTTTTTTGGTAAGCATCCAATTATTTATTATTAAAAGGGAAGGATATAAGGGTGTGGATAGCAGCGAGCATTACAATTGGGTAAGCCTACAGCTAGGAGACTAAAACCAGAACTAATTATTGAGACCTAGAGCTGAATCCAAAAGCCTCGAAGGCTACTACTAGTACAAGCTTCGAGGGCTTCTACTACTACTGAAGACTATTCTGAAAATAGATTCTGAATGCTCAGGATAAGCTACTGCCTAACACGACGAGAAACATGTTAATCGACATCCCCTAGAGGGGGGTCAGTGGCAAAGAGGTTGAACCCGTGATCTGCATGGTGCACTCCTCATGCAGCTCATTAACTTCCAACTGCATCTCGTCTTCCTCCATTTCCATCGCCACTATTTGGGGTGCATCTTCTTGGCCCAACCCTAATTCATCAATCTGATCTGATAGCACTAAAGCACCTTCGAAGTCAACCGGGTCTGGGGCGTGGTTAGGGATGACAACATCAACGTAATCTGGGTGATCAACTCCTAGCCCAAGATCCCAATCGTGCAATTCTTCCACTCCACCCACCGGGTGTTCGAGAGTGTACAGTCTATCACACACTTCCATAGCAAGACGTACTGCATAGAGAGCTACCCTGTTGCGAGCTGCGAAGACCAGGCCTATCATGCACACCCATGAGTTATTACGAAGGAGGAGATCGATTTGGTTCACTATATGGTAAATAGCCGCTGGGGCGCCCACGTTAAAGTTCTTGATCAGGTTGTAGGCTTCAATGTTATCAGTTTCGATGATAACATTACGGAATCCATCTTTGAAAGCGCGCCTCATTGTGTAATAGATTGCCCATAGTTGATTGCCTATCCTTGATAGGCGAGAAATCACACCAAGGGTGATGAACTTGAATTGGCCATTAGCATCTCTATAAATTGCTCCAATACCTATGTTGTTCCCGTTGGGGAGAGGAATAGTTGTGTGTGAACCATGAACATTGACTTTCATTGCGCCCGGGGGAGGGGGGATCCAATAGAAGGCCATGCAACAAATGCGAGTGAGAGATTGTGATGAAAACATGAACTCCTGAGAACACTTTGTAGTCTGTGGACAAGAGCCCTGAGGATGGTTGTGTGCTACAAAAGGGGGATTTAAAGGCCATCTGAATTAATTGCCAGCCACCTACTATCAGTTAATGAAGGTTATACCATACAAAAGGGATAAGTGTAATGGCTGGGATTAATACGGGAAGAATATTGTGTGGGTATTATATGAAGCTTATGGCCAGGGGGAAGCACCATCTGTTAAGGCTAGAAGAAGTGATGGGAAGGCTACTCTAATCTATTAATGATGCACTAATGGGATATTCAACACCTTGACAGTGCTAATGGAGGGAAAATCTCTGAAGTTAATATGCAGATATGCTGGGATAATGGAAGATTTGAGTAAGATGTTGCCGTACAGAATGGTAGATATGAATAAATGAATATCTCCACATGCAGGGTAGGTGTATTATATGGTCCAACCCACTAAGAGTTGCCTTCTAGACACTCCTTCCTTATCCATTCGGTCTGCTTCTGAGTTTAACTCCCTATCAATATGGACCAGGCTGACGTTATGGATTAGCGAGTAGCCTGTATGGGTGCGTATTGAGTCAGATGTTTCACTTCTGAGACTATTCAAATTGTTAACCAATCTTTTCGAGTCAGAAAAGATGACAAAATTCCTCTCTTTGAAAATGCTGTCAGCGATGCTATGTAGCAATACTAGCAATGCCTCCAGTTTAGTGTCGTATGGAGTTAAACAAGTAGAGGGGCCTGAAAAGATAAAAGCTGGGGAGAAATTATGGATTAGTACGAACCCTCCAATCCTAGCTTTGATGGTGCCAGATTCTTCTTGTTTTCACGCTCCGTCTATGAATCCAACCATGCCAAATATTTCTATCCAGTAAGTGATCAATTTTCTTTTGGCCATTTTGTTGTTGTTTGAGATGACCTGGAGGGGATTGGTTGACCAAATACTCTGTTGGTTTGGCTGAATTAGCTTATTAGCTAGATCCCAACTATAAGAATTCTATTTAATGAGGGCTATAATAGAAGAACTGGACATTTTAACATGATTGAATATCATGTTGTTTCTTGCCAACCATAATGACCACAGTGTAGCGGCTATGCACAAACCATCCGTAACTCTGAATTTTTTGTGGACCAAGTTGTTGAGAGAGTCTTCTAGGTTAAAGGAGTTAATGTCATCAATATTTTTTTCTAACCAGCTAGATACAAGATGCCATACTGAGTTGGCCAAGGAACATTCCTAGAATACATGTTCTGTATCCTCATCATATTGGTCACATCGTTTACATTTTACTTCTGAGACAACACCATGTTTATTCAAGAACAGTAATGTAAGTAAGCAACGGTGACCTAGTTGCCATAGAAACAGTTTATCCTTCGAGGGAATCTTCAATTTCCATATCAGTTTCCACGGCCCTATAAACACATTACCTTCGGTGAGATTTCTGTAACATAGAGATGTGTTGAATTTGCCGGAAAAGGGACCCCAAGTTAGGTGATCTTTGCCATTCGATAGTCTCACTGAATCTATGAGAATTCCAAGACTACTAATTGCCCGTTGCTCATGAGCGTTAGCTGGTCGTATCCAAAAGGTCAATTCACTCCTTTCTGCGAGGTGCATCTTGACTTCATTTGACTTAACTAGCAATATTTGTCTCTGGCCAATTCATAAAGAGGTCTGTGTATGTATCGAATTATACCTGATTCATTCCACTGATCATGCAAAAATTATATTGTGGCACCAATTTTAACCTCCCATTTAAAGGTATTAGAGAAAAGATTGGTGCTACGTGCTTCTTTGGTGATCTTCAATACGATCTGCATTTAGGAGTGAGCATTTTCCGGTTCGGAACCGGGAACCGAACCGAACCAGGGAAAAAATCTGGTTCTGGTTCTATAATTTTGTAATTTGGTTCCGGTTCGGTTCTAGTTTTTATAGAATTTTGGTTCCCGGTTCGGTTCCGGTTCTCTTCCAAGAAAAAACGTAAGAACCGAACCGAACCGTATATATATACACATAAATAAAAAATATATATTTTATACTATATATAGCAAGCAAGTGAAGCAATTACCATGCATGATGCAACTGCATTCTAGTAGTAGACTGCTAGTTTTTGTATAAACTGGAATTATGTTATTTTTGGTCCTTTTAGCTATAGTAGACATTTGTTGTTTGGACTTTGGATGAAATAGTGTGTTTATTTTCTTTTCAAATTTCAAATTTCAAATTTTAGTATGAAAATTTTTGTTTGAACGGTTATTTCGGTTCTGACCCGAACCGAACCGTAATTTATGATCCGGTTCCCGGTTCGGTTCTATACATAAATGGTTCCGGTTCGGTTCTCAAAATTTCTGAAATTCGGTTCCCGGTTCCACCGGTTCCGGTTCGGTTCGGTTCGGTTCGGAACCGTTGCTCACCCCTATCTGCATTAGAGGAGAGAAATTTTTTGTGTCCATATTATTAGCTGTCCTCCAGTCTATGCAATCACTACCATATTTGCCCGATAAAATCTTATGTCACAAGTGATGTTAGTCTTGATTCAATTTCCACTACCATTTGGCGAGTGATGGACAAAATAACCCCAGCCCTACGGCTTAGGCCGAAGCCAAAAGAACGACACCCCAGGCCAGCTACAACCGTAGCGCCCCTACGGCGCTACGGTTTAAGGTCGACCATATGGGCGTAGATCCCAAGGGCGAGTCCTCAGACATGTGTCCTACCTTTATCCACCTGTCCCGACGCATAACCCCTTAGCTTCACCCCGTCATCTATTCTACCCCTACCAAACGAACAGCTGGCCTGACAGCTCCAGCTCATTGGCTATCCTACTACCATGAGATCAACGGCGGGAGCATAACGGACGAACGGAAAGGAGGCACGTGGCCAATAAATGGGCTATATATAGAAAGGAAAGACCAACGGAAAAAAGGTTTACAAAATAAGACACACACACACACATACACACCACCATCTAAATCTTCTGATGATCGCTACGGATCAGAGCTAGAATATCTGTAGTCCATCATTTGGCGCCGCTGCCGGGGATCAAAAGTGCTTATCCCATCAACCCACAACGACCCGAAACTAAGACTTAAAACACAGATTTGGATACGTGCTAGTATCTACCACAAGAAAGATGAGTCGAGAATCCAGTACTCAGAGAAGTTTTTCTCATTCAGCATCACACTCACCCCCTCGTTCACCCATACACAGCCAGTTCTCGCATCTGAGAGCACAGCAGAGATATATGCAAGAACAAATGGATCGATTGACAGCCCAGATGGCAGGGAATTATCATGAAGCACACCATCAGCCCTACTATCCAGATGAAAGGCAGGGCTCCTTCGCTACCCAGTTCCCTGAAGATTATCATTCAGAGCGTTCTTTCTCCTCATCACGCGACGAAGAACGTCGCCCAAGCTCTAGCTCCAGCCGCTCACTCCGACAGCGTCCGGAGCGTTCATCCTCAGGGTCCCGGGGATCCGTATTCTCCCGGTTGTCCGGGCGAACAGAACCCCGTGCTAGGAGGTCTTATCGAGAGAGAAGCCCCGGTGCGGAAAGGCGCAGGAGGTCTAGATCAGGGGACCACCGCAGAAGAATCCCTCCCATTATAATCCAACAGAACTCTGCGGCCCCACGTCAGGAAAGACAGGAGGAATTAATGGCAAGGTTAGCCCGGTTGGAAGACTTGGCAGCCGGACCCCTATTAAACATGAATGGGGGAAGGTCCCCGTTTTCGGAAATCTTAGAGGTGTCTCAGGTGGATCTAGGAGTCAAGATAACAGGGCTGGAGTCTTTCGATGGTACCACAGACCCCAATGACCATCTCAGCTATTATGAAAATTTAATGATCTGCCACAGATATAATGATATAACAAAGTGTCGTTTGTTTATATCTACTCTCAAAGCCTACGCGAGGACATGGTTTTCGAGTTTACCCCCCAGAAGTATCAACTCGTGGGAAGAATTTAAGGTCGTGTTCTTGGCCAAGTTCCGAGTAAATATTCCTCACGCAGTGCACACCATTTCTTTAGAAAATGTAAAGCAAAATCCTGGGGAATCATTGCGAGATTATATACAGAAGTTCAAGACGGCCGCGTCTAAAGTCAGAGAGCTTAAACCAGCCACCGCGGTGGATTCGTTTGTAAGAAATATGAATTACGAAGAATGCAAAGATTGTTGTAAGGAGCTATGCAACAAAGAACCGGAAGACCTCTACGAGGCCTACAGTATCGCCACGGCTTATATTGCTACGGACGAAAGACTAAGGGCATACTATCCCAGTTCTCGAAATAGGGCATCCGGTTCAGAACCAAGGAATATGCAAGTGGATGGGATAGATGATTTTCGAGGGACAGGGAAAAAGAACTTCCCTACGGACCTAAGAGCCCCGCCCCGTCAGGCCAAAGAGGCTCCAACCTTCACCCCTCTCAACAGGAGTCCTTCGGCAATCTTGGAGTGCATCCGAAATAGAGACTTTTTCCAGGAACCACCTCCGATGAGAACCCCAGCAGACAAGAGGGATAAAACCCGATTCTGCGCTTATCATGCAAGTGTGGGTCACCACACAGATGAATGCACTTCATTGAAGTATTTCTTAGAAAGACTCATCAAGAGAGACTTACTAAACGACTATGTACAGCCACGGCGACAGAACGCCCCCCCACCAGAACCTCGTGGTAGAGGACAACCGGCCAGGCATGTCGTAGACATGATCATGGGAGGAGAAAATCCACCTCCACATAAGAGGGAAATCCTACACTTGGATGCTCAGAAGGCGTTCCGATGGTCTGAATCGACAATCTCATTCACAGACAAGGACTATCCAGAAGGAGATGAATGTCAGAGTGGCCCTCTCACCGTCCAGTTGGACATAGCAGGTCAAGACGTAAAGAAAGTTCTAATAGACAATGGTTCTTCAGTAGATATCATCTTCCGGCACACTTTGAGAAGAATGATATTGGATGGGCAGATTGAAAACCAGAGTGCTGAAGACACAAGGGGGCCCCTCTACGGCTTCGGGAATAATGCTGTTCCGATACAAGGTACGATCGACCTACCTACCACCTTTGGTACCTCCCCCAAGAAGTAACTGCCCTTGTTAGATACTATATAATCGATATTGCTTCTTCATATAATGTCATAATTGGGAGACCAACCTTGTTCTACCTGGGAGCCATTATTTCCACTCCACACATGAAAGTAAAGTTTCCAACTCCCGAGGGCACGGGTGCTTTGAAGTCAGACGCTAAAGCGTCGTTACTATGCTATTCTGCCTCACTCAATCTGGCTCAAACCAATCCTCGTAAAAGGAAGATATTTGAATTTGAAAAAAGGGTCGACTCGGGAAGTGCCTCCAAGGCCCCCAAGTCCGAAAGAACGCAGGTTCTGTTCATCGAAAACTCTTATCAGCCCAATCCCAGAAACGAAGACCAACACCAAACCTCCCGTCTTCCGAAGGCAGTTCCGGGTGAGCCGACTGAACAAGTGGAATTGGTTGTTGGAGACCCTTTGAAATCACTGTCCGTGGGGCAAGGCCTCGAAGAACCCCTGAAAGGAGAGGTCATACAGTTGCTTCGAGAATATGCTGATGTGTTCGCATGGAAGCCGGAGGATATGCCGGGTCTAGATGAAACCATCTCTCTACACCGCTTGCATCTAGACCCGAATAAAAAATCCGTCAAACAAAAAAGACGGAATTTTGCTCCCGAAAGGCAACAAGCTGTGGACGAAGAAATCAACAAGTTGTTAAAGGCAAACTTCATCTACGAAATCCAATTTCCCGAATGGATAGCCAATGTGGTCCTGGTGAAGAAACCCAACGGGAAGTGGAGGGTATGCATAGACTACACGGATCTAAACAGGGCTACACCGAAGGACTACTACCCCATGCCCACCATAGACCATCTTATCGATGCTACGGCGGGATATGTCTTGTTCAGTTTTCTGGATGCATTCTCAGGCTATAATCAAATCAGCTTAGCTCCGGAAGACAGACCAAAAACTTCCTTCATTACCCATAGGGCTGTGTATGCTTATCGAGTGCTTCCGATGGGAATTGATGAATGCAGGGGCAACCTACCAAAAAGCGATGAACGAGATTTTTTCAACCCAAATTGGGAAAAACCTAGAGGTGTATGTGGATGATGTTATTGTCAAGTCTCAAAGCAGAGAAGCTCACCTGGTCGACCTACGGGAAACTTTTGAAAACTTGAGAAGCTCTAACCTCAAGCTTAATCCTTCTAAGTGCACTTTTGGCGTAGCCAGTGGTAAGTTTCTGGGTCACGTAATTAGCGCCAAGGGAATTGAAGCTAACCCTGACAAGACAAAAGCCATTTTGGACATGCCACCCCCATCCACTCCTAAACATGTACAATCCCTCAATGGATGTCTGACTTCTCTGCGACGCTTTATATCCAAACTGTCAGAAAAAAGTTTACCATTCTTCGAAGTTTTGAAGGGGGTTAGCAAGTCTCGACAAATAGAATGGACAAAATCATGCCAGGAAGCCTTTGAATCTCTAAAAAGGTACCTCGCTTCTCCTCCAGTACTATCCCGTCCAGTCACGGGTGAACCATTATACCTATATCTTGCTGTGGCCAACGAAGCCGTAAGCTCATGTCTCATCCGAGAGGAAAATGGAAAGCAGTTACCCATCTACTATGTCAGTCATGTACTCAGGAATGCAGAGATTCGTTACCCAACCATAGAAAAAATGGTGTATTGTCTCTTACTGGCCAGTCGGAAGCTACGGCCTTATTTCCAAGGACATGATATCAATGTTTACACCAACCATCCATTGCGGAAAATACTCCACAAGCCAGACTTATCCGGGAGATTAGTCAACTGGGCGGTTGAACTAAGCCAGTTCAACATCACATATCTACCAAGAGTTTCAATAAAAGGCCAGGCCTTAGCTGATTTCTTAGTTGAATGCTCCGGATTGCCGGATGAAGAGATAGATCCCAACTTGAGTGCTCCCTCACAAAAATTACCCTCTCCTTGGAAGTTGTTCGTCGACGGTTCCACGACAACGGACAGTAGCGGGGCAGGCGTCCTTCTGATCAGCCCTGATGGGTTTGAGGTACAGCAATCAATCAGATTCGCTTTCCCAACTACAAATAATTGTTCCGAATATGAGGCACTCCTTGCGGGTCTCCGCCTCGCCAAAGCCTTACAGATTCGAAGCCTTCAAGCATACAGTGATTCACAGTTGGTAGTAAATCAGATTCAAGGTAGTTTTACAACCAAGTCACCAATGCTGGTACAATATCTGACAGAAACGAAAGAACGCTTGTCACAGTTCGAGGAAGTCACACTCACCGGAATTATGAGGGGGGAGAATCAGAGGGCAGACACTTTGGCAAGGTTGGCTACAGCCGAAGAGGCTGAAATGACCACCGCCATCTATCACTCTACCCTAACGGTTCCTTCAGTCAATATGCCTGCGGACGAACACCTACAAGTCATGATGATAACCCAGGGCCCTAATTGGATGACTCCGATCCTTCTATATATACAAGAAGGAATCCTTCCCGAAGATAAAAAGGCAGCCCAAAGGCTGAGGGCGAAAGCGGCACAATATTCTGTGGTTAACGAATGTCTCTACCGAAGATCCTTCTTGGCACCCCTTCTCAAATGTATAGACTGTCCCGAGTCTGACTATTGCATGTTAGAAGTTCATGAGGGGATTTGCGGAAGCCATTCGTCGGGAGAAGCATTAGCACACAAAATCCTCAGACAAGGGTATTATTGGCCCACGTTGAGGCAAGATTGCATAACCTATGTCAAACAGTGCACTAAGTGCCAGCTATTTGCTTCGATTCCCAGACAACCCCCGGTTCTACCTTCCTCTATATTATCTCCGATACCTTTTGACGTCTGGGGCATGGACATTGTCGGACCATTTCCTCCAGCCAAAGGAGCCCTGAAGTTTCTCATAGTGGCGGTCGACTACATGACTAAATGGGTAGAGGCCAAGGCAGTGGCTCATATCACAGCTACTGTGTGTCGAAAGTTCTTTCACGAGGTCGTGGTGACTCGATTTGGAATTCCCAGAGTGTTGATAACTGACAATGGAAGGCAATTCATTGATGCCGATTTTGAAGACTATCTCTCCGCCTACCTCATTCAGCATCGAAGATCTTCTGTAGCATACCCCCAGTCTAATGGCCAGGTTGAGGTAACCAACCGCAGTCTTCTAAAAAGCCTCCAGAAAAATCTTGAAGAACATAAATCATTGTGGGCCGAGGAGCTCCACAACATCCTGTGGGCTTACAGAACTGACAATAGGAAGCCCACAGGGGAAAGTCCTTTCAGACTCACATATGGAACCGAGGCCCTGATACCAGTGGAAATTGGAGAGACTTCTCACCGAGTGCAAAGTTATGATCAACAGCTTAATGAGATAGGACTTCGCACAAACCTGGATTTAATAGAAGAAAGAAGGGAGAATGCGGTCATCCGCATGGCCACGTACAAACAGGCGACGGCCAAATATTTCAAAAAGATCCACCCTCGGCAATTTCAGGAAGGGGACAAAGTGCTACGGTCTACAGCTGTTTCAGACCCATCTCACACCAAAAAACTGGACCCTGTATGGGAAGGCCCTTATGTGGTACGAAAAGCTCTTCGACCAGGTACTTATGTTCTTGCTAGACTCAATGGGGAGATAATCCCCAACACCTGGCATGCGATCCATCTCAAGAGATTCTTCCCTTAGGTACTGTTTCTACCCCATCTACCTTATGCTTTTGCTGTAAAAGAACCCACTAGCAGTAACTTAAAAGTTACTTATCTTGTTTTGATGTGTACGGAGTTAGTATATGTATAAATTATCACTGTGTGTACGTTTTTGGGTACCCGTTTAAATTATTATATCGTTTAAATTGGCTCTGTTGTATCATATCTGTCAAATATTTCTCTGTCTCCCGAAACCAAAGCCTTATACCTATGAGGCCATGCCTATGTATTTGAGGATATCTATAGCCCCCTATTCAAATAGCCAATATGATTAGTTCGAACAGGACTAAAGGCATAGATGGGGCAATCTATTCATTAATGGGCCAACATATGTAGCCCTATTTAGGCTACGGCATGAATAGATTCTGGTACAACACCTTTTCATTCTTAAGCCAACATATGTAGTTCTAAAGAAACTATGGCATGAATTGGTTCCCTGGTCAGACAGGAAGAGGCTTATCGCTCAAACTAATACCTAAACGAATATTTGATTATATTGTCCAGATTCGACTTTGTTTATGTCATCTGAATCTTGTTCTAAAATTATTATACTATCTGGACTCCTTTTCTTCCTCCGGAGAAAAAACAGCGAGAAATGAACGAATGACTTACGATATCTACATTTTCCTGAAAGATTATACTCAGGCATAACTGGCGGTTCAAATATGATCCCTACAGGGCTACAGAATTTAAAGGCCTTCGGCTACGGCTCTAGCCATGCCTTCCTCATAGAAGGATGTGTTTTAACCCTTTCATTCAACGGGAAAAACCCTACCCATATCAATTAAAAAACTCGAAAGTAGAACTTTGATTATATTGTCCAGATTCTGCATTGTTTAATTATCCAGATTTTGTATGTTCGATAATGATTCACCCAAACTCTATGTTGTTTTCAGAAAAAACTAAAACGAGAATCAACACATGATTTAGCATGCCCACTTATAGAATTTAAAGGCCTTCGGCCACGGCCCTGGCCGTGTTTTAACCCTTTCATTCAAAAGCCTACAAATATGACCGTTACGTATTGAATTTTGCATAATTTTAAATCTTTCTATGTGATATCATTTCGCAAACATCTCTTCATCCGAAGGCATTCAAACAGCTACGGCCACATAGCTAAGGTGCAAATAGCCAGAATATTCATTCATTCATATTTAAAAAGAAAGAAATCAACAAAAAGAAAGGCAAAATAAATCAACAAAAAGAAAGGCAAAAGGTAAAAAGAAACCGGACCATTATTCATTCATATTTAAAAAAGCAAGATACAAATTTCTTCAAAATAAAAACATAAAAATTCCCCCTCCAACTCCAACCAGCTACGCAACCTGTGCAATAGAGCTGGAAGAGGAACCTGCATCTCCACCCCCGTTATCACCATCCTTCTTCTTCTTCTCCGCCATCTTCTGAGCTTCCTCCTGGGCTTCTTTTCGCTTAGCCAACGCCTCCTCGATCTTGCGGAAGATCTCGGGAAAGTCAGCTACAGATTCTGGCCCATCAAAAACAAGCCCATCCACGATCACTTTATTTTCCTCCCAGAGATAGATCAAATTTTTTGGATCCATGTAAAAGAAGAGAAAGGAAATTATGATTCAGGAGAAAAGGATGAAAGATGCTAATAAACAAAGGGTGATATTTATAAGCGAAAAAGGAGTTATGAGACGGGTCAGAAGACCAAACGTTCCATACTCCCCATGACCCTTGGAAACCCGCAACAGCATTAAAACCAAAGTCAACGTTCGGAGACCCAAGACTTGACCGTCAAAATTACAAAACCCAAAAAACAAGGGAGATGCGAGGCTACGGCTAACAAGCACTATTCAAATAAACACTCTCTACACCCAGGGTTTTCATCAACATTTACGACCCATGTCACAAACAGGATCACCATGCAACCTAAAGGATGCATACTGTTTGGGGAAGGCAAAACCCCCAATCATCCATCATAAAATTAAGTGCAAAAAATGAGGAACCCACAGAAAAAGCAAGAATTAGCATAAAAAGGACTAATCCACAAAATAAAAATTTCAAGTTACGCCCTTTAGGCTTACAGTGAGATAATAAGGAAAAGTACTTCAAAACAAAACATCGCAAGCATAAGACCGCCACCTAGACGGCTGCAACATCATCCATCTTCTCGGGATCAACCCTAGGTTCTTCAACAGGTTGTCCATCCCCACCAGCTTCAACTGTATTCTTCTCAGCCCCCATGGCTACCGCTACGGTATCCTCGTCATTCCCCTCTCGAGTTTCTTGGACTTTGGCCCCGTCATCCCCTTCTCGAGTTTCTTGGAATTTGGCCAACTCCGCCTCCCGAAAACACTCGACAGAATGCACCTTGAGATCAATGGCATTCCCCACGCCAACAAAACCCAGACAATCATTAAAACCCATCTCGTGATAAATCCCCGCTTCGACTTCTACGTCTTCTCTGAAAGCGGCTGATTCCTTATACCTTTTCACGCAATCATCATAGGTAATGCAAGCCTCTTGCTCCACCTTCTCTAAGGTTTTAGTCATCTCACTTAGAGCCGTTTCCTTATTCATGAGAGTTCTCTTCAGCAAATCAATTTCGGATCGCAGATTAGCACACGTCCCCGTCTCCGTCTTCAGATGACTTTGAGCTTCGGCCAACTGTTTAACGACCTCGCCATGAGCTTTTTTCTCACTCTTTAATTCCTGGCTCACACCATTCAACTGGGTCTTAACCTTTTCAGCCGTTCCCCAAGCCTCTGTCTTAGCCTTCCTCTCCAAGCTTGCCTTCTCAGACTCTAAGCTCGCTTGACGCTTATTGTAAAGCATCCTCTCCATCCCATCCATGAAATAACTTCCAAACTGGAAAACAGATGAAGAAGTCATCATAACAATACCGACAAAACTAAATAAGAAGAAACGAAAAGGATCGAACGAAGAAGTTCAAAAAGAAACCTTACCTTCCCCAACATTTCCTTTGCGTTCCCCAACACCTCTTCATCGTCCATCCTTACCAACCGAGCTTTGTCTGGGGACAAAGAAAAGGCATCGAGGGCCCCCAAAGGACCTTTTCCTTGGACCTCTTCGCCAAGCCATCCTTCACCGGTCCGGAAGCGGATCATAGTGTACCCTTCGACCCCTCCAATGGAAGGGACACGTTTCACCCCTTCAAGTTGCCCTGATCCAGAAGCGCCTGCTACCAATTCTGGAGGAATCCCCCTAGATTCTCGGATATGCGTAGGGAGGATTTCCTCAACCTCACTGTCGCTGTTGGGTCCGTCTCTGGAATCAAGCCCAGCCCCACTGACCTTCTGTTTCTTTCTTAGGACCAGCTTGCCCGATTCTGAACCCCTCTTTCCAGACTTGGTCACTGGCACAGTAACCGTAGCCTCCGCTTGAACGTTCGAATCCACGGCAACACCAACGTTCCCTACGGACGCTTCAGCCACTTGAGTACTGTCCCCTTCACTCTGTTTACTTTCACTGTTCTTCGCTAGGGCCCGTTTTTGAGCCAAGAAAAGAATTCGACTCTTATTCATGCCTGGGCGAATGGGAAGGTCCTCCAGCAGAACTAAGAAGAAATAAGAAAGAAAAGTTTAATCAGATAAAGTCAGAAAATAATCGACAAAAGCAAAACACCAAAGAATAATTCAAAAGAAATTCATAAGTGAATCCCTAAATCATATTCAACAGATAACAAAAGAACAAAGCCAGTTAGATCCTCACGATTATGCTCAATCAAGAAAGAAACATTAAAGAAAGTCTTGTCTTTCCACAAACCCTCAGCCTTTCCCCCTGCAAATTTTATGGCTTCCCCCATTTCTTCAGGTTGCAAGTGTTCAACCCTTCGGACAGCCCCTGTGACCCCATCATTCCTACGATACTCCGGGAGATACCCCAAATCCCCCCCTCGGACAAAGATAAACTCCCCGTGCCAGCCCTTGTTGGTAGAAGGACCCTCCACCAACGATCCCCCTAAGGCTTTGCCCTCTTTCCAATGAAGCTCAAACAGGGGAACGTACGTCCGGGAAGCTTGCAACTTATGCAGAGACCAAAACAAGGAGAGGGTAGGTTCCCTCCCCAACTCCGTACATCTAGCAATGAAGGCGCAAATTTTCCTAATAGAGTTAGGACCCAATTGACCCAGACCCAACCTCAAATCTTTCAGGAGAGTATGAAAGAATCTGTGCATCGGCAACCGCAGTCCTGCCCTGAAATGCTCTAAAGGAATCCCCACCCATAGATCACCTCCTCGATGGTATATAAATTCACCCTCCTCCGGCATCTTTATCTCATACTCCTCGGGAATCTGAAAAGCATACCTCACCGCCCACAAATAGTCCCTATCAAAGGTGCACCGTTTGTTAATGTATTCCAACCTCCCCAGCTCACCCTTAAGAATGTCGTCAGGGATTTTCGCCTCCCCTGCTCTGTGATAACATCCTCTCCCATAGACCTTGAAATAGAGTTTCCTATCAAAGTCCGGAGGGGTGTTCACAAATTTATCTGTAGTGTCTAACCATCCCTTTTCCGAGCCGAGACAACTTCTGGTGGGAATCCTAAGCTCTTTAACTATCTTCTTCTTGCCCTTATCCTTAGCAATACCCACTAAAGACCCCTTTCCCACTTGTGGTGTCTCGACACCCTTGGGTACCTTCTCCTTCCCCTTAGGCGATTTTCCCTTATTCAGAAATCCCTTTTTCATACCCCCTATCGCCATAACCTCCCTAGGTTTCTTCTGAACGACAACCGACTTCCCAACAGGGATCCTCCATGCCAGAGGTCTATCCGAACTGCCCTCCGTGGAAGACCCCTCACTCGGGTTGGAAGTTTCAGTCCAGCTCCCAAAACCCCCTATGTTCCCAGATCCAGATAACTGCTCATTGTCTGAATCTGTAGCGCTCTCATCCTCCTGGATACCCGTGTCTCTCTTTCTCTTGGTCATCTCCTCACTAAACAAGAAGAATCACAGAAATGGGAATCACTAAAAACCTTAATCTAACGATTACTCAGTCTAAAGAATCCCCAAAGAAAAAAAAAAAAAAAATCGCAAACCCAAATCGAAAGTGACAACCGAATCCTTTCCCCCTCTATACTACTGAAACAAGGAGAAATGCGTATATATTGAAGAAAGAAAGAGAAAGAAATAAAGGGCGTACCTGTTTTCGCTCTTGCTAAGCACTCCTCGTGATATCTTTTCGGACAACTTGATCACTTAAGAAAAATGGGATGAAGAGAAGTTAGAAAGATGTGAAGAGATTTATATGTAAAAATTGGGTTAGACACGTGTATAGAAATAACCCACGGTGTGTATAACTACCCAATAAATCAAACGGACCCTGTTTTCTAGGAAAAGTTGAAACAAAAGTAGGGGTCCACCATTACTTCGATAACCGCATTCGGCCGTGGGTCCCCCACGTCACCATTACGTGGAAAAAATTTTCCCGCCTTTTCCGACTAAGAAACAGAGCTCAACGAGAGAAAACGGTTTCCTAAAGAAAACCCTATCTCTCGTGGGGCAAATGATGGACAAAATAACCCCAGCCCTACGGCTTAGGCCGAAGCCAAAAGAACGACACCCCAGGCCAGCTACAACCGTAGCGCCCCTACGGCGCTACGGTTTAAGGTCGACCATATGGGCGTAGATCCCAAGGGCGAGTCCTCAGACATGTGTCCTACCTTTATCCACCTGTCCCGACGCATAACCCCTTAGCTTCACCCCGTCATCTATTCTACCCCTACCAAACGAACAGCTGGCCTGACAGCTCCAGCTCATTGGCTATCCTACTACCATGAGATCAACGGCGGGAGCATAACGGACGAACGGAAAGGAGGCACGTGGCCAATAAATGGGCTATATATAGAAAGGAAAGACCAACGGAAAAAAGGTTTACAAAATAAGACACACACACACACATACACACCACCATCTAAATCTTCTGATGATCGCTACGGATCAGAGCTAGAATATCTGTAGTCCATCAGCGAGTAATGCAATATTTCTAAGATTTAAGTCGATCAGACTTAAGCCACTAATGTCCTTAGGAAGTAATATCTTTTCCCATCCTATCGTGTGCAATCTTTTGCTCGTGGTTTCAGTTTCCGTGATCTCGTTCCAGAAGAAATCTCTCTTGATCCTTTCTATGCTCTTGATAACTGAAGAAGGGGAACTGAATAGTTAAAACCAGTACGCTGGGATGCTATTGAGCATAGATGAGATTAATGTTGCTCTTCCTGCCTTATTCAGGGATTTGCATTTCCATTTTGCCAATTTTGTTCTTACTTTCTTGACCAGGAGAACCCATAATTTTTGTTTTTTGGCTGAGCTTCCTAGATTCTTGCCTAAGTATGATAATGGCCAGGGGCCAATTTCACAACCTATAATAGAAGCCCATTCACTTGCTTGGTCCATATTGAGCTTCGATGTATAGAGGAGGTTCTTCCTGAAGTTGATTTTAAGACCTGATAGAAGCTCAAAAATGGTTAAAACTATCTTAATGCCTCTGCAGGAGTGGGAAGAACTTTCTAAGAAGATGATTGTATCGTCCGCAAATTGTTGATGAGAGAAGAATGGGCCTTTTCCCAACTTTATACCGTTGATAATGCCCAGAAGTTCTGCCTTCACTAGCAATATATGAAGGATCTAAGCTACTATATTGAAAAGCATCGGTGACATAGGGTCACCTTGTTGAAGCCCGCGCTTGACGTTGAATTCTCTGATGACAGGCTGCCATTAACCAATACCGACATTCTCGAGGATGAAAGGACTGACTTGATCCAACCTGTCCATTTTTGGGAGAAACCGAGCACTTCCATAATGTGAAAGGGGAAGCTCCATTTGATTGAGTCGAATGCTTTTTCGAAGTCTAATTTGAGAATCATGCCCTCAGTTTTACCCAGTTGGATACTATGAGCTGCTTCATTGGCTATTGCAAGGTTATCCGTAATGCTTCTTCTTTTATGAATCCTGATTGCTGTTTTGAGATGATAGATGGAAGTACTCTACTCAATCTGGATGCTAAAAGTTTCAATAGGATCTTGAGGGAGCAATTGATGATGCTGATGGGGCGAAAGTCTGAGATTTTCTGTGGAGATTATTTTTTTGGAATTAGGACTATGAAGGAAGAATTAACCCCCGACGGTAATGAATTGCTTTCCAGGAATTGCTTGATCATGGAAGTTAGGTCCTTATGCAACACATTTCATAGGGCTTTATAGTATGCTGTGTTGATGCCATCAGGGCCTGGGGCCTTATTGGGGTCCATGGCCATCAATGTTGAATGGATTTTCTGTATCTCGATGGCACTATCCTGGAAGGAAGATTCTGTTGCTGATATCTACTTACAAGTGAACCCAAGATGAAGATGTTTACATCTTCTTCGTTATTAAAAAATCTGAAGAAATGGTCCCTAAAAGCTAAATTACATGCTGTAACTAGTTAAATCATGTAATTTAGCTTTTGCATTAAATAATATGTATAAATTGTTATAACCCCTTTAATCATTTGTGTTGACTGTTTGCTTCTTATAGGCATAACTGACATTTTAGTGTGTAGTAAAATGCTTAGTTCTCGTATAAAACTTTCAAGGAACGGTTTTCATTATTTTCTTGCAATTCATTATGTTGAGTGATTGTAGGCTTGTAGCTCTTGGATAAAGAGATTGGTAATTTAGTTGATTTCATTGTACATTTGATGGGGCCATTAATTTTGGTTTTGTTTGTTCATGTAAATATAATATATTAATTTGAATGGTATGTATTTAATTTTTTGGTTACACCTTTAAAATGTCAACATTTCTTTTATCATTTACTAGGTTTTATTAGATCATTTAATTATCTGTTATACTTTTCAAACGTATTAATTAATTATTTAATATAATAGTTTCTAAATTCAGAATTTGATTTTATAATTAGTGTAAAATTATAGTTAATGTCTATGTTACTATTTTAAATCATAGCATTTTTTTGGTATTAAAGGATTGGTTTTAATAATCAATTTGACTTTGTTTTAAAGATTTTTAATTTGATTTTAAATTTAAATAAATGTTTTTAATTGTGTGTATACATATTTATTTATACATGTTTCATTTTTTTGATCACTTTTTGTTTTGATTAAATTATTTTGATATAAGTTGTTTTAATTTGGGAATTGTTTTTCATTGAAATATTTAAATTTGGATTTTGTTTTATACTCCGATGCTTTTTATTTATATCTATGTCTTTCATTTTTTAAATGGATTTGTGGTGGTTCTTTTGTTACGATTCGAGATAGTATCATATTTGATGATGTTTTGGTCATATTTTATTGTCGTTGATGAAGTTTTTTGTGTCATTTTTTTATAGCTCTTTCGTGTCTAACCAAGAATTCATCCTTTTTGATTAAATTTTATTTTATTAATTTCTTTATATGTTCTTTTGACAATATTATATTTGAGTTTTATCTTTCATGTCTTTTGTTTTCCTTTTAATAAAATTTTTGAAATTCTTTATAATTATTGTCATTTTTTTCCCAAATACACGAATAGGGATGGGTATTTAGGATACACTTTTCTACATCAATTATTGAGACGGAACATTGATCGAAGAAAAAGCTTAGATTAAATATTAATTATGGATTTATAAGTCAATTTTTGTTCGCACCTACATCAATCAATTCTAGATCAAGTTCATAAAGGATTATTAATTTACTAGCAAAGATCTTATTAATTTGTTTATGAGTTCATATTGAATGTTTATCATAATTTTTTATTATGTGTAAGGTATTTTTCTTTGATATAAAAGTTTTTTTATCTAAAATTTTCGGGAATCTCATTTTTTTATAAGTTATGATTAAAAAATTGGTTAAACATACATTTCGATTAGAAAATAAAATTTGTTCATGAAATAAACCCGTAAAATCCACTTCTCATGAAATTGTTGATACTCATAAGTTTTGATGATCACAAACAGTAAGCCATTTGGCTTATTAGTAGATATAAAACAACATGCTAGTTGTGTATATACTCACTTGGTTTTGCAAAGCCATTTGTACAAACAGCAAGCCATTTTCAACTGTTCAGAATTCCTGTAGATAAAGATCAAACAGACATATCTATGTTCTCAGGAAACTTGGTTGATGATATGTAAATGCAAAAGTATAAGTCCATGTATCTGTTCAGTTCACCAGAACCAAAACAGCAAGCTGACATGAACTTTCTATGTTATTTCGGTACTGTACTAACTTGGTTTTGTAGGGAAAATTAGCTTACTGATTCTATAATTAGTATATCATAAACAGTAAGCCAAATGCATGGACAATCAGCATACCAGTCTCACAAACAGCGTGCCAGCTTCACAAACAGCAAGTTGTTTCTGTCTGACAGAAATAAATAATCTTGCGGTTTTCAAGGAGCATTTGGTGGAGACAACTTTAGAAATATTGTAATGAACCCTCTGAATTATTCTATCACTCCAGCACACTCGTTTCAAATATATTGGGGGACAATATATTCTTTGCTTTGAAATAAAGAAAAGTAGCATGATACTTTTGACTTTTCATTACCAACCACATGCTCTTGTCTCCCTCATCATATCTAATATTATTCGTCATGTTCTACACGCTCCATCTCTTCACTATCATCAGATTAACAAGCTCCTTCATTACCAAAAACACAAAAACACTTCTAACGGTCTCTTGAGAAAATCTATCCGTTGGAGCCTTTCAAATTATGTTTAATTGTTCTTGTTTACCTATTTAAGAGCTGCTCTTTTTCAGTTATTATCATCCATTATTGAATATCTATCAAGTGTAGAAACAAGAAACTATACATAACCACCAAGCTTACATTGCAAAATCATTCTAAAGCTTTCAAACCCATATATACACGCATATATATATTCAAAGGGTTTATAGGTTGAGTTGTATTTATTCAAATCATTGTATTGTTCAAGTTGTAATTGATTTGTTGCTTACAAGGTTGGCTTAAGGTTTAAGGTGGGTCGAACTAGGCTAGAGAAGGATACTTGGGAAGTATTGCTTAGAGAGCTAGTTCAGCACAGGAAACAGCAAGCCATATGTAAGCAGCAAGGGTGTAAGGGAGATATATTGTTGGATCTTGTAATTGGTTTATATTTGATCAATAATATATTCTCTTACCAAGTTGGTAAGGGACCAGGACGTAGACCATAGGGGTTTAGGAGGCGAACCTGGCTAAAAGATCTTGTGTTCTTTAATTTTCTGCATTTTAGTTACAAACAGCGTACCATTTGCAAACTGATAAAACACAAACAGCTTGTAGTAATTTTTAAAACAGTTCATAAAATAGGATTTTTAGCCATAAACACCTATTCACCCCCCCTCTATGTGTTGTTTTCAATTGGTATCAAAGCTTTGGTGTACTAACATTTCTGTAACAGGAAAGTACAGATCCTATGGCACACATTTATGAAGAGGGAGAATCATCAAACATGCCACCACTTCTCGTTGGTACAGAAAATTCTGATTTATGGAGACTAAGGATGAAGATGATTCTGATCAGAAATCCACTTGAATGGTTGGTTGTTAAAGATGGTCCATTTACCTTTCTGGATGAAAACGGCAAGCCAAAAGATGTTGATGATCTTACCGGGGAAGAATTGATAAAAGCAAGCTATAATGGAAATGCCAAGTACACAATGATTTGTGGTCTTTCAGATTCAAATTTTGCCAAGGTCAGTTCGTGCATCACAGCAAAGGAGATATGATATACCTTAGAAATACATTATCAAGCTACAACAAAAAAAGTATGTGTCAATCCAAAACAGCAAGCTGCTTCATGTGACGTCAATCCAAAACAGCAAGCTGCTTCATGTGACACAGATAAATCTAAGACGCCGCTCCTAACATGGAATGATGATGAGGAATCAGCTTCTAATGATGACTCAAGTGATGAGATGGACAATCTAGCCTTTGTTGGTATTGATGATGAAGGATCCATAAGAGAAGAAAATGTGGATAGTTATTATTCAAATTCGGATGATGCAAGTGAGGTAAACTCAATTAACTCTGATTTACCTTACCATGTTAGATGAACTAACCATGCATGTGCCAAGTAATGTATCTATCATTGAGTTCATGGAATTGAAAAATAAAAATAATGAGCTTGAAAAGAAGAATACTCATTTGAAGAAAATCATTTCTGATTTAATGGTTGAAAAGGCTCCTGAAATCAACCATGATGATCTTATTGCTGATTTAAAGGAGAAACTCATTCAATTCGAAGGAGTTAATAAATTAATTATACAAAGGAATGAGGTTCTTATGAAAGAACTCAGGGATTTAAGGTCAAAGATTAAAGCTAGAGATGAGTGTATAGAATCATACAAGATTAAGGAATCTAGCCAAGCCGAGTCTTCAAAATCTGCTGAGAAGAGAAAACAGCAAGTTGATCAGACAAACAGCAAGCCATTCTGATCAAACAGCAAGCTGAACTGATCTCTCTCCCGGAAAAAGAGGTCAAGGATCTCGAGAAAGGGATGGAAACGTTTGTTCAAGGAGAAGACAGCTTAAAGACAATGATGAAGAAGCCAAATGTCCCTTTAGTTAGAGAAGGAGTTGGCTTAAACTTCAACAAAAAGCATGGCGCGCTCAAATATGATGGAAGAAATGGCATACCTTATAACTATGCTATGCCTTGGAAGACATGCAACAAGTGTGGTGGAAAAGGACATTTGGAAAAACATTATGTGGCTCAAGTCAATCACATAGCAAAAACAGCATACCAGAATGGAACAGCTAGTCGACAAACAGCTTACCAGAAAGAACAAGTCAGGGGACAAACAGCATGCCAGAATGCTTCTGTCAGAATGAAAACAGCTTACCATTCACCGAAAGTGGTCCAAATGTGGATCAAGAAAACTGATTTAAATGTTTTATATACTATTGCAACTAACCAATTTGGACCCAAACCTATATGGGTGCTAAAACATTGAGTTGGTGTTTGTTTGTTTTGTAGATATGTCTTGCGGC
The DNA here is from genome assembly GCA_036435485.1 of Saposhnikovia divaricata. Classification (NCBI taxonomy): domain Eukaryota; kingdom Viridiplantae; phylum Streptophyta; class Magnoliopsida; order Apiales; family Apiaceae; genus Saposhnikovia; species Saposhnikovia divaricata. The sequence continues at coordinate 63,548,979 of CM071598.1, forward strand.
TAAAGGAAGGTCAAAGCAATGGATTTTGGATAGCGGATGCACTAGACATATGTGTGGAGACAAATCTCAGTTCATAAGTCTCAAAATGAAGAAGGGTGGAAGAGTTACAATTGGTAATAGTAAGACTCTTCGAATCCTTGGTATTGGTTCTATTGGTAATAGTAATATTTCGATTGATAAAGTTCAATATGTCAAAGGTCTTTCATATAATTTACTTAGTGTCACTCAATTATTTGATGATGGACATTTTGTTCAGTTTGGCATTGATAAAACCACTATTACTATTGGTACTAACAAAATCCCCCTAGTTGCTATAAGGGAAGGAAATATATATGTATTAGACTTCAAAATGCAGGAAACAGCATGCTGTTTGGCTATAATAGACAATGATCCATATATATGGCATAGAAGATTGGGACATGCACATATGGACCTGATCAATAAATTATCAAGCAAGAATCTGGTCAGAGGTCTACCCAAACTGAAGTATACCAAGACTGAAGTATGTTCAGCATGCCAATTGGGCAAACAAATTCGAAGTACACACAAAGCAAAGAAAATGGTATCTACTTCTAAACCCTTAGAGCTTCTGCACTTGGACTTATTTGGTCCAGAATCTTATAAGAGTATTGGAGGTAAACAATATGGTTTTATTATTGTAGATGATTATTCTAGATTTACATGGGTATTGTTTCTTCGTACTAAAGATTGTGCTTTTTAAGAAACTGATAAAATTACTTGAGAACAAGCATGATACAAGACTTGTAGGCATAAGAAGTGATAGAGGAGGAGAATTTATCAATGAGAACTTTATTGCATATTGTGAAGAAAGAGGAATTTCCCATCAATTTTCTGCTCCAAGGACTCCACAACAAAATGGTGTGGTGGAAAGGAAGAATAGGTCACTTCAAGAAACTCGCCATTTAGGAACGCACTCTTTACGTCCATTTGATATAGCTTGATTTTCTTGAAACATGCATAGGCTAGAAGTATTCTTCTTAATTCCAAACGAGCAACAGGAGCATAAGTTTTATCAAAGTCAATGCCTTCTTGTTGGTTATAGCCTTGAGCTACAAGCCTTGCTTTATTTCGAGTAACGGTACCAAATTCATCAACTTTGTTTTTGAACACCCATTTTGTTCCTATAATTGAAGCATCTTATGGAGGCTTAACAAGTTCCCAAACATCACATCTTTCAAATTGATTTAATTCCTCTTGCATAGCCATGATCCAATTTTCATCTTCTAATGCTTCATTGATATTTTTGGGTTCTTCTTGAGCTAGAAAGGCAGCATGAGCACAATAATTTGCCTTTCCTCTTCTTGTTGTGATTCCATCAGTAATATCACCAATAACTAACTCTAGGGGATGATTCTTGACCGTTCTTGTTGACCTCGGTAAGGAATGTTGAGCTATTTCTTCATGAGTTGTCTTTCTTATCTTTGCTGGTGGTAACTGATCTTCTCCATTATAGAGAGGTAGTTTCTCAGTAGCCCTTGAACCTCTAGGACCTTCCAAAGTCATTCTTGCCATTTTTGAAATGGCATTTTCAACTTCAGCTTACTGACTTGAACTCCCAGCTTGCTGTTTTGAACCTCCAGCTTCCTGATTGTCAGTATCTGCATCCTCCTTAGCTTGCTGACTGTCAGTTTTAGTCTCAACTTCAGTTTGCTGATTTGAACTTTCAGCTTGCTGTTTTGAACCTCCATCTTGCTGATTTGATCTTCCAGCTTGGTGATTTGAACTTCCAGCTTGCCGATTTGAACTTCCAGCTTGCTGTTTGTCAGAAATTTGAGGTTGCATACTTTCTCTTTCACCTGAAAATTCTTCTTCATCTCTTGGTAGATCATTGTTATGTTCTTGAAATGTAACATCAATAGATTCTTCAACAATATGTTTATTTATATTATAAACTCTATAAGCCCTACTTGTTAAAGAATAACCAAGAAATATAGCTTTGTTGGATTTTGCATCGAATTTACCATCTTTACCAATTGTCTTGAGCACAAAACACTTAGAACCAAAAATCTTGAAGTAACTGATGTTTGGCTTCTTGTTTCTCAACAATTGATAAGGAGTTTTATCCAAAATAGGCATGATTATGATTCGATTCAACAAATAGCATGCTATATTCACAGCTTCGGCCCAAAAACTCCTAGGCAGCTTGCTTTCTTGTAGTAGAGCTGGAAGAGGAAGTCTATGTCAAACAGCCTCCTGGATTCGAGCATGAACAGTATCCAGACTATGTATTCAAGCTAAAGAAGGCCCTTTATGGTTTAAACAGGCCCCTAGAGCTTGGTACAAAAGGCTTAGTAAGTATCTAATCCAAAATGGATTCATTCCAGGTAAAATCGATCCCACAATATTTATTATTCAAAATGGTAAAGACATTTTAATTGTTCAAATATATGTGGATGATATTATTTTGGAGCTACTAATGAATCAATGTGCAAGTGGTTTTCAAAGTGTATGCATAGTGAGTTCGAAATGAGCGTGATGGGTGAGCTCAATTATTTCTTGGGTCTTCAAATTAAGCAATCTAAGGATGGCATATTTGTGCACCAATCTAAATATACAAAAAGTCTGCTCAAAAGAGTTGGTTATGAAGATGTTAAACCAAAATCAGCTCCTATGATCCAAAACAGCAAGCTGTTTGCAGACGAAAATGGTAAGGCAGTTGATATCAAAAGGTATCGAGGTATGATTGGAAGCTTGCTATATTTAACTGCTTCTAGACCTGACATGATGTATAGTGTGTGTGTTTGTGCAAGGTTTCAATCCAATCCTAAGGAGTCTCACTTAAATGCTATTAAAAGAATTTTTCGATATTTAAGTGGAACCATTACTCTTGGTTTGTTCTATCCTATCATAAATACTTTTGATCTTGTTGGGTATAGTGATGCAGATTATGCAGGTTGTCAAGTTGATAGAGAAAGTACTAGTGGTGTTTGTACATTTCTTGGACAAAGTTTGGTTTCATGGCAATGCAAGAAACAAACTTCTGTAGCGTTATCCACGGCCGAAAGAGAGTATCTAGCAGCTGGGAGCTGTTGTTCTCAACTTCTATGGATGATTCAAACACTAAGGGACTTTGATATCAAGTGTGAAAAGGTTCCAATAAATTGTGACAACACTAGCACCATTAATATTTTAAAGAATCCGGTGAATCACTCAAGAACGAAGCATATCGATGTTCGACACCATTTCTTGAGAGATAATGTTGCTAAAGGCAAGATAGAGTTGGTCTTTGTTCCAACAGAGTTTCAACTAGTTGATATATTCACAAAGCCTCTTGCTGAAGAAAGATTTTCAGTCATTCGAATGCAACTTGGTATGTGTTCTATCTAAAACAGCATGCTGCATGATTGTTTGCAGGACATGTTAGCTTACCGTGTACAGGTAACATTCAACAAATAGCAAGCTATCTATGCAGGTAAAATACCACAAACAGCAAGCTGTTTGTGCAGGTAACGTACTGCAAATAGCATACTGTTTGTCATCGCTGTTAGCTTACCATTTGTTCTATTCGCATGTTACCATTGGTATACTGAATGCATTATATTCTGCATATCATTTGTTGATCTTAAGTGTTTTAATTTTTGATGGATTAAGGGGGAGAACTTCAGGAGAATATTTAATGAAAATGTATTATTGGATGTTTCTATTTGATCTTATTAGATTATTGTTTTATATCTAATTTTGAGATGCAGAGATTTAGGGGGAGTTATCCTAATTCTCCTAAATTAGTTGTAATCATCAAAAAGGGGGAGATTGATACTCATAAGTTTTGATGATCACAAACAGTAAGCCATTGGGCTTATTAGTAGATATAAAACAGCATGCTAGTTGTGTATGTACTCACTTGGTTTTGCAGGGTATAATAGCTTACTGATTGTATATTCAGTTTGTCACAAATAGCAAGCCATTTGTACAAACAGCAAGCCATTTTCAACTGTTCAGAATTCCTGTAGATAAAGATCAAACAGACATATCTATGTTCTCAGGAAACTTGGTTGATGATATGTAAATGCAAAAGTATAAGGCCATGTATCTGTTCAGTTCACCAGAACCAAAACAGCAAGCTGACATTAACTTGCTATGTTATTTCGGTACGGTACTAACTTGGTTTTACAGGGAAAATTAGCTTACTGATTCTATAATCAGTATATCATAAACAGCAAGCCAAATGCATGGACAATCAGCATACCAGTCTCACAAACAGCGTGCCAGCTTCACAAACAGCAAGCTGTTTCTGTCTGACAAAAATAAATAATCTTACGGTTTTCAAGGAGCATTTGGTGGAGACAACTTTAGAAATATTGTAATGAACCCTCTGAATTATTCTATCACTCCAGCACACTCGTTTCAAATATATTGGGGGACAATATATTCTTTGTATTGAAATAAAGAAAAGTAGCATGATACTTTTAACTTTTCATTACCAACCACATGCTCTTGTCTCCCTCATCATATCTAATATTATTCTTCATGTTCTACACGCTCCATCTCTTCACTATCATCAGGTTAACAAGCTCCTTCATTACCAAAAACACAAAAACACTTCTAACGGTCTCTTGAGAAATTCTATCCGTTGGATCCTTTCAAATTATGTTTAATTGTTCTTGTTTACCTATTTAAGAGCTGCTCTTTTTCAGTTCTTATCATCCATTATTGAATATCTATCAAGTGCAGGAAAAAGAAACTATACACAACCACCAAGCTTACATTTCAAAATCTTTCTAAACCTTTCAAACCCATATATACACGCATATATATATTCAGAGGGTTCATAGGTTGAGTTGTATTTATTCAAATCATTGTATTGTTCAAGTTGTAATTGATTTGTTGTTGTACAAGGTTGGCTTAAGGTTTAGGGTGGGTCGAACTAGGCTAGAGAAGGATACTTGGGAAGTATTGCTTAGAGAGATAGTTCAGCACAGGAAACAGCAAGCCATTTGTAAGCAGCAAGGGTGTAAGGGAGATATATTGTTGGATCTTGTAATTGGTTTATATTTGATCAATAATATATTCTCTTACAAAGTTGGTAAGGGACCAGGACGTAGACCATAGGGGTTTAGGGGTCGAACCTGGCTAAAAGATCTTGTGTTCTTTAATTTTCTGCATTTTAGTTACAAACAGCGTACCATTTGCAAACTGATAAAACACAAACAGCAAGCTGTTTGTAGTAATTTTTAAAACAGTTCATAAAATAGGATTTTTAGCCATAAACACCTATTCACCCCCCCTCTAGGTGTTGTTTTCAATTGTTCATTCCTAGTGCAAAAAATAAAAAAAAATTGGGGTGAATAATTCATATTACATCGATATCATTACAATCAAGCTGTACGATTTTATATCAAATAACTTAATTTGTATTTATCAAAGTCAAACATAATTTTAACACTACTTCAAATTTGGGATTCCGCCACTCTTTTGTACAGTAAGGATTGTGACACTTTGAAAAAAACGTGTGACTAAAGATCTTCGTCCCAAATTTTAGCCACACAATTGTTTTTCGAGTGACCGAAAACACATTTTTTGGAAGATTTAATCACAACTTAAAAAAATGTGTGACAATATTTAGTCATGTTCCAAATATGTGACCAAATATGATAAAACAGCATGGTTTTTTGTTGACTTTGACCAATTCCAAAATTTATGGTCATACTTGAGAGATAGAAGTGTGACAATAACTAGCGACGCTTCTTTGCTGTGTCTAAATGTTACGAAACGACCACAGTCGTTTTCGGTGATGTGGCTAAATGGGAAATAACCTATGGTCATTACATTTTATATGTGATTAAAAAGTAGAGTTTTCTGCATATATGTCAGAGCTTTGTTCGCTTAAGGAAGCTAATTTGATGTGTTCTAGGGTTCATATTCGAAAATTGGGGTTTTTTGATGTGTGAATTGTTCGGTCATAGTGAAGAGATTTATGTGTGTAATTGAAGGTTTTATGTTTGAATTAGACTGAGTCGAGTTCTTTTTTTTTATCGATTTTAATTCATTCGTTTGGATTGATGTGATATAGTTCAGTTAATTTAATGTTGTGAGCAGTTTGAGGACAACTAAAGCTTCATTTTAACACTAAGAACGCTGAATTTGGTTCGCGTTTCTGGATTTACGAGTGTTCGCGGGATTCTGGGCGAAGCTCGCCGGAATTTGGTTTTCTTGGTTCGTTTCAACAGAATTCTGACCGGTTGTCGTATGTTCAAAACTTCCAACAACTGTAATTTAGATTGGCATAATAGTTTATACAAAATGCTTTTGGTCCTGAACAAAGATTGTGTGTAATAATTTACAATGTTAGACAACTATAATCAAAATATTACTTATAAATAAATCACATTGTATTTAGGCAACTGTAACTAGAAATCTAGATACAATGTTGGCATTCAAGCTAAATCTAGTTAAAAGGGAGCCAACGACTGCAAAAAAAATGAAGATGATGATTGACCAGTTTTACGGAACTCTGTTTGCTTTTCTGTTTTGGAAACTTGGAGGCTCGTTTTGGATTCTGCAGCTGCCATCTTTTCAGCTTTGTCCATGGAAGCTGCTAGCCTGTCCTTGAGCTCCGCTTCTCATTCTCTCTCCACCTCGGCCTGAAGGTAAACCAATGTACAAAATCCACAAGTTACAGTATGATGAACGAGAACATGTTCTCACTGGGGTTCAAAGTTCCAACTGTTTAAATTCACATTTACATACAGCTGTGCTGTTCTCTCCTCTTTCCGCTCAGCAACTGCGACATATAATGGTTTGCTCATAGTCATTTTCCTTTCATCCTAGAGTTTTGTTTGTTAGCTTTAATACACATATTGACAGGCTGATCGAGTTTGTGATAATCAATAGTATACTTATAAAATACTAACAGAAAAGAAAACATATGACACAAGTTCCATACACTATATAAACTATACCACATACAGATGTCTTCATATATAGCCCTACCTTAGTGGATCTGCAAATAATCTTTGACCAAAAGTTACAAACTAGTCTCCTGATTGGACATAAACCAAGACAGAGAAGAAACACTGAAAATTCAGAGAAGAAAGCAATAAGATTAATTAAAATTAAGGATTAATTGTTTGACCATACTAGTATACATTTTAAAGATGAATTTTAAAGATTAATTAAAAAAAATAACCTTCCCATAAAAATATGTTCTCTGAGTCCCAATATTGTCGGTCGTCACATAATCACATCCTATCACAAGTTTTCAGAAATTCCTCAAGTACATTCTCATTTTGAAAGCTTCCTCAAAGTAATTATCCTATAAGTAGAGAGTTCAGTCACTTGACTATACCATATTCATTAAAAGGCCTGAAAAGGTTTAAAAGGTCACCTGATTCATCGTGTGAATATGATGGCATGATTCTGATTTTCTGGTTTCCCTTTTCCTATTTTAGTTGGAGAACCTGGAAGCTTGATTCGATATATTTCTTAATCTCACAACAATATCAGAATAAGCATATACAGTAAATATTTTAGTCAACAGCCACTAAATTATCATCACAAAATTAAATAACTTCTTATTTTCATGGAATAAAACTTGAGCCCTTCACTGGATAATGTTTTCTCATAAGCAATAACTCACCTCATCTAACTCATTCACACCTTTAGCAAGGACAGAGTAGTACACTTTCTTAGATTTTCCATCAAGAGATTCCTCTCTTTCATCAATATAGGCTACACACTGAAATAGAGCTTCCTATAAACAAAATGTCAAAATTAAAACCTTTCCTGATGCCAAATAACAGAAACAGATATAATGCAAAATGATTTGAAACTCAGCTTCTTCAGTGACCGTGGCTCTACTCGAAGCTCTGTCTCCATTTTTGCCCCCTCTGCTATGTCCTCTCTTCTTCAAGAAAACATATATACACAGAGACTATATGTATATGTATAATGGAAGCACACTCGATTTTAAGCTTCGATTTTGCCTAATTAGCACCAATCGAGCCAACTCCAAATAAATTAAATTTATGGCTCTACCTAATTGAAAATCAATTTGAGGATTTAGGGTGAGCAGCGAGAGAGAGAGAGAGAGAGAGAGAGAGGGAGAGGGAGAGGGAGAGGGAGAGGGAGAGGGAGAGGGAGAGAGAGAGAGAGAGAGAGAGAGAGAGAGAGAGAGAGAGAGAGAGAGAGAGAGAGAGAGAGAGAGAGAGAGAGAGAGAGAGAGAGTCTGGAGAGGTGAGCAGCGAGAGAGAGGTTGGGGGAGAGAGAGATGTGAGATGAGGTGTTTGTGTGAAAAAATGGGGGGAGATCTGAATAATTGGGGGTAAAAAAATGGGAGAGATCTGAATAATTGGGGGGAATTATTTTTGGTAAAGGAGAAATATTTGGTTGTTACTTTTAAAACGTATATAAAATAATACTATTAATATTACTAAATAGCATAGAAGATTAGTTTAAATTTTTTTTATTTTTTTACACATAGCTAAAACGTACAGATGTTAATAAACATTCATTTTTGTGTTTGAAAAAAATAATCAAAAAATAAAAAGGGTGGGTTATGCGATATTTTAGCAAAAACGTAGTAAAAGCGCTACTTCCTATGACGGGACACGTTCGAGATTCACTGAATAATTTTTTTGAATGATTTTTTCGACTATCGAACCGTACGGATGCTAATAAATACTCATTTTAGTGTTGGGAAAAAATAATAAAAAAATAAAAAAGGGTGGGTTGTGCGATATTTTAGCAAAAACGTAGTAAAAGTGCTACTTCCTATAACGGGACACGTTCGAGATTCGCTGAATAACTTTTTTGAATGATTTCTTCGACGATCGAACCGTACGGATGTTAATAAACACTCATTTTAGCATTGAGAAAAAATAATCAAAAAATAAAAAGGGTGGGTTGCGCGATATTTAAGCAAAAACGTAGTAGAAGTGCTACTTCCTATAACGGGACAAGTTCGAGATTCAATGAATAATAGTTTTGAATGATTTCTTCGACGATCGAACCATACGGATGTTACTAAACACTCATTTTAGTGTTGGGAAAAAATAATCAAAAAATAAAAAGGGTGGGTTGTGCGATATTTTAGCAAAAACGTAGTAAAAGTGCTACTTCCTATAACGGGACACCTTCGAGATTCACTGAATAATTTTTTTGAATGATTTCTTCGACGGTCGAACCGTACGGATGTTAATAAACACTCATTTTTGTGTTGGGAAAAAATAATCAAAAAATAAAGAGGGTGGGTGTGCGATATTTTATCAAAAACATAGTAAAAGTGCTACTTCCTCTAACGGGACATGTTCGAGATTCACTGAATATTTTTTTTGAATGATTTCTTCGACGATCGAACCATACGGATATTAATAAACAGTCATTTTAGTGTTGAGAAAAAATAGTCAAAAAATAAAAAGGGTGAGTTGTGCGATATTTTAGCAAAAACGTAGTGAATGTGCTACTTCCTATAACGGGACACATTCGAGATTCACTGAATAATTGTTTTGAATGATTTCTTCGACGATCGAACCGTACGGATGTTAATAAACACTCATTTTAGTGTTGGAAAAAAATAATCAAAAAATAAAAAGGGTGGGTTATGCGATATTTTAGCAAAAACGTAGTAAAAGTGCTACTTCCTATAACGGGACACGTTCGAGATTCACTGAATAATTGTTTTGAATGATTTCTTTGACGATTGAACCGTACGAATGTTAATTAACACTCATTTTAGTGTTGGAAAAAAATAATCAAAAAATAAAAAGGGTGAGTTGTGCGATATTTTAACAAAAACGTAGTAAAAGTGCTACTTCCTATAACGGGACACGTTCGAGATTCACTAAATATTTTAAAAAAAACGTAGTAAGAAGGAGAAGAACTCATACAAGAATAATTGTAAATATTTTAATTTTTTTGCACATCACTATATTCAATATATATCATCATCCGTACGATCAAATCATCGAAAAAAGATTTTAATACGGGATTATTCCAAAATTAAAATTTTTTCGAATTCATTTATATCTGGTCAATCTTTTTTGCAAGTTTTAAAGTTTAGAAATTTTACTAAAACAATACTTTTTACAAGTTTTTTATATTAAAAATCTATAATAATATATCACATATGACCATTTTAGAAATTACTAACTTTTTTTAAAAAATTTTGAAAGTATTATTAATTAGGCAAAAATTACTAATCTTTAAATATTATTGGGCACGGGTGGGGTTTGTGGCGCCCAAAAATTGGGGAAAAATTAAACATACCGCCATTGAAAACTCTCACCAAATAAGGTCTTTCTTTATCTCAAACTTTTATTTTTTAATCTTCTCACTTTTTTTTCAGTCTCTTTCTGGGATTTCCCCAAATTGGATTTACGTAGATTAGGCAACATAGACGGTGAGTGTTTGTGTCTCTTTGATGGCGTGGATTTCTCAGAACCACTAACTCGAGCTCGGTTTGAGGAGTTGAACAATGATATATTCAGAAAGACAATGGGGCCTGTAAAGAAGGCAGTGCAAGACGCTAATCTGGTGAAGCATCAAATTGATGAAAGTACCAGAATCAACTTGTTGCAAGAAGGCACCAACCAAAGGAGTATATCTGGGTCTCCATCAGCATCTAGGGGCCTCAGTTCAGGCATGAAGCCTCCCTCCATCGCCAAGTTAATTAATAAAAATAAACATTTGGTTCTGTTTGTGAGTTTCAATTATGGATTATTTTTCATTTCTTTGTAGAGTTCTTCAGTGGATCATGTCACAGTATTCTGTTTCTAGTAAGGTCTCTCTATGTTTGTAATTGTCTTGTGTCTTTTGTTGTATATCATCAAGGGAAAACGGGGACAACGATCAAAAGAATCATTTTGCTGAAAACGGGGACAACAATCTCAAGCTCAATTGATTTTGCTAGATGTAGGTGTTCCTGATTTTATCACAAACATAAAGGTGATTTCATTATCTTTAAGCTCAATTGATTTTGTTTGTGATAAAATCAGGGAACACCTACATCGAGCAAATCTCAAGCTCTCTCAAACTCGTTTAAAGGTAAATTCATCCTGAATTATCCTTTTTAAATTCATCGTTGTTTTGAATCGACTTTGTTGTGTGTATTTTGAATCTTGTGTGTTTGTTGGTAAATCGATTTGTTTCCTTTTTTTCAGTTAGTTTTTGTGTTGGTAAAAGGTTTTGCCTATGTGGAATTTGTTGAAGTTGAAGCTATCCAGAATGCTATCCTTTTAAATGCTATCCTTTTGACTGTGGCATTTGGTATGGGGCTTGACAATAGTGATGTTGGGGCTGTAAGAATTAATAGTCAATTTTTTAGTGTGTCTGCTACTTCTTTTGGTAAATATTTATAATTAAACTTAAGTAATCTCCAGGGTAATTCACTACAGCCTGCCAGAAAGCTTGGAAGAGTATGTCCAGGTTGCTTATCATTCCCAAAACTAAGAGTTGATTACATATACTCTTATAACCATAACATGATTGGGTATTTGATTCCATATTTGTAGGAGATTGGTCGTGCTGGACGGGATGAGAGATTGTCTTTCTGCCATCTTCTTTTTGACGATATCACATATTATAGGCTTCGTAGTCTTATGTACAGGTAGCTTACTTATTGCCTATTCGTCGCTGCATTTTAGTTCATATGTGTTAAGGTTATCAGATTTGGTAATGCTATTATGTGATTTGCAGTGACGGGCTAGACGAATATGCAGAGAAAGGCATGAAGCTCTATCTGACTTGGCTTATGCATTTGGAATGAATTACGTCTTTGCAGAAAGCTGGGCTCCAGAGTATGGGAATGCCATATTGTCAAAATGGCCAATCAACCATTAGAAAGTGCAGAGAAGGTACGACGATCAAGATTTTCGGTACCTTTTTTCTTTTCCATTACCTAGAACATAGTATCATCAGTTTGGTAGCTTATTTAGTTTGCTAAAATCCGAATTATTTGCATAAACAAAAGCTATTTCCATTACCTAGAACATAATATCATTATAGAATTATTTGCTAAATTCTCTTATGTATGACTTCTGATTACTGATTGATTCCATTCGGTTTAGCTTAAAAAATGATGTATGCTAGTAGCATAAAGTTCTTGACAAGGCTCTAATAGCCTTTAGTAGTTTGAAGTAACAAACTTCTTAAGGGGAGAAGAGTACATAGATGCCAAAGATTTTGCAGGGGACTATGAGCCAGTTGTGACGATTGCCAAAGGCCAAAGTACTTGCCTCTGTTGTAGAAGAAGCCTCATTTGTGTATGAGTGTATATTCTTTAACTTATATTTGTTGGATGCAGATGTGCAGGGTACGTGCAAGAATGGAACACGAGTAGATTACATTATGGCGTCACAAGACTTGCATTATAAGTTTGTTCCTGAAACATATTCAGTGATTTCATCAAAAGGCACATCTGATCATCATCTAGTGAAGGTTGATATCGTGAAAGCAGCTGACAGAAGACCAAAGAAACTAAAACAAAAGGTTGCAATAATAGTCAGTTTGAAAGGCAGAGTGTGTAAACTTGTAACACTATAACTAATGTAACTCAATTAAAGGAAAAGATACTTAACCAGAAGACAATCAAGAACAAGAAGCCACAAGAAATCAACACTAAATGAAGACAAGGTAATTGATACAAATGAGCATGTTAACTATGATCAAGCCAAGAAGAAATCATTGAGAGAAGTTCAAGTAAAAGTTGTTCATGCCTCAGTGATTTGAGAAATAAAGAATCAAGATCATAACTATCAGTATCAACAAGACAAATTGATTTCAAGTGAACAAGAAGGAAAGCGAACATTGGAAAGCCACGTTACTAAGTGAATATGGAAATTTATTCAAGAAGCAAAAACACTATCAAGACTAGTCACTTATGAACCAGACCAGTGCATCAAGTGTCAGGACATTGATAGCAAGTTTATGTCAGTAATAAAGATCCATGTTCAAGAGCTTGGTGAAGAATAAAGAAGACATGAAGATATCACAAGTTCAAGATGTGCATTGAAGTTTCAAGTTGAAGACCAGAATATTTTCTAAGTACTAAATATTCTAAATGTCCAAGTAGAATATTTCTAAGTAGAAGTTCTACTTAGAAATTCGAGATGGCTAAGTAGAAATTCTCAAGCAGAAGTTCTACTTAGAGTGCAGCTTCAACATGACACATGGCATCTTCTGATTGGCAGATTTCCAAGCTTTCAAGATAAGGCAAGATTTATGTGGACATCATTGGGCCACGTATATCTTAGTCTTTGAAGACTACAGGACATAGATTACATGTAGTATAAATAGAAGTACTTGTGTAATGTTTTTAGGTGTGAGCAATTCTTGAGAGAAACACATGTAAAAGAGAGAGAGTGTATTCACAGAGCTTAATATCATTCACTTCTCTCTGAACTTCTGTTATACTTTGTAATAAATGTTGTAGCAACCACTTCAAGTTATATATAAGACATATATTCCTTGAATCTGTGTGTTCGTTTATTGCATCGTATTTATTGCTTCTCATATTTGAAAAGTTGTATTCACCCCCCCTCTACAACACATTTGGACCTAACAATTGGTATCAGAGCAATATGTTTAACATACAAAACATAGATCCTTGTGTTTAGTAGAAGAATCGTGATTTTTCATTTTCTAGATCTACTTTTCTAAAATTCTGGAAAAGTGAGCTTTAATTCGTTTGTAGTGAAAACTCATCCGAAAAATTATTTAAATACTCCAGGTGTGATTATTTAGCTTGGGTGTATTTTAATTAATTTTTGTGAATTAATCTGGGTACTTTGATATTTGGTGTTCTTGAGTGTTCATCATTTGTTCTTATCAAAGAAGACGACCCAACAACTTTTTGATCTCCTTTTCAAACAGATAAATAGTAAAAGACTAAAAAGGTGTTTTTGGATTTTTAATTTGCATTATTCACGGCCGAAAGTACATCAGAACATACTCAGTACCTAACACGTGGGTTAGGTGGGTTAGGTGAGTAAAGCCTCAAAAGTCAAAAAGGTGTTAAAGAGATAATATTGTTTATTCAATATTAAAGTGATCTGCAGCAAAATTATTCTAAGGACAAAAGTTCTACATAGAATTTCTAATTGAGATTTTCTACATAGAATTTCGACTTGGATAACTTCTACTTGGTGAAGTTCGACTTGAGCAAAAATTTCTACTTAGAGAAATTTCGACTTAGGCAGAAATTCTACATAGCCTAGTCTTGGGTACTTAGAAACTTTTAGTGACCAGAATTGAAATGGCTCCTAAAAATGCATTCAAGATCCCAATGTTCAACCGAGATCACTATGAAGAATGGGTTTTCAGAATGAGACTCTATTTAGAGACTGTTAACCCTGAATATCTGGAAGTCCTTGACAAGGGTAAATTTGTTCCAATAGTGGTTATTCCTGCGCATACGGAAGGAGGGGTAGTTATAGCACCTCGGTCTGAGCCTAAAAAGGCCTCGGAGTTTTCAGATGCTGACAAGGAGCAAATAGCTTTTGATACTGCCGTACGACAAACCTTGATGGAATCTCTTGATCACGAAATGTTCAACATAGTCAAAGGTCTGACTACAGCAAAGAAGATTTGGAACAAGATAGAAGTTGTCTTGGAAGGATCTGCAGAGGTTAGAAGTAACAAGACACTCATACTCAAGATGGAGTATGACACCTTTAGAATACGAAAAGGAGAAGGCATAACAGACGTCTATCTACGATTCAGTCAGTTGGTATTGGATTTGAATCTGAGAGGTGTAACTCTCCCCATGGTTGAGACTAATACGAGATATCTGAGGAACCAGCCAAAGAGCATTGAACATAGGGTCTACGCAATAAGAGAAACCAAAGATTTGCATACAACTTCTCTGGAAGAATATTATGGAATATTAAAGACCTATGAGCTGGAAACACTTCAAGATCAAGCATGGGACAATGATTCAAAAGGAAAAGAAACTGCATCAGGATTAGTTGCTGATGAGGAAGAGTCTAAGAAGGCAATGGTTGCAGAAAAGACTAAATCATCACATACACCACATCAAGTTGATAATGATGACGAGTGCACATCTAACAGTGATGATGACTACTACACCCAAGAAGAGCTGGATAACAGGGACGATAGTGTCGTGGCATACATGGCAAGGAAGTTCAGCAACATGAGATTCAGAAAGAGCAACCAACCAAAGAGAAATTCTTCATCTTACTATCGGGCTGCTAGGGGTGGTGGTAGTTCGTCAGGCTACAAAGGAAAAGGCAAGAATACCAGCTACAAATCTCCTTTGGATTTCAAAATGAAGTTCAAATGCTATAACTGTGGTGAAGCTGGACATTTTGCTACCGACTGCAAAAAGCCTAAACAGACTTATCCAAAAGAGACATATGAAGCCCTCAAAAGCAAGTATGAATCGCTGGTGAAAGAAAGACATGGAAAAAGAGCTTTGTTAGTGACAGAAGGAAGAGCTTGGGATGATTCAGATGAGGAAGATGTTACTCATGTAGCAAACTTTGCCCTCATGGCTGAGACATCAGAGGAACCAGAGGTACCAGTTCTAACCCTTAAAGTAGAAATGTCCATTGATGATTATAAGGAACAGAACGGGGCTCTTAGTGAAGAGATCTATATGTTGTGCAAAAGCCTAGACTCTTCTCAAAAGGAACAGAAAACACTTGTTGCCAAAAGCAGAATGCTTGAGGCAAAAGTGGAAGAGTTAGAGGCTGCTTGCACTGTAGATACTTCCCTAAGAGACTTTATTAAATCTCTAGAACACAAGCTCATCCTTAAGGAAGAAGTAGAAGCATGTCTTAGGGACAAACTAGCTGAGTTAGAAACTAAATGCGAAGCTTACAAACTAGCTGCTAGTAAAGTGTATGTAGATAATGACACATTTAAGAAGATAACTGGAGTAGGTATAGGACTTGATTATTCTGACCTTCCTAAGAAAGATGGAAAGAGACCTATCGATACTAGTTCCAGTGACTTTAAAAAGGAAATTCCTAGCCCTCTTAAATCAGATGTCAAACCTATCTACAAACACCTTGTTCCTAGAATAGAAGAAGAAGAGACTGAATTAATAGCTAGATATGAGATTGAGATGGAAGATCGCCAGAAAGCACAACCTATAACTCCTATCAAACAAGTTAAAATCAATTTCCCTAGAGATCAGTCTAGACCAGGATTAGGAGCTAAGGCTGTTAAACAACCAGGAAAGAAAGAAAAAGGAATAAAAGAGGTCAAGGCTGAACGAATAAAGAAAGCATGTTATCACTGTAAATCTACTGAACATCTTTCTTATGCATGTAAAGCTAACATAAATGTTCCTGCTGCACATGCCATGCCTACCACACATACAATGAATAATCTGCATCAGAATCATGCACAGTGTGGTCAACCTAATTGTATGCCATGCACTTTTAACGTCATGCAAACTTTTGTGAATTTAATGAATGCATCTAGCCAGTCATGCTCAAATACTGTTGCTAGTTCAAACATCAAGAAAAAGCATGTGAGAGCCAAGACTGTCAGTCCTCCTAAAGTTAGGAGTGACAAACCTTCTCCTAAGACTAACAAATCTGTCAAGTCTGAGAAAGGAAAGAAGAAAGTCGAAAGCTCTAGTAATGTTAAGAAAAGTGCATCTCCTGTTGTTAAATCTGTTGATTCTCGATCTTATCGAAAAACCGGGCCCAATCAAAGTTGGGTTCCGAAGAATGTCTAACCAATCTGTCATTGCAGGGCATTAAGCAGAACAGAAATAAAGTTATATGGGTGCTAGACAGTGGAGCATCGAGGCATATGACTGGAAACAAGTCCCTGCTTACAGAGTTGGTTATGAAAGCTGGCCCTTATGTTACCTTTGGAGATGACAGCATAGGTGTGACAAAGGGATATGGCAAACTGAAGACTGGTAATGTCATCATTGAAGATATTTCCTATGTTGAGGGACTGAAGCACAATCTGTTGAGTATCAGTCAATTCTGTGACAAAGGTTACGAAATTGTCTTCAACAAGAAAGGTGTACCAATCACTCACATCAAGGAAGGCTCATTGGCTTTGAGAGGAGTTCGAAAGGCAGATCTTTTTGTTGCAGACATGGATTCATCAAATCAGAATGAGGTCACCTGTTTCTACAGCAAAGCCTCGGATGATGAAAGCTGGTTATGGCACAAAAAGCTATCTCACTTAAACTTCAAAACGATTAATGCTCTCGCGAGACGAGAATTGGTGAGAGATCTACCTCAAATGGAGTTCGCTCCTAAAGGACTCTGTGAAGCCTATGAAATGGGAAAGTCGAAGCGAGCATCGCATAAAAGCAAAGAAATTTCTAGTATTACTGAGCCTCTGCAACTTTTTCATATGGATTTGTTTGGCCTAGTGAATGTCCTATCTTTGTCTAGGAAAAGATATGCATTGGTAATCGTGGATGACTTCTCCAAGTATACATGGGTATTGTTCGCAATGACGAAAGACGAAGTACCTTTCCTAATCATTGATCAAATCACTCAAATTGAGAATGTTTCAACACTTACTGTGAAGACGATTAGATCAGACAATGGCACTGAATTCAAAAATGCAGTGCTGAATGACTTCTGTGTATCTAAGGGAATACGTCGTCAGTATTCAGCCCCGAGAACTCCACAGCAAAATGGAGTAGTTGAAAGGAAGAATAGAACTTTGGTTGAAGCAGCAAGAACCTTGTTGTATGATTCGAAACTTCCTCTGTACTTCTGGGCCGAAGCAGTGAGTACCGCTTGTTACACTCAAAATAGAACCTTGATCATAAAAGATAAAGAAAAGACACCATGTGAGCTAATGAACAACAGAAGACCAACAATCAAATACTTTCATGTCTTTGGAGCAAAATGCTATGTACTTATAGATGATGAAAATCTAGGCAAGTTTGCAGCAAAAGCTTTTGAAGGAATCTTTGTTGGTTACTCCACAGATGTGGTGGCAGCTTATAGGGTATTCTTAGTGAATGATCGAAAAGTGACTGAAAGCTACAATGTCAGATTCGACGATACCAAACTCCCATCAATTTCTAGAGATTCTAGTGAACCTGAGTCCGTAAAATTTCAGAATCTGGACTTAGATGAACTTGAAGATGAACCTGAGTTAGTTGTCCCATTAAATGTTCCAAGTGTACGTGAAGAACCTGAGTCTAGTGAACAATCTAATTCTACAAGATCGGAAGAGACTTCTTCAGTACGAACCGGCAATAACTCAGGGGGAGTAAATAGCAGCTCAAGGACAACTGTTCAAGGCTCGAGACGAGTTGACAGTAGTTCTGTAGGAGCTGGCACTAACTCAGGGGGAGTTAGTGAGAATAATCAAAGTATTCAGCACCACAACTCAGAAAGTCAAGCTGAATCATCAAGACAATTTCCAGGAGAACGGGTATGGAATAGAGATCATCCGTTTGAATTAATTATTGGTGATCCAGATGCTGGTGTGACTACTAGAAGAACTGCAAGAGCTGACCTGGCTAATATTTCCTTATATTCTGGGTTCTTATCCAAGCTTGAACCTAAAGAAATAGAAGAAGCTCTTGGTGATGCTGATTGGGTGATTGCAATGCAAGAGGAACTCAATCAGTTTGAAAGGCAGAAAGTTTGGAAACTGGTACCCCGACCAAAGAACATATCAGTAATTGGAGCTAGGTGGGTATTCAGAAATAAACTGGATGAAAACGGACTTGTAACACGAAACAAGGCTCGTTTGGTTGCAAAAGGTTATTCTCAGCGAGAAGGAATTGATTATGATGAAACCTATGCACCGGTTGCAAGACTTGAGGCAGTCAGGATGTTCTTGGCATTTGCAGCACATAAGAACTTCAAGGTTTTCCAGATGGATGTGAAAAGTGCCTTCCTGAACGGAGAGTTAGAAGAAGAAGTGTATCTGGAATAGTCGCCTGGCTTCATTGATCCAGAACATGTAGATTTTGCGTATCTTCTCTTCAAATCTGTCTATGGCCTCAAGCAATCCCCAAGGCGATGGTATGAAACCCTATCCTTATTATTAATTGAAAATGGTTTTACTAGGGGAGTAATTGATAAAACATTGTTCTATAAAAATGTAAGAAATGACTTAATACTTGTTCAAGTCTATGTGGACGATATTATTTTTGGGTCATCTAATGAGCGCTTGTGCGAGAAATTTGCTAAGCTAATGCAGGAAAAATATGAGATGAGCATGATGGGAGAGCTGTCCTTCTTCCTTGGATTACAGATCAGTCAGAGAAAAGATGGTATCTTTATCTGTCAATCCAAGTACGTCAGAGATTTACTCAAGAAGTACAATCTAGAAGATGCATCAGCAGCTAAGACTCCCATGGCAACAGCCACGAAGCTTGATGAAGACAAATCAGGTAAACCAGTTGACATCACAAGCTATCGAGGTATGATTGGCTCACTCCTCTATTTAACTGCAAGTAGACCCGATATAATGTTCGCAACTTGTTTATGTGCAAGGTTCCAAGCGGATCCTAGAGAATCACATCTTGTAGCCATCAAGAGAATTTTTAGGTATCTCAAGGGCACACCAAATCTAGGGATTTGGTACCCAAGAGATACAGGTTTTAATCTAATTGGCTATTCGGATTCAGACTATGCAGGTTGCAGGATTGATAGGAAAAGCACATCTGGTGCTTGTCAATTTCTTGGCAGAAGATTGGTGTCCTGGCAAAGTAAAAAGCAACATACAGTATCTACTTCTACTGCTGAAGCTGAGTACATTGCTGCTGGAAGCTGTGTAGCTCAAATACTGTGGATGAGGAACCAATTGAAGGATTATGGCATGGAGCACAAGAAAATTCCAATTATGTTTGACAACACAAGTGCCATTGCCATAACCAACAATCCTGTAGATCACTCAAGAACCAAGCACATCGACATCATGTATCACTTCATTAGAGAACATGTCGAGGAGGGGAATGTGGAGCTACATTTAGTGCCCACAATGCAACAAATTGCAGATATATTCACCAAACCTCTTGATGAAGTAACATTCAATAGATTGGTTGGTGAATTGGGAATGCTTAACACAAGTTAGTAAAGCCTCCTATCTGTAAAATCCAGATTTATGTTTGTTTGTGCAAGCTACTCAATCATTATGTGCTTAGACTTTAAAATGCCTAATTAATGATTGTTATAGGTTGCATATAATGTCATTTTACATGAATTCATTGTGTTTTAAGTGTCTTTAATAGCACAAATCTTTGAATTTATGCTTGTTAGATTGCATGATCATAGGGGGAGTTAAATTCATAGTATTCTAAATTTTGCATGATTTTTAGATGAATTTACCTATGATTTTCATGTAATTAGAGGCCTTAGAATTGAATATCTTCAAAATTTCGAGTTAGTTTCTATCTCGAAACTCATCTAGAAATTCGACTTGAATTTCGACTTAAGCTGCCGGAGTGAAGTTTTGAAAATTCTAAGTCTGGGAAGAATTTCGAGTTAGTGTCTATCTCGAAATTCATCTCGAAAATCTACTTTGAGTTCGAGTTCGAGTTACCAGTGTGCCTAGTTCTATCTTCAAAATATTCGAGATAAGGTCTATCTCGAACTTTATCTCGAAGGTTGAGATGAGGTTTCTATTAAGGGGATATTTTGGAAAGAATTGAGAATAACTTCGAGTTAGTCTCTATCTCGAAACTCAACTCGAATTTCGACTTGATGTTCGAGATAGAGTTCTCAGTTGCTTAAAGGGAATTTTTCGAGTTAAACTCCTAACTCGAAACGTATCTCGAATTTCCCTGTTTTTTTCTGGAGGGGAATTTTCCAAGTTTACTACAAGCCAATAAAGTTCGAGATAGGATTTCCTTGTAGTCTTTGCTGAAAAATTGGTTAAGTGCTTATTTGTTCGAGTTAACATCTATCTCGAACTTCATCTCGAAGTTCGACTTGATGTTCGAGATAGAGTTCGACTTAAGTCTTCCCTGTATGCACTTGGTGTTTTTCACTCTTTTTAACGGGGACACTTTTATCATTTCACAATCATCTATATATATATACATCTCTAACTCGATGCATCATTCACTTTACCTAATTTCTTTGTTTACAGCAGCCGCTTCACAAAAACAAGGCGATTTCACAAATTACATACCACTAATCCGTGTTTTTGTGATTAAACTCATACTAATCACGAATTACTTCCAATTTTTTGTCTACTATTGTCTGTGTTATCATTAATCTTTGTGTTGGTGTGTTTTGTACCCGTTCATATACACGCGCATATACATACACACGAACATCAAGTGTTTGTGTAATTGTTCAAAACACGATTTCCATATTCTCTATCTATATACACACACGATTTCACTGGTATACACATGAATACACATCTTCATTGAATACTCAGATTTAGTAATTGGCCACTGTTCATATCCCGTAGTTTAATTTCTCAGATTGCTTTTTGGTATTCTCGATAAATTGAAAGGGATAAAACTGTTAATTCGTAAATTACTTGTTTTTCAAATTAAAAAATTTCATATCTCTTAAAGAAAAACATTTAAATAAAATGGCTCACCAATTTTCACTTGCTAAAACAATTTTTATAATATTTCTACGGAAATTGGTGATCAACTCCCGCGGTTTAAGTTTTGGGTACGATTTCTTAATTTGTACTCCAAGGCTAGCCATGCTTTTACTGCTAAACCTACACTAGTACATGATGCTTTACAGCAATTATGGACTAGTGCGGTTACTTTTGGGAGCAAAACTACCCCCTACGGTTTCAGGTTTACCTTAGCGGGTCAAGAATATGAGGTGACTGAAGAAATTGTCAACAGGGTTCTGGGATTCCCGATCAAAGATGCTTATGATTCAGAACCTACAGCGGAACAACGCCTCACATTCTTTGAAGAAATAGGATGTTATCCTCCGACTGGCCGGATCACTGGAAACATCCAAAAACAATTCTTTCATGTGGAATGGAATTACTTTTTCGAGGCCATCACAAGATGTTTTCGGGCACGCGAAAAAGATTTTCATCAAATTCCAATTCCAATGCAAACCTTTGCAGTTGCCCTAGCAAGAGAACTGGATATAAATTATGGACGCATAGTTCTCTCTGAGATAGTGGCTACAATGGGATCTCCTGCAAGCAGAGACCTCACTACAACTGATGTTGTCTGCTGGTTTCCTCGGTTCCTACAAATGCTGATTAATGATTTAATACCGAAGGATGCTCTTGCTGTTAGACAGGGATTTGCGAGAAGCCCAACATCTGCACCGCTAGGGATGGGCACTAAGTCACTTTCAACTATTGCTAATCAGGATAAACATCAAGGTAAACTGATGTCAATTCCTGAAAACATTCAAATGTGGCTTACATATGATGCAGGAGTTACCAATTTGGAGGAATCATCGCAAGTTTCATCATATGCTCAGAATCCGTCTGCTCATGCTGAGGCATTTTATGGGATTCCTGATGAGCAAAGCGATGATGAACAAGGTAATGAATCAGGTAATCTCTCCCTGCATACTATTCATTCCTCTTCCTATGTATCTGATTCCGAGACCCAAGAGACTGCTAGCCCGCAGGATCTATCCCAGGGTGAGAGCTATATTTCTGAGTCTGACACACATTCTTATTCTCTTTCACCCCTGTTAACGGAAGCCAGAAAGCCAGTACATGTATATGTAGGAAATGATGAGGAGAGTGACCCCGAAGAGCAGCACCTTATTCGAAAGAAAGCCAAAAAATTTCATGTTGCTACTTCAAAAGTCCAGTCAAACCCTAATGTGTCACACGCAACCACTCCACCTCACGAGAGTGGTTCTCCCTTTAAACAATCTGCACATAGGGATTTTGGTGAGGATTATGTACCTTTTGAAGATATTGTTGCTTCAAAAGGACATGAAGTTTTAATAACTTCAGCCGTACCTTCACCGGTACGTACTGATGCTGCAAAGAGGATTCCAACTCAGGACAGAACAGACATAGATCCCATAACTGCCAATTATATTGCTTATCCAATTTCTGCAGGTACTGCTTCATACTTTGGATCAATCATTGAAGACATACACGAGCGTGAGATAGGGAGTGTGTGTGAGAGGTTAGGGAGAGAGGGACCTTCATTTTTAAGGCCCGAAACCAAGCGCCAAATACTAACAGAACGAGTATTAGAGCGAGGTCACCTAAACCAAACACCGTCCCTTAATATTGAAAATATTGATACACGTATGACTTCTATGGAAAATCAGATGAGGCAGTTCGACCAGACGATGGGGCAGTTCGGGATTAACATTGAAAACAATCAAAGGGCTCTTGATGACTACGCAGCACGAATGGCAAGTCAAGCTACAGCTTTTGATGATTTGACAAACAAGGTCAATGACTTGGGCCATGCTGGTGGTGTCTTGGGAAGCACTCTGAATGAAAGGATGGGGGCAATGGAGTCTACAATGCATACAATGGCTGTGGAGATCCGTAGAATGATGTTCGCATTTAGGAGTTTTGTGCCCCCGGAGTGTTTCGAGTCGCAACAACCTCCCCCCGATGCTGGTGCTAGTGGAGCGGGAGCCTCTGGGTCTGGTTTTGGAGGTTCTTATGCTGCTGGTGGATTTGAGGAGCAAGGTGGTGTTCAGGATAACTCACCTAAGGGGGAGAGTGGAAAGGAGACGAGACAGCAGGCAGTTCATATCGAAGAAATTGAAGAACATGCTGATCTTGTCAAGGAAATAGAAATTGAGCCGTCTGTTGATGAAGAGGCTCTGAGGAGGAGAAAGGGTAAGGCAATGATGGTTGAGCAAGATGAGCCATTCGTTGACCTGAGTCATCAGGAAACAGTACATGAGGTACTTAACTCAGATTCTGATATGGAAGACGTACCTTTGGCACATGCTATAAAGAGATCTTTGAAGGAACAAGGTGGAGGTGCTGGGATGTCTTTCGAAATGCCTGAAGAAATTCCTGTTGATGAGGAAATCCTTAAAGCTCAACAGTTAGCCTTGGAACAAGCTCAGTTCCATAAAATGAAGATGATGCAAAAACGTGCTGCGTTCCTAGAAAAGAAAGTGGAGCTCCAAGGGAAGCAGTATGATCATGAGCTTGCAAGGCTAGCTGATCCTCAAGTTGATCTCGACAAGAGAAGGATAGGATAGAAGTGGGATGAAGCAAGGAAGATATTGATGGGACCCTGTGCGAAATGAGTTCATAACAAGGAGGCAGATGACCTGTTCTACAACCTGAATTTGCAGAATCCTGACTGTGGACTATATAAGTGCTTTGAAGAGATTAATTTCTAAAGTCAGGGTTGGATACAATGCAACACTTAAGGAGTGGCAGGTTATTTTGTCTTTGGTAGAAGGAGTCCCAACATCTTTCCTATATGTGGATGACCAATTCATAACGAGAAGATCTGCGTCAGAGTTGTTCTTGCTAGCAACAAAAATTCAATACTCTCAATCTGAGGAGCTAAGCATTCTGTATAGGGATCAGTTAATGTAGCTAGCAGAGGACAAGGGTCCAGAATTCTCAGCATATCCTAATTTTGTCCGGATGGTAGTTGACGGGAAGATGAAGAGGGTTAGCATGGAGGAAAATGATTTAATGGATCTTTCAGTGGAATCTCTCAAAGCTGTCTGTAGACAAATGATGAGTAAGGGATTCGCTTCTGAGCTTAAAGAAAAATCGGTGAAGATCATTGAAAGAGTCATATTCAAGAAGAGCAATGAGGTGTGGAAGTGTGATATCATTGCTCCAAACCCTCTAGATAACGTGAAGATTGAGCCGGAGCTGATGGAGAAGAAATGGAATATTCTTCAAGCAATGAAGAATGTAGATGAAGCTCTGACTCTTCCTTCTGGAGCACTGGAACAAGGAGAGATAAGGGAGGAAGTTGGTGTTCCAGGAAGAGATAGTGTATACTGGATACACGCTTCTGTTGATGATACAGCTGATGCCTTAGCATTCATAGATGAAGACCAGAATCAAACACTCTTGCATATGAGTAGAAAATGGCTGCTACAGACTCAAGATGCTGCATTTCTGGAGAGAGTATTACATGTATTCAAATGGGGCGAAGTGGAAGATAAGTATGTGGAAGAAAAGCAGAGACTCATGAGTTACCTGTCTGAGGTAGTGGTGGAAAAGAAGCGGATGGGGCGAGATGCGGCTAGTGTCCACAATACTAACCGTGTCAAGGGCTACCCCAAGATGATCTATTGTCAGTTTAAAGCTGATAAAGCACATTGGAAACCTCAGCTCATAATGAAGAACTTTGAGGACATTCCAAAGATCAGGACTACTCAGGAGGTGGATAAACTCATAAGGCTTTTCAAACATCCTTATCCAGAGCCCAAGAATCCTCTAGAAATGGAAGCTGTAAGTCTGTTGAATGCTAGGTGGAAGCAGCTTCACGATCCAGTGTACAAGAAAGAACAGCAGCAGAAGGAGAAGCGCAGAAGGCAGAAAGAAGAGAAGGACCAAGCTGCTGAAGCTAGAAAGAGGAAACGGAATTAGGGTTAAAGGTCAGAGTGGTGTGAACTTGAAGTTGGAAAAACTTCATGTCTTTCGGTTGCTTTAACTCACTTGAGGAAAATTCACCTTAGAGTGAATCCAATAAGGTGATATAAGTTTGACTAAAAGGTATGAAATAATCCAGGTGATAGGAATCACTCAAATGATCTTTAATTCGAATTTCGAATTCTGTTTCTAGTTTAAGTTCTTTGTATTGTTTTCAAGTACATTTCAATTGTAAATTATTCAAGATTTTAATTTTAATTATCTTTTCTCGTCTCATTGTTTAGTTGAGTTATCCCTCATTAATTTGAATGTCATTGTTAGACAATCAAATAGGGGGAGATTGAAAGGCAGAGTGTGTAAACTCGTAACACTATAACTAATGTAACTCAATTAAAGGAAAAGATACTTAACCAGAAGACAGTCAAGAACAAGAAGCCACAAGAAATCAACACTAAATGAAGACAAGGTAATTGATACAATTGAACATGTTAACTATGATCAAGCCAAGAAGAAATCATTGAGAGAAGTTCAAGTAAAAGTTGTTCATGCCTCAGTGATTTGAGAAATAAAGAATCAAGATCATAACTATCAGTATCAACAAGACAAATTGATTTCAAGTGAACAAGAAGGAAAGCGAACATTGGAAAGCCACGTTACTAAGTGAATATGGAAATTTATTCAAGAAGCAAAAACACTATCAAGACTAGTCACTTATGAACCAGACCAGTGCATCAAGTGTCAGGACATTGATAGCAAGTTTATGTCAGTAATAAAGATCCATGTTCAAGAGCTTGGTGAAGAATAAAGAAGACATGAAGATATCACAAGTTCAAGATGTGCATTGAAGTTTCAAGTTGAAGACCAGAATATTTTCTAAGTACTAAATATTCTAGATGTCCAAGTAGAATATTTCTAAGTAGAAGTTCTGCTTAGAAATTCGAGATGGCTAAGTAGAAATTCTCAAGCAGAAGTTCTACTTAGAGTGCAGCTTCAACATGACACATGGCATCTTCTGATTGGCAGATTTCCAAGCTTTCAAGATAAGGCAAGATTTATGTGGACATCATTGGGCCACGTATATCTTAGTCTTTGAAGACTACAGGACATAGATTACATGTAGTATAAATAGAAGTACTTGTGTAATGTTTTTAGGTGTGAGCAATTCTTGAGAGAAACACATGTAAAAGAGAGAGAGTGTGTATTCACAAAGCTTAGTATCATTCACTTCTCTCTGAACTTCTGTTATACTTTGTAATGAATGTTGTAGCAACCACTTCAAGTTATATATAAGACATATATTCTTTTAATCTGTGTGTTCGTTTATTGCATCGTATTTATTGCTTCTCATATTTGAAAAGTTGTATTCTCCCCCCCCCCCCCCCTCTACAACACATTTGGACCTAACACAGTTCTTGTTTGTGTAATGGAATGTGGAAAATTGACTAGCAATTGATTTTTTCCCTTCAACAATTGAATAAGTTTCTATCGCACATAATTTTTATGTAGATGAGAATTGATTTATGTATGGCTAAGTGTTTGAATTTTAGAATAGCATGTATTTCAATTTTTGCATTTTGGTATTATTACTCATTATGGATCATTTATATATAATACAAATAAAACCCTGTATAATTTAGTTAAGTCTGTATGGCTATTACTATCCTTTAGCCACACTATATATTACAAAAATTCTATAAAAATAGGTTTTAGCCAGAACTATAGTTTCTACAATTACTAGTGACTAAAATCAGTTATTTAATAGTGTATATAACATAGAAACGACCACACAAAATTATAGAATGTGGTCATACCAAAGCTTTTTGCCACGATTTACCAATAAATAGTGCGACCAAAACTAAGCCTTTGATGAATGTTGGTATTTAGCCACGTTATTAATTCTCTTTTGCCACTACACATCATGTGGCTGCAAGTTGGTTTTTAGTCACACTTTTGAGCTTAAAATGGGGCCTGTCAGACCCAAATGGTGGTATGCTTTAGTCACTCTGTTTTGAGTTACAGCCACACAACCGGGGTGTGTCCGTAGGGGGCGTAAAATGATCCGACCTTAGGTGATACTTGGCTGAAAAATTAAAGAGTGACGTAAAGTTCATAGCCATACATATTTTATGTGGCGGAAGCCAAAATTTGACGTAGTGTAAATATTCAATTTATTGAAAAGTTGTTGAACAATTCGAATAATTGTTGAACAATTCGAATATCTATATACAGGCAAGTATTTACAAAGGACAGATTAAAGAACAAGTTTTACTTAATAGATATTATTAAATAGATATTATTAACATTTTTAAATAACCTAAACCTGAATGTATTTTGTACAATAGGGTATAAAATAGTAGTAAATAGATATTATTAACATTTTTAAATAACCTAAACCTGAATGTATTTTGTACAGTAGGGTATAAAATAGTAGTAGTAGCTAGCTATCAATTCCGGTGTTTGAATAAAAAGTATTTCTATAATACAAGTCTTCTTTGAAAAAATTAAATATTTTAAAAAGACATTAACTAGATGATACATTTTCTTTTATACTCATTATAAATGCATTGACTTTTTAAAAATGTAAGCTAGTTTATACCCTTGTCATTATTATTAATTTCTAGCTTGGTACACAATTTTTTAAAAAAGTAATTTAGGAAAAATGATCATAAATTTATAATGAAAATTGGAAATGAACATGTATTATAAAAAAAATTCTTTAAAAAAAACTACGTGGGACGGTGGGAGTAGCAACTTAGATATTAAATGAGTTACGGACTTTTTTTTTTGAAATAAAGGTGTTAATTCAATAATAAAAAGCCATACGGCATCTACACCAATGATCGAGTCGAACAAACAGTAATTTGCAATCGCTTGTTCTCATGAAGAGACAGTTAAGCGATATTTTGAAGATAAAGTATATACAAATACAAGTACCCACTTCGTGCATCCTCGTTGGATTACTGGTACCCCCTTCATCATGCCCCGATGGAGCTATCGTCTGAGCTATCGACCAAAGCTGCAATCCCATACAACACTTCATCACTAAATCAAAACCCTCGCTCACAATTAAAAAGCGAATAATAAAATCAAAACCATAAAGATTCATCAAAACCAAAGAAATCTTGCAGATTTGAAATCCCGGATATTAAAACAGATCAAACACACAAAGAACACACCAAACTCTAACAAGGAGAGATAAACTAGACCCAAATAAATTGGGAAAACTCTCACCAAGAAGGGAGATTATTGAAAAACAAGAGCAAAAACAAAGGAAATTAAAAGATTTGGGGCTTTCCACCGGTGAAAAACCGATGGAAGCCCCGACGATTAGGCAAGAAAAAAGAGGGGAAAAGTGAGGCGGCTATGGAGAGAAAAAACTGTGTGAAGTTAATTATCGTAAATGAGTTACGGACTTACGAGCATTCGATAACAAAGGTAGTTAAATTCAAGTAAGTGTGTTTATATGATAACAAAATATAGAAAGAGTCTTGCTCCAATGGAAACTTATGAGAACTATAAAAACCCATATTATGATGATGTCATAAATATAACTTTTTTAAAACAAATTTTTGAATTTTTTTTTTAAAAAAAAGTCTGGGAAAAAAAATTCTGACATCATGTTGACGTCACACTGGTAATTTTTACGAAATCTGGTGATTTTTTGTGATAATCACAAGGAAAAAAATCAGTAAATTTCGTAAAAAAATCACCAGAATTCAACAAAACTCACTAGATTTTGTAAAAAAAATCACCAGTATGACGTCAGCATGACGTTAGAATTTTTTTTCCCCGATTTTTTTCCCAAATTTTTTTTTCAATTTTTTTTTAAAAAAAAATATTTATGACATTATAATGACATCATCAGTGGGGTGGGATCAGTGTGTGTAAGGGTGTAGTTTATTAGTGTGGGCGACCGTTATATTAGATTAAAATAAAAGAATAAGATTAGATCTCATATCTCACAATAGTAGGGATTCTCATATGAACACTTGCCAATGTAGAAATTATAAAAACTAGCTTGAAAACCGTGCGATGCACATATTTTTTTTAATATTATATGAATTTTTTTCATTAATTTGAATTATTTTTTTAAAAAACATGAATTTTGGAGGCTTAAATTTTTATATCAGATGATTTGATAATAATTATATAAATGTTATCCGTGATACTTCTAGAAAATGAGGAATTTTAGTTTGAAAATATAGAAAAGTCGATAGGTTTTAGTTGAAAAGGGTAATCGGTTAATTGTTAGTAATTATAAAATTATTATTTTATTTTATTAAATAGAATACCGTTATATAATTGGAAAAAGCGATGATTTAGTTAGAGAAAATTAAAAAAGTAACATGTTCTAGATGAAAAAGGTAATTGATTAGTTTATAGTAACTATAATTTAATTACGATATTTTACTAAATACAATTGCTCGTAATGTTTTTAGAAAAGGAGAAATTAATATTGTCGATTATTTGTAAAAAAGAAGTTTTAGTTAGATAAAATTGAATATAATGTGTTAACTAATGCGAAAATGTAATATAACTTGTATTTTTAGGTATGGTTATAGAAGGTAAAAAGTATTATGCATTAGTTAAAACATATAGTCGGAAAGACGTAGTATAACTTGTATTTTTCAGGTGTGATTCTAGAAGGTAATATGTTTTAATTAAAATGTAATATGCATTAATCAAAAAAGGCAATTAAGTACATTATATTATTTATATATATTTTTTATTTTTTTAGGTGTGATTATAGAATGCCCGTCATATGATTGAAAAAAGAGATGATTTAGTTATATAAAATTAAAAAGGTAGCATGTTCTAGGTGAAAAAGGTAATTGATTAGTTTATAGCAATTATAATTTAATTACGTTATTTTACTAAATATAATTGCTCGTAATGTTTTTCGAAAAGGAGAAATTAATATTGTCCGTGATATTTCTCTTAAAAGAGAGATTTTAGTTAGAAAATATAGAAAGATGATATGTTTTAGTTGAAAAGGTAACTGGTGAATTATTAATATTATAATATTATTAGTTTATTGTGTTAAATAGAATCGCCCATGATATAATTGGAAAAAGAGAGATTTTAGTTAGATAAAATAGAAAGGTAAGGTGAAAATTAAAAAGGTGACATGATTATGTGAAAAAGGTAATTGATTAGTTTATAGTAATTATAATTTAATTATGTTATTTTACTAAATAAAATTGCTCATAGTGTTTTTAGAAAATGATAAATTAATGTTGCCCATAATATTTCTAGAAAAAAATGGAATTTAATTAGGAAAATAGAAAAGATGATATGTTTTCACTGAAAAGGTAATCGGTTAATTATTAGTATCATAATATTATTATTTTATTTTTATTAAATAGAAACGTCCGTGATATAATCGGAAAAAGAGATGTTTTAGTAAGAGAAAAGAAAAAAGGTAACGTGTTTTGGCTGAAAAAGGTAACCGTGCATGATATAATTGGAAAAAGATAGATTTTAGTTAGAGAAAAAAGAAAAGGTAACGTGCTTTGGATGAAAAAGGTAATTGATTAGTTAATAAAAATTATAATACAATTATGTTATTTTACTAAACAAAAGTGCTCGTAGTGTTTTTAAAAAAAGGATAAATTTTAGTTAGATAAAATCTAAAAGATATTGTATTTTATCTGAAAAAGAAATTATTTAGTTATTGAAAATATAAAAGGTAATATGTTTAACCTAAAAAAGAAAATTGATTAATAAAGGAGGACTTTTAGTTAGATAAAATATAAAAGATATTGTATTTTACTGAAAAGAGAAATTATTCAGTTGTTGAAAATAGAAAAAATAATATGTTTAACTTGTAAAAGGAAATTATCTGTAATTGAGTAAGGGTAAATAAGTAAAATAAACGTGTACCGTACTGAAAAACCGACCGACCGAACAAATTTGTAATGTTTCGATTTTTATATAATAGTGTAGATATAATATGAACGTGGCATTCACATATATGTAAATGAATAATAATAAATAAAATTGTGAGGCATTATTAACAAATTAATAATGCAGTAATCCACAAGCATTATTCCGCAAATAATGGACTCAAATTTTCAACACATCCATTGTCGCAAGTAAAGTTTTCAACGCATCATTATCATCTACTACTCCCTAGATTAAATGATCCGTTTCTAAAATTTTCTATAATCAAGCATATTCAATGATGTAATGTCCGTTTCTAAAATTTTCTATAATCAAGCATATTCAATGATGTAATATCGATTCCAAGTAACCAAGATCTTGAAGATAAGGTCAATTCAAGATTGTAGCGATGGATAGAGTATTTTTTTTTTTTTTTTAAATATTTTGACTTATAACGTTTTACAATGAGTATTTGTTCATTGACAAATCTCGTGGTAAGCGAGTATCATAACAAGAAAGTTGGTCGACTTGGAATCTGGGTTGGTGGCGTGTAAATGATAAATAAATAATTAATCAAAACGAAAAGTCCAACTTGAACAAAAAACGGAAAGAAACTAAGTGAAATAACTGAAATTAAATTTTGAGTTCTATTTTACTCAAAACTATACCAAAATTAGTGGAATTATTTGTAAATATGTTTAGATTTTGGTCTTATAATATTTTTTTTAAAAATTTCAAAATATAAATTTATAATAGAAATTGAAAACAAAATATCTATAAATAAATTAATTAACACAATAATGTACAAATATAATCCTATTGAATTGCACAAATAACATATCCATCAGAACTATATATAGGTTGTGTTTTCTTGATTTGTTTCTTAAAATATTTTTAATGAAATATTTGAAAAATAATCTTTATTAAAAAGTGAAATCTCGTTTGAATGGTACTTTCATATTAAATTTGATTTCAATTCAGCACCAAATTTGGTTACATCTTTAGAATTCTATATTATTTTTTAGTAAAATATTTGAATTTTTGGAATTCTATTGTATTATAATTTTTTCATTCAAATCTATTATTATTTATATATCTAATAGCACAACAGGGGTTTCCCTCAGCAAATTAAATCATAGGTTCTGTCCTCCGACCCTCCAAACTCATGAGCAACATATTCCTCCACACTCCAAACCTAAGTCATGAGCAACATATTCTCCACACTCCAAACCTAATTCCTTATCGATCTAGTCTTACGAACCTAAATTCTAAATATTTTTAAAAATATTGTTATTCAAAGGATTTGAACTCACGATCTTGCAAAATTAAATTCAACACTATAACCAGCGGAACTATGTGAGCATTTGAGTTTATATTAAAAATCATTAACTACATACATAAATATTTTTTTTTAAATATATTTGTAGATAAATCTCAGTTGGCTTAACTCAAATAATGTATAATTATTAATTATAATGTATATTTGTAGATAATTATACATTAATGTATAATTATTAATTATACATGCATACGTACAAACATCCATACATACTTACAAACATACATACATACATGCATACATACATACATGCATGCATGCATGCATACATACATACATACATACATACATACATACATACATACATACATACATACATACATACATATATGTTGTATAATCTATTAATATTTTATTATTTGTAATCTATTAATTGTTGTATAATTAATATGCATATTTATACATACATACATACATACATACATATGTACAAACATATTTGTAGATAATTATACATTAATATATAATTATTAATTATACATGCATACGTACAAACATATGTACATACATACATACATTTATGTTGTATAATCTATTAATATTTCATTATTTATAATCTATTAATTATTGTATAATTAATATGCATATTTATACATACATATATATGTACAAACATAAATACATATATGTATATATATATATATATATATATAAATTTCTGTGGGTATATAATAATATACTATAATATTCACTAACATAGAGCATATCTCATTAATCATTTTAGATCCACTGTAAATATGTACAGTGGTCATCTTACCTCTTGGTCACAGGTTCGACTCCCACGGGAGGCGAATTTGTGATTATGCCATCCTGGGGCAGAGCCTGTCGCACTTGTGCGGTTTGCCTTGGATCACGTGATTTGCAGGCTATTGCGTGAACCCATGGGTTTACCCAGAGCGCACCCGAAGGGTAGCGGCTGCGGGTTCCCATGTTAAAAAAAAAAATGTACGAATTAAATACTATAAAAAATATCACAATACAAAAAAAGAGCCATCATACGTATATAAGTATAATACAAACTTGTATAACATTAACTATTTTAAAACTCATCAATCACATCTTTAATACGTAAACGCACAAAAAATATAACATATATATATAGGCAAATGATCAAATACAAACCTTTTTTAAAATACAAACTAAGAACCAATCTGGACCATTACAATTTTCCTACTATGTTTTAATCACAGCCGTTGATTTGGTCAACCTAAAAAAAGAAAAAAACAGACAAAGATTACGTATATTCAATTCTCTCCATTTTTTGTTTCTCTCTCTCTTCTTTCTTCGATAATCTTCATCTCTCTCGTCTTGTTTCTCTCCCGACTCGTTTCTGGCTCTTGTTTATGTCTCTTGTTTCTTCTCTAATTTTCATCTCTGTCGCTTGTTCTCTGCTTTTTTAAAACGAATTTTGATCAATTTTCATCATGATTACAATAGATTTGGCTAAAATTAGTGACAATCAAGGTAATTTCAATGATTTATGAGCTTTTCATATGTTTATGTGCTAAATTTTAATGATTTAATACGTTGATTCAGAAGGACACTTGTTGAGGCTATTTTGGGCAGATGGAATTGGTCGGAGGAATTTCGAAATTTATGGTGATGCTGTTTCGTTTGATGCAACCTTCGATACAAATAAGTAAGTAAAAATTAGTTTTGTCTTTTCTTTTAATATAGATGTTGTGAAATCTGTAATATACATTGGTGATTGAATTAAATTTATTTATATTAACCTGTTGTGTATTATTTGTTCCCTCAACCAATATTAGCATATATTCTAGTTTGCTGCATATTGATTGTAGTTAATTGGGGTTAATTATTTAAGGTTTACGGTTTAAGGTTAATTATTTAAGGTTCATTGTTTAGTTACTATTTGTGTATACAGGTATAATATGATATTTGCTCCATTCACTGGTGTTGATAAACATGAAATTTGTGTTACGTTCGTATCATGCCTTTTATCTCAAGAGAGTGTTAAAGATTATAGTTGGGCTTTTGCTCATCTTGTAAAAGCCATGGGACGGAATCCTGTTCTTATTATTATTGACCAGTGTCCAGCTATGAAGATTGCTGTCCCTGTATTGTTTTCTTCCATTAATGGTTTGGTTGCTAGTAAGCATCGGTTATGCATGTGGCATATCTTGCAAAAATTCCCTATCAAGGTATATTTTTTTACATGTATTTTCTCCTTTCATAGCATACATCTGGTCTGCAATCTGAATTAAGAATAGGTTAGTTTTTTAATTTGGTTTTCAATGCTTTTGTGTAGCTTGGTAATCGTTTATGTAAGGAGACATATTTTATGGAAAAAATGTAGATATACATATGGTCTTCAACTATAGATATTGATGAGTTTGAGAGAGGATGGCAGTCTATTATTGAAGAGTTCAACTTATAGGGTAATAAGTGGTTGGCAGATATGTATGCGATAAGATCTTCTTGGATACCAGCATTTTTCAGGGATGAGCCGATGTTTGGTTTGATGCGGACAACTTCAAGGTCTGAGAGTGAGAATTCCTTTTTCTCACAGTTCCATAAGCAAGGAGATACACTCTGTGAATTCTGGTTGCGTTTCCAGAGTGCAATGGATAGGCAAAGAAATGAAACAGCTCGGCTAGATCATGAGACAAAGTCTAGTATTCCAACTTGTATTTCAACATGGTGTATTGAAAATGATGCATCAGATCTGTTCACACGTGCAATCTTTTATAAAGTTCAGGAAGAAATTATTTGTTCGTGCTTAGATATGCAAATTAAACGTATGAGTGAGGAAGTTGAAGGTGTTACACATCTTGAAATCAAGGATGTGAAAGTAAAAGATAAACTGTTCAAGGTAATTCTTTCTCATGTTTTCTTCCAATAAGCAACTGTCTTGTATTTAATCGATTACAGTTATTGAGTAGTAATTCCAATAAGCGTATGTTTGGGTTTTTACTACATGTTCATGATATATGTTGTCTTAGTTTGTGATTTGTGTTGTTTATATTTAGTGATATAGGTTTATATATTTAGTGATAGGTTGTATATATTTAGTGATATAAGAATTTTTTATGTGCACTTTTATGATTTTTTTATTTTCATATTTCCTTTCATGCAGGTGTCTGTTAGTCAGAATCATGATGTGTGTTCTTGAAAAAAATTTGTAATGTGCGGAATTCTTTGTAGACATGCATTTTGTGGTTTAAAGCAAATGGTGTGACAAAGTTCCCTAGAAGTCTTGTTTTGAACCGTTGGATGAAAATTGATGACTGCGGAACTTCATCAAATATTGATTCAGTATCTAGTGATTACTTTAAGATGGAACAGGTATCATTGGCATTAACAAATATCTGGTTTGATTTTCGTCAAGCAGTAAACAAGGCAGGGGTGCAGTTAGATAGGATTGAATATGTGCATAAAGTCATAAAACAGTTGAATATTGATCTTGACAATCATGGTGGAGATGTTGTTGACTTTACAAAGAAGGATCATATGGCTGCAATGGTTGGTGATCAACCTTCTGGAGAGATTACTGTTCTTGTACCTAAAATTTGCAAGAATAAAGGAAATTATTTTAAGAGGTTGATTAGTGCAAGAGAGAAAGTTGTGATGCAATCAAAGAAAAGGATTCAGACATGTAAAAAATGTAGGTCTTTAACTCATGATTCAAGAACTTGTACAAAGAAAATGAAGATGCTGTTAAAGTACCTGGTGCAAAAAATGTCGTGGAAAAAAGAAAAAGGAAACAGCTCCTGAAGAAAAAAGAAGATGTTGTTGAAGCAGCTCCTTCAAAAGATTGGCTTGTTGAGTTTTGATTTATTTTCTGGATTGTTTGCTTAATGTGGGTTGTTGACTAATGATTTAGTTTGTTGGATTTGTTTGATTAATTTTGGAACAGTTTTCACACTCTTGATACAAGGTAATTAGTTTCTACATTCCAAGTTTTTAATACTGTTTTCCATATGCTACTATTTTGTAATTAGTTGTTATAAAATTTAGTTTATGTACTGAAGTTTTTAAGAATAAGGTTTTAGACTAATCACACAAATAATACTTGTTCGAAATCAGGCCGTCGGAAACGGTATACAAGTACAATTTTTAATTGAGTATTGAATTATAAATTTTGTAAAACATAGGTAGGAAAAAATTACAAAAAAATAGTTACCGCGCCGAGCACACCAAGGCAGCCGTAGGCAACTCGGCCCCCGACCTCCGTTTTTCTTAGTCGGTAGTCGTCAGCCGAATCCCGGCAATTGGGGAGATGCCCTAGGACCCCCAATGACTTTAAAGAGCCCACTAGGACATCAAAAAAAACCTGCCATCACCTCATCGCTAGACGGTCGTTTCACTTAGGGGTTCAACGGTTAACCTTTTGGGTTCAATGTTTCCATTTTGGGTTTTAGAAATATGTCGAATGACAAAATAATCGTATACGAACTTAGGGTTTAGGGTTTAGGATTTAGGGTTGATTTGGAAAAAATCGGGGCTGGCCCCCGATTTTTTCGAAATCAGGCCGCCGGAAACGGTATACAAGTACAATTTATAATTGAGTATTCAATTATAAATTTTGTAATACATATTTAGGAAAAAAATACAAAAAAATAGTTACCACGCCAAGCACACCAAGGCAGCCGTAGGCAACTCGGCCCCCGACCTCCGTTTTTCTTAGTCGGTAGTCTTCAGCCGAACCCCGGCAATCGAGGAGATGCCCTAGGACCCCGAATGACTTTAAAGAGCCAACTAGGAAATCAAAAAAAACCAGCAATAAAATATTTGGTGGTTTTTTATCATAAAATTTATAAAATTATTTGGTGGTTTTTTTATCATATTTTAGTGATTTTTGTAGAATTTTTTAGTAATTCCGTATTACATTTAAATGATTTGCGTTAAATAGTTGAGTGATTTTAGCAACATGTTTATGAGTTTGCTCGTGTAAGAAGTTTGTAATGTGTGGATAGTGTATAAAACTTGAATAACATAAATAGCATATCCATTTCAAACAAAAACTCTAGCCATGCAATAGAAATATATACAAAGGTTAATAGTACTAATAGAATATGTTTTTTTAACTATTAGCCACATTAATTTCACCACATAATCAAAAGATATGGCACCAATATCCATAAAGGTTAACAGTACTAACATAATATGTTTTTTTAACTATTAGCCATATTAAGAAAACTAAAAACCAATAGATCGATTTCGTCATTGTTTCTTCTCGGCTCAATTTCCTTCTTTAAAGTTGCTTGTCAAATTTTTGGCAAATGTCACAGCTTTTTCTTCTGAGATTGATTGTTGTCTGCTTTTTTTGGTTCTCCTTGAGATGATTGAGATGATTCAATTACTAAGTTCAGAACTCTATTTGCTGCTGCTTCATTATACAAGGCGAAGCCTTCTTTGGTGATTGCTTCTCTTTTTTCGTTATTTTTGCTGAGAGTATAGCATTGTTATACTTCACTATAAGTTTCACAAGATGTGCATACTGGGCATACTGAAATTGAAAATACAAAACGGTAAGTAATATATTCATGTTACATAATGTTTAAATTAAAAAAGACAGATACTATATATGGTAAAGATACATAAGTCAGCTTTCTTACTGATTCCTGTTTCAGTCGAGTATCCCAATTTTTTTGATCACCTTTATAGGTTTCCATATGTCTCATGACGAATATGCCGCAGTCATCTGAATTATTCATAGTCTGCCAATCCATTTCGATGTTCTTAACTTTTAGCTTCTTAATTGAATTTGCCAACTTTGAATGACCTTTTGCTTGCAAATATTTTGTGAAGTGAGAATGCTGCAAAATAATAGAAAACATTAATAATTCTACATTCAAAAATAACATAATGAGTTCCCTTAATAAACACTAATAATTCTAGTGCAAAACAG
The DNA here is from genome assembly GCA_036435485.1 of Saposhnikovia divaricata. Taxonomy (NCBI): domain Eukaryota; kingdom Viridiplantae; phylum Streptophyta; class Magnoliopsida; order Apiales; family Apiaceae; genus Saposhnikovia; species Saposhnikovia divaricata. The sequence goes on from CM071598.1 coordinate 63,587,492, forward strand.
GTTTCTTCTGACTTAATAGGAATTAAGTATTGATAGTTCAGAGACAACTACATGACCCGCTATAAATAAAAATATTAACCTCCAATAAACAATTACATAGCATTATCTAAATAATTCTTTAATCCAAGTAAATATGATTAATCTTTTGCAGTTTTATCTTTTTGCCAAGAATCTGAGCTCAAGGTAATGAATGTAACTGAACTCAGCGTCATAAACGAAGACAGGGGAACTACATTTATAACAAGTTTATGAAATTACAAATTACATTTTAGTGATCATATTATGATTTTTAAGTAATTTAAATAATATAATTTAGTAAATGTAAGTTAACTATTAAGTGTGTAAGCTAGTGATAAACAAAAAAGTATGGAAATTAAATTCAGTGTAATATAATAGTGCATACCGGAATCCTTGGTTTAGCACCATAGTAAATTTATGGATCTTCATCCCTCATGACATCATCAATCAGCTCATATCTTGGATTCTTCAAGTTGTAGCAAATCAAATAGAAATGCTCATATGCTTGAATGGGAAAAAATACCTTCAAATATACAAATTATCAAAATGAGAATAGTAATTCAGAGATAATATGTTACTATTAATATTATTAATTTTTACCATGTCCATGTTCTCCAGTTTTTCCCTGTTGAATCTTCCGAGTATCTCATCCATGTTTCGAACAAATATTGGATATGTTAAACTTCGACTTTTATTATCGTCCAACGTTGGATGCTATAAATTGTAGAAATATAAAATTAGTAATTGAAATTCAGTAGTATATCATTAAGGAAATTGTTAGCTATACATTAAGATTACCACACAGCCAATTGTACAAAAGAGATGCATTGGTGATTCGTCTGCCTTGTAATTTTCAGCATCATTTAAAATTACAGCCCATGTGTCAACAACTAAATAGGATAGTTTGGTATTCAATTTCAATGTTTGCATGTTTTCTGCTATGCAACTGAAACCATTCCAAACGAATAACTCATCCCTGTCAATAATCAATACACATTTTTATTTGTTAATAGTGTGTAATAAACATTGAAACTAATTATTCAAATATAGAAGAAAAAAATTAAATACTTACAGATGTTCTGTTTGTTTAACCATAAATCTCCATAGACCAAAATCTAGGTTTGTGAATTTCCCAGAGATGTCAATAACCCTTTCAATGTATGGTGACTTGCCATATCGGGTCAGTTTCATAAGTCTTGTACTTTTTTCTCTAATTGCTAGTTTTGGAGTAATAAACATCTCTTTATCTGTTGCTCTTGCATTGAGATTGGCTTCATCATCTGCATTGAGATTCTCGCATTGTTCATCACTGAAGTCATCATCAATTCCCAGTGAGAAGGATGGACAGAAATCTTCTGTTATTTGCTTTGTTGTAGTAACATAACCAACCAAATCCATCTCTTCAATGTCTTCACGTCTCAATTGAAAATAGTTATTTTGAATCACAGTTGTATTATGATTTTGCTCTGTAGACGTTTGATTCTTATTCACAGGATCATTGTCTTGTTTTCTTGGATGAAATACGTCATTAATAACGTCTGCAATCAACAATAGCTCATGATTATCTGGATCTTTTTGTAATGCTATCTTGAGGTCTACTTCCAACAACACGTTTTCTTCAATTAAATCATGTTCCCTTGCTCGCAGATGTTCCACCAAGTCCTGAAAAATTATTTTCAAGTCAGAACAATAATGAAGGCAAATAGTTCAGTTTAACTACTGAAAAACATTTATCAACTACTAATTAAACTATTATTTTTTTATTGATTAAATGGCCATATATTAGTGATAATACCATGATATATTAATGATTACGACAACTAGTATCAGTGAACTATTACCTTTGGTGTTTTGTCAGAATGATCTTGCTTCTTTGGTGTTTCACCATTTTCAGCATGTTTTTTGCCATGGCCCTGTATTTTTAATTATTAGTAGTCTGAACCAAATTAAATACTTACCAAACAATACTTAATGTATAGTAGTATTAACTAAAGGTTCTTTATACCTCAGTTTCCATTTCAGTTTGCTGAATATTTTCTTCAACAATTGGTACTTCTTGATCAGCCTTTTGCCATGTTTCGTTGTTAGGTTGATGTTGAACATTATCCCAATCATCCCATCCTTGACCATCATTCCAATTATCATTGCAGTTATTCCATTCATTATCCTCAGCAGCATTCCAATTGCCATTAGCATTTTCTTGTTGGCAATTTTGATCAGCAGCATTCTTTTTGAGATTATTAAAAAAAATTGTGGTCAGAATAAGTTTGCAAATAACATATAGTGAATTACAAATATTGAGAAGTTTGCTTTAATACCTGTTTCGGGCTTGGTTGACTGTTTTGGGAAAGGAATACCCTCAATAGAACCTCAACAGATCCAACTCCAAAAACTCCATCGGATAGTTCAAGTGCTTGCCTTTTCTTCAATAGTTCTTCAGTCCAACCTTTGTAAGAAGGGAAGCGTCTGTCTACCAACTTTATTCCTTTATGTCTTACTCGATCAACATAGAATAACTACATTTTTAAAAATAAAATGAATTATTAGTAGATTTCCAATAAGAAAATATTAAAAGGACAACAATAAATGATCTTTCTATTAAGTTTTGTATATTCTTACAGTGAGAAATAGTAAGGAGCCCCTGAAGAAAACTGATGGCGTATTGTTCCAACTCTCTGTTCCACTAACTAGGTAAGTTAACAAGTATTCTGCCCAATTGTACTTGTACCAGTGATCAACATTTCCACATAATTTGAGAAGCTGCCTGTCAACGTATGAACTTGTTGACGTTCCAACAAGCACATTCGACAGCACAATCAAGAAATTAAATTTGAAATTTTGAGTGAGGCCTTGTCCTTTCATAATTTGAACTATTTTTCCTGTGGTGATTTGATCACGTTCTTTCTCAGTTCTGAATTGTGCTAACCAATCATTTGTTCTTTGCTCGTACACATCACCAGATCCCATTGTCACTGTTTCTCCTCCGTATGGCAACCCAAGAACATCATACACATCTTCCTCTGTAATTTTGATAGTTTCATCCTTAAGTTTCAGTGACACTGATTTTTTGTCAAATATCTGAAAGATATTATATGCCAGCTTTCCAGGTATCATCTCCAAACAGAAATCAAGAACTTCTTCAAATCCTGACTTTTTGACCCACTGTTTCTGCTCATCTGATAGATAGTAGACCATTTCACTAAATACCCATAGAGAATTCCTGATTTTGATTTCATCTTTTCTCTTATTAATCTTGCCGACTCCCTGAATTTCCTATTCAACAAAAGATAAAGATAAATATAAAAAAGAAATGTCTAAATCTATACTGTATCTATTGCCATGCAGTTAAGTTACCATATCATATACTCTTGGATAAATCTTTGTTGAAAATTTGATATTTGGCCTTTTTCTTTTTCCTGGTTCATCCATATTTTCATCCTGTTTAAAGCAAAAAGAAACATAAGAACAAAATAAAAATTTATCAATTTACTATAAAAGTTAATTTACTGAGTTAGGTAACACATTTAACTAATTTAATTTTGACATATCAGTGATTTCATGTATTACAGATTTGTAACAGTATCTTCACATATCAGTGAATAACTTATTAGAATTTCATACCTAAGTGTAAACTTATATCAGTGACTTGTTTGAATGCTAAATACAATACAGATCACATACACAAAATCTAGGAGAGATTTATATACATGTTACGTAGTCAGTCATTCTTATGAATAAAAAACGTACCTGATGATCTGTCTTTCGTTTCCACTTTGTGACTTTAATTTTTTGTGGGGGTTCTTCTTGTTGAGTAGGTTCTTCACGTTGTTCAGTCATTGGTTCATCTTCAAGTTCATCGTCAAGAGAATCTTCCTATCAATGTTTAATAAAATATTAGTATAAGTGTTATACCAATTTCAGTTTATAAACAAATATACAAAGAAAAGCAGCACATCTGATCATATTTCAGTGATAGACCAATTTCAGTTTAGTAATTTGTTATTTTTTACCTGCTGATCTGATTCACTTTCAAGTTCATCTTCCATGAAGTTTTCCTCATCTATAAATGAAGGTCTTCCTGCAGTGGTTTTTTATTTGTTGTTTGCCCGCCGAAACATTCTTCGAGCATTGCTATTCTCATATTCTGAATAATGTAATAAATTCAAATTAATGTGTTCTGTAACCGTAATTCTAAAAGTATTAATGCATAATAACAATTTTACCTCCCATCGAACTCTCTTGATCACTGCTATCTACTAAGTCAACTATCTCAACAACTGTATTTTTTGGGCGACTTAAATTTTTAAGTCTTGAACTTCTACGCAGCTGACTTTTATGACCTGAAACTTAAAAGTAGTAAACTACATCCAAATTGCAGCTACTAGTAGGAATTGAATTCAAGTCCAATACAGATATAATCTATTAGTAATTTGTAGAAAGTTTATAAACTCATATATTTAATTTTATAAAGCTCATTTTAGGTAGTAACACTAATGCTATCTTAACTCAAACCTACTTATCTTTTGCACACATAACGCACAGAAACATTACATTGTACTTGCTCTGTTTTTTACATTACTTCGAGCACTAAATTTTATCAATGTGGAGATCTCCCTGCACAAATCTCAACTTCATACTCCCTTCTTGAATCTAGAAACAGACTCTATTCAGCTCATTATCAATCATAAATTATAACATACTTTAACTCTACTTGTTCACAAGTCATCGACACACATATTGTCACAGACACTAATAAAATAATAGTTAAAAAATCACTAAGATATGTCACGAAATTAGGTACATATAATCACTTAATACGTACATTCAGGTACATATAATCACTAAATCAGGTACATATAATCATACATTCAGTTATTTTAATACTAACAATGGCCTCAATCAACAACTTGCCAGTCAGATGCCGACTAGTCATCAACGGACATATTGTTCAAAAAATCATAAATAACACAATCAATAATTAAAAAAATTGTAGAATAACATGTAAATAATCACTAATAATCATCTTCATATAATAAGAAAATAAAATTCAAAACACAAAAAACATATCAATTGAACAGATATTATACATGTGAAAACCCTAATTTGTCATACCTCCTCTAGTTTTAGCCATTTTTTTTGCTTCAAACATATAATAACACTAACTAGTATCTGTATCATGAAAATATTAAGAGTATTTGTTAGATTTAACAAGAAAACCAAACCAAACCAAACATACCCAGTATATCCCGCTCAGAGCAGGGTCTGGGGAGGGTAGATTGTACGCAGACCATACCCCCACTTTTAGAGCGGGGAGGCTGTTTCCGTGAAGACCCTCGGCTGAGTGCACAACATATATAGAGTGTGGTAAATACAACGGAAATGATACGGAAATGGACAAAGATATACCTGTGGCCCATGGCGTTCTCCACATGGGGCTTAACAAGAGTACAACATAAAACCCTAGAAATCACTAAAATATCAACATGCATCTACTGAAAATCCTTTATATAGTATATTATATAGAAAAAATTGAAGGCATGTACAGTAATGTACCTCTTTTGAGCTTTTTGTGATCGATTAATGTATACACACCTTCAGAGCTCGAAATATCTCTGTTTTTGCTTCGATTTGTTTCAGAAATCACTAAAATTGTTGTGTGAGAGGTTAATTGACCAAAAAAATTGCTGTAAATTGAAGAACGCAGCTCGATTTGTAGAAGTTATTAGTGATTTACCGTTACTAATTTTTAGTTTTTCGAGAGTGAAGAAGGCAGTTGTATGTATTGTGTTTGTTTTTTGTTTAATTTAAACAAAGCGGGTTTGACCGTGTGTTTTTTTGGGCTGGGCCCTTAACAATTGTTTGGGCTTGGGCTGGTTTGTATTTTAATTTAGTTTGTAGTATAGTAGCCCTCTATATATATATATATATATATATATATATATATATATATATATATATATATATATATATATATAAGCAAATGGGGGGTTCCAAGAGCAAATTTATTCATATATAAAGTCATATTTACCCCTACTAATTATATATATGTTATATTTACGGGAGCTATTTAGGTATTGCAACACTAACATATTTATTACATAATAATAACTGATATGAACTAATATGCATTTATTATTATGTAATTAATATTTGTATGTATCTCTATATCCATCCATGTAAACTCTATATATTTATATTTCGAAGTACGGTTTTGATCTTAACATTGACCTATATATTACATATCGTTCAAGTTTGCTTAAAAAATTATGCATCAAAATAAAGTATAACGTAAAATATAAAACAAATTTTATTTAACCAGAATTATAGGGGATTCCATGAGCAAACTTATTCATATAAAAAGTTATATTTACCCCTGCTAACTCTATTTATGTTATATTTCCGGGGACTATTTAGATATTACAACACTAACATATTTATTACATAATAACTCATATTAACTAATATGCATTTATTATTATGTAATTAATATTTGGATGTATCTTTGTATATATCCATGTTAACTCTATATATTTATATTTTGAAGTACGGTTTTGATCTTAACATTGACCTATTTATTATATATGGTTCAAGTTTAATTTAACAAAATAAAGCATAGCGTAATATATAAAGCAGATTTAATTTAACCAGGATTATAATTTATATGTCACGATTGGGTATTGCATAAATTCTGTTTCCTCACAACAATTACTGCGAAGATATGAACAATCGAAGATATCAACAATCCAAACCTACGCGATCACGAGTAATTCATAAATATTTGTAATTTAGAGCATGTCCGTACCTTGCACGGACTACAAAGCTAGTATACTGAATTGCACAAATAACATATATTCATGTACATTGTGTTTTCTTAATTTTCTTAAAATATTTTTAGTCAGGTATTATATGATTTCAATTATATTTGAAAAAAACTTAAAACAAAGTTGGACTTGATTGATTTTGTCGCAAATCATATTTTTGCAAATAATTTCAGAAAATAGTAAAATCGTAAAAAAAATATAAAAAAGAGAAGTACTTATGATAAATTCTCAAAACTAAATTAATAAATTCTCTTGATCGGGGTTATCATCTAGTAATTATAAAGAAAGTTTGGGTTACCATTGCTAATCATCGTATATACATATAGCTAAAATGTGCTCTAGTACAAGTAAATGATCAAGATTCTTCGTGAACTACAGAAGCCACAGTTCTAGCCCAGGACTTGAGATGTTTTTTCATATCTGCAGCTTTGGAGTTTCTTGGAATTCTCAAGTTTAAAAGTGGTGAATCTGGCCTTCTTATAAGCCATGCTTCTGATAAATATGGCATCCTATGCACCCCTAATTCTGATCTCTTCTCATTTCCATCACCTGCTGATTCTTTGTCAATCATCTCCTTTTTATTGCTACTGTCCCCACCAAGTCTTTGCAGTCCAGGAAGTACACTCATCATTCTCGGGCACATATTTTCAGAATCAAAACTGAAGCCCAACTCCATAAAGCCCTTTACTTCTTCAACTTCAAGCTCCCCCAGAGTCTTGCAGCTCATGGTTTTCTGTAACCTAATGACTGAACTAGTGTATCTCTTGCTCCTAAAGTGTCTTGATGGAGTTGATGAATGAGAACGAGTCTTAATTCTATTTAATTTTGACGGCCGTTTTTGCTTTAGTACTTCTTCAATTATCTTTTCCCTTTCTTCCAACTCTGCATTTACATTCTGTAGTACAATTAAGCAAGTAATTATTTAGTATACAATCGACAAATACACGTCAGTAAATATATAAAGGATGGTTTTGTGTCAAAAAAGGTAGCAGCTGAAATTCTTATTACAATCCTACACCATTTTATGCGACAAATTTGTTTTCTGTTTCTCAGAACATTGTTCATTATTATTAAAAAAACACCTTTTTACTAAACTGTGTTCTCCAAATTTTTTCGTATTTAGAGTGGTTCTTTTAAATGTTTACCATGTGTAGATTGTAGAAGTCTGTTTGTAAACGGAAAGTCGAAATATCTGTACCTGTTGAGGAGTGAGTGGAGATTGATCTGATAATGCATAGTCTTGTTCAGGAATAGAGGTGCAGCTTGACGATGATTGACATGATGAAGCAAATGATTCTAAAGAAACTGATTCGGGTACTGAAATGGGATCCGGTAGGTGATGAAGAATCAATCGCTCAAACCATAGACTATCCATGGCTCCTAGGAGAGTGGTAGTACAAATGGGATAGTTACATGCCATTGAGGTTGAATTTTTTTAGAAGAATTTAGGTTGCTAGCTAGAGTTGTAGTACTTGTCTGTATGTAGAGATTGGTAGGTAAAGAAAGAAATGAAGATACTCCAGGAAGCAAATAAGTACAGATATACACAGCGGATGAACATAGTAGAATGGTAGTGACAGTTGTGGTGGTAATGAAACAAAAGAGAATGCATGGAACCAAATTAATGTTCAAAGTAAGTGGAGGGTCCAAAATACAAATGCTTCTTGTGGCTGCGGCTCATTTCTTTTTAATCACTAGTTTCTTTGTGTCTATCTTCAAAGTTCCAACTCATGCTCTAGAATCTTGATTTCAGTTCCATCGTGTACTACTCTCTTTGTCTTGCATTCTTTGTTCTTTTATATAATCAGTTTTAAAAACTTGTAGTGATATCTGAATTTTATTTCTGTTCCCCTTTTTTTTATCGAATCGAATATTATTTTTTTCTGAGAAAACAAGTGCAGTTAATATATGGAAAGATTGTAGATATGCAGAGATGGAAATAACATCGTTTAGTTGGTATAATTGTAAATGCATGTATGTTGTGCAACATCTGAGATGTTGCTGTCAAACTTGTAGTAGTATGATTTATAAGCCACAAGAAGAAGTAAGTTAATGTGGTAGCACTTGAGCTAGCGTTTTTGTGTCTCAAACTCCCAGTTTTTGTCTTGGTCTCTTCATGTTCACTTAAACTATACCAAATTACCAACCATCTGTGCTTCTTTTTATCTTTTTCTTAGTTTTACCAACATACTATTGTTAATATTCTTTCATCACAATATATAATAAAATATTCACAATCGTGTGTTGACAGTGTTTAACCATCACTAAAACATGCTTAAATAAAGATGACAGAAGAGAAAATTAAAAAGAACAAATGTAAATTTTGTCATTACTCTCTGTAACTTACCAGTGATACCTATGTTTTTGCTAGGCGACCAATTTTTGAAAAACAATAGTGTTGCATAATATACGCACACCCATCACGAGAACCAGAAGATTATTCAGACCAGAAAACTGTAATTATTTTTCGTTTTTATTTTAAATTTTAGTTGAAAACATATTAGGAGTTGTCTTACATCGTTTGTGGGAGGGCAGATAGCTAGTTTATGAGCATCTGGTTAACTCCATTACTACGAGGTCTTTTGAGAGTTATCCAAAAACAAATTCGTGTCCCACATGTTTGTGAGAGGATAGATAGCTAATTTATGAGCATCCAGCTAACTCCACCCATGTGAGTTCGGTCCAAAGCGAATAATATCATACTATTGTGAAGTTAAGCCTCGCTGGCGGCCCAATAAGTGGTATCAGAGCTATGGTTATAACGCTTAATGGTCCATAGCGATCTCAATGGGTTCCAGCAGGAAAAGGCATATGGGATATCCTAGTTTGAGCTTAAGGGAGAGCAGGTGAACTTTCCAGTATTGGTCTAGGGGAACCAGATAGCCAGATGGATTTCCAGTATGGGTCAAAGGGGAGCCAGAAAGGAAGCAGATTCGGGAGGTGTCGAGCCCAATGTGTGAAGAGGGAGATTGTTAGGAGTTGTCCTGCATCGTTTGCGGGAGGGATCGATAGCTAGTTTATAAGCAGCCGATTAACTCCATTAGTATATGGTCTTTTGGAGTTATCCAGAAACAAATCTTCATACAGACTCGGTTCAAAGCGGAAAATATCATACTAATGTATGGAGTTAAGGTCCGTTTGGAAAGCCCAACAGAACAACCTACAGTATATGTGTGTATTCATTATCATAGTATATTCTAATTAATATGAACTAGTTGATAACTCGTACTAAGCACGACATGGATTGAATACGAACCGAGATTAAAATATTAACAAATTATCAAGAATAATTATAATTAATAAATATTATTTAAATATATACTTATAGATAATTGAATGATAAATTTTTTTAATAAATAAGTATATTGGTGGTTCATGAATCAAAATCAATGGTTACTCATTGGATTGAATGGGTGGTTATTGAAAAAGGTTGAGGTTTGGAAGAAACTTGTACCGAGGTGAGCATAAACAAGAGAGCTAATGTGTAGGAAGTTCTTACACAATATTCAAGAGTGATCAACTTGGTGTGGAAGAATTACTGGATGGCACAAAAGTGGAGTCGTGAAGTGATACCGATGTTCTGGGCATAAGCTAGCAGTTTGCCTGGTGCACGAATCTCCGGAATTTCATTCCGCTGTGCACTAATTTAGAGAATTGAATCCGAAGTGAATTTAAAAAAATTAAAATAATTAAATATATACAATAATTATGTAGTCGCTAGCAATCGAATCGAATTTACTGATAACCAAATTTATCACTTTGATAGTTTTGATACTATTTCGTGTCATTTACATATGATTTTTCACATTTATATAAAGTATAGATCTGTCGGATTATAAAGCAAAAAAGAGGTCAAATTATCCAGGAAAAGAAGGGAAGATGCGAATTCAACAGCCGTTTGAAGACTGACTCGTGCACAAGTAAACAAGCTAACAATTTATAATAGCCCCATGTGCAAATCCACGTTTTGATTAGTTTCTTCAAATGCGACAAAATAAAAGACCATGCAAAATATACCTTTATTTACACTTATGTACATTTATGCAATTGTTCGTCCAATTCATCCGACTCTTAATGCTAGTAAATTGTTCCAAGTGTAATTTCCCTTCACACTAACCTTGGTAATGCTCTATTTAAAAGTTCATAAAGCTGTGTCATTACACTAACCAATACCATTCAATAATTATGCTTAACTAATTTGGAGACTTCCAATTTATTTGCTGATAAGCCTGGTTTTTATATGCGAGGTATGTGTATAATCTGAAATCTTGCGAAAAATTATATACAGACAACTATAAGTGCAAAAATGGCAGCAGGAGGTGGTAGATCAATGGAGGAATCAGCAACTTGGGCTGTTGCACTTGTTTGCCTTGTGATTATATCTATATCACTTGGCCTTGAACAGATAATCCATATCATTGGAAAGGTAAGGATGCATCTATAAATGTTTTATATGGGAATTTAGTAATTTACTGATGGTTTCATTAAACTTTTCTTTATATTTTTTAAATTTATATACATTGCAGTGGCTGACAAGGAAGAACAAAAGTGCTCTATATGAAGCACTTGAAAAAATAAAATCAGGTTTGTCATAAAAACTGTAATATTGACTCTATGGCCATTTGAGTTTGTCACAGACTTATTGGACTCTCTTCTTGCAGAACTTATGCTGCTGGGATTCATATCATTGCTTCTAACAGTTCTAAAAGGAACAATATCAGAAATATGTATCCCTAAAGCTATTGCAAACTCATGGCTTCCTTGCGATAAGGAATTCGAAGAGGAACATAAGGAAGATTTTGATGGTGATAATGGGCACAGAAAACTTCTTTCCTTTACGAACTTGACAGGAACAAGTCATCACCGTTCTCTTGCTGCTGCAGCTTACGTAGATAAATGTGCTGCCAAGGCATGACCTTTATTCTTTAACATACTCCTAATTCTTTACACTACTGCACGTATATTTATCTCTCCTGGATATATTCAAAGATCACCCCATACATTTTTTGAAGTATTTGATACTACTCTGTTTTAGCCTTAAAACAGAAACATACGATTTGATAATGTCAAATGCACTTTTTTCAGGGTAAAGTTCAATTTCTATCTGAGGATGCCATTCACCAACTTCACATGTTTATATTTGCTTTAGCTGTTTTTCACGTGCTTTATTGCATAATTACGCTGGCCTTAGGTAGAGCAAAGGTAATTACGATTGCCTCTCCTCAGTCTCAATGGATGTTGAATTAGTGTATATGACTTATTCTGTGGTGCATCCGTGCCTGCTATATTTTTGTAGATGCGTATGTGGAAGACATGGGAATCAGAAACAAAAACACTGGAGTATCAATGTTTACACGGTAATATTACATGCAGCAGTGTAGTAGTTGCTTTTACATGTTCAAAACAAGCACTATACGAGTTGAGAAGAGTGCAACTTTACTGCTAATGCAATTACCTTGTTTATGAATAGAGACTGAGATGCCCAAGCTTACTTCTGCAGATTCTGAAAGATACAGGTTTGCCAGAGATACAACCTTTGGGAGAAGGCACTTGAATTTCTGGTGTCGTTCACCAGTTTTAATTTGGATTGTAAGTCTAGGACAGGCGTAAATGGCAATGATATTGAATTTACCTGGTAAAAATGAGACAGAAATGGCTCATGTGTAATGTTCGCAACTATTGCAGGTTTGTTTTTTTAGACAATTTCTCATATCAGTTCCAAAGGTTGACTATCTGACCCTGCGCCATGGATTTATCGTTGTAAGTCTTAAATAGCAGTTAAGCAAGAACTGAACCTGTGAGTGTGTATGAAAACTGAACATATGACTCGACATGCTCAGGCACACCTAGCTCCCCAGAGTCAAACAAACTTCGATTTCCAGAAATACATCAACAGATCACTTGAAGAGGACTTCAAAGTTGTCGTGGGAATCAGGTGAAGATTAATGTCTCTCGCTTGCTTACTACGACCAGCAGTCCATGATTGAGAAAATGCATCTATTCCAATATACTAATTGATTAATTTGTGTATGTGATTGCAGCCCACCAATCTGGTTTTTCTCTGTGCTGTTCATACTCTTTAACACTAACAGTAAGTAGAACTAATCTCATCAAAAGGCATAATATTTACTTCATAAACCAAGAACCCAGCCTGAGTACAATTAACTTCATCACACTGAAGTTTCAATTGTTGATACTGCCTTCTTTTGACAGGCTGGAAGTCTTACCTGTGGCTTCCCTTTATTCCCCTGATTGTAAGTCTCATCTGTTTCATTCGTGAGTTGTGTACCTCACAAAAATAAAATAAAAATTCCGGTGGTCTAACGATTGAATTTATCTTTAAATTCAGATTGTGCTATTAGTGGGTACAAAGCTACAAGTGATAATAACCAAGATGGGATTAAGGATTCAAGACAGGGGGCAGCTGGTTCAGGGTAGCCCTGTAGTACAACCAGACAATGACCTCTTCTGGTTTAACCGTCCTGGCCTTCTCCTGTACCTCATCCATTTTGTTCTTTTTCAGGTATAAAATTGCCATGAACCAAGATATTAATATACATATCTAACCTTGAGAATTTTTGAGTTGCTGACTGTAATATTTGTTTACTTCCCCCACATGCAGAATGCATTTCAGTTTGCCTTCTTTGCATGGGCTTGGGTAAGCAACCACATTTCTTTAGATATTAGTTAAGTCAGTTGTTTTTTGGAGGGTAAACGATTATAGCTAAAAGCTTTTTTACAGTATGAATTTGGAAACAGTTCGTGCTCTCATGATAAAACCGAAGATGTGATCATCAGAATATCAATGGGGTATTCTATATTGCCCATCTCCCTGAAATCTTATTTGGTTTAATTTAAATCTTTAGTTGATATTAAACTGTGTTTGTAATTTAAACCTCAGGGTCATCGTACAAATACTATGCAGCTATGTTACTCTTCCTCTCTATGCTTTGGTGACCCAGGTAAAACAATCAGAATACTTTATGATTTCACCTTTTGATGTTTTCTTTCATTATGATTTATTAGGAATTCCACTCTTATGATTCCATCTTTAAATATTACGAATCAGAATGTGTACTGATAAAGCTATTGTGCACCAAACAGATGGGTTCAACAATGAAGCCAACAATATTCGATGAAAGAGTAGCGAAGGCTCTACGTAGGTGGCAGCAAGGCGCAAAAAAGAACATGAAGAAGAATCGCCAGGCAGAAGGTTCAGCGACACCATCACCAAAAATGCCAAGTGGTCCACCTCGTTGCAACGAGGGTAAAGTCGACAGCATCCACTCACCACCCCCAAAGCTTAACAATTTCCATAATGTACATTTTGGAGCCAGTGGGTCATCATCGTTCTCAGAAGGCCATGAAAGTTCGAAAGAGAAAGTGGGTGACAATCATGCTCAAGATACCAACTCAAGTTCAGTTTCTAAACCTGCTGCTTCTCAGCATCAAATCGACATTCTCTGAAGATTAAATCCCCGTCAATGAATAGTAAACCTCCTGGCTCTGGGCTCTTGGCTGCAACCACCAATAAATCTTAATGATCACTAGACAAGAAAACTGGACATATCGTCACCTTTATGAGTGATAACTGGTCTGATCCACCATAAGTTACGTATTTCATTTATTCGTTAATGGTTTTATGATAGCTGTGAAAAGTCATGTACATTAACATTTTTTAGTGGATATAATATTTTGACAAGCTTTTGGATGTCATTTCTATGAATTTTGTTTGCATATAACGAAAAAAAGATAAAACTGTGGAACCTTATGAGCCGAGTAAAACCCCCTCTAGTTTCAGAATGAATATTAAGAATGAAACACACACGGTGGTATCATCATAAATACTAGAGATCTATAGATATTTTTGAGATAAGGGGCAAGATGGAGGACAAGGTAGGAGAGTAAGACCCTTTCTTGATGTTAAGTTTGGTCATTTAGAAGCTGTTTTCAGTAAACAATAAACCCTGTTCATCTGGAGGAATAACTTTCTAGTCCTGGATTATGTGTGCTTGCCTAGTTTGTTTCAACTTCTAAAGTTAAAGATTTTGGTTGTATCTGACTAAGTTACTGCTTGTTCAATTGGTAGGCTACCTATTTTCCTTAGGTAAACTTGTACTAAGCAAAAGTGTTCGTTTAATTATGTAAAATTTTCCATGACTAAATCTGTGCCTTGCAATATTGGTTGCTTCCAGATCATGAAACCAACTGTTATAACGATGCATAAATCTATTTGACGATCAGAATATGAGGCAAGCGAACCGAAAAACTAGAGGAAACGACATATATATTTGACAAGACCAGAATCAACTGGCAAAAACATGCATTTGGTAGATTTCCCAGCACCAGCAAGGCTGAACCAGTGTAATGCTATAAGAGCATTCAACTGCTTGCCACACCATTACAGAATTGACAAACAAGGACTTTTATTCTCCATATGAGATTTGTCAAGGATACAAATGGAAGACAAGGATAAGCATTTATTTGTGAATAGGAGGAATGAAACTCTAGTTTAACTTCAAGGAAGAATATAAGAAGGAATCAATATTAAGCATAAATCTTTAAAAATGTAGTTCAAATTTCATTTAAGATTCCAGATTGTTGAGCAATCAGTAATCTGTTCGATACAATTCAGTACGACCGTACAAGTGTTTGTATATAATAGATATTTTTACAAGAGTTCACTAATTGCAGTCAAATTTATACATTCAAAATTTAGATTGATGATCCATTTATCTTTCATTTATAATTTAGATTATGTAATTGAGACAATATTATGATAATTTATACATTGAGAGAGAATAGATGTAACTCTCATTTATCTTTCTTATTTTCTTTTTTTATTATCTCTATTTTTTTCTGCTACAGTGCTACCTTAAAAAAGGGACCAAGTCCTCGATAAGTCATTGAACACAAAGTTAAAAAAGTAACAAGTTCATCAGAGTTTTCATAGGGAAAGAAAGCATAAAGCTGGTGATCTTTAACTCGGCTCCACGTCAGGCTAGTACTTTGTCTGGCCTGAAACGAATTCCCCTGTTTGTACTGGCTTTACCTATGGCTGATGGGCTTTACCTAGGGCTGATTATTCGGTTATAACCGAATCGAATTACCGAATACCGAAATAACCGAAATACCGAATAAGGCCAAATATTATAACCGAATACCGAACCGAAATATTTATGAAAGGTGGCAGGGCAACCAAAGCATCAAAAAACTGGTGTTCATGCCGGAAGCTGTATCTTGTTTCATCACAGGGGTGGCAGGCACTTGCTCTGCAGCTTCGGGAGGAGATGGTAAGATTTCTACTGAGCTATCTGCATTTCCCATCTGGACCTGTGTCATTGTCATTGGCTGGGTTTCATTAACCCTCCGGAGGGTCAGGAATGTAATTAGGCAGATTGATTTGGCAGCCAACAAAACACACAAGATTGTTAGGAATGGATTAGATCGACTGCTAGAGGAATCTGATTCCCTGATTCGGGTGAATCAAATCCATTCCATTGACATGGTAGATGCATATTCTCTGCTGATTGGAGAGCTTTGTACACCAGGTACAATCTTTGGAAATATATATATATATATATATATATATATATATATATATATGTAATGGTTGGTAACATTGAGTGCTTATCTTCATACCACATATAAGATTCTGCACAAATGCACAAGTGGAGATTTTATTTTTGCCTACTAAAAATAATCTACAGAATGACACTAGTAGCCCAGTATTCCTTGATGCTCCACTATGGCAGTTGAACTCATTGGTGCACTCATTGGTGCAGAAGAAGCATCTGGTCATTTTAAAACGAGATCACTGTCAGTCAGAATCCATTTTGAGTTTTGCTCTCTAGGTTTTTGGCCAATTTGCCTCCTAGTAAAGTGACATGTATATGTATATTGCCTAGTCAAGTGTGTGTGTTGGTTTTAATAATCAACCCGACGATGATTAGTAAGTTTAACTTGTTTGCCGCCATTAGCACTTCGAACTAGAAATAGTTTTGGAATCAAACTGTTGTAATATAACAAGGACCCACTTAAACCATGTTCTAAGGTTCCTGATCCAGTGATCCTTGCAGCATAAATCAACTGAAATTAGAGATCATGTCTACAGGGTACCATATCCTTGCAGCATAAATCAACTAAAAGAAGAGATCGACTAAACATATGTGGGTATGACAGCAAGAACTTTATTGGGAACTCTTCTCAGCGAGAAGCATATAGCTAGAGCAACCATGTGGCAAGTTCTGTGTTTCCTTGCTATTTGCTAACCTAACAAAGAAATAAGTAACACTTAGAGCAGTAAATTTGCAGAAAGCTAATAGGCCAGATACAACTGTGGTGCAGGCTGCAGGACAGCTGGAATTTGCTTACTGATTAATAAGGCCTACTGTTAGTGGTGGGCAGCTCCAAAATACATCAATATAAATATAATTGATTAATCATAAGCAAGAGAAAGAAATAGGAAATTAAAAACACAAAACATATACATAGTATAACTCAGGTGCCAAAGCATACAACGGCCTGCACAAAGCAAATTCAAACCAAACACGCTAATATATCTCACATTTCAACTTATACAAGAAGAGTACCACTAAGAAGTCAGCACAATCATGCAAACATGATCGGCTTACTGAACCTAATGCTATGAACTTGGGTAATAAATACCACTATATTTGAATCCAACTGCATATCAATGAGATTTCAATTAAGTTATTAAAAACTAGTGATGCAGTTGAAAAATAAAGGGGCAGATGACACGTAACTGCACAATCATGGCAGAGACTCATCTGTGTTTGCCTCAGTTTCACTGTTGACCTTGATTTCCAGAAGTCTCTCAACTGGCTGTCGACATATAGGACACCTGTTTGTTTGGCACCTTAATACTTTGGCACACCCACTGCACATACACTGCAAAACGAAAAAAATCTACTTATGAGATACATAGGACATAAACTCAAAACAAAACAAATAGTAATCAGCTTCTTAAGAGATGTCTTCTTAAGTTTTATGCACGAGCCTTCAGGAAATCAAATATAGTTACTAAGAACAATGTAAATCGATATAGTTTTAGTTTAACTTAAAAAGTTTTCACTCATGACAAGGATAGTTCATTTAGCAATAATGTAATTAGTTAATCTTAACACTCTTCCTTCAAGTAGTATTGAGGCTTCCCCCTATTTTGTCAAATTTAAATCACTGCCAGAAACCATCCTGGGAGATTAATTTTACGAAGTTAATTTTCCCTGTTTTATTTTAGAATGTTTGGTGGTGGGTAATAACAGAAGGGTCCGCAATTACAGAGACGTGAAGGTACAATTACAGAAACTCCTAGTCATGAAGGGTCAAGCAACCATAGAGATTATTCACATATGTATAACATAGAACATTGCTAAACTGCAAGGTTAACAACACTTGAGTGCATTTATATGTTGCACAAAATTATTGAGAGAGAGTACCATGTGTCTGCATGGAAGTACAGTTGTGTCAGGAGGTTCTGACAAGCAGATAACACATTCTTTACCGCGATCATTCCCATCTAGATCACCATCAACTGAATTACCAATGCCAAATATCTCCTGCAGCTCATACCGCATTCCATTTACCCACAAAATCTGTTTCAGTACTCTTACCTGGTATCCACCTCTATCCTTCTCAAACGCCGCTAGAGTAATTTGGGAGTTGCTTGCTCCAGTCTCAGGGTTTCCATCTGTGAACTCACTTTGGTTGCTTGGGGATGTCTCCGCCTTTACAACTAGTGGACACACATCCAGTTCACCATCTTTTAATAATTCTACAGCTTCACAAGCTAAAAAGTCTATCCCTGTTCCTGAGGGCTGTCTAAATTTCTGGCCCAAACCTTTTTGGAAATGTAATGTTACTGGTGCATATATGTTTTCCTTCACTGGTGTCAGGTTACAGCCTTCATCCTCTTTTGCGAAGAAAATAACTGTAATGCTGTATAGAGGTCATGACAAACCAAGTTAGACTTTAGTTTCATTACCAGAGGAACATAATAGTGTCCACCCTTAACGAAAAGACACAGATATGAACTGAAAGACATCTCTTTGATGAGTAAATTTTTCCCCACATGGTTTTTGGAACGAGCAAGCAACATAAACGACCCCCCATGTCAGCAAACTATATACGAAGGAACTTTTGATTAATATATATATAACAATGCCAAGTTGACCCATATAGAGCAGAATGAATGTAGAAAGTTAATAGAAAGTAGTACATTGAGCTGTAATCGACAGAATATATTTATTAAAATAAATGTAACCAAAACTTAGCTAAGGCTAAACTAAGTTTTTTAAAATTTGCATACAATCCATCAGCTTTTTCAAATGCAGAGTTTCAATTAAAACTCGAAAGGCAGTTGCCAGTTATAATGCTAAACACTAGAAAGAAGAGTTAATGGTTTCACCAAACTCGGCACAACTATCTGCAATTAAGTAAACCCCAGTCCCCATAATGATCTGGACTAACTTTGGTCTAAGTTCTCAACCATATGTCTCCTACAAATACTTATACCCAATTATGTATTGGTCTTCTGTATCTATTTTTCTATCTAGATCATACATGTACCAAACATTTCATCCTTGCTAGTGTATCTATACATCTATCATCTTCACTTGTAATTCGTGCCACCTCCACCTATGACCAACAAACAAATGTCTCCATCCTCTACTAAATCAGTTCTCTGCATTTGTGGACTCACATTTTGCTTGAGCACTACAAACTATAACAGGGCTCACTACATTCCTAAAAAAAAATTCCTCACAATTACAGGGCTCACTACTTTCTTAGTAAATTGTCCTCACAATCTAAGCTGGAAAATGTCTATCAAACAATAACTAAAAACTCAATAAAATCTGAATAATCCTGCTCTGGTTTTACAAATAAATTAACCTCTCCCTCGTCAACATCATAAAATAATAATTCTGCATAATACATTCATATTGATCGACATGAAAACAAATGCATCCACTGTCCTACTCAATTCACAATCCAATTACGCCAAAACTAAGTAAATAACAAAAAAATACACAACAGCAGAATCTAACTACCGCAGTGATTACACAACAACATAACTAAAAAAAACAAACTTGCAAGCATAAATAGTACCTTCCAGCAACAGTAGCATCAAATGTAAAAGTAACAACAAACTTCCCGGGATTCTCTTCATCAGGCTCAACCCGCAAAGTATCCTTCTTTAAATTAACATCATTTCGAATAGTGACAGCCTTTTGGTGCTCAACATAAGGAGTGGCAGCAGGCATTGCATACCCACATGGGTACCGCCCACCGACCCAATTCGCGTGGGCCGGGTCCACATGTCGTGGCCGGTGGTGGTGATCGTACGTCTCGTGGTAGTGATAATACGGTGGAGGTGGTGGTGGAGAAGGGTTATTAGGGTTAGGGTACTGAGAAGGTAATGGTGTAGCAGCTGCAAATACGTATCGATTGGCCGTGATTTCTTGCTGGGGTTGTTGTGGAGGTGGTGCCGATGGGTGGCTCCGACGAATACGCCGGCGACTAATTATGCTACTGCTGCCGGCGTTACCCATTAGGGTTTTACTTTTTTTTTCAAGAATTATCAAGAAAGAGGGGAGCTTTATGAATTTATTGCTTTCATAGCATGATTTTGTGTAATTTTAATGTGGGGTTGCAAGATTAATAAGGGTTTATGTAAAGAAAGAATATTTTCAGAAATAAAATAAGAATAGTTTTAGGGGAATGGAGATGAGAAGAGAATAGTAGGTAGAAAGAAAGTAGAAGTTAGGGGATGATGAATGATGATACTTGTGAGTGTTTTACTGGAAAAGGGGGAGGTGGAGAAGTGGATGATTGAGGATACAAAGTAAAGTGAATGTACAAAGAGCTTTGGAATGAGGAATGAGGATTTTGATATAGCCAGGGGGGAAGTGAGTGGGAATATCATTACAATTTTTACTATTACCACTTTATTACTCCGTCCCCGTCGTGTTTATATTCGGTTTTTTCACGGTCACCAAGAATCAATATAGTATCAATCATCAATATCAATCCATCATCAATATATATATATATATATATATGGGTTCAAAAAAAAAAATATATATATATATATATATATATATATAAAGGAGGATAGCGGGAGTTTATGTGGCGCTCTAATATCGTCTCAATCGATTTTTCTAATTTTCTAGAATTTTAAACACTAATAAATATGAAAATATCAAATAGCATATTAGAAGTAGAATAGGTGTTCGAATTTATAAAGGAGAAGAGTTCGAATTTATAGGAAAAACATATGATTAGAAGTTCTATTGAAAGTATAATAAATATTTATAAGGCATACGATTAAAAGTTCTATTGGTGAAGGAGGATAGCGGGAGTTTATGTGGCGCTCTAATATCGTCTCAATCGATTTTTCTAATTTTCTAGAATTTTAAACACTAATAAATATGAAAATATCAATTAGCATATTAGAAGTAGAATAGGTGTTCGAATTTATAAAGGAGAAGAGTTCGAATTTATAGGAAAAACATATGATTAGAAGTTCTATTGAAAGTATAATAAATATTTATAAGGCATACGATTAAAAGTTCTATTGGAAGCAGAATAGGAGTTCGAATTTATAGAGAATAAGAGTTTGAATTTATAGAAAAAATATATAAATAAAAGTTCTACTAGAACTAGAATAGGTGTTTGAATATATAGAGCAGACATATAATTAAATATTTTATAGAAAGTACGATCTTCTTAAATTATATATTTTTTATATAAATTAATTATACTTATATTAGGAAAATTGACGTGTTAACATAATAAAAGAATAATGAGTAAAAGAACAATCTCATGCAGTCTTTATAATATATGTTAAAAAGTTGGGATTTCGGTTTTAACGAGAGAGCGGCTCAATCGAAAGAATCGTATTTAACAAGAAATTGATTCATTAGAAAAGATTATTTAATTATTAAAATTTAATATTAATATTATAATATAACGTAAATGTATTGAATTTTTTTAAAAATATTGTAACGCCGCCGCGAAGCGCGGCTTTATCAACTAGTATATATATATAAAGGAGGATAACGGGAGTTTAGGTGGCGCTCTAATATCGTCTCGATCGATTTTTCTAATTTTCTAGAATTTTAAACACTAATAAATATGAAAATATCAATTAGCATATTAGAAGTAGAATAGGTGTTCGAATTTATAATGGAGAAGAGTTCGAATTTATAGGAAAGACATATGATTAGAAGTTCTATTGGAAGTATAATAAGTATTTATAAGGCATACGATTAAAATCATCAATCATCAATCATCAATATATATATATATATATATATATATATATATATATATATATATATATATATATATATATATATATATATATATATATATAAAGGAGGATAGCGGGAGTTTAGGTGGCGCTCTAATATCGTTTCAATCGATTTTTCTAATTTTCTAGAATTTTAAACACTAATAAATATAAAAATATCAATTAAAATATTAGAAGTAGAATAGGTGTTCGAATTTATAAAGAAGAAGAGTTCGAATTTATAGGAAAGACATATGATTAGAAGTTTTATTGGAAGTATAATAAGTATTTATAATGGATACGATTAAAAGTTCTATTGGAAGTAGAATAGGAATTCGAATTTATAGAAAAAATATATAAATAAAAGTTCTACTAGAACTAGAATAGGTGTTTGAATATATGAAGCAGACATATAATTAAATATTTTATAGAAAGTATGATCTTCTAAATTATATATTTTTTATATAAGTTAATTATACTAATATTAGGAAATATTATTCATAAATCCAATACTATTGTCATGAAAAAAGTCACCGTATTTAAAAAGAAAAGAATTGATGTGTTAACATAATAAAAGAACAATGAGTAAAAGAACAATCTCATGCAAGAATCCTAAATAAATACAAGAGTATCTATAATATAAAGAGAAAATAAGATGTGTTTTCATTTTCTAAAACTCCAAAAATTTTAGAAAATCTAGAGAAAGTATAAATTGGAATTCACTCTATTTTTAGGTTTTGATTTTAAGGAAAAAAATTTGTGTGTAAGATAAGTATCATGAATAATATGTAATGAAGTTAGAATTTCAATCCCAAACGAGAGCGGCTCGAAACGTGTTTAACGGAAAGACGGCTTACTATAAAAGATCGTACTAGCCATTAAAATATCATATGATGTTATAAATTTTATTTTATTTTTAGGATTTGATTTTTATGGATAAACATTATCATACAAGTAATATATGTAAAAGTTAGGTTTTTGGTCTTAACGAGAGAGTGAATCAATAGTAATAACTGTATTTAACAAGAAAGCGGTTCATTAGATAAGACCGTATAAAAGATGTTTAAATATATAATTAATACATAAAATAAAATGCTTTATTGGAAGTATAATACGAGGACGGTGGAGACATCTTATACGATTTTTTAAAATTATACATCTTTTTTCCTAGAAATCTTTTATTTTAACTTTTTTCTACAAGTTAATTATACTTGCATTACAAAAATATATCCATAAATGTAATATTATTCCCGTAACGAAAAGTCTTCGTATTTTAATTTTTTTGATATGTTAACATAACAGAAAGACATTCCCATGCGAAAACTGTAAATAAATACAAGAATATCTATAATATACAGAAAATAAAAGATGTATTTTCATCTTTTAAAACTCCATAAATTTTAGAAAGTTTAAAGAATATAAAAACTGGAATTTACTCTCTTTATATAGTGAAGTTAGAATTTCGGTTTCAAATAAGAGCGGCTCGAAACGTATTTAACGAGAAGACGGCCCGCTAGAAAAGATTGTATTAGCTATTAGAATTTGATACTGTAGTCATAATTTTTTTTAAATTTTACGGTTCGATTTTATGGATAAAAAATATTATATAAGTCTTTATAATATATGTTAAAAAGTTGGGATTTCTATTTTAACGAGAGAGCGGCTCAATCGAAAGAATCGTATTTAACAAGAAAATGATTCATTAGAGAAGATTATTTAAATATTGAAATTTAATATTAATATTATAATATAACGTAAATGTATTGAATTTTTTTAAAAATAAAAATTGTAACGCCGCCACGAAGCGCGGCTTTATCAACTAGTATATATATATAAAGGAGGATAGCGGGTGTAACGCCCCCAAATCCGGGGTCAGGGATTGGGTCGTCACGCGGAAATCCTCAACAACAAATCACCTGTTTAACCACATTAAACCATCTGTACTCATTAATAATTGAGTTACAACAATTGAGACCCCAATCACCAAGCATCTTTTAGGTTATAGGGCTAGAAACAAGAATAAACTCCTTACTACTAGTATAACTTCGTTGAGAAGTACACCAGCAACTAGTATTACTTTGCGCAAATTAACATATATATTACACATCAATATACTTACACATAATTTACTCCAGCTATAAACTTTCTAGATCATATCATCTTCATAAGGCACGCTGCCCACTTCATCTAAGCCATGCAGATAACCTCGTCCGGCTACCTTCCACTGAAAAGTTAATATTTGAAAACAAGCAAGTATGAGCGAAAGAATTGCTCAGCAAGTTATTACTAGAGTTTAACAAAATATTCCATCATGTGCATGGGTTTCCAACATTCAACTGATACTTAATATACTTCTTGAAACATTTATAACCACAAAATTCTATAGGGAAAGTATAATGTTTGAAAATAATATCAACTGAACAATGTATCAATATAATATAAAAGATGCCATTACAAGGTAATTAAGAGATTATTACCATAAATTACCACATTTTGTTTGCGCAGTAATACACCAACATAACTTGCTGGTTATTCAATATGAAATCGCTTATTGATAATATAATATCAGTTTCTCTTCTTAACTAATATAACAATCAATATACCCTTTCAGTGTAATATTCCAAGATAATATGAATACTTGAATAAATCTCTCACTATCATCTTCTCATTTCCTTCTTATGCAACATTTATATAAATTAATATAAAATCAGTTTCTCTTCATCTATAACAATAATTCCATCGTTTCATTTCATTCTTCCCTTTTCAGTATACCAATCTGACTTTATCGTCGATTCTTTATAAAAAAAAATTTTTTGGGGGTTTTCACTGTTGCCGAATACGTGAGGCACGATGATCAGTCGTCCTCCGTACCCGTCCCTTTTTACTACCGGTAGAAGGAATGAAGGCCACCTGCTAACATCATCCCTGGAGGAAGGCCACCTGCTAACATCCTCCCTTGGCATCTTCGTGCCGAATCATATAATGAATGCTAGACTATGTCGCACACAGCCCTGACACAGCCTCTTACGCAAGTTTGTTGCTAATCCCCCTTTTTATAAAATCATTATTCCATTTATCAACACCATTTCACATTTCCATTCCCGTATATCATTTCCATTCACATTTCACATTTCCATTTCACATTTCCATTGGAGAACGTTTATAAAGGTATATCATCAGTGTATCAATTCAAGACATACATTCATTTCATTACGAAATTCCTTAAACAACCTTTTAGCAATATTCAATCACCCTTAGAACAATTAGAAGATCTATTCAATAATCCCTTTTGAAATGAATATTATAATTAATATTCATTGAATTAAATAACCATTAAAATAACATTTATCAATATCATTCTAGATATTTTTAACAGAAAATGTCTCATTTATAACCATCGAAATATCTTTATTATTATTCCGGAACAAAGCGATTGTAAGAAACGTTTTAAAAATAATATGCATCTAATTAAATAAATTTAATTAGACGAATAAGGTTTATTTAATCAGTAGATGCTTTCAGAGGTATCTCCTAATTAAATAAACACTAGTTTATTAGTGATGTTGCCATTAGGTTAATTATTGCGAATTTTTTTTTCTAAAAACTTTGTCCGGGTTTTCGAAAATATACATTACAAGACAACCCCTTCCATTTTCCATTCATATATCAATACTTTTAAAGTACACCAACTAAAATACTTTACATGTAAATCCCTTTTAGGAAAATCTGTAAATATCAGCCCTTGTCCCCTTATATAACAAAATATTTATTAATGACGTCTGAAACAGTTTATAACTCAAATATCCCCAATTTACACATAATTGTAATATTATAAAATAACTTTAGATAACAACTGATACCATAATATCATAAAAATAACCATAAATAACAACTGATACCATTCCTTCCCATATCACTTTACCCCTTATAGTATATCACTATCTCCATATCACATATACTTTCAGTCAAACCATTTTACTTAAAGGTAACAATTTATCAAGATAAAGATAGAAGAAATCTTGCAAATATGGATTGAAGTCTTATTCCACACATTTCATATATTTCAAAATAAATATACTCTGAACGATAGAGTATGTATAAATAAACTTGCCTCTGGTCCTTAGCACCAAACGGAACACCGCGAATAAATCCTTGGCGTCTTGCCCAAGCAGTTCGATGAACTTTACACGACGTCTCGATCCTTCCTTTTTGATACACGTTGCTCCACTTGATCACGCCCTAATGGTACTGTAATTGTTACGATTACGTTTCAGTCCCACCTCGTATCTCGAGTAGACACCACTCGGAAATACCACTAAGTCACATAAAGTCAAACTATAGGTGTCCTTTCTATAGTTGGCTACTCTAATACCACTTAATGCACATAACACGCTTATATCCATTTAGTATACTTAAACCAATTTAATATATCATCAAAACACAATTAATCCTCGAGATAATTTACTTAACACATATTCACATAAACAGTTAAGAGCCAAATCATGCCTTCAAATCCTTGAAATTAAATAAGTTAATTAAATTTAAGCGCAGGGGATTTTTAGAAAATTTCGGCATGAAGTATTCGTTTATCGGACTATGGGCACAGCCCCTCAAATACAATTCAACCCTGTTTTTGCCAAAAATAAAGCTGCCTCAACTTGCAGCAACATAAAAGTAAACAAATAAGAAAAGTACCCGCCCAGACATGCGGCACCTAGCACATAATGATTTACATTAAACTACTACTTACGCTACACCAATGATCGTATTTCTCACGCATTTTAATGATACACATGACAATCGATCATTGATGTTCGTAAGCCCTAGGGAACAACCCCTAGCACTAACTATTACTTACGCTATATCAATGATCACATCACTTAAGTATATTAATTATACTCGTGATAGTTAATCATTGATATTCGTAAGCCCGAGGAACTAGTCGAAGAGAATTACACAAGTACTTAAATATTGACATTTAAGACTCGAGATCTCATTTCAACTCCTCGCAGTTAAACACATATTAAAATGAATCTAACAATTAAGCTTTGATAAATAACATATAATATATATAATTAGTAAAGCCATCAAATACTACGACTCGCTTGATACCCCATTTAGCACATAAGCATTTACCATTTAGTCAAGTCATATAAACTCCACACATAATACCCACATACTTTAAACCACTAATAGTCATTAAACCTGGATATTAACGACACCACAAAATAATTACGACAATTACAACAATCAACAACATCAATCAATATCCAACACAATCTCCAACCACAATTCATCTTTCATTTTAAACTATAACACCTTAGTAATTCTACACTAAAACATTTACTATCAATCCATTGTATACTAAACTTGGTATCCAACTAAATAAGATCACAACTAACAACTTTCATTTATAAACCCCCTTCAAATAAGGTCTTTAACTTACTCAAAACAACCTTTCAAAACAGGGCACAAATCTGCCACCACTGCGCACACTATACTCAAACATTTTTAATAAATTGGAAAATCAATATTTTTACCCAAATCTTTTTCTGAAATATTTATAGCTCCTTCATTTATCCTCAATAAAAGTTTCAATCCAATTTACAAAGTTTAACTAGGTGAAACATAGTTCCAAAGTGCAAAATCCCGAGAGGTTACTCTATTATGCGCAGGTTTTACTAAAATATCATTTTCTCCTAGATCGTTAACCCAAACGATGCACCGTTTTCTCCTACACAAAATAGACTCCAAATAGAACAACTTTCATTAAATGATCACTGCCCAGAACAGAGCATAACCTGTTCGAATTCCTCTTGCAAAAACAGGTCAGGCCCTGATTTTCTGGACGAATTGCCTACTAGACTCTACACATAATCAACTACCAATTCCACAAATTAAAACCAAAATTCAAGAACCCAAATTTTACATAATCCCTAATTATCTAATTAAACATAATCAAGCATAAATAACTTCAAGAAAACAAGAATAATACCTTTTCCAAGCTTAAAACCAACAACCAAGCTTCAATCACACAAAGCTTCTAATTTTCCCCCAAAACTACTATTCATCTTCTTCCTTAATCTTCTTACTTTCCAAAGCTCCAAAAACTCAAGTAGACCTTCAATCCAAGCTTCACCCACTATGTATATATGACTAATCTTTGATTACCAAGAATTTTGAAGTATGGATTCAAGTGTTTCCTTCTTCCTTTCTCTCTTTTCTTTCTAAATCCCTAATTTTCTTTCTCCCCCTTTTCTTCCTTTCTCTCTCCCCGATATCTATCTCTCTGCTGCTGTTTTTCTATATTGGGCATAGCCCAATACTAATATACCACTGCTAACAGTTTATTCCGGCCCAATTAAAATACCATTCATTCACTTTTAAAACTAATAAACAACTTTTATATATCGAATTTAAATAAAATTTTTGAAAAATTAAACTTTTCATTTTTAAAATGTAGAGTACAACATTACGAGCACACACATATTTTTAAAATATTTTTCGGATCAAAAATGAATTAAATATGAATTTTCAAAGTTTTGATCCTTAAAATGAAGAATAATTCGTAAAAATCATTTTAAAATTCTTAAAAATCACAATAAATCCATCTAATATTTTTAAAACTCAAATAAATTAATAAAGTTAATAATGCAAAAGATTTCAGGATTTCTAGTAATCCCGATGATTTTATAAAACTTTTAGAAGACCAATAATAAAGGATTTAATCATATTTAAATCCTCAAAAATTTAAATAAAAATACACCGACCTACAATGCTTACAAATCATCACATAAACACAACTTCACATACATTCCACCTTCCAACAACAATCACATAATATAGTTCATAATTACACTGAACCAGAAAATAATTAAATAATTCGCTTTTGAAATTCCTTGAACTAGAATAATGAACAATAAAAATAAAAAATTTCCTCCTCATTTTAGGAAAAACATTAATATTCTTAAAATAATAATAAAATCAATTTCTGAAAATCCGGGTTATTACAGCGGGAGTTTAGGTGGCGCTCTAATATCGTCTCGATCGATTTTTCTAATTTTCTAGAATTTTAAACACTAATAAATATGAAAATATCAATTAGCATATTAGAAGTAGAATAGGTGTTCGAATTTATAAAGGAGAAGAGTTCGAATTTATAGGAAAGACATATGATTAGAAGTTCTATTGGAAGTATAATAAGTATTTATAAGGCATACGATTAAAATCATCAATCAATATCTATCTATCTATCTATCTATTATATATATAAAGGAAATTCACCAGGAGTTTGGTGGAGCTCTAGAATCGCTCGATTCATATTTATCTATTTTTCTAGAGCTCCTCTATTTAAAATAAGTAAAATTAAAATTTCCTTCTTTAAATCCTATTATTTAGAAAAGAAATCAAAACTTTCTTTTTTAACATTAATATAAACGTTAACATAAACATCTTTGAAATAGAAAATGTTCTCGAATTTGTAGGGAAGAAGAATTCAAATTACATATTCGAAATTGAAAAGGTTTTCGAATTTGTTGGGAAGAAAAAATTATATTTTCGAAATAGAAAAACAATATTATATTCTTATAGTAAATATTCGAAATAGAAAAGAAATTTTATATTCTTATATATATACAATCATTACTTCTAATAATCAAATTTTATCACCACATTTGTAATCATATTTACTCGATTTATATTTTATATACTTGGTATTTTAAAAATATATACAACGGGCGTCGGCCTAAAAACTGTGAGGCAAAACCGATAAATCAAAGTTAAAGTGCATTTTAGTATTTATATTTTTATTATTGTGTATGCTAAGTATTTATATAATATACACAAACGGGTGTCGGCCTAAAAAATTGTGAGACAAAATCGGTATAGAAAAATATATGAATATTTTATCTTATTATTTATGTATATTTAATTTATACAATATTGAGTTCACCAATTTATATTGATATTATAAAAACATTTTTGTCTCTTTTTTTCTTAAATGATCTTTATTTAAAATTTTTAAAAAAAATTATAAGGCCGCCGTGAAGCGCGGCTTAGTCGACTAGTATATATATAAAGGAGGATAGCGGGAGTTTAGGTGGCGCTCTAATATCGTCTCGATCGATTTTTCTAATTTTCTAGAATTTTAAACACTAATAAATATGAAAATATCAATTAGCATATTAGAAGTAGAATAGGTGCTCGAATTTATAAAGGAGAAGAGTTCGAATTTATAGGAAAGACATATGATTAGAAGTTCTATTGGAAGTATAATAAGTATTTATAAGGCATACGATTAAAAGTTCTATTGAAAGCAGAATAGGAGTTCGAATTTATAGAGAATAAGAGTTTGAATTTATAGAAAAAATATATAAATAAAAGTTCTACTAGAACTAGAATGGGTGTTTGAATATATAGAGCAATATTTTATAGAAAGTACGATCTTCTTAAATTATATATTTTTTATATAAGTTAATTGTACTTATATTAGAAAAATTTATTCATAAATCAAATACTATTGTCATGAAAAAAGTCACCGTATTTAAAAAGAAAAGAATTGATGTATTAACATAATAAAA
Organism: Saposhnikovia divaricata; assembly: GCA_036435485.1. Lineage (NCBI taxonomy): Eukaryota > Viridiplantae > Streptophyta > Magnoliopsida > Apiales > Apiaceae > Saposhnikovia > Saposhnikovia divaricata. The sequence continues at coordinate 63,618,223 of CM071598.1, forward strand.
GAACAATGAGTAAAAGAACAATCTCATGCAGTCTTTATAATATATGTTAAAAAGTTGGGATTTCGGTTTTAACGAGAGAGCGGCTCAATCGAAAAAATTGTATTTAACAAGAAATTGATTCATTAGAGAAGATTATTTAATTATTAAAATTTAATATTAATATTATAATATAACGTAAATGTATTGAATTTTTTAAAAATATTGTAACGCCGTCGCGAATCGCGGCTTTATCAACTAGTATATAAATAAAGGAGGATACGCGGGCGCTTAGGTGGCGCTCTAAGATCGTCTCAATCTATTTTTCTAATTTTTAGAATTTTTCGATTTTAAACACTAATAAATATAAAAATATCTTTTAACATATTAGAAATAGAATAGGTGTTCGAATTTATAAAGAAGACATATAATTAGAAGTTCTATTGGAAGTAAAATAGATATTTAATTATAAGGCATATGATTAAAAGTTCTATTAAAAGTAGAATAGGAGTACATATAAATACTAATAAATATAAAAATATATTTTACCATATTAGATGTAAAATAGGTGTTCGAATTTGTAGATGAAAAGAGTTTGAAATTATAGGGAAGACATGTAATTAGAAGTTCTATTGGAAGTATAATAAGTATTTATAAAGCATGATTACAAGTACTATTCGATGTAAAATAGGAGTTCTAATTTATAATGAATAAGAGTTCGAATTTATAGAAAAAATATATAATTATAATTTCTATTAGAAGTAGAATATGTGTTTGAATATATAAAGGAGACATATAATTAACAATTTTATTGGAAGTAGAATACAAGGACGGTGGTGACATTTTTTACAATATTCTAAAATTATATATATTTTTTATACAAGTTATTTATACTTCTATTAGGAAAAAATTTCATAAATCCAATACTAATCTCATAAAAAAGAGTCTTCGTATTTAAAAAGAAAGAACTGATGTGTTAACATAATAAAAGAACATTCTCATGCGGGGACCCTAAATAAATACATGAGTATCTATAATATAAAGAGAAAAGATGTTTTATTTTTATTTTTTAGAACTCCATAAATTTAACACTAATAAATATAAAAATATCTTTTAACATATTAACAGTAGAATAGGTGTTCGAATTTATAGATGAGAAGAGTTCGAATTAATAGGAAAGACATAAAATTAAAAGCTCTATTGGATGTAGAATAGGTATTTAATTATAAGGCATATGATTAAAAGTTCTATTAGAAGTAGAATAGGAGTTCGAATAAACATTAATAAATATGAAAAAAAATATTTTAATATATTAGAAGTAGAATAGGTGTTCGAATTTATAGAAAAGAAGAGTTCAAATTTATAGGGAATACATATAATTAGAAATTCTATTGGAAGTAAAATATGTATTTATAAGACATATGATTAAAAGTTCTATTGGAAATAGAATCGGAGTTCGAATTTATAGAGAATAAGAGTTCGAATTTATGGAAAAAACATATAATTATAAGTTCTATTGAAAGTAGAATGGGTGTTTGAATATATAGAGAAGACATATAATTAAAAATTTTATTAGAAATAGAATACAAGGACGGTAGTAACATCTTTTACGATATTCTAAAATTATATATTTTTTATACAAGTTATTTATACTTCTATTAGGAAAAAATTTCATATATCCAGTACAAATCTTATAAAAAAGGTCTTCGTATTTAAAAAGAAAAGAATAGATGTGTTAACAAAATAAAAGAACATTTTCATGCGGGAACCCTAAATAAATACAGAAGTATCTATAATATAAAGAGAAAATAAGATGTTTTTCTATTTTTAAAACTCCATAAATTTTAGAAAGCTTGGAGAAAATAAAAATTGGAATTCACACTATTTTTAGGTTTTGATTTTAAGGAAAAAAGTTGTATAATAATATGTAATGAAGTTAAAATTTCGATCTCAAATAAGAGCGACTCGAAACGTATTTAACGGGAAGACGGCTCACTAGAAAAGATTGTATCAGCTATTAGAATTTAAAATTGATGATAAAAATTTATCTCATTTTTAGTATTCGATTTTTATGGATAAACATTATTATACAAGTAATATATGTAAAAGTTAGGGTTTTGTTCTTAACGAGAGAGCGATTCAAAAAGAATAACCATGTTTGACGAGAAAGCGGTTCATTAAAAAAAACCCTGTTGAATATAAAATTTTAATATTGATGATGTAATCGAAAAAAAAATATATAAATTTTTTTAGAAAATTAGGATTTTAAATATTAATAACTAAAAAACTATCTCTTAACATATTGGAAACATAATAGGTGTTCAAATTTATTGAAAATAAGAGTTTGAATTTATACGGAAGACATATAATTAAAAGCTTTATTGGAAGTAGAATAAGTGTTTGTAATACACATAATTAAGAGTTTTATTGTAAGTAAAATATGAGTTCTAATTTATAAATAAGAAGAGTTTGAATTTATAGAAAATACATAGAATTAAAATTTTTAATTGGAGGTAGAAAATATGTTTTTATATATAAAGAATATATATAATAAAATGTTTTATTGGAAATAGAATACGAGGGCGATGAAAATGTACGTTTTATACGATTTTTAAACTTTATATATTTTTTCCCTAAAATTCTTTTATTTTAATTTTTTATACAAGTTAATTATACTTGCATTAGAAAAATATGTCCATAAATTCAATATTATTCCCGTAATGAAAGTCTTCGCATTTAAAAAAATTGATGTGTTAACATAATAGAAAAATAATTTCATGCCAAAGCTATAAATTAATACAGTAATATCTATAATATACAAAAAATATAAGATGTATTTTCATCTTTAAAACTCCATAAATCTTCAAAAGTTTAAAGAATGTTAAAATTAGAATTTTCTCTCTTTTAATGTTTTAATTTTTAAGAAAAAAATGTTATTTAAAAGATAAGTGCTAATGAAGTTAGAATTTCGGTTCCAAATAAGAACGGCTCGAAATATGTTTTAACGAGAAGACGGCTTACTAGAAAAGATTGTATTAGTTATTAGAATTGGATACTGATGTTATAATTTTTATTTTTATTTTTAGGATTCGATTTTTATGGATTAAAATTATTATATAAGTCTTTAGAAAATATGTTAAATGTAACGAAAATCTATATTGAATTTTTTAAAAAAAATGTAATGCCGCCGCGAAGCGCGGCTTTATCAACTAGTTATAATTAAAATAGGAAGTTGATATATGCAAATTCTATATTTATGGGTTCATACCCAAAATTGTTAAATAGATCAAAATATTCTTAACTATTTTTTATGTTCATTCGCTTTTTCACAACTACATTAGATGTTTTATTAACTAATTACTAAATCATAATTCTTGTTTATACGAAACTTCTGCAAATATAAGAGAACTTCAACGAACACTTGCAAGATAATAATGTAGATGAGGAATTGCAAGAATGAGCAAAATTATCAATCTAGTTAATTTAAATAATTACTAAGAAATTTTTGAATATTTTCAATCATTTTAACTTTTGCAATTCTATTCATGGAAGCAATTTTTTGAATGATTTATTACTTTTCGTGATTTATGAATTTTGCATATACAGAACATGCCAAAACCTTATAAATGACTGTTTTTTATAATCATGCTTGAATTCTCCATATATAACTTAGTTTTAAGTCTTTTAAAATCTATAATTTTTATTATGTAAGCACAATGATATAATTTTGAAAATGATATACACATATCTTCAATTTATACTTAAAAATTCATCAAATATCTTGGTTTATAATTATAAATAAATAACAGCTAATTAATTAATTTAATAATAAAAAACAAACTTGAAAAATAGAAGGTAATACAAAAGAAAAAATATTAATTAATTAAGCATAAGGGTAATTTAAGAACATGACAAACAATGGGTGTGCACCTATAAGAGGAGGTGTGCACATATCATCTCCCTTAAAATAAGTGAAGTAGTTGGTGTAATAGTAATTTTATTGTTAAAATAAGTGAAGTAGTGAGTGTAATAGTGATTTTATTGTTAAATTAAGTGAAGTAGTAGGTGTAATAGTGTAAAGTGTTGAAAAAGTGGAGTGAAGTAGTGGATGTAATAATGTATTTTATTGTTAAAAGTTACTATTTATACTAGTAGCATGTAAAGAAATTAGAGGGACGTCCCAAAATAGAAACTGTAAAGAAATGAGGGGGACGGAAGGAGTAATACTTACTACTCCCTCAGTCTTAACCAATCGTTTACGTTTCTAATGAAATATTCGGCACGAATTTTAAGATGCATATAAAATATAGTTCTATAATTTATTTTCAAATTTTTCTTTTTTTGAATAAAAATATAAATATTCTAGTTTCATTCAAAATCATAAAATTGTAAATATAAGTTCCGGAACTATATTTTATATGCACTTTAAAATGTGTGTCAAACATTTTTTTAAAAATATAAACAAATGAGTGAGACGGAGGGAATATGAAACAGGGGTAATGTTTAAGTCTGTTTAGTGTTTACAGATTATCTTTATAATATACTCCCTCCGTTCCTAAAAACGTTTCCTGTTTACTTTGGACACGTTTGCCAATGCATACTTTTAATCGTTAATATCTCTAATTTCGTATTAGTATTAAATATAAAAACTTCACCGTATTAAAGTATTAATAAATACGAATCTAACAAGATCACCCATGACTATATTTTATCTTATAAATTATGCGTAAATTAATAGTCAATCACTTATAATAAACAATGCTCAAAGTCAAACCCAGAAATATTTTCCGGAACAGAGGGAGTATCAGATTGTATCTCGTGCTGCCGAGGATCAATTGCACGCACACCTTGCGAATTTGCGAAATTTTGGCCACAAAATGAATTATCTTGGCACAGGTAAAGAGCAGCTTACCTTTTTTTTTTTTTAATCTTTCATTATTGTTTCATCTCCAATTTATATTTTGTTCGTTTACCATTCATACAGTAACCGAATTCCAGTGATAGGATGTAGATTTCATGGTATCCTAGTAAAACAACTTGTATGTCTACTCTGAAGAGTCATCAAAAAGCCTTTTGTGATACATTTTTCTTACAAACACTGATGAACCATATGAGCTTGGAAGTTTTGAACCATACTTGTGTTTGAAGTTTCTTACAAACACTTATTATCTGTTTGTACGAGATAAGAACTACTAGCAGATCAAACTCCGAGATAATATTGAGTATTTAACAATAACAATATTGTAGACATATATTTTATTTTTTTAGTACTCCAGTTACAACGGTTCGTGTTATCTGCAGAAGTAGGACTACTTGTTTGTTCTGTTTATCTGAGAAATAACTTCTATTAGGGGAATGCTTGCTTTGAGCACAGAATATAAAGGAACGGACACTATTGAACACAAATTAATATGCAGAAAGCAGATGGCTCGTGTGTTAGAATCAAAGCTGGGACTGGGAAATAACCTTCGAGAATTTCATGTTTTTTCATATTTCCAAAGCGTTCATTTCAACAGGAAAACACCAATATTGGTTAAAAAAATAAAATAAAAAACAAACTCATTTACTTTGGTACTCCCTCCGGTTCATTAAGGCATTTGATTTTTTTGCACCTAACTTTAGGTGATTTGACTATATATTAAAATTTATTATTTTTCAATTTTTCTTTTTTTAATAAATATTTTAATTTTTATTTAGAAAAAGAAATTTGAAAAAATAATAATTTTAACTATATAGTCAAATCAGAAAAGTAAAATACCTTGTATAATGGACCGGATGGATGGAGTAGCAATTAACAAAATGTAAAAGTTATGTAATTTTGTACCCCTTCAAAATTAATTCTATTTCAAACTTTTTACAACCCTGTGATCTATCCTAAATGTATTTGCGAAAAAATTGGTTTTGGTTAATTCTTTACACTTTTCATATTACAATCGTTAAATTTAAATAAAATAATCCATGTGAATTTACTTACACTTTTATTGTATTTTACCTTTATCTAAAAGATCGATGAACCATGGAAAATGTAATATAGGGTTAGAATATTTAAATGTTGATGAAATGAATGTTTTTCATTATTCGATAATAGAAATCGTGGTAAAATGGTTTACTATAACTTTAAAAATAATTTAGTTAAAATTATTCATAATGTACTATTATTGATCTATATAGTTAGTTTATAACTAATATAGTTGTAAATTAAAAAATTTATATAAATAATATATTAAATATAAATACCTCAAATGTATTACTAATATAATATGTAACTTAAACAATTAAATTTATAAATAACAATAATTAGTTGCATTAAAAATTAGAAAAAAGTATAATAGAAAATATTTATATACATAAAAATCCATAAGGAAAATTTATAAAAATGGATAGGGCTAATGGGATAAAAGTGTAAAATTCTCGGAGCAAAATCATTATTAAAACTACAAAAAAAATTAAAAATATTAATGTTGATATCAAATGGATAAGTGCATATCAAAGAACCCATACTTTACACAAATAATTAGTTAGTATAAACAAATTTTGTATCAATATATTTTTTGCTATTTTGAAATATTTAATTGGGTATTATTTTATGAGAGTAGGGATTTTCTTACACGTATTTATTAATGTACTTTTTGTATAAATATATATGTGATAATATTAGTTTTTCGTATTTGTTATAATTTTTAGATTGAAATTCCTTACTATCTTAATATTTTAAAATCTGAAAGTATAACAGTTAAATTTTAATTTACTATTAATATGATTTAAACCAAAAACTTGTGTTAATATGATTTAAATGTATTACATATATAGAGTTGTAATTGATAAATAAAAATATTTGATAAGTAATATTCAGTTCTGTTATTTAACTAACCGATAAAGTCACGTTTCGTTGTGGTATCATAATTGTTTTAAAAAAAATTAATATATTTATTATTATATATTATATCATTAATATTAAATTTTAAGATTAATATGGTGTTTTTAAATAAGCCGCTCTTTCGTGAAATACGATTACTCCTGTTGCTGTTGAGCTGCTTTCTTGTCAAAAATGAAATCCCAGTGTTAGTTCCAATATGTTTGTACAAGGGGGGGTTGAATACAAACGGTACTGTTTAATCGAAATTTGTCCGGATAAATTTAATTTTTATTTTGACAAATTTGAGCGGAATTAAATGAAACAAAATTCAAGTTGAATATAAAATTATATTAACTTGAGAGGTTTGTTACAAATACAGTACAGAAATTATATCTAGTTAATAAAAACAAATTAGAAAATTCGACATGAATTTTTCTAGATTTGTTAATAAAAATCGAGATATAGGTTAGGAGTAAAAACTCGATAATAATACAAGAGTATCAAGTAAACAAGTTCTATCGGATCAGATATTAAAAATAAGATGAACTTGAATTTATACAAATTTATTTCTCTTGCTGTGTTGTGCTGTGTTGTTTTTTTTTTATCTGGCCGCCTGTCTTGAATTAATATACTCTTCTGCATCTTTTCTTTTTCATTTGTACTGCCAAGACAATCGGCAAGACAATCTGCTCTTCCAAGACAATCAGTTTTGTACTGCCAAGACAATCGGCAAGGCAATCCAAAACCACCAAAACAATCAATTTGTATTGCCAAGACAATAGGCAGTACAATAGCCAAGACAATCCAAGCTTACCAATACAATCGGCAAGAAAATTGAAATTGTCTTCTTTAATAATAAAACTCGGCTGAATGATTGAATTGAACAAAATTTGAACTGCTGTAAAAGAAGAACCACTCTCGGGACAGGAAGTGAGATACACGCGCACACTGTTTTAGTTCTTTTCCCTGGCGCGTGTTGCGCACGCGCGGCCTGGCGCGTTGTGCCTTTGCCGACATGAACTTTTTCTTTTCCTTTGTGCATGCATGTGTGACTGCTGTTTATTCACCAAATTTGCCAGGCATAAAATTTTTTAGACATGCAACGAATATGTGACTTGCTTTCCCGGTCCTTGCTTCTCTGTCATTGTCAGTTTGATCAGTGCTTTGTTTCTTCCTTTTTTTCTTTTGTCGACCACAAGCATCTTCCTTTTTTTTTTCTTTTGCTTCTTTTGATTTTCGATTTAATTGTATTTAATTTAATTAACTTAATTAATCAATTAATCATTTAAACGAATAATGATTAATTAATTAATAATTTAATTAATTAAATCAATTAGACTAATATATTAATTCAAAATTAATTAACATGATAATCAATTTAATAAATAAATTAATTCGGAATGAATTAATTTATTAAATTAAATCAATTACATAATTATATTAATTAAAAGCGAATTAATATAAATCTTTTGATAGCTCAAATATTTTTCTTGAACCACTGAAAATAATAAAGAATTACCACTGGATTTTCGTTGACGCTCGATGCACGGTCTGGTTCATGAGCGACTAACTCCAACGGCTTTTCTTTATTTTTGACTCTGTGGCTGTGGTTAATGTCTTCTCTTTAATATACCCGTCTTGATAGCTTGAACCACTGAAGTTAATGATAAACAACCATTGTTTAATGTTGACACTCGATGTACTGTCTGGTTCATGAGTGACTAACCGCAATGACTGTTCTTCATATATTGACTTTAAAATCTGGTTCCTTTTCTTTTCTCCTCTCTCTATTAATTCTTATGTACTGTCTCTGTCACTGTCGAAATCTCTGTCACTTTAAATGAATCTACTTCTTTAACGAATACTTCACTGAGGCTTGATCAGATGTCTGAACTTCTTTCAATGTAGTAATTCTTCAAGTCTGTAGATTGACCTTGATCTTTTTCTTCTGACAGATAATACAATCGGAGATTCCTTGTGACAGTCTATATACTATTTACTAATACAATCTTGTTTAAGTTGAGTTGTATCCTCGAAATACAAATAGGCTACATCATATGCCTTTCACCCAGTTTTAACATATAATAAAATATACTTGTACAATTTCCTCTGATCCATTAAGTAAGGTGTTAGTCACAGAGGCATGTCTGTATACATTTAATAACAAGTCTAATTATTTGTAATGCCTTACATTTACTTACATGACCCCTTAACTCGTGAACCCACTATGTAGATTTTCTACTTGTATTTAGTACTTGTAATAGACACCAGATTTCTAACTATGTAATTGTACAAATCTAGTCATAGAATCATGCTTGAAAGAAGATCCAGAGATCATGCCTCAAACTTGAAGAACAGGGCTGAAGAAATAATTACAGTTGGAGTTTGAAGATTGAAAATTTGCCTAAGTACTAATTCGAGAAGTAATTTGGTCTATTCGAAAAGTCAAGATTTTGAGAAATCAAGGATTCGATATGTCAAAAGACACTGTTCGATATCTCAAGAAGTCAACAAGTCAAAACTCTATTTGATGACTAAGGGATTCGACATGTCCAGTACTCTATTCGAGAACTCAGGAAGTCAACAAATCAAAGTATCATTCAAGTTCTCAAAGGATCAACAAGTCAAAGTCACATTCGATATCTCAAGGACTCAGAAAACTATTCGACATCTCAAGGATTTCATAAGTAAAAGGTTTTATTCGATAACTCAAGGATTCCTAAGAGAAGACTCATTCGAGAAGTGATTCGATATGTCAAGAAAAGCTAGTTCGAGAACTCAAAGTTATCGAACTATTCAATTCTAGTTCTTGAATCTAGTACTTAGTCATTTCTCAAATGGTTTCTTGAAGACAAATTACTGAAAATGTACCAAGTCAGAAAACCTACAATAAGCCAAGACACTTACAGGACCACAGTACTGTAAAGTGTACATGTAAAGTCTACAAAGAAGCATATAGATATATTAAAGGGGACAAACAGCTAAAGTAGTGGATCTGAGCAGGTTAAAAAAATAGTCATATCACATACTGCCCAGACGTGTACCAAATAGGGATATACAAGTTAGAAAATGTATTTTTTCTGTAGGTTGTACACATGTTCTGTAAATGTACAACCTCACTTTTTTAGCTCTTAAGTTTTTCATTGTAATTTATAGCAAATATCTCTCTGAGAAACAAAGCTGGGAATGCTAACATTTGTATTTCCAGGTTGTATCATACCTTGATCTAATAAAATATTAGATTAAAGTGAATTATTTGTGTTCTTATTTCCGCACGTATTATCTGTTAGACACATACACATTCATCTACAACAATAAGACAGATTCAAACAAACTGTTCTAAAAGAAAACATCAAGAAAAGTTTGAAAATACATTCAACCTCCCCCCTCTGTATTTTTTGTGTGTATTCCATACTCAACAAGTGGTATCAGAGTAGGCTGTTAAGCAAAACAGAGAAATATCAAAGTTGAAAATACATTCAACCCCCCCTTTATTTTTTGTGTGTATTCCATACTCATTTAAGATCTAATGGTTCTTATTTATTTTGTCGTACCGAAGACGAGACTACCAAATACCAAAATTTTGGATAAAATCACTCTTACACTTATTATTAGAACTATATTTAAATAACAAGAAGGTTATTTTGATAATCAACACGAAATATAAGTAGATTTCATAAATCGAATAAAATTTTCAATGTAAAATCGGCAATTTCTTCTCTCTATTGTTTCTGCGTAGTTTTATTGGAAAATAATTGTTAAACTATCAATAAATTAAAGATTATTTTTGTTCATTTCATGTGAACGGTAAAATCATCCAAATCAAATTTTAAGAATTCAAGAAAAAAACACAAATATTAAATTGAACGTGTAAAATCTAAATATATATAATTTTTTTACAAAAGTTTGATATGTAAATTAATAACATATGAATATTAAAAAATTATTATAATTATAGATGTTAAAAAAAGAACCGTGCGTTGCACGGGTTATAAGCTAGTATATAATAAAAATAATAAGCATACACAATAATAATAATTTAAATACTAAAATCCTATTTGACTTTGATTTTGGTTTGCATGTCGATCAAATTTTCTTAGGATTCAATTAGAATTTGGAGATACTGTTTAAAAAAAAGTTAGAACTTGTTTTTCTTTTATATTCTAACTAGTTGATAAAACCGCGCTTTGCGGCGGTGTTACAATATTTTTAAAAAAATTCAATACATTTACGTTATATTATAATCTTAATATTAAATTTTAATAATTAAATAATCTTCTCTAATGAATCAATTTCTTGTTAAATACGATTCTGTCGATTGAGCCGCTCTCTCGTTAAAACCGAAATCCCAACTTTTTAACATATATTATAAAGACTGCATGAGATTGTTCTTTTACTCATTGTTCTTTTATTATGTTAACACATCAATTCTTTTCTTTTTAAATACGGTGACTTTTTCATGACAATAGTATTTGATTTATGAATAAATTTTCCTAATATAAGTATAATTAACTTATATAAAAAATATATTATTTAAGAAGATCGTACTTTCTATAAAATATTTAATTATATGCCTCCTCTATATATTCAAACACCTATTCTAGTTCTAGTAGAACTTTTATTTATATATTTTTTCTATAAATTCAAACTCTTATTCTCTATAAATTCGAACTCCTATTCTGCTTCCAACAGAACTTTTAATCGTATGCCTTATAAATACTTATTATACTTCCAATAGAACTTGTAATCATATGTCTTCCCTATAAATTCGAACTTTTCTCCTTTATAAATTCGAACACCTATTTTACTTCTAATATGCTAATTGATATTTTCATATTTATTAGTGTTTAAAATTCTAGAAAATTAGAAAAATCGATTGAGACGATATTAGAGCGCCACCTAAAATCCCGCGTATCCTCCTTTATATATATATATATATATATATATTGATATATATTGATGATTATAATATAATTTTGAGGTGAAATTTGCCTTTAATAGCATCAATTACTTCCTTAATTGCATATATTATGTTTGAAAATTGATATAATTGAGAAAATTAAATAAATAATTTTCTAATGATTTCAGAGTTACATCAAATGTCGGAACGGGGAATTTTTTTTGATATAATGTAAAGATATTGATGATTGATGATTTAATCAAAATAATTTACATTATCCGTCTGGACAACACTGGGCTCTCGACCCGGACGAAGGCCAGGCGGACGACCTAATTGTTTATGTACCAGCAGCATTGTAGTTTCCTGGAAGTTGTCCATTCAAAATTACAATTCTTTTGTGAAAAGAAAACAATAACTTTCTCATTAAGGACTTGCTAACCGACCCTGATTGTATCATTACAACTCTATAAATATATTACAAATTGGCTAAAGGTATCGTACGATTCTTAGACCACAACTGACCAAAAATTGGCGATGGATTCAAGCCCGAAAAAACAAGGAAAACTGGGGATGGATTCAAGCATGACGATGGATTCGAACACGAAAAATAAAGTAGCCATATTTTGCCTATGTTGTTTGTTACTCCTCGTCCCAATGATTGTCGTGCTAAGCTTAAGAACCGCAAACGGATCGCAGGTGAAGGCCTCAATCACAGACTTGTATGCTCCTGTGGTTACATATAATTCAGCTCGTAATTTCTTAACGATTCCATCCATCTTCTTCGCACTTTCACTTCACGATGATACCAATGAGTTGGATATATCATATGATGACATAATCCTCAAATTTTACTATGTGGGGAGTTTTAACACAAGTAACATCCCTATAGCCGAATACACATGGCCCGGGTTTTACCAGGCGGGTGATAGTCATGGTACCTTTGTTCGATATTACGATCATGTAAAAACACAAGGGATTTATTTGGAAGAAGCTTCAAAGGATGCGTCGGAAATTGTTCTGCGCGTGAATTTGGAGACTGCTGTCAGGTTCCAATTATCCGGATGGTGGAAAGGCGAGAAACATAAATTATTGGTGGGGAGCAATGTGATGGTGAGCACCATCACTGGCAAAAAAGTTGAAATAGGAAGCTTAGAGCTCAAGCCTTACACGGAGCACGGTTCCGGAGGACACTATGAAACAGCAAGGTTTTTTATAAATTCTTACATGGTCTTTTTATTTATTTGCGCGTTTTGTATGCTGGTGATAATAAGTGCCAAGGATGGTGATACTAAATATCAAGGATCATATAAGCTCTGCAAAAATTCCAGAAGATCATGAATTAGCTTTTAGATAGAGTAATAATTAAATTATGATTTTAGTAGTACTTCCTAGCATTATTTCAACACCAAGGATAGATAGTACTAATAAATTGGAGGTTGGAGGATACGATAGCCTATGCCTATGTAGTAGTGCAACCTATTAACAAGTTTGTATTTATATTTCATCCTCTTTGAGTAGCTACTATTTATATTTCAGACTTTAGAAATTTAAACTACAGTACCTGTTTTCCTCAAAATTATTGGGTTGAAAAGTAACATCCTTTATCATCAAAATTTGGTAAAAAAACACAACTAAATAGAAAAAAAACTTATAATCACAAATATTCTATCCAAGAGAAATTCCAATGATTGGCATCATCAGCAAAGTATCCCAACCGCCAAGATTGCTATAATATTCTTGATTTTGTTTATATAATAATTTGAGTTTTGTTAGGGAACGCAAACATAACTTTAAAATTTTTCTCAAATGATGTATCAAAATTTAATTTATGAACGCATATGTATATAAGTGAGAACAAAATTTAATTTATAAATGCATATGTATATAAGTGAGATCCCATATTTTAATTAGGAAAGTTACCAATTATATAATGACACGTAAGTATTTTTTACAATTTTTTAAATAACTTTTTGGATTATCTAATATTTTTCTAATAATTTTAATAGTGAGATTAAATGTATTCCTGTTTCCATTTTTTTTTTCAACTGCTTTTGCAATCATCTCTCTTATAAGAGTACTTCGGGCCAATAATTGGGTTCATTTGTGTTGTGAGATCTCTTCGTTTAAAAATTTTGTTTGTTTTATATCCAGAATCGAAGATCTGCAAAATTATTATAATAAAAATAATATCATAATTATGGCAGAATTTTCAAATATGTTATGACGAATCAAACATGTTTTTCATGACTACATCAAATCGTTAGGTTGTCTTTCTAAAAAAAACTGTTTATCGCGAGAAATACCATACACTGCAAGATCTACTCAACGATAGTAATACCAATTTTAACGAAAAAAATTGATTTGATTTTTATTATTTATTTAATAACAAGTTCTAATTATTTTTATAGATGATGCATTGCTTATTATTAATGAATTTTTTCCCTTAAAAAAAATTGCTTTTGCAATTATATATCCAACTTAACCCAAGTGTTGTATTCTGTCAAAACAAAAAAACACAAGTTATGTATGGCCTCCACAATTAATAGAGGCCCAGAAATTATTAGGCAATTGCAAGGCCAACATTTGTTTAGCCCAATGCTGGCATGATGCACGTTAGGATGTATACTGTAAGATATATATAGCGGTGTTTGTGTTTGGGTCTTGGGGAAACTTTTTTCTATAATAAATCAATTTATTTTAAGACAAAGTTTGAGATTTTTAATTTTTTTTGAAAAAAGTTAATTTTTTTTTACGAATACATTAAATACTTGTATAAAAAAAATATCAAAATATGAAATTTTTACCCGAAAATAAGTCCATAAGAACTTTTTTTAAGTTTTGCGGAACAGGGCAATAGTACACTTAGAATTTGAATGAAGTTGAGGAGCGAGCATATATGTGTACATTTACGCATAATTACTGTTGTTGAGTACATTGAACATTTGGCTAATGTACTATGCTAACAACCATGTGCAGCTACACTCCTATAGCTGAACCCTGAAGGAAAATTTCTGATTGATACTTGGATGTTAATTGGAAACACCTGGACCTCTTGTTGCGTCCTGAGAACATACATATCTTCCTGCAAACACTGTTCTTCAACACGTATGTGTATGATCAGTACCGCTTGTACACAAAGCATTACCAGGACTACCAGGGTCTGGAATTTTAACTTGATCCAAATACAAATATTAATATCACTGCAGCTCAATGTGACAAATAGGTGAGAAAAGAAAGATCGGAGATGCGCGCTGTTAACAGCCAATTATTAACTTGAATAATTGTTTCCATAAAAAGATTCTACTTTTACTAAATTCAACAACTTGGATACATTTCACAATTAACCAATTTACACTCCACATTATCGATCGGTAAAATCAACACATAAGCATGATACTCAAACATTCTTCAAACAAAACTATTTGTAAATTTACACTCCACATTATCAATCGGTAAATTTGATGACTTGACATGATACTGAAACTCTTTTTACCCTACAGCGTCGGAGTTGGAATGCTCGGAAATCCCAACATTCTTCAAACAAAACTGATTTAGACACAAAGTTCAATATTATGCGGTGGATGAAAACTCCTAGATTTACGTATTAATTAAGGCATTCTTCCAACGTAAGATTTTGAAACATGGAAGATTTGAGAACTAGAAAAGTTACCAGTTCCGCCTCTCAATTTTCTAAATTTCAGATAACACGTGAATTGTTTCGAAAAACATGTAGAAGGAAAAGTTTGTAACATACTGGTCGAACAGCTAAACAAAAAAAGTTAGCAAGAAGTTTCTGATACTCAGATAAAATATCCGTACAGTTTAAAGCACAAAAACAGCAGTCTGCAGAGTCGAACACAAAGAAAAATTTGTGCATGCACGGCTCCTCACACGCCATTCTCCAAAGGCCATCAACTGCACTGGATGGATTTTGCAAATGGCATGCAGGGAGCCAGGCATGCATTCACTAATTTCTCCATTCGTGCACACACACACACACACCTTACAAATTTACAGATATACCGTGAATTTGGGTCTCCGGAGAGTCCAAAAATCTTCATGCCACAACATGTCGATCACTCCTTCGCCGCGAAAAATTGGCTAATTTAAAAAATAAGCTAGTACATCTAGAGAGGGAGAAGGGAAGAGAGACTATATGTAATGTAACTGAATGAAACTAGTTGTAGAGAGACTAAACTCATTAATTAAAACAAGTTTTGTTATAAAGATGGAATGTATATAGAGGATACAAGTAGGCAGCATATTCCACCCCACAAGCCACCTTACCTTATTTCCAGAAAGCAACCAACAAACTTTTGAGTTGGCAAGTAATGATATAATGCTAACAAATGCCTAAGAAACCAACTTCACCTGAAACACACCACCTCCCCTTTCTACTTTTTCTTCTCAAATAAGGGAAAGTAAGGATGGCATTTATGTTGTTTAGTCTGAAAATAGTACTCATATAAGAAGAAGCTTATATAGCAACCAGTTTTTAAGAAACTTATGTGAGGATTCAACGAAACCTTTGGCAAAAAAGTGTGGCAGAATTTTAGTGAAAATTGACTCGTCTAATAGGATGATGACAATCTACTTTGAGATTTAAGGGTCACAAGAAAAAGCAAAGCCCAAGGGTCTCTTTTGCTTTTACTTTTAACTTCTGAAACTGGTTTTGTCGACAACTGTTTGTATTGGGGTTGTTTCTGGATTCCCATCTCTTTTCACACCTCATTGTGTTATTTAATTCCTAAAGGACAAACTCTTTTCCTCTTTTTCTGTATGTCCTCAAACCATATATGATTCTTCATCATAAGAGTGCTAACTGCTATCTTCACAAATCACATACCTAAACTCTTCGAGCCGTAAACGAACCAAGAGTCCAATTTTTCCAATGGAACCATGATTTTAAGTTTTTTCTTATCAACCCGACCTCACTACGGTTATGGGATAAAAAATTTTGTTGCAAGGAGTACTCGTTTCCTCCTTATTTAACCATGATTCTGATTATGTTGGTTGTGTATAACAATTGGTATCCGAGCCTATCTTATGTCGAGTTATTAGGGTTGATCATAATTTTTATTTTATGATTGTTTTTCTTTAATCATGTATATGATTGTTTCACAATTACGATATATAATCTCGTAATTTACATGTTACGAAATCATGTTGCACTTAGCTGGATCTGTATATATTCATGAGATGTCCAGTCGTGTTTTATTAATAGATTAGATTATAGTCACATGTGTATACATATTTTCGTTTTTTATATTGTATGCAATCAATAAAACATGTGTCTTAAATTCAAATCCATACATGATGTATATGATCTGGATGCAAGTAATCTGAATCACATATTTTTTGTGTGAATAAAGCTTAAGCATTAAGGTACGTGTATGTTAATTTAATGTGCTAATTAAATGTCATGTATGATACCGATGGTATACTGTTGTGCAATTTTTTTGTGTTCTATATACATGACCTGATCCATGTTAAAGCATGATATTAAAAGAATTAGTTGCTTGATCGTTTTGGTAAAGCTGTTTTTTTTTAAAATTCGATTGTGATTGTAAATAGAATCAGTTCCCCATATTGTTTCGGTTTTTTTTTGGATAAGGTTTAGATTTTATTTACAATTATGCGGATTTGGGCACATTTTTTTTTAAGTAAGAAATTTTTTCTTGTCCTTTTATTTCGCGAATAAGTGAGTTGAAGCAAAATATTGCCAAAGTGATATTTATGTGTAGATTTATTTATTTTGAAATAATAGGATGTGTATGTTTATTATTTATGCGTTAAAATAATCGGCCCAAAGGAAGATTATTTAATGGCCAAATAATAAATGTACGTGCGGGGATAAATATGTAATAATTATAAAGTTTTCATGTGAGTAATAAACCAGCCCAAAGGAAGGTTATTGCTTGACCGAATTTATTATTAATATTTGATTTCTGCGTGGAGAGTACCACTTGCAAGTTAATATTTCTGTCCAAAGACTAAATATTAATGTTGTGCTAGGTATCTTGTTTGAATGGGCCCACACACACTATAATATTTAAATTCATGTTTTTTTTGTGTGCTATTATGTATGCATATGACATGAATTTTTC
Organism: Saposhnikovia divaricata; assembly: GCA_036435485.1. NCBI lineage: Eukaryota > Viridiplantae > Streptophyta > Magnoliopsida > Apiales > Apiaceae > Saposhnikovia > Saposhnikovia divaricata. The sequence goes on from CM071598.1 coordinate 63,636,062, forward strand.
TATTATTCGAGCTTATATTTTTTTTTGTTCTAAATTGCTAGTTAATACATCTGCTGCTAATATAACTGCCAACTGAACTCCATTCCTGTGCTTAATGGTACAAACTTTAAGAGCCGGAAAGGGAACCTTATGTTAGTTCTCGGCTGCATGGATTTAGATTGTGCTATAAAGAAAGAACAACTTGTTTCTCTTACGGATGAAAGTTCTAATACTGAGAAATTGAACTTTGAGAAGTGGGAGCGTTCTAATCGCTTATTGCTCTAGATTTCTTGAGGATGTTGAGTTTGAGGGGGAAGATATAAAGTCAGGAATGTTGTCTTTGAGGAAGAATTAGTTTCTTTGCCTCGTGTAGTTCAAGATAACAATGTGGATATACCTATAAAGTTTCCTACTCAAAATCAAGATGATGCTCAAGAAGAGCAAACTCAACAAACTCAAGAGAAAGTGCCACTTAGTAGATCCAGTAAAGACAATAATGGCACTTGTGGCTATGTAATAAGTTCAGTGGGAGTTTTATGTATGGTCAAGTTTAGTACCCTACCGGTTTTGGCATTCGCTGTGGGTATGTTAAGCAGATATTCGAGTAACCCTAGAATGGATCATTGGATTGTAATTAAATGGGTTATAAGGTACTTGCAAGGAACAAAATATTACATGCTCGTTTATCAGAATTTGAAAAATTTGGAGATCATTATGTATTTTGATTCTGATTATGTTGGTTGTGTAGATACAAGAAAATCTACTTCTAGTTAAGTTTTTTTTTGTTATGTCTAAACAGATAGACATTAAATATCAAGTTATTGTAGAGAGAATGCAATATCAATTAGTGTCTATTGAGTATATAAGAACAAATTTTATGCTAGCAGACCCACTTACTAAAGCTTTGACACCATAAAGTTTTTTTGGGCATACTGCTCATATGGGTGTTGTCTCATTAGAGGATATTCAGTTCTAGTGGGAGTTTTTTTTTGTTTTGTTCTTATATTCGGTACTCAGTTTTTATTGACACTATAGTGATATTTATGGTTTTGAGTTTTCTGCAGAATGAAGTTATTTTATTTTATTCTCTCTATTGCTCAATATGAGCTATCTCTTTCAATTGTGGTTTTGACATAAAGTTTTGAAAGAATAAATATTGATCTCACTAAGGTATTAAGGACCAATTGGAAATAGGCATGATTGAGATCACCTTGCATGTAATTTCCAGTTACACATCCATACTTGATCTATGTCATTGAATATATTTATATGGTGATCATTGAGGATCGAGTTACGACAATGTGACGAAGGTCGCTTTGGTTCCCTGTTTATATATGAGATGGACCAGATTGACTAAGGAAGATGTTTTCTAAAGAATAAACAATTTTGTGCACACTTATTGTTATTGAATGTAATTGTTGTTTGGAACAATTTGTAGCCCAAGTGGGAGATTGTTAGATTATATTTTATAATCTAATAATAATTATGGGCTTACAAATTAAAGACAATTATATTTAATGTTTATTCTATATTTGGACTAATTAAGTGGTCTTAAATAAAGAGTCCAATAACATCTTATTCGGTATGGGCTTTGTAATGTGTAATACCCAATAGTAATCTGATTAGGGTTAATGGGGTCTAATTAGAATACTATATAAAGAACATAATAGGGTCTTGGTCCCCAAGGCTAATTCACAACCTCTACTCCTCTATTCCCATCAGTCAGAGAGAGATACGGTTAGAGGCGAATCAAGTCTGTGGAAGATCAAGTCCCATAATCCGTATTCATATCTACAGTCATGGAATCAGGTACGCTTTCGTACTACAGTTTTATCGTGTAACCTTGATAATATCACATAAGATGATCCGTGGTTATTTATTTAGATCTAACAGCCTTTACCAAATTCAAAATCGAACTTTTTGTTAAATAATATAAAATCTTCTTAAGATTTTTTTCTAACATCTTAAGGTTTTAGATGTATTAGTTATTAACACATTAACCGTGCAACACGTCTTTTACATCTCAAAATGATTTTTTTTTTTGAAACAACATCTCAAAATGATAATCAAGTTAAGTTTTTCTAATTGAACTCAAGTCTGAACTTTACTTGTTGAACTCAATAATCTTATCAAATAAGTTTTTAGATCAAACTCGACTCAAAATTATGGAGTTTGTGTGAACTCGATTTTCACATGTCGAATTGAATCGGTTCTACTCCCATTCATTTATACTAACTTATAACCCACCTTTTCTAATATCTGTAATTATATTAATTTTGTTAATATCTATATGTTATTAATTTACATATTAAATTATTGTTAAAAAATTAATATATATATATATATATACATAATATTTACACTTCAATTTAATATTTGTGCTCTATCTTGAATTCTTAAATTTTGATTTGTACTATTTTACAGCCCACGTGAAATTAACAAAAGTAATTTTTAATTTAATGATGGTTTAACAATTATTTTCCAATTAAAACTACGCAGATAAAAAAAGAAGAAGAAATTGACGATTTTTTACGTTAAAAATTCTGTTCAATTCATGAAATCTACTTATATTTCGTTTTGATTATCAAAATAGCCTTCTTATTATTTGAAGATAGTTCTACTAACAAACAAATATTGTTTTAATAATAAGTGGAAGAGTGACTTTGTCCAAAATTTTGGTAGTTGGTAGTCTGGTCTTCAATACGACAAAATAAATAAGAACCGTTAAATCATAAAATAAATAGATGAAAAACGATAGATCTAGCATTTTTTTTTATTTTTTTAACATGTAAACTAAAAAGTGTATTTATATTAAAATACGAAAAAGTGTATGTCAATGATTTAAATCATAAATTTTGGTTTTTTACATTGAATAGGATTATCAATGTAGGTCTTCTATACTGAATAGGATTAATATAAAAATCGTAATTATATTTTCTCTTGATATTCTAAGTGTTTCCATTTCGATAATAATTCTTAAATCATCACTAAATTAAAAATAATTTTGTGAGTTTCGTGTGGATCGTAAAATTACCCAAATCTAATTTCTAAATCTCAAGAACAAATAGTAAATATGAACTTTTTTTTATTATTAATAAAAAAATAAAAAAATTCACTTGTATTCTTATTTAATTATATCATTTTCATATTATAGCTTTCTTTTTAAAATTCAATTCTAATACAAACTTTTTTAATTATATCCTTTTTAGATTATAATTTATGATATAATTTTTGATCGTTTACTTTTAAATATATTAATACAGTAACACCAAACAAAAATTATGGATAAAATCATTCTTACGCTTATTATATATAAGGATATAATAAAAAAAATCACTCTTTTGTTTAAGTTTATTGGTTCCATGATACAAATATCCATCCATATTAAAATTTTCAAACAATTAAGTACCGAAAAATAACCTAACGACAAAAAAACTTACTCGACCCTCCGTCCCTCCCCAATCCATCCCTATCTTTCCCCATTAATATAAAGTTCGTGTAAGATATACTAGCCTATAACCCGTGTAAAGCACGGACTACCATATATTATTATTATTATGAATTAATACATAAAATATTTGATTTAATATAAAATTTTAATTTATTTTAATAAATTTTTATTATTAGTTTTAAATTTAAATATATTCCATACTTAATTTCATCACATAAATAAATATCATTAATTTAACGTTATATTTAAATTTATTTTAAATATCTTAAGAATTCAAAAAAAAAAATTAAAAATTAATTAGTGTTTTATAACCTAAAATCGTAGTAAGAAATGTGTGTAGGCGATGATTTTAATCGGGATATAATTGAAAACGTTTATAATTCTATAAAACATTTTTTTTATTTTTAATAAATATATATAATTTTACAGAATTTGGAATTTTTACATGTTATTTTAATAAAAAAACAAAAAAACAAATTAAAATGTATTTAATTTTAATTAAAATTAAAAAAATATTTCAATTATATTTCCATTAGAATTCTCCACCAACACCCAACTTCTGTTCAGACTATTTCGAGTATATTGCGTTTTGATTATCTAAACTCTTCTTATTATTTGATGATATAGTTTTACTAACAACCAAATACATCAAATACATTATATCCTTATATATTATTGTCTTGTTGTAATAGTGACAGAATAAGTAATAGTGATAAAATAATATTGTAATTATATTTTATCTATGATTGTATTAGAATTTAATTTAATATATTCTACCTATGATGTTACCGTGATTTAAAGAAAAGGTTTATGATTTGACTTAAATCTCAAAGGAAGAAGCCAATGTTCCACCGTGAGATTAGTAGAGCTTTTGCAATGTTATGTTGTGATGCAGTAGTATTGGTATTATTGATATTTGATAAACAATTTCAATATAAAAATTTATTAATAAGTAAACAAATTAAAAAAAGGAAAAGAAAAATAAACATAAACATAACTATACTTTTATAAGGAAAATATGGTATAATTGGTTGGTCAGTTAAAATATTTCTAAAAACCTTATTCGCACTTCTAAAAAAACAAATTAAAATATAAACTATAATTTACTAAAAAAATAAAATACATAATTTACATAAATACATACTTTATGGGTTATATTTCAACTGAAATTCAACTACATGCTCTTTCAATTATATTTTTAATATAATTTTTTTAACTTGTTATTTTTAGGAAGGTGTTAACAATTTTTTTGGAATGCGTTAACCAACCAATCCGTACAAAACACGGGCTACTATCTATTATTATTATTATTAATTAATATATTAATTATTTGATTTAACAGAAAATTATAATTTATTTTAATTAATTATATTAATAATTTTAAATTTATATATGTTTCATACTTAATTTCATGACATAAATAAATATCATTTAACATTAGTTTTAAATTTATTGTTAAATATTTTAAAATTCAATAGATATTTTTAAAATTTATTTATTGTTACCTAGAATAATAGAAGAAAGAATCGTAGAAATAAGTTTGTGCGGACGATGATTCTAGTCAAGATATAATTGAAAACATTTATAATTCTATAAAACATGTGATTTTTTATTTTTAAAAAATTACACTCTCTCCGTTCCATTTATGTTGATGAAACAAATTAAGGATTAAATATGTTTAGTTTTTCTAAATATATAAACAATTGAGAGTAAGTTTGACAGTTTTCACTTGATTGTTAAATATGTGTTAAAATTTTATTGTTTATTATATAGTTTTAGATTGTCTTTACTTTGTTGATTTATAATTTTTTGTAAATTTGTTAATAAATATGTGATTTTATTTCAAATATAATTGAAAGAGTATGTAATAATTAAAGAGTTTGTTATTAAGTTAAATATGTAGTTTATTTTTTGTAAAATAAAATTTTATATGCATTTTAATTTATTTTTTATTTTTTTGGAAAGTGTTACTATACTTTTTGGAAGGTGTTAACCGACCGACCAACCAATTATATCCTGATTCGCTTATAATAGTATAGTATAGATTAAGTTAAATATGTAGTTTATTTTTTGCAAAATAAAATTTTATATGCATTTTAATTTATTTTTTATTTTTTGGAAAGTGTTACTATACTTTTTGGCAAGGTGTTAACCGACCGACCGACCGACCAACCAATTATACCGTGTTTCGCTTATAATAGTATAGTATAGATATATCTCATATATATTACTTGATATAATATTAGCATAATATATATTTTATTAAATAATAATCATTAATTATATGATATATTTCAAATTATGATTATATTTTGTCATAATAATAAAATTTTTAATGTAAGTATAAATATAAATGGAAGTATCGTATATACTTACATTCAAATTTTTGTTGATATTATCATATTCAAATTATGATTCCATAATAATTCCTAATGTAATATTTGTCTAAAATAGAATTTAATATTAATTTGTAATTGTTTGAAAGTGTACGTGAAGAATTTTAATTCAAATACAACTAAAAGAGTATTTAATTGAATATTAATTGGAGTGTAATTAAAAGAGTTTGTTATTAAGTAAAATAAAATTTTATATGCATTTTAATTTATTTTTTCATTTTTGGAAAGTGTTAACAAACTTTTTAGGAATGTGTTAGCGACCGACCAACCAACCAATTATACCCTGTTTCGCTTATAATAGTATAGTATAGTATAGTATGCCGATATAATTGTTTTTGTTTTCCCTGGTCCTAAGAAAGATGACAAGTTCTAGTATCGGCAAAAGGAACTGTGTTTATGAAAATTAATTTTTTTCTAATCGACTTTACCAAGAAAAATAGAGAGGATTAAATTAGAAAAAAAGCATAGATGATTAGAACTTGCAGTCTTGCACACTGTATATACAATAGTGGTAGCTGATACGTACGTAAGGTGTAGGGTTCTTCGTGAGGCCAGGCCAGAAAACTCTTTGATAGATTAATGACACGTTGACACTCATGGCCGTAGGGATTCTAGGTCCGTGTGTGTGCTTACTTCTCTTTTCTCTTTCTTTTTTCTACTTATCCTCTTCCAACCTCCGCGTGCTGGCAAGGCTAGTGCTAGGGCTGATGACTCACCGGAATTAGGAGGACAGGTGCGCTGCTGGGCATAGCCAATGTATTGGGTGGTGCAACTGATCTGAAATTTCAAAAATTAAAAATTTTATATTTAATTTTTTTTACAAAAATATCTTTATTGAAAAAATTCAATTTGACCCCACTAAAAAGTTAATTTTGTAGTAATAAAAATTAATTTGATCCCATCACATTGTACCGATATCTAATTTTATTCTTTAAAATTTAATTTTTACATTAATATGTCTATAATCATAAAAAAAAATTTATTCCTATAATTAATTTTAAAAGATTTGACTCTACTGATTGAAATTTCTGGCTACGCCACTGGCTTCCAGCAGAGCCGGTCCTAAGGCCCAGTCGTTTATGCTATTAAATGGGGGCATCGAAAAAATTATATTTTAAGGACACATTTTTTCAATATAAAAAAGCATAAAAAATCATAAATACATAAAACCATATATAAAAAAAAATTAGGGGCACGATTTAGGGTCTCAAAACTCTGAAGGTTGCTTTCCATCGTGGAAGCAAGGACAAGGTGACTCTAAAGACCTTGCGTTCAATTGTGCTCGAGTTATGTGGTATCTTATGATTATAATATTATATTACATTTTTTAAACAAAGCAACGTAGGAAATGTGCTCAATGAAATTAAATTATTTTCTAACCTAAGAGAATACCTATATGTCAAACATTCCTCTCATTTGGTTGGTCTTATTTTAACATTAGCAATATATTTCTTTTCTTATGCTTGATTCTATATTATTAGTGGACACAAAATTTTGATTTTCTTGGAGCTTCAATGAAATTAAATTCTTTTCTAACCTAATAGAATACCTATATGTCAAACATTCCTCTCATTTGGTTGGTCTTATTTTAACATTAGCGCTATATTTCTTTTCTTATGCTTCATTCTATATTTGTAGAAATTGTGAGGGTAGCTCTGCTTGTATGTATATAATAACGTAGAAGAGTTATAAATATTGTATAAGCAATGTGAGCTTGGTGATGATGGTGAAGCTGAACAACAATGTAAGAGAAAGAACAAACAAACTCTTGTATTGCTATGTAAATATTCAGCTTATTCTATTACATGCTAGAGGAAACAATATAACTGTGATATTTAATAATTTTTATTCATTTTTTTCTATTATTTCTTTTATTATTATTATCTAAAAATTACGGGATGTTACATACTACCCTCCTTAAAAAGAATTTGGTCCCCAAATTCTCAAACTCCTATACTTCAAAAGTTCGTGAAACATCTATTCTAAAATTCTAGTCCTAACGATAGTCTAAAGGATCGCATCCTAGATAATGTACTAGTCCCATACCTAATACACTCCGAAGGACAGCCTGCTCTGATACCAACTGTAAACACTCCCCCTTAAACTGAAGATAGTTGAATGAACATCTTGAGTTTGGAAACGAAAGCGCGAAAGTTGCCAGGAGAATGAGCTTTCGTAAAAATATCTGCAGTATTGTCAGCACTGGAGACAGCATGAAGATGGACCGTGCCCTTTACCACTTGTTGACGGGTGAAATGACAATCAATCTCTATTTATGTGTGTTGTTTGAAAACACAAGCAAATATATGTGTATATAACTGTGATATTTATATATATGTGTACTTATGTTGTGATACGTTGAAATCACAAAGCAAATGTATATAAATGTGATAGTTATATGTATATATATGTGCTATGAAAATATGAGCCAATATATATGTATACGACTGACATATGCATATATATATGAGTGTTATGTTTTGATACGTTGAAATCATGAGCGAATATATATGAATATGATAATAATATGTATATATATATATATATATATATATGTGTGTGTGTGTGTGTGTGTGTGTGATGTGTGTGATATAGAGATTGAATGTCGATTAGAACCTTTCGCGGCTACTTTCTGTCCCAAGAGGTTGTCCTGTCTAAGGATCCCGTAGTGATTGTGAATGCAGTGGAAGGTGAACTAGTTTTAGATAAAACCTGTCTGAGTAACGATTCAAGCTCACTAACTGATGTAGTTTCGGGTGTAGAATCCGAGATTGCATCATGAGAGAGCTTGTTTGACCGGAATGAAGGTCTCTTACAATACTGTGGTAAAGAATGACCCTTCTGGTGGCAATGTCGGCAGGTATGATTGCGAAGTGTTGCACAATCCTTGATCAAGTGTCCATCTTGCCTACAAAACTTGCAAAATGGTTTATCAAAAGTGGATGATGAAGGTATTGCTAGGACCATATCTTCCACATGGATGCCTTTGCCGATGTCGAGTCGAGTTTCTTCAGAAATGAGTTCCGTAGCGGCAGTCTCCAATGAGGGTAACGGAACACGATGAAGCAAAGCAGCTCTAACTGGTTCATAATCTGGTGTAAAGAGCCATTAAAAACTGGATGAGTCGTTGTTGGTCACGATATGTCTGATAAAGTGTTGCATCCTCCGTGTGTTGCCACTTTGGTTTAGACAATGTCATTTGATCCCAAAGTGATTGTATATGTGAGAGAAAATCAGCTATTGGTTGACCAGACTCTTGTTTCTGCTTATCGAGAGAATGCATAATCTGATATTGATGAGAAAGATCGGATGTAGTGCACCGAGATTCCAAAAGATCCCAGATTTCTTTTGCGGTGTTAAAATTTCTAAATTGTAAATTAATTTTAGAAACGGAAGAGTTTCTAAAATATGTAATAACTTGATGATTTTTTATATCCCATTCTTCAATGCGATCTTTCAATTATGAATCAGTTTCATCCTTCTCCTTGGTAGGAATAGTGAAATCCCCGTTAACGTACCTCCAAAGACGTTTTCCCTTGAGAAAGCTATGCGTAGCTTGAGACGAAGATAAATAGTTTGAGCCGCTCAAAATTGTTTGAATCGGTGAACTACTTTCTCTTTCCATTTTTTTTTCAAACTACTAAAATCACTTACACCCGTTGTATTTTTCAGTGGGTTGATTTAGTGTGGCCCAAATACTGAAAATAAGGGTATAACCATATGCTAGCCCAAACCAAACATAAGCCAGCAGCCTTGATAAATACGACAGGGAAGCACCGTCCACCAATTGAACTCGGATATGAAAAATCTACAGCAGGAGATTAAGATTCACCTGGTGGAACTTGAATCTCTCAAAGATATATACGAAAATGCACAGCTCGAATGCAGCGCAGCCAGGAAAGTTCTCTTTGCAACGAGCTTGAGGTTCGCCGGACAGAAATGATGGCTGGCCGGAGAAGAATGAGGGTGTTAGTGGTTTGTATGTGGCTGATGTGTGTTTGTTGTATCTATATATGGCTGGTAGGAGTTGACTCAGGAAGCGTTTGTGTAACTTGGTGAGTTAACACGCAAGGTGTTTGTGAAAATGTCACAAAGAAAAAACTTGGAAGAGATGAAGCTACCGGAGACAATGACTGTCACCGGAATAACACAGATAAGGATCTTAAAGCTCTGATACCATGTAGAAATTGTGAGGGTAGCTCTGCTTGTATGTATATAATAACGTAGAAGAGTTATAAATATTGTATAAGCAATGTGAGCTTGGTGATGATGGTGAAGCTGAACAACAATGTAAGAGAAAGAACAAACAAACTTTTGTATTGCTATATAAATATTCAGCTTATTCTATTACATGCTAGAGGAAACAATATATAGATGAAAAAGGGTACACAAAATCCATCCTTGAACGTATGAACTAGACTTTAACATGGTCACTAAGGAGATGTTTGGGGGAACTTTTTTCCAGAATAAGTCAACTTATTTTAAGACAAAGTTAGAGATTCCTAACTTTTTTTCTGAAAAAAGTTAACTTTTTTTTGCAACTTATAAAATCTGAAACATACATTAAATACTTGTATAAAACAAAATTATCAAAATATGAAATTTTTACCCGAAAATAAGTCCATAAGAACTTAAATAAAGCTGAACCAAACAGGCTCTAAATTAGACTTCATATTAGACTACAACAAGTAAACTAGACTTCAACATATTAGACTTAGACTTTAACAATATTATTAGTGGACACAAAATTTTGACTTGCTTGGAGCTTTAAATATCTCAAGGCCGGCCCTGGCTGCCAGCAAGGAATTCTAGGATGACTAGGTTCTTGTGTGAGTGACACGTGTCTAGGGGTTTAGGTGACGGAACAGTCTTCCCTTCAACTTTACGGCAGGGCTTGGAACACGTCTCTCCAGTTCGAAGGGATACTAATCCACAAGGCCGTATGGCCGTAAGGAATTGGGAGCCATCAGACACCTTGTTATTTGGACCGTTTCGATTGGAGTTTGTGTTTTAGGATATAATAACGAGGATTGGGTTTAACGAGATGACTTGGCTTTACGGTTCTTGATGCATCTGCAACTGTGCTGTTATGAATATTTTACAACTCATGCAGCACTAAACCAAGGGTAAAGAAATCACTGGATGCTATCTTGGGAACTTTTATTAGCCAATGATTCATATGTATGCTAAGTGTGGGGGTGTTGATTATGTTCAAGATATCTTAAACTTTAAGACGACGAGGTAGAAGAATGCTACTCCATATCTTTAGAATGCTATTATAGTGGCTTATGGTTATCATGGAGAAGAGCCTAAAGTTTAGAAGTGGGAAAGTGGAAGGGTGCGACAAAGATTAGGGACCAACGAGGCACAAAAGACAGAACAATGTTCCTGTTTGGACTTGGATTAAAACACAAAACCAGGCGTAATATTTTAGCATGGAGATCATATATAAGAAGTGTTATAACGGAAGCAAGAAAGATGATAAACAGAAGAGAAATAATTTATATTGATCTTGAGGATTTTCAGATTACAGATTTCAGATGCTCAGATCTCTCAGATAATTTACAAAGAGAAATATGGATGTCTATTTATAGACTAAATCTAAGAGGGTAGGTGTGGTTGGTGGCCGCCGGAGGAACAGTAGCCGGCGGCGCCGCCGGCGGCCGCCGCAGTCAAATCCGGCGGCTACCTAATTCAAGTCATACTAACAAATCTTCACCTTGACTTGAATCCTCTCACAGAAAACAGATAACAGATGTACCAGATGCATCATAATAATGCCAGATGTACCATACAAAACTCTTCACCTTGACTTAAATCCTCTCACAAATAACAGATAACAGATGTACCAGACGCATCATAATAATGCCAGATGTACCAGATGCACCATAATAATGCCAGATGTACCAGAAAAAACTCTTCTGCCTCAGATTTTGCCCTAAAAAAGGGCAATCAACAACTCCGAACATTTAGCAAGTCCAAACAATGTTGATACTTGCTATGTGGAACCGGATTGGTGAGCATATCAGCTGGGTTATCAGCAGTACCTACTTTGCTCACCACAATTCTCTTGGGAGGCACCCCATAATTAGCTCTCCTTGATCTATCAAGAGCCAAACTGTGCTGATTCGCTACTGAAACTGATGATTCTGATTCTGACTGTGGTTGTTGAACTTCTTGTTGTGGTTCACTCTCATCTTGAGTGACTTCCTGCTCCACCTGTTTCTCAACACCACCACTTTCTGAAACAATCGTAGATCCACGATTTATCAGATAACCTGATGTACTAACTACTTCCGCCCAGAATCTTCTAGTTAGTCCACCATTAGAGAACATGCACCTAGCTCTCTCCAAAAGTGTCTGATTCATACGCTCTGCTACACCATTCTGCTGCGGTGTATCCCTGACTGTATGATGCCTAGAAATCCCTTCTCTCTCCAGAAGTGTCTGATTCATACGCTCTGCTACACCATTCTGCTGCGGTGTATCCCTGACTGTATGATGCCTAGAAATCCCTTCTCTCTCCAGAAGTGTCTGATTCATACGCTCTGCTACACCATTCTGCTGCGGTGTATCCCTGATTGTATGATGCCTAGAAATCCCTTCATTCTTACAGAACTCATCAAACTCAGATGAGCAAAATTCCAGACCATTATCAGTTCGCAGCCTCTTAATCTTTTTCGAGGACGCGACAACAACAGAACCTGATAACGTATCAGTTCGCAGCCTCTTAATCTTTTCCGAGGACGCGATAGCAACAGAACCTTATAACGTATCAGTTCGCAACCTCTTAATCTTCTCCGAGGACGCGACAGCAACAGAACCTGATAACGTAGAACCTTGAAGAAGATACAAGGTACCACGTTTAAAACCTTTCAGAACCACATTAGAACCCTTGCGAACATGTAAAACTCCACCTTCACCTTGAAAACTGAAACCCTTGCTGTCTAACATACTCAAAGATATCAGATTCTTTGTCATAAGTGGAACATGCCTAACATCATTCAATGTGCAGAATTTACCATCATGTGTCCGAATTTTAATTGAGCCTATTCCAACCATCTCACAAGCAAAACTGTTAGCCATAGAAATCTTGCCACCGTCTACTTGCTCGTATGTTGTAAACCACTCCCGGCGCGGACATATATGATAAGACGCTCCAGAATCAAGAATCCACACATCAGAGTGATGTATGTGATCAGCAGCAACAAGAGCAATATCTTCTTCAGAAGTAGCATCAGCTACAGCAGCAGTATCTGTCAAATTATCCTGTTGCTTCTTTTTCTTGGGACAGTCAGATTTCCAGTGTCCCTTCTCTTTACAGTAATTGCAGACATCATTAGGTTTTGGACCCTTAGGAACTGATTTCTTCCCCGACTTTCCATGTCCATTACTCCCACTGGCTATTAATCCAGCAGCCTGACTATCTGCACCTGTACCAGCCGCCTTATGGCGCAGCTCTCTAGAATGAAGAGCAGATCTAACCTCCTCTAGAGAAATAGTATCTTTACCAACAATAAACGATTGCACAAAGTTCTCGTACGATAATGGTAAAGAAACTAACAGAATCAAAGCAGCATCCTCATCTTCAACTTTAACATCAATATTACGCAATTCTAATAAAATTGTGTTTAATTGATCTAAGTGATCTCGAAGAGGCATACCTTCCTGCATTCGCAGACTAAACAGACGTTGCTTCAGCAACAACTTGTTTGTTAAAGACTTCGTCATGTAGAGACTTTCAAGCTTCAACCACAGACCAGACGCGGTATCCTCCTCTGCGATTTCAGTAATAATATCATCTGCAAGACACAACAGAATTGTTGAATGTGCCTTTTCTTCCAGAATGACCATCTCAGCGCTTGTAGAAGTAGCCGTTTTTGTGTTCAACGGCGCCCAGAGCCCCTGTTGTTTTAACAGGGCACGCATCTTGATTTGCCACAGACTGAAACTATTTCTCCCAGTAAATTTGTCGACCTTAACGCTAATACCACCAGACATCTTTCTCCCAGAACCGTATATGTGAACAGTGCCCGTGAATAGTGCCTGTGAACAGTGCCCGTGAACAGTCCCCGTGAACAGCGCCTGTGAACAGTACCCGTGAACAGCGCCTGTGAACAGTACCCGTGAACAGTACCTGTGAACAGTATCTGTGAACAGTACCCCGTGAACAGTACCGTATGAACAGTGCCGTATGAACAGTGCCGTATGAATAGTACCGTATGAACAGTGTCGTATGAACAGTACCGTATGAACAGTGTCGTCTTCTCCGATGATGAACAGTGTCGTCTTCTCCGACGATGAACAGTAACTCCGCCTGAACAGTGTCGTCTTCTCCGGCGAGCTTGAAAAAATTCCGGCGAAAATTTTCTTTTCGAAAAAACACAGCAACTACAATCAAAGCTCTGATACCAGTTTGTTATAACGGAAGCAAGAAAGATGATAAACAGAAGAGAAATAATTTATATTGATCTTGAGGATTTTCAGATTACAGATTTCAGATGCTCAGATCTCTCAGATAATTTACAAAGAGAAATATGGATGTCTATTTATAGACTAAATCTAAGAGGGTAGGTGTGGTTGGTGGCCGCCGGAGGAACAGTAGCCGGCGGCCGCCGCAGTCAAATCCGGCGGCTACCTAATTCAAGTCATACTAACAAGAAGCTTATGTATTAAATGAACTTATTTGATCTTAAGAAGGTACGTTCCTGATACAGATTTTGTGCTACATGATCTGGACGAAGAACTCAAGGTTCCGCAAGGCTTGTTCTTGTGAGGATTACCACTGTCCACTCATCTTCAACATCTGGTAGTTCTCTGAAAGGATCTCTTACATTAATTAGTTAATTGCTTTTCGGAACGATTAGACATTGCCATAATTTTATTTTATTACATTCTTACAAGACTCATGAAGATATCAAACTACTCTTGCAGCTCAGTGCAAGAGTTCAATAGTTAATTACTCTGGTTTCTGAATGAGGAGGAATATAGGTGGAAAACAACTAATTTCATTTTGGGCCGATTGAACTACAATTTTAAGTTTGTAGGACACACTGCATGCTTTAGATATTACGATTATAATATATCAAACAGAAGCAAATAGCAGAAGAAATGGGAAAATGATACAAAACCAATTAAAAGGCAAAACAGAGGATATACTAAACATTTGGAGACACTAACAAAAACTAGTGCCCTGTGATTGATTGATAATAATTGACAATCCAAGACGAGTGAAACCTCCTACTGAACCAACAATTTACAACTTGTCCAACTCGAGTTCCATTTTATTCACACGCTGATCATTCTCATCTAGACGAAAAATTAAACGTTGCTCCTGAATGATCCCAGAGCTTTAACAGCTGCTGCTCTCAAGATGTACTGATGGTAGAAGGCGGCAATTGCAGCCCCAACGAATGGCCCTACCCAGAAAATCCACTGCAATAATAGATTAAATGCAGAATATTTAGTCAATTAACACGTTCATAGGCACATCACATATGGTAGTAGTAACATAGACATCTTCAACAATTGACATAGATAACTATATACATACTTGATCATCCCAGGCTTTCTCTTTTCCATAGATAACTGCAGCTCCAAAACTACGAGCTGGATTGATACCAGTTCCGGTGATAGGGATCGTAGCCAAGTGAACCATGAATACAGCAAATCCAATAGGAAGTGGAGCCAACACCTTCAGTAAAACAATAAAACATTAACAACATAATATCTCGAATATATAGTTCAATATGAGGTATGTTAAAGTGATAAACTAATTACTTACGGGAACATGAGAGTCTCGAGCATTTCTCTTAGGATCGGTGGCAGAGAAAACAGTGTAAACAAGAACAAAAGTACCAATAATTTCAGCACCCAAACCCGTGCCTTTGTTGTAACCATCAGCTAATTCATTTGCCCCACCACCATAGCGGTTATAATAAGACTTTTGAAAGGCCTTCACCAAGCCAACCCCGCAGATTGCTCCAAGGCACTGAGCGATCATGTACATCACTGCCCGCACCAGTGACACCTTTCGAGCCAAAAACAATCCAAATGTCACAGCTGGATTAATATGACCCCCTGCAATCATATAATACCATTAAAAAACAAGTTTAGGTTCTGAAACTTTATTTTGTGACGACTTGCATAAGTTAGGACTCACAGTATTACACTGGTACTGACCTGATATTCCAGCGGTACAGTAAACGAGGACGAAGATCATGCCACCAAAGGCCCAAGCAATGCCGAGAATGCCGACACCACCACACTGGTCTGTTTCAGATTGTGACTTGTACCCAATAACAGTGAGGACAGTAATGTAAAGAAACAAAAGAGTTGCAACAAACTCAGCAATGATGGCCCTGTAAAATGACCAACTACCAAGTTCTTGGGCATCGAAGAAATCAACTGGAGGAGGGTCTTGGTAGTCTCGGCCATGCTCTGCAACCTCTATGTCCTTCCCCATCAGACTAAACTATAACAAAATCTCTCGTTTATTCTTCTTCTTCTTGTTTTTTTCTTTCAAGACAGCAGATGATTGTTGTAAGAGTGAAGTAGTAGTGATGAGTATTTATAGCATACACTACTAGTATTAGAGAGAGGTTAGAATATGCAGCACTAAGCCAACAACATGTTGGTGCAGTGGTTGAGCCACTGGCCTCCTTTGAAGGAGGTCAGGGATTCGACTCCTGCGTGTGCGTGAGTTTCTTAGTTTGTATTTCTGTATTTGTAATGGTCGGGGTCCTTCGGAAACAGCCTCCCTATTGTATAGGGGCATGGTCTGCGTACAGCTACCCACCTTATACACCACTTTGAGTGGTATTATAACTGAGTAAGCTAAGTTTTTTTAGAATATGCAGCACTAACATTAATTAATTACTACCGCCCCCATTTATTGAAAATTATAAAATTATTGTTCATTGTTTTTAAGGTTCGAAATGGCCCTTCCATTTCTTTCTAGACTTATCTGTTACCAACTTCAATTTTTTTTCTCGTGTTACTAATTAAACAATGTCATCCACTAGTTATTCTTAGTAAGTTAGAATAGTATCAAACTAATAATATTGTTGTTTCTACAACATTCCATTACATTTTGGATCTCGATGTTGTAGTTATCCTGTTACATATCTTGAATTGTGATAATAACCTTTACCATTAAACATATACTGACAGCCAAATTCATCTAAAGGACAACAAATTTTGCATATAAATTATAAAGTAATATTTGCCGTCAATTCTAAACGATTACAATATCATTGCTTTTTTTAATACTTACAAATAATTATCTGTTTAATAAATTTCGAGCCGAGTGAAAATCAAACATAAAATTTGAATTTTTCATTATTTTAATATTATTATCCATTAAAAAAAGGTGTTATTTTTACCCGAATCATTCATTAAAATGACACCTGAAATATAAGTGGCTGAGTAGGTGCCACGTGTAGGGGGAGAACAGATCACATCACAGAAAACCGACCAAGCGTGATAATAGTAATATATGCTGCTACAGTCCATGATGATGAGAATGGAGGTGGCAGGATCACCCACCACCACCGCCGCACCGCCCCATCAAAGTCAGCCCACATTCTTTGATTTACTTAACCACTCATGTAGTGCCACGTTTCACCATGATATTGACATACCACCACCACCTCCTCCTTTTCTCTAAACCAAGATGATCGATCACAACTCTCTCTGTCTGCACATTTTTCATACACCAGGACCAACCCTCAAAAGTTTGTAATTGTGTGGCTACAATTAGTTAGTTACATTACAATTTACAAATGCTATTTTATACTCTACGCTATGTTTTTTTTTTATTTCCTTCCTAATTTCCTTTGTTTCTTTTTATTTTTCACCTTCATAAAAGCTAGGGAAAAAAAATAGGGTTTTTTTGATAAATAAATGGGAAAAAATAAATTTTTGCACATTTACTTTTGTTAAGAATAACTATTTGCAATTTTACTAACTAAGTTTCAAAATTGCAAAAATACTCCCCCTCCCACTCCCCCTCCCCCTGTCCCTGTGCAGGCGGCGGTTGTGTACTTTTTTTTTTTAAGGTGGGGTGCTATTTTGGTGGATTTGGGTTGCAAGGCCCCGTAGGGGCATATTCAACTGAATGCAACCACATGCAACTAATTGCAACTAAATGCAACCACATGCAAGTAAATTTCTGATTTCAAGTTCCATTTGTCATTTGTCATTTTCGACATCATTTTTGAACTATATATATATATAAGGTGGTGATATTTTGGTGAATTTAGGTTGCAAGGCCCCGCAGGGGCATATTCAACTAAATTTGCAACTGAATGCAACCACATGCAACTAAATTTCTGATTTCAAGTTCCATTTTTCAGTTGTCATTTTCGACCTCATTTTTAAACTTTATATATATATATATATAGAGTTGCACTCCATAGCAAACACCTTATATAACAAGCAACAAAGAACACCTCATATCTAATATAATTTAAGAGTTCCGTCATAGCACCCAATACAAAAAGTTATTATTTTTTTTACCCTCTAGCAAACCAGCAAAAAAAAAAATGAAAATTTACTGTTTACCTGATGACGTCATGATGACGTCATCAGGTGAACAGTAATTTTTAATTTTTTTTTTGCAGACTTGATAGAGGGTAAAAAAATAATAACTTTTTGTATTGGGTGCCCCTTGCGGGGCCAAAGGATCTAATAGATCTAAGGTGTTCTTTGTTGTTTGTTATATAAGAGTGTTCTGTATGGAGCAAAGACCTATATATATATATATATAGTTCAAAGATGAGGTCGAAAATGACAATCGAAAAATGAAACTTGAAATCAGCAACTGAATGCAACCACATGCAACTAAATTTCTGATTTTAGTTGCATTCAGTTGAATATTGCCCCTGGCGGGGCCTTGCAACCCAAATCCACCAAAATCACCCCACCTTAAGAAAAGTTGAATGTGGTTGCATTTGGTTAGGGGTGAGCAAAATTTTCCAAACCCGCCCAAACCGTCCAATCCAATCCACCCAAACCAGAATTTACGATTAATTTTTTACAAGTTTAAATTTTTTTAAGTGGTTTAAAACCCAACCCGTCCAAACCAACCCGTTATAATTTGGACGGTTTTTTTAGTACTAACGGTAACGGTTACGGTAACGAGTTGTTAAATTCCAAAACCGTAAAATATGGATTGGGTGGTTTAGTATTTTCAACCTGACCAACCCGACCATTACTCACCCCTACATTTGGTTGTATATTGCCCCTGGCGGGGCCATGCAACCCAAATCCACCAAAATCACCTCACCTTAAAAAAAAAGAAAGTTGAATGTGGTTGTATTTGGTTGTATTTGTATATTGCCCCTGGCGGGGCCTTGCAACCCAAATCCACCAAAATCACCCCACCGTAAAAAAAAAGAAAGTTGAATGTGGTTGCATTTGGTTGTATATTGCCCCTGGCGGGGCCTTGCAACCCAAATCCACCAAAATCACCCAATCTTAAAAAAAATAAGAAAGTTGAATGTGGTTGCATTCAGTTGAATATGCCCCTGCTGGACCATGCAACCCAAAATAGCACCCGCCTTTAAAAAAAAAAAAGGACACAGACGGCGGCAGAAAGCAGGGAAAGGAGGGAGGAGGAGGAAGGAGGGTTAAGGTTGGTATTTTTGCAATTTTAAAATTTTGATTGGTAAAATTGCAATTAATTCAAGGAGATGGTATTTTTGGAAATAGAAACTTTAAATTTAATATTCTTAATAAATTTCCAAAAAAAATATTCTTCCAAATAGGTCCTCAGGAGTCGGTCCCAAGAAATTTTAGTATAACGACGTAGAAAATTAAACACGCGTTGGGCTACTTAGTGAGCATAACCATTTTCATTTCTGGAATAAAAAAACAACACCTGGTTATTGGAGAACTTATTTTCAGAATAAATCAACTTATTTTAAGACAAAGTTAGAGATTTCTATTTTTTTTTTGAAAAAAGTTAACTTTTTTTTAAAACTTATAGAATCTCATACATACATTGAATAATTATATAAAGAAAATTATCAAAATATAAAATTTGTATCCGAAAATAAGTCCATAAGAATTTATTATAAATTTTACCAAACATGCCCTATACTTGCCCAACTGCGAATCTATATACTATATACTATACTATACTATAATAACTGAAATGAGATATAATTTGTAATTTGGTTACCCCTAGTTTGGTTCCTCATTTTTTGTTATCCACATTCAAAATCGTTAGATCTTCAACTCAAATAGATCATGATCGTTAGATACAACAATATTAAAAGTTGGAGGTCTAATGTTCGAATCCCGCCAACAACATTTTAATATAAAATTAATACTAGATTATGTTATATAGAATGGTTGAAGGTTCGATTCCCACCTATAACATATTAATTTAGATTTAATATTAAAAATTATTTATATACAAAGGTCTAAAATTTAAATTCTCCCAACATATTAAAAGTAATGTTTATAATATTATATATACTAACTACAAGTAAATTAAAAAAAATTAAAAATAGCCCGTTCTTTGCATGGGTTATAAGCTAGTATCTTCTAATATTAAAACGGTTAGTTTTCCAGAGGCAAATTTTCCATTGAAATAAGAATGATAGCGGCTTGAGAGTAGGATTTCATAGAAAGAATGACATAAATACCATATTTTTTAACAAAACTGACGAGAATAATACAAATCATGGATGGTGGCCATAAATATCACTCTATTACGTATTTGGAAGAGGGGTAATAAATTTTATACATATTACGCATTTGGGAGAGGGGTAATAGACGAGCCAGGGGAGCCTATTACGCATTTGGAAAATGGGTATAGAAGAAAAATTTATACTAGTTGCCCCAATATCAAATGCGTAACCCTATTACTCTCATATGAAATGCGTAATAGACTGATATTATGGCCACCATCATCGATTTATGGTATTGTCGCCAAATCTGTTCAGAAAAATGGTATTCTTGGCCAAAGCCCAATTTAATAGAAGCATTTTTCCATCTGTGTAAAATTACTAATCGACAATTCGATGAAGAGCAATGATTCAGCTTGCCACCACTTGTAAAGCCTCGGAACACAATAACCACACTGATGGCCGTAGGAATTTTAATGATAATCCGTAACGATCACCAGTTGGTTAGTGTGTTGGTATTAATTTGACGTTAAGTTCTTTCGCTTTCATCCTTTCCTTTTTATATCTCCACCCTTTGCTCGGTGGCAATCAATTAATCTAGGTGATTGGCGAAAGCTATAAGGACAGGTGGACGGGTATCCCAAAAATAAGGGATTAATCCCTAGTCGTACATGGATGTCAGGTGTCCAGGTGCTTTGCCTACAGTTCTGGAGCATCCTGTTGTGACTACGGATCAGATCTTTCGCTACCTGATTTATGGGACATTTGTTGGCCGGAGGTGGCGAGTATTTTTATGGGAGAGCTCTCATTCTCTTTCTGTTTTCTTTCAGATTTACTGACCAATACATTTTACCAGCCAAAACAAAACCTTACAACTTGAATCAACTATCTTCAACAAAATCATGTTATGGTTGTAACAGGTAACAGGTTGTAATACTTTTACAATTACTTTTTAGTTTTTCAGTTGGAAAATCATATTTTTACAGATAAGTTTTTACAATTCGTATTGGTACATCAGCATATGGTATGTCAGCTTCTCTAAGGACATGATTTCTAAAGCGACTTTGAAATGAGCTGGTAAATTCCTACCCAGTAAGCCTGGAGTAGTTCTAGTTTGTGAAATACAAGGTCAAAGCTCCTTTGAGGTAAATGACATACGATATGTAAAAGAATTGCCAATATCTTGCCAGGGACGGGCATGGTTTTGAACAGCCAGGCACCACAATAGTTCTTCCTGGCCCTTAATTACACACTTCTGTAGTGTTGTCATGGAAATTAGGAGGAAATAAAACAATTTTTTTACCATCAAATCTTTCAATAATAAGTTGCTCCCTAGAAAAGGCATTGCCATTCACGAAAATTGGGCCTTTTAAACTACTCCCACCCTGTATAGTACACTTTTAACCAGTAGGTCACACTCCTTAGACTACTTGGTTTTGGGGGAAAAAAAAAGAACCAATCTGTTTATCTTATGAAAATATTTAAATCTTCAACCTTTCATAACCAAATTACATAACCCAATAATAGTAACTTATAAATTGCATTAAATTAGAAAACTACAGTACAATGTAATAACAAGTTCAACTAACTTTTTAAACCTCAATTTACATACCAAAAATCAAACAATGTAATAACAAGTTTGACTAATCTTTTTAAGCCTCAATTTACATGACAAAAAATCAACTAATCCTTATACACCTCAATTTACATACCAAAAATCGAAACAACTATTCCTTTGAAAGGACTAAAATGATATAGAATCCATAAATGACCGAAAAATGTGATAGATAATAGTACATATAGTGTACAACAAATATCTCCCAGTTTACACAGGATATAGCAATGCACCACAAATCTAAGACGAACACCAAAAACACCTAACATTGTACCCAATCCCACACACAAACACCACCACTGAACACAATCAAAACACTAGGAGATATGCAAATTACCATAAAAAATGGAGTAATATATTATCAAGCAAGCAAATATAATGATTGATTGACACCTGCAGGCTACAGATATAGTATATGCATAACCGTCATACACCATTGAACTATTGCACATAAAACAATCGAGAGTCGAGCCTTGGATTCAAAAGGCAAACAATGCACCCTGCCAACATATCATCGAATATATGCAAAACATATCATAAGAATCAATTCCACCAAAAGTTCCAAACTTAGATCTAAAAGAACATCTTTAAAATATAAGCCGTTCACCAATGGAATTAACCGCCATATCATTGATAGTAATGTCCCATCAGTACATTGACATGCAACAAGCATGAGAATGGTATTCCTTATCTGTTGGACCAGGGTTGATCCTATTTCACTACTGATTAACATGTTTTGTGCTACAGAAACAACACCGATGTGGACTTGTTATTTCTTAATAAAATGTTTTGTGCTACACATACATCACGTGTGTGGATTTGTTATTTCTTGACTGTGATGTACTTAAGGTGATGTACATCTCCCATAAACTCAATAAACATTTTGCACTGGTTGTTTTATCCACTTCTACATTTTCTACTAAAAAGACAAGTGAAAACCAGATACATAACATCAAGTAGTCTTAATTGATCTCCATATCCTACAAAACTGAATATAAAATATGACCAAAATGTAAAACAGACCAGTGTATATTTCTTAATAAAAGAGCAGTGATTATCCAAAGTTGATTTCTAATCCCCCAAGAATGACATAACAATGCTAAACCTATCACAGAACATATAATCCAATGCAGTAGGAGAAATGAATCCTACCTCAAGAGGTCCATCCAATAACCACACTAATGCAACCACATTGCATAAAATCTTCACATAAGCAAAAATTTCAGATACCAATATATAATTGCACAACGGTAATAAAAAATCAAGCCTTATATCGAGAATGTAAGAAAACCACAATGGTCCCAAATCACATGATAAATGCAGAACAAATGCTATGAACTGCATATCACCCAAACCAGGATTACAAAAAAAACATTTGCAAGCAGTAAATTTTGTTCACTACGAAACACATTTGCAGAATTAATTTCAATAGAGATGCCACATAACTAAACATAGAAATGCCAAAACTATCCGAAATACTAATGAGACACCTACACCACATATTTAAGTTCCGAACATTGATTCATTTAACCAAAATGTATATCAAGTTATAATCCACAAAACAATGCTAAAAAGCATCAACAGCATAATCAATCTCCAGAACTTGAATACCAAATAACATTACCAAAAGATAAAAGCCGACATCGAAATCGAAACAAAGTAACATCGAAAAAACTACCGCAAAATCAATCCTGAGGAATGTCGACAACACCTTCATCAATCTCCTCCTGCAAATCCTTGGGATGCTTTCCATCAACAGTACATCCAACCGAAACACACGTCCCGAGAATCTCCTTGACGGTCCCAGTCAGCTCCTTAGCCATCGATCTCGGCCTCATAATCTTCGCAATCTCGATGACGTCATCCAGCGAAATGTTACCGGAATGTTTGATGTTTTTAGTTTTTTTCCGGTCACGTTCAGGTTCTTTGAGTGCTTTGATTACGAGAGCTGCCGCCGATGGAACGACGGAAACTTTGGCCTGACGGTTCTGGACGGTGAGCTTGACGGTGACACGTAAGCCCTTCCAGTCTTTAGCGGTCTCTTTGGCGATGTCTTCACCGATTTTCTTGGGGGAGAGACCGAGTGGACCGATTTTGGGAGCGAGTGAACTGGCGGCTCCGACCTCACCGCCGGTGACGCGGACGTAGACGTCGACGACCTGAGATGGATCGAACTTTGGCGGCATTTTGAGAGACAGAGAGAGAGAGAGAGATGGGGTTGTTTAAGAGAGAGTGTGTTTAAAGAAGAGGCGGAGAGGTTTTAGGGTTTGGT
This sequence comes from Saposhnikovia divaricata, assembly GCA_036435485.1. Lineage (NCBI taxonomy): Eukaryota > Viridiplantae > Streptophyta > Magnoliopsida > Apiales > Apiaceae > Saposhnikovia > Saposhnikovia divaricata. The sequence goes on from CM071598.1 coordinate 63,660,411, forward strand.
TATATAAAAGAAAGAGGCTAGGGTTTTGTTTGGTAGTGGGCTTCTTTTAAGCCCAGAGTCTTCTGGGCTCACAAATTAGTTCATATAGCTATTAGATTGGTAAAAGGGGTTTTATGGGCTTATGCATCCAATAATTAGTTTCGGATGCAAGGTTTTAGGATTTTTTAACGTTACTCGTTTAAATGGATTAAAATTTTTTCTATGTATTTAAAAAATTGGCATGAATTTACGAGATTGTGATTTGTGAGGGTAGAGTAAAGTTCTATGGAGTACTGTTTTAATTGGAGTACTTGGAGTACATATACGTTCTGCATTTAAAATATTTTAAAATTTATTATATTGCAAACCTTTTTATATGAATATCATAATTTCATTTATAATCTTGAAAATTATGTATGTTTTGCAATATGTTCATCTTGAATATTCTTTATATTTTGCAATCGGAACATATATGTTTTGCAACACAAATGTGTTTTACAGAACAATTCATTTTGCAATATTTTGTTAGCAAAACATACAAAATTTTCAATATTTTCGATAAAATAGTGATATTCACGTAATAAGCTTTGAAAAATAATAAAGTTTGCAAAATTTTGAATGCAGAACGTATATGTACTCCAAGTACTCCAATTAAAACAGTACTCCATAAAACTTTACTCTATGAGGGTATTCAGTTTGTAAATGAAACGTATTTAAAAATGATTATTACACATGTAAAAAGAGTATTTATACCATTAGTAACTGTGTGTTTCAATTGTTCAAAATTTTCAAATACACCATAAAATTGTTATTTATTTCAACCTTTTACCAGTAAATTTTTATCCTCGTCATTTCCCAAGATTTTGTACAAGGTTACTAAAATTGTTGTTTAATAATTTTTATTTAAAATTCGAAATTTGAATTGGCCTTTAATTCAAAAGCTGCGGTTGATTACAAATTAGCTTGTCAAAATTGGACTTGTAAAAAAAAAAATTTAGTTGTTGCCTAAATCACATATTCTAAAGCTCTGTTAGTCTATATATTGCTAGCTCAGCTGCTGAGTAGATTAGTTATGGTGATTCGGCATAACTAACTCTTCTCTCTCTACGAAGTTGGTTTAAACACAGTTATTTGTATATGAGTAGTTGGTGTTAAACTAAGACTAACTGTGTGTAAATATGTGTCAGTTGCAGAAAAAAGAAGAAGAAGAAGAAGAAGAAGAAGAAGAAGAGTACAAATTGTATTGAGTTTTGTTAATCAGAAATGTACAAGTACAAGTGTTTAAATACAAGCCAAGATGGGGGAAAAAGTTGGTACTCTAACTAACTAATATTATTTACAGAATGAATAAAGAAATGTAGAGTAATTTTAGCTGGCAGTAGTCCTAGCTGGCAGTAGTATGTGTCTAACACCCCCCCTCAAGTTGGAAGGGGGGAAAGCCATTCCTAACATGGAAACAATGTTATGATGAAGTAATGCAGTGAGGGACTTTGTAAAGACATCAGCCAATTGACTTGCAGTGGGAACATGAGATAAAGAAATGAGACCAGATAGTAATTTTGTACGAACAAAGTGACAGTCGGGATCAATATGTTTCGTTCTTTCGTGGAAGACAGAATTTCTGGCAATGTAGATGGCAGCTTGGTTGTCACACTTGACAGGAACAGGAAGGATATTAGGAACCTCAAACTCAGTTAAAAGACGAGATAACCAAGCTAGTTCAGCAATAATACGATGAAGGGATCTATACTCTGCTTAGCTGAATACAAAAAAATAGTGTGCTGTTTCTTGAATTTCCAGGAAATTAAAGAACCACCAAGAAGAACAGCATAACAACTAACAGACTTACGAGTATGGTCAAGCTGCCCAGTCAGCATCACAAACGGCTTCAAGGGCAAAAGATGAAGAAGAATTAAAGATTAAACCATGAGAAGGATTGGTTTTAAGGTAACGAAGGACATGGATTGCAGCATCCCAATGAGGAAGACAAGGACTAGACATGAATTGACTAAAGGTGTTGAACAACAAAAGATAGATCAGGGCGTGTGTGAGTTAGAAAATTTAACTTACCCACAAGTTTACGGTATAATGATGGATCAGAATGTAAAGGACCTGAGTCTGGTTGAAGTTTGAAAGTAAAATCAAGTGGGCGGGTATGATGTTCACAATCAATTTTAAGTCATATATGTTTTTAGATGATGATAACAAATACCACAATGCAGAAAATGAATCAAGGAAACGAAGCTTACAAATAAATCAGGAAGCTAGCTGAAATGCAGATAAAAAATGGCTACATCTTGTGAATGAGACTCTGCAAACAGTTAGAATTTATTTCTGAAACAAGCCACAACATGCTACAATCAGATATCTGTAATCAGAAGAGAGTTTGCCATAACCATGCAGGTACGTTCGAGAAGTCAAGAAAAGATGAGTTCGAGAAGTCATTCGAGAACTCTAACAAAAAGGGTTTATTCGAGAAGTCCTAGTTCGAAAAGTCAGATTGTTCTGTTCGAGAAGTCTATAACAATCACTATTCGAGAAGTCTATTCAAAAGGCTATTCGAGAAGTCTTTCGAGAACTCATAAGGAACTACTCGAGAAGTCATCATTCGAGAACTCAAGTTTCATCTGTTCGAGAACTCAACCTGGCTTCTTAATAATGCCAGAGTTCTCTAAAGGAACATATCGAATGAAGATTTAAACCCAGACTTACTTTGCAACCCGTGACTTATAGGCAGTGATCAATTACACAGAGGATGTTACGAGTAGGGAGTCAAATTGTAGATATTTGAAGGCTCAAACTCTTCCAAGTGAAAGGTGAAATCAATCACTGTTTATTCAACTTCAAGGGCAACAATAAGAGTGGAAGCAACCTCCAACATTATTACAATACTACTAAAGAATTCGAAGGATATCTTGATAAATGCATAAAGATCAGCCGTTATATCTAGGAGGTTTAAGCACAGCTCAATAAGTAGAAAAGTTTATTGACTTTCAAAAAGATTATCTTTTTGATTAAAGCTACTTTCAGAGACAAAGCTCCAAAGAAAAAAGATCTTTTGCATAAAGCAACACGTGGGCTTGGAAGCTAAGTCATTTCAAAAACTTAGTAACTTTTGAAGAAAGAAACATACACTGACTTGAAGCATGCTGGGATTGTCCAAATCAAGGAGAAAAGACTTTCAAGATAATTCCAGAAATGGATACCACTTTGAGCATGTGTGTGTGACAACTTATACCAGAAATGTATCATCACATTTCACGTAGTTTTACTTATCTTCATATAGTTTAAATAAGCTGTATGAGCAGCATAGTTTTAGTAGAGAAGAAAACACTGATCACAAGGCTGATTGCTTTAGGTTTTCTTGTAAACACTAAAACATTATAACCCGTAGCTGTGTATTCTTACGCAGAGAATTATCTTCAAATACAACCATCAGGTGGACTAAGCAACCAAGCTAACCCACCTGAGATTTTTTATATCTCTTGTTGTATATGTCTTAGATAATTTGTTTATCTTGTTTTCTTAGGGTTCTCATAACAATCTGTCTTAGACCTCACCAGTTCGAAAGAATTTAGTTAAGATTGTATTCAACCCCCCTTCTACAATCTCATGGTGCTTAACTGGGAAATAACAATTGGTATCAGAGTAAGCTTCTGGCATACAAGAAGTCTAAAGATCACCACAATGGGATTGAAGGATACAGGCGTGAAAATACAAATCCTCGACAAAGATAATTACTTTCACTAGAAAGTAAAGATGCATCTACATCTCTCATCCATTGATGAAGGTTACGTAAACTGAATAAAGAAAGGTCCTCATATTCCTATGAAGGCCAACACTGAAGTTGGAGAAGCAGTTGGAACAGGAGTTGCTGAAAGGCCTATTCCCAAACTGCCAGCAGAATTCAAAGATGGAGACAAAGAGGAAGTCCAAAAGGGTAAAAAGACCATGAATATACTGTTCAATGGTATTGATCAAGACATGTTCGACAATGTTATCAACTGCACCACTGCCAAGCAAGTGTGGGACACTATTCGAACACTCTGTGAAGGAACTGAGCAAGTCAGAGAGAATAAGAAACAACTTCTCATACAACAAAATGAACATTTTCACTTTAATACAGGTGAAAACTTAACTGACAAGGGTTAAAGTTGTATGAAAGAGTGTATGAAACCAAAGACTCCAACCAAAAATATCTGCGGTCTTTACCCAAAGAATGGAAGCCAGTGACAGTCTCTTTGAGGAATTCTCAAGACTACAAAGACTATACACTTGAGAGACTGTATGAAATTCTAAAGACCTATGAGCTCGAGTTGTAACAAGATGAAGAAGTTAAGAAGAGCCAGAAGAAAGGTGGAAATGCAGCTTTGGTGGCCAATATTCTAACCAACCAAGATGGAGAGAAGATGAAGGATGTAGAAACCACACCAAGTCAAAGAACTTGTGAAGGTGGAGCTGGAACTAGCAAAGGTAAGACAATCGAAGAGGTTGATGCATTGAGTGATGATGAATCTGAAGACCTTGATGAATACTTGGCATTTCTGTCAAAGACGTTTTTAAAGTTAAGATTCAAGAAGAATCCAGCAGAAGCCAGGCAATTCAAGAAAAGCTATCAACCTAACAAGGGCATGGTTGAAAAGTCAAAGATCAAATGTAATAGCTATGGAATTGCTGGCCACTTTGCCAATGAATGCAGAAAATCCAAAGCTGAGAATGAAAAGAACAGTTTGAGACTATCGATTACAAAAAGAAATACTTTGACCTTCTCAAGCAAAAGGAGAGAGCATTCATATCTAGAGTTGATGATTGGGCAGCTGGAGGAGACTCAGATGCAGAGGAAGAGTTTGTCAACCTTGCACTTATGGCAAATGGAAATGATGAAGAGGCTAGTTCAGCAAGCAACTAGGTATACTCTACAAATCTAACTGAGCTTTCCAGAGATGAATGTGCTAATGTTGTTGATGAAATGTCTAATAAATTGTACAACATGCATGTTACATTGAAATCACTTAACAGAGAAAACAACAAGATTAAAGATCTGAATGCTAGGTTAGGTGATAGGAATACTCTGTTAGAGACTCAATTAATTGATTTTGAAACAATGAGAAGAGATTACCAGGATGCAAAAGATAAATTACTTGAGGCTTTGAATAGAGAAGATTGTTTAAGAGAACAGTTGAAAAAGCAACATGATTTAATTGCTAAGTGGAGAGGATCAAAGGCTAAAACTGAAGAAATTTGCAATAAGCAAGGAATTGATTCTTTCTGCAAAATAGTAGAAGCAAAGTTAGAAGTTAATGGGGATATTTGCATCAGACAGTGACTCAATGGATGAGAAATGTTTATTGGAGTCCAAGCCTGTCAGCAATGCAACCCTGATCAGATTACATAAGAAGTATGGCCCTGTCAGCAAAAACTTTGTATTGGGAGAATGTAGCAAAACCAAGTCAGTTGAACAAGGAAACATAGGCAACTTGTCCATCAAGAAATTGAAGGATAAGTTAGAAAAGACAGAACCTAAGGCTAAGGCTAATAAGAAGAATAGAAATGGCAAGGTAGGAATTAACAAACATAGTAAATACACTCCTGATAAGTATGCTCCCAGAAAGGAATGTGTGAACTGTGGTAGTGCTAATCATTTATCTGCCAACTGTAAATCTGTTAAGAATGCTTCTGTACCTAGTATGCCTAAGTCTGTGCCTGTGTCTGTCATGAATGTTATGCCAAATATGTTTGTCCAGCCTGCTCATGCATCTACTCATTATGCTAACATGTCATTCATGCATAATCCATATTACAATACTTATAATATGCCTTAGTTGCCATGGATGATGAATAACATGTTTGCACAGACTATGCCTAATTGTACATCTAGCTTTAATGCATATGAGCATGTGAAACAACCTATTTTTCAAAGACCTACACCAAGAGTTAAGATTGATTTAACTCAATCTGAACCATTGGATAGTAAGGGTTTGAAAAATAGGAGAAAGGCTAACAAGGCAGGACCCAAGGAAACTTGTGTACCAAAATCAACTTGATTTGATTGTGATGTGTGCAGGGAGACAGAAAGAATCTTTGGAACTTGGATAGTGGTTGTTCTAGGCACATGACTGGAGATTCTACCCTGCTCACGGAGTTTGAGGAGAGAGCTGGCCCTAGCATTACCTTTAGAGACAACAGCAAAGGATATACTAGATGATATGGCTTGATTTCACAAGGAATGTTGTCATTGAAGAAGTAGCATTGGTCGATGGACTTAATCATAATTTGCTGAGTATCAGTCAACTATGTGATAAAAATCAAAATGTGTGGTTCACATCTGAAGCTTGTGTTGTTTTCAAGAAGAACGACAACAAGGTAGTGATGACAGGAAATAGAAAAGGGAATGTATACATTGCTGATTTCAACTCAACAAGTGCCAACTCTGCTACATGCCTCTTCACCAAGGCAAGCATGGATGAAGGATGGCTTTTGCATAAAAGACTGTCACACTATAATTTTAGAGCCATGAATGAATTGGTCAAGAAGGATTTGGTCAGAGGCATTCCAAATTTGGAGTTTTCCAAGGATGGACTATGTGATGCTTGCCAGAAAGGAAAGCAGAAGAAAGCCTATTTCAAATCAAAGTCATTGTCTTCAATCGATCAACCCTTATAGCTTCTACACATGGATCTGTTTGGACATTCTTTCTGTCTTCGAAAGATGAGGCAGGTGAGATCATTATCAAGCATAGCAAGATAATCAACAACAATCCAATCTTCAAAGTAAGAAGTATTAGAAGCGACAATGGAACTGAGTTCAAGAATTCTGTGCTAAAAAAGTTCTATGAAGAAGAAGGAATCACTCAAGAATTCTCTGCATCAAGAACACCTCAACAAAATGGTGTGGTGGAGAGAAAGAACGGAACTCTTATTGAAGCTGCAAGGACTATGCTTGAAGAATCAAAGTTGCCAACATGTTTCTGGGCTGAAGCTGTTAATACTGCATGCTACACTCAGGACATATCTTTGATCAACCAAGCAAAAGGCATGACACCTTACCAACTATTCAAAGGCAAGAAGCCAACAATTAACTTTCTGCATGTCTTTGGATGCAAATGCTTTGTGTTGAAGAACTATGGTGAGAACCTTGGGAAATTTGATTCAAAGGCAGATGAAGCTATTTTTATTGGATACTCAGCTGGAAAATCTTACAGAATCCACAACCTAAGACTTAACATTGTTATGGAATCCATACATGTTGTCTTCGATGACAAGAAAATATATGGCCTTGTAGATGAATGTTTTCATGAGTCTCTCTCATTCGAGAATTTGACAAGTGGTGAAGAAAGTGAAGATGATGATGAAGAGAGGATAACGATGGGTGTAAAGAATAGACATGGACCATCAAGTGAAGTGCAGAATGGACCAACTGTAGAAGAGCAACTCACACCATCTGATGAAGATCATGTTGAAGCATATGTTGAGAATCAAAGAGAAATATCTGTTGATAACTCTGTTAGAACTCCACTTAACACAAGTACCATACACTCAGGGGGAGCTTCTCACAGTCAATACTCAACAATGAATCAAAATGGTCAACATCAAGAAAATGAAGTTACTTCATCAAGATCAAGCTTGCCACCACAAAGAAAATGGACTAAGGATCATCTTTTTGAGCTGATAATTGGTGACTCCAATGCAAAAGTCCAGACTAGGAGAGCAACTCGAGAAGAATGCTTGTACAGCAGCTTTCTTTCTAAAGAGGAACCTAAGAAGGTCGAAGATGTTCTTCTAGATCCAGGCTGGGTTTTATCAATGCAAGAGGAGCTAAACCAATTTGAAAGAAACAAAGTATGGACACTTGTACCCAAGCCAAAGGACAAATCAGTGATTGACACTAAGTGGGTATTCAAGAACAAGATGGACGAAAATGGCATAGTCATAAGAAATAAAGCTAGACTAGTTGCCAAAGGCTACTGTCAAGAAGAAGAAATTGACTTTGAAGAAACCTTTGCACCAGTGGCAAGGTTAGAAGCAATCAGAATCTTCCTAGCCTATGCAGCTCATGCCAATTTCAAGGTCTATCAAATGGATGTCAAGAGTGCTTTTCTAAATGGTATTCTGGAGGAGGAGGTGTATGTTAGTCAATCTCTTGGCTTTGAAGATCCAGACTTTCCAGAATATGTGTACTACTTGCTCAAAACATTCTATGGCCTAAAGCAAGCACCTAGAGCCTGGTATGACACTCTTTCACAGTTCCTTATTGAGAATCACTTCATCAGAGGTACTGTAGATAAAACTCTCTTTTATAGATCTGTCAATGGCTCTATGATACTTGTCCAAATTTATGTAGATGATATAATATTTGGGTCTACAGATGAGAAGCTTTGCAAAAGGTTTGCCAAACTTATGCAAAGTAAATATGAAATAAGTATGATGGGTGAATTAACTTATTTTCTTGGTTTACAAGTTAAACAAGTAAATGAGGGAATTTTTATAAGTCAAACAAAATATGTTTTTGATCTATTAAAGAGGTTTGACTTAGCAGACTGCTCTTCTTCAAAAACACCCATGGCCACTGCCACCAAGCTTGAACTGAATACTAAGGAAAAGAAGGTGGACATTTCAAGCTATAGAGGCATGGTTGGATCTCTTTTATATTTAACTACTAGTAGACCTGATATTATGTTTGCTACATGTTTATGTGCTAGATTCTAAGCTGATCCTAGGGAATCTCATTTAGTAGCTATTAAAAGGATTTTCAGGTATCTCAAGGGGACACCAAACCTTGGCATTTGGTACCCTAGAGATTCTGGTTTTAATCTAATAGGCTATTCAGATGCAGATTATGCAGGTTGTAAGTTGGATAGAAAAAGTACCACAAGCACCTGTCAATTTCTAGGAAATAAGTTGGTCTCTTGGTTCATGTAACACCCCCAGATCCGGGAACAGGGATCTGGTGGTTACGGTCTTACAACCATTCATAATACTTGACTTGAGTCCACAATAAATAAATCACATGCTGTGACCCCACAATAATATCCACTCACACACACAACAGTTATAGTCCCAGAGATGAAATTGAAATAAGTCCATAATATCAGAGTTTACGAATAAAAGTTATTACAAGCCAAATGATATGTTTAAAGGTTTTGCCGTGGATTAACGTTAATGTTACATATAAATAGACTGATAAACAAAAGCTGCCTATCTATGCTACCTCAGCAATGGCAGCAAGGACATCAGCGGGTAGTCCTCGAACGGCGGTAACCTGCTTGCGTCGTGTGCGCCTGACGCGGGCCATCTGTCCTAGCTGTTGTTGTGACATAATATGAACAAAGCAAGGGTGAGTGAAAGCCCACCAACAATAATATAACTGAACAGTGATACATATATACAACAGTTCAAAATATCCTTTGAAATCATATGCCATGCATTGAAGAAGTTATTTCCAGTATAATATAAAGGATGAAGTTACCAGGTAACTCAAAGTATTTGTTTGTAGAAATATCTGCTACATCAAAAGTAAGCGAGATATTCTCATTGTCATTAAAAGAGGAACTTGCATGAAAAGATTGCAATTCCAGTTATGAACACTTTTCCAGCTCTGCCAACAGTAATCATGTTGCAGGAAATAAATAAGTTTGGATGATGAACCAATGATGGAGTATTCACCGCGCCCGCTGTTCAAATCTTGTTGATCAGTCGAGATCGTACAGCTCAAATTAGATTTACTACCGGTAGAAGGAAGAACTGACGGCTTTACTTGTCTACCGCCTTACTAGCTCTCCCCGGCCAACGGTTGGGCCAAAGGGGATGGACCGGCGCTACTCGGCCTCTTACACGACTCCTAGTTCAAATATAATTCATGATTCTGAATGTAACGTTTGTCCCCCTTTCCCCAAGTATAATACTTGTTGATAAGACTCCACAAAGTAGTCGTATCTAGTTGGAAAGGAAAATTTCACCAATAACTTCCAAGCTATTGCTTGGTAACGAATATCAACTTGTTCCAACAATCTTACCCCTCGAAAGATGAGAAAGTACACAACGACTTAATAAGTCAATAGCACCCGAGTTGCGAGTGAAGAGAATACTTTATTGACCGGGAAGTCGACCAGATAAATAACATTTTCCAAGTAAGGTTCCCTTATTATTAGGGAGATAGACTCAAAGAAGAATGATGTATGAGAACCTTTCTTGATATAAGATTAATAATAATATGACTCCGAAATATTTTCCGTAATAATCGAAGAAGATAAACCTTATCGAGGTTATTCTAAGTATGGAATAAATATTCAGAGAATATTTATTGAATTAAAATATTTTACAGAATATTTAGGAATATGAAAGAATATCTTTAATCAGAGTATTTCTCAAATAATCCTTGAAGAAATATCGAGAGAATATTTATTGCATAATTAAATATTCAAATGAATATTCAAAATAATATTCATTAATTAATAAGACCTGAAAGGAATATTTAAAATATTTAAAATAATATTCGATGATTAAATAGAACCCTGGATGAATATTCAAAATAATATTCATAATTAATTAGGAATTTAAATGAATATTGAAAAAGTAATATTCATTTAATGAATAATATTCTAAATGAATATCAAGTAATATTCATTTAGTAATCCAAGCTTTAAAGGAATATTCGAGATAAGACTCGATAAATAAATCAAGCTTCAGATGAACATTAAAATAATATTCATCAGGTAATTACTATCTTAAATGAATATTCAAAAGTAATATTCATTTAATGAATAATATTCTAAATGAATATCCAAATACTACTCATTTAGTAGTCCAACCTTTAGAAGAATATTCGAAATAATAATCGATAAATAATTCAACTCTGAATGAATATTAAAAAATATTATTCGTCGAATAGTTACGTTCAAATAATTATTTGAAGTAAGGATCGTTAAATAAATAATCTCGAACGAATATTCAAATAATATTCGTCGCCCGAATAATGGAAAATATTTACTTAGATATTTTCTTTCGAGGTAATCTCGATATGTCAAGAAATATTGACTCCCGGTCTATATTTGATGAATAAGATGTATACACCATTCTCTGAGGGTCTTACAATAACCGGCTTATAATTGATACGATAGCTATCTAATTTATAAGCCAATAACAATCAGGGAACAAGCATAATGATATAACTTGAAAGTAGGCATGCATGCTATGGCATATTATAACAGAAAACATGCATATATATTCAATCACAACAACAGCCTAAAAGAAGGGAACTGAAACTTGCCTGGTAGTCGAGTACGATAAGGGGTAGTGGTAGCGGGTCCCGGGTCAGCTTGGTGATCTATAAATAGCCAAGACATTCGGGATTAATCACTTAAAACTTTAAAGGTTAAGTTATACTTAAATCGAAACACGTTCTCGAGTTATCTCGTTATACCCCTTTTAGTGGATTTCTTTTATCATCGATCCGACCCGACATTCGTTCGTTAATACGACATGTCACTGTACTTATACTTGGCATATACTTAATTCATATAAGTCCGAAAGTCGATCGTTACGAACCAATATTATACTCCGAGTTTTATGGCTCGTTTTCTAAGTATTTTAATGAAGTTATAAACGAGTCGTCTTTTAGGGGTTCGTTCGCGTTTAATCTCGATTTGAATATTTTTAAAAAATCGAAAAACGATCCTTTTGACATACGGTTTTCTATCACGCCTTCCTTTTTACCTCTAGTATTTATTTACCAAGATTCGTCATGCTTTACGTATTTTATCGGGGTTCAATTTTAAGTACGAATACTTGTTTACGGCTCCGAACCACTTTTACGAATTTTATCGTAACTCCTAAACCGTAAGTCCGTTTCACGTGATCTTTATATCAAAACGAAGCCTATAACATAAGCTATCCTAACATGGCAGAAAAGTTTCTGGACAATAGGGTCTTGATGTGAAAAATGGCATACAAAACATGATATTGTAAAATCGGGCATTATAACGGCTATGTTTACGCGTTTTCCAAAGTTTTTACACTTTATCTCGATCTAACAAAGATCAATCCAACCACACAAACACATGATAATCATCATGACTAGTCTATCAACGCTCATCTTAATCATTACATGGTTCATAAACCAAATCACAACCAAAACAACTACTAACATGGATCTAAGCTTATAATAACATGCTAATCACTAAATCAACCATAAAAATCATAAAATCTCTAAGTAACACCAAGGGTTTCAAGTCTTATACCTTCTTGAGAATGTGTAATAGCCTCACAAAGCCTTGTATGGACCTTAGGAGTGCTTAAGCTTGCTAGAATAATCAAAAGATTCAAAGAAAACAAAGTTAGTACATGATAAACACTATTCATGCTCCTCTTTCTTGATTTTTTTGAAAATGGAAAAAGATGAGTTTGAAGCTAAGATTTTGAGGAGATAAGTTTTATGAAATGTAAGACTCACCTTAATTATTTCAAGATCAAACAATGGTTGGAAGTTGGATTTTGATTTTGGAATTAAAGGGTAGGCCGAATGGTTTGTTTGGAAGGGGGGAAGAGAGTTTCTTGCTTGGTTGATTATCCAATAATGCATAAAGTGATTTGTGTGAGATAATATCTCATCCAAGTGGTGCTATTGGAGTATGATGTATTGGATGATGAAAATTACAAGGCATGTGTCAAGATTTGGATGGTTGTAAGCTAACTAGTTGGTTTGTTTTGCTAAGTACTAGTTCATTCCTTGACCATGCTAGTTACTCTTGCCCACTTGGTTACTAGATATTGGTTCTAGTATCTTACACAAGACTCTTTCTTCCTCTGCTTGTTTCTTTGTTCGTTTATTGCTTAATTCGCTAATCGTTCGAGGGAATAATTCAATCGTCTCTAGTTAGGGTTTTACCGGGAATCCTCTTAATATTTCTATATTCATTCTCACTTCTTTTCTATAATCTCAGATTCCAACTTTCTCGAATCTTATTAAATAAGTCCCTAAATCGTTCCGTATCTTGGGAAAAATTAAAGTGTCTATTTTCAGAATCCGACAGCTTTTACATACACTCTTTTTCCCTCTGGATCAATAATACGAACTCAGAATTTCGTTCCGGGTACTTCTATATAGCGTCGTCTAATAATATTCTCAATTACACCAAAATCACTATTCATCCTTATTCTTTAATTATTCATCTAGGGTTGTACAATTGTCCGTATTCTCTTTCGATCGTTCCTTAACCTTTTTACGGAACCACTGGATTAATCGCTATCGATCTGGATGACATGAGAATATTCTCCTGCTTGGAATTGCCATATCTTATTCTCTTAGGAGATAGATTATTCTTACCTATGTTGTCACCCTTTAGCATTCTTCAAGACATAGAAATAATAAAGTCGAATTCCATTCATTCTTTTAAAACATCAACTATTACATTGTAGCCGTAGCCACTATTCATTCTTACATCATTAAATAAATAAAAGTTTTAATTCTACCCAAAATTTGGGTTCTTACAGTTCAGTAAGAAGCAGAATTCAGTTTCAACTTCAACAACAGAAGCTGAGTATATTGCAGCAGGAAGTTGTTGTGCACAGATTCTATGGATGAGGAATCAACTTCTTGACTATGGAGTTAAGGTTGAGAAAATCCCAATATTCTGTGACAACACTAGTGCAATTGCAATTTCTGAGAATCCAGTGCAATACTAAAGAACCAAGCACATAGACATCAGATACCACTTCATCATAGAGCATGTGATAGAAGGTACTGTGGAACTACATTTTGTTCCAAGTGAGAAACAATTAGCAGATATCTTTACTAAATCTCTGGATGAAGCAACCTTCTCAAGGTTGGTAAGTGAGCTTGGTATGTTGAAATTTTCATAATCTCTAATATCTGCTCAATTTATTGCAGCCAGTGAGTTTTGTTCTCTGGATTTTATTTGTTTTAGTTGCTTATTTTCATGATTATTCTGGAGATATCGAACAATTAATTTCCTAGAGATATCGAATGAATATGTGTACCTGTTTGAGTTGTCGAATGGATATTATGCTTGAGATATCGATCGACTAATCTTCTAGAGATATCGAACTAGTCTTCTAACTAGAGATATCGACTAGTCAAAAGTTGCGAGATATCAAATCAGTAAATGTTCAGACAAATCGAATGGTCAATATTTGAGATGTCGAAAGGAATAATTAATTGTTGATATTATTTAATTGTTTTATCTTTCATCCAGAATACTCGAATGATTTGTGTGCTATGTACTCTAAAATTATTTGTCTCGAGTTGATTAGACTTAAGCTGTCAGACTTAAATGATTTTGGAACAAATAGCACACATAATATTTTACTTTTTATCTTTTCTAAATGATCTGTCAGGATTAGTATAGGACACCGTGTATCTCTTTTGCATGCGTCAGTGTGTATTAAAGAGGTGTGACCTTTGATTTACCTTGCACCCAATTATTTCCTAGATATTAAGTCGTGTCTTTAGGACTACTTGGCATATAAATAGGAAGGGGTAGACATCATTTAGACTCACACTTAACAAAAACAAAACCATTTCTCCTTTCTTCGTCAAAATCTTTCAACCAAAATGACTAAGAGCATCTTGAAAGTTTCCGTCGAAGAGTTCGAAGCCATGCCGTTCTACGCCAAGGTCCTGGCCCTTCAGGAGAAAATAGATGAGCTTCTCGCCGAGGAGGAGAAGTCCCTCGCTGCCATGAGAGCAGCGTTGGAGGTTCTCCGGACACGCAACCGGGAGGACTCCATTGAAGACCCAGCCAAGGCCGCCTAGATGGTGTAGTGGGGGGGGTCTTAGTTTAAGTTTTTGTTTAAGTTTGTTTTTATTTTTTTAATGGTCTTTTGACCATTGTTAATGTAATTTAATTTTTTTTAATGAAATGAAGGTTCCATCTATCTTTATCTTGTTGATTCTATTGTTATGATCTACTTGCATGTCTCTTTAGAACGAGTTGCTGATTAGATTATGTCTCGACTTACATAGAACACTTAGATAAGATTAAGTTGGACTGTGCTTGAATCACCTAAGTTGTCTTAATAATCTAATCCCTGCGAATTAGTTTTTCTTAAGTCAACTTACGCGTATTTCTGATCTTTTTTTTTTGTGATTTGGCACACATTTCATTAAGTTATCTTTAATCTAATCAGGATGTTTTGAACTCATTTGAATCATACTGAATAGATCTGGTAACTTAAATACTATTCATGATGTTTTAATTCTAAATTCACACTGTCATCTAACCCTAAAAGTGAGCCTTAAAAGCTACACAGTTGCATAGTTTTATGTCCCATTGCAGTACTCCAAAGGACTTAAACTCACAACAGAGGATGATGATGTTGAAGTGATGGTGTTGACACAGAAAACTTGGTTATTGCATCAACCAGGTTCTTCAATTCTGTCATGTGCCATGTGTAACACACTTAGAATTAGGGCTTAATTTAAAAATAACTAGTCTGTACTCTGTCTTAAAACAGGACTTATTATTTAACTTTAAAACATGAATAAGTACTCTTTATAATTGCTGATTGAACTCAGGTTTCAAATTGACTATCTATGGCATTAGGATTAATTGCAACATGCTTGCAGTTACTTACATGAATATTCTTAACGATCTCTGCAAAATTGTTTCTTTCCTAAGTATAGCTTCAAGCATACAGTCAATTTCAATCAAGACAAATGGTGTTCTGCATTTCTAATAGAATAAACCTTCATGTGGAGAAGGCTCTTATAGCAGTACACCTAGCCAAGGTATTGAGTTCTCTCCCATCAGCATCTCTCGTTATTGTCCTAAAATCTTTGCCTTGATTTGCTGAAATGAGAATTGCTGGAATGTCCCCCAGATTCTCTACCCAATCAGTACACCATATATTCACAGTCTTCCATCTTTAAAACCCCCTCTACAGTTTCTCAACAAACTGTAGTTGACAATTCTTGTAAATCTTAACTTGAGAGGAGTGATCAGGAGGAAAGTGAGGGTGAGGGAAGTGGTGAACATCAAGAAACCGCAAGAACAAGGAGGGTAATGGTGTATAAAACCAGCCTAACCATCCTATGTCTTCCCAAAAATGCATAGTGATTAAAAAGGACATCCACATTTCTAGTTTTAGTCTCTCAACAGACTTTAACTATTGAATCAAGTTCCCAACAAGGAACACAATCAGTGAGGGTAAGGGACACAGTTGTGCAACCAATTACACTTGTCATCTAGCCAGGAGTTAGTACAAGTTGCATTGACACAGGGGGAGCACACACAAGTTACTCTTAACTAATTCTCAAATTCAGGTTGATGAATCTTCTATAAATGAGAAGATTCAGCCCCACTCATGGACACATAATTTGGAAACTGAAGCACTTCATTAACAACTCCAAACACTCTTGATTCTTCATTTCTTTTCATGAAGAAGCCAACACTCAACTTTTCGTTCACTAAGTTTTCTCTAAAACAACTTACTGAACTCCTATTTCTGTTTGGAACATCATTGATAATATCTAATTCTCTTCAATCTATGTGAAATCTTACTGAAGGGAGTAAAAAACAGGAGAGGCCTGGTTGCTCCAGGGCAAAAGGTGAGTTGTATTCAAGAGTGGTCTCCTATTTCTTCCAGGAGAGCAAAAGGAGAGATTGAGTACCCCTTTATAAAGGGAAGGTGAGTTGTGAGAAGTGAGCCAGGATGAGATCCTGATGTAAAAACAAAGAGATTAAAGAGAGAAAATTTTAATGCAAATTCTAGTTTCTCATCCATCTGGTTCTCATCCTAACTACTACTACTACTACTCTAATCTTGCTGATAACAAAAAAGGGGGTGAAGTTACTCAACTACTCAGCTGGGGGACTCAACACTCGACCAGATTTTTCCCTTCAACATCAAAAGAAAGTCTTTTTCCTCATGTTTCAACAAAGGGGGAACAAAGGGGGGGAGAAGGGTACCTTCAGACCGATCAGCAAGTGAAGAAACAGAACAGACTCTCAGGATAAATGCTATACATAGGGGGAGCAAGTCTAAGTACTCAAGCGGAGTAAGTAGTACAATCCAGAAACTGTGTCAAAGAAACTTGATCAATATTTTCTGTACTGCTGAAAGAAAAATCTGGAAGAGTGGTTTTTGTTATCATCACTCTCTAGATCTATGTTCTTTTCTCAAAGACATAAATAGGAGGAGATTTTTAAGTCATATATGTTTTTAGATGATGATAACAAATACCACAATGCAGAAAATGAATAAAGGAAACGAAGTTGATAAATAAATCAGGAAGCTAGCTGAAAAGTAGATCAACAAAGGCTGCATCTTGTGAATGAGACTCTGCAAACAGTTAGGAATTATTTCTGTAACAAGCCACAACATGCTACAATCAGATATCTGTAATCAGAAGAGAGTTTGCCATAACCATGCAGGTACGTTCGGGAAGTCAAGAAAAGCTGAGTTCGAGAAGTCATTCGAGAACTCTAACAAAAAGGGTTTATTCGACAAGTCCTAGTTCGAGAAGTCAGATTGTTCTGTTCGAGAAGTCTGTAACAATCACTATTCGAGAAGTCTATTCAAAAGGCTATTCGAGAAGTCGTTCGAGAACTCATAAAGGAACTACTCGAGAAGTCATCATTCGAGAACTCAAGTTTCATCTGTTCGAGAACTCAACCTGGCTTCTTAATAATGACAGAGTTCTCTAAAGGAACATATCGAATGAAGATTTAAACCCAGACTTACTTTGCAACCCGTGACTTATAGGCAGTGATCAATTTCACAGAGGATGTTACGAGTAGGGAGTCAAATTGTAGATATTTGAAGGCTCAAACTCTTCCAAGTGAAAGGTGAAATCAATCACTGTTTATTCGACTTCAAGGGCAACAATAAGAGTGGAAGCAACCTCCAACATGATTACACTACTACTGAAGAATTCGAAGGTTATCTTTATAAATGCATAAAGATCAGCCGTTATATCTGGGAGGTTTAAGCACAGCTCAATAAGTAGAAAATCTTATTGACTTTCAAAAAGATTATCTTTTTGATTAAAGCTACTTTCAGAGACAAAGCTCCAAAGTAAAAAGATCTTTTGCATAAAGCATCACGTGGGCTTGGAAGCTAAGTCATTTCAAGAACTTAGTAACTTTTGAAGAAAGAAACATACACTGACTTGAAACATGCTGGGATTGTCCAAATCAAGGAGAGAAGACTTTCAAGATAATTCCAGAAATGGCTACCACTTCGAGCATGTGTGTGTGACAAGTTATACCAGAAATGTATAATCACATTTCACGTAGTTTTACTTGTCTTCATATAGTTCAAATAAGCTGTATGAGCAGCATAGTTTTAGTAGAGAAGAAAACACTGATCACAAGGCTGATAGCTTTAGGTTTTCTTGTAAACACTAAAACATTGTAACCCGCAGCTGTGTATTCTTACGCAGAGAATTATCTTCAAATACAACCATCAGGTGGACTAAGCAACCAAGCTAACCCACCTGAGATTTTTTATATCTCGTGTTTTTGTGTGTCTTAGATAATTTGTTTATCTTGTTTTCTTAATGTTCTCATAACAATCTGTCTTAGACCTCACCAGTTCGAAAGAATTTAGTTGAGATTGTATTCAACCCCCCTTCTACAATCTCGTGGTGCTTAACTGGGAAATAACAATAAAATTCTGAGAGTAAATCATTTGTGAACTTATGTTGAGACAAGACAACTCCATTAGGAACTGATTGTAGTTCCAAACCTAGAAAATAACTAGGAGTGCCCAGATCCTTTATTTTAATGGTAGAATCCAGAAAATTTTTAACACTTGATATCTCAGCATCATCATTTCCAACTATGAGAATATCGTCGACATAAATGGCAAGGTAGAAAACTGAAGAACCAAATTTCTTTTAGAGTAAAGAACTATCATTCTGTGAAGCACTATATCCCATAGAGAACAAAGTAGTGGTGAGTTTTTCAAACCAATTTCGAGATGCCTGTTTAAGGCCATATAGAGACTTGAGCGGTTTGCAAACAAGATGAGGATCTAAAACTGTAAGACCAGGTGGAATTTTCATATAAACATCCTCATGGAGATCCCCATGGAGGAATACGTTATTGACATCTAAATGAGACATTCTCCAATCCTTTTTAACAGTAACATCAATAAG
The DNA here is from genome assembly GCA_036435485.1 of Saposhnikovia divaricata. NCBI lineage: Eukaryota > Viridiplantae > Streptophyta > Magnoliopsida > Apiales > Apiaceae > Saposhnikovia > Saposhnikovia divaricata. The sequence goes on from CM071598.1 coordinate 63,679,506, forward strand.
ACTACGAATTGTTGTCATTTTTACTATTGGTAAAAAGGTTTCTGTATAATCAATACATGTCTTTTGGGTGAATCCTTTAACAAGTAAACGGGCTTTATAACGATCAATACTACCATCTGAGTGATATTTAACCATGAAGACCCATTTAAAACTGATTGCTTTCTTACCATGTGGTAATAGAACAAGAGACCAAGTATTGTTAGCCTCTAAAGTAGAGAACTCATTAGCTATAGACTATTGCCATTCAGGATACTAAGATGCTTATTCATAACTAGTTGTTCAGCTGGTGGAAGTGAGAGTGATGTGTTGACGGTGCAACAAATAGACTATGTAGGGATTTGAGTAGAATGGGGCACACACAAGGAAGTGAGAGTGTGATCACATATAGTGCAATTGTAACTGGTTGTGTAAGGATGAACATAATCAGTAAGGTATGAAGGTAATTTAGACAGTTTGGTAGACTTTCTTATAGGTGGTAAAACAATTGGTGAAGACTGATCATCATTAGAACTAGAGTTATGAATAAATTGCTCATTAGAATGTTTAGCAATATCAGTAGTACTAGTATCAGCAGTACTAGTATCAGTACTAGTAACAGTATGTAAAGCATTAGGCTGTGAAACCAGTTTGTGGTATGGGATCTATAGACTTAGAAAATTTTGGAATGGTTTTTGGAATGAAACAAGAAGTATTAGTTTTAGCAAACGGAAAAATCTGCTCATGAAAATGAACATCTCTAGAAAATTGAATTTTGTAATTGGATAGGTTAAGCACCTTATATGCCTTTTTTGCCAAACGGATAACCAGGAAAAACACAAGCATCAGCTCTAGGAGAAAACTTATCTCGAAATGGTTTTAAAGTTGATACATAACATAAGCAGCCAAAAGGTTTAATATGAGAATAAGTTGGTTTACAATCAAATAGAAGTTCATAAGGAGATTTTCCTTTTAAAAGTTTTGAAGGGAATATGTTAATGAGGTGTGTGGCTGTGAGAACACACTCACCCCAAAATGGTAAAGGTAAATTGGATTGAAACAAAAAAGCTCTTGAAGTTTCAAGAATATGTTTGTGCTTTCGTTCCACCACCCCATTTTGTTGGCGTGTGTAAACACAGGATGTCTGATGAGAAATGCCATGTGACATAAGAAAAGTAGTGGCAGCAGTTGAACCAAGTTCTACAGTATTGTCAGTTTTAATGGTTTGGACTTGACAATTAAACTGTGTTTTGACCATGATGATGAAAATTTTAATAAAGTCAAAAGCACTGCCTTTATTACTTAACAAATGTGTCTATGTGCTTCTAGGAAAGCATCAACAGTGGTGAGAAACTACTTGTATTTATTATATGTGGGGACAGAATATGGTCCCCAGAGATCAATGTGCAAAAGTTGAAACTTACTAGTAGAGTTGTTGAGACATACATGACTATAGATGATGATAACAAATACCACAAGGCAGGAAATGAATCAAGGAATCGAAGCTGATAAATAAATAAGGAAGCTAACTGAAATGTAGATCAACTAAAACACTATCTTGTGAAAGGAACTCTAAAAGCAGTTAGAGAGTATTTCTGTAACAAGCCATAAGATGCTTTAATCAAGTATTTGTAATCAGAAGAGAGCTTGCTATAACCATGCATGTATATTCGGAAAGTCAAGAAAAGAAGAGTTCGAGATGCCAGCCCACTGCTATAACTCTATTCGAATTATCTTAGATTTGGTGGATTCGAGAACTCAACAAAAAGGGTTATTCGAGAAGTCCTAGTTTGAGAAGTCAGGCTGCTACATCTATTCGAGAAGTCTGCAATATACTCTATTCAAGAAGTCTGCAATATCGTCTATTCGAGAAGTCTGCAATATAGACTATTCGAGAAGTCTATATTATAAGCTGTTCGAGAAGTCATTCGAGAACTAAATAAAAGGGACTATTCGAGAAGTCAACATTCGAGAGTTCAAGATTTATCAATTCGAGAACTCAGTCTGGGTTATTAGTAATACCAGAGTTCTCTAATGGAAGATATCGAATAAAGAACAAACCCAGAATTACTTTGCAACCCGTGACTTATAGACAGTGATCAATTACACAAAGGATGTTACGAGTAGGGAGTCAAATTGAAAATATTTGAAGGCTCACACTCTTCCAAGTGAAAGGTGAAATCAGTCACTGTTTATCCGACTCCAAGGGCAACAATAAGAGTGGAAGCAACCTCCAACATGATTACATTACTACTGAAGAATTCAAAGGATAACTTGATGAATGCATAAGGATCATTTGCTTTATTTAGGAAGTTTAAGCGGAACTCAATAAGCAGAAATACTTATTGACTTTCAAAAAGATTATCTTTTTATTAAAGCTACTTTCCAGAGATAAAGATTCAAACCAAAGAGATCTTTTTCATAAAGCATCACGTGGGCTTGAAAGCTAAGTCATTTCAAGAACTTAATAACTTATGAAGAAAGAAACATACACGGATTTGAAGCATGTTGGGGTTGTCCAAATCAAGGAAAGAAGATCTTCAAGACATTTCCAGAAATGGTCATTACTTCAAGCATGTGTGTATGACAAGTCATACCAAAAATGTTTCTTTACATTTTACGTATTTCACTTGTCTTCATATAGTTTAAATAAGTTGTATGAGCAGCATAGTTTTAATAGAGAAGAAAATAGAGAGCATATCAGATATTGCATTAGGTTTTCTTGTAAACACTAAGACATTGTAACCCACAGCAGTGTATTTCTACACAGAGTATTTTCAAATGCAACCATCTGGTGGACCATTCAAACCACCTGAGATTTTTTATATCTTGTGTTATATGTGTCTTAGATAATTTGTTTACTTTGTTTACTCTCCGTTCTTATAACATTCTGTTTTAAGACCTCACCAATTCGAAAGAATTTAGTCAAGATTGTATTCAACCCCCCCTTCTACAATCTCGTGGTGTATAACTGGGAAATAACAATTGGTATCAGAGCAAGCTTCTAACAGACAAGAAGTTTAAAGATCACCACCATGGGAAAGAAGAATACAGGCGTGAAGATACCAGTTCTTGACAAAGATAATTACTTTCATTGGAAAGTAAAGATGCATTTACATCTCTTATCCATCGATGAAGGTTATGTAAACTGCATAGAGAAAGGCTCCCATATTCCTATGAAGGCTAACTCTGCTGTTGGAGAAATAGCTGGAACTGTAGCTGCTGGAAGGCCTATTCCCAAACTGCCAGCAAAATTCACAGATGCAGACAAAGAAGAAGTCCAGAAGGACAAGAAAACCATGAACATAATGTTCAATGGTATTGATCAAGATATGTTCGATAATGTCATAAACTGCACCACTACCAAGCATGTGTGGGACACTATGAAGGGACTGAGCAAGTAACAGAGAATAAGAAGCAACTCCTCATATAACAGTATGAACATTTTCACTTCAGTTCAGGTGAAAATCTAACTGATATATTTAGTAGATTTCAGAAACTGCTAAATGGGTTAAAGTTGTATGGGAGAGTATATGAAACCAAAGATTCCAAACTGAAATTTCTAAGGTCTTTACCTAAAGAATGGAAGCCAGTAACAGTCTCATTGAGAAATTCTCAAGACTACAAAGATTTTACACTTGAGAGACTGTAGGGAATACTAAAGACCTATGAGCTCGAGCTACAACAAGATGAAGAAGTTGAGAGAAGCCAGAAGAAAGGTGGAAGTGTAGCTTTGGTGGCCAACGTCCCAACCAACCAAGATGGAGAGAAGATAAAGAATCCACACCAAGTCAAAGAACTTGTGAAGGTGGAGCTGGAACTAGCAGAGGTAAAAGCAAGATGATTGAAGAACTTGATGCACTGAGTGAGGATGAATCTGAAGATCTAGATGAATATTTGGTATTCCTATCAAAGAGATTTTCAAATTTAAGGTTCAAGAAGAATCCAGCAGGAGGCGGGCAATTCAAGAAAAGCTACCAACCAAACAAGGATATGGTTGAGAGGTCAAAGATCAAATGCGTTAATCTGTTGACTACAAGAAGAAATATTTTGATCTTTTCAAGCAAAAGGAAAGAGCATTCGTATCAAGGGATGACGATTGAGCAGCTGGAGGAGACTCAGATGCAGAGGAAGAGTTTATCAATCTTGCACTCATGGCAAACGAGAATGATGAAGAGGCTAGTTCAGCAAGCAACCAAGTATACTCTACAAACCTAACAGAGCTTTCCAAATATGAATGTGATAATGTTGTTAATGAAATGTCTAATGAAATATATAACATGCATGTCACATTAAAATCGCTTAACAAAGAGAACCAACAGATTAAAGATCTAAATGTTAAGTTAGGTGATAGGAATACTCCGTTAGAGACTCAGTTAATTGAGTTTGAAATGATGAAAAGAGATTGCCAGGATGCAAAGAATGAATTACTTGAGGCTATGAAAAGAGAAGAGTATTTAAAAGAACAATTAAGAAAGGAACAAGAAATAATTGCTAAGTGGAAAGGATCAAAGGCAATAACAAAAGAAATTGTTAATGTCCAAGGAGTTGATTCTTTGTACAAATTAGCAGAAGCAAAGTTAGGAGTTGATGGAGAGATTGCTTCAGACAGTGACTCAATGGGTGAGGAATGTCCATTAAAGTCGAAACCTATCAGCAAAGCAACCTTGGTTAAGTTGAATAAACAGTATGGACCCATCAGCAAAAACTTTGTAGTTGGAGAATGTAGCAAAACCAAATCAGTTGAAAAGGATAATATAGGCCACTTTTCCATCAATAAATTGAAGGATAAGTTAGATAACATTGAATCAAAGGCTAAGGCTAAAAAAAAGAATAGAAATGGCAAGGTAGGAATTAACAAACACAAAAACTACACACCTGATAAGTATGCTCCCAGGAAAGAATGTGTAAAATGTGGTAGTGATAATCATTTATTTTCCAATTGCAAAATTGTGAAAGATGCTTTTGTGCCTAATATGCCTATGTCTATGCTTATGCCTGCTATGAATGTTATGCCTAATATGTATGTTCAACCTGCTCATGCATCTAGTCAGTATGCTAACATGACATTCATGCACAATCTATATTACAATGCTTTTAATATGCCTCAGTTGCGTGGATGATGAATAACATGTTTGCACAGACTATGCCTAATGTTGCATCTAGTTTTAATGCAAATGAGCAATTGGTACATCCTGTTCTTCAAAGACCTACACCAAGAGCTAAGGTTGAGTTAACTCAATCAGAATCCTTGGATGGAAAGGGTTTGAAGAATAGAAGAAAGGCTAACAAGGCAGGACCCAAGGTAACTTGGGGACCAAAATCAACCTGATTTGATTTTGATGTGTGCAGGGAAACAGAAAGAATCTTTGGTATATGGATAGTGGCTGTTCTAGACACATGACTGAAGATTCTACCCTGCTCACTAAGTTCGAGGAGAGAGTTGGCCCTAGCATTACCTTTGGAGACAACGGCAAAGGATATACTAGAGGATATGGCTTGATTTCATAAGGGAATGTTGTCATTGAAGAAGTAGCACTGGTTGATGGTCTTAAGCACAACTTGCTTAGTATCAGTCAACTGACAAGAATCAGAATGTCTGGTTTACATCTGAAGCTTGTGTTATTTTCAAGAAAAACGACAACAAGGTAGTGATGACAGGGAACAGGAAAGGAAATGTGTACATGGCTGACTTCAATTCAACAAGTGAACACTCTGCAACATGCCTCTTCAGCAAGGCAAGTATGGATGAAGGATGGCTTTGGCATAAGAGACTGTCTCACTTAAGTTTTAAAGCCATGAATGAATTGGTTAAGAAGGATTTGGTTAGAGGCATTCCAAAATTGGAGTTCTCCAAGGATGGATTGTGTGATGCATGCCATAAAGGGAAGAAAAAGTTGGTCTCTTTCAAATCCAAGTTAATGTCATCAATTGATCAACCCTTACAGCTACTGCACATGGATCTATTTGGACCAGTCAATGTATTGTCGATATCTAACAAGAAGTACTGTCTTGTAATTATTGATTATTTCTCCAAATACACTTAGACTTTCTTTCTGCATTCGAAAGATGAGGCAAGTGAAATCATTATCAAACATATCAAGACAGTCAACAACAATCCAATCTTCAAAGTAAGAAGGATTAGAAGTGACAATGGAACTGAGTTCAAGAATTCTGTGTTAAGAGAGTTTTATGAAGAACAGAACTCTTATTGAAGCTGTAAGATTGTTGAGACATACATGTCTACAGATGATGATAACAAATACCACAAGGTAAAAAATGAATCAAGGAATTGAAGCTGATAAATAAATCAGGAAGTTAACTGAAATGCAGATAAACTAAAGTTACATCTTGAGAAAGGAACTCTACAAGAAGTTAGAGAGTATTTCTGTAACAAGCCATAAGATGCTTTAATCAAGTATCTATAATTAGAAGAAAGCTGTTGTAACCATGCAAGTATATTCGAGAAGTCAAGAAAAAAAGAGTTAGAGAAGCCATCCCATTGCTATAACTCTATTCGAGTTATCTTAGATTTGGTGGATTCGAGAACTCAACAAAAAGGGTTATTCGAGAAGTCCTAGTTCGAGAAGTCAGGCTGCTACCTCTATTCGAGAAGTCTGCAATATACTCTATTCGAGAAGTCTATAATATAGTCTATTCGAGAAGTCTGCAATATAGACTATTCGAGAAGTCTATATTATAGGCTGTTCGAGAAGTCATTCGAGAACTAAACAAAAGGGACTGTTCGAGAAGTCAACATTCGAGAGTTCAAGATTTATCAATTCGAGAACTCAGTCTGGATTCTTAGTAATACCAGAGTTCTCTAATGGAAGATATCGAATGAAGAACAAACCCAGAATTACTTTCCAACCCGTGACTCATAGACAGTGATCAATTACACAAAGGATATTACGAGTAGGGATTCAAATTGTAAATATTTGAAGGCTCAAACTCTTCCAAGTGAAAGGTAAAATCAGTCAATGTTTATCCGACTCCAAGGGCAACAATAAGAGTGGAAGCAACCTCCAACATGATTACATTACTACTGAAGAATTCAAAGGATATCTTGATGAATGCATAAGGATCATTTGCTTTATCTGGGAAGTTCAAGCACAGCTCAATAAGCAGAAAAGCTTATTGACTTTCAAAAAGATTATCTTTTTGCTAAAGCTACTTTTCAGAGACAAAAATTTAAACCAAAGAGATCTTTTACATAAATCATCACGTGGGCTTGGAAGCTAAGTCATTTCAAGAACTTAGTAACTTATGAAGAAAGAAACATACATGGACTTGAAGCATGCTGGGATTGTCTAAATCAAGGAAAGAAGATCATCAAGACATTTCCAGAATTGATCATTACTTCAAGCATGTGTGTGTGACAAGTCATACCAAAAATGTATCTTTACATTTTACGTATTTCACTTGTCTTCATATAGTTTAAATAAGTTGTATGAGCAACATAGTTTTAGTAGAGAAGAAAATAGAGAGCATATCAGATATTGCATTAGGTTTTCTTGTAAACACTAAGACATTGTAACCCGCAGCTGTTTATTTCTACACAGAGTAATTTCTTCAAATACATCCATTAGGTGGAACATTCAATCCCACCTGAGATTTTTTATATCTTGTGTTGTATGTCTCTTAGATAATTTGTTTACTTTGTTTATTCTATGTTCTTAGAACATTCTGTTTTAAGACCTCACCAATTCGAAAGAATTTAGTCAAGATTATATTCAACCCCCCCTTCTACAATCTCGTGGTGTATAACTGGGAAATAACAAGTGTGAATAGTAAGTTTGTGATATCTTGCCTTAGCACAAACATCACAAGATGACAAAAGATTGACAAAATCATAATCAAAATTACAAAGAGATAATGTTTGAGTTTTGATATAGGTAAATGACCTAATCTTGAATGCCATAAAAGACTCGTTTTAGTACAAGTAGTATTATGAACATTCAACTGGAACAAATAGCTGGTGAATGAACAGTTGTAGAAGAAACAACTGGGAAGGAACAACAGAAACAGCTGGTAAAGATGCAGTTGGTGAAAAGAGATATAGACCTTGACAATGTTTACCAAGAACAAGAGGCTTCTTTGAGAAGATCCCTGCAAATAAAAAGTATGTTTACACTAATCACGCAAGCGTACGTGGTCACAAGTAATATATGAATAAGTCAAGTTCGTTCCCATAGAGGTCTGGTTTAGGGTTCAATTCAGTTAATGCACCTATACAACACTGTATGGTTTTTATTCACTGCTAAGACAATTAATAATTTGGGTTTTGATTAACTAAATTTAACTAAGATGCAATTTAACAAGATGTAGATCTAATTAACTAATGTGATTTAAAACTGTTTTACTTTTGAGAATAAAAACATGGGATCCTAACTTCATTAAATACTTCGCTTAGATCTGACGCCTTTAATCACTATATATAATGGTTATGATATCTGATCGGACAACACGAAACAAGTATAGGCTACCTGTCAGTATACGAATACCAAACTACTCATACATCCACAAAAGAGATAGAAGATGAGTAGATACCAGTTATGCTTAGATCCTATATGTCTATAGAATTTGAAAACATAACGGTTGAAGCACAAGTTATCCATATTGATCATATAGGGCAATGTAAAATAGTTCAAGTTACACTACGAATCATGTTGTAAACAATCATGAACCTATGCTAGCATGGCAAGTTCTAAATCTCAAGATCCACTGTCGCTTCACAAGAGATTAACAGATTAGATGTTATCTACACATCTAACAATTAAGCACAACCATACGAGGATATCAAGTATACATCACACACAGATCTTTAAAGCATCAAAATACTAAAACTTCATAAATAAATCCGTTAGAATCCCATGACAACGATTAGTTCATAATCAAACCGCTCGTCACCATGGGATATGATGAAAACATGATATTAAACAAAGTATTAACGATTACAAATAAACTAGAGTAATGAGTTAAGAAAACAAATCCGAAATCCAGAGTATCGTCTAATTTAGAAGAATACAAAAGTAGATCTAGATCTCTGAATGCTGTCACGTCCTTCCGGGAATCCGTCTCCACGTCTGAACCTCTATCTCTGGCTTTCTCTTTGTTCTTTATCAATATATATCCATGATCTGATGAGAAGATGTGTTTATATAGGCTCGGGAGTCTTTTCCAACAAGTTATTACCAAAATTACGATTTACAACAGAAAAATCAGGATTTTTAGGACAATTTCCGGTTTCGGCAGAAAGCTCTCCGCGCCGTAGCGCACTTGGACCCGCACCGCAGCGCACTCCACAATCTGTTCCGTGCCGCAGCGCACCTTGCAAACTACCAGCTTATGGTTTTTTGCTCTATTTCTTCCTTTTTTCAACAGTTTATCCCGTTCCTTTTTCCGTGAATTGCCATTCTTCAAACCCTTGATTCAAAATCTCCTTAGTAACGTAGGTAGAGACTCCATTCTTCATTCCAAGCTCAAAATCCACACCAAGATCACAGAAATAGCAAACCCTAACCAACGATTTACAAACCTACACAACTAAACGAAATACATCAAAAATACAATAAACTTGAGGCCAAGTGAATCAATTCAAGCCGATACGGAACGCTCCAAGTGGATATAAATCCACTTATCAAAGTATCAGAAGTAAAACTGACTATGCAGTGTAACTGTTGAGCTAATTTTGAAATGGAAATCAAGTTGTATTTGAACATAGGTACATAAAGTACATCATTCAGGATAATGTCATGTGAGATATGGAGTTGACCAATGGCGGTGACTTCTAAAACATGACCACTGGGAAGAGAAATAGTCAAAGGTTTAAGTATAGTACTCAAGGAAGAGAAAACAGATTTGTCAAAGCACATGTGGTCACTAGCCCTACAATCAATTATCCAAGCACATTTGTTAACACCAGAAAAAAATGATATGTGATAACAGACTGAAAAGGTACCTGGAAAATTTGCAGAAGAAGAAATGTCTGATTGTTGAGCTGACTTAAGCATGTTCATGAGCTGAGAACATATCTCAGGAGTAAGTATAGTTGGAACAGAGGTAGAAACTTGTTTATTATCAGAAGTGACTTGACTGAATGAAGAACTATCAACCTGAGAAGCAAATTTCTTGTTCTTGGTGAATTTGAAATTAGAAGGGAAGCCATGCAGTTTGTAACACTTGTCTATGAGATGTCCTGGCTTTTTAAAATAATTGCAGTGGAGTGAATTCTTTCTTGTATCATTAGCAGTAATTTTGACCTTGTTGAATTAAGGTCTTGATGAATTTGCATTCAATGATGCTGAATCAGCCAAGAAAGGACTTGCAGAGTATATTTCTCTTTGTGATTCCTCTTGCAATAGCAGACTGTAGACATATCCCAGAATAGCTAATGGAGATTTCATAAGAATATTGCCTCTCATAATGTGATATGAATCATTTAGTCCCATCAGAAATTGTATGACTCTTTTATCTTGATGAAATTGAGCAATTTTCTGAGTAGCACCACAGGTGCAGCCACAAATGAAAAAAGGTGCTAGACAAAGGGAATCAATGTCATCCTATAGCATCTTGATCTTTGTGAAGTAGTTGGAAATGCTCTGGTTGCCTTTATAAATTTCAGATAATTGTTTATGTAAACCAAAGAATTTAGCACCTTTAGAAACTCCATATCGTTCTTCAAGCTCCAACCACATTTGATGAGCAGTGGTCGAATAAATGACACTACGACCAATATTCTTTCACAAGCACCAAGTATCCATGAAATGACCATGTCATTGCATCGAGACCAGCTTTTATAGGAAGGTGATGTAGACAATGGCTTAGGCAAAGAACCATCAACAAAACATAGCTTGTTTCGAGCAGAGAGTGCAATCAACATAGATCGCTTCCAATTACCAAAACCAGTGCCATCAAAAGGTTCATTTACTAGTTTCATACCAGGACTATCCGAATATTGTAAGTGCAGAAAATTATCGAGTTTGATTAATGATGAATTATTAGATAGATTTCGATACATGTCAAAAAGTGACTGAGTGTCTTGCATTTCAACAGTATCTTGAGTTTGATTTGCAGTAGTAGAATCAAGAATGATGTTATTAGTAGTCATGACAAATTCAATTAGAAAAAGGTCAAGAAAATTGAAAGAGGATTTTCACAAACACAAGTATACGTACAACATAGAGTAACCTCAAAACAAATGAAGATTACGCACAGATCAAAGAACCAGTCTCAAAATGATAGGAAAACAAAAGAGAAAATTGATCTGCAAACTAGAAAAGATCAAGAAAAGATACGATGCAATGTAAAGATCAAGAAATGTAAACAGATACACGAAAGAACAAACTGAAAATGCAGTGAGAGAGATAACGACGAGAGAGATTACGACGAGAGAGATTACAGCGAGAGAGATGACATCGAGAGAGATTACAGCGGACGAGATGACGAAGATCACAGTGAGAATGTGGAAGAATGCGAAAGAATCACTACGTCACCATTGATGAAAAGCTTGAGCAATCGCTGCTCTGATACCATGTTAAACTAAGACTAATTGTGTGTGTAAGTATGTGCGTAAAGTTGCAGAAGAAAGAAGAAAAAGAATTGTACAAATTGTATTGAGTTTTGTTAATCAGAAATGTACAAGTACAAGTGTTTAAATACAAGCCAAGATGGCGGGAAAAGTTCTTACTCTAACTAACTAATATTATTTACAGAATAAATAAAGAAATGTAGAGTAATTCTAACTAGCAGTAGTCCTACCTGGCAGCAGTCATGTGATGTGTCCAACAGTTAGTTACATTTCATCTCTTTAGTAATCGCTTTTATATATACTTTAATAACTTGTAAAGCACATTATCATCTTCTTCTTCAATATGTAAATACAGTTACGCTTACTTAAAGCTTTGTGAATGTGTGTTAATTGAGTTTGTGCTTGATTGAGTGCTGTATGGTAGAATCATGAGTTGTAATAAGCTCCCATTGATTGCAACTTATATTTTTTATAATCTAGAAAAAAAATATGTAAATGTTACTATTGAATTCACATATATAAATATTATAAATTTGTTGCATATGTTATCATTTCATGTGAAAAAATAATTTTCTTAAAGTAAAATTATTTAAATAAAATTTGAGATGAAGATATCATAAAATAATTAAATAGATTATACGCCTAAACTATTCAAATTTATTTTTTACTTCTCATTTAGAATTTTTATATGTATTGTGATCGTATTTTTTATTATTGTTTATGAATTTTTTTCCCTTTTGCATAAGGTATCCAAAATTTCAAAAAGGACTTTATGATTTTTTTTATATGCATTGTGATCATCAGAGCCATTCTTTTCATCCAAATTGTTTGAGCTTTGCTTAGTGGACTGATCAAATCATATTTATCGCTGAACCATTTGTTTCTAATTTCGTGCCTGATCCATTCATTAGTATGTACATCTATTTTGTGTTTTATTTTTTACTAGCCGATATTCCGTGCGAACGTGATCAAATATCTTAAATTTCTAATTTTTAATTTTTTTTAAATAAAACTATTTATCATATTATTTTAATTAAATAATTTAATAACATTTACTTACTTTGATACTAATATTTTTTAAAAAAAAATCCATGTTATATATTACTTTTTAAATAATTTTGTAAGGGTATTGTTGGAAATAAAAGCTACCCTATTAGTTCAATTAAAAAAATATAAAAAATCCATGTTTTTGTTGACCATAATTTAATTATCAATAATATTAATAGAATCTGAATCAAGAGAGAACCAAACATTAAAAAGAAAACTGAAAAAACATTATTAGTCCTTGAATTACTTCTAAATCAACCGTCTAGATTCAGTTCATTTTTAAATAATTTCTGTAAGGGTATTTTTGAAAATTAAAACTACACTATTAGTTCACCGAGAAAATTACCAAAATAATAATATTTGAGCATGTTTGGCCCTATTTATCGATCTAATACGGCATTTTATGAGCAGTATCAGCGGCTGATATGGGCTGAAAATAAGCCCTAAAAACAAATTTAATGTTGCATTAAATGAACCTAAGTTGGTCCAAGGTCAAAGCCCAATTATGAGGCCCAAAACCTTAATAATGATAATAAATTCGTAGCTGTAAAATCAGCCAAATAAAAGACCCCATATTTGAGTCAACAAGGAAACCAAATCATATCAGGAGTGATCTTCAAGGCATATAATTCCAATACTTATCTTCTTATCTGTTAGAAGGCTCTAGAATTGGGCCTAAGCTGTGGCTTGCCCACCAAGACACCTAATTCTACTCTAACTCCAAGGCATCCAATGCCTATATAAAGGACCTGATCCTTCAACTAGAACTACGTATTTTGGCTTGATTCTTGATATATTGCAAGATACGTAGGCATCTTGTGAGGACCTGAGTTAAGTCACGAAACACTTGATCAGCCATTAAAGCTCGAAGCTCTCCCTAACCCTAGCATTCAATACGCAATAAATACACCCTACTTTTTATTCCAAAACATTTGGCGCCGTCTGTGGGACTCGGATATCAACCATGGTTACCACCCAGAGAACACCAACACTTTCTGAAACCATCACTAACATCACCGCACCCCCGATCGGGGAACAAGTGCCCCAAGGGGCGAGTTCTCAACCACTGATCACTCAGCCACAAGGAACTGAAGCGCAAACTCATGGATCGTTGCCTCCGGTGACGAATCCCTCTACTCAAGGGACGAATCCCCTACAGATGGTAGTCTCCCCTCTTGGAGGTCAATCCGTTCCCCACATCGCTCAGATCTCTACTACCGTGATCCCCGCAAGCACGAACCCGATATATGGGTTACCCAACTATCCCCCGTATCAGGCCGGACCAAGCGGTCATGCCCTCCAAATACACGAGCCATACAATCCACCTTACATCAGAGGTTTAGGACCCAATCAAGGCCAGCGATACTATGACTACTCAGGCCCGTATTCTGATGACTCATCCTCGGAGGAAGATAGGGATGAAGCCCCAAGGAGACGTCGTCCAAGTAAGGAACCTATTGGACGCCGAAGAACTCATGATCGACCTCCCTTAACGGCTGCTGAAAAAATCAAGGCTCATGAGGCCAAGATCCAAAAACTAAAGGAGGACATAGAAAGGGAACAGCGAAGACAAAATCAGAATAGACCCCCACCAACAACAGGAGGAGAAATTCCTTTTGTTGATTTGGAAGGAACCCCAAGGAGACAGAGGAGGACCGAAGTCCCAAGAGATAGAAACACTAGGCTGGAAATCCCCAAAAGCGATCCTAAAGACCTGATGCAGCTTGGAGATCCTGATGATCCAACTCCTCCCTTTACAGAAGAAGTGATGAATGCTCACATATCTCGAAAGTTTAAAATGCCCACCATAAAGACTTATGATGGAACAGGGGATCCTGCCAATCATGTAAGGACGTTTTCTAATGCCTTGTTGTTACAACCCGCCAGCGACGCTTTGAAGTGTAGGGCGTTTCCCCAAACCCTAGCGGGCATGGCACAACGATGGTACAGTCGCCTACCAACAAACTCTATTGCCTCTTTCAAGGAGTTAAGCAATGCTTTTGTTAGCCAGTTCATTGGTGGACGGATTCATGAGAAAGATTCTGCATCCCTCATGACTGTGATACAAGGGAAGAATGAAAATTTGAGGGATTACCTCAAACGGTTTACCAAGGAGACTCTTAACATTACTGATTTGGAAAACAAAGTGGCTATGGTAGCTTTGCAGAATGGAACTTCAAATGTTTATTTCAAGATGTCATTGGCCAAGCATCCCCCTGAGAACATGACTGAGCTTCAACAAAGGGAGAGTAAGTATATCAAAGCTGAGGATAGTCTAAAGAAAGAGTCAGTAACGGGAAACACCGGGAATGGTGACAATTCTAGGAAGAGAAAGACGGAAGAAGAATATGATGGAAGAGATAAGTACCCGCGCACGGGCAGAGATTCTGATTCAACCTCTAAAAAGGGTAGTCCAGGACAAAGGTTTACGGATTATGCAAGGTTGAACGCCCCAAGAAGCCAAATCCTGATGGACATAGAGAAAGATAGGGACGTAAGATGGCCGAAGCCACTAAGGACAGATCCTGAGAAGAGAAATAAGAACCAATACTGCCGATTCCACAAAGACGTGGGGCACGATACCGACGATTGTAGGCAACTGAAAGATGAGATTGAGTTCTTGATCCGCAGAGGAAAGTTAAATAAATTCTGCAAAGATGGGGATCGAGGAAACTTGAGATGGGATTACGATAGGAAAGATGAGGATCGTAACCGTAATCAGCAGCCCCGAGGGCGAGTGATCAACATGATCTTCGGTGGCCCAACAGCGGCTGGGACAAGTAGAAATTCCAGAAAAGCATATGCACGAGAGGTAATGCACATTGTTGGTGAAGCACCGAAGCGTGCGAAGACGGAAGTCTCGATTGGATTCGATGACTCAGACCTTGAAGGGGTGAAGTTTCCCCACGATGACCCGCTGGTGATCTCACATGTGATAGGCAACTCCCAAGTGAAGAGAGTCTTGATAGACAATGAAGCCTCAGTGGACATTCTGTTCCATGATGCCTTTGTGAAGATGGGATATACCGAGTCTCAGTTGACACCATCGAATATGCCCATATACGGGTTCAATGGAGTGGAATCGAAAGTTGAGGGAACAATTCAGCTACCCATGACTATAGGGCAGGAGCCACGGGAGGCAACTCAGATGTTAAATTTCTTGGTTATCAAAGCTACATCCACATACAATGCTATCCTAGGTAGGACGGGACTACATGCTTTCAAGGCGGTTGCCTCTACCTATCAATTAAAGGTTAAGTTCCCAACCAGAAACGGTGTGGGAGAAGAAAAAGGAGATCAAAAAATGGCAAGGAGTTGTTATGTGGCCGCTTTGAGGCCTGATGTAACTGGGGGGCAGGTCCTCCCGATTGAGGATATGGACATCCGTGAGGATGAAGAACGAAGAAGGAAGCCAGCAGAGGACTTGATTCCCATACCTTTGGAGTTGGGAGATCCTGAGAAGGTTACTTACATCGGAGCATCTCTGAAAGACCCCTTGAGAAGCAAGCTGATTGCCTTCCTACATGACAATAATGACGTCTTTGCATGGACAGCAGCCGATATGCCAGGGATAGATCCCCAACTGATAACACACAACTTGAATGTGGATCCGGAACGGAAGACGGTGAAACAAAAGAAGAGAAATTTTGCACCTGAGAGGCAAGAGGCCATAAAACAGGAGGTTGACAAACTCCTAGAGGCAGGGTTCATTGAGGAAATCCAGTTCCCGGAATGGTTGGCTAACCCTGTGATGGTCAAGAAGGCTAATGGAAAGTGGAGGATGTGTATAGACTTCACTGATCTGAATGACGCATGCCCAAAGGACTGTTTTCCTTTGCCAAGGATCGATATGTTGATAGATGCCACGGCTGGGCATGACATGCCGAGTTTCATGGATGGCTTCAGTGGCTACAACCAAATTAAGATGCACAAGGACGACATCCCTAAGGTATCATTCATCACCGACTTTGGTGTGTATTGTTACCTGGTCATGGCCTTTGGACTGAAGAACGCAGGAGCTACCTATCAGAGGTTGGTAAACAAGATTTTTGCCCATCTCATTGGAAAGACTATGGAAGTTTATGTGGATGATATGTTGGTGAAAAGCCTACACAAGGCAGATCACATTGAGCACCTACGTGAGGCATTTGAAGTGCTGAGGCACCATAAGATGATGTTGAACCCAACCAAGTGTGCTTTCGGTGTTGGGTCAGGAAAGTTCTTGGGTCTCATGGTCTCGAAACGGGGAATCGAGGCTAACCCTGACAAAATCAAGGCTATCTTGGACATGGAACCACCACGTTCTATAAGGGACGTACAGAAATTAACCGGGAGGATTGCTGCATTGGGGAGATTCGTCTCCAAATCCGGGGACAAGTGTTTGCCATTCTTTAAAATCCTGAAGAATGTAAAAAACTTTGAATGGACAGAGGAAAGCCAAGAGGCCTTTGAGCAGGTGAAGAAGTATATGGCTAAGGCCCCATTGCTAGCCAAGCCAAGTACGGGAGAAATCCTCTATCTCTACTTAGCAGTTTCTGGTCAAGCTGTGAGTGTGGTGCTGGTAAAGGAGGAAAGCAAGGTTCAGAAACCCGTATACTATGTGAGTAAAGTTTTACACGGAGCAGAGTTGAACTACTCAACTATTGAGAAGTTTGCCTTAGCATTGGTAACTGCTTCTAGGAAACTACGGCCCTATTTTCAGGCACATAAGATAGAGGTCCTTACAGAACAACCGTTAAGGAATATTTTGCACAGCCCTAAAGCTAGTGGTAGGCTCATCAAGTGGGCAATTGAGTTGGGAGAATTTGATGTTAAGTTCAAGCCAAGGACGGCCATCAAAGCCCAGGCATTGGCTGACTTCGTGGTTGAATGTACCATCGACAACCAAGAAGTCGGGGGGCAAGAGATAGTACCTCAAGAAGGCAATGAACCGCATAAGGAGGATAGGGAACCCGTGCTCGAGGAGAAGGAATACTGGATGCTCTATTTTGATGGGGCATCAAAAACAAAAACAAGTGGTGTAGGTCTTGTTCTGCAAAATCCCGATGGATTCGCGATTGAATACGCCCTGAAGTCCCAACAACCAATAATGAAGCAGAATATGAGGCTATGATAGCCGGACTTGGCCTAGCTGGGGCCTTAAGAGTTAAGAATTTGAAGGTGTTTGGAGACTCAAGACTGGTGGTGGCACAAGTCAATGGAGAGTTTGAAGCAAAGGATGAAACCATGGCCAAGTACTTAAGGCTTGTGAAGGCAGTAATGACTCAATTTGATGAGTGTTACATAGAGCACATTCCGAGGGAGGAGAACATCAAGGCCGATGCCTTATCCAAGTTCGCCTCCTCCGAGATAGAGAATTACTCTGGAAGTGTCTACTTCCAAGTTCTGAGAGCCCCTACTATCGATTCAAAGTTAGTCGCGCCTATTGATGTCAGGGAATGTTGGATAGATCCCATAAAAGCACACCTCGAGACCGGTTGGCTCCCGACTAATGCCATGGAGGCACGAAAATTGTCTGTGAGGGCTTTAAGGTATGCACTAATTGAAGGGATACTATACAAGAAGTCTTTTGTGATTCCATATCTAAAGTGCTTAAGACCCGAGGAGGCCAAATCAACTATTGAGGAGGTCCATGAGGGGATTTGTGGACAGCACTTGGGGGGCAGGGCCCTAGCTCACAAAATAGTTAGACTCAGGTTCTATTGGCCTGAGATGATGGCCGATGCTAAGGATTACGTGAAAAAGTGTGACCGGTGCCAGAAACATGCACCAGTAGTTAGGCAACCTCCAGAGATGTTAACATCCATCAGCTCCCCCATTCCTTTTGCTATGTGGGGGATGGATATACTTGGGCTATTTCCCATGGCCTCTGCACAAAGGAAGTTCTTGATAGTTGCTATCGATTACTTTACCAAATGGATTGAAGCCAAACCGTTGGCCAAGATTACGACCAAGCAAGTCGCGCAGTTCCTGTGGGAGAACGTCATGTGTAGGTATGGAATACCACAAATCCTGGTTACGGACAATGGGTTACAATTCAACAACAAAGAATTTAGGGACTACTGTGATGATAATGGAATTGATCTTCGGTTTACCTCGGTTGCCCACCCTCAAGCCAATGGGCAAGCTGAGGTTGCTAATCGAATCATCCTTGATGGACTTAAGAAAAGGGTAGAACGCTCTAGGAACACCTGGGTGGATGAATTGCTACCCATACTCTGGGCGTACCGCACCACCTGTAAGGTGACCACCGGGGCAACCCCATTCATGTTAGCTTACGGAGCTGAGGCTGTAGTACCCGTAGAAATCATGCATACATCTCCACGGGTGGAAGCCTTCGAACCTGACACCAATGAAGAAGGAATGAGGATGGCCCTCGACTTGATCGATGAGGTGAGGGACGAAGCCCATGCTAGGAATACTGAACATCAGAAGAAAGCTTCCTTCTACTATAACCTAAGGGTGAAAGAAAGGTTCTTCCGTCAGGGGGACCTAGTACTTAGAAAGATTGAAGCATCCGGAGTTGGACAGAAGGGGAAGCTGGCTCCAAATTGGGAAGGCCCATATCGGGTCAAAGGCACACTGGGACGAGGATCATACAAGTTGGAGACTTTGGAAGGAAACGAGGTGCCTCGCACTTGGCATGCATCGAACCTCAAAGTCTATTATGTTTGATTATCCTAAGTAGGATATAGCTTATATCTAATAGAAATAAGGTCGACGAAACCATATCAGAGTTTGCAAACTCCAAGTAAGAAGTAGAGTATTATGTAAGGGTTGAACCCATTTCAGAATTTATTAATGCAATTTGGTTTTCTTTACTCAAGTTCTATGTCTGTTATGTATCAAAGCATATTTGAATTGCTAGCCAAGAAAGGCCAAGTACAAATGACAAAATAATTAAGATCGGAAAAATGCATAAAATAAAACCCCGGAGGGTTAGTCCCGTACAAATATACATAAGAAATATTTTTTGACTCGAATTTTTCGAAAAGGAAGGAAAAATTAAAAAATCCAAGTAGGGCAAGAGCCCCATTCAGAAAATCTCGCTCGAAAAATAAAGATTCGAAACAATAATTTTCGATTGCTACTTATCGAATGAAGACCAAAAATGGACTAGTCCCACCTATCAATTTTCATTCGAAAATTGGGTTGTTAAAAAAAAAAAAAATTTGCCGGATGAAATTGCCGAGCAGGAGGATAAAAATGGGGTGGCCCCACTTGAAATTTCCCAATCAGAAAATGTCAAAAAAAAAATGCCGGATGAAATTGCCGAGCAGGAGGATAAAAATGGGGTGGCCCCACTTGAAATTTTCCAATCGGAAAATGTTTTAAAAAAAATATGGAAATTCCGAACAGAATTGCCGAGCAGGAGCAAAAAATGGGGTGGCCCCACTTGAAATTTTCCAATCGGAAAATGTTTAAAAAAAAAAAATTGAAGAAGCCGAATAAGAATGCCGACTGGGAAGACAAAATGGGGTGGGCCCCAAAACAATTTTTCAATCGCCAATGTTTAAAAAAAAGAAAAAATAAAATAAAATTGAAGAAGCCGAATAAAAATGCCGACTGGGAAGACAAAATGGGGTGGGCCCCAAAACAATTTTTCAATCGCCAATATTACAAAAAAAAATATATGAAAAAGCCGAACGAAAACAGCGACTGGGAAGAGAAAAAAAAGGGCTGGGCCCCATAGACATTCCATTCGGAAAGGAATTTTAAGTGGACAAATTGCTATTTGGCCCTTGAAGTTTTACATTGGTTACAAATTAATTCCTAAATCATTAGAAATTAAGAAAAATACCCGTGGGTATCCGAAATTTTTTTAAATTATCAGGAAAAATTAAGAAAAATACCCGTGGGTACCCTAAAAATTCCTAAATTATTAGGAAAAATTAAGAAAAATACCCATGGGTGTCAGAAAAATTCCTAAATTATTAGGAAAATTAAGAAAAATACCCGCGGGTACCCGAAAAATTCCTAAATTATTAGAAAAAATTAAGAAAAATACCTGTGGGTACCCGAAAATTCCTAAATTATTAGGAAAAATTAAGAAAAATACCTGTGGGTACCCAAAAATTCCTAAATTATTAGGAAAAATTAAGAAAAATACCTGTGGGTACCCGAAAATTACTAAGTTATAAGGAAAAATTAAGAAAAATACATGTGGGTACCCGAAAATTCCTAAATTATTAGGGAAAATTAAGAAAAGTACCTGTGGGTACCCGAAAATTCCTAAATTATTAGGAAAAATTAAGAAAAATACATGTGGGTCCCCGAAAATTCATAAATTATTAGGAAAAATTAAGAAAAATACCTGTGGGTACCCGAAAATTCCTAAATTATTAAGAAAATTAAGAAAAATACTTGTGGTTACCTGAAAATTCCTAAATTATTAGGAAAAATTAAGAAAAATACCTGTGGGTACCCGAAAATTCCTAAATTATTAGGAAAAATTAAGAAAAATACCTGTGGGTACCCGAAAATTCCTAAGTTATAAGGAAAAATTAAGAAAAATACCTTTGGGTACCCGAAAATTCCTAAATTATTAGGAAAAATTAAGAAAAATACCTGTGGGTACCCGAAAATTCCTAAATTATTAGGAAAAATTAAGAAAAATACCTGTGGGTACCCGAAAATTCCTAAATTATTAGGAAAAATTAAGAAAAATACCTGTGGGTACCCGAAAATTCCTAAATTATTAGGAAAAATTAAGAAAAATACCTGTGGGTACCCGAAAATTCCTAAATTATTAGGAAAAATTAAGAAAAATACCTGTGGGTACCCGAAAATTCCTAAATTATTAGGAAAAATTAAGAAAAATACCTGTGGGTACCCGAAAATTCCTAAGTTATAAGGAAAAATTAAGAAAAATACCTGTGGGTATCCGAAAATTCCTAAATTATTAGGAAAAATTAAGAAAAATACCTGTGGGTACCCGAAAATTCCTAAATTATTAGGAAAAATTAAGAAAAATACCCGTGGGTATATAAAAAAATTCCTGAATTATTAGGAATAAATAAGAAAAAATATCTACGAGTACACGAAAATTCCTAAAGTATTAGGAAAAGTACAGAAAAATACGAGAAAAATTATAGAAATATTTTCAAGTGATAATTTATGCTAAAAATGCATGAAAGATCGATAAAAGTGCCGAAATTGCTAAAAGCAAGCACAAGTTAAAACCCCGAATGAGGCAAATCGTCGTAAATGTGTACGTCGCTCCACACTTTACAACCAAGACGGTACATGTGAAACACTAGTGTAAATCAAAATCCCCATAGAAGGGTACGAAAAATAAGGAGTCCTAGGTAAGGGATAAAAACGTCCCCGGGCCTCGAAAAAGACAATTATAACTTCCACGAAAACCTGATCAGTTTTCCTAGAAGTTGGGGGGCAAATGATATGGGCTGAAAATAAGCCCTAAAAACAAATTTAATGTTGCATTAAATGAACCTAAGTTGGTCCAAGGTCAAAGCCCAATTATGAGGCCCAAAACCTTAATAATGATAATAAATTCGTAGCTGTAAAATTAGCCAAATAAAATACCCCATATTTGAGTCAACAAGGAAACCAAATCATATCAGGAGTGATCTTCAAGGCATATAATTCCAATACTTATCTTCTTATCTGTTAGAAGGCTCTAGAATTGGGCCTAAGCTGTGGCTTTCCCACCAAGACACCTAATTCTACTCTAACTTTAAGGCATCCAATGCCTATATAAAGGACCTGATCCTTCAACTAGAACTACGTTTTTTGGCTTGATTCTTGATATATTGCAAGATACGTAGGCATCTTGTGAGGACCTGAGTTAAGTCACGAAACACTTGATCAGCCATTAAAGCTCGAAGCTCTCCCTAACCCTAGCATTCAATACGCAATAAATACACCCTACTTTTTATTCCATAACAGCGGCTAATACAGCATTTTGTGTGCCGTATCAGCAGCTAATACGACGTTTCGTGTGCCGTATCAGCACTAATACTTCACACAAAACGCCGTATCAATGCTGATACTCTTACAGGCCCCGCCAGGGGCACTAAAATTTTAACCTAATACGCTACACCAAACGCCGTATCTCGTTGTTGCTTCACATGAAATGCCGTATCAGTTGTAGATGCGGCACACGAGACGTCGTATCCTTGTGTTGCTTAACACGAAATGTCGTATCTCGTTGGTAAATAAGGTCAACTTTCTGAATTTCAGTATTTTGGGCCATTTAAGCTGAAAAATGATTATTTAGGACCGTCACCCTAGTTCACTTAATTGAAATAAGGAAATTTAATTAATGACTAATTTATTAAAATCTTTTATTTTTATTAAAAAAAATTATCTCACATAACTTTTGGCTGATTTTTTTCAAATTTCTTTCTTCAAAAAATTTAATTTATTTTATTAAGCTTATTCTACAAAAAAATAATCTCCAAAAATAATAAGGTTCTACTACAGAACCTATTTTGTTTCTGGTAAAAATACAACATTTTGCGATTGAATTTCAAAGTTGTGCACATGAGCTTAAAAGTTTTACAACCGAACTTGCTTGTTTTACAAAATTCTACAACTGAACTTACTTTTTTAATAATATTCTACTATTGAAGATTATTATCTTATAATATATTTATACTATAATTTTAATGTTCTACAACTGAACTTAAATTATGCATCCGAACTTTTAAGTCAAGCACATAAATTCTAAAGTTGTTATTTGAATATTCTGTTGTTGAACATTTAATCTCACAAATTGTATTTATACCATAACTTGAGTATTTTCATAAAAGTTGATAATAATATTGGAAAAATTTTATGATGTTATTGGAGGATTTTGTGATTGATGTTGGTGTATGATTATAACAATCAATCAAATATGAATTATCTCTAAATTATATATTTTTTATTTTTGGACAACTTTGCCCCTAATCTATATAAAATAAAATCTTGGAACCCCAAATTGTATATAATATTATATTCTTGACTTTTATTTCGATTGTTAGTTATTATACTCCTAGTATATAAGTTCACTATTAAATTAAATTAATATTTAATATTATTATTTAAATTAAATAAATTTATATAACTTCAATTTGTTAATATAAGAGTAGCTATATCATTAATTGTATTTATTATATATTCTTGACTTTTATTTCAATTTTAGTTAATAGATTCCTATGTAACTTCATTATTAAATTAAATCAATATAATATTATGATTTTAATTAATTGAATTAATATATAATATTATAATTTTAATTAAATAAATTAAATATTTAGTGACATACCGCGATATACTGTATATAACATACCCTTAAAAGGGAATTTCTATTTTGTTAAAAGAGTATAGATGTGTATTATATTACCTTGACATGCACTGTTGTCCAAATTGACACATTTTTAAAATTTTGGCAAAATATTTGCTTTCACCAAGTTTTTGAATTTTTCAATTTAATAGAGTTTTTTTTACCTGATAACTAGATGAAAGGTTTTAATTTCTTTTTATATATTTTCTTGTTAAAATATGTATTATTTAAATATCATGTTCACAAAATTTGTCAATTAATTTTGTTCAATTTATTGGACAAACTTGGGGAAAAAATGACATTCAGATGATATAAACTTTTAATTTCCAAATAATATTATTCATCCATAACTCAGATTTTGGATTCATTCAAATTAATCACTCAGATATAAATTATTCAAATTTTTCAAAGGATCCCTGAGAGAGAGAAGAGAGAAATAATTCCTAGAAAATGGAATTTTAAGACATATTTTATATATGTTCTTTAAGAAATTTCTGGAAACTAACAAATGAAACTTGTTCCTTATAATGAATATTTAAATTTTTATGCTTGGATCTAAGATATTTTTTTTAGTGTAATCCATACAATAATTGAGTTGAAATAATGTTTGAAGTGGGTAATGTGAGTTTTTTTTGTATTAAAAGTCTCTGATCTTTACAGTTTAGATAAATATAGCCAACATAATCATGTTGGCTAAAATTATAGACAAGAGAAATTAACCATTGAAATGAGCATAATTTGTAAAATTGTTAATTATGATAAGTCAACTAATATTTTAGCTAAGAGTTTGTATCATTGAAGATGCTCTTAGGCATACAATTTTAAATATACACCACAAAACACTTTTCTTTTTTACTTTCTTTATAATCTGGTATTCGAACCAATTTTCGCGCAACTCGACTAATCCCGAATATTATTAGAGCATCTCCAATGTAGAAGAGCCCTTAGCTAAAATCATAAATATAATACCATAAATAAAATTTATAGAGATTTTGTAAAAAAATATTCATTCCAATGTAACATTACCCTTAGCAAAAAATATAGATAATCTCTTTTCGTTGGCTATATTTGGCCAACCTCTAGAGGTCTGTAAGAAATATTTTATATGATCTATTACCTTATAAAAATATATTCCATTTTTAACAATATGAAATAATAATAATATACTATATTTACAATATAATCAACATTATATTACATAATTAATATTTTATTCGATGAGATGCTTTTAGCACATTCGTATCCACATTTTTTTTCTTTTTTTCTTTTTTACTTTTTGCTAACACGTAATTGTAAAGTGGAATGCCGTCGTGATAAGATCTTAATTGGAGGGCGATCGCCGGATTCAGTGTTACCTATAGCTCTTTTGCTCCACGTGAATGTCCCTCATCATTATTTATTAACATTTTTGATCAATCACCGCGTTACTTTCTTATCCATTTCCTTGTGCAAGCTTTACATAATTCTGCAAGTCTTGTACTCTTATTGATCCACGTTGCCAGCTTCACATTGGTCACTTTGATGTGTTAGTCAATTATATTCTCCTATAATTGAAGTAGTATGATGAACCACGAGGATAACCATTTATTAATATAATACCCTACATATATATATTACTAGTAATTCTAGTCCAAGTTATCTAACTTATCAGGCTGTACATAAACTTATCCACTAGTACTGTCGTACATTTGTATATAAGGAGTTAGTCCTGCCGTGTGAATCAACTATTCTATACAAATTTGTATGCAACAAAAATTTAACTTTTCTAACATTATTTCTGCAATGGCTGCTAAGAAGAATTATCTGTATTTCGGATCAGAGAAAGTCAGTCCAGTCTCTACTGAATTCGAGTTGGACGAATCCGACATCTGGGATTCTACTCAATTTGTTTCCGCCGAGCCGAAGAGGTCTTTTCTGGGTCCACGCGCTCCTAAAAAATCTGTGAAAAGGAATGTTAATTATAATGATCATGAAAAAGATGTTTCTTCCAAATCCCTGCCTGTGAATGTGCCGGATTGGTCCAAGATCCTCGGAAGTGAGTACAAGAATCGGACGGTGGAGGTTGATGATCATGGCATTGAGGGGGAGGATGATGATGAGAGAGTACCACCTCATGAGTATTTAGCAAGGACTAGAGGTGCTTCAGGTTCTGTGCAAGAAGGTGTTGGGAGGACCCTTAAAGGAAGAGACATGAGAATGGTAAGAAATGCTATTTGGAAGCAGACTGGTTTTGAGGATTAGCATATGTGTAGCATTTCTTAAAAAAAACATGCTTATTAACTACTTGATTAATATTAGAGGATCACTGATGTAGTTTGTTGTGACTTGATTAACATTGAGATTGTATTAAAAATAAATCCCAATGATCAATTTATAATGTATGATTTCTGATTCTGATTGGAACCAAAGAGAAAAGTACTAGTTGAATTGAGTATTGTGCGAATTAATCAACAATTATGTTTGATCTTTGCTTTTGTCTTTTGTTTTTTTTTTTAATTGTTTTTTGTCTTTTGTTTTATGTACTCCTCTATTTGAAAATAATTGATGTGTAAGTTTCACTTTAAAAGATTCTTCTTTTATAAATAGAAATGTTAATTATATACTTTACTTAATCAAAAAGTAATTTTGAAAATAATGTATTTAACTGTTTTGAGGATAGACTAAATGGTAAGGGCTTACTCTTTATTGTCCTAGTATCTAGCACACTCTAAA
Organism: Saposhnikovia divaricata; assembly: GCA_036435485.1. Taxonomy (NCBI): domain Eukaryota; kingdom Viridiplantae; phylum Streptophyta; class Magnoliopsida; order Apiales; family Apiaceae; genus Saposhnikovia; species Saposhnikovia divaricata. The sequence continues at coordinate 63,706,061 of CM071598.1, forward strand.
AATTACTTGAACAAATACTTAATTATAAGGTTATAAGCCTAATTATTCAAAAAAATTAAAAAATTAAAATTGTGTCAAAAATTACGAGGAGAATAGAGAATGGAAAATGCATGACCAAGTCAAAGATTATTTGTTTGAATTATGCTAGGTTTAGAAAGCATAGAGAATGCCTAACACTCACAAATCACAATAAGGATTTTGGAGGGACACCTGCCATCCTAAAATAATTTTTTTTTAATTTATCATTACTAAAATTTTAAAAATATATGAAAGTTTTTCCACAAAAATTGAAAAATATAACAATGTTTTTCCGAAATTTACACAATGTTTCTTTAAAAAAAATTTCAAGATCCGCTCACACACTCACAAATTTCACATACAAATTGCATGTAAAATGTCATTTTACATTTTTCTCTTTTCTGAAAAAAGATACATGGTTTACATTTTTCTGGAAAAAGATAATGTAGTTGGGGTGTTTCATGTTTGGTTTAACACACATTATTCCTTAAAAGAAAGTACATAGATGTTAAAGGCAACGGTACATTGAATTCAAAATATATTATTGATTCTTTGAATAATTAACAGCAAACAATAGTTTTGTCAAAAAAGAAACACGGTAACAATAGTTCATGAATATTATTTTCCAAAAAAAAAAAAGTTCAGGAATATAAATGATCACTCATGAAAATATTTGTTTTCAATATCTATTCCCCAGTGTAGAAAAGGAAAAAAAAAGTAAACCCAACTATAATAATTTATTATGCTATTCAGAAATTATTTGACTATATATTAGTTATTGCGCTAAAAATAATGATAAAAAAATTTCCAACTTTCTAAAAATAATTATTGTGTTATGATACAAAAAGATATAAGTGAGAATAAATTTATGTTGCTAACAGATTAAATTATATTTGAAATTTTAAAAGACACGAACTTTGAATATTTTATACTTGGGCTGGATAGTCGAATGCCATATGATATATTCAGGCTTCACTCATGGGCTTTTACTCTTCAAGAACAAAACAACACAAATGTGTGCCCAAATAGAAGTTAGACCTCCAATAACATAATCCCAAATCCCAATATCGTTATTGTTACAGTATACACTTGTACTCTTTCCTAGAGCTGGAAAAAAAATCCGAAAAATTTGATATCCGTCCGAAATATCTGTATTGGTATCCGGAAAAAAAATGGATATTATCCGTATCCGGAGTCAACCGGATATTATCCGTATCTGAATCCGAGACTTTAGGATACGGATATGGATACGGGTACATCCGTATCCGAAAATAATTATATATAATATATTTTTAATATATTTTTAATACATTTTTAATTTTTATCATTTACTCTTAAAAATAAAATATAATGAATTTAATATAAAATGAAATAAAAATTAGTCCAACACCTTCTAATCTCTGAAGTAGTATAGTCTATCTACCATAATTCTACCAAATTCACTATTTGTATAGTCTAAAGTAGTATGGTCTTTAATTATTTGTATATGGCATATAGTATATAGTTTTGTATATTGTTTGCATATGCAAATTTGGATATGATTTTTGTAATTTGTAAATTAGAACCGAGTATCTCTTTAATATGTCTGTTTTTTTTTATGCAAAAAATGCTTGTTTTTTATAATAATGCAAATTTCAGAAAAAAAAAATTATTTTTTTGCAAAACGGATTCGGATCCGGATATTATCCGTATCCGGATAATATCTGTCGGATTCGGATTTGGGTAAAGTTTTGTCGGATATTCCGGATTCGAATACGGATACGGATACGGTTGTAAGAAACGGATCCGGATTCGGATATGACTGTATTTGTATCCGTATTATTCGTTTTCCAGCCCTACTCTTTCCCTCCGTACATTTATTTGGGCTGGTTTTATTTGCAATTCTTTTATTCAAAAAAATTCAGCGCACTTGCTAAGACTGAGAAATTCAGAATTAGAACCCGTAAACGAAGAGGATCAATTCATAAACAAAACTGAGTTCAATTTAAATTAGGTGAGATTTGGCTCGGTTCGGTGAGATTTGACTCGTTCGTTTATTAATTGAACTAGGTTAAAACCCGTGCGATGCACGGATTTTTTTTAATATTATATAAACCTTTTTCATTATTTTAAATTAATTATTTTAAACATGAATTTTGGAGGGTTTAATTTTTATATGAGATGATTTGATAATAATTATATAAATGTTATCCGTGATATTTCTAGAAAATGGGGGATTTTAGTTAGAAAATATAGAAAATTGATAGGTTTTAGTTGAAAAAGGTAATCGGTTAATTATTAGTGATTATAAAATTATTATTTTATTTTATTAAATAGAATGCCCATGATATGATTAGAAAAAAGAGAGGATTTAGTTAGAGAAAATTAAAAAGGTAACATGTTCTAGGTGAAAAGGTAATTGATTAGTTTATAGTAATTATAATTTAATTATGTTTTTTACTAAATACAATGTTTTTAGAAAAGGAGAAATTAATATTATCCGTGATATTTTTATTAAAAGAGGGATTTTAGTTAGAAAATATAGAAAAGATGATACGTTTTAGCTGAAAAAGATAATCGGTTAATTATTAATATTATAATATTATTAGTTTATTGTATTAAATAGAACCGCCCGTGATACAATTGAAAAAAAAGATATAGAGAAAATAGAAAGGTAATGTGAAAATTAAAAAGATGACATGATTTATGTGAAAATGGTAATTGATAAGTTTATAGTAAATATTTAATTATGTTATTTTACTAAATAAAATTGCTCATAATTTTTAGAAATGAGAAATTCATGTTGCCCGTAATATTTCTAAAAAAAATGAATTTAATTAGGAAAAATAGAAAAGATGATACATTTTAACTAAAAAGGTAATCGGTTAATTATTAATATAATAATTTTATTTTTATTAAATAGAAACGCCCCTAATATAATTGGAAAAAGAGAGATTTTAGTAAAAGAAAATAAAAAAGGTAACGTGTTTTGGCTGAAAAAGGTAACCATCCATGATATATTTGGAAAAAGAAAGACTTTTGTTAGAGAAAAGAGAAATGGTAACGTGTTTTGCCTGAAAAGAGTAATTGATTAGTTAATAGTAATTCTAATATAATTATGTTATTTTATTAAACAAAATTGCTCGTATGTTTTTTTTTAAAAGAAATTTTAGTTAGATAGAATGTAAAAGAAATTGTATTTTACCTGATATGGGCTAAAAATAAGTCCTAAAGACACATTTAGTGTTGCATTAATTAAACCCGGTATGGTCCGAACGTGGGGCCCACCAACAGGGTCCAAAGACCTATCTTTAATATTAATTTCGTAATTAATATTAGGGGTAATAAACAGCTCAGCAATAAGTGACAGATAAGGACATTATCTCTACAAGACTTAGCCACCAAGGCATCCAATTCAATATGGAAACTGATTCCTACAAGGAATAGATCTAGAAGCTTCCTCAAAGACTTGTCTACCAAGTCTCCTATTCCTACCATAATTCTAAGGCTCCTCAGCCTATATAAAGGGCCTGCCCCTCACCTCAGAACTACGTTTTATTGGCTTGATTCTCTAATTACAGAGATACGTAGGCATTCTGTGAGGACCGTTTAAGTCTCAAACACAGAAGCAGCCATTGAAGCACGAAGCTCACGAACCCTAACATTAAATACACAAACCCTAGCCGCAATAATCATAACCTAGTTTTTGTTCCACAACATTTGGCGCCGTCTGTGGGAAGACAACATCAACCATGGTTCAAACACGAAGGACAACATCAACCGAGGCCGTGCCCCTTAACTCTGTTGCACCAGCCACTTCTGATCCGCTCATCGTCACTGAGGAAGGACAAATACTACCATCAACAGGGACGGTCATTCAACCTCTGCCCACTCAGCCCCCAGGGACGACTCCCCATGTAGAGGGGACCCATTCAGTGATTGTCCATCAAGGCCAAGAAACTAACCCTCTCCAGATGGTGGTTTCTCCTCTTGGTAACGTTGATCGCACGGGGGTACAGATCCATACTACGGATCTCCCTTTGAACACCAACCCTATGTATAGGCTGCCTAACTACCCCCCTCGACGAAGGGAACCTGGACCAAGCGGACACGCCTTACAGATCCGGGATCGAGAATATGATGATTACTCTGGTCCCTATACTGATGATTCATCATCTGAGGATGATGATCGAGATGAAGCCCCGAGGAGGCGACGTGCTAGCAAGGAACCTCTAAGAAGAACACGAAGAATCCATGATGGACCTCCACAAACGGTTGAGGAGAGGATTAAGGCTCATGAGGCTGAGATCCAAAGGCTAAAGGATGATATAGCAAGGGAACAGGCAAGACAGAGTCTGACTCGACCTCCTCCAATATCAGGAAGGATTCCCGTTATAGATTTGGAGAGGTCCTCAAGAAGACAGAAGAGGGCTGATGTCCCAGCAAGAGAATCTATGAGGGTGGAAACCCCCAGGAGTAACCCCAAGGATCTCATGCCACTTGGAGATCCTGATGATCCAACACCCCCGTTTACTGAGGAGGTGATGAATGCTCATATTTCTAGGAAGTTTAAGATGCCGACAATTAAGGCCTATGATGGAACGGGCGATCCCGCAAACCATGTCAGAACTTTCTCGAACGCACTGCTGCTGCAGCCTGCTAGTGATGCCTTAAAGTGTAGGGCGTTCCCTCAAACTCTGTCTGGCATGGCTCAAAGATGGTATAGCCGTCTGCCTGCAAACTCGATCGGCTCCTTTAAGGAATTGAGCGCTGCCTTTATCAGCCAATTCATCAGTGGGAGAATCCATGAGAAAAGTTCTGCATCTCTTATGTATGTGGTGCAGGGAAAGAATGAGAACTTAAGGGATTATCTCAAGCGATTCACCAAAGAGACGTTGAATATCACCGATCTGGAAAATAAGGTGGCCATGGTAGCCATGGAACACGGAACCACTGACCTCTTCTTCAAAAGGTCTTTGGCAAAACACCCTCCTGAGAACATGGCCGAGCTCCAGAGAAGAGCCGATAAATATATTAAGGCTGAGGACAGCATTAAGAAGGAAACCACGGGAGGTAATGGCAAGGGATCTAATGATTCAAAGAAAAGAAAGTCAGAGCAAGAGTACGACGCCAGGGACAAGTATCCCCGGACTGGCAAGGACTCCGAGTCATCACCCAAGAAGGGTTTTGGGCCAAGATTTTCTGATTATGCAAGGTTGAACGCTCCTAGGAGCCAAATTTTGTTGGACATTGAGAAGGATAAGGACTTTCGCTGGCCTAAACCGCTCAGGGGTGACCCCGAAAAGAGAAACAAAGATCTGTATTGTAGGTTCCATAAGGATGTGGGACATGACACAGATGACTGCAGGCAGTTAAAGGATGAAATTGAATTTTTAATCCGGAAGGGAAAGTTAAACAAGTTCACCAAGGGTGAAGACCGTGGAACCCAGAGAAGGGATTATGATAGAAGAGACAATGATAGGAGGGATAACGATCGCGATCGTAACCCACAACCTCGAGGGCTAGTAATCAATATGATTTGGGGAGGACCAACAGCAGCCGGCACTACCCGAAACTCTCGAAAGGCTTATGCCAGAGAAGTGATGCACATCACAGGAGAAGCCCCGAAGCGTGCTAAGACTGAGGCAGTGATTGGTTTTGATGATTCAGACCTTGAAGGGGTGAAATTCCCCCATGACGACCCGTTGGTCATAACTCCTGTAATTGGAAACTCGGAAGTGAAGTGGGTCCTGATAGACAATGGAGCTTCTGTCGATATCTTGTTTCATGATGCTTTTGTGAGGATGGGGTATACTGACTCTCAACTAACCCCGACTAACATGCCGATCTACGGATTTAATGGAGTTGAGTCCAAGGTTGAAGGGACCATTCAGCTGCCCATGACAATAGGGCAAGAACCTAAGGAAGCCACCCAGATGCTGAACTTTTTAGTAATTAAGGCTGCCTCAACGTACAATGCAATCTTAGGGAGGACCGGACTTCATGCATTCAAGGCTGTTGCCTCTACTTATCACATGAAGGTCAAATTTCCAACCAGGAATGGTGTTGGGGAACATAAAGGAGATCAGAAAATGGCCAGGAGTTGCTACGTGGCTGCTTTGAGAGCTGACGGAATCGGGGGGCAGGTACTCCCGATTGAAGACATGGATGTCCGTGGTAATGATGAACACCGAGGAAAGCCAGCAGAGGACTTAATACCTATCCCTCTGGAGCTAGGCGACCCTGAGAAGGTAACTTATATTGGAGCCTCTTTGAAAGAACCCCTGAAGGGCAAGTTGATAGAGTTCTTACAAAGGAATAGCGACGTTTTCGCTTGGACAGCAGCTGATATGCCAGGGATTGATCCCCAACTTATAACTCATAGATTGAATGTTGATCCTAATAGGAAGACAATAAAGCAAAAGAAGAGAAACTTTGCTCCGGAAAGGCAAGAGGCCATAAAGCAAGAAGTAGATAAGCTCTTGGAAGCTGGTTTTATTGAAGAGATTCAGTTTCCCGAATGGTTAGCAAACCCGGTGATGGTCAAAAAAGCGAATGGGAAGTGGAGGATGTGTATAGACTTCACTGACCTAAATGATGCATGCCCAAAGGATTGTTTCCCTCTACCAAGGATTGACACCCTAATAGATGCCACAGCCGGACACGAGATGTTGAGTTTTATGGATGGTTTCAGTGGTTACAACCAAATTAAGATGCACAAGGATGACATCCCAAAGGTATCTTTCATTACTGATTTTGGTGTTTTCTGTTATCTTGTTATGGCATTCGGTCTCAAGAATGCAGGAGCTACCTATCAACGATTGGTGAATAAGATATTTGCTCATCTAATTGGAAAAACCATGGAGGTCTATGTTGATGACATGTTAGTCAAGAGCCTACTCAAGGCTGACCATATCGAGCACCTCAGAGAGGCATTCGAAGTGCTGAGGCACCACAAGATGATGTTGAATCCAGCCAAGTGTGCTTTTGGTGTTGGATCAGAAAATTTTTTGGGATTGATGGTCTCGAAGAGAGGCATAGAGGCCAACCCTGATAAGATCAAAGCAATCTTGGACATGGAACCACCACGCTCTATACGAGATGTACAGAAACTAACTGGCCGAGTTGCGGCTCTAGGAAGATTCATCTCCAAGTCCGGAGACAAGTGTCTGCCTTTCTTCCAAACATTGAGGAAGGTAAAAAATTTTGAGTGGACCACAGAAAGCCAAGAGGCCTTTGAGCAATTGAAGAAATACATGACTGAAGCCCCGTTGTTGGCTAAACCTAGTCCTGGGGAGACTCTTTATTTGTACCTGGCAGTATCTGAACAAGCGTTGAGTGCTGTTCTTGTTAGAGAAGAGAAAAAGGTTCAGAAACCCATATACTATGTGAGCAAGGTATTGCATGGGGCGGAGTTGAATTACTCTCCCATTGAGAAGATTGCTTTGGCGTTAGTTACTGCCTCGAGGAAGTTGCGACCATATTTCCAGGCACATAAGATTGAAGTCTTGACCGACCAACAGTTGAGAAGCATCTTGCGCAGCCCCAAAGCAAGCGGAAGATTGATCAAATGGGCAATTGAGCTCGGAGAATTTGACATAACATACAGACCTCGGACAGCCATCAAGGCTCAGGCATTGGTTGACTTCGTGGTTGAATGTACCATTAGCAACCAAGAAGTCGGGGGGCAAGAGATAATACCCAACCAAGGAAGTGAGAATAAAGATGAAAAACTTGTACCTGATCTGAAGGAGTATTGGGTGCTCTATTTTGATGGAGCATCGAAAACGAAGTCGAGTGGTGCAGGTTTAGTTTTGCAAAGCCCCGATGGGTTCACAGTTGAATATGCTTTGAAGTTGGACTTTCCAACAACCAACAATGAAGCTGAGTATGAAGCCTTGATAGCCGGTTTAGGCTTAGCCAAAATCATGAGAGTCAAAAATCTCAAAGTATGTGGAGATTCAAGATTGGTAGTTTCGCAAGTGAATGGTGAGTTTGAGGCCAAGGATGAAACTATGGCAAAATACCTCAGAGTCGTGAAAGCTGTTATGACTCAGTTTGAAGAGTGCTATGTGGAGCATATCCCTAGGGAAGAGAACGTTAAGGCCGATGCCCTATCTAAGTTCGCTTCTTCTGAGATAGAGAATTATGCAGGAAGTGTTTACTTTCAAGTCTTGAAGGCCCCGACCGTCAACTCTAAGTTGATAGCACCGATTGATGTTGGAAGCTGTTGGATAGATCCTATTAAAGCTCACCTAGAAACTGGATGGCTCCCAAACAATGCCTTGGAGGCACGGAAGCTGTCTATAAGAGCGTTGAGATATGCCTTGATTGAGGGCCTCCTTTACAAAAGATCGTTTGTCATCCCATATCTGAAGTGTTTAAGGCCCCAAGAGGCAAAGGAAGCATTGAAGGAAGTTCACGAAGGAATCTGTGGGCAACACTTGGGGGGCAGGTCCCTAGCTCACAAGATTACCCGTCTGGGATTCTACTGGCCAGAGATGCTAGCTGATGCGCAGGACTATGTCAAGAAGTGTGAGAGATGCCAGAAGCATGCTCCAATTGTAAGGCAGCCGCCCGAAATGTTAACCTCAATCAATTCTCCTATTCCATTTGCAATGTGGGGGATGGATATCCTTGGTCCATTCCCAGTAGCCTCGGCACAAAGGAAGTTTCTGATAGTGGCTATTGACTATTTCACCAAGTGGATTGAGGCTAAACCCCTGGCCAAGATAACCGCCAAGCAAGTTGCCCAGTTCTTTTGGGAGAACATAATTTGTAGGTATGGAATCCCACGAATCCTTGTAACGGACAATGGGACGCAGTTTAACAATGAAGAGTTCAAGAAATATTGTGAGGAAAATGCTATTGAGCTTCGCTTTACCTCAGTAGCTCATCCTCAAGCTAATGGACAAGCCGAGGTAGCCAATCGTATAATCCTTGATGGACTGAAGAAAAGGGTCGAACGCTCAAGAAACAATTGGGTGGACGAGTTACTGCCTATACTTTGGGCATATCGTACCACTTGTAAAGTGACAACAGGAGCGACCCCATTCTTACTAGCTTATGGAGCTGAGGCAGTTGTGCCCCTGGAGATCATGCAGGCGTCACCTCGAGTTGAAGCATTTGAGCAAGAAACCAATGAGGAAGGCATGAGACTTGCACTAGACCTAATTGATGAGGTTAGGGATGAAGCAAACGCCCGGAACGCAGAACATCAGAAGAGAGCATCCTTCCACTACAATCAAAGGGTTAAAGAGAGATTCTTTCGACAAGGTGACTTGGTGCTAAGGAAAGTAGAAGCCTCGGGAGTTGGTCAGAAGGGAAAACTAGCCCCGAATTGGGAAGGGCCGTATCGAGTCAAGAAGACGTTAGGACGAGGGTCTTACAAACTGGAAACCTTGGACGGGGTTGAGGTGCCCCGGACTTGGCATGCATTGAACCTCAAGGTTTACTATGTTTAAGCTCTCCTGAAAAGGACTTAGCTTTTTGCCTATGTAATAGAAGTAGAAATAAGGTCGATGAAACCATTCCATGTTTTTAAACTTGAGATAGAAGAAGTAGAGTATCTATGTAAGGGCTGTGCCCATTTCTCCGTATAAATAAGACTATTCTACATTTTCGCATAAGTTATGAGCATTACTTATTGACATATATGCATAAAATGCTAGACTACACATGCAAACATGACTAAGTTGAGAAACATCAAGGACAATGGATTACGAATTAAAAAGTTATGCCCGAAGGCAGAATACATAAACGATTAGCTTATCAAAATAAGTTAACAAAAGAACAGAGTCATGCCCGAAGGCAAAGTACGTAAATAGATATATAAAAAGAGCAACTACTGAGTATCTCCAGTGTGCTCATCCTCTCCATCTCCGCCAAAATGAGCAGAGGGCTCTGGCTCCGGAATCCTCTCATCATCCTCCTGGTCCTCCTCCTGGACATCCTGCACTGCCAAGGCCATAGGAGCATGAGGGCTAGGGAAATCTGAAATGTTAAGGATACCAGGAAATCTCCTAGTAACCTCAGCAAGAGCTCCGTCCCATCCCTGAGTAAACTGATAAGGGAATAGAGAGTCGTCATGCTTCTCCATGAAGCCCACATACTCCTGGGAGGCAAGGTAGTCATCAATCAGGTCGTCCTTGCCCTTCCTAAGAAGGACATTTTCGGCCTGAGACTCTAAAAGCTCTTTCTCCCTCCTCTCTAAAGTAGCCCTGACAGAGGCCAGTTCATCCTCAGACTTGTCATTCTTTGCCTTTTCAGTCTCATAGTTTGAACGCCAAGTCTTAGCCTGGAATATGGCCCCCTGGAAGTTGGCATTAGCCTACAAAAGGTAAAGTTAGAACCACGATTCAAATAGCAGACAAGTACATAAGAAAGAAGGAAGTAAGGAGCTTACAGCAGCAAAAGCCTGAGATCCAGCACTTTCGGCTCCTTCAAGAGTGGAGCCGGATACATAATCTTTGAAGTCACCAGGAGTTATGGAATGATAGGACCAATCTATGGCATGCCTGCTATCTCCAACGATGGAATCCTTCTTCCTAATACCCCAGTTTGGGCGCCAAGCGCTCCTGGAAGAACCATCTGCCTCTTCAACATCGGCTACATGAGGCCTCAAGTAGGCATCCGTGGCAGTTGGGGCTCGAGGATCCTTCCCTGAACGAGCCCTCTTCAGTCTAGCAGTATCTCCATCTTCAGGCTCATTAGTCTTGTTGATAAAGGCTGCAGCTGTAGTTACAAGATAAAAGACAAATAATGGGTATGAGACAATCATATTCAGGTAAAAGAATACAGAAAGAAAGAAAATTTACCCTTATTGGCCACCCGGGAAAGTCCCAAAGACTTAAGCTGGAACTCATCCAGGAGATCCCAAGCCATAGTAGCATAATTATCTTTGATGAGCTCTTTGTAGGCCTGGGTCTCTTCCTCGTTGAGCTCAATATCATTGGCACTGCCATCTACGACCTTACCAAAGGTACTACGGAAAATGCTGCCCCAATCTCCACCTTCCCATATTAAATACATGAACTCCTTCTTCCATTTTGGGTTGGAGTCAGGGATAGATTGGGGGTGGAAGATTGGAGGAGTGGAAGAACGATGACTAATGTATACCCAACCCGGAGTAGACTCAGCAGAATTCTTAAATTGAAAAATTTTCCTAAAGAGAGCTACAGAAAGGGGGAAATTGTTCTTGAGGCAAAGGACCATGAAGCAATTGATCACCCTCCAAGAGTTGGGGGGAAGTTGGCAAGGGTTAATTCCTACATCTGCTAAGAGCCTAGGAATAAACTCATGAAAGGGAAATCGAACTCCTGCAACAATGGCACCCCTATAAACACAAAGTGCATTGGGGCGCCAATGGCAAGATCGATCCCCAGGGTCAGCTGGGACAAGTCTATAGGGTGGTTCTATTTTATACATCTTGTTATAATCAGTGATTTTCTCTACATCGTGAAAGGTGTTACTATGATTAAAGGAATCAAGGTGTGACAAGGATGGAAAATCTTCTTTACGATTTAAAATCATATCTTGTAAACTCATGAAGGGAGAACGAATAATGATACCTCTTTTGGAGGCTCCTTGCATTTTCTGGAAGCGAAGTGAAGCACGATCTTCAGCCATTTTTCTAAATCTTCAAAGAAAAGTTGTGATCTTCAAAGGAAATCTGCAAAGGATGAAGAAATTGTTAGAACAATCTTCAAATCTTCAAAGGAATTGAAGAACAAACCCAGAAAAAGGGTGATCTTCAAACTATAAAACTAGAAATTCTGGAAAATACCTTGAGTATTCTTCGAATCTTCAACAACAACTGGGAAATTTCTGGAAAGTTTCCAGAAATCCTTGAGCAGTCTTCAAAGCTTCAAAGGAAAGTTCTTAAAGAACTTTGGAACTTTTGAGAGAGTTTTTTAGAAACTTTTGTGATGAAAGTGAAAATGAAAGCCTTGGCCTTTATATAGACAAAAATCTAGGGCATCTCAACCGGTTAGAGAGAATGTCAACCGGCTGTAACCTATTGGAAATTCTTATGGGCCATCAACACAAATTGGGCTCTAAAAGGCCCAACAAAGGCCCAAGTCCAGCTAAAATAATTAAAAAAGGATCAAGGCCTGTCTAGGCCCAATCAAGATTGATAAACCTAATTAAGGTTTTGATTTAAGGTCATTTTGACCCGTGATAAAGGCCCAACCAAAACTTAAAAAGTGTTGTAGGCCCAAACGATGTGAAAACCTAGGCCCAGCCCATGAAAATTAAAAGACAGGGCCCGTTAAAGTCCATAATAAGACTTGGAGTTACCAAAAGGAAGCACGAGGTCGTGACAATCAATCTCGTTTTTTAGTACAATTACGAGCTCGACAAGGCGACTTGGAGAAATCAATCTGAGGTCGTAAGTAACCTTGAAAAATCGAGGTCGTTATAACATGGCTTGAGATCGCAAATCTCAGGTCGAATTTGAACTGAAAAGTAAGAAAAATAGCCACGACCTGGCCCCCATTTGAGCTCGAAAATGAGCTCGAAGATACATTATTTGAGCTCGAAATTTCCAGGTCGAATTTGAACTGAAAAGTAAGAAAAATAGCCACGACCTGGCCCCCATTTGAGCTCGAAAATGAGCTCGAAGATACATTATTTGAGCTCGAAATTTCCAGGTCGAATTTGAACTGAAAAGTAAGAAAAATAGCCACGACCTGGCCCCCATTTGAGCTCGAAAATGAGCTCGAAATTTCGAGGTCGAAAATGACCTAGGAAACAAGAAAATTGGCTTCGACCTGGAGACAATTTGAGCTCGAAATTGAGCTCGAATTTTGTGATTAAAATTCAGAAATTTGAGTCGAAATGATAATTTCTGAATAGTACTAGCCCTTGGAAATAAAAAATTTCCAAGCTCGACCCCAGCCAGGGGCTCTGCCCCTTGGACCCCGCCAGGGGCTGCCGCCCCTTGGACCCCGCCCGGGGGCTGCCGCCCCCGGACCCCCGCTAGTGCCGTTTAGCACCGATTAGCGCCGTTTAGAGTCGCTTAACATTGTTTAAGTGTCGTTCAAAGCTTGTTAGTACCGATAGCACCGTTAGTGCCGATAAGCCCCGTTCAGTGTCGTTTAATGCCGGTTGGCGTCACTTAAACGTTGTTTAAGTGTCGTTTAAGGCTAGTTAGTACCGTTTAGTGCCGTTTTATGCCGTTCAACGTCGTTTAAACATTGTTTAAATGTCGTTAAGGCTGATTAATGTCGATTAGCATCGAATTAACATTGTCGTAAACGCGTCGGTCGCTCCACGCTTTACATAAAGACAATACTTGTGAAACACTAGTGTATAAAGATGAACCCTGACCCGAGTCTTGGAAAGGACCGTTAAAACTTCAAGGAAAACCTGATCAGTTTTACTAGAAGTTGGGGGGCAAATGATATGGGCTAAAAATAAGCCCTAAAGACACATTTAGTGTTGCATTAATTAAACCCGGTATGGTCCGAACATGGGGCCCACCAACAGGGTCCAAAGACCTATCTTTAATATTAATTTCGTAACTAATATTAGGGGTAATAAACAGCTCAGCAATAAGTGACAGATAAGGACATTATCTCTACAAGACTTAGCCACCAAGGCATCCAATTCAATATGGAAACTGATTCCTACAAGGAATAGATCTAGAAGCTTCCTCAAAGACTTGTCTACCAAGTCTCCTATTCCTACCATAATTCTAAGGCTCCTCAGCCTATATAAAGGGCCTGACCCCTCACCTCAGAACTACGTTTTATTGGCTTGATTCTCTAATTACAGAGATACGTAGGCATTCTGTGAGGACCGTTTAAGTCTCAAACACAGAAGCAGCCATTGAAGCACGAAGCTCACGAACCCTAACATTAAATACACAAACCCTAGCCGCAATAATCATAACCTAGTTTTTGTTCCACAACATTACCTAAAACATGAAATTATTTAGTTATTGAAAAACAGAAAAGGTAATATGTTTAACCTTAAAAAGGAAATTGATTAATAAAGTAGAAATTTTAGTTAGATAAAATATAAAAGATATTGTATTTTACCTGAAAAAGAAAATTATTTAGTTATTGAAAAATAGAAAAGATAATATGTTTAACCGGAAAAAAGGAAATTGGTTAGTTAGTAGGATGGATTTTATCTACCGTATTTTAGTTAGAAAATATAGAAAAGATAATACGTTTTAGCTGAAAAAGGACATCGGTTAATTATTAAAATTATAATATTATTAGTTATTTGTATTAAATATAACCGTCCGTGATATAAATTGGAAAAAAAAGAAGATTTTAGTTAGAGAAAATAGAAAGGTAATGTGAAAATTAAAAAAATGACGTGATTTAATGTGAAAATGGTAATTGATTAGTTTATAATAATTATAATTTAATTATGTTATTTTAGTAAATAAAATTGCTCATAGTTTTTAGAAAATGAGAAATTAATGTTGCCCGTGATATTTCTAGAAAAAAATAAAATTTAATTTGAAAAAATAGCAAAGATGATACATTTTCATGTATCATTATTATAACAATGTATACGATTTTTATTATATTTTATTAATAATTGAGAAATATGATGTTATATTTTCATGTATATATTAATGATTGTAAGATTTGTTGTAAATTAAAAAGGTAACATAATAATATTAATGATTGATAGATATGATAAAATTGATGTTTTTAGGTGTTTATAAAAGGTAATATGTTCAACTAAAAGTAAATGTGAAAAAGGCAATCACTGATTACCATTAATTTTATTATATTAATTTGAAAAAGGCAATCGACTAATTACCATTAATTTTATTATCTTAATCGACTAATTATCATTAATTATAACGTGTTTTAATTGGAAAGAAAATATTAATGATGGAAAGATATGATACGATTGATGTTTTTAGGTGTTTATAAAAGGTATTATCTCGACTAATTACCATTAATTATATTATGTTATTATTTATTTTAGGTGTATTTATGTTTATTTATAATGAAGGGTATATAAGTAAATTCACTCAGTACCAAAAAACAGGTACCAAAACTTTCAATGTTTCGGAATTTATATAATAGTATAGATTTGAGTTTGAATATAAAAATGTGTTTATTGAGTAGAATTTTACATCTATTCGATCCGAATTCTAGCTTGGAATCGGTTCGAACTTTAAGCTGGGCTCGATTTTTTTAACTTAATATAAAATATGTGCATTATATATTAATATCATGAATTATTAATATATATATATATAATATAAAACTTAATTTACAATCTATTTTTGTTATTATATATTGCCATCCTAATCGTACATCATTAAGCAGTAAAATCGTGTAATTTTTTTTTTTTTTTTGACAAGACTTACTTTCACATAAATGAATTGTACCGAAGTACAATAATCAGGATCGGAGTTCTTTCATTCAAAAAGTTTATCGTCTAACCAAGAGACATGCAAGATGTCACCGGAGATTTAGACAAATAAAATCTTAATGTCTGAAAAGAGAACACCCGATTAATCCACTTGTACATGTAAAAACAAGAAAAATAATGAGTCGCAACAATGTTGATTAAAACTGATATACCTGATTCAAAAGATAAACCTGTTGTGGAATAAAAAGTAGGGTATATTTATTGCGTATTAACTACTAGGGTTTGTGGGAGCTTCGTGCTTTAATGGCTGCTCTCGTGTTCGTGGCTGAATTGGCCTTCACAAGATGCCTACGTACTTCGATGTATATCAAAGATCAAGCCACAAACGTAGTTCTGAAAATGAGGGGTCAGACCCTTTATATAGGCTGAGAAGCCTTAGAATTATGGTAGGATTCGGAAACTTGGCGGGCAAGTCACCTCATTGAGGAAGGTTCTAGACTCCTTCCTTGTAGGAATCAGTTTCCATGTTGAATTGGATGCCTTGGAGGCTACTCTTTGGAGAGATAATATCCTTATTTGACTTGTACTTCCCAGATGTTAATTATCCCTCAATATTAATTACGAAATTAATATTTAAATAGGGTTTTGGACCCTGTTGGTGGGCCCCACGTTTGGACCATACCGGGTCTAATTAATGCAACATTAAATGTGTCTTTAGGGCTTATTTTTAGCCCATATCATTTGCCCCCCAACTTCTAGGAAAACTGATCAGGTTTTATTTTTGATTTTATTTTTGATGCTCCATCAAAATAGAGCACCCACCACTCCTTCTGGTCTCCTCATTCTTATTCTGAAGTTCACTTCCTGCTTGGGGTACTACCTCTTGCCCCCCGACTTCTTGGTTGCCAATGGTACACTCAACCACAAAGTCAGTTAACGCCTTAGCCTCAATGGCTGTCCGAGGCTTCTGTGTGATGTCCTCTGCTGACCTTTCTTTGTGTTCCTTACCACTGTGAACATCCATGTCTTCAATCGAAAGGACCTGCCCCCGACTCCATCACGCCTTAACGAGGCTACATAACAGCTTCGTGCCATCTTCTGATCACCTTTATGTTCTCCAACACAATTCCTGGTAGGGAACTTGATCTTCACATGATAGGTTGCGGCAACAGCCTTGAATGCATGAAGTCCAGTCCTTCCAAGGATAGCGTTGTACGTTGAAGCCGCCTTGATTACCAGGAAGTTCAACATCTGAGTGGCCTCCTTGGGCTCTTGCCCAATAGTTACAGGAATAGTCCCTTCAACTTTGGATTCTACTCCATTAAATCCATATATAGGCATGTTATTGGGGGTCAACTGAGGATCAGTGTATCCCATCTTCACAAACGCATCATGAAACAGAATGTCAACGGAAGCTCCATTGTCTATCATGACTCGCTTCACCTCCGAGTTTCCAATCACAGGAGTTATGAACAACGGGTCATCATGGGGGAACTTCACCCCTTCCAAGTCTGAGTCATCAAAACTAACCGCAACCTCAGTTTTTGCACGCTTCGGGGCCTCTCCCACGATGTGCAACACCTCTCGGGCATAAGCCTTTCGAGAGTTCCTAGTTGTCCCGGCCGCAGTCGGGCCTCCTAAGATCATGTTGATTACTGGCCCTCGGGGCTGTGGGTTGCGATCTTGATCATCATCCCTTCTATTTTTGTCTCTTCTCTGATTACCATGGTCTTCACCCTTAGTGAAGCGCCTCAGCTTCCCTCTACGGATCAAAAACTCGATCTCATCTTTGAGTTGCTTGCAATCGTTAGTGTCATGCCCCACATCTCTATGGAATCTGCAATACTGATTCTGGTTTCTCTTTACGGGATCACCCCTGAGTGGCTTCGGCCATCTGAAATCCTTATCATTCTCAATGTCCAACAAGATTCGACTCCTAGGAGTATTCAACCTTGCATACTCAGTGAACCTTCCCTTGGTTCTTCTTAGGGGCAGAGTCGGAGTCCTCGCTAGTTCGGGGATACTTGTCCCTAGCATCATACTCTTGATCATCATAGTCCTGGTCTTGCTTTCGCTTCTTGGAGTCAATGTTACCTCCTCCTCCACCTTCGGTGGTTTCTTTCTTCAAGCTATCCTCAGCTTTAATATACTTATCAGCCCTTCGTTAGAGCTCAGCCATGTTCTCAGGGGGATGCTTCGCCAATGATCTCTTGAAGAAGAGGTCAGTGGTTCCGTGTTCCAGGGCTACCATTGCCACCTTATTTTCCAAATCAGTGATATTCAGGGTCTCCTTAGTGAATCGCTTGAGGTAATCCCTCAGATTTTCATTCTTTCCTTGCACCACATACATAAGTGATGCGGAGCTCTTCTCATGCACCCTTCCGCTAATGAATTGGCTAACGAAAGCGGCACTCAACTCCTTAAAAGAGCCAATAGAGTTCGCAGGCAATCGGCTATACCATCTCTGAGCCATGCCCGACAGGGTTTGGGGGAACGCTCTGCACTTTAGGGCATCACTTGCAGGCTGCAGCAGCAGTGCGTTTGAGAACGTCCTGACGTGATTTCCGGGATCACCCGTTCCATCATAAGCCTTAATTGTCGGCATCTTAAACTTCCTAGAAATATGAGCATTCATCACCTCCTCAGTAAACGGGGTGTGGGATCATCAGGATCTCCAAGTGGCATGAGATTCTTCGGGTTACTCCTGGGGGTTTCCACCCTCATAGCTTCTCTTGTTGGGACATCAACCCTCTTCTGTCTTCTTGAGGACCTCTCCAAATCTATAACGGGAATCCTTCCAGAGATTGGAGGGGGTCGAATTAGACTATGTCTTGCCTGTTCCCTTGCTATGTCATCCTTTAGCCTTTGGATCCGTGGTGTGGATCTGTACCCCTGGTGGTGGGTTGTCAGGATTAAAAAGAGGAGAGACCACCATCTGAAGAGGGTTGGTTCCTCGTCCTGCTTGGTCGATCAGAGGCCGCGTACTCTCAACGTGGGGAATCGCCCCTGATTGTTGAGAAACTGGAGACTGGGTGATCACCCCTGATGCTGGGGGAGCCTGTTGGATGATCACCCCTGATGCTGGGGGAGCCTGTTCGGTGAGGGGTGGAGCAGAGCTGAGTGGCACGGCCTCAGTTACAACTGGTGTTGTTCTTCGTGTTTGAACCATGGTTGATGTTGTCTTCCCACAGACGGCGCCAAATGTTGTTGAATAAAAAGTAGGGTATATTTATTGCATATTAACTACTAGGGTTTGTGGGAGCCTCGAGCTTTAATGGCTGCTCTCGTATTCGTGGCTGAATTGGCCTTCACAAGATGCCTACGTACTTCGATGTATATCAAAGATCAAGCCAAAAACATAGTTTTGAGAATGAGGGGTCAGGCCCTTTATATAGGCTGAGAAGCCTTAGAATTATGGTAGGATTCGGAAACTTGGCGGGCAAGTCACCTCCTTGAGGAAGGTTCTAGACTCCTTCCTTGTAGGAATCAGTTTCCATGTTGAATTGGATGCCTTGGAGGCTACTCTTTGGAGAGATAATATCCTTATTTGACTTGTACTTCCCAGCTGTTAATTATCCCTCAATATTAATTACGAAATTAATATTTAAATAGGGTTTTGGACCCTGTTGGTGGGCCCCACGTTTGGACCATACCGGGTCTAATTAATGCAACATTAAATGTGTCTTTAGGGCTTATTTTTAGCCCTTATCAAAACCTAAACAATTAATTACAATATGATATATAAATAAATATGAAATAAACTATATTATATAAAAGTTATCTAACCAAAGGGTATCCCTTTGGTTAGATACACTAGTATCGAACTCTCTATAAATCATCATGAATAACAAATTTTTATAAAAATTACACATACAAAGACTTTTAACATACCTCACTATGAACATATTCCTATTAACCGAAACCGAAAATGTTGGAAGAAGGCTACCACAACTGAACCAAAAATAAATTTCGCTACAAAAACCTAACCGAAATTAAATTTCCGTTAATACTGAAAACCGAAATTAAAGCCAAATTTTTAAAGAAAAAAATTACTAGACTTGCATAATAATTCAGAAAAATAACCGTTTACCACAAAACTACTGACCAGCTAATTTACCGCACCAATTTAAATCATTCGGAAATATAAAATTGAGAGCTTCATATGTTTACATTCAGTAACAGGATTAAAAAGATGTGATTAATAAGAACTCCAGTTCTTCTGCTCCTTCTAATCTTCACTCCAGTAGTGTTTGGCTATTTTGTTTCTTCTATGCTCCTTCAATCTTCACATGTCCTACAAACCTGCACTCTTGCTCCTGGCCTAGGCCAATGGTTCTACATAATGATAAAAGCAAACGTTATTATTCATTTAATATACCGGCATGTGCCTCTCAGTACACATACTTGTTAACTTGTAATATATTAGTTGCAAACCAAGAGTAATCAAATTGGGAATTCATTGTGCTAAAGGAATATTTTAGGTTCTGTCAGATACCTTCTATAGATATTACAAAATTTTCAGCAAGACAATATCAACATTTGGACCTAGTAACCATTAATGACAGCACAGATAGGCAGAATTTTATAATAATTCCAATACTTGTAATGTGTAAATCTAATACCTATTAGCTTTCCCTTTAGTGTTAATCGTGTAATTTTTAAATCTTGATTAATATGTGATTTGGGTGCAAGAATGTGAACCACACGAGTCATTTTAAAAATTAGATTTGTTGATGTTTAAAATATACAAACTATTAGTGAACAATTCGCCTCGACTCAAGTTTGACTCAATTCAATTGTTTGTGATCAATTTCATGTTCGACTCAGTTATTAACAAAGTGATATTGAACATCACTTTCCATTTGATTAGAATCAGCTTGGTTCTTTTTTAAAGAAAATCAAGTTTAATTTAACTTGAGCAAAACTCGGCTCGATTCTGTTCGTTTACGATTACTTGGAATCATCAAATCCTTATTAAGATTAATATTATACAAGTAGTATAAGGAATTTAAAATGGCTTGGTAAATAATTGTTAGGAGGTCCCATTGTATTAAAGAAAAAACCAACATATAATTAAATTTCAATAAAATTCATTATGTTATAAAATATAATAATGTGGATGTCATTTTACCTTTCATGTATAAGACTTTTGGCTTTTCAATCATTAGACTCTTAGATTTTCATCTACTTGTAACTTGTGACCTTTTAGTAACTTCTAGTCTATATAAAGGCTTGTTGTATGATTATTTTAGACACACCAATATATTAATAAAAATGATCTCCCTTATCTCTCTATCTAGTTTTCTCTAATTCTCTTTATATGTATATATTATATAACACGTTATCAGCACGACGACGCTCTAACTGAGAATAATTACAACTACTTTGTGAGGAGAGCAACATCGGAAGAAAAGGAGGTGCACCCACTGTTTGGAAAATCAAAGATTACATAAAGAAGGTTCATCTATATACCTTTCTATAATATCATGATAGTTACCATGTATGTTTTCTGTCTTATCTGTATAATTATGTGCATGTGATTTGTTATATGTAAGTGGACTTTAATATCACTAGTTGATTCAAAACTTTTAATACGTATAATTTTATTAGCATTAATTTATAATATTCAGACTAAATACACATAACATTGAATTCAACCTACTGTGTTTTCTGTGTCTTTATAATCAATCTATATTTACACGGTAGATTGAATTCGATCTACCATATCACTACGACACACTATGAATATTAAATCTGATTTCTTATTAAATTCGTATCTGATTCGTTGTTTGTCGAAATATTATGATTTTTGCCACTTGGGAAAGATATTTCGATTATCTTCATTTTTTGTTCTTTAAGTTTTTTGCAAATCTGATTGTATGGTTGTCAAAATCTGCCTTTTTGTAATATGGTGGGTTAAATTATGTTATTATGTTGTAACTTCGTAAATTCATAATAAATCGTATATTTGTTCAAAAATTATGAGCGATACCAATATGGAAAGCTCTTTTCGATATCTTTGTTTTGTGTTTACCTTCCTCTAATAAATTCTGTGATTGTGATGCCTTAAACGTCAAAATACTATTATCAGTGCCTGATTCTGTTCTAACAGTACGTATTTCAATTGTTTCTGAATTCTTATAAAATTCGTATTTAATTCACTGTTCTTTGGATTATTGTTATCTTAGAGTCATTTGAAAGATATTTTGATTATCTTTGATTTTCGTTTCATTATCTTTGATTGTAGTTCATATTCCTCTTGAAATTATGCTGTTAAAAATTCCAAAACACCATATTTTTAAACTGACCATGGGCTGATTCTGCTCTGACACCCCACGTTTGTTTCTTTTCTGAATTCGTTACTTCTCCGTTTTTAACGAGCCTTACCATTTCTAGAAAGGTCTCGGAATCCTCTACGAGTTCTGTGTTTTATACTTTTTCATTTGAGTTAATCTTTACAGAGTAAATTGCTATTCTTTGAGACTGGCCAGATCTGAGATCATAGTGTTTGTCTATCTAATTAAAAATAGACAACGTATTAAAGCTAAGCTTATAGCGAAATGGACTAATTTCATATGCGTGCACAGTGAAAATTACAAAAATTCTCTTGATTTTTTAAATTTTAATTGTTTAGCATTTTTGAGATTCTACATGTAAATTTGTGAAATTCTGCCATATGTATAAGTCGGTATGATTTCAGTAATATGACACTGCAACTTTATAAGATCTCATAAAATTGAAATTACATAAGATAATTATCTCTTTTGAATTTAAACAAGATTGGCCAAAGATATAAGAAAATGATTAAATCGAGGCTTATTTGGACCAGAAGTTCGCACACCTGAAGTTGTGAATGTGACACACTTTAAGAAATATTATCTCTTAAAAGTAGAGAAATATTTTCGGAACTGCAATTTACATACCTAAAGATGTCATGTCAGTGGGATATGAGTAGATATATGTGTGAAAACGAAAGATAAGCTCACGTAGTTATACAATGATCTTGTCTTGATTACGAAGAGATATTATCTTGTGGTGGATATAATTATATGGTCGAAGTCTGGCAATATAAGATTGAGTATGTGTATATTTTACAAGACCCACTTGAAATAATCTTGGAAGGATATAAACTGCTGGAAGCAGTGAATTAAATTCTCGAGAACTAATCAAATTGTGAATGGATATGGACCAAAAGTCCAATATTAAATTATTCCTGAATGAGATGTTTTATGTATTTTAAGATTATAGGTGATAACTCATAAAAATCTCTGGCCAGAGTGGATGGAAATTAGAATGTGTTTCTAATTGACATTCGAATGAGTTTCACCTCATAAACAAAATACATAGAGATTATTAGTTTGTTTTCTAAGTTGTGAAGTTGATCTATTACTTTAGAATTTTTCTGAAGCAATACACATTTTGTAGGAGAAACATAACTTCTTCCGTTAAGGAAGATTAGTCACCATTGTGAGGACTTGAAAAAGAAATTTATTGGTCCTGAAGTACCAACATATCATAATGCAGTAAGATACTGATTTATCTTGCTATGTAATTATACCGATATAATTAATTAATAAATTTACTAGAAGACTTTAAAGCATGTCCAATTTGAAGGTGTTGTGGGAGGAATTTAGCACAACAGATTATGAGGCCTCGTGCTGGAATAGCGCCAGTAAACAAGAAATCGTCCAACCACCCAGAAAGGCTCGTGGTTGAAGATCAATAGCTAGCCGCCCGGGAAGGCTCACGACTAGGGTTACCGAAGAACACGGGATGTGGTTCCTCGGAAGGATCGGACTGAATCTACGGGATGAGAGCTCAAGGACCAAATGTTGGCCAGCCAAGAACCCTAATTTGACTATGTCACACAAGAGTGCACGTGCTCTAGCTACTCAAGGAGTGTAAGTGTCGAAGAAAATCCCGTAAACTGCCTACATACCACTATTTATAGTGGATCAAGCCCGAATGTAGTTCTTGAAGGATATGATCGTTTGTTTATGATGAGTTATCCTCTCACAAGTGGGATAATGACTGTTATTTCTGATAATAATCGAGTATGATGTGTATAATCAGGTTACCAAGCAGTTTAGGTAACATAGAATGATTATCTCTTGTATTTATCATGATTTTGTATCATTTATCAAGTATATATGACATATATCCTCAAATAACTGAATGTTTATCTATTTGAGAGTGTTTTTAGATGATATAAACGTGTTCCTAAAAAATAGGAGGCGTGCCTTATCTGTATTGGCAGCCTAATCAGGCTTCCGGCGGAAGCTGGGGGTACCGCCCGGTAGCCTGGCTCCGGTACCCCCTCCGGTAACCCCTACCACGGAAGCTACTTTGGAAGCTCCACTGGATGACTGATAATAGTTATAGGTTATCCTCGAGGGGATACCTTGAGACCCTTAGTCATGCGTTCCCGTGCTGCAGTGTACATGGTAACCCCTAGGGCTACCGTAGGCCTCCGGAAACCTGACAGATTACTCATTCTCTTCATGGATCTGAACCCTAATCCTCTAGTGGGCCTAAGCTAACCCATGCGAGATTTTGGTCACAACAACTACCCCCCGGTTCCCTGAAGTACTGTGTACAAGGGGAACCTATTATCACAGGGTACCGGTCATCAAGAAAGTTCATCTTTTTGCTATCTTGCCAGATCATCGTCATCATATGAAATGTCAATACTGAAAATTCTTAATCATAGAATTTGGGGTTAATACTGATTCTAATAATTGGTAACTCCTGTTATTGTGCTATAGAAGCTCGAATTAGAATTAATCGTCAAGCGGGAACCCTTATGATTTATTCGTTAAGTATTTAATTACCTTTATCCCTAGGAAATTAAAAAGGATAATTGAAAAAATGAGGTAGTTGTTCTCGGACTCTACCATTTCCTTTCAAGATGAACATAGACGGTCCATTTTTCCACGTGTGTGAGCTTCCTGCCTGTCTCGTTTTCTGTGCCAAGTCAATTGACTAGAGGGACACGCCTCTTTGCTCTGTGTTTGTATATATCCATATGTTTTAATATTTTCACTTTTCTTTTCATTTTTACACAACACACTCTCTTAAGCAGGCAAGGGTTCCAAAGGTTTCCGACGAGGCTTCCGGTGAAGGCTAAAGTGTTTTCACACCTTTCTCTTTATCTCTATCCAGGTATGCCTCTGACTTTCTTGACCCGTTTATAAGCAAAGTTTGCGGTTTTATGTATGATTGCTATGCACACACCAGACTATGCTTTCGCACAACTATATTCCCATGTGAACGCATATCCTTGAATCGATAGTAAATTCTATTTTCTAGGGGACATTGCACGCCATTCGTTTTGATTCGCCTAAGTTTTTAATATCCGTCTGTTGATTCTTGTTGTACTTCTCTACTGCTGAACCTTTCTTCGGACAGATCTGTTTACGCTTCTTCTGATTCGTGGTTGTATGTGTGAACCTCTGTCTTCTGTGTGTATACCGAGAGGCTAGGGTGAAACCCCCTCCGGCTTCCCCCGTAATTGTTCTTTGACATGCTTATAACATGTTTGATATATGTCTCTAATGAAATTTATTTACTTTAATATGTCTTGTCAAGTAAATATTTCAAATTCGTTGTTTTGGATAGCCTTATAGTTCTTTAGGCATGCTCCCCTTATTTTTCTTGATTGAGTAGCCTTAGCACAATCTCGTTGGGTTGATCTATTAGTGGCCACCCCCCGAGCCTTGGCTTACTTTTAATGTGAACCGGTAGTCCCTTCGTTCACAGGGTACTCCTAGGATAATTATTTGAGACCTTTAATTTCTTCAACTTAAACTTCCTAATTCCAAATCTTTCACCTAACCTGCATCCTGTGGTTGCAGATGTCGTCTTCATCTGTATCTGGGGGTTCCTCATTGCAACCGGGAAACGTGTCTCCCATCTCCGGGGAGCCCTCTGATACTTGGTCCACCCACATAAGTGACTTGCTCATTTCTCAACCCATTTTACAGTCTAGACCGTCTGTTAGTTCAAGAACTCGCTCTCGGGTGGAAGTCATTGACCCTCCCGAGGCTGAGATTGTTAGCCGGTACCCCAAACCTTCCGTGGAAGCTGGTTCGTCAATTCATGTTGAGGGGCATCCCGATAGAATTGTTCTAAGCTCTAATACTGATGAGGAAGAGGGATCAACGGATATGTTCTCTACCGATAAGGATTCGATAGGTGATAAACAACAAATTGCAGTGGGGATGATAGTACAGGTGGAACGGAAGCTTCACGTTCCGGTAAGCTTCGTTCCCTCCTGCGAAGACATGGATTCCTCGATGAATGTAGATAGACTTGAAAGGTTACGGGAGCTATGCAACCCGGGATGCAATCTGGTGATTCCCAGTGGGGATGAGAGGTGTCATAAATTTAACAACTTTGAGCCTGATCAATCCAAACCAAACGCAGTGTTATCTGCATCTTTTTTCAAGTTAGGGTTTTCTCTGCCACTGCACCCATTTTTCACTGATGTGTTAAACTTCTATGATATTGCTCCAATGCAGTTGTCTCCTAACTCCTTTAGGGTGGCAGCTTGCATGTATATTCTTTACGACCAAACCTTCTCTGTTCCCCTTACGGCTAGAGAGCTCGGATATTTCTATCAACTGAAAGATGTGGGAAGGAAGGTGGGTATTTTCTATCTTACTTCCTGGAACAATAGACAAGGTAAGTGTATAAAGGGAAACAAACGGGGGATGTATGACTGGCTAGAAATGTTTTTATATTGCTACGATTGTGAGGAGGTGAGAAAGGAATGGAACCTGACTCCGGGTAAGCATTCGGTATCCCTTCACACTACTGGTAGCACCAGTCGAAACACCTTCTTCTTTTTGATTCAACCTCCATTTTTCTTGTTGTATTGTTTAGGAATCCCAGCACAAACATCCCTGCAGGGGATTGAAGAAAAAAGGGCTAGGAAAATCATGAAGCTGGCGGGCTCGTTGAGAGACGGGGAAAGTTTCTTGATCCCGGAGACTCTGATGAGATTAGGGTTCTCAAGACATGTGGCTCTCCCATCTCCTGCTCACGAGATGGAGGTTGAGGATAAGTTGGAAAGAGAGACTAAGCCTCTAGGTACCAAGAAGCGTGAGAGGAAAGATGGGGGAGCCACCGGCTCCCCTTCCGGTATCCTGGGCTGCCGCTCCCTATGCCTCCTATTTACACACACATTGCCACCCAATACGTCATATCTCTTTGTTCATAGATACTTACTGATATTAGCATTTCTATAGATTTTCTTATGTATATGCTTCCAAACTGTGTTGTATTTATTGCTTTTCTCATACTCATGTATTCATCTATGTCCAGAAGTCTGGATCTGTTAGCATTATCGGTAGCCTGAAATTTCTCCTTATAAATATATGTTATGGTAACTGATATCTCTCATGTTTCATCGTTTCAGGTATGTCAGGATCTGTGCCGTCCTTTATCAAGCCCTCTGACAAGTATGAGGATTTATTTCCCGAAGATGAGTTGACTATGTTGGATACCCCTATTGCTGCCACTCCGGTTTCTCGGTTCCCCGCTTCTCTGTCCGTCAAGACTGAGCTTTCCGTTGTTGAAAAGCTAAGACTCTCTCAGGTAGCCGGGATTTCAAAGTCTACTCCTGAAACCAGGTCCTCAAAGAAAGCTAAGGTGTCTCAACAGGGTACCCCCATGGGCGATGCGGAGCAGTTTCATCAGATGTGCGGTGGGCAGATACCCCTGGAAACGATAACATGATGGGTTAAACAAAAGACTTCCGATGCTGCAAGGTCTATGCTGTTCTCAGCGGGTGAGAGTTTCTTCCATCAGCTTAGGCTTTCCAATCAGCTTGCCCTGGCCACCCGGGGTGACATGCGGTTCCGTGAAGAGATGAAACAATTGAAGGTTGACATGCAGGTTATAGAGGAAGAGAAGAAGAAGCTTTTGGATGCCGTCAAGAAGATGAAGGGTGATGTTTCTACGCTATCTAAGGAGAAAGACAGGCTGAGTAAAGTGGCTTTCGACTGGGAGAGAGAAAAAGAAGAGTTGAAAGCAGCCCATGATGTTGTAAACGATGAGTTAAAGCTGCAGGTTGGTACGCTTCAGGCTTCAGTGAAAAAGCTCAAAGAGGCCCTCCCGAACAGGTATAAAACTGGTTTCTCTAAAGGAGTCAATGACTACATGAAGGCTACCTGGAAGGTAATGCCAAATCTGGACTGGTCCCTTCTTGGTGAGGATGCCGTGAAGCAAGTGGAAGGTTTCAAGGCTGAGGCTGCCAAGTCCCTGGTCTCCACCGCCAAAGTGGTCACCAAGCCATCAGCCATCCAACAAGGTGATATCGAAGATGCCCAGGCTACCAGGGTTGAGGCTCCCACACACGTGGTTGAGGTTACTCCAGGTGATTTTACCCAAAAGGTTGACCCTGTCGGGATTCCCCTCGCTCTGAGGCTACCAAAGACCCTTCCGTTTCTCAGTGACTTTCTCTTCAGCCATTCTGAACTTTTATCTAGTTGTTTCTCTGAACTTATTGCTTTAATTAAGGGGGTGGGCTCCTTAACGCTCCACAGATGTACTTTTAACCCTGGTTTATCATATTAATGCATGTTTGTTTTATCATCTAACTGTTCTGTGATAGGTACAGGTACCGTGGTAGGACTAGTTATATCCTAAATATTATGCGTATGAGGGTCCTGCGATGGGTACTTACAGGCTACCGCAACTATAACACAAGTAGTTCGGTTCAGATGGATACGTCCAGTGCATGTTTCTAATTTAGTGGTATGTTAATTATTTACTGACTACCCGACGAACACTAATTCGTAATCGATAGTTCTGGGAATTTATACCTCAAACTTATTCGTATTCTAAGGTATTAATTTGGTAAGTAAGAAGGGTAACATTATAACTTAAGGCAATTCGTAACTGAATGTCACTATTGGATTCTAATGGGTAATACGACTCTGGACATTGATCCTAGAATTAGTTTATACAAATATTTAGAGGATATATGCCATATGTATGTTGATTAAATGAAATGAATGATAAATCATGCTTCGAGAATTGGATGATAGAACGGTAACGTAATACGGAAGTGCACTTGAGTAGTTGTGGCAACACATACCTGGATAGGTAGCCACAGTAATGATGTACTACTCGTACCTTGGTCCGTGAAACTGTTACTCCGGGTGTGGGGGTACCGCCCGGTAACCCTATAGTGTCTGGAAGCCCCAAAGACGGGAACCTGGCCTCGGAAGCCTCAGGTGGTAACCCTGTTTGGTAGCCCGGGGTGACTTCTCGGCTTAGCCTGGAAGCCTTTGTTCCGGGATCACTAGCTTATTTCAATGAATCATTTGTGAGAATTCCATGTAAGCCATTCCTGCAGGGCTACATTGGTAAGGCATTCGGTAATCCATATGGGTTAACTCTCGTAACCACATAGGTTGATGATTGAATGATCAATGTATGTCAGTCATGATTCCGTATATGACTATCGATTAAGTAAGCCATGTGAACCACTCAAGGTTACGCACATGTCTGATATTGAAGGGATCCAAGTGTGCCGGTCAGGGTACCACACGAGCCCAAATAATGAAGGGAACCATGTATGCCGAACAAGGTTCCATACATGCCCTGGTAACCAAGTAAGCCATGTGAACCACTCAAGGTTCCATACATGTCTGGTGTTGAAGGGATCCAAGTGTGCCAATCAGGGTACCACACAAGCCCAAGTAATGAAGGGAACCATGTATGCCGAACAGGGTTCCATACATGCCCTGGTAACCAAGTAAGCCATGTGAACCACTCAAGGTTCCATACATGTCTGGTGTTGAAGGGATCCAAGTGTGCCAATCAGGGTACCACACAAGCCCAAGTAATGAAGGGAACCATGTATGCCGAACAGGGTTCCATACATGCCCTGGTAAACAAGTAAGCCATGTGAACCACTCAAGGTTCCATACATGTCTGGTGTTGAAGGGATCCAAGTGTGCCAATCAGGGTACCACACAAGCCCAAGTAATGAAGGGAACCATGTATGCCGAACAGGGTTCCATACATGCCCTGGTAACCAAGTAAGCCATGTGAACCACTCAAGGTTCCATACATGTCTGGTGTTGAAGGGATCCAAGTGTGCCAATCAGGGTACCACACAAGCCCAAGTAATGAAGGGAACCATGTATGCCGAACAGGGTTCCATACATGCCCTGGTAACCAAGTAAGCCATGTGAACCACTCAAGGTTCCATACATGTCTGGTGTTGAAGATTTTAAAATTCTAATAATTTCAACCTGTTAAGCTGAGAGGTGTATCCACTACTACCCCCTAGTTCTGGATGGTAGCCTGGCTGCCATGTAGAACTATGCTTGTTGGTCTTACATATCTTTCTGAAAATATTTATAAGTGGTACATGTAAAATGAAACAATCAACTTCTACTTTTACTGAAAATCAAAGAGTACGATTACATCAAATTTCATCCAGACGGGGTGTGTATCCACTACCCCCCGGGCATCTACTGAAAATCATGAAATCCTAAGAACTGAAAGGGAAATGACGCAACCACAACTAATAGGTTGCCTTTATTCATCCTAAGCCTGAAAGAGGCCTACGTTTGTTCTGGAAAGAGTCTTACTGATAGTACTTTTTTAGGTGCTCGGCATTCCAAGCGCGGGGAATAGTGTTCCTATCCATGTCTTCAAGGTGGTAAGTGCCTTCCCAAAAGATAGACTTTATTTTGTAAGGCCCTTCCCAATTTGCTCCAAAGGCTCCGTGCCCGGGAACCCGCATATTGGGCATCATTCTTCTTAGTACTAGGTCACCGACCTTGAGGGGTCGAGGGCGTACCTTGTTGTTGTAGTATTTGCGGGTCCTTTGCTGATAAGCCGCAAGTTTCAGCTGGGCGGTAGCCCGGGTTTCTTCTATCATATCTAGGGCTAACCTCTGATTTATTTCATTTGACTCTTGACTGAAATTGTCCCTCCGGTAGGACCCTGTCCCGACTTCCACTGGGACCATAGCTTTACAGCCATAGGTTAGAACAAAGGGAGACTCTCCGATAGTGGACCTTGGAGTAGTGTTGTAAGACCATAAGACCATTGGAAGTTCCTCAGGCCAGTTTCCCTTTTTGTCTTCCAACTTAGCTTTCAGAGGGTGCTTGATGATTTTGTTCACAGCCTCTGTCTGTCCGTTGCTCTGGGGATGGCCAAACGGCTGAGAAGTTTTTCTTTATTTCCAAGTCTTCACATAGACTTCTCATTTCTTTACTATCAAATTGCATGCCATTATCTGAAATCAGTTTGTACGGCACCCCGTATCTACATATAATGGCTCTTTTGACAAATTCCTTCAGCTTGCCGGCAGTGATGGTAGCCAGGGGTTCCGCCTCTGCCCACTTGGTAAAGTAGTCAACAGCTACCACAGCATATTTCACACCACCTCTGCCTTTAGGAAGCTCCTCAATCAGATCAATTCCCCATATTGCAAAGGGCCAGGGGCTTCCAATGGGCCTTAATTCCACAGCTGGGTTGCTATTGAAGTTAGCAAACCTTTGACACTGATCACAAGCTTTAGCAAAGTCATAAGCATCAGTTTTCATGGTAGGCCAGTAGTAGCCTTGCTGTAGCATTTTGTGGGCCAGGGAGGTACCCCCCGAGTGGTTTCCACAAATGCCTTCATGAATTTCCCTTAGGATGTATTCACATTCATTTCCAGATATGCATTTAAGTAGAGGTTGATTAAAACCCCTCTTGTATAGGATGCCATCATAGATCACATAACGGGCAGCCTTATATTTGAGTTTCCGAGCTTCATCTTTGTCTTCCGGAAGTGTCCCATTGGTGATATACTCACGTACTGGGGTTGTCCATTGGCTTTCCATTGAAGATTCTATTTCCATAGTCTCCTCTCGATGGATACTTGGTTGGAGTTGCACTTCAAGGGGTATCACCCCTAACAGAACAGCTTCTTTTTGGGATCCCAACTTGGCAAGGGCATCAGCATTGGTATTTTCCACCCTTGGGATTTGATTTAGATTTAGCAATTTGAACCTACTGATAAGTTCTTGGGCATACCTCATGTAGAGTTCAGTGCGGGGGCCTCGACTCTGGAAGCTTCCTTTAATTTGCCACACAATCAGCATGGAGTCACTAAACACATCTAGGTATTCTACCTTCATTTCCAGAGCCAGTTTCAAGCCAGCAATCAGGGCCTCATACTCTGCATCATTGTTGGTAGCCTTGAAGCCAAAGTGTATGGCACTCTGAATTCGGTGCCCCTCTGGGCTTACCAACTCTATTCCTGCACCTCCCCCATTATTGTTTACTGCTCCATCAACATACAGGTTCGACCATAATTGGGGGCTTTCGGCATCCCTTTCGGTAATTGGGGATACAGGGGTACAATCTTCTCCGGTAACCTCAAAATCAGGAGGAAACTCCAGTAAGAAATCGGCCAGCGCTTGGCCTTTGATAGCAGTTCGGGGCTTGTAATCTATTTCAAACTGTCCTAGCTCGACAGCCCATTTCATCATTCTACCGGAGGCTTCCGTCTTGTGCATCACTTGCCTTAGCGGGAAGGAAGTTCTAACTTCAACTTTATGGTCCTGAAACTAAGGCCTTAGCTTCCTGGAAGCCAATATTAGAGCATATGCTAGCTTTTCCATGCTGGGATACCGGGTTTCCGCATCCAACAGCCTTTTGCTCACATAATATACCGGGTATTGTACTTGTTCTTCCTCCCGGATCAACATAGCACTTATAGAGTATTCAGAAACAGCTAAATATAAAATGAGTACCTCACCTTCCAAGGGTTTGGAGAGCAATGGTGGGCTTCCCAACTGTTCTTTTAGTTTCTTGAAGGCTTCCTCACATTCCGGGGTCCATTCAAAGTTTTGACCCTTCTTGATAGCCTTGAAAAACTCCTTGCACTTGTCGGAAGATCGAGATACGAATCTATTTAGGGCTGCTACCCTTCCGGTAAGCCCTTGGACTTCTTTTACATTCCTTGGGGACCTCAGTTCCAGCAATGCTTTGATTTTGGCAGGGTTTGCCTCAATCCCTCTGTGGTTCACAATGAATCCAAGAAATTTTCCAGACTCCACACCAAAAACACACTTTTGAGGGTTCAACTTCATCCGGTACTTCCTTAGGATATCAAACATCTCAGATAGGTGCAACACATGGTCGGCTGCCACCTTTGATTTGACCGACATATCGTCAACATAGACTTCCATAGTCTTACCAATCTGTTCTTTAAACATCATGTTTACTAGCCTTTGATAGGTTGCCCCGGCATTCAATAGCCCAAACGGCATCCCCACATAACAGTACAGTCCCCTATCGGTTATGAAGCTGGTATGCTCCTAGTCTGGTTCATGCATCGGTATCTGGTTATATCCGGAGTAGGCATCCATGAAACTTAGCAAAGCATGGCCTGCCGTGGCATCCACCAGTTGATCAATTCTGGGTAGCGGGAAGCTATCCTTAGGGCATGCCTTATTCAGATCAGTAAAGTCAACACATGTCCTCCATTTCCCATTGGGCTTCCGGACCAGTACCGGGTTTGCTAGCCATGTTGGGTAGAAGGATTCTTTGATCAAACCAGCCTTCAATAACCGGTCTACCTCTTTCTGGAGGGCGATAGCCCTTTCACCACTGACAGGCCTTCTTTTCTGCCGGATACCCCTTCTCTCAGGGTCAATGTTCAAGTGGTGGCACATGACTTTCGGGTCGATCCCCACCATGTCAGAATGACACCATGCAAACACATCAAGGTTGCTTTTAAGGAAAGCAGTCAACCTTTCTCTTGTCTTTTCATCTAGCTGTTGTCCAATTTTCAAGATTTTACCAGGATCTTTAGCATCCACTAGTATGGGGATAGTATCTTCGGTAGCCCCTGCCTTTTCCAGGGTACGTGGGATCAATGTCAATCTCAACCGGGAGTCCTTTCTCCGCTCCCTGGTTCTCATTCTCTAGCATTGCTTCGCCTAGATCATCATCTGAGGCATTTCTTACTATGCCTTCCAATGAAATGTTTTGAATTTCATCATTTTTCTCGGCAGCTTCCAACAACAAGCTTTGTGGTGGTATTACCCCCCGAAAAACGGGAACCTCTTCAGTAGGTTCCTCTGGTAATTCCACTATCATGATGGCACTGCACGATGCTTTTCCAAACTTTTGTGGCTCAAGCCCATGGCTTCTCATTAGGGCTTCCCCATCAGTCTTTTCTTCAACATGAATAGATTTATCTGTCTTCTCGGCAGCCTGCACAGCTCTGTTATAGCATTCCCTTGACTCATGTTGACATCCTTTCACACACCCAATGCCATTTGATGTAGGAGACTTCATTGAAAAGTGGTATATTGAGGTTACCACCCTCATATCCTTCAATATTGGTCTACCGAGAATTGCATTGTGGGAAATGTCTTCATCTACCACCATGAATTCTACCATTTGGGTAGCCTTGCAGGGATCCACACCCAATGTCAGGGGCAATTTGATCTTTCCCATAATTTGGACAGGGTTGCCGGTAAACCCATATAGCTCATTATTGGTAGGCAGTAACTCTTTGTCCAAAAGTCCCAATTTCTGGAATGTGGTATATGCCAAGATATTTACTGAGCTTCCATTATCAACCAGCACTCTGTGCACATTCATTCCACCAATACTCACGGTTACCACCAAAGCATCATTATGAGGGTGGTGAACCCACTTGGCATCCTCCTCGGTAAAGGAAATATCAGCGGTTTCCCCTTTGAACAGCTTAGGGGGCCTTTCTGCAAGGTGGAACACATTAGTTAGGGGTTTGCCCCTGGCTTCCCGGGCATACCTATCTCTGGCATTCCGACTGGCACCCCCCAAATAAGGGCCGCCAAAGATGGTATGGATGTTATTAGCTCGGGTAGTCCTTTCTTGGTTTCCAGGAGCCTTGTCCTTGTTATCTCTACCTTCTTTATACTTCTTAGCCTCTTGGGCTACAAATTCAGTCAGGTATCCACCTCTAATCAATTCTTCAATTTGATCTTTCAAGTGCCTGCAATCAGCAGTCTCGTGACCATTCACTTCATGGAATGCACAGTACTTTCCCTGATCTTTCACTCCTGGGGGGCCTGCCCGGTAGGGCCTCCGAAATAGCCCATTCTTCTCATTCACTTCGAGAATATGACTAATTGGGACAGTCAAAGGAGTATACTCTGAGTATTTCTGAAAATTTGCCTTTGGAGTGAGTCTGTCCTTGGCAGAAACTCTATCCTTAGTTGCATTAACAGCAATAGGGGCAGTCTTGTCATCATACCGGGGGGCTCCCAAACCGGTAGTACCACTCCCGGAAGCCCTCTTATTTGAATCCCTTTTAGGGCTGTAAGAACGATTTCTTTTGTTCCTGCTCCAACCTCGGGAATTGGAATCTTTGGACAGTTTTACCATGGATTCCTCAATCACTTTGTGGCGTTCTGCTTGTTGGTAGAATTCCGCCAGGGTTTCGGGCTCCTCAGTTTGCAATTCCTTCCAAAACTCGGTTCCAGGCCTAACCCCGGCTATCAGGAAATTCTTCAGAGTTTCATCAGAGGCCTTCTTCACTTTTGGAACTTGTTCATTAAATCTTTTGAAGTATTGTCTTAAAGATTCGTGGGGTTCTTGCTTGATATTAGCCAGAGTATTCACCGGTGGGGCATAGGCCACGGTAGCCCTAAATTGAGAGATAAACTGGTCTCCCATCTTCCTCCAGGATTTGATAGACCCTTCAGCTAACCTTTTGAACCATTGGTGGGCATTCCCACTCAGTGTGGATGCCAGTAGCCTACACCTTGCTAAGTCCTCCACTTGGTAGACATCCATTTTCGTATTAAAACGGCTCAAGTATTCAACTGGATCTGAGTTTCCATTGAATTTCAGGTCAGTATTCATCTTGAAGAACCTTGGCAAGGCTGCCTTTTTCACTTTTACAGAAAATGGGGAACCGGCAGTGATACCGGACTTAAACTTTTTCTCCTCCTTGATCTTTTCCAAGGCCTTTTTCCAGTCAGACATCCTGAACTGTCCATTTTCACCATCCGAAAGCATATCACTTCCAGAGTCATCATCTTCATTGGCTGTCTTGCTTCTTCTAGGGACTGAAGTTTGATGGGAGCCGGAATCCTGATCGGTACCCCCACCGGTTGGGACTCCGGTAGAGCGGGATTTCCTGTTTCTATGCCAAGAAGAGTGACTGCTTTGCCTATAACTCCTTCTGCCATCAGATCTGGACCTCCTGGAAGTACTTCTTGGGGGTACCGAGTGGGACCTCTCTCGGCGTTCTCGGGAACCCTGAGTTATGGAACCCCCATTTCCGTTCCTTCGATCTTTGTTTCTAGTATGACTCAACTTGTGACGAAGGTCTTTTTTGGTCAGTCTTTTGCCAACTCGATCAAAAACACTTAGGCTTCTGGTGGGTGAGCCTACGGTATCCTGGGCTTCCGGAACGTCAGATTGGTCGCCCTCATATTCTTCTTCCACAGGCTCTTCTGCGTCTTCTTCAGGTGGGACATGATCAGTGTTGTCCTCAATATTATCCTCAGACTCGAAATTCAGCCTTGTCGGAGTCACGTTCTTCTTTTTTGACTTCGACTTGCACTTTCTTTGCCATTTTTTCATTTTCTCGGAACCTTTTTCCAAGTTGTTGACTCTTTCATTCATCGTTTTCAGATAGTCCATGATGTCCTTGTTACTAACATCATCACCACCTTTGTTTCGTCCATTACCATCCTGAGACGGTGTCTTATCACTTTCAGAATTGTCACTCGCCATATCTCCTCCAAATGACGATTTTTGAGGCCCATCCTTCGGGCGCCAATTGTTGTGGGAGGAATTTAGCACAACAGATTATGAGGCCTCGTGCTGGAATAGCGCCAGTAAACAAGGAATCGTCCAACCACCCAGAAAGGCTCGTGGTTGAAGATCAATAGCTAGCCGCCCGGGAAGGCTCACGACTAGGGTTACCGAAGAACACGGGATGTGGTTCCTCGGAAGGATCGGACTGAATCTACGGGATGAGAGCTCAAGGACCAAATATTGGCCAGCCAAGAACCCTAATTTGACTATGTCACACAAGAGTGCACGTGCTCTAGCTACTCAAGGAGTGTAAGTGTCGAAGAAAATCCCGTAAACTGCCTACATACCACTATTTATAGTGGATCAAGCCCGAATGTAGTTCTTGAAGGATATGATCGTTTGTTTATGATGAGTTATCCTCTCTCAAGTGGGATAATAACTGTTATTTCTGATAATAATCGAGTATGATGTGTATAATCAGGTTACCAAGCAGTTTAGGTAACATAGAATGATTATCTCTTGTATTTATCATGATTTTGTATCATTTATCAAGTATATATGACATATATCCTCAAATAACTGAATGTTTATCTGTTTGAGAGTGTTTTTAGATGATATAAACGTGTTCCTAAAAAATAGGAGGCGTGCCTTATCTGTATTGGCAGCCTAATCATGCTTCCGGCGGAAGCTGGGGGTACCGCCCGGTAGCCTGGCTCCGGTACCCCCTCCGGTAACCCCTACCACGGAAGCTACTTTGGAAGCTCCACTGGATGACTGATAATAGTTATAGGTTATCCTCGAGGGGATACCTTGAGACCCTTAGTCATGCGTTCCCGTGCTGCAGTGTACATGGTAACCCCTAGGGCTATCGTAGGCCTCCGGAAACCTGACAGATTACTCATTCTCTTCATGGATCTGAACCCTAATCCTCTAGTGGGCCTAAATCTAACCCATGCGAGATTTTGGTCACAACAGAAGGAATGAGAATCTTAAAGGTACATAAAGAAAAATTTGATCTCCACTAACCTAAGGGTTAAACCGATTTTGGAGGTGCTAAGGGTTTACTCTGATTCTCATAATTTTGATCTCATATTAAATATTTACTACTATATGGTGGAGATATTATTGCTTTGGCATGCCATGAAATTAACAATTGCAAGTACTTCTTGAAATGATATTGTGATTCTAAAACTTATGAAGATTGGTCGTATTGGAGATTCAATAAAACACAACAAGATGTGATTTATTATGGATTGAAGCTCTACAAACTTGATAATGTGCTGGCTACACAACTCAAAAGATTCATTGGTCAAGTCAAGGTGTTGCAAATAACTACATTTGAGAAGTTTTTAACCTCATCAACTCAAAGATGTTATGCAATATTATCATGAGGGGGAGACTATGCGCGCTGCACTCTTTTTTCCTTAACCATGGTTTTTCCCATAGGATTTTCTTGGTAAGGTTTTTAATGAGGCAGCTTCACGTGCGCATTATGGAATAATGTTCTTGTTTCCTTCACTTGGTTTTTTACCCACAGGGTTTTTCCAG
This sequence comes from Saposhnikovia divaricata, assembly GCA_036435485.1. Taxonomy (NCBI): domain Eukaryota; kingdom Viridiplantae; phylum Streptophyta; class Magnoliopsida; order Apiales; family Apiaceae; genus Saposhnikovia; species Saposhnikovia divaricata. Next base: position 63,743,738 of record CM071598.1, read on the forward strand.
TAAGGCTTTAACGAGATATTATTTCATACTAGCCGATAACCCGTGCCAAGCACGGATCGTAAAAAATTATCTTAAATTTTTAATTTTTAACTTTTTTTAATAAAATAAAATCTTGAAGCACCAAGTTGTAATATAATATTTAATATTAAATCAATATTTAATATTGTTATTTTAATTAATTAAATTTACATAACTTTATTCTGGTAATATAATATAAGAGTAGCTATATTATTAATTGAATTTATTATTAATCTATTATAGATACTTTTAAATATTAATTAAATGAGTCCTAAGTTCTATTTAATACTATATTTCTGATTTTTTATAAATTAAAGGAGTCCTAAGTTCATTATTTGAGTTTAAACTTTTATTTAAAAGAAACTATTTTAAAAAGTAAGTTATAGAACTATATTTTATATATACCTTAAAATACGTGTCAAACCCTCTTTTCCAAATAATAATAACTAGCCGATAACCCGTGCCAGGCACGGATCGTAAAAAATTATCTTAAATTTTTTATTTTTAACTTTTTTTATTAAAATAAAATCTTGAAGTACCAAGTTGTAATATAATATTTAATATTAAATTAATATTTAATATTTTTATTTTAATTAATTAAATTTACACAACTTTATTCTGGTAATATAATATAAGAGTAGCTATATTATTAATTGAATTTATTATTAATCTATTATAGATACTTTTAAATATTAATTAAAGGAGTCCTAAGTTCTATTTAATACTATATTTCTGAATTTTTATTAATTAAAGGAGTCCTAAGTTCTATTTGATACTATATTCATGACTTTTATTTCAATTTTTAGTTAATAAACTCATAGTATATAATTTCATTATTAAATTAAATTATTATATAATATTACAATTTTAATTAATTAAATTAATTAATATTTAGTGACATACCGTGCATACCGCGGTATACATGGCATACCATTTAAAGGGGGTTTCTGCTTTTAATAAAGAGTACAGATTAGTGGCATACCGTGCATACCGCGGTATACATGGCATACCATTTAAAGGGGGTTTCTGCTTTTAATAAAGAGTATAGATATGGACATCCAAGAGGAAGTGTTTTAAAATATAATAATGTGGATGTCCTTTCACCTTTCATATATAAGACTTTTGGCTTTTCAATCCTTAGACTCTTAGCTTTTCATCTACTTGTAACTTGTGACCTTTTAGTAACTTGCAGCCTATATAAAAGCTTGTTGTATGATTATTTTAGACACACCAATATATGAATAAGAATGATCTCCCTTCTCTCTGTATCTAACAATCTCCCTTCTCTCTCTATCTAGTTTTCTCTAATTCTCTTTATATGTATATATATTATATAACACATTATACTACTCCCTCCGTCCCACTTCAAGTGGCTTATTTGACTTTTCAATGGTCAAACTTATTCGACTTTGACTGATAATTAAAATTAATATATTTATAATTTTGAAAATTCGGAAAATACATTTTAAAGTTAATTAAATATGTTTTCCAATGATATATATTTTGTAATTATTTTTCATTATATGATATATGTAAATTTCAGTCAAAGTTCAAAAAATTTGACCGTTAAAAAATCAAATGAGCCATTTGAAGTGGGACGGAGGGAATATATAAATTATATATAATTCCATCTAACAAAATTCATTACAAAGATAATGATCTCAACTGGTCAGACTTGTACATGTATAAATTTCTCATATTTTTTTGTTAGGGTATAATTTTTCAATTTAATTACGCTCTTCAATTATTTTTTGGGCTCTTTTCTTAAATATATTGTCAAAAGTAAATTTTTGCAATTTTACTTTTATTAAGAAAAGCTATTTGCAAAAATACCATCTTATTTGCAAAAATACCATCTTATTTGCAAAAATACCTTCTTTCCTTTTTAAACCAAATTTCCTCCCCCAATTTCCGGATGAACAGTAACCACGACTACTGTTCATCGATTTTTTTTTATTTTATTTTAAGGTAGGGTGCTATTTTGGTGGATTTGGGTTGCAAGGCCCCGCAGGGGCATATTCAACTGCATGCAACCACATTCAACTAAATTTCTGATTTCAAGTTCCATTTTTCAGTTTTCATTTTCGACCTCTTTTTTGGACTCTAATATATATATATATATATATATATAGTAGAGTTCAAAAAAGTGGTCGAAAATGACAACTGAACAAAGGAACTTGAAATCAGAAATTTAGTTGCAACCACATTCAAATGAATGCAACCACATGCAACTTTTTTAAAGGTGGGTTGATTTTGGGTTCCATGGCCCCGCAAGGGCATATTCAACTAAATGCAACCACATTCAACCAAATTCAACCACATTCAACTAAATTACTGATTTCAAGTTCCATTTTTCAGTTTTCATTTTCGACCTCTTTTTTGGACTTTAATATATATATATATATATATATATATATATATATATATATATATATATATATATATATATATATATATATAGTAGAGTTCAAAAAAGTGGTCGAAAATGACAACTGAACAAAGGAACTTGAAATCAGAAATTTAGTTGCATTTGGTTGCATTCAGTTGCTGATTTGGTTGAATATTGCCCCTGGCGGGGCCGTGCAACCCCAAAATCACCTCATCTTAAAAAAAGTTGAACTTGGTTGCATTTGGTTGAATATTGACCCTGGCGGGGCCTTGTAACCCAAATCCACCAAAAGCATCCCACCTTAAAAAAGAGTTGAATGTGGTTGAAACCAAAATAGCACCCCACCTTCAAATGAATGCAACCACATTCAAATGAATGCAACCACATGCAACTTTTTTAAAGGTGGGTTGATTTTGGGTTCCATGGCCCCGCAGGGGCATATTCAACTAAATGCAACCACATTCAACCAAATTCAACCACATTCAACTAAATTACTGATTTTAAGTTCCATTTTTCAGTTTTCATTTTTGACCTCTTTTTTGGACTCTAATATATATATATATATATATATATATATATATATATATATATATATATATATATATATATATATATATATATAGGGCGCTACTCCAATACAAACCTCCTTAAAATACAAACCTACAAACCAAGCATAATCTAATATTTCAAGCTAATCTAATGACCAAACTAGGGGTACCCCAATACAAAAAATGCTTAAAATAATTGGTTCTATCCAACAAAAAAAATAAAAAAATAAAAAAAATAAAAAAAAATTCACTGTTCACGTGATGACGTGGCAGTGGATTTCACTGGTTAACGGTGCTTCGCACCTTCTTGTACGGCGCTTCGCGCCTTTATCATTCTAAAGTTGTAAGGAATGGCAATCAATGGTAAAGGCAATAGACGATTGACGGGTGTGTCGAGGGCTTGCGGCCCTCATGACTACCTAACTCATCCGTTTACTGTCTTAAATGCTTCGCATTTCCACGGCAAGTTTTTTTTTTTTTTTTTTTTTTTTTATGGATAGAGCCAATTATTTTAAGCATTTTTTGTGAAGGTACCCTTGGCGGGAACCTTAGAATAAATGAAATATAATTAATTTAGTGTTGGTTTGTAGGTTTGTATTTTAAAAGTGGTTTGTATTTGAGCACTTGCCTATATATATATATATAGGCTTTTGCTCCATACAGAACACTCTTATATAACAAACAATAAAGAACACTATAAAATCATTTATTCCAATAGATCCACTGGCCCCGCCAGGGGCATCCAATACAAAAAGTTCTTATTTTTTTAGGCTCCATCCATCCAGCAAAAAAAAAAATTTTGAAAATTTACTGTTCATCGATGACGTCACTGATGACGTTATCATGACGTCCTCGATGAACAGTAAATTTTCAAAAAAAAAAAAATTTTTGCTGGATGGATGGAGTCTAAAAAAATAAGAACTTTTTGTATTGGGTGTCCCCGCCAGGGGCAATGGATCTATGAGATATGAGGTGCTCTTTATTGTTTGTTATATAAGGTGTTTGCTATGGAGTGCAACTCTCTATATATATATATATATAGAGTTCAAAAAAGTGGTCGAAAATGACAACTGAACAAAGGAACTTGAAATCAGAAATTTCGTTGCATTTGGTTGCATTCCGTTGATGATTTGGTTGAATATTGCCCCTGGCGGGGCCCTGCAACCCCAAAATCACCTCATCTTAAAAAAAGTTGAATTTGGTTGCATTTGGTTGAATATTGACCCTGACGGAGCCTTGCAACCCAAATCCACCAAAAGCATCCCACCTTAAAAAAGAGTTGAATGTGGTTGAAACCAAAATAGCACTCCACCTTAAAAAAAAAAAGTCAATGAACAGTAGCCGTGGTTACTGTTCATCCGGAAATATGGGCTGGTCAAAGGGGGAGGGAGGAGGGGTTGACCTAGAAGATGGTATTTTTGCAATTTTGAAACTTAGTTTGGTAAAATTGTAATTAATTGAAGAAGATGGTATTTTTGCAAAAAGAAACTTCAAATCAAGTATTTTTGGTAAATACCCTTATTTTTTTATTTTTAATTACGCTCTTCATTAACTTCATAAACTAGTAATAAAAACTAGCTAAATTAGGACTAAATTCAGACACCACAACACGATTCCACGAGCTAACTCAATATCTATAAAAGTAAGAGATCTCCGAGAGACTCCAAAATTCATTTTCAAAATAATACAAATAAGTGGTTCTTAGCAAGTTATTACATAGGTTTATGTGTCAAACTCCAACAATCCTCTTTATATTAGTTCTTTATTTATAATTTATTCATAATTGACCCTACTATAACCACAAGTTGTGCAAGAATTGGTGGACATGTATATTTTATTATTAAAATACAACTTAAGAGCTACTAGAGGCTCTTAGAAATGAGGAGAGAGAAGAGGCTCTTAGTGTTTTTAAGAACCATTAAGAGTCTCTTGGAGCAACATTTTTATTCTATCCTCATTTTTTGAGTTAAGAACTTGAATAGAGATCTCTTGGAGATTGTCTTAACCAAATGCAGACTCACAGAGGAAAAAAAAAACATCACCATCTTTCTTCAACAATTATAAATTTATAATAGTGACATTTGAGTCGAAATTGTCCAGATTATGGTGCCCGACGGCCCCGACCACTTCCGGCATGACATTGGATCTTGAAGAAAGACCAAAACCAAATATATAAAGTACACCCCCTTTGCTTTGTCTTATCAGTGTCGCTCGAAAACTGATGCTCATATTTTCACATTGGAGTAAAATGGAAGCGAAAGTTAGGTGCTGCTTGGCACAGATTAAAATAAGTTTTTATGAACTTATTTTCGAATGAAAATTATATATTTTGATAATTTTTTTATATAAGTATTTAACGTATGTTTGAGATTTCATAAGTTGCAAAAAAAAAAAAAAACCTTTTGCCAAAAAATAACTAGAAATCTCAGATTATTTTTTGAAATAAATCAATTTTTCTGAAAAATAAACTTCACCAAACAATCCCTAAATTTATTGAACATCTAAGCTGTGTTCTCATAACCGGACCGGGCATCGAACCGGAAGCCCTACTGATTACTGGTTCGATTGGTTCAACCGGCTCGACCAGTAGTTCAACTGGTGTGACATCATAATTATGTAATATATAATTATATATATATATATATATATTTAATTATATATATAATTATATAAATAATTATATATATTACAAGGAGAAAAATGAGCAGTTATAGACATGAATTTGTTAGCACGGATGATGGATCATAGTCTAAGAATATTATGGGTTTAGTATTCAGTAGTAAAGTCTTAAATTTAAAGCCCAACATACTTAAATAAATTAAACTCAACAATATTTCAAAAAAATAAACTAAACTGAAAAAAATCGGTGGCCGATCCAGTTTTTACCGATTTTTGGCTGGTTCTGGCCGGTTTTGAACAGGAAAATCGGAGGACTGGTTTTAGGGGTGAACTGAACCGGAACTGCCATCGATTAGCGGTCCGACCAGTCGAACAGGCCGATCTGGTCCGGTTTTCAAAACACAGCTTTTAAGCCTTGTCGATCCCGATAAAACCCCTTTTGTCAGTATTGTTAGTTTGCTTAAATCCTAATCCAACAAAAAAGGTTACAAGACTAGTTTCGTGTAGCAAAACGAGACCGAAAATTGTGGGAAATTGCTGAAAACAAAGAACGGAGTTGTTCAACAGCTCCAATGCTTTCAACACAAATGTGTTTCCGCGACAAACTTCTATTCTTAGCGTTTGACTCATTTTATTCATCTCAAAATGTTTTAGAAATTTAACTATGTTTGATATTTTATGCTAAAACTATAATAGTTAGAATTCGGAGTAATAATTTTGATATATTAACTATATTTGATATATTTTATTATACTTGGGTGTAATAATTTTGCATTGACATGAGTTGGAAGAGGAACGTAGATGAAACGTTGTTGTCTCTCGTGATCCAATTTTTCAAGTGCGTACTTACGTGTTCCACTTTGGGATCGGTGAAGTTTGAAGAGACAGCTTCTAGTTGGACGTCGCCGCACGTGAACCATAGTACTCCCCGCATCACATGCCACCACAATCCACTCGTGCACTGCATTTTGTTTCGTGTTTATGTTTCTTTATTATTTATAATCACGATTCAAATTTAATGTTTCTGATTTTAAATTTTCTACTACTCTGCTACTGTATTTTTTACACCAAAACGTCGTAAACACGTAACCATCGCTTTGTCGTGTTTCGTGCTGCTAAACAAATACGAGTCACATCCAGACTGAAGCTTCCTACTACGTTTACAGTTCCAAAAATTTTCAATATGTCATTTCAGGATCACGCTCCGCTGAGAATAGATATTAGTGCGAGAACAGTAAAAATACGATCACGTTCCGTTGAGAACAGATATTAGTGTGAGAACAGTAAAAACAAAATTGTTCTGCAGTAGAACAATACAATAATGAAAATATGCAAAATATGGAAAATAATTGTTCTGCACATTTTAAAGGAGTGCAGAACAATTGTTCTCATATAAAAACTGTTCTCACCTAAATCATACTCTGTCATTTTATTTGATAAAATGTAGGCTATACAAAAACTTCATAAATAAGAGGCTGCCCTTCTAGTCGAGATGAGAAATAAGAGGCGATGGCCAAATTAATTTAACTTGCTACCAAAATAACAAACAAAAATGCCTGGATCGCTCTCACTTATCCAACTTTCAACTCTTAACACTGTACATAAATACCAGGTTTCTCAAAATTAAGGAAGAACAGGTTTCTTCAATCTTTTCAAGCATTGCAGGATCACTATTTTGCAGGTGGAAATTTGAAACTGTAACGCTAACTTCTGAAAGCTGGAGTTCGCTGTCTCTCACTAAATATTAGATTTCTATGTCGTTGCTGCTTGCGTCCGTTAGGATTGTCAATCTTCTTGCTGTTTTTACGAAGTCACTGCAATAGAGAATAGGAAAAAGCATAAACATATATTTGGATAAACACAGAACAATTACAGTAATGAATTATGCTTGCATGTGATCTATCCATAACACATGATCTAACCATGACATTGGTATAATAATTCAGGAGGACAGCAAAACTTACTCACCTAAATTGTTCGTCTCCGATGTGCTTTACAGCACCTCTGATGTCACAGTAGCGCACATGATTCAGAATATCAGAACTTTTAATACCAAACATGGTAGCTAATTTTCTGTACAGTTCTTCATAAGAAGCGAGCAAGGAGAGATCAAGAGTTCGACCTACATCCACAGATTCCATGAATACCTTACACTGACTAGTTTCCAAGTTGGCCTCAGCTTCCTTAAAATTACCTTTGTATTGAAGCCATCCTTCAGGCAACGGGGCCTCTGTTATTGTACATTGACGGACTGCAAAACTAGAACCAGAGGCGGAGCCATCACCATTGGATAAATATGCTACCCTATCTACATCCACTCCAGAAGAACTGTTGCCAGCATGAACTGGTGAGGGTGTAAAAGCAGACTTGCTTAGCGTCATCTGCTGTTTTGTGAGTATCGGCTGACCAAAAAGTAAAAATTGCTGCGGTTTCTGGTCATCAATTTTTTTAGCAGTATTAGCTGAATTCCCTATGCTTAACAGGCAAGAGATATTCTCACTGCTGCCATCCTTGTTAAAATTTGGACTGATGGAAGGCCTAGTTGGTACGGAACAATGACGAATAGGTGAGAAACCAGGCGGAAATAGACCCGACTGCAATTTTTGAAGGTGGATATCTGGTAATTGTAAACCATATTGAGTGTGCCTGGCTCCCTGCATGCCAGCAGGATTGTTATCGGGAAATCGAGCAAAAGGACGGTTGTGGCCCAGGAGATTGCTGGAAAATGTCGGCACCGGAAGTTGCCCTTCGAGAGGGAAATCTGAGTGCTGGGGTAATCTTAGCTTCTTTCGTGGTGGTGAGAATGGGGAAATTTGAATACTAGGCATGTTTGATACTAATTCCACAAGCCAAGGGCTGACACGTTTCACATTTTGTAGCAAATCGGGTTCATCCCAGGTGACCTGGAAGACAGTAACGTGATTAGGGTACTGAGAAAAACAATTACTTTAGGAAGTTCTCTGAAATTGATTAAACAATCCAGAATACGTTCAGCTAACATATCATGATATGATGACACAGAAGCAGCAGTATCTTGTTACTGATACTCCACAATTGGGCTCTAGGCATAGAAGAATGGCCACAGTACTTAATAGTATGCACAGAAAAAAGAAACATGGTACCTGCAGAAGCCTCCAAGGTGAATCAGGCCAGCGAATGGGATCAGCAACTTGAACAGAAGCTATAGTTCCCATGAACCAACTTATCCGTGATGAATCTTCGGTTTCAAAGGGCATTTTGAATCTCATTCCCGAACACCAGTGGATTTGCATCGCCGATTTTACTAGCGAGGCTTTGACACAGAACTCTGGAGTGCTTGCTCGAGGGTAGTAAACAACTTCAAAGGGCTGCCCGTCAGCTGCAAGCTTTGCAGCTTCAATTACTGATTCAGCCCTTACTTTTGCCTTGCTTATTCCATTTCCACTACCTGGTGGACTTCCTCCATTACCATATCTTGCTAATTTGTTTTCGTCATCCCTAAGAAAAGCTGAGAACCCTCCATATGGCACAACACAATTTCCCCCAGCTGGATTCCAACCAGAAGTAGATTCAGGGTTACCCCCGATTCCCCTTTTTGCTCTCCGTATACCAACACAAAGGTCCCCATTCTCTGCCCTTAAAAACACGATCGAATCCCCTGCAACAAGCTTCTTCTGATTTACAAATGTACTCCACCCTGTTGTCAAAAGATGGCGTCTTGGTGTTCCCCTGTATATATGACGAAACTTCCAAGTTTCACCATGAACATCTTTAGCAAGAATAGTTTGTACTGGAGGATCAGCAGAGTAGTCCAGGCGTGGGAAAATTGTCTCGGCACAATAACGCGGAACAGAAAACCCACCACCATTATTGGCATCCGACTGTGTCAACGTCTTGGCAAATGAAGCAGGTTTATTATCTTGCTCACTTGATCCATCGATACCTGGAATTCCAGCATCGTCACAATTAATCTCATTTCCACCTATGGGAACCAATCTAATATTAGCAAAAACCTCATCAGTATCTGGATCCGCCATGAACCTTATAGCCGATACTCTACAAGCAACATACGGAGGAACCCTAGAGGAATTCACAAACTCCACATTTTGACAAGAATGCTCAGAATGACCTTGAGGAAAGTAAAAGACCTTAGAGTTCACCGGCGGTATTTGCACCATACTTCCAGCACACGCATGCCAGAACTGAGAATCTAAGCATTTCTCCATATCTTTGAATTTTTCTTTTGAATCAATGAAAGTAATCATTGCTTAATCAAACACTACATAAAAACAAATAAAAGAAAACAAGTCTTAGTAAATGTTGAAACCAAATTCTATGGATACGTATCTTAACCACACACATAAAGATAGACTTAACGTACGCAATAAACTGAGTGACTCTAATTTTTTTTTATCCCAGCTAATATTTCCGGTAAAAACATGATCTTGTAATAATATATGTCATCCATCTTTACAAAATCCAAATTCAACCACATATTTAGCTTCTAGAATCGAATCCAAACACTTGTGCCAAAATAACATAATAAAGCAATAAAGAATCAAAACTGAATATAATGAAAGAAGAAGAATACCTGAATCTTGGAGGGACTGCACAAATAGTGTGTGTTTATGTATAAAGTGTGAGTGGGAAATGATGAGGAATCATGAGAGGGAGGATGAAAGAAAGGTAATAAATGAAAAAGAAACGACAAGATAAGAGGAAGGAAGTTGAAAAGGCCATTACAGGAACTTGAGTCCTGTCGTCTTCAAACAAGAACAAAGTCCATGACCGACACACAAAGATTTTCCAAAAGGACCAAAACAATCAATATTCTCCTCTCTCTCTCTCTCTCAATACAAAAAAGTCCACCACTCTTGAGCATAATAAAGCTCATACATATATACATATATAAACATGTAAACATTAGGCCACTTCTGTCGCTCTCTCAGTATGTGTACATCGTCATATATGTATGTATGTATATGACTAGTCCAAGAAGTAGTGGTAATCTAGACACTGTTTTTTAGCAAATACAGTTTTAACTCCAACCCGGGCTTTGATATTTTTGTTAGTTGGTGTTATGTCCACTTTATCTCACCTCCTTTCCCAACATTTTCTTTTCTTCCTTTTTATTGTTAACTTAACATAATGCACGTACCAATATCACATTTTTACATACCTGTCAAAAAATTTAATTTTAAATACATGCTAAGAAAAGTGGAGTCCAAAGATATCAGGTTTGAGTTCTATCTCGAGCTTGATTAAATAATCTGGGTTCCAACTTCATGGATGTTGGTCCTTACTATCACAATTTGGAGTCAAAAAGGTCTAAATCTCACAACCCACAGAAATGGCCCTTTATATCACGAAAAAACGCAACTTAATGTTGGGTTTCTTAAAAACGCATTGTCGTGTGGCTTTTTTGCCCCTTTTATTTTTCAAAACGTAATTATTTTTTATAAAAAAAAAAAATTTGAGTCTTACCTAATAAATAAAAAATAAAAAAAGGAGGAAAACGCATCTTCAAGATGCGTGACTAAAAAAAAATAAAAAAAAATTAGAAAACGCAACTGGAAGGTGCGTTACACCCCGAAAAATAGAAACGCCACTTGCCATTGCGATTTTCTGTGATAATAAGGGCCAATTTTTTAATTTGTGATATTTAGGGCATTTTACCTTTAAATTGTGATAAAGAGGGCCTTTCAACTCCATTAAGTTGTAATTTTCAAAATTTAAAATATGATTGGACAAAATTTCGTTTTATTTGAGTTTGGTTTAAATGTCTAGTTTAACAAATAAAAGTAATGTTATATCATGTATTAACAAAAGTTCAAAATATGGTTGGACAAAATTTCGTTAAATTCGAGTTTGATTTGAATATCTTATCTAAAAGATAAAAGTAATGTTATCATGTATGAGAAAAAGGATCCTGAGATTGATCTCAGGGAACTTTTTCTGAGATACTCACAAAATATACTCAATATTTGATTGGGTCCGCAGGACTAATTAAAAAATTCTGTTTTTACTAAAATGCCCACACCATATTTGTATATAAATTCCATGTATCTCAGGAAATTTACTTGAGATACATCTCAGGCTCCCCAATCTCATCATGTATTAATAAAAGTTTAAAATATGATCGGACAAAATTTCTTTATATTCGAGTCTAGTTTGAATATTTAGTCTGAAGGATAAAAGTAATGTTATCATATATTAACAAAAGTTTAAATGTGATAAGTACGTGAGTTCAAATCAATTACATATTTGTAATACTATTTATTATCTATATGAATGTTAAATAATTATATAATACAAAAATATAAACAATTTAAAATTAAACATAACTCGACTACGTTCATGAGCCACATGAGCTAAATAATTTTGAAACTCAAATTTGATTTGATATCTTTTTTGAATAGTTCAAAGTCGAACTCAAGTCCGACTCAATTATTTTATACCAATTTCGAAACAATTGTTTGTGTTCCAAATTTAGCAAATTATAACTACAAGTGTTAAATAAGAAATGGTTGGCTATTACCAATAAATATTTATTGCTAACATATCGTAAAAATTTATGCGTTATGTAAAGAAATTGGACCCCTCTATTTTCATACTAAAAATTTTATTGGATATATATCGTAGAAAAATTATGCAATACGTATTTTTATCATTTGCTGTAACAATAGAGGATGGATCTTGCCTAGAAAAATAACCGAAGATGTAAATGTTTAAGAGAGCCATGTCCTCTGTCTGTGCTATTTTTTAGTCCGTAAAATATTAACTAGGGTGAATGTTCGTGCAAGGCACAGGCAGTGAACTAATTTCTCATCCGAAACTGTATATATTAGCATAATTTTGTGATAAAAATATGATAAACGATAAGATTTCGATTTATCTAATATTTTTATAGTTAATTTGTAATATTGCATACCAACTTTTTAACCAAATTAATACCTTATATATAATAAGCATAAGGGATCTTATCCAAATTTTTGGTCGTCGTCATTGTACTACCAAAAACATATGATCCGTTGGATTAAAAAATTGGATTAAAAGTCATCTGTTGGATTATAAATTATATCCTTACATATTTATTTATAATTTTCACTTTGTTAATTTACTATAATACCCTTTCTTCATCGATTTGTTTTTTTCTTCATCATTAGAACTAAATTTATTTTAAAAATATCTTTATAAGAGGGATCTTATCCAAATTTTTGGTATAGTCGCTGTGCTACCAAAATTATATGATCCGTTGGATTGAAACTAGATGATCAAGATTAGATCACATAAAAAAGAAATTATAATCTGAAAAGGATATAATTAGAAAAGTTTGTATTATAAGTGAATTTTAAAAGAAAATTATAATCTAAAAAGGATATAATTAAAAAAGGTTGTATTATAATTGAATTTTATAAAGAAAATTATATTCTAAAAAGGATATAATTAAAAAAAGTTGTATTAGAATTGAATTTTATTTTTTATTTATTAGTATTAAAAAATTTCATATTTACTGTTTGCCCTCTATCTTGAGATCTAGAAATCAGATTTGAATGATTTTACAATTCATGCGAACCTCATAAAATTATCTTTAATTTAGTGATGGTTTAATCATTATTATTCAAATAGAAACACTTAGAATATCAAGAGAAAATATAATTACGAATTTTTACATTAATCCTAATCTATGTAGAAGTTTTACATTGATAATGCAATTATTTGTAGAAAACCTAATTGTATATGATTTAAATCATTGACATTTACATTTTCGTATTTCAATATAAATATACTTTTTATTTTATAACAATTTAAAATATAAAACATTTTTATGCTAAATCCAACGATTTTCATCTATTTATTTTAAGATCATTGTCGTACGGAGGAATAGACAATTATCAAAATTTTGGACAAAATCTATCTTATATAAATATATATACGGGGTACTTTTTAGTTTATAACATATTAAAATATATAAAAAAATTTATGCTAGATCCAACGGTTTCCATCTATTTATTTTAAGATCTTTGTCATACGAAGGAATAGACTACCGATTATCAAAAACTTATTATCTAAAAAGGATATAATTAAAAAAGGTTGTATTATAATTGAATTTTATAAAGAAAATTATATTCCAAAAAGGATATAATTAAAAAAAGTTGTATTAGAATTGAATTTTATTTTTTATTTATTAGTATTAAAAAATTTCATATTTACTATTTGGCCTCTATCTTGAGATCTAAAAATCAGATTTGAATGATTTTACAATCCAGGCGAACCTCATAAAATTATCTTTAATTTAGTGATGGTTTAATAATTATTATTCAAATAGAAACACTCAGAATATCAAGAGAAAATATAATTACGAATTTTTACATTGATCCTAATCTATGTAGAAGTTTAACATTGATAATGCTATCAACTGTAGAAAACCTAATTGTATATGATTTAAATCATTGACATATACATTTTCGTATTTCAATATAAATATACTTTTTATTTTATAACATATTAAAATATAAAACATTTTTATGCTAAATCCAACGATTTTCATCTATTTATTTTAAGATCATTGTCGTACGGAGGAATAGACAATTATCAAAATTTTGGACAAAATCTATCTTATATAAATATATATATATATATATATATATATATATACGGAGTACTTTTTAGTTTATAACATATTAAAATATAAAACATTTTTTATGCTAGATCCAACGGTTTCCATCTATTTATTTTAAGATCTTTGTCATACGAAGGAATAGACTACCGATTATCAAAAAATTATAATCTAAAAAGGATAAAATTAAAAAAGGTTGTATTATATTATAATTGAATTTTATAAAGAAAATTATATTCTAAAAAGGATATATTTAAAAAAAGTTTTATTAGAATTGAATTTTATTTTTTATTTATTAGTATTAAAAAAATTCATATTTACTATTTGCCCTCTATCTTGAGATCTAGAAATCAGATTTGAATAATTTTACAATCCATGCGAACCTCATAAAATTATCTTTAATTTAGTGATGGTTTAATAATTATTATTTAAATAGAAACACTCAGAATATAAAGAGAAAATATAATTACGAATTTTTACATTAATCCTAATCTATGTAGAAGTTTTACATTGATAATGCTATCAATTGTAGAAAACCTAATTGTGTATGATTTAAATCATTGACATATACATTTTCGTATTTCAATATAAATATACTTTTTATTTTATAACATATTAAAATATAAAACATTTTTATGCTAAATCCAACGATTTTCATCTATTTATTTTAAGATCATTGTCGTGCGGAGGAATAGACAATTATCCAAATTTTGGACAAAATCTATCTTATATAAAAACATATATATACGGAGTACTTTTTAGTTTATAACATATTAAAATATAAAACATTTTTTTATGCTAGATCCAACGGTTTTATCTATTTATTTTAAGATCTTTGTCATACGAAGGAATAGACTACCGATTATCAAAGAATTATAATCTAAAAAGGATATAATTAAAAAAGGTTGTATTATAATTGAATTTTATAAAGAAAATTATATTCTAAAAAAAATATAATTAAAAAAAGTTGTATTAGGATTGAATTTTATTTTTTATTTATTAGTATTAAAAAATTTCATATTTACTATTTGCCCTCTATCTTGAGATCTAGAAATCAGATTTGAATGATTTTACAATCCATGCGAACCTCATAAAATTATCTTTAATTTAGTGATGGTTTAATCATTATTATTCAAATAGAAACACTTAGAATATCAAGAGAAAATATAATTACGAATTTTTACATTAATCCTAATCTATGTAGAAGTTTTACATTGATAATGCAATTATTTGTAGAAAACCTAATTGTATATGATTTAAATCATTGACATTTACATTTTCGTATTTCAATATAAATATACTTTTTATTTTATAACAATTTAAAATATAAAACATTTTTATGCTAAATCCAACGATTTTCATCTATTTATTTTAAGATCATTGTCGTACGGAGGAATAGACAATTATCAAAATTTTGGAAAAAATCTATCTTATATAAATATATATACGGGGTACTTTTTAGGTTCTAACATATTAAAATATAAAAAAAAAATATGCTAGATCCAACGGTTTCCACCTATTTATTTTAGGCTTAATGACCTTTTAGCCCTCGAAGTTTTATACGAAATATCTATCAGCCCTCAATGTTTCAAAACGTTCCTTTTAGCCCCTGAAGTATCCGTAAAGGTCCAATTAACCCTTGTACCGGTACGAAAAATTGTAACGGTACATATCGGATGGGTAAAATAGACATTACATGTGTCCGTTACAATTTTTTTTAATTTGTACCGGTATAAGGGTTAATAGGACCTTTCCGGATACTTCAGGGGCTAAAAGGTACAACGTATTAAACTTGAGGGTTTGATGGGTACAAAAGGTCATTACTATATATTCTAGTTTAATTCAGCCACCACTATCTCCATATCACTCGAGTAAGACTTACATACACTCTTCTCTCTTTGTTTACCACTAGCAAATCTTAAAATGAAAAAAAAAATCTTTTTTGTAATAGAAGATCAAATTCTATTTCATGACAAAACGAATAAATTAAGAATATTAAATTCAGTAACGTAGCTGTTTAACTACGAAATCACCATATGAACTTAATTGACTACTTTTGTACAAGGATATTTTTGTAATCAAATAAATCCATATCTATCAATATATAATAAATTAGTGGATAACCCTTATGTCAGTTTCGGGATCCATATTTATGTTTGGAAATTATTTTTCATATTAGATTCATATATGGTTCGCATAAGATCCATATTAATATTTGATTCTTTTTTTTATAATAGAAAATTTTTATACAAACTTTAAAATTAACTAAATTATAACCCGTGCTACATCTATAAATATAATTTCAATAAATACTATAAATTACATTAATGATATTTTAAGTGTTGCAATTATGTGTTGCAATTATTTGATTTTAAATATAATATCATTTTCCTTATTATAAGTAATTATAACTATTACTATTATCATTACTATTATTATTATCATTAAATAATTTTTTAAAAATGTTGTGTAACACGAATTATAATCTAGTATTCTCTTCAAATTTACACTAAAAATCTTAGAATCTCTAAATTATCACACCTAATAAAGTAAAAGAAAATCCGAGATTACATTGTCTACAAGACGATAAAAGAAATAATTATTTTACAAAATTAAAGGCTCGACTTAAAAGCAAGGGTACAGTTACATATGACTTTAGAGGGAAAAAGAATGCTTTTAATGAAAAAAAAGAGTTTTAATTTTATTTTAATGGATTCTTTTCTTTTTTTGGACAAAAAACAACAAACAAAATGTTTTACAATAAAATTGAGGAAAAAAATAAGGAAACAAAATGATTTTTTATAAGAATCAGGTGCGTGTGAACATTGTTTCCCAAAACTAAATAGCCCGTGCTACGCAGGGTAAAATATATTGAATATATTTAACTATTTATAGGTTTATATTTGTATTAAATTTTGTAAATTAGATTTTTTATTTGTAACATTGTCCATATACATATACGATGATGAGTAATATTTTAAAAAAATGAGATTTTTTATTCGAGAGTTCTCATAATAATACTTAAAAAATGGGATGATTTGAAGGGTTCTTCGGAGAGATTGTTTTTTTTTATAAGCCAAATATTGTATTGATTTGGAAATAATACAATAGGATTATTCTCCGGCAGAGGGAGAATGCGATTAAAATACTACAGATGAACTTGCAATAAGCAAGCCAAAGGAAGCTACTGCAATCCTGGTACATTAATACTATTCCATGCTATTCCATGCTAGCAAGCACTATCCCTTTTGTATTGGAGCACCACCTCCAAACTCAAGCTCTTCCGCATGAGAGACAAAATTAAATATCATTAGAGCCTGTAATCTGAACCCAGCAGCTACCAAGACATTCCAGAATTCAAGACTTATACCCATCCTGCTATGATTGCACTACGGAGCATACCTTCTTTAGCTAATCTGTCTGCCTCAGAATTGAATCTTCTATTCAAATGGGCCACCTTGAGGTTTGGAAGCACTCGAATGGATTGCACTAGAGTGGAAATTTCCAATAAAGATGATGTATTAAGGCGGCAAGAATTAACTAGTTGAGAGGAGTCCGATGCTATTAGCAGGGAAATATCCTTCAGGCCCTTTTGAATTATACTATTGATCATAAATTCCAATGCTGATTCTTCTGTTTGAAAAGGATTTGAAGAAGTGCATGGGCCCGAAAAAATGAATGTCACCTGTGCTTTTCTATCTAGGATGAAACCTCTTATTCCCGCTTTGATATTTCCGTCCTGATCTTGCTTCCAGGCCCCATCGATACAACCTATAAAATCATACACCCTAAACCACCTGGAGAGAATAGATTGTAGACCATCAATTCTGCTACTCTTATATGCTTGCCTAGGATTTACACACCAGAGATCGGCCCATTTGACTGTTGTTAACTCATTTGCAGAACTCCAATGCCAGGCCCGTGCTTTAATCAACTTAACAAGAGTACTATCATCGGTTAATTCCCCAGAGAAAATTCTATTATTCCTCGCTAGCCAAATTGTCCACACAATAGCTGACATACATGTTAACATACCCTGGGCTTCTGAGTACTTTGCAATTAAAGTAATTGGCTGAGTTAGATTAGTTGGTAAATTCTGATTTAATTCCCACCATTCATGAAAAAAGGACCAACATTTTCTTGCCAGCGAGCACTCCCATAAAAGGTGTACCGTGTTTTCAACCTCCTTATTGCACCATGCACACCAAGCACTGGCTTGGAACCCTCTTGTAAATAGGAAACTTGCAGTAGGGATAGAGTCATGTATTGCCTGCCACATAAAAAGCCTTACCTTTGCCGGTGAATTAATTTTCCATAGAATATTCCAGACATGATCTTTCGAGCCACCTGTATTTAATAAATTGTAACCTTGGGCCGCAGTATAGGATGAGTTATTTGCTTTCCAGGTGACTACATCTCTTTGGTCGCGGAGGACTAAACATTGCAAGTACATTGCCAACTCCTCTAAGCTTTCTAATTCCCACCCTCTCAGATTTCTTCTCCAGTAATTAGTACCTCCCAGTTTTACTGCCTCCCATTCTTGAGCCATTCTCTTGACAGTTATTGCTTGTCATTGAATAGATTATACAATCTTGCGTACGAAGTTGCTAGTGCTGTTTGTGTTGACCAGTGATCCATCCAGAAACTTATGTTATCCCCTCTTCCCACCTTCCATTGAAAATCCTCCGATCGAAACAGCGATAATCCCACATGGTTTTTAACAGAGGTAATGCTTTGGGCAATTGGAGATATAAGATTTTTCTTGGCTCTTGGATTTGACAGAAAGTTTTCACCGTACTTAGTTACCAGTATTTGGTGCCATAATTTGGATTTTTCCGTTTTCGCTTTCCACCACCATTTTGCCAAGAGAGAAGCGTTCTTCCAAGCCATTACCTGTACCCCCAAACCCCCCCTGTTCTTTGGTCTGCATATTACTTCCCAACGAACTGAGTGGAGTTTCCTAATATCTGCTTGATTTCCGATTTCTCCCCAGAAAAAACGCCTCTGCAATTTTTCTAATTCCTTTTGTATTCCTACAGGTAGCTTGAAGATACTTAGCCAATACGACGGAATTGTGCTCAGTACCGCTTGAATGAGTACAAGTCTCCCAGCTTTCGATAGTGAGGAGCCCCTCCACGCTGCGAATCTGGTTTTAACTTTTTTTGTGAGAGGACGCCAGAAACTTAACTTTTTTGTGGAAGAACCCAGGGATGCACCCAAATAATCGAATGGGAAATTTCCCAGTTTACATCCTAATATCTGACCCCAGCGAGTTGCCAAGCCACTATCTTTCTTTGACGAATATATGAAGCTTTTATCAAAGTTCACTTTGAGCCCTGAGATTAGTTGGAAAATTAGAAGTACATCTCGAATTCCCATAATTGACTGGTCCGAATTCTGTAAGAAAAAGATGGTATCATCTGCGAACTGGAGATGGGAGACGCTGACATTAGGGGCTAGGTGAACTCCTTTTAATAGACCAAGGTCTTTTGCTTTTTCCACGAGGGTGTGTAATATTTCCGTTACTTGTATGAACAGTAGTGGTGATAAGGGGTCTCCCTGGCGCAAACCTCTACCCATTTCAAACTCTTTCGAAGGGCTTCCATTAATAAGTACTGAAGTTTTCACCGTTGAAATGATTCCATTAATCCAACTTCTCCATTTTGAGTGGAAACCCTGCTTGAGAAGGCATGATTGCAGAAAGTCCCATCCAATTGAGTCAAAGGCTTTTTCAAAGTCCACCTTGAGAACTATGCCTTCTGCAAGGTTATTCTGAACACTATGAATCACTTCCCCTGCTATTAAGATGCATTCAGATATACTTCTGTCTTTGATGAAAGCAAATTGAGAACTTGAGATTATTGATGGCATCACTGGCTTCAACCTGTTTGCTAGCAGCTTGAGTAGTATTTTCATTGTGGTATTGATCAAATTAATCGGCCGAAAATCATGAACCTGAAGAGGGTTTTGGACCTTCGGAATTAGAGTTATGAACGACGAGTTGATGCCTGGAGGTAGCGCGACTTCCTCTTGAAAGACTCTTATGAAGTTGATTATATCCTCCCTTAGATATCCCCAAAAATGTTTTACATAGAACGCATTAAAACCATCTGGTCCCGGTGCTTTGTTTGGATGTATATCATTCAAGGCTTCTAGTATCTCAGTGTCTGAAAAGAGGGATACCAGTCTTTGTGACTCCGAATTTGAGATTGTTTTAACCCTTAGTGCATCGATTTGCAAGCAATGTGTGTGTGCTTGTTTTTTGAACCTTTCCTCGAAATGACTTACAAATAGATCTTTGATCACACTGGGATTGGTATGCCAGAGGCCATTTGATTGGATTCCTTGTATATTGTTCCTCCATCTGTGCACCTTGATGGCTGCATGATAGAACTTGGAGTTTGCATCTCCCTGTTTTATCCATTGGGTTCTTGATTTTTGTCTTAACACCGATTCTTGTTCTTTGTAGAGACCCTTCAACTTGCTTTGTATGCTGTTTGCCAACTCAAAGTCCCCCAGTGAATCAGCTTTTAAGAGACTATCTTCCCGGCTACTAATGTGCCTACTATGTTTCCCATTTATTTCTGTGTTCCACTTTTGGAACACTCCTCTCACTGCCTTTAATTTCTTATGAATTGACAAGTTGGTGCTCTGCAAGTGTTCAAGTTCCTTCTGTACCAATTCCTTGCAATGTACGTCCGTGATCCATGTATCAAAGATTTTTACTGGTTTGGGACCCCAGTCAGTTTTTGAGTGGTTTATGAAGTGTGGTGAGTGGTCAGAGGACATCCTCGGAAGCCCTATAATCCTCCAGTCTAAAGCATTTGGCCAAGACGAGTTTAGAATGATTCTATCCAATCTGCTATTTTTCCCAGAGGAAGAGAACCATGTAAACTCCTGATTTTGAATACTCATGTCCCACAAATTGTTTGATTCCAGGAAAAGAGAGAAAAACACACAGTCTCTTCGTCTAAATGTACAATTCCTTGTTTCGGAATCGTCCTTGGTACAATTGAAGTCACCAGCCAGACATAGAGGTTCATGTGCGTAGGCTAAAGTGAGATCACCTAATTCTTCCCAGAGATTTTTCTTGCCTGAGCTATTTTGTGGACCATACACATTGATGCAATTTAGAAAACCAGCTGAATCATTTGGGCCTACCTTCACCTCCCAACGTGCCCAGATCTGGTTTTTGGTTACTCTTGAATTTTTTAGTGTGAGCTTGTTCGTATCCCATGATATGAGTAACCCTCCTGATTGGCCGTTTGAAGGTGATATTAGCCAGTCATGAGAGCCATCCCATATGGAATATTTCATGGTATCTGAGACACTCTCGCACTTCGTTTCTTGTACCAATATCACCCATGGCTCTAATTTCCTGATTAACTTTCTCAGATTTTTCCTTGCAATTTTGTTGTTTATACCCCTGATGTTCCATGTTAGCAGTGGAAATTGCTCAATGTAACTCATCTTGGGAGCTACTGAATTGTTGATACCCACCTAGTGCACACCTTAGCTTTTGAATTGTTGCTTCCTTCTCCTGGCCCTCTGTTAGGCCCATTAGGTGACTAGTTTCATAGATATGTTCCACCAGATCTGTGCCCACTTGGTTGCTCAAAGTTTGATTTAACTGAATCTTTGTGATCTTATGGCCCTTCCTACTCCTGATATCAACCTCCATACTTGGTGACTGAATCTCCCCTTTTGTCTTTCTAGTTCCTGGTTCTTTCTTTTTCTTGACTTTCCTTTTGTTATTTTTGATGATAACATCAAAAAAATTATTGATTCTTGCCACCTTTCTTGGCCTCCCTCTGCTTCTTCCTAATTTCAGGTTATGAATACTGCCTTGGATATTTCCTACTAGCCTATCATCTTCCTCTTTGTTTGTGTTGTGTATTGCCAACGTGTAGGGTTTATCATCCTCTGATTCATCCATACTTTGATCATCTTATCCTGTGGATTTGTCTGAGCTTACATCTTTCTCGGCTTCTCCTTCTCTCCAATGCCATAATTTCTCGGAGAGATTGTTATGTGAGTGTAAAAATTAAAAATATAAGAATAAAATTATTTTTGTATCATAAACAGGGTATCCTCAAAAGAATTTGGATGAAGAAATATTATAATTAGGATTATTATTAATTTTTTGTGAAAAATGCTATATTTCCGGAAAAACAAAGCACGTATAGAAAACTAGTGGTGGCTGAATTAAACTAGAAGAAATAGTAATGACCTTTTGTACCCATCAAACCCTCAAATTTAATATGTTGTACCTTTTAGCCCCTGAAGTATCCGGAAAGGTTTTATTAACCCTTATACCGGTACAAATTAAAAAAAAAAATTTGTAACGGACACATGTAATGTCTATTTTGCCCATGCGATACGTACCGTTATAATTTTTCGTACCGGTACAAGGGTTAATTTGACCTTTACGGATACTTCAGGGGCTAAAAGGAACGTTTTGAAACATTGAGGGCTGATAGGTATTTCATATAAAACTTCGAGGGCTAAAAGGTCATTAAGCCTTTATTTTAAGATCTTTGTCATACGAAGGAATATACTACCGATTATCAAAAAATTATAATCTAAAAAGGATATAATTAAAAAAGGTTGTATTATAATTGAATTTTATAAAGAAAATTATATTCTAAAAAGGATAAAATTAAAAAAAGTTGTATTAGAATTGAATTTTATTTTTTATTTATTAGTATTAAAAAATTTCATATTTACTATTTGGCCTCTATCTTGAGATCTAGAAATCAGATTTGAATGATTTTACAATCCAGGCGAACCTGATAAAATTATTTTTAATTTAGTGATGGTTTAATAAATATTATTCAAATAGAAACACTCAGAATATCAAGAGAAAATATAATTACAAATTTTTACATTAATCCTAATCTATGTAGAAGTTTTACATTGATAATGCTATCAATTGTAGAAAACCTAATTGTATATGATTTAAATCATTGACATATATATTTTCGTATTTCAATATTAATATACTTTTTATTTTATAACATATTAAAATATAAAACATTTTTATGCTAAATCCAACGATTTTCATCTATTTATTTTAAGATCATGGTCGTACGGAGGAATAGACAATTATCAAAATTTTGGACAAAATCTATCTTATATAAATATATATATACGGAGTACTTTTTAGTTTATAACAAATTAAAATATAAAACATTTTTTATGCTAGATCCAACGGTTTCCATCTATTTATTTTAAGATCTTTCTCATACGAAGGAATAGACTACCGATTATCAAAAAATTATAATCTAAAAAGGATAAAATTAAAAAAGGTTGTATTATATTATAATTGAATTTTATAAAGAAAATTATATTCTAAAAAGGATATAATTAAAAAAAGTTGTATTAGAATTGAATTTTATTTTTTATTTATTAGTATTAAAAAATTTCATATTTACTATTTGCCCTCTATCTTGAGATCTAGAAATCAGATTTGAATAATTTTACAATCCATGCGAACCTCATAAAATTATCTTTAATTTTGTGATGGTTTAATAATTATTATTTAAATAGAAACACTCAGAATATCAAGAAAAAATATAATTACGAATTTTTACATTAATCCTAATCTATGTAGAAATTTTACATTGATAATGCTATCAATTGTAGAAAACCTAATTGTATATGATTTAAATCATTGACATATACATTTTCGTATTTCAATATAAATATACTTTTTATTTTATAACATATTAAAATATAAAACATTTTTATGCTAAATCCAACGATTTTCATCTATTTATTTTAAGATCATTGTCGTACGGAGGAATAGACAATTATCAAAATTTGGACAAAATCTATCTTATATAAATATATATATACGGAGTACTTTTTAGTTTATAACATATTAAAATTTAAAACATTTTTTATGCTAGATCCAACGGTTTCCATCTATTTATTTTAAAATCTTTGTCATACGAAGGAATAGACTACCGATTATCAAAAAATTATAATCTAAAAAGAATAAAATAAAAAAAGGTTGTATTATAATTGAATTTTATAAAGAAAATTATTTTCTAAAAAGGATATAATTAAAAAATTTTTATTAGAATTGAATTTTATTTTTTATTTATTAGTATTAAAAAATTTCATATTTACTATTTGCCCTCTATCTTGAGATCTAGAAATCAGATTTGAATAATTTTACAATCCATGCGAACCTCATAAAATTATCTTTAATTTTGTGATGGTTTAATAATTATTATTTAAATAGAAACACTCAGAATATCAAGAAAAAATATAATTACGAATTTTTACATTAATCCTAATCTATGTAGAAATTTTACATTGATAATGCTATCAATTGTAGAAAACCTAATTGTATATGATTTAAATCATTGACATATACATTTTCGTATTTCAATATAAATATACTTTTTATTTTATAACATATTAAAATATAAAACATTTTTATGCTAAATCCAACGATTTTCATCTATTTATTTTAAGATCATTGTCGTACGGAGGAATAGACAATTATCAAAATTTGGACAAAATCTATCTTATATAAATATATATATACGGAGTACTTTTTAGTTTATAACATATTAAAATTTAAAACATTTTTTATGCTAGATCCAACGGTTTCCATCTATTTATTTTAAAATCTTTGTCATACGAAGGAATAGACTACCGATTATCAAAAAATTATAATCTAAAAAGGATAAAATTAAAAAAGGTTGTATTATAATTGAATTTTATAAAGAAAATTATTTTCTAAAAAGGATATAATTAAAAAAAGTTTATTAGAATTGAATTTTATTTTTTATTTTTTATTTATTAGTATTAAAAAATTTCATATTTACTATTTGGCCTCTATCTTGAGATCTAGAAATCAGAATTGAATGATTTTACAATCCATTCGAACCTCATAACATTATCTTTAATTTTGTGATGGTTTAATAATTATTATTTAAATAGAAACACTCAGAATATCAAGAAAAAATATAATTACGAATTTTTACATTAATCCTAATCTATGTAGAAGTTTTACATTGATAATGCTATCAATTGTAGAAAACCTAATTGTATACCATTTAAATCATTGACATATACATTTTCGTATTTCAATATAAATATACTTTTTATTTAATAACATATTAAAATATAAAACATTTTTATGCTAAATCCAACGATTTTCATCTATTTATTTTAAGATCATTGTCTTACGGAGGAATAGACAATTATCAAAATTTTGGACAAAATCTATCTTATATAAATATATATACGGAGTACTTTTTAGTTTATAACATATTAAAATTTAAAACATTTTTTATGCTAGATCCAACGGTTTCCATCTATTTATTTTAAGATCTTTGTCTTACGAAGGAATAGACTACCGATTATCAAAAAATTATAATCTAAAAAGGATATAATTAAAAAAGTTTGTATTATAATTGAATTTTTTAAAGAAAATTATATTCTAAAAAGGATATAATTAAAAAAAAATTATTAGAATTGAATTTTATTTTTTATTTATTAGTATTACAAAATTTCATATTTACTATTTGGCCTCTATCTTGAGATCTAGAAATCAGATTTGAATGATTTTACAATCCATGCGAACCTCATAAAATTATCTTTAATTTTGTGATGGTTTAATAATTATTATTCAAATAGAAACACTCAGAATATCAAGAGAAAATATAATTACGAATTTTTACATTAATCCTAATCTATGTAGAAGTTTTACATTGATAATGCTATCAATTATAGAAACCTAATTGTATATGATTTAAATCATTGACATATACATTTTCGTATTTAAATATAAATATACTTTTAATTTTATAACATATTAAAATATAAAACATTTTTATGCTAAATCCAACGATTTTCATCTATTTATTTTAGGATCATTGTCGTACGGAGGAATAGACAAATATCAAAATTTTGGACAAAATCTATCTTATATAAATATATATACGGAGTACTTTTTAGTTTATAACATATTAAAATATAAAAAAAAATTTATGCTAGATCCAACGGTTTCCCTGTTTATTTTAAGATCTTTGTCATACGAAGGAATAGACTACCGATTATCAAAAAATTATAATCTAAAAAGGATATAATTAAAAAATGTTATAATTGAATTTTATAAAGAAAATTATATTCTAAAAAGGATATAATTAAAAAAAGTTGTATTAGAATTGAATTTTATTTTTTATTTATTAGTATTAAAAAATTTCATATTTACTATTTGGCCTCTATCTTGAGATCTAGAAATCAGATTTGAATGATTTTACAATCCATGCGAACCTCATAAAATTATATTTAATTTAGTGATGCTTGAATAATTATTATTCAAATAGAAACACTCGGAATATCAGGAGAAAATATAATTACAAATTTTTACATTAATCCTAATCTATGTAGAAGTTTTACATTGATAATGCTATCAATTGTAGAAAACCTAACTGTATATGATTTAAATCATTGACATATACATTTTCGTATTTAAATATAAATATACTTTTTATTTTATAACATATTAAAATATAAAACATTTTTATGCTAAATTCAACGATTTTCATCTATTTATTTTAAGATCATTGTCGTACGGAGGAATAGACAATTATCAAAATTTTGGACAAAATCTATCTTATATAAATATATATACGGAGTACTTTTTAGTTTATAACATATTAAAATATAAAACATTTTTTATGCTAGATCCAACGGTTTCCATCTATTTATTTAAAGATCTTTGTCATACAGAGGAATAGACTACCGATTATCAAAATTTCGGACAAAATCTCTTTTACAATTATTATTAAAATTGTATTTGATTGTGAGTAGAACTATCTTTAAATAATTATAATGATATTTTGATAATCAAAACGAATTATAAGTAGAATTCATAAATCAAATAGAATTTTCAACTTAAAAATCGTCAATTTCTTTTTTCTTTTTGTTTCTGTGTAGATTTAATTATATTAAACCATCATTAATTTAAAGATTATTTTGTTAATTTCATGTGGGCTGTAAACGTCCAAATCAAATTTTAAAATTCAAGATAGAGTACAAATATTAAATTTAACATGTAAAATCTTATATATATCAATTTTTAAACACCAATTTGATATGTAAATTGATAACTTATAAAATTTCATAAAAGTAATATAATTGTAAATACTAAAAAGGAGTCGTGCGTTGCACGGGTTACAAGCTAGTATTTTATAATTTGATTAGATTTCATAAATTTTGGATAAATATTCATACGATAATAATCACATAAATACTTATGATTGTTTAATTATTAATTTAATTTTCAATTGCGTGAAATGAACTTTTTCAAATTAAACATTTGAGCATAATATAAATAAGGGAAATTATGAATTGTACTGTTGTGAATGGTACGTACCCCTGAATGAACAGAAAAGTGGTACCATCCATAATTTCCTTCATAATAAGTCAAAAGTTTTAGGGTACCATTCGTAAAAAAGGTATTCATAAAAGTCAAACCCAGAGGGGCACCATTTATAATTTCCATATAAATAATTATCTTTAAAAAAATTGTCCGTTTATAATAGATGCGTATGTAAAGTCATTGATTTTGTTGTAAAAAATTGACCGTATATGTAACACTATATTTTGAGACTTATTACAAAATCTCTTAATATTGACTAAATGTCATATTATGTTTATCTCAATCATTTTTTCAAAACATATATATTTATACCCTTTAAACTTAGATGTTTAGTTTGAGTCTAATAATTATTACACTATAAGGAAGTTCAATAAAAAATTGGGTAAATTGAAATATTTTTAACATTATAATTTCAAATTATTTTTTAACTTAATTTTAAAAAAATTTAAATATTTCAATCGATGTAAAATGTGACAACCTTAATGATTAATGCATGTATATGAAATCTAAAATCAAATATTTTTATTTTATCGTATTTGATCTAAATAAACGTTATAACTCAAATAATATATATTATATTTCATATTATACTGATCAATGTATTATATAAAATTGATATATACCATACTTTATAATCGAGTTTTAATATAATTGATCATTTTAAATAATCATTATATTTTTGTAATCTTTATGATTCAAAAATTAATATTTTTTTATTTAATTTGAATGTTATTATATTCAAATTTCATCTTTTAAATTTTAATAATTTAAATTTCTATTTAACATAGATCATATTTTTAGAGTTTTAATCTTTTTAACATAATTTCAATTATTTTCATATTTTCATATTTTCATCTTTTTTCTAATGTTAATAATTTAAATTTTTTATATAACATTAATCATATTTTTAGAGTTTTCAACTTTTTAATATAACTTCAATTATTTTTCGTATATATTTAAATATTTATGTTTTTTGACCAATCATATATTTAAATCGTTGAAAGTCTAAAAAGTTGGTCGAACAAAACCTTCTAATATGTTTCACATATTTAAAATTTTATATACGTAAAAGTTATGTGATGCAATTAATAATTATGTATGATTTGATAATTAAAATTTAAATATTTCTTAAAACAAAATTTTATTTTTATTTAAATAATTTAACATTTACATAGAGACGTCTGTAAATAATTTTCTTCTTTTTGAACTCGGTTAAATTATGTATAGTCTATTTTTTTTCTATATCAATTATTTAAAATGGTAAAAAATAATTGTAGAGTATGCTTAGTCGATAAAAATATTTTTTATAATTTTATCTATCCTATATTTTATAAATACTATGAACCAACATTTCATTTACTCAAAAAAAAAAAAGAGGATGAGGCAAAAAAGAGAAGAGAGGTGATTTTTTTTATAGGATTTTTAAAACAAAACTCAAAATCAATTGTTGCACAATTGGCAAATGCATTAGTTTGAGACTAAATGGTTAGTGGTTCGAATCCCAACACAAGCATAATTTCACTATTTTTTATATAATTATTGTAGGATGGTATTTTTGTAATATTTTAAAAAAAAGTAAAATTGTAACTTCACATCGATTAAAATGGAAAACTTCGCCCCTATATTGAAATTTAATATAGTAATAGATAGATTTTAAAATTCTATACGTATGGGAAGAAAAATAACCAAACATGAGGAGAACGAGATCTGGTTGTGTGGGTTTAGTATAGATGTCCAATATAATAAATAGGTCATTGTTCAAGAGAGAACCATCTTATATAGAGAATCGGAGAGAACCACTAATTTTATGATTCTATAGTAGAATCAAAGTTTTAATTTTTGGTTATATAAAAAAAAGACCAATTTTTTTGGTTCTATAATAAAAAAAGACCAATTAATGATATGTACGATTTAAAACTTATACTATAAAATTCTAAAATAAATATGTCGTTGACGAAATTTGAAATTTCAGTAAATTTATTTAATCATATAATATATTTAAACATTAGATCTAACAGTTCTTGTTTTTTATTAAAAATCTAACGATCATATTCGTTGTATACAGAATTATATTATATTTTGTTAATGATTATAAGATATGATGTGATATTTTTGGGTATATATTAATTATTGCAAGTTTATATTTAAAATTATAAGTTAACGTGTTTTAATTAGAAAGGAAATATTATGATTAGAAAAGTGTGGGAAAGTGTGGCATAAAGTATAAGATGCCGGTCACTGGCAATGTGTGGCGTAAGGTGTGATTTAGGACTTTAGGAATTAAAAGTAAAAGATATAAGATTAAGATTTATATTATGTGAGTTATTGAAAATATTGTGTACATTGATTTGATATTTGTTATAGAATATATTGTGTGAATTTTTGTCGTAATTGTTATTTAGTATGTTGTGTGAAACTATGTGATAGATGTTATGTGCTACATGTGGAAATCGTGTTTTTGAAAATTATAAAAATACTATTTTGAGTCGTCGGACAGTAGTTGCTTGCTGGGATTCGTAGCTCATTCTTTTAATATTTCAAGTTTGGTATACGATCGAGTTTGGTAGCGTTAGAGTTCGAGGACCTTAGAATTGAGCTAGATTGACTTTTCGATAGATGTTAGCTGCACTTTTGTAATAATTACCTTTGTAATTGACATTTGGATTAATAAAATCTATTTTATGTTAGTTTTCAATTTATAATTAATAGTCCGAAAAGTACGGCTGTTACAGTTGGTATCAAAAGGCTGTCCTTCGGAGTGTATTAGGTATGGGACTAGTACATTCTCTAGGATGCGGTCCTTAGGACTAGACTTTAGGAAGATGTATCACGAACTTTTGGAGTATAGGAGTTTGAGAATTTGGGGACCAAATTTTTTTTAAGGAGGGTAGTATGTAATATCCAGTAATTTTTAAAATAATAATAATAATAAAGAATAATAGGAAAAAGGATTAAAACTAGATAATAAATAGGATTTAAAATTGGATTTGAATAATGGGCTTATAACATGGATCAAATTTGATAAAAGGTAATATCATCAATTAAAATTAAACATTTTTTTTGTTAAAAAAGCAATCGACTATTATTATTAATTATAATATATTAATAATTAGGATGATCGTGTCGAAAACCGTACCGAGAAACTTTCAATGCCCGAGTGATGCATGAGTTTCTTTTATTATGTTATAAATTTTATTTAATGTTACAATTATATTTTTATATAATCATTCTTTTAATTTTATTTAGTATAATTTAATATACTCATGTTTACAGATTATACCAATGTTTCCATATTATAAATAACATATACGGAATTTTAATATATTTTATTAATAATTGGAAAATATGATGTCATATTTTCGGGTATATAGTAATGATTGTAAGATTAGTTTTAAATCAAAAAGTAATGTGTTTTAATTAGAAAGGAAATATTATTGATTGGAAGATATGATACGATTGATAATTTTAGGTGTTTATAAAATGTATTATCTTCAACTAAAAGTAAATGTAAAAAAGACAATCAGTTAATTACCATTATGTTATTATTTAATTTAATAATTAGGATAATTGTTGTGCCCAAAATCACCATGGGCTGAATTTAGTCCCATTAAGATATTAGGTTCGATCCAAACAAGCAAGAAGAGAGGTCTAACACGAGTCATGAGGGTTAGATACGAAGAAAAGAGCATCAGACACAAAAAAGATCAAGCAATTATGAATATTAGGAGGTTCCCGAAGGCCAGGAAGCTGAGCAGATGACCGATGGACCAGGTTCCTCCTAGCAGAAGAGTTCGAGTTAGCATATCTACAGCCACAGAAGGAGTCACGAGCGTGTGGAGATGACAGAAGAGTTATCCAGTTTAATATGTTTGTTATTTGTGCAGGTACAGATATATAGAGAAGGGTTCCTGGGCGACAGGTACCGAAATAAGGAGGTTCCTGAGAGATAGGCTCCTGAAATATAGGTTCCTGAGCACCGGGTTCCTACGAATAACCGACAGACAAGTTCTAGAAGCTATCTGGAACCGATAAACGAATTATGGTTGGAGTATAATTTTAGGGCGCAGATGATCCTAGAATATCTCTAACCTACGAGAGAATTATAGTAGGGTACGAACTCGAGTTCTACTCTACTTAGCCAACTGGTTCGTGGAAGACTCTAAAGGAACCTGAGTCCAACATGAACTAGGTAACCGAATACATCTATTCTAACAGAATCGTTATCGCATTAGAACTACGTGAGCTTGATCCCTATATATATAAGGGTACGTAGGCACCTTGAGGGCACGACGCATTAAGCTCATAATTCTCTCTAAAATCACTTGAGATTATTGGAGACGCCCTTAAGCACAGCTCACCCCCACAAACACAACCCAAAACCTCCATTGAACAGTTGATCGTTAGCCTTACAACACACCGTAGACCTCTAAAAAGTTGTTACGAAATCCACTCATCAACATTGGCACTAGAAGGAGGGGACTGTTAGCATCTTTAAAGTGGAAAGATGGCAGGCAACTCAGACAGCGAAGCAACTCGTTCTGTAGATAAAACACCCAACGATGGTGAAGAGACTTACCAAGATAAAAAGGTTACCATGACAGATATCATGGACTACCTCAAGACTGTAGGAGAAAGATTGTCGACTCTGGAGCAAGCCTCAAGTAAGAAGAAGAAAAAGAAAGCAAAGAAGGGAAAGAAACCCAAGGTTACCCCGAAGCAGATGGATTTTGAGGAGAAAGAATCTGAACTTGAGGAAGAAGCCGAAGAAGAAAGAGAGATACCCAAACGTGGAGGTAATGATGAAGAACGGGAGAATCCTGAGAACGATAAAACTCCTGCAAAGAAGGTGCAACCCCAAGTACATACTGAGTCCAAGGGGAAGAAGAAGACCAAGACAGGAGGTTTCTCTCAGAAAAAGAAGAAGGATAAGGAGCCGTCTGTCAAGATTATTGAGGATGACGAAACGGAGTCTAAAGAAACTACTGAGGGTTCTAGTACCGCAGAGTCACAAGAGGATGAAGGAACGAGTAAGAAGACAAAGGCAGAAGCTACTGGTGAGGTAACGGCCGAAGATATTAAAAAGATACTAGCTTAACTCCAAGACGAGAAGAATCTTGCTGTAAAACCCATTGTTGCTTCCCCTTTTACCAAGAAGGTTCGAAAGTCGAAATTGCCTAAGTCCTATAGACCTTCAAACGAGTTAAAGTTCGATGGGACTACTGATCCAATTGAATACTTAAGTCGTTTCGACACTGAGATGGATGTCTACCAAGTGAAGGAAGCCACCAGATGTCGATTGCTGGATGTAACTCTGCAGGGTGGAGCTCATCAATGGTTTAAGAGGTTACCTGCTAATTCTATTGGCTCTTGGGAGAATATGGGAAAACTCTTTGTCACCCAGTTCAGGGCATCTGTTGCGTTTGCACCACCTACTAACACCCTAGCCAACATCAAGCAGAGACCCAATGAGACCTTGACAGAGTATTTCAAGAGATTTAATGTAGAGGTTCCGAAGGTTAGGAAGGCATCTGAGGAAACCATAAAGAATTTCTTGATCGCTGGAGTTAAAGGAGGTTCAGATTCTTGAAAGCATTACAGGGGAAGGAACATGAGACGTTGGCAGACTTTTATGCACAGGAAGAACCTTTTCATCTCGTGGAGGAATCTCTAGCGGACTTGAAGAAGGACCCAGAGTTCGAAAGACAGAATGGATGGTCCGGAAATAAGAGGTCCCGGCCCAGAAGTCCTAACAATCGTGATAATAAAAAGGTGGTCAGTCGTACATCTCAAGTGAAGCCTGAAGTTGAAGCTGTGAATCTTACTAAGCCAGCTATGAATCAGGTCCCACCACCAGCTTCCTATAACAACAACAAGCGTGATAGACCTGTCTATGAAACTTTCACCCCTTTGGTGGCTCCGATTGACCATATTTATGCAGTGAATGAGAAGTCTCCATGGTTTAGGAAGCCTATTAGAACTGGCCCCCCAGGGAACAAGAACGAGCGTCCATATTGTGATTTCCACGATAACCATGGGCATAACACTGCAGACTGCCGTCATCTAAGGGATTTAATTGAAACTTTGATCTGCCAAGGGTAGCTATCTGAATGGGTAGCTCAGGAAGGAAAGAAGTATAGAGAGGAGAAAATGCAAAAAACACCAGAACCTGTCGTGATGGAAGGACCACCTAAAGCTGGATGCATATGTACTATTATTGGAGGTCCCCACATTGCACGAAACAGCAGGAACGCCATGGAACGGTATACTCGTGAAGCTAAGGAACGTCCTTTGATTAATGTTTGAAACCTTTCACAGAGGTCTCCCAAGTTATTGGAGGAAGAAGATGCAGATATCACCTTTACTGAGGAGGATGCTTCCTGGTTACATCATCCCCACACTGATGCTTTGGTTATCGAGGCAGGAATTGGGTCATATGAGGTTCATAGAGTGTTAGTGGATAATGGAAGCTCAGTGAACTTGCTATCCTATTCAGCTTTCAAGAAGATGCATTTTTTGGATAAAGATTTAACCTCGACAAAAGATACTTTGTATGGGTTCACCAATAACCAGGTCCCCATCAAAGGTAAGATTCGATTGCCGGTTACTTTAGGTGACAAGCCTTGTTGCATTACACAGTTGGAAGAATTTGTCGTTATAGAGGAAAATATGAACTACAATGCTATCCTTGGAAGGCCAATTTTGAAGGAGATGAAGGTGGTAACCTCAATCTATCACCTAACTATGAAGTTTCCAACACCAGTTGGTATTGGTATAGTCCGAGAATGCAAGTACGAGTCCAGAGAATGTTATACCAAAGCCTTGCAACATGCTGCAAGGGCTGCTAGGTTACCTGAACCAGTGAGTGAGATTCCTGATGACTTTCCAGGGAAGAATCCAGATAGTCAGCTATTGGAGGGATTTGTGTCTGCAGCCTGTAGAACAATAAGAATTGAGGAGATCACAGAGGAGGAACCTCATGCTAAGATTCCAATTTTTCGGGGACCAGTTACCCCTTATTTGTTGATAGAGAGCACACCCCCTATTGACAATGATGGTGACATGTGCATGGTAGAGGAAGAATTGAGCATTGAAAATTCTCGAAAGATAAAGCGTGATGGAAGCAGTGAGGACAATCAGCCAGTATCTAAGAGGAGGAATGTCATGCATGAAGTGTACGAACCATCTACTGTCGAGGAACCTCGAGAAGACCCAGTTGCAGACGTGGATATAGATTTGGATCCTCGAATGCCAGAAACAGTGATTAAAGCTGGGCTGGCTGGTGAGACTTTGGACGTGAAAATAAATGATACCATGGTGTTGAAGATTAGGGCTCACCTAGAACCAACTTTGAAGGAATCTCTTGTTTCCTTCTTGAGCAGAAACCTGGATGTCTTCGCCTGGTGCCATGCGGATATGGAGGGAATAGACCCAAAGGTCATGTGTCACAAACTAAATATTGATCCAGAAAAGAAAGGTGTGAGACAGAAGCAAATGCCAGTTGGTGGAGAGAGAGCTCAGGCATTGAAAGAGGAAGTGGACAGGTTGTTGGATGCAGGTTTGGTCAAAGAATCTTTCTACCCCATATGGTTAGCGAATCCTGTTTTAGTTAAGAAACCCAATGGGAAGTGGAGAACTTGTGTGGACTTTACAGACCTCAATAAAGCATGCCCAAAGGATAGCTTCCCATTGCCACGGATTGATCAACTAGTGGATGCAACAGCCGGACATGCTCTACTCAGCTTCATGGATGCATATTCAGGTTACAATCAGATCCCTATGTATGAACCTGATCAGGAACATCCTTCTTTCATTACGGATAGAGGTCTTTATTGTTATGTATGCATGCCATTTGGATTGATTAATGCTGGAGCTACATATCAAAGGTTAGTAAACATGATGTTCAAAGAACAAATTGGTAAAACCATGGAAGTATATGTGGATGACATGCTGGTCAAGTCCAAGGAAGCTGCTGATCACGTGAAGTATTTGGAGGAAATGTTTGGAATCTTGCGAAAGTACAGAATGAAGCTGAATCCCCAAAAGTGTGTGTTCGGGGTCGAATCTGGAAAGTTCCTAGGGTTCATGGTGAATCATAGAGGAATAGAGGCGAACCCAGCCAAGATTAAAGCATTGATTGATATGAGGTCACCAAGGACTGTGAGGGAAGTTCAGTCCCTTACTGGAAGAGTCACAGATTTGAATAGATTTATCTCAAGGTCCACTGATAAATGCCAAGAATTCTTTAAGGCGATAAAGAAAGGAAGTAAGTTTGAATGGACTGAGGAATGCGAGATAACGTTTAAAAAGTTGAAAGAACATCTGGGGAGTCCTCCACTATTAGCTAAGCCAGTAGACGGAGAGACATTGATACTGTACTTGGCTGTTTCAGAGTATTCTATTAGCGCTGTATTAGTTCGAGAAGAGGATGGGCAGCAGAGCCCAATCTACTATGTCAGTAAGAGGTTACTTGATGCAGAAACGAGGTACACGGGGATGGAGAAGCTGGTTTACGCTCTGATCCTAGCTTCCAGAAAGCTGCGACCTTATTTCCAGGCTCACAAGATCGAAGTGAGAACCTCGTATCCACTCAGACAAGTGATGCACAGACCAGAAACTTGAGGAAGAATGTTGAAGTGGGCTGTAAAATTGGGACAGTTTGATATAGAGTACAAGCCAAAAATAGCAAATAAAGCTCAGGCCCTAGCAGACTTTCTGATTGAGTTTCCACCCCATACGGAGGTTACTGGCCAAGGGGAACAAAGAGAATTGGAGAAAGAGCAGATAGAAGATGACAATTGTGCACCTTGGTGGACACTGTATGTGGATGGAGCTGCTAACAGCAGTGGGGCAGGTGCAGGCATAGAGCTGGTTAGTCCAGAGGGACATAGGCTTCACAGCTCGATTCACTTTGCTTTTAGAGCTACAAACAATGACGCAGAGTATGAGGCATTGATTGCAAGTCTCTGGCTGGCTTTAGAGATGAAAGTCGAGAATATCAGAGTGTTCAGTGATTCGATGCTGGTAGTGTGGCAGATTCGTGGTAGTTTTCAGGCGAGAGGTCCTCGAACAGATTTATACTTGAGGTGCTCTCAGGAGTTGATTGCAAAATTCAAAGAAGTGAAGTTAGAACAGATACCACGAGGAAATAATACGAATGCAGATGCATTAGCTAAACTGGGCTCACAAAGAAAGTCGACCCTATTGGGAGTAATTCCACTCCAGATTCAAGAGCAACCTAGTGTTTTCGAAGAGGAGGTCATGAACATCGAGTTTCTGGCTGAGGATTCCTGGATAACTCCAGTCTATAATTACTTGGCCAAGGG
Organism: Saposhnikovia divaricata; assembly: GCA_036435485.1. NCBI lineage: Eukaryota > Viridiplantae > Streptophyta > Magnoliopsida > Apiales > Apiaceae > Saposhnikovia > Saposhnikovia divaricata. The sequence continues at coordinate 63,780,639 of CM071598.1, forward strand.
GGAGGTGCCTCCTAATCAAGATGAAGCTAGGAAGGTGAAGTATCACGCAGCTAAGTATGTGATTTATGATGGAATTCTATACAAACGAGGGTTCAATCAACCTTTGCTCAAGTGTGTAGCTGGGGAAAAGTGTAAATACATCCTTGAAGAAATTCATGAAGGAGTATGTGGAAATCACTCGGGGGGTGTTTCTTTGGCTATGAAGGTCCTTCGTCAAGGATATTATTGGCCAACCCTCAAAGCGGACGCTCATAGGTTTGCTCAAGCGTGCAGCAATTGTCAGAAGTTTTCAAATTTTGATAGTAGGCCTGTGGCGCCTATTAAGCAAATTGTCAGCCCTTGGCCCTTTGCAATTTGGGGGATAGACCTCATTATAGAGCTCCCAAAAGGAAAAGGGGGAGTGAAATATGCAGTGGTTGCAGTTGATTACTTTAAAAAGTGGGCAGAAGCAGAGCCACTTGCTAAGATAACAGCTTCCAAATTTACTGATTTTGTGTTTCGAGCCATTGTTTGCAGGTTTGGAATTCCCCAAAAGCTGATTGCTGACAATGGGAAACAGTTCGATAGCAGAGAGCTTAGAGGATTGTGTGGGCAGTTTGGAATTCAGAAAGCATTTTCAGCAGTGTACTATCCGCAAAGCAATGGACAAACTGAAGCTGTGAACAAGATTATCAAGCATACTTTGAAGACGAGGCTAGAGGATAAGAAAGGAAGCTGGCCAGAGGAGCTTCCTGGAGTCTTGTGGTCATATAACACCACTCCTAGAACTACAACTGGTGAGTCTCCTTTTACTCTCACTTATGGTTGTGAAGCAATGGTTACTGTGGAAGTTGGAACAGGTTCTTTGAGAAGAAAGCATTATGATCCCGAGAACAACGAGGTCAATCATAGACTTTATCTGGATATGATCGAAGAGTTGAGAGCAGATTCGCAAGTGAAGCTAGCAGCTTATCAGCAGAGAGTTCGAAGGTATTACAACAAAAAGGTGAAAGCGAGGCCTTTTAAAGTTGGGGACCTAGTTTTGAGGAAAGTCATGCCTAATACCAAGGTTCTGGCACATGGAGCTTTTGGAGCAAATTGGGAAGGCCCTTACCAGATAAAGTCAGCCATTTGGGAAGGAACCTACCATCTGATGGATATGGATGGGAACCTCATTCCGAGAGCATGGAATGCAGAGCACCTCAAGAAGTATTATCAATAATCTTCTTTTATTATTTTTCTTTTATTTCTTAGGAAAAGTAAGGCTCTTTTAACCGAAGAATAAAGGCAGCTTATTAGTTGTAGCTGACCAGAATTGTTGATTTCAGTATTTGATTATGCATGTACTCGGGGGGTACCTGATGTGAACCTCCCAGTTTGCGAGACAATGTTTAATATTGGGCAATGATAGCTCTACGACTAAATTTCTGATTGCAGTATTGATTGATTGTAGCTTCCTAATAGTTCTTTTACGTAACAACAGTTACCCAAAAGAACTGGGGGGTACTATTCATACTTAAACAGTATTGTGCATGATTGATTAGCTATTTCATATGCCAATTTGAAATTTTTTTGAGTGCTTGTTTTAGTACTTGTAAAACAGGTTATCTTGACTAACAGGTTCCTGTAGCATTGATAGACTGTACGAAGTATGAATACGATTGGCAGAATATGCAAACTATGATTGATTGCATTAGAAAAAGCCCCAAGTAGCTTCCTAGGCACGAGAAAAAGCCCCAGGTAGCTTCCTGGGCACGAGAAAAAGCCCCAGGTAGCTTCCTGGGCACGCGAAAAGACCCCAGGTAGCTTCTTGGGCACGAAATAAAGTTTCAGGTAGCTTCCTGAGCATTGAATTAAGCCTTGGGTAGCTTCCCGATCACGCATTGAGAAAAAGCCTCAGCTGACTGAGCACGAATAAAAGCCTCAAGTTCCTTGGGCACCTGATTGAAAGCCCTGCTGACAGGCACCTAAAGTCCTGATGAAAGGCACCTTAAAGGAACCTGTATGGAGCCGAGACTGGCATACAGGAACCTGAAACTATATGTTTCACCCCTCCGTGGAGCCGTCCCTGGCACGAGAGGAAGTGGGAACTTGTGTGGAGCCTAGACCGGCACACTTGTTCTTAAAGAGAAGCCTAATAAGCTCTCCCTCATGTGGAACCATCTCTGGCACATGGGAAGAAGGGGTAAAATCCTTAGCATTTACCTTCATAAGATGTCTATCCTGACACATGAAGAAGAGGAATCTGTGTGGACTCCCAGAACGGTACGCAGGTTCCTAGAATCGCCTCGAGGCAAAAAGGAACCAACATGGAACCTAGACTGGCATGTTGGGACCTAGAATTTAGGATTGGGAACCAAGCAGGTCCTTTCCAAGAGTTGGCCCGTGTTTAACAAGATGATTTTACTAACATTAACTAGTTTCTGTTTCGTGTTTCTTGTTTACTTTGCAGGATTTATGGTCATCACAAGTTATTCATGAGGAACCTGGTCAAATCGTTTAGCAATGGAAAACATAAGTTAAGAGATTATTAGGAAAGGTTTTAGTTCAAATTATGGTTTTGAAGATTCAATTCGAGGTATAAGCAAAACGGTTTTTGAGCTTGCAAGTAAGTTGTTATGACACTGTTAAGATTAGGTTACCTTTTATTTTAGAAAATTACAAGTGAAAGTACGAGTGTATTCTTTTTCTTACAAAGGGTTAGCCCGCGTAAGCTTGAATGCACAAATACAGATACTAAGTAATTTTAGGATGCACAGAGTTTAGAAAATGTATATGCATGGATATATCATTTATAGGTAAGAGATATAACGAAAGCAGGAAATTATCATTGGAAACGTGAAAGTTATGGGCACTACGACCCAGGAAACCAGCATAGAGTTAATTGACATGAAGGCCATAAGAACCAAATTCAAGGATACAACTTGTGAGGCACTACGAGGGGCCCGCGACCTCATCAAAATTATCAAAAGTTTAATAATTCAAAAGTTTCAAGTAGAAGGCGCTTTGACAGATTCTTCAGCGGTTGGAGGAGTTGGAAGGACAGGTTGAACAATTTCAGTAGCGAGAACCTCTGCAGTCTCAAGGATGGAACCTAGAGACCTCTCGACCGTGATCACGGGAGGTACAGGGTCTTGCTGGGAAGCTGCAACCTTTTTCTCAAAGTCTTTAATCATCCCCACCACGTCTTCGCCAAGGAGGGACCAGTCTAGGTTGGGCATTTTCCCCCACATGGAGCGCATATAGTCGCTGATACCTTCATTATAACCCTCATCGTACCTAGCTTTATCCTGTATGAGCCTGGAAGATTTAACAACCTCAGCAGCGACATTTAGAGCATCAACCTGAGCTTCTATTTCACCAACCTTCTCCAGCATTGACAATTTTTCATCATTTAGACCCTTAACCTGGACCTGAAGCTTCTCTTTCTCATTCTTCAGAGAGGTTTCCACAGCTTTAGTTGTTCTCACGGCAGCGGTAGCCAGGTTCACCTTCTCCTCTGTAGCAGCCAGCTCTTCCTTGAGCCTTGAAACCTCTCCTTGCAATCGGAGGTCGTACTTTGTCTTCTCAGCAAAATCATCACAATACCTGAGAGTGAAGAATGTATTCTATGTAGCAGAGAATCTCATGGCATGCATGGCCTCAGTGGAATCCATCTTGGCCCAGCTGGTCACAGCTTCCGGAAGAACGTGGAGGTCGATTAGCTCTTTAAATTGATTTTGAGCGACGGCTGGATCTACCTTCACAGCTTTTCCCTTCCTTAGGGACCTAGATTGAGAGCTTCCCGACAAATCAAGGGTAGTCTGGGCCAGCTTACGCTTTAAGGACCTAGAGGGCTGAGTCTGGACGGGAGCAGGAGTGGGAACCTGGTTGATAGGAGTTGCTGAAAGCGGAACCTCCTTCATCTCGGCATCAGTCTTAAAGATTTCATCCACGTTCTTGGTTCGTTTAATGAAAGAAGGGACCTTGGGAGCCATGTCTGAAAAAGAAAACAAGACAAAATTAGAGGTTTATATACAGAGTAAGCAGGTGCGAGTGCAAATGTACAGTTAAAGGGGAAATATAATAACAAGGAAGCTCATACCAGAGGTTGAAGGAATAAAGCCTAGGGTAGACAGGTTATCGGGAGTTAACAGAATCATACAATCTCTGATAGAGGAGGAATGTTTTAGAGCTTGCTCAGCTCTCATTAAGCACGTTCCAGTGAGAACGGTTTGTTTTGGAATGGAGGGACGACAGTTGAATTCGAAACAGACAGATGGGCAGTCGAAACAATAAAGGAATTGTTCTTGCCATTGGTCGAAGTTTTGTTTGATTGCTTTTATACACTGGCCTTGGTGCCCAGGCCAAGCAGTCAAATAAAAGCAACCAGAACCTTTTCCAGTGTCTTTCAGTCTGAAGAAGTAACCTAACTCAGGTGCAGATAATGGGGTTGTGAACAAGTTAGAATATAGGATATATGTGCCAATAGCTAACCTATATGAATTGGGTGTCAGTTGAAGAGGGGCCAGGCCTTAAAAGTCAAGAACTTCCCTCAAGAATGGATGTAGGGGAAAGTAAACGCCAACCTTAAAGAAGGCGGCTGAGGTTACAGCGTTTGGAATACCACGTTCAGGTGTCCGCTTATTGAACCGGTGAGCGCTCTCACCAGGATCAGGGATAACAATGGAGCAAGTTGGGCGAGGACATTCCTCATACAGTCTCTCTAACCTAGCCAGGGTCATAAGGGAGTCCATTTTTTCACAAAAAGGCACAATTTCTTGTTTATACAACTCACTTTCAACGGTAACTTCATTATCGAAGTCAGGATCTGGAATCAAGTCATGATCAGGTTTAGACACATCCTCTTCATCGGAGGGCAAATCATCCCCTAAATTTATAAAAGAAGGGGCGGGAAGGTTTGTAGACGGTGAGGCCAAGGTCTTGATGAGAATGTTTTCAGGTTCATCTACATTAGGGATGATAACCCTCGATCTAGTTCTATCTCCTACCGGCATGGTGAGGGTTTGAATAGTTGATAGGTGGTCGGAGTGTGTGGAGTCAGAAGACATCTGCAAAGAACAGGCGAAGAGGGGTCGGTTCGATGGGACTTAAAAAAGAAAGATTGAGGGCAGATACAATCAAAGATAAAGAATGGTCTAAGAGGTCCCTTAAGAGATGTATATTGACCACAGTATGAATTAAAATCAATAGAGTACAGAAGATGAACAGACGATTGAAGGTATCAAAGTAATACGACCGTGAACTGGTAAACAAACAGCTATTAAAGAAGACACAGTGAGTAAGTTGTGTGCGCAACATAAGGTGTAAGGAACCAGTATATATAAACATACATACAGCATTGGATGCAGACAGCATGCAAGATTAAAATAAGCAGACAGTTGAGAATCTAGTCGAAAATGTCAAAGAACGGAAAGAAATAGGTCAGAATCGTACCTAGAATTGAAGCAACCGGTGACGGAAAAGATGGATTGAGTGGACGACCGTCGGACTTCTCTTGTTCTCTCTCCAAGGGTTTAGCAAAGTATTTGGTAATGGTAAAAAATGAAGCTGGGACAGTCCGTGCGATTAAATAGACAAGGTAATCGAAGAGTAGTTACATACACGTGGCAGTAATCGACTGGTGCGGTAATTGAAGAGGTACACGCGTGAGAGGCGTGTAAGCCTTGGGAACTCACGTATTAACTACATATTCGGTAATTGATAAGTGTATTTCAAATTTTGAATTATCTTTAGAAAATATCTACTGTCGATCTTTATCTTCCCTCTACGAATTTTTTATGAAAATTGGAGGAGACGTGATGATGAGAAAACAAACCAGATTCCCCGGAAAGCTGAACGTCAGCACTGAGTCGATTTTGGGAAGCTGCAATTTGAAGAAGAAAACAATATGGGATCAGGTTCCTTGACAGAAAGGAAGCTACCTGAAGGTGGTATTCGTTTAAAAATATCTTATGTCCTGTTTCCTACGCCGAATTAGCTCATGTAGGCTTGGATATATGGTATTGAAGTAAGGAATTGCGAATAGACAGATTAGGTGTTGGACCCTTGATTAGAGAGCAAGATAGGTTCCTTTCACATTTCATGATTTCAAGGAACCGGGGGGTACTTGTTGTGCCCAAAATCACCATGGGCTGAATTTAGGCCCATTAAGATATTAGGTTCGATCCAAATAAGCAAGAAGAGAGGTCTAACACGAGTCATGAGGGTTAGATATGAAGAAAAGAGCATCAGACATAGAAAAGATCAAGCAATTATGAATATTATGAGGTTCCCGAAGGCCAGGAAGCTGAGCAGATCACCGATAGACCAGGTTCCTCCTAGCAGAAGAGTTTGAGTTACCATATCTACAGCCACAGAAGGAGCCACGAGCGTGTGGAGACGACAGAAGAGTTATCCAGTTTAATATGTTTGTTATTTGTGCAGGTACAGATATATAGAGAAGGGTTCCTGGGCGATAGGTACCGAAATAAGGAGGTTCCTGAGAGATAAGCTCCTGAAATATAGGTTCCTGAGCACCGAGTTCCTACAAATAACCGACAGACAAGTTCTAGAAGCTATCTGGAACCGATAAACGAATTATGGTTGGAGTATAATTCTAGGGCGCAGATGATCCTAGAATATCTCTAACCTACGAGAGAATTATAGTAGGGTACGAACTCGAGTTCTACTCTACTTAGCCAACTGGTTCGTGGAAGACTCTAAAGGAACCTGAGTCCAACATGAACTAGGTAACCGAATACATCTATTCTAACAGAATCGTTATCGCATTAGAACTACGTGAGCTTGATCCCTATATATACAAGGGTACGTAGGCACCTTGTGGGCACGACGCATTAAGCTCTCTAATTCTCTCTAAAAGCACCTAAGATTATTGGAGACGCCCTTAAGCACAGCTCACCCCCATAAACACAACTGATAAGTGGATTTTATATCTACTTGAAGCATTCTAAATCGGCTTAAATTGATTGTCTTGGACTCAAGTTTCTTGTAGTTTTGAAGTGTTTTGCTTAGTTGTGCAGATTTACGAGAATGTTGATTAAGGTTGATGCTTCTATTATTTTTGGAGATTTATTTGATTAAAATTCGGATTTTCCGGGAAGGCTGCGCAGCTTATACTGTTTTGGCCATATCTGGAGTTCTAGAAGTCCGTTTTCAGCGATCTTTCTGCCCACGCGAAGCTTGAGAGATTTTCTACAACCTGGGATAGAAAGCACGTGCAAGGAATGTGATGATTAAAGTCGCGCACGTTTTCTTATAAAAGAAGGTCATGAATTTACTGTTTTGCCCTTTTTCTAATTCTAATTGTATTCTGGGCAGTTTTGGTACCTTCTTTAAATTCTAATTGTAATAGAAGGTAATTGCTTGTTGGGCAAGATTAGGAGTATCTATATAAACACATCTAGGGATGGGAAAAGGGGGGTTCATTGTTAGAGAGATACAATTTGTACGCAGCTTTTAGGATTTTTTCTGGAGAACCATTATTTTCTTTGAAGATTGAAGTTAAAAGGTTTCTTTTCTATATTCTTCTAATTATGATTTCTTCTATTAATTCTTGTTTTGTTAATTTAATCATGTGTAACTAATTCTCTAATCTGAGAATTGGGTAGTATTCCTTGGTATTCATGCCTGTTTAATTATTTGCGATTTTTCTTGCTTTGCTGATCTGTTATTGAGGGCTTACTACAATTAGGGGAGTCATGAACCTTTGATTGGATTTTAGGAATTGTGATAACTTGGAAGAGGAGTTGCAATTTTAGTACACGATTTAACAGACATAACTCGAATATTTGATTGGAAGATTAATAGGAGAGTTGTGAGACTTATAATTCTTGGTGCGTGATAGTTTATGATTGTACTTTGATTGTATCACGGAAGTGACAATAAAGGTGTAGTTGTAGACACTATATTGTATCTTGGAAGAGAACATTATAACCTTAGAAGAATTGTTTTCAGCAGAGTAAGAACGTAGATGTCACATAGATATTGAATGTGCATTGAAACCAAGTGAAGAACCCCAGTTCTTGGATTGTTTTCCTCATATATTTTATTCTCGATTGATAATTAGTTTAATTTAGTTTATAAACAAACCAAACATTCTTTTACACTTCTAAATTGTGAGAGATAAGATACTTGAACTTGATATTACATTCAGTCCTTCCCTGCGAACGAACAACAAAAATACTATTAACAACAACCCAAAACCTCCATTGAACAGTTGATCGTTAGCCTTACAACACAACGTAGACCTCTAAAAAGTTGTTACAAAATCCACTCATCAATAATAATCAAATCGAAAAAATTTCAATCTTTCGACTTTAATATATTAGTATAGATTTTGAGAAAAAGATTTCTAAAGTAAACTTTAGGAGAATTTCCTAAAGTTAACCTTTAAAATTATGTAATTTTAATTATTTGTTACTTTTTATTTATAAAGGCCCCGCAGGGGCATTAATAAATATGATGACATGTCTTGATTTTATTGGTTAATTTTAGAAAATTTTCCTAAAGTTAACTTTAGACTCCATTCACCCATATCTATACTATACTGTTATAAGCGAAACAGTGTATAATTGGTTGGTTGGTCGGTCGGTTAACACCTTCCCAAAAAGTTTGTTAACACCTTCCAAAAAATAAAAAAAATTAAAATGCATATAAAATTTTATTTTGCAAAAAATAAACTACATATTTTACTTAATAAAGAACTCTTTTAATTATAATGCAACTAATATTCAATTACATTCTCTTTCAGTTATATTTAATTAAAATCGCATATTTATTAACAAATTTACAAAAATTATAAATCTATACTATACTATTATAAGCGAAAGAGAAACAGGGTATATAATTGTTTGGTTGGTCGATTAACACCTTCTCAAAGTGAAAACAATCTTAAACTATATAATCTATACTAGCGAAACAGGGTATAATTGGTTGGTTGGCCGGTCGGTTAACACCTTCCAAAAAAATAAAAGAAAAATTAAAATGCATATAAAATTTTATTTTGCAAAAAATAAACTACATATTTTACTTAATAAAGAACTCTTTTAATTATAATGCAACTAATATTCAATTACATATTCTTTCAGTTATATTCAATTAAAATCGCATATTTATTAACAAATTTATAAAAAATTATAAATCTATACTATACTATTATAAGCGAAAGAGAAACAGGGTATAATTGGTTGGTTGGTCGATTAATACCTTCCCAAAGTGAAAACAATCTTAAACTATATTATAAATAATTAAATTTTCATACAATTACAATTTAATATTAAATTATATTTTAGACAAAGATTACATTATGGACTATTATATAATCATAATTTGGATATGATAATATCAACAAAAATTTGAATATAAATATATACGATACTTCCATTTATATTTATATTATTATAATAAAATATAGTCATAATTCGAATAATATATCAGATAATTAAACGATTATTATTTAATAATATGTATTATGCCAATATTATATTAAATAATATATATGAGATATAAAATTATTAAAATATAAATACATATTATTTAAATTTAAGAAAGCCGTGTATCGCACGGGTTATAATCTATTATCTATCTATACTATACTATTATACGCAAAATAAGGTATATTTGATTAGTTGATTGATTGGTTAACAACTTCCAAAAAACTTATTAACATCTTACTAAAATTAGTTAGTTAAAAATATTATATTAAAATATTAATTTACTTATTATAAACAACAAAATTTATCAGTAAGGTTATTAACACCTTCCTAAAAATAACAAGTTAAAAATTTATATTAAAAATATTAATTTATTTATTATAAACAACAAAATTTACAAATAAGGCACAAAGTACATTTTTAAAAAATTTAAAAAAATGTGTAAAAAAGTCCAAATTCAATTAAATTATACTTACTACATCCTGGTCATCAATCAAAAAACAAGTATTTAGCAATCAAGTAAAAACTGTCAAACTTACTCTCAATTGCTTATATATTTAGAAAAACTTAACATATTTAACGCTTAGTTTGTTTCATTAAGGAAATATGGTCAATACTTTTGGGACATGCAAAAAAGAAATTATGGCCAATATAAATGGGACGGAGAAAGTATGTAATTTATTAAAAAGTAAAAAATCACATGTTTTATAGAATTATAAACATTTTCAATTATATCTCGATTAGAATCATCGTCCGCACACATTTATTTCTATAATTCTTTCTTCTATTAATTTAGGTAACACTAAATAATTTTTTTAAATATATCTATTGAATTTTTAAGATATTTAACAATAAATTTAAAAATAACATTAAATTAATGATATTTATTTATGTCATGAAATTAAGTATGAAACATATATAAATTTAAAAGTATTAATAAAATTTATTAAATTGAATTCAAATTTTCTATTAAATCAAATAATTAACATATTAGATAATAATAATAATAATAATAATAATACTACTACTACTACTACTAATAATAATAATAATAATAATAATAATAATAATAATAATAATAATAATAATAATAATAATAATAGATAATAGCCCCTGTTTTGCCCTTGTTTTGCACAGGTTACAGTTATAAGCAAAACAAGGTATATTTGGTTAGTTGGTTGGTTGGTTAACACCTTCCAAAAAAATTGTTAACACCTTCCTAAAAATAACAAGTTAAAAAATTCATTTTAAAAATATTATTTTATTTATAATAGACAATAAAATTTACCAATAAAACACAAAAGTACGTAACAAGATAGTACTATCAAAGGTCAAGATTTCGAAACTCATTAGCAAAATATTTAATTTTAATATTTATACGTTAACTTTCAAAATATTAGTAATGATCTAAAAGTTTAAATCATATTTGTACCGAGTTCTAAGCGTATTAGTTCTAATCGTATTCATAATATCTGCTTTGGTGTTTGTATTTTCGAAAGGATAAAACTTACAAGAAAGCCATGGTTAGTAATACAATTGCGGTTAACTATTGCTTGATGATAAAATCATACACATATCATGGATACTCATAGATAAAAAAAGGTTAAACAACTAAAAGATTAAGGAAAAATAACTAACAAAGAAAAACAGAAAGATTGAGGGCAAGTAACCAACATGATTACTTATAAATTTTAAATATATAAGTTACGTTACCTGCGTGTTATCGATGATTTTTGTTAAATATGAGAATATTCAAATATCAATTTCTAATCTGGTATTTAATTTAGAAAAATTGAAATTTATATTATACTATTATAAACAAAACAAGGTATAATTAATATATTAATTAATAATAATATATGATAGCCCGTGTTTTGCACGGGTTATAGACTAGTATTTTTTAATTAATTGGGGTACTCTAAAAGCATGGCAGTCAAATTTTTAGTTAACCGTACGTACATCTGTTCTAAGTTTATTAAACTACTGTATCAATCTAATAATCTATCATGGATTTAGAAATTCTTAAAATTTTTTAAAAAAATATTTACTAAAAGTAATATAATTAAATCCCTTTTACTGATTTAAGTACAATATTACTCATTATTTTCGATAATATTTATATTCCTACTTCTTAAATTATATTTTATTAATAAACATACTTACAATAATTGAACAAAGAAATGTGATATGAGTACAAAGTTAATAAAATTTGATATATCTATACTATTATATAAAAGCCAAAACATTAAAAGTTTGGTAGGTTGGTCGGTCGGTGCGGTACATGTTGATTTTACTTATTTACCCTTACTCAATTATAGATAAAATCCATCCAATAACTAAACAATTTCCTTTTTCAGGTTTCTATTTTGCAATAACTAAATAATTTCCTTTTTTAGGTAAAATACAAAATCTTTTATATTTGTCTAACTAAAATTTCTCATTTATTAATCAATTTCTTTTTTCGGGTTAAAAATATTATCTTTTCAATTTTTCAATAACTAAATAATTTCCTTTTTCATGTGAAATACAATATCTTTTACATTTTATCTGAATAAAATTTCTCCTTTTTTAAAAACAACAATCTATTATCTTTTATCTTTTTTAAGAAAATAACATAATTATATTATAATTACTATTAATTAAACTATTATCTGTTTCAGCCAAGACACGTTACATTTTCTCTTTTCTCTAACTAAAATCCCTCTTTTTCCGATTATATCGTGGACGGTTACCTTTTTCAGCCAAAAGACGTTACCTTTTTTCTTTTACTTTTACTAAAACCTCTTTTTTCCATTTATATCACGGACGTTTCTATTTAATAAAAGTAAAATAATAATATTATAATACTAATAATTAACGGATTACCTTTTCAGCTAAAACATATCATCTTTTCTAATTTTTCTAATTAAATTCCATTTTTTCCTAGAAATATCACAGGCAACATTAATTTCTCATTTTTCTGAAAACACTATCAACAATTTTATTTAGTAAAATAACATAATTTGATTATAATTACTATAAACTAATCAATTATATTTTGTCTAACTAAAATTTATGCTTTATTAATCAATTTCTTTTTTCAAGTTAAACATATTACCTTTTCTATTTTTCAGTAACTAAATAATTACTTTTACAGGTAAAATACAATAATTTTTACATTTTATCTAATTAAAATTTCTCCTTTTTTAAAAACACTACGAGCAATTTTGTTTAATAAAATAACATCATTATATTATAATTACTATTAACTAATCTTTTACTTTTTTCAGCCAAAACACGTTACCTTTTCTCTAATTAAAATCTCTCTTTTTCCAATTATATCATGGACGGTTACCCTTTTCAGCCAAAATATGTTACCTTTTTCTTTTCTCTTAATAAAACATCTCCTTTTCCAATTATATCACGGATGTTTCTATTTAATTAAAATAAAATAATAGTATTATAATGCTATTAATTAACCGATTACCTTTTCAGCTAAAACATATCATTTTTTTTTCTAATCAAATTTCCTTTTTTTTCTAGAAATATCACGGGCAACATTAATTTCTAATTTTCTAAAAACACTATTAGCAATTTTATTTAGTAAAATCACACAATTAGATTATAATTACTATAAACTAATCAATTACCTCTTTCACATAAATCATGTTACCTTTCTATTTTCTTTAACTAAATATCTCTTTTTTTCCCAATTATATCACGGGCGGTTCTATATATTACAATAAACTAATAATATTATAATATTAATAATTAACCTATTGTCTTTTTCAGCTAAAACGTATAATCTTTTCTATATTTTCTAACTAAAATCCCCTTTTTAATAGATTCACCATGGACAATATTAATTTCTCCTTTTCTAAAAATATTACGAGCAATTGTATTTTGTAAAATAACGTAACCAAATTATAATTACTATAAACTAATCAATTACTTTTTCACCTAGAATATGTTACCTTTTTAATTTTCTGTAACTAAATCCTCTCTTTTTCCAATCATATCATGGGCATTCTATTTAATAATTAAAATAATAATTTTATAATTACTAACAATTAACCAATTACCTTTTTCAACTCAAACCTATCATCTTTCTATATTTTCTAACTAAAATCCCTTCTTTTTCTGTAAATATCACGGATAACATTTATATAATTGTTATCAAATTATCTCATATAAAAATTTAAGACTCCGAAATTCATGTTTTAAAAAAATTAATTTAAATTAATGAAAAAATTCATCTAATGTTAAAAAAAATCCGTGCATCACACGAGTTTTAAGCTAGTATTAATAAAGAAAGAAAAAAGGAAAAAGCAGAGAGTCCCAAGTATGAGTAGGATTTGAGGGTTTTTAAAATTTTAGAGAAGATTTACGAGAGGTTGACGGAGGGAAAATTTTGATACATCGTTCACAAATTTGTCTTAAAAATGAAGTGAGGAGTTTGTTGGTGATACTCTTGGAGCTACTCCGAACATGTTAGCTATTTTATAATTTTAACTTTTATATTTATTTAATTATTTAAAATTTACATATTGCGATATAATAATTTTTTTATTTATTATTAATTGTATAAATAAAATTTAATTAAAATTAAGGTTCAAATGTTAGAATAAATCATATGTATAGATATGACATAATATATACGTGTATCTACCGATTAAAACTATGAGTATAGGTTAACAGCGGAAGCGTAACTGAATCGAAAGAGGCCATTGATGATTTTGAGAGAGTGCATAGAGTGTGAGTACTTGAGGGTTTTGATTCTCACTATTCTCCTCTATACGTAAGGATGGGGCGTGTGTATTTTCTGAATAATATGAGATGCATGTATTTTCTTCTCGCAAAAGATTCATTATATAGTGGAACTAATGGGACCAACCTTAATGGGCTAAACCCATAACCGTCCATCAAAGTTATGGACTTGGGTACTTAAGCCATTATTGGCATATGTCTAAATATAATTTTTTTGGATGTAATAATTAAAATAAATATTAAGTGCTATTTATATATTTAATTATTAATTAGGCTCAAGTCTTAATTAGATGATGAATAATAATACCCGATGGGTCACAAATAGTGGATTGAATCCCGTCGAATCCAACATTCTCCCACTTGGCCAAGAGTCAATATATCATCGACATAAAAATAACAAGACTTCACTGATTGAGCTTTACATTTCTTAAGACAGGCTAAATCATATATCATACAAGAACAGAATTAAAGGTTGTATCATACTTACGTACAAATATGAAACTGTCCTCCAGTTACAATCCAAGTATAATTAATAAAACTTAATAGAGATACTAGCTGAAGTCATGAACAATATAATATTTCATAATCAACAGCAAATCAATATGTCCATGAGGCCCTTACATAATTGGTTGTTCCATAAACTTCGAATGTGCACAATAATAGAAATAACAAACTAAATACTTTGTCCAAAAACCATAACATAAGGTGATCACAATACTAGTGTCTTAGAATAAAATTCATGAATCAATAAGAAAGATTATCAACCAAACACATGCTAGCAACATGTTCTCGAAAGAGATTGGGCGGTAAACCTTTTGTCAATGGATCCGCCTACATAGCAACTATACTAATTTGCTCAATAGACACTTGTTGTTTTTGAACTCTTTCTCGCACCACAAAATACTTTATATCTATGTGTTTTATCGCACACTTATCTTGTATTCTTTAGAGAAAGAAACAACAGATTTATTATCGCAATAAATTTTCAGTGGTCTAGAGATAGTGTCAACTATTTTGTGATACGTGACAAAATTCCTCGACCATAAAGCTTACTTCTTTGATTTATAGCAAGCAACAAATTCAGCTTTCATTGTAGAAGAGGTATGCAACGACTACTTAGCACTTTTCCATGATATTGCTCTTCTAGGAAGCATAAAAATGTAATCTGAAGTGGATTTTAACTCATCTTTACACCCAGCATAATCGGAATCCGAATAACCAATGACTTCAAGGTTATCCGTCTTTTGATATGTGAGCATAAAATCTTTAGTACCTTGCAAATATCGCATGACCTTTTTAACAACTTTCCAATGATCTGGACCTGGATTTATTTGGTATCGTCCTAGCATTCCAACAATATATGCTATGTATGGACGAGTACAAACCTGAGTATACATAAGACTCCGAACTGCCGAAGCATAAGGAGTATGTTCCATTTGATCCAATTCCTGCTGATTTTGAGGACATTGTTTCAAGCTAAATTTTGCATGTTAAAACTTTTGAGAACTTTGTCAATATAAGTTCTTTGTGATAAACCCAAAATTCCATGAGATTTATTTCTATGAATTCAATGCCCAAGACATAAGATGCTTCTCCCAGATCATTCATATCAAAATTCTTATGAAGGAATCTCTTTGTCTCATGCATTAAATTCATATCACTATTAGAGAGTATAATATCATCCACATACAATAAAACCTCTATAAATTAATATAGTCGGGAGCGAAGATTTTTATTAATTTAGAGAGATTTTAGTTAATCGATAAATTAATAATTATTAATTTACAGAGAATTTTTGACATCAAACAAAATTAACTTTTTATAATATAAATTTAAATATAATGAATTATACAATTTATATTTTATACTTAATTCAATTAATTCAATGTACGCTAATTTACATATTCAATGAGTATTACCGAGATTCAATGTAAAGATTCAAGTATATTGATATCAAAGATAGTACAACATTTTGGAGTCTGTTGCATGTATAGAAGCACTCAAGACTAGAGATGCACAAAAAGCCCTTCGGGCCCGGACTTTAAGAATCGGGCTGGGTCGGGCTTTTTCAAAAATCGGGTCAGGCCGGGCCGGGCTTTCTCTAAAATAAGAGGCCCGTTTTAGGTGCTCGGACCGGGCTTTTTTCGGGCTTATTTTTTTAATTTTTATATATGTAGTTTTTGTCTTTTTTTTTTTGCAAATCTAATATATTAATATACAAAAAAAAAAAATCTTACAAAAGAAACAACCTCTAAAGAGCTACGCCCTTGAACTTTTATAATCCAGAATACATAAGAAGAGACACCACGAAACCTAATACTAAAAACTACTAGCATAATACTTGTTTTTGGATGATACGAAATCTAAAAGCTACTAAAGCCATGATGATACGAAATGAATCCTTACTCGAAATAGGGGAAAAGTATCCTTATAATCAATTCATTTTCTTTGTTCGAAGCCCTTAGCAACCAATCTAGTTTTATATCTTTCGCTGTTACCATTAGGATCAAGCTTAGTTCTGTAGACCCATTTTCATGTTGGGTTTCAACCCAATATGATGTCATGGGCTTGGGTGGTCCAAGATATATTTGGGTAAGATAATAATTGTATGTGTAGACAATTATTATATATGGTATGTCTTGATCACTAAGTTGGGTAATTAGGGGCCAAGAATTGGAAGGCTCGTATAACAAGTATGGTAAGACTTGTAGAACAAGTATGGTAAGTCTTGGTGGCTAAGTTTTGGATGGCTATATATACATAGTCATATTGTATTTGTGTGATAAGGAGAATATTTAAGAGATGTAGTCTTAGGTATTGTATGGGAGATGATTGAGCATTGTTGGCTCAAGTATCGGGGTTGGGACACCATTAAGGTGTTATTGTTTTGATGTATTATTGATAACTGTTTTGATTAATAATATCGGTTGGGACGTGGGTGTTTCCACGTCAAATATTGTGTGTGTGTTCTTGTTTTGCTTTAACTTGTTGTTGATAGAAGTAGAAGTAATACTTGAATAACGTATGAACGTGCTTTGATGGATCTTGTCAACTAATCGATTGGTTGTGTGTGTCTCTGCATTGGTGGTTTGTGAATCTCGGATTGTGTAAGTCCCCTAACCTAACATTGCAACCTACAACTTTGACCCCTTGTGACAACTCAACTAGATCCCATACATCCTTCATGGATTTCAACTTATCCTCCATGGCTGCAAGCCAATGAGTTGAATGGTTACTAACAATAGCTTCTTATAAGAAACGTGATCAGGTCCCATGCCAAGATTAGACTCAATTTCATCAAAATACACAATATTATCATCCGAGATTGCTGATCGTCTTACTCTTTCTGACTTCCTGAGAGGTTCAGTAGTGTTATTGTCATCTTAAAGTGGTTCTTGATGTACATTCTCATTTGCACCAACATTTTTATCATCATTTTTTGGTGCACTAATAATACTAGCTTATAACCTGTTGCACGGGTTATAAGCTAGTATTATTGGAAGATTTGATTTGATATTTTTGGATATATCTTAATAATTGTAAGATTATATTTTAAATTAAAAGGTAACTTGTTTTGGTTAAAAAAATAATAATGATTGAAAGATATGATATAATTAATATATTTAGGTGTTTATAAAAAATGATCTCTTTTAATTAAAAAGTAACGTATTTTAATTAGAAAAGACAATATTCTACTTACCATTAATTCTATTATATTTTTATATATTAATAAGGATAATCGAACCGAAAACCAAAACGATAAAATTTCAATATTTCGGTTGTTATTATAATATATAAATATAAAGTGATTGTCAAAGCTTCCTCAAGAAGACTCACAAAGCTTCCTTAAGGAGACTCACAAAGCTTCCTCAAGAAGACTCACAAAACTTCCTCAAGAAGACTTGCAAAACTTATTTAAGAAGACTTGTAATCCTTAGCAAAGAAGAATGGAATAGCTTACTTAGTAAGACTTATAAACCAACTCCTATAAATAGGCCAGCTGGTGAAACAGATTTATACAACACATATAACTTTCTCTTTACAACTATTATTCTCTCTATATACGATTCTTATACTAAGATAACGAAATTCTTTCTAGTTTATAATTATTTAGTTGAAGATTGAAAACGCAAGATTTACAACACGTTATCAGCACGAGTCTCTTCCAGCTAAACTATTCAACAAAAGAGGTAAGTTTCAAATTTGTCATTCTATTTCGAATACTAAAATTATTGTTATTTATAGTTATTCAAATACTATAAAGATGGCCATGCCGTCAAGTACTACTACTATAAAGATGGCTCTGCCGTCAAGTAGTATTCAAAAGTTTTTGATCGGCTATGCCGTCGTAACTTTTGAATTGAATTATTAATCTATATGTATCGTTGTTTGTTAATTGTTTAAATCTAAATCTTGATGTGCTATAATATATCATGTTCAAATCATTATCAGAATGGCCAATCTTGTGAAATTAGAGTTTGTTGCTTTGGATGTATCTGGAGATAATTATTTATCTTGGGTACTCGATGCGGAATTACACCTTAGTGCTAATGGGTTAAAGATACTATAGAATTAGGAAAAACCCCAACCGTTGAACAAAATGCCAAAGCTATCATTTTTCTAAGGCATCACATTCATGAAAACTTAAAATCTGAATACCTCACACTCAAAAATTCACTCACTCTTTGGACCAATCTCAAAGATAGGTTTGACCACAAAAAACTTATCCATCTACCACATGCTCGTTATGATTGGATCAATTTAAGGTTACAAGATTTTAAATCTGTTGCTGAATATAATTCTGCCTTGTTCAAAATAAGCTCAAAGCTAATCTTCTGTGGTGAGAAAGTTATTGATACTGAGATGATTGAAAAGACCCTTTCGACCTTCCACCCCAACACTATGATCTTGGCACAACAATACAGGGAACGCAATTTCCAGAAATATAGTGAGCTGATATCTCTCATTCTTGTAGCTGAGAAAAATAATGAGTTGTTCGAAGTACATAACACGTCATTCCGGAAGAATTAGCGTGGGAAAGGGCATAGAGGAGGACGAGGTTATGGACGAAACCGTGGACGTGGAAATTTTCGTGGTCGGTTTCGAAATCAGTATCACTCTGGCCACTTGAAGTGGCAGCGTGATGGCTACAACAACTCTAGCCACCAGAAGTGGCAAAATGAGGTGCCAAATAAAAGGAAGGCACCACAGGAAGGAGATACTAGATATATATGTTTTAGATGTGGGGCTCATGGGCATTGGACTCGTACTTATCATACACCTAGACATCTTATAGAACTTTACGAGTCATCTAAAAAGCAAAATGGACAAAGGATGGAAACAAATTTGGCTAGCTTTAACGATGAACCAACCAACAAGACTCCAACTGGACTTAATAATAATGCTAATCTTTACTACGGCTTAGATGACTAGTTCTTATATGTATCGCTTTAAATGCTTGTTCCTTATTTATTTGCTTTGATTTCCTATTTTAATGTACTTGTTTTACGTTCTTGTTTTATGTACTTCGGTTTGCTTTAATAAAGTTTTTGATTACTTATATATGTGCACAGTATAAAATATGGGAGATATATGCACTGCTGATTGCGCCACCACTCACACAATTCTACAAAATTAGAAATATTTCTCACAGTTGACTAAAACCAACTCACATGTCTGGACCATTTCGGGAATATCAAATATAATAGAGGGTTTTGGGAAAGCCAATTTTATCCTACCAAACGAGACACAAATTCACGTACATAATGCTCTATATTCTAGTAAATCTACTAGAAATCTTTTGAGTTTTAAAGACATTCGTCTTAATGATTTCCACATAGAAACTACTAGTGAGAATGAAAAAAGAAAATCTCCTTATCACTTCAACCTTTTCAGGTCAAAAGAAAATCTTAGAAAAATTACAGTCAATATCTTCTGGATTATGCTACAAAAATTAGAGTCATTAAGTCTCATACTATCACCATTCTGAAAATCATAGACCAAAAATCACTCACCCTTTGGCATGAAGGACTTGGTCATCCAGGAGTATCTATGATGCGTCGTATTATAGAAAATTCTATTGGACATCCCCTTAAAGATCAAAAGGTTATACCACATAATGAACTTCCTTGTTCAACATGTTCTTTAGGAAAACTAATTGTTCAACCATCTCCAGTTAAACTTCAAACCGAGTCTCCAAATTTCTTAGAAAGAATCCAATGAGACATTTGTGGTCCTATTCACCCGTCATCCGGTCGATTCAGATATTTTATAGTTCTAATTGATGCATCAACTAGATGGTCTCATGTCTGTCTACTCTCTACACGAAATACAGTCTTTGCCAAATTACTTGCTCAAATAATCAAATTGCGAGCCCAATTTCCTGACCATCCCATTAAATCAATTCGACTAGATAATGCTTCTGAATTACATCTGCAACTTCCAATGATTATTGTATGTCAGTAGGGATCTCAGTCGAACACCCTGTAGCTCACGTGCATACACAAAATGGCTTAGCAGAATCTCTAATTAAAAGACTTCAACTCATTGCATGTCCCTTACTTTTAAGAGCCAAATTGCCTACATTTGTTTGGGGTCATGCAATACTTCATGCATCAAACATAATTAAGATAAGACCATCTTCTTACCACAAACAATATCCCCATGAGTTAGTTCTTGGCCAAGTTCTTGATATTTCTCACTTTAAGATTTTTGGTTGTGCCGTATATGTTCCCATTGCACCCCCATAGAGATCCAAAATGGGTCCACAAAGAAGAGTAGGCATATATGTTGGTTTTGACTCACCATCTATCATAAGATATCTTGAACCGTTAACTGGTGATGTGTTTACTACTCATTATGCTGACTGTCATTTTGAGGAGTCTGTGTTCCCTCCATTAGGGGGAGATAATGTTTTGCATAAATTAAATTTTGAACTATCATGGAATGCAGCAGGATTAAATGCTATTGATCCACATACAAAAAAAATGTGAATCTGAGGTTTTATGGATCATTCATATGCAAAATATTGCTAATCAAATGCCGGATGCTTTTAATGATTCTAGACTTATTATAAAATCGCATATACCCGCTGTTCCGGCCAGGGTTGCAATCCCTGTTCATAAATCAATTCCTGAAGAATTGATTGGTGATTAAAAACAGCGTGGTAGACCTATTGGTGCGAAAGATGTTGTACCATGAAAATGAAAATTGAATGGACCTGCCCATGAAGTGGCAAATGTTCCTGAAGTAACTACATCAAATACCCCAGAAGTGGTATCACCTCCTGAAGAGGTTCAAGCCCCTGAAGTGGCTGTGACAAGACCACCCGAAATGGTATTACCTCTAGAAGAGGATATTGCCCCTGAAGTGGCATATGCTTCCATAGAAGCAAAGGTACCTGAAAATTATGAGATCTCAATAAGTTATGTACATAATGGGAAATTATTTGATCGTGGGAGTATTGAGGTTGATGATGTATGTGCTTTTTCCGTGGCATGTGATATTATTATGAACTCCGATCCTGAACCACAAAGTGTGAAAGAATGTCGACAAGAGATGATTGGCCAAAATGGAAAATTGCAATTCAGGAAGAATTGCAATCCTTGAGCAATAGAAATGTATTTGGACCTGCAGTCCAATCACCAGCTGGTGTGGTTCCCATTGGGAATAGATGGGTATTTATACGAAAACGAAATTAGAGAAATGAAATTATAAGTTATAAGGCCCGACTGGTAGCCTAGGGATTCTCTCAGAGGCCTGGATTTGATTACCAGGAAACCTACTCTCCTGTAATGGATGGAGTCACTTTTCATTTTCTAATGGGTATGGCTTGTATGGAAAGATTAGAAACACGTCTAATGGACGTCGTGATAGCCTACCTTTATGGATCACTTGATAGTGATATTTATATGAAAATCCCTGAAGGATTAAAGTTAGAGGAAACTAAGCCTCGACATTTATACTCAGTTAAACTACAACGATCATTATATGGCTTGAAACAATCTGGTCGTATGTGGTAAAAAAGGCTTAGTGAATATTTATTGAATGATTAGTATATTAATAATCAAGTGTGTCCATGTGTGTTTATGAAAAGGTCATAATATGGTTTTGTTATTATTGCTGTATATGTGGATGATTTGAATATTGTAGATACTTCTGAAGATATTACTAATGCTGCTAACTATTTGAAAAATGAGTTTGAAATGAAAGATCTTGGAAAGAAAAGATTTTGTTTAGGTATACAGGTGGAGCATTTATCTTCAGGCATATTTATTCATCAATAAACCTATACAGAAAAGGTTCTTGATCGGTTCTACATGGACAAAACTCATCCAGTAACTACACCAACGGTGGTTCGATCACTAGAAGTTGAGAAAGATCCATTCCTCCCTAGAAAAGAAGATAAAGATGCACTTAGGCCTGAAGTTCCATAACTTAGTACAATTGGAGCTCTTATGTATCTTGCAAATAACACACGACCTAATATTGCATTTGCTATGAACCAGTTGGCGAGGTTCAGTTCTGATCCAACTAAAAGACATTGGGATGGGATCAAACATAAATTCAGATATCTCCGAGAAACAATTGATCTTGGGCTATTCTTCCCAAACAATTCAAAATCGCAATTGGTTGGATATGCGGATGCCGGGTATATGTCCGATCATCATTTTGGACGATCTCAAACAGGTTTTCTATTCACATATTGTGGTACTGCTATTTCTTGGAAGTCTACAAAACAGACTATGGCGACAACTTCATTTAACCATGCAGAGTTACTTGCAATACATGAAGCAAGCAGAGAATGCATTTGGTTATTATATGTCATTCAACATATTCGAGAATCATGTGGCTTATCAAGTATTTCAGACAGTCCTACAATTATGTTCGAAGACAACTCGGCTTGCATTAAACAAATAAAGGAAGGCTATATCAAAGGGGATCGAACACAACATATCCTGCCAAAAATTTTCAACACTCATGAGCTACAAGAAAATGGTGGCATTGATGTACGACAAGTTCGCTCATATGATAACCTGACAGATTTACTTACAGAGTCACTACCTACATCAATATTTGAAAAGCTGCAAAGCAATATTGGCATGCGAAGATTGAGGAAATTATTACACCAAGATGTCAAATTGTGAGACGTTTTATTCAGGGGGAGACTGTACTCTTTCCTTCGTCAAGGTTTTTATCCCACTGGGTTTTTCATTGCAAGGTTTTAATGAGGTAATTAATCCCTGCAATAACTCGCTTTTGACAATTAATGGGGAGTGTTATAATATATAAATATAAAGTGATTGTCAAAGCTTCCTCAAGAAGATTCACAAAACTTCCTCAAGAAGACTCACAAAGCTTCCTCAAGAAGACTCACAAAACTTCCTCAAGAAGACTAACAAAACCTATCTAAGAAGACTTCTAAAATTAGCAAAGAAGAATTGAATAGTTTACTTAGTAAGATTTACGGATATTCTCTTTGGTACATTCGTGGAATTGGCTTTTGCCAATGGTACCATCACATTTTTGGCTTCTATACGTGGTACACCTGAAATATTATTTATTTCTTAGTCATACCCTTTTTAAGTAAAACGTTAAAAAAACGTTAAACACCGTTTAATCACTGTTAATGACTATTAAAAATAAAAGGGATGTTCTCTTTGGTACACTCGTGGAATTGGCTTTTACCAATGGTAACATCATATTTTTGGCTTCTATACATGGTGCACGTGAAATATTACCAGTTGTCTAACTGAAGGGTATGACTAAGAGAGAAATAATACGTCAGGTGTATCATGTATAGAAGCCAAAAATGTGATGATACCATTGGCAAAAGCCAATTCCATGAGTGTACCAAAGAGAATATCCTAAGATTTATAAACCAACCCCTATAAATAAATCAGTTTTATATAACACATATAACTTTCTCTTTACAACTATTATTCTCTCTACATACGATTCTTATACTAAGAAAATGAAATTCTTTCTAGTTATAATTATTTAGTTGAAAATTCAAAACTCAAGATTTACAACAGTTGTAATATAATAGTACACACAATCTAGATATTAATATTTTTTTCACTGCAGTGAGGCATGAGCTGTGTGTGGACCCGTAGTGGGCTCAATATCTGATACATTTAACAACCGGGCCCAAACCCCGAGCTAGTTAACTACCAATAATTACCGGTTTTCATACATTTTTCTTCCTGAGCTGCAATTATACACTACAGTCCATACCAACCAAACATTGCGCAGTTTCCCCTGCGTGCTTTATAAATCCAACAACGGACACCCCATTTCTGGTGTGACATTCAAATGTAGAGGGACGTCTGTTTTAGCTTTTAATAACGTAGTACAATTCATCAGAGTTTTTGATTTTTATACCAACAAGAAAAACTTTAACGGATGTGATCATAAGTCATAACAAATGGCAAAAAAACTGAGGTTATTTGTTAGAAATTTTATAGAAGAAAAAAATAATTTTTTTTTTGAACATTTACCCATATCTCATTTCACTACCTCAATTTTTATTAATCTGAATTATGAGCAAAAGATAAAATGCCGTTTGGCATTGCTTAAAATAAGTTACTTTTGATTTAATGGAGGTATTTTTAATTTAAAGGAGAAAGTAAAGTTGTTTACTTTAAGTTGAATGAATCTGTTTGGGTAATTTTACTTAAAGTTAAATGGGGGTTTAATAATTTTGACTTATAGTGAAATTTGATTTAAAAAAATTTTAAATTCATAATATTTAAACTTTACAAGAATCGTGAAAAAAAAAACTCGATAAGTCATAAGTCATAAGTCAAAAGTACCTAAATGGAACGTATGACTTAAAGTAGTTTTTTAACTTAAAGCCGGCTTTAAGCCGGTGTACCCAAACAGAGCAAAAACTCCGCAAAGTAAAAAACTCTTTAAAGGAGGTGTTGCCAAACGGGCTGAAAGTAAACGCAATTAGGTTTGATAAATGAACATTATTAATCAAGGTGTGTATTTTATTAAGATTGAAAACGAATTTGAGTAATTCGGGTACAAGTCGTATCCGACTTGTTAACAATTAATATAATTGGTATTTATACAATAAACGGGCGAATTCGAATCTTATATAATAAGATTGGTTCTAAGTGTTTAAATAAAAAAATACATATAAATGATTGGGATATATAGTAAAATTAGTTTCAAGGTGTTTATAAATGATAACACCTTTTAATTAAAACGTAACATGTTTTAAATAGAAAAGTTAGTTGACTAGTTATTATTAATTATATTAATTTATTATTTATTAATTAAAAAAGGTTCAAATATTAATATACATATTCGAATTCGGGTTGAATTTTAGCAAACTATTAAAATATTAATCCAAACCGGATCATATTCGAATGAGTAATTACAAATTTGAAGTGGATTCGATTATACTATTATCCGCATATATTTGATTCATTTCGTCACTATTTTTTACATTTTCATATGAGATAAGTTCTACGGAGACCAACATCTGAGTGAAGACCATATATATTATGCACTAAAAATATTATATATATACTAGCTTAAAACCTGTGCGATGCACGAATTTTTTCAATATTTTATGACTTTTTTCATTAATTTGAATTAATATTTTCAAAATATGAATTTTGTAAGCTTAAATTATTAAATGAGATGATGATCATAATTATTTAAATGTTATTCGTGATATTTTTAGAAAATGAGTGATTTTAGTTAGAAAATATATAAAAGGTGATAGATTTTAGTTGAAAAAGTTAATCGGTTAATTATTTGTAATTATTAAATTATTATTTTATTTTTATTAAATATAATGTCCATGATATAATTGGAAAAAGAGAGGACTTAGTTAGAAACAATTTAAAAGGTAACATGTTTTAGGTGAAAAAGGTAATTGATTAGATTATATTAATTATAATTTAATTATGTTATTTTACTAAATAAAATTGCTCGTAATGTTTTTAGAAAAGAAGAAATTGATGTTGCTCGTGATATTTCTAGAAAAAGAGGGATTTTAGTTAGAAAATATAGAAAAGATGATACGTTTAAACTGAAAAAGGTAATTGGTTAATTATTAATATTATAATATTATTGTTTTATTCTATTAAATAGAACCGTCCGTGATATAATTGGAAAACGAGATATTTTAGTTTAAAAAAATAGAAAAGGTAACGTGAAAATTAAAAAAGTGACATGCTTTAGGTGAAAATGGTAATTGATTAGTTTATAATAATTATAATTTAATTGTTATTTTACTAAATAAAATTGCTCGTAGTGTTTTTAGAAAATGAGAAATTAATGTTACCCGTGATATTTTTAGAAAAAAAAAAGAAATTTAGTTAGAAAAAATAAAAAAAATGATACATTTTTGCTGAAAAGGTAATCGGTAATTATTAGCAATATAATATTATTATTTTATTTTTATTAAATAAAATCGTCCGTGATATAATTGGAAAAAGAGAGGTTTTAGTTAGAGAAAACGGTGTTTTGGCCGAAAAAGGTGACCCTTGATATAATTGGAAAAAGAAATATTTTAGTTAGAGAAATGAGAAAAGATAAAGTGTTTTGGCTGACAAAGTTAATTGATTAGTTAATAATAATTGTAATATACTTTTTAGTTAGATAAATATAGAAAATATTATATTTTACCTAAAAAGGAAATTACTTAGTATTGAAAAATAGAAAAGGTAATATGTGAAAAAAAGGAAATTGATTAGTAAAGCGGTAAAGGAGAAATAAGGAAATTACTTAGTATTGAAAAATAGAAAAGGTAATATGTTTAACCTGAAATAGGAAATTGATTAGTAAAGGAGAAATTTTAGTTAGATAAAATATAAAAGATATAAATTGAATAGCTAGTAGGATGAATTATCTGTAATTAAGTAAGGATAAATAAGTAAAATCAACTGGTCCATACCGACCGACCAAACTTTTAATGTTTCGATTTTTATATAAACCCGTGATATAATTGGAAAAAGAAATATTTTAGTTAGAGAAATGAGAAAAAGTAATGTGTTTTGGCACACAAAGTTAATTGATTAGTTAATAGTAATTATAATATACTTTTTAGTTAGATAAATATAGAAGATATTATATTTTACCTAAAAAGGAAATTACTTAGTACTGAAAAATAGAAAAAGTAATATGTTTAACATGAAAAAGGAAATTGATTAGTAAATGAGAAATAAGGAAATTACTTAGTATTGAAAAATAGAAAAGGTAATATGTTTAACCTGAAAAAGGAAATTGATTAGTAAAGGAGAAATTCTAGTTGGATAAAATATAAAAGATATAAATTGATTAGTTAGTATAATGGATTTTATTTATAATTAAGCAAGGGTAAATAAATAAAATCAATAGGTACCATACCGACCGACCAAACTTTTAACGTTTCGACTTTTATATAATAGTATGATTGATATATATATATATATATATATATATATATATATATATATATATATATATATATATGGGGTTACTCAAATGAGACCCCTCTTATAATGAGACCCTTTCTTATAATGAGTCCCCCTCATATTTCTTTTATTCTAAAGGGCCCCGCCAGGGGCACCCAATACGAAAAATGATTAAAATTATACTCTCTATCCATTCATTAAAGAAAAATTTTTAAAAAAAAACTGCTGCCACGTCATCATTTTTTTAAAAAAAAATAAATTATTTTTTAATTTTTTTTTTGTGAATAAATAGATGGTAGAATTATAAGACTTTTTCGTATTGGGTGCCCCTGGTGGATCCCTTTAAAATAGACGAAATATGAGGGGGACTTATTATAAGAGGGGTCTCATTTGAGCACCTCCCCATATATATATATATATATATATATTTGCAAATCATATATGATTTGCAAGTAGAACATGTTTTGGAAAACAATACGTTGTGCAATATTTTGTTTGCAGAACATATATAATTTTCAAGATTTTTAATGAAATTTGCATGTAAAACATGATTTTCAATGAAATAAATGAAATAGTGATTTTTATAGAACATGATTTTCAATGAAAAAGTTTTTGTAACGTTTTGATTGATATATGTACTACAATCTCTTCTAAATATTTTGGTTTCCATAAAATTTAAGGGGTCCTTTGGCAAATCTGAATAATATATTTATGAATGATTAAAATTCTGAAAGATTAATAATCTGAATTCTGAATAAATAATATCATTTGGTAAAAAATTTACCAAAATATCTTAATGATGTCAAATTACTTCTTTTTTTTGCGTTATGGATGAAACATGTTATTTTAACAATTTTTTTGAATTCTCTATTAAATGACATTTTAATTAAATATAATAATATAGTATGAATAAAACAAATAATATTTAATATAGTAATATTATAAAAACTGTATGTACGAAATAACTATATAATAAATAATACCATAAATTATTTTATTTTTTTGTGAAATGTTCTAGGAAAATATAGAATTGTTATCTATTGGATTCTTTTTTTTTTTTTGAACATTATTGCTGTTATTATTCATGTTTCTTGAAAAGTGAGTTAACAGATGACCTAGTGAGTTAACAGATGACCTAGAAAGGAGAAATCAAAAGAAAAGAAGGAGCATCTTAGCGCTTAAGCTAGATGTTTTTGTTTGAATCGTTAAGAAATTTTTTAATCATTAAGAAGTAAAAAAGGATATCAAAATAATCTTAAGCGATAAAATTGATTCATTAAGAGAGATTAAGAAGGATTAAGAGAAAAACAAATGACCCCTAACTCTTTTCAACAATGCTATTTATGTTTGGACAGAAGTTTAGTTTCTAGACAAATTATTAAATTTTTGTCAAGAGTTTCTAAACAAATTCCAATTATGTGAAGTGTTGTAAAATGTAAGAAATTTAAGTCTGATAGTTTTCCCTAAAAAAAAAAGTGTGCTAGTTTTTTTTTATTTACTTTCCGTCCTACTCAACTCGATATTGTTTATTTGGTTTTATGAAGTGAAATTTTTATTATCTTTAAAAAGGTAATGTGTTTTAGCACACAAAGTTAATTAATTAGTTAATAGTAATTATAATATACTTTTTAGTTAGATAAATATAGAAGATATTATATTTTACCTAAAAAGGAAATTACTTTAGTATTGAAAAATAGAAAAAGTAATATGTTTAACATAAAAAGGGAAATTGATTAGTAAATGAGAAATAAGGAAATTACTTAGTATTGAAAAATAGAAAAGGTAATATGTTTAACCTGAAAAAGGAAATTGATTAGTAAAGGGAAAATTTTAGTTAGATAAAATATAAAAGATATAAATTGATTAGTTAGTATGATAAATTTTATCTATAATTAAGTAAGGATAAATAAGTAAAATCAACAGGTAACATACCGATCGACCAAACTTTTAATGTTTCGACTTTTATATAATAGTATTGACATAAATCTATACTATAATATTATAAGCAAAACAACCTCTATTTGGTTGGTTGGTAGTTTGGTAACTTATTTGGTCACTTATTTGGTACACTCAATATCAATCATTGGATTTTAAAATAGATTAATGAAAATCGTTGGATATAATAATAATAAATTTTTTTTATACATTTATATTATATTATTATATAATAATAATACTTAAATAATAATTTAAGTAGACGAAAACACGTAAGAGTTAGGACAGAAGTTCAAACTCATAAAACAAGAGGAGTCCTAAATAAAGAACAATAGCTAGCGTCTACACCGTACACAAGATGTAAGAAAAAAAAAGATGGCAAACAACGGTCCTTTAGAAAATTTAAACAAACATATATATTATTTTAAAATACTAAAAAAATATTTCTTTTCTAATATTTAAAATACTCTTTTAGGTTTCAAGTTCGAATCCCACTAACAACATATCTCTATCAAACATATATATTATTTTATAAAAAACTACTATCACGAATTTAAGATTCAATTCTCGTCAACAACATATTATTAATTAAAAATTATGTCGTTAAAAATTCTGTCAAACATGTATTATAATATTTTATTATTTTCTATAATTTATTTTCCTACTAATTAAAAAATATATATGAAAATATGGGTAATAAAACAAAAATAAAAAAAAACATACGTGCATCACACGAGTAATAAGCTATATAGTAAAAAATTACACAAAATCTAGAAAACACTTAAAATATAGAAAATTTTGTATAAAAATAAAAAAAAGTTTACATGATTAGATAAATTTCACTTTTTCTATCAAATAAAAGTTAAAAAGAATATTTTTTGTGTAATATATATGTATTGATATGGGTTTAAAGTAAGCCCTAGAAATACATTTAATGACACATTGAATGAACCTAGGTTGGTCCAAAGTCAAAAGCCCAATTGTGAGGCCCAAAACCCTAATTATGATAATAATTTCGTAATTAGATAAATCAGCAAAAATAGGACTCCGTTATCAAGTCCTATGGATATCCAAATTCTTTAGGGAGTGATCCCCAAGTCATAGGAGTCCAATACGAATTAGCCTTCCTCATGGAAGGATCTAGAAACGGGCTTAGAGTGGGTATGTTGTCCACCAAGATACCAAACCCTACTCTAACTCTAAGGCTACGAATGCCTATATAAAGGACCTGATCCTTCAACCTAGAACTACATTTTTGATTGGCTTGATTCTTGATATTTGCAAGATACGTAGGCATCTTGTGAGGACCCGAGTTAAGTCACGAAACACTTGATCAGCCATTAAAGCTCGAAGCTTCCATAAACCCTAGCATTAAATACGTAATAAATATACCCTATTTTTCGTTCCACAACATTTGGCGCCGTCTGTGGGAACCGGATATCAACCATGGTTACCACCCGGAGAACACCAACACTTTCTGAAACTATTACTAGTACCACCGCACCCCCAATTGGAGAACAGGTACCCCCAAGGACGGATTCCCAAACACTAATCACTCAACCTCAAGGAACCGAAATGCAAACTCATGGGTCGTTACCCTTAGTGACGAATCCCACCACCCAAGGGACGAATCCCCTTTAGATGGTGGTCGCCCCTCTCGGAGGGCAGTCCGCTCCACCCATCGCTCAGATTTCTACTACTGTGATCCCCGCAAGCAAGAACCCGATATATGGGTTGCCAAATTATCCCCCATACCAGGCCGGACCAAGTGGTCATGCCCTCCAAATACACGAGCCGTACAACCCACCTTACATCAGGGGTTTAGGACCCGACCAAGGCCACCTCTGATGATACATCCTCAGAAGATGAGGATAGAGATCAACCCCCGAGGAGGCGTCGTCCAAGTAAGGAACCTATCGGGCAAGGTCGACGAAGAATTTATGATGGACCCCCTCTAACAGCTGCTGAAAAAATTAAGGCTCAAGAAGCCAAGATCCAGAAACTAAAGGAGGACATAGAACGGGAGCAACAAAGGCAGAATCAGGGCCGACCCCCACCAACAACAGGAGGAGAAATTCCTTTTGTTGATTTGGAAGGAACCCCAAGGAGAGAGAGGAGGGCTGAGGTCCCTAGAAGAGGAAACATGAGGGTCGAAATCCCCAGAGGCGACCCTAAAGACCTGATGCAACTTGGAGATCCTGATGATCCAACTCCACCATTCACTGAGGAGGTGATGAATGCACGCATATCACGAAAGTTCAAGATGCCTACCATAAAGGCTTACGATGGAACGGGAGACCCCGCTAATCATGTAAGGACTGATCCTGAGAAAAGAAACAAGAATCAGTACTCCCGGTTCCATAAAGATGTGGGACACGATACCGACGATTGTAGACAATTGAAAGATGAGATTGAGTTTTTGATCCGCAAGGAAAAATTGAAAAAATTCTGCAAAGATGGGGATCGGGGAAACCCAAGGCAAGATTATGATAGGAAAGATGACGATCGTAACCGCAATCAGCAGCCCCGGGGGCCAGTGATCAACATGATCTTCGGTGGCCCAACAGCGGCTAGGACAAGTAGAAATTCCAGAAAGGCGTATGCACGAGAAGTGATGCACATTGTAGGGGAAGCGCCAAAACGTGCAAAGACGAAAGTCTCAATTGGATTCGATGATTCGGACCTTGAAGGGGGTGAAGTTTCCCCATGATGACCCCCCGGTTATCTCACCTGTGATAGGCAACTCCCAAGTGAAGAGAGTCTTGATCGACAATGGAGCATCGGTGGACATTTTGTTTCATGATGCCTTCTTAAAAATGGGATATACTGAGTCTCAGTTGACACCGTCAAACATGCCCATATATGGGTTCAACGGAGTGGAGTCGAAAGTCGAGGAACAATTCAGCTACCTATGATTATAGGGCAGGAGCCACGGGATGCTACTCAGATGTTAAATTTCTTGGTTATCAAAGCTACATCCACATACAATGCTATCCTAGGTAGGACGGGACTACATGCTTTCAAGGCGGTTGCCTCTACCTATCATTTAAAGGTTAAGTTCCCAACCAGAAATGGAGTAGAAGAAGAGAAAGGGGATCAAAAGATGGCAAAGAGTTGTTATGTAGCCGCACTAAGGCCGGATGGAACCGGGGGGCAGGTCCTCCCAATCGAGGATATGGATGTTCGAGAGAATGAAGAGCGGAGAGGAAAACCAGCAGAGGACTTGCTTCCCGTACCTTTGGAGTTGGGAGATTTTGAGAAGGTTACTTACATCGGGGCATCTTTGAAAGACCCCTTGAAGAGCAAATTGACCTCCTTCTTGCAAGACAATAGTGACATCTTCGCGTGGACAGCAGTTGACATGCCAGGGACAGATCCCCAATTGATAACACACAGCCTGAATGTGGATCCAAACCGGAAGACAGTGAAACAAAAGAAGAGAAATTTCGCACTTGAGAGGCAAGAAGCCATAAAACAGGAAGTTGACAAACTCCTAGAGGCGGGGTTCATTGAGGAAATCCAGTTCCCGGAATGGTTGGCCAATCCAGTGATGGTCAAGAAGGCTAATGGAAAGTGGAGGATGTGTATAGACTTCACTGATCTGAACGACGCATGCCCAAAGGACTGTTTTCCCTTGCCAAGGATCGATACATTGATAGATGCCATGGCTGGGCACGAGATGTTAAGCTTCATGGATGGCTTTAGTGGATATAATCAGATCAAGATGCATAAGGATGATATTCCTAAGGTATCGTTTATCACCGACTTCGGTGTGTATTGTTACCTGGTCATGGCTTTTGGACTGAAAAATGCAGGAGCTATGTTCGCACTTATTCACGCAAGAGAACGTGGTCAACAAGTAATATATGGTAAATAGGATTCGTTCCCACAGAGACTCGAATTGTTCGTTTTAGTTCACTTATACACCAGCTTATGATTTACACTCACTGCCAAGACAATCACAATTTTGGTTTTGATTAACTAATGATTAAATACCAACTATGAAAATTACGAGAAAATAACTTAACGATTAACTTATAATAAACAAACATGGGATTTCAATTTCATTAACCACTTCATCTAGAATCTTATGCCCCTTTAACCTAGCATGTGACAGAGTTGATTACTGATTAGATGCACTAAACTGATACACACCAACTTTCGTTGTGCGTATACCATCCTACTGATCATCCACAATTGATAGAAGTCAAGTAGTCACCAAATATGCTTAGTTCCTATATGTCTATAGCAATTGAACACATACCGGTTAAAAATCAAGCATCCAGAAAACCACATAGTCAGTGCAAGACGGTTAGAATTACACCACAAATTAATACATGTTCTTCGCATGCAAAAACCTATGCTACATGAATTGTTCTAAACCCTAGATCCACTTTCGCATTCACCAGGATTAAACAAACAATTACAGGTGTTCGCAACTCACCTATAACGAATAAGCGTAATCATACTAGGAAATCAATACAATCAATCACACACCAAGGCATAAAAAACACTTAATTACTAGAATCCATAGAAAAATCCATTAAAATCCCATGATAACGAGTTAGCCCATAATCGACCTAATCGCCATCATGGGTTTAAGTGTAAACATGATCGAAAAAGAGTTATGATAAACCAAACAAGAGTAGTGAAAGAGTATACGAAAACAACCGAGCATTCAACGCAATAGGAGATTACAAATATGAAATGAAAACTATGAAACCCCCAAAAAGCTTGATGCTCTCCCAATGATTCTTCTTTCTCTCAAATCCACCTTAGAATAATACGATGCTCCTCATTGATAATTAGGGATTTTCCCCAATAGTACATAATAACTGGGCTTCCAAGACACAAGGCTGCACATCTCATCCGAACCGGCCCTTCAGAACAAGCCCAACAGCAGAAAAAAAATAGTATTTCTCAGCCAGCCACGCGCTCTATACAGGCGCGGGCGCGCCTGGCCCCCCTGTCCAGAATCTCGATTTTGCTCCGTTCCTCTGTTGGCTGCTGCACAATGCTCCGATATGCTCCCTGATCGACATGTTATCTCAGCCCTCGACACTTCCAGCTCTAAACCATCCGAAACACGCAATTCCACCACCTTATTCCCCAAACGATACTCTGCACACTAAAAACAAGAAAACACATCAAAAGACACTAAACACTCGGTTACAAGCGGTCAATTTAAGCCGAAATGGAACGTATTTAGTGGACATAAAGTCCACTAACACACCCCCAAACTTAAACCGATGCTTGTCCCCAAGCATAAACAGACACTAAACAATCCAATGAAATGCAATGCATGAATGCAACTAATATGAAAATGCAAGTGATCCCCTTCAAACCAACCAAAACCAACAAGCAAGCAAATACTCAAAGAAATGCAACTAAATCCAAATAGAGCTCGCCTATATCCCCGTATACTAACAACACATGGACAGAAACGTGCACGCGTGCTGTGCTCATCAGAGATACCCCCAAACCAAACCAAGACCATACCTATTCTTAGCCAAACAACCACCAGGTTTAAAAACAGAATGAACGTTAGACACAAGATCCCTCCAGATACACCGCCATAGTCCACTTGAGTTGACAAGAAATCATGCTTAATTACTAACACATATGACACATAGCACTATATATACAACGCATGCTTATTTAACCGTGCAATGGATGAGACCCCTAAAGGCTTATACAATAATACCCATGTAACGAGAGTTAGGTCAGTGGATCCCAGACTATAAAAGCCTTAGGTCACTAGGCACAAAGTCCCCTCGTACTTAATTGCTCGAGTATTAAAGAGCTCACCCTGGTTAATTTTGCAATTACACAATTTACAGGACTCTTTTTTTTTATTTTCTTTTTCATTTTTTTTGGTAGACAATCTGGAGTGAGAATTCTCATCTCCAACCCTAGACCACTCATATAAATATGAGCCGGCTACTAGCCATTTGACACCTATTTATTAATACTATTCACAATTATCATGAATTTCTTTGTTTCCCCCAAACTTATACTTAAGTGTTCCTTCGCTTTCAAGAATCTATCAAACATTCTAGGTTTAAACTAGGTGTTAACTTTTAGCAACCAAACAGACATGGCCGGGTCCAATTCAAAAGCACTCAATGAGACTGTGATTGTGTAAAAATTTTGTTTCTGAACAAGCAAATCAGTTTCATAAGAACCATAAAGCAACCCTCTACTCATCATTAGTGCACTCAATCAGACACCTACCTACCAGTCAGAATTAGTTCGTTCTAAGGGATCGTTAAAAATGCATGAATGCATGAATTATGCTATGCAATCTGGAATGCCACTACATGACTCACAAATAAACAATATGCATGATACATGATGAACAATTTAAACAATATGCATGATAATACTACACTACATGTCCTATATGCATCTAAGTACTAATCACAATCTTCATTTCCCACCCCCAAACTTAAAATCTTCAATGTCCCCATTGAAGGCAAGAAACAAATAAAGTGCACAGAGATACCTCAATCATCAGTAGGATCACCCTCCTCGGGTGAGTCCGGTGGTGGATAAACAACTACATCTCCATACTGAGGCCAAACAACCTCAACCCCTGTAGCTAAAAATGCCGTGCACAAAGCCTGTGCTAGATCATCAGCAAAACGGCTCTGCCTCTCATCAACAGCATCTATCCGCCTAGCGAGCCTCCTGAAGTGAGACTCGGTCAAACCAGTACTCTCACTCACAACACCCCTCCGTGCTCTCGAAGGACCAGCTCTAGCCTCCTACTGCGGACGTGGTGGCACATCACCACCAAGAATGTAACCCAAGCCTCGCGGATGTGGCTCACCACCATCCCACTCAGCCAACCTAGCAATAGCCGCCTTGTCTATGCAGCTAGCTGGCAACTGTAACTGCTCCTCTGCTGGCCAGCGAATACCCACATCTAAACACAATCGAACAACCACTGAGCCATAAGGAATTGCTGCAGTGGAACCCCCTTGCATGAACCTGATCATGTTCCGATGAATAACACTACCCACATCGATGTACCTTTCATTCACAATAGCCCATAAAAGAATAGCTCTCTCCACAGTCACCTCATGAGAATGTGAGGATGGTAATATGTTTGCACAAATAAACAAATTCCAGGCCTTAGCATACCTGTTCAACGTAGAAGCCGGAAAAGTAATCGGCTCCGTCGACCCCGCCCTGCGCTTCCATTCAGTGCCCAGAACTGTCATCTGCCTCAGAATGGCCTCAAGATCTACATCCCCACGGCCCTTCACCCCATAGTCCTCTTCACCAGGTGCAGGTGCTGGAACATCCAAAACCCTAGTGATGGCAGCAGGAGTATAATCGACCACAAAACCACGAACTGTAGAATACCCATTCTTCAGTTTCTTTGCATTAGCATAGAACTCTCTAACGATACTCAAAGGTACCGCCTCAGCCACCTCACACACCGTATCCCATCCCCGCCTCATAATCATGCCCACCAGATCTCCATCCATGATACCCGGAGTAAAACCCCTCTCTTTGACCACTGGCTTGGTCAACAATCGCGTAAATTCTTCTTGAGCCTCTGGTGAATTGAAACTAGGAGCATTCCCCCCACTAGATGAAGAATCAGTAGAGGCCACAGATCTTCTTGTTCTCTTAGAAGCCATGGAATTGATGGTAAGAGGTTTGTGTGTATAGGTTGGATTGTGTTTTGAGAGATTTGGATGAAAGTAGTGGCTAGGGTTTGTAATTGTAGAAGTGGTGTAGTGGGTATGTGTTTATATAGGTTAAAAACCCCAAAAACTGATTTCCCCTCTTTAATTTTCTGTTTTGGATCTTTTTTTTCGTTTTTTTTAACAGCAGCTTTCCGCGCGCTCGCGCCCTGTGCAGCGCGCCCGCGCCTCCTCTCAGCAAATCCCGCGCGCCCGCGCCGAAACTTTCTGCCAATTTTTATTTTATTTTTTCATTCTTGTACAACAAAACGTAGATTGCCTCCCACGAAGCGCTTCTTTTACGTCAATAGCTTGACATGACTTCCATGATTTACTCAGTAGTTGCAAGAATCGCCGTTTCAGCTCCACGATTCGATACCTCACCAAAGTACGGTTTCAATCTCTGACCATTGACTTTGAAAGACTGATCAGGTGATTTCTCAAAAATTTCAACCGCTCCATGCGGAAACACGGTTTTGACAACAAAGGGCCCTGACCATCTCGACTTAAGCTTTCCTGGAAACAGACGAAGGCGAGAATTAAATAACAACACGGTTTGGCCAGGAACAAATACCTTGTTGACTAAACGATGATCATGCCATCGCTTCACTTTTTCTTTGTATAGTTTATTGTTCTCATAGGCTTGCAAGCGAAACTCATCCATCTCATTGAATTGCACCATTCTCTTTTCACCCGCGGCTTTAAGATCAAAATTTAGCTTCTTCAAATCCCAATAAGCCTTGTGCTCTAATTCTGCCGGCAAATGACAAGCTTTCCCATAGACAAGCTGATATGGAGACATACCCAAAGGTGTTTTATATGCCGTTCGATAAGCCCAGGCGGCTTCATCGAGTTTCAGAGACCAATCCTTTCTTGAAGGACTCACCACCTTTTCCAGAATACGCTTGATTTCACGATTAGACACTTCAGCTTGGCCATTGGTCTGAGGATGGTATGCTGTAGCTACCCGATGATTGATATTGTATCTGGCCATAAGATTAGTGAACTAGCGATTTCAAATATGAGTGCCTTCATCACTGATAATGACTCGAGGAGTGCCAAATCTGGTGAAGATGTTCTTCTGAAGGAACTTAAGCACGACATTGGCATCATTGGTCGGGAGTGCTTTGACCTCAACCCATTTAGAGACGTAATCAACGGCTAACAAGATATATTGATTGTTGCATGAGGAGATAAACGGTCCCATGAAGTCGATTCCCCAAACATCGAAAATTTCCACTTCCAACATTACATTAAGGGGCATCTCATCCCTCCTCGATATGTTACCAACACGCTGACAATGGTCACACCTTAAGACATACTGATGAGCATCCTTAAAAATAGAAGGCCAATAGAAACCCGCTTGAAGAATTCGAGTTGTAGTCTTTTCACCTCCATAGTGGCCTCCATATGTCGTGGCGTGATAATCCCTCAAAATAGCCTCTGTTTCACTGTACGGCACACATCTTCTAATAACCTGATCAGCTCCCTGTTTAAACAGATATGGTTCATCCCAACGATACCGTTTGACTTCATGCAAGAACTTCTTCCCTTGTGCATAAGAGAGCTCGGGTGGAATCACTTGACTAACCAGAAAGTTCACAATGTCTGCGTACCATGGCTCTTCTTCTTGCACCCTAAACAATTGCTCATCCGGGAAGAATTCATTAATGATGGTACCATCTCGAGAGGATTTACTAGTGTCCTCCAGTCGAGAAAGATGGTCAGCTACTTGATTCTCTGTCCCTTTTCTATCCTTAATCTCCACATCAAATTCTTGTAACAGAAGTACCCAACGAATCAACCGAGGTTTGGAGTCCTTTTTAGAAAGCAGATATCTAATAGCCGCGTGATCCGTGTACACCATTACCTTTGTACCAAGCAAGTAAGAACGAAATTTTTCAAAACCATAGACTATGGCCAACAGCTCCTTCTCAGTAGTAGTGTAGTTCAACTGAGCCTCATTAAGGGTCTTGCTTGCATAATAGATCACATGAAACACTTTCTCTTTCTTTTGGCCAAGAACGGCCCCCACTGCATAATCGCTAGCGTCAAACATCATAGCGAAAGGTTCACTCCAATCAGGAGTAATGATCACTGGTGTTGAAACCAATTTCTTTTTCAGAGTCTCGAAAGCGGTCAAACATTCTTCGTCAAATTTAAAAGGAACGTCCTTTTCCAAGAGCTTACACAACGGTTTGGAGATTTTTGAGAAGTCTTTGATGAAACGCCTGTAGAACCCTGCATGACCAAGGAAACTGCGAATCCCTCTCACTGAATTAGGTAGTGGAAGATTTTCAATTGTTTCTATTTTTGCTCTGTCCACCTCTAGACCTCTCCGTGACACCTTGTGCCCAAGGATAGTTCCCTCCTGCACCATGAAATGGCATTTCTCCCAGTTAAGCACTAGATTAGTCTCCACACATCTTTTCAGAACCGCACCCAGATTTTGCAAACATTCGTCGAAAGAAAGACCAATTACAGAAAAGTCATCCATGAAAACTTCTACGGTCTTACCAATCATGTCTGAAAAGATAGCCATCATACACCTTTGAAAGGTGCCAGGTGCACCACACAAACCAAAAGAGACCCGCCGAAAAGCAAATGTACCAAATGGACATGTGAATGTCGTCTTCTCCTGATCCTCAGGAGGAATACAGATTTGATTATACCCAGAATATCCATCCAGAAGGCAATAGTACTCATGACCTGCAAGTCTGTCTAGCATCTGATCGATAAAGGGCAAAGGAAAATGATCCTTCCTGGTGGCCTTGTTCAATTTCCGGTAGTCCATACAGATTCTCCAACCAGTGACTGTGCGAGTGGAGATAAGTTCATTCTTCTTGATGTGTAAAATAACTGCAAGCGCACAGTGTTTAGTTGTAGCAAATACAGATCGATCCTCAGAGACTATGAATTTTCAAAACCCTAACAATTAACTCAGGCGAACTAGACAATAAGTTTTGAGATGGGATTTAATTAACCTAATTAACCTAGTTAGCAAAGATTATCAAATAATACGGAAAACCTAGGAATCTGAATCCGTTAATCAATCACAATCAATATCAACTCGCTCTAAAATCAGTCCTCTTTTCTTCCCAAATAAGATATATCAATCAACGAGACAAGCATATACTATGAAACTTGTTATCAAACAATAACCTATCAAAACTTCAAAGAGCAAGCATAGGTTATGAAAAATAAATCTGGTAACAATAATATATCAAAATCACTTTGTCAATTGAATAATTAAGCACCAAGAAAAATTATGAGAACCAATTAATAGAAACGAGAAGAAATCAAGAGCAATTAAATTAACTTCATCTTCATCCTAGGACAAGAAATTTAGCTAGACATGATTAAATAATAAATGATATAATTATATGTAAAACACTTGTAAAACATAAAAGAACAGAATAATGTAAACTAATAATATGATTATCACTTTAATAATATAAGACTACGACTCAGGTGTATAAGAAAAACAATGTCAAGTAATTAAACTTGATATGCTAATGGCAACGCAACAACCTAAATTAATTAATTATTAATCTAATGAACCAAGAAAGCATGCAAACTTACGTAAATATAAATCTGAATGTAAAATCAAGATATCACCAACAACGTACCGAAAGAAAACAGAGCAGGAGAGAATAAATAAATTGATTAAAATGAAAGTAAATTACATATAAAATTCTAGGTGTCTAAATTACAAGGGAGAAGGCCATATATATAGGGGAAAATATTGGGTTTGCCCTCTTTGATTACAATCCAATCTTGAATATAATTTCTTCAATTTCCTTTTCTTCTCGGATAAGTATTCGATTTTTCCTCCAATTTCCTTGACTTCAAGTATTTTCCACCTCCTTTCCCTTTTTGCACCTTTTTCTGCTTGAAATATGTTTTTATTTATTTTCCTACAAAACAAAATAAAACAATTTATTAATTAATAAAATTACGAAAACTAACATAAAATAGGTATTAAAAATATGATGAATTATGACCCTATCAAATGCCCCCATACCTATCTTTTGCTCGTCCTCGAGAAAAATAAATATAAAATACTACCTAAATATATAATACCACTTCCGTAGGTGATCACGGTTGCATTTGGCATATGCAACAAGCCCTTTAAACCCTTAGGCAGCCCTAGTGGACGAGTGAGGTCTCGTGAGGGCCTATAGTGAATGTACCCACAAAATCCATCTAGCTCATGTAAAAGATTGCTCAATGCAACACCACACATACAAGTCATCTCATGCTACATCAACTTAAGAAATCAAAGTGAATTTGCAATGTCTTGGTGTGTAAGGTGCAAGTATTCACATAGTCTACTCAAAGAAATATGCAGAGGTCATTAGAAGTCCACGTCAAGTGTAAAAATGAGTTGGTAACCATGCTAAGCCCACAAGAGTACATCTTAGAGTCAAAACTTGGGATCTCCTATGCACAAAACAAGCAATAACTCACCTTTCACTCACAAAAGAATATTCACTCAAGAACAAGGGTAAGTGTATCACTCCATTCCAACAAAATCATAAGCATGCTTGACATTTGGTATCAATCTAACTTTAACACAACATACATTAATGATGATAATCAAAAGGTCTTTTATTTGGGTTGTAATGGGGCTAGGGACAAGGTTTGTCAAGTAAGGCCAAATAAGGTGAAGTGTCAAAAGCTAGTAGAAACCATAATAAATCATACACAACACCATACATCCTCCCCATACATGGATTTCTAAAAATTTTCTTCCAACAAACTGCTTAACTAGTCGAATGAAGAAGGATCGCACAAAACACATAAACATAAGTATGCTCTCATATGATTTTCTTTTTTTTTTCTTTTTTTTTCTTTTTCCTTTTTTTTTCCTTTTTTTTTTCTTTTTTCGAGAGCTAAGATAAATATATACGCAACGAAAATCCTTCTTCAAAAATTTATTGAATAACGACCGACAAATAAGCAACAAAACCCAATATTTCCTCAAAAGTAATGAACAAAAGTAAACTCCATCTGACACACCTTATTACTCCCTCAACTTACTACTAGCCTTTGACAAATGGGATCAAATATACGTAAGGCTGCACAACAAAAAGGTCTAGGCAAGTAATGTGGTGTGTCACCGAAAAAATAGGATTAAGCTCAAATGGGTAACTAATTGATCATATAAAGGGTGTGGTAATTTGGATAATAATTGGTTATTCCTAAACGCCTTTATCATCTTATCATCAAATAATGTCATGCATTTCAAGAAAGGTCTCTAACAAGTGCTAGCAATGCAAACAACATGTGGACACTCAAGCAAATGAATATAAAATGCAAAAGATATGCATATAGGCTCAAAATCTCACTTGGTGGCAAAACATAATCAATCCCAAGCAAAAATCTCTTTAATGCACCTACTTGTACTCAAAGCATGGAAACCAAATCTTCTTGCACATATTCATGTCCTTTTAATTACTTACAACATTCAATAAGTCTACTAGTTTCAACTCGCTAGTGTATGTGTGTGCACAAGAACTTAGCAAATCACTTCTTAATCAAAAGCTTCAGAAACACAAGAGTACTATAGCATGTAAAGGTGCATCAAGCCAACTTTTAACAAGTAATCAATTCACAAGGCTAGAATTATTTTTGTATTTTTTTTCATTTTTCAATTTTTTTGGGTTTTTTTTAATAATAATACTACTAAATCCCTCCCCCATACCTAAATCATGCATTGTCCTCAATGTATGCAAATGAGAGAAAAAATGACAAAGTAAAAGGACGAGAATACCTGATAAAGGCAAGACGGAGGAATAGAACTAACTACTATATACAACAAGGTAACTTACTTGAGTCACGCATCAAGGAGGTGGATCACCTCCTCCTCATAATCAACTGGCAGTTCTAAAAATGGTTTAAGGCGTTGACCATTAACTTTAAATGTTTCACCAGTTTTAGGATTTTCAATTTCAATAGCACCATGAGGAAAAACAACTTTAACAACATATGGGCCCTCCCATCTAGATCTCAATTTGCCAGGAAATAAATGCAGCCTAGAGTTGTATAAAAGAACTTTTTGACCAAGAGAAAAAGATTTTCTCAAAATAGATTTATCATGCAAAATTTTAATTCTTTCCTTATAAATCTTAGCATTTTCATAGGCATCATTCCTGATTTCTTCTAACTCAGACAGTTGTAACTTCCTATGACTACCAGCAGTGGGTAAATCAAAATTCAACTCTTTAATGGCCCAAAAAGCTCTATGTTCAAGTTCAACGGGAAGATGACATGCTTTACCAAAAACAATCCTATAAGGAGACATGCCCAAAACAGTCTTAAAAGCAGTGCGATAAGCCCAAAGTGCATCTATCAACTTAACAGACCAATCTTTCCTATTTGAATTGACAGTTTTCTCTAGAATTTGTTTAATCTGCCTATTAGAGACCTCAACTTGACCACTAGTTTGAGGATGGTAAGGTGTGGCTATCTTATGAGTGATGGAATACTTCCTCAAAAGAGACTCAAACTGATGGTTTTTGAAATGCTTACCTTGGTCACTAATTATAGCTCTAGGCGTACCAAATCTAGAAAAGATATTCTCCTTTAAGAACTTAAGAACTACCTTGTTATCATTAGACTTAGTTGGTATGGCTTCGACCCATTTAGAGACATAATCAACCGCTAAGAGAATGTAGAGGTTACCAAAAGAGTTAGGAAAGGGACCCATAAAATCTATTCCCCAAACATCAAAGATCTCAATAACTAAGATTGGATTCATTGGCATCATGTTTCTTCTAGTGATCTTTCCTAAATGTTGACACCTACTACAAGCGGCACAAAATTCAGCAG
Source organism: Saposhnikovia divaricata (assembly GCA_036435485.1). NCBI lineage: Eukaryota > Viridiplantae > Streptophyta > Magnoliopsida > Apiales > Apiaceae > Saposhnikovia > Saposhnikovia divaricata. The sequence goes on from CM071598.1 coordinate 63,824,679, forward strand.
AATCTTTAAACAGATTGGGCCAGTAGAAACCAGATTGAAGTATTTTAGCAGCAGTCTTTTTAGCACTAAAGTGACCTCCACAAGCCTGATCATGACAAAAGGAAAGTATACTTCTAAACTCATGGTTTGGAACACACCTCCTAATGATTTGGTCCGAACAATACTTAAAAAGATAGGGATCATCCCAAAAGAAGTATTTGACTTGTGAGAGAAATTTGGATTTATCTTGCTTAGACCAATGAGAAGGAATAGCACCAGTGACAAGGTAGTTAACAATATTAGCAAACCAAGGAGTGGTAGATATGGAAAGAAGGTGCTCATCAGGAAAAGACTCATTCAAAGGCATATCAATGGTGGACTCCACTACTAGACGGGAAAGATGATCAGCAACAACATTTTCAGAACCCTTCTTATCCCTAATTTCTAGGTCAAACTCTTGGAGCAACAAGACCCACCTAATCAATCGGGCTTTTGAGTCTTTCTTAGAGAAGAGATATCTAAGAGCAGAGTGGTCTGTGTAAACAATGATTTTCGAACCTATAAGATACGACCTGAATTTTTCAAGAGCAAAAACAACAGCTTGAAGTTCTTTTTCAGTGGTGGAGTAGTTGAGTTGAGCATCATTTAGGGTCTTACTAGCATAGTATATGACATGAGGTATCTTATTAATTCTTTGTCCCAAAACTACTCCTACGGCATAATCAGACGCGTCACACATAAGCTCAAAAGGTTGATTCCAATCAGGGGACTGAATGATAGGGGCTGAGGTCAATTCTTTCTTAAGATGATCAAATGATTGAAGACATTCATTAGAGAATTCAAATTTTATGTCCTTAGAAAGAAGATTGGTCAATGGCCTAGCCTTTTTGCTAAAATCTTTAATGAAACGCCTATAAAAACCAGCATGCCCTAAAAAGGAACGAATTTCTTTGATAGATTTTGGTGGAGGTAGATTAGCAATGAGATCAATTTTAGCTTTATCAACTTCAATTCCCTTTGACGAAATTTTATGACCAAGAACAATTCCTTCTTTAACCATGAAATGACACTTTCCCCAATTAGGAACAAGGTTTGTTTCTTTACATCGTTTTAAAACTAAGTCAAGATGATGAAGACACTGATGAAAAGAAGAACCAAAGATGGAAAAGTCATCTATAAAGATTTCTAGGAATTCTCCTACCATGTCAGAGAAAATGCTCATCATACATCTTTGAAAGGTGGCAGGGGCAGTGGTTAGACCAAAAGCTAAATGACGATAGGCAAAGGTTCCAAATGGACAAGTGAAGGTGGTCTTTTCTTGATCCTCAGGAGCAATGGGAATTTGAAAATAGCCAGAAAATCCATCTAGAAAGCAATAGTATGAGTGACCTGCTAACCTTTCTAAGATTTGATCAATGAAGGGTAGAGGAAAATGATCTTTTCTAGTGGCAGCATTTAGTTTCCTATAATCAATACACATTCTCCAACCAGATTGGACACGAGTGGGAACTAGTTTATCATCCTCATTGACAACTACAGTGATCCCTGACTTTTTAGGCACTACTTGAACAGGACTGACCCAAGAACTATCAGATATAGGATAGATGATTCCATTATCTAGACATTTAAGGATTTCCTTCCTAACAACTTCCTTAAGAGTCGGGTTTAACCTCCTTTGCGGCTCCCTAACTGGTTTAGCATCATCAACTAAGTGAATTCTATGTTGGACAATGGCAGGGCTAATTCCCTTGATATCGGATATGCTCCACCCTATGGCTTCCTTATTCTCTCTAAGTACAAGTAAGAGTTCTTCCTCTTGAGAAGGTGACAGATCAGATGCAATTATGACTGGGAAAGACTCAGAAGGGCCTAGAAACATATACTTAAGAGTTTCGGGAAGAGGTTTGAGTTCTAATTCTGGTGGACTTGTTTCAACTGATTCATTAGCTTCATAAAGTGGCAAAGGAGAAGGTTCTAACTCTTGGCTGGTACTAGGAATGGTGGACTCTAACATTTCATTGACCTTATTTTTATGACAAGTATCTTCCCATTCTTGACCAAAGTAGTTTTGATAAAAGCTAAGCACATCATCAACATTCATGACTTCATTATCAACTAACTCATCAATCATGTTAATTCCTATGGGTTGGTCAAAATAGTCATTGGGTTGTTTTCCTACATTGAAAATGTTGAGATCAATTGTCATGTTTCCAAAAGTTAGCTTCATTAAACCATTCCTACAGTTAATTAAGGCATTAGACGTGACAAGAAAAGGTCTTCCTAAAATTATGGGAATTTGATTTTTGAGATTTTTGACTGGTTCGGTTTCTAGAACAACAAAATCGACGGGGAAGACAAAATCACCAACCTTAATCAACACATCTTCCACTATACCTGTAGGAGTTTTAACAGAACGATCAGCTAACTGAAGAGTAACACTAGTCTTCTTAAGTTCACCTAAACCCAAGGCTTGATAGACAGATAATGGAAGAAGATTCACACTAGCTCCTAGATCGAGTAAAGCTTTATCAATGAAAGTATCACCTATGACACAAGAGATGGTAGGACAACCATGATCCTTATACTTCACAGAGATTTGATTTGACAAAATAGAACTAACATGAGATGTTAGGAAAGCTTTCCTAGGAACATGAGTGGTTCTTTTATGAGTACATAAATCTTTTAGACACTTAGCATAAGAGGGAACTTGTTGAATCGCATCTAAAAGAGGAATGTTAATCTTGACTTGCTTAAAGACTTCCAAAATCTTATCTAACTGAGCAGATTGTTTGTTTGAAGTAAGTCTTTGAGGAAACGGGGCTTTTGGCTAAAAGACTTTTTCATTAGACACATCAGAGTGGGGTTTCGAAGGTGGTTCATCGGATGGTGATGACTCATCAGCTTTATCTACTTCAGAACTCTCGGAATTTGAAGATTGCTTAAGACTAGGATTCAAGAGCAAAGGATTTGGTTCAGATGTTAGCTTATCTTCTTCTTGAGTATTGACACCAGCATGATTGTTGAATTGATTACCAGATCTTAGAGAGATGACAGAATTTACATTTTCATGAGACTTTTGATTTGAATGAAATTTAGGATTTGTCTCGGGTTGACTAGGAAATCTATTTTTCTCTCTCTCACTGATTGTGTTTGCCAATTGACTGACTTGGACCTCTAGCTTAGATATGGCTTGAGTGTTGGAATTTATTAACTGCCTATCCTGGGTCATAGCTTGCATGAAAGATTGTTGAGATTTGAGTAATGCCTCCATACTCTTTTCAATTGAATTCAATTTCTTATCAGATTCACTAAAACCAGGAGGATTCATGGGGATTGAGTTTGGATAATGACCAAGATTTTGAGGTGGATATGAATTAGGATTTTGAGTTGGGTATGGACCAGGATTGGGCTTTTGAAAAGCAGGTTGAGGATTCTGATTGTACTGATTGTATTGACCTTGGTTCCATGAGAAATTTGGGTGACTCTTCCAACCAGGATTATATGTGGGTGCATAAGGATCATTCCTAACTCTAGGTTGAAACATGGCATTGACTTGTTCAATTTCAGGGCAATTCTCTACAACATGATTAGGAGAACTACAGTTTGCACAGAGAGACATTTGAGAGGACGCATTGTTGGTTTTTAAGGCTTCTAGACGTCTAGTGAGTGTAGCTAACTTAGCTTCGGTTGCAATAGAATTACCAACTGTGTGTAAGCCCTTAGATGAGTTAGATTTTTCAGCTTCTTGATTAGGTTCCCTAGTTGACTCCCACAACATTGTTCTTTCAGCTAACTCCTCAAAAAATTGCCAAGCTTCATCTTCATCTTTATCCATAAACTTACCATTACACATAGACTCTAACAAAGCAGTGGTTTGGCTATCTAAGGCTTCGTAAAGAATTTTGCAAAGTCTCCATTTTTCTATACCATGTTGAGGACATTTAGACAACAACTTTTTAAATCTATCAAAATATTTCCAAAAAGACTCATTCCGATTTTGTTGAAATTGGTTGATTTCATTCCTAAGTCTGTTTGCCTTATGGTTTGGAAAATATTTTTTAAGAAAGATAGCAACAAATCCTTCCCATGTGGAAATAGAATTAACGGGTAGACTGTACAACCATTGTTTAGCATCTTCTTTCAAAGCAAAATTAATAAGCCCGAGCCTAATGGAATCCTCACTCAATTGTTGAAGTTTCTGTAATGCACACACTTCCTCAAACTCTCGAATGAAAAGATATGGATCCTCTCCCTCTACCCCAGCAAACCTGGGTAACATGCTAATGTTGTGATGTTTGATTTCAAAGTTATTCGCGGTTACTGCGGGTAAGACTATGCATGAGGGTTGAGCGGTACGAGCGGGGTAACAACGGTCTTTAAGTGAAACAGCCATGACTGCGGGTTGAACTTCTAATTCTTTTGACTCAATTCTAGTGGGTGAAGAGAACTCGAGTTGCCTCACTACTTTAGGAGATGACAGATTGGTTTGTCTTACTAATCTAGAGGTAGTGTCTCGAACCCAAGCACTTTGCATACAAGAGAAGTAAACAATTAAGCACGTAGCAGACAAGAGCTATAAGTAAACACCTAAAAAAAATGGAAAATTAAAAAGAAAAATCTATATTATCCTAAAAAAAAAATCTAGACCTTGCTCCTAACAATAAGATACTACTAAAAGTCACAACTCAAAAAGCACTCGTCCTGACTGGCCAGGCAGGTGCAAGCATTGCCAAGAGGCTAAACACCTTTCTAGACACCAATCCAAATTATCCAGGTAAGCGTCACGCTTGCCTAGACACCAAACGAAAGAATACTTAGTGATTTGTTCCTCCTAGATTCTCTTCCTAGTTGAGCGTGAGATCCTAGGGCTAACGTCTACTTAGTTTTATTAAGGAAAGGGGAATGCAAGATGAAGGAATTAGTGATTTGTGGGCCAAGGAAAGGGTGATTAAATCCCTCACCTTATCTTGTAATTGGGTGGCACCCTTAAGATTGATTGAATGATGCAACACACAAAGAACAAGAAAATAAACACTTATGGATGCACTACACTACGTGTTCTATTCTAAATTGTACGTACCTCTTTCCTCCAGCAATCACCACAGTTATATAAGATGGAAAGCAATAAATACAATAAAGAAATCTAGATGATGTGATCCTATGTGAGAGAATGAATGATGCAGCAAATTGGTTTTTAACAAACAATTAACTAACTAATATTTTTGGGTTTTTTGAATTTTTAATTTTTTTTGAGTTTTTTAATAATGAGAAAGAAAGAAAAATAGAGAGAGGTGATACGGAATACCGAAAAGCGCTTCTAAAAATTTCAAAAGAGACAGCGAGGCCTTCTAGCGATCTTCTTGTCCAAGCTTTTCTCCGCTTCACAATTCCCTAAAAAAAACAAACAAAAGAAAACAAGAAACTAATCCGAAGAATTAATATCAAGGAAAGAAAATTACCAATAGTCCCCGGCAGCGGCGCCAAAAAATTGATGTGTAAAATAACTGCAAGCGCACAGTGTTTAGTTGTAGCAAATACAGATCGATCCTCAGAGAATATGAATTTTCAAAACCCTAACAATTAACTCAGGCGAACTAGACAATAAGTTTTGAGATGGGATTTAATTAACCTAATTAACCTAGTTAGCAAAGATTATCAAATAATACGGAAAACCTAGGAATCTGAATCTGAATCCGTTAATCAATCACAATCAATATCAACTCGCTCTAAAATCAGTCCTCTTTTCTTCCCAAATAAGATATATCAATCAACGAGACAAGCATATACTATGAAACTTGTTATCAAACAATAACCTATCAAAACTTCAAAGAGCAAGCATAGGTTATGAAAAATAAATCTGGTAACAATAATATATCAAAATCACTTTGTCAATTGAATAATTAAGCACCAAGAAAAATTATGAGAACCAATTAATAAAAACGAGAAGAAATCAAGAGCAATTAAATTAACTTCATCTTCATCCTAGGACAAGAAATTTAGCTAGACATGATTAAATAATAAATGATATAATTATATGTAAAACACTTGTAAAACATAAAAGAACAGAATAATGTAAACTAATAATATGATTATCACTTTAATAATATAAGACTACGACTCAGGTGTATAAGAAAAACAATGTCAAGTAATTAAACTTGATATGCTAATGGCAACGCAACAACCTAAATTAATTAATTATTAATCTAATGAACCAAGAAAGCATGCAAACTTACGTAAATATAAATCTGAATGTAAAATCAAGATATCACCCACAACGTACCGAAAGAAAACAGAGCAGGAGAGAATAAATAAATTGATTAAAATGAAAGTAAATTACATATAAAATTCTAGGTGTCTAAATTACAAGGGAGAAGGCCATATATATAGGGGAAAATATTGGGTTTGCCCTCTTTGATTACAATCCAATCTTGAATATAATTTCTTCAATTTCCTTTTCTTCTCGGATAAGTATTCGATTTTTCCTCCAATTTCCTTGACTTCAAGTATTTTCCACCTCCTTTCCCTTTTTGCACCTTTTCCTGCTTGAAATCTGTTTTTATTTATTTTCCTACAAAACAAAATAAAACAATTTATTAATTAATAAAATTACGAAAACTAACATAAAATAGGTATTAAAAATATGATGAATTATGACCCTATCACTTCTCATTGGTGATTACCTTCATGCCCCCTTTCTTCGGCACACATTGAACTGGGCTTACCCTTGAACTATCAGAAATGGGATAGATAATCCCTACATCCAACCACTTGATAATTTCTTTCTTCACAACTTCTTTCATGATTGGATTTAGACATCTCTGATGTTCCACTATTGGTTTACTCCCTTCTTCTAGTGGAATTTTATGTTGACAGTAAGCCGGACTAATCCCCTTGATGTCTGCAATAGTCCATCCAATGGCTGATTTGAATTCTCTAAGAACTCTCAAGAGCTTGTCTTCCTCAGCATCTGACAGGTTAGCAACAATAATCACAGGTAAAGTAGATGACTCACCAAGAGAGGCATACCTTAAGTGATCAGGTAGTGGTTTGAGCTCTAGAGTTGGAGCTTCTTCAATGGATGGTTTCAACCGCTCATGCGACCCCTTCAATTCAGATAGACCTAAAGATTCCACTGGTCTCTCAAATTTCCTTTGCCATGGAGTAGCATCAAGGAATAACAGTTGCTCATCTATATCATCTTCTTCCAATAAAGAATCACCAATTAGTGCTTTTTCCAATGTGTCATTCATGAGCAGATGCTCAATTTTTGATTGCACTGCCGACTCAACCAAGTCTATCTTCAAACACTGCTCTTCTTCAGTTGGAAACTTCATAGTCTTAAAAACATTGAAGGCGACATTCTGATCATGCACCCTCATAGTGAGTTCCCCTTTCTATACGTCAATCAAGGTCTGACCCGTGGCCAAGAATGGTCTCCCAAGAATGATAGGGATTTTATTATCTTCTTCAAAATCAAGTATGACGAAATCCGCTGGAAAGATAAGTTTGTCCACTTTCACCAGAACATCTTCTACAATTCCTCGAGGGTAGGTGATTGAGCGATTAGCTAACTGGAGTGACATGTTTGTAGGCTTAGGCTCCGGAAGACCAAGTTGCAAGAAAACCGAATAAGGCATGAGGTTGATGCTTGCCCCTAAAACACACAAACACTTGTCAAAGGAAACATTCCCAATGATGCACGGTATGGTAAAACTCCCCGGATCCTTCAGCTTAGGTGGCAACTTTTGTTGCAAGACAGCACTGCACTCCTCCGTCAAAGCGACGGTCTCTAACTCCTCGAGTTTCAATTTCCTCGAAAGTATGCCTTTCATGAACTTGGCATTTGTTCCAGGGCTTCAGCAAACGGTAGATTTATGTGCAAATTTTTGAACACTTCTAAGAACTTTGCAAATTGCTTATCAAACTTCTGTTTCTGAAGCCTTTTAGGGAATGGCGGAGGCGGATAAACTTCCTTGCTAGCTTCCTTACTCTCGGAACTTGTTTTCCCAGCTGAATTTTCCCTTTCTTCCTTACTTGATGCCTTCTGAACGACCGGAAGAACAGAAATTGAAGAACGAACAGAACCCTCAGGCGCGCCCGCGCCCCAATTCACTATTCATAAAATTCTCAAGTTCTTCGTTAAGCTGATTTTTGACCTCCAGATCGTCTGTAACCTTTCCAGAACGCAATGTAACAGCATGAATCTGTTCCTTGACCTCCTTTTTACCCAGATTTGCTTCCGTGTCACTAGGTAATTGCCATTGAGGTCTGTTCAAAAGAGCATTGGCCAGTTGGCCAATTTGGTTTTCAAGAGTTTTCAGAGATACTGCTTGACTCCTGCACATCATTCGCAATTCTTCCATCTCTGACTTCTCATTCGACTGCACATGACTTCCTTGATGTTGTCGATGAAATCCAGGTGGATTGTATGGTGGCCTTTGGGCATAGGGTTGTTGATAACCCGAATTGTTGAACTGCTTCGAACCATACTGCTGACCCTGAGATGGTTGTTGCTCCAACTGAAGTTAGGATGATTCCTATTGTTGGGGTGATACGTGTTAGGAGCAGGTTGTGAAGGCCTCTGATAATTGCTGACAAAATGCGCCGAATCGCTAGAAATTGCACATTGATTGGTTTCATGAGCCCCCGCACACAATTCACAAACCATGGCGACTTGTTGAACCCCCACTTTAGCTAATGAATCCACTTTCATGGATAGAGCCTGTAGCTGAGCTGCTATAGCTGTTGTGGCATCCACTCCAAGAACACCTGCAACCTTACCTTGTGGAATACGCTGGGTCGGATTCTGATACTCGTTCGCAGCCATCATTTCAATCAAGTCATAGGCCTCTTCATAGCTTTTGGCCCACAGAGCTCCTCCAGATGCTACATCGAGCATTGCTCGAGAATGGCTTAACCCATTGTAAAAACCACTGATGACCATCCAATCTGGCATCCCATGATGAGGACATTTCCGAAGCATCTCCTTGTACCTTTCCCAAGCTTCACACAGTGATTCACCAGAATGCTGACTAAATTGTGTAAGAGCATTCCTCATGGCAGCAGTCTTTGCCATAGGAAAGAATTTAGTCAATAATTTTTGTGCCAGATCTTCCCATGTAGTGATGGAACCTGCTGGAAGTGAATGCAACCAGCTTTTTACCTTGTCCCTCAAAGAGAATGTGAACAACCTTAGCTTGATAGCGTCCTCAGAAACCCCGTTGGTTTTGAAGGTGTCACAGATCTCGATGAAATCTCTGATATGCATGTTAGGATCCTCAACAGGTGAACCCCCAAACTGGACTGAGTTCTGGACCATTTGGATCGTGCCCGGCTTGATCTCAAAATTATTTGTAGCAATAGCCGGCCGCACAATACTCGACTGAATATCATTAATCTTGGGCTGAGAATATTCCTTCAGCGCCTTGTTATCTGCCATTTCTTCAGTAACTTCCAACTCTTCTTCAACTTCTTCCACTAATTCCTCTTCTCGCTCCTTTCCTACCAGATTCTCTTCACGAACATGAGAACGAGTACGCATACACGCTAAAGATAGTACCTGAGAAACCCCAAAGTAAATAAGTGAGAAAAACGTCCGAGTCAGTGAATTTAATCCAAATTGATGACAAGAACATAAACTAAACAAACAATGAAACGAGTGCCCGGCAGCGGCGCCAAAAACTTGTTCGCACTTATTCACGCAAGAGAACGTGGTCAATAAGTAATATATGGTAAATAGGATTCGTTCCCACAGAGACTCGAATTGTTCATTTTAGTTCACTTATACACCAGCTTATGATTTACACTCACTGCCAAGACAATCACAATTTTGGTTTTGATTAACTAATGATTAAATACCAACTATGAAAATTACGAGAAAATAACTTAACGATTAACTTATAATAAACAAACATGGGATTTCAATTTCATTAACCACTTCATCTAGAATCTTATGCCCCTTTAACCTAGCATGTGACAGAGTTGATTATTGATTAGATGCACTAAACTGATACACACCAACTTTCGTTGTGCGTATACCATCCTACTGATCATCCAAAATTGATAGAAGTCAAGTAGTCACCAAATATGCGTAGTTCCTATATGTCTATAGCAATTGAACACATACCGGTTAAAAATCAAGCATCCAGAAAACCACATAGTCAGTGCAAGATGGTTAGAATTACACCACAAATTAATACATGTTCTTCGCATGCAAAAACCTATGCTAGCATGAATTATTCTAAACCCTAGATCCACTTTCACATTCACCAAGATTAAACAAACAATTACAGGTGTTCGCGATTCACCTATAACGAATAAGCGTAATCATACTAGGAAATCAATACAATCAATCACACACCAAGGCATAAAAAACACTTAATTACTTGAATCCATAGAAAAATCCATTAAAATCCCATGATAACGAGTTAGCCCATAATCGACCTAATCGCCATCATGGGTTCAAGTGTAAACATGATCGAAAAAGAGTTACGATAAACCAAACAAGAGTAGTGAAAGAGTATACGAAAACAACCGAGCATTCAACGCAATAGGAGATTACAAATATGAAATGAAAACTATGAAACCCCCAAAAAGCTTGATGCTCTCCCAATGATTCTTCTTTCTCTCAAAATCCACCTTAGAATAATACGATACTCCTCATTGATAATTAGGGCTTTTCCCCAATACTACATAATAACTAGGCTTCCAAGACACGAGGCTGCACATCTCATCCGAACCGGCCCTTCAGAACAAGCCCAACAGCAGAAAAAAAAATAGTATTTCTCAGCCAGCCAGGGCGCGGGCGCGCTCTATACAGGTGCGGGCGCGCCTGGCCCCCCTGTCCAGAATCTCGATTTTGCTCTGTTCCTCTGTTTGCTGCTGCACAATGCTCCGATATGCTCCCTGATCGACATGCTATCTCAACCCTCGACACTTCCAGCTCTAAACCATCGGAAACACGCAATTCCACCACCTTATTCCCCAAACGATACTCTGCACACTAAAAACAAGAAAACACATCAAAAGACACTAAACACTCGGTTACAAGCGGTCAATTTAAGCCAAAATGGAACGTATTTAGTGGACATAAAGTCCACTAACATGCTACATATCAGAGGTTGGTAAACAAGATTTTCGCTCATCTCATTGGAAAGACTATGGAAGTCTATGTGGATGATATGCTGGTGAAAAGCCTACACAGGGCAGATCACATTGAACACCTACGTGAGGCATTTGAAGTGCTGAGGCACCATAAGATGATGTTGAATCCGGCCAAGTGTGCTTTTGGTGTTGGGTCTGGAAAATTTTTGGGTCCTATGGTCTCAAAACGGGGAATTGAGGCCAACCCCGACAAAATAAAGGCTATTTTGGACATGGAACCGCCACGTTCTATAAGGGATGTACAAAAGTTAATCGGGAGGATTGCTGCGTTAGGGAGGTTCATCTCCAAATCCGGGGACAAGTGTTTACCGTTCTTTAAAACCTTGAAGAAGGTAAAAAACTTTGATTGGACTGAAGAAAGCCAAGAGGCCTTTGAACAGGTGAAAAAGTATATGTCAGAGGCCCCGCTATTGGCCAAGCCAAGTACGAGAGAAATCCTTTATCTTTACTTGGCAATTTCAGGTCAAGCTGTGAGTGCGGTGCTGGTAAAGGAGGAAAACAAGGTTCGGAAACCCGTATACTATGTGAGCAAAGTTTTACACGGAGCAGAGTTGAACTACTCCACTATTGAGAAGTTTGCCTTAGCATTGGTAACTGCTTCTAGGAAACTACGACCCTATTTTCAGGCACATAAGATTGAGGTCCTTACAGGACAGCCATTGAGGAATATTTTGCACAGCCCTAAAGCCAGTGGTATGCTCATTAAGTGGGCAATTGAGTTGGGAGAATTCGATATTAAGTACAAGCCAAGGACGGCCATCAAAGCTCAGGCACTTGCTAACTTCGTGGATGAATGTACCATTGACAACCAAGAAGTCGGGGGGCAGGAGATACCTCAGGAAGGCAATAAGGAAGACAAAGAACCTATGATCGAAGAGAAGGAATTCTGGATGCTCTATTTTGATGGGGCATCGAAAACAAAAACAAGCGGTGCAGGTCTTATCCTACAAAGTCCTGATGGATTTACGATTGAATAAACCTTGAAGTTGGACTTTCCAACAACCAATAATGAGGCAGAGTATGAAGCTTTGATAGTTGGGCTTGGTTTGGTAGGAGTACTGAGGGTCAAGAATCTTAAAGTTTGTGGAGATTCAAGGCTAGTTGTGGCCCAAGTCAATGAAGAGTTTGAGGCAAAGGATGAAACCATGGCCAAATACTTAAGGCTTGTGAAGGCAGTAATGACTCAATTTGATGAGTGCTATATTGAGCACATTCCGAGGGAGGAAAACACCAAGTCTGATGCCTTATCCAAGTTTGCCTCCTCTGAGATAGAGAATTACTCTGGAAGTGTCTACTTCCAAGTTTTGAGAACCCCTACCATCGATTCAAAGTTGGTCGCACCTATTGGGGTGAGGGAATGTTGGATAAACCCCATAAAAGCACACCTCGAGACTGGTTGGCTCCCGACTAATGCAATGGAGGCACGAAAATTATCTGTGAGAGCGTTGAGGTATGCTCTGATTGAAGGGATACTCTACAAGAAATCTTTTGTGATTCCGTATCTAAAGTGTTTGAGGCCCGAAGAGACCAAATCAGCTATTGAGGAGGTCCATGAGGGAATTTGCGGACAACAGTTGGGGGGCAGGGCCCTAGCTCACAAGATAGTTAGGCTTGGATTCTATTGACCTGAGATGATGGCTGATGCCAAAGAGTACGTGAAAAAGTGTGATCAGTGCCAGAAGCATGCACCAGTGGTTAGACAACCACCAGAGATGTTGACATCCGTTAGCTCCCCCATCCCGTTTGCTATGTGGGGGATGGACATTCTTGGGCCCTTTCCTATGGCCACTGCTCAAAGGAAGTTTCTAGTTGTAGCTATTGACTACTTCACAAAGTGGATTGAGGCCAAACCTTTGGCTAAAATCACAACCAAGCAAATCATGCAGTTCTTCTGGGAGGATGTCATGTGTAGGTACGGGATACCACGGATCCTAGTTACGGACAATGGGTTACAATTCAACAACAAAGAATTTAGAGATTATTGTGATGAAAATGGAATTGAGCTTCGATTCACCTCAGTTGCTCATTCTCAAGCCAATGGGCAAGCTGAGGTTGCTAATCGAATCATCCTTGATGGACTTAAGAAAAGGGTGGAACGTTCTAGGAACACTTGGGTGGATGAGATGTTGCCCATACTCTGGGTATACCGCACCACCTGCAAAGTGACGACTGGTGAAACCCCATTCATGTTAGCCTACGGGGCTGAAGCTGTGGTGCCCGTGGAAATCATGCATGCATCTCCATGGGTTGAAGCTTTTGAACCAGACACAAATGAAGAAGGAATGAGGTTAGCCCTCGACTTGATCGATGAGGTAAGGGACGAAGCCCATGCTAGGAATACTGAACATCAGAAGAAAGCTTCTTTCTACTATAACCTAAGGGTGAAAGAAAGGTTCTTCCGTCAGGGGGACCTGGTGCTTAGAAAGATTGAAGCATCTGGAGTTGGACAGAAGGGAAAGTTATCCCCAAATTGGGAAGGCCCGTATCGGGTCACGGAAATACTTGGACGTGGATCGTACAAGTTGGAGACGTTGGAAGGAAATGAGGTGCCTCGTACTTGGCACGCATCAAACCTCAAAGTCTATTATGTTTGATTATCTTGCATAGGATATGGCTTATATCTAGTAGGAAAGTATAAATAAGGTCGATGGGACCATTTCAGAGTTCTGCAAACTCCGAGTAGGAATTTAAAATATTTATGTAAGGGTTGGACCCAATCCAAGATTTTATTAATGCAAGTTGGTTTTCTTTCCTCTCTTGGTCGCTATTTTATGTCTATCATGTACCAAAAGCATATTTAAATTGCTAGCTAAAGAAAGCCACAGTGCAACAGGCAAAATAACCAAGTAGAATGAAAAACCGAAAAGTGCATAATTAAACAAATAAGCCCGAAGGCTATAAAAGTTAAGTTACATAACCAAAATATAAGTCAAAGTGCCACGCAGGGCCACAATAAAATAACTAAGCATTAGCTTCAGAAGCAGACTTCTCCTCGTATCCCCGAGTCTTCGAGACACCTACAGAGTGAGATGGGGATGTATGAGTGGTATCTGAAGCTCTCCGAAAGGGAGAAACCTCTGGAGCAAGAATCCTATCATCATCTCCCATGTGCTCATCCCCACCTTCTTCCTCTTCGACAGGAGGAGGAGGGGGATGTGGGCTCGGAAAGTCCTTGAGGAAAAACAGTCCAGGGTGCTTCTTAAGCACCGCCTCCAGAGCCTCGTCCCAGCCACCTGTATACTGGACAGGATAAAGAACCTCGACAAGTTTCTCCATCAAGCTCTTAAAATCCACAGAATCCATATACTCATCGATGAGCTACTCCTTCTTGGCCCGCAAGTGCACCACCTCAGCATGGGCAGCCTCCAACTCCTCTGCCTTCCCCTTCAGTTTCTCCTCGACATCCTGGCATCGGTTCTTCTCATTTTGATACTTGGTCTCGAAAGACTTAGCCTTAGTTTTCCAAGCCTTGGCCTGGTGAGTCATGCTCTGGAAATGGACGTTTGCCTACAAAAAAGTATTAGTTTAACAAAACCACAATATCAAGATAACACTAAAAAAAGGGAAAATGATAAAAAACAACATACAGATGCCAAAGCATGAGCTCCCAGGTGCTCATCCTCGTCCATATTCCCTCCCGTCACAAAATCTCTATAGTCAACAGGAGTTATGGAATTGAGGGACCAATCTATTGAGTGCTTAGTGGAACTAACCACAGAGTCTTGCTTCCTGAAGCCCCATGGAGGCCTATACATTGTTGATTGAACGTTGACCTGCACGGGACCATCTTCTTCATCCACTAGCGTCAAGTCTTGTTTCTGCACTTTGTGAAGGCGCAGAAAAGAGGGTTATGTAGGCTTGCCCCTTGTATCAAGGGCCCTCTTTGCCCTTTTCATTCGGGCGGTCTCCTCATCATCAGGCTCTGTTGCCTTCATTATCTTCATAGCCGCTATATAAAAGATGAAATAAAATACGTTAATACAGGAGAAATCGAAATAAAGATAGAAGCAAGGGAGTTAGAAATTACCAAGATCAGAAACAGCAGAAAGGCCTACGGCCCTTAATGAGTCCTCATTGATGAGGTCCCAACACAGAGTTTCTCCATTATCTTTGATAAACTCTTCAAAAGCAGCTTGTTCCTCTGTGTTGAGAACAATTTTGTTTGGGTTTCCATCAACAACCTTGCCAAAAGAACTCCGAAAAAGGGTGCCCCGATCACCCCCTTTCCAAACCAAGTACATGAACTCCTCTTTCCACTTAGCGTTGTTATCAACAACCGAGTGGCCATTGAATATGTGTGGTATCTTAGGGCGCTGTCTAATATAGACCCACCCAGGTTGAACAGAGGAACTATTATAGAATTGAAATATTTTCCTAAACAAAGGTACAGAAAGAGGAAATTTTTTCCTAAGGCATAAAACCATAAAACATAAAATGGATCGCCAGGCATTGGGAGGAAGTTGACATGGGCTGATTTGAACGTTAGCCAAAAGTTTGGGAATAAACTCATGGAAAGGGAACCTAAGCCCAGCTACGAGTAGGGCTGCACAAGAAAGAGGGTTAGACCGGAAAACCGGACCGGGTCTCTCGGTCCAAAAACCGGACCGGACCTATTACACCCGGGTCGGTCCCCGGTCCTAATATTTAAAAAAATTGTATATTCGGTCCGGTCGAACCGGAAAGACCGGAAAAAACCCGGAATGGACCGGTTTATTAAAATTTCTCAAATATTTTCTGAAAAATTACAATTTACGTGGCTCGCGTCGTGTATAGAGTGGAAAACAGAGACGTGCAGGGATTTAGGGTTCTACTGTCTACCACTACCAGTCTACAAGTTTCAAGTTTCAGCAACCACCAATGAATATAACTGGAGAACTGCATTCAGTTACTCTCTTCTGAATTTATTTAATTTCTTTTCTGAAAAACAATGGAGCTCCTGCACCAGTGCAAAGATTAGGAAATACCAGTGTACTAGTGAAAAACTATCTTTTTCTACAATTTATCTCTGATCTATCCCTGTTCTTACTCTAATTCTCCTATTACCTCTCTGCGTCTCTCTCTTTCTCTGTTGTGTCTCTCAGTCTTATCCACTGGTACTACATTTCTTAATCTTAGAAATACAAAAAAAACCACAAAAACATACAATAACACAAATCAGAAAAACAAGCAGTTCTTGACAGCCGTCCCATACATAACATTTTCAGCGTATGGATTTACTTACAAGAAAACTTTATATCTAGAATCCCTTTCCATTTGCAAAAGAATAGGAACGTAGAATCAATTGTGTATAGGACTTGATAATTACATCAATTAACCAAATAATTTACAAATTAACTTCTGTCCCTGTCAAATAATTTACCAACTGGGACACTTATTTTTTTTAAAAAAAGAATGTGACCTCTTGCTGAATGTAGGGACACTGATTCTTAGATAATGTGCACATTTTTCTTAATTAAGGAACAAACAGTGACTCGGCTTTTTCAACAGACTTTGGTGGTATTAATAACATTCAAGGTGGATTGTCTGTTAGACTGTTACATAGAGCTACAATCAGTTCACAGGATTCCAACAGCCGACAACAAAAATATATTCTCATAAAATTTCACCATGAACTTTAACCACTTTGCATCGGACCATTGCTATTTTTTTGTTATGATATTTCAGTAGTTTTAACTTTTAAGTATCAATTTTCTCCCTGGATTGTTCACATTATGCGCATGTCTATAAACAAAAAAAACTTATATGATACACCTGAAACCTGATGTAACTAATCTTGCAGGTAGATGGGCTTGATGCAATAGCTAGAAGCCAGAGTTGGATCTCTGATAAGCAATGGTCATGGAGGAGTCCTTTGTGATCGTCATATGTTCCGCATTTTTAAAAACAAAATCACTTTGGAATATCATTCTTAATAGGATTTTAGTGGTATTGAATTAAGGGTTGATTTGTAACTCTTTTTGTACTGGCATTTGATTTTGAATTTCAATGATTAGTTTATTTTGGACATGTTCTAAACTTTACAAATACTTTCATTATGTGTGCAAATTTACATAATTTTTCTTTTCGAAATAATTTGATATGTAATGAGAAAGTAGCCTATTTTTTACAAACAGGTCTATACCGGTCCGGTCCGGTTCAATCCGGTTTTTTTCGGGTCCGGTCCGATCTCAAGACCGAAACTAGCAGGTCCGGTCCCCGGTCCGCATTATTCAAAAAAACCGGTCTTCGGTCCGGTCCGGTCCGGTTTTAACCACTTGTGTAGCCCTAGCTACGAGGGCATCTCTAAAAACACAAAGCCCGTTGGGCCTCCAATGACAAGGCCTGTCACCAGGCCCAGCCTTGAAAAGCCTATAGGGGCTTTTAACTTCATAAAGTTTATTATAGCTCTTAATCATATCTTCATCATGAAATTTATTACAACAATTATAGGCATCTAAATCAACTAGTGATGGATAATCATCTCCACGAAGGTTGATCATTTCAGTTAAACTCATATAGGAGGAACGAATTTCGATATCGTTACCTCTTTTTGAAGCTGAGTTCATCTTTGCAAGATGCTGTGCTGCTTTGTCCGCCATTGTTCTTCAAGAGATGAATGCACCAACCCAGAAATTTTGAATGAAGAAGATGAATATTCAACAGAAACCCAGAAACCGGTGAAAGATACGCCGAAAATAATGAAATTGTTGAAAAAAACTACCGAGAATCGCCTTAACACTAAGAAATACTTGAGAGAATTTTTAGAGGAAAGTGGAGTGTATTAGAGTGAAGTGAGAAATGAATCTCACTCCACTCTTTTATAGAAATTTCATAACGGGCTACCAGCCGGTTAAAATTCCAAGTAACCGGTGATAGCCGGTTGAGGCCCATTGGGAGGCCCAAAGAAAGGAAGGACCTAGAAGATTCTAGAAGATCTAGGAGGTCCCCAAAAAAAAATAATAAAATAAAATGATATATGGGTTAATTAAATCCGATAAATACAATTAAACAAGAATGGGTTAAGGCCCAGAAAGGTTAGCAGGCCCAATTTATAAGCCCAAATTTATTTGACTAGGATCCTGATCGAAATATCGACCAGGAATCCATGTCAAAATGCCTTCGAGCAGGTGACAAAATAGCATTTATTCGACTAGGATCCTGATCGAAATGTCGACCAGGAATCCATGTCGAAATGTCTTCGAGCAGAATGACATAATAGCATTTATTCGACTAGGATCCTGATCGAAATGTCGACCAGGAATCCATGTCGAAATGCCTTCGAGCAGGGTGACAAAATAGCATTTATTCGACTAGGATCCTGATCGAAATGTTGACCAGGAATCCATGTCGAAATGCCTTCTAGCAGAATGACAAAATGGCATTTATTCGACTAGGATCCTGATCGAAATGTCGACCAGGAATCCATGTCGAAATGCCTTCGAGCAGAGTGTTAAAACGAAGTTTTGTCGACTAGGATCCTGATCGAAATATCGACCAGGAATCCTCGTCGAATGGCTGTCGACCAGAATGTCAAAGTGAGGATTAGTCGACCAGGATCCTGATCGAAATGTCGATCAGGAATCCTCGTCGAATGGCTGTCGACCAGAATGTCAAAGTGAGGATTAGTCGACCAGGATCCTGATCGAAATGTCGATCAGGAATCCTCGTCGAAGTGTTGTCGGTCAGACTGCAGAGTTGAAGATTAATCGACCAGGATCCTGGTCGAAAGTTCGATTAGGAATCCTGGTCGAAATGCCTTCGACCAGAATGCTAGAGTTGTGATTTTTCGACCAAGATCCTGGTCGAAAATTCGATCAGGAATCCTGGTCAAAATTTTCTGATGGATTTTGCTAAATTCCCTAAAAAATGGGGTTTTTTTGGAAAAATTTCATAAGTTCTGCACAACTATGGTGTGGTTAAAATGACTATGGTAGAAAATACTCATGAGCATAAGGAAAATAAGGATATTGTCAAGAAGATATATGACATTCCGACCAAGCAGGTTAACACATTGATTAAACTTGTTGACATCCGTGCTAATAAAAGGAAGATTAAGAACGCTGCTTATAGCATACCAGTAAAAATTGATTAGCCTCGAATAAGGCAATTCGTCGTAAATGTGTAGGTCACTCCACACTTTACATTCAAGACGATATCTGTGAAACACTAGTGTACATGAGCTTTTTAACTTCAATGAAAACCGGATCAGTTTTCATAGAAGTTGGGGTGCAAATGATATGGGTTTAAAGTAAGCCCTAGAAATACATTTAATGACACATTGAATGAACCTAGGTTGGTCCAAAGTCAAAAGCCCAATTGTGAGGCCCAAAAACCCTAATTATGATAATAATTTCGTAATTAGATAAATCAGCAAAAATATGACTCCGTTATCAAGTCCTATGGATATCCAAATTCTTTAAGGAGTGATCCCCAAGTCATAGGAGTCCAATACGAATTAGCCTTCCTCATGGAAGGATCCAGAAACGGGCTTAGAGTGGGTATCTTGTCCACCAAGATACCAAACCCTACTCTAACTCTAAGGCTACGAATGCCTATATAAAGGACCTGATCCTTCAACCTAGAACTACGTTTTTTATTGGCTTGATTCTTGATATTTGCAAAATACGTAAGCATCTTGTGAGGACCCGAGTTAAGTCACGAAACACTTGATCAGCCATTAAAGCTCGAAGTTTCCATAAACCCTAGCATTAAATACGTAATAAATATATCTTATTTTTCGTTCCACAACATGTATATATATATATATGTATTTTAAATAACAATTCAAAATAAATAATTACGATAATATTTATATACATGAGATTTATAAATTAAAAAATTATTTTAATAATAAAAATATATATACAACTTAAAACTTTAACAATAAAATATAATTAAAATGTTTATAAGCAGCCGTGCATCGCACAAGTTATAGGCTAGTATATATATATATATATATATATATATATATATATATATATATATATATATATATATATATATATATATGATTTGCAAGTAGAACATGTTTTGGAAAATAATACGTTTTGCAATATTTTGTTTGCAGAATATATATGATTTTCAAGATTTTTAATGAAATTTGCATGTAAAACATAATTTTCAATGAAATAAATGAAATAGTGAT
The DNA here is from genome assembly GCA_036435485.1 of Saposhnikovia divaricata. Taxonomy (NCBI): domain Eukaryota; kingdom Viridiplantae; phylum Streptophyta; class Magnoliopsida; order Apiales; family Apiaceae; genus Saposhnikovia; species Saposhnikovia divaricata. The sequence continues at coordinate 63,844,945 of CM071598.1, forward strand.
TTTCATAGAACATGATTTTCAATTGAAAATAATTAATTACGATAATATTTATATACATGAGATTTATAAATTAAAAAATTATTTTAATAATAAAAATATATATACAACTTAAAACTTTAACAATAAAATATAATTAAAAAGTTTATAAGCAACCGTGCATCGCACAAGTTATAGGCTAGTGTATGTATATATATATATATATATATATATATATATATATATATATATGATTTGCAAGTAGAACATGTTTTGGAAAATAATACGTTTTGCAATATTTTGTTTCCAGAATATATATGATTTTCAAGATTTTTAATGAAATTTGCATGTAAAACATAATTTTCAATGAAATAAATGAAATAGTGATTTTCATAGAACATGATTTTCAATGAAAAAGTTTTTGTAACGTTTTAATTGATATATGTACTACAATCTCTACTAAAAATTTTGGTTTCCATAAAATTTAACTCTTTTCAACAATGCTATTTATGTTTGGACAGAAGTTTAGTTTCTAGACAAATTATTAAATTTTTGGCAAGAGTTTCTAAACAAATTCCAATTATGTGAAGTGTTGTAAAATGTAAGAAATTTAAGTCTGATAGTTTTCCCTAAAAAAAAAAGTGTGCTAGTTTTTTTTATTTACTTTCCGTCCTACTCAACTCGATATTGTTTATTTGGTTTTCTTGAAGTGAAATTTTTATTATCTTTGAATAAGTACTTGTCCCAAAAGATGATTTGGCTGCACGGCCCGAATCTCTGTCGCTTCAATCAATTTTATAACGTAGGCGGTGTAGGCCGGTCCATGGAAACACTGCATCTAGGGGTGAGCATGGTTTTCCGAAAACCGACCAAACCGACCAAATCAACCCGACCAAACCGAAAATTTAGGTTTTTTTTCGATTTGGATTGGTTATGGTTTTAAATTTTAAAAAACCGAAAATTTTGGGTTGGGTTTGGTTTTACTAATTTTTCCACCCGAGTTAACCAACCCGACCATTAAGATCATATAATATATAAATATTATATATATAAATATATTTATGTATATAAATATATTATATATAGTTTTAATATTAATTTTATGCTTATATAAAATAAAAATTATTTCTACTGGAACTTGAAACGATGTCGTATCCTGTGGCTAGTAGTCCAGTACCCTAATTAACATTTTATCTTACCCAACCCTAAAATTAGATTTCATTATTCAGCGGCTGCTCAAACACAGAAACACTTTTCTCTTTTTCTCTCAAACGCTCAACTGCTCAAGTCGTGGTCTACTGGTCTCTGTGCTTCTATTTCTCAGGTTCGATTTCTTAATTTGATGCTTCTTTCTAATACTAACCTCTTTATATATGTTCATATATATACGAATATATATATATATACATTTATTGGGTTGGGTTTGATTATAATTTGGGGCTTTTGTTCGATTACTAGTTTTAAAGATTGTTTTATTTGTTTTAGGTCTGACACTTGAAATTGAAGATATGATATCGGTTGAACAAGAGCTTACTGGAAGAAATGTTCCTGTTGAAGTTTCATCTCCCCCTGTTGAAGTTTCATCTCCCCTTGTTGCCATCGATGTAGAGCATCAACAAGTTGAATTAAAACCTCAAGGTACGAAAAAGAGAGGTGAATGGTCTGATATTTGGAAACTTTTTACACGAGATCCTAAAAATAGAACTATTGCCATTTGTAATTTCTGTAAGAACGATACGTAGCTGGTACAGGAAATGGCACAAGTTCACTCTGGAATCATTCAAAAAGGTGTCTAAAGAATCCTAATAGAAGAGCCAATATAAATCAATAAATCAGCCTATTCTTACTTTTGAAAAGAAAAAAGATGGGGGAAATACTCTTAAGAGTCATACATTTAATTATAATAAATGTAGGGAAGCTTTGGCAGAAATGGTGATTTTAGATGAGTACCCTTTTAGAATGGTTGAAGGTCAAGGTTTTATTAGATACTCAAAATGTTTGGAGCCTAGGTTCAGCCTTCCGTCTAGGTGGACAGTAGCTAGAGATTGCATAAAGATGTATAATCAGGAAACTTTATGCTTTAGACTTTTATTTGAAGATTTTGTAATCTATTTTATAACTGATTGATGAAACTTTATGTTACTAATGGTTTCACACATGTTGTTAATGTTGCCTCTTTTTTATTATTTAATAATGGTTTTAAACCGAAACCGACCAAACCAACCCGTTATAATTAGGTTGGTTTTTTTAAAATGTTATGGTTTTTGGGTTGGTTATGGTTTGAAAAATTAAAAACCCGAAATTTATGGTTTGGTTGGTTTGGCGGTCCTAAACCGCCCAAACCACCCGATACTCACCCCTAACTGCACCCATCATTCCAAAACTTAGGATTTTTGTATTTTGGTTCCCAGGTGAATTTCAGGATATTTTGATAATAAATTTTATGACAGGATAAAAAATGAGAGAATTATCAAAATGCCTCATTTAGAAATTGCGTGGCCCAAAATACTTCTACCCAGATTGATGGTCCGATATGCCTATTTATTACGGCATCTCGGCTCCCGTATCACTTTAACATCCGTAGTTTACTCAAATACTAGTTGATAAGCCGCGCTTCGCGGCGGCATTACAATTTTTATTTTTAAGAAAATTCAATACATTTATGTTATATTATAATATTAATATTAAATTTTAATAATTAAATAATCTTCTCTAATGAACCAATTTCTTGTTAAATACGATTCTGTCGATTGAGCCGCTCTCTCGTTAAAACCGAAATCCCAACTTTTTAACATATATTATAAAAACTTATATAATATTTTTTTATCCATAAAATCGAACCGTAAAAATAAAAAAAATTATGACTACAGTATTAAATTCTAATAGCTAATACAATCTTTTCTAGCGAGCCCTCTTCCCGTTAAATACGTTTCGAGCCGCTCTTATTTGAAACCGAAATTCTAACTTCACTATATAAAGAGAGTAAATTCCAATTTTTATATTCTTTAAACTTTCTAATATTTATAGAGTTTTAAAAGATGAAAATACATCTTATATTTTCTGTATATTATAGATAAACTTGTATAAAAAAGTTAAAATAAAGGATTTTTAGGAAAAAAGATGTATAGTTTTAAAAAAATCGTATATAACGTCTCCACCGTCCTCGTATTCTACTTCCAATAAAACATTTTATTTTATGTATTATATATTTAAACACTTTTTATACGGTCTTATTTAATGAACCGCTTTCTTGCTAAACACGGTTATTACTATTGATCCGCTCTCTCGTTAAGACCAAAAACCTAATTTTACATATATTACTTGTATGCTAATGTTTATCCATAAAAATCAAATCCTAAAAATAAAATAAAATTTATAACATCAATATGGTATTTTAATAGCTAGTACAATCTTTTATAGTGAGTCGTCTTCCCGTTAAACATGTTTCGAGCCGCTCTCGTTTGGGATCGAAATTCCAATTTCATTACATATTATTGATGATACTTATCTTACACAACAATTTTTTTCCTTAAAATCAAAACCTAAAAAATAGAGTGAATTCCAATTTATACTTTCTCTAGACTTTCTAAAATTTTTGGAGTTTTAGAAAATGAAAACACATCTTATTTTCTCTTTATATTATAGATAATCCTGTATTTATTTAGGATTCTTGCATGAGATTGTTCTTTTATTATGTTAACACATCAATTCTTTTCTTTTTAAATACGGTGAATTATGTTAACACATCAATTCTTTTTTTTTTTTAAATTACGGTGACTTTTTTTATGACAATAGTATTGGATTTATGAATAAATTTTCCTAATATAAGTATAATTAACTTATATAAAAAATATATAATTTAAGAAGATCGTACTTTCTATAAAATATTTAATTATATTTCTGCTCTATATATTCAAACACCTATTCTACTTCTAGTAGAACGTTTATTTATATATTTTTTCGATAAATTCGAACTCTTATTCTTTATAAATTCGAACTCCTATTCTACTTCCAATAGAACTTTTAATCGTATGCCTTATAAATACTTATTATACTTACAATAGAACTTCTAATCATATGTCTTCCCTATAAATTCGAACTCTTCTCATTTATAAATTCGAACACCTATTCTACTTCTAATATGTTAATTAATATTTTTGTATTTATTATTGTTTAAAATTCTAAAATTCTAGAAAATTAGAAAAATAGATTGAGACGATCTTAGAGCGCCACCTAAACTCCCGCTATCCTCCTTTATATATATATATCTTTTATTTTTTCGATAAATTCGAACTTTTATTCTTTATAAATTCGAACTCCTATTCTACTTCTAATAGAACTTTTAATCGTATGCCTTATAAATACTTATTATACTTACAATAGAACTTCTAATCATATGTCTTCCCTATAAATTCGAACTCTTCTCATTTATAAATTCGAACGCCTATTCTACTTCTAATATGTTAATTAATATTTTTGTATTTATTAGTGTTTAAAATTCTAAAATTCTAGAAAATTAGAAAAATAGATTGAGACGATCTTAGACCACCACCTAAACTCCCGCTATCCTCCTTTATATATATATATATATATATATTGATGATGATTGATTGATGATTGATAATTTGGACAATTCAGACATGAGCCCCGCAGACTCATGATTCTGGTTGTCAATGGGTACATTATTAATTTAATTAGTTATTCCAAAAACCAACTGATTAATTACTCCAGTTGTTGTGACATCAGACATGGACCCGCAGGGGAAGTCTTTGCTTCTCACTCCTGTGCTTTTTATAAAAATTGAAATGAAGATACATGTATATCGTAGTCATTTGACACGGGACACAATTTTCCGTAACTGGTGGGTATATAGGCCTTAATTCTGCTTTAAGATATTTTGGACATTTATGTTTTAAAATGGGTTAAACAAGGCTATCACCCATAAAAAACATGCGTCTAAAAACATAAACTTACACACTTAATATTTCATTCTGACCCAACAATGTAAGTCAAATGAATACCATATAAATTGTGAGACATATTTCTAAGTAAATAAGAGAGGTTCATGTTGTAAAAAAAAAGGATTTTTTTCTAATATGTCCCATTTTAAAATGTCATCTATTATATTATTAATAGCACAACAAGCCAATTTGTGAGACAATTTATTCATTTTAAAATTACTAAATTACCCCCTAATACATTAAATTAAAGAAAAAAAGTGTTTTTAGTGAGATTTGAACACTTGACCTCTAGCATTGAAGTGAAAGTCCATACTACTATGCTAGACATGAGTTTTGTGTATTTTACAAAACTCATTATTAATATATTGCGATACAACCCCCATATATTATGTTAATGATAAAAAATTGTTTCTAATAAATATTGAATTTTTGGCCTCTAACTTAGAAAAGAGATTTCTTACCAGTGTGCTAGACATCAGTTTTGGATATATTATAAAACTCATTATTAATACATCGCGAGATAACCGGGCCCCATATATTATATTAATGATAAAAAAAATTGTTACTAATAAGAATTAAATCCTTAACCTCTAACTTAGAAGGGAAATTACTTACCACTATGCTAGAAATTAATTTTAAATATATTATAAAACTCATTATTAATATATCATGAGACATTTTAATTATCATGAAATTACTAAATTACCCCTTCTATATTGTGTTAATGATAAAAAAATTGTTTTTAATGAAAATTAAACCCCTTACCTCTAACTTAGATTGAGATTTTTTACCACTATGCTAGATATCAGTTTTGAGGATATTTCAAACAGTACATAGTTATGAAACATTTTTTTTATTCTAGAGTAAAACGAAATTATTTGGATTAAAAAGATATATACCGTGATTTATGTATTAATTATATCTTACGCATATCTCTTAATCAATGTCAAAATGCACAAGTTGGTTGTGGATGATCAAACAGTCACTACTAATGTAAATTCTTATATACTCATAACTCAGTTAGGCCTGTCAATAAATAGAATATCCAACACGATTCAGTCCGATCTGTAGCTAAATTAGCAGGTATGATCGTTCCCAAAAAATTTGATCTGTTAATGTTCTGATCCGATAAGGGTCCGATCTAATAACGAACGAATATGGATTTTGTATGATCGATCCATTCGAAAATATTATATTTATTATATATTTTATATACTTACGTAATATACTATAATATATATATATATATATATATATATATAATATAACATTTTATATAAATAATATTATTTTGGAATATAAATTTGGATTTATCAAAGCATGTCATAATTTTAATTTTTACCTCGTCAAAAAGATTTCAAAAATACTATTTTATAGATTGAAAAAATATTTTTTTAAAAATTTGTTGAACGGATCGGACCTCCGATTCGATAACCCGAAATCTGAATGGATCAGATACGGATCGACCTAAAAAATATCTGACTACTTATCCGATCCGAGTCCGAAAAATCTTAACGAATTCGTATATGGATTTATGTTGATCCGACCTGAATCCGACCCGTTGACAAACCTAAATTCAATCATTTAAACATTCGTTCAAAAAGATTATCACATTGAAATTTACTTAATTTTAGTTGTACATATATCATGAATTAGATAATCTTTTAGATATATTTTACATACTAAGTATTAACATGTTGCAAGCACCATTTAATTATAAAGTAACATAAAAACATATTAACATGATTATAAGGCACGGGCTATAAAGCTAGTTATATTATTAATAGCACAACATGAGGTTTTGTGAGACAATTTATTCAGTGTGAAATTACTAATTTAACCTTCATATTATATTAAGAAAAAAAATGTTTCTAGGGAGAATTGAACCCTTGACCTCAAACTTGTAAGTTAGAATGCTTACCAGTATGCTACACATGAGTTTTGAACATATTATAAAACTCATTATTAATATATCATGAGACAACCCTCATATATTATATTAATGATAAAAAAATTCATCCTAGAGAGAATTGAACTCTTGACCTCTAACTTGTAAAAAAGATTCCTTACCACTATACTAGACATCAATTTTGGATATATTAAAAAACTCATTATTAATATATCGTGAGACAACTTAATTATCATGAAATTACTAAATTACCCCTCCTATATTATATCAACGATAAAAAAATTGTTTCCAATGGAAATTTAATCTTTGGCCTCTAACTTAGAAGTGAGATTCCTTATCACTATGATAAATATTAATTTCGATTATATTATAAAACTTTGAGAATATTTTGAATAGTACATAGTCATGTAGCATTTTTTTATTCTATAATAAAAACAAGTTACTTGGATTTAAAAGATAGATACTATAATTTGTGTATTAATTTATATCTTACGCATATCTCTTAGTCCGGGTCAAAATGCACAAATTGGTTGTGGATGATCAGACAGTCACTACTAATATAAATTCTTATATGCTCATAACTCATTCATTTTAACATTAGTTCAAAGAGACTAACACATTAAAATTTACTTATTTTTAGTGGTACATACATCAATCATCATGAACAGATAATTTATTAGATATGTTTTGCATACTAAGCATTTACATGTTGCAAGCACCATTTAATTACAAAACAATATAAATACATAATAACATGATTTTGCTAGCAAAGCTCGAGCGGTAAATTGCATGCACATTAACCACCTACATATTAACATATTTAATTATAGTGGAACAGAAAATGCATCGATCCATTATCTCTTTCTTATGACAATATGGGTAGGGGAAGTTCTTCTGTTTGCTCTCTCCATTTTTTAAATTTAGGTTCAGCCCATTCTGCTAATATCAGCTCAAACAAAAAACTGAATCACTAATTTAAGACACTTGGTTTCATGGTGTTTGGATCACACGGTTGATCCCCAAGCAATTTGGAGCCAGCCTCTCGTATAAATTCTTTCATAGTATCGATCTTTTGCTAATATGCAAGTTAAGAAAAGTCACTATTTATGTAAATACTTTTATACTCCTAACTCATGCAAGTAATAATCCTAGAAATGAGATTAGCATGCAAATGATACCTTTTTTTTAGCTATATAGTTGATATACACCGTGAACACATAATCTCTTTTGGACTTATTTGCATTCTGAGCATCAACACATTGAAAATACTATTTGATTATTTGAATATAGAGCAACACAAATACATATATATTAATATAATTTTGTTAACAAGCCCCTGCCTTGCAAAATTTACTATCACTTAAAAGGTACATGTAACAGGTTCATGCATACTCGAGATTGACACTAAGCAATAGCTAACGGAGAAATCTCGCACTCACAACACAACATATATTGCATTACCAAGCTAATATTCAAATATGCGCGAAGTCATTAAGCACATCTAGAGCATACCCGTGCCTCGCACGGGCTATAAAGCTAGTTTATAATTGTATCCTATCTTTATTTATTATTATAAATATATCCTATTTTTCTAATTTGTCCTATTTTTTGTTGTAATCATGATTAAATAATTAACTACACATTCTTAAAAGACAATTTTATCCCTTTATTATAATTGAACATGTACCAATAACAGAACAAAATATCATTAGGCCTTTGTCCTCTTATTGGCATACTCATTTAGCTAAAAAAAAAAAGAGAATTGGCATACTGAAACTTTTTACCGTGGTAGTTCTTAATATTGAAGAGGGATACGGTATACCATTGATGGTGTTGGTATATTTTATCAGTGTTGATAAGTAATGTTACCAGTATTTTGTCCTCTTATTATAATTTTGTCCTCTTACTAGTTTGCTGATATACTAAAGCATGCATAAGGTGCCCCGGCGGGGCCAGGAGGGAGGGAAAAAGAAGGGTAGTTTAGTCTTATTAAGTATAAATATATGTATAATTATAAGTATATAAGTTATATATGAGTTAAATTTAATCATGGGACATATTTATAATTATTCAATAAAGAGGGACATATTTATATTTGACTTGTTAATTTGGGACATATCAAATTAATACCCAAAAAAAGAAGAAGAGAGGTTCATGTTTCTAAGGTAATTTTCAAGTAAATTTTTTGAAATTACATTTAATTATTTATAAAATTGGCATCAATAGTTTATATTAGAAAACACTCGATCGGCTATTTTTTCTGTTAAATAGAATAAAACCTCTGGCTCATCCGAGAATTTTACTCAATTGTAGGCTATAAGCCTAATTATTCAAAAAAATTAAAAAAATTTGATGTTAGTGTAGTATATTAAACGGGTAATTGCCTAAGGAAACAGCAGTTGTTTAGCCCCGTAACTGTATTCTCGGTCTTCTTTACGCCACTAGACTCGGACACTCTCTCCTTCTCTCTCTAAAACTCACTATGGAATTATAATAATAATTAATTAATATGAAGAAATCTCACATTTTTTCCTACCCTTGATCTCCTTGTTAATATCATCATCCATTAATGGCGTCCATGAAGCTCGGTACAAAACCTGAAGCATTTCAGCGTCATGGCCTCACTTGGTACACACTATTACCTTTATTAATCTCTCATTTTTTCTTTTTGTTAAAAGCGTTTGATTATGTGCGGATTTGATCATTTTTGTAGACTGCAACTAACTGACTGACCAAAGACAAGCAATACTTTAACCTCAATCAGAAATGTTTTATAAACTACCAATGTGCATGCCGTATAATTACTGCACTTCAGTTACAAATTACTCCATACTCAAACATCCAAGGAGGATGGATGCACTACAATTGTTGTACCTTATTCTATATCGATGTGAATTTATCGAGATGATGCAAAATTATACTTTGTGAGTAGAGCAGGGTTCCCAAAAAAAAAAACAGTACAAGTAAGAGAATTAAGAAAATCACCACTCTATGAAACATCTGAATTAATATTACAAAGTTTATTTACAAACACATTTATTGAACAAGTGGGTTCATGCAGCCATTCTGGAAAATTTTCAAAGATAGAAAGTGTGACTTAAATCTAGTACTCACTCTGTTATTTATGAGAAGTGATCAAGTTATTACATTTGATGGTATGAGACGCCACAAGATGTAACAATTTGTGTTAGTTTTAATTTGAAGATTACGACGAATTCTCCTTGTTGTCCGATTCAATCTATTTTTCTTTTGATCATTAGTAATATACATCTACAAACTTTTCTGCAACTGGGATAATTGAGCTCGATGTTTATTCTGTGAGTGCATGCATAAGACTATTTTGAAATATCAACCATCTCCAGTATAAATGAGCAATTAAATAAAAAATGCACCTGGCAGTTGGCACAGATTATTGCTGCCTCGCCTTCAATCTTGATGTAATCATTTGTACATCGGTATGTACATACAACATTTACGTTTAGGTTGTACTTGTCCAAGTCCTCACAGTTTTACCTGTCCTCATAATCTATGGTTCAAGAACTGTTGTCTAATGGTTTTCTAATAAAATCAGGGAATGCACAACAGGGCTTCCAAGTGATGTCACCATTGAGATCGGAGAAATGTCATTTCATCTACACAAGGTTCATCTGCTTGAAGATATTTTGCATGAAAAATAATATGTACTTGTCTAACACTTGTCTCTTTCATCATATACTGCAGTTCCCATTGTTGTCAAGAAGTGGACTACTGGCAAAGCAAATTGGGGAATCGCCTCGTGGTGATGGATCGGTACATGTATTGCAACTTAGTGGTTTACCTGGTGGAGCTAAAGCATTTGAGCTTGTAGCCAAGTTTTGCTACGGGGTCAAAATAGAGCTCACTGCTGTAAATATAGTTATTGTAAGGTGTGCAGCTGAATACCTTCAAATGAATGAAGATATTGGAGAGGGAAATCTTATTAAACATACGGAGGCTTTCCTTAATGAAATTTTTGGGAATTGGGCAGACACAATGAAAGCTCTTGAGACCTGTGAAGAAGTTCTTCAGTATGCAGAAGAACTTCACATAGTAAGGAGATGTATTAATTCCTTGGCAATGAAAGCTTTTGCTGATTCACAGTTACTTAATCGGACTGTGTCAGGGTACAACGATGATAAAGAAACAGACTCTAATATACTATGGAATGGTATATCAAGTGCAATCAATGCACAAAAAATGGGTGATAGATGGTGGTATGAGGATGTGTCCTATCTTGGTTTAGCTTTCTATAAAAGGTTTATCCAAGCTGTTGAATCAGTAGGCGTGAGGCCTGAGAACATTGCTGGCTCCCTTGTGGTTTATGCGAAACGATATATTCCTTTAATGAATAGGCGCTTCAAGAACGCAAATAGTGCAAAAGCAGGCAATACTGTTTCAACACCTTCTGAGGCAGATCAGAGGGCTCTTCTTGAAAAAATCGTGGAACTACTTCCTAGTCAAAAAGGAGTTGTGCAGACCAAGTTTTTAGGGAGGCTACTTCGGACTGCTATGCTCTTACAAGCAAGTCCATCATGCAGAGAAAATCTAGAAAAAAGGGTGGGTGCACAGTTGGACCAAGCATCCTTAGATGATCTTCTAATTCCAAGTATGGGCTACTCAGTAGAGACTCTGTACGACATTGACTGTTTTCAAAGAATTCTCGATTACTTTTTGTCAACGGAGCAAATTTCTTCCATGGAATATTCTCCAAGTATAGTTGAAGAAAATCAGTTAGCTGAAAGTTCTGATTCACTGATGGCAATTACAGTGGTAGCTAATCTGGTGGATGCTTATCTTGCTGATGTAGCACCAGATGTTAATCTGAAATTTTCAAAGTTTCAGTCACTTGGTGCTGCAGTCCCTGATTATGCCAGACCACTTTCAGATGGCATGTACCGTGCCATTGATATATATTTGAAGGTAAAAGTCAATAGCTGCTATGGAAAATCCTATTTATTTTATATGAGCATCCTGGTAAACTTTATACAATATTGCAAGCTAATAAAAATGTTGTAACTTCTTAGATACATGTACATAACAAAGTCTGTTTCAGATGCTGATTTAATTCTTACAATTTATTGTTTTGTAAAGAGGGCGGGATGAGCTTTTGGTACCAGGCTACCAGCTATCCCTGATTCCTCATATGTTTGTTTTATTTTTAAATGCATAAAAACAAAAATCGTGCATGTAGGTATTTAATTACTCCAGTTTTAGCAGATAATAACTCATTGTAAGAATGTTGGCAAGGTCTTATGGTGAGTGGTCAATGCTAATCATGCTTAAACTTGTAGGTATTTAATTACTCCAGTTTTAGCAGATAATAACTCATTGTAAGAATGTTGGCAAGGTCTTATGGTGAGTGGTCAATGCTAATCATGCTTAAACTTGTTAATGTCCAGACGCATCCTTGGCTAACGGACATGGAGCGAGAGCATATATGCAGACTCATGAACTGCCAAAAGCTCTCATTGGAAGCCTGCATCCACGCAGCACAAAATGAAAGGTTGCCTCTCCGTGTCATTGTGCAGGTCCTGTTTTTCGAACAGCTTCGGCTACGTACATCAATTTCGGGCTGGTTCTATGTTTCTGACAATCTTGAGAACTTGCAAGCACCACTTTCACTCTCCAAACATGATGTTACCCGCCAAGCAGGAGCTGGTTGTATGGTTGATATGAAAGAACGCGTTATGGAGCTTGAGAAGGACTGCCAGGGTATGAAACAGGAGCTTCAGAAACTGGTGAAGAAAAAGCGAAGATGGAGCTTTTTCGGCTTACGGAAGTCACAGAAGTGTCGGAACCTCTAAAGCACCAAAGCCGTGCAACTTAAAGTGGGCTCACCTGTTCACAGACGGGGAAAAATGGGAATAAAAGTCTTGAAATTACAAGCCACCCTATATTAAAATTATCTAATGATTCTTACATTTTCTGTTTGTGTGTTGTAGGTTTACATGCCAGGCAGTAAATTACACGATTAATTACTGCTTTTATTTCATGTATAGTCCTCACTGAAAACATAAATGGTCGGAGGAGCTAATGCCTAATAGTGAATGGCACATGGTATTTTTGCATCCTGTAAATAATTCAGTTGTTATTTTTTCTGGAAAATTAAGCTTTTAATCCAAATATTTACATGTAATCCTGCCAGTTTCAAATCTAATCAAGGAGTATAATATATATGATATCAACTATCCACAATTAAAAAAAATGAACTAGATCAAATTATTTGTAGTTTGGTTCCCTTGTTCAGCGAAAGTACCACACTGGCAGAGACTGTAAGCACGCTTTTTTTAAGAAGCTGTGAACTCCATTGTGATACTCCCTACCTATCGCGATCGGACATGGCCTCATCATCAATACTGATGGTCCATATATAATTTTCAATAAATAATTTCGCATTATATTTCTTCATAATTAATATGTCTGAAAAAGAAAACATGAAGTTGATGCTCAAGGGCCAAGGCGTCGACATCATTTCATAGTACTTGCTTTTGCAAGTATTTTCCCCGTTTGAGTTCCGAAAGGATGAACATGTAAGTGCATCAATTTGGTTTTGAATATGTAAACCACCTAAAATTCATTTAGTTGGAGAAGTGTCAATTTCACAGTCAGTCAGCTATGTGTAATGAACAATATCAACTAATCAAAACTGGGACCAATGTCCACAGCAGCTATCATTTTGTCACAAGGCAAACACTATGTTGATGTTCAACCACATGCTACTTTCAGCCTTGATATCTTTCCTTTACCAAAGACTGGTTCCACTTTTCAATACTCCAATTAGCTTCATTCAGTCCCCCCCCCCCCCAATACATGCATGTTGTAATTCATTATGTACTCATGCTTGTCCATGCTCAACTTCTTCTACAGCAGACAGCTACTTGAGAATTGTTTCAGACATGGCTACTATACAGTCGATTGCAACTACCTATTTTATAATCTATCAGTCTATAACTACTCATCTCAAGCATTTAGTAATTAGTGGTTTCTACATTCAAGTTTCTCCAATAAGCACGATTACAGTTTTTACATATAGTCGAAGTTTTAAAAGAGGGTATTCTTTTTCTTTATTTTTTGAATTATGTAATGGGACAGTAATCTGCGGTAGAATTCCCCTGTGTCTGTTGATGTGATTTCTGTTCGGTCTTCTCTAAAAGTTTTGATAACATACATGGTCTGGCTATTGAATCCATATATCTAAATACTGTTTCTTATTTCAGAATGTTGTAAAGAGATAATTTGCTCCGGCTTCTCCAAGATGTGGATATATTGGAAGAAAAGATCAAGAAACTCAAGCAAGTTAACCCTTCAGTAGGAAATTTCATATGCAACAATTGAGTACTAATACTTACAAAGTTACAATGATTTAAAAAGTAAACTTTCAAGTGGAGCTGGAGTACTAATGAAGTTTCTACTGAGGTCATTTAGCATTAATTTACAGAAAGTATAAATCTTCATCCCCATAAAGTAAAAAATTAATAGTAATTTTCAGTTAGCCTCTTCACTGCCAAGTGTCTTTCATCTAACAAACTGCTATACCGTCGCCATTCCAATTTCTTCATGAGATATTATACGCTTGAGGGTAGGCAAGTTGCTCTGTCTCCCAGTTCAACTTAGAAGCAACTATCTCATGTCGAGGAACATAATCCTATGAAAACAAACATATAAATATAAACAAATTGACTAAAGCTTCTGCAAGAACTAGTAAATCCAATTGTTCTCCTGAAGCAACATTATAAATGGTTTTTTTTTTGTTTTTTTTGTGATATCTAGGAAATATATTTTTATTACGCTGAGTGGAACATGTTTAACAATCAGAAAATAAGAATATGTAGAATCAAGAAATTATCCGACTTATCTTCAGTTCGTATGCAAGAGATTACCTCCAATTTCTTAACCAACTCCTTTGCTGTTGGTGCTGATACGATAATATGGCGTGCATTTGGGTTAATAAAGCCTTCTTCTACAGCATTGTCAATAAATGACAGTAATGAGTTGTAGTATCCATCCACATTGAGCAATCCCACCTGCCAAAATGTACAATCACCTTATCTTTTATATATTGAAGTTCGGAGTCCATCAGACATGTCAATAAGCTCGAAGTCGTATATCACTATATGCAACATAAATTACCGGTTTATCATGGATACCAAGTTGCGCCCAAGCGATTACTTCAAGGAGTTCTTCAAGCGTGCCATAACCACCTATAAGAACAATAAGTTAATCCAGTTTCACATACTTAGTTATGCAAATACAAAATAATTTAAAATGTTAACAGCATTAGGCCATTGCATATTCCTAAATTTAACCAATCATTATGACTAAATATAGTTTACCAGTCAACCAATATTGTTCCTTGAAGGTTACTAGGTAATAATGTTATTATGCCTATTTCCCCAGTCCTCTGCAGTATCAGAGGCATAATCTTTTGGCATACACTCAGGTTATGATGCATTGCATGCAATGCTTGATCCAGTTAAGAATATATTTAATTTTTTCCATGTACTCTTTTCTCTTGGGGATTCAGAAATTTATCTGGAGTATGTGCATATCAGTGTAAACTGCAATGAGAATCCCTTGAAATTAGTGATCATCATGTACCTGTACCCTTCTGAATGCTGGTGATAGTTGGCTCTAACAATTCAGACACAGTATGAAATATAATTGTTTTCTATATATAGGATAAAGTAAATAGGCACTGTGACATAAAAGTAAGAGTATTGACTAAACTTTAATCATATTACTCATAGAGACACAGTTACTCAGGATGAACTCTGTAGATTCAGTGAAATATGTCCTGGGTCAACAATTAAGGCTGGGAGGATTGCTTTTTATTAATGGCTCTTGGGATTTGTGTGATAAATTTACGATGTCATACTGGGAGCTTCAGCAGTTGCTTTCACAACAGAGCAATGCCAGACCTTTTTTAATTTGGAATAGGAAGTTACAAGAGGCCATAGTAAAACTCTGGCTATATATCAATATTAGTATACTATCTGTTCTTACTTTCTTTAGTTCTCAAGATAATATACAGAAGCTAACAAGATAGACTGCAAAGGAACCAAAAACTAAACAGATGGCCGATTTTGCAAATGGTGGGAAACGGGCAAAAAAAAAGAAAAAAGAAAAACTCTCTACTAAATTAAATTAAGTTAGATGACTTGAGAAGTTGAGAATTGTTCATCTGCTTGAATCTTGATGTAGGGCTTGTAGCCTTGTACTAACCTGGCAAGGCAATAAAAGCATCAGAGTGCCTAGCCATCTCAGCTTTCCTTTGGTGCATATCTGCTACTGCCTTCACTTCCCCTACCGTGACACCAGTTAACTGCAAATCGTACCAGAACCCAAAAGACAAGGATATTTAAATAAAATAAGATGAAAATGATGAGTGTTGCAGTCCAAAAATGCATTTCCTGAGAAAATGAGCAGGGGGATGGTCCAGTCCAAAAAACTAAATCAACAACACTAGACATAATAGAGAAGCAGCTCACTGCTCATTTCTCAGGAAATGCATTTACTTGTATGTATTATTGTAACAGTTGTACCAAAGAAAAGCCAAGAAAACACAAGAGGGGAACTGTATTCGTGCTGAACATGTAATAAACCCAAAAATATACTATAAGAATAGTAAACAGTCTTTATCTAACACAACTCCACAACAGTGCTATGAATATCAGGACCAGTTTAAAGTATATTTGTGTACGTGTTTGTGTATCTTCCATTTTTATCCTATATCTAAGAGCAAGTCCAATGCTAAATGCAAAATAGTTATAGCTATTGCTATAATTTGGAACCAAAAAGTGTTTTTTGTTACTAAAATAAAATTCCAACTCCAATGCTACTTGCATTTTGCATCCAAATAGTTCCAAATTTAACACTTTTGTTGCATTTTGTAATCTAACTTTTATTTAAAGTACACCAACATTCAACTCATAATTGGTTAAATGATGATGTGACATGGATGCATAAATGTATCATTGGTTTCAAGTTTAGAACCAGTTATGCATTTATGCATATTTATATCCAATTATAGCACCCATTTGTAGATGAGTTTTTTAGAACTTTATGCTAGAATATAGCAATAGAATCAATGATAGCATTGCATTGAACTTGCTCTAACAAATGAGGTCTACAGAGATAACATTGCAGTGAAGAAACATCAAATAAGTTCAATCCCATCGCAGTGTTTTTATTCCCATTGTAAACGGAAGTGTAAAAAGGCAAATACTTTGTTGACCATAGAAGACAGACATACCTCTCGGGGCATGAGAGTCTTGGGAATAACCCTGCAGAGGCCAGAGAGATAACAACATGACAAAACAGACTTTCAAATATCTGAACAAAAAAAAAAAAAAAAAACTACTGTGACTCAACTCAGTGATTTTCCTTTTATTCTACTGTTATTCTGAATCACATTCTTGTTGATAGTGCTGGAATTTTAGATAAAAAAATACTACTAGTTCAGTTAAAGCTTACCCAATTACATGCCTACCACCATCATGAACAGCCTGAGAAATCAAACCCATCAGGCCAATGCTACCCCCTCCATACACCAGATCAATGTTCCTTGATACCTTCAATATCATAAAATAAAACAAATCAGCTTACATCTATTTAACCACCTAGTAGCATTTTGTGTAAGCTATTTGAAATTCCACACACTAGTGTAGAGTATAGACTGTAAAGTATATTTTATATTCATATACTGCTGTTTTCTCAAAGAGCAAGCACATAGAAATGTGATAATGACAGAGTAACAAAAAGATTGTGCTTCGTAATGACACAGAAAAAAAAAAGGGTAACTCTTGTTTACAGTAAAACAGGGAGCCTGGTTAGTAAGAGCTTCAATCAACTCCAAGTTCAGGATATTTGCATGACAAAGTTATAAAGTTACGAAGACCCCATCTCAAATCCCATGAATCAACTTACTTGCGGACAGACATAATGCATTCTAACTAAATTTACTACATCAATATAAAAAAATAACCGATCTGTTACTAGACAACAACTTGAATAATAGAAAAAAGTCCAGCATTAAAACCCGTAAGCAAAAACACTCATTTTCCTCGAGAAATAATCAGAAATGCACCATTACAAACACCATGGCATGAAAAAAAATAGAAGAAGAAAAGTACCAATTCTTTGGCAAGCTGAATAGCAGCATCCTGATAGCTACTCTTTTTGCCCTGGCTACTCCCACAAAATACACATATTCTTCCAAACTTGGATAACACATTCATCTCGCCCTCACTCCCCATTATATATACTCTCTATCTCTAATTTGCTATAATATCTTATCTATTTCTTGCAATGTGTGTTGTTGGTCCTATTTCTAAGTATAGTGGTAGTGGCTTCTCAAGAAATGGAAAGAAGTGTCCTCCGTTACTACATTATATTCACTACCCAACACCCAGATACACATTTAGTACTAAAAAAGATGGGTGCACGTATATATAGAGAAGGTAGGGGGGATGAAATACGTGTGCCACAAAAACATACAAAAGTTTGGAGAACTGGACGGACTTTGTGATGCGTAGGAGTAACCGGGCATGTGTAACACACCATACAAAATGCCTATCCCCGAATGCTTATTTTATTGGATCACGGTCACCAGCAAACATTGATTGCCAGCAACTGGTCACCATCAAAGCCTTCCTTTTTTCACGCTAAAAATTTTAGAGTAAAGTGCATTTTATGTACTCTGCTCATTACTCAAAACACCACTTGCAATATTATACTTTAAAATCCAACACTTGAAATATCAATAATTGTATTTCATTACACTTTGTTGCATTTCGTTAATTTGGATTAACTTTGTTAGTTATTTAGGGAGTAAAATGCATTTTGTGTACTCACACTTTACTCAGTATACCACTTACAATACTTTAGTTCAAAATTTAGAGTAAAGTGGAGTACACAAAATGCACTTTAGACAAAGTGCAAGTATACAAAATGCACTTTACTTCCTAAATTACTAATGAAGTTAATCCAAATTAATTGAGTGCAACAAAGTATAATAGAATACAAACATTGATATTTCAAGTGCTCAATTTTGAACTATAAGATTGCAAGTGATGTCTTGAGTAAAGAGCGAGCACACAAAGTATACTTTACTCAAAATTTTACTATAGGTATACCATTGAAAGCTAATAATGGAAACCTTCTTTTAAAATAATACGATACCAAATTTGGTTCCATCCTTTATTTTTTTCTATGTTTTATAATCTTAGAACAACTATAATTCTTTCCGTTCATTTATTCCTATTTCTTTCGGAACTCTATAATAGCAAAATTATTGTAATCCTAGAACAATTGCAATTCTTTTATTATAACTGTTCTGAACTACAAAATAATGTATCCGTGAGAAACATATATAACATATTTTCTTGATTTTCATAAAATAATCTTAAATTAATTATGAATTAAACAATCTTTATTAATTAGTAAAATATTTGTTCCAATGATATTTCAATTTCCAAATTTAATTTCACCCCAAGATTCATATTCACCGAAATTAATGAAATTCTATTGTAAATACAATTACTTTTTTATTATAACCTACTGAGTTGTATAAACAACAAAATTTTTAAAAATTATTTAAAATTATAAATTAGTAACCATTTTAAATTAATTTTTTCGTACCCGTACTTCACACGGTTTATCTTGTAATCATGTAATATACACAACCAAAGGAAAATTTGTACTAGCTAGTTCTTTTTTGAAAAGTATACTCTCAAGTTGTCGATTCCCTGACATATCATAATGGTATGTAGAACTTATATATAAAATTTGTTGGATCGCGTAACATCCATTAATTTCATATTATTATATATTATTGTGATATTGTCCGTTCTGGATCATCGTTTGTTTTTGGGCTCCTCCCAAAAAACCTCATACTAATAGAATTGTTTTAACAGGTTTATATTCAAGATAATTCTACTAACTCTACAATCTTCCCTCAATCCAAGAACTACCAAATCTTGTGACCCTTATATCATCGCTATTCATTTGTGATTCTTCATCTTGCGGGACACGTCGAAAGACTTTCGACACAAGCCGTCCGCAATCCCAGGATCAACTTTTTAACCATCGGCTTTGATACTAGCCGCGCAACACCAATTAACTCTACATTAGTATGATATTATCCGCTCTGGGTTGTTGCTAAGTCCGCGCGAATTTGTTTTTGAGTTCCTCCCAAAAGACCTTATAATGGTAATAGAATTGTTTTGGTTACTTATATTCAAAATATTTTTTTTTATTTTAACAATGTAGGACTTGGATTGGTTGACACCCATTCTACAAAATCTCCATATTAAGAATCAAGTAGCTGCACATATATATATAAAAGAAGTGGCACTATTTATACATATTAGATCCCGTGAGGCAATACCAGATATCAGAAGGTCTGGAACCTACTTCAAACATAAAGTTGTCATTGTATAATTACAATTAATTACAGTATATACAAGGGTCAAGGGCCTCAAGGCCTAGTAATAAATTAGATATTCTTGAAAAGTTCACATGCAAACATAAAAGGTGGCAGCAATTTGGCTTCCTAATACCTAACTTAAGAGAAAAAAAAACTACATATATAGTGCACATAAGATTGTTAATATATACTGTACTACTGTATGTATCTTAGCAGAGGTGATTCATGTCCGTGAAGGTGCATGCACAAAGGGAGTAACTTAGTTAAGCACAATTTGTTTGACTATTTTTTTTATATTGCTTCAGTAATATAGTTTCCAGAAAAAATGTTTTTGATGATATATTATAGTTACTAATTCTATAATAAAATGATACCAAAATTAATTAGCATAAGGTGATAGGTATGCATTTTTATTATCAGTGTATGGGTGAAATTGGTAGGAGAAATGAGTTTGAAAAATTGATGAGTGAATAAAAACGTGGGTAAATATAGTAGAGTTTGTCCGGACCAATCCTACTTTGTGTCGACACACTTGTACAGTTATACGTACTATTGAGAGGGAACATTGTTTCTCAAGAGTAAGAAACACATACTCCCTAGCTTGGTTCCATCTATTTTTTTTTTTTTTTATTTAGCCCACGCATTAATAGCATGCGTCTAGTTCATTTGTGATTTTTTTTTTTCAATTAGACAACGCAATAACAGCATGCGTATAGTTCAAGATTTATGAATTTATTTTACTAATTTTTTATTTATTGGCGTGTTTTTCATTTATATAAGAAGAAAACGCATTGTGTATATGCATGTAGCTAAGGCGCATGTTAGCATGCGCATTTAATGGGTAAAAAGGGCGGACTTTCCCGTTGGTGGATATTTTGGGTAGTGGGTTCCTAAAAGTAGTGTAATTTTAAATAACTTATTTTAAAAAATTTCTTTTTTTTGAATAAAAAATTAAATATTAAATTTTTATTCAAAAGAAAAAAAATCTATTATATATATAATAGGCCAACACAAGATAAAAATAGTGAGAAACTACACCACTCAATCACATGTGTTTTAAAACATACACATTATAGATATATGTGTGTGTTGTGCGACTTTTTATGTAGTATAATTATTAATTTATCCCTCCTTTCTCAATTTTTTTGAAAAAGTTGTGGTTGGTGTGAATTGAACTTGGGCCCCCGAGTTAATTAACAAATCTTTTTACCACTACACCACTAAATCACATGTGTTTTTTTTTTTTTAACATGGGAACCCGCAGCCGCTACCCTTCGGGTGCGCTCTGGGTAAACCCATGGGCTCACGCAATAGCCTGCAAACCACGTGATCCAAGGCAAACCGCACAAGTGCGACAGGCTCTGCCCTAGGATGGCATAATCACAAATCCGCCTCCCATGGGAGTCGAACCTGTGACCAAGAGGTGAGATGGCCTCTCTTTAACCAACTGAGACAACCCTTGCGGGCTAAATCACATGTGTTTTAAATTATACACATAAAAGATGTATGTGTGTTGTTTTACTGAATTTTTTTTCTAATATTATAATATTGCGACATATTAATAATTTTTTGTCATGTTGCGTTTACATTTATTAATTTGAACTATAACATATTAAATTAAAATATAAATTATTGATACACAATATATGGTTTGATAATATTATAAAATTGTAATAACAATAATAATCAACATAATAATAAAAAATTACTATATAATTATTCTCTTAAACAACCTAAGCACTCATCTATACGTGTTTTCAATAATACACATAATATCTCTATGTATATCGCTTAAGCGGGGCAAGATTTGGTTTTATATAAAGAAACAATATGAAATGCATAATGTATTTTTTATGAAAAATATTACATATATGATTAAGTCAATAACTAAAGTACTTTATTACTGATTTGAAAGCACCAATTTACTCCTAAGTTCATATTGTATAGAAGTACTATTTTTAGTGATAATCGAACGTTGATCACCGAGTTAAATTCTGCATCTTCATACCATTAGATCACATATTCACATGTATTTTAAATTATACACACAATATGTATTATCGATAAAATAATTACGTAAAATACACAATTGGGTTATAAACCGATATTATAATTAATATGATGAATATTATCTAACAATATATTAGAGTAAAAAATATTGAGGTGTTAACGTAAAATGAAATTATTATATTACTAAATAAGATACAATAATTTATTAGTCAAACTATTTGGGTCATAAAAGTATTTGGCTTCAAAAAGACGAATTCTACAAATGACACATTACCTTTTATATACAAATTAGTTAATGTTCAATTTAAAATATGACATTTTACGGGAAAAAAGGACCATATATTATATATTATTTATGGAGGTAACTCAATGAAAGTCAGACGGAAATCGGAAGAGAAATAAAGGCAAAGAATTCTTAAAATGAAGAAATTAGAAGAAAACAAATAAAAGAATTAAAAATGTAGTTTTAAGAAGTAAAAGCGCAAGACCTGAGAAGTAGAAATTTACGAAGGTTTTTTATTGGAATCAGGATTGAAACCTACATTCTCAGAATGCAGCATCTTGAAGACTATTAAGTTTCTACCTTGAATATTATTGGAGATCCACAATGGATGCATCATTTTTGAAGAAAATTTAGGAATGTAGGTGCTATGAAAAATCGTCTTAATTAATAAATAGACAACACCCATAAAACACTCAAATTATATTCTATGACCCACAACAAAATTAAAATCTGACATGATTGTTATCAATATTACTCATAATAGTTTTCAAAGTACAATTTTGAACATATTTAAGTATGTACACAATAACCACATAGTCCAGTAGCAAGATGAAATCTTTGAAAATCAATCACATGTTTCAAACGATACTGATCACGAATAGTTTAATTAAAAAATAAAATTTAAACTAGCGACACGTGCCTCGCACGGGTTTTTATGCTAGTTAAATATAAATTATGGAACTATACTTCAAAAGAGTCTTAAAATGCGTGATACGTCCCCGTCCCTAAGTATTAATAAATGGGTGGGACGGATTTTTTAATTTCTCTTACTTTTTTACGTAATATGTTAATTAAATTAAATTTCCATCTTAATACCTACGGAAAAATGAACTTTGAAGTGGAAGGTGTAAAACATAATACACAATCTATAAAACATAATACACGATCTGATGCAAGTCATATTCTTTAGATTTTGAGATATTATGAAAGCGGCTAGACATATTTTTCATTTAATTCCAATTTTATTCGGATGTAAGTAGATTTAATTTCATTTACGACAGTGAACAATGGCTTGACCCCTCAGTCCCTCACCCTCTCTCATTTTTCCCTCCAGGATTATTTATTTTCTCTTACTCCATTTAAATATAGTAAAACCTCGTTAAATTAATGTTCGGTAAATTAATAAACCTCGTTAAATTAATACTCGGTAAATTAATAATCTCTTTAAGTTAATAATTTCCTCAGTCTCAACTTGAGTCAGTTCAAAAAATGATCAATTTCGATAAGATAATAAGATAATATTTTTTTGAAAAATGCTATATAAATATATGGTCCCAATCTATACTATATTATAATAAGCGAAATGGGGTATAATTTGTAGTTGGTTACCCCCTTATTTTTGGTTATCCCCTTATTTGGTTATCCTCATTTACAACATTCAAATACATCATGACCGTTAGATACAACAATACTAAAAGTTGAAGGTCTAAGGTTCGAATCCCGCCAACAACATTTTAATATAAAATTAATACTAGATTATGTTATATAGAAAGGTTGAAGGTTCGATTCCCACCAACAGCATATTAATTTAGATTTAATACTAAACTAAAAATAATGTTTAAAATATTATATATACTAAACTATATATAAACAAATTTAAAATAAAATAAAAATAACCCGTGCTTTGCACGGGCTATAAGCTAGTAATATTATAAATTAATAAATCCAATATAATCTTAAAAATATATGTATTACCCTTTTGTAAAATATGATTATATGATTCTTAAAATTTGATTCTATATGAAACTCATCCTTAACCCTTTTTGTTGCATCAAAAAGTTTGAATGTGGTGTTTTCATAAAGCATTAAAGAGTTATTAATCAATGTTTTCAAAAGGTTCCAAAAATGTTGTTTTATCTTTGATATCATCTAAATATACATGAATCTTTATTTTGAATCTCGCTAATACTCATTGAATTTGTAAAACAATGTATATGTAATTATTGAATTAAGTATAAAACATAAATTGTACACTTCAATCTATTTAAATGTATATAATTGGAAATTAATTTTCTTTGATGTCAAAAATCTCTAAATTAATAATTATTACTTTATCGATTAATTAATACCTCTCTAAATTAATAGAATTCTCCTGACTGTATTAATTTATGAGAAAAATGGTCCTATAATTAACTATAGGAAATTTCCTAAAGTTAACCAATTAAAACTAGCTAGTTTTGATGGATTTCTTTTCTTATTTAAAAGGATCCCGCAGGGGCATTATTGATTGTGCATATGTGTCACAATATTAATGGTTAAATAGGAACATATTACCTTAATTTATAGAGGTTTTACTGTAATGTGTTGTTTGAGTCACGGATAATTCCCTGTGAAGTGATTATGTTATAGATACAGCCTGCCAGAATTGCAGGAACAGAAGCCATGCCATCTTAATCGATAATTGCCTATATATATGTATGCATTTCAAACTTTCACAGACCTTAATTTACCAGTGCTGCGTGTTACTTTTAGTAGTCATCAACAAATGGAAATCTACGATCCCAAGGTTGCCCATTTCAAACTGCTGTTAACAGTGTTTTTCTTCCTTATCTGCCTTCTAAAATTAGAAGATTGTTGAGTAAATTGCAATGGTGACTGAATTTCAAAAAAAAAAAATTCAACCTTTCAGCTTCAGTTAATGGTCAATTTGATATATAATATGGTCATCATTGTGTCCCTCAAGTTTGTTCAAAACTTGGTTTTGAGACTGCCTGAGTAAAGTTGAGGTAAAGGCATAGAGCAAGAAGATAAGAATAGCACCTTTGATTGCCAGTTAAACATAGTGTGCAGTGCATAGAGATATGGATATATACAGCAGAAAACTAAAGGGAGGTAATTTTCATCATTAAAAGGTTACCTCCATGAAATGTTACTAATCATCCCACTGCTCTGTCACGAAGACTTGTCCTGTGTACTATATGACCGCATGGTAAAACCGAAAGAGAAGAAAAAACAAACACAGAAGTGCCCCATTAGGCCACTTGGCCTTGAAATAAAGATGTCAGTTCAAACATCATTCACAACAATGACTTGCAATGTTTGTGTGCACCGGAAAAGACATGAACCAATTAGGTTTCATCTGAATTCTCACCACTTTATCTCCATCTTTCACAGCCTTAAGAGCTCCATATTTTGACTTTGTCTATACAAAATTACAAGGGGAACATCTTAATTTTCCTACTTTGAATTGCAAATTATGTCGTCTGCTCGTCTGTTCTTGGCCCAATGATGACAGCATTTTCATCAAACTTACAGAGTACTACATTACATCTTACACAAACAAATTATTATGTTGAAGTTTGTCCTTGCCTCTCGTACCAACGACAAACCTACGGGCTATCCTTTCTTTTATTATGATTTTTAACACAACATCGAAGATTTCTCTAGTCTATACACCCCTCTCTGATCTTCTTCCATTAGCATACATAAATCAACTTTCTGCCCCCAAAATGATCAATTATGTACCAGAATATTATGATGTTCATGGCCCTTGTGGTGGAATTATAAACATGTGCTTTATCTTTCCATACAAGACACAACCTTTTTTTTTTTTTTTTGAAAAAAAACAGTAAGCAAAATAGTGCGTTCATGCTGACCTACATTACTACAAAACAGATGTTGGGAAGATAAGGTTGTTGAAGAGAATCGGACAAGAGTGCTTGGAATCTTACTACAGCAAAGGATGCTCTACTGACTGTGACTATATAGTACTCCTATATGACAACATGAAAAAGGATAAATGTCCTTGAATATTCAAGACATCAAACATGCATGCAAGTGAGCTGTGCATAGTGAACATTAACATTTATCAAATGGTGTATTTTCACCATATTTTTTTGGTAAATGTTTTGGCACCTTTAACATATTTCATACTTGATGGCTGATGCTATACAAACTTGGGGTCCAGTCTCGATTTTTCTTATAAAAAACCGAGACAGGAAGTGCAAAACAGAGCAGCAGCAAAGGATGAGCAAGAAGTTGGTAATTCCATAGGGGTGCTTGGAAGTTGAAAGTGTTTTGATGCCACACATCTACATGTCATATGTGCAGTGCATTTACTTCCCATTTCCCAAATTGCTCCAAACAATACAGTTTGAGTGTCAATAGATAAACACTGTAATTTGAAAATTTTACTTGCTTAACCAAAAAAAGACCCTTACTCTGTCTCTATAAATTACAATTCACATATATTGTTGCTGCATCATTTAAATAATTCACCAAATTCTGGCTAAATTCAAGGTCTTTTGCAAACAAATAAATTTGTGTAAGAAACATCAATTGTTCAGATATCAAATCTAGGTTTGACAACAAATGAAAAATTTTCTAATCAAATACCAATCTCAACTAAAGTACATCTTTCCAGGTCAAAATGACTCTTTCCAAACAAAGTACCATTTTTAAAATCTTTGCATCTTTGAATCAGGAAAAATACAGTAAAACAACAGTCTTCAGTTAAAGAAAAACCTAGATTCACAAATGCAGGTAAGAAAATGTTCAATCACCTGATCTGGATACTGGAAACATAAAAGTTCATTCAAACACTCAGACTATACTTACTATACTTGAGCACATCAAACAGTTAATCACATACAATAATCAAAAAGAGGAAGAGATTCGTGTAAAGTGAAAAAGGTAATATGGCATAAACAATCTTTAGACTAGCAATAGTTATATAAGATTACAAACTAAACACATTAGTTAACGGAATCAAGACATATTAAGACCATCAGAAATCATGACCCACCAATCTAACAGTGAGTAGACTGATTATAGGAGCAAATTTTTCACATGTCACAACGAATCTGGCACTTGATACAGTTTGAGAAGTCAAACTGAAATTCGTTTGGTTTAGCTTAACATAATAAATTAAGGTGACCCAAGTTACAGTTAGGTCTTAAGAAGACAACCCCCACTTTTTTCTTTTTCTCCGAATTATTCGCTCTCTCCTGTTTCTCTTTCTGCATGGATCGCGAGGGAAACAGGAATGGGGATTTAATGAAGGTATCCTAGTTAATTAAATAAAAAGGTCGAATAACTGTAACTGCGCTAGCATTTTTATCTATCGAAAACTATGGTGGCTTGACTTCGTCTAACCCACAGCAAGGAAGAGAAGTTCATATTAATAAGAGAACATATGTATCTGTTTCTGATGAGTTTCAATAGCCATTTCAGGGTTTATGACCTTTTATATATAGAATCAAGATAAACTTAACCAGTATAATATCTTTGGTTTGACCACTTCTACGGGAAAGCATAGATTTTGACAGAACATCTACAGCTTAATTCCCTTCTGTATAATTTCAAGACACTCCAAGTTCAACTCAGAAGATGGTCAAGGTAGGGCTCAAATAAGAACAACTTCTCACCGAAAGAGGTTTACATGCAAAGTGTGAGAAAGAGCTAACGGTCCTGTTACTAATGCATACTCTGAAAATTTGCAAAGCAATAATAAGATGGATAATTTTCTGCACATAAAAGTGAGTTTGAGTCATCTGACTAGGTTTATGGGACCCATAATTGTCACCTTCGTCCTCATTGAGCTTGTCCCCTCTTTTCCAAGTTAGCTTATTGATCAACTTAATCAGTTTGTCTACCACTCTTTAACATCTCAAGCAGGGTTTGCCAGTAACTTTTCTCGTAGAAATCTAAATACTTGACGTGATTTTCAATTTGGGTATGAGTATGTTCCCTTCTCATGCAAGAGTATATTTTCTATGTAGTTCAAAAGTAAATAATACACTCTACCAGATGAACCCATGTGGAACTAAACTGCTACGTACATCATAGTTATGCTTATGTGCAATAGAGCATCACTCATGACTCTTATCTAATCCACAGACAACAAAATTATATATGTTTGCATCAAGGCAAGGAAAGCATATTCCCTAATTCTTTGTTTTCATATATATAAATTCCCTATTTACAACTTCAATGAAAATAATAGTTCTAATTCAGTTCCACCAAAAGAATCCGAATTTGAAATAATAAAGTTAAAGACAGCAGTTTAAATGCTAAACTTCATACAGGAATGTAATATCTAGTCCATACAAGTCAGTGGTGGAGCTAGTATTTGTTTTGAGGGTGTGCCATATAATGTTTGGGGATGAGAGATTTGAATACTAGCAATGTGGTACAAAAGTGATGCCTTGAACCAATTTTACAAGAGTTTGATGTGCCTGAGGTTGTCCTCAGGTTCTCCCCTGCATTAAAAGATTTTCAGTATAAATTTAAGGGTATATATGTAAATTACTGTAAAAAAATTTATATTTACAAAATTGTCCCTACGGGGCCACTTGTTTTATAGGAACAAAATCTTTTAAACTCAGGATTCTTCCCTGATGACAACTTCAGACCCAGTTTTCTCATTTTACAATCTTGATTATAACTTAGCAAAAGAAAGGAACCTTGATTGTTGAAATCTATATAATAAATTAACGGTATATCGTGAGTGTGTCGTCGCACACCCTCGATCGTGAGTGGCGCCGCTACTTATCACAAGTTTTAGAACAATGTTAGGAATCCCGAATTTGTTCCCGAATGTCAAGTGTTTTATTTTAATTCGTGGAGATTATATATATTCATGGAGGTCTCTTTATTTCGAAGATAGACATCCAATCAGATCTTGCCAACACAACATTTGGGAACCATTTCGGAAATATTTTTGATAACTCTAGCATTTCTCCAAGTTTTAAAGCTGTATGGACAACTATCCTCAGTTTCCTTTTAAATTTCACAATTCAAACCAATCTTAGATTATGTCATCAAATAACTACTAAAATGAAATGGTATTCTTATTAAGGAACGATGAACAGTATCAGCATACGTCATTCTTTCTATCAACTTATTATAAAAGGAAAGAAATGCAAACGAAGAATATGATGCAATAGGTGAAACACAATGGGAATGGAAGTTGGTGAACCGTAAGAGCCATACATGAAATGTAAAATTGAGAATTTCATTAATCTCATTCAAAAAGACCATAATAAAATTAAAAAAACTCCTCCATGTCCTAATTATGGCTCAAACTTAATTCAAATTCAACATTTCAATCTCAGCCTATTCTAAGTTCTGAAACGTGAGTACAAGTTAAATTATATATCAAAGATCGTTTTTGGAGAAGTCAGATAGATTACATCAATTTTCAATTGAGTTGAATAAATGCAAAAATATAAAATAGGTCGTGTATGATAATTATGAGGTAGTAGAAGTAAGATACCTTGATGGCTGATTTAAACAAGACAAGAAACGATATCTACCTACAAATTTGGTAGATCTGAAATCGTGGGATGAAAATGTTAATTCTTGTGACTTGCAATTTGTCTCATTGTCTGGTGTGATTACTCCAGTCCCATGCCGCTGCTTCTGGTCAAAAAAAACAAAAAAAAAGACAGTCACAATCAAATCTAAGACACTACTTTAAATTTGTTAGAAAGACAGTCAATCCTTAATTGTAGTTAACAATTCCTAAAAATGCGCAATACCGCAATCCTTGTTCAGAATTTTTGACTCAGGAGTAGCATGCTGAATAGCAGAGACTGACCAACAACTTCTCAAGCCAAAAGGTGAAGTGGGGATTAAAATGTTTTTCAACCACCAGAGCTTTATGCCTGTAGAAGAAAAGAAATTGTGTCATCCCAAGGAGACTGTTCAAACTGTAGATTAAATCTTTTAGTAAACCAACACATGAAACACATTAATTTTACTATATAATCCATAATTGGCCTATTACTCTCCTTGTATAGATTATTAATTGTTTGTCCCTCAGGAGGTAATATATACTTTCTTTAGCTCATAGTCAAAAAAAAAAAGAAAAAAAAAAGGGATGTTTATGGAGAATCATTCAGGTCACAATTTTATGGTCAAGACTTAATACTACTCCTTAACTACTACTTGTCAGGCCCATAATCATCCAACAAAGACCATATATTAAATATAAAGATGCAGCATCTCACCCACATCAAGTTGCCAAGGCAGAATGATCATTACCCAATGACGCAATCTCATTGCTAGGCCTAGGCTATTTAGCGATCTAATTAAGACCGGGAACAAGCCTGCCTCCCTTTACACTTCCAGAAGGGGTCAAAGAATTAGATTTTTTCAATTTGCTGTTTTGCTCCATGCTCTATAGTAGTTGTCACAAGGGTGGGTTTTTAAACCTGAATTTTCACCTTGTGCGGCATGCCCTTGCCATCCGGTGTCAAGAACAGCAGCCTTTCCGTATCGTTCTGCGTTTTCAACAAAGTGTACAATCATGCAGCGGATGGAATCAACTCAACAACTCTGGGCAGCCAACATGGAGTGCATGTTTATCATCAAGAAAATCAAACAAAACACACCAGCAATTACGGATAAATGTCCAACCTTTTATTGCTCAACTCAATACAAAGGATACAAGAGACTTTCGGCAAATGTTAACATCAAAATACCTTACCAAACACACTCTAAGGCCTACCCAGAATTCCCTAAGTGTTTACAACGTTTTTGCCTAACACAATATAGAAAATACAAGTGTTTCCTCCCCTTTATACAAACTAGAATCAGGCCCATATATATAAGTCGCGAATTTCCAGCCTATGGGCAGTTTTAAAACTGCCTGCCATCCCATGTCACAAAACAGTCCTTGAGCCTTGCAACTGTCTTCTCTGCCTTTGTGCCCACATATTAGATATATATAAACATATATCTATCAGTCCCAGCAATGCCATGTTGTAGAACCCATGATCTAGGAGCAGTTTCCACATTCTAGTAACCGCCGCCAACCACCCATCATAAGCTTTGCACATGCTTTGCTTTTCTGACCCCCACTTTCTTTTGGATCACATCTGACCCATCTTTAGACAAGCCCAATAAACCTTTCCTAATGCCCAAGTACTTTAGCCATGTTCATTTATAAGGCACCAAAAACCCGCTAAGGCTGCCCAC
The DNA here is from genome assembly GCA_036435485.1 of Saposhnikovia divaricata. Taxonomy (NCBI): domain Eukaryota; kingdom Viridiplantae; phylum Streptophyta; class Magnoliopsida; order Apiales; family Apiaceae; genus Saposhnikovia; species Saposhnikovia divaricata. The sequence goes on from CM071598.1 coordinate 63,876,450, forward strand.
CATCAAAACAGCCCAGCGCCAAGCCCAATGACCTTGGCGCGCATCCAACTAAGTAGACCAGCTTCAATATATTCCGTGCCAATGTCCAGCCCACATTTCCTTAGAGTATTCACTATATGATCAGGTCCTTGCCTACACCAATTTCCCACAAATGAGACCAAGTCGCCAATGACTAGCCCCAACGGCTCCGGTTGTCCCCGCTGCCAATAAGTGAAGCCGCCCAGCTCGGCTCCCAAACTGCTTTCCAACCAAGGTTCCTTACAAACCCTCCCACACTCTGAGTTTGATGTCCTCATCAAAATGTCAACAATGCTGAGAAACCAATTCTCCAAGTAGCAAACCAATGCTGCAAGTCCCCGTCTGCGGTATGCCACTGCCCCCAAAAACCAACTATCAAAACTGATTAATTAACCTCCATCCTGAGAGTTATATTCTCCCAAACTCAATGTAGTAAGCCCAATGCCGGGAAAAAGGTTGCAAACCAATTGCTTGAACTTTACCACCCTCCAATACCAACTGTACAAAAGCTGACTTCCCACCAAACGTATGCCATACAAAGACACACTTCTGATCATGCTAAAGACGATCAATTGCCACCTCTATAAGTGTAGAACCAGGCTTCATATTTCCCCAAAATAGAATGCCAAAAAATCCAACTCCCTTTGTGCAGAAATTATACAACAATGACTATGCCCAATGCAAAGTATTTATAGAACACATACTAAGCATGGCATCTTTCAACGAAAGCTAGAAACATATACAATCTATTTGTACAGAATCATTGAACACAAACATTGCCATATTTACATCACAAGGCATTACAACTTGCAAAGGAAATTACATGGAATCGAACGTCTAACTTCAACCCATATGCACATCACACAACTAGAATTTATAAACATAATTCTAAGCCACAGACTATAAACTCAGCATTTCAAATTCAGGAGTCTTGGGACAACAATGATACCTTTTGCACGCTGCCTTTTATACCTTGCTGCTATATTCCCACTTCATCAGCCCTCCATCTGAAATTCTGCATGAGATCAGTCCCACTTTAGGCATCAACTTCGCCAAGGTTGTCACATCCCAACCCATGTGCATACACAGCACTTTATTCGAACATAAACAAGTTCTAGACTGTCACATCCCAGCCTATCCATCCAGCCATGTCGCTGAATGTTAGTGCCCCCTATGCGAGCCTGCACCTAACTTTCTTCACAAAGATCAGCCCACGAAGAATCCTGCTCCCCAGCCTTTGGACACTTTTTCGTAAAGTGTGGTCATTCACAGATGAAACACTCAATCACCTTTCCCCTAGGCTGTACAACGCCGTTAACGACACCAACGACGCCATCATGATCAACAGCAGTTTTAGACCCTTCTTCGAAATCACCACCAGCATCTTTACCCACATCCATCGTAGCACGAACCATCTCCCTATGGGGACAGACCCTTGCCAAATGAGGCCCCTCACAAAAAAATACAACTTTGTTTTAGGCTGTCCAGTACTCTTGGTTTCAGTTCGGGCAGATTATGCACCATGCACCACCTTCTTTCCACAATTCCCCACAAATTTCTTAGGGACAAATACATCAACATCAATTTTAGGATGACCACCATCGAACGAGACTTTAGCAACATCTTGTCTAAGGAACATCATTTCTTATCTGATTTCCTGCAAACTCTCCAACCATCGATCGGTAAGAGAAGCAACCTGCAAAGATAAGTCATTAAATTTGTCTTCCACAGCATCCATCTGATTTCCCATGGTTTTCTTCATCTCATCAAGGTCCTCCTTCATGACTTGGCATTTTTGAACCAACGGCCACAAGTTAACGTCAAGCGATTCACACATAACCCTTTCCAACCGAGCAACATCACCATAGGCGTCACTGTCTTGCAGATTCTCCATGATCTTCTGACAAAACTCAACCAATGAAATCAACCAACAACGAGCAACGAAGCTCTGATACCACTTGTCACAGGGGTGGGTTTTTAAACCTGAATTTTCACCCTCGTGCGGCCTGCCCTTTTCATCCGGTGTCAAGAACAGCAGCCTTCCCGTGTCGCCCTGCGTTTTCAGCAAAGCGCACAACCACGCAGCGGATGGAACCAACTCAACAACTCTGGGCAGCCAACATGGAGTGCATGTTTATCATCAAGCAAATCAAACAAAACACGCCAGCAATTACGGATAAACGTCCAACCTTTTATTGCTCAACTCAATACAAAGGATACAAGAGACTTTTGGCCGAGGTTAACATCAAAATACCTCACCAAACACACTCTAAGGCCTACCCAGAATTCCCTAAGTGTTTACAATGTTTTTGCCTAACACAATCTAAAGAATACAAGTGTTTCCTCCCCTCTATACAAACTAGAATCAGGCCAATATATATAATCCACAAATTTCCAGCCTATTGGCAGTTTTAAAACTGCCAGACAGTTTTATAACAACCACCTCATGTCACAAAACAGTCCTTCAGACTTGCAACTGCCTTCTCTGCCTTTGTGCCCATATATATATATATATATATATATATATATATATATATATATATATATATATATATATATATATATAAACATATATCTATCAGTCCCAAAAATGCCATGTTGTAGAACCCATGAGCAGTTTCCACATTCTAGTAACCGCCGCCAACCACCTATCATAAGCTTTGCACATGCCTTGCTTTTCTGGACCCCCACTTTCTTTTGGATCACATCTGACCCATCTTTAGACAAGCCCAATAAACATTTCTGAACGCCCAAGTACTTTAGTCACGTCCATTTATAAGGCACCAAAAACTCGCTAAGGCTGCCCACCATCAAAACAGCCCAGCACCAAGCCCAATAACCTTGGTGCGCATCCAACTAAGTAAACCAACTTCAAAATATTCCGTGCCAATGTCCAACCTACATTTCCTTAGAGTATTCACTATATGATCAGGTCATTGCCTTCACTAATTTCTCACAAATGAGACCAAGTCGCCAATGGCTAGCCCCAACGGATCCGGTTGTCCCGGCTGCCAATAAGTGAAGCCGCCCAGCTCGGCTCCCAAAATGCTTTCCAACCAAGGTTCCTCATAGTAGTCCTATACAAATATAAGGTATTTAGGCTAGAAACCAGTTACCTATCGTCAAGAAATTCCCTTGTTGCAAATCTTTTCAATTATGTTTTTTGGGTTTGAACAAAATAGAATGCATAATCTACAATTTTTTGCACCGGAAAATCATTCTTTACTTGATTCCATGCATAAGTTACTATAGGAGGATATTAAATCAGAAGACATTCTTGCAACTAAAGCCACAAACGTCTGGTAAAAAAAAAAACTATTTGGTTAAAGCTGAATAGAGTATCCTGTCTTGGGTTGATTAGTAACATACATTATATACATATACACACATAAATGGTATATAAAGTTCAAAATCAAACAGAAAAAGAAAGTAAGACAGTTGTCAATTACACTTGTCGTTCGAGGATTTTTGCACAACAAATTAGGAGGCCAATAGCTTCAATGAATCCAAAATTTATTGATTACTCAGAAAGGCTTATAATTAAGGTTTTATGATTAGTTACCTGGGGTCACAACTAGAGTTATCGAATAACATGAGAGGTGGTTCCTTGCATGATCGGACTGAATCTACAGAATTAGAGCTCAAAAATCGTGCGTTGGTCTGCCAAGAATCCTAATAAAGCTATGTCACATAAGAGTACACGTGCTTTCAAAAATCCCGCAAACTGCCTACATGTCACTATTTATAGTGGATCAAGCTCGTATGTAGTTCTTATCAACTGATTATGATGAATTATCCCGTATGTGATGGGATTATGATTGTTATTTCTATTATTAATCGAGTATAGTGTATAAAACCAGGTTACCAAGCTGTTTTAGGAGCGTAGAAAGCTTATTTTTTTTGTATTTACTTTAATTATCAATGAATTATCATATAATTATGACATCTATCCTCAAATAACTGAAAATAGAGATGTATTTCAATGATAATGGCGTGCTCCTATCTTATAGGAGGCTGTCCTTATATAATTCTATGATTCCACCGGGTTTCCCGGAAAAACTGGGGGTACCGTCCAGAAGCCCAACTTCGGTAGGCCCTCTGGTAGGCTGTCCCATACCTGGTAGCTGTCCCGAAATCTATATATTAACATTTATATTGACATTTACGGGATGTGGATTATTCTTTCATTTCAATAGGGCTACTGCCCGCTCTAGTTCTTCTTGAACGAATTAGGAGGCCATTCTTAGGAACCCTAGCTCTATAATTAAGATCAAATATAATATGATTATCCATAATTTTATTGTTAAAAAATTATATGGTGAATTCTGTGTAACATTTGATTTTTAAATTTAGATGAGATTCTACGTTAAATTCGATATGTTAAGCTTAATCGTTGTTAAATTTTGTGATTCTAATTTTAACAAATCAAATTTATGAAAAATAAAGTATTATGATGGTTTTTTTATTGTTCATGTGTTTTTCCTAGAGCGCAACTGTATATATATATATATATATATATATATATATATATATATATATATATATATATATGTTTTTGCTCAAATACAAACCACTCTTAAAATGAGAACTACAAACCAACACTAAATATATTATATTTCATCTATTCTAAGGGCAACGCTAGGGGCACCTTCACAAAAAATGTCCTAAATTAACTCACCAACGTCCAGCAAAAAAAAAAATCACTGTTCACGCTGACGTCACTGCCACGTCAGCAAATTGAACAGTGATTATTATACAATTTTTTTACTAAATAGAGGGTAGATTATTATACATTTTTTGTATGGGTACCCCTAGTTTTGTCATTAGATTAGCTTGAAATGTTGGATTGAAATTTGGTTTTTATTCTAAGGAGGTTTGTATTGGAGTAGCCCCCTATATATATATATATATATATATATATATATATATATATATATATATATATATATATATATATATATATATAGGGCTATTCTAGTGACACCCTTTTATTGTGAGAACTGCACATTGGGCCACAAAATTAGGCCCAATAAACAAAACACACATGCGGCACTACTACTCAACTACTGAGATTACTAACGCCATTATTGCTGCAACCATACTATCGCTTCTTCCGCTGCTACATCGCCACAACTATAACAACAACCAACACATCGTCTCCATTATCATTGAAGTCACTAAACTTCAAATCAAAACACCAAAATAAACCATTATTATTATCATCATTACTTACATGGTTGCATCACATACAAAATCACTAAATGCAACACAAATCACTGAATATAAACTGCCATCACTAAATCCGTATTCAAGTCACCAAGAATAACTACAAAAATCAGTAAATAAAAAGATGATCTGTATTAAAAAAAGTGATTTGTAACTAAGAAAGATGATTTATGTGCGTGAAACCACTAAATTCAATCTATGATTACTCATGATATCACCCATACGTTCTAAGTGTACTTTCATTCATTCTACTTGAAGACATGGCATTTCACACGACAAAGTTATTTCTTTGGTATTCGATTCATCTGCACAACTATTGTTCTTATGATTTACGTCGATATTAAATCTCGCAAAGACGCAAGGACAGAATTGATGGAACCAGATCACAATAACATCGAAAAAGAAGTCACTCGCGAGGAAGATAAGTGAGAGAGATTCCGGTGATGAAGCAGGAGAGTCTAAAGATGGAGAGAGACGAATGATAATTGATAAAGATGAGATTGAGATGTATATATCCAGTGGCGGACCCAGGAATAACTTTCAATGGGGGCACAACTATTTAACTTGAGTAGCAATTGATTGCGTGATACATGACCACATTTCGTAGACATCTCTTGGACAATTGGACCCAGTTGTCTGGGCAGGTGAATTCAATCTGCTGAGCACTCCATACTTTATCAATCTGCAATTACACAAATCACGGAAAAATCATCAACATTTATATGACAGGCGGGGGCACCATTCCTTGACTAGTGGGGGCACCTTCCATTTCACTTAACTAAGTAATGCACTAGCAGGGTTTCAAAAAAAAAGTAATGTACTAGCAAAAATTCCACTGGGGGCCCTTCCCCCCACTCCTTTGAATGTAGGTCCGCCCCTGTATATATCGTTATTGTTGAAGCTAAATTAGGATATGGCGAAGTGAAAATGGAGGTCTGAGAAACGAGAAAACACTGTACCCATCGATGAGAGAGAGAATATTTAGATCTAGAAATATGTGGCTGAGATTTATTTTAAGTATAAAAAGATATAAGGCTGAGATTTAGTCTCAGTTCTCATATTAAGAAAGGGTCTCATTTGAGCACTTGCCTATATATATATACGAAGTTTGTGCACAAACTTATTCATGAACCATATTTACGAACAAGGTTCCCGAATTATATTAGCGAATTTATTCATAAACTATATAATCGAACTTGTTCGCGAACTTTCTAGCCGAACTATGTTGTGTTGAGGATCAACTCATTTACGAGATGAATCTCAAAATCGTGTTCATGTTTAACTCATTTACAAATTAAACCGAACGCAAATCAAACTTTTTTCGAACCGAACATAAACCTGTCCATTAACGTATCAACTCATTTATGATCCTAATTACATATATATATATATATATATATATATATTATTTATATACTGTTCCATCTATCTAATAAAGTAGTTGAATTGATTAATAAATGCAATAACATGTCCAACTAGATATTTAAACTGTATAAAGTAGTGGAATTGATTTATAAATGCAATAACATGTCCAACTGGATATTTAAACTGTCGTATGAAAATGTTACTTTAATCTTCAATTTCAAATAATAATTAAAAATCAAGTCGTTCCCAAATTCCAGAAGAAGAACTTTAGAGTCATTCTCGAGTGATTTTCATTTGCTTAAAAGAGAGTAAAATATATCCTTCAATTTTTTTATTTACAAATTACGATTTGATACTAGAACGAAATCAGTATATGCAACTGGGTTGTGAAGTAGCTTAAGACAGGCAAGTACCATTTGACTAGTGTAATAAATAGAACTTTTAACAGCAAATGTACACAAATCTTGTTTCGGCAGCAAGCTGCGTCTGAGAGAGATTCATTAAACATATAGTATATATTTAGGATAAACATTAAATCAGTAGCTCCGTCCTGTCTACAATGGCGATATTATCACTTTTACAAAAAGATGATCTGCCGGAAAACAACTCTAGCAATTAACTATGCACGCATAAGGCATGTCATCTTTACAAAACTAAGTGCCCCTTTAGTAGCCCCCTTCTTCTCTAGTTGATGGTTACACATAAGTATTGAATACCTATTAGAACTGCATTTTCTGATTGAAAGGTGTGGCCCAGAAGGATTCAATACTTAATATTGGCGCCTTGGTGGTGGAGCTTCAGCAACACTAACACGAATTTGTCTACCTTCGAGGTCCTGAAGCAGTAAAAGGTATAAGAAAAAGACATTATAATGTAACCAGTTGCACATGTATTCCCAAGACTTGTGTTGTAAACAGAACAGTACACATAATGTTACGAAAAAGATATGACATTGTGTTTAAGATTGAAGGCAAGAGGCAATAGATGACTAGTTAACTGATTTAGAATTGAGAAGCATGATCTACACAAGAAATATATAGACAAAACAATTGATGATAATATAGGAGGAAGATACTGAAAACAACTTTGCAAGCCAACACTTACAGCTCCATTCAAATTATCAATAGCACGATTGACCTCATCAGAAGAACCATAAGTCACAAATCCAAATCCCCTTGATCTACCACTTTCTCTGTCATAGACCACCTTTGCATCTAAAACCTTTCCTTGCTCACTGAACAAGCTTTCAAGTGCCACATTATCAACATCCCAAGAAAGGTTTCCAACATAAAGCCTGTTGGTGTTATCGAAACTTCTACCACCACCCCTAGGTGCTCTAAAAGAGTTTTCATCTCTGGGAGGAGGTGGTCCAGAATTCACCCTCAATGGTCTTCCATCAAGTTCCTGCCAATTGACATTGGTTTGTTGCTTGGATGAGAAAAATAAAATAACAAGTTACCGTATAAACTTGTGTAACTCCTTTATATAATATAAGAAATGAAGACTTTGTGGTATTCCACGGTAGTAAATTTTACAAGTCAGACCGATTACAAGAAACAGTAATTACAAAAAAGATACAATATATACGGAATGATCAAACTTACATAGCCATTGAATTGTTTAACAGCTGCTTCCACTTCTTCAACAGTTGACATTGTCACAAATGCAAATCCACGACTTCTTCCGGTGACTTTGTCATATATAACCTGCAAAAGATTCAAATTCAGTAAGCAAGAAATTGATAAACAATAATATCAGTTGCTCTTAGTGTACAAACACCCGCCATAATGATACAGGCATCTACCAGGGTAATAGAAGTACTTTTCCCCCACCAATGACTCTTCAATTATGTGCATATATATTTGGTATTTTATCTACAGATTCTAATCATCACCTCATAGATTAGGTGTTGGGTTTGTGGAGTCTATCAGGTTTCAGAATTGGACTCTAATTAGAGTTAGGATTAGAGTTGGGAATTTCAGAATTAGACTCTGATTGGTTGACCCAGTTTCTTCTCTTATAAATACTCATGTAATTGTAACATAACATAACACAACACAATGTGAGAGATCAATACAAAATTAGTGCGGCTTGTGGAGTAGAAATTTCCGAACCACGTAAATCTTTGTCTTGTGTGATTGTCGTTTATTTTCTTGTTCTTGTTTATTCGCTTTGGGTTTTGCTTTCGTTGTTGTATACTCAACAACTGGTATCAAAGCCTAGGTTTTCAGGCGAGTGGGAGCGATGGCAGAAGGGAAAGTAAAGATCGACAAATTTGATAGCTTTATGATGAAGAATGGGTACACTAGGAGTTCTATGAATCATTGTTGTTATTTTAAACAATTTGATTCATCTTATATCATATTGTTGTTGTATGTTGATGACATGTTGATAGCAGGATCAAACATGAGGGAAATCAACAGGTTAAAGAGACAGATGTTTGAGGAGTTTGAGATGAAAGATATGGGTGCAGCAAAACAGATACTTGGTATGAGCATCATAAGGGATATATCTGAAGGTACTTTGAAATTATCTCAAGAGAAGTATATTGAGAAATTGTTGCAGAAATTCAGTGTCCAGGATGCGAAGACCAGAAGTACACCGTTGGCGACTCACTTTAATCTCACGAAGAAGCAGTCATCTAAAACGGATGAAGGCAAGAAAGATATGGCTAAAGTTCCGTATGCATCTGCAGTTGGCAGTTTGATGTATGCTATGGTGTGTACAAGGCCAGATATTGCTCATGCAGTGGGAGTTGTTAGCAGGTTCATGTCTAATCCAGGAAGAGAGCATTGGGAAGCAGTCAAGTGGTTGTTGCGCTACTTGAAAGGCACATCCAAGGTTGCGTTATGTTTCAACAAGAAAGATGTTATCTTGGAAGGGTTCTCTGATGCAGATTTGGGTGGATGTTTGGATACAAGAAAAAGTACTACGGGATATATTTTCACGTTGGGTGGCAGAGCAATTAGTTGGATGTCTCGACTTCAAAAGAGTGTTGCTCTTTCAACCACAGAAGCAGAATATATGGCTATCTCTGAAGCTAGCAAGGAGATGATTTGGTTGAAGAATTTTCTTGAGTAGTTGGGCAAGAAACAGGCGGACAGTGCTTTGTATAGCGACAGTCAGAGTGCTATTCATCTTGCGAAGAATCCTGTGTTTCATGCTAGGACGAAGCATATTCAGCTGAGATATCACTTTACAAGAGAGTTGTTTAGCAATGGTACTTTGTCCTTGAAGAAAATCCTTGGTTCAAAGAATCCTGCAGATATGTTGACTAAGGTGGTTACTAATGAAAAGTTGAAGCTTTGCATAGCTTCAACTGGCCTTCAGAACTGATTGATAAGAAGGCGCAACACTAGTTAGAGTTATTGATCGAGGGATTATTTGTTACTAGATTTACAAGAGTGAAGTGAAGATGTGGTCAGACTCCAAGTGAGAGATTGTTGGGTTTGTGGAGTCTATCAGGTTTCAGAATTGGACTCTAATTAGAGTTAGGATTAGAGTTGGGAATTTCAGAATTAAACTCTGATTGGTTGACCCAGTTTCTTCTTTTATAAATACTCATGTAATTGTAACATAACATAACACAACACAATGTGAGAGATCAATACAAAATTAGTGCGGCTTGTGGAGTAGGAATTTCCGAACCACGTAAATCTTTGTCTTGTGTGATTGTCGTTTATTTTATTGTTCTTGTTTATTCGCTTTGGGTTTTGCTTTCGTTGTTGTATACTCAACATTAGGGTCTTAACTTCTGAAATTGCTTTGGTTTGAAATCCGTATTCTTTATATGTTGGTTCCTTAGTTACTAGGAAAGAGCTTATGGTCTAACGGATAAGGTGTCTGCAACCTATGTAGCTAATGCTCGTTTTAAATAAGCATTTCATGGCCTAATCAAAAAGGTGTTAACTCGTAACTGAATACTCATAATAGAGCAAATAATATCACACCTAAAGTTGAGACTGGCTAACTACAATTCACATGACAAGCATTCTATTATAACAGTTGCATACATACACAAAGACATGGTACATATACACAGACAACTACGAAACGAAAATTCGGGGTCAAGAAACAATAAAAAGCAGCAACATATTTCACAAAACAAGCAAATTAGCACTTGTAGCAGCTAAAATAAAACAAACCCAGATAGAAAAATCCAATCTTTAAGCAAAAAGACACAATAGGAGAAGATATAAATAAGACAGTACCTCAACCATTTCAACAGTACCAGCACGTCCAAAAAGGCCAGCAAGAAGGGCACTGTCACAACTAAAAGGCAAATTACCCACAAAGATCTTGAGGTCAGGAGAGAAGCTCCTGTCATCAACCTCCTCATCTACATTAGTATCTTCTTCCTCATCTAACCCAAAGTCAGAGGAGACAGCAACCTTCAAGGGAAAAGCTGTTTTGTAATTGTAAAGCTTTGAAGAAGAAGAAGAAGAAGATAAAGAAGAAGCAGTAAAAGACTTGGGAAAGAAAGAGAGAGAATTGAAAGATGAAGAAGAGGATGAGAAAGAAAGGGTCTTGGGGGTGAGTGAAAGAAAGTGAAGAGAAGATGTAGTTGAGACAGACATTTCTACAGGGGAAATGTAGAAAAAAGAGTGAAAGATTTGAGAAGGAGGCGGCTACAACTTCTGGGTTTTAGAGAAAAATGTAAACTACTGGTTATATAAGATAGAAAGAAGGGGGGGGGGGGGGGGGGGGGAAGAGGATAAGGAGATATTTTCTTGTGGTTTAACAAAGCTGGAAGGAGGCAGGCAATTAGGGCTGCATCATCGTTTTTTGGAGTAATTCTAGTTCTGCTGGTCCATTTGGGTGCACTTGTTTTCATTCTAATCATAACATTTTCTTTTACATATTTTTTCCAAATAAAAAACACAATTAACGCACACTTTGTGGCGGAATATTATAATCGAAATATTAATCTTAAATATGATCTGATAATTATTATACACTTTATATCTGATAATTATTATACACTTTATATGATAGTATAGATATAATTTTAGAAAAGAATGGATTTTAGTTTGAAAATTTAGAAAAGATGATATATTTAAGTTGAAAAACGTGATCGTTAGTTATTAGTTATAATAATATTATTATTTTATTTTACTTAAATAAAGCTACCCGGATAGATTTTATTGGAAAAAATAAAAAAAATAGAAAAGATAACGTATTTTAGCTCAAAAAAGTAATCGGTTAATTATTAGTAATTATAATTATAATTATAATATTTTATTTTATTAAATATAATTGCTCATAGTGTTTGATAAAATATAAAAGAGATTATATTTTACGTGAAAAAGAAAATTGATTAATTATTGAAAATGGAAAATGTAACATGTTTTATCTGAAAAAGAAAATTTATTAGTTATAAATAATTAAATAAGGATAATTAAGTAAAAATAAAGAATACATGTTTTACCTAAAAAAAAGAAATTTATTAGTCACAAGTAGCTATAAGTAATTAAGTAAAGATAATTAACATGTACTATTAAGAGGATAAGGAGATATTTTCTTGTGGTTTAACAAAGCTGGAAGGAGGCAGGCAATTAGGGCTGCATCATCGTTTTTTGGAGTAATTCTAGTTCTGCTGGTCCATTTGGGTGCACTTGTTTTCATTCTAATCATAACATTTTCTTTTACATATTTTTTCCAAATAAAAAACACAATTAACGCACACTTTGTGGCGGAATATTATAATCGAAATATTAATCTTAAATATGATCTGATAATTATTATACACTTTATATCTGATAATTATTATACACTTTATATGATAGTATAGATATAATTTTAGAAAAGAATGGATTTTAGTTTGAAAATTTAGAAAAGATGATATATTTAAGTTGAAAAACGTGATCGTTAGTTATTAGTTATAATAATATTATTATTTTATTTTACTTAAATAAAGCTACCCGGATAGATTTTATTGGAAAAAATAAAAAAAATAGAAAAGGTAACGTATTTTAGCTCAAAAAAGTAATCGGTTAATTATTAGTAATTATAATTATAATTATAATATTTTATTTTATTAAATATAATTGCTCATAGTGTTTGATAAAATATAAAAGAGATTATATTTTACGTGAAAAAGAAAATTGATTAATTATTGAAAATGGAAAAGGTAACATGTTTTATCTGAAAAAGAAAATTTATTAGTTATAAATAATTAAATAAGGATAATTAAGTAAAAATAAAGAATACATGTTTTACCTAAAAAAAAGAAATTTATTAGTCACAAGTAGCTATAAGTAATTAAGTAAAGATAATTAAGTAAAAATAACATGTACTATTAAGTAAGGGTAAATAAATAAAATTAACAAATACCGTACCGATTGACTAACCAAATTTTTAATGTTCAGAATATTATGTAATAATATAGATTTCATCCATTCCCCTCTCTCTAAAGCAAAGGGCTAGAAAATCATTTCAAAACTAAGAAATACTAGTTAAGAACCCGTGCAATGAACGGATTTTTTTAAATATTTTTTAATTTTTTATTAATTTGTATTTATAATTTTTAAAATTTTAAAATGATGTAATTTAATTATAATATTATGTATATGGTGCCCGTGATATTTTTCAAAAAAGTGAGATTTTAATTAGAAAAGATAATACTCCCTCCGTCCCGGCCAAATGTTTACATTTGGTTTGTGCACGGAGATCTGTAATGTGTTGAAAAAGTGGAGTGAAGTATTGGATGTAATATAATATTTTATTGTTAAAAATTAATATTTTTAGTAATGTAAAGAATTGGTGAGACGTTCCAAAAAAGAAATGGTAAAGAAATGAAAGGGACATAGGGAGTACATTTTATCTGAAAAAGGTAATCGTTAAGTATACAAGTAATTACAATATTTTATTAAATAGAACAGGTATGTTTTATCTGATAAAAGAAATTGATTTGTTATTGATAAAAATATAAAAGTAACATGCTTTAAATAAAAAAGAAAATTGATAAGTTATTTATAATAATTTTTTTTAATATATTTCAATATTTTAGCTTTAATATAGTAGCATAGATAGATATAAGTAAAGGTATTTTGGTAAAAATATACTAACATATAAATAAGTAAGAGTAATTAAGTAAAAATATAAAATATCAAAAAATAGGTACGCAAATTTTTATTATTCCCATTATTATAATATAGTATAAATCACATAAATATCTGTAAACAAACAAATCATAAAATCTACGGGAAAATTATTTTTAAAGTTCCTGAACTATTACCGTTTTTTTTTCTAAGTCCCTGAACTAACAAAGTGAATTTCTAGGTAATCAAACTTTTGAATTTTTCCTATCGCAGTCCTTCTGTTAGATTTTGACTAACGCCGTTAGTCAATGATTTATTACTATTAGGCATTTCTTATGTAAGTCCCTAAATTATTAGTCATTTCTTATGTAAGTCCCTGAATTGAAAATTTATTTACTCTCATTCTTTTCAGTTTAGAATTTAATTTATTTTCTTTTTAACTTTGCATTTATTTGTGTTCTGAAAAACATTAAAAACTTAATATATATGTACAATGTTTTCATTTTAACTTTGTTTATATTTATATTTTTAGTAATTTTTATAAAGTCGGTGTATATAATATAAAAAATTGTTTAATTTATTCCTGATATGTAAATTTTAGATGTATATCACACTTTGGTGAATGATTTTATTTATATATTTTCAATAAATTAGAATATATAATATTATAATTTTTTTCTAATAAATAAATAAAATATTAAAATTTTTAATCACTTGATTTTTTTATATATAAGTTCATGTATTTTTATAGTTCAGTTAACATTACTCATTTTAATATAACTAGCTTATAACCCGTGCGATGCACAAATTCTTTTGATATGTAATAAATTTTATTTTATGTTAAAATTTAGTTAGATAAAATTTAAAAGATAATGTATTTTATGTGAAAAAGGAAATTGATTAGTTATTGAAAAATAGAAAAGGTAGCATGTTTTATCTGAAAAGGGAAATTTATTAGTTAGTAGTAATAATAAGTAATTAAGTAATAATATATGCAAAGTTAAAAAAGAAAATTAGTAAAATTCTAAACTAACAATGATGAAAGTAAATAAAAAATAAAAGAGTAATAAATGTGATTTTTAATATAAAATTGAAATTGAAATTTAAATTTTCAGTTCAGGGACTTAAATAAGAAATGCCTAATAGTTTAGGGACTTACATAAGAAATGTCTAATAGTAATAAATCATTGACTAACGGCGTTAGTCAAAATCTAACGGAAGGACTGCGATGGGAAAAATTCAAAAGTTTGATTACCTAGAAATTTACTTTTTTAGTTCAGGGACTTAGAAAAAAAAACGGTAATAGTTCAGGGACTTTAGAATTAATTTTCCCTAAAATCTACCCTTTTTCTGGCCTGAAGATTGATTATTAAGGGGATGCTTCAATTCGAATTTAGATGGATTATTAATATCTATGAGTTTATAAAATTTTTGATGAATTTAATTTTATGCGAATTCTTGTAGAGTTGTTGATGTGGAGTCTGAAATATTTTGAAACAATTCGATTAGCCAGATTTTAAAATAAAAAAATCCAGTAGTAAATTCCTCAAAATCCACATTCTATTAAATTAAAAAAAAAATCATGAACTTTTGAATATCATTAGATTTTAATGAAATTTTTTAAATCTAAATTGAATACCATCAAATTTTAAAAATATTTTAAAATCCAAATTGAATGCCATCAAATTTTAAAAGACATAAATTTAAAAAAAAATGGTAATTCAAATTAAATATGATCAAATTTTAAATATTTTTTAAAATCAAAATTCAATACCAATAAATTTTTAAAATTCAAAAAATTCTTACACCTCAGTCGATGTACAAGTTGCACGATAAATAATAGAGTGGTGCAAAAGACAACTGGCCTTCCCATACATTACCAGAGCCCAGAGGATACAGAACAACTCTCTCATATAATGCCAACACAAATACATTCTATGCTTCTAAACGATAAGGCGTGGCAAATCCCAAAACACATTATTTATATGTAGTTGAAAGGCAAACACAATGGGCCTAAACTATTTAACCCTTGTAAAAGAAACTCCAGACTGCCTGCCTTGCTTACCTGCAGATTGCAAGGAACTTGGTTGCGTTTTTCCTTACATTGGCGAATGTTTGTTGAAGTTACAAGTTATTGGGGTGGGAGTTGGGCAAGAACAGAATGATTAAAGACCAATGCACACAATATGACAAAACATAACACTTACAAAGAAACATATTCAGACTACATGAGGTTCATTTGGTGAGAGAGACATTTCGCATAGAGACATCAATCGTCTAATCTTGTTCACTACCCACAACTCACATGAGATGATCATCTGAAAAAATCAAACATAAAGACCACTACCATTATTGTCCACTAATTAAGTATCAACACACTGATTCAGTAAATACTCTCTCCCTCCCTCTTATTTTACATGTTCTTTTGAAAAAATCATACATATTAAGAACGGGATTAGTTGGATAAAATCGTAACTCCATCCAACCGTATTATGTTCCCATATCTGATGCTGTCCAGCCACTGCGATGTAAACAATTTCATTCTCAG
The DNA here is from genome assembly GCA_036435485.1 of Saposhnikovia divaricata. Classification (NCBI taxonomy): domain Eukaryota; kingdom Viridiplantae; phylum Streptophyta; class Magnoliopsida; order Apiales; family Apiaceae; genus Saposhnikovia; species Saposhnikovia divaricata. Next base: position 63,892,647 of record CM071598.1, read on the forward strand.
GCTCAAAACAGACATCCCAGGGAGAGTTGAGAAACTGTCAAAAGAAAATGCATTTAAGCTCATGCAGTCACTCACCAACTAAGCTGCAGACAAAGACCATGAACCAAACTACACAAGTACTGTGACATTCTTGTAATGCAACAGTATTCTTATCTTTTAAATAATTAAACATGTTTGTGCAGAATTTATAAAGATATGTCCTGCCTCTTAAGTTGTGAATTGTACTTGGCTTCATATCAGGAACTCTTTTAGGTTTTGTTGTCTGGGACGTATTTATTTTAAATAATATTACAGTACTATATTATTCGTTTTTTTTTTATCACAAGAACTGTTGAATATTGTAAATGAACAAATAAAGGTCCCCGTCTAATGCCTTATAGTTTTGAAAGAGTTGGTAACTTAGCATGGTATCACAACTTGTTTTTGTCCATGTGTTTTTGTCTAATTGTCCACTCATACAAGTGAAATTAACACCTTAAGGTTGTTTTTTCCTAACAGTCCACTCGTACAAGTGAAGATAACACCATAAGGTTTTAGGATAGCTAGTAACTAAAATGGTATCAGAACAAAGGTTGAACGAAGTCTCGAGTTCAACTTTCCCACAACATTAGACCCACCCACAACAGCAAATAAGCATCCAACTTACGTACAACATCCAAATCACCATAACTTACGTACAACATCCAAATCACCATCCATAGGATCCAATTAACCAAAAACACTCAACTAACTCCCAAAGTCCAAATCACCACTAAAATCACCCACAAATTTATTGCTAAATTGAAGTTCTTAGGCATGGCTGCCTCTCTCTTTACCGAATAGGCCCCCAGTGATCTGTGATGGAGTCGCACAATGCCTCTTCGACTGAGCTTTCAATTTACTTTTTAACAGAAACTTGTTAAGCATCTCACACCTCTTCAAATGAGTCTTTGACATCTCCAATGCGACTTCCCAAAAATTCAATTTTTGAATAGCAGTTTAGGGTTTTAGATTAGTATTCTAGCATGACTTCAACAAAATTCATTTTTAAATGGTTGTTTAATGGTTTTAGATTAGTACTCTCATGCTCACTCTGCACTAACGTGAAACCTGATACATAACCCTAAACTTGTCGTTAAAAAACTACTGTTGAGGTAGTCATGTTGCAAATCTTGAAGGCCTTATACACGAGAAGCTTCTCAATAAGTTTCCGTCAAGGACTAAAATAAAAAGTACATAATGTGAAACCTCACTTGAAAAGGCATTGTGCGACTCTATCGCTGATCGGTTGGAGCGTATCGGGGAAAGGGAAAGAGAGAGGCGGCCATGCCTAGGGACTTCAATGTAACGAAGAAAATTCTGATTCATCTGGATGTTGTGGGTCATTTTAATGTTGCTTGGGAGTTTCATGGTGCGGGGTGACTAGTAGGTGAGTTTGTGATGTGGGTAATCTGGATGTTGGCAGTTAGTTGGATGGTGATATGAATGCTTTCGGTGAGTGGATGGTGATTTTGAAGTTGTTACTGTGTTATATGTTGTGTAACATGGTATTAGAGCTCGGTTTAGGTCTCGTGTTCAAGTCCTCTGGTATTACTACTCGGTTTAGGTCTTGGGTTCAAGTCCTCGCACCCTCAATAGTCAATTGTTTAGTTCGTATGCTTGATGTTGTCTGATTGTCCACTTATACGAGTGAAGTGGAGTGTCGAATATAGTATATCATCCAATTAAACCTCCATACTAAAACCTTGAGATTTTAGAAGAGCTGATAACTTATATCCTCCTACCCCAAATATTCTAAATAATTAATAATATGGCGATCACTCAGCAAAAACTTACGCATCCATATAGACCATAATCATATTCTACCTCTTATCTGCCAAGAAAGAGAAGAAAAGACTGTATTTTACATGTCGCACATAAGAAAAATATAACAACTTCACATGCAACCAGTACCGATATAATGAAAATTTATTTTGATGGACGTAAAAGTAGACCACATTAAAGCACAAGCATGTGAATGACATAGCATCCCTAGAGTAGAGTTGCCAACCTTGTTAATCTTATTCAGGAATTAAGAAATTGCTAGAGTGCTAAATAACTCAAAGACAATTATATTACTTCAAGAAACATATTGATATGGCTATTAAGAAAAAAAGATCCAGATGAAGTTAGTAAGATCTTTCGCATACTGGGTGTGTGATTCCATAGAGCAGTACTGCATTGCGAATAGCTTCCAAGTCTCTCATTGTCAAACTTTGCGGAGTGAACTCCAACAACAGTAAACTGCACAACAATCATTGCTATTAGACTGAGCTTGACAGTGAAAACTTCAGAAATAGGCTTATGAACCAACTGCTAAATTTATCACACCTAACTTTTGAGAAGTCTAGATACCAATGTCCATAAGAAACTTAAAAAACATAAGACTATATTAATGTTTCAGCCTTTCAGGAGATGGAGGCAAGGACGAATACACCTTATACCCATGGTGTGCTATTGTCCACCCTCATTTTGGGTAGGTAAGTATTACAAATTATATATAAGAATAGAAACTTTTGTGACTACAAATTTTACAATAAAAAGTGGTTATTGCATTCCACGCTTCTTGTGTATGGCTAATTCTTGCTTTGTTTTATGACATTAACTACTATAGTTTTTGTTTGATGTCTTAATTATATTGAACTCTTCAAAACAAAAACTATTTACATTACTCGGTGTATAAATAATACTCTTATCAAGTTTATGATAAATATAGACACAAGATAACCAAATTCAGACACAAAAAACTCCAACAATTTACGTAGTGCTTATATAGTTATTGTACTCAGATTTGGATTTTGAATTCAATTCAGTTTGTGTTAATATATTATCCTTGCAAAATGGTGTAGTACATCTAAACATATAAACAAAGCAATCACAGATTGAAGAATAAATGTGGTCAAAAGTGGCTCATTAAAAATTACGTGTATTTGAGTTTTATAAATAAGCACATTATGTAATTTAATTTGTTATTATTGATAACTTAAATTGGTGATGTTGAGTGGAATTGAATAATTGTTGCAAGTCAAAGAAAATTAGATATATAGGCATAACATATTACACAACATCTGTAAAGCTTCATATAAAAATCTTTCCAGAAGCAGAGAAATAAAATATTTATGCCGCAAGAATAATAGAAATCATTAGCAGACTAAAATTGTATAGAATCTTACTGCCATGTCCTTGTACTTTCTCTCTAAAAACTCTAGATCGGGCAAGACATGCATACAATTTATACAGCAGTATGTCCAAAAGTCCAGCAGAACCACCTTTCCTTTCAAATCCTGTTCACATGTTCAAATTTTTAGAAATATATGATTGCCTTTGTTATGGTCCCGCCACTTGACATTGTGATTACCAAACTCTGGTCAAATTTGTGAGAAGTATGTAGCAAATTTTTGCATCATTTACAGAGAGGCAGACATTAGTTTACATGAAAAGAAAAGAAATGTGTATTACTTTTTCTCCTATGACCCTAACTAGTTCACTATCTACTATTAAACTTTTCCAAAGAATAACATCTACTTACACAAATAAACAACAGGCTCAGATAAACTACTGGGAGAGAAGAAGAAAAAGAGAAGGGAACTTTACGCTGACTATTGAGTATAATATTTTCCATGCTAAACTCAACAATGTACTAGGATTTTGTAGCATGTAGATCAAAGATTATAAATACAGATGTGGATAACTTGGTTAAAGAAATTGAATAAATCTTTGCAAGACAGTACTGCTTTAAAAAAAAAAGGCAAAATTACAAAATAATTTACCCGGCTTAGCTGAACAGGAGCAGTATTTAACCAGTCAAGTTTTGGCGGAAACTCTGGTACAGTAGGTGCACTTCCCCTTGTACAAAGGAAAATGCACATTGATTTCTACTATTTCAGTATATACGAATATCAAAACTGTTTATATTCACTTGTGATACACACACACACATACAATTGATACAAGCATAAACACATGTACAAAAAGTCGTTCAAGTACACAAGGCTCCCGCAGGGTTTGAGGAAGGTCCCTATGTACGCGATCTCACTCATATTTTACATGAAGAAGCTTTTTGGGTTTCGAACACGTGACGTTCAGCAAGTGGACAGTTGATCGTCCATCCAAAAATGAATTTAAGGTACATCATATATATAATGAGATAAGCCTAAGATTTATTTCACATAGTTTACTTAAGGTCAAATTTATTAACTATATCAAGTTACTAATGGAGTCAAACTTAAGTCATCTGCCACCACAATTTCTTTAGATCCCTGTAAGTATCTTTTTAACATTCCCAGTCTTCTATGATCTAATGCTGTTAGGAATATGTTGTACTTGATGATAACTTCACAATCAATCAAATTGTTTAAGGTTTTGTAGCTGTCAACGGATGAGGATTTATAACTCTATCCGTTGACAGGTAGCTCATCAACGGATGAGGTTTTGTAGCACACTGCAGTATCTCTATGTTATCAGTTGATAGTGTTTTTATCCACAGTCATGTTTGACTATCAACGGATAGGCAGAATAGGGTAGCCAATTGTAAATAAGCTATGCTATGTAATTCTGTCTAAGTGAAAGTGTATCAACAGATAAAGACAAAACTCTATCAACGGATGCAACTCAAATCCACTCTATCAACGGATACAGTTCAAGTCTCAATATCAACGGATAGCTCAATACATCATCAACGGATGTCAGGGTACAACATCAACGGATAATCATTGACACTGTCTTCTATGATTAGCTGGGGATTAGCAGTTGATAAGGACATGTTTGACTGACAGATCACATGGGTTGATAGTAGATACAAAAAGCAGTATGGCAGCCATACTTTGGAAACACAGAAGAAAGAAGCATTCCATTTACACTATGAATACAAGAAAGGTGCAGGAGACATGTCTGAACACAAGGACAACCTTTCGGCTACATGTGTATTTGGAGTGTAGTAGCAAGTCAACTAGAATTAGATTAGTATTATCTTATTCCAGTAGTACTTGTAAAACTTGGGATATATAACCAAGTGTAGCAACTCTTTGTAGGTTAAGAAAACAGACATATTTGCTTAGGGTTTCTTGAATATCCTTAGAAGCAAAGAGTTGTAAAACGGCAGCTGTGTACATTTTGTATCACAGAGTTTTCTTGAAATAAAAGCTTCAGGTGGTGCATATTAACCACCTGATTTTATATGTGTTTGTGTTTAAAATCTTACATTGCAATTATCTCTGCATAAATTTCTGGAGTTCTTATCAGAAATTTATAAATATCAAGAATTGTATTCAACCCCCCCTTCTACAATTATACAAGTGTGTAATCTGAGAATAACAATTGGTATCAAAGCAAGCTTCTAACATATTTGAAGTTTAAAGATCAACACACTTCCAACATGTCTAAGAAGGATTATGGAGTAAAGATTCCAGTTCTTGATAGAGAAAATTACTTTCACTGGAAAGTAAAAATGCGTCTACATCTCTCGTCTATTGATGAGGGTTTTGTGGATTGCATTGACAAGGGTCCTCACGTTCCAATGAAGACAGCAACAAGAGTTGGCCTGGCTGATGATGTGCCTGACACTCTCATTCCCAAACCTGTTTCTGAGTGGAGTCTTGAAGATATTGCAGAAGTCCACAAAGACAAAAAGGCCATGAATATTCTGTTCAATGGTCTAGAAACAGACATGGTTGACAATGTTATTAACTGCACTACCGCCAAGGAAGTATGGGACATTGTTCAAACCCTGTGTGAAGGAACAGAACAGGTAAGGGAAAACAAGATGCAACTACTAATCCAACAGTATGAACATTTTCACTTTAAGAGTGGAGAAACATTGAATGATACATTTAGTAGATTTCAAAAGCTACTAAATGGTTTGAAACTGTATGGAAGAATCTATCAAGTTAAAGATTCTAATCTCAAATTTCTGAGATCACTGCCCAAGGAATGGAAGCCAATGACTGTTTCTCTAAGAAACACTCAAGAGTACAAGACATTTACTCTTGAAAGGCTCTATGGAACTTTAAAGACCTATGAGCTGGAAATGGAGCAGGATGAAGAGATTGAGAAGTCTCAAAAGAAAAGTGGGTCAGTTGCACTTGTTGCCAACTTGGAGCAAAAGGACGAAAGGACGGAAACTGCTAGTTCTACACCAAACAGGGAGGTTTGTAAAGGTAGAGCAGAATCAAGCAGGAGCAAGGAAAAGGTGTCTGAGGAATTGAATGCTCTTCAGCATGATGAATTGGATGAGATAGATGAGCACTTAGCCTTTCTATCTAGGAGATTCTCTAAGCTGAAATTCAAGAGAAACTCTGGGGTGGCCAAGCCATTTAACAAGGATTTTTCCACAAGCAACTATGTGGATAAATCCAAAATTAAATGCTACAATTGTGGAATTGCTGGTCATATGATAAGTGAATGCAGGAAACCTAGATCTGAGAACAAGGGAAAGCCAACTGAGGCTGTTGACTATAAGAAGAAATATTTTGATCTTCTCAGGCAGAAAGGAAAGGCATTCTTGACCCAAGAGTATGACTGGGCTGTTGATGACAATCATTCTGATGATGATGTTGAGTTAGTCAACCTTGCTTTAATGGCTGATTCTGGAGAGCAGGAAGCAAGTTCAGCTAGCAATCAGGTATTTTCTACTAATCTCTCTGAGCTCACTAAAGAGGAATGCAATAGTGTTATAGATGAAATGTCTACTGAACTATATCACTTAAGTGTTACTCATAAATCACTTACTAAAGAGAACAATAGAATTAAAGAGTCTAATCTGTTTTTAAGTGATAGAAATGCTGCTCTAGAATCTCAATTTCTAGAATTTGAGAAAATGAGAGTTGATTGCAATAATGCTAAAAGTGAACTTGAAGCTGTGTTAAAAAGAGAACTGATTTTAAAAGACCAGCTTGAAAAAGAACAAGGGATAATTGCTAAATTTCAAAGTTGTAGGAATATTTCTCAAAACATAATAGAAGTTCAGGGAATAGAATCATTTGTGAAGGATACCTGGACTCAAAAGAAAAAGGAGCTAGAACCTGGCCTTGAGGATCTAGAGACTATTTGTGAATCAACGGATAGTGATCATCCGTTGACAGATGAACCGTCAACGGATGAGAGGTATCCGTCGACTAACAAAAAGTCAGTTAGTAAGAAGGAACTTAGGAAACTGGATATCAAGTATGGTCCAGTAAACAAGAATTTTGTTAGTGGTGAGTGCAGCAAAACCAAATCTAGTGGGAAGGCTAAGACAGGTGATTTACACGACAAAAAGGCTGTTGGTAAATCAGACAATGAAAAGGTAGAAATTGAGGGCAAAAAGAAAAAGAACAGAAATAGTAAGATAGGCATCAACAAGAAAAACAATTACTCCCCTGACAAGTTTGCTCCTAGGAAAACTTGTAGTAATTGTAATAGTGTCAATCATCTATCTTCTAATTGCAAGATTGTCAACAAGGCTCCTGTTCATGTACCTCAACCAATGCCATGTATGCCTGCAATGCCTGGTTTGTATCAAAATGCTAGTTTTTCAAATCCATATGTGAACATGCCATATATGTCTAATCCTTACTTTCAATCTATGAATGTGCCACAAATGTCATGGAACATACCTAACATGAATAATATGTATGCCAATTTTCCATACATGCATGCATCCAATATTCATGCAAATGAGCATTTGTCAAACCCCATCACTCAAGCATCTACACCTAAGTTGAAGAATGCTAAGAGTGCAAAGTCAAAGGCTAACAAGAAAGGACCCAAGGAAGCTTGGGTACCAAAATCAACTTGATTTGTTTTTGAAATGTGTGCAGGGAAACAGAAGGAATCTATGGTACCTAGACAGTGGATGCTCTAGGCACATGACAGGAGATTCAACCCTGCTCACAGAGTTCAAGGAAGGAGCTGGCCCTAGAATTACCTTTGGAGATGACAGCAAAGGATATACTAAGGGATATGGCCTGATTTCAAAAGACAATGTCATCATTGAAGAAGTGGCTTTAGTTGAAGGTTTGAAGCACAATTTGCTGAGTATCAGTCAGATTTGTGACAAAGACTATGAAGTAAAGTTCACAAAAGAAGCCTGTGTTGTTTCTGCCAAGGAAGACAACAATGTGGTATTGACAGGCTTTAGAAAAGGAAATGTTTACATAGCTGACTTCAATTCAGCATGTTCAGAATCCATTACTTGTCTCTTCAGCAAAGCAAGTAAGGATGAGAGTTGGCTATGGCATAAGAAGCTGTCACATTTGAATTTTAAAGTTATGAATGATTTGGTAAGAAAGGATCTTGCTAGAGGAATCCCTCAATTGGAGTTTGTCAGAGATGGGCTGTGTGATGCCTGCCAATTAGGGAAACAAAAGAAATCATCCTTCAAAAGCAAGACAGAGTCATCCATTGTTAAGCCTCTTCAATTGCTGCATATGGATTTATTTGGTCCAGTAAATGTCATGTCTATTTCAAAGAAGAAATACTGTCTGGTGATTGTAGATGACTTTTCTAAGTTCACATGGACCTTCTTCCTGCATTCCAAGGATTGTGCAAGTGAAATCATCATCAATCACCTCAGAATGCTAAACAATGGTTCTGAAGACAGAGTACAAAGAATCAGGAGTGACAATGGTACTGAATTAAAGAATTCCACAATGAAGATTTTCTGTGAAGAGAATGGAATTGTCCATGAGTTTTCTGCTGCCAGAACACCTCAACAAAATGGGGTTGTTGAAAGGAAAAACAGAACTCTCATTGAAGCAGCTAGAACAATGTTAAGTGAATCAAGGTTACCAACATATTTCTGGGCTGAAGTTGTCAACACTGCATGCTTTACTCAGAATATTTCCTTGGTCAATCAAGCTAGAGGAATGACTCCTTATCAGTTATTAACCAACAAGAAACCAACTTTAGCTTTTCTACATGTCTTTGGATGTAAGTGTTTTGTGCTAAGGAATCATGGAGATAACTTAGGCAAATTTGAAGCAAAGGCAGATGAAGCTATTTTCGTTGGATATGCAGCAGGGAAAGCCTACAAGGTCTACAATCTAAGAACCAACATTGTTATGGAATCTGTACATGTTGTGTTTGATGATCAAAAGATTCTAGGCCTAAATGATGAAGGTTACCATGAAAAGTTGGAATTTGAGAATGAAGGTGAAGGAAGAATGTACTATGATGATGATGAGGAGAATGAAGATCATGACCACAGAGATCCACCTAGAGCTGTTATACCAACTAGAAGTGATGCTTACACTGAAAATGAAGCATCCGTTGATAGTCATTCTGGAACATCCGTTGACAGTCATTCTGCAACATCCGTTGACACTATTAGAGATGCATCCGTTGACAGATATTCTCAAGCATCCGTCGACAGACAAAATGATGCATCCATTGACAGTCAACTTCATAACTCAGCAAGGACAACAAACTCAGGGGGAGTTTCTCAAGGTCAAAATTCAATGCTAAATCAACATGATCATGGAAATGAAGCAACCTCATCAAGATCAAACCTTCCACCTGCAAGAAGAAGAAGAAGGAATAGATTTTGATGAAACTTTTGCTCCAGTGGCAAGACTTGAGGCAATAAGAATCTTTCTAGCCTATGCAGCACATGCCAATTTCAAAGTCTATCAGATGGATGTCAAAAGTACCTTTCTAAATGGGGAACTGGAAGAAGAAGTCTATGTCCATCAACCGCCTGGTTTTGAGGATCCAGAATTTCCAGAATATGTATATCTTCTCATGAAAGCACTTTATGGTTTGAAGCAAGCACCAAGAGCCTGGTATGACACTTTATCTCAATTTCTTTTGGAGAACCACTTCACTAGAGGTACAGTAGATAAAACCTTATTTCATAGGGATATTAATGGCTCTTCAATACTTGTTCAAATCTATGTAGATGATATTATTTTTGGGTCTACAGATGAGAAGCTTTGCAAAAAGTTTGCCAAACTTATGCAAAGTAGGTATGAAATGAGCATGATGGGTGAATTAACTTACTTTCTTGGCCTACAAGTAAAGCAAGTTAATGAGGGCATTTTCATAAGTCAAACAAAATATATTTATGATATCTTAAAGAAATTTGACTTAATGGATTGTACATCTGCTAAAACACCTATGGCCACTGCAACTAAGCTTGAGTTGAATACTAAGGAAAAGTCTGTGGACATCTCAAGCTATAGAGGCATGGTAGGTTCACTTCTATACCTAACAGCTAGTAGACCTGATATAATGTTTTCTACTTGTCTTTGTGCTAGATTTCAAGCTGACCCTAGAGAGTCTCACTTAATAGCTATTAAAAGAATTTTCAGATATCTTAAGGGAACACCAAACCTTGGCATTTGGTACCCAAGAGAATCTGGTTTTGATCTAACTGGCTATTCAGATGCAGATTATGCAGGTTGCAGAGTTGACAGGAAAAGTACTACAGGTTCCTGTCAATTTCTAGGAAACAGGCTTGTTTCATGGTTCAGTAAGAAACAAAACTCAGTCTCCACCTCAACAGCTGAAGCTGAGTACATTGCTGCTGGAAGCTGTTGTGCACAGATTCTATGGATGAGAAACCAACTCATTGACTATGGTCTAAAAGTTGAGAAGATTCCAATTTTCTGTGACAACACAAGTGCTATTGCCATCACAGGGAATCCAGTGCAACATTCGAGAACCAAGCACATTGACATCAAATACCACTTCATTAGAGAACATGTGATGAATGGTACAGTAGAAATGCACTTTGTGCCAAGTGAAATGCAGCTTGCAGATATCTTCACCAAGCCTCTTGATGAATCCACATTCACAAGATTGGTAGGTGAGCTAGGTATGCTTAACTTGTCATAATTCCTAGTGATATTTGATCTCACTGCATTGAAGCTAGAAATGTGTTTTGATTTACTTGAAAGTTAAAACTTTCAGAAAAATTTTCTGCAGAAATTTTGTCTAAGGCAAAATTAGCTTATCAACGGATATCCTTTTATCCGTTGATAGTATAAACACATTACTAGATTTTCGCATGTCAACGGGTAACAGGCTATCCACGTCATCAACGGATAAACTGTATCTCAACCGTTCATTCTATATCCGTTGATATATTTTTTTTATATAGCCATTGGTAACCGTGTATATCTAATCATGGCTGTACTTATTTTCTTTTCATTTATTTGACAGTTACTTTTGACCAATGGAGTAATTACTTTTAATTATTTTTTTTTAATTCTTGAAAAATATAAAAGGCTGACTTGTACTCTCACATATCACTTTTATTCATTCTCAAGCATATCAAAAGTTAACTGCATCTTCTTCTCTAAAACTCTCTGTAACCAAAGTTCAAACACTTCAATGGCGCCTATTGTTAAGATGATGTCCTCCACTGGGTTTACCTATGAGAAGAACAATTTCGCGGCCTTTGTTGACACAGTGAATGCTCCTGAAGCCTACCACACTTTGATGAGTTTCGTGAAGAAATGCAAACTGTCATATGCTATGACTGCCACCACTCCCTTAATCCACGAGGTAATTGAAGAAATGTGGACATCTGCTGAGTACAATGGCACAGACGGTACAATTGCTTTTTCTTTAAAGGGTAAAAACTATGTGGTTAATTCTGATGTAATAACTGCTTGTTTAAAATTGCCTGAGAATAACTGTCTGAAAGAACCCACTGATGCTGAAATTGTTGCCATGCTTAATTCTATTAATTATGCCCTTAGTACTGAAAACTTAGGGAAAATTGTTAGGAAAGGAATGGTTAAAGAATGGAGCTATTTCTGTGATGCCTTCATTAAAACTTTTTCAGGCAAAATTAGTAATTTTGATGCTGTTACCCTGTCCATGCTAACTATGATGTGTATGCTCTTAAATGACAAATTCTATAATTTTGGCACATTAGTTATGTATGAGATAACTGCAAAGTTGGGTAAAAAGGAAACTAGGAGCAAGAATATCTACTTTGCTAGATTTTTAATGCTCTTAGCACTGCATGTATCTGAGAATAAGCTATCCATTGCTAACCCGGATAGAAAGTTTCAATGTTTTGTTCAGGAGAAGAGAGTCTTAAGTGACCTAATTCGAATGAACCTCAATGCAGGAGTACAATTGGTATATTTACCAATTGTTCAGGTAACTATCTCTAACTCTAAAACTCCTATCTCCAACCCCCAAATTTCTTTGCCTTCTAGTGTCACAATGGAGTCTGTAGTTGTGACCAAACAGGCTCCTACCAAAGTGACCAAATCCAGAGTTCCAAAACCACATTCTAAAAAGCAAACCTCAAGTGTCTCTCAAAAGACACCTGTTGTAAAATCTACCAAAACTCTTGAGGGGAGTGTGAAGGTGGTAGTGAGTGGTGAGGGACAGGGTGAACATCAAAGAAGCCCTAAGGATAAGGAAGGAGAGATTAGTGCAACCACCATTTCAGTCTCTCAAAAGACTGCTAATGTAACTACAAGCCAAATTCTAGTTACACTCTCTCAACAGAGTGTGACTACTGTATCAAGTTCCCCACAAGGAACACTGCACAAGAGGGTTAGAGACACATATAGCCCAATCTCAAAAACCTATGGAAGAAGAGTGAAATCTAAAACCACAGGGGAATCACAGGGTGCACACACTGTACAGGAAACTGTACCTTCTCAAACTCAGTTTGATGTGGCTTCAATAAATGTGGAGTCACAGCCCCTTGATCTCAATCTCCAAATCGATACACATTACAATCCACCATCACCAACTCCATCTCTGGATGTGGATATGATATCTACATCAATTCCTGATTCTCCATCTTTAAGATTCTTGGAGAAGCCCCACTCTGAAATTGGTGGTCATCATCTTTTAGATGATTTGTTGGACCATCAATCTTCCCTTCCAGAATTCTCAACACAGACTGTGGCCTCGAACTTAAAATCAATCTCCACAGATTCAGTGTTGGTTTTCTCTTCAACGGATAAAATTATTCCTTCCTCAACGGATATCCTTCATCCGTTGACAAGTGTTTCTCCATCAACGGATGCGCCTCTAACTAGCCATCCGTTGACAGCTATAACTACTCCATCAACGGATATTCCTTATCCGTTGATAACTCACTCTACCACTGCTATATCTGACATTCCTGTGTCAAGTGTGGAGGAGTTCTCAGTAGTTGAAACACTTTTAGGATTGAGGGAAGGGAGTGAGAGGCTGCCTTGTGAGCAGGCAAAAGGAGAGGTAAATAATGAGAGGCTGGCCATTTCTTCCGGTCAGGCAAAAGGAGAGTTTGAGAGTTCCACCTTAGTAGGTGAAGGTGAGGGTGTGAGAGGTGTGAGCCAAGGGGAGCCCTTGATGCAAGAAAAGAGAGATGAGGGGAGAGAAGGGACTACAGGAGAAATAAGGATGGAAGAAGCAGCCATTGCTAGTGAGTCAATGGAGGTTGAGGATGCAGCCAAGGAAATGGAATATCAAAGAGAATATCAGTCCATGATTGACTCCATTTCTTTGGATGCTGAAACCTTTACTCACCCTGTTCCTGCCTATCAAATTCTGGCACAACAGGGCAATGTGGAAGCAGAGGAGGCAATGCACCTAGTGCACACCTCACAGTCTCTACTTAGAGCTAAGGAATCTATAGCAGCTCTGCCAACCACTGCTGAGAGTGAAGAATTTGAAGATTCTGAAGATGAAGACAGCCAGAGCCCTGAAGATGAAGGTGGTAGCAGTATTCATGATTTTGCATTTGCTCACAACTACACCTATCATCAACTGGATATGGAAATCATAAGGCAATATAAATCTGCCCTGGCTGAGCACCCAGAAGCAGATCCACAGAGACAGGTTGTTCTTCAACAGACAATTGACTCCCTAAAGTTACAAAAGATGCAAATGGTGATTCAGAGATCCAACTTAGAGGAGGTCAAGCAAGAAATCAAGGATGTGAAGATCTCTGTGGATTCCAAGTTAGAGCAACTAGCTCCTACAGCCACTCAGAGGGTGTTGCAACAAAGGTTCATCAAAGAAGACAACCTGGCTAAGTCTATGCAACTCCTCACCTCAAGAGTGGAAAAGATGGAATCCCAGATGGAGCAATTTCTTCAACATCAGAAACTGCAAACCCAATTGCTAGAAAAGTTAGTTGCAGCCCCAACTTCTAGTCAAACCCTTGATGCTAACAAAAAGGGGGAGAAAGTGGAAGAGGTTGTAGCAACTACAGGTCAAATCTTAATTTCTGAAAGGAGGGAAGCAGCAAGTGAGGGGGAGCAGCAGCCTACCATAGTGGTCAATCCACAGGAATTCATTTTCACAGCTTCCCCCAGCAAATCCAAACCTGTACAAGTAGCTCTATCTGAAGAGTTTGATTTCTCAAATTTGACAGAAGAGGAAAAGCGAGCCAAAATTGAAGCTCTACAAAAGATGAAAGAGGAAAACTATGAAAGGATAATGAGGACAGAAAGATTGATCAATCAATCTATTGCATCAACTCTGTTCTCTAGCCAAACCTCAGCTCCAACAATATCTACCACAATTCTGAAGGTGCTCACTCCAGCAATTGTGACTCCTACATTCTATGATGCTGAGCCTTCTCATGTTAAAGAATTTGAACCCTACATCAAAACAAGACCGTACTCACCACCAAAAGCAAATGGGAAGAACAAGCTACAACTGGACTTTCCATTTCCAAAGGATGATGAAGAGAAGCTGATGGGTAAGCAAATTAAGGAATTCAAGGAGAAGGCTAACAGTTGTGTAAGAGAATGGATGGCTGTAATCATAAGGAATGGAAAAGTTCTAAACATATCCAACAGCCATCCTAGATTTGTTGAAGCCAAGAGAGAAGAGACTTCAAGGCTGCTAAGAGAATCTCAACCAAGCACTGAATATCAATATGAAAACTCAGATGAGAAGCAAGCAAGGCTGGCTCAAGAGTTAATGGATGAGGTAGAGGATGAATTGAGGGAACCTGAGGAAGTTCCCAAATTCAAAAAGAAAGGGAAATCAGTCCCCAAATCCAAATCTAAGAGAATAAAATCAAAGGCAAGGAGGCCTGTCTCTCCAGAAATTGAAAACAAGGAGACAGTTGGCTCACCACAACCTACTTCTGTAAAAGTATTCAACCCTGCTGTGAATTTCCATGGTGATCCCATAGTACCTAAAGAGGAACCAATGAATCTTGACTCCATTGAGGTTCCTTCATTCTTGCTGAAGCCTCAACAGAAGCCTATACAGAAGAAAAGGAAACCAAGGAAGCAACCTTCAAAGGAACCAATTCAAGTTGCTAGGGTACCTGCAATTGTCAGGCAGCCAATCTTGGAAAACAAGGATGATTTTATCTATCAGGCAGATATTGAAGAATACTCTGGCATGAATCTTTATCTGGATGAATTGTCAGAAGTAAGAGGAATTGACAAATATAAACATTTGCCTGAAAGATTGGTCTTTGTATACAAGGGAGGAATGGAAAGGACATGGCCACTACAGAGGGTTCTTGGAGAAAATTATCATACCTTAACCAAAGTGTTCTCTGCAATCAAAAGATACACAGGGTTCTCCAAGATAGCAAAAGGGGAGATACTGGACAGAATAGAACAAATAAGGAGGGAATGGAACTCACCATCAAGTCTACCAAGGAAAATGAAGATCCCATACAATGGACAGAAAATCCACCTTCAACCCTTCTGGATGATGGAGTTCAGGGATGAAGATGGTAACAGGAGATTCTTCAGGTTAGAAGACCAACTACCAAAGGCTAGTTCTCAATACCTGAGATGGTTACAACAAAAGCTAAATCCAAAGGTAGATGAAGAAGATGCCTTCTATAGGCAACTCCAAATACAGATTGAGTCCAACTCTGCCAAAGAAGGAAAATCAAGGGTGATGCCAACAAGAGAAAAGAAACAGTCTTAAACTGCTCAGTCTAGAGGAGCACTTCTCTGTAAATTTCTCAAACTTTCAGTTTCTTAATTTTTGTAGCTTAATACAATTTATGCATTGCTCTTTATATATCTTTAGGAATGTTTTGTTATCATCAAGGTCCTGAATTTATGCTTTATTGCCATCAAGTATAAATTGGGGGAGATTGTTAGGAATATGTTGTACTTGATGATAACTTCACAATCAATCAAATTGTTTAAGGTTTTGTAGCTGTCAACGGATGAGGATTTATAACTCTATCCGTTGACAGGTAGCTCATCAACGGATGAGGTTTTGTAGCACACTGCAGTATCTCTATGTTATCAGTTGATAGTGTTTTTATCCACAGTCATGTTGACTATCAACGGATAGGCAGAATAGGGTAGCCAATTGTAAATAAGCTATGCTATGTAATTCTGTCTAAGTGAAAGTGTATCAACAGATAAAGACAAAACTCTATCAACGGATGCAACTCAAATCCACTCTATCAACGGATACAGTTCAAGTCTCAATATCAACGGATAGCTCAATACATCATCAACGGATGTCAGGGTACAACATCAACGGATAATCATTGACACTGTCTTCTATGATTAGCTGGGGATTAGCAGTTGATAAGGACATGTTTGACTGACAGATCACATGGGTTGATAGTAGATACAAAAAGCAGTATGGCAGCCATACTTTGGAAACACAGAAGAAAGAAGCATTCCATTTACACTATGAATACAAGAAAGGTGCAGGAGACATGTCTGAACACAAGGACAACCTTTCGGCTACATGTGTATTTGGAGTGTAGTAGCAACTCAACTAGAATTAGATTAGTATTATCTTATTCCAGTAGTACTTGTAAAACTTGGGATATATAACCAAGTGTAGCAACTCTTTGTAGGTTAAGAAAACAGACATATTTGCTTAGAGTTTCTTGAATATCCTTAGAAGCAAAGAGTTGTAAAACGGCAGCTGTGTACATTTTGTATCACAGAGTTTTCTTCAAATAAAAGCTTCAGGTGGTGCATATTAACCACCTGATTTTATATGTGTTTGTGTTTAAAATCTTACATTGCAATTATCTCTGCATAAATTTCTGGAGTTCTTATCAGAAATTTATAAATATCAAGAATTGTATTCAACCCCCCCTTCTACAATTATACAAGTGTGTAATCTGGGAATAACAAATGCATATACATTTTCTAAAACTTTAAATGTTTCGATTATAAATAAGATGCAATATTATGACAACATGAAGCGTGCCGAACAATCTGTTCTAGCAACTTGAATCCCCGAGGAATCATCCTATTTTCAAAGATGTATTTTAGATCTTTAGATGAAAAACAAACACCTGGAAAAAACTATCATAACTAAACCAATGCGGGTTTATTTTTCAATTTTTGTTTGTAATATAAGCATAAAGTATTTTATAATTATGAAGCCTTAGGAGGAACATCTTATTCTGAATTCTATTTAAGTTTAGAGAAAGAATGACATGCATTAGAAAATATAAACTCTTTTAACAGTATAGCAGAATTGGCTCGGAAGGAACGCTAGAAAAATTGATCGAATCATCAAAAAATTTGAAGCGTGAAGTGCAATAAGAATAGACAAAAGAGCAACATAATTTAATTGACTTAAAACATGTAGGATTAATAACATGACCTCAAATTTCCCAAGGTCAATCTCAAGCCCTATATATTCACATGGAGAGGGAAGTAACTCTCACTTACTTGCTCTCCAGATCAGAAATGTAGTTCACAAACTGTTGGATTCTTGTGCGAGATCCTTCTGCATATTTAAAATCCATAAAGATTAAAATCCACACATACATGACACTTTATGTCTTTAAAAGCATGGAAGATATATTATTCACCTAATTAGAGAATGTACATTTATATAAATTAATATGGCAAACAAGATTGTGCAGGCATACTTTTTTAACCAGACAATTAAATGTCTATTTTAATAATCAGACCTTCGCTTTGTTTGAAAGGAGGACTACCAACTCCAAATAATAGATTCCATACAGCTTTCGGGGATGCATATTGCATTGACTGCAACAGGCAGAACAACTTCCAGAGATCATATAGTAAAAAAGATAAACAAAGAGCATTATGTTGTCCTCTCCACATTTTTATAATAGATTTCATCTTCAGAAAATATTCGGCTTACATAAAAAATTTCCTTTTGTTCTCTGCATCCTATATATTCCAACTTATACCTTCCAGTTTGAAATGGCAAAAACAAGACATGTTAACGATATGCCCAAACTATTATCCTTTATAAAAAGATCTCAGAAATAGAATCCTTCCTATTATCAGCAATTAAAACCTACAAATACCTGCAGTAGTGCAGTGATCCGTACCAAGTAAACTGTTGCAAAACCTACAAAACATAATGAAAGAAAAATGCAATATTAAACTAACACATGAAATAAAAAACAAAAAACTGAAGGTGCATCTAGTTGAGAACTTTGAAACAAGAATGAAAGTAAAGAACGAATATGTGCAACAAAGAGTTTGATATCAAGCTTTCATATAACTGTTGGCCTATATAGCATTAAACTTTTTGAAAAGAGGAACCCATCATTCTCTAAGTTTCAAAGGTATCCAAGCAGGCAAGCACAACATCATAACCATCATATTGTACTAAATTTTCCACTTAATAATATATACATAGCATTTTAGAATATGCCAAATATTTACAAAGTAAAAAATTCAAAATAGATAAAAAAAAAAAAAAAAACAAGTATCATATTAATTTCTGAGTAAATTGCATATAATCCAAAAAATTCAGATTGGAACTGCTAAAACCTGCTTTATTAGTTTAGATTGTAACTAAGCATATCCTGGAGCCAAAGTAAAAAGTATTCAAAGTACCTGTTACCATGTCATGTTGCAGCATTTCATAGTCTGGCTTTTTTAATATATGTTTTAGTATCCAAATTTCGGTCACTCCTCACCGCTCATGTAGATCTCCATAATCCGCTAAAATTTCAAAATGAAATCAGCAAATGTCATATAATTTTTATGAAGGCAACAGGTCTTCAGTTTCCATGTGGACCAAGTTAATAATAAATGCTTATCACATCTGAAAGGGGAACCGATATAGTTGTTTTTGTTTGCAAATTAAAATTGGCAAGTCAACAAAAACAACCTCTTGTCTTGAGCCCTTCATGTGATCAGCCAGACTCCGATGTAGGCATCTCAAGCCAGCCTTTCAACTTGAAACCCACCAAAAAACGAGTTATGTTCAAACTAATTTTTTCCTTGGAATAACTGCCTGTTCGACTGCTACCAATACTCCTTGCAGGAACAACTACCATCCTTAAAGTGGTGAAACCGATGTCGGTCCCTTATTATGATTTCACGATTAAAAGCAGTAGAAACGAGCTTTGCTGCCTTGTGACAATCATTACAGATGCGCAAGTTCTTGATTATTCTAATTGATTCTGGAGGACTAGTAGCTATGAGACCAAAGGCGATTGCAAGCTTCTCGCTATGTCTGAAAAGAGTAGTTTCCTTGTCCTCCTCATCAACATCGTACGAGACCTCATTTATATCTGGTGAATAACCCATTAATCTCAATCTTTTAGATATTTCATTCAGCATCTCCTCGATCTCACCAATCCTAGGATGTGTCCTATCGCCTGCTAGGAATTCATGAACGATACCAGTTGCCTCAATTGCACTGCAACCTGGAGTTTTAACCACACTGTTCCGCTTCATCACCCCTCTGATTTCTCCGACATCGTGCCAATTACCTTTTGACGCGTATATATTAGATAATAAGACATGAAACCCATCATGATCGGGTTGAAGCTCAATAAGCTTCCTTCCTATCCTCTCTCCCATTTCATTATCACCGTGCTTTTTACAAGCACCAAGCAGTGCGCCCCAAGTAGCAACTTCAGGAACCATAGGCATGCTTTCAATTAGCTCCTCTGCTTCTTTTAGCAATCCAGCACGTCCAAGTAGATCAACCATACATCCATAATGTTTAATGTTCGGTGCAATCCCGTGTTTCTGTATCATGCTTTCAAAGTGTTTGCGACCGTCCTCTACTAAGCCCATATGGCGACAAGCACTAAGAACAGCCACAAATGTTATCTCATTAGGCTCTACGCCACATTTCTTCATAATTGAAAATGTCTCAAGTGACTGTTCTACAACACCATTCATTGCCAACCCAAGAATTAAAGCATTCCAAGATGAAACACCCTTCTCTTCCATACTTCGAAACACTTCCTGTGCGCTCTCTACATACCCACATTTCATGTACATGTCTATAAGAGTTGTGCCAAGAATAGCATTGATCTTGAAACCATTCTTCCTTATGTAGGCATGTACCCATTTACCTTGTGTTAAGGAAGCTAGGTGAGTGCAAGCTGATATCACACTAACAAAAGTGACTTCATCCGGGCTTACTTCTTCATGAAGCATCTCTTGGAATAATGTTAACGTTTCAGCGAACTGACCAAGTTGGGCATATCCGGATATCATTGCACTCCATGTTACAGTATCTTTTTCGTTCAAAGAGTCAAATAACTCTCTGGCCTTGTCACTTTTGCCACATTTTAAATAACCGGAGATCATAGAGTTCCATGATATTTGATCCAATTGGTAGCTCATTTTAAATAAACTTTCTGCAGCCATTATATTCCCACATGCCGAGTACATGTGAATGAAAGCATTTTGAAGGTTAACATAAGAATCAATTCCAGTTCTTAAGCTTAATCCATGAACCATTTCTCCTGTCCTAACGACAGACAAATGTGCACAAGCAGAGAGTACACTAACCAACACAACCTCATCCAATACAACCCCACAACCATTCATTTCCACAAACACAATCAACGCCTCTTCATATATCCCACTTTGCTCATAACACGAAATCAACGCAGTCCACGAAACCAAATCCTTCTCCTCAACCTCATCAAACAATGTCCGAGCCTCACTCAACCTACCACACCGACCTAACAACACAATCATAGAGTTCGAAGCAATCACATTCCTTTCCGGCATCAAATCATACATCACCTTAGCCTCCTTTACATCTCCCATCATAACATACCCCGCCAACATCGAATTCCACGAAACCAAGTCCCTAACACCCCTTCCATCAAACACTTTCCTCGCATCCCTCACACTCCCACAACCAACATACATACTAATCAAAGTATTCTTCACATAAACATCACCCTCAAAACCCACCTTCATAACATGATTATGCACTTGTTTCCCCTCAAAAACACACCCATTACACCCCATAGATTGCACAAGAATTGGGTAAGTATAATTATCAGCACCCACATTGTTCAACAACATCATTCTATAAAAAAAAATCACATTTTTAACACAATTCTCATTCAAATAGCCTCTCATCATAGTATTATAAATAAACCCATTTGGGTTCTCAACATAACTAAAAATCTTGCAAGAATAATCAATATGAATAAAGGGTGATTCAGTTGAGAACTTTAAAAGCTTACTTGCAGCATACGTGTCTTTTATGTAAGAAGTTGTGAGCATTTGAGAGAGTATTTGATTGAATTGATTGTGATTTTGACATTTAAGCAAATGGGTGTTCAAGACTGAGAGATTCATGGTTGGTTTTGAGGTGGGTCTGTGGTTTATAGTTGATTTTATGGCTGTTGCAACACTTCGCTTGGGCAGAGACATGTATGTATGTAAGAAAGTGTTGAGCTGAAAGAAGTGAGGGTTAAATTTATGAACAAACGAGACTGCAAAACAGTCAGCTTGTTGACAACACACGCGCGACGGGTTGCGGATTACGATTTTGAATTTTATACGGTTAAAATTGTATAGCAACTTAATACTTTACATATTTATATAGGTCATTGTTTTAGAAAAAAACTAAATCATAATTATAGCACACCATTAATTTTATAATTTTATAGTAGAATTAGAATTTTAATTTTTGATTTTACAAAAGAAAAAGACCATTTATTTTGGTTCCATAATAAAAATGTCTTCATCAATGTCGGAATCCTTGAATCCAGAAGTCGCAGGCACTTCGTAGTCACCAGCATCTTTTAGGTCATCAATCTCAACGACCTCCTCCTTCACTTTACACTCTGCCTCCTGTAACAATTAATGGGCGGATATAATAACAGAAGTTGGGCTGGGCTGGGCTTGGGCTAATATTTATAAAATGGGCCAATACCTAACGTATGTATTTTTTCACTGCATCTTTGCAATCTTCTACAGTTCTGAACGTCACATAAGCCTTGTTTTGTTTCCCGGCAAACACAGAAAAAAGAATAATGCAAGTAAAAATAATCATCTATTAAATATATAAAGAAAAGAATAATGCAAGTAAAAATAATCATCTACTAGATATATAAAGATATATAAAGAGATTAGGGAGTCTAAGATATGTCTTAGGTAAGTTTCCTAAGATATATAGGTTTTATATGCAAACATAGGATGGGCATTTTTGCAAAATTAGAATTCTTTTAAAATTTTGCAATATTACTTAATTAGCCCTGCGGGCCCAATAAATTTTAAAGCTTATTTTTTAAGTATCTTAGGAAACTTTCCTGAGATTAATCTCAGGGTCCTTTTTCTCATATATAAATTAATCTATTTTAATAGTAAATTTTTTTATTACATATCAATGTAAATATCATCCTCGTCGAACAGCGAAGCTGTTGTTTTTGACTTTATTTGTCAAATTAATGAAAGTAATTAAATACATAAATGTATTTAGTAGTTACAAATATTACATTGATTGTGTGATTATTATATTTGTAAGTTACAAATATTTTCATTATGACAATGATAAATTGTAATGAATAGGGCAGTTACTTTGGAGGGGTGAAGCTTAATGTTGTTTGCCCATATATAGTGATTGAGATCAAAGGAATAAGTATACAAAAAAAAAAGAGATACTTGCTTGCTCTCAATATAATCTGAACCCTTTCCATTTCGTCTCTTCATTTTTTTTCTCTTCATTTTCACTCTTAGATACAAAATTACATACATCATACTTCATTGGTATCAGAGCATTGAGTATTTGGTTGTCTTCCTGACTTCCTGGGTTAATTCTTTTCTTTCTCGATGGCTTATTGTAATTATGTCCCACCTGATTTAATTATGGACCTGGTTCTCTCAGGGTCATCAGTTTCTTTCGGCGTCACCTATTTGTTACCTCTTATGCTCTATTCTCTTCATTTGGTTATTGATTGCTATTTGTTTTATCTGAACTTGATGTTTTCTTCTTCATTCCTTCCTTGATACTACTGCTTTATTGGCATGCCTAAATTATCCTGTGTTAATTTAATATTAGAACGTTACTTGCTTTTATTATTTATGCCCTTGATTGTGCTAGATTTTTTTTTCCCTTGATTTGCTTGCTTTCTTGTTATTTGTAGTTTTTTTTATGCAATATTTTTTTTTGTTACAAAGTTGTCTAATTTACTTTTGGTGGATTTTTTTTTATCATTTTTATATCTTGGACTTACCTCCATATCTTTTAATTGTCTGGTGTGATCTCTACGTGATTAATTCCGTTTGTCCCATTAATTTTCTTTGATGCTATAAGGTATATGTGTAGAGTATAGATTTTTTTTTTTGTGTTTATTTGTTTACATAAAATCCTTGTGTATCAAATTTTGTATTATCTGCTTCGATTTCTTTTTGCTGTGTGATAGTCTCTTGTATTATTTTTGACCACCTGTTTGTATGCAACTAATTATTTATATTTATATTTTTGACTAATGATAGTTAATTCAAGATTAATGATTGGTTCGTACTTGAGTATATATATTCATGCATTGTTTGTTATTCTTGTTAATTATTATTATAATTTGATTATTAAGGGCATGTTTTGATATTTGTTGCCATGTTTAATTTATTATACTTTGTCCTTAAATTTAAGGAGAAAATGGTGTCAACAATGACATCGAATTTGTCTTGTATATTTTTGTTCCGAAACGTGGGGTTGATATGTCAAAATTGATAATAAGTGAAAGATTGATTGACACCCATTATTGCATATGGAGCACGAAATTAATTTTGAATTCAACCTCGTATAGATGGGATCGTGTGCTAAAGAATTTATTTTAAAAATTTGCTTGGGATAGTAAAGCAAAATGTAAAATGGCATCATTTTTGTTAAATGGAGTTAAAAGGGGGGGGGGGAGGAAATATGGATTGTTTTTAGACAATTGGAAAACAATCGTTGAAATAGTCGATATTATAAAAGAACTTGTTTATGATGAGAATAAAAGAATTTTTTTGACGCTCGGAAAATAGAGCTAGAGAATAATAAAATATGTGACATATATGAATATTTTTTAAGAAATGAAATATTATAAAATGTTATATACTTATGGTCGCATTTTGAATATTCTATGAATTTGGTAAATTGGTTGGGTTAACATTTTTCGAAGTGTTGATCGGGAGAAAATTAATGTTAAGTTTTATTAGTAAATTGGGATGAGAAATATTACTAAAAAGGTTGAAGATACACAACTTAAAAAACATTTTGAATTATATTCGATTGAGTATAACAGATCGAATATAAATATTGGGAATGAACCATCAAATACGGTTGAAAACAAGATATCAAGAATTTTGTCGGAAAGGACAAATTACTATTACGTATTTAGTAGAGATTTTTTTTTGACATTGATGAAAGAGTTTTTTTTATTCCATGCAATTTTTGTTAAATGATGAGATCGCAAGAATTTGAGTCATGGATGAAATCCACGAAAGATGAAATTGAGTTCATAGAATAGAAATAAATGTGTGAGTTGTGTGATCAACTCGAAGATAGAAAATTCATTGGTTGTAAATGAATTTTGGAAAACAAAATAAGGTTGTTGGTATGTTCACAAATTTGAGGGTTGTGCAATTACAAAAGATTTTGCATAAATTGTTTTATCGGGAATGAATTAGACAATTTTGTCTGTATTTTTGAAAAGTGGGAGTTTGTTTACAATATTATCGGTATGTTAATGATATATTGTTAGTAAAAAAAAGGAAGTATTCAACAAACTAAGTTGGAACTTAGTAAGAAGTTGAGATTATAAATGTGGGTGAAATTTGAGAAGTTCAAAAAAAAATTCAAATTAAAGAAAAATAATTTGAAGATTGAATATGAGCCAGAAAAGGTATTTGAGTAAAATGTTTAATTGTTTTAGGATGCAGAATTGCAGTCCGCGCCAACCCTATTGGTAATGGGAAAATGATTAATTCAGAAAAGGAACCATTGAATGTATTAAGTGCAAGTAGTCAGAAGTTCGATATATTTTACGTTGTGTAATCGATTAACTTGACTTGACATTTTTAGTTAGTTTTGTAAGTGGATTGTGAAGCAATTTTGCTTGAACCTAGTGAGAGGTTGTAAGGGGGATCATGATCATGTACTTGAAGAGTACGTTGTGTAACAAATTGGTGAATCAAGCAGACGTACTTGGAGTTATTGTTTATTGCGATATAAGTATCGAAGGTGATATTGGTAATAAGAATTCAACTTCGGAATATTTATTTAATTTTGGTGGAGTTGAAAAAAAAAATGAAAAGAAAAATAAGAAACAATTAAATGAGTTGGAAAGGGTAGAAGTGACAACATAGATTGATTGAAAGTGATGATCACTAGAAGTATTTGGCAAAGACGTCAAATGAAAGATGTTGGTTTGATTGGATATCGTAATGTGTAATGGAAGTTGTGTATATGAGATAGATTTAATAATTATAGATCCTACGAAAAGTGGGAGTCTTAAAAAAAATTTTTGACAAATGCGTCAAGTGGGAGATGTTTTTTTGACTTTATTTCTCAAATTAAAGAAAGTAATTAAATACAAAAATGTATTTAGTAGTTACAAATATTACATTGATTTTGTGATTATTATATTTGTAAGTTACAAATATTTTCATTATGACAATGATAAATTGTAATGAATAGGGCAGTTACTTTGGAGGGGTGGAGATTATGTTGTTGTTTGCCCATATATAGTTATTGAGATCAAAGGAATAAGTATACAAAAAAAAAAAAGATACTTGCTTGCTCTCAACATAATCGGAACCCTCTCCATTTTCTCTCTTCATTTTCACTCTTAGATACAAAATTACATACATCATACTTCAGAAGCTACATCCTCCTTCTTAGCTTCAGAAGGAATCCCATTTACGATCAAAGTTTTTATTTTTCCCTACATTTTTGCAATATCAAATTTTTTATTAAATATAAATCATGAGTTTTTGAGAGTGAATTGTACATAGGCATAGCATAAAGGGCCTACAAAATTTCACAAATTAAATAAATGTCTTTGATTAAATTAAAAAGCTTAAATAAGTCTAAATCATAAGAACCAAAATAAAATTAACAACTCTAGCATGGCAATATTTGAAGCAAAATACTTTACTTTCTTGCATGGCAATTCTAAAATTTTGAAATTTTAATGCAAATGACACATGAATTAGAAAAAAAAATAACATGTTGAAAAACTTAAAAATGAAAATATGTCTTAACAATAAAAATGCAAGCTAAATTTTGTTATTAGCCATTTTTGTGATAGTCTTTTTTCTTCAATTCCTTCTTCACTTCTTCTTGGTTGCTTTAACTTCTAAATTTGGGGTAGAACACTTATATATATAATCGAAAAATTTATCTAGAATAACAAACCAAATGTGAGTTGAACTTGATATAAAGAATATAAATATTTTAAAATATTTAATTTCTATTCACTATTTGTGTGGGCTATATGGATAAAATAATGAAAGTTTGCAGTGTGTTTTTAGTACCAACAAAACACACAACTAGTGCATTAACAACATAGCAGGTTGATTCTTTGAAGATTTTTCGTATGAAATTAGACATATTTATTTTTTTGCAACAAATACTTATAATTTAAAGCTTTATGAAAGCTAAAAAATACTTTTGTCCGGAGACATATTTATATGATGTAGCGAGTGGAAGATATAAAGACATAAAATTCAAAGGAATGCCAAAATTGTTTCAGACTGTTCTGCATATGGGAAGCCTGAAGCAGATCGATCTCCCTGATAATACGTGATATGTATAGATATATTTTAAGTGAGTTTACTTGTTTTAAAGTTTTTTTATAGTTCTCCCTTTATGTGATCGCCAATAAAACAATGTACTACGACTATTATCATCTAAATTCAATTCAGAGGGAAATTTCTATGATTTTTAAAAGATTGTTTTTATCTGAAAGATTAAAGTTTCATTATACTCCTTTCCCTACCCCCTTAATGCATTAGGTGGTATATTTTCTTGCCAAAGAGGTAGATGAGAGATGATACATCATACAATGACAACAACATAGAACAGGTCTTAACTCTTAATCATACCATTCCCCAGTCCCCCAAGAATAGAAAGAGGTCTTGCGCAGCCATGCAAAACCAATAATATTGCCCATGTAACTAAATCGTAACTTCGGAACAATAAATTGATGAAAGAGGAAGAACCTTATAAAGGTAAACTCACATTGTAGGTTGGGTAGTAAGAGGGCCAGCCGGTCTGCAAAAAGGGCTGCTCCTTGAACCAAATGAAATAGCTAGAGAAATAAAAAGGTGGTACAAAAAACTCAACAGGGCCAACAAAACATATAACTAGTGCGTTGACAAGTAACTGTTTAAAATGTTTAAAATAATGCACAAACACCTTTTGCTATAATGCACACTCCTACTAGTTTAATTATTATTTTTCCTTTTTCGACCTTAATAGACCCAACTAAATCCTAAAAGCCCACCTAACTTCATTCTATCCCAAACATATATTTAATCCATCTTAGCCCAATATCATCTTCTAGTCCAAATTGCCATGACATTTATATTATATTATTAATAATATTTTCTAGGCCAAACATCGTAGACACTCAACAAGAAGCATAAGCCCATCGAAGATTGTAGTGTCTGACATAATGGATTAACTCAAACCGAAGGTGTATGATGGCTAAGAACATTTCCAGTGGAATTGATAATGGTTGGCTAAAATAATATAAAATAGTAGGTATGTAAAATTTGTTAACTTTGTCAATGCCATTATCATGGTCAGGGATCATGCATGTTGATGACGAGCAGCTCATTGTTGTTTGTTCTGGCACGAGTGAGGTGTGGTTTCAATGTACGTCTGAGCATGCCGAGGGTCTATTGGGTTCATTGATCATTTAAATTTATTCAAAATCAAAATAAACTCGAAATAAATACTAATTGATATGCAGAGTCTGCACAGTGACTATTACATGGATTTAAACCTTAAAAGATTATTAAAAAATAGTACAGAGCTAATACATGGTTAGAGTCCCTCAGCTGCCTCGAAAATTTTCCAATTGAGAATCCCCTTGTCGCTTCACTAGGTTGAGTTTTTTCGTGTTATGTTAGCTTATCAATTGTACAACTGCTGTCAGGTGGTTGGTACATGGTTATACTGTAATATATGTGTTCTCAAACTACAGTACTTAACCTGTACAGAAGTAGAATAGGGAGAAAAGAGATGTGAAGAGTAATTATCGGAAAAATATAGCGGAACTACTTAAAAGCAATCAAGCATAAGGAGCTCTTACCTGCATAGCTCCTAGTACAGACAAGACAAGAAATCTTTGCACTGTTCCAGCACTGACCGTTCTTTATCACACACTTGTGCAAGTTCAGCCACCAACCAAGGAATGCAGTTCCTCCACCTAGATGTAACAACTTAAGTCAGCTATTTCCCAAGGAAATCCGGAACAAGGCCGAGAATGTTTTCATCTTACCTAGTATTTTCACTAATATCAAGTGTAAAGGAAGAAAGTATCCGTGAATGTGTTCACTAGCTGGCTCAATCATAACAAACAAAAACATATATAGCAAGTTGATTCTTTGAAGATTTTGCGTATGAAATTAGATAGAATTTCTAGTTTTCACAAAAATAATCCAACTACAAGATTCAGTTGAGACACTCCACATATTCAAAATTTGCATTTATGATCTCTGGAAGGGTAATAGAGTGTATTACAATAAAGAGGAAGCATCAATAAAATCAGAGAGCATTGAGTGAATTCTTCGATTGATCAATGATTTCTACTATATAAACTTCTGTTGCAAAGTAAGCTTCTATTACTTTTAATTGTTTCTCTGTGCACCTTTTTCACCATCAAAGACATTTTTATTTTCTGCAACAAATACTTATAATTTAAAGCTTTATGAAAGCTAAAAATTACTTTTGCCCGGAGCTTATACATAGTTATGTCGTTTCTGTTTGCATTGAAACAGGCTCTGATGTAAAAAAATACTTGATGAGTATGCAGGGTAAGTCATCATTTACAAATGACACTGGTAATGGTAAGGAAGAATAGCACACCAAAGTGACTTCCTGTAAAGATGATATAGACACCTTAATTTTAAACTATTTCAGTTTTGTAATAGCATGTTGGAAGTCAACAGCTACTTCACTCAATGACCGTCATCCCTGAGATTTAAAGCTTATGTATTTAGTTGCAGAATAAACTAGCTTTTGTAACTTGCTTCTTCCTATCATATGTAAATACTGATTAATGCTTTATTAGGGATTAGAACTTCATAATCTCTTTCGTGCAGCTAGGACTGGAACCTAATGGATATCTCATGCAAACATCTACTGTAACATTTTGTGTGACACAACTTCTTGTCAAACCAAACTTTGAACTCCTTAATTAGGATTCAGTAGACTACTGATTAAAAAATCCAATAAACATGAATAAAACTAATGGAATGATGGCCTTCCACCAAGATTTTAGCAGCATCAAATACGAAAGCAAACTAAATGATAAAAAGTCCTAAAGCGAGTGAGATTACCTTCAACAAAAGTGAGCATATCGAGGATCCCATTGCCTGCATTACGTCCACTGCTGAACTAACAGCTTCTTTCAAGCTTTGAATGTCAGCCTACGATAAATTTAAGCACAGGGACATAACCAAGCTCATTCACAGATACATGTTACGTGGATGACGGAGACTTGATTATAAAAAGAAATGCAATTTGGGTAACAAAGTGGACATACTATTGCTCCAACAATTGGAAGCCGAAGAGTGCTACCCTTCAGTGCTTTTATTGCGCCAAGCAATGAAACAGAGTGGTTTTTATCCAGAGAAGCCCAGTCCTCTAGAAAGCAATCTGTAGTTGGTAGAAAACCAAATTAGATGCAATATTCTCACTCTCCTTTTTCTAATTGAACACACTCACACACATTTTTGCTCAACAAGGAGAAAGAGTATTTCGGTATGAATTTACTATTAACTGAAAACAATCAAAACTAAATCTAAAGAAAGAAAGAATATAAATTGACCAAAAATGTCTGGAGTCTATATGGAACAGAAACATAGAGAAGCCTTTCGTGTAAGATTTCCAAAAATGGCACTATCTAATGAAAAATGAGTCTGTCTTTCCGGAAAGTAACAAATTGCAATTTTGTCAAATTCTTCATATTATTTGGTTGTTGGGAGTCCATAATTAAGCTTACAGAAGAAGTGAAACATTAAATCGTAATTGCTAGAAACTCTGTTTTTATTTTTTTTGCTAAATCGTAATTTCTAGAAACTCCATCCTTCTACGAGAGTGATTCTTGGAAAGTGATGAGCTTCAAAGGCAATATCATGCGAGAAACTCTACTGACTCAACAAAGAATAATGAAAAGTGTGTATGAAATTGATAGTGGA
This sequence comes from Saposhnikovia divaricata, assembly GCA_036435485.1. Taxonomy (NCBI): domain Eukaryota; kingdom Viridiplantae; phylum Streptophyta; class Magnoliopsida; order Apiales; family Apiaceae; genus Saposhnikovia; species Saposhnikovia divaricata. Next base: position 63,923,171 of record CM071598.1, read on the forward strand.
TGTAAAATATTTTAGCTAGAAAAGTATAGTGCAGGGTTCGAGTTAATAATCATGGATGACATGGTAAGCATCCACACAAGTCGATGATATATATATAGGGATTCTCAAAGTCAATGATCTCTGGATACACTCGTAAACATCCACACATCCCTATGAGCTGAAAAATTGAACATTTGGGGCTTGCTGGTTGTTACAACTTACACTTACAATAATTATGCACACTACAATAACCAAAAATAAAGAGAACAAGGTGAAGGTGATGATGGTAAAAAAAATAAAAAAAATTGAAACCAATTTACCCGTCAAGAACAAGAACACCTGGACACTAAAGAGAAAATCCCCTAAAGGTGTTTATACTTCAAAACCTTAGTGCTTATGTTTAGCTACAGAGCTATACGAGGGACTGAGCAAAGAACCAATTAAACTAAATCGATCATTTTTGTGAGAAATATGCAACTCATTCTAGAGACCGTGGTCTGATGTATGACAACTAAGCAAAATTTCTTTTTATGACAATGAAGGAACTTATTATTAAATTCAGAAGTTCATGCGACGATAAGTACAAAGAATGCTTATATTCGCTATTAAAAAAAAGTCTTTGACTATTTTCCTTATTGGGTCACAGGAAAGGTAATATGGGGCAAATTAATTTCGAGAACTGAGTAGTGGGAAGCTGGGAGCAGTAAATTTAAATTCCCGGTCAGCATATGTTCTTGCGATAGATATAAAAGGAAAGGTACTTGTTCTTTAAGGATGGCGGCTAATTTAAATTTTTGTTTCAATAATTGTAATCTGTGCCTTCTTTTCTTTACAGAATCACGAAGATCTGAGATTGTATCCAAGCATTCCATAGATTTTTCTGATACAAGGAAAGATGAACAGCAAATTATATAATTACTAGGGGTTCAACTAAAGATTATACACATCTAAATTCTTAAAAGGACAAGATGATAAGTGCATATTTTTATTACCTATTTATTGCTTGAACTTGTATTTGAATAATTTATTTTGTTGCATTTTAAGAAATTCGTGAATAAATAAAGAAATGGCAAAATAGAGAAATAAAGAGCAAGGAAGGGAAAAAAGAGGAAGAAAAAGGACTTAAATGAAAAGAGGAAAAAGAATTAGGAGCTTGGTGGAAAAGGAATCTTGGAGGACATGTGGAAGGTGGAGATCATCCCAACACACTACATAAGTGTATGGCCAAGATCAACTCTTCAAAGCTTAAGAGGGAAGGAAACAAATAGATGGCTAGGATTTCACCACCACACACCACAAATGTATGGTGGGGATTTACCAAACACCCCCCCTTAACCCTAATTCCTATCCTATAAATACCCCCTCACCCCCTTGTATTTAAAAACTTAGATTTTAGGGTAGCTTTAATTTCTTGTTTTTTTAGTTTCAAATCTTGTAAAAACTTTTTTATTTTAATGCAAAATTTTCATTCCCTTTAATTTCTTGTCTTGTTCTCTCTTTTATGTTGCCTTTCTTTCGTTATTTTCGTAAATCCGATTAGTGGACAAAGTAGCGAAATGCTATCCACACGAGGTTGAAAGTAACGAAATTTTAAGTTCTCGCTCTTAGTTTTAATTCGTAATTTTTCCCCTTTAAATTTCGATTTTATTGTGGGCCATTTTAATTCAAAATCAAATCCTCGTTTTAGTAATTTTAATTTCGTAGTTAATTATATTTTTTTTGCATGTTTAATTTTTAAATATAAAAAAAAACCACAAAAATATTAGTTTTATTAAATTTTCAGTTTTAATTGTCTGCTTTTATTACTGTTAATTCGAGGCCTTAAGATCATTCGCTATATTTTTTTTTCGTTTTATTCGAAGCAATACATAAATTCCTCTGTTTCCTTTTCATCAAACCCAGATTGAGTGTTTGTTTTTCCCCCCTTACCCCCTCTGCATCCTCAACGCACCCATTTCCCTCTTTTAGTTTTTTCTTTTCTTTGAATTAAACAACCATTCCCTACTTCTCTTTTAATTCTGTTCATACCTATCTCTCCTCTCCTCATCTTCTTTCTTCTTCTTCATTAAACCCACAACACCAGCGTCTGTGTTTGTGTTTGGAATTCGTTTACAACCGAGTTTGAGTTTTGTGATTTTCTTCTTCATTTTCTTTTAATTCCGTCTGTTGAAGGTTACTCATGTCGAGTGTGGTTGAGTTTAATTTTGTTCGATTTCTGAGTTTGGTGCTATTCATTTGCTGTCTAAGTTTCGTTGAATTCTTGTAGTTCTTGTAGTTCAATGTTTCGTTTTTACTTATTGTTGTTTCAGCCGAGTCAACTCGATGTGTGTTCCGTGTTCTGTTGGTCGAGAAGTATTGTTGGCGACCGAGTTGTTTGTAATCGTTAGAATTTTAGTTTTTTTATATTTTTGTTTTGGTTCTGTGTAAAAGTCGCTGGGTTTGCTGAGCTTCTTAAGTTGTATTTCTGAGTTTGGATCATTATTTCGAGATCGTATTTTCATTTCTGAGTCGAATGGGCAATGTTTGCGTTTACTGTGCTGTGTTCTTGTTTTCTCTAAGGTTATCTTGAAATTGCTGTTGGTGGTTTGAGTTCGATTTGCACTGCGTTGGGTTTTCGCTGAGTTCTTTTCTTTTCTGGTTTTCGGTATGTTCATGGTCTGCTCTGTTCGAATTTATTTTCGAGTCAACCAAGTTGAACCATTTTAGTGCTGAATTTATTTACCGTCTGTTTTGTTGGGTTGTTCAAATTCTGTGAGGTTTTGTTCTTAGTTTTGTATTTTGATTTGTTGTCGAATTTCTGTTTTTGGAATTGTTAAGAATTTTGCTAAGTTACTGCTGAATTAATTCTGAGTTTGGGGATAAATAAAAGTTGCTTTTGGTTTGTTTTCTGGCTAGTGTTATTTACGAATGCATCATGTCCGAATTTTGTTTAAAATTTTCTGTAAATAAATCTAGATTTAATTGAAATTTAGAATTTCTAGAGTAATTTAGTATTTGTTCTTTTCACTTATAATTTTAGAATAATTTAGTTTTAGATTTATATTTAATTCTCTTTTAAAAATAGTTTAAATCTCTTTTGGTAATTAAATAGTATAAAAAAAATCCAAATTCTCAAAAAAATCAAACTTGTTATAATTTGATTAAACTAAAAATTAAGGTTTGCGAAAAATAAAATAGTCTCTGCGGAACGAATCTAAATTTACTAAAGCAAGATTGTGCACTTGCAATCAATTTTAAATAATTATTTTTAGCACAACAAGTTTTTGGCACCGCTGCCGGGGATTAATTATTTTTCGCACCTTAGTTTTTAATTTTTCGGATTAGCTCTTTTCTCACCCTTTTTCTTGTTTGCATTTTTTGGAAGAATTTGGAGGAAAATTCGGGAAACTTGGATTAAAGCAGAAGAATTTTCTCGGAATTTTGGAAGCTTTGCTTGGGTAACCAGTATCTCTCTCCTCTTTCATTTTTTTTTCTTTATTTAGAAAATCACAAAAAAATCGAAAAATTGAAAAATCACAAAAAAATTTAAAATTTAAAATCCGAAAAAATTAGTTGTAATTACATAATTGTTGCATCATGCATTTAATCACTTAGGGCACATCATCTAGATTTTTATTTTCTTGTTTTTAATTTTTCGTACCTTATAATTGTGGTGATCGCTGGAGGACCCCAAGGTACGTTAAATTCTTTCTTTTCTTTAGTTAGAGCACGTAGTTAAGCATCCATAAATGTTTATAGTTTTTTATACCTCTTTGTTTGTTGCATCATTTTGTAAATAAATCTTAAGGGCAAAACAACTTACAAAATAAGGGAAGAGATTTCATCACTCTTTCCTTGGCCCAAAAACAATAAATCCCTCATTTTGCATACCCTAGCCTTTAATAAAATTAATTAGACGTTTGCCCCTAGGAATTTCGCGCTCAGTTAGGAAAGTACCTAAGAAACGAAGTAATCATTAATTATTCCGACTTTTTGGTGTCTAGGCAAGCGAAAGCTTACCTGGCCAATTAAGATTTGGTGTCTAGGTTGGTGTTTAGCCTCTTGGCAATGCTTGCACCTACCTGGCCAAATCGGTCTGAATAAATTCTGATTTACCGAGTTTTTGGTGGACCTTACAGTTAGGAGCAAGGTCTAGTTATTTTATTAAGGAACCCTAGGGTTAGAATTTTTTTTCTTTTAATTTTCACCTTTTTTTTTCTTGTGTGTTTATTTTATCGCACTTATTTGCTACGTGTTCCCTTTCATGGTTTATGCGAACTATTTGGATTAGGGTTAATTCTTCTAGACTAGTGAGATCGCTTGAGATTTCTTCCTCTGCTGATTCCGAGTCTTTAGATAATTCCGAACCAATAGTAAACATGGCCATGTCTCTTAAGGACCGTTGCTACCCCACCCGTTCTGCCCAACCCTCGTGTATCGCTCTTCCTCCCGTAAATGGTAATAATTTCGTGATCAAAGCTCAACATATTAGCATGTTACCCAAATTTACCGGGAGTGAAGGTGAGGACCCGTATCTTTTCATCCATGAATTCGAGGAGGTTTGTGCCTTACAAAAACTCCAACAATTAACCGAGGACTCGATTAGGCTTAGACTCATTAATTTTGCGCTTAAAGAAAATGCTAAAAAAATGGGTGTATAGCCTACCGGTTAATTCTATTTCCACGTGGGAGGGATTTGTGGTAATTTTTCTTAAGAAATATTTTCCAAACCATAAGACTACGAGAATTACAAACGAGATAAATCAATTTCATCAAAAGGAAAACGAGTCTTTTTGGAAATATTTTGATCGCTTTAAAAATCTTTTATCACAATGCCCCCACCCGAGTATGTTCGTGTTGAGGCCGTTGTTAAAACTCCCGTGGGTGAACCACCTACATTCGATGAGTTGTTAGGAGACTTGAATCACACTTGTTCTAAATGGGAAGCTAAATCTGATAATGACCATGTCAAACCTAGTACCATTTTTAAGAGTCCCGTGGGAACACCTACTACATTTGACTCAACTTTGTATCTTCCCTAGTTTGATCAACAGCCCTTAGGAAAAGATGGATCCTTATCTTATGTCATTCCTAGTGATTCCACCCATGACCAAACTTTCATTGTCTCTAATTTGCTTAGTCAAAATAAAGAATCCTTAAGTTGGTTTAGGGAGAACATTAGTGACACTTGTTCAATAAGGTTGAATGATTCTATGTTGCTTGAGAAAATCTTTGCTAATAAAAATTTTCAAAAATTTCTTGATATTTTCTCAAAGTTGCACCCCAATTTTCCAAAAGGCATCAGCTAATTCGGTTTTATTCCTTTGCCTCCCCTCGTGAAAGTTAGGTATGGGGGAGGAATTGTGTGCATGTGTGAGTTGTTTTCTTTCGTAATTTTTTAGAAGTTTTCAGTCTCCGTCATCCCTTGTCAGGTATTTCCTCACCTTTCTCCTTTCTCATTTTTCTTGCATTTGCATACATTGAGGAGAATGCATGATTTAGGTATGGGGGAGGGTTTTTAGGGTAAATATTAAAATCAGAAAATCCAAAAAAAATTAAAAAATGAAAAAAATCACAAAAAGAGTTGTAGAATTGTAAATAGTAGAGTTCTAATCTTATTCTAGTCTTATTAATTGATTGCTAGTTGCTTGATGCACCCTTACATGCTATGAAAATCTTGTGATCCTTTAGCTTTTGATTGAGAATTGATTTGCTAAGTTCTTGTCCACACACTTACACTAGCAAGGTAAAACTAGTAGACTTATTTGATTTGTGCAAGAAATTAGAAGGTCATGATTAGGTGTAAGATGATTTGGTCTTCATGCTTTGAGTACAAGTAGGTGCATTGAGGATACCTTTACTTGAGATTGATTATGTTCTACCACACCAAGTGAGTTTTGAGCCTATATGCACATCTTTTGCATTTATATTCGTTTGCTTGAGTGTCCACTTGTCATTTGCATTGCTAGCACTTGCTTGAGTTCTTTATTGAAACACATGACATTGATTGATGATAAGATGATAAAGGCATTTAGGAATAACCAATATTTCCCAAAATATCCACACCATTCTTATGTGATCAATTAGTTACCCCTTTGAGCTTAATCAAATTCTTTCGGTGACACACCACATTACTCGCCTAAGACCTTTTTCTTGTACAGCCTTACGTATACTTGATCCCAATATGTCAAAGGCTAGTAGGAACTTGAGGGAGTAATAACGTGTGTGAAACGGGTTTACTTTTGTTCATAACTTTTGAGGAAATATATGTTTTGTTGGTTACCTTGTTAGTCGATTTTCAAGTTAAATCTAAAGGAGGATTATGGTTTTTTATAGCTCTCATAAAAAAATATATATTTATATATGAGAGCATACTTATGTTTTTGTAATTCTCCTTCATTCGACTAGTCAAGTCTTTTTGTTAAAAGTAAAAAAATAATTGTGTGGGGAGGAAGTGTGGTGTTGTGCATGTTTTTCATGGTGACTACTAGCTTTTGACACTTCACCTTGTTTTGGCCTTACTTGACATACCCTGTCCCTAGCCCAATTACAACCCAAATAAAGACCTTTTGATTGTTATCATTGATGTATGTTGTGTTTAAGTTAGAATGATACCAAATGTCAAGCATGCTTTTGATTTTGTTGGAATTGAGTGATACACTTACCCTTGTTCTTGAGTGAATGTTCTTTTGTGAGTGAACTTTGAGGTATTGCTTGTTTCTTTTGCATATGAGATCTCAAGTTTTAACTCTAAGGTGTGTGATAGAATATATTTTTATATATATTTTAGATGATTTTATTCTCATGTTTATTGTGTTTTGCACTGATTTGGATATTTATTTAATAGATTTGATTGTTTTATTGTAGGAAATAAAGAATTCATGACTTGGAAGGATTTGGAGCAAAAAGAGCTATTTTGGAGATAAAATAGATGAAATTTCGGAATTATTGGACTAGATGGACTGCTGCACTGTTTAGGCCATATCTTGAGTTCCAGAAGTCCGTTTTGGACGATCTTACTGTCCACGCGAAGATAACGAGATTTTCTATCATTATAAAGTGGTCCAGAGGTCCAATTACGGTTGGAACGTTCTAGAATTACTGAAGAAAAGACAGCTGCGAATTTTCCTTTAAAACAGAATCAGTTTAGGAAACGTACTTCGATTATAATTCTGATTTGGTATTTTCTTGCTGGGCAAGACTTGGAGTGCCTATATAAACACATCTTGGGACACATTATTAAGATGTAATATTATATCAGATAATATAGTTTAGAGTAGATTATTATTATTAGTTGGAGATGTAGAGAAACACCATGACTCTTCTTTTGGGTGACAACATTGAAGTTTGAAGGTTTTGTTCTCTTAATCTTTTCTTTGTTCTTATTAGTTTAATTATGTTTTCTTGTTTTACTAGTTGTTTTACTTATTTAATTATTAGCGAGTAGTTATTTCTAGGGCTTAAAGGGAAGCCATGTTTGCACTAATATTGGCATGATTTTCATAGTGGTTTGATTGGTTATGGTTAATTCTGATTGATATGTTTTAATCATTAATTTGTGTAATCGGCCGATATCATGGATTAATTATATGCAAATAGGGGTATGGATCGAGAGATTTACTTATTAGAGGCACACATACGATTAGCAGAATTGAATTTGAGTGCGGAAGCATCATTGGATTTCTGAGAGCGTTAATGCTTGGAAGAGATTAACTTGACTCTAATTACCTGATTGATTGAATTACTAAAAGTGGTTAATTGTGTTGAATGTTTCGAGAGTGTTAATGCTTGAAAGAGATTAACATACTCTAGTTATAGGATCACATTGATTGCTTTAGCTTAAGAGCCAATTGTGTAAGCATGGTGGACCTGATTGCCCTAGGTTTTAAATAATTTATTTATCATCTGTTTAATTAGTGTTAATCTTGTTTAATTAGTTAATTAATATTCTCCAATATTCGTCTGACCCTTGAAACAATTAACGATAACTGAAAAGGAATTAGTAGAATATGTCTCCTTGTGGATTCGACCCGCTTGCCATCTGTACTAGCAATAGACACCGTGCGCTTGCGGTTAGGTATAATTTGACACATCAGTGTGCTCTTGTAGAATTAGCATGGTTTCCAATAATTTTTGCACTTGACATGAACTTGTAATCACTCGTGCATGCTTCTTTAAGTAGACTATGTGAATCCTTGCACTTTCCATACCAGGACTTTGCAAATTCATTTTGATTCTTAAGTTGATGTATCATGAGAGGACATGTATGTGTGGTGTTGCATTGCCATGTAATCTTTTATACAAACTAGATGGATTTTGTGGGTACATTTACTATAGGCCCTCACGAGACCCCACTCGTCCACTAGGGCTGCCTAGGGGTTTAAAGGGCTTGTTGCATATGCCAAATGCAACCGTCACACCTACGAAAAGGAGTATAGGATCTTTTTATCTAGATTTTTTTTTACTCGAGGACGAGAAAAAGATAGGTATGGAGGCATTTGATAAGTGCATATTTTTACATATTTTTATTACATATTTATTGCTTGAACTCGTATTTTAATAATTTATTTTGTTACATTTTAGGAAATTCGTGAATAAATAAAGAAATGGCAAAATAAAGAAATAAAGAGCAAGGAAGGGAAAAAGAGGAAGAAAAAGGACTTAAATGAAAAGAGGAAAAAGAATTAGGAGCTTGATGGAAAAGGAATCTTGGAGGACATGTGGAAGGTGGAGATCATCCCAACACACTACATAAGTGTATGGCCAAGATCAACTCTTCAAAGCTTAAGGGGGAAGGAAACAAATAGATGGCTAGGATTTCACCACCACACACCACAAATGTATGGTGGGGATTTACCTAACACCCCCCTTAACCCTAATTCCTATCCTATAAATACCCCCTCACCCCCCTTGTATTTAAAAACTTAGATTTTAGGGTAGCTTTAATTTCTTGTTTTTTTAATTTCAAATCTTGTAAACACTTTTTATTTTAATGCAAAATTTTCATTCCCTTTAATTTCTTGTCTTGTTCTCTCTTTTATGTTGCCTTTCTTTCGTTATTTTCATAAATTCGATTAGTGGACAAAGTAGCGAAATGCTATCCACACGAGGTTGAAAGTAACGAAATTTTAAGTTCTCGCTCTTAGGTTTAATTCGTAATTTTGCCCCTTTAAATTTCGATTTTATTGTGGGCCATTTTAATTCCAAATCTAATCCTCGTTTTAGTAATTTTAATTTCGTAGTTAATTATAGTTTTTTTTGAATGTCTAATTTTTAAATATAAAAAAAACCTCAAAAATATTAGTTTTATTAAATTTTCAGTTTTAATTTCCTGCCTTTATTACTGTTAATTCGAGGGCTTAAGATCATTTGCTCTATTTTTTTTCTTTTTATTCGAAGCAATACATAAATTCCTCTGTTTTCTTTTCATCAAACCCAGCTTGAGTGTTTGTTTTTTTTCCCCTTACCCCCTCTACATCCTCAACGCACCCATTTCCCTCTTTTAGTTTTTTCTTTTCTTCGAATTAAACAACCCTTCCCTACTTCTCTTTTAATTTTGTTCATACCTATCCCTCCTCTCCTCATCTTCTTTCTTCTTCTTCATTAAACCCACAACACCAGCGTCTGTGTTTGTGTTTGTGTTTGGAATTCGTTTACAACCGAGTTTGAGTTTTGTGATTTTCTTCTTCATTTTCTTTTAATTCCGTCTGTTGAAGGTTACTCATGTCGAGTGTGGTTGAGTTTAATTTTGTTCGATTTTTGAGTTTGGTGCTATTCGTTTACTGTCTGAGTTTCGTTGAATTCTTGTAGTTCTTGTAGTTCAATGTTTCATTTTTACTTATTGTTGTTTCAGCCGAGTCAACTCGATGTGTGTTCCGTGTTCTGTTGGTCGAGAAGTATTGTTGGGGACCGAGTTGTTTGTAATCGTTAGAATTTTAGTTTGTTTTTTTTATTTTTGTTTTGGTTCTGTGTAAAAGTCGCTGGGTTTGCTGAGCTTATTAAGTTGTATTTCTGAGTTTGGATTGTTATTTCGAGATCGTATTTTCATTTCTGAGTCGACTGGGCAATGTTTGCGTTTACTGTGCTGTGTTCTTGTTTTCTCTGAGGTTATCTTGAAATTGCTGTTGGTGGTTTGAGTTCGATTTGCATTGCGGTGGGTTTTCGCTGAATTCTTTTCTTTTTCTGGTTTTCGGTCTGTTCATGGTCTGCTCTGTTCGAATTTATTTTCGAGTCAACCAAGTTGAACCATTTTAGTGCTGAATTTATTTACCGTCTGTTTTGTTGGGTTGTTCAAATTCTGTGAGGTTTTGTTCTGAGTTTTGTATTTTGATTTGTTGTCGAATTGCTGTTTTTAGAATTGTTAAGAACTTTGCTGAGTTACTGCTGAATTAATTCTGAGTTTGGGGATAAATAAAAGTTGCTTTTGGTTTGTTTTCTGGCTAGTGTTATTTACGAATGCATCATGTCCGAATTTTGTTTAAAATTTTCTGTGAATAAATCTAGATTTAATTCAAATTTAGAATTTCTAGAGTAATTTAGTATTTGTTCTTCTCACTTATAATTTTAGAATAATTTAGTTTTAGATTTATATTTAATTCTCTTTTAAAAATAGTTTAAATCTCTTTTGGTAATTAAATAGTATAAAAAAATCCAAATTCTCAAAAAAATCAAACTTGTTCTAATTTGATTAAATTAAAAATTAAGGTTTACGAAAAATAAAATAGTCTCTGCGGAACGAACCTAAATTTACTAAAGCGAGATTGTGCACTTGCAATCAATTTTAAATAATTATTTTTAGCACAAAACAAGACAGCTACCAAAAGCTGATTGGAAATAAGAAATACTAGATGTCACCTCTTTAACATGTATCTAGTATTTACAACTGGATATAAGAATTTACAAAATTAGATACGGCATTACAACTTTTCAACTTAGCATTATAATACTCTCTTTTCTTAACAAGAACCCCAAGATCCACATCCGAAAACCATTCATGAAGCTTTCTTTCATTATTCAATACAAACAGCACTTTCACAGAAGCTTTTTTTTACCGATAATAGAACACATTTACTCGCCCATTTTATCGACAAGGCATGAACCCTGGAACTCCGGTTGAGGGAGCAAGAGTATTACCTCTAGCAGATAATTTTGGAGCACACTTCTTAGTCTCTCTCGTTTTATAGTCATAACTATAACTGAATGCATTTAGGGAAGAAACAAGACTCTCAGTGTACGTGATAACCTGGCGCTTTCCAGAACCACGTAATCTAAGAGCATACTTCTTGGTCTCTCTCGTTTTGTAGTTATAATTATAAGTACCCTCAGCATCAGCACGTATTATAACAAACTCCCCTGCACCCACATAACAAACAACTTTTGCTATCTTAACGTCAACCTCTAAATTGAACAATTTTGTCCAAGGCACCTGGCCACAAATGCCGTTCAACACAAATAGACTAAGAGTGGATCCCTCCACGGATTTAAAAACCAAAGCAATTTTACCTTCAAAATCCAAAACATTTGACATGGGACGTTGGGGAATCGATTGTACACGAAACACCTCCTTGTGCAAATCAAACTCCATTAATATATATGATGTTTCTTTGCACAAAATCATATACAACATCCCAGGTTTAGCATGGACAATTAATGGAATCCCGATATCAGCATTTTGTAGAGTTTTAGGAACTTGAATCTCTTTCCAAGAATCAGCTTTTGAAGAATACAGCTCCGCTTCTCTTCCTGGAAGATATTTAAACCCGATCCTAAGTACCTTGTAATCATTGGAAATGGAATCGAGACCAAAGCCTAGATAAACTCTACCTCTCAAATATTTGTTTGGAGCAGGAAGCATCTTCAATTGTTTGGTTGCAGGATTCCATATATGTACAACATTGCATTTATCACTGGGCAAACAAACAAGACCATTACAAGACTTTATGCAACAAACTTCAGTAACAGTACGTGGCAGGTAAAGCCTATCTGAATCTTGAGGAGTGTATTGGACATCAATGTGAACAGATTCTTTTTCCTGACCTTCGTAGTGACAATTGCTGTAGCTTAGTAAAACAGGTGGTTTTTTCTGGGAATTGGTGAGGTGAGTTTGGACAAATTGAAGGTTAGATATCATGGTTCTCCAGGATTTGCAAACAGATTTCAACTGGTAGAGTGTCTTAACAGGCAACCGGTAAAGGATTATGAAGATTAATTCTTCAGGTAAATAGATGTTGCACATCCTCGTTCTAGCCATCGATCACAAAAGGTGAAGAATGTTCAAGTTAAAAGTTGATGTTATGGTCTGTTGTAAAGAGAATTTATAGGATTCTGGAATCCAATCTCTTATTGAAATTAGTAATTACTAGCATTATACCGTGCAATGCACGGGTTATTTTGTCATTATATTATAAAAATTTTAGTGTTATTTTAAATTATTATTTTCATATTAAATAATAATAAAATAATAATTGGTAAATTTACTTATAATAATAATTGATAAATTCGTTGATATGTATTTCATTAGTTTAATTGTATAAATTTAGTTTTAATTTAATTGTTGATGAAATTTTACATTTTTGTAATTTTCAATTATTGAATTTGAGTTATGTTATAATATTTTAATTTTATATTATGTTTCTTTGTTGGATTATTAAATCTTTTTACAACTATAGTATTGTGTCTAACATTTTTCGCAAAATAATAATATAATGAAATAGAGATATTGTTTTTCAATAGAGTTGCATTTTTTTTTGTTTATTTGTGTTTGTTTTTTAATATAAATTTAAGAAACAATTTTATTGAAGAATTTATAAATAAATATTTTATGTTATAGTATTTCTTATACATGATATACTTGAGACATTACAGATTCAGGTTTTTTTTATCTTTTTTATTTATAACTTAACATTATTTTTTTTATATTAGGTAGTTTTTAAATTTCTTGTTTTTTGGTTTTAGGTTACTTTTTTAATTTGTTTACAACTATAGTATCGAATCTATTTATTTTTGGCTTGATTTTAGAAACACGTAAAACATAAATGTAATCTTTATATTATATTTATTTAATTAATATTTTTTTAAATGACTTTTATGTGGTATTTTTTTTTTTTGTAAATTATATTCTAAAGTTTAGTTTAACATATTTTTTTTGGGATGGTTTTTATTTTATTTTCTTAAATTATATATGATATACTTGAAAAATGTTGGTACTATATTGGTATTAATATTTTTTTATTATTTTGTTATATAACATACGTGGTAATCTAAGAATATTTTAGAATTTTTTTACTTGTATTTAACATACGTGGTTATCTAATAATTATTTAAAACAATTTGTTATTTTTTTATATGCATGGATTTTTTTTATTAAGTGTTTTTGAACTTTTTTAAAATAAAATATGGTATTAATTTGTTTCATTTATTTGAAATTTGATATTTCTGGTTATGTTTATTTATTTATTTTTGGGATATCTATTTTTGGGAGTACAATTTTTTTTATTTTGAAAAAGGGTACTTCTTTTATGTTTTTGTGTTAGTTTTTATTGTTCTATTTGCATTATTTTTGATTTTTTTGTATTTTAGTTTTCTAAATTTATTATATCTTTTAAAATTAATGTTTGTTTTGTAGATCACAATTTGTTGATTTATGTGTCATTTCCAAATATCAAATATTTTTTTATTTTATTTAATGTTATAAAAGTTTGTACTTGTTTTTAACATGTTTTTGTATTTGTTTTTAATTATTCTAAATTATATTTGTGTTTGTTGTGAATTATATTTTTTTGCTTTTAATTTTTTTACTGATTATTTTATAGATTATATTTTGTCCTGTAAAATTATTTTAATCCATAATTCTTATTTTGAAATTATAAAGACCTCAAAACCCTCTTATGCCAATCATATGGTGTCATATAAAGTTTATTTTTATTAAATGAGTGTAACATAAAATAACGGTATTAACTCTGACGATCAGACCATCATAAAATTAAGTTGTATAGTAATTTGTTTTTAGAAACAAATTATATTTAGTTAGAATTCGAATATAAAAATAACATTTTTTTAAGGTTTTTTATAGATTACATTTTTAAATATTTTTAAAAGATGGTAGTTGTCCAAATAAAATTTTCGTATAAAAATACTTTGTTCAGTATTTTCTTTTCAAAGAGGTGAGAATCACAAATTATATTTAGTTACAAATCGAATAAAAAAATTATATTTGTTCATATTTTTTTATAGATAAAAATTTACATTTACTTATGTTTTTTATAGATTACATTTTCTAAAATATTTTTAAAAGATGATAGTACTGTAAATAAATTTTTCTTATTTCATTTAATGTTATAAAAGTTTGTACTTGTTTTTAACATGTTTTTGTATTTACTTTTATTTGTTCTAAATTATATTTTTGTTTGTTGTGAATTATAGTTTTTTGCTTTTAATTTTTTTTAATATTTGTTTTCTAGATTATATTTTGTCTTGTAAAATTATTTTAATCCATAATTCTTTTTTTAAAATTAGAACAGACCTCAAAACCCTCTTACGTTAATTATATGATGTCATATAAAGTTTATTTTTATTAAATGATTGTAACATAAAATGACGGTATTAACTCTGATGACCAAACCATCATAAAATTAAGTTGTATAGTTATTTGTTTTTAGAAACAAATTATATTTAGTTAGAATTCGAATAAAAAAATAACATTTTTTTATGGTTTTTTATAGATTACATTTTTAAAAGATGGTAGTGGTCCAAATAAAATTTTCTTATAAATATACTTTATTCAGTATTTTCTTTTCAAAGAGGTGAGAATCACAAATTATATTTAGTTACAAATCGAATAAAAAAATTATATTTGTTCATATTTTTTTATAGATAAAAATTTACATTTACTTATGTTTTTTATAGATTACATTTTCTAAAATATTTTTAAAAGATGATAGTACTGTAAATAAATTTTTCTTATTTCATTTAATGTTATAAAAGTTTGTACTTGTTTTTAACTTGTTTTTGTATTTACTTTTATTTGTTCTAAATTATATTTTTGTTTGTTGTGAATTATAGTTTTTTGCTTTTAATTTTTTTTAATATTTGTTTTCTAGATTATATTTTGTCTTGTAAAATTATTTTAATCCATAATTCTTTTTTTAAAATTAGAACAGACCTCAAAACCCTCTTACGTTAATTATATGATGTCATATAAAGTTTATTTTTATTAAATGATTGTAACATAAAATGACGGTATTAACTCTGATGACCAAACCATCATAAAATTAAGTTGTATAGTTATTTGTTTTTAGAAACAAATTATATTTAGTTAGAATTCGAATAGAAAAATAACATTTTTTTATGGTTTTTTATAGATTACATTTTTAAAAGATGGTAGTGGTCCAAATAAAATTTTCTTATAAATATACTTTATTCAGTATTTTCTTTTCAAAGAGGTGAGAATCACAAATTATATTTAGTTACAAATCGAATAAAAAAATTATATTTGTTCATATTTTTTATAAATAAAAATTTACATTTACTTATTTTTTTTTATAGATTATATTTTTAAAAGATAATAGCACTGCAAATAAATTTTTCTTATAAAAATAATTTGTGCTCAAATGTCACACATAATTTTCGTTTATTGCATTATTGGGATGACTATGTTCAGGTTAATATATATTTATAGATTGTGTATTCAATTGCTAAATATTCAATTAGTACTGATGTGTAATACTATGTCCATGAATTCACTTTGTAAGTTTTTGTTTTAAAATCAATACTCTAGCCCAAGTTCTTTGGCCCATTTCTAATTACTAATGAAATTACTTTTTAACACCTGGTAACAACGATCACCTAAATCTCCGCTAATTATATATAGGATATAATAAGCAAATTACTTATTCATATTGAATTGGGATTATTAGTATTCTAATTAAATCTCTTCTAACAATTTTTTCATATTGATTACGAGCAGCTCATTGAGGCGTGGTTTCAATGTACATGCCGAGGTATTGGGTTAATTGATCATTTAAATTTATTCAAAATCACAATAAACTCGAAATAAATACTAATTGATATTATAATTTATTTGTCACTAATTTATTATATTTTATTACAACAATTTTTCTTAACATTATTTAAGATTTATTTGTTATATTAATATTAGCAAATATGGAAAACTGGAAATAATGTAGGAGATATGTAATAACTAACATTGAAATAATAAAAATTATAATTTAGATTACAATCACAAATATTTTGAACATTATTTATATTGGAAATAATCTTACAACCTTTAAAAAAAGAATTGTAAAGGAAAAAAAACATAGACTATAAAGTTCAAACCGGCGGACTACTTTAGTGATTAGGGACAGGGAAAAAATTCGATCCGACGGATATTCGATTCGAAATTTGGGATAACTCGAACCCGATTTTTTGGATTCGGATTTGATTTTCAGACCCGAAAATTTTGGATTTGGATTTGGATATTATAAAATTCGATCCGAAACCCGAAAATCGATCCAAACCCGATCCGAACCCGAAAAAAATCCGAATATAATATATATATATATATATATATATATGTGTGTGTGTGTATATGTATGTATATGTATATGTATATGTATATGTATATGTATATATGTATATAATTTATACTATAATATATTTCATAATGTAATACATTTTATATAAAAGTCATTGGTGCATCGTATAACAAATAACCTTGTATTATTAAAACCAAAATATTAACAATTTTAAACTCTAAGTGTTTAAGATGTATTTCATATCAAATCTATTTGGTTATTTTAATGATTTATATTCATTTAAAATTTGATTATATGTTTAATTTTATAACAAAATTAAATATTAAAATTAATGCCCAAAATATAATTTATTTATATAATATGAATAATACTTTTTATAATGTATAAAATATTGAAGTGTGTGTTATATAAAACATTTACTTTTAGTTATCCTAATTATTAAAATAAATAATGACATAATATGATTAATGGTAATTAGTCATTGTCATTTTCACATTTACTTTTAGTTGAAGATATTACCTTTTATAAAAACATCAATCGTACCATATCTTCAAATCAATAATATTTTCTTTCTAATTAAAATACATTACCTTTTTTAAAAAAAACTAATCTTACAATCATTAATATATATCCAAAAATATCACACCATATACGTTGTTTATAATATTCCCCTATAATAAGAAAATATTAATATAATACGTAAATATATATTACCCTTTATATACACCTAAAATATCGTATCTTCCAATCATTAATATTTCTTTTTTAATTAAAACATGTTACCTTTTAATTTAAAACATAATTTTGCAATCATAATCTTCCAATCATTAATATTTCTTTTCTAATTAAATACACTACATTTTAATTTAAAACATGAATTTACAATAATTAATGTATACCAAAAAATACCGTTAGATTTTTAGTAATTAAAAAGAACCGTTAGATGTAATTATAAGGTATATTTAATGATTAAATTACGTTACTAAATATTCAAGGTTCGAATCCCGTCAACGACATATTTAATTTAAAATTTTATTATATTAAATCTTGCAAATCATTTATTAAATTTACTTTAAATTTTATTAAATTAATATTAAAATAATTTTTAAAATTAATGATTATATTAAAACATATTTATAGAATAAAATAAAATTTATAACATATCAAAAGAAATTCGTGTATCGCACGGATTATAAACTAGCTAGTTATATACTACAAAGATCAAAGGATCGATCTTCGCTAATCACATATTATTTTCAATGTACTTTTAATATTAACATAAAGTTAAATTTGTTTGTTCTTGGTTAGCGAAAGCTACTGTATTTTGTTATGAGAGTAGATTCAATTAAAACATACATCAAAACATACGTATCCACAGGCCATACGTATCCACAGGCCACGCAACTCAAAATCCAACATATAATTCAGAAAGGCAGATTCAATTAAAACATACAAAGCACTGAGCACATCATACCTTTTCCGAATTTTAGAAATGGTTTTCTTTCTTTCAATTTTTTTTATAATAATCTATTTATACTACATTATAATAATCGAAACATGGAAAGTTTGGTCAGTCGATCCGTTGATCGATACGGTATTTTATCTTTTTACTCAATTAACTTTAGTTATTCTTTACTTAATTTCCTATATTATGATACATATTTATTTTAAAATTACGGGCAATTCTATTTTATAAAACAAAATAATGATATTATAATTCCTAAAATCTAACCAAATACCTTTTTTTTTTTTGCTAAAACACAATATCTTTCATAATTTTTAAGTAAAACCTCTCCTTCTCCAAAAATATCACGGGTCATTCTATTCCATGAAATAAACTAATAATATTGTAACTACTAATTACTAAATGAATATCCTTTTCAGCAAAAATGTAATATTTTTTTAATATTTTCTAACTAAAATATCTCTTTTTTTAAAAACATCATAGCCAACATATATATAAATCTATACTATTATATTAAAATCGAAAAATTGAAAATTTGTTGGTTTGGTTTTCGATACGGTTATTCAAATAAATAATAGCATAATATAATTAATGATAATTAGCCGATTGCCTTTTTCACAATTATTTTTAGTTGAACATAATACCTTTTATAAATATCTAAAAAATCAATCGTACCATATTTTTCGATAATTAATATTTCCTTTCTAATTAAACACGTTACCTTCTTGATTTAAAAGTAATCTTGTAATCATTAACATATACCCGAAAATATCACACCATATTTTTTATTTATTAAGAAAAATATATTAAAAATCCATATACGTTGTTTATAATAATGAAACATATATAATCTGTAAACGTGAGTATATTAAATTTTATTAAATTTAAATTAAAAATATATTAAAAATAATGATTATATAAAAACATAATTATAATTATATCCTTATATGTAATAAGCATAAGAGGGATCTTATCCATAATTTTGGTCCCTTAATTTTGGTCATTGTACCGCCAAAATAATCTCAACCGTCGAATCAATAATAATAATAACAAACGATCAAGATTATATCATATTATAAAGAAAATTATAATCTAAAAAGGGTATAATTAAAAAAAGTTGTATTATAATTGAATTTTAAAAAGAAAATTATAATTTGAAAAGGACACAATTGAAAAGGGTTGTATTAGAATTGAACTTTATTTATTTTTTATTATTATTAAAAAAAGTTTATATTTTTGGGCTCAATCTCGAGATCTAGAAATCTAATTATGATTTTACAACCTACACGAAGCTCATAATATTATCTTTAATTTAATGATCATTTAACAGTTATTATCCAAATGGAAAAACTCATAATCTCAAGATAAAATATAATTACGAATTTTTACATAAATTCTATTCAGTGTAGAAGACCTACATTGATAATACCACTCAATGTATAAAACCTATTTACATATGATTTCAGTCACTAACATTCACTTTTTCATATTTCAATATAAGTTCACTTTTTAGTTTACATGTTAAAATATAAAATATCTTTTATGCTAGATTCAACGATTTTCATCTATTTATTTTAAGATCTAATGGTTCTTATTTATTTTGTCGTACCGAAGACCAGACTACCAACTACCAAAATTTTTGACAAAATCCCTATTACACTTATATATTAAAACTATATTTGGTTCTTAGTACAACTATATTTTAATAATAAGAAGGTTATTTTGATAGTCAAAACGAAATATAAGTTGAAGATTTCCTAAATCCAATAAAATTTTCAACGTAAAAAATCGTTAATTTCTTCTCACTTTTATTTTTTTGGTAGTTTTAATTGGAAAATAATTGTAAACCATCTTAGTAGCTTTAATATTACCGGCTATTAAAGTTTTGGACAAAATCCCTCTTACACTTATTATTAAAACTGTATTTGATTGTTAGTACAACTATCTTCAAATACTAAGAAGATTATTTTGATAATCAAAACGAAAAATAAGTAGATTTTCTAAATCAAATAAAATTTTCAACGTAAAAAAGCATCAATTTTTTCTTTCTTTTGTGTCTTGGTAGTTTTAATTAGAAAATAATTGTAAATCATCACTAAATTAAAGATTATTTTGATGATTTCACGTGGATTGTAAAATCGACCAAATCAAGTTTTAAGAATTCAAGATAAAACATATAGTAAATTGAGCATGTAAAATCTTATATAAATCAAATTTTTAACAACAATTTGATATGTAAATTAATAACAAATAAATATTAAAAAAAATATAATTATAAATATTAGAAAAGAAACCGTGCGTTGCACGGTTATAAGCTAGTTATTTTTAAAATATTACCAACCTAGCCACGTCTTCCAACAAATTTTAGCCAATTACCAATTTTAATCAATATGACCAACTATCTCCAGCAAGTTGAGGTAGCTCAGTTGGTTGAAGTTATCTCTAATTGATCCAGAGATTCTGAGTTCAATACTCGCTTAATCTGTGTGAAATTTGGACACGAATAGAGGATGAATCAAGATTAAAATATTAATATTAATAAATTATCACGAACAATATAATTAATAAATATTATTTATTATGAATTTGTAGATAATTGAATGGTAAAAATATTTAATTAATAATTATTATTTAATTATGTATTTACAGGGAATCGAACCAAGGTGAAGATAAAAAATTTATAGTAAATAAATCTTATATAATTATGTAGTTGTAACATGTAAGTAATCGAATCCAAGATTAGTGATAATTAAATTTGATATTTTGATATTTTGGTACAATTACGTGTCATTAAAACATATTTTTTTACATTAATAAAGAGTATAGATAAAAAGAAATATTATAAGACAAAAAAAAAAGTCTCCCCATGAGTAGGAGGGAGCAAACCCCGGTTCGGTTCGGTTTTCGGGTAAAATCGGAACCGAAACCGCATGTTCTCGGTTTTAAAAATCGAAAACCGGAACCGCAACCGAACCATCGGTTTCGGTTTTAAAATCCCGGTTTCGGTTTAAAAACCGATTAAAATAAAAATAAAAAGTATTACAAATTAATTAAAAAAGTAGTTCTACCATAAAAACATAAATCGTCCAAATGTATTAATACAACAATTTTTAAAACTTGAAATAATAAAAAAAATGGAAGATGTCCAGTGAGGCAGTGACCCTGCAGGCAACCAGTTAAAGTAGCGGAACAAAGACTTTCAGGAACAAAGTAGAACATTTTATGTACATCCCAGCAATTAGCTTACATGATACAGTCTATACTAGACTACTGGTAGTACTCGATCTATATAAAAGTAGTAATGGATTCTTAGGTTCTTTCACTGCATGGTTATGCACCAAAGTGTCTAAATAATTAGCCAAAAATAGAGGTCTACTATTGCAATTTTCTTTTTCTTTTATGGTTTCTATGTATCACTGCCTAGCTAACCAGAAACGAATCTTATGATTTATAATATATATATATATATATATATGTATGATTAATTTTAAAAATATTTATAAAAAATATAAATATTTATTTATATAAATAATCGGTTCGGTTTCGGGTTTTTTCGGTTCGGTTTGAACCTAAAACCGGAACCGCAACCGTTAAAATCGGATCGGTTTTTAGATTTCGGTTTTTAACGGTTTCGGTTTTTTTCGGTTCAATTTTCATCGGTTTCGATTTCAGATTGATTCGGTTTTTTGCTCACCCCTACCCATGAGCATGCAGAACAATCTCCCCATGAGCATGCAGAACAGGAAACTCCATAAATTAAATGTCATTCCCTCTGTCTCAAAATACATGTCTCTTTTATAAAAAAAAATTGTCCTAAATTACATGTCCCCCTCTTCTTTCCATACAAATATCTCTTCTTTCTATACAAATTTAAGTCTAATTTTTCAAAATTACCCCTATATATGTATTTTCAATGTTTGACTTCTTTAAAACTTAACTTTATTCTCATTTTTCAATGCATTTATTAAAGTTATTTATTGAAAAACCTTATCCAACCAACCTTTTTCTTAATGTGCGTATTTTTTTTTCAAAGAGACATGTAAATTGGGACGAATGGAGTAAATGTGTCATAGGACGTAGAGACTTATGAGAACACGTGTTTCTAGAGAAATTTTTTGAACTTTTTTTTATTAATAATTTATAGTACAAATGTGTAAATTTTATTAAGTATCTCCACTAAAAAAGAGTTATATGCCAACATTGTTAGTAATCATTTATATTTTGATAAATTTTTTATTTCATTCGTATTTTTATGATTGGGATATACAATAAAAGCATAATTAGATATCGAAAAAATCAAAACAAAATTGATCATACGACTACAACTAATCCATGAATTTTTGTTACGTGTATGAAAAAAACGAAACTTTACTCAGTTATAATACCACTCAAAGTGGTGTCTGAGGAGGGTAGATGTACGCAGACCATGCCCCTATATAATAGGGAGGCTGTTTCCGAAGGACCCCCGGCCATTACAAATATAGAAATACAAATACAGAAAGGAAACCTAATACAAACTAAGAAACTCACACACACGCAGGAGTCGAACCCCTGACCTCCTTCAAAGGAGGCCAATGGCTCAACCACTACACCAACATGTTGTTGGCTATTTTGAGACATGTATTTTGAGACAGAGGGAATAGCATTTAATTGTGTGCGAACGCTTGCTCACGTTCCATTGCTAAGTCATCATCAATACCATCTTCCTCCAGTTGACAGTTATCGTCATCCCTTTGACTGGGGGAGTGATCCAATTCACTACATATAGTGTCTTGCTGTTGTCGACTTGTCGGAGGTTGCAAGACTCTTGATATTTACAATGTTCATCAACAGGACGTTAGCCATATCTAGTGTGTTGATAAAACAGTTCTTTCACATTGCTCCACTCTTCACTAGCGTATCTCCCACCACATCTCCAATAAATCTACGATTTTCCGTTAGGTGTTTTATGTCATGAATATCTGTCGTATCACCCACCTCTTTTAGAGCTAACTTCTTGGCTAGTTCATAATCTGTTGACATTTTCTTAAGGTGATAAACGTCTAGTTCCATACGAAAGTCCATGCGAATAAAATGTTCGATTTGATTGTTTTCGAATAACTTCTTTTGTGCAATTCAAATGGTTGCATCCTCTTTAGCTCGGAGTTCTTTCATCTTCTCAGTTACAGAACCTTCCTTTAAATCTACAGCACCGAAAAGAAACATGTTGCTTTCCAACATTCGGTTGACTAAAGCTGAGGCAACATTCACCTTTTTCTTTTTCGAGTCAACAAGAAGTTTTCTGAGTCTCCTAAGTTCTCCTAGAGAAATATAAATCTGAAAAGAAGGCTTGTATGGTTGAGTCTCGTGTGTTAGAGATGAACATGTTATTCAGTCAATAAAAGTAGGCTGGGAGATTGTCAAAGAAGATAGGATGGGTTGGTGTGCAGCAGCTATGTCAAAGAAGATGGCTATTACATAGCTGCAACAACAAGAGTTGGTGTGCAGCAGCCATGTAATTTGAAGGCTATAAATAGAGCCAGTTTGTAGCTTGAGAAAAACAGCATTCACAATGTAATCCCTTTAGTCTTTCTCTCCCTCTGTACTCTGTTTATACAGTTTGTAGACTTTGTTTATCAATATAAGAAAAGGAGCTTTCTCCACCAAACAGTTTTGTTCTTCACTTGTTTGTCTTATGAGTTTCATATCAATTC
The DNA here is from genome assembly GCA_036435485.1 of Saposhnikovia divaricata. Classification (NCBI taxonomy): domain Eukaryota; kingdom Viridiplantae; phylum Streptophyta; class Magnoliopsida; order Apiales; family Apiaceae; genus Saposhnikovia; species Saposhnikovia divaricata. The sequence continues at coordinate 63,946,822 of CM071598.1, forward strand.
CGCTGAATATTATATATTCTAACATGGTATCAGAGCCTCCGATCTCTGAGGTGTCATTCTTCCGCATTTTTTTAATTTCTTCAGTTTTGCATAAACTCAGCTTTGTCGCTATAATGTTCAGTTTAGTCGAATTTACCACTGCAAAGTCTTCCCTTTTCCTTGGTTTTCTGCATCGAACCCAGCAGCTTACTTTGTTTCTTCATTGAGAACACAAACGAAACTCATTTCCTTTACTTTCTTCTTCTTCGAATAAATCACGAGTCCCCTGTTCTTCTGCCTTCTTGTTCGAGCCAATCCCCTAAACCCAACTTATCTTCTTGCTTTGTTCATCTGATTCTCTTCACTCATCTTCAGTCATAAACATCATCATCATCATCACAAATCTCTACTCGTGATGTTCAGTTTATATCATTTTGTCACTTGCTCGTGATGTTCAGTTTGGAAACAGAAGTTCTAAGCCTCTTTGTAGGTTCAAAATTGTTTTCCTCAAAGCTCCTTAGTGAGTTCTGATTGTTGGTTTTTCCAGCCCCATTGTGGGATCATTTTATCACTTTTTCTGCGTTGGTTAGTTGCTTACAGCAAGTTTATAGCTGTGTTATGGCAAGTAGATAGCTGGGGTACTCACCTTCGTTCTTCTCGGCATGTCCATAGCTGTTGAACGGCATGTGGATAGCTGTGTTATGTTTGATTTCATCACTTCTTTGTGAGTTCAAATTCTCTCTTCATCTCCTGATAAACTGTCTAATTCTCTCTACTAGCAGTTCTGTCTGCCTGGCCCATCTCTTATCGCAGTTCCGTCTGCTCCTGGTTCATCTCTTATCGCAGTTCCGTCTGCTTCATCTCTTAGGCCTTGCGAGGCATTTTCAAGTGTTACTTCCAAGTGCTGTGGTGTTGTTCTCCCTGCTGTTCTACATGACAAAATTGTTCAGTTGCCTGTTCTTCCTGAAGTCTTTTCTGTACGCTTTGCTGTTCTGTATTCTTCCTGCCATGGTTCCAGATTGTCCAAGTTTAAGGTGGGAGAGTCTTGGACTCCAAGTTGCATGTTTGTCGTTTTCTCTCCCACATCCAACTTGAGGGAGGGTGTTAGAGTATGAACATGTTATTCAGTCAATAAAAGTAGGCTGGGAGATTGTCAAAGAAGATAGGCTGGGTTGGTGTGCAGCAGCTATGTCAAAGAAGATGGCTATTACATAGCTGCAACAACAAGAGTTGGTGTGCAGCAGCCATGTAATTTGAAGGCTATAAATAGAGCCAGTTTGTAGCTTGAGAAAAACAGCATTCACAATGTAATCCCTTTAGTCTTTCTCTCCCTCTGTACTCTGTTTATACAGTTTGTAGACTTTGTTTATCAATATAAGAAAAGGAGCTTTCTCCACCAAACAGTTTTGTTCTTCACTTGTTTGTCTTATGAGTTTCATATCAATTCCGCTGAATATTATATATTCTAACATCGTGAAGACAATAAAGACAATAAAGCCCTCCAAGTCTGGTAGACAGAGATGCATTAGACACTGCATAACCAATGCAATGAGAATAGATAGATTGCATGAAGCAGCCAATGTTAGTTGTAGGTCTGGCCTCATAAATGAATGAGAATTTCCTGAAAGTCCATACTTTCTTCATATCAATTAACGTAGTTAATTCATTTTTGACAAACTCCTGAATAAGCTCATCGATATCTAATTTGCAGGTTTCGATGTCGAATGACAGACCTTTCTTTCTCTTCATAAGAGTGATTTTGTTCGACCCCGTACCCATCTAGAACACAAGTTGAACAACTGAATTTGCAATGTTCTCGCAATGCTTGAAAGAAACGCTTGTGTAATTTATAATCCCACTGCTGAAAACCCACGCCAAGCAAATCAAGCACCTTAACAGATTACATAATGTGTCATGCAACGTTCCGAAATATAATAGAATAAAGATTACAGACGTTCCAGAATACAAAACAGAATCGGAAACAAATTATGACAGAATGGGGGCTGTGTATATGTTGTCCCCTCTGACTTTTTTTTTCTTTCTTTTTTGTTGGTCAATCCACTTTCAATATAAAATGATACCAAAAGAAAATATTAGATATCCAAAACGATTCTCAAATTTTATTTATGTCTGTATTGTATCTGGTATGTGTATATAATTTGTAATTTTTCCATAATAATATGAATATGTATTCATATGAATTCATAAATTAAAATATAGAAAATTTTGTGGTAAATTTTTTGGAAAAATATCTATGAAAATAATTTAGATAGATCTTTTTGTCTGAAAACATTTAAATTATTCATTATATTGTTTTAGTTGGTTGTTAGTGATTTTTGTATCCGTAAAAAATGTTTATAAAATTAAAAGTGTTATTGGATTTATAAGTAAATTTTTTAATGTAATAATGTCAACATACATATTTTCAATATATATTCTAAAATTCAAAAAATTATATACATTTTATATATTATTGTGTAAAAAATAAATTTTAATTATATTAAAATTTAAAAAATATAAATCTGTTTTATGTGATAATATTTTTAAAATGATAAAATTTTCCTGTCCAAAAAGAGGTTTTAGTGTATTGCACTTATACATTTTCATTATTTTCATTACTGTATGCCTTCATAGTAGACACTCCCCAAGAAGCAAAAGCCCAAGAAGCATAAGCCCATCCAAGATAAGAAAAATGTATGCCTTCATAGTAGACACTCCCCAAGAAGCATAAGCCCAAGAAGCATAAACCCATCCAAGATAAGAAAAATGTAGTGTCGGAGTCGGTCAGTAATGGAGCAGCTCAAACAGAAGATAGACAATAAAGAAGTGAAAGTATTGGGAAGCTACGATGGCTATGAGCATCCCCAATTGAATTAATTATATCGATTGGTTAAAATAATATAAAATAGTAATTATATAGAATTTGTTGATATGTTCTAAGGGTGAAAAATTAAAATACCCACCAATTAATTCCCCGTGCCCAAAATATTCACCGACATTACACACATACGTATACATGTGTGTCATGCGTGGTCTTTGTAAATCCCACCTCAGTGCATGTGAACAGTTACCATAGATACGCATGTACAACATACGTGTTTACAGATACGCATGTTGTATATGCGTATTGGTTACTGTTCATCGCCTCTCTCGAACGATGACGGAGTCATTTTCCGATCAAATTTTCGAGCACATTGTTCATACCTTTCCAGGCATCTTTGATATACGTACCATACACCAAAATGAACGTATTCTCCCCCTCTACATTTCTATACCATTCGATTTTCATTTGTTTTGCCGGATTTAAAAGCCCCAAAATGAAGCTTTTTTTCCGATTTAGTTTTCGGTTAGTCTGTGCACATCCCTGCGGGGCCGGAAAACAAACACGAAGTAGGGCAAAATGATAAGGCAAGTATGGGTATCATTTGTATATCCTCAGATATGGTGGAGGCAATCGGAGGGCGCTGAACGGAGGTGGGCGAACGAAATAACGATTTTGAGGCCGCCTGAACGTCGAAGACGTTTATGAGATAATGACATAATATGACGTCATTGCGCATCCCTCAGATGCGTGACTTGAGATACGCAATCCTGGAATGCGTATCCCAGACCACGCATATGGGAGATGCGTAATTCGTGGGCAAAAATGGCGGACAGCAGCGCACATGGGTATTTCGGGCACCCTTTAAAAAAAAATAATGTAGTTTGGGTATTATTTCATGTTCTAACGAGATTATTTATAATAATTGACTATATTTTAAAATAAATTTTTTTATTATAAGAATGTCTCATCACAAGCATAACAAACATTTTTGATGCGGGAATTGACATGGACATCACTACAAATATGCCGTCCTTCAACAACAAATGTAGTCAACCATTTGGTGTGGGCTATGGTTTTTGCTAAAGGAAGTGACCTGTTGGAGAATCTCATTTCTAAGGTGTTGTTTATATTTCGTAAATGTTATAATTACGTAAAATTTCATAAAAAATTTCATAAAATGATAAATGTCTCAATTTGATTGGTTATAATTCAATGGTCAATAAAAAATCACATTAGTGGAATTTAACCACATTAGTACAATTCAACTCATTCTGTGCAAAAAATATGTAATCAATTATGTGCACATAACATTACTCTTATATTTCATATTATTTCACTGCCACCTAAGAATTTTACAAAGGGATCTCCTGCCTTGAAGATGCTTTAAACCAGAGAAAGTGAAATATTTTGATTATGATGCCCTATTTTGAAGAAAATAGCTAGCATTTAGTTTCAAAGTTGATTTAGAGCTTGGTATTACAGGAATACTGTGATTTAAGACGGGACAACCCCAACCAAAAAATATTTCAAACACAAAAGTAAGTACATACAATTCACTACATTTTATAATTTATTAATAATACATGATCCGTGTATCAAAATTTTATTCAGAATTGTGCTGAGAAAAATACCAATATATTATAATTATATAATAAAAAATAGAAATATTTATAAAAAATAGTATATATCCATATACATATTATTTTATATACATAAATATTATGAATGAAATTACTTTTAAAAATCCAATGAACTAATTTTGCATTCAGTAGGGACAAAAAAATGTAATTATATCAATATATAATTAAAAATACAAAAATTTAATTAAGAAATACTAATGGATTATGGGCGGTGGACATCTTACTCCGCTTGTGATTGACATGCGTGATGACTGATGAGTGAGTGCAAATTTAAACGATAACATTTGTGAAGAAATTGGATATAATAAAGAAAAAGGTCGGCTTGATCTTGACGGGGGACCATTATTATCTTGAGTTGTTTAAAGCTCCACAAAGTTTTGCATGTCTTCAAAGAAGGAACCTAATGTCATCTCAGTTTCTTCGTATAAGTGTTAACTATATGAATAAAAACTTCAGATGTGTTAGAAGACCCAATCCAATAAGCCTTTGGGAGCCCAATCCAATAATCCTTTGGGCTTATGACCGTTAAAACATACGATTGGACGAGGCCCATCCGAACCATCCAGGTGAAGTCAGTAAAAACAGTCGACCGTTGCCAGTGTAACGCCTTACCATTTATCGCCCTCCATAACTGAGAATTAAGAGGATCATCAACGGTACTACTCATAGACACAATATAAATAGATACAATTATCAGGTGATAAACACAATCACACACACTGAGATACACTGGTTTACATAAGCTTTACGTTTACGTTTCCACTACATTTTTACTGATTCTCACACCGGAGGTGAATCGGGGGGTAACACCCTCGCATTCTTCTCTTTGAAGGAGCTACCAAAACCTATTCCTGGCATACCGAGGATAGGTTTGTCCGAGGCATAAATCGAGTCCTGACATTTGGTGCCGTCTGTGGGACCGTATAAGCTTCTTTTGTGAATCATATTACCTCAGGATTCTGAAAATCTCAATATAGAAACTCCTACTTCCGAAGAAATAAGGCAACAGAATGTTAAAGGAAAAGCCATTGAAGCGGAAGGATCCCAGGAGGCAAAAAGACGAGCCTTGCAGAAGAAGGCAGACGAGTTAAGATTGGAAGCCATAAAACTCCGGCGCGAAGAGGTTGAGTTGGAAGAAAGGATAGCGCGAGAAGCCCTTCAAACTGGAGAAGAGGATCCCGTGAGTGAACCTCAGAAAATAGTCTTTAAGGGCCGAAGAGAAAAAAGGTCCCGACCTCACCAGGAGTAGTCTTCAGAATCCGAAACAAATTCCTCACACCCGTCCCAAGATCCTTCGGACTTAGAGGAAGAAGAAACAAGCTCTAAATGGAAAGATAGGCTTCGAAGAATGGAGAAATGTATGTTTGGAGACCAGAAGAGGATGCGTCGGGAGCCCGTTGTAACTGAAGAGATAGAACAATATAGACCACCCCAGGTCGTCAGTTCCTGAAAATGACCGAATTTAGCGGCAAGGGAGACCCAGAAGATCATTGTGAAAAATGTGAAAGTTTGATGACAAGAATGGGTCATGACAATATCATGCTTTGCAAAATGTTTAAAACCTATTTGAAGGGTTCGGCCTCTTTGTGGTATCGATCGATGAGGCGTAGATCTGTACCTTCTTATGATCGACTGAAGAGCAAGTTTTTGAGGCATTATTACCACCTATGTCGGAGGGAGAAGGATACCGAATCTCTTATTCATTGTCGCCAAAGATCTGATGAAGAATTTGGTGATTACCTAGCCCGTTTTAAGGAAGAAGCTAGCATGGTGACCAACCTGGATAAGGTCAAGGCGGTAGGATTTCTGACTACTGGCCTCGGCTCAGTTAAAGGAAGAAAGCTTCGGTCGTTCTTATACGATGTTCCCCCGAAGTCACTCAACGACATCTATATCCGAGGAGAAAGTATCAGGAGAAAAATGGAGTCTATCGATGGATACAAAGAATCGTCTAAAGACAGTCGAAGAAAGGGCAGTCAGGGGAAGAACGACTGAAGGAAAGATGATTCCCGGCGAGATGATAAGCGAGATGGTGACCGAAGGGATGATAGAAGAAACGATTCAAAGAAGGGAAAGGAGCCCATGGTGTTTACTCCACTAAACACTCCCATCTCTAAGATACTGAACGAAATCAAAGGCAGGTTTGATTTCCGGAGACCGGCGAAGCTGAGGGTACCTGATCATAAGAAGAATGGGAATAAATACTGTGATTACCATCAGGACAAAGGCCACAACACAGACGAATGTTTTTATCTGAAGAGATTGATAGAGAGAATGGTAAAAACAGGTGACCTAAATCAATTTGTTAAAGATTTAAGGGATCGTTTGGAACCAAAAAGAAATGACTCAGGTCCGAAAGAAACCAGAGATCGGAACGAAGAGGGTGACAACCCTAGGGAAAGGGAAAGAGACGAAGCCCCTCGATATAGAGGGGAGGTAAGAACCATCATGGGGGGTACAATACTGGATCGATGTAGCAAAACGGCCAAAAAGAGGTATGCTCGTCAAGTCTATAATCTATATCAATATACTACACAGGGCAAACAGCCATTGCCCATAATGTTTACTGAAGAAGATTATGAAGATGTCATTTGGCCGCACGAGGATCCTTTGGTAGTGAATCCGATCATCGACCAGAATAAGGTATGGAAGGTACTGATAGATGGTGGTAGTTCGGTCACCTTTTGTATCACCGGACTTATGAAAAAATGAATCTGGGAGGAGAACAGCTGGAATCTTGCAATGAACCCCCACTTTATGGGTTTGGTAACTCACCGGTTCCGATCGAGGGAACGATCACATTGTCCCTGGTATTGGGTAAACCTCCCTGCACTGTGGAAAAGCAGGTGAAATTCTATGTTGTCCGAGTGGATAGCCCATATAATGGCATCCTCGGGCATCCTACTTTAACGGATTTCCAAGCTATAGCCTCAATACCCCATTTGAAGTTGAAGTTCCCTATCGATCATGGCATCGGCGAAATGAAAGGAGATCAAAATGCAGCCAGGATCATTATGTTCGAAGATCTAGATAGATCCGAAGAAGAAACCGAAGATGAAGGCAAAAAGAAAAGGCGCATGAACGATCAGGCCGGAAGCATTCACCACACGATGAACATTGAGCTAGAAAAGTTTGGGGACAATCTCTCAAACCCTAGCTGAACCAGCGGTGAAAACCGAAGAGGTCGAATTATATGCAGGCACTTCGGGTCGAATGATCCGTATCGGGAGAGACATGAACGATGATTTGAAGGCGAAAGTGATTGCCGTGATCTGCGAATACCACGACATATTTGCCTGGGGTCTTAAAGACATGCCCGGACTTGACCCGAGCATTGCCCAACACAGCTTAAATGTGAAAGAGGGGGCCAAGCCAGTCAAACAGAAAAAGAGAAATTTCGCCATGGAAAGACAAAAGGTGATTCAGAAAGAGGTGGAAAAGCTATTGGAAGCAGATTTTATTGAAGAGATCAAATACCCCGAATGGTTAGCTAATGTGGTAGTGGTCAAAAAGGCAAATGGCAAATGGAGGATGTCCGTCGATTACACCGATCTCAATCTTGCCTGCCCGAAAGACCATTATCCACTTCCCAACATCGATCAGCTCATTGATGCTACATTAGGATATGAAATCCTAAGCTTCCTAGATGCATTCTCAGGTTATCATCAAATCGCCATGAAATTTGAAGACATCCCTAAAACAGCATTCATCACCCCGAAAGGAACATATGCTTTCATTGTCATGCCTTTCGGCTTGAAGAACGCGGGGGCCACCTTTCAGAAGATGATCAACAATGTCTTTAGAAACCAGATCGGGAGAAATATGGAATGTTACGTGGACGACATGATAGTAAAGTCTTTGTTTCGGGATCACGCCGATGATTTGAGAGAGTGCTTCGAGACGCTAAGAAAAAACAACATGCGGATCAACCCGAACAAATGCACGTTCGGAGTATTCAGCGGTAAATTCCTTGGTTATATGGTGAGTGCTCGAGGCATTGAAGCCTATCCAGAAAAGATAAGAGCGATAATCGACATGGAAGCTCCGAAAACAATTCGGGACATTCAGAAATTGACTGGAAGATTGGCTGCCCTAAGAAGATTCATCTCCAAATCGGCCGACAAAGCTTTACCCTTCTTTGAGGTATTAAAAGGTATGAAGACTTTTTCGTAGGGTCCAGAATGTGAGAAAGCTTTCGAAGATATCAAGGAGTATTTAACGAAGGCTCCGTTGCTAATGAGACCGGATTCACAAGAGACTTTACAATTATACTTGGCTGTAAATGATCGGACATTGGGGGCCGTCTTAGTCAAGCAACAAAATGGAAACCAATATCCAGTTTTCTACATTAGCCACATGCTGAAAGAAGAAGAAACCATATACCCGAATGCCGAGAAATTTGATTATGGGTTGGTCATGGCCTCAAGAAAACTGAGACATTATTTCCAGGGGAGGACGATACAATTCACGACCGAACAACCTTTGAAAAAGATATTATATAGACCAGAGGCTTCAAGCAGAGTTGTCGTCTGGGCCATCGAGTTGGGAGAATTTGATTTTTAGTATGTGCCGAGGACTGCGATAAAAGCACAAGCCCTGGCAGATTTCATAGTAGAGTGTTCGTTCACTGGGTCCGAAGGGTTGCAAGTTGAAGAAAATTGATACAAGCTCCTGGAAATTGGAAGTTGTTTGTGGATGGTTCGGTGGCTGGAAGTAAGTGCGGAGCCGGTCTAATTCTTACAAGACCTGAAGGTTTTGAGATATGTCAGGCCATCCGATTCACCTTTTCCTTAACCAACAACGAGGCTGAATACGAAGCACTTCTGGCTGGGATGAATTTGGCAAGAAACCTAGAAACATCTTCGGGCATTCAGCGATTCGATGCTAGTTGTAAAGCATTTCTCAGGAGAATATGAACAAAGGGACGCCCAAACCAAAGCCTATGCAGCCAAGGTAAAAGCAAATTCCCTATTGTTCGAGTCTTTTGAATTAACCACTGTTGCCAAGGAAAATAACAGCCGAGCAGATGCATTATCTAGACTAGCTTCGGCCGACACGCAAAATCTCACAGGCTCAATTTACCTCACTGAAGTCAAAGCGCCCTCCATCAATAAAAAGGTATGTTTCGAGATTCACCAAGGGATAGATTGGATGACTCCAATTCGACTATTCCTAGAAATGGGGACACTACCATTGAAAAAAACCGAGGCTCAAAAAATCAAAAATCGGGCCATCAGGTACACAATTATAGCAGGAAAAATGTACCGAAGATCGGCTACCGAACCGCTGCTGAGATGCCTGGCTCCCGAAAAACAAAAAATAGCTCTAGAAGCAGTTCACGAAGGAATCTGTGGAGAACACTTGGCAGGCCGTTCTTTGGCTTTTAAAATTTTAAGGCAGGGATTCTTTTGGCCGACCCTACGAGCTGATGCACTTAGTTATGCGAAGAAATGCAAACAATGTCAGCTTTTCAGCAACGTTCCGAAACAACCTCCCGAAGAGATGACTTCTGTCTTAAACCCCATTCCCTTCGCCATGTGGGTCGTGGATATTGTCGGAATTCTACCTACCAGCACCAGACAAGCCAAATATTGCATTGTGGCAATCGATTACATGACCAAGTGGGTAGAAGCACGCCCTTTGTCCTCCATTACCGAGGAATTAGCCAAGAAATTTATGTTGGAGCAAGTAATCCTCAGATTCGGGATTCCCAAAATATGTGTATCAGATAAGGGGACCCAGTTCGTCGGAAAGAAGTTCAAGAAGTTTCTAGCTTTCTTCGGAATTCAACAGAAATTCAGTTCAGTTGGTCACCCACAAGGAAATGGGGCAGTAGAAGCCGCAAACAGAGTCATCTTTGATGGGATAAAGAAGAGGCTCGGAGAAGCCAAATGGTTATGGGCTGAAGAGTTACCATATGTGCTATGGGCTTATCGCACCACACCGAGATCTTCAACAGGAGAAACCCCTTTCAATCTGACATATGGGATCGATGCAATGGTACCAGTAGAAGTCGACCTAGAATCGTACCGAAGCAAAGTATTTAATCTCGGTACAAACGAGTTGGGCCTCCGAGCTAATGTGGACTTATTAGAAGAATCCAGGGAAGTGGCATACCTAAGAAATATCAAGTATCAACAGCAAACTGCTCAATACTATGACTCGGGTGTAAAGAAAAGATTTTTTAAAGTCGGTGATCTAGTTCTTCGGGAATTAGCTACATCTATGCCAAACAAGTAAGGGAAACTTCAGCCAAACTGGGAAGGGCCTTATGTGATTATTCAAGTCATACGACCAGGGACTTACAAACTAACCGAGTTAGATGGGAGTCCGATCAAAAACACATGGCATGCTTCTCGATTACGCAAGTTTTATCAGTAAGTTTTTTGTAAGAAAAATTTCAATTTCGATTATCGATAAAGGCTTGATTTTGTTTTGCCCATTTATATTTTTATCGAAAGTATAACCCGAATGGCCGAAACATTACTCCTTGGCCGGGAATAAAAAGAAAAAAAAATCCCCCGAAACACAAGTCCAGTTAGCCCGGAGGTCTTCGGGAGGCAGAATTCGCCCAAAGCCGAAAGAAAAACCCTTCGGCCGAGCTGCGGCTTAGGGGCAACACAGGGCAGTGTCCGAAATGACTTCGCCCGAAGCATGGAATTCCAAAGATTACTCCAAGTAAGGGAAACGTTTTTTCGAGGAAACGTTTTTTCGAAAATTACATCGAGCATAGGAAACACCCAGCCTAAAGACCTCTAAGAGGACGGCCAAAAAATCTCAAAAATTGTTTGAGCAAATGGAAATACAAGTGACTTAACAATCCGAAAATTGCGTATGCATAGGAAAAAAAAAGTAACTTAAAAATCCAAATATTTGCCCAAAAAACAATTTGAAGCAAGCTTGCCCGAAGGCCTTGATTTCATTAATCAAAGTTACAAAATAGCCTAAAAAGGCAAGGAAAAAAAAATACAATAAGTCAAGGGACTGCATTCTCCGGTTCAGACTCCCTCAGTTGGCTTAGCTCTACCTTTCGGCTTTCCATCCAGTCGAGCAGATCCTCTGTATCGGCCATCATCTTGTCATTCTGCTGCCACAAAGCGTCATTCTCCTTGAGAAGCTCAGCATTTTCAGCCCGAGCAGAAGAAAGCTTGGATTTCAACTCCTCGATTTCCTTCTCCAACGAAGGAATCGTCTGATTAATCTGCTTTCCTTGGTGATAAAGCAGAATATCCTGATTCTTCACTTTATCGGATACCGAAGCGGCCCAAGGGGTAGCCTGAAAAGAAAAGAGGCGAATTAAAAACTATGTATAAGGCAAAAAGAATAACTTCGGTGAAAAAACACTCCTTACCAGGGTAAGATGCCCCATAAGATTGGCAGTAGCTTCGGCCGTGTCAGCAGAATCATAAAGGGAACGGTCCTTCGGAAGAATGAAGGACTGGCACATATCCCCAGCAATCTTCTTTGAAGCAGCCGAAGCAGGAGCTCCAAAAGAATCTGACTCCATCACGGCCCATGAAGGCCGATAAGAGTTTACATTAAACTCCATACCCTCAACACGGCTTTTCTTCTCCGAAATGCTCGGAGGATCACCCTTCGGGGAGGAAAGAGGAACAGAAGAACCAGAAGCTGATGTATTCTTAGCACGTCTCTCCGCTGCTCTCCTCTTCATTTCTGATCGACTCGACACTGGAACAAAAGGAAAAAGCATTAATCAGTACAAAACATCAGATTAACCACATATCAAGATGAAAGAAACGAACACACTTACTGATTATCCACAAGATGAATTCAAAGAGACTGAAGTTCGACGGAAATTAGCGGAATGATGGAAAAATCTTGAGCGAGATTGAAGATAGAGTAATCTGCGATTGAACTTACAAGTATATTTATAAAGGAAATTGACGGCCCTGATGAAGTGCCGCTTGAACAACTTCTGCCTAAGATAAAGGCACGTGTCTCCCCAAGAAAGGAGCTGTCAAACTGCCATTAAATGGGGGGAAATGCTAAAAGCCTCCACATTCAAAAAAAAATGTGTGGGGAGAAAATATTTGTCATGGCACAAGTAATTAAGTCCCAGTTCACCCAAAAGGTCTTCGGGAGGCAGGATTCACCCAAATCCGAAAGAAAAATCCTTCGGCCGAGCTGCGACTTGGGGGCAACCCGCAGAGGTTAGTCCGAAGAGAGTTAATAAGAGTCCGAAGAGACTTAATACTTCAAATAAAGAAAAAATTACAAGGTTCAGTTAGCCCGAAGGTCTTGGCATCGAGAGACTTAGCCCGAAGCATAGAATTCCGAAAATTACTCCCGAAAACTATTTTCGAGTATATTTTTTATCGAGAAATGCGTACAGGTTATTTCAGGTATGATTCATTAATATTTGGAGAAATACTTGGAGAAAGTTATTTAAGAACAAATTGATCATGGAGCAAAAAGCTAAGGGAAATTCAGCAAAATAAGCTCGAAGGCAAGAATACACTGCAAGCCCGAAGGCAAAATTACATCACAAGCCCGAAGACATAAGTTCATTACAAAAAATGGCATAAGTTCAATACAAAAAATTAACTCATTCTGAATCGGGATCGGAGGAAACCACCAAAGGCACATCAGGAGTCTCCGGGCGAAGGACTGGATCATCTTCAGGGTTGAAAAGGATTTTCTTATAGTCAAAACGTGTCTTGTGAGCAGCAATGACAGCATCATCATATCCCATAGCAAAACCCCTATCTTCGGATCGGGAGATGGTCTTCCTCGCCTTCTTCAGTTCCTTCTTCAAACGATGCAGCTCCAACCGATTGGCCTCCTTGTATTCGATCAGCTTCTGCTTCTCCTCGATCAAGGTGTCGTTCCGAAGCATAAGATCATTCTTCTCTTGTTGGAGAAGGCCTTCTTTTCATTGAGACTCCGCCAGAAGATCCTCAAGCTTTTTTACTTGATTTTTCAAGGGATTAACCTTATCCTTTAGAGAACCAATCTCTACATTAAATCCCCGAATGATGGCGGTCTGATCTTTGACCTTTTCGATCACAGCTGCGGCCCAAGGAACGGCCTAAAAATGCACCACAAAAGGCATCAAGACGGAGAGATATAAACAAAGGGAAAAATATATATGTAAAATAAAGTATATTGAAGGGAACTTACCAAACTAAGGTGCCCTAGCATGTTCTCACAAGCCTCCACAGTAGGAGCTGCATCATAAACCAAGCGATCGGCCGGAAGAATAAAAGAACTGCACAAGTCTTGGCATAATTCCTTGACAGGCTTCGGGGCAGGAGCACCGAAAGAATCAGTGTCCACTACACCCCATGAAGGTCGATAAGTCTTCAAGACAGGAATTGAGTCATTGGTTCTCCTCTTCCTCTCAGATTTATTTCCATCCAAAACAGGAGATTCCGAAGGGATCACAGCAACAATGTTACTGGTAGGAATCTCTACTTCTTCGGCCTGCATTGGCGTAATTTCTTGCACCACCAGGGAGGCCTCTACCTCTTGTAGAGTCGAAGCAACATTCCCTTGAGAAGTGCTCCCGGATCCACCAGCCAATAAAGCCTTCCTTTCGGCCGCTCTCCTCCTCATATTGGCCGCTGTAGACACTGAAAGAAAAACATTAAAAGGAGGTTAGCTATTAAAAAACATGAAGCGAAGAAGTAAAATAATACTAAAAGTACCCATCATGCTCTTCAGCCAAGCCCCATCTCTAGTAGTAGACAATGGGAGTTTGTCTTCGGGAACTAAGGGAGTGTTCAGTTTTCGATAAAGAAACTTCTCTTCATCGGAAAGAGCTTTCAGCTTGACCCTATCGGTCTCAACTTCCTTCCACTCCGAAAACCTAGGAAGGCCGGGCCTGGTGACATAACACCAATGGTTGTGCGTCTTCTTGTTACTTGAGTTAGTGGCAGCCCAATCGGAACGGCCCACTCTTCGGGTAATGTTATAAAAACTTGGGGACTTGGCATTTTTACGGAAATCATAATGGTGCCAGAAGAGAACTGATAAAGGAGGCACTTCGTACTGCAAACATCGGTATTGGAAAACATTCATATGGATAAAAGAATTCTGGTCTAGCTAACCGATCGCTATACCCATGTCCCTCAGAAGAACCTTTATAAGGGGAAACAAAGGAAATCGGAGCCCACATACAAAAGCGGTTTCCGATACACCTGTGACGACTTCTTCGGGTTGATCATTGACTGATATACCTGGGGTGTCGTATATACGATCGGTAGAGTCGGGTAAAAAACAACGATAACCTACGGGAAAATCGTATTTGACCCTAAAAGTATCTAAGTCCTCTTGTTTCAAGACAGAAGATAAATTAGCGGCAGCATACACGGTGCCATCCTCAAAGAGCAAGGCAGGAACATGGCCCACGGCATGCCCCGAAGGACCTGATTCAGGGATTAAGATCGAATTTGAAAAAGGAAAATGAGCTGTTAGTCCAATACTCGGGGACAGAAAGACAAAAACAAATTAATAAAATTATAGTCGAAGGAAATCCCCGAGCACGAATGGACCAACAGCGAATCGAGAAGGAAAAAACGGATTATAGTAAAAGAAGTTCTTGACCACACCCACAATCTAAGGAACAAATGGGAAACTCTAAGAGACTCTATTTGATGACTAAAATTAAGTGCATAAAAGTACTTCATGAGAACTCGAAAAATATGCAAGAAGAATCAATAAAGGAATGACGGAGTATAACTTACTCGTTGAAGAGAATTGTCGACGTTGGAAGTTGAAAGTCCGTTGATTGCTCTGAGGTCTCGCACAAAAAGAATCTAGAATGCAAATAGAGTAAGCAAGATACAAGGACGTAAATATATATACAGAAATGAATGGATGAGATGTATAGACGGTTCAATACCCTTGTCCCAGATAATGACACGTGGAGGACCGTTTAAACAAAAGGGATGCAAATTGAATACAACTGTCGCCTCAAAAGACGCGCCTTCAAGGGAAAGATACCGATCGACTAGACTCTTCGGCCAAGATAGACTTTGGTCTTATTTCCAAACCGACCGAAGCCCAGGGACATGTTAGAGGGCCCGATCCAATAAGCCTTTAGGAGCCCAATCCAATAAGCCTTTGGGCTTATGACCGTTAAAACCATACGATTGGACCAGGCCCATCCGAACCATCCAGCTGAAGTTAGTAAAAACAGTCGACCGTTGCCAGTGAAACGTCTTACCATTTATCGCCCTCCATAACTGAGAATCAAGAGGATCATCAACCGTACTACTCATAGACACAATATAAATAGACACAATTATCAGGTGATAAACACAATCACACACACTGAGATACACTGGTTTACATAAGCTTTACGTTTACGTTTCCAGTACATTTTTACTGATTCTCACACCGGAGGTGAATCGGTCATAAGTACAAGAGACTGGATAATCACATCTTTAGGTTACAATGATAGCAAACGTGCAATGTTTTTCTAATCCCGAATGTTCTGCCTCTTCAGCCTCCTCCCGTTCTTTAGTTCCCCTCCTAAATTCTGGACCACACCAGCAATCAGCCAGGGGTATCTATCAACAAAAATGTTTCCCATTACAATCCCAACAACAAGTCCACTTCCAAGTCCTGCTAATATGAATACCCAAATATATCCACCGCGAAAAGCATCAGACTCATCCTCTTCTTCATGATCTTCATCAGCTGGCCGTGTCTGCACAGTTTCACATGTCTTGGATAAAGGGAATCCGCAAAGTCCTGCTTTCATCATGTAAGAATTGTTTTCAAATGTCTCGAATTGCTGGCCTCGTGGTATGTGACCACTCAGGAGGTTGTAAGATACATTGAAGAAAGCGAGAAAATTAAGTTCTGATGCTAACTGCTGCGGGATGACTCCTGAGAGCCTGTTATGTGAAAGGTCCAGCGATTCTAACTGTTTTATATTCCCAATAGATGGAGGAATAGGACCAGTAAGCTCATTATTTGAAAGGTCAAGCGACTGAAGGGCCTCTAGGCTTCCAAAAGAGTCAGGAATATACCCTGTGAATTTGTTACTTGAGAGATCAATAGAAGTGAAAATATTTAGAATCTTCTCGTATTTCTTTTTCATACCTTTGTTCCTAAGAGTAATCGAGCTCGGATAATCCATAAGCCAAGTAATAGATATGTCTTTGTTCTGGTTTTCATATGTTACTTGTGTCTCTATATAAAGTTCCGCGTTTGCAGGACCAGAGATACTCATAGCATTCCATATCTGGATATATTTAACAGGCAAATCACCAGTTAAATAATTGTGAGAGAGATCAATAATGCGCAGCATTGGGAACTCGGAAGAAATTCTAGGACTTCCCATCACACCATGAAACTTATTGTCATGCAGAATTAAGACCTGTAGTCGCGGAATAGTCCCTAACCAAATGGGAAAAGTTTGTTCTAACTGATTAACTGATAGATCCAAAATCTGAAGCATTTTACAATTCGACAATGATTTTGTTACTCCCCCCGTTAAATGGTTTTGACTCAAGTCCAAAACATTCAAGGTGCATTCTTTTGGGTAAGGTTCAGGAATTGTACCAGAAAAATTGTTGTTTTGGAGAACAAGGGCAACAAGGGATTCCAAAGAATTGCTGAGACATTGAGGAATTGGTCCACACATGCCGTTATTCGACAAATCAAGTACTTCTAGAGACGTGCAATTACAAATTGTTGATGGAATATCTCCTGTCAATCTGTTATTATGCACAGAGTACTTGACTGTATTTGGTGGTGGAACTGGAAGATTCCCTTACAGCATATTTTCACTTATATCCATGGCTTTTAAACTCTTACTTGGAAAAGCAATTGGATTGTGTCCTGTACTAGTTAGTAAGTTTGAAGAAAGATCAATATCTTGCAAACTATCACTGGCATTCCATATCCAGTATGGTATTGTTCCGTGAATATAGTTTTCACTCAGGTACAGTACCTCCAAATTATTCTGAAACCTAAGAAAATACGGAATTTCTCTCAAGTTACAAGAATCCAGTTGTAATATTGCAAGCTTCGGAACAGTGAAGTTAATCTGATGGTTGGTAAGTAAAGTTATCCGGTTATAAGATAGACTGAGAAATATAAGATTTTGGAGGCTCAGAAATGTGTCAACCTCAACTAAACCATTAAGACTATTGTTATGAAGAGAAAGGTATTCAAGGTTCTTGAGTTGAGTGAATGAGCAAGGAATTGGTCCTGTTAGGTTATTAGAGTCCAACGATAGTTCGTTTAAGTGGGTCATGTTCATAAGCCACAATGGGATTTCCCCAATGAAACTATTTTGACCAAGGTAAAGAACAGTGAGTTGGGTTAGATTTGCAAGACACAGTGGGATATTACCATATAGATTAGTTTCCTCAAGGTCTAAGAAAGTAAGTTTACTTAGCTTGCCAAGCCAAGAAAGATTTCCACGTTTATTGAACAAGTTACTGGAAAGTGACAAGTGAGTGAGTTGGGTCAAGTTACCGATTGAGGCCGGAATTGATCCTGAAAAATTACATTCTCAGAGTCGCAATTTAGTCAGCGAGTGCAGGTTTCCAATCGAGTCCGGCAGGTTACCTGAGAACTTGTTTCTGGAGAGACCAAGGAAGGTCAACTTGGACAATACTGACAGCTCAAGTGGGATTTGGCCAGAAAACGCTGAGAAGGAGAGGTCAAGACTGGTTAAACTTAAAAGATGGGCGATTCGCGGTGGTATCGGAGAGTGGTTGAAGTCATTATCATATAAGTCAAGGGTTTGAAGGTGAACTAGGGTAAAGATTGTACTATTAGAAGGAAGAGTACCATAGAGTAAACTGCTGCTGAGGTGAAGGCCGATGACATAACCAGTGTTATTATCGCATTCAACCCCAGACCATGAGCAGCAATCACTACTCCTTTCTCCTCTACCCTTCCAAGATTCAGTCTTTGGATAGCAGATGAATCACTGGAGGCAGACATATTAAGAGAAAGGCTTTGCTTAAAACTTAACAAAGCAGACCTCTCATGATCATGGCACAATGTAGGACTGGAGGGCATTGACGTACTCACCGTAGTATAAACAACAAGAAGTGAGTACAAATGAAACAGAAATAGGGAGTTTTTAAAGAAAAATGGCGCCATAGCATATATATTTTAATTAACTTCTCTATTACTTTTCTTATGTGCTGTCTGAGTTATGCATGGCTAGCTATATATAACAAAAATAAATAAAGTTCAAGTTCAAGTGCGTAGAGCTAGACACTGAGATTCCGTGTCTAATTTGGCTACTAATAGTCACAACATCAATCATGTTCACACCAAGCAAAGTTCCAAAACAGGAAGACTTGCTTATATGAGTCAATGCATTTCTTCTGTACTTGCATTTCTTTCTAACTAGAACACCAGAAAGATGGCTTATAAACAAAGATTTCCTTGCGAACGAATCTCTTTTATGCTACAATCAGTACTAAAATTTAGCAAAAAGAAATATAGAGAAAAGCAGGGTTGTGCATTCGGTTAATCGAAACTAATAATAAATTAAATATGATAAATTCGGAAGGAAATGGAGCTAACAAAAGTTTTATATATACTTGCACCTCAGCATGAATGATATTTGATTATATAAACTTAGAGACTAGTACATTATATCCTTACATATAATATTTTTAAATATTTTTAAATATGTAAATTTCTTTTTTTGAATAATTTAGGTTATAAACGATAAGAGATAAACCCTTTATCATTTGGACTATTTCGCTCAAAGCGCTCAAATATTTGGATTTAAAATTATTGAAATAAGAAATAGGAATTGGTTTTAGGAAAGTTTTAAATTCTGTTCATAAAATCATAAGCATGGAATCTAGCATATACACAAAAATTAGAAAAAACAAAAAAGTTGAATTTAGTGAAGCCGTCGGAATATCCATGGTGTGAAAGGCTTGGAGCTTGGTCTTGTAGATCATTTGCTTCCAGTCACTGAAATGTCGCACTGTCTTCGTCTAGCCTGGAAAGTTCAATCAACAATTTTTCCACAGATAAGGTTTAAGAAATGTATGTCAGTGGTCTACATGCCTTGGGAGTTGGGGAATTTCTTTCAAGCTACAAGCACCGGAGTCTGGAGATGAATAATCTCTTCTAAAGATCCCTTTTTTTTTAATTTTCTTTTTCAAATCGGATTTTTTTCTAAACCACTAAATATAATTATGTCGAAAAATAGGCAACAAGAAACAACCGAGAAGTCCCCATTGTTTTTGGAAGATATAATAATTATGTACGATCTCTGAACTCTAACCACTTAGACTGAATACAAGGCAGATATCCCAACAAGAAAGAAGAAACATATATAGTGGCAACCGGCAAGTCCTTCAGCTAAACTTTTATTAGTTAAAATCCAATCTTTTATCCTTAACATGCAAGCCCATACTGTAAATGATGTTGCATTTGTAATTCCATATAAATGACCAATTTTAGAACAAATTAAATTATAATCTGCAGTGAGCACCGGGATTATATTGGTGGAAACAGCCAACGATGTAGGTGCGCAATGGGTAATATCTGTGGTGGACTAGTTCCATTGCTTGTGATGGGCATGCATGCATGATCAGTGAATAATTAGGTAACAAGCATGGCAGTAGGCAATGTTGGTGGTATGAAATTAAAGAGAACCAACGAATTGTAGGAGGAAATTATTTGAAAGTAAATGAGAGAGTGCAATTTTAAGATGAGATTTGTAAAGAAAAAGGATAGAATGAAGCAACATATTTTCTCAGTTTGGTAATTTGAATTTTTGAACATTTATTTGTTATAGTTCGAAATGTTATTTTATTATTTTCCATTTTATTTATATCAACCAAACGGAACAATTAATAGTGCAACACCTTTGTTGGCTCACCTTGATTTATTGTGCAGGGTGTATTGAGGCCCATTCCAAAGCCCAACAAAGCCGAAGCATCTTGAGGTATTGATATTTGGACGTAATCTTATTGTTTTAGACGACTAGCTGAACAAGGCCCATTCGAATGTCCAACAAAGCCGACCATCTTAAAATCTAGAAGTATAGTTGGATACGGTCCGACCACTTCCAATATCTGAATGCCCACATTTGCCAAAAGTCTGAACGTTCATACGTCTGGTAATATCTACACAATATAAACAGATTGATTAGCAAAAAAAAAAAAAGATCATTTATGATTGAGGAAACAAAACTAGGTGCACTAAGCCAGGTTTATATAAGCGTGTTGTTGACGGAGGAATTTGGGAACAACAAAATTCGAGGTACGTCGCCGGAAACAAGATCTTAAACGGTGGTTTTTCTCCGAAAAAAGTGGTGGCGTGTGGTGGCTGTAGATAATTGGTGGCTGTGATTGATAGGGTTAGTGACGGCTATTTCAGAGCTCTCGACTTCCAACCCCTCAATCGGCCTACGTACCCCGGTATTTATAGGGGATCAAGCCAGACGTAGTTCTTGGAGAACAAGAAACCCAAATGGGCTTGGATAACGGACCAGCTTCCGGAATGTTCTACTATGAGGCCTAACCACAAAGGCCCAAGGCTCATCCAAGATCTCAAGACTTCACGGATAAGGAAACTTCCCCCGTCGAGGACTAGTCCTATCCGTTACCAGCTATTTCTTGATTTCAAGGATGCAGGTATAGCCGTGGTTTACCCCAAGTGCAGAACGCATCCCTGTCCCCCGAATGAGAAGCACCCACCAGATAGCAGGACAGGTGATCCAGAGCTTTTGGGTGCAAAGTGCAGGATTACTCCAAAGTTCCCCAATGAGAACGCGCCCATTGGCTACAGGAACAGAGCTCCCAAAGCACACACCAGAAAGTCCTCATCTTTCCACCATAGGGCGCGCCCTTAGTGTTTAAGAAGGGTCCTTATATCCAGGCAAACCCCTAGAGGCCTTCTGCGACGGACATCCCCCTCCTGAGATACGACAGGAGGGAATTCTTCAACTTCTAGAATTCCAGCTTGAGTGGAATCCAAGCTTGAGTGGAATCCACGCTTGAGTGGAATCCTAGCTTGAGTGGAATCCACGCTTGAGTGGAATCCTAGGAGAGATTTCTTCAATGTCTTCTCAGAAAATCAACTTGAATAGATTTGTCACCATGTTTTTGTATTTAGGGCGCGCCCTCTTCGTAGAAGAAAAGAGGGCGCGTCCTGACTTCTTTATTTACTGCCAAAACCCTAATTAATCCTAGAATTCCCCAAGTTGAACCCGTATTTGACCCGAATCCATCTTGAAAATACCCGAACCGAATTTTGACTATAACAACTACCCCCCAATTCCATATGAAGTTGAAAACAAATTATGGAATTCAAACTTTTAGAACTCAATATTTCATGTCAGGTCGAAATCATCAACAATCCCTCGCTATGAAGGGCACATCCTCCAATCCTTTAATTCAGTCCATGACTACCCAATAAGCATATCGTCTTGACAATTCTAATCTTGGTCCGCTCAGAGAGGTATGTCACCTATACACCACACCTCTAAGCTTACATGAGCTAACTCGGTGTAAGAAACAAGAGATGTCATGCAAAAGTTTACACCAATCATAAGACACAACCTGAGACAGAGACAGAGTACAATCTCCTAACAAGATTGTGAGGGTTATCGTTCCATTCAAGTATCATGACAAATTTGCCTCCTTTGTATTTTCTTTATTTTTGTTAGCACACGTTGACCTTCATCAGCTCACATATTTCCTTCTTTATTTTTGAACAACTATCTGGCCATACATGCTGCATGCTTCAAAATGTGTATATATACTTTGTCACGCAGGCTGCACCTCTATCCATACTACACTTTCATGCTCTTCCCAATCAAATCTTTGAATATCATGTTCATCAATTTTTAATAAATTGCCCTCGCGTCAATCATGGCACCATCCTTGGAGGGCACATCCTCTTTGAGAGGGAAGTCTTCCTCAACAAGGGCATTCGCTAGGCGTTCCAACAATAATCTTTTTCCCTCTATCTGCTCATCTCTAATACTGATCGATATGATATCATCAGGACTTTCTTCTTCAAGCTCTTCTAGAAAACCTTCTTGAAAGTCATCAAAGATGAGTATTTGAGGGCGCGCCCTCTGGGTGGACGCCTCCACATCGTCTGGTTCTTGAACAAAATGACGAGCTTAAATTTTTTCCTTGATGTTCATGATTCCTTTAGAACTTCTTTCAATAAGGGCGCACCCTCCATCCCTCTGTCTGAAACCTTCCTTTCTTTCAACGAGGGGGCTCCCTGCTAGGGCATTGTGAACTGACTCCTAATCCAACACTCTTCTTTGAATAATTTAGATGGCCTTAGCTCTATGCTATACACATTGGTGAGATGTATATCTTGCCTCTCTAGCATATCTCTCCAGAGCATTGAGCTATCACCCCCCAAGTGATGTCCTCCAAAGATAGTATGTGTACTCCCTTCCTCGACAAATTTCTTCTTCTCAAGCTTGTCATCATCACGAACGGCGTCCTTCTTCTCAGGATTTTCCTCTTTCTCCTTACTTTTAATGTGGACCCATCACATGATAAGTCATCATGTAAACCTAAATGTCCAATATTTCTTCTGTTATTGTCTAATAATCATGGAAGGCTTCATCCTTCATGCATGTTACTCCATTCCTTTAATAGAATGGAGCAAGCAACTCCATTTACTTTAATATCTTTTTTGTAACTCATGACTTATTATCCCTTGTTCATGCCTGCTACCTCGCATTTTTTTTATAGAGAGAGTATGCATCTTTGTGTTAACATGGCTCCCAACCTCATCTCATGTGTTTTTCCTATAAATTTCCAAGGCGCGCCCTGATGCTATATAAAATTATAGTAACCCACCTCTTCTTCTTTAATGATTGAAACCATTCCAATATTCGTTGACTTGTCATCATATTCTTTCATTCTTCTGTTGATCCACCTAACCAGCTTTAAAACACTTGCTTTTGTCTTCAATGTTGCACACGAGTCCCTTCATACCAATGGACATGTATACATTAAAGGACACGCACATTCTTCTTTTTCATTATGCTCTTCCTCCATTTTAATGAGTTCCATTTCCAATTGTCTTCATTGTCCTCCTACTGCGGGTATACACATCAATCTTCATTGCATAGGCTTATCGTCAACAAGATTTCTTTGTGTACAACTTGCCATCTAAATAATGCACCATCCTTCGTTCCTTATATTGTTTCGAAGGTCAGATTCCGCAAAGTTTGGAGGACACGTGGAGCTTCCAAATGTCTAATGCAAATATTATCAGAATTACAATGGTATTTACATATATCATCTGCTCATTGTAAACAGCGTCTAGAGAATTTGACTATTCTCGATCATGGTAATTGCAAGTGCCTGAAGGAAACCCCAAACTTTAGTGGTGTGACAAGTCTTGAGAAATTGTACCTAAATGATTGCACAAGCTTGTTAAAGATTCATCCATCAATTGGAATTCTTGTTCATCTCCGTATCTTGTATTTAAATTACTCTGAGATGATTCAAAGTCTTCCAGACAGTATTTGTGACTTGGAATCTCTTGAACAACTCGGTCTGCGTGGATGTTCAAACCTGGAAAATTTGCCTGAGCAAATTGGAAGTCTGAAATGCTTAAAGTATCTGGATGTAGCAGATACTCCAATCAAGCACCTTCCTGAATCCACCAAACTTATTAGTACTCTGGCATTGTTGAACTTGGAGAATTGTAATATTACAAGTCTTCCGTAAGGTTTTTGTGATTTGGAGTCACTCAAAGCACTTTCTATCAGATACTGTCTTAAACTGCAATTTCTTCCAGGACAATTAAGTAGAATGAGGGGATTAAGGATTGCTATTGACGGTATAGATATCAAAAATATATTACTAGGCAGCGAACTTCTCTGCTGGGTGGAGTATTGTGCGCCAAGCCATATATATTTCATGGATGTGAATCTTCAAGGAAGATTATTATTATTGTCGACCATATCCGGCCGTAGACGGCATTTTTATCAACCACTGCACTTGTCCAGGGCGACCATATCACTACCTATCTACATTGAAGCTCAAAAACTAATTTATTGAATACTGTTGGTTGCATTAGACATTTGTCTGTCATTAATTTGTCATATAACTCCTTGTCCAGCATTGCTCCCAAGAAAAGAGGATATTCAAGATTTCCAGAAGCTTTGGCTGGGAATTCAAACTTGCACCTAGAATTCTCTAGTGACAATTGTGAGACAAAAAACCAACTAGTGGTGCCACAGAAGGTCTAGAAAAATGAAATGGAAGACAGACCAATCTCGATTTGGGTGTTCTGTATGTGCTTTAGTTAGTTTCTACCTTGGTCTTCTTGCTATACCTTGTTCATCTCGAACAAAAATCTACAATTAGGCAAACCAAAGTTGAAAAGTAATACAGGGCGCGTCCAGAATCTCATGGCAGCCTTAGCCGACATGTTGTCCAGGATCCCAAGGCGCATATACTCACCATGTGAGTATGTATCAATTTTTTGTTAAGAATCTAATCTGAGGGCGCGTTAAGTAACCAGATAAATTCCATCCAGTACTTTTTTTCTTCTATACTATCATTTCTTCTTTTATATTGAGGTTACGTGCATGCCGCTTGACTAATTGTAACCCACAGAATAATCAGCTTGTTTTACTTCGATATTCTGCTCAGCAACATCATTCTCGGATAGCATTGCATTGTATCATTCTTCATCTTTTCTATTTTGAATAACATGCTGTTTCAACGAATTTCTAGCACATGAATTTTTCACAGCGTGCCCTACAAAACTTCACGGGCTTCTTACATGAAAATTTATTTTTTGTTTAAGCAAATAAGGCACGCCCTTCCCTTTTTCTCATTAAGCCATGTAGTATCCGTACATATATGTACCTCAAAATCACCTTCCACCAAATTCATGTAGGCATATTTTTAATCCCCACCAATTCCTTATATACATATATGCATATGTATTTAAGGCTCTAAATTAATTAGTAACGCTCCAATTTAATTCACGTGTTAAATGATACCACTAAAGGCATCCTCTCTTTCCATGTTGACGAGTTAATCATCAATTCACCATTAATGCATGTAGACATGCCATCTTTACTTGTCATACTTCATGACTTTAATTTCACAATCAATTGCTCCACCAAAATTTAACACACCAACACAAGTCTGTATGCTTCGTATATGTGTTTTCTAATAACCAGGCCCACTCCATTTGCATGCATAATTGTTTTCACTTTTCTTTTTTATTAAAATTCATTTAACTCCACCACTTGATATCTTGCAGGCCGGTTATTAAATCACCATATTCTTTTTTTTTATGCATGTATGAAACTATACATGCATCTTTCACCAAGTGAGCATTTAATTCTTCCGAACTTTTGACTTCTTTTTCCTTCTAATTGTTAGACAGGATATCTTTTCTTTTTGAAGGCGCGCTTTGTCGTGTGTAGTTTTTTCTTTAATAGGATGCGTCTTCACGCTTTTGTCATATTTAAGTGATTGCAACCCACAACACAGCATCAAAGAATTTCTATCGTACATTAGTCGAGGGCGTGTCCTAAAGGAAAAGTCAAAAATTTCACAACCACAATTAATTGCCGGAAGTGTACCTGAATACCCTCCTAGACTAGGAGGTAATTAATTTACCTTGTAGTCTACTATTCAGGTATCGTCCTACTTCAATCAACTACTGGTAGAATGGGGAACCAGAGCATCACCTTGTTGAAAATACTCCATCAAGCACTTAGACCTCACCCTCAAACATTTTACAAAATGATAGGGTACTCTCCGATCACGCGCTATTCGAAATCTTATCCCACGAAGGGCATCTCAATGTGAGGCATCTCACTAGGAGGCATCCTATGAAGGGCATCTCATGGAGAGGTATCCCCGTAGGGATATTCCGTTGTTCATAGAAACTGCCCTGTATATGTAGGGCTAGGAAGGTGCATCAATACCACCCCCCAGCATCAGAATACCATTCTTTAAAGGAGCATCTCTTGAAGAGGCATCCCAGGAGGGCGCGTTTTCGTTTGCAAAGTATTGTCTCTTTGTGAAGGGGCTCACTGACGACCTTGGGGCCTCAACCTGATGATCAGGGGGCTCACGCTAAGGTTCGTGGGGCCGTACTTCTACAGCTTATTTCCTTAGAGGCTCACTTGAGCAGTAAATTATCCTTGTAGGTATTGGAGTCCGCTTGAGCATTTGCATCTTTCATTGAGGGCGCGCCCTAACCAGATAGGTCCTCTGAGAGAGAGTTCCTTGAGGGCACGTCCTATGTTGGAAGATTTTCCTAAAATCGTGCATTTCCTTGAAGTTGAGTCATGATGTAGAGCATTTCCCTGGGGTTGAAGATTCGTACCCTCTCTTCCAGTAATTGCACTATGAGAAATCAATGGAACAATTGTAGGGCCTTTCTTGCTTGAGGGCGCCCTCAACAACATATCGAGGACTATTTCTCACGTGTTGGTAATTAGGCCAAACTCTGTCATTCCTACATCCTTGGCTTCTTTATCTTCCAGCAAAATCTCAAGGAAGGGCTCCTCGTGTCCAAGGGGCCTCAACCTGTAGTCAGGGGGCGCGCGCTGTGGATCACGGGGACTTGATTCCATGTGTTCTCCGTTCTCTTGGCCAGGCAAACCCATGTAGGCCTCCTACCAGGCAAACCCCTGTAGGCCTTCTCACCAGGCAAACCCCTGTAGGCCTTCAGAGGGAGATGTCGCTCGGTAATATCTAACATGCTGGAAGCCGCGTCCTGTAGATGAGGACACTTTCAATCATCGAATTCTCTTAGAAGTTGTAAATCATCTGCACATTAATATTTTTCCTAAGGATGCATCTTTTACAGAAGCGTTCTCTATGTGAAAGCCTTCAGAAGAACTCAACATTAAAAACTCCAACTTATGGGGTATTAGCTTGCGGAGTACCCCCCAAGGATGGAGGTTGAGTTGTTGTTTGAGCATTCCTTTGATTCTGACCTTGAGGCTGTGGATTTCCTTGAGTTGTGGATTTCCTTGAGGCTGTGGATTCCCCTGAGAATTGGTCTGAGGGCGCGCCCTTTCTTTTATGGGGCGGCCTATTTCTTCGATATATGTATATTCTCAGGTCATCGTACTCATGGCTACTTCTTCTTTCAGTATTATCGAGAGGAGGAGCTTGCTCATATCCAAGGGGCCTCGACCTGTAATCAGGGGGCGCGCGCTGTGGATTTCCATTCCGAGGAAGGGCTCGCTCATGTCCAAGGGGCCTCGACCTGTGATCAGGGGGCACGCGCTGTGGATCACGGGGCCTCGATTCCAAGTGCTTTTCCTTCTTCTGATGCTCAAGGAATTCCATTCTTAAATCGTCGTCATTAAGCCTTATTCCTAGGCGTTCCTTCAATCTTGAGAATTCTCTTTTTCTTAGCAGCGAGGTTTTCCCCATTTCATTGGATTTAACTGAGGGCGTGCCCTGACCTGTGTGGGTGAGGAGCCGCCCTCTCTTGAACAACAGGTCCCTTTGATCATCAGCTTTCTCGTTGCGATGTTCCACAGCAGAGGATCAATAAGAAACCTTAAATATTACCTAGAGGACGTATTCAGCCATCGAATTTTCCTAGAAGTTGGAAATCATCCGAGCCTTGGCTACCACCCTCAGGGCGCGCCCTGAGAGTTCTTGGTGATTCTCCTTCACCCTCTTTAACTTGGGGATTCTCCTGCAAAAGTCCAAGAAACAAACAACAAAAATCTCAACAAAATAAGTTAAGGGTTACCTTGAGGGCGCATCCTGATGGTGAGGGCGCATCCTGATAGTTAGGGCGCGCCCTGATGGTGGACGAGTTCCCGATAATTGCGCATCTTCCCTCGAACATCCTTCTTCGAATCATATTTGAAATCACCCCTTGGAAAACCTAGTTCAACGTCGCTGACCGGAACCACCGCCTTTGAACATACCCGGAACCATCTTTTTACAGCAAAATCGTGAAAATCATCTTTAGAACTAGGGGTACGCCCAGAACGGTGAGGGCGCGCCCTCTCTTGAGGATCCAACAACCTCTTTGAGAACTTTCCTCAATTTGGGGGGCTTTCCCTGTTCGGCGATGATTTCGTGGGATACTCCGAGATTTTCTCCTACTTTGTTGCTCTTCCTCCATAGAACACAATCTTGCCCCGAAATTATTTATGGCATCTTCCATAATATACAGCTGTTCCATTAATGCCGAGTTACGGATAAGAACGGGCGGCTGTCCGCCTGCGGCGGCCGGAGTTCCATGGTGGTATGGAGGAACAAAGATCTCCTCCGGAACATAAGCTTCATGACGAGCTTGGTTACCCCCCAATCTATCTTCAGAATCGTAACCATCTTCTTCGTGAAAACCTCCACCTCGATTGTGAGACATCTTTTCCTCCTAAGATGAAGATCTTGATTGGTTCCCCTCCTTCTAGCGCCAATTTGTTGACGGAGGAATTTGGGAACAACAAAATTCGAGGTACGTCGCCGGAAACAAGATCTTAAACGGTGGTTTTTCTCCGAAAAAAGTGGTGGCGTGTGGTGGCTGTAGATAATTGGTGGCTGAGATTGATAGGGTTAGTGGCGGCTATTTCAGAGCTCTCGACTTCCAACCCCTCAATCGGCCTACGTACCCCGGTATTTATAGGAGATCAAGCCAGACGTAGTTCTTGGAGAACAAGAAACCCAAATGGGCTTGGATAACGGACCAGCTTCCGGAATGTTCTACTATGAGGCCTAACCACAAAGGCCCAAGGCTCATCCAAGATCTCAAGACTTCACGGATAAGGAAACTTCCCCCGTCGAGGACTAGTCCTATCCGTTACCAGCTATTTCTTGATTTCAAGGATGCAGGTATAGCCGTGGTTTACCCCAAGTGCAGAACGCATCCCTGTCCCCCGAATAAGAAGCACCCACCAGATAGCAGGACAGGTGATCCAGAGCTTTTGGGTGCAAAGTGCAGGATTACTCCAAAGTTCCCCAATGAGAACGCGCCCATTGGCTACAGGAACAGAGCTCCCAAAGCACACACCAGAAAGTCCTCATCTTTCCACCATAGGGCGCGCCCTTAGTGTTTAAGAAGGGTCCTTATATCCAGGCAAACCCCTAGAGGCCTTCTGCGACGGACATCCCCCTCCTGAGATACGACAGGAGGGAATTCTTCAACTTCTAGAATTCCAGCTTGAGTGGAATCCAAGCTTGAGTGGAATCCACGCTTGAGTGGAATCCTAGCTTGAGTGGAATCCACGCTTGAGTGGAATCCTAGGAGAGATTTCTTCAATGTCTTCTCAGAAAATCAACTTGAATAGATTTATCACCATGTTTTTGTATTTAGGGCGCGCCCTCTTCGTAGAAGAAAAGAGGGCGCGTCCTGACTTCTTTATTTACTGCCAAAACCCTAATTAATCCTAGAATTCCCCAAGTTGAACCCGTATTTGACCCGAATCCATCTTGAAAATACCCGAACCGAATTTTGACTATAACACGTGTCAAGAAAAAACTGTAAAAAAAATGAGAGAGAGTATGTTTTATGAAATATTAAGAACTAGATTTATTTTGAATTTGGTGGAAACTTAAATAAAAATGAATATGAAATTTATATTTAGAAAAGAAATAAACATTGTATAATGTATATGACTATAATATTTAATAAATATTACTTTTATATTTTCATGAGTCCTCAAGAATTTTTTTAAATTATTATTTTATAGAGCAGAAAAATATATTATTTAACCGAGATTATTATTTTATCGGGTTGAGATTTAGCTGTATAAGTTTGTCCACTTTCTCTCTTTTTTCTTGATCAATTTACCTTTGACTTTCTTGTTCTTTGCCGTTTTTTCTTTTCTTTAAAGAAACTAGCAGATAAAGTCGTGTTTCGCGGTGACGTTACAATATTTTTTAAAAAATTCAATATATTTATGTCATATTATAATATTAATATTAAATTTTAATAATTAAATAATCATCTCTAATGAATCGATTTTTTGTTAAATACAATTCTTTCGATTGAGCCACTCTCTCGTTAAAACCGAAATCCCAACTTTAACATATATTATAAAGACTTATATAATATTTTTTATCCATAAAATCGAACCATAAAAATAAAAAAAAATTATAACTTCGGTATCAAATTCTAATAGCTAATACAATCTTTTCTAACGAGCCGTCTCCCCGTTAAATACGTTTCGAGCCGCTCTTATTTGAAACCGAAATTCTAACTTTATTATATAAAGAGAGTAAATTCCAATTTTTATATTCTTTAAACTTTCTAATATTTATGGAGTTTTAAAAGATGAAAATGCATCTTATATTTTCTGTATATTATAGATATTCTTGTATTTATTTACAGTTTCCGCATGGGAATGTCTTTCTGTTATTTTAACATATCAAAAAAAAATTAAATACGAAGACTTTTCGTTACGGGAATAATATTACATTTATGGATATATTTTTGTAATGCAAGTATAATTAACTTGTATAAAAAAGTTAAAATAAAGGATTTCCAGGAAAAAAGATGTATAGCTTTAAAAAATCGTATAAGACGTCTCCACCGTCCTCGTATTCTACTTCCAATAAAAAATTTTATTTTATGTATTACTTATACATTTAAACATTTTTTATACGGTCTTGTCTAATGGATCGCTTTCTTGTTAAACACGGTTATTACTATTGATCCGCTCTCTCGTTAAGACCAAAAACCTAACTTTTACATATATTACTTGTATGATAATGTTTATCCATAAAAATCAAATCCTAAAAATAGAATAAAATTTATTACATCAATATGATATTTTAATAGCTAGTACAATCTTTTATAGTAAGTCGTTTCCCGTTAAACACGTTTCGAGCCGCTCTTGTTTGGGATCGAAATTCCAACTTCATTAAAATATTGATGATACTTATCTTACACAACAATTTTATTCCTTAAAATCAAAACCTAAAAAATAGAGTGAATTCCAATTTATACTTTCTCTAGACTTTCTAAAATTTTTGGAGTTTTAGAAAATGAAAACACATCTTATTTTATCTTTATATTATAGATACTCCTGTATTTATTTAGGATTCCTCCATGAGATTGTTCTTTTATTATGTTAATACATCAATTTTTTTTAAATAAAGTGACTTTTTATATGACAATAGTATTGGATTTATGAATA
The DNA here is from genome assembly GCA_036435485.1 of Saposhnikovia divaricata. Classification (NCBI taxonomy): domain Eukaryota; kingdom Viridiplantae; phylum Streptophyta; class Magnoliopsida; order Apiales; family Apiaceae; genus Saposhnikovia; species Saposhnikovia divaricata. The sequence continues at coordinate 63,978,353 of CM071598.1, forward strand.
AATTTTCCTAATATAAGTATAATTAAATTATATAAAAAAATATATAACTTAAGAAGATCGTACTTTCTATAAAATATTTAATTATATGTTTGCTCTATATATAAACACCTATTTTACTTCTAGTAGAACTTTTATTTATATATTTTTTCTATAAATTCAAACTCTTATCCTTTATAAATTCGAACTCCTATTCTACTTCCAATAGAACTTTTAATCGTATGTCTTATAAATACTTATTATACTTCCAATAGAACTTCTAATCATATGTCTTCCCTATAAATTCGAACTCTTCTCCTCTATAAATTCGAACATTCTACTTCTAATATATGTTAATTGATATTTTTATATTTATTAGTATTTAATATTCTAAAATTCTAGAAAATTAGAAAAATATATTGAGACGATCTTAGAGCGCCACTTAAACTCCTTCTATCCTTCTTTATATATATATATAGGGTGTGGCTCAAAAGAGAACTCATTATTTGAAGAAAACTAAGGTACTAATCCTAACCATTGGATGTATTATAATCAACGGCCCCGCCAGGGGCACCCACACATTAATCAAATATATATTGATGTTATTTTTTTGGATGCAATGCTGCATTTATTTATTTATATTGTTGTTAATAAATAATTGATAAATCTATAACATTTATTAATAAGCGAAATCCTCTTTTAATAGTACCTAAAATTTGGTTCACACTATATTTTGGTTCCACCCCTAAAATCCTATTTTCTTTAGAATTCTATGTTGTTTTTTTTTAAAAATAAAATAAAAATAGAAGTCCTATTATAACTATAGTAATTCTTTTATTTGTTTTTTTTTAATAGAATCATATTTCCCCTAGAATACTATGTTCCTTTAAAAAAAATTAAAAATAAAATTTTTATGATAATTATAATTTTTTTGTTCATAATTTTTTTACTAGAAAAAGTCAACGATAAAAAACCGCCAACAAATAGAGGGTAAAACACCAATGAATACAATATACAATCTAGAGTTACTTGATATAAATTTTTGTAAAACACCAACGAATACGTAGCATGATCGTATAACATTTATAAAACACTAACGAATCTATAACCTTTATTAATAAATCCCTGTTTAATGGTAGTTTCGTAACAAATTTGGTCCCAACCTTATTTTGTTTTCGTCACAGATTCCTACTCCCCTAAAATTCATATTATTTTCTAAAAAATTGTTTGGAAGTTTGTTATAATTATAATTCTTTTACTATAATCTTACTGAATTGTACAAATAACGTATCTATTAGAACCAGAACCACGTATGTTTTGCTTTCTTAATTGTTTAAAATATATTCTTAAATAAATAATAAATAAAATCTATATCAATATCTATAACCTTTATTAATAAGCAAAAGAGTAAAGTGCACTTTGTGTACCTGAACTTTGGCGAAGACACCACTTCGCATACCATAGTTTCAAATCTGCCACGGGAAATACCAAACAAGCTAACTACTTAAAATTTGTGTACTGCCGTCTAATTTCCTCTAACGGCGTCAAATGCCCAGGGGTATTGTTGTCTTTTCCAGTAGAAGTTAAACAACAATAAACTCACAAACTTTAAGTCAAAATATTTTAATGAATATTTAAAACAGAAAACTGATTAATTAAAAATTAAATAATCCTAATTAATTAATTAAAATCAACTAATAATTAATTAATAAAATTATTCACTAAATGATCACATTTATCAAATAATTAGATTAATTAAAGTATTAATTAAAATTAATTAAAATAATTAAAAGTATTTAACTTTTAATCATTTTAGAATTAAAAGTAAAAAATAAATAATTTTTGAAAATAAAAACAAAATACATTATTCAGAAATAATTCTGAATTCTAAATAGGGTGCTGTTGGAGTGAGGAGCAGGAGTTATTAGACTGCTACTGAGGTCAAGACCAGTGGCGGATCCAGGATTGGTAGCCAGTGGGGTCCTAGGCGCGGGCAGGGCAAAAATTTTTTCGAGCTCTATTATGATTACAGCTCTGTTTTGCCCTATTTTTGCACTTATATAGTGAAAAATATTATTTTTGTGTAAAAACACAGCATCTAGGAGTCGAACCATGGTTGATTTTTTCGAGCTCTATTATGATTGCAGCTCTGTTTTGCCCTGTTTTTGCACTTATATAGTGAAAAATATTATTTTTTGTGTAAAAACACATGAGGATTTTTTGTGTAAAAACAAATGTATATCACTCGTCTATGTACCTTGGGAGACTTCGGAGTCAGGGGAGGAGTCTTTTCCAAGCTATTATCACTGGAGTCTGGACAATAATCTTTTTTGAAGATTCTCCTACTCTTTTAATTTAATTTAATTTTTCATTTTTTGAATCGAGCTTTATTTCGAAAACAAACGAGTAGTCCCTGTTGTTTCTGGAAATATACAATTATGTGCTCTCTGAACTCTGAACCGCTACTTAAACTGAATGCCAGTGCAGATTATGTCGTCACAACAAGAAAAAAGAATTATTGAAATCCGCCCATAGAGTGAATAAGTAGGCAGTGGGTAGTGTGGCCTTGTGGGTATTGGTTGGTTGTGGCGAAAAAATCGGAATGGAATAAAATGATAAAGAAGGTGACGGATTGAAATTATACCAACGAAGTTAAAAGAAAGATCCGAAAGAAAACGAGTGAATGAGATCTATCAAGAAAAAACCTTTGTAGAATAAAATTTCATATTAAAAAACCTTTGTAGAATAAATAAAGGGAAAGTATTCATTCAGGATTTTGAAAAAAAATTGGATTTTATATAAATGCAGGTATATTCAATTTGTATTCTATATAATTCATTAAAATATAAGAGTATTCAATAAGTATTTTAAAAATTTCTTTAAAATTTTGAGATATTTAATTAAGATTTTAAGTTATTCTTAAAAATCTATAATATTCGCTTAGGATTTTAGACAATTCTTTAAAATTTGATAGATTCAAAAAGTTATAGCTTATTTTGGATTTTACAAAATGATGGATTTTGTTGAATTTTATAATATTTTTCAAATTTCTTGAAATTTAATCAATTAAAATTTTTAAAATTTTGAAAAATCATAAATCAACGAAATTACACAAAACTTTAATTACATCAATTTCAAAATATATCTTGGATTAAAAAGGACATTTGACTCCATTATTATTTATGATTTTAATTCGATCCCAACATAACCAAAATCAACATAATTGTTAAAAATCCATGGACTACTAATAATCCGTTAAATCAATCATCTATATATTATATATCATATATATAACTAGGTGAAAAAATCACGATTTGCGCGATTAAAAAATACATTTTTGATGATAAGATATATAACTGAAATTTTTGTTTCAATATGCATAATTGAAGTGTACAAGTCAAACAAAAGGAACACATTACTGACGTGATATGATCCAAAATAAGTTCCAAATGATGGATATAAGTCCAAATGACGTGACAGATTATTCTGCAAGTCGACAAGTAGGAGGAACAAATACAAAAAAAAAAAAAAAAAAAAAAACAACTTATCATGTACACTTAAATGTATGCTGTCTAAGTGCATGATACAAGTTTCAGTCACAGTCAAGCATTAAGTAGTAGAAGAAATTCTAGGTTGTGCAGGTGAAGAAGAAGTCTGCAACTACATTACTGCTCCAGTGCTTGGACTTGTTCAAGATGAATAATAGTATGTGAATCTCGTTGAAATGTTCACGGTTCGTGCAGAACTGGGCAGAATGAAATACGAAAGTGGCTGTCAAGCTGATCAATATCGAGACCAAACCAGTTACGGAGAAGTGACATGCAAAAACGGGCAGAGATGGTCGTCTGCTGGCCAGAACCGAGGATGTGGATGAAGTTCAAGTCTAGCTGTTTGAATCACTCTGTTGTACTCGGTCTTACATTGAGCACTAGTACAACTGTTTAACCATCAGATTCAGTGTACTTTTTGTGGCCTTGTAATTTGTGATCAATCTACAAAACATATCTAATGACTCAAGAGTCTCGTAGTTTCAGTTAATAAACAAAGAAGAAGAAGCATATACATAATCTTATTGAAACAAGAGGTCAGATAAACAAATTTTTGCAGCAAAAATCCCTTCTTTAATGGATGAAAGTTTTTTTAACTTTCGGTACAAATATTGTCAGCACATGTGGTTGTAAATAAATGCATTCTTCTAGTTGATTAATCTTCACTATCTCCTTCATAGTCCGAAAGTGTTTGTTCAAGTTCCATCACCAATTCATCTTCACTATCTACTTCGTTGTGTGCGAGTGCCTGCTCAAGTTCCATTGCTAAGTCATCATCAAAACCATCTTCCTGTAATTGATAGTTATCGTGATCCCTTTGATTGGGGGAGTGATCCAATTCACTACATATAGTGTCTTGCTGTTGTCGTAGGTTGCAAGACTCTCGATATTTACAATGTTCATCAACAGGACGTTGGCCATATCTAGTGTGCTGATAAAACAGTTCTTAATTGCTCCACTCTTCACAAGTATCTCCCACCACATCTCCAATCAATCTATGATTTTCCGTTAGGTGTTTTATGTCATGAATATCTATCGTATCACCCACCTCTTTCAGAGCTAACTTCTTGGCTATTTCATAATCTGTTGACATTTTCTTAAGGTGATAAACGTCGAGTTCCATACCTAAGTCCATGTGAATAAAATGTTAGACATGATTGTTTTCGAATAACTTCTTTTGTGCAAATCGAATGATTGCATCCTCCTTAGCTCGGAGTTCTTTCATCTTCTCAGTTACAGAACCTTCCTTTAAATCTACAGCACCGAAAAGAAACATGTTGCTTTCCAACATTCGGTTGACTAAAGCTGAGGCAACATTCACTTTCTCCTTTTTCGAGTCAAAAACAAGTTTTCTGAGTCTCCTAAGTTCTCCGAGAGAAATATAAATCCGAAAAGAAGTCTTATATGGTTGAGTCTCGTGAAGACAATAGAGACAATAAAGCCCTCCAAGTCTGGTAGACAGAGACGCATTAGACACTGCATAACCAATGCAATGAGAATAGAGAGATTGCATGAAGCAGGCAATGTTAGTTGTAGGTCTGGCCTCATAAATGAATAATTTCCTGCAAGTCCATACTTTCTTCATATTTGCTAATGTTGTTAGTCCATCTTTGACAAACTCCTGAGTAAGCTCATCGATATCTAATTTGCAGGTTTTGATGTCGAATGACAGACCTTTCTTTCTCTTCTAAGAGTGAATTTATTTGGCCCAGTATCCATCTAGAACACAAGTAGAACAATTGAATTTGCAACAATATTTGAAAGAAACACTCGTGCAATTTATAATCCCACTGCTGAAAACCCACGCCAAGTGTTATAACGGAAGCAAGAAATATGATAAACGTAAAGAGAAAATATATGCAGAAGAGAAATAGTTTATATTGATCTTGAGGATAAACAGATTATAGATTTTTCAGATGCATCACAATCTTTACATGCATTTATATTTATAGACACAATCTAAGGGGTTAGGTGTGGTAGGTGGTGTTAGGTTTGGTAGGTGCTGCCGCCGCCGGCGGCTACATAAGTCAAGTCCGGCGGCTACAGATTCAAGACATTCTAACAAATCTCAACCTTGACTTGAATCCTCTCACAAAAACAGATAACAGATGTACCAGATGCATCATAATAATGCCAGATGTACCAGATAAAAAAAACTCTTCTGCCTCAGATTTTGCCCTAAAAGGGCAATCAATAACTCCGAACATTTAGCAAGTTCAAACAATGTTGAAACTTGCTATGTGGAACCGGCTTGGTGAGCATATCAGCTGGGTTATCAGCAGTACCCACTTTGCTCACCTTGATTCTCTTCTCACTTCTTAGAAAATGATATCTCACATCTATGTGCTTAGTCTGCTCATGATGGACTTGATCCTTGGCTAAACAGATTGCACTGAGACTGTCACAAAATACTGTAGCCTGATCATGATGTAGACCCAGATCGCTGACCAATCCTTTCAACCAGATTCCTTCTTTTGCGGCTTCTGTCAATGCCATGTACTCTGCTTCTGTAGTAGACAAAGTCATTGTAGGTTGCAGAGTAACTTTCCAACTGACAATCGAACCACCCAGAGTGAAAGTATAACCAGTCATAGATCTTCTACTGTCAACATCTCCAGCATAATCAGAGTCTAAAAACCCTGTCACCAAACACTCAGTATCACCTCCATAAATGAGACCAACATCAGACGTACCTTTTAAGTACCGAAAAACCCTCTTCACAGCTTGCCAATGCTCCTTGTCTGGATCACCCATGAACCTATTAACAACACTGACAGACTGTGCAAGATCGGGTCTAGTGCAGACCATTGCATACATCAAGCTTCCTACTGCACTAGCATAGGAACTCGAGACATGTACTCTTTTTCCTCAGTAGACTTAGGTGTAAAAGTGATAGACAGATGTCCTTTTGCAGTACTAGGAGTATCTATGGGCTTTGCTGTAGACATGCCAAACCTTGACAAAATCTTCTGAATGTATCCCTTCTGTGACAAGAAGAGCTTTCTTTTGCTTCTATCCCTATAAATCTCCATTCCTAGAATTTTCCGAGCCGCACCCAAATCTTTCATTTCAAACTCAGCACTGAGGAGACCTTTCAACTTCTGAATATCAGACTTGTTCTCTGCAGCTATCAACATATCATCTACATACAGGACCAGATAAATGAAAGAACCATTTGCTGTCTTACTGTGATAAACACAGCAATCATACGGACTCTTGGTGTAGCCAATACCTATCATATAGCTATCAAATTTCTTGTACCACTGCCTCGGAGACTGCTTTAGCCCATACAAGGACTTCAATAACTTGCACACATAGTCTTCTTTACCAGAAACCTGAAAACCATCTGGATGAGTCATGTATATCTCCTCTTCCAGCTTTCCATGCAGAAAAGTTGTCTTCACATCGAGTTGTTCAAGCTCCAGATTCTGATGTGCAACTATCGCTAGTAGCACCCTGATGGAAGTGTGTCTGATCACTGGTGAAAAAATCTCATTGTAATCTACTCCCTCTTTCTGAGTGAACCCTCGAGCTACTAACCGAGCTTTATACTTAATACCCCCAACCGATGTTTCTCCTTCCTTCTTCTTGTAGACCCATTTACAAGTAACAATCTTTCTATCTCGAGGCCGCTTGACTAATTCCCAAGTCTTATTCTTCTGAAGTGACTCCATTTCATCTCCCATTGCAGCAAACCATTTTGTAGATTTAGTACATGTCACCGCTTCTTTGTAAGTGGATGGCTCATCAGAGCTAGGATCCACTTCTTCAGCTACCTGTAGTGCATATGCCACCATATCTTCAAAACCATATTTCTTTGGGGGCACTCCATACTTAGCTCTCCTCGATCGATCAAGAGCCAAACTGTGCTGATTTACTACTGGTACTGATGATTCTGATTCTAACTGTGGTTGTTGAACTTCTTCTTATGGTTCACTCTCATCTTGAGTGACTTCCTGCTCCACCTGTTTCTCAACACCACCACTTTCCGCAACAATCGTAGACTTCACAGTAGGGTTAAACATAGAATTTTCATTAAAGACTAAATTTCTACTCAATATAACCCTATTTTCAGATGGAGACCAGATTCTATAGCCTTTAACTCCATCCCCATAGCCTACAAATATTCCCTTTTTAACTCGTGGCTCCAATTTACCCTCATTTACATGATAATGAACAGTACAACCAAAAACTCTTAAATTTGAGTAATCAGCAGGCTTACCAGACCATTTCTCAATAGGAGTTTTGAGAAGAATACCTGTGTGAGGTCCACGATTAATCAAATAACACGCTGTACTAACCACCTCTGCCCAGAATCTTCTAGTTAGTCCAGCATTAGAAAGCATACATCTAGCTCTCTCCAGAAGTGTCTGATTCATACGCTCTGCTACACCATTCTGCAGTGGTGTATCCCTGACTGTATGATGCCTAGCAATCCCCTCACTCTTGTAGAAATCTGCAAACTCGGACGAGCAAAATTCCAGGCCATTATCTGTTCACAGCCTCTTAATCTTCTTCCCTATTTGATTCTCCACTAGCGTCTTCCACTGATTGAAAATTTTAAAGGCTTCACTTTTGTGCTTTATGATGAACAGCCAAGTCATTCTTGAGAAATCATCGATCATTGACACAAAATATCTGTGACCGCCTAAAGACTCCACCTGGGAAGGACCCCAACAATCAGAGTGGATGTAATCAAGTGTGCCTTTTGTTCTGTGGGTTACTTTAGGAACTTGCTACGATGTAGCTTTCTAAAAACACAATGTTCACAAAACTCAAGACCTGTGACCTTATGACCACAAAGAAGATCAGCTTTTGACAGAATCTGCATCCCCCTTTCACTCATGTGACCAAGCCTCATGTGCCACAACTTGGTCATATTTTCCTTTTCAATTTCCGAAGATGCAACAGAAACAGAACTTGTTAACGTAGAACCTTGAAGAAGATACAAGGTACCACGTTTAACACCTTTCAAAACCACATCAGAACCCTTACGGACATGTAAAACTCCACCTTCACCTTTAAAACTGAAACCCTTGTTGTCTAACATACTTAGATATATCAAATTCATCGTCATAAGTGGAACATGCCTAACATCATTCAATGTGCAAAAATTACCATCATGTGTCCGAAGTTTAATCGAGCCTATTCCAACAATCTCACAAACGAAACTGTTAGCCATAGAAAATTTTCCACCGTCTACTTTTTCGGAGGTTGTGAACCACTCCCTGCCCGGACATATATGGTAAGACGCTCTAGAGTCAAGGATCCACACATTAGAGTGATGCGTGTCCTTGATAGCAAATAGAACAATATCTTATTTAGCAAAAAAAAAAATAGAACAATATCTTCTTCGGAATTGGCATCAGCTACAGCAGTTCCTGCAGCAGTATCCACCAATTTATCCTGTTGCTTCTTTTTCTTGGGACATTCAGATTTCCAGTGTCCATTCTCTTTACAGTAATTGCAGACATCATTAGCTCTCGAACCCTTAGAAGCTGGTTTCTTGGATTTATACTTCCCTGACTTTCCATGTCTGGTACTCCCGCTAGCTACCAACCGAGCAGCATGATTATCTGAACCTGTACCAGCCGCCTTATGGCGCAGCTCTCTAGAATGAAGAGAAGATCTAACCTCCTCTCGAGAAATAGTATCTTTACCAACAATAAATGATTGCACAAAGTTCTCATACTATAATGGTAAAGAAACTAACAGAATCAAAGCAGCATCCTCATCTTCAACTTTAACATCAATATTACGCAATTCTAATAAAATTGTGTTTAATTGATCTAAGTGATCTCGAAGAGGCATACCTTCCTGCATTCGCAGACTGAATAGACGTTGTTTCAGAAGTAACTTATCTGTTAAAGACTTTGTCATGTAGAGACTTTCAAGCTTTAACCATAAACCAGACGCGGTATCCTCCTCCGCAATTTCAGTAATAATATCATCTCCAAGGCACAACAGAATTGTTGAGTGTGCCTTCTCTTCGAGATTAGTCATCTCAGCGCTTCCAGAAGCAACCATTTTTCTGTTCAACGGCGCCTAGAGCCCCTGTTGCTTTAACAAGGCACGCATCTTGATTTGCCATAGACTAAAACTATTTCTCCCAGTAAATTTGTCGATCTTAACGTTAATACCACCAGACGTCTTTCTCCCAGAACCGTATACGTGAACAGTATCGTATTTGTGAACAGTACCAAATTTGTGAACAGTCCCGTATTTGTAAACAGTTCTGTGAACAGTGCCGTGAACAGTGCCGTCCTCTCCGATGATGAATAGTAAATCCGCCTGAACAACGAGCTTGAAAAAATTCTGGCGAAAATTTTTGAAAGGAATACAGCAGCTTCAACCAAGCTCTGATACCAATTTGTTATAACGGAAGCAAGAAAGATGATAAACGTAAAGAGAAAATATATGTATAAGAGAAATAGTTTATATTGATCTTGTGGATAAACAAATTACAGATTTTTCAGATGCATCACAATCTTTACATGCATTTCTATTTATAGACACAATCTAAGGGGTTAGGTGTGGTAGGTGGTGCCACCGCCGGCTACATAAGTCAAGTCCGGCGGCTACAGACTCAAGGTATTCTAACACCAAGCAAATCAAGCACCTTAACAGATTATATAATGTGTCATGCAACAGAATAGGATAAAGATCACAGACGATCCAGAATACGAAACAGAATCGGAAATAGATTGTGACAGAATGGGGGCGGTATATATGTTGTCCCCATGACTTTCTCTCTTTTTCCTTCTTTTTTGTTGGTCAATCCACTTTCAATATAAAATGATACCTCTGATTAAATACACTTTTTTTATGTATCTTACAAAAGAAAATATTAGATATTGATTCTCAAATTTTTTCCCAAATATTGATGTCGTATGTGTATATAATTGGTAACTTTCCGATAATAATATGAACAAGTATTCATATGAACTCACAAATTAAAATTATACCATGCCATTTGGAAAATTTTGTGGTAAACTTTTTGGAAAAATATTTGGAGTACTTATCATTATCACTACTCTATGAAAATAATTTAGATAGATCTTTTTGTTCGTAACAACCACATTATCTCAATTTTCTATTAAGCGACCACTTTCATATAACAATCCAATTCCTTCGCCTAAACCTATACTAGCAAGCTAAATACCTAGAAAATTCAATTTTTTGTAATTGCTGTAATCCAAAAATATTTTAGTTGGACAAATTACCTAAGCCTTCGCTTAGGTTGAAAATCGAAAGTAAAGTGTGTGAGCTTAACTACACATTGCATACATGTGAAAACGCAATTACGAGCAGAAGAAGATCTAGCACAGGCAATGAATAGAAATTAACACATCACATGAATTAAAATTATTAGTATTACAGAGATATGAATACATACCGGCGCCGGAAAAAATATGTGGAGAGATAGAACTAATTTAGGCTTCAATAAGCTTGAGAGATGGGGTAAGGATAAAAGGTTAATTTTAGTAGTGCACGGAATGAAACCTTCTATTCTATTACTATATATTAAAGCACAACATAAGGGTAAAAAGTACCATTTTAATGGTTGTGAAATTACAATTTTACCCCTATATGTTAAAAAATTACAAGTGCGCCACCCCTTACATATTTATGCAAAAATTCTGTGAAATTTTTGTTGATGCTAGGAATCGAACCCCTGACCTTCTCCTATCAAACTCACACCATAACTACTGTGCCACACTTAGATTTGAATTTATTATAAAAATCATATTGGATAAACCACATATTCTCCTCTTATCCCATTATTTTTTTTTTAGTAAAGAAAATGTTAGTTTACATTATTTCTAGAATGTTGCATAGTATATAATTACAAAAAATATTTTCAATCGATTGAGTATACTCTACAATTCAAATTTTTCATTTTACATGACTGATATAAAAAATAATATTTTAAGATAAAATTTTAGATTATACATAGATGTTACCAAGTCCAGAAAAAAATATGGATTTATTTACATTCGTCTCCATGCGGATATTATATTATTAAAAATAAAAATAAGATTTAGTTTTAAAAAATATATAAATTTTATTTATCAAATTCTACATAATTAATAATTGCATCACATAACTTGAGATATATATATTTTTTAAATATATGAGTCATATCAGAGATTTTTGATCGACCAATTATTTAAAATTTTAGCGATTTAAATGTATGATTAAAAATATACGAAAACATTGGACTTATGTTAAAAGGATAATAACTCTAAAAATATGGCCTATGTTATAAACAGTAACGTAATTAATAATCAATTTTAATGAAAAAAATATGATTATTTGAATCATAAATATTACAAAACTGTAATAATTATTAATAATGACCAGTTAGACTATAACTCGACTATAAAATATGGTAATATGAATTTTTATTTAATATAATAAATTGATCAATATAATATTAATGGTTGAATTATAACATATGCTTATTTGAATATACGATGAAATCAAAAAAAATTGAACTTAGATATCATACAGATGCACAAGTCATTAAGATCGTCTAATCGTATTTAACATCTATTGAAATATTTGGAAAAATTTAAAGTTGTGTTAAAAATTATTTCAAAATTATAATATAAAAAATGTTTCAATTTACATAATTTTTAAAACAGAATTTCGATATTGTGTAATAAACATTAGATTAAAACTAAATATTTGAGTTTAAAAGTGTATAAATATGTGTATGTATAGATCAAAAAAATTGATCTTAGATATCATACAGATGTACAAATCGTATTTTACATCTATTGAAATATTTGGAAAAATTTAAAGTTGAGTTAAAAAAATTTCAAAATTATAATAAAAAGAATGTTTCAATTTACCTAATTTTTAAAATAGAACTTCGATAATGTTTAATAAACATTAGACTAGAACTAAAAAATTGAGTTCAAAAGTATATAAATATGTGCATGTATATATGGAAAAAAAGAGTGACAATCAAGATGACTTTTGCACAATATTAAGATATTTTGTAATATGTCTCTAACTACGTTAAAATAACATGAGTTTACCTACACCTATGCTATACACAAACAATTTTACTAAAATAATTATTTATATTAGACTCAAACATTGATAAAGTTTATTTTACGTTATTGAAAGCTAAATTAATATTTTACCAATTAAAAGTAATCATGTGTTTATTATCGTATAAATATTTCTCCAAATTTTATGAAATCTAATCAAATTATAAAATTTTTGGTTCATGAAATTGATATACAATATTACAAAATTACTATAAAAATATGACATTAATTCAAAATTTTATATTTTATCATATTTCTAATTACAAAATTATCCCGAAATATATACAGTTTCGGGGGGAAAATTATTTCAGTGCCCGTGCCTCGCACGGGCTTTTACGCTAGTTGTAATTAAACATTGCGGCTGTATAAACACTTTTTTTTAATTTTTCTCAAATTTATTATTTCACTATTTCAAATTTAGATAAAAATTTAATAATTTATAATACTCACATACTCATATTTTAAACTTAAACTAGCATGAATTTAAGTTTAGATTTTTTTTATTTATAATTGTTATTTCAAATAATTTTACAAACTAAAAAAAATTCAAAATTATAAATAAATAGCAATAAACAAAAATTATATAGTTTTTTTTGAATAAAACGTACTTGCATATATTAAATTGCTTCCAAAGTAAGGTTACATGAGATACAATTGATGTGCTAAAATTATGACAGTTAAAATCGCAATGCACGATCCACAGGGACTAATATTTATTTTGCAAAACCTTAATTTTTAACTTAGGCAAATTAGAACAATTTGAGATTTTTGTAAATTTGGATTTATGCTTTTTAATTCCCAAAAGAAAATTTAAACTAAAAAGAGAATCTAATTTAATCTGATTTTAATTTAACGAATTAAAATTCAAAAGAATAGAAAAATTAGCCACTCTTAATTTCTAATTTAATCGGACTAGAACAAATGATTTTTTTCGGAAAATTTAGATTAAAAGAAAAATTAAATCACTATTTTTAAAAGAAGATTGATCATTTTTCTAATTTTAAACTAATTAATTAAAAGTGACAAGAACAAAAATTAAAATATTCTAAAATTCTAAATTCGAATTAAAAATAAATTTTATTTCTAAAAATTATTATTATTATTATTATTATTATTATTATTATTATTATTATTATTATTATTCGAATTGAAATTATTTACAAGAAATTTTAGACCATAAACTTATTCGAAACAAACCGTTCAACAAACCAATAGGATTCAAACTCACGATTAACACTACACAACACGATTATCTCTCTATTAACACTGCAAGTGAAACAAACGTATTAAAATAACGACTCAGGAACTCAGTAAAACTCCACGAATACAGACACGAGGGACATAGTGAAAACAGGAACAAAACGACTCAGTAGCCAATCGAACAAAGAAACCAGCAACACGGACTCGGTAACTCGGAAAACATAACTCGAAACACACACAATCCTTACAAAATGAACTCGAAGACACCTAAACAACAAATCGTATTTAGCGTAACTCAGACTCGTGGACTAGAAAATTCAGAAAACCCAGTCAACTCGGCTAGAAACGCAACAGTATAAAAGAGAACGAAAATAAATAGGTGGCAGCGAACTCAGCAACGGAACTCAATCAAGAACAAAACAGACTCGCAAAAACAAAGCATGATTAGAAAATACATGATAAATAAATTCGAACAACAGAGAAAAAAACACATTTAAACGACTTTGATGATCAACTCAAACGCAGGAATCGCAAAACTCGGACATCAATTTGCAAATACTACAACCACGAACAACACAATTCTGCAAATTAATCCATTACAATTGAACTCAAAAACAAACAAACTCAGTCAGCGATTTACACAACCGAACAAACAGTGTACTGGGCAATTGAATTAAAGGAAAACTCAGAACTAAAACTCAGCAGCAAACTCGCCCAAAAACTCAACAACGCAAACAATCTAATCGAACTTAGTAACTCAAACGAACACAGTGGCTCGAAACGACGAAAAATAATAACTCGATGAACAAAACTCACCTGCAAACTCGCTAATTAACTCAGCTACACATCAACAAAACAACAGAAAATAGGGGAAATGGATTGGTTCGAATAAGAAGAAAAGAAACTGGGGGGGAGTGTTTGTATGTATTGTAATCGAAGTAGGGAAGGTGAACTCGCAAAATAGCGGACAACAAATTACGAATGAACATCACACCAAAAACTCAACTCTTAATTAAAGTTTACGATTTAAAAACTAAATTAAAGTAGAAGAATTGGGGGAAGGGGCTGGGTTTGTCGAAGGACAAGGAAGAAAATGAAAAGAGGGAAGGGGTTTATGATTTAGAAAGAAACTGCTGGGTACTTGTTGTTTGTAGAGAATGAGAAAAATCGAAGAGTGGGAACTGGGTTTGGGGGTTTAAGAAAGGGAATTAAGGAAAGAAAAACAGGGGAGGGATTTAAACTAATAAGACACAGGGGATTGTGTATGTACGAATTGAACAAGGGTGAGAAGGAGGAGGTATAAAGATGTGCTGGGTTTGGGGAATTGAAAGCTCCGAATTAAACAATTTAAACCAGGAAAAATACGTAAAAAAAAAAATTTGTTTACAAGAGCTACAAAGAAATATTTACAAGAGCTTCAAAGAAAATTTACAACTATTAATATAGGAGTGTACTAATATTCATGGGTTGTAACTCAGGTTTTTTTTTACAAGAGAAAATGAGGCTATTTATAGGAAATAATTTAGGATGTTGGTTGGTGTGGATTAATCCCCACCATTCATTTGTTTGGTGGTGTTAAATCCTAGCCATCCATTTTTATTAAGAAAGAAAATCAGCTTTGCACCACACCCCCTTCTCTTTCCTTTTCTTCAGTTTTGGTCCTTCTTTTTCTACTTTTTCTCTTCCTTGACCGTTATTTCTTTATTTTGCCATTTCTTCATTTTTTCTTGAATTTCCTGAAATGCAACAAAATAATTTATTAAAATATGAGTTCAAGCAATAAATATGTAATAAAAATATGCACTTATCAAATGCCCCCATACCTATCTTTTGCTCGTCCTCGAGTAAAACAAAAAGAAAAATGCAGAATGAAAAACCTATACTCACTGTCGTAGGAATCACGGGTAATTTTAGGTTTACCAACCCGTTAAACTCATGGACGATCTCTACAAGAGGAGTGTTGTCTCCTAAGGGTTTACAGAAGATATACCCATAAAATCTTTGAGATAAGTCAGCAAGTATCCAACTTTCCTCTTTCAACCTAGCTTTCATTTGTGTCAACAAAACAATTTTGTAGGAAAATATATACCTTAATGTTTATTCTATTAATAGCCAAGTTATAGGTTTCCACAATCCATTTCTATCGACTCCAAACGTTTAAAAAAAATCCCAAGGTGTGCTGTGAATTTAAGGCCTTTGATGGATCAGTGCATACGACTATTTTCTCTTTTTCAACCAATATTGAACTGACCCAATCTCTATTAAAACAAGTTTCTAGCCAAATTTCACGTTCTTAGTAGTTAGACCGATTGTGCAATGGTTGAGGTCCCAAAAGACTTTTGCATCGATACCCATTTATCGAGTTTTAGGTCAACAATCCCATATTACAAATGAC
Source organism: Saposhnikovia divaricata (assembly GCA_036435485.1). Taxonomy (NCBI): domain Eukaryota; kingdom Viridiplantae; phylum Streptophyta; class Magnoliopsida; order Apiales; family Apiaceae; genus Saposhnikovia; species Saposhnikovia divaricata. Next base: position 63,994,534 of record CM071598.1, read on the forward strand.
CTTAGGTTGCTAGGCACAAAGTCCCCTCAGACTTACTTACTCGGGTTATCAATGAGCCTAACCTAGCTGATTTCCCTACTAAGAATTCATTATTACAAAATTACACTAGCACTCTACAATTACAAAAATTTATTGACTTTTTTTACACACTATAGGGACAAATCTCGCAAAGGTTTGATTCGGCATTGTTCTAACATGTGGGTTCTCTCTCAGGTATCGAATAATATTCCTATACAATTTTTCCATCAAAAGTCTTGTGCAAATGTGTCGTCTTGGACTTTTTTGCAAAAATTTGTTCGACACAAGTTTCATGAAGAAAACCTTACTTGACTACGTTCAAATTATCTAAAGGCATTATACATATAATTTTTTTTAAAATAGTTAACACCAACTAGTTCTAAAGTTCAAAGAGCGGGAAGGACAACTAAGCTAAAATATCTCTATTTTTTGGATTTTTCAAATTTTTTAATTTTTTGGATTTTTCAATTTTATGTATTTACACTAAAACCCTCCCCCATACCTAACTCATGCATTGTCCTCAATGTATGTAAATGCAAGATAAATGACAAAGGAGAATGGTGAGAAAATACCTGATAAGGATGAAAGTTAACCACTACCTACTGGAGAAACTTACTTGAATCATGGATCGATGAGGTGGATAACCTCTTCCTCGGGATCAATTGGCAGCTCTAAAAATGGTTTGAGTCTTTGTCCATTAACTTTAAATATATCACCATTTTTAGGATTTTCAATTTCAACAGCACCGTGAGGAAAACAATCCTAACAATGTAAGGACCTTCCCACCTAGATCTCAATTTACCGGGAAATAAATGAAGCCTGGAATTGTACAAAATAACTTTTTAATCGGGAGAAAAAGATTTTCTCAAAATAGATTTATCATGAAAAAGCTTAGTTCTTTGTTTATAGATTTTAGCGTTCTCGTAGGATTCATTTCTCAACTCCTCGAGTTCAGACAATTGGAACTTCCTATGACTACCGGCGGTTAGTAAGTCAAAATTCAACTCTCGAATGGCCCACATGGTCTTATGTTCGAGCTCAACGGGCAAGTGACAGGCCTTGCCAAAGACAATACGATAAGGGGACATGCCTTAAATGGTTTTAAAAGCGGTCCGATAGGCCCACAAGGCATCTATCAACTTAGTTGACCAATCCTTCATATTCGAGTTGACAGTCTTTTCTAAAATTTGCTTAATTTGACGATTCGAAACTTCAACTTGACTACTAGTTTGAGGATGGTAAGGGGTGGCTAGCCTATGAGTTATTGAGTACTTTTTCAAAAGAGACTCAATTGACGATTCTTGAAGTGCTTGCCTTGGTCACTAATGATAGCCCTAGGTGTACCGAAACGAGAAAAGATATTCTCTTTGAGGAATTTAAGAACGACCTTGTTATCATTGGACTTAGTAGCAATGGATTCCACCCATTTAGACACGTAATCGACCGCTAACAGAATGTAGAGATTGCCAAAGGAACTAGGAAAGGGGCCCATAAAATCGATACCCCATACATAAAAAATCTCAATGATTAAGATGGGGCTAATTGGTATCATGTTTCTTCTAGTGATCTTTCCTAAGTGTTGACACCTATTACACGCGGCACAGTATTCGGTAGCATCCTTGAACAAAGTAGGCCAATAAAAACCGCTTTGGAGGATTTTAGCGGCTGTTTTCTTAGCACTGAAATGCCCTCCACAAGCTTGGTCATGACTGTTATTCCCAGATTACACACTTGTATAATTGTAGAAGGGGGGGTTGAATACAATTCTTGATATTTATAAATTTCTGATAAGAACTCCAGAAACTTATGCAGAGATAATTGCAATGTAAGATTTAAACACAAACACATATAAAATCAGGTGGTTAATATGCACCACCTGAAGCTTTTATTTGAAGAAAACTCTGTGATACAAAATGTACACAGCTGCCGTTTTACAACTCTTTGCTTCTAAGGATATTCAAGAAACCCTAAGCAAATATGTCTGTTTTCTTAACCTACAAAGAGTTGCTACACTTGGTTATATATCCCAAGTTTTACAAGTACTACTGGAATAAGATAATACTAATCTAATTCTAGTTGACTTGCTGCTACACTCCAAATACACATGTAGCCGAAAGGTTGTCCTTGTGTTCAGACATGTCTCCTGCACCTTTCTTGTATTCATAGTGTAAATAGAATGCTTATTTCTTCTGTGTTTCCAAAATATGGCTGCCATACTGCTTTTTGTATCTACTATCAACTCATGTGATCTGTCAGTCAAACATGTCCTTATCAACTGCTAATCCCCAGCTAATCATAGGAGACAGTGTCAATGATTATCCGTTGATGTTGTACTGAGCGGTATCCGTTGATATTGGGACTTGAGCTGTATCCGTTGATAGAGTGGATTTGAGTTGTATCCGTTGATAGAGTTTTGTCTTCATCCGTTGATACACTTTCACTTAGACAGAATTACATAGCATAGCTTATTTACAATTGGCTACCCTATTCTGCCTATCCGTTGATAGTCAACATGACTATGGATAAAAACACTATCAACTGATAACATAGAGATACTTGCAGTATGCTACAAAACCTCATCCGTTGATGAGCTACCTGTCAACGGATAGAGTTATAAATCCTCATCCGTTGACAGCTACAAAACCTTAAACAATTTGATTAATTGTGAAGTTATCATCAAGTACAACATATTCCTAACAGTCTCCCCCAATTTATACTTGATGGCAATAAAGCATAAATTCAGGGCCTTGATGATAACAAAACATTCCTAAAGATATATAAAGAACAATGCATAAATTGTATTAAGCTACAAACATTAAAAACTGAAAGTTTGAGAAATTTACAGAGAAGTGCTCCTCTAGACTGAGCAGATTAAGACTGTTTCTTTCCTCTTGTTGGCATCACCCTTGATTTTCCTTCCTTGGCAGAGTTGGACTCAATCTGTATTTGGAGTTGCCTATAGAAGGCATCTTTTTTATCTACCTTTGGATTTAGCTTTTGTTGTAACCATCTCAGGTATTGAGAACTAGCCTTTGGTAGTTGGTCTTCTAACCTGAAGAATCTCCTGTTACCATCTTCATCCCTGAACTCCATCATCCAGAAAGGTTGGAGGTGGATTTTCTGTCCATTGTATGGGATCTTCATTTTCCTTGGTAGACTTGATGGTGAGTTTCATTCCCTCCTTATTTGTTCTATTCTGTCCAGTATCTCCCCTTTTGCTATCTTGGAGAACCCTGTGTATCTCTTGATTGCAGAGAACACTTTGGTTAAGGTATGATAATTTTCTCCAAGAACCCTTTGTAGTGGCCATGTCCTTTCCATTCCTCCATTGTATACAAAGACCAATCTTTCAGGCAAATGTCTATATTTGTCAATTCCTCTTACTTCTGACAATTCATCCAGATAAAGATTCATGCCAGAGTATTCTTCAATATCTGCCTGATAGATAAAATCATCCTTGTTTTCCAAGATTGGCTGCCTGACAATAGCAGGTACCCTAGCAACTTGAATTGGTTCCTTTGAAGGTTGCTTCCTTGGTTTCCTTTTCTTCTGTATAGGCTTCTGTTGAGGCTTAAGCAAGAATGAAGGAACCTCAATGGAGTCAAGATTCATTGGTTCCTCTTTAGGTACTATAGACTCACCATGGAAATTCACATCTGGGTTGAATACTTTTACATCAATAGGTTGTGATGAACCAACTGTCTCCTTGTTTTCAGTTTCTGGAGAGACAGGCCTCCTTGCCTTTGATTTTAATCTCTTGGATTTGGGGACTGATTTCCCTTTCTTTTTGAGTTTGGGGACTTCCTCAGGTTCCCTCAATTCATCCTCTACCTCATCCAATAACTCTTGAGCCAGCCTTGTTTGCTTCTCATCTGAGTCTTCATATTGATATTCAGTGCTTGGTTGAGATTCTCTTAGCAGCCTTGAAGTCTCTTCTCTCTTGGCTTCAACAAATCTAGGATGACTGTTGGATATGTTTAGAACTTTTCCATTCCTTATGATTACAGCCATCCATTCTCTTACACAACTGTTAGTCTTCTCCTTGAATTCCTTGATTGCCTTACTCATCAGCTTCTCTTCATCATCCTTGGGAAATGGAAAGTCCAATTGTAACTTGTTCTTCCCATTTGCTTTTGGTGGTGAGAAGGGTCTTGATTTGATGTAGGGTTCAAATTCCTTAACATGAGAAGGCTCAGCATCATAGAATGTAGGAGCCACAATTGCTGGAGTGAGCACCTTCAGAATTGTTGTAGATATTGTTGGAGCTGAGGTTTGGCTAGAGAACAGAGTTGATGCAATAGATTGATTGATCAACCTTTCTGTCCTCATTATCCTTTCATAGTTTTCCTTTTTCATCTTTTGTAGAGCTTCAATTTTGGCTAGCTTTTCCTCTTCTGTCAAGTTTGAGAGATCAAACTCTTCAGATAGAGCTACTTGTTCAGGTTTGGATTTGCTGGGGGAAGCTGTGACAATGAATTCCTGTGGATTGACCACTATGGTAGGCTGATGCTCCCCCTTACTTGCTGCTTCCCTGCTTTCAGAAATTAAGATTTGACTTGTAGTTGCCACAGCCTCTTCCACTTTCTCCCCCTTTTTGTTAGCATCAAGGGTTTGACTAGAAGTTGGGGCTGCAACTAACTTCTCTAGCAGTTGGGTTTGCAGTTTCTGATGTTGAAGAAATTGCTCCATCTGGGATTCCATCTTTTCCACTCTTGAATTGAGAAGTTGCACAGACTTAGCCAGGTTGTCTTCTTTGAGGAACCTTTGTTGCAACACCCTCTGAGTGGCTGTAGGAGCTAGTTGCTCTAGCTTGGAATCCACAGAGATCTTCACATCCTTGATTTCTTGTTTGACCTCCTCTAAGTTGGATCTCTGAATCACCATTTGCATCTTTTGTAACTTTAGGGAGTCAATTGCCTGTTGAAGAACAACCTTTCTCTATGGATCTGCTTCTGGGTGCTCAGCCAGGGCAGATTTATATTGCCTTATGATTTCCATATCAAGTTGATGATAGGTGTAGTTTTGAGCAAATGCAAAATCATGAATACTGCTACCACCTTCATCTTCAGAGCTCTGGCTGTCTTCATCGTCAGAATTGTCAAATTCATCACTCTCAGTAGTGGTTGGCAGAGCTGCTATAGATTCCTTAGCTCTAAGTAGAGACTGTCAGGTGTGCACTAGGTGCATTGCCTCCTCTGCTTCCACATTGCCCTGTTGTGCCAGAATTTGATAGGCAGGAACAGGGTGAGTAAAGGTTTCAGCATCCAAAGAAATGGAGTCAATCATGGACTGATATTCTCTTTGATATTCCATATCCTTGGATGCATCCTCAACCTCCATTGACTCACTAGCAATGGCTGCTTCTTCCATCCTTATTTCTCCTGTAGTCCCTTCTCTCCCCTCATCTCTCTTTTCTTGCATCAAGGGCTCCCCTTGGCTCACACCTCTCACACCCTCACCTTCACCTACTAAGGTGGAACTCTCAAACTCTCCTTTTGCCTGACCGGAAGAAATTGGCCAGCCTCTCATTATTTACCTCTCCTTTTGCCTGCTCACAAGGCAGCCTCTCACTCCCTTCCCTCAAACCTAGAAGTGTTTCAACTACTGAGAACTCCTCTACACTTGACACTGGAATGTCAGATATAGCAGTGGTAGAGTGAGTTATCAACGGATAAGGAATATCCGTTGATGGAGTAGTTATAGCTGTCAACGGATGGCTAGATAGAGGCGCATCCGTTGATGGAGAAACACTTGTCAACGGATGAAGGATATCCGTTGAGGAAGGAATAATTTTATCCGTTGAAGAGAAAACCAACACCGAATCTGTGGAGATTGATTTTAAGTTTGAGGCCACAGTCTGTGTTGAGAATTCTGGAAGGGAAGATTGATGGTCCAACAAATCATCTAAAAGATGATGACCACCAATTACAGAGTGGGGCTTCTCCAAGAATCTTAAAGATGGAGAATCAGGAATTGATGTAGATATCATATCCACATCCAGAGATGGAGTTGGTGATGGTGGATTGTAATGTGTATCGATTTGAAGATTAAGATCAAGGGGCTGTGACTCCACATTTATTGAAGCCACATCAAACTGAGTTTGAGAAGGTACAGTTTCCTGTATAGTGTGTGCACCTTGTGATTCCCCTGTGGTTTTAGATTTCACTCTTCTTCCATAGGTTTTTGAGATTGGGCTATATGTGTCCCTAACCCTCTTGTGCAGTGTTCCTTGTGGGGAACTTGATTCAATGGTCACACTCTGTTGAGAGAGTGGAACTGGAATTTGGCTTGAAGTTACATTAGCAGTCTTTTGAGAGACTGAAATGGTGGTTGCACTCATCTCTCCTTCCTTATCCTTAGGGCTTCTTTGATGTTCACCCTATCCCTCACCACTCACTACCACCTTCACACTCCCCTCAAGAGGTTTGGTAGATTTTACAACAGGTGTCTTTTGAGAGACACTTGAGGTTTGCTTTTTAGAATGTGGTTTTGGAACTCTGGATTTGGTCACTTTGGTAGGAGCCTGTTTGGTCACAACTACAGACTCCATTGTGACACTAGAAGGCAAAGAAATTTGGGGGTTGGAGATAGGGGTTTCAGAGTTAGAGATAGTTACCTGAACAATTGGTAGATATACCAATTGTACTCCTGCATTGAGGTTCATTCGAATCAGGTCACTTAAGACTCTCTTCTCCTGAACAAAACATTGGAACTTGCTATCCGGGTTAGCAATGGATAGCTTATTCTCAGATACATGCAGTGCTAAGAGCATTAAAAATCTAGCAAAGTAGATATTCTTGCTCCTAGTTTCCTTTTTACCCAACTTTGCAGCTATCTCATACATAACTAATGTGCCAAAATTATAGAATTTATCATTTAAAAGCATACACATCATTGTTAGCATGGACTGGGTAACAGCATCAAAATTACTAATTTTTCCTGAAAAAGTTTTAATGAAGGCATCACAGAAATAGCTCTATTTTTTAACCATTCCTTTCCTAACAATTTTCCCTAAGTTTTCAGTACTAAGGGCATAATTAATAGAATTAAGCATGGCAACAATTTCAGCATCAGTAGGTACTTTCAGACAGTTATTCTCAGGCAATTTTAAACAAGCAGTTATTACATCAGAATTAACCACATAGTTTTTACCCTTTAAAGAAAAAGCAATTGTACCGTCTGTGCCATTGTACTCAGCAGATGTCCACATTTCTTCAATTACCTCGTGGATTAAGGGAGTGGTGGTCGTCATAGCATATGACAGTTTGCATTTCTTCACAAAACTCATCAAAGTGTGGTAAGCTTCTGGAGCATTCACTGTGTCAACAAAGGCCGCGAAATTGTTCTTCTCATAGGTAAATCCAGTGGAGGACATCATCTTAACAATAGGCGCCATTGAAGTGATTGAACTTTGGTTACAGAGAGTTTTAGGGAAGAAGATGCAGTTAACTTTTGATATGCTTGAAAATGAATAAAAGTGAGAAGTGAGAGTACAAGTCCGCCTTTTATATTTTTCAAGAATTAAAAATGAAATAATTAAAAGTAATTACTCCATTGGTCAAAAGTAACTGTCAGATAATAAATAAAAAGAGAATAAGTACAGCCATGATTAGATATACACGGTTACCAACGGTTATAAAAAAAATGTATATCAACGGATATAGAATGAACGGTTGAGATACAGTTTATCCGTTGATGACGTGGATAGCCTGTTACCCGTTGACATGCAAAAATCTAGTAATGTGTTTATACTATCAACGGATAAAAAGGATATCCGTTGATAAGCTAATTTTGCCTTAGACAAAATTTCTGCAGAAATTTTTTTTGAAAGTTTTAACTTTCAAGTAAATCAAAACACATTTCTAGCTTCAATTCATTGAAATCAAATATCACTAGGAATTATGACAAGTTAAGCATACCTAGCTCACCTACCAATCTTGTGAATGTGGATTCATCAAGAGGCTTGGTGAAGATATCTGCAAGCTGCATTTCACTTGGCACAAAGTGCATTTCTACTGTACCATTCATCACATGTTCTCTAATGAAGTGGTATTTGATGTCAATGTGCTTGGTTCTCGAATGTTGCACTGGATTCCCTGTGATGGCAATAGCACTTGTGTTGTCACAGAAAATTGGAATCTTCTCAACTTTTAGACCATAGTCAATGAGTTGGTTTCTCATCCATAGAATCTGTGCACAACAGCTTCCAGCAGCAATGTACTCAGCTTCAGCTGTAGAAGTGGAGACTGAGTTTTGTTTCTTACTGAACCATGAAACAAGCCTGTTTCCTAGAAATTGACAGGAACCTGTAGTACTTTTCCTATCAACTCTGCAACCTGCATAGTCTGCATCTGAATAGCCAGTTAGATCAAACCCAGATTCTCTTGGGTACCAAATGCCAAGGTGTGGTGTTCCCTTGAGATACCTGAAAATTCTTTTAATAGCTATTAAGTGAGACTCTCTAGGGTCAGCTTGAAATCTAGCACAAAGACAAGTAGAAAACATTATATCAGGTCTACTAGCTGTTAGGTATAAAAGTGAACCTACCATGCCTCTATAGCTTGAGATGTCCACAGACTTTTCCTTAGTATTCAACTCAAGCTTAGTTGCAGTGGCCATAGGTGTTTTAGCAGATGTACAATCCATTAAGTCAAATTTCTTTAAGAGATCATAAATATATTTTGTTTGAATTATGAAATTGCCCTCATTAACTTGCTTTACTTGAAGGCCAAGAAAGTAAGTTAATTCACCCATCATGCTCATTTCATACCTACTTTGCATAAGTTTGGCAAACTTTTTGCAAAGCTTCTCATCTGTAGACCCAAAAATAATATCATCTACATAGATTTGAACAAGTATTGAAGAGCCATTAATATCCCTATGAAATAAGGTTTTATCTACTGTACCTCTAGTGAAGTGGTTCTCCAAAAGAAATTGAGATAAAGTGTCATACCAGGCTCTTGGTGCTTGCTTCAAACCATAAAGTGCTTTCATGAGAAGATATACATATTCTGGAAATTCTGGATCCTCAAAATCAGGAGGTTGATGGACATAGACCTCCTCTTCCAGTTCCCCATTTAGAAAGGCACTTTTGACATCCATCTGATAGACTTTGAAATTGGCATGTGCTGCATAGGCTAGAAAGATTCTTATTGCCTCAAGTCTTGCTACTGGAGCAAAAGTTTCATCAAAATCTATTCCTTCTTCTTGAGAATAGCCCTTTGCCACTAATCTAGCTTTATTTCTCACAATTATGCCATTTTCATCTGTCTTATTCTTGAGAACCCATTTAGTACCTATGACACTTCTATCATCAGTTTTGGGCACAAGTTTCCATACTTTATTTCTTTCGAATTGGTTTAGCTCTTCTTGCATTGCTAACACCCAATCTGGATCTAGAAGGGCATCTTCCACTTTCTTAGGTTCCTCTTGAGACAGGAAGCTACTGTATAGACATTCTGCTTGAGTGGCCATTCTAGTTTGGACTCTTGAATTTGATTCACCAATGATTAACTCAAATGGATGATTTCTAGTCCATTTTCTTGCAGGTGGAAGGTTTGATCTTGATGAGGTTGCTTCATTTTCATGATCATGTTGATTTAGCATTGAACTTTGACCTTGAGAAACTCCCCCTGAGTTTGTTGTCCTTGCTGAATTATGAAGTTGACTGTCAATGGATGCATCATTTTGCCTGTCGACGGATGCTTCTCTAATAGTGTCAACGGATGTTGCAGAATGACTGTCAACGGATGCTTCATTTTCTGTGTAAGCATCACTTCTAGTTGGTATAACAGCTCTAGGTGGATCTCTGTGGTCATGATCTTCATTTTCCTCATCATCATCATAGTACATTCTTCCTTCACCTTCATTTTCAAATTCCAACTTTTCATGGTAACCTTCATCATTTAGGCCTAGAATCTTTTGATCATCAAACACAACATGTACAGATTCCATAACAATGTTGGTTCTTAGATTATAGACCTTGTAGGCTTTCCCTGCTGCATATCCAACGAAAATAGCTTCATCTGCCTTTGCTTCAAATTTGCCCAAGTTATCTCCATGATTCCTTAGCACAAAACACTTACACCCAAAGACATGTAGGAAAGCTAAAGTTGGTTTCTTGTTGGTTAATAACTGATAAGGAGTCATTCCTCTAGCTTGATTGACCAAGGAAATATTCTGAGTAAAGCATGCAGTGTTGACAGCTTCAGCCCAGAAATATGTTGGTAACCTTGATTCACTTAACATTGTTCTAGCTGCTTCAATGAGAGTTCTGTTTTTCCTTTCAATAACTCCATTTTGTTGAGGTATTCTGGCAGCAAAAAACTCATGGACAATTCCATTCTCTTCACAGAAAATCTTCATTGTGGAATTCTTGAATTCAGTACCATTGTCACTCCTGATTCTTTGTACTCTGTCTTCAGAACCATTGTTTAGCATTCTGAGATGATTGATGATGATTTCACTTGCACAATCCTTGGAGTGCAGGAAGAAGGTCCATGTGAACTTAGAAAAATCATCTACAATCACCAGACAGTATTTCTTCTTTGAAATAGACATGACATTTACTGGACCAAATAAATCCATATGCAGCAATTGAAGAGGCTTAACAATGGATGACTCTGTCTTGCTTTTGAAGGATGATTTCTTTTGTTTCCCTAATTGGCAGGCATCACACAGCCCATCTTTGACAAACTCCAATTGAGGGATTCCTCTAGCAAGATCCTTTCTTACCAAATCATTCATAACTTTAAAATTCAAATGTGACAGCTTCTTATGCCATAGCCAACTCTCATCCTTACTTGCTTTGCTGAAGAGACAAGTAATGGATTCTGAGCATGCTGAATTGAAGTCAGCTATGTAAACATTTCCTTTTCTAAAGCCTGTCAATACCACATTGTTGTCTTCCTTGGCAGAAACAACACAGGCTTCTTTTGTGAACTTTACTTCATAGTCTTTGTCACAAATCTGACTGATACTCAGCAAATTGTGCTTTAAACCTTCAACTAAAGCCACTTCTTCAATGATGACATTGTCTTTTGAAATCAGGCCATATCCCTTAGTATATCCTTTGCTGTCATCTCCAAAGGTAATTCTAGGGCCAGCTCCTTCCTTGAACTCTGTGAGCAGGGTTGAATCTTCTGTCATGTGCCTAGAGCATCCACTGTCTAGGTACCATAGATTCCTTCTGTTTCCCTGCACACATTTCAAAAACAAATCAAGTTGATTTTGGTACCCAAGCTTCCTTGGGTCCTTTCTTGTTAGCCTTTGACTTTGCACTCTTAGCATTCTTCAACTTAGGTGTAGATGCTTGAGTAATGGGGTTTGACAAATGCTCATTTGCATGAATATTGGATGCATGCATGTGTGGAAAATTGGCATACATATCATTCATGTTAGGTAGGTTCCATGACATTTGTGGCACATTCATAGATTGAAAGTATGGATTAGACACATATGGCATGTTCACATATGGATTTGAAAAACTAGCATTTTGATACAAACCAGGCATAACAGGCATTGCAGGCATACATGGCATTGGTTGAGGTACATGAACAGGAGCCTTGTTGACAATCTTGCAATTAGAAGATAGATGATTGACACTATTACAATTACTACAAGTTTTCCTAGGAGCAAACTTGTCAGGAGAGTAATTGTTTTTCTTGTTGATGCCTATCTTACCATTTCTGTTCTTTTTCTTTTTGCCCTCAATTTCTACCTTTTCATTGTCTGATTTACCAACAGCCTTTTTGTTGTGTAAATCACCTGTCTTAGCCTTCCCACTGGATTTGGTTTTGCTGCACTCACCACTAACAAAATTCTTGTTTACTGGACCATACATGATATCCAGTTTCCTAAGTTCCTTCTTACTAACAGACTTTTTGTTAGTCGACGGATACCTCTCATCCGTTGACGGTTCATCTGTCAACGGATGATCACTATCCGTTGATTCACAAATAGTCTCTAGATCCTCAAGGCCAGGTTCTAGCACCTTTTTCCTTTGAGTCCAGGTATCCTTCACAAATGATTCTATTCCCTGAACTTCTATTATGTTTTGAGAAATATTCCTACAACTTTGAAATTTAGCAATTATCCTTTGTTCTTTTTCAAGCTGGTCTTTTAAAATCAGTTCTCTTTTTAACACAGCTTCAAGTTCACTTTTAGCATTATTGTAATCAACTCTCATTTTCTCAAATTCTAGAAATTGAGATTCTAGAGCAGCATTTCTATCACTTAAAAACAGATTAGACTCTTTAATTCTATTGTTCTCTTTAGTAAGTGATTTAAGAGTAACACTTAAGTGATATAGTTCAGTAGACATTTCATCTATAACACTATTGCATTCCTCTTTAGTGATCTCAGAGAGATTAGTAGAAAATACCTGATTGCTAGCTGAACTTGCTTCCTGCTCTCCAGAATCAGCCATTAGAGCAAGGTTGACTAACTCAACATCATCATCAGAATGATTGTCATCAACAGCCCAGTCATACTCTTGGGTCAAGAATGCCTTTCCTTTCTGCCTGAGAAGATCAAAATATTTCTTCTTATAGTCAACAGCCTCAGTTGGCTTTCCCTTGTTCTCAGATCTAGGTTTCCTGCATTCACTTATCATATGACCAGCAATTCCACAATTGTAGCATTTAATTTTGGATTTATCCACATAGTTGCTTGTGGAAAAATCCTTGTTAAATGGCTTGGCCATCCCAGAGTTTCTCTTGAATTTCAGCTTAGAGAATCTCCTAGATAGAAAAGCTAAGTGCTCATCTATCTCATCCAATTCATCCTGTTGAAGAGCATTCAATTCCTCAGACACCTTTTCCTTGCTCCTGCTTGATTCTGCTCTACCTTTACAAACCTCCCTGTTTGGTGTAGAACTAGCAGTTTCTGTCCTTTCCTCCTTTTGCTCCAAGTTGGCAACAAGTGCAACTGACCCACTTTTCTTTTGAGACTTCTCAATCTCTTCATCCTGCTCCATTTCCAGCTCATAGGTCTTTAAAGTTCCATAGAGCCTTTCAAGAGTAAATGTCTTATACTCTTGAGTGTTTCTTAGAGAAACAGTCATTGGCTTCCATTCCTTGGGCAGTGATCTCAGAAATTTGAGATTAGAATCTTTAACTTGATAGATTCTTCCATACAGTTTTAAACCATTTAGTAGCTTTTGAAATCTACTAAATGTATCATTCAATGTTTCTCCACTCTTAAAGTGAAAATGTTCATACTGTTGGATTAGTAGCTGCATCTTGTTTTCCCTTACCTGTTCTGTTCCTTCACACAGGGTTTGAACAGTGTCCCATACTTCCTTGGCGGTAGTACAGTTAATAACATTGTCAACCATGTCTGTTTCTAGACCATTGAACAGAATATTCATGGTCTTTTTGTCTTTGTGGACTTCTGCAATATCTTCGAGACTCCACTCAGAAACAGGTTTGGGAATGAAAGTGTCAGGCACATCATCAGCCAGGCCAACTCTTGTTGCTGTCTTCATTGGAACGTGAGGACCCTTGTCAATGCAATCCACAAAACCCTCATCAATAGACGAGAGATGTAGACGCATTTTTACTTTCCAGTGAAAGTAATTTTCTCTATCAAGAACTGGAATCTTCACTCCATAATCCTTCTTAGACATGTTGGAAGTGTGTTGATCTTTAAACTTCAAATATGTTAGAAGCTTGCTCTGATACCAATTGTTATTCCCAGATTACACACTTGTATAATTGTAGAAGGGGGGGTTGAATACAATTCTTGATATTTATAAATTTCTGATAAGAACTCCAGAAACTTATGCAGAGATAATTGCAATGTAAGATTTAAACACAAACACATATAAAATCAGGTGGTTAATATGCACCACCTGAAGCTTTTAGTTGAATAAAACTCTGTGATACAAAATGTACACAGCTACCGTTTTACAACTCTTTGCTTCTAAGGATATTCAAGAAACCCTAAGCAAATATGTCTGTTTTCTTAACCTACAAAGAGTTGCTACACTTGGTTATATATCCCAAGTTTTACAAGTACTACTGGAATAAGATAATACTAATCTAATTCTAGTTGACTTGCTGCTACACTCCAAATACACATGTAGCCGAAAGGTTGTCCTTGTGTTCAGACATGTCTCCTGCACCTTTCTTGTATTCATAGTGTAAATAGAATGCTTCTTTCTTCTGTGTTTCCAAAGTGTGGCTGCCATACTGCTTTTTGTATCTACTATCAACTCATGTGATCTGTCAGTCAAACATGTCCTTATCAACTGCTAATTCCCAGCTAATCATAGGAGACAATGTCAATGATTATCCGTTGATGTTGTACTGAGCGGTATCCGTTGATATTGGGACTTGAGCTGTATCCGTTGATAGAGTGGATTTGAGTTGTATTCGTTGATATAGTTTTGTCTTCATCCATTGATACACTTTCACTTAGACAGAATTACATAGCATAGCTTATTTACAATTGGCTACCCTATTCTGCCTATCCGTTGATAGTCAACATGACTATGGATAAAAACACTATCAACTGATAACATAGAGATACTTGCAGTATGCTACAAAACCTCATCCGTTGATGAGCTACCTGTCAACGGATAGAGTTATAAATCCTCATCCGTTGACAGCTACAAAACCTTAAACAATTTGATTGATTGTGAAGTTATCATCAAGTACAACATATTCCTAACAATGACAAAAGGACATTATACTTCTAAATTCGTGATTTGGGACGCACCTCCGAATGATTTGATCGGGACAATATTTAAAGAGATACGGGTCATCCCAAAAGAAATGTTTGACTTGTGAAAAGAATTTGGATTTATCTTGTGAGGACCAATGAGAGGGAATGACACCAGTTGCAAGATAGTTGACAATGTCGGCGAACCAAGGGGGAATAAAGATGGATAGAAGTTGCTCGTCCGGAAAAGATTCGTTTACAGGAGAGTCGATGGTGGACTCCACTATCAAGTGAGAAAGATGATCAGCGACAACATTCTCAGAACCCTTCTTATCCTTAATTTCTAGGTCAAACTCTTGAAGCAAGAGAATCCACCTAATCAATCAGGATTTAGAGTCTTTCTTAGAGAATAGATAACGAAGAGCGGCATGATCGGTGTAGACAATGATTTTCGAATCGATAAGATAAGACCGAAACTTGTCGAGAGCAAAGACTACGGCTAAAAGTTCTTTTTTGGTGGTAGAATAGTTAAGTTGGGAATCATTCAAAGTCTTTCTAGCGTAGTAAATGACATGGGGCATCTAATCGATTAGTTGCCCTAAAATGGCTCCTACCGCATAATCAGAATCGTCACACATCAACTCGAAGGGGAGATTCCAATCGGAAGAAGGAACGAATGGCTTTAACCGACTAGGGTGGGGGTAGATTTGCAATGAGGTCAAATTTCGCTTTATCGACTTCTATCCCCTTTTTAGAAAGTTTATGACCAAGAACGATCCCTTCCTTAACCATGAAATGACATTTCTCCCAGTTGAGAACGAGGTTAGTTTCTTTACACCTTTTTAAGACCAACTCAAGATGGTTTAAGCACTTGTGAAAAGACGAACCAAAGATGGAGAAGTCATCGATAAAGATCTCGAGAAAATCCCCTACCATGTCAAAAAAGATGCTCATCATGCACCTTTGGAAAGTGGCTGGAGCAGTGATCAGACCAAAGGCTAAACGTCGATAGGCAAAAGTTCCAAAGGGACATGTGAAAGTGGTCTTTTCTTGATCTTCGGGAGCAATGGGAATTTGAAAATAGCAAGAATAACCATCTAGAAAACAATAGAACGAATGACCAGCTAACCTTTCTAACATTTGATCGATAAAAGGCAAAGGAAAGTGGTTATTTCTAGTGGCAGAATTGAGTTTCTTATAGTCTATGCACACCCTCCACCCGGATTGAACACGGGTGGGCACTTGCTCATCATTCTCGTTGGTGACAACGGTAATGCCAGACTTCTTAGGAACTACTTGAATGGGGCTAACCCAAGAGCTATCAGAAATAGGATAAATGATCCCATTATCGAGACACTTAAGAATTTCTTTTCGAACGACTTCCATCATGGTGGGGTTTAAACGCCGTTGAGGATCTCGAACGGGTTTCGCATTATCAACTAAGTGAATTCGATATTGGATAATGGTCGGACTAATTCCTTTAATATTAGAGATACTCCAACCTATGGCCTCCTTATGTTCTTTAAGTACCCTAATGTTGGTTCGAAAACTAACTACGCAAGCGTACGCGGTCATAAGTAATATAATAAGATTGATCCCATGAAGACTTGGTGTTTGTTCAGAAATAGTGCTTATGCAACGACGTATGATTAAACAACAAACTGCTTGAATAAATATAAAAGGGGAGTTGTGTTTTATTATTTTAATTGATTTATTAAAATACTAAGTAATTCGAACTACTTGAATTAATTAAACGAAATTTTATATGTGATAAAAACATGGGATTCTAATTTTATTACTTATTTCATTTAGAATTGATGCCTTAATTCAAAATGATTTGATAATTACGAAAACTAGTCTGGAACACGAGACTAACATAAGCGCCTTTCAGCCTTAACTTATATCAAACCACACGAACATCCACTTAAAAAGATAGAAGTTGCGTAGACACCGTTTATGCTTAGACCCTATATGTCTATAAGATTTGAAAACATAATTGGTTTACGAATAAATTCCTTTATTATGACTACATAGGGTGATGTGATCCAGAACCCTACCACTTATCGTAAATGTACATGACAATTACGAACCTATGCTAACATGGCAAATTATAAATTCCCAAATCCACTTTCGCATTCATTAGGAATTAATAATTTAGGCGATAGCTACGCGTCTAATAAATTAAGCGCAACCATATTAGGCAATCTGAATTTTTATCATAATACAAATTATTAAGGCATCGAAGTACTATATTACGTAAATAAATCCATTAGAATCCCATGACGGCGATTAGTTCATAAACGGATCGTCATCGTGGGATTAAATGAAAACATGGTAGAAAATTGTATAACTTAAATTTGAAATTACAAGAGTTCAGAAAATAGAACCGAAATAGCTTACAATGAAAGAGAAGTGCACTCCAAGTAATACCCTTACAATCTTCAACCAAAATAGAACTTATACTAAATTGCAGAAAATTAAAGTGTATGAAATAAAACTAAAATACAAAGAATAACTACTAAATTTTCAGAGAATACAAGAGAGAATTCAGCTGAGGGGTGTGATCCAAACCTATGAAAAACTCTCCTATTTATAGCACAAAAAAGAACACATCCGGCAATAATGAATTCGGCCGAAAGCTAAAAACAGAGCACCAGCACTGCTGCCAACAACCACTTTCAGGCGGCCCTTTTCTTTTTTCCTACTTAATTTATTTGTTAAATCAAAAGTTTATTCTGCCGACAGAACACAATCATCCAGTCCTTTTCTAATTCAAAATCAACAATCGTGGCTTATTTTGTTTTATTTGAGTTGGCTCCGTAAAAATGCTTTTTAATCCGCACAGCTTATAATCTTTAATTAATAAATAATTAATTTAATTTAGAAATTATAAAAATAAATATCTAATATTATTAGATATTTATAAATTTAATTTTCTAACTAAATAAAATATTTATTAATATAAATAAATCCTTAAGTCCTAAGCTGTGGTCAATTGAGGGTCTGGAACCGGACTCCATTTGCTTAACAAAAAATATATTAATTCCAACCGGGGTTCCAGCTTTAAGAATATATCACTTTCCATCTTTTTGTGATTATTCTATTTCCTAATTGTTCGTCCAGGTGTAAGCTATGGTCTCTTGAGGATCTAAAACCGGACTCCTTTTGCTTAACGAAAAATATATCAATTCCAACTGGGGTTCCAGTTTTAAGAATAAATCATTTTCCATCTTTTTGTGATAATTCTATTTCCTCATTGCTCGTCCAGGTGTAAGTACGGTCTATTGAGGATCTAAAATCGGACTCCTTTTGCTTAACAAAAAATATATCAATTCCAACCGGTTTCAACATTAAGAATATATCACTAAGAATTTCTTTATGATAATTCTTTCTCCTCGTAGCCAGTCCACTTGATAACAAAATCCTTGTGATTAAATGATTTAGCAATTCTGTTGCTTGCACAATGATTTTATTTATACCAGTCTTGACTTCCTCAGACCTTGCGCTTTCTTGGCAACTCTTAATTCCGAATTGAGGCAGAAATCCACCATTTTTAGTCTTTTATCACCACGATACCTAAAGTTACGAGTTCTGCACAACAAAGACTGAAACAACATAAACGAATTAAAAGACACAACATACTTAAGGATAAACCACCAATCTAGGTCCAATTAGCGCATAATAAGTGGATATAAAATCCACTTATCACCTAACAAGCTCATCCTCTTGTGACTCGGTCAAATCAGAGGCGATAATAACGGGAAGAGACTCGTTAGGACCTAAATAGGCGTATTTAAGAGTGTCGGGAAGAGGTTTGAGTTCTAAATCGGGCGGCGTTGACTCAACGGGTTCACTAGTTTCGAGAAGAGACAGAGGAGATGGTTCAACATCTTGATTATTTGTAGGAATGGTGGATTCTAACATTTGGTTGACCTCATTTGTATATTCGAAAACATTCCAATCATGGCCAAAGTGTTTTAAACAAAAGTCGAGGGCCTCGTTAGAAGTCATGAAATTTTGATCAACTATTTCATCAATTAAATTGACATCCATAGGTTGATCATGAAAATCATCGGGTTGTTTCCCAACATGAAAAATATTTAGGTCAATGGTCATGTTCCCAAATGTTAGTTTCATTAATCCATTTCTACAATTAATCAAAGCATTCGAAGTGGCTAGAAAAGGATTCCCTAAAATGACGGGAATTTGGTATGTCGGATTCCTAACCGGTTCAGTTTCTAGTACCACAAAGTCAACAGGAAAGACGAAATCACCAACTTTAATTAGCACGTCCTTGATGATCCCCTTAGGAATTTTGATCGAGCGATCTGCTAATTGAAGGGTAACATTCATCTTTTTAAGTTCTCCTAACCCTAGGGTTTGGTAGACAGAAAATGGAAGCAAGTTCACACTAGCGCCTAAATCGATTAACGCCTTATCCACAAAAGAATTACCTATGACACATGAAATTGTGGGACAACCGGGGTCCTTATATTTCACGGAAATCTGGTTAGAAAGAATTGAGCTCAATTGAGAGGTCAAAAAGGCTTTCTTAGGGACTTGGGTGGTTCGCTTATGAGTGCACAAATCTTTTAGACATTTCGCATAAGAGGGAATTTGTTGAATCGCGTCTAAAAGAGGAATGTTGACTTTAACTTGCTTAAAAACCTGTAAGATCTTGTCTAATTGAGCGGTTTGTTTATTAGAGACGAGGCGTTGTGGGTAAGGAGCCTTTGGTTTATAGACTTGTTCTTCAGGAACGGGCTCCGAGGTTGTTCCACTCGAAGAAGACGGCTGACTAGAAAGAGGTGAAGAGACAGGAATCGAAGTTCGATCAAAAGGATCGAGAATAGGTGTCGGTGCAACGTTTGATTCTTCTTCTTCCTCTTCGGGGGATCTTAGGGAAATGACAGCATTCACATTGTCATGAGGTCTTTGATTAAGAGGAAACTTAGGGTTGACCTTGGGTTGGCTTGGAAACTTATTCTTCTCACGCTCATGGATGGCATTAGCTAATTGGCTCACTTGAACCTCTAACTTAGATATGGCTTGGGTGCTAGCATTTAAAATTTACCTATCTTGAGTCATGGTTTGCATGAAAGTTTATTGCGATTGAGCCAAATTAATGGTGGATTTGAGAAGCGCATCGAGACTTTTCTCCAACGATGTAAGTCGCTTATCTGACTCAAAAAAACTGGGAGGGTGGGTAGGAGCTTGAGTCGGATAAGGAGCATGATTTTGAGGGGAAAAGGAATTCGCGTGGGGTTTATGAAAAACTGGAGGTTAATTTTGGAATTGTGCGGGGTGAGATTGTTGACCTTGACCTTGATTCCAAGAAAAGTTCGGGTGATTTTTCCAGCCGGGGTTATAAGTAGGAGCATAAGGATCATTTCGAGGACCCGGATGGAACATCGCATTGACTTGTTGAAAATCTTGAAGATATTATAACCCTTGATTGGTTGAGTTAAAATTTGAGCACATGGATACTTGGGAGGGTGGCCCGTTGGTTTCTAAGAGCAACTCCAATAGGGGTTGCTAAGAAGGTTGCCAAATCTACATGGCAAGGCAATCTTGGTTGCCAACCTATTGGAGTGAGGAGGTTGCCTCTTGGTTGCCTAGCAAGGTTGCCAAAAACTCATTAAACAATCCAAAATCATATTTAGCTCTAATATTAAAGGAATTAGTCCGGCCATTATCCAATATCGAATTCACTTAGTTGATAATGCGAAACCCGTTCGAGATCCTCAACGGCGTTTAAACCCCACCATGATGGAAGTCATTCGAAAAGAAATTCTTAAGTGTCTCGATAATGGGATCATTTATCCTATTTCTGATAGCTCTTGGGTTAGCCCCATTCAAGTAGTTCCTAAGAAGTCTGGCATTACCGTTGTCACCAACGAGAATGATGAGCAAGTGCCCACCCGTGTTCAATCCGGGTGGAGGGTGTGCATAGACTATAAGAAACTCAATTCTGCCACTAGAAATAACCACTTTCCTTTGCCTTTTATCGATCAAATGTTAGAAAGGTTAGCTGGTCATTCGTTCTATTGTTTTCTAGATGGTTATTCTGGCTATTTTCAAATTCCCATTGCTCCCGAAGATCAAGAAAAGACCACTTTCACATGTCCCTTTGGAACTTTTGCCTATCGACGTTTAGCCTTTGGTCTGACCACTGCTCCAGCCACTTTCCAAAGGTGCATGATGAGCATCTTTTTTGACATGGTAGGGGATTTTCTCGAGATCTTTATCGATGACTTCTCCATCTTTGGTTCGTCTTTTCACCAGTGCTTAAACCATCTTGAGTTGGTCTTTAAAAGGTGTAAAGAAACTAACCTCGTTCTCAACTGGGAGAAATGTCATTTCATGGTTAAGGAAGGGATCGTTCTTGGTCATAAACTTTCTAAAAAGGGGATAGAAGTCGATAAAGCGAAATTTGACCTCATTGCAAATCTACCCCCACCCTAGTCGGTTAAAGCCATTCGTTCCTTCATAGCCTATTGGCTTCCTAATTTGGATAAAACTCATTAAACAATCCAAAAGCATATTTAGCTCTATCCACTTTTATGTTTTTGATATTTTTAATTTTTAAAATAAAGTGTATATGGGGACCACATTATCAACTTTTGGAGTTTCCAACTATTGGAGTAAAATTTTAATAAAAGTTGCTAACAATGACATGGATGTAAGAGAAAATAAAATAAAATATAAATGTTGATTTCGCATAGGTTGGCAACCCTTAAAGCAACTTCTTATTGGAGATGCCCAAAGGCTTCTAAACGTCGAGTAAGAGTGGCTAATTTAGCCTCGGTCACGATAGAGTTACCAACTTGATGGTAACCCCTTTTGATGCATGGTAGCTATTGAATCGTTTGATTTCTCGGGATCTCGAGTGGGCTTCCTAGTCGATTCCCACAACATAGTTTTTTCCTCGAACTCTTCAAAAAATGCCCATCCCTCATCCTCGTTTTTCTCCATGAATTTTCCTTGGCACATAGATTCCAACAACGCGGTTGTTGAACTATCTAGGGCCTCGTAAACAAGCTTACAGAGTCTCCATTTTTCGATTCCGTGGTGGGGACATTGAGAAAGAAGATTTTTAAAACGGTCAAAGCACGTCCCAAATGGTTCGTTGTGTTTTTGACGAAATTGATTAATCTCATTAGTGAGTTTCGTAGTCTTATGGCTTGGAAAGAATTTTTTTATAAAGATGACTACGAAACCCTCCCACGTGGAAATCGAATTGACGGGTAGACTATACAACCATTTTTTAGCATTATCTTTTAAAGTGAAGTTGATTAGTCTAAGACGTATGGAGTCCTCAAAAAGTTGTTGGAGTTTTTGCAAAGCACAAACCTCCTCGAATTCATGTAGAAAAAGATAAGTATCCTCACCGTCACTCCCGCAAAAATTTGGTAACATGCTAATTTGATGACCTTTGGTTTCGAAATTATTAGCATTTACGGGAGGTAGGGTTATGCAAGAAGGTTGGGACGATTGGGTGGGGTAACAACGGTCTTTTAACGAAACCGCCATGGTCACTACGGGGTCAAGAATTTCTACGGGTTCGGATTTCGAAGAGGATAAACACTCTATTGGTCTCACTAACCTAGAAGAATTATCTCTAACCAAAGTAGTGCGCATAGAACGAAAGTAAACACTTTGCAAATAAGTGCGATAAAATAAACAAACAAAAGAAAGGGTGAGAAATTAAAAGAAAAATCCTATATATAGGGTTCCTTAATAAAATAAACTAGACATTGCTCCTAACTGTAAGGACCACCAAAAACTCGGTAAATCAGAATTTATTCAAACCGATTTGGCCAGGTAGGTGCAAGCATTGCCAAAAGGCTAAACACCAACCTAGACACCAAATCTTAATTGGCCAGGTAAGCTTTCGCTTGCCTAGGCACCAAAGAGTCGGAATAATTAATGATTACTTCGTTTATTAGGTACCTTCCTAATTGAGCGCGAAATTCCTAGGGGCAAACGTCTAATTAATTTTATTAAAGGCTAAGGGCATGCAAAATGATGGATTAATTATTGTGGGCCAATGAAAGAGTGATGAAATCCCTTCCCTTATCTTGTGATTGGTTTTGCCCTTAGAATTTATTAAAATGATGCAACAAGCAACGAGATATATACGAAAGCGGTAAACAACTATGGATGCTTACACTACGTGTCCTAACTTAGAGGAAAGAAGAAAATTTAACGTACCTTCGGGTCCTCCAGCAATCAGCACAATTTATAAGGTACGAAAAATTAAAAACAAGAAAATAAAAATCTAGATGATGTGCCCTAAGTGATTAAATGCATGATGCAATAAGTATGTGATATGGGCTAAAAATAAGCCCTAAAGACACATTTAATGTTGCATTAATTAGACCCGGTATGGTCCAAACGTGGGGCCCACCAATAGGGTCCAAAACCCTATTTTAAGTATTAATTTCGTAATTAATATTGAGGGATAATTAACAGCTGGGAAGTACAAGTCAAATAAGGATATTATCTCTCCAAAGAGTAGCCTCCAAGGCACATAATCATACAAGGAAACAGACTCCTACAAGGAAGGAGTCTAGAACCTTCCTCAAGGCTGACTTACCCACCAAGTCTTCGAATCCTACCATAATTCTAAGGCTCCCACAGCCTATATAAAGGGCCTGACCCCTCATTATTAGAACTACGTTGGCTTGATTCTCTAGTAATACAGAGATACGTAGGCATCTTGTGAGGACCGATCAGTCTCGAACGCAAGAACAGCCATTAAAGCTCGAAGCTCACCATCCCTAGTATTTAATACATACAAACCCTCGATTTTATTCCACAACATTTGGCGCCGTCTGTGGGAAGACAACATCAACCATGGTTCAAACACGAAGAATAACACCAGTTGTAACTGAGGCCGTGCCACTCAGCTCTTCTCCACCCCTGATCGAACAGGCTCCCCCAGCATCAGGGGCGATCTTCCAACAGGCTCCCCCAGCATCAGGGGTGATCACCCAGTCTCAAGTTTCTCAACAATCAGGGGCGATTCCCCACGTTGAGAGTACGCTGCCTCAGATCGACCAAGCAGGACGAGGAACCAACCCTCTTCAGATGGTGGTCTCTCCTCTTTTTAATCCTGACAACCTACCAGCAGGGGTACAGATCCACACCACGGATCTCCCCTTGAATACTAACCCGGGGTATGGTCTTCCTAACCACCCTCTAGCTGCTCGGGGAGCAGGGCCAAGCGGACATGCCATGCAAATACAGGATCCATCCTATATTAGAGGATTGGGTCCTTATCAGGACGACTACTCTGGCCCCTATTCTGATGATTCGTCATCTGAGGATGATGATCGTGATGAATATCCAAGGAGGCGACGTGTTAGCAGAGAACCTCGAGCGAGGACCCAAGGAATCCATGATGGACCTCCACAAACGGCTGAGGAGAGGATTAAGGCTCATGAGGCTGAGATCCAAAGGCTAAAGGATGACATAGCAAGGGAACAGGCAAGACAGAGTCTAATTCGACCCCCTCCAATCTCAGGAAGGATTCCCGTTATAGATTTGGAGAGGTCCTCAAGAAGACAGAAGAGGTCTGATGTCCCAACAAGAGATGCTATGAGGGTGGAAACCCCCAGGAGTAACCCCAAGGATCTCATGCCACTTGGAGATCCTGATGATCCCACACCCCCGTTTACTAAGGAGGTGATGAATGCTCATATTTCTAGGAAGTTTAAGATGCCGACAATTAAGGCTTATGATGGAACGGGTGATCCCGCAAATCACGTCAGGACGTTCTCAAACGCACTTCTACTGCAGCCTACAAGTGATGCCCTAAAGTGCAGAGCGTTCCTCCAAACCCTATCGGGCATGGCTCAGAGATGGTATAGCCGATTGCCTGCGAACTCTATTGGCTCTTTTAAGGAGTTGAGTGCCGCTTTCGTTAGCAAATTCATTAGCGGAAGGGTGCATGAGAAGAGCTCCGCAACTCTTATGTATGTGGTGCAAGGAAAGAATGAAAATCTGAGGGATTACCTCAAGCGATTCACTAAAGAGACCCTGAATATCACTGATTTGGAAAATAAGGTGGCAATGGTAGCCCTGGAACACGGAACCACTGACCTCTTCTTCAAGAGATCATTGGCGAAGCATCCCCCTGAGAACATGGTTGAGCTTCAACGAAGGGCTGATAAGTATATTAAAGCTGAGGATAGCTTGAAGAAAGAAACCACCGTAGGTGGAGGAGGAGGTAACAATGACTCCAAGAAGCGAAAGCAAGACCAGGACTATGGTGATCAAGAGTATGATGCTAGGGACAAGTATCCCCGAACTAGCGAGGACTCTGACTCTGCCCCTAAGAAGAACCAAGGGTCAAGGCTCACCGAGTATGCAAGGTTGAATACTCCTAGGAGTCGAATCTTGTTGGACATTGATAATGATAAAGATTTCATATGGCCGAAGCCACTCAGGGGTGATCCCGCAAAGAGAAACCAGAATCAGTATTGTAGATTCCATAGAGACGTGGGGCATGACACTGACGATTGCAAGCAACTCAAAGATGAGATCGAGTTTTTGATCCGTGGAGGGAAACTGAGGCACTTCACTAAGGGTGAAGACCGTGGTAATCAGAGAAGAAACTATAATAGAAGGGATGACGATCAAGATCGCAACCCACAGCCCCGAGGGCCAGTAATCAACATGATCTCAGGAGGCCCGACTGCGGCCGGGACAACTAGGAACTCTTGAAAGGCTTATGCCCGAGAGGTGTTGCACATCGTGGGAGAGGCCCCGAAGCGTGTAAAAACTGAGGTAGCGGTTAGTTTTGATGACTCAGACTTGGAAGGGGTGAAGTTCCCCCATGACGACCTGTTGGTCATAACTCCTGTGATTGGAAACTCAGAGGTGAAGCGAGTCTTGATAGACAATGGAGCTTCCATTGACATTCTGTTTCATGATGCGTTTGTGAAGATGGGATACACTGATCCTCAGTTGACCCCCAATAACATGCCTATATATGGATTTAATGGAGTAGAATCCAAAGTTGAAGGGACTATTCAGCTGCCTGTAACTATCGGGCAAGAGCCCAAGGAGGCCACTCAGATGTTGAACTTCCTGGTAATCAAGGCGGCTTCAACGTACAATGCTATCCTTGGAAGGACTGGACTTCATGCATTCAAGGCTGTTGCCTCAACCTATCATGTGAAGATCAAGTTCCCTACCAGGAATGGTGTTGGAGAACATAAAGGTGATCAAAAGATGGCACGAAGCTGTTATGTAGCCTCGTTAAGGCCTGACGGAGTCGGGGGCAGGTCCTTCCGATTGAAGACATGGATGTCCACAGTGGTAAGGAACACCAAGAAAGGTCAACAGAGGACATCACACAGAAGCCTCGGACAGCCATTGAGGCTAAGGCGTTAACTGACTTTGTGGTTGAGTGTACCATTGGCAACCAAGAAGTCGGGGGGCAGGAGGTAGTACCCCAAGCAGGAAGTGAACTTCAGAATAAGAATGAGGAGACCAGAAGGAGTGGTGGGTGCTCTATTTTGATGGAGCATCAAAAATAAAATCAAGTGGTGCAGACCTAGTCTTGCAAAGGTTCGATTGGGCTTAAGTTATCCTAGTAGGACTTAACTTCATATTTATATAGTAGAAGTAGAAATAAGGTTCATTAAAACCATTGCAGAGCATGTTGCTCCGAGTAGGATAGTTGTACTCTATGTAAGGGTTGAACCCATTTCAAGTTATTAATGCAAGTTTGTTTTCCATTCATTGATTGTGTATGTGCCAAGCACCTGATGTGTGAGTCAAAGATGACTAAGTACCGAAAATAAAAGAATACACGAATGGAAACAAACAAATGCATACCCCGAAGGGTAGAGTTAGGTTACAGCAGATAAGAGTTTAAGTCCTTGAAGGACCCTGGATAAAAACAAACGTTGAAGTCCTGATGGAACACCCGTTGAAGAAACATATTGCATAGCCCATGGAAGGCTCATCAAGTGGGCAATCAAACTAGGACAATTTGGTGTTAAGTACAAGCATAGGAAAACCATCAAAGCCCAGGCTCTAGCTGACTTCGTGGTTGAATATACCATTGACAACCAAGAAGTCAGAGGGCAGGAGGTAATAGACCAGGAAGGTCAGCAAGGTGAGAAACCCATGGAAGAGAAGAAGGAGTATTGGATTCTCTGTTTTGATGGGGCATCAAAAACAAAAAGCTCTATTTTCATGGAGCATCAAAAACAAAAACCAGTGGTGCAGGTTAAGTTCTGGAAAGCCCCGATGGGTTCACACTCGAGTATGCCTTGAAGTTGGACTTCCAAACAACCTACAACGAGGCGGAGTATGAAGCTCTGATAGCCAACCTTGGACTGACAAGAGCCCTGAGGGTCAAGAACTTGAAAGTCTGTGGAGACTCAAAGCTGGTAGTCTCACAAGTCAATGGAGAGTTTGAGGTTAGAGAAAAGAATATGTTCAAATATTCAAGGATACTTCCAGGTCCTGAAGACCCGACCATCAATTCGAAATTGGTAGCACCAGTTGATGTAAGCTGAAGGATAGACCCTAAAGCTCATCTTGAGACTGGTTGGCCCCTTGATAATGCCTTGAAGGTACAGAAACTGTTAATGAGAGTGTTGAGATAAGAGGTCCTTTACAATTCCACACTTGAGGTCTTGAACTTCAAATCTCAAAATTTAAGCCTTGATAGCCAACAAGGTTATCTGCCTCCAAACGAACCTGACAAGAGGCATCAGGCTACTTAAAACCTAGTCAAGGTTCTACAAGTATAAGAAGAAGGTTGGAAACCTAGAAGTAAGATAGAGGATTGGCAACCAGCCAAGGCACACCAGACTTAAACTTGAGTGCTTAGTGGCAAGTGAACTTCTTGAGCGATCAACCGAGAAGCAAGACCTCCACTATATGAAGCAAGGGGGCAAGAACTAAGGGACTCCAACACCGAACGAGTTCTCCTTTTTAAATCAAGAACAACAAGTAGTAAAAACTATGAAAGTCACGGTGCCAAACAAGGTTTCCAAGAACTCTAGCTTGACTCCAATGCAAAGAATTTGGGCTCAAAAACAAGGAACTCAGGAACTTAAGAAAATTCATTCGATCTAACCGAGGCCACAAGGCCGAGGCACCTCAAAGAAGCCTCAAGGCCGAGTAGCCCTAATCGAAGTCCCTCGCGAAGGGCAACAGCCGAGCTCGCCTGACCGAGCACCTCCCGAAAGGCCATAGGCCAAAGTCACACAGTCGAAGACACCTGAAAGCCATTAAGAGGCCCTTATTTCGACCAAAATCCTGGTCGAGACGACCAAGAATCCTAGTTAAAAAATCATTCGACCAAGCGAAAAATTTGTCTTATTTCGACCAAGATCCTGGTCGAAATGACCAGGAATCCTGATCGAAAATCCTTTCGACCAAGAGGCTGGGAAGGCCCTTATTTCGATCAGAACCCTGACCTAAGGGTCAGCATTCCTGATCGTAAATCCTGACCTAAGGGTCAGCATCCTGATCAAAAATCCTGACCTAAGGGTCAGCATTCCTGATCAAAAATCCTGACCTAAGGGTCAGCATCCTGATCAAAAATCCTGACCTAAGGGTCAGCATTCCTGATCGAAAGTCCGTCCGACCAAGCCAAAAGTTGGCCCTTACTTCGACCAAGATCCTGATCGAAAATCCTGACCTAGGGGTCAGGATTCATGATCGAAAATCCTTTCGACCAAGAAGCTAGGAAGGCCCTTATTTCGATTAGAATCCTGACCTAGGGGTCAGCATTCCTGATCAAAAATCCTGACCTAAGGGTTAGTACCCCTGATCGAAAATCCTGTCCTAAGGGTCAGCATCCCTGATCGAAAATCCATTCGACCAAGCCAAAAGTTGGCCCTTATAGACCAAGATCCTGGTCGAAACAACCAGGAATCCTGATCGAAAATCTGTTCGACCAAGAAGCTAGGAAGGCCCTTATTTCGATCAGAATCCTGACCTAAGGGTCAGCATTCCTGATCGAAAATCCTGACCTAGGGGTCAGCATTCCTGATCGAAAATCCTGACCTAGGGGTCAGCATCCTGATCGAAAGTCCTGACCTAGGGGTCAGCATCTTGATCGAAAATCCTGACCTAGGGGTCAGCATTCCTGATCGAAAATCCCGACCTAGGGGTCAGCATCCTGATAGAAAATCCGGATCTAAGGATCAGCATTCCTGATCAAAATCCTGATATAAAATACCACGAATCCTGGTACAAAAAAAAAAGGGTTATATAATGAAAATTTTTATGTGCCTAGAGTCATGAATGACCTCAATTCGGGACGAATTTCAAAGATTTGGGAGCCAATGAGGCCAAAAATGCGATCTTAAATTACGAAAATATTAGGGCTGAGGACCCCTCTAAAATTACAAAAATTATTATTATTATTAAAAACAATAATAAAATCCGGGACGGATTTTATTCGAGTGAAATTTTATCCAAGCGGGACACCTCCGATTCGGGGATCGAAATTATCCGGGATTCGGACAAAGAAAATATTATTATTGAATAATAATATTTTTCAAAAGAATAAAAAAGAGGAGAAGCAAAAAAAATAAAAAATCTACGACCTCAATCCTGCTCGAATCGAGCAGGATTTCTGCTCGAGAAACCTTTCGACCAGGACAAAAAAACACGCTTATTTCGACCACAAACTTGGTCGAAATCGTCCATGTTATTTTTTTTGGCAAAAGTGCAATTTGGTACCCCAAGTTCTGTAACATTTACAGAAAGAATATTACAGTTTATAATTTGATGAAAAGACCCCTGTTGTTTATATTTTTACAGAAAGATCCCTGTACTTCACATTTTGACAAAAAAATATCTGTGGGTACAAAAAATTTCCTAAATTATTAGAAATAATTAAGGAAAATACCTGTTGTTACATAAAAATTCCTAAATTATTAGGAATAATTTAGAAAATACCTGTTGGTACATTAAAAATTCATAAATTATTAGGAATAATTAAGGAAAATACCTGTTGGTACATAAAAATTTCTAAATTATTATGAATAATTAAGGAAAATACCTGTGGGTACCTAAAAATTCCTAAATTATTAGAAAAAATTACAGAAAATACCTGTTGGTACATAAAAATTCCTAAATTATTAGGAATAATTTAGAAAAATACCCGTGGGTACATAAAAATTCCTAAATTATTTGGAATAATTAAGGAAAATACCTGTGGGTACATAAAAATTCCTAAATTATTAGAAAAAATTACAGAAATTACCTGTTGGTACGTAAAAATTCATAAATTATTAGGAATAATTTAGAAAAATACCTGTGGGTACATAAAAATTCCTAAATTATTAGGAATAATTAAGGAAAATACCTGCTGGTACATAAAAATTCTTAAATTATCAGGAAAAATTACTGAAAATATCTGTGGGTACATAAAAATTCCTAAATTTTTAGGAATAATTACGAAAAATACCCGTGGGTACATAAAAATTCTTAAATTATTAGGAAAAATTAAGGAAAATACCTGCTGGTACATAAAAATTCCTAAATTATTAGGAAAAATTACGGAAAATACCTGTGAGTACATAAAAATTCCTAAAATGTTAGGAAAAGTAGAGAAAAATACGAGGAAAATTATAGAAATATTTTCTCGACAAATTGAGCAATACTTTATGCTAATAATGCATAAAAGCTCTATGAAAGTGTCGAAATTGTTAAAAGCAAGCACAAATTAAAGCCTCGAATAAGGCCAATCGTCGTAAATGTGTAGGTCGCTCCACACTTTACAATCAAGACGATACTCGTGAAACACTAGTGTAAACCAAAATTTCCATATAAGGGTAGGAAAATTAAGAAGTCCCAGGTAAGGGATAAAAACGACCCCGAGTCTCGATTAAGGCAAATATAACTTCTACGAAAACCTGATCAGTTTTCCTAGAAGTTGGGGGGCAAATGATATGGGCTAAAAATAAGCCCTAAAGACACATTTAATGTTGCATTAATTAGAATCGGTATGGTCCAAACGTGGGGCCCACCAACAGGGTCCAAAACCCTATTTTAAGTATTAATTTCGTAATTAATATTGAGGGATAATTAACAGCTGGGAAGTACAAGTCAAATAAGGATATTATCTCTCCAAAGAGTAGCCTCCAAGGCACATAGTCATACAAGGAAACAGACTCCTACAAGGAAGGAGTCTAGAACCTTCCTCAAGGCTGACTTACCCACCAAGTCTCCGAATCCTACCATAATTCTAAGGCTCCCGCAGCCTAATATTTATTTTGCAAAACCTTAATTCTTAACTTAGGCGAATTAGAACAATTTAGGATTTTTATAAATTTGGATTTATGCTTTTTAATTCCTAAAAGAAAATTTAAACTAAAAAGATAATCTAATTTAATCTGATTTTAATTTAACGAATTAAATTCAAAAGAATAGAAAAATTAGCCACTCTTAATTTCTAATTTAATCGAACTAGAACAAATGATTTTTTTTCGAAAAATTTAGATTAAAAGAAAAATTAAATCCCTATTTTTAGAAGAAAATTGATCATTATTCTAATTTTAAACTAATTAATTAAAAGTGACAAGAACAAAAATTAAAATATTCTAAAATTCTAAATTCGAATTAAAACTAAATTTTATTCTAAAAATTATTATTATTATTATTATTATTATTATTATTATTATTTTCCGAATTGAAATTATTTAAAAAAAATTTTGGACCAGAAACTTATTCGAAACAAACCGTTCAACAAACCAATTGGATTCAAACTCACGATTAACACTACACAACACGATTATCACTCTATTAACACTGCAAGTGAAACAAACATATTAAAATAATGACTCAGGAACTCAGTAAAACTCCACGAATATAGACACGAGGGACACAGTGAAAACAGGAATAAAATGACTCAGTAGCCAATCGAACAAAGAAACCAGCAACACGGACTCGGTAACTCGGAAAACATAACTCGAAACACACACAATCCTTACAAAATGAACTCGAAGACACCCAAACAACAAATCGTACTTAGCGTAACTCAGACTCGTGGACTGGAAAATTCAGAAAACCCAGTCAACTCGGCCAGAAACGCAGCAGTATAAAACAGAACGAAAATAAATAGGTGGCAGCGAACTCAGCAACGGAACTCAATCAAGAACAAAATAGACTCGCGAAAACAAAGCATGATTAGAAAATACATGATAAATAAATTCGAACAACAGAGAAAAAACACATTTAAACGACTTTGATGATCAACTCAAACGCAGGAATCGCAAAACTCGGACATCAATTTGCAAATACTACAACCACAAACAACACAATTCTGCAAATTTATCCATTACAATTGAACTAAAAAACAAACAAACTCAGTCAGCGATTTACACAACCGAACAAACAGTGTACTGGGCAATTAAAGTAAAGGAAAACCCTGAACTAAAACTCAGCAGCAAACTCGCCCAAAAACTCAACAACGCAAACAATCTAATCGAACTTAGTAACTCAAACGAACACAGTGGCTCGAAACGACGAAAAATAACTACTCGATGAACAAAACTCGGCTGCAAACTCGATAATTAACTCTGCTACACATCAACAAAACAACAGAAAATAGGGGAAAGGGATTGGTTCGAATAAGAAGAAAAGAAACTGGGGGGGAGTGTTTGTATGTATTGTAATCGAAGTAGGGAAGGTGAACTCGCAAAACAGCGGACAACAAATTACGAATGAACATCACACCAAAAACTCAACTCTAAATTAAAGTTTACGATTTAAAAACTAAATTAAAGTAGAAGAATTGGGGGAAGGGGCTGGGTTTTGACGAAGGAGAAGGAAGAAAATGAGAAGAGGGAAGGGGTTTATGATTTAGAAAGAAACTGCCGGGTACTTGTTGTTTGTAGAGAACGAGAAAAATCGAAGAGTGGAAACTGGGTTTGGGGGTTTAAGAAAGGGAATTAAGGAAAGAAAAACAGGGGAGGGATTTAAACTAATAAGAGACAGGGGATTGTGTATGTACGAATTGAACAAGGGAGAGAGAAGGAGGAGGTATAAAGATGTGCTGGGTTTGGGGAATTGAAAGCTATGAATTAAACAATTTAAACCAGGAAAAATACGTAAAAAAAAATTTGTTTACAAGAGCTACAAAGAAATGTTTACAAGAGCTTCAAAGAAAATTTACAACTATTAATATAGGAGTGTACTAATATTCAGAGGTTGTAACTCAGGTTTTATTTTACAAGAGAAAATGAGGCTATTTATAGGAAATAATTTAGGATGTTGGTTGGTGTGGATTAATCCCCACCATTAATTTGTTTGGTGTGGTTAAATCCTAGCCATCCATTTTTCCCCTTCGCTTTCCTTTTTTTCTGTTTTGGTCCTTCTTTTTCTTCTTTTTCTCTTCCTTGACCTTTATTTTTTTATTTTGCCATTTCTTCATTTTTTTTCTTGAATTTCCTGAAATGCAACAAAATAATTTATTAAAATACGAGTTCAAACAATAAATATGTAATAAAAATATGCAAAAATATGCACTTATCAGCAATCTAGAGGAGTATGATGCCATTCCATATGACCTATCGTAAGTGCTACTATATTTGTAGATCGACTCACAAAAACAACTGACACATTCTCAAAGTGTCTAATAATATCACTATATTCTTCAACAATAGTATCAAAAACAGATCTACCCCTACTCCTAGCATTTTTAAACGCATCCACCAACAACTTGGCATCCGATTCAAAGATACATTTTGTTCCCCTCCATTGCCGCGTCCATTCCAGCGCTTCTCTCAAACTCCAAGCTTTTGCTTCACATACGTGTCTTGTCGTGCCTCTGAGTATATTTGTTCGAGCTCGAAGAAACTGACCACGATCATCCCACACTACACAACCTATTCCAATATGATCGTCTCCTTGTCGGTAAGCTGCGTTAATTTTGACCCATCCTTCCAGGGGTTTACTCCATATCTTCACATGCCCTCGACCATCTCTACGAGTATCTTTGTTTATTTGCCTAGCTCGTTTCCAATCTGCAACTAGGTTGAGAGCCATGACATTCATTCCAAATACAGAAATATTTACCTTTTCCATACCCATTTATTTCTCCTCGACCACAAATTCGAACAAAGAATTCCCACCACGAATTTTTTTTTCCCTGAATTGACCACCCGTTTAATTGCTATCATGACAACATCATGTGTTGTGGTATGTACCAGCTCCTGCAATCCTATAGAGCTCCATACTTCCCTCGCTATACAACAGTTAAACAATGTATGGAGTGCATCCTCCACATGCACGTGACACCATGAACAGGCTGCAGATATATTAACATGCTTATTTTGTAAAGCAATTGCTACTGGTAACACATTTCGGCAAGCTCTCCATAAAAAATTAACAATATTTCCCGGTAGTTAAAGTTCCAATAAAAATTATATAGTTATTTGTCTTAAGTTTCAATTTTTAAAATTATATAGTTAGTAACCTATTTTTCTATTTTTGAATTTACAAATTAATAATTAATTCTTTAAATTTTCAATAGTTAAAAGTGCTAGTCAAAATACTAGTTAACCGTTAATTATCAAATTAAATTATTTTTTTTTTGGAAATTTTGTCAATAACATTAAAAAGGATGGATCTTGACATCCCTACGATTGAATCATCGATAAATATTTTTAAAAAAATCAAAACACGAATCAGGGACGACACCCTGTTTAGGGGTACTAGTCAAAACACTATTTGATCGTTAAATTACCAAATCAAATAAATTTATTTTTTCTGAAATTTTTGCAAGAACATTAAAAAGGATGTATCATGACATCCGTACAGTTGGATCGTCGAGAATATTTTAAAAAAAATTGAAACACGAATTAGGGATGAAACCCTATATAAGGGTACTAGTCAAAACACTAGCTGACCGTTAAATTACCAAATCAAATAATTTTTTTTCGAAATTTTGGTAATAACATTAAAATATATGTTAAAAATGAATTTATCCAAAAGGTTTAATGTATTGCACTTATACATTTTCATATATTAAAAAATATGTAAAATAATTAATTAGTAATAGTATTTGCCAATTAAATGAAATTTTGTTCCAACCCTTTATATATTATTAAATACTACCTCTATTTCAGAATAATAATTGCTTGACTTTTTGCATACAATATTAAATATTTTGATCACATTTTTAATTTAATATTTCCAAAAAAAAACTTCTGAATAACAGTATTAGTTAATATTAGAATTAATAAGAAAATAAAATTCAATAATATTGACTATGTATTTTGATAACATAGCTAAAATTATTATTTTAACTATATCAAAAAAATTAAGCCATTAATAAAAAATAAAACAGATTATATAAATGGAACTTAATTAATGAGGCGTTCTAGCTGTTACGTCTAAACACACACTCTGTGTGCTACAATGTCGATGGCACTCGCTGGCCTTCATTGTAGACACTCGACCGGGAGCTAAGCCCATCGAAGATAAGAAAAATGTAGTGTCTATCAATAATGGAAATTGCTCAAAACACGAAAGAAGTGAAGAGTATTGGGACGCTATGATGGCTTAAAAAGAGAAAGTGAAATATTTTAACTATGATATCTTGTTTTGAAGAAAGTAACAAGTACTTATTAGTTAGATCGTGTTCTAGAAATTTTTTTTTGAAAGAAAAGAAAGAAAATTGAAGATTTGATTTCTTCATCTCTTGTTTGGAATTTAAACTAGCATGAATTTAAATTCAGATTTCTTTTTACTTGTAATAATTATTTCAAATAATTTTACAAATTATCAAATCAAATAAATTTATTTTTTCTGAATTTTTGGCAATAACATAGGATAGGATGGATCTCGACATCCGTACAGTTGTATCGTCTAGAAATATATTTAAAAAAATCAAAATCCTAAACCCTAGTTGAACACTAAACGTAAATTTTCTAATTTTGTTCAAGATTAAATTCATTGAATTTCCTCATAATTAATAATATTGATAGGTACTATCTATAACATTGTTATTGTTTAAATTTTAATTTTAATTTGCGTTTCTAGAAAAAAAATTAAACTTTATTAATAATTTAGTGTACAAATGTGTAAATTTTATTAACAATTTCCACTAAAAAGGAGTTAAGTGCCACTATAATATATTGTTAATAATCATTCGCATTTTGATATATTTTTTATGTCATTCGTATTTATATGATTCAGACATACAAAAAATGCATAATTAGATATCGGAAAAAACAAAACAAAATTGACTTTCTCTTATCTTTCTATCTATTCCATATGTAATACGCCAACTTGGTAAAAATATTCATGAGATATTTTAATCTCAGTAAAAGACATTTTTACCCTTACAAATTCGCGAGATACTTTACTAATTCGGAGATACTTTACTAATTCGCGAGATACTTTACTATCCATGCCCATTCCAGTTTGTCCGATCGAAACATTTGTTAATCTATTTCCGCGGTTGTCTGGGCAGGTGTTGAATTTGTTTTGGTCCGTGCTGTTTGGGAATCGGAGATTGGTGGTCAGGAATTCCTATGTGGCATATGCCAATCGCGTAAATATAGCTGGGCAGCTCTATTCAGCCCTTTTCCAGGTTTGTATGATTTACACCTATTCTTCCTATTCCTCTTCTTTTCTGTATCGTTTAACTTTGTGATATTTATTTCTCAATTGCATGTTTGTTGCCATTTAGGGCTCCATGAATATGGTTGGACTTGATTAAGCAACAGTTTTTTGGCTTTGTAAAATGGCAATCGATTATGAGGGAATATATACTAATTATGAATAAATTGATACTAGGGGTTTTCTTCATTGTGGTTGTTCTGGAATGGATTAATTGTTGTGGAGGATAAATAAAGATAAAATGTAAAGTGTCCTCTGCTTCCAGTTGACTTATTACCAAGTTTCTTATTAGATGTCATTTTCGGAATTGAAAAATATCCATAAGCTAATTTGTACCTGGAAGCAGTACTTGAGTAATTGACATATGTGTTTGTGACTGGTATAATTTTTCCCAAAAGGCATGCAACGCTTCTGTGTAATCTATGAAAATCTATTTTATGTAGGTGTTATCTCTCTGGAACATATGTGTTTGTGACTGGTATAATTTTTCCCAAAAGGCATGCAACGCTTCTGTGTAATCTATGAAAATCTATTTTATGTAGGTGTTATCTCTCTGGATGCCCAATGTTGGCATGTAGTAATATTTATTTATTACTCCTTCGGATCCTTGTGAATTAATTGTGAGGAGTTTCACTAATAAGCTGCTACATGGTGAAGTAGATGTTGTGCGCTGCAATGCCTTACAACTATTTTTGATTAATTGTTGAATCGTGCTTAAGTTAAATCTCTCGTTAGGTAATTCCCGAGGCGAAAGCAGCTTAATTTTTAACTTATTGTAAAATTGGAACAAGGGTTAATAATTCATATTCCATCTAAACATCCAACACATAATTTGTGACACAATCTATGGCATCTAAGCACCCACATCGTGAGCCACGCAGATCTCCTCTGTTGTAAACTCTCCTCTTTCTGTGCTGTCAATACCAACGTCAATCATATTAGGTTATATGTTTCTTTTTATTTTCGTGATTCGTAGATACATTAAGAAATCAATTTGTATTGATATACAAGTATATCATGTTTTATCAATATTGCTCAACTACATACTTTATGTTGAGTTGTACGTGATTATTTAGTTCTTATATCTGTCTTTCTTTAATTATTTCATTGTAGTTTGGTTTTAATGTCTAAATATAATCAACATAAATTCGCTATGACTGGATTGGGACTAAAGGGCACATAATCGAATTTAAGAAGCATTATTAACACCCATTGGCTTGATTAAATTATGACTGGAAAACATTGTAGAAAGGAGGCACATACTATAACTTGCAAGCCCATTGGTTGCAGGATGAGTTAGAAGCAAACTTGAATAAGTGGATGGTGTCGAGTTGGAGAAACTACTTCTCCCGCCTGCCAGAAGTACCCATGTTGCTCCAGTCCTATTCATGTAGGTGGAGAACAAGTACGTCTAGCTCTTCAGATTAACAGATTAACAGATTAACAGGGGAAGATGAACTTGCAGCATTGTGGGGAGGAATGACTATAGAATGGTATACTCTTTTCCATATTTTGTTTTTGAATTCTGACAGTAGTATATTTTGGCATTTTATTTTCTTGTATTCGGAGGCAGTTCAGTTTTTCACAAAGTCTTGGACCTATTATTTTATTTATAATCACCCCTGACCACCACCATTCTATGTACCTCCAGATATGAGAATTATCTTTGCCTATTTGGTTACACATAGGTGGTTAAAGAGATTAAATAGGAAAGGAAGTGATTAGCACAAAAGATACCTGGATGTTGAGAGTTTTTTTACCTAACATTAGAGTTGCTAATAATATTCATGATCACTCTATTAAGATATATTTGATGGTTAGTTTGAAAAGTCATCACGAAAACATGATAAATATTTGATGATTTGAACTAGAGTGGCTTTGGCTCCTATAAAACAAAAATATCAAAATTGTACCTTAACAAACTGCTTCAGATTTCTAAACTCATGGAAAAAGAAAAGTTTACACTTGGCCCAATATGGGTGAGACAATTTAGTCCATATGAAAATATAGATTTACCCCCACCACGAAATTGGAACCTTCAAC
Organism: Saposhnikovia divaricata; assembly: GCA_036435485.1. Taxonomy (NCBI): domain Eukaryota; kingdom Viridiplantae; phylum Streptophyta; class Magnoliopsida; order Apiales; family Apiaceae; genus Saposhnikovia; species Saposhnikovia divaricata. The sequence continues at coordinate 64,032,871 of CM071598.1, forward strand.
TGTTTTGCATTCAAGGTTTGGTGAGCTTACTGTAGTTTTCTTTCATCTGCGTGTTTTGGGATCAAAAATTGATGGTTGGGCTTCCTAGGTGGCATAAGTTGATCGCGTGGATATAGTTACTTAAATAATATAAATAACCTGTGATATCTAAAAAAAATGTTACTTGTGATATTTGTTCAGAAAAAACAATGTCATTGATTCACTAAGAATGCACCTGCGTTATACTTTTCCATGTGGAGAGATTCAACGCAAGCTAAACCATAGGTTGCGACCTGCAATTTTTGGCAATAGAGCAGTATCTACCAGATTTATGTGTTCCTGCAGTCTGCCATGTTCTGACCCCCTCTGCAAAATATTCTGATGTCCACAATGGGTCTGCACCACCCACTTCGACCACTCTATAGGTTCACTCAAGTGACCTTTTTTACATAGTTAAACATTTGGTGCAAAATGGTTGCGATAAAAGTATGCAGGATAGGGTTGTAGAGTCTACGTACTCGAAAAATAAAGAATAACTAATGTAGTTTGACATAAAATTTCTATTAACACATTTTTTGAGCACATGTGACCATTTGTTAGGCCTATGAGGATGCCTGATGCTCTTGTAATGGTTAGCCTATTGGCATTTATTCATCTACACATCCAGGATTTTAGCATTTTAAAGTGACGCTGTGTCATGATTGAGAGCTAGATTTAGTAATCAGGGTATTATTCACTTGCATATAAATTTTGAGGTGTAAACATGTCAGCATCGTGCGCAACATGATCATAAATGTGTATATTTGATTTTATATTATTGTAATAGAATTATAAAAATTATAATATAATTTTTTTTGATAATCTTCGTAGAGTATAATTTGAAAATGACAATATTATTTAAATGTAATATTTGTATATTTGTATTTTCTTAAAAGACAATTTTGTGCATCAAAATTCATAAGACATTTCATTCCTTTGTTAAAAGACAATTTTGCTCGTTCTCAGTCCAATATACACTGTCTGAAGGCTTCCCAGTCTAATGCCATGGCTGAACTGTCTGAACACTAACTCCCTACACAGACGAACCATATATACCATGATTTTGTGTTTAGAGTTTGAGAAGGCAGGGGTGGATGGTCAATCTGTGTACCATAGCTTTATGTCATCTTCGTGGTTTGGGAATCATAAATTGAGAGTTGGGGTTTCTGGGTGGCATGAGCTGATCGTGTAGGTATGGCTGAATAACTCAATTATGTGCTTTTCCCAGACTTACGCCTGTTCTTATGTAATTTCACTTTGTAATTGCGACACTTGATGTATATATGCGATTTGTATTTGTCGATGTATTTAGGGATTTATAAATTTTCTTAAACTTTATCAAATAGCTATCTGTTGTCTTTTTGAAATGACCATTAATTATGAATGAATTGAGTAATTATGAATGAATTGGTACTTGAGGGTTTTGTGACTATGGTAGTCTATAGTGTGGCTGAATTGTTCTGGGGGGAAATAGAGCTGGACAAATAAAGCTTTAGCACTTTAAAATGGTAGTTTAAAGGATATGGAGGCATAAAAAACTTGGCTTTGAAATGGTATTTTCGGAGCAAACCCCTATTTATAGATAATGGTCCATAGCAGTGAAAAACACATGTTTTGGGTGTCTATTAAGAGTTTACTTTGCTAATGGAATACTATTAATGGAATAATATTGGCAGGACAAAATTGCATAATTAAAAATAACCTCTATTATCTATTAAGAAAATTAGTTTCATATGATATTAAAAAAAATGTTACTCGTCATATATCCCAGGGAAATGTGTGGAGACACATTTGTTCCTTGTATGTGCATTTGTAGCCAACAATACTCGATATTAAACTCTGGTACAGAAGGCAGTGATGATGAACTGATCTTTAATATTGAAACGTGGCAGGGGCGGAAATGATGAACCTTGAAAATAATTTTTAATATCACTACACGAAAGTAGTGGCAGTGCAGATTCGTGAAAATGAAAATCATTCTTCTTTGCTGACTAATTTTCTGCCGCAACGATATTAGATCTATCAGAAACGGAAAATTCATGCCTCCTTCCCATTAATTCTTTTTCTTTTTTAGATAGACCTCTTTAAAAATTAGCTATTTAATTTTATTATGGAAAAGATCCACACAATGCTAACTTTAGCATAAAACCTTCACTTTTTCGGTCAAAGAGATTTTAGTTTACTTGTGTTCTATACATTTTTCTTGATTTTGAATTGTCCTCCAGGGTCTTTTTTAAAGCTTTGTGGTGGCACACTACTGATGAACGACAGTACAAGGCGCTAGAAAGCCTTTTCAAGTACCTGTGTCAAACTACAGGTAACGTTTTAGTTCTACATCTCATGAAATGAAAATATATAATCACTGGTTTGTATCACTTATTAATCTTACATTTCTATCCAAGAATTCTACTATCGATATAGATTCTTAGGATGTATGCTGAAGGTGGAAGGGTACCTACACCCATGGGACTGGGTTTAAAAGTATGTTATTACTATTTCTTCAAAGTTACTTCTCAATTTGAATCCAAAATCCAGTAGTCGTACATACATCTGGCTATGTACTAAACTGTCAGAGACACTCAGGGTGCCATTACAATTGACATAAGAAAACAAATTTTATAAACTTTGCATGCACCTCTATATTGGCACGAACAGCTTGAGGTCCCCTTTTATAGGATCTGCTTAGGTCTACTTTTTCCTGTTGTTTGGCTTCTATTCTTGCTATAACTGATTCACTAAATTTAACATAGGCTTTCAAAATAGGCATAGATTACATACAACCAGGTAAGTGAAAATAGAGTATTATAAAACCTGTATAACATTACATGAATTACGAACGTGACTATTACAAATCTAAACTTTCTAAGTTGCTCCACGTACCTATTACAACTAGCTTTGTGTTTCCTGTTGTCTATATCAATTATTTAGAAACCACAAATGGTACATGAAAAACCACGAAATTGAAAGACAAGTACATACTATATGGTAATAGGCAATTCTAGGCAAAGACCTTTTACTACATTTAAGAACATTAACTGTGTGGTTTGGTTAGTGACACGCACCAGAGAATTTCACATAGTATATGCTAAGATTGGTTGCTTTCCATACCATTAAATCTCTTCCTTTCGCTTGAAAAGATACCGACAATCAATCTTTTGTTACTGGAATCTAGGGCACCTTATTAATCCTACAATACAGGAGACATGATCAGTGGATATTATATTGTGTAATAGTAGCCAATCAGGATACTTTAAAGCATAACCTGCTCTATGCTCAGTCAATACCCACTATAAAGGCAAATTCATCTATGGAGATTCAAGCTAAAAAATTTGCCATGTGGTTGTTATATATACTAGCTTTACTTGAACCCGTACAAAGCAATGGTTTGTGTACTAAAACTGTTAGAAAACATAATAGATAATTTTATATTCGAATAAATTAATTATATAGTAGTATCTCAATATTAATGTTCATTGTGTTTATGTTTGCACATCTCCTTCTCGCTTGGACACGGGTTTATAGATTAGTATTTGTACATACATGCCGACTAGACACTAATACATTTTGCACAAGTTAAAATAGTGAACTACATTGTTGAAAGAGAGAATTATGTCCAATTTTTACATAATAAAGCAAATATCATTGGATTCATCTTATAGTTTGGCATGGGGCTATAAGGATAATGGTTCATTTTATAATTTTGCACGAAGATCCAAGGACAAAGGCGATAATCTCTCACTATAGCTTTCTAGCATTTTACTTATAAAATAAAATTATCTTATTACCATGACTGTCGTTGGTATAAAATTAAATAACTAAAAAGAAAATGAGGAAGGCAGGTTTACTTGGAAATTATATTAAATACATTGATGTTATATATTTTGTTGAAAAAATATAGTAATCATGTACGGGTCTGCTGGAAACAGGCTTACGATCATATTAAAGGGCATATACAGGCTAAAGAAAACATATAAAAATCAAAAAAGAACACTAGAGTTTAAAGCTCATTTTTATAGAGTCCATTGTGTTTCTATGATTACCTGATAAGTAGTAAGACCGACCCGAACAACGATGCTGCAAATTAAAAGCCTAGAAGATGAAAGAAACAAAAGTTATTAACTATATTTTATTTTACAGAGGACTTTATGTCATGGAAAAATTAAATGTAAAGATTAAATTTGAAGTTTGAATACTCATTGTTATCAAATATGTTCTGAAAACTTCACCTTTTAAGTGTCTATGTAGCAAAATTACCACGACTAAATGTGTAAAAACCAAGAAAAACGTAGAACTGAACTAAAAAAATAAAATAGGCAATTAAAGAGGTTTTTCTTGGAGTGTTCCTTAGAGTGTTCAATTCACATGGTTATTTGGAATGCATATTCATGTACATATTCCATATTCATGTACATATTATAGTCATTCAGCCCTTAATTATCTGGTATATATGGCGGGGTTAAGGTACCTCAGGCCAGACTCTTTGCCAAGAAATCTTTGCTTAATGGACCCGACCCCAACAAAGAAGACGACAGAGAAGAGAGGTTATGATACTCGCAGGAATTTGCACGTCATGTCCTGTTAAGGTCATCTTTTGAATTGCATTTATCTTCGTCTTCTAAGTAATGTTTTACCTCTTTCTGGACATGCACTTGAGTGGAAGCTCCCGAAATGTAGACACATCAGCACTTACAAGCAAGAGGTAATGATCAGGCCTCCTATATTTTCTCCGTTGTGTAATGTACTCCCTCTGTCCCAAAATACATGTCCCTTTAACTTTTTACACGCATTTTAAGGTGAATAAAAAACGTAGCTTCCTATATTATTTTTTGAATTTTCTTTTCTTGAATTGAAATTCAATATTTAAACATTTATTCAGAAAAATAAAATTTTAAAAATAACATATGGAGTTATCATTTTTGAACATCTTAAAATACGCGTAAAAAGTCAAAGGGACATGTATTTTGGGACGCATCCAGTATCAACTTTTACATCCCTTTTGTTGGTAGAAATAAAGGTGGTCCCCAACCAACCAACGTTTCCTCTGATGGAAAGAAATTTCATGGAGCGGTGTAGGTATTTTCTACTACGCGCATGTGTTTTCTAATTCAAGCATCAATCTTATAACATGCATCTTTCCTTTCATTATCAAAAATGCATGATACATGCATTCTCTAGCATTGTTCACTTTCTATTTTGTTTAAGTGATGAAGTAAGCCAAGAACATTTAGTCTTCGAATTTAGAGCGATTAGTTTCTCCGATATTATTGTATTTTCCCTGGCATGCTTCTTTTTCTCAACAAAGTGAACGCACATTCCGTTTGGCCACTATGAACTAAAAGAAATTTTGCATCAATGGTTGAACATTATATATGTCAGTACTTGTTATAGTACGAACTTGTTGCTTACACATTAAAATATACCTATCTCGATAGCTATAGATGTTAACGAAAATTTCACAGGTCTAATTTGTACTAATCATTATTTGACATAATTTTTTAGCAACTTATCTTTGTACACAGAGGATAAAAGGAATAAGAATTCCAAATTATAGTCGGAGTATATGATGGGGATATTATTTAGGCTGGCGAAGCTTAAATATATACACACTTTTGGCATTTTTCTTTAACATTAATCATGTTTTGATCATTTCAGGTATTAGACTATGCATATTGAATCAATTGAAGTCAACGGCAGGTAGGTTCAAAAGTTTGGTGTTGTATGAAGCATTTATGTGAAAGTTACGAAATGTACATATGTTACTTGGATTACATGGGATGTGTACATTTCATTTTGTAACATAACATGTTGATTTTGCAATCTCAACAATTTGGTGTTGTATAAAACAGTTATGGGAAGCTACAGAATGTATACATGTAGGATACTTGGATTACATAATTAGGGACTTGGACACTTCATTTTGTAACATATGATGTTAATTCTGCCATCTTAAATCCCTAAAGGGATGCATTTTTCTATGTTGCTAGAAAATGACCCGTGCTTTGCAAGGGTTTTTATGCTAGTTAAATATATAATTAGACATACAAAAAATGCATAATTGGTATACAAAACAGATTATGACAGATGGGGGGCGGTGTATATGTTGTCCCCTCTGACTTTCTCTTTTTTTCCTTCTTTTTTTTTGTTAGTCAATCTACTTCCCATATAAAATGAAAGTTCAATAATGTCTTTTTTTTTTTTTTTGAACAAAAGGAATCAATTCATTAATCAAAAGTCATACGGCATCTACAAATACAATCGAAAGGACAGACGTTTAAGGGGATTGCTGTTGAATCCTTCCTAGAGGCAACCAAGCGTTGAAGATGATTGAAAGTATGACCAGTAGTTTTTTTTCATCGGACTGTTCTGTACAAACACGACCATAGATGCGATCCCATAATAACCTTCATTCCTGAATCAAAACCATGAAAATCTTGCCGATCTATAACCTCGGTCATAGAACACATCAAAACCCAATCAAAACAAAAACTCAAACTCACACAAGGAGAGACTAACAAAACCCAAATAAATTGGAAAATTATTGAAACCTAAATAAATTGGGAACTTATTGAAAAAAACAAGATCAGAAACAAGAAAACGAAAAGGGATTGGGGCTTTTCACCGGTGAAGACCGATGAAAGCCCCTTCAAAACTGAGGCTAGGGTTTTAGAAAAGAGAGCGTCGTTATATTAATATCTTAATAACTGAATTGAAAAAAAAAATATCTCTTATTAAAGTTAGCTAAGCAATCATATTAGAATGACGGCTCCCAATTCTTCCCAGAGACCAATTTGCAAACGAGTTTAATCCAACCATAAATCTTGTAATAATGTCTTACTTGGTTCGCTATAAATATTAAAATAATAAGGATTCCAAGTATTTTACGGACATTGTTTTGTATACCAATTCTAACAATAATTCCTATATTCATTTCTTACTATTATAATAATAATAAATTTGAAAGTAATTAGAAAATGAGATGAAGATAATAATGATTATTTTATTGATAGAAATGAAGTTAGAGATGACTAGTGGTTCTAGTGTTTGACCGTTGGAGCAGGTTAAATTCTTTAAATTCTAACTTAAGAACTCATATATGCAACTTTTGGAATTCTTCTTAATACCCAAAACTATTCTCAAACTTTTTCTGTAATATAGTTAAATCTCGATAAATGAATACGTTCGTGACCGAAAAATTTTATTCATTATCGAGATTATTCATTTATCGAGGTCAAAAATACACTGTCTCTATTTTGTCGGGATCGGAAAAAATTATTTATTTGATGAGGTTATTCGTTTATCGAATATTCATTTATCGAGGTTATACTGTATTGATGTCGTATGTGTATATAATTAATAATTTCGTGATAATAATAATATGGACATGTATGCATATGAACTCACAATCCTGTGTTAATGTCAAGCCATTTCGAAAATTTTGTGAGAAAGTTTTTGGGAATATATTTGGAATACCTATCACTACTCTATAAAAATAATTTAGATAGATCTTTTTATCCAAAAACATTTAAACTATTTATTATCTTGTTTTTAGTTGGTTGTTAGTGATCTTTATATCCTTAAAAAATGTTTATAAAATTAAACATGTTATTGGATTTAAGTAATTTTTTTATTAATGTTAATACAGTATACATATTTTAGTATATATTTTAAAATTCAAAAAATTATATACATTTAATATATTATAGTGTAAAAAAAAATTAATTATATTACAAATTAAAAGTATAATTTTTTTTATGTGATAATCTTTTTAAAATGATAAATTCTTCCAGTCCAAAGAGATTTTAATGTATTGCACTTATACATTTTCATATTGTTAAAAAATTTGTAAAATAATTTATTAGTAATATTATTTGCCAAATAAATGAAATTCGTTCCAACCCTTTATATATTATTAAATACTACCTCTATTTCAGAATAATAATTGCTTGACTTTTGCCCACAATATTAAATATTTTAATTGCATAATTAAAATTATTTTTCCAAAAAACAAATCTTTTGAATAAAAGTATTTAGTTTTAAAGTTGAGTTAGGAGCTTGGTATTACAGGAATATTGTGATTTAAGACACGACAACCCCAACCAAAAAATATTTCAAAAACAAAAATAAGTGCAACCAAACATATACAGAACGATATATAACTACAAACATATAAAGATACTGCAAACACATTTATGAGTACCAGTTACAGCAAAAATACGTAAGACAGTAACTTCACACGTAGGGCTGTCAAAAAAATCCGAAAAATCCGATATCCGACCGAAAAATCCGATACCGAATCCGAAAAAAACGGATAATATCCGTATTCGAAAGAAAACGGATATTATTCGTATCCGAATCCGTATCCGAAAATAGCGGATACGGATATAGGCATATCCGTATCCGAAATATCCGATATCCGAAAATTTATAAATATATATATATAAATAAATAAATATATATATATATATATATATATATATATATATATACTTTTCAGAATATATAATTTATAATATAATATCTATAATATATTATTTATGTATTAAAATTTAATTATTTATTATTTAATTCATTAATAACTAAAGATATTTACATTAATAACTAAATGTCTAAATTACACACAAGTGACAAGACACAGTCAGTCAGTCACACAACTACACAGTTACGAACCCTAATTTCTGTGGCCGCCTCACTCACGACTCACTCACCTTCGCGACTTCAATTCACCTTCGAGTTCACCATCTTCAATTCACGACTTCATCTCCACTGATCCACTCTCCAGACTCAATCTCGCGCTTTCTCTTTGGTAAATATTCTTAATCCAACTAAATTCGTTGATTAATCCTTATATCCTAAATAGATTTACCTGTTTTTTCTAATTAGGAAAATAATAATGATCAAGTTTATCTAATAGGTTTATTTAATGTTATTGCTGTTTAATTAGTTGATTTTTTTCGATTGGATTTCTTCTTGCTGTTGCTATATATGTGATTGACTTGTATTGTATTCTTTATCCAGAGCAAATCAACTGAAAGGAAGCTTCAATGGAACAAGGTATTTTGCTTCTTCGTTATTTTGTTTATATATCTATATATATGTGTATGTGACTGTGTGTGTTATTGTATTTATTGCAGCAAATGCTTCAACAGCATCCTCTAATTCAGTTGGCATGACATCAACGGCCTGCAATGAAAATATTTCTGTGAATGTACCACTGAATGTACCACCAGACGAAACTGTAACAGACAGTGACAAAGGAAAAGGAGAGGGACAACCTGCGAAAAAGCAAAAGCCACTAAAGTCGGCTGTTTGGGCACACTATAATCGTATCGAAAGCACAACTAAAGAAGGTACGAAAAATGTTGAAGCTATTTGCAAATATTGTCACAAGCCATTTAACGGGGGGAGTGATAAAGGAACCAGTCATTTGAAAAATCACATTGATAAGTGTCGAATGAGATTAATAAAACTTCCTGTGAATCAAATGCTCTTAGGGAAACAAGTTAGTACTGAGAATCCTCAAGCTAACTTAGCAGTTCATAAATTTGATCCCGCTGTTGAGAGAGAGTTGTATGCAAAAATGGTTGCTAAACATGATATGCCTTTTCTTATGTCTGAATATGATTACTTTCGTCTTTGGATATCTTATATAATGCCTTCTTACAAGCATCGATCAAGAAATACGGTTAAATCTGATTTGTTAGCTGTGTATGCAACCGAGAAAGAGAGGATTTATAAGGAACTTGAAAATCTAACATCTAGGGTTAGTCTCACTACAGATGGGTGGAAACCGAAGCATCAAAATTTATCTTATTTTTGTGTCACTTGTCATTATATTGATGATGATTGGGTATTGCACAAGCGTATTATTGCTTTTCGTGTTGTTCCATATCCACACGCGGGTGTTAATTTGAGTGAGTGGTTGAAAGAGAGAATATTAGAATGGAATATCGACAAGAAACTATCTTCGGTTGTTGTTGATAATGCTTCTAATAACTTAGGGATGCTCCAAGGTATTAAGACTTGGTTAAATGGGAAAAAGGCACTTGTTCATAATGGCGACATGTTTCACATGCGTTGTGTACCTCATATTCTGAATTTAATTGTCAAGAGTGGGTTAGAAATGCTTCATCCTTTAATCGAAAAAATTCAATTAACTGCAAGATATATTGGATCATCTGTGCAAAGGGATGAAAAATTTAGCCTAGCCTTGTCTCAAACTAAACTGAACTCTAAAAGGCGTATTCCGTTAGATGTAGACACGCGTTGGAACTCGACTTATGACATGATTGTTGCATCTCTTGAACTTCGTTTGGCTATTGAACGTCTAAAGGAATTAGACACTGATTACAAACACTTGCCTTCAGAATTTGAGTGGGAAAATGGGAAGAAAGTGGGTGAGTGTTTAAAGATATTTTCAGAAATAACAAAGAGACATTCGGGTGTGAAATATCCAACCGCGAACTTATTTTTTATTGATGTGATTCAAATTCGAATGAGAATTAAGACGTGGGCTGATTCTAGGGATGAATGGATTAGTTTAATGGCAAGTAAAATGCAACTTAAATTTGACAAGTATTGGGAAGAATGTAACAAGTTGTTGACTGTTATAATCTCGAAAAGAGATTATGATAATGGGACAGAGCCACTGAGGGAGTATCACAATGTATACTTTTGAGAGAGCTTAGGACTGTGACTGAAAGCTGAGAGTGTGGCTGATTTTGAGCTTAGGACCTAATTAGAGAGGCTATGACATCCACGGAACATTTTTCACCCATGATATGTGGTTTCATATCTCTTAAAGTACTACATCTGGAAGCCCTTGTTATCCAAGACAACAACTTTTCTGGTACAATTCCTCAAATATACCCAAAAGAATGCAACTTGAAGGTGATATCCTTAATTAGGTTGAATGTTGCTAATGTTGGTACCTAAAGTCGAAAGCTGTGATTTTGCACTATAGTTCTATCGGTTTGGTTATGCGCATTAATCTTTATTAATGTCCAGGGGGAATCATACTTTCCATTTTGTTCACTCATTTCTTATTTTCTTTGGTGTCTCCTACAGTCCTACTTAAACAATTCGACATCTAGCAAATCTTTCATTCTTTTCATCAGTTCCCGCCTAAAGGCAAAATTCGTAAAGCATTAGTTCTTCAAACAACAAGAAAAATTTGTGGCATTCCCTTTTTTTATGTGAGCAAAACAATGAGCCAAAAGCCAGAGGTAAAGAATTCAAAGTTATGCAAGAGTGACTTAAAGCATCCAAGGCCTTGAATGAAAGTCTATAGAGAATTAGAGATCTATACAAGAATCTCTCCTGTTTCAGTTTTACAAATGGTAAAACTGAAACAAGAGTACATGGTTCTTGTGGATACAGAAACATTTATAAACCAAAAGGACTATTTCATCCTTTCTAAACTTTCCGAATAATATGTTTGTCTATTTCCTTTTGACAATTTCAACACCGACTCATGCTTTACACAATTCACGAGCACAAAATATTTACAATTATTAGAAAATCTTTAATATCAATCCCAAACACTGATTTTGAGTAAAACATACTACATATGCCTTGCTAATATAATTACCATTATTTAATATGTGAATACGGAAATGTGGGGAAACTAACATATACATAGTAAGTAATAACCACATCAAATGAGTCCGGCGTGGTGCAGCGGAGGTAAAACTGCTCCTTATGCTAGATAAGTAGTTAGGTCTCACGATCGATTCTCATAATAATGTAACATTGTCTTGAACAAATAAATAAAAACATTTTTGTATTCAATAGGATGTAAATATGTGAATTCCATGACAAGATATATAATATATCCAGACAAGTCTACACATTTCAAAAACCTACAAAGATCTTATATTATGAGGAATTGTTTTGTGGCAATTTGTCAATATCAGATCAATTACATATCACCAAGCAAGAATGATAATTATATATGCTTCAAAGATTGGTAAGATCTTACAAGTAATTTTCAAATTTCCATGCTTTAAATATTTGGTTGGGAAATTTTATTTTCATCCCTATCTGAATCTTTTACTATAATGGGGGTGTTTGGAAGTTAGAGGATTGGGGTGAAATTAGAGGTTTGAGGTAGATTAGAGGTTTGACCAAATGAAACCTCTAATGTGAGTGTTTGGTTGTTAGAGATTTGAGTTAGAGGTTTGGGATCAAAAAGCTAATTTTGAAAAAGCTCATTTTAGGAGCTTTTTCAACTAGAGGTTTGCTATGTGTCACAAAAAGTTACTCAAAAACCTATTTACCAAACACTTTTATTCAAAATAGCTAATTTAAATACGCTAGTCAAAACAGCTAATTCAATCCGCTAGTCAAAACAGCTAATTCAATCCGCTACAGCTAACCGCTATCAGCTAATTGCCAAACAAGGCCAATATGTTTATCATCTATCTCTTTTGACAACTTTGACACCAACTCATCTTTTCCACAAAGCCTAAGCCCTTTATAAAGATCAGGTAAGGTATAAGAATTAGGAGCAATACCTCGATCTAGCATCTCCCTCAGAACTTGGACTCCTCCATTATAATCCTCATTCCCGCATAATGCCGACATCAACACGTTCAACGTATATTCATTTGGATGACAACCACTTCTTATCATGTTTTTATACGATTGATACCGCTCAGAGTCCTTTCGGGCACATTGTCCAATAATTAACGCAGAAAAGGTTGATGAGTTTGGAACCAATTTTTTCCTATCAAGTTCCTTCACTAGGTATGCAGCTTTCTTAGTCATTCCCTCCTTGCATAGCCCCAAAATCAATGCATTGTAAGTCAAGATATCAGCTTTGATTTCATTCCTGGACATCTCCTCAAAAAATCGCCTGGCCATATCGTTATTACCTACCTGGAAATACCCATTTATCAATGTATTGTAGGTAACAGTATTAGGAGTCACATTTGCTCCTTTCATCTCATTGAAAATCTTATTTGCTTCTAGCAATTTTCCTTCCTCTCAGAGTCCATGAATAAGCGTGTTGTACGTAATACCACTTGGGTTCACACCATTCCTAATCATCGAATCTTTGAGCTTCAAGGCAGAGCTCAAAAGGCCCTGTTTGCAATATCCACCAATCAACGTATTATACGAAGCAACAGTTGGATTAAACCCCAAGCTCTCCATCTCCTTAAATACTACAACCGCCTTCTCCAATTTCCCCAATTTGCAGTAAGCAGCCACAACCATATTAAAAGTAAAAACATTCGAAGAAATCCTCGACCTCTGCATTTCCTTATAAAACTTCACCGCAATATCCCCCCTATTCAATTTAAGCAACGAGCTCAACAAAGCGTTACACGACTCCACAGTCGGTAAAAACCCATAACTCTTCATCCAACAAAAAACATCCGTAGCATTCCTAATTTTCTTCAAATGAGCATACGTCTGAAACAGCAAATCAAAAACCCTCGGCGAAGAATCACAACCTCTATACCAATAAACCAACTCCTCAAACAACTCCGAACCAAAATTAACCGACCCCGAATCAAGAACCTCCCTCAAAACACTTTCCGCAGACTTAAACTTACGATGCTTAGTCAAAATATGCAAAATCATTGAATGGGTTTCAAGATTCCGAAAAGACGGGTTTTTAACCCAAACCACTTATAGAATTTAGACGAAAGAAGATGGTCATTACGGAACTTTAAAAGAATGTGTTTTACTCGAAAAAGAGACAACCCAGATGCTAATTTATCAAGTTGAGGCGAATCAGAGTGAATGAGATGACTACAAGCTACATTTATAAAATCAAGATCCTGGCCTTTAGGTTCAGGAATGGTTCTATGAGGTAATGGGGTTGGATTAAAATTCTTATTTTTTATGAATCTTTGTGTTGAAGATGCAAATGGGGTTTGATTAATTAGAGTGGAGAATCTACGGAAATGCATAATTTATGATTCTTGAAATGAAACTGTGTGGAACTTGATTATGATAGAAATATACTTGCATATTTTAATTTTTCAATCAGTATATATACATACAGGCATCTTGTAAGTATAAGATATGAACAGTGACAAGATTAAGAGAGTGATGAATGGAGATGAACCTCAGAAATTACACACATGTGTGTGTTTAGACGTCGCCGCCGCAGAATAGCAGCAACTTCGCTCGCCTTGCTTCTCTCAGTTTTTTATTAAAAAAAATCAATTATATTTGATTAACTAGAGGGTTAAACACAAAATTTATTTATTTGGCTAATTACAAAAAAATTAATGAATACGAGTACATTGTAATTCCGACAAAACGTGTTAGAATTTGTTTATATATTATGAAATTCATTAAATTGTGATTTTTTCAAAGTTTAAATTATAAATGCATAACATTTGAAAATTTTTAAAAATTATATTGAGTAACAAAATTACTCGGCACCACCTTTGGCGGTCGAACCCTCTTCATTGTTAAAATAAATTAATTTATAAAATATAATATTCAAGTATTCAATTATATCCTATATATAATAAGAGTAAGGGGTTTACTACCATAGACCTCATAATCGATTCCTAACAACTACTTTTTATATATACTTTATTTTAAGTTATAAGATCAAATATAAATAATTAATTAATAACTTAAACTATATATAAATAAGTTTCCTAAATTGAATAGAATTATCAATACAAAATTCGTAATTATCTTTTCTCTCCAATTTCTAAGCAGCTTCTCTTGGAATATAATTATTAAATTATAACTAAATTAACGATTATTTTGTAAATTTCGCGTGGGCTGTAAAGTCGTTCAAAACTGAATTTTACAACTCAAAATCTGATCCAAGTAAAGAGAGTAATATAATCCAATAAATTCATCTTTATAAATATTTAATTATTGAATATAAATAAAATATTTAATTACAATTTAAATATGATATGACATAGAAACCAAATAGAAATAGAATTTGATTTTTCAAAGAATATTTTCTTATATGATATAAATTGTAAATAAATTGTTAATTATTATAAAATATAAAAATCTAATTATAATACAATTATAAATAGAATATGATCTGAATTGTATCATTATATTCTATATAATAAATGTATATTCATATTATCCCAAAAATCTATACTATTATATAAATTCCGAAACATTGAAAGTTTTGGTACCTGTTTTTTGATACTTAGTGAATTTACTTATACTAGCTTATAACCCGTGCGATGCACGGGTTTCTTTTGATATATTATAAATTTTATTTTATTCTATAATTATGTTTTTATATAATTATTAATTTTAAAAATTATTTTGGTATTAATTTAATAAAATTTGAAGTAAATTTAATAAATGATTTTCATGATTTAAAATTTATAAAATAAAATTTTAAGTTAAATATGTCGTTAACAGAATTTGAACCTTTAATATTTAGTAAATTAATTTAATCATTAAATATACCTTATAATTATATCTAACGGTTCTTATTAATTACTAAAAAACTAATAGTAATATGGTGTCATATTTTTGGTTATACATTAATGATTGTAAATTTATGTTTTAAATTAAAAGGTAGTGCATTTAGTTAGAAAAGAAATATTAATGATTGGAAGATTATGATTGCAAAATTATGTTTTAAATTAAAAGGTAACGTGTTTTAATTAGAAAAGAAATATTAATGATTGGAAGTTACGATAGTTTAGGTACACATAAAGGGTAATATGTTCAATTAAAAGTAAACGTATTTTAAATTGATTGAAAGATAAGATATTTTAGGTATTTATTAAATTTTAATTAATAGTACAATTATGTTTTTATATAATTATCAATTTAATAATTTTTAATATTTTATTTTAACATAATTTAATATACTTATATTTACGTATTATACTAATATTTTCTTATTATAAACAATGTACAGGATTTTTAATATATTTTACTAATAATTGAAAATATGGTGTGATATTTTTGAGTATATATTAATGATTGTAAGATTAGTTTTAAATAAAAATGGTAACGTATTTTAATTAGAAAGAAAATATTAATGATTTGAAAATATGGTACGATTGATGTTTTTATAAAAGGTAATGTCTTGAGTTAAAAGTAAATGTGAAAATGGCAATAACTAATTACCATTAATTATATTATGTCATTATTTATTTTAATAATTAGGATAACCAAACCGAAAACCAAACTGACCAAACTTTCAATCTTTCGGCTTTAATATATTAGTATAGATAAAATATAAAAGATATTGTATTTTAACTGACAAATGAAATTATTTAGTTATTGAAAAATTGAAAATGTAATATGTTTATCCTGAAAAAGGAAATTTATTAATAATGGAGAAATTTTAGTTAGATAAAATATAAAAGTTATGTATTTTACCTGAAAAATGAAATTATTTAGTTATTGAAAAATCGAAAAAAAACTATGTTTAACCTGAAAAAGGAAATTGATTAGTTAATAGGATGGATTTTATCTATAATTGAGTAAGGGTAAATAAGTTGATTATGTTATTTTACTAAATAAAATAGGTCATAGTTTTTAAAAAATGAGAAATTAATGTTACCAGTGATATTTCTAGGAAAAAAGGGAATTTAATTAGAAAAAATAAAAAAGACGATACATTTTAGCTAAAAAGGTAATCGGTTAATTATTAGTATTATAATATTATTATTTTATTTTTATTAAATAGAAACGCCCGTGATAATACTGAAAAAAGAGAGGTTTAAGTAAGAGAAAAGAAAAAAGGTAACGTGTTTTGGCTGAAAAAGGTAACCATCCATATATGATTGGAAAAAGAGAGATTTTAGTTAGAGAAAAGAGAAAAGGTAACGTGTTTTGGCTGAAAAATGTAATTAATCAGTTAATAGTAATTATAATATAATTATGTTATTTTATTAAACAAAATTGTTAGTAGTGTTTTTAAAAAAGAAGGAATTTTAGTTAGATAAATTGTAAAAGATATTGTATTTTACCTGAAAAAGGAAATTATTTAGTTATTGGAAAATAGAAAAGGTAATATGTTTAACCTGAAAAAGGAAATTTATTAATAAAGGAGAAATTTTAGTTAGATAAAATATAAAAATATTATATTTTACCTGAAAAAGGAAATTATTTAGTTATTCCGTACCGACCGACCGACCAACCGACCAACCAAACTTTTAATGTTTCGGCTTTTATATAATAGTACTAGCTTAAAACCCGTGCGATGCACGGATTTCTTTAATATTATATGAATTTTTTTTATTAGTTTAAATTAATTTTTTTAAAACATGAATTCTAGAGGTTTAAATTTTTATATGAGATGATTTGATAATAATTATATAAATGTTATCAGTGATATTTCTAGAAAAAGAGTGATTTTAGTTAGAAAATATAGAAAAGATGATAGGTTTTAGTTGAAAAAGGTAATCGGTTAATTATTAGTATATTATTATTTTATTTTATTAAATAAAATGCCCGTGATATGATTAGAAAAAAAAGAGAGAAATTAGTTAGAGAAAATAAAAAAAGGTAACATGTTCTAGATGAAAAAGGTAATTGATTAGTTTATAGTAATTATAATTCAATTACATTATTTTACTAAATACAATTACTCGTAATATTTTTAGAAAAGGAGAAATTAATATTGTCCTTGATATTTCTATTAAAAGAGGAATTTTAGTTAGAAAATATAGAAAAAATGATATGTTTTAGTTGAAAAAGGTAATCGGTTAATTATTAATATTATTAGTTTATTGTATTATATAGACCACCCGTGATATAATTGGAAAATAGATATTTTAGTTAGTGAAAATAGAAAGGTGAGTGAAAATTAAAAAGATGACATGATTTATGTAAAAAAGGTAATTGATTAGTTTATAGTAATTAAATTTAATTATGTTATTTTACTAAATAAATTACTCTTAGTCTTTAGATAGTGAGAAATTAATGTTGCCCGTGATATTTCTAGAAAAAAGGGAATTTAATCAGAAAAATAGAAAAGATGATACGTTTTAGCTGAAAAGGTAATCGGTTAATTATTAGTATTATAATATTATTATTTTACTTTTACTAAATAGAAACTCCCGTGATATAATTGGAAAAAGAGATGTTTTAGTAAAAGAAAAAAAAAAGGTAACGTGTTTTGGCTGAAAAGGGTAACCGCCCATGATTGGAAGAAGAGAAATTTTAGTTAGAGAAAAGGTAACGTGTTTTGACTGAAAAAAGTAATTGATTAGTTAATACTAATCATAATGTAATTATGTTATTTTATTAAACAAAAATTCCATGATATAATTGGAAAAAGATAAATTTTAGCAAAAGAAAAAAGGTAACGTGTTTTGGTTGAAAAAGGTAACCGCCCATGATATAATTGGAAAAAGAGGGATTTTAGTTAGAGAAAAGAGAAAAGCTAACGTGTTTTGGCTGAAAAAGGTAATTGATTAGTTAATATTAATCATAATGTAATTATGTTATTTTATTAAACAAAATTGTTTGTAGTGTTTTTAACAAAGGAGAAATTTTAGTTAAATAAAATGTAAAAGATATTGTATTTTCAGGTTATTGAAAAATAGAAAAGGTAATATGTTTAACCTGAAAAAGGAAATTGATTAATAATGGAGAAATTTTAGTTAGATAAAATATAAAAGATATTGTATTTTACTTGAAAAGGAAATTATTTAGTTATTGAAAAATAGAAAGATAATATGTTTAACCTGAAAAAGGAAATTGATTAGTTAGTAGGATGGATTTTATCTGAGTAAGGGTAAATAAGTAAAATCAACCGTACCAACCGACCGACCGACCGACCAACCAACCAACCAACCAACCAAACTTTTAATGTTTCGGCTTTTATATAATAGTATAGATAGATACCATTCATTATAAAGAAACATAAATACACCTAAAACAAAATAATAACATAATATAATTAATGGTAATTAGTCGAGATAATACATTTTATAAACACCTAAAAACATCAATCGTATCATATCTTTCCATCATTAATATTTTCTTTCCAATTAAAACACGTTATAATTAATGATAATTAGTCGATTAAGATAATAAAATTAATGGTAATTAGTCGATTGCCTTTTTCAAATTAATATAATAAAATTAATGGTAATTAGTGATTGCCTTTTTCACATTTAATTTTAGTTGAACATATTACCTTTTATAAACACCTAAAAACATCAATTTTATCATATCTTTTAATTTACAACAAATCTTACAATCATTAATATATACATGAAAATATCACATCATATTTCTCAATTATTAATAAAACTAGCTTATAGCCCGTGCAAAGCACGGGTTATTTTTATTTTTTTTAAATTTGTTTATAGTTTAGTATATATAATATTTTAAACATTATTTTTAGTTTAGTATTAAATCTAAATTAATATGCTGTTGGTGGGAATCGAACCTTCAACCTTTCTATATAACATAATCTAGTATTAATTTTATATTAAAATGTTGTTGGCGAGATTCGAACCTTAGACCTTCATCTTTTAGTATTGTTGTATCTAACGGTCATGATCTATTTGAATTGAAGATCTAACGATTGTGAATGAGGATAACCAAAAATAAGGAGATAACCAAAAATAAGGGGGTAACCGACTACAAATTATACCCCCTTTCGCTTATTATAATATAGTATAGATATATTAAAAATCGTATACATTGTTTATAATAATGAAACATGAATATAATCTGTAAACATGAGTATATTAAATTATATTAAATAAAAATTTAAAAAATTATTAAAAATAATGATTATGCAAAAACATAATTATAATATTAAATAAAAATTATAATATAATACAAGAAACTAGTGCATTGCACGGTTTATAAGCTAGTAATATTAAAGATCTAAAAGCGATATAAAAAACTTGTTAGGCCTGAGGCGGTCTGCCATGATACCGGTTGGAGTGTCCAGAAAATACATATTTTGACCAAAAAAGATATAAAAAATAAAAAACTTAATATATTTCTATCTATCTATACTATTATATTAAAGTTGGAAGTTTGTTAGTTTGATTTTCAGTTTGGTTATCTTAATTATTAAAGTAAATAATAATAATAATTATATTATATTATATTACAAAAATAGCAACTTAAAAAACTAATTACTAATATTAACGTAATTATATTCCGATTAAAATTCCTCCACCCGTATTGAGTTTCTTCTTGGACTCTTTCTTCTGTTCTGCTCCAACAACTCAATTACCCATCTTCTCCAAATATTTCATTATCACCAGTGTCAAAAGTCTGATCACCCAACTAGCCAATAATCAATTAGTTGTTGAATCAAGATACCATCCTAATAAATATTTTAGAAAATAATATAATTAATGATAAGTAGTCGATTATCTTTTTCTGTTTTTCATAGATATTATCTTTTATAAACACTTAAATTTATCAATTGTACAATATCATTCAATCATTAATATTTACTTTATAATTAAAACAAATTATCTTTTAATTTAAATTGTAATCTTACAATCATTAATATATACCCAAAAATATTATATCATACCGAATTAATACATAAGAAAATAATATAATTAATGGTAAGTAGTCGATTGTCTTTTCAAATTAAAATGTGTTACTTTCTATTTAATAGATATTACCTTTTATAAACACCTAATTTATCATTTGTACCATATCTTTCAATCATTAATATTTTTTTCAACCATACAACGAATCATGATCATTAGATTTTTAGTAAAATAAATAAGAACCGTTGGATGTTATAATAAGATATATTATATTTTTTAATTACTCTACGAAAGATCAAAGACTCGAATCCCGTCAATATAATATTTAATTTAAAAAATCTGCACATAATTCTTTCTACTATTCTTTCTTCTACGATTTTAGGTGTAACAAAACTAAATAAGTGGAAAACCTAAATAACTCAACAAAGAACTTAATTTAAAAAAAAACTTAAAAAATGACATATATAGGTTAACAATATAACAAATTGAAAAATACCTAGAAAAATATTGACATCACAAGCATATTCTACTGACTAAAAAAAGGGTTTTTTTTAAAACTACCCAAGCTGCAATAGATTTTTTCAAAAATACGACTTACAACCTTTGCAACCCTTTTTTTTGGGGGCAACCTTTGCAACCTTTTTTTACCTGCGTTTTAAGCTCATTTGCAACCTTTTCCACCTGCCAATTTTGCAACCTTTACTCTAACCTTTTGTGTAGAAAAATTCGACAGTTCCATGACCAGGTCATGTAAACTTTTTTTTTTTTGAAACGAAGGTCATGTAAACTTGTTTGTTTGTATCAGTCGTAATGTAATTTAACACCGTCTCTTTACAAGTCTGCTACGCTGAAAAAATATAACTTTTACAAGAACTCGATAATATATACGCACGCAGAAGTTTTTCGTACTAAAGATTCACATTGTTCGTACTAATACTAGTCCACATTATAAATCGTTACCTGAGTAAGACATTTGGCCTGTTTGGGAAAACTTAAAATAAGTCTTTATGCACTTATTTTCGGGTAAAAATTTCATATTTTAATAATTTTTTTATACAAATATTTAATATATGTTTGAGATTCTAAGTTGCAAAAAAAAAGTTAACTTTTTTCAGAAAAAGTTAGAAATCTCTAACTTTATCTTAAAATAAGTTGACTTATTCTGAAAATAAGTTCCCCCAAATACCCCCGTTAACTAAAGAACTGCCCACATAGCAAGAGTTCACACAGAGCTACTTGATTATATGCCCTTATAAATTTTTCAAAATGTGCATAATGTTGACCAGTTCGCATAAAATAGGACCCAGCAGGAGTACTACCTTTAACGAAAATATTGTAATTCGGAGATTACGTGTAACAGCCCAGCCCGACTTTTCGGACTGTTATAATTTAATCAAATTATCGAACAAAATTCAAATTTAATAAATTCATAAAACAAAATCTCGAAATATCATAAAAATATTCTAAAATTCGGAAATGATACTAAACAAAATAAACCAATGTAAAACCAAAATCCATAGAGACGCAGCTCTTCAAATCTAAACAGCTAAAAAAACTAGAACATTATTAGGGACATAAGTAATAAGTTCCACTCTAATCCAATCCAATTGCAATACCAGCGCTAGTACCTGAAAATTCACAAATAATGAGATACACAGCCCAACAAGAAAACTAATCGAACTAACCAGTGGATCAAGTAAGTTTACAAAAATATTTTACAAATTTTCATAAATCAAAGTTCACAATTTCATAGTTCGTAAATCATAGTTTCAGAATCAAAATAAAAAACGTATAATAAATTCCACAGTTCGCTAAGGTCACAAATACCTGGTGACACAGTATCATGGGTCAGAATTGTCAATAATGCGCCCCTTACTAAGGTATCATAAAGTGTGCACTCCCGAAGACATCATAAAAAAGCACGCCCTAGTAAGGAATCATAGGCTAGTTCCGAAACTATAAGCAATTACTAACGGGTTCACAAGTCATAGTTAGCTGGGAATTCTTATATCTAAAAATCATACTCGATCCAAATTTTCGTAACAAAAATATTAAAAAAAATATAAAACATTTAAAAACATTTCAAATATTAAAACATTTTAAAAATATATCGGAGAGCACGAAAAGTTAACTTAACTCAAATGTCGATCACCTAAATAACCGGTACAAATTAATCCTACCAAACATTTAACAATACATATTACACATTAGTTACATGATCCCACTAGCAAATCAGTAAACTTGGAACATGATGTATGATTTCTTTTTCTTTAATAAGCGTACATGCATGCATATAACATTTTTTTTTCCTTTTTTTTTAGTTCCTAACATGCAAGCTAACCAAAATCATGTAAAACTGAATGTGCACATCAGAGTGATACAACCCAATATGCGCCAATCATTTGCGAGCGAGTTATATACACCGAACTGCAGTATGCTAATACTGTAATACATGCAATTTATACATGTTGGCGTACAAGAATTTACCACTTAACATCTTGAAAAATAATACTATTTTTTATAAAGTATTAACAAACATAGCTATTAAAACAAATATCAAGATATTATAAGCTGGATTGATAATGCATGCAGAAATTATCAAACTAATGTAAATTTAGTGATATAAAAATCAATATCTTAATAATACAATCAAAAGTATTAGTAGATATACAAAATTTAACAAATTTGATTATCACATAAGAAAATGTACATGGCCTGTAGGATAAACAAAACTAATTAACAAATATCATGTACTTATTTGTATCATAAACAGATATCATAAGTATTATTTAAAATATACATTCAATGAAAGGATGAAATAATATATATATATATATGTTACCATACGTGCATGTAGAAACCATCTACGAACAAACCTAGATTACATGTGCCATGATCTAGTAATATGAAAGTAAATGCATGTGTACACAAGACTGACAAACTTTAATAAATCATTTGCAAAACCAAAACTTTGTATGCGTACATAGAAAACATACCTTAATTATGAGAAGAAAGGAAAAATGCAGAGACGGTAAATGGCTAACGCCGCATAAATACATACATAGATATCTTTAACTTGCTTTCATGGGTAAAGAATAAGGGAGTATCGAAGGTGGTTTTTGAACTTGATTCTCTGCTAGTTGTTAATGCAATGAGACACAAAGGTAAGGACATATCTTACTTTGGGGATATTATAGCAGATTGTTTGAGTATTATTAAGGACTTAAGGTCCTCGTCAGTTCGTTTTATTAAACGGTCAGCGAATATGGCAGCTCATAGGATTGCAAGAGAGGCCATTTCTATGCCTGATCGAAAGGAGTGGAACGCGGTTCCTTCTTTTCTTACCAATGTAATTTTGCAAGATTTGAATTAATGGAAATTCATGTTTTGTTTCAAAAAAAAAAAAAGATATCTTTAACTTACGTGAACAAAATGATGTTAATCCATAAATAAGGCAATAGTTATCTTATTCGAATTAGTACTCTACTACTATGCAACTTATGCAAATTTTCTATTTATCTAAATATAATAACTGAATTACGTACATTAATAAATATAGAGAAATAATTTTATTAAATAAAATTATTTTATTTTATTTGCATTAAATATTAATAACTTTACAAATATAATTTACGGATATTATATTCTACCCTCCTTAAAAAAAAATTTGTCCCCAAATTTTACACAAACATTAAAATACTTGAAGATGCAACAAGTTATATATATGTATAACATCTTATTTTCAAATACAATAGCAAATAAATTCATACCTTAATCCTCCTTTGGTTGGTGTTGAGACACTCGTCCGTAGGTAGGTCTAAGAAGAGTTGCCAAAGTGCCCTTAGTTGTATCATTCTTGTCTTTGGTCGGATCACGTTTCGGACATTCTGCAACTCGATGTCCCATGTCGCCACAACTAAAGCAAGCGCCCGTGTTCCATCGACAGTCTTTATCTAAATGATTACAACCGCACCTAGAACACTGTAGTTTGTTCCGTTGAGTTCCTTTATTCGCATTTCCACTAAACCCTCGGTTGCCAAACTTCTTTGCTGGCCCATTATCATTGGGTTAAATCTCAAAGTGCTCACTGAAGTGGAGGGTTAGTATCAAATTGCTCACTCTAGTTATGGGCATCTCATTTGAATCATTAAAGTCATAATAAATATCAAATATATACCTTTAAAATATACTTAAAAATTAAAAATAATTTTTCATTGATTTCTACACATTTTTCTTGAATACTTCCATAACCAAATGAAAGGTTAATAATTCTAGTATTTTTAATAATATATTTATAATTTAAAATGTTTATTTACTATTTATTTTTAATTAAAACAAGGAAAATAACAGTAAAATTAAAAATAAATAGTAAATGAATTTTTAAAAATCTAAATATATTATCAGAAATACTAGAATTATTAACCTTTCGTTTGGTTATGGACGCATTCAAGAAAAATGTGTAGAACTCAATGAAAAATTATTATTTTTTTCGAGTATATTTTAAAGGTATCAATTTGATATTTATTATGACTTTAATGATTCAAATGAGATGCCGATAACTACAATGAGCAATTTGATACTAGCCCTCCACTTCAGTGAGCACTTTGAGATTTAACCCCATCATTGAATCCACTTGCAGGATCGTTCCTCTTCTTACCATCTTCATCCTTCTTCTTCTTTGCATCCATCAAACCCCTTTCAACCACGAGAGCCTTATTAATCACTTGCTCATATGTATTTAGCAAAAAATTTGCGACCGCGTGTCTGATGTCAGCCCTAAGTCCTTCTTCTAGTCTTCTTGCTCGACTAGCTTCATCTGCAACCAAAGTAGGAGCATATTTAGAGAGCTTAGCAAAATACGCTTCGTACTCTGCTACAGTTCGATGTCCTTGCTCAAGCCGAATAAAATCTCTCTCCTTTTGTAAACGTACAGATCTTGGAAAGTACTTGTCAGTCATTGTCGTCTTGAATCTTTCCTAGGTCATAGGGTCAGGATTTCCTTCGTTTCTTCTTTGCTCCATCAGCCACCAGTCATAAGCACTGCCCTGCAACTGATACACAGCTAAAGTCACTTTTTGTGCATCATTAATTCCCATCTGCTCAAATGCATTTTCCATCTCTTATGTCCATTTTTCGACAACAGGTGGATCCGTTGCACCATCAAAAGTAGGAGGATTCAATCGCTTAAACTCTGATACAATGCTCCGCTGAGCCGGTTGCTGGTTCCCAACAAGTGTGGCTATGGTTTGCGCTAGCTGGTTGAAAATATTACCCCCATTATTGTTGTTGTTGTTGCCGCTGCTGTTGTTGTTATTGTTGTTGTTGTAATTCCCTCCACCTCGAGTGCTCATGTTTCCTTACTTTCCTTCACAAATGAAGTAAAACCTTTAGTTGCACAAATAACGATCATATAGCACATAAAATCAAATAACACAAAGAGTCACACATGTCAAAATTCACATAAGCGAGTACATCAGCCCAAAATTTAATTCACTACCCTACGGCACTACTAGAAATATGGCAATAGACATCGGGTAAAAACCGATGGCTTTTCTGAATATGAACCGATGTCTTCGCGTGTGATGTTAAAAGTCTGAAGTTTAGACATCGGTTTTTAACCGATGTCAAATTCATATTTACACATCACTTTTTAATATATTTCTGATGTAACATACTTTAAAGACATCGGTTTTACTACTTAATTTTTTACGAATGATACTTTTCACATCGGTTTATAATCAATACATGTTGTTGAATTTTATATTAGCATCGGTTTTCTTGAAACAATCGATGTATAGAGCTCTATAGACACCGGTTTAATATGATGTCATTTCTGCTTTTTTTACATTAATTTTCACTTATATGTGTTGTTAATTTTGCTTGATTGCATGTATTATTCCTCCTGTATTCAATTGCTAGAACCAAAACAACAAAAAAAAAATTAAAAAAATGGAACTTGGATGGCATTTCTCAACTACTCATTAACAAATTCAAAATTCATTGAACAAAAAGACAGTTTAGCTTAATAACTTATACAATGTCATATTTAATATTTCACTAGGTGTACATGATGCTGATGGGAAGAATGACGTATGAATCTGTAGTGTGTTCTTCCAGACCTATTTCTGCATATAGTGATGCTAGTTTGCTCTCAAGTAAGGAAATGCATGTTTCTGCATGTCACTAAACGATATCTGAAGATGATCCCCTGTTACGTTTATGAATTTCACCTTTCCAGCCTTATCCAAAGTTCTTAAACCCATCCTATCTTCAGTATAGAGTTTTGTCTGCATACAGAATGAAATGGTTAATTTTTATTGAAGAATATCTTGTAGTGTTGTTTACAATCTCTTATGAGTCATTTTAATCCCGTTTGGAGTCAATATTGTGAAGCACATGCATTGCTAATTACCTGTTACACAGGCAAGATTAATTGTGTCCCAGGACCCATCTTCATAGTGACCAAACCAAGATGTCTCCCTTGGTATCAAGGTTTGGTCTTGCTCAAATTGCTCAAAATGATGGACATCAACATTGAAAAAACAGTTGTAAGTAGTGTAAGTAACTCATCGGGTTTTAGGTAATATCAGCAATTATGTACTTGCCTTGATGAGGACCAGATTCTGCAAACTGGAAAACATTTTCTTAAATAACGATTTCTGCTGTCCTGTAATTTCATTGTTAAG
Source organism: Saposhnikovia divaricata (assembly GCA_036435485.1). Lineage (NCBI taxonomy): Eukaryota > Viridiplantae > Streptophyta > Magnoliopsida > Apiales > Apiaceae > Saposhnikovia > Saposhnikovia divaricata. The sequence goes on from CM071598.1 coordinate 64,060,013, forward strand.
CTTTGGTAGAAACACACAACCTTTCATGTAGCCATCAATGTCCTGGTATGAGAATATATCACTCATTTTTCTTATCAATGCTGTAACACATTTAGGAATAATATGTGCTTAAAATGTAGATACATATTGATAACTCATAGTTGGGATTTTGATATAACCAGCAGGTGCCAACCTCTCCTGCAGATTTGTTTACTTCCAAAATTATATAATGAGAACAAATCTGATAGTGAAAATATTTTCTATAAACAGAGATGATTTCGGAATCTGGACAAACTTAGTGTATACCATTAAAGCTTTATTAACAACTTTATTATCTAGCTAAATCATCTAATCAGCTGTAATGAATGATAGTCTATCAGGTTCTTGTTGGATATAGGCTATAGCTAGAATTAGAAAAAGGAGTGGAGACAGAAATTGAACCTCATCAGTTGCTTTAGCAAGGAATATAAGAAAGAACATAGTGACATTCGAGAATTTGAATACAAAAAAAAAGACTATTAACTAATAAGCAAAACAACGATTTCATCTGCATAACTTTGCAATGCCACTGAAGAAAGAAAACAGAGATACCCACTTATGGTTGTTCTTAGTAATAAAAATGTTCCAAATGAAATCAATATGATACACATCTAAAGTGTAAACATTTTATAGGAAAATTTCATGCATGTGTCTTTACAGCAATACCCAACAAGTACAAATTTCACAGCACCTAATAGCTAAAACACTACTTTTAAAAGGTCATCATCCCCTGGTACTCGAGATAAACAACATATAATCACCAAACCATTAATCATGAATTTTTAACCAACTAGGTTTTCAGAGGAACCTTTTTTACTCTGTCGGATATTCGAGCAGGGCCTGTTGTATGAGACTTGAAACGTCCTCTTCCTTCCCCTTGTTTATCCTGCAAAATATGAACCAGCAATCACTATTTACACATGACAGTACTTCAATCTCTGCTAGGATGGGAAATAAAAGAAACATAAACAAGCAACAGTTGATTGAAATTTTCTTTACATTGTACAATGTGCATATTGTACACTAATCAAACCTAGTGTATACAAACAGGATACATGGCCTAACCCACTACAACAAATTACATAGTCGAACCTTTTAGAAGCATTAAGCTTAGAAGCATTAAAGCTCAATGGCCCTTCAGCCAAACTACTAATAGTAGTAGATTCTTTTAAAGTATGTAATTAAAAACATATACAAGTTGATAGTACTAGTAGATCACACTTCCCTTGCGAGTAAAAGAGTTTGATTTAGGAAAAGTTTGTAAGAACAGGGCTTAAGAAATTAATAAAAATACCTCCTGGAACTGTTTTACAACATTCTTAAGTCTGTAATTTGCCAGCCACTCCAAAGTAAAGATATAAGGCACATCCTGAAAAATTAAAAACTTCGTTCATTGTACATCTGTAATAGATATAGCTTAAGAATGTAAAGAGCAGGAGAAAACAAACTGCAGATATTGAAGACGGGCAGTTTAGATATGTTTTATCCAACATTATCTCCATCACATGTACTCTTCCTTTCTTGCCTCTGAAACTCCAAATTGCACACAAACAAATAAGTATCACTATTTTACGTCCCTATGACATACTTAGTAATATAAGAGTACATGACTACATAAAAGAGCCCAATAAATAGAACATAGATATATGGACATACACACACAGAAAGTGAGCAAGAGAGGAAAAAGGAGAAGAATTCTACATTAGCAACTCAAATGCCAAAAGCTCATGAAAAATATATGACTATTTCAAACCTTAACATTCTAATTGGGGAATTTGGAAATCAGTTAATGACAAATAAGAACATCCAAATTCCAATGCTACGGAGGTAATCTACCTTGTCCGAGATAATAAGTAGATTAACAAAGCAAAAAACCTTCATCAAGAAGCAAAAGATGAATAAGAAAATAGAGTAAATTCTAAAGGGAAAGAGAAAGAGAGAGAGAGAGAGAGAGAGAGAGAGAGATTTATTCATAGTCCGTACCTTATCGAGAGGAACAAAAGCAACCTCATCGTGCACAGCTTTCAATTTTGCAATTAACTGGTCAGCTAATCGAATAATTCGAGACAGTGAGATGCACAAACACAATTTAAATCAGATGCACAATAACTAATTAATTAATTGTAAACAAATCAAAAAATAACCTTTCTTTTTATTTCTCGAATTGAGTGAAAAAATGGCGAAGTTGAGAGCGAAGGCGAGAAGAGCGGAGGCGCCAACAGCTCCGGTGAGAGCTATGATGTTGTTGTGTTTATCATTTCTCTGTTTCGCCATTTATAAACCGAGAGAGAGAGAGATGTAGGGAGAGAGATGTAGGGAGGGAGAGAGAGAAAGTTAGGGTTACGTTTGAGAAGGGTGGGGAAGAAAGGGAGAGAGCTCAATTGATTTTGATTCGGGGAGAAATAAACTCAACTGAAGTTATTTTTTTGTTTAATGTGTTTTTTATGAATTTTGTTTTAAATTTTATTGTTTAAGGGACAGCTGGATGGGGTTTGAACATGGGCGGGAGGGGAAATTTAGTTTAAGGGGGAAAAATTTGTTTTAAGGGGGAAATTAATTGTAGAAAATTTTCTAAGGTGGGAAAAAAGATAGGTGAGATCGAGTTAGAATTTTTTTTAAAAATGTTTTAGACATCGCTTTAAAAGTTTACTGATGTTTGAATTTTTTTAGACATAGCTTTAAAAGAAAACTGATGTCTGAGTCATTGTTAAATTTTTTTATCCTACGTTTTAGACATCGCTTTTAAATAAAACTGATGTCTGATTCATAAAAGACATCGGTTTTAAAATTGTCGATGTAATAAAGACTTTTAACATCGGGGGAATTTGTAACTGATGTCTAAAGTGCGATGTCTAATCCTGTTTTTTTAGTAGTGCGGGTCAATCCTAAGCGGAAGTCTACAGGATCGTAAAACGCTCCCTAGGAAATGTACTAGTGTTATACCTAATACATTCCGAAGAGAAGTCTGCTCTGATACCAACTGTAACAGCCCGACTTTTCGGACTGTTATCATTCAATCAAATTATCAAATAAAATTGAAATTTAATAAACTCATAAAACAAAATCTCGAAATATCGTAAAAATATTCTAAAATCCGGAAATGATACTAAATAAAATAAACCAATGTAATACCAAAATCCATAGAGACGCAGCTCTTCAAATCTAAATAGCTAAAAAAACTAGAACATTATTAGGGACATAAGTTCCGTTCTAATCTAATCCAATTACAATACTAGCGCTAGTACCTGAAAATTCACAAATAATGAGCTACACAGCCCAGCAAGAAAACTAATCGAACTAACCAGTGGATCAGGTAAGTTACAAAAATATTTTACAAATTTACTAAATCAAAGTTCACAATTTCATAGTTCATAAATCATAGTTTCAGAATCAAAATAAAAAAATGTATAATAAATTCCACAGTTCGCTAAGGTCACAAATACCTGTGACACAATATTATAGATAATTATCAATAATGCGCCCCTTACTAAGGTATCATAAAGTGTGCACTCCCGAAGGCATCATAAAAAGCACGCCCTAGTAAGGTATCATAGGCTAGTTCCGGAACTATACGCAATTACTAACGGGTTCATAAGTCATAGCTAGCTGGGTATTCTTATATTTAAAAATCATGCTCGATCCAAATTTTCGTAACAAAAATATTTAAAAAAATATAAAACATTTAAAAACATTTCAAATATTAAAACATTTTAAAAATATATCGGAGAGCACGAAAAGTTAACTTACCTCAAATGTCGATCACCTAAATAACCGGTACAAATTAATCCTACCAAACATTTAACAATACAAATTACACATTAGTTACATGATCCCACTAGCAAATCAGTAAACTTGGAACATGATGTATAATTTCTTTTTTCTTTAATAAGCGTACATGCATGCATGGATATAACATTTTCTTTTTTTTTTCCTTTTTTTTTAGTTCTTAACATGCAAGCTAACCAAAATCATGTAAAACTGGATGTACACATCAGAGTGATACAACCCAATATGCGCCAATTATTTGCGAGCGAGTTATGTACACCGAACTGCGGTATGCTAATACATGCAATTTATACATGTTGGCGTACAAGAATTTACCACTTAACATCTTTAAAAATAATACTATTTTTTTATAAAGTATTAACAAACATAGCTTTTAAGACAAATATCAAGATTATAAGCTGGATTCATAATGCATGCAGAAATTATCAAACTAATGTAAATTTAGTGATATAAAAATCAATATCTTAATAATACAATCATAAGTATTAGTAGATATACAAAATTTAACATATTTGATTATCACATAAGAAAATGTACGTGGCCTATAGGATAAACAAAACTAATTAACAAATATCATGTACTTATTTGTATCATAAACAGATATCATAAGTATTAGGCTTAATGACCTTTTAGCCCTCAATGTTTCATACGAAATACCTACCAGCCCTCAATGTTTCAAAACGTACCTTTTAGCCCTTGAAGTATCCGTAAAGGTCCTAATAGCCCTTAAACCGGTACAGAAAATAAAAAATAAAAAAAGGGTATAACTCGGATGGGGAAAAGAGACATTTCACAAACCGATACCGATATAAGGGTTAAAAGGTATACTTTAGATACTTTGGGGGTGAAAAGGTACGAGTTTATATCAATATATAATCTGTCATTTCACAAAAACTATAATGCCAACGCAGTCTACAACTCATCAATTAATCCACAAAACCATTACAGAAACGTAAACTAAATCGGAAAGGGACAAAACGAAGAGAAGATTATCAACAACAACTCGGTAAAGAACAATCCAAACATAGACAACAACAAAGCTTCAAACTCAACCGAATTAACTTAGCATCACCCGAACAATCTACGCAAAGAACTCAGTGAACGAAATCAGTACACTACTCAGCAACTCAATCTCGAAACAGTAAATCGATAAAACAAAACCAGAGAAACGATCAAGCAACAAAATTCGTAACTAATAATGACACCAGCAACATATATTGATACACGACCTCAGAAACTCAGAATCTAATTATCCAAACAACAACCCATAAGCAGCGACAACCATGAGCAACTCAAACATTAACAATAACCCGAGTAAATGCAATCAAATAAGTAAAATCAAAACCAAGAAGGGGAGAAAAGGAAGAGGCTGTTTTAAGCGAAAGAGAAGAGATGGATTCGGTGTCTGCGTTTTAACAAAAGAATAAAACTGTGGAGAGGATAGGATGGGTTCGCTTAAAGATCGAAGAAAACTAAAAAAAACAGGGGAAGGGGAATTACTCAACCATTAAACCAACAAAAACTAAAAACTCAATGGAAAAGTACTCGACGAACACAAATAGACTCGAAGAAAAACTTGGAAACTCAACCATTAACAGCGAACAAACATCAACTCGACTACAAAACTAATTCGATTAACACTACTAAACTCAGAATTTGACTCAGCTCTGGAAAACTACGAAATAGAACAACTCGAACATCAATTAAACTAAAAGAGAACAACTGATTCGAAAAGAAGAGGGGATACGCAGCTGGGTTTAGGAATTTGAAGGGAATTCAAATTAAAACTAAGGAGAAGAAGCGTGCTTTGTATTGAGAGGAAAGAAAAGAGAAAAAGGATGGGCTGGGTTTTGTGGTGTAAACAAAGAAAGGATGAGGCAGCTAGGTAAAGCGAAAAACAAGGGAGAGGAGTAATTGATGAGTTTTGTCCCTTTCCGATTTCGTTTACGTTTCTGTAATGGTTTTGTGGATTAATTGATGAGTTGTAAACTGCGTTGACATCATGGTTTTTGTGAAATGACAGATTATATATTGATATAAACTCGTACCTTTTCGCCCCCAAAGTATCTAAAGTATACCTTTTAACCCTTATATCGGTATCGGTTTGTGAAATGTCTCTTTTGCCCATCCGAAGTATATCGTTTTTTTATTTTTTATTTTCTGTACCGGTTTAAGGGCTATTAGGACCTTTACGGATACTTCAAGGGTTAAAAGGTACGTTTTGAAACATTGAGGGCTGATAGGTATTTCGTATGAAACATTGAGGGCTAAAAGGTCTTTAAGCCTAAGTATTATTTAAAATATACATTCAATGAAAGGATGAAATAATATATATATGCTACCATACCATACGTGCATGTATAAACCATCTACGAACAAACCTAGATTACATGTGCCATGATCTAGTAATATGAAAGTAAATGCATGTGTACACGAGACTGACAAACTTTAATAAATCATTTGCAAAACCAAAACTTTGTATGCGTACATAGAAAACATACCTTAATTATGAGAAAAAAGGAAAAATGCAGAGACGGTAAATGGCTAACCCCGCATAAATATATACATAGATATCTTTAACTTACGTGAACAAAATGATGTTAATCCATAAATAAGGCAATAGTTATCTTATTCGAATCAGTACTCTACTACTATGCAACTTATGCAAATTTTCTATTTATCTAAATATAATAACTGAATTACGTACATTAATAAATATAGAGAAATAATTTTATTAAATAAAATTATTTTATTTTATTTACATGAAATATTAATAACTTTACAAATATAATTTACGGATATTATATGTTGTCCGGTGATTACAGCTTGAAAGAGTTTCCCCAGCTTTCAAGGTATTTAGAGTGTGTAGACCTGTGGCATAAATTTATCTAACATTTAATTCATAAAAAATTTCCACACTAGATGTAGAGGCCGTTTGGGATTGCTTAAAATAAGTTACTTTTAAATTAATGGAGGTGTTTTTAACTTAAAGGAGAAAGTAAAGTTGTTTACTTTAAGTTGAATGAAAGTGTTTGGGTAATTTTACTTAAAGTTAAATGGGAGTTTAATAATTTTGACTTAAAGTCAAATTTGACCTAAAAAAAATTTAAAATTCATAATATTTGAACTTTACAAGAGTCGTGAAAAAAAAAACTTGATAAGTCATAAGTCAAAAACTTAATTATTAAATAAAAATAATATAATTAATGTTAAGTAGCCGATTGCCCTTTCTAATTAAAATACTTATCTATACTACTATATTAAAGCCGAAAGATTGAAAGTTTGTCGGTTTGGTTATTCTAATTATTAAAATAAATAATAAAATCATATAATTAATGGTACTTAGCCAATTTCCTTTTTCACATTTACTTTTAGTTGAAAATATTACCTTTTATAAACACCTAAAAACATCAATCGTATAATATCTTTCGATCATTAATATTTCATTTCAAATTAAAACACGTTACCTTTTTAATTTAAAACAAATCTTACAATCATTAATATATACCCAAAAATATCGCACCATAATTTTCAAAAAAAATATAGCACCTAAAATAAATAATAACATAATATAATTAATAGTAATTAGTTGATTGCCTTTTTCACATTTACTTTTAATTGAAGATATTATCGTTTATAAAAACCTAAAAAAATCAATCGTATCATATCTTTCAATCATTAATATTTCCTTTCAAATTAAAACACATTACCTTTTTAATTTACAACAAATCTTACAATATATATCCGAAAATATCACACCATATTTTTTCAATTATTAATAAAATATTTTTAAAATCGTATACGTTGTTTATAATAAGGAAACATTAGTATAATCCGTAAACATAAGTATATTAAATTATTTCAAATAAAAATTAAAAAAAATATTAAAAATAATGATTATATAAAAACATAATTATAATATTAAATAAAATTTCTAATATAATACAAGAAATCCATACATTGCACAAGTTATAAGCTAGTCTATCTATACTATATTATAAAAGACGAAACATTGAAAGTTTTGGTACGGTACGGTACTTACCTTATTTAATTGTTTTACTTTATTATCCTTAATTATTTAACTTAATTATAAAAAACAAAACATAAACATAATCTTTTCTCAATATATTACACGCAACTTTTACCAACACTTCCCCTAAATAATAACTAACCAATTATCACTATTACTTTTTCTAAATTTTCTAACTAAAATCTCTTTTTCCCAAAAATACGGTCATTCCAATTAATAAAATAAACTAATAATATTATAATTACTAATAACTAACACAGGTAAAAGGTAATATCTATACTATATTATAAAAGACGAAATATTGAAAGTTTTCGTAAGGTACGGTACTTACCTTATTTAATTGTTTTACTTTATTATCCTTAATTATTTAACTTAATTATAAAAAACAAAACATAAACATAATCTTTTCACAATATATTACACGCAACTTTTACCAACACTTCCCCTAAATAATAACTAACCAATTATCACTATTACTTTTTCTAAATTTTCTAACTAAAATCTCTTTTTCCCAAAAATACGGTCATTCCAATTAATGAAATAAATTAATAATGTTATAATTACTAATAACTAACACAGGTAAAAGGTAATATCTTTCAAAATATGATCATTCTAATTAATGATATAAACTAATAATAATAATATTATTAATAACTAACTGATTACCTTTCCAGCTAAAAGGTTGTTAACTCGAATAACTTATAGAAGGGGGGTTGAATACAAGTTATGTAATCGTGTCTGATTTTTGCTTGATTAAATGAACAAGAACAAACGAATAAATCAAACTGTTTGTATTAATAAAATCAAATACAAACTCTACCAAAGGTGTACAATACCTTTAGCAGCTGCTCTCAATACAAATCTCTCTCTGTTTGTTTCGAACTTCTAGAATACAAACCTTATACTAAGCAACTCGCCAACACTTTTTACAATGATGTAGAGAGAGTATTTATAATGCTACATATCAACTAATAACAAAAAGTAATTATTAATACATGGTAATCTTCTGCCGTCCAGTTGATAGTTTCCAACAATGCTTTGATTCTTTTCTTCATGCACACTTCTTTCCATCTTCTGAATACAAGATCCTAAAGTATAGCACTTTCCAATTCTGCAGCTTCAATACAGTCAGGGTCTGTCATAGTCCCTGAAAACTCTTAGTCCGTGACTTCAGTCTCTGATCAAGTACTGTTCAAAGTTTCTGCAGATCTTGAAGAACTGATATCTCCTTAATCAAATGCTAAACCCTTTATAAGATCAGGGTATTACAAGAAGTGTTATGTCATTCTATTCTACACATCACGACTCGTGAATTTATTCCTAACAATCTCCCCCTATTTATGCTTTATAACATGAAGCATAAATCTGAGTTGTTGATGTCAAAACCTCTAACAATACAACTAGAATAGAATATTCATGAATCTAATATTTACATGAAGTTAAGTCACACAAGTACCTCAATTACTCAATCTTCCTTAATTCTTCTGAACTATGAATTGTCTTTGAGAAATTCTTCAAGCAAAGCATCTTCAGTTTTGGCTAAGACTTCACCAACACTCTGTTTCAGATCTAACATGTCATCATTATCAGTAATGATTTGATAATGCAGAGCTCATAACTTGTCTGGCCTGTATCTGAAGTGATTAAGATTTTCAATAGAAACAGAATCATACTTCCCTTCCATAGCTTGATAAAAGCAAAAGATCCCCCATCATCGACATTTATCTTTAATGACTTATACTCAATCTCTTTGTCTTTACCATCATCATTAACATAATGTAGCTTGAAAAGTGGTACATTCTCCTTCTTTGCTCCATACAATCTCTTCAATAATTTATCAATTTCACCAGTCTAGTGCATAAGTGATGCATTATAGTTCTGAGTAACTTCAGCATTTTTTGTGTAACAAGAATCGAACATATGATAACTCTTCTTCCTTCTTGTGATATAAGAACGTAGACAAATCCATCCACCTCACTCTACCATCAGATAAGAAGTATACAAGAAAAACTTCTGTTTCTTCTTTATCAACCATTCCTCTTCTTCTATCATATTCTTGATATGTCTTCACTCTCTGAACAAGCTGTGCAGAAATCAACTTATTAAGATGCCTTTGAGTCATCTTTTCACCAAACTCGTCCAAGAGTGAATGAGGATCAGCCTCTAGCTTTGTAACATCTGTGGTATGCTTTCCAATCTCACTATGACCAAGTCCAGTCCTTTTTCTAGGAATTAGAGATTGTAAATTTTGACTCATAGTCCAGTAAGATGGTTCCTTTGATCTTGAATGAACTTGCTTATCAACATCAGAAGTAGTAGATTGAACATCTTGTGATTTCATCACCTCCTCCTGTGTAAATCCTACATTCTTCAAATTTATAGTAGTCCCTGACACTATATCTTTTACAACTTGTTCCTGTAGAAGAATTGATGCAGTATCTGGTACTTGAAGAGTTTTAGCTTTCTTTGTTACAGACTCTGACTGTGCAGAAACTTGCTTGTCTTTAGATCTCGACTGAGTAGATCTACCAGTATCAGTGCCTGTACCAACTTTACTTTTTCCTCTCCCAACATTCTGACCACCACTGCCACCACCATCACCCTTATCTCTTCTATCAGACTTGTCTTCAGAAGCATCAGCCTTGCAAGTATCTCTGATGACTATTCCTTTTTGTTTCCTCTTAACTGTTTTTATCTCCCCCTTTTTTACATCAGCAACATTTACTCCAAGAGTTTCTGTGAGAGAACAAATAAGATTCATCAAAACAGCCTGATTTTCCATTATAGTGACCTGGTTATCCTCTAATGTCTGAAGCCGATTTTGAACATCTGTTTGAGTTTGTTGAACACCTTCAATAAGTGTCTTGTGCTTATAAAGATTGACTTCAATGTCGGAAGATACAAATTTCATAGAATCATTGGTAGCTTGAATTGCAGTATCAATACTTGCAACTTGAGTAGCAAGAGCTTGAACAGACCGATTTACAGAAGAAAGATCAGCATCCGAAATTTTATGAGAATGAACAAGAAACTCACTTTGATAACTGAATTCAGCAATTCCCTTAGCATGAGCTAATGTTGTAGGATCTGATACATCATCTGGATAGATTCCATACTTGTTGAAGAATTCCAGTTTGTCCTTAGCTCTAGTTCTTTCAATTTTACCAATGTGTCTGATAAGTGTGAAAGAGTCAGGACCAGTAACAAATTGACTATGAGTAATTTCAGTAGGAAAATCTTGATCCCAATAAGTAAATGTCTCCTTGTCTTCAGATTCAGCATTAGAATAAGTAGAAGTAGTATCATCAATCTGATTGTTGAAATCAAGATGCAAAGGTGTGGCTTTCTCAAGAGCATGTTCTCTATCATTTGCTTGAAGCAGTTGAATATATGTGAAATTCAGAGAATCAAGACCCAGATCATGAGCTTCTACTAGATTAGTAGGCCACATTTGATCAAAATAACCAAAGGAAGGTTCTTTAACCTTTGTAGATGATGTTGCCTGTGAATCAAGAACTACAGATGTAGAATGATATTCAAGTAAAGGTACTTGAGTAAAATGACTTACAGCTGCAACTGGAGTATCTGAAACTGAAGTAAAAGGTACTATTGCTAAATTTCCAACATTACTCACATCCTGACCTTCACCAGTATCCTGTGTGTTAACAGTTACAGACTCTGACTCCTCTATAGAGTGATCAGCTTCTGCAAATGTCTCAATCCTAGCTGAGATTGGTAACACATTCAGAGGGACACTAGGATCATGAGGTAAATCTTCTGGCACATTCTGAGAAAGTGACTCCCTTAGCCTATTTCCTCTTCGATTAATAACATCCAGAAGCCTTTGTTGATATTGCTGAGCTCTAACTTCAGGCTTTGAATTATGCTTGGCTAAGTCCTGTTCTCATACATCTTCATGAAAGAATAAGTACCAGCATCCATACCAAGATTTTCAGACCAAGATTTAGGAAATACTTGATCCCAGAAATCAAAAGATTGTATCCTAGTTTTCTCTCCCTCACTATGGAGTTGATCATCCATACCCTCATTCTCACTTTGACTTACTAAAGCCAACGCTCTTTCTACCTCTCCTTTTGCCTGGTCAGGAGCCAGCCTCTCAATTTGTGGATCTATGTCCATCTTTTCAAGTGTATCACTCAAATTTGGATAAGTGCTCTCATGACCTACAGAAAAATAGGGGTTAGGAGAAGTTGTTATACCTGAACTCACATGGAGAGAGGGTTCCTCATATGGCAAGGGGCTTGAGGTTTTCTCCATGGAGTGAGCTGCTATAGTCTCTGAAACCTCACAAACATCTACTTTTTTTCCAGAGACTACAGGCTCCAGTATACCACTTTCAGGGTCTACACTAAACTCTGATGTCTTCAGTAAAACTTCATTAGACACCGTAGTTAGTATGTCACCGTCTTTAAGTGTTGTTTGCTGAGACTCACCCTCAAGGTGGATAGACTCTGACTGAACAATATTTGTTTGCTCTTCAGGAAAATCAATCAAAGTCATTCCTCCCATATCATAGGGTATCTCATTTGCAGTTTCATCCATCACAGAAGACCTTTCAGCATCAGCTCTCACAGTTCTTGAGTCATCCAACCTCTGACTAGATGGTTCTTGTGTTGCAGTGACTGTGTTCTGATCTATCCTGCTATCCACCACTATTGCAATAGTATCTCCTATTGACTGCATTCCACTATCTACTTCCTCCTTTTGTTCACCTTGAGCTGGAGCATCTTCAACAATGAAATCCTTGTGAAACAAGTATGTGTGAAGTGATTGAAGTGCACCATGCTTAGAAAGTCCAAAATTCTTTCTCAATTCTCCTCTGATTGATTTATAGAAATACATCTTCATAAGATCAAGTCTTTGACATAGAATTCCATATTCTTGAGGATGAGAAAGTTTGGGTACTCTGTCAATAAGAAAGTCTAGAACAGGCCTGGAAAGCTTGACTTTGATAGAAATAAGCTTCATAGCCATCCTGTATGTCAAAGTGGTTTCCCAACTTGAATCAATATTAAGGCCTCTCTTGTCAGATTCTGACTTGGATACAGCTTTATGCTTAGAGACTTGCAAAATGTTAGTTGGACTAGACTCTGTGTGTGTAGGTGACAATTGAATCTTTCTCCTTGTTCTCCTGGTATAGTGAGCAACAGATTTAACTTGAGAAGACTCAAGAGGTGCAGACTCAGTGGTGATCTTGGGTTGAGATCTTTTTTCAATAGACATAGCCTTTTGAATGACTGTACCTAGTAACTGTTTCCCCTTTTTAAGAACTATAGTCTTTTGGGAGACTGCAGCCAGGCTGTGACTAGGTCCTTCATCTCTTTCAGCTAGCTTAGAAAGTTGAATTGCAACCTTCAATTCTTCTGTCTCAGCAAGAGGTATATCATCATCTTCACTACTAGAACTACTAGAACTAGGAGCTACATATCTTCTCTTCTTTACAACTGATGCCTTTTAAAAAACACCAGAGGTTGGTTTCTTTGAAACAACAGGTTGTGGATCAAAACTTGGTTCTAGAATTGTTTCAGAGACTGTGATGTTTTGGGCTACTTGGGTAGACACAGGGGGGTCCTCCTCCAATTGAGGTTCCTGAATCATTTCACCACCAAAGAAAGAAGAATTATAGAGAGTAGGAAGATGAGTTCTTAGAAGTACCTGAACATGATTTGGATAATGCATTGCAGGTAATTCCTCTGAATTCTTCTCACTATCCTTCTTTGTAATATCAGAGAAAATTCTCTTTTGATGTGCATAAGAAGGAACACAATTTTTTCTACCAAACCTGGTATTAGCATTAGGAATAAAATGGTTGATAAATAATTATATACATCTATGATAATAAACCATATTCCTTCCATTTTTATTAGGACCAAGTTTGATACTCATCTGATTCAATAGAATGTGACCAATGTTAATTACTCTGTTATAAAGTAAACTATATCCAATGTGAGAAGTAACAGCAGTAATTTGTTCAAAAGAACTACATTTACCAGTAAAGCATTTAGCTAATTTATCAAAGAAGAAAAACCATTCTTTTCTAAGAAAAGGTCTCCTTAACTGGCTCATATTATCTAAAGGTCCACTATATCCTAGTGAAGATAACATAGTTCTAATATCATGAGATGGTTCACTAACATAAGGCACATTAACAGGTAAGTGAAGTAATGAATTGACAACAGATTCAGTAATATCAAAAGAATCTTGTCCTAGGTTTAGAACAATCTTACCTGGTTGACCCTGAACAGGATCAACTACCTCAGCATTCTCCCAAGCTTGTGAAACAGCAGCTTGATTAATCACTGGAAATGATGTCAGTGCATAACGCAAAGGTCCAATTTCCATAAAATCCATCAATGGGTGGAAATCAGTTGATACCCCTTTCTTGTTGGTGATTGCAGCAACATGGTTGTTTGTCATAAAGTCGAAGTCACCAAACTTGCAAGCAACTGACTTGGGTAATCTTCTTTGAGCAGCCATTGATTTTGAATCTGAGAAGAACTTGAGAAATCTTTAAAACTGATTAGAGATTTTAAGAACTTGAATCAGTTTTTGCTTTAGAAAATTCAAATATGAAGAAAGCAATAACAATCAGAGTCTCAAAATAATAATATACTAAAAATTTCTTTAGACCCACTAACCCACGTCCACACATAGATTGAAAGGTGGCAGTCCCTGAAAAAGTGTAATTACCCACGATTTTTGGAAATAAAATCCAAAATTGATTTAATTAAAATCAGGGTCTATAAAGAATTCAAACCGATTTCAGAGACTAAAATGGAGTTGCATATGTGGCATGTCAGATATTTTCCTGAAAATAAAATACCAATAATCCAAGCAAAATATTTTGATTAGATTTGAAAACGTCTTGGAAATATGAGAAGGTCAGTCACGCTCGAGATAATGATGTCATTGTTGCATTGAACACTTCAAAAGACTGTCCAGCTTCTCACAATTTTCTATATAACAACCTGGTGTTTTCTGCCTTTCTCCATTCTAAAACCACTCAAAACTTTCTCTGTAAACACAAAGAAATATTAAACCACAATGGCTTTTAACCCAGATATTCACATGAACCCTAACTTTCGATTCCTGTCCCCTGAGGAGTTAAATGCTCTTGATCATCAGGAGCAAATGGACTACCTCTTTGAGCATATGACTTTTCTTATTGAGTTAGAAATGGCTGGAATCGATCCAAATAATGTCGAAAACCCTCCAAATGATCAAAACCTTCCTCTTGAACAAAACCCTCCCCCTGAACAAAATCCACCTCATATGCTTGAGGATGAAGAATTTGATGAAGGGGATGAGGCTGATTTTGATGAAGATGCACTGCCTCCTGCTCCAACATGCAAAGTGCAGGCTGGAAAGAGAAAGAGGGATGATGATTTCGACCCTTCTACTGGAGGATGTCGAGTCTTCGTTCCTCTTCCTGTCATTCTTGCTCAATAAATATGGGGCTGTAGGATGCCAAGGGTCACCGTTTGAAATTGCTCAGAGAAGGAACTCAAGAGAAGATGGTTGATCCTGCATCCCCCAAATGGATTTTGGCATGCCTGGGGAGTTGACGAATTGATTGTTGAAGACTCGTGGAAAAGACAACTCCAGCAGCCACAGCATCAGACAAGAACAAGATTAGTAATAACTATTAGGCAAAAAGAAAAATTGTATTCTATTTTCATGTATGTAATGCTTTTGATTAATGAAAATACAAGCTTTTCTTTTGATTTATCTTGTCTATTTCCTGTTTATTGAAGTCATTTATGAGTATGAATATGTTGAATTATCAAGACATGCAACAATCATTTAGAACGAAACAACTAAGTAATTCAGAACCTAAATTACTATGTCAGAGACTAAGAATTCAGAGTCTAGTTCTTAATGACTTGTTTATTCATACTACTCCCTCTGTCCCTCTCATTTCTTTACATTTTTTTCATTGCTTTACACACATTTTAAGGGTTCTAAAAAGTATAGTTCCATAACTTATTTTTAAAATATTCTTTTTTTGTATAAAAATAGAACAATTCTATTTTTATACAAAAAAAGAAAATTTTAAAAATAAGTTATGAAACTATCCGCAAAATGCACCTTAAAATATGTGCCAGAATTACGTCCCCTAAGGTAAAGAACAAAGGGGGACAGAGGGAGTATAATTTATCAAGGCAAAATGTTATTAGCTTCAGAGTCTAAATGACAAATATAGATACTGATATGAATACCAAATCTATAAGCTAAACAACATACCTTGCTACTTGTGCAGATGTTAAAGATCTAAAAATTTAACATTCCTAACTCACTAACCAATCTAATGAATCAAGTGGTTTGGTTAGAATATTTGCAAGTTGTTTATCAGTAGGAACAAAATGAAGTTCCACAGTACCATTCTCAATATGTTCTCTAATAAAATGATACCTGACATCAATGTGCTTAGTCCTTGAATGTTGAACTGGATTTTCTGCAATTTTGATAGCACTAGTATTATCACAAAAAATAGGAATATTACTAAGTGTCATACCATAATCCATCAACTGATTTCTTATCCAAAGGAGTTGAGCACAACAACTGCCTGCTGCAATGTACTCAGCTTCTGCAGTTGAAGTTGAGACAGATTGTTGCTTCTTGCTTGCCCAAGAAATCAATCTGTTTCCCAAGAATTGACATGTACCTGTTGTGATTTTCCTGTCTATTTTACACCCTTCATAATCAGAGTCTGAATAGCCAATTAGGGAGAAATCAGATTCTCTAGGATACCACAAACCAAGGTTTGGAGTTCCTTTGAGATACCTAAAAATTCTCTTCACAGCAATTAAATGAGATTCCTTAGGATCACTTTGGAATCTAGCACATAAACAGGTAAAAAACATTATATCTGGTCTACTTGCAGTTAAGTATAATAATGAACCTATCATGCCTCTATAGCTAGTGTTATCAATACTCTTTCCCTTAGGATCAGAGTCTAGCTTAGTGGCTATTGCCATGGGTGTTTTTGCAGCTGAAAAATTTTGAAAGTCAAACCTTTTTAAAAGATCTTTAATATACTTTGACTGATTAATGAAAATACCAGTCTCAGTCTGTTTGACCTGCAAACCTAAAAAGTAGTTTAGTTCACCCATCATGCTCATTTGATACTTAGACTGCATAAGCTTGCTAAACTTAGCACACAACTTTTCATTAGTAGAACCAAATATGATGTCATCAACATAAACTTGAACTAAAAGCAAATCACTTTTCACCTTTCTAAAGAATAGAGTTTTGTCAATTGTACCTCTTGTGAAGCCATTTTCAAGAAGAAATTTAGACAAAGTCTCATACCATGCTCTTGGTGCTTGCTTTAGTCCATAGAGTGCATTGTCAAGTTTGTAGACATGATTTGGAAACTTTGGATCAACAAAACCAGGTGGTTGCTCCACATACACTTCCTCATCAAGTTTGCCATTTAGAAAAGCACTATTTACATCCATCTGGTATACTTTAAACTTTGAATGAGCTGCAAATGCAAGAAACATTCTGATTGCTTCCAATCTTGCTACAGGGGCAAAGGTTTCATCATAATCAATTCCTTCCTCCTGAGAGTATCTCTTGGCCACCAGTCTTGCTTTGTTCTTACAATCATACCAGATTCATCTAGCTTGTTTCTGAAAACCCATTTTGCACCAACAATAGATCTGTCTTTAGGTCTTGGTACTAATTTCCAGACTATGTTTCTCTCAAACTCATTTAATTCTTCCTGCATTGCAATTACCCAATCAGGATCCTGTAAGGCTTCTTCAACCTTTTTCGGTTCATTCTTTGAGAGAAAACAACTATACAAGCATTCATTTTGAATTGATCTTCTGATTTGAACACCACTATCTGGATCACCAATTATCAAATCTTTAGTATGATCCCTTGTCCATTTCCTAACAGGTGGTAGATTACTCCTGCTAGACTCTCCCCCTATGTTAGTGGTATCTCTTGTAGAAGAGTGTTCATTTCCTTCAAAAGCTCCCTGTTTACACAATATCACGCAAGTATACGTGGTCACAAGTAATACAATTAAGTTCGTTCCACTGAGATCTGGTTAAGTTCTTTTCAGCTAATGTGCCTATTCAACAATGTATGATCTTAATTCACTGCTAAGATAACTAACAAATATGGGTTTTAATTATCTAAATTAAACTAAGATGCAAAGTAAGAACTAATTAACTAATGAGAATTAAATCTGAATTACTTATAAGAATAAAAACATAGGATCCTAACTTCATTATCTACTTCACCTAGAGTCGCAGCCTTTAATCAATACATGTGATGGTTTTGATATCTGATCGGATAACACGAAATAAGTAAAAGCTACCTCTCGGTATACTAATACCAAACTACGCATGCATCCACAAAAGAGATAAAAGATGGGTAGACACCAAATATGTTTAGACCTTATATCTCTATAGAATTTGAAAACATAAAGGTTTAAGCACAAGTTATCCACTTAGATCACATAGGGTAGCATAATATCTCTATTTACGCCACAAATCATGATGTTAAAACATCAACCTATCCTATGCTAGCATGGCAAGTTCTAAATCTCAAGATCCACTCTCGTTTAGCAAGACATTAACAAATTAGATGTTCGCAACGCATCTAAATACATGAATCACAACCATACAAGGATATCAAGAATTCACCACACATAAATCTTTAAAGCATACAAACTACTAAGCTACATAGATAAATCTGTTAGAATCCCATGACAACGATTAGTTCATAATTGAACCACTATTACAATTAGAATTCGATTAAGGTACTAAAACCTGCCCAAAATACAATTAGAACTTGAAAAGGGCAAAACAGTAACTTTCCAGCCTTGCTTCACAAAGAACACGTGCGCGAATTTGAACTACATGCTCCCTGCACCTGCTATCTATCCCAGGTTGTAGAAAATCTCCCAAGCTTTGCGTGAGCTGTAAGATCGCTGAAAACGGACTTCTAGAACTCCAGATATGGCCAAAACAGTGAAGACTGCGCAACCTTCCCGGCAAATCCGAATTTTAATCAATTAATCCTCCAAACACGATAGAAGCATCCACCATAATCGACATTCTTGCAACTCTGCACAACTAAGCAAAACACATCAAAACTACAACAAACTTGAGTCCAAGACAATCAATTTAAGCCGATATGGAACGCTCCAAGTGGATATAAAATCCACTTATCACACCCCCAAACTTAAACCGATGCTTGTCCTCAAGCATAAACAATTACAACTAACTAACTAACTAGTACCATTTCCGTAGGTGATCACGGTTGCATTTGGCATATGCAACAAGCCCTTTAAACCCCTAGGCAGCCCCAGTGGATGAGTAAGGTCTCGTGAGGGCCTATAGCGAATGTACCCACAAAATCCATTTAACCTAATGCAATGCAATGCATGAATGCAACTAATATGAAAATTGCAATGATCCCCTTCAAACTAACCAAAACCAACTAGCAAGCAAATATCTTAGAGAATGCAACTAAATCCAAATAGAGCTCGACCAAGTTCCCGTATACTAACAATACATGAACAGAAACGTGCGTGTGTGCAATGCTCATCAGAAATACTCCCAACACTAGATCAAGATCATACATGCTCTTCGTCAAGACAATCACAGGTTTATAAATAGAATAGACTGTAGACACTTCATAACCTAGAAACACCTCCATCCTTATCCAAGGTAGACAGAAATTCATGCTTTATTACTAACTACTACGATACATATATACAATCATGCTTATTTAACCGTGCAATGGATGAGACCCCGAAAGGCTTATACAATAATACCCATGTAGCGAGCGTTGGGTTAGTGGATCCCAGACTATAAAAGCCTTAGGTCACTAGGCACAAAGTCCCCTCATACTTAATAGCTCGAGTATTAAAGAGCTCACCCTGGTTAATTTTGCAATTACACAATTTACATAACTCTCTTTTTTTTCTTTTTTTTTACTCTTCATTCTTTTTTTTTTCTTTTTTTCTTTTTTTTTTCTTTTCTCTATGCAATCTGGAATGAGAATTCTCAATTCCAACCCTAGACTACTCATATAAATATGAGCCGGCTACTAGCCATTTGACATCTAGCAATTATTGACAATTATACACAACTAGCATGAAATCCTTGTTTTCCCCCAAACTTAGACTTTAGTGTTCTAGGCCATCAAGGGAATAAAGAAAATTCTAACTATAATCAAGTGATTAAATCTCAAAACATCCAAACAAGCATAACCTCAACCTATCCCAAAAGCAACCTAATGAGACTGTGTAAAAATTTTGTTTCTGAAACATGCAAGTCAATTTCATAAGAACTATAAATCAACCCTCTATTCATCATTACCACATTCAATTAGATGCCTACCTACCAATCAAAATTAGCTCGTTCTAAGGGATCATGAAAAATGCATGCCATGAAAATGCAACTAAAATGAACTCACATGGTAAAACAAACAAAAACAGAATGTCCTATATGAAACAAACATAAATAACACGAACAATAACATGCATAATTTACTACTACTAATATGCAAAGCATGAAATCCTACATGAACACATAATACAACAACTACTAATCCCTCAAACCACCCCCAAACTTAAAATATTCAATGTCCGCATTGAATGGAAGTAAATACGAGGGATAGCAGAAAACATACCTACAAGGTGCCTTACATATCCTTCCCCATCGCAACTCAACATGCTTGTTCGGCAAAAATCCCCTTTCTTTAGCAATTGGCCCCAACAAAAACCGATTAAATTCAACCTTCGTCGTCGAAGACAAAAATTTTGCAACACTAGCACCACCTCTTCCATGCTTAGGAGCCATAAGAATCAATACCCAACTCACAAAATTCACCAAAATCCCCAAAAAATTCGAATTCACAAATACCCCCAAATAATCAAGAACACACAACCCTAATAATGCAAGAACACAATTCGTAATATCAAAAGAAAAGGAAGAAATATACCCCAAATACGAACCGGAGAGGTGAAACATGCAATTAAAAATCCCCCAAACTTGAATCTTGAAGCCTTGAAATTGATTGTAGGAAAATATAATTGGAATGGGGTAGGTTTGGTGTGTAAATATAGGTGTATATATATAGGTTTAATTGTGTAGATTTGGGAAAGAAATATAAAATAGGAGATATATTGGGAATGAATTGGAATTAATATAGGACTAGAATTAGGATTTTAGATGGAGAAAATAATTAGAAAAGGGATCGGATAATTTTTTTTTATATATATATGTGTTAACACACATACACGGACTGGACAGGAGATTTTGCAGGCTGGGTCGCCATATTGGCGCAGTGTCGTGTAAAAATTTCTGTTCAATTTTTTTTTGCACACAATTTTTTTTTTTTTGAAAGAACACTCAATTTTTTTTCCTACACTAACGCGTGGGTTGCCTCCCACGAAGCGCTTCTTTAACGTCAATAGCTTGACGTTACTCCATCAATCATGGCGGTTTCAAAAGAATAACTGAACCGTTCTCAACAGAAAGACCATTCATACGAACGTTGACATCTTTTTTAATTGCTTTCCACAAATTTCTTCCGTCAGACTTCAACCTGATTTTACTACCCAACGGCCTAATCTTCTTCTTTTTCTTCTTCACACCTCTGAGGTGCTTCTCCGACTCGAACGGCTGAACAAAACTTTCTTCTTCCTTATCATCGGCTTTCCACCTTCGCAACACATTATCATGACAAACTTTAAAAATCACTAGCTCATTATTCAAAAGGACATACCTCAAATGTGGTGGAAGTTTCCCAAGCTTTATACTCGAGAGATCTCGAATTGAAGAACTGTCAATGGAATCAGTGATGTGATGCTTTAGCACGTGCGAGTCCGATTTTTCGCTCAATAACTGATCAAGCTTCTTTCTCTGACCCGTATCAACTATTTCCACACTGCAACACTCTTCATCCTTTGTCGGAAATTTCATGGGTTTGAAAACATTAAAGATGACATTCTGATCTTGCACCCTCATTGTAAGCTCTCCTTTTTGCACATCGATCAAAGTATGGCCTGTAGCTAGAAAATGCCTTCCCAAGATTATGGGAATATTCTTGTCTTCTTCAAAATCCAAGATAACAAAATCAGCTGGGAAGATAAGCTTATCAACTTTCACCAAAACGTCCTCCACTATGCCCCTTGGATATGTGATAGATCGATCAGCCAACTGCAAAGAGATATTGGTTGGCTTTGGCTCCGGCAGACCAAGTTGCTTGAACACAGATAAAGGCATGAGATTGATGCTAGCTCCCAAGACACACAAGCACTTGCTAAAAGAAAGGTTGCCAATAGTGCAAGGGATGGTGAAACTTCCCGGATCTTTAAGTTTGGGTGGCAACTTCTGCTGCAGAACTGCACTACACTCCTCCGTTAATGCCACTGTTTCAAATTCTTCCAACCTTCTCTTTCGTGACAAAATATCCTTCATGAACTTTGCATACCTCGGCATCTGCTCCAATGCTTCAACAAAAGGAATGTTAATGGACAATTTCTTGAAGACATCCATAAACTTCTAAAACTGTTTCTCTTGACTTTCTGCAAGCGCCCAGGATATGGAGGAGGAGGATAGATCTGATTATTCTTTGAAGATTGCTCAGGAGTAGACTTTTCAACAAGTTTCTTGCTCTTCTCACCATCAAGCTGATCAGCCACTAAATCAGATTTCTCAATTTCTGGCACTGCAGATTTTTCAACCTGCTGATTCTGAACATCTTCATCTTCCTTAGCTACTGATTTAGGATCCCTCGTGACTTTTCCAGATCTCAAAGTAACTACATTGACCTGTTCTTTGCTTTTCCTTCTGCCTGGATTAACCTCTGTATCACTAGGAAGAGTTCCTTGTGGCCTACTATGTAAAGCACTAACAATCTGTCCTATCTGGTTTTCCAAGACCTTTTGAGAAGCTTGCAGGTTCTTCACCATCATCCACAAATCATCCCTTTCTGATGTTTCATTAGATGATTGCCCCGCATGAGCCTGGGGTTGTTGTTGCTGAAATCCCGGAGGTTGATATAGTGCCCCTGGAGCATATGGCTGTTGATAGCCTTGATTGAATGGCTTCGCTTGCTGTCCTTGAAACTGCTGATAGGACTGCTGAGGTTGTTGAGCACTTTGGTTGTTGCTCCAGCTGAAGTTAGGATGATTCCTGTTGTTTGGATGATAGGTGGCTGGAACTGGTGCAGCAGGTCTCTGGAAATTACTAACGAACTGTGCTGATTCAGAAGAGATAGCACACTGATTCGTCTCATGTGCGCCCGCACATAGCTCACAAATACTAGCAACCTGCTGAATCCCATGATTTGCCAAAGAATCTATTTTCCTATTCATTGCCTCTAGCTGAGCTGCTAGAGCTGAGACTGCATTAACATCAAGAACACCTGCTACCTTGCCTTGAGAAAGCCTCTGGGTTGGATTTTGATATTCATTAGCAGCCATCGTCTCAATAAGATCATAATCCTCCGCATAGCTCTTAGCCCACAGAGCTCCACCTGATGCTGCATCTAGCAAAGGTCTAGACTGTGCTCCCAACCCATTGTAAAAACCGTTAATGACCATCCAATCAGGCATGCCATGATGTGGACAACTACGAAGCATCTCCTTGTAACGTTCCCAAGCTTCACACAAAGACTCGCCAGATTGTTGTTGAAATTGAGTTAACTGGTTCCTTATTGCTGCAGTTTTCGCCATAGGGAAGAATTTAGTAAGAAACTTCTGAGCACCCATGTAGTAATGGAACCAGCTGGTAGAGAGTGTAACCAGCCCTTAGCCTTATCCCTCAGAGAGAATGGGAAAAGCCTCAACTTGATAGCATCCTCCGACACACCATTAAATTTGAAAGTGTCGCATATCTCGATAAAGTCCCGGATGTGCATGTTAGGATCCTCTGTCGAAGCACCCCCAAACTGAACCGAATTCTGCACCATCTGAATTATGCTCGGCTTGATCTCAAAGTTGTTAGCCGTAATAGCTGGCCTGACAATGCTAGACTGTATGTCATTGATCTTCGGCTGTGAATAGTCCTTCAAAGCCTTGACTGCTGCTGGTAAGTCTGCCATCTCTTTTACTGTTGCAAGTTCTTCTTCTGCCAGTTTACGAGTTTGTAAACGTGTTCGTATACACGTTCAAGTACCTGAAAACACCACGAAAAAAACAAACTAAATAAGAAAAAAAAATCCGAGTCAGTGAACGCTAACGACCACTGATGACAAGCACATAAACTAAATTAAACACCGATGATCCCCGGAAGCGGCGCCAAAAACTTGTTTACACAATATCACGCAAGTATACGTGGTCACAAGTAATACAATTAAGTTCGTTCCACTGAGATCTGGTTAAGTTCTGTAACACCCCCAGATCCGGGGTCAGGGATCTGGTGGTTACGGTCTTACATCCATTCATAATACTTGACTTGAGTCCACAATAAATAAATCACATGCTGTGACCCCACAATAATTACCACTCACACACACAACAGTTATAGTCCCAGAGATGAAATTGAAATAAGTCTTACATTAAAGGGTTTACGAATAAAAGTTATTACAATCCCAAAAGGATAACATCATAGGTTTAAAAGTTTTGCCGTTAATTACATTAATTATACATATAGTTAAACAGGAAACAAAAGCTGTCTAACTATGCTACCTCAGCAATGGCGGCTAGCATCTCAGCGGGTAGTCCGGTGGGTCGGGTAACCTGCTTGCGCCGAGTGCGCCTGACGCGAGCCATCTGTCCTAGCTGTTGTTGTGACATAATATAAACAAAGCAAGGGTGAGCGAAAGCCCACCAACAAATATATAACTGAACGATAATTTAAAACAGTTCAAAGCTATCTTTCAAACCATATGCCATGCATTTACGGAAATGATGCCAGTATAATATGAACGATGAAGTTACAAGGTAACTGAAAGTATTTGTTTGAAGAAATATCTGCTACATCAAAGTAAGCGAAATATTCTTATTGTTATTAAGAAGAGGAACTTGCAAGAAAAGGTTGCAATTCCAGTTATGACACTTTTCCAACTCTGCCAACAGTAATCATGTTGCAGGAAATAAATAAATTTGGATGATGAACCAATGATGGAGTATTCACCGCGCCCGCTGTTCCAATCTTGATGATCAGTCGAGATCGTACAGCTCAATTTAGATTTACTACCGGTAGAAGGAAGAACTGACGGCTTTACTTGTATACCGCCTTGCTAGCTCTCCCCGGCCAACGGTTGGGCCAAGGGGATGGACCGGCGCTACTCGGCCTCTTACACGACTCCTAGTTCAAATAGAATTCATGATTCTGAATGTAACGTTCGTCCCCCTTTCCCCAAGTATAATACTTGTTGATAAGACTCCACAAAGTAGTCGTATCTAGTTGGAAAGGAAAATTTACCAATATCTCCCAAGCTATTACTTGGTAACGGATATCAACTTGTTCCAGTAATCTTACCCCTCGAAAGATGAGAAGGTAAGCAACAACTTAATAATTCAACAGCACCCGAGTTGCGGGTGAAGGGAATACTTTATGACCGGGAAGTCGACAAGATAAATAACATTTTCCAAGTAAGGTTCCCTTATTATTAAGGAGATAGACTCAAAGATGAATGATGTTTGGGAACCTTTCTTGATATAAGATTAATAATAATATGACTTTGAAATATTTTCTTTAATAATCGAAGAAGATAAACCTTATCGAGATTATTCTAAGTATGGAATAAATATTAAGAGAATGTTTATTGAGTTAAAACATTTAAAGAATATTTGGGAATATGAAAGAATATCTTTAATCAGAGTATTTCTCAAAATAATCCCTGAAGAAATATCAGGAGAATATTTATTGAATAAATAAATATTTAAATGAATATTCAAAACAATATTCATTAATTAATAAGACCTGAAAAGAATATTTAAGGTAATATTCATAATTAATTAGGAATTTAAATGAATATTCAAAAGTAATATTCATTTAATGAATAATATCCTAAATGAATATCAAGTAATATTCATTTAGTAATCCAAGCCTTAAGGAATATTCGAGATAATATTCGATAATTAAATCAAGCTTCAGATGAATATTAAAATGATATTCATCAAGTATTTAATATCTTAAATGAATATTCAAAAGTAATATTTATTTAATAAAATAATAATCTAAAAGAATATCCAAATAATATTCATTTAATAGTCTCATCTTTAGAAGAATATTCGAAATAATAGTCGATAATCAATTCGACTCTGAATGAATATTGAGAAATATTATTCGTTGAATAGTTACGTTCAAATAATTATTTGAAGTAAGGATCGTTAAAATAATTAGTCTCGAACGAATATTCAAATAATATTCGTCGCCTGAATAATAGAAAATATTTACTTAAATATTTTCCTCCGAGGTAATCTCGATATATCAAGGAATATTGACTCCCGGTCTATTTTTGATTAATAAAATGTATACGCCCTTCCATGAGGGTCTTACAATAACCGGCTTATAACTGATATATAACTATCTAGCTTATAAGCCAACAATAACATTCAGGGAACAAGTATATCAATTCAACTTGAAAGTAGGCATGCATGCAATGGCATATGTATATCAGCAATCATATATATATATTTATTCAATCATAACAACAGCCTAAAAGAAGGGAATTGAAACTTGCTTGGTAGTCGAGTACGGTAAGGGGTAGTGGTAGCGGGTCCCGGTTCAGCTTGGTGATCTATAAATAGCCAAGGCATTCGGGATTAATCACTTAACATATTAAAAGTTAAGTTATACTTAAATCGAAACACGTTCTCGAGTTATCTCGTTATACCCCTTTTAGTGGATTACTTATTCTCACTGATCCGACCCGACATTCGTTCGTTAATACGACATGTCACTGCACTTATACTTGGGACATACTTAAGTCATTTGAGTTCTAAGGTTGATCGTTACGAACCAATATTATACTACGAGTTTTATCGCCCGTTTTCTAAGTGTTTTACCAAAGTTATAAAAGAGTCGTCTTTTAGGGGTTCGTTCGCGTTTAACCTTGACTCGAACATTTTTAATAAATCGAAAAATGCTCTTTTTGACATACGGTTTTCTTTCACACCTTCCTTCTTACCCCTAGTATTTATTTACCAAGATTCGCCATGACGTTACATAGTTTACGAGGGTTCAATTTCAGTTACGAACTTTCATTTACGGATTCGAACTACTTTTAGTAATTTGGTCATAAATCCTAAACCGTAAGTCCGTTTCACGTGATCTTTATATCAAAGCGAAGCTTAGAACATTACCTATCCTATCATGGCAGATAAGGTCTCTGGACAGTAGGGGTTTGACATGGAAAATGGCATACAAACCATGGTATTGTAAAATCGGGTATTATAACGGCTGTAAATCGAATATCTATCAATTTCGAATCTTCCCATAAACATAGCATCCAACCCAAACAACATATACATGAATTATATACATGAACTGAGGCCAAGCAATGCCTTTCCGTTCATCTAGCTATTTACATCATTAATCCAAAATCCATACATAATCATGCTTATAACTTTAACATAACCATAACTAAGTTATAACTATCATAAACATGCTTAAATCTTAAAGAAGGGTTAGGGTTTCAAGAGCTTTATACCTTCCTTAGATAGTGATATAGCCTTACTAAGCCTTGTATGGTCCTTAGGAGTGATTATGCTTGCTATATCAACCATGAAAAATCAAGAAAACAAAGTTAGTTCAAGAAGAACACTATTCATGCTCCTCTTGAATGATTTATTTGAAAATGGAAACCAATGAATTTGAGCTTGAAATTTCTAGGAGATTAGTTTCTTGAATTATAGGACTCACCTTAAAAATTACAAGATCAAATGATGGTTGGAAGTGGGATTTTGGAATTGGAATTTTGCAAGGGGCCGAATGGAGCTTCAAGAGAGAGTTTGATGTTCTTTTGTGTTGGTTGATTTGAAATAATGCATAAAGTGACATTTGCTAGATAATATCTCATCCAAGTGGTGTTAGTGGAGTGTGATGTAATGGATGATGGTTTTTGTAGGACAAGTGTTGCATTTTGCATGGTTGAAGGCTAACTAGCTAGTTGGTCTTGCTAAGTACTTGGTTCTTCCTCTAAGGTGCTAGTTCCTTGCTTCTAGTTTAGTTACTAGATATTTATACTAGTAGCTTGCACAAGACTCTTGCTTCCTCTGCTTGTTTCTGTGTCCGGTTATTACCCGTTTCGATTGATCGTTCGTGAGAACATTTCACGGATTTCTAATTAGGGTTTACCGGGAATCCTCTTTAATATTAATACTTTCATTCTCCATCTTTCATTCTAACTTTCCATTTTATATTACTTTAATCCATTCGTTAAATACTTAAGGCTATCAGTGTCCAGGGAACTCTCGGAGAAAATAAAAGTGCGGTTTTTCAGAATCCGACAGCTTTTACATACACTTATTTTCCCCCTGGATCACTAATACGAACTCGGAAATTCGTTCCGAATACTTCTATATAGTGTCGTCTCATATTATTATATACTCCCACCAAAACACTATTCATTCTGTATTCTTTACTTGTTCTCTTAGGGTTGTATAATTGTCCGTATTCTCTTTCGATCGTTCCTTAACCTTTTTACGGAACTACTGGATTAATCGTTATCGATCTGGATGACATGAGAGTATTCTCTTGCTTGAAGTTGCCATATCTTATTCCTTTAGAAGATAGATTATTCTTACCTATGTTGTCACCCTTTAGCATTCTTCAAGACATAAACATAATAAAGTCGAATTGCATTCATTCTTTCCCAATTATCAATTATTACACTGTAGCCATATCCACTATTCATTCTTACATCATTAAATACATAAAAGTTTTAATTCCACCCAAAATCTGGGTTCTTACAGTCTCCCCTCCTTAAAAGGATTCCGTCCCGGAATCAGTTTGAAAATAAGTGGGGGTACTTTTCTTGCATTGCGCTTTCAAGTTCCCAGGTGGATTCTTCTACATTGTGGTTCTGCCACAAAACTCTGACTAGCTGAATGACCTTGTTTCGGAGCACTTGTTCTTTCTGGTCTATGATTTCCACAGGTTGCTCCACATAGGTCAGGTCTGGTTGCATGTCCACTTGCTCATACTCTACAATACGCTTAGCATCCGGATTATACTTCCTCAGCATCGAAACATGGAACACATTGTGCACCTGTTGTAGATTCGGGGGCAATGCGAGCTCATAAGCTAGTTCCCCAATCCGTCTCAAGATCTCAAATGGTCCAATGTACCTGGGACTCAGCTTTCCTTTCTTCCCAAATCTCATTAAACCTTTCCAAGGTGACACTTTCAAGAACACTAGGTCCCCTACTTCGTATTCCTTGCCTTTCCGAGCTAAATCGGCATATTTCTTTTGTCGATCCTGGGCTGCTACCAACCGTCCTCTGATTAGATCTACTGCATCTTTAGTTCGTTGGACCACTTCGGGCCCGAGCATCTTTCGCTCTCCAACTTCATCCCAATACAAGGGAGATCGACATTTTCTTCCATAAAGGGCCTCATAAGGTGGCATCCCAATGCTTGAATGATAACTGTTATTATAGGAGAACTCAACCAATGGCAAGTGATCATCCCAACTCCCCTTGAAGTCTATCGCGCAGACTCTCAACATATCCTCTAGCGTTTGGATGGTCCTTTCACTTTGCCCATCTGTCTGGGGGTGGTAGGCTGTGCTCATGTTCAGCCGGGTCCCTACACATTCTTGGAAACTTCTCCAAAACCTGGAGTTAAATCTAGGATCTCGATCGGATACTATTGCGACTGGGACCCCATGTCGCGCCACTATCTCTTTTAAGTAGATGTCCACTAGTCTGTCGACCGTGTACCTTTCGTTGATCGGGAGAAAGTGAGCCGATTTCGTCAGTCGATCTACAATTACCCATATGGCGTCATGATTAGCCTTGGTCCTTGGTAAACCTACTACGAAATCCATGGCTATATGTTCCCATTTCCATTCTGGAATCTCTAAGGGATGTAGAAGTCCGCTGGGTCTCTGGTGCTCTGCCTTCACTCGTTGGCAGGTCAAGCATCTGCTTACCCACTCTGCTACGTCCTTTTTCATATTGGGCCACCAGTAATACTCCTTCAAATCCCTATACATTTTGGTGCTACCGGGGTGCACTGAGTATCTTGAGTTGTGTGCCTCATTTAAAATCTCATTCTTGAGTTCCTGAACGTTTGGGATCCATATCCTGTATGTGTACCTCATGATCCCTTCCTTGTCTCTTTCGCACTTAATTTCCTCCCCGGTCATTAGCTCTTCTGTGGAGTTCTTTTCTTCCTCCATCATCCGTTCCTGGCACATTCTAATCTTTTCTAGCAATGGAGGTTGGATTCTAATTTCCATCAACTTTTCTTGGCCCTCTCCAGGTAACTTAACCTCGATTTCCAACTTCTCAAAATCCTTCACTAGCTCTTTCTCTGAAGTTATCATTTTGAGCTTCTCTTTCCGACTAAGGGCGTCAGCCACCACATTGGCTTTGCCCGGGTGATAGCGAATTTCACAGTCGTAATCCTTGATTAACTCTAACCATCTCCTCTGGCGCATGTTAAGCTCTTTCTGAGTGAAAATGTATTTGAGGCTCTTATGGTCTGTGTAAATCTCGCATTTTTCCCCATACAGGTAGTGTCTCCAAATCTTTAAAGCGAAGACTATGGCTGCTAGTTCTAGATCATGCGTGGGATATCTGACTTCATAATCCTTCAATTGCCTAGACGCATACGCTATTACCTTGCCGTGCTGCATAAGCACGCATCCTAGTCCTTTATGCGAAGCATCACTGTAAATCACGAAATCTCCTTTTCCATCAGGTAATGCCAGCACTGGGGCTGTCACCAGCCTCTTCTTTAACTCTTGGAAGCTCTTCTCGCATTTCTCAGTCCATTCAAATTTCTCGGTTTTACGGGTAAGTCGAGTTAATGGAGCTGCGATTTTCGCAAAGTCTTGGACAAATCTCCTGTAATATCCGGCCAGTCCAATGAAACTCCTCACCTCGGTTGGAGTAGTTGGTCGTTCCCAGTTTGAAACTGCTTCTATCTTGGAGGGGTCAACCAACACTCCTTCTCTATTGATCACGTGCCCTAAGAATTGTACCTCATTTTTCCAAAACTCACACTTGGAGAACTTGGCATATAACTGCTCCTTCCTGAGTATTTCTAAGGTTATCCTTAAATGTTCAGCGTGTTCTGCCTCTGTCTTTGAGTAGATGAGAATATCATCAATGAAAACTATCACGAATTTGTCCAAATATTCCTTGAACACTCTATTCATTAGGTCCATGAAGGCTGCTGGGGCGTTGGTCAACCCAAATGACATAACTAAGAACTCATAATGTCCATATCTGGTGCGGAATGCAGTCTTCGGGATATCTTCAGGTTTGATCTTCAGTTGGTGATATCCCGTTCTCAAATCAATCTTAGAGAAGTATTCAGCTCCTCTTAGCTGGTCAAACAAATCGTCTATCCTGGGCAATGGATACTTATTCTTTATGGTTAGCTTGTTCAATTCTCTGTAGTCGATGCATAACCTCATACTTCCATCCTTTTTCTTAACAAACAACACTGGTGCGCCCCAAGGCGACACACTGGGCCTTATCATGCCCTTATCCAACAATTCCTGTAATTGTTTAGCTAACTCCTTCATTTCTACTGGGGCTAGTCGGTACGGGGCCTTCGAAACCGGCGCCGTCCCCGGGGCTAATTCGATGGCAAACTCAATTACCCTATCAGGTGGTAGTCCGGGAAGATCTTGTGGGAACACGTCCTCGAACTCATTAACTACCAGAATGTCTTGTAATCTTGGAACTTCCTTCTGAGTATCTATAACGTAGGCTAAATAAGCCTCGTTCCCTTTTCGTAACAATCTCTTGGTTTGCGCCATGGTCAGAATTTTCTGGGTCTGTCGCATCCCCTTAAACACTATTTCTTTCTTCCCTGGGGTTTTCAACTTAACCTTTTTCCCTTTACAATCTATCCGCGCATCATTGCGAGACAACCAATCCATACCCAAAATGACATCGAATTCCCCTAGCTTAAAAGGAATTAAATCGACATAGAAGGATCGTCCTCCTATTTCTAGCTTACAATCGGGGTGAATTTGATTAACCGGTACGATTTCCTGATTAGCTATTTCTACTTGTAAGGAATCTCTTAGTTGCTGGGTTTTAAGTTTTAACTTATGCGCAAAATCTCTAGATATAAAAGACTTAGTTGCTCCCGAATCAAATAAGACATTTGCACTGACTGAATTGAGAGAAAAAGTACCTGCTATCACATCTGTGTCCCTCACGGCATCTTGTACTGACATATTGAAAGTCCTAGCAGTTGGTGGCCTATTTGAGGCAACCTTGCTTGCTCCTGATGCTGCTGGTTTGTTCTTTGGGCAATCCTTCCTCATGTGCCCTCGCTGTCCACACTGGAAACAGGTTGTGCTGTTAGGGATGACCGTGGTGCAAGAGGTGGCATAATGCCCAGCTCGCCCACACTTATAACAGTTTATCTGCTTCAGGTTGCACACCCCGGAGTGCCTCTTCCCACAAGTAGCACACAATGGCAATGGAGGTCGAGAAGGGTTGGAACGGGACATTCCTGATTGGTGGCCGCCCTGGCTCACACTCACACTCGTAGATGGTTTAAACCTTACATTCCTCCCTGGTAGGGAAACCGCTCCTCGATTAAACTTGGTTGGGGGTTTTCCTCCAGCGGATCTTCCGCCCATACTAACATGCTTTCTCTTTATCCCCCCATTCTCTCTCTCTCTCTGCATCTGATCACTACCAGCCTCCACAATGGTTGCCTTCTGCACCAAGGTGGCATAATCTGTAATCTCTAAAACAGCCACCCTATTCTGGATCCACTGCTTCAGCCCTTGTTGAAACCTGTTAGCTTTCTTCTCTTCTGTGTCTACAAACTCTGGCACAAATCTCGATAGCTCAGTAAATTTAGCCTCATAGTCAGCCACTGACATATTGTTCTGTTTCAGTTCCAAGAACTTAAGTTCCATCTGGGTTTTCATGAACTTCGGGAAGTACTTCTCCAGGAATAATTGTTTGAACCTTTCCCAGGCTATGACAGCATCAGTCTCCATGTTTTTCTTGGCTTCCCACCAATAATTGGCCTCTCCCTTTAGTAGGTAAGTAGCAAAAACTGTCTTCTGAGCCTCCTTGATACTCAGAATCTCAAAAGACTTTTCCATTTCTTTGATCCAGGCCCTCGCCTCAACGGGATCAGCCGATCCGTGGAACTCTGGGGGCTTAAGGGACTTAAAGGCCCTAAAGGAATTTGCCACTGAAGTGTTGTTGCTTGGTGGTGGTTGGGGGTATTGGTTCAAATTCTGCCTAAGTAGATCCATAAACTGGCCCATGGGGTTTCCGCCCTGGTTCTCCCCTTCCTGTTCTACTTCAGTTTCTCCACCCTCTATTTCCCTTTCAAATTCTTCAGAGTACAGGGGTTCATCCTCTACTCCATACTGGGAATCTTCTTGCTCATTATAGTCCTGATCTTGTTCCTCACTACTTTCACGGTTTTCCTCGTGTTGGTTGTGACTCTCTTGGTCAGTAGATTCTCGGGGGTTAGCCCTAGTGCCCATTCGTCTTGGAGGCATTTTACTGAAAATTTGGAAAATTATACATTAGGTTCACTTACCTGTTTTAAAGGATTTTTCCTTGCACATTTCTTTACATGATTGGGTTTAAAATCCCACAGTTTTATATCTCATGGCAACTTAATCGAAAAGTAATACATATGCTAATAACTCGTGATCACATCCCAACAAAATTGTAATGACCGAAATGGAAACAAATATATACCAGATACCGAAAAGGTACAACATCCGAGTTACAACGATGGTTTAAAGTACAGCCATCCTAACAACAACAACAAGTCAAAAGTGAAATACGCTATCTATCTGTCTAGTCTGCAAAAAGGGAAAACAAGTACAAGAAAACCATCCCTACAAAAGCCGGCACTACTATGTCCGTACATGACTAGACAACTAGACCACTGCATCACTACATCTGAAATCAGCCGCCACGACGAAACATCCTCCGAACCCTCCCCATGGCGATGCGGAAAACCTCCTCAGCCTCTGCTCTGTCTACCCTACCATGCCCATCAATAGGCAACTGTCGCACCCTCACCCGAGCCCTCAGCTCGATGCGGGTCACAGCCCTAAACCCAACTCTGTCACTGATAGTCCTCCTGCCCTGCACCCTCATCCGGGAGGCTCTCTCTGCTGCTAACTCACTCCTAGACTCTGCCAACCTGGCATCTGCCACAGACAACTCTCTATAAAGCCCGTTCACAATCAAGTTGTGAACACATACTGTGACTCCTCCTATCGGGGCATGAGGTGGGGTGGATGGCTCAGCTGGGGCGGCAGTCTCTGTCTGCTGGGGCTCTGGGGTAAGCTCCTCAAACTCGTCGGGGTACGGGCTCACAGGTAGTGGTGATGGGGTAGGGGCTCTCTCAACAGGGAGGAGTGGCACAAAAAGTCCAGAACTCCCTACAGCACCAACTACTGGCTCATCTATATCTCCCTCAACACCCTCATCTACCGGCACCACCTGATCCGTGGTCATGTCAGTGTCACCTCCCAAAGTCCTGATCTCAGTCACAACCCAATAATCATCATCCTCAACCACTAACTCAGCATCCTGTCCTGTCTGGATCCCCTCCGGGTCCTCCTCCCCCTCAGTCTCAACAACATCTGTGTCAGCATCATCCTGGACCTCATCAGGGTCCTCCTCCTCAGACTCGATCACATCAGTATCAGCATCAACCTGGACCTCCTCAGCGTCCTCCTCCTCAGGCTCAGTATCCTCCTCAGGCAAGTGCTCATAGTATGGGTCCCTAGTCCGGAACATGTCCTCATCATGCTGTCTCGCAGCTGCCTCCTGGGCCGACAAGTCGCTCGCCTACACAAGACGAACTATGTTACTATCATGATGCTTAAAAAGTTCCCGTAAGGGTTTTAGGTGAACCTGGCAAGGGTTCTTATTATATTATTGAATTTATTATTATATAACGTCGTATCATCTCTTGGGATATATAACTCTCGCTCTGATACCATCTCTGTAACACCCCCAGATCCGGGGTCAGGGATCTGGTGGTTACGGTCTTACATCCATTCATAATACTTGACTTGAGTCCACAATAAATAAATCACATGCTGTGACCCCACAATAATTACCACTCACACACACAACAGTTATAGTCCCAGTGATGAAATTGAAATAAGTCTTACATTAAAGGGTTTACGAATAAAAGTTATTACAATCCCAAAAGGATAACATCATAGGTTTAAAAGTTTTGCCGTTAATTACATTAATTATACATATAGTTAAACAGGAAACAGAAGCTGTCTAACTATGCTACCTCAGCAATGGCGGCTAGCATCTCAGCGGGTAGTCCGGTGGGTCGGGTAACCTGCTTGCGCCGAGTGCGCCTGACGCGAGCCATCTGTCCTAGCTGTTGTTGTGACATAATATAAACAAAGCAAGGGTGAGCGAAAGCCCACCAACAAATATATAACTGAACGATAATTTAAAACAGTTCAAAGCTATCTTTCAAACCATATGCCATGCATTTACGGAAATGATGCCAGTATAATATGAACGATGAAGTTACAAGGTAACTGAAAGTATTTGTTTGAAGAAATATCTGCTACATCAAAGTAAGCGAGATATTCTTATTGTTATTAAGAAGAGGAACTTGCAAGAAAAGGTTGCAATTCCAGTTATGACACTTTTCCAACTCTGCCAACAGTAATCATGTTGCAGGAAATAAATAAATTTGGATGATGAACCAATGATAGAGTATTCACCGCGCCCGCTGTTCCAATCTTGATGATCAGTCGAGATCGTACAGCTCAATTTAGATTTACTACCGGTAGAAGGAAGAACTGACGGCTTTACTTGTATACCGCCTTGCTAGCTCTCCCCGGCCAACGGTTGGGCCAAAGGGATGGACCGGCGCTACTCGGCCTCTTACACGACTCCTAGTTCAAATAGAATTCATGATTCTGAATGTAACGTTCGTCCCCCTTTCCCCAAGTATAATACTTGTTGATAAGACTCCACAAAGTAGTCGTATCTAGTTGGAAAGGAAAATTTACCAATATCTCCAAAGCTATTACTTGGTAACGGATATCAACTTGTTCCAGTAATCTTACCCCTCGAAAGATGAGAAGGTAAGCAACGACTTAATAAGTCAACAGCACCCGAGTTGCGGGTGAAGGGAATACTTTATGACCGGGAAGTCGACAAGATAAATAACATTTTCCAAGTAAGGTTCCCTTATTATTAAGGAGATAGACTCAAAGATGAATGATGTCTGGGAACCTTTCTTGATATAAGATTAATAATAATATGACTTTGAAATATTTTCTTTAATAATCGAAGAAGATAAATCTTATCGAGATTATTCTAAGTATGGAATAAATATTAAGAGAATGTTTATTGTGTTAAAACATTTAAAGAATATTTGGGAATATGAAAGAATATCTTTAATCAGAGTATTTCTCAAAATAATCCCTGAAGAAATATCAGGAGAATATTTATTGAATAAATAAATATTTAAATGAATATTCAAAACAATATTCATTAATTAATAAGACCTGAAAAGAATATTTAAGGTAATATTCATAATTAATTAGGAATTTAAATGAATATTCAAAAGTAATATTCATTTAATGAATAATATCCTAAATGAATATCAAGTAATATTCATTTAGTAATCCAAGCCTTAAGGAATATTCGAGATAATATTCGATAATTAAATCAAGCTTCAGATGAATATTAAAATGATATTCATCAAGTATTTAATATCTTAAATGAATATTCAAAAGTAATATTTATTTAATAAAATAATAATCTAAAAGAATATCCAAATAATATTCATTTAATAGTCTCATCTTTAGAAGAATATTCGAAATAATAGTCGATAATCAATTCGACTCTGAATGAATATTGAGAAATATTATTCGTTGAATAGTTACGTTCAAATAATTATTTGAAGTAAGGATCGTTAAAATAATTAGTCTCGAACGAATATTCAAATAATATTCGTCGCCCAAATAATAGAAAATATTTACTTAAATATTTTCTTCCGAGGTAATCTCGATATATCAAGGAATATTGACTCCCGGTCTAAATTTGATTAATAAGATGTATACGCCCTTCTATGAGGGTCTTACAATAACCGGCTTATAACTGATATATAACTATCTAGCTTATAGGCCAACAATAACATTCAGGGAACAAGTATATCAATTCAACTTGAAAGTAGGCATGCATGCAATGGCATATGTATATCAGCAATCATATATATATATTTATCCAATCACAACAACAGCCTAAAAGAAGGGAATTGAAACTTGCCTGGTAGTCGAGTACGGTAAGGGGTAGTGGTAGCGGGTCCCGGTTCAGCTTGGTGATCTATAAATAGCCAAGGCATTCGGGATTAATCACTTAACATATTAAAAGTTAAGTTATACTTAAATCGAAACACGTTCTCGAGTCATCTCGTTATACCCCTTTTAGTGGATTACTTATTATCACTGATCCGACCCGACATTCGTTCGTTAATACGACATGTCACTGCACTTATACTTGGGACATACTTAAGTCATATGAGTTCTAAGGTTGATCGTTACGAACCAATATTTTACTCCGAGTTTTATCGCCCGTTTTCTAAGTGTTTTACCAAAGTTATAAAAGAGTATTCTTTTAGGGGTTCGTTCGCGTTTAACCTTGACTCGAACATTTTTAATAAATCGAAAAATGCTCTTTTTGACATACGGTTTTCTTTCACACCTTCCTTCTTACCCCTAGTATTTATTTACCAAGATTCGCCATGACGTTACATAGCTTACGAGGGTTCAATTTCAGTTACGAACTTTCATTTACGGATTCGAACTACTTTTAGTAATTTGGTCATAAATCCTAAACCGTAAGTCCGTTTCACGTGATCTTTATATCAAAGCGAAGCTTAGAACATTACCTATCCTATCATGGCAGATAAGGTCTCTGGACAGTAGGGGTTTGACATGGAAAATGGCATACAAACCATGGTATTGTAAAATCGGGCATTATAACGGCTGTAAATCGAATATCTATCAATTTCGAATCTTCCCATAAACATAGCATCCAACCCAAACAACATATACATGAATTATATACATGAACTGAGGCCAAGCAATGCCTTTCCGTTCATCTAGCTATTTACATCATTAATCCAAAATCCATACATAATCATGCTTATAACTTTAACATAACCATAACTAAGTTATAACTATCATAAACATGCTTAAATCTTAAACAAGGGTTAGGGTTTCAAGAGCTTTATACCTTCCTTAGATAGTGATATAGCCTTACTAAGCCTTGTATGGTCCTTAGGAGTGATTATGCTTG
Organism: Saposhnikovia divaricata; assembly: GCA_036435485.1. Lineage (NCBI taxonomy): Eukaryota > Viridiplantae > Streptophyta > Magnoliopsida > Apiales > Apiaceae > Saposhnikovia > Saposhnikovia divaricata. The sequence goes on from CM071598.1 coordinate 64,098,319, forward strand.
CTATATCAACCATGAAAAATCAAGAAAACAAAGTTAGTTCAAGAAGAACACTATTCATGCTCCTCTTGAATGATTTATTTGAAAATGGAAACCAATGAATTTGAGCTTGAAATTTCTAGGAGATTAGTTTCTTGAATTATAGGACTCACCTTAAAAATTACAAGATCAAATGATGGTTGGAAGTGGGATTTTGGAATTGGAATTTTGCAAGGGGCCGAATGGAGCTTCAAGAGAGAGTTTGATGTTCTTTTGTGTTGGTTGATTTGAAATAATGCATAAAGTGACATTTGCTAGATAATATCTCATCCAAGTGGTGTTAGTGGAGTGTGATGTAATGGATGATGGTTTTTGTAGGACAAGTGTTGCATTTTGCATGGTTGAAGGCTAACTAGCTAGTTGGTCTTGCTAAGTACTTGGTTCTTCCTCTAAGGTGCTAGTTCCTTGCTTCTAGTTTAGTTACTAGATATTTATACTAGTAGCTTGCACAAGACTCTTGCTTCCTCTGCTTGTTTCTGTGTCCGGTTATTACCCGTTTCGATTGATCGTTCGTGAGAACATTTCACGGATTTCTAATTAGGGTTTACCGGGAATCCTCTTTAATATTAATACTTTCATTCTCCATCTTTCATTCTAACTTTCCATTTTATATTCCTTTAATCCATTCGTTAAATACTTAAGGCTATCAGTGTCCAGGGAACTCTCGGAGAAAATAAAAGTGCGGTTTTTCAGAATCCGACAGCTTTTACATACACTTATTTTCCCCCTGGATCACTAATACGAACTCAGAAATCCGTTCCGAATACTTCTATATAGTGTCGTCTCATATTATTATATACTCCCACCAAAACACTATTCATTCTGTATTCTTTACTTGTTCTCTTAGGGTTGTATAATTGTCCGTATTCTCTTTCGATCGTTCCTTAACCTTTTTACGGAACTACTGGATTAATCGTTATCGATCTGGATGACATGAGAGTATTCTCTTGCTTGAAGTTGCCATATCTTATTCCTTTAGAAGATAGATTATTCTTACCTATGTTGTCACCCTTTAGCATTCTTCAAGACATAGACATAATAAAGTCGAATTCCATTCATTCTTTCCCAATTATCAATTATTACACTGTAGCCATATCCACTATTCATTCTTACATCATTAAATACATAAAAGTTTTAATTCCACCCAAAATCTGGGTTCTTACAAGTTCTTTTCAGCTAATGTGCCTATTCAACAATGTATGATCTTAATTCACTGCTAAGATAACTAACAAATATGGGTTTTAATTATCTAAATTAAACTAAGATGCAAAGTAAGAACTAATTAACTAATGAGAATTAAATCTGAATTACTTATAAGAATAAAAACATAGGATCCTAACTTCATTATCTACTTCACCTAGAGTCGCAGCCTTTAATCAATACATGTGATGGTTTTGATATCTGATCGGATAACACGAAATAAGTAAAAGCTACCTCTCGGTATACTAATACCAAACTACGCATGCATCCACAAAAGAGATAGAAGATGGGTAGACACCAAATATGTTTAAACCCTATATCTCTATAGAATTTGAAAACATAAAGGTTTAAGCACAAGTTATCCACTTAGATCACATAGGGTAGCATAATATCTCTATTTACGCCACAAATAATGATGTTAAAACATCAACCTATCCTATGCTAGCATGGCAAGTTCTAAATCTCAAGATCCACTCTCGTTTAGCAAGAGATTAACAAATTAGATGTTCGCAACGCATCTAAATACATGAATCACAACCATACAAGGATATCAAGAATTCACCACACATAAATCTTTAAAGCATACAAACTACTAAGCTACATAGATAAATCCGTTAGAATCCCATGACAACGATTAGCTCATAATTGAACTGTTCATCGTCATGGGATTTGATGAAAACATGATATAAAACAAGATATGAATAAAAGAAGTAATTATATTAATAAACAAAGAGTTAAGAAAACAAATCTAGAATCCAGAATAACACAAAAGATGAAGTAGATCTAGATCCGTTGCTTGGCACGAGCGTTGAATCCTTCTCTCCTTTTCTCCCTTGCAGATCTAAGCTATGTTACAATAATAATAACCCCCCTAATTACAATGCTAAGATATGTATAAATAGGCTCTAGGTTTCTTGCCCAGCAGGAAATTACCTTCTATTACAATTAGAATTTGATTAAGGTACTAAAACCTGCCCAAAATACAATTAGAACTTGAAAAGGGCAAAACAGTAACTTTCCAGCCTTGCTTCAAAAAGAACACGTGCGCGAATTTTAACTGCACGCTCCCTGCACCTGCTATCTATCCCAGGTTGTAGAAAATCTCTCAAGCTTCGCGTGAGCTGTAAGATCGCTGAAAACGGACTTCTAGAACTCCAGATATGGCCAAAACAGTGAAGACTGCGCAACCTTCCCGGCAAATCCGAATTTTAATCAATTAATCCTCCAAACACGATAGAAGCATCCACCATAATCGACATTCTTGCAACTCTGCACAACTAAGCAAAACACATCAAAACTACAACAAACTTGAGTCCAAGACAATCAATTTAAGCCGATATGGAACGCTCCAAGTGGATATAAAATCCACTTATCACTCCCTCTTGATCAATAGAATCAATAGACTCCATACTGCTACCAGTACTTGAACTTTTTCCATTAGTCCCTGAAGAATTAGTCCCTGATGAAGTAGACTCTGAATGATTGGTCTGCTCCTGACTAGTACTGTGTTCTCTTTAATTGATTTGCTCCCCCTCAGCAACAACATTCCTTTGAGAAGCAATAGAGATTTCCTCTAGAGAACCTTCATCATCACTGGAGAGAATCTCAGAATCCTTAAGATTTTCAAATTCCAATTTGTCATGACTTTCATCAGTTTGTAGAATTTCGAACTTCTTGTCATCAAATGCAACATGAATTAATTCCATAACAATGTGAGTTCTGAGATTATAAACTTTGAAGGCCTTTGATGCTGAGTATCCTAGAAATATTGCTTCATCCGATTTGGCTTCAAACTTTCCAAGTTGTTCTGGATGAACTTTCAGGACATAGTATTTGCATCCAAAGATGTGAAAGTATTTCACACTTGGCTTCTTTCCTTTGATCATCTCATAGGGAGTCTTTCCATGACTATTTATCAAGGTGCAATTTTGAGTAAAACATGCAGTGTTAATAGCTCTGCCCAGAAATAGGTTGGAAGCTTTGCATCTGCAAGTATGATTCTTGCTGCCTCTATGAGAGTTCTGTTCTTTCTTTCTACTACACCATTCTGCTGAGGTGTTCCAGGTGTAGAAAACTGTTGAGTAATTCCATTGTCTGCACAATACTCCTCCATTGTATAATTCTTGAATTCTGTACCATTGTCACTCCTAAGTACTTTGACTTTGTACTCAGAGCTATTCTGAATATTTTTGATAAAATCAATGATTTGATGAGGAGCTTCATCATTTTTATGTAGAAAGAATACCCATGTGAACCTTGTGTAGTCATCCACTATAACTAGAGCATATCTTTTCTTGCTGATAGACATAATGTTTACTGGACCAAATAAATCAAGATGCAGCATGTGAAATGGTTCAGTAAATGAATTTTCTGTCTTGATCTTGAAAGTGGTTCTTCTTTATTTTCCAAGCTGACAAGCATCACAAAGTCCATCTTGCACATAATTCGCCTGAGGTAGGCCTCTCATTAGATTGTGCATAACAAGTTGATAAAGCTTCTTGAAGTTAAGATGTGAGAGCTTCTTGTGCCAATTCCAGCTTTCATCATTTGATGCTTTGCTGTAAAGACATTTGACAATTCCTTTAGATGTGTCACTCAAGCTGGCTTCATAAATGTTACCATGTCTCTGACCAGTTAGAACAATGTCTCCATTCTTCATATTCAAGATTTTGCATCCTTCACTGTCAAAGATTGATTGGTAACCTTTATCACCCAGTTGACTTATGTTTAAAAGTGTATGTTTCAAGCCTTGAACCAGTGCTACGTTTTCTATGATAACATTCCCCAAAACAATTGAGCCATATCCCAGAGTTTCTCCTTTGTTGCCATCTCCAAAAGATATTACTGGGCCAGCTTTCCTCTCAAACTTTGTAAGCAGGGACTTCTTTTCAGTCATATGTCCAGAGCATCCACTATCCAAGATAATTGAATGCTTCCTTCATGAACAAAAAAGTAACTAGTTAGAAATTTTTAGGACCCAACTTTGATTGGATCCTTTCTTACTAACTTTAGAAACAACAGGCTTTGAAGATTTTGCTTTTGATTTACCTGTTGCAGAGTCAACCTTAGACTCCGATTTCACAAACTGTTTGTGACTAGAAGTTTCAGATTTCAGAGAATAATAGTCATAATACAGTTCATGATATTCCTTACACATATAAATGGAATTAAGTAAACTACCACAATGATAACAAGCTTTTTGTGGTTGGTATTGAATTTTCTGAGTCTTGGGGAATCTAGACTCAGTTTTCCAAGAAGGTTTTTGATTGCAGTCTAGGGCCAAATGATTATGATTTCCACACTTATAGCATTTCTTCCTAGGTGCATCAGGTACATTCTTGTAATTATTCTCTTTGTTAATGCCTTCTTTTCTTTTGGTCTTGCTAGACTCTGAAAGACCTTCTAGTCTCTGTTTCAGCTGAGACTTAGACAGAAAGCCTATATTAACATTCTTAGGTTTATCTAACACTTTACTATCTGAATTAGTGTTGTCAATTCTTTTGTACACAACTGGGGTACCATTCGAATCAACAAACTTAACATGTTTAGGTTCAGAAACTTTCTGCTTACCTTCAGATTTAGATGTGCTAGCTTCTTCTTTTCTATCATCAATGACAATAGCTACTTCATTAGCCTTGTCAAAACCTAAGCCATTAACCTGACCAAGATTCTGATTGTTAATAATGTCACGAGTCTTCTTACAAGAGGTATTCCATGTATGAAACCTATCTCTCTCTTCCTCTAGTTCTTTTCTAACATAGTCAGAAGCCTCAAGAATAACACTATAATCATGCTTAGCCTTATCAGAATTTAACCTGTACTGTTCCATTTGAACTAGCTCAGACTCTAGAAAATTATTCCTATCAACTAATTCATCATTCTTAATCTTAAGATCATCTCTTTCACTAGTAAGAATTCTGAAATTAGTCATAAGATTTTTAAACTCAGCATGGATAGATCTAATATCATCAGAGTCTAAGCTATCAAATGAATCAAGAGAGTGAAGTGATACCTTAACAGAAGATGGAGAAGTTTTCTTTGGAGATCCAGGTTTGTCTAATGTATTTGCCATCAATGCAATGTTGTCATAATCCAATTCTTCTTTAGAATCACTGGAATCTGCCCAATCCTTCTGTGTGACCATGAGTGCATTACCCTTTCCTGAATTCCTAGGCTTCTTACACTCACTAGCAAAGTGTCCAAGCTCGCTGCAGTTAAAGCATTTGATCTTTGCCTTATCAAACTTGACAATTGTACTTTTGCCCTTGTCATTATTCTTCTCCTCTTTCTTTTGAAAAGGTCTTTTGCTAAATCTTCTCCTGTTGAATCTTCCTTTCTTGAAAGCTTTAGCAAACATTGCAAAGAGTTCCTGCATCTCTGATTCAAAATCATTGTTGTCAGAGTCTATATCTGTAGTGTCTGACTCAAAACTTTCTTTGCTTTTCTTCTTCCTTGAGTCCTTTACAGTATGCTCAATATTCTGTTCTCCTGGAAGCTTCTTTGATTCAGATTGAGCAGTAAGTGCAACAGTTTTCATCTTTCCTTCACCTCTGCTCTTCTTCTGCTGCCTGTCCAGTTCATAAGCCCTCAGTTTTCCATAAACTGCCTCTAATGATATTTCATCCAGATCATTAGCTTCCTCAATTGCTGATATCTTCTCATTGAAGAAATCAGGCAAGGCTTTCATGAAATTAGTTTTCATATCCTCCAAGTCATAATATTTACCATGCATGGCCATCTCATTGATGAGTTTAATAAACCTATCAAAGGTATCAGTAAGTGACTCACCAGACTTGGATTCAAAGTACTCATACTGTTGTATGAGAAGTGTCCTCATATTCTTCCTGACAGGTTTAGTTCCTTCACAATGAACCTTCAGATTGTCCCATATCTCCTTAGCATTTTTACAAGAAAGAACATAATTAGTGAGAACAGAATCAAGACTGTTAAACAGTATGTTTCTCACTTTAGCATCCTTAAGAACGTTTTCCTTGTCCTTATCTAACCATTCAGATTTAGGCTTCTCTGCCGTGTGCTCTGGAACTACTTTTCCTTCGACAGTTACTTGAGGAACAACCTTTGTTGGAATAAAAGGTCCATCTCTTATCCTATCAAGATAATCAGGGTCTGTTGCCTCCAGGTGATGCAACATCTTCACTTCCCATAGAGTGTATTCATTTCTCTTGAGCATAGGGATCTTAGTATTACCATCTTTGTAACCAGACATGATTGCAGATCTTTATGATTATTCGAAATCAACCTGCTCTGATACCAATTGTTAACTCGAATAACTTGTAGAAGGGGGGTTGAATACAAGTTATGTAATCGTGTCTGATTTTTTCTTGATTAAATGAACAAGAAAAAACGAATAAATCAAACTGTTTGTATTAATAAAATCAAATACAAACTCTACCAAAGGTGTACAATACCATTAGCAGCTGCTCTCAATACAAATCTCTCTCTGTTTGTTTCGAACTTCTCGAATACAAAGCTTATACTAAGCAACTCACTAACACTTTTTACAATGATATAGAGAGAGTATTTATAATGCTACCTATCAACTAATAACAGAAAGTAATTATTAATACATGGTAATCTTCTACCGTCCAGTTGATAGTTTCCAACAATGCTTTGATTCTTTTCTTCATGCACACTTCTTTCCATCTCCTGAATACAAGATCCTAAAGTATAGCACTTTCCAATTCTGCAGCTTCAATACAGTCAGGGTCGGTCATAGTCCCTGAAAACTCTTAGTTCGTGACTTCAGTCTCTGATCAAGTACTGTTCACAGTTTCTGCAGATCTTGAAGAACTGATATCTCCTTAATCAAATGCTAAACCCTTTATAAGATCAGGGTATTACAAGAAGTGTTATTTCATTCTATTCTACACATCACAACTCATGAATTTATTCCTAACAAAGGTAACATCTTTACTTTATTCCTAAATAATAACTAACCAATTATCCTTTTCAGCTATTACCTTTTCTAGCTTTTCTAATTAATTTCCAAAAATATGGTCATTCTAATTAATGAAATAAACTAATAATATTATAATTACTAATAACTAACACAGGTAAAAGGTAATATCTTTCAAAAATATGATCGTTCTAATTAATGATATAAACTAATAACATTATAATTACTAATAACTCTGATTACCCTTCTAGCTAAAAGGTAACATCTTTTCTATACTTCTAAATAATAACTAACCAATTATCTTTTTCAACTATTACCTTTTATAGCTTTTCTAATTAAAATCTCTTCTTTCCAAAAATTTGATTGTTCTAATTAATCAAATAAACTAATAATAATATAATTACTAATAACTAACTGATTATCTTTTACAACTAAAAAGTTAATATATTTTCTATCTTTTCTAACTAAAATATCTCATTCTCTTCTAAATAATAACTAATCAATTACCTTTTCTAATTTTTCTAACTAAAATATCTTCCTTCCAAAAATAAGGTCGTTTTAATTAATGAAATAAACTAATGATATTATAATTACCCTAATAACTAATTTATTACCTTTTCCAACTAAAAGGTAATATTTTTTATATTTTCTACCAAAAATATCTCATTTTCAAACTTGATTTTTTTACTTAATTATCCTTAATTAAATATTTATTATTGGTAGAAACATGTATTTTTATTTAATAAAATCAAATAATGATATTATAGTTTCTAATAACTAAACAATTACTCCCTCAGTCCGAGCCAATTGTTTACGTGTAAGAACCCAAAATTTTGGATATAATTAAAACTTTTTATTAAGTAATGATAAAATGAGGAACAATGATTCCGACAACAAGGTCACCAGCTCTTATGAATGGTGGTTTCAAAGAACAATGATTGTAATGAATGGATATTGCTTTGGACAATGATCCTGATGCATTGGTATATTGTCAGAATAGAGTAATTCGATGGTTGAGGACCTAGATAAGAATAATCTACTATCCAGGAAGGAGCTAATGGATCCTTGAAGGGAAATGAGTACGTGCATAGTGTTCCCCATACGTGCATAGTATTTCCCGTACATGCATAGTATTTCCCCGTACGTGCATAGTATTTCCCGTACGTGCATAGTGTTTCCTGTACGTGCATAGTAATTTGGTGGATGAATAGTGATTTTGTAAGTTGGAAAACTTTTCACTCCACCCTATGTACGGGACGTGATATGGATGTTTCGAAGTCATATTAGTAATACGCGGAGGAAATAAGTGAATGCAGAGACGATCGGAATTCAGAAATTCCAAATTCTTTTCGGTATAATATTTGACCGGACAGTGGATTAAATATTATTATAATCCAAGAATTGAGATATTAACTTTGAGGATTTGATATTTTGGGATGTTATTATATTTGATTTAAGAATGAAGGTAGGAAACCACTGAGGAGTGGTTAGGGCTACAATGTAATAATTGATATTTGGAAAGAATGAATGGAATTCGACTTTATTATTTCTATGTCTTGAAGAATGCTAAAGGGTAAAAACATAGGTAAGAATAGTCTATCTTCTAAGGGAATAAGATATGGCAATTTCAAGCAGGAGAATATTCTCATGTCATCCAGATCGGTAACGATTAATCCAGTAGTTCCGTAAAAAGGTTAAGGAACGATGGAAAGAGAATACGGACAATTATACAACCCTAAGAGAAGAAGTAAAGAATACAGAATGAATAGTGTTGTGGTGGGAGTATATAATAATATGAGACGACACTATATAGAAGTATTCAGAACGGATTTCCGAGTTCGTATTAGTGATCCAGGGGGAAAATAAGTGTATGTAAAAGCTGTCGGATTCTGAAAAACCGCACTTTTATTTTCTCCGAGAGTTCCCTGGACACTGATAGCCTTAACTATTTAACGAATGGATTTAAGTAATATAAATTGGAAAGTCAGAATGAAAGATGGAGAATGAAAGTATTATTATTAAAGAGGATTCCCGGTAAACCCTAATTAGAAATCCGTGAAATATTCTCACGAACGATCAATCGAAACGGGTAATAACCGGACACAGAAACAAGCAGAGGAAGCAAGAGTCTTGTGCAAGCTACTAGAATAAATATCTAGTAACCAAGTGGGCAAGAGAAACTAGATTAATTGGAGCATAACTAGTACTTAGAAATCAAAAACCCTTGGTTAAGCTTTCAACCATGGAAAATACAACACTTGTCCATGCTAATTACCTCATCCAATGCATCACACTCCACTAACCCCACTTGGATGAGATATTATCTCACAAAATCACTTTAAGCATTATTACAAGCAACCAAGACAAAGAAAGAGCAAGAACACTCTCCACCCCCCATTACCATTCCATTCGGCCTCCCCCTAAATTCCAAATCCAAACTCCACCTTCCCACCATTGTTTGTTCTTGAAATAATTAAGGTGAGTCTTACATTTCATAAAACTTATCTCCTCAAAATCTTAGCTTCAAACTCATCCTTTTCCATTTTCAAAAAAATCAAACAAGAGGAGGGTGAATAGTGTTCATCATGTACTAACTTTGTTTTCTTGATTTTTCATGGTTGATCTAGCAAGCATAATCACTCCTAAGGACCATACAAGGCTTAGTAAGGCTATATCACTATCTAAGGAAGGTATAAAGCTTTTGAAACCCTAACCCTTGTTTGAGATTTAAGCATGTTTATGATAGTTATAACTTAGTTATGGTTATGTTAAGATTATAAGCATGATTATGTATGGATTTTGGATTAATGATGTAAATAGCTAGATGAACGGAAAGGCATTGCTTGGCCTCAGTTCATGTATATAAGTCATGTATATGTTGTTTGGGTTGGATACTATGTTTATGGGAAGATTCGAAATTGGTAGATATTCGATTTACAGCCGTTATAATGCCCGATTTTGCAATACCATGTTTTGTATGCCATTTTCCATGTCGAACCCCTACTGTCCAGAGACCTTATCTGCCATGATAGGATAGGTAATGTTCTAAGCTTCGTTTTGATATAAAGATCACGTGAAACGGACTTACGGTTTAGGATTTATGACCAAATTACTAAAAGTAGTTCGAATCCGTAAACGAAAGTTCGTAACTGTAATTGAACCCTCGTAAGCTATGTAACGTCATGGCGAATCTTGGTAAATAAATACTAGGGGTAAGAAGGAAGGTGTGAAAGAAAACCGTATGTCAAAAAGATCATTTTTCGATTTATTAAAAATGTTCGAGTCAAGGTTAAACGCGAACGAACCCCTAAAAGACGACTCTTTTATAACTTCGGTAAAACACTTAGAAAACGGGCGATAAAACTCGTAGTATAATATTGGTTCGTAACGATCAACCTTAGAACTCATATGACTTAAGTATGTCCCAAGTATGAGTGCAGTGACATGTCGTATTAACGAACGAATGTCGGGTCGGATCAGTGAGAATAAGTAATCCACTAAAAGGGGTATAACGAGATAACTCGAGAACGTGTTTCGATTTAAGTATAACTTAACTTTTAATATGTTAAGTGATTAATCCCGAATGCCTTGGCTATTTATAGATCACCAAGCTGAACCGGGACCCGCTACCACTACCCCTTACCGTACTCGACTACCAGGCAAGTTTCAATTCCCTTCTTTTAGGCTGTTGTTATGATTGAATAAATATATATATATGATTGCTGATATACATATGCCATTGCATGCATGCCTACTTTCAAGTTGAATTGATATACTTGTTCCCTGAATGTTATTGTTGGCTTATAAGCTAGATAGTTATATATCAGTTATAAGCCGGTTATTGTAAGACCCTCATGGAAGGGCGTATACATCTTATTAATCAAAAATAGACCGGGAGTCAATATTCCTTGATATATCGAGATTACCTCGGAGGAAAATATTTAAGTAAATATTTTCTATTATTCAGGCGACGAATATTATTTGAATATTCGTTCGAGATTATTTATTTTAATGATCCTTACTTCAAATAATTATTTGAACGTGATCATTCGACGAATAATATCTGTCAATATTCATTCAGAGTCGAATTGATTATCGATTATTATTTCGAATACTCTTCTAAAGATGAGACTACTAAATGAATATTATGTGGACATTCATTTAGAATATTATTTTATTAAATAAATATTACTTTTGAAAATTCATTTAAGGTATTAAGTACTTGATGAATATTATCTTCAATATTCATCTGAAGCTTGATTTACTTATCGAATATTATATCGAATATTCCTTTAAAGCTTGGATTACTAAATGAATATTACTTGATATTCATTTAGAATATTATTCATGAAATGAATATTACTTTATCAATAGTCATTTAAATTCCTAATTAATTATGAATATTATTTTGAATATTCATCAGGGTTCTATTTAATCATCGAATATTATTTTAAATATTTTAAATATTCCTTTCAGGACTTATTAAGTAATGAATATTATTTTGAATATTCATTTGATTATTTAATTATGCAATAAATATTCTCTCGATATTTCTTCAAGAATTATTTGGGAAATACTCTGATTAAAGATATTCTTTCATATTCCTAAATAATCTGTAAAATATTTTAATTCAATAAATATTCTCTGAATATTTATTCCATACTTAGAATAACCTCAATAAGGTTTATCTTCTTCGATTATTACGGAAAATATCTCGGAGTCATGGTATTATTAATCTTATAACAAGAAAGGTTCTCAGACATCATTATTCTTTGAGTCTATCTCCTTAATAATAAGGGAACCTTACTTGGAAAAATGTTATTTATCTTGTCGACTTCCCGGTCATAAAGTATTCCCTTCACCCGCAACTCGGGTGCTGTTGACTTATTAAGTCGTTGCATACCTTCTCATCTTTCGAGGGGTAAGATTACTGGAACAAGTTGATATCCGTTACCAAGTAATAGTTTGGGAGTTATTGGTAAATTTTCCTTTCCAACTAGATACGACTACTTTGTGGAGTCTTATCAACAAGTATTATACTTGGGGAAAGGGGGACGAACGTTACATTCAGAATCATGAATTCTATTTGAACTAGGAGTCGTGTAAGAGGCCAAGTAGCGCCGGTCCATCCCCTTTGGCCCAACCGTTGGCCGGGGAGAGCTAGTAAGGCGGTATACAAGTAAAGCCGCCAGTTCTTCCTTCTACCGGTAGTAAATCTAAATTGAGCTGTACGATCTCGACTGATCATCACGATTGGAACAGCGGGCGCGGTGAATACTCCATCATTGGTTCATCATCCAAATTTATTTATTTCCTGCAACATGATTACTGTTGGCAGAGTTGGAAAAGGGTCATAACTGGAATTGCAACCTTTTCTTGCAAGTTCCTTTTCTTAATAACAATAAGAATATCTCGCTTACTTTGATGTAGCAGATATTTCTACAAACAAATGCTTTAAGTTACCTTGTAACTTCATCGTTCATATTATACTGGCATCATTTCCGTAAATGCATGGCATATGGTTTGAAAGATACTTTTGAACTGTTATACATTATCGTTCAGTTATATATTATTGTTGGTGGGCTATTGCTCACCCTTGCTTTATTATTATATCACAACAACAGCTAGACCAGATGACTCGCACAAGGCGCACTCGACGCGGGCGAGGATGATGAGACTACCAGAGCTGAAGAAGAAGCTATTGGTAGGGTATATTTATTCTTTCAGTACCAAGAATATGGTCTAGTATGACTTATGTAAATGGATGGCAAAGAGTATGTATTATATTGAAATTCTTTTGGATTGTAAGAACTCATAATGTGATTAATAAAAATTTAATTGTTACTCTGATTTCATCTCTGGGACTATAACGGGTGTGTTTTATATTGTTGTGTTGGGTTATAGAGACATAATTTATTTTATGATTAAGGAAAGTTCAATTGTTGTGGACAGAATTGGAAACCGTAACCACCGGATCCCGGACCCCGGATCTGGGGGTGTTACAGAAGTGGTATCAGAGCGTACGTTATAAACCCCAGAGATGAGGTGACGTTAAAACAATAAATTCAATAAGATAATAAGAACTCTTGCCAAGTTCATAGTCGGACTACTTAATGTAGTGATGACATATAAAACCCTTATGGGAACTCGTAAGTATAATGATAGTAACTTAGCTCGATATCGTATTGACGAGTAAGGCGACTGACCTTGAGGCATACGAGCAACAGCGCGATGATGCTTTATATGCTGAAGATCAGCGGGTAATTCGATGGAGTACCCTACTGGAGACCCGGAAGAGGTTCCAGCAGATAAGGAAAATCCTGTTAGGATAAGGAGCTTACCTATGGGTAATGAGGGTCGCAGCCAGAATGACTGTGATGATTAAGATATGGTGCTCAGAAAAGTGAGTATAAAGAACCGAGATATTATTAAGAGATCTGAAGATGCATGTTGAATTCATAGCCGAACTACAAGATGTAGTACCAGCAAGAAAGAAGGATTGGAAGAATTACTTGAGATCTTATACGGAAATAGATGAGAATCCATAGAGATTTTCATCTTAACAAAGAAAGAGCTAGAGGGATGTATGATTATCAAAGACATCGATTTAGGGCGAGGAGCAGAGTCCCTAGGAATAGTTGAGAAGGAGGCAGTAAGTGCCATATCATTTGATAAATGAATTAGTATGAATATGGTCAGTAATAATTCGCCATGAGAAGGCAGGTGTCGTAGGTTGTAAATTATGGAACCAAATTGAGGTTAATAAGGTGGTTTTATTAAGGAAAATGTTCATTTTATGAATGAATCATTTAGAAAGTAAAGACATTGGGAAGTGATAGCATGATTGGGTAAAGTTATATAAGGAAGTAGTAAGCAAGACAATGATCTTAGAACCTACCGGAAGATAAGACCAGTGAGTCAAGATGAACTCGTAATGAGACTACTGCCAGAGACTGAGTATAGAGTTAATTCAACTCAGTTAAATGATGAACCAGAAACGTTAGATGCATGTGATTCAGAGGAATATTAAATTCCTTCTTCTCTTTGAATGGATTATAGTAGTTACCTTTAGTTTACTTCGACACGGAATTATAATAGATCAAGTAATACGATCAGCAGTTAAAGAGAAAAATGTGAGAAAATCTTCCTGGAGCTTAAAGGTGAAATTGGTAATGACCAAGAGCTGGCATTGCTTAATGGGAAAAGGAGACTTTGTGCTTCCAATGACGCTTCGCATAAAGGGTTAGGTAGACCGACATTTGGTAGTATTGAATATCAGGACGTTGTGACAGGTTTCAGTTTGAGACTATTGATTCCCTTATAAGGGATGGAGATAATTGATTCCTCTCCAGGGGTAAACTTCCAATCCGATGATGATTATTTCGTTAACTATGACTGCTTATGATTTCACCTGCTTGGAGGTTCATAGAACTATTCTTCAGGTTTCGAAACTGGTCTCCTTAATGTTACCAGTAGGTGGGTAGATTGATCAAAATTTCCCTGAGTCTGGAAAGGAATTCGGTGAATTTTGGCAAACCTTGTCTTTCTGATTATCAGAGAATGTCATGGAAGAGAGTAAAAATTGGAGCAAACCCTGTGATTTGGGTAAGGATGCTGTAAAATGGGTTAGTAAACGGACCCTGAGCATTACAATCGACGGTAGTGATAAAATGATGAAGTGAGATTGGACGAAAATAGGAAATGTAAGTAAGAAACCAGCCGGACTGAGAAATTCCAGGATTGACTTAAATGAAAAGGCTGTTATGCCAGGAATGGTAAGCTTGTGTGGCACGCAGGATTGATAAGAATAGTTGAAAAGATAAAAGTGGAGGAAAGGTGACCGGAGACGGTGTCGAGTAGTCGATTAAGACTTATATGGAGTAAAGTTTTGGAAAGGTAGAAAGGTATCAAAGAAGAAGGCACTATGCCGGCAATTGCTAGAAAAGTAATGCTATTAGCCAACCCCTAAAATCATATATTTTTATGTGTGGCCAGTTGAGGCCAAGTCACAACGGACTATAAAGTGACTAGACCAGCAATGAAAAGACAAAGCAGGGTTGCTTCTAAGAAAGCACCGACTGCAAGGGCTTCTGATATAAAGGAAACATTAATGAGATCGTTTGAATCTTCTGCCGAACAACCCATGTTTTGATTGGGAATTCACTAGACCTTTTTGGGATGGGGTCACCCGTACTAAAGTGACTCATGTGTATATGGTTGTCCAAGATTTCGAGTAAAATGGAAGTATAGTGACTTGAGATGTATGATGTTAGGGTATCATGAATACCATGAATATATTATGACGAAGGAAAGTAAACAATGAAGGTATATGAAGAGGGTATAGAAAAGGTCAGAAATTGAACAGTATGCTGTAGGAATTTTGTCTGAGGCAAGTACCTTTGCGAAGAACGATAAGCACTAAGAGATTCACGTTGAACTCGACCAATATCTTCCAGAACATCCTTGCTACCATTAACAAGTTCGGTAAGAGAAGAGATTGGCATACGTTGCCTTTTTGGAAGGCCAAATAGGCTGACAACTAGCTGAAAGAAGAGGGTGGCATTAAACCACCGATCGATTATCAAATGAGAATGATTGAAAAGAGACCTTTATTAAGGATACATGATCTGATTGCCAATTATAAGATGCAAGAATTCCTGGGCAGTTGAATTAAGGATAGGATATCCATAAATTAAGACAAACCCTGGGGAATGCACAAGGGGTGGCATTAACCCTAATAACGACATTATGACTTCAGATGATATGAGCTGGACTTGCTAAGGCAACAATGACCGGTAAGGATTATTAAAAAGAGTTCTGGAAAGAACATAGATAGAATTATTAGAGTATTGATCAATGACATTTTGATATACCCGGTACCCAGAAAATACCGGAGGAATGATAAGGATGGCCTACGAAACCTTACAAGGAAAAAGGGTAATATTCCGAACTTCAAAAATGGAAGTTTGGTAAGGAATGTATGACATCGTAACAATAATGCCAGATGAGGCATGTATGAAACCCTGAGGAAGTATGGGTTGAACCTATAAAGGTTGAGATTATCCTAAGATAAAGAAAGAACTAAGAAAAGAAGTATCCTAAGTAGGATTGAGAATAAACGTGATAAAGTTCCCATGGGTAGGTGGAAGCAATGACTTATGGAAATGACTGATAGTTATATTTTCTCCTTCAGCAGAGCTTAAGGGAGAATGCTTTAACCCAACAGTGATGGGAATGAGGTAGAAAAACTTGAGCTGGAATGTACCCAGAAAACATGGGTTACAAGAAATCATTATCATCATGAAAGGCCAATGAGGTGGCCGACAATCTAAGTATAAAGGAATAATTACAAATGTTCATACCGAAGAAACAGGATGATATTTGGAAGGACCTTGAAGGTCATATCGGAATGGAGGAATTTACATTCCTTCTGATGACTGTGCAAGAATTAACAGTAATAATAGTTTAAGTAAAGATTCGATTCCTGATGGAGTCTTAAGCATATTACGTACCTTAGAAGGTCCCGTTTTGAGGCAACCAGGACCATGGTACAAAATTGATGAAGTAAACCGTTAAGTTCCAGTCTTTTATGGAATATGCATAAGTGATAGTTTCATCAACCGGACTTAGCTGCGATGCTTGAAACTCTTCTGCAATTCTATCTGCTTCACGTTATATCTACATCAAGTTCAGGAAGTGTTCCTTATGGATGAGGAATAATGATTACTTTATCTCCCTAAGGGATTTGAAACCCGTAGGGTTAGCTATTAACGCACTACGTAAACAACAAGCGATGGTGATTCTTCTAAGAAAGGAGATGACAACGTAAAGATGAAGAAAGTGCTGCTATTGATAAGCTAAATGGCATGTTGATGAATGACAAGCAAGTTTGTGTTAGTGTACTTCTGCACAAACAAGATAGAGAATATGAGGTCGATAATTTGTGATGCTAAACGTATTCCCGTAGAAAGAATTAATGAGACTTGGAGGGAAGGGCGGTTGAGCCCAAGACATATTGGGCCACTTGAGAGTTTAAAGTGTTCGGACGGCGGTATTAGAGCCAGCCTTACCCCCAAAATTATGGCACGGTCATAACGGGTTTTCATGTGGCCAGGCTACGCCAGTAAAATGCAGATGTTCAACAGATGATAGGAGTACGAGCATGTAGATATGCGACCTGGTCTGACTTACGAAAGACAACCTGTGGAAAACCACGGATAGAAAAGAACAAGTAATGAGAAACAAGGTTGGCAGAAGTAGGTTATATGAATCTAAGTTAAAGGAATCGGGCCAGATTCATTTCGAAAAGTTTAAATTGAAATAACGTGATGATTATAGAATAAATGAGACGGAATACCGATAAGGAGGTACCAAGTGCAAAAAGGTGTCTCAATAAAGAGGTGAAGGTGAAAGTAAATAATAGAAATGAGTAAGAATCAGCTAATAAGAAGGATGTGATTGATAAAGAAAAGGCTGGGGAAGCAACTATGGAATGAGAAGCAAGGAATGTTATGAATGGGTTTTCTAATGAATTCTCAGGATGACAACCTGATAGTGTCAATATTATAGTTATGAAAAAGCTAGTAACATGTTATGGGATGTCAGTAATAATGATGTCAAGTGAGAAATCTAAGATTTAACCTGAAAGGTTGAAGGATTTCCCGAATGTGAGTATCGCTAAGATTGAACAAGAGTATTTGTCCATAGAATAATGTACAAAGCAGCAAGATATGTTGACACGTGAGATTGTGATCAAATAGTATTGGATATAATTATGATTAATTTCTTCTTTGATAAACCTCTATAGTTCAGAGGTAAATTCTGAGTATGATATTCTACAATCATGAAAGCTTTCTATAATCCTTTAGAACTCTTTTCTCTTCTTCTCTCTTATTCATCTTCTTTATGAATTGAGAAGAACAACCCTTTTAGGAGGGGAGGTACTGCTACGTGACTATCTGTCTATGTGATAGAAGTCTAAGTGGAATGCCATGACTTGTTTAATTGCTTGTCAAGTACTAAAGGCTGGCCCCCTTCTGTACTAACTATGCAATATAACAAATGTTCAATTGATCATAGTGATCTCTCAATAAATCTTTCCACTTCTCTATATTGATCGAGATTGCGAAGATTAAAGCGATCAGGAAATGCACAGTACGAGCGAGGTTACCTCCGAATCGTAGGGTGATAGTGATACCAATGTTACTGCAGGTATCAATAAGGATAAGACTGAGTAAGAGTATAACCCGGATAGTGAGTTGTACGAAAAGTAGCAACGTTGATGGAAAAAGGATAAAGTATGAATTGTAGCACTAGAAGATGTGCTGAGGAAGGGTAGAACGACTAAGAATTGACCGGGAAGCTAAAGAGTGAACGGCAGGCAAACGACTCTTTGCTTCCTATCTGATTCCGGGACGGAATCCTTTTAAGGAGGGGAGACTAAAAGAACCCCAAATTTTGGATATAATTAAAACTTTTTATTAAGTAATGATAAAATAAGGAACAATGATTCCGACAACAAGGTCACCAGCTCTTATGAATGGTGGTTTCAAAGAACAATGATTGTAATGAATGGATATTGCTTTGGACAATGATCCTGATGCATTGGTATATTGTCAGAATAGAGTAATTCGATGGTTGAGGACCTAGATAAGAATAATCTACCATCCAGGAAGGAGCTAATGGATCCTTGAAGGGAAATGAGTACGTGCATAGTGTTCCCCATACGTGCATAGTATTTCCCGTACGTGCATAGTATTTCCCCGTACGTGCATAGTATTTCCCGTACGTGCATAGTGTTTCCTGTACTTGCATAGTAATTTGGTGGATGAATAGTGATTTTGTAAGTTGGAAAACTTTTCACTCCACCCTATGTACGGGACGTGATATGGATGTTTCGAAGTCATATTATTAATACGCGGAGGAAATAAGTGAATGCAGAGACGATCGGAATTCAGAAATTCCAAATTCTTTTCGGTATAATATTTGACCGGACAGTGGATTAAATATTATTATAATCCAAGAATTGAGATATTAACTTTGAGGATTTGATATTTTGGGATGTTATTATATTTGATTTAAGAATGAAGGTAGGAAACCACTGAGGAGTGGTTAGGGCTACAATGTAATAATTGATATTTGGAAAGAATGAATGGAATTCGACTTTATTATTTCTATGTCTTGAAGAATGCTAAAGGGTAAAAACATAGGTAAGAATAGTCTATCTTCTAAGGGAATAAGATATGGCAATTTCAAGCAGGAGAATATTCTCATGTCATCCAGATCGGTAACGATTAATCCAGTAGTTCCGTAAAAAGGTTAAGGAACGATGGAAAGAGAATACGGACAATTATACAACCCTAAGAGAAGAAGTAAAGAATACAGAATGAATAGTGTTGTGGTGGGAGTATATAATAATATGAGACGACACTATATAGAAGTATTCAGAACGGATTTCCGAGTTCGTATTAGTGATCCAGGGGGAAAATAAGTGTATGTAAAAGCTGTCGGATTCTGAAAAACCGCACTTTTATTTTCTCCGAGAGTTCCCTGGACACTGATAGCCTTAACTATTTAACGAATGGATTTAAGGAATATAAATTGGAAAGTTAGAATGAAAGATGGAGAATGAAAGTATTATTATTAAAGAGGATTCCCGGTAAACCCTAATTAGAAATCCGTGAAATATTCTCACGAACGATCAATCGAAACGGGTAATAACCGGACACAGAAACAAGCAGAGGAAGCAAGAGTCTTGTGCAAGCTACTAGAATAAATATCTAGTAACCAAGTGGGCAAGAGTAACTAGATTAATTGGAGCATAACTAGTACTTAGAAATCAAAAACCCTTGGTTAAGCTTTCAACCATGGAAAACACAACACTTGTCCATGCTAATTACCTCATCCAATGCATCACACTCCACTAACCCCACTTGGATGAGATATTATCTCACAAAATCACTTTAAGCATTATTACAAGCAACCAAGACAAAGAAAGAGCAAGAACACTCTCCACCCCCCCATTACCATTCCATTCGGCCTCCCCCTAAATTCCAAATCCAAACTCCACCTTCCCACCATTGTTTGTTCTTGAAATAATTAAGGTGAGTCTTACATTTCATAAAACTTATCTCCTCAAAATCTTAGCTTCAAACTCATCCTTTTACATTTTCAAAAAAATCAAACAAGAGGAGGGTGAATAGTGTTCATCATGTACTAACTTTGTTTTCTTGATTTTTCATCGTTGATCTAGCAAGCATAATCACTCCTAAGGACCATACAAGTCTTAGTAAGGCTATATCACTATCTAAGGAAGGTATAAAGCTTTTGAAACCCTAACCCTTGTTTGAGATTTAAGCATGTTTATGATAGTTATAACTTAGTTATGGTTATGTTAAGATTATAAGCATGATTATGTATGGATTTTGGATTAATGATGTAAATAGCTAGATGAACGGAAAGGCATTGCTTGGCCTCAGTTCATGTATATAAGTCATGTATATGTTGTTTGGGTTGGATACTATGTTTATGGGAAGATTCGAAATTGGTAGATATTCGATTTACAGCCGTTATAATGCCCGATTTTGCAATACCATGTTTTGTATGCCATTTTCCATGTCGAACCCCTACTGTCCAGAGACCTTATCTGCCATGATAGGATAGGTAATGTTCTAAGCTTCGTTTTGATATAAAGATCACGTGAAACGGACTTACGGTTTAGGATTTATGACCAAATTACTAAAAGTAGTTCGAATCCGTAAACGAAAGTTCGTAACTATAATTGAACCCTCGTAAGCTATGTAAGGTCATGGCGAATCTTGGTAAATAAATACTAGGGGTAAGAAGGAAGGTGTTAAAGAAAACCGTATGTCAAAAAGAGCATTTTTCGATTTATTAAAAATGTTCGAGTCAAGGTTAAACGCGAACGAACCCCTAAAAGACGACTCTTTTATAACTTCGGTAAAAAACTTAGAAAACGGGCGATAAAACTCGTAGTATAATATTGGTTCGTAACGATCAACCTTAGAACTCATATGACTTAAGTATGTCCCAAGTATAAGTGCAGTGACATGTCGTATTAACGAACGAATGTCGGGTCGGATCAGTGAGAATAAGTAATCCACTAAAAGGGGTATAACGAGATAACTCGAGAACGTGTTTCGATTTAAGTATAACTTAACTTTTAATATGTTAAGTGATTAATCCCGAATGCCTTGGCTATTTATAGATCACCAAGCTGAATCGGGACCCGCTACCACTACCCTTTACCGTACTCGACTACCAAGCAAGTTTCAATTCCCTTCTTTTAGGCTGTTGTTATGATTGAATAAATATATATATATGATTGCTGATATACATATGCCATTGCATGCATGCCTACTTTCAAGTTGAATTGATATACTTGTTCCCTGAATGTTATTGTTGGCTTATAAGCTAGATAGTTATATATCAGTTATAAGCCGGTTATTGTAAGACCCTCATGGAAGGACGTATACATCTTATTAATCAAAAATAGACCGGGAGTCAATATTCCTTGATATATCGAGATTACCTCGGAGGAAAATATTTAAGTAAATATTTTCTATTATTCAGGCGACGAATATTATTTGAATATTCGTTCGAGATTATTTATTTTAATGATCCTTACTTCAAATAATTATTTGAACGTGATCATTCGACGAATAATATCTGTCAATATTCATTCAGAGTCGAATTGATTATCGATTATTATTTCGAATACTCTTCTAAAGATGAGACTACTAAATGAATATTATGTGGACATTCATTTAGAATATTATTTTATTAAATAAATATTACTTTTGAAAATTCATTTAAGGTATTAAGTACTTGATGAATATTATCTTCAATATTCATCTGAAGCTTGATTTACTTATCGAATATTATATCGAATATTCCTTTAAAGCTTGGATTACTAAATGAATATTACTTGATATTCATTTAGAATATTATTCATGAAATGAATATTACTTTATCAATAGTCATTTAAATTCCTAATTAATTATGAATATTATTTTGAATATTCATCAGGGTTCTATTTAATCATCGAATATTATTTTAAATATTTTAAATATTCCTTTCAGGACTTATTAAGTAATGAATATTATTTTGAATATTCATTTGATTATTTAATTATGCAATAAATATTCTCTCGATATTTCTTCAAGAATTATTTGGGAAATACTCTGATTAAAGATATTCTTTCATATTCCTAAATAATCTGTAAAATATTTTAATTCAATAAATATTCTATGAATATTTATTCCATACTTAGAATAACCTCAATAAGGTTTATCTTCTTCGATTATTACGGAAAATATCTCGGAGTCATAGTATTATTAATCTTATACCAAGAAAGGTTCTCAGACATCATTCTTCTTTGAGTCTATCTCCTTAATAATAAGGGAACCTTACTTGGAAAAATGTTATTTATCTTGTCGACTTCCCGGTCATAAAGTATTCCCTTCACCCGCAACTCGGGTGCTGTTGACTTATTAAGTCGTTGCATACCTTCTCATCTTTCGAGGGGTAAGATTACTGGAACAAGTTGATATCCGTTACCAAGTAATAGCTTGGGAGTTATTGGTAAATTTTCCTTTCCAACTAGATACGACTACTTTGTGGAGTCTTATCAACAAGTATTATACTTGGGGAAAGGGGGACGAACGTTACATTCAGAATCATGAATTCTATTTGAACTAGGAGTCGTGTAAGAGGCCGAGTAGCGCCGGTCCATCCCCTTTGGCCCAACCGTTGGCCGGGGAGAGCTAGTAAGGCGGTATACAAGTAAAGCCGTCAGTTCTTCCTTCTACCGGTAGTAAATCTAAATTGAGTTGTACGATCTCGACTGATCATCAAGATTGGAACAGCGGGCGCGGTGAATACTCCATCATTGGTTCATCATCCAAATTTATTTATTTCCTGCAACATGATTACTGTTGGCAGAGTTGGGAAAGGGTCATAACTGAAATTGCAACCTTTTCTTGCAAGTTTCTCTTCTTAATAACAATAAGAATATCTCGCTTACTTTGATGTAGCAGATATTTCTACAAACAAATGCTTTAAGTTACCTTGTAACTTCATCGTTCATATTATACTGGCATCATTTCCGTAAATGCATGGCATATGGTTTGAAAGATACTTTTGAACTGTTATACATTATCGTTCAGTTATATATTATTGTTGGTGGGCTATTGCTCACCCTTGCTTTATTATTATATCACAACAACAGCTAGACCAGATGACTCGCACAAGGCGCACTCGACGCGGGCGAGGACGATGAGACTACCAGAGCTGAAGAAGAAGCTATTGGTAGGGTATATTTATTCTTTCAGTACCAAGAATATGGTCTAGTATGACTTATGTAAATGGATGGCAAAGAGTATGTATTATATTGAAATTCTTTTGGATTGTAAGAACTCATAATGTGATTAATAAAAATTTAATTGTTACTCTGATTTCATCTCTGGGACTATAACGGGTGTGTTTTATATTGTTGTGTTGGGTTATAGAGACGTAATTTATTTTATGATTAAGGAAAGTTCAATTGTTGTGGACAGAATTGGAAACCGTAACCACCGGATCCCGGACCCCGGATCTGGGGGTGTTACATTACGTTTCTGAGAGAGTGTTCGGCACGCATTTTAATATGCATATAAAGTATAGTTCAATAACTTATTTTTAAAATTTTCTTTTTTTGAATAAAAATATAAACATTCTACTTTTATCCAAAATCATAAAATTGAAAATATACGTTACGAAACTATATTTTATATGCATCTTAAAATGCGTGTCAAACACTCCTTCAGAAATGTAAACAAATGGGTGGGACGGAGGAGTACCTTTCTCAGCAAAAACACAATATCTTTTCTAATTTTTCTGACTAGAACCTCTCATTTCCAAAAAAATACGGGTCATTCTATTAATGAAATAAACTTACAAAATTATAATTACTAATAACTAATTGATTACCTTTTTCAGCTAAAATCTAATACTTTTTCTATATTTTCTAACTAAAGTTTCTTACTTTCAAACTTTCTTTTCTTACTTAATTATCTATACTTAAATATTTATTATTGGTAAAAACATGTTACATTTTCTATTTTTAAATATCTAATTGATTTCATTTTTATATTCTAAAAATACTACGGACAACTATATTTAATAAAATAAAATAATATTATTATGATTACGAATAAGTAATAACTAACAAATTCCATTTTCAGCTAGAACACGTTACTTTTTATATTTTCTCTTACCAAAATCTCTTCTTTTCCAATAGTAACACGGATAATTGTATTCAATAAAATAATACCATAATAATTAATAATTGATTGATTACCTTTTCAACTAAAATGCATCATCTTATCTATATCTTATAAATAATTTTTTCCTTTTTTAAAAATAATATGACCAATATATATATATATATTATCAAATCATATCATATCATTTACAAATTTAACTTACAAAATTCATATCATCAAAAAATTATTCTTCTCCAGATAATATTTTAGATTGCCCAGTTTTTTTCCTTTTTTTTCATTTTGTTCTTTTATTTCAACTGCCCAGTCATTAGCTGACGTGTTAAAAAATGCCACGTGGCACCCTTTAATTGATGGCGTTAGAATCTAACAAAATATAAAATAAAATAACCCATAATTAAAGTAAAATAACGGTCCGGCTATTATTTTTAATAATAATACTGAACTTTCCTTTGGTGCTTTGATGTCATTGTTTGTTTTGTGAGGAATGACCAAGAGTACAAAATAGCTCATATTATTAAAATTCAATGCATTTATAATGGGCATAATAGGAAATGTATCATCTAATTAATATTTTCTTAAAATGCGTAATTTTTCCAAAAAAGACTTGTATTATGTATTATGGGACGGAGGGAGTACAATATAATTTGGGACCCACTACTAGCACTTAAAAGACCAGAACTTAGAGCATCTCCAACCATGCAAACCCCTTAGTTAAAAGTGTGTCAAACATGCCTTGAATAAAAATTTTAGAGATTGTGTAAAAAAATTTCATCTCCAACGGAATATTACTGTTATCTAAAATTTTAGATAATCGGATTATATTGGCTATATTTGTCGAACCTCTAGAGACTTGTAATAAAACTCCACATCATCAATTACCATATTAAAATAATAAAATTCTCTTTTTAACAACTTGAAATAATAATAACATGCTATTTTTGAAATATAATTAATCATTATAGCCAACTCCATTGGAGTACAAGACTTTACAGTTTCAACAAATATCTTACAGTTCAGCAAATATTAATTTAGCCAATAATTTTTAGATAACCCCATTGGAGATGCTCTTAGATACTATAAAATGATAATAGCAAATCGATTCATCTACTCCCACTCGATTTCCGGACACTACTATACTCCCTCCGTCCCACAATACAAGTCTCTTTTGAAAAAATTACACATCTTAAGAAAACATTAATTAGATGATATATTTTCTCTTATGCCCATTATAAATGCATTGACTTTTAATAATATGAGCTATTTTATACTATTGGTTTTTCCTCATTAATTGCTATGCAATTTTCAAAAAATGGTCACAAATTTACATTGAAATTTGAAATGGACATGTATTATGGGAAAAAAATTCTCTCAAAAGAAACTACTATTGTAGGACGGAGCGAGTAATTAACTAGGAGGACATGATTATAAAAATTTCAAATGTTTGGATAATCAATAAAAGTATAATCATGATATGAGTATACTACTCCATCTAGGATATGCTTTAATATTTTTTCCTTAGTTGAACTCTTACAATTTTCACTTTCTTTAATTAGATTGTTCATACCATTTATGTGTGTACCTACTAAAACACACCAACAAATGGCCAGAATTATTAAAAAAAAAAAAAGAAACACTGCATACGTAAATGAAGTTTACTGTTTGTGTACCACGCTTGTTGCTTGTCAAGTTTTGTTATGCTACGATTATGTAAATCCTCCACCTTTATTTGCTTGGAGATTGTTGGAACCAGAATTCTCCGAGTAGGTCCTTCGTCAACCTGCAAGATAAAAGAATGCGAGGGTGTTGACCCTCGATTCACCTCCGGCGTAAGAGTAAGTTTCTGGCTGTTTTGATAATAGGGTAAAACTTAAAGAGATTATGATAGAGAATACTTGAGTAGTGATAATGAATTGTCTGTCTTTTGTTGTTGTTTACTCTCTTCTTTTTATATCCTTCGGCTATGGGCCCTAGGAGGTGGTGAGGAAAGAACAGTCATACCCCACATTCTGAGGTGTCACTTGTTGATTGGACCGAAGCGCCCAAGGGATCTCTATGTCTTGGATTCGGATCTCTATGTCTTGGATACTTAACTTAGGTGTACAGTAATGGGCTTAATATAGCCTATTGAGCCGATGGGCCTCCAACATGTCCCAGGGCTTCGGTAAGAGGTATCCTCGGACCGAAGGCCGAAACCAACAGCCCATCTTCGGATTACTTTTTCGGCTGCCTTTTTTCGGATATGGATGACAGCTATTAATGAGAAGGAGTCGCATGGGGAGTCGTGTCCATTAATGATGACAGGTGTCCCGCCTTAAGATTTGTGCTCAAATCACAACCGTTGAATTTGTAACGTCTTCTACTCTCAAGGGTCGTGTCTATTTAAAACCTCAAAAAACCCTTTTGCTGTTTACTTTCTCTCTTTTTTCACATCAGATACTTGGTAAAAACTTTCTTCTCGGCATCTCTTCCAACATTGACGATTGGGAACGCGAGTTCGACAGATACTACTGTTCCAATTCCAATCGCAGTTTATCTTCAAACAAATCACCCCCAGGAACTCGATCTTATCTCCTACTGGACAATCAGTAAGTTCTTCTTCTTTCTTTCATAATATTCATTAGTGTGATGATTCGTGATTTTATTTCGTGCATATGTATGTATATTTGTATATGTATGTGTAAATGTAATGGGGCTTTTTGAAGATAAGAGGTTTCTGGGGATACGGGTTTGTAATATTGAACTGTTTTGGGCATTTAGTAGCTTTTTGTGGGTTTCCATTTTTGTTTTGGGAATTTTGGGGTAAGAACTTTCCTCGGTGTCCCCAATACTTAAGAACACCCTTTGGTTCGTATGAATCATAACCTGGATTTTATTCGGCCGATTGATCCAAGCCCTCTGTACTCGGTTACTGACCGAATAGTTTCTTTTCAAAATTTTCTTATTT
Source organism: Saposhnikovia divaricata (assembly GCA_036435485.1). Classification (NCBI taxonomy): domain Eukaryota; kingdom Viridiplantae; phylum Streptophyta; class Magnoliopsida; order Apiales; family Apiaceae; genus Saposhnikovia; species Saposhnikovia divaricata. The sequence goes on from CM071598.1 coordinate 64,125,701, forward strand.
TCCGAGTACATGGCTAACTCCTCTATTTTTGAACGCATGAGATGGATCAATCAGGTGCGGCTCCCTCGTATTCGGCGATGGCGCATTTTGGCGATGAGTTAAAATTTCCAGTAGCCAATATTCTTTCGGATATGTTCGAAGAAGAAGTTTTACATATGCATAGTAGATATGACTTCCCCGAACAATATGAGGCATACCAGGCCGAGGAAGATGACCTCGTCTATCATACCCTTGTTTCCCCTTGTCCTCATGGGAGTTTTAAAATAGGTATTTCTGAACGAGCCTTTCATTGCGGTCTTAGACTTCCTCTTCTTCCCATTATAAGGAGGTTCTTGATTCGTACGGGGTTAGCTTTAGGCCAGCTGGATCCAAATAGTTTTATTCATTTTAATGCCTTTCAGACTAGATGTATGAAAGCCGAGGTTGAACCCAGATTGGTCCTTTTTCTTCATCACTATGATGTAAGGAGGAATCCTAAGTCGGCGGGCTTCTATACGATAGCCCGAAGATCCGGTCGGGCAGATTGGGCTGCCACCAACTCTAGTAATCATTTGACACATACTAGGTTGTTTTTTATTAGTGGTCCGAAATTAGATAATTATCGAGTATGGAGAGAGATAGAACCTCGTAATGTGCTTGCTCCTGAAATGTCCGAGGAAGATAGGGCTGATTATTACAAAATTAGCCGACCGATGATTCCAGATAAGATTCCCCTGTCTATGAGCCGAGACAAGGGTTATCTTGATGCTATCCATTGGTGTGGTGGTAACATATCTTTTGTTCTTCAGTAAGTTTCTATTCATAAATGATATTTTGCTGATTTTGCATTTTGTTGTTGCAGTGTCTTCTAAAATGGATTTGGCTCGGAGGCAGGCCGAAAGAGCGGCCAAGAAAAAGGCCGAAGAGGAAGCTAGATTGCTTCGGTTGGCTGAAGAAGAGGCTAGACATCATCCCTTGGTAATCGAAGGGGCGAGGTCGATCCGAACGATCCGAAGATAGTAGCCGAGTCTGGCCATCCTGATGGTTCTTCGGCTAGCGGAGCTGGCGATAATGTGAACAAGAGGGTTCGTAACACTGAATAGGTTATTCAATCCTATCGACCCTCTTGGTCGATTATGTCTACGGATAAGTTTGCTGCCCCTGCTCTTGTGGAAGCGAAGCAGGTTTCTGACGACTTCCTTCACGCCATGATTCTTCCTGCCGATCGATCTGTCTATGAATCGGCCGATCTTGTGTCGGCTTGTGCCGAGCTGTTGGGGCACTTTACCATGGTACATTTCTCGTTACCTTGTACTTGTATTATTTGCATGTTTTTTCATTCGTTTAATGTTTGTTTTCTTGTTTGTCTCAGGCTGCGGCCGTACAGGATAAAGTGAAGGATATGTCCAAGCAGCGGAAGGAGGCAGAAACTTTTCAGAGAAGAAATGCCGAACTCCAGACTCGTGTCAATAACTTGGAGATTGAGTGTAAATCTCTGGAGCAGGAGAGAGATGCTCAGATGTGGCTTGTGGCTAGGAGGACCGAGCAGGCCAAGCAGAGTCGGCGACTGCTGAAGAAGTCCGAAAAGAAAATGATCCAATGTGAATATAGGAGCTATGTGGCTGGTTTTGATGAAGCAGTGGTTCGGGCTCATCAGCTTGGCTGGGACTACAAACAGATTTTGGGCATGTTTGAGGATCCCGTTACTCGTCCCCCAGAACCCGATCTTCCTCTTGAAGTCAGTTCAGGCTCCGAACCTGATCTCTCTGACTGAATAGATCTTCTTTTTACTTCTGATCAAATGATGTAAACCTTCGGGCATAACTTTTTTCTTCGGATTTGATCTCTCTTTGAATATTATCATAACTATGCCGTTTATTTTTATGCATCTTCGTCCAATTATATTTTGGTCTTAGCTTGGCATCTTCGACCTTAGCCTAACTATAATTGTCCTTAGCATAATTTTTAGTTTTATGCGTCTTCGGACTCTTTTCGTTGACCTTAGCATAATTTTTCATTTTATGCGTCTTTGGTCAATTATTGCATCTTCGGCCTTAGCCTAGCTATTATTGTCCTTGGCATAATTTTTAGTTTTATGCGTTTTCGGACTATTGTTGCATCTTCGGCCGTAGCCTAGCTATTATTGTCCTTAGCATAATTTTTAGTTTTATGCGTCTTCGGACTCTTTTTGTTGACCTTAGCATAATTTTTCATTTTATGCGTCTTCGGTCAATTATTGCATCTTCAGCCTTAGCCTAGCTATTATTGTCCTTGGCATAATTTTTCATTTTATGCGTCTTCAGACTCTTTTTGCATCTTCGGCCGTAGCCTAGCTATTATTGTCCTTAGCATAATTTTTAGTTTTATGTGTCTTCGGACTCTTTTTGTTGACCTTAGCATAATTTTTCATTTTATGCGTCTTCGGTCAATTATTGCATCTTCGGCCTTAGCCTAGCTATTATTGTCCTTGGCATAATTTTTCATTTTATGCGTCTTCGGACTCTTTTTGCATCTTCGACCGTAGCCTAGCTATTATTGTCCTTAGCATAATTTTTAGTTTTATGCGTTTTCGGACTATTGTTGCATCTTCGGCCTTAGCCTAGCTATTATTGTCCTTAGCCTAATTTTTAATTTTATGCGTCTTCGGACTATTGTTGTTCACCTTAGCATAATTTTTCATTTTATGCGTCTTCGGTCAATTATTGCATCTTCGGCCGTTGCCTAGCTATAATGTCCCCAAGTATTTAGGGAATTTGTAAATGATTAAGGCTTTCTTCGGTCAATGAAAAATATTTCCTCCCTGCCTTAATTATGTCAAAATATCATAAATACTAAACCAGATATAAGAACACATGTTTTATTCGGTCTGCCCCAAACATGGGTTCCTTATATTCGTTTTATTTACAATAAGATAGAAAGATCTTACTGGTAGAAACGACGAAGGCGGGATGCATGCCATGTATTTTTGATAAGATTCCCGTCCGAATGAGCTAGCTTGTATGTGCCTGGACGAACTACCTCTATCACCACGTAGGGACCTTCCCAATTCGGCATAAGTTTACCTTGTCTGGTCGGCATTGAGGTGGCTAATTCCCGAAGGACTAAGTCTCCCACATGGAATGATCTTTTCTTTATTCCTGAATCATAATATTGGGCTGCCTGAAGTTGGTATCTTAAATTTCTCTGATAGGATGCTTCCCTTTCTTCTTCAAGCAGATCCACATTTGCTCGGAGTCCGAATTCATTTGTTTCCACGTTGAACGCCTGTGTCCGATACGATTCTAGGCCGACCTCAGTTGGCATCAAAGCATCGGTACCGAAGGCAAGTTTGAATGGAGTCTCTCCGGTCGATGATCTCGGAGTTGTTCGGTAAGCCCATAGGACATATGGCAATTCTTCAGCCCAAAGTCCTTTAGAATCTCCTAGCCTTTTCTTTATCCCGTCGAAAATGATCTTGTTAGCTGCTTCGATTGCTCCATTTCCTTGAGGATGGCCAACCGAACTGAACCTTTGCTGAATTCCGAATTCAAATAGGAATTTTTTGAATTTTCTTCCAATGAATTGTGTCCCATTGTCTGACACACATATCATCGGGATTCCGAACCTTAGAATTATTTGTTCCAGCATGAACTTTTTTGCAGCTTCTTCGGTGATGGCTGAGAGGGGTCTTGCTTCTACCCATTTGGTCATGTAATCAATGGCCACAATGCAATACTTGGCCTGTTTAGTACTAGTTGGCAGAATGCCCAAAATATCTACAGCCCACATAGCAAAAGGAATCGGATTGAGTACCGATGTCATTTCCTCGGGTGGTTGCTTCGGAATGTTACTGAATAATTGACATTGTTTGCATTTTTTCGCGTATGCCGAAGCATCCTCCCTTATCGTTGGCCAATAGAAACCTTGTCTTAAGATTTTGAAGGCAAGTGACCGGCCTGCAAGGTGTTCACCACAAATGCCTTCATGAATACTTTCTAATGCCATCTTCTGCTCGTCGGGATCCAGGCATCGGAGCAATGGCTGAGTGGCTGATCTCCTAAATAATCTGCCTTCAATGATGGAGTAACTGGCCGATCGATATTTAATTTTATGGGCTTGTTTTTTATCGAGGGGAAGGGTATCTTTTTCTAAGAAAGCTCTGATTGGCGTCATCCAATTAACTCCTTGATGAATTTCCAGGCATTGTTTTTTGTCTATCGATAGAGTCTTGACTTCGGTTAAATAAATTGAACCTGTGAGATTCTGAGTTTCTGCCGAAGCTAACCTTGATAACGCATCGGCTCGGCTATTGTTTTCCCTGGCTACTTGGCTTAATTCGAATGATTCGAACAGTATTGAATTTTCACACACCTTCGTGGCATAGGCTTTTGTTCGGGGATCTTTTTGTCCGTATTCTCCTGAAAACTGTTTGACAACTAGCATAGAATCGCTGAAAACTCTTAAGTGCTTCACCTCCAAACTTTTTGCCAAATCTAGACCCGCTAATACCGCTTCATATTCGGCCTCGTTATTGGTTAAGGAGAAAGTGAATCTGATCGGTTGACATATCTCAAAGCCTTCGGGACTAGTTAATATTAGGCATGCACCACACTTCGATCCTGCTACCGAACCATCTACAAAAAGTTTCCACTTTCCTGGTGAATGTATTAATTGTTCTTCAGGAGTCAAATCCTTCGGACCAGAGAAAGAGCATTCCGTTATGAAGTCGGCAAGGGTTTGAGCTTTGATTGCTGTTCGGGGAACAAATTCCAGGTCATATTCTCCCAATTCGACCGACCAAGCGACCACCCGGCCCGAAGCTTCTGGTCTTCGCATGATCTTCTTTAGGGGTTGATCGGTTACTACTTGGATCGTTCGGCCTTGGAAGTAATGTCGTAACTTTCTCGAGGCCATTACTAGCCCATAAGCAAACTTTTCGGCATTGGGATACCTTGTTTCTGCGTCTTTTAGGATGTGAGAGACGTAGAACACTGGATGTTGGTTCCCTTCATGCTGTTTAATCAGTACCGCCCCGAGTGTTCGGTCATTCACATCCAGATATAGCTGAAGAGTTTCATTCGGGCTTGGTCTCATTAAGAGTGGGGTGTTCACCAGGTATTCTTTTAGTTCCTCAAAAGCTTTTTGGCAACTCGTTCCCCATTCGAAGTTTTTTGGTCCCCGAAGCACCTAAAAAATGGCAGGGCTTTTTCAGCTGATCGAGAAATGAACCTTCTCAAGGCTGCCATTCGTCCGGTCAATTTCTGAATATCCCTGATCGTCCTCGGTGCTTCCATGTCGATGACTACTTTAATTTTTTCAGGATTCGCCTCAATCCCTCGGGCGCTGACCATATAGCCTAGAAATTTTCCACTACTAACTCCGAACGTGCATTTGTTCGGATTAATTCTCATGTTGTTTTTCCTTAGTGCTTCGAAGCATTCCTTTAGATCTTCGGTATAATCTCTAAACAAGGATTTGACAATCATATCATCCACGTAGCATTCCATGTTTCGGCCTATTTGTGTTTTGAAGACCTTGTTGATCATCTTTTGAAAAGTTACCCCTGCATTTTTTAGTCCGAAGGGCATTTTGATGTAGGCATAAGTGCCATTCGGTGTAATGAATGCTGTTTTAGGAATGTCTTCGGTATTCATAGCGATCTGATGGTATCCGGAGAACGCATCCAAGAAGCTGAGTATTTGATGGCCCGAAGTGGCATCTATCAGCTGATCGATATTCAGTAAAGTGTAGTGGTCCTTTGGACAATGCTTGTTTAGGTCGGTGTAATCGACACACATTCTCCATTTTCCGTTTGACTTTTTGACCACCACCACGTTTGCCAACCAATCGGGGTAATCTATTTCTTCAATGAATTTGGCTTCTAGAAGTTTTTCGACTTCGGCTTGAATGACCTTTTGCCTTTCCATAGCAAAATTTCGCTTCTTCTGCTTCACAGGTTGGGCATCGGGTTTCACGTTGAGGCAATGTTTAGCGACTGATGGGTCTAAACCTGGCATGTCTTCGGGATTCCAAGCGAATACGTCGTGAAATTCCCGAATGACTTTGATAACTCTCGCTTTCAGTTCGGGATCTAGATTCTTGCCTATCTGGATCATTTTGCCCGACTGGCCTACGTATAGCTCCACCTCTTCGGTCTCAGTTACTGGTTCGGCAATCAGACTAGATAAATCGACTCCGAATTTTTCTAGCTCTATATTCAGCAACCGATGGCTACTTCCAGTGTCATCGTTGATCCTCTTTCTTTTGCCAGATTCGGTCATCTCTATGTCCTTGTCTTTCTCTAGGTCTTCCAAAATGATGATCCGCGCGGCTTTCTGATCACCTCTCATTTCTCCGACCCCGTTCTTGGTTGGAAACTTTAACTTTAAATGCGGTATGGAAGAGATAGCTTGAAATGAAGATAAGGCTGGCCTTCCGAGGATCCCATTGTATGGACTGTCAACCCGAACCACGTAGAATTTTGCTTCCTTCGTCACAGTGTATGGTGCTTTTCCTAGCAAGACGGAGAGAGTGATTGTTCCTTCAATCGGTACGGGCTGATTTCCAAAACCGTACAATGGTGCTTCATGGCAGGGTTCTAATTCTTCTCCTCCAAGATTCATCTTGCAATATGTTCGGTGGTACAAAATGTTTACCGAACTGCCTTCGTCTACTAACACTCTCCAAATCTTATTTTCGCCGATGACTGGGTTTATGACAAGTGGGTCTTCGTGCGGCCATATTACGTCCTCGTAATCGTCTTCGGTGAAGGATATGGGTAAAGGCTGCTTCGCTGTGTTTGATTGACAAAGGTTGTAGACTTGTCTGGCATACTTCTTTCGGGCGGTTTTACTATCCCGATCGAGAATCGTACCTCCGGAGATGGTTTTTACTTCCCCTCGGTATTTTTTCGATACTTCGGCCTCCTTCTTTTCTTTGTTGTCCAGCTTCTCCCTGATATCTCCGATGAATTGTGCTAGGTCTCCATCCTTGATCATTCTTTCTATCAGCTTCTTTAGATGGTAACACTCATCGGTATTATGACCTTTATCACGATGGTAATCACAGAACTTATTTTCGTTTCTTCGGTATTCGGGAGCCCGCATCTTAGGTGGTCGAGTGAATCCAGGCCTGCCTTTAATTTCATGGAGAATTTTTGAGGTTGGAGTGTTGAGAGGTGTAAACACGGCATTATCTCTATCTCTTCTTCGTTCGGTTCCTTTATTGGGCCTTGCGTCATTCAGCCTGCTTCTGATATCCCCACGATCCCTTCGGTCGTCCCTTCTGTCATCTCTTCTATCACTTTTATCATTTTTCTTATCTTTATATCCATTAATGGATTCTGATTTTCTTCGGATAGCTTCTCCTCGTAAATATATATCGTTCAAAGATTTTGGAGGTGCATCATACAGGGAGGATTGAAGCTTTTTCCCTTTAATGGGATCGAGCCCGGCCGAGAGGAACCCAGCAGCCTTGACTTTGTCCAAGTTTGTCACCGTTCCTGCTTCATCTTTGAATCGGGCCAGGTATTCTCCTAACTCCTCATTCGGTCTTTGTCTACAATGAATCAAGGCTTCCGTATCTTTTTCTCTTCGGCACATGTGGGAGTAGTGCCTTATGAATTTCCTTTTGATTTGCGCGTATGAACCGATAGACCTTGGTCTTAACGAACGATACCACATTGACGCCGATCCTTTCAGATACGTCTTAAACATCTTGCACAGCATGACATCACAATGTCCCATACCGGTCATGAGCGATTCATATTTCCCGCAATGATCTTCTGGATCACCTTTCCCATTAAATTCGTTCATCTTCGGAAATTGTCTCCCCGACGGAGGTCGGTATTGTTCCACATCTGTAGTCACCACAGGTTCATGGCTCATCTTTCTTTCACCGAACATAACCTTTTCTAGCCTTCGGATTCGGTCATCTGTATGAGGACCTTCTTCTTCAGAATCCGAGGAATAATTGGTTTTGGATTTTGCTTTCTTAGATGGCGATTCCGAATTCCAAGATTCGTCCTCATCATCTCTAGTTCTCTTCTCTCTTTCATCTTCGGCTTTTGGATCTTCGGCCTCTAAGGCCTCACGAAGCACTTTTTCTTGTAGCTCGATCTCTTCTCTTTGGAGCTTGAGGGCTTGTAATTTCAATCGATCAGCCGCCTTTTTCTTAGCTAATCTTTCGGCTTCTTTATTGTTTGCTTCCTTCTGCTTTCCTTTGGTCTTCTGCTGCTCTCTCCATTTCATTAGCATCTCTTGCTGCTCTTCGGGAGTAGGCATGTCTCCTTCTTCATCAAAATTAAATATCCTTCGGGTAGCAGAAGGAATTTCCTGGGATATAGGAGCGACTCTTTGGATGATAGGAGTGATGGGACTGTTTCCAGCCACGGTGCTGGCGTCTGCTAAGGGCGTTTCTTCAACTGTCATAATTCTTGATAAACTCGAACACAATCGTTTCTTTACGTTTCCCACAGACGGCGCCAAATGTTGGAACCAGAATTCTCCGAGTAGGTCCTTCGGTCAACCTGCAAGATAAAAGAATGCGAGGGTGTTGACCCTCGATTCACCTCCGGCGTAAGAGTAAGTTTCTGGCTGTTTTGATAATAGGGTAAAACGTAAAGAGATTATGATAGAGAATACTTGAGTAGTGATAATGAATTGTCTGTCTTTTGTTGTTGTTTACTCTCTTCTTTTTATATCCTTCGGCTATGGGCCCTAGGAGGTGGTGAGGAAAGAACAGTCATACCCCACATTCTGAGGTGTCACTTGTTGATTGGACGACCGAAGCGCCCAAGGGATCTCTATGTCTTGCATTCGGATCTCTATGTCTTGGATACTTAACTTAGGTGTACAGTAATGGGCTTAATATAGCCTATTGGGCCGATGGGCCTCCAACAGAGATCACCAAATTTTGTGGTCATGCTGGAGAGAGAGGATCATCATGTTGTTGCTCTAGATAAAAGTGATCCACGGGCAGCAACACACCTCACTCAGATTTGCTCTAGATCAGCACGTACCTTTCTAGCTTGTAGGCTTCGGACTTTGGAGAATACTCCATGATAACAGATTTGCAGTCACATTCTGCTTGTAAAGCTAAAAGTACTAGCCTCTGGTACTAATTCTTAACCTTGAACACACTAGTTTTTTGTTTGTATAGATTTAAAGTATTAAGACACGGACTAGATGTTACAGCTTTCTGCTGTTTAGAAGTATATGAAGAGTTATGAAATCCAAACACTAAGTGGAAAATTAATGTTGTGGAGGTGCTGTTGTATTTTTCACCAAGTTTATATCCCCTGAATCATGTACCTACATTGTTTGGCAAGAAACTATTTTCTGGATACTGTCCAGTTATATGAATTTTGAACAAACAATTCTAGCTAGATCACAAAATATGAACAAGAAAAGCGCTTAAATGGCTAAAACAGAAAAGCTAAATAAAACTCCGAAACAGAAAACTTAAATGGTTAAATGTCGAGTACTATAGTGCTTGTTGGCATATCCAAATGGTTCCTTAACCAGTAATCTCTTCATTAGCAATTTCCATCTTCAGAATAGTACAGTAACATATTCCTCGATCTAACTGAAATCATTCGCTCATAGATCTTGGACATAAACATTAAACTTGTTGTATGTGCATGTGACTATTTGAGATTATTGCACACTTTAAGTTTCTGCCAATTATTACCGTTCAGCAGATAATGTACATGATTGGTTATGTGAAAAAATTCTCTGATTAATTATAAAGTCGTCGTTGCTGGAGTCTATAATATGACAAAGAATAATATTGGTATACTGATTCAAAAAAGAATTACACAGGATAGTGTCAAAACAAATACACAGCTTGCACTTGAAAAGGGATCGATAATTGTACATGTCCTTTGCCACAAGGAACACGGCTTTGCATACATTGTCCAATCTTCCATTATTAGAATACAGAAAGAGACCGGAACCCAGGACATACGCTGGATGATAAAACCTACAAGGGACCATTTCATTTCCACCACACATACGAATTACATATGATAAAAGAATTACATATGTTTGGTCGTTGGCTAAACCTGCTTGACCTTATAAAGTCTTTCACTGCATACAAAACATACGAATTGATTAATGAAACACATTCTCAAGGTTGTAGTTGATGAATAAAGATAATTGAGACAAAACATATTAATTGTTTGATGATAAGTACTCGTCTGGAATTGGCATACACGTTCTCAAGGTTGTAGTTATAAATAAATGTAATTGTGTTTTGCTGAATATTCACTACCAACACCACCAACACTTCACAACTGCTACATTTTTTCTTCTTAATTGTACAACCATGATTTTCAACTTTCTCCTATTAAACATTCTCTTTATTTTAGTGTAGGTGTTGTTGATCACGATTTAGAGTGGGTACTGAGAGCGATTCCGGAGGATGTTGGTGGTGCCTATGATGGTTCTTGGAGTCTATTGCCTTATTTGTTTGCCATATTTTTTACTTCTAGCATCTGGAACACTACAGCCTTTAGTGTAGACAGGGGTGGACAAAACAACAACGTTCACTGCCTGGCATGGTGCACATACAGATTTTCTGACTGTTTTTAGACTTGTTTCTGTTAATTTGTGGTGCTAATTTTTTGAATGCCCCATAATACTGTAGCCACGACAGAGCCTTAATTGTTTGAAATATCAATTAGTGTTGATGTAAGCCTTCAGCATTATTTGTAAATAATTACCCGCATCGAAAGTTTCTTGGCTCGTGAAGATAGTGAAGTGTTTACCAGCATCTGGATAATCTCTTAGCTTGCTAAGACTATTTGGAATATTTTCTGGGTTTTATCATAACCAACTCCTACCACACTAACGGCATGGTGCTGCAGTTTAATTAGGTAAATTTACGGCTGCACACTTCGTCTCATTATTTGTTGTAGACAACCCAACCCAAAACCATTTAACTTACAAATGGAGAGTCTTACAAGTCGTTAATACACATTTAATATTTTCCTTCATTTTACATGTATAGTTTGGTCATATGCATTCTCAGCATGTCCCTCACTTATAGCCAGACTCGCTTGCATGTGTGGACCAAACACATGATGTACTATCTGACAGTAATTTTAGAAACATGCTCAAGTAACATGACCGAGCTTTCATTGTTACAGTAATGGCCGATCCACTGAAAGACCAAGCTTGCTAAATTAAAAGGTTTGGTTGTTTGAACTAGTAAAATTTAGAATAAGAATGATGTTGTCAGGTTTGTATTGGATACTGGACATTTAGAAAGTGGGTAAAAAAGGTTTTAATAGTATGTGAATATGCCAATAACTAATTTCTTCTTCATAGCTCATCTGGTTTCCAGTTTTCTCAGACTGCTAAGAGAACAAAATGGGCATAGCTTACCTGATCAAATTAACCTATAGTGTTATAAATTTATAATAATTTTGATTTGGCAGGTGCATTTGTGCTGTAAGAGTTCCTAAGGATGGATAGGGAATCATCATAGACATATTACTCTTCAAATGGTCATGTAGACGAAACACTACATTCTGAAGTACATAATGGTTTGTCGGCAGTGACAAGTAGAGGTACCCAAACGGGCGGTTCGGCCCAACCCGTTCATGAATTATTCATCAAAAAAATCGTTCAGCCCGCTACAGTAATGAGCCCAGCACAACCCGTTCAGCCCGCTACAGGGAACGAGCCGTGCCACGAGCCCAAAAACTGTGAACCGCAGCCCGGCCCGTTCGGCACGTCCAGTCCGCGACAAAAGAAAAAAAGCACAAGTTCGGCCCGGCACGCAGCCCCTACTAATAATTCTGCTTTTTATGTCCTGTTTAATTCCAATTAAGAATTATGTAACATTTATTCAATGAAACTTAAATTATATACATATTAAATATAAAATATTATAAATTTATATTTGATAAAAATTATATGTGATTCTAATTCTACGAAAGTAAATCATTTACTTTCTAGTTTCTATTTAATACAACAAAGAAAGCACGGTTAATTAAAAAAAAAAAAAGCCCGGCACGCGGGGCACGTTCGGCACGGTTAATACAACACTTGGTTATGTTGCCGACATGCAAGCGCCATCTAAGTTTTTAAGATTTCATATTATACCATATATATGTAGTCAATATAATTCATATCTTTCACTCTTCTTTTATTTCAATATAATTCATATAATCGTATCTTTTTAAAAATTCGAAACATTTTAATATATAATAAAATTAAAAGAAAAAATTTACAAATTCGAAACATTTCATATTTTGAGAATATTAAAAGTAAATATTAAATTAACAAAAAATTTCAAATTTTATGTACAATTTCTGAGCGTCACATTCGAATTTTCTTTAAAAAAAAAAAAAAAAACCCCGCCAGCCCGCCTAGCTCGCGTGTCAGTCACGGGTTTTAAATTCAGGGGCACGGCACGGCAATTCCAAACCAAATGTGCGTGCTCGTGCCTTGTTTGATGAAGCTCGACACGTGGCCAAACCGGGACGGCCCGCACGGCATGGCCGTTTGGCCACCTCTAGTGACAAGCATCAAATCCTTATTGCAACTTTTTCTTAAGGTATCTACTGGGATCACCCTAGATGGTTGATATGAAACTGACAGGTAAATCCAATCATACAATTCAACCATAATTTTCTAATCACAAAATGCTGCAAGAGATCAACAATTAAAACATCCAAATGATGAGTTATTATAGCGTACATAAGGTAATTATGAAATATCTTAATCCAGTTGTACACTCAAGCAAGACTAAATTATAATATTATTAACAGCCTTAGAATCTCAGATATCTTTCAACAGAAAATTCACAAACTTGGCTTGGTTTTTATTTATTCTTTATCATAGATGATGTTTCCTAGGTGCAATAATTCAAGTCCGTTATTACTCTGTCTTCTAGGTTAAGGTCAAACCTCTAGAAGAATAAACCAAAATGTAAAGCAACCATCATTAAATTGAGGCATCAGGCTTGCTACTGTGGCGTACCAGGCCTTCGCTTGCTACTATGGCGTACCAGGCCTGCGCGCGCTTGCTAAAAAGCATCCCCAATGTAGAACTAAATATTTAAATACAAAAAAATTACATAATTAAATAGTAATAAGTCTATCTGTTTTTTCTAGTAGAATCAAGAATGGATAATTTCTAAATTGATGTTGAAAATCACAACCTGTCAGTCACAAAGTATTTTATGTATATATAATGATAGCGAACACCCTACTGCACTAATATATACACTCCGAACTTATGTGAGTAATCACTATCATTTCTTGAGTTCACTCCCACCAGCTTTTCGGATGAAATTTCTACACCACACAACGTCCCTTGGCTCCATTGCCTTGCTCTTGATTACCTCAAAGATTCATCAAATCTTCCAGCTCTCCCAAAGATATAACCGAGCACCTATGTGGTGTTGAATAGTTGTTTCTAACTGATGCTCTTTTAATTTAACCATCCTGAAATGCTTGAAGGCTTCCACAATAAGGCTGCAAGCATGTCTACACGTAACACTCCCTTAGACTACATCATCGGGTTTCAGACCTGATTTAAGCATTTCATAAAGTACCATTAGAGCTTCTGGTTTTTGCCTGAAGTTCATTCATGCTCAGGTCTTTCTTCACTTAGAGCATCTCCGATTGATGTTGCATACAGAGTTGCCAACTAGTGACAAATCATCTTATATAATAATTTTTTATTTTCTCTCTTAACAATTTTTGTTTAAAATCTATTCCAATTTTTGGCAACACAAAAAGTTGTCAAGTGGTCCCCATGTAAATTAGAAAAATAGTACAATAAGATGAGGGTGTATAAATTTGGTAGAGTTGAGTATACTTTTAAGGAGTTGTATGTGTTTTAAGTATACTGGGAAGTTGCCAACTTCCGCTGATAAATACACAACATGGATGTTTTTGCTATATTAGACTATAGACAAAGTACAGTGTCCAATATTTTGCAGCTAGGACCATATCTACGCTGTTCAAAAATCTAAATGACACTGTCCAAATTTCAGTTTTAATCCTACGGTAACATACATGTAGATTTGATGTCGTGGGTTAAATGACATCTTGCCCAGATCATGGATTGAATGACATCATAGTCTTGGTGCTTAAGGGCATCTCCAATATAAGTTGCTAACATAGTTGCCAACTTCTAACACATCATCACATATATTACTTTTTTATTTCTTCTCTCCTCTATCTCATTGTTGGCAACTTTTGTTACAAATCTACTCCAATAGTTGACAACTTTAAAAGTTGCCAATGTGATCCCATACATCAATTTTATATTATCTTATAAACTCATATTATATTTATATATTCTATATAAAATTGAAAATTTGGATATTTAAAATACTTAATTCCCTCCTGTAATGATTTTTTTTTTCATTTTTTTGACATTACATTAATATCAAATATCAAATGATTTAAATTTTTAAATATAAAATAATATTATCTTTACATCAATATCATTTGATTAAATGAAAATAGTGCAAAAAAAATGAAATTTGTTTCTTTTCTTCTCATGTGCATTAATGATATTAGATATGTGAGATATTTAGAAAAAAAAAAGAAAAAAACATTTAAAGAGATAATAAAATGTGGGAGATATAAAAAAGGGTAAAGTTAAATACACTTTTGGGGAGTTGTATGTGTTTTAACTAAATGGAGAAGTTGCCAACTTTTGGCAACTTTGGTTGACAACTTGATGACAACATTGATCCTCCAATAGGTGGGCAACCAAGGGTGCCATGCCACATAGGACTTGGCAACCTCTTGGCAATCCCTATTGGAGATGCTCTAAAGTCTTAAAGTACTGATTTGAAATTCAAAAAATGACAAATTATTAAGGCGGTAGTTAACAGTAATGTTCCAGTGGTACCGCGTGAGGACTGACTTGTGTAGACCTCCTTTAATGACACTGATGTACTTCATTTTTTAACCACTTGTACATGTTTTTTTTTTTTTTGAGGGGAAACCACTTTTACATGTCCTTTGCCCCAAGGAACACGTCTTTGCATATATATATATATAGGGGGCTATTCCAATACAAACCTCCTTAAAATACAAACCTACAAACCAAGCATAATATAATATTTCAAGCTAATCTAATGACCAAACTAGGGGTACCCCAATATAAAAAATGCTTAAAATAATTGGCTCTATCCAACAAAAAAAAATCACTGTTCACGTGATGACGTGGCAGTGGATTTCACTGGTTAACGGTGCTTCGCACCTTCTTGTACGGCGCTTCGCGCCTTTATCATTCTAAAGTTGTAAGGAATGGCAATCAATGGTAAAGGCAATAGACGATTGACGGGTGTGTCGAGGGCCTGCGGCCCTCATGACTACCTAACTCATCCGTTTACTGTCTTAAATGCTTCGCATTTCCACGGCAAGTTTTTTTTTTTTTTTTTATGGATAGAGCCAATTATTTTAAGCATTTTTTGTGAAGGTACCCGTGGCGGGAACCTTAGAATAAATGAAATATAATTAATTTAGCGTTGGTTTGTAGGTTTGTATTTTAAAAGTGGGTTGTATTTGAGCACTTGCCTATATATATATATATATATATATATATATATATATATATATATATATATATATATATATATATATAAGCCTTTGCTCCATACAGAACACTCTTATATAACAAACAATAAAGAACACTATAAAATCAATTATTCCAATAGATACATTGGCCCCGCCAGGGGCACCCAATACAAAAAGTTCTTATTTTTTTATCTTCTATCCATCCAGTAAAAAAAAAATTTTAAAAAATTTTTTGAAAAAAATCACTATTCATGATGACGTCACTGTTGATGTCGTCATGAACAGTGATTTTTCCAAAAAAAATATTTTAATTTTTTTTTTGCTAAATGGATAGAAGATAAAAAAATAAGAACTTTTTGTATTGGGTGTCATGACGGAACTCTTATATTAAATTAAATATGAGGTGTTCTTTATTGTTCTTCATATAATGTGTTCTTCATGGAGTGCAACTCATATATATATATATATATATATATATATATATATATATATATATATATTATTGAATACTCCTATATGAAATACACATAATTTCTCATAATTTATAACCAAAATATATGTTATCGGTCTCAGGCCATAATGTTGCAACAAAATTGGCTTGCAGGAAGAAAATGTTATAAAAATTTTGGAATAAAAATTTGAAAAAAATAATTAAGAAGAAGAAGAAGAAGAAAATTGGTATAGCATAAATTTTTAGATGAAAGGATTCGTGAACTCATAGTTTGTTATTATGTGTGTAAAAATACACCTCCCAATCACTATTAATTTGATTTCCACCAATCTTGGCTATTTGGCTAGACCTGCTTGACCTTATGATGTCATTTGCTGTAGACAAAACATATTAACTATTTGATAATGATAAGTACTCGTCTGGAATAGGATACACGTTTTAAGGTTGTAGTTGATAAATAAGTGTAATTATGTTTTGCTGAATATTCATTACCAATACTTCACTACTGCTGCATTTTCTCTTCTTAATTGTACAACCATGATTTTCAACTTTCTCCGATTCAACATCCTCTTAGTTTTTGTTTTCGGAACCTCAACAACATTCGTATATTCATTTTCAAACAATGTCACTGATGAACAGGCTTTGCTTTCATTCAAGTCTTCAATAATAGATGACCCATTAGGTGTGCTAGAATCATGGAACAGTTCTGTCCACTTCTGTCAGTGGACAGGCATTAAATGCAGCCACAGACGACAGAGGGTAACTGCACTCAACCTCTCCTCACTAAACTTGGTGGGTACATTGTCATCTCACATTGGAAACCTCTCATTTTTAAAGAAACTTCACCTCTATGATAACAACTTTCATGGATCAATCAAAAATGAAATTGGCCGACTGTTTCGCCTACAATATCTTTCCCTGGGAAATAACTTCTTTCAAGGTGGATTTCCTGCCAGTTTGAGTCATTGCATCGATATTAGATTCATAAATTTGCATGACAACCATCTTGAAGGAGAATTAGCTATTGACTTCGCTTCATGGTCTAAGCTTTATAAGTTTTCTTTTGCAAACAATCATTTTAGTGGATCAATACCACCTTCAATAGGGAATATATCATCGCTTGGTTATCTTTATCTAGGTGGCAACAATCTAAAGGGGAGCATCCCAAATGAAATTGGTCGACTTTATCGCCTAGAATATCTTCATCTGGGCTCGAATTCTTTTCATGGTGTATTTCCTGCCAATTTGAGTCATTGTGTAGATATTAGAAACATCAGTATGCATCACAACAATCTTGAAGGAAAACTACCCACTGATTTTTCTTCTTGGTCTAAGCTTGAGATGCTTGATCTTACAAAAAATCATTTTACCGGATTAATTCCACCGTCGATAGGAAATATGTCATCTCTACGTATTCTTTATCTAGGTCATAATAATCTATCGGGGAAGATACCTTTTGATGTTTCTCATCTTGAAAAATTAGAGGAGCTTGATTTGTCAGAAAACAGTTTGTCCAGTATGGTCCCCCTACAACTTTACAACAATTCACTCCTCTATGGTGTAAGTCTTGCCGTGAATGAGCTAGAAGGAACGCTTCCAACAGATTTGGGTATCACCCTTCCTATGCTGCAACGGTTCTACGTTGATATAAACAGATTTTCGGGCCCGCTTCCACCCTCAATCGTTAATGCGTCCAATTTGGTTAGACTTTCTATTTTGGGAAACAATATTACTGGGCCTATACCAAATAATTGGGGTAGTCTTCCTCTTTTCCAATATTTAAGTCTGGGTCAGAATCCACTTGGAGAGAATATGCGGCCCAATGACATGAGCTTCTTCAGTTCTTTGGTTAACTGTACCCAGCTAAAGGAATTGGGTTTAGCGGAGAGTGGTTTAAGAGGGCAGCTTCCAAATTCAATTGTAAATCTCTCCATCACTATGGAGAAACTGTTTATGTACGGAAATCACATTTACGGAACCATACCTGGTGAAATTGGAAAACTTGTGAACATGAGAGTACTTTCATTGTTTAACAACTTGTTAACAGGAACCATTCCAGAATCAATTGGAACGTTATCAAAATTAGGCGCACTAGGTTTGTATGATAACAATATTTCAGGAGTAATTCCAACTTCCATTGGCAACTTTACTCTATTGGTTGGGCTCAATTTGGAGAATAATATGCTTCAAGGTAGCATACCTACTCAGTTGTTTAGAATCTCAACTCTAGAGGGATTGTACCTGGCTAACAACATGCTTAGTGGCATAATACCTGACGAAATTGTGTTTTCTTCCCAGTGTCTATTCCTTGATTTGTCCCAGAATCTATTCACTGGCCCACTCCCATCCAACATTGGTAGCTTGAAACAATTGGGTGTACTTGATCTTTCGGATAACAATCTCACAGGAGACATACCTACTACCCTTGATGGATGTTTGATGTTGCAGGAGCTATATATGGAAGGAAACCATTTTCAAGGTAAAATTCCATCCTCATTCAAAGCTTTGAAAAATCTTGCTTTTTTAGATCTTTCAAACAATAATCTCTCTGGGAGTATTCCAAGATTTTTTGATGGGTTTCATTTTATATTTCTCAACCTGTCGCACAACAATCTTGGAGGACAAGTGTCAAAAAAAGGTCTCTTTTCAAATGTTAGTGCTTTTTCGATTATTGGAAATTTGGAGCTTTGTGGAGGTATTCAAGCATTGCGTTTGCCTACTTGTCCTGTAAAAGTCTCGAGGAACGAAAAAAAACATTTTCCTTTAGAATGATACTCATCCTAGTTCTTGTACCCATCAGTATCTTGTTAGCATGTCTTGCTTTTATTTTCTATCGACGTAAAAGTTCCAAGAAGTTGAATGTCCCCATTCCAGTATTAAAGGATAGCCAATATCTCAAACTTTCATACCAAGACCTTTTACTCAGTACAAATGAGTTTTCTCCAAGCAATATGCTCGGGGAAGGAAGATACGGTTCTGTTTATAAAGGAGTTCTCGAATCAATGAAACATATAGTTGCTGTGAAAGTACTGAAAGTTGAAGTACGTGGAGCCAACAAGAGCTTTTTGGCAGAGTGTGAAACGTTGAGGAACATTCGTCATCGGAATCTTATCAAGATCATCACGGCATGCTCTAGCATTGATCATAAGGGAAATGACTTCAAGGCATTGGTTTTTGAGTTCATGAGTAATGGGAGTTTGGACAGGTGGTTGCATCCAAGTCCTCATCATCATCAAGGGAATGAAAGAAACTTGACTCTACTCCAAAGACTGAATATTGCCATTGATGTTGCACTCGGAGTGGATTACCTACATCATCATAGTCATGCAAGTATCATTCATTGTGACATAAAGCCAAGTAACATTCTTCTTGACGAGGATTTTGTTGCTCATATTGGTGATTTTGGTTTGGCGAGGTTTTCTTTTGCTACAAGTGATGTCAATCAAGCACAAATGAGTTCAACTGGCGTACGTGGAACAGTTGGATATGTTCCACCAGGTGATTTTTCATAATGTTTCTTTATCAATATTAACTACTATGTTAAATATTGAGTTAAAGGATTACTATATTTTGTTTAATTACCAGAAATGTTTAGACAGAGGAGTATATATCAAAATGTTTTTATATGCCAATTATGTAAACCCTTTTGTTGTGCAGAGTATGGAATGGGTGGGGAGATATCTGCAGAGGGAGATGTGTATTGTTATGGAATTCTTCTACTAGAAATGTTTTCAGGGAACAGGCCTACAGAAAATAGCATATTAATGGACAATGACAAGGATCTTCATGACTATGTGAGGAAGGCACTCCCACAAAGAGTGATGGACGTTGTTGATCCACGATTTGTTCTAGATCAAGAAGAACATGTCTCGAATGTAAAACAATCATGCAGCAGGGCTATCCAGAAGGTATGCCTGGCATCAATATTTGAAGTGGGGATATTATGTTCCGAAGAGACTCCACAAAAATGCATTGACATTAGTGTTGCTATTAAGTTGTTACATGTGGCAAGAGACAAACTTCTGCAATGCAGTCACTAATCTAGGTGAGAATGACAAGGAAGAATGTGTACCTATCTACTTCCCATACTTTTATCCTTTTTTATTTGCAAGTTTCGATCTGTAAGTTCCATGAGCTGAAACCTTTCTTAAGATGCTCCAATAAAGTTTCGTTGTTAAATACGCCAAGACAGATTGGTTTGTATGCTAATATATATTTCTTTCTATTTTGGTAAATTATGTGCTAGAATATCACCCTTCATGAATTTTTGACTTAATTTATCCAATTCTATCTACTATATGCAAGGATAATTTACTACACTACAGAAGCCAAGGAAAAATATGAATTAGGTGTGCCCAAAAACCTGTGTTTATTAGTGCAGTATTATGAATGGATTAACTTCTAGTTTTCGCTTAGTTCAATAATTTGGGTTATCACTATAAGATTCCTATTAGTCTGTACTGGAAATGTGACTGTGTAAGGTTGTACTTTATCATTCAATATCTTAATTTATAAATCTTATCTGCTCCTGCTCATGGAAAGGTTTTAGTACTTTATGATCAGCCTGATGATGATCACTGTTGGGACAATCAGATCTTGGCACTGCGAATTTTAATACACTAAATTAACGAGTACGAATAGAAAAGTCACCTTGTTAACGGTTGATTCCACGCTCTTCTATTGTATTCCCAAATTCCCTTGAGCGAAGTGTGGCCTTCGTCTTCTCAAGTTAACCTCTCTTCTTGCTCCTGGGTGGCTACAAAATTTTTCGACCAGCCCCCAGCAAGAAGAGAATAGGAATATATATAGGCTACAATAGGGATCATGGACAATTAGGTTGGGCCTTCTAATTACATCTTGAGCCTAGCCCAATGTAATTAAATATTAATTCAATCCACTAAAGAATTAATATTTGCACTACCTTTCCTAATACCGTAATTTAATTAATTAATTCGGTTCCAATATTATTTGCTTATTAAATTCCCCATGTTTAAAATATCGCATGTCCATTAATTAAATAAATTACTGATAATTCATTTAATTAATATCTTTTATCCTTGATCATCCACTCAACCTTTATTTAATTATGCCGGAATAAATCCACCTGCAGGGTTTCACATAATTAAATCTTTTTGAGCTTTCAAGGGGACATCATTAACCCGAATATTATCAGGACATGGATTCCTTCAATAAATAATATCCCACCATATATATTATTTCATCACCCAAAATATAATGAAATAAATCAAAAGAATTATTTCATATATAAATCAAAGCATGTAAATAATATATACGTGTCAATTATTATTTCCGGATTAAGAACCTAAGCATTAATAATAACATAGAATCTTAGTTCACCTTCTTAATCAGTATAAGGGAACAATTCTAAATTTGATCCTGTTCAATATACACAAAGTATACTAGTATTATTTATTAGTCAATATAAACCAATCTAAATAATACTACAGCCATTCCAGTGGATTGTCTAACTCCACCTGTGCTGTGAACCTTATTATAATATTATATAAACCGTATTTAATAATCTAATATTCTGTATCCCATTTGATACTAGATTATTCACAATATATAATATTTAGACAACATGTAAACATTTAAATGATTCTCAATAAAATAGGCCAGAAATAAATGTAAATACTTCAAATAAATATTTTCAGTATACACCAACAATCTCCCACTTATACTCAAAATATTCTATGAGTATATCAGTGTTTATTTAATCCACTATTACACAGAAAACTATGTGTCCATCCATCTGACTCCTATCGCTTCCACATGCCTGTCAAAAACCTTGGCTGGCAAACTCTTTGTGAAAGGATCTGCCCGGTTGTCTTCTGATGATATGTGAGCCACAACTATATCTCCTCGCTTTACGATTCCTCGTATGAGATGATACTTACGTTCAATATGTTTAGCTGCCTTGTGATCTCGCGGTTCCTTCGAATTTGCCACAGCACCGGTGTTATCACAATACACTGTGAAGCTCCTAGGCAAATTAGGTACCACATCCAAGTCCAAAAGGAAGTTCCTGAACCATACAGCCTCCTTTGCAGCCTCAGAGGCCGCCACGTACTCGGCTTCCATGGTAGAGTCTGCAATGCATTTCTGCTTTACACTCCTCCATATAACAGCTCCACCTCCCAAAGTAAAAACATATCCCGAGGTCGATTTCCTCTTATCCCTATCTGATTGGAAATCTGAATCAGTATATCCCAAAGGAAATAGATCTGAGGCCTTGTAAATTAACATATACTCCTTAGTCCTTCTCAGGTACTTGAGTATAGTTTTTACTGCACTCCAATGTTCCTGACCTGGGTTCGACTGATATCTACTAACCATGCCTACAGCAAAGCAGATGTCAGGCCTCGTACATAACATAGCATACATTAAGCTTCCACATGCCGAAGCATAAGGAACTGCTTTCATGCTCTCTATATCCTTAGGTGTCGAAGGACACTGCTCCTTGGATAGAGCCACTCCATGCTTAAAAGGTAGAAAACCTTTCTTAGAGTTCTGCATGTTAAAACGAGCTAATACTTCATCAATGTAGGGCTCTTGAGATAACGCCAACATCCTTTTCTTGCGATCCCTTATTACTTTGATCCCAAGGATGTATGCCGCTTTACCTAAGTCCTTCATTTCAAATTGTTTGAACAACCATGCCTTTATTGATGACAACATCTTAACATTGTTTCCAATGAGTAAAATGTCATCTACATACAGTACTAGAAAAACCACTGCATTACCCTCACTTCTCTTATACACACATGATTCGCTTGGACTTTGATCAAATCCATATGAATGGACTGCCTGATCAAAACGAATATTCCAGTCCCTAGAAGCTTGTTTTAGTCCATAAATAGACCTCTTAAGCTTACAAACAAGATGCTCTTGGCCTTCCTTAATGAATCCTTTTGGTTGTTGCATATAGATGGTTTCCTCAAGACTTCCATTAAGGAAAGCTGTCTTGACATCCATTTGCCAAATCTCATAATCGAGATGAGCTGCTATAGATAAAAGAATCCGGATCGACTTAAGCATAACAACTGGCGAAAAAGTTTCCTCATAATCGATCCCTTCTTTCTGAGTATACCCTTTCGCAACAAGTCGTGCTTTCCAGGCTTTCACCTTTTTGTCAGATCCTCTTTTCTTCTTGTAGATCCACATACATCCAATGGGTTTTACACCTTTGGGTGGTTCCACGAGCTCCCAAACTTGATTAGAATACATAGATTCCATCTCAGATTCCATTGCCTTTTGCCAAAGATCTGCATCTTTATCTAGAATTGCTTCTTCGTATGTCCTGGGATCCTCATCATGTTCACCAGAGACCAAGTCCGAGGACTCTCCCAAAAACATGAATCTATCAGGTTGTTGAACAACCCTCCCACTACGATGAAGCACCGGTGTGGTATTAGTGACAGGTTGTGCATTTTCTTGTGGTTGATCTACTTGTACTATTGGCACTTGGGGATTATCTGTCCCTCCCACTAGTTCCTCTAAAACGATACTACTCATGGGTTTGTGTTTCATTATATAGTCTTCTTCTAAGAATCTAGCATTGGTACTAACAATGATATCTCGATCCCTAGGACTATAAAATGAATAACCTTTCGTTCCCATGGGATAGCCTACAAACAACCTTACTTCTGTACGAGATTCTAACTTGGTCGCGTTCTTGTTCAGCACATGTGCTGGACAACCCCAAATCCGAATATGTCTTAGACTTGGTTTGCTACCAGTCCACAATTCTATTGGAGTCTTGGGAACCGACTTAGAAGGTACCAAGTTCAGAAGGTAAGCCGCTGTTTCTATAGCATATCCCCAAAACGACTTGGGTAAATCTGAATAACTCATCATCGATCTAACACTCTCTAAAAGAGTCCGATTCCTTCTCTCTGCTACACCATTCTGCTGAGGTGTGCCAGGTGCAGACAACTGGGATGCAATCCCATTTTCTGATAAATATTCCCTAAATTCTCCAAGCAAGTATTCGCCACCACGATCTGATCGTAGTGACTTGATACATTTTCCAAGATGTCGCTTCTCCGCACTTGCTTTGTACTCTTTGAATTTTTCAAAGCATTCAGACTTACGGCGCAACAAATAAATGTACCCATATCTAGAATAATCATCAATGAAAGTGACAAAATACTCATAACCTCCTCTTGCTTGGATACTCATAGGTCCACATAAATCAGTATGAACCAATTCTAACACTTCTTTAGCTCTATTCCCCTTTGCTTTAAAAGGCCTATTAGTCATCTTACCTTCCAAGCAGGATTCACAAACTGGAAATGGCTCCACTGCCAACGAGCCTAATGGCCCATCTACTACCAGTCTTTGAATCCTCCTCAAGTTAATATGACCTAATCTTAAGTGCCAAAGATATGTTTGGTTCAATTCAGAAGGTTTCTTTCTTTTATTTGAGCTAGAAAGAATGTTATTAGTTTCCTTATGTTGCAGCATTGGTTGGATAGGATTAATAATATATAAATTGTCTTGCAATGTACCAGAACATATAACTCGTTTATTCATCATAATAGAAACATTACGATCCAAACAAACATTATAACCATCCATGGCAAGTTTAGAAACCGAAATTAAATTCCTTCTAAACGAAGGTACATAA
Organism: Saposhnikovia divaricata; assembly: GCA_036435485.1. Lineage (NCBI taxonomy): Eukaryota > Viridiplantae > Streptophyta > Magnoliopsida > Apiales > Apiaceae > Saposhnikovia > Saposhnikovia divaricata. The sequence goes on from CM071598.1 coordinate 64,150,310, forward strand.
AGACAATTGTTCAAAACCAAAATCCTATCATCGCCAAAAGACAATGTAATTATTCCAACTGCAACTACTGCTACTTTCGTAGCATCTCCCATGAACACATATATCTCGCCATCTCTAAGCATTCTGGATTGCTGGAACCCCTGCATAGAGTTACAAACATGGTCAGTGGCTCCTGTATCTACACACCAAGTGCTCGTAGATATAGCCGCTATATATGTTTCTGTAACTAGAGAAAGAGACATACCAGTATTGTTTGTCTTCTTAGGAAGAGGACAATCCTGTTTCCAGTGACCTGACTGCTTGCACCTGAAGCACTTGCCCTTAGGCTTTTTCACACCACCTTGAACTCCCACTGCATTAGCAATCTTTCCAGCTTTCTGTGTCTGAGTCTTTTTCTTCTTCTTACCTTTCGGTTTAGATGAAGAAGCTTTCTCGGCCACATTCACTTGAACATTCTGCTTAAAGAGTCCTTCAGCTGCTTGAAGTTCTGTCAGAAGTTCCGCGAGACTATACATCCTTTTGTTCATGGTGTAATTCAAGCGGAACTGCTCAAAACTTTTGGGCAAGCTCATAAGGATGATATCGATCTGGGTTTCCCCATCAATATCAGCACCAAGGATCTCCATCTCATTCAGATGAGACATCATTCTGAGAACATGATCCCTTACAGGTGTTCCTTCAACCATCTGAGTGTTCATTAAAGCCTTCATTGCTACTTGCCTAGCAACCCTATTCTGTTCTCCAAAAAGTTCCTTGAGATTAAAGAGCATATCTGAAGCAGTGGGCATAGCCTGATGCTGATGCTGCAAAACACCCGACATTGCTGCCAGAATGTAACATCGCGACATCTCATCAGCCTTAATCCACCGCTTATAATACTCCTTCTCACTTTCAGGAGCATCTTCAGCAGGCTGGTCTGGCTTGGGTTCATAAGTACAAAATTTGTACTCCTCAGCAGTCAACACTATGTCCAAATTACGTTTCCATTCAATATAGTTCGGTCCAGTAAGTTTGTTATCCTTAAGTATGGTGAATAGTGGATTAAAGCCCATAGTGATCTAATCCTGAGAATCATACATGTAACACATAATCAGATAGTTGCATAAATCTTAAATCCTATTGGTTTCCTCTAACAATTAATTAAAATTAATGCACTAATATTTAAACACCATAAGTATCTGGTACGCCACGATGGATGACATATATACCACTTAAATTCGTTTAAATATTACTTCGGTCCTATTACTAAATAATACGCCACGTTAGGGTGGACTATATATTATTTTTCATAGCTAAGTGTATACCATTATTAAATCTTAAATTAATAAAAAGACTGGATACCACCATTAAATATTTCAAATCAATAATCGATAATAGGATAATTCCCAGATCGGGGGGAGCATTGTCAAGAGGCATCACTTAAGACCCCTTTCTAGACAGAATCATCCTTTCTCTCAATATCAAAATCTATATTCAATCAGTGGTACCCTTCTAATTAATTGAAGTCTATGAAACTTGGTACGCCACGATGGGTGGCATGTATACCTTTCAATATTCGTAATTAATTTAGGAAGTTTGTTCTAGTAATATCCATAACACTACCTGACACCATAAATCATACGCCACGATGGGTGGCATGTATATAATTTATATTCGTCTCGGTGTTAAATTACATACAAACAATAATGGAGACCATGGGATTTAATTCCTAATTAATTCCCTCACCCACTTAGAATTTTTATTTAAAATTGAGGAATTTTATCTAGATGCATCGCCCTATGTTATTTTTTCGAGGTCCACATGTTATAAAAATAACAAAACAAAGAACACATAACATAGCAGCATGCATCATAAAATTAAAGCAATAAATAAAATTAATGTCCATGTCGTCCTAATTATGTTAAACATGCAACTAAAAATTACACACATAATTAACAACACACATAATAATTATTTAAAGCAATAATTAAAAATTAAATAGCGGAATTAAAATTAAAAAAAAAACATAATTTAAATCCACTATTATGGCCACCAAATTAATTTCTTGCAGCCGCTGAAAAAAAAAACTGTTAGGAGTCAAAAAATCTGCTACGGCCAAAACTAAATGGGACACGCATCTGGCTGATGCGTGTCACATGTTTTTCCTGGACCACCGGGATACGCATCTCAGTGATGCGCATCATGATCAGCATGGGATACGCATCACCAGGATGCGCATCTCCCTTCCCTCTTTTTTTTTTTCTTTTTCCGCGCGCCGCCTTTGTCACTTGTTCTGTTCGTCCAGTACCTGTTCTTCAATACTTTCTGTTCGAATTAATATACCAGCAGCCTTCAACAGCTACGCAGCGGATAAATTTTTGTCTCCGTTTCGATTTCCGATCGCACGTAATTGTTACAAAATATCCGGATCTTAATAAAATCCAACAAACAATTACATACAAAACAGATCTAATACAAAACTAATTTTGTAAATCTATTCTAACACGATCAACCCTCGTGTTTTACAACCACGATAAACCACGTGGAAACCAAATAAAATAACCACGATTAAACCACGTGGGATCCAAACACATAATTAAAATTACATGGCCATAATAGTGGATACTAAACAACCTGCAAAAGATTATTATCCAAGCACACCACTATACACATGCATATATAATTACGACATGGACATCGTATCAAAATTCGCAGAACCAATGAACCAGGCTCTTGATACCAATTGTTGGGACAATCAGATCTTGGCACTGCGAATTTTAATACACTAAATTAACGAGTACGAATAGAAAAGTCACCTTGTTAACGGTTGATTCCACGCTCTTCTATTGTATTCCCAAATTCCCTTGAGCGAAGTGTGGCCTTCGTCTTCTCAAGTTAACCTCTCTTCTTGCTCCTGGGTGGCTACAAAATTTTTCGACCAGCCCCCAGCAAGAAGAGAATAGGAATATATATAGGCTACAATAGGGATCATGGACAATTAGGTTGGGCCTTCTAATTACATCTTGAGCCTAGCCCAATGTAATTAAATATTAATTCAATCCACTAAAGAATTAATATTTGCACTACCTTTCCTAATACCGTAATTTAATTAATTAATTCGGTTCCAATATTATTTGCTTATTAAATTCCCCATGTTTAAAATATCGCATGTCCATTAATTAAATAAATTACTGATAATTCATTTAATTAATATCTTTTATCCTTGATCATCCACTCAACCTTTATTTAATTATGCCGGAATAAATCCACCTGCAGGGTTTCACATAATTAAATCTTTTTGAGCTTTCAAGGGGACATCATTAACCCGAATATTATCAGGACATGGATTCCTTCAATAAATAATATCCCACCATATATATTATTTCATCACCCAAAATATAATGAAATAAATCAAAAGAATTATTTCATATATAAATCAAAGCATGTAAATAATATATACGTGTCAATTATTATTTCCGGATTAAGAACCTAAGCATTAATAATAACATAGAATCTTAGTTCACCTTCTTAATCAGTATAAGGGAACAATTCTAAATTTGATCCTGTTCAATATACACAAAGTATACTAGTATTATTTATTAGTCAATATAAACCAATCTAAATAATACTACAGCCATTCCAGTGGATTGTCTAACTCCACCTGTGCTGTGAACCTTATTATAATATTATATAAACCGTATTTAATAATCTAATATTCTGTATCCCATTTGATACTAGATTATTCACAATATATAATATTTAGACAACATGTAAACATTTAAATGATTCTCAATAAAATAGGCCAGAAATAAATGTAAATACTTCAAATAAATATTTTCAGTATACACCAACAGATCACAACTTGGATTTGGCGAGTATCCTGTTCAACCTTAATGATTCTCGGCTTAATTGATCGAGTCCACTGTTTCTGTTGTAACCTCCTAGTTAGATTTTTATGTTTTTTTGTCTACTTGGTGTATAAATGTTTGTTTTGGATTTTTCCAAAAAGGAAACTATTTCACCCAAATACTTTTACTAATTCATATGTGATTGAGTTGAAGAATATGTTTCATATGCATCGACACAATGCAGTATCTCTTAGTGTCGGAGAGTTCTGATGAACCCTGCATATTGTTAATTTAGATTTAAAAGGTTTTTTTTTTCTCTTTCTTGGCCTTGCATTGTAAAATGTAACTGCGTTGTGATTCATTCTTACAGCATAAAAGGGCAAAAACCTGAAGTGTCAAGGGACTTGGATCATTCAAAGACAACAGCTGCAGTAGGTGCTACATTACTTGATGACGTTGGGGCTGTTAACCTTTCCTTTCCAAAAGAAAGATCAACACCACAAAATGAAGGACAATTCAGTACTTGATTCAATACATATGAAAAGTGGGTAGTGTTTTTTTATGTCAGTTTGGCAATTAATGGAAGCCAAGTTACATCTAGTTTTCACCTCAAGTTCTTTCTTAAGCTTGGGGATCTTTTCTCTTGCCCTCTATGCCTCAGTCCCCGTTAGAAGTACTAGATGCTTGCTTCCTGGTTATTGATTGCATATTAAAATGTACAAGATGGATGTAAACAGTTGTTGGAATATAATATAAGGTTTCGGAAAGTTCTCCTAACACCTTGGCGTTTTAGGAGAAACCTTAACATAACATGGTATTATAGCTCAAGTTGGCAGAGGTCCCAAGTTCGATTGCTAGCTACTCAAGATGGGTGCTAGTGATCAACACTTCGACCCCATAATACAGTCTCATGATGTTTTTGCTTTTGAACTATGAACTAAGTATAATATCCAGATTTAATTGTAGGATGACATACTGATACTGACTACTTGAGAAGTGGATGGTGCAAGCAGGTGGACAAAGTCAAGTAGAAATCGTCAAAGCATTGCTAGGAACTAGAGATACTATGTTATTAACACTTTGCAACAGTTTGCTACTAGGATGATGAATTGAGCCCTGTTTGTTTGCTGGATATCCTGGTTTGCTCAATTGTTATTACCTAATGATTTTGTTCTTCATCTCATTCTTCTCAAGAGTACAGGTAATTCTTCATCGGTTTTTGTATATCTCGCCAATTTAAATTCTTGTAGTCCAACTGTTTGATAAAAGATCTAAAAGTATTATTTTATTATTATAAAAATTTAAATCACCTGTAACTCTTTGATTTTAATAGAGTTTTTCATTAATATTTTGTTGTTGAACCTCTAATGAGTAGTGTGTTTTCCCTATGCATATATCCCTGGGAAATCTGACGTATATTTATTTTGCAGGTTGAATTCATCCCGGTTCAGGTCCTTATCTTATATTATTGTGTAAGTGCCAATTTATATATCAGAGCATGCTTTTGGTCCTGTGATTAATATGTTTACATGTTCCAAAACTTAGTTTCTTATACATAATTTGTCTATTTTAGTTGCTTGCTTTTCTTCCAATTATTTGATGAAAGTTCTGATACTATTTTTTGTTTCCTTTTCCTGTTTTCGTGTTCCATTGAAGTAATTGTAAGATAAAGGAAGTAATATTGTGCTAAAAACCCTTTGCATGTTGTATGTTTTCTGAATGTTTGATTAGATCTCTCATACACTTTATTTATAGATGATAATGATGATACGATCTTTGTTGGTATCTTTATCTCTAAGTTGTAGGCTTGCAATATTTGGTTCTTTACATACTCCCTCTTAAAAAAAGCATTAAGTTGGTCTAATTAAGGTGAAGTTCATCCACATTCAAAATGGGATATCAGTCTGGTTTGCATTGATTATAGAACATCTATTTCTACATAAATTTAAAATTATATGTCCGTGTTAGCACAGGGCGTCCCTTTAGTAGTTTGATCGCCGCAACCTAATTGTCGCTACTGATTTATGAAAATTTCTGTTTAAGATATATATAGGTAGACAGTTAGCTGACTGTCAGATCTTGAATTGGGCAATGCTTTTACTCTTCTGTGCTTGGCAACATCTCTATACTGTTTTTTTGAAGTTTGAAAAAGACCCCATTTGATTTCTTCAAGTTTTTTCATCTCATTAATTGCATGTCATTGAGCGATGATAAGTATTGATTAATGAATCCGTATGTTTAATATCTATATTTAGACAGTTAGCTGACTCTTGGATCCTGAATTTGAGACAATGCTTATACTTTGATGTGTTTCGCAACAGCTCTGTTTTACATATGATTTCTGTATGGTTATTTTTGCATCACTTGTGTGCCAGTCATCTCTGATAAGTATTGTTAAATGACTTTCCAAAGTTAGATAATATTGTTTTTCATTATATAACCAGATAATAATGGTCTGTTCTCATCCTCTTGATGGACTACAGCGAACCAATGTGCCTACGTTCATGCTTAAGGAGTCTAATTATTTCCACAATGAAGATCAATTTGGACGAAGAGGAAGTCATGACGGAAGAAAATTGTAGCCTCTTAAACATGGGCCATCTTGCTGACTACCATACAACGGGTGACATTGAGAGATATATGTGTAATGAATCGTGTGATTCTAATGAGCGCTTGGAAGGGGATCCGGGAGGAGCATGAAGTTTCATCTGATAGTATGTACAACTCGAGTGATTATGACTCTACTGAATGCCCACAAGGAAATTATGGCTGGGAGGAGCACAGAGTTATATCTAAGAGGATGTGTAAGAGATGCGTTATTAAGTTGGGAGGACCAGAGATTTTTCATCTAACAGAATGTGTAATGAGTGGCGTAATTATGACTCTTATGAGCGCCTGCAAGGACATTATGGCTGGCCGGAAGGAGCTTAGACTTCCACTTGAGAAGATTTTGGCGGAAAGAGCTCATCTAGAAAGGTGGGAACACCCTAGAAATGACAGTGTATAGGTTGTCAAAGAATTTTTGGGATATTTTGTTAGCAAGTCCAATTTAATCTTCCAGTGGTACCGCGAGACTCGCGAACTGACTTGTGTAGGCCACCTTTAATAACATTACTATACTTCATTTCTCGCCACTTGTACAGTGCATGTCCTTTGCCCGAAGGAACAAGTCTTTGCATATCACCTTTTTATTGAAGCGAACCATTTTCAGAAAACAATTAAGCTGTTTAATCTTAATTCATACTAGGTTATAACCCGTGTGCGAAGCACGGGTTTATTTTAATATCTAATAAATTTTAATTAACATTATAATTATGTTTTTATATAATCATTATTTTTGAATAATGTTTTCTAAATTTTAATTTAATATAAATTTAAATAATTATATGCATGGTTTAAAATTTATATTGTAAAATTCTAAATTAAATATCTCGTTGACCGGTTCGAACCTTAAATGTTTAGTAAGTAATTTAATCATATAATATATCTTATTATTAAATCTGATGATTCCTATTTATTACTAAAATAATGATTTGAATATATGGTGTGATATATTTGGGTGTATATTAATGATTGCAAGATTATTTTTAAATTAGAATGTAACGCGTTTTATTCAGAAAAAAATATTTCTAAAATAATGACGGAAGGATAAGGTGTGATATTTTGGGTATATATTAATTATTGTAATATTAATTTTAAATTAAAAGATAACGTGTTTTAATTAGAAGTGAAATCTTTTGAGAAGATGGGTAATTGAGTTGTTATAGTAAAGGAAAGAGTCCAAGCGGGTGGAGGAATTTTAATTGTAATATAATTACCTTAACATTAGTAATTAACTTTTTGAGATATTATTTTTATTATATAATAATATTATTATTTATTTAATAATTAGGATAACCAAACCGAAAACCAAACTAACCAAACTTTCAATCTTTCGGCTTTAATATATTAATATAGATAAATATAAATAAATAAATTTCAATGGAGATAATACAAAAACATAATACAATCATTATACTTACACTTTAATGATATATATATGGTTTTGCAAAAGAAGAGAAAAGCCGAAGAAACTTGTGTATTGAATTGATGAAGACGGTGTAAATTAGGTTTAGAAGAATAGAGTTCTGTGAGCAGTGTTCGTGAAGGCAGCGGAGGTTTTAAGTTTAGCTGTATTACTAATGGTGTAAATATAAAATACTATTGTGTCTTTAGGAATATAGCCAATAACGGATTAAAATTGATTTATTTTATATTTAAAATTAATTAAAATAAATTAACCAAACCGAAAACCAAAATAAATAGGATAACCAAACCGAAAATCAAAACTGAAATAAATAGTATTGTATTACGTGTTTGTGCAAGTCAAAGCACTATAGATTAGTGGATTTGCGGATCAGCATTGTTTTACTAACTGTTCACATCATCCTTTGGTTTCTTCGAAGCAGCCGGGTTCAAATTTTTTATATACCGATTTTCCTCTTGAACCAACTACAATACTTGTGATTAAAATCAACAGTCTGGACATGGTATTTTATAGGGCTGAACACTAAATCAGTTCAGTTGAAAACCATGCCGAACCAAAAAACCGAAAAACAAATAGGTTTTTTTATAAGTAATTGAACCGATTTAACATTATGAACTGGACAGAACCAAACTGTTTGTAAAGTTCAGTTCATCCGGTTCCCTAATGAAGCAAATTAAATAGACTGTTATTGCGTGGGAGTATTACTGACCGACTGTATAGTTGACACTCCTATTCCTGACCAGCTATACATACATAGTATAATAGATTGACATTACTATAATAAAATAAAACCAAACGGCAAGTAGGCAACAACTGCAGTTCACAAGTTCAGATTCAGTCATCACATCATTCACTATCAAAGAGTTGTTGAGAGTTGTTGTAATAGTAGATGGTTGTTGGGGGTTGTTGTAATAGTAGATGGTTGTTGGGGGTTGTTGAAGTTTAGTTCTATATAAGAAGCAATTGCCTCTCCTTGTAAGATAACCCCAATCAATCCAAATATCAATCTAGTTCTCTCTTGTTCCTATATTCTAACATGGTATCAGAGCGGGAGTAGAGAGGAGGAGTATTTCAGTTGAAGCTTGTGGTTTTTCAAGGAAAACATACACTGCCCAGATTTATATTTTCAACCAATAGCCCCCCCCCCCAAAAAAAAACATAACCCAAACCAAGATACGAACACCTACTAGTGTAGAGCTGTAAGGGGCAATTCACTAGTTGAAATCCAGCTTGTAAACGCCACCACACGCGCTTTCTATTGAAGCTTTGAGGTTTCTCAAGAGAAACTCAAGCTGCCCAGCCCTTATTTCAACAGATATCCATTAAACAAAAACAAATCACTTTGGTATAAGAGTTTTGTTCCCATTAAAGATAAAGGTTTAATTGCGCAGCATACAACAGGTTGGTAGATATCATGATATCCCACCATTTTATTATGTTTCTGCAAATTAAATAGTTCAAGGGGCTAAGTTCCAACGAAGTTATCACGTGATGGTCCTTTTCAAGGTGAGTTCATTCATCAAGACGACTACAAAGCAGCAGCAGTAGTAGTATATATACAGATATACACACAGTTCACTGCCATGACGACAAAGTAGTAGAAGTAGTAGTATATATTCAGATATATGCACACAGTTCACTGCCACAAAAATAAAGCAGCAGAAGTAGTTGTACTTTATACAACACAGTTCATTGTTATTTCTTTACATTCATTTTCCTCAGCAGAAGGACGAATTCGTGGACGATCTTAAGGGATGCAGTCTACCAAATCTATCGTTCTAGTTGTTTTCGTTCAAAAATATTAGATGCATTTGCAGCTCCTCTGGTTTTTTTGATATGGCCTAAAATGTACGGCGTGATCGCGAAGTCGAGTTCCGGTATTCCCAAAATTCTCAATTTCAATCCTAGAGATGGGTCTAGTTGGAAGCTTAGGTTATGCTCAAGGGCTTCTAAGTGTTCCACTCTTCAATCCCAAGATAGGTTTTTTATCCCAAGATGGGATTTCGAGTGAGGGGGCGTGTCAAAGAGTTGTTGGGAGTTGTTGTAATAGTAGATGGTTGTTGGGGGTTGTTGTAATAGTAGATGGTTGTTGGGGGTTGTTGAAGTTTAGTTATATATAAGAGGCAATTGCCTCTCCTTGTAAGATAACCCCAATCAATCCAAATATCAATCTAGTTCTCTCTTGTTCCTATATTCTAACATTCACCAATGTTGAAATAACAGAAGTTCCAATATAATAAGTCTGAAGTCTGAATTACAATGCAACTCATTTAGAAAGGATCAATGTATTTTCTACTGCTGTCATTCAACCTAGCACATGCCGCTCATCTGATGCAAGCCTGCAATCTTCATTCTTTAATCCAAAATCTGTAAATAGTGGATCTGCGTTGCATGTTTGAGAAGAAACATATTAGTTCAGTTGCTTTAATCAATAAAATTATCAGAAAAAGTTAATAGCATAAGTTTAGTCACATTCACACAACCAAATCAAATACTAAACACTCAACTTTAAAGATCCAATTTTCTTAAAACAAAACAGGCAGATCTTTAGACTCACAGTTTTCTTGACAAGCCAATCTGAAGACCAGCCTCAAAGTTGTTATCTGGACTGGCTCTTAATAATTACGCAAAATATGTTTATTGCCGATTCAAAGAATAGGATAGAAAAAGACAGTTAGTAGTAAAAAGGGGAGGACAACTAAAGGACTACGATTTAGGGTTTGAGTCTGCCAAGTAAGTTAATAGAGTTGGCAAATATAAGGGACCGCCCTTCAGGGGCAAGGGAAATCTTTTCTAGGACCATATTTGATTATCATCTATATCTATATAAGTTATAATTCCTGATGACTATTTTCCATTGAATTTACTATTGTAACATTCACCTTTTTGCTTTATCACAGGGATTGCCAACGTATTTCTACGCTTTTTAGCGTTTTTATATGAATTTCTGAGTATTCATACGTATGCTATACCCACATACGTGTATAATAGTAAGTATAATACATAGTTCTGCACCAATAATAGGTAAAGTTGTTGTATAATACTCAGTTTCTAAGCATACGTGCGCATGTGCTGTTGTCCTTCATTCCACGTAACACCCCCCCACGTTGTGACAGTAATTACTTTCAAAATGTGTGGTGCAAATTAATTGTAATTTCAAATTTGAAATTCCCTCTTCTACTTATTTATCCTTCTTCAACCAAGAACTCTATCTCCCTGAATATTTTTTTTCTTATTCATCTACTTCTTTTCCTCTGTTTTCCGTGTAAATTTTTAGTGTATTTCTTTCTTCTACAATTTTGTAGATAATGATATCTTTATTGCGTGTGTTTAGTAGTTATTCAATCTATATTGTTTGATGAATGAATTTTATGTTGTTTTTTCAGGTTTGTTTTAATGGGAAGAAGCGGTTCGAGATTGTGCTGTTCATTAAGATGATAAGTGATGATTCTATCCGATTTACTTGGCTTTTATATAAGTTTTGATTATTTATTTTATGTGTTGTTTTTTTTGTCTCTTGCTTTGTAAGTGTTTGATGAAATTTCCGAAAGAAATTTGTTTTTCTTTTTTCAGATTTCGTGGAATGAGGAAGGGGAGGGGCTTCGAAATCCAAAGAAGTGGATTTTGATTATTTATTTTATTTTTGGTTGTTTTTTTTTGTCTCTTGGTTTGTAAGTGTTTGATGAAATTTCTGAAAGATTTTTTTTTTTCCTTTTTCAGATTTCGTGGAATGAGGAAGGGGCTTCCAAATCCAAAGAAATTGATAATGATTTGGTCATAATAATGTTAGAGGTAATCTTGAAATTTTGGTGTTTATCTACGAAAAGTTTGAAACATTGGAAAAGTTGAGTCATGAGTTGAAAGTATATGTACTGCTATGGTTTTAAAACGCTGAATTTAGATTATGAAGCATTTTTTATTCAATTTTTAGTTATCAAGTTGGAGTGTGTACTAATGATTAAAAGAGGTTGAGGTGCTTGACATGATTTTTGCTTTGTACATGTTTGATGAAGTTCTTAATGAAGTTCTTAATTAGATCCCTATTCCCTGGTTTGTAAGTACCAATTTTTGGTACATTAATACTCTGCAATGATTGTACACATGCCAATTTTTCTTATTGCTTCTATATTAATGATTATGTTTGATTTTGATAAGCTGGCTTAGATATGGTTGGAGAAATGTTTTCATTTTTCATATTGTCATGTTTGGTGTTCATGATTTTTTTTATACATAAGATTTTGCTATTCTATTTGTATTGTGTTTATGATGTTTGGCGTAATTATTTGACACTCTAAAATTGTTTTGTATTAAAATCTCCCTAGATTTAGTGTTGATGATTATAATATTGATGCAATTAGTCTGAAACTCTGAATATAGTTTGGTAATGTTGCAGGTGCTTGAGTTACATTTAGCAATACACTTTTGCTATTGAGTAGGCATGTTGCTTGAGTGCATTTTGGAACAGCTGTGACTGGATTATATACATATTAATTCGAAGCTAATGCCTGATTCAGTAGACACAAGAGCTACATATTAGCTTTCGAGGCCAATGGCAGCAGAATTTAGTAGGCCGGTGGGGATGTACAAAAGCTTCAAACCGCACCTACTCATGGTGTTGGCTCGGTTGGCTATACATTCTATCTGATCACTGAAGCTTCTTTTGCTCATGGAATGAATTCTCATGTTTACATTACCTATCGAAATGTTGTAGCTGGTTTATTTATTTTACTTTTTGCCTATTTCCTTGAACGATAAATAGCTTTTATTAAAGGCTGCTTATTTTTTCCATTTATTAATTTGTTGTAGTTATCTGTGTCTGCAGAAAAACAAGGCCCAAGTTGACACTAATTTTATTCATAGAAATCTTTTTGCTTTCTCTTCTAGGGTAATTACAATTGAGAATTTATTTAAGAACAAGAATAAAGTGCATTATCATGACATTGTACAAGGTTAACCTTCCAAGAATAAAATTTATGCGTGTGTCAAGTACTGTGATGAGAAATTCGAGCTTAATGCAGGTTAGAGGTAGTTAATCTCAGGGACCTTCGGGGATTAGCCAAAGTTCTTGGAACCTTGATTTCTTTGGCTGGTGTGATGACCATGACATTGTACAAGGGATCTACCCTAAGATATTACTATTGAATACTTCCAAGATGGAAAGACAATTAAGTGAATTTTTGAAGACGTATTGAATATATGTACTCTACTTGATTTTAAAATTCTCAATTCTATTTACAGGCTTGAATAAGTGAGTGATGAAAATATTGAACGAATATGAATGTGTATATAAAATCTTGATAAATTAATATTCTAGGGATCAAGAAAATATATTTATTTAACGAGATTATTTATTCATTGGTAAATCAATATAGTATTATTTAGTTATTGATAAAGACTCCCAAAAAAAATTCATTAATGCATTTAATGAAAATTTCATTTATCATATTATCCTATCAAATTGAGATCAAAAAAAATTATTCATGTAACGGGTTTGTTCATTTATTGAACATTCATTTATCGAGATTATACTTAGTATCTATTCGGTACAAATATATTAAATGTATTTTTTCAATTTACAATTAAATATAAATTATATTTCTTCTCTTTTGAACCTAGCACGTCATTTGACAATATCAAATTTCTTATGTATATTATGTTGCAAAATCTTAGACTATTATTTGAATTATTTCATATCTTTACTTCTCCAGTTACGTATCTTCAAAATTCACATCATATCTCAAAACAAAAGAACGCATGCCTGTAGCTAGGTGCCTTCACACGGACACGTTGTAATCTAAGAGTGACCGTTAGTGAACCAATCACATCTCCAAAGAAGTGATGTACTTCCAGTCTTGTGGGTACATATATATTTCACTATTTAACTATATTTTAATTTAAACATTTGGTAATTGGTATAGCGGAGTTGGAATATAGTTGGAATATGAATAATATAAAATGTGTATTGTAAATGGGGCTGTACAAATGTTTAAAATCGGATTGGATCGAATTGATCCGGACCGAACCAAAAATCAGATATGATGTGATATTTTTGGATAGAGATGGATGTGGTTAAAAGCTTTCTAAACATAAATATAAGGGTATTTACGTAATTAAAGTGAAAAAAATTAATATTTACAACACTGCCACTCAGAATTTGTACTGTAAACACATATAATTTCAGGAAAAAACGTGAGGTCATTATCATGAGCAGTTTTCTCATTTGGATATATATTATTATTACAAAATTATGTTTTAAATTAATAATTAACGTATTTTAATTAAAAAAATATTATTAATCGGAAGATACAATATTTTAGGTTTTAATAAAAGGTAATATCATCAATTAAAAATAAACGTGTTTTAATTAAAAAAACCAATCGACTAATTATCTTTAATTATATTATTTTATTATTGATTTTAATAATTGGGCTGACTGTGCTGAAAATCAAACTGACAAACTTTCAATGCCCGTGCGATGCATGAGTTCTTTTATTATGTTATAAATTTTATTTAATATTGCAATTATTATTTTTATATAATCATTATTTTTATAAAAAAATAATTTCAATTTAATATAATCATGTTTACGGATTATATTATTGTTTTTATTATAAACAACTTATACGAATTTTTAATATATTTTTATTAAAAATTGGAAAATATGATCTGAGATTTTCGGGTAAATATTAATAATTGTAAGATTAAGATTAGTTTGAAATCAAAAAAGTAACAATGACAAAACAAAAATACATCAAAACCATAACCAACCCAAATCGAAAAAAAACCTAAACTTTCGGACCGGTTGGGTTGGTTTGGTCGGTTTAACCGATTTTCGGAAAACCGTGCTCACCCCTACTTAGGAGTTCTGCTTTTACTTTGAAGTTGATTAAAAGTCTTAACGCACTTGATTTATTTTACATTTGAAATTAATTGAAAATTTAATAAATAGGATAACTAATTAATTGAAAATTTAATAAACAGGATAACCAAATCGAAAAGCAAAACTTTTAAAACTTTCAATGTTTATGATTGTAAGATTAGTTTTAAATCAAAAAGGTAACGTGTTTTAATTAGAAAAAAATATTAATAATTGAAAAATATGGTATGATTGATATTATTAGGTGTTTATAAAAAAGGCAATCGGTTAATTATCATTAATTATATTATGTTATTATTTATTCTAATAAATAGGATAACCAAACCGAAAACCAAAAGTTTTAAGTTTAGCTGTATTAGTAATGGTGTAAATATAAAATACTATTGTGTCTTTAGGACTATAGCCAATAACGGATTAAAATTGATTTATTGTATATTTAAAATTAATTAAAAATTAAATTAACCAAACCGAAAACCAAAATAAATAGGATAACCAAACCGAAAACCAAAACTTTCAATGTTTCGGCTTGAATATAATAGTATAGATATTATCAAATCATATCATATCATTTAAAAATTTAACTTACAAAATTCATATCATCAAAAAATTATTCAAATTATTGAAAAAATCATATAATATTAAAGTAAATCCGTGCATCGCATTAAAAGTTTAGGTACGGTACAGTACAGTACTTACCTTATTTTACTTAATTATAAAAAAACAAAATACAATATTTTCTCAAAATATTGCACATCCTAAATAATAACTAACCAAACACCTTTTTCAGCTATTACCTTTTCTAATTTTTCTAACTAAAATTTTTCTTTCCAAAAATATGGTCGCTCTAATTAATGAAATAAACTAATAATATTAAAATTACTAATGACCAATTGATTACCTTTTCTATATTTTCTAACTAAAAAATCTCATTTTCTTCTAAATAATAGTTGACCAATTACCTTTTTCACCTATTACCATTTCTAACTAAAATATCTTCTTTCCAAAAATATGATTGTTCTAATTAATGAAATAAACAAATAATATTATAATTACTAATAACTAAACAAACAAAATACAATCTTTTCTCAAAATATTACAAGTAGCTCTTCTAAACACTTCTCCTAAATAATAACTAACCAATTACCTTTTTCAACTATTACATTTTCTAACTTTTCTAACTAAAATATCAATTTTCCAAAAATATGGTCATTCTAATTAATAAAATAAAAAAATAAAATAAAATCTTTTCTCAAATATTACACGCAACACTTCTCCTAAATAATAATTAACCAATCACCTTTTCCAACTATTACCATTTCTAATTTTTCTAACTAAAATCTTTTCTTTGCAAAACTATGGTCGTTCTAATTAATGATATAAACTAACTAATGATCCCAATTGATTACCTTCTCCAGATAATACATTTTCTATATTTTCTAACTAAAAAATCACATTTTCTTCTAAATAATAACTAACCAATTAGCTTTTTCAGCTATTACATTTTCTAACTAAAATCTCTTTTTTCCAAAAATATGATCGTTCTAATTAATGAAATAAACTAATAATATTATAATTAGTAATAACTAAAAAAAACAAAACACAATATTTTCTCAAAATATTACACGTAGCTCTTCCAAACATTTCTCCTAAATAATAACTAATCAATTACCTTTTTCAACTATTATCTTTTCTAACTAAAATATCTTCTTTTATGAAAAATATGGTCGTTCTAATTAATAAAATAAACTAATAATATTATAATTACTAATAATTAACTGATTACCTTTTCAACTAAAAGGTAATATTTTTTTTATATTTTCTAACTAAAATATCTCATTTCCAAACTTTATTTTTTTTACTTACTTATCCTTACTTAAATATTTATTGTTGGTAAAAACATGTATTCTATTTTATAAAATAAAATAATGATATTATATTTTCAAATAACTAACCCATTACCTTTTCGGCTAAAACACATTATCTATTCTAACTTCTCTGACTAGAACCTCTCATTTCCAAAAATATCACGGGACATTCTATTCAATGAAATAAACTAATAAAATTATCACTACTAATAATTAATTGATTATCTTTTTCAACTAAAACGTAATATATTTTCTACATTTTCTAATTAAAATAGGGTGATGGCCCAAAATACCTTTTTTTCTACTTCCCATTACCAAAATGCCTACCGCCAATTTGGGCGGCCCTAAATACCCACGGGACGCGCTATTGGTGAAGGAGTGTCTTGAAGACACGCTACTGGTAACGGAGTGTTATGTAAACACGCCATTGGAAAAGGAGCAACAAGCAGTCACGTGGATGGCAGCCGTTTACTGTAGCTGCAGATACGCAGTTCTGAAATGCGTATCTGCTGATACGCATTTTAGAGTTGCGTATCCGCCGTCTTCTCCAAAACACTGCTCTGGCGATTTTCTGGCGAAGTTTTGACCAATAACGACGGAGTTCTGTCCGGTTGATTCAGTAACGTTCGTGTATGTTTTATACACCGTTGGAATCGTCTTTCGACGATCTACAACCCTATACCCATCTAAAATAATTTGTTTTTCCGGATTTTACATCCCCAATTCGAACCCCATCTCTCTCCTCGCTTTTTCCGACGACTCGCATATGCCCCTACGGGGCCAAATTCCGTAAAATCAATTGGGGAGAAATGAAGAGCACGATATGGTCATTATTTTGCTGTGCTCAGTTATGGTAGAGGTAGCCAGAAAGATACGAACGAGGTGGCGAGAGGCGGAGAGATTCAGAGAAATCGAGAGAGACGGGGGAGAGACAGATGCTACAGTGGTTGCTACAGTGGTTGCTACAGTTCGACGGACACGCTACCCGCAGTAGCGTGTCCCGTGGGTAGTGAGGGCCAACTGTTCTAAAAATCAGTATTTTGGGCCATGGGTACCTCATTTTGAGGTATTTTGGTCATTTTCTCATTAAAATATGTCATTTTCAAACTTTCTTTTTTTACTTAAA
The DNA here is from genome assembly GCA_036435485.1 of Saposhnikovia divaricata. Lineage (NCBI taxonomy): Eukaryota > Viridiplantae > Streptophyta > Magnoliopsida > Apiales > Apiaceae > Saposhnikovia > Saposhnikovia divaricata. The sequence goes on from CM071598.1 coordinate 64,168,032, forward strand.
TATTTATTATTAGTAAAAACATATCTATACTATATTAAAAAGGACGAAACATTAAAAGTTTTGGTACGGTACAGTACTTACCTTATTTTACTTAATTATAAAAAAATAAAATACAATCTTTTCCCAAAATAATACACGCAACACTTCTCCTAAATAATAACTAACCAATCACCTTTTTCAGCTAATTCTAATTTTTCTAACTAAAATCTTTTCTTTGCAAAACTATGGTCGTTCTAATTAATGAAATAAACTAATAATATTAAAATTACTAATGATCCCAATTGATTACCTTCTCCAGATAATATTTTAAATTGCCAAGTTTTTTTCCTTTTTTTTCATTTTGTTCTTTTATTTCAACTGCCAAGTCATTAGCTGACGTGTTAAAAAATGCCACGTGGCACCCTTTAATTGATGGCGTCAGAATCTTGTAAACGGTGGGGACTTGAAACAAATTTTTTGAAACGTTAGGGATCCGAAATGCAGAATCTTTAGTTCAGGGAAAACCTGAACAATAAAAACTGAATAGTTCAGGGACCTATCAATTGATTTTCCCTTTAATTATAATAATTTATGTGTTTTAATATAAATAAATATTAACTTGAAATGTTTTTTAGAATAGGTTATTGAATTTAAAATATATATTATATACCATGATTTGGCACATTTACTTCATTATAAAATTTATTAAAGAATGTATAAATTATTATTTTTTTGTAAAAAATGAAAATCCCCGATTCCCCGCGGGGATCCCCGTTCCCCGTTCGGGATGGGGATCGGGGAGCAAAATATTCTCCGTTCGGAGATCGGGACGGGTTCGGGGAGCGGGTATGGGTTTGGGGATCGGGGGTGGGGATAGCACTCCCCGATCCCGAAGTGACCCGACGTCCATCCCTAATTAAATAGCACCAATAATTTGACCATATCCATTTGAAATAGGGTGAGCCAACAAAAGTGTTGTGTGTTTGGTTCGGATGAATAAATTCAAATGTATGCTAAGAATAAATGTTCAAAACTTATATTCTTTCCATCAGTTCATCCTAACAACCAGAACAAAAAAAATCGAAATCCCAATTTCTTCACAAATCTCATGATGGAAAAGATGCAAACACAACATGTGTGTCTATCCCATCCCAGGTAAGGCCACGGTACCAGCCTTGCCTGCATGCATAGTTCCATGTATGTTGCCTACTTATCTATCAGTGATGCGTGTAAATCACAAGCAATTGAAGTATGGAACCAGTCCACTGCCCATATTGTAACCGCTTTTAGTTGATGCATCATTTGCTGTTTCCTTATCCGAGATGATAACTTTGAGTGTCGGTTTTCGTTTTCATTAATGTGTTAATTAAATTGGGTTGTTTTAAAATTGGTAATTATACAATGTATAAATTTAAAGAAGCAACATTATCCACTATTTTTCGTTTTTCTTGGTGAAAATCTTGCCTTGGTATTCACTCAAGTTGTTCAGACTTCAGACTTCAGACAGTAGATAACTAAAATGTTTTCCAGAAACAACAGGGGACTTCTCGTTTGCCTCTTGTTGTTGTCAACTTACCTAAGTCTCTCGTCTCTTGAGTATTATAAAGTAACATCAATAATAGAGAGTACAGTAACCGTTTCAATACATAAATTTTTTAATGCTAGCATAACTGTTTTAGAAATATAGTCTGATTTCCGGATTTTTTTTAAAGTAGTAGGAGAATTTTGAGAAAAGATTATTGTCCAGTGATTGTAGATTTGCAGCTTGAAAGAAGCTTCCCTACTACTAGGCCCACTTAGACACTGACAATGTCAGTCTGACATACATTTCTCTAACTTTTTCTGTGGAAAATTCAACATTTCAGTGACGTGAAGCAAATGATCTACAAGATCAAGCCAAGTAAACCGTGTAACTCGTATCGTGTCAAGAGCAGGTTCAAGTAAATCTGATAAGTCGTTCTATATTACAGTTTTCAACAAAAAGTAGATATTCAGCTTTCTACTCGTATTTATGATCTATTGTGGACTTTTACTAGTTTGCCGTGACACTTCGTGCAGGAAGGATGCTAGATTGAGGCCTCATGCATATAGAATTCTCATTATTCTGGTGAAAACGAGCAATACAAAAACTTAAAACTTAAAATTGCAAAATTGTGAAATATTACGTCATTTAACAACATTGCTCAACTTATAACTATTACAAAAACTCAATTATTCGTACGTAGAAGTTTCTTTCGATATTTCTTGCATAAAATTATTCGTACTAAAGATTCTACCAGTTGACACTATAAAGTATAAATCGTCACATGAGTAAGACACTAATTATAGAACTGCCCGTATAACAAGAGTTCACACAGAGCTACTTCGTTCATTAGTAGGCAGAGAAGTTTAGTTTTAGATATTTTTTGTGCGTAGAAAGGACACTAAAAGCTTCACCTTTTGTGTATATATACTAGTACATTGAGTATTATAAATCATACAACTGCCCACATAGCAAGAGTTCACACAGAGCTACTTGATTATCTGCCATGGCAGCGCCACATTGCTTTAAACTATTGCTATTCTTCATTCTTTTACACTCACTTCATGTTATTGCTATGTCATATACTACTACCACTACTACTACTATGTTATGCCACGATCACGAGAGGTCTGCTCTTTTACATTTCAAGCAAAGCCTTTTTGTGTATTCTAATTCATCTGCTTACTTGAAGACGGCATCTTGGAAGGCTAATAGCAGCAGTGATTGTTGCTTGTGGGACGGCGTTGAGTGTGATGAAGCTACTGGTTACGTTACTGGTGTTGACCTCAGTAGCAGTCTAATAACTGCTACTCTTCACTCCAACAGCACCCTATTCAGCCTTGTTCATCTCCGGAACTTAAACCTTGCAGAAAATGACTTTATGAACTCTTCGATCCCATCCGAGATCTCCCATCTTTCAAGTTTATCCTTTCTAGATCTCTCATACTCTTCATTTTCTGGCCAAATTCCACTCAAGTTTTCAGGAATGTCCAAATTGACTTCCCTTGATCTATCTCACAACTATTTGCATGGAGGCTTTCCTATTGGAATTTTCAGTCTACCAGGCTTGCTTGTTCTTAATGTGAGCGACAATCAAAATCTCAGTGGTTACCTTCCAGAGTTTAACAATACAAGCTCCTTGAGGGAACTGATTATTGATTTCACAAATTTCTCTGGTAACATACCGGTCTCAATCGGAAATCTGCAGTCACTCACTAGGTTGCAATTCAAGAGTTGCTATTTTTCGGGATCAATTCCGCCCTCAATCGGTAACCTGACCCAACTCACTCTTTTATCAGTTGCATCTAACATGCTCAATATTTCAGGGGATCTTTCGTGGCTTCAGAAGCTAACTAAACTTACTCTGTTAAACATTTACGATTCAAATCTATATCGTGCAATCCCACCATCTCTAGCGAACCTAACCCAACTTACTCGTCTTTACCTTGCCAAAAATTACCTTTTTGGCGGAATCCCGTTGTGGCTGACGAATATGACCCAATTAATTGATTTAGATCTGAGCTCTAATGAGCTAACAGGTCATATTCCTCGCCCAATTTCTCAACTCAATAACCTGGAAGGTCTTTTACTTGCAGAAAATAACTTTACTGGCACAGTAGAGGCTGACCTTTTTCAGAGTTCAAGAAACCTAATCCTTCTCGAAATATCTCTGTGCAATATTAATTTACTTGTTCCCCATCACATTAACTTCACTCTTCCAAAGCTTGAATTTTTAGGTTTGGGCTACTGTAACTTAACGGAGTTCCCACATTTTCTGCGGTTACAGAGTAAATTAAGGATTCTTAAACTGGTTGGAAACAATATTCATGGTAACATACCACACTGGATTTGGAATGCAAGTACTAATTTGGAGGTAATTTACCTTAATGATAACTACCTGACAGCCATCGAACAGAATCCGGTTGTTATTCAAAGTAAGAGTTTAAAAATTATAGACATAAGCAATAATATGCTAGATGGGAATCTCCCAGTTCCACCACCAAATACAAATTTGTACCTGGTGTCTAACAACAGATTAACCGGAGATATTTCACCCCTGATATGTGGTGTCATGTCTCTTAAAGTACTAGATTTGTCGAATAACAACATGAGTGGACCAATTCCACAGTGCCTTGCAAATTCTTTGGAAGCCCTTGTTCTCCAAGACAACAACTTTTCTGGTACAATTCCGCAGATATACCCTAAAGAATGCAACTTGAAGGTGATGGACTTGAGTCAAAACCAGTTAAAAGGGGAAGTTCCAGAATCGCTATCAAATTGTAAAATGCTACAGATTTTGGACTTATCGAATAATCGGATGAAACAAACTTTCCCCACTTGGTTGGGGACTCTTCAACAACTGCAAGTTCTACATCTCCATTCCAACATGTTTCATGGTGAAATTGGAAGTCCAAGGAATCCTTCAGAGTTCCCAATGCTGTGCATTATTGATCTCTCTCATAACTCTTTAACTGGTGCTTTGCCTGAGGAATATATCCAGATTTGGAATGCAATGAAACTTTCCCGTACGGACATGGAAGCTTATATGAAGACAAATATGAGCTTTACATTCCGTTTTGAAGATTACAATTTTCCATACTTTTTCCCATACTACACCTCAATAATTCTTACCAACAAAGGTGTAGAGACAGATTATCGAAAGATTTCAAATGTTTTCACTGTTATAAACCTTTCAAGTAACAAATTCACAGGGCAGATTCCAGAATCTCTTGGAAGTCTTGTGGCACTCCAGTTGCTCGACCTTTCAAACAATGATCTCACGGGTCCAATTCCTCTGTCACTCGGGAATCTAACACAGCTTGAATCTTTAGACCTTTCACAGAACAAGCTCTCAGGAGTCATCCCTGAACAGTTAGCAGCACAACTCAATTTTCTCGCTTTCTTCAATGTTTCTCACAACCTCCTACGTGGTCACATACCACAAGGCCCTCAGTTCAGAACATTTGACAACAATTCTTTCATGGATAACTCGGGACTTTGTGGATTCCCATTATCTAAGAATTGCGGAACTGTGCAATCACCACCTGATGACAACGAGGATGATCCCGATGAAGATAAGTTTCCAAGTGGACTTGACTTGTTATTCATATTAGCAGGACTTGGAAGTGGGCTTGTAGTTGGGTATGTTATGGGAGACATTATGACAGATAAACACCCCTGGCTGATTCGTAAGATTGTTCAGAAATTTTGAAGTGCACAAAAGAAACCGAGAATGCGGAAAAGGCAGATCGTTCGGGTTAGGAAACAGGTTTGCTAAGAAATGCGTTCTGCTTTCTGCAGTCTCTTCTTCTTGGCATGCGTGTGATCTGTATAATTAAACAAAATTTATTTAACTAACCTCTTTGATTTTACCGGGTTCTATTCCCTATAAATATATAATTGAATAATATTTATTTATTTAATAGACTTTCATCCTACTCAATACCGAGCCGAATTGAAATAAGCCGTTTATGTTATCGAATATGATTAGTACTTTCACATTGAGTTAGTTACAACTACATGTTTAAGTAATACGAGAATTATATTTATTATCAATAATTTGATATTTTTATTTTTAATCAATTATTTAATCTCAGCTCTTGGGGTTATCAGCTAGTAAATATGTGATTTTGAACACAGACAATCCTGACCAATTGCAAGACAAGTACCACACAAGCAAACATAGCTAGAACAGTAATTGCACACGCATGCTAAGTAAAAGAGACTGCAAAACACGTTTCTTAACAAACCTATTTCCTAAGCCCGAATGATCTGACTCCTCCGCATCCTCGGTTTTTTGTGTCCTTTCAAATTTCTGAAAAATCGCAAAAATCAGCCACAAGTACTTATCTGTAAAAATGTTTCCCACAACAAACCCAACTACCAGCCCACTTCCAAGTCCTGCTGATATGAATAGCCAATCAAATCCACTCGGAAACTTATCATCATCAGAATCGTCCTCGTCGTCATCAGGTGGTGACAGCACAGTTCCACACTCCTTAGATAACGGGAATCCACAAAGACCTGAGTTTTCCATGTAAGAATTGTTGTCAAATGTTCTGAACTGCGGGCCTTGTGGTATGTGACCACTTAGGTGGTTGTGAGACACATTGAAGAAATCCAGAAAATTAAGTTGTGCTGCTAACTGTTGAGGGATGAGTCCTGAGAGCTTGTTCTGGGTCTAAAGATTCAAGCTGTGTTAGATTCCCGAGTGACAGAGGAATTGGACCCGTGAGATCATTGTTTGAAAGGTCGAGCAACTGGAGATCCACAAGACTTCCAAGAAATTCTGGAATCTGCCCTGTGAATTGGTTACTTGAAAGGTCGATAGCAATGAAAATATTTGGAATTACTTCGTACTCTCTCTCTACACCTTTGTTGGCAAGACTTATCTTGCTGTGATAAGGGATATTATACCTTATCGCAAAAAGACCAAATATCCATAAAGAGTTCATATTTGTCTCTATATATGGATCCATGTCTGTACGGAAAACTTTCATTGCATTCCAAATCTAGATATAATTCGTAGGCAAAGCACCAGTTAAAGAGTTATGAGAGAGATCAATAATGCGCAGCATTGGGAATTCTGAAAGATTCCTTGGACTTCCAATTTCACCATGAAACTTGTTGGAATGCAATTGTAAAACTTGTAGTCGTGGAAGAGTCCCCAACCAAGTGGGGAAACCTTGTTTCATCTGATTATTTGATAGATCCAAAATTTGTAGCATTTTACAATTTGACAATGATTTTGGAACTTCCCTTGTTAACTGGTTTTGACTCAAGTCCATCACCTTCAAGTAGCATTCTTTTGGGTACATTTGTGGAATTGTACCAGAAAAGTTGTTGCCTTGGAGAACAAGAATCAGTCCATTCATGCTGTTATTTGACAAAACTAGTGCTTTAAGAGATTTCACACCACATATTTATTATAAAATTGTTAACAAACTTATAATATATGACATTTTCTTTATGTTACTTATTTATTACATTTTACATTCATATTAATATAAGTTAGAGCTGTAAACGAACAGAGTCGAGTTTCGTTTGAGCCGAGCCGAGCCGAGCCGAACTTAATTTTTTTTAAAACGAACCGAGTCAAGCCGATTTTGCTAATCGAATGAAAAGTGATGTTCAAGAGCGGCTTACTAATAAACGAGTCAAACACGAATTTGGTCACGAATAATTGGAGGCGAGCCGAACTCGAGCCGAATCGAGTTCGTATATTTTATACTCAATCAAATTCGATTTTTAAAATGACTCATGCTATTCATATTCTCACAACCAAATCACATTTTAAGATTTACACGATTTTATCGATCAATGATGTACATGGATGACAATATACAGAGTTTGGGTCAGTTCATTTACAGCTCTAATATAGGTTTATTTTAAATTCATTATATGTAAGTTACATTCATATTAATATAAGTTATCGATCAAAAGTCATAATGTAAGTAAAATTACTCAAAAGTCAAGATAAAAAAAGTCTATAAAAGTAATGATAAAATAAATAAATTTTATAAGAGTCATTAAAAGTTTATCAAATCAGTAAAAGTCATTGACTTTTAAAATGTCAATAAAAATCATTACTTCATTACTCGAAGGGTACGTGTGCAACCTTACTTGGCACACGTAGCTTCCCCTCATAACATTAATGGTACGTGTGGAATCTTACTTGGCACAGGTAGATTCCCTTCATTACCTAAGGGTACGTGTGGAACCTTACTTGGCACACGTAGCTTCCCTTCATTCATCTTTAAGGGTACGTGTGCAACCTTACTTGCCACACGTAGCTTCCCTTCATTACTTTAAAGGTACGTGTGGAACCTTACTTGGCGCACGTAGCTTCCCTTCATTAATCTAAGGGTACATGTGGAACCTTACTTGGGACACGTAGCTTCCCTTCATTACTCGAAGGATACGTGTGGAACCTTACTTGGCACACGTAGCTTCACTTCATGACTCTAATGGTACGTGTGGAACCTTACTTGGCACACGTAGCTTCCCTTCATTCAACTTTAAGGGTACATGTAGAACCTTACTTGGGACACGTAGCTTCCCTTCATTACTCGAAGGTACGTGTGGATCCTTACTTGGCTCACGTAACTTCCCTGCATGACTCTAATGGTACGTGTGGAACCTTACTTGGCATACGTAGCTTCCCTTCATTAATCTAAGGGTACGTGTGGAACCTTACTTGGTACACGTAGCTTCCCTTCATTCATCTTTAAGGGTACGTGGGGAACCTTACTTCACACACGTAGCTTCCCTTCATTACTCTAAGGGTACATGTGGAACCTTACTTAGGACACGTAGCTTCCCTTCATTACTCTAAGGGTACGTGTAGAACCTTACTTGGCACACCTAGCTTCCCTTCATAACATTAATGGTACGTGTGGAACCTTACTTGACACACGTAGCTTCCCTTTATTATTCTAAGGGTACGTGTGGAACCTTACTTGGCACAGGTAGCTTCCCTTCATTACTCTAAGGGTACGTGTGGAACCTTACTTTGCACACCTAGCTTCCCTTCATAACATTAATGGTACGTGTGGACCTTACTTGATACACGTAGCTTCCCTTCATTATTCTAAGGGTACGTGTGGAACCTTACTTGGCACACGTAGCTTCCCTTCATTCATCTTTAAGGGTACATGTGGAACCTTACTTGGCACACATAGCTTCTTTTTATTACTTTAAAGGTACTTGTGGAACCTTACTTGGTGCACGTAGCTTCCCTTCATTAATCTGAGGGTACGTGTGGAACCTTACTTGGGACACGTAGCTTCCCTTAATTACTCGAAAGGTACATGTAGAAGCTTACTTAGCACACGTAGCTTCCCTTCATGACTCTAGTGGTATGTGTAGAACCTTACTTGGCACACGTAGCTTCCCTTCATTCAAATTTTAAGGGTACGTGTGGAACCTTACTTGGCACACGTAGCTTCCCTTCATTACTCTAAGGGTACGTTTGGAACCTTACTTGGGACATATAGCTTCCCTTCATTACTCGAAGGGTACGTGTGGAACCTTACTTGGCACACGTAGCTTCCCTTCGTGACTCTAATGGTACGTGTGGAACCTTACTTGGTACACGTAGCTTCCCTTCATTCAACTTTAAGGTTCGTGTGGAACCTTACTTGGCACACATAGCTTCCCTTCGTTACTCTAAGGGTACGTATGGAACCTTACATGGCACACGTAGCTTCCCTTTATTACTCTAAGGGTACGTGTGGAACTTTACTTGGCACACGTAGCTTCCCTTCATTCATCTTTAAGGGTACTTATGGAACCTTACTTGGCACACGTAGCTTCCCTTCATTACTTTAAAAGTACGCGTGGAACCTTACTTGGTGCACGTAGCTTCCCTTCATTACACCAAGGGTACGTCAGGAACCTTACTTGACACACGTAACTTCCCTTCATCACTCTAAGGGTACGTGTGGAACCTTACTTGGCACACGTAACTTCCCTTCATTACTCTAAAGGTACGTGTGTAACCTTACTTGGCACACGTAGCTTCCCTTCATTACTCTAAAGGTACGTGTGGTACCCTACTTGGCACACGTAGCTTCCCTTCATTAAACTTTAACTGTACGTGTGGAACCTTACTTGGCACACATAGCTTCTCTTCATTACTCTATGGGTATGTGTGGAACCTTACTTGGCACACGTAGCTTCGCTTCATTATTCTGAGGGTACATGATGAGGAATAGAAGTGGAAGTAAAATAGAGTTTTTATACACTTTATTCATATCTAGTATTCAGAAAATATATTATAGGTATTAGTTAAACGAGTTCTAATTATTTAGCTTGTTAATAATAAGTCCAACTGTTTATGGACCTTATTGAGAAAGTAGATATTTGGCTTGCAAGTTTTTACCTTTCACTTGAATGGGTTTTTCTTGTTTTATGCACTGAGGATTTTATTTTCAAGTTGGATCAGGATTTTGATGGGTTTCCTAGTTGGGTTCAGGTATTAGCTAAATTCCTAGCTGATATTGAATTTCTTTTAGATTCATATCTGAATAAGGATTGAATAAGGTTATTTATATAGCCTATAAATACTCTTGTCTTGTAATCTTTTGGGGGACGATATTGATAATAAAATTTTGGCTATTCGGTAGCTTTGAGAATCGAATTCAGGAGTGAATTCAAAGTTTGAGTTTTGTTTCTCCATTCGGAGATTCAGAGTTAAAGTTTTGTTTCTCCATCTTTGGAGATTCAGAGTTTACTTTATATTTATCATTATTACATATTATCACAAACACATCATGTTCCGTACCAACGATTAGGTGCCTTGGAGGGTACTTCTTGTAGAAGTTATTTCCTTATTTGACTGTTATTTCAAAGCTGTTAATTACCCTTAAATATTAATTACGGAATTAATATTTAATTACGGTTTTGGCCCTCATTTATAGGTCTTGTGTTTGGACCAGGCTAGTCTAATTAATGCATCATTAATTATGTCTTTAGGGCTTGTTTTTAACCCATATCATTTGTCCCACAACTTTTAAGAAAACTGATCAGGTTTTCGTAGAAGTTATAACTGTCTTTTTCGAGATTCGGGGTCATTTTTATCCCTTACCTGGGACTCCTTATTTTTCCTACCCTTATATGGGGATTTTAGCTTACACTAGTATTTCACGGATATCGTCTTAATTGTAAAGTGTGGAGTGACCTACATATTTACTACGATGTTCATTCATTTTTTTGGCGAATTAGCCTTAAACGGCATCAAACAACACTAAACGGTGCTAAACGGCACTAAACAACGTTTAAACGGTGTTAAACGACGTTAAACAGCATTAAACGGTGCTAACGGCACTAAACGATGCTTAAACGGTGTTGAGCGACACGAAATGGTGCTAAACGGTGCTAACGGCACTAAACGACATTTAAACGGTGTTAAACGGCACTAAACGGTGCTAATGGCACTAAACGACGTTTAAATGGCATTAAACGGCGTTAAACGGTGGTAACATCACTAAACGATGCTTAAACGGTGTTAAGCGACGCTAAACGGTGCTAACGGCACTAAACGGCACTAAACGACATTTAAACGGTGTTAAATAGCGCTAAACGGTGCTAACGGCACTAAACGACGTTTAAACGGTGTTAAACGATGCTAAACGGCACTAAACGACGTTTAAACAGCGCTCGGCTTAAGCTGCCATTTTTCTATAATAGCAACGTTTTTCTGTGGAGGCTCTTGGCCGAGTTTAATATTTAAACGTCGAACGTTGGCTTTTGAACGTCAAATGTCAACATTTGAACGTCGACAACCAGTGATTCTTAACTTTAACTTATGGTATAACCAATCTTTTTTAATTAGAATCCCTCAATCGATTTTAGGATGTGTTTGCCATGCCTTGATTGGTTTCGGGAACCTTGAATTTAAACGATTTGTTTCTTAGTCCTCGTGACCTTCTGGGCCTTAACTTGTTTGCTGAATCCTTGGTTTTAAAGTTATCATCAACCCTTGATTATCATTCTAAGATGTAGAACTTCTGGTGAAGTTCTTTAGTTCTTGCCCTCCTTGTTCCATATGGAGGAGGTCTTGCTTCTCGGTTGATCGTTCAAGAAGTTCACTTGCTACTCAGCACTTGACTTCAGGTCTGGTGTGTCTTGGTTGGTTTTCAACCCTCTATCTTGATTCTAGGATTCCAACCTTCTTCTTATGTCATCAAACCTTGCTTAGGTTTCAATTTGACTGACGGCTCTTAATTCAAGGCCTTGAATTCAAACGATAAGCTCGATCGGAGGTAGACAGCCTTGTTGGCCATCAAGGCTTAAATTTTGTGTTGAGATTTGAAGTTCAAGGCTTCAATCCTTAGTCTTGGAATATATTCTCCAGACTTTTCTTTGTTTCTAGAGTATTAGCCTTTTAGCTAATCTTCTTGATTTTGTTTTTGACGTTCCGTCAAAATAGAGCGCCCAATATTCTTTCTAACCGAGCATAGTTTTATCATTTCCTTCCTGGAGTACTAACTCTTGCCCCCCGACTTCTTGGTTGCCTATGGTACATTCAACCATGAAGTCAGCAACCTTATCGGGGCCTCCTAGTTCTAGAGGAATAGGAACCAGATCCTCTGTTGGCTTTCCTAGGTGTTCCTCATCATTATGGACATCCATGTCTTCAATCGGAAGGACCTGCCCCCTGACTCCATCAAGTCTTAAAGCGCTATATAACAACTTCTAGCCATTTTATGGTCATCTTTTTGTTCTTCGTGTGTTAACCATGGTTGATGTTGTCTTCCCACAGACGGTGTCAAATGTTGTGGAATAAAAACGAGGGTTTAGATTGTAGCCAGGGTTCGTGCGTATTTAATGTTAGGGTTGGTGAGATTCGAGCTTTAATGGCTATTTCTGCGTTTAAGACTAATCGGTCCTCACAGAATGCCTACATATCTCTGTCTTGCTAGAGAATCAAGCCAACGTAGCCCTTGGTGATGCCCTCGGGGCTATGGCGGCAGGGGCACACCAAGGACGTAGCGGCTCTTGTATGTCCTTATTCGAGGATTAAGCCTAAAATGTTAGTGACGATTGAGCTCTGCCCAACGTAGTTCTGAAAATGAGGGGTCAGACCCTTTATTTAGGTGTTGGGAGCCTAAGATTTAAAGTAGGGTTAGGAGACTTGGTGGACAAGTCACCTCCTTGGAGAAGATTCTAGATCCTATCTTGTAGGAGTCTGTTTCCTTGTACGATTAGGTGCCTTGGAGGCTACTTCTTGTAGAAGTTATATCCTTATTTGACTCTTATTTCCAAGCTGTTAATTACCCTTAAATATTAATTACGGAATTAATATTTAATTAGGGTTTTGGCTATCATTTTTAGGTCTTGTGTTTGGACCAGGCTAGTCTAATTAATGCATCATTAATTATGTCTTTAGGGCTTATTTTTAGCCCATATCATTGGGGAAAAAATTTACGAAGAACTAGCGTTTACAACTCTTATAAACAGATTCAACTGAAAAATAATTTATATTGTATTGAAATTTTTTTCTACATTATAAAAATAATTCATATATTTTAAAAGAATTTATAAAAAATATTATAACACCTCCGCGAACCGCGGCTTAGTGAATTAGTTGATATTAAGAATTACCGTAGAAAAAAATATTATGAAGATGTCTGATTTATCTTATACCGAAAAAGCTATATATTTAATTTGGAAAAGGTACAGAATAATTTTAGTTTTGGAAGATGTATACTTTTTATTTTGAATAAATTATTATAATTAGTAAAAATTAATTCTTAAGATAAAAACGAACCCAAAATGATCATGAAACTGGAGAACTGTCATAAATCGTAATGGTATACTCCCTCCGTCTTTAAAAACGTTTCCTGTTTATTTTGGACACGTTTACCAACACACATTTTTCATTGTTAATATCTTTAATTTTAGATATTTTTTTTTGAAATAAAGGTGTTAATTCAATAATAAAAAACCATACGGCATTTACACTAATGATCGAGTCGAACAAACAGTAATTTACAATCGTCTGTTCTCATGAAGAGACAGTTAAGCAATATTTTGAAGATAAAGTATATATAAATACAAGTACCCACTTCGTGCATCCTCGTTGGATTACTGGTACCCCCTTCATCATGCCCCGATGGAGCTATCGTCTGAGCTATCGACCAAAGCTGCAATCCCATACAACACTTCATCACTAAATCAAAATCCCCGCTCAAAATTAAAAAGCGAATAATAAAATCAAAACCATAAAGATCCATCAAAACCAAAGAAATCTTGCAGATCTGAAATTCCGGATATTAAAACAGATCAAACACACAAAGAACACACCAAACTCTCACAAGGAAAGATAAACTAGACCCAAATAAATTGGGAAAACTCTCACCTAGAAGGGAGATTATTGAAAAACAAGAACAAAAACAAAGGAAATTAAAAGATTTGGGGCTTTCCACCGGTGAAAAACCGATGGAAGCCCCGGCGATTAGGCTAGAAAAAAGAGGGGAAAAGTGAGGCGGCTATGGAGAGAAAAAACTGTGTGAAAATAATATGCTTTTTAATTTTATATTTTTATTAATTATAAAAACTTAACTGTATTAAAGTACTAACAAATATGAAGGAAGCCAACAAGATCGCTCATGATTATATTTGATCTTATAAATTAGGTATAAATTAATATTTTATCTCACATGAACAGAATTGACATTTCAAATGAGCAATGTTTTAAGGGACACAGGAATACTATTAAATAGGGGAAAGTGAAAAAAAAAAGGATAGAGATATATAACAGGAGGAAACTCAAAGTAATACTCTAATTATTTTTCGGGGGCGATTGACTGATCTGTAAAAGAAAATCTAAAGTAATACAGTATTTATATTTCATTTTTCGGTGGCGATTGACTGATCAGTTCGTAATATAATATAATAATCTTGTTGAACATGGATTATTAGTATTTTTACTAGATTTAATACCCGTGCAAGGCACTGTTTCAGTTTTGATTAAATTATTTTTTGCTGATTTTGTTGATGTATTTGTGTGTTGACGGTTCGATATTTGATGCATTTTATATTACATGTTAGAAAAATTTATTATATTGATGAACAATTTTCGATTTATTGTGAATTTATTTCATCATAATTTAGTATGATCATGTCAATGAAAATTTAGTATGACACATGATATGTGAATAATATGGGGTATTTGAGCGAAAAAATTATATTTTCTTTATTTTTTTTAAAAAGCACTGCTAAATGAAACTAATGGATTATAATATTTAACCAAATAGGCATCTGGTATAGTGGTTATAGTGGTGAACTAAATTTATTAAAATTATGATTTAGATGTTATGGATTTAATTCCCAACAACATGAATACATTTTAGTATTTTTATTGATTTTGTTGATGTATTTGTGTGTTGACGGTTCGATATTTGATGCATTTTATATTACATGTTAGAAAAATTTATTATATTGATGAACAATTTTCGATTTATTGTGAATTTATTTCATCATAATTTAGTATGATCATGTCAATGAAAATTTAGTATGACACATGATATGTGAATAATATGGGGTATTTGAGCGAAAAAATTATATTTTCTTTATTTTTTTTAAAAAGCACTGCTAAATGAAACTAATGGATTATAATATTTAACCAAATAGGCATCTGGTATAGTGGTTATAGTGGTGAACTAAATTTATTAAAATTATGATTTAGATGTTATGGATTTAATTCCCAACAACATGAATACATTTTAGTATTTTTATTGATATTGACTCTTGGGGGCATAATTGTAAAATTATAATAAGTTGAGGGCATAATTGTAAATTACACATGAATAAAATGTTACATGCTATTATATATATATATATAGTAGATATAGTAGATTTCCAATAACAATAATCTAACCTGACCCCGCGTTGCTTCAGTTTGACCCACGTACTTTGGCTATACAGTAATTTGCATACACCAGTCCAACTCCAATCCCGAGCTTTATTCCTCTCATTTTTCGAATTTAAAATGTGATAAATTTTGGAGAATCAGAATAAAATATTCCAAAAACCGTATAAAATAATACATAGCATGTTTTAATTTATTTGACACATATATGTATATATACGAAATCTCATATTTTCATTAAAAATAATATTAATTAAATGAAAGCACATTAAAATTTGGTAAATTTTTTGGAACATTTTTTTAAATTTTCTAACATTTTTCTTAAAATATTAATACTTTTTAACAAGGTGATGACAAATTACTGTTCCAAAGTTTTTGGTGAAAAGAAAAAAGAAAAGAAGTAAATTTTTTGGGACATTTTTCTAAATTTTCTAACATTTTTCTTAAAATATTAATATTTTTTAACAGGGTGATGACAAATTACTGTTCCAAAGTTTTTGGTGAAAAGAAAAGAGAAAAGAAGAAAAGATAAAATAAGAGAAATAAAAAAATTTCTGTTATGTATTATTAGATGACTCTTAAAATTTCATAGATGACTCTTAGCCTTTCATATATCCCTCTTTAATATACCCAACCTTTGGCTTTACATTTCCCTTGTAACATACATTTACATGGCCTATATAAAGGCTTGCTTGTACTTTGATTACATATAACAAAATAATGAAATGATCTCCCCCTTCTCTATTGTTTAGCTCCCTCAACTTAGTATCTATTATATATTATTATATAACACGTTATCAGCACGATTGCGAAAAAAATCTGGGAAGTGCAAGAAAACGTGGAGCTATCCAGAAGGTACGTATAATCTTACTTGTTAGCATTAATCTATAATATGAGTATTACAAAAGATTTGATGTTATCTTACATTTACACGGTAGATTGAATGCAATCTACTGTGTCTTTATAATCAGTCTCCATTTACACGGTAAATTGAATTCAACCTTACATACTGATTGCTTGTATTATGTCTCTTAGTTTATGTAACAAATAAACTGCATACAACATGTTTATATTTGCTTATCTTGAAGCTCTCCTTGAGATCTCCATCTAATTAAAAGTAGACAAATCTTAGCTCAAAGTAAAATGGATTAATTTCATATGCGTGCAAATTTTAATATGCCTAATTGTTTAATTATGCATGATTTTCTTGATGGAATACTGTTATCAAATTATAAGTGTTCATGTCAATATAATGTTTTTGGTAACATATGTTGTATTTATGCTTATTTTATAAATTGACACTGTTTGAAATTATAATTTAGTGATAATGTCGAATCTTACAAAACTCGAGTTCAATGCACTTGATGTCACCGGCAAAAATTATTTGACATGGATTCTTGATGCTGAAATCCATCTTAGTGCTATGGGTCTTGGTGACACCATAAAAGAGGGAAATAAAACCTCCGAGCAAGATAAAGCAAAGGCTATGATATTCCTCCGCCATCATCTTGATGAAGGCCTAAAAACTGAATATTTGACTATTAAAGATCCATCAATTCTTTGGAAGGATCTCAAATAAAGATATGACCATCAAAAAACGGTGATACTCCCAAAAGCTCGCAATGATTGGCTACACTTGCGATTGCATGATTATAAAAGTGTGAGCGAGTATAACTCAACCATGTTTAAAATTACATCTCAATTGAAATTATGTGGCGAGAATATCACCGATAAATATGTTGGAAAAAACATATTCCACTTTCCATGCCAATAATATGCTCTTGCAACAGCAATATCGTGAATGTGGATTCACAAATATTCTGAGCTAATTTCTGTATTGCTTCTTGCTAAGCAAAATAATGAACTTTTGATGAAAAATCATCAAGCCCGTCCAATTGGCTCAACACCATTCCCTGAAGTGAATGCGGTGACTAATAATGAATATGGAGATAATAAGCCATTTGGACGTGGGCGTGGTCGTGGATATGGACGTGCCCGTGGTCATAATTTTGGGCATGGTCGAGGTCATAATCATCAAAATTTCACCAACTTTAAAAGGAAGCCTCACCACCAGAAGTGGATAAAAAATGAGGAGAAACCCGAGGGAAGTACAATGATTAAAAGGGGTGAAAGTATTTGTAGTCGTTGTGGAATGAAAGGTCATTGGAGGCGTACATGTCGTACCTCCAAGCACTTTGCTGACCTTTATCAAACCTCTTTGAAAAATATTGAAACTAATTTTGCTGAACAAAATGATCCCTTGGGAATTGCTTATCTTGAAGCACACCTTGGTGGTGCAGATTGATCCTTCGGGTCTCACTCACATGGAAGTTGGTGATTTCTTTGAAGACGTGAATGAAGAGATGGTCAAATTTGTTGATGGCAATAATTAAGCCATATATTAAAACTTTGCTTTATTTAATGAATATTTAAATATTTATGTTTGAACTTTGAATTGGGTGACTTTACTTAAGCTTATGCTATGTAATCCCTTTTATTATGAATGAAATATTTTCTATTTTCCTTGTGAAGAAATATGGCCAGAAGCCTCTCACTAAATGCAAAAGATGAGGAATTATTTTGTTTTGCGGATAGTGCAACAACACATACAATTTTGAAAAATAAAGAATATTTTTTGCATCTCATATTAGCTAAAGCTAATGTAAATACAATATCGGGTGCATCAGATATTATTGAAGGCTCCGGAAGAGCAAATATAGTGTTACCTAATGGTACACATTTATTTATTGAAAATGCCATGTTCTCCACCCGATCAAAAAGAAACCTTTTGAGTTTCAAATATATGCGCCATAATGGCTATCATATTGAGACAACAAATGAGAATGGCGATGAATATCTCTATATCACGTCTATAGTCTCTGGGAGGAAGCTAATAATAGAAAAACTCCCATCATATAAATCTGGATTATATTATACCTTTATTAATCCAGTAGAGAGACAAATGATAATGAGTCAAAAATTAGCAAACCCGAAAAATTTTCTTATGTGGCATGATCGCTTAGGTCATCCGGGTTCAACAATGATGCGAAGAATTATTGAAAATTCAAATGGACATCCTCTAAAGAATAAGATAGTTACATTGTCCAAAGATTTCTCTTGTGTTGCTTGCTTTCAAGGAAAACTAATAACAAGGCCATCGCATGTGAAAGTCGCGATTGAGTGTCCATCCTTTTTGAAAAGAATTCAAGGAGATATATGTGGACCTATCACACCATCAAGTGGACCATTTTAGTACTTTATGGTACTTATAGATGCATCGACACGTTGGTCGCATGTTAGTTTATTTTCCACTCGTAATGTTGCATTCGCAAGACTCCTTGCCCAAATAATTCGATTAAGGACACAATTCCCAGATCATGCAATTAAGAAAATTAGATTGGATAATGCAGGAGAATTTACTTCTCAGTCTTTTAATGATTATTGCATGTCAATTGGGATTGATGTGGAACATCCGGTTCCGCACACGCATACCCAAAATGGTTTAGAATAATCTTTTGTTAAGAAGCTACAATTGATTGCTAGACCCTTGCTTATGAAAATAAAATTACCAAATACTGCTTGGGGACATGCAATATTACATCACTTGTTCGTTTAAGACCGACTGCTTATCATAAATATTCCCCAATGCAGCTTATAAATGGTAAAGAAACAAATATTTCTCACTTGAGAGTTTTTGGGTGTGCAGTTTATGTTCCAATATCTCCTCCCCAACGAACAAAAATGGGACCCAAAGAAGATTAGGGGTATACGTTGGGTTTGACTCTCCCTCAATTATAAAATATTTAGAGCCCATGACTGGTGATTTATTTAAGGCAAGATTTGCCGACTGTCAGTTTGATGAGACAGTTTTTCCTGCATTAGGGGGAGATAAGTCAAAATTTGAAAAAGAAAGACAAGAAATTTTGTGGAATGCAGCATCTCTGTCTCAGTATGATCCTCGCACAAACCAATGTGAACTTGAAGTTCAAAAGATTATCCACCTATAAGAGGTTGCAAATAAATTGCCTGATTCATTTACTGATGTCAAGACAATGACGAAGTCATATTTACCGGCTGTCAACGTTCCTTGTAAAATAAAACTTCCTGATAAAGAAAATAAAATCATGCTATCAAATGAGTCTAAAGCACGCCAGAAGCGTGGTAGACCTATTGGATCCAAGGATAAAAATCCTAGAAAATCAAGGAAACTTGATAAACAAGCTGGTACATCAAATGACATCATTCCAAATGAAATAGAATTGATCACTGAAGAGACGTCTTCAAAGGATGATCAAACACCTAAAATTGAGGACAATGAAGATATCTCGATAAATTATATTATTTCAGGGAAAAGGTGGAATAGAAAAGAAATTGTCATGGATGAAATATTTGCATATGCAGCTGCACTTGACATTTCTGAAGAAATCGAGGATCATGAACCTAGATCGATCTATGAATGTAAAAGAAGAAATGATTGGCCAAAATGGAAAGAAGCTACTGAGGCAGAATTGAAATCACTTGAAAAACGTCAAGTTTTTGGACCTATTGTCCAAACACCTGCAGGTGTGAAACCCGTTGGATATAGATGGGTATTTGTGCGCAAAAGAAATGAGAAAAATGAAGTTGTGAGATATAAGGCACGCCTTGTTGCACAAGGCTTCTCACAAAGACCGGGAATTGATTATGAATAGATTTATTCCCCGGTAATGGATGCAACAACATTCAGATTTTTACTAAGCTTATCAATTTTAGAAGGGCTCCAAATGAATTTAATGGATGTTGTGACTGCCTACTTGTATGGGTCACTAGATAATGACATTTACATGAAAATTCCCGATGGATTAAAAATGCCTGAAGCATATAGTTCAAGACCCAGATAGATTTATTCAATTAAATTACGAAGATCATTGTACGGATTGAAAAAATCAGGTCGAATGTGGTATAATCGCCTCAGCGAGTACCTTTTGAAAAATGGATATGTTAATAATGTAATTTGTCCTTGTGTTTTCATTAAACGGACAAAAATGGGGTTTACTATCATTGCAGTTTATGCTGATGATTTAAATATTATTGGGACCCCCAATGAACTTCATGAAACGATTGATTATTTGAAAAGGGAATTTGAAATGAAAGATTTGGGTAAAACCAAACTCTGCCTTGGTTTTCAAGTTGAACATTTACCCAAAGGAATTTTTGTCCACCAGTCATCATATATTGAAAAGATCCTTAAACGATTTACTATGGATAAAGCATATCCTGTGAGTACACCTATGGTTGTTCGCTCACTTGAAAAGAAAAAGGGATCCATTCTGCCCAAGAGAAGAAGGAGAAGAACTTCTTGGTCCTGAAGTACCATATCTTAGTGCCATTGGTGCACTAATGTACCTTGCCAATTGTACACGACCTGATATTGCTTTTTCTGTCAATTTATTGGCAAGGCATAGTTCTGCTCCAACTCGAAGACATTGGACTGGTGTGAAACAAATTTTTAGATATCTTTGAGGTACAATGGATATGGGTTTGTTTTATTCTAAAGACTCAAAAATAGAATTAGTTGGTTATGCAGATGCAGGATATCGGTCTGATCCCCACAAAGGTAGATCACAAAGAGGTTATGTATTCACATATGGTGATACCGCAATATCTTGGTGGTCTACAAAGCAAACTCTTGCAGCAACTTCTTCGAATCATGCTGAATTATTGGCACTACATAAAGCTAGTCGAGAATGCGTGTGGCTAAGGTCTTTGGTCCATCATATTCGAGAATCTGTGGTCTTTTAGTCAATAAGGAAAGTCCTACTGTTATATTCGAAGATAATGAAGCATGTATCACTCAGACTCGAGAAGGTTACATTAAAGGTGATAGGACGAAGCACATTGATCCAAAGTTTTTCTTCACTCATGAGCTTCAGCAAAGAGGAGAAATTGATGTTTGTCAGATTCGCTCATGTGAAAATCCGGTAGATTTGTTTACAAAAGCACTTCCTACTTCTTCATTCGAGAAATTGGTGTACAAGATTGGAATGCGGAAACTTCGAGATATGTGATGATAATTCATATTCATGTTAAAATGAGGGGGAGATATGTTACACTCTTCGCTTTACTAAATATACAACACATGTACTCTTTTTCCTTCACTAGGGTTTTTCCAACTAGGTTTTTCCTAGTAAGGTTTTAACGAGGCATGATGTTTGTATGAGTCATCTAAGGGGGAGTGTTATGTATTATTAGATGACTCTTAGAATTTCATAGATGACTCTTAGCCTTTCATATATCCCTCTTTAATATACCCAACCTTTGGCTTTACATTTCCCTTGTAACATACATTTACATTGCCTATATAAAGGCTTGCTTGTACTTTGATTACATATAACAAAATAATGAAATGATCTCCCCTTTCTCTATTGCTTAGCTCTCTCAACTTAGTCTCTATTATATATTATTATATAATAATTTCTTAAATATATCACGAGTTCAGTATGTTAAATGTGACAAGTGTGTGCTTCTCTCCAAAACATTTCATTTTTTGAAAGAAGATTTTAAAAAGATTTAATGATTTTTATCCTTTGGACCAATATACCCATAAATCCTTAAAGTTTTAAAATGTTCCTTTTCGCCCCTTCGGTATAGAATGTTCCTTTTTGATACAAATCATCGTCTTTTTGACACAAAATCGTCACCTTTTAAATCCAAAAAGGACGATTTGTGTCAAAAAGGAACATTTCTGATATCCGAAGGGTGAAAAAAACTTTTTAAGCTTTAAGGATTTATGGGTATTGATAAGTGGATTTTATATCCACTTGGATCACTTCAATTCGGCTTAAATTGATTGTCTTGGACTCAAGTTTGTTATAGTTTGATGTGTTTTGTATAGTTGTGCAGATTTACAAGAATGTCGATTATGGGTGATGCTTCTATCGTGTTTGGAGGATTAATTGATTAAAATTCGGATTTTCCGGGAAGGTTGCGCAGTCTACACTATTTTGGCCATATCTGGAGTTCTAGAAGTCCGTTTTCAGCGATCTTACAGCTCACGCGAATCTTGGGAGATTTTCTACAACTTGGGACAGATAGCAGGTGCAGGGAGCGTGTAGTTAAAATTCACGCACGTGTTCTTTGTGAAGCAAGGTTGAAAGATTACTGTTTTGCCCTTTTTCTAATTCTAATTGTATTTTGGGCAGTTGTTAGTACCTAAATCGAATTCTAATTGTAATAGAAGGTAAGTTCTTCCTGGGCAAGAAATCTAGAGCCTATATAAACACATCCAACCCCTAGTGAATTAGACAATTAGACAATTAGATATCTTGTACATAATATAGCTTAGATCTGCAAGGGAGAAAAGGGGAGCAAGATTCAAAGCTCGTGACAAGCAACGGATCTAGATCTACTTCATCCTTTGTGTTATTCTGGATTCTAGATTTGTTTTCTCAACTCTTAGTTTTAATAATTTTATTGCTTCTTTCTTCCATATCTTGTTTGTTATCATGGTTTCACTTGATCCCATGATGACGAGAGGTTCAACTTTGAACTAATCGTTGTCATGGGATTCTAACGGATTTATTTATGGAGCTTAGTATCTTGATGCTTTAAAGATCTATGTGTGATGTATATTTGATATCCTTGTATGGTTATACTTAATTGTTAGATGCGTAGCTAACATCTAATTTGTTAATCTCTTGTGAAGTGAAAGTGGATCTTGAGATTTAGAACTTGCCATGCTAGCATAGGTTCATGATTGTTTATCAACATGATTCGTAGTATGAGATGAAAATACTTATATTGCCCTGTGTGATCTTAATGGATAACTTGTTCTTCAACCGTTATGTTTTCAAATTCTATAGACATATAGGGTCTAAGCATAATTGGTGTCTATTCATCTTCTATCTCTTTTTTCGATGTATGTTTAGTTTGGTATTCGTATACTGAGAAGTTGCGTATACTTGTTTCGTGTTGTCCGATCAGATATCATAACCATTGCACATAGTGATTAAAGGCGTCAGATCTAAGCAAAATATTTAATGAAGTTAGGATTCCATGGTTTATCTTGCATAAGTAATTAGATTTTAATTCTCATTAGTTAAGTAATTCTTAGTTTAATAATTTGCAGCTTAGTTTAATTTAGATAATTAAAAACCTCAAATTGTTATTTGTCTTAGCAGTGAATAATAATCATACATTGTTGCATAGGTGAATGAACTGAATTGAAACCTAACAAGATCTCTGTGGGAACGAACTTGACTTCTATCTATATTACTTGTGACCACGTACGCTTGCGTGTTTTAGTGTTAACAAGTTTTTGGCACCGCTGCCTGGGATCATCGGTGTTTTATTTTTGGTTTATGTGCTTGTCAATAGTGGTCGTTAGAGTTCACTAACTCAGATTTTCTTACCTATCTTGTTTAGTTCGGTGTGTTTCAGGTACTTGAGTGTTTGAAGATGGCATGCGAGGAGTTGCCATGGTGGGCATATTCGAGGACATCCATGCCTCAGCAATGTGAGCAGTGTTTGGGCGTTCATGATCCCTCACAATATTGTTACTACGAAGGAGTTGATCCATATGTCACTTATGAGGAACAACCATATTTTCAATACCATCCTCAACAGTACCAGCAAGATGTTCCAGATATGTCATATTTATTTGGAAGTGAAGAGTTTCAACATCAGCAACCTACTCCTACTTTTCACTCAGATGAGGTTGTTACTATGGAGGAGTTTAGGATGCTTGTAAAGAGTAACGAGGAGTCTATCAATTATTTGGAGACACTAGTTGCTCAAGCTGTGAGATCATTGGAACAAGAGAAACATCAATTCATACCAGAGCCAATTCCAGAAAATAACGGTGACTTGGAGGAAGGTACTGCATGCATAATTGAGGAAGACAAATTCCAAGGTGAGGTGAGCATTCACAAGCCATGTGAGGAATTTGATCAAGCTAGTGAGGTGGATGATTTGGAAAGGGCACAATTCGGGACAGACACTGATGAGCTACACAAATTTCAAGAATTGGTATGTGCGTACCAAGAGGACACTGATGAGCTACGCAAATTTCAAGACTTGGTATGTGCGTTCCAAGAGGCTGATGATCATGGGACAGATGCAGGTCTTCTACTTGTCTCAAAGTGTGAAGATGGAGGTAGCGCATTAGAGCCAATGGAGGAAGTTCTCTTTGAGAAACCAAAGGCTTCAGCAACTTACATTTACCCTCCTCCATTATATTCAAGCGAATCCCGCGAATGTGTATTGTTCTACAAATTGACAGATTTTGGGTCAACAGAAGAAGGCATTGGAACAGGACATAGTTGTTATACGAATAGGCCAAGCGAGGAGAAGGGGCAGAAAGTGTGCCGCCGTGATGACGATGAAGTCTCACGAAGAGATGACCAGGCAAACTATTATCATCCTTAATGGAGGCTTGGAAGTAACGTCAAGCTATTGACGTTAAAGAAGCGCTTCGTGGGAGGCAACCCACGCATTAGTGTAGGGAGAAAAAAAAAATTGAGTGTTGGAAAAAAAAAATTGAACAGTAATTTTCACGCAGGCTGCGCCTGCGTGTCTGTATGTCACGCAGGTTGCGCCTGCGTTACTGCCTGTTGCGCAGGTTGCGCCTGCATGTCCGCAGGTTGCGCCTGGTGCAGTCAGGTCAGTTTTTTTAGCTGTTATATATAAAAAAAAATTCCCCCAATTTCTTTTCTATCTCTTATTCCCTCATCCTTAAATCTTAATTCCCCCAACAATCAATTCCAAAACCCTTCCATCATCTCTAATCCTATATCAATTCAAATTCTTTTTCTCTAAATTATTAAATCCTTTTTCTATCTTACCTCAAATTCATACCCACTCAAAATTTCTCCCTTACACGTTCAATTTTTATTCATCCAATCCCTCCATTATATATATACACCTATTCATACAAACCCAATTCATTCTCTAAACCTTTACATCTCTCGATTCGTATTGGGTAAATCTTTTTCTCTAATCTTATTTTTATTACGAATTTGTATTCTTGTAATTGGGGATTTTGTAATATTTTTGTTATTTGGGAAGTGACCCGTCTATGGAGCTCGTACGCATTATCCTCCACCAGATTCACCCGAGGAGGGTGATGACTCAGCTGGTTAGGTATGTTTTCTAGTTTTCCTCGTATTTACTTCCATTCAATGCGGACATTGAAAATTTTAAGTTTGGGGGTGATGGTTTGAGGGATTAGTAGTTGTTGTATTATTTGTTCATGTAGGATTTCACGCTTTGCATATTGGTAGTAGTATATTATGCATTTATGTTCGTGTTATCTACGTTTGTTTCATATAGGACATTCTGTTTTTATATTCGTATATCATGTGAGTTCATAATAGTTTGCATTTGCACCCATGCTTGATAGGAATTTTGTGTTGTTGACGCTTTTGATTAAGAAGTGATATGCTTTGTTCTTGCACACACACATACACTAGTAAGTTGAAGCTAGTAGACTTATTGAATGTTGTGAGTAATTAGAAGGACATGAATATGTGCAAGTTGATTTAGTTTGCATTCTTTGAATACAAGTAGGTGCATTAGAGAGATTTTTGCTTAGGATTGAGTATGTTTTTCCCGCCAAGTGAGCTTTTGATCCATATTGCATTTGTTGCAATTTTATTTGTTTGCTTGAGTGTCCACGGATTGTTTGCATTACTAGCAGTTGTTTGAGGTCTTTCTTGAAATGCATGACATTATTTGACGATTAAAATGATAAAGGCATTTAGGAATAACCACATATTTTCCCATATTACCACACCATGTTTACATGATCAATTAGTTAACCCGTTGAGCTTAATCCTATTTTTTCGGTGACATACCACATTACTTGCCTAGACCTTTTTCTTGTATTGGCCTTACATTAATTTGAACCCACATTGTCAAAGGCTAGTAAGGTGCTTAAGGGAGTAATAAGGTGTGCAAGGAGGGGTTTATTGTTGGTCATAATTTTGGGGGAAATATTGAAATTTGGGTTTGGTTGTTGCTTGATAGTCGGCATGTGTAATAAAATCGTGGGATCATTGTTATTGTCTATATTATTGTTGATTTAGCTCTCGAAAAAAAAAACAGAAAAAAAAAACAGAAAAAAAAAAAAGAAAAAAAAAAGAGAAAAAAAAGTTATATTATGAGAGCATATTGGTGTTATTGTGATCCTACTTTAGTCGACTAGTCGAGTGTTTTTGTTGGAAGAAAAATAGTAAAAGTATGTGGGGGAAAAAATAGGTGGTTGTGTATGATTTATTATAAGTTCCTACTAGCTTTTGACACTTCACCTGTTTTGGCTTATCTGATATACCTTGGCCCTAGCCCCGTTACAACCCAAATAAAGACCTTTTGATTATCGTCATTGATGTATGTTGTGTTAAGAGTTAGATTGATACCAAATGTCAAGCATGCTTATGATTTCTTTGGAATTGAGTGATACACTTACCCTTGTTCTTGAGTGAATATTCTTTTATAAGTGGATTGTGAGTGTTTGCTTGTTTTTGTGTATGAGATCCTGAGTTTTGTCTCAAAGATGTACTCTTGTAGGCTTAGCATGTTTGCTAACTTATTCTTACACTAGACATGGACTTGTGAGAACTTATGCATGTTCATTGAGTAGACTATGTGAATGCTTGCACTTTCGACACCAAGACATCGCATTTTTACTTTGATTCTTAAGTTGATATGGCATGAGAGGATTTGAAGGTATGGTAGGATATTAGTAGTAAATCATTTGCATTTTCATGTTAGTTGCATTCATGCATTGCATTGGATTTTGTGGGTACATTCGCTATAGGCCCTCACGAGACTTTACTCGTCCACTAGGGCTGCCTAGAGGTTTAAAGGGCTTGTTGCATATGCCAAATGCAACCGTGATCACCTACGGAAGTGGTACTAGTTAGTTAGTTAGTTAGTTAGTTGTAATTGTTTATGCTTGAGGACAAGCATCGGTTTAAGTTTGGGGGTGTGATAAGTGGATTTTATATCCACTAGGATCGCTTCAATTCGGCTTAAATTGATTGTCTTGGACTCAAGTTTGTTATAGTTTGATGTGTTTTGTATAGTTGTGCAGATTTACAAGAATG
Source organism: Saposhnikovia divaricata (assembly GCA_036435485.1). NCBI lineage: Eukaryota > Viridiplantae > Streptophyta > Magnoliopsida > Apiales > Apiaceae > Saposhnikovia > Saposhnikovia divaricata. The sequence continues at coordinate 64,195,492 of CM071598.1, forward strand.
TTGATTATGGGTGATGCTTCTATCGTGTTTGGAGGATTAATTGATTAAAATTCGGATTTTCCGGGAAGGTTGCGCAGTCTACACTATTTTGGCCATATCTGGAGTTCTAGAAGTCCGTTTTCAGCGATCTTACAGCTCACGTGAAGCTTGGGAGATTTTCTACAACCTGGGACAGATAGCAGGTGTAGGGAGCGTGTAGTTAAAATTTGCGCACGTGTTCTTTGTGAAGCAAGGCTGAAAGATTACTGTTTTACCCTTTTTCTAATTCTAATTGTATTTTGGGCAGTTGTTAGTACCTAAATCGAATTCTAATTGTAATAGAAGGTAATTTCTTGCTGGGCAAGAAATCTAGAGCCTATATAAACACATCCAACCCCTTGTGAATTAGACAATTAGACAATTAGATATCTTGTACATAGTATAGCTTAGATCTGCAAGGGAGAAAAGGGGAGTAAGATTCAACGCTCGTGACAAGCAACGGATCTAGATCTACTTCATCCTTTGTGTTATTCTGGATTCTAGATTTGTTTTCTCAACTCTTAGTTTTAATAATTTTATTGCTTCTTTCTTCCATATCTTGTTTGTTATCATGGTTTCACTTGATCCCATGATGACGAGAGGTTCAACTTTGAACTAATCGTTGTCATGGGATTCTAACGGATTTATTTATGGAGCTTAGTATCTTAATGCTTTAAAGATCTGTGTGTGATGTATATTTGATATCCTTGTATGGTTATACTTAATTGTTAGATGCGTAGCTAAAATCTAATTTGTTAATCTCTTGTGAAGTGAAAGTGGATCTTGAGATTTAGAACTTGCCATGCTAGCATAGGTTCATGATTGTTTATCAACATGATTCGTAGTAGGAGATGAAAATACTTATATTGCCATGTGTGATCTTAATGGATAACTTGTTCTTTAACCGTTATGTTTTCAAATTCTATAGACATATAGGGTCTAAGCATAATTGGTGTCTATTCATCTTCTATCTCTTTTGTGGATGTATGTTTAGTTTGGTATTCGTATACTGAGAAGTAGCGTATACTTGTTTCGTGTTGTCCGATCAGATATCATAACCATTGCACATAGTGATTAAAGGCGTCAGATCTAAGCAAAGTATTTAATGAAGTTAGGATTCCATGGTTTATCTTGCATAAGTAATTAGATTTTAATTCTCATTAGTTAAGTAATTCTTAGTTTAATAATTTGCAGCTTAGTTTAATTTAGATAATTAAAAACCTCAAATTGTTATTTGTCTTAGCAGTGAATAATAATCATACATTGTTGCATAGGTGCATGAACTGAATTGAACCCTAACCAGATCTCTGTGGGAACGAACTTGACTTCTATCTATATTACTTGTGACCACGTACGCTTGCGTGTTTTAGTGTTAACAGGTATAACGGTCCAAACTTGAAGGATCAAAAAGTCATTAAGCCTTTAAAAAAATAGTAATATAAATTCATTTTTTTCTTAATAAAATCAGGGAAGATGATTTAAAGAATCCCAACTCTCATATTCTAAACTCTAGAACACAATGTTAAAAAATTTAAGCTTAATGACCTTTTGGTCCTTCAAGTTTGCACAGTTATACCCATAAATCCCTAACGTTTAAAATCGTTCCTTTTCGCCCCTCGAACTTCAGAAATGTAACTTTTAGCCCTATATCGGGTCAGATGGACATATCGGGTTATATTGGCAGGGGTATAACAGTCATCTCACCAAATTTAAAATTTACATTAATCTAAAATTTACATTAATCTACCTCATTCCTCTGCACCAACAGTCATCTCTTTCCTCCTTTTTCCTTCAATTTCCGATTCGCCCCTTCTTCATTTCTTCCCCTCCTTTCTTCAACAATCATCTCACCACCTCCACAAATCTCTATCTACAGCCAACTCAACCACCTCCCCTTCGTCCTCACCTCCACTCTACAACCACAGCCGCATCTTCCCACGCCGGCCATCAACTCCGCCGCCATCTCCTTCACCTCCCTCCTCTGTCGACTAATGTACTATCTCGCATGCATCAGCCCGCCCCTTTTGCCTCATCTCCTCTTCATCACATTTCCATTCACCACCAACCGTCCAACCATTTCCTCTACCGCCGACCATTTCCTCCTCCGTCCATCTTCCTTCCCCACCGTTCACCATTTTTTTTCCTCTCCCAACACCAAAAACTGTTGCAGCACCCATTTAATACAACCCCACCACTGCCTCACTTCACCCTTTTCATTCCGCCGCTCCACCTCCGCTCTGCAACCCCTCCAACCCCCACAACACACACCCATCTTCTTCAAACCAACTACACCGCCGACCATCCCCTTTCTCCTCTCCTACTCCCTTCACAAACAACTCACCTCTCCTTCTGCAACAACCACCAATAACCGCTGCGCCCTCCCTTCTCCCCTTTTGCTCGCATCCCAAATCAACATCTCATTCCCCTTAATTCCAATCCACCGCGCCACCATAACCTACAAACCCCCCCCAACACCCATTTCCTTCTCCCCTTCACCGCCGCCTTCATCTGCGCGTAACCACCAACAACACTTCCTCTTTCTCCTTCTTCACCTCACCTCGCAACCACTGCCCACGCCTCTACCCACCTTTTCCTCCCGCCGCCTCCACCTCTCCCTTCACCAACAATAGAAAATGGATTTTAATCGAATTCAAAAGGAGAAGAAGGGGTTGTGTTTGTGTGTGCAGTGAAGAAGGGATGAGATTAAGAAAAAGAAAACAAGAAAACAAGCTAGGTTTGGGATATTTTGGTTCGAAAGGAAAAGCTAAAGCAGGGGAAAGAGGTGTTGGGTACGATGAATTTGTAAATGAACAGGGGAAAGGTGAGTTTTAAGCGGAAAAAAAGAAGGAAAAAAATTAAATGATTAATTTTAATTGATAAATTAAATCATTAGTAAAATGACTGTTATACCCCTGCCGATATAACCCAATATGTCCATCTGATCCGGTATAAGGCAAAAAGGTACATTTTTTAAGTTGGAGGGGCGAAAAAGAACGACTTTAAACGTTAGGGCTTTATGGGTATAATTGTGCAAATTTGAAGGGCCAAAAGGTCATTAATCCAAAATTTTATGAATTGAATCAAAATATTTATACTTAAAGAAATTGTTCTTTTTCAAAATTTTAAATTGTATTTGCACTGAATTATAAAAGAAGTAAACTATTAATAATCTATTTTTTACACAAATCTTTTTTTTAAATAATCGGAAAATGTCATTAATCAATTAAATCAAATAATCAAATAAATCAAGTAAGCAAGCTATAACGATTTTTCAATATTTACAAATAAATTCCAAACTAAAAACTCGGCATGTAAGGAATATCAAATACATGCAATTATTGATAGGCTACGTTTAACAAAATTGTAATTAACCACAAAAATCTCTAACGAAAGTCGGTTTAACTTCCAAGGCGACTTTTCCATCTTTTTCTTTTCCAATCCCTCTTCTCTCTTCACTTCATTAAACAATCTATTCTCTTCCTCTTTCTTGTATCTTTATTTTATCTTAGGATTAATTATCAAATTAATAATTGAAGTGAAGGTTATAAATCAATTTATTTATTAATTTTAATGGATTATCATTTGAATCCTCAAATCATAATAAATCAAACAAATACTTATATATAAATATTCTGAAAGTAAAAGTAATTTTTCATCGAGTTCTACACATTTTTCTTAATTGCTACTGTAACCAAATGAAAAGTTATGAATTGTAGTATTTTTGATAATATATTTAGATATTAAGAAATTTATTTACTTTTAACTAAATCAAAGAAAATAACTATAAAAATAAATAGTATAAAAATTTCTTAAAATCTAAAATATTATCAGGAATACTAGAATTATTAACCTTTAGTTTGGTTACGGTAGCATTCAAGAAAAATGTGTAGAACTCGATTAAATTTATTTTTACTTCCCGAGTACAATTTAAAGATATTCGTTTGATATTTATTATGACTTCAATGATTCAAGTGATACCCCCATTGAGATTAATGAACGAATTAATATTTGACTTCCACTTCGGTGATCAATTTAATATTTATCCCTTTTATTTTATACTAGTACCTTTCTTCTTTGCCTTCTTCCCTTTATCATTTTCTTAACATTTCTTGTCTTGTTTCAAGGGTTATTTAGTCAAAATGGTCGCGAAAATCATTGTCTTTCTTAGTTTGGATACTTTGAAATTTTGCATTGTCAAGGATTCAATAGAACGAGATGTTGTTGCTGATGATTCTGGTTTGCAGTTGTGTCTTGTGAAATAGAGGAAGGGTCTTCCTAAAATAAAGGATACAAAGGGGCTACCAACTTGTTTTACTCCCATCACCGTTGATAGTGCCACTAAATCTGGTAATAGATTGTCGAACTCTAGCTCTCTTAATGATATGAAAGATTATCAATCTCATATCCTTGCTAAGAATGAATCGATCTTAGTTAAATCTATGGATTCCTTTTTTGTTGATGCTTCAATAAATTGGAAAACATGTTCCATATTCTTATTGATCGATTAAGGGTGTTTGTATGTTGGCCAGCTCTGTAGAAAAGCCTTTAATAGTAGAATCTAGGACTGAAGAATCTTGGTTCTCTTAAACCAATTAATGATGCTACAGTCTGTGTGCAAATGTCAGTTCTTAGCTCGAGGCCTACCTTCATTCTGGCTAGTCTGGATGGATCTTATGATTCCCTAGCTAGAGTTCAGGTAAAATATTTGAATGATTTTGAAGCTTGTAATGTCTGTCACATAATTTCACATGACACAGCTGATTGTGAACACATGACCAAGATCTGAAAAATTGAGAACTTTCATCGAGATATGGAAACAAACGGATGACGAATTGTGGGTTCATAAAGTGATTATAGTGAGGAAGAAGTCTTTATACTCTGTTCAGATAAGCGAAAATCCGATCGGATGGCGATCAATCTTGATGATTCTCTTATTGATCAGCAACCCTTACCTAACAATATGTCCAAAAGGAAGAAGGGAAGAACCGGGAAGTTAACCAAGTGGCTAAGCATAGGCACGGTAGACCAAGAAAGATCCCCGTCTGGAGGATGAAGTGGTTGAAAGGAAAAGGGGCAGAGGCAGGGGAAATTCTAGGAAGACTCACCAGCCCAGGAGGTCACCAGTGGAACAAGCAGATCTAGCAGGTTGCAATGAACCAAGGAGAATAAAAATGGAGATGACAGCAAGGGCAAGAAGAACAGCGTAAGAGGCATCGGACGAGCGGCTGCAGGGTCATGAGGGTAGAATACTATCTTAGGTCTAAGTGAAAATTAGCTTTTGAAGATGGAAGAAACTACAAAACTTGCTATTACTCGAGCTATCTAACGCCTTGCTCCCGAGTTTTTTAGGGAGGGAAAGCAAGGTAATGTAAGTGAAAATAAAGTAATGTAAGTGAAATATATTACATCAATTTACTCTCGAGTTGGATGGAGTGTAAATAAAAAAGGAGTAAAACTATTTTCATTCACGTGCTCTTGAGTAGGAAGGAAATCAACTAATTATGGTCAAATGACAAATTGACCCTTCTATATCAAAAAAACTAAACTATCTTATAGTATACAAAATGGTATAAATGGAATATTACAATTTCTTGGTCATCTTGCTTTCACTTTCATCCCAATTTTGGGATGAAAGTATGCTAAATTTATTTTATCTTTCACTCGCTTTCGCTTCTAAAAAAATCTCAAGAACACAAACACAAATGTAAATTATATTACTTTACTTCTTTTTCACGTGCTCTTGAGTAGGAAGGAAATCAACTAATTATGGTCAAATGACAAATTGACCCTTCTATATCAAAAAAAAACTAAACTATCTTATAGTATACAAAATGGTATAAATGGAATATTACAATTTCTTGGTCATCTTGCTTTCACTTTCATCCCAATCTTGGGATGAAAGTATGCTAAATTTATTTTATCTTTCACTCGCTTTCGCTTCTAAAAAAATCTCAAGAACACAAACACAAATGTAAATTATATTACTTTACTTCTTTTTCACTTGCTTTCCTTCCTTTTTTATACTCGGAAGTAGGGTAAGGTCAAGGCTGCAAAGGGAAGGAAAATGAAGCGATTGTAGTAGAGTTCCCTTTCTGTTTAAAGCATGTTTTCGTTTTTTTATTAAGTTTCGATTATAAGTTTTGATTGTGAGGTGAATCCCTGCGAGCTATGGTTTGTAACTGTTATTGGGAGAATATTGTATAACAATATTTTGGAGGTTTGCTGGATTATCGGAGCAAAATACGGATATTTTGCTAACAAAAGAAGAACAAAGGATTAGGGTTTGTGTGTATGGGTGTGGCTGAGCTTGATAGGTGTTTTCAGGTAAACTGTTTCTCATCCGTATCAAGGTGCCTACGTACCCTATTTATAGGGATCAAGCCTGGCGTAGTTCTTGGGCCACAAGTTACCAAGGCGGGCTAGGGTTTTAAGAGATAAGCCAAAGTCCAAGCCCATGTAGCTAGGGCTGACGTGGCAATGAGTCATCAATCCTATCCATGATCCAGCTGTAGAAGCCCATGACCTCAAACGGATAGGTTTGGAATGAAAGATCCATCAGGGCCCTTGCATGCGACCTAACGAGGCCTGGCCACGCGAAGCGATCCCTGTGCTTAGCTACTCATGCGACCTTGAGTTTGGCCATGAGTCTTCCAGAGAAGAGGAGATGATGATCCCGCTGTGAGTTACATATGTTAGACAAAAGCGAAGCGAGGCGCTACATAGCGAGGCGCTATGATGCGAGGCGCAATCATGTAGCAAACGAGGCGCTCCTGTAATGGAGATATTACGTCCAAGGCATGCTGGGCTGATTCCAATAATGGGCTTTGGTGACCCAATCTTCATCCTCTAGGCCCATCATAGATTATGAAGCATCAATCTAGCTAATCAAATCAATTTAGCCATTATGCCAGATTTGGGCATAACAACTACCCCCCGAGTCCATATTGCCATTGGTGATGCGATGTGGACTCAAAGAATTCGAGTTGTCACCGCGAAGCAAGCCCAAAAACAGATATAACCATTGAAGTAGTCGCGACCCCAAGAATTTGAAAGGTTCTGACAGCTGGTGTGTCTCGAGATGTGTGTCCAACGGACGAGATTTCAACACGTGTCCCATGTCTTTCTCTCTCCTGATGACTATATATACCCCTGTCACTATCATTTCCTTTTTTTATTCTCACAAACACATTGTTGAAGTGCTGTCAGTTTGCTCCCGGATCAAACGCAAAGAATTTTCAGGCTCTTTCACCAGCGACCCCAAGTTTCTTTCGATTTCTTCAACCTTCTTCTTCAAAAAGTAAGTCTTTTTTCTTTTCTTGCATTTAAATGTTTATTCTTCATTGTAATTGCATGATTAGATAGCTTAAATTGCATGCGATGCGAACCCAAATAACTGCGATCCCAAAATGTCAATTTTATGATGCGACCCGTCCTCGCTATTGTAGGAGTGCGATCCGTAATTACTTAGATAGAAACATAGGTTAAGAACGTTAGCCTTTCCCTTAGGATTGCGACCCCCCATATTCTCTGTGATCGACGCGAGAACACATAGAGCCTTTCTGTCCGCTTGTTTCTTTCCTCCTTCATTTGTTTTCTGTAAGGACACACACTTAATCATTTCACCCTTTTCAGATGTCTCAAGACGATAGTTCAAGGACACCTTCTCCCATGCCTGATATACAAATCAGCGATGCTGCAGCAGCCAACATCGCAAAAGCTACGAGCACCAGCGAGAGCTCGTTCAAACTATACTTCGACCCTTTATGGTCTAACGAGGAATATACCCGCGAAGTGCCTCTGATTTCGTGGAGAACAAAGCACCCTTCCAGCTCGCGGGATCAATCTCTGGATGTATTCCCAGCTGAGGACGAGCCTCACACTATGACTGACATCGAGCATGACATCGCAACTTTGACAAAGAAAGGAGATGAATTCAGCGCTAGGGCAGCGGAAATTCTCTCCAAAGCGCCTCCACCACGAACCATGCCTCCATCACAAACCGTGTCGCCCATTCACATAAGTGACTCTCCAACAGATTCATTAGGCGATGCCTATTACGACATCGAGGGAGGTGCTGATAACGAAGCCAACTCTGATGACACTGACTAAGAAGAGCCTTCCTCTGATGATGGCGGCCTCGATGAAGTAGCCAAGGTCGTTAATTTTACTGATTACAATTATATTCCAGAAGCTTCTCCTGAGCCTTACGAACCAACTCCCCAGCCTGAGTTAGAAAGGACCATTTATGTTGGCGGTCCTCGTCCTGAAGACATTGAACCAGGTTCGAAAGTGAAACCCGGCCAATCTCGCGTTTTAGGCTGCAGAGATCTGTCAACGACCCTAGATACAGAATCTTTATCTAAGGCGGTCGACATTTTCAGGCCAGAAGGCAAGATTATTCTCCCTAAATCTGCGATGCGATGCTACCGCTTCAATCATCGAAAGAATGGTGGCAGAGTGCCTCGCATGGTTTTAACCTCTGCAATGATGAAGATAGGCGTATCCTCTCCCCTTCATCCTTTTATTAGGGATGTTTGTGAAACGTACCATCTAGCCCCGATCCAAATAAATCCCAACGGCTACAGAGCTATGATCGCCCTCTACATCCTTTATCACAAGCTCGGCTATCCTGATTTGGATGCGAGGACCATGGGCTATTTTTTGCAATTGAAGCGATGCGGGGCATCAGACTTTGGCTACGTTTATTTCTCCATGTGGCCAGAGTTCAACAAGAAGGAACTTTACCACAGTGCCCCAAGTAATGCCGGGTCGTGGAAAGGTCCTTATTTCTATGTCCACGACGTGCCCAGAGTCAAGACTTCTTTTAACTATCTTCCAGGTATGGAACTTAACCTTTTAATTTCATCCCCCTTTCATTCAATCCATGTGCTAACTCGTCCTTCCTGAGATCGCAGTTGGTCAAGTGCGAACCGTCCTGAAGGGCGAAGAGAAGCAACGTGCTGACGACGTGCTGAAGACCCCACGGGAGGCTCGCAACATTAGGACTCTTCTTTCCCTCGAGAACCTAATCGAGTGCGGTTTTTTGAAAGAAGGTGTCGGTCTTCCTTCTAAAACGAGGCCCTCAGGAGCGAGGAAGACTTCCTTAAAAAGAAAGGCTCGCGAGGAGGCCTCATCCTCTCGAGTTGTTGTTACCACTGACGAGGGTATTCTCCTCGTCATAGCATGACCATTATTCTGTCCTCGCTAACTTTAACACTGCATTCATCCTTACTGTTCTCGCATTCGCATAACTTGTATTATTATCATGCTTCTAATATCATTTTACTTCCATTTTTCAGGCATGTCGGGTAAGAGTGGTCGCAGACCTCCTTTTCTCCAGAAGAGCGGGGCCATCCCCGTTGCGAAGACTGCTCCAATCCCTCCAAAACCAAAAACTGTTGAGCTGCCACCTCCTCCACCTTTATCTCTGAATACTGAGATCGTTCAGCGAGCCCAGGGTACCCCTGAGGATCACATCTCCAAAAAGGCCAGAAAGGATGAATCTCTACTCCCTGCTCCTAAGCATCCGGCCACCGCTACCCCTGTTCATCACCTCTTCGCGAAGCATGGGTATAATCATGCTACCGAAGAGGAGTGTACGAGCTGGGTGGGGGCCGAGCTGATCGATAATGCTGAATCCCTCTCCAAGTGTTTGTCTGAAGCGTTTATCCGCCAAACTTCCCATCTCAAGGAGTTGAAGACCCTTGCAACCGCCAAAGCCAAGCTTGAGAAGGAGGTGCAAGTTCTTAAATTTTAGAAGGAAGAGGACAAGAGATCGCTGATGAAGACTCATAGGCTTGCCCTCGAGACAGAAACCGCGTCTCTGCGATCTGAGCTCAAGAAAATCACCGATGAGAGGAATATGTTCAGCAAGTCCTTGAAGGAGGAAGAGGAGCTCGAAGAGACTCTTAGGAGAGAGCATGGGGAGGAGATTGGCAAGTTGAAGAAGGAGCTCGAGGCTGCCAAGCTCGATCATGATGCTGTTGTGGAGGCCGCCCAGGTTGAATTTATGAAGACCTTCATCCGAAGGGTTTCTGACTTCGACTGGGAGAAGCTCGGGCCTGGAAATGCCGAGTTCGCAGAGTCTCTTCATAAGGAAATAGAAGAAGAGGATGCGAAGGAGGCGGCCAGGCTCGCTAGCAAAGCCACCCAAGCCAAGGCAGCTGAAGCCTCCAAGACTTAAATTATTTCTTTGTTTCTGATTATTGAACTGGGGATGCGGACACCCCTTGAATGTCTCGCGATCATGTAATATTGTTTCATTTAACTTTGATAACCCCTTAACTTTGATCATCAACTGAATTGGGATCGCATGGCGACCCTTTGTTTATGAATTCGTGCGTTTTAACCTTTCCATCCAATAATGCCTCGTTATTGTTGCACATAACATATTTGCACAAGTACTTTAGCTTCGAAATTATATCTTTACTTTTCATCTTTGCATGTTGAATTGTCTTGAATAGTACTAAATTTGCATGACTTTTGCTTAGATTCCTTAGATTGTTGTAGCAGTAACTTCAAATGCGATCCTTGCATCGTTGAGATGGCTTGGACCTTAGCATGTTAATGTTAACAAACAGGCAAGTAAAATGTACAATAAAAAGTAATTCATAAAGAAATTGAACTTTTATATTGATAAGCGGGGCGAAGCCCAAACAAGTTGACAAGCGGGGCGAGGCCCAATAAATGATAAATGGGGCGAGGCCCAAAAAAGTGGTAAGTGGGGCGAGGCCCAAAAAAGTGATAAGTGGGGCGAGGCCCAATGTCATTACATCATAAAGGGAGGGTGTCAATACGACCACTACCCCCCAGTATTTTGTATGAATTTATTCATGCGAAATAGATAGAAACTACCAGGGGCGATGCCTTCACTGATAGTATTTGCGCAAATGTTCCGCATTCCAAGCTCGCGGAATGACCTTATCCTTCATGTCAGTGAGGTAATAAGTTCCCTCTGAGAGAGTAGCATAGATTTTGTAAGGCCCTTCCCAATTAGCACCAAAAACACCATGGCCCGGGACCTTAGTATTAGGCATGACTCTCCTAAGCACGAGGTCACCTGTCTTTAAAGAACTTGCTTTGACCTTTCCATTATAGTACCTCGCTGTCCTCTGTTGGTAAGCCGCGAGGCGAAGCTGAGCCTCGCTTCTTGTTTCTTCTATCATGTCCAGGTACAATCTATGATTCACTTCGTTTGCTTCGGGATCGTAGTGTTCCCTTCTAAACGACCCGGAGCCCACTTCAACAGGGACCATGGCCTCGCAGCCATATGTTAGGGAAAAAGGAGTCTCCCCAGTTGTGGTCCTTGGGGTCGTGTTGTACGACCACAAGACCCTTGGTAATTCTTCAGGCCAATTGCCTTTGCTCTCCTCTAACTTGGCCTTCAAGGTGTGTTTGATGATTTTATTGATGGCCTCAGTTTGACCATTTGTCTGGGGGTGACTCAAAGCTGAAAAACTCTTCTTGATCCCCAGGTTCTCGCAGAATTCTTTCATGTCCTTGCTATCAAATTGCTTTCCGTTATCTGATATGAGCTGATAAGGAATCCCATAGCGACACACAATTGCCCTGTACACAAAGTCCTTGAGTTTCTTTGCAGTAATAGTGGCAAGTGGCTCGGCCTCGGCCCATTTGGTGAAATAATCAACGGCCACAACTGCATACTTGACACCTCCCTTGGCCTTAGGTAGCTCCCCAATTAAGTCAATGCCCCACATAGCGAAGGGCCATGGGCTCGTTAGCGAGGTGAGGTGCGAGACCGGAGCATTGCTATAATTAGCGATCCTTTGGCAGTTGTCACACCTTCTAGCGAACTCAAAAGCATCTCTTTTCAAAGTAGGCCAGTAGTACCCTTGGCGAAGAATCTTTTGGGCTAGAGAACTACCCCCCGAGTGATTGCCACATATTCCTTCATGAACTTCTCTGAGAATGTAGTTGCATTCTTCTCCATCCACACATCTTAGGAGCGGGGTGTTGAACCCTCTTCTATATAGGACCTCGTCATAGATGACATAGCGAGCCGCCTGATATTTGATTTTTCTTGCCTCTTTTTTGTCTTGAGGCAGGGCTCCACTTTTCACATACTCCCATATAGGGGTCATCCAGGTCGACCCTAGGGTCGCTATCTCCATAACAAACTCCTCTGGCACACTGGGCTTTATTTGAATTTCCAGTGGAATAATTCCAAGTAAGGTGGCCTCGCGACGCGACCCCAACTTTGCTAGTGAATCAGCCCCCTGATTCTTTTCTCTTCTAATATGAACCACTTTGATATTGTTGAACTTTTTCATTAACTTCTGTGCACATCGCAGATATAGTTCAATCTGCTCACCTCTAGCTTGCCACCCACTCCAGAGTTGATATGTTACTAGCATGGAATCACTGTAAGCTGTCAGATTCTCCACCTTCATCTCCAATGCAAGTTTAAGACCAATGATGAGGGCCTCGTACTCTGCTGCATTATTGGTGGCCTCGAAGGCGAAGTGTACTGCACTTTGTATCTTGCGACCTTCTGGAGTTACCAACTCGATGCCAGCCCCAGCTCCTTTGTTTGATGCTCCATCAACATATAGTTCCCACCACGAGGCGGAATTTTCTTTCTTAGCCTCGCTAGATGCGGTCTCTGGGATCGGTATGATAGCCATTTTATCTTCCTCAGATTGAGGAGGGAATTCCAGAATGAAGTCCGCAAGTGCCTGACCTTTAATGGGACCACGAGGCTTGAACTCAATATCAAATTGGCTGAGCTCCACTGTCCATTTCAACAATCTCCCCGAGGATTCTGGCTTATGCATTACCTGTCTTAATGGATAGGCTGTGCGAACCTCAATGCTATGGGCCTGAAAGTAGGGCCTCAATTTCCGCGAGGCCAACACCAGGGCATAGGCTAGTTTCTCCATGTTTGTGTAACGAGTCTCAGCATCTAACATCCTTTTGCTAACATAGTACACAGGATACTGGACTTTCCCCTCCTCGCGAATTAGCACTGCACTGACCGCATATTCTGACACCGCGAGGTAGACAATGAGCGTCTCCCCGTCCTTGGGCTTAGATAATACTGGTGGCGAGGCAAGTTACTCCTTGATATTCTGAAAAGCCTCCTCGCATTGAGGGGTCCACTCAAAGTTTTTTCCAACCTTCTTAATTGCCTTGAAGAACTCATGGCATTTATCTGATGATTTAGAGACGAACCGGTTAAGGGCTGCGATCCGTCCCGTTAAACTCTGAACTTCCTTCACACTTCTTGGGGATCGCATGTCCACCAAGGCCTTTATTTTTGCAGGGTTCGCTTCAATTCCCCTGTGATTGACAATGAACCCCAAGAACTTTCCAGACTCAACTCCAAAGACACACTTCTGTGGATTGAGCTTCATTTTGTACTTTCTCAGTATGCCAAACATTTGAGCGAGGTGGGCGATGTGATCCCCAGCCTCTTTGGACTTTACCAGCATGTCATCTACATAAACTTCCATTGTCTTCCCAATCTGATCTTCAAACATCATATTAACGAGCCGTTGGTAGGTAGCCCCAGCATTAAGGAGACCGAAGGGCATCCCTATGTAGCAATAGAGACCTCTATCTGTGATAAACGAGGTATGCTCTTGATCAGGACCGTACATGGGTATCTGATTGTACCCAGAATAAGCATCCATGAAGGAGAGAAGTGCATGTCCTGCTGTTGCATCCACTAGCTGATCAATCCTTGGCAATGGGAAACTATCCTTTGGGCAATGCTTGTTGAGATCAGTGAAATCCACACAGGTTCTCCATTTTCCGTTTGGCTTCTTCAGGGTAGAATGATTCCCTAACGAGCCCGACCTTGAGTAGTCTATCCACCTCTTCTTTGAGAGCCTCGGCTCGCTATCCACTTATTGGTCGCCTTTTCTGTCTAACACCTTTTTTGCTTGGATCCAAGTTGAGCCTATGACACATCACATTAGGATCGATCCCAATCATGTCTTCATGCGACCAGGCGAACACGTCAAGGTTGGCCTTCAGAAAAGTGACCAATCTCTCTCTCAGATCAAGGTTGAGTTGCGACCCTATTTTCAACACCTTTGAAGGGTCCTGCACATCAACAAGAATAGGGATCGTGTCTTCAGCTGCCCCAGCTCGCTCCACATGCTCTGGGATGCGAGGATCCAGGTCTAGATCATATTCACGAGCCTGACTAGATTCCGCCTCGCAGGGGTTGACACCTGCGTGCCCAAACTCCTTAACAACAGTAGTTGTCTGTGTGATACCATTTTCCCTTTCGGGCTCGCACAGCGGCCTGCTCTGGGCTCTCCTCGCTATCACTATCTGTAGCCTCTTCAACAATCCCTTCCTGGAGAACCATTACTGGCTGCGAGGTTTCCATCATTAAAGCACCTGGTACTGGTTCTACGTGAATTCCCAAATTATCAAAATAACCAGCTGGGAGTTCCTCGATTGATATGATGTTGCATTCATTTGAGGGTCGCGAGGCCGATTTGCGAGCCCTATCTTCCTCCTCGCTTTCCATCCTGTCTACCATAGATATGCTACCCTTTTCAGCGGACTTAAGGGCCTTGTTGTAACATTCTCGTGATTCATGCTGCGCCCCCTTGACACATCCCACTCCATTTGGGGTAGGAAACTTCATGGAAAGATGATAGATAGAAGTGACCACCCTCATTTCCTTAAGTATAGGCCTCCCTACAATAGCATTGTACGCTGAAGGTTGATCCACCACCATGAAGTCTGCGATCTGGGTAGTGATGCAGGGCTCGTCTCCTAAAGTCACAGAAAGTCGTATGAGACCCTTGACACTCACTGAGGCTCCAGTAAAACCATACAAGTGTCCCACAGTTGGGATGAGATCTTTATCCGCGTAGCCCATCTTTTGGTAGACTTCGTATGTCAGGAGATTCACAGCACTCCCATTATCAACCAGAACTCTGTAGACATTCTGCGATCCAATGCGAATTCGAACAACGAGGGCATCAGAATGAGGGTGATGAACCCACTTCGCATCCTCCTCAGTGAACATGATGTTTGTATCTTCCCCCTTGAAGAGCTTTGGGGGTCGCTCTTGCAAATGATGTACATTAGTGAGGGGTCGTTCCCTGGCCTCGCGAGCATACCTTTCTCTGGCTTTATTGCTGTCTCCCCCGATGTGGGGTCCTCCAATTATCACATGAATACTTCCGCCTCGCACTTCCCTTTCTTTAATGACTGGGTTCTGTTCAGGTGGGGGGGCTTGATTATACCCAAGGCCAGACTTGGGATTATGTTTCTTCACCTCGCGAACAGCCCACTCAGTTAACTTTCCTTCACGAATTAACTGATCCACTTGCTGCTTCAGCTCTCGGCAGGTTGATGTATCATGCCCTGTTTGTTCATGAAAGGCACAATACCTGCTAGTGTTTGCGGTCCCTTTCAGACCCATCGGTGTAGGTTTCCTGAATATCCCCTTGTTTTCGTTGACTGCATAAATGTGATCAATTGGGGCGACCAGAGGGATATACTTGTCTCCATCCCTCGCGGGGCGAGATCTCGGTGGGGATCGCCTCAAAGGATCGCGATCTCTCCTTTTTGGGCTGGGGCTTCGACTTCGATCCCGCCCTCGCCTCGGACTCCTGGAGTCCTTTCTTTTTACCCCCCGATTCCTATTCCAACTGCCACTCCTTTCATTGTTCTTCTTCAAATCTGCGAGTGACTTATCAACACGCTTGAAAGGCTCAGCGATCTTGTGCAATTCAGAGAGAGTGCTAGGGGTCTGTTCTTGTAGCTTCTTCCAAAATTCTGTACCTTCCCTTACTCCAGCGATGAGGAAATTTTTCACAGCTTCGTCATTTGCACCTCGCACGCAAGGCACCTCAGCATTGAACCTCTTGAAGTAATCATGAAGGGTTTCGCCTTCCTTCTGTTTTATGTTTGCTAAGGTGGATACAGGGGGTGCATAGAGCATCGAGGACTGGAACTGTTTGATAAAGATGTCCACAAGTTGCTCCCAAGAATCGATGACAATCAATGCTCCTAGCTTCGAAAACCACTGCTGAGCACTTCCCCTCAGCGAGGCCGCAAATAGCCTACACCTCGCTAATAATGAGACCTGATAAACATCCATCTCATTGTTGAATCGAATCACGAACTCAGCTGGATCAGTGTCGCCATTATAGGTCATATCATACTGATGGCCTCGAAACACTGCAGGAAGCGGAGCGGTTCGAATTTCGTGAGTAAAGGGCGATGACGAGCCCATAGTGCTAAAGATCCCTTTCTCACTGTTCATCGCGTCCAGGGCCTTCTTCAACTCCTCCAGCTTATAGTCTCCTACCTTAACCTCCTTTTCGGCCTCCTTTTTACCTCCAGTACTTCCATGATGAGGCTGGGTCTTTTTTAGGACACTGGACTCCTCTTGGTCATTTCTGCGATCCTTCTTTTTACGATCTTCTTCAAGATATTGAGATCGTTCCTGGTCTCGATGAGATGGGGGTCTGTCATCGCGACGATGGGACCGCTCGCGCTCTCTACGGAGAGAGGGGGTCTGTCATCGCGACGATATGACCGCTCGCGATCTCGAGGAGACAATTGTCGATGTGTGCCCTGACTTCTATTCTTATATCCTTCATGACGAGGCGCATTAGCCTTTTCCAACTTTAGACGAAGGTCGTGCTCAGTCAGCTTCTTTCCGAGACGATCAAAAACACTGACCGATCTCCCTTCAGATGAAGCGACCTTGTCATGCGATCCCCCTTTCTGTCCGAGCGAGTCCTCCCCCTCATTCCAGTCAGGGTTGGTTTGATCTGTTAGACATCCTCGAAGTCATCAACGAGTTTCTTAGGGGGGAGTTTGCTTCCTTCCCCAGGTGCTCTACCGCCTGTCCTTGCATTCCTCTTCGATCCTCTAGAACTATAGCGCCTCTCTACCTTTGCGACCCTTTCATGCACAGCGGTCACCTGCTCACCGAGGCCTTTTAGGAAAGACATGACCTCGCTGTTCAATGTCACCCTCTGTGCTGGGGGAGTGTGCTCCTCCCTGTTCCCAGTCTGAGAGTTGTCCTTGGACGCTTCGTCCTCTGGGGGGCCTCTTGTCAGGGGATTGTCCTTGTTCACCTTATGCGACCCCGGGGTCGCATCATCGTTCCTCTTTTTGTGTGATTTAGTCATCGTTCTCCCGATTCAATGACTGGCCCCTCCTTCTAGCGCCAAATGTTATTGGGAGAATATTGTATAACAATATTTTGGAGGTTTGCTGGATTATCGGAGCAAAATACGGATATTTTGCTAACAAAAGAAGAACAAAGGATTAGGGTTTGTGTGTATGGGTGTGGCTGAGCTTGATAGGTGTTTTCAGGTAAACTGTTTCTCATCCGTATCAAGGTGCCTACGTACCCTATTTATAGGGATCAAGCCTGACGTAGTTCTTGGGCCACAAGTTACCTAGGCGGGCTAGGGTTTTAAGAGATAAGCCAAAGTCCAAGCCCATGTAGCTAGGGCTGACGTGGCAATGAGTCATCAATCCTATCCATGATCCAGCTGTAGAAGCCCATGACCTCAAACGGATAGGTTTGGAATGAAAGATCCATCAGGGCCCTTGCATGCGACCTAACGAGGCCTGGCCACGCGAAGCGATCCCTGTGCTTAGCTACTCATGCGACCTTGAGTTTGGCCATGAGTCTTCCAGAGAAGAGGAGATGATGATCCCGCTGTGAGTTACATATGTTAGACAAAAGCGAAGCGAGGCGCTACATTGCGAGGCGCTATGATGCGAGGCGCAATCATGTAGCAAACGAGGCGCTCCTGTAATGGAGATATTACGTCCAAGGCATGCTGGGCTGATTCCAATAATGGGCTTTGGTGACCCAATCTTCATCCTCTAGGCCCATCATAGATTATGAAGCATCAATCTAGCTAATCAAATCAATTTAGCCATTATGCCAGATTTGGGCATAACAGTAACCTTAAACTTTACTTTATGGTTACATAGAATCGAAACATGTAATGTATTTCATTTTATCTTTATATAAAATTACGGTTAGTAAAAAAAACATGAAAATATTTGTGAACTGGAACGGGGAAATGATTTTTTTATCGGAAAAAATTGGTTTTTGTCAAGTAACCAACTCATTTAGAATCGTCCATCTTTTCATTTACCTTAGCGTTCATAATAAAAATGAGAATATTGGAGATCGTAGAAAATTGAACCAGAGACATTGCAAACCTGAGTTCTGATACCATATCAAAAAAATCTGTGGCTCTAAATTCTTAAAATATTATAGAAAGATCCAACTAATCTTTATAGAGCAAAGTGCATTTTGTGTATTCGTTATTTACTCAAGACATCACTTACAATATTCTAATTCAAAATTGAGTATTTGAAATACCAATGTTGGTATTTTATTATATTTTGTTGCATTCCGTTAACTTGGATTAACTCCGTTAGTAATTTAAGTAGTAAAGTGCACTTTGTGTACTTTTACTTTATCTAAAGTGCATTTTGTGTACTCGCACTTTACTTTAAATTTTGAACTAAAGTATTGCAAGTGATGTATTGAGTAAAGTGCGAGTACATAAAGTACAATTTACTCCCTAAATCACTAATGGAGTTAACTCAAATTAATAAAATGCACCAAGGTGTAATAAAACACAATTATTGATATTTCAAGTTTCGATTTTAAACTAAAATATTGCAAGTGATGTTTTAAGCGAAGGACGAGTACACAAAGTGCACTTTACTCATATTTATATTGTATTTTAACAAGAAGAAAGATGTTAAAGAATACAAAAACTATTTCAAAGTGCACAGGTTAATGTATATTTATTACACCTCGTTTCTTGTTTACAACTGATGTGTAAGTAGAATACTTATTACTTTTCACGTTTTACTAAGTTGGTATTTATTTCTCTTTTTCACCAACTTTCAACAATTTTTTTTTACTTTTTTACTTTTGTTTATTTCACCCAACTAAGTATACTTTCAATTTTTTTAAAAACAAATCATACAAAATAAAAATGTTGTTTTGAAATAAAAATAGAAAGTATTTGTAAAAATTTATTTAACTATTTTATCAAACATAAAAGATTTTATTTTAATGTCTTTTATAAAATAGTTTAAAAATAATGTGACAGAAATAAATATTTTTATTAATTGATATTGATATAAATGCAGGGGGCCATTGTATATAAAATAATTTAGGATTTGTCTAGTGTGTGCCCAATGGTACATGCTAAGAAAAAATCCGTGATAAGTTGGAAATTTTGATTGGTGTAGATTTTTTGAGATTTTTGTGAATGCAGGGGATCCATCATTTTTAATGAAATCTCCATCAATCAAAATTTTCCAACTCATCAAACACGAATTTTTAGCATGTATCCTTGGGTACACATTAGAAAAACCGAATAATTTATACACTTGAAATTTGTTAGAGCAAGTTCAATGCAATGCTATCCTTGGTTCTATTGCTATATTATAGAACCAAATGCTAAAAACCTCAACTCCAAAGTGGTGCTATAATTGGATGCAAATATGCATAAATGCATCCTTGATTCTATATTTGAAATCAAGGATGCATTTATGCATCCATGCCACATCATCATTTAATTATATATGAATTGTGTATTGATGTACTTTAGATGAAAGTTAGGAGAGAGAAATAAAAATTAGTTAAATTTGGAATCATTTAGATGCAAAATGTAACTAGCATTAGAGTTGAACTTCTATTTTAGCACCAATAAACACTTTTTTATGCTAAATTATAGCAATAGCTATAGCTATTTTACATCTAGCATTGGACTTACTCTTATGGCTAATATAAATAATAGAAAAGAAGTATAGAAAGATTAGTAAATATAGCAATAAAGTGCACCAACAACAAGGCAAAAAGTAACAAATACTACATTACTTAACATGTGCCCCAAGGGCAAAGGTTACCTATTCTTTAACGGTTATTTCTTCCTGTCCATTATATAAGACATTTGACTCTTTTGTACGTAATTTTAAATGTTTTGACCATATAATAAAAATTATTATTTTTAAAATTTTCTTTTTTTGAATAAAAATATTAATACTCTATTTTTATTTGGAAAAAGAATTTTTTTAAAAAAATAATTTTTACTATATGGTCAAAACACTTAAAATTAATATTAATTTTTACTATGAATCAGAAGGAGTAAATTTTTTGGAAAGATCAGAAAGATTATTAGAAATCTTTCAATTAGTACTCATTATTTTCCACCCATTATAAAATTAATTAAATAATTAGGGTATGAAGCTAAATTTCGTGGAATCAACCCTGTTATAAAACCACACTCCGAGCGCGATGAGAATAGTAAGGGACACGTAGGGCTGTAAATGAACCGATACACTCGCGAACGGCTCGGCGTTCGGTTCGAAAAAAGCTCGGTTCGGGTTCAGTTCGATTCACAAACAAGTCGACTTGAACTTGATTTTAAGGCTCGATTTATAAACGAGCTGAACTTGATCACGTTAAAGTTCGACTCGATAGCTCGCGAACAAGTTCGATTAACGTGCTCGTGAACATAGCTCATGAACATGTTCGTGAACATAACTCATGAACATGTTCGTGAATAAGTTCGATAATTGAGCTCGTTAACATGCTCGGTATACGAGTTCATTAGAGCTTCATAAACAAATTCGATAAATAATCTCCTATATATAATATATGTTTGATTATTAGAATATACTATCGAAACTCTTACTAATTGTAAACCATTAATTAGAATATCTTATATGTTATGCTAGTTATTACAATTTTTCATTTTATAATAATAATAATAATAAAGCTGGTGCAGGCTTCAGATTTTTAAATGATTAACCTTTAATAACTTAAGTTTATTTATATCAAACAATTACGTTTCTTTGCCCTTTATTTTTAAATCAAACTTTGTTTGTTTTTTAGAATTGGAGATGTGAGAATTTTATTGGTTGATGATTAGATTTATTATTATTATTATTAGTGATGAGACAAAATTTAATTATTTAATTTTGGATTTTATGATATTTTTAATATTAGATTTTTGTATACAAAAATAAGGAAATAAGTTTCTGAGTTGTTCGTAAGTGAGCTCGTGAGCATAAGTTCGCAAGAAATGATTAAAATTTATTCGTGAGCATAATTACATGAACAAACTCGTGAATAAGCTTAATGAGTTGTTCGAAAGCAAAAGTTCGTGAGTAAGCTCATGAGACATGTTCGTGAGTAAGCTCGTGAATATTGCAGGTAACATTCTGAAACATCTGCTAAGCAATTCCAAAGCTCCAGCATGGATGTAGCAAGGTCTTGCAGCTGGTACAATATAACAGGTAATGTGTTAAGCAATTTATATCATTCTATACAAACCAAATGGCATTCTGTGCAAGCATTATTACCCGCTGCATCCTTTGTATCTTTAGCTCTAACAACCTTTTAATTGCAACTGCTAAACTATCTATAGTATCATTACTAATGCTTTTTGTTCCATCTGAATCGCCTAAACTGGGATGAACCTCGTTAACAGTGTTCTGGAAATCCATTCCCAGCACCCAGCATTGTGAGTTCAAGGTATTCAGGTGTTCCAGGACCTGCTTCAGGCGATCACTCTGCATACATATAAACATCAACATCAGTAAACATAGGAGAATGGAATAATGTCTAGTAACAGAAATTTTGGAGGTTGTTTATAAGGATACCTTCTCATTTTGAAGGGCCTGAAGCTTTTTCTGCAATTCATCAAGCTTTCTTAAAGATAAACCAGTTTCATAAACAACTGGAAGCCTTTTTGTAAACATTGAGACAATAACACAAGTGAACATTATCAATATGATACGTTATTGCTCTGCACTAAAGTACTTAACATGAGTAAAGCCCAGAAGTGATACAAGAAATACTTGAAACACTTAAGAAAACTAGTGAACAAAAAAAAAAAGTAAACTACAAGCATGCGTAGTTAATGAAGCCCGTAGAAGCTTCAGAAACTAAATGTTTAAGAGATTAAACACCACATCCAGATCCATGTATTCTAATAATATTTTGGGAAAAAAAATTCACAAAGAATCCACTCTATGAAATTTCAGAAAATAGATGCATGTAAAAAATGTGGACCAAAATAAGAGGAGAACACAAAATACATAAGTCCAGGAGATGGCTCATGTCATTTACTGCGACGCTTATACAACCATAGAGCAATAGCTATTAAATTTAAACATCATATAGTAATGGCATGTCCAAAAGTGTTAATTTGCATATCATAATAGTTCCATTCTTAAATTAATTAATAGATTTATCTATTAATATATATACATAATATAAAGAGTCCAACACTCATAAATTATGCAAAATTAATTCCACTACAGTCATGTAAAGTGATAGTTTAAAAGAAAACTATGAACTTACTTCATAATCAGAGTAGAAAAAGCTCATCAGAGTTGACTTGATGAGACAGAGACCAACAGATTCAGTAAAGTTTATTATTTAGAGACAGGCAGACTGGAATCAGATAACTTTGATCTTAAAACTATATCACGGGCTATATGTCACTGCGTCTGAATTTTAAACTGATCTAAGCCACAACCATGCTGGGGTCTAGCAAACTATTACTCATAGTTGTTGAATGCAAAAAAGAGTAACATTGAAAAAAGGACAAAAAAGGACCTCCCAAAGTTTAAGTGCAAAACACACATCTCATCAAAGAGAAGTGCACTACATACAAAAATAAAATTATGCATATTGATTCAAGATAATAAGATACAACTAGCCAGACATAATGGAGTTAGCAATAAGGACAGGATCCCTTGATGCTAAGCTCATTTCCTTTATTATTCTGAAAATATCCAACCTTCATCGTAGTTGGTATAGACATATAGTATAGCATCAATCATTTATTAAATATGGAAAATTTTAGATAAGAGTATAATTGTCTCAAACAAAGCATATTATATTCAGCATATATACATATTGCTCTATGATAGCTATTTAAAGGATTGAAAGTTGATAAGCGTCGCAGTAAATGACTTCTTACTTTTCCAGGAGATGGCTCATGTCCATTCCAAAATACATAAGTCTGTATAACATCCAAGCCTCCATCTTTATCCTTTTGAATCAGATCAGGCCCCATCTACATTCAAACACAACCACAAAAATTCGGTGACAACACAAAAATCCAATAAATTAAAATGTGCCCAAAAAATTCTCTGGAAATTATATGTCATCATACATACAAGGATCTACATATACATACAACAAAAATTTAAAACAAGTGGCGAAGATTAAAACAACCCTTACATACAAAACCCAAATCAAGATTGAATTTGAGGGTTACCACGATATGAAGAAAGAGTTGAGGGGATTGTTATTCACGATTAAGAACAGAGAGGGAGAGATAAGGGCTGAGGGAGAGATAAGGGAGGAGAGGTTGAGAGAGATGGAGATTGGGTTTGAGGGAGAGAGAGGCAGGCGGCGAGAGAGAGAGAGATTGGGGTGGGAGAGAGTCGATGGCGGAGAAAGAGAGGCGGTGGTGTAGAGATTGAGAGAGGAAGATGAAGGAGACAGGGAGAGATTTGAGAATGACGAGAGTGAGATTGGAGAAATTAGATAATTGTGTTAAAATGAATGGTCGAGATTAATTGCATCCAACGGTTCTAAGTAACGATTCATGTGGTCAAGTATTACCCAATAATAATATGACACGTGGCCTAGCACCCACTTTTATACGTCGGTTATATTAAGAACGACGTAAAAGAGAATATTATATACGTCGCATTTTCCTCAACCGACGTATATAATAGTATCATATACGTCGCCTTTTACCCAATCGACGTATATAATACTATCATATACGTCACCTTTTACTCAACCGACGTATATAATAGTATCATATACATCGCCTTTTCTTCAACCGACGTATAAAACACTCATATACATCGGTCAAATAAAAACCCGACGTAAAAAGTCATCAATTTAACCCTTTTACGTCGGTTAAAACAACAACGACGTATAAAAGTAGTATATACGTCGCTTTTATGTTTAGCCGACGTAAAAGGGGCGACGTATAATGTCAGTTTTGTACTAGTGTCGTGAACTGTTCGCGAACAACATTTTATCTTAACGAACCGAGCTCAAACATATTTTTTGGTTCGATTCAAGTTCGAGCTCGAGTTCGAGTTCGATAATTTCTTAACAAACGATATATGAACATTTTAGAGTTCGGCTCGACTTGGCTCACTTACAACCCTAGGGACACGAGATTTGAAGCAGAATGTTAATCGAACAACATTTATATAATAAATCAGATATGTAGTGAAATATATAAAAACAGGATTTAAACAATTCTCGAAAGCTGTTGCGGCCTTATATTAGTTTAAAAAAAAATATAATATAAATATACATAGCCACAACATACATTCACCTCGACAAAATGAATACGAAAGAACATGACAATAATAAATTTGCACAAATAAAAAAATAAAATACTACCTCACCAACCGCAATAGCAAATTCTCACTCGTGATCTCACTCAAACCCATAGGAACCGGTTTGAAAACTCATGTACAAACCAAATCCACGTCAACACAGATCAAAACCCTTGATTAACAGCAATAAACAGCTAAGATTAACGGTGGCGATCGACTTCCAACAAACCCCTTCTTATGGCCGTCCGTCACTCAACCCACCCCCCAATATAATTTTTTTAAAAAAAAAAGAAAAAGAAAAAAGAAATCATAATCCCACCTACCCAAAACACCTTATGTTTTTTGTATATGTTTTCATACACTAGCTAGTACCATCTACCCCTCCAAGCCCACCTCACATTCTATATAAACCACTTGTCTCAGCTACCACTCTTCAGGAACTACTTGGTACTCAATTTCATCCCCAACTTCCACATTTATATTCCTCACCATTTTCCTCCTACTTTCTACTCCACAATAAATACACATTTACATTTCCTATTTATTTCATAAATTGTTCTGCATTTATCACTACCAAGTTACATATAAAAATTTTAACGTACGAATAAATTATTTATTTTTAAGGATCATTAGTGGTACAAATGGCTTATGTTAATGGTACCACGAACGGGCATGCAAACGGCAACGGAATTGATTTGTGCATGAAGAAGAACGAGGATCCGTTGAACTGGGGAGTTGCGGCGGAGGCCTTGACAGGGAGTCATTTGGATCAAGTGAAGAGGATGGTGGCTGAATACAGGAAGCCAGTGGTGAAGCTGGGTGGAGAGACACTGACGATATCTCAGGTGGCTGCTATCTCGGCCAGGGATGATAGTGGTGTCAAGGTGGAGCTTTCCGAGGCGGCGAGGGCTGGCGTTAAGGCTAGTAGTGATTGGGTGATGGATAGCATGAACAAAGGGACGGATAGTTATGGTGTTACTACTGGTTTTGGTGCTACTTCTCATAGGAGGACTAAGCAAGGTGGTGCTCTTCAAAAGGAGCTTATTAGGTAACATGTGCTATAATATTTCATTTACTACTTTAACTTGTTTCTTAGTTAATACCATGCGTTAACATGATGACATCTCAAAACTAGAAGAAAAATAAGAAAACATTAATCTTGATCTAATTTTTTTTACTTTGTTGATAATTTAGTTTTGTCCAAGCTTGTTAATCAAATCTGAGAAAAATTTGTAAGTTCTCATAATTTCCACTCCAGAAGGTGGTCAAAATTATTAACTGTATGTATTAAAAATTAAATCACCTAACTTTTCCAAAATATTTAAAACCTGTTTTAGATATACCGGTTTTAAAAATTGACGTATCGAAAAGGTCCTATTAATGGAAATTTAGTTAATAGGAGGGGATTAGGTGGGTTGATTAGGTTTGTTTTAGTAAGTACGAAAGCGATCGACCTTATTTTGTCATTCGTTTCAGTCCTCCACGATTTCGCTATCATTCATTTCCCTTAATCGTAAAATGAAAAGACAAGTTATTCCTGCAAGTGCGGCTCTTTATTTGTTCCAACTACTTGGCTGCAAAATATGCATGTATGGCTTTTAGTTTTCTTTTCATACACGCACAAAAAATTAAAGATATACGTATTTGGTCTGAAATTATTGATACTATTACGTCCCAGACTCTTCAATTTCTTACATTTATTTTAAGTCGCATGAAAAATTAATAATGTTAAATACAAAATATATGGACTGAAAATAAAATTTTACAACTACCAGTAAAAAAAGGACAATCGTTGACTCTTTGTCTTGGCGCGGCCCTGTGTTTTTACATACGCCGTTAAGGGGGGGATCTAGCGACTTTGTCAAGTGTGTTAACTAATGATTCACTTAATTACAAATTAAATAATACATCGCAAATCGGACTTGGATACTTTTATGTTTTTTCCTTAATTGTATTTTAAAATGATCAAACTTGCAGCATCTAACTAAATTTTTTACAATAACTGCAGGTTCTTGAATGCTGGAATATTTGGTAGTGGAGCTGAAGCTGGTAACAACACTTTACCACACTCAGCAACAAGAGCAGCAATGCTTGTGAGAATCAACACACTCCTCCAAGGCTACTCAGGAATCCGATTCGAAATCCTCGAAGCCATCACCAAGTTTCTCAACCACAACATTACTCCTTGTTTGCCACTCCGTGGCACCATCACTGCTTCCGGTGATCTTGTGCCATTGTCCTACATTGCTGGACTTCTTACTGGTCGCCCCAATTCCAAGGCAGTTGGACCTACTGGATTAACACTCAGCCCCGAAGAAGCATTTAAGCTTGCTGGTGTGGAAGGTGGATTCTTCGAGTTACAGCCAAAAGAAGGCCTAGCACTTGTTAATGGAACAGCGGTTGGTTCTGGCATGGCATCCATGGTACTTTTTGAGGCTAATATATTAGCAGTTTTGGCTGAAGTTATGTCAGCAATTTTCGCTGAAGTGATGCAAGGGAAGCCTGAATTTACTGACCATCTGACACATAAGTTGAAGCACCATCCCGGCCAAATTGAGGCCGCAGCTATAATGGAACACATTTTGGATGGAAGTGCGTATGTTAAGGCTGCTCAAAAGCTACATGAAATGGATCCATTACAAAAACCAAAACAAGACAGATATGCTCTTAGAACATCTCCTCAATGGCTTGGTCCCCAAATCGAAGTGATCAGATCATCGACTAAAATGATTGAAAGGGAGATCAACTCTGTCAATGATAATCCATTGATTGATGTTTCCAGGAACAAGGCTATACATGGTGGAAATTTCCAGGGAACCCCAATTGGTGTTTCAATGGACAATACACGTTTGGCTATTGCAGCCATAGGAAAGCTTATGTTTGCTCAATTTTCAGAACTTGTCAACGACTTTTACAACAATGGGTTGCCATCAAATTTGTCTGGAGGGCGTAATCCGAGCTTGGATTATGGATTCAAGGGTGCTGAAATTGCCATGGCATCGTACTGCTCTGAGCTCCAGTTTCTAGCCAATCCAGTGACTAACCATGTCCAAAGTGCAGAACAGCACAATCAAGATGTGAACTCTTTGGGCTTAATATCTTCGAGGAAAACATCAGAAGCTGTTGAAATCTTGAAACTCATGTCTACTACATTTTTAGTGGGTCTATGCCAAGCTATAGACTTGAGGCATTTGGAGGAGAATTTGAAGAGCACTGTTAAAAACACAGTGAGCCAAGTAGCTAAGCGAGTACTAACCATGGGTGTCAATGGTGAGCTCCATCCCTCAAGATTCTGTGAGAAAGATTTGCTTAGAGTTGTAGACCGCGAATACATTTTTGCATATATTGATGATCCCTGCAGCGCAACCTACCCATTGATGCAAAAACTAAGGGAAACTCTAGTTGAGCATGCATTGAACAATGGTGATAAAGAGAGGAACTTGAGCACTTCCATCTTCCAAAAGATTGCAGCATTTGAGGATGAATTGAAGGCATTTCTGCCTAAAGAAGTTGAAAGTGCTAGAGCCGCGCTTGAAAGTGGAAATCCAGCGATCCCTAATAGGATTAAGGAGTGCAGGTCTTACCCACTGTACAAGTTTGTGAGGGAAGAATTGGGAACCGAATATCTTACCGGAGAAAAAGTACGGTCGCCTGGAGAAGAGTTCGATAAGGTATTTACTGCAATGTCCAAAGGAGAGATAATTGATCCATTGTTGGAGTGTCTCGAGTCATGGAATGGTGCTCCTCTTCCAATCTGCTAAACGGGCATGCAGTCAAGGATTGTTGTAAGAACGTGTATCTCTCTGTCCAGATTTATCTTCTTGTTTATTGTTGATGTCTCTCCGAATTGATGAATGTCAGTAAAATTCTTTTAAAACGCTGTATAATCTTTTTGTGATACTAATGTACAAGTCTACAACTAAATAATGAGCAGTCATAAATTTGCTTAACTATGTTATTGTAAAGTGTAGAATGAGCATCACAGGGTAAAATTATTTAAAAAAACAGTTAAACTTTCAAAAAGAAAGAAACAGAATTGGCCAATTAGCGACTTGGCTACCCATTGTAGTGTGTGGGACATTACGCTTGATAAGGAGACCAAAGAATATATTGGGCTATTGGCTGACTGGGCGTAAATTGGTACTTTGAAAGCCTTTGCTTTGGTGAAAATGTAGTGTTCATGAACTTGAAAATCGGCAACTGGACATAAATCAGGCCTTTTAAAGCCTCCGTTTTGATGGAATGTTGTGTTCATGAATTTGAAAATTGGCAACTGGACATAAATTATACCCTTAAAAGCCTTAGCTTTGGTGGAAATGTTGTTTTCATGAACGGGGAAATTTTGTTTCAATAAAATCCCAGCCAAAGAACCTTGGAAAAAAGAAGAAAATAACAGGGAGAGCATTTTTATACAAGACAATAATGATTACTAGAAGCTAACTTAATAAAAACACCACGATTTGTGTTATAATTCTGATTCTCTCCAGGGTAATAGCGTCTAAACCTAGCAATAGGATTTAGTTTCTTCAATAGTATATTAATGGATACAGGTACCCCGATTCTAATAAATTAGAATTAAATAAATAAGACATCAAAAATAATTTCCCATTGGACACATGTCAAATACCCAAAGATAAGTTAACCCAAATCAAAATCTAGGTGACGGTGCTTAATCAGCTACAATTTTCCCTACTTAATATGCTTGCCGATGCCACTAAATTTTATATACAGAGCATCTTTACAAAAATTACAGTCGAGATGTTGATCAGATGCACTTCCTGCTGGACACTGGTTATATGTATTTCGTTGTGCTAAAGCAACGGGGTCCATATTATTAGAGAATTAAAGTCATGGTCAAAAGACGTTCTACACTTCAACACAGATTGGCATATGATCATCTAAAGCTGCCTGACACACCAGTGTATCTTATACTAATCAAGTACAGTTTTCCTATGCACTTTTTTCTTCCTAATATGAAGTGGGCTACAAGTTCTCATGGCAGAATATGAGGGAGAAGAATCCTGGCAAACATTTAAATCCTCGGAGTTACCATTATACGGACATGGATACATCATCGCAAGTTCACGAACACGTCGCAAAATGGACTTCGGCAAAGGGCGCCAGGGCTGATTTCTTCCTTTCTTATCCTGCATCTGCCAATTTTAATGATTTCATCAGTTTATCTAATAACCAAATCACAACAAGAATCCAAGAGGTTTCCTATTGCACATCAATTCATCATTCATGTTTTTCTAGGTTCCAAATTATTGTCACTCATGAATTTTCTTGATTAAAAGATTAAATCGGAAAAATGCTAAACCCCTACCCCTTTAAAGAATCAGATTGGTGAAACGAAAGGAAAGTGAAACAAATTCAACTAACCTCTTTCTTCCGTTGTTCCTCAGCACAGCTTGCTTTGATAAGATTACGCCATTTGTCCTGTATATTTAGCAATCTTAGGTTAACAAAGTGAAAGGTCATTAAAATGGATATTGTTTCTGCAGTGACAGATGGTAACCATGGAATCCCAACCTTAAGATCTACTGTTGTGCGATGAGCGGAAGATGAGAATAAGTCTCTCTTTATATCAGTCCATTTTCCAACTCCATACTGCGATATACCATCAATCAAGTTCCTCACCTCCACAATAGTCCACACCTTATGCTTCCGTGAACATTTAACCTTCTTAGAAATTACTGGTGTATCCAGGTCATGTTTTAACTTATCTCGAGATGTCTCCATTTCAGTGTCCCGCACCTGATACTGAATATCAAAGTTAATTAATGTTTAGAGACATTAGGATCAATTTGAACAACCTCAATATATTCTGTCACCCAATTATAGAATACGAAATATTCTTAACTGGTCAGAAAACAATCTAAACCCATCGCCTCATGTCTCTGTGCAATGGGAAGTATTTGATAAATGCTTGTATGTTAAAGAGACTACAAATCCAAAATAGAATGTCAAACACATGATCTAGCATAGTCCAATATATCCAAGCTTAACTGAAGGGAGGAACCAAATGCCAATTTATTTCTGATTCATTATCTTACTTATTTGCCACATATACTAAACTTAAATGAAACACAAATATTGTAAACTATGTTATCAAAAAAAAAAAAACAAAACTGTAACTATATACAAAATTAAAAACACTACAAACTATACATCTACATGTTTCCTCTGTGTTCAAATTTTGATAGGTAACTGGCATATAAACTTGTGGAAGGCACGGTCCAGCAGTCCCTTCTTTAAATCATATTTCTTGTTGTATTATTTTTTGACTAATTTTTTTAAATATAGATCTCTTTATTTTTTATATTCTTTAAAAAATTCACTTTTTTAACCCAAATTTAATTTTTAAGTGATTAGCATTAGAGAAATATATATTCTTTAATTGATTTAAAGTCCAACTGTTTGATCAACCAAAGATCTTTAACTCAACTTGTACAAATAAAAACTTTTAGCGCTTAAAAAACAATTAGCGAATAGTACATTTTACATATTTAAATTTATTAATATGTAACTACCTTGGAAATTTAATTGTCTTTAAATCAACTCAACAATATATATATATATATATATTATATATATATATATAATATAAAGAGTTATTTTAACACAAATTCGATTAATTTTTAAATGCTATCTAGGATCTTATTTTAAACTATCTTTTAACCCAATTATTTCACTAGGTCCATATTTCAACTAATCGATGATAATATATTGTGTAATGTTTAGTCATATACAATCTACTATCTTATTTAAAAATCTCATCTTTAGCAAACAAGATTGTATGTTTTAATCATTTATTTTGTATAATATTTTGAGATTATATTGCATAATACAAGATACAGTATGTACTTTCGAGCAATGACACGTTTTAGACACTTGTCAATGAAACTCCATATTCTCCGATTAAGGTCTGACTTCATCAAGGATCAACATCCATATTCCTCTTCGCAATAATAATGGACGAAGGAATCCAACATTTTGTCCCATAGTGTATGCTTTTTGCTGATAAGTGATAACATTGTTCTAGTTGTTCCGGTTGTTGAGACAAAGTAAGGAGTGAACGAGAAGTTGGAGCGAGACACAAGGCTTGTGTGTTAACCGTAACAAGACTGAATGCCTATGTTTTAATTTTAGAGGTAAACCAAGTGACAATGGGTTAGAATTTAGATGATCAAATGACACTTCAAAAGAATAACTTTAAATAATTGGGTTCATTCAATAAGACATAAAGGTTGATGATAATAATACATATCGTATCAAGACAGTGTGGTTAAAGCGGAGAGCAGCCACATGGGTGCTTTGTTTGACAAAAAAGTCTCGTTAACACTAAAAAAAAAAAATTAGAGTAGCCATCTGATCGACTATTATATATGGATCCAAGTGTTAGGCGCTAAAGAAGACATAAGAGTGGAAGTTGTAAGTGGTGGAAATGAGGATGTTACGATGGACTTGTGGATGCAACATGTTGGACCGATACTCAACTTCAAACTTTCGTTAGCATACAAACCCTTCAAACATGTAGTCTTACCTAATCAGGACATGGGATGCACTAAAAGTGCAAGTATTATACAAAAGATATTGTAACATATGGAAAAAGAAGCGAGCACGGAGGGGGGACGACCTTGTTTTGGAAAAATGGGCGAGGGAGAGAAGGTTAATGGGGTGTCAATGTCATGGTCAGCAGAGGCAACAAGACGGGTATCTTCTTCACTCATGATATGTAATATATTTATTGAGGGAATAGAAGCAAAGAGGATGGAGATATACCGATGAATATGTGTAGAAACGATGGATTGGGTAATTTGTAACATATCTATACGATTCAAGTTAAACATGTTCTATGTTACATAGCGAAGATGACCTTGTTTGGGAAAAATGGACAAAGGAAAGAGGTTAATGGAGTTGTCATGATCAGCCGATGGAACATGATAGGCATCTTCGTCACTCGATGTTATATAATGTATAATGCATATATTAATATATATATATATATATATATATATATATATATAGAGAGAGAGAGAGAGAGAGAGAGAGAGAGAGAGAGTTGCATTCCATGAAGAACACCTTATATAAAGAACAATAAAGAACGCCATTATAACACTCATATTTAATCGAATCTAAGAGTTCCGTCATGGCACCCAATACAAAAAGTTCTTATTTTTTACCCTCTATCCATTCAGAAAAAAAACACTGTTCATGATGTCGTCAAGTGAACAGTGAATTTTTTTTTACTGAATGGAAAGAGGGTAAAAAAATAAGAACTTTTTGTATTGGGTGCCCCTGGCGGGGCCATTGGATCTATTGGAATAAATGATTCCATAGTGTTCTTTATTGTTCTTTATATAAGAGTGTTCTTTAGGGAGCAAAGGCATATATATATATATATATATATATATATATATATATTGAGGGAATAAAAGCAAAGAGGATGATGGATTGGGTGATTTGTAACATACGGATCCGATTTAAGTTACACAATATGTTACATGGCGAAGAAGACCTTGTTCGCGAAAAATGGGCGAGGGAAATAGGTTAGTGGATGTGTCATAAGGGAAACAAGTTAGTGGGGGTGTCATGATTAGCCGACGGAACCTGATGGGTATCTTCTTACTCATGATATTATATATATACCGAGGGAAGGGATGCAAAGAGGATGGAGATATATTGATGAATATGTTGTAGAAATGATGGATAGGGAAGGGAAGCAAAGAGGATGGAGATACATTGATGAATATGGTGTAGAAATGATGGATAGGGAAGGGAATCAAAGAGAATGGAGATACATTGATGAATATGGTGTAGAAATGATGGAGTGGGTGATTTGTAACATATGGAGCCGATTCAAGTTAAACGAGTTCTATGTTATTCCCTCTGTTTCCTTTTATATGACATTTGACTTTTTGTACTCATTTCAAATTGCTTTGATCGGGTACTTAAATTTTTTATTTTTTTTCAATTAAAATATCTTTTACATATTTTTATTTACAAAAAGTAAATTTAAAAAATATTAAATTTTAAATACCTAGCCAAAACACCTTGAAGTGTGTGCAAAAAGTTGAGCATCATATGCGAAGTACGGAGGGATCTACTTGGTTGGGTGATGACAAGTAACAAGTTAACAGTTTCTATAGTTAATGGTCGCGAAATAGTTTTTGTGTTCGATGACTAGATTATAAGTTATATTTACTTTAGTAGCATGTTAAGGGTTCGAACCATTGTCTCCTTTGTAGGAGGTCAAGGGTTCGACCCCTGGGTGTGTGTGAGTTTAGTTTGTATTAGTTTCCTTTCTTTGTATTTGTATTTGTATTTGGCCGGGGGTTCTTCGGAAACAGCCTCCCTATTGTATAGGGGCATGGTCTGCGTACATCTACCCTCCTCAGACACCACTTTGAGTGGTATTATAACTGAGTAAAGTTTCGTTTCGTTTCGTTTATTTACTTTAGTAGCATGTTAATAAGTTTTTTTACTTCTCTCACCCAATTGCTAATTGGTGATATTTTTGCCTACTAACTTCGATATTTTCCCTCCCCAACTCAGCATACTTTTTTTTTGCTTCACATTTATACTATTATAGTAAAGCAGAAACATTGAAAGTTTGTCGGTTTGATTTTCGATATTTAATAAATAACAAAATAATACATCTAATAATAACTAGCCGATTGTCTTTTTTAATTAAAACACATCTTATAATTAAAACATATTACCTTTTATAATCATACCTAAAAATACCAATTATACAATATTAATTGAACTAGCCGATTGCATTTTTTAATTAAAGCACATTACCTTCTAATCAAAACATATTATCTTTTATAAACAAACCTAAAAATATCAATTATATTATATCTTCAAATTCCAATCATTTATACAAGCCCAAAAATACCAATTACACTGTATATTTTAATCATTAATAAAATACAAACCTAAAAGTACCAATTAAACTACATATTCCAATCATTGATAAAACATATAAAATCCATACGTTGTACATATATGCTAGTTTAAATAACAATTCTAACATGATAACTCCGTATGTGGCAAACTTTTTTTCTTCACATTTAAAAAACGGGTTAAAAGGCTAATTCATCACTATAGTCACTACTAACTTACAGGTCGGTCACCAACTTAAAAAAGTTTTCAGTAAACAAATGAAGTACATACAAACTTGCATATTGGTTAATGTCGTCAATCCTGTTAAATTTTATGATTTTCTTACATAGCAATACCATCAATTTCAACCCATTCATTATGTAACTCATTCAGTACATACCCAACTCGATACAACACATCTTCATTTATTAGCCACCTTCACTACAAACCCCATTTTCATCACAAAACTTATCATTCTCAAAACTAAATCATCATTAAAATTGTCCAACCAAATTTGCATCACATAATCATATGCTTAGCCCCCTCTCCATTAACGTATACACATACACACACATATGTACATACTTGAAGAAGTAAAAACAATATGAGAGATCAATGATATTTTTATCTTTTTCTTCTTCTGTGTATATATACATATTAGCTTTTTCTTCTTCTGTGTATATATACACATACGTATATAGAAAGGTATTTCTATATATATATATATATATATATATATATATATATATATATATATATATATATATATATATATATAAATAAGAGTGCGTATGAATAACTAGGGTTCTTAGTTTTTAATTAAATTGTTGGTGTTTGATTTGCAGAGGTGGATACTTAAAAGATTTCGGATACTAGAATTCATTTAGGGTTTTTGGTGTAAGTGTGGATATATTGACTTGAATCCATGTCAAATTTATGTGCTTATGCATCTGATATGACGACATATGTGGCGCTCATGTGGCAAATATTAACGGATTCCGTTAAAAGTCAAACTTTTTAACAGTCATGAAATTTTATAAATGGTTAGTAATATAATGGTAAATTATAATTAACTTAGTGATGCGTTTGTATTTAGTAGTGACTACAGTGATGAACCAGCCTATTAACCCCTTAAATAACAATCCTAACATGATAACTCGGTATGTGTATGACTTTGTATGTATAAATCGGATTAATAAACTAATTCGTAGTCACTACTAACTTGCAAGTGGGTCATCAAGTTAAAACACTTTCATTAAACTATTTCAAAATTTAAAATTTGTAAGTTAATTACTGCCGTTAGTCCCATTAAATTTTGGTGACGTGGAGTTAACTATTTGGCATAACCCACCCAATACATATCTGGTTAATCCAACATAGTTCAAGCTGACCCATATCCTTCGTATTCTTCATTATCTAACAGAATTATAATATGAACATGTTTGATTCAATATTCAACCCATTCCATACACACCTAAACTAGAACAAGTCATATTCATCACAAACCGTATCATTTCTAAAAACAAATTGTAATTACATCATATATCAATAAACAAAACTCAATTCAGGACCAAATTCACTCTTTTAAAGGTTTACCCAACTCCATACCTAACTCCATTTCATCACCCTAATAAAATTTCAGAAGAATTGAAAATATAGGGTTCTCTCTCACTATCTCTCTCCCTCTTCTTCCCCACAAATCATATGTTACATATCTATGATATATAAATACATGGATGCACCTGTGAAAGTGAATGTAACAAGAAAAATTGGTAATTTCTCCTTTTATGTATGTAAATATATAGAGCATATACATGCATAAGTATATTTATATATGAATAAGAGGAGTGTGTACAGAAAAACTATGGGTTTTAGTGCTTAGTTTGAAGAAGCGGATCTAAAATATTTGGTTTCTTAGTGTTTAATTAGGGTTCTTGGTGTTGATTTTGGGTTATATTATTTGGATCAATATACTGGATCTTTTGACCCATTTTAATAGTGTAACTGACGTGGAAATAGCTTAGCTGATGTGGAAGTAATGGAACTGATGTGGATGTTGACAGGGTGACATAAGTGGCACAATCTGACAGAAAGCCGTCAAAGTCAAACAAAATTTAACGTTTGCGAAAGTTTACATGTCTTGAGTGATTTAATTGCAAGTTATGATAACTTTAGTTATGTGATTGCAAGCTTTTTAACTTGATAACCCACTTGCAAGTTAGTAATGACTACAGTGATGAATTAGCCTATTAACCCTGTACAAATGTATGTACAGAGACAAAAAGAAAAAGAGGTGGATGTGTTCTACTCAAAGTTATAAACTGTATTGGAAGATTTGAAGAACTAATGTCAGAGTAACCTTCTTCATTACCTCAATAAGAGCATGTTGCTTCCGACACTCTTTTCGTACTTGAGAATCACCTGGTACTTGTTTTTGAGAGTCAACTGGTATTTTCACTCGAGAGTCAACTGGTACTTGTACTTGAGAGTCTACTGGTACCTGTTTTTGACACTCAACTACTACCTGTTTCTGAGACTCAACTGGTACCTGTACTTGAGAGTCAAATGGTACTTGAATTGCTACCATAAATGATTCATCTGAACACAACACTGGTGTCCTAGATTTAATAACATTGCTTCCAACTCCTGAAGACTTGGTAGCTGAAGGAGATGTAGAAATTTTCCGTGTCTTCTTAGAACATTTAGAATTTGGTTCTGGTGATTCATCAATGTACCTTAGTGTCGGTTTACGAGATCTTCTCTGTGAAAGACGACCACATGCATTGTTACGCTGACAGGAGGGTTCATTTTCATGCACATCAAAGCCTTCAACTCCTATGTCTCGACCAACTACTCTTTCTTCATCATTTTGCACAACCCTTCTAGAACATGACGCTCCATCAACCGTGATACCCGGAAAGAAAGCAGTGTCTTTCTTAATGTGATCAGAACCAACGCCTCCTAACAAGCGATCTGAAACATCCATCTGCTTCTCAGCATTTTGTGTCTCAGATGATGTATGAAGATTAGAAAGATTGGCACCTTTTAATGTTTCAAACTCGTGTTCAGAGGACATTATTCTATTTGATTCACCAATAGTCTTCTCAATTGAATTACTCTTCCATCCTGGTGACAGAGTGGTTGTCAGTGAACCTGATACGACTGCTGTAGCATTATCACCATTTCTATAGCCAGAGCTTGACTTCTCAATATGTGAATCATAATTAGAACGGGCAACACCATCGGAAAATCCCACGTCTGCACAGAAGTCAAGATATGTTGGAAAACAAATAATCAACTGGTAGTATATCAAATTTATCTCCGGAAACATCATAACATATATAGTTAATCTGTAAGAAAATCCTGCTCACATGTGTTTAAGATGCTATCTGCGTCTTGTAGATGGCCTGGTTGAAGTTCAGGAGGCATTTCATCAGGTACCTGTTAAGTGGTAGTTAAAAGAACCATAAATACAGTACCTTATGTAGATAATCTGCATGAAGCTCTTACTTCCTCATAAGTAGGCAGCTGACAAGTATTATCTATTAAAAGCAGCTGAATTCGAAATTCATAGTCACAAAACTAATGACTGGAAAAAAGGGAAATGAATATGGAAATCATTGCTTGAAATCTCTTATAGTTGGAGCGTCTTTGAGTTACATGTAAAAGCGGTACAGAATTCAAGTCAGATTTTTTGATATTTATGCTCTTCACGTACCACTCTAACAGCAGAAACAACAGTGTTGAAGCTTCTGCCCAAGTCAAAGACAAAGACCAAATAACAGAGAGAGCAGTGTCCACAAGGCAATGAACATAAATGACATGTCAATGAAGAAGTCTTTCACATTAAAACTAGGTCTGAATAATTTGAGACATGTTAATTATGATGGGAAGAACATACCACGATATGCTCACTTTTGAGGGTTTCAGATAATTTGAGTAAATTTAATAATTATGCACATTAATTAGCTCTCAATTTTGGTTTCTATCCACTGCACCATTAAAACTCCTTTAACAACCCTATTAGTGAATATGCACAGTAAATGGATGTCAGGAGTGAGGAGTCTATTGACTATTGGCATCGAATATGAATATGAAATCTTTTCCAATTTATGTATCTTAGGACACCCTTTCGAGAAAAGGAGAGAGAGTATGTGACTATGTGTTTCATTGATCAATTATTGTCTATGATTAAACCAGTCTGCAGCAGCAAAATGTATATATCTGATTGTTTTTTGGGGAGGATTATGTATTTTGATATGGTTACGTCAAAGTCAAATTTTTTAACAACATAGTCAGCAAGTAAACAAAAGACCCCAATTCAAAGAAAAGCCACTTTCAGTTGAAGTGTTTGCCACAAAAGGAAATGGAATATCTATTATCTAACTAACAGGTACCAACTGAAATTTCATTCCAAATCATTATTTATGACAGTAACACTAAACCTTCAATTGCTTTGCAAGCAAATTTAGTAGGTAAAATTCTACAGCTTCACACGAAAGAAAGAAAGAATCAAAGAAATAAAAGAAGCATTTTTGAGAGAAAGATAACATCTTTAATATATAATTCCACACAGTTGCAGTAAACAAAGCTTAGAAATAATTCGAAATGCAGCAACATAAATGTGGAAAATGATACTAAAGAAAATCAAACAATTGCAAGCAGAGAGATAGAACTTGAAAGTGGATACAGGCATAGGCAATTACAATGTAAAAAAGAGTACAATGTGAGTTGAAACAGACCTGATCCATGAAAAGCTCTAAAAATTAAAACTCACCAACACCCTACTGTAAATCAAGAGTATCTTACAAAAAAAGTGTAATGCAACTTTATAAATGTAAATAAGGATTGGAGAAGATGGGTGGAGGTGGAAAGTGAAGGAGGGGAGACAAAAAGTGGAGTGAGATGTGAGTGTTTGGTAGTCCCTCCTCCTCTCTCTCTCTCTCTCTCTCTCTCTCTCTATTCTTCTCTTCTCCCGGCCGCATTACACACGGAACCCAAATGGTTTATTCAATCATGGCACTGTACAACTTGTTTAGTATTGCCTTTTGAGTCCGTTTAGGAACTAGTAATTTAAACATTGTGTTTGAACAATAAAATTATTAAAGTAATTTAAATTTTTGGAGTTAAGTTCTATGGAGACCAATATTTGAGTGGAGACCATGGAGACCATATACATTATGCTCTCAAAACATTGTAAAACATATATATTTGCAAATAATGTTCAATGAACATTATTATTTCATTCAAAATCTTAAAAATCATATATGATTTGCAAGTAGAACATGTTTTGGAAAACAATACGTTCTGCAATATTTTGTTTGTAGAACATACATGATTTTCATGATTTTTAATGAAATTTGCATGTAAAACATATATGATTTTCAAGATTTTAAATGAAATGAATGGAATAGTGATTTTCATAGAACATGATTTCAATGAATAAGATTTTAGAAATGTTTTGATTGATATATGGTCTCCGGTCTCCACTAAAATTTTGGTCTCCATATAACTTAATTTTTGATTGATACTTAAATTTACACACGAAATTCTAGATTATAACTTCTCAAATTTTACTAATTTTTCTATATATATATATTTATTGTAATTAATTATTTTATATTTAAAAAAATGGAGCAATGGATATCCGACATCCGATTTGTTTATCCATTAAACTAAATGGATCATAGATATGGATCCACCACTGAAATATTCGAGGTGTGATCCAATCCAGTCTGAATCCGATATAAATATATGTTTATAAATATGGATTTAGATCGATCCAATCTCAACCCGGCCTAATTGGACAATACATGCAATGTATTTTACATGTATTATCCGATTAAATTTACAATATCATACTCAAAAAGTCCGGTTGGATTATCTTAAAAAAATTAAATCTATAATTAATCCATTAAAACTGAATTAACATTTTTTTTATCCAAATAAATATCTAATTGTAATGATTGGATTGGATTGGCTAGGTCCCGGTGAAAGGCAATGCCCCAAACCAACCAAGTCACACATCAAGGTAGATGGAAGGTTTAGTATTTACTCTGCTTATAACCGTGCATGAGTTTTTTTTTAAATATGATAGTATAATATTTTTTTATAATAAAAATTTTTATCTAATTTTTTAGTTTAATAGTTATTTTAATTTAATTTAATATATATATTAGTCAAAAACTCATGTATTATTTAAAATTAATAATATAAAATTCTTAGTTTTAATTTATTTTTAACGGAATTCGAATTTTAAATATTCATTAAATTAGCATAAATATTTATGAAATATTACTTGGTGTTAGATGTAACAGTTCTCATTGATTTATTAAAAATCTAACTGTCATTATTGTTTGTATGTTGAATCATTGAACCAAATTACAAACATTTTTTCCTAATTTACTCATTATAGTTTAGTAAAGATATATACTTTCGATCGAAATAAATGATTATATTTAGTATGGTATTTAAAATATTTTACAAATATATGATACGATATATGATAATAAATACATTTCATATATTTATTATTATAGAGATTTAAGTATTCATTTTTAAAAATGTATGTTTTATGCAATTTGTACCGCATTGATGGTTTACCTAATTAATTTTTTATGTTTCAACATTAATAATATAGTATATAATGTTTTTATTAATAAGACCTCAAACTAAATAGTCCTAGATGTTTTTTATACTAAAACAATTTTTTAACTAAAATTTAGATAGATGTTTAAATTAAAATAATTATATATATTTTTAAAGTCCTGAACAAATCTTTGGTAATACCTGGTGAATCTTATAAAATTTCTCACCTTAGTCGGTGTGGTTGGCCTTTCTCAATTGAAACTGCCTTTGACTCGGCTGGGTCAACCAACACTACTCACTATTGATCGCATGTCCTAATAGATGAACTTTATTTTATCAAAATTCATACTTCAAGAACTTGGCATGCACTTGCTCTTTCAGGTTTCATCTCAAAACATTCTCCATTACCTCTTAACCACTGATCGTATTACTTGATCCATTTATGATTCAACGTATGAGTAACTTAATGTAACTATTATAATCCATTCAAGGAAAAGAAAGAATTTAATATTCCTCTGAATCACATGCATCTAATGTTTCTGGTTCATCACTCAACTGAGTTGGATTAACACTATACTTAGTCTCTGACAACAGTCTATTACGAGTTTATCATAGACTCACTGATCTTTTCCTCTTGTAGGTTCTGAGATTCATCGGTTCGCTTATTACTTCCTTATAGAGCTTTATCCAATCATGCCATCACTTCCCAGGTCTTTACTTTCTAAGCTGATCCATTCACAAAATGAATATTTCCCTGAATCAAACCACCTCATCAATCTCAATTTGACTCGATAGATTATAACCTATAAAACCTGCCTTCTCCTGGCGAATTACTATTGACAATATTCACACTAATCCATTTATCAAATGATATGGCATTTGCTGCCTCTATCTCAACTGCTCCTGGAGACTCTGCTCCCCATCCTATATCGATGTCTTTGATAATCATGCATCATTCTAACTCTTTTCTCATTAATCTGAAAGTCTCTAAGGATTCTTATCTATCCCCATATAAGATCCCAAGTAGTCCTTTCAATCCGTCTTACTTGCTGGTACTACATCCGGTAATCCAGCTATGAATCCAATATGCATCATTAGTTCTCTTAACAATATCTCAGTTCTTTACGCTCACTTCTCTGAGCACTATAATCTTAGCCCTGACAGTCGTTCTGGCTGTAGCCCTCATTTCCTCAAGGGTAAGATCCTTATCCTTAACAGGATTTTCCTCCTCTGCGGAAGCCTCCTCCGGGTCCTCAGTAGGGTACTCTATCGAATCCACACTCCGATCGTCATCATATAATAAAGCATCACCATGTTGCTGCTCATAAGCCTCAAGGTCCGTCGCCTTGCTCGTCGATATGATATCGAGCTTATTTACTGTTATGATACTTAAGAGTTCCCGTAAGGGTTTTAGGTGAACTTGGCAAGAGTTCTTATTATCTTAGTGAATTTATTGTTATA
This sequence comes from Saposhnikovia divaricata, assembly GCA_036435485.1. Lineage (NCBI taxonomy): Eukaryota > Viridiplantae > Streptophyta > Magnoliopsida > Apiales > Apiaceae > Saposhnikovia > Saposhnikovia divaricata. Next base: position 64,237,822 of record CM071598.1, read on the forward strand.
ACGTCGCTTCATCTCTGGGATATATAACTGTTAGGTCCAAGATGTTTGTAAAAGGGGGGGTTGAATACAAACAGTACTGTTTAATCGAAATTTGTCCGGATAATTTAATTTATATTTTGACAAATTTGAGCGGAATTAAATGAAACAAAATTCAAGTTGAATATAAAATTATATTAACTTGAGGGGTTTGTTACAAATACAGTACAAAATTTATATCTAGTTAATAAAAACAAATTAGAAAATTCGACATGAATTTTTCTAGATTTGTTAATAAAAATCAAGATATAGATTAGGAGTAAAAAATCGCTAATAGTACAAGAGTATCAAGTAAACAAGTTCTATCGGATCAGATATTAAAAATAAGATGAACTTGATTTTCTATGAATTTTTCTGCTCCTGCAGATTGTGTTCTTGATGAGAGAGAAGAGAGTAAACTGCCTTTGTTGAATGTAATATTCTTGTCTGTGTTGTCTTCTGTCGTCTTTGTCTTCATATATAACATTTACTGCCTCTTTATCTTCAAATATAACTGTCAAGACAATAGGCAATACAATCTATTTTTCCAAGACAACCAATTTTGTACTGCCAAGACAATAGGCAATACAATCGTCAAGACAATCAGGTTCTTCCAAGACAATCGGCAAGACAATCAAATTCTGAGATCTTTGTCTTGCTTTATCAAAAATTATCATTCTGTCTGAAACTTTTTCTTTTTGATCATTATCAAGACAATCTGATTTGAACTGTCAAGACAATCGTCAAGACAATCAAATCAGATTTTTATTCTTCTTTTTTAAAGCTATTCAGAATTAATCATCACCAAGACAATCGGCAAGACAATCACAGATTGTCTTGCTATACTGATTTACTCCTTCAAGACAATCGGCAAGACAATCTCAGATTGTCTTGCTAGTTCATTTTTTCAGATTTACATTAAACTTATTAATAAATAATCATTTTAATTTAACCTTACTTAAATAATAATTATTCAGATTTAATTAATTTAATAATTAATTAATTTAATTAATGAATTAATTCCTGATAAATTAATTTATTAATTAAATTGACTACTTGATTTAAATTAATTAAAGAAGAATAATTATATATTCTTGGATTGTCTTAATTCTTTTCTGAATCACTAAAAGTAATAAAGGAATACCACTGAATATTTTGTTGACGTTCCATGCACGGTCTGGTTCATGAACGACTAACTTCAATGACTGTCCTTTAATTTTCACATTAAAAATGTGATTCATTTTTCTTCTCATTTCTTTCTCCTTCTTGTACTTCACTGTATTCTGTCTGAACCTGTCACTCTAGAAATCTCTGTCTTAGAAATAAATCCACTTCTTTGATGCTATACTGAGGCTTGATCAGCAATCTGAGCTTCTTCCAGTGTAAAACATCAAAACTATAGATTGACTTTGGGGTTTTTCTTGTGACAGATAGTACCTCCTGAGATTCCTGTGACGGTTAAAGTTATTTACTTATTACAACCTAAGCTTGTGTTGAGTTGAGTCCTCGAACTACAAATAGGCTGTGTCATATGCCTTTCAATCTCCCCCTATTTGTTTGTTAGAAGATAACAAGCAAATACCTAGAGGATTACTCAACTAACTCAACTTAACTTAGTAAAAGATAAAACTTTAAATACAAAGTAAAGAATGTAGTGTATTACCCTTGAGAAACTTAACATGATGTGGAGTTTGAATAACTTGTGGACTATTCCTTTGAGCAAACTCCAAAAGTCTTTCATGAAGTAAAATATTCAGTTCAGAAAACCTTTTTACCTTTAGGGACATAATCCACAGTTCAATCAAGCTTCTCTGTTGAAAGATTTGAAGTGACATATAGAGAGAACCCATTGTACGAGAGTCAATCTGAATTATCAGTTGATCTGCACATCTGTCAAACCCAGCTACTATCATCGAGATTTCCAGCATCAATGCATCCATATATTGCAAGTAATTTGGATTGGTCTCTTAAAACTGTTGAAGTAGTTGGAGAAAACGTTCATCATCATTAGCAGTTTTTTGAATAGAATCAAAAATTTCTCTTGCTCTCTCCCACTTTGGACCAATCTTCAACTGAATATCTCTTTTCCTTTCTTGTACACTGATTGCATGTAGCTTTTGTTTCTCTGCATCTTCAGCTTGCTTCAGCTTCAATCTTTTATCCACTACCTGTCTGGTCTTCTCAAGCTTAGCTTGTCTCATCTGACGATCAGCTTTCTCCTCTTTAAGTTCCTTCTCAAATTCAGGATCATCTTGCTAGTTTGAAAGATCTTCTTCAATATCATTTAATTGCTGTACCTCAAAATTACTATTCTTGAGATCGAAATCAAAATATGATACATCCTGATCATGAGCAGCTTTTTCTTTTCCCTTTGTAGACTTCTCAGACTTCTCCTTATGCCTCCCTTGACCTCCTGACTTACTTCCTCCTGCTCCACCAGACTTCTCTCCTTCTCCAGACTTCTCCCCCTTAGTTGAGAAATCCTCTACAGACTTTCTTTGACTGTCAAGCCCTCTATTTTCATCATTATCCCCCTCACTATCACCATCATAGTCTTCAAAATATGCTCTTTGTTCTGGTGTGATATGATGAGTAGGTTTAACAATGTTGTATAGATGATCAAGTCCTTCAAACATGTAATCATACTTTTCTTTAAGCTTCGCAAAGGTTGTTGAATATGATTGAGCAGTTACATGCATTTCCACTTGAAGTTCATCCACCCTATTAGAGAGTCTGTCAATAGCATTTAGAATATCTGTTCTTTCTGTAGATGCCTGAGAGTTGGATTGTATCAATGTATTAATTGCTGGAGTGAGTATAGTCTTTATGTTCTGAACATCGTCACGAATAATCATGAGCTGATTGTTGACAGAGGTGGAAGAAGAAGACCGTTCATCCACTTGTGCTTTGAAAAATTGTTTTTCAGCCTCAGTTTCCATCAATTTCTTTTGCAGATCTTTGATTTGGGCCATAAGAGACAAAGTGTTTGTGTCAGTGTGTGCGCTCACCTGATGTTCACTCAAGGATATGTCACTCTCCTTTCGTGCATGTGTTTCACTCATATTTATGGTGGTCCTCACATCACTCAACACTAGCTCATTTCCTTAAGCTGTACCTGCAAAAGAAATCACCCTAGCCTCTTCTGGAGAGGTCAGTGGTGGTGCAATGGGAGTTCGCAATTCCCAATCCTCAGTCATCTCTATTAATTCATTTGGATTTGATAACTGAATTTCTTCAGTGATAGGATGACCAAGTTGCCCTTCACTTTCTCCAGATAAATCTGCGAGTGAAGAATCCCTTGAGGGAGCCAGGAATGTTCCTCCTGGAAGGGGAGATGATGACTCTATTATAACTGGCAGAGAGTCAAGATTTCCCTCTGAAGCCTGTGAAGGCTCTTCTACATTAACAATGGTAGGCACTGTTTCTGTAACAATCCTATCGTGCACTCCTTGCTCAGTGTCCTTAACAACATCAGATTCTATGGTAATGTTTTCCCCCATTGTGAGTAATAGAGGTGTGCTTGACTCTGTACAAGGTGCCATGGCCCTTTGGCGAATTTCAATAATTTCATCCTGTTGAGAGGATGAAATTAGTAACAGTTCATCGGCCATTTCAATGTCCAAGTCCTTTTGGGAGGAAATGGATGGGCTAACAGATGCCTCAAGTAGTAGGTTTCTTCTCTTCTTTGGTGGAGGCAGAGCCGTGGGATCACTCACATTATCACTTCTTCTAACAGCCTTTTTAGCTAACTGTTTGGTTCTGGATTTAGGTTTAGAGATTTGAGTAGACACAGTGTTTGGCTCTAAGACCTGGGATAGAGGCTGTGGTTCTACAACCTCTTGGTCTGACCTATCAGCCACTTGGGCTCCAGAAACAGTTTGAGAGATAGAAGGCAATACCTGTTCCGTTGATGCAGTAGCTGTACTTGAAGGAATGGATTGATCCATTTGAGGTTGAAGTTCAGGGACAGGTACATTTTGAGGTTCAGGTTCAGGTGCATTTACAAGTCGAGGAATGACAGGTAGATTTATGAAGGTAGACAAATATGGTGTAACATACACTGGCACATTTGTTAATTTTCTATGTGTATCAAGGCTAGTGAATATTTTCTTGGTTTGCCTGCCTCATACCATAGGGTTGTCATTCCTAAAGATTGCTTTTTGACCAACAGGAACAAGATGATTAAATATCAAAGTTAAGAATCTAGGATAATAACATAAAACTTTATTACCCTCATCAAAATCCCTTCTGGCCTTAACAATTCTACCAACAATAGTATTCCAAATTAGATTACCAATATTGATTCTACGGTTGTTAGCAACAGCATAACCAATAGTTTGTAACATAGAGGTGAGTAAATGAAAGTTACCTCTGGTTGTATTAGCAAATACCTTGGAGATCGTGTCGAAAAATGCATCTCATTGTTGAACCAGGTTTCTTTTGCTCAGGTTGTTCATATCAATTACTCCACGATAATTAATATCACTGAAGAATTGATAGAGTTGTTCACTGGTTGGAAATGGATCAAAATTATCCACCGGGAGGCCCAATACAGTAGTAAGGGTTGATTCCGTCACAACGTGGTGTGTACCATCAAAGTCAAAAGAGAATGAGGTCAAATCTTCAGACACCACAGCTTCTGTGCAAATCAATCTCAGTGGTCCTATTTTAATTGGGGCTTCCATCGAAATAGCAGTTCGGATAATTGAATCATCATTTAAAAACCGTATCCAAGGCTTAAATCGATCATAGGGACAATCGTTCGGATTAAAATACCCAACCAAATTATGCTTCATTATCTCAAAATTATCAGCCATTTTTTAACACAAAAACACATTTCAATTTTAGGAAGATTAAAACAATTCGAAAATTTTCAGAATTATTAATTAATTAAAATTAATTAAAAATTCGAATTAATTCAAAGTTGTCAGAAAAATCCCAAAAATTAGTATGATGTTCTCCTGATCACTGGGAGTCTCAATCTATTTTTAGATTTCAAAGAAAAAATCTAAAATAATCAAAACAAAGAAAACCCGATTGAAACTTTTGAAAAATTGATTTTTCAAAACCTTAACGAAATTCGTAGATATTCGGTTCAATAGAAAGGAAATTGAACGATCTAATCGAATCTGTTCTTAGTTTTCAGTTTCGTTGAATAAATTTGAGCAGAGTTTCGTTACAAAAATCGTGTGTATCGTGTATATATGTCGACTGTGCTCTGTGTAAATACACGAGAGAGAGAGAGGTGTGATAATTGTCTTAGCTGTTTTTCTGTTTTTTTTTTATGAAGTATAGAATAACACTACAAGACAATCGGCCGATTGTCTTGGTAGTTCAAAAACTATCAAGACAATCGTTTACTATACTGATAAATAAAAGAAAACGAAAATAAAATATATTTTTTTTAATTTTTAAAAAACTGAATTGACACTCCAAGACAATCAAGTGATTGTCTTGCCGATTGTCTTGGTAGTTCAAAACTATCAAGACAATCGTTTGTCTTGAGTAAAACAAAATAAAACAAAACAAATAATCTGAAAAATATTTTATTATTAACAAAATAACCTGCCAAGACAATCTGTGGATTGTCTTGGCGATTGTCTTGATATTATAATGACAAACAAGACAATCGATTAATCTGCTAATTTTATACTACTAAAATACAAATTAATGTGCATAATTAATCCAATTAAAATACACTCTTATTTATTATTAAAATTACTATAAATAAATATTTAGTAAACACATGGATTAATCTTTTTACGACAACAAATATAAATAACAAAAGGACTAACACTACAAAACATTTAATAAAATATTAAATATATTTACAAGAATATTTATAACAAATTAATGAATCTAAATATTTTCTAATAAATAACTTTCTAATAGAAAATTATTTAAAGAGAGAATATGATTCATTAAAATATCACAAATATTCCAAAACACAAGAAGTAATAAAGAAGTTATTATTAACATGTTGACAAAGATTTTTAGCAATTACAAGCAATAAAAAGTTGATAAAATAATTATGCAAGTGATTAAAATTTAAAAATAATAACGAAATCACTTGCAAATTATTAAAGAATAAACCTCAGATATTAACCACCTTAATTATTAGGACTGTTTAACATACCCAATTCACCAACAATTTTGGTGAATGTGGATTCGTCAAGAGACTTAGTAAAAATATCTGCTGTTTGTTCTTCTGTGGGTACAAATAACAATTCCACAGTACCATTCATGACATGCTCTCTTATAAAATGATACCTGATGTCTATGTGCTTGGTCCTCGAATGCTGCACAGGATTGTTGGAGATTGCTATGGCACTTGTATTATCACACAAATTTGGAATTTTTGTTAATACAAAACCATAGTCTTTCAGCTGATTCCTAATCCACAAGATTTGTGCACAACAGCTTCCAGCAGCTATGTATTCAGCTTCAGCTGTTGAGTTGGAAACTGTTTGTTGTTTCTTGCTGTACCAGGAAACTAGCCTGCCACCTAGGAATTGACAACTCCCAGAGGTGCTTTTTCTATCTACAACACTTCCTGCATAATCTGAATCTGTGTATCCAACAAGATTAAAACCAGATTTTTTAGGGTACCAGATACCTAGATTAGGTGTACCCTTAAGATATCTTAAGATTCGTTTTACAGCAATGAGATGAACATCTCTAGGATCCGCTTGGAACCTTGCACACAAGCATGTAGCATACATAATATCTGGTCTACTTGCAGTAAGGTAAAGTAATGAGCCTATCATACATCTGTAACTTGTGACATCTACCTTGGCAGAATTTTCACAAGCTCCAAACTTGACAGCTGTAGATGATGGTGTCTTAGCTGAAGATGAGTCCTCCATTTGATATTTCTTGAGGAGCTCTTTGATATACTTGGATTGACAGATAAATATTCCATCTGTCCTTTGACTTATTTGCAATCCAAGAAAGAATTTCAGTTCTCCCATCATGCTCATTTCAAATTTACCCTGCATTAACTTAGCAAATTTCTAGCACAAAAGATCATTAGTAGACCCAAATATTATATCGTCCACATAGACTTGGACTAGTATTGTATCATTTTTATGTTTCTTAGTGAAGAGAGTTTTGTCTATGACACCTCTAACAAAGCCATTTTCAAGTAAAAATTCAGAAAGGGTGTCATACCATTTTCTTGGTGCTTGCTTGAGGCCATAGATAGCCTTGAAAAGGAAGTAGACATAGTCCAAAAGATCTGGATCTTCAAAGCCAGGGGCTGTTCTACATATACCTCTTCATCCAGCTTACCATTTAGAAAATCACTCTTTACATCCATTTGATAAACATTAAAGTTTGAGAATGTTGCGAATGCCAAGAATATTCTAATGGCCTCAAGTCTTGCCACTGGAGCATAGGTTTCATCATAGTCAATGCCTTCAGATTGTGAATAACCCTTTGCTACCAGTCTTGCTTTATTTCTTGTAACTGTGCCATCTTCATCAAGTTTGTTTCTGAATACCCATCTAGTGCCAACCACTGTTCTATTTGAAGGTCTGGGTGCCAGCTTCCATACTTCTTGTTATTTGAATTGATTGAGTTCATCTTGCATAGCAATCACCCAATCAGGATCAGAAAGAGCTTCTTCAGTTTTCTTAGGTTCCATTTCAGATAGAAACCCTGAATAATTGCATTGATTCTGATAAACTCGTCTAGTCTTTACTCCAACATCTGGATCACGAATAATTAACTCAAAAGGATGAGTTCTATTCCAAACAGTTTGTCTGGGTAGATTAATTCTTGATGATTCCCATTGATTTGAATTGTGTTGTTGAGTATGACTTGTTGATCCTTCACTAACTCCCCCTGAGTTGTTGCCAGGATGATTGGATGAGTGTTCAGAAGTATGAGTGGTGTTTTCAATATTATCATTATTATTACCACCATTATTTTGATTGAACTCATCATTGACATTGTTGTCATTAGCATCAGCAAAAACATCAGGTGGACTATCATCATCTGAATCTAGATCTGTCATATCTTCAAAAGATAGCTTTTCAGACGAATCTTCAGTTTGGATACTAGGAAGTTTAGTGTCATCAAATGTTACATTGACACTTTCCATCATTTTCTGATGTTCAATCAAATACACCTTATAAGCTCTTCTTTCATAACCAACAAAAATTGCTTCATGTGCTTTGGCTTCAAATTTTCCACCTTGATAGTCTCCTTCTTTAAGTACAAAGCATTTTGCTCCAAATACGTGAAAGTATTTGACTGTTGGTTTCTTTTCATTCAAGGCTTCATAGGGTGTTTTCATCAAGTCTTTGTTGATAAGAGTTCGATTCTGAGTATAGCAAGCAGTGTTGACAGCTTCAGCCCAAAAATATAATGGAAGCCTTGATTCACTTAACATAGTACGTGCAGCTTCAATCAAGGTTCTATTCTTTCTTTCAACTACCCCATTTTGCTGAGGAGTTCTTGGAGCTGAGTATTGTCTGGTTATTCCTTTTTCAATACAAAAGTCATTCAGAACTGCATTCTTGAATTCAGTTCCATTGTCTGACCTTATAGCCCTCATTGGATACTTGGAATCCAACTCAATTAACTTGATGTGATCAATCACCAGTTGTGGAGTCTCATCTTTAGAATTCAGGAACAAAACCCTTGTGTACTTTGAAAAATCATCAACAATCACAAGAGCATATCTTTTCTTTGACATAGACATCACATTCACTGGACCAAATAGATCCATGTGAAGTAACTGTAAAGGATCAGTTATTGAAGATATATCAGTGCTTTTGTGAGTTGCCCTTTTTAGTTTGCCTTTTTGACAGGCATCACATAGTCCTTCCTGTGTGAATTCCATAGGGGGTAAACCTCTCACCATTTCTCTCTTAACCAAATAATTCATTGTTTTGAAATTCAGGTGAGAAAGTTTCTTGTGCCATAGCCAGCTTTCATCTGTGGATGCTTTAGAATAGAAGCAATTGATTTCTTGAGTGCTTCTAGTGTTCATGTTGGCTACATACAAGTTTCCTTTTCTGACTCCCGTCAGAGATGGTTGTTCACTTCTTTTGTGTGAAATCAGACAATTCTTTTTGTTAAAGTAGACTTCAAATCCCTTGTCACAGAATTGACTGATGCTGAGCAAATTATGCTCAAGTCCTTTTACAAAGGACACTTCTTCAATGATAACATTTCCAGCTTCAAGTCTGCCATATCCATCAATTCTACCTTTGCTGTTATCTCCAAAGGTAACTACTGGGCCGGCCTTCTCCACCACATTTGTCAGCAGGGTTCTGTCTCCAGTCATATGCCTTGAACATCCACTGTCCAAGATCCAGGTTACTCGTTCAACCTGTTCAATACCCTGCAATGACAAATGGATTAAACCTTCTTCGGGACCCAAATTTGATTGGGTCCTGCGGATTTAAAGTATTGACCTTTATCAGGCAAAACAACATTTTTAATTTTAACCTCTTTAGTCAATAAACATTTAACCTTATAGACAGATTTGAAAATCTTTTGTTTTATCTTGGGTATCCATGTTTCTCTAGCAGCAATAACACTTGTGTCATTGACTGGACATTTGACCTGGTAAACATTCTTGGTAACCCTTTGTTTAGTCTTAGGTACAAATGTCTCTCTCCTAACTTGAGGAGGAAAAGCAGTCTTTGATCGAACATTATTGTTCCTGTTCATGTGCTGTCGAGGAGCAGTCTGTTTAACACATGCATAACTACCATTAAAATAAGCACGCATACTGTTAAAAGCACAAGACATACAATTGATAACACCACATGCTTTATGATTAGAATCAATGATCGGCATGGTATTCATGTTAGACATGTTATTTTTCTGCTTCAACTTATTACTACCTAATCCAGTCTTAGAAGAACTAGCTGTTTCAACAACTTTGACTGGCACTTTAGGTACATCTTTCTTGTATGAAACATTCGTTGGATTAGTGTCCTCAACAGATTTAGCCTTAACAAAGACTGTGACATCTTTCTTGGATGAAACATTCTTTGGATTATCGTTCTTAACAAATTTATCCTTAACACATTTATCCTTAACAAAGACTGTGCCATTTGCACTATCCTCATTTCTCATTTCTTCTTGGATAACCATAGAAAGAATATCTGGTGGTCCAACATCAGATTTTTTAAACAGAGGTTCTTTAACATTTTTGAGCACATGTGGTATTCCCCTTTCTTTAGCACTAACAGGGTTAGTGGAATTTATGCCCAATGAACCAACAGCTTCATTGTAACCATACCCTATACCTGTTGTTCGTTCTACAACTTGATTGTTAAAGAACTCTTTGGAAACTTTAACCGAATTATAACAAGCCCTGACCTGTGTTTCAAGTTTAGTAATTCTAGCCATTTGTTTGCCTACAACTTCTAGAATAGCTTTTTCCTTTTTATTAAGCATTGTTATTTCATCTCTTTGTTGATCTTGATTAATATGCACTTTTTTCAATTCTAACACTTCATTGCCAAGATTAGTGCTTAACAGATCTAGTCTTCTATATTCAGTTTGTGCATTACCTAATGAATTATAAAGACTACGAATCAACTCAGAGTCAGTAATAATTACCGGTTTGTTATGATGATCAGATGCTTCATCATTTGCCACCAACGCAAAATTTCCATATTCTTCATCTTCGCTATCCGTGTCATCCCAACTCTTACCAGCCGCAACATAGGCTTTTCCAGGTTTCTTCTTCTCAGCAGCAAAATCTCTTCTTTGAGTTTGCTTGGGTTTCTGACATTCAGTGGCAAAGTGCCCTAATTCATTACAGTTGAAGCAACGAATCTTGGTTCTGTCAACAGATCCAGTTTTGTATCCTCCCCTGTTACTAGAGGAAGAAGAGCCTCCTCTCTGGAATCTGTTATTTGACTTGAACCTGTACTTTGGATTTCTTCTGATCCTGAAGTTGCCAAATTGCCTTACCATTAATGCCAGGGATTCATCTTCCAGTTGATCTAACTTTTCCAATGAGTAGAAGTCTCCACCATCCTGAGTAGGTGGTGTTTGACCAAGTTCTACTTCAGTCTTTTCCTTTTCTGAGCTATAAGGTAGAACAACCTCAGCTTCCACTTCCTTAGGTGCCTCAACTACAAGAGCTGTAGATGAACTTAGCACTCTTCCTTTACCAGAGACCTCCCTCTGCTGTACTTGTTCCAGTTCATAGGTTTTCAGAACACCAAACTATCTTTCAAGAGCAATCTTATTCAAATCTCTTGATTCTCTGATGGCTGTTATCCTATGTTCAAGATGAGTGGGCATTGTCAACAAAAACTTCATATTAATCTCCTTCTGTGTATATTGCTTGCCATTAACTTGCAAGTTATTGATAATTTTGTTATACCTTTCAAACACTTCCTGAATGCCTTCATTAGGGCCAGCTCTAAAGTGTTCATACTCAGAGGTTAAAATCTGAAGTCTGTTTTCCCTGACTTCATCAGTTCCTTCATTGATAGTCTCAATAGTTTCCCACATGTCTTTTGCAGTTTTACAATTTATTACATGATTGTACATCACAGCATCCAGGGAATCTATTAAAATAAGTCTCAAATTCTTATCTAGTCATGCGTCCTCTTTTTCAGCAGGAGTAAAAGAATCAGCATGCTTTGGAACAGATGATGCAGGTGTTACAACAATTCCTCCAACAATAGATTCAGATATATGTTCGAGTGGAATTATAGGTCCGTTCTGTAGAACACCCAAATATTTAGAATTTGCGACATCAAGAAACAACTCCATTTTATTTTTCCACATTGTATAATTGTCCTTGTTAAACATGGGAATCTTAACAATGCTTTTTGACGACATGATGAATTTTTAAGAGAGTTAAAAATTCGAGATAGATTTTTGGCGGAACAAAATTAGGATCTTGATTTGTATATCAATCAATAGGCTCTGATACCAATTGTTAGGTCCAATATGTTTGTAGAAGGGGGGGTTGAATACAAACAATACTGTTTAATCGAAATTTGTCCGGATAATTTAATTTATATTTTGACAAATTTGAGCGGAATTAAATGAAACAAAATTCAAGTTGAATATAAAATTATATTAACTTGAGGGGTTTGTTACAAATACAGTACAGAATTTATATCTAGTTAATAAAAACAAATTAGAAAATTCGACATGAATTTTTCTAGATTTGTTAATAAAAATAAAGATATAGATTAGGAGTAAAAACTCGCTAATAGTACAAGAGTATCAAGTAAACAAGTTCTATCGGATCAGATATTAAAAATAAGATGAACTTGATTTTCTATGAATTTTTCTGCTCTTGCAGGTTGTGTTCTTGATGAGAGAGAAGAGAGTAAACTGCCTTTGTTGAATGTAATATTCTTGTCTGTGTTGTCTTCTGTCGTCTGTGTCTTCATATATAACATTTACTGCCTCTTTATCTTCAAATATAACTGTCAAGACAATAGGCAATACAATCTATTCTTCCAAGACAACCAATTTTGTACTGCCAAGACAATAGGCAATACAATCGTCAAGACAATCAGGTTCTTCCAAGACAATCGGCAAGACAATCAAATTCTGAGATCTTTGTCTTGCTTTATCAAAAATTATCATTCTGTCTGAAGCTTTTTCTTTTTGATCATTATCAAGACAATCTGATTTGAACTGTCAAGACAATTGTCAAGACAATCAAATCAGATTTTTATTCTTCTTTTTTAAAGCTATTCAGAATTAATCATCACCAAGACAATCGGCAAGACAATCACAGATTGTCTTGCTATACTGATTTACTCCTTCAAGACAATCGGCAAGACAATCTCAGATTGTCTTGCTAGTTCATTTTTTCAGATTTACATTAAACTTATTAATAAATAAACATTTTAATTTAACCTTACTTAAATAATAATTATTCAGATTTAATTAATTTAATAATTAATTTAATTAATGAATTAATTCCTGATGAATTAATTTATTAATTAAATTGACTACTTGATTTAAATTAATTAAAGAAGAATAATTATATATTCTTGGATTGTCTTAATTCTTTTCTGAATCACTGAAAGTAATAAAGGAATACCACTGAATATTTTGTTGACGTTCCATGCACGGTCTGGTTCATGAACGACTAACTTCAATGACTGTCCTTTAATTTTCACATTAAAAGTGTGATTCATTTTTCTTCTCATTTCTTTCTCCTTCTTGTACTTCACTGTATTCTGTCTGAACCTGTCACTCTAGAAATCTCTGTCTTAGAAATAAATCCACTTCTTTGATGCTATACTGAGGCTTGATCAGCAATCTGAGCTTCTTCCAATGTAAAATATCAAAACTATAGATTGACTTTAGGGTTTTTCTTCTGACAGATAGTACCTCCTGAGATTCCTGTGACAGTTAAAGTTATTTACTTATTACAATCTAAGCTTAAGTTGAGTTGAGTCCTCGAGCTACAAATAGGCTGTGTCATATGCCTTTCAATAACTCTCGCTCTGATACCATTTCTTAAGAAATTACTCAAAGTAAAGACAGAGAACAACAAGTTGAAAGAGAAAAATACTCATCTTAAGAAATTAGTCAGAGATTTAATGGAAGAAAAAGCTCTAGATGAACATGAATCTATGATTACAAGGTTGAAGGATAGCATAACTCAATTAGAAGGACTCAACAAAGTAATACTTAGAAGAAATGATGTTCTAATCAAGCAACTCAGCGAGTTGAAAGCTGATATAGAAACCAGAGAAATTCAAATCAGCAAGCTGAATGATGAAATAGGATTCAAAGATATTCATATCAGCAAGCTGAAAGAAGAAATAGAAGCTTTACAGGAAGTTATACAACAAGCTGAAAAAATAAAAGAACTCGAGGAGGAGATAAAGAGACTTAACAAAGGAATGGGAAAATTTGTTCAAGGTGAAGAAACTCTCATATCAATGATGAAGAAAACTGCAGTTCCTATAGAAAAAGAAGGAGTTGGATTAGCTTCAACCTCAAAAGAAAATGCTCTCAAATATGATGGAACACGTGGAATTCCTTATGATTATGCAATGCCTTGGAAGATATGTAACAAGTGTCACAAGAAGGGACATCTTGCTAAGCACTGCACAACTCAGACAAAATCAGCCTGCCGAAATGGGAAAACAGCCTACTGTTATCAGGCTGACAGAAGTAGAAAAACCAGAAATTATGAACCAAGATGGGTTTAAAAATGGATCAAGAAATCTGAATTACATGATTTATATGTTCTATCTACTAACCATACTGGACCCAACAAAATTTGGGTACCAAAAGGATAAGTTGTTCTTATTTGTGTCATAGGTATGCCTAGCTGCAAAGACAAACTCAAAGGAATGGATTTTGGATAGCGGGTGTACAAGGCACATGTGTGGAGATGAGTCTCAGTTTATCACTCTCAAAAAGAAGAAGGGTGGAAAAGTTACAATTGGTGATAGCAAAACTCTTCAAATTCTTGGAAAAGGCAAAATCGGTAACAACATGCTTTCAATTGACAAAGTTCATTTTGTTCAAGGTTTAAAATATAATTTGCTTAGTATAAGTCAATTATATGATGATGGTCATAATGTTGTTTTTGATAAAGAAAAATGTATTATCTATCTTGGTACTAACGAAATCCCACTAGTCGCTAGAAGGGAAGGAAATATCTATATATTGGATTTTGAGTTACAGGAAACACCCTACTGTTTAGCTGCAGTTGACACATCTCCTAATCTATGGCATAGAAGGCTAGGACATGTTCATATGGATCAACTCAGCAAGCTGATTTCAAAGAATTTAGTTCGAGGGTTACCTAAAATGAAATATGTAAAGACAAATACATGTTCAGCTTGCCAATTAGGTAAACAAATTCGAACTCCTCTCAAATCAAAGAACATGGTATCATCTGCTAAACCTTTAGAACTTTTGCATCTAGATCTTTTTGGTCCAGAAGCTTATAAAAGCATTGGAGGTAAACAATATGCCTTTGTTATTGTCGATGATTATTCTAGATTCACATGGGTATTGTTTCTTAAAACTAAAAATTGTACTTTTGAGGAATTTGAGAATCTAATCAAGTTACTTGAAAATAAGTTGAATACAAGACTTGTAGGGATTCGAAGTGATCATGGAGGTGAATTTCAAAAGGAGTTCATCACCTATTGTAAAGATAGAGGTATCTCTCATGAATTTTCAGCACCCCGAACTCCACAACAAAATGGGGTAGTAGAAAGGAAGAACAGGTCCTTACAAGAAACAGCAAGGACTATACTTCAAGAAAGCAAGTTGCCAAGGAATTTTTGGGCAGAAGCTGTAAATACAGCTTGCTATGTTCTTAACAGAGTTCTCATCAGACATATTCTCAACAAAACTCCTTATGAATTACTGAATAAAAGAAAGTCAAACATCAGTTACTTCAAGATATTTGGATCAAGGTGCTTTGTTCTCAAAACAATTGATCACGATGGTAAATTCGATGCAAAATCTTATGAGGATATTTTTCTTGGGTACTCTCTAACTAGTAAATCTTATAGAGTATATAATATATCAAAACAAATTGTTGAAGAATCAATTAATGTATCTTTTCAAGAAACTAATAATGGTCTGCCAAGAGAAGAGGAAGTTGATGCAGGAACAGATACAAACAGCAAGCTGATTTCATCAGTAAAGCAAAATGAAGAAACACAAACTGTGCCAGTTGATGAAGAAAAACAGCAAGCTGATTTCACTATTCCTGTTGATGAATCGTCAGAAAAACTTGCAAAATTAACCTTGGAAGAGCAAGAAGCAAATCTAAGTTCAAAAAGGGAACTTCATGCTCAAGGGATTCAACCTCACAAAATGATCAAACTTGCAGAACAAGAAGTTATAGCTCAACACTCTCTTCCTAAAGCCACTAGGACGGTTAAAAATCATCCTCCACAGCTTATTATTGGAGAAAAGACAGATGGCATCAAGACAAGGAAAGCTCAAGCAAATATCTGTGCATTTTATGCCTTTCTTGCACAAGAGGAACCGAAAAACATAAAAGAAGCTTTAAATGATGAAAATGGGCTCATAGCAATGCAAGAAGAACTTAGTCAATTCGAAAGATGTGACGTTTGGGAACTAGTGGAACCTCCTAAAGATGTTTCCATTATTGGTACCAAATGGATTTTTAAGAATAAGGTTGATGAATTTGGGACGGTCACTCGAAATAAGGCTAGACTCGTAGCTCAAGGATATAATCAGCAAGAGGGGATTGATTTTGATCAAACATATGCACCTGTTGCACGTCTAGAATCAATCAGAATGCTTCTCTCATTTGCATGCTTCAAGAAAATCAAGCTTCATCAAATGGACGTGAAGAGTGCCTTCTTAAATGGTAGGCTGAAAGAAGAAGTATACGTAAAACAGCCTCCTGGATTTAAAAGTGCTCAGTTTCCGAACCATGTATTAAAGCTTAAAAAGGCACTATATGGATTAAGACAGGCTCCTAGGTCGTGGTATGAATGTTTAAGTGCCATTAAACGTATTTTTAATTATCTCCATGGTACAACAAATCTTGGGTTGTTCTATCCCATCACAAATTCCTTCGAACTTGTTGGATTTAGTGATGCTGACTATGCAGGAAGATCGTAAAAGTACTAGTGGAATCCGTGCAATTCTTGGACAAAGTTTAGTTTCTTGGCAAAGTAAGAAACAATCATCTATTGCTTTGTCTACAGCAGAAGGAGAATATTTGGCAGCCGGGAGTTGTTGCTCACAAATATTATGGATGATTCAAACTCTGAGAGATTTTGGAATCAAATGTGATCAAGTTCCAATAAATTGTGATAATACAAGTACTATCAACATATCTGAAAATCCAGTAAATCATTCTCGCACCAAACATATTGATGTACGCCATCACTTCCTACGAGACAATGTTGCTAAAGGAAAGATCAAGCTGATTTTTGTCCCTACGGAATATCAGCTTGCTGATATTTTTACAAAGCCTCTTGCAACAGAAAGATTCAACTTAATCAGGCGTGAGCTTGGTATGTGTGAAGTATAAAACAGCAAGCTGTTTTTCAACATGACTGGTAATATCTTCTCTAATCTTCCTCTTAATATAATTTATCTGTGATCTTTATATGGTAATTTGGTCTAAATCTATTGACATTATCTATCTGTTAAATTGCCTATAATATGTCATGATTAAATTCCCCTATATTTATGCTAAGTGGTTACATGATTTATTTCTTAAAATGATTTTTTTTAAAAACTTGCCTTGATTACATTTTTTCTATTTTATGCTAAGTGGTTACAGGCTTTATTTCATTAAATATAGTAATCTTGCCATAATTTTATAAATGATTACTTGTTTTAAGTTAAATCAAATATTTTCCTCTTATAAATGATTTACTTGTCTACCACCCTTTTTAGTAACTCCCTGGCCAACGGTTGGGCATTGTGATGGACCGCGCGACTCGGCCTCTTACACAAAGTAATACTCGCCCTTTCCCCAAGTGTAATACTCATTAATAGGACTCCACAAAGTACTCATATCTAATTGGAAAAGAAGATTCACCAATATTTCCCAAGCTGGTGCTTGTTAATGGATATAAACTTGTCCCAACACTCTTACCCCTCGAATGATGAGGAATTAATAAAAGATTTAATCGATGAATAGCAACCAAGTTGCGAGTACAAGGAATAGTATTAAAAGATTTAAGACCCAAAAATAAATAACAGCCCTAAGGTAAGGTTCCCTTATAATTTGGAAGATAGAATCGAATGAAGAATGGAGTTTCGGGAACCTTCCTTGATAAAAATAATAATAATAAGACTCAAAAATAATTTACATAGTATTTGAAGGTCAAGGATAATTTTTGAATAAAATAATATATTTTAAAACTAGTTAAAAGAATTATATAAATATTCGAAGAATATTTATTAACTCATAAATATTTAAAGAATATTTTTTTAATATGAAATATTGCTCAAAGTAATCCTCGAATAACATATGAGAATATTTATTAAATAACTAATTCCTCGAATAAATATTCAAATAATATCCGATAATTTAATCAACCTTAAATGAATATTCAAGATAATATTCATTAAATAAATAAAGCTCAAATGAATATTCAAAATAATATTCATTAAATAAATAAACTCAAACGAATATTCAAATAACATTCCTCGAATAATTTCCAAGTACTTAATACTTATGGAAATATAAATAATGTTCATAAATAACATCCCTCAAAATAATCTGTCACTGGAATCCCTTTGAGTTTCCATGACTATCTCTATATTACAAAATACAGACTCCCAGTCTTCATTAAAAGAATGAGATCATATGCCCTTCACTAAGGGTCTTAGTAATATCCGGCTTATAATTAGTGTATCTTGTATCTAACTTATAAGCCAATATCAATCACGGAACAAGTATCACAATGCAAATTTGAAAGTAGGCATGCATGCCATGGCATATGTATAACAACATTCTGTAACCCTTATGTTTTGATGATTATAATTCAGCAAGCTGTTTTACATGTTGTTTATCAATTCAGTTTCAGACTAACTATTGTATTTCAGCAAGCTGTTATGGACAATTTGATATATTTCAGCAAGCTGAATTTACAGACAGTACAAAATCAGCCTGCTGATTTTGGGCGGCAGAATTCAAGAAGACATTCGATTTTCAGGGGTTTATGTGTGTTATTTAAATAGAAATATTGTAAGGGACCCTCTGATATATACACATACAATATACACTTCAATATTCATATCTCAAGCATAGTGGGAGACAACCTTTAAATAAAGAAACACTTTTCTTTATTTAATAATCTATACCGAACACATGCTAAAAGCAATGTCTCCTCCATCATATCACTATACATGCTCCTCACCATTGACAAAACATCAGCTCTTGCTTGGCTCCTCCACTTCTTCATTTTTAATGGTTACATCCTTAGAAAAATCGATGGAGCCTTTTTGGAGCCTCTTAAAGACTATATCCCAAATCAATCTTGTTTACCTATAAAAGGAACTCTCTTGATCAGTTCCAAGACAACAAAACCAAGTGCAAAAACAAGATATAATAAACACACAACTTCGAGCTTTCTTGCTACATTCTTGAAAACCTTTCAAACTCACATTCATTCGAATATATATTTTCAGAGGGTTTTGTAGGTTGAGTTGTAAACATTCAAATACTTTGTATTGTTCAAGTTGTAAAGTTTAGTTGTTGTACAAGTTTTGGCTTATGGTTTTGGGTGGGTAGAACTAGACTAGAGAAGGATACTTGGGAAGTATTGCTTAGAGAGTTGGTTCAACACAGCAATTCAGCAAGCCAAATTGTAAGCAGCTGGGTGTAAAGGGAGATATATTGTTGGATCTTGTAATTGGTTTATAGTGATCAATAATATATTCTCTTACCAAGTTGGTAAGGGACCAGGACGTAGACCATAGGGGTTTAGGGGTCGAACCTAGCTAAAAGATCGTGTGTCACATTTTATTTTCTGCACATTTCATTCTGCACTACATTTATAGCCTGCTGTTTTTAAACTGTTAGGTCATTTCAGCCTGCTATTATTATCAGGTTAAGTAATTTCAGCAAGCCGTTTCTGGAAAATTTAAAACAGATCATAAATAATCAATAACAGCCATAATACACCTATTCACCCCCCTCTAGGTGTGTTTTCACATTCAATTATATATATTATCACAACAACAGTTCCAAAGTATTAGAAACTTGCCTGGTAATCTGGTAGGGATAGTGTGCCCTGGGTCAGTCCGGCGATCCATAAATAATCAAATATACGAGGTTAGTCACTTAACGCTTTGAAAGGTTAAGTATATACTTTACTTAGGTTAAAAATAAATTTTCGAGTTATCTCGTTATGTACACTCTAGTGTACTCTTTTTATCACGTTATGATCCGACATTTGCTCGTTATCAAGGCATGTCATTTTACTTACACTTGGTGGGTACTTAAGCCATATGAGTTCTAAGGTCGGTCGCTTACTATAAGAGATTATACCTCGAGGTTTATTAATCGTTTTCTAAGTGATTTTCCAAAGTTATAACCACTCGTTCTTTTTAGGGGTTCATTCGTACTTAACCCTGATTTGAATATTTTTATAAAATCGAAAAATGATCCGTATGAGGTTTTCTCTCACACCTTCCTTATGATCTCTAATATTTAATTACCAAGATTCGTCACTGAATTACTCGAGTTAAGGGGGTTCAATTTCAATTACGAATTTGCATTTACGATTTCGAACCACTTTTAGTGAATCGGCCATAATTCCTAAATAGTAAGTCCGTTTGCTTCGATTCTTGCGCCAAAACGATCTATGACTCGAGATCTATAAGGGTGGATCAACTATTCATCAAGATCAGAAAATTATACTAACTTTTATGAACGAATTTTAATGGTTAACGAAATTTCGGCATTATAACAGCTATAAATCGAACGTTTCAAAAATCGTTTCATCAAAACCAAGCCACACCGGGCATCCATACACCTTACATACATTATAATCATTCCATAACATCTGATTTCACCATAATATGCATCATATTTACTTAGATCAACTAAACCACTAGCTAATCATGCTTACATGCTTGTTATAACACCATAATCATAACTACTCCAAAACTATCAAGAACATGCATATACTTAAAATAAGGTCTAGGATTTCAAGAGATTTATACCTTCCTTGGTGTGTATATGAGTCTAACAAGCCTTGATCTAGTCCTTAGAACACCTTAAGATAGCTTAGATCATCAAAAGAAATCAAGAAATGAACATTAGATCATGAAGGTTACTATTCACCCTCCACTTACATGATTTATTTGAAAATTGAAAAAGTGGAGTTTGAAGCTAAGATTTCTAGGAGATCATTTTTATGAAATGTAATACTCACCATAATAATTTGGAGATCAAACAATGGTGGGAAGGTGAATTTTGATTCTTGAATTAAGCTAGGGGCCGAATGGTTCAAAATGGAGAGAATGGTGTCTTTGCTTGCTCTGTTCTCTTGCTTGGTCTCATCCAATGTGAATTATTGATATGTTAAGAAAATATCAAGGCCATAAAACTACTTTATTAAAGTTCTTGGTCATGGGTGATGTAATTTGGATGGATAAGTGTTGGGTTTTTGTGCTTGAATGTTGTAATCTTGGTAAGTACTAGGTTGGCTTGCTAAGTGTGCTAGTTACTCTTGTAACTACTTAGTTACTTGCCTTCATCCACTAGTACATGCATGCATCTTGATCCCCTTCTTGTTTCTTTGTCCGGTTATTGCTCAATTCATTGATCGTTCGGAGGAATATCTCGAAAATTTCTAATTAAGGTTTTACCGGAAACCGTCTTAATATTTATACTATCATTCTCAATTCTCTTTAATAATTCTTGAATCTATATTCCTTAAATCTTTTTAATAATTCCTTAAGTCTTTCAGTGTCCAGGGAAATCTCGGGGAAAATAAAAGTGCTATTTTTCATAATCCGATAACTTTTACATACACTCTTTTTCCCCTTGGATCATTAATACGAACTCAGAAATCCGTTCCGGGTGTTGCAATATAGTGTCGTCTAATAATATTCCTATTTCCACCAAAAACACTATTCATCACTTATTCTCTGTATTTAGAAAAAAAATGTCTTCGTTCTCTTTCGAGCGTTCCTTAACCCTTTTACGGAATCACTGGACTCATAACAGATATCGATTTGGATGAAATGAGAATAATCTTTCTCTTTGGAATTTATCATATCTTACTTTCCAGGAGATAGATTATTCTAATCTAAGTTGTCAACCAATTGCATTGTTTATGGCATACAAGCATTTGAATCCAAATTCATTATATATTCATTCCCTTGAACCACTATTACTCTTGTACTCCATTACATAATAAAAGTTTTAATTACCAAAAATTTGGGTTCTTACAAATTTAGCCGATGTTAAATATGATAAAGCGACCTTAATGACCCGTGCATGTTGTATATGAAATCTAAAGTTAATTTTTATTTTATTTTATCGTATACTGATCTAAGTATATGTTATAACTCAACTATTATATATTATATTAAGCAATTTGTCATATTATATAAAAATTCATATGTACTATACTTTAGAGTCGAGTTATAACCTAATTGATCATTATGAATAATTATTGTAATTTTGTAATATTTATGATTTAAAAATTGATATCTTTTTTTTATTTAATTTGAATGTTACTTATGTTATTATTTTATATATAACATAAATCATATTTTTAGAGTTCTCATCTTTTTAATGTAATTTCAATTATTCTTCATGTATGTTTAAATATTTATGTTTTTAGATCGGTCATATATTTAAATCGTTGAAAGTCTAAATAGTTGGTCGAACAAAATCCCTTAATCTAACTCATATATCTAAATTTTTATATACCTAAAACTAATGTGATGCAATTATTAATTATGTATGATTTGATAACTAAAATTTACCTATTTTTTAAAACCAAATCTTATTTTTTATTTCAATAATTTAATATATATATATATATATACATATATATATATATATATATAGATTTGTAAATAAATCTTTTTTTATACTCGGTTACATTATGTGATAACTCTAAATTCCGAACATGTGTTTTTTCGTCGTACCCACGCTCGAAAGTGGTAAAGCTGGTGGTTGGGTCTCTAAAACAACACCGAAGGGGGGCTTTGAGCCACGCAGCGCCTCCGACGTGAGAATAAGAGTAGGCTTTGGAAGATAAGAATTCAAGGACAAAAGTATCAAAATGTGGAGGGTATGTGTAGGAGTGTGTAGAGAATGTAAGGTGTTAAAGTAACCCCCAAATCTTCTTCTTCTCTTGGTCTATTTATAGGCCAAGAGGGTTTAAGGGTTGGTACCTGGAATCTTGAGCGTTGGATCCTAGGTATGCGGGACACCTGTAAGCAGCAGATAGTCCCCACCTGTCCAGGAGATAATTGTGGTGGTGTGTGCCAAGGTCATGTTAGCACGTGGATTGATAGGGACATGATTGTGCCAATCATAGGATTTCCTTATTTGTCATTGTTACATGGGGCCACAGTCATGACCTGTATGTGCCACATATAGTGATTCATCATAGTGTTGTCTGACGCGTCTTGGGCCTAGGTCGCGGGTGTTCTGAATTGGGCCCAACGTGGACTAGCAACAGACGAGTTTAGTGTCAACCTGGGCTAGGTCTAGCCGGGACTAGTTATGACCTATCATTATGTATAATCTAAAGTTTATTTTTATATGAATTGTAAAAAATGGCAAAAGAGAATTGTAGAGTATACCCAGTCGATTAGAATATTTTTATAATTTTATCTATCCAATATTCTAAAATAATATAAGTCATTTTATTTACTCAAAAATAAAAATAAAAGAGGAAGCGATAAGGAGAGAATATTTGGTTTATCATATAGGATTTTTAAACAAAACTCAAAATTGAGTATAACATAGTTGGTTATGGCATGAGTTTGATAGAAGAAGGTCATTGGTTTTAATATCAACAATAACATAATTTCATTACATTTTACATAATTATTAAATGATGATATTTCCGTAATTTTTGAAAATATAGGGATTAAATCGTAACTTCACAGCCATTAAAATGATAATCTTTGCCATTGTGTTGAAGTTTAATATATAGTAATAGATTCAATCAATTCAATATTTGCGAGATTCAAGATAAAAATTCATGTATATTTTGATGATGTCAAAGATAAAACAACAATTTTTGAACATTTTGGATATTTTGGACGTAAAGAAACACTGAAGACATCAATATTTGGATGACAACTTTTTAATGCTTTACGAAAACATCACATTCGAACTTTTAGTTACAACAAATAAGATTAAGGATGAGTTAAAAACCCTGGAATCATATTTTATAAAAGGGTAATACTTATATTTTTATGATTATAAAGAACTTAATATTATTCGGATCATATAATTATATAAGATTTTTCAAAAAAATAATTATCTTATTAAAATTAATCACTTTTTTTTGAAGTAAATCAAGTTAGTACTGAAAAAATATCATTAAATTTAAAAAATTATTAATTCATCAATTATTAATTTAACGAAATTTTACTGGAAGGTGACTAAAACGTAAAAAATTGGTGATTAAAATGCATAGGTATATAAATAGACGAAGGCTTAAGGGAAAGGCCAAATGAACCCACAACACAACTTCGTGTTGTACTAATCTCAGAAACCTTGCCGCACACACACACCAAACTTTAAGGGCGGTGCAACGTACAATTAACCTTGAACAATCTTTTCTATTCCCTTCCTTTCTTCTACACAACCATTTTCAGTTTTCTAACTTTTATCATCTTCACTTTATTCAAGGTGCCAATTTTTTTTTCTTTTTTTTGTTTAAATTTATACTATATATTTATGAATTCTATCATGATACTTTTATTTGTTTTTTTGATAAATGATGATTAGCATGTTCAAGCTTGTGGAGTTTTGTTATATAAATTACTTCATGTCTAAGTTATTATACATAGCTTTGTTTATTATTAGGCTTTGCTAAGTTATTAATGTTAAAGAGATTGCCTGAATTGTTGTTTGATAATTTAATCCTCAAATTTGTAAATGAATTCATTGTTTTACTATTCACAATTCATAGTTGAATTATGTTGAATAAACAACGGATTTACATATACAATTATGTGATTAGCATTATGCACATTTACCTGTTTATAGTATTCTTAGGTTGAGAGTTGATGCTGGAAAATCTGTTCTACATTTTCGTCCTTTTGATTGATTGGTAGGTTAATATATAATTAAGGAATGTTAATAGTTATCAACAGCGTTTTTAGGTCGGCTTATGCAGTTATGGTAGTTCTTATTTGTTGATTTTGCTACTATTTTGTTTGATTGCTAACTGATTTGATTATGTAAGCTATATCGGAATTGGACCCAAAGTATTGGCAACAAGTTGACCAATGATTCTCCAATAAAATCAACAAGTATTAGACCATCACTACAACTTTGCAACAACAGCAATTAAATATTATTTTGGGCGTTTGCACTTCTTTTAATTTTTATACCGTAATTCCAGAAGTGTAATTATTGCATCAATTGCTACTTGTTGTCATTTCGTTTCAGGAAAAAAATATTATAATTTTGCACAAGCAAAGATATATGCCCTAATCATCAATTCAAGTTAGCTTTTGCTACAAAAATGACCATATCCAATTAGTGTTTTTTCCCCTTTTATTTAGCAATTGCAGACATTCAAGTTTTGCCGAGGCAGACAGTTATGTGTGAACCAGATTCAGATGTTGCTCGATGGGGTCTTAACCTTCTTGATGTGGACCAACTTTTTAGCTCCAGTTATTATACTGACAGTAGTCAACATGATGTAGACATCAATCGTGAGCAATACCACAACGATAGTCAGCAGGAGACAGAATTTAGCAGTCTAGAGACTGAAGATAAATATGCACATACCTTACAAGAGGAATTATCACAGCTGGAACTTGACAAAGGAACTGAACCATCCAGTGCAGGAGGGGACACCTGGCAAGTGTCCACTGGTTTCCAGGATTGGTCTAGTAAACCAATAAGTAACTACTATGATGGTAAGTCCTCTTCCAGGTACAGATGATGATGTCTTTATTAAATGACTGTGTTTTGATTTATCAACTAAGTGTCATGTCTTACAATCGGAAGGCCGTGATTGTGAACTACATGAAACAGATTTCATCAGACCCTCAAGTTCATGCTCTAGCCCCGAAGATCAATTATATGAGGGAGAAGAGTTTGTTCATACTCTAGATATAACAGATGAGTTTGAACTTGATGGAGAAGTTGGAAAGAGATTGAACCAAATGATTCCTGCTCCTGTGAGTACATTACACAATGTAGATCAATGTTTTGTAGACTTTTTGTTGACTGGACCTGTGTAATTTTGTAAAACGATTATGTATGTTTACCAGACATATCCTTCACTTTTCAACAAGTTTATATTCATTGATTTCTGACCCTTGTCTTTCCTTCTTACCAAGTTCTGACACAATTCTGTTTGTAACTTAAGTGTTAATGTGCGTGTTTTGGGTCACAACTCACAATTGATGTTGCTTGTGGGTGGGTCTGAATAATAGAGATTGATGATGAACGATGATTTGGCAAATGAAGACGTAATCGACAATTCATATGTTCTGTGTGTGGATTACGTGTCATTCTGTGTGCAAATATAAACATCGGTGACTCTAAACTCCATAACATTTGTCTTATTGTCAATCCGTACACCTTACAGTAGTAAAGTCCATATGATTTATTGTTAAATAGCTTTTCATCACAACTGTCCTGATCAATGTATTCTGTGTATGTATCTTAAAAAACGCAACATCCTTTTCTTGTCATGGTCCCCTTTATCATTAATAGAATTTTTAGATCATGTTACTATTTGTATGATAACTGTCTCCAGGTCACCAAAGAGGACATTGATATTGAAATGCATCAGTACTCGCTCTTTGACTTCATTATTTTTATGCAGCATGTTCCAAGAACTAACGGAGATATACCTTCTTATGATGAGGCGACTTCTGACCATCAAAGACTGCTGAATAGGTATCATCTATATTTTATCCTCTTGATAAAGGTCAAAGAAATGTCTAGTGTAGTGTTTTTGGATCGTACAAATTACTATTCTATTATTTTCCTTTGTTGATAACCATACTTTAGCTTACTTCCCTGCACCACCACCCTTCGTGCTACAAGCTGAGCACTTTTTCCTGCTTCAGATACCTTTTTATTGTATGCCAAGTACCTTAATGCTTTGGGCATTACTCATCTAGTGAACTGGAGATCTCTTTGGGTTCAGGTTGCAATTATATAACTTGGTTGAGTGCAAAGTTCAAGGGGATGGTAACTGCCAGGTTTATTTCATTTTATCCTTTTTTGTTTCTTAAAAAATTGGACTAATAATGGTGTTATTACTATGATCAGCATATGGAAGGGGTGCATATAGTGAAGGGTGGAAATTACAAACATAGTAAAATTGCAACTGCTTGTCAGGCCCTTTGGTCATTTAAATCTAAACTCGGAAGTGTATCTACATAATTTGCATGAATATTTGGCATAATGTCTCTCCTTATTTTTTACCTCCTGCTGATTCCACTTTTTACTTTCCAGTTCCGTGCTTTATCAGACCAATTCTACCGTACACCAGAGCATCACAAATATGTCAGGGGACAAGTTGTTAAACAGGTTGCTTTCTAAACAAAGTTATTTTCATTAAACTTACTCTCAGACTGGATTCTAACAGTCAGTAGCATCAGCTTAAGTCACACCCGGAGATGTACGAGGGGTATGTTCCAATGGATTATGGTGATTATTTGAAGAAGATGTCAAAGTAATGTCTATATCTTTTTTCGTAATTTAATTAGTTTGTGTTTTGTACTTCTGACAATAATTAATTCATGGACCCCATAATTCAAAATACTAGGAATGGTGAGTGGGGAGATCATGTAACCTTGCAGGCGGCTGCAGATTCGGTATGATTTAACGAAACCGGAACTGTAATTTTTACACAATCAAGTTACTAAAATTTTAAATGCTATTTGTATTTTAACTTTGTATCTTTTATTCTTTATAGTTTCTATGTGTTTTCTGTCTACATTGACAATTGTGACTATTAAACATGTTTCTTCGGATTTTTATTTGAAGATCTATATTATATATTTTTTATTTGTGCTTTAATGATAAAGAACGAAATATCAATTTGCATTTTTCTAGCAAGCTTGGATCTCTTCAAGCCTCGGAAATTTTATTAAACCGAACTCAGGACTTCATTCATTCAAAAACTTTCTTGCAGTATGGTGTGAAAATATTTGTCCTAACGTCTTTTAAAGATACCTGTTCAATCGAGATTCTTCCAAAGGTCCAGAAGTCAGAGCGAGGTAATATCTGAGAGTGTTAATATTTTATGTACAATGATTTCGATAGTACTTTCCAGTATTAACCTATGAAGATAATATGGTATTTACTATTTAGTCCCTGTACTGAGCAGCATACTATAATTGTATGTTGTCTTCTTAGAACTTGAACTCGTCCTTGGAGTCTTTGCTAAGGATTGTTCATAATGCCCTTTCTTGTCAACCACAAAAAATTAAGAATATATTGATATTTGATCCTTACCAGTTACCATGTTCTTTTTCTTTTTCTGTTAGCGGGTT
Source organism: Saposhnikovia divaricata (assembly GCA_036435485.1). Classification (NCBI taxonomy): domain Eukaryota; kingdom Viridiplantae; phylum Streptophyta; class Magnoliopsida; order Apiales; family Apiaceae; genus Saposhnikovia; species Saposhnikovia divaricata. The sequence continues at coordinate 64,265,989 of CM071598.1, forward strand.
CTTCTGTAAATCAATAGTTCTTCTGTAATGCATTCCTTCGCTTGTATCTCTACCTTCCACATATGATGCAATATACTTATCCTTGGTGTTATCCATACCTTATCAACCGCCAAAAAATTATTGTTCAAGAGAATATAGGAGTTACATGTGAACACGTCACATACCTTCGATGTGCTGTTACAAGACACACCTCCTTTATCTTACTTTTGTAGGTGTTAAATAAGTATTAAAAGGTCACATGAACCTAGGATCTATCTTTACAAGTATCCTACGAATTGCTTGCAGTCATCTTCTTGAGTTTTTGGGCGGAGGTGCACTACAATTCCATCTATCCTCAGGGAGGTAACATCTCTCAGCATTTTTCTTGGGGTTCTTCATATCTTTTGTGGGAAGAATGTATTATGTAGTAATTAAACTCATGAAGTATCTGTTTAGAAAAATGTATGCAGTATTTATCTAATTTTGCCTACATGGCCATCATAAAAATTTGCTATACTAGGTGTTGATTCTCTTGTTTTTATATTAAGAACCAATTTTGGTGTTTGCATAGTTGCTGTAGTAATATAGATTCCTATGTCCTGGTGTAGATTGGAATTTGGATCTACATCTTCCTTTTGAGTGGGGGGTTGGTTCGCTTGTGTATTTCAGTAATTGAATTTTAATTCCTTTGTTTTGGATGTAACAGAGCTGCCGCCGTGTGATTATAAGAGAAAGAAAAGGTGGTGGATCTTTGGGAATAAGCACTAGACGTGCCTGCCTTGTGCGAGTATAATTGACAGTATCTGTTTGCTGCTGTACCTCATGGCTTAATTCTCTGCTGAGCTTCATTCTTTAGTTTGGATAAATATTAAACAATCCTTTACGATATCACGTTGTACAATACAGTACACAGTTACTTTGTTAACACGGTAGCCTTTTCGGATATCTCTTGTTGATCAATTTGTGAATAATGTACAGAGAACGGTGTATTTATTTGTTCTTAGTAAAAATAAATTTTATTACTCAATGCCTATTTTTTTTTTTTTTTTTTCTAGTTCAATGCCTAATTCTTAACGCCCTGTAGTGTTTTCAAGGTCCAATTGAGTAATAAATTCTGAAGAAAAATGATTTTTTTTAATGTCCGAAGTAATAATTTCATATTCTGGGACGAGGGGAATTCTTGCAATGAAGTCATGTTGAATATACATATTAGTATTACATTCATTAACAGTCAAGCCTCATGAACAAAGAAGCATATCAATTGATTAAAAAGAACACGTCCTGTTCAAAATATATATTACTTGTCCGCGATGTATAATGGATAGGTAGTCGATCAGTCCATTGATATACTCGCCTCAGTAGAAACTTCAATTCTTGTAAAGGAATTCACTCTGCCAAAAATGAAAAAAAAAAAAAAAAAAACATCATGAAGATCACTTGGAGGCTGGGGCTGATGGCAGCTACCACATTTAAAAGTTCCATTTTGCTGGGTTACTTTCCCAATTTCTGATGTTTATTTCATAGCGGTACACAACTCTTCTGATAGTCCTGCAAATTTTAACGAAATGAAGCTTTTTTCTACTATGAAAAACTCCTGTAAATCACCTCGGCTATGAAATCTAATTGAAAGGATTATAATGCAGTCCCATACTTGGTCCTTTTAGACAAAATAGCCTTTTGGCCATTGAAGCTGTTTAATTCTTTACAATGCCTTGGGTGCTTTAAAAGAATAGCATGCTGCCTATGGATTAAATGCGAAAGCATTTCCATGATAATTAACACTTACCCAGATAGCATGACTGGGCAACTGGAAAATTCTTTTGAAGACTTCTGAATGTTAAGTAGTTGGAGAATGAAGACTACCAACAAGGGAAGCATATACTGTGTCATCGGGTGTAAGACCTGCCTCTTTCATCTGATCATACAATTTAAAAGCTTCTTCTGACCTTCCAACCTTTGACAAACCGGAAATCATTACACTGTAAGTTATTATATTAGGGACTAAACGTTTCTGAGGCATCTCATTGAACAGCCTAGCTGCTTCATCTATGTTTCCAGAGATACACTCTCCATGCACAAGTGTTGTATATGTATAAACATCAGCCATCAGCCCTTTAACTTCCATTTCTTTCCTTGTTTTATGAGCTTCCTTCATCATTGACTTTTTACAATACCCATCAATGAGGGCATTGTAAGTCACAACAGTAGGTTTTTCTCCCTTGCTCTCCATCTCTCTAATCGTTCTCTTTGCTTCAACAAAGTTTCCTTGCTTGCAATATATATCAATCAACGTAGTAAAAGCAACCATGTTTAGAGCCATGCCTCTATCCACCATTGATAATAGCAGCCTCTTTGCTTCCTCATGGCGATCTAGCTTGCATAATCCATGAGCAATAGTCGTGTAAGCAAATACATCAGCCTCAAAACCTTTCTGCTCCATGATACTCTGGCACCTCCATGCTTCATCTATCAAACCTCGCCTACAATAACCATCAATCAAAGTATTAAAAATAACTCGATTCAGATCAATTCCTTTAGTTTGCATCTCATTCAGTAAAACTTCTACACCCTCCATCTGTCCAGCCTTGCACAGACCATTTACTAAAGCCGCATAGGTGTGACTATTAGGGACTAACCCTCTTTCAGCCATTTCATCAAATAGCCGGAACGCTTTCTTCATATTTCCCAACTTACAATTCCAACTTATCATGGTAGTATAAGCATGAACATCACCTGATATACCCCTCTCTTTCATTTCCTCAAATAGCCTCTCTGCTTCTTCCATCTTTTCAAACTTTGAATTCCAATCAATCAAGAGCGTATAAGTCGCCACATTATAAGCTATTCCACTCTTCTCCATTGCACTCAACATTTCTCCAACACCCTTAGAATCAACTTTCTTTATGTACGCATCAATCAATGTATTATACGTATAATCATTAGGCTCAATCCCTTTTCCAACCATTTCATCCATCAAATTTCTTGCTTTCTCAACCTCTCCAACCTTACACATACCATCAATCACCAATGTCATAGAATAAACAGTAATCTTAACACCCGCATCAACCATTCGTCGAAAAAAATCATACAACAAATCAAGCTGATTACATCTCTTTACTGCAAGCAAGTAAACCATACAAGACCTATCATCAATCTCAAACCCATTATTCTTCATATACTCAAAAATCTCTAAACATTCTTTAAACCTCTTATTATCAGCATAAACCCTAAACAACATATCAAACAACTTATGAACAATATTGGGCTCCTCATAACTTTCAATCATTATAGACACAACATCAGAAGATGGGCACATAAGATTATCATTACTTACAACTTGGTGGAGTAAAATCTTGGCTTCTGCAAACTTTCTGACCTTAAAAAGGCGACAAACAAGAGTTATGTGAGCTTCAAGATTGGGTTTTTGAGCAAATGGAGATGGGTTTGATTTGAGAAATCTAAAGAAATGTAAGCAAGATTGAATTTTGACATTTGGGTTTGAAAGAACAAGGCGAACAATGTTTGGGTTTAGATTGGATGTGAGAGAAGAGTCGAATTGAAGGGGTTTTGAGGTTGAGTTTATTAGGGTTTTAGCAATTGATTTTGCTAGCTTTTCATCTGATTTCGAAGCAGGGTTGATGGGGAAAACTTTCTTTACTGTGTTGAAAAAATTTGGGGTCGTCATTTGTGAAGAGAATGAATTGCTAATCAAACTAGTTATGGAGGTTCAGCTCACAGATAAAGCTGTTGCAAAATAAAAAAAAGAAGATGAAGCTTTGCAAAAAGGGGAAAAGAAATGCACCAGCCGGGAATCGAACCCGGGTCTGTACCGTGGCAGGGTACTATTCTACCACTAGACCACTGGTGCTTGCTGGTAAATTTCTGATATCGTCTTACTTGGCTGTGACTTGTGAGCAGTGTTGCAGATTTCGGAAATAAGAACTATTCGGTTGAGGTACCGATTTACGATTTATCGGGTGATTTAATTGAAAAATCGGCGATTTATGCGATTTTTGCAAAATAAATCGAATCGGTTTCAAAATTTTTATCGATTTTTGGCCGATTTATCGACGATTTTTCAGAAATCGGCCGATTTCAATAACAAAGTTTGTGAGGCTGTGAAAATGTATATTTTCGTAATTAATTTTGCCTACACAACTAAACAATACTCGAACAAACCCTTCTCGCCTATTGTACCCCTAATTATTGTTTGAATAAAAAGAGGCGATTGCCTTAATATTTGTTCGATGAATTTATTATTGTTCGATGAAAAGAGGTAACCGCTACTATAATAATTGAAAGGAGCTTAAGGAGCTATAATTTGTTGTTTGATTAATTCTATTTTTTATTATTCTCTTATCATTTTTGGTTATCAAATTTGTTATATACATAAGGTTTGATTCCCGTAAATAATATATTAATTTATATTTAATATTAAAAATTATTATATACAAAAATGTAAGGTTCGATTTCTTTCAATAACATATTAACATTAATATTTATAATAATATATTACATTATAAATAAATTATAAGAAATTAAAGGTAACCCATGTAAGCTAGTGTTTATTTCTTTGATAAATAAAAAATAAAGACGTTCGAGCGTGCAACGCCAAATTGCTTGTTAATTTTAAACTTTTTCACAAGGGCAACCAAAATGATTGATTCTTCTTTGGAAATTTTGTTTTCTAAATCACAAATATTAAGATTAAAAATTTATTTATACACTCTTCTTTTACTATATTCTACTTTCTGGTATATTATTAAATTTATTATATTTTTTATAAACATATTATTACATGAAATGTAAAATACCTAAAAAAAAAATCAATTTTCACATGTATAAATTTTTGCATAAGAAGTAAAAGGAGGTATGTTGAAGAAAATATGCCATTGTGTATTCATAAAAATTATTTTAAAACAGTAACTATTAAACTTTAAATGATAACTATTTAAAAAATATTAAATCAATTAAAATACAACCATAATACACATACATATGGATCTTATTTACCTTTTTATTATTAGATGTGTAGTTCAAAGTTGTTGGTGGAGATGACATTGACCGAGTTCTCAAAGCTGTAGATGAAATAATTTATAAACTCTAAATATCATTAATTAACTCCAAATAAACTCTTTTTATTATTAATAATTAATAATTTATAAACTCTTTTTATTATTTTTGTTTGGTTGGGCTGCAGAGTCCAAAATAAAGAGAATGCTATATATCATTAATTAACTCCAAATATAGAAAGTAGAGTTCAAAATAAAAAGAATGTACAAAAGATAAGGGACCGTCATAGACGTTTACAAAATGTAACTGACATTTGATGACAGAATAAGTTTGAGCTCAATGCCTCTCATCCCATGGCATGACATTCACTAACACTTATCCAAGAGATCCAAGCATTTTTTTTTTCATTATTATGAAAAACTTCGGAAACTAACATATATAATGTTACGAGGGTCGAGTATGGTTCAATTTGGACGATTTTGGAGGTTCATATCTGATAACATGTATTTTATACACGTTTTGTCTTTTATTCTTTTGCATTTTTGTTAGTTTCGAATGTTGTTTTATCGATATTAATTATGTTTTTCATCTTTCAGGCCTCATGCTTAATTGTTGAAAAGATGGATTATTTTGGGCTTGGAAGGCGAAGAAATTCAAGAGGATAGTTAGAAGATGCATGCTCGCAATGCCGGGAGGTGTTTAATGCATTATATTGAAGATTTTATCTCGTACGGGCAGCTGTACGGCCGTTCAACAGGCCGTTCAAAGGAGCAGAATTTTCGTACGGGCAGCTGTACGGCCGTACAGCAGGCCGTACGGAGCTGCTGAGTATTAAATGAGCAAAACATCTCTAAACCTAATATATCTTAACCTATATCACAACTTAACCTACTTCATCTTCTTCTTTGCCTCTTCAAGAACACAATTAGGATTAGTAGGAATTAGAGAGGAGACATTAATTACTTGTAATCTAGCATTGATTATGAGTAACTAACTCCATTTATTTGGCTCAAGGAGGATTTCTTGTACAAAACCCATTTCATTTAAGTAAGGTTTATTTTCACTCTATCTTGAATGCTTGTGATGTATTGCTTATGATTTTGCTTGGAGATTGTAAGTTGCTTCACCTTACTCTTCTCGTATCTTCAATTGCTAATTGATTGTTCTAATACGTAATCGTTAGTTCATTCATTATAGTAGCACAAGATTTAGTGTACCTAAATCCACAACATTCAAGTGCAAATACCTTGGTTGAGCTTCTCATCCTTGGGTTTGTCCTAGCCTCTCTTTGTTTAATTCCTTGATTTGGTTATACTAGTAGTGCTTCATTATTGGTAGCTATTATCAAGAGAGCTAATTTATGTGTTTCACTAAATTAGTGTTTTTAGAAGAGAAATAAGTGATTGTGTGCTTCACCAATTATCTTGGTTAGGTAGAGTTGATTAAATCTTGCTTATAAGTGTATGGGTGAAGAACTTGAGTTTCCATAATCCTTGGGTCAAATATCTCTTATCTTGCTCATTTACTCATTGTGTTGGTAAATTTGGATAGTTGCCATTAACTTAGTTGTATTTTTGTAGCAATTTATTTATTGTATGCAAGGTGTTTGATAAAACACCTTAACCAAACTCAAAACCCCCATTGGTTCATACTTCTAAATTGTAAGAGACAATCTACTCGAAATCGATATTGAGAGTCCTTCCCTGTGAACGAACTACGAAAAACACTACCTTCAAATTGGCGCCGCTGCCGGGGAAGGCAACAATATTAATTTTGAGTTAATTGTTTCTTATATTTTAGATTTTATCTTTGTATATAATTTTTTTCTTTTTTTCTTTCTTTCTTGTTTATTGGTGTGTCTTCATGTTTATTAGATATAGACAACTAACTCTTTCAGGAGATGATGAATAATTGTTTTGGTTGGAATAACGCTCAAGATTTCACCTACGATCAAGAACGATATCAAGATTTTAATTCTTTTCAGAATTTAAATGCATATCAGGTGAATTCTTTCTATTCTACAAACTCATGCTATGCTCCTTACCCTCCTAGCATCGATTATTCATATGCTTTTGAAAACCAATGTTATGATCCGCAATATAATTTCAAAGACCATCAAGGGTCTTCTTCATCTTCCTTATCATCATTAGAGGAAATGATAAACCAAATGGCGGTAAACAACCTCCAACTTGCTTTTGAAAATCGATGCTATGATCCGCAATATAATTCCCAAGACCATCAAGGGTCTTCTTCATCTACATTGTCATCACTTGAAGAAATGATGAAGCAAATGGCGGCAAACAACCTCCAATTTCAAAACACCACATTTCAAAGTATATCCAACTTGGAAAAGATCACTTCTCAAATGGAAAAGAACACTTCTCAAAGTTTATCCAACTTGGAAGAGCAAATGAGCCAACTAGCCGAAACCGTGAATCGATTAGAGGAGGTCAATTCTCCTACTAATCACGATTCTTGTTTTGTAATTGATGAAAATGTTGTGCATGATGAATTTGTTTGTTTAGTTGATGATTGCCCTAGGCTTGATAAATTGGATGTAGTTGAGGATCTACCAAATTTAGAAAATTCCTTTGAGCTTAATGAATTGGTAGATGAGATAAAAATTGATGAATGTCCAATCAAAATTGAGAAGGAATTTGAGCTTAAGATTGATGAGGTTGAAATTTTTGCTTGGGTATATAAGGATCCAATTTGGGAGCAATTTTTGAGTCGTAGTTATAATGACTATTCTGACGATTTTTCCAGCTACTTTGATTTTTCAGAGTCCCTTGAAGATGTGAAGGTCCTAAAAATATTTTTATATTTTTATGGATCAAAGGTATATTTGCACACCTTATTCTTATTATTGATTCGTAGGTATGTGCATTTATTTGCTTTTTCACCTCATTAGTTATAACACTTGTATAAATAAGTCGAGCCAACGACAATAAACAAAGCGCTTTTTGGGAGGCAGCCCAAGGTACGTATGCATTTATATATTTTTATGCGTGTGTTAGATTTTGTTCCTCGCTTGCATTTATGCATGGCGTTATGCATATTGTGGATTTGAGGATTGATCTAAATATTAGTGAGTGGGGATCCCATTTTTCATCTATTTTAATTCTAAGAAAATAACCCAAAAAAAAATATGTATTTTTGTGGTGTGATTAATGAATTTTATAATAGATTTTTTTTAAAAAAAATTGTAATAATAACGCCCCGCTCAATAATATTTAGTATCGTTAATGAATTAATGTGTTTGTTTCATGTTTTCAGGAATTAATATTTTATTCAAGAATTCAAGGATTTGTGTGAATTTTCTAAAAAAAAAAGAAAAAAAAAATAATTTTTGTAAAATTTTAGGGCTGTACGGGCTGTCGTACGGGATGCAAGCCGTGCAACAAACCGTGCAGCAGGCCGTGCAGGTTTTATAAGTTTCTGTCCGTGTTGTAGTTCAAAATGAGTGTAATTTGTCAATCCCTACCCACTTGCTGTAAAGCCTGTGTAATTCTTAAAAACAGAGCATAACAAATCCTTTCACTCCTTGTTCTCTTCTGCAACCAAACAACCTAGCCTTCCTCCTTCCCCTCTCATTTCCTTCCTCCATTCACCTTTTCAACCCCATAAACACCGCCACCAACAACCGTCTCAAACATCAACATCATCATCTCCACCGCACATTCACCGACCACCGTCTTCTCACCATTCCTCCTTCCCGTTGAAAACATACGCCATTCCACATCCAACCTCTCCTCCTTTCAACCCATCTTCCACACCAACACTACTCACCACCAAACCTCCCGCAAACCAATTCAACACCTTCATCTCCCTCGACCCACCTCCTGCGCCACTACCCCCACCCCCTTTCGTCCCCTTTCCTTCAACCCAACATCCCTCCGTACTCTCCTCAACTTAATGAAGACAAAGGTTCTATTCCTTCAGATGTTAACTGTGTTTGCAACTTTTAATTCGATTAGCAACTTATGTTTGTTTTGACCATTAACTCTATATCAGCCAAGAGAGTGTGCATTAACAAGTCTCCCCTCCCATCCCCATTTCCTAAATTCCCGTACAACCAACCCCCTCCCCTGTTTTTAATATTTTTGTTTACTTTTGTTTTTTTTTTTTTAGTTTTTTTAATTCTATTTTGATTTTGTTTATTTTTAATTCTATTTCATTTTGATTTTAATTTTATTAATATTTTAGTTTTAAATTTTGATTATATTTTAGTTTTAGTTTTAAATTAGATTTTTGATTTTATTATTAATTACATAATTATTTTATTTTTATTTTTTATTTTAGTTTTAAATTTTATTTTTCATTTTCATTTTAATTCATTTTAAAACTTTATTTTTGATTTTATTATTATTATAATTTTTTTTGCTAAGCTTTTTGATTTTATTATTAAATACTTAGTTATTTATTTTATTTTATTTTAGTTTTAAAATTTGATTTTGATTTATTATTAATTTGTTAGTTTATTATTATTATTATTATTATTATTATTATTATTATTATTATTATTGTATTTTTTTAATTATTATTTTTTTTTTAAAAAGCCAAAAAAACAAAATTTAATTCTTTTTAATTTTGATTTTAGTTTTTAATTTTCTAAAACCAAGTAATTATTTTATTTTAGTTTTAAATTTGATTTTTGCTTTTATTATTATTTCAGTTTTAAATTTGATTTGATTTTTATTTTTTTTATTAATTGGTTAGTTATTTTATTTTAGTTTATTTTATTTTATTTTTTTTTAAAAAAAAAAGCAAAAACAAATATTTTTATTATTTCTATATCCTTAATTAGTGTATTGCAGGACTTTGTAGGGTGTTGGATTTTGGCTTGTCGGTTATTTTGTTGAGTTGATTGTGGTGCTCGGCATTAGCTCAATTCTTGGCGTGTACATTTTGGAGTTTGATTTGGGCAAATATGATGGTGCTCCCGATCCTCGTTGCTTATTTTTAGGGGAGTTTTCTTTCACTTTGTTTCTCCCTCATTTTTATTTGTAATGCATGAGGACATGCCATGTTTTAAGTGGGGGAAGGATTGTTTATGTTCATCCTTGTAGCATAGTATGTAGCTAGTATTAGTAATATCTTTTGTTTCATTTGATGTTCGTTTTGTTTGCATTTGGTAAATAAGTTTAGTAATGAGCGTGTTTACTTGTTTGTGAAATTATGACATTGTGAGCTTGCAACCTTGTTTTCTCCTATTTCGTGTCTAGCATTATCAATTTGATGCGAATCTATAAGTTTGATGCACCTCTTTTGCACACGCACACACTTAAATGGCATGAAAAGTCTAGAGGTTTGTGTTAGGAATATGTTGTACTTGATGATAACTTCACAATCAATCAAATTGTTTAAGGTTTTGTAGCTGTCAACGGATGAGGATTTATAACTTTATCCGTTGACAGGTAGCTCATCAACGGATGAGATTTTGTAGCACACTGCAGTATCTCTATGTTATCAGTTGATAGTGTTTTTATCCACAGTCATGTTGACTATCAACGGATAGGCAGAATAGGGTAGCCAATTGTAAATAAGCTATGCTATGTAATTCTGTCTAAGTGAAAGTGTATCAACGGATGAAGACTAAACTCTATCAACGGATACAACTCAAATCCACTCTATCAACGGATACAGCTCAAGTCCCAATATCAACGGATACTGCTCTATACATCATCAACGGATGTCAGCATACATCATCAACGGATGTCAGTGTACATCATCAACGGATAATCATTGACACTGATTTCTATGATTAGCTGGAGATTAGCAGTTGATAAGGACATGTTTGACTGACAGATCACATGAGTTGAAAGTAGATACAAAAAGCAGTATGGCAGCCATACTTTGGAAACACAGAAGAAAGAAGCATTCCATTTACACTATGAATACAAGAAAGGTGCAGGAGACATGTCTGAACACAAGGACAACCTTTCGGCTACATGTGTATTTGGAGTGTAGTAGCAAGTCAACTAGAATTAGATTAGTATTATCTTATTCCAGTAGTACTTGTAAAACTTGGGATATATAACCAAGTGTAGCAACTCTTTGTAGGTTAAGAAAACAGACATATTTGCTTAGGGTTTCTTGAATATCTTTAGAAGCAAAGAGTTGTAAAACGGCAGCTGTGTACATTTTGTATCACAGAGTTTTCTTCAAATAAAAGCTTCAGGTGGTGCATATTAACCACCTGATTTTATATGTGTTTGTGTTTAAATCTTACATTGCAATTATCTCTTCATAAGTTTCTGAAGTTCTTATCAGAAATTTATAAATATCAAGAATTGTATTCAACCCCCCCTTCTACAATTATACAAGTGTGTAATCTGGGAATAACAATTGGTATCAGAGCAAGCTTCTAACATATTTGAAGTTTAAAGATCAACACACTTCCAACATGTCTAAGAAGGATTATGGAGTGAAGATTCCAGTTCTTGATAGAGAAAATTACTTTCACTGGAAAGTAAAAATGCGTCTACATCTCTCGTCTATTGATGAGGGTTTTGTGGATTGCATTGACAAGGGTCCTCACGTTCCAATGAAGACGGCAACAAGAGTTGGCCTGGCTGATGATGTGCCTGACACTTTCATTCCCAAACCTGTTTCTGAGTGGAGTCTTGAAGATATTGCAGAAGTCCACAAAGACAAAAAGGCCATGAATATTCTGTTCAATGGTCTAGAAACAGACATGGTTGACAATGTTATTAACTGCACTACCGCCAAGGAAGTATGGGACATTGTTCAAACCCTGTGTGAAGGAACAGAACAGGTAAGGGAAAACAAGATGCAACTACTAATCCAACAGTATGAACATTTTCACTTTAAGAGTGGAGAAACATTGAATGATACATTTAGTAGATTTCAAAAGCTACTAAATGGTTTGAAACTGTATGGAAGAGTCTATCAAGTTAAAGACTCTAATCTCAAATTTCTGAGATCACTGCCCAAGGAATGGAAGCCAATGACTGTTTCTCTAAGAAACACTCAAGAGTACAAGACATTTACTCTTGAAAGGCTCTATGGAACTTTAAAGACCTATGAGCTGGAAATGGAGCAGGATGAAGAGATTGAGAAGTCTCAAAAGAAAAGTGGGTCAGTTGCACTCGTTGCCAATTTGGAGCAAAAGGAGGAAAGGACAGAAACTGCTAGTTCTACACCAAACAGGGAGGTGTGTAAAGGTAGAGCAGAATCAAGCAGGAGCAAGGAAAAGGTGTCTGAGGAATTGAATGCCCTTCAGCAGGATGAATTGGATGAGATAGATGAGCACTTAGCTTTTCTATCTAGGAGATTCTCTAAGCTGAAATTCAAGAGAAACTCTGGGATGGCCAAGCCATTTAACAAGGATTTTTCCACAAACAACTATATGGATAAATCCAAAATTAAATGCTACAATTGTGGGATTGCTGGTCATATGATAAGTGAATGCAGGAAACCTAGATCTGAGAACAAGGGAAAGCCAACCGAGGTTGTTGACTATAAGAAGAAATATTTTGATCTTCTCAGGCAGAAAGGAAAGGCATTCTTGACCCAAGAGTATGACTGGGCTGTTGATGACAATCATTCTGATGATGATGCTGAGTTAGTCAACCTTGCTTTAATGGCTGATTCTGGAGAGCAGGAAGCAAGTTCAGCTAGCAATCAGGTATTTTCTACTAATCTCTCTGAGCTCACTAAAGAGGAATGCAATAGTGTTATAGATGAAATGTCTACTGAACTATATCACTTAAGTGTTACTCTTAAATCACTTACTAAAGAGAACAATAGAATTAAAGAGTCTAATCTGTTTTTAAGTGATAGAAATGCTGCTCTAGAATCTCAATTTCTAGAATTTGAGAAAATGAGAGTTGATTGCAATAATGCTAAAAGTGAACTTGAAGCTGTGTTAAAAAGAGAACTGATTTTAAAAGACCAGCTTGAAAAAGAACAAGGGATAATTGCTAAATTTCAAAGTTGTAGGAATATTTCTCAAAACATAATAGAAGTTCAGGGAATAGAATCATTTGTGAAGGATACCTGGACTCAAAGGAAAAAGGAGCTAGAACCTGGCCTTGAGGATCTAGAGACTATTTGTGAATCAACGGATAGTGATCATCCGTTGACAGATGAACCGTCAACGAATGAGAGGTATCCGTCGACTAACAAAAAGTCTGTTAGTAAGAAGGAACTTAGGAAACTGGACATCAAGTATGGTCCAGTAAACAAGAATTTTGTTAGTGGTGAGTGCAGCAAAACCAAATCCAGTGGGAAGGCTAAGACAGGTGATTTACACAACAAAAAGGCTGTTGGTAAATCAGACAATGAAAAGGTAGAAATTGAGGGCAAAAAGAAAAAGAACAGAAATGGTAAGATAGGCATCAACAAGAAAAACAATTACTCTCCTGACAAGTTTGCTCCTAGGAAAACTTGTAGTAATTGTAATAGTGTCAATCATTTATCTTCTAATTGCAAGATTGTTAACAAGGCTCCTGTTCATGTACCTCAACCAATGCCATGTATGCCTGCAATGCCTGTTATGCCTGGTTTGTATCAAAATGCTAGTTTTTCAAATCCATATGTGAACATGCCATATGTGTCTAATCCATATTTTCAATCTATGAATGTGCCACAAATGTCATGGAACCTACCTAACATGAATAATATGTATGCTAATTTTCCACACATGCATGCATCCAATATTCATGCAAATGAGCATTTGTCAGACCCCATTACTCAAGCATCTACACCTAAGATGAAGAATGCTAAGAGTGCAAAGTCAAAGGCTAACAAGAAAGGACCCAAGGAAGCTTGGGTACCAAAATCAACTTGATTTGTTTTTGAAATGTGTGCAGGGAAACAGAAGGAATCTATGGTACCTAGACAGTGGATGTTCTAGGCACATGACAGGAGATTCAACCCTGCTCACAGAGTTCAAGGAAGGAGCTGGCCCTAGAATTACCTTTGGAGATGACAGCAAAGGATATACTAAGGGATATGGCCTGATTTCAAAAGACAATGTCATCATTGAAGAAGTGGCTTTAGTTGAAGGTTTAAAGCACAATTTGCTGAGTATCAGTCAGATTTGTGACAAAGACTATGAAGTAAAGTTCACAAAAGAAGCCTGTGTTGTTTCTGCCAAGGAAGACAACAATGTGGTATTGACAGGCTTTAGAAAAGGAAATGTTTACATAGCTAACTTCAATTCAGCATGCTCAGAATCCATTACTTGTCTCTTCAGCAAAGCAAGTAAGGATGAGAGTTGGCTATGGCATAAGAAGCTGTCACATTTGAATTTTAAAGTTATGAATGATTTGGTAAGAAAGGATCTTGCTAGAGGAATCCCTCATTTGGAGTTTGTCAAAGATGGGCTATGTGATGCCTGCCAATTAGGGAAACAAAAGAAATCATCTTTCAAAAGCAAGACAGAGTCATCCATTGTTAAGCCTCTTCAATTGCTGCATATGGATTTATTTGGTCCAGTAAATGTCATGTCTATTTCAAAGAAGAAATACTGTCTGGTGATTGTAGATGATTTTTCTAAGTTCACATGGACTTTCTTCCTGCACTCCAAGGATTGTGCAAGTGAAATCATTATCAATCACCTCAGAATGCTAAACAATGGTTCTGAAGACAGAGTACAAAGGATCAGGAGTGACAATGGTACTGAATTCAAGAATTCCACAATGAAGATTTTCTGTGAAGAGAATGGAATTGTCCATGAGTTTTCTGCTGCCAGAACACCTCAACAAAATGGGGTTGTTGAAAGGAAAAACAGAACTCTCATTGAAGCAGCTAGAACAATGTTAAGTGAATCAAGATTACCAACATATTTCTGGGCTGAAGCTGTCAACACTGCATGCTTTACTCAGAATATTTCCTTGGTCAATCAAGCTAGAGGAATGACTCCTTATCAGTTATTAACCAACAAGAAACCAACTTTAGCTTTTCTACATGTCTTTGGATGTAAGTGTTTTGTGCTAAGGAATCATGGAGATAATTTAGGCAAATTTGAAGCAAAGGTAGATGAAGCTATTTTCGTTGGATATGCAGCAGGGAAAGCCTACAAGGTCTACAATCTAAGAACCAACATTGTTATGGAATCTGTACATGTTGTGTTTGATGATCAAAAGATTCTAGGCCTAAATGATGAAGGCTACCATGAAAAGTTGGAATTTGAGAATGAAGGTGAAGGGAGAATGTACTATGATGATGATGAGGAGAATGAAGATCATGACCACAGAGATCCACCTAGAGCTGTTATACCAACTAGAAGTGATGCTTACACTGAAAATGAAGCATCCGTTGATAGTCATTCTGGAGCATCCGTTGACAGTCATTCTGCAACATCCGTTGACACTATTAGAGATGCATCCGTTGACAGAATTTCTCAAGCATCCGTTGACAGGCAAAATGATGCATCCATTGACAGTCAACTTCATAACTCAGCAAGGACAACAAACTCAGGGGGAGTTTCTCATGGTCAAAGTTCAATGCTAAATCAACATGATCATGAAAATGAAGCAACCTCATCAAGATCAAATCTTCCACCTGCAAGAAAATGGACTAGAAATCATCCATTTGAGTTAATCATTGGTGAATCAAATTCAAGAGTCCAAACTAGAAGGGCCACTCAAGCAGAATGTCTATACAGTAGCTTCCTGTCTCAAGAGGAACCTAAGAAAGTGGAAGATGCCCTTCTAGATCCAGATTGGGTGTTAGCAATGCAAGAAGAGCTAAACCAATTTGAAAGAAATAAAGTATGGAAACTTGTGCCCAAACCTGATGATAGAAGTGTCATAGGTACTAAATGGGTTCTCAAGAATAAGACAGATGAAAATGGCATAATTGTGAGGAATAAAGCTAGATTAGTGGCAAAGGGCTATTCTCAAGAAGAAGGAATAGATTTTGATGAAACTTTTGCTCCAGTAGCAAGACTTGAGGCAATAAGAATCTTTCTAGCCTATGCAGCACATGCCAATTTCAAAGTCTATCAGATGGATGTCAAAAGTGCCTTTCTAAATGGGGAACTGGAAGAAGAGGTCTATGTCCATCAACCTCCTGGTTTTGAGGATCCAGAATTTCCAGAATATGTATATCTTCTCATGAAAGCACTTTATGGTTTGAAGCAAGCACCAAGAGCCTGGTATGACACTTTATCTCAATTTCTTTTGGAGAACCACTTCACTAGAGGTACAGTAGATAAAACCTTATTTCATAGGGATATTAATGGCTCTTCAATACTTGTTCAAATCTATGTAGATGATATTATTTTTGGGTCTACAGATGAGAAGCTTTGCAAAAAGTTTGCCAAACTTATGCAAAGTAGGTATGAAATGAGTATGATGGGTGAATTAACTTACTTTCTTGGCCTACAAGTAAAGCAAGTTAATGAGGGCATTTTCATAAGTCAAACAAAATATATTTATGATCTCTTAAAGAAATTTGACTTAATGGATTGTACATCTGCTAAAACACCTATGGCCACTGCAACTAAGCTTGAGTTGAATACTAAGGAAAAGTCTGTGGACATCTCAAGTTATAGAGGCATGGTAGGTTCACTTTTATACCTAACAGCTAGTAGACCTGATATAATGTTTTCTACTTGTCTTTGTGCTAGATTTCAAGCTGATCCTAGAGAGTCTCACTTAATAGCTATTAAAAGAATTTTCAGGTATCTCAAGGGAACACCAAACCTTGGCATTTGGTACCCAAGAGAATCTGGTTTTGATCTAACTGGCTATTCAGATGCAGATTATGCAGGTTGCAGAGTTGATAGGAAAAGTACTACAGGTTCCTGTCAATTTCTAGGAAACAGGCTTGTGTCATGGTTCAGTAAGAAACAAAACTCAGTCTCCACTTCTACAGCTGAAGCTGAGTACATTGCGGCTGGAAGCTGTTGTGCACAGATTCTATGGATGAGAAACCAACTCATTGACTATGGTCTAAAAGTTGAGAAGATTCCAATTTTCTGTGACAACACAAGTGCTATTGCCATCACAGGGAATCCAGTGCAACATTCGAGAACCAAGCACATTGACATCAAATACCACTTCATTAGAGAACATGTGATGAATGGTACAGTAGAAATGCACTTTGTGCCAAGTGAAATGCAGCTTGCAGATATCTTCACCAAGCCTCTTGATGAATCCACATTCACAAGATTGGTAGGTGAGCTAGGTATGCTTAACTTGTCATAATTTCTAGTGATATTTGATTTCAATGAATTGAAGCTGGAAATGTGTTTTGATTTACTTGAAAGTTAAAACTTTCAGAAAAATTTTCTGCAAAAATTTTGCCTAAGGCAAAATTAGCTTATCAATGGATATCCTTTTATCCGTTGATAGTATAAACACATTACTAGATTTTTGCATGTCAACGGGTAACAGGCTATCCACGTCATCAACGGATAAACTGTATCTCAACCGTTCATTCTATATCCGTTGATATACATTTTTTTTAACCGTTGGTAACCGTGTATATCTAATCATGGCTGTACTTATTCTCTTTTTATTTATTATCTGACAGTTACTTTTGACCAATGGAGTAATTACTTTTAATTATTTCATTTTTAATTCTTGAAAAATATAAAAGGCGAACTTGTACTCTCACATCTCACTTTTATTCATTTTCAAGCATATCAAAAGTTAACTGCATCTTCTTCCCTAAAACTCTCTGTAACCAAAGTTCAATCACTTCAATGGCGCCTATTGTTAAGATGATGTCCTCCACTGGGTTTACCTATGAGAAGAACAATTTCGCGGCCTTTGTTGACACAGTGAATGCTCCAGAAGCTTACCACACTTTGATGAGTTTCGTGAAGAAATGCAAACTATCATATGCTATGACGGCTACCACTCCCTTAATCCATGAGGTAATTGAAGAAATGTGGACATCTGCTGAGTACAATGGCACAGACGGTACAATTGCTTTTTCTTTAAAGGGTAAAAACTATGTGGTTAATTCTGATGTAATAACTGCTTGTTTAAAATTGCCTGAGAATAACTATCTGAAAGTACCTACTGATGCTGAAATTGTTGCAATGCTTAATTCTATTAATTATGCCCTTAGTACTGAAAACTTAGGGAAAATTGCTAGAAAAGGAATGGTTAAAGAATGGAGCTACTTCTGTGATGCCTTCATTAAAACTTTTTCAGGAAAAATTAGTAATTTTGATGCTGTTACCCAGTCCATGCTAACAATGATGTGTATGCTTTTAAATGATAAATTCTATAATTTTGGCACATTAGTTATGTATGAGATAGCTGCAAAGTTGGGTAAAAAGGAAACTAGGAGCAAGAATATCTACTTTGCTAGATTTTTAATGCTCTTAGCACTGCATGTGTCTGAGAATAAGCTATCCATTGCTAACCCGGATAGCAAGTTCCAATGTTTTGTTCAGGAGAAGAGAGTCTTAAGTGACCTGATTCGAATGAACCTCAATGCAGGAGTACAGTTGGTATATCTACCAATTGTTCATGTAACTATCTCTAACTCTGAAACCCCTATCTCCAACCCCCAAATTTCTTTGCCTTCTAGTGTCACAATGGAGTCTGTAGTTTTGACCAAACAGGCTCCTACCAAAGTGACCAAATCCAGAGTTCCAAAACCACATTCTAAAAAGCAAACCTCAAGTGTCTCTCAAAAGACACCTGTTGTAAAAACTACCAAACCTCTTGAGGGGAGTGTGAAGGTGGTAGTGAGTGGTGAGGGACAGGGTGAACATCAAAGAAGCCCTAAGGATAAGGAAGGAGAGATGAGTGCAACCACCATTTCAGTCTCTCAAAAGACTGCTAATGTAACTACAGGCCAAATTCCAGTTACACTCTCCCAAAAGAGTGTGACTACTGAATCAAGTTCCCCACAAGGAACACTGCACAAGAGGGTTAGGGACACATATAGCCCAATCTCAAAAACCTATGGAAGAAGAGTGAAATCTAAAACCATAGGGGAATCACAGGGTGCACACACTGTACAGGAAACTGTACCTTCTCAAACTCAGTTTGATGTGGCTTCAATAAATGTGGAGTCACAGCCCCTTGATCTTAATCTTCAAATCGACACACATTACAATCCACCATCACCAACTCCTTCTCTGGATGTGGATATGATATCTACATCAATTCCTGATTCTCCATCTTTAAGATTCTTGGAGAAGCCCCACTCTGTAATTGGTGGTCATCATCTTTTAGATGATTTGTTGGACCATCAATCTTCCCTTCCAGAATTCTCAACACAGACTGTGGCCTCGAACTTAAAATCAATCTCCACAGATTCAGTGTTGGTTTTCACTTCAACGGATATAATTATTCCTTCCTCAACGGATATCCTTCATCCGTTGACAAGTGTTTCTCCATCAACGGATGCGCCTCTATCTAGCCATCCGTTGATAGCTATAACTACTTCATCAACGGATATTCCTTATCCGTTGATAACTCACTCTACCACTGCTATATCTGACATTCCAGTGTCAAGTGTAGAGGAGTTCTCAGTAGTTGAAACACTTTTAGGTTTGAGGGAAGGGAGTGAGAGGCTGCCTTGTGAGCAGGCAAAAGGAGAGATAAATAATGAGAGGCTGGCCATTTCTTCCGGTCAGGCAAAAGGAGAGTTTGAGAGTACCACCTTAGTAGGTGAAGGTGAGGGTGTGAGAGGTGTGAGCCAAGGGGAGCCCTTGATGCAAGAAAAGAGAGATGAGGGGAGAGAAGGGACTATAGGAGAGATAAGGATGGAAGAAGCAGCCATTGCTAGTGAGTCAATGGGGGTTGAGGATGCATCCAAGGAAATGGAATTTCAAAGAGAATATCAGTCCATGATTGACTCCATTTCTTTGGATGCTGAAACCTTTACTCACCCTGTTCCTGCCTATCAAATTCTGGCACAACAGGGCAATGTGGAAGCAGAGGAGGCAATGCACCTAGTGCACACCTCACAATCTCTACTTAGAGCTAAGGAATCTATAGCAGCTCTGCCAACCACTGCTGAGAGTGATGAATTTGACAATTCTGAAGATGAAGACAGCCAGAGCTCTGAAGATGAAGGTGGTAGCAGTATTCATGATTTTGCATTTGCTCAAAACTACACCTATCATCAACTTGATATGGAAATCATAAGGCAATATAAATCTGCCCTGGCTGAGCACCCAGAAGCAGATCCACAGAGAAAGGTTGTTCTTCAACAGGCAATTGACTCCCTAAAGTTACAAAAGATGCAAATGGTGATTCAGAGATCCAATTTAGAGGAGGTCAAACAAGAAATCAAGGATGTGAAGATCTCTGTGGATTCCAAGCTAGAGCAACTAGCTCCTACAGCCACTCAGAGGGTGTTGCAACAAAGGTTTCTCAAAGAAGACAACCTGGCTAAATCTGTGCAACTTCTCACTTCAAGAGTGGAAAAGATGGAATCCCAGATGGAGCAATTTCTTCAACATCAGAAACTGCAAACCCAACTGCTAGAAAGGTTAGTTGCAGCCCCAACTTCTAGTCAAACCCTTGATGCTAACAAAAAGGGGGAGAAAGTGGAAGAGGCTGTGGCAACTACAAGTCAAATCTTAATTTCTGAAAGAAGGGAAGCAGCAAGTGAGGGGGAGCAGCAGCCTACCATAGTGGTCAATCCACAAGAATTCATTGTCACAGCTTCCCCCAGCAAATCCAAACCTCTATCTGAAGAGTTTGATCTTTCAAACTTGACAGAAGAAGAAAAGCTAGCCAAAATTGAAGCTCTCCAAAAGATGAAAGAAGAAAACTATGAAAGGATAATGAGGACAGAAAGATTGATCAATCAATCTATTGCATCAAATCTGTTCTCTAGCCAAACCTCAGCTCCAACAATATCTACAACAATTCTGAAGGTGCTCACTCCAGCAATTGTGGCTCCTACATTCTATGATGCTGAGCCTTCTCATGCTAAGGAATTTGAACCCTACATCAAATCAAGACCCTTCTCACCACCAAAAGCAAATGGGAAGAACAAGTTACAACTGGACTTTCCATTTCCCAAGGATGATGAAGAGAAGTTGATGGGTAAGGCAATCAAGGAATTCAAGGAGAAGACTACCAGTTGTGTAAGAGAATGGATGGCTGTAATCATAAGGAATGGAAAAGTTCTAAACATATCCAACAGCCATCCTAGATTTGTTGAAGCCAAGAGAGAAGAGACTTCAAGGCTGCTAAGAGAATCTCAACCAAGCACTGAATATCTATATGAAAACTCAGATGAGAAGCAAGCAAGGCTGGCTCAAGAGTTATTGGATGAGGTAGAGGATGAATTGAGGGAACCTGAGGAAGTCCCCAAATTCAAAAAGAAAGGGAAATCAGTCCCCAAATCCAAGAGATTAAAATCACATGCAAGGAGGCCTGTCTCTCCAGAAACTGAAAACAAAGAGACAGTTGGTTCATCACAACCTATTGATGTGAAAGTATTCAACCCAGATGTAAATTTCCATGGTGAGCCTATAGTACCTAAAGAGGAACCAATGAATCTTGACTCCATTGAGGTTCCTTCATTCTTGCTGAAGCCTCAACAGAAGCCTACACAGAAGAAAAGGAAACCAAGGAAGCAACCTTCAAAGGAACCAATTCAAGTTGCTAGGGTACCTGCAATTGTCAGGCAGCCAATCTTGGAAAACAAGGATGATTTTATCTATCAGGCAGATATTGAAGAATACTCTGACATGAATCTTTATCTGGATGAATTGTCAGAAGTAAGAGGAATTGACAAATATAAACATTTGCCTGAAAGATTGGTCTTTGTATACAAGGGAGGAACGGAAAGGACATGGCCACTACAAAGGGTTCTTGGAGAAAATTATCATACCTTAACCAAAGTATTCTCTGTAATCAAGAGATACACAGGGTTCTCCAAGATAGCAAAAGGGGAGATACTGGACAAAATTAAACAAATAAGGAGGGATTGGAACTCACCATCAAGTCTACCAAGGAAAATGAAGATCCCATACAATGGACAGAAAATCCACCTCCAACCTTTCTGGATGATGGAGTTCAGGGATGAAGATGGTAACAGGAGATTCTTCAGGTTAGAAGACCAACTACCAAAGGCTAGTTCTCAATACTTGAGATGGCTACAACAGAAGCTAAATCCAAAGGTAGATGAAGAAGATGCCTTCTATAGGCAACTCCAAATACAGATTGAGTCCAACTCTGCCAAGGAAGGAAAATCAAGGGTGATGCCAACAAGAGGAAAGAAACAGTCCTAATCTGCTCAGTCTAGAGGAGCACTTCTCTGTAAATTTCTCAAACTTTCAGTTTTTAATTTTTGTAGCTTAATACAATTTATGTATTGTTCTTTATATATCTTTAGGAATGTTTTGTTATCATCAAGGTCCTGAATTTATGCTTTATTGCCATCAAGTATAAATTGGGGGAGATTGTTAGGAATATGTTGTACTTGATGATAACTTCACAATCAATCAAATTGTTTAAGGTTTTGTAGCTGTCAACGGATGAGGATTTATAACTTTATCCGTTGACAGGTAGCTCATCAACGGATGAGGTTTTGTAGCACACTGCAGTATCTCTATGTTATCAGTTGATAGTGTTTTTATCCACAGTCATGTTGACTATCAACGGATAGGCAGAATAGGGTAGCCAATTGTAAATAAGCTATGCTATGTAATTCTGTCTAAGTGAAAGTGTATCAACGGATGAAGACTAAACTCTATCAACGGATACAACTCAAATCCACTCTATCAACGGATACAGCTCAAGTCCCAATATCAACGGATACTGCTCTATACATCATCAACGGATGTCAGTATACATCATCAACGGATGTCAGTGTACATCATCAACGGATAATCATTGACACTGATTTCTATGATTAGCTGGAGATTAGCAGTTGATAAGGACATGTTTGACTGACAGATCACATGAGTTGAAAGTAGATACAAAAAGCAGTATGGCAGCCATACTTTGGAAACACAGAAGAAAGAAGCATTCCATTTACACTATGCATACAAGAAAGGTGCAGGAGACATGTCTGAACACAAGGACAACCTTTCGGCTACATGTGTATTTGGAGTGTAGTAGCAAGTCAACTAGAATTAGATTAGTATTATCTTATTCCAGTAGTACTTGTAAAACTTGGGATATATAACCAAGTGTAGCAACTCTTTGTAGGTTAAGAAAACAGACATATTTGCTTAGGGTTTCTTGAATATCTTTAGAAGCAAAGAGTTGTAAAACGGCAGCTGTGTACATTTTGTATCACAGAGTTTTCTTCAAATAAAAGCTTCAGGTGGTGCATATTAACCACCTGATTTTATATGTGTTTGTGTTTAAATCTTACATTGCAATTATCTCTTCATAAGTTTCTGAAGTTCTTATCAGAAATTTATAAATATCAAGAATTGTATTCAACCCCCCCTTCTACAATTATACAAGTGTGTATTCTGGGAATAACAGTTTGTAATTAAATTGTGGGCATGACGATTATCTCTTACATACATGGAATCAAATCGAGAAGATGTTATTAAAACTTAAACCGTGTGAGGCCTTGAACGATGATTCTTTTGCTTGTGTGTTGCTCCCTCTTTATGTGTGTTTGTTGCTCTAGGGCTTGCATTAAACCTTCATTCATGGATGCACCATAATAAGGAAATTCTATTTAGGAAAACCTTTTTGACCTTTTTAGCTTGTGAACCATGAAAATAATCCCTAGTTGCCCCTTTGAAGCTTATATCCATATTTTTCTTCGTCAATTTCCCCCTTTTATACATAAGCCATAGCCAAATACTTCACTCTCGACCTAGTTGAGCTAGTTGAGTCTTGGAAAGAATTGATTGATGAACATGTGAATTTGGAGAAATTGTGAAGAGGAAGAATTCTATTTATTGTAAGTGGGAACTAGTTTGATGTGTATATCTAGATGTGGTTCAAAGTTCTTTGTAGTATTTTTTTTTTATGTTATGCATTCCCTTTGCTAAAAAAAATAATAATAAAGGGGATGTAAAAAAAAAGAGAAAAAAAGGTGAAAAAGAAAAAAAAAGAAAAAGAAAAAAAAGCAATAAATCTTTGTACTTTATTTTGTTTCAATTTTCTTGGTAAATGTGGTTGTGTTTTGTAATTGTAAATGAGTGAAGACATTCTTTAGTTTGGAATTTGGTGGATGAAGCGAGCAAGCGTCATTTTGACTCAACTAGCGAAACTTTTACACCTTCCTTGAACTTAAATTTTCACACCTTCACCCAAGCCTCATTACAACCCATTTTATGAATTCCTTGTTTTTGGTGCAATCCGGAATTTAGGTGAACATGCAAGGTCAAGTAGAGCGCATGCATTTAGACTTGGAGTTGAGTGAAATCTCTAGCCCATACTTGTGTGATACATAATTGAGAGATGTGAGATTTTTCACCATATAATTTCATCTTCTTAATGTGAAGCCGGGTATGCTTTGTGATCATCTTGTCTAGCGTTCACGATTGAAGTGCATTCATTCTATCTTTAATGTCATGGTTCATTTTGCACAAGGTGTGTCATCTTGATTCTTGAATTGGTTGTTAGCTCGTTATAGTGGATGACAAGGTGAATAGCTCTATATGTTTGATTTTAGTTACAAGTAGACGGCTCGGGCATGTGAGTGTAGTAGTTAGTTTAATTAGTAGGTATTGTTGGTTTTTTTGTTTGTTGGTGATTTTTGTGATTTTGTGGGTACATCATCTATAAACCCTCACGAGACCTCACTCGTCCACTAGGGCTACCTAGGGGTTCCAAGGGCTTGTTGCATATGCCAAATGCAACCGTGATCACCTACGGAAGTGGTACTAGTTAGGAGTATATGGTTATGTTAATTTTAATTTGCTCGGGACTAGCAAAGTTTAAGTGGGGGAAGATTTGATAACGTGTATTTTATACACGTTTTGTCTTTTATTCTTTTGCATTTTTGTTAGTTTCGAATGTTGTTTTATCGATATTAATTATGTTTTTCATCTTTCAGGCCTCATGCTTAATTGTTGAAAAGATGGATTATTTTGGGCTTGGAAGGCGAAGAAATTCAAGAGGATAGTTAGAAGATGCATGCTCGCAATGCCGGGAGGTGTTTAATGCATTATATTGAAGATTTTATCTCGTACGGGCAGCTGTACGGCCGTTCAACAGGCCGTTCAAAGGAGCAGAATTTTCGTACGGGCAGCTGTACGGCCGTACAGCAGGCCGTACGGAGCTGCTGAGTATTAAATGAGCAAAACATCTCTAAACCTAATATATCTTAACCTATATCACAACTTAACCTACTTCATCTTCTTCTTTGCCTCTTCAAGAACACAATTAGGATTAGTAGGAATTAGAGAGGAGACATTAATTACTTGTAATCTAGCATTGATTATGAGTAACTAACTCCATTTATTTGGCTCAAGGAGGATTTCTTGTACAAAACCCATTTCATTTAAGTAAGGTTTATTTTCACTCTATCTTGAATGCTTGTGATGTATTGCTTATGATTTTGCTTGGAGATTGTAAGTTGCTTCACCTTACTCTTCTCGTATCTTCAATTGCTAATTGATTGTTCTAATACGTAATCGTTAGTTCATTCATTATAGTAGCACAAGATTTAGTGTACTTAAATCCACAACATTCAAGTGCAAATACCTTGGTTGAGCTTCTCATCCTTGGGTATGTCCTAGCCTCTCTTTGTTTAATTCCTTGATTTGGTTATACTAGTAGTGCTTCATTATTGGTAGCTATTATCAAGAGAGCTAATTTATGTGCTTCACTAAATTAGTGTTTTTAGAAGAGAAATAAGTGATTGTGTGCTTCACCAATTATCTTGGTTAGGTAGAATTGATTAAATCTTGCTTATAAGTGTATGGGTGAAGAACTTGAGTTTCCATAATCCTTGGGTCAAATATCTCTTATGTTGCTCATTTACTCATTGTGTTGGTAAATTTGGATAGTTGCCATTAACTTAGTTGTATTTTTGTAGCAATTTATTTATTGTATGCAAGGTGTTTGATAAAACACCTTAACCAAACTCAAAACCCCCATTGGTTCATACTTCTAAATTGTAAGAGGCAATCTACTCGAAATCGATATTGAGAGTCCTTCCCTGTGAACGAACTACGAAAAACACTACCTTCAATATCAAACCAAACCAAAATTCCCCCTTTTGAAAATTTTAAAACCCAACTAAATTATATATTATAAAAATCGATCCAAATCCAACCGATTCTTAATGTATTGTATTTAATTTTTAAAATTTTTAAAATTTTTAAAATACCAAATCTACCCTAAATTTGAAGTACGAATGGAAGTTCACGTGCCTGAACAGCGTGATTACACGAGGACGTACCCGATAACAAATATTTCATTAAAACCGTGGGCTTCTCTCTGTTTTAAAGCACCTGTTACTCACCAACAGCCAAAATTTCATGAGTACAACACCTCTGCATAGCCTATATTTGCCAAAATTTCATGAATACACAGCCTAATATTTGCCAAAATTTCATAACCGCATACACCTCAAACATGCACCTCTACATGCACAAATATTTGTATAAGTATTGAACTCTTTGGGGTAGAGTTCATCACTAAATTTTATTGCTCACTCTCCTTGCTTTCTTTTCCAACCCAAGTTCAAGAACTCTGAATTCTTGCTAGTATAACTCATATATCTTGATAGTTTTAAGGTGCGGGTATGGGTAATTGTTGTCTACCATTTGTTGGACACGATGACAGCGAAGAAAATGCAATGGAAAGTTTACCATTGCATAGTGAAAGTCATCGGAGTCATAGGATAACGAGGCATGGTGGTATGCAAGCGACCAATTCTCTCCCTACGTATACTTCTTTTCCGAAGTATACGCCTTCTAGGAATAAGGAGAAACAAAGGAGAAAGGCTCAGTATGCTTTTCGGGGGTACTTACAGATCGGTGACTTTATTTCTCTTTGCAGATCGGTGAAGGTACTTACAGCCAGGTTTATCGGGCTCTTGATCTTGAGCAGCATAAAATTGTTGCTTTAAAGAAGATCACAGTCAATGATTTAGAGCCCGAAACCATTCGCTTCATGGCCAGAGAGATTAGGATTCTTCGCCAGCTAGACCATCCAAACATAATAAAATTGGAAGGTGTAGTTGCATCAGCCATGTCATACAATTTCTACCTTGTCCTGGAGTACATGGAACATGATCTTGCGGGGCTTGCTTCCCATCCTGGCGTGAAGTTTACAGAAGCTCAGGTACTCGTGAAAAGTTTGTGCAATAGGTTGTGGTAGAGGTTAGGGAAAAATTCATGTTACAATTTAAGAAAACGTTGTACCTAGAGGTGTATTATTCATCGAGATGTTAGTGTAAGATTTTTTATATTTATATGTATAATAAAACTCAAGTTTTTGCAGGTCAAATGTTACATGAAGCAACTTTTTTGCGGACTTGACTATTGCCACCGTCAGGGTATTCTGCATCGCGACGTCAAAGGTTCCAACCTTCTTCTTCTATTTTTCATTTTTTTTATTTTTTTTTCTGCAAAGTAATTTTTAACCTCCTATCACAGGTTCCAACCTTCTGCTAGACAACAATGGAAACTTAAAAATAGCAGACTTTGGTTTGGCCAACTTTTACAATCCGCAAAAAGTTCGCCCGCTAACAATTCGTGTCGTTACTCTTTGGTACCGACCACCTGAGCTATTACTTGGCGCCACTTGTTACAATAGTGGTGTAGATTTATGGAGTGCTGGTTGTGTTCTTGCTGAATTGTATGCAGGAGAACCTATTTTCCCAGGGAGAACGGAGGTACATGATTTGCAAATGTATAGTTACAGACAAATAAACATGTAATGGCTACTAGAAAGATAAATAGCTGAAACAAGTTTGCTCTTACGGTTTATAGTCAATTTACTTAGAGAAATTAGTAGTCTACAATAGCAGCACCTTAGCATCTGCAATGTCAACTGTTTATAGTAATTTTCTTGTATGGCTATTAGTACTGTGTATTTGTCTACCTCTGATGATGGTGGAAAAGGAAAAACAATAAAAACATTAAATTTTATTTCCTCGTATTAGACTCGCCTTACATATCTATGAGAGGATGTTGTCAGTCTTAAGTTTAAGCCTCATTAGCCATATTTGATAATTGTAGCTTAACCATTTACCATCAAGTGGTGTGATCAGTTATGTTTATGTTTTCACATAGTGATAAGGCAATGCCTGATACTATAACTTCTAAGGCAGGTAGTCCTTCACGTTTGGAATATACATTATGACAAATTATCTCCTGAATGCAAAGCTAACTTTTTTTTTTGCTGGATTCTTTCTGGAGTGTGTCTGCGCATTGCGCAGGATAATAAATTAGCGAGCAAATTATTTTATTTCAGGTCAGGGTGAAGCAAAATGAGGGCTATGCATTGCGCGTAGGCCAAGTATTATTTCTACATTTCCTGCCATGGCGAACATGGCCTAGTTCATCGTTGCTATTACTGCATCAACTTTGCTGGTACAGATGAATGATGAAGTTGGTATCTTTCTGTCTGTTAGGTGGATCAGTTGCATAGAATATTCATGCTTTGTGGCTCCACTACTGGAGGAAATTGAAGCTGCGTCCTGCAGACATCTTCGATCCTCAAAAACCTTTTAAAAGGCGTGTTGCAGAAATTTTCAAAGGCATACCTGCACCAGCATTAGCTCTTATTGAGACCCTGCTTTCCATAGACCCTTCAGCTCGACAGTCTGCAATCGATGCTTTGAATAATGAGGTATTAAGTAGTTTTGCAAAGTTAGAATCCTTTTTCTTATTATAACTCAATCCTGAGAATTCTTGTTCTTCATACTCTTGATTTAAGGGCCTTTGGATATCTATTAAAATCCTCTAATAGGCTGTTCTTTCCTAAAAGTATTTTCTCTTGCAGTCCACCAACTCTGTATTTTTTTGCCTGTTATTCTACTTTCCCTTGTAATATATGCTTTAGAACCCTTTGCTTTCTTCTTGTTGAGCTACTTATTGATGTACAACTTGGTTTTTGTTGTAGTTCTTTTTGTCAGAACCGCTTCCAAGTAAACCTGAAGAGTTGCCAAAGTATCCTCCAAGCAAAGAGCTCAATGCTCAAGTTCGAGCAGCAAGAAGGTTCTTAATGTGGAATAATCTGTCTGCATAAGTGTATCGATGTGTGTGTGCGTGTTTGTCACATCCCCTTAACCTCCCTCGAGAATTATATGTTTCCACAGCTGTTGTAGCCATTAAATTTTTGTTCTGCCATTAGGTGTGAGCTGATTTATCTTAGCTAGAATAATGTTTTATGTTGTTATAAAGTACATTACTATTGGAACTTGTAGACAAGCGGTTGGAGGAAGCAAGGGTTACATATAGGATGTCAAACGGGAAGGGACAACTAAATCTAAAGCCATTCCAGCACTTCGGCACAATGCAGAATTGTACCTCTCAATGCTGGCGAGTTTTATTTATTATTAATAAATCTTTTGTACCTGTGTGATCCTGTCTTTACAATTGATAGTCTTTTGGCATCCCTATTCATTGAGTGGGTCGATAATTTGTATGCAGAAGCAAAGGCTTGAGGACAATTCTTGAATAAAAAAATTCAAGCCTCGTCAGGAAGAAGCTGCTTCTGGGATTTCAATTGATTTCCCTCAACTCCAAGCTTGAAAAGAACAAATCAGGGGTCCTGAGTAGTGAGGGGACTCTTCACAAATGAGCTTCACATTCTGGACCGTTGGCTCACTGAGCTGTCGGAGAAAAGTTTGGTAAAGATGTGGACTGTGTTCCCAGGATTTCAGCTTGAGCTAACTTATCCACAGCCATAAGCAGAGTATTTCCAACATGTATGTTTTACATAGATTTGCTTATAATGTAACTAATGTAATATTTCGGAAATCTTGTATCCGGATCATGATATTTTCGATTTTCTTCCTCGAAACTGTAGTTTTTTTAAAAATATTTCCTTATTTTGGATCTCAAAATTGAAAATTGTATTTATTAAAAAAATGGTAGAGTAATTGTCAAAAATAAAAATAAAAATGGTAGAGCTCCCAAATTTGTTAACAAAGTATGTTAACGTTTGTGATTATTTTATCAAAGTAGTTCCTAAATAATACGTGATATATCGTGTTTCCTGGATTCTACGGAGTATGGCCAATTACAATCTTTGTCAAGTGAATTAATTATAATAGCCAATTTGGTATATCTAGCATCGCTCGTTCATTTAATAGTTAATGAGCTAACCATGCTTTTGTGGGAAGAAGTTCAGAAGATCCTAGTACACTTGAGATAGTAACCTGTTTCTTGTTTTTCAATAACAAGGAAAGTTTTATGCATTTCAACTAGTTCACAAGTACATTTGTCTCTGTGTATATGCAGAGAATTTAAGAGGATGTCACTGTGCCACGTGTGTTAAATTGGATTGGAAATTGGAACTACGGGCTTTGTAGTTTTGCAAACAACTTGGAAAAACTAGAGTTTCCAAAACAAGCAATAAAATAGGTTAGATTCAGGACACATTATACTCTAGTCCAGATATAGAGTGATTTTGTTTTGTTTTTTTGTTTCTTGTTTCTTGTTTCTACATATTAATTGAAAAATTATTGTGTGATATTTTTAATTTTAGAAGGATATCTGAACATCCATAAGTTCGAGATTGATGACAGAGGATGAGAAGCGTGTGTGGCCTGTCAACTTCTCGCTAGCTGACCCAACAATGTTGGCCAGTGGGGGCGATGATGGTTCAGTCAAGCTCAGGAATATTAGTCAGGCAATTGTACTTTGCTCTTGGTGGATGTCAGCTTTGAAACTAAGGGGGGAGTTTGGATTGTTAGTGGGAATGGGAATGAGGGATATGGGAATGGGGGTTAATGAGAATGATATGCTATCCCAAAGGGAAGAAGGGTATGATTTATCCATCTAATGGGATGAAGTTCTCATTTCCAACTATTAAATTGCCAATCCAAACACCAACACATAGGTTTGGGGTTCCAATTCCCGTTAATAGGGCTCATTAACCATGAACCAAACGTCCCCTGAACGTATTGCAGTCTTCTATTCACTAGTGTATTGTGTATCCATGGGAGCAAGCGCTGGTACCATCAAGACTAAAGCCGATGTTTGTTGTGTTAAATGAGAAAACTATGGTTCTAACTTGTATTTCATTACACAAAGATCATGAATATATACACAGAGAGGTTGAGTTTATCAGACCAAATCTCAATAAATTATCCTAAATGTTGCTACTCCCCTATTCTATGGTATTTGCTGTAAATGCAAATATACACATTACATAAATACACAATCAATAACAATATTACAGCACATAGTTGTTAATTCCTCTAATATGCCCCCTCAAGATGGAGCTCGGTTAGAGAGTCCAATCTTGATCTTCATAAGTTGAAAATGAGTGCGTGGAAGAGGTTTCGTCAAGGCATCAGCTAGCTAGCTGGTCTTCTAAAGATACATGAGTGACACGTAAAGCTCCACGTTGTACCTGATCTCGAATAAAATGATAATCAATTGCGACATGTTTCATCCTAGAGTGGAAGATAGGATTGGAACAAAGATAAGTTGCACCAATATTGTCACAATAGATAACTGGAGCAACAGGAATACAAATGCCAAGTTCAGTTAATAGAGAACAAATCCAATTGAGTTCAGTGCCTGTAGAAGCAACTGCACGATATTCCACTTCAGTTGAGGAACGAGCAACTGTTCGTTGTTTCTTAGATGACCAAGATGTATGATTACAACCAAGATA
This sequence comes from Saposhnikovia divaricata, assembly GCA_036435485.1. NCBI lineage: Eukaryota > Viridiplantae > Streptophyta > Magnoliopsida > Apiales > Apiaceae > Saposhnikovia > Saposhnikovia divaricata. The sequence goes on from CM071598.1 coordinate 64,297,662, forward strand.
AATTATGTAAGCACTAGTTGAGGTATAGTCATCCTTATTACACCCCAATCAGCATCAGAAAAAGCATGAAGTGATAGTGTAGTGTTCTGGTGCAGGACAAGAGCATGATTGACTGTACCACAAAGGTAGCGAAGTATTCGCTTGATAGCAGTCCAATGATCAGTAGTAGGACGATGCATGAACTGAGACAACTTGTTAACATCATATGCAATATCAAGGCGAGTAAGGCAAAGGTATTGGAGGCTTCCAACAATTGCTCTATATTCAGAAGGATCACACAAAGTAGTGCCTGAACTGACAGTGATGTAGGCTCAATGACAAGTGGAGTGGGAATAGGTTTGGCTCCAATCATATTCGTGCGAGTGAGAAGGTTAGTGATGTACTTCCGTTGAGAGAGAAGTAGACTAGTAGGTGTTTTGACAACCTCAACACCAAGAAAGTATGTTAAATCACCAAGGTCTTTGATAGAAAATCTTTGCCCAAGGAGAGCAATGAACTTTTGAACAGTAGTTGCATTATTTCCTATAATGACAATGTCATCAACATACACAAGAATATAGATTAAATTCCCATTAGTATTAAGGATAAATTATGATGTGTCTGCATAAGAATTTTTAAACCCCGAGGCTATAAGAAATTGTTTTAACTCATAATACCAAACACCTGATGCTTGTTTTAAACCATATATAGCCTTGCGTAACTTGCAAACATGTGTGGGATTATCATGATCAATAAAACCAGGTGGTTATGCCATAAACACATCTTAAAATAGATGACCTTGTAGAAAAGCATTGTTAACATCAAGCTGACGAAGCAACCAGCCTTGATTAACAACATTACTAAGGACCAAACGGACTGTAGTTTGTTTAACAACTGGACTGAATGTGTCATAATAATCAACACCTAGTCGCTGATTGAACCTTTTTGCAACAAGTTGCGCTTTATACCTGTCAATAGAGCCCTCAGGTAAATGTTTAATTTTAAAAACCCATTTACAATCGATAACATTTTGATTTGGGTTTGCTGGAACAAGTTCCCATGTTCCATTTCGTACAAGAGCATCATACTCCTCTGACATAGCCTGGCGCCATTTAGGATCTTTTAGGGCTTGGGTCAAAGTGCGTGGCTCAGTAGGATGATTAGAGGTGATGGTGGCAGAAAGATTAAGCTTTTGAACAGGTTTGTGGATGTCATTTTTGGCACGTGTGGTCATGTGATGGGTGTTGGTCTGCGAAATTTCATTAGGTACCTCGGAAGAAGTTGATGGGGCAGTAGATGAGTGATTGAGTTGGCCATTACTTGTGGCACTAGAATGATCTTGACAATTAGATGGTGTGTTTTGGTCCATCAAAATATGTCTAGGAGAAGGTGAAGTTTTAGATAAATTATGGTCAAGTAGAGGTTGGTAGTGATATGGATCTGAGCGTAGTGGTGAAATCGTGGACGTTTCATGGAATGGCACAACTGTAGTAGGAAGAAATGATGTAGGTGGACACCAGTTTGCAAATGTCTTTACACTAGGATGATCAAGATGACTCTGAATGGATTTAAATGGAAATACAGATTCTACAAATTTGACATGACGGGATGTGTAAAATTTAGAAGTAGAGGGATCAAGACAAAGATATGCACTTTGGGTAATGGATTACCCAACAAACACACAAGGAATGGAACGAACCTCAAGTTTATGACTAGAATACGGACGAAGCCATGGATAACACAAGCAGCCAAAGGTGTGAAGTTTTGTATAATTTGGTGGAGACTTAAAAAAGGGACTAATAAGGATAGGAAAGTGAGAGTATGGGTGTCGGCATTCGATTTATGAGATAAACTGCAATTGCAAATGCATAGTTCCAGAATATGAGTGGAAGTGATGCATGAGTGAGAGAAAGACCAGTTCAACAATATGTCGATGACCACGTTCGGAGAGACCATTGTGTTCAGGTGATTGTGGAGGGTACGTGAGATGAGAAATTCCATGAAGTGGTAAGAATTGATCTAAGGCCTTGTATTCTCCACCATTATCAGAGTACATAGTGACAATTGACTGTTTGAAGTAATTTTCTACTAGTGCTTTGAAACGAACAAAAACATCACAAACATGTGACTTTTTCTTTAAGGGATAATACCACATATAATGAGTGAAATGATCAACAAATATAACATAATATTTAAATCCATCCACATAATAAAGTGGAGATGTCCAAACATCCGAAAATATAACTTGTAATGGATGAGACGAGGTAATTGTAGAAGTAGAAGGAAGTTTGTGACTTTTATTACTTAAACACGCATTACAATGATGATTTTCTGAAACAGAATAAGATAAAGAAAATGTTGACATTATATGATGTAAAATGTGTGATGTAGGATGCCCTAGTCTAGAGTGCCATGTAGATGAAGTAGTCTTGATGCTGGAAAAGGCAATAAGCAGAGAAGATGTTGTTGGAGAAGAGGTTGGCCACTCATAAACTCCATCTTTACTATATCCCGTCATGAGAATTTCCCCTATGCTTAGATCCTTAACATGAAAAAGAGTAGGTAAGAATTCGATGGAAACTTGATTAGTATTGCAAAATGGTATATAGAGATAAGGTTCTTTTTCATGTTAGGACGCATAAAATGTTATGTAAATTAAATGAACGAGTAGGACTAGAAATAGTGGTTGAACCAGTATGGGTAATGTGAAGACCTGAGCCATCGCCGATCATAACATCATCAGATCTTGCATAAGGAGAATGAAGGGAAAGATTATTCAAATCCACAGTGACATGGTGTGATACCCCGCTATCAAGCAAACATGTGGGGGAGCCAATGTGTTCAAGAGATGCCTGATGTGCTTGTGGTTTCCATGAAGGAGTAGGATGTGGTTGCCATGGAGAAGTTGGACGTGGAACCTGTTGACGTGCTGGAGTGGAGGAAAACTGATTAGTCGATAAGGGCAGCGTTTGACAGTGTGTCCTTGAACACCACATCCTTGGCAGTGTCCAAGATATGGACGTGATAAAGGATGATCATTGCGCGAAGAATTTACATGTTGTCCATGGTTGTTAAAAGCGGGTGCAGAAGGACGCCAAGGCCGACTGTGACGTTGATTGCGTTGATTGACAGGATTCGCAGTGGCTGGAAAAGGTGATGGTGATGTATTATGTTGTTGGAGAGATGCCTCCTTGTTGAGAAGTTTCTCATGAATTTTATCAAATGAAATTGGCGATCCTCGAGCATTAACTGCATCAATAATTCCTTTGTATTCTTCGCCAAGACCATCGAGAATTTTGTCAATAAGATCCTCATCATCAATGGGTTTTCCAAGTAGAGCGAGTTCATCAGCCTTGTTTTTAATAAACTGCATATATTCAGAGATTGCTTTGGAGCCCTTGACACAATTTTTCAACTGGTCCTTAATTTGTTTGATGTGGTCACGGGATGGTTTACCATAAGTATTAGCTAATGTGACCCAAGCTTCATGAGATGTGGTGCTGCGTGCAAGTAGAGATTGAATGGGTAGAGAGACTGCACCAAGAAGTGCACTAAAGAGAAGACGGTCTTGACGCTTCCATGTTGCGTAGGCTGGATTTGGAGAAGACTTATCACTTACTGTGATAGTTGGTTTTGGACAGAGATTTGAACCATCAATAAAGCCATAAAGATCATATCCTTCTAAGAGAGTTCTGATTTGAAGACTCCAGGTGATGTAATTGTTGGGGATTAATTTGGTGATGTTTGTAATGTTGATACTAACAAGTAGATTAGTTGGATCTTGTGTATTTTGAATAATGGCATGAGAAGTGGTAGAGGAATCAGCGGAATTCATTATAAAAGTTGTAGGAGAAAAGAAAAGAGAGAAAAAAAAATAGATGTTAGATTCGTGTTTGCTCTGATACTATGAGAAAACTATGGTTCTAACTTCTAACTTGTATTTCATTACATAAAGATCATGAATATATACACAGAGAGGTTGAGTTTGTTAGACCAAATCTCAATCAAATATCCTAAAGCTACTACCCTATTCAATGGTATTTGTTGTAAATGCAAATATACACATTACATAAATACAGAATTAATAACAATATTACAGTACATAGTTGTTAATTCCTCTAATATTAAATTCTCCTCAAATTATGGTCAGTCCCTTGCATTTAGTTCAGCAGATCACAAAATCTATCATTGTGATTTCCGTAACATGAAGATGCCTCTGTGCACATTAATTTGTCTCAATAACATTGTGAGCTACATCAATCGTTGATTCAGTGTTTCTAATTAAATTGGGTTAAATGGCAGTTTCATCATTGAAGCGAGAACCAACTTGCAGGTAGGTCATTGAACCGAAAAAACTTACAGTCAACTAGTTCAACCATTTAAAACTTTCATTTGGGTGATCACCGTCAATAAACGTTAAAAACATTACGGAAAGCTTATTTGGAAAATGACATGCCTGACCCAATTATGACCCATTTCAAATTTGATCCAACCACCACCAACCCACCCGAACTATAGCAACCACTCTAAATTACTTTAATATTCTTATACACATGTGAATAAAATAAAATCGATACTCCATTTCTCTCCATTATATCAATGAATTCTGGAAGTACCAAATTCTTTTGATAGGATTGGATGGCAATTAACCCGATAACACTTTCCTGGAGGGGACCTAATAACACTTCACGGTGGCGGAGCAAACCCACCAATTAAATGAGCTAAAAAAAATAACAGATAACACTTATATTAAGCTAAAAAGAGAAAAAAAAAGCTTATATTTTGCCAAGCGGGATACAAAGATTTGAGAGAAGCAAAGGCCTTTCTAGAGTTACTATCAGTTGTGTTCTGCGAAAGTATTGTGCTTACTAACCCATCTAACACACTTTCCTTTTCTTCGCCGGAGTTCTCACCGGTAAGTGCTTCTGGTTTCGCCGGAGTTGATTATGCTGGTACTTTACGAATTCTTGAGGAAACCCATGGATAAGAGATCATCTCTCACGCCCCGGCATTCTTCTGGACTGGGTCGTGGATATTCCGGGAATGGGTCTTTCGTTTTGATCGGAACCGGGAAGTTGGGTGGGTTTGTTCAGGTGCGTCAATTTTTCATTTACTAGATCCACATTAGGTGTTTGCTGAGTTGCAACTGATCTGGCAACATTTTTCTTAGTTGTATGCTGAGTTGGAGCTGATTAGGCGATGTTTAACTTTTCTCCAATAAAAGTCAAACAGATTTAACTGTAGTGAAAATTTCCTTTCACTTCAATGATTTGATTGCAAGGTTATTTAGGTTTAGTTACTTGGATGAAAGTTTTTTCAGTTTAATGACTCACCTGCAAATTGGGCGTCACTTCAATGATGAAACTGCCATTTAACCCTAATTAAATTGTAATTCAACGTTTGGTGCTCCTTTTTTTGAATTATACTTAGTGAAACATTAGAACTAAGATCTGGATAATGTATAATGTATAATCTATACTAATACTATCTATACTATTATATACTCCCTCCCTCCCACTGGATTCTTTACAGTTACTAATTTGGGACGTCCCACCCATTTATCTACATTACCAAAAATAGTAACTTTTAATAATAAAATACATTATTACATCCACTACTTGACTACTTCACTCTACTTTTTCAACACTTTACACTACTACACCCACTACTCCACTACTTCACTCTAATTTTTCAACAATTTACACTATTACACCCACTACTTTACCTATTTTAACAATAAAATCACTATTACACCCATTACTACACTATTACACCCACTATTTAAATTATATTCCTTGGTCTCCGTGCCCAGCTCAGATGTAAAGATCCCAGTGGGACGGAGGGAGTAAAATAAGAAACATTAAAAGTTTGGTTGTTCAGTCGGTATGGTATCACATATTTACTTTTACTTAACGAAACATGTTATTGTTACTTAATTATTGTTACTTAATTATTTATAATAATAAATAACTAATAAATTTCCTTTTTCAGTTAAAACATGTCACCTTTTCTATTTTTTAATAACTAATCAATTTCTTTTTTTCATGTAAAATACATTATATTTTATATTTTATCTAACTAAAAATTTTTCTTTTCTAAAAACACTATGAGCAATTCTATTTAATAAAATAAAATATTATAATTACTAATAATTAATCAATTACATTTTCAGCTAAAATATGTTACTTTATTTATTTTTTTTCCTGTAAAACCTATTTTGGGTAGCTTTATTTAAGTAAAATAAAATAATATTATTATAATACATAACTAATAACTAACAGATTACGTTTTTCAACTAAAACATATTATCTTTTCTATATTTAAGCCTACAAAATTTATCTCTTAATATTTTGAATTCAAATTAAAAAAAAGTTTCCATTATATTAAAGAAATCCGTGCATTGCACGGATTTTAAGCTAGTATATTATAATACCATAATCATTAAAAATTTGGTATTTCGTGTATTCATAATAACCATTACTTAACTATTCTTTACTTATTTTATTTTATTTTGGTACATATTTATTTTATAGTTACGGAAAATCCTATTTCATAAAATAAAATAACTATATTATAGTTATTAATAACTAACCAATTACATTTTTCTAACTTTTCTAACTAAAATCTTTTATTCCCAAAAATACCACAGATTGTTCTATTTGATGAAATAAACTAACACTCACTCCGTCATTTGTTTACAAATAAGTTGGACACAGAAATTAAGAAAAAGTGTAAAATAATAGAGAAAAGTAAGAAAAATGAATAAAATGGTGGGACCAATGAATATTTTATGTAATAAAGTGAGTTTAGTGGAGGAACTAGTGGGTGTAGTTACTTTTATATTATAAAACTTTACTATTTTGGGTAAATTTTTTAATGTAAAGAATTGAGAAGAATATCCAAAAAAAAGGAAAGTGTAAAGAAATGAGAGGGACAGAGGGAGTAATATTACCATTACTAATAATTAACTGATTACCTTTTTCAGCGAAAATGTAATATCTTGCCTATATTTTGTAACTAAAATATCTCCTTTTCAAATGTGTTTTCTTACTTAACTATCCTTATTTAAATATTTATTATTAGTATAATTCATAAACTAACCAATTATTTTTTTCAAGTAAAACACATTAACTTTCTAACCAAAACATCTCATTTCCAAAAGTATCACGTACCATCCTATTTATTATATTTAATAAAATATAATAATAATATTATAATTACTAATACATAATTGATTACCTTTTATACATAATTGAGTAATATCTGTTTGATATTTTTTTAACTAAAATATCTCCTTTTTAAACTTTCTTTTCTTACTTATTTATCATTACTTAAATATTCACTATTGGTTAAAATATGTTAGCTTTTCTATTTTTTAATAACTAATTTTTTTCAGGTAAAACACATTATCTTTTATATTATAAAAATATCACAAGCAGTAATAAAATAAAGTAATAATATTATAATTACTAACAACTAAAAAATTAAATTTTCAACTAAAACACATTACATTTTATATTTTCTCTTACTAAAACCTCTTTTTTTCCAATAGTATCATGCATGAATAATTATATTCAATAAAGTAATACCATGATAATTAATAATTGACTAATTACCTTTTTCAGCTAAAATGTATCATCTTATCTATATTTTGTAACAATTTTTATTTCCTTTTTTAGAAATATTACGGCCAATATATAGAGAGAATGACCTAAATGCCTCAAAATCAGCCTCCCATGTACCAAAATATCCGTTTGCGGAAACTTGGCCCTATCTACCCACGGGATACGCTACTGCATGTAGCGTGTCCCAAGTCTCTTTCTCCCCTCTCTGCTCTCGTCTGTGTCATCTCTCTCGCTGTCGTCTCTCTCCGCTCGTCTCTTTCCCCGCACCACTACCATCAGCATCGTTTCTCCATCTCCCTTCCTCCATCCTCTCTCTCGTTTGTATCTCTCTCTCTCTCCCATGTATCCTTCAAGCGGCCCCGCAGGGGCTTTTCCCGATTTTGACGAAAATTGGATTCGATTTGGGGGTTTTCATTCCGGCATAAGGAATTGATTGAGAAGGGTATAGGGTTGTAGATCGTCGAAAGGCGATTCGAATGGTCTATATAACATAAACGGACAGTTAAGGAAAATATACGAACGGAGCTTGCCGGATTTTGGATTTTATCGTCGAAAATCGCCAGAGAGAGGGGAGAGTCGCGTGCTTTCTACGCTACTGTCACTGCCGTATTTCAGTGACATGTGCTTGGAAGTGGCGTGTCTCACTAATATCACGATATCTTCAGTTTCGTGACATGCTTACACGGAACACCAACTAACGTATCTCAACTAACGTATCTCAGGATAATATTGTCGGTATTTAGGACCAACTTTCTGAATATCATTATTTTGGATCAGGGCTATTTATTTTTGATTATTTAGTGCCTTCACCCCTATATATATATATATATATATATATATTATGAAATCATATCATTTAAAAAATTAATTTACAAAATTCATATCTTAAAAAAATCATTTCATAAAAAATCATATAATATTAAAAAAAATCCATGCATCGTACAGATTTCGCTAGTTTAAGTCATAATGACCGTCCTGTATAATTAAATGTCTAATAATATGAATTTGAGGCGCATTTGCAGAAATCATTTTATAGTTTATTCGCATAAAATATATACATGGGATAGTTGTCCAAATCTTTAGTAGTATAAAGCAACGAAATGCTAACATGACAAACATCTCAGATTAACAATCCATGAAGCTGCATAAACTACCCCGCCAAGAGGTTTGGCTGCTAAATAACTTATCCATGAAATATAGCAATTCCATCTTACTGAAAAGGCGATTAAATAATCCATGGAAATTTTCATTTCCATCTAGCATGGAAATAGAAGCATACAGTAGAAAGTAAAAGAGAGTATATAATAGTAGCTTTCTGAGCCAATATGACTCAATCAAGGATGGCTTAACTATACAGGTCATCTTCATCATCCACGCCTGCAGCACAGGAGCTGCAAATGGATCAAAGCCAACTGCCGCAGTACCACTAGCTTCTCAAAATCGGAACTCGGAGCCAAACCCTCTAGACTGTTGCAACGTCTGGGCGAATGCCTGATACTTCAAAGTAGATCCCAGCCACCTCATCTAGAGCATACTTCTAGACTGTTGCATACTTCATTGATTATTCAAAGTTGATCCCAGCCACCTCATCTTCAACATCATCTTCCTCCATAGCCTCAGGATTCTCGGCCCTCTTCTTCTCCTTCTTAATGTCCTACAAAAATGAAAGGAAAAGCTTTGAATATATGCACCTTTGAATGTCTAAAAATGGTCAGAGCTACTGAGCTAGTACAATCACTTACTTTCTCAATATTCTCCCTGATGGCATATTTGCATGCCCTTCGGCATATTTCTGTTATATCAGCACCACTAAATCCTTGAGTGTACTTGGCAAGTGCCATCAAATAACATCTAGAAACGGGTGACTTCCTGAGGCACGACTTACATATTGGATGGCGGGATAACTCATAAGGCAGGGGAATGTAAATTAGCTGGTCATGAGGTCCAGGTCCCAAAAGGCAAAAGTGCAGGATCAATAATATCAGGCCTACTGGTATCCCAAATAATGAAAGCACTCTTCTTAGCCAACATGCCATCCATTTCAGTTGAGAGTTGATTCAAAACCCTATCAGCGGCTCCACCAGCATCCAACACTGCTTCCCCTCTGAAAGGATTAGGTAATGTGTTATTAGAACCTTGAAAAACACAAAGAAAGAAGTGAACAGATCTAGTATAAATCAAACCTGAGTGGCAATTGAATCCAGTTCGTCAAAGAATAAGACACGAGGAGCAGATCCACAAGCCTTGTCAAATATTTCTCGTACATTAGCCTCACTTTTTCCAAACCACATGGTAAGCAACTCGGACCCTTTTAATACTAATAAAATTAACTTAACATTCATTAACAATTGCCTTGGCAAGTAATGTTTTCCCACATCCAGGTGGCCCATTGAAAAGAACTCCCTTTGAGGGCGACATGCCAAACTTTTCGAACTTCTCAGGATGCTCCACATGATATTGAACAGTCTGCAGCAGCCCAAATTACATGTGTAAACAACTTGGCTCACAAGATATGGGGAAAAAAAATCATCACACACACACACACACTGAGTATCTAAAACTAATATTACCTCATGTAGTTCCCTCTTTTGACATTTTCCAAGCCTCCAATATCTTCCAAACTAACATTAGGCACTCCAACAACCTGAAAAAAGAGGAACGAGACGATTAAAAGTTAATAAAAACAGACACTGAACACCAAATACAGCAAGAAATATCCTAGGCCAGCAGTAAAAGCACTACTTACTGTCTCACACAGAGCAGAGGGATTGCTAGTTCCAAGAGCAGTGTGGAAGTGCTAATTAGTAACAGCCATTGAATTCAGTATCTCTGCATCTATTGTGTCATCTTCCAAAGTGATAACATCCATCTTCTATATTGTGATGGCAAGAATCATGATTATTGCCTAGGCAAGAGAAATTAATATTTAGAGTCATGGTCTTTTGCAACCTGTTCATTCCGGTAAGTATGAGAGATCTTGCAGTATCTGCTCCAAAACAATTGAACAGGCAAACAATCTGAGCCCCCAAAGACCGAGCCCTGCTATAGACATTGCTGTCTTGCTTTCCTTGTTGTAATTCATTTGATACAGTACATAAGCCATTGCTGGTGGAAGAATTCCGTACAAGATTGTCATACAATGACCTCCCTGTTTCATATTAGAAAGCAAAGTTATTAGGTGAATTTAAAGTGATTTGAAGACTTGTTTCAGGTTCAACAATTATATCCCAGAACTGAACTTGCAAACTATCAAAGAAAGTGATGCTTATGTGTAAGCTTAATGCTGTTTGCATACTATATAAAATTAAACTCTGTGTGGTCTACCATGTTAAAGGCTTCAGACTGGACAAGAATATAGAATAGAGCGCAAATAAGAACACGTCTGCAATGTCTGTTGCGGCACAGCATGCATCTGGAACTGTTCACACAAACAGAGCTGGCACAACTACCATTGATGTTGCTGTGATGTTTGCCTCATTCTTTCCCCACCAGTGGTTTAGCCAAAGTTGTTTGCTTGGTTCCTACTAGAGTTGTGCATTTCAATTGGTACTGGTTGGCTGTGTTAATTCTATGATACAATGTAGCTGGTCAAATCGATAAGTATAAGAATAACAAGTAGATCATTAAGCACCTAACCGGAGTAAATTTTGAGGGAGAACTTTTCGGTAGCATACTGATCAATTCATAAATCATGTTCATTTTACAAAAGAGCCTGTTAAAGTCCACTAACTACTAATGTGGTCGGGCGTACACGGCGAGAGGATGCTGATTTTTCACCAAGCAAACACAAAAGACCACTCTGTACTCCTCATTATCCACTAACATACTATAAGGTCTTATACACTATATTATTGAATTAAATCAATCTATCACAATATAATAACTATATCGACAAACCCCAAGTACATGCAAGTAACAGTGGTAACCAAATGGAGGGAGCATAATATAGGACAAATCAGACTAACGAAACCGCAAGCTGAAATGCTCATTGAAACCAGAATTCAACTTCTAATTTTATATTTGATTGTATTCCGTGATTCAGTTGTAAGATTGTAACTTTGTAAGGCTATTATATGTAAGTTTAAAAGCCTCCCGTTACAGGGAAATGTGCCTTACGGAGCTTTTGGTTGATTTTTGGCTGGATTTTACGTGGGTTTGTAGAATTTTGGCTAAATATTAAGCAGGCTTATTTAATTTTAACAACACTGCCTGACTCAAAATAAATGAGTATCATGCCTAAATGTCAGCAAATTTTTAGACCATTCTATCACATTCTGTTGAACTTAAAACATCGTCAAAGTAAAGTTTACGAAAGAAGCAGGAACACACACATAGATGGAAGCCAAAAAGAAGAAAAAGAAGCAACCGATGGGTGCAAGGCTGATAATCTATGTAGACGATGAGAGCAGGTCCTAATAAGTTAACATAGGTGATTGTCAAATACTTAACTGGTTACATGAAGAGATTTAAATGATTATTTCCTTTATAGTTAGTAATGACTGCCTGAAAGCAATCACAACACCTGAAAAAATTGTTTTAAACTCCATATACATGCCAAAGAATCACATACAATCAAAAGATTATCAAGACTCCACAACCCCAAAATTCCAATATTCAAATCACGGAATAATAGAAGTAGATATAGAACTCAATTCAGCCAATAGATTTCTATTTCATCAAATTCAAGTGTTTTTAACAATTACCTGACACACCATGGATGGATATATTTATCCAAACCCACCCACCAACTCTATGCCAGCAAGAACTCTCAATTCTCAATATTCAATTCTTCAACCCCAGATATCAGATAAGGTATGCCATGCAGATTGATACCTAAAATTCATTAGGAGAAGATTTTTCTTAAATTTTATGAAGTTAAAGAAAATAGAGTTAATAATTAAGGCAAAGAAGTTAAATTTTACACGTCCAATCTTTAAAAAGTGTTGAATTGACCTTTTACAAGTACCAAATAAAAACTAAGATGTTGTGCTATTATTCCATATATAAGTAACTTTTTAAAGGGTTAATTGGCTAATTCATAACTGAACTCGTACTCAACTTGCAGTTGGGTAATCGAACTTAAAAAACTTGCAATTGGGTGAGTACACTAATAATTGATTGCGATTAAATCATTAAACATGAAATAACTTGCATAGTCATTAACTCGTGTTGACTTTTAACGGTACCCGTTAAGGGTTGCCACGTGTGATGCCATATAATTATTTTAACTTAAAATTGTTTTACTTATTTTTTTTTCTCTCCTCTTTCTTCTCTCTCCCCCGATACTCTCTTCTCTCTCTCGTATCTCTCTGGTATTTTTCTGCCTTCTCTCTCTCTCTCTCTCTCTCTCTCTCTCTCTCTCTCTCTCTCTCTCTCCCTCTCTCCCTCTCTCTTCCTCCCTCCCTCTCACTCCTGTCTCTTCTCTCCCTCTCTTTCTGCCCAGGCCGCCGCCACCACCATCCACACGGTGGTGGTTCTTTTTTCCGGCGACTCCATCGCCTTCCACCCACACTCAACCACCATCCCTATCTTCTCCTCTTTCTTTCCCCCCTTAATCTCTATCTCTCTCGACCTCCAACACCACCTCCACACCGACGGCCAAAATGTGGTGGTGGTCCACCTACCTCCGGCCATGAAACCACCCTTATTCGATTCGTCTCATCCTCCTCATTGTCTCCATAACCTTCAATTTCACCTTCCATTCCCAAATCAAAAACCCCTAATTCACCTTAAACCCTAATTTACACCTTAAATTCATAAAATCCCAATTTATACCAAAAATCAAAATTTGCAGAATTTGATTTCGAGGGTGCACTTTTGAAGAGGATGGAGAGAGAAGAATTTTGGTTACTCATACCCACGATTTGGGCTTCAAAATCATATAAAACGGAGGCTTTGATGTTTGAAAATTGAAGAACATAAAAGAAAAAGAAAAAGATTGGAGAGAGAGAGAGAGAGGAGAGGCGCGGGAGAGAGATGACGGGGGGATTCTGTGCAGGCAGGTGGGTGGGGGGTTGGGGGGGGGGGGGTTGGGTCGGTTGGGTAGAATAAAAGAAAACTAAGAAAAAGTTATATATTTTGTACTTAAAATCCCCAAAAATATTCTTGGCCCCTAATTTTCACCATCTCAGCAGACAACGTGTATAATTTTTAACACATCAGCACACCACGTCAGTTTTCCGTCACGGACGTTACATGGAGTTGACGGCGATTACCTAATTGAAAGTTTTAATTACTTTGATGAGTTGACTGCAAGGTTTTTGAGTTCGATTACCCAACTGCAAGTTAAGTACGAGTTCAGTTATGAATTTGCCAATTAAGCCAATTTTTAAATGAATTAGGGAACAAGGAGAGGGTACTATATCTAGACAGAGACAACAAAAACACAAGTAAAAGAACAGAATTTCATCTCTGAGTCTCTGACATAACATGAGAAAATCAATAATTCAATTAAACAGATTTCCAGTAATCAAACATTATAAATATATGATAATAACTACATCTCTTATTAGCCGACAAGGAAGTCCTGCTTAACAAGGTTTTCATTCTTCTGTAGCAGTAATTTATATAAGTAATTTATATATGTTACTCGGACTCTTCATTTTACCTTGGAGTACCGGTGTCGGACACTCGACACTCGGACATGGACACTCGGACTTGGACACTTATTTTAAGCCAAAAACATGTGCATTTTTCAAAATGTTGCCGAGTCTGGTACTTGGACACGTACCCATGTCGGACACTTATAGCCTAGTCTGAGTAACATAGCTTTCATATGTAACCATTGTTGTGAAAGACAACAAAGCACTGCAGTGCTTCCATTTGTTTTTTCATCAGATTCACCAAATAATCCTTCGCCTTCAGTTGCAACTCTAGTACTTTGTTCTTTTTCTCAAGCTCTTCCACCCTCTTCTTCAAAATATCAACACAATTCTCAATTCATTTTGAACTAGCTTGTCCCTAAAGAATGTGGTTTTTGTGTATCTCTTATCCTCTTTGTTTTCAGATTATTTTCATTGTTTTTGCTTAAGGGGCCCAATGATCCTATTTTTACAATACCGAGGGGATCCCTTTGGATTAGGAAAACAAGATCCTATATAACAGTCAATATAAAGAAAATATTAAAACAAAGAGGGTGTCTGGGGTTACTTAAAATAAGTTACTTTTGACTTAATGGAGGTATTTTTAACTTAAAGGAGAAAGTAAAGTTGTTTACTTTAAGTTGAATGAATGTGTTTGGGTAATTTTACTTAAAGTTAAATGGTGGTTTAATAATTTTGACTTAAAGTGAAATTTGACTTAAAAAAATTTAAAATTCATGATATTTAAGCTTTACAAGAATTGTGAAAAAAAAAAAAAAAATTCCATAAGTCATAAGTCAAACGTACCTTACCAGGTACTTATGACTTATGGCTTAATTTTAAGTTAAAGGCCGGCTTAAAGCCTTTTTGCCAAACACGCGGAAATGGCTTAAAGCCAAACGCCAAACGCAATATGCGTTTCCCAAACAGGCTCAAAATCCAATATGCAAAAGGATTGTCTTCTCACCGCCGATTTCACTCGCATAATCACGTGCGAACCCAGCTAATTCCTAATACATTAGGATTAATGTAAGTTCTTTTAAAATAATTACTAAGCTGATGATGATGGCTGAAACTTGCTCCCCAAACTTGCCAGTTTGGTAACAACTATCTCTGTTATTTTTACACAATCTAGGTCACGAGATATCTATATTCCACATACAGATTTAGCTGTAAACTAACTCAGACCTTCACTAAAATAAAAAAGATAATGCAATTTTTCTCCATGGAGAATAATAGCGGTCATACATTTTGTATTTTTATACCCATGTAAGTAGTTATTTAAAGTTGGGAAGAAGGCTGCCGCTCCCCACTTCCTTTTAAAATTCAGTTCCAGGTAACAGATCGACTTATACGGATTAAGAAAAACACTAGAACTTTGCAAGTTTGCGCCAGTAATTCAACTTTTGGTGGACTAAATATTTGTTCTATTCTCAAACATAAGAAAACTTCACTACCCATTTTGTAATCCGCACTAAAGCATTATCTTTGTATTCAACAACTGCTGCTGATTCCTTTTTGCCCAGGCCAAAGATTAAGCAGTTTTGAAATGCATCCAGATTGTTGATTATTACGCAATTCAATTCATTCATAACATGACTTAACATCGTATCATGATTATGGTATTTTACATGATTGTCTGTCCAAATCTGACACTGCTACCGACTCAGACTACAATGAGAAAAACAAAAACTTTATGAAGTCAATTTCGTAAAACCAGTGTAGCAAAAATTATGAAATTTCACTGTTAAGAACAACTACAAATATAACCCCTTTCATCCACTAAAGTATTTATGTAAGGGTCCTGGTCCTTGACAATCGATTGTATTCAAACAATTGATTATCGTACAATAGTCAAAGCTACAACATGGAACTGGGAAATATGCTAGTGTACAGTGTACTTGTGTTTACCTTGTGGAATAAAGTATAAGGAAAAACTTGAGACATCTTTCATTATTAATCTGAATATTCAGAAGTTGTGTGAGAAGTATACCTACTTAATATATTCAACTATGGTTAATGTTATACCTAAGCAATCATCCGAAGTTCGAGAGAGCACAGGAAACTTTTGATAAAAGAAGGAAATATCTACACCATTAACATTAGAATAATTTAATGGTGGTAAAAAAGGAAAAAATATCCACCCTCAACTTATACCCAAGCTGTATTTTCACTAAATCCGCTCAATACTGAGCAAAATATACAAAGTATATGTGAAATTCAGAACATATGGTCAAAGTATCCACAGTTAGTCCTATCGAGTAAATTCTATTTTTTAAAGAGGGAGAACAGCATGAAGGCGCAATCAAAGATCATAAATGCTGTCCATTTGGTGTAATGGTAACTGGGTTAAATTATGAGGAACTAGATGTGAAACACATACCTCTTCGCTTGTTTCATGATGGCTAAATTGCAACTCTCTATGCAAAGATGCACCTGGTGCATGTTCAGGAGAAAAGACGGCGTTCTTGTTTGTATTGTGTTAATCCACTCAATAGTAATATAAGCAACATCTATATTTGAAGTAGCCAGTTCAACAAAGTTCTCAGTTGAGACTACTTAATCTCCACGAAGGCCAAATATAAGGCACATGCACAGGAGTTAAATCTGGGACTTTATTCACATCTTGCTGATCAGTGTTGTTTGCTTCTGTTCCTTGCTCAAAAATGCCAGGCAACGATTCAGGTGCTTGACATGCAGACAATTCATGTACATCACTGGAGAGCCAACAGTACCTTTAAAAGATAATATATGAGCACTGTTATTTGCAATTAGGAAATAGTCAATTGAAAAATAAATATAAATATAACAGTAAAAATAATAATAGGTAAAGGAGGAACCTTAGGCGAAAAATCGAAGGGCTGCCAATCTGTTTAAATACATCTGCCACAGTAAGAACAGAATCCTGAGTCCATCTCTGACAATTAATTAGGTTTTCCTTCTGGACATGGTAAGGTAAAAGCAATAATTCTCCGCATGCTATGCTTGACTTTCCCCATTTGCGACTGAGATGTTCCAAAACTGATGTCATCTTTTTTCGAGCACTTAAAGTAAGCTCCAAGTGTGGATTGTGATCATCCTGTCAACAGATTGGAAATTTGAGTTTCAACATGCCAACAAATGTACAAAAGCATTCGGCAATAAGCAAATTATACAGTAGACCTATATTTATCTAATATTCCTGGACATAAATGATACAAAGACAAAGCACCAAAGCATACTCAATCACTGTCAATGTTTTGGCAGAATCAAGTAGCATTAGAACTGCAATAAGAGGTAGAAAATAAACTTCTTAAACAATCGACTTTTTGCATCTACCATTTCTAATGCTCGTCGAGTTATTTCATCAATCGGGAACAGTTGCAGCTTGAGCTTCGATGATATTTGTGCACTTTTATCAACACAAAGATTCTGCAAGGAAGTTGCTGAAGAAGATACAACATTTCTGGCAGGGTCCACACAATTTTCCCCTAAAGTGCAATTTAGTTTTAGAAAAACACAAAAAGTACATGACAGAGTTAAAAACAACGCAAAAGGGCCCATCTCCAGCAAATCCCCGATATTTTACCTTTGCCAGGTTCATTCGTCTTATCAAGGGCAGTCCTCTCCAGATGCTCAGCAGCATCAGCAATTAGCAAAACACCAGCAATGGCAACCTCTTCCAGCATTTTATTTACAGGCGTGGAGGTAGTATCACCTGTTAGCCATACCATGGGGAGACAATAAGTTTGGTGAATGGCTGATTAACATGCTATCTAATATTCACTTATTGAACTTGCAAATACTAGATTGTGTTTATTAGTAAAAGCAAGCACAGAACTGGCAAGGCAAAACAAACTTAGCTCCAGAGACATGATAGAGACTACTGCCTGGATAACAAAAAAGCATAAACCAACAAAATATTGATTATTATTTCTTCTTATACAACTTGATACTATTTGCACGACTTTAAAGTCCAGATTACCTCATTTCCAGCTAAAAAAGCAAAGCCAAGTGCTACATTTAGTTATTTAGGTTTTAAACAAAATTTCCATTGTTCAAAAAGCGGCTACTTCCTCAATGCAAGATCAAGAACCATGTAATGTGCTAAACATTAAAAAGGTGACCAATGAGGTTTATGTGTAGAAGAATTCGGAAATGAGAATCATCATCACTAACCTAACCGACAAATACGATAACTTATGTTCAGACAGTAAGAACCTTATAAACAATATTCAAAGTAACACTGCTACCAAGTGCGCCATCAAAATCTAGATACACCGACTATACATTCTTAGCTTTGATCGAAAAGGTGGTTTATATATGCTAGAACTTGAGTACATAACAAGGTGTACGTTTATCAAAGCGATATTACAGTACCAATTTGTTACCTGTTGACTAGCTCTAAAATATAACAAACAAATAATCTGTGCAGTGCACAGAGTTTTTAAAAAGATTTAATTTAATAATTATAGAGATATATACATATTGAAAATGTATTATTATTTTTTACTTTTTTTGAGATATTCATTGCATGAATTAATTTTGTTACTAACTACTGAAACATGGGTGAAACTTATGTAGTTGCCAAATTTAAAACCCTTGACTTCTTATAGTTTTGTTATTAAATATATATTATGTTATTCTTTACAGTCACCAAGGCTCAATCCCAGGACCTTTGGTGAACTGGTAGTAGTTTGGATAAGATCTCTTGTATGCGTACACTTATTACACGTAGGATACAATACAATGATAGGCTGACAGCATCTAGAACATAGTTTATAACAAGCGTAGCACCAAACTTTCATACCTGCCTTGCTGGTTTAAAAGGAATAAGATTACCTTTGCAGTTACTGTAGTTTGCACCTGTATTTGCATTACACTTTAGCGAAGATCCTTTTCCTGATCCCAGTTCCTGAATATCTTGACGGTCGAGAGGAACTGCTTTCACTGCCTGTCTATCATTCACCAAAGCTTTACCCTGACTAAAGGCATTTTCTGTAGCTGTTGTAGAACAAACTTCTCTCTGAGCATGTCGTAATTTTATATCTTTTATCCGGTCCATCAAGAATTGATGCTTCTTTTAGGGTGTAGCAAGCAAGTCCAATTAGTAAAGATAACTTACTATTAACTTTGAAAAAGTCTTTTAAAAATAGTTAGCCTTGACTAACCAGATCATGAAGAAGTATCTTTAATTTTCGAGGCTTCAAGTGAAGCTTAGCACCTTTAAAACTGTGCTTCTCCAGTAGCGTCCACCTGATAGGTATGTAGAAATGTAAAGAAATTACAAAATTTCTGTGTAGTAATCAATGCTCTAATTAAAGGCCAATTAATTAACTCCCCTTGAAAAGAAGCAAGTTACCTTGTAAAACGTGATGTGCAATTAGTATAACTCTAAAGTGAGAGATGCATGCTTTAAATAGTGATTAAATGTTAGTATGTTAATGCACCAACTGAATACAAGTTGATAATTACAAAGTGGAGAGAAATTAGCCATGTAATAAGAGGAGTAACTTTGGAATCAAAACAATTGCCCATCAAACAAATTTGGACGGTTGTACATGTCGGGAGGACTTTGTTACTGGTGTGCTAGACATGGATATAGAGCTAAGGGAAATCCATAATGAACTTGTTGCCTACCATTGGAACATTGCAGCATTCGTGACTTTGGAGTTTTTCGCATTAAAACAAAGCTCTGGGCTGAACAACTTGTTCATACGCCCCAAAAATCGATAGTAATAATGCCTGACCTGAATATACCAGACCATGTGTAACGCATACAGATAAGTATAATAGAAAAAATGTAAGCTATTATGGTTTGAAAACAACGATCAATAATTTACAAGCAATTGAAATAAAACCATGATATATTAGTCAGTCAATAACCTGATTCCTGTTTTTACTTTGAACAACATTAGCGATCTTCTCAAAATTCTGTCACAAGATAATACAATGTATCAATCAAAAGAAATACATTGATCCTTTAAGTAAAGAGCTAAAAGTTCAACTAGCAAAATCTTGCCTTCCCAACTTGACAGAGTGTAGCGAAGAAACTTTCCTCTTCTTGATGTGTCCAAGCATCCCATTGCCGTCTTCGTTTTTCTGTTGCATCAGAAAATCTAATGTAGGTTTATATTTTCTGATTAAACTCAAGTAATCAGCAATTTACAACAGAAATAAGAAGACACATATAAAATATTTACACCTGGCTGTTGAGAAGTAACATGATCATGTGAAGATGAGGTGACAGTTACAGCTGAAGTCCCATCGTCACACAAATTTTCATCAGTACCGATAATCACCCCGCAGTCGGTTGAAACAGGTGGCTCCATTGCACTTATGTCAAAAACAACAATATTCCTACGGTTCCTTCAACCTACAGAGACTAGATAAACCATAAATAATCGCAATTACAGCTAAAAAACTGCTAAATTCTTCAATCCCTTAGCACATTATAGTAACATTGGTTAAATTACAAGTATAGTTCAACATAATGTTAAGTGGAACATTAATACACAACTATTTAGTGAATTTACTTCATTTTCGACAATTCGCAATAACCCTAAGCTGTCTCGATCATTTAATATCAACTAAAAATTAGCATGACTGCACGAGAGATACTAAAATTGCAATGATTATATACTAGATTCATATACACCATACATAGATAATCAAAAGTATGTGCTGTGTGCAGAAATGAGTGGCTTATTAGGGTTTAAACAAGTTTCACAAAATATTAAAATTTTAAAAGAGGCGAAAATTACTCACAGTAAGATATATAGAAAAGTGACTGAGAATTTCTCCACCGTTGCCGGAATTCTTTTCTTTTCTCCGACTGAACCGCCCCGTCAAGGTTCCGAAGACCCGGTTTTATATATCTCAAAAATATATAAATAATATCCGGTATATTCAATTAAGATTTTTTTTAGATTTCTTTAGATATCAAAGATAATATGTGCAAAAAAAAGACGATTTAGATTTTATTAAATTTAGTCAAAGTTGGAATATTCAGCAAAGATTTCAAAATATTTATTCCAATATGTTAGTGTTTAATGTAGATTTTAAAAGTTTAAAAACATTTAATAAAGATTTTATTAAAAAATTGAAAATGTTGATATATTCAACGTGAATAATAACTTTGTTTAAATTTGGTGATATTATAAATGTTGTTTGAATAATTTCATAAATGACGGATATTGTTAGATTATATTTTGATAGGTAAAATAATTTAATAATAATGAATCATATGATATCTATAAAAGTAACTAAAAGTTGATAAATAATAAAGATTAAATCAAGATTTCCATTTTAAAGATAAAATTATTGAATAAATCTTACACTATCCATAGCTTATCCCTTATTATACTCTCTACTATAGTTAGGGCTGAAAATTGATCATGACTATTCGGTATCTTAGTTTACATCCGGCTCGAAAATATGATACATGTCTCAGATTCGTTTTGTAAACGATACGGATCTGGCGGAAATTTTGAGCCCAAATAAAATATGATTCCGAATCTGAGAACTACCCTACCCGCCCATATCCAGTATCATATTATTTTAAAATGAACCATACCCGAACCCAGGTTCATATCAATAATATCCAAACCAGGCTCGTATCCATAAAACTGAATACTATTCAGTTTGTTGATTATCAAAGAACCAAAATACACTAGCAACTAAAATATTATGCAACTGGAGTGAAAGTTGCTATTCAAACTTTAACAATTAACAGATTAATATAAATAAAAATGATTAAATAATTATTTATATAGTTCAAATAAAAATGGTACTAATGTTGCTGGATCATATTTGACTCGTATTCGATGGATCAAAAACTGCCTGGTTAGAAATAAGAAAATATGATACCAGCTCATATTCGGTTTGGATCGAACCTCAATACTCGGGATCGGATCATATCCGAATTAAACGATACTGATCCCAAATCTGGACACAATAAAAATAAAATGATATTAGACTTGAGCAAGGGTATACCCGGTATCACCCGGATCACTTTTCACCCCTAACCATAGTACAGTTAACCAATCAGAAAACTATAAATTATTTTAAGACTAATCAAAGTCCACTCCTTTATTTTAGACCAATCATATTATATTAATTAAGAGTTTTCCTTATTTAACATTCATATCTTACTTTACAAACCATAGTTAGTTTACAATTCTAATTTAAATTCAATAATGCTTTTATTAACAAATCCATATAATACATAATTTTTAAATCAAAACATATTTACTAAAAAATCACGATATTAATTTGAAATCAATCGTTATATACTATTACATATTGTAAATTAATTTTCAAAATTAAACATTTATTAATCAACCTTTTTTAATATAAATTCAATCACAATTATATTACTATATATTATAATTATGAATTATTTTAGGACCAATCAGAGCCCACTCCTTTCTTTTAGACCAATCATATTATATTAAGAGTTATAATTTACCTACATGATATATAACTAAAATATATATTGTACCATTGTCCATACATTTGAAAGTACGATATAATTTACTTTTTTATGGCCTTTCTGGAGGTGTCAATGCCCATTAATTTCTCAGTTCCTCTGAAGCAGAATTTTCGTAGACACCTGGAAATTGTTTCTTAAGAAAAACACACAAGTTACGTTTAACGAAAATGCATTCAATAATTTTTTTTTCTTCGATACCTCAATCAAAATTTTCAGAGGACATTTTAGTTCCACATGAATCAGTGACCAAAGGTTGGGAAATAATCTTAAAACCATTAATTATCATTCATGTTGAACCATTTTTTGTATATAATTATCGTTTAAAATCAAACACATACATTTCTATAATATTATTTTGATTATTTGATCTTCAATTTTATTTCGTGGTTTCCTATTAATTAAAAAGACAATTAATTAGTATGCCTCTATTAAAAATAATATTAGTTAGATGTTTAAATAGTTAAATATGCACTTTATAATTATCTTTTATATCAGAACTATCCATTTTTTTCATTATTAGCATTTTAAATATTTGTCCTTAAAATTTTATTTGTGGTTTAAATTTAATATTTAATTAGATGTAGAATTAGCTAATTGTATGTAAATTTGATGTGATATATGTATACAAATCACCAAAAAAATAACCTTTAAAACAAATTCATATATATGTGATATATATGAAATAACCTTAAAAACAAATACGGCAAAAAAAATCGAACAAATCACCAAAATTTTAATGAAAATCACAAACATGGTGAAATTAGTGTTGACGTCAAGAAATGAAGACAGGGATGAAGAAAATGAATGGAAAGACTACAATGTTGAAGACGCATGCTTTGGTAGAGAGTCGATAAAACCGTGTCAATATAAATAGATACGAAGAAATGGGGGAGTGAATGACGCATATACATATGGGGAAGTGACAATAAAATTCATTTTTCATGAGTTCGTCGAAAAAGATAAAAATCGGCGGAAAGGATGTTACTTCTAAAAGTGCACCCTTTAAAATTTATTAATAAATATTTATCTAACTAATAGACTAACAATGCACAATTTTATTAAAAATAGTTAACTGTAACTAACTTAATTTATAAACATAAAATTTTATATAATTTTTATAATTAAACGACGATTTTTAATAATTTCTTTTTACCTAAATTTAGGTATTATGATAAGTGGATTTTATATCCACTATTTACCTTCCGTTTGGACTTTAATCGTTTGAGAGTTCTCGAGTTTCGTGGATTGTTGATACGTTTTTATGTAATTTTGTAGGTTGCATGTTGGAGGCATTTTCTGATGCTAAAATGAATTTAATTGGTTGGTGGTGGTTTTGAATGTATTTAGAGAAAGGAGGGAGCTAGGGGAAGAAGTTTGGAAGAAAAAGTATAAAATTCAAAATCAAAAATGTTGACATGTGTTGACAGTTGCTATGGAGCTTTTCGAGGGCTGTTGTGTTGTACTAGTTGTGTCCAGGACCCATCAAGCGCAGCTGCGCGGTTAGACACGCGCAGGAGAGCGCTCTTTGTCGCATCAGCACTTTCCAGGAGCAATGCAGCGCTAAGGCGCGTTAGGGGAGCGCTACGGCGCTGTGGCAATGCTTTTCTCAGCATAACAGGAACTACAAAGGGCCGTGGCGCATAAAACAGTGCAGAGGCGCAGGTCTCAACTTTGCGCGATGTGTGTTTTCAGCTCATTCCAGGGACTTCCAAGCGCTAAGGCGCTGTTTCGAGGCGCTAAGGCGCGGTTTCACTCCTGTTTTTCTCTCGAGCCTTAGTTTGTTTAAAAGCTTGGTCTTTTCTCCGAGTCAAAAGTTATATTGGGCCAACTCATGCGGCTATCAGCTGGGCCTCTTTGTTGTATTGTTTTAAGTTTTAAAAACACATCAACATATTATCATGGGGAGATTAACATTCGAACGATTATTATCATCAGTTTTATTATGGAGACGATTAATTAGGGTTCTTCAAGCTCTGTCAAGCAAGGAGGCTATTTCACTTGCAACTTTTGTATTTTTCTCTTCTACAAATTGGGTTTAGTTTTTCTATCTCATTATTCCTTCTTCTATTAATTAATTCTCTTTTCATTATTTAATTGTGTTATTTTAGAATCATGATTTCATTAGAACCCATGGTGATAATTAGTTTAATTATGAACTAAATTATTATCATGGGGTTCCAATGGATTTGTTTACGTAACTTTTGTGTGTGACGTGTAATCGATTGCTTGGTGATTTAATTCCGATAATCTAATAGGGTGTGAATTAATTGATAGATGTGTAGCTAGCATCTAATTTTTTTATCCTTGATGAATGCGAAAGTGGATTCTAGGATTTAGATATCGCCATATTAGCATGGGTTCATGAATTAATTTAATTAGTCATGATTAGTGGTATGAATTAACCATTGCATATTACCTCATGTAATCTTAAGGATAACTTGTGCTTAATTCTATTGTTTTTCCAGATTATATAGACATATACAATTTGAATGCAATGTGGTGTCCTCTTAAATTCTATCTTGTGTGGATTTTAAGTGGTTTGATACGAGAGTACTGAAAGGTAGCTCGTATTATTTTCGTGTTATCTGATTAATTATCCTGTTTATCACCTGAATCGATTTTATGTGTCAACCTGTAGTGAAATATTCAATGATATTGGAATCCCATGTTTTCTCAATTATAAGATCTTTTGTTTGATAATCTGTTTTTGCTTAGTTAATTAATTTAGTTATTAAAAACCCCATAAATTGATACTTGGTTAAGCAGTAAGAAGTAGCCATACACTATTGCATAGGTATTAAATACACATTTACACTTAGTCTCTGCGGAACGAACTTTTATTTACCACTTGCTATTTGTGATCGCGTATACTTGCGTGTTTACGAATCAACAAGTTTTTGGCGCCGCTGCCGGGGACCACGGTGTTATTTGTGGTTTATGTACTTGTCATCAGTGGTCGTTATAGATTACTGACTTGATTCGTGTTACTTACCTATCTCGTGTCTTCTTGTCTTCCGTGTCTCAGGTACTGTGAACGTGCTTGCGAACACGATCTCAAACCAAAGCAGAACTGGAAAGGAAGGAAGAGGTAGTGTCACTAGAAGAAGAAGTTATACTTGAAGAAGTTGAACCAGTTGTTACAATGGATGAGCCTAACCCACCGGAAGTGCCTAGAGCACTCAGGGATTATTCACAGCCAAGGATAGATGATATACAGTCTAGTATCATCAGGCCCGCTATCGCTGCGAATACATTCGAGATCAAGCCTGGTACTATCCAGATGGTTCAGAACACAGTGCAATTTGGGGGTGGTGCAACTGAGGACCCTAATATGCACATCCGGAATTTTATTGAAATCTGTGACACCTTCAAATTCAATGGTGTTTCAGATGATGTTGTGAAGCTGAGACTCTTTCCTTTCTCTCTGAGGGACAAAGCTAAAGGCTGGTTACTACCAGCTGGATCTATCACTACTTGGGAAGAGCTTGCGCAGAAATTTCTATCCAAATTCTTTCCTATGGCAAAAACAGCTGCCATTAGGAATGCTATTGCTCAGTTTACTCAGGCACAGGGTGAGTCATTGTGTGAAGCTTGGGAGCGTTATAAGGAGATGCTCAGAAAATGCCCCCATCACGGGATGCCCGACTGGATGGTCATTAACTACTTCTATAATGGACTGGGAGGCCAATCTAGGCCTATGGTAGATGCTGCTTCTGGCGGAGCGTTGTGGGCTAAAAGCTATGCAGAAGCATATGATCTGATTGAAATGATGGCTGCGAATGAGTACCAAAATCCTTCGCAGAGATTGCAACCAAACAAAGTAGCAGGAGTTCTTCAAGTTGATACCGCTACTGCTCTGTCAGCTCAGTTGGAACCTCTTAACATGAAGGTAGATTCGTTGGTTAATCTTGGGATGCAACAGGTAGCTAACATCTGCGAGCTATGTGCAGGTGGGCATGACACTCGTCAATGCGCCATATCTAATGAGTCAGCGCAGTTCGTCAGCAACTTTCAAAGGCCACAAGTCCCAGTTCCTAACACATATCATCCAAACAATAGAAATCATCCTAACTTTAGCTGGGGAAACAGTCAGAATAACATGCAGCAATCCTCTTATCCTCCTCCTAATCAACAGTTTGGGGGTAGACCGTTCAATCCTTCAGGGATGCAGCAGCAGTATGCACCGAGGCAGCCATATCAGCCTCCAAGTTTTCAGCAGCAGTCGAGTGAAAAATCTGAGTTAGAAGAATTGAGATCGATGGTAAAAAGCCAAGCGGTGTCACTCCAAAGTCAAGCATCTTCTCTCAAGACTTTGGAAAATCAGATTGGACAGCTCGCAAATGCTCTACTCCAAAGGCAGCAAGGAAGTTTGCCTAGCAACACAGAACCTAATCCAGGCAAACGAGAGGGCAAGGAACAGGTACAAGCTATTACCTTGAGGTCAGGAAAAGTCACAGGGGGAGCAGAAGTTGAGCAAATTTCAGAACAGGAAAAGCAAGAGGAAGTCGCGGAAAAAGAAAAACAGCCAATCCCTCAACCAGCTAATCAATCAGTTCCTTCAGAAGCTACTTCTCCGGTCTATCCACCTCCACCATTTCCTCAAAGGATGCAGAAACAGAGACTGGATCAGCAATTTGGCAAATTTCTAGAGGTATTCAAAAAGTTGCATATTAACATTCCATTTGCTGAAGCTTTGGAACAAATGCCGAGCTATGCCAAATTTATGAAGGGAATTCTTTCAAAGAAGATTAAGCTTGCTGATTTTGAGACGGTAGCATTGACGGAGGAATGTAGTGCAATCTTGCAACAAAAATTACCTCCAAAGCTTAAGGATCCAAGGAGCTTCACTATTCCCTGCACTATTGGAAACGTGTCGTTCAACAAATGCTTGTGTGATCTTGGTGCAAGCATTAATCTGTTGCCACTCTCAGTCTTCATGACACTTGGACTTCCCGACCCAAAACCAACCAATATTTCTTTGCAGCTAGCTGACAGGTCGGTTACATATCCTCATGGCATAGTGGAAGACGTCTTAGTCAAAGTGGATAAACTCATTTTTCCCGCTGACTTTGTCATCTTGGATTTCGAGGAAGACAAGAACATCCCTATCATCTTGGGACGACCATTCTTGGCCACTGGCAAAACTTTGATTGATGTTCAGAAAGGGGAGCTGACTATGAGAGTGCATGATCAAAATGTCACATTCAATGTTTTCAAAGCCATGCAACTTCCAATTGAAGAGGAAGAATGTTTCAGACTTGACAGGGTTAAATCATTGCAACATGAGGAAAGGAAGCAGTTGTCGAATGCAGATGCCTTGGTAAGCACTTTACAAGGGGACTCTGATTCTGAAGATGAAGAAATGACAGAGTATGCTCAATTGCTGAATGCTAATCCATACCAAAGGAAATTCAATGCTCCACCAGAATCACTTGGCTTAGCTGAACTTCAAAAATCAAAAATTCGTCTAAAGCCATCTATTGAAGAAGCTCCTAAACTTGAACTTAAGCCACTGCCGGATCATCTAAGGTATGCATTTCTTGGTGAAGCTTCTACTTTACCTATTATTATTGCATCTAACCTTTCAGGTAGTGAGGAAGCAAAACTCTTGCGGATTCTGAGAGAGTTCAAGTCAGCCATAGGGTGGACCATAGCAGACATCAAGGGCATCAGCCCCTCTTACTGCATGCACAAAATTCCAATGGAGGAAGGAAGCAAACCTTCTGTGGAACATCAGAGGAGGCTAAACCCCATCATGAAAGAGGTTGTCAAGAAGGAGATTCTTAAATGGCTAGATGCGGGCATCATATATCCCATCTCGGATAGTTCTTGGGTGAGCCCGGTTCAGTGTGTACCGAAGAAAGGGGGTATGACAGTGGTACCCAATGAGAAGAATGAGCTTATTCCAACTCGGACAGTCACAGGTTGGAAAGTGTGTATGGACTACAGAAAATTGAACAAGGCTACTAGGAAGGATCACTTCCCTCTACCATTCATTGATCAGATGCTGGACAGACTAGCTGGTCACGAGTACTATTGCTTGCTGGATGGGTATTCAGGCTACAATCAGATTGCCATAGCTCCGGAAGATCAGGAGAAAACTACCTTTACATGTCCCTTTAGCACTTTTGCATTCCGACGAGTGTCTTTCGGACTTTGTGGTGCTCCAGCCACTTTTCAGCGATGCATGATGGCTATCTTTTCAGATATGATTGGAATTAATGTGGAAGTCTTCATGGACGATTTCTCAGTTTTTGGGTCTTCTTATGATGAATGTTTGCATAATTTGAGCATGGTGTTTAAACGGTGTGTTGAGACAAATCTAGTGCTCAACTGGGAGAAGTGCCACTTCATGGTACAGGAAGGCATCATTCTTGGCCACAAGGTGTCTAGAAAGGGTTTGGAAGTGGACAAGGCCAAGCTGGAGACAATCGAAAAACTTCCTCCTCCTATTTCTGTCAAAGGAGTTCGTAGCTTTCTGGGACACGCCGGTTTCTATAGGCATTTTATAAAAGACTTCTCTAAAATCACAAAGCCACTTTGCAGTCTACTAGAGAAGGACACTCCTTTTAAATTCACTGAGGAATGTTTGGAGGCATTCGAGCACTTGAAAAAGAAGCTAACAACTACTCCAGTCATCACAGCTCCTAATTGGAATGAGCCTTTCGAGATGATGTGTGACGCAAGTGATTTCGTCGTGGGCGTGGTGTTGGGGCAAAAGAAGATGAATGTATTTCATGTGGTTTACTATGCTAGTAAAACCCTTAATGATGCCCAACTGAATTACACCACCACTGAAAAAGAGCTGTTAGCAGTTGTTTACGGATTTGAGAAATTCAGATCTTATTTGCTTGGTGCGAAGGTCACGGTCTACACAGTGTTAATAGTATTTTTGTTGTTCGTTCGCAGGGAAGGACTGAATGTAATATCAAGTTCAAGTATCTTATCTCTCACAATTTAGAAGTGTATAAGAATGTTTGATTTGTTTATAAACTAATTAAACTAATTATCAATTGAGAATAAAATATATGAGGAAAATAATCCAAGAACTGGGGTTCTTCACTTGGTTTCAATGCACATTCAATATCTATGTGACATCTACGTTCTTACTTTGCTGAAAACAATTCTTCTAAGGTTATAATGTTCTCTTCCAAGATACAATATAGTGTCTACAACTACACCTTAATTGTCACTTCCGTGATACAATCAAAGTGCAATCATAAACTATTACGCACCAAGAATTATAAGTCTCACAACTCTCCTATTAATCTTCCAATCAAATATTCGAGTTATGTCTGTTAAATCCTGTACTAAAATTGCAACTCCTCTTCCAAGTTATTACAATCCCTAAAATCCAATCAAAGGTTCATGACTCCCCTAATTGTGTTAAGCCCTCAATAACAGATCAGCAAAGCAAGAAAATCACAGATAATTAAACAGGCATGAATACCAAGGAATACTACCCAATTCTCAGATTAGAGAATTAGTTACACATGATTAAATTAACAAAACAAGAATTAATAAAAGAATTCATAATTAGAAGAATATAGAAAAGAAACCTTTTAACTTCAATCTTCAAAGAAAATAATGGTTCTCCAGAAAAAATCCTAAAAGCTGCGTACAAATTGTATCTCTCTAACAATGAACCCCGTTTTTCCCATCCCTAGATGTGTTTATATAGATACTCCTAATCTTGCTCAACAAGCAATTACCTTCTATTACAATTAGAATTTAAAGAAGGTACCAAAACTGCCCAGAATACAATTAGAAATAGAAAAAGGGCAAAACACTAAATTTAAAGCCTTCTTTTAAAAGATCACGTGCGCGAATTTAATCAGCACGTTCCTTGCACCTGCTTCCTATCCCAGGTTGTAGAAAATCTCTCAAGCTTCGCGAGGGCAATAAGATCGCTGAAAACGGACTTCTAGAACTCCAGATATGGCCAAAACAGTATAAGCTGCGCAGCCTTCCCGGAAAATCCGAATTTTAATCAAATAAATCTCCAAAAACAATAGAAGCATCAACTTTAATCAACATTCTCGTAAATCTGCACAACTAAGCAAAACACATCAAAACTTCAACATCTTGAGTCCAAAACAATCAATTTAAGCCGAACTGAGGCATTCCAAGTGGATATAATATCCACTTATCAAACCCCCAAACTTAAACTGATGCTTGTCCTCAAGCATAAACAATTACAACTAACTAACTAGTACCACTTCCGTAGGTGATCACGGTTGCATTTGGCATATGCAACAAGCCCTTTAAACCCCTAGGCAGCCCCAGTGGACGAGTAAGGTCTCGTGAGGGCCTATAGCGAATGTACCCACAAAATCCATTTAACCTAATGCAATGCATGAATGCAATTAGAATGAAAATGCAATGATCCCCTTCAAACTAACCAAAACCAACTAGCAAGCAAATATCTCAAAGAATGCAACTAAATCCAAATAGAGCTCGACCAAGTTCCCGTATACTAACATTACATGAACAGAAACGTGCGTGTGTGCAATGCTCATCAGAAATACTCCCAAAACTAGGTCAAAATCATACATGCTCTTCGTCAAGACAATCACAGGTTTATAAATAGAATAGACTGTAGACACTTCATAACCTAAGAACACCTCCATCCTTATCCAAGGTAGACAGAAATTCATGCTTTATTACTACTACTACGACACATATATACAATCATGCTTATTTAACCGTGCAATGGATGAGACCCCGAAAGGCTTATACAATAATACCCATGTAGCGAGTGTTAGGTCAGTGGATCCCAGACTATAAAAGCCTTAGGTCACTAGGACTAAGTCCCCTCAGACTTAATTACTCGAGTATTAAAGAGCTCACTCTGGTTAATTTTGCATATAAACAATTTATTGACTCTTTTTTTTTTCTTTTTTTTCTTTTTTTTTGCTTTTTTTTTCTGTTTTTTTTTCTGCGATTTGGAATGAGTCTTTCTCATTTCCAACCCTAGACTACTCATATAAATATGAACCGGCTACTAGCCATTTGACACCTAGCCATTATTTAACAATTAATACAACTAGCATGAAATCCCTGGTTTCCCCCAAACTTAGACTTTAATGCTCCTACGCCATCAAGGGAATAACGAAAATTCTAAATATAGTCAGGTGATTAAATCTCAAAGCATCCAAACAAGCATGACCTTAACCTAGCCCAAAATCACCCAATGAGACTGTGTAATTAGTTTTGTTTCCGAAACACATAAGTCAATTTCATAGAAACTATAAATCAACCCTCTATTCATCATTACCACACTCAATTAGACACCTACCTACCAATCAGAATTAGCTCGTTCTAAGGGATCATGAAATATGCATGCCATGAAAATGCAACTAGAATGAACTCACATGGTATACGAAACAAAAAATAGAATGTCCTATATGAAACAAACGTAGATAACACGAACATGTATGCATGAATTACTACTAATATGCAAAGCATGATATCTAATATGAACACATAATAATACAACAACTACTAATCCCTCAAAACACCCCCAAACTTAAAATATTCAATGTCCGCATTGAATGGAAGTAAATACGAGGGAAAGTAGAAAACATACCTAACCAGCTGAATCATAACCCTCTTCAGATGAATCTGGTGGAGGATAATCCGTACAAGCTCCATAGACTGGCCACTTCCCAAATAACAAGAATACTACAAAACCCCAATTACAAGAACACAAATTCGTAATAAAAATAATATTAGAGAAAAAGATAAACCAATTACGAATCAAAGAGGTGAACTTGCAATTAATTCCTCTTTAGAATTGAATTTAAATAAATAGAAGAGGAATTGGATTTGTATGTATGAGTGTGTATATATAATGGAGTGATAGGATGAATATAAAAATTTTAATGTGAAAAGGAAAAAAATTTGAGTGGGTATGAAATTTGATGTAAGATAGAAATAGGATTTGATGAATTAAAGAAAAAGAATTAGAATAGGTTTAGAATTTTGGAGGAAAGATGGGGGGTTTTGGAATTGAAATAGGAAAAGAATTAGATAAAATAGGGGTAGAAAATAGAATAAGAGGAGAGAAAAAAAAATTGAGGAGAAGAATTTTTTTTTTTTTATAACAACAGGTGCGCACAGGAGCAGACTGCGCCCAATGCAGTAACGCAGGCGCAGCCTGCGCGTCTTACAGAAACGCAGGCGCAGCCTGCGTTACGCAGGCGCAACCTGCGCGACCTAATTTTTTTTTTTTTTTTTCACAGCAGTTTTTTTTTATTTTAACAACACTCATTTTTTTTCAAACTCTTTTTTTTTTCACAGACTAATGCGTGGGTTGCCTCCCACGAAGCGCTCCTTTAACGTCAATAGCTTGACGCCGATTATACCTGGAAACTTCTATGAGGATAAAAAGCAAACAGATGCACATATCTACGAATTTCTAATATAAGCATATTGTGCAAATAAACCTTAGATTCATTGAAAGGTACGAAAACTTTCAAGAACCTATCATGCTCAAGAGACTTGGAAACATCAAAATAGCTAGAAAAGTCGTCAGAATAATCATTATAAGTACGACTCATATACTCCTCCCAAATCGGATCCTTATACTCTACAGCAAGATTTTCAACTTCCTCAATCTTAACTTCCTTCACTTTTATAATTGGACACTCATCACTTTTAATCTCATCTACCAATGTATTAAGCTCAAAATTTTCTAGAACTGGTAGAATTTCAATTACATCCAAATTATCATTAATGTGCATGGGACAATTATCAACTACACCAATAGACTCATCAGACACAACATTATCATCAATTGCTAAACAAGAATCATGGCATAGAGGAAAATTGATACAAGGAGGAATTCGATAACAACCGTCATGCCACACTGCTCGAACTTCCCAAATAAAATTATTTAGTTTAGCATTCTCCTCGTACCAAGCTATTGAATCACATGGAATATCATTGTCACTAGCAATCTCTAAAGTTGGTTCATCAAAAATTCCAAAAGAAAGTAAGGGAAGATTAGACTGAGTTCCTTGAATCATTTTATTGAGCGCAATCTCCCAATCAGCAAGTAAAGAAGGATTAGACTGAGTTAAACTCGTATCAACATCATTACACATATATGGATAAACATCATCATGATATTGATTTTCAAACGAATATGAATAATCATTGCTAGGGGCATATGGAGCATAAAATAAGTTCTCAGAATAGAACGAATTCACCTGATATGCATTACGATCCTCGTAGGAATTGAATTGTGGGTAAGGATTGAAGTCTTGATATTGTTCCTAACTGTTGTAGAAATTCTGAGCATTGTTCCAACCAAAGTTGTACTCCATCTAGTCTCTCTCCTCAAAACCTGTTTAAGTTGTCTACCTCAAAGAACCTGTAAACACACCAAGGAAAGAAATACAAAAGAAAGAAAAGAAAAATATATACAAAGATAAAATCCAAACTACAAGAAACAATTAACTCAAACCCACATCACTGCCTTCCCCGGCAGCGGTGCCAATTTGTTAATAGTATTTTTGTTGTTCGTTCGCAGGGAAGGACTGAATGTAATATCAAGTTCAAGTATCTTATCTCTCACAATTTAGAAGTGTATAAGAATGTTTGGTTTGTTTATAAACTAATTAAACTAATTATCAATTGAGAATAAAATATATGAGGAAAATAATCCAAGAACTGGGGTTCTTCACTTGGTTTCAATGCACATTCAATATCTATGTGACATCTACGTTCTTACTTTGCTGAAAACAATTCTTCTAAGGTTATAATGTTCTCTTCCAAGATACAATATAGTGTCTACAACTACACCTTAATTGTCACTTCCGTGATACAATCAAAGTGCAATCATAAACTATTACGCACCAAGAATTATAAGTCTCACAACTCTCCTATTAATCTTCCAATCAAATATTCGAGTTATGTCTGTTAAATCCTGTACTAAAATTGCAACTCCTCTTCCAAGTTATTACAATCCCTAAAATCCAATCAAAGGTTCATGACTCCCCTAATTGTGTTAAGCCCTCAATAATAGATCAGCAAAGCAAGAAAATCACAGATAATTAAACAGGCATGAATACCAAGGAATACTACCCAATTCTCAGATTAGAGAATTAGTTACACATGATTAAATTAACAAAACAAGAATTAATAAAAGAAATCATAATTAGAAGAATATAGAAAAGAAACCTTTTAACTTCAATCTTCAAAGAAAATAATGGTTCTCCAGAAAAAATCCTAAAAGCTGCGTACAAATTGTATCTCTCTAACAATGAACCCCGTTTTTCCCATCCCTAGATGTGTTTATATAGATACTCCTAATCTTGCCCAACAAGCAATTACCTTCTATTACAATTAGAATTTAAAGAAGGTACCAAAACTGCCCAGAATACAATTAGAATTAGAAAAAGGGCAAAAAAGTAAATTTAACCCTTCTTTTAAAAGATCACGTGCGCGAATTTAATCAGCACGTTCCTTGCACCTGCTTCCTATCCCAGGTTGTAGAAAATCTCTCAAGCTTCGCGTGGGCAGTAAGATCGCTGAAAACGGACTTCTAGAACTCCAGATATGGCCAAAACAGTATAAGCTGCGCAGCCTTCCCGGAAAATCCGAATTTTAATCAAATAAATCTCCAAAAACAATAGAAGCATCAACTTTAATCAACATTCTCGTAAATCTGCACAACTAAGCAAAACACATCAAAACTACAACATCTTGAGTCCAAAACAATCAATTTAAGCCGAACTGAGGCATTCCAAGTGGATATAAAATCCACTTATCACACAGACCACGCAGCTATCAGATTTCTGCTTGCTAAAAAGGATGCTAAACCCCGATTGATTCGATGGGTACTCCTACTCCAGGAGTTCGAACTTGAAATTAAAGACCGGAAGGGGACAGAAAATCAAGTAGCTGATCATCTCTCAAGATTGGAGCGAGGCGAGGAAATTAAAAAGGATGAGACTCTTATCAATGAATATTTTCCGGATGAGCAGTTGTTTCAGGTGCAAAGGGAAGTACCTTGGTTTGCGGATTTTGTGAATTATCTGGTGAGCAATGTCATCCCATCTGATTTTTCTTATGCTCAGAAGAAGAAATTTCTCCACGATGTGAAGTGGTACCGTTGGGATGAGCCTTACTTGTTCAAGCAAGGGCTAGACCAGCTTCTCAGACGGTGTATCCCATACAGTGAGACGGAGGGAATTTTGCGAGATTGTCATGACACGATTTATGGTGGTCATTATGGTGGAGATAAGACAGCTGCTCGTGTGCTTCAGGCAGGATTTTTCTGGCCAACTCTGTTTAAGGATGCTCATCAGTTTGTGCTGAGATGTGATCGATGCCAAAGAGTTGGTAATATCTCCAAGAGGAACGAGATGCCCCTTAATAATATGCTTGAAGTGGAGATTTTTGATGTTTGGGGAATCGATTTCATGGGACCCTTTGTGTCGTCGTGCAATAATCAATATATTCTGTTGGTAGTGGATTATGTATCCAAATGGGTTGAGGTGAAGGCCCTACCAACGAACGATGCTAAGGTGGTGCTTAACTTTCTTCACAAGCAGATCTTCACTCGTTTTGGGACCCCTCGTGCTATTATCAGTGATGAAGGTACTCATTTTTGCAATCACCAGTTCACGGCTTTACTAGCCAAGTATCGAGTATCTCACCGCGTTACAACAGCCTATCATCCTCAGACAAATGGTCAAGCCGAGGTTTCGAATCGCGAAATCAAAAGAATCTTGGAGAAAGTAATGAATCCGTCAAGGAAGGATTGGTCCCAGAAATTGGATGAAGCTGTATGGGCCTACCGAACTGCGTATAAAACTCCATTGGGAATGTCTTCGTTTCAGCTGGTTTACGGTAAGGCATGTCATTTGCCCGCGGAACTTGAGCATAAGGCTTATTGGGAGTTGAAAAAGCTAAATCTTGATATGACAGCTGCTGGTGAAAAGAGGATGCTACAACTGAATGAACTGGATGAGTTTCGTCTTCAAGCTTACGAGAACTCAAAAATGTACAAGGAAAAAGTGAAGAAGTGGCATGACAGAAAATTAGTACACAAAACCTTTGAACCATGCCAATTAGTGCTGCTATTCAATTCCCGGCTCAGACTTTTTCCGGGTAAACTCAAGTCAAGGTGGTCAGGGCCATTCACAATTAAAACGGTCTATCCGCATGGAGCGGTAGAAATTTTCGAGAAGTCACCTAATCAGGCATTTAAAGTCAACGGGTAAAGGTTGAAACACTATTTTGGAGGTACGGTTAATCGCGAGCAAATTTTGGTGGTTCTTGGTTCAACTTAATCGGAAGCTTCATGTCAATCTAGTGACGTTAAAGAAGCGCTTCGTGGGAGGCAACCCACGCGTTGGTTCGTTGTGTTTGTAGGAATTTCTATCAAAAAAAAAAAATCGAACCAGGCAGTCATATGCGCAGCCGCGCGTGCACAAGGGCAACAGCCCCTTAACCCTATTGCTCTCCTTGTTCGAAACCAAAAAGAAAACACCACCCCCACTTCATCTTATATCCTCTCCTCAATTTTATTTCACTCCCATCTCTTCTCCTAAAACCCTAAATCCATTCCCATATCAAATTCAAATCAACCACCCACCTCATCTCATACCCTAAATTAGAATCTCTATACACCCATCTATATATACACCTATAAATACAAATTCCAAACCCCCATTCCAATTCTCTCCTCCATAAATTCCAAGTTTAAGGCTCAAGATTCAAGCTTGGTGGAGTCTGCTTGCAAGTTCACCCCTCGGATTTGTATTGGTATATTTCTCTTCAATCTTATTTATTTACGGATTGTGTTCTTGCAAATTTGTGGAGAGTTTATATATTGGTGGATTTTGGGGGAAGTAACTTTGTTCATTATTTTAGTGAATTTTGGTGATATTGTATTGTTGGGTATTGTTGGAATTGGGATATTGTGGGTGGAGAATTATTTTGGGTGTTGTTAGTATCTTGTTGAATTTTTGGGATTGTTGAGTTGTTTGTGCTAAAAGAGGTGGATGGCTCCAAAAAGGGTAAGGGATGTGAGTAGTAGTAGTTCGGAGGAGGAGGTGCCGGCGGAGTATGATGTTAGTAAATTTGTGTCTAAGAAGGCTCAAGACGAGTTTGAAAATTTGTTGACAAAAGGTGTTGTTAAAGAAAGGGCTTTCATTCCTTCGGCCGAGGATGGCGAATTAGGGGTTATGGTTACGGAGCATGGGTGGTCGGCTTTTTGTGCGGGACCCGTTTCGGTCCCATTGAGCATAGTAAGGGAGTTCTATGCCAATGCCAAGCAAGAGAAAAATGGATTCACTTGGGTGAGGGGCCAAAGAGTGGATTATACGCCGAAGTACTTCCGTCGCATTCTGTCTCAACCGAAGAAGCCCAGAGGTGTTGAATATTGGGTGCTGAAGACTCGGGAGGATGTGGACTTAGATGCCATTTTAGCGGGGATGTGTATACCGGGCACGGTTTGGCAGTGCAAGGCCGGTACTAATCAGCAGAGTAAATTTCCTGCATCGGCATTGACTAGGTATGCTCGAGCTTGGTTCTTATTCATGTGTGCCCGTATAATGCCCACTACGCATCTCAGTTCTGTTTCGGTCGATCGGGCTATCATTTTGTGGGGTATTTTGACCGGGCAGTATATTGATCTCGGGTACCTGGTTCATAAGAATATCTTGAAATTCTTGGATGGCAGCACTACGGCCGGAATCCCACATGAGGTTCTTATTGCTGAGTTGTGTGTTCATGTGGGTGTTCTCTGGAGTCCTGATGAGACGTTGCATAGGCCGAAGGGTGCTCTTGATCACCATGCTATTCAGAGGTTGGTGGAGTGGCCGGGCGGCACTCCTCACCCTAGGGGCCTTGGGTATATTGATGTTGCCGAGGGAGGTGGTGTTCCGCCACCGGTGGCGAGAGTGCGGCGACAGACAGACGGAGCGGGGCCTTCTCGTGCACAGTCGGGCCAGACGAGTCAGGGTACAGTGGTCTTTAGTGATGCTCAGTACAGGCGCATGTTGAGGCGCTATGATACTACACATGATATGATGCACAGATTTGCTACGGACTTGACTCAGTCATTGGATGACGTGTACCAGTAGCAGGGAGTTCAGGTCACATGGCCCACCTTTGGAGCGCACCACGTTTATCCACCACCAGACACACCACCCGAGGAGGGTGGAGATGCCGACAACTAGGGGAGTTCTCTTGTACCCTTTAATTTACCTTCAATGAGGACATTGAATTTAATAAGTTTGGGGGTGATTTTAGGGTATTTAGAGTCATTGCATTGCATATAGTTGCATTTTCATGCTAGTTCATGTTAGTAATTTTGCATTTAGTTCGCCATGTCATTTAGTTTGCATTAGGATGCTATGTCATATAGACTTATTTAGGATTGTAATATCATTTTGTTCATGCATATCACATGATTCCATATGAGTGTCTGTTTCTGGCTCGAGAAGTTGACGTTAATTTGAGTGTGATGACAATGAATAGAGGGTTGATCTAAGTACTTATGAATTTGACTTGCGTGTGTCGGGAACACAATCTTTTCACGGTCTCACT
Source organism: Saposhnikovia divaricata (assembly GCA_036435485.1). Classification (NCBI taxonomy): domain Eukaryota; kingdom Viridiplantae; phylum Streptophyta; class Magnoliopsida; order Apiales; family Apiaceae; genus Saposhnikovia; species Saposhnikovia divaricata. The sequence continues at coordinate 64,336,886 of CM071598.1, forward strand.
GTTTGCTCTTTGGCTAGATCGAGTCATACCTGGTTTGGTTGTTGGGATTTAATCACCTATTTATATCTAGAATGTTCGTTATTCCCTTGATGGCGTAGGAGCACTTAAGTATAAGTTTGGGGGAAAACAGGGATTTCATGCTAAGTGTCGTGTAGTAGTGTAATAATGGCTAGGCGTCAAATGGATAGTAGCCGGCTCATATTTAATATGAGTAGTCTAGGGGGGTGAGATAGTGCACTCATGTGTGAAAAAGAAAAAAAAAAGCAAGAAAAAAAAAGAGTCAAGGGAACAAAAAAAATAGAAAAGAAAAAAAAAGAGTTGTGAGAATAAAAAAATGAGTGATTGTGAGAGTGTGTGTATGCTAATTGGCTAGGGTGGGCTCTTTAGTACTCGAGCAAGTAAGTTCTAGGGGATTTTATGCCTAGTGACCTAAGACTTTTCCGGTCTGGGATCCACTAACCTAACGCTCGCTAAAAGGGAGCTATTGTATAAGCCTTTAGGGGTCTCACCCATTGCACGGTCAAAAGCATGTGTGTTTTGAATTTTGTGGTATTTTGTGTAGTAAAGCATGAGTCCTTGTCTACCTTGAGTGATGATGGCGGTGTCTTTGAGTCATGGAGTGTCTAAAGTCTATTCTATTTATAAACATTTGATTGTTTTGGCGAAGAATTGGTTATGTCTTTGATCTAGTTTTGAGAGTATATCTAGTGAGAATTGCACACATCACGTTTCCGAGCATGTATTGTCAGTATACGGGGACTTAGTCGAGCTCTGTTCGGAGTTGTTGCATTCCTTGAGGTGTTGGCGTGTTGAGTTGGTTTCGGTAATTCGTGTGGGATCATTGCATTAGGACATGTTTTTGCATAATCATAACATGTAAATTTTAGTTGCATTCATGCATCATTTTAGGGTTGAGTTTGCATTGCTCGAGGACAAGCAATGGTTTAAGTTTGGGGGTTTGATAAGTGGATTTTATATCCACTATTTACCTTCCATTTGGACTTTAATCGTTTGAGAGTTCTCGAGTTTCGTGGATTGTTGATACGTTTTTATGTAATTTTGTAGGTTGCATGTTGGAGGCATTTTCTGATGCTAAAATGAATTTAATTGGTTGGTGGTGGTTTTGAATGTATTTAGAGAAAGGAGGGAGCTAGGGGAAGAAGTTTGGAAGAAAAAGTATAAAATTCAAAATCAAAATTGTTGACATGTGTTGACAGTTGCTATGGAGCTTTTCGAGGGCTGTTGTGTTGTACTAGTTGTGTCCAGGACCCATCAAGCGCAGCTGCGCGGTTAGACAGGCGCAGGAGAGCGCTCTTTGTCGCATCAGCACTTTCCAGGAGCAATGCAGCGCTAAGGCGCGTTAGGGGAGCGCTACGGCGCTGTGGCAATGCTTTTCTCAGCATAACAGGCAATACAAAGGGCCGTGGCGCATATAACAGCGCAGAGGCGCAGGTCTCAGCTTTGCGCGATGTGTGTTTTCAGCTCATTCCAGGGACTTCCAAGCGCTAAGGCGCTGTTTCGAGGCGCTAAGGCGCGGTTTCGCTCCTGTTTTTCTTTCGAGCCTTAGTTTTGTTTAAAAGCTTGGTCTTTTCTCCGGGTCAAAAGTTATATTGGGCCAACTCATGCGGCTATCAGCTGGGCCTCTTTGTTGTATTGTTTTAAGTTTTTAAAACACATCAACATATTATCATGGGGAGATTAACATTCGAACGATTATTATCATCAGTTTTATTATGGAGACGATTATTTAGGGTTCTTCAAGCTCTGTCAAGCAAGGAGGCTATTTCACTTGCAACTTTTGTATTTTTCTCTTCTACAAATTGGGTTTAATTTTTCTATCTCATTATTCCTTCTTCTATTAATTAATTCTCTTTTCATTATTTAATTGTGTTATTTTAGAATCATGATTTCATTAGAACCCATGGTGATAATTAGTTTAATTATGAACTAAATTATTATCATGGGGTTCCAATGGATTTGTTTACGTAACTTTTGTGTGTGACGTGTAATCGATTGCTTGGTGATTTAATTGCGATAATCTAATAGGGTGTGAATTAATTGATAGATGTGTAGCTAGCATCTAATTTTTTTATCCTTGATGAATGCGAAAGTGGATTCTAGGATTTAGATATCGCCATATTAGCATGGGTTCATGAATTAATTTAATTAGTCATGATTAGTGGTATGAATTAACCATTGCATATTACCCCATGTAATCTTAAGGATAACTTGTGCTTAATTCTATTGTTTTTCCAGATTATATAGACATATACAATTTGATTGCAATGTGGTGTCCTCTTAAATTCTATCTTGTGTGGATTTTAAGTGGTTTGATACGAGAGTACTGAAAGGTAGCTCGTATTATTTTCGTGTTATCTGATTAATTATCCTGTTTATCACCTGAATCGATTTTATGTGTCAACCTGTAGTGAAATATTCAATGATATTGGAATCCCATGTTTTCTCAATTATAAGATCTTTTGTTTGATAATCTGTTTTTGCTTAGTTAATTAATTTAGTTATTAAAAACCCCAAAAATTGATACTTGGTTAAGCAGTAAGAAGTAGCCATACACTGTTGCATAGGTATTAAATACACATTTACACTTAGTCTCTGCGGAACGAACTTTTATTTACCACTTGCTATTTGTGATCGCGTATACTTGCGTGTTTACGAATCAACATATTAATACAATTCGTATGATATTTACTTTTGTGTTTAAAGTTTTATATTTCTAACACTGTTTTTATTTTTATCATTAGCAAGGAGCTGTTTCAATACGGTGAAATTTCCATTTACATGACTTTATATGAGAATATTCATTTGTCATGAATTTAAATGCTTTGAGACTTATATCTTGAGATCAGCATATAAATCGTTATATCAGTTTCTTATTTCTTATTATTATTCTTAATATAATTTCTACACTGCATAGGTAAAAAAATAGAAAAATGCATTTAATCTGAATTCAAACAAAGATTTTTATGAAATTAACAAAGGAAAAGCTGAACAAGATACCAAGTTACTGGAGGTAATTAATGTGCAACATAGCGTGACAGCCTCCAAAGACATTAAACTCATTCAGTATCATAAGAGGTCATAAGAGGTCCAGCTACAAGTATAGCATGGTCATTTAGCAGCCTCCAAAAAATTACTCACTTCCTGATTTGTATTTATAGAATGAAAAGTATGTATTTAATTTATTTTTCTATTAATAATTATGTTTTTATTGTTCTCTACGCCTTATTCTCAAAACATAAATATATTGAACCGAACTTTCTATAACAATAGCATAAAATGTCGTTAAATTATTTGGGAAAAAAACAAAAAGGGAATAAGGTAACTGATATGTATCTCAGGCAACTTTTATCATATATCAAATGAATGTGTTTTTATATTAATCTTTTATATACACAAATTTTCAAAATCTTTTAACACGCGTCCATACAATTACACATAGGCTCTGTTTGGCAATTAGCTGATAGTGGTTAGCTGTAGCGGATTGAATTAGATGTTTTGACTAGTGGATTGAATTAGTTGTTTTGACTAGCAGATTTAAATTAGCTGTTTTGAATAAAATTGTTTGGTAAATAGCTTTTTGAGTAACTTTTTGTGACATATAACAAACCTCTAATTGAAAAATCTCCTAAAATGAGCTTTTTGATCCCGAACCTCTAATTCAAATCTCTAACAACCAAACGCTCGAGGTTTCATTTGGTCAAACTCTAATCTACCCCAAACCTCTAATTTCACCCCAAACCTCTAACTTCCAAACTCCCCCATAATTTAAAGAAACTTACTTGAGATGCATATCTGATTCCTTATTCTCAAAACAAAATATAACAAAATTATTTATTTTTGATACACTATATATTTTTGTAACTATTTTGAAATTTTAGAATTGTGCTTTTGATGCGTAGGACGAATAAAATGCTAGTATCATTAAAACATACATAAATTAATTTGAATGAAACTTGCCTTCTGCTTGAAGAAACAATCTAACCTCTGATTTGTATTTATAGAATGAAAAGTATGTATTTAATTTATTTTTCTATTAATAATTATGTTTTTATTGTTCTCTACGCCTTATTCTCAAAACATAAATATATTGAACCGAACTTTCTATAACAATAGCATAAAATGTCGTTAAATTATTTGGGAAAAAAACAAAAAGGGAATAAGGTAACTGATATGTATCTCAGGCAACTTTTATCATATATCAAATGAATGTGTTTTTATATTAATCTTTTATATATACAAATTTTCAAAATCTTTTAACACGCGTCCATACAATTACACATAGGCTCTGTTTGGCAATTAGCTGATAGTGGTTAGCTGTAGCGGATTGAATTAGATGTTTTGACTAGCGGATTGAATTAGTTGTTTTGACTAGCAGATTTAAATTAGCTGTTTTGAATAAAATTGTTTGGTAAATAGCTTTTTGAGTAACTTTTTGTGACATATAACAAACCTCTAATTGAAAAATCTCCTAAAATGAGCTTTTTGATCCCGAACCTCTAATTCAAATCTCTAACAACCAAACGCTCGAGGTTTCATTTGGTCAAACTCTAATCTACCCCAAACCTCTAATTTCACCCCAAACCTCTAACTTCCAAACTCCCCCATAATTTAAAGAAACTTACTTGAGATGCATATCTGATTCCTTATTCTCAAAACAAAATATAACAAAATTATTTATTTTTGATACACTATATATTTTTGTAACTATTTTGAAATTTTAGAATTGTGCTTTTGATGCGTAGGACGAATAAAATGCTAGTATCATTAAAACATACATAAATTAATTTGAATGAAACTTGCCTTCTGCTTGAAGAAACAATCTAACCTTGAAAGAATTTGTATATCTAATTTGTCATTTGATAAATTGACGTAAATACGATTCTTCTCAATGAATCATTAAAATAAATATTTAAATTTATGATCACAAATAAAAATATACAATGAAAAACTTTCACAAGGAGACTTTGTTATATTATATTTAGTACTCCTTACAATTCAAAAAAAATATTTTATTTTAATTTGCTTTTGGTCAAATTAACTTTAAAATTGAAATTATTTTAATAAGTAAGAAATACAAAAGTATAATTCAAAGTGGAATAAATATATTTTATAAAAAAATTATAATTTTCTAATTATGAGATAAATGGGACAAATATTTTCAGAAGAAAAGAATATTTTTTAAAAAAAATTTCTAATTTAGTACTAAATTCAAATATTATATTTTAATGGAAATAAACCCAATTTTGTGTCAAATATAATAAATTTGTGTAAGCTTTATATGAAATAGAAGTCAATTATAATTCGTATTATAATTATATTATATTTGTAAATTATGAAAAAGTGTACATCAGTGAAAATCTTATTTTATGCAAAAGATTGGAATAGAAGTTATTCTAAAAGAATGAATTATCATAGTATATGAATTATAAATTTTGAAATAAATACCAAAATGACTTAGCTACGGAAGTTTGGCCCTCACCTACCCCCAATCACGGTGAATTGTCTATCGCATCTGTTTAAAAAAATTTAAAAAGACACAGTGTTCCGTCATGTTTCGGGTCTTCAAAGCACAGCAAACTATGTACCGTGTGCAAGGACAAACAGATGAAGTCACGGTGAATCGTCTTCCGTATTACCTATAATGCGTTACACGCAACATCGTAACACGTTGTTGTTGCATACGAAATGTCGTGATAAGCTGTTGCTGCATACAAAATACAATGTTAGGGAGGTATTTAGGGCCCTCCATCTTCAAAATGGGGCATTTAGGACGATCACCCTTAAATTTTAAGACATGACCGGAATTTATATCAAATAATTTATCATTCTCATAATTCATATTTAATTTAAAAAGATTATAATACAGTATTTTAGTTTTTTAAACAGAGAAATGAATCAAATGGTACATCTTGTTACATTGTTGCATGACTGAATTTTAGGCTGGATGATGGTAGAAGGAAGCGGGCTAAGCCCAATATTTCTATTCCACTGGAAGATTGTAATGGGCTAGGGCTTTTTAGCTATTAATATATTTGGTTCACCATAAAAATAAGTTTACGAATAAGTAATTTAAATTAACATTAAAGAGTACGGCTAGAGATACCAAATTGGGTATCAACATTTATTTTCAAATGACGTGTTTTCAAATGACATGACGCTAATTACTTGGCAATTTTAAATGTTTTTATCGCTAGAAATTCATGTGAATGCAACAGGTCCATAATTATTATTTTCATGGTAACCAATCACGTGACATTTGAGATTCGTTTTGAGAACCAATTTGAAACATTTTGCATTTTTCAAAATTAAAATTTCAAACCTACTTCGACACTTTCTGTTTGATTAAACTATAACTTTTCACTCTCAACAAATTAAATTTTAACCCCACAATCTTACAAATCAAATGATCTATAGTACATTCAAGTTTTTTTTTTTTTTTTTTTAATTCAAGAAGGAAGTATGCCTCAACCAAAATAACTGGCTGACCTTTCATTCTTAAACTCATGTCATAACCATTATGCTACACTTAGTTTTGAGTATATTTTATAAATCTTATTAGATAAACCACATCATCTCCTTTTATCCCATTTTTTTTTCAATTATATATTAAACCTCAATACAAGTGCAAAAAGTATCAATAAATTGGTTGTAAAATTACTATTTCATCCTTATTTTTTGAAAATAACAATTGTGCACCCCATTATAATCCATGTAAAAAATGGAAGAATTTTTGTTAACTTTCGGAGTCGAGCCACCAATCTCGTTTTAAGAGGTTCATGTTATAGCCACTAGACTACATTACTTTTCGAGTTTTCTTAAAAATCTTATAAGATAAATTACGTCATTTTCAATTAACTTATTTTCTTTTTTGTTTTCAATTTTGAGTAAATAAAATGTTAGTTTATATTATTTATATAATTTCGTTTGCTCAATTTTCGTAGTTTTATTTATCTATATATTCAATCATTTTATAAATTTTATTACACCTCTACGTTTTTTATTAAATATAAATTAATTATGTTATTTATCATTCATATATTTATATTATATTATATCTCTGATCATACTTTATTTGAATTAGTTGATAATAGATACATAAAAATAATATTGAAATTTGATCCAATATAAGGAATATAGTATATGTTATGTATTTCATTATTCATTACTTCTATCATTCTAAATTAAGAAAATTAGTTTTGAAATTATTTTTAAATTATACAATAATCATGTTTATACATTCATCGCATCCGTTTCTTAATAATTTTCTTTTCAGGATGTACACTTCATTTGTTTATATTTTATAAAATAAACATATTATATACTCTCTTTGTCATTATAAATGATTAAAATGAAAAATAAAATGTTAAGATAAAATTATTGGCTATATACATAATTGTTAGTGAGTCTAGATTAAAAAAAAATTCACAAAAATTTATCTTTATGTATATATTAAATTATTGAAATAAAATACAATTTAGTTTGAAAAAGTTATTTTTTGATTAACCATATATATTCTAGTTTACATTTATCTTGAAAAAATGTGATTGTGTAGCGGAATATTACGTAATACCTAATCTCATTTTAAATATGAGATTGAAAATATAACTAACATAATATGCTTCTTCCAGGTCAACTGCAGAATGATATAAACTATAATTTTATTATTTGTTAATATGCCATTTTTTTCCCAAGTTCTTATTTGTAACCTCTCAGTCTATTTCCTATATGAATTTTGTACATTAACATATTTTAAGGGATGCAAAATTATTTGTCTTGAACATATTTTGTTTCTTCACGATTCATTTGTTCTTCCTAATAAGTATATATGTTAGCCAAAATCAAGGTGCATTCTTCGCTTCATACGAATTTTTGCATTGATATATGTTTTTATAACTTGAATTGTTCCTTCCGTTACTTGTAGCTTCCAAGCATTTACTTTCTCTCTTCTTAGTAATTTCATCATAATGTTGTGTTTAATATTACCTCTAATGAGTATACTACCCCTTGCGGCTAATTATGGACGGTTGTAATCATATTGATATGGCAAGTACTGCCTATCCCTGTGAAAAGACAAAGATTTTCATCTTACTCTCTTAAATTTATAATTACACGATCTCCGTTCATAATATCATACTCAACAATATTATTGGCATTTAAATACAGTCCTCATTGCCATTCACTATTAACACATATCACTAATCATATTACAATTTCATAATTATGAGTTTCAAATTCAATTAATAAACCAACCGCTACATTCTTCTTATGAACAAAAATTAGAGACGTTTATAAAAAGGCCCGTGCCGCGGTTATGCTAGTAAAAACTTATAGTGCATAAGAAAAATCTTCTACCCGAGATGCATGCACCAACTGAAATTCTGTTTAGATGAACAGACTCCCGGAACCAAGTACTACAGTATGTACAATTCTCCCCATAGCATGAGAAACACAAGCTTTAAAGTGTCATTTTCTCGAATGTTATGTATGTGCAGTCTTTTTATGGTCGATAAATAGCCACGGTCACCAATAATGTGAGGCCGTACCATTTGCATTCCGTAGACAGTCTCAACAACAAATATTTTTCCAATGGTAAAACTCAATTCCCTCTTAACAAGGTTACCTCTATATGAAAAACACATTGCCAAGCAACTAGCAAGCATTAAAATCAGCTTAATACTGTCATTCCAAGGTCCGAAACTAGATAGAATACTAATTCCAACGACGAGTGGTCGTTGATTCTTAAGTTGTATTCTCTACACAGTTTATGTGATTACTGATAATGTAATATGCTGTTTTAAAGAAAACAATATAGATAACAGGATAAGGATGCTCGTAGTACAGTAGCAGAATTCATATCAGTACCACAAATTTCCTTTCGCTGAGGGCCATGTTGGATAACCTCAAAAATGACTTGTCAGAGATGACAATAAATTAGACGCCTATATATAAACAAAAGTGAGACAACCCTCTAAGCATCACATCCAATAGAATCTCTCCTGCTAAATAGACAGAAACAAAAAAAAAAACAGAGTTTCTGGATTAATTTGCAGGAAAAGTATTCTTGATCCAGAAGAAAGTCTTAACATATAGTGATCACTCTAAAATGAAATGCAAGAAGATAAGCTTCTTTATCCGGATCAAACATGCATTGAGGCAACTGCGAAGACGTTTTCACGACATTGTTAGTGGAGAGGACAATATTGGCAACAGCCTTACAGAGTTGAAAGAGGCAAGGGGAAAGCTCATGGATGGTTATTTTTCCGTGCTCGCCAAAGGTAACCAGGGAATGAGGAAATTTCAGGTTGCGTTATATTATTTGCAAGATCCTCCATTTGTAAAACTTCTGGAAGCAGCAGCACAAGAATTTGGATTTGATCAACCAGGAGTTCTAGTCATACCTTGTGAAGCAAGTGAGCTCGAAAAAATTCTTACAAGACAATCACTGAGACCAAAGCTCAACAATTCAGTTTGTGAAGCTCATTAGATACAGTTATATATCTTCTGATTGAAGGAAACATGCTAGGTAAAAACTGATTTTAGGTACCTTGATGTCCTCTTAACTGAATTTATTTTAATCCTCAAAAAGGAGAAGGTCGAAAAGCTCTATGAACTGTGAAGTTAAGTATCTGTATTCTCAGTTTTCATTGTCTGCAACAATACCACATGCATATCACAAATTTCTCAAAACATATTACAGCAAAACTAGTGAAATTTGAAGGGATTATATATCAGTAAGAACTATAGTCACCCCTGCATCTAGAAGGAGGAAACTGTTAAGACCAGATCTGATCTGCTCTAATATAATTGAAACAAACACTTATTATTGATAAACACACGTACATGGAAAACACAATATTTAGGTGGTATTTGAGAGACCACTCACTCTCCACACTCACACTCACACTTCACTCAAATCTTATTTCTTGATACCTAGAAACATGCAAATGCCTTCCTATTTATAATCCCAACATCAAAGTACTAATTCCTAAACTATAGCTGATATATTATTAACTCCACAAATTCCTCCATTCCAAATCTATAACTGATGCACAAATCACTTATTCTAATTATGTAACTGATCCACCAAATCCTCCATTCTGATTATGAAACTGATTAACATAATAATTGTGTTTCCTAACAGAAACCTTCAATGCTCCATTACAATTTACAAGTAACAAAAACTTGCATAGCGAAAGAACATATATCATGGTCAGAGCATCATTGTAGTGGTGTGTGGTATGACCTTTCAGCTGTCCCAACAAGCTCTATACATGTAACCAATTCAGACAAAGTTTTATAAAAATTGAGCATCAGGACTAGATTTTGGATAATGTGTGATTTAAAAACTGATTGGCATAGCTTATAGTCTTACTGATCTATATTTCTATCGTACCAAGCTTTTAGATAATTAAGAGCATTAAACAGCTCAATGCTATATCTTCTCAATTAAAGAAGTTGGTCCTGTTTACCATTCATAAGTTCAGAGAAAATTGCTGTGTGGATAAAGATATATTGGAAACTGGAAATTGCTGTTTTAGACTTATAGTTTATTGGCACCAACGTATAGATCCTAATTCTTCCTGTTTATGCCAGTGTCACTTGTTAATGTCATTATTTTCCTCCATAGCTCTATGCCTCACCGTTCTAAACCAATAGTACAAGAGAATAACGGGCTTAAGGGTGACTTCAGATAACTACACGAGGTTGCAAAGTTTTTTTATTATTAAACAACAATTGTATACTCGCGAGTACAAAGTTGAACTTGAATGACAAGTTGAGCGTAACTTATACTTGAAATTTTTACTTTTTCATGTAGCATTAGGCGCTAGCGCATATTAATCATTTGAGTCTCCAACAATTAATCTCCAGTATAATTCATCTTGGTTGTAAAAAAATGCAACAAAGTTGTCATAGACTCATAGGTTAAATCCTAGTAATTTTTATTTAAGCTTATAATTTTATATATACACTTGTCTTTGAATATGTTAGAATCATAACAGGTTAAATGCAATAAAATGACAGTAGGAAACAAATACTGGAGTCCATTACACAAGATCGATATCAGAAAGAAATGCAGATGATCAGACAGTAGGTCTGCGTTGAAAGCCAGAGCCAGGATCTTCATAGCATGGAAAAGAATTGAGACTTGTGACCATAGCTCCACTAGGGCCACTACGACAAAGCTGCTCCATATCATCAACTTTATCAACATTCCCAGAAAATACAGCTTCAACAGAACCGTCTGTACGATTACGAACCCATCCGTTTAATCCTAGTTTACATGCATTCTCTACGGTCCAGTCTCTGTAACACACCCCTTGCACCACTCCTTTAATTTCAACCCTTACCTGCACACCACGCACCAATAATAAACTTCATATACGGAAAAAAAATCAAAAACACATTTAATTATCGTTTAAATGACCGACCAGCCAACCGACCAACCTTTATCGGACGTTGTAGAATAGAAAAAATTAGGACTTACCATTTTGAGCTGTTCGGCGTCTGGCATAGTTGAGGCAAGAACGGAATGGAAAGTTAGGAAACGATAACGGGGAAATGTGTGTTGAGGAAGAGAAATGCGAAATGAATGTTGAGTGGCCTCGTGCACTTGCGCTATATTTGGAGAATAACGCTCTCTTTCTGCTGACTCTTTCTGTTGAGTAGGATTAAATCATAATCAAAGCTGAAATTGTCAATTCATGCCACGATACGCAAAATAATATTAATGCTTATCCAAAGCGATCGATATCTTATAAAAGTCAAGAAACAAAATGCTTTTCTCCTAAGCAATCAACAACAATGGGTGTTACGTTTCGTTACTCTATGTTCAAACACCAAACTATACAACTCAAAAACGGAGAATCATTAAGGTGTTTCGTTTGATAACTACGGGTTAATTTAAAATAGTTTGAATTTTATTTTAAATTGAATAATAGTTTTGTCTTAGTACTAGTAAAAGGACTACTAATAAAAGGTATGTGTACTTATTAAAACAATAGTGTGCACATAACATTTCCAAAAATTAATTATATAAATGATATAATAGTGTAAATCATTCATTTAAGTTAGTAATTAATGGATAACAACTTGTGTTGTAAAGTGAATCGTAATTTTTTTTGAGTATTGGACTCTGGATTTTTTGTAATTGTATTTTTAGTCAAAGAGATCCATGTGGTCCGGACTCCGGGAGTACACAAACAAGTAACAAACCAATCACAATGTACACAGTCGCGGATCCGGCTCAAGTTAAGGAGGATCATATATTGATGATTAATCGTTAGATGGTAATTTATTAATAATTATATAGAGGTTAAAAATCAATTTTTTGTAAAAATAAGTCGAAGTATCAATTAAAATCGTTGTAATCAATTAAAAATTGGATTAACCGATCAAAAATTCGTCTAATTAGTAAAAATTAGTAACTTCTATGGAAAAAATTAGTGAAACACTAATTAATTTTACCCATAATTATTATATTTTGTCCCTAATTAAGGTCAATTTTAATATATACACTCTCTCTATATATATATATAATCAAGAAAATAAAATTTTAAGGTCGATTGACCCTATTATCCCCTATTAACATATGCCACTAAATGTACATATATGCTTGAAAATTTCTTTGTTGATTAACGTCCAAGGAAAATATTAAAACTACAAAACTTCGAGATGAAGTTTTTTTTTTTTTATAATAATTAAAGTTTTTCATTAAGGTTGGTAATACTTCAAGGCAAATGCCAAGAAGCCCAACCGATCTTCCAAAAGCAAGCCCAATGAGAAGGGCTAGTGAGGAAAATAGAAAGAACAAAGGTGAGAGCTGAGAAAACAAATAGAAAGAGCAAAGCTGAGAGCTGAGAAAACATGACAAGGCCTAAAGCCTGAAACAAACCAAATAGAAGCTACCAACTGATGCTGACATAGCGACAAAAGATGCCACCAATCAGAAACAGAAATATTAGTTGAAAGCACCACCATTATCGGAGACTTGGTCCTGTGCAGCCACAATAGGGATAGACGGGGCATTCACAGCCAGAGCAAACCCAATCACATGATCCTGAGCATCCATGGGGATGGGGGAGACTTGAAGCTGAGGGACAGGAGGGCCAAAGCCCATGTCTAAGTTTAGTTTTTCCTGGAGACGACCAAACGGCTCAAAAAAGAAGTGCATGGTAGTCCAGTTGTTGAGGCCTGCAGCTGCTAAGTAGTGTGCTGAACGATTTGAGGACTCAGAGATATATTTGAAACAATTTTCCCACTCCGGATTATAACCCAGAAGTTTGATGATCTGTTCCACAATCCACATGCATGTCTTGTCACCTCTTTCGTCCTGCCTCTTGACTTCGAAGAAAGGGTTAAAGTTGTTGGTTTCTAGCATTACCAGTTCACAGTTGCAGAGACGAGCTTGGTTGAGGCCCATATGAAGAGCCCAAAGTTATGTAGCAAGTGGAGAGAGATCACGGATGGAACCTGAGAGACCTCGAACAAGACGACCTCTGTGGTCACGAATCACAATGCCAACTCCATTGTTGTTACCATTGTGTTGACGAGACGTATGGAGAACATGAACGTTAACCTTGAATTGGCCACGGAGAGGGGCTTTCCAGGTGTAGTAAGGCATAATGTAAAAGGTGTTTTATTGTAGTAGTGAGAAGTGTGAATGTTGGTTGTGCTGTGAGGAAAAGTAAGAGTGATATATATATACTGGCTAAACTGAGTAATGACTACTGGACCGGAGTGACACCCAGGAGGAGAAAACTAAGTGGGAAAGTAGTAAAGTATTAGGAGTATTGTGAGTAGAGACATGAGGTATGGCTGTGTGACATAAAGTGATGTAAAGAAAGTATGCCTCTGTATAGTGGAGGCGGAGAGTATTGTAGAAGCATACTAGTGGTATGGCAAAGTACTGTAATCTAGAGCCAAGCGTTGTATATAAATATAATGCAAGGCGAGAAAAGTGATGGGCTAAATTAGTGGCCCTATGTAGTATTGGGCCTAATAAGGCCTTGTTTTGCAAGGAAATCAGCCCCAGTGTTGTAAATACGGTCTATATGTTCCAAGTGGATGTTGTGAATTCCTATCAGGTCTCGATCCTCTGTAAATGCAATAGAAGTGTCCATGCCTGTTTTGTATCTCTTAACATTAGTCCATAATTCCATGGAGTCCCTATGTATTATGGTTCTCTGGTCTCTGGCAATGAAACTCTCATTTTATTGAGTAAGAATATCAGGGCTTTCGTCTTAGCTTCTAAAGGAGTGGTAGCTGTCGATGAGCCACTAAAAATGAAGCAAAGATCATCATGTTTGTTGATCATATAACCACCTATCCCAAACTTGGGATGTGTATTATTTGTTTTCCAAGCACCATCTGTGAAGCCAATGCAGTCCCATTTTTCTTTGAGATCAGCCATATATTGTAGTCTATGGGATCTGATTGTCATGGTTGGGTTGTATGACCAATCCTTTTTACTATTAGAATGTAGTGTTCCCCCGCTAGTGCACCATAGAAACGATCTTTGTATGATCAGAATCTCCAGCTGTGTGGAGCTAGTGTTTCCGTTGTTAAAGATGAGTTCATTCCTGCACAACCAAAGAGTCCATGAAATGGCAGAGACCGTGGTTTGCCATTGGGAGACAGGATATGTATTCTTAGCTGCATTAAAGATCTTCCACATCCAATAACTATCGTTTAAGTGTATGTCTATTATCATCCACCACTTGTCTACGAATTTCCAAACTTCTTGTGCTTTGGGGCAGGTGTTAAACATATGGTGTATATCCTCAACGACACCCGTATTGCATGACACACTAGACGCTTCAATGTTATGATTCGGAATTCTGCTCTGTAGGAATAGCTTTGTGGGGAGTATGTTTTTACAAACTTTCCAAATAAAGATTCTAATCTTGGGGGGATTTTTAACGACCATATGAAGGACCACCTAAAATTTTGCTGCAATCCTATCCTGAATGAATTATACATGTAGCCTGTTGTATAGCAATTGTTTGTTGGTTTCCAGATTAATGTATCTTGTTGTGAGGATGAACTGTATGCCTGTAAAATGCTATAAATCTCCAAGACGTCATAGTTTTCTTGTGATCTTAATGGCCTAGTCCATAATTGTGTTTGTAGTTGCCTGTTGTTGTTCCAATGTTCGATCAAATCTTTTATATATGTGTGTTTATATTTACTGAGCCTATATAGTCTTGGGTATATCGATTTTAATGCAATATCACAGACCCAAATATCCTCCCAGAAGAGTACTCTATCTTCTTTATTTGCCTTCCATCTGTAATTATCTCTACTGAAAAGTATTGACGTGGCACCGTGCGATTGTAATGCTATTAAGTTTTTTATCATAGTGGATTTTGGTTTGTTGTCTCTACTGTTCGTCCAATTATACTGGTCCTCCCCATACTTGTCCTTCAATAATCTCGTCCAAAGAGTGTTCTTGTTTTCTAATGTGCGCCACCAAACCTTCCCAAGCATGGCGAGATTCCTGTGTTCTAGGTTTGAGACTCCAAGGCCTCCTTTGTCCTTTTGTTGTGTGACATCGTTCCAATTTGTTAAATGTATCTTATTAGTGCCCCAAAGAATTTTACGCCTGATGTTGTCAATTTGTTGTCTGACACCGCATGGCATTAAGAAGAAGTTGAACCAGTAATTTGGCAAGCTATCTAGAATGACTTTCATGAGCACCAATTTCCCAGTCATGTTGAGATTACTACCAGCCCATCCATTGAGATAATTCTGAAACCTTTTGATTAATGGATCCCACGGCACTTTGCTAGATTGTCTGAGTCTCAAAAGAACTCCAAGATATTTAATGGGCCAATTACCTATTTTGCAGCCCAGAATATTTGCCCAGGATGTTTGCTGTTGTTCCTGGTAGTTTAGTGCAAATAGTTCGCTCTTATGAAAATTTATCTTAAGGCCTGACAATAGTTGGAATGTTAGGAGTACCCTTTTGACACCTCTTATATACTTGTCATCTCCATTGATGAAGAGGAGGGTGTAATCTACAAATTGTAGATGAGTGAAGTTTTCTGTGCCTTTTCCTATTCGAATGCCATCGAATTTACCTAAGTCTTTGGCCTTTATTAACAAATGATGAAGAATTTATCCCACAATGTTAAAAAAGAGTGGTGATAGTGGATCTCCTTGCCGGAGACCTCTACTAGGGTTAAACTCATTTGTCGGAGAGCCATTAACTAGTATAGCAATTTTTAATGCTTCAAAGATGGATTTGGTCCACATTATCCATTTTTTGCCAAAATTCATCTGATTAAGTGTGTCAAAGAGGAAGTCCCAATTTACTGTATAAAGGCTTTCTCGAAGTCAATTTTGAAGATGACACCTTTGTTTTATGTATCTTCATTGAGTGTATAATCTCCGATGTGACTATGATGCCATCTATTATGTTTCTACCCTGAATAAAACCTGATTGTTCCTCAAAAATTATATGTGGGAGGGATCGTTTTAGTCTGTTAGCTAGAATATTTAGAAGTAATTTCATGCTACTATTAATGAGGCTGATCGGGCGAAAATCTGAGGGCTTCTCCGGGTTTGATGTCGTCTTTGGGATTAGTGCAATGAACGATGAATTAAGGCCTGTTGGAATATGACCTCTCTAATATAATGCTTTAAGCATTTTTTTGAAACCAGGCTTGATAAAGTCCCAACAGTGCTTGAGACAACCTGCGTTGAGCCCATCGGGTCCCGGTGCCTTGTTATAATCTGTTTTCTTTATTGCCAGTGGTAGTTCTGCATCAGTGAAGTGAATGTCTAAAAAAACTTTGATATTGTTTGGAATACTGTTTACTATTAGAGTGCTAATCCTGAAGGTAGGAACATCATGATCTCTGCTAAGGAAGGATTTGAAATGGTCGAAAAAGATTGATTTAACCTGGTCGGGATCGTTAATCCATCTATTGTAGTGTTTGAGGCCAATTATGTTGTTTCTATTTCTATTCATGTTTACCACTTGATGGAAGTACTTAGTGTTTTTTCCCCTTCTACATGCCATAGTGTTCTTGATTTTTGCCATATCATCTGATCTCTGTGATGGTAAAGTTTTGATAAATCTGATCCTACTGTGGCATTTGTTTGTGCTGTGCCATCATCCATTTGTTGCAATTCACCTTCTTTAATTTTGATTGTCTCATCTAGGTTACCAAGTATGTGCTTGTTCCACCATTTACCGACTGTACGGATTTCCTTTGTTGCTTGTTTGAGGCTAATGTTGTCCGAATTAACATTGTTTCTGAGATTCCTGAGCATTTCTTGGAGAGTGTGTTCTTCTAGCCAAGAGTTGTAGAGCTTGAATGGTTTCGGACCCCAGTTGAGGTTTTGTGTGCCTATCCAAATAGCCCTATGGTCTGAATTCTTCCTATTAAGTAATTTAGCTGACCAATGTTGTAATTCTATCCATGCTTTATTGACAAAGATCCAGTCTAAAGTACTCCTCTTGTTTTTGGGTCCAAACCAAGTGAAGTGGGGGCTCTGTGTTTTGATGTTGAAAAGTCCATTGTTGTTTAGGAAGTCATTGAAATACTGAGTATCCAGGTTGCTGTTGATACAGTTAATCCTATCAGCCTCCTCTCTAACGCTGTTGAAATCCGCTATTAGGCATGTTGGGATGTCCATATTAGCGACTAGGATGTCACTAAGTTGATTCCAGACGAGTAATTTATCCCTTGTCGCCTGTGGCCCGTATACGTTAATGCATATGAAATCTATATTTGTGTTGATTGTGCATCCCTTGAAGAGTATCCAATTATTTGTAGTAGCGTGGCTGATATGTTTATATCTGTTAGCATCCCACGATGTTAATAATCCGCCTGACTGTCCCACTGAGGGTGATGCTATCCAATTGTGTGAATTACAGTTCCAGATACTATGCATCATGCCTACATCCCAGTTTGTAACTTTGGTCTCTTGTAGACGAAGGAAATTTATGTTTTCTTGTTTGATGTGTGTCTTGAAATTTCTTCTATTAGTAATGTTGTTACAACCTCGAACATTCCACGTTAATCCCAAAAATTGATTCATTGGCAGTGATGGTGTATATATGTGTTGGAGATAGGATACCAATCATAGTACTACTATGATGTTTTGTATTGCTTGTTCTTCATCGCAAGTTGGTTTTAGTCCCATGTCTACTGCATCTTGTAGAATATTATGGCAAGTACAGTGTTGCTTACCTTAGGATCGAATGGTGCTAGTTCTTGGCCAGTCTTAAAGCTGGCCTGTGTGTTGTCAGGCGTGGAAACACTATGTGGAGTAGTTGAGTGTACATTCATGGATTTGCTATTGGTATATTTGGTGTTGAGTGGGTGTTTTTTACTAATCTTGTTATTGAATTTCCTGGGTCTTCCCCTGCCTCTTTTGATGTGTAAACCGAAAAGTCCTTTACAGAGTTTTAGTTGGGTGCCTTTTGGCACTGTGTGAAAAATGTCATATGAGTCTAATGCTTCAGCTTGATAGTCTGTGATTGAGGAGTATGAGTCACTGTTGCTGTAGTCGATATTATCTCTATAGAATCTTGTGTATGCCTGCTCTTGGATAGTAGGAGAGTTTGAGTATCCCACAACTACATTGCTGGGATCCTCAATGCTGTTGTTATATGGAGATCCCACTGTAATGTTGTTATGTGAAGAGTGATCTATCTCCACTATTGCAGTTATGCCATCGCTTATGTTCTGTCCCTTATGTTCCTGTCCACTATTAGTAATCTCGAGATCTCTAGCAGTTATTTGGGAGTCCTCCTTATTGGGAATGTTGGCGACATTGTTTATTTCTTGTGGTTGGTCGGCTTCTATCTCCATGATATGTACCTCAACTTCTTCCTGATCTTATTTAGCCAAGTCTTCGTGATCTGTATTAGTAGGGGTTAAGATGGGGGTCTTGTCATGATGTAGTGAGACCTGTGGTATTATGTGTGTGATTTTCGAGATGTTTAAAAGGTAGGATATGCCATCGATGACCACCGTGATGTTGTCTACAATAGGATTGGCTGATGTCGTTTCTATCACTAGTGTAGGAATGGAAAAGTCTTCTAACTTATTCTCCACTGCAGGTGTGGGAATGATGTTTCCCCATCTTTTTGTTAATATCTCTAGTGTCCTTCTATTCCAGAAGAAGATTGGGAGACCTAATATCTGAAGTGTAGCTGTTCTCATGGTAAGTAAATCTTTCATGTCAGTGTATTTGACACTATAGAATATTGGGCGAACCATGCTCGTGTCGAAATTATCAAAAGCCTCCTTGTCTGAGAAGATCAATAAGAACTTTTGTCTAGTCAAAGCCTTAACTTGTATGAAGTTATTACCAAAGACCCAGAGTTTCTCGTGTATGTTTCGGATGCTATCAGGGTAGTGTGATAGACCAATCATACTGAGTGATATTGCTTCTTTGAGTCCCATGTCTGATTGTTCGGAGATGTGGAAAATAGTGTTATCGGATTTATCTGCTGCATCAAGGGGAGAGTTTTCCTCCACTACTCTGTATGTAGTACCCGATGATGTGCCTTTTTGTTCTTCATGCTGCTTAAAACAGTGTCCGATGCTATTTATTGGTGGAACTCGATGAGCTATGCCAAAGCCCAAAGTTCTCCCAAATAGTTTTGTATTGCTAAGTTGTTCTAGGATATTTGCAGTAGCAAGATTTGGCTTAACTGTCAGGAAAGCATATCTATTATTGTTTCTATCTCTTGTTTCCGCTGTGTGTAGAGCTAAGAAGAATTTGGGTCCTTTGACTGTATTCCAGATGTCCAGAGGTGTCGATTTTGTGGGGATGTTGCCAACAAAGATATGTGTCTGTGCCTTTCCTCTAGTCTTGCGCCTCCTTACCAATGTCCATTGTTGCACATCCCTGCTAGTTACAGTTGTATTGTTTTCCATGGCTGCCTCCAGATACGAACGACGTGGGTTGCCTCCATACTTGTAGATTGTAGTTTTGGTGATTGTATTGCCATTATTTTTCAGAGATCTGTGTTTGGATGTTACACCTCCCTCTGCTCCTGTGTAATCAGTACCAGATCTGCTCTTGTGATGTAGATCGGAATTTGAATTTGTTTGAAAGTTCTTACCGTTGTCTCTCTCTCTCTGGAAGTGCCCATTTTTTTTCTTAACATTATCAATTAGAAGTTGCTTTCATGTATGTGTTAAAATTTGTAAATTCTCAGTTGGTTAAAGTGATTAGGACAATAGCGTTTAAACATATAAAGTAACAAAATATGTGGCCAGGGTTGAAAGTAGAAACCAACTGTTTTGGTATTATACAATACAAGACTTCGCAGGTTTTGCATGTATTATATTAAATACTAGCTTATAATATTAAATACTAGCTTATATCCCATACAACATACGGTTCCTTTTTTAATATCTATAATTATAATAATTTTATTTTAATATTTATTTGTTATTAGTTTACATATCGAATTATTACTAAAAATTTGATATATATAAAATTTCATACGTTTAATTTATTATATGTTTTATTTTGAATTTTTAAAACTTGATTTGGACGATTTTACAGCCCACCTGAAATTAACAAAATAATCTTTAATTTATTGATGGTTTCACAATTTTTTTCCAACTAAAACTACCAAGAATCAAAATAGAGAAGAAATTGATGATTTTTTACGTTGAAAATTCTATTTGATTTAAGAAATCTACTTACATTTCATTTTAATTATCAAAATAAACTTCTTATATTATTTGAAGATATTTGTACTAACAACCAAATACGGTTTTAATAATAAGTGTATGAGGGATTTTGTCCAAAACTTTGGTAGTCGGTAGTTTGGTCCTCGGTACGACAAAATAAATAATAACCGTCAGATCTTAAAATAAATAGATGAAAAACGTTGGATCTAGCAAAAAAAATATTTTATATTTTAACATGTAAACTAAAAAGTGTATTTATATTGAAATACGAAAAAGTGAATGTCAATGATTTAAATAATATATAATTAAGTTTTCTACATTGAATAGGATTTTCAATGTATATCTTCTAGACTGAATAGTGTTGTGACCGAAATCTTGCATGGGTCAGATTTAGGCCCATTGAGGGTTTATGGTCCAATTCGTAAATGAACTAGATGATTTAAGAGGCTTCCAAAGGCCTATGACAGCCCTTAAAAACTATTCTAAGAAGGATCATGACTAGATACAAAGCCCAGGGTCCTAGGGACTAGCTTCCCTTGACCGATCCTTAACTCCCAACTATTATTATGAGGTTCCCGGATAGCAGGCTTCCATAATCAGCCTACCGGAGGGTCTACCATGAGATAAATGCTAAGTGAACATGAGGCTTAGGATCCCAGGGGAGACCCCTCGCGGATGACCTATTGCCATAGCATGATTACTAGGACAGCCATCAGATAGGACTTCCATTATAGTTACCATAGACAGCCTGCCAGCAGGGTTACTGGAGTCAGACTACCGCGGAAACCTCAGCTTCCCCGGAAGCATGGCAGAAACACATATTCAGATAAAGATAGCCTCCTATCTTTTAGGAGCACGTCTCTACAACTCAAATACACTTCTTAATAGATAATTACACGATTATTCAAAGATATACATCATTAATACATGATAATTCATACATTCTTGAGATAAACATTAGTGGATAGGCTTCCAACAATCCTAGTACGGCTTGGAAACCTGATAAATACATCACAATCAGGTGATAAATGATAAATACAATCATAATCCCATTAGAAACGGGATAACTCATAACAAATGATCGATCATATCACTCAAGAACTACATACGGGCTTGATCCACTATAAATAGTGATATGTAGGTAGTTTGCGGGATCTTCTGAGACACTTCGACACCTTGAGTAATATAGAGAACGTATACTCTTGTGTGAGACTTCATCATTAGGGTTTTCGGCAGGCCAACATTTGGTCCTTGAGCTCTAATTCCCGTGAATCTAGTCCGATCCTTCGAGGAACCACCTCCCGTGTTCTTCAGAAGCCTAGCTGTGAGCCTTTCCGGGCAGCTAGTCAACACCATATTTCACGGGGCTATTCCAGCAACAACCTCCACATAGTTGTGCTAGAATCCTCCCACAACAATTGGCGCTAGAAGGAGGGGCCCCTAAAATTATTGTCTTTTGGAAAAAAGATGTTTGACCGCTCCGGCCACGATAAAACGCCGGTTAACGGTGTCGATAAAGAGAATGGTGGCGAAAAACAGATTGGTACCATCAATGACATGTACCAGTACATCAAACTAATGGGGGAAAGACTAGACTCTCTTGAAATAAATACTGAACTGAAGAAAAGTGTGAAATGAAACTCAGTCCGTTGTCAAAACGAGATGAATGAGAAACTATTATGGGTGAAAACTCGTGTGAAAAAGGACTTGGAGATATTTCCCGAGATAATGTGCACGGATGTGAAATTCTATCAAAATCTAAGATGATCAATGGTTTTGTTTATTGGATCTTTCGTTTCTTAAATGTTTGTATTAATTTTTGTTCGTGTATATTGTGGTTATATGTGAGTACTTGAGCTGTCTGTTTAAGTTTCGACAATTTTTTTTGTTATGTTATGTGTTTATAATTTTGTTAATAGTCTAATATGGTTGATCGTTGGATTGTGAGTGAAATAGAATCTATCGTTGAAATAGATGGCATTGTACTAGAGGAAATTTCTACTAGAGCTAAAAAAAAGAGCAAGTAAAACACATAATTATTAGTTGTATAAAATTTATTGATTTTGGAAAATCAAATGGCCTAATTTTTGTTCAATTGGGTTGTTTGGAAAACAAAAAGGATAAAGAATATGAATTGTTGTAAAAGAATATTTTATGTGATGCTCAGAAAAGAGAGCTGGGGAATAATAAAATATGCGACACATATGAATATTTTTTAAGAAATGAAATATTATAAAAATGTTCTATACTTGTGATCGCATTTTGGATATTCTATAAATTTGGTAAAATTGGTTGGGTTAACATTTTTCGAAGTGTTGGTCGCAAGAAAATTAATGTTAAGTTTTATTAGTAAATTGGGGTGAGAAATACTACCACAAAGGTTGAAGACACACGACTTAAAAAATGTGTTGAATTATATTCGATTAAGTATAATGGATCGAATATGAATATTGGGAATGAACCATTAGATATGGTTGAAAACAAGATATCAAGAATTTTGTCGAAAGGGGCAAATGACTATTACGTATATAGTAGAGAATTTTTGTTGACATGGATGAAAGAGATATATTTTTGATCCCACACAATTTTTGTTAAACAATGAGATCGCAAAAATTTGAGTCATGGATGAAATCCACGAAAGATGAACTTGAGTTCATAAAATAGAAATAAATGTGTGAGTAGTGTGATCAACTCCAAGATAGAAAATTCATTGGTTGTAAATGAATTTTGGAAAACAAAATAAGGTTGTTGGTATGTTCATAAATTTGGGTTTGTGCAATTACAAAAGATTTTGCATAAATTATTTTACCGGGAATGAATTAGACAATTGTGTCTGTCTTTTTGAAAAGTGGGAGTTTGTTTACGATATTATCGGTATGTTAATGATATATTGTTAGTAAAAAAAGAAAAGGAAGTGTTCAACAAACTAAGTTGGAACTTAGTAAGAAGTTGAGATTATAAATGTGGGTGAAATTTGAGAAGTTCAAAGAATTCAAATTGAAGAAAAATAATTTGAAGATTGAATATGAGTCGGAAATGGTATTTGAGTAAAAAGTTTAATTGTTTTAGGATGCAGAATTGCAGTCCGGCGCCAACCCTATTGGTAATGGGAAAATGATTAATGCAGCAAAGGAACCATTGAATGTATTATGTGCAAGTAGTTAGAAGTTCAATATATTTTATGTTGTGTAGTCGATTGACTTGAATTGACATTTTTAGTTAGTTTTGTAAGTGGATTGTGAAGCAATTTTGTTTGATCCCGGTGAAAGATTGTAAAGAGGATCATTATCATGTACTTAAAGAGTACGTTGTGTAATAAATTGATGGATCAGGCAGACGTGCTTGGAGTTATTATTTATTGCGATATAAGTATCGAAAGTGATATTGGTACAAGAATTCAACTTTGTTACACTTATTTAATTTTGGTGGAGTTGAACTTGGAAAAATAAGAAACTTAATTAAATGTGTTGGAAAGGGTAAAAGTGGCAACATAGATTGATTGAAAGTGATGGTCACCAAAAGTATTTGGCAAAGACGTCAAATGAAAGATGTTGGTTTGATTGGATTTCGTAATGTGTAAGTTGTGGCAATTATAAGTGTACTATGACCGATAATAAGAGTGCGTATTTGAGATTGATTTAATAGTTATAGATCCTACGAAAAGTGGGAGTCTTGAAAAGAATTTGACAAAATCGTCAAGTGGGAGATGTTGTATTTGACTTATTTTGTTAAATATAACAAAAAAATTGATACATGAATAATGTATTTAGTAGATTTAATATATATATTCTTGTGTAATTATTGATTTATAAGTTACAATTTGTACAATATTATGGAGTTAAATGATATTGATTTATATTTATGGGGCAGTTACATATGAGGGTTGGAGGGTGTATTAGATGGCCCATATATAATGGTGCAAGCCAAACAGAATGAGGTACTTGAAGAAAAGCATACTTGTTCATGATATAGTCCGGAACCCCTCTCTATTTTTAATCTACAAATACACAATGATATATATAGATGTTTATTTCATATATTTCATATAAAACAACAACTTATCAAATTCTCAAGCCTTCAAAAAAACTAATAGAAACATATAGATTATAAAATAAACGAGATAGGCAATCACATATTTAAAAGGGTGGAGTGAAACAAAAGTAATGGCAAAGGATGCGAATCCATGAAAAGAAGACATGAGGGAGAACACGCAGGGAAAAAAAAGCCACTCCTTTCATTAGATAATAGATTGAACACACTGAATCCCATTCAACTCATATGAAACAATATGACCACAAATACGAAGCAAAGATACTCCTAGCTTGGATACCAATGTAGTAGTATGAAGATATATAAAATTGTGTATTGATTATATAATTAGGAGATAAAGAATTGGAAAAAATAAAGGGGGTTCCGGATAATGTTGTGAACAAGCAATCAACCTTTTTTTATGCTTCTTCCTCTATTTCAATTACAAAATATGGGTAATACCAACATAGCCTTCACCCCACATTTTGTAACCGCCCTCTTAATTTCACATTTCATACAATTAATGTCTTTGGTTGTAACTTACATGACATTATTCACAATATAAATATATATGTTTATAACTTTTAACATATTAACTCACATAGTTAATTCTCTAAATACATTATTCATATATTTATTTTCTTTTATAAAACTTAATAAAAACAAGTTGTTTGAGGAATTTCGTAATAACACGAAAACGGAGGTATGCTGCAATAGTAGAGCGATTGATATATGAATGTGTGGCTGTTTTTAGGGATCATGATTTTATGAAAAAGAGAGGGGTTGAACTCGGTAGGTGTCTCGATTTGTCTCGTGTATCGGATCCCTTTTGTCAAGATGTCCACGTACCAATTTATATTGGATCAAGCCTACGCAGTTCTGTGCAATTGTGTCTATCCCTGAGAGACTTAAGGGTTCATTAATGTGGGCAATTCCTGATTTAATCTGATTTAATCTTGGCATTGTGATATCTTCCTGATTTGAAGAATATCGTTTTGAGATATTTTTTGTTATTGTTTTATTGAGATTGATTCTTTACTCGTTTTAGAGAGAGGATTAAATTTAGGCATTAAACAATAATTATTAATCTAAATTAATAATTAATAATATTAGAAATTTGGGAGTTGTTAGACTATGCCAAAAATATGGCATAACAACTATCCCCCAGTTCTTCAGTGTAGCCTGATGCAGTGGAGAACTAAAAATTCTTCAAGTTTTCAAATTTCTTGAGTCGCTGAAACAACTAAAAATAGAAGATTAGAAAAACATTTAGAGCACTACAGTGCCCGTAATCCGTATTTGAATGCTAGTGTGTGACACCATGCGATGATCAATATAAGATATATTTTTTGCCAAGGTTTTCAAATGTGCGAGCATAAATAATTTGTTTGAAATCAGTTACGATCTTTATTGTCTAATTAGGACATTGGCACTTGTATATATTCTGAATTGGCATACACGCTATTCAAGTGTCTGATGCAACCACATAAGGATGTGTCTGGTGGGGTCTTCAATAAGAGATGGAGATGTAATCCTGGCGAACCTTACACGCGTCCCTTGTTGGGCTGGCTGTCTATGATGTCTTAAAAATATTATACATAGGGATGCTATGCATAGGGATGCCTCCATCCATGCGATCTTGAGAGATCTGTTCATGGACCTTCAATAATCCAGAGGTGCTACACTTTACTCAAGCGTGTAGTATTGCGGAATTTATAGCTTGTCCGGGCTACCCTACTTGACAATTTCAGTTCACAAGTTTGAAAATATTTTTTGACATATATGTTTTATTGCGACAATATATGAAAAATATTTTACAAATCCAAATGTAATAATAAATATGCTCTTCTAAAAATGTCGCGATATTTATTTTCTTCAAAAATAATGCTTTTTTGTAAACAATTTCTTCAAAATTATGCATCTCGCGTATAAAATTTTTCTTGAGAATAATGCATCTTGTACGGGATTGTAAAATAAATCCGCAATTCATCAAAACAAATATCTCGTACGATATTTTGCAAAAAACAATAATTTTACAAGTATAAAAATATATTGTTTACACAAATTGTTAAATAATAAATATTTTTTTCCAAAAAAAATTTAAAAACATGATATCATGCATGCATGATAGGATATTTAATTAATTCATAGAAAATTAAAACAAGTACCAAAACTTATCTTTATTCTTCGTGTTCTATCCATTCTGAAATTTTCCAAAGTGTTGTATACTTGAATGCTTTCGTTCCTTTTTTTTTTTGAAACAAAGAACCAACTTTCATTAAAAAGAAGCATCATACATCAAATTCTCCAACAAATTGGGGGGAGGAGACAAGAAAATATTTTGACAATCTGGCAAACAAGGGAACCTAGCTACTAAATGAGCTACTTTATTTGCCTATCTTTTAACAAAAGAGATTGAAAGATCGCCCCTAAATTGAAAATAAGCTAGACAATCTTCAAACAAATGACACACTTCAAGGAAATTCTCGCTATGACTCTGAATAGCATTTACTGAGACAAGAGAATCGGATTCATCCTCAACGTTCCCGTAATACAATTCCGCAATCCAATTGAGACCTTCTAGAATAGTTTTGCTGAGTTAGTCCACGAGTTGAGTTGGCCGAGTTGTTAGTTGCGTTGCGATTCCTGCGTTTCTTTGTGGCTGAGTTTTGCGATTGTGTTCACTTTCTTTTTTGTTGAATTCTTCGAGTTCGTGAATCGAGTGGTTTTGTGTCTCTTTTAATCATTTGTATTAATGGAAGTTAATGGAAGTTTTGTTTCGGTTGTTTGGTGTCTAGGTTCACTTGTTTGATCTTGTTCTGTGCTAAGTTTTTATCATTGTCTTTTTTTTTTTGTATTGAATCAGTTGGTACCTAGTTTGTTAAATTTTGTTTGGTTTTGTTTTGTTAAATTTTGTAATGAGTGTGTTAAGTTTTTGAATTGAATCACTGAGTTGGACCGAGTCAATTAGTGAGAATGGTGGAGTCTCGTATCCTTGTGTTGGTTTTATATTTGGCTAGTCTTATTTACAAACGAGTCATGTCGAATTTTCTTTAAAATTTTTTGTAAATAATTTTTAATTCATGTTAAAAAAAACAATGTTTTAGATTAAAATCTAGTTTTAATTTAGAATTTTTAGAATAATTTAGTTTTAGAATAATTTAGAATTTAGAATTAGGAATTAATTAGTAAAATCCAAAATTTTCCAAAACCTAAATTTGTCCTAATTCGATTAAGTTGAAAATTAAGGATTGCGGAACGAATCTAAATTTACTAAAACGAGATTGTGCACTTGCAATCAATTTTAAATAATTATTTTTAGAACATCACTCCTCTTGGAGAGAATTTATCAGCAGTGTGAACATCATTAGTAGAGAAAGCAAGACAGCCAAATGCTCTTAAAGTCGTGTAATCAGCTGGTTTACCAAGCAGAACTTCATGTGGTGTTTTGTTTTCAAGCACTGAGCTTGGTAACCTATTCAGTATGTATGCTGCTGTCAAAACACACTCTCCCCAGTACTTCAATTCAAGGACAGCTTGGAAACGCAGAGCTCTTGCTATTTCCAACACATTTCTGTGTTTTCTCTCCTCTCGTGCATTCTGTTGAGGACGATACACACATGCCTTTTGATGGACTATGCCATGACGAGTATAGAAAACAACACATGCATTGTTAGACAGTTCGACAGCATTATCGGACCTAATTGTCTTAATAGATTTGCTGAAATGAGTCTGAACATAGTTATAAAAAGACTGCAAGATAGTTATAGCTTCACTCTTTTGTTTCATCAAGTAAATCTAGGTCATTCTGCAGTTATCGTCCACAATAGTATGAAAGTACATATACTTGTCTCTTGTACACACCTTGTAAGGACCCCAGGTGTCCACATGAATCAAGTCAAATGACTCTGCAGCTTTGGATTCACTCACAGGAAATGGTAACTTGGTGAACTTGGCTAGAGGGCACGTGACACAAATCAAATCACAGTTCTGTAGACACGATTTTATCTCAGGTATGTACTTGAGTTTAGATTTGGGAGCATGGCCCAACCTGTTGTGACAAAGGTTGTAAGCATTTGAAGAATCTGCTGCACCAACAAATCCAGAACTTCTTGATTTAAGCTCACCATTGAAATTCAAGTAATACAGACCTCTCCTGTCATGTCCCACAGCCTTGACCTCCTTGGTAGAATTATCAGATATGACACATGACTTAGGAAGAAACTGAACTGAACAGTTGGATTCTTTTGTAAATTTCTGAACAGACACAAGGTTGTGCTTAAACTTCGGTACATACAGGACATTACTCAATTTCAAGTTAGGCAAGCACACATCACCAATGTGGGTGATCTCTGCAACATCTTTAGTTGGAAGGTGTATTGTGAACTTAGACGAAGCAACCCTCACATTCGTTAAGACTTCCATTGTGCTGGTCATATGATCTGTGGCACCAGAGTCCACAATCCAGTCTGTGTTTGCAGTGACAGTTGAAGCAGCAAAACGAGTGATCATCCCAGAGAAACAGTTATCTAGTTCTTCATCAGATTCAGAACTCTGCAAATTCTTCACAAAGTGAGTTGGCATCATCTTCATGATCTGTTCCAGCTGTTGTGGTATCAAGAGAGAATCACACTTCTCAACTTTTTCAGTGTTCCCCACTGCTACATTTACCATTCTGTGAACACCACCTGCAGACTTCGAGTCACCATTCCACCTTAGTCCCATGGCTCCCCCTCTTCCACCAGTTTTTCTATACTTGGGATGCCATCTTGGGTATCCATTAGTTTTCCAACATCTTTCAATCGAATGTCCTTTAAATCCACAGCTGGTGCAAAAATACTTACTCTCAACAGTGGTTTTACTGAGCATTGCAGAAGCATCAACCTCAACAGAATCAGCTGAATTCAAGATCAATCTCTGAGATTCCTCTTGCTGAATAGCTACACAAGCCACTCAATAGAGGGAAGAGGAACTTGAAGTAACAATTGACTTCGTTGGGCACTATACTTATCACTCAGACCATTCAAAAATTGAAACAGTTTTGAATCTTCTTTAATGACATCTATGGCTTTCAAAAGATTTGTGACTTCATTAGTGGGGTTAGTAACAACAGGCAACAAATTCATAGACTCTAGTTCTTCCCACAAACTGCTCAAGGATGTAAAATACTCTGCCACAGTGAGTGTGTTTTGTTTAAGATCATAAAAATCTTTATTCAACATATATTTCCTAGAGCCATTAGTAAGTGAGAAATGTTTTTCTAGCTGAGCCCAAATACCACTAGCAATGTTAATAAACAGAATAGACTTCTTTATAGTTTCACACACATTATTGTGAAGCCAGGAGATTACCAAGTTGTTGCAAGTATCCCACTGTTAAGCCTCTGTAGCATCTGTTGCAATCCTTGTCACAGTACCATCAACGAACCCCAGCTTTCACTTTGAAGGGAGTTGAATCTCAAACGATCACTTCCAAGATCTGAAATCACTCGAACCTTCGAGCTTTTGAACACTCACAAACAATGGACCATCAGATGGGTGCAAAAACAAAGGGTTTTGCATATCAGCAAAAGTAAATCGACCACCAGCAGCCATGATCAAAATAACAGATCTTAACAAATATTTAAACAAGAACACAACTTTAAGATTTGTAAAAAAACAGATCATCTGAAAATCAAAAAACACAAAGAGCAAAGTAAATAATTAATCAGATAAAAATATTAGACTACACTTACTTCCAACAAACACAAACAGCTAATTCATACCAGCTCTGATACCATGAAGATTAATAACAGGCTAACAAGGTATGAACAATTAGCTTAGGAAGAAAGCAAACTCATGTCTCATAGAAAGCCTTGAAAGGCAGCAAACAAAATATCTGATACAATACTGTGAATACTAGATGCCAAGGCCAGCTATTATATAGTACTGCTACAGACAAAAAAGGAGAATGATCATATCCATATGATAACAAACTCTAAAGACAATGACTAAACAGTCCCTAGAGAATAATCCAAGAAAGGACCACAATATTACTACTACGTTATTGCAATGCTGGCACATGCACCCTTTATTAGTAGAGAAGAAACCCACGACAGACAATCATCTCACATTACTCTGTCTAAAAACTTTTTTTGTTTTGGCTGAACACGTTTGTCAACATATACTTTTAATCGCCAATATCTTTAATTTCGTATTAGTATTAAATATATAATTTTACTGTATTAAAGTACTCACAAATACGAATCAAATAAAATCACTCGTGATAATATTTTATCTTATAAATTATGTGTAAATTAGTAGTAAATCGCTTATAATGAATAGTATAAAAAGTCAAAACAAGAACAACATTATGAGACGGAGGGAGTACTATGTAATTGGAGATGTCTATTAAAGCATTTGATAACAACTTTTGCGTTCATAATAAGTACTTAATTTGACTTTTATGTTCATTAGGAGGCCGTTTAGCTAAGCTTAAAATTATTACTTATGACTTAAAGTTGCTTAAAGTAATAAGTGAAAAGTAAAAATTTTAAGTCAATATCTGTTTGGCTAATTTTATAATATGAGTGACTTATGAATAATTAAAAATGTAAACATAAAAATAAATTTGATAAATTATCTATTTGAATGATGATATTAACTTTAATCAAATAAAATCCTCAAAACAAAATAAATCATTCAAAAAAGTACCTTCAACCAACTTTTGACTTTAAGCTATTTTTTTAACTTTAATTTAATTTCTGACTTATTACACAAATAGACATTTTTTGACTTAAAGTAAAAAATGTCTTTAAGCAGCCATTGCCAAATGGGCTCTAAGAGTAGGAATTTTTAATTACCAAATCGAAAATTTTTGGTGAGAAAAAAGAGAAGATTATTAAAAAAGGTGAAGGAATTTTTATTTTTTTTTTGCCACAGAATAAAATTTCATTAATACTTCAAATCATTCGACAATACATCAATGAACTCCGAATGGATATTATCCATTCTCCAAATACGATAAGAAATAACACAAGTATGTCTCGCCAAGTAGTGAGCCACCTTGTTTGCAGACCGTTTGACAAACCTTAAAGACACATTACTATCTTTTAACTCTTCTAATGATCGCTTGCATTGAGCAATCACCCTTCCAAAGTATGACATCAAAAAAGTACTACTTCGAATAGCCTGGACAACCACAATGCAGTCTGTCTTGAACACCACTCCTTCCCAGCCTTTCTTCTTTACCCAGCTTAAAGCTTCTCTGACGCCTAATGCTTCCACCACTTCTGGATTGAGCTGGCCTTTCTCACACCTGGATATTGCCTCTACTAACCTGCCTTCATGATCTCGAGCCACAGCTGAAAAACTAAAGCATTGAGAGCTTTCAAAAATAGCAGTGTCCGTATTGACCTTAATCTTATTATCATTTGGAACACACCAGTGCTCATCACCATCAATATCAGTCATAAACCCAAGAGATGGTTCAAAGGACCTGTCTTGAGCACTCTGCCATTGATTAAGGATTGACTTCGCTGACTCCACTATCGTTGAAACTACCATACCCTTGTTATTCCGGACCAAATCATTTCTTCCTTTCCACAAAGACCAACACAACATAGTCACCAGCCGTAAGTTTTTACCTCTGCACACTGTAAAGACAGAATTAATCCACTCAAAGAAAGAATAATTGACATCTACTGTAAAGTTGATGTTCAGATTATCCCAGCATGCCTTGGCAAATGAACAAGTGATAAGAGAATGAACTACACTTTCCTCCTCAACATTGCAGACCGGACACAAAACATTTATAGTCACCTTCTTAATTCTCAATTGATCTTTTGTTGGTAAGCAACCTGTTATAGCCCTCCAAAGAAAATGTTTAACCTTTGATGGAATTTTTAAATTCCACATTTTCCTCCAAAACCCCGAATTATTACTCCCTTGATGATCACCTTTAATTTCCTGCAAGAACAAATATGCACTCTTAACCGTATAGTTTCCTATTTTCTCCTTACTCCAGTACCAAGAGTCTACCCCTGTAGACTATAGAGGAGTGCTCAGAATCAGATTTGCGTCTCTGGTGTCAAAAATGTCTGTGACCACCTCTTCGTCCCACTGATTTTGACCTGGGATCATTAGAGATGAAACCATTTGGCCTTCTATAGAAACACTAACCGTATAAATATAAGGATCTTCCTCATTAGGCAACCAAGGATCTAAACAAATGTTCACACTAGATCCATCTCCTACCCTGCGATACATACCTCTTTTCAGCAAAACTTGAGCTTCCAGCACACTACGCCAAATAAAACTCGGGCTATTCCCCAACCCCGCAGTTAAAAACGTCCCATTCGGATAATACCTTGCTCGATACACTCGAGTCACTAGGCTCTGAGGATTCATCATCAGTCTCCATCCCTGCTTTCCCAACTGAGCTACATTAAAATCATGCAAGTTACGGAACCCAAGCCCACCACTAAATTTTTTGACTTAAAGTAAAAAATATCTTTAAGCAGCCATTGCCAAATGGGCTCTAGGAGTAGGAATTTTTAATTACCAAATCGGAAATTTTTGGTGAGAAAAAAGAGAAGATTATTAAAAAAGGTGAAGGAAATTATTAATTTAGAATAGTTGAGATCAATTTTTTTTTAAAAGGACATACAGTCATACAGCGATTTATTTTTAAAAAAAAAAAATATGTAAGGAATCATTAAACATCTTTCTTTGGTGAAAGAATTCTGGGAAAATTTTTGAAAAATATTTTTCTTTTCCCTCCCTAAAACAACTTGGAAGCACAATTTAAGATAAAATAATATAGAATCTTGAGCACAAAATTTTACTCTAAAATTAGGTGACACGAAGATTTGCCACTACAAAATTTTAAATAACTAGCTTATAACCCGTGTGCAATGCACGGGTTTCTTGTATTATATTATAATTTTTATTTAATATTATAATTATGTTTTTGCATAATCATTATTTTTAATAATTTTTTAAATTTTTATTTAATATAATTTAATATACTCATGTTTACAGATTATATTCATGTTTCATTATTATAAACAATGTATACGATTTTTAATATATTTTATTAATAATTGAGAAATATGATGTGATATTTTCATGTATATATTAATGATTGTAAGATTTGTTGTAAATTAAAAAGGTAACGTAAAAATATTAATGATTGAAAGATATGATAAAATTGATGTTTTTAGGTGTTTATAAAAGGTAATATGTTCAACTAAAATTAAATGTGAAAAAGGCAATCACTAATTACCATTAATTTTATTATATTAATTTGAAAAAGGCAATCGACTAATTACCATTAATTTTATTATCTTAATTGACTAATTATCATTAATTATAACGTGTTTTAATTGGAAAGAAAATATTAATGATGGAAAGATATGATCCGATTGATGTTTTTAGGTGTTTATAAAATGTATTATCTCGACTAATTACCATTAATTATATTATGTTATTATTTATTTTAGGTGAATTTATGTTTCTTTATAATGTAGGGTATATAAGTAAATTCACTCAGTACCAAAAAACTGGTACCAAAACTTTCAATGTTTCGGAATTTATATAATAGTATAGATTTATTTACGTGAATGCAAGAATCCGTTTCATTTTATATTGTGTATTTGAAACCAATTGGAGACCTCAGCATTTCCCAGTTTTAATATTCAATTTTTTATCACATTCTCTTTTCTTCATCTTTTAACTCTCTATATATACAATTTATGGTATTGCATCACATAACATGTTTTTAGACACTATTTCACATAACTGTGCACGCATTAGGATTTTCGTCACTGAATATTTGAGGAGCCCGATAGTACGCAGGTGGGGGAGGCGCATGTAAGTGGTCAACAGGGTAACCATAATTGACATGACCTTGATCATGCATTGCTATACCATAATCTTGATTAGAGTAGCTCTGATTATACATTGCTGTTGAAGTCGAACCATATTCATGAATAGAGTGACTGTGACGACCATAGGGTGGTACCATAAATGTGGTATAAGGGTCGTAACCATGGTAGTCCATTTTTTTCACTTCAACATTGGCTGCTCCGCCACCAGCTTCTTTCTTCTTGTCTCCATCCCCACCCTTGTCCTTTTTGTCGCCACCACCGCCTTCTTTCTTGTCTCCACCGCCTGCCTTGTCTTTACCATCGTCTTTTTTGGCAGGAACAATCTCCACACCTCGCTTCAATTTCTCTTTTAAATGAGGTACAAGTAGCTTAACATCCATTGTTCCCTTTATTGTTATCAAATCATTTTTGGAGTCCACAGTAACTTTGTCTACCCCTGCAATTGATTAAAAGACAGTTAAATAAACACTTGATGCAGAACAATAGTAAAATAATTTAGAGAGTCATAAATCAGATTAGTTAAAATTAAGTTCCGTAATCTCACCTTCTGACTTTGATATTATTCGTTTAATCTTATGTATACATCCATCACAATGGAGTCGAATCTTTAGAACAACTGTGCTCACCTAATTAAACAACCAGAGTTAGTATAAAACTAGTTAGGTAGTAATATGTACAAATAGTAAACTAGATCACCTATCCCAACTATGACATTTGAACCAATATCAACTACTACTTTTTTCTTATTTTTCGGAAATAGTCAAATGCAGGCGTAATTTTACTGCAACTTGAGTCTTCAACCTTGTAAATACTGGTATGCGCTAGCCTATAGGGTAAAAGGACATTTTCACCACTGTACTATTTCCGGAATTGCAATTGCACTACTGTACTACAAACGGACTACTGTACTTTAGCGTTTTTAACAAATTCACTACTCCCGTCAGTCAAATTATAACAAATTCACCACTACTGTTTTACAATTTGATTGACGGGAGTGGTGAATTTGTTAAAAACGCTAAAGTACAGTAGTCCGTTTGTAGTACAGTAGTGCAATTGCAATTCCGAAAATAGTACAATGGTGAAAATGTCCTTTTCCCCCTAGGCTATAAGTCAAGTTACACTAGAAACTAATTATCAGCTTGAAAGTTAAATACCTCTTTGGGCTTCTTCTCTTCGGCTTTTTTCTCCGGTTTGAATTCGACCTTTTTCTCATCCTTTTTAGGCTGAGGAGAGACAACCTCCACCTTCTTCTTGGTTTTGTATGCAACTCTTTCTCTCAGCATCTCCGGTTCCAAAGTACATGTCACCGTTAACTTGTTATTTGCACTGTCTTCTTTCACTTTGCTTACACCTTCAGTATATATAGATTACACACAAAATTTAACTTCAAAATTTAAGGAACGCGAGAACAATTT
Source organism: Saposhnikovia divaricata (assembly GCA_036435485.1). NCBI lineage: Eukaryota > Viridiplantae > Streptophyta > Magnoliopsida > Apiales > Apiaceae > Saposhnikovia > Saposhnikovia divaricata. The sequence goes on from CM071598.1 coordinate 64,372,885, forward strand.
AAGATCACCCCTAAACGATACTTGTTTTCACAATGGTTACCTCCGAAACTTGTTATATCAATGATTAGCTTCAAAATGTAAATTTATGGAGGACAATTATAATAATTTGTCTTGAAAAAAAAAAAAAAAAAAAAAAATCAGTACTAGAGCTGAACGAGATGACACAATAGTATATCTTGACTATACCTTCAAAATGTTTAACGGAGCTTTGAACTTTTTTGGCACAACCTTCGCAATGCAAGTCGATCTTTAGAACGACAGTGATCGGAGAGCCATCGCCTTTTTTCTCTCCATCTTTCTGCAAAATTTATATAAACCATGCATACATAAAACTGAACAGGGGATGAGAGTAAAACTAAGTTGACAAAATTTTAGAAGCTGAAAAAATGACTAACCTCGCCCATGGGAATATTAAAGTTGTTGAGATGACGAAGTCTATTATGATTGATCAAGTAAATTTGATGATTGGTTTGAAGAGAAGAAATGGAGGCAAATGCCAGTATTTATAGAAACATGCAGGAGAATTGTTGACATACGACGGTAAATACCAAAAAAATATGTATGTAAATGAACATATACGTCTAACTTTATGTCATTGTTCATGCCGTCGGTTGCTAACTTGTACACATAGGACTGACTGATTAGATGCCGTGACATATCAGCTAACCCCTTACATCTTGAAAATATTTAATTCTCGGACGGCTTTGTCTTCTGTGTCAGTTTAGTTTAGGTCTGTTTATTTGTTTTTCGGGAAACTCAAGTTTTGTAAAATGAAAATTTTGAGTTAGGGATGTAAACAAATCAAATATGTGTAGAATTTGAATTCTTCTACAATAATCTTAAAAATTTAAAAAAATTAGAATAATTATTTTAAAAAAACTAAAATGTGCTCATGTATAAAATGTTACTCTTTCTGTTCCACAAAACCTTTCCCACTTGGTTTAAAACACAGGTTTTAAGAAAATATTTAAACAATGTTTAACAATGATTGGGAGGGAAAATTAAGGGGGGAAAGCACAGAATTTCAGGGGGAAAAGGAGATAAACTTTTCCCCATTTTGCATTACCATTCAAATCAACCAATCACAATGCTCCATTACATGTACATGGATTACAAGATTACTAATTAGTTGAAATACATATCTAAACATAACAGATTACAAACAGAAAAAACACAACAGATTACAAAAATCTCAAAAAAAAATTGCATCATTGCTTGGATTCTCAGTTCAGACATGAATGTTGGAGGCTTCCCTTTTGATCTCAATGAATCAGCAGCATCAGATGGAGATATTGATCACATGGAAAATGTTATCCACCATTTTGATTTAAATGAACCACCAAAACACGAAACAGAAGGGCATACACAACAACAGGAAACAAGGGATCATCATGACAGAAGAAGACCCAAGCTCAGCTCCGATGCAAGACTACAACTACTGATTTTCTTGCTAAGAAACCAATCAACAAAAACACCAGGAAAACCTTACCAAGGTGCAATTGAAGATGCAGCCAAGATGTACCATGTTACAAGAAGAACAAGTAGCAGCATATGGAGCAAAACAAAGAAACAGAAGGCAGCAATGCAGCAATGCAGACCTACAACATGGCAACAAATGGACACAATTCCGGAAGGAAAAGAATCCAGTTGCCACCTAATACTATTACAGATATTAATATGGGAGACAGAACATGCATAAGGGACTTAGCTAGTCAGTTGAAAGTATCATCAACTACATGTAGCAGAATGATAAAAAGAGGACTTATCAAACCTCACACAAATCCATTACATCCAGGATTAAACACAGCAAACATGTTACAAAGGATGGCATGGGTTCTAGACCTCCTCATGGGAGATACAGCAGAAACAAAGAGAATATATAAGCCTATGTTTGATTTCGTGAATATAGACGAAAAATGGATTTACCTGAGTAAGAAAGCACAAAGAGGCTACCTAGAAAAAAAATTGAAAGACCAATGTACAGATTAGCAAAGTCAAGTAAATTTATACCAAAAGTGAAGTTCACAGCTGTTGTTGCAAGACCAGTGTTTAATGCACAAGATGAATGCATATTTGATGGGAAAGTGGGCATATTTCCACTCACATATCAAGAACCAGTAAAGAAGGCAAGTAAAAACAGAGCTAAAGGGACAATCATTACTAAGGTTGTTGAGTCAGTTCGCAGAGCAGAAACAAGGAGTATGCTTATTAACCAGATAGTACCAGCAATCATTCAGAAATGGCCACAAGTTGAAGGACCAAAGGTAATCTATATACAACAAGACAATGCAAGGACTCATATTACTCAAAGTGATCATGAATAGCAACAAGTTTATCAAAAAGGGGACTTCACATTCATTCTAGTTCAACAACCACCAAATAGTCCAGACTTAAACATTTTAGACTTAGGTTTTTTTTAGAAGTATTCAGTCTTTAATGTACAAGAAGATGCCAAAAGATGTTGATGGTATGATGGATGCAGTGAATGAAGCATTTTATGAGTTAGAGCCAAGAACACTTGCAAATGTATGGTTATCATATCAATATGTAATGAATGAAGTTCTCAAAGTAAAGGATTCAAATGACTATCTTGTACCCCATGTCAACAAGAAAAAGCTAGCAACTACAGGTCAACTTCCAGTTCAGGTGATAGCACCAATGTGGGCTGTGTTTCAAGCATGGAACTTGGTAAATGGACCACAACAAAACCAAATGTAATGCAGTACATGTATGGTCTTAACTGTATGAATGTAAATATTTATGAATGTTTACTTCCAATGTATGAATGTATGAATGCAATTAGTGAGTACTAAATGGCTGTATTACTAAATGGTCGTGTCCAATAGGGATCCAGATTCAAAGAAGCTCGCAAGACCCCCAAGATAGCTCTTATTGGCAGGGCATAGTGTGTGCATTGTCATTTATTCACCAAACACTGATTTGATCACAAATTAAGCAATACACACATTCATTACATTTAGAAGCACAACAAGAATTACCAATACACATATTCATTACATTTAGAAGCATAACACGAATAACCAACTGATTTAAGCAATACAAGAATTACCAACTGATTTGAGCAATACACGAATGAAAAAACACCACAAATTAAGCAATTTGACAGGAATTACCAATTCGCACAATATGAATAAGCCCTAAATAAACACACGAATCAGGACAACACACGAATCAGGACAATAAATGAATTATGACAATACATGAATTAGGACTTTGACAGGAATTACCAATTCACACAATATCAATCCAAACAAACACATGAATTATCCCAATACACGAATTAAGCCCTAATTTAGTCAACAACGCATGTAAGTCCTAATTTAATCAAACAATAAGCACAATCAAATAAGCACAGTCGAATAAGTTACACGAATTAGTACTCACACGAATTAGGACTTAAATGAATTAGGGTTAGGAATAAGTTACACGTTTAGGAACACGAACATGCATCATCGGAATCGTCAGAGTTAGGGTAGTCGTCACCGGGATCCGAGTTAGGATAATCTTCACCGGAATCTGAATGCAAATCGATTTCATCGGCATCTCCGAAATCGTCATCATCGTCACAGTCATCAATGACAACTGCATGCGAAGCCGATTGAGGTTTTCCATCCACCGTAAGGTCCAATTTGTCTTCAGAGACCTCTGATCATTCCCCTCTTAACCGAAGGTATTCACGGCTGTAGGTATGATCGCCGTCACAATAAACGCCTCTATCACAGTGATTTGGATCGGAACAACGATATGAACCCGTAATCTCATCATCAGAATCTGAAAAACCATGATTCGAATTCATGTCACATTAGAATTTAGGGTGATTTTAAGAAGGAAATAAGACGATTGGCGGTGAAGAGAATAGAGAGAGTATGTGGGTGAAAATATAAGAGAGAATAAAAGTCAAAACAAGAATAAACGGGCATGACCGAATGCATACGGACCAAACAACCCGCCACAGGTCAGTCCAAAAGTGTTAGCAAGTTGGTACACATTAGTTGTTAACTTGTATCCATAAAGATCCAAAATGCTCTTATTCTAATCGATGTGGGATGTTGCAAACACCCCCTCTTATAGGGTCGAAGTCCTCGTCGAGCCCACACACAAACTTACTAAACCCGGGCAGTGCCTCTGTACTTCCAGCCGGGTAGAGCTCTGATACCATTTATAATATCTAAGCTCATAATCGAATGTATACCGGACCCAACAACCCACCACAGGTCAGTCCAAAAGCAAACACGCTCAAGTACCTGAAACACATCGAACAAAGCAAACTAAGTAAGAAAATAATCCGAGTCACTGAACTTTGACGACCACTGATGACAAGCACATAAACTATAATAAACACCGAGTCCCCGGCAGTGACGCCAAAAACTTGTTCGCACTAAACCACGCAAGCATACGCGGTCACAAGTAATATAAGATTAAGTAGAGTTCGTTCCCACAAAGACTGGTGTATTTCAGATTATGCCCTTATGCAACAATGTATGATTATTATTCACTGCTAAGACAAGTATCAAAGCTATGTTTTGTTTAACTAAATTAACTAACAAGCAATTTAACAATACTAAGAATTAATTAACTAATGTGATTAAAACCGAATTACTTATGACAGATAAAACATGGGATCCTAACTTCATTAATTACTTCATTTAGAGTTGATGCCTTTAATCAATGTATGGGATGGTTATGACAACTAATCGGACAACACGAAAATAGTACACGCTACCTTTCAGCATACGTTTACCAAACCACTCAACATCCACAAAATAGATAGAAGCTGGGCAGAAACCAATTATGTTTAGACCCTATATGTCTATAAGATTTGAAAACATAATGGGTTAAGTGCAAGTTATCCATTGAGATCACATAGGGCACCGTAAGATGGTTAAAATTACACTACGAATCATGCATGTCAAAACATCCATAAACTTTTGCTAGCATGGCAAGTTCTAAATCTCTATATCCACTTCCGCATTCAATAAAGATTAACAATACAACTTAGATGTTAGCTACGTATCCAAGAAGAATAAGCACAACCATACGAGGAAATCAATAAGTCATCACACACAAATCTTTAAAGCAATCAATCTACTAAACTCCGTAAATAAATCCGTTAGGATCCCATGACAACGATTAGTTCATAATCGAACGGCTCGTCATCATGGGATCTAATGATAACATGATAATAAACAAGATCTGAATAAAAACAATAGTGCTAGAGTAATAAGGTTTAGAAAACAAATCCAAAACGAGATCCAAAGTATCGCCTAATTAGAAGAATAAAAAAGAAGTAGATCTAGATCTCCGTTGCTTGTCACGTGCTTCGGTGAATCCTTCTCCTAATCTTGTTCTCCTGGCTCTCTCTGATAAAAAAATGTCTCTTCTGTTGATGTCAAGTGTTTATATAGCCCCCGTGCCTTGACCACCAAGCAAATTCCAAATCAGAAATAAAACAGGATTTTTAGCACACGACACGGCGCGCCCGCACCGCCTATAGCGCGCCCGATCCCCTGGACAACTTTGTTGATTTCTATGATTCTTCTTCATTTTCTCTCCAGTTCTCGCACAAGTTCCTATTCTTCAATAATTGAGCTCAAATCCACCACATAATCATAGAAAACTACCATCTTGCTTCAGTTAGAAGTCCTGCACAAACTCACTAAAAATACATCAAAAACGTGACATACTTGAGGTCAAGTTAATCAATTTAAGCCGATACGAAGCATTCTAAGTGGATATGAAATCCACTTATCACACCCCCAAACTTAAACCGATGCTTGTCCTCAAGCATAAACAGACTCTATATGAACAAATGCAATGCATGAATGCAACTAAATGAAAATGCAAAGATCCCGTTAGACTATTTATAACCAATCAGCAAGCAAATATCTCAAAGAATGCAACAACTCCAAACAGAGCTCGACTAAATCCCCGTATACTAATATTACATGAACAGAAACGTGGGTGTGTGCGATGCTCATCAGATATACTCCCAACACTAGATCAAAATAATACCTATTCTTCGCCAAGACAATCACAGGTTTATAAATAGAATGAACGCTAAACACTTCATAACTCAGAGACACCTCCATCATCATTTGAGTTAGACAAGGATTCATGCTAAATTTCTAACAAACAACGAAACATAACACAACACACGTGCTTATTTGACCGTGCAATAGATGAGGCCCCTAAAGGCTTATGCAATAATACCATGTAGTGAGCGTTAGGTTAGTAGATCCCAGACCGGAAAAGCCTTAGGTCACTAGGTATAAAGTCCCCTAGAACTTAATTGCTCGAGTATTAAAGAGCTCACCGTGGTCAATTCTGCACTTACATACTCACATAACTTTTTTTTTCATTCTTTTTTTTTCTCTGATTTTTTTTCTTCTTTTCACACACTAATACTTTGGAATGAGTGCGTTTCGCTCCATCTCATCCAACCCTAGACTACTCATAAAATATGAGCGACTACTAGCCTTTTGACGCTTAACCTTTATTAACACTAACATGAAATCTCTGGTTTCCCCCAAACTTATATTTTAGTGCTCCTACGTCATCAAGGGAATAAAGAACATTCTAAATATAAACAGGTGATTAATCTCAACAACCAAACAAAGTATGACCTGACCTAGTCCAAAAGCAAACAATGAGACTGTGTAAAGATTTTGTTTCTGAAACATGCAAGTCAATTCATAAGAACTTAAATCAACCCTCTATTCATCATTACCACACCCAAATCAACATCGACCTACCAAACGGAAATAGCCAAATCATACGGGATCAAAATATGCTATGCAAATGCAACTAAATGGACTCACATGGAATACATAAACAAATATGCAAACAAATATGCTTTTCATGAAACAGTCATGCAATAATAAGAGTGAAACTACTACTACACATGCAATATGATTCCTATATGAACAATGACTCTACTAACTACTAATCATCAATCACCCCCAAACTTAAAATATTCAATGTCCCCATTGAAGGAAATAAAAAGGATAGTATAGAACATACCTAACTATCAGCAGGATCACCCTCATCGGGTGGTGAATCTGGTGGAGGATAAGCGGTGTGAGCTCCAAAAACAGGCCAGTTAACCTGAACACCAGTGGCCTGAAAAGCACTGCCCAAAGCCTGAGTCAACTCCTCTGCATATCGGCGGTTGATGTCATGCATGACATCAATACGCCTAGTCAAACGTCTGTACTGTGCATCACCAAGACCAGACTTATCAGAATCTCGATGCACATGAGATGGACCTGCTCTAGCTACTCTAGGAACATGTGGTGGAGAACCACATGAGATGCACATCATGGACCTGGCCATTCCACCATCCGATCAATCGTAGAGTGGTCAATAGCAGAACTGGGCATCTGCAGCTGCTCATCACTCGCCCACCTAATACCCACAGATGTGCATAACTTAGCCACAATAGAGGCATGTGGAATCGCCCCTATCGTCCCACCTCTCATGAATCTAAGCATATTCTGATTTATGATGTATCCAAGATCAATGTATTTCCCATTCAGAATCCCCCACAGTAGTATAGCTCGGTAAACAGTGACCTCATGAGAGTACGAAGAAGGCAAGATGTTCATACATATAAACAAATTCCAAGCCCTCGCATACCTATTCATGGGCGAAGCAGGGAATGTAAGCTGCTCATTCGTTCCCGCTTTGCACTTCCAAACCATGCCCGGAATACAAATCTCACCCACAATGTCATCCAAATCTACATCTTCCCGGGTCTTAAGTGCCTAATCCTCGGCTCTCCTAGGCTTCGCTGGCTGACTCACAATCTTACGAATAGCAGCAGGCCTGTAATCCAAAGTAAAACCCCTAACTAAAGAAAATCCATTCCTATCAGCCTTTGCATTGGCATAAAACTCCCACACAATGCTCAAAGGAACCGCAGACGGCGCCTCACAGAAAGTCTCCCAACCCATCTCCTGAATCATCTCAACTAGCTCTCCATCCCGAGCCGTAGGCAAGAATCCCCTCTCCTTTGCCACCGCCTTCGACATCAATCGAGTAAACTCAACTTGTGCCTCCGGAGAACTAAATTTCTCACCACCAACACCCATACTCGAATCCTCATCCGAAGAGGGATGAGTGCTACTACTACCCACAACTCGTGCTCTTTTTGGTGCCATAATCAATCTCAAATCAAGAACAATGAACTATACCAAGAGCCCAAAACTAAATCCACACACAAATATCCCAAATACAAGAACACAATTCGCATTAATTAAAGAGAAGAAAATAGAATTGTACCCACACGAATCGGAGATGTGAATCTTGCACTAAAATTCCCCCAAACTTGAATTAGAGAATCCTTGATGCTTGAATGGAGTTTAAAATTAGAAGTAGAGATATGGGTCTTATGTGTATAGGTGTATGTAGGTATATATAATTAGAGATATGAAATTGGAAGGATGATGAGGAGATTGAAAGGATGATATGATATAGGAGAGTTGGATATAGAATTGGGATATGAATAAGATTAGGGATATGAATTATATTAGGCATATGAATTATATTAGGGATATGAAGAGGAATTGGGGATATAACACATACACACGGCAATTTTTTTTTCTGAACAGACTTTTAAGCGCGCCCACGCCTGAATTTTTTTTTGAATAAACAATCATGAAAAATGCAGAAACACGTGGGTTGGCTCCCACGAAGCGCTTGTTTTACGTCAATAGCTTGACGTTACTCCCGAGAACTATGGAATAGTCAACACGGCGGAAACCGCCTCACGATTCACCGTTCCACCAAAATAATGCTTGAGTCGTTACGTTCACCTTGAAAGAATGATCAGGTGACCTACCAAAAATCTCCACTGCTCCATACGGAAACACAGTTTTAACCGTGAATGGACCCGACCACCTCGACTTAAGTTTTCTAGGAAAACGTTTGAGGCGAGAGTTGAAAAGCAAAACTAGTTGCCCAGGCACAAATGACTTGTGCATCAATCTCCTATCGTGCCACCTCTTAACCTTCTCCTTGTACAACTTGTTGTTCTCGCAAGCCTATAGACGGAACTCATCAAGTTCATTAATAAGCAGCATTCTCTTCGCACCAGCAACCGTCATATCAAGATTAAGCTTCTTCAATGCCCAATACGCCTTATGTTCTAACTCAGCAGGAAGATGACAAGCCTTACCATACACAAGCTGAAAAGGAGACATACCCAAAGGTGTCTTGTACGATGTTCTGTAAGCCCAAACAGCTTCGTCTAGCTTTAATGACCAATCCTTCCTTGAAGGATTTACCACTTCTCCAAAATTCGTTTGATTTCTCCATTAGAAACTTTTGCCTGCCCATTAGTTTGGGGATGATAAGCTGTTGCAACACAATGATTCACACGATACATTGCCATTAATGTAGTGAATTTACCTATGTTTGATGATGTTTTTGCTTAGGTAGAGGTTGTAGAAGGAAACCCATAGTATTTGGGGACCTCCGACTTCTACCACCGCCGGCCGTGAGCTCCGGTGAGCCGGCGGGAGGCGATGATGTTATGACTGAGCCTAATGAATCATTGATTCAATTGTTTTGATGAACATAGATGCTGCATGTTTGATTTATAACTGCTATGTGAAATTTCCGAAGCTTTAATTGTTAAATTCGAAGCATATGTATCGTTAAATACTTATTATGGGATCATTTTGTTATAAAATGATTTAGAGTATTAGATTAAATTTTCAGATTGATATATCATGAATATTCAAAATTTATATGTATGATTTTGTTCGAAGTTATGAAATTATGTATATATGATTTCCTTGAATTATTGTATTAATTCAAATTTTGAAGGTTATATGATTTATTCGAGTTTTGTTAATTAATTGTGAATTAATTTGAAATTATAGGAATATGTGTGAATTATTTGGTTTATCATGAATAAGGTGATTATTGATGATTTCGAATTATGTGGTAAATAGCATGATTTAATTGAATTATTACGAGTTATTAGAATTCCATTGGAAGTGTAGGTGGATCTTAAATCCATCGTAGGAATTTGATTGTGAATTGGAGTCGGATATCTTCCGACGGGATAGTCCATATTATAAAGGAAACTCTGCCTACAAGTTATAAATAGTAAATGTAAACCGGAATAGCATGATTGCTTACAAGTTAGGTTTACCTGCCAAGTGTGTAAGTGACTTATGTGAGATGCATGTTCTATGTGTTACGTGCTTAAGTGATTATCTGTTTACGAGGTGATTCTAGTGTAATGTCAGGTACGTATGTTATATGTTAAGTATCGATGTGTTATAAGAATCGTTTGGGTAGATTAGGATTAGGCGATTTAGAAGCATAGCGATAAAGGAAAGGCTGAGGTCGAATACCAGTGACTGAGCTGTTAGCTGTTGCATTCTACCGGAGGCAAGTAACTCTGTCTTTTCTTGAAGTTTACATTCCTGAACTGATATATCCTGTTGATTCAAGCATGTCTATCTTATGCCATGTTGATCATAAATCTTATGTAGCCTATCTATTCATGTAACCAGAATCTTGTCTACGACTGTTTCATAAACTGTAAACCATAACAACAACATAATTTTTTTTAATTGCTTCTTGACCATATATGTCCTACAGCTTGCTATAATCATGTCATATTGACTGATCGATAAACCAGTGTTCTACTTGACCTATGTTCGTGTCCAGTTTAACCTATATTGAGCCTAAAACACATAAACTTCTTCATGAGCTAAACACTGATCCAAGAACTTAATTGCCTTTAATATTATACCTTAAACTTGAAATATGATCAATTACCTTGATGCCTTTGACTCTAAATCTTCTTGATTCAGACTTGTATCCCTATTTCATTGATGTTAGAAAACTTAGTCAAACCCTTTGACTTTTATCATTGAAAATCAAAATTAGTTGTTTTCTTAAAATACTTTGAAGTTTCTTAGACTGGGCTGATTTGTTATCAGAGAGTCGAAGGTACCTCGAAGTAAAAGGTTTTCGAAAGATTAAGTATCAAAATGTTTTATAAAGTTAATTAAAAAGAGTTTTTGCAAAGTTTAATGTTTTAAAATGAGATTTTTAGTAAAAATGTTAGGAACTCCGTCTAAATGGTTTCCACGGATTCCTGACGATTAGAGAGACGGGGCGAACGGGTAATGCTGGTTGCGTCGATTTGAGTATGTATTAGTGTAGTTCTGGTCTGTCCAGTTCGACACCTTTATAGGCCAATGTGTAGCCTCTTGGGAACCCAAGCTATCCTAATGAAAGGAAATGATGGCCAGACGGACTTTGTGTCCGGTATGGGGACTTTATGGGCTGATCACCCGTATTGTCTGTTATGAAGTAAAAACCTCTAATCAGTTTTCTTAAAGTGATGATTACTTTTTAATTTACCATGAAATGAAATTGGTTTACCGATTGAAATGTCAATTACTTTACACAGTTTTGAAATATCTATTACTATCCTGATTATCAGTTGATATCCTATTATTACCAAATACCAGTATTGCTTATACTGCATCTAGCATATTTATGTCATATCTTGAATTACTGTCATCTCCTGCGATACCCTGTTATACTATTTTCAGATGAGATCTTTAGTTACTTGTTGAGCGTTGGCTCATTATTATTTTGTCTAACCCTTTTGACGGTAATCTAAGAATCATGGTTCGTACAATCCAAACCGCAAGTAAGCGCACTTACCGTGGCCCTGAGTTGGTTCGTTTTGAGATAGCACCCGAGGTAGATGCAATAACAGCTCAGTGAGGAGATCTTTAGTTAGTTGTGAGAACTAGCAGTGGAACTTTTAAGAACTTTGGTTTGTAATAATATATTTTGAATTAAGGTTTGTAATAATAATTAGTTAGACGATGGCTTGCTTGTTTCATACCACTACTTGTGAAAGATCTTGGATAGTAGTGTCGGTGCCAGTCAGCATGTTATATTTATATTATATTTTAGGTTGTTTGCATTTAGATGTGTGTCAGTGACTCTCCGATCTAGGCCCCGGGTCGGGAGGGCGTCACAGTAGTAGTGTAATTCAGCTGTGCGTCGTTAAGGGTTTTACTAGCATAGTAAACCACATGGAAAATATTCTTCTTCCTCTGACCAAGCATAGCTCCAACTGCAAAGTCACTAGCATCACACATCATCTCAAACGGCTCACCCCAATCAGGTGCGGTAATAATAGGTGATGTAGTCAACTTCTTTTTCAATAGCTCAAAAGCAGCTAAGCACTTTTCATCAAACTTAAAAGGATCATCCTTCTCCAACAAATTGCACAAGGGTTTAGAGATTTTGGAGAAGTCTTGAATGAATCGCCGATAGAATCCCGCATGACCAAGAAAACTGCGGATTCCCTTAACTGAGATTGGTGGAGGAAGACTTTCAATAGTCTCCACTTTTGCCTTATCCACTTCAAGCCCCTTGCTAGATACCTTATGCCCAAGAATGATTCCTTCTTGCACCATGAAGTGACACTTTTCCCAGTTAAGCACCAGATTGATCTCAACACATCTTTTCAGCACCATGCCCAGATTATGCAAGCACTCATCATATGAAGTTCCAAAAACTGAGAAATCATCCATGAAGACCTCCACATTTATGCCAATCATGTCTGAGAATATAGCCATCATGCACCTCTGAAAGGTGGTAGGAGCACTGCAGAGTCCGAAAGAAACCCGTCGGAAAGCAAAAGTGCCAAAAGGACATGTGAATGTGGTCTTCTCTTGATCTTCTGGAGCGATGCAAATTTGATTATAACCTGAATAACCATCAAGAAGGCAGTAATACTCATGGCCAGCAAACCTGTCTAACATCTGATCTATAAACGGAAGAGGGAAGTGATCTTTTCTGGTGGCTTTATTCAGCTTCCGGTAATCCATGCATACTCTCCACCCTGTGACTGTCCGAGTAGGGATGAGCTCATTCTTCTCATTAGCTACCACTATCATGCCTCCTTTCTTAAGCACACACTGCACCGGGCTCACCCATGAACTGTCTGAGATAGGATAGATGATTCCTGCATCCAGCCACTTAAGAATTTCCTTCTTCACCACCTCTTTCATGATAGGAATGAGTCTTCTCTGATGTTCAACTGTAGGTTTACTTCCTTCCTCAAGCAGAATTTTATGCATACAATAAGAAGGGCTGATTCCCTTGATATCTGCTATGGTCCAACCAATTGCTGATTTGAACTCTCTCAGAATTCGCAAAAGCTTGTCTTCTTCACTACCTGACAGGTTAGAAGCAATAATAACAGGTAACGTAGATGCATCACCTAGAAACGTATACCTCAAGTGATCTGGCAGTGGTTTGAGTTCAAGTGTGGGAGCTTCTTCAATAGATGGTTTAAGACGCTCTTGAGAATTCTTAAGCTCTGCTAAACCAAGAGACTCGAATGGCATATCGAATTTCCTCTTCCAAGGAGCTGCATTTAATAGCTGAAGTTGCTCTGCTCCTTCTTCATCTTCAATGTCAGAATCCCCTATTAAGGCTCTCTCTAAGGGATCTGACTTTAGCAATTGTTCAATCTCTGTGTTTACTACAGAATCGACCAGATCCATTTTAAAACATTCATCTTCATCTGTTGGAAACTTCATTGCATTGAACACATTAAAAGTGACATTCTGGTCTTGTACCTTCATTGTGAGTAGGGCTGTCAAAAAAATTCGAAAAATCCGATATCCGTTCGAAATATCTGTATTCGTATCCGGAAAAAAACGGATATTATCCGTATTCGATTTAAAGCGGATATTATCCGCATCCGGATCCGAATCTTTTAATATCTGACAGATATTATCCGTATTCGTATCTGTTGACTCGTAAACACGCAAGTATACGCGATCACAAATAGCAAGTGATAAATAAGATTCGTTCCGCAGGGACTAGGTGTAAATGCCAGTTTAATACCTATGCAACAGTGTTTGGTTACTTCTTAATGCTTGACAATTATCAATTTGAGTTTTGAATTAACTATTTTAATTAACTAAGCAAGACTAAACTAACAAATAAGAATTCTTATAAATGAGAAAACATGGAGTTCCAATTTCATTGAATATTTCACTAAAGGTTGACACATAGAATCGATACAGGTGATAAAATTAATAATTAATCTGATAACACGACAATAATACGAGCTACCTTTCAGTACACTCGTATCAAACCACTTAATATCCACAAAAGATAGAAATTAAGAGGACACCAAATTATATTCAAATTATATATGTCTATACAATCTGGAAACACAATTGGTTTAAGCACAGGTTATCTTTATAATTACATGGGGCAATATGCATTGGTTAAATCATACCACTAATCATGAATAATTAAATTAAATCAAGAACCCATGCTAATATGGCGACATCTCAATCCTAGAATCCACTTTCGCATTCATCAAGGATTAATAAATTAGATGCTAGCTACACATCCATCAATTAATTCAACCATATCAGAATATCGCAATTAAATCACCCAACATCGATCACATGTCAAACATAATAATTACGTAATCAAATCCATTGGAACTCAACGATAATGATTAGTTCATAATTGAATCAATCACCATCATGGGTTCTAAATTAAACATGATTCTAAATAAAACAATTAAATAATGAAAGAGAAAAACAATTAAAAGTAGAAGAGAAATGGAATAGAAAATTTATCCCCAATGTAGAAGAGAAAATACAGAAATTGGCCTCCTTGCTTATGGCTTGAAGAACCCTAGAATTTGTTTCTCAGTTGTAGAATGTTGATAGATGCTAAGAAAAAACTAAAACAACGATAGATCCACACCTTTTGTTTTTTTGGTTTTCAAGTATAAATACAAGCCCTAATAAAAATGGGCCCAACAAAATGACCCGGAGAAACGCCCCACAGGCAGGCACCACACGGCGCAAGAGCACCACAAACCGCGCCCCTGCGCCTGGTTTAGCACAGAAGTCGCGCTACTGCGCCCCAAAATCGCACAGCTGCGCTAGTGGATCCCTGGAAATGCCTTGCTCGATTGCTCGCCAGGACTGTTACCCCCTTGCGCGCGCAGTTGCGCCTCAACATGCACCCCACCGCGCGCTCTAGCGCCCCACGGCGTGCAGCTGCGCCTAGCAGCTCCTGGAGACCACTCTTGGTGCGCACTGTTGCGCCTGTTGCTGCGCTGGAGCGCTTGGTTGCCCCTGGAAATGCTCCAACTGCACCACTCATTCACTTGCTTTCTTGCTATGCATTTCTTCCACAACTTGTCTTCTTCACTCAACGAAAATTCACCACCATTAATTCGATTGAGCACCATAATGCCTTCAACGACTCAACCTACACAATTTACACAAAAACATATCAAATGACAACGAAACTCGAGAACTTGCAAACGATTAAAGTCCAAACGGAAGGCAAATAGTGGATATAAAATCTACTTATCAGTATCCGAAAATGTCCGAATTCGAATTAAGTATATATGATATATAAATATACAGTTATATATTTTATTCAATTTTAAATGTACTAGCATATAATATAACCCCTTGCAATACACAATTCTTTTTTAATATTTACAATTACATAGGTTATATTATCAAACAATTTTTTAATTTATATTTATTAACATATATTTATTTTCATGTTTCAATTTTTTCCAAAATATTTATCGATGATCCAACCGTATGAATGTCAAGATCCATCATTTTTAATGTTATTGCCAAAATTTCAGAAAAAAATAAATTTAAGATAAATTTTTTGGCATATTTTATTATTTTCAGAATGTTTTTACTATTTTTATTATATATATTTTATATATTGATAGAAAAAGTTTGGGTGCATATTATAAGTTTATAAAGATATTTTGCATTGTATGTTATTGGACTGTGTTTGTAGAAGGATAAAGTTTGGATCTTTGTGGCAAAGACTTGGAATTGTGTAGTTTTCCATCACATAATCAAACACACATATGTTTTTCTATGGTCAAGTGTACATAGATTCAAGGATATTCTGGATGAGAGCATAGCAGCAGGTAAGGATTTGGTTCCATTTATTATATCCATTTATTCTACTCCATATTTTAGTATTTTTCTCCACATTCTTGTTCGTATATTTCTCTCAACTTGAATTGTCCTGTATTATATGTCATTTGGCAGCCTAATTGTCTTACTCTTATATCTAATTTCAGGCGCATCCCTGGCTTAAAGACAATGTTGCTGACTTTGCTATACCACCAGAGAAGATATTTGCAATTCAAGCTGTTCAGAAGTTCGTACAACAAGGCTCAGGCTACATCATATTAGGCTACACCAGCTTCAGTAGAAATAGAAAAGGAAAAGTAGATAAATTAGGTTGTTTTTTGTTATTGATGAATTGCATCAAATATTGTTATTGATGAATTGCATCAAAGAAAGTGTTCTTTATGTTATCTATTTGCTTGTTTAGATGATTAAATTTGATTTTGATTATGATTTTGACTATTCTGAATTTATCATTTTAATTTGTATTTTTCTGGTAATTTGCACATTTCATTTAAATTTATCATTTTTTGAGAGCCGGATTCGGATGTTATTCGTATCCGGATAATATTCGGCGGATTCGGATACGGATTTTTTTTCCGGATATTTCCGAATTCGGATACGGATTCGGATACGGTTTCGAATCCCCGGATTCGAATTCGGATATAGCTGTATCCGGATCCGTATTATCCGTTTGACAGCCCTAATTGTGAGCTCTCCTTTTTGAACATTGATCAAAGTTCGGCCTGTAGCCAAGAATGGCCTTCCCAAGATGATGGGAATCTTCTTATCCTCCTCGAAGTCTAGAATAAGAAAATCAACAGGGAAAATAAGCTTATCCACTTTAACCAAGACATCCCCCACTATACCTCTCGGATATGTGATTGACCGATCAGCCGGCTGTAAGGAGATGTTTGTAGGTTTTGGATCAGGCAGACCAAGTTGCATGAAGATAAACAAAGGCATCAGATTGATACTAGCTCCCAAGTCACACAAGCACTTGTCGAAAGATAAGTTGTTAATAGTGCACGGTATCGTGAAACTTCCCGGATCTTTAAGTTTAGGAGGCAACTTCTGTTACAGAACTGCACTGCATTCTTCTTTCAAAGCAACGGTTTCCAAATCCTCGAGTTTCAATTTTCGAGATAAAATACCCTTCATGAACTTAGCATAGCTCGGCATCTATTCTAGAGCTTCCGCAAAAGGTATGTTGATTTGCAACTTCTTGAAAACCTCAAGAAACTTGGCAAACTGCTTATCTAACTTCTGCTTCTGAAGTCTTTTTGGATAAGGAGGAGGAGGATAGATCTGATTATTCAATGAAGACTTCTCAGGAGTAGCTTTTTCATCAGAATTTTTGCTCTTTTCCACTTCGTCGTCCAACTGATCAGCTGCCAAATCAATTTTTTCATTTTCTGATGAAGGTGAGGGCGCGGGCATGCTCCCTAAGGCACGGGCGCGCTTCTCCTGCTAGTTTCGAAGTCCTTCGACTTCCTGTACTGCTGGTTTCTGATCGTTCGTGACTTTTCCGGATCTCAAAGTAACTGCTTTCACCTGTTCTTTGACTTCCCTCTTGCCTGGATTAGCCTCTGTATCACTAGGAGGAGTTCCTTGTGGCCTATACAACAACGCGTTAGCAATTTGACCTATCTGATTATCCAAGGTTTTGATCGAAACCGCTTGGCTTTTACACATCAACCTCAATTCTTCCAATTCAGATTTTTCAGAAGAAGACTTCCCAGCACTTGTATGAGACGGTTGTTGAAATCCCGGAGGTTAAAATTGTTTCTTTGGAGCATATTGCTGCTGAAAACCAGAAGGATTGAATGGCTTAGCTCCATATTGCTGACCTTGAAACTGCTGATAAGGCTGTTGTGGTTGTTGAATACCACCCTGATTGTTGCTCCAGCTGAAATTAGGATGGTTTCTGTTATTAGGATGATAGGTGGCTGGAGCTGGTTGCTGTGGTCTCTGAAAATTGCTCACAAACTGCGCTGATTCACTAGATATGGCACTAGAGCCGGCAATTTTGGACACGACACGAAAACACGACACGAAAATGACACGAAACTTACGGGTTTGGGTTGACCTTTTCGGTACACAAACAAGAAAATACACGAACACGAAAGTACACGAGAAAATTTAGTGTCGGTTTCGGATTTACCATTAGGTACACGACACGAAACGAAAATATACGAAATAAATAAATATTTAAATAAATATTTTAAATTATATAAATATATATTATAAACAAATATTACATATTTAACTTTTTTACAAAATAAATAGAAAATACACGGAAAGTACACGAAAAGTACACGAAAAGTACACGAAAGTACATGAAAAGTACACGAAAGTACACGAAAAGTACACGGTTTTCGTTTCATTTTCGTGTAAACGGAAATATTTCGTGTACTTTTTGTTTCGTTTCGTGTTTACACGAAATGTTTCGTTTTGTGTTCGTTTCAGAATTTGAGTACACGAATTTATTTCGTTTCGTTTTCGTTTTGGCCACTTGGTACACGAAACACGAAAGTACACGACACGACACGACACGAATTGCCAGCTCTATATGGCACATTGATTCATCTCATGTGCACTCTCACACAGCTCACAAGCACTTGCCACCTGTTGAACTCCATAGTTAGTCAGAGAATCCACCTTCATAGTCAAGGCCTTTAACTGAGTTGCTATAGCTGTAGCTGCATCAACTTCCAGAATTCCTGCTACTTTGCCTTGTGGTAGTCTCTGAGTTGGATTCTGGTATTCATTATCAGCCATCATCTCAATTAACTCGTAAGCTTCCTCGTAGCTCTTAGTCCATAAAGCTCCACCTGATGCTGCATCTAGCATTGGTCTTGATTGTGCTCCCAGCCCATTATAGAAATAATTGATTACCATCCAGTCGGGCATTCCATGATGAGGACACTTCCTAAGCATCTCCTTGTAGCGCTCCCAAGCTTCACATAAGATTCTCCCGACTGCTGTGCAAATTGAGTAAGAACGTTCCTGATTGCTGCTGTTTTTGCCATAGGGAAGAATTTAGTGAGAAATTTCCGAGCAAGATCCTCCCATGTCACGATAGAACCTGCTGGTAGAGAATGTAACCAGCCCTTAGCCTTATCCCTCAGATAAAATGGGAAAATTCTCAATTTCACAGAATCTTCTGACACACCGTTGAACTTGAAAGTGTCGCAGATCTCGATGAAGTTTCGGATGTGCATATTAGGATCTTCCGTTGAAACACCCCCAAACTGAACTGAATTCATCACCGTTTGAATCGTGCCAGGCTTGATTTCAAAGGTATTAGCGGCAATGGCTGGTCTGACAATACTAGACTGAATGTCATTGATTTTCAATTGAGAATAATCCTTCAATCCTTTTGTTGCTGCTGCTGGTTCTCCCATATCTACTGTTGTTTCAAGTTCTTCTTCTGCCAGTTTACGAGATTGAGAACGTGTTCGCATACACACTCAAGTACCTAAAACACACCGAACAAAGCAAACTAATTAAGAAAATAATCCAAGTCAGTGAACTTTAATGACCATTGATGACAAGCACATAAACTATAATAAACACCGAGTCCCCGACAGCGGTGCCAAAAACTTATTCGCACTAAATCACGCAAGCGTACACGGTCACAAGTAATATAAGATTAAGTAGAGTTCGTTCCCACAGAGACTGGTGTATTTCAGATTATGCCCTTATGCAACAATGTATGATTATTATTCACTGCTAAGACAAGTATCAAAGTTGTGTTTTGTTTAACTAAATTAACTAACAAGCAATTTAACAATACTAAGAATTAATTAACTAATGTGATTAAAACTGAATTACTTATGAGAGATAAAACATGGGATCCTAACTTCATTAATTACTTCATTTAAAGTTGATGCCTTTAATCAATGTATGTGATGGTTATGACAACTAATCGGACAACACGAAAATAGTACACGCTACCTTTCGGCATACGTTTACCAAACCACTCAACATCCATAAAACAGATAGAAGTTGGGTAGACACCAATTATGTTTAGACCCTATATGTCTATAAGATTTGAAAACATAATGGGTTAAGTGCAAGTTATCCATTGAGATCACATAGGGCAGCGTAAGATGGTTAAAATTACAATACGAATCATGCATGTCAAAACATCCATAAACCTATGCTAGCATGGCAAGTTCTAAATCTCTATATCCACTTCCGCATTCAATAAAGATTAACAATACAACTTAGATGTTAGCTACGTATCCAAGAAGAATAAGCACAACCATACGAGGAAATCAATAAGCCATCACACACAAATCTTTAAAGCAATCAATCTACTAAACTCCGTAAATAAATCCGTTAGGATCCCATGACAATGATTAGTTCATAATTCAACGGCTCGTCATCATGGGATCTAATGATAACATGATAATAAACAAGATCTGAATAAAAACAATAGTGCTAGAGTAATAAGGTTTAGAAAAAAAAATCCAAAATGAGATCCAAAGTATCGCCTAATTAGAAGAATACAAAAGAAGTAGATCTAGATCTCCGTTGCTTGCCACGTGCTTCGGTGAATCCTTCTCCTAATCTTGTTCTCCTGGCCCTCTCTGATAAAAAAACGTCTCTTCTGTTGATGTCAAGTGTTTATATAGCCCCCGTGCCTTGACCATCAAGCAAATTCCAAATCAACAATAAAACAGGATTTTTAGCACACGACACGGCGCGCCCGCGCCGCCTATAGCGCACACGCACACCACCAATTCAAACCAGCGCGCCCGCGCCCGATCCCTTAGGCAACTTTGCTGATTTCTCTGATTCTTCTTCATTTCCTCTCCAGTTCTCGTACATGTTCCCGTTCTTCAATAATTGAGCTCAAATCCACCACATAATCATAGAGAACTACCATCCTGCTTCAGTTAGAAGTCCTGCATAAACTCACTAAAAACACATCAAAAACGTGACATACTTGAGGTCAAGTTAATCAATTTAAGCCTATACGAAGCATTCTAAGTGGATATGAAATCCACTTATCAGCCTCTTTTTTTAAAAAGATGAAAGAGATAAAGAATTGTATTTTTACGGCTTAAAATAGAAACAGGAAAAGTATTTTGAATGTCCCAAAATAGAAAACACGAAAAGTATTATGGAACGGAGGGAGTACTTCAATTTTATATTATTTATATAATATATATTGTATACTCATGAATCGTAATCGAATATCGATAAGTTCGAGTACTCTGAAATTATTCGAATTATTCTATAAATGTGATCGAATATTAGAGTGGTGAGATTCGACCCGATATTCATTTGAATTAAAAACATGATTCAAATTCACTAGTTTTTTTATAAAAATACGAATTATATTCGTTATTAACGGATTGAATTCGAATTTAAACTCGAATTACTCGAATTCGCTTTTAACCCTTTTAATACATGTATCTTCTGTCATTTGAACTAAAACATTTTTAATATCGCTCTCATGTAGCAGGAGAAGCCAACACCTGGACTGGATAGCTTAGTAACAGGGAAGAAAAACACTCGTACAAAGCAGAAGCTATGTAACACCCCCAGATCCGGGGTCAGGGATCGGGTCGTTATGGTCTCATAACTCATACATAATACTTGACTTGAGTCCAAAATCAATAAGTAGCATGCTATGACCTTGCTATGACCCCACAATAATATCCACTCACACACACACACACAGTTATAGTCCCAGGGATGAAATTGAAATAAGTCTTACATAAAAAGGTTTGCGAATAAAGGTTATTACAATCCAAAAGGATAACATCATAAGTTTAAAAGTTTTGTCGTTGATTACATTAATTATACATATAGTTAAACAGGAAACAAAAGCTGTCTAACTATGCTACCTCAGCAATGGCGACTAGCATCTCAGCGGGGAGTCCGGTGGGTCGGGTAACCCGCTTGCGCCGAGTGTGCCTGACGCGAGCCATCTGTCCTAGCTGTTGTTGTGACATGATAAATAAGCAAGGGTGAGCAATAGCCCACCAATAATAATATAACAGGACAGTGATAGTGATAGTATATAACAGTTCGAAGTATCATTATTTCCATATGCCATGCATTAACGAAGTTAGTGCCAGTATAATATAAAGGATGAAGTTACAAGGTAACTTAAAGTGTTTATTTTGTGGAAATATCTGCTAATTCAAAATAAGCAAGATATTATCATTTATCATATTAAGAGGAACTTGCAAGGAAAATATTGCAATTCCAGTTATTAACATTTTTCGAAGTTCTACAACCTGAAAGAAGTCTCTTCGATACGTGTTGCGGAAGACACCGTCAACCTGAAAGAAGTCTCTTCGATACATGTTGCAGGGAATTCCCACTTTGGGAGATTAACCAATACTGGAGTTATCACGCGCCAGCTGTCCCACTCCCTGATGATCAGTCGGGGATGGTACAGCCCAATATAGTTTACTACTGGTAGAAGGAAGAACTGTCGGCTCCACTTGTCGATTGCCTTTAATAGTACTCCCTGGCCAATGGTTAGGCCTTGTGATGGACCGCGCGACTCGGCCTCTTACACACGACTCCTAGTTCGAATAAATCCACAGCATTGAAACGTAGAGTTTGTCCTCCCTTCCCCAAGTGAAATACTTGTTGATAAGACTCCACAAAGTAGTCGTATCTAGTTAGAAAGGAAAATTCACCAACATTTCCCAAGCTTTTACTTGTTAATGGATATCAACTTGTTCCAACAATCTTACCCCTCGAATGATGAGAAGGTACACACAGACTTAATGAATCCATAGCAACCAAGTTGCGAGTGAAAAGGATAAATTATGATAGGGAAGTCAACAAGATAAATAACCTTTCTCAGTAAGGTTCCCTTATAATTTAAGAGATAGATTCGAGTGAAGAATGGAATCTTGAGGACCTTTCTTAATATAATGTTAATCGTATGACTCCGAAGAATTTTCAGAATGATCGAAGGTCGAAGATAATATTTGAAAAAGAATAAACAACATTGAAGTTGTTTCCAAGTATTGAATAAATATTTATAGAATATTTATTGAGTCGGAAGTATTTAATGAATGAAAGAATATTTTTAATCAGAGTATTTCTCAAAATAATCCATGAAGGAATATGAAGAAAATATTTATTGAATAAATAATTACTTAAATGAATATTAAAATAATATTCATTTAATAAATAATTTTGAAAGGAATGTTTGGAATAATATTCGTTAAGTAAATAAGACTTCAAATTAATATTCAAAAATAATATTCATTTAATAATTAATGATTTAAATGAATATCCAAGTGATATTCATTTAATAAATCAAACCTTAAATGAATATTCGAGAATAATATTCACTTAATACATGATGTTCTAAATGAATGTCCGAATGATATTTATTTAATAATCGAAGATTTTACAGAAATATTTGAAATAATATTCGATAGATGAATCGACTTTGAATGAATATTGAAAAATAATATTCATTGAATAGATAACGTTCAAATAATTATTTGAAGTAATTATCGTTAATTAAATAATCTCGGACGAATATTCAACTAATATTCATCAACTAAATAATGGAAATTATTTACTTAAATATTTCCCTCGAAAGTAATTACGATATATTAAGAAGTACTGACTCCCGGTCTATATTCAACAAATAGGATTCATATGCCCTTCTCTAAGGGTCTTAACAGCATCCGGCTTATAATCGATATATTATCTATCTACTTATAAGCCAAAGAACAATTAGGGAACAAGTATATCAATATGACTTGAAAGTAGGCATGCATGCTATGGCATATGTATAAAAGAAAGCATATATATTCACAACAACAGCCTAAAAAGGGAAAGTTGAAACTTGCCTGGTAATTGAGTACGAGTAGGGGTAGTGGTAGGGTATCCCGGGTCAGCTCGGCGATCTATAAATAGCCAAGAGATTCGAGGTTAATCGCTTAACACTTTTAAAAAGGTTAAGTATTAACTTAAGTCGAAACATGTTTTCGGATTATCTCGTTATACCCCTTTTTAGTGTAACTCTTTTTATTACCGATATGATTCGACATTTGTTCGTCATTAAGACATGTCATCGTACTCACATTTAGTGTATACTTAAGTCGTATAAGTTCTAAATTCGATCGATTACGAACCAAGATTATATCTCGAGTTTTATCGCTCATTTTCTAAGTTATAACTAAAGTTATACTTTTAAGGGTTCGTTCGCGTTTAACCTAGATTCAAACATTTTTATAAAATCGAAAAACGATCCGATTCACATGAGGTTTTCTCTCACACCTTCCTTTTTACCTCTAGTATTAAATTACCAAGATTTGCCACTGACTTACGTATTTTACGAGGGTTCAATTTTAGTTACGAATTCTCATTTACGGTTTTGAACTACTTTTAGTAAACCGACCGTAACTCCTAAACCTTAAGTCCGTTTCACACGTTCTTTATATCAAAACGAAGATCATAACATAATCTATCTAATCATGGCAGAAAAATTTTCTGGACAGTAGGGTTTTGACACGAAAAATGGCATACAAAACATGATATTGTAAAATCGGACATTATAACGGCTATGTTTACTCGTTTTCCAAAGTTTTTACACTTTATCACGATCACACCATGATTAAATCAACCACTCCAACACATGATAAACATCATGACTAGTCTAACAACATCTCATATCAACCATCTCATGGTTCATAAACCAAATCACAACCATAATCAACTAATAACATGGATCTAAGCATATCATAACATACTAACACTAAATTATCCATAAAATCTCAAAATAACACCAAGGGTTTTCAAGTCTTATACCTTCCTTAGAGTATTATATAGCCTTACTAAGCCTTGTATGATCCTTAGGAGTGCTTAAGCGTGATAGATTAACCATGAAAACAAGAAAAAAACAAGTTAGATCTTGAAGAACACTATTCATGCTCCTTTTGTATGATTTATTTGAAAATGGAAACAAAGGAGTTTGGAGCTAAGATTTCATGGAGATTAGTTTTATGAAATATAGGACTCACCATAAAAATTTCAAGAACAAACAATGGTGGGAAGGTTGATTTTGGATTTGGAATTTAAGGTTTGGTCGAATGGAATGGTAAGGGGGGGGGAGAGTGTTTTGTTATTCTCTTGTATTGGTTGCTTGGAATAATGCATAAAGTGATTTTGGATAGATAATATCTCATCCAAGTGGTGTTAGTGGAGTGTGATGTAATGGATGATGATTTTGTAGGACAAGTGTTGTGTTTTGTATGGTGGAAAGCTGACCGAGAGTTTTGATTTCTAAGTACTAGTTGTATTCTAATTAATCTAGTTACTTGCTAGTTACTAGATATTTATCACTTGCTCATGCATGTATCTTGCTTTCTCTGCTTGATTCTGTGTCCGGTTATTGCTCGTTTCGATTGATCGTTCGTAGGAATATTTCACGGATTTCTAATTAGGGTTTACCGGGAATCCTCTTACTATCATTCTCCATTTTTCTTTCTATCTTTCCAATTTATATTCCTTAAATCCATTCGTTAAATCCTTAAGTCTGTCAGTGTCCAGGGAACTCTCGGAGAAAATAAAAGTGCGGTTTTTCAGAATCCGACAGCTTTTACATACACTTAGTTTCCCCCTGGATCACTAATACGAACTCGGAAATCCGTTCCGAATACTTCTATATAGTGTCGTCTCATATTATTCTTGCTTCCACCAAAAACACTATTCATTCTTTATTCTTTACTTATTCTCTTAGGGTTGTACAATTGTCCGTATTCTCTTTCGATCGTTCCTTAACCTTTTTACGGAACCACTGGATTAATCGTTATCGATCTGGGTGACATGAGAATATTCTCCTACTTGGAATTGCCATATCTTATTCCCTTAGAAGATAGATTATTCTTACCTATGTTGTCAACCATTAGCATTCTTCAAGACATATAAACAATAAAGTCGAATTCCATTCATTCTTTCAAAATATCAACTATTACATCGTAGCCGTAACCACTATTCATTCTTACATCATTAAATAAATAAAAGTTTTAATTCTACCCAAAATCTGGGTTCTTAAAAGCTAGTCGAGCTAGTATTTCACGGGGGTCGAATGTGTACAGGACATGCAAATTATAATTCGGAAGACTGCTAGCATGATAACTCATTTTATTTGTATAATATTAATATATTATTTTTATTAGTTAACATTTTATTTTCCCTTTATATATTTGGTTGTGTGATTTTATTGATTATGCTGATATTACGAAAAATTTTACGTCAAATATTGGAGATGTATACATTAAAACCAAGATATGGTAGTTCATCAATTCGCGAGAGTTTCATATGAATTCCCGGGTCGAGTCTTCAATAAGAGTAATGTTCTTATTGAGTTGAGGGATTGTATTTTGTCGGAATTGGTTATTGAGTAAAACTTATATCTTTTTATTAAAAAAAACCAAGATATCAAGCCACGTCATGATGAGTCAAGAAAATCGTGATGAATCAAGCAAAATATCAGATGGAATGAGAATGCTGAGCAAGCACTTGGTCACGAAGATTATTGTAAATAAATAAGAAATATTTGTAATTAATGCTCTATTGTAAAGTTTTAGTATAAATAGACCTCTAACCTCTCACCCCTTATCATTACACCTCCCATCCCTTACCTCTTACACATTTCTTGTAACCTTGTAATGTAGGATAGTATAGGAACTCTGTTCTTCTTCTTCTCTTTCTTGTAGTTTGTATTTAATAAAAGTCAAGTTCGTCTCCACATCTGGTATGAGTTCTTTAATTTGTATTATAATTGTTTTGATGATACTTGGCTAAAGTCCCTGCCTAGGGGGTAGATGTAGTCTACTGATAGACATGAATTTTATTGGTGTATGTGCTTTAGTGTGATGTATTTGTTTCATTGATTATCTCTAATATCATATCTATGTGAGCAATTTCATACGAGTCACACGAGTAGGGTTGGGAGCTCGTATAGTTAGGATCCATACGATTTTTGAAAATTGATTTAGTTGGTGACATTTATACAAAATTATTTTTGTGACTTTTGAATGCAATTTGATTTGGAATTATTGGTTGTCTTTATTCCGAATACTTATGAGTTTGATTGTGATTAAAAATAAATATTTTAAAAACCATGATTTTCATATTAAGTCGATGAAATTTGTCATTTAAATATTTCTATCATTAGAGCTAGTTCAATTATTTTTTATTAATTAAAAACTTAATTCACGTTCTCTATAATTCGACCCGTACTTACTTTTGTACTCACGTACACCCATACACTTACAATTTTTATCCACCACATGCAATCAACTTAGCACATGCAAACTATGACAAGACTTAAGGGTCTGTTTGGATTGGGGGTCGGGTCGAGTTCAAATTTAAAAATTCGTTTTTGAAACATTTTTAAAAGTAAAGTGTTAGATTTTGGTAGTTTACAAAAGAATTAAAATAATATTACATATTAAATTCAGAATCCAACACTTTACTTTTAAAATTTTCTCAAAAACGAATATTTAAATTAGAACCCGATCCAATCCAACATTTCTCAATCTTCAGTCCAAACGAAACGGATCCTAAGGGAGCAATCCATGAATCTAATTTTAGAGCTTTGAATAAGCGGATAAATGCACTTGGGCAAAAACTTAAAGATCACGACTTTTAGATTTAGATCTCATTTGGCAAATCTTAATTCGAATTTTTAAATTATTTATTTCGTAAAAAATTTCGTATTTACATTTTTTTTAGAAAAGAATGTGTATGGTGAGTTTAATATTCGTTATCTTACAAAAATAATTACTTATTTTATAAAAAATACATATTTACATACTTTTTTCCAAAATAAATAATTTATTTCTAAAAAATAAGATTTTCCAAACGAGACTTTAGTAGACGTACAATCTACTTTTATAATCGTCACAGGCTCTTAATGTACCACAACGTCGTTTAAAAGTTTGAACCACACGTTGTAATCGACAAACCACCTAATTACTTTAAACTAAACAACTTTCTGAATGGTTCAGGATGGTGTGCGGATCAGCGTTTTCACCACATTAAATCCATAAAAAGTTCTTAAGTGGAAGATTACAAAAAGTCTCGAGTCCGATTTTATTTTTATCCATTCCTATATAAAAAACGGTACACAAGTGTTATGAAATGAGAATAAGTCTAATAGAAATTTATACCGTTTCGACAAGTAACAACTTGGGCTCACTTGCATTTTTGGTAAAGCTTGAATAGCTATTTACGTTTATAGTACATTTTATTCAAACTTTTCAAAATTGGTATAACTTGGTGTTGGTAAAGGAATTCGCCACTTAAAGTGGCGAAACCTATTAGACTTTAGTTCAATTGTTTTTCCGGGTACTTAGACAAATTTTATCAAATTTTCATCCTAGTTGATTTTTTAAATAGTTTTAGAAAATGTATTTATAAATAATATTTTTTTGTTCCTTATCAAAGAATTTATGTTCTACTTTTGTACAATCAAAAAATCGTCAAAAAATATTAAGTCTAACAATTCTTTCGTGAAATCATGTTTAGGGATATAAAAATATACTAGTCTATGATCTGTGCTATGCACGGTTACTTTTAACATTTTATTTTTATTTTTATTAATTTTTTAATATTAATTTATTTTATTTTATTGTTAAATTTTATTTTAGATTCATTGACCAATTTATTTTTTATTTTATGATTATTCAATAATTTAAAATATTTTAATTTAACATTTTTAATTGATTAAATTTTGATTAAATTAAATAGATATAATATGTTGTTTAATGATTATTCTTTTATTGAAACTATGTACATTAACATGATTTGGCGTCGTGGCAAAAAAAAAACATGATTTGTCGTTATTCAATTATAATTTCTTATAGAAATAATCAAATTTAGTGGCTTTTCAAACTCTTTTTTTATCTCAATAAAATTTTTACATTTCTTGGCTATCCGATGTATTTCTTCTATACTAACACCCTTTATCTTCATAATATAGTAAATGATATGATAAAATATTTGACTTTTTTTTTTTCTTGGGATATCTTATTCTATTTTTTTAGATCAATTTAATAACCAAAGTATTCGGATTTTTTTAATTTCTATCTTTGATACTTAAATTTAGATTTGATTTCCGCCTACTTAATATACATAAGTGTATATATTATTTTGGTACTCTTGCTTCGTTGCATAAATCTAATTTTTTTTGTAATTCCACCTACTTATCTATACAAATTTTCTGTTAATATCTTTAAAATTCAAATATTTTAATAAATATAATATTTTCTAATCTATTATTATAAAAATATAGCTATTTAAAATTAAACAAATGTGTAGGTTTAATTTTTTTTATGAAAACTAATCTAACATAAGTACATATCTTGGGCCTATTTATTATATGGGTCTAACTATTAAATTTTATTTTAATAGAACTAACTATTTTTCTTATTTTTGAAACCTATTTTAACTTGTTTAATTATTATAAAAACTTCTAATACTTCAAATACTTGTAACAAAATAAATGTAAGTATAAAATGTAATATTATGCATTTGTTGCATAAATTTATAATTTCGATTTTAATTTCATATTTATGAAGGGTTTTTTAAAATATTATGTTCAATGAGTTATAATTATGTCAACCAACTTATATTTTTGAATTATAATCCTCTAGTATTTATAAAATTTATTCCATTATATAATAATAGCCTATAACCCGTGCGACGCACAGTTACTTTAAGTTATTACTTTAAAATAGATATGTATATATATATATATACACATATATATATATATATATATATATATATTACATAAAAAATTAATTTTTTTTACTTTCATTTAACAGAAAAGTGAAATTTATCTAATCATGTAAACTTTATTTCGATTTTTATACAAAATTTTCGATATTGTAAATGTTTTCCAGATTTTGTGTAATTTTTTACTATATAACTTATTACAGATGTATTTTTTTAATAATTTTTGTTTTATTACCAATATTTTCATATATATTTTTTAATTAGTATGAAAATAAATTATAGAAGATAATAAAATATTGTAACAGATGTTTGGTAGTATTTTTAACGATAGCGTTTTAATAATTAATAAAATGTTGATAGAAATTGAATCTTAAACTCGTGAAAGTAGTTTATAAAATAATATATATGTTTAATAGGAAACCTATAAAAGTATTTCAAATATTAGAAAAGGAATATTTTTTTAACATTTGATCAAACGATTTTTATTTATTTATCTTAAAATCTAACAGTTGTTATTTTATATACCAAAAAAATGTAAAAATAATGTACCAAACCGACAACTAAATATACCATGTTTCGCTTATAATATTGTAGTATAGATTAAAAAAATAATTTAGAATTATTTAAGTATCATTATTTACATAAATATCTAGAATTTATTTGAATTATATTTCTCTCGTGTAAAAAATCTTGATATTTGAACATTATTTTATTTAAATAATTTTTGTAAAATTAATGAATAAATTTGTATTCTAGTAAATTCAAGTATATAAATTATTTTACAAAAATTAGATAATTTTATATATGAGTTATGTTATAAATACATTTTCTAAGTTTATTAAATGGCTACTAAAAAAGTATGAAAGTGTGTCAAATTTTAGCCAAGTGCCAAAAAAAACCGAAAAAATAAAATAAAAGAATTCGCCATTTCAAATGGCGAATCCTATTGAAATAAAATTCTATAGGTTTAGCCACTTCAAGTGGCGGATTCTTTACTTTGTCTCAGCTATACCATTTTTGAAAAATTTTATTCAACTATACTACTTATGAAAAGAGCTATATAAAGTGTACTAGAAATGCAACTGAGCCTAAGAACTTGCATCTACAGTCCTACACTAGTTGAGCGTCCGTACTGTTATTCTTCGTGTGTATCGTTAGTGTGGTGATTAAATAAGCTGGATAATTAAAGGTTAAGTGACTGATCAATCTGCATTAGACTAAAAATACGCATCATTGAGATGTAATGACCCCAATTAGATATCCTTGACATTTTTTCTAATCAGTCGCATTGGCATCATTTCAGCATCTTTTGCATTGTTTTTCATAAACCCGTGTCTATCCATATTAGCAATAATTAAACAAAACTATTGAGTTAATAATTACAATTAGGCCTAACATTTCTCTAAAGAGCTGTGGGCTCTTATGTCTGATCTGAATTCATCATGCATGATGCAAGGGCTAGTTGTTGTACTATGGCGAAAATGATTTAAAAGCCCATTGAAAAATACTCGTAAAAAGTAGGGTTGCACATGGATTTCAAAAACCAAGCAAATCAATCTAAATCGACCCGCTTTTTAACAGTTCAAACTGAACCATCCAAAACTATGGGTTAAACGGATTAATTTTAAAAAAACCCAAACTAATTGGGTTGGATAAGGATTTAACACGTTTTAACCCTTACCCAACCCAATCCAACCCAACCCGTTTACATAAAATGGAGAATTTTTTGCATATTTTCTACAAATTTCTGCACTCTATAAATTTTCTACATTTTATAAATTTTCTGCAACATTTTCTGCAAAATTCTGTAACACTTTCTGTAACATTCTGCAATACTTTCTGGCTTCTGCAACATTTTTTGCGAAATGCACCAATGTGCGGGATTTTCCGCAAAGTTCTTCTGATTAGCAAATTTAACCCGACCCGATCATATTCGATCCATACTGAACTAATTGGATTGGGTCAAGGTTTGATTACAATTTTTTTCAGTTAATTAGTCGATTTCTTATAATTAATTGAATTGAGTCGGGGTTTGATAAAAACTCAACCAAATCCTATCCATGTGTAACCCTATTAAAAAGGCCAACTGGACACGTTTTGGATGATGGTGGGGAATGGGGTTTGAAGTAACTAGAAGCTACTTGGATCGGGACAAAATTAAATTGAAATGAATAATTTGTATTGACAGGAACGAACGAGACACCACTCGCTTTAATCATAAATTTATTGCGGGATTTGTCATGACTTTGAAACTTGTGAGTTTGGTTCCACCTAGATTGGATCGGAGGAGACTAGTCAAGCTGGGAATCGGCAGATATTGTACTGCAACTTACAATAATCATACACTTGTGTGGATGGATACAATTGTATTCACACAGTATTTAAAAACTGAAATGAAATGGAAGGTTATGAAATATTTTTTCTTTGATTTTCATTTATTCCCAAAATTTGTTAAAATATATAATTTAAAGAGATTTTTGGGCACTTACCTGAGGTTATATTGATAAATAACCATGACTTATAGTATACTAGCTTATAGAAGCACGGATTATTTTTATTTTTTTTAAATTTGTTTATAGTTTAGTATATATAATATTTTAAACATTATTTTTAGTTTAGTATTAAATCTAAATTAATATACTGTTGGTGGGAATCGAATCTTCAACCTTTCTATATAACATAATCTACTATTAATTTTATATTAAAATGTTGTTGGTGGGATTTGAATCTTAGACCTTCAACTTTTAGTATTGTTGTATCTAACGGTCATGATCTATTTGAACTGAAGATCTAACGGTTGTGAATGAGGATAACCAAAAATAAGAGGATAACCAAAAATAAGGGGTAACAATTACAAATTATACCCCTTTCACTTATTATAATATATAGTATAGATTATGTTTTAACAAGGTTGTTATCAGAGGGTGTTCTCCGTCGAAATTAAACTTATTACTATAATATAGTATTATTTTACAGTGATTTACTCCCTCTGTCCCAACCAATTGTTTACACTTTCCTTTTTGGGACGTCCCAACCAATTCTTTACGTTTCCTAAAATAGTAAGTTTTAACACTATTACACCCACTACTTCACTTATTTTAATAATACTTTACACTATTACACCCACTACTTCATTTATTTTAACAATAAAATTACTATTACACCCACTACTTCACTTATTTTAATCTTAATTCTTGGTCTCCGTGTTAAAAGTAAACGATAACAAATCGTTGGGACGGAGGGAGTATCATTTATACAATACTAGTAGTTTATTGAGTTGTACAACTTTATTGAAAACCACAAGTCCTAAACTCACGTAGTTTAAATAATTATTCTAAGTATGTTTATGTCCGTATAAAAAGAATTGTTGGCGTGCAACATTAGGACACGCAATTATAAAAATAATTACTAATTTTTTAAAAGCTTGCGTTTCACAACTAGTTTTGCAGATAGTTTGATACTTAACCTAGAATAAACTATAATAAGATATCAAATCATAATAAAGTTGACATAGAGCTTAGTTCACGAAAATAACAGAATAGATAGTCATGAAAATGATTAATGAATTACTCCCTCCGTCCCAACCAAATGTTTACATTTGGTTTGGGCACGGAGACCAAGGAAAAATATAAAGAAGGAGGAGAGAAGTAGGAAAAATGAGTAAAGTGGTGGGACCCATCACTATATAATGTATAAAATGAGTTAGTGGAGGAAAGTAGTGGATGTAGTTGATTTTTATATTATAAAACTTTACTATTTTAGGAAAGTTTAGAAATGTAAAGAATTGGATGGGACATCCCAAAAAGGAAAGTGTAAACAAATGGATGGGACAGATGGAGTAATAAGATGATATCTAGTTTAAAAAGGGTCAGAATATGATGATATAGATTTATAAAAAATGTGCAATATTGTATAATAAAAAATAATTAATGATGAAGTTGAACGAACTTATAATACAAACATAATGGGGTGTTTGGGGGAACTTTTTTCCAGAATAAGTCAACTTATTTTAAGATAAAGTTAGAGATTCCTAACTTTCCAACTTATTTTTGCAACTTATAAAATCTCAAACATACATTAAATACTTGTATAAATTTTTTTTATCAAAAGATGAAATTTTTACCCGAAAATAAGTCCATAAGGACTTATAATAAGTCCAGCCAAACAGGCTCAATATATACTAGCTTATAATCCGTGTGATGCGCGGAAGAATTTTTAAATATTTTTATTTCATTATTTAATATTTTTATCTTATTATACATAATTTTAATATTTGCTTTTTAATTAGTAAGAAAATAAATTATAGAAGATAATAAAATATAATGCTTGGGGCTGCCTCGGGGCGCCTGATCAGCCACTCTACGTGCCTGATTTAGGTCGTTTCAAGGGAGTTGAGGGGATCATTCGGATTATCCCCAGCAACGAGCGGGCCAGCCGAAGCCAGCGACCCCAGCTGGTGCTCGGCGTCGTTCGGAGTCGCCAAAGTAGAAATCGATGAAAGCACCAGATATGTCCCTCGGATTGACCCTCAAGGTTACAAAACGTGTCCCAATGATTAATGACTCGAAGAAAATTGTCCTAGAGATCGAGTGGGATTTAGGCCGTGGGTGGCTGGACGGTGAAGCCAAGAGTGACCGGAGGGTTTTGCCCTGATCTAGCTTTTTTTTTCGTTCTTAACAAACATGGTTGGTTGGCGGGGTTAGCATTATGACGTAATTCCTACCCGGGACCTCAGTATGCTGAGCCTAGTGCCTCCTGGTAGCCTTCGGGTGACGGTGGCTGAACGGCAAGGTTGAAAGGGTCTTGGGGTGCCGAGTGCTAGCTCTTTGTTGGTTCTGAACGGATGTGCCGGTTGTCCAGGTTGGTGTAGCCTAAAGCCTCCTGCGGGCTTCGTTTGAGGGTGGCTGGACGGTCAAGCCACGAGTGTCTATTTGATAGTATTCTAAATGTTAGTTTTTTTGCTTGTATATTGAAAATAGATAAATAATTTTTTAAATTTAACATATTGTTGATGGGAATTGAGTCTTGAAATTCTTGGAGTAATTTATAATATAATAATATAATTTTTAAACTAAAATATGTTGTTGAGGGGAATCGAACCTTTGAACTTCTAGGAGTAGTTTATAATATGATATAAATGTTTAATAATAATATGTTGTCATCGGAATTTGAACCTTGAACCATTAGAGAGTATTTTTATATATTATAAAAAGAATATTCTTTTAATATTACATCCAACGGTTCTCATTAATTTGTCTCAAGATCCAACAGTTATTATTGAGTATACCAAATAAGTGACCAAACTAACAACCAATTATATCCTATTTCGCTTATAATAGTATAGTATAGATAATGAGCATGTACCAAGTGACGTAATATAACTATAAACAAAGGATATTTTGGATAATCCAAAAATCCACATAAAACCGAAATTCCAAAATTTTAGTTTTTGTTTCCAAATATCAAAATCATATTTTATCAATTCGAATATCGAACATAATTATTTCGGATTTATCCATTCGAATATTGGATATCCAAATCGAATGCTCACCCCTTGCTAAACATGATCATAATAAGTGAGAAGTTCTTTTTTTTTTTTGCTTTTGAATAATTATGTTTATATATCTTATAAATGAATATATGTGAATATCTATTTTAATAAATTTGAGGATGATCAAGAATCGAATTCATGATCCTCGTACGACAAAAGATAAAGATAAGTCCTTACTGAGAAGCTCATATCTTTACCAGGATGGGTTTTGCTATAGCTAGAGGAGTGGGGGTCCAGATTGTATCTAGGCTTCCCACGAATTTTGTGTAAATTGATTGTAAATAATTCATTCCACGAGAATAAAAAAAATAAAAAGAGTTAATTGTAAAAAAGTGGCTAGACTTTACATTCATTTTCAATAAAATGGCAAGACTTTGAATTTTGCAAAATGGTGGTCAGACTTGCCTTTTTTCTTTCAAAAAGGTGGTTGGAGGCGATTTTCAAAATGGAAAAAATGCTAGAGATCCCAAAAATTGTCCAAAAAAATACCCAAATTAATATGTGTCACCATATGATTGGTTATATTCGTAATAATAATAATGCCCCATGTATGCACATCAATTTACAAACAAATCCACAAATATGAGTTGTCAAGATTTAATTAGTCGATTTATGTGCATACATTGGGGCATTATTATTATTATTATTATTATTATTATTATTATTATTATTATTATTATTATTATTATTATTATTATTATTATTATTATAATGAGAAAAGTTCTATGGAGTACTCTTTTAATTGGAGTACTTGGAGTACATATACGTTCTGCATTCAAAATATTTTAAAATTTATTATTTTGCAAACCTTGTTATATGAATATCATAATTTCATTGATAATCTTGAAAATCATGTATGTTTTGCAATATGTTCATCTTGAAAATCCTTTATGTTTTGCAATCAGAACATATATGTTTTGAAACCCAAATGTGTTTCGCAGAATAATTCATTTTGCAATATTTTATTAGCAAAACATACAAAATTTTCAAGATTTTCGATGAATTTATGTAATAAGCTTTGCAAAATAATAAAGTTTGCAAAATTTTAAATGCAAAATGTATATGTACTCCAGGTACTCCAATTAAATGAGTACTCCATAGAACTTTACTTTTTTATTATTATTATTATTATTATTATTATTATTATTATTATTATTATTATTATTATTATTATTATTATTATTATTACGAATATAATCAATCATATGGTGACACATATTAATTTGAAGATTTTTTGGGGTCTCTAAAATTTTTTTAGTAAAATAACATATTTTTCCATTTTATCCCTGTCAAAAAAGCTGAAAATCGTCTCCAGCCATTTTTTTGAAAGGCTAAAGGCAAATCTGACCACCATTTTGTAAAATTGAAAGTCTGGTCACTTTTTTTAAAATGAGTGTAAAGTCTAACCACTTTTTTGCAATTAATTCTAAAAAAAAAAGGAAAGGAAAATGAGTCGAACAAATTTGGGAGGGGTGACTTGTACTGCTCTGGCCCAAATAATGGTTGTGGACTCTGCCATATCGAGCCCATCCCAACAAATTGAAGCCCAAATCATCTCCTGCTTCCACTGCTTGGGACTCCACAGTCCACACCGTTGATCTCCTTCCGCCGGAGTTTGTTCTCCTCTACCAACCGAGGTTCGGCCACCTATTTATGTATGATATTTAAAATATATATTTCTGTTTTTTGAGTTGATTATGTGCCGTACTTACGATTTTGTAATTTGAAGATTCTGTTTGCTGTGGTTTAATTAGGTTTATGCGAATATATGGTTTTGTTGAAGAGATTGTGGGCATAAACATATACAATTACATACATGATAATTGATACATGTAGGGCCGTAAACTAGCCGAGTCGAGTCGAGTCGAGTCGAGCTGAAGTTTCGTTTAAAATTTTTTTGAGCTGGAGCTTATATCGAGCCAAAAATCTTGTTTAAGTTCGACTTGAGAACATGATTTTGCTTTATAGTTCTATAGTACAAGATTCTGTTGCTAGCATAACTATCCTGAACTTTGTTCAAGACATATTAAAATAACAAACGACTATTAATTGGTAAAACTCTATGCCACTACTTTAGTTTGGTGCTATAGCTATCGGCCTCTCGCCTACAAAGGAAGCATTACAAACCCACTCTTAGTTTGGTGTCATTCCAACATATCCAAATCCAACTATAAAGAACGCTGCAGATTGCATGTACAAATATACGAAGAAGTGATCGTTGCGTAAGCGCATGTTGAAGATGGCGCAGATCAGCAGGTAAATTCCCACATATATCTCCCCGATATGTATCCTGTTTAACGTATTAATATTCGTATTAGATATTATATTTCTACAAGTATTTGGTCATGAACCATTGCCTACTTTCAAGCTTAAAATGGTTTTAGGTAATTCATATCAAATTTACATTCGGTAGGTGAATTACCTCTCTCCTAGGCATTGTCGTTTCTTTGGTAATCGAGGATTGGATTGCCGCTGCCTAGCTGCGTTCCCAAGCTTCTCAGTCACCACCCATTCGTTGACTCTATTAGCTTCTAGGAGTCCAATAAGTGCTGCCTTAGATCGATGAAGAGACATGACGTTCTCAAACAAAATCCAGAAGACTATCAAATGCAAGGATCTATACACCAATAGGAGTTTTCAAAAGATTAGAAAAAGCATGATACTTGAACGAAGCTTTGATTCATATTTACTATTTGGAATTTAGGATTAGTACTACCTTTTGGTGCCGCCAGAGTTCAGCAGTGTAGTCATTGCTGGAATGTAGATTGCTACTAATTTTGGGAGATAGACCTCAGGAACCACAGCACATGCGGGAATGACCACACAGTAAAATAAGAACGTGACCCAATGGGCAATGATTTTTCTCACAAAAAAAAATGCGTAAACAACTTGGATCTTCTTCCAAATTGATACCCTCTGCCAAAAAATAGAAAGATAGGCTTTTTTGTTTGTCCTTGAATAAGCATGTTAGTTTTGTAAATGATGTACTTTACTGAGCTGTTTCAAACTGTCTTACCTCACAAAATATAATTTCCTTGGTCATTTTCTTAAAAAGATTGGCTGGGCCGCATGACCAGCGGTGTTGCTGGAACCGATAAGTTTTGAAGGTGCTTGGGAGTTCATTCTTGACCTGTAAAGATGAAAGATTACAGTATTATTTGTAATGTTTGTCTTGTTTGGATTTTAGTTTCTGTATTGCCTAGAACAATAGTCGGAGGGTGCGACAGAACTTACTGGCAGATCACCAACATAGATAAACTTCCAACCCTTTAGGCTGGCCCTTACCGCAAGATCCATGTCCTCCACAGTGGTTCGATCTTTCCACCCACCTGCATCATTTATTGCTTCGATCCGCCAAACACCGGCCGTACCTGGAACCATAGAACCAGGACCTTAACTGCGTTGCCGTACATACTATTATTCTGAGATGTGATATACTGGATTGAAAGATGAATATCTGGTTTACCATTGAATCCGAAGAATTGATATGTTGAAGATCCTACTTCTTGCTCCACATTGAAATGATAGTCTAGTGACATTTCTTGGAGCCGGGTCATCAGGCACTCATCCGCATTTACTAGAAAGTTAAGACATATCATTACCATGTGATATATGAATATCAATATTTCATGCTTTGGGATAGGAGAATACTTAATCCACTAAATCTAATTATTTTATGGAGGTCTTAGATTAAATATTAATTTATACGATGAAAAATATGAATTCTTTAGCATGGACACCATGAACCTAATTTCTGTAATCTTGATGTTTAATTTGAAGATAATATTGTCAAAAGTCTTACCAAATTTCCATTTGGCCTGAACCAAACCAAGTTCTGGGTTTTCAAGAAGATAAGGAATGGTCTTCCAAAGAAATTTATCATCAGGCTGGAAATCTGCATCAAATATCGCAACAAATTTACAATCTCGGACGTACTCCTTCTGTAACCCTTCACGTAGAGCTCCAGCTTTGTACCCACTTCTGTTGTCCCTGTTTTCATACTTCACATTGACCCCTTTACAACTCCATTTGTCACACTCAGCTTGCACCATATCCTGCATATGTATATATGAATATTGTTTAAGCTCTTCATTGCATCAAATAGAAATTTTATCGTAATCTGAATTGACAGCGATACCCTGATCGATTTATTGGTAGAGTCATCCAGAACTTGAACAATGAGGCATTGCGATGGCCAGGAAAGTGCACAGACAGCTCCAATTGACAGCTTGTAAACCTAAATCAAGAGGGAATTAGAGGTGAGAGTCTTGTAAGAACTATTTAAGTTTAAATTAACTTTTTCACCCCCTCGATACGGTCTTTTCAGCCTCTAAGAACTTTGGCAGCAATCGACTTCTTTCTGAGTAAAATTTAAGAATTAAATTCGGTCATTTGGATTATGTCACAATGTTTAAGTTATCATGTTTATGTCGTTCATGCCTATATTATAGCTCTACAGGACCTCTGCATGATAATATGTACATCTTATTGCAAGATGTAAGCAAACTAGTGAAGCGCCTTTGCACCAGAGCAATGAGTTACTTTAAAAGTTAACAATAACTTGTAGTGCGAATCACTATTTTTCCATCAAAAAGAGTCCGCTAATTTCTTTCTATTTTATGCTAAGAAATGATCTTTACGATATTTTCTTGACATGAAGGCTTTATATGCTTTCAAGTACACAATCTTTGTGGATTATCTGAATTTCATGTTGAATTATTTCTTTAATTGTATTTGTGCATATCAATTGTCACGCACAAACTTTTTAGTTCTTACGATATTATGCACATATAAACAGAAATCATTTAAGTAAGGCATTGCATTTACCTCTCTTTCGTTATACATAGGTATTTGGACCAACACCTTAGGATATTCTTTCTTTTTCTTCTCTACCTCTTCCTTTAAAGCGTTCAACCTGTACTTGGTGTATCTTTTCTTTCCCAGAAACTTTATGCCCAAGATCACACACGTCATGTAAAGCCTCTCTATGAAAAGCATGATAGACATGGCTACACATATATATAATGCAACATTCAAAATTGGGACAACTACAGTAATTCTTTTTTTTTGCCAAAGTTCAGTTAGCTTTCCGGCAATATTACTAGATGCTCTCACCTCAGGCTCTTCATGGAATATATTCCTCATGGTGATTGAGCTTTGATGTCTATGAAATTACTGGATTATTAAGAGAGGCTCTTGAGAGATGCAAAAAGAGGAATTGATACAACCAATGCATCAATTATGTCCGGATATGCATTTTGTGCTTTAACAAATTGTAATGACATCGGGTAGAGATAAGGTGCGCTGGAACAGGTGGAAAACCACGTGAGATGAGTAATAAAGTAGACGCAGTAGGTGAGACACTCGGTGTATATGCAAGTAAAGATGTTGCAAAGTAGCAACCTGTTAGCTGTAATTTTGGCTTTTACTGCCTGCAATGAATGGAAGTCGGATAAATGGATGTTAGCTG
The DNA here is from genome assembly GCA_036435485.1 of Saposhnikovia divaricata. NCBI lineage: Eukaryota > Viridiplantae > Streptophyta > Magnoliopsida > Apiales > Apiaceae > Saposhnikovia > Saposhnikovia divaricata. The sequence goes on from CM071598.1 coordinate 64,413,650, forward strand.
GAATTATGGCCTTTAGTGCAGTCAAATAATGGGGGTGTGATAAATTAAACTATCCATGCTAAAGCTATGGTTACTCTGAAATATCGTGTATGTCTCAATATTTATGACTACACTTATTACTGCTCCCCAACTTCTTATATATATATGTGTGTGTGTGTGTGTGTGTGTGTGTGTGTCTAGTTCATTGTATATATTAAAAGGTCTTGTGCACCCCCTGTTAAAAAATAAGAAAGGAAATTGCCTTTTTTATACTTAGAAAATCATGATATATGATAGTTTTGTATTATTTTAAGGTAGGAAGCTACTAAGTGACCGTATTTGCATAACTTCTCGCTATTTCTTTTCTAGTCTTCCATTTATTAGGAAGGCATTGCTGTTGAGTGGTCTCTGTCTTTTTTAGAATGTTTCATTAGATCACCTTGCTAGATGGCCCATCTATGGTGGAATGTCATGCTACCAGTTTGATGCTAAATCTAGCTGTTAGTGCTAGATGGCCCGTTGTGGCTGAGAGCATGAAGAACTTTTGTATTGTTGGCTTATATGTCATCTTACTTTTGTCTATTCTATTCTAACTATTCTCCAGAGCGTTGTTGCTTGCTCCTCATCATGCACCCCTCCTCATATATCAAGTTTGTTTAAAATCTTTTTTGATTTCTAATTATGTTGCAATGTTACAATAATTTGTAACAAGGTTAATTTTATCTCTAAAAGTATTTTCCCATGCTCTGTTATCTAATTTTTATGGCCGTAACTATTGCTAAGTAACAAATGAGAATAGGTAAATAACTCTATTTGATCAAGAAATCTATGATGGAACTTTTTGCTTCTGGTTGGATGCTAAATTATAGCTTTTAGTGCTTGATGGCTCATTGTGGATGAGGGGATGAACATTAATTATTAGTCTAGATGTCCTCTTACTTCAATAATTTTCCCAGATATATTGTGGAACATATTTGCTGCTTCTCTTCTTGGCTTATGCACCACTCTACATGTGTCAAGTTTATTAAAGATCTTTCCTAATTATGTCACAATAATCTATTATGAAGTTAATATTCTTCATGAAAATTCCTTTGCATGCTCTATTATCTAATATTGTAGCAGGAATAGTATTCATTCAGTGAGGGAACATATCACGGCCTCCGGGGTCAAGAAGTCACATCATAGAATTTCATGCTAATGCTTAGAATGCTAAATTTTAGCTATTAGTCCTAGATGTACGAACTTCGGTTTTTCTTAGTTTAACCATCATCTTTGACGCTACACAATTACAAGAATAAGATTATATTAACAAGATTATGATAAACACAAGAAGACAATGATTAATAACCTTTGGAGATTGAACCATATAACAATCTCTACCTCAAGCTATTCCCAAATTGATACATCATTAATCATCAATATCCAGAGAAATGTTCAAGAAGCTAATACAAACATATGTATAGGGTGTTTACAAACCCAAATAGCTTGGTAAATTTAGTGCTTAACTCCCACCTAACTTTTAATGATATCTAGCTGCAACTATTAACAACTAGATTGTATGCAAAGTCAACCTACATAGTCAATAACAATAAAAAGGTTGTGTTTACTAGGATGGAATAGAATGGGGAGAGAATTGAATGAGATTTGTACTCTTATTTGGGGAAGATTAGGGAAAATGTTTAAAATTTATATTCCTTTTCTAACAATATTTACTACATATTTATCCCCATGTTTCGGAAGGAATGCTCCATTCTCTTTCTTCTTCATTTTGTCTGCAATCTTCATTATAGAAAATTTGTATTCACTCGCGGTTATTCCTTATTCTTTGTTACATTCTTACTTTTGCCACAAAGTTTATTCATAATTTTTCATTCGATTCCTTCCTCATTCCATTTACACCAAGTGAACACAACCTAAGTAGGATACACACTTAACCTTGTACAACTTAAAACTAATATTAAATATAATTAAATTATTTACTAGTAAATATAAGAGTTCCTTTTTAGTTTCATATCCTATAATTCTTCCTTTGTTGGAAAAAACTTGACCACGAAGAAGGCAAAAACCATGTAACCATGAGATGAAAGCAGGAACATTTTGTATGCTTGTTGCAAAACATCAACTCAGGTTCAATAAACATCAAAAACTGATTCTCGTGCGGAGGAGTGTATTTTGGAATGTTGAATTCAATATGTTTAGCCTCGATAATATTATCATCAACCAATTTTTCCTCGTGAATAACTAGACACTTTCCACGAAAGATTCCACAACAATTTCATTTTTGTGTTCTATGCAGATCATAAAATTTGAAATTAGCACATTATCCTCATGCGGCTGATTTTCCTTATTTTCATCTTCAACATGATCGATTTCTAATGCAATTTCATATTATTTGACAATTTCTTCACTCTCCAAATGGGATTTATCGTTTCCCCTAACAAGTTGAGGTATAAACACCTCATGAAACCTATTTTGTCTCTTTTCACGTATTTCCTCTTTTTTTTCCTGCAATTCAACTTTGTACTTCTGTCTTAAGTTTGCAAGTTCATAATATGATTTTTCTAACTCCTTCAATGTAAGCTCATATTCAAATAATTTGCTTCTTCTATGGCAATCATAAACTTCGTAGTGCAAGGAATCACATTCATCCTCAAAGCAGCATATACTATCTTTTACTATCTCAATTGCAACATTATGCATTTGGAATTGATTTAGTAAATGGAATAGGGGTTGACTTTCTCGAATTCAGAAATTAAAGGGTCCTTTGTGTTATTTCACATGTAAAAATGTAAGTGACGTGTAAAATAAATTCAAGCGCACAATGGTTGATTGTAGCAATCCCATATCGATTCACAAAGATTGTGAAATTTTTGAAACCCTAACAATTAAATTAGAGGAATTAGACAATAAGATTTGAGATGAGTTTTGTTTAACCTAATTAGCAAATAATTCAAATTATATGAAAAACCTGGGAATTCGAATCCATTAATCAATCACAATTAATATCATCTCGCCCTAAAATCAACAATGTTTCCTTCAAAAAACAAATATTAATTAACAATGATTAATATAACAATTACCTATCAAAATCTCGAAAGCAAGCATAGGCTATTAAACATAAATTTGGTAACGACAATAGATTAATATCATTTTGTTTGATTAAACTTATAAGCACCAAGGAAAATTATGAGAATCAATTGATCAGAATGAGAAAATATAAAAAAATAATTATTTTAACTTCATCTTCTTCCCAAGGAATAAATCTAGATATGCGTGCTAAGTAACTTAACGAGACAATTGAACATAAAAGACACTATTATAAAGGGTTAAATCTCAAAGTGGTCACTGAAGTGAAGGGCATATCGCAAAAAACTCACTCAAGTTATCGGGGACTCATTTGCACCATTCTAGTTGAGAGTAATGACAGCCCCGTTAGTCAACCTCGTTGACTTGACGGGAAACGTTACGATATTAATGGGAGTTACAGCTGTTACAGACGTGGCAACATGTGGCATGTTACGTGGATTCCAACTAAGCCCGACCAATGTATAATACAAAAAACATGAATTATATTCAGACATAAAAGAATATAGCGAGTTTAGGAGCGCGATTGGAGAATTGGGGGAAAAAACCCTAATCGACGAAATCTCTGGAACCGTTCAATTGCGTGAGATTGTGCATACATTGCGACGAAGACTTCGATTAGCAACATACACCATCAAGCTTGGTTCGATTTGTCTGCAATATGATGTATGTTCCCATCATTAATGATACGAACCCTAGTTTTGTTGCGAACATTTTGACTTGTTTTTGTGTTTAATTCACTTTATATGTTTAGAGTTATATATTTATGTATGTTTGTATGCATTTACAATATGTCTACTACTCTGTACCTTCACCACCATGGTGATTTTACATCTCCACCTAATGTTACTTATGTTGGGGGGAAAATTGAGGTGATTAAAGATTTCGATACTGATATATTGTCATTTCGGGACATGGAAAAATTTGCTCAGGAATATTCATATGATCCTAATTCTCTTGTTTACTTTAAATGTGATGGACACGGTTTTAAGAATGGGACTAGGATAATTTATGATGATAAATCTGTTAGGGATTTGGTTGCAATATGTAAGCCTTATCATAGGATAGACCTGTATGTGGACCATTTTGAGCTTGATGAATTAATTGATGTGCCACACACTCCAAAACAAACAAACTAGAACAATAGTGAGAAAGCTAAAATGGTAGAAATTGAAACAGTTGGGGATAATAATGAAAATGAAGAGGATGAGGGTTTTGGGGATGGTTTCAGTGATGATACAGATGACCCTGATGATCCAGATTTCAAAAATGTGAGTGAAAGTGAGGAATCTGATGATGAGAGTGATGATGAATTGGTTGACAGTGATGATGAATTGCAAGCTATTAGGCAGAACTGTAAGAAATTCAAAGAAAGTTTGTATAATGCTATGAACATACCTAACAAATCTCCAAGTGAAGATTCTGAATTTGACTCCCAAATTATTAGGTCTTTGTCATCCTCAAGTGAGTATGACAATATGAAAATTGGTTATGTAGGTCCACCCAGGGTTGTAAAAATCGATCAACTCGGTCGAGTACTCGGCCGAGTACTCGTTTTGGACTCCTAAACCGATCCGAATAGTGACTAATCGGACCAAAAACCGGTTTTTGCTACAACTCGGTCAAGACTCGGGTTGACTCCGAGTAATCGGGGTCAAACTCGGGCTTGACTAAAAAATAATTTTTATTGCCCAACTTATAGTTATAACCTAGATTCGACCCAATTTTATTAAACTCAATCTGAAAGAATTCCTCTCGTCCTCTCTTGTCCTCTCTCGTCCTCTCTACCCAATTTTATTAAACCCAATCTGAAAGAATACCTCTCGTCCTCTCTCGTCTTCTCTCTCTCAAAGATTCAATACATACACCCAGATTCAATACATACACGGTACACCAAGATTCAAATCGAAAGGTAATAATATTTTCTCTTTATCAATTAAATCAAGTTCATCTTTGATTATTTGAATTAATGTTGAATCTTTTATAGAATAAAAACATATAAATTATGAGAAAAAAAAAAGTTATAAAACAATATCCGATTAGTAGTCCGAGTACTCATTCCGAGTACTCGCCGAGTTTCCGATTTTTACAACCTTGGGTCCACCTAATCCCATGAAAAAAAGAATTCTGAGAAAGAAGGGTAGTGTTGATGGGATTCCAAAGTGGGAGGTTGGTATGAAATTTGTAAACATGGCTGAGTTTAGGGATGCAGTGAGGAGGTATGGTGTCATAGATAGAAGAGGGGTGCAGTTTGTTACCAATGATGGTAGAAGATGCCAGGTCTGTTGTGAGGGACAATGTCCCTTTTACATTTGGTGTAGTAGGGACAAAGACAGTGATACATGCACAATTAAAACATTTGTTGACACACACTTGTGCACCAAGCCCTATACTAACAAAATGGTTTCAGTGAAATACTTGTGTGAGGTGTTTGGAGACAGGATTAGAAAGAATCCTCAGTGGAAATGTAAGGAGGTGGTAGAAACAATCAAGAATGATTTGGAAATAGAAGTGCCTAGAAGCAAAATACTTAGATTAAGAAAAGCTGCACTTGTGCTCTTCATTCTTCACCGACTGGAGAGAAGAACTACCCGAACTTCTAGCTATGGGGCTTTGATATGTTGGCACATTAGCATGTAATGTGTTCAAGCAATCGAAGAGATATGTAGTGGATTTTGATTTCAATTGATTCTACTCTAAGAACCCTAATTGATATGGGTTTATATATACACACATAAAGGATATAGCCGTTGTGGTTCATCCACGTCAAAAAATATTTCCGTTACTTTCCACGCTGTCCAACAGTATACAGCCACGTTCGTTTCCCGTCAAGTCAACGAGGTTGACTAACGGGGCTGTCATTACTCTCAACTAGAATGGTGCAAATGAGTCCCCGATAACTTGAGTGAGTTTTTTGTGATATGCCCTTCACTTCAGTGACCACTTTGAGATTTAACCCTTATTATAAAGAATAAAAACTAAACTAGAAGGCTGAATTATGGTGCATGAATGAGTTAAAAAGAACACATAAAAAATGAAACCCAAGACAAAACAAACATGTAATTCTTTAGGGTAAAGTACTTCTCACCCCTTCATGTAATTTGCGCTAAGAAAACAATTAAAAAGTGATTGATTTTTCGTTGAATGATGACTGCAGCTACATCTGGAAATAACTGAAGCTAGGTTGGTGTTGCTTTGTTCTTTGAAGCTCCTAAAAGAGACTACTGACCTAGTGCCTGGTACAAGCACAAAGAACGGCCAGGCCTTTGGTAATATTACTCTTTGCGTTTTTGATTCAGTTAAATGGGATGACATTGACACATGACAGTGAAGGTCCTGCTGATTTCCAGATACTTCTAAGATCTATTCAGAAGGTATATGTTGGATGGTTTACTCAGGGTATATGGAGTAAATGCATGTACCTTTTTGTTATCTTTTTACTATCCGGTTAACGAGCATGTGAAACAAGATGACTTGACCAGTTTACCTTCCTTATCCCGCTCTCTGCAGGCAATCTTGTTTGAAGGGAAAAAGTCGGTGTTGATCATAGAAGTGATGGATAGTATGTGCTTAAAATAGTACCTGGAATTTCTAGGAATGATGGATGTCCTTGAAACTTCATATGCAATTTTGTAGAAATGATGTAATTGTCTACTATTATGTACTCTCACTTGTTTTTCCTAGCTCAGTTGATTGTTTTACAATTTTAGCTATTGCAGTGTCATGATTATTAGGAGCAGGGGCGGACGCAGGCCGTCGGGGCCAAAAAAACTGGGAGGGGCCAAATCTTAAAAAAAAAAAAATTACATGGTGAAATTTCTTTTAAAAAAAAATTACATGGTGAATTTTGGCAATTTTTCAGAATGGGGGACCAAGGCCACCCATGGTCTTACATTGGGTACGCCCCTGATTAGGAGGGAAGCATCATGTCTCAGAGCTGAATGGCATGTTTGTCTGTAAATTAGGAGTTGACTTGTGCAGCGAATATAGAATTAAGTCATGCCATGAAGTTGTGAATATGTAAACAGGAACGTGAAAAGTTGATTTTTTAAGCTCAAATATAATTCTACTTATTATTAAGACCAATTCAACGCATTCGCCTTTTTTAATTTTTTGGTTAGTGACAAATATCTAATATTAACACAGATATCTAAATGAATTAACTCAGACATCAATTTAAATATTCGGTCGTCTCTACAAAATGTAAATTCGTTCAATAAAATTTCTCTGAAAAGGTAATCATTTGAATTAAAAAAGAATCTAATTAAAACTAATATTTCTTAAAATTGATTATTCTAATAAATAATATGTTATTTCCTTTAATAAATTTAAAATAATTCAACGTACATTTTTAGTACACCTAAAGAAAAATAGCTGCAAATGTTAGGTGGCCTTTGGGTTTCCTTTAAATGTACCACCAGCTTAGCTGGTTATAAGTAGTTTTACATGGAAGAACCAAACGCGACCTTAATAGTTATAGGTCCTTTTAAAATTAGTTTGATTTTCCCTCTATTTACAATAAAATAAAATAAACCCACGAAGATAATAAATCAAATAAACATTATAAATTTCCCTCCTTTAGTTGAACAAAAGCCATTGCAGATGTTACACACACACACACACAAAGAATCATCCACATACATTTTTAATTTTAATTATTAAATTTAGATCCTCTTCTTGTTGTTCTGTTGTATTGCAGTAGTCTTCTAGAACCACACACAATCAATCAAGTGCCACCACAGCCGCAGCCGCCATCGATTATACACACAAACTTTGTGTACGTATATGTTTGATTTTCAAGGCCAGTGTTACAAAATTGTGAATTAAGTGGTTAGTGATATGAATAATAATAATAATAAGGGTGATGGGGCGTCAAGAGGAGGAGCAACGAGGTCATGGGGGTCGGCCCAATCGGTGTCGACAAGTGGGAGTGTGGGTGAGGCGGTTACAACCACCACCCCAGCAGCAGCAGCAGCAGCTAGTGAAAACACGTTTTTGAGGTTGAATCATCTTGATATTCACGCTGTTGGTGATGATGCTGGATCTCAAGATGTTGGGTTTGTGCCACTGCTCTTCCTAACTGCCCTTTTTTTTTTCCTTTTTTTCTTAAATATTGAGTCGGGTATCTTATAAACGAGTTCGAGTTCGACTCGAATTATGCCCCCCTATGTGTGTATTTGATTGTGACGATTATGTTTCTGTCGGTTAACTAGTGGGGTTGAGTAATTACTGTGTTTAGTACAATTTGAATGTTATGTATAATATGTGATTGTGGTGGATTGTTGATTAGTAAATTTGTGCAATTTGGTTGATATCGAGATTAATTTTATGTTGGCTGATTTGTTGTTGTGTTGATATGAATTGGTTAATACATATGTTTGGAATTGATAAATCATATGTTCATATTTGTGTTTAGGGGAGTTGTTAATTAGCAATGCGTTTTGTTATTATCTTGTTCACTGATTTTGTTTTTCCATAATTAATCACTTGCCCAATACAGTAATAAGAAGAAAAAGAGAGGACAGCGTGCCGTTGGAGGTGATAAAAATGGTAGAGGACTACGCCAGTTTAGTATGAAAGGTCTGTGAATATACTTCGCTTATACTGTCTCAGTAGTTAATTGTTTTTTGATGTAGTATGCAAGTGATGGTTTATAAAAAATTTCAGACTGATTTGTGACTTGACCTTTTTGCATAGTGTGCGAAAAAGTGGAGAGCAAGGGCAGAACCACTTATAACGAGGTCAGCTTGATTTTAGATTTCTTTTCATGATGTGAAGTCTTGATTCAAAATTAACTGTTTTTGATATTTTGGATTCCAAATTGTTGTAAATGGATTACTGGATTGTAAATCATTAAATTACTCGTCTTTTGGGGAAGGGCTCTCCTCAAGTAGATAGTTTTTCTGCTATTATGACAAAATATCTTGATAATATCCACACACAAGTACACATGTATGATGGTAGAAAATCAGTTACAAAAAATTATTACTACTTACCAACTACCAAGTAAATGAGAAGTAGTTTGGTGAGATTGAGGGGACATTAATTTGCAATTAGTGATCCGGAAAATACCTACAACTACCAATTTTTTTTCTTGGAACCCCCTTAAAAGTATTTAATTTGTGTTCTATGGGTTGCATATTCTTAACTGTTGGTGAGAGTTCCATTGGGATAGCATAGTTAATTCACTTAATGAGCTTTGAATAAACATGTTCGTCAAAGGCAATCAAATACCCTTTTAGGCCATGAGCATTATTTCATAAGTAAATGGAGCAGATGAGTCCTTGAGGTGAAACATTTTAGGATATCTGGGTCTAAAAGGTGAAGGCAAGCAATAGTTTCAATCTGGTGGTTGACTGGCTGGGAATAATAGCAAGGTGTTTTATTCTCTGTTAATAAAATTTATTCATGTCTTACCAAGAAGTTTTGGTAATATTACTCCACTACCATAATATTTTGTGATAATCTACTTATCTGATAGAAATAACATACAATAACTAGAAATCAATTTTTCAACTTCTTTGCTCGACATCACTAGTGCACTTACGTATTTGTTATGTAATGAATGATACTAAGTTCCTCATTAATAGTAGAGGACTGCTTTTTCAAGATTCGGGTCTTTTTCTCTAGTTTTTTTCTTAACAATATTTCTGGGACCAGTCTCTTTTTTCATCTCTGGGTCATACATTAATTCTAACCCATGATTCATAAACATTACTTTAGGATAAATTATTTTAACTAATTTAACTTTTGCAGGTCGCAGATGAACTTGTAGCTGAATTTTCTGACCCCGGAAATAGTCTGTCATCTCCAGATCAGGTTTGTCACAGTAAGAGGATACTGAAAATGCAATTTTCTCATATTCTTATTTAATATTATGTGCTAATTTTAGAAGTATGTAACTTTGTTTTATTGATACATTACAGCAACAATATGATGAAAAAAACATTCGTCGAAGGGTATATGATGCTCTGAACGTTCTCATGGCTATGGATATTATTTCCAAAGACAAAAAGGAAATACAGTGGAGGGGTCTGCCCCGGACTAGCTTAAATGATATTGAAGAATTAAAGGTCTCTCTATCTCGTCAAATTGCACTGTCCTCCAATCATTTTTTCCTTTCAAATTACATTTTAAGTCTTACTGGAAAGTAGATTTCCATTTGTCACATCTTTAAGTTACAAGGAAAAAAGTAAGACTGAGAGCAAGAAAGAAAGAATTTCAAGTATCAATTAATACTCATATTTGATCCAATTGCAGAGTGAACGTCTTGGACTGAAAAGTAAAGTTGACAAGAAAGCGGCATATTTGAAAGAATTAGAGGACCAAGTAAGATGTGTTTAGTTTTCTGACTGCTACATTTAGATCCTCGGCCATTTCCAACATGCTACTATCTTTATTGTATTATGAAATGAACATATTTCTATCAGTTACTGTTGCTATTGGTCTAATTACTAACAGTCCCATTCCTCCCTTGAAGTATGTAGGTCTACAAAACCTTATACAACGGAATGAGCAATTATACAGCTCGGGAGATACTCCTAGTGGAGGGGTGGCTTTACCTTTCATATTGGTGCAGGTAGATATAATTATCTAGTCACTAGATTTTGTGCTTCAGTTCTGGCCGTAAAAGTTGGATATTTTTCCTTATATGTAGTGGTTTTATAACTGAAAATCTCTCTGACAGTTCAATTTAGGAATCAATGAAATGTTACTAGTTTCAAAATGTACTTTTTCATTTCGCTAGTATAACCAACCAATAGCATTGTGAAACCTCAGAATGTCCATCCTTCTTTGCCGGCCCCTACATTGATGACCCTATGTTTCATTACGCCGGAGTCAGATTTAGTGAAATAAGTTGTGAAAACTGGTCAGAGATTTAATTTATAAAACTTTTTATCTGATTTTTTGTATATTTTATTTTGTTAAACGTTGCCGAAGGCATAGGAACCTAAATACAAGAGCAGCTAGTGGGGACCATCTCCAGTTCATTTCTAACCAAACACCTTACTGCAAGGGAACAGCTAACTCAGTGAACAGAATTTTGGAGTCAACCAAACACTTTTCGCTACGTTGTGGTTGTAGACTTGAGAGGATGATGTTATCCAACTGTTTCTATATATAATTTGGTTCATTTGGAGATTACTAGATTAGGGTTTCATTTCTTCTATATAGATTTTGTATCTATGATCTCTCATTAAGCGTCACATAACAAGATGACTGCTTAAGGTGTTGTACGACCAGTCACCACGAACATTAGTAGTTATTTTTCCTGCACCTGCATTTCTAATTATATTATAGCAAATGTTCTCATCCTTTCTGGCTTTGACACTGTAGACCCGTCCTCATGCAACTGTAGAGGTGGAAATATCAGAAGATATGCAACTGGTGCACTTTGACTTTAACAGGTAAGACGTAAATCAACATATACATTTTGTTATTGGTTGAGTGCCGAAGTGAGTTTGTGTGTGTGTGCTTGTGTGAAGCTAATTGCCAATTTTTGACTAACCTGTCTTAGTAACCTATGAATTCAATGATGGAAACTTGCTCTTGATTAATGCAAGAGAGGAGATTCACAATGATAATGCAGCCATTGTTAGATTCGTGATACTGTTCATATTATCATTTTATTTTTTTTAATATATAAAAGTTTGATAATTAGTATGTTTAAATGGTCATGGCAATTTTTACCTATTACAAAAAACGGTTTCTTTTCTATTATTAATGCTTCTCTGGACTTCCTCAGTTCACAATTTGTTCCAATGCAGCACCCCTTTTGAGCTCCATGATGACAACTATGTTCTCAAGGCTATGAAATTTTGTGAAAGGCCACAAGGCAATGATGTGGCACATGATGTAACTGCAGATGGAGGTGAAAGCTCCAGCATGCCTAATATGCACCAGCCTGAAATCACTCACCCGTCCATGTTAAGCTTACCATTGAGTAGAACTTCCACCTCGCCTCCACTTCCTGGAATACTCAAGGCGCGTGTTAAACATGAACATTAGTTTCCTAAGTTGGATGCTAGAGAACCGATCTTGCCTATTTATCATGTATGTATATTATACGCTATCTTGCCAAAAGTAGGCCACGCTCCTTGCATCCGGCTTTTTTTTCTCCATAATATATGTTATGCCGTGTTAGGGAGTTACAGATTTTCCTTGGTACTTTTAAAATGTTGGAGGGGCTCAGGTCCTGGTAGTTCTTTGTTTTACATATCTGTAATCTGTAGCCATTATATCTTCTGTTCGTTGACTTCGAACGTAGCAGCAATATTTTTTATTTTTTTGCGGGACTGTTAGATCTGCAAAGAGCTATCAACTTTTTATCAAAGAATACGAGCATGTGGTTTTTCATTGTTTTGTCAGACCTTAAACACTGCTTCCCATATATTTTAGAAGACAATGTATCAGGTCTCCTGTGTCGAGTAGCAAGAAAGAAAGTATCCATTACTGTATGATAAAGACTTCTTCTGAGATTTTAATGGATTTTTCTGAATTTTATACACCATGCCACGTGTCATTTGGAAATTTTTTTGGATCCTTTTCGGAATACATTGCACTGCTCTACCTATATTGATCTGAATTTGGAAAGTTCTTTAAAATCAGGTGATATTAAATAAATTTTTTAAATTATACATTTCCCTAAATACTTTCCACGTGACGTCTTCTCTAGCAATTTTGCTGCATTTAAAAAAAAAATCTGCACGGAGCTGGAGCTATTTTTTCTTTCTTTTTCCTGTACCAAAAACATTGGGGAAAAATTTTGTAAGAAAATGCCCTTTTTTTTTTTTTTTTTGCAATTTTGTTTTTCCTCAAAAGAAAACTATAGAACATAGTGGAAAGACATCCTAATTTGCTGTCAAGTATTTTTTTTTTTTTTTTTCTAAAAGTTGATGTTTGAATTTAGCCATCTTTTGAATGAAAATCTTTTCAATTCTTTAAATTTTAAATTGTCAGAGCATCTTCAACCCATACAAACCTGTTAACTAAATCCTAGTTGGCACTTCATATAACTAAGCTATATACATAATTGCCTTCTCTAATCACCACAATCTGTTAGCCATAAAAATTTTAGATAACCTCACTTGGTCTTCTATATTTGTTGATCCACTACCATTATCTATAAATGTACACCTCATCTCCCTCCAACTTTATATTAATATTTTACACTTATTGCATATCCAACTCATCTCCCACCAATAATTTTAATAGTAAGATATTATTTTTGAAATATAGCTAACACAGGAGTATATAGCTAATAGTATTGGAGCAAAATCACTTTTTCATCATCTATAATATATTGTAGCTAATTATTATTATATACTGTTTTCGCTAACCAATTTACCTAATAGCATTGGAGATGCTCTCAGAATAAAAAAACGATAATACTATCATGAATAAATGGTGATTTTTTTTAAGCAATACAACCCATTAAAGAAGCAATATCTTACAAAAGGATCGGTCAATCTCTTTTTCAGTTCTTTCTCAATCTCTTCATCTTGTTGCAATTCTAGCTCATAAGTCTTCAGAATTCCATACAACCTCTCAAGTGTAAAATCTTTATATTCTTGAGAGTTTCTCAATGAGACTTGTCATGGGCTTCCATTCTTTTGGAAGAGATCTCAGAAACTTGAGATTGGAGTCTTAGTCTGATATACTCTTCCATACAACTTTAACCCATTCAGTAGTTTCTGAAACCTACTGAAAACATCGATGAGATTTTCATCATTAATGAAGTGAAAGTGTTCATATTGTTGTATGAGAAGCTGCATCTTGTTCTCTCTAACTTGCTCAGTCCCTTCACATAATGTTTATATAGTGTCCCACACTTTTTTAGCAGTAGTGCAGTTGATGATATTATCAAACATGTCTTGGTCTAATCCATTGGACAGAATGTTCATAGTTTTCTTATTTTTATGGATTTCTTCCAAGTCCTAATCTGTGAATTCTGTTGGAGCTTTGGGAACTAGCCTTCCTGCAGCTGTTGTACCTGCTGCTGCTCCAACTCCAGAGTTTGGCTTCATTGGCATATGTGGTCCTTTCTCTATGCAGTTTACATAGCTTTCATCAATGGCTAAAAAATGTAAGTGCATCTTTACTTTTCAATGAAAGTAATTGTCTTTGTCAAGGATTGGTATCTTAACTCCAACAATATAACCAAAGATTGTGGAAGGGGGGTTGAATACAATCTTTGACTAAAACTCTTTCGAATTTCTTGAGATGAACAGTTTAGTGTCTAAAAGAACAAGAATATAATGAGGGTAAATGCAAACACACACACTTAAAAATTTCAGGTGGGTTTTTCTGGGCCACGCTTGAGAATTATATTTCGAAGAAATATTCTATGAAGAAACTCACAGCTGCTTATGTGTGTGTGACCCTAAGAATGCTAAGTGAATGCTCTGTGTTTTCTCTTCTACATTATGAGTGCTCATACAGTCTATTTATACTTCATGAAGACAAGTAGAATACGTAAATGTAAAATACATTCTTGGTATTGCTTTTCACACACACATGCTTGAAGGGTCACCATTTTTGAAAATGTCTTGAAAGTCATCTCTTCTTAATTTGGAAAATTCCAGCATGTTTCAAGTCTGTGTATGTTGCTTTCTTCTTAAGTCACTAAGTTCTTGAATTGACTTAGCTTCCAAGCTCATGCAATGCATATGCAAAAGGATCTTTTTGATTTGAATCTTCTTTCCTGAAAAGGTACTTTAGCTAAAAGATATAATCTTTTAGAAAGTCAATAAGCTTTTCTGCTTATTGAGCTATCCTTGAACTTCTCAAACAAACCAGATGGTCCTTATGCACTTATCGAGTTATTATTTGAATTCGTCAGTAGATATGTAATCATGTTGGAGGTTACTTCCACTCTTATTCTTGCCTTCGAGACTGGATAAACAGTGATTGACTTCACATTTTATTTGCAAAAGTTTGAGCCTTCGAATATCTATAATTTGGCTCCCTACTCATTACATCCTTCGTGTAATTGACCGTTGTCTACAAGTCACGGGTTGCAAAATAATTTTGGGTCTGTTCTTCATGCCATGTTCCATTAGAGAACTATGGCACCACTCTTTAGATCTCAAATGACTAGATTTCTCGAATAGTCTCTAGAATTCTAGGATGAGTCATTGAATTGATAAATCCTGAGTTCCTGAATGAGGACTTCTCGAATGACTCCTGTTTGCCGAGTTCTTGAATGACTTCTCGTTGACTACTTTGTAGACTTCTCGAATAGAATCATTTCAATGTCTTAATTTCTCGAATAACCCTTTTTGTAGAGTTCTCGAATCCTACCATTTCCAAGACTTCTTGAATAGAGTCATTTCAAAGGCTTGTGATAAGTGGATTTCATATCCACTTGGAACGCTTCATTTCGGCTTAAATTGATTAACTTGACCTCAAGTATGTCGTGTTTTTTATGTTTTTACATTGAGTTGTGCGGGACGATAAACTTCAGGTAGGATTGGTGTTTTTCTATGATGATGGAGTGGATTTGAGCTTGAGAGTGAAGGATGGATCTTGCGAGAACATCGGAGCGAAGAAATGAAGAGAAAACGAAGAAAAGCAATAAATCAGCAAATTTCCCAGTAGCCAGGGGCGCGGGGGCGCTTTCCAGCATAGCGGGTGCGCGTGAGGAAGTGCCAGAAGCGCGGGCGCGTGGTATCAAGGCGCGGGCGCGCGAGGTCGATCTGTAGAAAATCCTTATTCAACTTGAAATTGGATATTTAAATGTTTCTTGCTGTCCAAGACTCTGGGGGGCTATATAAACACATGTAGACACCATAAGAGAAACGGTTTTTTACACAGAAAATCAGGAGTGTCAAGTTGGAGAAGGATTCCCGGAGCACGTGACATCTACAGAGATCTTGATCTACTTCATCTTTTGTATTCTTCTAGTTAGGCGATATTTTGGATCTCGTTTTGGATTTGTTTTCTAAACCTTATTACTCTAGCACTATTGTTTTTATTCAGATCTTGTTTATTATCATGTTATCATTAGATCCCATGATGACGAGCAATTTGATTATGAACTAATTGTTGTCATGGGATTCTAACGGATTTATTTACGGAGTTTAGTAGTTTGATTGCTTCAAAGATTTGTGTGTGAAGAATTGTTGATTTCCTTGTATGGTTATACTTAATGCTTTTAGATGCGTAGCTAACATCTAAACTGTTAATCTCTATTGAAGCGATAGTGGATATAGAGATTTAGAACTTATTATGCTAGCATAGGTTTATGGATGTTTTGTCATGCATGATTCGTAGTGTAATTTCAACCATCTTACACTGCCATATGTGATCTCAATGGATAACTTGTACTTAAACCGTTATGTTTTCAAATCTTATAGACATATAGGGTCTAAACATAATTGGTGTCTACTTAGCTTCTATCTCTTTTGTGTTGAGTAGTTTGGTATACGTATACTGAAAGGTAGCGTGTATTAGTTTCGTGTTGTTCGCTCAGTTATCATAACCATCACATACATTGATTAAAGGCATCAGCTCTAGATGAAGTATTTAATGAAGTTAGGATCCCATGATTTATCTTTTATAAGTAATTCAATTTTAAATCATATTAGTTAATTAAGACTTAGTATTATTAATTTGCTTGTTAGTTAAATTAGATAACCAAAACACACTTTTGATACTTGTCTTAGCAGTGAATAATAATCATACATTGTTGCATAAGTTGCATAATCTGAAATATACCAGTCTCTGTGGGAACGAACTCTACTTAATCTTATATTACTTGTGACCACGTACACTTGCGTGATTTTATGTGAACATCTTGACTTCTTGAACTTTTTCTTTCCTTACTTCTCGAATTACCTGCTTGAGTTTTTCATGAAAAACCTCTCTTTTAATTACTGATACTTGATTAAAGCATCCCATAGCTTGTTTCAGAAATACTTCTTAACTGTTGGTAGAGGTCCATTAACAAGATATAGCTTCAATTGATTTGCATTCCAGTTAGCTTTCTGATTTATTTGTCAGCTTAGATTCATTGATTCATTTCTTGCCATGTGGTATTTGTTATCATCAACTTTAGACATGTATGTCTCAACACCTACAGAATATAGATCCTTAGTTGGAGGTTTACAATATTTGTCACAACTCGCCCTAGTGTTACTTTTATTGTACACGGTTTGTCTCAATACATCAACCCACAGACTTGCACTGGGCATCTCTAAAACGCTTACTTCGCTACCTGAAAGGCACCTCAGATCATGACATTACACTTCATCGTAATACTCCATTACGTTTACATGCTTATTCGGATGCGGATAGGGCCGAAGATCGTGATAATTAAATATCAACTACATGCTACATTATCTATCTCAGATGCAGTCCATTATCATGGAGTTCTAAGAAGCAACAAGGCATGGCATGCTTTTCTTCCCAAGCTGAGTTTCGAGTTGTAACATCCACCACTGCAGAAGTACTTCGGCTTCCATCAATTCTTTCAGAATTGGATGTTAAGCTAGATCTGATTCCAAGTATTTACTGTGATAATTTAAGTGCAACTCATTGCTCAACAAATCCAGTGTTTCATTATCGGATGAAAGATCTTGCATTGGAATTTCATTTTGTGCGAGAACAAGTTCAGCTTGGTGCACTTCATGTCCAACACATTTTTGGTTATGACTAGCTTGCTGATGCTTTCACTAAGCTCCTTGCTAGACAAGATTTCATGATCTCTTTTTCAAGATTGGTCTAGCACAGTGACCGTCCATCTTGCGGGGGCGTGTAGAAGATAATTCTTGTAAATAATTATAATTATGTTATGATGCTTAGTCAGATGTTAGTCATTATATGTCAGCTGTAGATAACATTAGCTATTGTTAATATCACTCTTAGGTGATGTGTTTTCCCTCTGTAATTATCTTTATCTTATGGCTATTACTTTCTGTGAGTTATATTTTTTTGTTTGCCTATTTAAAGGCAAATAGTGATTAATAGAATATCAGAAACTTCAATTCTATAAACAATCTGAACTAACAAAAATCGAAATCGTAAAAATCATTATTAATGGTTCCGTTAACCGGACCGTTTATGTAACACTCCAGTCCCACATCGAGGAGATTTGGGACTTCCGTTCAGTTTATAAGGTATACCTACTAAGTGCACTAACAAATCATAATCTTTTTGGGGTCTGTAGTGGGCATGTGGATTACCTAAGTTAGAGGCATTTGGGCCAGTTTGCTTTGACTTATTTCGGATTCGGAACCGGGACTTGACCCAATTTTCGAAAAAAGGCTCGGGATTTGACCTGGGTCGTCACATATGGTATCAGAGCCGACTCTCGAAAGCTTGATTCGTCAAGTTGCCGGAGGTGGGGACACGAAGGCTGGTGGTATTCTCCCACAATGGACAGAGATCTGGATGTGGGGACACGAAGCCAGCCGGTATTATTACACAATGGCTAGGGAGGAAAGATCTTGGACCAATTTGATATCCGTTCAGGCCTGATGAGGACGTCAGGAGTTTAAGTGGGGGAGTTTGTAACACCCCAGTCCCACATTTGGGACTTCTGTTCAGTTTATAAAACAAAGTACAGCTACTAACTGCACTAACAAATCATGATCTTTTGGGGGTCTATGGTGGGCTTGTGGATTACCCAAGTTGACGGCATTTGGGCCAGTTTGCTTTGACTTATTTCGGATTCGGGACTTGACCCGATTTTTGAAAAAAGGCTCGGGATTTGACCCGGGTCTATGTAGGTATGGGGTTCCCCCTTTATAACATCCAAGCCCACAACCGAATGCATACCGGACCCAACAACCCACTACAGGTCTCCAAAAGAGCTAGCAATTTTGTACACATTAGTTGTTGACTTGTATCTATAAAGGTCCCAAATGCTCTTATTCTAATCGATGTGGGATGTTACAGTTTACACATAAATGGTTTGGTTATATTTTCCAATATTTTAAAACCAGTTAAACCCAACCATTTATATAATAATACGTTAAATGTTGTAGTACATAGTTATAAGTTAAGATTATAATTTATAATATATAATGTGTATACGGGGGTGTTTGGGGGAACTTTTTTCCAGAATAAGTCAACTTATTTTAAGATAAAGTTGGAGATTCTTAACTTTCCAACTTATTTTCCAACTTATTTTTGCAACTTATTGAATCTCAAACATATATTAAATACTTGTATAAAATAAAATTATCAAAATATAAAATTTTTATCCGAAAATAAGTCCGTAAGTTCGAAATAAAAGTTGTGCCAAACGGGCACTACATATATATAATAAAAAGTTAAAATTATTTTAAAAATATTACATTGAGTTAATTGTTAATACGTTGTAGTTTTACGCTATATTAATTTGTTTACTATTTAAATTCAATTAAATTATGTAAACGTAATATGTAGACTAAACATTGATGAATATATATATATAGTAATACATAAATGTGATGTATAACATTGATGTTTATTAAATTTTACTTTATATTAATTTAAATTATAATTATATTATAAGTTTAATAAAAAATAAAAAAGTAATATATTATAAAGTTCAAACGTGGTTCGAAACAGAACCAATCCGTTCTTTTATGGTCCAATTTTGTTTGGTGTTGGCATCTAACTGGTCTGGTTTGATTTTTTATTTTTAAAAAATGTTTATATTGGTTTGGTTAAAAAACATAAGAATTCGAAACAAATCAATCCCTTATTTGAATGTTACTATTTTTTATATGAAAAAAAGTTCCAGTCTTCAAATAGAACTAGGGATGGGCATCAGGTCACTTCGGGGCCGGGGAGTGCCTTCCCCGCCCCCGATTCCTGAACCCGAAATCCGTCCCCCAACCTGCCCCGATCCCCGAATGGGGATCATTCAACTTCCCGATTCCCATCCCAAACGAGAAACGGGATCACCGCATGGAATCGGAGAATTCTAATTATTATTTTCTTAAAAAAATATAAATTATGAATAATGTTTTCCAATATAAATTAACATGATGAATCATAATATTTTAATTTTATATTACTCTACAATAGTATTTTAAACCTTAAATTGAATTAAATTTTAATTATACTATTAATAATATGCAAAACTAATATGAATATAGTTAAATTATATCATAATATATAAATTTTAAATTATCAAATGGATAAAAAAATTCAAAATTATAATATTATATCTATATATATGTTTTTAATGATTTTTTTGATATACATGTAAAAAATAATAATTTTATTAAAAATGGGATTCGGGGAGTGGGGTTCGGGACGGGAGATTCTAATTCCTGATCCCGCCCCAATCCCCAAACTTTTTATACATTTGTTCCCGATCTCTGTCCCGTGCCAGAATAATTTTCCGATTTCCCATCCCGAACCAAACGGGAATCGGATTGAGATCGGACGAGGCAGGAAGTAGGGTGTTCATAGGTTCATCAAATTATAATTTATATGGTGTGTATGCCTATGATTTATGATATAATTTATATGACTAAAATTATAATTTTGCGGATTTTAAAATTTTTTATAAAATAATTTAACCAATTCAAACCGAAGAAACCCAAACCAATATACAATGGGTAAGGTTGGGTGACGAAATTATTTTTTACGGGTTGGATTAAATTTTTTTAAACCAATTTAATTGGGTTGGGTTACAAAAACGCCATAAACCTCATAACCTGACCCACGAACAACCCAGCACTAACTAGAACGGGTTTAACTTTTAGACAATAATGGGCTTGGGCCTATTAAAGTGATTAGTTTGATTGGTAAGCCCAAATAAAACGTGACGGCCCAAAAGCAAGTCTCTGAATATAAGCTGCAACAAAACACAGACGACTGCCTCTTTGTGTATCTCTATCAAGTACGAAACCCTAATCTGCAGGGGGAGGGGAGATGGGAGGAAAGTGTCCACATAGAAAGGTGAAGAAGCGCAGATACTCTCACAAGCAATTCCGTCGCGACAAGTTCCAAATAAAAGGCGACGATGCTGTTTATGACGAGCTTAAAAAGATCACTGACCCGGACTTGAAGCCCAAGCCCCCCTTGCCTCTTGACGAAGATCTTCCTGGGATGGGCCAATTTTACTGCCTTCACTGCGAGTAAGTCATCCTTAATTCTTCCCTTATCCTTATCTTGTTTTTGTCCCTATTGTATTTGCCCCTTTGCTATTTTATAATTTGGCTCCTCTGTTTTCATTTTTAGCCGCTATTTTGCAAATGTGACTGTGAGAGATGAACATTTCAAGACCAAAAAACATCGAAAGCGGTATGTTTTCCTCTTTACTTTTCTTTATAACTTCTGAGTTTTCTTATTGTTTCGTTTTTATTTTCATATTGTTCCTATTCAACTTCCTGTCATGAAAAACTAAACAAACTTGTAAACTTTTGTCAATGAAACTGAGAACATGGTATATTTTAGTTAGTTGTGTGTTGAATGGGGTGTAGTTAATTGAAGAGCTATTGGATATTTTTACATTTTATATATTGTAGTTAATTAAAGAGAAAGGATTTTTTTTGACTCCTGCCGGGGGTCAAAAAAAATCGGAAACAATCTCCCCTTTGTGTAGGGGCATGATTGCGTACATCCTACCCCCCTCAGACCCTGCTCATGCGGGATATAGAGTACGTTGTGTTGTTGTGTTTTTTTTTAAAGAGAAAGGATATTTTTCAGTTTATATATTTTCTTGACCAATTGCACTCAGATAGCTTTTTTTGTTATAAAAATTTTGAATTTCAGTCAGACTTGTTATAATAAGAAGATTAAGGTCATAAAGAACCGAGCTTTTTCTTATCAACTCGGTCAATCATTTATTGGGTCGAGTATTGAGCTAAACTTAAGTTTATGGAGTGTTAAGCTTATTGTACAAAAGATTTAGCTCAAACTCCAGAACTTATGGAAACGATCTTATTAACTTAAAACCAAGCCGAGCTCGAGTTTCCAAATAATATTTGATAATCTATGTTGTACTCTCCATTAGTGAGGGAGCAAGATTATGAATCCAGATTAATTTAATTAAAGAATTAATATAAATAAATATGTTAATAGCTTAAGATGTTTCTGATGCTGATAAGCTTAAATGCTTTCAAAATTTTAGAAACAACGAATGCTGTAATGAAAAAACGTTGCTATAGAAAACAAATGTAACAAAGAGAGGTCTTATTATTTGTTTTTTTCACTTGATGAAGGGATAAAATATACTTCCTCCGTTCGTATTTCAGTGTCCTATTGGCATAAATAATAATGCTCAACTATTCTGTGTATGCAGCTTGAAGATAATGGCCGGACCTGCACCACATACTCAGCTTGATGCTGACCTAGCTGGTGGCATGGGTATGCCAGATAATGGGCCGAAGCTTATGTCACTGTGAGCGTCCCGTTTATTTTGTAGTTGTGGATTCTGTTTCCAAGCTGCAGATAGCCCACAGATACTTGAACTGATGTGTTTAGTATGTTTGCAAGAATTCATTAATATTAGTGGTAAGTGTGGTAACAAATGTTGATCTTTAATCAAGTGTTTTACTCAGTTTGCTAATTGTTAGCATTATATTTGCTGTATGCCAATAGTAGATTTTAAATGTTGACCATTATTGTTGACCATTATTCAGAAAATACCTTATCCGAGCTCAGGTGGATCACTCAGTTTGCTATTAAAAATGTGGTTACCTTTTAATTGCTTTGGTGGTCCAATAACACATCAACAAGCGATTTGAAACCATTTTGTTATTGTATCTATAATGAATCACGGTATGAGGCCTATGAAAATGGACTCCTTGAAAGGCTCAATATTACCCTTTTTCATCTACGATAGTGGTTTTTTTTTTTTTGATAAAATCGTACTTGCATTAAAATTTCTCAGAATCAAGCATACAGATGATAAAATCTGGAACAGAAATATTCCATTCCGTAAGACCTGACATAGAATATGTCACCCTAGCTAAGCTATGAGCTACAATATTCGCAGACCTAACTGTGTAACATACTAACACTTCATCACAGTGTTTATCCAAATTCATAATCGTACCATCCTTCAAGATCATATGAGCAAGCACCCAAAAACACACAAGCAAACTCACACAAACGGTGAGACAATAACAAAACTCACACAAACGGTGAGACAACAAAAACAAAATGATCTTACAATTTTAAAATTGAAGATACAAAATAAATCTACAAATTACAACCAAACTGGATCCTTCAAATCCGAAATAGACCCGAGAATAAAGCTTGATTGGAATCTTCGGGGTTTAGCAACACCCGACTTTATTGAATCAGAAAAACAGGCAGCGGAGGGGCGGAGGGGCGGCGGAGGGCGGTTGATTAGAGAAGAGGGCGGCGGGGAGGCGGAAGAGAGGCGGGGGAAGAGAGGCTAAGGGGGACGGGGAGGAAGGAGGGAAGGGGAGGGGGTCTAGCGGCGGCCGACTCTCATGGGAAGATGGCGGCGGCTGTTGTTTAGATGAGAGAGAAGAGAGAGTTTTTAAATATTTGGGTGTGTTTAGTTGGTCATAAACAACAAAAACGATAGTGGTTTGATATTGAAGAAACATTGAAGCTTTTTCAGAATTTTTGCTGTATTGATAAAAAATTACGCCTCTAATACAATAAGAAGTTTACAGCATGGTGCTAGAGCTGTAAACTCTTCAGTCGGGAAAAGTCCAGTTACCACTTACCATTGGGGTTGTAGAATAAAGCTTTATCCCCATTCCCCACCATGTATGTAAACATCTGCTTTAACTCTTTAAGCTTTCCATGAGAATCAATAGAAGTGGTTTCAGTGGAGGTATATAGAGCTGTTAAAGGGAATAATTGATGAAACTGAGAATTTACAAGGACGAGTCCTTGTCTAGCACAACATAATCATACCCTCATGGTTCACCAGTCAAAATATGCACAGTACCTGATTTAAAGTCGGACACATTATGCGTACACGTTGTACTTGTACCCTTTTGCTGATAAGTTAAATAGTTAAATACATATTCTATTTTATTCTTGAATCATTGATAATGTTCTGCAAACTTTATAAATCATTCCCTCATGGAAAGCTACAAGGTAAGAGGAAGTGGTTAGAAGAAGAAAGGCAAATTTAGGCAGTGCCTACCTAGCCATTCGAGTAAAGTGTTTGGTAAGAGGAGCTTGAAGTGGATGCTATGTTCAAGGCAACTTAGAGGTGTGAACTTCTGCTAACATTCGTCAGGGTAGTTTTTAATTGGATGAGAGTGGGTACCTTGTTCTGCTACTTTTCCGTCAATCTATTACTGCAATGACATGGGCGTTTCTTATTGTAGAGAGAGGGTGCGCAACCACAATTGTGGTCTCTCCCGAGCAAGCATGCCGAAGAGGTTCACACTCCTTTCAGTGCATCAAGTGCGCTTGTGGCTTCGTCTCATAGCACGAGCTCTGCTTTCCTTAGAACTGCACCAGCAAAAAAGCTATATGACATATACTTGCATCTATATTCCATTCATATGGTCTGTTTGGGTGTGTATAGATACTAAACTCAGCACCCTTTTCCTCTTGGAAAATTAGTGACATTTCCCGAGCATCCCGTCAGCGCCAAATTATTCATTCCTCAAATGTCAAAACCTTCGTTTCTAGGCTTCTCAATAGGGAGGAAAAAAGAGAGAATCCGTCCCGAATAGGATCATCCCGTCCGGTTTAAATGAGGAATGGGAAAGTGATGGAAATTGAAATTTTGCTCTGTAAAAATATGGGACGAAAATGGTATTTGTATGATTTTCGCTGAGAAATCCCACCCCTCCCGAAATTATTTTAATATATATTTTTGGTAGTATTTTGTATTATATATATAACAATATGTTTCAAATATATAATAAGCTACAATATATTTGTAATTGAGATATATTATTTTTCCAAAGTAATGTATAGTATGTTTTAATAGATTGATGTATTTATTTTAATGTTATATTATTAAATATGGGAGCGGGGATGGGGATAAAAAATAAATTTTTGCGAGAAACGGGATAGAGATGGGACAATTTTGTATACTGAACGAGTTGAAAATTGTGATCCCGGTCCTAGCCCCGTTGAGAACCCTATTCGTTTCCATGTGTTGAAGGATGCTTTTAGCAGATGCAGTCAGGATAGACGAGTAATGATTGGATTATATTGTTGGGGTTTATGGTGGCGACGGAATTCATGGGTGTGGGATAGGAAAAGTATATCAGCATTCGGGGTTAAGTCGATGGCGATGAGTCTGGTGCAAGAATGGCAACGGAGTCAAGAAGTAGGTGAGGGTGGTAAAGGAAGGAAATGCAGTATAAACAAACGGTGGTGTAGACCTCAGGAAGGGTGGGTAAAAATCAATATCGATGCTGCGTGTCATGATCAGGTAGGTTATATCGGAGCTGGATGTATTGTTCGGGATGATATGGGTCGTTTTATCCGTGCTCGTAGTGCTAAGATTCGAGGAGGGTGGCAACCTAGAGAAGCTGAGGCGCTAAGCCTTAAGGAAGCATTGTCCTGGGTTCGTGAATGGAGAAGCTCCAAGTGTGTATTTGAGCTGGATGCTAAGATAGTGGTTGAAGCAGTGCATAGTAATGGAGGGAATTCGAATTTTCATACCATCATAGAGGATTGTCGTGATATTCTTAAACACTTTCAGGAAGTGTTAGTAGTTTTTGAACATCGATCCGCGAACACAGTAGCCCATTTGTTAGCACAGGCTGCTTGTTCTATGACAGATCGTATGGAGTGGTTGGATACTGCTCCTGAATTTATCCTTTGTAATTTGATTTCTGAAGAAATTTAATATATATGCAAGTGCATTTTTTCAAAAAAAAAAAATCATTAATACCAAAGAGAAAAAGTAAAGGAGCCCGGTCCCTGGTATAGATTTGCCAGGGATGATTTAACAAACAAACGATTTTAACACCGTTAAATGAAGGAATGAATGGTTAGGATTTAAAAGAATCTGGAACGTATCGTAGAAATTTTTTGCGGTACCTAAAAATCCTTAACACGTAGCGGTACCTGAGGTTTATGTGTCAGCTGTTTTCTTATTTTACATGTTTTATATATTTCACTCACATACTTTTTATTTAATACTAACATACAACTCGTGCGATGCACAGATTTTTTTGATATGTTATAAATTTTATTTTATGTTATAATTATTAAAATTTAATGATCATTATTTGTTGTATGGTTGAATTGTTTAATCAAAATATAAACAACTATACTCATGTTTCCTTATTATAAACGTATATACGATTTTAATATATTAGCTTAAAAACCCGTGCGATGCACGGATTCTTTTTAATATTATATGAATTTTTTTCATTAATTTAAATTATTTTTTTAAAACATGAATTTTGGAGACTTAAATTATTTTATGAGATGATTTGATAATGAATATATAAATGTTATCAGTGATATTTATAGAAAATGAGGGATTTTAGTTAGAAAATATAGAAAAGATGATAGGTTTTAGTTGAAAAAGGTATTCGGTTAATTGTTAGTAATTATAAAATTATTATTTTATTTTATTAAATAGAATGCCCGTGATATGATTGGAAATTGAGAGAATTTAGTTAGATAAAATTAAAAAGATAACATGTTCTAGGTGAAAAAGGTAATTGATTAGTTTATAGTAATTATAATTTAATTACGTTATTTTACTAAATACAATTACTCGTAATATTTTTAGAAAAGGAGAAATTAATATTTTCCGTGATATTTCTATTAAAAGAGGGATTTTAGTTAGAAAATATAAAAAAATGATACGTTTTAGCTGAAAAAGGTAATCGGTTAATTATTAATATTATAATATTATTAGTTTATTGTATTAAATAGAACCGCTTGTGATATAATTTAAAAAATAGAGATTTTAGTTAGAGAAAATAGAAAGGTAACATGAAAATTAAAAAAGTGACATGATTTATGTGAAAAAGGTAAATGATTAGTTTATAGTAATTATAATTTAATTATGTTACTTTACCAAATAAAATTGCTCATAGTGTTTTTAGAAAATGAGATATTAATGTTGCCCGTGATATTTCTAGATTGAAAAAAGGGAATTTAATTTGGAAAAAATAGAAAAAATGATACGTTTTAGCTGAAAAGGTAATCCTATTTTATTTTTATTAAATAGAAACGCTCGTAATATAATTGGAAAATGGAAGGTTTTAGTAAGAGAAAATAAAAAAAGTTAACGTGTTTTGGCTGAAAAAGGTAATCGTCCATGATATAATTAGAAAAAAAAAGAGATTTTAGTTAGAGAAAAGAGAAAAGGTAACGTGGCCGAAAAGGGTAATTGATTAGTTAATAGTAATTATAATATAATTACGTTATTTTATTAAACAAAATTGTTCGTAGTACTTTAAAAAAAGGAGAAATTTTAGTTAGATAGAATGTAAAAGATATTGTATTTTACCTGAAAAAGGAAATTATTTTGTTTTGGAAAAATAGAAAAGGTAATATGTTTAACCTGAAAAAGGAAATTGATTAATAAAGGATAAATTTTAGATAGATAAAATATATAAAATATTATATTTTACCTGAAAAAAGAAATTATTTAGTTATTGAAAAATAGAAAAGATAATATGTTTAACATGAAAAAAGAAATTGATTATTTAGTAGGATGAGTAAGGGTAAATAAGTAAAATCAACAGATACTGTACCGACCGACCGATCGACCGACCGACCGACCGACCTACCAAACTTTTAATGTTTCGGCTTTTATATAATAGTATTGATTTTATTAATGATTGGAAGATATAATGTGATATTTTTGGGTAAATTAAAAGGTAACTTGTTTTAAAAAAAATTTAATGATTAAAAGATATAGTTCAATTGATATTTTTAGGTGTTTATAAAAGATAATGTTTTTTAATAAAAAAAAAAGGTTTTTAAATCGACTTAAAAGGTAACTTATTTTAAGTAGAAAACAAATATTAATGATTGGAAGATATAGTACAATTGATATTTTTAGGAGTTTATATAAGTAATATCTAATAATTAAATAGTAACATATTTTAATTAGAAAAGGCAATCACCTATTTATCATTAATTATATTATTTTATTGTATATTAGTTAGCATAACTAAACCGACAAACTTTCAATCAAAAAGGGCCTTGGTTATATTGGACCTGGGGTTTCCAATACCAAATATTATTATTCTTAATTTAGCCCAATTGCCCAACTTCACGAAATTAAGGATTTAATCTGAAGGCCTAATTCGCACATCGGGCTTGGCAGCCTGCCAGCCCATATTCCACGGATACATAAAATTTAGAAAAAAAAAAGGTTTAGGACTTTAGGCTCATCACTGGAATAATAATCATCAAAAAACAATTCTATTTATATCAATGTTCTAAAAAATCATAGTTGGATTTGATAGAGGTATCATTCAGGGATTAGTTGGAATGATTAATCGGATTTATATAAAAAAAATATGATAATATTAATTTGATTCAACTTTAATATATTAATTTAAGAAATATTCATAAGGATTAAGCGTATTTTAAAAATCGAATTGGTAGGGCGCCTTGTAACGGTTTATGGTTAAATTGGTAATTTAAAATTATGTTTTTTATAGAAAAAAGAAGATATAAATGTTATAATCATAATCTATTTTTTTTTTTATCGCAAAGCGGAGCATATTTAATCCTTTTTAATACAAGTGAACACATTCATGTGTTTGGTTCGGTTACGGTTAATAGGTAGAAACCAAATCGAATCGATATATACGGTTTAGTAACGATTTCCGGTAAAAACCAAATCAAACCAATCCGTGCACATTCCTATATACCCATATTTGTAAAGCAGGCTACATTTTAAAGGTGTTCAACAATGCATACATAACTGTAGAAATGTTAAACTTCAGCTGCTGAAGCGATTGAATATAATAAGGCTGATTAACGTGAGATTCTTAGCTCACATCCTTAATTTTTGAGATTGAAACGTCCTAGTAGCACCTAGCAAGAACAATATGAAACAACCAAAATTGAGACAGACATAGAGGCATCCCACACAAATTGTTGAATTTATCGCATCATCATGTCTGAGCCCTTGGGCGTAGGCCGAACACAAATTAAAATGGGTCTTCTTAGTGTGTTTTCCGAAACACACTTTAACGAACTACTTTTTTATGAATTAGCTAATATGAGTGAGATTTTTGTGCATATAGTGGACTTATAATTATTAATGATAATAAATCAATAAAAAAAATGTTAACTAAACTCTTATTTTGTTTCCATGACACACATTAGATAAATCCAATTAAAATTACCATATAATTGTATAAAATCTTTAAAATGCGAACAGTCAAATTCCCTTGTGGATCGATCTTCCAAATTATTACTGTTACGTAAATGGCTAAATCAGAAATATGTTAAAGATTGTATAATATATTTAATGCATATTGTATCACATTTTTTTAAATTCGTCTCACTGTATGAAGACTTATTTCACAAACTGAAGATATTTAGGAAAACCATCCCTTGACATTTTAAAATAAGAGTTC
Organism: Saposhnikovia divaricata; assembly: GCA_036435485.1. Taxonomy (NCBI): domain Eukaryota; kingdom Viridiplantae; phylum Streptophyta; class Magnoliopsida; order Apiales; family Apiaceae; genus Saposhnikovia; species Saposhnikovia divaricata. Next base: position 64,443,175 of record CM071598.1, read on the forward strand.
ATGAGATTTCGTTCCAATTCTTCATCCAAAGAACACCACAAATTTGTATATGTTTGGTTTTCTTGATTAGCTAAACAGTAAAACGTATGATCTAAAAAGTTCAATAGGAATTGGTGGCTGTAGAGATGTTACCTTCAGAATGTTATTTGTGTATTTGTTTTTGGTATTAATATCTAGCATTAGAAATTATTGTCTTCTCCCTTTTTATCCTTTTCTTGCGCCGGATAATAATCTACTCGTATTATTCTAGGATAGGTGATTACTTGAGGCTAAAAGAATAGGTTAAAAGAATAGGCATCTCAAAAATAAGGGATGACTTGATCATGCATGGATGTCAGGTGTCAAGGTACTTCCGTCAATGATTTTAATACATTCTATTCTAGATACGAATCGGGTCTCCCATTACGGAATTTATAAAATCTACAAATTTGTTGACTAGTGGTGAAGAGTATTTTTATGAGAGTCATCAGGAACCATGATACTCCCTCCGTCCCTAATTAGTTGTCCAGTTTGACTTTTAAGTGGTCAAATTGACCAATTTTTGACCGAATATTAAAAACTACCCTTCTATTATTTTAAGAAACGGAAAAGTACATATTAAAATATATTAGATATACTTTACAATGATATAACTTTTTTTATTTTTTTAAAATATACAATATATGTAAATTTTAGTCAAAATTTGGTCAATTTGACCATTGAAAACTCAAACTGAACAACTAATTAGGGACGGAGGGAGTAGTATCTTAAAAAGAAACGTCGTTTCTGTTTTGTTTTGATCTATTATATGAGGAGAAAGGCAGATCTTTGTGAAGAAACGAGACAAAATGGTTGTTCACTAAATCATTCTCAACCCAAATAAAGCACAAAAGGATTTGGTTGCATTCAAGTAAAGTAAGTATTCAAATAATGGGTGACAAATAAAAGGAAGCACAGACAGAGAGCGAAAGAGAAAAAGATATTTGGTATTAGTAGGTGCAACACCCAACTCTTTTGACCTTTTGCTAGAAAAGACACTCATGAAGATCCTTACTCCCCAAAAGCTAGCTCACCTGTAGAACTATAGGACATTGATTTTACAAATGTCACTGTTCCCGAATAGCTGTCAACCCCTAAGTATGCCTCTAACCAAACAAAAATGTTCAATGTGTCAATCAATTCATTTTCCTAGTCCTCTAGGCTTAGCTTTAATTTTTCCACACGTATGCATTAAATAGTAGTAATACCATTAGTTTCTGGCCGAACAACACAGTAAATCCCAATCATGTAGCTAAACATCTCACTTTTCTTGGAAACTATCTACTGAGGATTGTCTTTTCACTTAATTCTAAGATCCGTTTCCTTTTTTATTATTATGAGGTGGTGGAAGTATATGTTTTGTTCCCCAAGTTGGAGATCTTACCATGAATTAAAAATTTCTTAAGAAAAGGATCTCATCAGTGGCTGCAACATGGCTACTCACATGTACTATGAGGCAGATATTATTATTATTATTATCAAAAATGCCCATTTCCATACTGATCACTTAATTTAAAATTTAACTTGCATGATTATCAATGTAAATTACTAAATTGCATGAACCGTCCAATGTGTCGATTATCGAATTCAACCTCGATCAATGTCGATTTTGGATGTAAGCGCTCCTTATTTTAATACTCCTTCATCGAGGCAGTGGTTTTAAGAAAAGACTAGCGTCTAGGTCATTGTAATATAATCAAATCAAACAAACTTAACATAACACCACATGATTCCAAGTTCTCGCCATAAAAGACAAGCACATTCTCACACAGTATAATATAGTTTCATGGTCCTGAACCCTGGCAAAGACTTGAAACAACATATCGCATGGCGATATGTTTTGGCAAAAACTTAATATAATATATCATATCGCACTGACTGTACGTGTAAATACATGACTTCTGATGTGAATGTACGAAATCCAACTTACCATGTATTACGGTATGATATGTTGTAAAATACGTTTCCCAAACCATCACCAATTTAGTTTCACATAGTAGTAGTAGAGAGGAATGTATGTTAAAATATGGGATGTCTTGGGTGGGAATTCATTTTATAATTATGATTCTTACAGTTCCAGACATATATAACTTGCTTTCTCGAGTTTCCAAGACATCTGTTGATTATATCTAAATACGCAGAAAGTGATGCAATAAACTAAACACTGTACAGTAGTTCTGTAAACAACACATCGCATCCCAAAAAGCAATGCCAAAAAGAAAGGAAACTTTTACTACTACTGATCAGCACAGTGATGCATGTACTGTCCCAGAAAGATGTCCAGGTAAAAGGAAACAAAAGATCATGCCATAACCATATCCCCACCATACTCTCTTAAATGAATCTTCAAGTACTATATAGTACTACACCACCTTACCCCAATTCAAATCAGCTGCGGCCTGCAGCTGATATATTGCACCAAAAACAATCAACATCAGTAGTACATCAACACTTTTTCCTCCTCATCACTTCTGACTGTGTTGTTTCCATCAACAAAGAAATTGAGATTAGTAGAATTACATGAGAGATTAGTAGTGCTTATCAGCTGCTTAATCTCCTCAAGATCACTACTCATATTATTGTTATGATCTAATACATTGCTAACAATGTAATCACAATTAGAAACGCCGAGATCTATTCGTTTTTGTTGAGGAATAGTACTACTAATACCACCATTGGAGAACATCATTAACTGCTCATAAGAACCACATGAGCTAGCAGTTTGCTCATCACCACCTGCACCTCCAAACATAATGAGAGGAGATTCTTTGTCTTGATAGTTTTGCATGGAACCCAAAACCTGATCTTGAGTCTCGATATTTACGAGGTTTATTGGATTAATATTCGAGATTCCCTCGTTTGTGAATGACCTAGCAGCAGCTAGGGTTGTGTAATCGTGGAAAGTAGTGGTGTTCATGTTGTTGTTGCTACAAAATCTCATTGTTGGTGGCAATGGGGAATAATATGAACAAGGTGAAGATGATGATGATAGGTGTTGTTGGTAGTTATTATTAGAAGGTCTAATAAACTTGTGTTTAGAAGAATTGAAAGGATCAGGCAGCATTAATGAAGTCATGAGGAGTTTTTTCTTGAGCTTCGTGTTCCAGTAGTTTTTGATATCATTGTCAGTCCTCCCTGGTAACTGACCTGCTATTATTGACCACCTACAGTTGTTTTTTTGGGGGTGAGACTACATACATACATACATAAGTTTTATATCGTACTACATGGGAAAAAATAAACAAAACAACATTCAAACTTTCTGACAGTTTAGGTTTCATATTCTTGCAACATTTTGGATATATTTCTTTCTGATCCGGTTTACTTGAAACACACAAATTCAGTGCCGGAACAAGGGGCTACTCTAAACTATAATCTAAGCTACTATAATTTTAGTAAATAATTAGTAGGAAATTAATTTCTGGCTCCCGTTGGACTGAAAAAATCAGCGACGGATGTTTTTAGTTAGGCTGTTTTGAAATACTAGTTCTACCATTGACATAAAACGATATATGTACACAGATATATATCGAATTAAATAGAAGGAATTAACTGTTGATATATTTCGAACAAGATGCAGTGGGATTGCTTGAATCAGCAGCAGAATGGGATTGCTTGAATCAGCAGCAGAAAAATATGGGTAAATTAAAGGCTGTGAAGAAAGACAGATGAATAAATAACATAGGTACCTGCTCCCAATATTAGCAAAGAGGGTGCATATAATCCTATCTTCATCATCTGAGAATTCTCCATGTTTAATATTGGGCCTGAGATAGTTGAGCCATCTTAATCTGCAGCTTTTCCCACATCTTCTAAGACCTAAATATAATAAAACATAGGTACAAAATTTTATCATATATGTACATGGTTAGATCAATAAAGACAAACAAGCAAAAAAAAAAAAAAAAAAGAATATCAAGATAAACAATGCTAGAAACACAACAATTTTGGAGCCATCTCTTGTTTCAACCTCCACAGAATATTTATAGTAATTTTACCAGCCTTTTGTGGTAGAGCAATCCAATTTCCTCCGGTGCCATGCTTTTCTATATACTCTTTTAGCTTTTGATCTTCTTCAGGTGACCATGGTCCTCTTTTTACATTTGCCTTGTCACAGCAAGGAGCTCTCCCCATCTCTCTCTTAAACAAAGTGAAGAACAAGGAAGCAAGAGTTAATAATTTCTTGAAGTTGGGTTTGTGGGGGAAGGTGAGCGTTTTGTTTGCATACAAGACTTGGGTTATGATATGAAATACAAGACTTATATAATAGAGTATATATTATTACACACACTATCCCAATTCTTATCAAGGGGAAAAAGATGGCTTTACTACTTTTTCTTTAAATCATAAAAGGATTAGCAATTAGAAAAGTCAAAGGGCACCATCCATTTCTTCTAAACCCTATTACTGTTCATGAACTTATCAACAGAGGTTTGTATTATATAATAATTCTTCCTCACTCCCATCTGCAACAGAGACCTTGCTAGACTTTTTCACATGATTGCTTTTCTTTTTCTTCGAAAGAGTATCTAAAGTCTGCCCTAGCTAAGTAATGCCATACGTTTCCATTAATATCTCTAAATCATATGACGTACTCCAGTACCAAAGCATAACATTTTCTAATTTTGTGGTCTGCATAAAAAAACATTTGTTGATTTTGTTGTGAAATAAAAATTAGGTTATTGAACTGCGGCTAGGGTTTGTGTGTGTTTAATGCAAAAGGATTGGTGAGCTTCGAGCTTTAAGGGCTGTTTCCGTGTTCGAGAGTGATCGGTCCTCATAGAGTGCTTACGTATCTCGTTATTGAGAATCAAGCCAAAACGTAGTTCTGAGAATGAGGGATCAGGTCATTATATAGGCATTTGGAGCCTTAGAATTATAATAGGGTTCGGAGACTTGGTGGGCAAGCCACCGCCTTGAGGAAGGTTCTAGAATCCTGCCTTGTAGGAGTCTGTACTTCTTGTAGAAATAATATCCTTATCTAACTCTTATTACTGAGCTGTTAATCACCCTTAATATTAATTACAAAATTAATATTTAATTAGGGTTTTGGGCCTCATTATTGGACCACGCTAGGTTTAATTAATGCCACATTTAATGTGTCTTTAGGGCTTACTTTTAGTCCATATCATTTGCCCCCCATTTCTAGGAAAACTGATTAGGTTTTCATCGAAGTTGTAATCGCCTTTTTCGAGACTCGGGGTTTATCTATGTACACTAGTGTTTCACGAGTATCGTCTTGATGTAAAGCGTGGAGCGACCGATGCATTTACGACGATGTCTAAACGATGCTAAACGGCACTAATCAGCCTTAAACGACGCTTAAATGGTATTTAAACGGCGTTGAACGACACTAAACGATGCTAAACGACGCTAAACGGTGGTAAACGGCCTTGAACAACGTTTAAACGGTGTTAAAAGACGTTGAACGGCATTAAACAACACTAAATGGTGCTAAAACAACACTAAACGGTGCTAAACAACCTTAAACGACGTTGAACGGCATTAAACAACACTAAATGGTGCTAAAACGAGACTAAATGGTCATTTTTCAAACATCCGAAACGATGTTGGAGGGATGATAAAGACGTCGGAAAGCTGCCGAGTCGATCCACTCCCTGGGCAACTGCTCGGCTGGCGAGTGGCCGACTGAGGCTTCCCCCGGGCAAGTGGTCGGCTGGTAAGTCGATCCACTCCGTGGGCAACCGCTCGGCTGGCGAGTGGCTGGCTGGGGCTTTCCCCGGGCAAGTGGTCGGCTGGCATGTCGATCAACTCCATGGGCAAGTGCTCGGCTGGCAAGTGGCCGGCTGGGGCTTCCCCCGGGCAAGTGGTCGGCTGGCATGTGGCCGGCTAGGGCTCCCCCCGGGCGACTGGTCGGCTGGCAAGTGGTTGGCTGGCGACAGGTCGGTCGGAGGCCTTCCATTGACTTTCGGGCTATGCAGTGTGTTTTTTTAGGGGGTGGTCCATCAGGACTTCAACGTTTGTCTTTTACCCAGGGTCCTTCAAGCACTTCAACTTTGATTCGATTATATTGTAATCTAATTGTTGATCCTTCAGGATCTTTTTTTATGCATGTGCTTGTTTTCATTCATAGATTCGTTTATTTTCAATACTTGGTCATCTCGACTTACACACATCAGGTGCTTGGCACATAAAATCACATAATCAATGAATGAAAAACAAACTTGCATTAATAATCTGAAATGGGTTCAACCCTTACATAGAGTACTACTGTCCTATTCAGGGCAATAAGCCCTGGAATGGTTTCATCGAACCTTATTTCTACTTCTCCTAATAAATATGAAGCTACGTCCTACTAGGATAGTTTAAAACATAATAAACATTGGGGCATCTATGTCTTCGTCACCATAGACCTTCATGTCTTCAATCGGGAGGACTTGCCCCCCGACTCCATCGGGCCGTAACGAGGCTACATAACAGCTTCGTGCCATCTTCTGATCACCTTTATGTTCTCCTAAGCCATTCTTGGTTGGAAACTTAATCTTCATGTGATAGGTTGAGGCCACAGCCTTAAAAGCGTGGAGTCTAGTCCTTTCGAGGATAGCGTTGTATGTTGAAGCCGCCTTGATTACTAGGAAGTTTAACATCTGAGTGGCCTCCTTGGGCTCTTGTCCAATAGTTACAGGCAACTAAATAGTCCCTTCAACTTTGAATTCTACTCCATTAAACCCATATATAGGCATGTTATTGGGGGTCAACTGAGAATCATTGTACCCCATCTTCACAAATGCATCATGAAACAAAATATCGACGAAAGCTCCATTGTCTATCAAGACTCGCTTCACCTCTGAGTTTCCAATCACAGGAGTTAGGACCAACGGGTCGTCATGGGGGAACTTCACCCCTTCCAAGTCTGAATCATCAAAACCAATTGCTACCTCAATTTTTTTTGCACATTTCGGGGTTTCAGAAATGTGCGTTACTTCTTTGGCATAAGCCTTTCGGGCATTCTTTGTTGTCCCGGCCGCCGATTGGGCCTCCTGATATCATGTTGATTACTGGCCCTCGGGGCTGTGGGTTGCGATCCCGATCATCATCGCTCTCATCATACTCTCTTCTCTTATTACCACGATCTTCACCCTTAGTGAAGTGGTTCAGCTTCCCTCTACGGATCAAGAACTCGATCTCGTCCTTGAGTTGCTTGCAATCATCAGTATCATACCCCACATCCTTGTGAAATCTGCAATACCGATTCTTGTTTCTCTGAGAGGGATCACCCCTAAGTGGCTTCTACCATCGAAAATCCTTATCTTTCTCAATATCCAACAAGATTCGACTCCTTAGAGCGTTCAACCTTGCATACTCCTGCTAATTCGGGGATATTTATCCCTAGCATCATACTCCTGCTCTGTCTTTCGTTTCTTAGAGTTCCCGTCTTTATCATTTACGGGAGAGATCTCTGTTTTCCTCATGCTTTCCTCAGCCTTTATGTATTTGCTTGCCCTTTTTTGGAGCTCAATCATGCTCTTAGGGGGATGCTTAGCTAACGACATCTGAAAGAAAATATTCGATGTCCCATTCTCCAAGGCTATCACAGCCACTTTGTTTTCCAGGTCGGGGATGTTCAGCGTCTCCTTGGTGAAGCACTTGAGGTAGTCCCTTTGTTAGGTCCAATATGTTTGTAGAAAGGGGGTTTAATACAAACAGTACTGTTTAATCGAAATTTGTCCGGATAATTTAATTTATATTTTTACAAATTTGAGCGGAATTAAATGAAACAAAATTCAAGTTGAATATAAAATTATATTAACTTGAGGGGTTTGTTACAAATACAGTACAGAATTTATATCTAGTTAATAAAAACAAATTAGAAAATTCGACATGAATTTTTCTAGATTTGTTAATAAAAATCAAGATATAGATTAGGAGTAAAAACTCGCTAATAGTACAATAGTATCAAGTAAACCAGTTCTATCGGATCAGATATTAAAAATAAGATGAACTTGATTTTCTATAAATTTTTCTGCTTCTTGTGCTATGTTCTTGATGAGAGAGAAGAGAGAAATCTGCTTTGAATGTAATATTTTGATCTGTCTTGAGTCTTCTGTCGATTTGTCTTGATATATAACAATCACTGCCTCTTTATCTTCAAATATAACTGTCAAGACAATCGGCAATACAATTTATTCTTCCAAGACAACCAATTTTGTACTGCCAAGACAATAGGCAATACAATCGTCAAGACAATCAGGTTCTTCCAAGACAATCGGCAAGACAATCAAATTCTGAGATCTTTGTCTTGCTTTATCAAAAATTATCATTCTGTCTGAAGCTTTTTCTTTTTGATCATTATCAAGACAATCTGATTTGAACTGTCAAGACAATCGTCAAGACAATCAAATCAGATTTTTATTCTACTTTTTAAAAGCTTTTCAGAAATTATCATTACCAAGACAGTCGGCAAGACAATTAGAGATTGTCTTGCTTTACTGATTTCTTCTTCAAGAAAATCGGCAAGACAATCTCTTATTGTCTTGCTATTCTGATTTAAGCCTTCAAGACAATCGGATTGTCTTGCCGGTTCATTTTTCAGAATTAAATTAAAATTGATTAACAAATAATCATTTTAATTTATTCTTACTTAAATAATTAATTAGATTTAATTAATCTAATAATTAATTTAATTAAAGAATTAATTCAAAATGAATTAATTAATTAATTAAATTGACTACTTGATTTAAATTAATTAAAGAAGAATAATTATATATCCTTGGATTGTCTTAATTCTTTTCTGAATCACAGAAAGTAATAAAGGAATACCACTGAATATTTTTTTGACGTTCCATGCACGGTCTGGTTCATGAACGACTAACTTCAATGACTGTCCTTTAATTTTCACATTAAAAATGTGATTCATTTTTCTTCTCATTTCTTTCTCCTTCTTGTACTTCACTTTATACTGTCTGAACCTGTCACTCTAGAAATCTCTGTCTTAGAAATAAATCCACTTCTTTGATGCTATACTGAGGCTTGATCAGCAATCTGAACTTCTTCCAGTGTAAATCATCAAAACTATAGATTGACTTTAGGTTTTTTCTTCTGACAGATAGTACCTCCTGAGATTCCTGTGACAGTTAAAGTTATTTACTTATTACAATCTAAGCTTAAGTTGAGTTGAGTCCTCGAACTACAAATAGGCTGTGTCATATGCCTTTCAATCTCCCCCTATTTGTTTGTTAGAAGATAACAAGCAAATACCTAGAGGATTACTCAACTAATCTCAACTTAACTTAGTAAAAGATAAAACTTTAAACACAAAGTAAATAAAAGAAAAGTTCTGGTTTATATTTAACATTGTCCAGATTCAAACATAAAAAATAAATACAATATAGATGATCCTCTAGACTGATCATATAATACAATTTTCTATCTTGACCTATCTAAGCTCTAAGGATATCACATGTAGAGCTGATCTTCACTTTGAAGTTTCTTCATCCCTTATCTCTCCAGGTTCAACTTCATCTTCTTGCTCTAGAAATCTTCTGATATTCTCTGTATCAAATCGTTCTTGAGCATCCAAGGTTTTGATCAAATCCTTGTCAAGTACACGTTCATAATCTGACACAAGACCTTTAGGTTTCTTAGGCAAGATTCCAAGGTTACCCCATAGCCGATTCCGAAGTATGTAATATTTCTTTTCAAAGCCAGTTAAAGCATATGATCGAATAATGTCAGCAACAAAGATACTTTCTTTATCTTCGAATCCTGTAGTCCTCAGCATATATTCTAACCAGACCAGATGAGATGCAGTGTATAATTTCATCGACTTAGAATCAAGGAAGCAAGAGTGTAGTGTATTACCCTTGAGAAACTTAACATGATGTGGAGTTTGAATAACTTGTGGACTATTCCTTTGCGCAAACTCCAAAAGTCTTTCATGAAGTAAAATATTCAGTTCAGAAAACCTTTTTACCTTTATGGACATAATCCACAGTTCAATCAAGCTTCTCTGTTGAAAGATTTGAAGTGACACATAGAGAGAACCCATTGTACGAGAGTCAATCTGAATTATCAGTTGATCTGCACATCTGTCGAACCCAGCTACTATCCTTGAGATTTCCAGCATCAATGCATCCATATATTGCAAGTAATTTGGATTGGTCTCTTGAAACTGTTGAAGTAGTTGGAGAAAACGTTCATCATCATTAGCAGTGTTCTGAATAGAATCAAAAATTTCTCTTGCTCTATCCCACTTTGGACCAATCTTCAACTGAAAATCTCTTTTCCTTTCCTGTACATTGATTGCATGTAGCTTTTGTTTCTCTGCATCTTCAGCTTGCTTCAGCTTCAATCTTTCATTCACTACCTGTCTGGTCTTCTCAAGCTTAGCTTGTCTCATCTGACGATCAGCTTTCTCCTCTTGAAGTTTCTTCTCAAATTCAGGATCATCTTGCCAGTTTGAAAGATCTTCTTCGATATCATTTAATTGTTGTACTTCAAACTTACTATTCTTGAGATCGAAATCAAACTCGAATACATCCTGATCATGAGCAGCTTTTTCTTTTCCCTTGGTAGACTTCTCAGACTTCTCCTTATGCCTCCCTTGACTTCCTGACTTACTTCCTCCTGCTTCTCCAGACTTACCTGCTCCTCCATCTCCAGACTTCTCCCCCTTAGTTGAGGAATCCTCTACAGACTTTCGTTGACTGTCAAGCTCCTTATTTGCATCATTATCCCCTTCATTATCATCATCATAGTCTTCAAAATATGCTCTTTGTTCTGGTGTGATATTATGAGTAGGTTTAAAAATGTTGTATAGATGATCAAGTCCTTCAAACATGTAATCATACTTTTCTTCAAGCTTCGCAAAGGTTGTTGAATATGATTGAGCCGTTTCATGCATTTCCACTTGAAGTTCATCCACCCTATTAGAGAGTCTGTCAATAGCATTTAGAATATCTGTTCTTTCTGTAGATGCCTGAGAGTTGGATTGTATCAATGTATTGATTGCTGGAGTGAGTGTAGTCTTTATGTTGTGGACATCGTCAAGAATAATCATGAGCTGATTGTTGACAGAGGTGGAAGAAGAAGACCGTTCATCTACTTGTGCTTTTAAAACTTGTTTTTCAACCTCAGTTTCCATCAATTTCTTTTTCAGATCTTTGATTTGAGCCATGAGAGACAAAGTGTTTGTGTCAGTGTGTGCGCTCACCTGATGTTCACTCAAGGATATGTCACTCTCCTTTCGTGCATGTGTTTCACTCATATTTAAGGTGGTCCTCACATCACTCAACACTAGCTCCTTTCCTTGAGCTGTACCTGCATAAGAAATCACCCTAGCCTCTTCTGGAGAGGTCAGTGGTGGTGCAATGGGAGTTTGCAATTCCCAATCCTCAGTCATCTCTATCAATTCATTTGGATTTGATAACTGAATTTCTTCAGTGATAGGATGACCAAGTTGCCCTTCACTTTCTCCAGATAAATCTGCGAGTGAAGAACCCCTTGAGGGAGCCAGGAATGTTCCTCCTGGGAGGGGAGATGATGACTCTATTATAACTGGCAGAGAGTCAAGATTTCCCTCTGAAGCCTGTGAAGGCTCTTCTACCGTAACAATGGTAGGCACTGTAACAATCCTATCGTGCACTCCTTGCTCAGTGTCCTTAACAACATCAGATTCTACGGTAATGTTTTTCCCCCATTGTGAGTAATAGAGGTGTGCTTGACTCTGTACAAGGTACCACGGCCCTTTGGCGAATTTCAATAATTGCATCCTGTTGAGAGGATGAAATTAGTAACAGTTCATCGGCCATTTCAATGTCCAAGTCCTGTTAGGAGGAAATGGATGGGCTAACAGATGCCTCAAGTAGTAGGTTTCTTCTCTTCTTTGGTGGAGGCAGAGCTGTGGGATCACTCACATTATCACTTCTTCTATCAGCTCTTTTTGTCAACAACTTGCTTCTGGCTTTAGGTTTAGAGATTTGGTTAGACACAGTGTTTGGCTCTAAGACCTGGGATAGAGGTTGTGGTTCTACAACCTCTTGGTCTGACCTATCAGCCACTTGGGCTCCAGAAACAGTTTGAGAGATAGAAGGCAATACATGCTCCATTGATGCAGTAGCTGTACCTGAAGGAATAGATTGTTCCATTTAATGTTGATGTTCAGGGACAGGTACATTTTGAGGTTCAGGTTCAGGTGCATTCACAAGTCGAGGAATGACAGGTAGATTTATGAAGTTAGACAAATATGGTGTAATATACACTGGCACATTTATCAATTTTCTATGTGTGTCAAGGCTAGTGAATATTTTCTTTGTTTGCCTACCTGATACCATAGGGTTGTCATTCCTAAAAATTGTTTGTTGACCAACAGGAACAAGATGATTAAATAACAAAGTTAAGAATCTAGGATAATAACATAGAACTTTCTTACCCTCATCAAAATCCCTTCTGGCCTTAACAATCCTGCTAACAATAGTATTCCAAAGTAGATTACCAATATTGATTCTACGGTTGTTAGCAACAGCATAACCAATAGTTTGTAACATAGAGGTGAGTAAATGAAAGTTACCTCTGGCTGTATTAGCAAATACCTTGGAGATCGTGTCGAAGAATGCATCCCATTGTTGAACCAGATTCCTTTTGCTCAGGTTGTTCATATCAATTACTCCATGATAATTAATGGATCAAAATTATCCGTCGGAAGGCCCAATACAGTAGTAAGGGTTGATTCTGTCACGACGTGGTGTGTACCATCAAAATCAAAAGAGAATGAGGTCAAGTCTTCAGACACCACAGCTTCTGTGCAAATCAATCTCAGTGGTCCTATCTTAATTGGGGCTTCGATCGAAATGGCAGTTCGGATAATTGAATCGTCATTTAAAAACCGTATCCAAGACCTAAATCGATCGTAGGGACAATCGTTCGGATTAAAATAGCCAACCAAATTATGTTTCATTATCTCAAAATTATCAGCCATTTTTAACACAAAAACACACTTCAATTTAAGGAAATTAAAACAATTCGAAAATTTTCAGAATTAATAATTAATTAAAATTAATTAAAAATTCGAATTAATTCAAAGTTGTCAGAAAAATCCCAAAAATTTATATGATGTTCTCCTGATCACTGGGAGTTTCAATCTATTTTTAGAATTCAAAGAAAAAATCTAGAACTCTCAAAACACTGAAAACCCGATTGAATTTTTTGAAAAATAGAGTTTTCAAAGACTGAATGAAATTGGAAGATGTTCGGTTCAAAAGACAGGAAATTGGACGATCTACTTGAATCCGTTCTTAGTTTTCAATTTCGTTGAAGAAATTTGAGCAGCGTTTCAGTTCAAGAGTGTGTGTATATATTGTGTATGTATATAAAGTCTCTGTGTAAAAACACGAGAGAGAAGATTATATTGGCTGTTTGTTGTGTTCGTCTTTTTTTTAAGTATCAAAACAACACTACAAGACAATCGGCTGATTGTCTTGCCGATTGTCTTGGTAGTATAAATACTATCAAGACAATCGTCTATTTAAATAAATAAAAACAAAGAAAAACACACATTTTTTTTTTTATTATTATAAGTACAAATAAACATTACAAGACAATCGGTTGATTGTCTTGCCGATTGTCTTGGTAGTATAAATACTATCAAGACAATCATGTATTTAACTGATTAAAATAAAATTGACACATACACATTTTTATTTATTTATTTATAAAATACTGAAAAGACACTCCAAGACAATCAAGTGATTGTCTTGCCGATTGTCTTGGTAGTTCAAAACTATCAAGACAATCGTTTGTCTTGAACTAAATTTAAGAAAACAAAATAAAACAAAAATAAAATTGAAAAATATTTTATTATTTAGCAAAATAACCTGCCAAGACAATCTGTGGATTGTATTGGCGATTGTCTTGATACTACAAAGACAAACAAGACAATCTATTAATCTGCTAATATTATGCTAATAAAATACAAATAAATGTGCATAATTAATCCAATTAAAATACACTCTAATATATTATTAAAAATACTATAAATATTTTGCAAACACATGGATTAATTAATTTTTTTACGAAAACAAATATAAATAACAAAAGGACAAACACTACAAAACATTTAATAAAATATTAAATATATATACAAAAACATTTATAACAAATTAATGAATCTAAATATTTTCTAATAAATAACTTTCTAATAGAAAATTATTTAAAGAGAGAATATGATTCATTAAAATATCACAAATATTCCAAAACACAAGAAGTAATAAAGAAGTTATTATAAACAAGTTGACAAAGATTTTTAGCAATTACAAGCAATAAGAAGTTGATAAAATAATTATACAAGTGATTAAAATTTTTAAAAAAATATAACAAAATCACTTGCAAATTATTAAAGAATAAACCTCAGATATTAACCAGCTTAATTACTAGGACTGTTTAACATACCCAATTCACCAACAATTTTGGTGAATGTGGATTCGTCAAGAGACTTAGTAAAAATATCTGTTGTTTATTCTTCTGTGGGTACAAATAACAATTCCACAGTACCATCCATGACATGTTCTCTTATAAAATGATACCTGATGTCTATGTGCTTGGTCCTCGAATGCTGCACAGGATTGTTGGAGATTGCTATGGCACTTGTATTATCACACAAAATTAGAATTTTTGATAATACAAAACCATAGTCTTTCAGCTGATTCCTAATCCACAAGATTTAAGCACAACAGCTTCCAGCAGCTATGTATTCAGCTTCAGCTGTTGAGTTGGAAACTGTTTGTTGTTTCTTGCTGTACCAGGAAACTAGCCTGCCACCTAGGAATTGACAACTCCCAGAGGTGCTTTTTCTATCTACAACACTTCCTGCATAATCTGAATCTGTGTATCCAACAAGATTAAAACCAGATTCTTTAGGGTACCAGATACCTAGATTAGGTGTACCCTTAAGATATCTTAAGATTCGTTTTACAGCAATGAGATGAACATCTCTAGGATCCACTTGGAACCTTGCACACAAGCATGTAGCATACATAATATCTGGTCTACTTGCAGTAAGGTAAAGTAATGAGCCTATCATACCTCTGTAACTTGTGACATCTACCTTGGCAGAATTTTCACAAGCTCCAAACTTGATAGCTGTAGATGATGGTGTCTTAGCTGAAGATGAGTCCTCCATTTGATATTTCTTGAGGAGCTCTTTGATATACTTGGATTGACAGATAAATATTCCATCTGTCCTTTGACTTATTTGCAATCCAAGAAAGAATTTCAGTTCTCCCATCATGCTCATTTCAAATTTACCCTGCATTAACTTAGCAAATTTCTTGCACAAAAGATCATTAGTAGACCCAAATATTATATCGTCCACATAGACTTGGACTAATATTGTATCATTTTTATGTTTCTTAGTGAAGAGAGTTTTGTCTATGACACCTCTAACAAAGCCATTTTCAAGTAAAAATTCAGAAAGAGTGTCATACCATTTTCTTGGTGCTTGCTTGAGGCCATAGATAGCCTTGAAAAGGAAGTAGACATAGTACAACAGATCTGGATCTTCAAAGCCAGGGGGCTGTTCTACATAGACCTCTTCATCCAGCTTACCATTTAGAAAAGCACTCTTAACATCCATTTGATAAACATTAAAGTTTGAGAATGCTGCGAATGCCAAGAATATTCTAATGGCCTCGAGTCTTGCCACTGGAGCATAGGTTTCATCATAGTCAATGCCTTCAGCTTGTGAATAACCCTTTGCTACCAGTCTTGCTTTATTTCTGGTGACTGTGCCATCTTCATCAAGTTTGTTTCTGAATACCCATCTAGTGCCAACCACTGTTCTATTTGAAGGTCTGGGTACCAGCTTCCATACTTCTTGTTGTTTGAATTGATTGAGTTCATCTTGCATAGCAATCACCCAATCAGGATCAGAAAGAGCTTCTTCAGTTTTCTTAGGTTCCATTTCAGATAGAAACCCTGAATAATTACATTGATTCTGATAAGCTCTTCTAGTCTTTACTCCAACATCTGGATCACCAATAATTAACTCAAAAGGATGAGTTCTATTCCAAACAGTTTGTCTGGGTAGATTAACTCTTGATGATTCCCCTTGATTTAAATTGTGTTGTTGAGTATGACTTGTTGATCCTTCACTAACTCCCCCTGAGTTGTTGCCAGGATGATTAGATGAGTGTTTAGAAGCATGAGTGGTGTTTTCAATATTATCATTATTATCACCATCATTATTCTGATTAAATTCATCATTGACATTATTGTCATTAGCATCAGCAAAAACATCAGGTGGACTATCATCATCTGAATCTAAATCTTTCATATCTTCAAATGATAGCTTTTCAGATGAATCTTCAGTTTGGATACTAGGGAGTTTAGTGTCATCAAATATTACATTGACACTTTCCATCATCTTCTGATGTTCAATCAAATACACCTTATAAGCTCTTCTTTCATAACCAACAAAAATTGTTTCATGAGCTTTGGCTTCAAATTTTCCACCTTGATCGTCTCCTTCTTTAAGTACAAAGCATTTAGCTCCAAATACATGGAAGTATTTGAGTGTTGGTTTCTTTTCATTCAAGGCTTCATAGGATGTCTTCATCAAGTCTTTGTTGATAAGAGTTCGATTCTGAGTATAACAAGCAGTGTTGACAACTTCAGCCCAAAAATATAATGGAAGCCTTGATTCGCTTAACATAGTACGTGCAGCTTCTATCAAGGTTCTATTCTTTCTTTCAACTACCCCATTTTGCTGAGGAGTTCTTGGAGCTGAGAATTGTCTGGTTATTCCTTTTTCAGTACAAAAGTCATTCAGAACTGCATTCTTGAATTCAGTTCCATTGTCTGACCTTATAGCCCTCACTGGATACTTAGAATCCAACTCAATTAACTTGATGTGATCAATCACTAGTTGTGGAGTTTCATCTTTAGAATTCAGGAACAAAACCCATGTGTACTTTGAAAAATCATCAACAATCACAAGAGCATATCTTTTCTTTGACATAGAAATCACATTCACTGGACCAAATAGATCCATGTGAAGTAACTGTAAAGGTTCAGTTATTGAAGATATATCAGTGCTTTTGTGAGTTGCCCTTTTTAGTTTGCCTTTTTGACAGGCATCACATAGTCCTTCCTGTGTGAATTCCATAGGGGGTAAACCTCTCACCAATTCTCTCTTAACCAGAGAGTTCATGGTCTTGAAATTTAGGTGAGAAAGTTTCTTGTGCCATAGCCAACTTTCATTTGTGGTTGCTTTAGAATAGAAGCAATTGATTTCTTCAGTGCTTCTAGTGTTCATGTTGGCTACATACAAGTTTCCTTTTCTGACTCCCGTCAGAGATGGTTGTTCATTTCTTTTGTGAGAAATCAGACAATTCATTTTGTTAAAGTGGACTTCAAATGCCTTGTCACAGAATTGACTGATGCTGAGCAAATTATGCTCAAGTCCTTTTACAAAGGACACTTCTTCAATGATAACATTTCCAGCTTCAAGTCTGCCATATCCATCAGTTCTACCTTTGCTGTTATCTCCAAAGGTAACTACTGGGCCGGCCTTCTCCACCACATTTGTCAGCAGGGTTCTGTCTCCAGTCATATGCCTTGAACATCCACTGTCCAAGATCCAGGTTACTCGATCAACCTGTTCAATACCCTGCAATGGCAAATGAATTAAACCTTCTTCGGGACCCAAATTTGATTGGGTCCTGCGTATTTAAAGTATTGACCTTTATCAGGCAAAACAACATTTTTAATTTTAACATCTTTAGTCAATAAACATTTAACCTTATAAACAGATTTGAAAATCTTTTGTTTTATCTTGGGTATCCATGTTTCTCTAGTAGCAGTAACACTTGTGTCATTGACTGGACATTTGACCTGATAAACATTCTTGGTAACCTTTTGTTTAGTCTTAGGTGCAAATGTCTCTCTCCTAACTTGAGGAGGAAAAGCAGTCTTTGATCGAACATTATAGTTCCTGTTCATGTGCTGTCGAGGAGCATTCTGTTTAACACATGCATAATTACCATTAAAATAAGCACGCATACTGTTAAAAGCACAAGACATACAATTGATAACACCACATGCTTTATGATTAGAATCAATGGTAGGCATGGTATTTTTCTGTTTCAACTTATTACTACCTAATCCAGTCTTAGAAGAACTAGCTGATTCAACAACTTTGACTGGCACTTTAGGTACATCTTTCTTAGATGAAACATTCGTTGAATTAGTGTCCTCAATTGATTTAGCCTTAACAAAGACTGTAACATTTTTCTTGGATGAAACATTCTTTGTATTAGTGTTCTTAACAGTTTTATCCTTAACACAGTTATCCTTAACAAAGACTGTGCCATTTGCACTATCCTCATTTCTCATTTCTTCTTGGATAACCATAGAAAGAATATCTGGTGGGCCAGCATCAGATTTTTTAAACAGAGGTTCTTTAACATTTTTGAGCACATGTGGTATTCCCCTTTCTTTAGCACTAACAGGGTTAGGGGAATTTATGCCCAACGATCCAACAGCTTCATTGTAACCATACCCTATACCTGTTGTTCGTTCTACCACTTGATTGTTAAAGAACTCTTTGGAAACTTTAACCGAATTATAACAAGCCCTGACCTGTGTTTCAAGTTCAGTAATTCTAGCCATTTGTTTGCCTACAACTTCTAGAATAGCTTTCTCCTTTTTATAAAGCATTGTTATTTCATCTCTTTGTTGATCTTGATTAATATGCACCTTTTTCAATTCTAATACTTCATTGCCAAGATTAGTGCTTAACAGATCTAGTCTTCTATAATCAGTTTTTGCATTATCTAATGAATTATAAAGACTACCAATCAACTCAGGATCAGCAACAATTACCTGTTTGCTAAGATGATCATATGCTTGATCATTAGCCATCAACGCAAGATTTCCATATTCCTCATCTTCGCTGTCCGTGTCATCCCAACTCTTACCAGCTGCAACATAGGCTTTTCCAGGTTTCTTCTTCTCAGCAGCAAAATCTCTTCTTTGAGTTTGCTTGGGTTTCTGACATTCAGTGGCAAAGTGCCCTAATTCATTAAGTTGAAGCAACGAATCTTGCTTCTGTCAACAGATCCAGTTTTGTATCCTCCCCTGTTACTAGAGGAAGAAGAGCCTCCTCTTTGGAATCTGTTATTTGATTAAACCTGTACTTTGGATTTCTTCTGAATCTGAAGTTGCCAAATTGTCTTACCATCAATGCCAGGGATTCATCTTCCAGTTGATCTAACTCTTCCAATAAATAGAAATCTCCACCATCCTGAGTAGGTGGTGTTTGACCAAGTTCTACTTCAGTCTTTTCTTTGTCTGAGCTGTAAGGTAGAATAACCTTAGCTTCCACTTCCTTAGGTGCCTCAACTACAAGAGCAGTAGATGAACTTGGCACTCTTCCTTTACCAGAGACCTCCCTCTGCTGTACTTGTTCCAGTTCATAGGTTTTCAGAACACCAAACAATCTGTCAAGAGCAATCTTATTCAAATCGCTTGATTCTCTGATGGCTGTTATCCTATGTTCAAGATGAATGGGCATTGTCAACAAAAACTTCATATTAATCTCCTTCTGTGTATATTGCTTGCCATTGACTTGCAAGTTGTTGATAATTTTGTTATACCTTTCAAACACTTCCTGAATGCCTTCATTAGGGCCAGCTCTAAAGTGTTCATACTCAGAGGTTAAAATCTGAAGTCTGTTTTCCCTGACTTCATCAGTTCCTTCATTGATAGTCTCAATAGTTTCCCACATGTGTTTTGCAGTTTTACAATTTATCACACGACTGTACATCACAGGATCCAGGGAATCTATTAAAATAAGTCTCAAATTCTTATCTAGTCCTGCATCCTCTTTTTCAGCAGGAGTAAAAGAATCAGCATGCTTTGGAACAGATGTTGCAGGTGATACTACAATTCCTCCAACAATAGATTCAGATATATGTTCTTTTGGAATTATAGGTCCATTCTGTAGAACACCCAAATATTTAGAATTTTCGACATCAAGAAACAACTCCATTTTATTTTTCCACATTGTATAATTGTCCTTGTTAAACATGGGAATTTTAACAATGCTTTTTGACGACATAATGAATTTTTAAGTGAGTTAAAAATTCGAGATAGATTTTTGGCGGAATAAAATTAAGATCTTGATTTGTATATCAATCAATAGGCTCTGATACCAATTGTTAGGTCCAATATGTTTGTAGAAGGGGGGGTTGAATACAAACAGTACTGTTTAATCGAAATTTGTCCGGATAATTTAATTTATATTTTGACAAATTTGAGCGGAATTAAATGAAACAAAATTCAAGTTGAATATAAAATTATATTAACTTGAGGGGTTTGTTACAAATACAGTACAGAATTTATATCTAGTTAATAAAAACAAATTAGAAAATTCGACATGAATTTTTCTAGATTTGTTAATAAAAATCAAGATATAGATTAGGAGTAAAAACTCGTTAATAGTACAAGAGTATCAAGTAAACCAGTTCTATCGGATCAGATATTAAAAATAAGATGAACTTGATTTTCTATAAATTTTTCTGCTTCTTGTGCTGTGTTCTTGATGAGAGAGAAGAGAGAAATCTGCTTTGAATGTAATATTTTGATCTGTCTTGAGTCTTCTATCGATTTGTCTTGATATATAACAATCACTGCCTCTTTATCTTCAAATATAACTGTCAAGACAATCGGCAATACAATTTATTCTTCCAAGACAACCAATTTTGTACTGCCAAGACAATAGGCAATACAATCGTCAAGACAATCAGGTTCTTCCAAGACAATCGGCAAGACAATCAAATTCTGAGATCTTTGTCTTGCTTTATCAAAAATTATCATTTTGTCTGAAGCTTTTTCTTTTTGATCATTATCAAGACAATCTGATTTGAACTGTCAAGACAATCGTCAAGACAATCAAATCAGATTTTTATTCTACTTTTTAAAAGCTTTTCAAAAATTATCATTACCAAGACAGTCGGCAAGACAATTAGAGATTATCTTGCTTTACTGATTTCTTCTTCAAGACAATCGGCAAGACAATCTGTTATTGTCTTGCTATTCTGATTTAAGCCTTCAAGACAATCGGCAAGACAATCAGGGATTGTCTTGCTAGTTCATTTTTCAGAATTAAATTAAAATTGATTAACAAATAATCATTTTAATTTATTCTTACTTAAATAATTAATTAGATTTAATTAATCTAATAATTAATTTAATTAAAGAATTAATTCAAAATGAATTAATTAATTGATTAAATTGACTACTTGATTTAAATTAATTAAAGAAGAATAATTATATATCCTTGGATTGTCTTAATTCTTTTCTGAATCACAGAAAGTAATAAAGGAATACCACTGAATATTTTGTTGACGTTCCATGCGCGGTCTGGTTCATGAACGACTAACTTCAATGACTGTCCTTTAATTTTCACATTAAAAATGTGATTCATTTTTCTTCTCATTTATTTCTCCTTCTTGTACTTCACTTTATACTGTCTGAACCTGTCACTCTAGAAATCTCTGTCATAGAAATAAATCCACTTATTTGATGCTATACTGAGGCTTGATCAGCAATCTGAACTTCTTCCAGTGTAAATCATCAAAACTATAGATTGACTTTAGGGTTTTTCTTCTGACAGATAGTACCTCCTGAGATTCCTGTGACAGTTAAAGTTATTTACTTATTACAATCTAAGCTTAAGTTGAGTTGAGTCCTCGAACTACAAATAGGCTGTGTCATATGCCTTTCACCCTTAGGTTCTCATTCTTTCCTTGTATCACCTTCTTGAGGGATGCAGAACTCTTCTCGTGGACTCTTTCACTAACAAACTGGTTGATAAAGACCGTGCTCAACTCCTTGAAAGAGCAAATCGAGTTGGCAGGCAGATGGCTATACCATCTTTGAGCCATGCCCGCTAGGGTTTGAGGGAATGCCATACACTTGAAAGCCCTAATTTGACTTGTGGGATCACCCGTTCCATCATAAGCCTTAATAGTAGGTATCTTAAACTTTCTGGAGATGTGAGCATTCATCACCTCCGATCCTCAGTGAACGGTGGTACGGGATCATCAGGATCTTCAAGTGGCATCGAATCTTTGGGATCACCCTTGGTGGCCTCTGCCTTTGTAGCTCCTCCCATTGGGGCATCAGCCTTTCTTTGCCTCCTTGAAGGCCTTTCCAGATCAACAAAGGGAATCTATCCTGAAGTTAAAGGAGGTTGATTCTGATTCCGACTCTGATTCTGTCCTAGTTTCTCTCTTGCAATGTCTTCCTTCAGCTTTTGAATCTCGGCCTCATAAGTCTTGATTCTCTCAGCAGCTGTCATTGGGGGTCCATCATGGATTCCTTGAGTATGCCTTATAGGCTCCTTGCTTGGATGTCGCCTCCTCGGGACTCGATCACGATCGTCATCCTCAGATGAAGAATCATCAATATAAGGACCAGAATAGTCATAATATCCTTGATCAGGGCCCAAGCCTCTAATGTAAGGAGGGTGATATGGCTCATGTATCTGCAGGGCATGGCCGCTTGGCCCAACACCTCTAGTATTCGGGAGGTAGTTAGGCAAACCATATGTCGGATTCGTACTTCTAGGGAGATCTGTAGAAGAGATCTGCACCCCCGGAGGTAGTGGATGATTGACAATGGGAGAGACCACCATCTGAAGAGGGTTGGTCTGCTGCTTTAGATGGACAACCACGGACAGAGTTTTTTCAGCATGGGGAGTCATCCCTATAGGTTGAGAAACTTGAGGTTGAGTGATTGTCCCCGTTGATGGGGGTACATACCCTTGCTCAGTGACGATGGGCGGTGCAAAGGTGACGGTAGTAGCCTCGATTGAGAGTGATGTCCTTCGTGTTTGAACCATAGTTTGATGTTGTCTTCCCACAGATGATGCCAAATGTTGTGGAATAAAAACTAGGTTATCGAACTGTTGCTAGGGTTTGTGTGTGTTTAATACAAAGGGGTTGGTGAGCTTCGAGTTTTAATGGCTATTTTCGTGTTCGAGACTGATCGGTCATCACAGAGTGCCTACGTATCTCGTTATTGAGAATCAAGCCAAGGCGTAGTTCTGAGAATGAGGGGTCAGGCCCTTATATAGGCGTTAGGAGCCTTAGAATTGTAGTAGGGTTCATAGACTTGGTGGGTTAGTCACCGCCTTGAGGAAGGTTCTAGACTCCTGCCTTGTAGGAGTCTGTTTCCATGTTGAATTTGGTGCCTTGGAGGCTACTTCTTGTAGGAGATAATACCTTATCTGACTCTTATTGCTAAGCTGTTAATCACCCTTAATATTAATTACGAAATTAATATTTAATTAGGGTTTTGGGCCTCATTATTGAACCATGCTAGGTTTAATTAATACCACATTTAATGTGTCTTTAGGGCTTACTTTTAGCCCATATCAGATTTGTTCCTCTTTTAGCTAATTTGTTGATTTGTTCCTATTTTAGCTAATTTGTTGATTTAGGTTTAACTTGGGGTGGTGTTTAGGGATGGGCATCGGGGCACTTCGTAGTGCTCGATAAAGCCCCACATGGCACGGAGTTGCCAAAGTTCGTGGACGTGTTCGATACTTCGACGTCCCTCTCCGTGGTGGATGTTGCCCCTAGGAATGATCAGGCTCAGAGGTTCCAGTTGCTTGCCCGTAAGCGGACCGTTCTGCAATCGGCCGCGACAACATACTTCTCCATTTTCGATGTGCCCGTCCAGTTGGCCAATCCCATTTGGGTTCAGTTTCATGATTACACAGAGGATACCCGAGGTGGCAATTATTTGAATATTGCCAAGAATGCCTTGTTGTATTACATGGCATACGACAGCTCGACAACGAGCTGCCTTCAAGCTACTGTAACGTCTTGTATTGGGTTCTGATAATCTTTTAATTTTATAATAAATTCATTGAGTGTCGATCTCCGTTTTTATGTTTTATAATTCAATTACTCGTGATGGTAAGTGTTATAATTTAATTACTCGTAAGTAATCAATCAATGACAAGTCATTGATTGACCACGACATGCAATGGCAATAAAGGAGAAAACATGATCAACTAATCAATTTCAATCGGTAAACATTATTCGAACACAAATTCCATTAATAAAAAAGGATCCCGCATGGGAACGAACAATCAGCCCAATGAACTGAAGGACAGGTCATGCAATTCAATGAGAAACAAACAGAATTAAAGGGCCTTGTTGCTGACAGAGGCCGTAGATGCCGTCTTCACAAGGTTCGCGAGGAGGTTCGGTGTCATGTGTATCATGCTGTCATCGGCGGATTCTGTCCGCCTATGTGTCGAAGGGGGCTGAGGGTCCTCAGCCGTTTTGCTGGATGGAACTTCACCGATGCTGTGTCGGGATGAAGTCGAGCGCAGGGATTGTTGGTACGACTCGCCCATGCCAATTGTCAATGGAAGATACGTGCCCTTGTTAAGGTCGTTCGCCTCCATGGTGATGGCCTCTTGTTCGGGCATCAGTAACAATGGGGGTGCCCGATCCACGTGTCCAAAATCGATTTGGTCGTGGGAAACATGCCCAGCGATGATCTTCACGGATGGAGAACGCCACGTGATGAACTCCGAGTGTTTCTCGGATGATAGCTTCAGGCGTGCCTTGATGGTACAGAATGGGGTGTCCGTGTTCATGTTCGTGCGACTCGTTCTGATCGTCGCCTTCCAAGGGATGGCGTCGTTCATGGAAAAATACGAGTCGGAGAAGAAGTTCAGCTGGTAATGGCCATGGATGGGCAACCTGTACCATGCTTGTCGAGACTGGTCCACGTTCAACCTCATGTCGTGTATCTCTATGTCAACCAACCCTTGTGCGTTGTGCGGTGTTAGGGGTCGATACTCAATTTGGCAATGGTCGATCTTCATGCATTTTCGAGTCAATCGACTCAAGGTTAGATCCTTGAGACTCGGAAAGGACATTTTGATGTTCTGGGTTGAGTTGGATAATCGGTACTCATTTCTGCGGGACTTGTGATACGTGTTATCGAACTGGGGGTCCATGCCACCGAGGCAGATATGATTTTGAATTAATTGGACAAGCTGAGAATCTGGTGGGTGTGATCCACGGTATATAGTGTGTGTCTCACTAACTGTTCTAATCCAACGGTCTTAGTGTATTGGAGTACATGGGATTGGACGATCGAGATTAACCACTATTAGAGTGCATAGTGTCCGCACATGGGGCAAATAGTGCCATTTGTGGTGTAAAAGGACTGCACTACCCCCCGAATTTTTAACTGTACACCTAATTTCAGGGGCATTTCCGTCTTTTCCTGGTGTACTCCAATTGAGTCCCATTCACCTTTGCTATAGTATTGGAGTATTGGAGTACATTTTGTCTTTTATGGCTAACAGTCCCTCCTGGCCTTTAGCGGCCACCTATAATATTACGGTGGCCGCGCCGTCCTCGGAGTACTGGCCGCGCAGCGGAAATTCCGGCCCCCCCTGTGATTCCGATGATGTCCAAGGGGTTATACAGTTTGCCTGGAGGGAGGGAATAGTGAACTGAGACTATTCCCACACATTTAATGATCAATTAATTAATTGATGATGAGGAATAAAATTAAAAAATTAAAAAGGGCCAAACTTGTTGACCACGTCAACACCTCTATAAATATATAACTCGTTCCCACGAGTTATATATTTATCGTTCGTAATGGGATATCGTTTGAGGCCTTACACGAGATTGTTTGCGAGGAAGCCCATATTCCGCTTTCCATGGCGTCAAGGGCCCAATCGTAGGGTTTGGCCCAATAAGGTAATTGGGCCCAAACGTCGCACCGCCGTTCGTGCGACTCGGCGATCTTTCGCCATCCGAAAGATGCATGAGGTCCTCAGGAACGGAGAGATCATGTTGAACAATCAGTATGCCCAGGGCTACGTGTCCATGCCCGCCGTTGGTACCGGTCCCTTAGAGCGACGGGGAAAGTACACGCTGTTGAAGGAGATTCGTTTCTCGGGGACATATAGGGCGTTTTCCGGAGCCCCAACGCCCCCACCTGCCACGCCATCTGTGGTGGACGTCAACGCGACAATGGTCGACGCTAACGCAGGGGCGTCGACGTACGCGATCCCCGTCGGGGATTATTTTTTATTCCCCGTCCCCGGCCCGAACGGGTAACGGGGATCCCCGCGGGGAATCGGGGAATTTCATTTTAAACAAAAAATAACATTGTAAACAATTTTAAACACTAACTAGTGAGTTTGAAACAATTTTTTAAGCACTAAATTAAGATAAAAAATATTACTTAAATAAACAATTATAAATAACATGCAAATGAAGTTATTTAACTACTAGAAAGACAAACATATAAGATTAAAATATCATTTTATTTCCAATATAAAGTATTGGAAATTCGTATATATTAATATATGATTATATAAAGTATTGGAAATTCGTATATATTAATATATGATTATATATATATATATATATATATATATATATATATATATATATATATATATATTAATGTGGTGAAATCGAGTCGGGGACGAATCGGGCGGGCCGGGGTGAATGCCCATCCCTAGTGGTGTTCTTATTAACATGCATGCGTTTTAATACATAATTTTATAATAATTGATCCAACCGTTATCACATACTAATTACAGAAAAGTATCTCCTAAAATTTCCTAATTATTTCTTAAAAATAATGTAAAAAATTGCTTTTAACAAGTTATTAAATTCGTTAATGTGCCATTTTTCAAACCTGCTTTTATATTAGCTCTATATATATCATATAGTAAAATATTAAATATTTTGATACGTGTTTTTTGGTACTTCGTATTTTTATTTAGTTATCCTTACTTATTTATTAAGGCTAGTGGTCAAATAGAAACCACTTTTAAAATAAAAATTAGAAACCTCTTTTAGCCTTATAGGATCTAATTAAATCTAATGGTCCCATTTAAACACTCACACCCAATTTAAATATATATACCTTCCCACATACAAACCCAGCTCACCCACACCCATTGCCATTACCACCTCCACCATCTTTTTCGGCGACCTCCGGTCATCTTCTCCAGCGAGCTCGAATTTTTCGACGAGCTGAAAATTTGTGGCTCCTCGTTTTTCTTTCCGACTTCTGACCCTGTAGGGGTACCATCTTCATCGTCTTTCTCTGCCATTCCAAGCTTCAGAGAGCTTCTGTTCGTCGTTTCCTTTCGCCATCATCGTCGTGGCTATTCTAATCATTTTTGTTCGTCATTGTCTGCGGTGATGATTTTACAAATATGATTTTATGTGTATGTGTGTGTATTTTAAAGTTTAGATCTTCTGCTGAACTGGTAATAGTCAGTGATTTTCACCGTATAAATTTATGATTTCTATAATATAAACGGTTAATGTTTGTTATATGATTTAGTGATTTCTTAATATAATTTAATATATTAAGAATAACATATCAGATGAACATGAACAGATTAGTGATGAACAATAGTCATCGACGACAAGTTTCGAGCAATGAAGAACAATGAACGACGAATTTCGATCTGGACAGCGGTGATGGTAGTGTGGTGGATGGCAGCGGTGGTGGTGGTGGGGTGGTGGGTGGTGGTGGTGGTGTGGTAGTTTTCTTCGATATGTGGTGATGGGTGTTAAAAGTACGTAATTTTAGGGATGTAAATTAGTGGGGTTAGGCTTTTAAATAAATAAATAAATAAATAATGTATTGGTTTCTAGGTTTCTATTCTAAGGGTGTTTCTAGTGGAATAGGACCCTATATATTAATATGTTTTTACCTAAATACATTTACTTATATCTATTTATACTATTATATTAAAATCAAAATATTGAAATATATGAAAAATGTACAATTATAAATAACTAATCAATTCCCTTTTCTATGTAAAGTATGTTACCTTTTATATTTTTTCAATAACTAATCAATTTCTTTTTTCAGGTAAAACTTACATGTTCCATTTAATAAAATATTGTAATTACTAATAACTTATCGATTACCTTTTTCAGATAAAATATGTTACCTATTCTACATTTGTTAATTAAAATTCCATTTTTTTTAAAATATCACGGGTACCACATATATAATTATTATAAGTAAATTATATCATTAAAAATTTTGAACCAAAACAATTTGTATATTAAAATTATCAATACAAATTAATAAAAAAATATGTAATATTAAATCCGTGCATTGCACGGGTATAAGTAAATATATGTTTAGATAAATTTACTTCTATTAAGTGTTTGATAAAAATTTACAACTGGTTTGAATATGAGAAATAACACATCTTTCAATTGTTAAGTATAAAAAATATCATAATAATTTTATTGAATTATGGAAAACTAATTGCACAAAGATTATGAGTAAAAATGATTACGAAATAGCATGATTCAAATTATTATTTTCACTACATTATAACCCGTGATACGCACAAGGATATATTAAAATAATAATAACAATAATAATAATAACAATAATAACAATAGTAGTAGTACTAATAATAATATTAATTAATTTTATATTTCAAAATGAATATTATAATTATAAAAGAATTAATATTAATAAAATAAATATGTTATTTAAATGTTATAATAAGTTTATTTTAGAATTAGTTAAGTATTTTATGGTACATATTATATATCTATATATTAGAAATTTATGCATTCAAAAGTTTATACTAACTTTATAAATCTACATTTTATGATAATTTGTCTTAAAGAATTTACCAAAATTCAAAGATTCATTCAAAATTTTATTAATAGACTTAGTATAAATAATACAAATCATATTAATGATATTTTTTTTTTGCTAAATTATATTAATGATATTTAAATGTTAGGTACTGTAAGTTTGTAGAAGGGGGGTTGAATACAAACTATGCCGTTTAATCGAAATTTGTTTATTTAATTTAAACTTGGTTAAACAAATTTGTGCAAAATTAAATGAAATAAAGTTTAAGTTAAATATAATGATGGGGTGTTTGGAAGAAATTATTTTTCAAAATAAGTCAACTTATTTTAAGTTGAAAGTTAAGATTCCTAACTTTCCAACTTATTTTCCAACTTATTTTTGCAACTTATTAAATCTCAAACATATATTAAATACTTGTGTAAATTTTTTTTATCAAAATATAAAATTTTTACCCGAAAATAAGTCCGTAAGTCCTTAAGAAAAGTTTAGCCAAACAGGCACGATATATTAAACTTGAGAATTGTTATAATCATTGTACAGAGTAATATCTAGTTAATAAAAACAAATTAGAAAATTTGACATAAATTTTTCTAGATTTGTTAATAAAAATCGAGATATAAATTAGCTGTAAAAACTCGCTAATAGTACAAGAGTGGTAAGTAATCAAGTTTGAACGGATAGAATATTACAAATACTAAAGTCTTGATTTTCAAGGAATTTAATGAACTTGCAATCTTGTATTTAAGATGAGAGAGTTCTTGCTGGGTTTTTTTTTCCTTGATCTGATATTATTAAGTGACTAAACCAACCAGCCGCCTTATATATTTATGTTGAATCAGTCTTGGAAGTCCCTGCCAATTTCACTTTGTTTTAACCCATCAAGGGGTATCAGATTTTTTGGTAAGAGTATTGAGGAGTTTAACTTTGGTAAGGGTATTATTCTGCACTTCCAAGGGTATCCAGTAAATTCCTTCAGTAAGGATATTTAACTCTACTAAGGGTATCAAGGATAATTCGGTAAGGGTATTGGTTTGTGCTTTCAAGGGTATCTGCTTAGTAAACTCAGTTAGGATATTCTTTATACTACTAAGGCTATCAAGAATACAAGGATATCAGTTTTGCATTCCAAGGATATTTCTTCAAGTATTTCGGTAAGGATATCAGAATACCATTATTAGTATAAATCTAAAATACTCTTTGAATTAATTAAAAATTAGAATATTAATTAACTTTGACAATTAATTTATTAAATAAATTAATTCTTACATAATTAATTTATTAAATAAATCAACTAATAATGTAGTTAATTAATGTAAAATTATTATTAATTGTGGATAGCCGGATAGGCGATATCGTCGTCCCAATAAGATGAGAGGTTGTGACATTCCAGATCGACATGGATGAGTGTATTTGATGCTTTTATAAGAGCAAGTTAATATAACGCAAATCAAAATTGCTAACTTACAATGTGGTGAATTTTAGGTCAAGAACTTGATCAGATTTTAAAACAAAGTATTTAGAACATGATCCAAGTTCCTGCTATTATGCTTAACCGACCAACTTAATTATCACGTTTTACTCTTTTAGAAAAAATTTGAATTATTATCACAATTTAAGTAATAACTTGTGCCAATTTTTATAATGGTAATTTTTTAAAAAGGTCAATTTTAAATCTTAATTTAATATTTTATATAAATTTATAAAAAAATTAAACTATTTGTTATTAATAAAAATTATTCACCGAACAGTGCAACTTGAAAAATGCACATAAATTCAATAATTTCAAAATTCACCTTTATTAAAAATATACAGGTTTTAGATTGCACACAACGTTATTGATTCAATATATAGAACGTTAAAAATAATTTCAAAATTCATCAAAATAATGCTTATATGACATTAGTACAAATACTTATGTCTGATGCTAGATAATAGTCTATTCCTCGCACCAGTTATAAAATATGTAAAATTTATATAAAAATTAATAATCTTCGATTCCCCGTGAAGTCCTTGTTTCCCATCTGTGACGAGAAGCAAAATAATTCCCGTTTAAGAATCGAGACAGGTTTGATAATTGGATTCAAATTCAGGGATCGAGAGTGAGGATATTACTTCTCAGCTCCGAAGTGACCCGATATTCATTCCTAAATACAATATTTGTACTCATTTAGTAAATACAAATTACATGTCACAAACTAAAAAATGTA
This sequence comes from Saposhnikovia divaricata, assembly GCA_036435485.1. NCBI lineage: Eukaryota > Viridiplantae > Streptophyta > Magnoliopsida > Apiales > Apiaceae > Saposhnikovia > Saposhnikovia divaricata. The sequence continues at coordinate 64,474,056 of CM071598.1, forward strand.
TCATTCATTAATTCTAACAGCTAAATTAGCAACGTTGCACATGTTAGTAACGTCTTACGTACAAATCATAAGCATTGATAATTAGTCAACTTACATTTGGTATATCTGAAATACTATACATATTTATCAATAAACGAACAATTAAGAATGTTATAATTACTTGCTGTAATTTTTTTTTATTATAGAAAATGACATGTGCCTTGTACGAGTTATTATTGCACTTTATTTATCCATAAACAGATAAAGAATCCTAAAATTAGTTGTACAAAAAGAAACTAGCTTACATACAACAATACTCTATTACCTTTTTCAAGGTTGCACTTACTGTCGTACCAATTAATTAATATTTTTCACACTTAACAACGATATATTTGAAATTGACAATCCTTCTAGATCAGTCATAATGTGTTTTATAATTTTGAATGTATTTAAATGTTGTGTTTCCTATTATTTATGTTTTCAACTAAATTCGCAAAATAATATTGTACACGAAATAAAGTGAGGATATTAGAACAAATAAGTCATAGACAAACAAAGGTCTATAAAAATTAAATTGATATTTTTCAAATAATATTATTACACTTGTATTCAACCCCTTGTAAAAAATAACACGTACCTCGCACGGGTTATTGTGCTAGTTATATTACTTACTATAAAACAAAATAATATATTTCAAATATTGTAATTAATTAGTAAGAGTAAAGAATACATAAGAATTAATTGCATAAATAATTTAAATTATTTTTATGAACTGGTAATGGACACATTTATCGAGTATATTCATGACGTTACTTAACGAACTTGTTCATAAATTTGGTAAAAAGACATGTTTATAAACATATTAATCGAACTTATTTGCGAACTATCAAGTCGAACTCTATTATTGTTGAGTATTGAATATACCAAAGAGAATACAAAGGGGGGTGAATGGATTCTCTAACTTTTCTTCGAATCTGCTTAGTGGTGTATGTGGTAAAGTATATGCTTTTTACTTAAACAAATATGAGTGCGGAAATATAAGACACAACAACACAGTACTCACTTTAATCTAATATTTTATTAGATCAAAATGTTGCTACAACCTGATAACACAAGTTCATATTCTCAGCTTCTTTCTCAGAGAGATGTATTTCCTGAATGTGTATCTTGCAAAGCTTAACTACTAGAGAAGTGAGGTTGTACTCTTATAGAACATGAGTACACCCTACTTACTACAAATAAGGTTACATGATAAATTACTTTCTAGTATGTCTATCCTTTTTGAGTAACATCCAAACGGCTTGAGATTTGACTTCCTTTAACTCTGTTCAGATCCACTTCTTTAGCAGCTTGTCTCTTGAAACATCTCTCTAAGCTTCTTTGTAGTCTTTCCAAAAATACTTTACAGTACTGTGGTCCTGAAAGCGTTTTGGCTTGCTGCAGGTTTCTGACTTGTACAATTCTTCAGTATTTTGTCTCCAAGACTGTATTCGAGAAGTAACTGAGTGCTTGATTCGAGAACTAGAATTGACTTGATAGATAACTCTGAGTTCTCGAATACTGTATAATTATCATATTGAATCACTTCTCGAATTAGTCTTTTCTCCAAGAATCCTTAAGTCGTCGAATAGAACACTTGACTTGTCGAATTCCTGAGATGTCGAGTAGCTTCTTGAGTCCTTGAGATATCGAATACAACTTTGACTTATTGACTCTTAGAGAACTCGAATACCACTTTGACTTGTTGACTTCTTGAGTTCTCGAATAGAGTATTAGACATGTCGAATCTCTGAGTTATCGAATGACACTTTGACTTGTTGACTTCTTGAGTTCTCGAATAGAGTATTAGACACGTCGAATCTCTGAGTTATCGAATGATACTTTGACTTGTTGACTTTCAGAGATGTCGAACAGTGTCCTTAGAGATATCGAATCCTTGACTAGTCGAATGCTAGACTTCTCGAATATGACAAACATACTTCTCGAATTGGTACTTAGGCAAATTTTTGTTCTTCAAATTTCAACTTTATTTATTTTGAAAGTCTTGATCTTCAAGCTTGAGGCATGATCCTTGGAACTTTTTTCAAGCATTATTCTCTGACTTTTAATTACAGTTACATAGATGGAAATTGATGCCTATTACACGTACTACAACAAGTAGAAACTCTACAGCTAGAGGTTCCCTCAGTTAAGAGGTCATATAAGTAATGCATAGCTTTACAAACAATTAGGCTTGTTATTAGATATATACAGGCATGCCTCTGTGACTAACAATCTCCCCCAAATTGTGAGTAAGACCCTTAGTCACAATTTAATATCTGATAACAAGCTTAACATACATAAAGATAGAACATTAACAGTACATGTATGAATTTTGATAGACATCATGAATAGAACTACAAGATGTGTGATCTTACAGACTATGATGAAATACTAGCCTTTGTCATTTGATTCCATCTCCATTGCTTTGGCTTGTAGATCATCATATGCCTTCTGTTTCCTTTCTTTTTCCTTCCTTTCATTCTCATCAATAGCCCTTATGATCTCTGCCATATCATCCAGTTCTTCAATCAGAATTGAGTTTTTGAAGTCTTCAAGTACTGGTTCCAGAATGTTTGAAGGGTAGTGATTGAGTATATTCATTCTTATATTGACCTGATCTCTATTTCTTCTCCTATACTTCACCATACAGGGGTTTAACTTAACTCTACACAATCCTTTTGCCCTTAGCTTTTCTGCTTCAACTTCCAGCCATTTCTCAAAGCACCCCTTTCTTATCTTCTCATCATAGTCTCTCTTCATTTTCACAAAGTCAATCAACTCCAGCTTCCATACCCTCTCCACCTTGTCTTTAGAATCCAACATTGCAATAATTCTTTCTATGTCATATAGCTTGCCCCAATTTTGACATCCCCCTTGTTTGAATTTCTTCTGTCTTCCATCAGTGTATTTGATTTCAAGGCAGTCATTCACAATGGCAACATGGTAGATTCTTTGAGATCTTAGAAATTGCAGTTGGTCTTCATCAAAGTCTTCATCTATTGGTTGGAGTTTTAATCCTGGAATGATTGTTAGGGCCCTTGATTTAGATGGCTTCACTCTTCTTGCAGCTTGTTTGAACTTGGTCTTTTTCACTTTGTTGATTAGCAGAAACTTGTGACCTTTGCTTCTTGACCATTGTAGTATACCATTAGTAGTTTGCTTTTGGAAACATACAAATGGTTAACACACTAAATTGACCTTTTCTTCTATCAGCTTGGCCTATGTTACCACACTAACTTCAACTGGCTGATCATCTTCATGTCTAAAGGATGGAGGTTGGTCAATTTGCATGGAACCTGCCACCACTGTGGATGTGATAGTTTACTTTTGGCCACTTGGAGTAGTGATGTGCACAGGTGGTAGAGTAACAACTGGCAGAGAAGATGGAGGTTCATCAATTTTAGCTTTCCCTTTGTCTTGAACATGAGTTCTAGATTTTGAAGTTCTTGGTTGACCACCCTCAGTTATGACAATGCCTTTCTCCTTAGGTTTCTCCTCCTTAGGCTTCTCCCCCTTAGGCTTTGAGTTCCTTAAGGTCTTCTTCTCCCCCTTAGACTTGTTGTCAGGCACAGAGACTTTGGTAGGGGCCTTTGGTTTGAAAGAGGTGGGATTGACAGATTCATCAGGCAGAAGGAGTCCCATGTGCTTCATCATAGCAGACAGCATCAGTTGTTGGTGAAGAAGAACTTCAGCTGTGATGGTGGCTTGAGTGTCCAACTTGTCAGTAAAAGTTGCAACTGTGTCTATAAGCTGAGCATTTGACTGTTTGAGTGAGCTCACTTCCTTTTCAAGAGTATCCACCTTGGTGAACAACTCAGAGGCTTTAAATCCAGAAAGAGATTGTTCCTTGAGTCTCTGCACTTCAAACTTTGACATGTCATGGAGAGGGACTTCAATCACCAATTTATCACCATATTGGTTGGCAAAGAGAGTCCTAAGTACTGCATTGGCATCATTTGTTTGATTAGAGAGTTTTTCCATTTGAGTAGCCATATTCTTGACAACACCTTGGACTAAGACCAATGAATTATCCATCTTAGTGCAGGTGGTTTTGCATTCTTGAATGTCCTTGATGATTGAGTTGAGAGAAGGGAACTTGGAAGCAAAATCCCTTTTTATGTCATTCACTTCCTTGGTTGTGGCTGCACACACTTCATTAATTTCTATCTTAAGGCCCTTGTCAAGATAGTGTGCAACTTTCAAAGTTCCGTTGTGGGTATCATTGACAGCTTCATACACCTCACCAGGGATTAGAGATTTGGCATTGGACCATAATGAGGTGATGTACTCTTCTCTGAGGAATTGAAAACCTTCTGAGAGAGCAATGTCATAAGTACCTTGCAGCCAAGCATCTACATTACCATCTCTTTCAGCCTCATCTGCTATTTTCTCCTTTTGCATCTCCACATCTTCTTTATGACATTGCAGAATGGCTTCATAGTCTGGATTTGGCATGTCTGCAGTGAGTAGATTCTGAGCAATTTTGGTGAACTTAGGAATCTGATCCACAATTAAGTTTTGAAGAGCTTCAACCGTCAATTGTTGTGGAACAGACCCTGATCATGAAGCACTGTCATGTTGCACAGGCTTCAGCCATTGGGACATGAAGTTAGAGCTAGAGCTAGGCAAGCTAGACTCCTCAGTTACAGATTCAACTTCTGTAACCGGATGGAAAGACTCTACTACTGTTGTCTCCACAGAAGTGGGATGGGTTACAATAGTAGTTGACACAGGCACAGAGTCTCTAGTGAAAACTAGTGAATCCTCTGTGTTTGTGATGGTGTCATTAGGATATGCCCCAGCTTGCATTCCCTCACCATCTAAATGTGGTTCCTGGGTGGTGAGCAAAGTGTCATGCACTAAGTAACTTGAATCCATTGGCTCACCAAGAGAAAAGGATTCTTGGTGATCAATGCCTTGCTCCTCAATTGCTTGAGTTGCAGGCTCCAAAGAAATTTCAATATTAGATTCTGGAAGAGAAGTGTCTTTTGGAGTAGATTTTGGCAACTCCCCCTGAGAAATAGAGAGAGTTTCAAGTGTGATGTGCTCTCCACTCAGTGTAGTGCCATCCTTATCACTCCTTTGTGCAGACTCCATACAAGATTGTGCATTGGGGAGAATGCTTGATTCTATAGATGCACCCTGCTGAGAGAGTACATCTAGTGAGCTGTTTGCCCCTGATTTTACAACTTCAGCCATTTGAGTGACTGAAGAGGTGGTTTTCTTTGCTTTCTTCTTCTTTGGATTCTTTAATGGTGACAAAGGTGCCTTACTTTCTAAGCCTAATTCAGCATTCAATGCTGTTTCTGTTAGCATTTCCAAGGGTTCAAAGGCTATCTCCTTTCTCTTCTTTTTACTAACATCACCCTGTTGAGAGAGTGATGCAGTTGGCTCTGTGTTTAGTACAGTGTTTGTTTGAGGGGGTCGGTTAGCAGGCCCTGGGTTAGCATTTTGTTCAACTTGCCTGGGACTAGCTAACTCAGATTTGGAGGCAAATATTGGCATGTTGTGGGGGTAAGACTCAAATTGCCTCTGCATATGAGGGGTTATTACAAGTCTAACATCCACATCATTCCTAGTGTCCAAATTACCAAAAATGAGCTTGGTCATGGACCTAAGGTAGCCTATTCTAGTTTTATCTAAACCAGGTAAATCAGTCAATTTCTTATCTAGGTAATTAAGTACAGACTGAATGAATCTGGGAAAGAAAATATCATTACCTCTCTTATTTGTGTTCTTACCAAGTTTTCCATAGAGCTCCTGCATTATGAGCTTTCCAACATCTATCTTTCTGTCAAGGCCAATGAGTACCCTATCTGTTGAACAGGTGCACTCAATTGGTCATAACTGGATTTTCTTCCACTGAATACGTGCAGGAGTGTGGCAAACACATAATGGCAAACACATAACTGCACTCTTTCCTCAGATGCGCCCTTTTCAAGCTTCAAACCTTGATAGTGTCTGAGTACTTTATTAGGTCAAGGAACTCCACCAGTTGATCATCTGTTACTAGACCGTTATATTCATTCTGGTGAAGATCCAAGGCCTTGCTCATGTCCTCAGAGGTGATGTTGAACTCTTTACCTAGAACATTGCAGTTTATGACATGGCCTAGATTACCACCTTCAAGAGCAACAGTTTCAGTAATTGTAGTGCTCCAAAACTGTTCTAGAATGTCTAAATACAGAGTTGGGTTGGCCGTAAGTGCTCCTTTGATATACGATTCAGACATCCACTTGACAAAACACTTATAATTGGCATTTGGAGCTTCGACATCACTTGAGAGAGCGATGAAGTTGGTGTTGAATTTCACGGTTGCCATTGATACAGAGAAAAGAAAGAAGAGAATGAAGGTCGAAGAAGAAATTTAGCTTTTTGAGATTAGGGTTTTCAGGGGTTTTGGAACTTTAGATGCTTGAGAAATCGAATGAAATGAATAGAATAGATGTAGAATTGTATAAGTATGAAGTACTTGAATTGTCGATTAGATATATGTTTTGTATCGACAAGTCAGGCATTCGAGAAGTAGAAATCAACTATTCGATAAGTCAAGAAAGGCTTAATCGATATCTCAAGCAGTTTGTAACTTACAGCTGGCAGTTTATCGAACTTAGAAGTAATTCTAAATTAAATAAAATATGTTTTTATGAGTGAATTAAAATTTAAAACAAAATCCAAAAACGGTTGAAATTCAGCGAGAATTCAGCCTTTTCAAATGATTCGAGAACTCAAATACAGTATTCGAGAACTCAGTCATTAGAGAACTAAATTACCATATTCGAGAAGTCAAGCATGCCTCTGTTCGATATCTCTAAAAGGCTCTGTTCGAGAACTCGAGAGTGCTCCAAAGAGACTTGTTAGAGAAGTCAAGCAGTGAATCATTAGAGAAGTCTGACTTATCGAAATATTCTTTTCACTCATAAAAATTCAATTTTCACTATCTTTTAAAAATTCACCAGACATATTCAATGAAGAATATTCTAACAAATTAAATAGTGATTTTCTCAAAATTTCATAGAAATTTCAAGTTGATATAATATGATTTTTCAACATATGCAACAGATTTGAAATATTTATAAATCATATTTCAGCCAACACTTACCTCAAAATTATTAAGCATTTAGATAAAGTAAGTGTTTACTGCTGCAACAATCTAGTTGACATTTTCACTTAGCCAGATTCTAAAGAATTCAGCATTCCAATCTCACTAACCAACCTTGTGAAGGTGGCTTCATCCAATCGCTTAGTGAATATATCAACTAATTGTTTATCTGTGGAGCAGCTCAATGGTTCCATTAGTTGCATGCTCCCTAATAAAATGATATCTGATGTCAATGTGCTTTGTTCTAGAATGATTGACAGGATTAGCAACTATAGAGATTACACTTGTGTTGTCACACATGATTGGAATTCTTTCCAACACAAGTCCATAATCTTTAAGTTGATTTCTAATCCAAAGCACTTGAGCACAGCAACTTCCAACAGCTATGTATTCAGTCTCAGCTGTGGAAGTTGACACAGATTGTTGTTTCTTCCTGTACTAAGAGAATAACCTTTGTCCAAGAAACTGGCAGCTACCTGAGGTTCTTTTCCTATCCACTCTGCATCCAGCATAATCAGCATCAGAACAACCAACCAGATTGAACCCTGTGTCCTTAGGATACCATAAACCCAAGTTTGGAGTGCCCTTCAGATATCTAAAGATCCTTTTAATAAAAATCGTATGTGATTCCTTTGGATTTGACTGAAACCTTGCACACAGACATGTAGCAAACATGATGTCTGGCCTACTTGCAGTGAGATAGAGTAGAGAACCAACCATGCCTTTGTACACTGAGATAGCTACATTCTTGCCCTTAGCATCTTCATCCAATTTGGTGGCAGTGGCCATGGGTGTCTTAGCAAGTGAGCAGTATTCTAAGTCAAACTTCTTCAATAAATCCTTGATGTACTTGGTTTGACTGATAAAGATACTATCCTTCCTTTGACTAACTTGTAACCCAAGAAAGAATGTCAACTTTCCCATCATGCTCATCTCATATCTGCTATGCATGAGCTTGGAGAATTTCTCACACAGCTTCTCATTTGTAGAGCCAAATATGATATCATCCACATAGATCTGAACTAGGATAATATCATCACCATGCTTCTTGTAAAACAGTGTCTTGTCCAATGTGCCTCTAATGAATTGATTTTCAAGAAGAAATTGTGATAAAGTGTCATACCATACCCTTGGAGCCTTCTTAAGTCCATACAATGCCTTAAGCAATCTGTAGACAAATTCTGGGAAATGTGGATCCTCAAAGCCAGGTGGTTGTTGCACATATACCTCTTCTTCCAACTCTCCATTCAGAAATGCACTCTTGACATCCATTTGATAGACTTTAAAATTTGAATGGGCAGCAAATGCCAAGAATATTCTGATGGCTTCCAATCTAGCAACAGGGGCAAATGTCTTATCATAATCAATGCCTTCCTGTTGAGAGTATCCTTTTGCAACCAACCTTGCTTTATTTCTTACAATTACACCATCTTCATCCATCTTATTTTTCAGAACCCATTTTGTTCCAACTATGGTTCTGTTCTTTGGTGCAGGCACAAGTTTCCATACTTTATTTCTTTCAAATTGATTCAGCTCCTCTTGCATAGCAATAATCCAATCTGGATCCAACAGTGCATCATCAAGTTTCTTAGGCTCAATCTGAGATAGAAAGCAACCATAGAGACACTCATTTTGAGTTGCTCTCCTAGTCCTCACTCCTGCATTTGGATCTCCAATAATTTGCTCTGCAGTGTGTGATCTATCCCATTTTCTTGAATGCTTAGTCTGATTTCTCAACCTTGAGGTTGCTTCATCATCCAAGTCATGATCATCTTCATTTCCTCCCCCTGTGAAGTTGCCACTATTCACAGGTGTGTCTTAAATGCTTGTCTCTTCACTGTTGATTGGCACAAATTCTTCTCTTGCTTCATCATTCACTAGAATTTGTTGAATTGAAGTCTCAACTTCTGTTTCAATCTCTTCATCAGAATCATCTAGATTTTCAAACATTAATGGATCTTTATCTTCATCATTGGCTTCTTCTAATCCAGGTAGTTTGCTGTCATCAAAAGTCACATCTATGCTTTCCATAACTTTCTTTTGACTGATGACATAACTTTGTATGCAATTCTTTCCATAGAATAGTCAAGAAAAATTCCCTCAAATGCATTTGCATCAAACTTCCCAACATATTCTGAATTATCTTTCAACACAAAGCATTTTCTTCCAAAAGTATGAACATACTTTAGAGTAGGCTTCTTTCCAGTCATCAAATTTTAAGGTGTCTTTTCAGTGTTTTTGTTGATGAGGGTTCTGTTCTGGATATAGCATGCAGTGCTCACAGCCTTAGCCCAAAAACATGTAGGCATCTTTGCATCAAGTAACATTGTTCTAGCAACTTCAATCGGAGTTATATTTTTTCTCTCAACAACTCCATTTTGTTGTGGAGTCCTTGGAGCTGAAAATTGTTGAGAAATGTCATTCTCTTTGCAAAATTCTTCAAGTAAAGCATTTCTGAACTCTGTTCCATTATCACTTCTCAATGCAATCACACTTGCATTATTGACCTTCGTTTCCTTATCAATTTTCTTTATGTGCTCAATGATCACTTGTGGAGCCTCATCCATTGATGCTAGAAATTCCAACCATGTATACCTTGTGTAGTCATCAACCATCACTAGGGCATACTTCTTTCTTGAGAGTGACATAATATTGACAGGCCCAAATAAATCCATATGAATTAATTGCAGGGGTTTGGTGATTGGTGTCACTGTCTTTGACTTGTGGCTTGACCTTTTCATTTTTCCTTTTTGGCAAGCCTCACACACTCCTTCTTGACAGAACTCAAGTGTGGGCATACCTCTCACTAACTCTCTCTTGAATAGAGAATTAATGGCCTTGAAGTTCAGGTGTGATAGCTTTTTGTGCCACAACCAACAATCTTTGTTTGAGGCCTTTGAATAAAAGCAACAAATTTTACTCCAGATAGAGCAAGATCACCAGTCTTTTTGTAGGAGATCAAACATTCATCTTTGTCAAAATTTACCTTGAATCCTCTATCAGTAAACTGATCAACACTTAGCAGATTATGCTTGAGTCCCTTGACTAGTGCTACATCTTCAATGATGACATTTCCAACTTTCAACTTGCCATATTCCAATGTGTTACCCATGCTATCATCTCCAAAAGCAACCATTGGGCCAGCCTTCTCCTCATACTGTGATAGCAGGGCCATATCACCAGTCATGTGATTTGAGCATCCACTGTCCAAAATCCACATGACCTTCTTTTCATTTTCTTTGCCCTGCAAACACAAAGGTATTACTTCTCCTTCGGTACCCAAACAAGTTTGGGTCCACTTGGCTTAGAAACAGATTTATCAAAAACAGCATGCTTATCAACTTTCTTAGGACTAGTCTTCTTGTCACTGTTAGAAGTCTTAGAATCTGAATTCTTAGACTTAGGTGACAGAGGTACCTTCCTAACTCTAGGAGGACTTGAAGACTTTGGCTTTTTGTAGTGTGTGTGAATGTTGTGACTGATGCAACCATCCATGAATTGTCTTCTCAAATTAAAACAGCTAGTCATAACATTCATGTTGCATGGCATACAGTCAAGTTTATCACAGAAAGGTGAATCTCTATGTCTTAAAGGCACAGAGCAATCATAGAAAGGCTTAGCTACACTACCAGTTGGTTTCTTGCATGCATAAGTTAAGTGATTAGTGCTAAAACAGTTTTGACAAACTTTCCTAGGGGCATTTGGCACATAAGCATAATTATTATTCTTGTTTATCCCTAGATTTCCATTCCTGTTTTGTTTCTTATTAGCCACTTTCTTCTCAGATTCATTTTTCCCAGCTGAAACAAACTTCACAAACTTCTCAGGTCTAGGTCTACCTCCTACTGGCTTCTTGGCTTTTGCCTTGACACTCTCACTCTCAGAGGATGCTGGTTGTTCACTAGACTGTGCCTCATCCTCATCATTCAATATTTGCTTAATGAGTAAGGCATCCTCATCAATTTCAAATGTTGGTTCTTTAAAAATTGGAGACTCAGTCTTTTTCAAAATGTGAGGCACTTCATCCTGAACAACTATGTCATCTTCAATGACAGCATAGCCTTTCCTCTATTTAAGAGTGCCATAGTCAAGTCCAATGGCAGCCTTGGGTTTAGCTTGGTTTCTCTCATGGTAGGACTGCAATAGACTAGAGGAGTTCTTAAAAGTTTTCAGTTTGAATTCATTTTCAGCTAGTTCATCCCTAAGAGCCTTCTCAACCTGACTAGCACAAAGAACCTTATTCTGCAGATACTCAACTTCTTCTTAATGTTATCTACTTGCATAGCAGTTAGCTCAAGTTCCTCATTTTTCTTGTTTAACAGTTCATTTCTAGTAGACAGTTTAGTAATCTCTTCATTAGTAGCAGTCATACTAGTATGGATATTAAACATTTCAATAGACAGTTGTTCAACCATACACTTATATTCAGAAACAGACATATCTATGGTAGTGAGAGATGGTACCTGAGAGTCAGATGAAGATTATTCATCCTTGGAATCAGCCATCAAGGCATAGTTGCAAAATTCTTGCTCTTCTCCATCACTATCAGAGTCATCCCAACACTTCCCTTCAGCTATGTAGGCCTTGCCTTGTGTTTGCTTTTTCAGAAGGGCCTCATACTTAACGTCAAGCTCTAGAAACTCATTATCCTTCTTTTAGGCTTCTTGCATTCACTAGCAAAATGCCCTAGGTCATTTCATCTATAACACCTTATAGATGACCTATCCACATGGCTGGTTTTGAATTTATTCTTGTTTGCTTTCACAGGTGTCTTGCTCTTGTTGAATGAATGGTTTTGAGATCTAGGTTTGAAGGGTTGGTTCCTCTTGAATCTGATGTTTGGAAATTTCCTGGCCATGAAAGCATATGAAGTGTTCTCCATGCCATCTAGTTCTTCAAGAGTATAGAACTCATCTTCTTCCTTCTCTTCAATAGGTTCAGTCACTTCAACTTCAGTTTCTTCATCATCTACTATCTCCTCTATCCTCAGCTGACTTGTAGATGCTTCTAGGTCTTGAACAGATTTGCTGACAATCAATGCACATGATGTGTTTATCATTTTGCCTTGGTTGGCTTGGATAGCCCTATTCTGAAGCAATTCAAGCTCATGAGTCTTTAAAACCCCATAGAGCACATCATATGTGATTTTGTTCAAATCTCTTTCCCTTAGAGAAATGACCCTCTGCTCTAGGTGGTTTGGAGAAGACAATAGAAACTTCATGTTCAACTCCTTAGTGCCGTAACCCTTCCCATTCATCTGTAGCTCAGTCACCAGCTTGTGAAACCTTTCAAACATGTCAGTAATACTTTCCTTGGGTTGTGCCATGAAAGCTTCATACTGTGTGACCAGTATCTGTTTCTTGTTTTCTCTAACCTCCTCTGTCCCTTCACAAAATACCTCAATGTGATCCCACATCTCTTTTGCTGATTTGCATGAGGCTATATTGGCAAACATTGACATCTCCATAGAATCTATTATCAGCAGCATGAGATGACTATCCAGGGCAACCTTATCTTTCTCTGAGTCTGTCCATTTGGATGGTTCCTTGGCCACATAAGATCTTGGAATGGTTGTGGTTCCAACTGTCTTTTCAGGGATCTCTTGTTGTGGAACAAAGAGACCATTCTTGAGGATATCAGGATATAGAGGGTTAGTAGCTTTGATGAACAACAACATTTTAATCTTCCAGAGGTTGTAATTCTCTTTGTCAAACTTAGGGACCTTCACTGTTCCAGTAGTCTTTGGTGTATTCATGATCATTTTCTGTTTTTTAATAAACAGCCTGCTCTGATACCACTTGTTGAGTATTGAATATACCAAAGAGAATACAGAGGGGGGGTGAATGGATTCTCTAACTTTTCTTCGAATCTGCTTAGTGGTGTATGTGGTAAAGTATATGCTTTGTGCTTAAACAAATATGAGTGCGGAAATATAAGACACAACAACACAGTACTCACTATAATCTAATATTTTATTATATCAAAATGTTGCTACAACCTGAGAACACAAGTTCGTATTCTCAGCTTCTTTTCAGAAAGATGTATTTCCTGAATGTGTATCTTGCAAAGCTTAACTACTAGAGAAGTGAGGTTATACTCTTATAGAACATGAGTACACCCTACTTACTACAAATAAGGTTACATAATAAATTAATTTCTAGTATGTCTATCCTTTTCGAGTAACATCCAAACGACTTGAGATTTGACTTCCTTTAACTCTGTTCAGATCCACTTCTTTAGCATCTTGTCACTTGAAACATCTCTCTAATCTTCTTTGTAGTCTTTCCAAAAACACTTTACAGTACTGTGGTCCTGAAAGCGTTTTGGCTTGCTGCGGGTTTCTGACTTGTACAATTCTTCAGTATTTTGTCTCCAAGACTGTATTCGAGAAGTAACTGAATGATTGATTCGAGAACTAGAATTGACTTGATAGATAACTCTGAGTTCTCGAATACTGTATAATTATCATATTGAATCACTTCTCGAATTTGTCTTTTCTCCAGGAATCCTTGAGTTGTCGAATAGAACACTTGACTTGTCGAATCCCTGAGATGTCGAGTAGCTTCTTGAGTCCTTGAGATATCGAATACAACTTTGACTTGTTGACTCTTAGAGAACTCGAATACCACTTTTACTTATTGACTTCTTGAGTTCTCGAATAGAGTATTAGACATGTCAAATCTCTGAGTTATCGAATGACACTTTGACTTATTGACTTTCAGAGATGTTGAACAGTGTCTTTACAGATATCGAATTCTTGACTAGTCGAATGCTAGACTTCTCGAATATGACAAACATACTTCTCGAATTGGTACTTATGCAAATCTTCATTCTTCAAATTCAAACTTTGTTTATTTTGACAGTCTTGATCTTCAAACTTGAGGCATGATCCTTGGAACTTCTTTCAAGCATTATTCTCTGACTTTTAATTACAGTTACACAGATAGAAATTGATGCCTATTACACGTACTACAACAAGTAGAAACTCTACAACTAGAGGTTCCCTCAGTTAAGAGGTCATGTAAGTAATGCATAGCATTATAAACAATTATGCTTGTTATTAGATATATACAGGCATGCCTCTGTGACTAACAATTATGATCATGTTCGGCTCATTTATAAATCGATATTTAAAATCTTGTTCAGGATCAATTCGATAATGAATCGAATATAGCTCAAATCATTTTTTAAAAAAAAATTGAACGTCGAACCATTTACGAGTATATCATCTAATTTACGGCCCTACATTTGCATTATAGTTGCATTTTTCACAAAATTTACCGAATTTTAGTTCAAGAAGACCAAAGAAATATATAATATTAATGCATACAAATTTCCAACATATTGACTATATCCACTCTTCTCTCTCGCTAAGAAAGGCAGCCTTCCTCTTCGTTTTATCAACATAGTTGCCAATGCTTTATCGGTGTTTTCGATGAAAACCCACAAATCCTTTAATTTGTTTTGCTTGTTTCGTGTTTTCTTCAATAAACTTCCTTTATGGATAAGAATTTCTACCTATTTAATTTGTTTGATTTGCTTTTTTATATCTAAATCATTCGAGTTTTCGGTTTTCTTTTTTCTTCTATTCAAGCGGGGCTTATTGGATTAGAGAGTGGACAAAATTATCCCTTATTGTGGTTCCGTTTCTCAGATCTAAGTCATTTTAATTTGGAATTTCGGTATGGAATTTCAGTTTGTTTCCTCTCTTTGGTGAGTGGGTGTTGTTCTCCCCTTTATTATGATTAGTGTTTTTTTTATAAATGAATTAATTCAATAATAAAAAGCCATACGGCATCTACATAAATAGTCGCGTCGAACAAACAAAACACATAAACAATCACTAATTAATCCATTCTTCTTAGTGATAAAATCACGTGATTTGTTGAAGATGATATTTACACATGCTTCGCCACTTCCGCTTCCGCCATAACCAGTTTGAGCTATCGACCGAGAATGCAATCCCCTAAAAACTTTTATTACTAAATCAAGCACCATACTCACACAATTGGTGAGAAAATAACAAAACTCACACAAACGGTGAGGCATCAAAAAAATCGATCTTACAACTTTAAAAATGAGACTACAAAATAAAGTTACAAACTAAAACCAAACGCGAACGAAAAGTGACAAACTAGCAACCTTAGATTTGTAACTGCGAAAATTAAATACTAGCTAAAACAAGACAATCCTTAGATCTGGGGAACAAACCAAAAAGAACAAGATAACTCGGACCACTTTCGAGAACAAAATCACTGGGAAGAACGAGAAATCTAGAGCTCCGTGGAAGGCCAAATCGGAAAAGTCTTTGAAGCCTTAGATCCGAAAATACAAACTAATGCCAAATCTTAAGAAAAAAAATAGACCAATCTTACCTAACAAGGAAGATTTTTAGGAAAATCAAAACTTTAAAATAAGGTTTATTGAAAAAAGGAAGAAAACACAAAGAAAATGAAAGGGTTTGGGGCTTTCCACCGGTGGAGATCTGGTGGAAGCCCAGACGGCTGCTAAGCAAAAGAAAAAGAAGATGAGCGGCTTGGAAGTGAGAAGAGCTAATTAATTTAAAAAGATTATTATGATTAGTGTTGATTTTGAGTGAGTGATAAGAGTTTATATGGGATTGCATTTTTGGTTGATAGCTCAAACGGGTTGTGGCGATACATGTAAATATATCATTTTCAACATATCGCTTGATTGTCTTTTCATAAATACTAGCCTATAACCCGTGTGATGCACGGCTTTCTTAAAATTAAATAATTTTTTATTTATATTTTAATAATTTTTTATCTTCTATATATATATATTACTTAATATAATATTGGCATAATATTTATTATTAAATAATAATTGATTAATTATATGATATATTATTCGAATTATGACTATATTTTGTCATAATAATATAAATATAAATGGAAGTATCGTATGTACTTACATTCAAATTTTTGTTGATATTATTATATTCAAATTATGATTCCATAATAATGCATAATGTAATACTCCGTATTTGTTTAAAATAAAATTTAATATTGATTTGTAATTGTGTGAAATTTTTATTGTTTATTATATAGTTTTAGTTTGTTTTCACTTCGTTGATTTATAATTTATTGTAAATTTGTTAATAAATATGTAATATTAAAATTATTAAAAATGGTTTTGAAAATATTTGGTTTTCAAGTACTTATAATAGTCTAAAAAAGTTGGGTGAGGAAGAATTTTAACTCAAATATAACCAAAAGAATATGTAAGTGAATATTAATTGGAGTGTAATTTAAAGAGTTTGTTATTAAGTTAAATATGTGGTTTATCTTTTGTAAAATTACATTTTATATGTATTTTAATTTATTATTTCATTTTTTGAAGGTGTTAGCACAATTTTTGGAAGGTGTTAACCAACCGACCAACCAATTATACCTGTTTCGCTTATAATAGTATAACATAAATTATCATATTCAAATTATGATTCCATAATAATGCATAATATAATACTCCGAATATGTTTAAAATAGAATTTAATATTCATTTGTAATTGTGTGAAATTTTTTTTATTTATTATATAGTTTTAGTTTGTTTTCACTTTTTTGATTTATAATTTGTCGTAAATTTGTTAATAAATATGAGATATTAAAATTATTATAAATGATTTTGAAAATATTTGGTTTTCAAGTAATTGAAAGAGACTAAAAAAGTTGGGTGCAGCTGAAGAATTTTAACTCAAATATAACCAAAAGAGTATGTAACTGAATATTAATTAGAGTGTAATTAAAAAAGTTTGTTATTAAGTTAAATATGTGGTTTATTTTTTGTAATTTTACATTTTATATGTATTTTAATTTATTTTTTCATTTTTGGAAGGTTTTAGCAAAATTTTTGGGAAGGTGTTAACCGACCGACCAACCAACCAATTATACCCTGTTTCGCTTATAATAGTATAGTATAGATTGATGATTTAATCTATTTTATATTTGTTCGACTCGATCATCTTGGTAGATGTTCTATGACATTTTATTATTGAATTAACTCCATTTTTTATTATTGAATTAATGCATACAATTAAACTTGGGATATTAGAATCTTTAAAGTCAATTGTTTCCAAGACAACTGTTACGACTGGATTTCCGCCGGGTCGGCCTTCGGGTTGACCCTGAAAAGTGAGAAGAATGCGAGGGATGGTCCCCCCGATTCACCTCCGGTGTGAGAGTAAGTAAGTCACGTTTTTAGAGTACTTTGAACGTAAAGAGAGTGTGTGTGTTAGTAAATTATGAGCATGTGTCTTCTCTTGTGGATTCAATCTATATTTATACCTTAGAAATTATGTCTGTTACCTCAAAAGGGCCCCATGGGCATCATTATGTTTTCCACCACCGAAAGTAGATAAATACCGTTCAAGAAAAGAGGAGACCGTTAGCCATTTTGGGCTTCTTCTTGTTGGGCCTTCGGTTCGGCCCATCATGGGTATATGGCTTCCAACATGTCCCTAGGCTTCGTTCGGTAATGTTTTTAGGACGAAGGCTAAAGAACCCATATTTTTCATTTGACACGTTCCGTTCGGTCGCGTCTGTCGAATTTATTTGATCATTCGTTCGGTCGCACGGTGATGGACAAGAGTCGAGTTTTCTCTTAGGGAGTCGTGTCCTTTATGAGGGACAGCTGTCTGATTTTGAGATTTGCGCCTCAATCTGGGCCGTTGGATTTCGAAAGATCTCCAAGCGTCACATATCTTTTGTTTAAAAAATTACGCGACCCACATCCCTCTCATTTTATACCATCTCACAAAAAGTTTCAAACACACCTTTCTTTAAAGAGAATCTATATCGACAATTGGAACCGTCGCTTCTTCCCCGGAAAACTTGAGTTCTCCGACTTCGTTGGAGTCCCACGTTCAAGCATTTTATCCTCAGGAGTACGATCTTCTCGAGAATCTTCGAATAAGTAAGCTTTTCTTTGTCCCCCTTTTTTTGTGAAAATCGCTGTATATATACGTATGATTATATGTATATGTATGCATCTTTTAATATGTCGAAATTGCCGTATGCTATTTCTAGACCATATTCCTTTTTTCTGCGTTTTTCTTGGACGAAAAGAAAGGGTCTTGAATCTTGTTGATCTTCGAAAAGCTTCCCATAGGATTTTAAGGGATTGATTAGGGTTTCATTCAGGGTTAGGATGAGTTTTAGGGGATTGTATGGGATTGGTCTTTGGGGTAGTGGTAACTTTCTCTTGTCTTTCCGTTTTCTTTGTGTCTTGTATTTATTTTCCGTTTTCCGCGATATGCTTGTGTCCATACTCCGTCAAAACATCTTTATGTATTTGTTCGGTTATTTATGCCTTAACCTTTCTCTTTGTTTTGTGCAGTGTCTTCCCATGATGAGATCATCGAGAGGAAGCGTAGAAAGGCGGCCGACCTTGTAGCCGCAGCTCTGGCGGCCGAAGCGAATAAGGAGGCCGAAGAGACGCGCGGTTCGGTCGGTGGTGAAGGAGATAGGGCTTTGGTGAAGGTTAATCCAACCTCAAATCCGATTCAGAATTTGGATTTGGGGAATGATGTTGACCCTGCTACTCCGAATGAACCAAGGAAGAGGATTCGGTCGGAAGATTCGGGCTTGAAGGTGTATGCACCCCAATGGGGCGTCCTGGAGACCGATAAGATTATTGTCCCTGCTCCTCCGGCCTCGACCATTATAGGCCTCGTTCTTCCGGCCGACAGACCGACTTACGATCAGGCGACTGACCTTCAGGCTTGCACTGAGATGATGGCCCTCCTCTCCATGGTAATATAAATTTTGTCCGTCATTCGTCTTTTTGTCTTCAGCTTTTGATCTTTGCCTTTGTTTATTTACAGGGTGCTTCTTGGTCCGCCGTGGTGACTGAGAGGGTCGAAGCGATGCAGGAAAAGCTGAAAAGGGTCGACCAGCTGGAGTCGAGGGCGGTCAAGGCCGAGGAGGACCTTCGGAATTCGACGGTAGAGCTCGAAAGAGTTACGGGTCAGTCGGAATCCTTGAAGACGGCGAATGATCTGCTCCAGGAGAAGCTGGATGTTTTGCAGAAGCGCCTGGAATGGAGAAACAAGCAGCTGAAGACCACAAGAAAGGGTTCTCGGAAGTTGGTAAAGAAGCTCGAGCGTACCGAAGAGCGGTGTTATCAGATGGGTTATGATGATGCTGTCATTAAGGCAAATGCCTTAGGCTTCGATCATACCCAGCTGATTGATACCGAGCTTGGTATGACTGATCCAGTCGGTAGGGAGAAGTCCGATCAGCCGCTGGATGTTTCTTCGGGCGAAGATCAAGAGCTTTCTGATGATTAGTGTAGTTTGTCTTTTAGCAACTTTTGCTGTAACACTTAATGTTGCCTTCGGGCGTGATATTTGTGCCTTCGGGCCTTTTTATTGTATAAATATTGTAGTTTGATTCTGTCTTGTATCTTCGCCTTTTTGCCTTAGCATAATTTATATTTACGCATCTTCGGTGCTTTGTTTTTGCCATATTTTTCGCGTTTATGCATTTTCGGCCTTTCGGCCTAGCATCATAATTTTTTATTTTTATGCATCTTTGGCCTTTCGGCCTGGCATAATGCATTTTTGGCCTTCGGCCTAGCATAATTCTTTTTTTATGCGTCTTTGGCCTTTGGGCATAATTCTTTTTTATGCATCTCTGGCCTTCGGCCTAGCATAATTCTTTTTTATGCATCTCTGGCCTTCGGCCTAGCATAATTCTTTTTTATGCATCTCTGGCCTTCGGCCTAGCATAATTCTTTTTTATGCATCTCTGGCCTTCGGCCTAGCATAATTCTTGTTTTTATGCATCTCTGGCCTTCGGCCTAGCATAATTCTTGTTTTTATGCATCTCTGGCCTTCGGCCTAGCATAATTCTTGTTTTTATGCATCTCTGGCCTTCGGCCTAGCATTTCCCCAGTATTTAAGGAGTTTGTGAATAATTAAGGTCCTTTGATTTGTTGGAAATGTATCCGCCCTCCTTAATTATGTCAAAGTAGCTTAAATACTAAAAACATGAGTCCTCAATTCTGCTTATTTCAAGGGTAAAAAATAGTGGGGTATACATTGAAAATACATATATGGAAGCTTACTGATAAAAACGGCGAAGGCGTGAAGCATGCCATGTGTTCTTGATGTGGCTCCCGTCCGAATGAGCTAGCTTGTATGTTCCTGGACGGACAACTTCAACCACCACGTAAGGACCTTCCCAATTTGGCATAAGTTTGCCTTGTTTGGTCGGCATTGAAGTTGCTAACTCACGAAGTACTAGGTCCCCTACATGGAAAGATCTTTTCTTTATTCCAGAATCGTAGTATTGGGCTGCTCGAAGCTGATATCTCGAATTTCTTTGGTGGGCAGCCTCTCTTTCTTCTTCAACCAAATCTATATTTGCCCGAAGCCCGTATTCATTCATTTCAATGTTGAACACCTGTGTTCGGTATGATTCTAGACCCACTTCGGTCGGCATGAGGGCGTCAGTGCCGAAGGCAAGCTTGAAAGGAGTTTCGCCGGTAGATGATCTCGGTGTCGTTCGGTAGGCCCAAAGGACGTATGGCAACTCTTCGGCCCAAAGGCCCTTGGAATCTCCCAATCTTTTCTTAATTCCGTCGAATATGATTTTGTTGGCCGCTTCGATCGCCCCGTTTGCCTGTGGGTGGCCGACCGAGCTGAATTTTTGTTGTATTCCGAACTCGAATAAGAATTTCCAAAATTTGCTTCCAATAAATTGGGTTCCGTTGTCTGAGATACATATCATCGGGATGCCGAACCTCAATATTATTTGTTCCAACACAAACTTCTTAGCTGCATCTTCGGTGATGGCGGAAAGTGGTCTGGCTTCTACCCATTTAGTCATGTAGTCGATGGCTACGATGCAATATTTAGCCTGCTTAGTGCTTGTGGGTAAGATGCCGACAATATCTACTGCCCACATGGCGAAGGGAATGGGATTGAGTACCGATGTCATTTCCTCTGGGGGTTGTTTCGGAACGTTGCTGAATAACTGGCATTGTTTGCATTTTTTCGCGTAGTTCAAAGCATCCTCCCTTAATGTTGGCCAGAAGAATCCTTGCCTAAGGATTTTGAAGGAAAGTGACCGTCCGGCTAGATGTTCCCCGCAGATACCTTCGTGAATGCTTTCCAATGCCATCAATTGTTCTTCAGGGTCCAAGCATCGCAGCATCGGTTGGGTGACCGACCTTCTATATAGCCTTCCTCCAACAATTGAGTAACTAGCGGATCGGTATTTTATCTTCTGGGCTTGTTTCTTGTCGAGTGGTAGGGTATCTTTTTCTAAGAAGGCTCTGATCGGTGTCATCCAATTGATTCCTTGGTGTATTTCCAGGCAGTGTTTTCTGTCTATCGAAGGCGATTTTACTTCGGTCAGGTAGATAGAACCTGTGAGGTTTTGGGTTTCTGCCGAAGCTAGCCTTGACAGGGAGTCGGCTCGGCTATTATCTTCTCTGGCTACTTGGCTTAGCTCGAATGACTCAAATAGCACGGAATTCTTGTGAACCTCGGTGGCGTATGCCTTCGTTCGCGGATCTTTCTGTCCGTATTCGCCGGAGAACTGTTTGACGACCAACATTGAATCGCTGAAGGCTCTTAAGTGTTTCACTTCCAAATTTCTTGCCAAGTTTAGGCCTGCTAGCAGGGCCTCATATTCGGCCTCGTTATTGGTTAAGGAGAAGGTGAACCTAATTGCCTGACATATTTCGAATCCTTCGGGGCTGGTTAGAATCAGGCCTGCTCCGCACTTGGATCCGGCCACAGAACCATCTACAAACAGTTTCCATTTACCTGGAGAACGGATCGGTTGTTCTTCGGCGACCAAAGCCTTCGGACTGGAGAAAGAGCATTCCACCATGAAGTCGGCTAAAGCTTGTGCCTTAATTGCCGTTCTGGGAATGAACTTCAGATCGTATTCTCCCAATTCGACCGACCAGGCGATTATCCTTGTTGATGCCTCGGGCCTGCGCATGATTTTCTTCAGTGGTTGGTTGGTTACGACCTGAATCGTTCGGCCTTGGAAGTAGTGCCGTAATTTTCTCGATGCCATTACCAACCCATAGGCGAATTTTTCTGCATTTGGATATCTAGTTTCGGCGTCCTTCAGTATGTGAGATACGTAAAATACCGAGTGTTGGTTTCCTTCGTGTTGTTTGACCAGTACAGCTCCAAGCGTTCGGTCGTTCACAGCCAGGTATAACTGTAGAGTTTCGTTTGGTCTCGGTCTCATCAAGAGAGGGGTGTGTACCAGATACTCCTTTATTTCTTCGAATGCCTTTTGACAATTTGGTCCCCAATCGAAAGTCTTTTTTCCTCGAAGCACCTCGAAGAATGGTAACGCTTTTTCAGCAGACCTGGAAATGAATCTCCGGAGAGCTGCCATTCGTCCAGTTAATTTCTGAATGTCTCTTATTGTCTTGGGTGCTTCCATATCCATGACGGCCTTGATTTTCTCTGGGTTTGCCTCAATCCCTCGGGCACTCACCATGTATCCAAGGAATTTTCCGCTGTTAACCCCGAACGTGCATTTGTTCGGGTTGATTCTCATATTGTTTTCCCTTAACGTTTCGAAACATTCCTTCAGGTCGTTTGCATGATCCTGGAAGGGTGACTTTACGATCATGTCGTCGATGTAACATTCCATGCTTCGTCCTATTTGCTTTTTGAAGAGCTTGTTAACCATTTTCTGGAAAGTTGCCCCCGCGTTCTTTAGCCCGAAGGGCATTTTTATGTATGCGTAAGTGCCGTTCGGGGTGATGAATGCTGTCTTCGGAATGTCTTCGGCATTCATGGCGATTTGGTGATATCCTGAAAAAGCGTCCAAAAAACTGAGAATCTGATGTCCCGATGTGGCGTCTATTAGCTGATCGATGTTGGGTAGGGGATAGTGGTCTTTCGGACAGTGTTTATTTAGGTCAGTGTAATCGACGCACATTCTCCATTTGCCGTTTGACTTTTTGACGACAACTACGTTCGCCAACCATTCGGGGTAATTAATTTCTTCGATAAATTTGGCCTCTAGTAGTTTCTCAACTTCGGTCTGGATAACCCTTTGTCTTTCTATGGCAAAATTTCTCTTCTTCTGTTTTACAGGTTGGGCGTCGGGTTCGACGTTTAGACAGTGCTTCGCGACTGAAGGATCTAATCCAGGCATGTCTTCGGGATTCCAAGCGAATACGTCGTGGAATTCCCTGATGACGGCAATGACCCTCTCCTTCAGCTCTGGTTCCATCCCCTTGCCTATTTGGATCATTTTCCCGGATTGGCCCACATATAATTCGATTTCTTCGATTTCGGCTGCCGGTTCGGCAATTGGACAGGAGAGATCGGTCCCAAACTTCTCGATCTCTATGTTCAGCATTTGATGGTTTCCCCCGGCGTCTTCGTCTCTTTTCCTTTTCCCGGATTCGACCAATTCTGCGTCTTTATCTTTGTCAAAATCTTCTAACATGATGATTCTTGCTGCTTTTTGATCGCCCTTCATTTCTCCAATCCCTTGCTCGGTAGGGAATTTTAGCTTCAAGTGCGGTATGGATGATACGGCTTGGAATAGGGATAAAACGGGTCTGCCCAGGATGCCGTTGTATGGGCTGTCTACCCGAACGACGTAAAATTTAGCTTCCTTTTCCACGGTATATGGCTCTTTTCCTAGGAGCACATTTAATCTGATGGTACCTTCGATCGGTACTGGTTGATTACCGAAGCCGTATAAGGGTGCCTCGTGGTATGGTTCGAGGTGTTCTCCTCCTAGTTCATTTTAGAGTATGTCCTGTGGTATAGGATATTAACCGAGCTCCCTTCATCGACTAGTACCTTCCAGATTTTGTTATCTCCGATTACCGGATTGATAACCAGGGGATCTTCGTGTGGCCATATGACGTCCTCGTAATCATCCTCCGTGAAGCTGATCGGTAATGGTTGTTTGGCCGTTTTCGATTGGTAAAGACTGTATATTTGCCTGGTGTATTTCTTTCGGGCCGTCTTACTGTCCCGATCAAGTATTGTGCCGCCAAAGATCGTTCGAACCTCGCCTCTATACTTTTCCGGTCTTTCGGTTTCTCCGGGATCTCTTCTTTCCTTCGCATCGAGCTTTTCTCTTAAGTCGCCCACGAACTGGGATAACCCCCCGCCTTTGATCATCTTTTCGATCAACTTCTTTAGGTGGTAGCATTCATCTGTGTTGTGGCCCTTATCCCGATGATACTCGCAGTACTTGTTTTCGTTTCTTCTGGACTCAGGGGTTTTTATTCGAGGTGGTCGAACGAACCCTGGTTTTCCTTTGATTTCATGGAGGATCCTGGAGATGGGTGTGTTGAGGCGAGTGAACACAGTACTATCTTTGTCTTGTCTTTGTCCTGTTGTTTTTGGATCGTTCATCCTTCCTCGTGTGTTGCTATGATTCCTTCGGTCGTCCTTGCGCTCGCCTCTTCTATCGTCTCTGTCGTTCCTTCGACTTTCTTTGTACCCTCCAATTGTTTCCAACTTCCTTCGTATTGCTTCTCCCCGAACATATATGTCGTTTAGTGATTTTGGGGGAACGTCATAGAGAGATGACCGGAGCTTCTTGCCTTTCACAGGGTCGAGACCTGCTGAAAGGAATCCAGCGGCTTTGATCTTATCGAGGCTTGTGACCATTCCGGCTTCCTCTTTGAATCTTGCTAGGTAGTCCCCTAATTCTTCGTTCGGTCTTTGTCTGCAGTGAATTAGGGCTTCAGTGTCTTTTTCTCTTCGGCATAAATGGGAGTAATTTCTCAAGAACTTCCTTTTAATTTGTCCATAAGAATCAATCGACCGTGGTCTTAGCGAACGATACCACATGGATGCTGACCCTTTTAGGTAAGTTTTGAACATTTTGCACAGCATGATGTCGCAATGCCCCATACCAGTCATGAGGGATTCGTACTTCTCACAATGGTCTTCGGGATCGCCTTTTCCGTTGAACTCGTGCATCTTCGGGAATTGCCTTCCTGGTGGTGGTCGGTATTGTTCTATCTCTTCGGTCACGACAGGCTCGTGGCTAATTGTCCTATCTCCGAACATAACCTTTTCCAGTCTGCGAATACGATCGTCGACAACCTTCCTCTTCCTCTTCCGAGTCCGAGGAATCTACAACCTTCGACTTGGTTTTCTTAGATTGTAATTCTGAGTTCCATGACTCATCTTCATCGTCCCTGACCCTTTTATCTTTTCGGTCATCTTTGGGTGTCCGGCCTTCGGCCTCCAGGGCTTCGCGCAATGTCTTCTCCTGTCGTTCGATTTCCTCTCTTTGGAGTTTCAAGGTTTGTAACTTTACTCGGTCGGCTTCCCTTAGCTCGGCTTGCCTTGCTGCTTCGTTCTGGCTTTTCGCCTTCTCTGTTTCCTTTCCTTTGGCTTTCTCTTCTCTCCATTTCGCGAGCATTTCTTGTTGTTCTTCGGGGGAGGGCATGTCTTCATTGAAATCGAGCATTCTTTAGGCGGCCGGAGTCATCCTTTGCGTGGCGGGACTGTCTCCGATCACGGTGCTTTCGTTATTCCTGGGTGTTTCTTCGATTGTCATAGTTTGCCAAAATTTTAACACAGATTGTATCTCTACGTTCCCACAGACGGCGCCAAATGTTACGACTGGATTTCCGCCGGGTCGGCCTTCGGGTTGACCCTGAAAAGTGAGAAGAATGCGAGGGATGGTCCCCCCGATTCACCTCCGGTGTGAGAGTAAGTAAGTCGCGTTTTTAGAGTACTTAGAACGTAAAGAGAGTGTGTGTGTTAGTAAATTATGAGCATGTGTCTTCTCTTGTGGATTCAATCTATATTTATACCTTAGAAATTATGTCTGTTACCTCAAAAGGGCCCCATGGGCATCATTATGTTTTCCACCACCGAAAATAGATAAATACCGTTCAAGAAAAGAGGAGACCGTTAGCCATTTTGGGTTTCTTCTTGTTGGGTCTTCGGTTCGGCCATCATGGGTATATGGCTTCCAACAACAACATATATCAATCAATTAAGTAAAAACTTTGGTATTAAAATTTCAAAATAAATTGTTTAGCCAGAAACAAATTTTAATCTTGTACAGTAACCACACAATCTGAATTTACCTTGATACTATGCAATTTTCAAGCGTGTAAAATGAATGTATCTTACCTAGGGTTGAGTAAAATACCGAAAAAATCCGATACCGAAACCGAAACTGCTAAAAACCGATAAAACCCGATCCGTATAAATCCAATCTGAAATCGAAACCGAAAAATTAAAAACCGAAACCGAATCCGATTATGCGGTTTTGGTTTCTTGTCGGAACCTATCCGAAAAAACCCGAAATCGATCCGATTAAAATAAATAAATAAATAAATTATATACATATATATATATATATATATATATATAATTAATAAATATAACATACAGAAGGTACAACATATAGTAGTATGTAATTTACTCGACCTGTAGTCTATGCACTTTAAAATTCATTCACTGTGTAGGTTCATTCACTATCTTCATAGTCAGTCTGCTAAATGTGCAACGTCAATGTGCAACCAAAAGATTACTCACAAAGCTTGTGCCAAAAAAAGATGACAATTTGAGCTTGGACTTTGTTACAGTTTGTTAGAATCTAAGTTTGCAGAATCATATAGCTTCATACATATAATTCAAGCATATGAATAATATTCCATAATAAAACAGGGAGTGGGGAATCAGAAGTTTTTAGTTCCAACAAATATCACTTGCTCTGAATTAGATTTTTATACCATATAAGCATGTGTTAAGATATGTCGGTTTTATCATTTTTATTTGAGGCGGTTTTAAAATCGAAACCGAACTGATTGTAACCGATTCGACAATTTTGAATCCGAAACCGAACCGCCGGTTTCGGTTGCATTTCGATTTTAGATTTTAAAATTCGAAGAGTTTCAATTTCGGTTTTGATTTTACCATAAATCCGATCCGATCCGTGCTTTCCCTTAATCTTACATGAGACGAAAACAATTGGCCAATAATAGTCAACTTCAAACCATATTTAAAATTATGTAGATAGATGTATAGTACGGCGTAGCCATCAATCAAGAAGCGTTCCTCTTCTTCCATGTTTTACAGTACGTGTATCACATGGGGAGGACCTTTAAGTCGGATTGGAAAGGGTCAATATTTATTGTTGTACAAACTAAACGAGTATTCGAGGGTCTTCTGAGAAATACTGTATTAACTAATCTTTCAAATGCATACATACATGTATTAAAACAGTATCTGGAAAATCAAGTTAGGGAACTTGGTTCTTCATTAATTTTACACTGCGTGAGAGTGATGTTTAGTTAAAACCAGTGCATTACTAGTTGATTATTCTGAAGTTAGACAGACCCAGCACGATGCATTATTGTGATCTCAATTTTTTAAAGTAAGACACAATAAAGTAGAAAAGGAAGAAAAACATGTTATACAAATAAATCGACGGAGACTGTTATTAATAAACAATTGCTCCACTAGGGACTATTTGATTTGAAACTTACCCATTTCTTTAATTAAAATATTCTTAAAGCTTTTTTTTAGACCTTGATTGCAACGCTAGCGCTTGCAAAATTTCCAGTTTTATAGATACTTACTTATATCAAGGTTGGTTGTGGTCCAAACGAAGATGGTGCGCGCTGAAGAGCTACAGTAACAAATAAAGTTGAATTCAATCCGAATATATGTATGCATTACAAATTAGAACTTAATTATTATTATTATTATTATTTATTTAAATAAATCTTAAGACAGTACAAATTATAAAGAAAATGACAAATCGAACTTGTGATTTATGGTAAACGATAATTATTATAACAAATAGTGAAATATTTTGCTTAATTGCATAAAATGTGTGACTTTTTGTTAACCACAACTCCATAAGTCCACAAGGCATTATGATGATACTTTTTGTCAACCTGATTTAGCGATCGACGTGAGCTAATTTTCCTTGTGTAATTTATGCTCACTTTCTCGTACGTAATCAACTGGAGTACCTAGCTAGCTAGTTCATATATTTTATGGAGTAAGTACGTAAAGATCAATAGTGATTTACATTATACTACTATTTTGTGTGTGTGATTAATTAGTTATTAAAACAATTAACATATGTTAGGAGATCCAAAGTTGTTCAACTGCATTCGAGGTGAACGTGAACGGTGTCGTGTCCAAGAATATTCTTTTACAACAACTGTTCTACATCAAGTAATTGAATGTTTAACTAACTTGAAATTGCAAGTCCATCTCGATCAAATACTCAACAACTATATACAGTAAAACCTCTATAAATTAATATAGTTGGGAACTGAGAATTCTATTAATTTAGAGAAGTATTAATTAATCGATAAGTTAATAATTATTAGTTTATAGAGAATTTTTGACATCAAAAAAATTAATTTTCAATTATATACATTTAAATAGAATGAATTGTTCAATTTATATTTTATACTTAATTCAATTAATTTAATATATATTGTTTACAAATTTAATGAGTATTTGCGAGATTCAAAGTAAATAATCATGTATATTTAGAAGATATCAAGGATAAAACAACATTTTTTAAACCTTTTTTACGTAAAAAACCACCCAAGACACCACATAACTTTTTTAAACCTTTTCCATCCATTAATAACTTTTTAATGCTTTGCGAAAACACCACATTCGAACTTTTGAATGCTACAAAGATGGTTAAAGATGAGTTTCATATAGATTCAAATTTTAAGAACCCTAGAATCATATTTTACAAAAGGTAATACATATATTTTTATGATTATAAAGGAATTATTAATTTATAATATTATTGGGACCATATATTTATATAGGGTTTTCAAAAAAATTATTATCTTATTATCTTATCGAAATTGATCATTTTTTGAACTGACCCAAATTAGGATCGGAAGAAATTATTAACTTAGAGAGATTATTAATTTATCCAGTATTAATTTAACGAGATTTTACTATACTAGCTTAAAACCCGTGCGATGCACGGATTTTTTAAAATATTATATGAATTTTTTCATTAATTTAAATTATTTTTTGAAATATTAATTTTGGAGGCTTAAATTTTTATATGAGATGATTTAATAATAGTTGTATAAATGTTATCCATGATATTTCTAAAAATGGAGAGATTTTAGTGAGAAAATATAGAAAGATGATAGGTTTTAGTTGAAAAAAATAATTGTTTAATTATTAGTAATTATAAAATAATTCTTTTATTTTATTAAATATAATGTCCGTGTAATGATTAGAATAATAGAGGATTTAGTTAAAGAAAATTAAAAAGGTAACATGTGTTTGATTAAAAAGGTAATTGATTAGTTTATAGTATTTATAATTTAATTACGTTATTTTACTAAATACAATTGCTCGTAATATTTTTTGAAAAGAAGAAATTAATATTGTACGTGATATTTTTATTAAAAGGGGGATCTTAGTTAGAAAATATATAAAAGATGATACGTTTTAGCTGAAAAAGAAAATCAGTTAATTATTAATATTAGAATATTATTAGTTTATTGTATTAAATAGAACCGCCCGTGATATAATTGGAAAAAAAATATTTTAGCTATAGAAATAGAAAGGCAACGTGAAAATTAAAAAGATTATACGATTCATGTGAAAAAGGTAATTGATTAGTTTATATTAATTATAATTTAATTAAGGCAATCGACTACTTACCATTATTTTAATTAATTAATTTTAATTTAATATACTCATGTTTACGGATTATACTAATGTTTCCTTATTATAAACAACGTATACAAAATTTTAATATATTTTTATTAATAATTGAAAAATATGATGTAATATTTTCGGGTATATATTAATGATTTTAAGATTATTTTTTAATTAAAAAGGTAACATGTTTTAACTTAAAATGAAATATTAATGATTGTAAGATATGATACGATTGATGTTTTTATAAACAACGTATACAGATTTTTAATATATTTTATTAATAATTGAAAAATATGATGTGATATTTTCGGGTATATATTAATGATTGCATGATTAGTAGGTGTTTATAAAAGGTAATATCTTCAATTAAAAGTAAATGTGAAAAAAGGCAATCGACTACTTACCATTAATTATATTATGTTTTTATTTATTTTAGGAGTTTTAATAGTATAGATAAAGGGTAAATAAATAAATTCACTTAGTAACAAAAAACAGGTACCAAAACTCTTTTATTGTTTCGGCTTTTATATAATAGTATAGATATATATATATATAATAGTATAGATATTTGTGATTGTAAGATTAGTGGGTGTTTATAAAAGATAATATCTTTAATTAAAAGTAATTGTGAAAAAAAAACAATCGACTACTTACCATTAATCATATTATGTTATTATTTATTTTAGGAATTTTAATATTATAGATATCATATATATATATTTCTTTATAATGAAGGGTAAATAAGTAAATTCACTTAGTACCAAAAAGCAGGTACCAAAACTTTCAATGTTTCGAAATTTATATAATAGTATAGATTTGCCTTTTAAGAAGCATGAAGATTTGTAACCAAACTAGATAAAAAAAAAAAAAAAAAATTATACGTAATTTTTTAATTTAAAATTGAAGAGTAAAGTATTTTATTTGATTGTTATTTTAAAGTAGTTGTAAAAATGCAAAAATATTTCTTCTGTCATTATGATCAATTTGACAAACCAATTTAAATTAATCTACGTACCCGAAATAAATTCCAAAAATGATTCCAATAACACGTGACGTAATTTATTTGTGGGATTAACATATATGTATAAAAGAATGGAATAATCAATAATATTCTGGCAACTTAACATTCGAAAGTCATTTGAAAAATGATTTCGAAAATTTTAACATTTCTCATAAATAAAATCCAATTTTGAATAGATATGAGGATCTGGGTCAGTCAGCATGTTCACAATAACTGTTCATAGAAGTTAATATCTGGGGCATCTAATAATTGGATGAGTTGCATAAATAGTAGAGAATGTATTATATAAGAGAAAAAGAACGTTGAGATACATCTCAGAAAATTTTCTAAGATACACACAAAATTAAGTGGGTTCACAGGATAATTAATAAAATTTTAAATGAATCATGATTTTATAAAAATGTCATCCATATTTACATACAAAATTTGTAAATCTCATGAACTTACGAGAGATATATCTCAACTCATAATTTATTGAAGCTTCATTTTTCTAATTAAACCCAGTTGTAACAAACATTGAGTACCCTATTGTAATATCCCGTTATTTTAGAATAATAATAATAATAATAAAAGAATAATATAAAAAGAATGAATAAAAAATTACTAAAAAGTTAGGTATTAAAATTGAATTTGAAGATATTAGTCTAAAATATAGATGAGATTCTAAAACTAGGATAATTAGTAAAATTGGAATTAGTATTTTAAAAATATACTAGATTAATTCTTATTTAGAGCATTAATTTCTTTTTGTACAAGTTAGTTAATCAAAAATAAGATTTGTTATTATGGGAAAGAAGCGTGAGAAAATTTTAGAAGATTGATATCATAAATAGGATATTTTATTTTAAGAATTACTTGGGGAGGTTGTAAAATTATTAGGATCAATTTTTAGAATTACCTTATTTAATTAGGGTTTGTAAGACATTATAAATACATCATATTCTCCTTCTCCATCTTTTATAACAAAATTCGTAGGTCTCCTTCACGCATAATTCAGCAGTTTTGTAAAATTCGTAGAAAATTCATCATACGTCGGAATTCATTGATTCTGGACTTTTCGGAAAGATATTTTCGTGCTCTACAACTTTCGTGTTTTGAGTTTTCCAAGAAAACATCGTTTAGAGGGTCAAAAAGGCTAAATACAGATCTGATCAGAATTGTAATCACGGAGTCTTCCAAGATTTTAGATGTTTTGCTTCTGAGGTTGCTACATGTGTTCTTATGTGATTATGTGAATTCTTGATTTGCGTAATTGAGGTAAGTAACTATTCGTTGCTCCGTATTAATTTGAAATTTGCTTATATATATTAATTGATTACTTGTTCTTGAATATTTGTGTAAGTAATTATTTGTTGCTTCGTGTAGTTGTAAGTAACTTTATGTTGCTCTGTATAACTCTGAAGCGTGATTTATGTTGTTTGATTACATGTTGTTAGATATTTGTTTTAGTTATCGAATATGACATTGATATGTGATTGATAAGATAAGAACTTTGTTTTGATTCCCCAGTTTTAGTTGCGTATCGAATCATAGAATCCGGTCACTGGATAGTGTGGCATATAGAACTAGTTTATGCACGTTCCGGAACACATAGATACCTTGTTGAGTTTGACTTAACGAGGGACGTAAACTGGCCCCCATCGAACCATCGAATTATAGAAGCCGTGTCACCGGCATAGTGTGACCGTAGTTTAGAACTGTGGGAATTAAAAGAAGAATTTGATGTTAAGATTTATTTGTTCGATTCGGATTTAGATTATGTGAGTTATTGAAAATATGGTGTACATCGATTTGATACTTGTTACAGACTATATTTTGTGAATTTTTATCGTAATTGTTATCGAGTATGTTGTGTGAAACTATGTGATAGATGTTATGTGCTACATGTGGAAATCGTAATTTTTTGAAAATTATAAAAATATTATTTTGAGTCGTCGGACGGTAGTTGCTTGCTGGGCTTCGTAGCTCATTCTTTTAAAATTTCAGGTTCGGTGTACGATCAGGTTCGTTAGCATTGGAGTTCGAGAACTTTAGAATTGAGCTAGATTGACTTTTCGATAGATGTTAGCTGCGCTTTTGTAATAAGTACCTTTGTAATGGATTTTTGGATTCATAAAATCTGTTATATTTTAGTTTTCGATTTAGAATTAATAGTCCGAAAAGTCGGGCTGTTACACCTATCCAAATCACCACACTGAACTAAGATTCGTGACCTCCTTAAACAATCGTATAATTTCATGTATTTAACTATCAATTGGATAAAAGCTGCGTGGCCGCATACATAACCAACCCCGAGTGTTTAATAAAATAAAACCTTGATCTCTGCCGACTTACATTTAACGAGAAAAAACATCATCAAACATATTATTAAAATTGTACATGTTTGTTACTCGATTATAAGTTGGGTAATGTTAGGT
The DNA here is from genome assembly GCA_036435485.1 of Saposhnikovia divaricata. Lineage (NCBI taxonomy): Eukaryota > Viridiplantae > Streptophyta > Magnoliopsida > Apiales > Apiaceae > Saposhnikovia > Saposhnikovia divaricata. The sequence continues at coordinate 64,507,277 of CM071598.1, forward strand.
GATAAATGTCCGAGAATACACCCTTGATTTCCTTGTTTTACTCCTTTGCCAGGGAATCTTTCTGCTTTATTTTCATATTTTACGTATGATAAATGAGGAGGCAAAAAAGATTAAAATATTGGCGGTAGGGATCAAGCTAGTGGAATCAATTTTGATCTACTGGCTCAGCTGTATGTCAACTCCATCTAAGAGTCATGGAATCATGAAAAAAATATATTTACAAGACAAGGAAATTGTTAAATGGAAGGCTGACTGATCTTTCGTGTAATTGTTAGAAATGTTTTGATTAATTATGCTTAAAATTTAATTATTTACAAGTTTTCTACAACTTTTCATCTACAAATAATGTTATGATTAGTTAAGGAGTTTCTCTACTCTAGCTAAAATAGATAATACTCATGAATAACAAATAAAACTTAATTTTTCCATCCTGTAAGACACTTTAATTATCTAAAAACGTTATGATACTTGACTGATATATTCTTTTACGATTCGATGGAGATATTATTATACATGAAAATCGTATAAAATTGTTTAAGTTGGGATAACTAACAACATACTCTTTCATATATAATACATCATCCATTGACCATGAATTTCGGACTAGTGTTGTATCCTACAAATTATGCACATCAAAGTTTATCCGGATGAATTTCGAACTTTGTCCGGACGACAGGAATGCTAACTTCTCATCAAAATTTACTGTGACTGATTAAAATATTTTATACGTTATATTACGTAAAAGAAAATATATTTTTATATATTATGTTAAAATAAAAGAAAATTAAAGAAGAAATTTAGAAACCACCATCATACGCGCAAGTCATGATGAGGTCAGAAATCGGTCATAGCAAAAGACATGACATCTGGTGCGGTTCAAAGTCGGGCCTGCTGGTGGGAACGTGGTAAAATGCCAATGGAGGAAACCATGAACTTTTTTGGGCTCACCTGAGACATAATTCATTTTGGCGTGTCTAATCCATTTGCATCGGGTTGAGAAAGGTTGGGTTGAGTTCAAATTTAAAAATTTATTTTTGGGAAAATTTTAAAAACAATTAATTAGATTTTAGATTTAATATGTAATATTATGTTAATACTTTTGTAAACTATCAAAACCCAACAATTTACTTTTTAAAATTTTCTCAAAAAAGATTTTTTAAATTTAAATCCGACCCAACCCGATCCTTCTCAACCTTCAATCCAAATGGACTAAGAATTACGATTCATCTAAGCAACCAAGTTAAAAATTCTGGGAACTTTGTTGATTGGATTACAGTGACCTTTGTTGATTGGATTACATAAATGAATGGTGGTAGTAAATAGTAACCAATGACTGAACCAGGATTCCGAAACTCCACTAAGATGAGTTTAAGTAGTGGGAGTCTTACTACTTACTACCACCAGTCCATTCATTTTTGTAACCCAATCAACAAAGGTCCCAGAATTTTTAACTTGGTTGCTTAGATGAATAGTAATTCGTAAGTGTCTCGCACCAAATTCAATTCTGCAAAGATTGATTTCCGACTATGTGGCAATCAGCGACCAGCTCTGCTGCTGATCATTTCCGTGAAAACAAACTTATTTCTAGTAAAAATAAAATTCGTCATCTAAAACTCATAATAATACACTACAAAGCACAATTCTTTCAACACCGCAAGAATTATGGTGCTAGATAACAGATAAATTGGCCTGTTTGGCACAGCTTATCTATGCCAATTTAAGACTTATTTTCGGATAAAAATTTTATATTTTGATAATTTTTTTTTATATATAAGTGTTTAATGTATCTTTGACATTTAATAGGTTGCAAAAATAAGTTGGAAAGTTAGGAATCTTAACTTTCAATTTAAAATAAGTTGACTTATTCTGGAAAATAAGTTCTCCCAAACATCCCCAATGTCATACGCACATTAGTACATCATCCATCCTGATTAGGGATTTCTTAGCTTTTAGCATAATGGTTTCTCAAGAAAAATATTGTAAGAAATGAACTGCAAAATGAGTTGCCCAGCTATGAAACTCATGTTTTCCGATTAATTACAAGCTGCTCCTAAATTGAGCTGATCAAATTGATTTTTTTCTTTAGTCAGTGTATAGTAGTACTTCAGAGAGGGCAAAAAAATCCTCTTGCTTGCTCAAATTGATTTTTTTTCTTTAGTCAATGTATAGTAGTACTTCAGACTTCAGAGAGGGCAAAAAAATCCTCTTGTTTCAAGAAAAGCAGCTTGAAGTCGGGGATAGAAAAAAAGGAGAGTAAGCAGTAAGCCAATTTGCCTTATTAAAGTCCGCAATTGTTGGCAGAAAAAGAAGCCTTGTTACAGAAGAGCAGGTTTACAACAAACTCAGCAAGGATGATACTGCCAAGATTTTATACAAAAGATTTATATAGGCTACAGATAAGCTCTATGATAGCAGCTAAACAACTTAAGAGTGCAACCACAATCGATCGTGCAATCGCTCTTCTCCAGCACCAAACATCTCATCAACCCTTTCACCATCTCGATAGAAATGAAAGGTCGGGGTGTATCGAATATGCTGTGTTGCTTCCGGACATTCATCAATATCTGCATAGAAGAAAGATAGTTTGGGGAATTTCTTGCTCAACTGGAAATAGACAGGTAGGACCTGGCTGCATACACGACACCTGACACAAATAAATAAATTAAAACAGACCCTAGTATAAATTTCAAATATAACAATCACTAGAACATGTAGACTATAGAGCATTGGAATCCATTGGTGTTGGCTAAATTGGTTAGCTAAATTGATTGGCTATGATGAATATCTAAAATTTCACTTAAGGGGAAAATTATAACACATGCTCCAACGGTTTTAGCTATAATCCCAAGTAGGTAAAACTATAGCCAAGGGGAAAATTGGTTCAACAAATTTAGCCAATGAAATATGATTATCTAAATTTTTTGCGAAGGGGAATTGTGCGTTGGAGTGCTAGTGCAACTCCACCATTGTAATTTTATTCTCATGCAATAGTTAGCAGAAACAAAAGAAGTCTTGTAAGCATCAATCTAAACAAATAGAAGTCTTGTATTCGCCAAATTCTGATATAGCGCTCTAGACAAACTAAACTATCATCTCTAGTAAGCATGAATCAATTATATTCGAAAACAGAAATTTTGGGGTAGTCTGTCAGCCACTGTACTAAATTCAATCCAACTCTTTAAAATAAGCGAAAAGAGGTAAAAAAAAAAAAAAAAGGGGGGAAGTTGATTGGAGCATTAGAACAAACAGATGGTGATCATACCAAGAAGCGCCATAATTGATGACCGCCTGCAAATAATCTTGAGTCAAAAACAATTATAGAATTGAAAGAAAGAGATACAGGATTGGTACGTTGGCTTACAGGGGATTTAGAAGTTCTGATACCATTAAATATTTCCCTTAGTTTCTCATCCCCGTCAGCTGTTGTAACTCCACCACCCTCGCCCTTCTCCATATTGTAATTGGATAGTCACCCCAAGGCCCTGTTTGGCTGCTTGTATTACTCTTATTTTATCCCCCTCCCTTTCTTACCTGGAATCTCAATAAATTAATACTAGTATACTAGATAGATAGACAAATAATTTTGTCAAATACTGTAAATAATTTTTTTATTTCCGACATAACGGAAACAGTTTTTTTTTTTTTTTTTTTAATCTTGATAATTGAATAAAATTCTTCAGTCTCAAAGATATATATGCGGATGAACATTTATCATTATTATTCATTGGGCTTGTGAACAATATACTGATTCCTGATCGTGGTAACTGGACTGGAGTACTATATTTGCTCTTTCTCAAAGATTAAAAAACAGGAATGCTAATTTGTTTAATATTGTAATTTGTACAAAAAAAAAAACAGATTATTTAGCAAAAATTAAAAAACAGGAATGCCACTGGCACCTCGAGGGTCCAGTCTTTGTACATACGAATACAGGATCGGCAACGAAGCACAAATGGTGCAAGTCATTCAACCTGTTCTTGGTAGAGAGATGTGGCCTTCCAAATGTAAAATTAATCATCTGTACATGCAAGACCATATATATAATATAGCCTCCATGTTGCTCAGCTAAATATATCTTTTTACATATCTACATTAGCTATACATGCAAAGACATATTATATGTCATCTTGGTCTGCTAACCCGAGCTTCTATATATATATTTTCACAGATCTACATTAGCTACCTAATCACCTGTCCAGCTTCATTGCTTTGAAGATCAACAACAAGATTCTTAATGATTTCTTTTGGATGAAAATATGATTACAAAGTTACTATAATGGTACAATTGAAGCAACTCAAGTCTAACATCAAGTCACGGTAGTGGTTCATGAGATGATATATTAAATTCTAAATAACTTGTGCGGACTTGCGTGTATATTTTCTGTCAATGTCAGGAAATACAATCGTGTTTTTTCTTCCTAATCCACTTCAAATGTCAAGTTGTTTTGATCCATTTCAGGCTCATAGTTCCAACATTTACACTATGTAAGACAATTGCTGCTCTTGGTTAGTGGCTCGAATGCTGGAGCCATTAGCAACTGACGGACACTTTACTCTCAAAACACCCTGGAAAGGGCAAATAATTCTTAGGTCTGCTGATTTATGTCTAACACCCCTGGCTCAAATTTCTTGCTCAATGCTTCTGCGGCTGCCTCTGTTCTTGCTTGATCCTGTAGGTACAATGAGCTTTGTATTAAAATTGAAACAACTTTAGCAACTACAAATTGAAACTATTGTCTATGTACTGCAACCATTCTTACCTTGCCTTCTAGACATACTATAAGAGGTCCATTTCTGGCTTCCCGATAACATCCTATGTTTAGATAGAGAGACATAGTAAAAAAGAAGAAGAAGAAAATATACAGTGTTCCTATTGTGCAACAAAAACATTCCTCAGATACTTACTAATGTAGATATCTGGGAATTCAAGAGGAAGTTTTGATAGGGGTTGAGCAGCCTTTACCTGAATTGTGTAAAATTCATTATAGTTAGTTGCAATCTCAATGAACTTTAAAGCAAACAGATTAAAGCTACTAAAGAGTTAAAGATAACCATTATCTTACAGTATTAAGTGTTTTTTACAGGATCTTACACACTTTAATAGCCCTTGCAAGAAGAAAATCTACACACTTTAATATGACCCTTCAAGCCAAGTGGAACAGTACTCTTAAACATATAGACGAGCCAAAGAATAATAAAGCAAAATGGAAGACAAGCATAACCAGACTGTTGGTATAAATGCCGAAAATTCTAAGCCGTAACCAAATAGAGTTGATTTATATTCACAAACAGTTCTCCCTTGGGATACCAAGATAGATGTGTCGGAGTAAGCCACCTATAAAGTTGTAGGAATAAATGCAAATTATACAGAACTGTACAACTATGAAACAAAAGTAAGAACGAATACATGCTACATACATCTGAAATATTCATTGCCAAGCGCTTTGATGCAAATGGTTCAATGGAACTTAGAAAGCCACTGGATTTTGTTAATTCAATTAAACAATCCCACTGCACATCCAACTCGGTAGTATTTGTTGCAGCAAGAATTATTACATTCAGACACTTGATCTGCAAAAGACGATAGTTGATATGTTAATATTCAAGCTTTTACCCAAGAATTTGAAAAAGCAATTTGACCATGGATGGCAGACATCTATATAAAAGTTTAGAAAGTTTAAAATAATCACAGGAAGTGCACGATGCTGCCATGCTTTCACTGGAAAATCTGGTGCTTGTAAGAAGTAAGCACAATAGACTCAACTAGTAAGGTCAACCCAACAGGAAGTCTTTTTAGCACCAAATGCAAAAAAAAAAAGGCAAAAACAATCCCAGGAGAGTTCTAGTCCACTGTTCAACCCAGGGGGATCCACTTTAAAAAAAAAAAAAGAACCAATCCTTTATCCAACTTGTCACTAGTTCAGAAAATTAAACGGAAAACCAACAACTTATACCAAACGGAAAACCAACAACTTATACCAAACAACACCTAACAAGCATTAACTTCTAATTAGCAAAAACAAGCATAAAATTCACCAAAAAGTGTAGTAAAGATAGTTAGAAATGTTGATTAATGCTTCACAAAAGCATATTAACCACAAACTTGTATCAAACAAAGAAAGAACCACAACAAATACCAAAGGCGTAGGCAGCTTTTCATGATGCAGCAATTCAGTGATACCCTCAGGCAGCTGAGCCATCTACATGAAAGAAATGATTGTCTCAATTCATACGCATAACTTATATTGCCAAATGCCAAAAGAGGTACTCAAAAACTATATTAAAATAACAGGGAATGCATTCTTCTCTCCTTCCTCCAACATATTATAAGATATTATTCTTTTACAAGTGGGTGAATATTATTTTGACATGTGGATAATAAAAATTAGTTATTCAGTACTACAACAGTGGGAAGGTCCAACGACTAAATGATTGTAATATTGTATACAGAGCATAAACTGCAGCAATAACATGATAAATATAGAAAAATTAATTGCGAAAAAATTATTATTGACATGGTAATCCCATATTAAGATTGCCAGTACCCATATGCCTGGAGGTAACCAGTTCATCACTTTGAATACCGCAGAGTCTCATAATTACCAAATATACTTTTAATTTTTAAATTTGCACCTTCATTTAAGGACCACCACGAAGTTATTTCTTGAAAACAACTAAACTTTGACATCAGATTACCTCATTGCGGTCACCAGTGCATTTTTCACCAATAAGATGCCTTAAATATTCTTCAAATTCCTCATCAGGAGCCTGCATTTAAGTATTTAAAGGTTGGAAATCCACACTCCTTACTAAAGCTGTTACTTATCAAGTCAGTTTAGAAACTATGTAATTGGTTCAGACATTCTTTCCCTTGTCATATCAATTGTAGAAAATGGCCCAGAAAGGGTACACAGAAAAATAATTTCAAACTTTAATTAAAATAGTAACAAACTATCTAAAGCATATCCAAAACTAAATGTATATGAAAATATAAGTGAACGGCGTAGAGAAAGGATTTCTTCATCAGTAATATGACAAACCGTTCGGACTCCAAATGCTTTCGCAACTCCAGATACAGTAACATCTGAATGCAATGGCCCAACCCCTCCATATATGAACACCTAATCAACCAGATCAAGGTTGTTAAAAATATAGAAGTGTAGGTTAATACTTAATAATGAAAAATCATTGACAGAAAACAATGACAAAGAATAACGGTTTTACCATATCACTTGTGCCTTTCCATCGCTCAACTTCTTCAGCAACAGAATCTATCTGGATTGAGAAGAATGTCATGAGGGATGAAAAAGTGTAAAAGGGAATCCTGTAAAACAATTTAAAGAAGATTCCAATCCTCTTAAATATATCCCTCCCCTCCCGATAAAAATCAGAATGTGAAGTTCAGAACTGAAGAAAATTAGGGCTCATGACTTGATAGAATGATATCCATTATAGTACAGTTAACTATTACAGACAATGTTGTACTAAATTGGTTAGTCCCAGATCTAAAGTAGCATGAGAAACTGATCTTAAAAAAGATACTCCCACCATCTCATAATAGCTGAGCATTGTGGACTTCCAAAAAATCATTAAACACATTTCAGAATCTGAAGTTGATGTAATTCATTGAAATCATAATACTAAACCTTAAATGATAGTGTTAATAGATGTATACTGAGGTCTGAGGGTAACTTTTGGACTTGGTAAATCAGGGAAAAAAATTTGAGGGTGCTAACTCACCTTGTATTTGTACGTTTTTACACACAAAAGTTTTATAATATTCATCATTTGTATTGCTGTACACAAGTTCTGTATTTATTTTTGATTTGAAAACAAGCTGGATTTTAAGAAGTCAAATGCTGGAGCTGGTAGGGAGTAGATACTTGCTAATGCACAAGGACTAGAATGCTTTATCAAATACTTAGTTGGACCAAGCCATAAATCATCTCCCAGACAATCAAAATTACGAAGGAACTCATATAATAAATTTAAACATGTACAAGGGACATATATCATCGGAAATGGCATAACTTCTTTACATGCTTTCACTATGATTTTATCAAACTTATGCAAGCCAATGCCAACATTAAATACTGGTCATGTGGACCATATTATATTTTCAGTATTTACACATATATATAAGTATTTGTTTAGGAAGTGTGATGCAGTAGCTTACATCATTTCGTACCACAGAAATTCGTGATACAGCCCATCCTATCGAACTGAGCTTTCTACACAATAAATGTCCCACTTTGTCCTCAACAATTCCAGATCTGAGCTATGGAATCAACAAATTGTATTAGATAACATTACACAAGTGATATAAGCACAGGTCATTGGTATTTTAATTACAAAGGCACATGTCAATTGTGCCCCTTGGAATATGACATGAACATTTGAGGTAATATGACTTCCGACTACCGACTACTATTAGTAAAATCAGGCGTCTCTATTTAAGACTATTTTCAGCAGGTCATATAGTTTGGCAGAAATATCAATTCTTCATTCATATGAAGATGGTGGTTTTTAGATTGTGAGCGATTCTACGTGACGTGTACCTAAAGAGCAAAGTACATTTGTGATTGCAGAAAAAACTGGCAAAAGTTGGATTAAATCATAATAACTCAAAAATTGGACTAATTCTAAGAAAGAAACAACAAGTAGTAAAAAGAGAAAATAGGGACAATAAATCATATAACAAGTTTATGGGATAAAAAAAAATAATAGGTTAACATTCCATAATAGCTAGAACTTTTAATGAGATTCTCATCGAAAAATGAAAGCAGCATTTAAATAAACGGGGATCTTATGACTTATTCGGAAAAGCAGCAATCTGACCCAAGGCCAGTGCCGGTTCTACGGTAAGGCCAACTAAGCCACAGCATAGGGCCTTGCAAGTTTTAGGGCCCCAAAATTTTATACACTAGTGTGTATATATACAAATATATAATGTTTGAAAAAGTAATTTTACATATAACAAAAAATTTATAACGTTAAGTATGTTTGTTCATAAGTTTAATCAGCTCAAAGTTCATTAACAAAGTTTTTGTGATTTACTTGCAATAAATTACCTTTTTTTCTGGTTTAACTATAAAAAAATGTTATAAATTTGTGCCAATTTAATTAAGAATCGGTTGAAATAATGTACAATTTTAGTTAAATTTTTTATAATTGTATTGAAACAAAAGAGGAATTAATATATAAATATTGAGAGCCCATCATTAAAATTTGGCCCAATGCCACAAAATGAGTTGAGACGGCCCTGCCCAAGGCACTAAGATTGATCAACTGAGCTAGCTGGAACTCAGTTGGAGTTAATTTATATCACCTATACAGCTCGCTTGTGTTAAATTTCTGTTGACACAGATACTTCACCTCAGCCAAAGAGTCCAAATACAGCAGGCTATCACATTACAGATATTAATCCCACATGCATGAGAATAGGACAAATAGGCAAAACTCAATTTATTAGGCACTAAAAGTTTCAATTATATACTGAAATAGACATACAAGAACTACTAGAACAAGTGCAAAATAAATCAGTACAATAACAAGTAACTTACAGAATCTCATCACCCACAGCAATGACAGAAGCAGTACGTAAGCTGTTGTGATGTACATCCACAGTTTTTATGTCACCATTACTAGTAACCGGTAATTTTGCAGGGGTTGGTGCTGAAAATTTCCTTGCTCTACCTGCTCTTTCTAATCTTCCATCTGGAAGTAGATATGCAGGCTTGAATGATCTTTTGTCATCTTTTGAATCTTGTATGCACAATAAATCATTTGGAACTGTGTCATGTATGCTCCCGATCGATGTGTAACTGATACATCATAGGTAATCGTCAATATTGATCCTTGTTAATGTAAACCAAGTCCCACGTCCCTTAAAAGATAGTGATTTGCATGTTCTCATAAACTCAAATAAATTGATTCCCATCTTTTCTCAATTGAAGGTAAATATTTTAGTATATGAAGCATTTCTGATTTCTTTGAGCCTTTTCCTTTATATGATTTAAATCTGTAAATGCAGATGATATGTTTCTTTAAGAAATATTAGGAATCCTTCAGACACTAAAGAGTTACAATTTAATCTGCAAGGTTTGGCCTAGCGAATATCCCATGGCCTTAGTTACCAAATATCGAAGGTTTAAGACTCAGTGGAGGCAATTGTGTGTGCGAGTATATATATTTCTTGTAAGTTATAATTGACCTAGGCACAAACAAAAACAAAAGAGTTACAATTAACTATTTTAAATAGTAGAATTAAGTGATCTGATATCGTATAGTTCATGATGATTGCATGTTGTCTAAAGCGAGATATATTGGGAAGCAATGATGGAAGTAGACACTGAATTTTTAAAAATCAGTAATAAAAAATTAGTAATATTTTATTATTCTTATGTTACAATTAACTTGAATTATAGAGAAAAGGTTACGCATAAATTTCATTCAAGTTCAAATTCTTGCTAAAACTATAATTTTTTCATTACATCTTGTTTTATATGGTACAAAGATCTGTGTATAGGATAAAATTAACTTCAAATTTTGCTTTTTTTTTTCTCCAATAAATATACAAAAACTTAATAAAATATTTTACTTCGCCCAAACTGAACATTAATTCTGAGTCTGCCCCTACTGGGAAGTATGGTGTTTCTAGAACCTAATATGCAAATGTATAATCAACATACAATTGATTATAAATAGTGAAGAATTACCCCTGGTCATAAAGACTGCAGTACTGAACCTTGCAGGTTAGAAGGAAAGCCCAAACATCCCTGTCAAATAAAATTCAGGACTTAAAGACTTTATACTAGGATAGTACACCATAGTCGAAAGAAAAACAACAGAAAGAGACAGCCCAAAGCATAGATCTCAGTGTATACATACAGCAAAAAGGCAACCCATTACAGAAAGTCACTTCGAACTATACCGAGAAAAATATCATCATAATAAATCGTACCCAAAGTCATATACATAAACAGACCTGTAGGACCAATCCAGGATTGGATTAACTCTCATGAAAGATGGCCATCCAGGCGAGCTAGGGGAAAATAGTTCTTGCCCAACCTGTTATATTTTCCAATTTTTAGTCAATACATCAAAACCTTAATGACATTTTTGAAATACTTAACTAATATTTGGAATAACTAACTAACAGAGGGTGAGAAGTTGCAAGTAATACCGCAGTAGGATCACCAATACGAACACCCAGAAAAACAGCTTTAATTGGGTTCGCTTTAAGAAGAGCTTCCAAGCCAGATTTAAAATCTAGGCGAATAATATCCATTTGCAATCCATATCTGCAAAGAAAGTGAGGCAAATCAAATAGTACCAAGAACAAAATTTTCCAACTAAAAATATCATGATCTTGCTATTTGTTGCCTTAAAAAGTTGGAAGTTTAGATACAAATATTTAGCTCTCATGTGATGATGTCACTCTCTGTATTTCAAGAATTTCTAGTGCGGGTAGATTGGGAGTAAAAATAAAACAAAAATAGGACTCTCACGTCGAAGCTGTTTCATAAGTGAATGAGTTGATCTCAGTAAAGGTAGAAGGGGTCTCAAAATATATCGTTCGCATTGGAAATTCAACATGATCAGTAAGACCCACACTGGCATGACTTTCTTCTTCTTTATGCAAATAATAGCCAGCTCTAAGCAGGTGTAACAAGACCTGTAAAGACAATTTAAATCTTAACATAATTTGGATAAGCATCTTAAAAATCTCACTACCAAGGCATATAATGTATAAGAACTCACAGTTGAATCCTTTCCTCCATTGAAGCTAAAGGCTACCTCTTCGATCCTGTTAAAGAAATGATTACGAAATTGTACATGATACAAGAACTGATAAGCACAACATAGCAATTAATCGAAGAAAGTCCTAACTCCTAACATGAAATATAATAGACTTGTTCAAAAATTTCATATGCATAAACAATGATGCAGGGCAAGAACTAAAATGTTATTTTTTGTTCACATGGGGATAGTAAAATTGCAAAGAGACCACAAAATTAGTAAGTCACATGGTGAATATGTCAATTCCTTGTTTTGATCCTTCTATTGTTCTGATCCTTATTCCCTTGTTTCTAATTCTTGTCCTGAATCAAGCAACCTGACACATCTAGACAAAATGCGCAATAAAGGGCATGATTCGTAAATATTAATTAATGCACGATGAATCGATGATTCATAAAATAATTTTAACGCTGATTAAGTTTTAATTTTTAACCTTGTGAACTAGCATGAACCTGTTTTTGACATAACGTACAGAGACAGATTTGCAATTGAGCTCTTGCTGTCAAGAAAGTCCGACACATAGCCTATGTTACTTCGACTCATTGCTTTTTGGCCACCCTCCCCGTGTTTGAACCAAATTAATGATCACTTACGCCATACGGTATGAACTTATGATGCAGAAAGGAAAAAGATGAATGCAATTTGTTCAATTATGGAATAGGACAAAGATAAGGATATTCAAATATTATTTTAGCACTGATAGCTCTCAAGTTGCAATCGTTTTCACAAAGCAGATTGGCAAGAAAAAAAAAATCAGATTGGATATAACTTAAGAGACATGTTAATTCACTGAAGATACTCTAGACGGGTTTTACAAGAAGACGGAATTAACAATTATTTATGACTTGATTTCACTACGCCTGGTTAGGTAGGTTTCGACCTGCAGATTGCATCAGGTTATGAGTTTCTTCTCAAGCTCATTTCTAAAATAAGAAATTATATTCTAATTTAACTCAATAACTGAGGCATTCATACAACCGGCAGTTGTAAATTGCTTGTCATATGTTGCACAAATCAACTAAATTAATCCACAATCATCAGTTGAAACAGATGTGTACATTTTCGGAAACATATTAGCATTGTTAAGGCTTGAATAGTTTGAACATGAAACAATGCTGCTGTAACCCAATATCAAAGAATTAGTCTAATATTACATACTCAAAGAATTAAAGCAAGCAAGTTTCGAAATTCAAGTTGACACATACATCTCAAAAACCCATTAACAAAACCACAACAAATCATCTAAAAAATATATTCTTTAAAGTTAAAAATACAACCCAGAAATTAAAGAAAATGAGAGAGAGGAAACTGACGAGTAAAGAGCAAGAGCTCTTCGAATAACATAGATGGCGTTATTGTACTTGGTCTTCAACCTCTGATCATCGCTTTCTCTAATTGCCTTATCGATCTCCATCCCCACCCTCTTACTATGTATGTATCTATTGCTGTATGTATGTATGTATATCACAAATGGGTTGGTTCCAAGAAAAGATATTGAGCTTTGCAAGTTAACACAAAAGGGCTGATTTGATGTCAAGATTCTTGGAAATGTGACAACTTTTTTTAGTATAATTAAAAATTGGATCTTTTTATATTAGTTTTAGTGAAAAAATCTGTTTTGTTTTCTCTATATTTTAGGTTTCAACAAAAAAATAAACGTTAAATGAATGCCACAGATTTTATATCTTTTTAAAATGTTTTTTGTTTTTTTCCCCAAACTTTTTCACACCAATTATTAGTTATAGGCTATAGCTTCAGGAATGATGTTTATGAAGATATGAAATCATTTTAATTTCTAACAAAAGTGATAGGAAATCTTTATCGTTTTCTTATTCGAGATTTAACCTTTTTTTTTGAAAGAAAAATAGTGTAAAATTAACGGTTTCATGTATCAAAAAATATATAATTTTTGTAAGTTGGATACAGTGATTAATTTAGAAAATTGTTAATTGATATTTTGAAGAGATTTTTTTAGAAATAATAATTAAAATGATTGAGAAATATCCATCTTAATTAATATAATTATAGTCAATTTTAACTAAAAAAAATAGATACAAAGTAAATAATAGTATATAGAATATTTGTTTATAGAAAATTTGTTTTAAGATGAAACTAGCTTATAACCCGTGCAATGCACAGGTTTTTTTAATTTAAAATAAATTTATTTTATGTTACAATTATATTTTTTATATAATTATTATTTTTAATAATTATTTTAATTTAAATTTAAATAATATATATATATATATATATATATATATATATATAAAAATTTAAGAGGTTTTCTGATAAATAAATAGGAAAAAGTAAATTTTTGCACATTTACTTTTGTAAAGAATAGCTATTTGCAATTTTACTAACTAAGTTTCAAAATTGCAAAAATACTAACCCTAGCCCCCCTCCCCCCTCTTTCTTTGGCAGGCGGCGGTTCTACTTTTTTTTTTTTTTTTTTTAAGGTGGGGTGCTATTTTGGTTCATTTGGGTTGCACGGCCCCACAGGGGCATATTCAACTAAATGCAACCACATGCAACTAATTGCAACTAAATGCAACCACATGCAACTAAATTTCTTATTTTAAGTTCCATTTGTCATTTGTCTTTTTCGACCTCATTTTTGAACTATATATATATATATTTATAAGGTGGGTGATATTTTGGTGGATTTAGGTTGCATGGCCCCGCAGGGGCATATTCAACTAAATTTGCAACTGAATGCAACCATATGCAACTAAATTTCTGATTTCAGTTGCATTCAGTTGAATATTGCCCCTGGCGGGACCATGCAACCCAAATCCACCAAAATCACCCCACCTTAAAAAAAAGAAAGTTGAATGTGGTTGCATTTGGTTGTATATTGCCCCTGGCGGGGCCTTTGCAACCCAAATCCACCAAAATCACCCCACCTTAAAAAAAAAGTTGAATGTGGTTGCATTTGGTTGTATATTGCCCCTGGCGGGGCCTTGCAACCCAAATCCACCAAAATCATCCCCACCTTAAAAAAAAAAAAAGTTGAATGTGGTTGCATTTGGTTGAATATGGTTGCATTCAGTTGAATATGCCCCCGCGGGGCCTTGAAACCCAAATCCACCAAAATAGCACCCCACCTTAAAATTAAAAAAAAAAAAAGTTGAATGTGGTTGCATTTGGTTGAATGTGTCCCTGCGGGGTCTTGCAATCCAAATCCACCAAAATAGCACCGCGCCTAAAAAAAAAAATAAAAAAAAATAAAGGTACTCAGGCGCAGAAAGGCTAAAGGGGAAGGGGAAGGGGAAAGGGAAAGGGAAAGGGGAAGGGGGGAGGGTTAGAGTTAGGGTTGGTATTTTTGCAATTTTGAAACTTAGGTTGGTAAAATTGTAATTAATTCAAGGAGATGATATTTTTGCAAATAGAAACTTTAAATCTAGTTGTTGTGGAATAAAATCGAAGGTTTGTAAATTACGGCTAGGGTATGTATGTTTTAAATACAAGGGATGGTGAGCTTCACGCTTTAATGGCTGTTCTTGCGTTCGAGACTAATCGGTCCTCACAAGATGCCTACGTATCTCTGTATTGTTAGATAAGTCACCTCCTTGAGGAAAGTTCTAGACTCCTTCCTTGTAGGAGTCTGTTGCCATATCGAATTGGATGCCTTGGAGACTAAGTCTTGTAGAGATAATGTCCTTATCTGACACTTATTGCTGAGCTGTTTATTACCCCTAATATTAATTACGAAATTAATATTAAAAATAGGACCTTGGACCCTGTTGGTAGGCCCCACGTTCGGACCATACCGGGTCTAATTAATGCAACACTAAATGTGTCTTTAGGGCTTATTTTTAGCCCATATCATTTGCCCCCCAACTTCTAGGAAAACTGATCAGGTTTTCCTTGAAGTTTTAACGGTCCTTTCCAAGACTCGGGTCAGGGTTCATCTTTATACACTAGTGTTTCACGAGTATTGTCTTTATGTAAAGCGTGGAGCGACCGACGCGTTTACGACAATGTTAATTCGATGCTAATCGGCACTAATCAGCCTTAACGACATTTAAACAATGTTTAAACGACGTTGAACGGTATAAAACGGCACTAAACGGTACTAACTAGCCTTAAATGACACGTAAACAACGTTTAAGTGACGCCAACCGGCATTAAACGACACTGAACGGTGCTTATCGACACTAACGGTGCTAATCGGCACTTAATCGGTGCTTATCGGCACTAACGGTGCTATCGGCACTTAATCGGTGCTATTGGCACTAACGGTGCTATCGGCACTTAATCGGTGCTTTATCGGCACTGACGGTGCTAATCGGCACTTAATCGGTGCTTATCGGCACTAACAAGCCTTGAACGACACTTAAACAATGTTAAGCGATTCTAAACGGCGCTAAACGGTGCTAAACGGCACTAGCGGGGGTCGGGGGGCGGCAGCCCCCGGGCGGGGTCCAAGGGGCGGCAGCCCTTGGCGGGGTCCAAGGGGCAGAGCCCCTGGCTGGGGTTGGAAATTTTTTATTTTCAAGGGCTAGTACTATTCAGAAATTATCATTTCGACTCAAATTTCTGAATTTTAATCACAAAATTCGAGCTCAATTTCGAGCTCAAATTGGGGGCCAGGTCGTGGCTGTTTTTCTTGTTTCCTAGGTCATTTTCGACCTGGAATTTGCGATCTCAAGCCACGTTATAACGACCTCAATTTGAGTGGAACGAACTCAAAGTGGTTTCTCTAGGTCGCCTTGTCGAGCTCGTTATTGTACTAAAAAACGAGATCGATTGTCACGACCTCGTGCTTCCTTTAGGTAACTCCAAGTCTTATTATGGACTTTAACGGGCCCTGTCTTTAATTTTCATGGGCTGGGCCTAGGTTTTCAAATTGTTTGGACCTTTATCATGGGTCAAAATGACCTTAAATCAAAACCTTAATTAGGTTTATCAATCTTGGTTGGGTCGTGACAGGCCTTGATCCTTTTTAATTACTTTAGCTGGACTTGGGCCTTTGTTGGGCCTTTGTTGGCCCTTTTAGAGTCCAATTTGGTTCCTTAGCCCTTGATTTATAACACAAGGCCTGGATTCTAAGGTTGATGTTGGTGTTATGGATCACCAACACGAGGTTTCAGGTCAATAGGAGGTGTTTTATGCCTTAAATGGTTTCGTGAACCTTGACTTGTGACCTTCCGGGCCTTAACTTATTTGTTGAGACCTTGGTTTTAAGGTCATTATCAACCCTTGATTCTCATTCTAAGATGTAGAATGATGAAGTCCCTTAGTTCTTGCCCCCCTTGCTTCATATAGTGGAGGTCTTGCTTCTCGGTTGATCGCTCAAGGAGTTCACTTGCTCTTCAGCGTTTGACTTCAAGTCCGGTGTGTCTTGGCTGGTTGTTAACCTTCTTTTCTTGATTCTAGGTTTCCAACCTTCTTCTTATGCTCACAGGACCTTGCTTTGGTTTATATTGGATTGAAGGCTCTTGATTCAAGTCCTTAAACTTCAAATGACAAATTTGATTGGAGGCAGACAGCCTTTTTGGCCATCAAGGCTAAAATTTTGTGTCGGGATTTGAGATTCAAGATTTTAAGTAAGGAATGACAAAGGACCTCTCATCTCAACACTCTCACTAACTGTTTCTGTGCCTTCAAGGCATCATCAGGGAGCCAACTAGTCTCAAGAAGAGCTCGAAGAGGGTCTATCCTTCAGCTTACATCAACTGGTTCTACCAATTTTGATTCGATGGTGGGGTCTTCAGGACCTGGAAGCAAAAGCTCTCTGCATAATTCTTTATCTCAGAAGAGCCATACTTAGATTGGGCTTCGGCCTTAATGTTCTTTTCTCTCTTGGGATATACTCAACATGGCATTTATCGAGCGGGGCTATCACGGCTTTCACAATCCTCAAGTATTTGGCCATATTCTTTTCTCTATCCTCAAACTCTCCATTGACTTGTGAGACTACCAGCTTTGAGTCTCCACAGACTTTCAAGTTCTTGACCCTCAGGGCTCTTATCAGTCCAAGGTTGGCTATCAGAGCTTCATACTCCGCCTCGTTTTAGGTTGTTGAGAAGTCCAACTTCAAGGCATACTCGAGTGTGAACCCATCGAGGCTTTGCAGAACTTAACCCGCACCACTGGTTTTTGTTTTTGATGCCCCATGAAAATAGAGCTTTTTGTTTTTGATGCCCCATCAAAATAGAGCATCCAATATTCCTTCTTCTCTTCCAGGGGTTTTCCACCTTGCTGACCTTCCTGGTCTATTACCTCCTGCCCCCCGACTTCTTGGTTGTCAATGGTATATTCAACCACGAAGTCGGCTAGAGGCTGGGTTTTTATGGTCGTCCTATGCTTGTACTTAACATCAAATTTTCCTAGTTTGATTGCCCACTTGATGAGGTGTTCCATCAGGGCTTCAACGTTTATCTTTATCCAGGGTCCTTCAAGGACTTAAACTCTTATCTGCTGTAACCTAACTCTACCCTTCGGGGTATGCATTTGTTTGTTTTCATTCGTGTATTCTTTTATTTTCGGTACTTGGTCATCTTTGACTCACACATCAGGTGCTTGGCACATAAATAAAATCACAATCAATGAATGGAAAACAAACTTGCATTAATAACTTGAAATGGGTTCAACCCTTACATAGAGTACTACTGTCCTACTCGGAGCAACATGCTCTGCAATGGTTTTAATGAACCTTATTTCTACTTCTACTATAAAAATATGAAGCTAAGTCCTACTAGGATAACTTAAGTCCAATCGGGGTTTTGCAAGACTAGACCTGCACCACTTAATTTTGTTTTTGATGCTCCATCAAAATAGAGCACCCACCACTCCTTCTGGTCTCCTCATTCTTATTCTGCAGTTCACTTCCTGCTCGGGGTACTACCTCCTGCCCCCCAACTTCTTGGTTGCCGATGGTGCACTCAACCACAAAGTCAGTTAACGCCTTAGCCTCAATGGCTGTCTGAGGCTTCTGTGTGATGTCCTCTGCTGACCTTTCTTTGTGTTCCTTACCACTGTGGACATTCATGTCTTCAATCGGAAGGACCTGCCCCCCGACTCCGTCAGGCCTTAACGAGGCTACATAACAGCTTCGTGCCATCTTCTGATCACCTTTATGTTCTCCAACACCATTCCTGGTAGGGAACTTGATCTTCACATGATAGGTTGAGGCAACAGCCTTGAATGCATGAAGTCCAGTCCTTCCAAGGATAGCGTTGTACGTTGAATCCGCCTTAATTACCAGGAAGTTCAACATCTGAGTGGCCTCCTTGGGCTCTTGCCCGATAGTTACAGGCAGCTGAATAGTCCCTTCAACTTTGGATTTTACTCCATTAAATCCGTATATAGGCATGTTATTGGGGGTCAACTGAGAATCAGTGTATCCCATCTTCACAAACGCATCATGAAACAGAATGTCAACGGAAGCTCCATTGTCTATCAAGACTCGCTTCACCTCCGAGTTTCCAATCACAGGAGTTATAACCAACGGGTCATCATGGGGGAACTTCACCCCTTCCAAGTCTAAGTCATCAAAGCTAATCGCTACCTCAGTTTTTGCACGCTTCGGGGCCTCTCCCACGATGTGCAACACCTCTCGAGCATAAGCCTTTCGAGAGTTCCTAGTTGTCCCGGCCGCAGTCGGGCCTCCTGAGATCATGTTGATTACTGGCCCTCGGGGCTGTGGGTTGCGATCTTGATCGTCATCCCTTCTATTATAGTCTCTTCTCTGATTAGCACGGTCTTCACCCTTAGTGAAGTGCCTCAGCTTCCCTCTACGGATCAAAAACTCAATCTCATCTTTGAGTTGCTTACAATCGTCAGTGTCATGCCCCACGTCTCTATGGAATCTGCAATACTGATTCTGGTTTCTCTTTGCGGGATCATCCCTGAGTGGCTTCGGCCATCTGAAATCCTTATCATTCTCAATGTCCAACAAGATTCGACTCCTAGGAGTATTCAACCTTGCATACTCAGTGAACCTTGACCCTTGGTTCTTCTTAGGGGCAGAGTCGGAGTCCTCGCTAGTTCGGGGATACTTGTCCCTAGCATCATACTCTTGATCATCATAGTCCTGGTCTTGCTTTCGCTTCTTGGAGTCATTGTTACCTCCTCCTCCACCTACGGTGGTTTCTTTCTTCAAGCTATCCTCAGCTTTAATATACTTATCAGCCCTTCGTTGGAGCTCAGCCATGTTCTCCGGGGGATGCTTCGCCAATGATCTCTTGAAGAAGAGGTCAGTGGTTCCGTGTTCCAGGGCTACCATTGCCACCTTATTTTCCAAATCAGTGATGTTTAACGTCTCCTTAGTGAATCGCTTGAGGTAATCCCTCAGATTTTCGTTCTTTCCTTGTACTACATACATAAGAGACGCGGAGCTCTTCTCATGTACCCTTCCGCTAATGAATTGGCTAACGAAGGCGGCACTCAACTCCTTAAAAGAGCCAATAGAGTTTGCAGGTAGACGGCTATACCATCTTTGAGCCATGCCTAACAGAGTTTGAGGGAACGCCCTACACTTTAAGGCATCACTAGCAGGCTGCAGCAGCAGTGCGTTTGAGAATGTTCTGACATGATTTGCGGGATCGCCCGTTCCATCATAGGCCTTAATAGTTGGCATCTTAAATTTCCTTGAGATGTGGGCATTCATCACCTCCTCAGTAAACGGAGGTGTGGGATCGTCAGGGTCCCCAAGTGGCATCAGATCTTTGGGGTTACTCTTGGGGGTTTCCACCCTCATAGCTTCTCTTGTTGGGACATCAGCCCTCTTCTGTCTTCTTGAGGACCTCTCCAAATCTATAACGGGAATCCTTCCTGAGATTGGAGGGGGTCGAATTAGACTCTGTCTTGCCTGTTCCCTTGCCATATCTTCCTTCAATTTTAAGATCTCGGCCTCATAAGCCTTGATCCTTTCAGCAGTTGTCAAAGATTGTCCATCACGGATGTCTTGAGTCCTCCTTCGACGTTCTCTACTAGCACGTCGCCTCCTCGGGGCTTCATCACGATCATCATCCTCAGACGATGAATCATCAGTATAAGGGCCAGAGTAGTCATCATAATCTCGGTCCCGGATTTGTAAGGCATGACCACTTGGTCCTGAACCTTGAGTCATCGGGGGGTAGTTGGGCAGACCGTGCCTGGGATTAGTGTACAAGGGGAGATCCGTAGTATGGATCTGTACCCCTGGTGGCGGGTTGTTCGGATCAACAATCTGGAGAGAGTTGGTCGCTTGTCCTGCCTGATTGGACAGAGGCAACGTACTCTCAGCATGGGGGATCACCCCTGGTTGCTGAGAAACTTGAGAGTGGATAATGACAGCTGATGCTGGGGGAGCCTGTTGAATGATCGTCCCTGATGCTGGGGGAGTCTGCTCGGTGAGAGGTGGGGCAGAGCTAATTGGCACGGCCTCAGTTACAACTGGTGTTGTTCTTCGTGTTTGAACCATGGTTGATGTTGTCTTCCCACAGGCGGCGCCAAATGTTGTGGAATAAAATCGAAGGTTTGTAAATTACGGCTAGGGTATGTATGTTTTAAATACAAGGGATGGTGAGCTTCACGCTTTAATGGCTGTTCTTGCGTTCGAGACTAATCGGTCCTCACAAGATGCCTACGTATCTCTGTATTGTTAGAGAATCAAGCCAACGTAGTTCTGAGAATGAGGGGTCAGGCCCTTTATATAGGCTGAGAAGCCTTAGAATTAAGGTAGGAGTTGGAGACTTAATAGATAAGTCACCTCCTTGAGGAAAGTTCTAGACTCCTTCCTTGTAGGAGTCTGTTGCCATATCGAATTGGATGCCTTGGAGACTAAGTCTTGTAGAGATAATGTCCTTATCTGACACTTATTGCTGAGCTGTTTATTACCCCTAATATTAATTACGAAATTAATATTAAAAATAGGACTTTGGACCCTATTGGTAGGCCCCACGTTCGGACCATACCGGGTCTAATTAATGCAACACTAAATGTGTCTTTAGGGCTTATTTTTAGCCCATATCACTAGTATTCTTGGTAAATTTCCTAAATTTAATAATGATATGCATGGTTTAAAACTTATATTATGAAATTTTAAATTAAATACGTCGTTGTCGAAATTCGAATCTTGAATGTTTTGTAATGTAACTTAATCATATAAAATATTTAATTATCAGATCTAACGGTTCTGATTTTTTTGCTAAAAATCTAACGGTAATTATTCGTTGTATACGGATTTTTATTATATATTTTTATTAGTGACTGAAAGATATGGTGTGATATTTTTGGATATATATTAATAATTTCAAGATTATGTTTTAAATTAAAAGGTAACATGTTTTAATTAGAAAAGAAATATTAATGATTGGAAGATTATGATTGAAAAATTATGTTTTAAATTAAAAGGTAACTTGTTTTAATTATAAAAAAATATTAATGATTGGAAGATACGATATTTTAGGTGTGTATAAAGGGTAATATGTTCAATTAAATGTAACTGTCTTTTAAATTGATTGAAAGATAAGATATTTTAGTTATTTATTAAATTTTATTTAATATTACAATTATGTTTTTATATAATTATTATTTTAATAATTGTTTTTAATTTTAATTTAATATAATTTAACATATTCATATTTACGAATTATACTAATGTTTCCTTATTATAAACAACGTATATGAATTTTTAATATATTTTATTAATAATTGAAAATATAGTATTATATTTTTGGGTATATATTAATGATTGTAAGATTAGTTTTAAATAAAATAGGTAACGCATTTTAATTGGAAATGAAATATTAATAATTTGAATATTTGATACGATTAATGTTTTTATAAAATATAATATCTTCAACTAAAAGTAAATGTGAAAATGGCAATGACTAATTACCATTAATTAGATTATGTCATTATTTATTTTAATAATTAAAATATTCAAACCGAAAACAAAATCGACAATCTTTCAATATTTCGATTTTAATATAATAGTAGAGATATTTCAACTTTGATGCACCCTTTGTACATGTCTAATCATTTTGACTTGGTCGAATTTTAAATTTGAACGACTTCAAATCACAATTGGGAATAGACGAATAGTCAAGGGGTAAGTACCCTTTTTTTTTTTTTTTGAAATTATGGGGAAAATACTTATACTCTGCATTGTTTTGTTGTTGAAGAAGTTGCCAAAGTACAGAAACAGAAATTTCTCATGGAAAGGATCAAGGAACAGAAATGTGATAATTAATTGAAGTATTCTTTGGCTCTTCAAAAAATAAAAAATTCAAGTACTCAACCATATCTACGGATCTACCAAAATGTGAGTCAACGGCAGTTTGTAAAGCCTATGAGAAGATGCAACTACGTAGATCCATGAAATACTCCTCTAATACATTTGTTTTATTTCATTTCCAAAGATATGCAAGTAAATACTGGATCTTCTTAATGATATCGAAAATCATAGGAGTAGTATTTTTTTTTAACACCACAAATTAGGCGGCTCTGACTGATACTTATACATGATAGCATCTCTACTATTTATTTAAGTTTTTAAATTAAAATAGGAAGAAAATGATTTAAATTGAAGCTCCAAGATTCTTTAAAAAGTTAAAGAGTTTGTTCTCTCTTTTCTATTTTATGAATAATTAGTAGCTCTTAACTTAATATCTTATTAAAAAAATATTGGTTCTTCTCTCATCTCTGTTGAATATTTGTCCTGCTCTCATCTCTAATGAATATTTGTCCTAGTGAAATTGAAATATAAATAAATAAAATAAAAAGCAATAATAGAAAATATTGTTGGAGTTACAAGTAAGAATGAACGGATAAATAACGACCACCTGCTCCAGCGGCATTGCACTTACTTCCGGAACTTGAGGTGAGTGCTCAAGACTCTTGTCTAAGACAATGTGGATGGCTGATTGTCCGGCCAAAAAAAGAATTATAGTGAACAAATAATCAAACATTGACAGCAAAATACTCACATCAGTCTACATAAGAAATCATTTAGTTACTCCATCCTTTCTTGTTCTAATTGAAACCATTTGCCTTATCTATAACCATCTAGAAACTACATGTGTGCCAAGATTTTGATATTGATAAAAAATTATACACTTATACCATCCCTAGTAAAGTATAAAGATTAAAACTTCTCCCGCATATCTATGGTTTTTGTTGTTCCTTGATCAAAAAATTATAGAAAGTGTAAATCTCTCATTGGAATGAGATCCGTTTTCTTTGTTTTGCCATAGAGGCCCTCTTCAAGCCAAATGTCAACAAGAGAATCTACCATCTCCTGCAAAAACCATCAGGTAAATTACATACCTTGTTTTATAGGTGCATTAGCTAAAAAGACAAACAAGGTAGACAACAACTTACGCCTAACGGGATTGGGTCTTTAAACGGTTCAACAGTTGCGAGCAATTCCTTGTTAGTTGTGCTCCAACTGCAAAGAGGAGTATTCAATGTCACAATTTTCTTCCCAAAACACCAAACTAAAAAGTTTAGGCACTTCCAACACTGGTGCTTGCTCTTAAGCTTACAAATATTTTTAGGTATTGCAACACTTATTCTTTGGTCCAAAGTACAGTGTTTTCCTAGAAGATTATGGTGGCTTTAGTTATCCTAAAATTGTTCCAATGTATCAGACTATCAGTCACAAGACAGTAGGGAATACAGAGACCCGCAAATCGCACAACGGAGTTACCAAAAAACTACAAATCGAGACCGGTTAAAGTTCTTCACTTCTTAACAAACAACATTCAGCATGTCTAACCAATAAAGAATTACAGAAAATGATTTAGAAGGCATGGTTAAACAAAAACCAGTAACATAATCTTAACCCATAGTACACAAATTTAAATTGCATTAATGTTTTTACCAAGCTTATGCTGGTGCTTGATATTTCCCAAAGTACTCATTTTCTCATCTTAACTTAACTCATCCTTATAACTTTGATATTTTAAAGAATCAAAGCATCTAACATAGGTACTTCCAGCACAGCAATCAGTACACTAGAGGATAATGGTTTGATTTTCTTCTCTAAGTAGATCTTCAGGCATTTACGAATTCTAATTTATGCATACCTCGGGATCTTCTCTCTGATACTTACGCTTTGTAATCTTGGTGATCTTTGTGATATATCACCAACCCAAGCTCTTCTTCTCTCATGCCAAGCTACCTCAGCTATATGGCAAGTCATCCACAAAGACCTTAATTTAGTATAGTCTACCTTGGGAATATAAAACTAAATAATCAAGACAGACAGGCAACATGAAGGTTACAGAATTCTGAGCATGTCATGCTGAACAGTAGAAATTTAAGTAATCAAGTATAAATGGCGACGTTTAGAATTTAATTACACAGATATGATAATACTCCAACGTTTGTTGTTAAGGTGGTTTCCTCAGTCTGTTACTCATATTACAGGTCACCAATATCACAAACAGAACTTAAATTAACTATATTAAATTCATACCTAAACTGGAATTAGCATATCAATAAATATAAATTCACTGTCTGGTTACCCTTACTGACGCACCAGAGTATATTAAGCAAGGAAACTGTCAACGAGAATTCTTACGATCAAGCTCCTTATATAAGGAAGAGCCAAGCCACGCTAACGCTCTAAGATTCTTGAGAGAAGTTACAATTTTGTACTAAAAAATTGTCAAGAAAACATCAAACTAGAGTTTTTATACACTGCAAAGTGCAACCAAACCACCATTGGCATTACTAATTAAAATTTATACAATCTGGACCTAAATATACATGAAATATGGTCTCAAACTAGTTTTACAAAAATTCAGATGTTATAAAAAATAAATTAATATTCATTTAAATAAAGGTAAGTTTATTTTACATTGAATAAAATTAAACATATTTTTAAAGCAAATCTAAACTTATTTTAAATTCGTAAAAGTTTTGTCTTGCATCAGTTTCCCCGGAATGAAAAGTATTCATAACTAAATCAGAGATCAATATCAAAGTGGCTCATTTGGTGTTAAGCTCTTCTAAAATCTCAAGGTGTTGCAGAGAAAACTTAATTGCATCATACTAATTAACATATGGTAACAACCTACGATCTCATAACACGTTAAGTTACTAAAGTCTTATTTGCATTACATTATGTAAGTGGTAGGATTAGATTTTCCTCCAATATCTTTAACATCTAGCACAAACCACATAATGCATTGTCATTTGTTTTCTTTGATATTTGCGGTGCCCTATCTCACATGCCTTATAGTTTACATAAGTACCGATGGGCTTTTAATGATTCACTCATTTTTCTAAACGATAAATCTATAATGTACTTGGTGTCACCTACGTTTCACATTTTGACCTAATTATTTATTGCAAAATAATGTAGGAAAACAGAAAATATAGAGCGGTCAATTACTCCCGTCAAAATAAAGTATAAACCAGAAATAAAACACATGCTGATGAGTAATGTCCAAGGCATCTATTTCAAGTAAATGACACCATAGGTATAAAGTATAATCGTAAACCAATCTTTTAACTTAAGTATAAATTTCAGGCCAAGATATTTTCCGATCAATTCATATTGATACTTGTGAATCGTGATATTGACACTTGACACTCAAACCCCGAGAGAGCAGATACATAACAAAAATGTTAGAATACATATGAAAAATGCTCTGAAAGATATCCCAGCAATTCTTCCAACTAACACTCTAACAGCACTCATGTAAAAGTTTCGACACGGAGCAAAAGGTTAGTTAAGCTAAAGAGAAAGCAACTGAGCACAAACCATGGTTCACATATAGAAAATCCAGAGCATTCTTTTCATTGATCATACACTCTACATTGGCATTTTCGAAACATTTAGAAGGATGGCTCCTATTGGAGCAAGCACTGCTCAAGCTACTGTCCATATGAATTAAACCAAATGATCACTGCCTTCCCAATCTGTAAAAAGAACACTCTAATATTACAAACAACCAAAAATTAAAACAATATTCATACTAGTATATAAAAAGCTCTACAAACATAAATTATTACAGTTCTGTGTTTTAGTAGTTATGTATTTATGATGACAAGATAATTAACAGAGATTAAAGTTGTAATTAAAGACAAAGTAAGATGCTTAAGATGAGATAGATTATACATACCCGCTTGATTCAACTTGGAATGGGGGTCTTTGGGGTTAAGATTGGATTTGAGCTTGTGTTATTTGGTGCTAATTTACTCGGTGATAAAAATTTTTAGACAAAATTGATATTCATACTTAAAATTGATCTCTGCCACGGGCCACGGTATCTATTCAGCCTCAAGGCTAGGAGTGGGCATTCATCCGGCCCGCCCGATCCTGATCCGATCTCCGCATCGAACGGGACGGGAAATCGGGGATTTTTTTGGGTACGGGCCGGGGAACGGGGACAAGTTTCAAAAAAAACCGGGGAGCGGCCCGGGGCCGGTATTATATGTCTCCCTGGCCCGATCCCCGACCCCGCCCCGATTCTCAATCCCCGACTCGATTCCACCACATTATAATATATATATATATATATTAATATTTACGAATTTTCAATACTTTATATTGGAAACAAATGATAGTTTAATCTTATATGTTTGTCTTTCTAGTAGTCCATGTTATTTATAATTGTTTATGTAAGTAATATTTTTTTTTTTTATCTTAATTTAATGCTTAAAAAGTTGTTTCAAACTCAATAGTTAGTGCTTAAAATGTTATTTTTTGTTTACAATGAAATTCCCCGATTCCCCGCGGGGATACCCGTTACCCGTTTGGGCCGGGGACTGGGAATGAAAAATAATTCCCGACAGGGATCGGGCCGGGGACGGTGATAGGGTTTGAATTCAGGGATGGGGGCGGGGATAGCACTCCCCGGCCCCGAAGTGCCCCGATGCCCATCCCTACTCAAGGCCTGTCTTCTATCTATCCTGTAATCCAATTTCACCACTAACTTGAGGGCTGCGTCGGATTGATAAAACCGACCAATCTGATCCAAACCGATACAAACGTTAACCCGATTTAAATGGGTTGGGTATGTGTTTGAATCTTTTTTACCCGAACCAACCGAACCCGATTAAAAAATAAATTAATTTAATAAAATATTTTTTATATCCATGATCCATTATTACGTTGACTCATTTACATTAATCCAGTTAAGTTAAAATACAAATTAGTAGTAAAAAAACCCAGACTAGTAGGATATAAACTACAATGTGAAATGATTGTGAATTGGATTATAATTTTATTTTATTTTTGTGTTGGGATCGTCTGAGAATGTGGTACTTCTTTTTCTTTTTGAGAGTAAAACAGAAGATTGCCTATTGCATACATAATTGCATATCCATGTTGTAGTCTCACTGCAACTGAGAGTGGCTGTTCAAAGCAAACTTAGCCGGAGAAGTCCTTCTGTTTTTCGATGTTTTAAGACTTAAGTAATATTTTATGTAGTTTTTTTTTATATTTATTCATAACCCGTTCAAACCGATTGGATTGGATTGGATTATGAATTTAATTTTAATGGATTGGGTTGACAATTTTTCAAACCGATTAAATTGGGTTGGGTAAAAAAATCTTCCAACCCGCCCAACCCGAACCGTGTACACCCCTAGCTGCGTCTGCATCGCGTCACCCTGTTCCTTTTTTAATTCATTTTTCTAATTCATACAATGTGCTTTTTTTTATGGGAATTTGTATAATATGTCCTAAATTAATGAGGAAGTTTATAAATATGTCCAATCATGTTAATATATTAATTGTATGTTCCATTATTAGTTTTTAAGTTAAAAAGAGACCAATATACCCTTGTTATATTAATTAAATACTATTATAAATACACTACAATTTTTTTAATTTTAACCACTAAAAAAGTTTTTTTTTTTCATAGAACAGGGCGGGGGCAATTTTTTAATTTTGACCACTAAAAAATGTTTTTTTTACTTTACTTAGAACAGACCCCGCCAGGGGCACCTTACACATATAAATATTAAAATTTATAATTTAAATTTTAGGGCCATGTTTAATATTATTAAATTTAATATTATATAGCTTGGAAGAGTTTCAAAGTATTATAACTTAATTTAATATTACATAGCTTGGGAGATGTTAAGTGAATTGAATTAATCATGTTAACATAAAAATGAAAAATTCAATCAAAACAGAATAGAAATAGAATCGAGTATTCTTACATAAATGTGCATAAACTTATAATCATGGGTCAAATACTCCAATGATAGCAGATACAAGCACTTCCTTACAGCCACTAACTAAAGTTGTTAAGTAGGCACATTTTTCTTTTTAAATTAATCAAATCATGTTTTTATCCCACATTATATCTTAAAATAATTTTGATTAAAAAGAGTATATTGGTCTTTTTATATTAAAATTTGAATGAAAAAAATGATTTTAGGATATATTTGAAATTTCAAATAGATATAGGACATATTTACAAACCATGTTTCAAATTGGGACATATTATAAAAAAACCCTTTTTTTATTTCCAACAAATAAATAATGGTTAAATAAAATTGTGCTTAACATATTGGTTAATAATCATCTATCATCTATACTGATCTATAATAAGCAAACTAACCTATAATTGTTGGTAGTTTGGTTGTTTGATTCAATCATTGATAAAAAAAATAGTTTATAGCCTGTCCGATGCACGGATTTCTTTTAATATGTAATAAATTTTATTTATGTTAATTATACTTTTATATAATCATCATTTTCAATAATTTAATTGAATTTTAATTTAAATAATTTAATATAAATTTAATTAATGATATGCATGGTTTAAAACTTATATTATACAATAAATATTTTATTGGCGGAATTCGAACCTTGAAATTTTAGTAAATTAATTTAATCATATAATATATTTACACATTAGATCTAACGGTTCTGATTTTTTACTAAAAATCTAACGGTCATTATTCGTTGTATACAAATTTCTATTATATTTTGTTAGTGAATAGAAGATATAGTGTGATATTTTTGGGTATATATTAATTATTACAAGATTATGTTTTAATTTAAAAGTTAACATGTTTTAATTAGAAACATTTGATCTCTTCTCCTGTCATTATTTCCTCAGAGGACTTCTCTTCCTCTTCCATCTTCTTTTCTTGACATAACCTAATCTTTTCTAACAACGGTGGCTGGACAATAATTTCCATTAGATTCTCTTGACCTTCTCCTGGTATTTTTACCTCAATTTCCAATCTCTAAAGATCTTTAATTAATTCCTCTGACGTACTTAATATCTTAAGTCTCTCTTTTCGACTAAGAGCATCGGCCACCACATTGGCCTTCCCGGGGTGATAGTGGATCTCACAATCATAATCCTTGATCAATTCTAATCATCTTTTTTGCCTCATATTTAGTTCTTTTTGAGTGAATATGTATTTCAAGCTCTTGTAATCCGAGTAAATTTCACACCTTTCCCCGTATTAAAATACGGTTAAAAGCACTGCTTTGATACCAATTGATAGGTCCCGTATGTGGGTAAGATAAGCTAGAAGGGGGGGGTTGAATAGCTTATCACCTTTTAAAAATTTAGAGCTTGGCTTTTTGAAAATTCTTTCGTCTTTTTAAACTTCAAGTAAATAAAGTGCGGAAAATAAAGAACGAAAGAAAAGAGAGTAGCACACGATCGATTTTATCCTGGTTCGCGATGCCCGCAACCCCTAATGGATTCGAACACCCCTACTCCAGTCCCCGAGCTCCTCCCCGGACTCGAGATTTTCACTACTACAAAGATACTCCTTTATAGTAGGCGGAAAAGCCTTTACAACTCCTTATACCACTATCTATTTATCTTGGAGCGATACACACACACGTATCCTCCTCAAAATAAAATAGCTAAATACACACTACAAAACTTGTCTTGGAGCGTAACTCCCCGTTACCTCCTCAAAGACTTTGTAGTTCCCCTTAGAAGACTATGTACTTCTACAACTTTGTCGGTCTTGGATCTTAGGTCTTATGTCTTGGATCTTCCCTTTTCTTCACAGTGCAAACGCTACTAACTCCCCGTTAATACGCCTAAGACTTGGGTCCACTACAAGAAATCTAGGATTTGCTAACAAAATTTCCCAACGGAAACGTGTCCGTTGCTATTTACCAACGGAACACTCACCCATGTGGCTTTTCTGAAAAACCAATGATAAAATAACATATTCGTAACGATTTTGTAACGGATATTTAGTAACGGAAATTTCCGTTGGTGATTACTAACGGATTCCTAACAGACAATGAATTGTTCAGTGCTAACTGTTGGGGCTAAAATTGCCGCCCCTTTCTAGCAACGAGATGCCAACGGAAATAGTACCAACATAATAACAATGCTTTACCAACGATATATTCCGTTGGGAATTTTTTGGAAATTTTAGAATTTTAATAATGGCGCTAACTTTCCCCCACTTAAAAAAAGAGAAAATATGGGCGCTAAAAAAATGAAAAATTGCCGCTCATTTTACTAACGAGTTGGCAACGGAATAAATTTTAGATCGGTTA
Source organism: Saposhnikovia divaricata (assembly GCA_036435485.1). Taxonomy (NCBI): domain Eukaryota; kingdom Viridiplantae; phylum Streptophyta; class Magnoliopsida; order Apiales; family Apiaceae; genus Saposhnikovia; species Saposhnikovia divaricata. Next base: position 64,538,520 of record CM071598.1, read on the forward strand.
TATTCTTTCCGTTACTAATCTGTTGGTAGTATGTCCTTTCCGTTACTAATCTGTTGGTAGTATTTCAATAATCATATACATTCCGTTACTAATCTGTTATAATTTTATTGTTGCATTTAATATTCCACCTACCGACAATTAGTATCAATTATTATCAATTAGTATGGACCTACATCAATTATATTGCATTGTGCTCATCAAGAACAATCCATCATTCTGAAAATGCTACCAACCTGAAGCACTCTGCGAGGAAGTATCAAAACAAAACAACACTGTCTACCTCTTCACCTGGCCTCTAATTAAGGTAATTAACATTATTATCCCCTAATGTCAAAAAAAAACATTATTATCCCCTGCATAGTTTTTGTTTTTAGTTTAATTTTTAAATATGATTATGAAAAATGTTTTTTATGACATATATATATATATATATATATATATATATATATATATATATATGTTGATTTTTTGAGTCTTATTTTTAGAATTCTTAACTTTGTGTTAATTTTGTGGGCTTTATCTTGTGATTAATTTTGTGAGGTTTATCTTGTGATTAATTGTGTGGGCTTTATCTTGTGATGCATGTTGCTTAGTTAATTATATATAAATATATTTTACTAGGTAATAAATCATATTAGTTATTTAATAATTAAATATATGATAAATATATTTATATTTTGCTCATGTTAGTTAGTCCAAATTATAGGTGTAGACTATATTTTTTTTATGAATATTGTATTTTTTGTAGGTAAAAAAAATTGAACATGAATAATGATCGAGCTTGGATGTATCAGAGAAAAGATAATAGAGGATGTTTAAATCCAGTTTTTCTAAATGGGTTGGAAAATTTTATGCAATATGTTATATCTCGACCTTCATCCTTGAATGGGACAAACATTCAATGTCCATGTTCGAAGTGTCGGAACCATGGTGGATTTTGGAATGCAGAGACAGTAAAATTGCACTTAATGAAGAATGGGTTTGTACGTGATTATTATGTATGGAACCGACATGGAGAACCATATATTGTTGGACAAAGTGGTGGACAATCGTCCAGACGTGACTTCGATGCCCAAGACAACCTAATGTACAACATGGTGATGGATGCTGCTGGTCCAAGTTTTGATCCGGAGATGCCTAATGCAGAAACACAGAAGTTGTATGATACTTTAAAATCATCCGAGAGAGAGCTATATGAAGGGTGTGAAACTTCTCAGTTGTCTGCCATGGCTCAGATGTTGAGTTTTAAATCAGACCATCATTGGTCAGAGGCATGTTATGATCAGACATCTCAGTTTGTCAAAGGCATCTTGCCTCAAGATAATACATTTCTTGACAGCTTTTATAGTACGAAAAAGTATATGGAAGAATTAGGACTTCCTTCCGAGCAAATTGATTGTTGTGTTAACGGATGTATGATATATTGGGGGGAAGACATCAACCTGGAGGAGTGTAAGTTTTGTTCACAAGGAAGATACAAAGTCAGAACTGGAAGATCCAAAAAGGAGAAAAAGAAAGTGCCCGTTAAAAGGATGATCTATTTTCCATTGGCACCGAGATTGCAAAGACTGTATGCTTCACCGACTACTGCAGCCCATATGAGATGGCATGCCGAACATCATCAAGAAGAAGATGTGATGCGTCATTGCTCAGATTCAGAGGAGTGGAAACAATTTGACAGAGCACACCCTTCATTTTCCTCAGAGATAAGAAATGTTAGACTCGGACTTTCGGCTGATGGGTTTCAACCATTTGCTGAAACGGGCAGACAATATTCTTCTTGGCCAATTATAGTGACTCCATATAATTTACCCCCATGGATGTGTTCAAAAGAACAGTACTTGTTTTTGTCTGTACTTGTGCCTGGGCCAAAAAATCCAAAACAGAAGATAGATGTTTTCCTTCAACCGTTAATTGCTGAGTTAAAAATGTTGTGGGAAGATGGGGTGGAGACCTGGGATAATTCTTTGAAACAAAATTTTCGCATGCGAGTTGCGTTGATGTGGACTATCAGTGACTTCCCTGCTTACTCAATGTTGTCTGGATGGAAAACTGCTGGTCATTTAGCATGTCCTCATTGTGCTCATGATCATGATGCTTATAATCTTTCACATGGTGGAAAGACTACATGGTTTGATAATCATCGAAAATTTCTACCTACCAATCATCCATTTCGAAAGAATAAAAACTGGTTTACCAAAGGAAAGACAGTGACTGAGTCGGCCCCACCAGTGAGAAGGGGTGAAGATGTATTGCAAGAAATTGAGATGCTTGGTTTGATGAAAATTACTGAATTGGGAAGTGAAGAGCAGAATACCAAAATCATCAAAGCTTACAATTGTGGATGGAAAAAAAGAAGTATCTTCTGGGATTTGCCATATTGGAGGACTTTGAATATTAGACATAACCTTGATGTTATGCATGTTGAGAAAAATGTCTTTGAGAATATTTTCAACACTATCATGGCTATTGAAGGAAAGACCAAAGATAATTCTAAGGCAAGAGATGATATTGCAAAGATTTGTCGAAGGCCGGAGTTAGCATATGATGAGTCGACAGGAAAGTATCCGAAAGCATGTTATAGCTTGGACAAGAAGGGTAAAGAAAAAGTGTGTGAGTGGTTGAAAGATCTCAAATTTCCAGATGGATATGTGTCAAATATGGGGCGTTGCATCAACATGAAAAAATACAAGTTATTTGGAATGAAGAGTCATGATTGTCACGTGTTTATGCAACGACTTCTTCCGATTGCTTTTCGGGAATTTCTTCCAAATAATGTTTGGGAAGCTATCACAGAATTAAGCCTTTTCTTTAGAGATCTCACTTCGGCTACTTTAAAGATAAGTGACATGCGTAGGCTTGAAGAACAAATTCCTGTCATACTTTGCAAGTTAGAGCGCATATTCCCACCAGCATTATTTGACTCAATGGAACATCTTTTAGTGCACTTGCCATATGAAGCACGCATTGCAGGTCCTGTACAGTATCGTTGGATGTATCCTTTCGAAAGATTTTTGCGCCACTTGAAGAATAATGTGAAAAATAAAGCTCGGGTAGAAGGATCAATATGCAATGCTTTTTTGGTTGAGGAAGCTTCCACTTTTTGCTCACATTACTTTCAGCAACATGTTCAAACAAAACATAGAAAAATTCCCAGAAATGCTTCTACTATAGGTGAAGAGAGTTTTGGAGGAAACATTTCTATATTTTCTCATCCCGGGCGTTCACATGGGAGTGTTAGTACTCGTTATCTTGATGAGCGAGAATATATGGCAGCTCATAATTATATCTTATTTAACTGTCCAGAGGTTGCACCATATACTGGGTAAGTGTATTTCGTCATCTACACATGCTTAGATGTCCCTATTAATGAATGGTCATGTTTTCTAACTATTTTTTTTTTCTATAATTAGGATTTTCATAAATCAACTTCGGGAACGCAATCCACATATAAGTAGTGTTGAAGTTGATCAGTGCTTAGAAAATGAATTTGCCACATGGTTTAAAAAATATGTAAGTTATTTGATACTTTTATAATTAATATTAGATAACTTTTCTTTATTTGTTCTCGTATTCTAATAGCCAGCACTGATAATTTCAGGCTGAAAATCCATCACTGGTTTCAAATGAATATATTCAGGCTCTTTCAATTGGACCTCTTCGTTCGGTTAAGTCCGTACCAATCTACTACGTGAATGGGTACAAATTTCATACTCGGGAATATGGAGCTGACAAGTCAACATTCAACAGTGGAGTATGCATCAAGGGATCAAATTATAGCGAGACATCTAATGATTACTTTGGAGTAATTGAAGAGATTTTGATTGTCGAGTATCCTCGCCGTCCAATTAAGAGAACAGTGTTGTTCAAGTGTGAATGGTTTGATCCTACACTTAATGTTGGAACAAGAGTTCATCCACGTTATAATTTAATTGAGGTCAATAAAAGAAAGAGATTGAGGGTGTACGAGCCATTTATACTAGCAATGCAGGCCATGCAAGTTTACTATTGCAAGTACCCAAGTCTTAAACGAGACAAGATCGATTGGTTAGTTGTATGCAAAGTTAAAGCTCGATCACTTGTTGAACTTTCTCAAATCCCGGTATCCCTGTCGATTATAATCGTGATGCCACAGTCGAGATTCCTCTGGATGGTTCCAAGGTATTTTATGAATCTTCAATGTCTGGGTGACCCAATAAGCTTTTGTGATGCATTTATGCTGTGTAAACAATAAATCTCCTTTTCAAACGTAGGAACTCAGAAAGAAGGAGATGGAGCTTCAAGCAAAAGAGAATGAACTGAACAAGAGAGAACAGGTATTACTTTTTCATTTTCTACAAGTTAGGTGTTAATTCGGCACAGTTTCATTCATGAAGACATTCAAATTTTCGTCCTGTGATTATGTATTGTGCTAGTATGTACAGAAGTGCAGTTTTTTCCCAGAAGTGTATGCATTTTTACAGAAGTCCTCTGAACATACTAGCTGTCCCAATTAAACAGACTATCTACCAAGTCATACAACTTCGCAGACATGGTAGTGATTAAGGTTGACTCGTTGTGCTTCAAGTAACTACTGATGTATCATAAATCTGTATTGCTTAGCTTTTGATAAATATGCTGTTAAAGTTGTATATAAATTCTTTATTGCTTCGTCGATTATGTCAATTTTTATTTGATTATTTTGGAATGGTTCTGAATTAAATATTAGTACAAAATATTGTACTACCATTGTTCTTTAACTTTTGTTATCTTCTGTATTACAGGCAAAAAATAGGAGGTTTAAGAATGATGCTAAAAATCAATTGGCAAACTCTGGACACAACGTACAAGCTCAATCTGGGCCCCGTGTACCTACCCATTCAGGGACGTGCATACCTACTCAATCTGGAGAGCACGTTGCCACTCAATCTGGACCACAAGTACCTACTAAATCCTCTCAATCTGGACTGCGAGTATCTACCAAATCTGCACACCAGGTTCCCGATCAACCTGTGCACATTCCCACTCAATCTGCACAAAGTTTTCCTACTCAATCTCAATCAAGACCAAATCTACCGCGACTACGTGGACCATCTCAGTCGAGACTCCACTCACCGGTAGCATCAAGACAACACACATCACAATCTGCACAAAGCTCACCAAATCAATCACGTCAACTCACTGCTCAATCTCGCCAACACACACCTGAATCACATTCCCAACAACGCGCAACAACTCCTCAATTTGAACACTCACCACCTCAATCACGTCCAAGCACTCTTAATGTATCTTCTACAGCTGCGAATGAGAACATATGTTGGAATATTGGTTCAAAAGATGGCGATGGAAGGGAGCGAATAGAGGTCATTAATGAAGTGTAAGTTTCGAGTTCTTAAAGAAAAACTATTTGCATTGTTATTTTTCTAAATCATGTAGCGACTAGTGACTTGTGTTAATTTTGTATATTTTGTAGATTGGAACCTTCAAATCGAGTCTCTGCAATGAATCGACAAATAATGTATGAGCAACTCGAGCCAACTGGATATAATTGGAAATCAGTTTCGAAGTCAACCCAGGATTTTTATTTTGAAGAATTCAAGGTAATTACTGCCTTGTTAAAATTTAAAATCTATATTATTGTTAGTGTCGTTGAGTTAGTCCTAAATTACTAAGGTAATTAGTAAGGTAGCTGACAGCATTACAGAAACATTCAACAATGAGACATCCGTTCGGTTGCTAATTTTATTATGAAAATAAAATCAATCAAAGAATGTCAATTAAACTCTTATTGTATGCTCATGGGCACATATTAGATAAACCGAATATATAATATTTGTAGTGTATACGCAAATTTAGACCGGATGTCCTAAGCCTTTTTCGGATATATAAATCATAAAAAGTAACTAAAAATACTTGCTCTTGATACATCGTTCTCTGCTAATAAATTCTGTTTTTTTCGGACTTTTAACTCATAAAAAGTAACTAAAGATACTCGCTCTTAATTCATTGTTCTTTGCTCAAATATTATGTGCCAATGTTTTCTACAGTGAGGATGTTTGTTCCATGTATGCACCTAAAAATTTTCTTTCTTTTAGTATAAAATTATGTCTCTGAAACATTATTATGACATAAAACTCTAAAACTTTGTTTCCTGATTAGGGGATTATTAAACACCTTGTATGATTTGAAATTTAAATCTTTTGTCACCATGTCAATTGTTGGTCTTCACTTATTTACTGTTGCAGTCCCCATCGATGTTAACAGTTATAGCACTGAGATAAATACAATAATTCAGGAGCAATGATGGTCCTTGTGGAATATATTATAGTCTTGAAGTTAAAAGTAGTGGTCTTGTTTATAATAGAGGAAGAGTAGAAACTTAAAATATTGTTGATTTTGGTGAAACTGGGAATGGTAGGGTAGAGTGTAAGGTTGGACTCAGATGATGATACATAAAACAGAACATAATAATGGTTAGGCTAATGATATAGAAAGCCCACCTTCCAATACATTTTTCCTTTAATAAACTTCAATTATGCTGTTTTACATTTTTTTACTTTGTTGCTGTTAAGTGTTAACTGTGATTTCTGTTCTTAACTTAGTGTTTTTGTGTTGATTTTGATTCATGTAAGGGTTGTTTAGGTACTTGGAAGTTGGAACTCATAAAAACTGAATCTTGATCTGATTTATCCAAGATAATCTTGAAAGAACTTCATTGTTGTAATCATTTATGTTCATAAACACTTGTTGTAATTGTCTTTTTTTTTTATTATAGAAATACTTCGTGTGGAGGCAATCTGATGCCATAATATACAACGGCTGGCTAGCTAACGCAAAGAGAAAGTATTCAGAATTGGTTTCCAATGCTCGTTCTGATTGGGAATATCACAACAAACGAGATAATAGAGTTTGTATGAATGTCTATTTAAGCTGGATTGAGTTCTGGAAAACGACGGAATTCAAAAAAAAGTCTACAACTCAGAAAAACAATCGTCGTAGTGGGGATGATGGCCTCCCTTCAACACATACGAGTGGATCTGCTTCTCATAGGGTAGTTGCAGCTCGTATGGTAAGATTGTTATTAATATTTTAAATTAATTTGCATTTGATTTGCGATTAACTTTTTTTTTTTAACAGAAAATGCAGTATAAGTGTGATCCCACTGCGGATGAGTTGTTTAAGTTGACGCACACCAAACGCGTGAAGAAAAAGAAAAATCTGACTGGTCAGGATGATGAGGATTGCGAGGATGGAGAGGAAGGCGAACTTATATGGATTGACAAAAAAAGTCAACGAATATATGTAAGTGTTATTTCATAATTTTTAGAATAAATTGCTGCACGTTTTATGTTTTATATTCTTGTTGGATGGAACAATGTTAAAATAGATATCTGGATGCATAAGGATGATTTTTTTAATATCTTTAAGCAATCTTTTTTAGGAATATTGCTGAAAAGTGCTTCTACTTATCTCTTAGTTTTTAAAAATCAGTTAATGAATTATCAAGCAATTATTATACTTTGAAACTGTCACCCTAGGATGCTAAAAGCACATATATCTTGTTGGTTACTTTTATACATAATTATATATTCAAATTGTCCGGGTTTTCTTGACAAAAGAAATAAAAAAATTGACCAGGTTTTTCCGAGAAAAATAAAATAAAACATGATGCTTGTATTTTATTATAATGCCATGCGATGAAAATTGTTAACCGATGCTTGTATTTTATTATGATAAAGATGTGTGTTTCAATTCATGAAAGTTTGATTGTCCTAAACAAATAAGATAAAATAACTTGTCCAGGTTTTTCTAACAAAAAAATTAAAATAATTGTCCAGTTTTTGATTGTTATTCAATTTTAACTGTTCAGGTTATGTATATATATTTTATTATATGTTACCCATATTTGCGTTTCTTGTTAACATTGAACCTGTTTGCGAATTAGTTTAGGTAACTACTTGGTAATTGTTGTAAACAGGAGACTTTTCTGGCTCTTTTAGAACAGCAGGAGAAAGTTGGGCCTGTGGATAGAAATGCCAGAAATGCTTTGTTTCTTCAAGCAACTGGAGGACCTGACAAGAAAAAGAGAGTGTATGGACTTGGTTCTTCTCAAAACCTCTTTTATAAATCTGAAATTATGCCTTGTACTTCCTTTGCGAATGAAGAAAATCAGAGGTTGCAAGAAGAATTGAAAGAAGTGAAGGATCGGATGAAAGCAATGGAAAGTCAGCTAGCCATGTTATGTAACTCAGTCCAATGTCCTCAACCCCCTGCTGATTTAGATAATCAAAGTGATGACAATAGTATGTAATTTTGTATTTATGCAATGTTCTTTTGACTTATGTTGCTTATGACACTGGGAATATCTTGGTATGGTGGTTTAATTTTGGACAGAATATGTACAACCTGTATTTGTATTTCTAGAGTGATGCAACTCTTTAAGCCCCATTTTTAATTTCTACTATCTAATGATCTAATGAATGGCAGTGTTATTACAATCTTTTGAACTTTTTTGTTGTATAAATGTGTAAACTGTACAGGTCTTCTTTTGAACTTTTTGGCTTTATGAGTGTGTAAATTGTAACCGTCTAGTAAATTGAAAATAGTATGGTTTGGTACAGTTGTTATTATTCTGTTGGTAAATTGTTACCTCTGTTAGCAATTAGTTTCCATTGGGAAGCAATTAGTTCTGTTGGGAATCTGTTATTACTGGCAATTCATTTCCGTTGGGAATCTGTTATTACTGGCAATTCGTTTCCGTTGGGAATCTGTTATTACATTTACCAACGGAAAGTCGTTGTCATGTTGTTGCTAAATATACCAACATAGTAAAAAGGATTCTGTTAGTGTTCTCTTGGTATTCCGTTGGTAAGTTTAGTAACGGAATTGAATTCTGTTGGTAACGATTTCCCAACAAGGTTTCCTCCAACGGACATGTATGGTGGTCATTCCGTTGGTAAAGGGACTTCCCAACAGATTTCCTTAACATACCAACGGAATTTGCTGTTGTTAAATCTGGGTTTTCTTGTAGTGGTCTTAGAACAAGAGTCACCTCACTTCATTTCACCTATGTAGATGCATAGTATACGCACACTTCTTTACTAGCATAGTTGCTTCAAAACATCACGCTATTATCAAATGGACTTCATCACGGCTATTTACGTCTCCATCTTGTTTCTTTATCAGTAAACAAAATCAATGCTTTACATCGACGAAAACTAACTCCAGCCATGTCAAAATGCCTTATATTAACCACAACCTCAATGGATCTCTACCTATGTTCACCTGGATTACAGTCAACATCAGAACGTCACCACCAAAACACATACCATCAGTTCAAGAATCTTCTTAAACACTGGTCATCGCCTATTGTTTGTCGCTTGCACTGTCCTAGTTTCGTTGTAATGGCTCTCCAGGTTCACGGCATCGTAATGTTGCTCCGTTATGGTTTGTACTCTTCCGTATATACACATATGTGGCTCTGAATCAGAAAATCTGCTAGCATAAAATCGAACTTTAAATCTTGAAGCCATCGTCCTTCAATTTGCGACCAAACCTTCAAACATACCAACACACAATGCTTTGTAGGTCTGCATTCTTACTATTTTCCTGTTGACAAACTCCGTCACCGTTGGATGCTTGGTTCATGCTGTACGGACACAGTAAAAAGGTCTCTGTTCCATCATCTTTGCTTCATCACCATCCGTCCTCGTCTGTCGTTGACTGAACTATCTGGTTGCTGTCACTACATGCTAGCATCATCGTCTTCTCCGGCGATTTTCTTAACCAGTCGTGGCTAGCACCTTCGCTAACAACACGTGAATGTGTGACAAGCATTCGTTCTCCATTACCACATGAATAAATTCTAATTGCGCACCTGACAATTCTAAATCACAACCCTACGACTTGCTACCAAGTGCCATATCCACCACCAGTTTTTGTAATTAAATTGTTCATCCTAATTTGATACATCAGTAGTGGCAAGTACCACCATATCTGTCCATGATGTTTAGTTTGTGACACTCCAACTTGCTCTCTGCTTGACACTCTTATCTAAACAGTAGTCGTTGCTGTTGGAAAGTCCATAAAAACTCCACCTTTTTCTCAATCTTGCTAGCTACTGCCCCGTATCCTTTGTCCTGGGTTGATCTTAAGCATTATACCAGTCCCATGCTTTACATCGAAAGAGAGCTTGACACTTTGATATCCATAAATTATATGTATAGCATCTGGGTCTTATTGTCAATTAAATATTTTCTTTAAAATCATGCCGCTGCCAAGTCCAAGATATCTCGTTTCCAGCATCAGTTTCATTGTCATACCAGCAACAAAATCCGGGGCTTCGACTTATATTTTTGGATGTCGTCTTCATCATGTACGGCTTGTATCCTGCTATCGTCTATATCATCACTCCTGGTTTGCTGTGCGACCCTTACCAATATATCTGTTTCATCGCTTCGTTTTGACAACCACCAGTACTTATGTTCGTTTGTGTATATATAGGTTAACGGGGAGAAACACTGCCATCTATTTTTGTCAGCCTCTCAAATATGTTATATTAACACGTGTAGTTTTATCTAGATATATAATAACTGCCATGAATATCTTTTTCAAGAAACACGTCCCAAGAATTGATAAACATCCATCTTTGTTGTTAGATTTCTCGTTTGTCCTCCACAAACGAGCAAGGCAGGGCCCCTCCTTCTAGCGCCAATGTTGATGGAGGATTTTCGTAATCAACGTGATTTTCGGAGGCCCACTGGAATTTACAAGTATACACATGTAAGTGGCTGTTTTCGGTGATTTGGGTGTGACTTTATGGTGGGGGTGAGCTGAGCTCGAGGGTGTCTCCAATAATCTCAAGTTCCTTTAGAGAAAATTAGAGAGCTAAATTCGTCTTACCCTCAAGGTGCCTACGTATCCTTTATATAGGAATCAAGCTCATGTAGTTCTAATGCTAAGCTGATCCTGCTTGACCAGCTGTATTCGGTTGTCTAGTTCGTGTTGGACTCAAGTTCCTTTAGAGTTTATCACGAACTGGTTGGCTAAGTAGAGTAGAACTCGAGTTTGTACTCTACTATAATTCTCATGGCTATTAGAGGCCATCTAGGATCAACTGCGTCCTAGAAGTACACTCCAATAATAAGTCTATCTCTTTTTGGATGGCTACGCTCAGGAACCTGGTGCTCAGGAACCTATGTCTCGGAACCTGGTGCTCAGGAACCTGTTTCTCAGGAACCTCTGTCTCAGGAACCTGTTTCTGAGGAACCTCTTTTTTGGAAACTATACCTGCACAAATAACAAATATATTAGTCTGAAGAGCCTCTTTGTGGTTCCCATATGCTCTTGCTGTCTTCACTACTACTGCTAGGCTTTCTTGAACTCTTCTGCGGGGAGGAACTTGGTCCATTCGTAATCTACTCAGCTTCTGGTTCATCAGGAACCGCATGATACTTGTAGCTTCTTGACTGTCTTCTCAGCTAGTGCTCATTTCTTTATGTCTGGTCTTTATATCTTTTACTGGATCTATCTTTTGGCTCGTATAGATTGGACCCTATAGCTTAATGGGCCTAAATCTAGCCCATGAAGATTTTGGGCACAATAGTTTGATTATTTTGATCGATGAATATATCTTACGTATACGGGTTTTATTGCTTTTCATCTAGTTGTTTTAACAAGATTAATTGATAAATTTATTTGTTTAAAATGTGTTTGTACTAATTTCTCTTGTTCATGGTCACAAAATTCTACTGATATATATGTTTTTGAACTCCATATGTGTGGTTTATTTGTTAAAATGCCTTATGTTGTGTTTGGTTGGGGTGAATGAATTTGGAAGGAATGGAATGAGATTTGAACTAAAATATGAGTAAATTTTCAAAAGTTTCATTCCTTCATCATTCCATTCCTTACCACCTACACTATAGTTCAAACCCCCAAATTTGAGAAGGAATGGTCCATTCTCCCTCATACCTATTTTCTTGCCAAATCTCATCATAGAAATTTTGTTCTTCCATATTTTATTTCCAAATGTTCCCTCATACCTCCATTGTTACCCTTTATTTTCACTCATTCCATTCCATTCCATTCTCCTTAACCAAACGTAACATAAACATCCCAAACACAAAAAATCTCAAATTATCATGTATTCCTCCTCTCAAACCACCAAACAAGAGATTCCAGACTTCGGACTATGTTGGTGTGATAAACTTGTTGAGAGAACTCACAAGTGGGGTGAGGATGCAAGAAGGAGGAAGCTCCAATGTCCCAATGGTTGGAATGGGTGTGCATACATCAGATGGATTGATCCATAACTTGAAGAGCGTGCAGTAAATGTCATACAAGATCTGCACAAGGAGATATCTGACCTCAAAACAAAGCAGAAGTCGGAGAAGCAACAGATGTATGAGAAGCACACTACAAAAATCAAGCAAATTAAGATGTTGGCCAAAAATCATAGCACGCTCGTGGACTCTGTACCAACTGATGACGAAGATGAGTCCAAGAATGAAGACTAAGTTTATGTGTTATTTGTTTGTATTCTCAATATTTGTCTAAGATTTTTTTTCTTGTCATTAACGTTTATATTCTAAAAAGAAGATGTTTGTGTTTTGTTTAATAAAGTAACGTTTATGCGTTTATGTACTTCGTTGTGTTCCCCTACGTAAATTTACATATTTCTCAAATCATATGTAAATTTACATATTTCTTCAAATCATATGTAAATTTAATGTTTTTTACACATTTTCAAGGAAATAAATATCATATTTCTTCACATTTTTTGTTCAAATTCTTTGTCTTGTATGACAGATTATAGTGCAAATTGATATTGACAACAAAAAATTTTAAAAATTACATTGTCCAACATATTTTTAACATGCATCAACATGCCTCGAAAATATTGTTTTTGAACAAAATTCCAGTAGTGTACGCCATTGGCAATGGCGTACACAACTGAATTCAAATTCAATGGTGTACGCCATTGGCGTACACTACTTGAATAATATTTCTGTTCCGTACGCCATGCCAATAGCGTACACTACTAAATATTGCTCCCAGTACTGTACATCAAAACAGGCTGTTGGGTGTACCAATTTTGCAAATTATGTTCGAAGTGTACCATTTTTGCAATATTTTGTTCTATATATACTAGAAATGTTATGGAGCCTTCAAATTAATTAGTGTATTTTGCATGTAGTAGAGGCAATTTTGCAGGCTTGTAGCCTTGGCTGGTGTTTTTTCGCTGTGGCTTTTGAAGTATTTTGGTCGAAGCTCTTCATTTGGTTTTTGGTTCTAGTTAATGGTATTTTTTATTGGAGATTGTTCCAAGCAAAAGATGTGAAAAAATCACGGAACAAACCGTGATTTTTTTTAGAGGAGTCCTCTCGTTTTTTTGTTTGTAAATATTTTTTTCAGTTGATATAAATTTTACGTGGTGCCGTCCTCATTTAACCAAAAAAAACCCTAAACCCAAAATCCTAAACCCCAAACCCCCAACCCGGAACCCCAATCCTAAACCCCAAAACCTCGATACCCTTAAACCCTAAATCCCTAAACCCTAATAAATATGTAAAAAAATAATATGCGGAGGATACCACAGAATTATACCGAACATGAAGCATAAACGTATTAAAAGTTACATTCTAAAAATCGGTGATTAATCACTGTTCGGTAACTCTTCGATTCGGGATTCAAGATTAATCGCTATTATTATTTATGGTTCATATATATATATATATTAGACAATATTAGAATTTAAAATAAATTATTTTATAAAATTAAATTTTGACATTAAACTAAGGAGTCAATGAATTATATATCATATATCGAAAATGAATTATATATTCAAAAAATATTTGATACTAATTTTTATAAAAAAAAGATTTAGATATTTAATTAAAAATTCTTCAAGTTTTCAAATATGTTTGTGGTTAATTGACCAGAAATAATCGTTGAATCTAATATTTATATAATACACTATCTTTTATGAATATTATTATTTATTAGATATGGTTTAAACTAAATAATGACATAATTACCACTTTTTTTAAAAATTTGTACCCAGATTTCAGAAAGGGGGATACCTGCGGGTTACCACGTATGAGACGTGGTAACCCAACCCACCCATCGACAAAATCGACAACATCTCATCTTTCTCGCTACTGTCACACCACAACACTCCCATACGAGCTCTGTATCTCTTGCTGGTATCTGGCCTCGCAAGGGCGTGCACGAATTGGTGGTCAACCAGAAAAATCGCCTCCAAAGTTGTCTGGAATCGCCATAGCAGCTGAAGAAGAAGACAGCGGATACGCATTTGAAGAATGCGTATCTTGGGATGCACATTCCTCAAATGCATATCTTCCTATTTTTTTTAAAAAAAATTTGTAAAATAATTGAACGATTACCACGTCTCAGAATACGTAACCGAGCGGTTACCACGTCTCAGAATATTTTTGGCCAACCCCCGCACGTACAGGTATTCCTATCACGGGAGTTAAAAAATGTGGTACATATGTACATTAGCCCGTTTGAACAGAGCAATATACATTGTTAATACTTAAATCCATTGCCAATGGACTACTAGACCATTTGACAAAAATTATAAAGTTAACAAACTAACTATAGTAAAACCTCGACAAATTAATACTCGCTAGATTAATAACCCACTATAAATTAATATTTTCAAAATAATTTTTTGGTCCCTACATAGTAGCGATAGTATAAATTTAACCTCGATTAATTAATAATCTCGCTAAATTAATAAAATTTGCCGGTCCCTATACTATTAATTTATAGAGGTTTTACTGTATGGACTAAAGGCTATACTTTACCCAATATTGATCTAAATTATTTATTCATATTGTTACATTTAGAACATCTTTAATCTCGAGATTTAAGAAATTTGATTCCTCTTTAATCCGATCATATAACCATTATCATATTATTTCTTAGAGAAAAAGGCATTTTGGCTGAAAATATATTAATACTAGCTTATATCCCACGGGTAACTTTTAATATTTGTTATGTTATTATTTATATTTATATTTTAATATTTAATATTTAATTTTAATTATGTTCTAGAGAGCCAGTTAAAATAGGTCTAAATAAATAGGCGTGTGTTTCGATTAATATGTTTTATTAAACCCGTTAAAATAAGTTTTAAGTAGTTGGGTCCATCAAAATAAATTTAAAAATAAATAGGCTCAAAAGATGTGTTTTAATTATAATGTTTAAATGGATTTCAAAAAAAAAAATTATAATGTTTAAATGTATTTTAATTAGAATAAAGTAGGCCCATTAAAATGGGTTTTAAAATAAAGAAACCCGACCCAAATACCTAACAAAACTTTTAATGTTTCGGTTTTAATAGTATAGTATAGATTCAATAATATGTCTCTTTTTTATGTTAAAATTTTATGAAAAAATGAAATAGGCCCAGGTTTAAATAATAGTTTTTTTTATAAAGATTGATATGAAAAATATATAAATAAAGTATATATAACGTTTAATATATTATATAAGATATTAAAATATAAATAAAAAACATATTTAAATAAAAAATCAATTAATTAATAATTTTTATATTTATATTGTATTAGCATGTTGTGTTATCAAAATGAACAGAATTTAATTATAGGTCAAACATACAAAAAGTATCCTAAATTCATAAAACAACACAAGTTCGAATATAGTCTTACAAAAACATCAGTTCAAAATACTCAGAGACCAAGTGATCAGACTAGGAAAAATCAAGGTTGTAAAAATCGGAACTCGGTTTAACTCGGTTTTGTTTTGGAAAAACGAGTAATCGGAAATTCAGAGAGTACTCGGAGAACAAATCGGACATTTTTTTTTCATATATTAAATCCATTCATTTAAATTTTAGTGTTCATGTGTTAAAACTTAAAATTTAACGATATTATATATTTTATATGTATACAGAGGCGGTATTAAGGTGTGCAACATATGCGATCGCACAGGACCTCCCAAAATTAGGGGAACACTTTTTAAAACTCATGTCTATATAATTATAATATTTATACAAATATGTTTAATTTATATAATAATATTCTATAATTTTTTAACAAAAAATATAGTATCATTAATATTTTGGGTTATTTCAAACGATTTGGTTGTTTTAAAATCAAGTGAATAATTTCAAATATAATTTTCATTATTTTATTAATAAAATTTATATTAATAACTTTATTGCCTATGCATTTATTTTTATTAATTATTACCGATGCACTTAATGTATATTATGCATAGGGCCCTCTAAACTTAGGACCGGCCCTGTATGTATACTAATAATATTATCTAATAATATTAATATTAATAAATAAATTGTAAAAATCTAAGTAAGTCAAACTCGATTTGACTCCGAAACTCGGAACTCGGATCGGATGAAGGGTTAAAAACGAGTACTCGAATGAGTACTCGACCGACTCGACGATTTTTAGAACACTGGGAAAAATAACCCGCGCCCGACTATAAAGGCAAGGGGGTGATCAACCATCGCCCAAACTTCATTTCCACGCTCCAAATGGGCAATGTGGATCTCACTGAGGAGGTATGGGGTATTTAGGAAAGGAGCCGGTAACACGGTCATGTATATTTAAACCTTGAAAACAGATTGAAGTGCACATTGGTACTTCAATGAATCATTATATGCATTCCTCTTAAATCCCATCTTGACTACGTCCACTTCAAGATCATCTATTATTGATTTAGTGAGACTGGCCGTCAAACCAATGTAATTTGGGAGCGGGTAAGTATGAGCAAATCTGGAGTGAATTGAAGTCTGGTACAGCACAAAATCAACATCAGCAGCTTTTTCATCCCTTACTGGATCTATTTTCTTCCAATAATTTGCAACACATGCTCTAGTAGATTGATCCAACTTATCAAGCTCCTAAAATATTAAGAAGAATAATAATATTAGAACTAAAACTCTCCAGCTACTTCAGTTAACATGAAACTGATAATATAGACTCTCGAATAGTTGTTTTAATGTAATGACTCTTGAGTTGTAGTGTGATCAAATACTTTGTTTTAGCAAGAGAGAAGAAGCATACCCCACTATCCTTGGCTGCTTTATAGTATTCCTGACGTCTATCTGTTGGGGCAACATAATTGGTAATAGTCAGCACCCATCTTTTTGACCGACTATTGTATGCCCAATTTTGATAACCAAAATACGCGGGTTCCGGATAAGAATGCAAACCAATCTCAAATGCAGGTGGGCCTGGACAAAGTGAAAGTAAAAGTAAAATTTAAAATTTAATTTTGAAAAATAAAAAGTAGAAGAGAATTAAGTACAAAGTTAAGTATTTCAAACCTTTATAGATATAGACTTCTTGTATATTCTCAGCCTTCTCCGTTCATAATAACACGTGGGGCACATCAATTTCCTATTAGACGGCCTTTGTGATGTTTCTCCGTTAAAAAGTCTAGCTGATCCTGCAGAAAAATTAAAATTAATTTGATAAGTTTAAGTGGGAAGAAACAATACAAATGGAATAAAGTTTAATTGAATACAACCCAAAACCAAATAAATTATAGGTGAAATCTTACCTGAACCACCACAAAGACGAAGGACAAGGTGAAGCGTACAATCTTTCTGGATGTTGTAGTCTGCTAGAGTCCTTTGATCGATTAATTGCTTTCCGGTAAAAATTAATCTTTGCCGATGTGGTGGAATTCCTTCCTTCTCCATGATTTTAGCTTTCACATCATCAATGTTGTCTGAGCTCTCGACCTCCAAGCCAATTGTCTTACCAGTCAAATTTCTTACAAATATCTGAAAAGGTTCCCTCCTGAATGTTGTGACATCAAACATGAAAAGAGGCAGTGATAATGGAAAACAGTAAATTGACATCTACGTACAAGAAAAAACCGCTAAAGATATACTAATGAAATCACTGATGACAAACAAGAAAAAAAGGAGAGGCACCTTTATCATTTGACCAGGCTCATTGTTTACTACTTGGATAAACTGTGATTCAATAACCCCGCCCCTGAACAAGAGGATATGGATAAGTTAAACCAAAAAATTCAGTATAATGTGCAATTATTCGATGTCAACATAATTGTTTAAATTAATGATACCTGAAGACAACAATCTGGTATGGTTTCTGACCACTGGTTGTATCATAGAGATCGAATAGCAGTTCTCTGGAAGAAAAAAAAACCATATTTTAAATATATGATATTCGCCAATTCTACATTAGAATTCACTAAAAGCGCAAATACTGGGTTCTAAATTAAGATGCTTGTATTTGAACATGCTATATACATCATACAAGTGGCAAAAAGAACATACATGATTAAATTAGAACCTACAAAAATACATCATATGTAATATATACCTCATTGTGCAATTATCATCTTCCCCATTTGGCGAAGGTTGCGAATGAGAACATTGTGATCTAACAGCAGCTCTATATTCCGATATCAATGACCAGGAATGGAATCCACCAAACCTGAAGTACCAAACACAAAAAAATAGCTACAATCATACATTTATATACGGTGAAATGTTATTATTATTAAGTGGGGGTGCATTCTGAAATGTTATTATTATTAAGTAAATACCTCCACAAGCCAGTCAACTAATATTGCACACATGCTGGTATTTATGTCCTTCTGGACCTTCTCCATGAAGTCAGTGGAAGGCCTTTTCTTCACCTGTAGTTAAATATAAAAAAGCAAAAAATAACTTCAATTACCATTTAATCTCAGCATTGAATTCACATATCAAAATCATGAATTCAATTTGCATATATAACTCATCAAGAAAATCAATCTTTTAACACACACACACACACATTTATATATAACTTTCCAATAAAGTATCACATATTCACATTATCAACTCATCACACATTAATCCAAATGGTACATATACACGTATACACACCCAGAGATCTGAAGTATTGTAGAGTGTGTAATCAGCAAGGTTGAGTTTTGAATTAAAAAGTATATACATTAAGATACTGAAGAGACTAGACATATAGCCAACTGAGAGTGATATGTTGATATGATTCTTGTGAATGTGCATGATATATCGAAAGTTAAACAAATGAATTACTGGTACATACCCAAGGTCTCCGTGATGGAAAAAGCATATATCTGGCCAAGAAAATTGCTGAAGCAGCAATCAGTGATGGGGCATAATGAAGCACATGGTATTCTAGAAGAGTTAGCTCTGCTAAGTAGTTGGTCGTGCACTCTAACTGCATTGCTGGAACCTGAAAAGACCGTACCAATATTAATTTTTAACACGAAGATTGTATGTTGCACAATTATTTTATGAATGATAGCAGAAGCAGTGATGATAATTTGATGTGACTGAATTAAAATAGTTTTTACTAAAAACAAGAGCAAGATGTGCAGGGCACATTTCTCTCTGAATTTGAGCACAAAACTAATTATCAACAAGAAATGAAATGCCAGATACATTATATTTTATGTGTTGATGCATTATTTAAACATTAACATCATAAATACAGAGGAACTAGTTACAAGTTTCAGAAGGATACCTCAGTGACTGCTTGAGCAGCACAAACAAACCGCCTACATGAGATATTAGTCATACAATGTTACTGAAACAACATCAAATATGTGTAGAGTGGGTGTCAACCCAAGTCCCACATCGATAAGACAAAGAAGAATTATCTTGAATATAAGCAGCCAAACAACTCCATTAGTATGAGGCCTTTTGGGAGGAGCCCAAAAAAAAATCCGTGCGGGCGTGGCCACAACCCAAAGCAGACAATATCATACTAATGTGGAGTTAATGGGTGTTGCGCGGCCCAACAAGTGGTATCAGAGCCGATGGTTATGAAGTTGATCTTGGGGTTGCGGGCTGCAAGTTGTGTGGTGTGGGAGGCTCTCCAGAACTGCGGTTGGAGATCTTGGATGGCTTGTGTCGAAAGTCTTCCTGACATTGAGGTGGTCGGGCAGCGTGTCCCGCAAGATGAGGAGCCATAGATGAATAGCGGCGGTATAAGGGTCACAAGATTGGTGGTTCTTGGATTGAAGGGAGATTGTAGAGTGGGTGTCAACACAATTCCCACATCGATAAAATAAAGAAGAATTATCTTGAATATAAGCATCCAAACAACTCCATTAGTATGAGACCTTTTGGGAGGAGCCCAAAAACCAATCCGTGCGGGCGTGGCCACAGCCCAAAGCGGACAATATCATACTAATGTGGAGTTAATGGGTGTTGCGCGGCCCAACAATACGAGGGTAGAATATCATTCTTTATATAGAATTTAAAGTCTAGCAGTCTAACCATATTACCTTAAAAAGCATTTAGCTGTAGGGGCTGTCAATTCAAATTTCAGAAAATTCAGAACAGTATATTCCATTTCCAAAACCTGCAGCAATAATGTTGCTTGACACTCTCTTCAATGTTCCGAATACTTGTGTGTAAAAAGTTCTCAAAATTGAGCTAAAGTAAAATAGAAAAGCACCTCATCCTTGAAGTACGTGTTATCAGTTATGTAACAGAACTCTTCCACTTGGGGGGCACTAATCTCCTCATATTTGCTGCCAATATCAGAATCTTAATTTAGGTAAGATACTAGGAAGTAAGAAACAAATACATATATATTTGTGTAATAAGGAAAACTTAAAAGTCCTTACGAGGCAATCATCATACAAGAAACACCAAGAAATTGTAACTTTTCTCTGTCCATCGAATTTCCAGAAAGGTACCGGTCTACATAGTTAACAGTCAGGTACGTGTCAGGGACAAGCCAATATTCTTCAGCAACCTGAAAGTATGCATTCATGTGCTGAGTATTCAAGATAGTGCGCTATCATATAGTACAGGAATATAAATCTCTTTGTAGCGTTTCTGTAGTGGGATATCGATGTCTGAAAGTGGGGGTGCATTCTGAAATGTTATTATTATTAAGTAAATAATACCTCCACAAGCCAGTCAACTAATATTGCACGCATGCTGGTATTTATGTCCTTCTGGACCTTCTCCATGAAGTCAGTGGAAGGCCTTTTCTTCACCCCTTTAGTTAAATATAAAAAAGCAAAAAATAACTTCAATTACCATTTAATCTTAGCACTCTGAATTCATATACCGTGAAAATGCTATCAGTGCTATGTAAATATATATACTGATTCTCGAGAGCTCACTTAAGGTCCAGTGTTTAGAAGCTTAAACCCCATGAAAATGAAAATATTGTAATCATGCACTTGATATACTCATTTAAAATTAAAAATTCTTGGATTTTTCTTAACGCCTTAATTATTTGGTCTGCAGATTCAGAGAGGACTACCACATAGATTCTATAGTACAATGCAAATGATATTATGAACCACTCTTTCACATTACACATGTATAATTCATTAACCGCGATGTCTAAAGCTGTAA
This sequence comes from Saposhnikovia divaricata, assembly GCA_036435485.1. Classification (NCBI taxonomy): domain Eukaryota; kingdom Viridiplantae; phylum Streptophyta; class Magnoliopsida; order Apiales; family Apiaceae; genus Saposhnikovia; species Saposhnikovia divaricata. The sequence goes on from CM071598.1 coordinate 64,559,899, forward strand.
AAATTTCAGCAAGTGCACAATTTTCATTGAACTTGAACTAAATGAAGAATTGGATTCTTTAACGGACTGTATAAATAAATAATGGTGACTGGTGCATTATTTCATCAATGTAATTTCGACACACAGAGAAGTTTCAATGAATGATTAAAAGAAAAAATGCACAGAATATTTTAGAGCGTGTATACTCAAAATGGATAGCAATGAACCTCGGATGCTCTCAGGTGCTTGTATATATCACAGAACATGGTTGCACATAACTGCAGGTCCATAGAATTTTCATCAACATCGACAATCTTATCACATGTTTCCATTCCAGCAAGTATATCTCTCTTGCATATGCTTCCTGCATGCATGTAGGAGAACAAGTCACTTAAGCATACAAATCCAAATACTTTAACAATAATAAAATATCTTTGAAAAATAATACATAATGAAGTCTGATGGATAAAAGTGTGGATCTTATAACCTGCTATTGAGTTACATGTCCTCCTTTCAATCGAATCAGTAGCTGCAACATCAGTGTTGTTAATGTCTTCAACATCTGGGCTCTTCAAGGAATCACTACTAGACATGCTTCCATCCATGGCAACAGAGAAGCCATCTGATTTAACTGAAGAGGTATCCATGTTACATCGGGCATAAGGAGCTTTATTCCTAGAAAAAGTTCCATCACGGCTAGTGAAAGTCGTCGAGTTCTTATTTGAAACGCTTGTACATGATTTCACAAAGGTGGGTGCTGGCAGATTAACGTCTCTGTAGCCCACATTAGCATTTTTTGTCGAAGTTCCCTTGCAATTTCAACAACAAAGAACTCAATATTATAAAAAATCCAGAAAATCTATCTATATGCAAATAACTCATAAACCAAAATCAAACTTGTAACACAACATGCACATATATTGATTTCTTAGATTCTCCCCTATATTGTTAGGCTCATACACGATATATTAAGCAAGAATTCAATAGAAAAGTTTCAATATCCAAGAACCCTAAAATATCAAAATCATGAATTCAATTTGCATATAACTCATCAAGAAAATCAATCTTTTAACACACACACATTTATATGTAACTTTCCAATAAAGTATCACATATTCACATTATCAACCCATCACACATTAAGACTTACATTTTTATTGCATTCACTGGGAGGGCTTCTGAGCCTTCTTTTTCGGTACGTTTCCATGATACAAAACCTGCACACATGGAACCAACCAAAATCAAATCGAAAAAGTGAAAAAATTAACCACAAGTTAAATGCATACAGAATGTAGATACAGGAAGATGTATGTGTATATGTATGTAAAAATAATATAGAGAAATATATATATATATATAGATCTTCGTCTTCACATCAAGATAAAATAAAAATATATAAAGATCTTCTGTCAACAGGAATGTTAAGCTAGCACTGAAAAGTATATCAACAGACTCGAGTTAGCATTCACTGGTTCAAAACATAAGCTTATTCACAAAAAAAGACCAGAAAATAACCATTATCATTCAAAAGTTTATTCACGTTTAACATATCAACAATATATACTCGAGAACAAACTAAACAAGCATTAAATCAAAGCCCACCAAAAAGATACAAGAATAAATAGATAATAATTTCGAACTAAACACTACAACAAAAATGGCCATTTCCTACCACGTGATTGGTAGGAAATGGCAATAAATTGGTAGGAAATGGGGTCAATTCCTACCAACTCCGTTGGTGAGAATTGCTCCAGTCGGAAATGAGGGTTGGTAGGAAATGAGTGCTTGTTTTAAAAGAGGTCCCACATGCCATGTGGCTCGCCACATGGGCAGCCACATGGCGGTGGACCCTGACACGTCATTTGCCACGTCAGGTGCCACGTCACCAAAAATGTGGTCCCGGATGGTGACATGGCAGTCCACGTGTCGTGGGGCCCACCTCCACGCCACATTTGGTCCCAGAAAATCCCATATTTCCTACCGAGTATTTCCTACCAAATACCTATTTCCTACCAAGTTTTGTAGGTTTAAAAACAGAAGCATGTAAAAACTGCTATTTCCTACCAAATACCTATTTCCTACCAAGTTTGGTAGGTTTAAAAACAGAAGCATGTAAAAACTGCTATTTCCTACCACATTTGTATTTTCAAATGGTAAGCGTGGTAGGAAATGTATAGGTTGGTAGGAATTGATGGCTTTTTAAAAAAAATATTTTTTTTGGTTTTTGTCATTTCCAGTACAAACAATTGTACACCCACAATTCATTTACAATTTACCAAATTCAATTGCAACCTGTGATATATACTATCAAATCATGACTACTAACTAAAATTAAATGCAAAAATATTAAAAACCAATCATATATGCAAAATAAACCGACTAGTTCTACCATTCATCATCTAACAACTTTTGTGTATAGTGAACATCGTCACTTTGCAAGAAACATCACATAGTTCAGATGTGCAAATAGATTAATAACAAAGGAACGAAAAAGAAAAAAAGTTAGAACACAATTTCTGGAAGCTTTTATAAAATATAAATATAGAGGCTAGATACATTTTCCTTGAAACTACATGGAAAAGGGGAAAAGTGTAGCTCTAGTTATACAAAGAAATGTGCTCATTCCATGGACCCTTCTCGTGCACCTTAGAGTTCAACCATCACATATCACATATTGCAAGTACCAGCAAACTATCACTACAAGGATCTAGTTAGACTTGGGATTTGAAGCTCTGTTTACAAAGAACTTGCTTATATCTTCTGTCACAATATTGTTCCTGCCAGAAAACCAAAATTCAAAATTATTAGTAGAACAAATACATCGAAAATCAAAACTTTAATCGACTAAGAAATACAACAAAGGAAAGAAAAAGTAATACCGAATCGATGTTTCCGCCTCTTGACCTTGATTCTGCTCACAATACAAGCAAAACACCACCACATTAGCATAAAAACATAAAATCACAACTTGAAAACAGGAACAAAATGTGAAAATGTGATAAAAATCCAACCTTTTCGAGATACCGATGAGGCAAATGGCGTTTGGCTTCAGCTAAATTGAGAGGCTCGACGAAAAACACATTCTGCTCTTCATTCTCCGATCGTTGAGGTCTCCGAACTAGATTCGCTTGCGAGAGAGAGAGAGAGAGAGTCTATATATTTGTTGCAGTGTGTTGATATTTCCTGTGCATATAATCTGTTTGATAAAAGTCCTCACTGAAACTCTCCTTTATATTTATCGATTTATCTTATATAATTATTCAAGATGTATGTAGTGAAGAGAGATGGACGGTAAGAGAGAGAGAGAGGAGAGAGAGAGAGAAAGAGGAGAGAGATGATTAAGGCTTTTGAAGTGTGTGTATGTTGTGGTGTTGTGTGTATATGCAAAGTGGGGTGTGTGATGAGCGGGAATATGCCGAAACATTTGGGCGTGAATGTAGTAGTTGATTTTGAATTTTCATTTCATGTCCGTGGAAGGATACTTTTCTTTTTGGGTCAACAAGTGGGGGATGGTTTAAGTTGCATCATTTTTTATTAATTTTTTTATGCATAACTGGTCAAATTTAAAAAAATTGAATTTAAATATTTTATTTTAAGATATATTATTATTATTATTATTATTATTATTATTATTATTATTTATTTTATTATTATTATTATTAATATTATTATTATTATTGTTATTATTATTTGTTGAGTTTCAATTTTTTTCTTTTTTAGAATTGTGCACTTGTATAAGATGTTCTATTGACCCCCGTATGGTTGGGTTGTTGATAAATAAATTTTAAAAAAATGAAACACGAAACCCTGTTTAGGGGTTCGAGTCAAACTACTAGTTGACCGTTAAATTACCAAATTTTTTTTTTATTTTTTGAACTTTTGACAATAACATTAGAAATGATGGATCTTGACCTCCGTATGGTTAGGTCATCAAGAAATAACTTTTTAAAAATAGAAACACGAAATCCAGACGAAACCCTATTTAGGGGTTCGAGTCAAACTACTAGTTAACCGTTAAATTACAAAATCAAATATTTTTTTTATTTTTTGAAATTTTGACAATAACATTAGAAATGATGGATCTTGACCTCCGTATGGTTAGGCCGTCGAGAATTAGTTTTTTAAAAATTGAAACACAAAATCCGGACGAAACTCTGTTTAGGGGTTCGAGTCAAACTACTAGTGGACCGTTAAATTACCAAATCAAAACTTTTTTTTATTTTCTGAAATTTTGACAATAACATTAGAAAGGATGGATCTTGACCTCCGTACGATTGGGTCATCGAGAAATAATTTTTTAAAAATTGAAACACGAAATCCAGACGAAACCCTGTTTAGGGGTTCGAGTCAAACTACTAGTTAACCATTAAATTACCGAATCAAATATTTTTTTTTATTTTTTGAAATTTTGATAATAACATTAGAAAAGATGGATCTTGACCTCCGTATGGTTAGCTCGTCGCGAAATAATTTTTTAAAAATCGAAACACGAGACCCGAACGAAACCCTGTTTAGGGGTTCGAGTCAAACTAGTAGTTGACCGTTAAATTACCAAATCAAATAATTTTTTTATTTTTTGAAATTTTGGGAATAACATTAGAAAGGATGGATCTTGACCTCCGTATGGTTGGGTCGTCAAGAAATAATTTTTTAAAAATTGAAACACGAAATCGGGACGAAACCCTGTTTAGGGGTTCGAGTCAAACTACTAGTTAACCGTTAAATTACCAAATCATATATTTTTTTTATTTTATGAAATTTTGACAATAACATTAGAAATGATGGATCGTGACCTCCATATGGTTAGGTCGTCGAGAAATAATTTTTTAAAAATCGAAACACGGAATACGGATGAAACCCTATTTAGGGGTTTGAGTCAAACTACTAGTCGTTCCTTATATTACCAAATCAAAAAAAATTTTATTTTTTGAAATTTTCGAAATAACATTAGAAAGGATGGATCTTGACCTCCGTATGGTTGGGTCATCGAGAAATAATTTTTAAAAAATCGAAACACGAAACCCAGACGAAACCCTATTTAGGGGTTCGAGTCAAACTACAAGTTAACCATTAAATTACAAAATCAAATATTTTTTTTTATTTTTTGAAATTTTGACAATAACTTTAGAAATGATGGATCTTGACCTCTGTTAATAGTATTTTTGTTGTTCGTTCGCAGGGAAGGACTGAATGTAATATCAAGTTCAAGTATCTTATCTCTTTACGTCTAGAAGTGTGTGAGAAGAATTTTTGGGTTTGTGTTTTAACTAAATTAACCAAGAACTAATTATAAGCACTAAGAATTGATTTTAAACTGAGATTCAAATATGTTGGAAAACAATCTAAGAACTGGGGTTCTTCACTTGGTCTCAATACATGCTCAATATTAATGTGATATCTGTGTTCCTACCTTGCTGAAAACAATTCTTCTAAAGTTATACTGCACCCTCCCAGGCTACAATATAATGCTTACAGCTACACCTCAATTGACACTCCCGTGATACAATCAAAGTATATCTATAAACTGTTAAATACCAAGAATTATATGTCTCACAATTCTCCTATTAATCTCCCGATCTAATATTCAAATTATGTCTGTTAAATCATGTACTAAGATTGCAACTTCTCTCCCAAGCTTATTACAATCCCTAGAATACAATCAAAGGTTCATGACTCCCCTAATTGTGTTAAGATCTCATTAACAGATCAGCAAAGCAGAAAATCACATAATCAAGCATGCATGAATACCAAGGAATACTACCCAATCCTCAGATTAGAGAATTAGTTACGCATATTTAATAAAGAAAACATAATAATAATGATAATGAATGAAAACATAATATTGAAGAAAGAATTGAAGATCGAAAGTACCTTGATACAATTAAAAGCTATGAATTGTTATGATTTACAATGGTAGGATGTGTTTAAATAGGCTCTACAAATCTTTCCCAGCAAGATATTACCTTCTATTACAATTAGAATTTAATTTAGGTATTAAAAATTGCCCAAAATACAATTAGAACTAGAAAAGGGCAAAACAGTAATTTCTCTGCTCCCATCTATCTGCTGGTCGTGCTTCCTGGGCCCACCACACGCGGCCTGGTCGTGTAAAACCTATCCCATATTGTAGAAAATCTCTCAAGCTTCGCGTGGACTGTAAATGGGCTGAAAACGGACTTCTAGAACTCCAGATATGGCCCAAACAGTATAAGGTGCGCAGCCCTTCTCAAAAATCCGAATTTTAATCAATTAATTCTCCAAGAACGATAGAAGCATCAACTTTAATCAACATTCTCGTAAATCTGCACAACTAAGCAAAACACATCAAAACTACAACAACTTGAGTCCAAAACAATCAATTTAAGCCGAACGGAGGCATTCCCAGTGGATATAAAATCCACTTATCAAACCCCCAAACTTAAACTGATGCTTGTCCTCAAGCATAAACAATTACAACTAACTAACTAGTACCACTTCCGTAGGTGATCACGGTTGCATTTGGCATATGCAACAAGCCCTTTAAACCCCTAGGCAGCCCCAGTGGACGAGTAAGGTCTCGTGAGGGCCTATAGCGAATGTACCCACAAAATCCATTTAACCTAATGCAATGCAATGCATGAATGCAACTAATATGAAATATGCAACGATCCCCTTCAAACTAACCAAAACCAACTAACAAGCAAATATCTCAAAGAATGTAACTAAATCCAAATAGAGCTCGACTAAGTCCCCGTATACTAACATTACATGAACAGAAACGTGCGTGTGTGCAATGCTCATCAGAAATACTCCCAAAACTAGGTTAAAAATCATACATATCCTTCGCCAAGACAATCACAGGTTTATAAATAGAATAGACTATAGACACTTCATAACCTAGAAACACCTCCATCCTCATTCAAGGTAGACAGAAATTCATGCTTTATTACTAACTACTACGACACATATATACAATCATGCTTATTTAACCGTGCAATGGATGAGACCCCAAAAGGCTTATACAATAATACCCATGTAACGAGTGTTAGGTCAGTGGATCCCAGACTATAAAAGCCTTAGGTCACTAGGACTAAGTCCCCTCAGACTTAATTACTCGAGTATTAAAGAGCTCACCCTGGTTAATTTTGCATATAAACAATTTATTGACTCTTTTTTTTCTTTTTTTTTCTGCTTTTTTTTTCTTTTCTTTTTTTTTTTCTGCGATCTGGAATGAGCCTTTCTCATTTCCAACCCTAGACTACTCATATAAATATGAGCCGGCTACTAGCCATTTGACACCTAGCCATTAACACTAAACAACTAGCATGAAATCCCTGGTTTCCCCCAAACTTAGACTTTAGTGTCCCTACGCTATCAAGGGAATAACGAAAATTCTAAATATAATCAAGTGATTAAATCTCAAAGCATCCAAACAAGCATGACCTTAACCTAGCCCAAAAGTACCCAATGAGTCTGTGTAATTAGTTTTGTTTCCGAAACACATAAGTCAATTTCATAGAAACTATAAATCAACCCTCTATTCATCATTACCACACTCAATTAGACACCTACCTATCAATCAGAATCAGCTCGTTCTAAGGGATCATGAAAAATGCATGCCATGAAAATGCAACTAGAATGAACTCACATGGTATACAGAAATAAAAACAGAATGTCCTATATGAAACAAACGTAGATAATACGAACATATATGCATGAATTATCACTAATATGCAAAACATGAAATCCTACATGAACACATAATACAACAACAACTACTCATCCCTCAAAACACCCCCAAACTTGAAAGATTCAATGTCCGCATTGAATGGAAGTAAATACAAGGGATAGTAGAAAACATACCTACTCGTCCTCGCTGTCGTCACCCTCGTCATCCTCATCATCCTCATCAGAAGAATTCGGTGGAGGGTACGGAGTCCGAGCTCCAAATATAGGCCGCTGAACAGGAGTACTAGGTGACTGAAACTTTGCCTCCAAAGCTATGCCCATGTCCTCAGAATACTGGCGACTGCTCGCATGCATAGCATCCAACCGCCTAGTCATTCGACGAAAATAAGATTCAAAAACGGACATATCCACAGTACTCTGCGAAGAACCTGCCCTAGCCACTGTCGGTGCCCTTCCAACAGGTGGCGGAGCGCCTGCTCTCTGACCACTAGCACCATCAACAACAAAACCTAATCCCCTAGGATGAGGAGTGCCGCCCGGCCACTCCTTCAACCTCAACCGATCAATAGTAGCATCCTTAATAGAAGCCATAGGTTTATGCACCGGCTCACCTTGATACCATTTGACTTTCGATGCGTTACACAAGTACGAGATAATAGAAGCATAAGGAATACTAGACGATGAATTGCTTCCCAAAAATCGAAGAATATTTTGATTAATAAGGTACCCAAGGTCAACATACTCACCTTTGAGAATACCCCATAGCAAGATAGCTCTATCAACAGTAACATCAGAAACATGGTTTGACGGAATGATATTAGAACTGATGAAAAAGAACCATGCCTTTGCAAAACCAGACAATGACGAAGCCGGGAAATACGCTTTATCTCCGTACCTAACTTACATTTCCACTTCGTTCCCGGAACACATAACTCACCAATGAGTGCATCAAGATTAACATCATCCTTAGACTTTTGTCCCCAATCCGTAGCATCTCTAGGCTTAGGAGGTTGCTTAATCAAATTACGAATAGCACGAGGCGAATAATCCACTTTCCGACCCCTCACAACCGTGGCATTATTCCTTGCTATTGAAGCATTAGCATAGAATTCCCTAACCACATCCAACGAGGCATCATTAGCAAATTCACAAAATAACGTCCAACCCCGCTCACTAATCATCGCAACCATCTCCTCATACTTATATGGCACAAGCCTTCTTTCCTGAATAACCCCCTTCGAAACTAACCTACCATACTCCGCCTTGGCATTCTCATTCATAAATTTTTCCATTCCATCTCCCACAACATCATTCTCATCCGAAGATGGACGAACACTACTACTACCACCCATTAATCGTTGCCTTTTAGGAGCCATAATCAACAAATATCAAGCAAGGCACAATAATCTCCAAACAATTCACCAAATAAAGAACCCCCAAATTACACACCAAGAACCCTAGCTTGCAAAATTCACAAATTCAAATAAAAGATAAGATAGAATATTACCCAATTGAATCAAAGAGGTGAACTTGCTAGATGAATCCCCAAAAATTTCGAATTTAAATCCCCCTTGCACTTTGAATGGATGAAAGTTAAGAATTTGGGATTTATATAGAAGAGTTTGTGTATGTATAGGTGTGGTGGGTGTATATAATAGTAATGGTGAATTTAATTTAGAGATGTAAAAGGATTTTGGGGATGGAATTAGATGTAGGATAGAATTTAGGAGTTATGGATTTTGATTTGAGATTGAATTGGGGTTGAATATTGAATAAAAGGAGAAAAGAGATGGAGAATGTGAATTTTGGAGCAAAAATTTCGGTTAATGCAGAAGCTGTTGGCGCCTGAAGCGCTGAAACAAGCTGTTGCGCATTTCTGAAGCGCGCATCCACGCCTGATGCGTATACCCGTGCTGCGTTACTGCGGCGCTCCTGCGCCGGAATTGGCGCCTCATGCGCGGGTCTCTCCTGCGTTCTGTGGAGCTCCTGCGCCAGAATTGGCGCCTCATGCGCAGGTCTGTTCTGCATTCGAACTTTTTTTGTTGTTTTTTGTTGTTTTTTTTTTCACTCACAACACTCTCTCTTTTTTTTTTTTCACAAACTCACAACACTCTTTTTTTTTTCTTTTTTTTTTCACACAAATACTACATAACTTGGGTTGCCTCCCAAGAAGCGCTCGTTTAACGTCAATAGCTTGACGTACTTCCTCAATTCATAGTAGGGTCTTGAAGGTGGAGAATGCTCATTCCTTGCTCCACTGTTTCTCCAAGCAGGTATGGCTTAAGTCTCTGCCCGTTCACCTTGAATACATCCGACCCTTCTCTAATAATCTCACAAACCCCATTAGGATAAACCTTCACAATCTCAAAAGGACCGGACCATCTTGATCTAAGCTTTCCAGGGAATAAACGGAGTCTTGAATTAAACAATAGAACATGTTGCCCAACCTCAAATTCCTTCTTCTGAATGTGCTTGTCATGCCACAATTTGGTCTTCTCCTTGTAGATACTAGCATTTTCATAAGATTGGAGCCTAATCTCCTCAAGCTCTCCAAGTTGAAGCAAACGCTTCTCTCCCGCAGATTTAAGATTAAAATTCAACTCTCTTGTCGCCCAAAATGCCTTATGCTGAAGTTCCACCGGCAAATGACATGGCTTCCCAAAGATCAACCTATATGGAGACATTCCAATAGGTGTTTTAAATGCCGTTCTATATGCCCAAAGTGCATCATCAAGCTTTGTTGACCAATCTTTTCTCGAACTTGCCACTATCTTCTCTAAAATTGACTTCAGCTCACGATTCGAAATCTCAACTTGTCCACTTGTTTGCGGATGATAAGGAGTTGCCACCTTTTGTGTCACACCATACTTTTTCAAGAGATCAGCCACCTGTTTATTGCAAAAGTGTGAACCTCCATCATTGATAATAGCCCTTGGCACTCCAAATCTAGTGAACACATTTTTCTTTAGAAACTTCTTCACCACTCTAGCATCATTAGTAGGAGACGCAATTGCTTCAACCCATTTAGAGACATAATCAACTCCCACCAAAATATACTGATTTCCATAAGAAGATGGAAATGGACCCATGAAGTCCATCCCCCACATATCGAAAATCTCCACCTCAAGAATAAATTGTAAAGGCATCTCGTTCCTCCTCGAAATATTCCCAACTCGTTGACATCTATCACATTTAGCCACAAAGTCTCTAGCATCTTGATGCATGGTTGGCCAATAGAATCCTGACTGTAAAACTTTCGCCACTGTCTTCATGCTACTGTTATGACCTCCACACTCTAGAGAATGGCAATGTCTGAAAATATGAGGAACTTCATCATGAGGTACACATCTACGAAACATTCCATCAGCACATTCTTTTTAAAGCAGCGGTTCCTCCCAATAGTAATGCTTCACATCATAAAAGAACTTCTTCTTCTGATTATAAGAAAGATTATCCGGCACAACTCCTCCCACAATGTAATTCACAAAATCTGCATACCATGGTGTAGACAAGGACATACCTAGAAGCTGCTCTTCCGAAAATTTATCATTGATAGGTATTTCACCTCCTACCTCTCCATCTCCTTGATCCAACCTAGATAAATGATCAGCTACCAAGTTCTCGGACCCCTCCTTATCTCGAATCTCAAGATCAAATTCCTGGAGTAAGAGAATCCAACGAACTAAACGAGGCTTGGCATCCTTCTTTGTCATCAAGAAACGAATAGCAGCGTGATCCGAATAGACAATCACCTTAGACCCAATAAGATATGATCTGAATTTATCAAGTGCAAACACCACTGCAAGTAGCTCTTTCTCCGTAGTGGAATAGTTGATTTGCGCATCATCAAGAGTCTTGCTTGCATAAGCTATCACATGCATACGCTTATCCTTCTTTTGCCCAAGAACAACACCCACAGCATAGTCACTAGCATCACACATAAGCTCAAATGGCAAGCTCCAATCGGGAGATGTAACTATGGGTGCAGAAGTAAGTTCCTTTTTCAGCTTGGAGAAATCCTTGATGAACCGTCGATAAAAACCAGCATGACCAAGAAAGCTTCGAATTCCTTTCACAGATGAAGGTGGTGGCAATTTTTCAATAACTTCAATTTTTGCTCTATCGACCTCAATGCCTTTATTAGAGATTTTATGCCCAATCACAATGCCTTCCTTCACCATAAAGTGACATTTTCCCCAATTAAGAACAAGATTCGTTTCAGTACATCTCTGCAACACCTTTGATAAACTGGCTAGACATGATTCAAAAGAAGAACAATAAACCGTGAAGTCATCCATAAAGACCTCCATGCCGCGCCCTATAAAATCTGAGAAAATGTGGTTCATGAGCTGTTGAAACGTTGAAGGACCATTACACAAACGGAAGCCTCCGATAAGCAAAAGTGCCATAAGGACAAGTAAAGGTGGTCTTCTCTTGATCTTCGGGTGCAATAGGAATCTGAAAGTAACCCAAGAATCCATCCAGAAAGTTGTAATACTCATTACCCGCCAACCTTTCGAGCATTTGATCAATGAATGGGAGGGGAAAGTGATCTTTGCGAGTAGCGTTATTCAACTTCCTATAGTCAATGCAAACTCTCCAACCTGTTACTGTTCTCGTGGGAATTAATTCATTCTTCTCATTGTGAACAACAGTCATCCCACCTTTCTTAGGCACAACATGAATAGGACTAACCCATTTACTGTGTGGAACCGAATATATGATACCAGCATCAAGCAACTTTGTGATTTCTTTCTTCACCACCTCTTGCAAATTCGGATTCAATCTTCTTTGTCCCACAATCACAGGCTTATGATCATCTTCTAAGGCAATTCTATGCATGCAAAGAGCAGGGCTAATTCCCTTGATATCTTGAATTGTCCAACCAATAGCTGATTTATATTGCCGAAGAACATGTAATAATTTTTCTCTCTCATCATCACTAAGCAAAGCAGAAACTACCACAGGATATGTATCATTAGGACCCAGAAAAGCATACCTCAAATTAGCAGGTAGAGGTTTGAGTTCAACCTGTGGTGCCTCTGAAAGTGTAAAAGCCATCTCAACTTCTGTGTCTCGTACAACCAGTGCTTCTTCTTCTACTACATCATCTAACACCCGTTCTGCTCCCACAAAGTGTTCATTCTCGAGCTGCACAATGTCATCCACTATGTCAATGGTAAAACAAGTTGCTCCAAACGGAGGTATCTTCATTGCTTTATTCAGATCAAATTCCACTTTGTCCTCGCCAACATTCAATGTCAATTTTCCAGCTTTAACATCGATTGTAGTGCCAGCAGTAGCCAAGAATGGCCTTCCCAAGATAATGGGTATCTCGACATCTTCATCCATCTCTAAAACCACAAAATCACAAGGTATGACAAATTTATCCACTTTAACAACCACGTCTTCAATAACTCCCAATGGATACTTAACAGAACGATCCGCCAACTGAAGTGAAATCCGTGTCTTTTTAAGTTCTCCAAGACCAAGCCTTTTGCAAATTGAATATGGCATCAAACTCACACTTGCCCCTAAGTCACACAAGGCTTTCATGTTTTCCATCTTCCCAATAGTGCAAGGCAAAGAGAAGCTTCCCGGATCTTTCAATTTCTGAGGAATGACCATTTGGATGACTGCACTGCATTCCGCATTAAGAGTAATAGTTTCTGCATCTTCAAGTTTCCTCTTCTTTGTCAACATCTCCTTAAGAAATTTAGCATAAAGTGGCATTTGATTCAAAGCTTCAGCCAACGGAATGTTAACATGCAACTGCCGGAACATAGTCAAGAACTTCTCGTACTGCTTCTCTAACTACCTGTTGTGAAGTCTCTGTGGAAATGGAATAGGAGGAACATAAGGTGGTGGAGGAACATACGGCTTTTCTGAATCTTCTTCCTTCTTCTTCTCATCTTCTTTTTCTGACGTGTCTGCAGCAATCTCCACTGGCTTATCCTCTTTCTCAGTATCACTCTCCTTAGGCTTAAGAATCTCAACCTCGGGCAACTCTCTTCCGCTCCTCAAAGTAATTGCTTTGCATTGCTCTTTACCAGTCTGGTCGGGTTGACTAGGAAGTTATCCTTGCTCACGAACACCCATCTTTGAGGCAATCTGTCCAATCTGTGTTTCTAGCATCTTTTGAGATGATGCCATCTGATCTATTCTTGATTCCATATTAGCCAATGCCCCAGAAGTCCCTTGCATAATCTTATTTAGTGCAACCTCCCACTCAGCTGGTTCTTTCTTTGGCGGAGGTTGATACTGCTGCTGTGCTTGATATGGCGGTCGTGACTGAAATCCAGGAGGTTGATTCTGCCTTGGAAATGCATAGGAAGGATTAGCTGCATGATTATTGCTGTAAGAAAGATTATTGTTTGGCCTTTGATTCGGATTGTAGTAAGAATTATTTTGCACAGGCCAAGGCTGTCTTCCTTGAATAAAAGATGCTTCTTCTGGAAATTGTTGATCATACGAGTTCTGACTAGCACCATAATCATGATACCCTTCCATAGGTGAAGAAATAGCATTCACATTTACCTTTTGTCCTCGCACCTCCTGAGTTAGAGTATCCAACTTTTGAGCCAGCATGTTGATCATCTCAGATTCTTGTGCTGCTTTTGCTGAGCTCGTCCCACTAGGTGCCCATGAATAATTATTAGATGCTAATTCCTCAAGAAGTGCTTTAGCCTGGGTAGTTGGTGCCTTCTTGAAATTTCCACCCGCAGCTACATCCAAACTCAAACGAATATCTGCATTCATGGTCCCATAAAAAGTACTAATGATCTGCCAATCTTCTAAGCCATGATGTGGACACTTCCTCAATAGTGCCTTGAATCTCTCCCATGCCTGATATAGACCTTCACCCGGTTGTGCTTTAAAACTCATAATCATAGTCCTCAACTGTTGCGTCTTGTCAGAAGGATAGTATTTGGACAAGAATGCAGTAGAAAGACTCTCTCATGTAGCAACCGAAGTGTTTGGAAGTTGCTGAAACCATTCCAAAGCTCTTCCCTTAATAGAGTAGGGAAACATATGGAGACGAATCTGATCACTCGTAACGCCAGTGATTCTGAATGAGCCACACATCTGCACAAAACGCTCTAGATGTCTGTGTGGGTCTTCTAATTCAATGTCTCCTTCAAAAGCTTGATTGCTAATCATCTGAATTAAGCTCGGATTAATATGGAACTGAGCTGCACCAATCTCTGGAGTTTTGTACATGCAATTGGCTGGATTCGGTGTCTCATGGTCCCAAATAGAAGACTGATCAACATTAACAGCTGGTCGAGGTTTCGGATCTCCCATCTTAGCTTTATCTTTTCTTAGCTTTCTCAAAGTACGCTCGATTTCAGGGTCAAATTCCAATTTTCTAGCGCAAGATGAACGTAGCATACACCTGAAAATCACCAACAAAACAACTTGTGGAACCAATTAAAATCTAAACAATAAGAAACAATTAACCTAAACTCAACTATACTGCCTTCCCCGGCAGCGGCGCCAATTTGTTAATAGTATTTTTGTTGTTCGTTCGCAGGGAAGGACTGAATGTAATATCAAGTTCAAGTATCTTATCTCTTTACGTCTAGAAGTGTGTGAGAAGAATTTTTGGGTTTGTGTTTTAACTAAATTAACCAAGAACTAATTATAAGCACTAAGAATTGATTTTAAACTGAGATTCAAATATGTTGGAAAACAATCTAAGAACTGGGGTTCTTCACTTGGTCTCAATACATGCTCAATATTAATGTTATATCTGTGTTCGTACCTTGCTGAAAACAATTCTTCTAAAGTTATACTGCACCCTCCCAGGCTACAATATAATGCTTACAGCTACACCTCAATTGACACTCCCGTGATACAATCAAAGTATATCTATAAACTGTTAAATACCAAGAATTATATGTCTCACAATTCTCCTATTAATCTCCCGATCTAATATTCAAATTATGTCTGTTAAATCATGTACTAAGATTGCAACTTCTCTCCCAAACTTATTACAATCCCTAGAATACAATCAAAGGTTCATGACTCCCCTAATTGTGTTAAGATCTCATTAACAGATCAGCAAAGCAGAAAATCACATAATCAAGCATGCATGAATACCAAGGAATACTACCCAATCCTCAGATTAGAGAATTAGTTACGCATATTTAATAAAGAAAACATAATAATAATGATAATGAATGAAAACATAATATTGAAGAAAGAATTGAAGATCGAAAGTACCTTGATACAATTAAAAGCTATGAATTGTTATGATTTACAATGGTAGGATGTGTTTAAATAGGCTCTACAAATCTTGCCCAGCAAGATATTACCTTCTATTACAATTAGAATTCAATTTAGGTATTAAAAATTGCCCAAAATACAATTAGAACTAGAAAAGGGCAAAACAGTAATTTCTCTGCTCCCATCTATCTGCTGGTCGTGCTTCCTGGGCCCACCACACGCGGCCTGGTCGTCTAAAACCTATCCCATATTGTAGAAAATCTCTCAAGCTTTGCGTGGACTGTAAATGGGCTGAAAACGGACTTCTAGAACTCCAGATATGGCCCAAACAGTATAAGGTGCGCATCCCTTCTCAAAAATCCGAATTTTAATCAATTAATTCTCCAAGAACGATAGAAGCATCAACTTTAATCAACATTCTCGTAAATCTGCACAACTAAGCAAAACACATCAAAACTACAACAACTTGAGTCCAAAACAATCAATTTAAGCCGAACGGAGGCATTCCCACTGGATATAAAATGCACTTATCAACCTCCGTATGGTTAGGTCGTCGAGAAATATTTTTTTTAAAATTGAACACGAAATCCGGACGAAACTCTGTTTAGGGGTTCGAGTCAAACTACTAGTGGACCGTTAAATTACCAAATCAATTTTTTTTTTATTTTCTGAAATTTTGACAATAACATTAGAAAGGATGGATCTTGACCTCCGTATGGTTGGGTCATCGAGAAATAATTTTTTAAAAATTGAAACACGAAATCCGGACGAAACCCTGTTTAGGGGTTCGAGTCAAACTACTAATTAACCGTTAAATTACCAAATCAAATATTTTTTTTTATTTTTTGAAATTTTGACAATAACATTAGAAATGATGGATCTTGACCTTCGTATGGTTAGCTCGTCGAGAAATAATTTTTTAAAATTCAAAACACGAAACCCGGACGAAACCCTGTTTAGGGTTCGAGTCAAACTAGTAGTTTACCGTTAAATTACCAAATCAAATAATTTTTTTATTTTTTGAAATTTTGGCAATAACATTAGAAAGGATGGATCTTAACCTCAGTATGGTTGGGTCGTCGAGAAATAAATTTTTAAAATTTGAAACACGAAATCGGGATGAAACCCTGTTTAGGGGTTCGAGTCAAACTACTAGTTAACCGTTAAATTACCAAATCGAATATTTTTTTTTTATTTTTTGAAATTCTGACAATAACATTAGAAATGATGGCTCGTGATATCCATATGGTTAGGTCATCGAGAAATAATTTTTTAAAAATCGAAACACGAAATCCGGATGAAACCCTATATAGGGGTTTGAGTCAAACTACTAGTCATTTCTTATATTACCAAATCAAATAATTTTTTTATTTTTTGAAATTTTGGAAATAACATTAGAAAGGATGGATCTTGACCTCCGTACGGTTGGGTCATCGAGAAATAATTTTTAAAAAATTGAAACACGAAACCCGGACGAAACCCTGTTTAGGGGTTCGCGTCAAACAACTAGTTGACCGTTAAATTACCATATCAAATCATTTTTTTATTTTTTTTCAAATTTTGGCAATAACATTAGAAAGGATGGATGTTGACCTCCGTACGATTGGGTCGTCGAGAAGTAATTTTTTTTAAATTCAAAATGTCTAACCCTAAACTATCCCTAAATCATAAGTAAAAATCCTAACTCAAACTTCGACCAATGACACTCTTTCGTTTTCTAAATCATATCGGTTTTTTACAAATTATTTTTTACCCAATTTTTTTTCTATGCTTCCTCACACTAAAAAAAATTATTTCATTAAAAACTTATAATTTATTCATATATCTTGATATTATTTATTTATTTTTTGTTATAATTATATTTTTGCCAAATAAAATAAAAACATATGAATGTAAGTCTCAATCAACTATTTTTTGCTCTACACTTCTAAATGAATAGATTGTTATGCCCGTAGAGTTTGATCAACAAAAAACGCGATAATCAATCAACAAAAAGCAAAACAAAATTTTTAATTTCTTTTTTTCTATGTTTTCCTACCATTATTGGTAGGAAATGTGTAACTATTTTTTATTATTTTATTTACTGATCAAAACCTACCAATTTTGGTAGGTTTTGATGTTAGCGTGAAATTCAACTTTTTCACGAAATTTTTGGCGGAAACTTACTGATCAAAACCTACCAATATTGGTAGGTTTTGATGTGAGCGGGAAATTCAACTTTTTCACGAATTTTTTGGCAGAAACTTACTGATTAAAACCTACCAATATTGGTAGGTTTTGAAGTGGGCGGGAAATTCAACTTTTTAACGAATTTTTGGCGAAAACTTATTGATCAAAACCTACCAATATTGGTAGGTTTTGATGTGCGCGAGAAATATATTAATAAGGACTGTTATATTTTTCCTAATTAATACTAATAATTATAAGTATATTAAAAAAATGTCATTTTACACAAAACAATAAGCTGTATGTATTTAAAATATAAGAAAAAAAATTGGAAAATTTTTGTTTGCACTAAATCACGCAAGCGTACGTGGTCACAAGTAATATATGAATAAGTCAAGTTCGTTCCCACAGAGATCTGGTTGGGTTTCAATTCAGTTCATGCACCTATGCGACAATGTATGATTTTTATTCACTGCTAAGACAATTAACAAGATTGGGTTTAGATTAACTATAATTAACTAAGAAACAAATTAACAAAACTAAGAATTAACTAACTAACGAGAATTGGTGTAATAACCCGAATTTTGGGTAGAATTAAAACTTTTCTTATTGTGGTTAAAGAGCACTAATGAATGGTGGTTTCAAAGAACAATGATTGTAATGAATAGATATTGCTTTGGACAATGATCCTGATGCATTGGTATATTGTTAGAATAGAGTAATTCGATGGTTGAGGACCTAGATAAGAATAATCTACCATCCAGGAAGGAGCTAATGGATCCTTGAAGGGAAATGAGTACGTGCATAGTGTTTTCCGTACGTGCATAGTGTTTCCCATACGTGCATAGTATTTTCCGTACGTGCATAGTATTTCCCGTACGTGCATAGTGTTTCCTGTACGTGCATAGTAATTTGGTGGATGAATAGTGATTTTGTAAGTTGGAAAACTTTTCACGCCACCCTATGTACGGGACGTGATATGGATGTTTCGAAGTCATATTAGTAATACGCGGAGGAAATAAGTGAATGCAGAGACGATCGGAATTCAGAAATTCCAAATTCTTTTTCGGTATAATATTTGACCGGACAGTGGATTAAATATTATTATAATCCAAGAATTGAGATATTAACTTTGAGGATTTGATATTTTGGGATGTTATTATATTTGATTTAAGAATGAAGGTAGGAAACCACTGAGGTAGTGAAACAAGCGTTCTAGAAACCGCTAAAACGTTATAACGAGATTAATCAATAAAGCGAACGAATCCTAGATTACGGGTTAAGTTCATATCGAGATTAAATATCCTATATGATCATCAAGAGAATTATATCAAGCGGATTAAATTATTTAATCAAGGATTAAATCAAAACAATTTAGGAGTTAAGTGATTTGAATCACTTAAATCAAACAAGAAACAAAACAAATATCTATCAAAACTTATCCAAGACTCTTGGCTCTTACCCCAATGCTATCAATCTCATCCTACCAGATGATAATATCTAGTTATATGAGCAAAAAAGTAGATGATCAAGTGGGAGAAAAGAGAGAAAAGCAAAAGAAAACATAGAACATACAAACTGTCCAGCAGAAACATAACACAAAGAAAAATCATATCTCAATTTTTATCCATGATAAAATCACCAAATTTTAACCATAGCTTCTCCACTCCATGGGAAAGATTCGTTCCAAATTTCATGGAAATCCAAGTAGTATAGCCTAGTCAAATCCATGCTTAAAGTTGGATGACCAAAACTGTCCAGGTTCTGATCAGAAGAAAGATGGGGCTCAAAACCCTAGCTCCCATGGTTGGATTCTTGTGTTCTATAGCTCAAAAGAAAGCCCTTGAAGAGTAGAAGGTGTGGTAAAAAATTTTAGAACCAAACTCTTAGTTTTTGATTTTATATGATTTTTACAAGATTGATGATGAATAGTGGATCTTAGAAACTAACTTTGTTTTCATGATTTCTTTGGATGATCTAAGGTTTGATTAAGCTAGACAAGGACCATACCAAGCTTATTAAGGTTATATCATACTCCAAGGAAGGTTGATCTCTAGAAACCCTAGCATTTGATTTGAGATTTATGAATGTTTTTGATGGATTTAGTTTGGTATGATTATAGTGATAATTATAAGCATGATTATGTAATTAGTTATATGATTTAAGATGCATGATGATTTTGATGCTAAGATCAGTAGCTTCTGGACTTGTGAGATGATTATTATGTGTATAAGTTGTATTGATGCCCGGTGTGGCTTGGGTTGTTGATTGCGATTTTTGGAACGTTCGTATTATAGCCGTTATAATGCCGAAATTTCGTTAATCATTGAAAACCGTGCATCACAGTAGGTCTAATGGCTGAAACTGGACAAGTATCTAACATGCCCTTGTAGATCTTGAGTCGTAGATCATTTTGGAAAAAGAATCAAATCAAACAGACTTACGGTTTAGGATTTATGACCGATTTACTAAAAGTAGTTCGAATCCGTAAACGAAAGTTCGTAACTGAAATTGAACCCTCGTAAAATATGTAAAGTCATGACGAATCTTGGTAAATAAATATTAGAGGTAAAAACAAAGGTGTGAAAGAAAACCGTATGTCAAAAGGATCGTTTTTCGATTTATTAAAAATATTCGAGTCGAGGTTAAACGCGAACGAACCCCTAAAAGACGACTCTATTATAACTTCGGTAAAACACTTAGAAAACGGGCGATAAAACTCGGAGCATAATATTGGTTCGTAACGATCGACTTTAGAACTTGTATGACTTAAGTATGTCCCAAGTGTAAGTACAGTGACATGTCGTATTAACGAACGAATGTCGGGTCGGATCAATGATAAAAGGAATCCCCAAAAAGGGGTATAACGAGATAACTCGAGAACGTGTTTTGATTTAAGTATAACTTAACTTTTAAGATGTTAAGTGATTAATCCCGAATGCCTTGGCTATTTATAGATCACCAAGCTGACCCGGGACCCGCTACCACTACCCCTTACCGTACTCGACTACCAAGCAAGTTTCAATTCCCTTCTTTTAGGCTGTTGTTGTGATTGAATATATATATATATATATATATATATATATATATATATATATATATATATATATATATATATATATGTTTTCTGTTATACATATGCCATAGCATGCATGCCTACTTTCAAGTTATATCGTTATGCTTGTTACCTGATTGTTTATTGGCTTATAAATTAGATAATTAACGTATCAATTATAAGCCGGTTATTGTAAGACCCTCATAGAAGGGCTTATACATATTATTCGTCAAATATAAACCGGGAGTCAATATTTCTTGATATATCGAGATTACCTCAGAGGAAAATATTTAAGTAAATATTTTCCATTATTTGGGCGACGAATATTATTTGAATATTCGTTCGAGATTATTTATTTTACGATCCTTACTTCAAATAATTATTTGAACGTAACCATTAGACGAATAATATTTTTCAATATTCATTCAAAGTCGAATAGAATATCGATTATTATTCCGAATATTCTTCTAAAGATTGGACTACTAAATGAATATTATTTGAATATCCATTTAGACTATTATTTTATTAAATGAATATTACTTTTGAATATTCATTTAAGATATTAATTACTTGATGAATATTATTCTAATATTCATCTGAAGCTTGATTTATTTATCGAATATCATCTCGGATATTCCTTTAAAGTTTGGATTACTAAATGAATATTACTTGATATTCATTTAGAATATTATTCATTAAATGAATATTACTTTTTGAATATTCATTTAAATTCCTTATTAATTAATGAATATTATTTTGAATATTCATTTAAATATTTATTTATTCAATAAATATTCTCTTGATGTTTCTTCAAGGATTATTTGGAGAAATACTCTGATTAATGATATTCTTTCATATTCCTAAATATTCTTTAAATATTTTAATTCAATAAATATTCTCTGAATATTTATTCCATACTTAGAATAACCTCAATAAGGTTTATCTTCTTCGATTATTACGGAAAATATCTCGGAGTCATATTATTATTAATCTTATATCAAGAAAGGTTCTCAGACATCATTCTTCTTGAGTCTATCTCCCTAAAAATAAGGGAACCTTACTTGGAAAATGTTATTTATCTTGTCGACTTCCCGGTCATAAAGTATTCTCTTCACTCGCAACTCGGGTGCTATGGACTTATTAAGTCGTTGTTTACCTTCTCATCTTTCGAGGGGTAAGATTGTTGGAACAAGTTGATATTCGTTACCAAGCAATAGCTTGGAAGTTATTGGTGAATTTTCCTTTCCAACTAGATACGACTACTTTGTAGAGTCTTATCAACAAGTATTATACTTGGGGGAAGGGGGATGAACGATACATTCAGAATCATGAATTCTATTTGAACTAGGAGTCGTGTAAGAGGCCGAGTAGCGCCGGTCCATCCCCTTTGGCCCAACCGTTGGCCGGGGAGAGCTAGTAAGGCGGTATACAAGTAAAGCCGTCAGTTCTTCCTTCTACCGGTAGTAAATCTAATTTGAGCTGTACGATCTCGACTGATCACCTAGATTGGAACAGCGGGCGCGGTGAATACTCCATCATTGGTTCATCACCCAAACTTAATTATTTCCTGCAACATGATTACTGTTGGCAGAGCTGGAAAAGTGTTCATAACTGGAATTGCAATCTTTTCATGCAAGTTCCTCTTTTTAATGAAATGAGAATATCTCGCTTACTTTTGATGTAGCAGATATTTCTACAAACAAATACTTTAAGTTACCTTGTAACTTCATCGTTCATATTATACTGGCATCATTTCCGTAAATGCATGGCATATGGTTTGAAAGATACTTTTGAACTGTTATATATCATCGTTCAGTTATATATTATTGTTGGTGGGCTATTGCTCACCCTTGCTTTATTATTATATCACAACAACAGCTAGACCAGATGACTCGCACAAGGCGCACTCGACGCGGGCGAGGACGATGAGACTACCAGAGCTGAAGAAGAAGCTATTGGTAGGATATATTTATTCTTTCAGTACCAAGTATATGGTCTAGTATGACTTATGTAAATGGATGGCAAAGAGTATGTATTTATATTGAAATTCTTTTGGATTGTAAGAACTCATAATGTGATTAATAAAATTTGATTGTTACTCTGATTTCATCTCTGGGACTATAACGGGTGTGTTTTACATTGTTGTGTTGGGTCATAGAGATGTAATTTATTTTATGTTAAGGAAAGTTCAAGTGTTGTGGATAGAATTGGAAACCGTAACGACCGGATCCCGGACCCCGGATCTGGGGGTGTTACAATTGGAATCGAATTACTTATGCAAGAGAAAACATGGGATCCTAACTTCATTAAATACTTTGCTTAGATCTGACGCCTTTAATCACTATATGCAATGGTTATGATATCTGATCGGACAACACGAAATAAGTATAAGCTACATCTCGGTATACTAACACCAAACTAATCATACATCCACAAAAGAGATAGAAGATGAATAGACACCAATTATGTTTAGACCCTATATCTCTATAAGATTTGAAAACATAACGGTTTAAGCACAAGTTATCCATATTGATCACATAGGGCAGCATAATATCTCTATTTACGCTACAAATCATGATGTTAAAACATCAACCTATCCTATGCTAGCATGGAAAGTTCTAAATCTCAAGATCCACTCTCGTTTCGTAAGAGATTAACAATTCAATTTAGATGTTAGCTACGCATCTAAAAGCATTAAGAATAGCCATACAAGGATATCAAATATACATCACACACAGATCTTTAAAGCATCAAAATACTAAAGCTCCATAAATAAATCCGTTAGAATCCCATGACAACGATGAGTTCATAATCGAACCTCTCGTCATCATGGGATCTGATGAAACCATGATAAAAACAAAGTATGAAAAGATACAAATAAACCTAAGTAATTGATATGTAATGATGTGTTTTTTTTCTGTCCCCCAAGATGTGTATTTATAGCCCCAATTTGCCTCTCCATCAAGCAATTGCCGTTTTAGAGTTGGAATAGGAGTATGGCAATTTCCGTTCTTGAATGAGAATAGAATTGCAAATTCCATGTGTAGATCTGATTCTGGAATGTTCTAACCGCCCAGAGCAATTACCATACTTATTAGAAGTAGGAATTATAGTAATTTCCTTGTCAAAGTTGAATTTCTACAGTTCGGCACATAATACGTTTCCTAAACTGATTCGGTTTTGAAGGAAAATTCGTAATTGACTTTTCTTCAGTATTTCTGGGCCGTTCCAGTTGTATTTGGATATCTTCAGTGAATCAGAATTCACAGGATAAAAATTCGGAATTTCCAGCAAAGACACTGCGCCGCAGTGCGCTCTCCAGGCCGCAGCGCACCCTGGTCACTGTTCAATTTTGCAGAAAATCTTCTCCTCTTCTCGTGAGCTGTAAGATCGTCAGAATCAGACTTGTAGAACTCCAGATATGGCCAAAACAGTGTAGACTGCGTAGCCGACCCGAAAAATCCGAATTTTAATCAAATTAACCTCCAACTCTCTTAGCTCTGCAAAACTCAATGAAAACAAATTAAACACACCACATACTTGAGGCCAAGTAATCAATTTAAGCCGATATGGAACGCTTTAAGTGGATATAAAATCCACTTATCAATTTTCATTTTAAATAAAAAAATAAACAAATTAATTTGAAAATGAAGAAAATTATTATTTTCGTCATAATGCTATTTCCAACCAATATTGGTAGGAAATAGCCCCAGATGAAAAAAAAAGTTGTTCGCTAGGATTCGAACATTCGACCACTCCCACAATGTACTAGCATCTTACCATTGAGCTGGGATCCAATCCGGTTATATGCATATAAATTATATATAAGGATATTCCCACAACATATATTATTTTTCGTGATAAGGCTATTTCCTACCATTATTGGTGGGAAATGACCCTGGGAAAGTGACTTTATTTTTATTTTTAAGAAATTGTTTATTAATTTGAAAAATGTGAAGGATGATGATGTGGAATGTGGGGTCCTAATTGGTCCAAAATGCTACCAAAACCTACCAATATTGGTAGGTTTTGATGTGCGAGGGAAATTCAAATTTTTCACAAATTTTTGGCGGAAACTTACTACTCAAAACCTACCAATATTGGTAGGTTTTGATGTGCGTGGGAAATTCAATTTTTTCACGAAATTTTTGGCGGAAACTTACGTGGCTACTTACGTGGATGGTGGGGTACCATCATAATCAAAACCTATCAAAACCTACCAGTGTTGGTAGCTTTTGATTTCCTACCAAAAATTGGTAGGAAATGGCTCTGGCAAAATTAAATTATTATTTATTTTCTGAAATTGTTTATTGTTTAAAATATGTGAGGGATGATGATGTGGAAGGTGGGGCCATTTTTCAGTTAAATTGTGACCAAAACCTACCAAAGTTGGTAGGTTTTGTTTTCCTATCAAAATTTGGTAGGAATTGCTGCTTGCGTGTACAAATTTTGGGTCCCACATGTACCATTTCCTACCAACTCGAACGTTGGTAGAAAATACTCACTTATTTACTACCAATATTTTTTTGGTATGTTTTATGTGGTAGGTTTTGGCCGTTTTTGTTGTAGTGAAATATTCATTGGATATATATTTAATGAACCCACTTTATTTTTTTTAGGAACCCCGTTTAATAGAAATTTTACGTAATGTTTTGTACTAGATGGTTTCAAGAAATTGAATCAGGAGAATGGGGTTTTTTAGATTATGTACATTATAGGCAAACTACAGAACACATTTAACAAACATATGAACAAAATAGTCAATAAAGAAGAACAAAAATGCAAAAAGCTAAACATCAAGAAGATATACATATATACACACAAAAATACATACAGAACATGAAGAACAACATTATTTTATCAGCTCCAACTACAACAAGATGAGTAAATAAACACAGATTTCTACCATTTCCACCTTTAAAAAATCATCATAAAATAAAAATGAAAAAACCCAAAACATAGTACAACATAAAAAAAAAAAAACAAAAATGCCGAAAAACTCCCAGAAAAGACTAGCATTTGAAAAAGTTTGACCTAGAAAAGTGGTGTGAGGCCACAAAATAGCAAGAGTTTTTAGGGCTTTGAACTTGGTTTCTGTGAAATGTAAATAGCTCAAGAAACCCTTAAATGGAGCAATAGAGAGAAGGGGGGTCTTGAATGTACCTGAAGAGAAGAAGTGGGCAATACAGACTAGAATAATATGTGTATAAAAGTTGTAAAATAAATTCACGATCATACAAATAAAAGTGGCGTGACACTGGAATATCAACGGTCCACATTTTGGACCCACTGCATAACGCTTGTGCTTTTAGAAGAATAGTCTTGTTTAAGTTTTTCTTGGTTTTTCAATTTATCTGATTTTCATGTTTTATCACAGAGATTTCCTAAATTTGGCATTTATATACGGCATCTTTATATAAACGTCATTA
The DNA here is from genome assembly GCA_036435485.1 of Saposhnikovia divaricata. Classification (NCBI taxonomy): domain Eukaryota; kingdom Viridiplantae; phylum Streptophyta; class Magnoliopsida; order Apiales; family Apiaceae; genus Saposhnikovia; species Saposhnikovia divaricata. The sequence continues at coordinate 64,586,425 of CM071598.1, forward strand.
GGGCTTTGCCCCACTTTTCGACCCTAAAAAACGTCATTTAAGGCACTTTTGGAGCCAAAACAGTTTTTTCATGGGTATTTCTCGTATCCATGCGTATGTTTAAGAGACCATTAGGGCTTTGATCCATTTGCTGAATCATTGATTCGAGACCTTGAATTCAAACGACTAGCTCGAGTGGAGGCCTACAGCCTTGGTGACCATCAAGGCTTAGATCAATGCATATTTCAATGTTTCACTGACAGTTTCCGTGCCTCCAAGGCATTATCAGGGAGCCAACCAGTCTTAAGATGAGCTTTGATGGGGATCTATCCAGCAACTTCCAACACCGATAGGTGCCAACAACTTGCGCTCTATAGTGGGGGTCTCCAAGACCTGATAGTAAACACTTCTAGTGTAATTCTCGATTTCAGACAAGGCATCGGCCGTTATACAAGGAAGCATTCCTCGAATCATACCAACTATGATTTTACAATCCTCAGGTATTTCACCATCGTTTTATATTTGGCTTCAAAATCTTCATTCACTTATCTCCATTCACTTGGGCTATCACCAGCCTTGAGTCTCCACAGACTTTAAGATTATTGGTCGTCGAAAACTTCAACCTCAGGGAATATTCAATCGTGAGCTCCACTTATTTTTGTTTTTGATGACCCATCAAAATAGGGCACCCAATATTCCTTCTGAACTTCATCCTTCTCTCCCTCTTGGGTTGTCTCATCTTGCCCTTGCTCTCCCTCTTGGGCTGTCTCATCTTGCCCTTGCTGGGGTGTTGTACCTTCCTGCCCCCCTGACTTCTTGGTTGTCAATGATACATTCAACCACGAAGTCAGCGAGTGCCTGTGCCTTGATGGCCGTTCGAGGCTTGTACGTAATATCAAACTCCCCAAGTTCGATCGCCCAATTAATTAGCCTTCCATTGGCCTTCAGGCTATGCAATATGCTTCTTAACTGTTGGTTCATCAGGACTTTAATTTTGTGTGCCTGAAAGTACGGTCGTAGCTTCCTTGGGACTGTTACCAGTACCAAAGCAAAATTTTCAATGGGAGAGTAATTCAACTCAGCTCCATGCAACATCTTGCTCACGTAGTAGATAGGCTTTTGAACCTTGTTTTCTTCTTCAGTGCTTGTTCAGATATCGCTAGATATAGATATAGGGTCTCTCCGAGACTAGGTTTGGCCAACAATGGGGCTTTAGCCATGTACTTTTTCAACTGTTCAAAGGCCTCTTGGCTTTCTGAAGTCCATTCATAATTTTTCACCTTCTTCAAAGCCTAAAAGAAAGGCAAACACTTGTTTCCAGACTTGGAGATAAATCTCCCTAACGCTGTAATTCTTCCTGTAAATTTCTGTACGTCCTTTATAGAACGTGGTGATTCCATATCTAAGATTGCCTTGATCTTATTAGGGTTGGCTTTTGTGCCTCGCTTTTAAACCACCAGACCCAAAAATTTTCTATATCCCACGTTAAAGGCACACTTGGCTGGATTCAACATCATCTTGTGGTGCCTCAGCACTTCAAATGACTCTTTGAGGTTCTTAATATGGCATGCCTTGATTAGACTCCTGACTAACATGTCATCCCCGTAGACCTCCTTGGTCTTCCCGGTCGAGGGTGCGAAAATCTTGCTTGTTTATTAGCCCATGGTAAGTGGCTCCTGCAGACTCCTCATCTTGGGTTGACATCGACCTAGAGTTTTTAAAACAACCTTCCTTGGTTTGATTGGCCATCATGGCTTTAATGTTTGTCTTGGTTCCTGGGGCTTCTCTAGCGGCCTCTCGGCTGGCATGTGCTCGTCCTTAGGGCTGTTCGAGTGTTGAATGTCGATGCTCGAATGTCGATGTTCGAATGTCGAATGTTGATGTTCGAAATTAAGGGTTTTCAACCTCAAGGAAGTTCTTAAACTCTAACCTTGAAGTTTTGATGAAATAGTGCATATTGGACTACCTTCACATGGTTTCAAGCTAAGTTTTGGGTGTTTTAAACCACCAAAACATCAGAGCCTCTGGTCGGCTCCTTAAGGTCGGCTGAAGGCCTCCTTGGCTTCTGGTCGACCCCATGAGGTCTTGAACCTTCCCTAGGATGTTTTCAATCTCCATTTCAGGGTTGATATTCAAGTGTTCGATGCTGGTGTTAGATGGTCAATATTGGCGTTCTGGATCGAGAATCCAAAATTTCTGATTGGTTTTCAAGTTTTGACTTGAAGCTTCAACCTTTGGATCTTGATTGGAGGTTCATGACCCCCTCAAGTTTGACCTTCTTGGCCTTCATGGCTAATATCTCGTATTTCTCCACCTAGGATTCGAGGTTGATATTCACATGTTCAACGTTGGTGTTCATAGGTCGACTACCAAGTATTCACGACCTCTCTTTTGGATTGATGTCAAACTAAAGTTCTCCAGGATCCCTTACTTGACTTCATATCTTTCATGGCTCGTCTCAAACCTTTGTTCTGATTTCAGGGTTTTCAAACCTATCTTTGCTTCTCATTTTTCTTGATTCTAGGTCAAGGATTTAAGGTTGATCCTCGATTTAGATTTCGAGAAATACAATCCCGTGGGATTCTTGCCTTTTAAACTTCCGAGACGAAAACTTGCTTGAACTTCTTAATCCTTGTTCAAGGATATTCTTATATCCCTTGACCTTAGGACTATAATTCAAGGTTCTTTATTTGCTTCATCCTTATATCCTCACTCCAGGTACTTAAAAAATATTGAAGAGTAGCTAGTTCTTATCCTCCACAGCCTTGCATGGCTTTTATTGCCAGATGTGGCTTTTTAATCATCTTATCTTTTATCCAAGGTCCTTCAAGGACTTAAACTCTTATTTGGTTGCATTATAACCTAACTCTCGACCCTTCAAGGTTTTTATTTATGCATTTGTTTGTTTCCATTCGTGTATTCTTTTATTTTCGGTACTTGGTCATCTTTGACTTACACAAATCAGGTGCTTGGCACATAAATAAAATCACAGAATAGAGAACGAAAAACAAACTTGCATTAATAACTTGAAATGGTTTCAACCCTTACATAGAGTACTACTGTCCTACTTGGAGCAACAGGCTCTGCAATGGTTTCATCGACCTTATTTCTACTTCTACTAGATAAATACGAATCTAGGTCCTATTAAGATAGTTTGAACCCATCGGGGCTCTTGCAAGACTAGGCCTGCATCGCTTGATTTTGTTTTTGATGCTCCATCAAAAAAGAGCACCCATTACTCCTTCTGGTCTCCTCATTCTTATTCTGAAGTTCACTTCCTGCTTGGGGTACTATCTCCTGCCCCTCGACTTCTTGGTTGCCAATGGTACATTCAACCACGAAGTCAGTTGATGCCTTAGCCTTAACGGCTGTCCGAGGCTTTTGTGTGATGTCCTCTGCCGACCTTTCTCGGTCTTCCTTATCACTGTGGACATCCACATCTTTAATCGGAAGGACCTGCCCCCCCGACTCCATCAGGTTTTAACGCAGCTACATAGCAGCTCCTAGCCATTTTCTGATCACCTTTTTGTTCTCCTACACCATTCCTGGTTGGAAACTTGATCTTCATGTGATAGGTTGAGGACACAGCCTTAAAAGCGCGAAGTCTAGTCCTCCCAAGGATGACATTGTAAGTAGAAGATGCTTTGATAACCAAAAAGTTCAGCATCTGCGTGGCCTCCATTGGCTTCCGTCTGATCGTGATGGGTAACTGAATAGTTCCCTCAATTTTGGATTCTACTCCATTAAATCCATATATAGGCATGTTATTGGGGGTCAACTGAGAATCATTGTACCCCATCTTCACAAACGCATCATGAAACAGAATGTCGACGGAAGCTCCATTGTCTATCAAGACTCGCTTCACCTCTGAGTTTCCAATCATAGAAGTTATGACCAGCGGGTCATCGTGGGGGAACTTCACCCCTTCAAGGTCTGAATCATTAAATTCAATTGTTACTTCGGTTCTTGTACGCTTTGGTGCCTCTCCAACAATATGCATCACCTCTCGGGCATAAGCCTTCCAAGAGTTCCTAGTTGTCCCGGCCGCAGTCGGGCCTCCTGAGATCATGTTGATTACTGGCCCTCGGGGCTGTGGGTTGCGATCTTGATCGTCATCCCTTATATTATAATCTCTTCTTTGATTACCACGATCTTCACCCTTAGTGAAGTGGTTCAGTTTCCCTCTACGAATCAAAAACTCGATCTCATCTTTGAGTTGCTTACAATCATCAGTGTCATGCCCCACATCTCTGTGGAATCTGCAATACTGATTCTTGTTTCTCTTTGCGGGATCACCCCTGAGTGGCTTCGGCCATCGAAAATCTTTATCCTTCTCAATGTCCAACAAGATTCGACTCCTAGGAGTATTCAACCTTGCATACTCAGTGAACCTTGGTCCTTGGTTCTTAGAGGTAGAGTCGGAGTCCTCGCTAGTTCGGGGATACTTGTCCCTAGCATCATACTCCTGTTCTGTCTTTCGCTTCCTAGAGTTCCTATTTCCACCACTTTCGGTAGAGACCTCTGTTTTCCTCATGCTTTCTTCAGCCTTTATGTATTTGCTTGCCCTTTTTTGGAGCTCAGTCATGCTCTCAGGGGGATGTTTTTCCAACGACATCTGAAAGAAGGTGTTCGTCGTTCCATTCTCCAAGGATATCATAGCTACTTTATTTTCCAGATCAGGGACATTCAAAGTCTCCTTGGTGAAGCGTTTGAGATAATCCCTTAGGTTCTCATTCTTTCCTTTTTTCACTTACATAAGATATGCAGAGCTTTTCTCACGGACTTTTCCACTAACGAATTGATTAATAAAAGCCATGCTCAATTCCTTGAAAGAGCCAATCGAGTTTGCGGGCAACCGGCTATACCATCGTTGAGCCATGCCTGTAAGGGTTTGAGGGAACGCCCTACACTTGAGAGCGTCGCTAGCGGGTTGCAACAACATTGCATTTGAGAACGTCCTCACATGGTTTGAGGGATCGCCCGTTCCATCGTATGCCTTTATCGTAGGCATCTTAAACTTCTTGGAGACATGAGCATTGATCACCTCCTCAGTGAATGGGGGTGTGGGATCGTCAGGGTCTCCAAGTGGCACTAGGTCTTTGGGATCACCCCTGGGGGTTTCCACCCTCGTAGCTCCTCCGGTTGGGGCATCAGCCCTTTTCCGTCTCCTAGAAGACCTCTCTAAATCAATGAAAAGAATCTCTCCTGAAGTTGGAGGAGGTCGATTCTGATTCTGACTCTGATTCTGTCCTAGATGCTCTCTTGCTATGTCTTCCTTCTGCTTTCGAATCTCGGCCTCATAAGCCTTGATTCTCTCAGCAGCTGTCATTGGGGGTCCATCATGGATTTATCGAGTACGCCTTACAGGCTCCTTGCTTGGATGCCGCCTCCTCGGGGCTTGATCTCGATCGTCATCCTCAGATGAAGAATCATCAGTATAAGGACCAGAGTAGTCATAATATCCTTGATCAGGGCCCAAGCCTCTAATGTAAGGAGGGTGATACGATTCATGTATCTGCAGGGCATGGCCGCTTGGCCTAACACCTCGGGTATTTGGGGGGTAGTTAGGCAAACCATATGCCGGATTCGTACTTCTAGGGAGATCTGTACCCCCGGAGGTAGTGAACGATTAATAAGGGGAGAGACCACCATCTGAAGAGGGTTGTGAAAGTGTTTGTCCTAAATCCAATCATGTATGATGAGTTAGGAAGAACTTTCATGTATTCTTGTTTGATTTCATTAATAATAATAAAAGACTTGTTTTGATTTTATTACGGGCATTATCTGTTTAAAGTGTTTTAAATAAGATGTTCCATAGTTTAGAGTAAAGCTTCTATAATTATAATGAGATTATAATAGTGAGATCTAGAAGATGATAACTCTAGACTTAAACAGTTCCTGATCATAGGATAACTAATCGGAAGTTAGTGAATCCGCAAAGATCGGTACATATTATGCTTGCTCCCGTCAGGAGGATGTCTGTTCTCATAGGCATTTGTGTGGTGACACTATAGCTAGTATGTAGGTGCTTATTAGGGAATAAGTTCACTGAACATGACTCGATAAGTTGGACAACTAATGGAGTTTACTCACGTGTCAATAGTTATTCACTGAGTGATAGTTGTACAAGTGTCCTTAGACTTGAGATCGTTAAAGTTATCTTATATATAATGAACTGTGCTTTGGTTTAGTCCTTAGTCTCAAGGACATACATTAGGTCTATTCTGGGTACAGGGATTTATGTATGGAGATAGTTAACGATCAATAAAGAATCTACCCCTTCCAGTAAGGAAGTGAATATCCTATGTTATTCTTAGTATGCGAGTTCTGGAATCTCTGGCCAGAGTGTATGAAATTAGAAAGGAGTTTCTAATTTGCATTAATATGAACTTTGCGTTATGAATAAGAAATCATATGATTAAATTTGATAGGCCTGACACGAGATCCATGCCTTGTATTTAATCGGGATATTGTAGGGTAGAAGGAATTGATTGTACGGTAACTAGTCACTGACAGGTTCTTGGTATTCTAAGCAGTGAATTCATATTATCCGGATAGTCGCGATATGTTGAGAAGCATCACTCACGATGTAGAATAAATATAATTAATCAGTTAATTATATTTAATGAATTTTAGAATTCATATAAATAATAAATAAAAGGTTTATTATTATTTATTTCTACTACCGGCTTAATATTGAACCTACAGGGTCACACCATAAAAAGATTAATTTATTGATGAAGATATTTTGAGAGAGCAAGTTGTTTTAATAATGATTAAAATTGTTTTAATTATTATTTAACATTTTATAAGGTAAAGTGTAGGATTTATATATTAATATATAATGATATATTAATTATGTTAAAAAACCTACTTGTGCCCTATAAATAGAATGAGATGAGAAGAGTATGTGACACTTGGTTTTTGTGAAAAACTTAAAGCCTCCATCTTCTTTATCTCTCTCTCTCTCTCAAACCTCCATTTTTATAAAACCTTGTTTTTATAAAAAGCTTCATCGAAGAAATTTATCTTGGTGGATACCGGTAGAGTGCTTCACACTCTGAGAAGCAACTGCGAGAAACCATTTTATAAAGCTTCGATTTTTCAAGGTATGATCACGATTCCTCGTTTATTCATTTTTACATGATTTTCTATATGTGCGATACACGGTTTTTACGGAAATAATTGTTATTTGCGCTTCCGCTCATTCGTAAATTCCTTCAATGGCATCAGAGCTAGGTTCTGCATATAGAGATTCATATAAAAAAATTCAGATTTTTTTATGCATGTATGGATTTATTATGATTTTTGCAAGTTTATTTGGATTTAATTATGAATTAATTCAAAATAATATTTGCATGAGATTTTGAACATTGATCTGGGTTCTATAAGTGTTATGGATCATCTAGATATTTTTCTCATAATTTTGTGATGTGTAGATTATTTGTTATGAATTTTTTAAAATTGTTTTAGTTAAAATTCATAAAATAATTATGCATGTGAATATTATGATTTAAAAATTTGCACAAGAATCCCCTTGCTTTTCTGGTAATTTTGCTACTGCCTGATTTAAGAAATCTTATCCCTGTAATTTTTAATTAATTAATTGATTAATTTTTAATTAATTTATTAATATTAAAATTATAAAATTAATAATAGTTATTGTTAGTAAAGGGGAGTTAGAGTTTTTAATGAAAGGGGAGTTACAAAAGGGATACACACGGAAACGTCTGGAAAAAAAATGATGATCTGCAACGGTCTGCTGTCCCGGGCGCGTGTAGGACACCCGCGGAGGGGTTGTCACGCATTTGGGAAATGCGTGACAAGGGCTGTCGCGCATTTACTTCATGCGTTACACAATTTAATGGCGTTAAATTGTTGTAACGCATTACTGTAATGCGTTACAGTCTTCTGTCCAAATTAAATTTGATTTATTTTGAGTTCCGTAACTCCATTTTGGGCGTGCGATATATCGTTGGATTCGTTTTTCCGAGACGGATCTAATGGAGTGGTCAAATATTTTTTATATAATAATTTTGAATTATTTATATTTATGGGAGTGTTTTAAAGCATGTTTTAATTGGATTAATTGCTTTTAAATACTATAATAAATCCATACATCAATATATCAATGTGTGACATGATATTGCTTGCATGCTTACTTATTGATTTATTTTATATATGTGATATATGCCTATGTTTACCATGCGATGATAGATTTAGGTGAACTTAAATCAAAATAAGGCGTGCTCTAGAAAATCTAGAAAGAGGAATCGTTTCTTGCCTTAATAATAATATTATGAATACAATCATGAGATTCTTGTGTTTGTGAAACACGTAATTAAATATGAATTTTCAATATTGAGAGAATGGATGATTCTGTCAAAAACGGATTTCGATCTGTAAGAAAGGGGTATTAAGTGACGCCTCTTGACAATGCTCCCCTCGATCTGGGAATCATCCAATTACCGATTATTGATTTAAAATATTTAATTTAAAAGGAAGAATCTCTTTATAATATGATTATGATTGTAACATAATATAATCCCTCTAAAATTAAATAATATCAAGTAGTAATTGGCCAATGACACAACGGGCTTGTGTCGGTCATAGCCTTCCAACATGGTAGAAAGTAGTTCTTATTTTTGAATCATTGTCGTTTCGTGCTACAGCCGAGGGCTTTGATTTTGAAATAAGAAATACTTGTCTATTACATAGAGATGTGTACAATGAATTAGAATCTAATGGTCGTTACGTGCTACAGCCGTGGGCCGTTGGAGACTGATTCAGTTGTACGGAATGTTGGGTTAGACTTGACTTAGAATATTGAGTTTGTCGTGCCACAGCCGTGACTCAATTATTCAAGAGGCTAAAGTTTTATTAGGGAATAACATGAGATGTAATTGACAAGAGTTGTCTGCCTATTGAACATCACATGGCGTTTCGTGCCACAGCCGAGGTTGTGTGATGGAATATAGGATCCCTATTCCCACTAGCATTATGAATGCTTAATTTTTCACTTAAGGGGGTTGAATAAATTAGATAAACTAGTGGGAGTCACTTATGAATAAAGACCCGATTCATATAGTGTTTTTAAAATGAAATTGAATATTTGCTAAGTGTTGTTATGTGTTTATCATTTACAGATTTACTATATACACTATGTCTGGTGCACTATCACTCCGGAGCATACTAGATGCTCACAAATTGACTGGTCCGAATTTTGCTAACTGGCTTCGAAACTTGAGAATTGTTCTCAGGGTTGAGAAGCTGGAATATGTGCTTGACTCACCTAAGCCTGTTGCACCTGCTGACGATGCACATAATGATGAACATGTTGTGTATCGTAAGTGGATAGATGATGCTAATGTTGCTCAATGTATCATGCTAGCTTCCATGAACGATGAGCTACAGAAGCAACATGAGCTAATGGATGCTCACACTATCCTAGAGCATCTGCAAGAGTTGTATGATGTGGCAGGGAGGACAGCTCGATATGAGATATCGAAGGAGCTGTTCCGTTGTAGGATGTCTGAGGGATCATCCGTGAATGACCATGTACTTAAGATGATCAATTTGATTGAACGTCTTGGGCAACTTGGTTTTGTCATGGATAGGGAACTGACTCAAGACTTGGTCTTGCAATCACTTCCGGGTTCATTTTCGCAGTTTGTTGTGAACTTTCACATGAATAAGTTGGACGTCAGCCTGGCTGAACTCCACAACATGTTGAAGACTGCGGAATTGAATTTTCCCTCTAAGAAGAGTTCTGTTCTTCTAATTGGTGAGGGTTCCAATCCTAAGAAAAGGAAGAAGAACCCTTCCAAGAAGAAGAAAGTTGGCGAGAAAAAGCCGGTTCCACCAAAAGCTGAAGACCCCAAGAGCAAAGCTGTTTGCTTTCACTGTAACAAGGTGGGGCACTGGAAGAGGAACTGCAAGGTTTACCTTGCAGAAATGAAAAAGAAGAAAGATAGTGAGACTGTCGCTTCTGGTTCAGGTATGTTCATGATTGAAGTGAATATGTCAATAAATCAAAATTCTACTTGGGTATTAGATACCGCCTATGGTTCTCACATTTGCAATTCGTTGCACGGACAAAGGAGAAGTAGGACTCTCGAGGAAGAGGAGGTGATTCTACGGATGGGAAATGGAGCAAGAGTTGCTGCTGAATCTGTAGGATCGTTTGATTTACATATGCCTACGGGCAAGACTATTGTTTTAAATAATTGTTATTTTGTTCCCTCGATTGTGAGGAATATTATTTCTATTCCCATGTTAGACTTGGATGGATTTTCGTTTGTTATTAAGAATAATGAATGTTCAATTCTTAGAGATAATGTTCTTTATGGTAGTGGTATTTTAAATAATGGTCTATATGTGTGTGACATAGAGCATGATTTACTACAAATTGAACATACTAATAAAAGGAAAAGAGATGATGAAAATCTCACCTATTTGTGGCACTGCAGACTTGGTCATATTAGTGAAAATAGACTGCAGACATTGCATAAGGAAGGGTTACTTGACCCCTTTGATTTTGAATCATATCCTACATGCGAGTCTTGTCTATTGGGTAAAATGACCAAATCTCCATTTAGTGGACATGGAGAGAGGGCTGCAGAATTGCTAGGACTGGTACACACAGATGTATGTGGACCGATGTCTACGCAAGCCATGGGCGGATTTTCGTACTTCATTACTTTCATAGATGATCGATCTAGATTCGGATATGTGTATTTAATGAAACACAAATCTGAAGCCTTTGAAAAGTTCAAAGAATATAAGAATGAAGTGGAGAAACAAACCAAACATAGTATTATAACCCTTCGATCAGATCGAGGTGGTGAATATTTAAATGGAGAGTTTCTAGATTATCTCAAAGAAAATGGTATAGTCTCTCAGTGGACTCCTCCATATACTCCACAGTTGAATGGAGTATTTGAAAGGAGAAATCGAACTTTGTTAGACATGGTTCGGTCCATGATGAGCTACGCAAATCTTCCAGTATTCCTTTGGGGTTATGCATTGGAAACCTCAGCATATTTACTGAATAAGGTGCCTTCCAAATCTGTTCCTCAAACTCCATATGAGATATGGAAAGAAAGGAAACCGAGTCTTAAACACGTTAAGATTTGGGGATGTCCGGCTTATGTCAAGAAAGTTGACCCTGATAAGCTGGAATCTCGATCCGTGAAATGTAGTTTTGTGGGATATCCTAAAGAAACTTTAGGGTATTACTTCTACACCAATCATAGTGTATTTGTCTCCAGACATGCTACCTTCTTGGAAAAACAGTTTATCCTAGAAGGAAACAGTGGGAGCAAAATAGAACTTAATGAAGTTCAAGAAGCACAAACTACTACGGTTCAAGAGGAAACACCTGTTCAAACTGAACAACCTTCTGTGGTACAGCCCATTCGTAGGTCAGAAAGAGTGTCTCGCCAACCTGAGAGGTATTATGGCCTTGTCATTGAGAATGACAATGAGTTATCAATCGTTGATGATGACGACCCTATGACCTATAATGAAGCTATGAGTAGTGTTGACTCAGAGAAATGGCAGAGTGCCATGAAATCCGAAATGGATTCTATGTATGCCAACCAAGTATGGACTTTGGTTGAAGCACCAGAGGATGTGAATCCTATTGGATGCAAATGGGTATACAAAAGAAAGATTGGAGCAGATGGCCAGGTGGAGACCTATAAGGCCAGGCTCGTGGCAAAAGGATTCAGACAAAGGCAAGGGATTGACTTTGATGAAACTTTTTCGCCTGTAGCCCTGTTAAAATCAATTCGGATTTTGCTTGCAATTGCTGCTTACTACGACTATGAGATCTGGCAAATGGACGTGAAAACGGCCTTCCTCAATGGGAAACTTGAAGAGGAAGTGTATATGACACAGCCAGAGGGGTTTGTTTCTAAAGGGAATGAACACCTAGTGTGTAAGCTGCTAAGGACCATATATGGATTAAAGCAAGCTTCTCGTAGATGGAACATTCGTTTTGATGAGACAATCAAAGAGTTTGATTTTATCAAGAACATAGATGAACCATGTGTCTACAAGAAGGTTAGTGGGAGCGCGGTAACATTTCTTGTATTGTATGTGGATGACATACTTCTTATAGGAAATGATATACCGATGCTGCAATCAGTCAAAGTGTGGTTATCAAAGAACTTCACTATGAAGGACTTGGGTGAAGCATCCTACATTCTCGGTATGAAGATCTATAGAGATAGATCTAGAAGAATGATAGGTCTTACCCAGGGTACATACATCGAGAAAGTGCTTAAAAGGTTTAGCATGGAAAACTCCAAGAGAGGTCTCATACCGATGAGCCATGGAGTATCCCTTTCCGAAAAGATGTCTCCTAAGACACCTGAAGAAAGAGAGCGTATGAGTAAGATTCCTTATGCTTCAGCAATAGGATCTATTATGTACGCGATGTTATGTACTAGGCCTGATGTTGCTTATTCAATTAGTGTAACGAGTAGATATCAGTCCGATCCAGGTGAAGACCACTGGAAAGCAGTGAAGAACATCCTTAAGTACTTGCGAAGGACTAAGGATATTTTTCTTGTTTTTGGTGGATCTGAATTGAAAATAGAGGGTTATACTGACTCTAGTTTTCAATCAGAAAGTGATAGCAAATCCATGTCAGGGTTTGTGTTTACTCTGAATGGTGGTGCGATTAGTTGAAAGAGTTCCAAACAGTCGACAACGGCTGACTCCACAGCGGAAGCAGAGTATATAGCTGCAAGTGAGGCTGCAAAAGAAGCCGTTTGGATGAGGAAATTTGTTTCTGAGTTGGGAGTTGTTCCAAGAATTGAAGAGCCTATTGTGTTGTATTGTGATAACAATGCAGCAATAGCTCAAGCCAAGGAACCTAGGTCTCATAAAAATTCCAAACATGTTTTGCGGCGCTTTCATTTGATTAGGGAGATCATTGAAAGGGGAGATGTCAAGGTTGAGAGAGTTGACACACATAACAACATAGCAGACCCACTCACAAAGTCATTGTCTCAGATTCACTTTGATCGTCATAAAGAGAAGATGGGTATTAGATACCAGGGTGATTGGCTTTAGTTCAAGTGGGAGATTGAAAGTGTTTGTCCTAAATCCAATCATGTATGATGAGTTAGGAAGAACTTTCATGTATTCTTGTTTGATTTCATTAATAATAATAAAAGACTTGTTTTGATTTTATTACGGGCATTATCTGTTTAAAGTGTTTTAAATAAGATGTTCCATAGTTTAGAGTAAAGCTTCTATAATTATAATGAGATTATAATAGTGAGATCTAGAAGATGATAACTCTAGACTTAAACAGTTCCTGATCATAGGATAACTAATCGGAAGTTAGTGAATCCGCAAAGATCGGTACATATTATGCTTGCTCCCGTCAGGAGGATGTCTGTTCTCATAGGCATTTGTGTGGTGACACTATAGCTAGTATGTAGGTGCTTATTAGGGAATAAGTTCACTGAACATGACTCGATAAGTTGGACAACTAATGGAGTTTACTCACGTGTCAATAGTTATTCACTGAGTGATAGTTGTACAAGTGTCCTTAGACTTGAGATCGTTAAAGTTATCTTATATATAATGAACTGTGCTTTGGTTTAGTCCTTAGTCTCAAGGACATACATTAGGTCTATTCTGGGTACAGGGATTTATGTATGGAGATAGTTAACGATCAATAAAGAATCTACCCTTTCCAGTAAGGAAGTGAATATCCTATGTTATTCTTAGTATGCGAGTTCTGGAATCTCTGGCCAGAGTGTATGAAATTAGAAAGGAGTTTCTAATTTGCATTAATATGAACTTTGCGTTATGAATAAGAAATCATATGATTAAATTTGATAGGCCTGACACGAGATCCATGCCTTGTATTTAATCGGGATATTGTAGGGTAGAAGGAATTGATTGTACGGTAACTAGTCACTGACAGGTTCTTGGTATTCTAAGCAGTGAATTCATATTATCCGGATAGTCGCGATATGTTGAGAAGCATCACTCACGATGTAGAATAAATATAATTAATCAGTTAATTATATTTAATGAATTTTAGAATTCATATAAATAATAAATAAAAGGTTTATTATTATTTATTTCTACTACCGGCTTAATATTGAACCTACAGGGTCACACCATAAAAAGATTAATTTATTGATGAAGGTATTTTGAGAGAGCAAGTTGTTTTAATAATGATTAAAATTGTTTTAATTATTATTTAACATTTTATAAGGTAAAGTGTAGGATTTATATATTAATATATAATGATATATTAATTATGTTAAAAAACCTACTTGTGCCCTATAAATAGAATGAGATGAGAAGAGTATGTGACACTTGGTTTTTGTGAAAAACTTAAAGCCTCCATCTTCTTTATCTCTCTCTCTCTCTCTCAAACCTCCATTTTTATAAAACCTTGTTTTTATAAAAAGCTTCATCGAAGAAATTTATCTTGGTGGATACCGGTAGAGTGCTTCACACTCTGAGAAGCAACTGCGAGAAACCATTTTATAAAGCTTCGATTTTTCAAGGTATGATCACGATTCCTCGTTTATTCATTTTTACATGATTTTCTATATGTGCGATACACGGTTTTTACGGAAATAATTGTTATTTGCGCTTCCGCTCATTCGTAAATTCCTTCAGGTTGGTCTCCTGGTTTGGATGGACAACCACAGGTAGAGTTCTCTCAGCATGGGGAGTCGTCCGTCTAGGTTGAGAAACTTGAGGTTGAGTGGTTGTCTCCTTTGATGAGGGTACATACCCTTGTTCCGTAAAGACGGGTGGAACAGAGGTGACGGTGCTAGCCTCGATTGAGACTGGTGTCCTTCGTGTTTGAACCATGGTTGATGTTGTCTTCCCACAGACGGTACCAAATGTTGTGGAATAAAAAGTAGGGTTATCAAATTGCGGCTAGGGTTCGTGAGCTTCGTGCATTTTGCTACTTTGTCCACTAAACGGATTTACGAATGTAACGAAAGCTATGCAACAAAAACGAAAGAACAAGACGAGAAATTAAAGGAAACAGAATTTTTGCATTAAAATAAAAAGTGTTTACAAGATTTGAAACTAAAAAAAACAAGAAATTAAAGTTACCCTAAAATCTACAATAAATCTAGGATTCTAAATACAAGGGGGGTAAGGGGGTATTTATAGGATAAGAATTAGGGTTTAGGGGTGTGTTGGGTTAATCTTGGCCCTACACCTTCTAAATGTGCTGGAGAAATCCTAGCCATCCATTTGCTTTCTTCCTCCATAAGCTTGGTAGAGTGGATCTTGGCCATACACTTATTTAATGTGTTTGGATGATCTCCACCTTCCACATGTCTTCAAAGATTCCTTTTCCACCAAGCTCCTAATTCTTTTCCTTTTTTCATTTAAGTCCTTTTTCTTCCTCTTTTTCCCTTCCTTGCTCTTTATTTCTTTATTTTGCCATTTCTTTATTTATTCACGATTTTCCTGAAATGTAAAAAAAAAAATTATTAAAATACGAGTTCAAGCAATAAATAGGTAATAAAAATATGCAAAAATATGCACTTACCACTGTTCCTGGTGCTAGATCAATTGTGAATTCTATCTCTCGATCTGGTGGCAATCCAGGTAACTCATCGGGGAAAACATCTTTAAACTGATTGACTACCGGGATCTCATCGATTGTAGGGGTCTGTTTCTCGTTATCTATCATATGAGCCAGGTAGGCTTGACATCCTTGTCGAAGTAATCTCTTAGCTTGAATTATTGACAGAAAATCTTTAGTCAGTTTTTGTCCGTGAAACGGGATTCTTACACCATTATGTCCACTAAAGCTAACCTTCTTCCGACGACAGTCTATTTGAGCATCGTAACGGGCTAACCAATCTATTCCTATGATTACATCGAATTCCCCTAAATTAAAAGGAATGAGGTCTGCGTCAAAACGTTGGCCTTGTATATCTATAGAACAGTTCGGGCACAATTGGTTCATTGGAATGACCTCCTGATTCGTTACTTCTATGCTCAGAATTTCCTCTAAGGGCACAGACTCAAGATTAAGCTTATTCATGAAGTTCTCAGAAATAAAAGATTTAGTAGCTCCAGAGTCAACTAGAACACACGCATCCTCAGAATTTACTAGAAGTGTACCTACAATCACATCGTTGTCATCAATGGTATCCCTTACAGTCATGTTGAAGGTTCTTGCTGTCGGCTTGTTGTTGGGAGGTGCTGTGAGTCAAGGTACTGGATTTTCCTTAGCAGTCTGTCAGCATTCTCGAGACACGTGACCTTTCTTTCCACAGTTGAAGCAGGTGACAGATTTATCCTTGCAACTAGAAGCATGATGACCCTTCTGTCCACAGTTGTAACAATTCACACTAGCTTGATTACAGGGTCCGGGGTGTTTCTTCCCACATGTTTTGCATTCTGGCAGTGGTGGTCTTCCTTGCATCATGTTCACTGTCTGTTGAGGTTTGAACCTATGATTGCTTCCTCTGGTGTCATGATTTCCAATCCTTCTTGTGTCCGTACTCCTATCTTCCTTCTTTACAAATGGTTTCTTATCGCTTCGATTATCAAATCTCTTCACAAAACTGCTTCCACCACTCTGAAACTTCCTCTTCTTACCATCTCTATCCTTCGGGTACAATTCGCTTCCACTTTCCACTTTTAGGTGTTTATAAAAGGTAATATCATCAACTGAAATTAAACATCTTTTAATTAAAAAAGACAATAGGCTAATTATCATTAATTATATTATTTTATAATTTATTTTAAGAATTAGGATGACCATGCTGAAAACCGAACGACAACTTTCAATGCTCGTGCGATGCACGAGTTTTTTTTATTATGTTGTAAATTTTATTCAATATTACAATTATGTTTTTCTATAATCATTATTTTTAATAAAATTTTTAATTTTAATTTGATGTAATATAATATACTCATGTTTACGGATTATACTAATGTCTTTTTATTATATACAATGTATATAGATTTTAATATATTTTATTAATAATTGAAAATTATGGTGTGATTTTTAATTTAATACCAAACAAAAAAGCAAAACCCTAAATGAGAGTCGACCCACTCTCTCTCCCATCCCTCTCCTCACCCGCCGCCTCTCCTCCCCCTCTACTCCTTATTTACATACACTCAATCTGAATAACCACAGCCACCGCAAGAGACCTATCTTCTCCTTTCTCTTGTTTTCTTTTTTGTTTTTTCCTTCAATAATTTTCAATAATCTTCATCTTTGGGTGAGATTTTTGATTCTTGCATCCATTTTTTTTGGGTGTTTTATGTATCTTCTTTTGGAGTTGTTTGTGTCTCTCCTTTTGGAGTGTTTTTGTTACGTTTTGGTTTGTTGTCATGTTGTTTTATGAATGATTTCTATGGTGCATTGGAAGATCTGGAAAGCCCGCTTCGAATCTGAAATGGTGGTGATTATCGCAAGAGCTGACATTGCACAACGAAAGATTGTTCAATATATGGGGGCATCTGTACCCCCAAACTTAGTTGGTGTAACTGATGGGTATGAACACTGGACTATCACCGATTTTTTATGTACGCGGGTCAATTGTGAAACTACTATTTTCAGGGATGATGGTGTCGACTGGATTGGTCTAGAAACCTTTGTAATCATTTTTATTGTCAAGAATATTTATATTCTATGTGTTAAGCGATCTGAAAACAAAACGGTTATTTGTTTAGCTCGTTTTTTGTTTCACAATCAGGTTGTAGTTGATAGTTTGGGGGTTTGTCCCGACTGGGTTACAATGTTTTATTATTAATAAAATCTTTTTGTTCTTAAAAAAAATGATTGTAAGATTATTTAAATTTTAAATCAAAAAGGTAACGTGTTTTAATTAGAAAGGAAATATTAATGATCGAAAGATATGTTACGATTAATGTTTTTAGGTGTTTAAAAAGGTTAGTATCTTAAACTAAAAGTAGATGTGAAAAAGGCAATCGGCTAATTACCATAATTATATTATTATGTTATTATCTATTTTAATAATTAGAATAACCATACCGAACCAAACCGACAAACTTTCAATATTTCGACTTTAATATAATAATGTCTATATATATATATATATATATATATATATATATATATATATATATATATATACGATGATAGTTACTACGATCAATATACATACACAATAGTATTCTAATCTAATACAAACACAACTTTTTTGTCAAAACAAAAATACAGACGGTTCACACGCACAGCTGTTTAACATCATCTATCACCTATTTAGACATCGACTTCATTTAAAATTAGGGGCACCCCTACTAATAATAATCTATATTAAATTATAATTGGTTTAATAGTTGAACCGCTAAAAGATTTGTGAACGTTAGATATTTAGTAAATAGATGATAATCTTTAGATTTAATAATAAGGAATATTTTAAATTTAAATCCCTACTCTAAAGATCCAAGATCGAATCCGTCAACAATAAGTTTATATTAAAATTTTATATTATTGGTTCTAAATAATACATGTCATTTATCAAATAACTATTATTATTACTAATAATTTATTAATTAATATTACAAAGTTAAATTATATTTCATAAAGTTAAATTATATCCATAATAAATTATTATACTCGATTTCGTTCAATCACATAATTTTAGAAATATTTAAAAGTAACTCGTGCTTTGCACGGGTTATAAGCTAGTATTGTTAATAGCACAACAGAGGGGTTCGTGAGACAATTTATTCAACGGAAAATTACTAATTTACCCTTCCTATATTATATAACGTGAAATTACAAATTTTCCCTTCCTATATTATATTAATAATAAAAAATTATTTCTTGTGAGAATTGAACCCTTGACCTCTAACTTCTAAGTGAGAATCCTCACCACTATGCTAGACATGAGTTTTGGATATATTATAAAACTCATTATTAGTATATCGTGAGACAACCCTTATATATTATATTAATGATAAAAAAATTGTTACTACAGAGAATTGAACACTTAACCTCCAATTTATAAAAAAGATTACTTACCACTATACTAACATCAATTTTGGATATAATATAAAACTCATTTTTAATATATCGTGAGACAATTTAATTATCATGAAATTACTAAATTACCCCTCCTATATTATATTAATGATAAAAAAATTGTTTCGAATGGAAAATAAACCCTTGACATCTAACTTGAAGTGAGATTACTTATCACTATGCTAGATATTAGTTTTGATTATATTATAAAACTTTGAGAATATATCGAACAATACATAGTTATGTATGTAGCATTTTTTTTATTCTAAAGTAGAAACAAATTACTTGGATTTAGACGATAGAGACTATAATTTGTGTATTAATTTATATCTTACATATATATCTTAATCCGGGTCAAAATGAACAAATCGATTGTGGATGATCAATCAGTCACTACTAATAAAAAAATTTATATGCTCATAACTGAGTCATTTGAACATTCGTTCAAAGAGATTAGTACATTGAAATTTACTCATTTTTAGTTGTACATACATCAATCATAATGAATAGATATTTTTTTAGATATGTTTTGCATACGAAGAATTACATGTTGTAAGCACAATTTTTTTTAAACAAAACGTACTTGCATTGATTAAATAAGATCAGAATCTAGTACATGATTTAGAAACTCAGGAGGAGTGACATGCCACTCTCCAAGGCCTGACATGGAATGTGCAACTGTTGCTAGCAAATGAGCCACACAATTCGCAGACCGATACACAAACTCGATTAGCACATGATCAAAGTGCTTCAATACTTATTTACAATCAAAGACAATGGTATCAAAATAAGCCTCTCCTCTCCTATCCTTACAAGCATTAGCCAAAACCTTAGAATCTGTTTCAAAAATGCAATAGTCCAAGTTTGGATGCTTACACCAAGATAACCCTTCCTTCAAACTTAAAGCTTCCGCCTCCTTTGGTTGCCAATTTCCCTCTATTCTTTGACATCGAGCTCCCAAAAAATGCCCTTGTGAGTTACGAATGACACACCAAATTCCCACACCATCATTATAAGCACCAGTGGCATCAAAATTAATTTTAACCCACTCATCCGGGGGCTTACTCCATTTCCTATTCGACGTGCTCATCACCCGATGCTTACTACTCAAGTCCCTAGTTTGAGCTTTACTCCAATCATGAAGCAGATTAAATGCTTCAGCCTTAATGCCGAAAGCTGACCCATTTGCCTTTTTCCACACCCATTTATTCCGTCGGTTCCAGAGACTCCAAAAAATCATTCCTATCAGCACATAATTTTCTCTAGAACACTTATTAAAACTCCTTCGTAAGATATCAAAAGAAGTATCATTTGGTAAGATTTGAATTAGCGTATAGAACTCCGTAGTCTGCCACATTGTTTTAGCGAAATCGTACTCAAAAATTACATGGGTATCAGTCTCCACACCACTATGACACCAGGGACAGTTGATATTAATATCCACATGTTTCATTGCTAGAGCATAAACTCTTGGTAAGTATCCCTTACACACCCTCCACAAGAAATTCCTAACCTTACCAGGCATTCTCAACGACCATAAGCACTTCCAAAAAGCTTCGTGATCATACGCATATTCTCCTTGTAACCACCTGTAGCAACTGCGAACTGTAAATAAACCTTTCTCATCTCGAATCCAAAACCACGAGTCTTCTTTCAGCTCCCTTGGAATTGGAATCCGCTTAATGAGAGTTATGTCTCTCTTATTACAAATATCATTAAGCACTTCGTAATCCCATGCTTTGTTTTCTATATCCATAAAACTGTCAACTATGATGTCTTGAAGTTGCCCAGGCATAGTAGTGGTTAAGAGGCCATTCTCCAGATTTGGGAGCCATTGCACAGTCCAGACATTTGTAGAAGAACCATTTCCAATTTTCCATCTACAACCCGCCCTAATAGCCTCTTGGCAACCATAATGCTACGCCAAACATAGCTGGAATTCGCTCCCAAGGTTGCATCCAGAAACTCTACATTAGGGAAGTAGCATGCCTTCATGATTGCAGACACCAGAGGATTTATATTACTCAAGAGTCACCACCCCTGCTTTGCTAACATAACAACATTAAACTGTTTCAAATTTCTCACTCCCAACCCCCCCACCATATTTCGATACACTCAGCTTCTCCCAGGATGCCCACCTTATACCTTTCCTATTCGAACCCCTCCCCCACCAAAAACCATTCATCAACTTTTCAATATCATCACAAATGCCGGCTGGAATCATAAATAAATTCATCCAAAATTTGGAATTGCTTGAGCTGCCGAAATTTAACAAAGTGAGCTTACCATCTCTAGATAATTCTTTATTCGACCACCCCTGCAATTTATGTCATATTCGGTCGGTTGAAAAGCAAAACACCTCATTCTTATTTTTTTGCACACGCATTGGCATTCCTAAATATTTACCTGGCATGCTCATCTCACACACTCCCAAACAATCACACACTAAGCCTCAATATGCAACACACGTATTTGGGCTAAAAGTAACATTAGACTTACTAAATTTTTGCAAGCACCATTTAATTACAAAACAATATAAATACATATTAACATCATTTTACTAGCAAAGCTCGTGCGGTTAATTGCATGCACATTAATAACCTATATATTAACATATTTAATTATAGTAGAACAAAAAATGCATCGATCTATTATCTCTTTCTTATGAAAATATGAGTTTGGGAAGTTCTTTTGCTTGCTCTCTCCATTTTTTAATTTAGGTTCAACCCATTCTTGTAATCTCAGCATGAACAAAAAACTCAAGCACTAATTTAAGTCACTTAGTTTCATGATGTTTAGATCACACGGTTGATCTAGGAAGTAGTGACTACATTTCAACTACGAAGAGCAGAAGAGAAGTAATACACCTTGTAGTAATGATTTCGTCAATCAGATCATGCAAAAATTTACCAATGATCGCGTTATCACCAATTATGCATTTATATATGCTGGTAAGGTACTTCAATCGAAAGCTGGATTGTTTGTCTTAGCTAATGGTTGTAGCCTAATAATTGGATTGTATGATTGACTATTTGTGTAATATGTAGTCATGTATGTATGTATGGATGATATTGTGATTGTATTTAAATCTTTTTATCTTTTGATTTTGATTGATGTAGAATGAATAGTCATTAAAGTTGATAGATTACAAACCTCCTCCCACTAGATACATACTCAACATGCAATTTGATGGAGAGGCACGAATGTTGTAGATTAGCTATGAATGTTGTTCTAGAAAATAATCATTTCATCTTGTTAAAATTATGTCCGTGCTGCAATTTTAAGCTATATATGCGACAAAACTGCTTCCAACACTCGCAAATCTAAAACAAGCCCGTGCCTCGCACGGGCTATGGAGCTAGTTTCTTATGAAAATATTAACTACGATCAATCATTTAAATTTTCTTTTTAATATAGATACCATAAAATAGATGATTTTGAATCATGAAAATTAAAATTCGTTCCACCTCTGGTACAAAACAAAATTACAATATATTTATTTTTTATATTATCAGAGATCGGGCTATTCGTGATGTCTCTGACATTCTTTTCATTGGTAGAAAGGATTAACTGATCATTATTTGATCACAAATTTTCAAATTTTTTGTTGAACAATATGTTGAGCAAAGGGATCCTCTTCATAACAGAGTCATTTATAATTAGCACAATAACTTGCAAGTTATCACACGTTTGAGTGCTCTTTTAACGATTTAAGGTACTTCTCTAATATATGATTTTCTTAAGATTTTAGAAGTCCCTCTAGTCATTGATCACTTTAAAAATTATATCCACTATCAGCCCTTACGGCTATTGATAATTGTTACGGTTCTAATTATCTCAAAACTTATCTCTTACATCATTGTTTTCATTTACCTCTCAAATTCTCTTCTTTAAATCATGGACTCGATTTCACCATTTGTGTGCCTATAATCCATCATGTAATTACCAACATATCTAGTTGATGTTCCTTCTCTCTATCTCAGTTCATAAGAGTTTTGATCATTTGAAGTTTCCGCCTTTTATCTCCATTAAAATCTGACTCCTATCGATATTAATTATAAGCGGGAATTATTCTTTCTGGAGACTCGTTCATTTATCCATTTTTCATTTACCTTCTTGTCTTAAGTTATGAAGTCACGAGTATTCTTTTTCTTTTTTGTGTGTTCTATGCATTAGATCTTTTTCAAGATCTCTTTCTTCTTGTTACATTTTTTTACCCCCTTCTCGAGCTCATTCAGCTAATGAAAAACATGCTTAGTCAAAGACATTTTAAACTAGACATCCGTAATTCCTTACTTGATCATAGTAACCTTAACGTACTTTCAATACTTCTTTATTGAACTTGTCCAAATAATGTTCAAGAATCTCATTCTTTTTTGTTCAATATTCATCGATGCGATCGAATTCTTTTATAAGTCTTCGTACTACTAAATTGACTTAAAAACGTGAGGATGATGTTCTAATAGGAACTAGTTAATTTGTTAGGAGATGATTGTGCTAGCGTTGTGCTAATTTTGATAGAAAGCCCTATATTTGATGATGATGGACACTTGTTCTATGAAAGAATGTTAAATAAAGTACGACTACAATTTGAGAGATCTCCCATAACTTCATATTTCCTAATAGTCAGCATCTTGAAGTTCTTTGAAATCTTTGAGATAATGACTTCTTCCATGATGTGGTGAGTCAGATCATCTAAACATCATAGCGTGAAACTTTGATTAATGTAATAGGTTGTATCCTAACAATAAGAATATTTTTTAACTTCCAAGTCAATTTTTCTCTTTTCTTAATCGAGTTTCTTCCATTACTTGACAATATATATACCTTATTGGTCGTAAGATTAAATTACATTTTTTTTATCATTGTCCTCTACGGAATCACATTCCCCTAACTCTTTCATAAATTATTTCGTCAGATGCCTCACCGTCCTGGATATCATCGATATTTATGTTTCATTTTCTCATTAGATTCATAGTGTTATTTTTCGTTAACTTAATTTATATTCCTTGTTTTTATTATAACATCCATTAATGTTCTTTACGCCCCATTTCTCATTTTTTTTGATATTATGGACAATTATTTATTAATTTACTTTACACTTTCGTAACTAATAAATATTTATAATGAAGTATAATTAATATTTGTGTTATTATTATTATCATTATTTTTTGTAATTACATTCTTCTAACTATTGAAATTATTTTTAGATTGTAGACTTATATTTTTAAGGATAAAATCCTATTTAACCTAGTTAAATAAAATATAAAATATATCATGAATAAATGACATTAAATATGTCAAATTATAAAAGGTTTACAAAACAACAAAATAATTATGACTAATCATTGTTAGATACAGACTACTATTGTGATAAATATATGGTGAATCTTAGTTATGATATTTTAATTTTGGTGAGATACCAAACTACCCATATTTTATTTTCATCTGCCCAAAATGCCTATATTCAGAATCGTCCACCATTTTTACCCACGAGCCACGCATTCTGAACTGGCGTATAGGGTACACGCATTTCTGAAATAGGTCATACACGCAATGTAGCTATGCGTATACTTTGTAAATTCCAACTCTGTGACTGTGAACAGTGACCATAGATACACATGTTTAACATGCGTGTTTGGAGATACGCATGTTATACATGCGTATTGGTCACTGTTCATCGCCTCTCTCAAGCGACGTCGGAGTCGTTTTCCGATCAGATTTTCAGTGACATTGTTCACAACTTTCCAGGCATCTTTGATTCACGTACCATACACCAAAATGAACGTCTTCTCATCCTCTACATTCCTATACCATTTGATTTCCATTTGTTTTGCCGGATTTAAAAAGCCTAAAACAAAGTTTTTTTCCCGATGTAGTTTCCGATTGGTTTGTGTACACCCCTGCGGGGCCGGAAAACAAACACAAAGTAGAGGAAAATGATGAGGCAAGTCTGGGCATCATTCGTATGTCCTCAGCTTTGGTGGAGGCAATGGGAGGAAGGAGAACGCAGGCAGGCGAAATAAGAGACGATTTGAGCTCGCCGGAGACGCCGGAGCTCCAATTGCAATAATGACGTCAGCTGACGTCAATGCGCATCTGGGAGATGCGTGACATGAGATACGCATTTCCCATATGCGTATCCCAAGCCACACATGCCCAGCATGCGCACTCTGTGGGTAAAAAGGGCGGACACTCCCGCATTTCCCATATTTTTAAAAATAGATGATCAAGATTATATCATATAATTGTTTTTTTTAAAAGTATTTAAGTTAAAATATGTTGTAATGTAATTGAACTTTTTATTAATATAAAAAAAGTCCATATTTACTATTCAGACTCTATCTTGGTATCTAGAAATCATATTTGAATGATTTTACAACACACGCAAAATACAATTAATATAAAATATTCAATTTATAAAACCCGATTATACTTGAATTAAATAATTGAAATACACTTTTTCGTATTTCAGTATAAATATAAAAAAAAGGATATAAGTTAAAAGACAGATTCGGATGAATTTACAGTCTACGCGAAACTCACAGAATTTTCTTTAATGCAGGATGATTTAACAATTTATTATCCAAATGGAAACACTCAAGATATAAAGGAAAAAATACAATTACAAATTTTTACAATGATAATCCCATTCAGTGTAGAAAACCTACATCGATAATTCTATTTGATGTAAAAAAATCTGATTATACTTGGTTAAAATCAGACATACACTTTTTCTATTTCAATATAAATACACTATTTAGTTTATATATTAAAATATACAATATTCTTTTATGTTAGATCCAACGGTTTCCATCTATTTATTTATTTGATGGTACTGCCGACTACCAAATTTATGGATACGTTCCTTTTTACACTTGTTATATAATAAAACAATTATAAGTTCTTGTATTTAAACAAACGTCTATGTATCTCAAATAAAACATAGAAGACACTACAAAAATTTATTGATTGATCACCTGCATTTTTTGCTCTCAACTCTATAAAGATCATTGCACATTTCACAAAATTCCAAAGGTACTACATCAAGGCTAACCATCCCAACAACACATTGCTTCTTCATACTGAGCAGATTGTTTCTCCAAGAAGCTACTGTACTACCAAGATCGTAGTTACCATTATGATCTTTGTATTTAATGATTCCCATAAAGAAAATTTGATTGTACAGCTGAGATGTTGATTTCATAAGCGGAGATGTTGATTCCACATATTCAGTCAGATTCGGGTCACAATCAATATTTGTGTCTTTCTCCAGCTGCTACATGATCAATAACAAATAACAATTATGAAGCACATGACATTTCAAACAAAAAATGAGTTCATATAAACATTAACTTACAATCTTAATCAAGAAAACAAATCTGGATTTTACAAAGTCAATCCATTGGTGTAACATTTTCTTGTCAATGACTGATATGTAGATTTTTAAAAATCTTTCATGATGCAAGTCATATATGTAGTTCTCCAACAGACAACTCTAACAAGTAAATTCCTACACATACACAAAATTATACATGTCAGAATAATTACAAACTGATAGTTTAATAAAAAATCCTGTAAATATACCTTTGTTATAGCAGCTCCTACTTGCAACTCAACAACAATTCTCTTCAATGTTGTGCCATTGACATTGGAAGAATAGTATTCAGATGCTCCAAGTTTCTGTCTACAAATTGTTGAAGAAGCTAAATCCTTCACATTTCCTTCAAGTATTATTGGGTTATTACACTTCCAAGATGAGTATATAGTAAAGAAAGATTGCACAACTCTTGCCAAGAAGGAAAATGGGAATTTATTGCAGATATAGGCCACCATAACACTTATATGAATCCCTCCAAGATAGCAAATTAACTAAGTATAAACAAAAGATTGTTATAATTCTTTGTATATATATATATATAAAACCACATATAGAAAGCAAAAAATGAGATAAATAACTTATGTTTCTATATATTCCATGACAAGTAGCCCAAGATTTCAATAACTATATTGCTCGAATCAAGACTTAAAATATAATTGTGCTTAAGTTAATTCAAACTCAATTCATAATTCACTCGTAGAGACAAACTTCTTGGCTCTCCATTATGGGGAACACTTTTATGTATGATATAGTTTGTAGCAACGGATTGTAAAGGTGACAAGTTTTCCCTTCCCATCACTCTTGAAAAACAAAAGTTTACATCTTTTAAGACCTATATGACCAATTTATATCAATAGATTTTGAGTTCCTCCCACAACATAAAGGAACATCCAAAATTCTAATTGGAGCATAGACAACAGACAAATATTTTACCTCATTTTTTGATACGAACAAGCCATCTACTTGAGCATAAGCAACATCAGCTGGGACTTCATACATCCTAAATTTGATCAAGGGTACTTTTCCACCTTCAATGGATCTAACATTCGATTTCTAGGTTGACATATAATCATCTCTAATAGTTGACCAAAAAATTTATCCTACAACAGGTAGAAATATGATGTCAGAATATGAACCAAAAAATTGATCCTACAATAGATTGAAATATGATTTCAGAATATGAAAGACTAATTCTTTGAGTGTCCCATATAATTAATACTGACCTTTGAAGTATAATGTGGTCCAATAACCACCAAATCGAGATCAGAGCTCGGAAGATATTCCTGATTTGTTGAAAATTGAGGCTTTAGATAATATAATAATTTCTCATCTTCATATAATGCTATACTTTGTATTCAATTTATAACAAACCTGTACAATATTTATTTAAAATTACACAACATATCTCTTTGTTGATTTAGGGAAATGATGCAATTATAATAATTAAACTATAAGCAACATATCTTAATCTTAGTAACTACTAATACAACAACTATAAATGAGCACATGTTGTCTGAATGATGCAGAAGGAACAACCTTTGCACTCCCTTCTGATAGTTTGTTATTATGAGCAACCTTAATAACCCATTCATGAACAACCTGTTTCAAATGAAACAACTTTTAAAATTTAGGATTTTTTTTTCAAAGAGAGAGTGATATTAAAAAATAGAGGTAAACAATATTTTACATCACTGAGATCCTTCCATATTTGACGTCTGGCTCCAAAATCAAATAAGGTTAGGGTAATATCATGGACTCTCATCAACTGTGTTTGAAATGATACATAATCAGTAAAAATATAGAAATATGAGTAATAAGTGACTTGAAGCTTTAATTTTGGCAAAAGTAAATGAGCTAACTTTATGTTTCAACAAGTATGTAGCATGTGTTCCAATCATTCTTAGTCACAAATCAAATACAACATCAAAGTTTTTTTAACTCTGTTATTTCCCTTTCTACGACCTCTCGAAAATATAAATCTGTTAAGAATCGAATTCAGAGCTGCTGATTAGGATGTTGAGATAGCTGAGTAAGAAGTTGGCAGAACTCTGTATGCATGACTTTGCTATCTTCAGTTTTTATGTTGTTGGGACTTGTCCCATCGTTTGTGGAGGGGAAAATTGCTTGTTAATAAGCAGATAGTTAAGACATTAGTATGTGGCCTTTCGGGAGTTACCCAAAAACTAATCCGTACGGGCTCGGTCCAAAGCGAACAATATCATATTGCTCGTGTAGCAACTAACAAGTGGTATTAGAGCTTCTAGTTATAACGATCCAGAACAATCTTGAATGGGCTCCCAAAATGGATCAAGGAAGAGGCAGATGGGTTGTCCCAGGATGGGCTGGTGAGCCTTCAGTATTACTAGATGTATTATTACTTGGGTAGCAATGATGTATTACTAGATGCCGCTCATTGTTTATAATTTTATATTGAAAATTAAAATTATTGTCAACGTAATAATAACCTATAGGGTCACACACAAGAATGCTTGAAGGAGATTTGATTTAAATTATGAATTTAAATTAAATAGTAATTCATATTTATTTATGATATTAATTAAGTTAGACTTAATTAATTAAATAAATATAAATTTGAATTTACTAATTATTAGAATTTGAATTATATTAGAATATTGATTAAGTGTGACTTAATTAATTATTTAATTAATAATTCAAATTTTAATAAAAGCCCAATATGATTGGGCCACAGAAAATAGATTTGTCTCTCTATATAAACATTTTAAAGTCTCAAATTAGCTAGGAAGTTTTTAGATAAAAACCCTAGCCGTTTGAGAGCAAAGATGGAGATAGAGAGAAATCAGTTTTCAGATGCTAGTACATCGCTCC
This sequence comes from Saposhnikovia divaricata, assembly GCA_036435485.1. NCBI lineage: Eukaryota > Viridiplantae > Streptophyta > Magnoliopsida > Apiales > Apiaceae > Saposhnikovia > Saposhnikovia divaricata. The sequence continues at coordinate 64,615,650 of CM071598.1, forward strand.
TTCGAAGATCAAGCATTCGTGTGGATACCGGTAGAGCGTAGATCGCGTGAGCGGGATGCGTGGTGATTCAAGTAGCTAGGATCTCTAATTGTCATCCATTCAGTTGTGACAAAAATCTTGCATGGGTCAGATTTAGGCCCATTGAGGGTTTAGGGTCCAATCCACGTATGAATTAGATAATTTGAGAGGCTTCCAAGGGCCCATGGCAGCCCATAAGAGCTACTCTAAGAAGAATCACGAATAAATACAAAGCCTAGGGTTCGAGGAACTAGCTTCCCTTGACTAATCCCTAGCTCACAATTGTTATTATAAGGCTTCCGGATAGTAGGCTTCCATAGCCAGCCTGCCTAAGGGGCTACCATGAATGGATATTAAGTGAATGAGAGGCTTAGTGTCCCAGGGGTGATCCCTTGTGGATGAGCCATTGCCCGTACTCGCCATAACATGAAACTTGGAATAACCATCAGATAGGGCATCCAGTACAGCTTCCATAAACAGCCAGCCATAAGGGCTACCGCAGTTAGGCTACCGGGCGGTACCCCCAGCTTACCCGGAAGCCTGGCAGAAACACAGATTCAGACTAGGACAGTCATCAGATAGGGCTTCCAATATGGATTCCATACTTGGGCTACCAGAGAGGCTACCGGAGTCAGGCTACCGGGTGGTACCCCCAGCTTCCCCCGGAAGCCTGGTAAGGCTGCCAGTTTGGATAAGGCAGACCTCCTACTTTTTAGGAGCACGTCTCTACAGCTAAAATACACTTCTTAACAGATAATTACACGAATATTTAGAGATATACATCATTATACATGATAATTCATACATTCTTGAGATAAACATCAGTGGATAGGCTTCCAACAGTCCTGATATGGCTTGGAAACCTGATAACTACATCACATTCAGTTGATATACGTAAATATCAGTCATTATCTCATCATATACGAGATAACTCATCACAAACAACCGAACATATCAATCAAGAACTACATACGGGCTTGATCCACTATAAATAGTGGTATGTAGGCAGTTTACGGGGCTTCTTCTCGAAACGCACGTTGATACTAAGAGCATGTATACTCCGGTGCACGTTCACTCTCATAATTAGGGTTCTTGGCAGGCCAACACATCGATATTGTATGGCCCTCGAGCTCTAATCCCGTAGATTCAGTCCGATCCTTCCGAGGAACCACATCCCATATTTTTCGGTAACCCCTAGCTGTGAGCCTTTCTGGGCAGCTAGCTATAAATCTCTAGCTGTGAGCCTTTCTGGCAGTTAGACGATTCCGTATTCATTGGCGCTATTCCAGCAACGACCTCCACGTAGTTGTGCTAAAATCCTCCCACAACACGTTCATAAAGCTTCTTTAAGGTAATCATCTAACTCCGAATTAAATCTTTTGTTTTTGCATGGATCCTGTGGTAGGGTTTCAATTTTTATTCTTTTTGCATTTAATTCCGCTGCGTTTATGTGCTCGAAACCCTTCAATGGTATTAGAGATACTTGAAAAAACGTTTTAATTCGGTTATATGTTACAATTTTGATATATATACGAGCATGTTTGATGATTGTCATGTATGATGCGTTGATTTTGATATATATGTGTAAACTGTATGTTAATGATGATTGAGATGATCATGTGATGATTATAAAATCTGTATATATATATATATATATATGATTTATGTTTGTTCTTGATATGGGGATTGTATACGATACGATTTATGTATACGCTACGTAGATTTGGTAAAATCTGTGTCCAGTATCTAAATTTTGCAAACGATATGTGTTTTCTGACTGGAAACGAGCGTCTGAACAAAACTGATAATAAATCTATCATCGACTCGTCTGTAAGGCGTTTGACGCCGTTTAGTGCCTGAAAAAAGTGATTTATTGTTTTTTGAATTTGATTCTGATTTTCTGGTTTTTATGTTATATGATTTCTTTGATTGGATCATCTGAAATATGATATGGTTTAACATGATTAGATAATATGACATGTTCTTTAATTGTTACTTGAGCATGGTGGATGGTTATGGCCTTGAGTCCCATAGGATAGAGGTTTTTGTTTATGGTTTGGTTTCTAAATACGACTTGCATGTCGTCATTCCTTGTACTGATTAAATCTCGAATGTAACTCGAGTTCTCCTTGTAAGTACATTAGTATAGTTGTTTTGTTTATGTAATGTACATGAAGACATGAAGACAAGCAAGAAAGGAGGCGATCCAAGGAGGCATTGTAGCAGCAAATAAGAAGACACGTAATAGTATAGTATTTTAAACCACCCGTAGATCGACCTTGATTTTTTTCATTAGCTTGGAAAGATCATATAGGATGGGCCATAACCAAACACATTTATTTTTCTCACTTTACATATATTATTCATGCATGTGATGGTATGTATGGGTAGAGATAAAGATGCATGTTTAATTAGATTAATCATGTATGTATTAGATACGATACCCATGCCATGCTTGCTAAAGAAAGATAAAATCTGTCACGATTCAAGATTTTAAAATTAAAAAACGATCATGAGATTCTTGTGTTTATGAAACATGGAATTAAGTATAAATTTTCTTTATTCTGATATGGGGAGATTTTGTCAACAACGGGTTACTGAACCTGTAAGGAAGTTGGGTATTAAGTGAGACCACTAGTGTCTTCTCCGATGACCTGCAAATCAATCCATTAATGAGTTTTGATATGAAGTATTTAATTCAAGGAAAAATTAGGAATCTCTTTATGATGGGATCATGGTCGTTTTATGTAATTAAAAACCCCTAAAGAAAAAGAATTAAGTTTAAGATGCCTTCCAAATGGGAAACACTCATTAAGACCTAGATCGATAAAGGGTGGGTTCGCCAAAGCGAAGTACCCTCGTTTATCGTGGTAAGGCGCGATGGAGTAAATTAGTGATACTTAACTGTTAGACCATTTGGTTCGGCTTAACTAAGTGACCATAATTGGATTGTGAACTTAGAGGCATAGAGTTTGGTAAGATTTATTGGATAAATGGGAGCAAATATTGTTATACCAAACTATCCAAGAGTTATATGTGATATAATTGACAAATGTTATCTACCTAAATAATCTTTTTAAGGAGAAAAGTCAAAGCTGACCTTAAAAGTGATGAAATATGGATCTTGGCTCACTATAAAGGTTTAGGGAAACTTTTCCAAATTGATAGGTAGGGCTATTAATTTGATAAAAATTTTGGGAGGTATATTATGATATACCATAATCACTTAAACATAATAATTAATAAATCCGCATCTAGATTAATTTATGCATTTTGAAATATTGTAGATATCAAATGACAAATAACATAAACAACTTCTCCATGCGATAGTCCTTGAGAAGGACAAACTGACATGAAATAATTTCCTAGACTGATATAGAAGCTTGAGGATCGTCCTCGGGAACAAAGATGTCATTCAAAACTCTTCCCTTGCTCTTTTAGCTGAGAATGTAACATGTGCTAAACAAAATGCTTATCAGAAGCAAATTAATTAAGCACTCGTTGTTTCATATCTTTTGCTTTTAACAATGAGTGCCGAGCTTAAGAAGCAACATGGGCATTTGGATGCTTATGAAATGATTGAGCACTTTTAAAGGATGTTTGAAGGAGAGGCTCATCAAGTTAGATTCAAAAATTAACAGGGCCTCATAAAATTACAAGTAGGGAGAGTGAGATCCGATTGGACCACACGTTCTAAAGATGATAGGGTATATAGAGTACCTTGGCATTTTGGGTTTTAAGATTGGTCTAGAGACTCAGATTGATTTGATCTTCCAATCTTTGAACAATAACTATTCTCAATTTGTTATGAACAATGAAATAAAATGAGATAGACATAACACCCACTGAGTTGTGAAGCACGTTGAGAACTGCTGTAAGCAACATGATAAATGCATGGACTACTCCCATAATTATGGTGAATGTAGGAATGCAAAAGGGAAAGGAAATTGGAAAGAAAGAAGAAGATTTGGATCTAATTCTACGGCCAAATTATACTCCAATCCCGAACAGGCTTTGAGGCCTAAATGAGGTGTTGCTAAAGAAGATGATTGTCGCTTCTATGGAAAATTTGATGACTGGAAGTTAAACTGTCATGCTTATTTGGAAGATTTGAAGAAGGAGACCGGTGAGGGTCAAGCTTCAGGTATCGAGTTAGAATTGGAGCAAAGGTTGTTGCTCTAGTCGATGGAACTCGTTACTTAATTTTGCCTACAAGGCTAAGTTTAGAACTTGATAATTGTAACTACGTGCCTGTAAGTACAAAGACGTTATATTGCTTTCTTGTATGGACAAGAAAGGTTTTTCATTTTAATTGAATAACAATTGTTTTTTATTCCATTTTGATGATGAGGTTAATAATGTTGCACAATTTGTTAACAATTTATATGTTCTAAAATGACTCAAATCAAACATTACTTTTGGAATTGGCGTTTAGGCCATATTAATGAGAGGCGTATTTCCAAGTTTCATAAGGATGGATTGTTGGATAAGTTTGATTATGAATCATATGAATAATACGAATCTTGGATTATTTGGAAATATGACAAAAGCCCCTTTTATCGGATATGGTGAAAGGGCCACCAAACGATAGAACTAATACATAGTAATGTATGTGGTCCTATGCATTTGATGGCAAAAGGTGGTTTTTACTACTTCATTATGTTTACTGATGATTTCAATAGATACGTATATGTGTATCTTATGAAAAGCATATTCGAATCTTTTGAAAAACTTCAAAGAATACAAGGTTGAAGTAAATAAGCAAATTGATGAAGGTATTAAAGCTTTACAATCTGATCGTCGAGATGAATACTCAAGCCTTGAATTACTTAAAAGGAGTGTGGTATTGTATCATAACTCACTACTCCTGGAATACCATAGTGAAATGGCATTTCTGATAGGAAAAATCGCACCTTGTTGGACATGGTACAATCGATGATGAGTCAAGCAGATCTTCCAATCAGTTCATGGGGTTATGCCCTAGAGACGGCTACACAAACACTAAATCGAGTTCCTTCAAAATCGGTTCAAAAGACACCATATAAGATATGGACTGAGAAATGTAATAGAGTGTCATTTACGAAAGTATGGGGATGTGAAGCGTTTGTGAAACGTTTGGTCTCCGACAAGCTAAGACCAAAATCAGACAAATGTAATTTTGTGGGATACCCAATTGAAACAAAAGGTATTACTTCTATAAACCTTCCGAGAACAAAGTGTTTGTTGCTCGAATGACTGTTTTTCTAGAGAGAGAACTACTTTCTGAGAAAAATAGTGGGAGGACAATAGATCTTGATTAGGATCGAGAACCACAAGATAATTGTAACACCCCCAGATCCGGGGTCCGGGATCCGGTCGTTACGGTTTCCAATTCTATTCACGACACTTGAACTTTCCTTAACATAAAATAAATTACATCTCTATGACCCAACACAACAATGTAAAACACACCCGTTATAGTCCCAGAGATGAAATCAGAGTAACAATCAAATTTTATTAATCACATTATGAGTTATTACAATCCAATTGCCATCCATTTACATAAGTCATACTAGACCAAATACTTGGTACTGAAAGAATAAATATATCCCACCAATAGCTTCTTCTTCAGCTCTGGTAGTCTCATCGTCCTCGCCCGCGTCGAGTGCGCCTTGTGCGAGTCATCTGGTCTAGCTGTTGTTGTGATATAATAATAAAGCAAGGGTGAGCAATAGCCCACCAACAATAATATATAACTAAACGATAATATATAACAGTTCAAAAGTATCTTTCAAACCATATGCCATGCATTTACGGAAATGATGCCAGTATAATATGAACGATGAAGTTACAAGGTAACTTAAAGTATTTGTTTGTAGAAATATCTGCTACATCAAAAGTAAGCGTGATATTCTCATTGTTATTAAAAAGAGGAACTTGCATGAAAAGATTGCAATTCCAGTTATGAACACTTTTCCAGCTCTGCCAACAGTAATCATGTTGCAGGAAATAAATAAGTTTGGATGATGAACCAATGATGGAGTATTCACCGCGCCCGCTGTTCCAATCTTGATGATCAGTCGAGATCGTACAGCTCAAATTAGATTTACTACCGGTAGAAGGAAGAACCGACGGCTTTACTTGTATACCGCCTTACTAGCTCTCCCCGGCCAACGGTTGGGCCAAAGGGGATGGACCGGCGCTACTCGGCCTCTTACACGACTCCTAGTTCAAATAGAATTCATGATTCTGAATGTAACGTTCGTCCCCCTTTCCCCAAGTATAATTACTTGTTGATAAGACTCTACAAAGTAGTCGTATCTAGTTGGAAAGGAAAATTCACCAATAACTTCCAAGCTATTGCTTGGTAACGAATATCAACTTGTTCCAACAATCTTACCCCTCGAAAGATGAGAAGGTAAACAACGACTTAATAAGTCCATAGCACCCGAGTTGCGAGTGAAGAGAATACTTTATGACCGGGAAGTCGACAAGATAAATAACATTTTCCAAGTAAGGTTCCCTTATTTTTAGGGAGATAGACTCAAGAAGAATGATGTCTGAGAACCTTTCTTGATATAAGATTAATAATAATATGACTCCAAGATATTTTCCGTAATAATCGAAGAAGATAAACCTTATTGAGGTTATTCTAAGTATGGAATAAATATTCAGAGAATATTTATTGAATTAAAATATTTAAATAATATTTAGGAATATGAAAGAATATCATTAATCAGAGTATTTCTCCAAATAATCCTTGAAGAAACATCAAGAGAATATTTATTGAATAAATAAATATTTAAATGAATATTCAAAATAATATTCATTAATTAATAAAGAATTTTAATGAATATTCAAAAAGTAATATTCATTTAATGAATAATATTCTAAATGAATATCAAGTAATATTCATTTAGTAATCCAAACTTTAAAGGAGTATTCGAGATGATATTCGATAAATAAATCAAGCTTCAGATGAATATTAGAATAATATTCATCAAGTAATTAATATCTTAAATGAATATTCAAAAGTAATATTCATTTAATAAAATAATAGTCTAAATGGATATTCAAATAATATTCATTTAGTAGTCCAATCTTTAGAAGAATATTCGGAATAATAATCGATATTCTATTCGACTTTGAATGAAAATTTAAAAATATTATTCGTCGAATGGTTACGTTCAAATAATTATTTGAAGTAAGGATCGTTAAATAAATAATCTCGAACGAATATTCAAATAATATTCGTCGCCCGAATAATGGAAAATATTTACTTAGATATTTTCCTCCGAGGTAATCTCGATATATCAAGAAATATTGACTCCCAGTCTATATTTGACGAATAAGATGTATACGCCCTTCTATGAGGGTCTTACAATAACCGGCTTATAATTGAAACGTTAGTTATCTAATTTATAAGCCAATAAACAATCAGGGAACAAGCATAACGATATAACTTGAAAGTAGGCATGCATGCTATGGCATATGTATAACAGAAAACATATATATATATATATATATATATATATATATATATATATATATATATATATATATATATATTCAATCACAACAACAGCCTAAAAGAAGGGAATTGAAACTTGCATGGTAGTCGAGTACGATAAGGGGTAGTGGTAGCGGGTCCCGGGTCAGCTTGGTGATCTATAAATAGCCAAGGCATTCGGGATTAATCACTTAACATCTTAAAAGTTAAGTTATACTTAAATCAAAACACGTTCTCGAGTTATCTCGTTATACCTCTTTTTGTGGATTCCTTTTATCATTGATCCGACCCGACATTCGTTCGTTAATAAGACATGTCACTGTACTTACACTTGGGACATATTTAAGTCATACAAGTTCTAAAGTCGATCGTTACGAACCAATATTATACTCCGAGTTTTATCGCCCGTTTTCTAAGTGTTTTACCGAAGTTATAGTAGAGTCGTCTTTTAGGGGTTCGTTCGCGTTTAACCTCGACTCGAATATTTTTAATAAATCGAAAAACGATTCTTTTGACATACGGTTTTCTTTCACACCTTTCTTTTTACCTCTAGTATTTATTTACCAAGATTCGTCATGACTTTACATATTTTACGAGGGTTCAATTTCAGTTACGAACTTTCGTTTACGGATTCGAACTACTTTTAGTAAATCGGTCATAAATCCTAAACCGTAAGTCTGTTTGATTCGATTCTTTTTCCAAAATGATCTACGACTCAAGATCTACAAGGGCATGTTAGATACTTGTCCAGTTTCAGCCATTAGACCTACTGTGATGGATGGTTCTCAATGATTAACGAAATTTCGGCATTATAACGGCTATAATACGAACGTTCCAAAAATCGCAATCAACAACCCAAGCCACACCGGGCATCAATACAACTTATACACATAATAATCATCTCACAAGTCCAGAATCTACTGATCTTAGCATCAAAATCATCATGCATCTTAAATCATATAACTAATTACATAATCATGCTTATAATGATCACTATAATCATACCAAGCTAAATCCATCAAAAACATTCATAAATCTCAAATCAAATGCTAGGGTTTCAAGAGATCTACCTTCCTTGGAGTATGATATAACCTTAATAAGCTTGGTATGGTCCTTGTCTAGCTTAATCAAACCTTAGATCATCCAAAGAAATCATGAAAACAAAGTTAGTTTCTAAGATCCACTATTCATCGTCAATCTTGTAAAAATCATATAAAATCAAAAACTAAGAGTTTGGTTCTAAAATTTTTACCACACCTTCTACTCTTCAAGGGCTTTCTTTTGAGATATAGAAAACAAGAATCCAACCATGGGAGCTAGGGTTTTGAGCCCCATCTTTCTTCTGATCAGAACCTGGACAGTTTTGGTCCTCCAACTTTAAGCATGGATTTGACTAGGCTATACTACTTGGATTTCCATGAAAGTAGGAACGAATCTTGCCCATGGAGTAGAGAAGCTATGGTTAAAATTTGGTGATTTTATCATGGATAGAAATGGAGATATGAATTTTTCTTTGTGTTATGTTTCTGCTGGACAGTTTGTATGTTCTATGTTTTCTTTTGCTTTTCTCTCTTTTCTCCCACTTGATCATCTACTTTTTGCTCAAATAACTAGATATTATCAGCTGGTAGGATGAGATTGATAGCATTGGGGTAAGAGCCAAGAGTCTTGGATAAGTTTTGATAGATATTTGTTTTGTTTCTTGTTTGATTTAAGTGATTTAAATCACTTAACTCCTAAATTGTTTTGATTTAATCCTTGATTAAATAATTCAATCCACTTGATATAATTCTCTTGATGATCATATAGGATATTTAATCTCGATACGAACTTAATCCGTAATCTAGGATTCGTTCGCTTTATTGATTAATCTCGTTATAACATTTTAGCGGTTTCTAGAACGCTTGTTTCACTGCATCAGTGGTTTCCTACCTTCATTCTTAAATCAAATATAATAACATCCCAAAATATCAAATCCTCAAAGTTAATATCTCAATTATTGGATTATAATAATATTTAATCCACTGTCCGGTCAAATATTATACCGAAAAAGAATTTGGAATTTCTGAATTCCGATCGTCTCTGCATTCACTTATTTCCTCCGCGTATTACTAATATGACTTCGAAACATCCATATCACGTCCCGTACATAGGGTGGCGTGAAAAGTTTTCCAACTTACAAAATCACTATTCATCCACCAAATTACTATGCACGTACGGGAAATACTATGCACGTATGGGAAACACTATGCACGTACAGAAAGCACTATGCACGTATGGGAAACACTATGCACGTACTCATTTCCCTTCAAGGATCCATTAGCTCCTTCCTGGATGGTAGATTATTCTTATCTAGGTCCTCAACCATCGAATTACTCTATTCTGAAAATATACTAATGCATCAGGATTATTGTCCAAAGCAATATCCATTCATTACAATCATTGTTCTTTGAAACCACCATTCATTAGTGCTCTTTAACCACAATAAGAAAAGTTTTAATTCTACCCAAAATTCGGGTTGTTACAGTCTCCCCTCCTTAAAAGGATTCCGTCCTCGGAATCAGTTTAGGAATAATTGGGGTTACTTCTATCCCATTGCACTTTCTATTTCTCAGGTGGATTCTTCCACTTCTTGATTTTCTTCAAATCTCTCACTAGCTTGACAACCTTATCTTTTAGCGCTTGCTCTTTTCTATTCATAATTTCCACAGGTTGTCCTTCGTAGTTCAGATTCGATTATGTATATCTATCTGCTCGTACTCTGTCATATGCCCGGCATCTATAGTATACTGATGAGGCACATACGCATGAACCATGTTATGACCATTTACTGGTTTGGGTGAGGCTGGCTCATAGGCCACCTTCCTGAAGCGTTTAAACTCTCAGATGGCCCAATGAATCTTGGGCTAAACTTCCTTTCATTCTGATCTTGTTAATTCCTTCCACGAGGATACCTTTTCTTATTACAAATCTCGAACCTTATATTCTCTATCTTGTTTGCACAGAAATACATCAACAAAAACTTGCTTGTCAGAATCCTCTATTAATTCTAGATATTTCCCAATTCCATTGTATAAATGTCAACTCTATTGTCGACGGGGTACTCCGTATTGAAACTAGTTCGAGTATTCTAACAACCGATTCGAGTAACTCTTGATGTCTAACAACGAGCTCGTCGGCCATCACTGTTTTGGCCTCGCTATCTCATTGTTAACTACTATCACCCCCGGTGTTCCAACCTCTTCTTTAATCATCTCGCATAATGCCAATCTACCTCCTGTGTTCATTCAATCATTCTCTATTATCTCATCTCTTCTCCTTTCTGAAAGAAAGGCAAATCTCTTGGGGAATTTGTTTGCGGGGAATGTTGTCTGGTTCGAGGACTCTTAATCCTTTTATCACAAATCATAATCTTCATATACACACAATCACACATATTTTCAGATCTGATAGGTCTGAAAGTTGATCATGTTTGATCCTTTTTGATTTCGCACCTTTCCTTCATATATACAATGTTTCGATATACTTAGGGCGAAAACTATCTCAGATAACTCACAGCCAATTCATTAAATTCCAAAAAGTTGTGGGTGCAATAGTCAACCCAAAATGACATCACTTACAATTTCATAGTGTCTATACCTAGTGCAATTCACAATCTTGGGTATATCCTCGATTTTTTTTTTTTAACTTCCAACCGGTGATGTCCCATTTCCTAATAAGTTTGGAAAATACACAGCGTCCCTGTGCTGCTCAGACAATCTTCTAACAACAGTACCTATACTCAATGTTGACTCATTCAACTCTCGAGGTTCGATGCACAATCTTGTGCTAACATATTTCTTTCTTACAACACACCGGTTCCTCACGGTGGCACACTGAGTCTCATCGCACTCTTATTCAACAATCCTCGCATCTGAGTTGATAATTCTTTTATTCCTACTGGGCTAACGGGAGATGCAGCACTAGGCTCTGAACACTCGATATTCATTATTATGTCATCCAAATCGATATCTGGTAGCTTATTAAAACCTTGTACAACCTCCCAAAATCATTATAATTATACTTGGTGTCTTTTTCCTAGGGGTCAACCATATGAGCTAATCAAGCCTCATATCTCTGGCGTCATAATCTCTTAGTCTGAACTAGATTCCAAAATCTCTGACTGCGTCTTTATCCTTAAATTATTTCCCTCATAATCAATTTGGTTCCATTGGGTATCAACTAATCCATCATTATTATAATATCAATTTCTCCCTAATTCGAAAAGAATAAAATCTCTCGATCGAGTGGTACTCTGGGTAGGTTCTCTGGAAATCACTATTCCTTATCCATAAGGAACACTTCCTGAACTTGATGTAGATATTATATGAAGTAGATAAAATTGCAGAAGAGTTTCAAGCATCGCAGCTATGTCAGGTTGATGAAACTATCACTCATGCAGCTTCCATAAAAGACTGGAAACTTAACGGTTTACTTCGTCAATTTTGTATCATGGTCCTGGTTTGCCTCAAAACGGGACCTTCTAAGGTACGTAATATGCTTAAGACTCCATTACAAATCGAATCTTTACATAAACTATTATTACCTTCGATTCTTGCACAATCATCAAAAGGAATGTAACTTCCTCCACTCCGATATGACCTTCAAGGTCTTTCCAAATATCATTTTGTTTCTTCGGTATGAACATTTGTAATTATTCCTTTATACTTAGACTGTCGGCCACCTCATTGGCCCTTCTGATAATAATAATTTCTGGTAATCCTTGTTCTCTGGATATATTCCAATTCAAACATTTCTACCTCATTCCCATCACTGTGGGGTGAAAGCATTCTCCCTTAAGCTCTGCTGATGGAGGAAAATATATTTATCAGTTTTTTTTTTCCATAAGTCATTGCTTCCACCTACCCGTGGGAACTTTATCACGTTTATTCCCAATCCTACTTAGGATACTTCTTTTCTTAGTTCTTTCCCTATCTTAGGATAATCTCAACCTTTATAGGTTCAATCCATACTTCCTCAGGGTTTCATACATGCCTCATCTGGCATTATTGTTACTATGTCATACATTCCTTACCAAACTTCCATTTTGAAGTTCGGAATATTACTTTTTTTTTCCTTGTAAGGTTTCATAGGTCATCCTCATCATTCCTCCTGTATTTTCTGGGTACAGGGTATATCAAAATGTCATTGATCAATACTCTAATAATTCTATCTATGTTCTTTCCAGAACTCTTTTTAATAATCCTTACCGGTCATTGTTGCCTTAGCAAGTCCAACTCATATCATCTGAGTTCATAATGTCGTTATTAGGGTTAATGCCATCCATTGTGCATTCCCCAGGGTTTGTCTTAATTTATGGATATCCTATCCTTAATTCAACTGCCAAGGAATTCTTGCATCCTATACTTGGCAATCAAATCATGTATCCTTAATAAAGGTCTCTTTTCAATCATTCTCATTTGATAATCGATCGGTGGCTTAATGCTAACCTCTTCTTTCAGATAGTTGTCAGCCTATTTGACCTTCCAAAAGACAACGTATGTCTATCTGCTCTCTTACAGAACTTGGTAATGGTAGCAAGGATGTTCTGGAAGATATTGATCGAGTTCAATGCGAATCTCTTAGTACTTATTGTTTTTCTCAAAGGTACTTGCCTTAGACAAAATTTCTACAGCATACTGATCCATCTCTGACCATTTCTATACTCTCTTCACAAACCTTCATTGTTTACTTCCTTGGTCATAATATATTCATGGTATTTATAATACCCTAACATCATACATCTTAAGTCATTATACTTCCATTTTTACTCGTAATCTTGGGCAATCATATACACATGAATCACTTTAGTACGGGTGACCCCATTCCAAAAAGTCTAGTAAATTCCCAATCCAAACATGGGTTGCAAAGGGTTCAGTAGAAGATTCCTACGATCTCATTAATATTTCATTTATATCAAAAGCCCTTGCAGTCGGCGCTTACTTAGAAGCAACCCTGCTTTGTCCTTTCATTGTTGGTCTAGTCACTTGATAATCCTTTGTGACTTGGCCTCAACTGACCACACTAAAATAAGAATATATGGTTTTAGGGGTTGGCTAATTAGCATTACCTTTCTAGCAATTGCTGGCATAGTGCCTTCTACTTTGATACCTTTCTACCTTTCCAAAACTTTACTCCATATAGGTCTTAATCGACTTCTCGGCACCGTCTCCGGTTACCTTTCCTCCACTTTTATCTTTTCAACTATTCTTATCAATCCCACGTGCCACGCAAGCTTACCATTCATGGTAAAACAGCCTTTTCACTTAAGTCAATCCCGGAGGTTCTCAGTCCGACTGGTTTCTTACTTACATTTCCTGTTTTCGTCCAATCTCACTTCATCATTGTATTTTTACAATCAATCGCGATAACCGGGGTCTATCCACCAACCCATATAGCGGCTACTTTACCCAATTCACGGGGTTCGCCCCAGTTTCTACTCTCTTCCATGATGTTCTCTGATAATCAGAAAGACAAGGTTTGCCAAAATTCGTTGAATTTCTTTCCAGAATCAAGGAAATTTTGGTCAATCTATCCAACCACCGGTAACACTATGAAGATCAATTTCGAAACCTAGAGAATAGTTCTATGAGCATCCAAGCAGGTAGAATCATAAGCAGTTATAATAACGGAATTATTGACATAAAGTTGGAAGTTTAACCACTAGAAAGGAACCAAATATATATATCCCATAGAAGGGAAATCAAAAGTTTCAAACTGAAACATGCCACCTCTTCCTGATACATATACATCTTAGTTGTCGATAATATCAAATGTCAGTCTTCCTAACCACAAGTTTCAGAAGGAACACTACCGTCGGAGTTAGTCGTTTCATAAAAATTGGCACTACTAGGGCCATCCTAGTCTGGTGTACCGTGCTGTTCGAATGCATCCGCAATTACTCTACCGTGCTGCATAAGCACACCACCTAAACCTGTATGAGATGCATCATAGTGTATCATAAAGTCTTCCTTCTCCCGTTAGGCAACACCAACGCCGGGTCGTTACCAATTTCATCTTAAAACATTCTCTATTACCTCTTAACCACTAATCGCATTACTTGATCCATTTGCAATTCAGTGTCAGAATAAACTTAAGGTAACTACTATAATCTATTCGGGGAAAAGAAAGAATTTAATATTCTTCTGAATCACATGCATCTAACGTTCCTGATTCACCATTTTACTGAGTTAAAATAAACTTATACTTAGTACCTGATAGTAGTCATATTACGAGTTTATCATAGACCCACTGGTCTTTTCCTCTGGTAGTTTCTGAGATCATCGTCTTGCTTACTACTTTATATAACTTTATCCAATCAGGCCATCACTTTCCACTATCTTTACTTTCGAAGCTGGTTCATTCATAATATGGATATTTCGCTGAATAAAACCACCTCAACAATCTCAATTTGGTTTCATAAAATATAACCCATGAAATCCGCCTTCTCATGGCGAATTACCATTGACAATATTCACACTAATCCATTTATCCGATAATATGGCACTTGTTGCCTCTATCTCAACTGCTCCTGGGTGCTCCCCGTCCTACATCGACGTCTTTGATAATCATGCATCATTCTAACTCCTTTCTCATTAATCTGAAAGTCTCTAAGGATCTTTATCTATCCCCATATAAGACCTCAAGTAATCCTTCCAATCTGTCTTAATTGCTGGTACTACCTCTCGTAGTCCGGCTATAAATCCAACAAAAAATTTCAATTCTCTTAATAATATCTTAGTTCTTTGTGCTCACTTCTCTGAGCACTATAATCTTAACTTTCGCTATCCCTGGCTACAGCCCTCATTTCCTTGGAGTAAACTCCTCATCCTCAATAGGATTCTCCTCTGCGGGAACCACTTTCGAGTCCTCAATAGGGTACTCTATCGAATTCACAATCCGATCGTCAACATATAATAAAACATCATCATGCTGCTGCTCGTACGCCTCAAGGTCTGTCGCCTTACTAGTCGATACGAGAACGAGTTAAGTTACTATCATGATACTTAAGAGTTCCCATAAGGGTTTTATATGTCAATACTACTTGAAGTAGTCCGACTATGAACTTGGCAAGAGTTCTTATTATCTTAGTGAGTTTATTGTTTTAACGTCGCATCATCTTTGGGGTTTATAACGTACGCTCTGATACCACTTCTGTAACACCCCCAGATCCGGGGTCCGGGATCCGGTCGTTACGGTTTCCAATTCTGTTCACAACACTTGAACTTTCCTTAACATAAAATAAATTACATCTCTATGACCCAACACAACAATGTAAAACACACCCGTTATAGTCCCAGAGATGAAATCAGAGTAACAATCAAATTTTATTAATCACATTATGAGTTCTTACAATCCAAAAGAATTTCAATATAAATACATACTCTTTGCCATCCATTTACATAAGTCATACTAGACCATATACTTGGTACTGAAAGAATAAATATATCCTACCAATAGCTTCTTCTTCAGCTCTGGTAGTCTCATCGTCCTCGCCCGCGTCGAGTGCGCCTTGTGCGAGTCATCTGGTCTAGCTGTTGTTGTGATATAATAATAAAGCAAGGGTGAGCAATAGCCCACCAACAATAATATATAACTGAACGATAATATATAACAGTTCAAAAGTATCTTTCAAACCATATGCCATGCATTTACGGAAATGATGCCAGTATAATATGAACGATG
Source organism: Saposhnikovia divaricata (assembly GCA_036435485.1). Classification (NCBI taxonomy): domain Eukaryota; kingdom Viridiplantae; phylum Streptophyta; class Magnoliopsida; order Apiales; family Apiaceae; genus Saposhnikovia; species Saposhnikovia divaricata. Next base: position 64,631,881 of record CM071598.1, read on the forward strand.
AAGTTACAAGGTAACTTAAAGTATTTGTTTGTAGAAATATCTGCTACATCAAAAGTAAGCGTGATATTCTCATTGTCATTAAAAAGAGGAACTTGCATGAAAAGATTGCAATTCCAGTTATGAACACTTTTCCAGCTCTGCCAACAGTAATCATATTGTAGGAAATAAATTATTTTGGATGATGAAACAATGATGGAGTATTTACCGCGCCCGCTGTTCCAATCTTGATGATCAGTCGAGATCGTACAACTCAAATTAGATTTACTACCGGTAGAAGGAAGAAATTACGGCTTTACTTGTATACCGCCTTACTAGCTCTCCCCGGCCAACGGTTGGGCCAAAGGGGATGGACCGGCGCTACTCGGCCTCTTACACGACTCCTAGTTCAAATAGAATTCATGATTCTGAATGTAACGTTCGTCCCCCTTTCCCCAAGTATAATACTTGTTGATAAGACTCTACAAAGTAGTCGTATCTAGTTGGAAAGGAAAATTCACCAATAACTTCCAAGCTATTGCTTGGTAACGAATATCAACTTGTTCCAACAATCTTACCCCTCGAAAGATGAGAAGGTAAACAACGACTTAATAAGTCCATAGCACCCGAGTTGCGAGTGAAGAGAATACTTTATGACCGGGAAGTCGACAAGATAAATAACATTTTCCAAGTAAGGTTCCCTTATTTTTAGGGAGATAGACTCAAGAAGAATGATGTCTGAGAACCTTTCTTGATATAAGATTAATAATAATATGACTCCGAGATATTTTCCGTAATAATCGAAGAAGATAAACCTTATTGAGGTTATTCTAAGTATGGAATAAATATTCAGAGAATATTTATTGAATTAAAATATTTAAATAACATTTAGGAATATGAAAGAATATCATTAATCAGAGTATTTCTCCAAATAATCCTTGAAGAAACATCAAGAGAATATTTATTGAATAAATAAATATTTAAATGAATATTCAAAATAATATTCATTAATTAATAAGGAATTTAAATGAATATTCAAAAAGTAATATTCATTTAATGAATAATATTCTAAATGAATATCAAGTAATATTCATTTAGTAATCCAAACTTTAAAGGAATATTCGAGATGATATTCGATAAATAAATCAAGCTTCAGATGAATATTAGAATAATATTCATCAAGTAATTAATATCTTAAATGAATATTCAAAAGTAATATTCATTTAATAAAATAATAGTCTAAATGGATATTCAAATAATACTCATTTAGTAGTCCAATCTTTAGAAGAATATTCGGAATAATAATCGATATTCTATTCGACTTTGAATGAAAATTGAAAAATATTATTCGTCGAATGGTTACGTTCAAATAATTATTTGAAGTAAGGATCGTTAAATAAATAATCTCGAACGAATATTCAAATAATATTCGTCGCCCGAATAATGGAAAATATTTACTTAGATATTTTCCTCCGAGGTAATCTCGATATATCAAGAAATATTTACTCCCGGTCTATATTTGACGAATAAGATGTATACGCCCTTCTATGAGGGTCTTACAATAACCGGCTTATAATTGATACGTTAGTTATCTAATTTATAAGCCAATAAACAATCAGGGAACAAGCATAACGATATAACTTGAAAGTAGGCATGCATGCTATGGCATATGTATAACAGAAAACATATATATATATATATATATATATATATATATATATATATTCAATCACAACAACAGCCTAAAAGAAGGGAATTGAAACTTGCCTGGTAGTCGAGTACGATAAGGGGTAGTGGTAGCGGGTCCCGGGTCAGCTTGGTGATCTATAAATAGCCAAGGCATTCGGGATTAATCACTTAACATCTTAAAAGTTAAGTTATACTTAAATCAAAACACGTTCTCGAGTTATCTCGTTATACCCCTTTTTGTGGATTCCTTTTATCATTGATCCGACCCAACATTCGTTCGTTAATACGACATGTCACTGTACTTACACTTGGGACATACTTAAGTCATACAAGTTCTAAAGTCGATCGTTACGAACCAATATTATACTCCGAGTTTTATCACACGTTTTCTAAGTGTTTTACCGAAGTTATAGTTGAGTCGTCTTTTAGGGGTTCGTTCGCGTTTAACCTCGACTCGAATATTTTTAATAAATCGAAAAACGATCCTTTTGACATACGGTTTTATTTCACACCTTTCTTTTTACCTCTAGTATTTATTTACCAAGATTCGTCATGACTTTACATATTTTACGAGGGTTCAATTTCAGTTGCGAACTTTCGTTTACGGATTCGAACTACTTTTAGTAAATCGGTCATAAATCCTAAACCGTAAGTCTGTTTGATTCGATTCTTTTTCCAAAATGATCTACGACCCAAGATCTACAAGGGCATGTTAGATACTTGTCCAGTTTCAGCCATTAGACCTACTGTGATGGACGGTTTTCAATGATTAACGAAATTTCGGCATTATAACGGCTATAATACGAACGTTCCAAAAATCGCAATCAACAACCCAAGCCACACCGGGCATCAATACAACTTATACACATAATAATCATCTCACAAGTCCAGAAGCTACTGATCTTAGCATCAAAATCATCATGCATCTTAAATCATATAACTAATTACATAATCATGCTTATAATGATCACTATAATCATACCAAGCTAAATCCATCAAAAACATTCATAAATCTCAAATCAAATGCTAGGGTTTCAAGAGATCTACCTTCCTTGGAGTATGATATAACCTTAATAAGCTTGGTATGGTCCTTGTCTAGCTTAATCAAACCTTAGATCATCCAAAGAAATCATGAAAACAAAGTTAGTTTCTAAGATCCACTATTCATCGTCAATCTTGTAAAAATCATATAAAATCAAAAACTAAGAGTTTGGTTCTAAACTGTTTACCACACCTTCTACTCTTCAAGGGCTTTCTTTTGAGCTATAGAACACAAGAATCCAACCATGGGAGCTAGGGTTTTGAGCCCCATCTTTCTTCTGATCAGAACCTGGACAGTTTTGGTCCTCCAACTTTAAGCATGGATTTGACTAGGCTATACTACTTGGATTTCCATGAAATTTGGAACGAATCTTTCCCATGGAGTAGAGAAGCTATGGTTAAAATTTGGTGATTTTATCATGGATAGAAATGGAGATATGAATTTTTCTTTGTGTTATGTTTCTGCTGGACAGTTTTTATGTTCTATGTTTTCTTTTGCTTTTCTCTCTTTTCTCCCAGTTGATCATCTACTTTTTGCTCATATAACTAGATATTATCAGATGGTAGGATGAGATTGATAGCATTGGGGTAAGAGCCAAGAGTCTTGGATAAGTTTTGATAGATATTTGTTTTGTTTCTTGTTTGATTTAAGTGATTTAAATCACTTAACTCCTAAATTGTTTTGATTTAATCCTTGATTAAATAATTTAATCCACTTGATATAATTCTCTTGATGATCATATAGGATATTTAATCTCGATACGAACTTAATCCGTAATCTAGGATTCGTTCGCTTTATTGATTAATCTCGTTATAACGTTTTAGCGGTTTCTAGAACGCTTGTTTCACTGCCTCAGTGGTTTCCTACCTTCATTCTTAAATCAAATATAATAACATCCCAAAATATCAAATCCTCAAAGTTAATATCTCAATTCTTGGATTATAATAATATTTAATCCACCGTCTGGTCAAATATTATACCGAAAAAGAATTTGGAATTTCTGAATTCCGATCGTCTCTGCATTCACTTATTTCCTCCGCGTATTACTAATATGACTTCGAAACATCCATATCATGTCCCGTACATAGGGTGGCGTGAAAAGTTTTCCAACTTACAAAATCACTATTCATCCACCAAATTACTATGCACGTACGGGAAACACTATGCACGTACGGGAAATACTATGCACGTATGGGAAACACTATGCACGTACGGAAAACACTATTCACGTATGGGAAACACTATGCACGTACTCATTTCCCTTCAAGGATCCATTAGCTCCTTCCTGGATGGTAGATTATTCTTATCTAGGTCCTCAACCATCGAATTACTCTATTTTGACAATATACCAATGCATCAAGATTATTGTCCAAAGCAATATCCATTCATTACAATCATTGTTCTTTGAAACCACCATTCATTAGTGCTCTTTAACCACAATAAGAAAAGTTTTAATTCTACCCAAAATTCGGGTTATTACAATAATGTTGTACCAGAATTGGAACATAAGCGAGATGTGATTGAAAGTGTTCAGAACAACACTACTCAATAAACACAGGTTATTCGTAGATCTAGTAGGATTCACCATGAGCCAGAGAGATTTTATGGATTTCTCCTGACTCAAAGTGGTGATGTGATGCTTGTAGACGACAATGAGCCTCTCTCCTACAAGGATGCTATGAATAGTCCAGATTCTAAGAGATGGCTGGAGGCCATGAAATCTGAGATGGATTCCATGTATGTAAACCAAGTATGGACTTTGGTTGAACCACCTGATGGGGTAAAACCCATAGAGCGCAAGTGGGTTTTCCAGAAGAAAATTGACATGGATGGTAATTTATAGACCTACTAAGCAAGACTAGTGGCGAAAGGTTTTAAACAGATTCATGGTATTGACTATGATGAAACTTTCTCTCCAGTGGCTATAGTCAAATCCATCAAGATTTTGCTTGCGATAGGAGCTTATTATGACTATGAAATCCGAAAAATGGATGTCAAGACCGCTTTCTTGAATGGGAGCTTGGAAGAGGATGTGTACATGACACATCCTGAGGGTTTTGTCGATCCAAGGTTTTCCAGAATGGTCTGTAAGTTGAGACGATCCATTTATGGATTGAAGCAGGCCTCGAGGAGATGGAACATTCGTTTTGATGAAATAGTCAAGGAGTTTGGATTCATACAAAATGAAGATGAGTTGTGTGTTTACTAGAAGGTTAGTGGGAGCCATGTGGCATTCCTAGTATTATATGTAGATGACATATTACTAATAGGGACTGACATTCCTTCTCTACAGGCTGTGAAGACTTGGTTCGGAAAAAGTTTCTCGATTAAAGACTTAGGCGATGCTACCTATATCTTAGGGATCAGGATCTATAGAGATAGATCTAAAAGATTAATCGGCTTAAGTCAGAGTACATACATTGACAAAGTATTGCATCATTTTGGGATGCAAGAGGGAAAGAGGGGCTTTGTCCAAATATCTCATGGGATAGCGATCTCAAAGGAAAATTGTCCTAAATCATCAGAAGATAAGGACCGTATAAGTAAAGTACCATATGCTTTGGCAATTGGTTTCATAATGTATGCAATGATATGTACTCGTCCTAATGTCTCATATGCTTTAAGCATGACGAGTAGATACCAGTCTATCCAGGTGAGGGTCACTGGACAGTTGCCAAGAATATTCTTAAGTACCTAAAGAGGACTAAAGACTCATTCTTGGCATATGGAGGAGATGGGAAGCTGGATGTAAGAGGTTACATTGATGCTGGTTTCCAAACAGATAAGACGGTTTTGTGCCTTAGTCTAGTTTTTTATTTTGTCTAAAGAGATGTGCTGTAAGCTGGAATAGTTCACAGCAAGGACAGTAGATGATTCTACAATGGAGGCTGAGTACATCAATGCTTGCGAAGCAGCCAAAGAGACTGCTTGGGCATGTACTCAGGTGATATCACCTTATTAATAAATTAATGATCAAGGAGATATACATTATATCCTTATATATAATAAGCGTAAGAGGGATCTTATCCATAATTTTGGTTTGGTCGCTGTACTACTAAAATAATCTCAACCGTCAAATCTAATAATTTTAAAAATAGACGATCAAGATTATATCATATTAAAAAGAAAATTATAATCTAAAAAGGATATAATGAAAGAAGTTTGTATTATAATTAAATTTTAAAAATAAAATCATAATACGAAAAGGATATAATTAAACGGATACAATTGAATTTTATTTATTTTATTAATATTAAAAAAATTCATATTTACTATTTGGACTCTATCTTGAGATCTAGAAATCAAATTCGGATGATTTTACGGCCCAGGCGAGGCTCACAAAATTATCTTTAATTTAGTGATGATTTAACAATTATTATAGAAATGAAAACACTCATACTATCAAGAGACAATATAATTAGGAATTTTACATTAATCCTATTCAGTGTAGAAGACCTATATTGATAATCCTATTCAATGTAGAAAACCAAATTATGAATTTTTATATTAATCATGTTCGGTGCAAAAGACCTACATTGATAATCCTATTCAATGTAGAAAACCAAATTATATGATTTAAATTATTGACATACACTTTTTCGTATTTTAATATAAATACACTTTTTAGTTTACATGTTATAAAATAAAATATTTTTTATGCTAGATCTGTCGTTTTTCATCTATTTATTTTATGATCTAACGGTTCTTATTTAATATTTCGTACTGGAAAACCAAACTACCCGCTACCAAAATTTTGGACAAAATCACTCTTACACTCATTATTAAAACCATATTTGATTGTTAGTAGAACTATCTTCAAATAATAAGAATGGTATTTTGATAATCAAAACGAAATATAAGTAGATTTCATAAATCGAACAGATTTTTTAACGTAAAAAATCGTCAATTTCTTCTCTTTTTTGTTTATGCGTAGTTTTAATTAAAAAATAATTGTTAAACCATCACTAAATTAAAGATTATTTTGTTAATTTCATGTGGGCTGTAAAATCATCCGAATCAAAATTTTAAGAATTCAAGATAAAACAAAAATATTAAATTGAACGTGTAAAATCTTATATATATAAATATTATAAAAAGTTAATATAATTATAAATATTATAAAAGGAACCGTGCGTTGCACGGGTTTATAACTATAAAATAAGCGTAAGAGGATCTTATCCATAATTTTGGTTTGGTCACTGTACAATCAAAATAATCTCAACCGTCGAATATAAATTTTTTAAAAATAGACGATCAAGATTATATCATATTAAAAAAAATTATAATCTAAAAAGGATATAGTTAAAAAGGTTGTATGAGAATTGAATTTTAAAAAGAAGTTATAATCTGAGAAGGATATAAAAGATTGTATTAGAACTGAATTTTATTTATTTATTTATTAATATTAAAAAAGGTTCATATTCACTATTTAGGCTCTATCTAGAGATATCGAAATCAGATTTTGATGATTTTACAATCCACGCGAAACTCATAAAATTATCTTTAATTTAGTGATGATTTAACAATTATTATCCAAATGAAAACACTCAAATCTCAAGAGAAAATATATTATAAATTTTTACATTAATCCTATTTAGTGTAGAATACCTATATTAATAATCCTATTCAATATAGAAAATCTAATTATATATGATTTAAATCATTGACAAGCACTTTTTCGTATTTCAATATAAATACACTTTTTAGTTTACATGTTAAATTATTAAATATTATTTATGCTAGATCCAACGCTTTTTATCTATTTATTTTATGATCTAACAGTTCTTATTTATTTTATCGTACTGAGGACCAGACTACCAACTACCAAAGAATTGGACAAAATCCTTTCTACACTTATTATTAAAACTGTATTTGGTTGTTTGTACAATTATCTTCAAATAATAAGAAGATTGTTTTGATAACAAAATAAAATATAAGTAGATTTCCTAAACAGAATAGAATTTTCAGTATGAAAAATCGTCAATTTCATCTCTCTTTTGTTTCTTGGTAGTTTTAATTGGAATTGTTAAATTATCACTAAATTAAAAATTATTTTATCAATTTCATATAGGCTGTAAAATCATCCAAATCAAGTTTTAAAAATTCAAGATAAAACACATAATAAATTGAACGTATAAAATTATATATATATATATATATATATCAATTTCATAACAATAATTTGATATGTAAACTAAAAATAAATAAATAATAAAAAATAGTATAATAAATATTAGAAAAAGAACCGTGCGTTGCACGGGTTATAAGCTAGTATATGTAAAGTGCATAATAATATTGCAAACCCACTGACTAAGGCTTTGTAGCAGCAGAAGCGCGAAAGTCACACTAGTTCCGTATGTATTGGATACATGGGATATTGGCTCTAGTGCAAGTGAGAGATTGTTAGTGTTTGTGCCCTAGAAACAATACTTTTATGTTTTAGGGAAAACATTTATTAATAAGAATTATGTTTTGTTGATTATTATTAATTTATTTATTATGTCTTTATTTACTGCGTTATAAATGTTAGCACTCCTATAACTAGGAGGGTTAAATCCAATCTAGATCATTCATATTTCTGATACGATTCATAATGTACCAAATGTCCACTTTTATCATCACCCGATCAAAGGTAACTTTTAATGTAATCAAAGTATATTAATTCTCGTATAGAAATACAATGATTTCAGGTATTAGGATCATTACACCATTATCACTGTGAGAATTACTTATGACACTGATAACATGTAGAATCTCACGGTGGGTCAATCCAATGCCATGTACCCTTACATGCACCTAAGTTTTGACTTTAGTATCACCACACCTATGACCAATGAAATTATGATACGCACTATATATATTTAAGTATGTGACTTGAAAACGAGATTGTATGAGTAGTATCTTTATTCCTAAAATCCCTAGTCGAGTATTATTATTAAATTACATAGAGACTAGTATGTTTGTTGACTGATGACCAAATCTCATTGGTCATAGGTATGGTGATACTAAAGTCAAAACATAGGTGCATGTAAGGGTACATGGCACTGGATTAACCCACCGTGAGATTCTACATGTTATCAGTGTCATAAGTAATTCTCACAGTGATAATGGTGTAATGATCCTAAGACCAGAAATCATTATATTTCTATACGAGAATTAATATAATTTGATTATATTAAAAGTTACCTTTGACAGGGTGGTGATAAAAGTGGACATTGGATATATTATGAATCGTATGAGAAATATGAATGATCTAGATGGGATTTAACCCTCCTAGTTATAGGAGTGATATTATTGGCCTCTTGTTTGAGTGAGACTATGAAATGCACGGTCGTGCTCAAATATTGATTTGATTTAATAGTCTACTCATCGATCAAGAAAATTAAGATTAAATTATGAAGAGGATGACACATTACATGCCTCGAGTTTAATCTATCTCACGAAAGGCTTAATCGAATCACCGATTTATTATTATTACTTGGGTAGCAATGATGTATTACTAGATGTCGCTCATTGTTTATAATTTTATATTGAAAATTTAAATTATTGCCAATGTAATAATAACCTATAGGGTCACACACAAGAACGCTTGAAGGAGATTTGATTTAAATTATGAATTTAAATTAAATAGTAATTCATATTTATTTATGATATTAATTAAGTTAGACTTAATTAATTAAATAAATATAAATTTGAATTTAGTAATTATTAGAATTTGAAATATATTAGAATATTGATTAAGTGTGACTTAATTAATTATTTAATTAAGAATTCAAATTTTAATAAAAGCCCAATATGATTGGGCCACAAAAAACAGATTTGTCTCTCTATATAAACATCTTGAAGTCTCAAATTAGCTAGGAAGTTTTTAGAGAAAAACCCTAGCCGTTTGAGAGCAAAGATGGAGATAGAGAGAAATTAGTTTTCAAATGCTAGTACATCGCTCCTTTGAAGATCAAGCGTTTGTGTGGATAACGGTAGAGCGTAGATCGCGAAAGCAGGATGCGTGGTGATTCAAGTAGCTAGGATCTCTTATTGTCATCCGTTCATAAAGCTTCTTTAAGGTAATCACCTAACTCCGAATTAAATCTTTTGTTTTTGCATGGATCCTGCGGTAGGGTTTCGATTTTTATTCTTTTTGCGTTTAATTCCGCTGCATTTATATGCTCGAAACCCTTCAGTATATACACACAAATTGATTGTGGTAAAATTTGAATTGTTTTAATTATTTCTGTAATTGAAAGAAAAGAACAGATGATTGAAAAGAAAGAATGAACATCAAAAGAGGAGGATGAATAAAAAGATGGAAAGAAAAATAACAAAAATTCGTAAAAGTAGTTGACAGAACAGAAGAGGCGAGAGAGAGGGGTAAAGAGAAGAGAGCGTAAAAATATTGAATAGAACTGGAAAGATTGCATGATTGCAATGATTTTAAAAGTATCGTAAATTTGCAAATAAAACTAAAAAAAAGTAGTACAATTGATAAATACTCTAAAATCTAATGCATATAAAATTTTAACAACAATTTTATCACGTAAACTAATAACATATTATATCCTTATATATAATAAGTGTAAGAAAGATTTTATCCATAATTTTGGTTTGGACTTTTGGTTTGGTCACTGTACTACTAAAATAATGTCAACCGTTGAATATAATATTTTTAAAAATAGACGATCAAGATTATATCAAATTAAAAAGAAAATTATAATAAAAAAGGGATATAATTAAATAAGTTTGTATTAGAATTGAATTTTAAAAAGAAAATTATAATATGAAAAGGATATAATTAAAAAAAGATATATTTGCATTCTATTTATTTATTTATTAATATTAAAAAAGTTCATATTTACTATATGGGCTCTATTTTGAAATCTAGAAATCAAATTTGGATGATTTTACGGCCCACGCGAAGCTCACAAAATTATCTTTAATTTAATGATGATTTAACAATTATTATCGAAATGGAAACACTCATAATATCAAAAGAAAATATAATTATGAATTTTCACATTAATCCTATTCAGTGTAGAAGACCAATATTGATAATCCTATTCAATGTAGAAAACCAAATTATATGATTTAAATCATTGACATACACTTTTTCGTTTTTTAATATAAATACACCTTTTAGTTTACATGTTAAAAAATAAAATACTTTTTATGCTAGATCCATCATTTTTCATCTATTTATTTTATGATCTAACGATTCTTATTTATTTTATCGTATTAAAGACCAGACTATCGACTACCAAAGTTTTGGACAAAGCCACTCTTACACTCATTATTAAAACTATATTTTGTTGCTAGTAGAACTATATTAAAATAATAAGATGAGTATTTTGATAATCAAAACAAAATATAAGTGGATTTCATAAATCGAACAGAATTTTTAACGTAACAAATCGTCAATTTCTTCTCCCATATGTTTCTGCATAGTTTTAATTGGAAAATAATTATTAAACCATCATCAAATTAAAGATTATTTTGTTAATTTCATGTGGGCTGTAAAATCGTCCAAATCAAATTTTAATAATTCAAGATAGAGCACAAATATTTAATTGAACGTGTAAAATCTTATATATATATATATATATATATATATATATATATATATATATATATATATATATATATAAGATTAGGGTGCCTAAGATACGTCTCTAGTAATTTCCCTGAGATACACAGATTTTATATGCAAATATGGGATGAGCATTTTTGTAAAATCAGGATTCGTTTAAATTTTACAATATTATTAATTAGCACTGCGGGTCCAATAAGTTTTAAAGCTTATTTTTTAAAGTATCACAGAAAACTTTCATGAGGTTAATCTCATGTTCCTTTTTATATATATATATATATATAGGCTAGCGTTCAAAAAAAAACCAAAGTTAGAATAGAAACGAGAAACCAACACTAAATAAATTATATTTCATTCATTCTAAGGGCCCTGCCAGGGGCACCTTCATAAAAAAAATACTGTTCACGCGACGACGCCACTGCCATGTCATCAGCGTGAATAGTAATTTTTTTTTTTTTTACTGAATAGAGGGTAGATTATTATACTTTTTCTTTGTATTGGGGTACCCCTAGTTTGATCATTAGATTAGCTTGAAATGTTAAATTTGGGTTTGGTTTCTAATTTCTATTAGAACAAGTCCCTATATATATATATATATATATTTCAATTTATTAACAACAATTTGATATGTAAATTAATATATATAAGATTTTAAACGTTCAATTTAATATTTGTGCTCTATCTTGAATTCTTAAAATTTGATTTGGACAATTTTACAGCCCACATGAAATTAGCAAAATATTCTTTAATTTAGTGATGGCTTGACAATTATTTTCCAATTAAAACTACGCAAAAACAAAAAGAGAGAAGAAATTGATCATTCTTTACGTTGAAAATTCTATTCGATTTATGAAATCTACTTATATTTCGTTTTGATATGAAAATACCCTTTTTAGTATTTGAAGATAGTTCTATTAACAACCAAATACAATTTTAATAATAAATAAGAACATTTAGATCATAAAATAAATAGATGAAAAACAATGTATATAGCATAAAAAATATTTTATTTTTTAACGTGTAAACTAAAAAGTTTATTTATACTGAAATACAAAAATGTGTATGTCAATAATTTAAATCATATATAATTTGGTTATCTAAACTGAAAAGGATTATCAATGTAGATCTTCTACACTGAATAAGATTAATGTAAAAATTCATAATTATAATTTTCTTGAGAGTCTGAGTGTTTCCATTTCGATGATAATTGTTAAATTATCACTAAATCAAAGATAATTTTATGAATTTCGCGTGGACTGTAAAATCATCCAAATCTGATTTCTAGATCTTGGGAGAGAGCCCAAATAGTAAATATAAACTTTTTTAAATATTAATAAAGAAATTAAGTAAAATTCAATTGTATACTTTTTGAATTATATCCTTTTCATTTCATAATTTTCTTTTTAAAATTCAGTTCCAATATAACTTTTTTTAATTATATCCTTTTTAGATTATAATTTTCTACATGTAAACTAAAAAGTGTATTTTTATTGAAATACGAAAATTTGTATGTCATGATTTAAATCATATATAATTCGGTTATCAACACTGAATAGGATTATCAACGTAGGTCTTCTACACTGAATATGATTAATGTAAAAAATCGTAATTGTATTTTCTCTTGAGATTCTGAGTGTTTCCATTTCGATAATAATTGTTAAATCATCACTAAATTAAAGATAATTTTATGAGTTTCGCGTGGACTGTAAAATCATCAAAATCTAATTTTTAGATCTCGAGATGGAGCCCAAATAGTAAATAAACTTTTTTCTTTTTTGCTAATTTGATATATATATATATATTAACAAGCAAAAAAAGGGATTAACCCATGCCCAACGACAAGCCGAAGGGAAGGACTATCTATAAATAATCTACAAAGAGCAGATTACTAAAAGAAAGCAAAACTAGCAAGCTATGCTAACCAACTACATCATAAGCCAATAATACTCAAGAGATAAAAATCCACCTATACATATCCATATGAACAAACCGTTGAAACCAACTAGAAGATGCAGCTTAGTCTTGAGGTCTAACACAATTCCATGAAGTAGCTTGGTCGGGCCAAGGCACCCTTTATCGTGAAGCCTAGCATTACACTCCCTCCATAGATGATAGGAAAATATCTGAGCAGCTAGGAGAGCAACATGCCTAAGAGAACAGTCTGCAATGTGGCCCCAATTAGTCAATAAGTCCACCCACGAGGAACCAGAGTAGTAAATCTTCAACAAACCAGCTAGTTTAGAGAGAATGAAACTGCTAAAAGGACAGGTTACAAACAAGTGCGAGTTCGTCTCAGTACCTCCTACACAAAAATGACAGAACGTAGTGATATCAAGTCCAAAAGAAGCTATCCTGTGCATAGTAGACAATCGACCATGGCAAAGCAGCCACTCATGGTGAGCATAACGAGGAACTTTTAGCTGATGCCACACCAGAATATGCCACGAGACAACAGGGGTAGAAGTACGAATATCATTCCATATGTCCCAAGTTTTGATTTTACGAAGAGGTGTGCCATGCCACAATATGTCATCAGACATATTAGAGTCGAAAGCAGGGTAATCAAACTGTTGAAGCCAAATAGCAAGACCTGGGTCCAAGTGATGCAGTCTGTTAGAAGGCTGGGGCAAGGTCCATTCTCCAGAAGAAATTAAAACATGAACCTGAGCATCGTGAGTCATGTAAGACTGAGCAATAATGGTGTCAAATCGAGTGCTATCAAGACATGAAGATCTCCACCAAGGATCAAACCATAAAGAAGTCCCATGTCCATTCCCAATTTTATAGGTGATAAATTGGAGTGCCAAAGGACGTAGTTTAAGAACATTACGAAGAATCCAAGAACAATCAGTAGGCATGGTCATGGTCCAGAAGTGATGCCTCTTTAACACTGTGGTATTAACCCAGCAAGACCAGAGAGATTTACTCTTCTTCACAATGCTGCATAAATGGAATAAGAGTTGTGCTTGATTCCAGTCTCTGAGGTTTTTGAGGCCCAAACCCCCCTCTTCAATAGGAGTACAAACTCTGTCCCAGCTCACCTTAGCTCCTCCCTTCTAATTAATATTTCCCTTCCATAGGAATCTCGTAAACAGAGACTGAAGTTTCTGATGCACAGTGCCCGGAAGCATGAAATGTTTAGTCCAATATGCTTCAATAGCAAAGAGAACAGATCGTATGAGCTGCACCCTTCCGGCAAAAGATAGTAACATAAATGTCCAAGTAGAGATCCTAGCTACAACCTTATCCAGAAGAGGTATACAGTCATTATGATTGAGTTTGGAAGTCAATGGAACTCCCAAGAATTTAACTGGCAGCTCCCCATGCACTATACCATACGTTTGATCAAACCAAGAAATGAATCCTGGTGTGCAGTTACCAAAGAAAATAGAACTCTTAGAAAAGCTAGGGTGCAAACCACTCGAAGCAGCAAAACGTGAGACACAGTCCATGAGGTGAGATGTTGAGTTTTTATCACCATGAGAAAATAGAAGGACGTCATCCGCATAAAACAGATGGGTGAGCTTAAGGTCCTTACATTTCCAGTGAAATTTAAATTGAGAAGGTGACACAGCAAGGATACATGAAAAAACATTCATAGCAATCGAGAAAAGGTAAGGTGAGATAGGATCACCTTATCGAAGACCCTTTTTCCCTTCAAAAAAACCACACAAGGCTCCATTTACCTTGACAGAATAAGTTGGAGTAGATATGCAAGCAAAAATCCAACTCATAAACTTGCTAGGAAAATTGAGCTTTTGTAGTGCACCCATGATGAAATTCCAATCTATAGAATCAAATGCCTTACGTAAGTCCAACTTGATACCACATTTTGGTGCACCAGTGTCATGATTATAGCCTTGAAACAACTCCTGTTCCATGAAGACATTATCAGAAATACTACGCCCTGGGATAAATGTTGATTGAGAAATGCTGACCAAGATGGGTATCACTGCTTTTAAACGAGAAACCAAATTTTTTGCAATGCACTTATATGGGATGGAACAGAGAGAAATAGGACGAAATTCAGTCATGTTTTTAGGTGTAGAAACCTTAGGTATCAGAGCAATGCTAGTGGCATTTATAGACCTATGCAGCAAGGAGGGGTCAAAGAAGCTCCTAACAGCTTCACAAAAAGTTTCACCAACAATGTCCCATGTTGCAAGAAAGAACTCTACAGTGAATCAATCCGGCCCTAGGGCCTTATTCTTTTTCATGCCTTTCAAAGTGGCCAAACTAAGACCATTAGAGACAGGTCCTTCCAGAATATAAGCCTGAGAAGGAAATAATGTAGAACAGGTAAAACTGTTGAAGTCAAAAGAAGGCATGTCCTGTGCAGTCCCAAGAGAACTAGAAAAGAAATCCACTGCAACTTTAGAAACTTGCTTATGGCCCAGAACCAGGTCACCACTCGAGTTCTCAATAGCTAGCAGCTTGTTTGTGTTCCAGTTTTCCTTTATCTGATTAAAAAAGAAACTTGTGTTACTGTCTCCAATATTGAGCCATTTTACTCGAGATTTCTGCAAGAGCAGAGCTTCTTCTTCAAGAATAGCACTATCCAGCTGTTTAGAGACCTCCAATTCTTTTTGAAGTAATTCAGTGTTGTCATTGTCGATAGCAAGAGAGGCTTGAATATCATTAAGCAAGACTCGAGCATGAGAGACATTAGTATGAACATTGCCATGGGCTTTATTCAAAGCTACCAACTCCTTTTTGACCTCCTTTAGCTTACGCATGAGAATGACCATAGGATCCCCATACCACTGATTAGAACAAACTCTAGAAACAGCAGATAAAAAACCCTTAACATCCTTCATATAATTGAAAAACTAAAAAGATTTGTGAATCTTCTCTAGCTTCATGGGAACAGAGCACAATAAAGGATAGTGGTCCATCGTCTCTTTGTTTTTGACAAGAACAAAGCTATCACTAAAGTTATTGAACCATTCCTTGTTGCAGAGCATCCTGTCAAGACGTTTTTGAACAAGATTCGAGACTCTTTTATTGGTCCAAGTAAACAGAGGTCCTATCGTTTTAATATGACCCAGAGAAGCATCATAAACACAGTCGTGGAAGGACTGCATTCCGGGAGTCCAGTGTTCACGTCCCCCTTTTACTTCATCCAAAGCAAGCATGCAGTTAAAATCTCCAGTGATACACCATGGGATAGATATTAGATGGCTCAGACTAACAATGTCATGCCACAGAGGCTCTCTTTGATGATCTTTATTATGGGCATAGATAAACGTAGCACAAAAGGTGATTTGATTTTCTATAAAAGTAGCAAAACAAGTAATTTGTTGAGATGATTTAGAGTGCACCGAGATGGACCAAATCGAAGGATCCCAGCCAACCCAAATCCTCATAATCATGCTCCTTATAATTGTGGATCCATTTCCACTTTTTATTAATACGTTTAGATATAGTGATAGAGTTTTCAATACGCACTTTAGTTTCAACTAGGCTCATAAAAGACAAATGGTTTTTTGAAATAAAATTGATTACCTCCTTTTGATGAGGGCTCTTATTCAACCCTCTCACGTTCCAAAGAGCAAAATTCATTGATGAGTTTGAGTGGCTAGCTTCCCTGCTAACCTCAGGCTTCTTATAATGGGCTTCCCAGAAATAGAGACACGCTCTTCTTCACTATGATGGTTTACTTGTTGCTCAGATTCAACTATGGTGGGAAGGCCAGGACCACCAACAACATGTAAACCTATGACCACTTGTGTTGTAGATTTTTGTGGAGATTTGCTCTGTTTCCTTTTCCTTTTGCTTGGGGATTTTATGGTATGGTAGGAACTTCACCTGGTTCAAGGGAGTTGAGCAACTCAAAAGGGTTCTCAACCTCAACAGTTGACACATGAGGCAGAATTGTAAGTGGCAGGTCCGTGCAAATATCCCGATTAGGGATATTTTGATCAAGCTCCTCTAAATTGTCTTGATCACCCAGATCCACATTAGTATTAATACCCTGTTCTTCATTGAGGATCTGGTCCTCATCCATGACCACATCGCAGCCAGCAAATTTACCAATGATATAAGAGACCATACCTTGGTTTTCAAAAAGACTTTCATTAGGGGCAGAGCAATCCACTGTCCCTTTAGTGGAACACTCCCCTGTTTCGTTACCAACCTTGTCACCCTGTTTTTTACCATCTCTGTTCTGTGGTGGTTTAGGCCTAACATTTCTTGTGGGTTTTACAGCATCTGGATTATCAGAGCATCGATCCAAGGAATGACCAAACGCCTTGCACAAAGAATATGAGTACGGAAGCTAAGGGTACAAAATCTCCACCTTTTCTCGATCCTCAACACCATTGCAAACCACATCAACCCAAGCAAAGTCAGGTCTTGGTCCATTGTATTCCAGTTCCACCTGAACCCCATCATATTTTAGTGGTTCAAAACGAGCAGTGGCTTCATCAAATTTCAATGGTTTGCCAACACCCTTAGCAATAGAAGTGAGTCCATCCCGGCTCCAATATGAATGTGGGACATCAACCAATTTAATCCATACTGGAAATTTCGTAATCACATTTCTCTTGAACTTAGAACCTTCCATCCAAGGTTGTAAGTACATGGTTTTTCCACCAATAGACACAGAATTCATGCTTAACACCACATCCTTTTCATGAACCGAGTTGAACTTAAAAGTGTAATACCCTTTCGAGCTGTAAAAAACTCTAGATAGACCTCGATGCTGCCACAATTTAATGGCATGTTCTTTAACAAATTTAAAGGCAAAACTGCATCCAATGAAGTTCCCAATTAAGCTCGTATCCCATAGTTTGTGAGCATTAACATGAAATTCACGGGGAGGTTTGATATTAACAGACCCATCAGCGTTGTAAGAAATTAAGTCCTTCAAGTTAGAGCTACTGTCCTCAACAATTTCAGCATCTGGAATACTTTTATTAAAAACATTACTCCAAGTAATATTTTTCTTAATTTTACTGGTCTCTCCTTGATCAACAGTAGCAAGACTAATAACACCATTGCAAATTTGAAAATTTTCTTGTAAATTTTCCAGACTAATAGGAAAAGCAGGGTTACCTTTAGGACAAGAAGCTTGTATGTGCACTGAATTAACCTCCTCCGGTGAGTGAACAGGAGTTATGCCATGGCTAGCTCCAGAAGAGGCACCAACAGCATTACCACTAGCATTACGCACAGAACCATCATTAAGAATGAGCTGAATTTGTTCTCTCATTCTCTGATGTGTTCTTGGTGAGAGAGGTTCGCCCATAACTTCATTAGTGTTGAGAGATCCGTTATCTTGCTCAAAGTGAACAGGTTGAGGGTGGTTGAGAGCTGGAGCAGCATAGTTACGACCAATGAAGGCCACAAACTCATCAGAATCCATGGAGCCAGAGTTTTCCAAGTTCCGGGAACCCATCGAAAAACACAAACATCACAGATCGAGACTAAAAGTGAGTAGATCTGACAGAGGAGAGTGAGAAGAACAAGGAAATCAGGAGCGTGGGGCTAGTGAAGTGAAAGATAGTCATGAAAAAATCGGTCAAAGATGGAGTTAGAGCTATTTTTCGATGAGCGGGAAAAGAAAAAGGTGAAAAGTGTTTAGGGGGACTGAAAAAGTTAGAGAGAAGGGAGAGCATTTTTTTTTCTTTCTCTCTCTAACGAAAACATCGTATGATACGATTTGATAACTGATAAATCGTAATCTTTAAAACAACAACGACAATAAAGATTACAAGCTATCATTAATAATATGCAAACACAAGTAGATCAAGATTTCTCACAAAATAAATATTTTATTTATCTTGTGAAGTGTTGCTACAACCTAGAGAAAATGGTGTTTTTCTCCAACTTTGATTTCTTGAGAGATACAAGATTTATGCGTGTGTTGTGTACAAATAAACTTTTTTTTAATATTAATAAAAAAAATAAGTAAAATTTAATTGTATTCTTTCTGAATTTTATCCTTTTTATATTCAATTCCAATATAACCTTTTTAATTATATTCTTTTTAGATTATAATTTTTTTTTTAATATGATATAGTCTTGCTAGTATAGTGATCAAACCAAAGATAGTACAAGTGATCAAACCAAAGATAGTACAGTGACCAAACCAGCTTATTATATAAGGATATAATTAGAAAGGGAGCCGTGCGTTACACGGGTTATAAGCCGGTAAATACTAAAACATAATAAATTAATATAATTTTACATGGTTTATAATCTACTCCCTCCGTTCCATCTATTTCTTAACAAAAAAATTTCACTTCTTGGCACACATTTTAAGGTATATATAAAGTACAGTTGCATAACTTATTTTTATAATTTTCTTTTTTGATATTAAATTTTTATTCAGAAGAAAAAAATTAAAAATAAATTATGGAACTATATATACTTTAAAAGAGTCTTGAAATGCGTGTGAGGCCTCCGTCTCCCAATGTTAACAAATGGGTGTGACGGAGGGAGTATTATACATCAATGTCAGGAACTAATTTACCACTGCACAAAAATCCATTTTTACCTGCGACCAAGTCCATGAATTCATCAATGCGAGATGCATTCATAATAAATTCAAAGATCTCAGTAGATATACCGCATGTCCTAGTGTCCTACCCAACACCGGCATTCATAAATTTGTTACCCCTTGATTCGACACTTCTTTTACATTTGCCCCTCAAATTTTACTATGCTTAAGAATTGAAGATGTCACAACTGTCTGACATTCAAATTGGGAGGTATGTGTAGCCCATTGAGATATTAAGGCCAGTAACAGATCAGGAGTCAGGTAATTATACCTAATCTGCATATACTCATGGATTGTATCCTTGTTGTATTGGTGTGCTTATATTTCCTTAAAATCAAGGAGAGGGGGGCGGAATGGGGGTGGCAATATAGGCTGAAGCCCTTAGTAAAAAACTTTTAATACAGCCACGATTTTTAGTTAAGAATCAGTAGAAAATTTATTTAAAGCCCTGGCTAACTTCTAAAATTTGGCGAAAATTTATTTTAGCCTCGGCTGTTTTATGATCCTGGTTTCGGCGAAAATTTATTTTAGCCTCGGCTGTTTTTTGATCCTGGTTTCGCTAAAGATAACATAAATCAATAACTGTTACATAAAAAGAAATTTAAAAGGTCTCATGCGAGAAATAGTACAGGAGTTATAGATTTTGCTGATACGTAGCTTTCGGTGAATCCAGGATAATAAATATAGTACCACTACAACTACTAGTCTACAAGTCTACTAGTATCAACATCGAAGAAGCTTATTATGACGCTTTATCCGAAGACGACAGCAGAAGACATGCAAAATTTACTACACACATAATGCAGAACTGATCTATCGGGATTGATAGATATGGAATTGATTTTTTCTATTTACGTGTTTCTTAGTACTTTCCAGTTCATTTTAAGAAGCTAGCGATGAATACCGCGTGTGTGCTCCCTGTACGTGTTTACACACGCTTTTATTACAAACAAATTAAGAGTACTCACAAATCATAGATCCCACAGCAAGGCACTAGTACTTGGGAGATCATCTCATCTTTGCTTGCAAGTTTTTAAAACCCTGGCTGCTAAAGTTTTTCTCAGAGCGGGTGATTCGGTGGTTGAGTGAAATTATTGGTCCTCTTAAATGTGCATAAACATATGACATTAGTAAATATAATGGGTACGTCCTCGTATGCTAGGTACCGATCTCATAATTAATCAGCATATTATAATAAAACAATTAAACGAGAAATTGGACTGCTCAGATTTTAATGTGATAGAATATAATTTACATATATTTTAGAGGATTTTATTCCCACATTTAATGAGCTTTTGCGAATAATCGTATCGATTTAATAAGTTTTATTGGAGTTTATTGCAGGAAATAAATAATTCCCAAACTTGGAAGGAATTGAGTTTATTTGGACTTAAATTACTAGAAAATTCGTAACTATTGGGCAGCTTGCGTGTACATCACTGTTTGGGCCATAACTTGAGTTTCAGACATCAGAATTGGGTGATCTTACAGCCCACGCGAAGATAACAGAATTTTCTACAAGTCAAAGGTGGTCCAATATCAATATTCCAACTGGAGAAGCCCAGAAACAGGCCTGAAAGACAGATGACGAATTTCACTTCCTGGAATCCTATTTCAATTCTAATTACGGCAAATCTTGGACAACAAATTCTTATCCAACACAAAGAGGGAAATTACCAGAAGTCTACGAGGCTTATCTAATTCAAGGAGGATATTTCTTTTTTTATTCCTACTTCTATTACAATTGTAATATTTTATTAGCTGTTTCCTACTTAGTTTTGGTTAGCTAAGTTTTAGGCTCCTGGTGCCTATATAAACACATCTAGGGGTATTGTTTTATAATCCAATCTTAGAGATCAAAAGCATTGGTACGTATACTTTTGTAAACACTTTTTCTCTATTCTTATAATTATGTGTTCTTATATTCATTCTTGTTTTGTTAATTCAATCATGTGTGAGTAGTTTATTAATCTAGGGTTGAGTTGAACCCTAGTTATGGTCGATGTGTGAATTCCCCAATTTGATTGTTTAATTGCTCTTGCTTATTGAGTTGTTTTAATTAGCAATTGCAGATCAGACGTGATTATGTGTATTGTTTGAACCATTATCTATTTATCAACGAGAGTTGGATTTAGATGGTTGTGATTTATCCAATAAGAACATGAACTTCTCCATGAGAATAGGTAGAACGGATTGTTAGGAAGTTAGGGTGCTGTTATTAATGTCTCTGAATTGCATGATACCATGAGAATAGGCTTGATTGTATTTTAGAGAAGCCATTAATACCCGAGAGGGATTATTGGTATTTATAGGGCGCATCTTTCCTGTTGAGTATTATACGATTAATTGGGGAGGAAAATTCACGATTGCATTGACCATGCTAGTGGGGATACTTAATTCTGGATGTTTTTAGATCTGATTAGTATAAACACAATTCTTCTTAGTATAAATTAGTTTAATTAAATCCTCAAAATTTATTGTGTTACTTGCTTAGCTAAATTAAATCAGAAAAAGACTGGTGATTGGCACTTTTGTCTCTGTGGGAACGACTCTGACTTACCCTACTGCATAGTTAGAAGGATTTGTTAGATTTTTATTATTTGATAGGCACGCGACAGCCTTGTCAAATTTTTTGCGCCGCTGCCGGGGAACAAAGCAGTGTTAGATTAGTTAATTTTTGAATTTGTTTAGCTAAGTTGTTTAGTTTAGTTGCTTCGGCTATTATACCCTTGTTATTTGATCATTGTGTAGTGTTCTCTTGTTGCATGCACACCAGAAGTTCAGGTACAGAAAATCTAATTCCTCTTGATCCTGAAATTGAAGCTACAGCAAGGAGGCAAAAAGGCAAGCAAAAGAAAAACAAGAACAAGGTAGTTATGGACGACCAACCAGCTAAGGCTCTCAGGGAGCTTGGTATGCCAGATGCTACAGGCGTACTCTCAAGCATTCTGAGGCCAGCAATTGCAGCCACTCACTTCGAACTCAAGCCTCAATTCATTCAATTCATATCCAATGACTCTTTCGCAGGATTGTCATCTGAAAATCCTGTTGATCATCTTGAGAGCTTTCTGGAGAAGTGTGATACGATAAAGATGACCAATGTCAGTGATGAAGCTATAAAGCTGCGATTATTTCCATTCTCTCTTCGAGATGCAGCAAAAGATTGGTTGAAGGATGAAGGACCAAATACATTCACTACTTGGGATAGTCTTGCAAAGGCTTTTCTACTTAAATTCTTCAGTCAGAAGAAGACCTCTAAGCTACGGAATGAGATTTCTAATTTTCGTCAAGATGATGACGAGTCACTTCATGATGCTTGGAGGAAATTTAAGCGACTTCAAAGACAGTGCCCTCACCATGGAATTCCTGACTGGCTGTTGATCCAAACATTCTATAATGGGTTAACACAAGAGTTCCGAAACTTTGTTGATGCATCTGCTGGGGGAAGCATTATGAACAAGAGTACTGAAGAGGCCAAAGCTTTGTTAGACGAGATGGGGTCTAATGACAATTTTCCATACAGTGATCGAAATCATCCAAAGAAGGGTGGTAAGTATGAGGTTGATGCTCTAACCATGTTGAATACTACTATGCAGGCTATGGTTAAAAAGATTGAGCAATTGGATGCTCGAAGCACTTCATCTACTGTTGCTTCATGTGAGATATGTGGTGTTGTTGGACACACCAAACTTGCTTGTCAGTACAATCCGTCTGGAATGGAATAGGCAAATGCTCTTTACAATCAGAACCAGAGGCCGCAGTATAATCCTTACTCCAACACGTACAATCCAGGTTGGAGAGATCATCCAAACTTCTCTTACAGGAACAATCAGGGACAAGCTCAATCTTCGCAGAATAATTTTTCTCAGCCTCCTGGTTTTCAACAAGCTCAGCCGCAGAAATCTAACTTGGAGAATCTCATGGAAGGATTTATTGCTACACAGTCAAAGAAGAATGAGCATTTTGATTCGAGCATCAACGAGATAAAAGCTCACAACAAATTGATGGAGAATACTATCACTCAGATTTCTCAACAGTTGAGCCAGCTCAATAAATCTTCAGGCCAACTTCCTGGTCAAACGGAGCAACCACAAAGGGGTCATATCAATGCTGTAACCTTGAGGAGTGGTAAAGACTTGAACCAGCCGGAAATGATCGTGAGCAAAAATGTTGTGAATGCTAAGGAAAGTGAAAAGGAGATTTCAACTGAGAAACCGGTAGAACCAGAGGTCGTGGAAAAAGAAAAGAAAGATTCAGAAGCTATTCTTCCTAAGCCATATGTGCCACCTGTTCCTTTTCCACAAAGGTTGGCACAAGCAAAGCTAGAGAAGAAGTATGGTAAATTCCTTGAAATCTTGCAGAAGCTACATATCAATATTCCATTCATGGATGCTATCACTGAGATGCCGTCTTATGCAAAGTTCTTGAAAGATATTTTGTCAAGGAAGAGGAAGATTGAGGAAAGCTCTACCATCTCACTAACAGCAGAGTGCAGTGCCATCTTGCAAAATGATCTTCCAAAGAAGTTAGCGGATCCAGGTAGCTATTCTATCCCTGTTCAGCTTGGGGATGTTGAAATCAAAAGAGCTTTGTGTGATCTTGGAGCAAGTGTCAGTCTGATGCCGCTATCAATTTGTGAAAAGCTTCAGATTGGTGAACTGAAACCCACACGCATCTCTCTACAATTGGCAGACAGAAGTGTGAAATTTCCACTTGGAATTCTTGAAGATGTGCCCCTTAAGGTAGGAAAGTTTTATATTCCGTGTGATTTTGTTGTCATGGAAATGGAAGAAGATGCAAATATTCCTATCATTCTTGGGAGGCCTTTCTTAGCAACAGCTGGAGCTATCATAGACATGAAAAATGGAAGAATCTCTTTTGAGGTAGGTGAGGAGAAGATGGAATTCAAACTTCAAAGCACAATGGGACATCCTTCTACGGATGAGTCTGTATATAGGGTGGATGCACTAGAGGAAGTGATCGACACGAAAGCCAAAATTCTATTATCTGAGGATCCACTTCAAGCTGTTCTTGAGGGTAGCGTTGATGAAGAAAGTGGAGAGTGTATGAGTTACGAGAAGCTTTTGGATGCAGCACCTACATATAAGCATGAACATTCTAATGTACTACAGCATGGGGAAGTAAAGGAGAGTTCCACGCCTCCTAAGGTAGAACTGAAACCACTACCTGCATCTTTGAAATATGTGTTTATGGGCCCTAATGAATCATATCCTATCATCGTTAATTCTGAGCTTGATGACCTTCAAATTGAGCAATTGCTCACTGTTCTGAAGAAATACAAAAATGTTATTGGGTATTCCATTGATGATATCAAGGGCATTAATCCATCATTCTGCATGCATAAGATCATTCTAGAAGATGAGCAAGCTTCTTCTATTGAGCCTCAACGGAGACTCAATCCTAATATGATGGAGGTGGTCAAAAAGGAGGTTTTGAAACTTCTTGATGCAGGTATAATCTATCCTATCTCTGATAGTAAGTGGGTCAGTCCGGTGCATGTTGTTCCAAAGAAAGGAGGAATGACTGTGGTGAAGAATGATAAGGGTGAGTTGATTTCTACTAGAACTGTTACAGGGTGGCGCATGTGCATTGATTATCGGAAATTGAATAAGGCCACAAGGAAAGATCATTTTCCTCTCCCTTTTATTGATCAAATGCTTGAAAGGTTGGCGAAACATTCTTACTTCTGCTTCTTAGATGGATATTCAGGCTTTTTCCAGATTCCTATCCATCCGAATGATCAAGAGAAGACAACTTTCACATGTCCCTATGGTACATTTGCATATCGTCGAATGCCATTTGGTTTATGTTGTGCTCCTCCCACTTTTCAGCGATGTATGATGGCAATATTCTCAGATTTCATTGAAGACATTATGGAGGTTTTTATGGATGACTTCTCAGTTGGTGGAACTTCTTTTGATGTATGTTTACATAACTTGGAGAAGGTGCTTCATAGATGTCAAGAAGTTAATCTCATTCTCAATTGGGAAAAATGCCACTTTATGGTACAAGAGGGAGTTGTCTTGGGTCATGTTGTTTCGAATAGAGGCATTGAAGTTGACAAAGCCAAGGTTGAGGTGATTGAGCGCTTACCACCCCCTACTTCAGTCAAGGGGATAAGAAGTTTTCTAGGTCATGCAGGATTCTATCGTCGTTTCATCAAAGATTTTTCGAAGATTGCTAGACCTCTTACCGAGCTCTTGGGTAAGGAGGTACCTTTTGTGTTCACTGATGCTTGTGTTGAGGCTTTTGAAACATTGAAGAAAGCACTTGTTTCTGCTCCAATTATACAACCACCGGATTGGAGTCTACCATTTGAGATAATGTGTGATGCTAGTGATCAAGCTGTTGGTGCAGTCCTAGGCCAAAGGAAAGATGGAAAGCTACATGCTATATACTATATAAGCAAGACCTTGGATGGGGCTCAGATTAATTATGCAACCACGGAGAAAGAATTGCTAGCAGTGGTGTATTCTATGGAAAAATTTCGATCTTATCTCGTTGGTTCGAAAGTTATTGTTCACACGGATCATGCAGCTTTGAGATACTTGATGAATAAGAAGGATGCTAAACCACGTATGATTCGATGGATTTTGCTTCTTCAAGAATTTGACTTAGAGATTAAAGATAAGAAAGGAGCCGAGAATGTGGTTGCCGATCATCTTTCACGCCTTGCTCTTGATAAGGATGACGGTAAATCTACTCCGATTGATGATTCTTTTCCTGACGATCATCTACTTTCTCTTGCAAGTTTAGAGGTTCCTTGGTATGCTGACATAGCTAATTTTTTAGCTAGTGGAACTGTTCCTCATGGTTATTCATCGCAGCAAAAGAAGAAGTTTTTCTATGATGTGAGGAAGCATTTTTGGGATGATCCTTTTCTTTATAAGTCTTGTGCAGATGGAGTCATTAGAAGATGTGTTCCAGATAATGAGATTTCCTCTATAATCTCACATTGTCACGATTTGCCAAGTGGTGGTCATGCAAGTACTACGAAATCTGCTGCAAAGATTCTTCAGTGCGGTTTTTATTGGCCAACTCTTTTTAAAGATGTCAACCAGTATGTTCAATCTTGTGATCGTTGTCAAAGAACGGGGAATATTTCAAGACGTAATGAGATGCCTCTCAATAGCATTCTTGAAGTGGAGCTTTTTGATGTTTGGGGAGTGGATTTCATGGGACCTTTCCCTCCATCTTTTAAGAACAGGTATATCTTGGTAGCTGTGGATTACGTCTCAAAATGGGTTGAAGCCATTGCATCTCCCACTAATGATGCTCGTGTGGTGAGCAAGTTCTTTAAGAAGACGATTTTTCCTAGATTTGGAGTGCCAAGGATTTTGATTAGTGATGGAGGAAAGCATTTTCTCGAGAATCGTTTTGAAGCTATGTTGAAGAAATATGGAGTTTATCATAAGGTGGGACTTTCTTATCATCCCCAAACCAGTGGTCAGGTGGAGATCTCTAACCGTGAAATAAAGACTATCTTGGAGAAGACAGTTGCAAAATCAAGGAAGGATTGGTCTATGAAGCTTGATGATGCACTTTGGGCGTACAGAACTGCGTTTAAGACACCTATTGGGACAACTCCGTATAGATTGGTATATGGAAAAGCATGTCATCTTCCCGTTGAGTTGGAGCACCGTGCATTTTGGGCTATCAAGGGTTTGAATTTTGATATGTTAGCAGTGGGTGAGAAGAGACTTCTACAACTGAATGAGCTTGATGAGCTTCGTTTTGAGGCTTATGAAAGTTCAAGGCTTTACAAGGAGAGAACAAAGAAGTGGCATGACAAAGGGCTGTTACGAAGGGAATTCAAAGAAGGGGAGTTAGTTCTTCTATTCAATTCAAGGTTGAGACTTTTTCCTGGAAAACTTCGTTCTAGGTGGTCTGGTCCGTTCAAGGTACGCAAGGTTTTTCCGTATGGTGCTGTTGAATTGATCAATAGCAATGGAGAGTCATTTAAGGTGAATGGGCAAAGAGTGAAGCACTATAGAGCTGGTGCACCAGTTAATGAGGAGGCGGATATTCAGCTATCTTCTCCTTCTGCAGATTGATTGATGAGTCGGTGTCGGGCTAACGACGTTAAACAAATGCGCTTCGTGGGAGGCAACCCATGTATTGTGAGTATTTCTTTCATGTTTTTCGATAGAGTGTGTCAATGAGGACATTGACCCATTTAAGTGTGGGGATGTGTTCTCATGTGTTGTAGTTATATGTATATGCTAAAAAAAAAAAAAAATCCAAACAAATTAAAAAATTGAAAAACACCAAAAATAATTCTAGCCATGCGAAGATTACTTGTGTAAATGCACCCATGCATGCTGTTAGAAATCTTGTGTTTATGGATGCTTTTGATTGAGAGATGATATGTGATGTTCTTGTGCACACACGTACACTAGCAAGTAGAAACTGGTAGACTTATTGAATGTGGTAAGGGATTAGAATGACATGAATATGTGCAAGATAATTTGGTCTTTATGCTTTGAGTACAAGTAGGTACGTTAGAGAGACTTCTATTTGGGATTGATTGTGCTGCTTTTACACACCAAGCGAGTTTTGAGCCTATATGCATATCTTTTGCATGATTTTTCGTTTGCTTGAGTGTCCACTTGTTATTTGCATTGCTAGCACGTGTTTGAGGTCTTTCTTGAGACGCATGACATTAATTGGTGACAACATGATAAAGGCAATAGGTTAACCTCATATTTCCCATATTACCAAACCATTTATACATGATCAATTAGTTAACCCTTTGAGCTTAATCCTATTCTTTCGGTGACACACCACGTTACTTGCCATATATCCTTTTTATTGTATTGGCCTTACATTAATTTGAACCCAATTGTCAAAGGCTAGTATTGTTCTTAAGGGAGTAATAAGGTGTGCATGAAGGGGGGGTATTGATGATCATAACTTTGGGGAAATTTTGAGTTGGGTTGTGTACTTGTTAGTCGAAATTTGTAAAATATCAATGGATCATTGTTCTTGCTTGCTATTAGCTCTTTCTGAAAAAAAAAAAAAAAAAAGAAAAAATCAGAAAAAGAAAAAAATAATAATAAATTGGAGAGCATTCTTATCTTGTATGATCCTACTTTGATTCGGCTAGTCAAGTTGTTATAAATAAAAGCTCAAGTGTGGGGATGAAAGTATGGGAGTTGTTAATTTCATTGTTGAGTACTATGCTTTTGTCTTAACCTTCTTTGGCTTTACTTGACATACCTTGTCCCTAGCCTACATTACAACCCTAATAAAAGACCTTTTGATTGTCATTGATTGTGTATGTTGTGTTGAGAGTTAGATTGATACCACGTGTAAAGCATGCTTATGATATTGATGGAGTTGAGTGATATACTTACCACCCTGTTTGGAGTGAATATCTTTTGTGAGTGAATGGTGAGTTTTTGCTTTTGCATAGGAGATCCCAGGTTTTGTCTCAAAGATGTGCTCTTGTGTGCTTAGCATGTTTACCAATGATTTTTGCATTTGACATGGAATTCTATGATGTTATTCATGTGATTTGAGTATGCTATGTGGATACTTGCACTTTAGACACCAAGGCATTGCATTTTCATTTTGATTCTTAAGTGGATATGGCATGAGAGGACTTTGTGTGTGTGGTATTGTGTTGATGTGTGGTCTTTTGCATGAGCTAGATGGATTTTGTGGGTATATTCGCTATAAGCCCTCACGAGACCCTACTCGTCCACTAGGGCTACCTAGGGGTTTAAAGGACTTGTTGCATATGTTAAATGCAACCGTGATCACCTACGGAAGTGGTACTAATTAGTTAGTATAGTTATTATTTTAGCTTGCACGAGGACGCGCAAAGTGCTAAGTGTGGGGATATTTGATAGAATATAATTTACATATATTTTAGAGGATTTTATTCCCACATTTAATGAGCTTTTGCGAATAATCGTGTCGATTTAATAAGTTTTATTGGAGTTTATTGCAGGAAATAAATAATTCCCAAACTTGGAAGGAATTGAGTTTATTTGGACTTAAATTACTAGAAAATTCGTAACTATTGGGCAGCTTGCGTGTACATCACTGTTTGGGCCATAACTTGAGTTTCAGACATCAGAATTGGGTGATCTTACAGCCCACGCGAAGATAACAGAATTTTCTACAAGTCAAAGGTGGTCCAATATCAATATTCCAACTGGAGAAGCCCAGAAACAGGCCTGAAAGACAGATGACGAATTTCACTTCCTGGAATCCTATTTCAATTCTAATTACGGCAAATCTTGGACAACAAATTCTTATCCAACACAAAGAGGGAAATTACCAGAAGTCTACGAGGCTTATCTAATTCAAGGAGGATATTTCTTTTTTTATTCCTACTTCTATTACAATTGTAATATTTTCCTACTTAGTTTTGGTTAGCTAAGTTTTAGGCTCCTGGTGCCTATATAAACACATCTAGGGGTATTGTTTTATAATCCAATCTTAGAGATCAAAAGCATTGGTACGTATACTTTTGTAAACACTTTTTCTCTATTCTTATAATTATGTGTTCTTATATTCATTCTTGTTTTGTTAATTCAATCATGTGTGAGTAGTTTATTAATCTAGGGTTGAGTTGAACCCTAGTTATGGTCGATGTGTGAATTCCCCAATTTGATTGTTTAATTGCTCTTGCTTATTGAGTTGTTTTAATTAGCAATTGCAGATCAGACGTGATTATGTGTATTGTTTGAACCATTATCTATTTATCAACGAGAGTTGGATTTAGATGGTTGTGATTTATCCAATAAGAACATGAACTTCTCCATGAGAATAGGTAGAACGGATTGTTAGGAAGTTAGGGTGCTGTTATTAATGTCTCTGAATTGCATGATACCATGAGAATAGGCTTGATTGTATTTTAGAGAAGCCATTAATACCCGAGAGGGATTATTGGTATTTATAGGGCGCATCTTTCCTGTTGAGTATTATACGATTAATTGGGGAGGAAAATTCACGATTGCATTGACCATGCTAGTGGGGATACTTAATTCTGGATGTTTTTAGATCTGATTAGTATAAACACAATTCTTCTTAGTATAAATTAGTTTAATTAAATCCTCAAAATTTATTGTGTTACTTGCTTAGCTAAATTAAATCAGAAAAAGACTGGTGATTGGCACTTTTGTCTCTGTGGGAACGACTCTGACTTACCCTACTGCATAGTTAGAAGAATTTGTTAGATTTTTATTATTTGATAGGCACGCGACAGCCTTGTCATAATGCATAATAGATTACGGATATGATCTCGACTGTGTAATTTTAAAGGAAGGTAGAGCTATATATAAATAGAATGGACCCGCAAGGGTTACAGTAGCTTTATCTATATCAGCTGTTCTCTCGTACTATATATTGCTGACTTCCCGATCTACACATACCGCTTTTCCTACAACTACTACCTCTTCTATCCCCTGCATCTACACATACCAGAGTTGTCATACACACTGATCTTTCCTAGACTTCATCACTCATATGCTAGTAATATTGACATTGTTATCGGTGTCTGCATTATGGCTTTCTTGTTTCTTCCACTAGTTATCTTTATATTTACTAGTATTCTTTATGTGCCTTACTCAAGCAATGCAGCAGGTGGCAATTGGCCACCTTCCCCCGGCTATTGGCCAAGCTCCAAAGTCAGGTCTATGAGATTTTATCAAGGTTATCGAAATCTCTGGGGACCTTCACATCAGAAAGTCGACAACAGTGCACTTACTATATGGCTTGACAGTACTTCAGGTTACGCCTTCTTCATGATCATGTAACAATTATTTATATTTGTATGTACATTTAGTTTGGTTTTGATGTATGTTTAATTAGACGGCAATGAGGTCCTGACCTAGCTAGTGGTCTGAGTTACTCTGTTCATGATGTGTCACATGTTCGAGTTTGTACTTGTGGCTGAGGGTCTCACATGGATAAAAATAAATAAATAAAATTCGTACTGTACTAAGCTTTAGAAAGTGTCATTTCTTGTATTTTCAAATCTGATTTAGGTTTCCTAAGTTGTACTCGATCATCAATTATTATGATAAGTTGATAACATTTATCTGATCGTAGTATGTACAGGTAGTGGATTTAAGTCTATGCGGCCCTTTAGATCCGGTTACTTTGGCACCTCCATCAAGCTCCAACCTGGTTATACTGCAGGAGTCATAACAGCTTTCTACGTGAGTTTGTTCATGTATATATTCATTTTACTAAGCACGGGTTTTAGATTAAACACGAACCGACATTAAAATATTATCGAATTCAGGATGAAGTTAAAAAAAATTAAAGTAAATAAATCGTATAATTATGTTGTTGTAAGGAATCAAACCCGAATTTAGTGATAACCAAATTTTGTATTTTATTACTTTGTTACTATTGCGTACCACTAAAACATGGTTTTTTACATTAATAAAGAGTATAAATGCGCTTGACAATTTTTTTCCCCTTCTTATTGATTAAATATATTATAGAAAATGGTCTTAAACTGTATATTTGTGATTACTGTTGACTATTTAAGGATGTTTGTGATACTTCATAGACTCAGAATTATTAACTGGTGTCTGCAGCTCTCTAACAGCGAAGCTCACCCGGGGTTCCACGATGAGGTGGACATTGAATTCCTGGGCACAACGTTTGGGAAACCTTATACACTACAAACAAATGTTTATATCAGAGGAAGTGGAGACGGCACGATAATAGGGAGAGAAATGAAGTTTCATCTCTGGTTTGATCCCACCAAAAATTTTCACCATTACGCAATCTTGTGGTCTGTTAATGAGCTTATGTAAGTCGTCAATATGCTGCTACTAGCTACTACTGCTTCTGCATTAATATTATTGTTCATTACCAAGTTACTAGTCAGATAGTGCATAAACTAGTTTAATTTTTTCTCTTCAATAATTGTGCTATCATAATTAGCATAGTTAACCACAGTGACTTGCAAGTTGTTTGGTGTTTCCTAACCACGAGGTAGATGAAAGTTATTATCCAAGTGGGTACGTTCTTCATTCACAGTGAAAAAAATAAGCACTATCTACATGCAGTTTTACACTAGAAAACAGGAATGTTTTAGACCTTTTACGAAAGATAGTGTCTAGGTGAAGTGAATTTGAATCACTCTGGACAATTTTTGTAACTATACTTGTTCAGTGAGCATTAGCCTTACAAGAATTACTAATTTTCCTACAGATTTCTAGTTGATGACATTCCAATAAGGAGGTATCCGAGAAAGAGTGCGGCTACATTCCCACTTAGGCCAATGTGGGTCTACGGATCCATTTGGGATGCATCTTCATGGGCAACCGAAGATGGAAAATACAAGGCCAATTACCAGTACCAGCCATTTGTTGGGATGTTTACCAACTTCAAAGCATATGGTTGCTCTGCCTACTCTCCGCGTTGGTGCCGCCCTGCCTCTGCATCTCCCAACCGTTCCGGTGGACTAAGCAGTCGGCAGTACATGGCCATGCATTGGGTACAAAGCCGGTACTTGGTCTATAACTATTGCAAGGACAATAAGAGAGACCATTCTAAAACACCAGAGTGTTGGATTTAATACTTGAGTATACAATTTACACTTATATTAATCCTTGAAATTTTCTATTTATTTTCAGTTTTTGCTTTTTGTTTTTACCTTGTAACATTAAAGTATCATGAAGACTTTTCTTGGTGTGTCTAGAGATCCTGCTGTTTGCTAATAAAGCAATGTAAATGGTAGTTGGGCATCCAAGACACCATATGAGAAAAAACAAAAATGAGATTGTGTGTGTGTGTGTGTTATCCTCCTTCTGATCGGTGCGTACAAAGCAGATGAAGGGAGGGAGTGGGAAGGCCATAATTATGGTGCTTGATTGAATGCAATAATTTGTATTTTCACGTAGATTACAGGATTTTTCATTATTTGCAACGTTGTTTTGAGTGCTATATGTAGTTAAGCTCTTTGGCATTGTTCAATTATTTTCCCCCTAAAACTTCACCCATGCTAGTTTTTTGTCCAGTTTAACAGAGTCGGAGGTTTAGCATACAGACTTGCATATTTTTATATGTGAAATCTACTGCATATCTTTTCTTTGATTTTAGTAATATAATTTAGACGAAATATAGCACAAGTTGCTGTAAAGCAAAATAAAAACTTTAATATCAGTTATAAATTGATTTCAACCTTAAGTAATCTGTTTACTTGAATAAGAAATTTGATAATAAAAGAGGTGGTCGTACGCCTGGAACAAAAAAGTTCGCCATACTGCAGGCAATTCAGGTTTTGATTCACCTTCATCTCCTCACCATCTACTATGGACCAACTGTCGGCTGTAAACTACGACCAAGTTCAATGTTGGGCCATGATATTAGCTTAGATAATATGTATATTAATAGATCGTAACTAGGTCTAGATCGTAACTAGGTCCAATTAGAGGTAGATTGCAGTTAGGTCCAAATAAATGTAATTTCTTTAATAGGCCTTGAAGTCCAAAATTGTAGAGGACTTTATTTCCTTCCCAAGCTAGTTAGGGAAGGGAGGAGACCAATATGTCCCATTTTAAAATGTCATTTATAGTTGTGTCCTATCTTTACTTGTTATTATAAATATATCACATTTTTCTCATTTGTCCTATTTTTTGTTGTAACCATGATTAAATAACTAACTACACATTCTTAAAAGACAATTTTGTCCTCTCATTAATAATTGTAATATGTTATGTTTTCAGTGTTTGTTGGAATGGTTTTATACTCTAGGATATAAACAATATTTTTCATACAGGCTACTGATGGGATCTTGGATCTATTTTAGCTCATGAGATGATGCATGCTTGGATGCGACTTAGTGGTGCGTTTCGAGATGTGCCATGTATATTTACAAGCACAACAGTAGTTTACGTGGTATCATGAATGATAGTTCTGCGTATTCTATAATTTTAATATCAAAACTCTGAAATTTACATCTTCTAGTTTGTGAATTACTCTGACTCGAAGTTCATGATGAGCAACTGAATGTGCCCCTACGGGGCCAGGAGGGGGGTGGGAGAGAAAAAGAAGGGTATTATAGTCTTATTTAGTATAAATATATTTATAATTATATGTATATAAGTTATATATTAGTTAAATTTAATCATGGGACATATTTATAATTATTCAATAAAGAGGGACATATTTATAATTGACTTGTTAATTTGGGACATATCAAACTAATACCCAAATACTAATTACCCTCCTTACTTGAATGGGGATGAAACGTTTTAAAGAACAGAATCTCTATTTGATTGTGAGATTATCATTAATAACATATTACATTTTAGCCCTATCACCTTTTTTATTGTTAATCACTTAGCTCCTAAACGTTTCACGATCATCATTTGGCGCTAGAAGGAGCTTCTTTGCTATAGTTCCATCAAAAAATGATTATTGAAGATGAAGAACCGGTCGTACGACGCCTCACGGAAGAAGAGATTAGAACTGTCCCCCGTGAGGATAACGACACCTCGCGAGCACCACTCCAGCCACGGTGCATATTTTCGGTCCTAGAAAATGATGAGGTGGCCGAGGGATCCCAGAGACCCCTCGCTACAGAGCCAAGTAAAGACAAAAAGAGGCGTTGACCTGATACCCGTAAGAGGGTTCCGACGGCCTCAGGAAAACAAGTGTTGACGGGCGATGCCTGTCTTCACCTCGAAAAAATGCGAAGAGAAAATGTTAATATGAAGACCGAAGATGATATTGAGGACTTTTGTGGCTCGGATGACGAGCTGCTGGTCCACGAAATTCAGAGGAAAAAGCTGGAAGAAAAATTGGAAAAGTGAAGAAAGTTAAGGTGTCTCTAGCTAAACAGACGTCGTTGTCGACTTACTCCTCAGAGTTCCAGTCCGTAGATCACAATCCCGAGGGGTACGAAGACGACGTAAACTATGAAGACGATACCGAATCAAACAGGTCGTATCATGTCCCCCACAAAAAGAGACAAACAAAATAACAAGAGGACGCCTCATGGCAAAGCAAGTCGAGTGGATCGTACAGAAGAAATCTCACAGCTGCCGAACGACAT
This sequence comes from Saposhnikovia divaricata, assembly GCA_036435485.1. Lineage (NCBI taxonomy): Eukaryota > Viridiplantae > Streptophyta > Magnoliopsida > Apiales > Apiaceae > Saposhnikovia > Saposhnikovia divaricata. Next base: position 64,667,723 of record CM071598.1, read on the forward strand.
TGAAATGTGTAAAAAGTTCATTCGAAGCCAATCTGGCTCCGCTGCTCCAATGGAGAGCCCCCTCGCGGTAAGAACTGAAAAGGCGGGAATCAACAGGAATCTAAAAACTCCATCAATCGACCAATTTGACGGATCCACAGACCCAAGCGAGTTTTTGAACACTTATGATGGAAGTGTGGCATTCTGCGGACACTTAGAAATTGTCCGATGCCAGTTCTTCTCCATTTGTCTCCGCGGCACAACTCTTTGATGGTACAACAACCTGCCCCCGAGGTCTATAGACTCGTGGGATTTATTGAAGATAAAATTCAAAGGAAGGTTCTCCAGCAATTACAGAAGCGGCAAAATCATAGCCTCACTCATGACCGTCAATCAGCGATCTAGCGAATCGCTAAGGGACTTCTTAACTTGCTTCCGAGCAGAGGTAGCAGTTGGAGGAATATTTTAAAAAGAATCAACGATCTCTCCAATCAGCTTTCCAGATCGTAGAATACAGAATGACATTGCAATAAGCAGTTGGAAGCATCCAATCACCTAGAAAATACTCGTATAAATGGGATAAAAGCTCAAGTTTAGGATTCAGGTCTCCAAGGTCGGATTACAAGAGGGATGGTGACACATACTCAAGGTCCCGAGATAGGAGAAGCCCTCGATCAGAATGAACATCTCGCTCCGATAGACCATGAAAACCCCGAGAAAGGTATGAAAAGGACTTCACTAAACTGACAGTGGACAAGTCAACCATCCTCGTAATTTTGAAATCCGAACCCGACTATCGACCTCCGAGGCCGATGAAGCCGGGGAGACCTCCGAGTTCAAAATACTGTGAATACCACGAGGATCACGGCCACACCACGAGGCTTGTTTTCAACTGAGCTCCCTCATCGAGGGAAAGTTAAAACGAGGACAATTAATCCAGTACATTGACAATGATGCAAACAATCAAAGAGATCGCCAAAACGACCACAACAGGGTCATCGACGTCATCATCGGAGGACAGGCCGCGGGTGGATCCTCTAACAATGTTAAAAAACAATATGCCCGTGAGGTATTCAGCATCCATCGCGAGCCTCAAAAGCGGTAAAGGCCTAACCCCTCTCCAATCATTTCATTCTCCGATGAGGATTACCCTCCTAGAATGATTGAATCTCACCAAGATGCCCTGGTCATCACAGCAAAAATAGGAACTAATACAGTAAAAAAGATTCTTGTGGACAACGGGAGCTCCGTCGACATTCTATATCATAGTGCCTTCTCCAGAATGAACCTCGGAGAAAGAAAGTTGGAAAATGTAAACATTCCCCTATATGGATTCACCGAAAATGAGGTAAAGGTCGTTGTCACCATCGACCTCCCGGTTCTCTTCGAAAATCTCCCATGCCAAACTTGGCAAATGGTCAAATTCCATGTCATCAATGCCGTCTCAAGCTTTAACGCCATTTTAGGCAGAACAACTTTGACAGTCCTGAAGGCCATTACCTCCATTCCACACTTGAAAATGAAATTACCGACAAACTTCGGCATCGGAGAGGTTGTTGGCGACCAGGCCGCAGCCAGGCAATGTTAATTGTCAATGGCTATCCCTAATAGCAAATAAGTGGATGACAACTCCATCAATCAAGTCGTTGATATGGACCCTTGAGATCTCATCGAGGTCCCCGACGAGTCAAACTGCGTCCCGTCGGAGGAAATGGAGGAGATTAAAGTAATAGTGGGTGACCTAGATAAAGTCACCAAGATTGGGAAGGGCCTCGACCCTGATCTCCGACAGATGACAATTCAGTTAATTTGAGAATTCAAGGAAATTTTCGCTGGGACCCGAAAGATATGCCCGGAATTCCCGAGGTCATAGCTCGCCACTCTCTACACATCGATCCCAAGGTTAGGCCAGTGTGCCAAAAGAAACAAATTTTTTTGAAGAAAAACGCAAAGCAATCGACGATGAAATCAATTGCCTCCTCGAGGCGGGCTTTATCGAGCCCGTCCAATTCCCAAAGTGGGTCGCAAATGCTGTCTTAGTAAAGAAAATTAATGGGCTTTATTGGCCTCTTGATTGAGTGAGACTATGAAAATGCATGGCCATGCTCAAATATTGATTTGTTTTTAATAATCTACTCATTGATCAAGGAAACCCGGATTAAACATTGAAAAGGATGACTAATTACATGCCTCAAGGTTAATCTATAATATTTGGTTAAAGGGATATAACGGAAACATTATATCACGAAAGGTTTAATTGGATCACCAATTATTATTATTACTTGGGTTGCAATGATGTATTACTAGATGCCGCTCATTGTTTATAATTTTATTATTTGATATTAAAATTATTACCAACATAATAATAACCTAAAGGGTCACACACTTAGAACGTTTAAAAGGAGTTTTAATTTAAATTACGAATTTAAATTAAATCATTAAATTCGAAATTGGTTATTAAATTAATTGAGCTGGTCTTAATTAATTATTAAAGAAAATTAGAATTTAATATTAAAACCTAAATCAGATTGGTTTAGAGAAGCCTAAAACGATTTAGGATTTTAAAGTCCAACTTTCTCCCCTATAAATACATTGAGATGTATTGTTTAGGGTTATCTTTTGCAAAATTCGATTTTAGCAAAACCCTAGCAGCTCTACATCAAGAGAGGCTAGAGAGAGAGAGAGAGAGGTATCTTTTCGGCTAGTACCGGCTCCCTTGATCGTTGGACGATCGGACGTTGGTGTGGACAACCTTAGCGACACAGATCCTAACGCAATGGTTGTGTGGTGATTGCTTCTTGGATCTCCATCTTTCTTAAATCATAAAGCTCATAAAAGGTATGATCTCGTTTCTCCATAATCAGCCATGTCTTGTACACGAATCCTAGGGTTAGGGTTTCGAATTTTTTATTATTTTACAGTTTTTTCACTGCGTTTTATGCCTCGAAACCCAACACTCTACACCTTTCTTAATCCAAGCCAACTTGTAAGGGTGTGGGTGAGCCTTAGTTTTTAATCCCAATTTTTGAATAGCATAAATGGAAACCATGTGTTCATGACTACATGCATCAATAACAAAATGACATATCTTATCCAGAATGGTAGAAGACGAATGAAAAATATTATTGCACAACCATTCATTGCCTTCTGATCATGGAGTTAAGCAAAAACGGTGCACAACCAAATCCATACCTATGTCTCCAGTTTCGACAATTTCCTCCGTTATGTCATGATCAAGATGCTCATTGAAGTTTTTGTCATTAGTAGCGTCATTGTCAATAAATAATCACTTCTTTTCTATAGCTTCTGGGCACTCAGATTGTCTATGGCCAACGTCACCACATCCAAAACATTTGAAAATTGCCACCCAATTTAGGTGCCTGACCACCACTATAGCTTTTCTTAGAAAAAGTCGAATGACCAGAACCCCGAATTTTGATAAGTACAGACATAATAGTATTATTACTGGCCGAAAGATGGTGAGCTAATTGTTTCTTGACATTCAAAGCACGCTGATGGGTTGTAGAAACTGAAACAGGATCAAAGAGATTGACATAGTCTTGAATTTGAACACGTAAGCCACCAATATATCATGCTATCAGTTGTTCTTCTAACTCATGGAGGTCATTCCTAGAACATAATTGATAAAATTTCAAGGTACACTCATCAACAGTTTGTGTACCTTGCCGTAAATTTTGAAGTTTCTGGTATATCATGCGTTGAAAATTATAAGGGAGAAATTCACTGAGCAAATGTTTCTTCATCTTCTCCAATGATGTTATTTTTTATTTACCCATCCTTGTACGCGTCAGTTTAAATTGTTGCCACCATGCCATGTGTAACACCCCCATATCCGGGGTCAGGGATCGGGTCGTTACGGTCTCATTTTCCATAGATAACACTTGACTTGAGTCCACAATAAATATATAGCATGCTGTGACCCCACAATATATCAACTCACATACACACAGTTATAGTCCCAGAGATGAAATTGAAATAAGTCTTTGCTACTAGAATCCATGATTAAAAGTTATTACAACTCAAAACGAATAAAGCATAAGTTTAGTAGTTTTGCCGTTGATTAAAGTTATTGACACATATAATTAGACTGGTAAACCAAAAGCTGACTATCTATGCTACCTCAGCAATGGCAGCGATGATGCCAGCGGGAAGCCCTGTGGGTGGGGTAACCTGCTTGCGCCGAGTGCGCCTTACGCGAGCCATGTGTCCTAGCTGTTGTTGTGACATAATAAATAAGCAAGGGTGAGCAATAGTCCACCAACAATATATAATATAACAGTGATGATATATGTGTATCGCAGTTCAAATATCTTTGAAACCATATGCCATGCATTAGTGAACATGATGCCTGTATAAAATATACGATGAAGTTACAAGGTAACTCAACATATGCAATCTTTGGAAATATTTGTTATGACAAAGATAGGCAAGATAATCTCATATTTCGTAAAAGGGAAATTGCAGGAAAAATATGCAATTCCAGTTTCGAACACTTCTTCACCCTGCCAACAGTGGTGATGTTGCAGAAAATTTCCACTTTGGAAGATGAACTCATTACGGGAGCATTGACGCGCCAGGAGACACAACATTTACGATGATCAGTCGCTTGTTATGCTCCCCACTTTTTGTTCTCTACATGTAGAAGGAAGTACCGACGGATTTACTTGTCAACCGCCCTCTGGAACCCCCCGGCCAATGGTTGGGCCATTGCTGGACCGGCGCCACTCGGCCACTTACGCGGCTCCTAGTTCAAATAACTTCCACGACTCTGAATCATAAAGTTCGTTCCCCTTTCCCCAAGTATACTACTTGTTGATAAGACTCTACAAAGTAGCCGTATCTAGTTGGAAAGGAAAATTCACTGATATATTCCAAGCTAATGCTTGTTAACAGATATCACTTGTTCCAATGACCTTACCCCTTGAACAATGAGGAGGTAACACTAAGATTCAATTGATAGACAATCAATCAAGTTGCGTGTGAAAAGAATAGTTTCGAAGAATTTATGACCGGGAAGTCGACAAGATAAATAACATTTCTCAAGTAAGGTTCCCTTATTAATTGAAGGATAGATCTGAGTGAAAAGAATAGGATCTTTGAGAACCTTTCTTGATAGTATAATATTAATAATAAGACTCCGGAATATTTTATATAATATTCGGGGATTTAAAATAATATTTGGATGAAGTGAGCCGTTCTTAAACGAGTTAGAAGGATTAAATAAATATTCAAAGAATATTTATTAAGTCAAAAATATTGAAGAAATAAATTTAATAATAATCAGAGTGATCTTCGAATAAAAATTCATAAATAATATTCATTAAGCAATTACTGAGTATTTAACTTAATAATATTTATCGAATAAATAGAACTCGAATGAATATTCGAAATAATATTTAGGTAATGAACAGATGAATATTCGAAATAATATTTAGGTAATGAACAGATGAATATTTGAAGTAATATTCAATAAATAAATAATGAATATATTTCAAGGGAATATTCGAAACGATATTCGACAAAGAGTTGACTCCAAATGAATATTGGAAATAATATTCATTGAATGAATAATGAATATTTTAAATTAATAATATTTATCGAAGAAATAATTATCAAATGAATATTCGTCATAATATTCGATAATCGGATCGGCTTAAAATGAATATTGAACAATAATATTCATTGTATAAATATAGTTCAAATGATTATTTGTATCGATGCTCTTTAATTAAATAATTGTAGACGAATATTCAAAATAATAATCGTCAACCAAATAAGGAAAGAAAATATTTACTTAAATATTTTCCTCCGAAATAATCATAATATATCAAGAAATACTGACTCCCGGTCTATATGCAACGAATAAGATTCATATGCCCTTCACTAAGTGTTTTAGCAATAATCGACTTATAACTGATATGTTCTCTATCTAGAATATAAGTCAGCACTCATTAGGGAACAAGCATTTCAAAATAATTCGAGAATAGGCATGCATGCTATGGCATATGTATACTGAAAACATACATATATATATATATTCACAACAACAGCCTTAAAAAAGAAAGGTTCGAAAACTTGCCTGGTGGTAGAGTAGGGGTAGCGTGTCCGGGGTCTGCTCGGCGATCTATAAATAATCAAAGTATCCGAGATTAACCACTTACATATTTTAAAAAGCTAAGTATATACTTAACTTAAATCGAAACACGATTTCAAGTTATCACGTTATACCCCTTTTATTGTAACTCTTTTTATCACCGATACGATTCGATATTTGTTCGCTACTACGACATGTCATTATGCTTACACTTGGTGTATACTTAAGTCGTATAAGTTCTAAGGTCGAAGAATCATGCTTCGAGTATTTTCTAAGTGGTTTTCTTAAAGTTATAATCGAGTGACCGTTTTAGGAGTTCGTTCGTACTTAACCTCGATTCGAACATTTTTATAAAATCGAAAAACGATCCATTTGACATGAGGTTTCTTCTCACACCTTCCTTTTTATCCCTAGTATTTAATTACCTCGATTCGCAACTGAATTAAGTACGTTAAGGGAATCCAATTTTAATTACGAACTTTCTATTACAATTTCGAACCAATTTTAGTAATTCGGTCATAACTCCTAAACCGTAAGTCAGAATGTTTCGATTCTTTTTCCAAAATGATCTATGGCTCGAGATCTATAAGGTTGGGTTAATTATTCATCAAGATCAGAGGTTCAATCTTACTGTCAAAAACGGATTTTAAGTGTTAACGAAATTTCGTCATTATAACGGCTATATATCGAACGTTCCAAAAATCATGTCGTCAATACCAAGCCACATCGGGCATCAATACAAGTTATACACATATTATACATCTCCTACTGTCCAAGAACATCATCTTGACCAACATATCACAATCATGTTTAGATCCACTAACAAACTTCATAATCATGCTTATAATCATACTACTACATCACTTACACTAAATCCATCAAGAACTTAACAAATCTCAAAGTAAGACCTAGGGTTTCAAGTGATGATTACCTTCCTTGGAGTGTCCTAGAGCCTCACTAAGCCTTGATCTATCCTTGTGTGGCCTTAGAGTTGCTAGATCCACCATAAGAATTCAAGAAATCAAGATTAGCTCATAAAAGTTACTATTCATCAGCACTTTGATGATTTATTTGAAAATGGAAAAAGATGAATTTGAAGCTGAAATTTCTAAGAGATCATCACCATGATATGTGGTACTTACCATAAAAATTTGAAGAACAAGTGATGGTTGGAAGTTGGACTTCCAATTAGCTAAGAATGGGCAGAATTTTATGAAAGAAATGGAGAGAAAATGTTGTTTTGCTTTGTTGTTTTGATAAGAATGCATAAAGTGAAATATGGCCAGCTATATCTCTCCCTTGGTTACTTTATTAAAGTGGTGATTTCATGGATGATGTATTTTGCATGCCAAGTGTTGTCCATTGGTTGATTTAAGGCTAATCATGTAGTTAGTTTGCTAATTGCTTGGTTGGATTGCTAAGTATCCTAGTTACCTTTAATAAGGGTGATGATGTCATATTCCACTCACTTGAATGGTGTGTCATGCAAGCTTGGATGCATCCTTTTGTTCGTTTATTGCTCAATTCATTAATCGTTCGTAGGAATGTCTCAAGGATTTCTAGTTAGGGTTTTACCGGAAACTTTCTTAATAGTTATAACTAATATATTTAATCCTCCTTTATAATTCTTGCACTTAAATTCCTTAAATCCTCTTAATAAATCCTTAGGTCATTCAGTGTCCAGGGAATTCTCGGAGAAAATAAAAGTGCTATTTTTCAGAATCCGACATCGTTTACATACACTCTTTTTACCCCTGGATCCTGAATATGAACTCCGAAATTCGCTCTGAATACACCTGTATAGCATCGTCTAATAATATTCTCATTTTCACCAAAAACACTATTCATCCTTTATTCCATTTTTATTCCTTATAATTATTAAAAATGTCCTTGTCCTCTTTCGAGCGTTCCTTAACCCTTTTACGGATTCACTGGACTAATAATGGATATTGATTTGGATGACATAAGAATATCTCTCCTATTTGGAATTACAAATTCTTATTTCCTAGGAGATAGATTATTCTTATCTATGCTGTCAACCAATAGCATTCTTCATGGCATATAAACATTTGAATCCAATTCCGTTCTATTTGCATTTATCTGAACACTGTTACATTGTAGCCGTAACCAATATTCATTCTTACATCATTACATAATAAAAGTTTTAATTCTATCAAAAATTTGGGTTCTTACAGTCTCCCCTCCTTAAAAGGATTCCGTCCCGGGATCAGTCTAAAAACAAATGGGGATACTTTTCTTGCATTGCACTTTCTATCTCCCAGGTTGATTCTTCTACGTTGTGGTTCTGCCATAAGACCCTGACAAGTTTGACGACCTTGTTCCGGAGCACTTGTTCTTTCCGGTCTATAATTTCCACAGGCTGCTCAACATAGGTCAGGTCTGGTTGCATGCCCACGTGTTCATATTCCACTATGTGTTTGGCATCCGGATTATACTTCCTCAGCATTGAGACAAGGAACACATTGTGCACTTGCTGCAGATTCGGGGGTAATGCCAGTTCATAAGCTAGTTCTCCGATACGTCTCAAGATTTCAAAGGGTCCAATGTATCTAGGACTTAGCTTTCCCTTCTTTCCAAATCGCATTAAACCTTTTCAAGGAGATACCTTCAAGAACACCAGATCTCCTACTTCATATTCCTTTCCTTTCCAAGCTAAGTCGGCGTATTTCTTTTGTCGATCTTGGGCTGCTACCAGCCGTCCTCTGATTAGATCCACTGCATCTTTAGTTCTTTGGACTATTTCAGGCCCGAGCATCTTTCGCTCTCCAACTTCATCCCAATATAGGGGTGATCGGCATTTCCTTCCATAAAGGGCCTCATAAGGCGGCATTCCTATGCTTGAATGAAAGCTGTTGTTATAAGAGAACTCAATTAGGGGCAAATGGTCATCCCAACTTCCTTTGAAGTCTATAGCACAGACTCTCAACATGTCTTCTAGGGTTTGGATAGTCCTCTCACTTTGCCCATCTGTCTGAGGGTGATAGGCCGTGCTCATATTCAGCCGGGTTCCTACACATTCTTGAAAGCTCCTCCAAAATCTGGAGTTGAATCTGGGGTCTCGATCAGATACTATGGCGACTGGGAGTCCATGTCGCGCCACTATCTCTTTCAAGTAGATATTTACTAGCCTGTCGACCGTATATCTTTCATTAATCGGAAGAAAGTGAGCTGACTTCGTTAGCCGGTCTACAATTACCCATATAGCGTCATGGTTAGCTTTGGTCCTTGGTAACCCTACTACGAAATCCATGGCTAAGTGCTCCCATTTCCATTCAGGGATCTCCAAAGGGTGTAGGAGTCCACTAGGTCTCTAGTGCTCGGCTTTTACTCGCTGGCAGGTCAAGCATCTGCCTACCCATTCTGTCACATCCTTCTTCATGTTGGGCCACCAATAATACTCCTTCAAATCTCTATACATTTTGGTACTACCTGGGTGCACTGAGTATCTTGAGTTGTGTGCCTCATGTAAAATTTCATCCTTTAATTCCTGCACATTTGGGACCCATATCCTCCATGCATACCTCATGATTCCTTCTTTGTCTTTTTCACACTTGATTTCCTCCCCAGTCATTATCTCCTCTGTCGAGTTCTTCTCTTCTTTCATCATTTGTTCCTGGCACAGCCTGACCTTTTCCAACAACGGGGGCTGGATTCGAATTTCCATTAATTTCTCTTGACCCTCACTTGGTATTGTGACTTCAATTTCCAGCTTCTCGAAGTCTTTTATCAACTCCTCTTCTGAAGTAATCATCTTAAGCTTCTCTTTCCTATTAAGGGCGTCAGCCACCACATTGGCTTTACCCGGGTGATATCGAATTTCGCAATCATAATCCTTAATTAACTCCAGCCATCTTCTCTGGCGCATATTCAGCTCCTTTGGGGTAAAAATGTACTTGAGGCTCTTATGATCAGTAAAAATCTCGCACTTCTCCCCATACAAGTAATGTCTCCAAATCTTTAGAGCAAAAAGTATGGCTGCTAATTCCAGATCATGGGTGGGGTATCGAATCTCATATTCCTTTAACTGCCTTGACGCATATGCAATTACTTTACCGTGCTGCATGAGCACGCACCCTAACCCTTTATGTGAAGCATCACTGTAGATCACGAAATCCCCTTTTCCATCTAGCAATGCCAACACTGGGGCCATTACCAATCTTCTCTTCAGTTCTTGAAAACTCTTCTCGCATTTCTCAATCCATTCAAATTTCTCAGTTTTACGGGTGAGTCGAGTTAACGGAGCAGCTATCTTGGCAAAATCTTGAACGAATCGTCTGTAATATCCGGCCAACCCAATGAAACATCTTACTTCCGTTGGGGTGGTTGGTCGTTCCCAGTTTGACACTGCCTCTATTTTGGAGGGGTCAACCAACACTCCTTCCCTATTTATCACATGCCCTAAGAATTGCACCTCGTTTTTCCAAAATTCACATTTCGAAAATTTGGCGTACAGTCGCTCTTTCCTGAGTATTTCCAAGGTTATCCTTAAGTGTTCAGCGTGTTCTGCCTCTGTCTTTGAGTAGATCAAGATATCGTCAATGAAAACTATAACAAACTGGTCCAAATATTCCTTGAATACTCTATTCATCAGATCCATAAAAGTTGCGGGAGCATTGGTCAATCCAAAGGACATCACCAAGAACTCGTAATGTCCATATCTGGTACGGAATGCAGTCTTTGGGATATCTTCGGTTTTGATCTTCAATTGGTGATATCCGGTTCTCAGGTCAATCTTGGAGAAATATTCAGCACCTCTTAGCTAGTCAAACAAGTCATCTATCCTGGGTAATGGGTACTTGTTCTTTATGGTGAGCTTGTTCAACTCTCGGTAGTCTATGCATAGCCTCATACTCCCGTCCTTCTTTTCGACAAACAGCACTGGTGCGCCCCAAGGCGACACGCTGGGCCTTATCATGCCCTTATCCAACAATTCCTGCAATTGTTTAGCTAGCTCTTTCATCTCTTCTGGGGCTAATCGGTACGGGGCATTTGAAACTGGCGCCGTTCCAGGGGCTAACTCAATAGCAAACTCGATTACCCTATCAGGTGGTAATCCTGGAAGGTCTGATGGAAACACATCTTCAAATTCATTCACTACTGGGATATCTTGTAAACTAGGTGCTTCCTTCTGGGTGTCTATAACGTAAGCTAAATAAGCCTCGTTCCCTTTTCGTACCAATCTCTTGGCCTGTGCCATGGTCAGAATATGTTGGGTCTGTCGTATCCCTTTAAATACTAATTCCTTCTTTCCTGGGGTTTTCAACCTAACCTTCTTTCCTTTACAGTCTATCTGTGCGTTATGGCGAGATAACCAGTCCATTCCTAAAATGACATCGAACTCCCCTAACTTAAAGGGAATCAAATCAACATGGAAAGATTGTCCACTTATTTCTAGTTTGCAGTCAGGGTGAATCTGATTAACTGGAACTACTTCTTGATTAACTATCTCTACTTGCAAGGAATTCTTTAGTGGTTGCGTCTTAAGTTGCAGTTTATGCGCAAAATCTCTAGATATAAAAGACTTAGTTGCTCCAGAATCAAATAAGACATTTGCACTAACTGAGTTGAGAGAAAAGGTACCCGCTATCACATCCGTGTCTTTCGCAGCATCTTGCACAGTCATATTAAAAGTCCTAGCAGTTGGTGGCCTATTGGAAGTAGCTTTGCTTGCCCCTGAGGCTGCTGGCTTGTTCATCGGGCAATCCTTCCTCATGTGCCCTTGCCGTCCGCATTGGAAACAATTTGCGCCTCTGCTGGCAACAGGGGTAACCGTGGGGCAATTGTGGGAATAGTGACCCACTCGTCCACATTTGAAGCAAGTTACCATTCTCTGGGTGCACACTCCAGAATGCCTCCTCCCACAGGTTGCACATAATGGTAATGAAGGTCTTGAGAGGTTGGAACGGGGAACTCCTGCTGGCTGGCCGCCCTGGCTCACACTTGTACTCACAGATGGTTTAAACCCTATGTTCCTCCCAGGTAGGGAAACTGTTCCTCGGTTAAACTTACTCGGGGGTTTTCCTCCTACGGAACCTCCGCCCATGCTGACATGCTTTCTCTTTATCCCCCCTTTCTCTCTTTCCCTCTGCATCTGGTCACTTCCAGCTTCCACAATGGTTGCCTTCTGTACCAAGGTTGCATAATCAGTAATCTCTAAAACTGCCACTCTGTTCTGAATCCACTGTTTCAACCCTTGTTGAAACCGGTTAGCCTTCTTTTCCTCTGTGTCCACAAACTCCGGTACAAATCTTGACAGTTCAGTGAATTTGGCTTCATAGTCAGCCACCGACAAGTTATTCTGCTTTAGCTCTAGAAACTTAAGCTCCATCTGGGTCTTCATGTACCTTGGGAAGTACTTTTCTAAGAACAATTGCTTGAACCTCTCCCAGGTTACAATAGCATCAGCTTCCATATTCTTTTTGGCTTCCCACCAGTAATTAACCTCTCCCTTCAGAAGGTAGGTGGCAAAGACAGTCTTTAGTGCCTCTTCGATGCTCAGAATTTCGAAGGACTTTTCCATTTCTTTAATCCAGGCTCTGGCCTCTACCGGGTCAGTCGATCCGTGGAACTCTGGGGGCTTAAGGGACTTGAAGGCCCTGAAAGAATTGGCCACAGTAGTGTTGTTTCCTTGGGGTGGTTGGGGATGTTGGTTCAGATTCTGCCTAAGCAGATCCATAAATTGTCCCATGGGGTTTCCGCCCTGATTTTCCCCTTTCTGTTCTACCTCATCTTCCCATTCTTCTACTTCTTCTTCAAAGTCCTTAGAATACATGGGTTCATCCTCTGCTCCGTACTGGGAGTCTTCTTGCTCATTATAATCCTCGTCTTGTTCTTCATCATACTCAGGGTTTTCTTCGTGTTGATTGTGGCTCTCTTGGTCGATAGACTCACGGGGATTAGCCCTAGTTCCCATTCTTCTTGGTGGCATTTTACTGAAAATGTGGAAAATTATTCGTTAGGCTTGTTTACCTGTTTTAACGGATTCCTCCTTGCAAAATTTGTTACATATTTGGATGTAAGATCCCACAGTTCTATATCTCATGGCATTTTATTCGAAAGTAGTACGTGCAGATATAATATAACAACGAATGATCGTGTCGTAATGAAACTGAAATGACTGAAAGGGAAATAAATATATACAAGGTACCAAAAGGTACAACATCCGGTTACAACAACTGATAAGTAAAGTACAACCATCCTAGCAACAACAAGTCAAAAGTGAGATCTGCTGTCTATCTGTCTAGTCTGCATCAGGGAAAACTACATACACTGAGACTGTCCCTACCGAAAATCGGCACTACTATGTCCCTACCAAAAATCTGCTGCTAGCTCTCTGCGGGACTCTGCCAATCGGGCCTCAGCTACGGCCACCTCTGTAGAAAGTCTGCCCACAACATAATGGTGTAAACATGCTGGGATCCCCTCAGTCGGGGCATGGGGTGGAGGGGCTGGGTTTGCTGGGGGAATGATCTCTGTCTGCTGCGGCTCTGGTGTCAGCTCCTCAAACCCATCTGGATATGGACTCAAAGGTAGGGGTGGTGGTGAAGGGGCCCTCTCAGTGGGGAGTGGGGGTAATTGAAGTCCCGAACTCCCAATAGGGTCAGCAGCTGGCTCATTAACATCTCCCTCTATACCCTCATCTACAGTCTGTCCAACAACAGCAGCCATGACCTGCTCAGTGGTCATATCAGTGTCCTCCTCCATAGTCCTAATCTCAGATACAACCCAATAATCATCCTCAGCCTGGCTCTCCTCAAGATCCTCCTCAGCAACATCCTCAGCAACTATCTCAGTACTCTCACCTGCCTGGACCTCCTCCGAGTCCTCCTCCTCCTCAGACTCAATAACATCTGTATCTGCATCAGCCGGGACCTCCTCAGGGTCTTCCTCCTCAGAATCCATAACATCAGTATCCTCCTCAGCCTGGACCTCCTCCTCAGGGTCCTCCTCCTCGGACTCTCTAACCTCAGCATCCTCATCCGGCAAGTGCTCACAATCTGGGTCTCTAGTCCGGAACATGCCCTCATCATGCTGTCTCTTAGATGCCTCCTGGGCAGCCATGTCGCTCTCCTACACAAGACAAACTATATTACTATCATGATACTGAAAAAGTTCCCGTAAGGGTTTTAGAGAACTTGGCAAGAGTTCTTATTATCTTAGTGAATTTATTATTATAACGTCGTATCATCTCTTGGGATTTATAACTCTCGCTCTGATACCATTTCTGTAACACCCCCATATCCGGGGTCAGGGATCGGGTCGTTACGGTCTCATTTTCCATAGATAACACTTGACTTGAGTCCACAATAAATATATAGCATGCTGTGACCCCACAATATATCAACTCACATACACACAGTTATAGTCCCAGAGATGAAATTGAAATAAGTCTTTGCTACTAGAATCCATGATTAAAAGTTATTACAACTCAAAACGAATAAAGCATAAGTTTAGTAGTTTTGCCGTTGATTAAAGTTATTGACACATATAATTAGACTGGTAAACCAAAAGCTGACTATCTATGCTACCTCAGCAATGGCAGCGATGATGCCAGCGGGGAGCCCTGTGGGTGGGGTAACCTGCTTGCGCCGAGTGCGCCTTACGCGAGCCATGTGTCCTAGCTGTTGTTGTGACATAATAAATAAGCAAGGGTGAGCAATAGCCCACCAACAATATATAATATAACAGTGATGATATATGTGTATCGCAGTTCAAATATCTTTGAAACCATATGCCATGCATTAGTGAACATGATGCCTGTATAAAATATACGATGAAGTTACAAGGTAACTCAACATATGCAATCTTTGGAAATATTTGTTATGACAAAGATAGGCAAGATAATCTCATATTTCGCAAAAGGGAAATTGCAGGAAAAACATGCAATTCCAGTTTCGAACACTTCTTCACCCTGCCAATAGTGGTGATGTTGCAGAAAATTTCCACTTTGGAAGATGAACTCATTACGGGAGCATTGACGCGCCAGGAGACACAACATTTACGATGATCAGTCGCTTGTTATGCTCCCCACTTTTTGTTCTCTACATGTAGAAGGAAGTACCGACGGATTTACTTGTCAACCGCCCTCTGGAACCCCCCGGCCAATGGTTGGGCCATTGCTGGACCGGCGCCACTCGGCCACTTACGCGGCTCCTAGTTCAAATAACTTCCACGACTCTGAATCATAAAGTTCGTTCCCCTTTCCCCAAGTATACTACTTGTTGATAAGACTCTACAAAGTAGCCGTATCTAGTTGGAAAGGAAAATTCACTGATATATTCCAAGCTAATGCTTGTTAACAGATATCACTTGTTCCAATGACCTTACCCCTTGAACAATGAGGAGGTAACACTAAGATTCAATTGATAGACAATCAATCAAGTTGCGGGTGAAAAGAATAGTTTCGAAGAATTTATGACCGGGAAGTCGACAAGATAAATAACATTTCTCAAGTAAGGTTCCCTTATTAATTGAAGGATAGATCTGAGTGAAAAGAATAGGATCTTTGAGAACCTTTCTTGATAGTATAATATTAATAATAAGACTCCGGAATATTTTATATAATATTCGGGGATTTAAAATAATATTTGAATGAAGTGAGCCGTTCTTAAACGAGTTAGAAGGATTAAATAAATATTCAAAGAATATTTATTAAGTCAAAAATATTGAAGAAATAAATTTAATAATGATCAGAGTGATCTTCGAATAAAAATTCATAAATAATATTCATTAAGCAATTACTGAGTATTTAACTTAATAATATTTATCGAATAAATAGAACTCGAATGAATATTCGAAATAATATTTAGGTAATGAACAGATGAATATTGGAAGTAATATTCAATAAATAAATAATGAATATATTTCAAGTTAATATTCGAAACGATATTCGACAAAGAGTAGACTCCAAATGAATATTGGAAATAATATTCATTGAATGAATAATGAATATTTTAAATTAATAATATTTATCGAAGAAATAATTATCAAATGAATATTCGTCATAATATTCGATAATCGGATCGGCTTAAAATGAATATTGAACAATAATATTCATTGTATAAATATAGTTCAAATGATTATTTGTATCGATGCTCTTTAATTAAATAATCGTAGACGAATATTCAAAATAATAATCGTCAACCAAATAAGGAAAGAAAATATTTACTTAAATATTTTCCTCCGAAATAATCATAATATATCAAGAAATACTGACTCCCGGTCTATATGCAACGAATAAGATTCATATGCCCTTCACTAAGGGCTTTAGCAATAATCGACTTATAACTGATATGTTCTCTATCTAGCATATAAGTCAGCACTCATTAGGGAACAAGCATTTCAAAATAATTCGAGAATAGGCATGCATGCTATGGCATATGTATACTGAAAACATACATATATATATATATATATATATATATTCACAATAACAGCCTTAAAAAAGAAAGGTTCGAAAACTTGCCTGGTGGTAGAGTTGGGGTAGCGTGTCCGGGGTCTGCTCGGCGATCTATAAATAATCAAAGTATCCGAGATTAACCACTTACATATTTTAAAAAGCTAAGTATATACTTAACTTAAATCGAAACACGATTTCAAGTTATCACGTTATACCCCTTTTATTGTAACTCTTTTTATCACCGATACGATTCGATATTTGTTCGCTACTAAGACATGTCATTATGCTTACACTTGGTGTATACTTAAGTCGTATAAGTTCTAAGGTCGAAGAATCATGCTTCGAGTATTTTCTAAGTGGTTTTCTTAAAGTTATAATCGAGTGTCCGTTTTAGGAGTTCGTTCGTACTTAACCTCGATCCGAACATTTTTATAAAATCGAAAAACGATCCATTTGACATGAGGTTTCTTCTCACACCTTCCTTTTTATCCCTAGTTAGTTTGCTAATTGCTTGGTTGGATTGCTAAGTATCCTAGTTACCTTTAATAAGGGTGATGATGTCATATTCCACTCACTTGAATGGTGTGTCATGCAAGCTTGGATGCATCCTTTTGTTCGTTTATTGCTCAATTCATTAATCGTTCGTAGGAATGTCTCAAGGATTTCTAGTTAGGGTTTTACCGGAAACTTTCTTAATAGTTATAACTAATATATTTAATCCTCCTTTATAATTCTTGCACTTAAATTCCTTAAATCCTCTTAATAAATCCTTAGGTCATTCAGTGTCCAGGGAATTCTCGGAGAAAATAAAAGTGCTATTTTTCAGAATCCGACATCGTTTACATACACTCTTTTTACCCCTGGATCCTGAATATGAACTCCGAAATTCGCTCTGAATACACCTGTATAGCATCGTCTAATAATATTCTCATTTTCACCAAAAACACTATTCATCCTTTATTCCATTTTTATTCCTTATAATTATTAAAAATGTCCTTGTCCTCTTTCGAGCGTTCCTTAACCCTTTTACGGATTCACTGGACTAATAATGGATATTGATTTGGATGATGACATAAGAATATCTCTCCTATTTGGAATTACAAATTCTTATTTCCTAGGAGATAGATTATTCTTATCTATGCTGTCAACCAATAGCATTCTTCATGGCATATAAACATTTGAATCCAATTCCGTTCTATTTGCATTTATCTGAACACTGTTACATTGTAGCCGTAACCAATATTCATTCTTACATCATTACATAATAAAAGTTTTAATTCTATCAAAAATTTGGGTTCTTACACCATGGCCCGACTACGAAGTCTGGTGGTTACTAAAGGGACCCGTTTATGTTCAGGGACACTTTTGAACTCCAAAACCTCTTCAACTGTAGCCATCCAATCCAAAAAATTCTTTGGGTTGTAAACTACCAGTAAATTCTGGAACATTTGTGCGTAGACCAGTCTTCCATCACTGATTTAAATTATTCAGAGGTCGTCGAGGCTGCATAGGCATATCATAATCCTCCTCATCAGTAACATCAAGGAAAACGTCATGAAATGGATTCTCAGTAAACCGATCTTCATTATCTGGAATATGATCTGGCGTGGTCGAGTGCATCGATTATTTGGATCTCCTGCTATAAGAGTAGCCAAGTTGTTGAATTGTTCCAGAAGCTGATTGAAACGCTGCTCAAACCGTTATTCAATTCGCTGTTCTAGTTTTTGAAAATCATCACGTGTATTGACATCGGGTATGGGATGTTGATGACGTCGAGGCGGCATGATTCAGGATACTTTGGGCTCTGATACCAACTAATGTAATGAAAACGTGAAAAGTAAACAATACCTATTGATTTGATCAGAAATATCAGATATAATTCTATCGGTACCTGATGATTCAATGAAACCAAAGGTACCAGACTTCAACTTCATTGATTAATATATAATGCTGAAGATTGGAAATAAGAGAATAACTTTTCTGAAGAAGAAAATTTACACACAAAAAAATGAGATTCCTTTATTCATTTGACAAATAACTTAAATACTTCAAACAACTAGGTTCTAGAAGGAAACAATGGGCCCGTTTGGCTTACCTTAAAATAAGTAACTTATAGGTTAAAGTGATAAGTGTCATATAAGTGATAAGTAAATCAGAGCTTATAAGTCAGTAGAGTGTTTGGTAAATCAGAACTTATAAATCAGTAGAGTGTTTGATAAATCAGAACTTATAAGTTAAATTTTTTTATTATTTTCAAAATATTTGTTTTTTAATATATATCAATGGATATCAATGGATAGATCTCGATGAGTAGAGAAATTTGATATATACATATCAATTTTCTAATGAACGGATCAAAAGATATATGATTTTGAAGATTTGAAGGATATTACGTGTATCGAGAAATAAGAACAAGCTGAGAGTTGAATGTTAGGATTTCTAACTACCAACTTATTTTCAAAAAGCTAGCAAGTAGCAAATAAGTCCTAGGACTTATTTACACAAACATTTCAAATAAGTAATTCTTGGCTTTTAAGTCCAAAAGCACTTATTTTAAATGTTGCCAAACATGCACAATTTATTTAAGGTAGACTAGATAACTAGGTAGAAATAATAAAATTCTTGTTGAGTAGATCCGAAAATTCTTCAATTAACTTTTGAGTAGTGCTAGGTACCCCAAATTAGTACCCAAAAATTGTTCCTAAATGACGTGGCTTCGATGACGTGGCAGATTATAAAATTTTGATTGGGGAGGTTGGTGTGAATGCAGGGGGCCCATTTTGTTATAACTAATTAAAATAAAACACTTGGCATTTGGGAATTATTTTGGGTACCAATTTGGGGTACCTAACATATTTACCTTAACTTTTTTTTTAATTCGCAAATAATCAAGTTCTTTAATTAGCCTCTATCATAATCCGCATATAATCACGTGTCATTTGCTGAATTGGATCCACATCACTACCTTCAACCGGAATAATGTCGTGTTTATGGAAAGATGCGAATGTAAAATGACAAAGAAAGAAACAATGGTGGCGCCTGCACTACTTAAAAAGCCAAAACTGAATATTCATTCCTAATCTTCCTAATAATCCATTCCATTCAACAAATACTACATTAAATACTTCAATTATTGGCATGGACAATTGGACATGGATAACTGATGAGTGACACACTGCTCCTGACCTCATGTCGTCGCCACCTTCTCACCAGCTTTTAACATTGATTTTATTATACTATATTTTAGCTAGATTTATTATAATTTTGGACATTATTTAGGGCCCGTTTGGCTAACCTTAAAATAAGTAATTTATAACTTAAAGTTGATAAATGTCATATAAGTGATAAGTGAATTATTACTTATAAGTTATTTTGGTGTTTGGATAATTTTACTTATAAGTTGGGAATGTGTTTGGTAAATTATAACTTATAAGTTGACATCCTTAATTTTTTTTTTTGATACAAAAAAAATTAATACGTGAATGTAAAATAGAAATATTGAAACACAAAATACTTCACACAAAAAAGTACTAAAAGCATACATCATTTAAGTAATGTGAGCAGCAATCTCATCACGTTTTGTAATCCACAAATTATTATCAGTGCCATCCTCTCTTTCGGTCTGTTCCTCCCTACTATTAGTTTCCGTAGTAGCATTTTGAGGAATGTAAGTTTCACTTTCAGCAGCTTGAAACGCACTATCTTCAGTCTTTGACTTTCTAATAAAATTATGAATCGTCATTGTAGCCAAAACGATATCAGTTTGCGTATCTATTGCATACATCGGCATATTTGCTAAAATAGCAAATCTAGCTTTCCAAACTCCAAATGTTCGCTCGATAATCATTCGGCATGAAAAATGTAAATGATTAAATTTTTCTTTGGCATTTCGAGGTGCACGTGCGGTACCATTAGCTCGGCGAAAATCTTGGATGTGATATCTTATTCTTCCACCTTTGTACGGAGCCATATATCCTCGTTTGTGTGGATAACCTGCATCTACAAGATAGAATTTATTTCCAGTTGGATGTGGAAAATTAATTTCACTTCTAGTTCTAGCCTCTGTTAAAATGCGACTGTCATGTGCGCCACCTTCCCATCCGGCCCAGGCAAAAGTAAAACACATGTTAAAATCACACACCGCAAGAATATTTTGAGTGGCATATCCTTTTCGACCAAAATAAGGGGTACGTTCTGATTCATGTATCCGACATTTAATATGAGTACCTTCAATAGCTCCAATAGCATCCTACATCAAAATTTGAACATATGTAAAATAATATTATATTTCAAAATAAATAAATATAAAAGCACTTAAAAACTTACTTTAAAATGGGGATAATATTGAGTGCTTTGAGGTTTATGGTATCCAACTCCAATATTATAGTTTCGTGCCGGAGTTATTATATCCCTTGCCATCCTACATATAGCTTCCAAAACAGAATGAAAATGTCGACTAATTGTTTCACCACTATCTGTAACAGAGAAATAGATGCTTGTCTCGTGTTCTCTTTATTTATACAACTGTGTAACCATATAAATAGCCAGGGCAATGCCTGCCCCTGATGCCTGATACCACAAATCCAAAATATTAGAATTTTGACTATTGACATATTACAAGAAGAACATTAACGAAACGTTTTTGGAGTCAGGTAACTGATCATACTCCAACAAATTTAGGCAGCCACAAACAAAAGTTATTTTCAGCATATTCAACATCTAGACGTGCTCTAGATAAGCACATCCAAAAATCAGGCTTTCGAATCACCTTAACACACCGCGATTATGGTAAAAATTTAACCAAATTCGAGCTATTCGAACAAAAATTAAGGAATTTGTGCAAGTAATTGCTGTTAAAGAAAGAACACCAATAAATAATTATCAACCATCTTCGACAATAATCAACCAAACTTGTATAAAAACAACTCATAAACACAAAATCACAACAGCTCATCTTCATATTAAACTGTGAATATTTTTTTACCTGTATCTTTGCTGCCCACCATGTCGAAGACGCCTCAAATGTCCTAGTACTCTCGTTCCATCCCAAACCACTCTCCCCAAATTTTAATTTTTTGAAAAGCTGGTAATCAGCTTTCATTGCATCCCAGTGATTCTTGAACTGTTTAACAGTGTAAGAAACATTTTTTTTCTTTCTTTGAAATTCCTTATGAACCGTATTCCACCCTTCTTTGTTTAAAGTCGTCCCAACCTTGTTTCCCTTGATAACCTCAACAGAGCATAGCTCACAAAATAGTGAATGTAATTCATCGGTCCACTTAGCAGATCCACCTGTTGCCGCCATACCCTTCGTCGCCGCCATCTGCAATTTCAATCAAAAAGAAAAGACTTGATTTAGATAACAACGAAATCAAAAACTCTGTTTTTGTGTGTATATATGTACGTATAGCATGATTCGCATACCGCAATTGTTAGATCTGAAGAGGCAATAAATGGGGATGTGTTGTTTTCGTTTAGCAGCAATAATGGAGATGTTTTGTTTTCAACGAAGGCGTTATGCTAGGTATTAGGGGGAGTAAAATAAGTGGGCTGCAAATAAGCTGAAAGTACCGTGGTCCTAACCTTCAGCTTATCTCATTTAAGTTTGATAAACGGGCTTCCTCTTTTTTTTGCCAAACAGTTAAGTAAAATGGGGAACGGGCTTTCAGCCCATATAAGTTATGAAAGTTGATTCCCAAACACGCACTTATTCATATAGATTGCCGAACACGGAAATTTTTTAACTTTTTTTGTAATTATTGCTCACAGGTCAGACACTCAGACTTCTAAGGAATAATTTTACATGTTTGCATATGCACGTATTTGATTGAATTTATCCTTACAGTTAAATTTCGATATAATAATATAAAGTAATAACTTTCTTTAAATAATTTATTTTTTCGGTCCCGACTAGGATCAATACAATAAAGTAAATTTTTTTTTTTTACTAAATGCATAAGATAATAATTTTTTTAAAAAACATCTTAAGGATCCAAAGAAAATATAAAATACTATTTTTAAAATTTGATATTCATATACATTATATAATGTTCATTTATTTTCTAAATATGAATTTTATATTTTTTTAATTAAATTTCCATCAAATTCAAAATAAATCCCATTCTTATTATTTCATAGAGCTTACATAATTTTTATCTCTTACATTTAAATTTTTCGTAATATTATCATTTTGTACATTAGTTAATTCATATAGATTGCCGAATACGGAAATTTGTAAGAAAAAATTACCAAAATATTCATATTTGAGCATGGCTGGCCCTATTTACTTACGGGATACATTAAATCGTGTACCGTGATATGAGGGCTAATACGGTACTTCGTGTTCCATAACAGTGCATGATACGGTACACGGTGTAACGTGTTATGTGTAACACGGTGTATTGTGCCTCGTGTTAGGCGGGTGCGCAGCACGAACACGGTACACGCTCGTCCGTATCATGCATAACACGGAAGTCCGTGTTCCGTATCCAGCTAATACGGTAGACCGTGTAACGTGTTCAGCTAATACGGAGGCCGAAACTCCGTATCCCGTCGATATTTCGGGCTATTTTTTCAGAATCAGTATTTTGGGCCACTTGATTCTAAAAATGATTATTTTGGGCCATCACCCAATTTGTAATTCCTTCTGTAATGAATGCTCACAGACTTCTAAGGAATAATTTTACATGTTTGGATAGTAAAATCTCTATAGATTAATATGATCGAGAGAATTTTATTAATTTAAAAAAATATTAATTAATTGATAAATTAATAATTATTAATTTATAGAAAATTTTTGATATCAAACAAAAATAACTTTTGATTAATTAAATTTAAAAAAAATTAATTGAAAAATTTATGTTTATACTTATTTCAGTTAATTCAATATACAATAGTTTACAAATTCAATAGGTATTAGTTATATTCAAAATAAAGATTTATGTATATTTATATTTATATGATATTAAAGACAGTACAACATTACATTTTTGGAGTCCGTTGCATGTGAAAAAGCAATCAAAACATAAAAAATATTGACTAATAATTTTGTGATGTTTTACGAAAAATCTAATTTTACAAAAGGGTAAGACATATATTTAATGATTTTAAAGGAATTATTAATTTATAATATTATTGAGACCAAATATTTTAGAAGAATTTTCAAAAAAAAGTATTATCTTATCATATTATTATATTATCAAAATTGATCATTTTTTGAATTAGTCCAAGTTGAGATCGGAGAAAATTATTAACTTATAAATAATATTAATTTATCGAGTATTAATTTAGCGAAATTTTATGTAATTCATTTAATATATACTTGCACTAATTTTTTGAAACAATATGTGCCGCAGATGAAAAATGTGTAAGGGTTTTTACAAAAATTGTATATTCTTATTTTTTTTCTAAAATATTATTTTACAAAAATATTGTTCAAAAATTTATTTTTATAAATTTCAAATGAAGTTACATTTTAAGTTGTAAAGGTTGCATCTAGTATTTTTGAAAATAAATTTAAAAATGATCTTATTTTTGAAAATAAATTTGAAATGTAGCTATTATGGATAATATCGCTAGATTAAATGTGGTTTTAAGAGCATCTCAACCCCTATGCAAAATGTAGAGGTGTCATTTAATTTAGATACAGGCTTTCATTTTCTCATCTCCAACTATTTTTCCTCTTATTTATAACTTTACATAATTTGTTTCAAGTTGGCTATATATAGCCAACATCTATTTTTTCACAAATACTCTATAATGGACAAGTCATCATGACATAATTACTTGTAATTTTAGCATATAATCGATCATTTTACATCATACCACTTGAATACTGATATGGGCTAAAAATAAGCCCTAAAGACACATTTAGTGTTGCATTAATTAGAACCGGTATGGTCCGAACGTGGGGCCCACCAACAGGGTCCAAAGTCCTATCTTTAATATTAATTTCGTAATTAATATTAGGGGTAATAAACAGCTCAGCAATAAGTGTCAGATAAGGACATTATCTCTACTAGACTTAGCCTCCAAGGCATCCAATTTGATATGGCAACAGACTCCTACAAGGAAGGAGTCTAGAACTTTCTTCAAGGAGGTGACTTATCTATTAAGTCTCCAACTCCTACCTTAATTCTAAGGCTTCTCAGCCTATATAAAGGGCCTGACCCCTCATTCTCAGAACTACGTTGGCTTGATTCTCTAGCAATATAGAGATACGTAGGCATCTTGTGAGGACCGATCAGTCTCGAACGCAAGAATAGCCATTAAAGCTCGAAGCTCACCATCCCTTGTATTTAATACATACAAACCCTCGTTTTTATTCCACAACAAATACGTTAGCTTACAAATTCAACAAATTTTACGTAATCATTATTTTACATAATCATTATACATAATATCATTGAAGATGCTGTAATTAAGTCTAACTTAGAGTCTGTAACTTTATTTTTAGAAGATGGATGAGTTCTTATTTGAATACCAATATTTATTTATGATGTTGTTTAATCTACTTTTTAAATATAGGTAGAGATTTGGAGGTTGATATTTTAGATACCTTAGGCTTAAATTATGTTTTTATTTCTAGGTTAGAATCATTAATAATTTTGTAGTAAAGTGCACTTTGTTCTTTGTGTATCAGATCACTTGCAATAAAAGGTTTCTAAAATTCTCACTTACAATACTACACTTATGCCTTTTTTAAATTTTGTGTATTGCTGTCAAATATCCTTTAACTCCGTTAAAAAAGAAGGAGTAAAGTGCACTTTGTGTACTCGCACTTTGTATCAGAACATTTAGGATACTATTGTTCTAAACAAAATGCACTATACCCCTTTCTTTTTAACGGAATTAAATGATATTTGACGGTAATACACAAACTGCAAAGATGGCAGAAGTGTAGTACTATAAGTGAGAATTTTAGAAATTTGATATTGCAAGTGTTCTGATACACAAAAGAGCAAGTACACGAAGTGCACTTTAATCATAATTTTGTTTGAATATAAAATCATGTAACTAAATAAAGTAATGATTGGTTATAAAGAAATAAAATAAAATAATGGTTTCCAAAGAGGAATTATGCTACTACACATTCGTTTAATTGTAGGATGATATATTAGAACGGACAATCATTAGGCTTGAGGTAGGTTAAAGCTTGGTAAAAGAATTTTTTTTTTAAAATTTTCTATTAATGTGTCACAAGGTAGGTTAAAGCTTGGTAAAGAATTTTTTTTTTTAAATTTTCTATTAATGTGTCATAGAAAATGGTTCTTAGCCCAAATTTAAATTTTTTTATTAATAGTTAATTACTTGTGTTATGAAATATGTTACACTCTTTTTTAATGAATTTGTTAGAATTAACAAAAGAAATCTTAAAAAAGTTGATAAATTATTTTAATTTATTTAAATACCATTAGTTTTACGTGAAAGTTCTTATTTGGTTAATGACCTAAAAAAAGATAATGAAAATAACTTACCAACTACTAATTAGAGAACTTAGTTAAAAGTGATGTTAATAATAAATAATTTAAATCTAACAAATTAATAAGGATTTAAAATTTTGTTACAAATTCTTTTAAAAAAAGTTGTTACACTATATTCTTATTCGTATCGGTTGTAATTAAAATATTGAGAAAGAATAATAAGAAAAAAAAAACAAAGTGAAATAATAATATTATATACACAATAAATTTGGTTTTCATTATTTTTGAATTCTTTTCAATACTTTTGTATATATTAATAATATGTAGGTGAAATAATAATTAATTGCCATTATTATTGTTTGCTAAGTTTTGATATAATAATTCAAGTTTTTTAATTAATTAATTTTTATTTTAAAATTGTGGATTATCTATTTTTTGTAATATTAGTTTAGTGAAATAAACTAAAATGTGGGCTCATTTTGTTAAGTAGATGCAGAACGTGTGCACAATGTTAATATATACAATTTGAGGAAACAGTGGGGGAAATAACTGTGTTAAATGGTTTTTAGTTTTACTTATAATTAATTAATTTAGTTTTTATGATATTCTTTAATTAAAATTAAATAAATAAATAATTTAAATAAAATTTGGACAAGAAAATACCTAAAATATTATTGTAATTTAATAATAATAATTACTAGCTTAAAACTCGTGTGATGCACGAATTTTCTTTAATATTAAATTATTTTTTTAATAATTTGAAAGAATTTTTTACGATATGAAATTTGTAAGTTAAATTTTTAAATGATACGATTTGATAATAATTATATATATAATTATTATCAAAGCATATATATATATATATATATATATATATATATATATTGGCCATATTATTTGTAAAAAAGGAAAAATTTAGTTATAAGATACGTTTTAGCTAGAAAAAGGTAATCAATCAATTATTAATTATTATGGTATTATTTTATTGAATACAATTATCATTGATACTATTGGAAAAGAAAAGGTTTTAGTAAGAGAAAATATAAAAGGTAACGTGTTTTAGCTGAAAATATAATTTGTTAGTTATTAGTAATCGTAATAATATTATTTTATTTTATTAAATATAAGTAAAAAAATCAAATTTGAAAATGAGATATTTTAATTAGAAAATATAGAAAGGATATTACCTTTTAGCTCGAAAAGGTAATCTGTTAGTTATTAGTAACTACAATATTATTAGTTTATTTAATTAATTAAGTAAAATAATTAAGGGTAATAAAGTAAAAAAATTAAATAAGGTAAGTACCGTACCGTACCAAAAAAATAGGTACCAAAACTTTTAATGTTTCGCCTTTTATTAGATTGTATAAATAGTATAGATAGTATAGATAGTTAGTTAGAAAATTTAATAGCCGAAAAAGGTAACTGGTTAGTTATTATTTAGGAGAATTGTTGGGAATAGTACAGTGAGAAAATATTGTGTTTCGCTTTTTTATAATTACGTAAAATAATTAAGGGTAATAAAATAAAATAATTAAATAAGGTTTCAATATTTTAGATTTAATATAGTATAGATGGATATAAGTAATGGTATTTGGGTAAAAACATATTAATATATAAGTAATGGTAATTAAGTACAAACATGAAGTAGCAAAAAAATAGGTATCAAAATTTTTAATGTTTTGACCATTATAATATAGTATAGACATGTAGAGTTCCATTCTATAGAGAACGTATTAAATGGAGAATCTGAGAGAACCATCATCCTAACCATCCATTTAATCAAACGGTACAAAATCATCAATGACACTTTTGTAATTAAATTAAAATTTAAGGCTATTTTTTAAAATAGCACCATACTCTAGAGGTTCATAAATCACTAATGGTTTTACAACACAAAACTATACACACGCTTTTACGGAGAGAGTGAGAGAGAGAGAGATGAACGTGCTTCTATAGAGAAAGGGAGAAAGAAATCAAACGAAAAATAGTGACAATCCGTCATTAGAGCTTCAGATTCGAGCATTTTATCAAACAAAGGTTCATAATCTTTGTTATTCTATCAATTTTTATCTTATTATTCTTCAATTCTTCAATTTGTACATTTAGGATTTTAAATTGAAATTTTTAGGTTAAGCTCAATCGGATAAAGAGATTAAGATGTTTCCGAGGGGAATAGGTATTTTTTATCTGTTTTTTATTTAAAAAATGTATATGCATGTGTATTTTGTAGATGTATACGTATTTTTAAACTTTGATTCTGTAGTAGAATGCGAAGTTAATATGTATTTGAACTTTATTTGCTAATAATTTGATTATACCGTAGAACAGAACCAGATCTGATATATTTTTTTGTTTTGTGTATTTTGATTCTGCTATAGAATCATATTTATGTTGATATTCTTTGGTTTGATTTTGTTTAGTGTATTTTGATTCTACTACAGAATCATATTTATATTTTGATTCTGCAATAGAATATACATGCATGTATATTCTGATGTATTTCTATATGTACATGTACTCTTAAGCTTCTATAGTAGAAGCATATTTTTGATCTTATTTGATTCTATATGCATGTGTAAATTTTGATTCTACTACAGAAGGTTATTTGTGTACTTGTAGTTTTTGATTCTACCATACAAGCATGTTTGTATTTGTAGTTGTATATAGCTTGTATAGTGGAATCGCATGAGTACCAGGCTTTTAATCACGTGTATATGTTGTGCCTAGATTTTGATTCTACTATTGAAGCATATTTACGTGTTTGTAGTTTTTTGATTGTACTATAGAAGCTTTCTCTGGACCTTCTAATTCAACGTCATGAATTTAATGTCTTCTTCAATTTTTGGAGATAGTAGTTTATGTTATAGTTTTAGAACTGCAGATTGGTGCCATGTAAGGCAAATTTCCAGTAAATTATACTTTATCATCGTGTGATTCTGCGATTGCTAATGTAAAAAAATCATTTAATACATGTTAATAAATGACAAACAAAAGTGTTGCCTAACAGCATAGCAGCTTGACAACTAGCCTATCATTACAGTGGATTGATGTTAACTGTTAACATCTACTAACAGTGATGCAGAACTAATTAGGACAAGTACCTGTTTCTAAGGAGGTTCTATAAATTGTAGATGCCTTTGTTTTTCTGAGTTTTTCAATAGAAAATGACAATTAATTTGGAAATTATTTTTGAGTTTTTCTGATTCTAGAATAGAAACTCTTTTTTTCTATATTTTTTTTCTTATTGTTGTGGAATCTACTATAGAAGCATAATTTTATCTGTGTAGTTTTATTATTGTGTAGATTTCTATTCTAGTTTTTGATTCTACTATAGAAACATATATGTATTTGTATTTATGTGTTCGATTCTACTATAGAAACATATGTGGATTTGTTATTTAGGAACATATATGTTGCTACTATAGAAACTTCTGATTGTAGAATAGAAACATTTTTTATTATTTCTTATTGTTATGGAATCTACTATAGAAGCATAATTTTATGAGTTAGAAGCATAATTTTATTTATGTAGTTTTATTGTTGTTGTAGGTTTTTGTTCTTGTTTTTTTATTCTACTATAGAAAAATATGTGTATATGTTTATTTGTATTTATGTGTTTGATTCTACTATAGAAACATATGTGGATTTCTAATCTATGAACGTATGTGTTGCTAGTATAGAAACATATGTTGTTTGCTACTTTTTTTTATGGTACACAAGGCTTTGCGGGGTTATTGTTTTCAGTTTTCATCTTTGATATACTCTGCCACCAAAAGGGTTCTTAAGCTTCTCAATTCACCCCATGTTCTTGTTTAGTTTCGATTCTTAGATTTCAAAAATTGTATTCATTATTTTATTAAAATTTGTCATCAGGTACACGTTCAAGCAATTGATAACGAAATAAAAAAGTAATAAGATCAAGGTCTGGTAATAAAGGATCAAGGTGCTCAAAGAAAAATATAAATATCTGTGCTGATAAAGAAGAAAAATTAAGCACGCTCATCTTTGAAGAATATATATGGTAATAAAATTATGTCTTCTCCATTTCCTTTTTCTATGAATAGTATGGTATGCTTTCACCTGGAAAGGTGTTGTATCCCCTGTACCCGAGCCTGAGCCTGAGCAAACCAGCATGTATTAGGTGCAAACTATATATATGCTACTTTGTCAATTACTTGCTCTCTGCTTCTGTATATTCAAGTTTTATTGAAAAAAATAGAATGATTAGCCTAGTTACAGAGCATGAGCTGCCAGGCAACACTTTTGTTTGTCATTTATTAACATGTATTAAATGATTTTTAGTTTTACATTAGCAATCGCAGAATCACACGATGATAAAGTATAATTTACTGGAAAGTTGCCCTACATGGCACCAATCTGCAGTTCTAAAAATAAACTATAACATAAACTACTATCTCCAAAAATTGAGGAAGGCATTAAATTCATGACGTTGAATTAGAAGGTCCAGAGAAAGCTTTTATAGTACAATCAAAAAACTACAAACACATAAATATACTTCAATAGTAGAATCAAAATCTAGGCACAACACATACACGTGATTAAAAGCATGGTACTCATGCGATTCTACTATACAAGCTATATATGACTACAAATAAAAACATGCTTGTATGGTAGAATCAAAAACTATAAGTACACAACTAACCTTCTGTAGCAGAATCAAATTTTACACATGCATATAAAATCAAATTCAAAAATATGCTTCTACTATAGAAGCTTAAGAGTACATGTATATAGCAATACATCATAATATACATGCATGTATATTCTATTGCAGAATCAAAATATAAATATGATTTTGTAGCAGAATCAAAATACACTAAACAAAATCAAACCAAAGTATATCAACATAAATATGATTCTATAGCAGAATCAAAATACACAAAATAAAAAAATATATCAGATTTGGTTCTGTTCTACTGTAGAATCAAATTATTAGCAAATAAAGTTCAAATACATATTAACTTCGCATTCTACTACAGAATCAAAGTTTAAAAATATGTATACATCTACAAAATACACATGCATATTCATTTTTTAAATCAAAAACAGATAAAAAATACCTATTCTCCTCAGAAACATTTTAATCTATTTATCCGATTGAGCTCAGCCTGAAAATTTCAATTCAAAACCTTAAATGTACAAATTGAAGAATAATAAGATAAAAATTGATTGAATAACAAAGATTATGAACCTTTGTTTGATAAAATGTTCGAATCTGAAGCTCTAATGACGAATTGTCACTACTTTTCGGTTGATTTCTTTCTCCCTTTCTCTGTAGAAGCTCGTTCATCCCTCTCTCACTCTCTCCGTAAAAGCATGTGTATAGTTTTTTCTTGTAAAACCGTTAGTGATTTATGACCCTCTGGAGTATGGTACTATTGTTAGTGGATATTATGTCCACTTCTTAGGCTCCAAATGGCTTAAATTGTTTGGAGTATCTTGAGTTTGTCGTGCCCTTTGACACACTTTTTGTTAATTTTTTGCAGATTACATTTCGGACGTTGACATTGCATTTTTGGGCTGGTTTTGGTGGAGTTTTGATGGAAATTCAGAGGCTACGAGATTATCACCGGTTGGAGAGGTCTGCATGTTGGTTTTTGAGTTGAGTTGCTGCAAAGTTGCTGAAAGATCCAAGCAGGAACCAGAGGAAATTGTTCTATTTTTAGCAAGAAGTGCAGCGCGCCTGCGCCATGGGGAGTGCACCCGCGCCATACACTGAGCAGCCGAGCAGCGCGTATTGTTCTTTGGGCCTGTTTTTGTGTGGGCTTTTATTTGGTGATGCCAAGGCCTGGTTAAGATATAATCTAGGGTCGGGCAAGAGTGTGGGGCATTCTAGACGGACACAGGAGGAATAGAGAACATTCAGTTCCAGCAGCTTTAGCAAAGAGATAGCAATCTGTATTCATTAGAAAGCATTTGGGGTTTTTAGTATTGGTTTTTGATTCTGAATATTGTTGAAACTAATACTTTGCTAAAGATTGGTTGTCCAGAATTCATCTTTCATATCTATTCCATATATTGCTTTACCATGCTTTCATCTAAACCCATGACGGTGCACAGTTCAGTCATGAACTAATCACTGTCATGGGGTTCTAATGGATTGATTTATGGAGTCTAGTAATTTGATGTTTTGATAATTTGCGCTTGTGATTAAATTCAGGTTGCCTCGCATGGTTATGCATAATTAGAGATGCGTAATTAACATCTTTCTTGTTAATCGCTAATGATTGCGTAAGTGGATTTAGAGATTTAGAACATACCATGTTAGCATAGGTTTATAAAGGTTTCTCCTTCATAACAGTGGTGTAGGATTGACAGAATCACACTACCCTGTGTAGTTAATAATGGAGACTTAAGCTGAAATCATTGTGTTTGTAAATCTCATAGACATATGTGAGGTCTATAAAACTTCTATCTGTTTGTGGATGTGTGTGTGGTATGGTGTGAGTAAACCGAAAGGTGGCTCATACTAGTTTTGTGTTTCCCACTAGCTTCCGTTGACGATCACATTACATTGAGTCTGAGCATTTAATCTATATAAAGTAATTCATGAAATTAGAATCCCATGTTTTCTCTCATTAAGTAATCACATATTAGATAATTACAGTAGTTAATTAATAGTATAAAATCAACCATCTATCGATACTTTTCCAAGCATTTGAAATTGGCCATACATTGTTGCTTGAGCATATATTCACAATTACATCAGGTCTTCGTGGGAATGAACTGAACTTATCATTATATTACTTGTGACCGCGTATGCTTGCATAGTTTTCAGCAAACAATTTTTTGGCGCTGCTGCCGGGGACTTCGGTGTTATTAAGTATTTATGTGCTTAACATCAGTGGTAGTTAATATTAATTGACTTGGATTGTTTTTCTTACCTATCTCGTGTTGTCTTGCTCTGTGTGTTTCAGGTACTTGAGTGTTATGCTAATGTGTGTTCAAAGGCTTAAAGCAAAAGCGACAAGAGAACTTGAAGCAACTTTAGAAATTGGAGATCCAGCACCGAGAGCATTGATGGATTATTCTCGGCCAAAAATCAATGATATTCAATCTAATATCGTAAGACCATCCATTACAGCCAAAACCTTTGAAATCAAACCTGGCACAATTCAAATGATATAGAATTCAGTTCAGTTTGGGGGAGCTACAACGGAGGATCCCATTATGCACATCCGGAACTTCATCGAGATATGCGACACTTTCAAGTTTAACAATGTGTCAGAGGATGTTGTAATATTGAGGCTTTTCCCGTTCTCTCTCAGGGATAAAGCCAAGGGCTGGTTACATTCTCTTCCTGCAGGTTCTATAACAACATGGGAGGATCTTGCTCAAAAGTTTCTCACCAAATTCTTTCCCATGGCAAAGACTGCAGCAATAATAAATGCTCTCACTCAGTTCTCACAGCAGTCAGGAGAATCTTTATGTGAAGCTTGTGAGCGTTACAAGGAGATGCTTAGAAAATGTCCTCATCATGGCATGCCCGATTGGATGGTGATTAACTGTTTTTACAATGGACTAGGATGGCAATCAAGACCAATTGTGGACGCAGCTTCAGGAGGAGCACTATGGGCTAAAAGCTATGAGGCAGCTTATTGAGATGATGGCAGCAAATGAGTATCAGAATCCCACTCTGAGACTTCCACAGCAAAAAGTAGCAGGAATTCTTGATGTTGACAAGGCCACAGCTCTAGCAGCTCAGCTAGAAGCATTGAACTTGAAGTTGGATTCATTGATAAATCACGGGGTGCATCAGATTGCTAGTGTTTGTGAACTATGTGCTGGCGCACATGAGATGAATCAATGTGCCATATCTAATGAATCGGTGTAGTTTGTGAGCAATTTTCAGAGACAACAGCAACCAGCTCCCAACAATTATCATCCTAATAACAGAAACCATCCTAATTTCAGCTGGGGCAACAATCAAGGTGGCCTGCAACAACCATAACAGTCTTATCAGTAATTTCAAGGTCAGCAATATGGAGCTCAGCCATACAATTCGTCAGGTTTTCAGCAATCATAGGGGCAACAATTTCAGCAGCAATATGCTCCAAGGCAGTTTCCACCTCCGGGATGTCAGCAACAACAGTCTCATGCGAGTTCTGGGCAATCTTCTACTGAAAAATCGGAATTAGAAGAATTGAGGTTGATGTGTAAACCTTGGAAAATTAGATAGGACAAATTGCAAACACCTTGCTGAATAGGCCACAAGGAGTTCTTCCTAGTGATACAGAGACTAATCCAGGAAAAAAGGATGGCAAGGAGCAGATTAAGGCCATAACATTAAGGTCTGGGAAAGTCATAAACGACCTGGAAACAGAAAATGAAGTGAATCTGCAGAACAAAGAACTGGGCAGCCGCGCTGTGCACTGCGCACCCGCACCTCTATCCGCGCGCCCGCGCCCCCTGGAAGAAGAGTCTAAATTATCGAATGCCAATTTGAACAGCGGAGGAGCGAGAAGCAAAAAATTTTCTGAAAAATCAACTCCAGAGTAGGAAAAAGACAACAAACAGAGCTAACCTTCTCCACCATATCCTCAGAGACTTCAGAAGCAGAAACTAGACAAGCAATTCGCCAAGTTTCTTGAGGTATTCAAAAAGTTACACATAAATATACCTTTTGCAGAAGCTCTAGAACAGATGCCGAGTTATGCTTAAGTTCATGAAAGGTATTCTATCAAGGAAATTGAAATTTGAGGAATTGGAAACTGTTGCTTTGATAGAAGAATGCAGTGCTGTTTTACAACAGAAATTGCCCCCGAAACTCAAGGATCCTGGAAGCTTCACAATACCTTGCACTATAGGCAATCTATCTTTCGACAAATGCTTATGTGACTTGGGAGCTAGTATAAATCTGATGTCGCTGTCTAGTTTTATTCAACTTGGTCTGCCTGATCCAAAACCTACAAATATCTCCTTGTAGCTAGCAGATCGGCGAATCACGTATCCGAGAGGTATATTGGAAGATGTCCTGGTGAAAGCGGATAAGCTCATCTTTCCTGCTGATTTTGTTATACTGGACTTTGAGGATTTTAGCTACATGCCGAACTTTGATCGACGTATAAAGAGGAGAGCTCACAATGAGAGTGCAAGATCAGGATGTCACTTTTAATGTGTTTAACGCAATGAAATTCCCAACGGATGAAGAGGAGTTTTTAAAGTGGACATGGTCGATTCGTCAGTAAACAAATAAATTGAACAGCTGCTAAATTCAGATCCCTTAGAAAGAGCTTTAATAGGGGATTTTGATATTGAAGACGAAGAAGGAGCAGAGCAACTTCAGCTGTTGAATACAGCTCCATGGAAAAGGAGGTTCGATATTCCATTTGAGTCTCCTGGGTTAGCAGATCTTGAGAATTCTCAGGGGCGTCTTAAACCATCTAGTGAAGAAGCTTATACACACGATCTCAAACCTTTGCCGGATCACTTGAGGTATGCATGTTTAGGTGATGCAGATATTGATAGTGCTACTCTTGCAAGATTGGAGGAATGGCCGGGCGGTGTTCCCTATCACAGAGGTTTGGGCTATATCATAGAGGGCGATGCGGGAGCCAGTCTCCACCACGGCAGGCTAGGACAGCCAGGGCTGGTCCTTCTCAAGTTGCTACGTGACATGATGGTCGCGCTTCCACTTTCAGTGATTCTCAGTACAAGAGGCTGGTAAGATGCATGGACACCTTGTTTGAGATTAACAGCAGATTTGTAGAGGATATCACTTTATCTCTGGATCATATTTTTAGGCAGATGGCATAGAGGTTGATTGGCCAGTATTTGGAGATCACCACCCGTACCCACCGCCTGATTCACCACCCGAGGAGGGTGACGATACCGTCCATTAGGGGAGTTTTCTTATCCTTGATCTTTTACTTTCAATGAGGATATTGCTTTGTTCAAGTTTGAGGGTGCTAGATTATGGGATAGTAGGTTAGCATATTAGCTTAGTTGCATAGCATATCATATCTTATCATGTAGTTGCATTATTAGTCCATTTAGATTGTTTGCATGTTTATGTCGCATATTTGTAGTCTTTGCCATTTGTAGTGCAGATCATTTCATATCATGATCTCCTGGTGATAACAGTTCAATTCGGTAGTTTCTGATGAGATTGTTGGCAATGAACATCAGAGGCTTGATTTGTATGCTTGGCTAGTTTTATGGCATAAATAGGCTATACTTGTGCAGTTAGTTACTCTTGACACAATCTCTCGTTGAATGCTCAAACTCTGGAACTTTATATAGACATACATGCTTGTGGGGGATAATCACTTATTTACATTTAGAATGCTTTCTATTCTCTTTATGACTTTGGGACCACTAATATATAAGTTTGGGGGAAGCATTGGATATGCATGCTTTAGTAAAGGATTTACCAAAAAAAAAAGTGAGGCTAGATGTCAAAAGGCTAGTAGCCGCTCATAGACGTGTAAGCGTTTTGTGAGTAGTCTAGGGGCGAAATGAGATGGAGCGAAACACACTCATTTCCGATCTTAGTAAAAAATAAATATGAGAGTGTATATGGGCATAATTGACTGCGGTTGGGCTCATTAGTACTCGAGCAAGTAAGTTCTAGGGGACTTTGTGCCTAGTGATCTAAGGCTTTTACAGTCTGGGATCCACTAATCCAAAGCTCGTTACATGCGTACTAGTGCAAAAGTCTTCAGGGATCTCAACCATTGCACGGTCAAATAAGCATATGTAGGAAGTTAGAGCATAATAAATCCCTTGTGAACTTGAATAAGTATGGAGGTGTCCTAAGTTATTGACTGTTTAGAAGTTATTCTGTATTTAAACTCGTGATTGTACTTCGGAAGCATGTCATGTCTTTTCTAGTCCGTTAGGGAGTATTCTCTTGGGAGATGAGCACACACGCGCACATTCTGTATTTGTAGATGCATATATACTTGTGTTCAATCAGCCTTTGTCACTAGTTTTTTCTTTCTTTGAGGGGATTGCTGAAAATGGATGTTGATGTCTCTATGGGATCTTCGCATTAGTAGACAGTCGTACTTTTAGTTAGTTGCTTTCATCCAGTTATTAGTAGTTGCATTTTTTGAGCTTGAGGACGAGCAATAGTTTAAGTTTGGGGGTTTGTTAAGTGGATTTTATGTCCACTTCTTAGGCTCCAAATGACTTAAATTTTTGGGAGTATCTTGAGTTTGTCGTGCCCTTCGACACACTTTTTGTTAATTTTTTGCAGATTGCATTTCGGACGGTGTCATTGCATTTTTGGGCTGGTTTTGGTGGAGTTTTTATGGAAATTCAGAGGCTACGAGATTATCACTAGTTGGTGATGTCTGCATGTTGGTTTCGGAGTTGAGTTGCTGCAAAGTTGCTGAAAGATCCAAGCAGGAACCAGAGGAAATTGTTCTGTTTTTAGCAAGAGGTGCAGAGCGCCTGCTCCATGGGGAGTGCGCCGCGCCATACACTGAGCAGCCGCGCAGCATGTATTGTTCTTTGGGCCTATTTTTGTGTGGGCTTTTATTTGGTGATGCCAAGGCCTAGTTAAGATATAATCTAGGGTTGGGCAAGTGTGCGGAGCATTCTAGACGGACACAGGAGGAATAGAGAACATTCAATTCCAGCAGCTTTAGCAAAGAGATAGCAATCTGTATTCATCAGAAAGCATTTGGGGTTTTTAGTATTGGTTTTTGATTCTAAATATTGTTGAAACTAATACTTTGCTAAAGATTGGTTGTCCAGAATTCATCTTTCATATCTATTCCATATATTGTTTTACCATGCTTTCATCTAAACCCATGGCGGTGCACAGTTCAGTCATGAACTAATCGCTGTCATGGGGTTCTAATGGATTGATTTATGAAGTCTAGTAATTTGATGTTTTGATACTTTGCGATTGTGATTAAATTCAGGTTGCCTCGCATGATTGTGCATAATTAGAGATGTCGTAATTAACATCTTTCTTGTTAATCTCTAATGATTGCGAAAGTGGATTTAGAGATTTAGAACATACCATGTTAGCATAGGTTTATGAAGGTTTCTCCTTCATAACAGTGGTGTAGGATTGACAGAATCACACTACCCTATGTAGTTAATAATGGATACTTAAGCTGAAATCATTTTGTTTGTAAATCTAATAGACATATAGGGATTTAGACATATGTGAGGTCCATACAATTTCTATCTATTTGTGGATGTGTGTGTGGTATGGTGTTAGTAAACCGAAAGGTGGCTCATACTAGTTTTGTGTTTCCCACTAGCTTTCGTTGATGATAACATTGCATTGAGTCTAAGCATTTAATCTATATAAAGTAATTCATGAAATTAGAATCCCGTGTTTTCTCTCATTAAGTAATCACATATTAGATAATTGTAGTAGTTAATTAATAGTATAAAATCAACCATCTATCGATACTTTTCCAAGCATTTGAAATTGGCCATACATATTGTTTTTCTTGAACATATATTCACAATTACATCAGGTCTTCGTGGGAACGAACTGAACTTATCATTATATTACTTGTTACGCTTGCGTAATTTTCAGCAAACAGCTATTTTAAAAAATATCCTTAAATTTTAATTTAATTACAAAAGTGTCATGGATGATTTTGTACCGTTTGATTAAATGGATGGCTAGGATGATGGTTCTCTATAATTCTCCATGTAATACGTTCTCTATAGAATGGAACTCTAGATATGTAAGGGTATTTAGATAAAAACATACTAATATATATTAGGGGTAATTATCAAAACTTTTAATATTTCATCTTTTATAATAGAACACAAATCACACACATACATATACACATACACGTATTTAAATAGACAAATTCAAAGCGAGAAAAATGAATGTGTGTAGAGTAAACAAAATACAAACATAATAAATAGATACAGGTGTGTGTATGTATAGATACCTGCTCCGACTAAGAGGATTAGGCGAGAAATACCGATTCCAGCTTGAACCGCCATGGATAATTGGGATTAAATTAAAAACAAGTCATAGAATTTTAATTTAATTAATTTGGTTTTTTGTTTATATATATACACAACACTAGCTTTGTGAGAGCTTTTCGAACAAGAAAGGGTGAGAGTGATTTGTTTTGAGCTTTCTTGTATTTTTTCTTGTACTAGCTTATAACCCGTGCTTTGCACGGTTCTTTTAACCCAATATTTTTTTATTTATTTTATGATACAATATAATTGATTAAAAATTTTTTTGATAAATTTATCTTTGCTTTCTTTATATGAAGATCCTTTTTTGCTTATGAAACGCGTGTGGATCTTTGATAGTAATCAGATTATATGTTTATATATTTAAGGTTATAATTAATCTTTATTATTATGTTTTAGAATTAAAAATATGTAATTTTAATATATTGTTATTTAGTATCAAAACTCCTAACCTATAACATTGAAAAGCATAGGTTTTTTTATATATTAGTATAAAATTTTATTCTTTATTTTACTTTTGCAAGAACATCTTTAATAATGAATGTTTTTAGATAAAAAGGTCAATTGATATAATAAAAAAAAAGGTATACAAAATTTTAGTATTTGCATCACTTTAATGGAACATTTTTCTTTGTTAAAAATATAAATAATCTCTTAATATAACCTATAAATGTTAGACTTTAGAAAAATGTAAAAAAATTTCACTTCATCTCCCACCTATAGATTTAATTGGAAAATATATATTTCGAAATATAATCAACGATTATAACCAATCTCATCAGAGCAAAAGATTTAACAAATTTTAGCTAATCATCATTTTACATAATTTTAGTCAATTAAATTAACCCCACCCAAAAGGCAATTATTATTTGAACTATAATAATATTATTATTTGATTTCTTTGTTAATTTAGTAAACATAATAATATAAAAATTAGATAGTAATACGTTATTATTAAGATTCTAACTTTAAATGCATCAAATTTATCTTTCTTCCTCTCTTTTTCTTCATCAAAAAATCCTATAACCTATATCGATTTACGGGCTATCATCAATCTTTTTTGTTGGTGATATGCATCTTTTACCATTTTTTCCTTCATTTATATTATTGGATAATAAATCTCTTTTCTTGTAAGAATAGTTCTACCAAATATTGAGTTTTCTACCAATATTGTGGATTCGTTGAGAATTTATTGTATTTTTTTATTCGATTTTGGTGTGTTTTATATTTTGGATCGTAGATCCGCAAGATTATTATAATAATGATTCGTTGATGAGGATATACATGGTATCGTAGTTATAGTCGATTTTTGAATACTTTATGACAAATCAAGTATACATATTTTTCATAGCTACACCAAATCGCTCTATATCTCTGTAATATGAGCGAGAGATGCTACACAATGGAAGATGTACCTGACGATAGTAGTTCTAATGAAGACATTTTTTATTTGATATTTAATATGTGCTCGTTAAGTTTCTGATTATTTTTGTAGATGCCGTATGGTTTATTATTAATGGATTCTTTTAACTCTAAAAAAAAGATTCTAACTTTAAACTATGTTAACGAATTTGAAAAATAAATATTAGATTAGTAGGGTAAGGTTCAAATTAGAAATTTATTCAAAATTAGAACTTGGAACTAATATTAGCCTTAGATATATTGTTTAATCAGTGATTCAGATTTATTCGTTTTGTTACAGTACATCATGTGGAACTCAGGTTCTAATTTTAGTATAGTTCCATGTGGAACTTATTCAGGAGATGCAAGTCATTAATCTATATTGATTTTTTTTTAAAGTGTAAATATTAAATTAAAATATGTTGTTTCTATCGAACAATTGATTTTGTTAATACTAAATAAAAATATAATTTACTTGAAAAATTTAAGATTCTAATTACAATGGATAATAATATATCAGATAAATTATTTTTCTCTGAAAATTTTAATTAATTTTTATTTAAAATTATCACATGACGTACCTTTTACGAAGACGATAAGTTATAAGTTATTTTTGGTATTAAAAAATAGGTACCAAGATTTTTAACATTATAAATAATATAAAATGTCATATTACAAATTATTCAATATAAATTAATCCTACATTGCAAATTTTCGATCTCCCATGGGCCAAGTTGGCCTTTTCCTTCCTCGACTTAGAGAACAAACTTGTAAAAGATCTTTTGTTTGGATTCACTATACATGATAAACCCGGTGCTTCGATTAGTCGATTACTATAGCTGTTAGAATTCAATTTATGAATATTAATTGGTGATGGTCAGATTACCATGTTGCTTAGAATTCAATTGATTGTGCAAAGCATGTGTTTTTTTTATTTACTTATAATGTAATATATATATATATATATATATATATATATATATATATATATATATATATATATATATTTATAAATATTGTTTTTAATATGTTGTTAGAAGGATTCGAATCTTAGAAATTTGTATATAACAACTTTTAGTATTAAGTCCAAATTAATATGTTGTTCGGGAATCGAACCTTCAACCTTTCTATATAAGATCTTTTAATATTAATTTTAAATTAAAATGTTATTGGCGGGATTCAAACCTTAGACCTCCATATATAACAACTTTTAGTATTGTATCCAACGATTATTATTTATTTAAGTTGCAGATCCAATTATTTATAAAATTTATGTTGTTGTTAGGAGCCGAACCCTTGACTTA
Organism: Saposhnikovia divaricata; assembly: GCA_036435485.1. Classification (NCBI taxonomy): domain Eukaryota; kingdom Viridiplantae; phylum Streptophyta; class Magnoliopsida; order Apiales; family Apiaceae; genus Saposhnikovia; species Saposhnikovia divaricata. Next base: position 64,709,300 of record CM071598.1, read on the forward strand.
TGGTAGTACTCGTTTATTATCCCTCTTATTCTTATTATATAATAGGATATAATTGGTCAAAGTCATTATTTATTTATTTTATTTACTTTATTTATTTATAAAATTTTGCTATTTTTCTTTAATTTTAATCTTTTTATTTTTTAATAATTTTATTTGTAAATGCATACATCGCAGGCTCTTAAATCGAGGTGCAAGACTCCTTTTCTAATATTGTTAATACTAGCATATAATCCGTCCAACGCACGACACGACTTTTTTTTAATATCTATAACTATATTAATTTTTTTTAATTTTACTTGTTATTAATTTATATATCAAATTGTTGTTAAAAAATTTATATATATATATATTAGATTTTACACATTCGATTTAATATTTATACTCTATCTTGAATTCTTAAATTTTGATTTGGATGATTTTATAGCGCAAGTGAAATTAACAAAATAATTTAGTAATGGTATAACAATTATTTTCCAATTGAACCTACGCAGAAACAAAAAAAAAGAAAAAACTGATAATTTTTTACGTTGAAAATTCTATTCGATTTATGAGTTCTATTTATAATTCGTTTTGATTATCAAAATACCCTTGTTATTATTTGAAGATAGTTCTACTAACAACCAAATACAATTTTAATAATAAGTGTAGGAGAAATTTTGTCCAAAAATTTGATAGTCTGATCCTCCGTACGACAAAATAAATAAGAATCGTTAAATCCTAACAAACGAATTTTTTATCAATTTTAAATCAATAATGCTTATTTCTTTCGCAACTTGGGATAGTTGATGACCAGATTTTTGAATAAAATAATACTATATATTATTTAATATTATAAAGCAAATATGTAATTATAAACGTATGCAGGACGTCAAAACAGTTAGCAAATCAGGAATAATTTCACAGAGCCTTCGTGGTTTTTCTTTTAACTTCAACCAAAAGCTTTCATGCTTTACTAATTACGAAGACTATTTTGATATTGATACTAATGCTTAAGCGGTATAGCATGAACAGTGAAATTGGCGAGAGCCTGCCGAAATTGGTCTAGGTATAACTTATAAGCATAATATAATAGCGCATATAGATAGATGAGCTCTTATTTGGTATTTTTTATATATATAATATTTTTCTTAATTTTATTATATAATAAGATATAATTAATTAACAACTATACACATATTTATTCACAAAAGCAAGTATAGACAGAATATGATTAGAAGATTTTTAGGTCGAGGCATAAACAAATCGAAAGTGTAAACTTAGTCCGTTTATTAATTAAGTTTTGTGTTAGTGACTTTAAAATTAATTTATAAAATACATGTTGTTCTTAGGAGTCGAACCTTTGACCTATGGTACTACTCGTTTATTATCCCTCTTAGTCTTATTATATATTAGGATATAATGTTTTTATTTTTAATATCTATTAGCTTAAAATCCGTGCGATGCAAGGATTTTCTTTTTTATTAAATGATTTTTTTAATAGTTTGAATAATTTTTTATGATATTAATTTTGTAAGTTAAATTTTTAAATAATATGATTTGATGATAATTATATATATAATTATTATCAAATCATATATATATATTGGCTATATTATTTGTAAAAAAGGAAAAATTTAGTTATAAGATATAGATAAGATGATATGTTTTAGCTGAAAAGGGTAATTAGTCAATTATTAATTATTATGGTATTATTTTATTGAATATAATTATCCGTGATATTATTGGAAAAAAAGAGGTTTTAGTAAAAGAAAATATAAAAGGTAACGTGTTTTAGCTGAAAATATAATTTGCTAGTTACTAGTAATCATAATAATATTATTTTATTTTATTAAATATAAGTAAAAAAATCAAGTTTGAAAATGAGATATGTTAATTAGAAAATATAGAAAAGATATTACCTTTTAGTTGGAAAAGGTAATCAGTTAGTTATTAGTAACTATAATATTATTAGTTTATTTCATTAATTAAGTAAAATAATTAAGGATAATAAAGTAAAATAATTAAATAAGGTAAGTACTGTACCGTATAGTACCAAAAAATAGTTACAAAATTTTTTAATGTTTTGGAAATATTAATGATTGGAAGATATGATACGTTTGATGTTTTTAGGTATTTATAAAAGTTAATATCTTCAACTAAAAGTAATATGAAAAGGCAATCGGCTAATTACTATTAAGGGATAATCTCAAAACTACCCGTCCTTCAAATTATTTTTATAAAAATACTACCACTTTTAAAATTATTTATAAAAATAAATTTCTTTAAAATTCTTTTTTTAAAAATACGTTTTGCAACCTTTGCAATCTCATTTGTAAATTCAGGGCGGCACCCGCTGTGTGAGTTGCAAATGAGGTTGCAAAAGTTGCAACTGAAAACTAGAAGTTGCAAAAGTTGCAACTAAAAACTGGAAGTTGCAACCGAAAATTCGTCTGCTCCTCTATATAGCATCGAAGTTGCATATAAGGTTGCATATGAGGTTGCTATGCAACCTCATATGCAACCGAAAATTGAAAACTGAAAACTGGAAGTTGCAACTTACAGTTTTCAGTTGTCATTTTCGACTAGTTTTTTTAAATATATATATATATATATATATATATATATATATATATATATATATATATATATATATATATATATATATATAGTTGCACTCCATAACAAACACCTTATATAACAAACAATAAAGAACACCTCATATCTAATCTAATCTAATCTAAGAGCTCCGTCATAGCACCCAATACAAAAAGTTGTTTTTTTTACCCTCTATCAAGCCAGCAAAAAAAATTGAAAATTCACTGTTCACTGATGACATCATGATGACGTCATCAGTGACGTCATCAGTGAACAGTAATTTTTCAAAATTTTTTTTTTTTGCTGGCTTGATAGATGGTAAAAAATAACAAATTTTTGTATTGGGTGCCCCTAGCGGGGCCAATGGATCTAAGGTGTTTCTTATTGTTTGTTATATAAGAGTGTTCTATATGGTGAAAATACATATATATATATATATATATTTCAAAAAACTGATCGAAAATGATAATTGAAAATTGGAACTTGCAATCGAAAGTTTTGCGAAACCGCGCGATAACGTGACATAATTGACTAGTTTTATTTAATGTTAAAAGAGTGTAATAGACTTGAGATAAAAAGTGAGCCAGGAAATATAGGACCTGCAAAAGAAATGAGACAATAAATTATTCTCACCTAGCACACATATGTGGCGGGTTGCTGGAAAACCATACAGATCTGCCCCATTAAACCATATTATAATCTCATATGCAATTCAAATGCATATAATTATTATAATCTGAAATGCAAAATTACATATGGAATTTTTATTATATTTTTACAAAAATTATGAATATTTTTGATAATTTTCCTAAATTAAATGGGCTTTTCTACAATTAAATTTAAAATAAATAAATACATATATATATATATATATGATTATATTTATTTATTATTTTTTAATGCTTACATAATTATTTAATGAGGTAGGATAGGCCAAGACATTGAATTAATAAATTCCCGCAAGACTGGGAAAGTAAGCAAGAGAAGTATAAGGATTATCAACAATTTTTGTGGAAAAATGAGAATGAAAAGCATTTGGGTTCTTTTGAATGTTTGTTGGAACTGAGCATGAAAGGCATTAAAATGATGTAATCATGTAAATCGTATGTAAGTTTTTTTTGGAAGGAACTCAGGAAGTATATCAGTACGGGTGATGGCCCTTTCTACCCCATTTTGGGGGAGGGGTTACCAAAATATTCAGATCCAAAAAGATGATTCTGAATACCCACGGGATACGCCATTGGGAGCGGAGCATCTTGAGATACGCCACTGAGAGCGGAGCATCTTGAGACACGCCACTGGGAGAGGCGTATATAACGACTACTGTTGCAACAGATACGCATTCTGGAGAAGCGTATTGTAAGATACGCATTCTCCAGATGCGTATCTTACGTCATCATCGTCTTCTCGAGAGTTCTCGCCGGACGATTTTTCGTCGTTTTTTCGATTGCTTCGTTCTCCCATCTCATTCAATTTCCCGTTGAGTTCTATATACCACCAGAATCGTCTCATCGTCCTCTAAAACCCTATGCCATTAATTAGTCGATTCCAATCTCCGATTTTAAACACCCAAATCGAAGCTAATCTCCAATTTCGTTTTTTGATTTCATCAAATACACAACTACGGGATCCAATTTCAACAACATGATAGCTTAACATGATGAGCAAGGTGTGGCCATCATTTTTGTGTGCTCATCTTGATCGGAGATGGACGAAACGAAGGTAGGGGAGGGGGAGAGCAAGTCGCCGGTCGGGGGGAAGGGGGAGAGCTGCTCGACTTAGCAAAAATTGGGGGGAAAAAATGAACTTGGGACACGCTGTTGCCAGTAACGTGTCCCGTGGGTAGTGAGGGCCACGACTTTGAAAACGGGTATTTTGGGCAGTTGACCACCAAAATGAGGCATTTTGGTCATTTTCTCTATCAGTACCACATTATATTAAAAATGTCTTTTCATAATACTCCATCCGTCCTAATTTTTTTAAGTATTTCATACATATTTTCATGCATATAAAAAGCACAATTATAAATAATATTTTTCAAATTTTTTTGTTTTATATAAAAGTTTGAATATTTTATTTATATACAAAATAAGAAAAATGAGAAAATAATATCTACAAATATATTTTATATATGCATGAAAGTACGTGCTATAAACTTGAAAAAAATTATGACATTTTTTATAGGATGGATGGAGTATACAACTATATTTCTAATTTAACAATTATTAAAATTGATATTTTATATAAAAATTATTAATTTAAACTCTAATAAAATTAATATGAAAATTCTTAACGATACCCTCGTAGCATTGAATTTTTTAAATGGTTCCCAAAATATTTTTGATTTATATTTGGTATCACTGTACTATTATGGCATTACATGATATACCCCTACCGTCAATTCTCGTTAATCAAACGTTATATGATCTTGTAAATGGTAAAAAAACATTAAAAAAAAAAATCTCAATTGTATCCTCATATAATTGACTTTTTCATTTGATACCACTCTACTATGATGTCACATGTTTATATCCCAACCGTTAAACCCCCGTTAATCAAACCTTACACAACCTTGTAATTAATATAAAAACACAAATAATTAGCCCTATACAATCTAATAATCACGATAAAATGAAAAACTAATGCAAAATAGACAACAAAATTATCCTAAAATTCCAACTATGATTATTCAAATGACTCAGGCATTTTCAACCAATAAATTTAACTATGATAATCTAAAAAAAATATAGTATAAATATTTATATTCCAAAAGAAGCAGTTTAAAACCAAACTGAAATTGTTTTGAACTTATGATTGAGTATGAGAAGAACCATATTGAGAATTTTTTTTCTTAGTAACTTGTGATGCACTACCCTTTTGTGAAGCCAATCTTCATTTTCGTTCTTTAAGGTACACGGTTAATCAAAACCATAAATTCAACAATCTCAGTACCTTTTTTTAATTTCAGTTGAGTATCAAATAACGTTTGACTAACGGGATTTGACGGGAAAGGTATAACATGTAATGATATAATAGTAGAGTGATAGCAAATGGAAGTCAAAATTATTTGATATATCGTTTGAAAAATCCAAATTTACAAGGATAACATTAAGAATTTTCATGTGTTTTTATGTTATTTACAAGGTCATATTATTTAACTAACGAAAGTTGAGGAGAGAAATATATCATGAAATAACATAATAATAGAATGGTAACAAGTAAAATTCAAAATTATTTGATATATCATTTAAAAATCAATTATCCAAAAATATCATCAAAAATTTCCCAAATTGATATTTTTATTTGTGTTAACCTAACTTTTTAACCATAAAGGCGTAAACTAAACATCCGTTAATTGATTGGTCTTGACAGCTAATACCGACGGTCTCTTTTACCCGTTACCTGGGACCCTGCTTTATCTTTTCTTACCTTGCGCGGTAATCAAATTACAGAGTGTGATGGATTACTACATGTGAGTTGTGATGTGACCCAATGAATTTTACCACTGCACCGCCCTCAACTACTACAAAGCAAAGAAGCAACCTATCCGTTATCATATATATACATTTATGTGTTACTTTTAAATATTTTAAAATTAGATGATTAAATAAAATAAAAACTTTGTAATTAATTAATAAAATTATTATTAATAATAATAGTTATTTAATAAATAATATGTATTGATTAGAACTAATAATATAAAATCTTAATTCAAATTTGTTGTTGACGAGATTCGAACCTTGGATCTTTAGAAGAGGGATTTAAATATAGAATATTCCTTATTATTAGATCTAACGGCTATTATCTATTTATTAAATATCTAACGGTCACTATTCTTTTAGATGGTTGAACCAAGTTGAACCAAACAACCAAATTATATCGCTCTTTGCTTATTATATAATAGTATAAATATGCAATTGCAGATATGCAATTTAATTTTTTTTACCAAAATGGTTAAATTAAGCAATTTAATTTTTTTTAAGAAAATGATTAAATTATTAGTTATGCTGGCTAAATATTGAATTTTTCAATACTTTGGCAGCATTAGGGTTTTTTTGATGAAATAAGCTTAAACTGCATTTTAATTTCTATAGTTTAATTTTTTTCTCAGATTAAAAATGATCTAATATCATAATATGCAGGTCGATATGATAACAAATTTTTTTTTTTTTGTGTTATATAAATAATTAATATAAGTTTTGAATTCACTCATTTCAAATGGATCATATTAATTCATCCATTTGAAAGGCGTCGCCATTAGTTTTAAAATTTTTAGTAGTTATTTATAAAATAATTGTTTTTTTGTCATATTTATCCATCCACTACGACTTTTAGATCATTAATGTATAATAAATTTCAATAAATGAATAAGCTTGAGTCTGAAAATTTTTATTCATTAATTGAGATTATTCATTTATCGAGGTAAAAAATATATCGTCTCTATTATTTTGGGACCAATTTTTTTTTATTTGAGAAGATTATTCATTTTACTTTAGTTAACTTGTTAGTTTGAGGAGATTCAACTGTGGCTACCCTTTTTTTTTTTTTTTTTTTTTTTTTACTTTAGCCAATAATATGTTAAAAAAATTAAATTACAATTAATAAAATGTAATTCAATCTTTTTTATTTCAAAAATCCCAACATTGTTAATTGCAAACTAACAGAAAGATCGGGAGCCAACTAAGGCTCCGTTTGGTATTGCTGTTGCTGCTGACAGCAACAGCAGCTTATTTATGAATAGTAGGTAAAATAGTGTTTGGTAAACTTTAAAAGAAAAGTGTTTTTTGGCTGAAAAACTGTTTTTAGAGAAAGCATGTCTCCGTGCTTTTAAAAAAAGCTGCTTTTCAACTTTTACAGGTAGCATTTACTGATATCAATATCAAACCTCACCAAAAACACTATTTTTAAAAAAATAATATGCAAAACATGCATATATCAAAAATATTACCAAACAGTTATCTGATTTTCGTAACAACACTTTTTTCAACAGCACAACAGTTTTTAACTGCAATCCCAAACAGAGCGAAAATGCTGACAAATTCAATAATTACCATTAATTTGGTAAAACTAATAATTTAACCATTTAGGTACAAAAATATTAAACTATAAATCATCATTCTGCAATTAAGTCATATAAAAACATAGCAAATCACCAAGATTAATTAGCTTAAGCTCCCAGCCCCCGTTAGCTTAACCATCTGCCACCCCCAAACACACAGCATTATTTCCGCATGTTTGTTTTCTGAAACCTCCTATAGTTTTCACCCTGTTCTCAGTCTTTACCAGCGAGCAGGGTACAAGAATCAATAAGGAAAGGAAAAACTTCAAATTATATTTTTATGCTACATATTTCTTGTTCTTCATTTCTGTAGAAGCGATCACACACCAAGCAAGTCATTCTCTCATCCGTGGTTTATTTTTTTTTTAAATTCTTTGTTTAGTGAGTAAATTGTTTTTTAGTACTAGTAAACATGTGATTGAGTGCGCAGTTTATTGACTGAAGGAGGATCATGGGAATACCATACGAGGATGTAGTGATGATAAGAGAGTCAGAGAAGGAAGGGGAGCCAACAGTGATCACTGTAAATTGTCCAGACAAGGTTGGACTAGGATGTGACCTTTGTCGTATCATTCTTTTCTTTGGTTTGACCATTTTTAGAGGTGGTATGTATGTACATCCTTTATATGTTTACACTTCTCCTTTTTTTTTTTTGTTAAGATTCCAGAATTCTTGTAGTGACAATTTCGAATTTAGAACTTGTTCATGTTCTTGTCAGTTTGTTGTACTTGTAAAACAACTTAAACTTAGTGACTTCAAGAAATATGAATTTATATATATAAAGTGGCGCTAATTTTTATGTACCAATTATGTCATGTTTGGAGAGGACTAATCGAGTTGTGTGTGTCGATTTTGGGTTTTTTCTGTCAAAATCGTGTCGATTTTGAGTGGTGTCAGATATTCCCACCTTGATGATACCAAAGGTTTTGTTTAATTTATTGAAATTGAATGGTGCAGATGTATCTACAGATGGGAAGTGGTGTTACTTGGTGTTTTGGGTGTTTGGGAAACCTAGTACCAGATGGGGTTTGTTGAAGAAGAGATTGTCAGGGGCCTGTCCTTCTTGTTCTTCAGCTTCTGGGATTTCTTTTTATCAAACTGAATCACAACCACCCAAACCTCCTGATGTTTACCTCTTAAAGCTTTCCTGTCTCGATCGGAAAGGCCTTTTACATGGTATATAAACTTTCAACCTTTATTTTTTGACTTTATGACTCTATGAGATTCTAGGTTTATGTAGGTCAGTAGGGCATTACAGGGGATTTTTTTATATTTCTCTTGGCATAAGGGGTGTTGCAACTGTATATCTTTGTTTCTTCAATTTGTATCCATGTAGTTGCAGATGCTGGACTGTTACGAATATAAATGATTACTAATTCTTAGAATATTTTTTTTGGCAGATGTGACGGAGGTCCTCTCCGAGCTTGAACTAACGATAAAAGGAGTGAAAGTGTCTACGACCCCTGATGGGAGAGTGATGGATCTTTTCTATATTACAGACACAAGGTTGTAATTTTAAGGAGTAAATCTTCTTCAATGCACATATCTACGATGCCTACATTTCCTATATTAGATAAAATGCTCTCTTAGTGATATATTCATATTGAATTATCAGGGGACTGCTACACACAAAGAAGAGACAGAATGACACGCATGATAACCTGGAAACTGTTTTAGGTGTTTACATGATAAGCTGTGACATTGAAAAGGTTTGCCCTGAAATTACTGTGTGCTCTCAAGAATCCACATTTCTTCCACCTGAAATCACAGAGGACATGTTTTACTTAAAGAAGCATGATCAACACCGAAGGGAATCCCTTCCATTTGAAGGTGTTTCGGTTATAATGGATAATTCCCTCAGTCCTGCTCATACACTTGTCCAAATTGTTTGCCAGGATCATAAAGGTCTACTGTACGATATCATGAGAACTTTGAAGGATTACAAAATCCAGGTACATACTATAATAAACTTAAATTCAATATAAATGAATAAAATCATCTAACTAATGGATATAAATTCCTTGCAATGTAACCTAGAGGATACCCATATTCAGGGTTCGAGCCCTAGTGGAGCCTGCTTTCTACCTCAACTAATGATATACAATTATTAGCTATCATGCTTCCCCTCTTACAAGCTTGATATATATATCTTGATTATATGTGTATTCTGATCTGTGACTAGGATATATTTTGGTTGTGTTGATCTTGTTCTAGTGGGGGATATATGAGTGTCTTGTAATCATGCTTTGGAGGATCTGTGAAATGCTTGATACCTAAGCGTACTTGTTTGTAGTTACAGGATAACCTAGTATGTATTAAAGTAAATCACTTTGATGTTAATGCCTTTTATGTGGTACAGATTTCTTACGGGCGCTTCACTACAAAAACAAAAACAGAAACAGAAACAGAATGTGAAGTGGATTTGTTTATCATGCAAGATGATGGCAAGCAAATAGTTGACCCTAGCAAGCAGAGCACATTACGCTCTAGACTTCATATGGAACTATACCGTCCTCTCAGAGTAGCTTTAGTCAGCCGTGGTCCTGATACAGAACTAATGGTCGCAAACCCTGTGGAGTTATCTGGAAAGGGTCGTCCACTGGTATTTCATGACATCACCCTTGCACTCAAGATGCTGAACACTGGAATCTTTACGGTAATTTCTGATTTGCATTTTTGTTTGTAGTGTTAAAACCGAATCATTACATCATAGAAAGCCATTTTTAGGAAATGCAGTGAAGCATCTTGTGCAAAAACATTTTTTGGTGGTTGGATCGGCCTCTTTAATAAATTACAAAGACATTACCAAAATCCTTGTACACTATTACATTTCTAGAATCATCATATAACATATATACTATGTGGCTGTGACAATTTCACATGGACTTTCTGGACCTAATACAGAGATGCTCTTCCATATACTTTAACATTTTCTTTGAAATGCAATTTATTATTAATATTTGATCTTTTTTTTTATTGACCCTCTTTACTCTTGAATGGAATCTAGGTAAATAAAATTCTTTTTACTTTCTAAGATGGTTAAATTACCTTTCAGGCTAAAATTGGCAGGCACATTATAGGAGACCGGGAATGGGAGGTTTACAGAGTTTTACTTGATGAAGGTGACGGCTTGTCTGTCACAAGAAACATGATTGAGGAAGCTGTTCGTAAGATGCTAATGGGTTGGCCATGATGATGGATATATACAAATATTTGCCTGCACCTTCATGATCATTACAGATATCTATTAGAGAGTTATTACGTATAATTATTTGATATAAAGGGATAGTTCTATGTAGTGCTGTTTCAAGTATAATGAAGGCTTTCAGAGGGGCACCTTTCTGGTGCCAAAATGACAGGCAGTTGGCAGCAAGGAGACCTATGGGGCAAATTTATTGTCAAAGTAGCCGCTGTGCACATTCAATTCAATAGTGTACAAGTCTTACCCTCAAATCACTTTCAGTACCACCTTCAGACTTTGTCTATCATGAATGAAAAATAAAGATCTACTAGCGCAGAGAGAGATGTTGTCAATATGTGGATTTTCCCTATGCAGTTCAGTTACCTTCTGCTAGGAGATGTAAACTCTGGCCTTTACAGCCAACAAGACTGCCTTTGTGAGTTCCTTATATTTATCTGGTATTATGTACTAGAACACTGTACAGAAAGTTCGCGGTTTATAATCAGCAAGGATGCCTGGAACATTTGTAAATACCACAAAAGCTATAAATTGGAGTAACAATATGCAAGTACATCCATGCTTGTACTGTATAGTTAAAATCTTCTTTATCCATTTGTGGTTTGGGGAGTTAAAATACATGTTCAATTGTTCTTCATTAAAAATTCTTGTATTCATACATTGCGAAAGAAAAGGACAATACTGAAATAGGCTACGATGAGAAGGAATAAAGAATTCTGCATTTTTAAATACAGCATACTTATTGGTGTCCGATCTGTGGTGTTCTTTTGCTGAGGTCATATATTATCTTTGTACTGTTTTACTACCGTGAAAGATTGGTGGTGTTTTGTGTTGCATGTTAACAACAGTGTGTTTTGAATGTTCTATTTTCACCTAGAAACAAATTTTAGGTTACTCAAAATTTTGTCTTTCTGATCCTCTTGCATAATTTAAAGTAGGTGGTAGTCAGATAAGACAACTTTAAAGTTATCGTAGCCGGCTAAAGGCATCATAGGGCCAAGATTGGCAAAATCGCAGTAGGGTGGACATAAGCACAAAGAATGCTCATTTGTTTCATGGGGGTTAAAATAATTCAGCAGTCCTGCAATAAACTAAACGATGTGCACTCTCTTGAAGCAAACAAACCAATGATACAAGTACCAAGAAACAATCTAGATACAACAAAAGATAATATACATACTAGAGAATCAAAACAAAATTAAAATGTTCAAAATATGAATCTTAAAAACAAGTATGTGTCTAGAAGCAGTACGAAACAAGTTTAGGATAATGTAGTAATGAAACAATTTAACCAACTGAAATGTGCACCTTCACTTGCATAAATCTTACAAGTATATCACCAATCCCAGTCCTTCATTCACTTCCTTCGCTTTTCCCTCTACAGTTTCCAGTATATACCAAATTTATGCAGAATGCCCGAAAGTACTCCCCAGAATGTTATTTCAGCAAATATCACATATAACAGTGTCCCTACTTTCTCCGAGTTCCAAACGTTGATGAAAACATGGTCAAGAATCCAAGATACCTGAAGTCATATTAGTAACAAGTATTTCAGCAGGTCACGACATTTCATAGGTATATAGAAGGTACATCAATTGACTTTATGAAATTGATTTTAGCACGATTAGGACTTAGGAGATGTGTTACTGTGTACGTACTAGGTTGTTGTCTGGATTTTCATAGAACCATCCCTTCACAAATCCTGCCAAGATTCCTTGTGCTCCCAGCACAAACACTAGCATTGCATTCATTCCTATCCATTCTAGGAACAGGAATGGAGCACGGATTCCCCAAACATCAATCTGTTTGTTCATCAACCACTTTATTAGAAACGCAATTATGCTTCAGTTTCTAATTTGTGTAGTGGTATTTGATAGCTGCAACTATTTAGAGTGTGCAATGCTGGAGATAATAGTATGATGTATTTACCAGCATGTAGAAAGCAGAAAAAAGAATCCCAGCAGCACCGGCTGTGAAACAAACGTAGCTGAAGCTGTAGAGTTGCTTGTTTAGAGGAATAGCTGAAAGATCAGGGGTCAGGATTAGTATATATCCTAAGGTTTTTGATTTTAGCTTGAAAGTATTTCACAATCTTTTAATTTTTTTTCTAATTTTTTTTCTGCAGTTTCTCAGGACCAAAGAGAATACAATCATCAGAGACACTATGCAAAGATTACAAATATGTTCTGGTAGCGTGTTTTTCAGGATTGTCCAATATTTTTCAAAACCTGAAACATAAATAGAAAGTGTAAGAATTTCAGAAGAGTAAATTGGATGCTTACCGTCGGTAAAATGAAGTATGATGGCAAGAATAAGTAATCCTAATCCTGTTGAGACCCATTGTTTTAGCCTCTCAGCGTGCCCCTGCAAGCATCCCGTTGCCATGCTTAAAAATTCTATATAATAAATGTCACTAGTAAAAAATTAGATAAGTAACAAATGAGAAAATCTTAACCTTAAAATGTATTAAGATGTGGCCATAGTGGATGCCAATTGTGCCCGAGAGAATAGCTGAAATTGTACTTTGATAGGACAAGAAAGATAAATAATTAAACATGTCAAAATTTAAACTTCTCAAGGCCTTTTAATTAATTATAACATACCTCAACAGTCCTTCTGGTTCAAATGGACCAAGGCACCAAGTGGGAGCATCATCTCGAAGAGTACCAGAACTTGGTGAACTGAGAGTGCAAGCCTGAAATAGTTCAAGCATGTGTCAACAATTGACCATGCTATCTAAGTCAATATCTCGTTGCTATATAATACTATTTGCAATTTTAATTTCTAAGATGATCGTCATTCAAGTCCAACTAAAGTCTTGTACAAACACTAATTATATTAACTGATGTGGAGTGGTGTTATTGTTTATCTGTAGGTTAGTCTTCACCAACCTTTAAACGTATCCAAGCAGGCCCGGTGTAGATATGATTAATTCCCCAGACTTGACGATCAACATAACCAACTGCATTGCATGCTGGTCCTAAATGACCCCTCATACCACATTTTACCTTAGAATGAAATGCAATTTAGTGTCAGACTGTTAATCAAATATTATATTGTTAAGGGCCAAAAATAAAGAAGCAAGTTAAATAAGCTGCCATATCTTTACAGATACAGTTTTCTCTGCATTACCGTGACTTTACTTTCAGGCCCATTGAAACTCCAATCTGGCACATATAAAGTATATGTTGTGACCATGTAAACAAGAAATGCTACAAGTCCACCAAACCTGGTATAATGAATACAACATCAAATTGCATGCATGTAAATCTCTTTACTCTGGCATAGTTAGATTCAGCCTGCGGGCAACAAAAAAAGAATTTACGCATAGGAAAGGATTATTTCTTTAGCTTACCATTGCCATCTGTATGCTTTGAAAATTGCCAAATGACCTGGATTTAGGACTGTAGGTCTGAGCTTGACAGTCAGGGCTTCTATGAGAGCTATAACCATGTATACAAATGCTATTCTCTGCTCAATTTTATAGAAAATAACATATAATTGACTTAGAGATACATATTTTTTAATCATCGACTTTGTAAGAGGTATAAAACCTGAGATGCTATAGTACAATTTAAGATAAATTTCAAAAAGATAAATGGATTTACCTGAAGGATGCCAAACCAACGGATCTTCTTCATGTCGACTCCATAAACCAATTCATAGGGGGTATGTGAGTATCCTCCTGTAGTTTGTATCGTTAGGTATAACTTTTGTTCTTTTACTGAATTCTGTCAAATGCAGTGCTTTATTAATAACGAAATTATGAAATAGTGACTGTCGCTACAGTGCATGCAGATGTAGGACTTTTGAGTGACATTTTTTGCTGACAAGACACAAGTAGTTGACGTTCACTTATCTATAATATGATGAAGATCGGTGATAATGATCTTACTGTCAAAATTGGAAATAATTCTTAAAAGAAGTATAACTAGTTACAAGTGAGATATTCACCTTGCAGAAGTATTCCCCAAAACATTAGCTTTATTGTCCTTAAAAATATCCTTTTGATCGCAACCTTCATATTCGGAACTCTCTGCACATTGAAAGCCAATTTTCTTAAGCGATGCATGTAGAATTTACAAGTGTATGATATGATCATATGGACAGCAAATTATAGTAGTAGAACAATCTATAATCACCTTGAGGGCAAGGGCAATTGCAAGTCCCACAATGAAGAGGAAAAAAGGCATGACAAAGTCCGCCAAAGTGCACCCGTTCCATGGTGAGTGATCTATATGTGGATATACACCTCCAGCGTCATCTACCAAAATCATTAACTACACACATCAGAAGATATCCATCAGTTAGATATGCCAAATTATAGGGCAAAAAATTAATAATATCGTAGTGTGCACATGTATTTACCACTATTGCAAGGCCTCTAAATGCATCCAAAGACGCAACCCTTTTATTCTTAGGTTTGGTAGTTGTGGATGCTGGTTGTTGATCATCATCTTTTAGTTTCATTGATGATAAATGTTCTGGTGCCACAGTCTTCTCGAGCTGTTTCTCATGCTCGGTACTTTGGTCTTTCTTGACCTCATTATGATCTTCATTGTAACTTCCTTCGTAATTATCCGAGTATCCAAATCCTTCTTCCACCTTCATAGGATCCTCCATTGCCATACCAATGCCTGATAAACCTAATATGTTTAAACTTGCCTCTCAAGACTATTATCTAATATTATTTAGCCTTACTTTATATACAGTACATTATATGTGCATTAGCTACTTATTCTTATAATATGCTCACACAGTCACACTAAAAATGTTCAATAACAAAGTAGGAAAGATAGAGAAGGCCGGCCTGGTTTATCTTTGACTTGGATAAATATATATAATAGGCCTGTAGCAAGTAAGAATCAACAAGTCTTCAATTTCCGGACACAATAATATATCACAATGCGTCAGTGCATATTAAGAATATTTGCTGGTTCAGAGAGCTTAATTACATGTGTCCATATAAAATCCATGGCAGCGCAGAGAACAATTCATAACTATAATATATGGATGTATGTTAGACGAGAACTAGAGGGAGTACCTATCTTATACATCCGTCGTGATCTATTTGTTCTTACTTTAAAATTTGTGTTACAACTACAAATGTCATGATCCATTCGTTCTTGCGTTTCCCGGATTTTGTTACTCTACTTGTGTTTATTAAAGAAAATCAGAGCAAAACATTAAGCATGCTAATCTTCGTGCCTTGTCTACAATTCATATGCAGACATCCAGCATAGTTCCAAGTATACTAGTTTAGACATTATTAAACGTATGTTGAAGTTCACAAGTTACCTTGTAAGTTTATGCAGTAAATAACATATCACGCAGCCTACCTGTTTTGTTGGAAACTAAGCTGATAATTTCCTCATCACAAGCACATACTTTTACATTTAGAATTATAACTTGAGAAATCCATTAACTTTCGGTAGTACTTTCTAGAACTCAAAAGCAACGATCATTGTATTGCCTAAATTTCAGAGGATTAGAGTTCATCAATCTCAAATTTGGGACAGCAAACAAAGAAACTTAATACGATACTCTGGCCGGCATATAATTAAAGAGTCGAACATTATTAATATTACAGACACTGACCCAGAGAGATTTTTGACTCCTAACTGGCCTTCTCAAATCATTATGTATAGTAACAAAAAAATAAGAAAAATTATAAGCATAATGACAAAAACAACAATACAAGAATAATAATCTTATTGTTTGTGTATCTCGCTCCGTCGGTACTTGCCCTGTTAATGAACCGGACAATTTATATATGGAAATGTTATAATTATACAATTGATACCTGATAATCGTTGTCATTTCTCTAGGCTGGTTGGATTGTTGTGCTTTGGACCAGATTCAGTACCGTCGAAAGTTCAAACTAATTGTATAAGTTTACATGTAAAGCATTTTGATGCCTTAAAGCAGTTTTCCCCGGGTGTTTCTAACACCACAGTTGCTTTATTAAAAAGTTCTCCAAAAACTACAGTATGTATCTTTCGAATTTCGCAACTTATTGTGGAAGCTGAATAATAAAAGTGTTATGGATAAACCTTTCTCCATTATTCAGTGTAGAATTTGTCAGACACTTATGACAAGCCTTTTTCTTCCTGCATTATCTTACTACAACAACAATGAAAAACTGAAACTAAATTTGGATTGATCTTGTTTCAGGGCACAACTATAAACCGGGAAGACCAATAGCCAAATCTTAAAAAACATGAAAATGGGAAATAGCAATGGCGGCAGTGCTTCTGTTTGGCACGAGAAATTAAGCTTGGGATTTCATGTTGTTAAGGGCCGTTGGTTCACAATCTTTGCCACAAGCTTAATCATGTCTGTAAATGGTTCAACCTATATGTTCGGTCTCTACTCCAACGACATTAAATCCTATCTAGGATACGACCAAACAACCTTAAATCTTGTTAGCTTCTTCAAAGACTTAGGTGGCAACCTCGGAATAATTTCTGGCCTGATTAATGAATTCACACCCCCATGGATTGTTCTAGTCATCGGCGCCGTCATGAACTTCACTGGCTACTTCATGATCTGGCTTGCAGTCACTGGGCACACAGCTAAACCCCAAGTTTGGCAGTTGTGTTTATACATATGGATTGGAGCTGATTCACAAGCTTTTGCAAGCACTGGTTCTCTCATTACAACCGTCAAGAATTTCCCTGAGAGCCGAGGCATCGTTTTAGGCCTTTTCAAGGGTTATATAGGCTTAAGTGGTGCAATTATCACACAAATTTATCATGCCATGTATGGGAATAATACAAGGTCGGTTATATTACTTATTGCTTGGCTTCCGGCTCTGGTTTCAGTCATATTTCTACCAACATTTCGGATCATGAAAGTTGTTCGAGACAAAAATGAGGCAAAGATTTTTTTTAACCTATTGTATATATCACTTGGTCTAGCTGGATTCCTTATGGTTATGATTATATTTCAGAAGAGAATTGCCTTCAGTAGGCTTGAATATGGAGGGGCAACTGTTTGTGTGCTTATTCTTCTCTTTGCCCCACTTATTCTTGTCGTCAAAGAAGAGTTAAACCAGTGGACAAGTAAGAAACAATTGTTAAATGATCCTTCAAACCAGCTACAAGTGTATACTGAAAAACCATCAGCAACAGACGAGCATGCTGCTCCAGTTTCACAACAGGAGTTGTTGCCAGAACTGGCAACTGCAGAAGCTCAGAACAGTCCTGCGAAATCATTTTCTTTGACAATCAAGGCGTTTAAGTCACCGGAAAGAGGCGAGGATTTTACGATATTGCAAGCAGTTTGTAGCGCGGACATGTTACTTTTATTTGTTGCAACATGTTGTGGCATGGGTGGTACATTGACTGCAATTGACAATTTAGGACAAATTGGTAAGTCTGCAGGCTACCCAACTAGTAGCATTACAACATTTGTATCACTAGTGAGCATATGGAATTATCTCGGACGAGTCTCTGCAGGGTTTTCTTCAGAAATTTTGTTGAAAAATTACACTTTTCCGCGTCCCTTGATGCTTACATTGGTGCTTCTCTTAACTTCTGTTGGTCATATACTCATAGCATTTGCTGTTCCGAATTCACTTTACATTTCGTCAGTGATCATTGGATTTTGTTTTGGAGCACAAAATCCTTTAGTCTTTGCAATAATATCTGAATTATTCGGCCTTAAATATTACTCTACTTTGTTCCAAATCGGGGCCTTAGCAAGCCCAGTCGGAGCATATGTTTTGAACGTTAAAATGGCAGGTCATCTTTACGATACTGAGGCTATTAAACAGCTGGCTGCTAAACAACTTTCCAGGCAAGTAGGGAAGGAGTTAACATGCTCCGGTGAAGTATGTTACAGATTCACGTTCATAGTAATGGCGGCAGTGACATTGTTTGGGAGTTTCATTTCATATATTTTGGTGATCAGAACAAGACAATTTTACAAAGGTGATGTATACAAGAGATTCAAAGAGTCATACACAGGAGAAGTGCTACCAGAAAGGAAAAGTTGACCAGGAATTAATTAAGTTCACTTTAATATTTAACCTCTTGTAATCTTATATAAATCATAATGCTTGATGACTAAATGTGTTGACTTTTATATAACGCCCAAAAAAATTTCGAATTTATAATTATTTATTTAATATAAATTATAAATTATATTATGTGAATATTGTTGGAAAGGTGGAATGTATGTTAAATTGTGTTTATGTGATTGTATGATGATTTGGGTAAGCTGGGAAGGTTGGTGTATTTTATTTTTATTTTAGAGGATTTAAATATATTTAAATCATGCATTTTTGATCATCTGTCAATTTTATAAAATTATCGGAGGGATTAAAAATCATGGAATCTCTTAAAATATTATCTTTATATATTTATTGAGTTTTTAAAATTGTTGGGTGGATTAATTTGGGTGTTTTAGTATTTTAAAATGATTTTAAGAGTTCTATTGTATTTAAAGGATCAAAACTTGAAAAATTCATATTTAATTCATTTTTTATCCGAAAAATATTTTAAAAATATGTGTGTGCTCGTAATTTTATATCCTTTATTTTAAAAATGAAAAGTTTAGTTTACACAATTTTATTTATTTAATTTCGAATTGTAAAAGATGTTTATTAGTTTTAAGAACGAATAAGTAGTGTTTTAATTGGGGCCCGAGAGGTATTGTTAGCAGTCAATAAAAAGGAATTGGGCCAAGCCCAATAAGAACCAAAACAAACACAGCCGAGGGGGAAGAAAGCGGGGAGAGAGAAAAGAAATTGGGGGAAAGAAAATTAGGGTTAGAAGAGAAAAGGGGGAAGAAGAAATTGAATTGGGGGCTTCTATTGTAAATCAATTGGGTTAGTTTATGCATATATACATATAAATGTGCGTATGGCTGTATATATATGCGTGAGTGTGTGTAGCGCGGGGTGTGGTGGGAAGACCACCGCGGTGGCGGTGGTGGTGTGTGCCGTGGAAGACAGCAGGTGAAGCGATGGAGGTGTTGTCCGGTGGTCGTGGAGAAGAAAGGAGAGGCGTGAACTTGATGGGTATGTGTGGTATGTATATGCAGTGTATGGGGGGGGAGAGAGAGAGAGAGAGAGAGAGAGAGAGAGAGAGAGAGAGAGAGAGAGAGAGAGAGGAGAGAGATGGCAGGTGAGGAGGGAGAGAGATGGTGGAGATGTTCAATATTCACCGGAAAGGTTCAAATAGGAAACCTGGCCAAGGACAGTACGCGAGTAATCTGAAGGATGAACAGAAGGACAAGTATCAAAGCCGATTGGTGAAGTGACGTTAAGTTTAGCGGATGATGAAGTAAAGATGAAAATAGGGCCAAGTAAGAAACCCACATGTAAGGAAAGAGACTGATGAGAAGCTAAGTTGAGTATCGATGTGAAAATCAGGAACTTCGCGAATCGAGGCAAGTGTTCTTGCTATTCACTTATTGTTCAAGTGATACAATTTAATTTATTTGTAGTATGTGATGATTTGGCCAAGTATAGATGGCAGATGATACATATACTTTTTCCAGATAAGTGTAATGCTGTTTATCTCCCCTGCCCGTAATTTAATATCCGATTTGCAAAGAACTTTACAAATAACCTTTCTCGCTCATTTTTCTTATCCCTAGAATGCCATTTCTTCTATTTTCGTCAAATTGGTTTAAGAATTCCCCAAATAAAGGAAATCCAAGATTTTAAACTCTTATGAAAGCCTGCTAGCGAAACTCTTGATTCTAGCATATCTTCACCAATGTACCCCCATTTAGAAAAATATTTTCTTTCAAATTGATCTGAACTGTTCCATATTGGAATCGTTTTTCAAACAAATGTTTAAGCCATTTTATTTGCTTAGGGAAACTCAAATTTTTCAGTGTGCCTAGTATTTGACCATATCTTCGCTTTAACTTTGAGTTTTGATGGTTGAAAATCTTATTGCAATGTATATCTTTTATGTGCTCAAGTGAAATTTCTCTTTAGATAAATTGCCGACGTTATAAATTCCAATTATTCATATTCATCTTGTTGGTATTTATTCGAATTGTCATTCTTTATATTTTCCACCCTGTGTAGTATCGAACTTGTCGATATCAGTTGAGAATCTTGGTTGTTCGTTTATCCCCTTTGTTGTATCAAACTTGTCGATACTAGACGATGATGTTGTTTCTTATTAACTCCTAATTATGAGTTGTCCTGGAATGTGAGTTTTCCAGTTAGTTGGTTGACAAAGGTTGTCGATTGTTCCGGCACCTAATGCGTTTAACTTAGAATTGGAAATGTTTTTAAAACGGATGTCCCTTCGGGGAGACCATATTATGGTCAACAGATGTCCCTTCGGGGAGTCCGGATTAATGGTCAGAAGTTAAGGCCAATGTGTGCCATGGATCCAATTAAGGACATTGCTGTGTGCGTTTGTCCGGGGTTAGTGCGTGACTGATCAGCAGCCTAACCTTGATGTTTTTTTTAAATAAATAAAAATTCCAATTCTAATATATACTTTGAGCTTGAGATGTTTAGTTCTGGACTCCTTGGAAGTATGTTTTTTTAATAATATTTTGATATTGGAACTCTTATCAGTTCTAGTTTCTGATGCACCTCATTAATGGTGAATTGTTGGCCTTCGTGGCAATCTAAAAGTTGATATAACTGATTCCTTCATAGAATGAAATGAAACCTCTTTGTTTTTCAGATTTGTCATCATTATTGAAATTGTTATCACTATTGCACTTGCTGAGCATTGTTGGCTCACTCTTGCTTGTTTGTTTTCTTCAGTTAGTGGAGAGGATTGGTGGACCTAGTAATGGTCAGTGGTGTTGCTTTCCAGCAGTGAGAGGAGACGATCGGGTTATAGAATCTCATCGGATATTGATTGGGAATTGGTTAAGGTGGGACATTTAAATAGACAAAAATCTCATGTAGTTATAAAATTGTATAACAGTTGTATTCTGAGAATGGTTGTAAATTTATAATTTGATAGTTTGTTTCATACCATAACCTGTATGCGATCTTGGTTAAGGGATTTTTGTTGTTTTCTATTGTCATATAATGTTTATAATCAGAGTTGTAAGAAATTGATGGTGCTTAATGGCCCCAAATCTGTACCCCGGATTATGGGATGCTACATTTTACCTTTCTATCCCTCACTTTTTTGCTATACTACTGCTTTTATTAGTACAAAAGTACGTTTGTCTTCACTTTTCAGTATAAATATATGTATTGCTATATATTTGTACGTATATTTCAGCAAATACATGTATTTTACCTTAATAATACATGCAAAATGTTGTTAGGGATGCCTGTTCCATTGATATATGCATCGACTTGCATATAAGTGAAAAAATCTCCAGCTATCCCGGTTTCATGCTCTTTTCCACGTGCTTTTACCCTCATCCCTCTCAAAGTTGATTGGATGTTTTAGTTGGTCGCAGGGGCGTAGCCAGAAAACTCAAATATTGGGGTCAAAATTTTTACGAAGAAGTAACTAATCAAAAAGTAACTAAATAACTGTACTTACAGTTTCATAGTTGTCCTCGACGATTTTTCATATTTTGAAACCGTTGGATAATTGATTCATTTAGTACATCATCGAATACAGATTTTTCAATATATATAATGAGACTATCATTCAACAGCTGATCTTCCATCCGATTCCTTAGCCTACTTTTCACAATCTTCATTGCAGAGAATGCTCTTTCAACACTTGCAGTAGAAACCGGTAATATCAGTGCCAATTTTATAAGTAAGTAGATCAAAGGATATACCATGTTCTTCTTTGTCTGAACTAACTTTTCTGCAAGAACAGTGATTCCATTTAACATTAAAAATTCATTGTCGGAACGCATATAAAAAATATAAGTATCTAACTGGTTCCACAACATCATAAGTTCTACCGAGAAAAAGTCACTTGGATAAAATTGAGCAAGACGAATCAATTTTTTCTTGTCAAAAGCAGCAAATGCATCATTTGGACTCAAACAGGACATACAAAGCAATAGTTCCATGTTAGATTCACTAAAACGAGTGTTGAGCTCTTGAAGTTGCATATCCAAAACACCATAAAAGAATTCCACCTTATAATGATGTATATTTGTAATCTGATGCACTTTACGTCGAGATCGTCCTTTCATTTGAAAATCATCTTCCATACTTGGGCAAACGATATTATATTTCTCACAAAACATAAAAACTTTAGCTAATAAATCATCCCAGCCATCATCCCTTAGTATTTGTATCATTAACTTTGATAGCTTCACTAATTTCATTGCATTCACGATATCCTGGTCTTTTCTTTGCAATGAAATCGATAATTCATTTGTAATACCCATAACAATCTTCATCAAGTGCAAACTATAAACAAAATGCATTTTCATTAAATGTCACATCAATATGTTGATTTTGTTTCATCAAATCTTCACATTTTCTCCGGGCTTGATTATGTGCACTGTTAGGACCTCCTACGTGCGAATCTAATCTCTTTTTTTTGTTCCAAGCATCAAAACCTTCTTTAACAAATGAATCCCCACCTTGTTTATTATCAGATTTAAAAAGATAACAGTACAAGCAAAATGCAGCTTCTTTTTTTACACTATACTCCAACCACAATTTATATTCATTGAACCAATTAGGATTGAAACGCCGTAACAAGTTCCCAATTTTACGCTTCTTAAAATTATGAGATGGTTGGCATGCTCCTTTCTGTAAATAAGCTCTTCTTACCTTATCTTTAAGATTGGGATGATAATCTGAAATTGGCTTTCGCAACCAAGGATCTGCAGGAAGATTGCCTAAATCAACTTCAACTTCTTATTTTTGAACTGGAAATCTGCTTGTAGTTGCAAACATATCCATTTTATATTTTTATACCTAATTGACACAAAGACATAACCAATTAAATATATAATGAATCTTCTATTATTCAATCTAATTAGAGAAAGTGGAAAACAAACACATACCTTAAAAGTTAAAAGGAATCTTCTATTCGTTGTTTTGAGAGGAAAGATAAGCAGAGAAAAAGAATGAACCGTGAATGTCAATAGAGATAGGGGACGATGATTTAATAAAATATATTATATAAGTAGATTTTGATTTAGTGGAGTGAATATTAAAATGGGTTAGGTGAAAAATATAGACTTGAGAATGGATTTTTTAAACTACTTTGCTTTACTTCTTTTTCATAATGGGATCCGGGGTCAATTGCTATTTTAATATGGGGTCAATTGATATTTTAATATGGGTTCAAAATTTATTTTAATAATAATTATATAAATAAAATTAAGAATTTTATGGGTTCAAGTGACCCCACATCTTTGGCTATAGCTACGCCCCTGGTTGGTCGGCCATACATACATGAGAGGTGAGATGAGTCATGAGTTCTATCAGCACATTTCAAATTCAAATTTAATTTCACAAAATTTGAATCTCTCTCTCTCTCCCTCTCTCTCCGTGCCTCACTCTCATTTCTATTTTTATCATAGTTAAGTAATTTTTTTCAGGTTTAGTTTTATTCTAGCAAGTTTTTTGTTCTCATTTTTGCACATCATATATGTTTCATTCTCTTGCTTTATATTGTTTGATTACTGTTCTTACAAAAGTTGTTTTATTATTTTTCCAGATCTCGATATATGAGACATGGTAATGATGTCATAAAAAGAATCATCACATATCA
This sequence comes from Saposhnikovia divaricata, assembly GCA_036435485.1. Taxonomy (NCBI): domain Eukaryota; kingdom Viridiplantae; phylum Streptophyta; class Magnoliopsida; order Apiales; family Apiaceae; genus Saposhnikovia; species Saposhnikovia divaricata. Next base: position 64,733,772 of record CM071598.1, read on the forward strand.
TAGGTACTGAGTTCTAAGGAATTTTTTTCGATAAGAAACAAAGTGATTAATATGTTAATTAAACTTTAACACTGTGACTAATATGTTAATTGCAGGTTGTAATGGTGTTTCTCCTCATAAAATCAAAGACAACTAAGGCATACTATCATGGGTTGCATTGCTAAACTTGAATAATTACAACCTATTTGAAAGGAGTACAAAGTATGAAGACAGTTTTAATTTTGTTAACCGGGTGAAGAATACAATGAATGTTAAGCACGATAGAAGCATTTGAAATGGTGTGTTTGGTTACCTTTCATTCGACGATCTAAGTTCGTTGTACTAAATCTATTTTACTTATTCATTCACAAAACTATTTTGTTTTATTACCTGGAATTGATGTCCATTTCATTTTAAGCTTTATACATGGAATTAAGGTGCAAGAGAACATGTAAGGAAAGAGTATCAGAGCAAAATATTAAGCTTCAAACCAGGATTTTAAAAACCATCCGATAAAAGTTGACCAGCTTATATGGTGTTGGGGTGTCCAGCATCACCCTAATCGAAACATGGCACTTGTGCCTGGCTAAGCATATGGAAATAAAGTTGCGCCTTGTTAACACTCCCGGGGGTTTTAGTGCAATGGTAAGCGCTTGATCCTAAAAACTGGTATCAGAGTCAAGGTCGCGTGTTCGAGTCCCACGGAGTGCATATTTATGCCAAAGGCATGTTGTGCAGCCATTGTACCCCTAACAGGGACTTGTTAGTGCTGGCAGATGCTGGGGGGGATTGTTGAGATGTCCAGCATCTCCCTAATCGAAACGTGGTGCTTGTGCTTGACTAAGCATATGGAAATAAAGTTGCGCCTTGTTAACACTCCCGAGGGTTTTAGTGCAGTGGTAAGCGATTGATCCTAAAATGTGGTATAACATTCACATAATTGATACTTTGAATCCTACTTTAGGTCCAGTTACGTATTCAAATTTTAGTCGTTGTCCAGTGACAAAGCTATTATCCTTCATAAAGTCATCTCATCCTTTGCCTAATCTGAATGTTTTCCCAACTGGATTTGCTTTGATTTCCCATTTTTTGCCTTGGTAATCAAGTGTCACATTCATTTGCTTGTGAAGATTGCCGTGAAAGATTTTCAAACTACTACGAACTTATTGCAAGAAGAAGTTAATGTTTTTAAAAAAATATCCATATCCTTTTCATTATTATCGAACATAAACTTAATATGAACAAATTATTTATTACTCACCACACCAAATCTACTCTTACTTCAAATAATCTACTCTTGTATAACCACTCAAAGTCCAAAGGCCACTTCATCTTTTATTTCTATATTCTATATTACTTTCTCACAGTTCACAAATAGCAACAACAATGCTCGCTCATCATGTCATGTAGCAGAATGACAACGTTAGTTTCTTTCTTCTTTTTTCAACAATTATATTCTTGGATGCAAAATATTTTACCTCTTATCCTGACTATTGTTTGTGTTTTTAAAGGGAAAAAAAAGAGTAAGAGGGAATACTTTCCAAGCAGTTGCAGTAGCGAATTCTCTTGGGAAGACAAGATGAAGCCACACCCAGAAACTGTGAAGAAATCGTTAACAAATTTGCAAGTCAACATGCGTGCTCTACCCAGAAAGATTGAAGATATGAGAATGGTTTTCGAAAGCTTTTGTGAAGAATTCAAAGCGAATCACGTGATGTTGGTAGAAGACATGAATGAGTTGAAGAAACTGGGAAAGGAGGTGAAGTACGACTTTCCTAACAACTGAAGTTAGCCTTCAAATATAATGTCTTTTGTTTATGATTTAAATTTGATTTTAAGTGCATGATGTTTTGTTTATGCACAAACATTTGGATCCACGAGGAAGAATGATGCATGGAACGTTTTTAATTCAGTTGTTTAATTATGAATTTATCTATATGTGATGCAGGGTTGGTCCTAACCAAATTTTGGCCCGTGCGAGAATTATTTTTGGGCCCTTTTAAACTTAATGATAATTTCATTTTTTTAATATTAATTAATAATTTAAACTTTTTTTTTTGAAATCTCAATAAAATTAACCTACGAAAATGATGTTGTTAATACTTTTAAGAATAAAATTAAAAGTATATGATTATTTTTTGAAATATATTAGGTGTTTTGAAATACATCTGAAGTTTTATTTCAAATTTTTTGACAACAAATAGTCAATACTAATTTTAGGAATTTCATTAATAATGTAAGTTTGTAAAGTATTAATTAATTATTTTAAATATCATTTATCATTTAATTATCACCTGAAGATTTTATATTTTTTATCAAATCTATACTATTATATAAAAGCCGAAACATTGAAAGTTTTGGTACCTATTTTTTTGTACTGAGTGAATTTACTTATTTACCCTTCTTTATAAATGAAAAATAAATACACCTAAAATAAATAATAACGTAATATAATTAATGGTAATTAGTCGAGATATTAGCTTTTATAAACACCTAAAAACATCAATCGTATCATATCTTTCCATCATTAGTATTTCTTTTCGAATTAAAACACGTTATAATTAATGGTAATTAGTCGATTAACATAATAAAATTAATGGTAATTAGTCGATTGCCTTTTTCACGTTAGTATAATAAAATTAATGGTAATTAGTCGATTGCCTTTTCACATTTACTTTTAGTTAAACATATTAGCTTTTATAAACAACTAAAAACATCAATCGTATCATATCTTTCGATCATTAATATTTTTCTTTCGAATTAAAACATGTTACCTTTTTAATTTAAAACAAATCTTACAATCATTAATATATACCCGAAAATATCAAACCATAATTTTTAAGAAAAATATAACACCTAAAATAAATAATCACATAATATATGTAATGGTAATTAGTCGATTGACTTTTTCACATTTAATTTTAGATGAAGATATACCTTTTATAAACACATAAAAAGATCAATCGTATCATATTTTTCAATCATTAATATTTCCTTTACAATTAAAACACGTTACCGTTTTAATTTACAACAAATCTTACAATAATTAATATATACCCGAAAATATCACAACATATTTCTCAATTATAAATAAAATGTATTAAAAATGGTATACGTTATTTATAATAAGGAAACATTAGTATAATTTATAAACATGAGTATGTTAAATTATATTAAATTAAAATAAAAATAACTATTAAAATAATGATTATATAAAAACATAATTATAATATTAAATAAAATTTATAATATAATATAACAAACCCGTGCATTGCACGGGTTATAAGCTAGTAACTTCTTAATACAAAATTAAAGAATTTTGTTTTCACTCTAAAAAATTTATTTTATGCATAGAGAATACAGTGTTAAGATATTCAATTACTCTCTAATCCCTACCATTACGTAATGACCTCAGATTCTGTTTTTACGGAAATCAAATAAAGGTTTGATTTACAAAATTAGCAAAATACATCTTTGGACTTGTACAAAGAAACATTCGCTCTGCAAATTTAAGCTAAACCAAATCAAACCAAACAAACCCAGTATATCCCGTTCAGAGCAGAGTCTGGGGAGGGTAGATTGTATGCAGACCATACCCCTACTTTGTTTCCGTGAAGACCCTCAACTAAGTGCACGACATACAAAAGTGCTCTGCAAACTTAAGGTAATGAACGTAAATTGTTGTTGGCCCCCGTAGTCCCAATGGGTCCTGTGCAGTTTACTGGATCAGGATCGGGCTTCATGTGATACTTTTCGTTTGTCAAATTTATTGTTAAATATTATTTGGATCCACAAGAAAGAATGTTGACAAGAATGATGCAACATAATGTTGATAATTAACCACTAAAGTTTTTTTTTTGACGAAATTAACCACTAAAGTTAAATAAACGATTTAACGGTGAATTTACAAAACTTTTTTTCATCAATAATATCAAATGAAAATATTAGAGATTCAACAAAAAAAGAAGGCTGCGATAACAGACACTATCTTAAGTGATATAACTCGGGGTTCTCTTTCGAAAAAAAGTTGGATCAATGACATGGTGCATAATTATAAATGGAAAAAGAAATATTTTTATTCAGCTTTATTTCTTCTTGAGTAAAATATGTATTTTACATAAATAAAAGTACTAAAAACGTGATTGTAAGTGGGCTGGGTAGGAAATAATCAATGGATCAGGTAGAATCTTTGTACCCATTACTGAATAAATATAAGTGCGAATTTAATTTGACAAAAATATGATAAACATACTCCATCCGTCCTAAATGATTTGATACTCTTTGACTTTAACGAAGATTAAGAAAAATATTGTAGAAAAAGAATAAAGTTAGTTGAAAAGTGGATAAATTGATGAGATCTATTAATATTTAATAATAGATTTGAGATAGTTTAGAAAGTTAGTGGGTGTAATAGTGTAAAAAAAAGTATAAAATGAAGAAGTAGTTGATGTAATAGTGAAAAGTAGTATTTAAAAATAATAAGTATAGTAGATTCACTAGTTTTGGGATATCCCAAAAAGAAAAGTGTGTCAATTTTTTTGGACGGAGTATATAATTAGAAAATAAAATTTGAATTTTGAGGAGGGGTGGTGTTTATGACGGAAAACGTTTAAAGAGGTAAAAATGTAATCATTTGGATCCATTAACATCTCCCCCGTGCTTGGCCTTTTTCACCACTTCTCTCTCTCTCGTAACACATACACAACACATACACGTATTCTATGTATCTATCATTTCATCCTCTCTAATCACCTCCCTTGCATTTCGCCGATCGATCATCTCCGTCGTCGCTCAATTCACCGACGGTACAATTTCTCAATACATATATGTATATGCAAAATTATTATTTAAATCTATACTTGTAATTGATATTGGTATGTAAACACTTTTTGTTACTATACAGGTGATATGATTCTAATGATTTTATTGAAGATTAGATTAAATTAGGGTTTGATTAATCGGAAATTATGTTTAATAAGATTATAAAGCGTGGACAACAAAAGGTTTCGAAATCCGATGCTAATCGGAATTCTGGTTCGGTTTCAACACCTGATGTTGTTGTGAATCATGCCTCGCGAGGCGGTGGTCAGCCTAATTCGGAACCTCAGCAGCCTGCTGGAGGTTCCGTTGCGGATGCAGCTCCACCGCCTCTGCCTGAGAACATTGAGACCCTCCCTATGTTTAAGGATGTTCCCGCAGGCGAACGTCAGGATTTGTTTTTACGGAAAGTGCAAGTTTCGTGTTTCCAGTTTGACTTCTCGGATATTATGAAAATGGTGAGGGAAAAGGAAATTAAGAGGCAGTCGCTTGTGGAGCTTGTTGATTTTGTGCAATCAGGTTCGACTAAGATATCTGAGAGTAATCAGGAGGAAATGGTGCGGATGATTGCTGTTAATATATTTCGGCCGTTACCACCTGCAGCGTATGAGAATACGGGGTCTGAGAATTTGGAACCGGAGGAGGATGAACCCTATCTTGAGCCTTCTTGGCCACACTTGCAGCTTGTTTATGAGTTGCTTTTGCGATACATTGTGTCAGCAGATACGGATACTAAGGTTGCCAAGCGCTATATTGATCATTCCTTTGTGCTGAAATTGCTTGATTTGTTTGACTCGGAGGATCCGCGAGAGCGGGAATATTTAAAGACTATTCTCCATCGTATTTATGGGAAGTTCATGGTTCATCGCCCATTTATTAGGAAGGGAATTAATAATATATTTTATCGATTTATATATGAGACTGAGAGGCATAGTGGCATCGGTGAGCTATTGGAGATTCTTGGGAGCATAATCAATGGGTTTGCGCTGCCTATGAAAGAGGAACATAAGTTATTTCTTGTTCGTGCACTCATACCCCTCCATAAACCTAAGACACTTGGCTTCTACCATCAGCAGCTTTCCTATTGTATAACTCAGTTTGTTGAGAAGGACTACAAATTGGCAGATCCTGTTATCAGGGGTTTGTTGAAGTACTGGCCAGTCACTAATTGTCAAAAAGAAATTCTCTTCCTTAACGAACTTGAGGAAGTTCTAGAAGTAACACAAGCACCTGAATTCCAGCGTTGCATGGTGCCACTTTTCAAACAGATAAGCCGCTGCCTAACTAGCCCCAATTTCCAGGTACATGAAAATTTAAAGTAAAGTCTCTATGAATTTTTATTTTTTAGGTAATATAAGACCTGGCGATAAAATCTAGCTTCTTTACTTCTTTTCTTTATGTGCTTCTATATAGTATGTTTTAATAGCTTTGTTTTTGAGGAAAGTTTTAGCGTCTTCAGCTCATGCTGTCGTATCATTTCTCTGGCTTTTAGTTCTAGTTGATGTGGTTATGTTCTTTTCACATCTGTGACACTAGTCACGGGCATTATATACCAGTAGACCGTTGTAATTGAAGGTATGTCAGAGAATTTTTTATGTTATTTTATAAACTGGTAAATGTCTGGTATGGACCTTTGTTTTCACTTTGTGTTTTTGCTCTGTTTGCTTTGTTGACTGAACCGAATTCATAAGAAGTTTTTCTGAGATCTTGTTTTTCTTTCGTGGAGTTCCTGGTTAGGTGTTCGCTAGAGATTTGGGATATAGTTGGCGAATATTTTTTTTTGTTCCATGGAATAAAAACTTATCTTACTGCCCTTATGTGTTTGTCGTTTTTTTTCCTTAGTTCACCGCTTTTCTTATTGTTCATAGTATGTACTTAATTCCAAACTAGAAAAAAGGTGGTAAAAAAGGTGGGTCAGTTTTAATATTCTGCACAGAGTGCTTGTTGGAAAATTAATATCGTCACGTTAAATTGTTTTAGCTCCCCATCTCTTGGAATGAGGATGCTTTGCCTTCTTTAAATGTTGTTTATTGTTCATTTCTTATTTGTTGTTTATTTTTTTGTCATCGTAGTCAAGGTTTTTGTTCACTGTAAAGTTTATTATGATCGTAAATGCAAGATTGAGAATTATTATTTTCTGTATAGTACTTGGCTTACTAGCATGGGGAACTCTTGTTACTGGTTCAGATCATTCCTTCTATGTGTCTATTTCGGATTTCCTTTTTTTTAGATAAAAAGTATTTGATAACCATCAATAACCATAGTCACTTTATGACAAAGCTTAATTAGCCTGCACAAGTAATCCATGATATTTTTGTTCGGAGGTTGCATATAAACGTTTGATATGAAATTCGAGAAGTTGATATTTAGCAAAGACAGACCTGGTGTCTATCTGATGTGAAGCTACTGTCGCAACTTTGACTTCATTACATCACCACTTGCCAGTGTAATATTGTTGTTGCTGTGTTCATGCATGTATTTTTGGCAGAACGACCTTTATGAACTTCTGAACATTTATTTAAACACTTCAATACTTTCATTCAGTGCAGATTCTCTGAATCGGTTATTAGTTTTATACTTGAAATCGTATCGGTAGATTTTTTCTTTGAAGTAGATTTTAATGGGAATTGATTTTGTTGTGGAATTATCTGCAAGTTTAATTTTACTAGGTAGCGTCACTGCGACTGCAACTAACATATGTCAAATAATGCTTATAGATACCTCATGTGTGGCCGTCACTTAAACCTTGATAAAGTAAATACCCAATAAAGTAATAACCTCAAATAAATATATATATTTTTGGTTTAAATTGGGCCAATAGGATGAAGTAATATTTTCGGCGTTTTGCGAAATGCATTAGATGATAATTTTAAAAAAATTCCTTAACTGCTCAGTGAAAATATAAAGTAATATGTATATATATATATTATATATATATATATATATATATATATATTTTGAAATCATATAAAGTAATATTTACTTAATTTTATATGGGTGAAAGCCCTTTATCTCACTTAATTAAGAAACACTTCCCCCAAAATATCACTTGTCACTAGAGGTGACCAAAATAACACAAGGAATACGCATACTCAGGATGCGGATAATGCGCATGCAAGGAATGCGTATGTCCCTCTTCTTTGCTGTTTTCCTTTTTTATTATTAACTTTTACTATGCATACGCATAACTGGCATGCGCTCGTTCTAGACTTGTAGTTGCAGATGAACACACTTATAATCACAACAAACACATGCCTTCAACTTTCTTTACATCTATTGCCATCTTTAGTCAATTCACCACCAACGATTTTAATCATCATTCTGATATCATCTCCTTCTAGACTTGAAGTTGCAGACGAACACACTTACACACATAATCACAACAAACACAGGCCTTCATGACTCTATTTATTTTTGGAAGTTTAACTTTATTTTGCGCTCGCGCACGCGCGCACACACACACACACATATGTAGCACTCATATAATGGTTTTGATTGAGGAGGCTGTTAAATATAACCTAGGAAGTGAGGTAAGCAATGACATAACCTAGGAAGTGAGGTAGGCAATGACAAGGCCACCAACCAAGTTAGGCAAGCCATAATCTTTGACTAACATTAATGGTTGGTGAGATTAAAGCCTATAAATATAGTCTTATGTAAATGGTCTCAACAACAAATACAATAAGATCAATACAATGTAGTTATAATATTACTACCGTGTTTTTCTCTCCTCTCTACTAGTTCCGGTTATTACTTCCGCATTGCTCATATTCTAACATGGTATCAAAGCGGGAGTAGAGAGGAGGAGATTTTCAGTTGAAGCTTTGTGGTTTTTCAAGGAAAACACAAGCTGCCCATACTTATATCTTCCAGCAGAGGGGAGAAATTTTCTGCCCAGTTTTTTATTTATGCAGATTCTGTTTCCAGCAGAATTTTCTGCCCAGTTTGGCCCGGTTATAGATTTAATTGTGTAGTATTCAAGTGGTTGTTGATATTACGATATCTCTCCAATTTTTACGATGCTGCAAATTAAATAGTTCAGGGGGCGTTATTCCGACGAAGCAGCAGAAGTAGTGTATATACAGATGTACACACAGTTCACTGCCACAAATGACAAAGCAGCAGAAGTAGTAGTATGTATACAAATACATACACACAGTTCACTGCTATATCTTGCATTTCATTCTTGCAAAAGAAGTAGAAGGACCAGTTCATGGACGATCTTAAGGGATGCAGTCTACCAAATACGATTCCAGTTGCTTATAGTTCAAGGGATGACAGATGCAGATTCCTCCTGTGTTCAGACATAGGCTTGTTAATAGTGAGTGATCACAAAGTCGAGTCTCAGTTTCTTCAAAATAATCAGTTCAAGGACTGATTGGTGGTCATCCACCGTTGTGCTGAAAAGCAGCACTTTCTATTATTTGACATGGCCTAAAATATACAGTGTGGTCGCAAATTCGAGTCCCGGTATCCCAAAGACTCAATAAACTCAAGATCGGTCGATCCTAAAAATGGGTATAGTTGGACGCTCAAGTTAAGCTCAAGGGCTACTAATGTCCACTCTTCAATCCCAAGATAGGTCTTTCATCCGAAGATGGGATTTCGAGTGAGGGGGCGTGTTAAATATAACCTAGGAAGTGAGGTAAGCAATGAGGTAAGCAATGACATAACCTAGAAAGTGAGGTAAGCAATGACAAGGCCACCAAGTTAGGCCACCAACCAAGTTAGGCAAGCCATAATCTTTGACTAACATTAATGGTTGGTGAGATTATAGCCTATAAATATAGTCTTATGTAAATGGTCTCAACAACAAATACAATAAGATCAATACAATGTAGTTCTAATATTACTACCGTGTTTTTCTCTTCTCTCTACTAGTTCCGGTTATTACTTCCGCATTGCTCATATTCTAACAAAGGCTCTGGGACTATGTATTTCCATCAAAGTTCGTTCTGTATTTTCTTGTATTACCTTAGATTTGTTTCCTTGTATTAAGGCGTTTTTATTTTCCAATTTTTCATGAGGTTATACTTAATTCTAAACTAATATGCATGTGTACTTTGCCTAGTTTGGACATTTAGATAAATAAAAATCATAACTTTTCAGCATCAGTTAAATTGTCTAGGAGCTAAAGATATTTGATTATGATAAGGTTATGGTGAAGTTTGCTTTAGCAGGAGAAATATAATAATGGAAGATATGGTTACTGTATAATCTTTTTCTTGGGTTTATGGTCTTTAACGTTAAAGTGGCTCTAGAATTGTTTCAATCTTACAATAATTACTGAATCATAGAATTATAATATTTGAATTTATAGTGTTTAGGCATCAGTCATTTGTTTCTGTGAGATGTCTTTAGTCATAAAATTGGATATTGACTAGCTATGTCCACCAAGTGAAATTTATGTATAGATTGGTGGTGGTGAAGGGGAGAAGGATTTGGGAGAAGGTGAAGTATATATGGCCAGGTTGCTACATTTTTATGTTGGTATAATTTCAAACAGAATCTTTTGCATATATATATATATGTCCATGATGCTTTTGTTTCTCTTTATTTGTAATCCCTGCATCTGAAAGTTTGTAATAGCTTTACCCTTACAGGTTGCAGAACGAGCTCTCTTTTTGTGGAATAATGAGTGCATTATTGCCCTGATTTCCCAGAACCGTAATGCAATCCTTCCCATCATATTTGAGGCACTTGAAAAGAATATTAAGTCCCACTGGAATCAGGCAATCAATGGGTTAACACTAAATGTTCGAAAAATGTTCTTGGAAATGGATACTGAGCTTTTTGAGGAATGTGAAAAGCAGTTTGCAGAAAAAGAGGCAAGGGCTGCAGAGTTGGAAGAGAAGCGGGAATTGACGTGGAAGAAATTGGCTGCTGCAGCTGATAAAGGAGGCTGATGGGAGGATATGGTAAAAACATGTCAGGAAGAAAAGAAAAACATACAGAAAAATTACCTTCTCACTTAGATGAGATGCACCCTGTCCTAAATTGCAGGATGCATGATCCTCTAAAAGAGCACAGATAGAAGAAAAGCTTACATCTCCTTGTCTGAGTTACTATGAATTGTTTACCCAACTATTCAGGTCAAGTTTTGGCAGGCAGTGAAGATACCTCAGGAATGATTCACAGGTCCAACTTAAAATGTAGTAGCTGTTCTACATTTGTCTTTCTTTTGATAGAAAAAGTATGGATTGACTTTGTACTTTAGAACAGGTTTGAGTTCAAGCCTTCCATATTCCGTTGGATGGCAGTTCTGGGTGGGTTTGGGTTAAAAATATAGAAAGTTTTTTTGTAATCTTTATTTGTGCACCAAGTACATAAAGAATCAAATGTGATAGTTTTCTGAACATCACCCCCTTCTGTAGGTTGCATTTTAAAATGTTTGGAGTACCAGAAATTTGTTGGTTCTTCAAAAAAAGAAAAATTGTTGGTTGGAATATAAGGTCTCCGAACTTATCCAGCCAGAAGAACAAAATATTAACCCAAGAAATGAGAATCCCAAAAGAAGAGTTTGGAAACCCATCATCTTTCTACTGTTGACAAGTCTCGCCGCAATAGTTAGCACTTGGAAGATACTAGTACAATTTACCAGTCTTCGGCATAGGCCCCGTCACAAGTTGTCCACAGAACCAGGCTTCATTACATTACAGCGACTAAGCAACAAGCCTTTCATAATTCAGTTTAGCGAAGTGTTACTAGCAGGGTAAATCGGTCTAAAAAATCTAGAATTAAACTTTCGTGTACATCAGGGTAGGAAAAGTTCACAATGTCTTTTAATTTTTTTTATAAAGGTTTCCTTAATTTAGTTAATCATTAAATATAAATGATAATAATTCGCTGGAACTGACACTGTGTTCCCGAACCAATTTTGTGAAAGAAAAGAAAAGAAGGTAAAGGAAATTTCTATTTATATTTTCTGCAGGTTGTTCCCGAGATTTTTGGTAGGGAGAAAGGTAAAGAAAGTTGAGGAAAATAAGGGTCAATTTCTTCCAAATATTTTCTTCCCAAAAGTGGGAAGATTGGGAGAGAAACAGAATCAGCGGAAATAGCGATGATCTTATCTACCAGTATTACCCTTTTCACGTGTATTGATATCTTCCTATATCCCATTATTTTCTACCGCGTATTTTTACTCCCGCTCAACAATACTCTAATAAGATCATTTTTCCCGCGTAACATTCTTGTTATAAGGAGTATTGTGAAAGAATTTTTCAATCACATCATTCCAGTCTCTGTAGCCTTCATATTAAGGTACTCTTCTTAAATATCCCCAAGTATTACTGTATTTCTTGTTAAATTCTTTGGTCATGTGTTGTTTATTGACTTACGATTTTGTTAATTACTCAATTTTTGATTGTAGGTCTTATTCTGTTAACCCTTTTGTGTTTATATGTGATGATGAATTTAAGTTCCATAATGTACTGTTACTTGGTCTTGGATTAAACCTCTGCTCTCCTAATTCAATCTATAGGGTTTCTGTGCACATATATGATGTTATTTGTGTGAAAGCATGATAGCTACTGTAGATTAATATCTCTTAAGTACATTCACTTTATTAACAATAAGACTATAACTAAAAATGAGATATTGAGTATATTTTTCTGGGTGAAGATGGATAACACCATATATGAGAGAGCTTCAGAACTCCGACGTTTGGTTCGAAGTAGGCAATTGGCTGCAATTCATTTGATTTCTTTGTTGCTTGGTTTTTTCACACGCCGTAGACTCCGATCTAAAAAGGTTAATTTACCTACAAGGGAATTGCGTTTACATAGAAAAAAAGTGCGTGAAGAAATTCTGAACAACCTTTCTTCAAGTGGTAAAGCACGTAAAATTATCCGTATGAACATTGGTGCCTTTTTAAAGTTGTGCAATGTCTTAGTACAACATGGCGGCCTTAAACCTACTAAACGGATGTCAGTTGAAGAACAAGTCGCTAGATTTTTGCACATAGTAGGCAATGATCTAAGAAATCGTATGATTTCTTGGGTTTATCGTCGCTCAGAGTCAAGTACAAGTAGGTCTTTTCATCGAGTTTTGAGGGCGATTTTGGCCATAGAAGATCACTACTTACAACAGCCTAGGGGACAAACAGTTGCAAAAGAGATTCGAGAGAAGAGTCGATTTTATCCTTATTTTCAGGTAAATAGGTAAATAGATTTGAACACTTTGTTATATAATGTCAATTAACTACTAAAAAAAGCATTATATTTCAGGATTGTGTCGGGGCTATCGATGGAACACACATTCGTGTGAAAGTATTGAATAAGGATGTTCCAAGATACCGTGGCCGAAAGGGATATCCAACAATCAATGTCTTGGCAGCATGCACTTTTGACCTAAGATTCACATATGTTTTAACTGGTTGGGAAGGTACCGCATCAGATTCAAGAATAGTAAAAGATGCGCTTGTAAGAGAGGATAACCTAAGCATTCCTAATGGTAATATGTAAAGCAAATATACATTTTAAAACTTTTTAGCCTTGTTTTTGGACTCAATTGTATTAATGAACTATTTAAATATAGGTAAATATTATCTAGTAGATGCGGGACTTCCCCAAAGAGGTGGTCTGATTGCTCCTTTTAGAGGAGTTCGCTATCATTTGAAAGAATACTCAAGCCGTGCGCCAAGAAATTTCAAAGAGTTGTTTAATCTTCGTCATGCATCATTGAGAAATGTTATCGAACGGGCATTTGGTGTGCTTAAAAAGAGATTTCCTATAGTGAGAAGTACAGCTGAACCGTTCTACTCATGTGAAACGCAAGCTCGGATTTTCTTAGCTTGTTGTATCCTCCACAACTTCTTGTTGGAGGAAGACCGTGATGAACAAATTGAAGAAGAAGTGATTGAAGAAATTTTTAATGCACCTCCTGAAGTAGAAGTTTATGCTCCAAGAGACACGAATGACGATATTAGTCGAGGAGATCAAATTCGAAATTCAATTGCAAATGCTATGTGGATAGACTATGTTACTCATCCTGATAATGAAACCAACATGTCTAAATAGACTTTTAGTGCTTTTTAATAAAAATGCAGTTGACATTGTAATATTTTTTGTTATTATGTACAATTGCTAATTTTGTTTACAAGTTAAATTTTGATGTTTGTGGATGATATTCCATTATTTTGATTGATCATGTTTATCTCTACTTTAAATTTAGTATTCAGTCATTTTGTTACTATTATTTACTGCTTGTGTAGACTGCATCATACATCATGCTTTGATTAGATATTGTTCTTTATCGCATTTCTTTGTAAATTAGGTATGGGGAAAAATTTCAAAAGGAGACAATGTGAAAAGAGAAATGTTAATGTGGACACCTCAAATGGATGAATATTTTATCCAGGCTATGCTCACACAACAATATCTTGGAAATAGAATTGATGGAACCTTTACTTCTATTGCCTACACAAACATGGTTAAGGAGTTGCGTGAGAAGCTCAATATGGATTTTAATAAAACACATTTGAAAAATCGTCTGAAGACACTCAAAGAACACTTTGCACAATGTTATGATTTGTTCCGTGGTGTAGGATTGAGCGGAATTGCTTGGAATTCTGAAACCAAGTTATTCGAAGCTGACAATGAAGTTTGGGATGCCTTGATAGCGGTATGTATCCATAGTCTCACCAGTTTACTGAGTTTATTTCTCTTGTTTTTCTATAGAATAATTGTGGTTTACATTCTGCAAAATTTAAATTTTAACTTGACACTTTTATCAAATTTTGTGTTGTATGCAAATTTTAAGTAGAATGGAATCATTCTCTGGCATCTGCATTGCCATTACTTTAACTAATAAAATTTGCATTGCCTTTTTTCTTTACCTGCGATCTTATTTCTGAACAAGTCCTTATTCTCACATGTAATCATGAATGTTAAAAAATTTGTAGGTGGTTGGAAGTTGAATTATTAGCTAATTAGCATCCCTAGCATTAGAATATTTCTTAATGTATGCTGTATGGAATTCGACATACAGAGTTGGTAGAGTTGGTATTTGAGATAGAAATAGAGTTGGTAGGTTTTGAGATTTGGCAAGTTTGTGTTAGTTCTGGTTTGCATTTGGCTGGACTTTGACTGACTAAAAGCAGTAATGCTATATTATATATATGATTGCGAGGAAAAGATTAGAGGTTATTGAGTGTTTTCCCTATGAACTTGGGAATTAATAAACTCTTAGTTGCTCCCTTGATCAGCGTATGCTGATTAAGCCTGTCCTGTTAACTACTCAAACATATTCTATTTGTACACATGGTTTTAAGAATCTAAGAAAAGGTTACAAATTGTTCATTTGTTAAAGAGTTGTCAAATGTCCTTTGATTGTCTTTCATACTTACTAAGCTGCTATTGTATTGTTTGCCATTTTACTTGTGTTGAACCCGGGCCAAATAAGAAACTATTAGACTTACATTGTTTTATGTCCATCAAGTTAGTATTTCACATACCGTGATGATGTCTCTTTTGTTTATGGCGGCTGATAGGCTATAAACAGCCAAGGCCCAACAAGGAGCCCAAAACAATGAGTAAATCATCTCATGAGAATAAGAGCGGCCCAGCCCAGAGTAGTGGACCCCGGGCACGGGGCCACTACCACGTGGCGGGGTCTCCACCCCAGACTAGGGGGCCCCAGATGGGTGACACTCGACACACGTGGCACCCCACCTCAGCTGACATTCCGACATATGGCGCTGACCAACACTAAAAGACAAGGGAAGGCACGTGCCAAATCATTTCTGCAACAACATGGCCACACTCCAGTCAACGGTCACCCCAGACTAGTCCACGTGTCCTACGTCCCGAATATTCAGCGGTTTGTCCCCCAGATCCAACGGTCGGGGGTGAAGGTAACCTACCCCTAAACCCTAGGCCTAGGGCTATAAATACCCCTAGTAAAGAGGGTTTAGGGGTTAGACACTATTACACCCACACACTCTTATTACTTTGTGATACTCTCCTTGATTATAGTCTTCCAAAGCCAACTCTTATTCTCACGCCGGAGGCACCTCGGGGCCGTACCCCCCATCCGGTGTTGTTTTGTAGGCACCCCACCACAGCTACACCCCTTCCGAGGCAGGAGTTGGCGAGGAAGGACCCGATCGAGATTCAGAGTTATCATTGGCGCTAGAAGGAGGGCTTGAACCTCCGAACCAAAGAACCCCGAACTAAACAGACAGAATAGAGAAGCCCGAGCCGCTCAGAACCATAACCATGCCCCGAAGAACCACCTCTGCCCAGCGCCAAGCACCCAGCGCAACTAGAGACGAACCCCTAATAACTATCCCGGAGCAAGTCCCACCTGTCCAGATCCCAATCCAAGAGAGGCTCGGAATTGGGCCAAACGACGCTCGGGTAACCGTTGAGGTGAACCGGTACAAGTATACAGATGTGCCCCTGGACTCCGCGCAAATGGAAAACCTGACACCCGAGGAGCTAGCCCAGGCAATCCGAAATTATAGGAACCGTCCCTTCCCGGAACCTGAACCTGTGCAAGCGGAAAATTCCAGGGAATCAGCCAACTCCCATCATTCCCGGGCCTCGGTCTTTGACCGCCTTGGAAACCGGGGCAAAGGAAACAGAAAGGACCAGGAGGTTCGGAGTAGGGACAAAAATGATGAAGCCGATAAAATCAAGAGACTAGAAATGCTCCGGGAAAGAATAAGGCAGGAGGAACAGGCTAAGTTGGAGCTCAGAATCCAGAAGAGGCTCCAAGAGGAAGAAGAAAGAATGAGGAAATCCAAATCCAAAAGAACCCGGAGGGAGGTAAGTCCGGAGATTATCTCAGATGATGAAGAAAATCCAAACCACCTGGTGCAAATGATCCATGAGCTACAGAGGAAAGTCAACAGTGACTCCGGGTTTGAGATCCAAGACACACTCACCCCTTTCAGCCATTCCCTTGAAGCCATACCCCGGCAAAAGAACCTCAAGCACTACAACTTTGACTCCTTTAATGGGCTGGAGGACCCAGAAGAACACCTCAACTACTTTGAGCAAATAGCCCAGATATACTTCTACAATGACCTAACCAAGTGCAGGTTCTTCGCTTCCACCCTGAAGGGAGCAGCCCAGAGATGGTTCAGCCGGATTCCTTCCCGGAGCGTACACAGCTGGAAGGAGTTCCGGGAAGCCTTTCTCCGGAGGTTCCGAGCCAACAAACCCCCGGAGTATCACATGTGCCACCTTGAAACAATCAGGCAACATGACAACGAGACGCTTGCCGCATTTATGAAACGGTTCCAAGAAGCCATAAACCAAGTCACGAACCTAGACGAAAGAGAAGCCTTGAGCATATTCCGGAAGAACCTAGACCCGGAGCGTAGTGAGCGCTATGTTATTGAATTGGTGAACAAAGAGCCCCAAAGTCTGGCTGCAGCCTACTCTATGGCCGCCAAGTTCATCAAAGAAACCGATGTCCTACAAGCAATGAGGATGACCCGGCAGGGCACCTCCTCGGGGAGAGGTAAAGATGATCGCTCTAGAAATGATCACAACTCGGATAAGAAGTTTAAGCCCAAAAAACAGTACAACTATATCCCAAGTCATCAACTGACGGTCCCGGACAAAGGCCACTCCTCCAGGGCCAAGTCCGAAGCCAGACCCCCGAGACCGGGGAGAGCCGAACCAAGGCCGGAGCCGGAATGGACACCTTTGAACCGGCCACGCGCTGATATATTAAAAGAAGTCCGGAGCAAACCCTTCTTTTATCCTCCCAAACCCTTGGTATCGGCCCCAGAGAATAGGCCCCGTGACAAACATTGCGATTACCATGCAACCCATGGCCACGAGACGGAAAGCTGTGTCTCCCTTAAGTTCTTCATCGAAGACCAAGTCAAGAAAGGGAATATGGGCCAATATCTAGCTCGGAGAACCACGGAAAGGGGCGAGGGACCCGGGGCCCAGAAGACCAAGAATGTGGTGCACGTTGTATTGGGAGGATCCAATTCCCCTCCGGGAAGCCCGGACTCCGGAGATGAAGTAATGATGATAAGCTCGGCCCCAGAGCAAGTCATATCTTTCAGTAACGCCGACTTTGAGGGAGTAGATCCTAACCACAATGAAGCCCTAGTCGTAACCCTGGACATCGCCGAAAATGAGGTAAAAAGAATTCTTGTTGACAACGGCTCCTCCGTCAACATACTATTCAAACATACCGTGGACAGGATGCAACTTGGAAGCATCAGGATGAATGAGTGCCGGGAAGACCCACTATATGGCTTCGGCCACAACTTGGTTCCGATTCAAGGAACCCTTTACTTGCCCGTCCAATTCGGCACCGCCCCGAAACAGATAGTTCATATGGTCAAATTCTATGTGATCAATAGCCCTTCCTCTTACAATGTAATCCTGGGGCGCCCAGCCCTGACCAAGCTCCGAGCCGTAACCTCAACCCCACATCTCAAGTTCAAGTTTCCCACACCCTCCGGGGTCGGAGAAGTAAGGGGCGACACAGAAACAGCCAGCCGGTGCTATGGCCAAGCCTTAGTCATGGCGGAGGCCGACCCGGAGAATAAGAGGAAAGCTTCCTCTTACCACAAGAATCTAAGCAGAAAGAAGCACAGAGTTTCAACTTACAAGAACCCCGGGAAAGAGGTACAAAACATTGAAATCTCCGGAGCCATGTCTCAGGGACCAAATATGACTGAGGCCCGGGAATACCAGATCTCCAACTCCCAGGCCCGAGTGCAAAAATCATCCCTACTTCAAGACCAAGCTAAGGTAGAACCTGCAGTAGAAACCGAAACAATCGAACTCATACCGGGAAACTCAGAATGAAAAATTAAGATCGGAGCTGGTCTAGAAACCGCCTTCAGAGAAGAATTAATCCAACTACTCCGGGAATATGCTGATGTTTTTGCTTGGAGCCCATCTGATATGCCCGGGCTCCGGGAGTCCCTCGCCATGCATAGCCTGGATGTTGATCCCCAGAGGAAGCCTGTGAAACAGAAAAGGAGGAACTTCGCCCCGGAGAGGCATAAAGCTATAGACGAGGAAGTGGACAAACTGCTCAAGGCAGATATCATCTGCGAGGTCAAATACCCGGAGTGGCTAGCCAATGTAGTTCTAGTCAAAAAACCTAGTGGGAAATGGAGGATGTGTGTCGATTACACGGACCTAAATGAAGCCTGTCCCAAAGATCCATATCCACTGCCAAGTATAGACCAGCTCATCGATGCCACCTCCGGACATGTGATGCTTAGCTTCATGGACGCCTTCTCCGGATATAACCAAATCAAGATGAACCCGGCAGACATAGCCAAAACCGCATTTATCACTCACAGAGCTGTCTATGCTTATAAGTTCATGCCCTTTGGACTCCGGAATGCTGGAGCTACATATCAAAGAGCCATGGTGGAGGTCTTCAAGGATCAAATCGGCCGGAATTTGGAATCCTATGTCGATGATATCATTGCCAAGTCTGAAACGGTCAAGGAGCATGTCCCCGACCTGCGGGAATGTTTTGAAAACCTTAGAAAAAATGAGATGAAGTTGAATCCGGAGAAGTGCACCTTTGGGGTAGCAGCAGGAAAGTTCCTAGGCTTCATGATCAGCCAGAGAGGGATTGAGGCTAATCCGGAGAAGATAAAAGCCATCTTGGATATGCAATCACCCCGGACTCAGAAAGACATTCAGAAGCTAGCCGGATCATTGGCAGCCTTAAGAAGATTCATACCCAATTTGGCAGAAAAGTGCTTACCCTTCTTCACTTTGCTCAGGGGGGCGAGCAACAAAAAAGAAATTACCCGGAGCCCTGACTGCCAGCAAGCTCTTGAAACTATCAAGCAATATCTCTCATCACAACCCCTTTTAACAAAGCCGGAGCCCGGGGAACCCCTACATCTATACCTCTCCGCCGGGCCCCTGACCGTGGCCGCGGCCTTGGTCCGGGAAGTCGAGGGAAACCAACGGCCGGTGTACTACATCAGCCAAGTTCTAAAAGATGCAGAAACCAGATACCCCAATCTAGAGAAATTTGCCTTCGCCTTAGTCACGGCCTCAAGGAAACTCAAACACTACTTCCAAGGCAGAGAAATCAAAGTGATAACAGACCAGCCGTTAAGGCGAATAATCCACAAGCCAGATGCGTCCGGAAGATTAATAAATTGGGCGATTGAGTTAAGCTAATTCCACTTGACGTTCGTGCCACGGACAGCCATCAAGGCACAGGCTCTGGCAGATTTCATAGTTGAATGTTCCTTCCCGGAACCACAGCAAGCTACGACAGTAGCTGGACATTTGGTAAATCAGGACCAAGCCCCGGAGTCATGGACTCTCCATGTGGACGGATCCTCAACAGCTGACAGGTCCGGGGTAGGAATAATCATGAAAAGCCCGGAAGGCTTCCAAATCAAGCAAGCCATAACATTCAAATTCCCAGCAACGAACAACCAAGCCGAATATGAAGCTCTCTAGCCGGGCTAAGGTTAGCACGAACTTTGAGAATCAACAGCCTGAACATCTATATCGACTCCCAAATCGTGGTGCGGCAAACCAAAGGGGAATATCTAGCTAAAGATAAAAAACTGGCCCAATATCAAGCCCTTGTCAAAAGTTACCTAGCCACCATTCCGGAGTATCAAATCTGCCAAATCAACAGGGAAGAAAACTCCGAAGCTGATGAATTATCCAAGCTGGTTCGGAACTCAGCCGAACTAGACAGTTCGGTCTACTTTGAAGAACTGGAAACCCCGGCCATCGATCAGAAAGAGGTAACCGAGATAGAGGGAACCCCGAACTGGATGACCCCTTTCATCCTCTACTTGGAGAAAGGAGAGTTGCCCGAAGACAAGAATGAAGCCCGAAGATTGAAAAACAAGGCTTCGAAATACTTCATAGAAGAAAACCAACTATATCGCCGAACCTTCTCATCTCCAACACTGAAGTGCGTAGGCCCGGAGGAAGCCAACTACTGTCTACAAGAGGTACATGAAGGGATTTGTGGGGATCATATGTCCGCAAAGTCCCTTGCGTACAAAATCATAAGGCAAGGTTACTACTGGCCAACAATCCACTCAGATGCAGTAGAATTCGTCAAGAAGTGTAGAAACTGCCAACTGTTCAGCAATGTACCGAGACAAAGCCCGGTTCTGCCATCTTCAGTCTTATCCCCTATCCCCTTTGCTGTGTGGGGAATCGACATAGTAGGCCCCTTCCCCCGGGCCAAGGGCGATCTGAGATACCTCCTGGTAGCCATTGACTACATGACTAAGTGGGCCGAAGCAAAAGCAATGAGGACCATAAACCAACAAGACTGCATCAAATTCATGGACAACATATTAATGCGGTTCGGTCTGCCTAGGGTCCTGGTTTCAGATAATGGTCCCCAGTTCATCGGCTCAGATTTTGAAAACTATTTGAAGGAAAGGGGAATCAAACACAAGAAATCTTCAATAGCCTATCCCCAGGGCAACGGGCAAGTGGAAGTGACAAACAGAATTCTGCTAAGAGGAATTGAGAAGAGGCTGAAGGAAAGCAAGAACAAATGGCCCGAAGAGCTGCCACATGTGTTATGGGCATACAGAACTAGCCCACGGTCCGGGACAGGGGAAACTCCGTTCAAGTTAGCGTACGGAACCGAAGCAATGTTGCCAATCGAAGTGGGTTCTCCTTCCCACAGGGTAATCAACTTTGATGAAATTGCAAATGAAGAAGTGCTACGAGCCAATCTAGAGCTAGTTGATGAGGTCCGGGATAAAGCAGTACAAAGAATGGAGAAGTATAAAGAGAAAACAAGAGAATACTTCGGAAAGAAGTCAAGAGTCAAAAACTTCCAAATCGGGGATCTAGTACTCCGGGATACCGAGGCTTCAGACCCCACTAACACAGGAAAACTTATGCCTAAGTGGGAAGGTCCCTACAGAGTTAAAGAGGTACTCCACCCCGGAACCTACAAGCTCAGTCACATGGACAACTCCGAAGTCCCCAACACCTGGCATGGCCTCAGACTAAGAAAGTACTACCAGTAAAGGGAAATAGTTTCAGCTGATACACGGGCGTTTTTTTTTTTGGGAATTGTACTTGGAAATCATGTAATCGTTCTATTATCAATGAAAAAGAACTCTATTTCCTACTTGGCATTCCAATTTTATAATTATCATCAAAATTCCTACTTGGAAAAGTTTTCATCCTTTCCAAGTAGGCCAAAGCCCGGGACCTTGGCAATGCTTCGGCCTGGGAAGCCATAGGCACCCGAATTCCTACTTGGAAAAGTTTTCATCCTTTCCAAGTAGGCCAAAGCCCGGGACCTTAGCAATGCTTCGGCCCGGGAAGCCATAGGCACCCGAATTCCTACTTGGAAAAGTTTTCATCCTTTCCAAGTAGGCCAAAGCCCGGGACCTTAGCAATGCTTCGGCCCGGGAAGCCATAGGCACCCGAATTCCTACTTGGAAAAGTTTTCAACCTTTCCAAGTAGGCCAAAGCCCGGGACCTTAGCAATGCTTCGGCCCGGGAAGCCATAGGCACCCGAATTCCTACTTGGAAAAGTTTTCATCCTTTCCAAGTAGGCCAAAGCCCGGGACCTTAGCAATGCTTCGGCCCGGGAAGCCATAGGCACCCGAATTCCTACTTGGAAAAGTTTTCATCCTTTCCAAGTAGGCCAAAGCCCGGGACCTTAGCAATGCTTCGGCCCGGGAAGCCATAGGCACCCGAATTCCTACTTGGAAAAGTTTTCATCCTCTCCAAGTAAGCCAAACTACAAACGACTCCCCAATCCGGAATACCCGAATTAAGGAGTGGGGGGCAATAAAAACTACAAACAAACCAACAACAAAAGAACAAGGCAAAACTTGCAGAACAAAAATAGATATAAAAGCAGCAGACAGGCCGGGCTGACCGACAGCCCGAAACACCTGACAGTTGAAAGTTACACACGGCAGCAGAATTTAAAGTTATACAACCAAGTTAAGATTACATCAACAAAATCAAAGAAATTACAAGGGCACAGCCCGGGCACTGGACGCAGCCACCCAAACGAGGTTAAGCCGGAGGACGAGAGGAGCTGGGAGCAGCGTAAGGAGTCGGTTCCCCTTCACCCCGGGCAAGAGCATCCTCGGCCTCCATGTACTCTTTAATGAAGTTTTCCCAAGTGGCAGACCCAGGATCGCTCTTGCACATCTTCTCGGCAACAACCCAGCAGCGGCTGATTTTCCGGGCTGCGACCAAGGAAAGATCATCGTCGTAAGCATCCGAAGCCCGGAACTCAGCAATGATATCCTCTTCGGACTTCTTGGCTTTCAGTTCATCCCGGAGCTTCTTCACTTCTTCTTTGTACTCCTTGGCCTTAGCCCGGAACGCATCCCTCTCATCAGCAACAAGCTTAGCCCCGGCCTTGAGCTTCTCAACCCGGGATTCCATGCGCTCCTCCAGCTCGGCGACTTGCTCCTTCAGGCCGGAAATCTCTTGATCTTTCCCAGATGCCCCAGCCAACGCAGCCTGGCCCTCCTTGATCTCTCGGCATGCAGAAGCCGCAGCCCCGGCCATCCGGACCCCGAGCTGTCAATATAAACACAGTTAGAAGCCTAACAAGAAAAACAAGTGGGGGAAATTCGGGGAGATGCATACCTGACCGTAAACCCCCATCATTTCCTGAAAGAGCGAAGTGGCCGAAGTTTTACCCATATCCTCCCACTCCGTCTTGCTGGGAAGATCCGCCAGAAAACCAATGAAGTTTCTTTCTTCCGGAGACACGGGGGCGGCCTCGTGAGGACGGAAGTTAGCCTTCTTCGGGCTACCACCAGCAGAGCTCTCCTGCACAAGCTCGCAGTCCGAGAGCATGGTCCCAAACTTCTCAGCTTGAACAGAAGAAACCCTGGGCCTCTTCCTCGGAACCAGTCCGGATTCATCCACCACAGCTTCGGGGATCACTGGCCCCGAACCCCCCGGTCTCCCCTCTTCGGCTTGCGAGTCACTAGCCTCCCCGGGGGCCTTAGTGTTATCACGAACATGTCCAATGCTCCGAAGAGCTGCTGCCAAAGCCCTGTTGGATTTGTTCATCTCAACAACTTTCTCAAACTCCGGGTTATAACCGGGAAGACCTGGAAATAAAAAAACAAAAAAAACAAAAGAAATTTTTACATTAGCCCGGCGTAAAACCAAAACAACAGATATGAGTACAACGAAAACATAGCCCGGACTTACATCCTATCCGGTAAAGGTAGACATGACTCATGAGATCCTCCCGAGTCACCAACCTCCCAAGACCTCGGCAGAAGGTATGTACCCGGTCCAACGCCGCATCCTGGAGATCGAACACCTCGAAGTGCATAGCCAAAGGATTCTCCTTGAAGGTGGGCATGAACCGGATATCAACACCCCGGAGAAAGACGAACTCTCCGTTCCAGCCTTTCAAAGACGGAAGCATAACTAGGGGCTTCGAATCCGAAGAAGGATAGCCACAGGCTTTGCCCCGGAATCTAAACTCAAACAAAGGAACATTGTTGGACCGGACCATCTGGAAAAGATGGTGGAAAAGCTTGAAAGTAGGTAACACTCCAGCAGCCTCACAACACCCCAGAAAGTACGAAATCCACTTGACCGCGTTCGGAGTCAATTGGGTAATGGGGATCCCATACTCAAACAGGCACAAGGACTTAACAAACTGATGACACCTGGGCCCATATCCCGACCTCAAGTGCTCCAACCATACCCCGACCCAACCGCCATCGGGCCTGTGGTAAATCTTTTCCCCGGGCTCCGGCCATCTCCACTCCACGTCACTATCTATGTGGAAAGTAGCCCGGAATATGGTGTCCCACTCAACCGGAGTCTCCAAATACTCCGCTCTAAAGGGACCAACATCCATACCGGACCCTGGCTTAGCCCCGAACTTAGAGTCAAGAAAAGCCCTATTGTATCGGGTCATCTCTGCCACATCCGGATTCTCCCCAAACTCCGCACTGAGATCCCTGAAGAAGTAAGCTTGAGGAATCCCCGGGTCCCTTTTCACAAAATAATACTTAGAGTGGCCCCAGCTACCGTCCGGCTCACTCAGATTGTACCCCGGTCCCATGTCCTTGGACGCAATACTCGTTAGTACGGGAAGACGGTTCTTCTTCTTACCCATTATACCCCAATCTAGGTCTATCAATTCTAGACTACTATCCGGAGAGTTAACACTACTGGAAGAAGTACTTGGATCGGAAAGAGGAATTAAAACTCGTCTAGCAGTTATTTTTCTAACCATACAAAAGGACTACCCCGGGCTACCCAACAAAAAGATAAAGCCTACAATTAGTATCTCTACTCAGTCTGGGCCAAGAAAGTAAAATAAACTTAAACACAAAAAGGAATACAAAGACCGGAGCAGGAAAACTTACAGTGAAGTCCGGAGGTCTGGGTGCGACGATGAACTTGGGATCAGATCACGCTTATAGCCCGGAGTGCAGGTCTTCAGAGTAGCAGAATCACAACAGCAAATCAAAAACTCGTAAAAGACAAAATGAGGGGAGGGAGCCGCTATTTATAGGCAAAATCAGAATCCAAACCGCCCAAGACACGTGGCGGCCCAAAAAGATCGGCCCACTATCTCCAAAGCCCGGGGATAGTGGATGACAGCTGTTATTTTTCAAAAAAAAAAAAAAAAAAAGAGAAAGAGAAGAAAAGCGAGAAAAGAAACAAAAACGAAATCCAAAAATGCACTCTCAGAATATTACATATATTCCTTAATAGACGTGCATTTTTGTATATACGCAAACCCAACGCCCCGGGATGTACACTTCAGTCCCGACCCCGGGCCTGGGGGCAACCAAGGACAGTCAAAGTATCAAGGCCTTCAAATACTAACCACTAGCCCCGGGCATACGTACTTCAGTGCACACCCCGGAACTGGGGGCAGCCGAGGCAAAAGCCCACCCCCCAAAGAAGACGCACTCATAGAACCACAAAACGTCCAGCCCCGAGGACATACGTCTAGCACCCCGGAGTATCCAGAAAGTCCACTCTCCAAGGCAGAAACACCCCTTACTACTCCCCCATCCGGAAAATCCGCATTAGGGAGTGGGGGGCAAATGATAGGCTATAAACAGCCAAGGCCCAATAAGGAGCCCAAAACAATGAGTAAATCATCTCATGAGAATAAGAGCGGCCCAGCCCAGAGTAGTGGACCCCGGGCACGGGGCCACTACCACGTGGCGGGGTCTCCACCCCAGACTAGGGGGACCCAGATGGGTGACACTCGACACACGTGGCACCCCACCTCAGCTGACATTCCGACATATGGCGCTGACCAACACTAAAAGACAAGGGAAGGCACGTGCCAAATCATTTCTGCAACAACATGGCCACACTCCAGTCAACGGTCACCCCAGACTAGTCCACGTGTCCTACATCCCGAATATTCAGCGGTTTGTCCCCCAGATCCAACGGTCGGGGGTGAAGGTAACCTACCCCTAAACCCTAGGCCTAGGGCTATAAATACCCCTAGTAAAGAGGGTTTAGGGGTTAGACACTATTACACCCACACACTCTTATTACTTTGTGATACTCTCCTTGATTATAGTCTTCCAAAGCCAACTCTTATTCTCACGCCGGAGGCACCTCGGGGCCGTACCCCCCCTCCGGTGTTGTTTTGTAGGCACCCCACCACAGCTACACCCCTTCCGAGGCAGGAGTTGGCGAGGAAGGACCCGATCGAGAT
Organism: Saposhnikovia divaricata; assembly: GCA_036435485.1. Classification (NCBI taxonomy): domain Eukaryota; kingdom Viridiplantae; phylum Streptophyta; class Magnoliopsida; order Apiales; family Apiaceae; genus Saposhnikovia; species Saposhnikovia divaricata. Next base: position 64,760,208 of record CM071598.1, read on the forward strand.
TCAGAGTTATCAGCGGCAGTCTTATTTCAGCTGGTATTGATTATTGTCTTATCTCAGTATTCAATCTCACGTAGGTGAACATGCTTACAGAAATCAGATTTTTCAAATACAATTTACAACTCATATTGCAGAAGTAATTGATCAGAGGTGCTCATAATGTAGTTAGAGAGGGACTTGGTTAAAAATTATTCCTTTTCCGGTATTTAACATAACATTAATCAAGTCACTATCTCCATATATCCTCATAGATTCATCATTACCAGCCTGGGTCATTACTTCGTGAATATTAGGCTATGTGTCATGATCTGAAGATGCAACTGTATTTGTAGTGAATGTCTATGATTTGAAATACTTCGTGTTTTCACTAGGATCAGTTCTTGAACCTTGGTTAAAAAACAGTAGTATGCTTAACTTGTAGTGATCACAGGTAAATGCTTCAGGTCTAATGGTATAAACTTGACCACTGCCTAATATAAACGCTAATGTTAATATTGTGACTATTGTGAAATTCTAATACTTTAAGCCTGTAAATGCGATATGTAAAGCTAGCAAAAGGATGCTAAGAAAGTATATCTAAGAATTGAAATCCTGTACAGTGTTTTTCTTGTGTTGTCATCAAGTTCACCATCCATTGTATAGAATTTTGTAAATAGTGTTGTATTGTATTTACTAGTTGTAAGGTTGTGGTAATAAGTTTTTTTCCTGTTTCACAAATTAGGCAAAGCCTGATGCTATAAAGTGGAAAACAAAGAAGATACATAACTACAATGAGCTGTCAGAATTATTTTCTAAAGACAGAGCAACTGGGGCTGCTGCTGGAACTGCAAAAGAAAAGAACAAGCAATTGTCGAAGGCAACTTTTGAGCAACTAGAAACACTCGAGGAAGTTGATCGATTATTGTCTACTAACAAAGTGACTCTGGAAAATTTAATCGTTGATGATGATGTGTTTTTATCTTCCACGCCAGCTTCGGAAGAGCTGCAAATGAACTCAAGTTCAGCAAAAAATAAGAAAAGAAAACGAGAGGAGGAAGAGGAAATGACAAACAAAATTATGGCCTCACTTGAAGTTGTTCGAGAGGCTATCAAAGAAGGTAATGCAATACTCAAAGATTGCAACACCATAATGGAACGATCTCGTCAACGGGTGTATAGTGGAGAAGAGATTTATAATGAATTGGAACTTATGGATTTAGAACCAAAGATAATTTCGAAAGCATATCTTTTCTTGATAAAAAATCAGGACAGTGCACAAGCTCTCTTTGGTTGTCCAACTCGAGTGCGAAAGGCTATACTAGACGAGTTGATTGGACATGATTAAGCTCGCAGCATGTCTTGTTTCTTAATTTTGCATTCAATTTATTCACCTCAGGTTGAAAGTGTGAATCATGAATTTCAAGTCGTAATTGGTTGTTTACTTTAGACTTATTTATCTTGCTTCCTCGTACTCCTCTGTGAGGATGAACAAAATAATTTGTAGTTCTAATAAAGATTAGAATTTATGATTGGTTTTTATGATGCTATGCCAAATCATTACTTATGCCATTTACTTGGAAGTTTAGTCGGCCATAAAACAAAAAAGAAGTAAAAGTATATATGATACTAATGTTTAAAAAATTACTTGCAATTAATAGTTAGTTTATTTTGAGAAAGGGATATGATTGTAAATTACCAAAATTTCTTTTCTTTTCTCTACTATCAGGGAAGAAACGAAAGAAATATTACAATCACATTTTATTTCCTTTCACTGAGATTCTGGAACGCTAGAGAGAAAATTATCTAAATGGGTTTCTTCTCCTTCCTCTCATATTCTATAACATTCTTTTCTTTTATTTTCTTTTAGAATTGTGGAACACACTGTGAATGTTCGTTCACCACTATAAACTAGCATCAAAACCCGTGCGAGGCACGAGTCTGCTATCTTAGGGTTTGCTATCTTAAAATGTTTTTTTAATCAAACTATTCGGGATCAATAATGTTTGAAATATGTGATAGATTTTCAAAGAGTTTTTCTCGTAACTCGCATATGTGGTTATTGTGTACATACTTAAATATGTTCAAGTTTGTACTTTGAAAACTAATACGAGTAGTATTAATAGCAATCATGTCAATTTATAATTTTGTTGTGGGTCATAGAATATAATTTGAGTGTTCTATGGGTGTTGTCTAATTAAGATGATTTTTCAGAGCACCTACAATCCTAAACTTTCTTAAAAAATGATGCATCCGTTTAATTGGATTTCCAATAATATTCAAGATAGAAACTAAATAGTTTCCAAGATGTTGCATTCTAAGAATGTAGGTTTCAGTCCTGATTCTAATAAAAAACTTCGTAAATCTTCTAAAACGCTTATCAAGTCTTGCGCTTTTACTTCTTAAAACTACATTTGTAACTCTTTTATTTGTTTTCTTCTAATTTCTTCATTTTAAGCATCCTTTTTTATTTTTATTCTAGTGTCCGTTTGACTTTCATTGAGTTACCTCCATAATTTATATAACATATATAATATATGATCCTTTTTTGCTACATAATGTCATATTTTAAAGGATTAATGACCTTTTAGCCCTCGAAGTTTTATACGAAATATCTATCAGCCCTCAATGTTTCAAAACGTTCCTTTTAGCCCCTGAAGTATCTGTAAATGTCCAATTAACCCTTGTACCGGTACGAAAAATTGTAACGGTACGTATCGGATGGGCAAAATAGACATTACATGTGTCCGTTACAATTTTTTTTTTAATTTGTACCGGTATAAGGGTTAATAGGACCTTTCCAGATACTTCAGGGGCTAAAAGGTACAACGTATTAAACATGAGGGTTTGATGGGTACAAAAGGTCATTACTATATCTACTAGTTTAATTCAGTTACCACTATCTCCATACCACTCGAGTAAGACTTACATACACTCTTATCTCTTTGCTTACCACTACCAAAATAAATATAAGGAATTCATAATGCTACATCCTATAAGCAGATCGAAGCAGAGGCCAATGCAAGGGTGCTGAGCTTGAATTTAACTTAACTAGTTGACTAAGCCGCGCTTCGCGGCGGCCTTATAATTTTTTTTTTTTAGAAAAAAAATGACAAAAATATTTTTAAATTGGTAAACACAATATTGTATAAACTAAATATACATATATAATAATATAAATTATTCATATATTTTCCTATACCGATTTTGTCTTACGATTTTTTAGGCCGACACCCGTTGTATATATTATAAAAATACTTAGCGTACACAATAATAAAAATTTAAATACTAAAATACTCTTTGACTTCGATTTACCGATTTTGCCTCACAATTGTTTTTAAAATTTTAAATATATCTAAAATATCAATATAAATTGGTGAACACAATATTGTATAAATTAAATATACATAGATAATAAGATAAAATATTCATATATTTTTCTATACCGATTTTGTCTCACAATTTTTTGGGCCGACACCCATTTGTATATATTATAAAAATACTTAGCATACACAATAATAAAAATTTAAATACTAAAATGCTCTTTGACTTTTATTTATCGAGTTTGCCTCACAATTTTTAGGTCGACGCCCGTTGTATATATTTTAAAAATACTAAGTATATACAATATAAATCGAGTAAATATGATTATAAACATGGTGAAAAAATTTGATTATTAGAAGTAATGATTGTATATATATAAGAATATAAAATTTCTTTTCTATTTCGAATATATACTATAAGAATATAATATTTTTTTCTATTTCGAATATATAATTTTTTCTTCTCAACAAATTCGAAAACCTTTTCAATTTCGAATATGTAATTTGAATTCATCTTCCCTACAAATTCAAGAACCTTTTCTATTTCAAAGATGTTTATGTTAACGTTTATATTAATGTTAAAAAAAGGAAGTTTTGATTTCTTCCCAACAAATTCGAAAACCTTTTCAATTTCGAATATGTAATTTGACTTCTTCTTTCCTACAAATTCGAAAACCTTTTCTATTTTGAAGATGTTAATGTTAGTGTTAAAAAAGGAAGTTTTGATTTCTTTTCTAAAAAATAGGGCCTAAAGAAGGAAGTTTTGATTTTAATTATTTAAAATAGAGGAATATATAAATTGTTTATGAGCATGAATTCTGAATATAAACAGAATATGACATTTGATGAAGAAGGCTTGCTCCACCCGACCATGATCAAAAGAAGAAGAATATTTAGACTAAAATTACTAAAGAATAGATTGATTTGTGAAGAAACTAGCATCCAATGATGGTGTTTATATAGTAGATTATGCATTAAATTCAAGCTCAGCACCCTCAACATGCATTGGCCATAACAATCAATAGTAAATTTTCAAGGCATTCAAAGTTGTAACTACCAAGATAGTTTCAAAGATCTATAAAGATAAGACAATGCTAAAATGAAAAATAGTTGGATCTTAATTGAATAAAAGGTATTCAAACTGATTAAGGTCCAACTATTTTTCAGTTTAGCATTGTCTTATCTTTGGTATAGAAAAATTGTGAGACAAAATCGGTATAGAAAAATATATGAATATTTTATCTTATTATCTATGTATATTTAATTTATAAAATATTGTGTTCACCAATTTATATTGATATTTTAGATATATTTAAAAATTTTAAAACAATTGTGAGGCAAAATCGGTAAATCAAAGTAAAAGAGTATTTTAGTATTTAAATTTTTATTATTGTGTACGCTAAATATTTTTATAATATATACAACGGGTGTCGGCCTAAAAAATCGTAAGACAAAATCGGTATAGGAAAATATATGAATAATTTATATTATTATATATGTATATTTAGTTTATACAATATTGTGTTTAAGAATTTATGTTGATATTATAAAAATACTTTTGTCATTTTTTTTCTTAAAAAAAAAAATTATAAGGCCGCCGCGAAGCGCGGCATAGTCGACTAGTTAAGTTAAATTCAAGCTCAGCACCCTTGCATTGGCCTCTGCTTCGATCTGCTTATAGGATGTAGCATTATGAATTCCTTATATTTATTTTGGTAGTGGTAAGCAAAGAGATAAAAGTGTATGTAAGTCTTATTCGAGGGTATGGAGATAGTGGTGGCTGAAATAAACTAGAAAATATAGTAATGACCTTTTGTACCCATCAAACCCTCAAGTTTAATACGTTGTACCTTTTAGCCCCTGAAGTATCCGGAAAGGTCCTATTAACCCTTATACCGGTACAAATTAAAAAAAAATTGTAACGGACACATGTAATGTCTATTTTGCCCATCCGATACGTACCGTTACAATTTTTCGTACCGGTACAAGGGTTAATTGGACCTTTACGGATACTTCAGGGACTAAAAGGAACGTTTTGAAACATTAAGGGCTGATAGGTATTTTGTATAAAACTTCGAAGGCTAAAAGGTCATTAAGCCTATTTTAAATTGAACATTAGCTAATTTGTATGTAAAAGATAATGTGTTATTTATAAGATTCGTCTTTTTAAAACCAAATATTTTTACGTCCCGAATTGTTTGACTAATAAATTATTCTATCTTGTGTAGTAATATACAATTTTCATTTTACGTTAACACCTCAATATTTTTTACTCTAATATACTGTTAGATAATATCCATTGTATTAATTATAATATCATTTTATAGTCCAATTGTGTATTTTACGTAATTCTTTAATCGATAAATGATAAGAGTCAAAACTCCTTTAAAATCCAGTAATATTTAATTAATAATATATCATCAATATTACACACATACATATCGTGTGTATGGTTTAAATACATGTGAATGTGTGGCCTAAGGGTATGAAGATGCACAATTTAACTCGGTGGTCCAAGTTCAATTACCATTGAAAATAATACTTCTATATATAAATAGGAACTTAGAGGTAAATTGGTACTTTCAAATCATGAATAAAGTACTTTAGTTATTGACTTGTTGGTCTTATATTTAGTATTTTTCATAAATTTCATATTTTTTCTTTATATAAAACTAAATATTGCCCCGCTTAAACGGTACACACAGAGATATCATGTGTATTATTGAAAACACGTATAGATGAGTGCTTAGGTTGTTTAAAGGAATAATAGTCATATAGTAATTTATTATTATTATTATTATTATTATTATTATTATTATTATTATTATTATTATGTTGATTACTATTGTTATTACAATTTTATAATATAATCAAACCATATATTATGTATCAATAATTTATATTTTGATATAATATATTATATTCCAAATCAGTAAATGTAAAATTAAAATCTTGACAAAAAATTATTAGTATATCGCAGTAATTAAAATATTAGAAATTTTTTCACTCAAACGACACACACATTCATGTATATTGTGTTTGATTTAAAAAACATGTGATTGAGTGGTGTAGTGGTAAAAAGATGCGTGAAATAACTTGGAGATCCAAGTTCAATTCCCACCAACCATAATTTTTTTAAAAAAATTGAGAATATTAGTAATTTCAGTACATTAAAAAGTCTCATGAATTTTATCTTGTGTTGGTGTATTATATATACTAGGTTATAGCCCGTGCGATTCACGGTTTCTTTTTTAATATTTATAATTACATGAATTTTTTTAATTTTATATGTTAATAATTCACATATCAAATTATTGTTAAAAAATTGATATATATAAGATTTTACATGTTTGATTTAATATTTGTACTCTATCTTGAATTCTTAAAATTTGATTTGTACGATTTTACAACTCACTTGAAATTAATAAAATTATATTAATTTAATAATGGTTTAACAATTATTTTCCAATTAAATGTACGCATAAACAAAAGAGAGAAGAAATTGACGACATTTTACGTTGAAAATTCTATTCGATTTATGAATTATACTTATAATTCGTTTTGATTATCAAAATACCTTTGTTATTATTTGAAGATAGTTCTACTAACAACCAAATATAATTACTTTTAATTTTATAATTTATTTATAATGTAGAATATTATAAATTTTAATTTTAATATGTTATTGAAAGAATTCGAACGTTACATCTTTATATATAATAATTTTTAATATTAAATATAAATTAATATGTTGTTAACGGGAATCGAACCTTAGACCTCTGTACATAACAACTTTTAGTATTGTTGTATCTAACTGTCATAATCAATTTGAGTTGAAGATCTAACGATTGTGGATGAGGGATAACAAAAAACAGGGGATAACCAAAATACAAATTATACCCCTTTTCGCTTATTATAATATAGTATAGATATAATAGATAGATATGTGGCTATGTGCCTAATATATTATAAAGGGGGTATAATTTGTAGTTTGGTTATCCCATTTTTGGGTATCCCTCAATCACGACCGTTAGATCATCAACTCAAATAGATCATGACCGTTAGATATAACAACACTAAAAGTTGTTATATACAGATGTCGAAGGTTCGATTCACGCCAATAACATATTACTTTATATTTAATACTAAAAATTATTATATACAAAGATGTAAGGTTCGAATTCTTCCCATAACATATTAAAATTAGTATTTATAATATTATATTACACTATAAACAAATTATACAAAATCAAAAGTAACCCGTGCAAAGCACGGGTTATAAGCTAGTATTATTAATAGCACAAAATGGGGGTTTGCGAATAAATTTATTCAACATGAAATTACTAATTTACCCTTCCTTTATTATATTAATGAAAAAAATTGTTTCTAGTGAGAATTGAACTCTTAACCTCTAACTTGTAAGTGAGAAAACTTACCACTATGCTAGACATGAGTTTTTAATATATTATAAAACTCATTATTAATATATCATGAGACAACCCTCATATCTATAACCTCTATTAATAAGCGAAACAACTTTTTAATGGTACTATTTTTTTGGTTTGCACCATATTTTTGTTTCACCCCCAAACTTCTATTTACTATTTTTTTGGTTCGCATCAAATTTTGGTTTCACCGCTAAACTTCTATTTCTACTAAAATTCTATGTTGTTTTTTTAATTAAAAAATATAAAACCTATTATAACTACAATTCTTTTTTTGCAATTATTGGTTCGCACCATATGTTGGTTTCACCCTTAAACTCCATTTTCTACTAGAATTCTATGTTGTTTTTTTAATTTGAAAATTTATTTAATTTAAAAAATAAAAAGGGAAACCCCTTTTTAATGATACTACTTTTTTGGTTCGCACTTGATTTCACCCCTAAACTCCTATTTACTACTTTTTTGGTTCATACCATATTTTGGTTTCACCCCTAAACTCCTATTTCTACTAAAATTCTATGTTGTTTTTATCAATTAAAATATATAAAATCTATTATAACTATAATTCTCTTTTTGCAATTATTGGTTCGCACCATATTTTGGTTTCATCCCTAAACTCCGTTTTCTACTATAATTTTATGTTGTTTTTTTAATTAAAAAATAAAAAACCTATTATAACTATAATTCTCTTTTTGCATGGTTCGCACCATATCTTGGGTTCACCCCTAAACTCTTATTTCTTTTAGGATTCTATGTTGTTTTTTTAATTAAAAAATAAAAAACCTATTACAACTATAATTCTCTTTTTGCTGTTATTTAAATTAACACGAGGTACCGCACACAATAAATTTACAAGTGCACTTCATTAAATTAACTCAACATTATAAAATCATTCAAAGACTTTAAAAAAATGGAATTGTGGCAGATGTGTGTGATGCCCTCCCAATCTGGGGTCTAGATCGGGGAGTCACTAACACACTAGATACAAACAACCTAAAAATAAATAAATATAGATATAGCATGCTGATTGACCCCAACTCTACTCACCTGGATCCGTCACAGGTAATGGTATGAAACAAGCAAGCCAACGTCTAACTACTTATTATTACAAACCAAATTCGAATTAAAATCATTATTACAAACCCTTGATCAAAAGTTCTAACTACCAGTTCTCACAACTAACTCAAAAACTGTCCTCACTGAGCTATTATTGCATCTACCTCGGATGGCAACTCGAATGAAACCACTACAAGGTTATGAATAACGCGCTTCCTCGCGGTCTGTCTAGTGTACGAGCCATGATTCTCAAGTTACTGTCAAAAGGGTTACACAAAATAATAATGAGCTAATGCTCAGTAAGTAACTAGAGTACTTATCTGTTTTGTGGATGCATGCGTAGTTTGGTATTAGTATACCGAGAGGTAGCTTTTACTTGTTTCGTGTTGTCCGATCAGATATCAAAACCATCACATGTATTGATTAAAGGCTGCAACTCTAAGTGAAGTAGATAATGAAGTTAGGATTCCATGTTTTTATTCTTATAAGAAATTCAGATTTAATTCTCATTAGTTAATTAGTTTTTACCTTGCATCTTAGTTAATTTAGTTTATGTGCTTGTCATCAGTGGTCGTTAGCGTTCACTGACTCGGATTTCTTATTTAGTTTGTTTGTTTCGTGGTGTTTTTAGGTACTTGAACGTGTATGCGAACACGTTTGCAGGCTCGTAAGGAAAAACTGGCAGAAGAAGAACTTGCAGCAGTAAACGAGATGGCAGATTTACCAGCAGCAGTCAAGGCTTTGAAGGACTATTCGCAGCCAAAGATCAATGACTTACAATCTAGTATTGTCAGGCCAGCTATTGCAGCAAACAACTTTGAGATCAAACCAAGCATAATTCAGATGGTGCAGAATTCGGTTCAGTTTGGGGGTGTTTCGACAGAGGATCCTAACATGCACATCCGGGACTTTATCGAGATCTACGACACTTTCAAATTTAATAGTGTGTCGGAGGATGCTATCAAGTTGAGGCTTTTCCCATTCTCTCTGAGGGATAAGGCTAAGGGCTGGTTACACTCTCTACCAGCTGGTTCCATTACTACATGGGATGATCTTGCTCAGAAGTTTCTTACTAAATTCTTCCCTATGGCGAAAACTGCAGCAATAAGGAACCAGTTAACTCAGTTTCAACAGCAATCTGACGAGTCTTTGTGTGAGGCTTGGGAACGTTACAAGGAGATGCTTCGTAGATGTCCACATCATGGCATGCCTGATTGGATGGTTATCAAAGGTTTCTACAATGGGTTGGGAGCACAGTCTAGACCTTTGCTAGATGCAGCATCAGGTGGAGCTCTGTGGGCTAAGAGCTACGAGGAAGCATATGAACTTATTGAGACGATGGCTGCTAATGAATATCAAAATCCAACCCAGAGACTTTCTCAAGGCAAGGTAGCAGGTGTTCTTGATGTTAATGCAGTTTCAGCTCTAGCAGCTCAGCTAGAGGCAATGAATAGGAAAATAGATTCTTTGGCAAATCATGGGATTCAGCAGGTTGCTAGTATTTGTGAGCTATGTGCGGGCGCACATGAGACGAATCAGTGTGCTATCTCTTCTGAATCAGCACAGTTCGTGAGTAATTTTCAGAGACTTGCTGCACCAGTTCCAGCCACCTATCATCCAAACAACAGGAATCATCCTAACTTCAGCTGGAGCAATAATCAAGGTGCTCAACAACCTCAGCAGCCCTACCAGCAGTTTCAGGGTCAGCAAGCAAGGCCATTCAATCAAGGTTATCAGCAGCAGTATGCTCCAAGGCAACCATATCAATCTCTGGGATTTCAGAAGCAACAACCCCAGGCTCATGTGGGGCAATCATCTAATGAAAAATCAGAAGGGGATGATTTGTGGATGATGGTGAAGAACCTGCAAGCTTCTCAAAAGGTCTTGGAAAACCAGATAGGACAGATTGTTAGTGCTTTACATAGTAGGCCACAAGGAACTCTTCCTAGTGATACGGCGGTTAATCCAGGTAGAAGGGAAAGCAAAGAACAGGTCAATGTAGTTTCTTTGAGATCTGGAATAGTCACGAGGGATCCTAAATCAGCAGCTAAGGAAGATGAAGATGTTCAGAATCAGTAGGTTGAAAAATCTGCAGTGCCAGAAATTGAGAAATCTGATTTAGTGGCTGATCAGCTTGATGGTGAGAAGAGCAAGAAACTTGTTGAAAAGTCTACTCCGGAGCAATCTTCAAAGAATAATCAATTCTATCCTCCTCCTCCATTTCCTCGACGCGTGCAGAAAAGTCAAGAAATTGAGTTTCAGAAGTTTATGGATGTCTTCAAGAAATTGTCCATTAACATTCCTTTTGTTGAAGCATTGGAGCAGATGCCGAGGTATGCAAAGTTCATGAAGGATATTTTGTCACGAAAGAGAAGGTTGGAAGAATTTGAAACAGTGGCTCTAACGGAGGAGTGTAGTGCAGTTCTGCAGCAGAAGTTGCCACCTAAACTTAAAGATCCGGGGAGTTTCACTATTCCGTGCATGATTGGCAACCTTTCTTTTAGCAAGTGCTTGTGTGACTTGGGAGCTAGCATCAACCTCATGCCTTTATCTGTGTTCAAGCAACTTGGTCTGCCGGAGCCAAAGCCAACCAATATCTCTTTGCAGTTGGCTGATCGATCTATCACATATCCAAGGGGCATAGTGGAGGACGTTTTGGTGAAAGTTGATAAGCTTATCTTCCCAGCTGATTTTGTTATCTTGGATTTTGAAGAAGACAAGAAGATTCCCATAATCTTGGGAAGGCCTTTTCTAGCTACAAGCCATACTTTGATTGATGTGCAAAAAGGAGAGCTTACAATGAGGGTGCAAGATCAGAATGTCACCTTTAATGTTTTCAAGGCCATGAAATTTCTGACAGAGGATGAAGAGTGTTGCAGTGTGGAAATAGTTGATACGGGTCAGAAAAAGAAGTTTGATCAGTTGTTGAGCAAAAAGTCGGACACACACGTGCTACAGCATCACATCAGTGATTCCATTGACAGTTCTTCAATTCGAGATCTTTCGAATGTAAAGCTTGGGAAACTACCACCACATTTGAGGTATGTCCTTTTGAATAATGAGCTAGTGATTTTTGAAGAGGGGCATGATAACGTGTTGCGATGGTGGAAAGCTGATGATAAGGAAGAAGAAAGTTTTGTTCAGCCGTTCGAGTCGGAAAAGCACCTTAGAGGTGTGAAGAAGAAAAAGAAGAAGATTAGGCCGTTGGGTGGTAAAATCAGGTTGAAGTCTGACGGGAGAGATTTGTGGAAAGCAAGCAAACAAGGGGTCAACGTTCGTATGAATGGTCTATCTGTTGAGGACGGTTCAGTTATTCTTTTGAAACCGCCATGAGTTGATGAAGTAACGTCAAGCTATTGACGTTAAAGGAGCGCTTCGTGGGAGGCAACCCACGCATTAGTGTAGGGAAAAAAATGAGTGTTGTGAAAAAAAATTTGAGTGTCTCAAAAAAAAAAATAATAAAATTGAGTGTCTCAAAAAAAAAGAAAAAAAAAAAAGAAAAAGTGTTGTGCAAAAAAAAATAAAAAATTGAAACAGAAGTTTCCACGCGCGGCTGCGCCATGTGCGCGCCATAGCCTGTAAAATCTCCTGTCCAGGTACTACTCTTCCGTTTATGTATGTTTAACATATATAAAAAAAAAAAATCCCCAATTCAATTTCAACCCCTTTTCTAATTATTTTCTCCACCTAAAATCCTAATTCTAGTCCTATATTAATTCCAAATCATTCCCAATTCATCTCCTATTTCATATTTTTTATTTTTTTTCCCAAATCTGTATACCCACCTATATATACACACAAATCCTACCCCATTCCAATTAATTTCAAGGCTTCAAGATTCAAGTTTGGGGGGATTTTTAATTGCAAGTTTCACCTCTCTGGTTCGTATTTGGAGTATATTTCTTCCTTTTATTTTGATATTACGAATTGTGTTCTTGCATTATTAGGGTTGTGTGTTCTTGATTATTTGGGGGTATTTGTGAATTCGATTTTTTTGTGGATTTTGGTGAATTTTGTGAGTTGGGTATTGATTCTTATGGCTCCTAAGCGTGGGAGAGGTGGTGCTAGTGTTGCAAAATTTTTGTCTTAAACGGTGGAGGTTGAATTTAATTGGTTGTTGTTGAGGCCAATTGCTAAAGAAAGGGGATTTTTGCCGAACAAGTATGTTGAGTTGCGATGGGGAAGGATATGTAAGGCGCCTTGTAGGTATGTTTTCTACTTTCCCTCGTATTTACTTCTATTCAATGCGGACATTGAATATTTTAATTTTGGGGGTGGTTTGAGGGATTAGTAGTTGTTGTTGTATTATGTGTTCATGTAGGATATCATGTTTGCATATTAGTAGTAATTCATGCATATATGTTCGTATTAATTATGTTTGTTTCATGTAGGACATTCTGTTTTTATTTTTCGTATACCATGTGAGTTCATTAGTTGCATTTGCATAGCATGCATATTTTATGATCCTTTAAGACGAGCTAATTCTGATTGGTAGGTATGTGTCTAATTGAGTGTGGTAATGATGAATAGAGGGTTGACTTTTAGTTTCTATGAAATTGACTTATATGTTTCGGAAACAAAACTAATTACACAGTCTCATTGGGTGCTTTTGGGCTAGGTTGAGGTTATGCTTGTTTGGATGTTTTGAGATTTAATCACTTGATTATATTTGGAATTTCATGTTTAATTGTAAATAATTGTTAATAATGGCTAGGCGTCAAATGGCTAGTAGCCGGCTCATATTTATATGAGTAGTCTAGGGTTGGAATTGAGAATTCTCATTCCAGATTGCATAAAAAAAAACTAGAAAAAAAAAAGAAAAAAAAAGAAAAAAAAGTTTCAATTGTTTGTATGCAAAATTAACTAGGGTGAGCTCTTTAATACTCGAGCAATTAAGTTCGCGGGGACTTTGTGCCTAGTGACCTAAGGCTTTTATAGTCTGGGATCCACTAACCCAACGCTCGCTACATGGGTATTATTGTATAAGCCTTTCGGGGTCTCATCCATTGCACGGTTAAATAAGCATGCTTGTATATATGTGTCGTAGTAGTTAGTAATAAAGCATGAATTTCTGTCTACCTTGGATAAGGATGGAGGTATTCCTAGGTTATGAAGTGTCTACAGGCTATTCTATTTATAAACCTGTGATTGTCTTGACGAAGAGCATGTATGATCTTTGACCTAGTTTTGGGAGTATTTCTGATGAGCATTGCACACACGCACGTTTCTGTTCATGTATTGTTAGTATACGGGAACTTAGTCGAGCTCTATTTGGATTTAGTTGCATTCTCTAAGATATATTCTTGCTAGTTGGTTTTGGTTAGTTTGAAGGGGATCGTTGCATTTTCATTTTAGTTGCATTCATGCATTGCAAGGGTTTTGCATTGTTTAGTTAGATGGATTTTGTGGGTACATTCACTATAGGCCCTCACGGGACCTTACTCGTCCACTAGGGCTGCCTAGGGGTTTAAAAGGCTTGTTGCATATGCCAAATGCAACCGTGATCACCTACGGAAGTAGTACTAGTTAGTTAGTTAGTTGTAATTGTTATGCTTGAGGACAAGCATCGGTTTAAGTTTGGAGGTGGGATAAGTGGATTTTATATCCACTTGGAACGTTCCATATCTGCTTAAATTGATTGTCTTGGACTCAAGTTTATTGTAGTTTTGATGTGTTTTGCTTAGTTGTGCAGAATTACGAGAATGTTGACTAAGGTGGATGCTTCTATAATTTTTGGGGAATTAATTGATTAAAATTCGAATTTCTGAGAAGGGTTGCGCAGTCTACACTGTTGTGACCATATCTTGAGTTCTAGAAGTCCGTTTGAGGCCCGTAAGCAGTCCACGCGAAGATAACGAGATTCTCTATCATTCTAAGGTAGTCCAGAGGTCCAATTACGTTGGGAACGTTCCAGAAAATCTGAAGAAAAGTCAGCCACCAATTTTCCTTAAAAACAGAATCAATTTAGGAAACGTATCTTGCAGAAATTCTATAATAATTCTGTTTTTGTATTTTCTTGCTGGGGAAGACTTTTAGAGCCTATTTAAACACATCATACCATTGTAATAGAGAGAGACATATTATTAGTTATTATTTTTGTATCATAGCTTAGATCTGCAAGGGAGAAAAGGAGAGAAGGATTCAACGCTCGTGACAAGCAACAGATCTAGATCTACTTCATCTTTTGTGTTATCCTGGATTATAGATTTGTTTTCTTAACTCTTTGTTTATTAATATAATTACTTCTTTTATTCATATCTTGTTTTATATTATGCTTTCATCAAATCCCATGACGATGAACGGTTCAATTATGAACTAATCGTTGTCATGGGATTCTAACGTAGTTATCTATGTAGCTTAGTAGTTTGCATGCTTTAAAGATTTATGTGTGGTGAATTCTTGATATCCTCGTATGGTTGTGTTTCATGTATTTAGATGCGTCGCGAACATCTAATTTGTTAATCTCTTGCGAAACGAGAGTGGATCTTGAGATTTAGAACTTGTCATGCTAGCATAGGATAGGTTGATGTTTTAACATCATGATTTGTGGCGTAAATAGAGATATTATGCTGCCCTATGTGATCTATGTGGATAACTTGTGCTTAAACCTTTATGTTTTCAAATTCTATAGAGATATAGGGTCTAAACATAATTGGTGTCTACCCATCTTCTATCTGTTTTGTGGATGCATGCGTAGTTTGGTATTAGTATACCGAGAGGTAGCTTTTACTTGTTTCGTGTTGTCCGATCAGATATTAAAACCATCACATGTATTGATTAAAGGTTGCGACTCTAAGTGAAGTAGATAATGAAGTTAGGATTCCATGTTTTTATTCTTATAAGAAATTCAGATTTAATTCTCATTAGTTAATTAGTTTTTACCTTGCATCTTAGTTAATTTAGTTAATTAAAATCTCAATTGATTTATTGTCTTAGCAGTGAATTAAGATCATACATTGTTGAATAGGCACATTAGCTGAAAAGGACCATAATCTGATCCTTGTGGGAACGAATTTGGACTTAACCTTATATATTACTTGTGACCACGTACGCTTGCGTGATTAGTGCAAACAGATACACTTAAGTCACATAAATACATTAACATGTAATTCACATATGTCACTTAACCATATAACATATAGGATCTACTTGACTTATAAGTATTTAAGATTTATAATTCTACCGAAAATCAGGCAAAGTTTTCTTTGTAAAATGGACTATTCCGTCGGAACATAACCGACTCAAATCACAATCAAATCAATTCCAGTGGACTTAAATCCACTTACAAGTCAAAATCATAATGCCTGACACAACTCGTGATCACATAACTCAATTTCACTTAAACAAATACTATTTACAACTCATGATACTAAATTATCGACTTTACGCTATTTTAACACGTATCGACCACTTATACATATGAATTAATTCTATCACCTCATACTAACATACATAACTCGTACTACTTACTTATATACATAACATTGACATCACTACTTATAAACATTAATGGCTAACCATTCATTCAATTATCAAATAAAATCAATATATATATATATATATATATATATATATATATATTAAATTACTAAAATCACAAAATTCATATTCATGGTTTAAAAATCGAAACTAAACTTACAAACAATCTGAGAATTACACTTATACATCAACTAACTAGTTCTTAACAATTTGTCATATAGAATCAACTTTCAAACATTATTATTAATCTATAAAAATCCGAATAATTCATAATTAATCAAATTTAATTCGAATTAAACCCCTATAAATCTGAAAATTCATACATTCATGATAATTAATTAAAATTAATTATATAATTATCAAGAACAACCTTCAATCATCAAAATTGAGTATAAAAATTCATACATATCGTATTTATAAACATAAATATTCGATTAATAATCAAAAATCACATATCCCTTACATGCAACTCAAATAATATTTGTAAGGACTTAAGAACACTGTAGAACCAATAATCCATCACCATCAGCCAACCCCCATCGGAAAACTGCATTAACGCCGGTGAGGTTTTGAACAAAACTCAAACCCATTACTTTAACACCTCAAAAACTTCATTTTAATCTCCCATAACTCGTTTTCAAGCTTTAAATCAACATAATCCAACCTCTCGACCCTTGCATGTCAAGAACGAGCAATACCCACAAATAAATATATATACAAGGTCGAATACAACTCAAAAACATGCATAGAATTAACTCTAAGTTTAATAATCACACAAAACAATGATTTTTATTGGTTTTAGAAGCTGAAAATCAAAGAAAAACAAAAAGAATGAAGAGGAAGATGATTACCACAGAGAGAGCAGAGGAAATAAGCAAGTGGGAAAAGAGAGTGGCGGTGGAAACTGATATAGAGGGTGTTTGGCAATGGGGGCTTTAAGCCGGCTTTAAGTTAAAAAACTGCTTTAAGTCATAAGTTCTATTTAGGTACTTTTGACTTATGACTTATCGAGTTTTTTTTCACGATTCTTGTAAAGTTTAAATATTATGAATTTAAAATTTTTTAAGTCAAATTTCACTTTAAGTCAAAATTATTAAACCCCCATTTAACTTTAAGTAAAATTACCCAAACACATTCATTCAACTTAAAGTAAACAACTTTACTTTCTTCTTTAAGTTAAAAACACCTCCATTAAGTCAAAAGTAACTTATTTTAAGCAATCCCAAACGGCCTCATAACCCCCAGGGATAATTTCATAATTACACAAAATGCTGAAAATCTATTATCTCTTAAAACTTATTTTAATCCTTTAAAAATCGAAATAAAATAGGAAAGTAATAGAAAAATAATTTTTAAAATCCAAAATGAAATTTATGAAATTCAAAACCTCCCAATATTTTTAAAATAATTTTTGAATCAAAAATGAATTTTATATTAATTTTTGAAATAAAGATCTTTTAAAAGAAAATAAAGCTTTTTAAATTATTTTAAAATACCAAAACACACAATTAAATATTCCCACTAATTTTAAAAACTAACAAATATCACAAAGATGATAATGCAAAGGATTTCATGAATTTAAATGACTCCAATGATTTTATAAGATTTTTGGAAGATTAAAAATACATGTTTGAAATAGTTTTAATGCATCAAAAATGTAAATAAAATTCTATGAGCATATACGACACATACCAATCATCATGTAATCACATAATCATGATTCCACACATAACTTGACTTCACAAAATATCCATATCACATAATTCACATTAAATAAACTGTTTTATATTCGTGAAAAATTCTAGGTCGTTATAATGTGAGTCATGTGACCCTCTTAACCGTTAAATCCTCCCCTCACTTCTCTCCTCTCTCTCGACACCCATATATATATATACATACAAACTCCACCAACATTATAGTAAAACACCACCAACGAGTTAAACAAATATCCACCAACGGGAAAGACTTTATTATCTACTCTTAATTAAACTCCACCAACGGGATAAAACACTAGCGGGGTATAATCTACTTACAAATATATTTACATCAACAAATATACAAACCATTGTTATGGACGAAGTGATCACCATCCATCGACGAAGTAAAAAAAAAACAATACTAATCAAATTTGTGGAAAGATAAAGATTTTATATCTTATAACAACTTAATTTTTTTTCAACATAATCGCTTTTAGCCAACCAAGTTGTGCCCATCTCATGCTCTTTAATGTGCCATTAAGGTCTGTTTATTCATCATAAGCCTAATTATATTTAGATAAACCTTCATGAAAGCTCAAATCTTTGCAACATATTAGCTTTTCATCATACTGATATTAGCTTTTCATAACATAAATCATTTTCTAACTTTTCTAACTAAAATCTCTTCTTTCCAAATATAAGGTCATTCTAATTAATGAAATAAACTAATAATATTATAGTTGCTAATAACTAACTTGATGTGGGCCAAAAATAACCCCTAAAGACATAATTAATACTCCCTCTGTCCCATTCTATAGTTCCATAACTTATTTTTACAATTTTCTTTTTTAGTATAAAATAGGATTGTTCTATTTTTATACAAAAAGAAAATTGTAAAAATAATTTATCTAACTATAGTAGTTAGGAGCCTTAAAATGCGTGTCACGCCCCCGTCCCCCAATGTATACAATTCATTGGGACGGAGGAAATAACACATTAATTAGACATAGCTTGGTCAAAACAAGAAGCCCATTAAGGGGGCCCCAAACCCTAATTAAATTTTAATTTCATAATTAATATTTAAGGGTAATTAACAGCTTGGAAATAAGAGTCAAATAAGGATATAACTTCTACAAGAAGTAGCCTCCAAGGCACCTAATCGTACAAGGAAACAGACTCCTACAAAATAGGATCTAGATTCTTCTCCAAGGAGGTGACATTTCCACCAAGTCTCCTAACCCTCCTCTAAATCTAAGGCTTCCAACGCCTATATAAATGGCCTGACCCCTCATTCTCAGAACTATGTTGGCTTGATTCTCTAGTAATACAGAGATACGTAGGCAATCTGTGAGAATCTCTTAGTCTCGAACGCATAAGCAACCATTAAAGCTCGAAGCTCACCAACCTTAGCATTAAATACGCACGAACCCTAGCCGCAATCTAAAACCCTTGTTTTTATTCCACAATATAACTAATTACCTTTTTCAGGTAAAATGTAATATCTTTTTTATGTTTTCAAACTAAATTATCTCATTTTCATATTTGATTTTTTTACTTAATTATCCTTATTTAAATATTTATTATTAGTAAAAACATGTAGTTCTATTTTATAAAATAAAATAACGATATTATAGTTCGTAATAACTAACCAATTACCTTTCTCAGCTAAATACATTATCTTTTCTAACTTTTCCGACTAGAACCTCTTCTTTCCAAAAATATCACGGGTCATTCTATTTAATGAAATGAATTAATGAAAATATAACTACTAATAACTAATTGATTACCTTTTTCAACTAAAACGTAAGATCTTTTCTTTATATTAATAAAAATTAAACAATCATTATTAAGAAATAAATTATCCGTTCTAAAGATATTTCAGTCTCAAAATTTTATTTCACCTCAAGATTCGTATCCATCGAAATAATTGAAATTTTGTTGTAAATAAAATTATTTTTTTTATTATAACCTACTGAGTTGTATAAATAATATAATTTTTTAAGATCATTCAAAATTATAAATTAGTAATAACTTTATGTTGTGGAACGAAAAGTAGGGTATATTTATTGTGTATTGAATGCTAGGGTTAAGGGGAGCTTCGAACTTTAATGGCTGATCAAGTGTTTCGTGACTTAACTCAGGTCCTCACAAGATGCCTACGTATCTTGCAATATATCAAGAATCAAGCCAAAAAAACGTAGTTCTAGGTTGAAGGATCAGGTCCTTTATATAGGCATTGGATGCCTTGGAGTTAAAGTAGAATTAGGTGTCTTGGTGGGCAAGCCACAGCTTAGGCCCAATTCTAGAGCCTTCTAACAGATAAGAAGATAAATATTGGAATTATATGCCTTGTAGATCACTCATGATATGATTTGGTTTCCTTGTTGATTCAAATATAGGGTCTTTTATTTGGCTGATTTTACAGCTATGAAATTAATATCAATTCAAGGGTTTCGGGCCTCATTAATGGGCTTTAACCTTAGACCAACATAGGTTTAATTAATGTCGCATTTTTTGTATTTCTAGGGTTTATATTCAGTCCATATCATTTGCCTCCCAACTTCTAGGAAAACTGATCAGGCTTTCATTGAAGTTATAATTGTCTATATTAAGATTCAAGATCATTTTTATCCCTTACCCGGGACTTTTCCTACCCTATTATTGGGATTTTATTTGTACACTAGTGTTTCACATGTACCGTCTTGTTTGTAAAGTGTGGAGCGACCTACACATTTACGACGATTTGCCTCATTCGGGGTTTTTAACTTGTGCTTGCTTTTAGCAATTTCGGCACTTTTATAGAGCTTTCATGCATTTTTAGCATAAATTATCACTCGAAAATATTTCTATAATTTTTCTCGTATTTTTCTGTACTTTTCCTAATATTTTAGGAATTTTCGTGTACTCGTAGATATTTTTTCTTATTTATTCCTAATAATTTAGGAATTTTCGGGTACTCACAGGTATTTTTCTTAATTTTTCCTAATAATTTAGGAATTTTCGGGTACTCACATGTATTTTTCTTAATTTTTCCTAATAATGTAGGAATTTTCGGGTACCCACAAGTATTTTTTTTTAATTTTTCCTAATAATTTAGGAATTTTCGGGTACCCACAAGTACTTTTCTTAATTTTTCCTAATAATGTAGGAATTTTCGGGTACCCACAGGTATTTTTCTTAATTTATTTATTTATTTTTTATACATTTGCCGATTGAAAGACTAGGTGGGGCCTACCCCATGTTTCCTTCCCTGCTCGGTTTTTCCATTCGGCGTTCCTCCTCCTTTTTTTTTTGTGCCGATTGAAAACTTGGGTGGGGTCCATCCCCTTTTTTTCTTCCCTGATCGGTTTTTTCATTCGGTTCTCCTTTTTTTTTTTTTACTTTTGCCGAATGAAAACTTTAAGTGGGGTCCACCCCTTTTTTTTTCTTTCCTGTTCGGGATTCTTGTTCGGTTTTTCTTTTTTCTCTTTTTTTTTTGCCGAGTGAAAACTTTAAATGGGGACCACCCCTTTTTTCTTTCCTGTTCGGCATTCTTGCTCATTTTTTTTTGTTTTTTTTGTTTTTTTTTTAAACATTTTCCAATTGGAAAATTTGAAGTGGGGCCACCCCATTTTTATCCTCCTGCTCGGCAATTTCATCCGACATTTTTTTTTAACAATTCCCGATTGGAAAATTTCAAGTGGGCCTACCCCATTTTTATCCTCCTGCTTGGCAATTTCACCCGGCATTTTTTTTTAACATTTTCCGATTGGAAAATTTCAAGTGGGGCCACTCCATTTTTATCCTCCTGCTCGGCAATTTCATCCGGCATTTTTTTTTTTTAAACAACCCAATTTTCGAATGAAAATTGATAGGTGGGTCCAGCCCATTTTTGGTCTTCATTCGATAAGTAGCAATCGAAAATTATTGTTTCGAATTTTCTGAATGGGGCTCTTGCCCTACTTGGATTTTTCAATTTTTCCTTCCTTTTCGAAAAATTCGAATCGAAAAATATTTCTTATTTATATTTGTACCGGACTAACCCTCCGGGGTTTTATTTATGCATTTTTCCGATTTTTCTTTTACTTAATTATTTGTCATTTGTACTTGGCCTTTCTTGGCTAGCAATTCAAATATGCTTTGATACATAACAGACATAGAACTTGAGTAAAGAAAACCAAATTGCATTAATAAATTCTGAAATGGGTTCAACCCTTACATAATACTCTACTTCTTACTCGGAGTTTGCAAACTCTGATATGGTTTCGTCGACCTTATTTCTACTTTCCTATTAGATATAAGCTATATCCTACTTAGGATAATCAAACATAATAGACTTTGAGGTTCGATGCATGCCAAGTGCGAGGCACCTCGTTTCCTTCCAAAGTCTCCAACTTGTATGATCCTCGTCCCAGTGTGCCTTTGACCCGATATGGGCCTTCCCAATTTGGAGCCAGCTTCCCCTTCTGTCCAACTCCGGATGCTTCAATCTTTCTAAGTACTAGGTCCCCCTGACGGAAGAACCTTTCTTTCACCCTTAGGTTATAGTAGAAGGAAGCTTTCTTCTGATGTTCAGTATTCCTAGCATGGGCTTCGTCCCTCACCTCATCGATCAAGTCGAGGGCCATCCTCATTCCTTCTTCATTGGTGTCAGGTTCGAAGGCTTCCACCCGTGGAGATGTATGCATGATTTCTACGGGTACTACAACCTCAGCTCCGTAAGCTAACATGAATGGGGTTGCCCCAGTGGTCACCTTATAGGTGGTGCGGTACGCCCAGAGTATGGGTAGTAATTCATCCACCCAGGTGTTCCTAGAGCGTTCTACCATTTTCTTAAGTCCATCAAGGATGATTCGATTAGCAACCTCAGCTTGCCCATTGGCTTGAGGGTGGGCAACCGAGGTAAACCGAAGCTCAATTCCATTATCATCACAGTAGTCCATAAATTCTTTGTTGTTGAATTGTAACCCATTGTCCGTAACCAGGATTTGTGGTATTCCATACCTACACATGACGTTCTCCCACAGGAACTGCGCGACTTGCTTGGTTGTAATCTTGGCCAACGGTTTGGCTTCAATCCATTTGGTAAAGTAATCGATAGCAACTATCAAGAACTTCCTTTGTGCAGTGGCCATGGGAAATGGCCCAAGTATATCCATCCCCCACATAGCAAAGGGAATGGGGGAGCTGATGGATGTCAACATCTCTGGCGGTTGCCTAGCCACTGGTGCATGTTTCTAGCACCGGTCACACTTTTTCACGTAATCCTTAGCATCGGCCATCATCTCAGGCCAATAGAACCCGAGTCTAACTATCTTGTAAGCTAGGGCCCTGCCCCCCAAGTGCTGTCCACAAATCCCCTCATGGACCTCCTCAATAGCTGATTTGGCCTCCTCGGGTCTTAAGCACTTTAGATATGGAATCACAAAAGACTTCTTGTATAGTATCCCTTCAATTAGTCCATACCTTAAAGCCCTCACAGACAATTTTCGTGCCTCCATGGCATTAGTCGGGAGCCAACCGGTCTCGAGGTGTGCTTTTTTGGGATCTATCCAACATTCCCTGACATCAATAGGCGCGACCAACTTTGAATCGATGGTAGGGGCTCTCAGAACTTGGAAGTAGACACTTCCAGAGTAATTCTCTATCTCGGAGGAGGCGAACTTGGATAAGGCATCGGCCTTGATGTTCTCCTCCATCGGAATGTGCTCTATGTAACACTCATCAAATTGAGTCATTACTGCCTTCACAAGCCTTAAGTACTTGGCCATGGTTTCATCCCTTGCCTCAAACTCTCCATTGACTTGGGCCACAACTAGCCTTGAATCTCCACAAACTTTAAGATTCTTAACCCTTAATGCCCCTGCCAGACCAAGCCCGGCTATCAAAGCTTCATACTCTGCCTCATTGTTGGTTGTTGGGAAGTCCAACTTCAGGGCGTTTTCAATCACGAATCCATCGGGACTTTGCAGAACAAGACCTGCACCACTTGTTTTTGTTTTTGATGCCCCATCAAAATAGAGCATCCAGTATTCCTTCTCCTCGAGCACGGGTTCCCTATCCTTCTTATGCGGTTCATTGCCTTCTTGAGGTACTATCTCTTTCCCCCCGACTTCTTGGTTGTCGATGGTACATTCAACCACGAAGTCAGCCAATGCCTGGGCTTTGATGGCCGTCCTTGGCTTGAACTTAACATCAAATTCTCCCAACTCAATTGCCCACTTGATGAGCCTACCACTAGCTTTAGGGCTGTGCAAAATATTCCTTAACGGTTGTTCTGTAAGGACCTCTATCTTATGTGCCTGAAAATAGGGCCGTAGTTTCCTAGAAGCAGTTACCAATGCTAAGGCAAACTTCTCAATAGTGGAGTAGTTCAACTCTGCTCCGTGTAAAGCTTTACTCACATAGTATACGGGTTTCTGAACCTTGCTTTCCTCCTTTACCAGCACCGCACTCACAGCTTGACCAGAAATTGCTAAGTAGAGATAGAGGATTTCTCCCGTACTTGGCTTGGCTAGCAATGAGGCCTCAGCCATATACTTCTTCACTTGCTCAAAGGCCTCTGGGCTTTCCTCTATCCATTCAAAGTTTTTTACCTTCTTCAGGGTTTTAAAGAATGGCAAACACTTGTCCCCCGATTTGGAAACGAATCTCCCCAATGCAGCGATCCTCCCGGTTAATTTCTGTACGTCCCTTATAGAACGTGGTGGTTCCATGTCCAAGATAGCCTTGATTTTGTCGGGGTTAGCCTCGATTCCCCGTTTCGAGACCATGAGACCCAAGAACTTTCCTGACCCAACACCGAAATCACACTTGGTTGGGTTGAACATCATCTTATGGTGCCTCAGCACTTCAAATGCCTCACGTAGGTGCTCAATGTGATCTGCCTTGTGTAGGCTTTTAACCAACATATCATCCACATAAACTTCCATAGTCTTTCCAATGAGATGGGAAAAAATCTTGTTTACCAACCTCTGATAGGTAGCTCCTGCGTTCTTCAGTCCAAAGGCCATGACCAGGTAACAATACACACCAAAGTCGGTGATGAATGATACCTTAGGGATGTCGTCCTTGTGCATCTTAATTTGGTTGTAGCCACTGAAGCCATCCATGAAACTCAGCATGTCGTGCCCAGTCGTGGCATCTATCAACATATCGATCCTTGGCAAAGGGAAACAGTCCTTTGGGCATGCATCATTCAGATCAGTAAAGTCTATGCACATCCTCCACTTTCCATTGGCCTTCTTGACCATTACAGGATTGGCCAACCATTTTGGGAACTGAATTTCCTCAATGAAACCCGCTTCTAGGAGTTTATCAACTTCCTGTTTTATGGCTTCTTGCCTCTCAGGTGCAAAATTTCTCTTCTTTTGTTTCACCGTCTTCCGTTCCGGATCCATATTCAAGTTGTGTGTTATCAGTTGGGGATCTATCCCTGGCATATCGGCTGCTGTCCATGCAAAGACGTCATTATTGTCTTGTAGGAAGGCAATCAGCTTGCTTCTCAAGGGGTCTTTCAGAGATGCTCCGATGTAAGTAACCTTCTCAGGATCTCCCAACTCCAAAGGTATGGGAATCAAGTCCTCTGCTGGCTTCCCTCTTCGTTCTTCATCCTCACGGATGTCCATATCCTTAATCGGGAGGACCTGCCCCCCAGTTCCATCAGGCCTCAAAGCGGCCACATAACAACTCCTTGCCATTTTTTGATCTCCTTTTTCTTCTCCCACACCGTTTCTGGTTGGGAACTTAATTTTCAAATGATATGTAGAGGCAACTGCCTTGAATGCATGGAGTCCCGTCCTGCCTAAGATAGCATTATAGGTAGACGTGGTTTTGATGACCAAGAAGTTTAACATCTGAGTGGCCTCCCGTGGCTCCTGCCCTATAGTCATGGGTAGCTGAATTGTCCCCTCAACTTTCGACTCTACTCCATTGAACCCGTATATGGGCATATTCGATGGTGTCAACTGAGACTCGGTATATCCCATCTTCAAAAAGGCATCATGGAACAGAATGTCCACTGAGGCTCCATTGTCTATCAAGACTCTCTTCACTTGGGAGTTGCCTATCACAGGTGAGATCACCAGCGGGTCATCATGGGGGAACTTCACCCCTTCAAGGTCCGAGTCATCGAATCCAATCGAGACCTCCATTTTTGCACGCTTTGGTGCTTCCCCAACAATGTGCATCACCTCTCGTGCATATGCCTTTCTGGAATTTCTGCTTGACCCGGCCGCTGTCGGGCCACCGAAAATCATGTTTATCACTGGCCCCCGGGGCTGTGGATTACGGTTACGATCTTCATCATTCCTATCATAATCCCATCTCGAGTTTCCTCGATCCCCATCTTTGCAGAATTTATTTAACTTTCCTCTGCGGATCAAGAACTCAATCTCATCTTTCAGTTGCCTACATTTGTCGGTATCGTGCCCCACGTCTTTGTGGAATCGGCAGTATTGGTTCTTATTTCTCTTCTCAGGATCTGTCCTTAGTGGCTTCGGCCATCTTACGTCCCTATCCTTCTCTATGTCCATCAGGATTTGGCTTCTTGGTGCGTTCAACCTTGCATAATCCGTAAACCTTTGTCCTGGACTACCCTTTTTAGGGGCTGAATCAGAATCTCTGCCCGTGCGCGAGTACTTATCTCTCCCATCATATTCTTCGTCCGTCTTTCTCTTCCTAGAATTGTCACCATTCCCAGTGTTTCCCGTTACTGACTCTTTCTTTAGACTATCCTCAGCTTTGATATACTTACTCGCCCTTTGTTGAAGCTCAATCATGTTCTCAGGGGGATGCTTGGCCAATGACATCTTGAAATAAACATTCGAAGTCCCATTCTGCAAAGCCACCATGGCCACTTTGTTCTCTAAATCAGTAATGTTGAGCGTCTCCTTGGTGAACCGTATGAGGTAATCCCTAAGATTCTCATTCTTCCCTTGAACCACAGTCATGAGGGATGCGGAATCCTTTTCATGAATCCTTCCGCCAATGAATTGGCTGACGAAAGCGGTGCTCAGCTCTTTGAAAGAGGCGATGGAATTTGGTGGTAGGCGACTGTACCAACATTGCGCCATGCCCGCTAGGGTTTGGGGAAACGCCCTACACTTCAAGGCGTCACTGGCAGGTTGTAATAACAGTGCGTTAGAGAACGTTCTTACATGGTTAGCGGGATCTCCCGTTCCATCGTAAGTCTTTATGGTAGGCATCTTGAACTTCCGTGATATATGCGCGTTCATCACCTCCTCATTGAATGGAGGGGTTGGATCATTAGGATCTCCAAGTTGCATTAAGTCTTCAGGGTTGCCTCTGGGGGTTTCGACCCTCGTGTTTCCACCTCTAGGGACTTCGGTCCTTCTCTCTCTCCTTGGGGTTCTTTCCAAATCAACAAAAGGAATGTCTCCTCCCGTCACTGGTGGGAGTCGATTCTGATTCTGTCTTCGCTGTTCCCTTTCTATGTCCTCCTTTAGTTTTTGGATCTTGGCCTCATGAGCCTTGATTTTTTCAGCAGCCGTTAAGGGAGGTCGATCATGAGTTCTTCGGCGTCCAATAGGTTCCTTACTTGGACGACGTCTCCTCGGGGCTTCATCCCTATCTTCTTCCGAGGATGAGTAATCAGAATACGGGCCTGAGTAGTCATAGTATTGTTGGCCTTGATTGGGTCCTAAACCTCTGATGTAAGGTGGATTGTATGGCTCGTGTATCTGGAGGGCGTGACCACTTGGTCCGGCCTGATACGGGGGATAATTTTGCAACCCATATATCGGGTTCGTGCTTGCGGGGATCACTGTAGTAGAGATCTGAGCGGTGGGTGGAGCGGACTGCCCTCCGAGAGGGGCGACCACCATCTGAAGGGGATTCGTCCCTTGGGTGGTGGGATTCGTCACTAAGGGTAACGACTCATGAGGTTGCGCTTCAGTTCCTTGTGGCTGAGTGACCAGCGGTTGAGAATTCGCCCCTGGGGGCACTTGTTCCCCGATCGGGGGTGCGGTGGTGTTAGTGATGGTTTCAGAAAGTGGTGGTGTTCTCCGGGTGGTAACCATTGTTGATATCCGGTGTCCCACAGACGGCGCCAAATGTTGTGGAACGAAAAGTAGGGTATATTTATTGTGTATTGAATGCTAGGGTTAAGGGGAGCTTCAAGCTTTAATGGCTGATCAAGTGTTTCGTGACTTAACTCAGGTCCTCACAAGATGCCTACGTATCTTGCAATATATCAAGAATCAAGCCAAAAAAATGTAGTTCTAGGTTGAAGGATCAGGTCCTTTATATAGGCATTGGATGCCTTGGAGTTAGAGTAGAATTAGGTGTCTTGGTGGGCAAGCCAGAGCTTAGGCCCAATTCTAGAGCCTTCTAACAGATAAGAAGATAAGTATTGGAATTATATGCCTTGAAGATCACTCCTGATATGATTTGGTTTCCTTGTTGACTCAAATATAGGGTCTTTTATTTGGCTGATTTTACAGCTACGAAATTAATATCAATTCAAGGGTTTCGGGCCTCATTAATGGGCTTTAACCTTAGACCAACGTAGGTTTAATTAATGTCGCATTTAATGTATTTCTAGGGTTTATATTCAGTCCATATCACTTTAAATTAATTTTCTCGGGCCCGTGTTTCGCACGGGTTATCATCTAGTATTATATTAATGATAAAAAAATTGTTCCTAGAGAGAATTGAACACTTGACCTCTAACTTGGAAAAAAGATTCCTTACCACTATACTAGACATCAATTTTGGATTTATTATGTATCGTGAGACAATTTAGTTATCATGAAATTACTAAATTTCCCCTCTGATATTATATTAATGATAAAAATTTGTTTCTAATGGAAATTTAACCCTTGACCTATAACTTAGAAGTGAGATTTTTTATCAGTGTGCTAGATATTAGTTTTGATTATATTATAAAACTTTGAGAATATTTCGAACAGTACATAGTTATGTAGCATTTTTTTATTTTATAGTAGAAATAAATTACTTGGATTTAGAAGATAGATACTATAATTTGTGTATGAATTTATATGTTACGCATATCTCTTAATCCGGGTCAAAATGCACAAATCGGTTGTGGATGATCACGAAGTCACTACTAATATAAATTCTTATATGCTCATAACTCAGCCATTTGAACATTCGTTCAAAGAGACTAGCTCACTAAAATTTACTTATTCTTAGTGGTACATACATCAATCATCATGAATATTTAATTTCTTAGATATGTTTTGTATACTAAGCATTTACATGTTGCAAGGATCATTTAATTACAAAACAATATAAATACATATTAACATGATTTTACTAGCAAAGCTCGTGTTGTAAATTGCATGCACATTAACCACCTATATATTAACATATTTAATTATAGTGGAACAAAAAACGCATCGATCTATTATCTTTTTATTATGACAATATGGGTTTGGGAAGTTTTTCTGCTTGCTCTCTCCATTTTTTAAATTTAGGTTCAGCCCATTCTGGTAATATCAGCTCAAACAAAAAACTAAAGCACCAATTTAAGGCCCTTGGTTTCATGGTGTTTGGATCACACGATTGAACCCAAGCAATTTGGAGCCAGTCTCTCGTATAAATTCTTCAATCATATCAATTTTTTTGCTAATATGCAAGTTCAGAACAGTCACTATTTATGTAAATACTTTTATATTCCTATCTCAGGCAAGTAGTAATCCTTGAAATGAGATTAGCACATTGCTAATGATACCTATTTTTAGCTATATAGTTTATATATACCGTGAACATATAATCCCTCTTGAACTTATTTGCATTCTGAGCATCAACACATTGAAAATACCATTTGATTATTTGAATATAGAACAACACAAATACATATTAAGGCACGGGCAATAAAGCTAGTTCAATAGTAAGATTCAAGCCATTCAACAAACATATAAACACTTTTATATAAAATTTTAACGATGAAAATAAAAAACTTGCCAAAAAAAGATAAAGAAAATGTTAGAGGGCAAAAATTGTGTATTAAATATTACGTGGGTCATTTTTTGATTGTCCTATTATCTAATTATTTAAATGTAATGAAACCAAGTGTAGTAATATCGACATCAATTAATAAAAAAAAAGTTTATCTTTACCATATTATCAATCAACTAGATTCAATACCCGTGCAAGGCACGGGAATGATTTGATTAAATTATGTCTTGCTGATGTTTGCTATATTTGTGTGTTGACGGTTTGACATTTGATGTATATTACATTACATTTTAGAAAAAATTGTTATGATGATGAAAAACTTTCGATTTATTATGACTTTATTTCATCAAAATTTAGTATGATCTTATCAATGAAAATTGTGTTGCGGCTATTAAGTATGTATAGTCTATATTTTCTTCCATCTCAAAGTTGGCAATGTCATCTGAATAATTGTAAGAAGCGAGTATGACATGAAGTGCAATTTTAATCCTCATTATAATTTTCACCATATTTTAGGTATGAGTGACATGAGAGACTCGATAAATTTTTCTAGTTTCATGCTCTATAATCCCTACTATATAAAACAAAAAAGCACCATACCCAAACAACTCGTGCAATTTTTATTTTTGAAATAAGACCACACATGACAAAGATACATAGAATTTACTTAAATGCATATGCGTGCATTGGACAGACTCCACAATACTAAGTGTTTTTGCAAATAATTAGAGTAAAGAGATTTTTTTTTCTAATAAACTACCCTCTAAATATTCTACGAAATATTTTATATTCATTTTTTAATTTTTACATTAAATAAAATGATATAAGTTTTATTAATAGAATAAATAAATGATTCTTGTATGTGTATAGAGATATATAAAATTAAGTAAAAAAAATTTGTCACATTATATGTGAATAATATGGGTAGAGATGCAGAAAAAGCCATTCGGACCGGACTTTATCCGAGTTTTAAAAAGCCCGGGATTTTTAAGAATCGGGCCGGGCCGGGTTTTTTAAAAAATCGGGCCGGACCGGGCTTTCTCTAAAATATGAGGCCCGTTTTAGGTCCTCGGGCCGGGCCGGGCTTTTATTCGGGCTTTTTTTTTGAAATTTATATATACTTAATTTTTGTCTTTTTTTGCAAAGCTAATATATTAATATACAACAAAAATAAAATTTTACAGAAGAAACAACCTATAAAGATCTACACCCCTGAACTTCAAGTATCCAGAATAAATAAGAATAAACACCACGAAACCTAATACTAATTTCGAGAAGCACATCATCTACACTCAATAAATCTTCTAGAAAGAAGGGTTTATTATTGTTGAATTCCTAGACTCATGATCCTCACATCCCCTCTATTGCTAAGTTTAATATTCTTGAAATTTATTAAAAATATTAAAAAAATTTAGATTTTATCTTAAAATTTTTTTTTTTTTTGAATTTCTTAAAAAGCCCGGGTTTTTATCGGGATGAACCGGGCTTTTGTTCAGGCTTTTTAAAGGCCCGGGCTTTATTCGGGATTTTGAAAGTTTTTAACCGGATTTTACGGGATTTGGGCCCGGCCGGACTTGATAAAAATAGAAGGCCCATCTTAGGCCCATGGGCGGGCCGAACCGGACCGGGCTTTTTGGGATTTTTTACGGATAGAATCGTGCCGAATTTCAGGTTGAAGGGTTTTTGAACATCTCTAAATATGGGGCACCTGAGCGAAACAATTATTTTTTCTTTATTTGTTTTAAGCAGCACTGCTGCATAAAACTAATGTATTCTAATATTTAACCAAGTAGGCATTCGGTATAGCGGTTGTAGTGGTGAACTAAATTTACTAAATTTATTAAAATTATGATATAAAAATTGATTGACACATGATATGTGAATACTGTGGGGCACCTGAACGAAACAATTATATTTTCTTGATTTATTTTTTAAAAGCACCTCTAAATAAAACTAATGGATTCTAATATTTAACCAAATAGGCATTTGGTACAGTGGTTGTAGTGGTGAACTAAATTTATTAAAATTATGATTTAGAGGTCATGGGTTCATTTCCCAAGAACATAAAAAAACTTGATTATTTTTATTGATGTTGATTCTTGGGGGCATAATAATAAAATAATAATAATTTAAGGGCATAATTGTAAATTACATATGAATAAAATGTGACATGTTATCCTATTATATTTATATAAATAATAGATAGATATCACGTCACTTTACAACAATCTTTTGTACTTCTGACATAATTCACAAACAAAAACACTTCAAATTAATTGCAACCTTCTTGTTAAAAGTGTGAACCCATATTTTTGTATATGGATAAATCCAATGTTACAGAAATCGCTAATCGGACTAAATCGGTAGAGCTAACGATTTGCGATTTATCGGAAATCGGGGATTTATCGGAATGATAAATCGGAATAAAATCGGACGTACTTTAATATTAATTTTTCTATAATATATATTAAATTATACAAATATATAAAAAAACACAGGGAAGCAATAAAGTTCACACTGAATAGATATTTTATATCATGGATTCATGGGTAGTTAAAGTTAAATGAATCCTAATTTTCAGGAACTAGTTGTTTTACATTTACCCTTAACTAGCCAATAATTCACGTATCAATTTGGTTGAATAAAGTGCATTTGGTAGTGTATCAGTTTGTTTATCCAGAGAGACTTTTCAGTATAAGAGCATCTCCAAGAGACTCCTAAATCATTCTTAAATATATTATAAAATATTGACTCTTAGGGATTTAATGTAGGTTCATCTCCAACAATGCTTCTTACATTCACTCTTTATTGATTATTTTATTATTAAATGTATCTTGAATTCAAATGAGATAAAAGATAGTGGAGAGAGAAAGAGATTGTCTTGATGAATATATAATATAATAATACTTAAGAGTGAGATTGGAGCTCTTAAAAGTGAGGAGAGTGAAGACACTCTTAGTGATTTTAAGAGCCACTAAGAGTCTCTTGGAGCAAAAAATTTCACCTCCCTCCTCAAATCTCAAGTTAAGAGCTCATTTAAGAGTCTCTTGGAGATGCTCTAATCCTTTATTCTACAAGCCCTGCTGTCTCTCTTTTTTTTTTCCTCTTTCTTTCTTCTTCTTCCGACCCTGTCTCACCCTACTGCTCTATTCTCTTTCTCGTTTCTCTCCCTCTAATCTCTCTATTTCTTTCAATTTCTCCCACCAATCTTCAAGGTAGAACCACCTTTGACTTCATTTCCTTGAGCTAAATAATATGATACCCAAAAGATTGGACTTGCTCGGCTTCGATCGGTCGCCGACGATGATCGATTGGAAGCCGGTGACCTTGGTTTTTGTGTATAAGTTGTTGTTTTGATAGATAAACGATGATATGATCGATTGGCAGTCGATGACCTTGGTTTTTCCTCCGATTTTTGCTTGTGTTGACCCGATTTTCCGGCGATTTTGACCCCATTAATCGGAAAACGATTTTTCCGGCACTTTTAAGAAAACAGATCGGTGGGTCTCCGTCTTCCGATTTCTCGGCCGATTAATCGGCGATTTGGCCGATTTTTAGAACCATGGATAAATCACGTTAATCCAACTACTGTGAGTGCAAGTATTGTGTAATTGGATTATGGATAAGCTGGCATTTATCACCTAATTAACTAGTCCACGCCACACCATGCATACATAACCTGCAATTATATCCCTACTCCAAGCATATCTTTTCTGCTTCTCTCTGTTCTTTCTTTCATACACATCAATTTCTACATGTAACTTAATATAATTTGTCATTCTTAATGTACTAGATGATAACACGTGCGAAACACGGGTCCGAAAAAATTAATTTAAAGTGATTATTAATTTATAATTTTGAATGATCTAAAAAAAATTATATTATTTATATAACTCAGTAGGTTATAATAAAAAAACAATTGTATTTACAACAAAATTTCAATAATTTCGGTGGATACGAATCTTGGGGTGAAATCAAATTTGGAGAGTGAAATATCATTAGAACAGATATTTTATTTATTAATAAAGATTGTTTAATTCTTTATTAATATATAGAAAAGATATTACGTTTTAGTTGAAAAAGGTAATCAATTAGTTATTAGCAATTATATTTTTATTAATTCATTTCATTAAATAGAATGACCCGTAATATTTTTGGAAAGGAGAGGTTCTAGTCGGAAAAGTTAGAAAATATAATGTATTTAGCTGAGAAAGGTAATTGGTTAGTTATTACGAACTATGTTGAGTATTGAACACACAAATAGAATACAGAGGGGGGTGAATGGATTCTTGAACTTTTCTTGTTCTTGAATCTGTTTGGTGTATGTAGCAAGCTATGTGTTATGTGTGTGTAGAACTATAAGTGCAGATAGTGAACAACACAAGACACAACATTCACTTTAATCTAATATAATCTAATATTTTATTAGATAAAGATTTGTTACAAACTGTGAATACAAATGATAGTATTCTCAGCTTCGTTTTCTTAGAGAGATGTATTTCTAAATATGAATCTTAAAACATCTCACTAACTAAAGAAGTGAGGTTGTATTCTTATAGAACATGAATACAACCTACTTACTACAAATGAGGTTACAGGATAAATTACTTTCTAGTATGTCTATCCTATTTGAGTAAGCATCCAAACGGCTACAGGTTTAACTTCTTGAAGTTCTGTTCAGATCCACTTCTTTAGCTCTTTGTCTCTTGTACATCTCTCTAAGCTTCTTTGTAGGCCGGCTTTCCAAAGTACCTTACAGTTTGTGGTCCATAAAGTGCTTTGGCTTGTTGTAGGTTTCTGACTTATACAATTTCTCCAGTATTTTGTCTCCAAGATTATATTCGAGAAGTAACTTAGTGATTGATTCGAGAACTAGAATTGACTTGATAGATAATTCTGAGTTCTCGAATACTACAAAGCTGACATATCGAAACACTTCTCGAATAGCTCTTTTCTTCAGGAATCCTCGAGTTGTCTAATAGAGCATTTAACTTATCGAATCCCTGAGATATCGAATAGCTTTCTAAGTCTTTGAGATATCGAATACAACTTTGACTTGTTGACTCTCAGAGAACTCGAATACCGCTTTGACTTGTTAACTTCTTGAGTTCTCGAATAGAGTAATGGACATGTCGAATCTCTGAGTTATCGAATGACACTTTGAATTGTTGACTCTCAGAGATGTCAAACAGTGTTTTTACAGATATTGAATCCTTGACTTGTCGAATGCTAGACTTCTCGAATAGAATAAAACACTTCTCGAATTGGTACGTAGGCAAATCTTCATTCTTCGAATTCCAACTGTGTTTATTTTGACAATCTTGATCTTCAAGCTTGAGGCATGATCCTTAGACCTTCTTTCAAGCATTATTCTCTGACTTTTAATTACAGTTACACAGATAGAAATTGATGCCTATTATAAGTACTACAACAAGTAGAAACTCTACAACTAGAGGTTCCCTCAGTTAAGAGGTCATGTAAGTAATGCAAAGCATTACAAACAATTAGGCTTGTTATTAGATGTACTCAGGCATGCCTCTGTGACTAACAAATTATAGTATCGTTATTTTTGTGACGCCCCTAGATCCGGGGTCAAGGATCCAGGTCATCACGGTCAAATTTCCATTCAATATCAATATCTCTTGAGTTTTCTTTTATATTTAATAATTAAGCTATTGACCCCATACTAATACACACACACACACACCAGTCATATGCTCAAAGAACAACATTCACAATATTAAAAGTTTAAAGTTATCAGTTATTACAAACCCAGAATTCTACTAAGTACATTGTTGAATAATACTTCTACAGGAAGCATTTCAACAACCAAAAGTTTATCACAAACTTACACCCTTAATTTACATAAGTCTACTAAGCCCCTTTCGCTTGTCACTACCTCGGGGATGGTTGCCAGCACTCGCTCAAAAGGTCGCCTTTCCCTTACCCTCTTGCGGGGTGTAGTGCGTAGTATCGGCATGGGACCTAGCTGCTATATACATAAGTAGCAAGAGTGAGCTATAATAGCTCAGCAAGATAATATTGTAACCTAGAAATTTAGAATGTGAACAGGTATACATATATGTATATGCATATATAATAGCAGAAAACAATTAAAAGCCTTAAGGAAGAATAAAGCTCTTATTTAATAATACATCATCCACTTACTATTATAAGAAAGAAATCTAAAATAATAATATCAGTTTTTTTCATCTGTAACCATAATTTCATCATCTCATTTCATTATTCTGTTTTCAGTACAGAAATCTGAAACCATTGTCTACACTTTATTTTCAAAAACATTGGGGATATCTGCTGTCGCCTGATACGTTAGGACGATGATCAGTCGCCTAATCGTACCTGCTCTCTTTTTACTACCGGTAGAGGGAATGAAGATCATCCCTGGAGGAAGGCCACCTGCTAACATCCTCCCTTGGCATCTTCGTGCCGTAATAAAAATAATAAATGCTGGACTGTGTCGCACACAGCCCTGACACGGCCACTTACGCAAGTCTGTTGCAATCCCCCTTTTTATCACATCATTATTCCCTTTTCAAAATATCATTCCACATTTCCATTTTCTCGCTTTCATTTCCACATATCATTCTCGCACATTACTTCTATAACATATATATATATATATATATATATATATATATATATATATATATATATATATCATAATGCTTTGATTATGATCCAGACATCTCCTTCATATTCAGGAATCAATATACTTTTATATTCATGAAATATTCCGTCTATTTTAAGAGTAATGCATGATAATCAAATAATGTTTATTAAACCACTGATACTCAAAAAGAATATTTTTAATATAGTATTATAAACCATATAACCCTAGATAACAACTGATACCATTCTTTTATTTATTTTAGATAACAACTGATACCATTCTCTTTCACCTCTCTTTACCATAAAGCATATTCGCTCCATTCATAATCATATCCATTTCTCTTTAATTTCAATATCAGGGAAATAATTCTTAGCAATATAGCAAACATAGAATGACATATATATTCCATGAAATCATTTACTTTGAAAATAAAATAGTTTTCCAAGGTAAGGATAGAAGAAATCTTGCCTCGGTTTCGGTATCCTGACAGTGTGGTTCGTTCCTCTTCCGGAGTTTCTATAAACACAAAACGACCGTCGTTAGAATACCACTTCTCTTACTCACTACACTCTTGTATAACATTACCTTTAAAACTTTAATATAGGTTTAACGTATTACTATTACCCCAAAGGTTCAAGAACTTAACCATTTAAAACCTTAATCGAAGTTTCAGGGGTTTTCACCATTTCCCCTAACGATCACACTTAACTGTAAAAATTCTCAGAAAAAATGGATTTCGAATTTTACCACAAGGTCAACTGGTAACAACTCTTTGACTACCTTACTACATTATCCCAAAGTTTCATAATTTTTAAAAATGTTTAAGTATGGTAGTTATAGCCTCAAAGTTAACACAATTACATTTTCTCGGTTTCCGAACGTCTTTCACTAAAACTGACTTTTCTCCTAAACCGTACGTCAGATTTTAACGTACCTTATATCAAAACGATCTATGAACTAAGCTCTATTATTTCATGGTCAATTGGTCACCTAGGCAGTGAGGTACCGTACGAATACAGGGGTCACCAAACAGGGCAGTTTGTAGTTCTAACGAAAAACGGACATTATAACGGTTATATTTTCATACTTTCCATAAATCCAACTCCTCCAAATCAATTATCAAACACAATAATCATCACCTACACCATGTGGTTTTCATTACCAGCCATGGTTACAATCCCAAACACTTCTATATTCAACTTTATTCACTTACAAACACATGGATCATCATAATCTTAACATTTACACCACTTAATCACTAAACCAAACAATATCCATCATAAATATAAAAGAGCAAGCATGATTATACCTTCTTGAAGCTTTGATAACCCTTAACAATCCTTGATATATCCTTAATCAACCTTATACTAGCTTGAATCAACTAAAAGAAACCATTAAAATAAAGTTAACACTTGAAAACACTATTCATCATCTTTTCTAGTAACTTCCATGATTTTATTACCTTGGCAAATGATGTTGGTTTGCTATGAAACTTTGTA
This sequence comes from Saposhnikovia divaricata, assembly GCA_036435485.1. Taxonomy (NCBI): domain Eukaryota; kingdom Viridiplantae; phylum Streptophyta; class Magnoliopsida; order Apiales; family Apiaceae; genus Saposhnikovia; species Saposhnikovia divaricata. Next base: position 64,798,233 of record CM071598.1, read on the forward strand.
GATGATCCTTCCTAACCTCCAAGAAGCTCCATGATTTTTCCCTTGAATTGTTATTGAAGAGAGCTAGGGTTTTGGTTTTTATTTTCTTTTTTTTTTTCAAAGTTGCCGAATGTAGTAAAGTGGATGGGGGAGAGAGATTTTTGTGTTTACTTGCTCTTATCTTGGCTTAATCTTGATTAGTCTAGTGTCTTGTGGAAGCTTGGAAGATATTTGTGGTTAAAACCATGCAAAAGTACTAATTTACCCTTAAAAACAATTAGTGGAAAGTGATGTCATCTTGATGACCTAATAATCTCTTTTCTTGTTTTGTTTTTCTAAGTATTATGTTATTAATCTTGGATAATAATAATGTGGTATGCATCCTTGTGAGATTACTAATCTTGGTTGCTTGGTCTCCATACTCGTCTAATTGTGGTTCGTTTCGAGTATACCTCATTATCTCAGTGGTTTTCGAAATCATTTACAAATCCAATTTTCTTTGGTATTCTCTTAACTTAATAATCCCTTGGTTTAATCTAAATTCACTAATCCCTCAATATATAATTCTTATAGTGTTTCTATGCTCCCTAATATCAAAAAGAAGCTTATTCGAAATCAAAATCCTAAAAATCCATATTCAGGAATTTCTGGAATCCATCGTCATTTCGAGTCACTTATTTCCCTAGTACAACACTAATATGGTTTCTGTTTACTCATTTCCTGTCTCAAGTATAGGGTACCTACATATCATTTCCCTAAATCCTCAAAATTTACTATTCATGTGATCACTGTAGCATTGCTAAAGTTAGGGTTATTACAGTCTTCCCCCCTTTAAAGGATTCCGTCCCGGAATCATGTTGGAAATATCCATAGGTATCTTTTTCATTCACACCTTCTAACTTCCACACTATTTCCTCTATCCTTTTCCTTTCATAATATCTCTATCTTGTTTGCGCGGAAATACACCAATATCACTTCCTTGTCATTCATCAACATGCCATTTAGTTTATCAATAGCAGTACTTTTACTGTCTTTTCCTTACAATTTCCATCATGTTTCCAGTCATTCCATGTTATTTCGTCTCTCCTTCCACTTTTGACGAAGATATCCGCCACCACATTGGCCTTTTCTGAATGGTAGTGTATCTCACTTATGGTTTTACCATCTTCTGATCTCTATCATGACATAAATATTAACACCTCAATATTCATATAGCTCCTCTCTGTAAAATTTTTCAGAAAATAAGCTCTAATAATATTCTTTAAAACAATTGTAGAAAATACTACCTATAATATATATTTCATGTTCGTCTCAACGAGCTTGTGTTTTCCCAAAACACTCCTACTTTTCTTTTCATAACGTTTCCTAGCCCTTAACAGATACTGATTTTCCTTATCTATATTATTAACTTATTTATTCCATTAATTGATTAAGTCGATCCTTAACCAAAGACTTACACACAAAATTTAAATCGAAAAACAAGTACCTGTATCCGCATCTGGTTTCGTCAACGCTTCCCCTAATGTCATGTTGTACACTCTAGCAGTAGGCCTATTTGAAGCAGTCACACTCTGACCTGGCGTGTATGACCCACCGGAACGGCAATCTCTAGCAATGTGTCCTAATTTCCCACACTGGTAACACTTAACATCTCTTTTAGGGTTTGTATCAGTTGATGGGCACTGGTTAAGGTAGTGTCCTTTTTGTCCACACTTAAAACAAGTTACTCCCAGCACTCTACAGACTCCTATATGCTTCTTACCACACGTGTCACAATCTGGTAATGGTGGTCGTGATTGGTTGGACTGAAATGTTCCTGAAGATTTACCACCCTGACTCTCCGTCTCACTAGTAGTCTTGTTACTCCCCGACTTTCCCACAAATTGAGATTTTTGTCCTCTACCTCCTTTGTTAAAGTAGCTTCCCTCACTTGAACCTCCTTTCGGACCCTTAAATCTTTTTTTCTTATTCTCTCGACCTATTTGAGCCTGTTCACTCTCGGCCTCTATAATTGATGCCTTTTGAACCACTGCAGCATAATCAGTCAACTCAAATGGGGCCACTCTCGTTCGTAACCAGGGTTTCAATCCTTGTTGAAACCTTTTCGCTCGTTGTTCTTCAGTACGCACAAACTCGGGAACAAACCTCGACAGTTCTGTAAATTTAGTTTCATACTCTGCCACTGTTAGGTTATCCTGTTTTAACTCCAGAAACTTTAATTCCATTTGGTTTTCTAAATACCTAGGAGAATACTTTTCTAGGAACACCCTAGTGAAACGCTCCCAGGTTATCACTCCCACTTCTTCTAGGTTCTTCTTAGCTTCCCACCAGTAATTTGCCTCTCTCTTTAAGAGATAGGCTGCAAAGACAGTTTTCTGATCTTCCTCTATCCTCAGTATTTTGAAAGCTTTCTCCATTTCTTTTAGCCATGCCCTGGCTACTACTGGGTTATTGGTTCCCTCAAATTCTTGGGGCTTTAATGACTTAAAGGCACGAAAGGAATTAGCTGCCTGATTGGGGAGAACAGGTGGTTGTTGGGGATTCTGTGGATTAACCAAATTCTGCCTTAATAAGTCCATGAATTGGGCAAAGGGATCACCTCCCGGATTCCTTTGTTGGCCAGTTGATTCCTCTTCTTCTTCTTCATGATTTTCTTCATTATGAGCATTTTCGTTCAGTCTAGTACCTTCTATATTTCGACTTCTTTCGTCTCTCTCATTTTCTCTTGCATTCGCTCTACTATCACGTCTAGGCGGCATAGTTCTGTACATAACAATGGTCCTTATTAATTACCCAAATTTGGGTTACAATATACATCATTTCTATATACACAATTATAGCATTAATTAACTCATTTGCACATCACAATATTCTTATCACGCGATTTGCATCTAGTTATATTATAACTTTAGTAGATAAGTGTATCGCCCTTAACACGATAGCCTTTTCATTAAGTCAATCACCTTTTATACATCAATATTTTTGAGTCTCAACATTTATTATAAAAAAATGCAGCAAAAATTTAGATAGAAATGCACAAACTTCATTAATTTACATAAATATTTGACAACTTGGGTACATGGTTCGAAACCTACAAACATAACTGTACATACTAGTCTGCTACAACAAAAGTGCTACTAACTGTCTTCCAATCAGACTGGGATTAAAACAGCCACCAACTAAACTAATCCCCCAAAAAGACATCAGTAAGATGACTAGTCTGATTAGAGACGTAGACTACTATCCCGACTCACAGTCCTGCCCTAATAATGTCTCGGATCTGGACTACCATAGACGTGACTGTATCCACTATCGCAGCCCTCCACTCTGGGTCTCCTCTATCAGCTAACAGCCTCCTAATGTCACCCAGGGCCCGTAGCTCAACACTCACTAATCCCAAAGATATACCATCAGGAATGATACCTCCTCTCCCTCTCTCTGACCTCTGCATCAGTGTGTCTATCACTCGGTGGGACTCCTCCAACTGACCCTGTAGGGCAAAGTACTCCGTCAACAAAATGGCTGGTAGGGAGTCACCTGTCGGTAAGGGTGCCTCCTGAGGGGGCACAGCAGCTGGGGCAAGTGCCTGTACAGGTGGAGGTGGTGGAGGTGCAAATGGTGGGGATGGAGGAATAGACTCGGTATCTGCATCCTCAGACGGATCTCCCTCTATCTCATCCTCTGAGAAGATAAAATGTCCGGGCGGAGTGAATGGCTCAACTGGATCCTCTAGAGGGCCAGGACTCGGTGAGGGAGATGGGACTAGTGATGGTACTGGAATAGGCAAGGCAGGGGTAGGTATCATATGGATATCGGTCCACTCAATCTCCTCCTCCTCCTCCTCCTCAGCTATAACTGACAATCTAGGCCTCTTACGTAACGGCCTCTCCTCCTCCGGAATCTCCAATCTCACTCTGGAAAGACCTGCCTCATCAGATTCTGTAGAAGGTCTACCCATATATGGCACTATGGCCACAGCATCTCTCCGTCTCTGCTCCTCTGCCTCCTCTCTCTCAAATCTCTCTCTAGCCGCCGCCCGGCGTCTCTCCCTGAGGTCCTCGACTGCATACTCAGGGACCTCTACCTCGGCCAGCTGAAGATCTAGGAGCTCCTGCTCTGACATCCCTAGCCACTGGGGGTCCTGACTCGGCTCACCCATCTCCGCTCCCTATAATAAAACATAAAATTCTATTAGTAACAGTCTATAAAATTATAATATATGCTTAAAGTAAATACTACCTGCGATATACCACCCCTGAACTTGATGGAAGTTCACAATTTATATTATAACTGATACATTTATTATTATCACTTTTGTTCTTGAGCATTATGTCTCTTAGCTCTGATACCATCTGTGACGCCCCTAGATCCGGGGTCAAGGATCCAGGTCATCACGGTCCAATTTCCATTCAATATCAATATCTCTTGAGTTTTTTTTATATTTAATAATTAAGCTATTGACCCCATACTAATACACACACACACCAGTCATATGCTCAAAGAACAACATTCACAATATTAAAAGTTTAAAGTTAATAGTTATTACAAACCCAGAATTCTACTAAGTACATTGTTGAATAATACTTCTACAGGAAGCATTTCAACAACCAAAAGTTTATCACAAACTTACACCCTTAATTTACATAAGTCTACTAAGCCCCTTTCGCTTGTCACTACCTCGGGGATGGTTGCCAGCACTCGCTCAAAAGGTCGCCTTTCCCTTACCCTCTTGCGGGGTGTAGTGCGTAGTATCGGCATGGGACCTAGCTGCTATATACATAAGTAGCAAGAGTGAGCTATAATAGCTCAACAAGATAATATTGTAACCTAGAAATTTAGAATGTGAACAGGTATACATATATGTATATGCATATATAATAGCAGAAAACAATTAAAAGCCTTAAGGAAGAATAAAGCTCTTATTTAATAATACATCATCCACTTACTATTATAAGAAAGAAATCTAAAATAATATAATATCAGTTTTTCTTCATCTGTAACCATAATTTCACCATCTCATATCATTATTCTGTTTTCAGTACAGAAATCTGAAACCATTGTCTACACTTTATTTTTTCAAAAACATTGGGGATATCTGCTGTCGCCTGATACGTTAGGACGATGATCAGTCGCCTAATCGTACCTGCTCTCTTTTTACTACCGGTAGAGGGAATGAAGATCATCCCTGGAGGAAGGCCACCTGCTAACATCCTCCCTTGGCATCTTATTGCCGTAATAAAAATAATAAATGCTGGACTGTGTCGCACACAGCCCTGACACAGCCACTTACGCAAGTCTGTTGCAATCCCCCTTTTTATCACATCATTATTCCCTTTTCAAAATATCATTCCACATTTCCATTTTCTCGCTTTCATTTCCACATATCATTCTCTCATATCATTTCCATTCTCGCACATTACTTCTATAAAAAATATATATATATATATATATATATATATGTATATATCATAATGCTTTGATTATGATCCAGACATCTCCTTCATATTCAAGAATCAATATACTTTTATATTCATGAAATATTCCGTCTATTTTAAGAGTAATGCATGATAATCAAATAATGTTTATTAAACCACTGATACTCAAAAAGAATATTTTTAATATAGTATTATAAACCATATAACCCTAGATAACAACTGATACCATTCTTTTATTTACTTTAGATAACAACTGATACCATTCTCTTTCACCTCTCTTTACCATAAAGCATATTCGCTCCATTCATAATCATATCCATTTCTCTTTAATTCCAATATCAGGGAAATAATTCTTAGCAATATAGCAAACATAGAATGACATATATATTCCATGAAATCATTTACTTTGAAAATAAAATAGTTTTCCAAGGTAAGGATAGAAGAAATCTTGCCTCGGTTTCGGTATCCTGACAGTATGGTTCGTTCCTCTTCCGGAGTTTCTATAAACACAAAAGGACCGTCGTTAGAATACCACTTCTCTTACTCACTACACTCTTGTATAACATTACCTTTGAAACTTTAATATAGGTTTAACGTATTACTATTACCCCAAAGGTTCAAGAACTTAACCATTTAAAACCTTAATTGAAGTTTCAGGGGTTTTCACCATTTCCCCTAACGATCACACTTAACTGTAAAAATTCTCAGAAAATATGGATTTCGAATTTTACCACAAGGTCAACTGGTAACAACTATTTGACTACCTTACTACATTATCCCAAAGTTTCATAATTTTTAAAAATGTTTAAGTATGGTAGTTATAGCCTCAAAGTTAACACAATTACATTTTCTCGGTTTCCGAACGTCTTTCACTAAAACTGACTTTTCTCCTAAACCGTACGTCAGATTTTAACGTACCTTATATCAAAACGATCTATGAACTAAGCTCTATCATTTCATGGTCAATTGGTCACCTAGGCAGTGAGGTACCGTACGAATACAGGGGTCACCAAACAGGGCAGTTTGTAGTTCTAACGAAAAACGGACATTATAACGGCTATATTTTCATACTTTCCATAAATCCAACTCCTCCAAATCAATTATCAAACACAATAATCATCACCTACACCATGTGGTTTTCATTACCAGCCATGGTTACAATCCCAAACACTTCTATATTCAACTTTATTCACTTACAAACACATGGATCATCATAATCTTAACATTTACACCACTTAATCACTAAACCAAACAATATCCATCATAAATATAAAAGAGCAAGCATGATTATACCTTCTTGAAGCTTTGATAACCCTTAACAATCCTTGATATATCCTTAATCAACCTTATACTAGCTTGAATCAACTAAAAGAAACCATTAAAACAAAGTTAACACTTGAAAACACTATTCATCATCTTTTCTAGTAACTTCCATGATTTTATTACCTTGGCAAATGATGTTGGTTTGCTATGAAACTTTGTAGATGTTCCTTCCTAACCTCCAAGAAGCTCCATGATTTTTCCCTTGAATTGTTATTGAAGAGAGCTAGGGTTTTGGTTTTTTTTTTCATTTTTTTTTCAAAGTGGCCGAATGTAGTAAAGTGGATGGGGGAGAGAGATTTTGTGTTTACTTGCTCTTATCTTGGCTTAATCTTGATTAGTCTAGTGTCTTGTGGAAGCTTGGAAGATATTTGTGGTTAAAACCATGCAAAAGTACTAATTTACCCTTAAAAACAATTAGTGGAAAGTGATGTCATCTTGATGACCTAATAATCTCTTTTCTTGTTTTGTTTTTCTAAGTATTATGTTATTAATCTTGGATAATAATAATGTGGTATGCATCCTTGTGAGATTACTAATCTTGGTTGCTTGGTCTCCATACTCGTCTAATTGTGGTTCGTTTCGAGTATACCTCATTATCTCAGTGGTTTTCGAAATCATTTACAAATCCAATTTCCTTTGGTATTCTCTTAACTTAATAATCCCTTGGTTTAATCTAAATTCACTAATCCCTCAATATATAATTCTTATAGTGTTTCTATGCTCCCTAATATAAAAAAAAAGCTTATTCGAAATCAAAATCCGAAAAATCCATATTCAGGAATTTCTGAAATCCATCGTCATTTCGAGTCACTTATTTCCCTAGTAAAACACTAATATGGTTTCTGTTTACTCATTTCCTGTCTCAAGTATAGGGTACCTACATATCATTTCCCTAAATCCTCAAAATTTACTATTCATGTGATCACTGTAGCATTGCTAAAGTTAGGGTTATTACAATTTTAGTTTATAAAATAGAATTACATGTTTTTATTAATAATAAATATTTAAGTAAGGATAATTAAGAAAAAACTCAAGTATGAAAATGAGATATTTTAGTTATAAAACATAGAAAAGATATTACATTTTACCTTAAAAAGGTAATTAGTTATGTTGTGGAATAAAAACGAGGGTTTTAGATTGCGGCTAGGGTTCGTACGTATTTAATGTTAGGGTTGGTGAGCTTGGAGCTTTAATTGCTGCTTCTGCGTTCGAGACTAAGCGGTCCTCACAGATTGCCTACGTATCTTTGTATTGCTAGAAAATCAAGCCAACGTAGTTCTGAGAATGAGGGGTCAGGCCCTTTATATAGGCGTTGAAAGCCTTAGATTTAGAGGAAGGTTAGGAGACTTGGTGGACATTTCACCTCCTTGGAGAAAAATCTAGATCCTATCTTGTAAGAGTCTGTTTCCTTGTACGATTTGGTGCCTTGGAGGCTACTTCTTGTAGAAGTTATATCCTTATTTGACTCTTATTTCCAAGCTGTTAATTACCCTTAAATATTAATTACGAAATTAATATTTAATTATGGTTTTGGGCCCCCTTAATGGGCTTCTTGTTTGGACCAAGTTAGGTCTAATTAATGTGTCATTAATTATGTCTTTAAGGCCTATTTTTGGTCCATATCAAGTTAGTTATTAGTAATTATAATATTATTAGTTTATTTCATTAATTAGAACGATCATATATTTGGAAAGAAGAGATTTTAGTTAGAAAAATTAGAAAATAATTTATGTTATGAAAAGCTAATATGAGTATGATGAAAACAAGTGTTCCAGAAATCGCTAGGCGGTCCAGGACGGTCGGGGTACCGCCTCGCGCCTAATCGGGTAGGCGGGGATTAATCGGATGGATTAATCGGAGCATTAATCGGTTGTATTTAAAAATTATTTTTAATATTTTATTTATTAAATATTTTTGCCAAATATTTTTGCCGATTTTTAAAGTTTTCAACATTTTTTACCGATTTTTGACCTCCTAAACCGCTTTTTGACCGCCTTTCAAACGATTTTTGACCGCCTAGACCGATTTTATCCGTTTTTTGGCCGATTTATATGAAAAACCGCCTAAATCTTCGCCTAACCCCGCCTCAGGGCGTTTTGGTGGCGCCTAGCGCCTAGGCGGCCGCCTAGGCGCCGCCTCAGCCGATTTTTAAAACACTGATGAAAACCTAATATGTTGCAAAGATTTGAGCTTTCATGAAGGTTTATCTAAATATAATTTGGCTTATGATGAAAACTGACATTAATGGCACATTAAAGAGCATGAGATGGGCACAACTTGGCTGGCTCAAAGCGATAATGTTGGAAAAAAAATTAAGTTGTTATAAGATATAAAATCTTTACCTTGCCACAAATTTGATTAGTATTGCTTTTTTGTACTTCGTTGATGGATGGTGATCACTTTGTCGATAACAATGGTTTGTATATTTGTTGATGTAAATATATTTGTAAGTAGATTATACCCTACTAGTGTTTTATTCCGTTGGTGGAGTTTAATTAAGACTAGATAATATACTCTTTCCCGTTGGTGGATATTTGTTTAACTCGTTGGTAGTGTTTTACTAAAATGTTGGTGGAGTTTGTATGTATATATATGGGTGTCGAGAGAGAGGAGAGAGAAGTGAGGGGAGGATTTAACGGTTAAGAGGGTCACCTGACTCACATGTACCACGATTCCATTTTTTTTAAGTCTTTGAATTATTTTATAATGTTGATTTAATTTAATGAAGTGCAATTGTAAATTTATTGTGTACGGTACCTCGTGTTTATTAAAATATTTGCAGAAAGAGAATTATAGTTATAAAGCAACATAGAATCCTAGTAGAAATTCCAATTCGTGAGAAGAGTCCAGGCGAGAGACTATAACAGTCAAAAGGCCTTCGGTTAAAATACAATACAATAGGAGTTTAGGGTTGAAACCAAAATATGGTGCGAACCATGCAAAAAAAGAATTATAGTTATAATAGGTTTTTTATTTTTTAATTAAAAAAGGAACATAAAATTATAGTAGAAAAATGAGTTTAGGGATGAAACCAAAATATGATGCGAACCAATAATTGCAAAAAAGAATTATAGTTATAATAAATTTTATATATTTTAATTGAAAAAAACAACATAGAATTTTAGTAGAAATAGGAGTTTAGGGGTGAAATCAAAATATGATGTGAACCAAAAAAGTAGTAAATAGGAGTTTAGGGGTGAAATCAAGTGCGAACCAAAAAGTAGTACCATTAAAAAGGGATTTCGCTTTTTATTTTTTAAATTAAATAAATTTTCAAATTATAAAAACAACATAGAATTCTAGCTTATAGAAAATGGAGTTTAAGGGTGAAACCAACATATGGTGCGAACCAATAATTACAAAAAAAAAAAAAAAGAATTATAGTTATAATAAGTTTTATATTTTTTAATTAAAAACCAAAATATAAAAAATAGTAAACCAAAAAAATATAATGCGAACCAAAAAAATAGTAAATAGAAGTTTGGAGGTGAATCCTAGATATGTTGCGAACAAAAAAAATAATTAAATAGTAGTTTCGCTTATTAATAGTAACAGTTATAGATGAGACTTGATCAAGTGGAATTTATGTTTTCTGAATTCACAATTTGTCGATATCCCTGCACCAAAGAACAAATACTACAACTGATTTAATTATCTATCCGTACATTCCGAAGGCCCAATCATTACATATGATAAAACAGATCACATGTATTACAAAGCGGCGTAAATTTGGGGTCATACACTAATTAACAACTACTTAATATTGTATTATTATGCAATGAGCTAGACTGCACATGCAAGAAGAGTTAGCTTCATAATGTGTACCTTAAAAATTTATACCACACCTAATTAATCAAAATCCATTTCCACACCACCTAAACCAATCATTAATCTCGCAAAACCAAGTCATTACTAATAAAATAGAGACAGGAGTGTAACAAACTAACTAATCCAAAGGAAGAAGAAAGTCTTGAAAGATAATGATATATATATTAAAAAAAAAAAAAAAAAAAAGGAAAGATGAAGTAGAGTAAGTGGGCGGGCGAGCTAGCAGGCGCTGGTGCCAGCCTTGCTCTCCAATCTACTACTGAGAATCGTTGGCAAAAAGTAACCGCTTTGCTTCAAAGCCAACTGATTCCTACTCCTCTGCACAACTCCTCCACATTACTAACTATATATTATATGTGTGTACATTACACACAATAATGTAGAGAAATAGTACACAACATACTATTGTTATATCATATCATACGATAATAAATAATTGCAATATATATGTATAAATACAACTTTACGCATCTATACTATATTATAATAAACGAAATGGGGTATAATTTGTAGTTGGTTACCCCCTTATTTTTGGTTATCCTCATTCACAACCGTTAGATCTTCAATTCAAATAGATCATGACCGTTAGATATAACAATACTAAAAATTGAAGGTCTAAGGATCGAATCCCGTCAACAACATTTTAATATAAAATTAATATTAGATTATGTTATATAGAAAGGTTGAAGGTTCGATTCCCACCACAAGCATATTAATTTAGATTTAATACTAAACTAAAAATAATGTTTAAAATATTATATATATACTAAACTATAAATAAATTTTAAAAAAAATAAAAATAACCCGTGCTTTGCACGGGCTATAAGCTAGTATAATTAATGATACAATATGTTATACTCCTTTCGTCCCACCCATTTATTTACATTTCTGAAAAAGTGTCAGACTATAAGCTAGTATAATTAATGATACAATATGTTATACTCCTTTCGTCCCACCCATTTATTTACATTTCTGAAAGAGTCAGACACGCATTTTAATGTACATATAAAATATAGTTCCATTATTTATTTTTACAATTTTATGATTTTGAATAAAAGTAGAATGTTTATATTTTTATTCACAAAAAGAAAATTTTAAAAATAAATTATAAAACTATATTTTATATGCATCTTAAAATGCGTGCCAGACTCTCTCAAAATGTAAATAATTGGTTGAGAATGAGGGAGTAACAATTATATATTAGGATCTGGAACTAATAATATTTTATGTTCAAAGAGTACTAAATGATGTGACATAATTTTACCATCCCTTCAAATTAAATATCTTTTTGTAAATTCACGGAGAACTGTTTTACATAATTATGTTATTGATTGATGATCGGAATATTATCCCTAACATTTGAAATTCATTTTGAGAATAATTTTGATACTTCTAATAATTTTGCTGATGGAACTATGTGACAGAGAAGTTACCGTCTAGCGTTGTAATCTCGTAGAGCAACAAACAACGTCAAGAGACTCGTTGTTACCAATGTACGTATAGTTTACAACTTAGTTAGCAAGTACTTAAATATGGAGAATGCAAGATACTTAACTGTATGTATAACTAAAACTAGCTATTTTGATCTGTTGTACAGGTAAAGAAATCTGAATAAAATAGTTTAGGTACATTCCTTTTCTACACAAGTGTATAGGTATAACTCAAACAAAAAGCAAACCCTTGCTCCTCATACATTCACGGGGGCGGCAATTATTTATATATATTTCTTATAATTTTAATTTCTTGGTTGTTTAACGTACAACGCACATCTTTCTGTATCTCTCCCCTGGCTAGGCCTGTCAATGGATCGGAGCTCCGATCCGATCCGATCCGATCCGAGGGCCTTATAACTGGATATGGGTTTATATAAAATAAATTCGATCCGATAAAAATCCGATCCGATAATAGTCCGATCCATATAATACGGATATAGATTTCACATGATCCGATCCGTTAAGAATCCGATCCGAATAATAATTATATAATTATATATTTATATTTATATAATTATAATTATACAAATAATATATAATTTTCAAATCGTATGAGATTCAAAATCCTTTAGTAGTATTTTATACTATAACTTGAAAAAAGTATTACGTTTAAAAAGAATATGTTATCATTATATTGCATCTAAAATTGAATTCATATTTTAATTTGAATTATTTTTATGATTAGAGTTCATTTCTTGATCATTCTAATTTTGCATGCTACATTTCAGGATTAATAAATATTTATTTTTGATTTTTAATGTTCTATTCTTCTTGTATTTGGATGTTAATGTGTACTTTTACATCTTAAAATTGTTTATTTTATCATTTTAAATTTCAATAGATTTAAATATTAATATAAATTTTTTTGAATTTTTTTAATTGGATTGGATATCCGATCCGATTACCCGTAATCCTAATGGAACGGATATGGATTGGTCTTAAAAAAATCCGATACTTAATCCGATCCGATCCGATCCGAAAAATTAAATGGATTTGGATATGGATTCAGGCTGATCCGGTCCAAACCCGATCCATTGACAATGGCTATATATCTTAAGTAATAACGTCCACATTATCTCCTTCCTTCCTCTATCTCCCATCACTTCATTTCTCTACTAACTTAACTTTATTTAATTATGGGTTCCCAAGAATTTTACGATATGATGATGATCAAAGGAAAGCGCAGCAAGCGTCAAAGGCAGTTTCTTGCGGCTTCCTCCTCTTCGCTTGCCTTAACCATGGCCACCTCATCCTCGTCAACCTCTTCGTCCGATCAACAATTCAATAATACTAATTGTATGATCAACTGCAACCACAACGACAAAACTACACAAGTCGAACAAGATATGGCTAATTGTTTGATTCTTCTAGCTCAAGGTGGCCAATCTCGAAAACTCCCTACCACGACAACAGCAACAACGATTAAAGATTTATTTATGTACCAATGCAAAACTTGTGACCGAAGCTTTCCTTCTTTCCAAGCTCTAGGTGGTCATAGAGCAAGTCATAAGAGGCCTAAACCCGGATCCACCACAGAGCCGTTGCTCAATCAACACGAATCTTCATCGTCGATGTTTAATCACGACGCTAGTATTTGTACTACTAATACAATTCTTTCGCTTCAAATTTCATCAAGCAGGCCTGATTCATGCGGAATTAAAATAAATAACGGTAAATCCTCATCATCCAAAGTTCACGAGTGTTCGATATGTGGCGCTGAATTTACATCAGGTCAAGCGTTAGGTGGTCACATGAGGCGACACAGGTCGAGTCTCCTACCACGGGCAACCATGCCAAGTCCTAATCATGAGTCCGATAATGAAACCAAGAAGCCAGCTGCTGGTAATGTGTTTTCTTTGGACCTGAATTTACCAGCGCCAGAAGATATGGATCAACAGATTGAAAGTAAATTCCCTTTTGCTATGAATGAACAAGTTATCGTCTTCTCACCATCTGCTTTGGTTGATTGCCATCTTTAAGTCATTAACAAAAATTGCATGTTACATACTTTTTTTCTCTTTATTCATATAGCTAGGCTTAATTAGTTCTTCACATTCTTATAGATTAAGCAATTTAATTAATTACCGGCTAGCTAGCAAGATAAAGCTGTATGCTGGAATTTATATCATTCATTAAATACTGTACATTTGATTTTTTAAAATTTTATTTGGAATAATGTGATGTTTTCTTCTAGTATGTAATTAAGTTTATTCTAGAGGTGTGATATTCGTGATTAATGATCATGCAGTTGGATTACATAAAGCTAGTTAGCCAGCTAGCTAAACCTTTGTAATTAATTTCTTCATCTTTATGCATGCTTCTGATTCTGAACATTACACATACACACAGACAAGGGATCAGGAACTAATGGGAAAAGCTAGCTTACGGAATTTCTGATATTTTCAATATTAGCGTAAAACATTTCCTTCAACCCTAGTTAAATCTATGAGGAAGATGGTTAGGGGCAAGTGATTGTTACAACATTTATCTTGTAAACTTTTTGTGGTATGGTTGCAACACTAGCTTAATTCCCCCTCACCGCCGTCCCCTTCTATTAATGTCATTTGTTATTAGCTTTGGATATTAATCTGAAGTCTGAACACACATCTTACTTGTCTGCTAAATGTTGAATGAGGTCGTAACTCGTAATTAACATGTAATAAAGAACTGAGTTTGGATTTCACGAGGCCTTTCTGGTTGCGAAACGAACTTATTCAATTAATTTTTGAGTCAAATACAAAATGAGAAAAAAGATCCTGAAATATATCTTAGGGGAACTTTTCATAAGATACATACAAAATAACTTACTATTTTACTCGGCCGTAGGGCTAATTAAATAATTCTAAATTTACTAAAATGTCCATCCCATTTTTACATATAAAAGATAAATATCTCAAGTTAACTAATCTCAAATACAAATTATGTGATTATAATATGTATATATTTGCAGAAAAAAAACCTAAGTGCTCAATATTATTTACATGAAGGGAAATTTTATGTTCATTATCATGAAAAACCAATTCGTACATTTTATGTGACATATCAAATCATTCCGTATTAATATTCATTCCCATTTCCGATGTCATCAACAATATTTTCAGACGATCCTTTAATATATGCGGGAATATGTAATGTACTATGAACTAATATTTATGTCCGCCATACTGGGCATTAATATTTCATGAGATCAAATTAAAACATGTTAAACACTTGATTGAATGTGTGTGTATTGTAAGAGAATTAGAAGGCAAGAAAGGTGGTTGATAAGGAGTTGGAACTTGGGTGGCATCACCGCCAGTGTCCAACCCCAACCAAAACAAATGAGATTCCCCTTGTGTATTTCACAAGAAAGCATAGGCTATACATTTATATGTATAATTTACCCAAAAATAGGGACACAGTGCAAGAGCTGCCTGCTAGGGTGTAAATTCCCTTCTTTTGTGGGATATAATATGAGTATTAAATTAAATTGATGATTCCACCTGTATGCTGCATGTTCTTTACACGATGAAGCAACACGTTTGCTACATATATACATGCCTCTACACTCCAACTATATATGCCTTGGTCTCTAAAGTCGTCTGCTAAATTGCTAGCTAGAAAGTGCATAAAAAATCATTGTGCTAATATTTTAAAACTACGCAGCCGTTCGGGACTACATGTTTCTAGACACACTTAATCGCCAATGGATTAGTACATTATACTACTCAGATCGTGAGATATGATAGTCCAGTGGTAGGCTTAAGTTTTTGTCATGAATGACAACTGTAATTCTGTTAGTTAGTTAATTGTTAGTGAGTGTTTGTGCAACTATATAAAGACATAAGCACAAGTTGTAAAAGTAATCATTTATTCAGTAACGAAACTCTTTCTTTCTTGTTCTGTATCTCTCTTCTTCCTCATTTCTCTCTAATCTCTCTACTAATTAGTTTAGTTAGGAGTTTAATCCTAACAAGTGGTATCAGAGCTTTCCGATTCTCGGATACATTTTCATTTCTTGTTCTATTTTTCAATGGCAAGTGGCACTAGATCTCGTTCGTTGGATGATTCTTGGAAAGATCTTGAAAACAAGATTCAAGAAGTTAACATCAATTGCTGTAAAAACATTGCAACTTCTCAAGCAGCGATTGAAGAGAAGATCATTAGTAAAATGGATCAGTTGATGAATTTGGTTTCTGGGTGTGAGTCTAAATTGGAGGCTTATAATGTTTCTATGGATGATAAGATTTCTAATAAGATTGCAGGGATTCTTAAAACTGGGAATAAGGAGAGGTCTGTGGGTAGAGATGGAGAAATCTTGGTCGATAAAACACCCATTCTGAAGACGCCTCCACTTCAGCAGAGTCCATTGTCACATTTGTTTAGGCAGAGAGGGGATGATAAAGAGAATCATGGAAAGCTTTCTTTTAGCCATCCAAAGGTGGAGTTAACTCATTTTAATGGAGAAGATCCAAGAAATTGGATTCGGAAATGCAACAAATTCTTTATGTTCCATCAGGTTAGTGATGTTTATAAATGTGATTTAGTAGAAATGTATCTTGATGGTAAGGTTGATACTTAGTTTCAAAGCTTTAAGTTTGTAAAAGGGAATGTTTCTTGGTTAGAATTTTATGAAGCCTTGATTAAGAGATTTGATAGAAAGAAAGGGGTGGATGAGCAAGAGGAATTTAATAAGTTGGTTCAAGGGGATCTGTTGCTGAATATATAGATAAATTTGAGGAACTTAAGGCAGTCTTGTTATGTAAGAATGTTCATTTGAATGAGTCTTATTTTGTGTCAAGTTTAATATCTGGACTTAAGAATGAATTAAAACCCATGGTTAGAATTATGAAACCAGATACAAGTTAAATTGGCAGATGGGAGAACTGTTACTAGTAATAGGTTGGTTTCTAAAGTTAAATGGACAGTTCAGGATTATAAATTTTGTTGTGACATGAGGGTTTTGGATATTAAAGGTTGGGATATGATAGCTCGTGTGGATTGGATGGAACAATACAGTCCTATATTATTTGATTTTAAGAAGTTATACTTAAAGCTGAATGCAGATGTGGAGAAGGATAAACAAATGATTTTACAAGGTGCTGTGAGAAGAGCTTCTATTAGTTTGATTAGAGGCGAGAAACTTAAAAAGTATAATCAGGATTTGGCTTTGAATAAAGTGAAACAGGAATTATTGTCAAAGATTTCAGACAATAATAGGGTGGAGTCGGAGTCAAATAGCATTGTTGCATCATCTGAGTTGCTGTCTTCAGTTGAAAAATCTGGTGACAATGAGGCTATACCAGGTTTGATCACTTCTGTTTTAAGTAGGTACCCTGTTGTGTTTGCTGTTCCTACTTCTCTACCACCAACTAGGAATGTAGATCATGAAATTCCTCTAAAGGATGATGCACAACCTTTTAAACTGAAGCCATACAGGTATCCTCACTCACAGAAATCTGAAATTGAATCTCAAGTGCAAGAAATGTTAAATAGTGGAACTATTCAACCTAGTAATAGTCCATTCGCATCTCTAGTTATTTTAGTGAGGAAAAAAGACAACACTTGGAGGTTTTGTGTTGATTATAGACATCTTAATAACATCACTGTGAAAGATAAATTTCCTATTCCTAATATAGATGAGTTGTTAGATGAATTGCATGGGGCCAGAATATTTTCAAAACTTGATTTAAGGTCTGGATATCATCAAATTTTGGTTAAGGCTGTGGACATTCCAAAAACTGCATTTCAGACTCATCATGGGCATTTTGAGTTTGTGGTTATGCCTTTTGGCTTAACAAATGCCCCTGCTACATTTCAATCTTTATTGAACCAAATATTTCAGCCTTATTTGAGGAAGTTTGTGTTGGTTTTCTTTGACGATATTTTGGTATATAGTCCAGATGCATCTTCTCATGATGAACAGTTGGAAATGGTATTGAAAGTGTTGGCAGAAAATCAGTTATATTGTAAACAATCTAAGTGTACTTTTGCTGTTTCATCAGTAAAGTATTTAGGCCATGTGATATCTGCTGAAGGAGTAAGTATGGATCCTGCAAAGGTTGAAAGCATTATGCAGTGGTCAACTCCAGATTCTGTCAAGGCTTTGAGAGGATTTTTGGGTTTATCTGGTTATTACAGAAGGTTTATTAGAGGTTATGGAGTAATTACAAGGCCTCTAACTAATTTGCTGAAGAAAGACTGTTTTGTTTGGAATGATGAGGCTGAGAAGTCTTTTCAAACTTTAAAGAAAGTATTATGTGTTGTTCCAGTTTTGACCATTCCTGATTTTTCAAAACCTTTTATTTTGGAAACTGATGCTTGTGCTAAGGAATGGGGGCTGTTTTAATGCAACAGGGTCGACCTATTTCTTATCTGAGTAAGGCTTTTAATTCAAAGAACTTGGGGTTTTCAGTTTATGAAAAGGAATTATTGGCCATTATGATGGCAGTCACTAAATGGAGGCATTACTTAGTAGGAAATCATTTCATAATTAGAACAGATCATCAGTCCTTGAAGTATTTGTTGGAGCAACAGTTGCATACTTCTTTGCAATATAAATGGCTGTCTAAATTGTTAGGTTTGGATTATGAAATTCAATATAAAAAAGGAGTGGAAAATGTAGTAGCAGATGCTCTTTCTAGGAGGTTAGAGGGTGAGCAGAATATTGCTATGTTAGCTGCTGTTAGTACTATACAACCACAATGGGTTCAACAAGTGCTGGCTAGTTATGAAGATGATGAAGATTGTATGAGTATCATTAGTAAAGTGTTGCTGGGAGATGATACTGTTATAGAATTTCAGTATGTTCAAGGCATACTCAAAAAAGGAAATAAAATATATGTAGGAAAGTCTGGAGGGGTGAGACTTAGATTGATTGAGTCCTTACATAAATCTGCTCTAGGAGGACATTCAGGTCAAAATGCTTATTTGCAGAGGTTGAAGTTGTTATTTTCTTGGCCTGGTATGAAAACTGAAGTAGTAGAGGTAATAAGGAAGTGTGTGATTTGTTAGGTCAATAAAAGTGAGCATGTGGCTTCACCTGGCTTGCTGCAGCCTTTAGAAATTCCACAACAGTCCTGGATGCACATTTCTATGGATTTTGTGGAACAGTTACCAATATCTGGGGGAATGGATACAGTACTGGTGGTTGTTGATAGATTCTCGAAATATGGTCATTTTTTACCATTGAAACATCCATTTACAGCAGTAGAGGTAGCAGATTTATTCTTAGATAATATCTTCAAACTTCATGGGTTACCTGATTCTATTGTTTGTGATAGAGACAAAATTTTTACTAGTCATTTCTGGACTAGTTTGTTCGATAAGCTGGGAATTTCTATGCATTTCAGTTCAGCTTATCATCCTCAATCTGATGGACAGACTGAGAGATTGAACCAATGTTTAGAAGCATATTTGAGATGTTTTACCAGTGATAGACCTAGTAGTTGGAAACAATGGTTACCCATGGCAGAGTATTGGTACAATACTTCTTTTCATAGCAGTTTGGAGATAACTCCGTTTGAAGTCCTATATGGAAGTAAACCAATACCTCTAAATTTGGGAAATGTTCAGGATATGATATTGCCAGTAGCACAAGATATGATCCAGAAGAGAATGCAGGTGCTTCAGGTGGTGAAGGAAAGTTTATTAAAAGCTCAACATAGGATGAAATTTTATGCTGATCAGAAACGAACTGAAAGAAGTTTTAATGTGGGAGATTGGGTCTATTTGAAACTACAACCTTATAGACAGCAGTCAGTGGCATTAAGAACTTCTCTGAAACTATGTGCTAAGTTCTTTGGTCCTTTTCAGATTTTGGAGAAGATTAGAATGGTTGCATACAAGCTCAAACTGCCTAACCATTCTAAAGTACACCCTATTTTTCATGTCTCCTTATTGAAGAAGCATGTTGGAGAGGCACCTATAGTGGCTAGTACACTACCAGAATATAATCAAGATGATGTGGTTCCTTTAGAACCAATAAAGGTGTTGCAAAGGAGACAGGTGGAGAGACCGAATGTCGTTGTGATTCAATGGCTGATTCAACGGAAAGGTTTAGAGTTACATGAAGCTTCATAGGAAGATGCAGCATTCATCAAGAGACAGTTTCCATAATTTCAAGCTTGAGGACAAGCTTGATTTTTATGGGAGGGCATTTGTCACGAATGACAGCTGTAATTCTGTTAGTTAGTTAATTGTTAGTGAGTGTTTGTGCAACTATATAAAGACATAAGCACAAGTTGTAAAAGTAACCATTTGTTCAGTAATGAAACTCTTCTTCCTTGTTCTGTATCTCTCTTCTTCCTCATTTCTCTCTAATCTCTCTACTAATTAGTTTAGTTAGGAGTTTAATCCTAACAGTTTTGTCCAGACCCGGACCCAGAGGGAGCCTGAGAAGGGCCACCCAAACAGTTTAACGGATCCAAAATTTTTTCGACCTTTCATCATAGTAGTATATATCGATGTTTTACGTGAAATTAAAAAATATTGTGAATCATGTGTTATTTTGTAATGTTTTAATAATTATATAATATTACAATTTAAGATCCTTTACAAAAGAATCACAAAAGAATGACATCCTTCAAAATTTACAAATCAATAGGATTCATTGGTTTATAAGATGAAAATAAAAATTGTTCATTAATTATTTGGCAAACTCAGAAACTTCACAACTTTTTTTGAAATGCATTCTCAAGTACGACCATCACTTTACAATTCACTCTTACATTCATAATGTAATTAAGGATATGTCTGTTCAATTTTACCATTATTTCTCTTAATTTTAAATGTTGGGATATTTACAAAAATATATATGTTTTTAACTTTCTTTTACGTTTTTACTATCATTAACTTCCTCTTTCAATTCTATACTTTTACTTTTACAAAAATACTACCAACTTTGTTTTTAACTTTTTAATTTTCTAAAAATACGTTTTGCAACCTCATTTGCAACTTCAGGGCGGCGCCAGCCGTATGAGTTGCAAATGAGGTTGCAACTGAAAACTGGAAGTTGCAAATAAGGTTGCAAATGAGGTTGCAACTGAAAACTGGAAGTTACAAATGAGGTTGAAAAAGTTGCAAATGAGGTTGCAAAAGTTGCAACTAAAAACTTGAAGTTGCAAATGAGGAGCAGACGAATTTCCGATTGTAAGTTCCAGTTTTCAATTGTCATTTTCGACCTGTTTTTTGATATATATATATATATATATATATATATATATATATATATATTTTGGAACTTGAACTTTCAGTTTTCAGGTTCCAGTTTTCGGTTGCATATAAGGTTGCATATGAGGTTGCTACGCAACCTTATATGCAACCTTATATGCCATATAGGGGAGCAGACGAATTTCGATTGCAAGTTCCAGTTTTCAGTTGTCATTTTCGACCTATTTTTTGAAATCTATGATTTATATATATATATATATATATATATATATATATATATATATATATATATATATATATATATATATATATATGTATATATATATATATATATACAGGTCGAAAATGACAACTGAAAATTGGAACTTGAACTTCCAGTTTTCAGTTTTCGGTTGCATATAAGGTTGCAATCAGATGAATTTCTGATTGTAACTTCCAGTTTTCAGTTGCAACTTTTGCAACCTCATTTGCAACTTTTTCAACCTCATTTGCAACTTCCAGTTTTCAGTTGCAACCTCATTTACAACTTCCAGTTTTCAGTTGCAACCTCATTTGCAACTTCCAATTTTCAGTTGCAACCTCATTTGCAACTTCCAGTTTTCAGTTGCAACCTCATTTGCAACTTACACGGCTAACTTACACGGCTGGCGCCGCCCTGAAGTTGCAAATGAGGTTGCAAAACGTATTTTTAAAATTAAGAAAAGTATGGTGGTAATTTTAGAATTTTAGAAAGTTGGGCTGTATATTTTTAAAAACCCAATAGTTGACATAGTAGTTTTGAACTTATCCCTTAAATGTTTTACACTCATCTTAATTTTGTGAAACTAAGTATTATTTCACATGAATTTTAGTTTATATGCTCGTATTTTTTCTTGTGAAAGTAAAAAAATTAAGTAGTTACTCTCCATATTCTATTTTGTCTTATCTTTGATTACATTAATTGTTTACACAATATCACGCAAGTATACGTGGTCACAATTAATATAATTCAAGTTCGTTCCACAGAGATCTGGTTCAGTTTCTATTCAGTTAATGCACCTATTCAACAATGCATGGCTTTAATTCACTGCTAAGACAATAAACAAATATGGTTTTTAATTATCTAAATTAAACTAAGATGCAAATTATTAGACTAAGAATTAATTAATGACTGAGATTTAAAACTGAATTACTTATATGAGAATAAACATTGGACTCTAACTTCATTATCTACTTTGCTTAGAGTTGATGCCTTTAATCAATGCATGTGATGATTTTGATAACTGATCGAATAACACGAAACAAGTACACGCTACCTGTCAGCATACGTATACCAAATTACTCATACATCCACAAAAGAGATAGAAGATGAATAGACACCAATTATGCTTAGACCCTATATGTCTATAGAATTTGAAAACATAAAGGTTGAAGAACAAGTTACTCATATTGATCACATAGGGCAATATAAGTATTTTCATCTTATACTACGAATTATATTGATAACCAATTATGAACCTATGCTAGCATGGCAAGTTCTAAATCTTAAGATCCACTTTCACTTCACAAGAGATTAACAATTCAATTTAGATGTTAACTACGCATCTAAAAGCATTAAGATTGACCATACAAGGATATCAAGAATTCATCACACACAGATCTTTAAAGCATTCACACTACTAAGCTACATAGATAAATCCGTTAGAATCCAATGACAACGATTAGTTCATAATTGAACCGTTCGTCACCATGGGATTTGATGAAAACATGGTATGAAACAAAATATGAATGAAAATAAGAATATTATTAAAACAAAGAGTTGAGAAAATAAATCTAGAATCCAGAATAACACCTAAGAAAAGAACACAAAAGATGAAGTAGATCGAGTTCCGTTGCTTGTCACGAGCGTTTGATCTTTCTCCTCTTTTCTCCCTTGCAATTCTATACTATATTATGTAACTATATAAATTACAATGATTCGATGTGTTTATATAGGCCCTAGAAGTCTTGCACCACAAGAAAATACCCTACAATACTATTAGAATTCGATTTTTGTGCAAGAACCTGCCTAAAATACGATTACAACTCAAGGGCAAAATAGTCAAATTTCAGCAATTTTGGCCGCATAGGGGCGCATCCTGCGCACCTAGGGCGTAGCTTGCGCACCTAGGGCGTAACCTGTGCAGTAGCATTCTGTCCAAGGGCGCAGTCTGCGCACCTAGGGCACAGTCTGCCCACTCTGTTGCTGTTCTGGCACTTTTTCTGCGATTTAGGGCGAAGTCTGCGCTGTTAGGGCGAATTCGGCGCACTCACTTTCTATCTAGATTTTTATTTTGCTTTAGATTGATAGAAAATTTCTCAAGCTTCGCGTGGACTGCTTACGGGCCTCAAACGGACTTGTAGAACTCCAGATATGGCCAAAACAGTGAAGACTGCGCAACCTACCCGGGAAAATCCGACTTTTCCACAATTTGTTTATTTCTCATCCGTTTTCTCTTCCGATTCTTTTGCCACTTCCCGTTCTTCAATTCCCTTGGCTTATAATGAACATAGTAGCATAATTAAAGCTTCCATTCTTCATTCCAAGCTCAAGTTACAATTCCCAAATCAATGGAAATCTTCAACCCTAACCGATGGAAACAATCCTGCACAACTACACAAAACACATCAAAACTACCACAAACTTGAGACAAATTCAATCAATTTAAGCCGATATGGAACGTTCCCAGTGGATATAAAATCCACTTATCACACCCCCAAACTTAAACTGATGCTTGTCCTCAAGCATAAACAACTAAAAGCTAACTAACTAACTAGTACCACTTCCGTAGGTGATCACGGTTGCATTTGGAATATGCAACAAGCCCTTTAAACCCCTAGGCAGCCCTAGTGGACGAGTAAGGTCTCGTGAGGGCCTATAGCGAATGTACCCACAAAATCCAATGCAATGCATGAATGCAACTAATATGAAAATGCAAATGATTTAATACTAATACACCACCATACCTTCAAATCCTCTCATGCCATATCAACTTAAGAATATTTAATCAAAGTAATAATGCAATGTCTTGGTGTCGAAGGTGCAAGTATTCACATAGTCTACTCAATGAACATGCATAAGTTCTCAAAAGTCCATGTCAAGTGTAAGAATGAGTTAGTAACCATGCTAAGCCCACAAGAATACATCTTTGAGACAAAACTCGGGATCTCATATGCAAAAAAACAAGTAAACACTCACCATCCACTCACAAAAGAATATTCACTCAAGAACGAGGGTAAGTGTATCACTCGATTCCAACAAAATCATACGCATGCTTGACATTTGGTATCAATCAAACTCTTAACACAACATACATCAATGACGATAATCAAAAGGTCTTTAATTGGGTTGTAACGGGGCTAGGGACAAGGTATGACAAATAAACCAATTCAGGTGAAGTGTCAAAAGCTAGTAGGCACCATAATAAATCATACACAACACCTTATTTCCCCCCACACATAATTTTACTATTTTTCTTCCAACAAAAACACTCAACTAGTCGACTAAAGAAGGATCACAACAAACACAACTAAGCTCTCATAATATATTTGTTTTCTTTTCTTTTTTTTCTTTTTTTTTCTTTTTTCAAGAGCTATATATAACAAGAACAATAATATACACAAGAACAATGATCCCATGATTTTATTACACATGCCGACTATCAAGTAAACAACCAAACCCAATGTTCAATATTTCCCCAAAAAGTATGATCAACAATAACCCCTCCTTGCACACCTTATTACTCCCTTAAGCACTCTACTAGCCTTTGACAATGTAGGTTCAAATTAATGCAAGGCCAATACAAGAAAAAGGTCTAGGCAAGTAATGTGGTATGTCACCGAAAAATAGGATTAAGTTCAACGGGTTAACTAATTGATCATGTAAATATGGTGTGGTAATATGGGAAAATATGCGGTTATTCCTAAATGCCTTTATCATTTTAATCGTCAATTAATGTCATGCGTTTCACGAAAGACCTCAAACAACTGCTAGCAATGCAAACAATCTGTGGACACTCAAACAACCGAATAATTTGCAACAAATATGCAATAAGGCTCAAAAGCTCACTTGGTGGAAAAATATACTCAATCCCAAGTAAAAATCTCTCTAATGCACCTACTTGTATTCAAAGCATGCAAACTAAATCAACTTGTACATATTCATGTCCTTTTAATTACTTACAACATTCAATAAGTCTACTAGCTTCAACTTACTAGTGTATGTGTGTGCACAAGAACAAAGCATATCACTTCTCAATCAAAAGCGTCAACAACACAAAATTCATATCATGCATGGGTGCAAATGCAACTACTATGGACTCACATTGTACAAATATAAAAATAGAATGTCCTATATGAAACAATGTAGATAACACGAACATACATGCATGAACTACCACTAATATGCAAAATATGATATCTATATGAACACAATAACACATAATCACAAATAACTACAAATACACTACTTATCCCCCGAACCACCCCCAAACTTGAAAGATTCAATGTCCACATTGAATGAAAGTAAATACGAGGGATAGTAGAACATACCTACTCATCGGAACCACATGGGTTGCCTCCCATGAAGCGCTCTTGTTTAAAGTCTTTAGCTAGACATGGCAATGGCTTTTCTCTTGAAAATTTTGACACCGTATCTCTATATGGCCATTTAATTATCTTTTCTGGAGCTACAGCCTTGATGACAAATTTTAGCCTTCTTTGCTCCTCAAAAGTCTCAGTAACAATGTTCACTCCACTACCTGACAAGTTAGCAACAATAATAATAAGAAAAGCAGATGATTGGCCCGAATATACATACCTTAAGTGATCTGGTGGTTTAAGCTCGAGTTTGGAAGCTTCTTCAACAAGATGATTAACTACCAAAGGTTGACCCAAAGTGGAAATAAACAGACTAGGAACAAAAGTGGGTGGTTCACCAACAGAAGTCTTAACAACAGACTTAAGATCAAACGAACTATCCTCAAGATTTGACCATGAAACCACCTCATCACGCAGCATCTTAGAATCCCAAAGATCAGCCACGCCTAATTCCTCACCTTCAGTATCAGACTTTCCTTGTAAAGTATTGTCTAAGGGGTCCGACTTGCCAAAACATTCTTCCTCCTCTACCGAAAATTCCAAGAGTCTCTTTGGATATGGAGGAGGAGGGTAGATCTGAGTGATATTTGTAGATTGCTCCGGAGAAGCCTTCTCAACAGATTCCTTGCTCTTTTCCACTTCTTTTACTAGCTGATCAGCTACCAAGTCAGATTTTTCAATTTCGGGCACTGCAGAATTTTCAACCTGCTGATTCTGAACATCTTCATCTTCCTCAGCTACTGATTTTGGATCTGATGTAACCTTTCCCGATCTCAAAGTTACTGCCTTCACCTATTCTTTGCTTTCCCTTCTGCCTGGATTAGCCTCCGTATCGCTAGGAAGAGTTCCTTGTTGACTACTAAGTAAGGCACTAGTAATCTGCCCAATCTGATTTTCCAAATTCTTAAACGAGACAGCGTTGCTTTTAAACAACAACCTCAATTCTTCCAATTCAGATTCGTCATAAGTGGAATTCCCAGACCCAATATATGATTGTTGTTGCTGAAAACCCGGAGGTTGTGATTGCCACGGGACATACTGCTGCTGAAAATTATGGTGATTGTAAGGCTGTGCTCCATATTATTGACTTGGATACTGCTGATAAAGCTGTTGTGGTTGTAGCATGCCACCATGATTGTTGCTCTTGCTGAAATCAGGATGGTTTCTGTTGTAAAGATGATAGGTGGAAGGAGCTGGTTGCGAAGGTCGCTGAAAATTGCTCACCCACTGTGCCGATTCATAAGAGATAGCACATTGATTTGTTGTTAGGTCCGTTAAGATTGTAGAAGGGGGGGTTGAATACAATCTATACCATTTTCTCAAAATTTATTCGTTAAATAATTTTGCCTTAAACGAATATTTTTGTGCGGAATAATATAACACAAATTTCAAGTTGAATATAACAATATATTAACTTGAGGGGTGTTACAAAATCAGTCCAAATGATTATCAAGTGATTAATAACTAATTAGAAAATTCAACATGAACTTTGCTAATTTAGTTAATAAAATCAAGATATCAATTTGTGAACTAGGAAACTTAATTCGCTAGTAGTACAAGAATCACAAGTAAACAAGTTCCAATGGATAGGATATTACAACTGAGATGAACTTGAATTTACAGAATTAAACTTGTAGGTGTTCTTGAGCTTGAGAGAGAGAGAAATAGGCTGCTGTGTGAATTTCTTGTGTTTGGTTCGACTTTTTTTTTTTCTGCACTCTTCTGCCTTATATACACAGCCATAGTCATACTACTTGATTTAAACTGATATGACAATCATTTTACATTAATATGACAATCGGTATGACTATCAAATCAATGTAATATGACTGTCCAGCTTAAATATAACTTTCGGTATAACTTAACTAGCCAATATGACATTCGGTATGACTTACCAAATGAATATAACATTCGGTATAACTTACCATTTGAATGAAATATGACTATCTCCATTTAACTGAATATGACTATCTCCATTTAACTGAATATGACTATCGGTATAACTATCAGTTTGATAGTTATATCATTCATATTTTTCAGTTTATAATTAATTAAATGACTTATAAAAAAATCATTTAACTAACTAATTCTTTTCCATATTAATTCTTATTTAATTAATCTAATAATCATTTTAACAAATATATTAATTCTGATAGAATTAATTTATTTATTAACTTAATTACTTGACTTAATCAATTAAAATAGAATTAATATAAATTCTTTAATAGTCAATACTCCGCTGAAAACCACGTAATTATAATAAGGAACATACACTGGCATGATGTTGACGTTCGATGTACTGTCTGGTTCATGAACGACTAACTCCAATCTCTGTTCTTCATCGTGACTTTTAACACTGTGGTCTTTTATACTCTTCACTCTCATCAATCATTCGGTACTGAAATTGTTTCTTGTCACTAATAGAAATCTTTGTCTTCGAAAATGAATCCACTTGTTTCAATGCTACCTTGAGGCCTGATCAGATATCTGAATCTTCTTCCAGTGTAAAACATCAAAACTATAGATTGACTTGTTGATTTTTCTTCTGACGATTATCATCTTGTGAGATTCCTGTGACAGTTGATATTATTTACTTATTACAATCTAGTTTAATTGGATTAGGATCCTCGAACTACAAATAGGCTAAGTCATATGCCTTTCATTTGTCTCATGTGCGCCCGAACATAGCTCACAAACACTAGCCACCTGCTGAACTCCATAGTAAGTTAGAAAATCCATCTTTCAAGTCAACGCCTTCAACTGAGCTGCTATAGCTGTAGCTGCATCACCCAGATCTATATTCACTCTCTAACAAGTACCTGAAACACCAACGAACTACAAAAGAATAGATGAGAAAAACAATCCGCGTCAGTGAACGCTAACGACCACTGATGACAAGCACATAAACTAAAAATAAAACACCGATGATCCCCGGCAGCGGCGCCAAAAACTTGTTTACACAATATCACGCAAGTATACGTGGTCACAAGTAATATAATTCAAGTTCGTTCCACAGAGATCTGGTTAAGTTTCTATTCAGTTAATGCACCTATTCAACAATGTATGGCTTTAATTCACTGCTAAGACAATAAACAAATATGGTTTTTAATTATCTAAATTAAACTAAGATGCAAATTATTAGACGAAGAATTAATTAATGACTGAGATTTAAAACTGAATTACTTATATGAGAATAAACATGGGACTCTAACTTCATTGTCTACTTTGCTTAGAGTTGATGCCTTTAATCAATGCATGTGATGATTTTGATAACTGATCGAATAACACGAAACAAGTACACGCTACCTGTCACCATACGTATACCAAACTACTCATACATCCACAAAAGAGATAGAAGATGAATAGACACCAATTATGCTTAGACCCTATATGTCTATAGAATTTGAAAACATAAAGGTTGAAGAACAAGTTACTCATATTGATCACATAGGGCAATATAAGTATTTTCATCTTATACTATGAATCATATTGATAACCAATTATGAACCTATGCTACCATGGCAAGTTCTAAATCTCAAGATCCACTTTCACTTCACAAGAGATTAACAATTCAATTTAGATGTTAGCTACGCATCTAAAAGCATTAAGATTGACCATACAAGGATATCAAGAATTCATCACACACGGATCTTTAAAGCATTCACACTACTAAGCTACATAGATAAATCCGTTAGAATCCCATGATAACGATTAGTTCATAATTGAACCGTTCGTCACCATGGGATTTGATGAAAACATGGTATGAAACAAAATATGAATGAAAATAAAAAAATTATTAAAACAAAGAGTTGAGAAAACAAGTCTAGAATCCAGAATAACACCTAAGAAAAGAACACAAAAGATGAAGGAGATCGAGATCCGTGCTTGTCACGAGCGTTTGATCTTTCTCCCCTTTTCTCCCTTGCAATTCTATGCTATATTATGTAACTATATAAATTACAATGATTCGATGTGTTTATATAGGCCCTAGAAGTCTTGCACCACAAGAAAATACCCTACAATACTATTAGAATTCGATTTTGGTGCAAGAACCTGCCTAAAATACGATTACAACTCAAATTAGGGCAAAATAGTCAAATTTCAGCAATTCTGGTCGCACAATGGCGTAGCCTGCGCACCTAGGGCGCATCCTGCGCAGTAGCATTCTGTCCAAGGGCGCAGTCTGCGCACCTAGGGCGCAGTCTGCCCACTCTGTTGCTGTTCTGGCACTTTTTCTGCGATTTAGGGCGCAGTCTGCGCACTCAGTTTCTGTCCAGATTTTTATTTTGCTTTAGATTGATAGAAAATTTCCCAAGCTTCGTGTGGACTGCTTACGGGCCTCAAACGGACTTCTAGAACTCCAGATATGGCCAAAACAGTGAAGACTGCGCAACCTACCTGGGAAAATCCGACTTTTCCACAATTTGTTTATTTCTCATCCGTTTTCTCATCCAATTCTTTTGCCACTTCCCGTTCTTCAATTCCCTAGGCTTATAATCAACATAGTAGAATAAGTAAAGCTTCCATTCTTCATTCCAAGCTCAAATTACAATTCCAAAATCGATGGAAATCTTCAACCCTAACCGATGGAAACAATTGTTGAGTATACAACAACGAAAGCAAAACCCAAAGCGAATAAACAAGAACAAGAAATAAATGACAATCACACAAGACAAAGATTTACGTGGTTCGAAAATTCCTACTCCCCAAGCTGCACTAATTTAGTATTGATCTCTCACAATTGTGTTGTGTTGTTGTTACAATTACATGAGTATTTATAAGAGAAGAAACTGGGTCAACCAATCAGAGTCTAATTCTGAAATTCCTAACTCTAATTAGAGTTCAATTCAGGAATTCCCAAGTCAAATCAGAAACCAATTCTGAAACCTAATATACTCCACAAACCCAACAATCTCCCACTTGGAGTCTGACCACATCTTCACTTCACTCTTGTAAATCTAGTAACAAATAATCCCTCGATCAATAACTCTAACTAGTGCAACGCCTTCTCATCAATCAGTTCTGAAGGCCAGTTGAAGCTATGCAAAGCTTCAACTTTTCATTAGTAACCACCTTAGTCAACATATCTGCAGGATTCTTTGAACCAAGGATTTTCTTCAAGGACAAAGTACCATTGCTAATCAACACTCTTGTAAAGTGATATCTCAGCTGAATATGCTTCGTCCTAGCATGAAACACAGGATTCTTCGCAAGATGAATAGCACTCTGACTATCGCTATACAAAGCACTGTCCGCCATATATTCTGCTTCTATGGTTGAAAGAGCAACACTCTTTTGAAGTCGAGACATCCAACTAATTGTTGTGCCACCCAACGTGAAAATATATCCCGTAGTACTTTTTCTTGTATCCAAACATCCACCCAAATCTGCATCAGAGAACCCTTCCAAGATAACATCTTTTTTGCTGAAACATAATGCAACCTTGGATGTGCCTTTCAAGTAGCGCAACAACCACTTGACTGCTTCCCAATGCTCTCTTCCTGAATTAGACATGAACCTGCTAACAACTCCCACTGCATGAGCAATATCTGGCCTTGTACACACCATAGCATACATCAAACTGCCAACTGCAGATGCATACGGAACTTTAGCCATATCTTTCTTGCCTTCATCCGTTTTAGGTGACTGCTTCTTCGTGAGATTAAAGTGAGTCACCAACGGTGTACTTCTGGTCTTCGCATCCTGGACACTGAATTTCTGCAAAAATTTCTCAATATATTTCTCTTGAGATAATTTCAAAGTACCTTCAGATCTATCCCTTATGATGCTCATACCAAGTATCTGTTTTGCCGCACCCATATCCTTCATCTCAAACTCCTCAGACATCTATCTCTTTAACCTGTTAATTTCCCTCATGTTTGATCCTGCTATCAACATGTCATCAACATACAACAACAATATGATATAAGATGAATCAAATTGTTTAAAATAACAACAATGCTCCATAGCACTCCTAGTGTACCCATTCTTCATCATAAAGCTATCAAACTTCAAGTACCATTGTCTTGGCGCTTGCTTCAAACCATACAAGCTTTTTATAAGCTTGCAAACAAGGTTTTCTTTCCCAGCTACCTGAAATCCTTCTGGTTGTACCATGTAGATGTCTTCCTCAAGATCACCATGTAAGAACGCGGTCTTAACATCTAGTTGCTCTAAATGTAACTCCTCTGCAACCACAATACTTAGCACAATTCTAACAGTAGTCATCTTAACAACCGGAGAAAATACATCAGTATAGTCAATACCCTTTTTCTGTTGATAACCCTTGACTACTAACCTCGCCTTGTATCTCTTGCTGCCATCAGGTTCTTCTTTGATCCGGAACACCCACTTATTCTGTAAAGCCTTCTTTCATGCTGGTAACTCTGTTAAAGACCAAGTCTCATTCTTCTCAAGAGAACTCATCTCTTCTTCCATGGCTGATTTCCACTGAACTGAATCATCCACCTGAACTGCCTCTGAATAACACTGAGGCTCTCCATCCTCAGTCAATAACATATAATATGCTGAAGGGGAAAATCTTTGTGGTGGCCTTACAATTCTGCTAGATCTTCTTACCTCAGCCTGTGGAGTAACTGGAACTGTGTCATTACCATTCCCCAAACTCCCACTATTTGCTGCAAGATCTTCTTTTGTAATCTCTTCAAGCACTGCTTTCTCTTTCTCATGTTGTTCCTTTGCAAACTCAGAATCGACTGCAAGCTTATCCTTGTACACTGCACTTTCGTTAAAAGTAACATCTCTACTTCTAACGACCTTCTTCGTTAGTTCATCCCAGAAACGGTAACCCATATCATCTGAGCCATAACCAATGAAGATACAATTCTTTTCTTTTGGATCAAGCTTGTCCCTGTCAGAATCTTTAACACGCACATAAGAAACACAACCAAAAACTCGCAAGTGTGAAAGATTTACCTCCTTTTTCTGCCACTCTTCTTCAGGAATCTTGAACCCCAAAGGAACTGAAGGTCCTCTATTTATGAGATACGCTACTGTGCTAACTGCATCTGCCCAAAAAGTCTTTGGCAACCCTGCATGCAATCTCATACTCTTGGCCCTCTCATTCAAGGTTCTATTCATGCGCTCTGTAACACCATTCTGCTGCGGTGTCTCTGGAATAGTTTTGATCATTCTAATTCCATATTCTGCGCAATAACTTTTAAATTCATCACTACTGTACTCACCACCATTATCTGACATCAAACTCTTAACCTTCAAATCGGTCTGATTTTCAACTTCGGTCTTCCACTTCTTGAAAGTAGCAAACACATCTGATTTATTCTTCAAGAAATAAACCCATACCTTTCTAGTGGAATCGTCAATGAAAGTGACATAGTAGCGAGATCCTCCCAATGACGCAACTGTTGTTGGACCATATACATTTGTATGAACTAGCTCTAGCCTCTCAGCCTTGGGTGTCCTCCCGGATTTTGGAAAAGTAACTCGTTTCTGCTTTCCAAGAACACATGGCTCACAGAACCCAACTTCCACATTCTTCAGCTCTGGAATCTTCCCCTTCGAAACTAACAGCTTCATACCCTTTTCACTCATATGACCAAGTCTTTGGTGCCACAAAGTTGAAGACCCAATCTCATCAGCAACTGTATTTGCTTCATAGCTAGATTGTTCAACTATGTACAACGTCCCCTTTTTCTCTCCACGAGCAACAACTAGATTCCCCTTTATAACCTTCCTCTGTCCATCTCCGAAAATAACTCGATACCCTTCCTTATCTAACTGACCCATGGATATCAACATCTTCTTCAGTCCAGGAATGTACCTTACATCTTTCAACGTCCAGCTAGTCCCCAAAGAGGTCTTGAGATTAATATCTCCCATGCCCGTAATATCCAGAGTCTCATCATCAGCAAGACGGACTTTACCAAAATTTCCAAGTCTGAAATTTAACATCAAATCCTTGCAAGGGGTAGCATGGAATGACGCACCAGAATCCATAACCCATGATTCAACCGAACATTCAACACAACAAATCAAAGCATCGTCACTCACCACCTCTTCAACTACATTAGCTGAATTATCCTCTTTCTTCTTTCCTTTAGGAGCTGCGGGAGCCGTACACTGATTTTTGAAGTGACCTTTTTTCTGACAATTCCAACAAACAATCTCCTTGCGATCTTTGGACTGTCCTCTCTTCTGTGACTTCGATCTGCTACGCCCCTGATTCTGCCCCCTATCGAACTTTCTGCCTCTGCTCTCAGTACTCAACAAGGAACCTGACGACTCTCTTGAGTTTCTCCTACGAATATCTTCTCCAAGAATCGCATCTCGAACTCCATCAAAAGTCATCTTACTGCTCCCAGATGAATTACAAATAGCAGTGACAAATCCTGACCAACTGTCAGGTAACGAGGATACCAACAACAAGGCTTGTACTTCATCATCGAATTTAATATCCACTGATGTCAATCTTGATAGGATAGAGTTAAATTCGGTAACATGATCAGCAACACAATCACCTTCATTCAATCTCGTGGCAAACAACAAGCGACAAAAATATACCTTATTCGAAGTAGACGGCTTCTCATACATATTTGATAACGCCTTGATCAATCCATAAGTTGTCGTTTTCTTGACGATATTGTAAGCAACGTTCTTCGCCAAAGTCAATCTGACAACACCCAGAGCCTACATATCCAATAGATTCCAATCTTTGTCATCCATTGAATCTGGCTTCTTCTCTTCCAGCGGTTCGTGTAGTTTTTTCTGATACAAATAATCTTCAATTTGCATCTTCCAAAACGAAAAATCTTTGCCATCATATTTGTCGATCTTTACTTTCCCTTCTTCTGTCATCGCTCCCACTCGCCTGAAAACCTAGGCTCTTGATACCAGTTGTTGAGTATACAACAACAAAAGCAAAACCCAAAGCGAATAAACAAGAACAAGAAAATAACGACAATCACACAAGACAAAGATTTACGTGGTTCGGAAATTCCTACTCCACAAGCCGCACTAATTTTGTATTGATCTCTCACAATTGTGTTGTGTTGTTGTTACAATTACATGAGTATTTATAAGAGAAGAAACTGGGTCAACCAAACAGAGTCTAATTCTGAAATTCCTAACTCTAATCCTAACTCTAATTAGAGTCCAATTCAGGAATTCCCAAGTCAAATCAGAAACCAATTCTGAAACCTAATAGACTCCACAAACCCAACATCCTGCACAACTACACAAAACACATCAAAACTACCACAAACTTAAGACCAAGTCAATCAATTTAAGCCGATATGGAACGTTCCAAGTGGATATAAAATCCACTTATCATTAATATTTATTGACAAAACTTGAGTATGACCTTAAGGGCTGGTGTTTCATGAGGTTATATTAGTTTCTAATACTAATACAAATTCTGGATGACAATTTGATAAATTTTACATTTTTTCCCTTAACTTACATAAATATCCTTACATAAATATCCTTATACCTCAGTCACATAATACTATATTTACTTGAATTATTATAGTTTATGTTTAGGTTCAAAAAAAAATGAGGGCATCTCGATATGGAACTAGCTTCTATACCCGTGCAAGGCATGAGCTTGTTTCAATATATTTGAATATTGAGATAATATTTGGTTAATAATTATATTGATATTTTTATATAATATATTTTTTTAAATATTTATATATCTTTAACTGAGTTTCGTTAAATCGTGTCCATTTTTTCTAATTTCAAGAATATCATTTAAATAGAAAGTGAAGTTTTTACTAAATTTATTGGTTGTACAAAATGTTTTACATTTCTCAATATAATCATTAAAAAATTGAATACAACATAACTTATTCTAGTTATAGTTTTGACAGTAAACCATTTTCGTATTCGTCGTTCAATTCAATTGGAATATGTACTTTGCTCGTATTCGAATTGTTAGCCGAGTGTTTCTGATCTTTACTCAAAATGTTTTCCGAAATATCCAACTCGTTATCAGCATCATTCGTTGCAAAATATTTCTTGAAGTAATTTATCTTAGAATCGGAATCATCTTAATTCATAGACGACGTGTTTATTTTTTTTTCTCTTTTCTATCTATCTTCATTACATTATTCGTAAATATACGTTCTCCATTATTTTACATTACGACTTTGTAATTCAATCGATTACCGGTAGCATCTACATTTTTATCATGAAATAAAAAATGTAAATATATTAATTGTGAAATTTGATATGCAATAATAAGTTAAATACTACTAATTGCAAGTCAATTAAAGTGTTATAGTTAATAAATAGGAATGGACCAATTAAATATTGAGCTATTAACTGATATATATTACTTACAAAAATTGAAAAAGTAATATACTTTTGAATAAAATGTGACATGTTGCCGCATTATATATATAGGCTATTGCTCCATAAAGAACACCCTTATATAAAGAACAATAGAAAATCAATCTAAACTATTGAATCAGTTATGATCTAATGGCCCCGCCAGGGGCACCAACACAATTAAAATGCATTCTCACATACTAGATTTTTTTAAAAAAATTTGGGATGAACAGTGCCTGCTGACGTGGCATGCCACGTCAGCACTGCCACGCGACAAATGGGGGACCACCTGCTGACGTCGTAGTGCTGATGTGGCATGCCATATGACACTGCCACGTCAGCAAATACGGGACCACCTGCTGACGCAACTGCCATGTGGCATGTCACGTAGCACTGTCACGAAGCAAATGGGGGGACCACTGCTGACGTGGTAGTGCCATGTGGCATGCCACGTGGCAGGTGCTGACATGGCATGCCACGTGGCAGGCCAGATGACAATGCTACGTCAGCAAATGCGGGACCACCTGCTGACGTCGCATGCCACGTGGCAGGTGCTGACGTGGCATGCCACGTCAGCAGACACTATTCATCTGAATATTTTTTTTAAAAAAAAAATGGCTTGGGTTAGTGTGTGTGTGGATGCATTAAATATGTGTTTTAGAAGTGTTCTTTATTGTTCTTTATATAAGATGTTCTTCATGAAGTGCAAATCTATATATATATATATATGTTAAATATAATTGATGTGTTTTAATCAGTGTTTAAGTGTTACAGTGAATTATCAGAGTTTAGCTGAAAGCGGTCAGAGTTTAGTGTAAACTCTGACAGATGGAAGCTCGACAGAGTTTGTCAAACTCTGTCTGGAGGCAGCGTCTACTGGTCAACGGTGATTGAAGATTTATTATGGAAGCGATATCTTTGAAGATTGGATAGCTATCAAAGGGATCGAGTTGACTTAGGAGACGTGTGACAATCTGTAATTGATATTATTGTATAGCTGATTATTAGGAATATCAATTAGAGATTGTATCGAAGCTGTATGTTTTGTAAATACATTTAGGTTAACCCTAGAAGGGCATCGTACAACGAATTATCTTTATTGTAACCTAGCAGCTCTTTGTGATAGTTTACATCACGAAGAGGGTTCTTAATACCAGAAGTTTTTAAGTGCATAAACGTCTTACTTGTTAAACTCTCATACGAATTTGATTATTGATTGTGTATTCGGCCTAACAAGTGGTATCAGAGCAAATCTGTTACTTTATTACAGGTTAAGATCCGAACACAACAATAATCATGTCAGCAATTCCTCCACCAACACCTACTGTTTCTGAAAAGGCTCCTACTACTGTGAGTCGTTATGAACCAATCAGGGTTCCTATTCTCAGGCCATTATAGTATGCTATGTGGAAGGTCAAGATGACTATGTTTCTGGAGGCTACAGATCCAGAATATCTTGACAGGATTTATGAAGGCCCTCACAATCCTACAAAGCTATCTGTTGCAGCTGCTGGTGAAGAAGCTAAAATAGTTCCAAAGGAAAAGAAGGACATGACTCCTGAAGATCTATCATCAATTGCTAAGGATGCAAAGGTTAGGCATTTACTGCATAGTGCTTTAGACAATGTTATGTCTAACAAAGTCATTAACTGCACCACTGCAAAAGAGATATGGGATGCTCTTAAAGTCAGGTGTCAAGGAACTGCGGCTATTAAGAAGAATAGGAGAAACATACTCACACAAGAGTATGAGCATTTTGAGGCTAAACCTGAAGAGACCATGACAGAAACATTTGATAGATTCTGTAAACTGCTCAATGATCTGTCATTGGTCAACAAAGAGTATGATCTAGATGACTCAAATCTCAAGTTTCTTCTTTCTCTACCTGAAAAGTGGGATGTGAAAACAACCACTATTAGAGACAACTATGATCTTGCTGAAACAGAGATTGATGAAATCTATGTGCTGCTCAAAACTCATGAATTGGAAATGGAGCAGAGGAACAGGAGATCAAGCAGGAAGGCAAAGTCTGTTGCTCTTAATGTTGAAGAGAAGCCTCAGAAGAAAGAGGCATCAAGAAGGAAAATGAAGGGAAAAGCTTTGGTCATACACTCAGAAAGTGAATCATCAAACTCTGATTGTGATTCAAACTATTCTGAA
This sequence comes from Saposhnikovia divaricata, assembly GCA_036435485.1. Taxonomy (NCBI): domain Eukaryota; kingdom Viridiplantae; phylum Streptophyta; class Magnoliopsida; order Apiales; family Apiaceae; genus Saposhnikovia; species Saposhnikovia divaricata. The sequence goes on from CM071598.1 coordinate 64,836,526, forward strand.
TCATCTGACTCTGAGGATGATGAAGAAGAAATGAGGAAAATGGCTGTGTTGATGGTGAAGACCTTCAAGAAAATGGGTTTCAAGAATTTCAAGAAAGGGAAAAGGTTTTCTAGAGACTCAAATGAAGACAGAAAAAGCTTCAGGAAGTCTGATAAGAGAGATTCTAGGGGGAAGAAGGATAAGTCTGAAATTCAATGCTACAAGTGTAAGGAGATGGGTCACTATGCTCCTGAGTGCAAGAAGGGTAAAACTGGAAAGGTACTCTACACTAAAGGCAGAGATTGGGCAGATACTTCAGATTCTGATGAAGAAGTGAACTATGCTCTCATGGCTACTACTGAATTAGAAACTTCTGAAAATCAGGTACCTCTAACTACCTATGCTTATAATATTGATGACATTGCTCAATTAAGAATTTATCTTAAGTCATTGCATATAAGTTATAGGGATCAGACTTTAGAAAATGAGAGGATAAAATCTGAAAATTCTGAACTTAAGGTTAGAAATAAACTTGTTGAAGAAAAACTTGAAAACATGCAACAAGTTCAGAAAGAGAGAGATGATGTTGTTTCTATAGAACAGGATTTGCTTCAGAAATATAAACAACTAGAATCTGAGTTGGAGGAAGCAAATAAGAAAATTAGGACTTGGACTAATTCTGGAAAGGACACTCAACAGATTTTTCAAACAGACACTGTTGGTCTAGGTTATAATGAGGGAGATGAACTTAGATTTCAAAATCAAGTTAAAATCAGACCTCATTTTGTACATGGAGCCAGTAAATTTTTGTCTGAAAATGAAAAAGAAGCTGTTAAAAGTAAACCAGTAAAAACTAGTGTTAAACAGGTTAATATTGGTTCAATGACAGATAAACAACTCAAACATAAACTGAAGGAGTTAAAATCTGTTAAGAAACAGGGAGTGTCAAATAAGAACAGAAATGGAAAAGTAGGCATCACTTCAGGAAATAAACCAATGCTTGCTAGTTATGCTCCAAGAAAGACATGTCATAACTGTGGTAGTACTAAGCATCTTGCAAATTTCTGCAAGAAAAACAAAAATATAAATTCTTTACCTTCCAAGTCTGAGGTAAAGAAGGATTTTGCTAGAACTAAGCCACAGACTTTATTCACACACTGTGGAAGCACTTGGCATTCCATTTATACCTGCAGAGAATATCATGCTATCTATCATAATTACTATGAACTGAAACCCAATCTGAAATGGGTTAAAGTTGATACTGCAAGTGTAAACACTGATACTGTTAGCTCAAACTCTGATAATGTTAATTCCGCTGCAAAAGCTAACAAAGTTAAGAATGTCAAAGGATCCAAGCAAGTCTGGATCCTTAAATCTAATCCTCAGTAATTGCTTGTGATTGCAGGGCAACAGGGAGGCAACCCTAGTCGTGGACAGTGGATGTTCAGGACACATGACTGGAAATAAAGCCCTGCTATCAGACTATGAGGAGAAGGCTGGCCAAAAGTTTCCTATGGTGATGGCAATGTAGGAAGAACATTGGGATATGGCAATATTAATCTTGGAAATGTCATCATCAACAATGTAGCTCATGTCCCAGGACTCAAGCATGACTGCTGTCTGTGAGTCAAATCTGTGACAAGGGATTTCATGTAGATTTTCAACCTGAATATTGTGAAGTTATCAGCAAATCTACAGGAAAGGTTGTTCTAGTTGGTCATAGGCAAAACAACATTTATGAAATCAAGCTCCTAATAGACTCTGTTGGAAAAGCTGTTTGCCTGTCTACAAGAATGTCTAGTGAAGAGAGTTGGAATTGGCACAAGAAACTCTCACATTTGAACTTGAACAACATCAGTGAATTGATCAGAAAGGATCTTGTAAGAGGACTCCCAAAGGCTCTGTTAAATGTTGATGGTCTATGTGACTCATGTCAAAAGGCCAAACAAAGGAAGTCATCTTTCAAGAGCAAGACAGAATTTTCAATCACTGATCCTTATCATCTTCTGCATGTTGATCTCTTTGGTCCAGTAAATGTTATGTCTATAGCAAGGAAGAAATATGCTCTAGTCATTGTTGATGAATACACTAGATTCACTTGGGTGTATTTTCTAGCAAAGAAGGATGAAACTACATTAACTCTGATGGAGCATGTGAAGCTTCTGGACAAAGGATCAAGTAACAAAGTCAGAATCATCAGAAGTGATAATGGAACTGAGTTCAGAAATGCAACAATGGAAGAATTCTGCAAGGAAAATGGAGTGAAGCAAGAATTTTCAGCACCTGGTACACCATAACAAAATGGTGTAGTTGAAAGGAAAAATAGAACCTTGTTTGAAGCTGCCAGAACTATGCTTGATGAAGCAAAATTGCCAACTTATTTCTGGGCAGAAGCTGTTCAAACTGCTTGTTTTACTCAAAATGCTACACTGATCAATAAGCATGGAAAGACACCATATGAGATGGTGAAGAAAAAGAAGCCTAACCTGAAATACTTTCATATTTTCGGGTGCAAATGTTTTGTTTTGAAGACTCATCCTGAATAGTTGACCAAGTTTGAGCTAAAGGCAGATGAAGGAATTTTTGTTGGCTATCCACTGTCAACAAAGGCATTCAGAGTTTACAATCTGAGAACTAAAGTGATCATGGAATCTATACATGTGTCTTTTGATGACAAGAAGATAACTGGACTTGAAGACAAAGATGAATATGATCAACTGAACTTTGAAAATGAAGATTTAAACTCTGATGAAGTAAACTTTGATGAAACAATTCTGACAGACTCTGTTGAAACAAACTCTGAACCTCTACTGGTAAACACTGGAGAAACTTCTCAGCCACAACAAAGGGAAGAACCAGTTGAGGGGGAGCATGATCAAGATGAAGACTCAAACACTGATACTGAGTCAACTGAAAAATCTGGATCAAACTCTGATGATTCAAACTCTGAAAATTCAAATTCTGACTCTGGGCAGTCAAGTTCAGGGGGAGTCTCAGAAAATGAAAAAAGATCACAACAAAATCAGGAGAGCATGGATCAAGGGGGAGGATCACATGCTGACAGAAGTCATTTGCCTTCTGCTAGGAAATGGACTAAATCACATACACCTGATTTGATAATTGGTGATCCAGATGCAAAAGTGAAAACAAGAAGTGCTACTGCAAGTGAATGTCTGTTTCATGCATTCTTGTCTAAAAAAGAACCAAAGAAAGTGGAAGAAGCTCTTCAAGATGCTGACTGGATAATAGCAATGCAGGAAGAGTTGAATGAATTTGAAAGGAATGAAGTTTGGACCCTTGTACCAAGGCCAAAGAACAGATCGATTGTTGGTACTAAATGGGTTTTCAGAAACAAGACTGATAGTGAAGGTGTTATCACAAGGAACAAGGCTAGACTGGTAGCAAAAGGCTATTCACAGCAGGAAGGAATAGACTATGATGAAACTTTTGCTCCAGTTGCAAGATTGGAGGCAATCAGAATTTTTCTAGCATATGCCTCTCACAAGAAATTCAAAGTGTTCCAGATGGATGTGAAAAGTGCTTTTCTGAATGGAAAGCTTGAAGAAGAAGTGTTTGTTGAGCAACCACCAGGATTTGTGGACCCCAAATATCCAGATTATGTCTACAGGTTAGATAAGGCACTATATGGACTTAAGCAGGCACCAAGAGCATGGTATGAGACACTTGCTCAATTTCTTCTAGAAAGTGGATTCAATAGAGGTACAATTGACAAAACTCTGTTTTATTTCAATCAAGGAAGTGACCTCCTTTTAGTTCAGATATATGTTGATGACATTATCTTTGGGTCTACTAATGATAAACTCTGTAAGAAATTTGCCAAGCTCATGCAGTCCAGATATCAAATGAGCATGATGGGAGAGCTTAGTTATTTTCTAGGCCTACAGGTGAAACAAACAGATGATGGTATCTTCATTAATCAAGCAAAATATACCAGAAATCTTCTCAAGATATTTGGTATGCTTGACTGCTCATCTGCATCAACTCCCATGGCAACAGCAACTAAATTGGACAAAGACACAGGAGTTTTAGTGGATATGACAAACTACAGGGGCATGATAGGATCTCTTCTTTACTTAACAGCTAGTAGGCCTGACATCATGTATGCAACCTGTCTTTGTGCAAGGTTTCAGGCAGATCCTAGAGAGCCACATCTGACAGTTGTGAAAAGAATCTTCAAGTATCTCAAGGGCACCATATCATTAGGTCTGTGGTACCCCAGAGAATCAGATTTCAAGCTACTTGGGTATTCTGATGCAGACTTTGCAGGCTGCAAGATAGACAGAAAGAGCACTAGTGGAAGTTGTCAATTTCTTGGTGATAGACTTGTCTCTTGGTACAGCAAGAAACAGAAATCAATTTCCACATCTACAGCTGAAGCAGAGTATATTGCAGCTGGTAGCTGTTGTGCACAGATCTTGTGGATGAAGAATCAATTGCTGGATTAGGGATTAAGGTACAGTAAAATTCCTATTTACTGTGATAATCAAAGTGCTATTGCTATGACAGGTAATCCAGTACAACATTCAATGACCAAGCACATCAGCATAAGGTACCATTTCATCAGAGAACATGTCGAAGAAGGGAATATTGAACTACATTTTGTGTCTACAGAACAACAGCTTGCAGATATCTTCACCAAACCATTGAGTGAAGCTACATTTACAAGACTGGTCAATGAACTAGGAATGGTCTCTGGTTCTGACTAGGAATGTTGGTTAGATTCAAATTTTACTTATGTATTGTATTACTCATATTTCCTGATTGGTTAAGTGCTAAGTGAACTCTGTTATGCATACTCTGTTAACATGTTTTTCTGTCAAACTCTGTTAAACTATGTCAGCATGCCTGTATGTCATACACTGGTAATAAGTTGATAAACTCTGTGAACTCTGAGTTGATTTTTGTCTGAATGAAAACACCAATGAAGAAATATGTATGCAACATGATTCTCAGCAATTAATCATGAATCTTTCTGAGTTATTGTGATCTAATCTTAGATTGTACAGAAAATTAACACAGCATGATGCTGGTTCATATTTAAAGCATCTCTTAGTTTATCTTGTCCTAAATTCTGAGTCTGTAAATACTGTGTGCATTGCTTTTCATGAATAACTACTGATGTTGATGAACTCTACACTCTGATTAGTTATACACTGGTAGATTAAAAATGCTTACTGCGATACCCCAAACAAAATGTATATAGGTTGCTATACTCCTTTGAGATTATTTTGGATACTAGGATGACCCAGGAACCTATTGGTATATAATATGTGCTAAAATTCTCTGATTTTTGGTGACTAGTCAAATACTAGGATGACCCAGGAACTTATCAAAATGATAAGGGCTAAGATTTTTGAATTTTTGGTGACTGGTTCCAACCTCTAATTACTGGAATGAATAGAATTAAAAAAAAAATTAGAGGGGGTATAAAATAAATTAAATGTTACTGTATATAGATTGATTACTACAGAGTTTAGCTTTCATCATACAGTCAGTGTTTACTATGACAGTTTGTGCATCCAGTGTTTATTGATTTACTTTATGGATTTTATGAAAAATTAGATGCTCTAAAAATTGAATCAGTAAACTCTGCTTCACACACACATATTTTCACAACTGTGCAGTTTATGAAAGGGTTTCGGTGATAAAGTTGGAGAATTGACAAACGCTGTTGATTCGTGGTTCGTACTCTAAGGTAAATTTTCATTTTGGATAATTTGAAAATTTTGGAGTAAATAGGGCTTTTGACAACTGTTCATAAGTGTATTGTTGATTTGTGGTTCGTACTCTGAGTTATCGAATGACACTTTGACTTGTTAACTCTCAGAGTTCTCGAATAGAGTAATGGACATGTCGAATCTCTGAGTTATCGAATGACACTTTGACTTGTTGACTCTCAGAGATGTCGAATAGTGTTTTCACAAATACCGCCTCGACTTGTCGAATGCTAGACTTCTCGAATAGAACAAAACGCTTCTCGAATTGGTACTCTGTTCTGTTCCTGCTTTAATTGTGATTATTGTTAATGAATTTGTTCCTTACATGATTACTTTAATTAGTTTTCATATTCTCTTCTTTGATTTAATTCATTGAAGAACAGTTCATAAACATAAAAAAAAAAAAAATTGCAGAACACACTGAATAAGATTAGAGAAACAGAATTTTTCATTGATAATAAGAAAGAGATTACATGTAAGAATTACATCTTTTTGTTCTCTCTATCTACTAATCTATTCAACAGGAAATAAAAAGTGAAATCCAAACCACTCCATTGTTAGCAAACATCCCAGATCCCATCTTTACCACTTTATTTGGGTGGAAGTTGAAGGGATAAGGTTATTTTTGCTGACATATTCATTAACAATGGTTGGTGGTGTTGGATGAGGATGCCTTCGAGGAAAGCCATGCTAATGTTGCTTGGAGAGCAGCATCGATGTCGATCATTCTTGCAGGCTTTTCTCTCTCGATCTCTTCCAGACCGGCATTCATCTGCAGCCACAGAGTTTCAAGCTGCCTTTCCCAGTCAAACGCATCAAACTCTTCACGCGTATAACTGAAGATATCTCTATTCTCTACGAGATGGAGATTCTTTTCTTTGATGGTAAGGTTTGACATTGTTATTAAGAGTGTGTTGTTTGAAGGGTTTTTGATTTTTCAGGAAAGGATGAAAGGTTAAAGAGATAGTGAACAAGTCTGAACAAGTCTCTAGGCCTTAAATAGAGATGGGTAAGCAACGAAGTACTAAAACGCTACGTATTCTGGTTATTAATGGTTACAGGTAGACGCTTCATATTCTGGTTTTAATTGGGTCCAGGTATTTTAAGAGAGTGTTATTTGATTTTTTTTAAATAAAATATTTTATTGTTATATTTGCAAAATACACTTCTTAAAAATACGAGCACGTGACCCACTCACCCATTATCGTGTCCCACTCACACATTAATCTAGGAACTGTTGAGTGTTTGATTACATAAAAGATTGAGTTTTTAATTACTCTAATTACTTTTGTGTCCAAACTATTGTGTTTTATTTTTTTTTCATCTCACAGTTCTCTCACTTTTCACTTGGGCATTTTCGCAAACACCTTTCCTACATACACTTCTCTTTGGGATTTCTTGCAAATTTCTTGATTCAATGGCTTCTAAACCATTCACTGCTCTTCGTCTACGGTTTGTCCCTAACAACTATGAAGCTCCACTCTATCATGAACGTGTTCCAAAAGCGTTTCATCTAATGCAGAATTTCTTGAGAGACTCAGAGATTGGACAAGCTCTGGTTGAACCTGGTACTCTCTCTGCATCTCAAATTGCCACTTTTTGGCAAAACTCATTCTATGTGGATGGAGGAGAGAATGGGACTCCTAACATCATCTTCACTTATGAAGAACAAGAGTTTGTGATTACTCCACAAACTGTCAGAGACACAATGGGGTTTGATACACATACATCTTATACTTATGTTGGTGAACCTCAATTGAGACAGATGCTACAGGAGATAGGTTTTCATGGAATCTCTTGACAAGCTTGGCAGTGTAAAGAGGCCTAATCTCAGGAAGGAATGGAACTTTTTCTTTGATTGCATTACAAGGACATTCCAGAAGAAGGTCACTAACTGGGATGCTATTCCAATAGACAGTCTACAAATCGGGTATTCTCTACTTTATGATAGTAATTTTTATTTTGGTAGATATGTTCTGATGAATTTAGGTGATAAACTGTCAGAGTCTACTACAGTTTATTTTACTCGATTTTGTCAAATGCTGTTCAATGCCTGTGTACCTGGTCTAGAGATTGCTGATACTGATGCAATTCAGCCTTTTAGAGTCAACAAGAGAATATTCTCTGATATGACTAATAAGGATGTTGGTAAAGAAAACCTACCTGCCTTTGTTCTGCCACTTGCTTTGCAGAATTTTCTCAACCAACCTCAGGATCAACCACAACCAGAACCACAACCAGAACCTCAACCTGAACCACTAAACATTGATCGTACTCATACACTAAACACTGAACCACCACCTACATCACCTACTCACTCAGCACCTACAAAACAACCTTCACACACTCCACAAACAAACTCTAAATCATCACAATCTCCACCACAACCACAGCCTAAAGCAAAAAGAGGCAGAGTAAAGTCAGCAACCACCACTGAACGACATGCAAGAGTTAAGAAGGCAATAGAGACACAAATGAAAGAAAAACAGACATCTCCTGGAGCTGTTTATACTAGAAGAATGAAAAGAATGAAACAAATGGCAAACAAACCTAAGTCACCCTCAGTGGTAGCAGAATCTAGTAAAGAAGATTCAGATGAAGTGCCTCTGGCGAAGAGAAGAAAACTGGTAATCTCTGATTCTGTTGATGAAAATGTTGAAGCTCCAGAGGAAGTTTCACAGCAACCACCAACTGTTCAGGCTGAAAAAGATTCAATGCCTGAAGAAGTTCAAATGCCTGCAGAGGTTGAAATGCCTGCAGAAGAGGATACTAGAGATGGCTTTTCTCCAATGAATGATATTCTTGATTCATTCATGCCATTCTCTGATCCTATCTCTGATACTGGTGCAGCTGATCAACCTACAGTTGTTCTTTCTAAAACTGTAGCATCACATACTGAATTACTCTCAAATGCTCACCAGACTGCTGAAGGAGGAGATGAGATTGATCAACAACCTAAGGAGATAAACTCTGAGACTATTGTGCAATCTGCAGAGGATGTTGTACAGCCTATTGTTGACTCTACTACTAAACCTGTTGCAGAGGATGTTATTGGCACTGTTGATGCATCTATTCCTATTCCTCCATCCTCTCATCATATTGAAGCTTAGGTTGGAGATGAAACTGAAGGGAATACTGAGTCAAGCCCTTCTCAGAGTTTACCAGTCCAGACTGATGCTAAGGTTAAGGATTTTGCTGGTCCTTCAAATCAAGCAGATGCTGAAGAAGAACATCTTGAACAATTTTACAATGACTGGTACAAGGACACTTGTATTTTTCCTCCTGCAAGAGCAGCTGAATTTGTCAAGAGAACCTCCAGAACAATTACAAATCCAGAGATTCTATCTTGTCTTAAGGCTACAGTTGTACAAGTGAAGACTCTCAACTCGAGGTTTGATCTGTGTCAAAAGGCAATCTCTGATGTTCGAGGAGATGTTGTTAGAGGAGCTGAAATGATTAAACTTGACAACAAAAATAAATTTCAATATCTTACTCAGAATCAAGACACTTTGTCTCACAGGCTGAACAAAGTTGAACAAAATCAGAATGATATGTCCTTAAAGATTGATTCTATTGCTACTTCCTTGGAGTTAATCACATCTATTCCTATGCCTGATGATGTCAAAAAGGGGGAGAGAGTTGCTAAAGACAAATGCAAGCAATCTCAAACTCTGATCAGAAAGGATAAAGCTGGAGATGGAGGAGCAAGTAGTAAAGGAAAGAGAAAAACTGAAGAATTTCAAACTCTGAAAACTAGCAAGTCTTCTAAATCATAGTTTGTTGGGATAAACACTGATACTCAAGGTACTTCAAAGACCAAGAGTTTGCTATTACCTTCTAATCCACAGACTGATGAAGAATTGGCTGCTAAGTTGTTTATTGAAGAGAATGAGGAAGGAGTTACAATTGAGGACATTGAAGCTGAAGAAAAGAGTTTACAAGAAGAACATCTCAAGGCTTTAAAGTCTGGTAAGTTAAAAAGAGGAAAAGCTCCTAGGCCTGTTGTTAAAGGTGTTGTGATCAAGGAAAGGGCTGATGTTAGTCAAAGATCTCAGTTTTCAAAGGAAACAATGGCAGCAGAAGCTCAACTCAAGCTGAAAGGCATTGAAGGAGAAAGTTCACAGAAGAAAGTTACAACTTCTGTTGCATCATAAGTTGTGACCACACCTTTACAATCTTCTCAGTTGAAATCAGTTTTTGGGAAAGGAATAATTCATGATCCAAATATATTATCTGGAGTTTATATGAATATTTCTGATGGAAGAGCCTTGTCTGGTAAAGTTGGAAACAATAAGGGTGGACTAGGTTCACACAAGGACAAAAGGCAATATACTGGTCCTAGAGATCCTTCTTCACTGGCTGTTCCAGGTCGTGGTGTCACTCAAGAGAGTTTGGATAGATTGGAACTAGTACAGTTAGTTCATCAGAAGAGTTTAAAGAAGGATTTTCTCTTGTACTTCATGGCTGATGGGACAGTATTTAGAATCGGTGAAAATGATATTGGCTTGAAATATTGGGAAGAACTAGAATATGTTCTATATCTTTTCAAGGTGAATAGTCAAAGGACTCAATCAGTTGCTAATGTGCTTAGACAGAGGATGCTTCATAATTTGGCAATCAGAGGAGAGAAGTATAATAGCAGATATGTTCCTAAGTACAGGGATTACAATGGAAATCTTATTGAAATGAAGAAAGGTACTGCAAAATTAAAGACTGTTTTGGGAATCACAGTACTTGACTTCAATTCACAGTCAGAAGAAGTCAAATTTATCAGACTGGGAAATGAGATGAGAAGAAACAAAATCTATGATCTTAGAGCTGCTATCTATCAGACAGATGAGAGTGATCATCAGCTCAGAGAGATTAAAGAAGCTATGGAGATTGAGCTTGAAAATGCAGAAAGAAGATTGCTCATAGATTATCTCAGAGCTACACCAGATCTTGAAGAGATTTGAGATTAAAGTCTGTAACGATTTTCTTATTCTCTGTAGATTTTGTTAAAGTAAAAGCTTAAACTCTGAATTTGTATAAACACTGTATTTGTCTATTTGTTTTGACATCATCAATTATTGTTATTAACTTGTGCATTTTTCTTAATGAACAAGTTGGGGGAGATTGTTAAATATAATTGATGTGTTTTAATCAGTGTTTAAGTGTTATAGTGAATTATCAGAGTTTAGCTGGAAGCGGTCAGAGTTTAGTGTAAACTCTGACAGATGGAAGCTCGACAGAGTTTGTCAAACTCTGTCTGGAGGCAGCGTCTACTGGTCAACGGTGATTGAAGATTTATTATGGAAGCGATATCTTTGAAGATTGGATAGCTATCAAAGAGATCGAGTTGACTTAGGAGATGTGTGACAATCTGTAATTGATATTATTGTATAGCTGATTATTAGGAATATCAATTAGAGATTGTATCGAAGCTGTATGTTTTATAAATACAGTTAGGTTAACCCTAGAAGGGCATCGTACAACGAATTATCTTTATTGTAACCTAGCAGCTCTTTGTGATAGTTTACATCATGAAGAGGGTTCTTAATACCAGAAGTTTTTAAGTGCATAAACGTCTTACTTGTTAAACTCTCATACGAATTTGATTATTGATTGTGTATTCGGCCTAACAATATATATATATATATATATATATATATATATATATATATATATATATATATATATATATATATATATATATATAGTAGATGGTCCTGCATTTGTCATTCTTAGTTCCCATTCTCGCGCCAAAATTATAAGTAATTAACAGATATAATTAATTTATTTTTGCGTTTGATTGGGATGAACGAAATGGTAGGAAATGGATTGAGATTTTAAGTATGAATTGATAAATATTCAAAATTTTCATTATTTTCTCCATTCCATTTCTAACAACCTAAAATATATTTTAAGCACCCATTTTGAGAAGTAATGCTTTTTTCCTTACTATTACAATATAATATAAAGATATAATTGGGTCTTCCTTTAAAAACTTAAGCGACCAATTACTTAACATGATATCCGAGCTGTCAAAGGACTCCGTTTCGACTCCCTTCCACCCCCAGTATTCTCAAAATTTATTTCTGACACGAAAGCAAATTACTGCCCCAAAAATATGCGCCCGTGATTCACTTTCTGACCCAAAAATGGAGTCTTACAATTTTCAATTCAACATAAAAAAAAGTTCTGATGATATTAAAGAAAATCCGTGCGTCGCATGGGTTTTAAGCTAGTCTATTATTAAAGATGAAATATTAAAAATGTTGTCATATTTAATTCGATCAATTTATAATTTGATCACTCAATCCATAATCGTTCCACAACCTTCAATCCATAGTCGTTCCACAATCGTCAGATCTTTTAGATTAAATTGGTGAGAATCATTAGATATAACATTAAAAGCTATTACTTGGTCTAAAATTCGAATCCCACTAACAAAGTGTAAAAATTATTATTAAAGTATTAGTTTCAAAAAAATAAATAAAGTAAATTTTATCAATCATATATTATAATACTTTGTTTTTGAATACATACAATACAAATAATAATTAAAAAAGGTGATAATAGAATTGAATTTTATATATATTTTTTAGTAATATTAAAAAAAGTTCGTATTTACTATTTAGGCTTTATCTCGAGATCTTGAAATCAGATTTGGATAATTTTACAGCTCACGTGAAACTCATAAAATTATCTTTAATTTAATGATGATTTAACAACTATTATCCAAGTGAAAATACTAAAAATCTCAAGATTAAATTTAGTTACAAATTTTACATTAATCATATTCAGTGTAGAAGACCTATATTGATAATCATATTCAATGTAAAAAATCTAATTATATATTATTTAAATTATTGACATTCACTTATAAGTACACTTTTAATTTACACGTTAAAATATAAAATATTCCTTATATATGCTAGATCCAACATTTTTCATCTATATATTTAATATCTAACAGTTCTTATTAACTTTGTCGTACTGAGGGTCAGACTACCGACTACCAATGTTTAGACAAAATCCCTCTTACACTTCTATACTATCTATACTATATTATAATAAGCGAAATGTAGTATAATTTGTAGTTTGGTTAACCCCTTTTTTGGTTATCCCATATTTTTGGTTATCCCTCATTCACAACCGTTAGATTTTCAACTCAAATAGATCATGACCGTTAGATGCAACAATACTAAAAGTTGTTATATACAAATGTCTAAGGTTCGATTCCCTCCAACAACATATTAATTTATAACTAAAAATACGAATTCTTCCAATAACATATTAAATTAATATTTACAATAATATACTACATTATAAATAAATTATAAAAAATTAAAAGTAACCTGTGCTTTGCACGGGCTATAAGCTAGTATTATTAAAACTGTATTTGGTTGTTAGTACAACTATCTTTAACTAATATGATGGTTATTTTGATAATTAAAACGAAATATAAGTAGATTTCCTAAATCGAACGTAAAAACTCATAAATTTTTCTTTTTTTTGTTTCTTGGTAGTTTTAATTGGAAAATAATTATTAAATCATCATTAAATTAAAGATTATTTTATTAATTTCATGTGGACTGTAAAATCGTCCAAATCAAGTTTTAAGAATTCAAGATAAACACATAGTAAGTTGAACGTGTAAAATCTTTTTATATATATATATATATATATATATATATATATATATAAACACATAGTAAGTTGAACGTGTAAAATCTTTTTATATATATATATATATATATATATATATATATATATATATATAAACACATAGTAAGTTGAACGTGTAAAATCTTTTTTATATATATATATATAACAAAGTTCAGTAGAGATCATGTTTTTTTGTGGAGTCCTGGAGTCCACCTTTGTTCTGCATACATTCACTCGCATTTAATAAGGTTTTACCAATGCAAAAATGCTTTCCTCCTGAACATAACCGTAAACTGCCCCGAAACACGCCTAAACATCTCTTGAATTGATGTAAAATATTTAAATCGCTTTGTTCTTGAACACTTGGTTCTGCAAAATAAAATTTGTTCTGCAAATTCAATATTTTGTCGTTGCGTGCAATATAGTGTATATTTGTGATGGATTTCGACGATATTGTTGAAAAAACCTTAACTAATCTTGGTGATTACCGTAAAAAATTGTTAATGCAATTTAAATGCTTATGAATGTATGCAGAACAAAAATGGACTCCAGGACTCCACAAAAAACATGGTCTCACCCAACTCTCTCTCTCTCTCTCTATATATATATATATATATATTAGTTTTTTACCAACAGTTTGATTTGTAAACTAATAATGAATAAATATTAAAAAATTAATGTAAACATAGATATTGGAAAAAACGTGCATTGCACGGATTATAAACTAGTATTAAAAATTATCTGTATTTTGCAGGGTGAATGCCCTTTTTACCCAAAATTTTAGTTTCTCTCACCAAAATGCCCAGATCTGGGAAGTACCGTCCTAAATGCCCACCACATACAGCACTGACATGGGCGCATGTGGTGATGCGCCATCTCAAAACACGCATCTACAACGTACGCTTGTGGCATGGGAGTGTTGTCCAGCTTTCACGCCTCACACGTGGGCGCAATGCAAGTCACGCCGTACCAATACACGCAACCAGTATGGATACGCCTTATCCAAGGGCGCAATATGTAATACGCCAACTGATAATGCGCATCCTCATTATTCACCATCTCCCCCAAAATCAACGAGTCAAGAGCTCTATGGCGATTTGGCGAATTTCGAACAAAACTCCAGCGACCTCCATTCACCACCATCCTTTCATTTTCCCCTCATGTTCTACATACCAATCGAATCCATTTTTCATCCTCTACAACACTATGCCAGTTTTATTTCATCTCTAATGCTAAATTTCAAATACCTAATTTCAAACCAAATTTCGAATCTAGTTTCCGATGGAGCTTGAAACTTCCCCGACGGGTCCAGAAAATAGAAGAGAGATAGGGGAGAGAGATACAAATGGGAGAGTGGAGGAAGGGAGACGAGAGAGAGACGGAGAGAGGGGACGAGAGCATTGAGTTCGTCGGAGTCGAGAGAGTTTACAAAGGAATGAGGGAGATGAATAGTGATTGGGATACGCCCCTGGGAACGGCGTATCCCGTGGGTATGCTGGGCGACATTTTTAAAAACGGGTATTTTGGTAAGTGGGTACCAAAAATAGTGGGTATTTAGGGCATTCTTTCTATTTTGCACGGAATATAGGATAGTAAAATGTAATATTCCAAAATACCAAAAAAAAAGGGCCCTTGAATTTATTTTTTTGTCATTATATATGTGAAATCGAATAATTTAAAATATTTTCTTTTAATAGTATTTTAATATCTGAAAACTGTGGCCCGTGTATGCCCAATGAACAAACACTTGGGCCTTCCCTTCATAGCAGCCCAAGAGGTATAATTTTACATAAATGTTGAGGCTGGAACCATTAACAATTTGAGGGATGCTAAAAGAATTTGACTTAAATTTCTATAGTTTGCTGACATCAGAAGTCAGAGGCAGTAGCCGTTTTAATTTTTAGCAGATGTGGTGGTGAATTTGCCCCAAATAATTCTATTCTTTAAGCTGGAAGAATATTAGAACCATTAACATTAGCATATTTGCGTAGCGAAGCTGCAATGTTTCTTGCTAAATATAGTTAGAAAGTATCAATATTATTTCTAATGAAAGTCAAAATTTGTACCTTAATTTAAAAAGATATCAATTTTGAGATGGTGTTTTTTTTATGTAAATAAGTCACAAGAACGGTACAAATTACAAAGGTAAAGGCGAAATCGAACCTATGAGCTATAGTCAACAGTACCTCAACCTTAGTTACTAGGTTAGGACCTCATCAGTATTTTGAGAGAGTGTTTTACGAGCCAGTTTACTAATTTAAAATATGACTTTTAAAATTTATATTCCTTTTGTTAAAAATTGTTTACTTGACTAATTTAATTATCATCAGTTTTACCAACTTAATTAACAGTGATGTAAAACCACAACATCCAAAATCCATTTGGTTAATGTTATTTTTTTTTTTGACTATGTTGGCTTATATGTCTTACAATTTAGTATCTGTTCTAAGATAATTCTCGGAGTGAGCGAGAGTCGAACCTATGACCTAGGATGACAGAGGATACACCTTTATCACTTGGGATATCCAAAATCCATTTGATTAATGTTATTTTATATTAATCGTAAAGTGAAAAATGTGTTTTCAGTAAAGGAAAATTTATTCATTTTTACCATATTAAGATTTCATTATGAATTGTGGCAAAAAAAAAAAAGATTTCATTATGAATCGTGGCCGTCTTTTGACTAAATGGTGAGTACCCTTTCCTCTACACTGGATGGTGCACCCGTCATGGTTTCCTATTTATGGTAATGTTATGGAAGTGTTGGCTCGTGCTCGTTATGTTTAGAAGTTTTGGCGCTCAATTATTTGAGGTGATAGTATTATTTGATGTATTGCTACTCAGCAATGAGTAGTAAATTATAAAATTACAGAAAAGTACGAAAAATTATTTTATAAATACTACGAAGAAGATGAATAAGATCGATCAATTTTTATTCTATACACATTTTATATCTTTACATACTAACTAGCAATATAGCCTGTTAACTATCAATATAGTCCGTACTTTGCACACGGAAAATTTAATTTATTTATCCAATTAGCGAATGATTAAAAAGTAAAGTATGACGATTATATGAAAAAGATTGTCATAAGAACTTAAAAAATTGAATAAGTCATAGAGATCAATATATACTTGTTAACACCATATATTATTAAAACCGAAGATAAAGCATTGGAGTCATACAAGCTTAAAGAATCTAGTCAAGCCGAGTCTTCAAAATCTGCTGAAAAGCAAATTCAGCAAGCTGAACTCATAAACAACAATCTGAACTGATCGATCTCCTAGAAAAAGAAGTTAAAGATCTCAAGAAATGCATGGAAACTTTTGTTCAAGGAGAAGACAGCTTAAAGACAATAATGAAAAGAGCAAATGTCCCTTTAGCCAGAGAAGGAGTTGGCATAAACTTTAACAAGATTCATGGTGCGCTCAAATATGAAGGAAGGAATGGCATACCTTACAACTATGCTATGCCTTGGAAGACATGCAACAAATGTGGTGGAAAAGGCCATCTGGAGAAGAATTGTATGGTTCAAGTTTATAATAAGAGGAAAACAGCATACCAGAATGAACCAGTCAGACAACAAACAACATACTAGAATGGACCAGTCAGACAACAAACAGCTTACCAGTATAGAACCTGGAAGAAAACAGCTTACCATAATGATTTTGGAAGCACACAAAGAACAAAGATTTCAGCACCAAAAGTGGTAAAAAAAAATGGGTAAAGAAATCTGATTTAAATTCTATCTATGTGCTAGCAACTAACCATGCAGGAATCAAGCAAGTATGGGTGCCAAAACATTGAGTTTTTGTGCGATAAAAGGTCCCTAGAAACAGCAAGCTAAGTGCAAAAGTTTGGTACTTTAGCTTACTTTTTTAGTATTATTTGCATGCTAAATTAATTTGCTATTCCTCTATAGATGCCAATAATGAATTTTAAGTGTAATTCACTTGCATGCAAGTTATTATTTACGTGTGCATGCATACATATTGTTAATTCTTTCACATGCAATTTATTGAGTAAATGTGTAATCGTGCATTATGTGATACGTCATAATCCATGCTTATATTGAATATGCTACGTGATTACCCTTTTTAATGATTTAGGGGGAGAGATTTTAGGAGGTTAACTCTTAAGAAGGTTATGTGTTTGGGATTTTATTTCATATAAATCCTTATGTGCTTAATTGAATATCATGATGTTAAATCAAGGATGCATGTGTTGAGGGGGAGTATGTACTCCTAAAAATATATGTTGGTAATTATCAAAAAAGGGGAGCATTATTTTAGGGGGAGCAACATAGTCTCTCCGATGTATTCAAGTATGTCATCATCAAAAAGGGGGAGATTGTTGGCGTGATGTTTTGATGATGAACACAAATGGTGCATTGTAATACTTCATGATGCATTGTAATACTTCATGTGTATTAGTTGCTGGGCAGATTGGTTAGGGAACAAGGGTTTAGTGAACAGTGCTAGAGAAGTATACTTGGGAAGTATAGCTTAGAGAGCAGGTTCTGAAACAGGTGTTCACCAAGCCATTTGTCAGCAGCTAGGAAGAAGGGAGATATATTATTGTATCTTGTAATCGGTTTATTTCATTGATCAATAATATATTCTCTTACCAAGTTGGTAAGGGACCGGGGCATAAACCATAGGGGATTAGGGGTCGAACCTGGATAAAAGATTGTGGTGTTCTTTATTTCTATGCACCATACTGTTTCTGCATTTAGCTTAACATTTGCATTCAACTTACCGTTTGCATTCAGCGTACCATTTGTGTCTGCATAAATTGAAATCAGTAAGCTGTTTCTAGTAATTATTAAAATTGGACTTAGTTAGTCATATACACCTATTCACCCCCCTCTAGGTGTTGCATTATCATTATATATCATATTCCACTAACTGCATAGATGTCTATAATAAAAATTTATAAGTTCAGTTCAAGACTTTTCGCCATCACCTAATGGCAATGGCCCACAATTTAGATATTGTAAAATTGAAAATTGCAAAATTTAAAAATTGATTATGAAAAGGTATCATATCTCATATTCCACTAATTGCATAGATGTTTATAAAAAAAATTATAAATTCAGTTTAAGATTTCTTCCTCATCCCTTTACAGCGTAGACTTGCAATTTAAATAATGTAAAATTAAAAATTTTAACTAAAAAATATAAATCAATCATGAAAATTTATTATATCTCATATTTCACTAACTGCAACAATGTATATGAAAAAGTATAAACTCAGTTTTAGGTTTCTCTTTAAAATTGCATTTTCAAAATTTAGTTATTTCCATTCCATAAATTTAAAAATCCTAAAAAGCCAATTAGAAAATAAAATATGTATAATTAATATTATTTAATTTTAGAAATAAGGCAAAACTCAATTTCATTTACCAAGAAGATTTATAAGTGGATTGTATATATTTTAATTCAAAATGAAAATGTATTATATTAGATATTCCATAACCGCATCAATATATCTAAAAAATTTATATAAAGATTTTGTTAAAGGTTAGATGTTGTAAAATTGTGAATTGCAAATAAAAAATAAAAATCGATTATGAAATGATATCATATCTCATATTTTCCTAACCACATAGATGTATATAACAAAATTTATAAATTCAATTCAAAGCTTCTTGCCGTCGCCTAACGGGTACGGCTCGCAATTTAGATAATGTAAAATTGAAAATTGCAATTGATAAATGAAAATAGATTATAAAAATTTATTATATCTCATATTCCACTAACTACATCAATGTATATAAAAATTATAAATTCAGTTTAAAGCCCATTAAATTAATAATTATAAAAAAATTTAAATTGCATTTTTAAAATTTAGTTATGTTTATTTATAAATTTGAAAATCCTTAAAAGCCCATAAAGAGATAAAATATGTATATTAACAGTAATTAATTTTAAAAATAAGGCAAGACTAATTTTATTTACCAAGAAAAAATATAAGGGGACCGTATATATTTTAATTCAAATTGATTATTGTCAAAATAAAAGATAGAAGAAATGAAAAGGAAAGGAAAAATCAAATAAAAATGTGAATGAGGTATGGTTTACTGTAATTCACGAATTTTCTGAAATTGAATTGAGATGTGAAAAAAAAAATCATTGGTTTTCTAAACTATTAGATAGTGCTAAGTGATTTTATATAATAAATAATGTGATTTTTTTAATGTTACATAAATTATGGGTGTAAGTTACGTTTAACAAATTTATTATTTTAATTTAAAATTTAAAGTAAAAGATTAATATATGAATAACTAATGTTAATTGATACTTATGATAAAAAAAAATGTAGTACTCATATAATGTATGTATGAGTATATATGGTTTCCAATTAGTATTCTACACAAAAGTTAAAATATCTAATTACTGCTATTTTAATTAGAAAAGTTACAACATGTAATTCAACGCTACATGTATAATTCAATTATCAAAGAGTCATCTTAAAAAATGTAAATTTATTGTTGATTGACTTCATAAGTAAGGCCAGATTTTGAAAGTGTTTGTCCTAAATCCAATCATGTATGATGAGTTAGGAAGAACTTTCCTGTATTCTTATTTGATTTCATTAATATTAATAAAAGACTTGTTTTGGTTTTATTACGGGCTTTATCTATTTAAAGTTTTTTAAATTAGATGTTCCATAGTTTAGAGTAAAGCTTCTAGAATTATAAAGAGATTGTAATAGTGAGATCTAGAAGATGATAACTCTAGACTTAAACAGTTTCTGGTCATATGATAACTAATCGTAAGTTAGTGAATCCGCAAAGATTGGTACATACTATGCTTGCTCCCTTCAGGAGGATGTCTGTTCTCATAGGCATTTTTGTGGTGACACTATAGCTAGTATGTAAGTGCTTATTAATGAATAAGTTCACTGAACATGATTTGATAAGTTGGACAACTAATGGAGTTTACTCACGTGTCAATAGTTATTCACTGAGTGATAGTTGTACAAATGTCCTTAGACTTGAGATCGTTAAAGTTATCTTGTATATAATGAACTGTGCTTTGGTTTAGTCCTTAGTCTCAAGGACATCCATTAGGTCTATTCTGGGCATAGGGATTTGTGTATGGAGATAGTTAACAGTCAATAAAGAATCTACCCCTTCCAGTAAGGAAGTGAATATCCTATGTTGTTCTTAGTATGCGAGTTCTGGAATCTCTGGCCAGAGTGTATGAAATTAGGAAGGAGTTTCTAATTCGCATTAATATGAACTTTGCATTATGAATAAGAAATCATATGATTAAATTTGATAGGCGTGACACGAGATCCAAGCCTTATATTTAATCGGGATATTGTAAGGGTAGAAGGAATTGATTGTACGGTAACTAGTCACTGACAGGTTCTTGGTATTCTAAGCAGTGAATTCATATTATCCGGATAGTCGCGATATGTTGAGAAGCATCACTCACGATGTAGAATAAATATAATTAAACAGTTAATTATATTTAATGAATTTTAGAATTCATAAATAATAAATAAAAGTTTATTATTATTTATTTCTACTACCGGCTTAATATTGAACCTACAGGGTCACACCATAAAAAGATTAATTTATTGATGAAGGTAGTTTGAGAGAGCAAGTTGTTTCCTAAAGAGTTTAGAAAAATAATAATGATTAAAATAGTTTTAATTATTATTAAACATTTTATAAGATAAAGTGTGGGATTTATATAATAATATATATTGATATATTAATTATACTAAAACCTAGATGAGCCCTATAAATAGAAAGAGATGAGAAGAAAAAGTAGAGTGTGGTTTTTGTGAAAACCCTAGTAGCTAGAGGTAGCCTCCATCTTCTTCATCTCTCTCTCTCTCTCTCAAAAGAAAAAAAAAAAAAGAAGTGCCATTTTTATAAAAGCTTGTTTTATAAAAAGCTTCATCGAAGGATTAATCTTGGTGGATACCGGTAGAGTGCTTCACACTCTGAGGAGCAACTGCTAGCAACCAATTTTATAAAGCTTTGATTTTCAAGGAATGGTTACGATTCCTCCGCTCTCTTGATTTTATTTGCTTTTCAATATGTGCGATACATGGTTTTTACGGAATAATTGTTATATCACGCTTCCGCTCGTCCGTAAATTCCTTCATTATATGAATTAATCTTGACATATCCTCTTTCAATGATTTCCCTAATCAAATGAAAGCGCCGAAAAAAATGTTTGGAATTTTTATGAGACCTAGGTTTCTTGGCTTGTGCTATTGCTGAGTTGTTGTCACAATACAACATAATAGGCTTCTCAATGCAGGAACAACTCCCAACTCAGAAACAAATTTTCTCATCCAAACGGCTTCTTTTGCAGCCTCACTTACAGCTATATACTCTGCTTCCGCTGTAGAGTCAGTCGTTGTAGACTGTTTGGAACTCTTCCAACTAATCGCACCACCATTTAGAGTAAACACATACCCTGACATGGATTTGCTATCATCACTTTCTGATTGAAAACTAGAGTCAGTATAACCCTCTATTTTCAACTCAGATCCACCAAAAACAAGAAAAATATCCTTAGTCCTTCGCAAGTACTTAAGGATGTTCTTCACTTCTTTCCAATGGTCTTCACCTGGATCGGACTGATACTCGTCACACTAATTGAATAAGCAACATCAGGCCTAGTACATAACATCGCGTACATGATAGATCATATTGTTAAAGCATAAGGAATCTTACTCATACGCTCTCTTTCCTCAGGTGTCTTAGGAGACATCTTTTCGGAAAGGGATACTCCATGGCTCATCGGTATGAGACCTCTCTTGGAGTTTTCCATGCTAAACCTTTTAATCACTTTCTCGATTTATGTACCCTGGGTAAGACATATCATTCTTCTAGATCTATCTCTTTAGATCTTCATACCGAGAATGTAGGATGCTTCTCCCAAGTCCTTCATAGTGAAGTTCTTCGATAGCCACACTTTGACTGATTGCAGCATCGGTATATCATTTCCTATAAGAAGTATGTCATCCACATACAATACAAGAAATGTTATCGCGCTTCCACTAACCTTCTTGTAGACACATGGTTCATCTATGTTTTTGATAAAACCAAACTCTTTGATTGTCTCATCAAAACAGATGTTCCATCTACGAGAAGCTTGCTTCAATCAATATATGGTTTGTAGCAGCTTACACCCTAGGTGTTCATTTTCTTCGGAAACAAAACCCTCTGGCTGTGTCATATACACTTCCTCTTCAAGTTTCCCATTGAGGAAGGCCGTTTTCACGTTCATTTTCCAGATCTTATAGTCGTAGTAAGCAACAATCGCAAGCAAAATCCGAATTGATTTAAACAGGGCTAAAGGAGAAAAAGTTTCATCAAAGTCAATCCCTTTCCTTTGTCTGCATCCTTTCGCCATGAGCCTAGCCTTATAGGTCTCCACCTGGCCATCTACTCCAATCTTTTTTTTGTATACCCATTTGCACCCAATAGGCTTCACATCCTCTGGTGCTTCAACTAAAGTCCATACTTGGTTGGCATACATAGAATCCATTTCGGATTCCATGGCACTCTGCCATTTCTCTGAGTCAACATTACTCATAGCCTCATTATAGGTCATAGGGTCGTCATCATTAATGATTGACAACTCATTGTTATTCTCAATGACAAGGCCATAATACCTCCCAGGTTGGCGAGACACTCTCTCTGACCTACGAATGGGTTGTTCCACAGAAGGTTGTTCAATCTGAACAGGTGTTTCCTCTTGAACTGTAGTAGTTTGTGTTTCTTGAACTTCATTAAGTTCTATTTTGATCCCACTGTTCCCTTCAATGATAAACTGTTTTTCCAAGAAGGTAGCATGTCTGGAGACAAAAACCCTATGATCGGTGTAAAAGTAATATCCAAAAGTCTCTTTAGGATATCCCACAAACCTACATTTTACGGATCGAGATTCCAGCTTATCAGGGTCAACTTTCTTGACATAAGCTGGACATCCCCAAATCTTAACGTGTTTAAGACTCGGTTTCCTTTCTTTTCATATCTCATATGGAGTTTGAGGAACAGATTTGGAAGGCACCTTATTCAGTAAAAGGTTTCCAATGCATAACCCCAAAGGAATACTGGAAGATCTACATAGCTCATCATGGACCGAACCATGTCTAACAAAGTTCATTTTCTCCTTTCAGATACTCCATTCAACTATGGAGTATATGGAGGAGTCCACTGAGAGACTATACCATTTTTTTGAGATAATCTAGAAACTCTCCATTCAAGTATTCACCACCTCGATCTGATCGAAGAGTTTTAATACTATGTTTGGTTTGTTTCTCCAATTTATACTTGTATTCTTTGAACTTTTCAAAGGCTTCAGACTTGTGTTTCATCAAATACACATATCCGAATCTAGATCGATCATCTGTGAAAGTAATGAAGTGCGAAAATCCACCCATGGCTTGCGTAGACATTGGTCCACATACATCTGTGTGTACCAATCCTAGCAAATCTGTAGCCCTCTCTCCATGTCCACTAAATGGAGATTTGGTCATTTTACCCAATAAACAAGACTCGCATGTAGGATATGATTCAAAATCAAAGGGGTCAAGTAACCTTTCCTTATGCAATGTTCCCAGTCTATTTTCACTAATATGACCAAGTCTGTAGTGCCACAAATAGGTGAGATTTTCATCATCCCTTTTCCTTTTATTAGTATGTTAATTTTGTAGTAAATTATGCTCTACGTCACATACATATAGACCATTATTTAAAATACTACTACCATAAAGAACGTTATCTCTAAGAATTGAACGTTTATTATTCTGAATAACAAATGAAAATCCAGCTAAGTCTAACATGGGAATAGAAATAATATTCCTCACAATCGAGGGAACAAAATAACAATTATTTAAAACAATAGTCTTTCTCGTAGGCATATGTAAATCAAATGATCCTACAGCTTCAGCAACAACTCTTGCTCCATTTCCCATTCGTAGAATCACCTCCTCTTCATCGAGAGTCCTGCTTCTCCTTAGTCCCTGCAACGAATTGCTATGTGAGAACCACAGGCGGTATCTAATACCCAAGTAGAAATTTGATTTAATGACATATTTACTTCAATCATGAACATACCTTAATCAGAAGCGGCAGTCTCACTACCCTTCTTCTTCTTCAATTCTGCAAGGTAAACCTTTCAGTTCTTCTTCCAGTGCCCCACCTTGTTACAGTGGAAGCAAACAGCTTTGCTCTTGGGGTCTTCAGCTTTTGGTGGAACCGGCTTTTTATCACCTACTTTCTTCTTCTTGAGAGGGTTCTTCTTCCTTTTCTTAGGATTGGAACCTTCACCAATTAGAAGAATAGAACTCTTCTTAGAGGGAAAATTTGATTCCGCAGTCTTCAACATGTTGTGGAGTTCAGCCAGACTGACATCCATCCCAAAGAAAGCATTACTGAGATGTTTGAAAGATTTCACAGGCTGGTGACTGAGCTACAGATGAATGGAAAAGTCTACAGTACCAAGGAGCTAAACATGAAGTTTCTACTCTCTTGACCCAACCATCTGGAGCAAAGGGTCATCTCTCTCAGGGAAAGAGATTTGAACAAAGTTACATATGATGTGCTCTATGGTGTGTTGAAGACTCATGAGCTTGAGCTGTTACAGAAAAGGGCTATTCAAGCTAATCCAGGCAAGATGGTCAATACATTATGTGCCTTGATTGTAAACAAATCTATTCAGGACCTTGAAGCCTCTACAAGCCAACTGAGAATTGAAGAGATAGTGGATGAAGAACCTGAAGTGGAACTAGCTGTGATTGTTGTTGAGGAACAGGAAGAAGATGAGTTTTACACTCTTGAAGAGTTAGATGCAATGGAAAATACATCATTTGCATTTATGGCTAGAAAATTTCCAAACATCAGATTCAAGAGGAAACAACTCTTCAAACCAAGACCTCAAAACCATTCATTCAACAGGAGCAAAACACCTATGAAGCCAAACAAGAACAAGTTCAAAAATGGCTATGTGGATAGGTCATCTGTGAGATGTTATAGATGCAATGACCTAAGGCATTTTGCTAGCGAATGCAAGAAGCCTAAGAAGAAGGACAAGCAGTTCCTTGAGCTTGAAGCTAAGTATGAGGCCCTTCTTAGGAAGCAAACACCAGGCAAGTCCTACATAGCTGAAAGGAAGTGTTGGGATGATACTGACAGTGATGAAGAAGAGCATGAATTCTGCAATTATGCCTTAATGGCCAATTCCAAGGAAGAAACATCTTCATCAGATTCTCAGGTACCATCTCTCACTACCATAGATATGTCTGAATCCGAATACAAAGTTATGATTGAACAATTATCTGTTCAGATGTTTAATATTATACTAGTATGACTGTTACTAATGAAGAAATTGTGAAACTGTCTGCTAAAAATGAAGTGTTAAACAAAAGAATGAGGAACTAGAGCTAACTGCTATGCAAGTAGAAAACCTTAAGAAAGATGTTGAATATCTAGAGAAAAGGTTCCATATGCTAGTTAGATTATAAAGGCTCTTAGGGATGAGATTGCTGAGAATGAATTCAAACTTAGAACATTTAAGAACTCCTCTAGTTTGTTGCAGTCATATCATGAGAAACATCAAGAGAATGCAAAGGCTGCTATTGGTTTTGACTATGACGCTCTCAGAAAAAGGAAAGTCTGTGATATCACTAATAATGATAAGGTTGTTCATGAGAATGTGCCTCATGTTTTGAAAAATGCTAAGGCACCTATTTTTAAAGAATAAACACTTGAAATTGACGAGGAAGCCTTCCTCATCAAGCAAAATGTTGGTTGATGAGGATGAAGCACAATCAAGTAAACAACCAGCACCCTCTAAGAGTGAGAGTGTTAAATTGAAAACCAAGAAGCCTGTTGGAGTTGGACATAAAACTGAAAAATATGTTAAGTTTGAATCAGCTAGAAAGAATGAATCTGTGAAAAATGTGGCTAAGAAGAAACAAAACAGAAATGGCAAACTAGGGATTAACAAAGATAATAATTATGCTTATGTGCCAAATGCCCCTATAAAAATATGTCAAAACTGTTTCAGTACTAATCATTTAACTCATTCTTGCAAGAAACCTATTGGTAGTGTGCCTAAAACTTTTTATGATTGCTCTGTGCCTTTAAGACATAGAGATTCTCCATTCTGTGATAAATTTGACTGTATGCCATG
The DNA here is from genome assembly GCA_036435485.1 of Saposhnikovia divaricata. Lineage (NCBI taxonomy): Eukaryota > Viridiplantae > Streptophyta > Magnoliopsida > Apiales > Apiaceae > Saposhnikovia > Saposhnikovia divaricata. The sequence continues at coordinate 64,863,065 of CM071598.1, forward strand.
CAATATGAATGTTATGACTAGCTGTTTCAATTTGAGAAGACAATTCAATGATGGTTGTATCAGTCACAATTCTCACACACACACTACACAAGGTCAAAGTCTTCAAGTCGTCCTAGAGCTAGGAAGGTACCTCTGTCACCTAAGTCTGAGAACTCAAGTTCTAAGACTCCTAGCTGTGATAAGAAGACTAGCCTAAGAAAGTTGATAAGCATGTTGTTTATGATAAGACTGTTTCTAAGCCTAGTGGACCCAAACTAGTTTGGGTACCAAAGAAGAAGTAATACATTTATGTTTGCTGGGTAAAGAAAAGGAAAATAAAGTCATTTGGGTGTTGGACAGTGGATGCTCAAACTATATGACTGGTGATATGGCCCTGCTATCACAGTATGAAGAAAAGGATGGCCCTATGGTTACTTTTGGAGATGACAGCATTGGTAATACATTTGGACATGGAAAACTGAAAGTTGGTAATGTCATTATTGTAGATGTAGCAATGGAGGATTCTGTTCGCACAAAATATCCTTACCTTTTTTAATCAGGTGCGTTATTTGAATTTCGAGGACGAAATTCTTTTAAGGGGGGAAGAATATAATATCCCAATATTTTAGTTAATTATTGAATTGTTAATATTTGTAAAATATATGTTAAAATATATTTATTTATGTTATATTCTAGATATATCTAGAAGCTAATGTTGGAGTCCTAATTAGATTTTAAGTATTTATGATAAGTTTCAGTTAAGTTGTTAAATAAATCCTATCATCTATCTCTATTAGTTTGTGCTGATCATGTCGTCCTTATAAATATATAAGTTATTATACGCGTATAGGGACAATGTTGTTCAAGATAGTCTGGGTCTTTAGGTAAGATCAATTGAATTACTAATACATAGGTACCAAGACTTTGGTTTGTACTATTTATTATATTCTTTGTTTTAAGTGTTTAATGGTATAAGTGCAGCCGTACAGTAGCGAGGCTAGCAAATTTCCAAAGCATTCGGTCTCGAGAGTATCAAATACAGTAAGGTTGGATTTTGGCTATAGTACATTTATATAAATATTTTATGTTGAATGTTGAACTCATATTTCCTCTTTAATAATTTGTATACAATTTCAGTGTTTCACTCATCCATTCCTAGAGTACAACTTAGTCGTGATCTTCGAATTCCGGTCAATCTATTATTGTAAGCCAGTCGTACTTTTCTTTTTATATACATGTACAATTTTCATTTTGTATATTATCTGTTTATTAGTTCTTTATTTTTTATTTTTTTGTATAATGTTTTGGTAGTAATTTTCGTTTTCTTATGTTTGTCTTTATTATTAATATTATTGTTAATATATTGGCTTATAAAGTTGTGTTATACTAGATTAAAGTTATATATGTACATAATAATTTATCTTATTAGTTTCCAAAATGATACTTATTATAAAATAGAATATTAGTTTTAATTTATTTATATATACATTGTTTTGACAAATGGGTATGTTAGTTGATCCGGTCATTTTAGTATATTTTTGGTGCTAGTGTCACTGTATCTATGATTTAATTAATAAGTCATTTTGCATGTAATCATTTTCATTAAATTTTGGTTACTTATCTCCATATTTGGATTAAATATGCATGCATGTTCCAGTGAAGTCTCGGAAGTTGAAAGTTGTGTTAGCCATGGACATTTCATTTGGTCTGGTATTAGCTTCAAATATCTCTAGTTTATTTCTATTCTTGGTGGAATTTTTATTTTAATGAGTTTCTTAATTTGTGACATTAGATTTCCTTCCCTGCGTATAGTGTTGGGGTATACTAGCTAGTCCCTGTTAATTATTAATACTTGTTAACTCACATTTTGCTCACTGGTTTTACCATAATTATTTTAGACTATTAGTAACACCTCTTGTATTTTGATTAATTGAACCGGTTCGGGTGCTTTTTAGTTAACTGGTCCTGATCACCTACTATTTTAGTTACATTATTTAATCAAAATCTTTATGGATGTGAAAGTCACACCCATCATGTGATTTTTATAATAATTGTTTACATCAAATTAAAGTTATATATATACCTTGTACTTCTCTTGATAATTAATTTAAGAGTTATACATGTTTTTTTTTGTACTAATATATGGTTACGAAATTTATTTTTTAGATTCGAATAAGGACTATTAGCAGTACACTTGAGTTCGGATATTTTACGGTTAGCTCAATATTTATATCAGGTACGAATTCTTGGTTTTTTTTTTATTAATAAATATTCGTTAAATTTATTGTTGATTCGTTTTCTAAAATTGTGACTTTATTGTACTCCATGTGTATCTACTTGTACACATTCTCAGTTTCATTTCAAATTCCTTATTTTTGGATTTATTGTTGTTTTGACTCGTACATATTATTTTATTTCGCATTTTCTTGCGACATTGTTTATTTTGTTTCATTTTGTGCAACGAGTCAAGCAACCTTTGTAACCTATTTGTTGGGCTCTTAGACCGATCTGTGTGGGTTAATCACAGACAATGTTCACATGGAGTTCGGAGTAAAGGTGAACTAGGCACCTACTCGTATCGGTGGGTGAGTATACGAGCACGTCTCTGGGGTATGAGATGTGATTAGATCATGATCGTTATTGCATTGTTGGGATGTTTTATACATTCCTTATTTCTTCTTCTGGATTACCGAAGAAGGAACCATTGTCCTGTACTTCGCTGGTGATTGGAGTTAGCGAGTATAGTTTTGTGTAAGAGACCCATATTGTACCCACCTTACTTGTTATTCGGCCTTATTTTAAATTTCGTTGTCAACCTCATTGTTTAATTTATTATTCCATTGATTTGTTTAACATCGATAATTATTTCAGAAATATATTGTTGATCTCTTTATCACCTTTTGTTATATCGTTGTGTCGGTAAGACACAATCCACTCATTTTTAAATTTCATGTCGTATTTATATAATATTCGTACAGAGCATCTGGCTCACTCTTTATTATTTCCTTTCCGCAGGTAAATAGGGGTAAAGCGGGAAGAGTGATGAGTGCCACCCAGTCTTTAGTAGAGCTTTGGCCTAGTGGTTTATGGATTATGAGAACTCATTTTATTAGTTTTGAACATTTCTAGTATCGTTACTTTGGATATTTAGACCACGTACTTTTATTTGGATTATTGATGTTGGTTTATTGCAGCTTTATAAGGTTTGGAATTGTTTAAAATGTAGTTTTAATTGTTATATTAGTAGGGTGTTAACTGACAGGGGTTTCAAGGTGAAGTTTGACAAAGATGAATGTTTAATTACTCATAAGAAGACTGGTGAACTTGCTCTATCTAGAGTAAGGAAAGGAAGCCTGTTTGTAGCCAATATGGATTCTACAAACAAGGATAGAATTTGTTACATTTACACAAAGGCATAAAATGAAGATTATTGGTTGTGGCATAAGAAGTTATCACACTTGAACTTCAAAGCCATTAGCTCTTTAGTCAAAAGAGGGTTAGTGAGAGGCATGCCCACACTTGAATTCTCTCAAGAAGGAGTGTGTGAGGCTTGTCAGAAAGTAAAGATGAAAAGGTCAAGCCACAAGTCGAAGATAGTAACATCAATAACCAAGCCCTTACAACTAATTCACATGGATTTGTTTGGGCCTGTCAATATTATGTCACTAGCAAGAAAGAAGTATGCCTTGGTGATGGTTGATGACTTTTCAAGGTATACATGGGTGGAATTTCAAGCATTAAAGGATGAGGCTCCACAAGTAATCATTGTGCACATAAAAAAAGTTGATAAAGAAGCAAAAGCTAACAATGCAAGTGTGATTGCATTGAGGAGTGACAATGGAACAGAGTTCAGGAATGCCATCCTTGAAGCATTCTGCAAAGAGAATGGTATTTCACAACAATTCTCAGCTTCAAGGACTCCACAACAAAATGAAGTTGTTTAGAGAAAGAATAGAACTCTAATTGAGGCTGCCAGAACAATGTTACTTGATGCAAAGATGCCTACATGTTTTTGGGCTGAGGCTGTGACCACTGCATGCTATATTCAAAACAGAACACTTATCAACAAAAACACTAGAAAGACACCGTACAACTTGATAACTGGAAAGAAGCCCACACTTAAGCATGTTCATGCTCTTGGAAGCAAATGCTTTGTGTTAAAGGATAACTCAGAATACGTTGGAAATTTTAATGCAAAGGCATTTGAAGAAATATTTCTTGGCTATTCTATGGAGAGAACAGCTTACAAGGTTTATGTCATTAGTCAAAAGAAGGTTATGGAAAGCACAGATGTAACATTTGACAACAGTAAACTACCTGGTCTAGAAGAAGCCGATGATGAAGACAGAGATCCTCTAAGATTTGAAAATATGGATGATTCTGATGAAGAGATTGAAACTGAAGCTGAGACTACAGCTCAACAAACTTCAGTGAATGATGAAACAAGGAAAGAGTTTGTGCCAATCAACAGTGAGAATACAAGCATCCAAGACACACATGTGAATGGGAGCACTTTCATAGGGGGAGGAAATGAATATGATCATGACTTGGATGGTGAAGCAACATCAAATATGAAGAATCAAACTGAACATTCAAGAAAATGGGATAGATCACATACTGCAGAGCAAATAATTGGAGATCCAAATGCAGGAGTGAGAATAAGAAGAGCAACTCAAAACGAATGTCTATTTGGTTGTTTCCTGTCCCAAGTTGAGCCTAAGAAACTTGATGATGCACTGTTCGATCCAGACTAGATTATTGCTATGCAAGAGGAGCTGAATCAATTTGAAAGAAATAAAGTATGGGAACTTGTGCCTACACCAAAGGACAGAACCATTGTTGGAACAAAATGGGTTCTGAAAAATAAGATGGATGAAGATGGTGTGATTGTAAGAAACAAAGCAAGGTCGGTTGGAAAAGGTTATTCTCAACAGGAAGGCATTGATTATGATGAGACTTTTGCCCCTGTTGCCAGACTGAAAGCCATCAGAATTTTCTTGGCATTTGTTGCACATTCAAATTTCAAAGTTTATCAAATGGATATCAATAGTGCATTTCTGAATGGAGAGTTGGAAGAAGAAGTATATGTGCAACAACCACCTGGCTTTGAGGATCAACATTTCCTAGAATTTGTCTACAGATTCCTTAAGGCACTTTATGGGCTTAATAAGGCTTCAAGAGCATGGTATGACACTCTGTCACAATTTCTTCTTGAAAATCATTTCATTAGAGGCACATTGGACAAGACATTATTTTGCAAGAAACATGGTAATGATATTATCCTAGTTCAGATCTATGTGGATGATATCATTTTTGGTTTTACTAAGGAGAATTTGTGTGAAAGATTCTCTAAACTCATGCAAAGTAGATATGAGATGAGCATGATGGGAGAGTTGACATTCTTTCTTGGATTGCAAGTCAGTCAGAGAAAGGATGGTATCTTTATCAGTCAAACTAAGTACATCAAAGATCCATTGAAGAAGTTTGATCTAGAAGATAGCTCACTTGCAAAGACACCCATGGCCACTGCCACTAAATTGGATGAAGATGCAAAGGGTAAGAAAGTATATATTTCAGTTTACAGAGGCATGGTTGGTTCTCTACTCTATCTCACTGTAAGTAGGCCAGGCATTATGTGTGCAACATGTCTATGTGCAAGGTTTCAGTCAAATCTAAAGGAATCACATATGATTGCTATCAAAAGGGTCTTTAGATATTTGAAGGGCACTCCAAACTTGGGTCTGTGGTATCCTAAGGACACAGCGTTCAATCTGGTTGGTTATTCTGATGATGATTATGTTGGATGCAGAGTGGATAGGAAAAGCACCTCAGGTAGCTTCCAGTTCCTTGGACAAAGGCTAGTCTCTTGGTACAGCAAGAAACAACAATCTCTGTCAACTTCCACAGCTGAGGCTAAATACATAGATGTTGGAAGTTGTTGTGCTTAAGTGCTTTGGACTTGGATTGGAAAAGATTCCTATCATATGTGACAACACAAGTCCAATCTCTATAGTTGCAAATCCTGTCAATCATTCTAGAACAAATCACATTGACATCAGATATCATTTTATTAGGGAACATGCAACCAATGGAACAATTAGCTGATATATTCACTAAGCCATTGGATGAAGCCACCTTCACAAGGTTGGTTAGTGCGCTTGGAATACTGATTCTTTAGAATCTGGCTAAGTGAAAATATCAACTAAATTGTTGCAGAAGTAAACAATTATTTTATCTAAATGTTCAATATTTTGAAGTAAGTGTTGGCTGAGATGTGATTTATAAATATTTCTAGTTTGTTGTATATGTGAAAATCATATTTTATTAACTTGAAATTTCTATAAAATTTTAAGTAAGTCACTACTTAATTTGTTAGAATATTCTTCAGTGAATATTTCTGGTGAATTTTGAAAGATAGTGAAAATTGAGTTTTATGAGTGTAAGAATATCTCGATAAGTCAGACTTTTCTAATGATTCATTGTATGCCAATGCTCGATTTCTCGAATAAGCCTTTTAGAGCACTCTTGAGTTCTCGAATTAGGTCTTTTGGAGATATCGAACAAAGACATACTTGACTTCTCGAATATGCTATGTAAGTTCTCTAATGACTGAGTTCTTGAATAGTATTCCTTAAATTCTCGAATCATTTGAAAAGGCTGAATTCTCGCTGAGCGTCAAACCACTTTTTGGCTTTTGTCTGAAACTTTTAACTCATTCATAAAACATCCTTTATTCAATTTTTAAATTGAATAAACTGCCAGCTGTCGGTTTCTACCTGCTTGAGTTATCGAATAAGCCATATTTGACATATCGAATAGTTGCTTTTCACTTCTTGAATACCTGACTTGTCGATACAAAACATGTATCTAATCGACAATTCAAGTATCCCTATTTATACATCTCTACAACTATTCTATTCATTTCAATCGATTTCTCAAGCACCCACTCCTCTGAAAAAGAAAAACCTTAACCGTTGAAAGCCAAATTTCTTCTTCAAACATTCAACTTCTCTTCTCTCTAATCTTTACAAATGGCAAACAAACAGTTCAACACCAACTTCATCGCCATATCTAGCGATGTCGAAGCACCCAATGCTAATTATAAGTGTTTCATGAAGTAGCTGATTGAATCGTACATCAAGGATGCTCTAATTGCTAACCCAGTCCTATATCTAGACATACTAGAGAAATTTTAGAATTCTGCGAATGTTGAAGTAAATGCCCTAGAGAACGCTACAGAGTCCTATACTGTCTTCTACAAGATTCAAGAGAAAGAAGTCATAATCACCACCGAAGACATGAACAAGGCACTGGGACTTCAACAAGAGTCATATAATCCCTTGGTAAAAAATGACGTACTGGAGGACTTCTTTACATTCATCAGGTATTCAACCGATATCAATATTTGGCATTTGAATAGGAAGTTTTTGAGAAAAGAATGGAGCTTTGTGTTTGCAACACTTCTGCACGTATTTAATGCTAGAAAGTCCAGTTTCGATCAAATCAGTGCGCCTGTACAATAGATAGGGTATTCCTTGGCCTATTATAGGAAAATCAATGTTGGGCTTTTGATAATGCAGGAGTTGTATGGGAGACTTGGCAAGGACTCATCCAAGAGAGGTAATGATATCTTTTTCCCTCGTTTTATTCAATCTGCACTAAATTATGTAGATAATACTTTGATTGGATTGCCTGGGATGGTAAAAAATAAAATAGGCTATCCTAAATCCATGTCCAAACTCATTTTTGGAAATTTAGATGCAAGGAATGTTGTGGATGTAAGAATTGAGATTACTCCATATGTGACGGAAATCTTTAAGACTTACCCTCACAACAAGCTAACATTTGCCTCAAAATCTGAGTAAGCACCGCCCAAGCAAGTAGTACAAACTGCTAACCCAGGGCCTGCTACCCAACCCTCTCAACCAAAAACTCTACCAAACACTGAGCCAACTACATCATCCTCTCAACAGGGTGATGTTAGTAAGAAGAAGAAGAAGAAGAAGAAGAAGAAGAAGAAGAAGAAGAAGAAGAAGAAGAAGAAGAAGAAGAAGAGAAGAAGAAGAAGAAGAAGAAGAAGAAGAAGAAGAAGAAGAAGAAGCAAACTGCTTTTGAACCATTGAACATTTTATCTGAAGCAGCTTCGAATATTGAATTAGGCTTAGAAACTGAGGAACCTGTGTCACCCTTACAAAATCCAAAGAAGCAGAAATCTAAGAAAACCACCTCTTCAATCACACAAATGGATGAAGTTGTAAAATCAGGGGCAAACAGCTCACTAGATGTACTCTCTCAACAGGGTGCATCTATAGAATCAAGCATTCTCCCCAATGCATAATCTTGTAAAGAGTCAGCACATGGGTGTGATAAGGCTGGCACAACACTAAGTGGAGAGCACATCACAACTGAAACTCCCTCTATTTCTTAGGGGGAGTTTCCAAAATCTGTTCTAAAAGACACTTCTCTTCCAGAATCTTTCACTCATATTTCTTTGCAACCTGCAACTCAGGCAATTGAGGAGCAAGGCCTTGATCACCAAGAATTCCTTCTCTTGGTGAGCCAATGGTTCAAGTGACTTGGTGCTTGACACCCTGTTCACCACCCAGGAACCACATTCGGTTGGTGAGGGAGTGCATGTTGGGGACATCCTGATGACACCAACAAAAACACAGAGGTTCCACTAGTTTTCAATAGAGACTCTTTGACTGTGTCACCTGATGTTGTAATTCATCCCACTTCTGTGGAGACAACATTGGGAGAGTCAATCCATCCGGTTATAGAAGTTGCATCTGTAACTGAGGAGTCTAGCTTGCCTAGCTCTAGCTCTGACTTTTTGTCTCAATGGCTAAAGCCTGTGCAACATGACAGTATCGGGATCTGCTCCACCACAATTGATTTTTGAAGCAATCCAAAGCTTTGATGTGGATTAGATTCCTGAGTTTGTTAAAATAGCCCAAAACCTGGTCACCTCAAACCTTCCCAATTCTGATTATGAATCCATTCTTCTATGCCATAAAGAAGACATGGCATTACAAAAAGAGAAGATTATTGATGAAGGTGAGAGAAATGGAAATGTTGATAGCTGGTTGAACAATTTTGGCAGTGTAAGTCTGGATGAAGCACTTCAATATCTGAGAGAGGAGTATCTCACTTCACTGAGTTCAAATGCCAAAACTCTCTCTCCTACAAAAATTTATGAAGCTTTCAATGATGCCTATAAAGAGAGTTTAAAGGCTGCTCATTATCTAGTAAAGGGAGTCCAATCAGAAATTGAAAATGTTTACAAGGACACCTCCTCAGTAATGAGTGAGATCAATCAAAAGCTGAACACCGAATTCCCTCAGCTTGATAATCTCATCATAAAAGTTAAAGCATCGGTGGTAGAAGAGCAAAAAACAAGAACTGTTATATGTGATTTGAATGACAAATTCAAGGAGCTTTCCAAGCAGGTGGCGAATCACATTTAGAAATCTATTTACTCCAACTCTTACATCAATGTCATGTGGAGAAACCAATATGGAGATAAGGCAGTTACTGATGTCCCTCTGCATGACATAAAGAAATCTGAGGTTGAAAGACTCAAGGATCAATCACTATCTTGTTTCAAAGATGCACACTAATTGACTAAAGTGGACAGTTTGGAAACGGAAGTGAGCTCTCTCAAAATTCTTAATGCTGAGCTCAAAACATCTGTAGCACTTCTCAATGACAATTTGGACACTCAAGCTACTACTACTGTTGATGTTCTTCTTAATCAATAACAGATGCTTTCTGCAATGCTGAAGCATATGGGCTTACCTCAACCAGGATATTCCACCACTGTCACACCTCCAACATCTTATCTACACCCAAGGGTTAAATCAAAGGCACCTGTGTCTGACACCAAGCCTAAGGGGGGAAGAGTAATCTAAATCTCAAAATCTCTGAGTTCAAAGTAAGGCAACCTGAGAAACAAAAGCAAGTAGTCAAGGAGGGTGAGCTGAAGTTGAAGAAAGTAGCTATGGCTGTAGATGAAGGGGCCAAACTAAAGCAAGTGACTGTAGTAGAAGTGGCCAAGTTACCAGAAGAAAATCAACCCCAACCACCTCCTCAAGATTATGATTTCTAAATACCTGCCATTGCCAAACAATATCCTCAAGCTGAACCAACAGAATTCAATGATGTTCTTTCTCATAGGGTGTGTCAAGAAGTTGCCAATTCAAATTTATATCATGACATAGCCTTCTTAAAGCATCTACAGAATCTTAGGAAAAAGACCAACTTCCAATACTTTGACTACATCAAGATTCTTGTGCAAGACATATTTCTGGTCACTGTAGTGAGAAGGCAAGTCATTCAAAACAACCCTCATGCTATCATCACCACCGAAGATAGAGAAGTTCTAATCCACACTACCAAATTTCTCTTTCATATCCACATTGAAGCTCTACAAGTTCTATCTTGCTCTGAAATTGTAATGTTCATCAAGAAGATAGAATCAAAAGGGATATCTGACAACATCACTCTGCATGAGATTCTTACAAAATGCATGAAGTCACAATTACCTCAGGTAATTTCTCAGCCTCACTGCATCTTATATGAAGCAGATACAGGCATTGTCTCTTTCAGATTTGGTCATCACCTCAAACCTAGCAACATGCCTACAATCAAGTATTTGGCTGGGGCTTTACAATCAAGAAGAGGAAAGTCATAAACTGAGATTTTAGCCCTGGACATTCTGATTAAGTTTATTAATTCATAGTAAAATATTCATCTTGCTTCCAGAAGAGACAAGTCAGGAAAGAGGGATGGAGATGATCAAGATCAGGGTAGTAGCAAGGATAGATCCCAAAGGAGAAATAAGGATGATGAATAAATAAGGAAGAAAAGTGGTAAAGGCAAGAAAGGTGATGGTGATAAAGGTGGAGAATAAGTATACACAAGGAAGAGTGGAAAACAGCAAGCCTTAAGTATCACTAACAGTACTCTCACCACTACTCAAGGCTCTATGTCTAGGGTGGATGCAGTTAGTGATGGCTTAACAAAATCTAAATATATGGCTTCTGAAACTATCTTGCCACTCCTGCCAAAGAAACCTCAACTCAAGAAACCCTCCGTATGTCCATAAGTAAACTGCTAATGGTGTACTACAATGGTCCAAAGATAAAGGCTACAAACTTCTCTCTAGTGACAAGATGCAAAAGCTAAAAATCAAGTCTAAGGCTAGAATGGCAAAGAAAGTGAAGACACATGTATCCCAAGCCATCACAATTGTACCAGGACTAGACCTACCACCCCTTGATGAAGATTATGATGAAGATCAAGTGGAATTTCTACTAGCACAAAGATTTTATCATGTGGCAATTGTGGATGATTGTTTGGAGTTCAAATATTCAGATGGGAGACAGATGAAATTCAAGCAAAGGATGTGTCAACACTGGGGAAAACTGTATGACATTGAAAGGATAATTGCATTATTAAACATTGAAGATAAGGTGGAGAGGGTTTGGAAGCTGGAACTTGCAGACTTTGTGAAGATGAAAAGAGATCATGAAGAGAGGTTGAGAAGGGATACTATAGAAAAATGGAGAAAGACAGAGGAGGAGCTTGATGCACTTGAAGCCAAAGCAGAAGAGTTAAGGGCTAAAGGGTTGTGTAGAGTTCAGTTCAGTCCCTATGTTGTAAAGTATAGAAGGAAAAATGGAGATAATGTCAATATCAGAATGAATCTGGTCAACCATTACCCTGCAAACTTATTGAATCCAGTACTTGAAGATTTTAAGGATTCAATCTTACTTGAAGAAATTGATGCTATGAAAGACATCATAAAAGCTATGGACGAGAATGCAAGGAAAGCTGAAGAAAGGATGAAGAAGGAATATGATGATCTACAAGACAAAGCTCAAGGGATGAACTCAATGGAAAATGGTTAGTATTTCTTCATAGTTTGTAAGAATCTCTTTCTAACTCTATCCATGCTATCAATCAATTCATACCTGTACTGTTCAAGTCATATCATTATGTATGTTAGGCTTGTTATCAGACATAAAATTGTGACTAAGGGTCTTACTCATAATTTGGGGGAGATTGTTAGTCACAGAGACATGCCTGTATACATCTAATAACAAGCTTAATTTTTTTTAATGCTTTGCATTACCTACATGACCTCTTAATTGAGGAACCCTCTTGTTGTAGAGTTTCTGCTTGCATTTAGTACTTGTAGTAGGTATCAAAACTCTAGCTGTGTAACTGTATAAATCTAGTCATATAATAATGCTTGAAAGAAGATCTAGAGATCATGCTTCAAGCTTGAAGAAGAAAGTTGTAGAAATAAACACGGTTGGAATTTGAAGATTGAAGATTTGCCTAAGTACTAATTCGAGAAGTATTTTGGTCTATTCGAGAAGTCAAGTTTTCGAGAAGTGAGAGATTCGACATGTCTAATACTCTATTCAAGAACTCAAGAAATCAACATATCAAGATCCCATTCGAGTTCTCAAAGAGCCATCAAGTCAAGTTACATTCGACATCTCAAGAACCTAGAAAGCTATTCGACATCTCAAGGTTTCCATGAGTAAAAGGCTTCATTCTATAAGTCAAGGATTCCTGAAGAAATGATTCATTCGAGAAGTGGATTCGATATGTCAAGAAACTCATTGTTCGAGAACTTAGAGTTATCGATGCAACCAACTCTAGTTCTCGAATCAATCACTTAGTCATTTCACGAATGGATTCTTGAAGACAAAATACTGAAGCTGTACAAGTCAGAAGTCTGCAACAAGCCAAAACACTTTCAGGACCATAGTACTGTAAAGTGTATATGGAAAGTCTACACGAAGCTTAGAGAGATGTCAATGGAGACAAGCTGCTAAAGTAGTGGATCTGAGTAGGTTAAAGAGAATATTCAAATTACATGTTGCTTAGACGAATACTAAAAATGGATAGACAAGTTAGAAAGTTTATTTGTCTGTCACTACATTTGTAGTAAGTAGGCTGTACACGTATTCTATAAGTGTACAACCTCACTTCTTTAGCAGTTAAGGTTTAGAAACACAAAAATAATTTTTGTATTGAACATCTCTCTGAGAAAAACGAAGCTGAGAATACTAACATTTGTATTCACAGATTGTAGCAAAAATCTTTATCTAATACAATGTTAGATTAAAGTGAGTGTTGTGTTCTTGTGTTTTGTTTCCGCACTTATATATTCTGTTAAATACAAATACACACACACTTAGCTACACGAACATAGATTCAAACCTTCACACAAACTGTTCTTAAGATTCAAATCAAAAGAAAAGTTTGGAAATACATTCACCCCCCTCTGTATTTCCTTGTGTGTATTCTATACTCAACAAAGTTCAAGAAAAACCAAAGAGAAAATTAGTCAATGCTTTAAATCCTTAATTTCTGCAATGCAGTTCTAGAGATGACCAGAAGATGACCAAAAGATTAAGATTTGTGAAAAGAACATACAGTATATGGATTGGAGATGTATAACGATTAATAAGATGTCCCAGAAAAATGCATCAGGAAAAGTAAGTCCTTCCTTATAGCTAAACCGAGGCAACAGAAACATAAAAAGGCAAGAGAATCCAAGTACAAATGCTTCACTTACAGTTTCATTCCGAAGTAGGAGAAAAAGGACCAAGTGGAATCCTCTTATGACTTGTTTATCAATTAAGAAAATGTCTAGATTCAAAATATAACGGAACCAACATATAAACAAAAAAATTGCGTACCTATTTTATCTATTACAGTGCAAAGTTTGAGGTGTAGAATATTGAAGATGGAAAAAAACCCATCTACAGATGGTATATTGGAAGAAGATCTGATGGAGGAAAATTGTGTCAGTTATTTCCTTCCATAACATAATAAATTACATATATTCAGTTACCAAAATTTTGGAAGTTTGCTAAAATCATGGAGGAAAATCTTGTCATTTATTGCTTTCCATAACAGAATATTGCATAAAATTTATTTTAGATCCAATGGGTCATATCCATTTTAAAACGGGTCATGTACTAACCAAGTATATCTTGTATTGGATGATTATTAATGGGTAAACGGGTTTTATCCATTGGATCATTAAATATGTCAATTGTCTAGAATGACCTTCCAAATAAGCAGGAATGTAAATGTTAACACAAAATCACGCAAGTGTACGTGGTCACAAGTAATATAGATATAAATCAAGTTCATTCCGCAAAGATCTGGTTAGGTTTCAATTCAGTAGATGTACCTATGCAACAATGTATGGTTTTAACTCACTGCTAAGACAATTAACGAATTGGGGGTTTTGATTCTCTAAACTTAACTAAGATACCAATTATCAAACTAAGAATTAATTAACTAATGAGATTTAAGACTGATTTACTTATATGAGAATAAACATGGGGTCCTAACTTCATTAAGTACTTCACTTAGATCTAATGCCTTTAATCACTATGTGCAATGGTTATGACATCTGATCGGATAACACGAAACAAGTACACGCTACCTGTCAGCATACGTATACCAAGCTACCCATTAAGGCTGTAATTCGAGTCGGGTGGCTCGCGAGCCTACCCGGCTCGAACTCGTTTAACTGAACCCGGCTCGACTCGAGCTCGTAAACGAGTCGAGCTCGGCAGCGATTTTAGGCTCGTTTATATAAACGAGCCGGTCCGGGTATGTGCCGAACTCGAATGAAACCCGGCTTGAAAACTCGAACTCGACCCGGCTCGAAAACTCGAACTCGACCCGGCTCGAGCTCGTTTACAAATTTTTTTGTTGCTTTTTCAAAATATTGTTTCTATTTTTTAAAAAATGTTTCTCGACGATCCAACCGTACGGATGTCGAGATGTATTTAATTAAATGATATTCCCAAATTTTCAAAAAATAAAAAATTAATTTGGTTGGAGATCTTAATAGAACACTACTATATTGTCTAGTACTCGTAACTAGTGCTTCATCCCAAATTATTTTTTCTATTTTTTTAAAAATATTTCTCGACGATCCAACCATAAGGATGTCAAGATATATCTAATTAAATGATATTCCTAAATTTTCAAAAATAAAAAATTAATTTGGTTGGAGATCTAAATAGATAACTACTATATTGTCTAGTACTCGTAACTAGTGCTTCGTCCCAAATTATTGTTTCTATTTTCTTAAAAATATTTCTCGACAATCCAACCGTACGGATGTCAAGATATATCTAATTAAATGATATTCTCAAATTTTCAAAAAATAAAAAATTAATTTGGTTGGAGATCTTAATAAAACACTACTATTCTTGTTATATTTGGTTAAATACATGAAAATTAAATAATTTTTTATTATACTTAATTTTTTTGATAATTTGTAAATTAAATACTTTCTAACATCTTGCTTGTTTACTTTTTATTATGTGTAAAGATGTTTATATAATTAATAAGTAATTTTCAGATTTTTTTTTTAAAAAAATAATTTTTAAAATTTTAAAAACAAAAAAAAAAAATCAATGACTAAACGAGCTACCCGGCTCGACTCGTTTAACTGCTACCCGACTTGGCTCGTTAGACTAGCGAGTAAACTCGACCCGACTCGTATAATAAACCAGCCGGGTTCGGCGGGAATTTTCGGCTCGTTTATTAAACGAGCCCGGCTCGACTCGTTTAAAAAAACCCGACTCGATTTAAAGCTCGTCTCGAACTCGCCCGGCTCGACTCGAATTACAGCCCTGATCCACAAAAGAGATAGAAGATGAATAGACACTAATTATGCTTAGACCCTATATGTCTATAGAATTTGAAAACATTACGGTTGAAGAGCAAGTTATCCATAAAGATCACACAGGGCAGTATAAGTATTTTAATCTTACACTACGAATCACGTTGATAAACAATCATGAACCTATGCTAGCATGGCAAGTTCTAAATCTCAAGATCCACTTTCACTTCACAAGAGATTAACAAATTAGATGTTAGCTACGCATCTAACAATTAAGCATAACCATACGAGGATATCAATTATACATCACACACGCATCTTTAATGCATCAAGATACTAAATCTCCATAAATAAATCCGTTAGAATCCCACGATAACGATTAGTTCATAATCGAACCTTTCGTCACCATGGGATTTGATGAAAACATGATATAAGACAAAGTATGAATGAAAGAGGTAATATTATTAAAACAAAGAGTTGAGAAAACAAATCTAGAATCCAGAATATCGCCTAAGAAAAGAATACAAAAGATGAAGTAGATCTAGATCCGTTGCTTGTCACGAGCGTTGAATCTTCCTCTCCTTTTCTCCCTTGCAATTCTAAGTTATATTCGATAATAATCATGTTTGAGGACGCTATGATATGTTTATATAAGTCCTTGAAGTCTTCCCCAGCAAGAAAAGTCAAAAAATACCAAACAGATTCAAAACAGGAAAGAATTTTAGACTTTCTAGAACAATTCTCGGAATGGACAGAATGCCCTCGAGGCCGCGGCCTAGAGTACGGGCGCCGCGGCCTAGCACCAGATCTGCCCGCATTTTTTTCCTTTGCTATTTCCTTCGTTTCGCCGTCGTTTTGCCTTCGTTTCCTTTCGCTCTTTTTGCCAAGGATTCCATACTTCAATTGCTTGACTCCAAATCTCCCAAGGACTGTATGGAAGACCTCATTCTTCATTAAAAACTCAAAATCCACACCAACATCAACTTAATTCTCCCACCATATCCAATTATTTATAACCCTGCACAACTACACTAAACACATCAAAAATACAACAAACTTGAGGCCAAGTGAATCAATTTAATCCGATACGGAATGCTCCAAGTGGATATATAATCCACTTATCACACCCACAAACTTAAACCAATGCTTGTCCTCAAGCATACACAAATATAACTATAGACAACTAATTAGTACCACTTCCGTAGGTGATCACGGTTGCATTTAGCGTATGCAACAAGTCCTTTAAACCCCTAGGTAGCCCTAGTGAACGAGTAAGGTCTCGTGAGGGCCTATAACGAATGTACCCACAAAATCCACCTAACTAACAATGCAATGCATGAATGCAACTAATATGAAAATTCAATGATCCCCTTCAAACTAACCAAAACCAACTAGCAAGCAAATATCTCAAAGAATGTAACTAAATCCAAATAGAGCTCGACTAAGTCCCCGTACTCTAACAACACATGACAGAAACGTGCGTGTGTGCTATGCTCATCAGATATACTCCCAAAACTAGATCAAAATCATACCTATTCTTCGCCAAGACGATCACAAGTTTATAAATAGAATAGACTGTAAACACTTCATAACCTAGGAACACCTCCATCCTTATCTGAGTTAGCCAGAAATCCATGCTTTATTACTAACAACAACTATGACACATAATATACAAGCATGCTTATTTAACCGTGCAATGGATGAGACCCCAAAAGGCTTATACAATAATACCCATGTAGCGAGTGTTAGGTTAGTGGATCCAAGACCAAAAAAATCTTAGGTCACTAGGCACAAAGTCCCCTAGAACTTAATTGCTCGAGTATTAAAGAGCTCACCCTGGTTAATTTTGCAATAAAACTATTTACATCACTTTTTTTTTCTTTTTTTTTTCTTTTTTTTCATATCTGCAATCTGGAATGAGAATTCTCAATTCCAACCCTAGACTACTCATATAAATATGAGCCGGCTACTAGCCATTTGACACATAACAATTATTGACAACTAGCATGAAGTCCCTGGTTTCCCCCAAACTTAGACTTAAGTGCTCCTACGCCATAAAGGGAATAACGAAAATTCTAAATATAAACAAGTGGTTAAATCTCAAAGCTACCAAACAAGCATGATCTCAACCTAGCCCAAAAGCAAACGATGAGACTGTGTAAAAATTGTGTTCTTGAAGCATGCAAGTCAATTTCATAAGAACTATAAATCAACCCTCTATTCATCATTACCACACTCAAATAGACATCGACCTACCAATCAGAATTAGCTCATCCTAAAGGATCAAGAAATGTGCATGCTATGCAAATGCAACTATATGGAACTCACATGGTATACAAAATACATATGCAACAAAATGTCCTACATGAAACAAACATGCAATAATACAAAAAAAAAACATGAATGAATTACACTAAACATGCAAAATATGAACTCCTACATGAACAAATGACACACTACTACATACTACTACATACCTAACACATGGGTTGCCTCCCACGAAGCGCTTGTTTAGAGTCAATTAGTTTGACTACGTCCAAGCCTCCATTAAGGATGATAATAGTTGGTCTGATCATCTCTTCGTGAGACTTCATCGTCATCACGACGGCACACTTTCTGCCCTTTCTCCTTGCTTGGCCTATTCGTATAACAACTATGTCCTATTCCAATGCCGTCATCGGTTGACCCAAAATCTGTCAATTTATAGAACAACACACATTCGCGGGCTTTGCTTGAACATAATGGAGGAGGGTAAATCTAAGTTGCTGAAGCCTTTGGTTCCTCAAAGAGAACTTCCTCCATTGGCTCTAATGTGCTACCTCCATCTTTATACTCTGAGACAAGTAGAAGACCAGCATCTTTCTCATGGTCATCAGCCTCTTGGTACGCACATACCAATTCTTGAAATTTGTGTAGCTCACCAGTGTCTGTCCCAAATAGTGCCCTTTCCGAATCATCCACCATACTAGCATGATAAAATTCCTCACATGGCTTGTGAATGCTCACCTCACCTTGGAATTTTTCTTCCTCAATTATGCATGCAGTACCTTGCTCCAAGTCACCGTTATTTTCTGGAATTGCCTCTAGTATGAATTGTTGTTTCTCTTGTTCCCAGGCACACAAAACTTGAGCAACTAGTGTGTCCAAAGATTTGATAGACTCCTCATTACTCTTTGCAAGTATCCTAATCTCTTCCATAACATCAACCTCATCTGACTGAAAAGTAGGAGTAGGTTGCTGATGTTGAAACTCTTCACTACCAAAGAAATATGACATATTTGGAACATCTTGCTGGTACTGTTGAGGATGGTATTGAAAATATGGTTGTTCCTCATAAGTGACATATGGATCAACTCCTTCGTATTAACAATATTGTGAGGTCTCATTAACGCCCAAACATTGCTCACATTGCTGAGGCATGGATGTCCTCGAATATGCCCACCATGGCAACTCCTCACCTGCCATTTTCAAATACTCAAGTACCTGAAACACACCGAATTAAACAAGATAGGTAAGTAACTAATCCGATTCAGTGAACTTTAACGACCATTGATGACAAGCACATAAACCAAAAATAAAACACCGATGATCCCCGGTAGCGGCGCCAAAAACTTGTTAACACAAAATCACGCAAGTGTACGTGGTCACAAGTAATATAGATATAAATCAAGTTCGTTCCGTAGAGATCTGGTTATGTTTCAATTCAGTAGATGTACCTATGCAACAATGTATGGTTTTAACTCACAGCTAAGACAATTAACGAATTGGGGGTTTTGATTATCTAAACTTAACTAAGATACCAATTATCAAACTAAGAATTAATTAACTAATGAGATTTAAAACTGATTTACTTATATGAGAATAAACATGGGATCCTAACTTCATTAAGTACTTCACTTAGATCTGATGCCTTTAATCACTATGTGCAATGGTTATGATATCTGATCGGATAACACGAAACAAGTACACGCTACCTGTCAGCATACGTATACCAAACTACCCATACATCCACAAAAGAGATAGAAGATGAATAGACACCAATTATGCTTAGACCCTATATGTCTATAGAATTTGAAAACATAACGGTTGAAGAGAAAGTTATCCATAAAGATCACACAGGGTAGTATAAGTATTTTCATCTTACACTACGAATCACGTTGATAAACAATCATGAACCTATGCTAGCATGGCAAGTTCTAAATCTCAAGATCCACTTTCACTTCACAAGAGATTAACAAATTAGATGTTAGCTACGCATCTAATAATTAAGCACAACCATACGAGGATATCAATTATACATCACACACAGATCTTTAAAGCATCAAGATACTGAAGCTCCATTAATAAATCCGTTAGAATCCCATGACAACGATTAGTTCATAATCGAACCTTTCGTCACCATGGGATTTGATGAAAACATGATATAAGACAAAGTATGAATGAAACAGGTAATATTATTAAAACAAAGAGTTGAGAAAACAAATCTAGAATCCAGAATATCGCCTAAGAAAAGAATACAAAAGATGAAGTAGATCTAGATCCGTTGCTTGTCACGAGCGTTGAATATTCCTCTCCTTTTCTCCTTTGCAATTCTAAGTTATATTCGATAATAATCATGTTTGAGGATGCTATGATATGTTTATATAAGCCCTTGAAGTCTTCCCCAGCAAGAAAAGTCCAAAAATACCAAACAGATTCAAAACGGGAAAGAGTTTTATACTTTCTATAACAATTCTCAGAATGGACAGAATGCCCTCGAGGCCGCGGCCTAGAGTACGGGCGCCGCGGCCTAGCACCAAATCTGCCCGCATTTTTTTCCTTTTCTATTTCCTTCGTTTCGCCTTCGTTTTGCCTTCGTTTCCTTCCGCTCTTTTTGCCAAGGCTTCCATACTTCAATTGTTTGACTCCAAATCTCCCAAGGATTGTATGGAAGACCTCATTCTTCATTAAAAACTCAAAATCCACACCAACATCAACTCAATTCTCCCACCATATCCAATGATTTATAACCCTGCACAACTACACGAAACACATCAAAAATACAACAAACTTGAGGCCAAGTGAATCAATTTAAGCTGATACGGAACGCTCCAAATGGATATAAAATCCACTTATCAGTAAATGATACTTAAAAGATAAGGGGTAAAATATGTCATTTTTGGAATCATTCATGTTCATTCTTTAAGAATATATAGATATATATTACTAAATCTAACACAAAACAAATTAAAGAATATATATGATGTAACAGAATCCAATATTAATTGTGCTGACATGGACATCTACCTGGCTGTCAACCTATCAACTCACTAATCATTTAACTGCAGTAACGTTTCAAATCATTTGGCCATAATCAACAATACCCCCCTCAAGTTGGAGAATGTAGAGGCAGAATGAAGAGAAGCATCAAACATTCCCAACTTGTGCAAAAGTTCCGTGAAATGTAGAAAAGGAAGAATCTTTGTAAGAACATTAGCAAGTTGCTGCTGAGTAGGCAAGTAAAACAGCTGAATCAAACCTTCAAGAACTTTGTCTCTAGTAAAATGACAATTAAATTCATTATGATTAATGCATTCATGAAAAACAAGATTTTTTGCGATATAAAGAGCTAATTGGTTATCATAGTGCAGAGTAATAGGAGAGTTAAGTCAGAAACACCAAAGCTCCTCCAACAATCGAACCAACCAAGTAATTTCAGAAGCAATAGATGCCATGTGAAAGAGTACTTTATTTTTTGGACTTACATGAAACTGGAGAATTTCCCAATAAAATAAAATAGCCAGTTAAAGATCTCCTAGTATCAGGATAAGAACCCTAGTCCGAAACTGAAGAAAACCTGAACAGTGAGAGAATTAGATGCTTTTAAGAGAATACCCTAGCCTTTTGTAGAAGAGACATATCTGAGAGTATGTGTGAGGGCATGAAGATGTGGAAGACGAGGTGCCTGCATGAATTGAATCAGGGATTTAACAGCATAGGATAAGTCAAGCATGGCATTAGTAAGATAATTGAGTTTACCTACCAAAAGACCTATAATGCTTAGGATTATCAATTAAATCATCATCGGATTGAGTTAATTTCATATGAAAGGGGAAAGGTATGACTACAGCTTTTGAAACATCCATAGAACAAGTCTAAACTAGGGATGGGCATCTGGTCACTTCGGGATCGGGGAGTGCAATTCCCGTCCCCGAACCCGCCCCGATCCCCGAACGGGAATTTTGTTCCTTCCCGATCCCCACCCCAAACAGGGAACGGGGATCCCTGTGGGGAATCGGGTAATTGTTTCTTTTTTATAAAAAAAATCAAATATTATATAAAATATTTTTCAAAAAAATCAATGTAATATATCAAAATGTGTAATATATATATATATATATATATATATTAAAAAAATTATATTATATTTCAAACTTTATTTAGTATTAGCATTCATTTATATTTTCAAATAATAGATAAAACTAAGAATATATGTACTCTAACACGAAAATTTTTAATTATTGAAATGGATGAAATATTTTAAAATTTTAAATATATATAAATTATATTTACTTTCAATAATTTATTTAATATTTAATATATAATTATATAATTTTTATTATATATGGGGATCGGGGCGGGGAGGGGAATGGAAAATTGGGGATTTCAGGACGGATCGGGGCGAGGAGATACTAATCCCGTCCCGATCCCCGAATTTATTATAAAACTTTTCCCGCTCCCCGCCCCGAACCCGAAAAATCCCCAAATTCCTGTCCTATTCGGAGCGGGGATTGGATCGGGGTCGGATGGGGCTGGTGAAATGCCCATCCCTAGTCTGAACTAAGTCAAAAGTGGACTTCTTTTGAGTGAGTAAAATGCCTTCTTTCGTATAACCAACCTCTAAGCCTAAGAAGTAATGGAGAAGACCTAATTCTTTAATGCAAAATACTCTATCAAGAAGAGATTTTAAAGAAGAAATTTCAGAAAAATCATTGCAAGTAATAATGATAGCATCAACAAAAACGGCTACAATAGTAACTTGATCAATGGACCTTTCCAGAAAAAGACTATAATCATTGTTACATAACCCTAGAAAACCAGTTCTTGAAGGGGCTTAAAAAACCATTTCCTGGAGGCCTGTTTTTAACCATATAAGGACTTTTTAAGTCTATAAACCTGGCCTTTTTTATGTGGAACACCCTCAAGAACAGTCATATACACTTTCTCTTTCAAATCACCATGCAAAAATGCTTTATTAATGTCTAACTGAAACAGTTGCCAATTTTTGCTAGTTGCAAAGGCAAGTAAACATCTTACTGTTGTTATTTTAACTACAAGAGAGAATGTCTCCTCATAATCGATTCCAAACTTTTGATTAAAGTCTTCTGCTCCTAATCGTGCTTTGCATCTTTTAAGAGAACCATAAGATTTTAGCTTCACCTTAAAAACTCATTTATTACCAATTGGTTTCTTGCTGGGAGGAAGGTCTACTAGATCCCCATGTATTATTATCTGACAAAGTTTTGAGTTCTTTAGAATTCTTAATTCATGGCCTCAATCCATAAAGGATGCTGAGAAGCCTCTTTATAAAAGATTAAGGTTCATGAGTATCAGAAGCAACAATTGAGAGAAAAGCGTTATAAGTATCAGGAATTTTATCAAATGTATTTAAGTTGCACCAATGAGGAGAACCTTGTAAAGATTCTATGTGACCGAGATGGAATTTATAAAAAGACAAATATGATGAAGGTTTCTTTGCTCTAGTAGACTGCCTCACAGGAATTAGTGATGTGTGAAAAGGAGTAGAAGAAATATCAAAGAGATCAGGAGATGAATTATTAGATAAATGAGTATCATTAGAAGATTGGACATCATTATCAAAAGCAATATGATCAGTATTAGCAATAGAACAATGATCAGTTGCACTATCAATATGATCAGTTGGATCATGAGTAGGTGTAAAAGAACAATCAATGCCATCACAAGAGGGACTTGAAGAAGTAATGACCTGCAAAAATATGGCAGTAGTGTGAAATAACAATGGTTTCAGTATTCAAGTCAAGAACCTTATAAGCTTTTCAAGGATAACCAACAAACACACAAACACCCAAAAATTCTGAGATTAGCAAGAGAAAATGGTTCATTATATAGTATCTGATAAGGTGTCATGTTGTTAATATTTGTAAGAGGCATTTTATTAACTAAATAGCATGCACAAAGAATGTATTCACCCCAGAAATGATCAGGTAGTTTAGATTGAAAAGAAAGAAACCTGGTAGCTAGTTTCAAGCAAATGTCTATGTTTTCTTTCTACTACTCCATTTTGCCGTGGTGTATAACTTCAAGTTGTCTTGTGAATAATGCCTTGAGAGCCAAAGAAAGTCTTTAAAGTTCCTTAACATAATTCCTTAACATTATCTGATCTGATGCAAGTATGAGTGGATTTAAATTGGACTTCAACATACTCAACAAACTTGATTAAAACATCTGCAACATCTAACTTATATTTTATCAAATGTACCCAAGTATATCTACTGAAATCATCCACGATTGTCACAAATTGAGTACAACCATTGTGAATGAGAACCCTATAAGGTCCCCAAATATCAACATGAATGGGTTAAAAATTGCAGTAATTTTTATACTACTTAGAGAGAAAGACTCTCTAGAATGTTTAGCCATTTGACAGATTTAACAAATAGAATCTTCTACATTGTCATTGACTGAACACAGCAATATTAGTAACTTGAGTTTTTGAAAATGCAAATGACTAAGCCTAAACTTCATAGCTTTGGAATTAAAAAATTTGCCACCAAAACTGGTATTCACAGATGTTGATGAAGAAATAGTATATAATCCATTTTGAAAATCACCAAGATGCATTGGAAGTTGTTTCTGAGAAAGGTCCTGAAGATAACACTTTTTTTCAGAAAAGAAGATAGTAGAATTCATATATTGGCATAATTTGTGGACTTAATCAGTTTATACTTGAACTCTGGTACTAGTAACACATTTTTCAAAGTAACGTTATCATTTAGCATAACACTGCAAGTATGAGTAACTCTGATTTTTCTTCCATCAGGAATGGTAATATGGATATCAACATCAACCATAGAAGAATAAGTATCAAAATCAGATAAAGATATACTTATATGATCTGTTGTACCACTATCAAGAAGCCATTCAGTAGCACAATAAGATGTCAAGCAAACCTTACCTGCAAGAAGCGCATGACCAAAAATATCTATACGTTTATCTTGAATAGAATCAAGAAGTTTTTATTTGTTCAACAACTCCAAAAGTTGATTATATTGCTGCATAGAAACTGTGGTGCAGTATCACTTATCGTAGTTTGAGACTTTTCATGCTCATTATGAGAGACTACAGTAGCAAACTTTTTGTCTTTATTATTTTAAAATCCAGGTAGATATTCATGAACTTTGAAGCATCTTTAAATACTATGTCCTGAAATTTTACAATGAGTACAGAAATTTGTATTGGAGGTTTTAAGTTGGACCTCTTTGTCATAGCATTATAGTTCTGTTTCTGAAAAGTTGTAGAACTAGAACCAGAAAATTTGTTATTCTTAAACTTCCTTTTGTCTGCAACAAAAGCAAAATTGTTATTCTGAGTTATAGAATTCCTTATGATTTTCTTTTCGAGCTACAATTCGATACATTTAAGTAAAGTCTGGCAAAGATGTCATCATAAGAATATTAGCTCAAATCATAGAAAATTGATCATTCAGCTTCATCAAAATTGTAAAATTCCGTGATCCTATTGAATTTTCTTAATCCTTCCAGATTAAGTACATGTACACTTAACACATGTGCAATTTGGCAAAGGTTCAGCATCATCTAGAGAATCCCAAACAATTTTGATTTGAGTATAGAACTCCATCACGCTTTGTTGTCCTTGCTTCATTTTCGAGAATTTTTGTTCCAAAAAAAATACTTGTGTAACTAAAGTATATCCAAACACTTGTGTGTGAATGTTCAAGATGAACTCAGAAAATATATAAAGAAAAAATGTTTTGTACAACTCAACTGTATTAATAGATACTCTCCCTATGCTATCTTATAATACATGGAAACTAACTAATTATGGATAATAATAGCAAGGACACTCATGTCTAGCACTCATGTCTACTTATGTCCAGCACTATCTAGCACACACTTTGGTATTCTATGTGTCAACACCCTCCCCCCCCCCCCCGGAAGCTTGGCATTTCACAAGCAGAAGGAACAAGAATCCAAGCTTGGACAGAAGTAACCGAAACTGTAGAGAAGGAATACTCTTAGTAAAGATATCAGCAAGCTGAGAAGAGGTAGGTAAGTAGGTAAGTTGAAGTAAACCTTCGAGGACCTTGTCACGAGTAAAATGGCAATCAATGTCAATGTGCTTCATCCGCTCATGGAATACAGGACTCTTGGCGATGTGCATAGCAGATTGATTATCACAGTGGAGTGTGACAGGAGTAATATTTTGGACACCAAGCTCTGCTAAAAGACAGACCAACCAGGTGACTTCTGAAGCGGCTGAAGCCATAGCTCTGTACTCGGTTTCAGACGAAGATTTAGAAATGGTAGATTGCTTCTTAGAACGCCAAGTCACTGGGGATTGTCCCAATAAAAGAACATAGCCTGTGACTGACTTCCAAGAATCAGGAAAAGAAGCCCAATCAGAATCCGTAAATACTTGCAACTTGATATCGGATTGTGCATTGAGCAAAATACCTTGACCAAATGTATTAGCTATATATCGTAGAGTATGTGATAAAGCAGCTAGATGTGTGGTACGAGGATTTTGCATAAATTGACTTAGAGATTGGACTAAAAAGGCTAAATCAGGGCGAGTGTTTGTGAGAAAATTAAGTTTCCCTACAAACGAACGATATAACTCAGAGTCCTCAAGCAATTCACCTACATCTGATGTGAGGTGAACATTTAGTGGAAGAGGAGTTGTGGCTTTCTTAGACAAATCAAAACAACATCCTTCAAGCAACTCATGTGTAAACTTCCTTTGGCTCAAAAATAAACCATCAGGAATGTGGCAAACTTCAATGCCCAGAAAGTAATTAAGTCTACCAAGATCTTTGATAGAAAACTCATGATGTAAGAAAGCCTTAAGATTCTGTATAGCAATAGAATCAGTCCCAGTCAAGATAATGTCATCAACGTACACAGCAACAACACATATGCCATGATTCGACCTCTTAACGAACATACTATAATCATTCTTTGATTGATTAAATCCCTGACCAATCAAAGCTGAAACTAGCATGGCAAACTAGCGTCTACTAGCTTGTCGTAATCCATATATGGATTTCTTAAGACAACAAACTTTGTTCAAAGGATTAGGAATACCTGGTGGCACTTTCATGTAAACTTCTTCCAAGAGGTCACCATGTAAAAAAGCGTTATTGACATCGAGTTGATGTAAATCCCATTTATGTTTAGCAGCTACTGCAAGGATAGTACGAACGATGCCCATTTTTACAACAAGGGAGAAGGTCTCTTCGTAATCTATCCCATATTTTTGATTAAAGCCCTTGGCTACTAAACGTGCTTTGCACCGTTCCAGCATTCCATCTGCTCTGAGTTTTACTTTATACACCCATCTACAGCCTATTGCTTTCTTACCTTTGGGAAGATCAACAAGTTCCTACGTTTCATTAGTATGTAAAGCCTTTATCTCCTTATTCATAGCTTCCACCCATAAAGGATGTTGAGAAGTTTCAGTATAAGATACTGGTTCTTTGATATCACCAAGATTTGATAGAAAGCATTTATGAGAAGTAGGCAAATACTCAAATTGAACAAGATTGCAAAAATTTGATGGGATTGAGGAATTCAAAATTACAAAATGACAAATATAGTCATTAAGATAGCTTGGTGTAGAACGAATTCTAGTTGTCTGACGTGCAGGTGATAAAGAACTCAAGTCAACTTGATCAGATGAGGAAATATGAGAAGAATGAGGTAGAGTAGAACTATGACTATCATGTGTATTTGTAGACGAATCTGGCATTGGCATCGGTGTGTCAATAGAACCAGTAGCATTAAAGAAATCATTATCAGTAAGATCAACAACTGATGTCACAGTAGGCAAATATATTGCTGATCGAAATGTACCAAGATCAGGTGCAGCAGTGGAATGAAAAGGAAAGTGTTTTTCGAAGAACTTGACATCTTGTGAAACAATGATTCAATTAGTAGCAATGTCTAAGACCTTATAACCTTTGTGGTGCATATCGTAGCCTAAGAATACTCCAGGGAGTGCACGTGGATCAAATTTAGTACGATGAACTTTAGGAGAATTAATATAACATAGGCATCCAAAAGCACGAAAATGATCTATATCAGGATGTTTATGATATAAACGAAAATAAGGTGAATCATTTCCTAAGACTTGTAATGGCATACGATTAATGATATACGTAGCACACAAGATACAATCTCCCCAAAACTTCAAGGGTACCTTAGATTGGAACGATAAAGCCCGAGCAGTCTCGAGTAAATGCCTATGTTTACGTTCTACGACCCAATTTTGTTGAGGGATGTAAGCACAACTCCTTTGATGTTCAATACCCTCTTGCTGGAAGAACTTAAACAAATCACCCTCACAAAATTCCTTTGCATTATCGGAACGTACACATTGAATTTTAGATTGAAATTGAGTGGTGACATAAGCAGCAAATTTAATCAAAACACCAGCAACATTAGACTTGTATTTAAGCAAATGAACCCAGGTGAATCTGGTAAAGTCATCGACAATTGTTAAGAACATAGTACAACCAGATGGGGTTGGAGTTTGATAGGGTCTCAAATATCCAAATGTAACAATTGAAAAGCTGAAGTAGTTTTAATAGAACTTTGTGGAAAAGGAAGACGTGATTGTCTTGCAATAGGACAAATCTGACATATCACATCTATTAAACAAGACTTAATATCACAATGTGGTTTGACAACTTTAAGCTGGGAAAAGGGCATATGGCCAAATCGAAGGTGCCATAATTTTGCCTCATAAATAGCAGAAAAACAAGCTTTACTTGGAAGTCCAGAAACCTTATGAGCTGAATTTAAATTGTACAACCCTCCTTGCTGATCACCAAGAAGCATCAGAGGTTTCTTCTGAGAAAGGTCCTGAATGAAGCATTGATTAGAAGTGAACAGCATTTTACAATGCAAATCTGTGCACAATTTTTGAACCAAAATTAAATTGAAGTGAAAATCTGGGATGTGTAGAACATTCTGCAATGCAATATCTGGGCTTAGAGTGACAGTTCCAACATGTTGTATAGCATTTTTCCACCATCAGGAACAGTTATGAAGTTACTTTGATTATCCACAGTTTTATAATCAGTAAACCAATCCAAATTTGTACAAATATGATCTGTAGCTCTGCTATCAATTATTCATTTGGCATTATATTTAGATAGAAGGAAAAAATTACCTGCCAATAGTGCATGAGCATTGACAGATGAATTGTTGTTGTCACCTTGAGTAGAGTCAGTAACTTGCTACTTGTTTAGCATTGTCAACAATTGATTATATTGAGCAACAGAAATTGATTTGGTTTTATCATCATCATTATCAGACTGATGAGAAATGGTAGCAACCTTTCTGTCTTTGGTTTTAAAACCAGGTGGATATCCATGAACCTTGAAGCAACGCTCCAAGCTATGGCCTGGAATTGACAGTGGGAACAGAAATACTATGCTCCTGGTTTCTTTTGAGAGTTGTTTTGTACTCCTCGTTTGTAGTTGCCAGCAGTGGGCCCTGAAAAACTAGAACCAGTTGACATAGTATTACTCTGAAACTGTGCCTTCGAATTTACAAAACTTCTCTTTTCAGAGTAGCATGCCATAGATTCATTCTGCATATTCTGCTTAGCCAATTCTTTATGCCTTTCTTCTTGAACAAACATTCGAAAAGCATTAGCAATGTTTGGCAAAGGGAATTGCATAAGCAAATTACCTCTAATAACTGAAAACTCATCATTCAACTTCATCATAAATTGCAGCATTCTTTGATCCTGTTGCATCTGTGAGACTCTTTGTCCAAGATTACAAGTGCACTTATTACAAGTGCATTGTGACAATGGATTTGCATCAGACATAGAATCCCACACAGTTTTGATCTTCGTAAAGAACTCAGAGATACTATCATTTCCCTGTTTCAAATCTGCTAGTTGTTGTTCGAGTGAATATACTTGAGTCATTGAGGTGTAACCAAACCGATCATTGAGATCATTCCAGATTTCTTTTTCAGTTTTCAAGAACAAGACACTCTTAGCAATTACATCGTCGAGATTGAATATAACCCAAGAGCTCACGAGATCGTTACATCTCTCCCATGCTTTTCCTTCCGGAGTAGATGAATCTGGTTTAACTATGCTTCCATCAACAAATCTTATCTTGTTCTTTGCTTATAGTGTTAACGTCATTGCTCGTTTCCAGTTGTTAAAACCAGACCCATTAAACTTTGTGGACACTAACTGAGTTGAACCAGCTTCAGAAGGATGAATGAAGTATATGCTAGATGGATCCTGATTAGGAGGTAAGGATATTCTACTTTGTGTAACATTTTCTCCCATGACAATATCAGTTTCGAAAAAAGATTTCAGAAATGATTGAAAGATTTATATACTCGATTTGAAGATGTTGGAAGAAATCACAACAAATCAAGTCAGAAATTTAGATGAGATCGACATATGCAGGCTTTGATACCATGTGAATGTTCAAGATGAACTCAGAAAATATATAAAGAAAAAATATTTTGTACAACTGAACTGTATTACTAGATACTCTCCCTATGCTATCTTATAATACATGGAAACTAACTAATTATGGATAATAATAGCTAGGACACTCATGTCTAGCACGCATGTCTACTTATGTCGAGCACTATCTAATACACACTTTAGTATCCTATGTGTCAACATTGTGCAAGCTCTAATATCATGTTATTTGATGTATTGATACTCAGCTATGAATCGTAAACTATAAAACTACAGAAATGTATGGAAACTCCATTAATGAATGATATGAAGAAGATGAACAAGATGATCAATTTTTATCCTATACACATTTTGTATCTCTACATACTAACTATTAACTCTAAAGCAATACAAGAGTAGAGAATATATTTGATGTAACATAATCTAAATTAGTTATACTGGCGTGAACATCTGCCTAGCTGTCAATCAATCAACTCATTAATCTTTTAACATAATCACCAATAGATAGCGTGACACTCCTTTAATTGAGAACGAGACCTATTTAGCTATAATTTGTAAAAAATTGTGCAGTTTTATTTTTGGTTAGATTTGAACAATTTAATCATTGTACTTTACTTTCAACAAATAAAAAAATGCCATTAGATATATTTAACTAAATGTCAGACAAAAAAGATATTCACTCTGTCCCATATTCTTCTTTGACTTTCATAGAAATTAAGAAAAATTGATAAAAAAAAAGAGTAAAGTGATGAAAAGTGGATAAAATGGTGGACCTATTAATATTTAATAATAAATTTGAGATAATGAAAGAATATATTTGGTGTATTAGTGTTTATTTAATATAAAAATTAATATAAAATGAAAAATTAATAGATGTAATAGTAAAAAATAGTGTTAAAAATAGTAAATATAATAGATTTATTTTTACATCACAATAAAGGTCATGGGACGGATGGAGTAGTAATT
Organism: Saposhnikovia divaricata; assembly: GCA_036435485.1. Taxonomy (NCBI): domain Eukaryota; kingdom Viridiplantae; phylum Streptophyta; class Magnoliopsida; order Apiales; family Apiaceae; genus Saposhnikovia; species Saposhnikovia divaricata. The sequence continues at coordinate 64,894,404 of CM071598.1, forward strand.
ACTAAAATATATATAGGCTCCGTGCTTTAAAGGTCTTGACAAAAAAACTGGTTCCATTAAAGATTGTTCTGTTTCTAAGTTTATGTTTTTATATCTTTAAAAGATAAATGAATTGTGGTAAAGAAATGTCCTTTTCTTTTCTGATCTGTCAATGGTATAATTGAAGCTGGTGGGTGACTGTCAATTTTAATACAAACACAAGCTAGTGGTTGTGGAGTTATATCTGACGACTCTTTCGTGCACAAGTTGAATGTGTGGTGTGTGTGATATTGTATAGTAGCTCGTTAGGCATGTATTAGTAACTAGCTAGCTAGCAAGTACCAGGTTGTTCCCAAACTAACCCCCACCTGAAGAGCTGGCACTGCCTCTTGCTAATCAATGGCTGTACCACGACGACGACGCAACGCCATAATTCAGGAACAACAAGAACCTGATTCTAATGCACCTCCTCATCTCCGTCATCTCGACGCCGCCCTCGGGAATGGGGACGCCGACGCCCTCCGTCACGCCCTAGGTAATACTACTGACTATGTAGTCTCTTTCTATATAGCTGTTTCAAAATTGAATGATAATTTGTTTTCCTTTTTCCTCGTATTTTGCATAGCAAGCATCATAACATTTCCGGAAAGTACATGTACTTATGTCCGCTTCTTACTTTGTCTCGTATATGTTTAGTCTAGAGATTTGTAGTAACTAATTTAAGTCGTGAGTTGCGTCTTCTGATTTCATCAGAATCCACAACTTTCAGCCTTAGGCCTGGTTTTGATTGTTTAGTTTGCATGTGTGGTTGTCAGGGTCAATTAATTAGTAGTGTGTTCTACATGGACAAGCATAGTTGACCCAATACAATTTTATCGAAATATGCTTTAGATGCAACAGATAGCCATAGAATGGTGTAGATTATACATGCACTGTGCACAATTCTTTTTTATCTTCAAGTTAATTTTGGGTATTCCAAGAACTGCATGTTTCATATTCTCGGTAGAATATCTCATTGTCTTCCACTCTTTTTTTTTTTTAGTTGTGAACCTTGTTAGCCAGGTCATGCTTGTGCAGTTTACTGAGTTCTTTCCCTTAATTCATGGATAAGTACAGATAACTTGGCAGGCAGCATTGATGAACCAATTGAAAATGGAGATACTGCCCTCCATCTTGCCTGTGTCTACGGCCATCTCACTTGTGTCCAGGTCCCTTTTACTCTCTACCTCTTTTAACTTTTCCCGGGGTTTTCCAGTAATGATCATCACACAAGCCTTTCATATTTAAAGCTCAGTACTCAGTATAGCTTCAAGTTTGATGTTGCTAGTTAGTAATGTTATTTGGTAACCAAAGTTTAGATTGTTCATTCAGATTTTGTTAGAGAGAGGGGCTTCTCTGGAGGCTAAGGACGAAGATGGTGAAATACCATTGCATGGTGCTTGTGCGGCAGGTACTATCATGCAATGATATTCAGTTTCATGTGATTCCATATGTTTGATATTAGTTTTTTCCAATTACAAACTACAGGATATGCAAATATCGTGCAACAACTTCTCAATAAAGGGAATGACATGAATATTGTGAAGAGAATGCTCGAGTCTGTTGATGAAGAGGGTGATACTGTGAGTCTTTTGTTGTTAAACACCACTTTTCATATGTTTTTTATGGAGAGCTTGTTAAAACAGCATCTTCTGTTTTTTTTATTGCTAAAAGAACTATTTTCCCTTCTTCCAACTTCAACCATCTACGCAACCAGAAAGGGTTATATTATTCATTTATTCTACAAGCTATACCCTCAGTTGCATTTTTGGTAATCAGCACTTCATCTTTTACAGCCTCTTCATCATGCGGCAAGGGCAGAACATGTAAATGTCATACTGTTGCTGCTAGCTAATGGAGCTTCTCCGACTACGAAAAATTTTAGTGGCCAGGTTAGCAGTCAGCACACATATTAGTCTTAGTTCCCTCTCCTGTTTTCATTATGTCCAAAGCTTTATTTTGGCAGATGCCGAGTGAGCTAGCTGATCCAGAAACACATGCTAAAGAAATTTTAACAAATGCTGTAAGCAATTATGTGGCTTCAAGATAAACAGGGGAAACTTTAAGCCCCCGCTAGCTGTTTGTGTATGATGAGTATCATACACACGAATAATCATGTATTTGCTTAAGAGTTAAGACCCAAGTTGCTCTACAGAGCCAGTTCTCATACTTTCAGTTTTTAGTAGTCGCTTTCTTTCTTCTTGTTTTTGAATACATCTGATTTAGTCTACAAATTACAATGGTAATTAAGTTTGATTTTCGTCATGAATTTTTATCAGTTTTTTTTTTAATTTTTCACTAGGAGGTTGAGCATAATGCTCTTCCGTTCTATTTATAAAAAATGTGTTGACAAGCAAGTTATTATATTTTTTTTAGAAAAAACAAGTGTAAGCATTTGAAATATGCAATTAAGTGTATCGAATTGATACATGAAAATGATCAAATTTGTGATAAACTGGATTTGTGGACAATGAACATTACCTCAATGAGAAGAATAAGTTGACATTTGTGGACGATGATTGATTGGTATTTTTGGACAGCATTTAGGCTTAAACCACATCCAACAATCATCTTTCATGATGCAAATTTGATTGCCAAGAGCATGTGGTTTGGCAATGGCTCATTTCAACTAGACAACGACACAAACAACGATATATTGATGAGATTATCGATGGAGTGATGATCCGGTAATTGATCCTGTGGAAAAGGAGGGGGGAAGCTGAAGCCATCATTTCTGCTGTCAATGTATTTTCTCTTACAGGTGTTTAGGTTGTCCACTGTTAATATTTTTTAGAACTTCAGTGGATTATATATAACCTTTGTGATCCTAATCTATACTGCAAATGACTTTCGAGTTGTATACACTTACATGTAGCTCTGAATTTGAAATGTTTTAAAAAGTTTTGTTTTTAACAACAAAATAGCTGGAATAGCTCAGTTGGTTAGAGCGTGTGGCTGTTAACCACAAGGTCGGAGGTTCAAGCCCTCCTTCTAGCGCGTATTTTATTTCCTATCCCTGGAAGTCCCCGCCATCGCACAGCCTTTTCTTATTTTTGTTTCTCCCCCGTTGCTTTCTGTATGCTTGGCCTCTATTCTTATTCATCGTTGTCAAATATCAACTGATTTTCATCTCCCTCTTTTATCTCGTCTCCACAAATGATAAGTTTAACATTCATCTACAAATTATTCTTTAGAAGGCCCAATATCTTAATCATTGTCTCTATACTTTAACGTGTTCATCGTGCTCGAATTCTGACAAACATCAGCAAACAGCAACTAATCTTCAACTAATCTTTCTCCGAACCAACAGCATTGCGTAGTGAACACCCTCTCTTGTCTTGTCAACAAGAGTCCGGGCGGTGGAGACTTAGAAAGCTAAAAGTAGTGTTTGCCACCAGTATACACCAGACCACAGTCCACAGGGCTACAAGTGAAGTTGGTGTATGTCACTCGGCAGTTGACAAGCAAATCTTGAACTCATACTGCTACATTTAACCCACTCTAACAAACTCACAACTGAATCCAGAAAAGTGGAAATAACATAGTAATATAAATAACTTCATACACTTGTTCTAACCTAATTTACATGCGTTTAAAGAACTCACACAAAATTTTCACTATTTTGCAATATACACGGAAGCATGGTTCACTTTCCCAACTTTAGTAAAAGGTCTTATTATTCTGGAAAAGTTTGAACCACATTATGAAACAAGATGGGACTAATCCTTTAGCAGTTGCACAAATGTGCACCATAACACCTTTCAACATTCAACTGTGTTACGAGGGAAGACCTTCTTCATGAATTCCAAAAAGCGCCTAGAGTAGAATACAGGATCTACAGCAGATATTGACAGAGAATCAAACTGCAAAGACTTGTATGCATGTTCAATCTTCTTATGTGCGTTATAATCTTGCAAAATGTCAATGATACCAACGTATAATACAACATCATAAACATCATGGAACATCTCTGTTTCCCTTTTTCCTGGGATATGCTCTGCTCTAGCTGGCATGTTAACCCCAAGTTGGATCTGGAGTCTGATTAAGCAAAAGAAAGTTAATGAATATTAACCACAGCAATTAAGCAAGATGTGACATTAAAAGGACCACCGTCTCCATAATTTACAGAGACAATTTAATGAATTCTGAAAAAAGAGGGCTTAAAGTGTTAATATTTAAAATCCCAATTTAGCATCTTAATTTTTTCGTTCACTTTTAGGCTGAGGTTTACAGAGGTTTTATTCTATCACGTTGATGTGTACAAAGCCAGGACTGATCAAGGTATATATCTTCCTCCACCACCAACTTATATCTTGCAAGAAGGAAACTTCTATCATATATACACTACTTGTATTATGCAGAACATATCTTCAAGTATAATGGACAATACCTTGCTGTACCAGGAAGAAGGAGATCCACTTCCTCGCAACCGGTAGATACAGAGGTTCGCAATCGTCTGCCTCTGACATGAGGTCCAACAACGACACTATTATCCTCCATGCCACGTGGGACCAACACAAGGCCTTGTGGAGAGATCTCGTCCTCCATTGAGCCTGCTATGATGGCCATTAGTAAAAGTTAAAAATCTCCGCATACCTTCTAGAATAAGCATTAAAGAAACAATAGTGCCAATATGGATTTAGACTGGGACAAAAATTAGTGATGTTAATCTTTCGTCACACAGAAAGAAAGTTGCAAGAAATTACTGAACTAATATGTTAATCGGCTAAACTCAGTAGCATCAAATAGAGCAGATAGTCGAAATGTCTACTAGACGAACTCAGCATCACATGCTGTTTGATACGTAATTTTAAACATGTTAAAATTGGGGGATCAAGATAGTCTGGACTATAGCCGGAGCCATGAGAGTGATAGTACACACTCTACACACTCAGGACATATAAAAATAAACGTGGCTGCATAATACTAGTGGTCTTGTTCTACCTAAAGAGACTACATAACCATAAACAGCAGCACTCAGAAAAGGCTGCAAGGCGAATTACGAGAATCACAGGCTAGATCGCATATCGCGATAAGTTCAGTTGATGATACTCTGCAGAAGGCTTCATATGCAGTTCAGTTGATCATACTCTGCAAAAGGCTTCTCAAATATTTGATTCTATTAAGTCCTCCTCCTAAGACCATAGGTTTTATTAAAGCTAGTAACTTAACATGGTATTAACTTTTATCAGGTTGGGAGAGGTCTTCAATTCCTTCCTATCCCCAGTATTCTCAAATATTTATTTCGATCACTTACTGAAAATATCAAAAAAATGAGCTTCTAGTGATCCACTCTTGACCTTAAAATGGGCTTTAGAGTAAGGCGGAGTTTTAAGATGTTATATATGATCCTATTTAGGTCCTCAGTTTTCGTCCTAAGACCTCAAGGTCTTAGGAGAGCTGGTAACTTGGAACTTCAATTATAATATAGAAACCAGTTTTCATAATTATGTATAATCCATCCTCAAAATGAAGTTTTTGGGATCTCATAATCATAAATTATTCATTCAAATGTGCATCCCACCTTCTTCTGCAACTACTCCTAGTCCGTCTGTCAGACCTTGATTATAAGACATAAGAGATCGCAGATGTTGGGGAGCTCGATAATGAACACCGAGCAGAAGACTGTAGTCCATGATGTTCTGTGCTTCCAAAAATTTACTATCAATTTGAATCTGCCTGCACGAGTACATTTATATAAGGAGCAACTTTGCAACGGAAAGAAAATTGTATGCGTTGCCACAAAATTTTCATCTATCTTTGTAAATATAAATGGGCAGGCAAGATAGTTCACGACACAGCAATTCCAACTAAAGAAATTCAAGTATATAACTTGTAAAGTTAAGTATATAGTGTTCAACTAATCCTTGGACATAAAATTTACAGTAAACCAAATAAATTACACTTTTCTGAGCACAAACTGAAGATTTTCCTATGTTCTCTCAAGATAGATAATGATGCTACAACCTTTTAACTTACAAGCACGAACAAAAACAATTCTTAAATAGATCTAGCTAAGTATTAAAAAATGAATCTAATAGTTGTTGCTGGCACTTCAAAATTATTATCAGTATATATTCTAGCATGAGGGGCAACTTTATCACCTTACTAACGTAATACACTTCCCAATATTCAGATCTGCATGATGATTAAAACTTTAAGTTATGCTAATCTTATAATCCCTCTATTTTAAAACCAGACTCCTACTGGCCTTCGCAAAACTGTTAAGAATCTTACTGATTCATGTGATACAACCTACAATCATATAATAATTGGAAAGTTCAGAAAATTCCCAAGTAATAACTGTAAACAGAAGTCAATTTCAAATTTTCAAATGTGCAGCTGGAAGGACTAATGAGATTTTATTATGAGTTGAAGTTTGTTAGTTATAAAACAATCACAGGTTTGGAAGAAAGACTTACTTTATTAGAGCCTCACGCCAAGTAGGTTCCAAATAAAAACAATAATTAAGATCGAGATCTTTAAGTGTTGTGTTCTCGTCAATTTCTACTTTGTCTGCAGAACGTCCCAAGGAGGAACCTTTCAAATCAAATCTGCGATGGATCCTTAACTCCGTGCAAAACATATTTCCCATTACAACAAATCGGAACTTCATAACAGACCACAGTTCAGAAAATTAGTATAATAGAATAACTTAAAATTAGTATAATACAATTACTTTCTTAATTGTTTAAATACCTTTTGGCCACTTGATGGTTCTATTCGATGAAGTCCAAAAAATTTAGTTATGAGTGTGTTGTCATAAGCTCGAACATGTTTGTGGTAATCTGGAAGCATCCGAAGAAGAACCTACAGAATAGATTACCAGTAATCTTACAAAGTTATACAAGTACATACTACATAGCAGTATAAAATAAGCAGCAATTAACTAGTAAAGGACTTCACGAAAAACCTTAAGTTTACAACACATCTAATGATTAGAAAAAGAAAAACTGAATCACATCATTTTCTCCCCAGATTATCTTGTAGAGCTATTTTTTTTCTTATTAATTTCTTTCCACAAAATCATATGACTACAGTGACCAAAAATAGTATTAACAAATGAATAGTCAAACCAGTTTGTCACTTGGTTAGTAGACTACAGATAAAAAACTTGAAAGGCTAGGTATCTTTAAATGTTTAGAAAGCATCCTATGGTTGATAGAAATTAATTACACATGACACGCTTCTTTACTGTCTTGCAGCAATGACATTTATTGTGATACCAGGAAGAACTCTACTATTTACTTCTGTGTAACGAAGGAGTTGTACAGAAACTCTTAATGTAATTCATGAACTTGAGTTGAGTCTCTGATATGATATAGCAGGTCTATTTTATGTTCGATCCACTTATTTGAGGAGATTAGGATTCAAAAGGTAGAACTTTTACCTTAGACAGCTCCAACCTCGATACATGCAATTTGGCAATTTGCCATTTATTATGTTTATAATGTAATTAAAGCATTTACATTTTGAGTCTTTAGTTTTGTTTTTTTATCAAATCACTGTAGCTTAGATTCTGTTCCCATGTCATCTGAATTCCATTATTATTCCCAGTGCAGACTGTATCAAACACGAACTCTCTACTGAATAATCATGGCATGAAGATCAAATCAAAATAAGATTACAAAAATTTGGGAAAGTAATAAATCGAAGTAAAAAAAAACTAGAAACTAATATGGACGACATATAAGAGATAAAAAGGAATTAATGAAATTCTGTAGATACCTTTACTTCAGATTTTCTTAGGGTCTTAATCATGAAGCGGTCGTCTTGAGACAGGAAAAAAACACTACCACTTTTTCCAGGAGAAGATAGTTCCCTAAGAGCATCATTTCCACAGATTGATATCATGTAATCCGCAGCATCAATTTTGAACATCTCTCTTAAATTCCTACACAAGAGCAATACTCATATTATGAGAAATAGCAATGATGCAGATCAAAATTATGAATATAAAAGAAATCAAGTTAAACAGTTAACGTTCCAGAAACAACAAGAACATATTAAACAGAAAAAGGAGGGTAGAAGAGAAAAAGGCGAGTATAAGACGAGTACCGTCAGTATCAAAATTCATACAGAGATCGGAGAAAGAAAACTCAGTAATTAATGAGCTTAATAGATGCTTCTACATGAAGTTCATATATTTTTGAACAAGCTTGTGAGCTGGTTTCTGCTTCATTTCAAAAAAAACACAAAAAAACTTGCAACAAGTGTAACAGAAGCTAATTACTCAAACTAATGTTAATGTGCTAACAAGTCTAGACATAAATATGAACAAAAATATGGAGGTTGCTTGATGAAGTGAAGTTAATCTACCACCAAAATAGTGATAATCATCTATTACTCAGGCTATAATCAGTTACTATTAGCCTGAGAAAAATGAATGGCCACTAACCTGAAAACCATTGGACAATAATCTTTCCATTTGAAATCTTCCGACTGATGAGAGGGCGTCAACTGGGATCCCTCTTTAGGAAAAGTCATCCAAAAGCTGGCACGTGGTCCAAAATCTGAATTTCTTACTTCTCGCCTTTGTATGGGTGTAATTTTTCCTACCGTATACCTAATCACATTGTCATATACAAGTTATGTTTACCTTCATAGCAACTGAAAAACTAATATATATACAATTACATATATAGTAAGAAAAACTAAATCTTTCACTAACGAATACAGCCCATACAGCATTTCCAAGAGGATTTCTGTTGTATTTGATATTATTTAGGTGTCCACATACGTATTTGGGGAAAAAACTATGCACACGTTTACGTCAAGGAAAGGATATTATTGTAGTACTTGTTGCTTTTACATTAGTATTTGCGAGTAACTTTTATTGGTCATTTGTTAGAGTTTTAGCCTTCAGTGATTTAGGTGTTCTTATTTCATCTCTTGGTGGCACACTTTTCTAAGTGTTTTTATCACGTCAGGTGTACACAGATAGCACCTTCTAGGTGCTTAATTTTACTAGGGAGCCATACCACATAGAAATGACACTCTTCTTGGCACACTTTTCACTAGTCAATCCACGCATTGCAGACAAACTGATTTCAAGTTCATGAAGAGGAACAGAAGACAAAAAGACAAAAATAGATATTTAAAAATTCAAAAAGATATATCCTTAACCTAAAGAGAAAATTAAAATTAGACATTTCGACTCGGGGAAATGATATGCTTATATCTGGGAATTTACTTCATTATAGTGTTGCAGGATATAGAGATGATAACTCTGATATTTCAGAGAAGAAAGCTTTACTCTATCTTTTTTGGTTATGGTCAGATACAGAAATTGATATATTCATGCACACATGCTCCACTAAGGCTTGAACCCTAAACTTTTTTTAGTAAGACGAGAGGGGTATCTGCTTGGCTAAGCATTGCAGATAAGGAAGCTTTACTTTCCCTGAATAAAATGAAAAGAGACAATTCGAATTATTAAAAAAAATGCCAAAAATTTTATCATTCTTAGCTGAACTAAATTTACCTGATTCCAAGCTGCAAACTTAACATTAAATCATAACTCCTGTGACCCTTTATGATTGCTTCACCTGGTCTCTTTACCTCCTTGGCATATTTCTTCTGCAACTTTTTTGCTGTTCTAGATGATGAAAATTTATTGTTTAGGACTATCTCACTAATTAAAACACCTTGCATATATTCTCTTTCCAGAATTGAAGCGTTCGTGTCAATCTCATTTTCTTCACCATCTAGAACATAATTGTTTGATGCATCATTCCCAATGTGTTTCTCTATAGCAACCTCAAGACTCCAGCGTCTTTCCAAAGAAACATTAGTTGTACGCGATTGCTCCAAATTTATCAGGTTTCTATTGGAAAGCTTTAATGAGGAATTACGACGAGATCCTCGATTTCCACCAATCTTAAGATTTCCCATGTCAACTGAAGAAGCATGTTGAATACGAGAGACTTGCTTCTGACTTCTTAAATCTGGCAGTAGACCTCGTATTCTTAGCGCATTGAAGTACAATTCTTGCACAGCCGGAAACTTGCTGCCTTTGGGATAAAAAACTCCCTTCCCATCCTTCAATCCTCGTGTCCAAGTTCCAACGTAGTACCCACCATCATACCATGTGTATACTCCGAATCCATGCATCATGCCATTCAACCAGCTGCCTTCATATGAGTCTCCAGTTGTCCATGTAAGAGTTCCTGTCCCTGACATCTTCCCTCCCTTCATATTTCCTAGGTAGACGTTTCCATTAACCCATGTATACTTACCAGGCCCTTCTGCAATTCCCTGAATCCAAGCTCCTTCAAGGACATCGCCATTAGGGTAAGTTTCATATCCCAGCCCGTGTTTTAGATTTAAACGCCACCTGCCTTTGTATGTCATCTTATCAGCCCTGGTATACGTCCCCGTACCGTGAATATAACCACCTGAAAATTCACCCTCGTAAACGGCTCCTGAAGGCCATCGGAGCTTGCCATATCCATGTCTCATACCTCGTCTCCATTCCCCGTCATATTTGCAATTATCTGACCAGGCATATAGACCTGAACCCTCAGGCTTGTTCCCCAATAGGGATCCAGAATAGAACTCCCCATTTGACAGAATGAACTCTCCAACTCTAAAGTTAGAAATTCCAGAAGAAGAACGAGAAACTTCCCTGTTGGCTAGTGTCGTTGACAGGTCACTACTACCAAATGATATGGAACCAAGAGATTTTGTCTTACTTGGTAAAGAGAGAGCTGAGTCAACATTATGATCAATGACCTCAGGACCAGACATGCAAAATATGCAGAACGTTTCTGTTCCTTACACGAAGTGAGTTCCAAATGACCTCCTGGCCTGTGTAAGACCTCAAAAACTTTTCCTTATCAATATGAGAATAATATGTGTCCCTGTTAGTTAAATGTGAAAGATGTAAAGAAAAAACTGAATGACATGAGTGTTTAAAATCTGCCTCGTGCTTCAATAACACTACAGAAACTGCAATGTTGGTCAAAGTGAGCGGCAAACACGCCAAATAGAGAAAGATAAGCACAACTACAAAAGGCTTAGTCTGAATTTATTCACTCTTACAAAATTTTTCCGAGTCTTGTTTATTTGAAAGGAAAAAACAGACAGCCTCACATTATGTCTTGTTGACATCCTAAGTTATTTGCAAGCAATAAATCCACTTTAGAACTCTCGATGAAACATTTAGATACTTTTCAAAAGATAATAATGAAAGTAAATTACCTCACAAATGGAAATTTATATTCAATTTAATAACTAAACAAGTCATTAAAATTCACCCTCTGAACTCATAATGCATATGTAGTCACAATAGCATTCGGGGTTTATATATTATGTATTATATTCTATGAGAACTCGTAGCATTAGTGAAATGACATTTTGCTTATAAAACGGGATTTACTGTTAACTAACTTTAGAGATCAATTTATTATTAGAACCGCTTTACAAATATTGATAATAATCACCAAATCTCGTAAGTTAATCAAGTAGGTCATTAATAATTCTCCATCAACTAACACCAAATTTTCGTATCATTATCTTCCAGTACAAAATAGCATAACTCATAACACAAGTTATGATTTGTACTCCTCACTACTGGTACACCCCAGTTTTCCAAATCAACAGGAATCCTATGGATGACTAAGTTTCACGGCATTCATGTCGACCAACATTACTGATGTAACAATGCGAGTTCCATCGAATACATCACTAGTCACTAACTGCCTATGCCATCAAGGCTTAAACAGACCGTGAATACTTAAGACGGGAGTTCAGTTGAGAAATGGATGAAGTATCAAACGGAAGTACTTGGTTGAAATACAGCATATTAATAAAAGTTCTATCTCATAAAACCCAATTCAGTTAAATTTGAGGAATTCTTTTATTCAAACCACAACTCCAGCCTACAACACTTGGTTGGACAAATACATTTTTTTCCTAAATTAATATAGACGATAACTACGACATCCGCTACAAGCTACAATCCGAAGATTAAAAAAAAAAAGTAGATACAAGCACTTGCTCAGAAACCTCCTACAGTTTGTTGTAGCTAACAATGAGTTTGAAAATCGCAACTACTTACATACGAAACATACACCACCTATCTAGCAAAAATTCAATTTAGTCCTCCTAAATTTGTGATGAATACTGCAAAGCAGTACTTACAACTTATAGTTGAAAACAAGTATAGATATGATCAAAGCAATGACTTTGATCCAATCATGTAACAACATACAAATATCATCAAACATGAATACACAAATAGTCATCATATAACTTTTCTAGTATAGACAAGTACCTCGATTGAAGCGAAACAAGGATGAAAATGAAGGAGAGGCGTTAAAAAAAGGAGATTCAAGTACACTTTGTTGACGGTGACCTTTTTTAGTAGTAGAAATACTATGTTTTAGATATGATTATGAAACTCACGCATCCCAAGGCAACTAACTTTAGGCTGCAAATTCTAGTTGCTTTCTCTGGAGATTAAGCATACATACACAACAGACGACGAATAATTAAAGTAGAAGGAACCTGCCTTAATTTTGTTTTTGTTAGTCAACTTGATGGAAGGAAGGAACAGTCAATATTCACTAGGAGTACCATTAACCATCCTTTTGTTTTTTTAATTATCTGTCGCAGTAGATGATGCAGTATTTAATTATATTAACGGCTCCTTTCTACGCGCCTTATTTTTTAATATGTTCACTCTGCAAATATTTAACAAGTGGAACTGGTCAGTACAAGATGATTGACAACGATATAGTCTTTATTTAAAACTAGCTTTATACCAGTGCGATGTACGGGTAATTTTATTAAAATTTTATAGTATAATTTTTATTATAATTTTTTTTTCTTTGTAAAATAAATTGTATAACGGTTTGAATTGTTTATTTTTACTTATAATGATTATAATACATATGTGTTATATGATTTGTAGTATACATACGGTTTGTAGTATAAATTTATTTTTTTTTTGTAAATGATTTTTCTATAATTTATATTTTAAAATTTAGGCTAACATATATTTTATTATATCATAATTATTTTTTATTTTTTTTATTTTATTAGATCACAAATTATATGCTTAAAAGATATGGGCACTATATTCGTGTAATAATCTATTCTTTTTTTATATTTTTGATTATGTAATCTAATAATTATTTTAAAAAAAATAGATATTTTGTTATAGTGTTTTATAGTTTTTAAAGACATTTTTTAAACTTATTTGGAAATATGTGTGGTATAAAAGTTTTTATTTGTTTGAATATTGATTATATTTACATATTAATTTTATATTTTTGACATGTGTGGTATTTATTATGTGTTTTTGTTTAAAGTAATCTTACATTATTATATTTAGATACTAATATAAATTTATTTTGTGGGTGTTTGGATTGCTTTCTAATTTAAAATATGATCATTTATTGATTTGTATTCACTTTTTTTAATTTCAAATTTTTCTTTGCAAAGTAAGAATTTGTTTATATGTTGATTTATGCTCATATTTTTTAATTTAAATTTCAGCAAAATATTTATTGTCAAACCTAAAAATAGAATATTTAATGATTTTTATGAAAATAATTTTTTCAAAGCACTTTTATTTAGTAAACAATTGTTTTTGTAAATTATATTTTAAGGTTTAGCCTAACATATATTTTAATATTTTATATTTTTTACAGTGTTTTCAATTTTATTAGAATATATATAATATATTTAGACACGTGGAAAATTATTGGTTTAACTTGTTGTGAACACAAATATGCTTGTACTTTTTTTAATGAAATTTGGTACTATCTTATTTTTGTATTGTTTTAAATTTGTTTTAAATGCACTATATTAAGGTTTATTGTTGATTTTAATTTTCTAAAATTAGATTATTATTTTTTTTGAATTGGATTTGTTTTGTGGAATATATTTTGCTGAATTTTGGTCTCATTTCCAATTATGACATGTTTTTTATTACCTTTTTATTATCTTGTTTTACCATTTATTAAAGACTTTTTTTTATTTGTAAATAATTGTAAATTCTTTTATTTAAAAATTTACTTTTTGAATTGAAATTCTGATGGTATGCTTTATTTACTTGTTTATTATATATAAATAATGAATTTGTGACTCATTTTTAATTATGCTTTTTTGCTATTTTATTCTTGTTTGTTATTTTAGAAATATATTTGTGTCAAACCTAAAATTAGAATCTTTAATGATTTTTATAAAAATAATATTTTTCTTAAAACATTTTATTTGGTAAACAATTTTTTTTGAAAATTTTATTTTAAGGCTAACATATGTTTTAATATTTCATAGCATAATTTTAGCTTTTAAATCAATATTCTGGCCCATGATATTTCATAGCATAATTTTAGCTTTTAATTCAATATTCTGGCCCAACTCTTTCTCTGACCCAACTCTTTCGTGTTTTATAGTTTTTAAAGATATTATTTAAACTTGTTTGGAAATATGTGTGGTATAAAAGTTTTTATTTATTTGAATATTGATTATATTTACATGTTAATTTTATATTTTTGACATGTGTGGTATTTATTATGTGTTTTTGTTTAGAGTAATCTTAAAGGTTTTTTGTATTATATTTAGATACTAATATAAATTTATTTTGTGGGTGTTTGGATTGCTTTCTAATTTAAAATATGTTCATTTATTGATTTGTGTTCACTTTTTCTAATTTCAAATTTTTCTTTGCAAAGTAAGAATTTGTTTATATGTTGATTTATGCTCATATTTTTTAATTTAAATTTCAGCAACATATTTGTTGTCAAACCTAAAAATAGAATATTTAATGATTTTTATGAAAATAATTTTTTCAAAGCACTTTTATTTAGTAAACAATTGTTTTTGTAAATTATATTTTAAGGTTTAGACTAACATATATTTTAATATTTTAAATTTTTTGCGGTGTTTTCAATTTTATTAAAATATATATAATATATTTAGACACGTGTGAAATTATTGGTTTAACTTGTTGTGAACACAAATACATTTGTACTTTTTTTAATGAAATTTTGTACTATCTTATTTTTGTATTGTTTTAAATTTGTTTTAAATGCATTATATTAAGGTTTATTGTTGATTTTACTTTTCTAAAATTAGATTATTTTTTTTTTTGAATTGGCATTTGTTTTGTAGAATATATTTTGCTGAATTTTGGTGTCATTTCCAATTATGACATGTTTTTTTATTACCTTCTTATTATCTTGTTTTACCATATATTTTATTAAAGATTTTTTTTTTTGATTTGTAAATAATTGTAAATTCTTTTATTTAAAAAGTTATTTTTTGAATTGAAATTCTGACGGTATGTTTTATTTACTTGTTTATTATATATAAAGAACTTCTTTGAACAGAAGATTTTATCTATGTATGTACGATAGAAAGTACGTGAACAATAACAAATGATAATAAATGTTTGTTGTTGACGACTGTCAGCCTTACTTAAATTAAACACTATTCTTTCTATTTCAAATTACTAATCCATTTTCAAGAAAATTATTTTAAAATTTTTATTTCACTTTTATTTTTAAGGTAACTTTTTTATTTAAATTTTACGTAATTTTAATTTTCAAGATTGATTTTATATACTTATTTTTTTTAACCACCACAATAAATATGGATACATATGAAATTAGATTATCAATGTTTGAGTTTCTTAATATGCATAATTTTTTTAAATTGAGTTATTAATTTCAAGCGAAGGAAGTAACTCAAATGTTAGGTATCTCGAATTCATTTTCAAAATATTATCCAAGTGTCGTGTGTATTATTTTAATTAATTATAATTAAATGAATTCTCCTGTATTTACACCAACCTCGTTAATTAAAATTTCTCAATCTACCACGTCATCTTTTTTATATCATTCAGGATTAAATTAAATTCAATATACAAATATATAATACTAGCTTAAAACCCGTGCAAGGCAAGGATGTTATTTAATAAAATGAAAACTTTTTTTTTAATTTGAATTAAAAATTTTAAAACACGAATTTTTGCAGGCTTTAAATTTTAAATGATATGATCTGATGATAATTATATATATATGTTGTCCGTGATATTTTTAGAAAATGATGGATTGTACTTTGAAAATATTGAAAAGATGAAATGTTTTAACTGAAAAATGGAATCGGTTAGTTATTATAATGTTATTATTTTATTTTCTTAAATAAAATTACCCGAATAGGTTTTATTGGAAAAAAAATAGAAAATGTAACGTATTTCAGCATTTTAGCTATAAAGGTAATTGGTTTCGGGTATATAACATTAGAGAGTAGGGAACCTATTATACATTTTAGTTAAATTTCATGAGATATATGTATTTTATATGTAAATATAGGGTGAGCAATTTTGTAAAATCAAGATTTGTTTAAAATTTTATTAATTATCCCTACGATTCCAATAAATTTGTAACTAAATTTTAAAGGATTTTATTTATAACTAAAGAAAATTACCTGAGATATATTTAAAGTTCCTTTTTCTCATAACATTATTTATTAAATTTGAGTTTATGGAATTTAGGGGGTGCCGCCCAAACCAAAAATGTGCGAAATGTTAGATTACCGAAAAATTAAGAGGTCGCAAGTCCAAACCTAAAAAAAAAAAAAAGTAGTTACGCTTTCCCGCAGTGATGAGTGGTGGGTAGGACTTTAAGCTTATGGTGCGGTGGGCTGTGGTCCATTTTATGTCTCACCGTCTCATTATTCCGTGCAACCTGGCTATGATTTAAACTTTTGAAGTAACAGTTTGTAGTGCAGTGATGGGTAAATCAGCCATCCGATCCGATTTGATTCCCGTCATGTTTGAATTAGAAATTCGAAAGTTTCTTCGATTCGAGATGAGATATCGGTAATGGTATAAAAAAATTCGGAATCGGGACAGTGATTAGGATATCCCTCCCTGATATCTGTTTCAATTTGCATATTCAAAAAAATGAAATGATAATAAGTGATTGATACATTCAAAAATAAATAAATTTAATGATCTGTTAAAACAAATAAGAGCATCTCCAATAGGGTTGCCAAGTCCTATGTGGCATGGCACCCTTGGTTGCCCACCTATTGGAGTATCAATGTTGCCATCAAGTTGCCAACCAAAGTTGTCAAAAGTTGGCCACTTCCCCATTTAGTTAAAACACATACAACTCCCCAAAAATGTATTTAACTTTACCCTATTTTATATCTCCCACATTTTATTATCTCTTTAAATGTATTTTTCTTTTTTTCTAAATATCTCACATATCTAATATCATTAATGCACATGAGAAGAAAAGAAAAAAATATCATCTTTTTTGCACTATTTTCATTTAATCAAATGATATTGATGTAAAGATAATATTATTTTATATTTAAAAATTTAAATCATTTGATATTTTATATTAATGTAATGTCAAAAAAAGGAAAAAAATCATTACGGGAGAGAATTAAGTATTTGAAATATCCAAATTTTTAATTTTATTTAGAATATATAAATATAATATGTGTTTATAAGATAATATAAAATTGATGTATGGGACCACATTGGCAACTTTTAAAGTTGCCAACTATTGGGGTAGATTTGTAACAAAAGTTGCCAACAATGAGATGGAGGAGAGAAAAAATAAAAAAGTAATATATGTGATGATGTGTAAGAAGTTGGCAACTATGTTGGCAACTTCTATTGGAGATGCCCTAAAGGACGGTTTATAAAGCTTATTTTCCAGAAAAGTTACTTATTTTAAAAAATAAGTTAAGATTTTTTATTTTTTTTTTGAAAAAAACATTTTTTTATAATTTATTTCTTCTCAAATATATGTTAAATAATTATATAAAAAAAATTATCAAAATATAAAATTTTTAGTAAAACCAAACAGCACCAAAGTATTAGGTAAGAGTTAGTATGTCGGAGAAAGGTGGATTCCCTTTTGGGAAAGTTTTAGTGTGTACTACTGTCAAACTCTATTCAAGCTACACAAAGTGGGTGCTACTCTTGATTGATTCGAAAAGACAACCTGTCACCAGTTACCAACTTACCAGTTACTGTGTACCATACACTTTTTATTTACAAGCCACTTCGATGTGTACTGCATCGATCACAACCTAACTTTAATGCAGTGCATAATTTTCCTACAATACATTATTACATAATAAATAAAGAAAAAAGGTTTTTTCTATTTATAAAAAACTATTTTATATAGAATTTAAGAGATAACCACCACAAAATATATATATATATATATATATATATATATATATATATTTTATGAAATATAATTATAAATATTTAAAAGAGTAATCACATAACTTTTTTCTTTGAAAAATCATTAAAAATTAATGAAAAAATGTAAAGTAATTCTAAGATATAATCAAATTTATCCAAAATGATTCTACTATAGAATCAAATTCAAATCAAATTTTGTATTCGAATTTTATGTGTTAAATTCTTTATAAAGTTTATATGTCATTAATATTCTACATTACAATCAAATTTTATGCTTTTAAAAATTTTGTTTGTAATTTATTGATAAAATTCTATAATTAAATCAATAGTTCTCTCCAAAATTTTATATAAGAATGTTCTGTCTCCAATAATAGCCTAAATATATAATACAAATTAATAATATAGTTGTATTTATTCAATGAACTCCTTCAGTTACAAAAACACTCTTTACATTTTCATATGAGAAATTTTTTATATATAGCCTAATTTAGGTAAGTACTACAGTAGTATCAATTTTCATAAGAAAATTAATGAAGTATAATTAACATTAAGGACAAAATTAATTAGTAACATTAAAACGCAACCTGCTGAATGTTTAAATATGTGGGAGGAAGGTTCCGTGGTACTGGATTATAAAATTAATTATCTTAAGTGAAATTAATTAAGAAGCATGCACGTGGATGAAGCTTATTTGGTGGGTGGTCAGTGTACGTAGCTAGACAGGCGCATTATTAAAATTAACGATAGCAAAACTGCTGCTAATCGCACAGTTATATGTTTAATTAATCTTTGATATTTTTAATTAGTTGGTTTGTTTTGATAATTGTATTTTGTCCTGATTGTGAAATCTAGTGCAGATTTATTAGAGTCCATCCAAGATGATATGATTGATGATGATTCATGCTTGTGCATGGAAAGCGAGAGGGTGTGGTCGGTAATTATTTAACCACTTATACGTGTTGGTCTTGACATCTAGCCCACTCCCACACGTAGTTTTCTCATGTCAACCTCGCTGCCTTGGGCCGGCAGCCCACCATTCCGACGCCTTGCCGTCATGTGTTTATTGTAATTACTAGTTTTTTTTTTGGTAGGCTGGTAAATTACTAGTTTACATATCAAATTGTTATTAAAAATGAATTTATATATTTTATATATTCAATTTGCTATAAATTTTATTTTAAATTCTTAAAACTTGATTTGTGTGATTTTACGGTTCATGTAAAATTAACAAAATAATCTTTAATATAATGATGGTTTAACAATTATTTTCCAATTAAAACTATTAAAAAACAAAACATAGAAGAAATTGATGATTTTTACTTTGAAAATTCTATTCGATTTAGAAAATTTACTTATATTTCGTTTAGATTATCAAAATAACCTTCTTATTATTTGAATATAGTTGTCCTAACAACCAAATACAATTTTAATAATAAATGTAAGAGGAATTTCGTCCAAAATATTGGTAATCGGTAGTCTGGTCCTAGATACGACAAAATAAATAATAAGCGTTAGATTTTAAAATAAATAGATGAAAAACGTTGGATCTAGTATAATTTTTTTTTATTTTAACATGTAAACTTAAAATGGTATTTATATTGAAATACGTAAAAGTATATATCAATGATTTAAATCATATATAATTAGGTGTTCTACATTAAACAAGATTATCAATGTAGGTTTTCTACACTGAATAGAATTAATATAAAAATTTGTAATTATATTTTCTATTGAGATTCTAAGTGTTTTCATTTAGATAATAATTGTTAAATCAATAATAAATTAAAGATATGTATTTAGAACATTTTAAAAAAATACTATTTCAAAAATAAATCAATTCATCTTTCATTAATTTATAAAAAAAATTATATATTCAATTTTTCAGAATTCAATTATTCGTTATTAATTATTCTTCAAAGGTACATTTCCCTATAAATAAAATAAGCGTTAAATATATTAAATTAACTTTAATTATAACAGAAAATGCCCAAAATGCTTCATTTTGGGAGTCAACTAACTGAAATACCCGTTTTCAAAGTCGTGGCCCTGAGTACCCACGGGATACGTCGTTGACACGCCACTGGCAACGACATGTCCCAAGTTCATTTTTTCCCAAATTTTCTCTAAGTGCTGGACTGCTCTCCCCCTCCCCTCCGCCGGCGAATCGTACCCCCTCCCCTACCTTCGTTCCGTCCATATCCGATCCATACGACCATATAAAATTGACGGCCATACTTTGCTCATCATTTTAAGGTATCGGGTTGTTGCAATTTGGCCCCGTATGTGCGATTTGGGTGTTTAAATTCAGGCAATGGAATCGAAAAATTAATGGCATAGGGTTGTAGAGGACGCTGAGGCAATTCATTTTGATATATAGAACTCAACGGGAAAATGAGTGATGTAGGAGAACGAAGGAGACGAAAAAATGCGAAAAATCGCCTTGCCAGTCGTCCCGACGAGTCGCTTGAGAAGACGATGACGACTTAAGATGCGCTTCTCAGGAATGCGTGTCTCATGATACGCATTACACTAATGCGTATCTGATGCTACAGTACCTGGTGGATACTACTCTCCCAGTTGCGTGACTGCTGGATACTACTCTGTCAGTAGCGTATCCTTTGGGTATTTAGGGCCATCTTTCTGGATCTGGGTATTTTGGTAACCCCTCCCCTCATTTTGGGGTAGAAAGGGCCATCACCCTAATTATAATATGTCCCATTCTTATATCGATTAATTCTTTTCATTAATTTTCAATTAACCATTTAATCCATTATCGATAACTAATTAGTTCCGATTTCTTTTCATTACAATCATAATTCAGAACATAAAGTATTACCGTGAACTTACTATTTTTAGGTCCCGTTTGGTAGTGGGCTTTAATCAGGGCTTAAAGCCATTTTTCATTTTAAGTTAAAAAAATCTGTTTGTGTAAAAAGTTAGATACTACTTAAAGTTAAAAAAACAAATTAAAGTCAAAAGTTGGTAGGAGGTACTTTTTTGAATGACTTATTTTGTTTTGAGGATTTTATTTGATAAAAGTTAATATCATCATTTAAATAGATAATTTATCAAATTTATTTTTATATTTACATTTTTAATAATTAATAAGTCACTCATAATATAAAATTACCCAAGCAGATATTGACTTAAAATTTTTATTTTTAACTTATCATTTCAAGCAACTTTAAGTCATAAGTAATAATTTTAAGTTTAGCCAAACGACCTCTTATTATCAGGGTGACGGCCCTAAATAAACATTTTTGAGTTTGAAATGCCCAAAATACTGAAATTCAGAATGTTGGCCCTTTTTACCAATGGGATGCGGAGTTGCGTCTTCCGTGTTAGGTCCGAAATAACGTTGAAGGTGGGTTGAATACGTTATTCAAAAATATTTCGATTTTTGATATGAATATGAAATCAAAAATACTGAATCAAAATAAAACAACTGTTTGGGAAATATCTTTGAATAGATAAAACCCGGAGGTTTGCTACACAATCTAATCCTATAGATCGGCTACAAAATCAAACACTCCTAAGATAGTTTAGGCACGAGGACCTTCTACCCGACACTTCCTGAAAGCGGGCTAAGCCGGCTTCCCTACTAGATGGACTATCTAGCAGCTTACATAGAGAAGATATAAGAGAAAGAAGAGAGAGTTGTGTGTTGAGGTGTGTTTTGAAATAAAATACAACAGGCCTATTTATAGACTTTAGAAAGTTACTATGCAGCTAAATTAACGTAACTGCTAACGGAGGTCTGAGCTGCCTGTTATATTTTTCTTCCTTTCTGCTGAACTTTTGAATTTCAAAAGCTATAAAATCAAACATGTGGGACCCAGCATGTTTTTTACCTTTTGCTTTTACTTTGTCAAATGAATAGTATTTTTGGTTACTATTCACATGAATAGTACTATTCATATAAATAGTAATTTCAGTTACCTTTCATATGAATAATAATTTCGGATACTATTCATATGAATAGTAATTTTGGTTACTATTCATATGAATAGTAATTTCGGATACTATTCATATTCCTCTTAATTTGACATCCTTAAATATCCAGCTTCCAACTAACTAGAGGATATAAACACTGCTCTAAACTCAATCATATCTCTTAACAGTTTTTCTGAGTTAGATACTTCGATTCCTTTGTGAAGTGTTGACGCCTAGTGCAACTTGTCTGGTTCGCAGATGACTAACATTCACTCGTGGTCTTTGTATCATGTCTTTAAGAACACTGCTAAGAATTGTGTAACCATAAAAACTTTATCACTGGAATCTTTTGGCCCTTCAACTGAATCATCTGTACATCTTATTTTGTCACTGAGGCTTGATCATGTTAATGAACTTCTTTCAGCGACTTGATCCTTGTTGATGCATGTTCTTTAAATTTCACGATCCCTGTATAGAGTTAATATTATTTATCTTTTATCCTAGTTGAGTTATATATGTCCTCTATTACATATTACATTACATTATACTTTACAATCTCCCCCTATTTGATTGTTAGGGTTTGACAAGCAAATTCCTAGAGGATAACTCAACTGATACAAATAAAATACAAAGATAAATAATATTAAAGCGCATTCTGGATCATATATACATTTTCCAGATTTCTAAAATTTGAACAAGTGCAAGACAATTGTTCCTCTAGACTGAACATATCTTCAAGTTTGTCTTGCTTTCTTTCCACATAGCACTAATACTCCCATTAGCTTTTCCTTTCCCAAAATAAAGTTAATTCCGTGTCAACAACCTTTTCCTTGCCCTTACGCCTAGTTGATTTTTCTTGATCATCCACTAATACTCCCATTAGCTTTACCAAGGAGTTGATTGCATGACTAAATTGGGTTGCCATGGTTTTCAATTGAACCTGGAATACATCTTGTTGAATAAGTTGCAAATTTTTGATTTCTGTAATGGACTTACAGATATTTGATAACTCTTTCTCCATTTTTTGGACCCGTGTAAGGAGTCTGTTGTATTCCTTTCTGGTTACAGGTGTATGTGGTTGAGTAGGTTGCTCACTCGTACGTTCTGCAGGTGTTTCACTCAACACTCTATATTCACTCGGTTTAGTGGTTTGGGTTACACTTACATGTTCTGTTCATGTTTCCCTTAACTCTCCTCTAGAGCTTCCACCGATATGTGTACCTGCAAATGAAATCATCCTAGCCCCTTTTTCAGAGGTCACGGATGGTGCAATGAAAGTTCGTGAGCTTCCATCCTCGCGTGAAGCGAGTTGCCGACCACTGGTAAATAGTGGTAAATCTCGAAAGAGATCCAGAGATTTTTCCTCTAGGAGGTTAAACTTGAATCGATTAAATAGCACAAAACCCAAGTTTCCCTCGTATATCTGTGAAGACACTTGGTTCTTAAAAGAACCTCCTATCGATGGATCTTTGTGTAAAATGGAAGATTCACCAGCAGTTATTGAGGTAGGTAATTCCACCTCGGATGCTTGTGAAGGCATTTGATCTTTAGAAAGATCATCAACCGCTCTTATGTTCCGTGAAATGGAACTCAAGATAGTTGCTCCCGTCAATTTATCCTTATTTACATTTTCACTCAGTTGACAAGGAAGAATTGTTTCACTAACAGTTATAGTTACCTCAGGTTCAATTGGTTTACTTCATTTAGAATGAGGTAGAGCTGCTGATGTAACTAACTCCTTATGTGGTGCTGCTGAGGCACTATCTCCCTCAAAAGTGTTGATGGCTGGTCGTTTAAGTGACAATTGAGGTGTAGGAGTTTGTTGTGTTTGTGTTTGCATTTGTAGAATGGGCTCTTCTACCTGTGTTAGAGTCGGTGGGATTTCCTTCTCTTGGTCGGGTAAGATGGCCACTAGGGGCTGTAGAAACTGTATTTCCTGTGACACAGCAGGGAATACAGAAGTTGGAATAGCAGGGATTGAAATATTACCTTGTCGTATACTTGCTCTCACTGGTCTTGGTAACAACGGAAGTGGGACAGTCTTTAGATATTCAGTTAGGACTGTAGGCACATCCGTATATTTCTTTTTGCTTATGTAATTAATTACATTTGTCTTCATGGAAGAACATTCCACCTTTTGACCATTTTCCAAGCGTGCCCTGTCTTCATCATTCAAAAAATCATTTAATATTAGCTGTAGAAACCTTGGATATAGACATTTGACATTTTGAGTCTGAACATCTCTTGTTCCCAAGTGTTTCATTTTTAAAATGATTTGACCAAGCACTATTTTTCCAAAATTAATCCTCAAATTATTGGCGACCGCATACCCTATTTTTTTGAATAAATTCAGGTATTCGATCTTGATTTGTTCTATCTGAGGAAAAAACATGGTTAAGAGTGTGAAAGAAGAAATTCCAGTACTGGGTTAGAAACGTTCTATAAAGATTTCCAGTATTGAAATTGCCATCTTGGTACCTTATAAAACGAAAGAACATTTCAATATGTTCAGGTGTAGGATCAGAAACGAGATTTTCCATAGGAAAATGAAGAATTCGATTAACATCTCGTTCAGTGACCCTAATCGACCTACCAAATAGTCGATATGTGAATGCACACCCGTCCTGTCCAGAAGTGTTAACCACACTACAATATAGTTCACGCAATGCATCATGGTTAAGCTACATTGGTGTAACTAAAGCATAGAGAATTAATGAATGTTCATTCAAAAATTGTGTCCAAGCCCGAAATTGCTCATCCTGAATGGTTTCGATTTGCTGAATGGAAATAGGATTCACTTTTGCAACTGAAAAACTTCCCTGTAATGCCATTTTCAAAACTTTGAGAAAATTAAAAAAAACAAGGGTTAGTTTTTATAAAGGATGATGTATGAAGCAAAAATATGAAATCCAATCTAAAAACCACCAGCTAGATTGTGAGATCTTTCCGGTCAAAGCTTGAAATTTTCAGTAATTGAGTGTATATGCTCTGTTTATCTAAAAAATGATGATGTTAAGCATAAACAAAAACTCATCATTTATAAGGTTTCAAGGACTAGTGGGTTAGGTGAGATATTGACAGGATATGCTGAATAACACCGCTCAATAATTTCTCACCTAATCAACCAATAATTTCTCACCTAATAAATCAATTAGCCGAAAAACATCTTATCACCGAAACCTGTCAGCCGAAAAACATCTTATCACCGAAATCTATTAGCCTATATACACACACACATACAATACTTCTAATTATTATGGATTAAAAATAATCACGCAGTAAATCAAGAATTAATCCACAATAATCAGATAAACTCACAATTAAATAGACATAAAATTAACAAAATATCATTAATTGATATATGCCAATAAAATATTTATTTAATTATGATACAATTAACAAAATTATTCACTAAATAAATACCATAAAAGATAGCATTTATAAGCATGGCAATTAATATAGAGATAACTGTAAGATGAGGACTGGATGCAAAGTAAATTCACAAGTCCTAAAAATATGGACATTTAAAATACCTGTGAATTTATAACAAATTGCAGTTATTGATTATCCAAAATTAATTAGACAGATTTAACATCCCAAGTTCACCAACTAACCTGGAGAATGTGGATTCATCCAGTGGTTTAGTAAAGATGTCTGCAATTTGTTGATCTGTGGGAACAAAATATAATACCACAGTTCCATTCATGACATGCTCTCGTAAGAAATGATACCTGATATCAATGTGCTTAGTCCTGGTATGTTGAACTGGATTGTTGGCAATGGCAATGGCACTCGTGTTGTCACATAGAATTGGAATTTTGTCCAACATGAGTCCATAATCCTGAAGTTGATTCCTCATCCACAGGATCTGAGCACAACAACTACCTGCCGCAATATATTATGCTTCGGCTGTCGAGGTAGATACTGAGTGTTGCTTCTTGCTGTACCAAGATACCAACCTTCTTCCTAGAAACTGACAGCTTCCAGAAAGACTTTTCCGATCAATCTTACAGCCTGCAAAGTCAGAATCTGTATAGCCAACTAGGTCAAATCCTGTTCCTTTAGGGTACCAAATCCCAAGATTGGGGGTTCCCTTAAGGTATCTGAAAATACGTTTAACAGCTATAAGATGTGACTCTTTAGGGTCAGCCTGGAATCTAGCACATAAACAAGTTGCGAACATAATATCTGGTCGACTAGCAGTTAAGTATAAGAGAGAGCCGATCATACCTCGATACTTCGTGATGTCAACTGACTTACCAGATTTGTCTTGATCAAGCTTGACAGCAGTTGGCATCGGGGTCTTAGCAGTAGCTGCTTCTTCCATCCCATACTTCTTCAGAAGATCCTTTATGTATTTTGATTGGCAAATGAAAATACCATCAGGCTTCTGAACAACTTGAAGTCCAAGGAAGAAGGACAACTAACCCATCATACTCATCTCGTACTTACTCTGCATAGCTTAGCAAATCTCTTGCATAGCAAATCATTAGTAGAACCACATATTATATCATCCACGTATACTTGCACCAGAATTATATCATTTTTATGCTTTTTATGAAAGAGAGTTTTGTCGATGATACCTCTTGTAAAACCATTTTCAAGCAAGAACTTTGAGAGAGTATCATACCATGTTCGAGGAGCTTGCTTGAGACCATAGAGAGCTTTGAAGAGAAAGTATACAAAACCTTCAAATTCCTTGTCTTCGAACCCAGGGGGTTTTTCAACATAGACTTCTTCTTCTAGATCTCCGTTCAAAAATGCACTCTTCACATCCATCTGAAAAACCTTAAAGTTGGAGTGTGCAGCAAATGCTAAGAACATCCTGATTGCTTCAAGCCTTGCAACTGGAGCATAGGTTTCATCATAATCAATTCCCTCTTCTTGAGAGTAACCCTTTGCTACCAATCGACCCTTGTTCGTCGTAACAATACCATTTTCATCCAGTTTATTCCTAAACACCCATCTAGTGCCAATTACAGATTTATCTTTTGGTCTTGGCACCAGCTTCCATACTTTCTGCCTTTCGAACTGATTGAGTTCTTCCTGCATTGCAGTTACCCAATCTGGATCATCAAGAGCTTCATCAATCTTTTTAGGTTCAATTTGAGATAAAAATCCTGCGAAATTACATTCATTCTGTGTTGCTCTTCTAGTCTGTACACCCGTGTCCGGTTCACCAATGATATGTTCAAAGGGATGCGCTCTACTCCATATCCTTTGTCTTGGCAGATCTGATCTTGATGATTCCTCAAGTTCATGATTGTGTTGAGTGTGGTGACTAGTAGATCCAAAATCATTGTTTGTTCCCCCTGAGCTGTTGCTTTCAGAGTTTGATGAATCATTAGTAGTAGATGCATTCTTTGATGTTTCTTCACTTGATTGGGGTTCATTTTCATCGTTCACTTGCTCTCCCTCAACATGTGCTGCTGTCTGATCTACTGGTATAGATTGAACAATAGAGTCTGAGAGAGTATCAGAATTTTGTAGATCAGCATTTATTTCTTCATTCTCAAATCTCAGCTGGTCATGTTCATCAAAATCTTCAAGTCCTGTTATCTTTTTATCATCAAAAGACACATGGATAGATTCCATGACCACTTTTTGTTCTCAGATTGTAGAATCTAAATGCTTTTGTTGATAGTGGATATCCAATAAAGATTCCTTCATCAGCTTTTAAATCAAATTTGGAAAGCTGTTCTGGATGAGTCTTAAGAACAAAACACTTACATCCAAACACATGAAAGTACTTCAGGTTCGGCTTCTTATTTTTCACCATCTCATATGGTGTTTTACCATGCTTGTTTATTAGTGTAGCATTCTGTGTGAAACAAGCAGCTTGCACAGCTTCAGCCCAAAAGTAAGTTGGCAGCTTTATTTCATCAAGCATGGTCCTTGAAGCTTCAATGAGAGTCCTGTTTTTTCTCTCTACTACTCCATTTTGTTGTGGAGTTCCAGGTGCAGAGAATTCTTGCTTTATTCCCTTTTCTTTACAATATTCTTCCATGGTTGTATTCTTGAACTCAGTGCCATTATCACTTCTTATGATTTTCACTGTATGCTTAGATCCTTTGTCCAGTTGTCTGACATGCTCTGTTAAGATTGATGCAGTTTCTTCTTTCTTGTGCATGAAATACACCCATGTATATCTGGTGTATTCATCAACAATAACCAACGCATATCTTTTCTTTCCAATAGACATTATATTTACTGGACCAAATAAATCAACATGCAATAAGTGATATGGCTCAAGAATTGAGGATTCAGTCTTACTTTTGAATGAAGTTTTCCTTTATTTTGCCTTTTGACATGAGTCACATAGGCCATCTGGAGTAAAAACTGATTTGGGCAATCCTCTCACAAGATCTTTCTTCACTAGCTCATTAATGCTGTTGAAATTTAGATGAGAAAGTCTCTGGTGCCAAATCCAGCTTTCTTCAATTGATGCTCTACTTAGTAGACAGATTGCAGAGCCATCAGAGTTTGTTGAAAGCTTGAATTCATAAATGTTACCATGCCTGTATCCCTTCAGAACAACTTTTCCTGTAGATTTGCTTACAACTTCACCGTGTTCTTCAAAGAAATCCACATGATAACCTCTGTCACAGATTTGACTCAGACTTAGTAGATTATGTTTGAGTCCTGAGACTAGAGCTACAGTTTCAATGATGACATTCCCAAGATTGATATTGCCATATCCCAGAGTCCTTCCTATGTTGCCATCTTCATAAAAAACACTTGGGCCAGTTTTCTCCACAAATTCTGATAGCAGGGCTTAATTTCCAGTCATGTGTCCTGAGCATCCACTGTCCAGAACAAGGATATTTTTCCTGTTACCCTGCAATCACAAAAACCACTAATGATTAGTTTTAAGGACCCAGACTTTCTTGGATCCTTTGGCCTTATTAAGTCTGTTAGCTTTTGCAGCAGAAGTCTTATCAGAGTTTGTGCTAACATTCTTTTTATCAGAATTTATACATGTAGAATCAATCTTGAATTTATTCAAAGAGGGTTTAAGTTCATAATTATCATAATACAAATTATGATACTCTTTGCATGAATAAATAGAATGCCAAATACTGCCACAATGAAAACAAGGATTCTGTGGCTTAAACCTAACTGAACCACTCTTAACTCCTAACTTAGGAGGTATAGAGTTTATATTCTTCCTGCAAAAAGTAGCAAGATGGTTAGGATTTCCACAGTTATGACATTTCTTCCTAGGAGCATTGGGAATAGGCATATAGTTATTGCTTTTATTGATGCCTACCTTTCCATTTCTATTTTTCTGTAAGAACCCAGATTTTGGGTAGAATTAAAACTTTTATTTATTTAATGATGTAAGAATGAATAGTGGCTACAGCTACAATGTAATAGTTGATATTTTGAAAGAACGAATGGAATTCGACTTTATTATTTCTATGTCTTGAAGAATGCTAATGATTGACAACTTAGGTAAGAATAATCTATCTCCTAGGGGAATAAGATATGACAATTCCAAGCAGGAGAATATTCTCATGTCACCCAGATCGATAACGATTAATCCAGGGGTTCCATAAAAAGGTTAAAGGATGATCAAGAGAGGTCAGGGACAATTGTACAACCCTAAATGAATAAGTAAAGAATAAGGATGAATAGTGATTTTGGAGTAATTGAGAATATTAATAGACGACGCTATATAGAAGTACCCGGAACGAAATTCTGAGTTCGTATTATTGATCCGGAGGGAAAAAGAGTGTATGTAAAAGCTGTCGGATTCTGAAAAATGGCACTTTAATTTTCCCGAGATTCTCAAGATACGGAACGATTTAGGGACTTATTTGATAAGATTCGAGAAAGTTGGTATCCGAGATTATAGAAAAGAAGTAAGAATGATTATAGAAATATTAAGAGGATTCCCGGTAAAACCTTAACTAGAAACGATTGAGTTATTCCCTCGAACGATTAGCGAAGCAATAAACGAACAAAGAAACAAGCAGAGGAAGCAAGAGTCATGCACAAGCTACTAGATAAATATCTAGCAACCAAGTGGGCTAAGTAACTAGACACTTAGAGATTGAACAAGTACTTAGCAAAACAAACCAACTAGTTAGCTTATAACCATCCAAAGATCAACACTTGGCATGCAATTTCCATCATCCAATACATCACCACTTTATTAAAGTCACTTTATCAAGATATTATTCCAATAATGCATCAAAGTGGATGAGAGCAAACCAAACAAACCAAGCAAAAACCCCCCCTCCAAGAACACCCATTCGGCCCATCCATTAATTCCAAAACCAAAATCCACCTTCCCACCATTGTTTGATCTTGTAATAATTATGGTGAATCTCATATTTCATAAAAATTATCTCCTCAAAATCTTAGCTCCAAATTCCTTTGTTTGCATTTTCAAAAAAATCAAGAAAGAGGAGCATGAATAGTGTTTCTTATGAACTAACTTGTTTTTTTCTTGTTTTCATGGATGATATAGCAAGCTTAAGCACACCTAAGGACCATATAAAGCTTAGTGAGGCTAGTAAACACTCTAAGGAAGGTATAATACTTGAAAACCCTAGGTGTTATTTTAAGATCTTATGAGATTTATGGATGATTTAGTGATTAGTATGTTATTATAAGCTTAGATCCATGTTAGTAGTTATGATTATGATTTGGTTTATGAACCATGTAATGGTTAAGATGAGTTGTTGTTAGACTAGTCATGATGATTATTATGTGTTTGGATGGTTGAATTGATCTTGGTTAGATCGTAGTAAAGTGTAAAAACTTTGGAAAACGCGTAAACATAGCCGTTATAATGCCCGATTTTACAATATCATGTTTTGTGTGCCATTTTTCATATAAAGACCCTACTGTCCAGAATCCTTTTCTGCCATGATAGGATAGGTTATGTTATAAGGTTCGTTTTGATATAAAGATCATGTGAAACGGACTTACGGTTTAGGAGTTATGATAAACTTCGTAAAGGTTGTTCGAAACCGTAAACAAGTATTCGTACTTAAAATTGAACCCCGATAAAATATGTAAAGTCATGACGAATCTTGGTAAATAAATACTAGAGGTAAAAAGGAAGGTGTGAAAGAAAACTGTATGTCAAAAGGATCGTTTTTCGATTTATTAAAAATATTCGAGTCGAGGTTAAACGCGAACGAACCCCTAAAAGACGACTCGATTATAACTTCGGTAAAACACATAGAAAACGGGCGATAAAACTCGGAGTATAATATTGGTTCGTAACGATCAACTTTAAAACTTGTATGACTTAAGTATGTCCCGAGTGTAAGTACAGTGACATGTCGTATTAATGAACGAATGTCGGGTCGGATCGATGATAAAGGAATCCACTAAAAGGGGTATAACGAGATAACTCGAGAGCGTGTTTCGATTTAAGTATAACTTAACTTTTAAGATGTTAAGTGATTAATCCCGAATGCCTTGGCTATTTATAGATCACCAAGTGTTAGGTCCACTATGTTTGTAGAAGGGGGGTTGAATACAAACAGTACTGTTTTATCAAAATTTGTCCGGATAAATTTAATTTATATTTTGACAAATTTGAGCGGAATTAAATGAAACAAAATTCAAGTTGAATATAAATTTATATTAACTTGAGGGGTTTGTTACAAATACAGTACAGAAATAATATCTAGTTAATAAAAATAAATTAGAAAATTCGACATGAATTTTTCTAGATTTGTTAATAAAAATCGAGATATAGATTAGGAGTAAAAACTCGCTAATATTACAAGAGTATCAAATAAACAAGTTCTATCGGATCAGATATTAAAAATAAGATGAACTTGATTTTCTATGAATTTTTCTCTTGCTGTGTTGTTCTTCAAAATTGAGAGAGAATGGAACTGGGTGTTTTTCTTTGAATGTTATGTTCTGTGTCCTCTTGAGTTCTGGCTGCTGTCTTGAATTAATATAGCCTCCTGCATCTTTTCTTTTTCATTTGTATTGCCAAGACAATCGGCAAGACAATCTGCTCTTCCAAGACAATCAATTTTGTACTGCCAAGACAATCGGCAAGACAATCCAAAATCTCCAAGACAATCAATTTATATTGCCAAGACAATAGGCAATACAATAAGCAAGACAATCCAGGTTAACAAGACAATCGTCAAGACAATTGAGATTGTCTTGTTTAATAAATAAAACTCTGTTGTATGATTGATTTGAACCAAAATTTGAACTGCTGTAAAAGAAACCCAGTCGCGGAGGATCTGTGTGAACGACACGCGCGCTTTGTCTTCTTCTTTTCCAGGCGCGTGGGGTTCACGCGCTGGACAGGCGCGTTAGAGCTTGTGCCGACAGGATGACACGATAGAACATGGTGTGGTCAGAGCATGCTTGAATTTATATAACTTTGTAAACTCTTTGTCATCAGTACTTTCATTCTTTTATATGTTTTTTTTTCTTTTTTTTTTTTTGTCGACCTGCTTCTTTTCTTTTACATGCATGCAGTTTTTTTTATTTTGTTTCTTTTGATTTTCTATTTCTTCCTTCTTTTGATTTTGATTTAATTGTATTTAATTTAATTATCTTAATTAATCAATTAATCATTTAAACGAATAATGATTAATTAATTAATAAGTTAATTAAATAAATCAATTAGACTAATATATTAATTCAAAATTAATTAATATGATAATTAATTTAATAAATAAATTAATTCAGAATGAATTAATTTATTAAATTAAATCAATTACATAATTATATTAATTAAAAGAGAATTAATATAAATCTTTTGACATCTCAAATCTTTTTCCGAACCACTGAAAGTAATAAAGAATTACCACCGGATTTTCGTTGACGCTCGATGCACGGTCTGGTTCATGAGCGACTAACTCCAACGACTTTTCTTTATTTTTGACTTTATGGCTGTGGTTAATGTCTTCTCTTAATATACCCGTCTTGACAGCTTGAACCACTGAAGTTAATGATAAACAACCACTGTTTAATGTTGACACTCGATGTACTATCTGGTTCATGAGTGACTAACCGCAATGACTGTTCTTCATATATTGACTTTAAGATCTGGTTCCTTTTCTTTTCTCTTTTTCTTCTCTCTCTATTAATTATTCTGTACTGTTTCTGTCACTGTCGAAATCTCTGTCACTTTAAATGAATCCACTTCTTTAACGAATACTTCAATGAGGCTTGATCAGATGTCTGAACTTCTTTCAATGTAGTAATTCCTCAAGTCTGTAGATTGACCTTGATCTTTTTCTTCTGACAGATAATACTATCTGAGATTCCTTGTGACAGTCTATATACTATTTACTATTACAATCTTGTTTAAGTTGAGTTGTATCCTCGAAATACAAATAGGCTACATCATATGCCTTTCAATCTCCCCCTATTTGTTTGTTAGACAATAACAAGCAAATACCTAGAGGATAACTCAACTACCTCACTTAAACAAGAAAAAGATAAAACTTTTAAGAACTAAGTAAATAATACAAAAAAAAATTTCCTGGTTTAGATTTAACAATTCCAGAATCTTCAGTTGATGAAATGATAGATGATTGTTCCTTTAGCACTGAACTGATCTTCAATAGATAATTCATCTTCATTTCTGATTCTTCATATCTCTGCCTGATAATCCTTCACATCTTATATTGGTGATTATCAGCAGTTCTTGATTTACAATCACTTCCCATTTCTGACACGGCTTTTCTCACTAAAGAAAAACAGCTGTTCCTACTATATAGACAATGGTGAATCAATACCATTTCTATAACTTCTGGTGAATTTACTACTCTTCCACATAGCCTTTATACATAGTACATTGAAAGACTAATAGAATAGTATTGTGATGCAAATCTCCTTATATCTCCACTTTCATAACAAATGAAAGATCTTTTGCTTCTTCATCTCTCTTTAATGCTCCCCCTTTCTAACTCACTCTTCACTTCTCCCCCTTAGTTGAGTATATCCTACTAAGGTGCTTATCTTTTTCAATATATCTCTCCCCCTTAGTTGAGGAATCCTCCATTCAACTAGTTGACAAAGTAGTTGATACTAAATTGTTACCAATTTATATCAATCGTTAGAGTACATTGAAATCAATTGATAAAGCTTTGTTAGAAAGGAAGTTTCATTTTCTTCCTCACTGTGAGTGTGTGATAGTGTTTAGTGTAACTCACAAGTGTTTCACTCTTCTCTCCACTCATTTGTGTTGAGTGTCTCACTTCTCTCTGTGTTTACACTCTTGCTCATTAGTGTTTCACTCATATCACTCATAGCTCCAACATCCTTTAGTGTACCTGCAAGGAAAAATCACCCTAGCCCCTTCAAGAGAGGTCAGTGGTGGTGCAATGGGAGTTCGCAAATCCCAAATCCTCGTTGGACTCGTCAGACGAATCTGAGTCATAATCTACAAGTTGCTAATTTCCCTTTTTAGGGTTATCAGATTTCAATTCTGAGAAGGTAAACAATGATCTATAAATTTAGCATTGAGATCAAGATTCCCTTCTAATGTCTGTGAAGACATCACCTTGTAAAACTCATCAGGTAAAATCTGAATCATAGTTCACAAGTTGCCGATCCGCACCTATGTCGGATCCGTTACCCGCAGGATCCAGAGATGTTCCCTCTGGGGAGTTAGATAATGATCTTGTTGAATTTTGCATTTGAGATCAATACCTTCTCTCGAGGTCTGTGAAGACTCTTAGTTCATTAAAGAACCTTTAACTTATAATCATAACCGTAAAATGGTTGGATTACAGGTTTCCGTCAATTCATCCTTGGTGTGTGCAATCTCACTTTGTGCATATGAAGTATTTTGGATAGTGTATGAGGTAGTGACTCTCCAACTGAATATCCCACACATCCTTGTTTGCTGCATCAAGTGCAGTTACTCCCTGGTGACCTTTAGTCTGATAGGTTACTTTCATTTAGGGTGTAAGATAGAATGTATTTGAGTTTGACTGTAGTCTTGGATAAAAGTTGTTGGGTTTACAATCTTATGACTAAACATGTGAGAGTACCAAATTCCATGTAGATGAACCTGCATCACAGAATATGAGCAACATAGATAGAATGCATTTTTAACATTGAAAAGTTTTCTGAGAAAATATTGCATTTATCTTAAGTGAAATGATGTACAGTTGTGATTTTAAAAGATTTACAATGTAAGCAATCACAGCTGTAGAAAGGGATTTTGGATATAAGGAAGATATAGATCTTGAGCTGGTTTTACAAAACAAGTACATAGGCAAAAATCCAATTAATAAATATTAATAGAATCAATGTATGTTAATGTTTAAACCAATACAAACAAAACTATTTTATCATGCTTTAGGTCCTGTAAGATAGATACCAACTATTAGAACTTGTTAGCACTTGATAGGTCTTGTCTTCCAATTGTTAGATCCTGAAAATCAAACATTAGTTCCTAACCAATTGTATAGACACATACCAATTTGATACCAACATTGGTCCATTGTTAAGTCCTTAACACGAAGATCTGTTAACAGCAATCACAAAACAAAGATTTATACTTAAACTGTAAGTTTTGTGTGTGTTAATAAGAAGAACAACAAAAGAACCAAGTACAGGGACCTATTTGTAAGTTTTGCAAGTATAGTGACTAAACTCTAAAAACTATACAAACTATTTATATACACATGAAAAAGAATATACAAAAATAAGAAATAATATATATAATAATTATACAAAATAAAAACTATAAGAAAAGAAAAAATTCAAATAAAACTAAACAAAGAAGAAAAATTTGAATTAACATAAAAATAATAAAACTATACATAACTTAATAATTTACAAACAAATTTTTATTTTTATATTTTTTTTAAATGCAAAAATAACTGTATTAATAATATTTACAGAATATTAAAGATAAAAGATAATAATTTACAAAAATATCTACAACAATATAACTACTTAAAATAACTAAATAGAAAATATAAAATACTAAAAATACCATAGGTTGTCCTTTTGACGGAATTAACACATTAATAACAGAAGAACAAACACTACAAAATATTGAATAAAATATTAACTATTTACATAAACATTTGTAGCAAATTAATAAATCTATATATATTTTCGAATAAAATAACTTTCTTATAAGAAAATTATTTTGAAAGAAAATATGATTTATTAAAAGATCACAAATATTCATAAGGAATTTTCAACAAAAATAGATTTCTCACTAATATCCACTTGTAAAATTTGAGAAAAATATTTTTAGAGAAAATAAAATTATTCTAAAATTAAAAGAAGTAAGTAGGAAAATATTAAGAAGATAATAACAATGATTTAAGAATTAACAAGCAAGATTATAAGTTGATAAAATAATTATACAAGTGATTTAAATCAGAAAATATTCACAAAATAATCACTTGTAAATTATTAAAGATCAAACCTCAGATATTAACTAGTTTAATTACTAGGACTGTTTAACATACCCAATTCACCAACAATTCTGGTGAATGTGGATTCGTCAAGAGACTTAGTAAAAATATCTGTTGTTTGTTCTTCTGTGGGTACAAAAAATAACTCCACAGTACCATTCATGACATGCTTTCGAATAAAATGATACCTGATGTCAATGTGCTTTGTTCTCGTGTGCTGCACAGGATTGTTGGAGATTGCTATGGCACTTGTATTATCACACAGGATAGGAATCTTGTCAAGTACAAAGCCATAATCCCTTAGCTGATTTCTGATCCACAAGATCTGAGCGCAACAGCTTCCAGCAGCTATGTTTTCAGCTTCGGCTGTAGAGTTGGAAACTGTTTGCTGTTTCTTACTGTACCAGGAAACCAACCTGCCACCTAGGAATTGACAACTCCCAGAGGTGCTCTTTCTATCTACAACACTTCCTGCATAGTCTGAATCTGTATATCCAACAAGATTAAAACCAGATTCTTTAGGGTACCAGATACCTAGATTAGGTGTACCCTTAAGATATCTCAAGATTCGTTTAACAGCAATGAGATGCACATCTCTAGGATCCGCTTGGAACCTTGCACACAAGCATGTAGCATACATAATATCAGGTCTACTTGCAGTAAGGTAAAGTAATGAGCCTATCATACCTCTGTAGCTTGTGATATCTACCTTAGCAGAATTTTCACATGCTCCAAATTTAACAGCAGTAGATGATGGTGTTCTTGCTGAAGATGAGTCCTCCATTTGATACTTCTTGAGAAGCTCTTTGACATACTTGGATTGACAGATAAATATTCCATCTGTCCTTTGACTTATTTGCAATCCAAGAAAGAACTTCAGCTCACCCATCATGCTCATTTCAAATTTACCCTGCATTAACTTAGCAAATTTCTTGCACAATAGATCATTAGTAGACCCAAATATTATATCGTCCACATAGACTTGGACTAAAATTGTATCATTCTTATGTTTCTTTGTGAAGAGAGTTTTGTCTATGACACCTCTAACAAAACCATTTTCAATTAAAAATTCAGAGAGAGTGTCATACCATTTCCTTGGTGCTTGCTTAAGACCATAGACAGCCTTGAAAAGGAAGTAGACATAGTCAATTAAATCTGGATCTTCAAAGCCAGGGGGCTGTTCTACATAAACCTCTTCATCTAGCTTGCCATTCAAGAAAGCACTCTTAACATCCATTTGATAAACTTTAAAGTTTGAAAATGCTGCGAATGCCAAGAATATTCTTATGGCCTCAAGTCTAGACACTGGAGCATAGGTCTCATCATAATCAATGCCTTCAGATTGGGAGTAACCCTTTGCTACCAGTCTTGCTTTATTTCTCGTCACTGTGCCATCTTCATCAAGTTTGTTTCTGAATACCCACCTAGTGCCAACCACTGGTCTGTCTGTAGGTCTGGGTACCAGTTTCCAAACTTCTTGTTGTTTAAATTGATTGAGTTCATCTTGCATAGCAATCACCCAATCAGGATCAGAAAGAGCTTCTTCAGTTTTCTTAGGTTCCATTTCAGACAGAAACCCTGAATAATTACATTAATTCTGAAAAGCTCTTCTAGTCTTCACACCAACAACTAGATCACCAATAATTAGCTCAAAAGGATGAGCTCTATTCCAAACAGTCTGTCTGGGAAGATTAGATCTTGATGATTCGCCTTGATCTTCATTGTGATGTTGTGTGTGACTAGTTGACCCTTCATTTTCTCCCCCTGAGTTGTTGCCAGGTTGACTAGATGATGATTGTTTAGAAGAGTCAGGGGAATTTTGACTACTATCATTGATTTCATCACCATTACCCTGATCATCATTGTTGTCATCAGCATCAGCAAAAATCTCAGGTGCATTGTCATCATCTGAATCTGTATCTGTCATGTCATCGAAAGATAGCTTCTCAGATGAATTCTCAGTTTGGATACTAGGGAGTTTAGTGTCATCAAATGTTACATTGACACTTTCCATCATCTTCTGTTCATCAATCACATACACCCTATATGCTCTCATTGAATAACCAATAAAAATTGCTTCAAATGCTTTGGTATCGAATTTACCACCTTGATCATCACCTTCTTTAAGCACAAAGCACTTTGCCCCAACTACATGAAAGTATTTGAGTGATGGTTTCTTATCAGCCATAATTTCATAGGGTGTCTTCATTTGATCTTTATTGATTAAAGTTCGATTCTGGGTATAGCACGCAGTATTGACAGCTTCAGTTCAAAAGTACAATGGAAGCCTTGATTCACTTAACATAGTACGTGCAGCTTCAATCAAGGTTCTATTCTTTCTTTCCACTACCCCATTTTGCTGAGGAGTTCTTGGAGCTGAGTATTGTCTGGTTATACCCTTCTCAGTGCAGAAGTCATTTAGAACTGCATTCTTGAATTCAGTTCCATTGTCTGATCTTATAGTTCTCACTGGATACGTAGAATCTCGCTCAATTAATTTGATGTGATCAATCACCAGTTGTGGAGTCTCATCTTTAGAATTCAAAAACAGGACCCATGTGTATTTTGAAAAATCATCAACAATCACTAGAGCATATCTCTTCCTTGACATAGACATCACATTAACTGGACCAAACAAATCCATATGAAGTAATTGTAATGGTTCAGTTATTGAAGATGTGTCAGTGCTCCTGTGACTTGCCCTTTTTAGCTTGCCTTTTTGACATGCATCACAAAGTCCTTCTTGAGTGAATTCCATTGAAGGCAAACCTCTCACCAACTCTCTTTTAACCAGAGAATTCATTGTCTTAAAATTAAGATGAGAAAGTTTCTTGTGCCATAGCCAACTCTCATCATTAGATGCTTTAGTGTAGAAGCAAGTGATTTCTTTAGTGCTTCCTGAGTTCATATTGGCTACGTACAGATTGCCTTTTCTAACTCCTATCAGTTGTGGCTTTTCATGTCTCCTATGTGAAATTAGACAATTCTTCTTGTTGAAATGAACTTCATAACCTTTGTCACAGAATTGACTGACACTGAGCAAATTGTGCTCAAGTCCTTTCACAAACGAGACTTCATCAATGATAACATTTCCAGCTTCAAGTCTGCCATATCCATCAGTTCTACCTTTGCTGTTATCTCCAAAGGTAACTACTGGGCCGGCCTTCTCCACCACATTTGTCAGCAGGGTTCTGTCTCCAGTCATATGTCTTGAACATCCACTGTCCAAGATCCAGGTCACTCGTTCAACCTGCTCAACACCCTGCAATGACAAACGGATTAAACCTTCTTCGGAACCCAAATTTGATTGGGTCCAGAGTACTTAAAGAATTGGCCTTTGTCAGGCAAAACAACATTCTTTACTTTAACAACAGCTTTATCATTATTCAACAAACATTTCACTTTATAAACAGATTTGACAATCTTTTGTTTCAGTTTAGGTATCCATGTTTGTTTAGTAACAATATCATTGACTGGACATTTGACTTTGTAAACAGCCTTCATAAAACTTTGTTTAGGCTTTGGTACAAATGTCTCTCTCCTAACATAAGGAGGACTAGCAGTCTTTGATATAACATTATTCCTGTTCATATGTTGTCGAGGAGCAGTCTTATTATCACATGCATGATTACCATTAAAGTAAGCAGACATCACATTAAAGGCAAAAGACATACAGTTGACAACACCACATGCTTTATGATTAGAATCAATGATTGGCATGCTACTCATGTTAGACATGTTATTGTTCTGCTTCAACTTATTACCTCCTAATCCAGTCTTAGAAGAACTAGCTGTTTCAGCAACCTTGACTGGCACTTTAGGTACATCTTTCTTGGATGAAGCATTTTCTGGATTAGTGTTCTCAACAGATTTAGCCTTAACAAAGACTGTGACATCTTTCTTAGATGAAACATTCTTTGGATTAGCGTTCTTAACAGATTTATTCTTAACACATTTATCCTTAACAAAGACTGTGCCATTTGCACTATCTTCATTTCTCATTTCTTCCTGAATAACCATAGAAAGAATATCTGGTAGTCCAGCATCAGATTTTTTAAACATTGGTTTTTCAACATTCTTGAGTATGTGTGGTATACCTCTTTCCTTAGTAGGAATAGGATTAGCAGAATGATTGCCCAAAGAACCAACAGCTTCTTTGTATTCATACCCTATTCCTACAGTTTGTTCAACTGCTTGTTTGTTGAAGAACTCTTTAGAAACTTTAACAGTATTATAACAAGCTCTAATCTGTGTTTCAAGTTCTCTAATCCTGGTTTCTTGTTCAGCAATCTTCTCAACTTGTTTTACCATGTATTCTCCTAGACCCTTTTCTCTGTAGTTAAGTCGAGCTATTTCTTCTATATTCTTATCTTGATTAATCTGCACCTTTTTTAAATCTAACACTTCATTTTCAAGTTTAGTGTTAACAAGACTTATTCTCTCGTACCCTCTTTGTGCATTATTCAAAGAACTACGTAAACTATCAATTAACTCAGCATCAGTAAGAATTACCGGTATGGTATAATAAGTTGAAGATTCAGCATTTGCCACCAGCACAAAGTTTCCATATTCTTCATCTTCGCTATCTGTGTCATCCCAGCTTTTACCAGCAGCTACATAAGCTCTTCCACTCTTCTTCTTTTCAGAAGCATAATCTTTCTTCTGTGCTTGCTTGGGTTTCTGACACTCAGTAGCAAAGTGTCCCAACTCATTACAGTTGAAACAACGGATCTTGCTTCTGTCAACAGTTCCAGTTTTGTAACCTCCCCTGTTACTAGAGGATGAAGAACCTCCTCTCTGAAATCTGTTATTTGACTTAAACCTGAACTTTGGATTTCTTCTGAATCTGAAGTTACTGAATTGTCTCACCATCATTGCCATATATTCATCTTCCAATTGATCCAGCTCTTCTAGTGAATAGAATTCACTACCATCCTGAGTAGCTGGTGTTTGGCCAAGTTCTACTTCAGTTTGTTCCTTGTTGAAGCTGTTAGGTTGAACAATTTTAGCTTCCACTTCCTTAGGAACCTCAACTACTAGAGCTGTAGAAGAATTTGCCATTCTGCCTTTGCCAGAGAACTCCTTCTGCTGTTCTTGTTCTAATTCATATGTTTTCAGAACACCAAACAGCCTTTCAAGAGCAGTCTTGTTTAAATCTCTGGATTCTCTGATGGCAGTTATTCTATGCTCCAAGTTAGTAGGCATAGTCAGTAAAAACTTCATGTTGATCTCCTTCTGAGTATATTGCTTGCCATGAACTTGCAAGTTGTTGATTATTTTGTTATACCTTTCGAACACTTCCTGAATGCCTTCGTTAGGGCCAGCTCTAAAGTGTTCATATTCAGAGGTCAAAATTTGAAGTCTGTTTTCCCTGACTTCATCAGTTTCTTCATTGATAGTTTCAATAGTTTCCCAGATGTGCTTAGCGGTTTTACAATTCATCACATGGCTATACATTACAGCATCGAGGGAATCTATTAAAATGAGTCTCAGATTTTTATCCAGTCCAGCTTCCTCCTTATCTTCAGAGGTATAGCTCTTAGGGTCCTTTGGATAGGATTTTGCAGGTATTGTTACAACTCCATTTACAACTGTTTCAGTATCATGTTGCATGGGAGTTATTGGTCCATTTTTCAAAACGAACAAAAATCTTGGATTTGTTACATCAAGAAATAACTCCATTTTGTTTTTCCACATGTCATAGTTATCTTTATTAAAGATAGGAATTTTAACGATGCCTTTGGTTGACATGATGAATTTTTAAGAGAGTTAAAAATTCGAGATGGATTTTTGACCGAGTAAAAATAGGATCTTGATTTGTGTATCAATCAATAGGCTCTGATACCAATTGTTAGGTCCACTATGTTTGTAGAAGGGGGGGTTGAATACAAACAGTACTGTTTTATCGAAATTTGTCCGGATAAATTTAATTTATATTTTGACAAATTTGAGCGGAATTAAATGAAACAAAATTCAAGTTGAATATAAATTTATATTAACTTGAGGGGTTTGTTACAAATACAGTACAGAAATTATATCTAGTTAATAAAAACAAATTAGAAAATTCGACATGAATTTTTCTAGATTTGTTAATAAAAATCGAGATATAGATTAGGAGTAAAAACTCGCTAATATTACAAGAGTATCAAATAAACAAGTTCTATCGGATCAGATATTAAAAATAAGATGAACTTGATTTTCTATGAATTTTTCTCTTGCTGTGTTGTTCTTCAAAATTGAGAGAGAATGGAACTGGGTGTTTTTCTTTGAATGTTATGTTCTGTGTCCTCTTGAGTTCTGGCTGCTGTCTTGAATTAATATAGCCTCCTGCATCTTTTCTTTTTCATTTGTATTGCCAAGACAATCGGCAAGACAATCTGCTCTTCCAAGACAATCAATTTTGTACTGCCAAGACAATCGGCAAGACAATCCAAAATCTCCAAGACAATCAATTTATATTGCCAAGACAATAGGCAATACAATAAGCAAGACAATCCAGGTTAACAAGACAATCGTCAAGACAATTGAGATTGTCTTGTTTAATAAATAAAACTCTGTTGTATGATTGATTTGAACCAAAATTTGAACTGCTGTAAAAGAAACCCAGTCGCGGATGATCTGTGTGAACGATACGCGCGCTTTGTTATCTTCTTTTCCAGGCGCGTGGGGTTCACGCGCTGGACAGGCGCGTTAGAGCTTGTGCCGACAGGATGACAGGATAGAACATGGTGTGGTCAGAGCATGCTTGAATTTATATAACTTTGTAAACTCTTTGTCATCAGTACTTTCATTCTTTTATATGTTTTTTTTTCTTTTTCTTTTTTTGTCGACCTGCTTCTTTTCTTTTACATGCATGTAGTTTTTTTTATTTTGTTTCTTTTGATTTTCTATTTCTTCCTTCTTTTCATTTTGATTTAATTGTATTTAATTTAATTATATTAATTAATCAATTAATCATTTAAACGAATAATGATTAATTAATTAATAAGTTAATTAAATAAATCAATTAGACTAATATATTAATT
The DNA here is from genome assembly GCA_036435485.1 of Saposhnikovia divaricata. Classification (NCBI taxonomy): domain Eukaryota; kingdom Viridiplantae; phylum Streptophyta; class Magnoliopsida; order Apiales; family Apiaceae; genus Saposhnikovia; species Saposhnikovia divaricata. Next base: position 64,937,948 of record CM071598.1, read on the forward strand.
CAAAATTAATTAATATGATAATTAATTTAATAAATAAATTAATTTAGAATGAATTAATTTATTAAATTAAATCAATTACATAATTATATTAATTAAAAGAGAATTAATATAAATCTTTTGACATCTCAAATCTTTTTCCGAACCACTGAAAGTAATAAAGAATTACCACCGGATTTTCGTTGACGCTCGATGCACGGTCTGGTTCATGAGCGACTAACTCCAACGACTTTTCTTTATTTTTGACTTTATGGCTGTGGTTAATGTCTTCTCTTAATATACCCGTCTTGACAGCTTGAACCACTGAAGTTAATGATAAACAACCACTGTTTAATGTTGACACTCGATGTACTGTCTGGTTCATGAGTGACTAACCGCAATGACTGTTCTTCATATATTGACTTTAAGATCTGGTTCCTTTTCTTTTCTCTTTTTCTTTTCTCTCTATTAATTCTTCTGTACTGTTTCTGTCACTGTCGAAATCTCTGTCACTTTAAATGAATCCACTTCTTTAACGAATACTTCAATGAGGATTGATCAAATGTCTGAACTTCTTTCAATGTAGTAATTCCTCAAGTCTGTAGATTGACCTTGATCTTTTTCTTCTGACAGATAATACTATCTGAGATTCCTTGTGACAGTCTATATACTATTTACTATTACAATCTTGTTTAAGTTGAGTTGTATCCTCGAAATACAAATAGGCTACATCATATGCCTTTCACCAAGCTGACCCGGGACCCGCTACCACTACCCCTTACCGTACTCGACTACCAGGCAAGTTTCAATTCCCTTCTTTTAGGCTGTTGTTGTGATTAAATATATATATATATATATATATATATATATATATATATATATATATATATATGTTTTCTGTTATACATATGCCATAGCATGCATGCCTACTTTCAAGTTATATCGTTATGCTTGTTCCCTGATTGTTTATTTGCTTATAAATTAGATAGCTAACGTATCAATTATAAGCCGGTTATTGTAAGACCCTCATAGAAGGGCGTATACATCTTATTCATCAAATATAGACCGAGAGTCAATATTTCTTGATATATCGAGATTACCTCGGAGGAAATATTTAAGTAAATATTTTTCCATTATTTGGGCGACGAATATTATTTGAATATTCGTTCGAGATTATTTATTTAACGATCCTTACTTCAAATGATTATTTGAACGTAACCATTCGACGAATAATATTTTTCAATATTCATTCAGAGTCGAATAGATTATCGATTATTATTCCGAATATTCTTCTAAAGATTTGACTACTAAAGGAATATTATTTGAATATCCATTTAGAATATTATTTTATTAAATGAATATTACTTTTGAATATTCAATTAAAATATTAATTACTTGATGAATATTATTCTCATATTCATCTGAAGCTTGATTTATTTATCGAATATTATCTCGAATATTCCTTTAAAGCTTGGATTACTAAATGAATATTACTTGATATTCATTTAGAATATTATTCATTAGATGAATATTACTTTTTGAATATTCATTTAAATTCCTAATTAATTATGAATATTATTTTGAATATCCATTTAAATATTTATTTATTCAATAAATATTCTCTTGAGGTTTCTTCAAGGATTATTTGGAGAAATACTCTGATTAATGATATTCTTTCATATTCCTAAATATTCTTTAAATATTTTAATTCAATAAATATTCTCTGAATATTTATTCCGTACATAGAATAATCTCGATATGGTTTATCTTCTTCGATTATTACGGAAAATATCTCGGAGTCATATTATTATTAATCTTATATCAAGAAAGGTTCTCAGACATCATGCTTCTTTGAGTCTACCTCCCTAATAATAAAGGAACCTTACTTGGAAAATGTTATTTATCTTGTCGACTTCCCGGTCATAAAATATTCTCTTCACCCGCAACGCGGGTGCTACGGACTTATTAAGTCGTTGTGTACCCTCTCATCTTCCGAGGGGTAAGATTGTTGGAACAAGTTGATATTCGTTACCAAGCAATAGCTTGGAAGTTATTGGTGAATTTTCCTTTCCAACTAGATACGACTACTTTGTGGAGTCTTATCAACAAGTATTATACTTAGGGAAAGGGAGACGAACGTTACATTCAGAATCGTGAATTCTATTTGAACTAGGAGTCGTGTAAGAGGCCGAGTAGCGCCGGTCCATCCCCTTTGGCCCAACCGTTGGCCGGGGAGAGCTAGTAGGGCGGTAGACAAGTAAAGCCGTCAGTTCTTCCTTGTACCGGTAGTAAATCTAATTTGAGCTGTACGATCTCGACTGATCATCAAGATTGGAACAGCGGGCGCGGTGAATACTCCATCATTGGTTCATCATCCAAACTTATTTATTTCCTGCAACATGATTATTGTTGGCAGAGCTGGAAAAGTGTTCATAACTGGAATTGCAATCTTTTCATGCAAGTTCCTCTTTTTAATGACAATGAGAATATCTCGCTTGCTTTTGATATAGCAGATATTTCTACAAACAAATACTTTGAGTTACCTCGTAACTTCATCCTTTATATTATACTGGCAATAACTTCATTAATGCATGGCATATGATTTCAAAGGATATTTTGAACTGCTGTATATATGTATCACTGTTCAGTTATATTATTGTTGGTGGGATTTCGCTCACCCTTGCTTTGTTCATATTATGTCACAACAACAGCTAGGACAGATGGCTCGCGTCAGGCGCACTCGGCGCAAGCGGGTTACCCGACCCACCGGACTCCCCGCTGAGATGCTAGCCGCCATTGCTGAGGTAGCATAGTTATACAGCTTTTGTTTCCTGTTTAACTATATGTATAATTAATGTAATCAAGGACAAACTTTTAAACTTATGATGTTACCCTTTTGTATTGTAATAACTTTTATTCGTAAACCCTTTTATGTAAGACTTATTTCAATTTCATCTCCGGGACTATAACTGTGTGTGTGTGTGAGTGGATTTTATTGTGGGGTCATAGTATGTCACTTATTGATTTTGGTCAAGTCAAGTATTATGTATGAGTTATGAGACCGTAACGACCCGATCCCTGACCCCGGATCTAGGGGTCTTACATTTTCCTAGGTTCTTTTACATTGTTCACTCCTTTTATCTCCTTCAGCTTGTGTTTAAGCTGTTTCTGAGACATTAATTCAATATTTACTAATTTGACTTCATCCTATTTTGGTTTGTCAGATTTTGGTACAAACCTCACAGGATTAATTTTGGGCTTTGCATCCCTATCAGTAAATACAGGTTTAGAGGTCTCAGCTTCTAGGTTGGCAGCTTTCTTTTTATCAGTGTAACCCAGACCTTGTTTCCAACAACCATTCTCTAAGATACTCTGAGTAGTTTTACCAGAATTAGTCCAAGTTTTAATAATGTTTCTTTCTTTAGCAAGTTCAGATTCAAGATAAGCATGCTTTTTCAATAATTCAGTTTTAACAATAATAGCATCATCTCTCTCGTTCTGAATTTTTAACATTTGGACTAATTCTAATTCTAGATAGTCATTTCTCTTTCTAAGGTCTAGACTTTCAGATTTTATTCTTTCATTTTCTAAAGTCTGATCTCTGTAGCTAACATGCAACTTTTTAAGAAAGAGTCTTAACTCATATATATCAGTAGTATCAAAAGCTAGAATAGAATGAGGTACCTTGGTCTCAGTAGCTTCAGAGATTCTATCAGCATTTGCCATCAAGGCATAGTTCACCTCATCTTCAGAGTCTGAAGTGTCAGCCCAGTCCTTCTTCTTTGTGATGTAAGCTTGACTTTTATCAATTTTGGCTTTCTTGCACTCAGGTGCAAAATGTCCTTTCTCACCACAATTATAGCATGTGATCTTGGACTTGTCCACTTTCCCAGACCTGTTTTCCTTTCCCTCAGCTTTTCTGACATTCTTCTTTTCAAAATTTGAATCTTTTCGTGTGAACTTCTTTCCCTTCCTGAAGTTCTTGTAGCCATCTTCTTGAAGTTTTTTACCATCAAGGCTACAAGTTGTATCATCTCAGCATCACTACCCTCATTATCAGAGTCTGTGAGATTGTCAGAGTTTGTGTCATCATCAGAGTTTGATGACTTAATATCACACTTTGTAATTAGAGCATTTCCCTTGGATTGACTCTTTTTCACAGTAACTTCATTAAAAGCTTTTTCTTCAGCTTTAAGAGCAATTATTTTGGACTTGCCTCCATGCCTCTTGCTTCTTTGTTCCATCTCAAGCTCATGAGTTTTGAGCATTCCATAGATTTCATCAAGAGACATGTCTTCCAGATCATGATTGTCTCTGATGGTAGTGGCTTTTAAGTCCCATTTCTCAGGAAGAGCCAACAAGAATTTCAGATTGGAGCCTTCAAGATTATACTCCTTATCTACCAGTGACAGATCATTCAGCAATTTCAGGAATCTGTCATATATATATGTTAATGACTCATCAGTATTTAAGTCAAAGTGCTCGTACTCCTGTGTGAGTATTGTTCTCCTGTTTTTCTTGATGGCTTTGGTTCCTTGACATCTGACTTCCAAAGCATCCCAAATCTCTTTAGCAGTTTTGCATCCAATGACTCTGTTAGACATAACATTGTCAAGAATGCTATGTAATAAATGCCTTACCTTGACATCCTTGCTAATAGAGGAGATATCTTCAGGAGTGTACTCTTTCTTCTCCTTTGGAATCATTTTCTGTTCCTCTTCATCAACTGCAACAGACAATTTGGTCGGCTTATGTGGACCATCATTGATTCTGTCTTAGTACTCTGGATCTGTAGCCTCCAGAAACATTTCCATCTTCACCTTCCATATGGGATATTCTGATGCCCTGAGTATTGGAACTCTGATTGATTCAAACCTGCTTGTTGTTGGGGTTTGTGTTTTCTCTGTCATGATTGTATAGCTTTTTGGATCTTAACTGTTGTATAATAACAGAGTGGCTCTTATGCCAATTGTTAGGTCCGGAATAACGTAGAAGGGGGGTTGAATACGTTATTCAGAAATATTTCGATTTTTGATATGAATATGAAATCAAAAATACTGAATCAAAATAACACAACTCTTTGGGAAATATCTTTGAATAGATAAAACCCGGAGGTTTGCTACACAATCTAATCCTATGGATCAGCTACAAAATCAAACACTCCTAGGATAGCTTAGGCACGAGGACCTTCTACCCGACACTTCCTGAAAGCGGGCTAAGCCGGCTTCCCTACTAGATGGACTGTCTAGCAGCTTACACAGAGAAGATATAAGAGAGAGAAGAGAGAGTTGTGTGTTAGGTGTGTTTTGAAATGAAATACAACATGCCTATTTATAGACTTTAGAAAGTTACTATGCAGCTAAATTAACGTAACTGCTGACGGAGGTCTGAGCCGCCTGTTATATTTTTCTTCCTTTCTCCTGAACTTTTGATTTTCAAAAACTATAAAATCAAACATGTGGGACCCAGCATATTTTTTACCTTTTGCTTTTACTTTATCAAATGAATAGTATTTTTCGTTACTATTCACATGAATAGTGCTATTCATATGAATAGTAATTTTGGATACTATTCATATGAATAGTGTTACTATTCATATGAATAGTAATTTACTATTCATATGAATAGTAATTTCAGATACTATTCATATTCCTCTAAATTTGACATCCTTAAATATTCAGCTTCCAACTAACTAGAGGATATCAACACTGCTCTAAACTCAATCATATCTCTTAATAGTTTTTCTGAGTTAGATACTTCGATTCCTTTGTGAAGTGTTGACGCCTAGTGCAACTGGTCTGGTTCACAGATGACTAACATTCACTCGTGGTCTTTGTATCATGTCTTTAAGAACACTGCTAAGAATTGTGTAACCATAAAAACTTTATCACTGGAATCTTTTGGCCCTTCAACTGAATCATCTGTACATCTTATTTTGTCGCTGAGGCTTGATCATGTTAATGAACTTCTTTCAGCGACTTGATCCTTGTTGATGCATGTTCTTTAAATTTCACGATCCCTGTATAGAGTTAATATTATTTATCTTTTATCCTAGTTGAGTTATATATGTCCTCTATTACATATTACATTACATTATGCTTTACATTCCGTATTATCTTGATACGTTGCACGAAACTCCGTATTATCTGGATACGCTATACACTGTTTACATGATACGGAAGAGCGTATACCGTGATTATGCTGCGCACCCGGCTAATACGGAACACAGTACACCGTATTGCACAAACACGCTACCCGCTCTACCGTATCATGTCGTGTTACGGAAGACGAAATAGCGTGTTACCCCCTATATCACATTACACAGTTTAACGTGTACAGGGCGGACACAGAAACTTTATTCAAGGGGGCCCAAAATATATTATATAATTCAGCGCATATAAAAAAAAGAAATTGTTTTAATAAATTAAAATTGAGACCGTCGCTCTTTTAAGTCACGAAAATCATCTATAATAGCATTTATACTAATACTACAAGCAATTTCTTTCTCAATATATAACAATAAACAATATGAGAGATATCGTCTTCCATTTTGCTTCGAAGTCTATTTTTCACAAGACTCATTGCTGAAAATGACCGCTCTGTTGTTGCCGTAGAAACAGGAAGTGTTAAAACAAGAGTCACCACTCTATATACCAGAGGATATATCATAGTTGATACTTGTTTCGATTCTTGGAGATTTTCTAGATTGACTTTCAGCAATCACAATATTGAGATTAATGAGATTATTTGAAGCTTGAGTCTCCTTTTATCTCTTAGTTTTTTTGATATACCAAGAACTGATGTAATATGTATTTTACTTTTGTTTTGAATTGTGTTGTAAATTGAACCCGTAAATTTCTAAGTTGTGGACCAGTGAGCTTGTATGATTAGGTCAATGGATCAATAAAATCTAAAAGATAGCAGGGACCATGTAACTTATGTTGCTCACATATATACGTATATTATACCTTCTGTACAGAGGCTGGTGGGGGCCACGGCCACTATTGGTCATATTGTGTGTCCGTCCCTCAACGTGTCTTGTCAGTAAATCGGACCAAACAAGCTTAAATATGATTATTTTGGTAATTTTCTCATATTATTATCGGAAATTTATCATTATGAAAATATATGAATTATATCCATCGTTCTTAATGGAACATTTGCATCAATTTTAATTACGGGAATTAAACGCCATACAAACTCTGGCATACTGTGCTTAATTTTATGGGTAAAATGTTTTTATCATAACTGAACTCAGCCCCAACTTGCAACTGGGTAACTGAACTCAAAAACCTTACAATTACATAACTCAATAAATTAAAACTTGCAACTTGGGCACTAAACAAAAGTAAACTTGCAACTTGGTAACTGAATAAAAATAAACTTGCAACGCTGAGAATAAGCAAAATAAGCTGATTGAGAGAGGAGAGAGACTGAGATTCAGTTCATTTTTTATTTTAAGAAAATATTTGTTTTATAGTTTTTATTTATAAAAAATTAAGATTTTAAAATAAAAAACTGAAGATGAAATTTTTAAGGAAATTCGAATTTTTTATTATATCCTTATATATAATAAGCGTAAAAGGGATCTTACCCATAATAAGAAGGGTGTTTTTATAATCAAAACGAAATATAAGTAGATTTTAAAAATTGAATAGATTTTCAACGTAAAAAAATGGTCAATTTCTTCTCTCTTCTGTTTTTGCATAGTTTTAATTGGAAAATAATTGTTAAGTCATCACCAAATTAATGAATATTTTGTTAATTTCATGTGGCCTGTAAAATTGTCCAAATCAAATTTTAAGAATTCAAGATAGAGCACAAATATTAAATTGAATGTGTAAAATCTTATATATATTAATTTTTTACCAACAATTTGATATGTAACTTAATAACATATAAAAATTTAGAAAAAATATATATAATTAGAGATATCAGAAAAGGAGCCGTGCATTGCACGGGTTATAAGCTAGTAAATTAAAAAAAGATTAAGATTTAAAATATTTGTTTTATAGTTTTTATATATAAATAAATAATTAAAATTTTATAATAAAAAAATGAATTTTTTGTTCAGGGCCCAATTGTAAGTTTATTTTTGTTCAATACCCCAGTTGCAAGTTTTTATTAATCTAGTAATGTAAATGCAAGTTACGGATACGTTCAGTTATGTAAGTTGCAAGTTCAGTTTTTGTTCTGTTAGTTAGGTTAACGGCAGTTACCTAAATGCAAGTTTTAATTTATTAAGTTATGTAATTGCAAGGTTTTTTAGTTCACTTACCCAGTTGTAAATTGGGACTGGGTTCAAGCCATTTTACCCATAATTTTAGAGAAAAGTTCGGTCTCGGTGCGTAACATCTCCAACCGTTTCATCTGTTAGCAAAATAAGTCTAGCTGGCACTTTAATTAGCTAACATGCTCAGTTTTTGCTCCTCCAACGGCAAGCTCCTGTTAGTTAATTTTTTAGCTCGTCCCTTATGGATTGCTATATATGTTGATCGTTAAAGCATCTGTAAGCTATTTTTTATATTTGTTTCTCTCACCTCCACAACATCTCTCACCTGTTTCTTCTCTTTTAAATAATGATTTATATTTACTATTTTGAAAATAATAATAAAATACAATATAGCTAACCGTTATAGTTAACACCATTGGAGTACAACACCTTACAGATTCAACAAATTTTAGATAACGATTACTTTATATTATTTTAGCTAACCATTTTAGCTATCCCCGTTGAAGATGCTTTAATGAAACCAGTTACCATCATTAAGCAGAAAGCTTTGTAGCGAATGGAACCGAAAACTAAAGACTACCGTTCATAACAAAAGTAACATGACAAATGACTGGTATTATCTTTCAGTATGAGAAAAATGTTAGAGGTACTAAATTGGGTATCAAAAATTATTACCAAATGACTTGGAATTATTTTGATTGGTTATAATTGTAATGGGTCTGCTAGAATCATCCAATTAAAATATCCCAAAATGTCAAGTAATTAATGTCATATCATTTGGTAACAAATGTTGGTAGCCAATTTGGTATCTCTAACATTACTAATTAAATATTATTACTTTGAAAAGTAGCAATTTACTAAGGTCATACTGTACAATTCGTAAAATATTACACCGGTCTACTTCATTCCATTAGGTACTAAAAAAATTTATAATCTATTATATATATAATACCACAACATGTACCATTTTAATCCATCGTAAATTACTAATTTGATCCTCTGCATTCATTAATACACATCAATTAAAATTCGTATTTAATATGTACATTCATTAATACACATTAATTAAAATTCGTATTTAATATGTGTATTTAATACTATCTACTTAATTATAACACTTCCGTTACATTGCAATTAACTAAACATTCGAAGAAGTTTGTGCCTCGCACGAGTATAGAAGCCTTGGAACTCATTATAAACGATCTAACATTATTGAAGAAATAATATTGGAACATTAACTTCAGATTGCTAATTACATATTTTTGCTATGCAATCTACAGAATAAAGTAATATTATGTACTATAATTTAGTATTTTTACTTTATAGAAATTTGTCTAATACAATATTTTTTTATACTTTCTTGGTTCTGGTGCATTACTTGACATTCTGTAATATCAAATACAAGAAATACATGACTATGAGCACTTTGGAAAAATAAAGGGTACATTTGAATGTTTTAACCATAATGGAAGATCTTGAAACGGGGACAAAATAAACGTCGGTTAAAAAAGAATGCGCTAAACTAAAAAGAATTTTAATCATCACAATATCAATTGCTAATATTAATAACAAAACGTAACGAGAAAACTGCAATAACAATTATAAAATAGAGCAATCCCGTGCCTTACACCGGAATTGAAGCTAGTTTCCTTAATGCATGGAAGACAACATAAATTTGGAGGTATTGCGCAAGTGACAATATATAATTGAGCGTTTTATGAGTTTTTTCTTTGTTTTTTTACTTTTTTAAACGTTTCAAATATATTATTTGTTGACAAAATGTCAGGATGGATTGCAGAATTTTGGAGGCCCTATACCCTAAATTTTTTATAATTTTTTTTTTAATACCTCAAAATTTCACCAATTATAGTCACACACAAAAATTACTATAAGACTTTAATTTAATAGTAATAAATGAGATCACATAATAATAATAATAATAATAATAATAATAATAATAATAATAATAATAATAATAATAATAATAATAATAATAATAGCAAGTTAAAGTTAAGAAATTAAACAAAACACAAAAAAAAAAAAAAAAGACCAACTCAATATCCTTTTTGTTATAGGAGTACCGAGTACTCTTTTATGCCTTACCCATACACACCATGCAGTAGAGGTGTTCAGGGATCGGGTTGGGAGGATTTTAAGACCCAACCCAATTTAATCGGTTTAGAAAATTTTCAATCCAATCTATAAAAATAGAATTTGTAAACCAACCCATTTAATGTATTTCGGTTTGGATCGGATTGATCGGGTTAGTAAATATATAAATAAATTTTTTATCATAAAAATAAAATTGAAAATGAGAGTTCAAAACAAATCGGAAATAGTTCAACAAAATATTACAATCATTCATGCAACACAAATAGTATAGGTCTTAAATATCTGAAATTCTGAATTTTAACACGTAAAAAGAAATTGATTAAACACTAGACATAGTCTTTAAATTTGAACTGAATCATAACATAGATGAATCAATCATTAAACTTCAATGATGTTGAAGTTCTAATAATATGAGAGTAATAATACAAATTAGTATATTTGTAATACGTGATACTTTGATAGGATAAATTGTAATGGACCAGACTCCAGAGTCAGACTATAGTGGATTACTGGACTAATACTAATGTCTAATGGGTTGGGCTTATATATTTTAATTATCTTATTTTTAATCGGATCGGGTTGGATTGGATCTGATTTTAAAAACCGAAATCCATATCCAACCCATTAAAATCGGGTTGACGTTTTTTCAATCCGAGTATACATCGGGTTGGAAAAAATCGGTTTGAATCAACCGAAAAATGTCCGGTTTGGATCGGATTAATCGGGTTGGCCAAACCTTGAACACCCTACCATCCAGCACGAATGAAGACTCTATTACTCCATGTCTGTATTAGATTTTCTGTTAGATAAATTTAATTAGATACTACTTACGTATACATGCAGGATGTTAAAATATATAATGGGCTTTTCTAACACTAATGATGGGCTCTTAATTAAAGAAAATTAATAACAGCCCAAACACGAATCAAAATATGTGTTTGATTTTAAAACTGAATAATATTTTATTCATTATCTATACAAAATTATAATAAGCAAATTAGGGGATAATAGTTCGTAGTTTGGTTCGTGGTTCAACCTTACAAAAAATAGTGACGGTCAGATCTTTAATAAATCGATGAGAATCGTTCAATATAGCACTAAGAAATATTCCATATTTGTGTTAATTTAATGAATACCCAAGATTCGAATCACATTAACAACAAATTAAAGTTAACAATTTATATTATTAGTTTTAAAAAATATTTGAGTTTTTAACAAATATTTATTAAATACATATTGAAATAAATAAAAAGTTAGATAACATTAAGAAATATTTCATATTTGTGCTAATTTAATGAATATCAAAGGTTCGAATCCCGTTACCAACAAATTAAAGTTAAGAATTTATATTATTAATTCTAAGTAATACATGAGTTTTTGACTAATATATATTAAATTTAAATTTAAATAACTATTAAACTTGAAAATTAGATAAAAATTTAATTTTATTATAAGAAAATATTATATCATATGGTATAAGCTAGTATATGTAATATACCAAGGGTTTCATTAAGCAAATTAGTTCATGGACCACTTTACCCTCATCGTTACTATATGTTTTTAGGATTATTTTGGTATTTTAACATCAACATATTTATTACATATTAAGTTTAATATTCATTAATGTATAATTATTATACATACATACATACGTACATACATACATACATACATGCATGCATACTTACATACATACATACATGCATACATAGATACAAACATAAATACATACACACACGCACACACACATACATACATACATACACACATACATACATGCATGCATGCATGTATACATACACACACACATACACACATATGCATATTTACATACTTGCATGCATACATCCATACATACATTAATGTTGTATGATCTATTAGTCTTTCACTAATTTTTATTTATTTATTATTTTATAATTAATATGCATATATATATACACACACACACACGCACACACACACACACACACACACACATATATATATATATATATATATATAATTTTATTTTATTGTGGATGTATAATATATATGATAATACTGTATTTGCTAACATACACTGATAGGCTATATCCTTCCGTAGTCCGGACCACGCCATGCTGTGCGGCCCGGGCGCATCTTGCCTGTAAACTCGGATCACTGAGTTTATGGTAAAGCCTTTTGACAACACAAGTTACATCTCAAATCTTAGTCATAATCAAGGGCCCACCTGACAGCGACAACTAATGATTGCACAACTAATGATTGCTAATGATGAGCATAATCCAAGAATGAGGAGGTCACACGTTAGAATATTCCTAACACATTTTTCCACAATCTTCACCTGAACACGTCACTACGTCATAAGTGAGCATTCACAATGCTTTTTAGAGAGTGTTGCATTGAAAGCGTTTCGTTAGCTATGAAATTTTGAACCTTTTGCAACAAGGCTGAATTGGTGTTGCATTAGCTATAACTTAGTGTTGTATATTACACACGGTGTTGCACATCGTGCAACACTAATAGATGGTGTTGCATTATCTATTTTTATAATTTTAATATATGCTGACGTGGCAAGTGTGGGGCCCACAACTGATGACTTGGCAAGCGGGCCAGTGCTGACGTGGCAGGTATAGGACCCACCAGTGCTGACATGGCAGGTGTGGGGCCCACCAATGTTGATGTGGAAGGTGTGGGACCCACCTGTGCTGACGTGGCAGTGTGGGACCCACGAGTGCGACATGGCAGGTGGGGGCCCACAAGTGCTGCCGTGACAGGTGTGGGGTCCACATTTATTGACGTGGCAGAAGTGGGGCCCACCTTTGCTGACATGGCAAGTGTTGGCCCATAATTACTGATGTGGCAGAAGTGGGACCCACCTGTGCTGACGTGGCATTTGCTGACGTGTCAGAAGCGTTGCATTAGGTAAGAATAGTGTTGCATTTGTTGTTTAAAGTGTTGCTTTAACTACTTTTTTTTAAAATTATTTTTTCGACGTTCCAATCCTTCGGATGTCAACATATAACGATTTTAGTGATGTGGTAATTTTTTAAAAAATTTCCTAGATGTATTTGGTTTGGCTTTATAACGGTCAAAGTGGACTTTCCTTTTAACTAGTCTTGTCCCGAATGATGAATCTATTTTTTTAAATTATTTTTTTGACATTCCAATCGTACGGATGTCAAGCTATAAATATTTTAGTGATGGAGTAATTTTTTAAAAAATTTCCTAGATGTATTTGGTTTGGTTTTATAACGGTCAAACCGGTCAAAGTGTACTTTCCTTTTAACTAGTCTTGTCCCGAATGATGAATCTATTTTTTTAAATTATTTTTCGACATTCCAATCGTACGGACGTCAAAATATAGCGATTTTAGTGATGTATTAATTTAAAAAAAATTCCTAGTTGTATTTGGTTTGGTTTTATAACGGTCAAACCGGTCAAAGTGGACTTTTTTTTTAACTAGTCTTGTCCCGAATGATGAATCTATTTTTTTAAATTATTTTTTCGACGTTCCAATCGTACGGATGTCAAGATATAACGATTTTAGTGATGTGGTAATTTTTTAAAAAATTTCCTATATGTATTTGGTTTGGTTTTATAACGATCAAACCGGTCAAAGTGGACTTTCCATTTAACTAGTCTTGTCCTGAATGATCAATCTATTTTTTTAAATTATTTTTTCGACGTTCCAATCACACGGATGTCAAGATATAACGATTTTAGTGATGTGGGAATTTTTTAAAAAATTTCCTAGATGTATTTGGTTTGGTTTTATAACGGTCAAACCGGTCAAAGTGGACTTTCCTTTTAACTAGTTTTGTCCCGAATGATGAATCTATTTTTTTTAAATTATTTTTTCGACGTTCTAATCATACGGATGTCAAGATATAACAATTTTATTGATGTGGTAATATTTTAAAAAATTTCCTAGTTGTATTTGGTTTGGTTTTATAACGGTCAAACCGGTCAAAGTGGACTTTCCTTTTAACTAGTCTTGTCCCGAATGATGATTGTATTTTTTTATATTATTTTTTCGACGATTCAACCGCACGGATCTTAATATATAACTATTTTTTAATTATTTTTTAAAATTCCTAAATTTATTTAGTTTAAAAACTAAAATTACATTTTTTAAAAATAAAAAACCAACAACGTAACACACCACGTCCAGTATAACACACTCCTCAAAATTTTGGGCATAGGGCACGAGGTGAAAATTTTGGGCAGAAAATTTCCCTCTTAAACGAAATAATTCATCTCAAAATCTCTTACTCTGCTCATTTGAGCACTACTCCTCTACCCCTTCTCTACTCTCTGTCTCTCTCGTCTTCATTCCCCTTGAGGCCAGGCTCCGTCTCTTTGAATGGATGCCTACTCAGATTGGGTCACGACCAGTTCTTGATAAACCCGACTCAAACAATCACCCTCTCCAAACGCTAATCTCAAGCTCAAGCTCAATTCATTTTGCTGGATGTAGGTGTTCCTGATTTTGTCACAAACATAAAGGTTGATTTCATTATTTTGATTATCAAATTTTGTTTGCGACAAAATCAAGGAACACCTACGTCCAACAAATCTCAAGCTCTCTCAAGCTCTCTCAAGCTTCTTCTTCCAACTCCAGTGGTAATGCAGGTGATTAAATTTGGGTCTTTCATTCTAGGGCTTTCATTGTAGGGCTTTTAATCTCTAACTGATTTGTGTTTCAATTTAGAGATTCAAATTAGGGTTTTATATTTGGATGTTTGGGTTTTTATTTTGGTTGAATCCAAATTAGGATTAAAATTGGTTTTGTACTTAATTGGTTTTCGTATTATTTGGTTACTATTGATTTGATTTTGCTGCTAATTGTGCATTGTTAATTCTTGATGTGTATGTTCTTGATGTGAATTGTTAATTCTTGATGTGAATTTGATTAAAATTGTTAATTTACTGCTAATCGTATTATTTATGTGCGAACAGACATCTGAAACTCAGTAGGAATGATGTGAATTTTAACATTAATTGTTACTTTTATTTATTTTGTTGTATATGCATTTTCTGTTTGATTGAAATGAATAAATGATTACTTAATGTTAATAGTGAGCACGTAAATGTTTTAACACACATTCTGCAAAGCTAGCAATATTTGGTTTCTGTACTTTTGCAGTCATGTTTACTATCATTCTATTTAATGAGATGAGTTCAGCGTACTGCCGTGGATCCTACTTTCGAGTGGGTAATCCAAATTATCCGAATTACTAATCAGTAGTAGTTGAAAAATTTAATATTGTGTTACTTAATCCAGCTTGACAATATTTGATACTGTGTTACTTTTTCTTATTCTGATTACTTGACATGATATTAATGAAATGTTTATATTCAGTCCCTGTTTTATCATTTTGTTTTTTATTAGGTTGACTGGATTGGGCAGAAAATCAAATTTATGCCGGTGAAGATCACTGATGCATAGAATATAACTTTTTCCTGAGTAGTCAGGAAGAACCGCAATGACTCATTCCGCAAGATAAGAAGCATTCGCAACAGTTGAGTTTTCGAGTGCACACATTACCTCTCTTTTCTATGCATTTTAATCTACTACTATTTGATTGAGGCCAAGTATGAAATCTCAATTGGTTCTTTTTCCCCTTTGTTGCAGGATATGCAAAACAGTTGGGAAACTATGTAATTTTATCAAACATATATTCCACTGCTGGGCGATGGGATGGTGTTGTAAAACTTAGAAAGTTAATGAAGGACGGACAAATTACGATAATAGCTGGATATAGTTTGATTGAAGAGGGAGGACAAGTTCATCAATTTATTGTAGAAGATAGATCACATCCAAAATCTGATGGGATATACTCGGTACTCGGTGAAGTTTCACCAAAGATGAAGCTTATTATTATGGATGACTTGGACTCCATGTTTGAAGAATATTGAATAGGGGGCATGGGTAATTAAATATGATATTATTAAAGGTCACCAGTCCTTGCTTTCAATTCTAGAATATCTAGTAACAAGTTTATATAACCAAGACATTTATTCTTCACTTTGACCAGAACTAACTCTCGACCTCTTTGGTATCCATAGCTTCAAATCAAGGTACTGGTTTTGCTTCCATGTACTTTATGGATGTTTTTAATAGATCAATATGCAGTGGTATCCATGAATATATAATCTTTATTCTTCACTATGTATCAGTTGCAAGTGGCTGGCTAAGTTGTGTTTAATATACTCATGAGAGTAAACAGTCAGTTCCTACAACTTTACTCTTCAATCTTTGTATTATAAGGTATTATAGGTTAAGTGCAACTGTTAATTTTCCTGATAATTGTGGACTCATTGGGAGGTGAATTTTCTTAGTCATTTGTGACTTTGTTTCCCCAGTCCTTTATAGTCTAAAAAAGAAGTTCAATTATGTCCTTATGATGTACATATTTTAGATTATAGTGTATGTTTTCTGTTACATGCTTGTATTGTCAATCTTAATAATCAATCTGACATGCATGTAATTTCAGGAGAAGGCTTTGGCTCTAGCTAGTGCCTCCATTATGTAGCAGTTGAGTATGGATGATTTTAAATATGCTCAGGAAAAGGTACCACAAGTGGTTGATTATGCGTCATCGTAGTTGACTTTAAATTTTGAGTAGCTTGTAGATATGTTTACTACATTTGGCATCGTAGTTTGAGAACGATCATGCTGTATATTGTTCTTTAGCTATTGATTTTACATTCGTACATGCTTGATTTTGGTTTTTGTTTAACAAATAAACAATAAGCATGTTATGTAATTTACATTGGCTATCTTGATAACAATTCTGTATTAATTGCATTCAGGTATGTGCAAGTGTGTCATCTGAGATTGCAAATATGAGCGAGCATGAGCAAGCTTCTCCAGAGGAATGACTTGTATGGTGAAGGTGGATCGAGAAAGAAGATCTCTCTTGGCTACTTCATGTAGAGGAGCTCGCCAAATGTATAGCATTCAACTTTTTGGATATTGGAGAGTTTCGTACTTTTGAAGTTTGAATTGGCATAGTTTGAACTTAGAATTAATTCATGTGCTTGGTATTAGTACATGTTGGTAAGAATTTATAGAACTGTTAAGTATTTCTGTTAGGCTGCATCATTGCCTTGTGGTTGGTTTTTGAACCTTTAGTTATTGTTGTCTTGGTTTGGATAGGATGGTTTTATGTATAAACAAAGCAGCCATTTCAATTTTTTTTGTAAAAAAGTGTTGCATTTGACTATATATGATGTTGCATTATGGTATATTTAGTGTTACTAAAAATACTATTGACGTTGCAAAAAAAAAAAATATGATGTTGCATTAGACCAAACTAGTGTTGCATTAGATAGTGGTCCCCATTGCTGACGTGGCACCATGTGGGCCCCACTACTGACGTGGCATCTTGTGGGCCCCACTGCTGACGTGGCACCCATAGTGGGCCCCACTACTGATGTGGCACCATGGTGGGCCCCATTGCTAATGTGGCATTATGTGGCCCCACTACTGACGTGGCACAATGGTGGGCCCCACTGCTGACGTGGCACCATGTTGTGCCCCACTACTGATGTGGCACCATGGTGGAGCCTGAAATCTTATGCAACACCATGTGGTGTTGCCTTTATGTGCTTTTGGTGTTGCATAAAGCCACTTATACAATACTTCTGTGGCGTTGCAATAGCTTGGAAAAGCGTTGCATTAGGGGGTCTTACGCAACGTTGGTATTGGCAACACCCCTCTGGTGTTGCGTAAGGCCTTATGCAACGCTTTTCAGGCCTTATGCAACTTTATTTAGGGGTTGCGTATGGCCACTTATGGCGTAGTGCGTGTAGCTCATCCACGAAGCCCAGGTGTCCCATTTACCTAGGATTCAAAGCTCATGATTGCAGGTACAAATCCCAAAACCCTAATCCTTGGCTTATAAATAGCGAAGGAAAGAGGGATTTGGGATTACATTCTCTCTACACTTAGTCTTATACATACACCCTTCACATTTTCAATACTTCTATTCTTGATTACATCTTCTAATGCCTTCTCTTATTCTCACTATGGAGGGATCGCGGGACCCAAACCCTGCTTCCGGTGTTGTTTTGCAATTAGGGCTTATCGTGAAAGGGCCTTGACCCGAACTCAAGCCCCAACTGAACCCGAACAGGTTGAAACTCCGAGGGATCCAAAAATTCTCACTGATCCCGAGGATCAATCTTTGATAGAATTGGAGATAAGGGAAAGAACATAGCCCACAAAGCCCAAAGCAAAAATAGAGGCAATGAAGCAAAAATGCTCAAGAAGCTTGCTGAACCTCGAGAAAAAATCAGGCAAAAGAACAAACCAAGATGGAACTCAAAATCCATAAACGATTACAGGAAGAAGAAGACAAGATGCTGAGAAAGTCTAGATCAATAAGTACTCCTTTAGGATCTCATGATCTCTTTGCTTGATTTAGTTTAGGGTATTAACAAGTGGGGCATACATCACAGTAGCCCTAAACTGAGAAATAAATTGGTCCCTAAGATTTGATTGATCCTTCAGTTAGTCTCTGAAACCACTGGTGAGCATTCACACTCAAAGTGGAGGCTAGTATCCTTCACCTATCCAAGTCCTCCACCTGATACACGTAAGCGTCTATTTTGAAACGGCTTAGGTACTCAACCGGATCTGAGCTACCATCAAACTTTGGGTCAGTATTCATCTTAAAGAACCTCGGTAGGGGTGCCTTCTTCACCTTCTTGGAGATGGTGAACCAGAAATAGCTTTAGATTTAGACTTTTTCTTCTCCTTGATCTTTTCCAAAGCTCTCTTCCATTCGGACATTTTGAACTGCCCATTCTCTCCATCAGAATATATCACTTTTAGAATTATCATCTTCATAAGCCATCTTACTTTTCCTTGGGACTGAGCTCTGATGGGAGCTAGAATCCTGATCGGTATCACTATCTGAAGGAACCCGGGTGGAGCGTGACTTCCGACTCCTTTGTCCAGAGGAGTGGCTATTTTGCATGTAGCTCCTTCTACCATCAGATCTAGACCTCTTGAAATCATTTTTTGGGGGTACCGAGTGGGACCTCTCCCTGTACTCCCGGGAGCCCTAAGTATGAGACCTCCCATGGGCATCTCTCCGGGTTTTGTCTCTAGTACTTTCCAGCTTGTGGCGAAGGTCTTTGTTGGTTAGCCTTTTGCTAATTCTAACAAAAACACTTAGGTTCCTAGTGGGCAAGCCTTCAGAATTTTGGGCTTCCATGTCTTCAGACTGATCACCTTCATACTTCTCTTCTTCAGGCTCTTCCGTCTCTTCTTCCTTATATAGGACATAATCCATTTTGTCCCCGTCTTCTTCTTCAAACTCAAATTTTACCCTTGTCGGAGTCACATTCTTCTTCTTTGACTTTGATTTGTATTTTCTACGTCATCTTTTCAGTTTCTCAGAACTTTTTCCCAAGTAATTGATTCTCTCAACCACGGTGACAAGATGGTCAAGAATGTCCTTGTTACTAGCATCTTCATTGTCGTCTTTATTTTATCCATTATCGCCCTGAGACGGTATCTTATCACTGTCGGAACTATTACTCACTATATCACCTCCAAACAACGGTTTTTAAGGCCCCTCCTTCCGGCGTCAATTGTTGTGGGAGGAATTTAGCACAACAAACTAGGAGGTCGTTACGCCAATAAATCCGAAATCTACTAACTGTTCAAGTTGGCTCACAGTTAGGGTTTTATGACTAGCTATCCATAAAGGCTAACAACAAGGGTTATCGAAGAACACGGAAGGTGGTTCCTCGGATGGTCGGACTGAATCTACGGAATTAGAGCTCAAGGGCCCTGCAATCTCTATGCATTGGCCTTCCAAGAACCCTAATAAGGTTATGCATACAAAAGTACACGTGCTCTCAGTACCTGCAGGCGCTTATATGTCGAAGTAGTCCCGCAAATTGCCTACATACCACTATTTATAGTGGATCAAGCCCTATGTAGTTCTTATCTGTTACCCAGTAATGAACAATGTAGAAGGGGGGTTGAATACGATTGTATAAGATTTTCGACTTTAACAGAATTGATAACACAAGTATGAATAAATAACAGCTTTATTAACTCTGATATAAAACTGTTACAAACTCTCTCAAGAAATTCCGATGTTCTTGAGAGCTTCTAGGTTACAAGATATCTCGTGTAAGCGATTACTCAAATGTAAAACCTAAACTATGTTTATATACATCACACATCTGCCCTATCAATTACAAGATATGTAAAATCAATTACCTACTGTTTACAATACATATCTTAACTGATAGTTACGATCCTATGAAATAGGAATCAGGAAATCAATCTTCCTTGATCTCTGGACTAACTTAGATCTTCATGTAATCCTGATCAGCTTCCAATCAACCCTAATACTGACGTTGTACTACTGATGACGTCAGCATCGGTATCAGGTCAGCAGTCCAGATCCTGACATCATTTGAATCAATATCTAACAATCTCCCCCAATTTGTACTTTATGAAATAAAGCACAAATTCCTCGATTCAATGATGTCAAAAACTCAAAACAAAATGTTTTAAAAATCATCAGGTTTAGTTTCAAAAAAATTTTGATAGAAAAGATTCATCTTCAAGAAGTTTGATAGTAACTCTTCTTCTTTGCTTTCAAGAATTTGAATCGGTTTCTTTTTCAGACCCTTGAGCTCTTCATCTTCCTCATTGATCTGATAGATAGCTGCCCTGATGTTCTGAATTGAGTTTCTAGGTAATTCTAAATCACTTAACAGTATGTATGCAAACTTCTCTCCATCAGGATTGAGAGACAATTGTTCCACACTAAAAGATACTTCTTTAAAAGCAGTACCTCTTTGCATTTCAACTTCTTGACCTCTTGTATTTAAGTACATAGGAGTTTAGTTGCCATCATACTTTGATTCTCCATCTAAATATCTCTGTCTGATATTTCTGAGAATCATAGTATACCAGTTCTTGTAGACTTCAATCTCTTTAACTTTGATTCTTTTACCATTGAGCAGATAAAGGACATATTTTAGTTCCTTTATAGATTTTCATAACAGCTCATGGATAGCTAGCTTTTTGACACTTTTATCTTTCATGAAGTACAACAATCTTTCCACTTTCTTGGCACCACCATGACAATCAGCAATAATTACAACAGCTTCTAGCTTTCATAGATCGACAACAGTTAACTCATCACCAATCTTGTCAACTAGAGGATGTTGATCAGTTTGTGTTGTAAAAACAACCTCTGCTCCACGAAACCTAATACCTCCTCTCGTTTTAGGTTCCAGACCCTTCAAAGCATATTGCATTCTCATCCATAGTGGTGGCGATTTATCAGACTCAGAAAATTCAACTTTAGCACTCAGTGAATGGTTAAGAGATTTTTCTTCAGTAACCAGTGGGGGTTCAGTTATTAATCCACCAGATTGAAAAATAGCTGGTCTATTATACTTCCAATCACTGATCTTCTTCCATTTCATGCCTTTCTTCTTGATAAAAGATTTATCCTTTTGCTTCTCCTGAACTTGTCTTGTACGATCATACCATATCCTTTTGCTAGACCTGTTTATAATCTCTTCATATTCCATTGTTGCTTGGATTTCAATATCCCTTGCTCTATCTCTGATCTCTTTTTCATTATGAGCCCTTCTGAACTTTTCTTGATCAATCTTTAGCATTTCTTCATCAACTTCCAAATTATGAAATTCAACCACAACAGAAAGAATGATGATTTCAAGTTTTGTCAAGATTTCAGAATCTGAAATAACAGCTTGATCAGCTTCAAGAACTATACTTATACCAGGAATGGATACTTTGTCAGGAGCAGCAACTTGAACTGTTTCAACAGTAACATTCTATGCTTTCACAACAACTTTACTCTTTCTGGCTGTCAATGGATTTTCCTCTTCAATTTCTTCAGGTACATTAAATCTGTTATCTGGAATCATTTCAAGAGATAATGGAGTAGCTTTCTAAGGATCTTCAGTTAACTCCTCTATTTTAATTCCGCTAGACCTTGTCTGTCTTAAACTTGTCTGAACAGGCTTTCTTCCTCTTCATCTGCCTCTTCCTCTACCTGCAGCAGGAGTACCTTTCTTTTTGGAAATTTCCTCAAAAATCCTCTTCTGTTCTTCTATGATCTCTTCAGTGCTCATGTCAGGATTTTCTTCAGAGGTCAAAGCAAGTGCCTTCCTAGCATGATATTGTTGAACTTTGATGTTATTGTGATACACGATCATACTATCACCTTCCTTAGAAGTAATTTTCTTGAAGAGATGTGGAGCATCTTGCACATCTTCAATTAACAGATCTTCATCTCCTTCAGGAATTGTTGGAAGTTTTTGATTTTGACTAGGTGCTAGAAATTGTTCTTCTGTCAAGACTTGAGACTGTACCATTGTTCTTACTGTCATCTTCCCAGAACTAGAAGCATGAGTTGACTGCTTGGTTTGAGTTTGAGATTGACTTCTCCTTGTTACCAATGCAGTATTAGAGGTTCCATGTGTCTGAGCACCACCATCATTTCCAGAAGTATCATCATCCTTTATTGCAACTAGATTAGGTGTGAATTTTGTTTTGACTACCTTCTCCCCCTTTTTGACATCAGTAGGATCAGTTAATAAAGATAGAATAAGTTGGAGAGAATCTTCAATATTATTGACTTTGGAAGACAAAGTATCAACTTTAAGTTCCAAAGTATCCATCCTTTTATCCATCATCTTCTCAAGTGTTTGAACATTCTTGCTAAGAATGCGAGCTTGAGAAGCAGTAGCAGTCACAGATAACGCAGAATGAATATCAGCTCTTACTGTAGCATTGTTATCTTTGACAGAAGCAATCTCATCCTTCAATCCCTTTGCCAGATAGTAGTAATCTTCAAATGATCTTTGAGATCAGGACTAGACAACTTAGAAGCTATGTGCTGGGAATGAAAGAGAGCATTATTGAAATTGATGACAACAGTAGGCTTATTCCATTTAGTATCCCATTCATATCTTCTCAGAGCTTGAATGTGTTCAGGAATAGTGTGACTATATTCTCCTCTGGTCTCAGATTTACCAGTTTTAGATTTGCTCATAGATTCCATAAACTTGCTTGAGGACCCATGAGTAGACCCTAGATTTGCTTTTATGGCTGCCTTAAGCTGAGCTGTTTCAAAATTATCATCAACATTATCATCATCATCTAAGCTGTCACCAGAATTATCAGCAGGAGTCTTATCATCAACATTATCATCAGGATGCATAACACCTTTTAATTTCAGATCAGCAGAAGATGTAGTTGGTGTATCTTGATGACCTGCAGTTAGAACAAAACAAGATCCTAAATCTCTCTTTTCTTTTAAAATGATCTCATCATTTCTCACTGCATCACCTAAGTTACTTTCAATAGTAACTGCTACCTCACTAGAATTATGTAAATTCTCACTCATTTCTACCTCTCCTTTTGTCAGTACAGGAGACTGCCTCTCATCATTCTTCTTTTTCTCTAATTGTTTACTCTCTTTCTCACTTGAAAGGTTATGGCTCAACAAATTCAAAGAAATAAGAGATGGCTGAGAAGAGTTGACTGTAGTAATACAAATAGAGGTATCCCCTGTATCAGGTCTATCTGTAATCATGCTATCAGTAGTGAAAGAAGTAGAGATAGAAGTGTTACCTAATGAAGTAGAAATAGATTCCATTGGCCTTGATGAAATTGGTTCAATGAGCAGTGGAATACTTGGATCTGAAATACTTTCATCAGGAGTGACATCTGCAGCAGTAGGTTGAATTGCATCAGTATTTACTACCAATGGTTATTGTGTAGTCTGAGGTTGTGAAGCTGCTTCAACACTTTGAGTCAAAGGTTCTTGTGTGCTTCCCTCAAATGCAGTGTCCTTAAGTAAATCATCACATTGAGCAATATGCAAATAATGAGCTGCTTTATCTGCCAGACTTTGAGCTAATTCAGTTTTAGGAATCCCTTGAGCAATGTCAAGAAACTCCTGTGCTAATGTGATCTTGCCTGCATCTTAACTTTGAGAAGATGGTTCTTGTGGGGCAGGAATATTCTTGTCTGCACCTTCCCTTTAAGAAAGTAGTTCTTGTGAGACCATTCCTTCAGAAATGTCTGCACCCACACTTTGAGTGGGTGGTTCTTGTGTGATTGGATCTTCAGTAGCTGCTGAACTAGTGTGAAGTTCAGGTTCTTGTGGGTTAGATCCTTTCTCTACAGGCATTTCAACAATTCTTCCTTTTGGAGAAAGAGGTGCTGGAGAATCTAGAAATTTCAACAGTCTTCATAGGTGAATTATTAGGAGTGAAAACATCAGAATTTGCAGAGGCAACAGTAATTGATGTATCAACAGGATTTACAGAGACATCAGGAATATACTCTGTATCATCAGTAAGATTCTGTATCTCCATAGGAATATAAAAACTACTCTTGTTGATTATGCTTCTTTTCTTCTTTTGCTTTTTAGAGCTAGCCAAAGCTTCAGAAGCAGTAGCAACAACTTCCTTTTTCTTCATGATTTTTGAGATAGGTAGATTATCATCACCATAAGAATCAGAATCCACCTGTTGCAAAATTTTTCTATTTTCTCCTGTCTCTTTATACACTCAAGCTTGAATCAGAGACTCAGCAACCTTAGGTTCACCTTTTTCCATAACCAGGACCCCTTGTTTACCCCCTTGTAACTTCATTTGAGTGAGGGTTGAAGTGGAGAAATCCTTTGATCCTGATTGTCTTCCAGACGCATCAGATATAGCTGATTTCTTTGATTTTACAACAGATGCCTTTTGGGAGACACCAGAGGTGGTTGATTATTTTGGTAAGTGTTTAGGTTGTGTGCTTGTGATAGGAACAGAATGTGTAGTGTCCTGTTCCATAGCACTTGTTGCTGGGCCATAATGAGTAGGCATTCTCTTTGACAAGAGAAGCCTGACCTCATTAGGAATGAAGGCATTGCCTTCAAAACCATTTGCCTTATCAGAATTGATCAAGGACTCTATGTTGTTTTCTAAAATTCTACATATAGGTAGTATTATATCATTTTCAAATTCAAAATTTTTGGACATAAGTGAGAGAATAGTAATTGAAGGAATCTAATAAAACAGGCATAACCACTTTTTTCTGTTTTTCTAGAACTTAATGCTTTCAAGATAACAGATCCATAATCAAATACAGTTTCATGGATTAAAGAGTACCCAATGTGAGCTGATGCAGAAGGCAGTGCATCAAAGTTGGAAACTTTGTTCAGGAAGCATCTACTAATTGTGTCAAAGAAGAAATTCCATTCTTTCTTAGGCTTGAATCTGTACAGGTCTCCAAACTTCTTTGGATCTCCATTGCATCCCAGACTTTTGGCAAACTCAAGAAGAGTAGATCAGAAATTTTTGCTGGAGATTTACCATTGAGAGATGGTATTTGAAGAGCTTTGACAACTACTTCTGGAGTCACTTCATGTGTAACACCATTGTATTCAAAAGTCATAGAAGGCCTTCCTGATGATGCACCTTCAAAAAAGACCGCAGTGTTCCAAACCTGCATAACACACTTGAAAGAGACTTTGGCAGGTTGAGTTAGAGCATACTTTATTGGGCTTGTGGCCAAAAAGTCCTGAATGATATGAAAATCATTAGGTAAATCATGATGTTCAAGAACAGCAACAAAGTTGTTAGGGGCAAAAGTAATGCCATTGATAACAACTTTACTGTTTATGAATGGTGAAGAATCCATTATAGTTGAGAACTAGAGATATGAAAGATTTGAAATTAGGGTTCGAAGGCGCATAGAGATAGAGAGATGATGAATTACTGATGTAATGAGAATAATGAGTAATTGATAAACATTTGTGTTTTGTTTTAGAAAATCACAATTACTCTCAATTACAGGTGTCAGTAACTGATTTGTGCACATAATTGGTGGAGAACGAACGTGGGTAAGTGGTGATAACTGCACGCCATTCTCTGTGTATCTATATACATATCTCAATATGTGAGACACACGCGCGTAAAATGATGTTTGTCAAATATTTAATATATTTTTGTAATATTGATTAAGGAGAATAACAATGAAATATTTAATTTTAAAAATTAAATAAATCAATTATCACAATGTTAAAATATCTGTTCCCTTAAACGAAGAATACGAACCATCGCATCAGGATTCGGTATTTGACCATTTGTCAGGATTGAATTTTCATCAGGATTCGATAATCATCAGGATCTGATGATCATCATTATTTGATCTCTCCTTGCTCTCAGAAACTCTCATAGTTCACCATTCCTAGTTCATTCACCAATTTTGTAAAAGTAGCTTCACGAAGTGGCTTGGTGAATATATCAGCTAGCTGTTGATCAGTAGGAACAAAATGTAGCTCAATTGTCCCTTCCAGTACTTGTTCCCTTATGAAATGATATCTGTTACTGATATGCTTAGTAAAAGGATGTTGAACTGGATTTCCTGTCATAGCAATAGCACTTTGGTTATCACAGTAAATAGGTATTTTTGAATATGACAAACCATAGTCCATTAGCTGATTTCTCATCCACATTATCTGAGCACAACAGCATCCTGCAGCTATGTACTCAGCTTCTGCAGTTGATGTTGAGATAGACTTCTGCTTTTTACTGAACCAAGAAACTAGTCTACCTCCGAAAAATTGATAACTGCCTGAAGTACTTTTCCTGTCTATTTTGCATCCTGCAAAATCAGCATCTGAGTAACCACATAAACTAAATTCAGACTCTCTAGCATACCAAAGGCTAAGATTTGGTGTACCTTTCAAGTATTTGAAAATCCTTTTAACTGTAATGAGATGTGGTTCCCTGGGTTTTGCCTGAAATCTTGCACATAGACAGGTTGCATACATGATATCTGGTCTACTTGCAGTTAGATATAAGAGTGAGCCAATCATACCTCTGTAGTTAGTTACATCTACTTTAGTACCCTGATCAGGATCAAGTTTTGTAGCTGTAGCAATAGGAGTTGAAGCAGTAGCAATGTCTTTCATGTTAAACTTCTTTAACAAATTCTTTGTGTACTTTGACTGATTGACAAAAATCCCATCATCAGTCTGTTTAACTTGCAGACCTAAGAAATAGCTCATTTTTCCCATCATCCTCATTTGATATCTAGACTCCATTAGCTTTGAAAACTTCTCACAAAGCTTTGAATTAGTTGACCCAAATATGATATCATCAACATAAATTTGAACTAACAGTAAGTCCTTACCATGATTCAAATAAAACAAGGTTTTATCAATTGTACCTCTTTTGAATCCACTTTCCAGTAAGAATTGAGCCAGAGTTTCATACCGGGCTCTTGGAGCTTGCTTTAGTCCATAAAATGCTTTATCCAGTCTGTAGACATGATCTGGATATTTAGGATCAATAAAATCAGGAGGTTGCTCAACATATACCTCCTCTTCCAATTCTCCATTGAGAAAAGCACTTTTTACATCCATCTGGAAAACCTTGAACTTCTTGTGGGCTGCATATGCAAGAAAAATCCTGATGGCTTCTAGCCTTGCAACGGGAGCAAAAGTCTCATCATAGTCTATTCCTTCCTGTTGAGAATACCCCTTTGCAAATAGCCTTGCTTTATTCCTTACAATGGTACCATCTGAATCTGTCTTGTTTCTAAACACCCACTTTGTACCCACAATTGACCTGCCTTTTGGTCTTGGTACAAGTTTCCAGACTTCATTTCTTTCAAATTCATTCAGTTCTTCTTGCATTGCTGTAACCCAATCAACATCCTTGAGTGCATCTTCAACTTTCTTAGGCTCCTCCTTTGATTGAAAGTTATGATAAAGACATTCATTTTGAGTTGCACTTCTAGTTTTAACACATGCATCAGGATTCCCAATAATTAAATCAGGAGTATGACTTTTAGTCCATTTCCTAGCTGATGGTAAACCATTTCTTGAATTGAATGCTCCCCCTGGATTGGTGTTTTCTTTAAAAGAACTAGAATTATTAGAAGCTCCCCCTGAGATAGTGTTATCTCCTCCTGAAGTACTATCAGGATTATCACTTGAATCTGTTTCTGATGAACCTCCTTCTGATGCTTGAGTTGAATCAGTATTGATGGTGTCTTGATGTTGCTCCCCCTCAATATTTGCATTATTGGCCTCACCATCAGTACTTGGTGCATCATCAGGAATGGGTGGATCGTCAGGATCTGATAGGATATCAGTATCTGATACAGATTCATCAGAATTCTTGGTAGCTTCATTTGCAAAAGTCAAGCTGTCATGTGAGTCTTCAGTAATTCCTGTTATCTTTTTATCATCAAAAGATACATTGATAGACTCCAAGACTGTCTTTGTTCTTAGATTGTAAACTTTAAAAGCTCTTGAAGTTGGATAGCCAAAAAAGATGCCCTCATC
This sequence comes from Saposhnikovia divaricata, assembly GCA_036435485.1. Taxonomy (NCBI): domain Eukaryota; kingdom Viridiplantae; phylum Streptophyta; class Magnoliopsida; order Apiales; family Apiaceae; genus Saposhnikovia; species Saposhnikovia divaricata. The sequence goes on from CM071598.1 coordinate 64,966,619, forward strand.
AACTTTAGTCTCAAATTTTCCTAGCTATTCAGGATGAGGTCTCAGAACAAAACACTTGCAACCAAACACATGCAGATGCTTCAGACTTGGCTTCTTTTCTTTAATCATTTGATAAGGAGTCACACCATGTCTGTTGATTAAAGTAATGTTCTGAGTATAGCATGCTGTAATAACCCGGATTTTTAGAAAATGATTTTATTATTATTATTTCTATAATATTAATGTTTTTCCTAAAATGAGGAGGAATTTTATTTATTTATTTATTGTTCAAGTTTTTCGGTTAAGTGGAACCGGATCCCTTTTAAATATTTTTATTGATCGAGTATATATCTCGATTCAATAGTTTATTTGGGCAAAGGTTTAATTTTGAAGGGAGGATTTATTTAGCAAAGATTTTATTTTAAATTACTGAATAATTTGGAGGTTTTAAAATCCTTAGAAAATAATTATTTTAATTATTTGAGATTTGCAGAAATTACTCGATTAATTTATAATATCGAGAATTCGAGGTTTTACTAAAACGATAATGTTGGTGGTACTTTATAAAGCCCTGTAAATTATGATTTATGAATCACAATTATTATTTTTATGAATGGTTTTTATAAATTATTAACAATTTATAAAATGTGTATTAATTTAGAAAATTTAGATTTAATTCGATTTCTTCCACCGAAAATCTTTAAAAATATTCTAGTATTTAATTATGCTAGAAATTTTATTTTTACAAATTAGAGTTATTAGTTTAAAATATTATTTAAGGTATGTAGTAATTATTGTGTTGCTTTTAATTGTTATTGGGCCAAGCCCATTAGGGTTAAAAACATAACCCACAGCATATATTATACACGCACAATATACAGCCGCACAAAGATATCGGGGAGAGAGAAAGTGAGATTGGGGGAAAAGGAAATTAGGGATTTAGAGAAGAAATTGATTTGGGGGTTTGATGATACACATATATATACATACGTGTGCGTGTATATATAATTCGTATGTGTGTGAGTATGTGTGCCGGTGTATGTATGGCGCGGCCGGAGAGCCACCACCGAGCGGTGGTGGTGGTGGTGAGCAGCAGCAGTGGGAAGGAAGGAGGAAGAGAGAGAGAGAGAGAGAGAGAGAGAGAGAGAGAGAGAGAGAGAGAGAGAGAGAGAGAGAGAGAGAGAGAGAGAGAGAGAGAGAGAGAGAGAGAGAAGAGAGAAGAGAGGCTGGAAGGAGAGAAATTTCGGGGGAAATTTCTGGTGGGTCGGATCGAGCCGGAATGGTGTCTTTTCGTATTTAATTATTTAATTTCCATATTAGATTATATTTAAATTTCGAGTATATTGTTGTAATTTAATTAGTTTTAAATTTCGAGTTTAATGTGTTAATTGTCGTAATTAGATTAATATTGTAAATTATGAGTATTGTTTTATTTTTGTGATTTGATTCGGAGAGTATAGTTAATTATAATTGATGGGATTAATTGTGAGTCCGATTAAATGTTCCGGTTAGTAGTTGTTAATTGCTAATTGTAATTGTCGGAATTATTTTATGGTCTCGTTAATATTCGGGTTTAATGATTGTTGCTGGTGAATTATAACTTTGGTATTAATTGTGGGTTCGATAATATATTCGAGCTTAGTGGTCGTTAGTGGGTATTTATTAATTGTCGGATAATATGTGGAGTTATATGGTTTTACTAGTTGTAAAGGTATATGTGTTACATGCAATAGGTCGAGTCATAGTAATTGTTGGATGTCTTATTTGCTAATTACTTGGTGTTGGTCTATATGTGGATAAGTGATTGTCGTTAGTAGTAGTCAAGTACTTGTTGGTGAAGTATATGTGGTTAAATGGTTATTGGTCATGTATATGGGTTTAAATTAGGTAAGTCAAATTAGAACTATTGGTGGATGTTAAAAGTTTTCTTATAATAGGAATCATTTGATGGTTGTATAGTTTTCAAATGTGGTCTATAGCAAGGATAAACCATTAGCTTACTTTCTTGATTGTTTACTTTTCTTACGTGTTTAGATGCCGCAAGTCTGGGCGGGTACTTTTCTTACTTGTTTACTTTTATGTTGCTGCAAGTTGAGGCAGCTTGATTTTCTTTTGTGATTACACAATTGGATTATTGAATTGAAAAATAGGGGGTAGTCCTATTTACGAATGCCTCATGCCAAAATTTTCTAAAAATCCCCTGCAATTAAATTTATTTAACTTATTTGGTTTTAATGATCTAAAGGCATGCTTTGGGTGTTAACTGTTTATGTATTTACGTGTTAATTCGAGGGTAATTGTTGTCTCGAGGATTGATGCGATAATTCGAGGAGGAATTTTGTATTATGTGTCTTCGTCGGGGATTTATGTGCTAAGTTTGGAATTAATTGTGTTTTGAGGATCATCTATTAATTAATATTTGTCATAAAATGTCAATGGTATTATACTTGTATATTTTATTACTAGGAAATGTCCACTTTATAAAAGGGGGCTCTTTCCGTGTCATTTGTTATTACTAAATGTGTTATGTGCATTAAGTGGTATTAGAGTAGTCAATTATAGGGATGACACCTATAGTTTGACTTTAGGTGACTTAGTGATAATTCTGCGTTGTGTCTACTCGAGATACGAGGTTGGGCTAACACGTACTCGTAACCATTACAGTATCGTTAAGGCGTAATCAAGTTGGAGCGACGTGTATCAAAAAAGAAGGATCGAGGCGTCATACGAAAAAAAAGGTAAATTACCTCCATGGAATTGCTTAGATGAGGTGCGAAGGAATTATTCGCGGTTTCTGTTTTCTGCTAAGGACCAGAGGCAAGTTTATTTATGCGTACTCTATTGTTCAGAGTATATATATTTTGAACTATATGAAACGTGCTGGATAAGTTTGATCCATGATTTCAAGTCCTCCAGCCTTGTGCCTTTATTCTCAAAATTCTTATATTCGCGGTTTTCTAGTATTATTAAATTCTGCTTATGCCAATTGTCAAAATCCCATGACTTATACTATTGTCGATGGGCGCCGATGTTTTTATGATTCCCCCTAATCTGTATCTTGGGTATACAATACTTCAAATGTTGTACGTTGGATATTTTCGGTTAAGAATATCTAGAAGGATATTAATGTATCTTATTTGAGGGGTTATTTAATTCAATGAATATTATTTATTATATTCATTTAAAAAGGATTTTGATACGGAGTATTTATTTCTTATTGACCGGGAGTCAGTGGTAATTATTTTGATAAAGTGCTTAAAGTCCGGAGAATGCCGGAGAGGTAATATCTTGATTTTGACTAGAAATATTCCAAGAGTTACAAATGGGTGCTTTGAGGTTATTATATATTTCAATATTAGTACTAAATATTATCTGAATATTATTTTAATAAATTAGTATTAAATTGAATGTTCTTTTAAAAAGGGGTTATTGAATAATTATTATTTAATAAATATTATATAAATATCTGTTAAATACCCCAAGTGTTTTAAAGGGTATAAGTGATATTTAAGGATTATTTAAGGACTTTCATAGTTGTTTAAAATATTATATTTTGATTCAACCTATGCAAGTTTTCCAACACTAAGCTTTTTGTTTTCAAAATATTATGGTTTGATTTTGCCTATGCAAGATTTCTTAAAATCTTTACTTTGATAAATTGTAAGGTTCATGGAAAATGGTTTTGCTAGGGACATGTTTCCCTGATTTCTGCTATTACTTGAGAGGGATATGGATAGTGCAAGATACTTTATGGACAAAAAGGGTTATGCTATATATATATATATATAAAGAATATTTTCTTCCAATTTTTTTAAAGAATATTAGAAGTACTACATATGATTTTAAAAGTCAAGGGTTTCTTCATTATACAAGGCTTCTGGTCAAACTCTTTTAAAATAGATTCTTTGCTGAATTCTTAACTCTGAAGTTTATTCAGAATTTATAAGAAGGGTAAAGTGGAGATGGAATAATGGAATTGAAAAAGGGTTTCCATCAGAATAAAATGGAATAGCAACTTTTATAATGGGGATTCTGACATTTTAGGCTGAGCTTAATACAGTCCAACACTCAACACTTTATTCCGGCCCATGTGTTGGCGAAGGAGGATTGTGGAGAACTTTCCTCAAGGGATGATAACCGGAGAGGATCATTCCTTCTACTAGTAATAAACAGGGAACAGACCGTACGGGTAGGGCGACTGATCATCATCCTGACGTATCTGGCTACAGCGAAGATCCCTAAATTTTTTTTAAAAGAAATTGTTGGCAATCATATTATATTGACAACCTGTACAGATGGAAATGACATGGAACAATGGAATGTGTTAAATGATTAGAAGAGAAACTGATATTATATTATTATAAATAAGTAAAGTGATATCATAATGAATGACAAGCAAGTTTTTGTTGGTATATTACTGTGCCAACAAGATATGGCTATTTATGGTGATAATCTATTTAATTACCTTATAACTTCATCTTGTAAGTTATATGCTGATATTCTGCTTATATTTTTGCATAGCAGATATTTTACGGAAAGGTTATACTGAATTTCCTTGTAACTTCATCTTTTATATTATATTGAAATATTGTTCATTCTATGGATAACAAAGGTCTCCGGAATAGTCATATTATTCCAATTGGAATTTTGCTGCTACACTATACTGGAAACCCAGGTGCTCCAGTACCGATAGTGTTGTCAGTGTTGAACTTATCAAGAAAAGATATTTATTCAAACGTTCCTGTTTTAAAATGACTCAGGGAAAGTAAATGCTGTTAAAAGCTGAATTTATAGTATGCTACTCAGTTTTCAAACGGGGTGAAAGTATTCTTGTAGTACTGTTATTATATTGCTGAGGTACAGTATTTTGATCTATCAAGTGTTTTGACGAAAATGATATACATAAATGTATATATTTTCAAGCTTGAGAAGTATTGATTTGGAACCTTATAAATGGTTCAGTTTACGTATGATGAAAAGCAACTGTCGTAGTAGCATATTGAACTGCGTATTTTGAAAAGCTTTCTAAAAGACTATCAAAGCTATAGTGTATACTATTTTGCTAATGTATGAAGATTATTCCTGTTATTATGAACTTAATCCATTCATTGATGTTATTTTAAGCGTTATACTTCCTCTATTGAAGTTTCATGGTTTTAAATATTTCAAGGATGATATTAAGTATCAGTTGAATGTTGAAAAACCCTATGAGTATGATGAGATATTTTGTTAAACTCTAGTAATAACTTGCTGAGCAATTCTTTCGCTCATACTTACTTGTTTTCAAATATTAACCTTTCAGAGGAAGGTAGGCGGATGAGGCTTATCTGCGTAGCTCGGAAGAAGCAGGCACTATGCCTTTATGAAGACAATATGGTCCAGAAAAAAATCTATAGCTGGAGTAAGTTATGTGTATGTATGGATGTGTAATACATATTACTTTGTACCGTGTAGTACTAGTTGTTGGTGTACTTCCTAACGAATCTATACTAGTAGTATAGGATTTGTAAGATACAGTGTGATGTAATTGAATGGGTGTAATGAGAAATGTAAGTATTTGAGTTCTTGTTTCTAGCCCTATAACCTAAAAGATGCTTGGTGGTTGGGGTCTCAAATGTTGTAACTCAGTTATTAAGTGACTACAGGTGGTTAATGTTATCAAACAGGTGATTTGATATTGAGCATTTCCGCGTGGTGACCAAATCCTTGACCCTGGATTTGGGGGCGTTATAGAAATGGTATCAGAGCGGAGGTTATAGTAAACTAGAAACGAGAGTGAGTAGGAGTGTGTATAGTTATGTGAGGACGTCTGAACTCATGTAGAGTTCATGTTGGACTACTGGATATAGTACCAATGATTAAGTTAAGATTGGAATGCTATATCGAGGAATATGTTGACACAGACTTCACTTCTTGTGGTGATGGATATCTGCTAAAGGATTCTTAGAGACAAGTATTGGTCGGCAAGGGCATAGATTGCTCGAGACACGAATTTAATATGACTTTAGGGGATTCATGGAAACAGTTATGTATTCTCCGAACTATAGGAAATTTCAATATGATGATGAAGGATAGAAAGTTGGCATCTAGTATTGTGACAAAGATGTGTTGAGAAGGTACTCATACTGTTAAACTTTCGAAAGGGAAATAAAACAAGATTACGATGAAAGATTATTAGTCGAAGTTGCAGGTATTTAAACCTTCTCGAGCTTAATAGAATTTGAGGTAATATTACGAATGGATTGGTGGACAGACACCGATTGTTTCAATTGATTATAGAAGTAAAATGGTGAAGTTGAGGTTGGTCGATAAAGACGAGATATATTTTAAGAAGCAAGACTGAATGAGAAAGTTCGAGAAAGACTTAAATAAGAAGGCTGTTATGCCAAAAGTGCTAAGCTTAGGTAGCACACGAGATTGATATAAGAAAAGGAATGTGTGGCATAAAGACGGTTATAAAAGTGACTGGATTTAAGTATGCATTTTCTAATGATGATTTGGAGTATAGCCTAGTCCAAATGTGGAATTCGGCATTGCTAGGGGCGACACCGGTATCGAAGTCTTCTTGGAGAATATAACGCTTGCATGAGATGCTTGCACTGAGTCGAAAAGAACTTCTCGTGATTGTAAATGTCGATGGTTGAATCCTTAGCGACTATTGAGAATCGATGACGGCGTAAGTTATCGAGCACCTTAGGGGGTGCACGGAAACGAAAACTTTAGAATCGAACGATTATCCGTCAGAGGAGCCGACATAAAAGGCATTCGTGGAAACCTTGGCAATACCCTCCCCATTTTCAAATTATTTTGATTACCTCCCTAATCTATGATCTATCTTGGCATCTCTCCAAGAGAGAACTTTGGTAAAGAATAAATTCCATCCTCGAAGTTATTCTATAATACTTGTGTTAAACCATATTTAGCTTCAATTGTGCCAGAGGCTGTCATTACACCTATTTTCAGGTTTCTGAAGCCCTGTCGAATGATGTTATTTAAACTTCCACTTTTATTCAATAATGGATAATCCCATGGTGACATAGCCCCAGTTGCTTGTATTCCAATATCTTTCTGGCTATGCTTTTCTTTGGAAATCACGCTTTGGAATTTGTTCAATTCTAATCCAAGGTGTTCCTTTGAGAATTAATTGTCAGAAAATGATAATTATTAACTTGACTTTGAATTACTTTCATACTTCTCAACTTCCACTAAGATGAACAACCCTATACTGATAGGGGCCACAAGGACTATCTGTCTGTGTGATAGAAGTCTGACGGGACGCCGTCACTTGTGAGTTGTGAAATACAAGAAGGCTAAATACCTTTACTAATGTCTTAACTGAGACACGCAATGTGAGTTCTTATGATCATATTGATCTCTTAGTAAATTCTTTTATCTCAAATAAGGTTTGCTTCAAAATTCATAACCTTATGATCATCAGTGTGCTATTTGTCTTGATATGGCAGCTATCTTTTCAAAGCTTCATGATTCTTGTTATCTCTAATGAATTTCAAGGGGATGCCAACCAGGTCGGCCAAGTCAAAATTCATCGATAGAAATTAGATTCGCAACGGGAATCACCAAGAGCAAAAGCGAATCCCAAGACGAATAGAATATCAGTGACGTATCGATAGAATTAGTTCGTTCTCTCTCTCAAGTATGTTATGTTAATGGAATCAGTGTATTCTCTCTCTCAATGATATTATGTTAATGGAAAGTTGGTCAAGACATATACGTGAAAGGAATAACGATGGGTTGTAAGACTCCAGTGATAACTGTGTCAGATAAACACCCTATAGTTGAATTGAGATTTTGGAGGAGTTGTTTACGAATGGACACTATCTCTGGTTTCGCAAAACAGGTGTTGATGAGGAAAGAGTTAAGGAATCCCAGTAGTGGCCTTAGCTGATTCCGTGGACGGAATCCTTTTAAGGAGGGTAGACTGTAATAACCCGGATTTTTAGAAAATGATTTTATTATTATTTTTATAATATTAATGTTTTTCTTAAAATGAGGAGGAATTTTATTTATTTATTTATTTATTTATTGTTCAAGTTTTTCAGTTAAGTGGATCCGGATCCCTTTTAAATATTTTTACTGATCGAGTGTATATCTCGAGTCAATAGTTTATTTGGGCAAAGGTTTAATTTTGAAAGGTGGATTTATTTAGTAAACATTTTATTTTAAATTACTGAATAATTTGGAGGTTTTAAAATTCTTAGAAAATGACTATTTTAATTATTTGAGGATTTGCAGAAATTACTCGATTAATTTATAATATCGAGAATTCGAGGTTTTACTAAAATGATAATGTTGGCGGTTAATGTGTAAAATAACTGCAAGCGCACAGTGTTTAATTGTAGCAATCACAGATCGATCCTCAGAGACTATGTATTTTCAAAACCCTAATAATTAACTCAGGCGAACTAGACAATAAGATTTGAGATGGGATTTAATTAACCTAATTAACCTAATTAGCAAAGATTATCAAATAATATAGAAAACCTAGGAATCCGAATCCGTTAATTAATCACAATTAATATCACCTCGCCCTAAAACCAATCCTCTTTTCTTCACAAACAAGATATATCAATTAACGAGACAAGCATATACTATGAAACTTGTTATCTAACAATAACTTATCTAAACTTCAAGGAGCAAGCATAGGCTATGAAAAATAAATCCGGTAACAATAATATATCAAAATCACTTTGTCAATTGAACAATTAAGCACCAAGAAAAATTATGAGAATCAATTAATAGAAACGAGAAGAAATCAAGAGCAATTAATTTAACTTCATCTTCATCCTAAGGCAAGAAATTAGCTACTCATAGAATTAACAAAGTAAAACAAGTAATATATATGAAGCATGCGATTTAAGAAAAAACAAATTAAACTAATGACTAATCTACCAATGTTAACAAGATGTTTATATAATAAAAAATAAAGTGACAAAAGATCACGTGTGTAACTCAGGATGTAAAACTATGATAATAAAGTTAATAAGCAATGACATTAATTACGGACACTTCAGGGGATATGCATTCGCCAGAAGTGAAAGCGGAAGAAACAAAAGTTGTTGAAGTAAAATAAAATCGCCAATAAAATTGCAGAATTTAAAAGTTTAAAACGGAAAATAATAATTGTATTAATCTACTCCTACTCCTAATTTATGAATCTAAAATTGGTGTCTAAATTGATATCTCAAATACAAGAGATAAGGCCATATATATTGGGGAAAATATTGGGTTTGGCCCCTTTGATTACAATCCAATCTTGAATATAATTTCTTCAATTTCCTTTTCTTCTCGGATAAGTATTCGATTTTTCCTCCAATTTCCTTGACTTCAAATATTTTCCACCTCCTTTCCCTTTTTGCACCTTTTCCTGCTTGAAATATGTTTTTATTTATTTTCCTACAAAACAAAATAAAACAATTTATTAATTAATAAAATTACGAAAACGGACATAGAATAGGTATTAAAAATATGATTAATTATGGACCTATCAGCGGTACTTTATAAAGCCCTGTAAATTGATTTATGAATCACAATTATTATTTTTATGAATGGTTTTTATAAATTATTAACAATTTGTAAAATGTGTATTAATTTAGAAAATTTAGATTTAATTCTATTTCTTCCTCCGAAAATCTTTAAAAATATTCTAGTATTTAATTATGGTAGAAATTTTATTTTTACAAATTAGAGTTATTAGTTTAAAATATTATTTAAGGTATGTAGTAATTATTGTGTTGCTTTTAATTGTTACTGGACCAAGCCCATTAGGATCAAAAACACAACCCACAACATATATTATACACGCACAATATACACAGCCGCACAAAGATATCGGGGAGAGAGAAAGTGAGATTGGGAGAAAAGAAAATTAGGGATTTAGAGAAGAAATTGAATTGGGGGTTTGATGATACACATTTATATACATACGTGTGTGTGTGTGTGTATATATAATTCGTATGTGTGTGAGCGTGTGGAAGTGTGTGTGTGTGCTGGTGTATGTATGGCACGACGCGGGTGAGTTGCGCGGAGGAGGCGCGACCGGAGAGCCACCACCGAGCGGTGGTGGTGGTGGTGGTGGCGGTGAGCAGCAGCAGCGGGAAGAGAGAGAGAGAGAGAGAGAGAGAGAGAGAGAGAGAGAGAGAGAGAGAGAGAGAGAGGCTGGAAGGAGAGAGATTTCGGGGGAAATTTCTGGTGGGTCGGATCGAGCCGGAATGGTATCCTTTCGTATTTAATTATTTAATTTCCGTATTAGATTATATTTAAATTTCGAGTATTGTTGTAATTTAATTAGTTTTAAATTGCTAGCTTAATGTGTTAATTGTCGTAATTAGATTAATATTGTAAATTCTGAGTATTGTTTTATTTTCATGATTTTATTCGGAGAGTATAGTTAATTATAATTGATGGGATTAATTGTGAGTCCGATTAAATGTTCCGGTTAGTAATTGTTAATTATTAATTGCTAACTGTAATTGTCGGAATTATTTTGTGATCTCGTTAATATTCGGGTTTAATGATTGTTGCTGGTGAATTATAACTTCGGTATTAATTGTGGGTTCGATAATATATTCGAGCTTAGTGGTTGTTAGTGGGTATTTATTAATTGTCGGATAATATGCGGAAGTATATGGTTTTACTAGTTGTAAATGTCTATGTGTTACATGCTATAGGTCGAGTCATAATAATTATTGGATGTCTTATTTGCTAATTACTTGGTGTTGGTCTATATGTGGATAAGTGATTGTCGTTAGTAGTAGTCAAGTACTTGGTGGTGAAGTATATGTGGTTAAATGGTTATTGGTCATGTATATGGGTTTAAATTAGGTAAGTCAAATTAAAACTATTGGTGGATATCGAAAGTTTTCTTATAATAGAAATCATTTGCTGGTTGTATAGTTTTCAAATGTGGTCTATAGCAAGGATAAACCATTAGATTACTTTCTTGATTGTTTACTTTTCTTACGTGTTTAGATGCCGCAAGTCTGGGCGGGTACTTATCTTACGTGTTTAGATGCCGCAAGTCTCGGCGGGTACTTTTCTTACTTGTTTACTTTTATGTTGCTGCAAGTTGAGGCAACTTGATTTTCTTTTGTGATTACACAGTTGGATTATTGAATTGAAAAACAGGGGGATAGTCCTATTTACGAATGCCTCATGCCGAAATTTTCTAAAAATCCCCTAAAATTAAATTTATTTAACTTATTTGGTTTTAATGATCTAAAGGCATGCTTTGGGTGTTAACTGTTTATGTAATTACGTGTTAATTCGAGGGTAATTGTTGTCTCAAGGATTGATGCGCTAATTCGAGGAGGGATTGTGTATTATGTGTCTTCGTCGGGGATTTATGTGCTAAGTTGGGGATTAATTATGTTTTGAGGATCATCTATTAATTAAGTTTTGTCATAAAATGTCAATGGTATTATACTTGTATATTTTAAGTGAAGTTGACTAAGTGGTTGTAGGGTTATGATGTGTTTATTACTAGGAAATGTCCACTTTATAAAATGGGGATCTTTCCGTGTCATTTGTTATTACTAAATGTGTTATGTGCATTAAGTGGTATTAGAGTAGTCAACTATAGGGAGGACACCTATAGTTTGACTTTAGGTGACTTAGTGATAGATCTGCGTTGTGTCTACTCGAGATACGAGGTTGGACTGACACGTACTCGTAATTATTACAGTATCATTGAGGCGTAATCAAGTTGGAGCGACGTGTATCAAAAAGGAAGGATCGATGCGTCATACGAAAAAAAAGATAAATTACCTCCATGGAATTGCTTGGATGAGGTGCGAAGGAATTATTCGCGGTTTCTGTTTTCTGCAAAGGACCAGAGGCAAGTTTATTTATGCGTACTCTATTGTTCAGAGTATATATATTTTGAACTATATTAAACGTACTGGATAAGTTTGATCCATGATTTCAAGTCCTCCAGCCTTGTGCCTTTATTCTCAAAATTCTTATATTCGCGGTTTGCTAGTATTATTAAATTCTGCTTATGCCAATTGTCAAAACCCCATGACTTATAATATTGTCGATGGGCGCCGATGTTTTTATGATTCCCCCTAATCTGTATCTTGGGTATACAATACTTCAAATGTTGTACGTTGGATATTTTTGGTTAAGAATATCTAGAAGGATATTGATGTATCTTATTTGAGGGGTTATTTAATTCAATGAATATTATTTATAATATTCATTTAAAAAGGATTTTCATACGGAGTATTTATTTCTTATTGACCGGGAGTCAGTGGTAATTATTTTGATAAAGTGCTAAAGTCCGGAGAATGCCGGAGAGGTAATATCTTGATTTTGACTAGAAATATTCCAAGAGTTACAAATGGGTTATATATTTTAATATTAGTACTAAATATTATCTGAATATTATTTTAATAAATGAGTATTAAATTGAATGTTCTTTTAAAAAGGGGTTATTGAATAATTATTATTTAATAAATATTATATAAATATCTGTTAAATACCCCAAGTGTTTTAAAGGGTATAAGTGATATTTAAGGATTATTTAAGGACTTTCATAGTTGTTTAAAATATTATATTTTGATTCAATCTATGCAAGTTTTCCAACCCTAAGCTTTTTGTTTTCAAAATATTATGGTTTGATTTTGCCTATGCAAGATTTCTTAAAATCTTTACTTTGATAAATTGTAAGGTTCATGGAAAAATGGTTTTGCTAGGGACAAGTTTCCCTGATTTCTGCTATTACTTGAGAGGGATATGGATAGTGCAAGATACTTTATGGACAAAAAGGGTTATGCTATATATATGTATAGGCAAGTGCTCAAATACAAACCACTTTTAAAATACAAACCTACAAACCAACACTAAATTAATTATATTTCATCTATTCAAGGTTCCCGCCAAGGGTACCTTCACAAAAAATGCTTAAAATAATTGGCTCTATCCAACAAAAAAAAAAAAAATCTTGCCGTGGAAATGCGAAGCATTTAAGACAGTAAACGGATGAGTTAGGTAGTCATGAGGGCCGAAGGCTCTCAACACACCCGTCAATCGTCTATTGCCTTTACCATTGATTGTCATTCCTTACAACTTTAGAATGATAAAGGCGCGAAGCGCCGTACAAGAAGGTGCGAAGCACCGTTAACCAGTGAAATCCACTGTCACGTCATCACGTGAACAATGATTTTTTTTTTGTTGGATAGAGCCAAGTATTTTAAACGTTTTTTGTATTGGGGTACCCCTAGTTTGGTCATTAGATTAGCTTGAAATATTAGATTATGCTTGGTTTGTAGGTTTGTATTTTAAGGAGGTTTGTATTGGAGTAGCCCCCTATATATATATATATATATATATATATGTATATATACAGAATATTTTCTTCCAATTGTTTTAAAGAATATTAAAAGTACTACATATGATTTTAAAAGTCAAGGGTTTCTTCATAATACAAGGCTCCCTGTTCAAACTCTTTTAAAACAGATTCTTTGCTGAATTCTTAACTCTGAAGTTTATTCAGAATTTATAAAAAGGGTAAAGTGGAAATGGAATTGAAAAAGGGTATCCATCAGAATAAAATGGAATAACAACTTTTATAATGGGGATTCTGACACTTTAGGCTGAGTTTAATACAGTCCAGCACTCAACACTTTATTCTGGCCCATGTGTTGCCGAAGGAGGATTGTGGAGAACTTTCCTCAAGGGATGATAACCGGAGAGGATCATTCCTTCTACTAGTAGTAAACAGGGAACAGGTACGGGTAGGGCGACTGATCATCGTCCTGACGTATCTGGCATGTAAACAAATAATAAAATTATAGTTCATATCATTCTACATCAGATCAACCTGGAATAAGTATATTATGTTAGTTAAATTTTTAATATTATATCCAACAGGAGATTATGTATTACGTAATATTTCGTTAAACAATCACATTCTTTCACGATAAATGTAAACTTGAATATATATGGTTAACCAAAAAAAACTTTTTTTCAATTGAATTGTATTTTATTTCAATAATTTAATATATACATAGAGATAAATGTTTTTAAATTTTTTTTAATCCAGAGTTAGTAACATTTATGTATAACCAAATATTTTATCTTAACATTTTATGTTTCATGTTAATCATTTATAATGATAAAGAGAGTGTAGATTATTTTAGAAAATATAAACAACTGAAGTGTACATTTTGAAAAGAAAATTATTAAAAAACGGATGTGTTGAATGTATAAACATGATTATTGTATAATTTAAAATAATTTTAAAACTTATTTTCTTAATTTAGAATGATAGAAGTAATGAATAATGAAATACATTGCATATACTATATTCCTTATATTGGATCAAATTTTAATATTATTTTTTAGGTATCCATTATCAACTGATTCAAATAAAGTACGAGCAGAGATATAATATAATATAAATATATGAATTATAAATAGCATATTTAATATATATATATATATATATATATATATATATAATCGAAAACATACAGGTGTATTAAAATTTATAAGATGATTGAGTATATAGAAAAATAAAACTACGAAAATTGAAAAAATGAAATTATATAAATAATGTAAACTAACATTTTATTTACTCAAAAGTGAAAACAAAAATGAAAATAAGTTAAAAGAAAATGGCATGATAACTTATAAAATTTATAAGGAAACTCGAAAATTAATGTAATATAGTGGCTGTATCATGAACCTCTTAAAACGAGATTGGTGGCTCGACTCCGAAAGTCAAAAATTCTTCCATTTTTTACATGGATTTTAAAGGGGTGGCACAATTGTTATTTCCAAAAAATGAGGGTGAAATAGTAATTTTACAACAAATTTATTGGCACTTTTGCACTTGTATTGAAATTTAATATATAATTGCAATAAAAAAATGGGACAAAAGGATGATGTGGTTTATCTAATAAGATTTTTAAAACATACTCAAAACTAAATGTAGCATAATGATTATGAAATGAGTTTAAGAGTGGAAAGTTAGGGGTTCGATTCTCAAAACTAACATACGTTCAACTAATTTTTACACAAATATTAAAATGGTGGCACTTTTATTAATTTTCAACAAATAGGGGCAAAATAGTAATTTCACAACCATTAAAATGGAACTTTTTGCCCTTGTGTTGACGGTATTGGCTATAATAATTGGCTATATTTTAAAAATGGTATGTTATTAATATTTCAAGTTGTTATTAATGAAATATATTATTTTAATATAGAAATAAGTGATGTGGCAATTCACTACAGGTCTCGAAAGGTTCAACAAATATAGCCAACATCAAGAGATTATCTATAATTATAGACAAGGATTTTGTTTCAATGGAGTGACTAAATTTTTGCATATTATATATAAATTTTATTTTTGAAAAATCAGATACATTTTTAGTTAAGGGCTTAAGATGGTTGAAGATGCTCTTATTTTTTTTACCAAAAATTCTCATTCTCCAAACAATTTGGTAGGTTCTACGTTGAACAATTATAAAAAAAAAGACGTAGAACTACTTAAAATTAAAAATTTTAGAATTACTTAATATATTATGTTGCAGAGTATTATATTTTTTGTAATATTTAAATTATTATCAATTATTTTTTTGTCATAATTAATTTTTTTTAAACATATTATAATGATACAGTACAAGTTGAGCTACTTGAAAAAATATTTATTCTTTTAAAAATTATGTAATTAGAAAATAAATTATTATATATTAGATAAGTACACTATATTCTCTAATTATATATGTGTGCTTGCAATATAACGAAAATCTTAATCATTGATTATACAAAATCTATGATATAAATGAATTCTAATTTTTTTTTTTTTTGACGAACAAGATGATTTTACAAAAAATGAGCTAAACAAATAGTCATTTTGTTTTGAGATCGCTTAACACATAGAATATAAATATTCTTGAAAGGAGATAATTTGGTCCCAATCAGATTAATTTTTATCCAAGTTATTCATGAAGTAAGCTTAAAACAGTATGATTCTGTAATAATGTAACAATTATTAATCATGGCAAAGTATATCAAAGTTGGTGGATAAAGATCTCCAAAAACAGAATGTCGAGAAATACAAATAGTGGTTTATAATAGTTACAATCAACTACTGTTTATAAAGTTCCAAATTTCCCGGATTGCAATTCAAATTCATTTCAAAATGAACATTCCATGATTACCTTACCTGTAATATTAGTATGACGGGCGCCGTTATGCGAACTAATTAACAAAATCCAGGCTATTTATGTTGCTTTAAAATTTTAAAAATAGTGAGGGCTCATATTAAACCAAAATAAGTTGCAACTATTTTTAGGAAATGCCATTCTAATCAAGTTGTGTGAATATATTTTGCTATATAAATTCATCCATTGTCTCTTCCTAAATTATGTACAATTTTGTGTTTTGATATTCTCCTCTTCAATAGGTTCTGCAATATTGAAAACAAATTAGTGCATGATGGAAAACACAAAGTTAGCATTAGTGCTCTGCATCCTGATGTGTTCAATTGGTACATTATCTGTATCATCCTCAGCTGATGCAGAACTGGGTGATTATCTTGGTAGCATGCTGGGTGGTTCCAGCGTTACATGCATGGAGAAAATCCTACCATGCCAACCCTATTTGACGCCAGGGCCTGTGCCCCCTCCCGCCAATTGCTGCATACCCATCAAGGAGCTCATTGCCAACGATACAAAATGCATTTGCGATACCTTTAACAATCCTTTAGTCAGGGGATCTCTAAATGTATCAATTGACGACATCATGAAACTTCCCAAGGCCTGTAACGAAACTTTTGATATCGGTGTCTGCAATAAAAGAGGTAATCTCCATCCCCCCTTATTTTATTCAATCTCCTTATCTTTAAAAGATTTAATTTTTGAGATTTTTTTTTTAAGCAAGATCATGCATTCGGTTGATTTAGGCTGTTCTCTGGATATTTACGTTTGTTGTTACAGGTAGTTCATCAGGCTCTGCTCAAACAACGTCCTTGGATAGCAGTAAATCCCCACCAGATTCTGATTCGGATCCCGATTCCCCTCCAGATTCCGATTCCCCTCCGGATTCCGATTCAAAAGCAAGTGGAGCTAATGGAAAATTTTCCTCCTTGTCCGGGCGTGAACATATAATCTCTCTCGCTTTCTTTGTGGTTTTCATCCTCTCTGTATAATTAGTCTTAGGCCCTAGTAGCTCGAAGAAGACTACTTTCTGGAGTTGGTACATTCATGTATGTTATGTAAGTTAAATACTTTGTGGCCTTGTTTATTAATTTTCTTTATGTAACTTGAGCTGCTTACACAATATTATGAATATTATAACAGATCTTTTCTGGTTTCCATTTTATTTGTTTGTCAGAATTTCATCAAAAAGTTAAAATATACTGCAGATGAACATTTCTTTCACGGATGTCAAAGTACAGAAAAAGAGTACTCAAGATTAAAGAAAATATCAATGTATCAGATGACATTGGTGAAAGATAATTTCATAACTGGAGCACTAGGGCCCTAACAAACTCATGGCCGCCCGCCTTCAGTTCACATTGTCCGACTATATTCTCTATGTTTGGCGTTGTCCAACTACCTATAGT
This sequence comes from Saposhnikovia divaricata, assembly GCA_036435485.1. NCBI lineage: Eukaryota > Viridiplantae > Streptophyta > Magnoliopsida > Apiales > Apiaceae > Saposhnikovia > Saposhnikovia divaricata. Next base: position 64,984,191 of record CM071598.1, read on the forward strand.
TCTGGGCCTTCTGGCTCTAAAACTAATTACTCGAAAATAATATATTATCTTCTATACAACCTAAAGCTAATATAACGGCCAACCTTTTTGTTGTATCATCAGCTAGTAGATATAACACTTTACTAATGTCTCCGTGCAAACCTCAGAGAAAACTAAAAAATAACTACTATTTCAAGTTACTTGATCATCTTCCCCACAATCATCAACTGGAACTTGTCAAGAACAAAAGCAGATAACAGGATTCTACAGTGTGCAACATGTATTAATTTTGCCATATTGTTCTTTTGTCATATAGAGTGTAAGGTGTTGGGATGGGGTGCTAAATGAGAGATGGAACTAGAAAAATGTATGCTCAACTTGTTTGTATCTCATCGATTATTTTCAAAGTTCTGCAAAGTCACTGCACCCCTTGCCATAATACAAACAGTAAACGAAAATTAAGAAAAAAAACGCCAGATCAAAATTCAGAGTATGTGACAAATGGAAGATACATATTCATCTTAATATCGGTATATCAGGTTCTTGTATGCATCCTTATTCTGAGAGTAGTAATTTATTTCTGCCTGCAAAACAAAGTACACAGAATCAGGCCATACTAACAAGAAATAGTGCATCTCTGCCTGCAAAACCATATTCATAGAATCAGGTCATACTAACAAAAAAAATAATGCAGGACATCAAACGGTCTAGTGCAAGTCCATAACCACATATCTTAAAGAGTTGCTCAATTCACAGAATGCTTAAATTATGTCCTCAGACTCGATTAACTAGTCCTTTCAATTTAAAGTGAGACATTAGTTGTAATATTAGAAACTAAAATGTGACGATTTACTAATTTCAACTATTTGGTTTGATAGGGAAGAAAAATCTTGTCATATTGACAATCAAATACTCTCGTCATGGTTGGTAAGGTTGATGGTTTAAGCTGACGAGCTCTCTCACAAGCATATTTCAATTTTTGTATAGGATCAAAAAAACAATACCCAAGAAAAAACTGACAAGTGACAGATAAAGACATTCAAACTTCAGAGCTTCCAAATTTACTGTATTGTTCTACCATCGGATTACGTGTACTTTCAGCATGTTGCAATTCAGAATACTGCTGTGTAACTGAGTTCTTACACAATTGCATATTATAAAACAATCTCACTCCAAATGTCACAAAATAACGTATATAAAAGCAGAAAGAAAATAAAAAAAAAAGAATTTTTTTAAAAAGAATAAATAAAATCAAAAGATATTAGACTAAAAGAATCCAAAATACTATATTAAGTCCACCCAAACCCTGAAAAAACTACTTAATGTATTTGAATATATACAATAATGACATGGGGTACCCAAATTAACTATAACTTTCATATAAAAGACTGACATCAGAAGAGAAGACCTCAATATGAAGATCATCTAAGCTTGGTCTGTTAGTAGCTACTTTCTGGTATTTACAACTAAATAAGAAGTTTCAATAGATTTCAAGAAAGCCATTTTTATTCTTCAAACTGCAGATATATACATGATAAACTAATCAATCGTACCTTGCGAACCCCTTTCACAGCAAGTAAAAGCTTTTCACCAATCAACTTCTCTAGAGCACTATCTTTTTCAAGAGCATTTACAGATTCTGAAAGAGACCGTGGCAGCCTTTGGAGTTTACCATCCTGAGGATCTTCATCTGTTATATGAAAATAAAAAAGAAAGTAAGGCAATCAACAAATGAAGAATCATCAGGCCTTCATAATCACACCACAAAGAAAAGAAAAATATAGGTATAGTCAAGAGATTATTGTGCCCTTACTGATGGGTTCAGGAAGGTTGAGATGTCTACGGAGGCCATCGATCCCAGAAGCAATTATGGAAGACAAGGCCAGATATGGATTTGCACAGCCGTCAATTGCTTTGATCTCAAAGTTGCTTACGTATCCATCTGGAACTCCTGGTGGGCATGCGGTTCTCAATGGAGCCTCTTTGTTTTCCTGTCCCCAACACAGGTATGCTCCACTCCACATATGTGGTTGCAAACGATCATAACTATACCCAGTGTAAAAGTTGAGCTCAACAAATGGAGTAACTAGAATTAGACTCATAAATATTCTTTAGACAAACCAATTGATTTTAAGGCAAAACTAGAAATAAAAAAGAAGACATTTTTTGTTTATTTTGTTGACAGTAAGAACTTGTCAGATGCTTTCGAAGGAAGGCTTTGTAATAAATGCTTGTACTTATGTAACAATTGTTATTGATTGTTCTTGGCGAAATTTGTAATATACTGACACATAGGTTTCCAATAACAGTTCTGTTTACTGGAGAATTTCATCTAGTTGAAGATGTTCAGACAATAGAGAATATAACCTATTTGGGACTGGTGCTGTAAATGCCAATATTGAAGGTAGATGATTTAGGACTCCCGACATGAACTCCTCTCCGACCTTGGACATTCCGTAGCGAGAACATTCATCAGATGCCATAAATACATTCTTCCCATTCTGTGATAAACTGATATGCACATGTGAACCAGAGCCGATCTCCCCTAGTGCATATCTAGCCGGAAAAAAAATCAGACAAACGAATAATGTCAACTAATAAGCACATTCAGAGATATAAATTTAGAATTAAAGCCTACCATAAAAAGAGGTACTATCTATAAGAAGAGGCGGACAATTTGACATAGTGAAGGTTGTCGCCAGGATGTGTGGATTTTATTATGTATATATGAAAGCCAAATACCGACTACTGAATGAGGTGAGAATTTAAGTCTAGACTCTTTCTAGTACTAGAAGCGCCTTTGCAACTACTCGTGCAATCCTTGATTCTCAAATACTTATTATTAAGATTACAGAACAAAAAAAACATGAAAAGTCTGGAAGAATATTTGCAGTTCAAAAAATAACCAAACATTCACAACTTAGTCCGGCATTGTTTATATTGTCTCTAACCACCCCCCCCCCCCCCTTTTTCCTCTTTGAACTCCCCTATCATAAAGCTCTTTATACTTTCTCATTCAGTGAAGATGTGGAAATGTAATGTAAAATCAAGAAAAAATAACATAGTTTTAAAAATAGAGTATTCAAAGTTTTTCTTTTCCCCCGATATATGTCCTTCATGAGATCAGCATTTTATACGGTTAAGTTTTAGAGGAAACCACAACTAATGATATAAGGAGCAACTGCTTTATTTATTATATGGTTTAAACTATACCAAGCAGGTATAGACCTCAATTGTTTTTAATTAAAACAAACATCTATTTACTTGTGAAAACTCAGTCACCTACTTTGGTACAAAAGTCGCTAACAGTCCATGTTTTCTTGCTACCGCCCTGATAACTTCACGAGTAAAGATTAAGTTATCGACAGCATCAGAACAGGCAGTGTACCCCATTACAATTTCATATTGGCCATTTCCAGATTCTGCATGAAGCTAAAGACAAAAAATTTAGTACGGGCTAGATAACCAGATTGAGTTCAATTATGTATTAACTCGAACAGATGAACATAACTGACAAGAATCGACTCCTGTGCTGGATAGTGAACACTATACTACCTAAACATGTAGCATACTAGCAGAACTGCTAAACAACGCTATCAGACATGTGCGGAATATAAATTTACACTAATGGAAAGAATCATAATGTTGGAAACACAAATAGTAACATGTCATTGTTTGAAGGTTATAAAGTCAAGATGTCCCCTTATAATTATTTTTAATGATTACCGGTCAAACTTTAACCTCCATTGGCCCAATTAGGGGATTATTAGTGCCAAGATTGTCTACTTAGACGGGCGGGACATTAATTTTAAGTGACATCAGGTATTAGCTTATGCCTACATGGGAACAGAACAGGAATCTTGTATTCATGAGCTTAATGATTATTAGGATCACACAAAGAGTAATGAATCATGACCCTTGAGAAACTCTTGTACCAATGTAGAAGTCCTCACTAAGTCATTGAGTGGACATTACGACTAGGAAGAGAAGACAAAAAATCAGAAAACAAAGTTACTTTCATGATTTAGACCTTAACCCAAGCTCGAACTGCTAATCTTTAGGATGCAAGAGTAATATACAAAAGAGAGACTAGACCTGTCACTGGTTCATATTATAACGGACTAGGGAAAAACCTAGGCAGGCAGAAAGGAGAGGATCGGATTCCAACTCAACACAAGCAAACTAAAATTATGCTTCATATTCTATGTTTGCTACAATTCTGTATATATTGTATATACCCTTCAGGTGGAAAATATATTTGTTCAACCGTCCTGCTACTAATTGGCGCCCCATGTATAACCACTGAAATTGAACTTTGTTTTTGTAATATGCCTCGTATCAATGTTTAACAGTAACATTTTGAACCATTGTGGTTTATATAAGTACAAAATGGTTCAGAAGGCATACAGCTTACTGTAGACTTCAAATATTTAATTTACAATTAAAGAACCAAACAATATCTTTGACCAGATATATTATATGTATGTATAGATGCAAGGGATGTATCTATACAACCCCAGTAGGACAATAAGTAATTTCTTTACCTGGTCCACGGGAATATTCAAGGATTCGAGCGCAGCTACAATTTCGTATAGTATAGGGGAAGCAACATCAAATGCTGAAGTAGAGCAGTACGATGAGGTGTCAAATGGTACCCATTCTTCTTTTCCCTCACTGCAAGACTCTTTTAATAATGAGAATTCGTAAAAGTGAAACTTATAGGGCAAGATAACACAGGAGGCAGTTGGAGAAATCACCTTAATACTTTCTTTAAGAGAAAAAACTCATTTTCGAAACCAGCATTCACTTCCTAAAACGTCATACAATCCAGATAGTAAATACATATAGACATCTTAGTTTAAGACCTAAATTCAGGAGTTATCAGACAAACCAAGTTGAATTCTTCTTTCAAAACTTTTAAAACACGTCGCAGTGCTTCCCTTGGGCAATATTCCCATGCTTCACCTGGTCTAAGATACATGTCAGCCAAAACCATCTCTTCTTGTTCAGCCCTGTGGATGGAGAAAGATAAGAGTAGGTTAAATTTCGCTCAACATTTGATAAAAATATTAGTGTACTTGTTGCAAGTACTTAAATATAAGTTCTTTATGTTACTAGTAGGGGTTTACAATTGATACTTTATTTGTGTGACCTATATAATATCTTTCCTTACTTTTACACCAGTTGCACTTTGAAAAACTGAATTCAGGAGAATTACATTCATTAGCAATCTCAGTAGTTACGATGTGGTAGACTGGTAGTAGTGTCTTCATACAATTAAGTAATTAAGTACTATCCTTCTTATCCAATCCTAATTTTTAAGTTCAGATTCAGTGTGCTTGCTTGAGTGCATGTTCTGTGAGTACCCGTCCTGCAACATGTAAATGCTACCAAGCTCAGTAAGCTCACTACTAATGTTATAAGCATGTCAAACTACTTTTGATTATGTCTTACAGTGTACTGAAATGCATCATTGTTGGAACAGCCTACTAAATATTTCACTATTTAAAACCACAACTTCATCCAAGTTATGGATACACTAATTATCAATTTATCACCAAGTCAGTGGTTAAGGGTTGAAACTTTGGTCCAACACCTCGGATATTATCTTCAAACCAAGGTGAAAAAGGAGAAGATACTTAGACAAGAAATTCAAATACTGGCATACAACCCGACCTCCCCCCCCCCCCCCCCCAAAATACCAACACACGCATATATCAATATAGAGAGGAATGGTGACGGGAATAATAATGATGAAAGAGGAGAAGAATGAAACATAAAAAGATATACGCCATACTATTAGGGCTATAATTATCAGCCTGAAGTGACATAGTACCAGGGAATTCTGCGTTTTGTTGATAGATCAGGTACCAATCTGATTTCACCCACACCGCTCAAATTAGTCCCATCAGCAGGACCATCAGCTGCTGAGGTCATTGCCATACTAGCAAAAGTTAAACCAACACCATTTGTCTTCACAGAGTCATGGAAGCGTTTTCTCTGAACAACCTGAAATTATGATAGTGAGCAATAAAAATTATTTAATAAGTTCCGAACATGGTACCAAAAACTTCTAGGAGCTATTTCCGTTACCCTTAGAAACAATCATTGACCTGACCACTTTCTTAATGTAAGATGTGAGAGTAGTTCTCCGATCTGTCTTTTCCTTTTCGCAAGCACATTGGAGTTTATAAATTTTCAAAAAGATCAAATTAATTAAAGAGAAAAGGAAGCGAAAGAAAGTATGCATTACTTCAATGTTCTTTTCCAGAGATCTAATAAAAATCCACCCCAGTAATCAGTAATTATTTATGGTAAAAGCTATATCTAAGTTTTACTGTTTTGACAAAGTTGCCTATCTACTCCAAAATTACTCATCGAAACCTATTTTTCTTCTCAAGCAGATAAAAAGGCATATACAATAGCTTGCCTCTTCCATTTACACATGTTTGATTTTAATATCTATCATTCTTGCATGAGTATACATCTTCCAGATAAATGCAATTCCTCGATATTCTTCTTCTAGTATGTTTTCCTAGAACAAGTGCATCGACAAATTTCCATTTTACTTGGTAAATCTGTTGCATTACATACACAACAGAACGACGACACAAGCCACTTATATTCCCTAATGATAGATAGGTAAAAAAAAGATAAAGAAGGAAAAGTAACATACACGACATCGGTGCTGTCCAGACGTATCTACCCAGATGATCCGCACAAAAGTGACATCTTGCTCTGAGCTTTGGTTTGCTAGCTTTAAAGACTGAGGACATATACCATTTTCCAGATTGATGGGATTTACAGCAGCATTAAGATTGTTGAATTGTTTTGCATTACTTTCAACGACGTCCGAGATTTCATTTGCTACCTTTGAGGAGTGGTCAGATGCACCATATTCGGAAATTACAAACTTTGCAGCAGCATCAAGCTTGTAAAATTGTTTTGCATTATCTGCAAATATGTCTTTAACTGCTTCAAGAGCTTCAGAATTTGATAGATCGCCATCCGCACAGGCATCGCGTAAGACCGAGAAAACAACTTCACGTGCATTCTTTGAGCCTACAAACAATGGCCCGACTAGCGTAAACTCTACTAATCTGGATACAGAACAAATTTTAACGAATAATAAAAGCCACAGCCATAGAAGGCTGGACATCTTTCAATAGAGGGTGTCACAGGAGAAGGAAAGAAGTAAAGAACATCAACATTTTTATAAAAGATTTAGCTCACCACTCCCAGCACAAGTGTAGCAAATGCTTGTATTTTCTCCACATGTTATGATGGTAAATAATATCAGCACTACAGAAATGATGAATATGGATTTAACTGACCTAAGTAGAAACTTTCAGGAAACGTGCAGCCATCTGTGCTAAACATCACCTGCGAAACACATTTTCTTATCTATTATTTTAGATAATAAATAAAACGGCACTGATGTACAGGCTTAATATTTTCTTTATACAAACAAACAACAAGAAGTAGCAAGAAAGTATCAAATGTCTTTTGAAAAAGACAAGGAACTGACATAGCTGAGAGTATTGCTGCTACTTAACATATCTGATAAAATAAATGCATGCAAACAGATGGATCCGTAATTGGGTTATAAACAGTACTGTCTCTGTTAATTTTAGAATCATCAATATTTCTACGCTGTTTCTCATTTTATTAAGGCAATAGGCAAGTCCTTTCACATTCACAACCACCCAAGTGTCTACCATGATAGAAACTACATCAAACAAAACCTGCCAACATATAGGTTATCTTAGATTTGTCATGTACTAAATAGAAAACTATAACTGTCACTGCTCAGCTACTTAGACAGAAAGTTAAATGCTATCATGAAATATATGCCATAAATGATATTGGGCAGAGACAAGGCTGCCATGCTTTTGTAAATTGTCTCAGCTGTGGCAACAAATATGGTACTTTCTCTAAGCTGTGGACAACATATGCCGATACCATATTTCACCAAGTGGCCAACAAATTCTGGAACACAGATACCCCATGGATAGTGGTTGTAGGTATCCCAAGACAATAATGATGATGATAAAGATTATCATATTAATGTTATTAACCTGGACAAATCAACCCTGGACAAATCAACCTTAAATGTAAACCAGAGTTCAAATGATTATTTTTTAGGGTTATTAAGAGGTTGGCCCTCAAAGTTTGCCCGAAAATACACAGCAAATCTCAAAGTACAAAAACGTACCTCTGGGCCACTGAATTATGGCTTTTGTATGTATCGGCCCTTTTTCCAACAATTGGAGATAAAAAATACATATCGGCCGTTTGGCATAGGGGTAATATCGGAACATATGTGTTAATGTGTACAAATGTCCATACTTTAAGGGTCAAAATATTAATATTGCTAAGTTATAGAAAATGGCAAAATAATGCAATTTTGCTTATTTTTTTGGCCTAAAATTATATTTTTAAATATTATTTATTTTATTTTGTTTGTTTCGTATTAAAATTCAAACGTCCTATTTTGGTACAAACCTAAAAACTCGAAAAAAATAAAGTACAAAACTATGTTATATTAAGTAGGGGTGTGCACGGGTCGGTTCGGCTCGGTTTGTACCGGAAACCGTTACCAAACCGTACATGTCGGTTCGTTTCGGTTTCTACCTATTAACCGTAACCAAACCGTTCAGAACGGTTTTTTTCGGTTCGGTTAACCGTTTGTCGGTTTGGGTTTTTTTTTCTTATTTTCCACCTAATTAAAAAATATGGTATAAATTAAATAGTACTCGTAATATGTTTTTTATAGGCTAAGCTTCATTAAAAGAATGAGGAGAGTACATGAGAAAATCAGGCACATTGAAGCACAAATTACTATACTAGTCACAAACTTTACCAACACTAGACAATGACATGTTTCCATGTTTGAGTAGTTGTCTTGTCTTGGAGGTCACTCATAAAGATATTGTATCCTTATTTGACTCTTATTTCCAAGCTGTTAATTAGCCCTCAATATTAATTACGAAATTAATATTTAATTAGGATTTCGGGCCTCATTAATGGGCTTCATATTTGGACCAAGGTAGGTCTAATTAATGTATCATTAATTGTGTCTTTAGGGCTTATTTTTGGCCCATATCAGTACTGCTTTGGTACAAGCCAAAAATGACGGAAAAAAAAATGTCGAACTATGTTTTTTTAGATTCGTAAATGACAAAAAATCACAATTTTCTTAAAAACTTATGTCTATAGGCATTTTCAGGGGCATAAAAATTATATTTTACATAATTTTTTGCATTTTTTATATTTTTATTAAAATTTGAACATCTTAATAACCCTATTTTTTATGCACTAAAGTACTAAAGTTTTTTCTCAAGGGAAATCTAACCCAGTACTCTGAATGTATTTCCATTAGGACGCTACTTTAATCAGGGTGCACATATCAAGTTAGAAGGAAGGAGCCTTGCCCCAAAACGTGGGTGAAATTTTCTAAAATAACAGCAGTAGGTATTATATAAGCCACCACACCTTTTTAATTGGAGCTAGTTCCAGAAGTTCTTTAACTGAGGTTATCATACCATGGACGCTTAGCTTCGGAATTGCCAGCCCAAAATCAAGGTACACCTGACATTGAAGAGATTGTCACGTGAAGATATGTACAATCGAAAGTCAAAATCATAATAAACAGAGAAAGGGAACACTATTAATTTAAACTTTGTATTAAGCTCTAACGTACCTGACTGTAAACAGAGGCTAGATATGATGCTTCCTTTGAGAATGGGTAGGATGCATGTAAAAGAACTATTCGACACTTACTGTATCTTTTGTCCTCAAGAACACCACGGAGATAAAGTGGATTGCAAAGCCTCAGGTCCAAATCCTTGTCTCCAAACCTGGTAGGAATAACGAACAGATTAAGAGAAAGTAGAAGTTTAAAAAACAACATCCAGATTTTGCTAATGAGGGAGCCTTGTGTGCACTAGGAGCAACCTTATTTTAGTAGTTTCACAAGACAAATATGATAAAGCGCTTTTTCTCTGAGTAATCAAGATGAGTGAACAAAGTAACCAGCCTGCTTTCCTTACCCTGTGTGTATCTGCACCGGCAAGTCAAAAGAAAGCGCTACTTCCAGGCTCCGCATAAATATATAATCAATAAAGTGCTTATTCATGATGCGGACAGGAGCTCCCGCTGGTAAGACGGAATGACTGTTCAGGGATATTTCTAGGACTGAAATTTAGACCGCAAATGCAGGTACTCACCACGAAGAACATCAGTAAGACCCTCCTGTGCCTCCTTTAGTGTGACATTTGTATTAATTTTAAGGCCACTGCGGTATGCAGCTATGCTTTTCAAACCGAAAATTTTATCCGCAAGTGTAACAAAAGGGTTAAGGAAACCAAACGAGAATAACTTTTTTACCTAGATAATGTTTAAGGTATGTTTCCTAGTAATACATAGTGTTGCAAAATATATTTAAATGGAAAACTGAAAGGATATGAATTCAACTTGCCCAAAAATTTTCTCGTAAATGTATCTAGGGTCCATGATATTCCTTCAGCGCTTCCCTAGAAACATTAATGCATAAATACACAAAAGACAAAAGATACTTTAGATAATAAACCACATGAGTGCTTGTGGTTTGTGACATTCTGCTAAGAGAAGAACTTATATATTACAGATTTCATGAAGAGGACAATTTCTACAGAACAACAATTTCTTAGATAATACAATTGAAATCAAGTATTCAGTGTCTACCAATTCTTTGACTATATATGCTTTAAAAAAAACTTCCATTAGTTGCAATTTTGGGCCAAAAACATAGAAACCACAAACCATCATACCATGATGTGTGTATATAAATTTTCTTATGTATCACATAAACCTATGTAAATTGGACTAGAAAAAGAAAAGCATCTTACATCAATCAGGATCTGCTCAGCCAGACGTTCAATTCTTAATATTCTACCAGTATTAGGTACATATTTACAGTGCCACTCAATGTCAAGCTCTTTGTCTGCTCCAATGCCATCGTCAATGAGTAAGGTGGAAATCCTTGCAGCTTGGAAGCACATCGCACTGATTCTTTCCAATCCAATAGAGTTTCTGTACTGTTGAACAGCATGCAAAGATGACTCGGAGCCATACAATTCACTGACATCCCTCAGGCATCTCTGCAATTTGCAAAATTTGCTCTCAGAAAACCTTAGATATAATTAAAAAAAATTGAACCACGAACTACAACTCTTTTTAAACACATTAACTCTTTGACATCAAACACAGAACATAAAGAATTATCATGGTTGACATCATCCACCTTGTCACAGCCCCATCCTAATAAATAAAGCGAGTTGCAAGAAGTTACCATAAACATTTAAAAAATCAGGAACGCGTGTTGCCAAGAGTTTCGACAAGTTGCTAAAAAAACATGATAGGATTATATTGTATTTATATTACGCAAATTTGAACGCACATCAAGCTTCATTAACTATAGGAGGCACATCAGGTGTTCATTAATAATAATAATAATAATAATAATAATAATAATAATAATAATAATAATAATAATAATAATAATAATAATAATAATAATAATAATAATAATAATAATAAAGAGTTTCCAGAGATTTAAGTTTATAATTTCTGGTATGAAAAACATTCAGGAGCAACCTGGCTTATGAACGCACTTTGTAGCTCTTAGTTAATGAGCCTGTGCAGTGTTAGCAGAAACAATTATATCAATAGATTAAATTGAATGCAGAGCATTTCAATTAAAAAGACCTTTAAAGCAAGAAAAAAAAATATCTTTCCGAATCACTGTGACAAAGTGCTGAAACTAGTCCAAATGTACAGGAGGTTTGAAACCAATATTCAGAGAGACCAGGGGCTAAAACAATTAATCGCCCAATTGTAAACAGCAGCCAGGCGGAAAAGAAAATACTTTTAAAACACAGTTTGATGTACCACGTAATTGATGATTATTCATTTGATCATAACATTAAAAAGAAAAGCAGATTGGAGGGCAGGCATATGAATAATGATGAGAACGTGATTTCAATCATCATTTACTAGATTCCACGCATGATATATAAATGAAGACGATCTTCTAAGTCATCAATAGCATGGTAGGTATACAAGAGAGACTCTGAGAGAGAGAGAGAGAGAGACGGAGAGAGAGAGAGAGAGAGAGAGAGAGACGGAGAGAGAGAGAGAGAGAGAGAGAGAGAGAGAGAGAGAGAGAGAGAGAGAGAGAGAGAGAGAGAGAGAGAGAGAGCGGGGGGGACCTTAAAACTGAGGGTGTGAGGTGCAAAAGATAAGGCATCGCCGGTGGCTTCAGAAAAGCAATTGAGAAAAGGAATGGTGGAGTCGAGTGCAACTATGTTGTGGGCGTGTGCATCAACCATCTCCACCTTGTCTACTGCTTCTCTCAATGCTGCATATTTGTCTTCCATTGTTTCTCCTCAATACTCTACAACAGATTCAATACAGTTGCACTCTATCTTATTTTCAACTGCTTCAATTCAAACAAACGATGCACTTGTAAGCCTTCCTTTTTATATATGGTAGTAATTTATTTGTTGCTTTCTTAATCGCGATAAGTGTATGGCCGTACTTTGATTTTCTTCAGTTGATAAACAAAAATGTAAAAGAATCAAATTATTTAAATTTTGAACCGAAGTTAACATTTTAAAATATTATGTCATTAATGACACGTCAAATAATATCTCTAGCATTATTCAAGAAATTCCAAATATGACTCTGGGCATTACCTTTACAGATTTGATTGATACGGTCAAAGTCAAGATCCACGGCTAGCTGTTCAAATCAAACAGAATAGTTTAAATTTATTACTTTTCCGATACTTATAAGAGCATTTTGATTTACCTTTTTTGGAAGATGACAATTTTATCCCATAATAAAAACTATTATGTTAAGAATAGCTGATTCTCAATCTACAACCAAATATACATTTATGTATTTATCCATTTAAGAATAGCTGGAGTTTCATTTCATGATTTTAGTTTTCATGATTTATGTATTTATCCATTTAAGAATAGCTGGAGTTTCATTTCATGATTTATATTTATCCATTTCATGATTTTAGCTGAATTGTACTCGCTCTTAGTTATCTTGACACTAAAAAGATAATTATAAAGGGAGGTGATATGTGCACACCCCACACTTATACGTGCACACCCTGTATAGCAATATGACCAAAATATCCTCAACTTACATTTTCATTTAATTATTAGTTCAATTATAATTTTATAATAAATCAGTTGAACAAGTGAATAAACTTTTTTTAGTGAAATTTAGTTTCAATTTTACGAATATGTGATATATTCAAATATATGTCTTTTTCATAAATCATACATAAATTACAAAATTTGGTATTATTATAAGAAATTATATTTAACTCATTCTATAATATAATGAATTTTCTAATATTACAATAAAAAAATTATAATTTAATTAAATATGGGTCAAATTGACCACTGAAAATCAAGTATGACTATTATTGCGGGTTTGAAAAAAAATAAATAATAATTTTTAGTAATTGGACTATAAAATGGTAGCTATTTTGCAAATGATGTATTTTCAATAATAAAATATTATTTTATTGAATGGTAATAATAAAATAATAGTAATTTTTGGTGATTGGTATGTTTGTACTTGTTGAGTACTTGTTGAACGATTGTTGCCAAAAAATATATATAATTTCAATATTCAAAAATCATATTAGCATAGTAAAAAAAATCAAGCATGAAAAGTACATATGTACTTTAGAAAAAAGCATAAAAAATATATTTAATAATTTTATATTCATATATCATTATTCATTGGTGATTATTTTTTATTTCTCAATGTGTAAAATATGCTTCTATTGATTGGAAATGCAAGTTAAGGGTATTCTAGTCTCTTTCACTATAATGGGTGCGCACCTATAAGTGATGGGTGTGCAAATATCAGCTCCCATTATAAATAGATGATGGTATACAAGTCAATTAGATTGTTGAATAAATCGAATTTAATGTAAAATTTTAGTTATATATAATAAAATGTTAATTATAATTTATTATAGATTTTATATATTTATAATAATGAAATTATGTATAATCGTACTATATTTGACTTCAACTTTTCGTTTAAATATTTTAATACATAAAAGAAAATTTGTTATGAAAATTTGAATGTAAATATAATATTATGTTAGTATTTATTATTTCTTATATAATAGTATTTGAAATAATGACCAAAATACATCACTTTTGGAGTCCAACTGCTCAAAATACCCGTAAGCGCGAGCGACCGTCCTTTTTGCCCACGGACTACGTATGTTGGGCATGCGTTGCCTAGGATACGCATCTTGGACATGCGTATCCGGGGTAATGCATCTCCCAGATGCGCAATGACGTCAGCTGACGTCATTATTGCAATTACTGCTCTGGCGCTCAGATAAACAGAAAATCACACTCAAGATCGCCTGACTTCATTCACCATACTCAGGCAACCTCCACCACATCTGAGGGCATCAAAATGATGCCCTGACCAACCTCTACCTTTTCCCCCGTTCATTTGTTGTTTTTTGGCCCCGCAGGGACGTGTATGAGCTAGTCGGAAAAACAAATCGAAAAAATTGGATCGAAATGGGGCTTTTAAATTCGGGGAAAGAAACAAAAAACGAAGGACATAGGCTTGTAGATCGTGAGAAGGCGATCATTTTGGTGTATAGCATGCCAGTGCTCGATGGCTGAAAAGAACGAACGAAGGTTTAGTCGAAAAAAGTCTCCGGCAATGATTGGGGAGAGACGATGAACAGTGGCATATACGCATGTTCAACATGCGTATCTCACTCCACACATGTTGAATATGCGTATACGAAGCACTGTTCACGTTTGCACAAAAACGAAATTAACAAACTGTACGCATATATTACATGCGTATACAGATATGTGCGCAGCTGAGACATGCGTATACAGACCACGCATGTGTGTAATGCGTGATCCGTTGGCAAAAAGGGCGGACTCCGGCGCCGGTAGACATTTTGGACAGATTGATTTAATTCATGGGTATTTTGGTTTTTCACTCATGGTATTCTTAATGAAGTAATGACATAAATATATTTTTTTTAATAATTAAAAGATGTATCATATATTATAATTTTTGTGTTTTGAAATTTTATTTATTTAATAAAATAAAATATTAAACATTAAACTAATATTTAATATAACTAAAATTTTATTAATAAACAAAATTTATCATCAAATTTGCATGAAAAATAACTAAATTTTTCATAACTGCCCATATTTTTCTACATCACAATTTTGAGAACGAACAATTCATGAAGAATAACTAAATTTAGTTACATGTAATATCAAACACCTTCATCATAATTTTGTGAACAAACATCCATATTAACTAATTTTAGTTACTTTCAACTCACTAAATATTTCATCTTATTTATAATATTTATTTTACCGAACTCTTAAAAAAATTTAAAAATCTACATTTTAAATAATTTTATATAACAATTTTTAAATTGATCGACCAAGATTGAGCCTGATCGAATTCGACCAGGAATTTTGGTCGAAAATTTCAGCAATTTAAATTGATCTTTTCAGTAGTTGAAAAATTTATAAAAAATAATATTTTCAAAGAAAAGTTGGGAGAAAAATTCCAAAATTCCAGAAAGATTAAGGGAAAAATATAAAATTACTTCTAAAGGCCATATGCCCCAAAATATTTTTGATAAAATATATCAAAAATATAAGAAAAATTTAAAAGTGCAAGAAAATTAAAAATAATTTTCTATGTGACACAAAAGCTATTAACTAGCCTCGAATAAGGTAAATCGTCGTAAATGTGTAGGTCGCTCCGCACTTTACAATTAAAACGATATCTGTGAAACACTAGTTTATTTAAGAAAAGACCTCAAGCTTCGTTTAAGGCAATCATAACTTTAGTGAAAATCTGATCAGTTTTCCTAGAAGTTTTGGGGCAAATGATATGGGTCAAAAATAAATCTTAAGGACACATTTAATGTTGCATTAAATGAACCTTGACCGGTCCGAGATTAAAGCCCATTAATGAGACCCAAAACCTTAATTATATTTTAAATTCGTATAGTTAATTATTCAATTGAGTATAAGACTCCAATATTGAGTCCAAAAAGGAACCAAATCCTTCAAGGAGTAGCACCCAAGAAAGTCCAATAGATATCAGCCTTTCTTATGGAAGGATCCAGAATTTTACCTAGAGTGGGTAACTTGTCCACCAAGTTACCAAACCCTACCCTAATTCTAAGGCACCTAATTTTTATATAAAGGTTTGACCCTCATTCTCAGAATTACGTTTTTTGACTTGATTCTTGGTAATTGCAAGATACATAGGTATCTTGTGAGGACAGATTGAGTCACGAGGCACTTGATCAGTCATAAAAGTTCGAAGATCTAAAACCCTAACAGTTAATAAGCAATAAATATACCCTAGTTTTTATTTCACAACAGTGATATTACTTTGTGCGAGTTATTTTAATATTTTGATTTGTTTAATTAAGTAATGAACATGTGACATGTCTAACTCATTTTTTTTTTATAATCCGATGTTTGGATTAGCTTTCGTGCACCTTGACTAATTCGAAGGATTGCTAGCATGAGCATGGCAATCAACATATTTCTGTGCCTTCCAGAAATTGAATCTATGATCTTGGGATGATAAATCTCTAAAGTCATGGTCCAACCAACTAAAACACGGATGATGGATTTTAACTTATTTGTTATTCATTCAAAATTGTGTTTTGTATTTTGTCGGGATTCAAAAGTGTGTTTAACTCATTTATTATTCAGCCGATCTTGAACATTGTTTTTTGTTTGATTTAAAAATTCTGCTCTGAATGAATTGTTCAGAAACAAAAAAGGAGAAGTCAGGCTCGACTTGGACAAAAAAAATTCAGTTACAGAAAATTTCGACCATGCTAAAAATGATATTTGTGGGCAATATTTGTCTTTACTTGTACAAAATCAAAGATCTGTATAATTATTTCTATGGTATATCAATATTTTTGAAGTTAATTTATTTTCAATTGTTAATGTGAAAAATTATGTTTGCGTAATAGTATCAAAATACTAAATTTGGTTAACAATGAGCAAATGCTAAATTTGGTTATCAATAGGCTCGCATTCAATTACTGACAACTACATAATTATGCAAATATTTTTTTACTTTAATTATTTAACTTAACCTCAGTTCGATTCACTATAACTATATAATTAAACTTATACTCTTTTTTATATGAAAAATCATGTTTCAATTGGCGTAAAAAGTAACCAAAGTTCCAAATTTGGTATTACTGAACTCATGTTCGATTGCTTACAACTATATAATTATAAAAGATTTTTTATTTTAATTTGTTTAGCTTAATCACGGATTCGATTCCCAAAAAATACATAATTAAATAATATTTATTTATTAAATATTTTAATCATTTGATTATCACTAAACTCGGGTTGATTCCTTGCAATTATATACTTATACAAGATTTATTTACTTTAATTTTTTTGCTTCACTCCGATTTCGATTCCCTATAACTACATGACTAAATAGTATTTATTTATTAAATATTTTTATCAATGAATATTCTTGAAGTACATATTTAAATAGTATTTATTAATTATATATATATATATTCTCAGTAAATTATTAATATTAATATTTTAATGGTGCTCTATCCAGGCACGACTTATTAGCTAGTACTAGCCGATAATCCATGCGAAGCACGGATCGCAATCAATTATCTTAAATTTTTAATTTTTAATTTTTTTAAATTACACTATTTATCATATTATTTTGATTAGATAAATTAATGACATTTAGTTACTTTGATATTAATATTTTAAAAAAACCCATGTTTTTGTTGACCATAATTAATTATCAATAATATATATAGGATCTGGTTCAAAAAGAACCAAAGAGAACTAAAGAATCATTATTACTTCTGAATCAATTGTCCAGATTCAGTTCATTTTTGAAGAGATAATCACCAAAATACTCCATTCACAAAAACTTGGCCCTCATCTACCCCTCAAATGTGCTGTTTTATGTAGCGTGACTGATTTTTCCAAAAATTTGTACTAGTGTTGCGGATTTTCGGGTTGCGCAGTAGCCTAATACGCATGAGAGTATTGCGTATCATGCCTTGATACTAAATAAGCAATGCAGCAACAGGGGTAGATGCGTGTAATGAAATGGCGCAACAGTTAATACGGAGCCCGAAATAGCGTATATGCGGGGTATTTAGGGCCGAATTTCTAAAATGGGGTAGAAAGGACTATGAAAATTGAAAATGGGGTATTTTGGTCCATCAACCATTTCTGAATAATTTTTGTAAGGATATTGTTGGAAATAAAAACTACACTATTAGATCAATTAATTGAAATAAGGAAATTTAATTAATAACTCATTTGTTAAAATCTTTTAATTTTATTAATATTTTTTATCTCACTTAAGTTTTGGTTGATTTTTTCAATGTTTTCAATCTTTTTTCTTCAAAAATTTTAAATATTTTATTGAACTTATTTTACAAAAAAATAATTCCCGAAATAATAGCGGTCTACTATAGAACCTATTTTGTTTCGTAGTAAAAATACAATATTTTGCTACTAAATTTTAAATTTGTGCACACGAGCTTAAAAGTTTACAACTGAACTTGCTTTTTTTACAAAATTCCACAACTGAACTTACTTTTTAACAATATTACGTTGGTGAACATTATTATCTTATATTATATTTATACCTTAATTTTAATGTTCTACAACTGAATTTAAAAGTTATGCATCCGAATTTTGAAGTCAAACACAAGAAGTCTAAAGTTATACGAGTGAACTTACTTGTATTTGAATATTCTGTCGTTAAACATTTAATCTCAAGTTTTCTATTTATACCATAACTTGAGTGTTTTCACAAAAGTTGATGAAAATATTGGAAAATTTTTATGATGTTAATGGAGGATTTTTTTGATTGGTGTTGGTGTATGATTATAACTATCAATCAAATATGAATTGTCTCTAAATTATATATCTTGTATTTTTGGACAACTTTGCCCTGATCTATATAAAATAAAATCTTGAAACCCCAAGTTGTATATAATACTATATTCTCGACTTTTATTTCAATTGTTAGTTAATAGACTCTTAGTATATAACTTCACTATTAAATTAAATTTATATTTTAATACTATTATTTTAATTAATTAAATTTATATAATCACTCTGGTAATATAGGAGTAGCTATATTATTAATTGTATTTATTACTAATTTATTATAAATAGTTTTTAAATATTAATTAAAAGAGCTCTATGTTCTATGTAATACTATATTTTTAAATTTTATTTAAATTTTTAGTTAATAGACTACTAGTATATGACTTCGTTATTAAATTAAATTAATATGTAATATTATGATTTTAATTAATTGAATTAATATATAATATTATAATTTTATTAATTAAATTAATTAATATTTGGTGACATACCGCGATATACATGACATACCAATATATTGGGGATTTTTACTTTTATTAGAAAGAGTATAGATAGATTAAATAACTTGTAATTTCAAGATTTAATTGTATTACATTTGGTCCCGTTTTATTTAATAGCTGTAGAAAAAAGTCGATTCTCAGACGCTAGAAGTCATGAAACTATCCCCCAGATTTGTAGCAGAAGTCATGAAACTACCCCCTTTGGTTTGTCACATTATACTCTACCGCTATTTGTGTGAGCGTGGATCGAGGACTAGTAAAAGGATGCACAATCATTTTCATTTCAAAAATGCTAAAAAATTAAATTTATTTCGACGACACTAACATTTTCCATTTAAAAATGCTACCCTTATAAATTGTATGCTTCATCTTAAAGCTGACTGTAAGCCTCTGTATTCTCAAGATTTGCCTTCTTTCTCCAATGGCTTCCAAAAGTCAACAGATACACATAATCTTGATACCATTCTTAGCCCAGAGCCATATTATTCCAATACTAGACTTTGCTAAACTCCTATCCCAACGTGACCTGATCATAACTATAGTTTCTACACCTGTTAACTCTATCTCAATTCAGTCCATAATTGATCATGCAACAATTTCTAGCCATGCCAAAATTAAATTGGTCACCGTTCCCTTTCCGTCGATACAAGTAGGACTTCCGGAAGGTTGCGAGAACATGGACACTCTACCTTCACCTGATATGGCCACAAAACTTTTTGCTGGTTGTGAAGTGTTACAAGAACCGATTCTGAAGTTACTGTCCAATTTTCAGCTACGGCCTAGTGCTATCATTTCTTCAAATGCTCTGCCTTGGACCGGTAAAGTTGCATGTAGTTTGGGGATTCCGAGGTATGCATTTGAAACTATTTCTTGTTTTTCTATGTTGATATCACATAATATTGGACGTATGAATGTTGGTCAAACTGTTATGTCGGATTCAGAATCTTTTGAGGTACAAAATATGCCTGATAAGATCGTAATTACAAAGTCACAAATGCCACGACGTGATTCAAAAAAAGGAGGGGTTGATATTAGGAAAGTTATCCAACAAATGGCGGAGGCTGAGCGTTTAACAAGAGGGATGGTAGTGAATAGTTTTGAAGATATGGAGCCTAAGTATGTGGAAGCATTAAAGTATATGGGAAAGAAAATTTGGTGTATTGGGCCAGTGTCCTTGTGCAATCAAGATATGTCAGATAAGCTAGAAAGAGGTGGTAAAAAAGGGTCCATTGATGGAAATGTATGCTTGGAATGGCTTGATTCAATGGCACCCAAATCTGTTATTTTTGCATGTTTTGGGAGCATTGGTCGGATACCATCAGCTCAAATTATTGAAACTGGATTGGGATTAGAAGCTTCAAATCGTCCGTTTATCTGGATTATAAGAACAAAGGATGTTTCTAAGCAAGTAGAAAAATGGTTAGAAGATGAAAAATTCGAGGAAAGAGTCAGGGGAAGAGGCCTAATTATCCGAGGATGGGCAGCTCAGGTTCTGATCTTATCCCATCCTTCGGTTGGAGGATTCATAACACATTGCGGATGGAATTCAACACTGGAAGCAATTTGTGCAGGGGTGCCTATGATAACTTGGCCCATGTTTGCCGAACAGTTTTACAACGAAAAACTTGTGGTCAATGTGCTCAAAATTGGTGTTCGAGTTGGGGCTGAGATTGCCGTGAAGATGGAATTAGAGGATGAGGACAAAGTGTTTGTTAGCAGTGTGCAAGTGAAGGAGGCTATAGAGCACCTGATGAATGATGAAGAGAAAATAAAAAGAGCTACAGAGCTTAGCATGTTAGCAATAAAAGCCACAAATGATGGAGGATCTTCTTTCTTGAACATTACTGCATTGATCCAAGATATCATAGAACAAACCAACTTGTAATGAAATACTACAAATTAATCTAAGTCGTGTTAATTTTACAGCTCTTGATAATATTCCAGACCACAAGTGTGTATTTAGTTTACTGTTTGCCAATAAACCAGTATTGAGATGGTGCTGTTTCATTGACTTTGTTGCGGCTTCACAGTGTAAATGAGCTACCATACCAAAAATATTTGATCGGTGACCTATTTAGAAGTTTTTTTTTTTAATTAACCAATGGTTTAGGTAAGAAATACTATAGTAATTGGTAATCACAGCAACTCCACTTGACTTTGAATGCGCAAATATTCCATAAGAATCAGACAACACTTGATAAGGACATCGAAAGATAAAAGAAGTGAAGAAAAAGCGAATTTCTCTACTTCAGTATTAGTTTATGTTATTTTAACGTCACCTGCTCAAGGGAATCTCAGTCCCTGGACTAGTATTGGAACTTCAACAATTTTGCTTTTTAAGAAAACAATCCCAGGATACACCACAGGTTGGGTTTGAGAAGAAGAATACCAAAAGAAATTTAACTCACATTTCTGCATTTTGAAGCGAAAGAAAATACAATTTCATTTCCTTGACAATGGCCGATCTTTCTGTTCAGTATTATAGTTGTAGTATTTCATCATGAGACGGAAAATTTAAAATCTTATACATGTATGTTTTTCTTTAAACTATATCCTATACATGTATGTTAATGCTAGTAAATGTCACTAGCATATATCCTGTAGCGGAAGAAAGTTACCCGAGGCTATAAATCTGGGAGGTTCAGTCGATTCAAATGATGTTCAGAAGATATGACTGAGGCAGAGTCGATAGCTGATGGGATAAAAGTGAATACTTGTGAAGATTTAAATAATGTGAAGTTTGGTGCATTGGCCCAAGATCGTGCAATAAGTTGTACATTTTTTTCGAAGGCAATAAGTTGTACTTGGACAAAGCTGAACGACACAACTTTGGGGGATTCTCCAAAGAGGGAAATCCAGTGCTTGAAGTGGCTTAATTTATAAAAACCAGACCCTGTAACTAACGCTTGTTTAGGTAGCATCAGTAACCTAACCGCTTCTCAACTTGTGGAAGTTGAATAAGGCTTGGAAGCCTTCAACAAGCCTTTTATATGGGTAATATCAGAAGAACCGGAGAAATGGATTAAAGAAGAAAAGTTGGAAAAGAGAGAACGTAAGGGAGAGGCTTTTGCTAAGAGGTAGGGCACCTCAATTACTAATTTTCTCACATTCTTCGGGTGGAGGGTTTCAAACTCACTGCTGGATGGAATTCTACTGCGAACTTAATCATAAATATACTTGATGCGACAAATTAAGAATATAAGGGCCTCGTTTGTTTATCCAACTTTGTAGCTACACAGGAACTCACAAAATCCAGGAACTAACATACGGTGTAAAAATTACTGGGATAATTAGAAAATCTGTGTTTGGTTGTGTATCTGTTTGATTGATTGTTACGTAATTTGCGACGGTTACACAACTATTTTATCTGACAAAATATTATATTAAATATCAATACTTATTATGTTAATACAAAAAAACAAAATTAATTTAATATTCAATTACTATATGTAAAATTAAAACACAAATATTTACAATGTTGTATAGAACCTATTACGTACAAACTATAATAAAATAAATAAATAAATAAATAATTTTAGCTATTATAAAGATAAATAAATAAATAGTTATAAATTACTATATAACTATTATCAATAAAAATATTTTTTTGTTATATAATTCATAACCTTAAAAATAAGATTTTAATAATTTGCCTAAATCAAATGGAGCAATCCAGTTTAAAATAAATAAACTCTACAAATAAAAGAGAATAAATAACTATGTATACAAATACAAATAAGAGCACGTTAAAGAAATTTTATGACAAGAAAATTAAGTTGTTCAAATTTTTAATCTTGAAAAAAAATTAAAAACTAACTAATAAAAAATAGAATTATAAATGCAAAATACAAAAGTGAAGCAAATAAACCATTTTTGCACTACGTAACTCCTGGTGACCACCATTGTGCTAGGTAACTGGGTTACACTGTTTTGAAGTAACTCACAAAACCTTGGAAGTTTGGGTTACGTGGTTGATTTTAAAAATTAATTAACCAAACACTGTAACCTATTTAGGTTCCAAGGTACTTGTAGTTCCTTAGTTGGGTTACAACGTACCAAACGAGCCCAAGACATCCTAATCCAATATAAGAAGTGGTTATTTAGTTTCAGTTATCTTAGCAAGAATCTTAAGTATCAATCCTTTTTTGATTTCCACAATCAACAATTGTTTCTTTTTTTACTTTGTTTGTGTACTTGGAGTTGTATAATCATTTACATAATTTCAAAAACGTCCAAATACCTGAACATTAACATCTCATCCTATTCCCAGTTGTGTGGCCATGATACCGTCACAAGTGATAATCCTGTCTACATGTCATCCCTCCAATTTCTATGGATAGGCTCTCATTTCACTGCAAAATAAGTAGCAGTATAAGCAAAATTTCTAGGAGACTTTTTGCTAAAATTTTGTTACTTTCACAACATATGAAAATAGCGAATTGAGTTAAAATTTGCTTACAAATTACAATTGTCATGGCTGATCTAGCCAAGGATCTTCATTTTGTCTTGTTTCCTCTGATGGCCCAAGGCCATATCATACCCATGGTAGATATTGCAAGATTATTGGCGCAACGTAGCGCTATTGTCACCATTGTCACTACACCAGCTAATGCGGTCCGATTTAATGCAAGTGTTACTCGCTCAATTCATGCTGGTCTTGACATCCGTGTAGCTGAACTCTATTTCCCAAGTGAAGAAGTTGGATTGCCCAAAGGGTGTGAAAATTTTGACATGTTATCGACTCTAACCCTTTCCAATTATTTTTTTGAGGCTATTAGCATGCTACAAGAACCATTTGAATGTTTATTAAAATATTTAAAACCACCAGCAAATTGCCTAATTTCTGATAAGTGTTTTCCTTGGACTACCAGTATTGCTCACAAGTTTCACATACCGAGACTTGTTTTTCATGGACCATGTTGCTTTTCTATCTTATTATCATGTAATATATTTGCTTCCAATATTCTTGATAAAGTTGCCTCAAGTTCTGAGAAATTTGTTGTGCCCGGCCTACCTGATAAAATTGAATTAACAGAGACTACGGTTTCTACCATGTTAAATCCTCGAATGTCTCCGCTCATGGAAGAATTCTATCAGCAACTTGAACAATCTGAAAAGGAAGCAGACGGAGTAGTGGCGAATACATTTGAGGAATTAGAGCCTTGGTATGTCAGAGAGTATGCAAGGGTAATGGGCAGGAAAGTCTGGTGCATTGGCCCTGTTTCACTCTACAACAAAGACACCTTGGAGAAGGTAGAGAGAGGTAACAAGGCTTCTATAACTGAACATGATTGCTTAAATTGGCTTGGGATGCAAAAACCATGCTCTGTGGTTTATATTTGTTTGGGAAGCTTATCAAGGCTTGCAACTTCTCAGATGATAGAGCTTGGACTAGGATTAGAGGAATCAAACAGACCTTTCATTTGGTGCATAAGATACAAAACTGAAGAGTTTGATAAATGGTTTTTAAAAGAAAAATATGGAGAAAGAATCAAAGGAAAAGGGCTGATAATCATGGGCTGGGCACCACAAGTATTGATACTGTCACACCAAGCTATTGGAGGATTCTTAACACATTGCGGTTGGAATTCGACACTTGAAGGCATCTGTGCTGGAGTTCAACTGCTGACTTGGCCTATGTTTGCTGAGCAGTTTGTGAATGAGGAGATGGTAGTGAAAGTACTAAAGATTGGGGTAAAGGTTGGAGTGGAGATTCCTATAGTGTTTGGAGAGGAAGAGAAAGTTGGAGTGGTTGCAAAGAAAGAAGATATTACAAGGGCAATAGAAATTTTTATGAATGAAGATGAAGAAGGAGAAGATAGAAGAAAGAAAGCTAGAAAGCTGAGTACAATGGCTAAAAAGGCAATGGAGGAAGGTGGCTCTTCTCATCTTAACATGACACTGCTGGTTCAAGCCATAATACAAGGAGCAAAGCCAAAGGAGTAGTCTGCAGGAAACTATTTATGCTATTTAGCTTTTCATTTCTATTGTAGTAATTTTCTTTTAAATTAAACTGATATTGGCCTTTACGTAAAATTGATTCCTTTTTTTTCTTTTTGTTAAAAAGATGGTTGGAGACTACTAAATTTGATAAGAGGGTAGAAGTTAGAGGGCTAGTTATTAAAGGTTGGGCACCACAACTAATAATACTATCGCATCCTTCTATTGGGGGTCTTATAACTCATTGTGGTTGGAACTCAACGCTAGAAGCTGTGCGCGGGGGCATGCCAATGATCACTTGGCCTATGTTTGAGGAACAGTATGTGAATGAAAAATTTGTAACAGATATACTAGGAATTGGTGTGAGTATTTTTGTCGAGGCTAGACTTAGTTCAAACGATGTGTCATAAAGAGGGAGCGAGGTATGGAGGCTATTGAACAGCGAAGGAATGGAGGAAAGGCAGGGGAGATAAAAAGTAGAGCAAGGGAGCTTGGAGAACTGGCAACCAAGGCTGTAGAGGAAGGTGGACCTTCCCATTTAAACATCACAAAGTTTATTCAGGATGTCATCATGCATGTTTTGATAAAAGAAGAACAAGCAAAAAAGCTGTTCTGCGAAGTGGTTTGGGATGCTAGACAGAACGCTCTGGGAAGGGAATGCATGGGAGGGAGAGACAAGCAGGAAGGTGACAGCTCCAGCTAGGAGAGGTCAGGCCAAGGAAATTTGCTCGTCCTGTGCTGGGTCAGCAAGACGGTAGAAAAGGTCAGGCAAAACAGCAGGCTTCTGTGCCAGATGTTGGGGAAGGCCTTTCTGTCAAGACCAGGATGAGCATGACCAAAACAAGAACAGGAACGGGGGGAGCAGGAAGAAGAAGAAGTTAGTTTAATTTCTTGTATGACAATTATCTAAGGAAATTTACATGTTTCAGTCTATTTATACGCATTACAAATTTATTTTATTGTCTAGCTAGTGTTAGGTGTACAAGAAGGCTAGTTAAGTATATCAATTAGTACGATTTTCTGTGTGTGTGTGTGTATCTTTATCGAAAGGATGATCTGTTTCTTGAATTACATAGAAGTCCATAAGAATATTTTGGAAGGAGAAAGAAGCCACTGGTCACCATCAATGTATGAGAACTCCATGTAATTGGTTGCTTCAGATTTCTTCAATTGCTTTCCATATGATACCCGTGTTTCAGAATTTGCTCCTGGTCCATGGCACTCATACTCCCCAAACAACACCGTCCTACAAATTACATATATGTGCGTTAGACTTACCAACGTTTTATCTGATGATACATATTGCAAATGAATATGGTGACTCATTATGCATACTGATCTCTAGAACTATCTCGCCAATCATTCCAGCCATCAGGAGATACTACCGAAGACATGTATGTTTTAGAAAACACAACGGTTGCATAACTCCCCCAGGCTCGCCCAAGCCACACACTTCCGCTCCCACCAATGGTGCAATCCACAAAAGAAAACCCAGTCTTCTCATCATCTGAACTCCTTGCTTGTGCTGTTATCGATCCACTTGTTCCACCACTCACTTCTTTTGCTATTGAATTTATTGTGCAATCCTGCGATTAGGCTCGCAGATTAATATTTATGGCGTGTCTCTGCAAAACTAGAAGGCTCAATCTAACTATTTAATCTTTAAAAAAAATTTACTACTATTTCTTTGATGCTCACTCCTCCGTGACTGAATACATTTTACAAAATCAGATTGTGGGATTGCATGATACACCTAAGTGTACGACTTGCAAAACAGAACATACATTTATTGAATATGAACAAGCACGTACCGCATAAAGGGATCTAGCATTTCCAAAAATAAAATCTATAGATCCCTGAATGAAACATTCTTTAAAGTAATGTCTGCCCCGATCATCATTAAGGGTGTCCTGTGCTCCGTAGAAGCCACAGCCGTAAAATGCTGCTTGATCTCCATTAATTCTTAGTGCCACTGCCTGTGCTCCAACTTCACCTGGATTTGGCGGAGGAGCTGTATTCTTCTCCAGAATTAATAAAATATATTTAAAACCAACAAATTAAGATGTAAAACACAATTGATCAAAAGCAAAATATGTAATCAATCCTGGGTATATGCACTGGATGCAAAATCTTGATTAGTACAAATGAATGGAGGTGGTACCTTGAAGCTGATATTGTAAGCAATGAAATTATCAGAAAAGATTGAAACCGAGGAGCTGTTTGCAGTACTTCCTGTGGAATTTGCAGTATCGTTCCAAACAATGGCTGTGTTAAGGTA
The DNA here is from genome assembly GCA_036435485.1 of Saposhnikovia divaricata. Taxonomy (NCBI): domain Eukaryota; kingdom Viridiplantae; phylum Streptophyta; class Magnoliopsida; order Apiales; family Apiaceae; genus Saposhnikovia; species Saposhnikovia divaricata. Next base: position 65,011,895 of record CM071598.1, read on the forward strand.
ACCCTGTCCTTGGATCATCAACTTTAACTTGCTCGAATTCACCACAACTTTTTCACTACACCATATATAGTATATTCCAATTCATTAAATATTTAAAATCCTGCAATAAAATGTCATTTTCTTGATTACATTGCATAAACAAAAACAGATGCATACAAATGAAAACCTGTATGTGCCTGAATCAATTAAGATGAGTGTCCTTGTGTTGCTAGAATCAGGAACAGCATCAACAGCCTCCTGAATGCTGCTAAAATTCGCGCAACGTCCCTTCATATCCACAGTCAAAACAAGCTTAACGTCGTAGTCTGAAATTAGATTAGACTTCCATTTGGATTCATCACATGTGAGTGCGTCCGTCCTCTGGTGATATCTTCCAGAATTAATGATTGGTGGAGTTAAGGAAGAAAAGATATAGCTTACGAAAACATATTCCTTAAAGACCCTCTCGAGTAAAGTGAGCTTGAAGGTAGAGGTGTTAGTTACTATGTCGATGTTACTGGTAAGTATGGTGGATAGAAGAGCAATACCAATGGCTGAGAGCCAGAGAACTGCAGTTATTTTGGAGTGCATGGTTTATGTATGAATTGTTTGATTGGTCAGTGTTTTATGGCTAATTTCTTTGAGGTTGCGTAGGAATTAAGAATAAAAACTTGTGCTGTCGCTGTTCTTCAGTATATGCATGATTGAAAGAGGAGAAGATGATTGCAGTTTTTCTGAAATGCAATATATTGTGCTGGTAGAAAATAATCTTTTTAATGAAATTGTTGAGGTTAGATAGTTGTCACGCTAAGATATGTATAAATTTGTATAGAGAAAATGAGGGAGGGTGGATGCATTAGCTGGAGGTTCATGAATTTGTGTTGAAGTAGGGTAAAAGTGTCGACTTTTCTTTTGAGTCTCGAAACTGAAAAGTAATAGATACCGGCACGCATGGTTGCGTTGCACGGCGTAGTATTTTTATTTTTAGTGTCTAATGAATATACCCAAAATAAAACTTTATGAAGATATTGATATTCTTAAATCACATATTAATATTAAATAATTAAATTTTTGTTAGACACTTTTATCGGATGAGTTGGCGTTTTAATGAACATTCTTCTTTCAAAAAAAATATTAAATAATTAAATATAATAAGTTCGAACTCTAAATCAATTAATCAAATTATAAATACAAATTTTATTGTTACTCCTACACTATATATATGTGAGGGTACGTATGTTGCAGAGTAAAAAACAAAATGGTGGCGGTAATTTATACTGAATTGTAAAAAATTGGCCGAATTTTAAAATTTTCATTTTAGTGGATATCGATCTTTTTTCATATACTTTTTTGAAAATTAAAAATAATTTTGGCCACTATTTAAAAAATCAAAAACAATTTTGTCCACTATTTTAGAAATCAAAAACAATTTTGGCCACTTATTTTAAAAATCAAAAAAACTTTGAATACTATTTTAAAAATAAAAAACAAAGTGTGGCCACTAAAATGAAAATCTAAAAATTCGGCCACTTTTTTGGTGTAAACTACGACCATCATTTTGTTTTTTACTCTATATTGCACTATACATTTTGGGATATCTTAAATTAGCTTTTAATTTAAAATGAATAAACATATATAAGTGATAAGTAAAAGAATATTTATAAGTTATATAGATGTTTGGATAAATTTATTTATAAGTTAATGAATTATTTTATTAAATTAAAAAAATTATTATTTAATAGAATATTCTCAATACATGCATTTTAAATTAAAAGAATATATAAAAATACAAATTTAAAAATTTAAATTATTAAACAAACAATAAAATTAAGTAATAAGAAATAAGTTGGAAAAAAAGTATGTTGCTACTATTCAATTTGCATATAAATTATAAGTTAGACTTAATAAGGGTCCATTTAGGATACCTTAAAACAAGTAACTTATAACTTAAAATAGATATGTGTCATATAAGTGATAAGTGAATTATTACTCATAAATTTATTTTGGTGTTTGGATAATTTTATTTATAAGTAGAGAATATTGTAGGAAGTATAGAATAAGAATTTACAAAAATAGTGACATCAACGATGAAATTATCAATAAATTGTCCGAGGCACCTTAAAACAGATAAAGTCCCTTCCATGCGGTACTTGAAGGTCGATTGGCTTCCGTTTCCCATGATACAACGAATATAGGTGATTTGAAGCACTTGCAAATTCACCTCCTACGAACCGAACATATATTGCTCTATCCCATAGAATTGATCCTAGAATTTTCTAGAGAAGATAAGGAGAAAAAATGTTTTGAGAGGTTTTTTCTTTTCTATCCCCAGAAAGCTCAAGACTCTAAGTATATATATAATTACCAAAAAACATATATAACTCCCAAAAAAACATTTGTAACTTACAAAACTCATTTAATATTGTAACCTCCCCAATAATAACCCATTAAATTAGGAGTTACAGAATAAAATAAAGAAATGCAATTTCATTTTATTCATATTATTCCAACAAATGTGTTTGGTAAATTATAACTTATAAGTTGAGATCCTTAATTTTAAAAAATTATTTTTAATACAAAAATTTTAATACGTGAATATAAAATATAAATATTGAAATACAACCTATTACTAATTATCTTTTTCAGTAAAAATACGTTACCTTTTCTATTTTTTTTCCCAATAAAACCTATTTGGGTAGCTTTATTTAAGTAAAATAAAATAATAATATTATACTCCCTCCGTCCCAAAATACATTTCCCTTTTGAAAAACAAATTAGTCCCAAATTACATGTCCCTTTTCTTCTTTCAATGCAAATTTAAGGGTAGTTTTACAAAACTATCCCTACATTTATTATATCTAAAATTTGACTTTTTCAAAGTTAACTCTATTCTCATTTTTCAATGTATTAAATAAGGGTATTAGTTGGAAAATTTTATCCAACTAATCTTTATCTTAATATGTGTGTAATTTACAAAAGGGACATGTAAAATGGGACGGAGGGAGTAATAACTAATAACTAACCGATTACGTTTTTTAGTTAAAACATATTTTTTCTATATTTTCAAATTAAAATTTATCCTTTTCTAAAAAATATCACAGGCAACATATATATAATTATTATCAGATTACATTATTTAAAATTTTAAATTTACAAAATTCATGTCTTAAAATTTTAAATCAAATCAAAATTCATCTAATTTTTATTCCAATTTATCATTTTGATAAATCATCGATGTATCAATAATTATTTCCATTTCCGAAACCATAGGTACATACAATAGAGATGTGGATAGGTACATAATAGAGATATGGAAAGAGGCGTTAATATACTGAGGCGTGCCTGTTTGGCTCCACTTTTATTATGGACTTATGGACTTATTTTCGAGTAAAAATTTTATATTTTGATAATTTTTTTATACAAGTATTTAATGTATGTTTGAGATTCAATAAGTTACAAAAATAAGTTGAAAAATTAGGAATCTCTAACTTTGACTTAAAATAAATAGAATATCATAAGCTGAAATTATGGATGAACTGACATTCAACTTATCACGTTTAAATACTATAAACGGGTTTTCATTTATTTTTGTCAAACACTCCTACTAAAATGTAATCGTACTTTTAGCTCAAATAAGTCGTTTCTTCAGTTTGCCAAACATGCACTAAGTTTACTTGACAAAGCAATAAGTTACTTAAATTTGGTTTGTAAACAAATCCACAAATTTTCGGTACATTAATATGACACAAATCAAAAATGTTTATAAAATGTATTAAAATTTGGAAATTTACAATATAAATAATGTAATACTAATAAGAGAGTAGGGAGTCTAAGGAGTCATTTGTTAACTTCTTAATAGGCTTAACTTAACTTAATAACAGGCTTTTGCATAATTAAGATCGTTTGTTTTGTATTTTTAGCTTCTGAATATGTTCGGATTAGCTTAGCGCTTAAGATTCAATATTCTAACTCAACCATTAAGATAGGAGGAACTGAGTATCTGATAATGTGATTGTGCTCCGTTCTTTATTGTTGCAATTCGGTCTCTTGTTTTTTATTTTATTTTTTTCATTTTGTTAATACTAATTTCATAAAATTTATATATATGCAAAAGTGTATACTCCCTCTGTCCCAAGGAGTTGTTTACATTTGCTTTTTGCACGGAAACCAAGATAGTGGGTGTAATATTGTTAAAATAATTGAGTTAGTGGGTGTAATAGTGATTTTATTGTTAAAATAAGTGAGTTAGTGGGTGTAATAGTGTAAAGTGTTGAAAAAGTGGAGTGAAGTAGTGGATGTAATAAAGTATTTTATTGTTAAAAGTTACTATTTTAGGAAATGTAAAGAATTGGTTGGGACATCCCAAAAAGGAAAGTGTAAAGAAATGGATGGGACAGAGGGAGTAGTTAGGATATTTCTTATTACTAAGCTACGACTTTAAACTTATATTAACTGTTAGGGTCCTTTATTCATTTATTGAATTTTAGAAGTAATATAAAAAGTCTAGTAATAATATATTTAGAAAAAAATTATATATTATATTTTTTAATATTAAATTTTAAATAACCAAGACAAAATATTTTATTCAAATATTTTACTATATTACATATGTAATAACAATTAAATTATATCCCTTATTTTTGAATTTCGTTCGTTTAATTTTTTTAATAATATTTAAACTATTCAGATACTGCAATTCAGATTTGCCAAATGACTTATTTAATATTCGTACTAATGATTCAGATTTTAAGTCATTCAGAAATTTTAATCATTCAGATAATTTTATTCAGATTTGCCAAATGACCTCTAAGATATGTCTTAGGTAAGTTCACTAAGATATATAGATTTTATATGCAAACATAGGGTGAACAATTTTGTAAAATCAGAATTCGTTTAAAATTTTTTAATATTACTTTATTAGCCCTGCGGACCCAATGCATTTTAAAGCTAATTTTTTTGAGATGAATCTCAGAATCCTTTTTCTCTACTAACAATACAAATATTTATAATAATTAAAATCAGGTCAGTAAATGAATCGAGCCGAACTAAATTATTCATATTTCAATTCATTAAAAATGTATCAAACTCAAATTACAACTTGAACTTTTATCAAGTTTTTGTATTTAATTTAATAATAAAATGTTATTAACAAACACGTTCACAAATAATTGAAAAACATTTTTCATGAATTAGCATTCATAAATATTGTTCAGGAATTCGTGTTCACGCAGCCTACGAACTCGTGATCATAAGTTAAGGACTTCTTTTATAAATTTTGTTTGTTCTTTAAGAAAAACAAAAAGATCACATAAAATATAAAAAAAATTACAACCAAATAAATAAATATAATCGTTTAGCCTTTTATTTCGAGTAAATTACATTATCCACATGTTACTTATGTTTTTTTCTATCTAAATAATGATATATATTCACTGGTAAAATACATAAACAAAACTTAATTAAATAGTTACATTTATTATGTAGGGTATAATTCAGGTGAGATCATGTAAATGTTGGAGAACAACGAGAACACCACATTTTAAGCTATTCTAAAGGACTCCACCGGGATCCAATACAAAAAAATCTTATAATTATACCCTCTATCCATTCATCAAAAAAAAAATTTAAAAATTTAAAAAATGATGACGTGGCAGTAATATTTTTTAATATTTTTGTTAATTTTAAAAAAAATATTTTTTTATGAATGGATAGAGGGTAGAATTATAAGATTTTTTGTGAAGGTGCCCCTAGTGGGGTCCTTTAAAATACCTTGAAATGTGGTGAATATGTGGGTTCTCACTAGAGCGTGACCCATGTTATGTATCATATATTGGTAGTTCAAATTGAATAAAAATAAACATTTTTATGCAAAAATATTATTTTTTAAAAATATTTTACAAAAATATCGATTTCTAAAAAATATTTGCAAAACTATGGAATGCAACTTTCCAACCACAACTAAAATCAATCAAAATCAGTCAATTATAATATTTAAATAACTAAAATCATTTTTGGTTGCATAAGTTGCTTAACCACTTGCACTAGTTTAATCAAATATAAACAAAATCAATCTCAAATGTAACCAAAAACAATTTTAATAATTTTTGCAAGAAAAGCAAAATGTGAAAATAAATTGTAATTTTTTGCAAACCGTAATTTTGTATATATTTTCAGAAAATGATGTAATTGTAAAAAAAAAATAGTATAATTTTTTATAATCTCTCCAAAAAAAAATATGTTACTATTTATAATAATCAAAAAGTAAATTGAAACATCTTGATATCGAGTAGGGATGGACATTCATCCCGGCCCGCCCGATACCGATTCGATCCCCGCACCGAATAGGGCGGGGAATCGGGGATTTTTTCGGGTACGGACCGGGGAGCGGGGACAATTTTTAAAAAAAATCGGGGAGCGGGCCGGGATTTTATGTCTCCCGGGCCCGATCCCCGACCCCCGTCCAGATTCTCAATCCCCGACTCGATTTCACCAAATTATAATATATATATATATATATATATATATATAATATATATATTAATAATCATATATTAATATATATAACGCCCTAGAAATTCGTAATTATAAATATTATTATTTATTATTAAATGTGAAATATATGGTGTGAAAATTTTTTTTTTTAGGTTAAATATTTATGACATCATGTTTACATGTTTATATGGTGATGTATGTGTGTCGTGTAGGTCCATTTTTTTTATTTGAATTTTGTGATTAAAAATCTATTTAAATTATGCATTATTGATCTTCGAAAATTTTTATAAAATCATCGGAGTGATTAAAAATCCCGAAATATTTTGCAATATCATATTTGTATATTTATTTAGTTTTTAAAATTATTGGGTGGATTATTTTGGGAGTTTAAGTATTTTAAAATGATTTTAAGTTTTTTATTGTATTTATAGGATCAAAACTTGTAAAATTCGTATTTAATTCAATTTTGTTCCTAAAAATATTTTTTAAAATATGGGGATGCTTGTAATTTCACAAAATTTATTTTAAAAATTATTTTCTACTAATTTTCTGTTTAATTCAGATTTTAAAAATGGTTTGAATAAGTTTTAAATTATTTTTTCCCAGCATGTGTAAATTTCCAGGTTTGTTCCTATTTTTATTAACCCCAGACCAGTTCTTTCTTCCCCAATACTCGAGAGAACTCTCGAGATTTCTCTCTGTGTCTCTCAAAGACTCTCCTCTCTTCCTCTCACAAATTCTCTCATTCTAATCTCTCAATCTCTCCCCGCACAATCTCTCTCTCTCTACCTCTCTCTCACGCAAACTCTCTGACTCCCACACTCTCCACTCTCTCCCAATCTTCCTCCCCCTTTCTTCACCCAAACACCATGTGTGTTTTGTGCGCCCTGTGTGTGTATGCGCGTTTACAGTTCGTGTGTGTGGTATCCTGTGCGTGTGTGGTTCAATTACTATCTGTGTATGTATTTTTGTAGGAGTATGGTTTCGAACTCAATGATTTTCGTTGCGGCTTTGTTGGGCTGAGGGGTTGTTGTGCGCGTGCGTATATTTGTGGGTATGTATATGTCCTGCCGAATGGGGAGGTTTGGATTATGTTGGTGAGGACTTATTGGGGGTTCATTGTTAAGTTGTGATCCAGAGGTCGTGTATGAATCTTGTTACTAGTTAACTCCATCTCCCTCCCCTGTTTTACAATTGTTGTTGTGTGTTGGTGTTGAACGAGTATGGATGAGCTCGAAAGCGAGCCGGTGATCTCCGTTTGGTTCTTTTATTCGGTTATGCTGGTTATAGGCAGTTGAGTATGAAGCTGTGTGTTGCAAGTCGTTAATTAGGCTACTTGTTAAATTTTGTTTAAGCTTTGGTAAAGTCGAAGGTTTTAATCCCTCGATTGTTTTATCAGGATGATTGGTTGTATGAATTAACATTAAGGCTGTGTTGTGAAGTGTTCGGGGGCTGTTGGGTTTGTTGCAGGCTGTGAAGCCGATAGTGAGAGAAGTGGTGTAGCAGTGCAGTGTGTGTTTATATAGAGGTGCGTATGAGCCATGGTGTGTGTAAACCGTGTGGGTATGCAGCCGAATTATTGTTGTATGAGTTCTTGTGTCTCAGTTTTTGGGACTTTCGATTTTGTGGTTCGATTGTGGTGAGTAAATAAGGTAGTTAAATTGCTGGGTTTGCTACTAGAGTTCGTTTGAGTGTTTGATTATTGTGTATCTCGGTTTGTGTGTTTAACCAAGGGGTTGGTCCGATTGAAAAGAAACGGAAATTTGGTTTTGGAATTTTGTTGGTTCCGATTTTGTTTCGCTTGATTGTGGGTTTTATGTTTAATTTTCGGTACCAAAACTTTTGTGCGAAAATAATTATTTTATCAATTATGAGACATTTCGAAATCGTTTATTTAAGTTTTGTATTATGTATTCGAATGAATGTAATATGTGAGTCTTGGTGTGTCACTTTTCGGTTGTAAATGGTCCGATTTCTGTGGTAGTCCTGAAACTAAGTTAGGGTTTTTCTGAATTCTGAATAATCCAAGCTAACTGTGTCAAGTCAGTGATGAATTCTTGCTGGTATACACTAGCTACTTGTATTGGTGAGGTTGTTAAATTCGGATGTTTACGTTATGACAAGATGATGAATTGGTAAGTTGATTATTATGGGGAAATCAAGTAAGCGTAGTGAATGTACTGAAAAGGTTATATTGGTGATTGGATTGGTTGTAATTATAAATCAAGCTCAGACTGTTTAGTAGTGTAGTATAGTGCATGTTGTAATTAAAGTGATAATTATAATTACCATTAAAGGTATTAGCGGGATTCTGAGTACTAAAGTGAAATGAACGCATGGTGATTTGGATTGTGAATGATACGAGTATGTATGTTATGTATTAGGTTTATGGATTTTCAGGGAGGCACAAATGAAGTACATTAGTATAATTTGGTATGATTGCAAATACTATTGAGTTAATTGTAAAGCAAAGGATGTTTGGATTTCTGAATTGGATGATTGTGTTACGACATGATAAACGATATTATAAAGGAGGTGCTGTCCAAATTTTAGAATTAATTTGCAATTCTTATAGTAATTTGATTAAGGTTATTGTATACCGGTATAATGTACGTGTTAAAGTGATATAAGTGTAAATTGATATTACGTGCTAAGTGCTTATATGATTTTGTGATTGTATGTTATTGTTTTGAGCATATGATTGATATGAGCTATATATATATATATATATATATATATATGTGAAAATTGTAAAGCGTATAGGACACGTTTGGGTAGAGCAGAATTAGACGATTACAATTATAAGCGTACTGAAGTAGTACTTTACTTTGATATAGGTACCTGTAAAAGGCCAATTTAGAGCCAGTGTATGTAAAGGTGGAAATTCTGAGGAACGAGTTATTCAGCGAAGTAGATGAGTGTGAGCATGTAGAAGCTGACTAGTGATAAGGAAAAAGGAATGGATGACCGAGTACAAAAGCCAACCAATAAGAAATAGAGGCTGATATACAAAGAGTGAAGAATCGAGATGTTGGAATTGGAAACTTCATGTATTGAGGCAAGTTTACTATTTCTCACTTATTGTTCAAGTGATGTGAAACCTTTTGTATTATTTATTGTTCTTTCGAAATTCCTTCTTGCAAGCAATTATATTCTTCATATTTATTCTAAATAATGTGAACCTGTTCTGTTGATTTTACGATATTTCTTTTAAACCATGTTTGCTAGTGCCCATACCCTTTATTTTATTTTATTTTACTTTCAGTGACATTTTTCTTTTATTAATTTACAAACACTCACTCTCAAAATTATTCTGTCATTGTTTATTCTCTTCACCTATTGTTCAGGTGTTGATTCTTTTTAAAATTATTTTATATAAATATTTCCCGTCATTATTAATATTCTTCAAAGAGCGTTTTCTTCAGATTATTGTAAACTAATTCGAGGTTTATACTGTTGTTGAGGCATGTGTTGCACAGTAACGGTTAAAACCAAGAATGAATTGAGATCTTCTTAATTATTTAAACTCATATTTGTCATGCCGGTTCTGGCAGCTGAAGCCTATAAGCGCTTAGCTGACATGAGTGAGACCTTAAGTAATTGAGAATTTCTTAAATCTTCGTATAATACTATTCGAATCTCTCATATTAGTTTAAACTTGGTAGCGGATTTTCACCAATGGACCCCTTTAGGAGAGGTTTTCTTCAACCTGTCCTACAACTTTATTGCCTTGGAGTTATTTTACAAATGATCATTTAAAGCTACTTAATTCGCTTATGTTGATTCAACTTGACAATGTGTTGGTAAATTTATTAAATGCTTAGCACTTGACTATACCCTTGCTTTATCTTATAATTACAATTGTTGTTATTCATGTTGCAAGTAAACCACTTCACTTATATTTCCAGTGAATTATGATTATCATAACTTGATTCTTATGTTCGTTTGATTTATCCTTGATATAACTGTTCTGTTAATTTCCATTAATTTCGAATATTCAATTGTTATACCCCAAATCGATTACATTGTTTTCGTTGATCCTTTTAGTGGCTTGACTTAAATTAATATCCCTTTTTCTATATCGAACTTGTCGATATCTAATTCAGAAATTACCCGACCTTATTTTACTTTATGAGATTTGAGATGTTGACCTGGAACGAAAGTGTCCAGGGTGTTTGGCAGTTGAGGTGGTCGATTGTTCCGACACCTGATGTTTAGTTAGGATTGGACTGTTAGTTTTTTTTAAAATGTGGACCGTAAGGGTCGGACCAGATTCGTGGTCAGAAGTTATTAAGGCCAATGTGTGCCGTGGATCCATTAAAGGACATTGCTGTGTGCGTTTGTCCGGGGTTAGTGCGTGACTGATCAACAGCCTAACCTTATTGTTTTTTTTTATCAATAAAATGAAAAATAGTCCAATTCTATTCCATTTCCTGAATTAAATAAAATGTTATATCTTTAAAGTTCTTGAGCTTCTGTTATTGTGAATTATTCCTTTGAGATAAGTTGGTCAGTGATATGTTCACCAATGAATCATTGTAGTATTATTGTTTCACTATACTGTTCGCTTGCTGAGCATTCTTTGGCTCACTCTTGCTTCATTTTCTCTAATCTTTCAGTTAGGAATAAGGGTGGATGTCTACATCGTACGAGTCATATGAGAGCAATGAGGCAGCCTTTACAGGATAGATCTCGAAGCTAAAGCGGATAAGCACGGATTGGAGTTAAACTACAGAGTAAACGGTATAGTTATTGAAATCAGTATAGTAGAAGAAATTGTAATAATTTGTATGGTTTAGATTCTTGTTTCATACCATAACCTGGAATCGATCCTCGGTGAGGAATCATTGGTGTATTAGGTTATATTTGAAATTGTCAATTGGAATTTGGTTTGGGTTGAAATACAGGTGGATAACCCGATTTACGAATACTTCATGACGGAAATTTCTAAAATTCCCCTGTATCAAAGTCTATTTTATTATAAAAAGTATATTTTCAATATTGGGAAGTCGGGGCGTTATAATATATACGAATTTTCAATACTTTATATTGGAAACAAAATGATACTTTATTCTTATATGATTGTCTTTCTAGTAGTTAAATAACTTCATTTCCATGTTATCTATAATTGTTTATTTAAGTAATATTTTTTTATCTTAATTTAGTGCTTAAAAAATTGTTTAAAACTCACTAGTTAGTGTTTAAAATTGTTTAAAATATTATTTTTTATTTAAAATGAAATTCCCCGATTTCCCGCTACCCGTTTGGGCCGGGAACGGAGAATAAAAAATAATCCCCGACGGGGATCGGACCGGGGACGGGGATCGGATTTGAATTCGGGGATGGAGGCGGGGATAGCACTCCCCAACCCCGAAGTACCCCGATGCCCATCCCTAATATCGAGTGTATTAGGACAGGCCCAATACAGGCCTTGGGCAACAGTAGCCAGCAACATGAACATTTACTGTAGAGCGAGTTGGGATCACAGTAGGTGCTAATTACTGCCAACACAACTCCTAGATTAAAAATATTGCACCCATACCTACTTTGAGTTGTTTTGTATCAAATCCAACATCAGTGTTTAAGATTACAACATCCGACTGAATCTCTGAGTCAGAATATCAATCACCACTTTGTGCATTCATTCATTGTACTTCTTTCATCCCCACTGTTTGCAGCATTTTCTTTTGTATTATTAACATTTCTTGAAGAATGTTAACTAGTGCTATTTTGAGCATCATGGTATCAATGTATCATCCCGGATAATTCAAAGCACAACTAGGATTCAAAACCCAATTAGGAACATATTCATCTGCAAGAATTTTTTTTTCATGCACTACCTTGTTTAACTCACGGAAATAAAGGGAATTATTTCTCGAGCTCCAAAATAATTATAGATTTACTACTGACATTTCTTTCACAAACGTAAGTCTATAATCAAGCTGTCAAGATCATGTGTGATTCGACTAATTTACAAAAAATATATGAACACGATCCCATCAATTTGAATATAGCCCAAAATACTTTAAAAATATTTTCAGTTCCCTGCCCCAAATCCGTAAAACTCTCCTAATTTTTTATCCGAATGGACAGACAGGATCGGACGAGCGAAATACCATCCCTAACCGTTCATTTGTTTAGTGAGGGTAAAAATGCTTTGGTTTAGAGGAGTTCTCACATAAAAATGATTTTCCCTTTGACAAAGCCTGAGCATACACGAGCATACAGGTTCACGTTAGAGGATTCACATTCGAAACCCCATCCCCATCTTCAAAAACATATTAAAAATAGTAATTTTCCAAAATTATTTCAAAATTTAATTATTTTCCTACATCCCATCCCCTATCTCTATCCTCATATTCTTTTTTTTATTAATTTTTTCACCTTCTCTCATTTAAAATTTGAAAAGCCGAGCGCGATGAGATAGCTCAAATGGTAAATGCTTATCTCTTGTTGTCTCAGCATAATCCAACAACAAAAAACTCTCTGTTAACATAATTTATATTGTGACTTTCTGGTGACTTTCATATCTTCTTCTGTTAACATAATTTATATTGTGACTTTCTGGTATTGTGATTGGAGTCCACAAGAAAGTCTCTGTTAACATAATTTATATTGTGACTTTCTTTCTGGTGGCTTTCATATCTTCTTCTGTTAATATAATTTATATTGTGACTTTCTGGTATTATGATTGGAGCCCACAAGAAAGTCTCTGTTAACATAATTTATATTGTGACTTACTGGTGGCTTTCTGGTATTGTGACTAGAGCCCACAAGAAAGACTCTGTTAACATAACTTATATTGTGATTTTCTGGTATTGTGACTGGAGCCCACAAGAAAGTCATTACTATCTTTGGATACTAACACAGGCTAGTATTGCCAGAAATGAATAACCCCCGGGAGATCAAGTCTCTTATGCTTTAACCCCGTGAGATCAAGTCTCTTGTACTATAAGGCTGGTATTGCTAGAAATGAATAACCCCCGAGAGATCAAGTCTCTTGTGTTTTAACCCCGTGAGATCAAGTCTCTTGTGCTTTAACTCCCCTGAATGCTCTAATGTGAAAAGATTTTAATAATAGAAACTAAGGTAGAAAATATATGGTGAGTAGTGTGCCAATGACGGGTGAGTGAGCGAATAAAATATTGTGCTTTAATCCCACTAATGCTCTAATGTAAAAAGATTTTAATAAAAGAAAGTAAAGTAGAAAATATCTGGTGGGTAGTGTGCATATGACGGGTGAGTGAGTGAATAAAATATCGTGATAGGGATCTATAGTAGAACCTCAAAAGTGGGATTTTAGTTTTAATCCCGAAATTATACATCATTTTGGGATCTCGGATGGAAGATACTTTTTTAATAAAATGCTATTAATATCCCCAAATTATAGAGATGGGGATCCGAATGTGTGAATGCTCTAACATGTACTTAAGTAGAGAATACAGTGAGAGTGAGGTACTTGGAAATGAGCAGGCACTTGAATACAAGTATACAACCTACATCTTCAAAATATTTTAAAATACATGTAGATTACAGATGCAAGCATAACAGAAAAGAGATGCTTAATGAAATCAACATTTTATTTATTCATACTACAGACTCTTCTCGAAAATTTGGATATTGACTCTGCCAGAAATTGTAACAAACAGAAACACATAAACTGAACTTCAAGCTTACAAACCACTCATACATATAGTAATAGTACTATATATAAACTCTGATTTGCCCTTGAGTGACTCCATCATTCTGCTAAAGAGCTCGGAGGAATCGAAAATGCCAAAGGATCGAAGTTGCCCTGTCACAGGATCAAGCCTTCCTCATCGGGGGAAATGCATGATTGACAGACACCACTGCCTGCCGCTCCCTCCGCCACTGGCAGGAGTGTCCGACAAGCGAAAACCCCCTATGTCACATTGTGTTGATAAGAAATAGTGGAAGTCTTGAAGAGGTGGTAAGAAGCTAGAATGTGTTAGTGGTTTTATATTGCCAGTTTTTGAAGAAAAAGGAAGAAGGAAAAGGATGAGATGGGGAGAAAAGGAGGCATCTTCAAAGGCATATCCATTGGTACCTTCACTGTTAGTCCACATCATATGATGGGCACAGACCATATATACTTTTTGAATGTGTCATTCTACATTTGCCATGCATTATTATTAAACACTTTCATTATTATAATTCACAGATGTAATTTGTTTAAACTCTCTCATACTTATTTTGATGAGCTACTTCTAGTCTTTTACTCCTGCAGCATATTATCTAGTGCCTAGTGTTTCATTCTCGACTGTTTTAAAATCCTGATTTCTCCAGTGTTCCACAATAGTTAAGTTTCCAAATTATCAAGCATTCATAAAAATACATGTGACGCTATCAGAACAGATCTTGTTGTATATAGGTCCTCCGTAAATAATTAAATTACCGGACGCAGCAACTTGCCCATATATATAATCAATGAATTAATTAACTGTTATTTCCATTATTGTTAATTAAGTAATAAATCTGTCATAGAGCACCAAGTGAATAGTTTATTAGTATATTAAAGTCATTCTTATTTCACTTAGGTAAGCCATTTCCCCTACTTTGCTTCAGCCTTTTTCTTCCCTGAGTAAGATTTCATTTCTTGGTAGGGCTACAAATACTTTTGCCATGCAAAGTAAAGTTTTGTATAGTTTTTGTTGATTGCGTAATGCTTTTGAAGCACATCATGGATTTTCATGTGAAACACTTTTGCTGAGTTTGTATAGCCTCTAGTGGACACAAGTTAACGAAATACACAGGAGATACTATAAGCAAAAAATTGATCATCTGCTAAGCAGAACGCGGGGTCATGAAATTAAGCAGCTTACTTGAAAAGTTTGCGAAAAATATCATCGAAATTCACTTTCCTAAACATAAAGTTTTGCTTGTTGGTGGTTAGTAATTAATAGCTGTTACTAATCAGTAAGTTAATTTGTTAACCACAAGTTAGAAAGATAGACAATAGCACTTTTGTTTGTATTGCTTAGTAAGTTAATTTGTTAACTAACTTAACAAAAAAAAAAAAAAAAAAGTTAATTTGTTAACTACAAGTTAAAATATTTTGACAATTTTAGTCTTTTCATTTTATATTATGTCTTGACAGTTCTGAGTGACCATATCATACAAGGAAGAGGCACTATGTAAAGTTGAGACATATATCCAGGGAGATTTGGTAGCATATTATTTGATACGAATGGAACCAAGTGCTTTGGTTAGTAGATGCTCTGGTATATACTTTAGTACATGACCAGTAGTATAATTTATTATCTTGAAAATCAAAAGAGAGACAACATCTGGACTGGAAACAGGATCAGCATATTCAAGTACAGTACAGATGTTATTCCCCAGTATTCAGAGTTGTGTGTCAGTGTGTGCTTGGGTGTCAGTGTTTTTAATACAAACTGAAATAAATATTACACTTTGAACACATTTCTATTGGTTTCTTTTATTAGCGCGTGTTTTTTTATTTGTTATGCGTTTTATTTTTTGCGTATTATCTATTAGAAATATGTAAAATACTCACGTATACATACTTCGGTTAGAACTTTAGACCCCATTTACAAGATAACTAACACACATTGAATGTATGTAAATAGGGGCAGATCTAGCCGCTAGGATACATTCGTTTGGGAGACACCGAGTAAATATTGATCTGGCCCCTGTAACACATTTACTTATAATGCATGTGTTACATGTAAATGCATCTAAAATGCATTTTTAGTGAATACAAATTTAGTAAATGAAATACAATTAATAGAAAAATATAACCATTTGTACGGGGCTTATTAAAACTGCTATATATACAATACAAGAAGGCTTACTCTTGCCTATTGATTGGACATGCCACAATCATTTAGGGAAGTATTTATTTTAAACAAAAATGTCATCTTCATTAACAAAAAATAAATTAGGTTTCATGCAGATTCCGGCCTTCCCATGAGGATGCTGATGCCAGAGACTTGTGTACTTTCACTTACCATTTTTGAGTGCATTGATGAATTGAGCATATACGGTGTGCTAACTTGAATGATATATGCTCACTTAGAAAGAAAGGCCATGGTCTCAGCTCAACCTCTTTCCGTTACTCTGTGCTTTCAGCTTCATCACAAGATCCTCACGCTCGGCCTCCACTTGAGCATATCGAAGACTCATCTGAAAGTAACGGTCACGAAGCTCTACTATCTCACTCTCTAAAGATGACTTTGTCCGCTCATGTCTTTCCACCTCACTACCAGATACAGACTTTCTAGGGGAACCTGAATGACTGTGCAGCCCATCAGAGAAAATACTGCACAGATTACAAGCGATAATCAACATATGACTGTATTATGTGATATCTCTGGTAACTGTTTCATGTGAAAAGGAGATTGAGTGTCTATCCGTGAAACATTTAAACTAAGCAACTTATTATTGATAATATTGTAAAAAAAGAATATAATCAGATCAGCATTCTTTTTGGTGTATTATCATCGCACCAGGTAATTGTAATGAAAATAGATTAGGCACACATCTATAAAATAACAATATCTGCATTTACGTTCTGCTATGTACCTCTGAAGCTGAAGCTTATATCTGTTATTTGCCTCCAGAGCCTCAGCAAGCTCATCCTCAAGTAGTTGTACCTTTGCTATAAAATCCTCGCCAACAGTCTGAGGATTTTTCACATGACATGATCATTATTTCAGTCAGACAAAACATATTGTAAAGGGGTACTGATGAAATTGATACACTATACTTAATTGATATAAGCAAGAGCTGAAGTTGTAAATTTGCTTTAGTGCAAAAGAACTATGACAATTGAAGTGGCCAAAATATTAATTCAATAATTACTAGATTTCATAAACAGAAAAGGAGGTCCTTACACTGTTCTTCCCTGTCCTACTTCGATCCTGATGTTCTGCCTCCACCAGCTTCAAATGTTCATCACATGTTTGAACTCTCTTCAACAATTCATCCTTCTCAATCTCTATCTGTAGTATCTTCCTCTTATATTGCTGGTTTACTCTCTTCATTCTCCCAAGTTCAGTCCTCAGCTCTTCATCCTCTGACTTTGATGCTACTTTTGCTATTAGATCATGCTCCATCTGGCGAAGCTTTTCTTCCAAAGCAATTCTTTTGTGTTTGCAGTCCTCAAACTCGGTCATTAGTTTCTGTAAGCTAGAACAGTGCTCATCAAGTGAGCTATTTTTAGCCTTTAGGTTGTCATTATCCATAGATAAGGAATGCAGTAAAGCTTCTAACTTTTCCTTCTCAAGCTTATATTCTTCAAGTTTCCGCTTTAAGGAAATTGAGTTGTCCTGATAATGTGCTAGATTGCGAATCTGGCCCTTCAGACTAGCAATTTCATTGATTAGTTGTTGCCGTTCATATTCAGATACAGTAAGTTTAAGCTCAAGATCATTTACAGATGTCTTGAGTTTTTCTTGACTAGACCTGTAACTTGTCAGTCTCTTCAAGATTATTTCATGGTCAGCATGGCTCTGTTTGGAAACTGCAAGCTCAGAAATTAGATCTTGAACCCTGGTTTTATATTCTGTTCGAACACAATCAAGCTCCTCCTCTGTCACTTTGGCTCTAGATATTACTTCTTGAAGAACACAATTTAACTTTTCTTTGTCGGAATGTAGCTTTGATACTTCATTCACAGCTTCAGAAGCTATTCTATCTCTTTCATCATTTGTAGCAGAAATTTGGTTGATAAGAAGTTCCACCTCGCTCTGTAGGTTCCCAACTTCTGCTGTCTTTTCCATGTACATCTGATTTAGCAAGGTTTCTTTCATGACAAGTTTCTGCTTTTGTTCCCTATTTTCCTGAAGAAGTACATCTAGTTCAGAAGTCAGGCTTTTCTCTTTTATGGCGAACTCTTCTAGGATAGAAGAAAGTTTTTCTTCCAACTCTTCAGTATTTTGGGAGGAGGCGGACAAACTTTGTTGTGATTCCCTCAAATTGGTCTCCAAGAAAGTACAACGCTCGTGCAAATCCTTGATTTTCTTCCTCGATTCTTCATTTATTTCTTGAAGTTTATTGCATTTCTTAGAGAGATCCATAGAAGATTTTTGTGACTTCTGATTAGTCATTTTCTGGTATTCACACTCTTCTTGAACTTCTGATAGCTTATTTTTCATGTACTGTAATTTCTCTTGCTGAACAACCTTTTCTGCCTCCATCTCCACTGTCAATCTTCTGATCTCATCTTGCAGACCCATTGCAACACACTTGGAATCCTCATTCAAGTCCAATATATGGTTCTTCAGATCTTCTTTTATTTTCTGAAGAGTATTGCAGTTCTCAAAGAGATTCAGAACAGATGCTTGTAACTTCTGATGAGCCATTTTATGATATCCGCATTCCTGTTCAGCTTTAGACAGCCGATTCTCCATATCCAGTAATTTCTCTTGCAGAAAATTGTTTACTGTCTCCATCTCTACCGTCGTCCTTCTGATTTTATCTTGAATGCTAATTGCGAAAGATTTGGAATTCTCATGCAACTCCATGTTTTGCTTCCTCAATTCTTCATTCAGTTTGTGAAGGGTATTGCACCTCTGCGATAAACTCTCACCTGATGCTTGTGACTTCTGATAAGCTATTTTCAGGTATGCACACTGTTCTTGAACCTCCAACCGCCTTTTTTCCATATCCTGTAACTTTTCTTGAAGAATATTGTTTTCTATATCCATCTCTAGTGTCAATCTTGTGACCTCATCTTGAAGGCCAGCCACAACAAATTTGGAATTCTCATGCAACTCCAAATTCTGCTCCGTCAAGTCTTCATTTAATTTCTGAAGCACACTGCAGTTCTCTGATAAACTCTCAACAGATGTTCGTGACTTCTGATAAGCTATTTTTTGACATTCATACTCCTCTTGGGCTTTCCGCAGTTGATTTTCCATATCTTGCAAATTTTCTTTCAGAATAGTGGTTTCTCTCTCCATTTCTTCTGTCAATCTTCTTATCTCATCTTGAAGGCTGATTGCCACAGATTTTGAATTCTCATGCAACTCCAAGTTTTGCTTTCTCAGTTCTTCATTCATTTTCTGAAGAGTACTGCAAGTCTCTGATAAACTTTGCCCTGATGCTTGTGACTTCTGATATGCCATTTTCCGATATTCACACTCCTCTTGAGCTTCTGATAGTCGAGTTTCAATATTCTGTAGTTTCTCTTGATGAACAGAGTTATTTTTCTCAATGTCAAATGTCAATCTTCTTATCTCATCTTGGAGAGCAGTTGCAACTGATTTGGAATTCTCTAGCTCCAGTTGAATAGATTCATTTGTATCTTTGACATTCCTTAGTTGTGCTTCCAAACCAGATA
The DNA here is from genome assembly GCA_036435485.1 of Saposhnikovia divaricata. Taxonomy (NCBI): domain Eukaryota; kingdom Viridiplantae; phylum Streptophyta; class Magnoliopsida; order Apiales; family Apiaceae; genus Saposhnikovia; species Saposhnikovia divaricata. The sequence goes on from CM071598.1 coordinate 65,031,693, forward strand.
TACATTCTGTCAATTTCACGTTTTCTTCCTCTACTCTGAATAGATGAAGTTCCAGTCCTTCCTTTCCAGCTTCATGATCTGATAATTTCCGCTGAAGATTCTTGTTGACAGTAACATGTGAATCTATACTGGTTTGAAGTACCATTAGATCAGTTTGTAGATCATCCAAGCATTTAGATGTCATGTTACTTTCACTTACTAAAATATCCACATTTTGTTGCAGTAGGTCTCTTTCCTTCTTCATACCAGTGACCTGAGCTTCTAGTTCCATCTGACTCTGTTTCAATAGATTTATCTGCCCTTCTTTTGATAGAATATCAGTTTCCAGCACCAGTACCTCAGATGCCTTAGCAGCCATTTCCTTGTGTAGCTCTGCGAGTTGAGCTTGTAGCTCAATATTTGAACTCTCAAGCTCTTGAACCTTTGAACTGAAGTTCAACAATTGACTTTTAGCTTCTGCAATAGTTCTCTCTTTTGAGTTCATCTCAAGTTCACTACTCTTTAGAACTTCTTCGCACTTACTGATTCTTGATTCTAGTAATTTGTTTACCTCTATTAAGAAATTGCAAAGAGATTCAGCCCAACCTTTTGAAGCTACTCGGTCATTGCAGTTTACCAAATTACAATAATGAGATTCACACTCGCCATTTACCTGAAAGAGAATGGTATGCCATGACCTCTTTATATTGTAAAAGGTCAAGTCGATCTGCTTTAAAAGTTCGGTGGATGTTATAGAATCGTCTAGTTGAGCTTCTTCGCTCACTTTTCCCAGTTCCTTTAGCTTGAATAGGAGCTCTAGATTTTCATCTGTTAGCTCACTGCACTTAGTTTCCAGCTTCTGCACTATCTCTTTCAACTCTTTAATTTCATCCATGCTGCTTCCACTACTACCCTCCGATTTCTCTTTCTCTTTCATGGTGAGAGACTCTGTCAAGTTTGCACTTATTTTGACTACATCTTCTTCAGCAACAGATAGTTTATGTCTATATTCTCGCTCAATTTCCAAAAGGGACTGCTCATACGATCTTCTCTCATTTTTTAACTCGCTATTTTTGGCTTCCAAGTCTTGTTCAAGCAACTGAACATTAAGAAGTAATCTTTTCTCTGATTCCTGCAACTGCTGCGACTGAAGTAAGAAGATCTTGTTTTCCTTTAAAAGTCCTTGAATTGAATCTTCTAGTTCTCTGTACCTCAGCTGTTGCTTTGACAGATACTCAATCTCAAATTTTTGTTTCTCTATGGTCTCTTCCAACTCAGAAAGAACAGAGAGCAATTCAATATTTGACTCTTGACTCATACCTAATTGCCTAGCCAAATGATTATTTGCTTCTTTCTGGAACTTCAACTCCTTTTCCAGTTCCCTTTGGCCATGAATAACATCTTCCAAATGACATGTCGTATGCTTGGAGGTTTTTTCTTTCAGAACTACTTCCTGCAGCAACAATTGATCCATTTCTTTCTTCATTCCATCTTGAACTGCGTATGATGTCAAAAGCTCCATTTCCAAATTCTTTTGTTTTTTGGACTGAGAAAGAAATTGCTCTTTCAAAATATCCAGATCAAGCGTTAGCTTTTGGGAGTTTCTCTCCCACATCTTAGCTTCGTTACGAAGTTCTTCAATAGTATCTTCTGCAGCTTCCAGGAGATTTCTGGAGGAGCCGACATTTGTCAGAGATGGTGTGCCTATAAGAACCGAAGAACTTTGTCCATGCTCTTCTTCATAATTCTGAGATTCATCTACTGAATGCGTGAGCCGAGAATTGAAGGATGACTGATATGATCCAAAATAGTCATCAGCAGGGTAAATGCCTTCATGTAATCTATTTCCAGACCTGGCTTCATCTTGTCTGCTGACCAGATTGTAGCGCACACCACTAATATCATTTGGGGGTGAGAGGTTCCCCCTCCTCATGGAACCCTCTTCAGACACGAAGCTATGTTGTGAACCAGATGCCTGGTAACTTGTTTCCTGCATTAGTAAGGTAAGGTCATTAGAACATGGTAGTAGTGTTATAGGAGATTATATATGTGTTGATTTGGAAAAGTTTCCCAATTAGATGTACACGCATAGCTAGCTTTAGACTATTGTCAGCTGATGCAGAGCTCATTATGATTTCAGCATAAAGGGAGATACTTTAGAAACTTGTCCAACTAATAATGACTATTATTATCTGACGCAGAACATTTTGATTAACTAAAGTCTTGACAACACAGGAAGGGTTCAATGACAGAAGATAAAGGAAAATAACAAAAATCTGTCCCTTACTGTGCTCCCCAAGTTTTCTGGATGCGAGGTAAAGCCCAAATCTTGACTTGACTGAGATCTGAGGCTCCTGGGAAGTGACTCATTAATTTCGTTTGAATTGTTTGCAATATCACGCTGATCTTTCTCACGAGTTTCGGCATCTGAATCTGAGTATTTCGATTCTTGATCCCTGAAAAAGTGTGAAAAAAATTGTTGAAATGGTAGGTATAACAGAAAACAAAAGCATAACACTTGTTACCAATAAATCATATACTGTGAACCTGACTTCTGTTGGTGTTAGGCATTGAATTTGAACCTGTAATCAGATGGCGAGTCGAAACAGAGTTAGAGCAGACTTCTCAATCAGACCTTCGTACCACAGGCATTTAACTAAAACTATTGATTTTATATCAATTTATGCCAAATGTTTATTTATGAAATGCATAAATTATCTTATATAGATGATCTAACATAAACTCATGCTTTTGCCTATATGTTACTTTTAAACAAGTGAAATAATTTTACTGAATAATCTGGACAAACATATAAATGTTGAAGGTGTAGCCTTCATCTATCCTACTGTAATCCTAAAGTGCAGAGCAATAAGCTACTCTCATATGCCAATAAACCAAATGTACACAGACAATTAATTTAATTTAAATAATACAATATGATGTTCTTATGTTAAGTATCAATTTTAATTGCCTGAAGCTTATCGGGTTATCCGAATATGAATTGATTCTTAATAAGTACTATGATAGATATAGGTCATCAATTCCTCCATATTATAATATACGATCAAAAATAGCAGGTTACCTGTAGAATGGTGCCATAATTGCATTTTTTGAGTGGCAATGTAACTGGAGAAAAAGCATTGGAACGCTTATAATTTGCCATATTCACAACAGATTCCCCAAGGATGCCAGACCTAGCAGATCCCTGGGCAAGAGCCAAGAAATGATGTATTTTCACTTAGTAAACGCTTAAACCGTAATTTAAAAAATATATGATTCGTTGAAATCAGCATTGACATACCCTGGAAATGACAAGCTTTAAGAGTATCTCCTCAAGCTCATTTGAAGAATCATCTTGTGGAATCCATAAGGATTCTGACAAAGTTTCCATCCATTGACAGGTACCATTGCGAACTGGTGCTTTGTTCGACTTAGCAATTGTTTTACCGGTTTCCACAGATACAATCGACACAAATAGCTTGTCCCATCCTTCTGGTACCTGTTACCATTAAACCGTCACATGTGTTGACAGACTACACTGAAATTATATGTTGAGCAAGACAGCAGAAGATTAAACAACGTCTAGGAAGACTTTAACACTCTTCCCTGTCAACATTTGTACAAAGACAAATAAAGAAGCAAGTAAATTAAATATCGTAATCTACATCGAAAAGATTAAGAACCTGAAGGGCTTGAAAATTGGAAAAGCTAAAATCAAACTTCTCTCCTGATTTAGTTGTAGAAGAAGTAGCTAGGTTCTTGTTCTGCCTCTTTAACATGAACATGTTTCTATTTTCTTTACCTTCCTCTGCTGCTGCTGCTGCTGCTGCATGAATGCTTTTACTACTTTACAACACGGAGGTGTGGCAGTGGTACTATCGTCCGTGTGAACCGAATCACCATTACCAACTATGAAAACAGTAACTAAAGATGATCAAGTGAGGGATACAAAGAAAGAAATATAATGATTGTTTGTTAGCTGTTGGTATATGCATCCTAGTCGTATTATTTTCTTCTTACTCCTTTTCTTTCAACATTTTTTTGGCGGAAAGAACACGACAAATATTTGGAACAATGACCGCTATATTATGTGTACATACTGATACAAGACACCAAAATGTACCTTCAAATTTATTAACAACTGGAATGGACTTTGGGAAATTGAAAATTTCACAATGTAGAGGTGATATGGCGATGTAAACAAACAAAATGAATACATACTATATTATTTTAATATTCCTATTGTAGGAATTGTGTTGTATTTGCCGTTTTACGGCGATGCCGCCTATAAGTTTTCAGACCATATTTTACGATTTATGGGTTGTTACAATATCTCGACAAGATTTTATACTTCAATAAAACTGTAAGGTTCTTGCAAACACTTATAATTCATGACAATTCGTAAGACCAACTCTGACCAAGTGATAATCATTTTGCATGATTAAGAAAGATGAACAGATTTGAAATTATAATTCAACAGATGATGGGGTGCAGCAAGATATTTCATAGTTTAGGTCTTTTTCCGAGATGGTGATGATTGATTGGTCATCAACATTGATTTGCACCACTGTAAACAAAGCCATATTGCACTGAAGTATGTCGGACTCTGTATAATTTGATACATTTTAACCTCTTTCAAATAGAATTTTTTGCGATTTTTGATTGACAATGCATCATGCTAACATAGCATTGAATCAGGTGTTTGCATTTTGCACCATTATTTTGCTTGACCACTACTTGAAACATACAATGCAGCGCATACAAGTTATACTGCAGCACGCAGCACGCGGGTGATGCTTATGTTCTATTAGGTAACATGCAGGAGTTTAAAAAAAAAAAGTAACATGCAAGAATTGACTCTGTTCTCAGATGCAAAATGAATGTTTATTCTGAGCTGGTGAATCACAAGAGGCAGAGCCTCAATGGATCTGACTGCTACATCATCCCACAATTTATACAGTTTCATTTTGGCACTTTCATATACAGAACCACAAAGTTTGTAAAAAGGAGAAAAGCGCGGCTGACTTTTTTTTTTTTTTTGCTAATTTAAGCGCGGCTGACTTGATTTGCTGTTTGAACACTTTCTCGTACAAGCCCTGCAATTTATGTAGGAGGATGTGAATAAATACGCCTCATTTTTACAGCGTTTCAAGAACTTTAGATCTTTAACATCATTATATGTAGAAGGCCTTTCTTGTAAGATTGTCAACTTCTGCTTGGCCTTTTACGAAAGAGGAACGGATTCTGTGAAAGTACATCAAGGGGAAAGATACTTAACTTTAGCATCCTGTATGAATCTTAGAAGAACTTAAACCTAAATGTAAACGTAACTATGTAACAACATTGCATGTTCATTAAGATTAAGCAAATATATTTACTTCCGGAATGTCATAAGACTTGCGTTGATGTACAGAGCCAATTAAGTAACAAGACCATTGCATTGATGGAAATCTCAAACTTTGATTTGCTATCAAACTCTTATCTACGACATTGAGAAAAGACGATGAGGAACACTTCAATTGCTGCTATTAAATATAAATACATAATTTTTTATTTTACATTTGAAACTTGTATTACTGTATAAGAATAGAAATATGAGGTGAAGGGTTAACTTAGAAGGGGATCTACATATCTAGATTTGTCTTTACTTCCTGTCAAACTTGAAAGAATACAATGCACAACTCCTGCGAGAAAAAAGCCAAAGAACCAAGCATTGTTGTAAATAACCATAAGTGGACCAGGAACAGCAGCTAAAACTCCAAGCTTCTCTAAGAATCCAGGAATCACAGGTAAAATGCCAATGATCAAAGCTGCTAGTGCTGATATATTATATCCACCACTGTAATAGTATTCCCCTTGAGTATTCATGGTGTACATGCCCTTAATACTCAACTTTGTACCTTTTAAAACATAGTAATCTGCTAAAATTATCCCCCCAATGGGCCCCAACAATGCAGAATATCCAACTAGCCATGTGTACACAAAGCTTTCACTTGAATTAAGGAGCCTCCAGGGTTGAAATAAAATTCCAAGCAGTGCTGTTAAAAGTGCACCTCTTCTGAAGGTAAAAATGGATGGACTAAGATTGACTAGTGCATTGGCTGGAGCAACCACATTTGCTGCTATATTTGTTGTGATTGTAGCCAAACTGATTCCAAGAATGGCAAGAATTGTAGTTGTGAATCCACCAATTTGTCCAAGAAGCTCAATTGGACTTGAAATTACACGTCCGAAAATTACTTGAGTTGATGATGTTACTGCTAGCCCAACAAATGTGAATGCACCCATAAACAGGGGAAGGCCAACCTGGCCAATTATCTGATCTTTCTGACTCTTAGCGTATCGCGTAAAATCTGGAATATTAAGTGCCAGAGTGGCCCAAAAGCTTATATTTGCAGTTAAAGATGGAAAAAACAATGACCAAAACTCGGAAGAAGATAGCGTAGAAGACATGGACAACATGTGACCAAAGCCACCAGCATTAACATAAGCCCATATTACCAATGCAGATGTAAGTACAATCAGAATGGGAGCAGAGTATTTTTCAAGAACTCTGATTCCTTCCATTCCTTTCCAAACAACAGTCAATTGCGCAAGCCAAAATGCAATAAAACAAGAAAATTCAAGTGGAGAAGTCCCAAGCCATGGTAAAGATTGAGACAAACCAGAGTTCTTGACACTTTCTGGCAAAAGCAAGAAAATTGCTTCTCCACCAATCCATGTTTCAATGCCATACCAACCACAACCAACCAAAGCTCTAAGCAAAGTTGGAATGTGGGCACCCCTGATACCAAAAGATGATCTCGCCAGCACCGGAAAAGATATGCCATAGCGTGTGCCAACATCTCCAGTAAGGACCAATGGGATCAACAAGATTATGTTTGCGGTGACAACTGTTGCAATTCCTTGCCACCAAGCCATGCCAAGATCAACAAGACTACCAGCAAGATAGTAAGTTGGCACTCCAACAACCAGTCCAATCCATAAACTAGCCATTTCCCACCCCGAAAAAGTCCTCTGAGCTGATGTTGTTGGCTTAAGATCATCATTTGTGAGAGTTGGATCGGGTTCGAAATCATCAAATAAGGGATTAGCTGAGGAGATATTAGACGACATGGGTGTAAAAAAATGATCCTTGTGATATAAAAAATGGTGTCTTTTGTTGACAGATAGCTTTGGAGTTGATAATATGTTTGATACATGAGATGTGTAACTAAGATTGGAATGAGAGTAGGTTGCAGAAGTAAGAGCAGTGTGGGGATGGGGATGATGGAGATGGAGGCTCAAACATTTTGACACCATGGCTGGCTCAACAAAATAGATTCAGATTGAGGGTTGGAGTGGGATCAGTTTAAGGCCAAGTAGATACCTTTTGAGTGGAGGATATATACACACATCACAAGTTACTATTTTTTTTTTGTGGAATCTTACTGAATTTGTGTGCGGGAGACTGGGAGAGAGCGGAAGGAACTAGGAAAGTTAAGTGGCTGACTTTCTTCTATCATATCTCTAGCGGGTTAATCGGCTATTTCACAATTGAACTTGTGCTCAACTTGCAGTTAGGTAATCGAATTTAAAAAGCTTGCAGTCAACTCATCAAAATAATTAAAACTTGCAATTGGCCAACTGCCGTTAACTCCATATAACATTCGTGACGGAAAAGTGACGTGGTGTGCTGATGTGTTAAAAATTATACACATGATATGCTGATGTGTTAAATAATTTAAAACTTATTATTTTAAAAATTCTTAAATTATTTTAAAACTCTTAAAAACTATTACATTATTATTTCTTTTCATTTTATTCATCTGTTTCGTCCGCACCATTCGCCTCAATTCATACCACCACTCTGTTGGACCACTACAGCCCTCGCCCTCCGTCCCGCTGTAGCGCCGCCTTCATCCCGCATTCACACCCATCGCCGAACAACCCATTTCTCCTCAACCAGCCTCCACTCATTTCTCCTCGACCAGCCTCACCCATCTTCTTCCCCGCCTGCAAATCATCTCTTCCACCTATCTCATCCCCTCCATTCTCCTCTCTTTCAATTTGCACATCCACCGCGCCGCCCGTACAGTCACTCCGTTCACCTTTCATTCCTCCACTCCTCCCATCACTCAACTTCCGTTTTCTGCTGTCCCTTCACCAACAGCCTCCCTTTTCTTTCACCACCAATCCAACCGCCCTTAGCCCACCTCTACCGCCATCATCCCCTCAACCCACCTCCGTTTATCAACATCTCTCGACCTTCCACAACAACCCTTTCCATCGACCCAATTCAAGCACCACCACTAACCTACTCAACCCCCCTACAACACCCATTTCCTTCTCCTCCTTCACCTGTTCGACAAACCCCAACCAGTTCGAAACTTAAACAATCACACAAAAACACAAAAAATTACGAAACCTAGAAAGAATTATTTAAACCAACATAATATTGATCAACAGTTTTCAACCATCCAACATCATCATGAGTGTGAGGCATAAGATCCAAATTCAACTCCTATTCATATCAAAATCGCAGTAACAATCGAATCTCAATTTAAAGTCCAAATTTTCGAATTTTGCAGAATTGAAAACAAGTGATATGGTTCTATGAAGCTTGAAGAGAAGAAGAATTTGATTGTAAATATCAGGGGATTCGGTTGGAAAAACAGGAGAAAAAATCGAGGCTTGATTGTTGAATGAAAGAGAGAGAAACGGGAGATATTAGAGAGAATACCGGGAGAAAAATTAGAGATTTGTTTGTAAGAGAAAGAAAAAGAAATAAAAAGGTACAAGTCTATGTGGCAGCTGATTTGTCAGATGTGAGGAGAGAGAAAGTCTATGTAGTAGCTTATGTGTACAAAATTAACGGACCTACGTTAAAAGTCAACAAAATTTAACGGACGTGCAAGTTTTTAATAGTTTAATTATGAGATTGTAAGGTTTAACTAGTCTGATGACGTTGATGCAAGTTTTTGAGTTCGATTATTCACTGCAAGTTGAGTACGAGTTGAATTATGAAATAGCCAATTAACCCGATCTCTAGCACAAGCACATCATATATACAGGGCATGTTTGGTTACGATTTAAAATAAGTTTTTATGGACTTATTTTCGAGTAAAAATTTCATATTTTAATAAATTTTTTATACAAGTATTTAATGTATGTTTGAGATTATATAAGTTGCAAAAAAAAGTTAAAAATCTTTAACTTTGTTTTAAAAAAAGTTGACTTATTCTGAAAAATAAGTTCTTCCCAAACATCCCATTGTAATTTACCAAAAACTTAATCATAGAGTAATGGTTCAATCCAAAAAGTTGAAATTTCTTGCGACGCTTTATTCAATTGTTTATTTGTTAAAAAAAAATTTAAAAAAAGATTGTGTATATCATGGCATTAATATTTTTGGACATGTTGATGCAAAAAGAGCACCTTAATTATAGAGGAAGAATTAAAAACAGAAGAGTTGTTCATTGGTTTGTCATGCACAGTGATTTTGTATGGTATTTGTAAGCTGCACTCTGGACATGCAACCTTCACCGGAGCTTGTATCCGGTTTTAACTATATATGCAATTTCTAATACATTTGGGCCATATTTGTTGTGTGGGATTATAGTCCAATGATTATAGTCTAAGCCTTATAATCATTTCAGTATTATCCTAAGAATTATAATCCTTTAAATTATCCAAAACTATGTTTGTTTAGAAGGATTAAATCAAGGATTGGATTATAATCCTTTAAATTTTAATCCCATGTATGTTTTGAGTGATAGAATATGGGATTGGACTATTATCCTTTAAATTTGTTAATCCCATGTTTGTTTGTCATAGGATTATAGTGAAGGGATTATAATCCTTTAAAAAATGACTTGTTAGAGGAGATTAAATAATACATCCTCCAACCAAGTATTAGAGGGGATTATAATCCCATCCTCCAATCCAACAAAATAAACATGAGATTGATATTTTAAAGAATTATAATCCTTGAACTAATCCTAAATATCATTTTATAAAACAAACATGAGATTAAATTTTTTAAAGTATTATAGTCATATCCCTTACTTAATCCCATGAAACAAACATGACCATATGCCATGTTTGTTTTGCGGGATTATAATCCAAGGATTATAGTTCATACATTATAATCCTTTAAATTTAATCCCAAGGATTATAATCCTTTAAATTATCCAATATCATGTTTGTTTAGAAGGACTAAATGGAGGATTGGACTATGATTCTTTAAATTTTTATCCCATGTTTGTTTTGAGAGATAGTACATAGGATTGGACTATTATCCTTTAAAATTGTTAATCTCATGTTTGTTTGACATAGGATTATAGTGAAGGGATTATAATCCTTTAAAAAATGACTTGTTAGAAGGGATTATGTAATACCTCCTTCAACCAAGTATTAGTGAGGATTATAATCCTATCCCTTCTAATCCAACGAAACAAACAAAGAATTAATATTTTAAAGGACTATTATCCTTTTGTTAATCCTAAATATGTTTTTACGAAACAAACACGAGATTAAATATTTTAAAGGATTATAATACTATCCTCTAGGGGTGTTCATTAAACCGCACAAACCGCAAAAACCGCCCGCACCACACCGCATCGCGAAGCGTGGTTTTTATTTGTCGTGGTGCGGTTGCGGTTTAAAATCTTGACAAACCGCGCGGTGCGGTGCGGGTTGCGGTTTGAAATTTCAGTCACGCGGTTCAAACCGCACCGCAATATTTAATAATATATATGTGTGTGTATATATATATGTGTGTGTGTGTGTGTGTTATAAGTCTACCAGCGGTGAGTCTATTTAAATTAACAGGTCAAGTCCAAACTTATTAAATTAATACGTCACGGTGAAGTATTTATTACATTATATATATTAATTCATCCTTTATTTACTTTCATATTATACAAAAAACTAGCTTAATTATTATAAATTTAGTAATATAGATTACCAGCATGTTTTTATTTTTAATTATAGACTGATGTGTTGGCTGAAGATTAACTAAATAAACAAGCAATGTACATTAAATTCTCAAGATATGCTTTGATGTTCGAGTTATTATGTTAGTACGTCCTAAGAGTTTGAGGCACCAACTGCAAAATAAAATAACAAAATGATATGTAGGTATAAATTACATAAAAATGAGTGAAGCAAATCAAATTACTGAGAACTTAATTTATATTATCAAAAAAATTATTTATTTCATTTAATAATTAATATTATTAATTTTTAAATGTATAAACCGCACAAATCGCACCACACCGCACCGCGTTTTCATGGTGTGGTTTTCGCGGTTTTTGTATTACGTGGTGCGGTCGCGGTTTGGAATTTTGTTCAAACCGCATGCGCAATTTGATTTGCAGTTTGAGGAAAAAACCCGCATCGCTCACACTGCGAATATCCCTACTATCCTCCATCTAATCCCATGAAACAAACATGGCCTTAGAGTCTAAATTGGTTGATTGGATGCACTGAACACTATGATTTAGAATATCACGTTTTCCACACTTTGAGCCTCCAGTAGGCTGCCACACTATATACATTTTTTTAACTTTCAAGCATATAAGAGAAGTCCAACAACGTATAATAAAATATAGTGTCCTAGTAATTTAAGTCATGATTTTTGTATATCAATTCTAATAACATGCCATATACTTGTGCCTTAAAAATTAAAACAATACAGTAAAACCTCAATAAATTAATATAGTTGGGACCTAAGAATTCTATTAATTTAGAGAGGTATTAATTAATCGATAAATTAATAATTTTTAATTTATAGAGAATTTTTGACATCAAAGAAAATTAATTTCCAATTACATACATTTAAATAGAATGTCTTGTACAATTTATGTTTTATACTTAATTCAATATATATTGTTTACAAATTTAATGAGTATTTGCGAGATTCAAAGTAAATATTCATGTATATTTAGATGATATCAAGAATAAAACAACAATTTTCGAACCTTTTTCACGTAAAAAAGCACCCAAGATATCGAAAACATTGATTAATAATTTTTTAATGCTTTACGAAAACACCACATTCGAACTTTTGGATGCAATATAGATGGTTAATGATGAGTTTCATATAAATTCAAATTTTAAGAACCGTAGAATAATATTTTACAAAAGTGTAATACATATATTTTTATGATTATAAATGAATTATTAATTTATAATATTATCGGGACCATATATTTATACAGGATTTTCAAAAAAATTATTATCTTATTATCTTATCGAAATTGATCATTTTTTTAACTGACCCAAGTTGGGACCGGACGAAATTATTAACTTAGAGAGATTATTAATTTATCGAGTATTAATTTAAGGAGGTTTTACTGTAATATATTTGAATTAGAATTGGAGGGAAGGGAAAAAAGAGAGGAGAAAGAAGTGTAGAAAAGGAGAGAGATTAATTTTTTATTGTTAAAAATGATTTAAGACAAGTATAGAGGTGCCATAAAAGAAGGGCATGAGATGGATGTCCTAGTATTTTAAGACACCACTAGAACCTTGTTGGAGCACAAAAAGTGACTAAATATCCTAAATATTGATTTAGGATAATATTTAGGAAATCGTTGTACTTACTTTTAGAGCACTAAATTCAACACTTAATCACCAACCAAATAGAAAATGGGCGGTACAAAAAGAGCTATTGGAGAAACGTGTGAAGTTAAATTGAAAGCAAAGGTTAATATAAAAAAATTAAGGTTGACCTTGAACCATGTGGAATTGGAATAATATTAAAGGTATCGGGATCATTTAAACTATTGATTGACATGGACACATGGTACATAAATAAGTAGTCGTCGAATCCAGTTATGTGCATAGGACAACCAGGCATCCAGGGCCTCCAGAAGAAAACATATATTAGTTTGGGCCTGGATCCAAGTTACATTAAACTTGTGGACCTAATCAAGAATGAACGAAGTGCAAGTTTGTAGAATTATATTTCAACTTTAGTTTTACTGGAAAAATTGTTGTCCATGTAAGTGCAAGTTCAACCATTGGAGTATGTTTTGTAATTATTAAATCAAAATAGTAGCCGATCTATTATGACGACCATAGTCTAAATTTGGCTCACAAAGTCGAGAATTTTAAACTCGAAAGAGATACAAAATACAAGATTAGAAAAACATAATCGATTCGACATAATAAATTTGTTCAAAAAAGGTTTTCTTTTTTATTTTTTATTTTTATAAAAGAAAAAAAAAACCTGCAAGTGATGAGCTCTTTTGATGAATCCAAACAAGATCGTAACAGCAAAGAAGATGTCATCGGAATAATATGTTGGTTACATATGACGTGCAAAATGTGTTATTGTCTCCTTTTCCCAACAGTTCTTTCTTTATGGTAAGCAAAGCAAGCATTTAGGCAAAAAGCACATGTACAGTTCATTTCTTGATTCATACCCACTATATATACAAACCTCTCCTTATTGTATGATTAAATTACGAGATTTCATATAAAGTTTAGATTACTCTTGCCACTTATTTATATCTTATTACTTTGCTTCTCATGAATTGATTTCTCGTTGGAGATTCTCTTCATTTTATAAGTGGTTTACGTTAGTGATGTAGTGTATTTTTTTGTGTTCGTTCACAGGGAGACAGGTTTTATTAATTTTAATTTAATTGTCACAAATTTTATATTAAAAACAATTATTAAAAAATTTATATAACTAAATAACGCAAATAAATTTGTTTTAAAATCGATTAACTTAAAGTCTAGGGTGATCGGGTTAACCATGTTTACACCAAAACAATTATATAGATGTAGTAATTTAACGGATTTAAATAATTAGAGCATATGTTAATCTTTCTCAAGCATTAACGCTCTCGGAAATCCAATTATGCTCTCGCACTAAAATTCAATTCCGCTAATCGTATGTATGCCTCTAGTGAATAAAATCTCTCGATCTATTATTCCTATTCACAAATAATTAATTAATGATACCGGCCGATAACACAAATTAGATTTTATAACATATCGATTAGAATTATTTTATATCCGTTAAACAACTAATAAAATTAAAGCACTATCATGGTGTAAACATGGCTTCCCCTTATACCCTAGAAATAAACTACTCACACATGCTATTAATAGAAACGACAAAAATATTTAAACAAGACATACAAAACTTATATTAATAAACAAGATAAAATTTAGGAGTACCTCAAATTTACAATAGAATGGAGAATCAAGCCAAATAGTACATAAAAGAGAGGAAAGAAAATCAAGTCCCTAGCTCCAAAATATTAGCCGAATGAAAGGATGGTAGAATCAAAAGATATAAAGTGGTGAGTGCTTTTTCTATGTCTCAGTTGGTGTCTTTAGTTCGTGGCCTGTGTCTTTCCTTTTATAGGATTTTGTTTGCATATGAATGCAAATTCAAAGTCTTTATTCAAGGCTGCTGCTTTTGTTTTTCTTCTTCAAAGTTTGCTGCTCTTCTTCCAAGTCTGCTCCGTAATTCACTGCATGCGACTTTTGAAATAATGACTGGCTTTGGGGTGTGTTTGGAATATTCCAATTTGCTCCAAATTTCTAATTCTTTTTCCTCCTTCTTTTATTTCTTCTTTGCACTTTATTTCTTTATTTTGGTATTTCTTTATTTTCCGAATTTCTTCCAACTTTAGCTCCAAAAATAGCTCTTTAAGCTCAAGTTCTTCCAATTTAGAAATTCTTGTCTTCCTACAATAAAACATCAAAATTAATTAAATAAATATCCAAATCAATGCAAAATGCAATTAAATATGGGAATAAAATTATCTAAAATGTATATAAAAATATATCTTATCAAACATCCCCACACTAAGCATTTGCACGTCCTCGGGCAAATAAGCGAAATAAAAACTAAATCCTAATATCACTTTCGTAGATGACACGATTGCATTGAGCATATGCAACAAGCCGTTAAACCCCTAGGCAGCCCTAGTAGGACGAGTGTTGTCTCGTGAGGGTTTATAGTGAATTTACCCACAAAATTCATTTTTTTCTGCCAAGTCTCAAATATGCAACCTATCATAGTACTCCACACTAGTAAACCTCAATTGCACAGTACTGAAAGTCTGTTCACTTACACATCATATGCACAAGACTATCCAAGTAAGCACACAGTCTATATAGACAAAAAGATCATGAAATATATATCAATGCCGCATTCAGTGAGTAACATGCTAGGGATAGAAAATTCTCACACAACTCTCAAATCACACAAGTGTATAGGTGAAGTGTATTCGCTCAAGTTCAATCAATTAAGTTATGTGCTACCATATGCTTGGTTGTCCACCAAATCTCCACTACTTTGTATACTTGCATGCATAAATCAAAAGGTCTTTGTTAAAGGTTGTAACGTGGCTAAGGTGAAGGGTAGGAAATCAAGAAAAAGGCTAACAAGTGGCTAATTTGACAAACTAATAGAGCACAATGTTCATTTTTAATTAAAGCACTCAACATGAAATTTCGATCATGTAAAAGGTGATTAAGCTTTCACAAGAATTAAACCCCAAGCACATATTGTCATGTACTTTCCCATTTTCATATTGCACAAACCAATGAACAAAACTCTATTTTTATTTTATTCTTTCTCTTTTTTTTTTTTTTTTTTTTTTTCTTTTTTTTTCTTTTTTTTTTCTTTTTTCTATTTTTTTTTTTTTTCAATTTTTTTTTCTTTTTCTTTATGATCCCCACCAAATTTTCACACTTTAACAAAGATATCCCCATACTATGCGCTCACCAACCCCTAAATGAATCAAAGTGCTCTACTAGTAAATCAAGACAAGAATAAACAAGTAGGCTCAAAAATTCAGATCGGTGATAAACAAAAATATCGGATAAAAAGCTCAAAAGGGGTTTACTAAGGATATATGATTCAAGGGTACTGTTTGGATCAATACGGTTAATCCTAGTGCCTTTATCATTTTCATGCATGCAAATATCATGTAATCTCAAAATGGTTTAAAGCAAGTTCTAGAGCGACATACTTAATGATGAACAACACACAACAATAAAAATTCGATTGATATAAGATGTACCAATCATAAATTAGGCTCAAAATCTCACTGGGTGAAAGCATGTTTTAGTACTCACTAAAATTGACAATGACAAATCTCAAGTTTTATAATTTTCGCAAGCACGTACAAGGAATCATCAAGTAACAAATAACTTTCAGAGATATGACATGTCAAATAATCATGCAAAATAAGCTCACAAGATGTGTACCTATCCTTGTTAACACACTATGAGACGAGGCAATTAATTTTCTAATTTTCTGATTTTTTTTTTTTTTTTTTTTTTTGGATTTTTTTTTAAATTTTATGTATTTACACTAAAAACCCTAAATGAAAACATCCCCACACTTAAATCATGCATTGTCCTCAATGTATGCAAATAAAAATGAGATATGAGCAAAAGAGAACGAAAACTCCCCTTTCCTTCCGCAATTCTTTTCACATAGCACGAATACTCCCCTTAGCTTTTCCTTCCCAAAAATAGATTTAAATCCGTGTCAGCAACCTTTTCCTTGCCTTTAGCACGCCTTTTAGCTTCTTGCTCATCCACCTTTTCCCCCTCAGTTGGGGTATCCTCCAGAATAGTTGGATGCGGAGTTGGGAAATTAGAAGAAGCTGAAGCTGTTTTCATCAAGTAATTAATCGCATGACCAAACTGGGCTGCCATGGAGCTTATTTGAGCCTGGATTGCATCATTTTGAACAAGTTGCAGATTTCTGATTTCTGCAATGGACTCACGGATATGCGGCAACTCGTTCTCCAGTGTTTGGACCCGTGCAAGGAGTCCGTTGAATCCTGCTCTGGTTACAGGTGCATTTGGTTGAACAGGCTGCCCACTCTCATGCTCTGCTTGTGTTTCTCTCAACTTTTGTCCAAAACTTTGACCGAGATGCGAATCTGCAAATGAAATCATGGTAGCCCCTTTGCCGGATGGTGCAGTGAAAGTTCGGGAGCTTCCAACCTCTCGTGAAGCAAGTTGCTGACCACTGGAAAAAAGTGATAAATCTGGAAAGAGATCCAGGGATTTTCTCTGTGGGAGGTTAAACTTGAATGGATTAAACGGCGCAAGACCCACGTTTCCCTTGAATGCCTCGGGTTCGTTAGGTTTACTCCGTTTAGCAGGAGGTAGATCGGCTGATGTGACAAACCTCATCTGTGGTGCTGTTCTTACCGGCCTTGGTAGCAACGGAAGTGGGATAGTCTTCAGATATTCCGTTAAGACTGTGGGCACATCCGTATAGCTCTTATTGCTTAAGTAGTTGATTACATTCTTCTTCATGGTAGAACATTCTTCCTCTCGACCAGTGTCCAAGCGTATCCTGTCTGCATCACTCAAAAAATCATTCAATATTAACTGCAGAAATCTTGGATATAAACATTCGACCCTCTGAGTCCGGGCATCCCTTGTTCCTAAGTGCTTCATTTTCAAAATAATTTGACTAAGCACTATCTTACCAAAATTAATCCTCGAATTATTTGCAACCGCATACCCAATTTTTTGAATAAAATCAGGTATTCTATCTAGATTTGTTCTAGCTGAGGAAAAAACATGGTTAAGGATATGGAAGAAGAAATTCCAGTACTGGGTTAGATATGTTCTAGAGAGATTACCAGTACTGAAATTGCTATCTTGGTACCTTATGTGACGAAAGAACCCTTCGATCTGGTCAGGTGTGGGATCGGCAACGAGATTTTCCGTAGGAAAATGGAGGATTCGATTAACATCCCGTTCGGTGACCCTAATCGACCTATCGAACAATTGAAATGTGATTGCACTTTCGTCCACTCTAGAGGTGTCGACGGCACTGCAATACAACTCACGCAAGGCATCATGGTTCAGCTTCACCGGTGTAACTAGAGCATATCGGACTATTGAATGCTCATTCAGAAATTGAGCCCAAGCCTGAAACTGCTCGTGCCGGATGGTTTCCTGGATGGAAGTGGGATTAACTCTAGCAATCCAGAAGCTTCCTTGCAATGCCATTCAGCTAGATGATGAGATTTTTTTCTTGAGGAGTTTGAAATATGCTCTGAGTATCTGTATAGCTGAAAGGATGAACTTTAACACAGACAAAAAAAACTCAATGATTTATGAAGAAATATTAGCGGGTTAGGTGATATAGTACAAGCTATCCACTTTCTTTTCTTCTTTTAGCCACAGCCTACTCTCGCTTTTGTCTACAAAGTCTTCCTCGAGCCACACAATGCTCTTTCTTTTTCAACAAAAAATATTTGCATCAATTCAGTGGGGATGAGTTCTCGATGAACAATTATATAAAAGAAGAAAACAAGAAATCCTAAAAATTACAAAATAAATAAAAAAAAATATGAAAAGATAGAAAAAACTCCCCTAATAGCTCGCCCTAACCGTTGGGTTGCCTCCCAATAAGCGCTCTTTTACCGTCATTAGCTTGACTTCTGCCTTCGAATCAAGGTTTCATGGAGAGATTGTCGAGCCGAATCGTCTCCATTTTTCCAACAAATGCGCCGTCCACATATAATTTAAGGCGTTGACCGTTTACCTTAAATTTTTCTCCATCTTGCCCCATGATTTCAATAGCACCATGAAATTTAACTCCAGTTACAGTGAAAGGTCCGGACCATCTAGATTTGAGTTTCCCAGGAAAGAGTCGGAGCCTTGAGTTAAATAACAGAACCTTGTCACCAACTTGAAACTCACGTTGTTGGATCATTTTGTCATGCATTTTCTTCGTTCTCTCCTTGTAAAGCCGGGAATTATCATAAGCATCAAATCGAATCTCATCCAATTCATTCATCTGAAGAAGTCTTGCTTGCCCCGCAGCCTTTAAATCCATGTTGAGCTCTTTTACAGCCCAAAAAGCGCGATGTTCCAATTCCACTGGCAAGTGACATGCCTTGCCATATACTAACCGATATGGGGTGGTGCCAATAGGGGTCTTATATGCTGTCCGATAAGCCCACAAAGCATCATCTAGCTTCAAGTACCAATCTCTTCTAGATTTTGCAACCACCTTCTCTAGAATGCTTTTAATTTGACGATTTGAAACCTCCACTTGGCCACTTGTTTGAGGATGATAAGCAAGACCAACCTTGTGAGTGACACCATACTTCTTCAACAAAGTTTCAAATTGTCGGTGGTGAAAATGAGAACCGCCATCACTTATCACGGTTCTTGGAACTCCAAAGCGCGGGAAGATGATTTTCTTGAAGAGATTCATAACAACCTTAGAATCATTGGTGCGCGATCCAATTGCTTCAACCCATTTGGAAACATAATCAACTGCAACTAAGATGTATTTCATCCCATAAGAGGTTGGGAATGGTCCCATAAAATCAATACCCCATACATCAAATATCTCGACCTCAAGAATACCGGTCTGAGGCATCTCATTGCGTTTAGAAATATTACCCGTTCTTTGACATGCATCACACGCCAAACAGAAAGCACGAGCATCCTTAAATAGAGAAGGCCAGAAGAATCCGGATTGAAGTACCTTAGCAGCAGTTTTAGAAGTACCATGGTGCCCTCCACATGCAAGAGAATGACAATGCTTGAGAATGTCATTAACTTCAAACTCAGGGACACATTTACGAAAGATCCCATCAGCACACTTTCGATACAAGAAAGGGTCATCCCAAAAATATTGTTTAGCATCATGATGGAACCGCTTTCGTTGTTGATAGGTCAAGTCTGGAGGATGAGAGCCACTCACACAAAAATTTGCAAAGTCTGCATACCATGGAGTTTTAGTGGCAACAGCAAATAAATGATCATCAGGAAAAGAGTCGTCAATAGGAGTATCAGATGCAACATCTGATGTGAAACGCAGTCGTGAAAGATGATCTGCAACCACGTTCTCAGCACCCTTCTTGTCTTTGATTTCCAAGTCAAATTCCTGGAGTAACAGAATCCAACGAATAAGCCTCGGTTTTGCTTCTTTCTTGGCCAACAGATATCTCAGTGCTGAATGATCTGTGTGAACAATGATTTTGGAGCCAATGAGATAGGTCCGAAACTTGTCAAGAGCATAGACCACAGCTAGAAGTTCCTTCTCAGTAGTAGCATAATTGACCTGAGCTTCATCCAAGGTTTTACTTGCATAGTAGATGGCATGCAATACCTTGTCTTTCCTTTGACCGAGAACGGCTCCCACAGCATAATCACTTGCATCACACATGATTTCGAATGGAAGGCTCCAATCTGGAGGTTGTATGATTGGTGCACTAATTAAAGCTTCCTTGATCCTGTTAAAAGACTCCAAACAAGCGTCAGTAAACACAAAGGTGGCATCCTTAAGCAACAATTGAGTGAGGGGTTTTGCAATTTTTGAAAAATCTTTTATAAAACGACGATAAAAACCCGCATGACCAAGGAAACTCCTCACTCCCTTGACATTAACAGGAGGAGGAAGCTTCTCAATCACCTCAATTTTTGCTTTGTCAACCTGGATGCCACGTTCAGAAATCAAGTGACCAAGTACCACTCCTTCATTTACCATGAAGTGGCACTTTTCCCAATTCAAAACCAAATTCACCTCTTCACAACGTTTAAGCACTTTTGAAAGATTATGCAAACATACATCAAAATCAGACCCATAAACACTGAAATCATCCATAAATACTTCCATGATAGACTCTATGAAATCAGAAAATATGGAAGTCATGCAACGCTGAAAAGTAGCAGGGGCATTGCACAATCCAAAAGGCACTCTACGATATGCAAAAGTACCATATGGGCAAGTAAATGTAGTCTTTTCTTGGTCATCAGGATGTATAGGGATCTGAAAGAACCCTGAATATCCATCTAAATAGCAAAAGTACTTATGCTTAGCAAGCCTTTCAAGCATCTGATCAATAAATGGGAGAGGGTAATGATCTTTTCTAGTAGCAGTGTTTAACTTACGGTAATCAATGCACATTCGCCAACCGGTGACAATTCGAGTGGGAATTAATTCATCTTTATCATTCTTAATTACCGTTGTTCCTCCTTTCTTAGGAACTACCTGAACTGGGCTTACCCATTTAGAATCGGAAATCGGGTAAATGATGCCCGCGTCTAACAACTTCAAAACTTCTTTTTTAACAACCTCTTGCATGTTAGGGTTCAAGCGACGTTGTCCCTGTATGCAAGGCTTATGGTCATCATCTAAGTGAATTCTATGCATGCAAAAGTCTGGGCTAATCCCTGTAAGATCATCAATACTATACCCAATAGCTTTTTTATGCACACGCAAAACAGTAAGAAGCTTAAAAACCTGGTTATCATCAAGACTAGAGCTAACAATCACAGGACAAGTCTTTTCATCATCAAGAAACACATATTTAAGATTAGATGGCAAAGGCTTTAACTCCAACTTCTTTACCTGAGGTTGACCACAAGAAGTGACAGTGTTGGTTACCTCACAATTCGGATCAGCTACACCATCCAACTCAAGAATCAATGAATCGACCTCAGCATGTCCTTCTCCTTCGTATGCTTCAAGCATGAGCACTGCTTCCAATGCATCATTCAATAGAATCTGAGGCATCTCATCTTGGACAATTTCATCTATAACATCAATCCTGCAGCAAGTATTCTCAAGCAAAGGGGATTTAAGAGCAGAGGTTAGAGTAAAAGTAATTTT
The DNA here is from genome assembly GCA_036435485.1 of Saposhnikovia divaricata. Classification (NCBI taxonomy): domain Eukaryota; kingdom Viridiplantae; phylum Streptophyta; class Magnoliopsida; order Apiales; family Apiaceae; genus Saposhnikovia; species Saposhnikovia divaricata. The sequence goes on from CM071598.1 coordinate 65,053,288, forward strand.
ATCATCACCAACGCTCAATGTGAGAGTCCCACTTTTAACATCAATAACAGCACCTGCAGTACAGAGAAATGGTCTACCTAAAATAATAGGTATTTGGCTATCCTCTTCCATATCTAGAACTACAAAGTCTACAGGAATATAGAATTTTCCAACCCTAACAGGCACATCCTCTAAAATTCCAAGAGGATATTTTATCGAACGGTCTGCCATTTGCAAAGTCATCTGTGTACATTTTAATTCTCCCATGTTTAATTTTTGAAAAATCGAGAGAGGCATGACTGAGACGCTAGCGCCTAAATCACATAAAGCTTTATCAATAAACAATGCACCTAAATGACACGGGATCGAAAAACTACCAGGATCTTTAAGCTTAGGTGGAGACTTATTCTGTAAAACAGCACTACACTCCTCAGTAAAAGCTACTGTCTCTACCTCACCAAAGGACCTTTTCTTAGTGAGAATATCCTTGAGAAACTTTGCATATGATGGAACTTGAGAAATTAAATCAGTGAAAGGAACTGTTACCTCAAGGTTCTTGACAAGTGTCATGAACTTACCAAACTGCTGGTCCACCTTAGCTCTGTTCATCCTGCTAGGGAATGGGAGCTTTGGCACAAATGGTGGAGGGGTGGCTGCAGCCTTTTCTTTGTCCTTTTCCTTGCTTTCCTCAGTTTCACCTTCGTTTGTGTCTTCAACAACTTTCTCTACCTTGTCTTCCTCAGAATTCTCTTTTCCTTTCTTAGTAGGAACATCGTCAGTAGGCATTGGAGGAGCATCATATGTATGACCACTCCTAAGAGTAATGGCATTCACATTTTCCTTTGGCTGAGTTGGTTGTGCCGGTAGAGAGCCTTGTTGCCTTGTAGACGAAGAACTAGCCATTTGAGCAATCTGAGTTTCTAGCATCTTATTATGAATCTCCATCTGGTTCATCTTCCTATTGGTATCCTCCATATTCTTTTGCATTTGCAACAATATCTTCATCATATCACCTTGATTATCAGCCTGTGCAGCTTGATTGGCTTGAGGAGCATAATTCTGATAGGGCTTTTGAAATCCAGGGGGATTCATAGGTCCTTGCGGAGGCCTATACTGCTGCTGTGGAGGAGGCTGATATGACTGCTGATATTGCTGCTGCTGATTAGGAACATTTGAATTCTGGGCGTTATTGTTCCTATATGAGAAGTTCGGATGATCTTTCCAACCAGGATTGTAAGTGTTGGAATACGGATTGTACTGCTGCCTCTGTTGGAAAACATTTGCTTGCTCCATCTGAAAATTTTGTGAATTTTGAGCATTGTATTGGCAATCGTTACCATAGTGGCCTTGGATGCCACAGACTTCACAAACAGGATAATTTATAGGAGCCACGGATGACAATGCATTGATACTCATAGGTGGAGTAGAGGGCTGAGATGTCTTCAATGAGTGGATCTCCTGAGTCAATGCAGCGAGTTGAGATGATAATAAAGAATATGCATCCACTTCGAGTTTACCCCCTTTCTTGGCTGCTCTCGGGTTACTGAAGTGATTGGCAGCCAAATTTGAAAGAAAAGCATGTGCATCATCAACTCCTTTGTCTAGAAACACGCCACCTGCAGCGTTATCAACTGTACCTTTTGTTTCAGGATCAAGACCATTGTAGAAGCGTTTAAGCAGAAACCACTTCTCAAGACCATGGTGAGGGCATGCACGTTGATAATCCTTGAATCTGTCCCAAGCATCCCGAAGAGATTCGCCATAATCTTGCTTAAAACCCATCATCTTGTCGATCAAATCGTCTGTTCTGTTAGGAGGGAAGAACTCAGTTAAGAAAGCCTGAGCAATCTCATCCCACTCGGTCAAGTCAATATCATTCAACCATTTTTGAGCTTTGTCACGAAGAGAGAAACCGAACAACATGACTTTCAACTGGTCTGGAGTGACTCCCTGATGTTTAATGGTAGAACAGAGCTGTTGAAACCTTTGCAAATGAAGTGTAGGGTCTTCGGATGGAAGACCAGCAAACTGATTATGTTGGATCATACTGAGCAACGCCGGTTTGATCTCAAAGTTTGCTGCTTGAATAGCTGGCATAGCGAGACCAATCGGTACCCCACTCGGAGAAGGCTGCGAATAGTTCTTCAAAGATTTAAAAGGAAGGTTGGCCATTTTAATATCTGAGAAATGGATCTTTCGCTGCGTTTTATTTCTCTGTTTGTCGATGTATTGTTGCAGAGGTTCTCCGGAATCAAGACCCTGAGTAGAATCAGGAGTTATAATTTCGTCTTCTGTATACCTGTGCATCAACAACAAAAACAAGAAAAACAGTAAAATCGGTCTCAATTGGAACTAAAGTTCCAATGAGACAATGGAAAAATAGACTAAAAAAAAAAAAAAAAAATTTAACACAAAATTTATCAATTTAAACAAAATATAAAAAATGTATTTTTATTATTATTATTATTATTTTTTTATTTTTTTATTTTAAAAACAAGAAAATCACACTAGACAAAACTCACAAAAACATCTCTACAAATTTAAAAGAAGATTTAAACTATTTTAAACTAATTAAGTAAAAATGGAAAGATCTAAAAACTAATTTTAACAATTAATTAAAAATTATTTAAAATCTAATTAACTCCTATTTTTTTTTTTTATTATTATTATTATTATTATTATTATTATTTTTTTTCACAATTCACTGCATTGACCAAATTTCATAAAATAAAACAAAAACAAAAACATTATTCACTAAACAAACATCATTAGACAATAACATTACAAAAACAGCACTAGAAAACATTAAAATAACATCCCTAGAAAACTCAGCGAACAAACAGCAGAACTCGGGACAAACAATTCAGAACTCAGAATTTAACAAGGGACTCAGAAATAGACACTCCAACAAAACGAGTAACTCGAGGACTCTATAATTAATACCAATAATTGATTCAGCTAAACATTAACAGGACATAAAACTTAACAAGAATTCGAACCTAAGGCAGCAAAACTATTCGACTCGGCAACTCAGAAACTACTCAAGAAAATCACAATTACAATCCCATAAAAACACGGCCTACAACCAACTAGCAAAAACGCAGCCACGAGTTTACAAACGAAACCAAAACACCCAGTTAACTCGGCTGATAACTATTCGAAAAGAAACACGAATTCAAATAAAAAAAATACCACAGAGGAAATCAACAAAACTCAGACTTAGAACGACTCAGCAAGCAAAAACACGAAAACAGACTCACAAAACTCCAACAAAACAAAACTCCGTAGACCAAACCCAGAATCAGTGAACTTAACCCAACAGCGTTTGTTATGTGTTTGTTTCCGTGTTTGGGCTGGGAACCAGTTGGGGTTTTGGAGGTTACGGTGACTGTTGGAGGAGGGGGAAGAAGGGAAGAGGAGAGGTTGCAGGCATGGGGTTGTTGTGCAGCGAGAGGAATAAACGCTGGTGGCGGAAGGCTGGAGAAGGGTGGAAAACAAATTGGCTGTGTGTTGGTTGTGTGTTTGTGCGAATAGCAAGGAAAAGGAGAGTGAATGGCGGAGTGATGGTGGCTGGTCGGAGGATTATATGTGGGGATGAGAGGAAGGGAAGGACTGTGTTGTGGGTGACGGGGGAAAAGGGAGAAGTGGCGTGGATAGAGTGGTGAAGATGGTTGTGGTGTTGTGATGGGAGGCGGAAGGTTGAAGGAGAGGGGACTGCGGTAGCAGTGGTGGGTGGTTCAAGAAAGAGAGAGGCTGTGGGCGGTTTGTGTTGGAAATGATTTGGGTTTGAACAAGAAGAAGTAAAACAGGGAAAAAACAGAGCAAAAGTTCTAGGCTTCGAATTTCAACAAATTAAAAACAGATAAAAACGTACTCCAAATTTATAAATCTAATATTTTTGTGATTTTTTTTTTTTTTTTTTGAATAAAATCTAAACTGTAAGAAACAATTAATTTAAAATCAATAATTTTTGCCTCCCCGGCAGCGGCGCCAAAATTGATGTAGTGTATTTTTTTGTGTTCGTTCACAGGGAGACAGGTTTTATTAATTTTAATTTAATTGTCACAAATTTTATATTAAAAACAATTATTAAAAAATTTATATAACTAAATAACGCAAATAAATTTGTTTTAAAATCGATTAACTTAAAGTCTAGGGTGATCGGGTTAACCATGTTTACACCAAAACAATTATATAGATGTAGTAATTTAACGGATTTAAATAATTAGAGCATATGTTAATCTTTCTCAAGCATTAACGCTCTCGGAAATCCAATTATGCTCTCGCACTAAAATTCAATTCCGCTAATCGTATGTATGCCTCTAGTGAATAAAATCTCTCGATCTATTATTCCTATTCACAAATAATTAATTAATGATACCGGCCGATAACACAAATTAGATTTTATAACATATCGATTAGAATTATTTTATATCCGTTAAACAACTAATAAAATTAAAGCACTATCATGGTGTAAACATGGCTTCCCCTTATACCCTAGAAATAAACTACTCACACATGCTATTAATAGAAACGACAAAAATATTTAAACAAGACATACAAAACTTATATTAATAAACAAGATAAAATTTAGGAGTACCTCAAATTTACAATAGAATGGAGAATCAAGCCAAATAGTACATAAAAGAGAGGAAAGAAAATCAAGTCCCTAGCTCCAAAATATTAGCCGAATGAAAGGATGGTAGAATCAAAAGATATAAAGTGGTGAGTGCTTTTTCTATGTCTCAGTTGGTGTCTTTAGTTCGTGGCCTGTGTCTTTCCTTTTATAGGATTTTGTTTGCATATGAATGCAAATTCAAAGTCTTTATTCAAGGCTGCTGCTTTTGTTTTTCTTCTTCAAAGTTTGCTGCTCTTCTTCCAAGTCTGCTCCGTAATTCACTGCATGCGACTTTTGAAATAATGACTGGCTTTGGGGTGTGTTTGGAATATTCCAATTTGCTCCAAATTTCTAATTCTTTTTCCTCCTTCTTTTATTTCTTCTTTGCACTTTATTTCTTTATTTTGGTATTTCTTTATTTTCCGAATTTCTTCCAACTTTAGCTCCAAAAATAGCTCTTTAAGCTCAAGTTCTTCCAATTTAGAAATTCTTGTCTTCCTACAATAAAACATCAAAATTAATTAAATAAATATCCAAATCAATGCAAAATGCAATTAAATATGGGAATAAAATTATCTAAAATGTATATAAAAATATATCTTATCAGTTAGACCTCCAAATGTTAACCTTGAATATTTTAGAGTTAATTGGATTTTTGCATCCCCTAGCTTTAGTCTAATTTCAATTATGTATATGTAGTTTCATAAATTGCACTTTGCATCCCCAAACTTTAGATCATAAGTCAAATCACAATCCCTTATACATTTTTTATCAAAAATAATATTGCTTTTAACGAATACATTAACAAATGTGATATAAAATGATTGCAATGATGATATAAATTATAGATTTTAAACATGTAACTAATTTTACACTTTAAAATTCTTTAAATTATAATTTAATATTATTTTTTGACCATTAATCAATTATATTATATTTGTAAAAAATTAAACTAATATATTTCCATTAAATAAAGTTGTGACTATTATGATATATGATACGTATAAAATCATTAAAATATATTTGTACCATCTTGAAATATAAATTATATAATCACTACACAATTTTATATCGCATTTGTGAATACAATCGTTAAAAGAAATATTATTTTTGATAGAAAACGTATAAGGGATTGTGATTTGACCTATAATTTAAAGTTGGGGATGCAAAGTGCAATTTATTAAACTACATATACATAATTGAAATTGGAGTAAAGCTAAGGGATGCAAAGTGCATTTAACTCAATATTTTATAAAAAACATAACTAATTCCATTTTAGAGAATAAACATTTTTAAAAATCATAACAACTAGAGTACATTATAGAATAGTGATAATCTTTTATTTTAAAAAAAGTTGTCAAATTTTTAAATTCACATATTAATGATAAATTTTAATTTTCATATTTACAAAAGTAGTTTTCGCAATTTTTTAAAAAAGGGATAAATTTTGTTTTTGCCTTTTAAGAGCATCTCCAACGGGAATAGCTAAAATTGGTTGGCTAAATTGGACCTGTAGGACATTATGTAAAATTTGTTGAATCTGTAAGACATTTTACTTCAATGGCATTAGCTATATTGGTTGGCTATATTTTAAAAATAGTATGTTATTAATAATTTAGGTTGTTATAAATAGAATATATCACTTCAATATGGTAATGAATGATGTGGAATCTTCTTACAGATTTCTTACAGCTATATAGAGGTTCGACAAATATAGCCAACCTGTAAAAATTATTAAAAATTATAGCTAACAGCTTTGACCCATTGGAGTTCAAGTTTTTTTAGATAATCTCTATAATTTTTATTTATGGTATCTTTTATCTAATTTTAGCTAAGGATTTCTTGTGGTTGGAGATGCTCTAAAAATGGCTCACTTTCAAGGATTAACGAGAAACATTCTTAACAAATGTAAACAAAATTTAATCATTAATTACAAATTTAAACGCTTGATAATTATTTTGAAATTTGATGTGAAGTACAATCATCGCCCTTCAATTTACTCAAAATATATTACATAAAAGCAGAACACATGAACAATTAAGAATATAAAAGAATCTGAATTCATTGAGTTATAAGAACGAATTGGGTGACAATCATCGAAAGGTAACTTGTTCCATGACATGAAAACTACATAAAAACAAACATAAAAAGCTGTAGGTAATTGTTTATGCAAACGGCCCATGTGAATTGGTGGAGCCATGATAAATTTATACACTAGAACGGACTCCACAAAGACTTGCTTTTATATTTCTTAATTGCATGTACACCTTGTAAACCCAACTATAATTCTCCTCCTCCATTATTGCTCTCTCTCCAATTAACTGGAAAAATTTGGTTTTGGACTTTGGACCCCCATCCACCCATTTTTCAAGTGTCAAACAAAGCAAATTTACTAACTCTATGCCTTCTTAGACTCCCCCCCCCCCCTCCTTCTCCAAGAAATAAATAAGAAGAAGAAATAAATAAGAAAGAATGAACAACCCCACTTGATCATGTTACATGGTTTTGGGGACAAAACATATCTCAAAAGATGGTGTAACAAAAAAAGTATGATTAAAAAGGTGGTGTATATGTTGGATTAATTCAATTGAACATTTACTTCAAACTAATCACTAAAATCATATCCATACGAACATTAACGCAGACCTTACTTCTACGACGAGCAAAGAGTCTTAAAACCATTGGCTTCGACATTTGTTTCACATATATGTTTTTAAGTATATACAAATGCTATCAAACTACAATGTGACGATGAATTTTGAGACATAAATTTGGACTTGGTGTAAGGAGGGTATTTTGAGACATGAAATTTGGAGTTGGTGAAAGTAAGAAAAGGTAAAATGTGAAATATGTATATGAATGTAAGTAAATATTAATAATCAAGACTCAAGAGGCAAAAGGAGCTCTATGAGGAATGCCTTTTCTTCTCCTACCAGGAGGGGGAGACATATGAGGAAATGTAGCTTGTTCTGAACCTCCACGCAACTCATCTGATCCTTGTTGAATTTGATGGTCTGTTGATGATGATGGATTCATGAGTACTCTCCTGTTTGATATCCCTTGATCACCTCTTCCTACTACCTCATTCTTTGACTCTAAGCTAAAGCTAGCATTTCCATTTCTCTTTATACCTACAAGCTAAGTCATTCATTACACAAAATGCCATAAGAATTACATTATCATTATTATTATTATCACAACTTTACAAGCAATTATAGTACATACATTCCCCATTTGTCAAAACAGTGTTAAGGACTGAAATGATGATGAATCAACAAAATGCCATTATCTGAAAGTGATGTTAATGAAGCCCATAATTTCGTAATTAAGAAGAAGATTGTGATAGATTATGAGAGTGGGTCTAGATGAGTTTAGGACCATAAAAAAGGGAGAGAAAGAGTTGTGTAATAAGAAGAGAAGGAAAGGGAAATGCTAACCTTACAGCCAAGTGAACAGAAACGAAAAGGGTCTAACAGGCTCCTGCCACAGATTTCACAAAGATGAGAAACTCCTTTTGATCCTGCAGATTTGGGCTGAGGCCTTTCATTCAAGAACATCACTCTTGCACTGTTTATTACATATGTTTGGACTCCACTTATATCTATTGCCCTCTGTACTTCTGATACTCGAACCACATCATGATATGATGACCTTCTTATCTGCCACAACTCACAAATATATACTTACATCATCCACATTGTACACTTACATACATAATTCACTACAAACATCACATTTCCACACAATGTACTAAAAATCAAGAAACCCAAGAACTGGTTTTTATCGAAAATTGCGGTATATATTAGTGTTAAATTAAATGTATACAAACCTGAATGACTTGATGATCTTTGTGGATAGAGGAGCGGCAGTAGAAGCAAAATGCATCACCACCACAGTCCAAACAAAACATATTACATTCACTCCTGGCTGCATCTCTGTGAGTATTACACACCCAAAAGAAAGATGTGTGTAACAATTGTTCTAGCCACGGTGGAACCAGTTGCTGCATTGTGTCCTGCGCTTCAAACCCCATCCCAATTTTATTGCCTACATTTTAATCATTCAACACATACAAATAAAAATAGCCCACAACATACATATTTATGTCTTACCATTAACAGTTCAAGTGGGGGCTGGAACAATGTGATGGATAAATTCTTGGATTCTTGCCTGATGGGGGCACAAAGATAATTATAATTCCTGCACAGAGAATTTTCAGAAATTTTTGCAGGAGAGAGAGAGAGAGAGAGAGAGAGAGAGAGAGAGAGAGAGAGAGAGAGTACAAAAACAACCCACAACTTAGAATTCAACAACATAACAACGCTTAGGCAATGTGACAAAAAGTCTTGTTACAATTTTACTAATATTTTTTTTCTTAATTTTTATGGCTGAGATTAAAAGATGGTGGGTTGTATTTTACACTCTCAGCCGTTAGATTAGAGTGACGGGTTTGGCGCTTACGTTACTCACTTTCTCTTTTTTTGACAGCTCGTTAACGCTACTTACTATTCAGTATTGGATCTTCTTTGCGTCTATTTGCCAACTCCATGACACAAAGGTCGGCCACTAGGCCTCCCCTTCTCCCAAGCTCACAAGTTTCGCCACCTCAGCTCTTTTTTACACGTGGCATCATCTCATTAGTGCATTGGATTTAATTTTTGCATTGATTGTTTTTTCGTAAGTACTGGATTTATTTCCGTGTTCGAGTTACGTTAAAATTGAGACAAAATTTAGCAAAAAAAAGAAAAAAAAATTGAGACAAAATTCGGTGAAATGACAATGATGCCCTCGAGCATTTTGGAAAGTACAAGAACAGTTGGTGACATGTCTGCTGAAGTTTACAGTGGTCACGAAATTTTAGGCAGCATGTCATGTCGGAAATTCATTTATGAAATATATTTGTTGGCTCCCCAATAATTTCGATTATTACACTTAAAAATAGGGTTAGTATTTTATTATGTTATCAAGATAACGGTGAGCTACACTTAATACTTTCTTTACGACCTAATGAATTTCTTTACAACTCACTCAATGCTCCGTAACTTAATAAAATGGCACAAAGTTATGAATGTGGAAACCCATGTAAAGCTGCCGGCTTCAGAAAGTTTCGTATATACTACTTTGGTGGGTTACAGCATTTCAAAGAAAAGTACAATTTGCGGGGTCCTTTTTTATGTTATTAATTTTAATAAATTTAAGGATTTGGTCTTGTATTATTAGTCCAAAAAAATTATCTAAATATGAATTTATCATTTGCGTATGTTTGTGTAACAGTACGAGGCAGTTGGACTACTAGTTTTAGTACGAATTAAAACCCTTAGTTGTCTAGATGCAGAACAATATGGCACTATTATTTACGTTTTATAATAATTATTGAAATAAGATTTTTAAGTTAGCAACGGGGTGAGAGTAACTCAGTATTAGAGCTATTTATTTGTTGTATCCAAGATCTTGGATTCGATTCTCATATATATTAATACTTATTTAACATATACTAATGAATATTTTAAAACTTAATTATAAAAGATTTTTAATTAGAAAAAAAATACAAAGATTTTCTTAAAATAATCACACTCACCCATCCATTTTATATTTGACAAAATTATAATTCCTAAAATCCCGTAAAACAAGGGAAGATATAGCTTGATCAAGAAGTTTATCAATAATAAAAGGTTTTTTACCGAACAAAAGTACGCTAATGAGACATATCTATTTCTGGCATGTCAACCACAGTCATAGCGCTGTAAAAAGATTTACATTTTAGTGGAAGTGTGAAATTGTACTCAGGGGCTGTTTGGCTGGCTTTATAAGCCAGCTTATTCGACTTTAAGTCCAGTCCAGCTTATTTACAAGTGTTTGCCTACCAACTTATTTTACTGATTTACGATCTTATAAGTTCATAAGTTGAAAGTTATGGCCTGTTTGGCATAGCTTAATTATATCGACTTATGACTTATTTTCGGTTAAAAATTTTATATTTTGATAATTTTTTTTATACAAATGTTTAATGTATCTTTGAGATTCAATAAGTTGCAAAAATAAGTTGGAAAATAAGTTGGAATGTTAGGAATCTCTAACTTTGTCTTAAAATAAGTTGACTTATTCTGGAAAAAAGTTCCCCCAAACACCCCCTTAGAAAGTCCCAACATTCATCTTATTTTTATTAACATATTTCTTGATACACGTGATATATAATATTCTTCAAATCTTCAAAATCATATATCTTTTGATCCGTTCGTTAAAAAATTGATATTTATATATCAAATTTCTCTACACTCATCGAGATCTATCCATTGATATCCATTATTATATATTAAAAAACAAATATTTTGAAATTAATAAAAAAAAGTTAACTTATAAGTTCTGATTTACCAAACACTCTACTGATTTATAAGTTCTGATTTACCAAACACTTTAGTGACTTAAAATTTTTGATTTACTTATCACTTATAATCAACTTATGGGCTTAAAGTCATAAGTTACTTTTTTTAAGCTAAGCCAAACGGACACTCAGCCCTGAAGTCTGTCCGGGGGGCCAATTAAAAATGAGAATTTGTAGAGAGAAAACTGCCTATCTTGGAAGCAAGCTGTTTTATAGAGTAAACAGAATGGGAGGTACATGTACCTCATTTTGTCCAGTTCGATATCCCTGTTTTTAAATTTGCAATGGCAAAGTTCTCTGTATAGATTTGGTGTCTTTAAAAATGTCGTTCCAAAATTGTTTGCTAAAATAATAAAGATCATAGCTAATAGATGTGTTACGCCAAAAAACCTTAAAATTTTATATAAATTCAAATTAGAGTCTGAATTTGTATTCAAAATATGTTGTAAAAACCGTGTTGTCTAAAAAGTACATAGCCCTCTGTGTGATTAGCAAAAGGACGTCAACGAAGCATGGTCGACAAAACTGTTATAATTCTTGTTTCAAGACGAACTTCATCTTTAACCATCAAAACAAACTATTATCTAACAAATCTCTACTGAAGAACAAAGCTTTGAAACTGATTAAAACTCTACATGTTTATGGTTACAAGAACTTGTAGAAGAAGAAATATATTTTTACAGAGAACTAACTTGAATGAGCTGGCACTACTCCGCTGAGCTGTCATTCTGTTGCTCTATTCTGTGAAACAAAGTCAGCTCCCCCTTGACCTCTTTGACCAGTCTTGTTGTGTTGCTCATTAACTCTAGTAATCTCAACATCCCCCTCAAACTAGGCAGAGATTGAGTCATGCCTAGTTTGGAAAGCAGATGATTGAAATGTGCAGAAGGTAAAATCTCAATAGACACATCAACTAATTGATCTGAAGTAGGAAAATAAGCTAGTTCAAGCAAACCTTCTAACATTTAATCTCTAGAAAAATGTATATCAATCTCAATGTGCTTGGTCCTTTCATGATGAACAGGATTTTTACCAATGTGAATGACACTCTGATTGTCACAGTATAAAGTTACCAAGTTTGATAAGGGACCAGGACGTAGACCATAGGGGATTAGGGGTCGAACCTCGCTAAAAGATCTTGCGTCACATTTAATTTTCTGCATATTACTTACTGCACTGCATTTTAGTTACAATCAGCTCGCCATTTAAACTGCTTAATCATAAACAGCAAGCTGTTTCTGGTAAAATTCAAAAGAGGTCATAAATAAGCATTGTTAGCCATAAACACCTATTCACCCCCCCTCTAGGTGTTGTTTTTCAATTGGTATCAAAGCTTGGTATACTAATATTTCTGTAACAGGAATGTATCGATCAAAATGGCTGAACATTATCTCGAAGCTAAATCTGATTATAGAGCTCCTCTCCTCACTGGCTCAGAAAATTACAACTGGTGGAAATGCAGAATGGAAACATATATGTCCAAAAAGCCACTGGTATTAAGAGTTGTGCAGAAAGGAGATTTCAAATTTCTGGACAAGGAAAACAAGCCAAAAGATGTTGATGATCTCACTCCTGAGGAGGTTATCAAATTTGGTTATAATGGAGAAGCCAGAAACTCTCTAATGAATGCATTGGATCAAGCTGAGTATGAGAAAGTTTCTTCCCTAAAGACAGTAAAGGAAATGTGGGATGCTTTGGAAATCTATCATTAAGGTTCGACAACTTTAAGAAAGGTGAAGCTTAGCAAGCTAATGAATGACTTCGGAAACTTCAAGCTTAAGGATGGTGAAACTATCAACGAAAGTCAAGCAAGGTTCCAGGTCAATATAAATTCATTAAAGAGACTTGGAAAGGATATTCCAAAAGATGAAATTAACATGAAAGTGTTAAGTGCTGTACCAGTCATTTATGAGGCTAAAGTCACGGCTTTGGAATCATCTTCAAAAATTGACACCATGGATCACCTAGCTGTATTTGCTGAGCTAGAACAGTTTGAAAGCAAGATAAATGACAGTCAGGTTGAAGGTGTTCGAGCTCCTTTTGCCAAAATGAAGAATTTGGCTCTTCATTCTACAAACAGCAAGCCAGCCGAATCTGCAAATAGCAAGCTGACAGAATCTGATGAAGAACTTGCACTCATTTCAAAGAAGATCAAGAGGCTGATTGAAAGGAAAAATAGAATGAAAAGGGATCGAGGAGGGTTCTCCAATAACAAGAAAGCCAAGGAGTAAACTTTCTTCGAATGTGGCAAGCCGGGTCATTATAAAAAGGATTGTTACAAGTTAAAGTCAAAACAGCCTGCTATTTTCAAAGACAAGAGAAAATCAAAGGCTTTACTGACTTGGAGTGATGATGATTCAGACTCCAGTGATGACTCAAGTGAGGACATGGTGAATATGGCTCTTGTAGGTCTAAATGATGAAGAGAGTTCACAAGGATCCATAAAAGAAGATTTTGTGGATAGTGATTATTCGGATTCAGAAGATGATGCAAGTGAGATATGTCTTGCGGCTAAAGGAAACTCAAATCAATGGATATTGGATAGCGGATGCACTAGACATATGTATGGAGACAAGTCTCAGTTTATAAGTCTCAAAATGAAGAAGGGTGGAAGAGTTATAATTGGAAATAGCAAGACTCTTCGAATCCTTGGTATCGGTTCTATTGGTAATAGTAAAATTTCGATTGATAAAGTTCAATATGTCAATGGTCTTTCTTACAATTTGCTTAGTGTCACTCAATTATTTGATGATGGACATATTGTTCAGTTTGGCATTGATAAAACTATTATTACTATTGGTACTAACAAAGTCCCCCTAGTTGCTAGAAGGGAAGGAAATATATATGTATTGGACTTTGAAATGCAGGAAACAGCGTGCTGTTTGGCTACAATAGACAATGATCCCTATATTTGGCATAGAAGGTTGGGACATGTACACATGGACTTGCTTAACAAATTATCAAGCAAGAAACTGGTCAGAGGGCTACCCAAACTGAAGTATGCTAAAATTGAGGTCTGTTCAGCGTGCCAATTGGGCAAACAGATTAGAAGTACACACAAAGCAAAGAAAATGGTATCTACTTCTAAACCTTTAGAGCTTCTGCACTTGGATCTCTTGGTTCAGAATCTTATAAGAGTATTAGAGGTAAACAATATGGTTTTGTAATCGTAGATGATTATTCTAGATTTACTTGGGTATTGTTTCTTCGTACTAAAGATTGTGCTTTTAATGAGTTTGAGAAGCTAATCAAACTACTTGAGAACAAGTTGAATACAAGACTTGTAGGTATAAGAAGTGATAGAGGAGGAGAATTTATCAATAAGGACTTTATTGCATATTGTGAAGAAAGAGGAATCTCCCATGAATTTTCTGCTCCAAGGACTCCACAACAAAATGGAGTGGTGGAGAGGAAGAATAGGTCACTTCAAGAAACAGCAAGGACTCTATTGCAAGAAAGCAAGCTGCTTAGAAGTTTTTGGGCCGAAGCTATTAATACAGCATGCTATGTGCTGAATCGAATTATAATCAGGCCTATTTTAGACAAAACTCCATATCAATTGTTGAGAAACAAGAAGCCAAATATTAGTTACTTCAAGATTTTTGGTTATAAGTGTTTTGTGCTCAAGACAATTGGTAATGATGGTAAATTCGATGCTAAATCCTATAAAGCTATATTTCTTGGTTATTCTTTAACAAGTAGGGCTTATAGAGTTTATAATGTTAATAAACATATTGTTGAAGAATCTATTGATGTTACTTTTCAAGAACCTAACAATGATCTACCAAGAGATGAGGAAGAATTTGCAGGTGAAAGTGAAAGCATGCAACCTCAAGATACTGGCAATCAGCAAGCTGAAGTTGAAGCTGAACCTGAAAGCCAGCAAGCCAAGAAGGATGCAGACACTGACAATCAGCAAGCTGGAAGTCCAAATCAGCAAGCTGAAGTGGAAGATGCAATTTCCAAAATGGCAAAAATGACTTTGGAAGGTCCTAGAGGTTCAAGGGCTACTGAGAAACTACCTCTCTATGATGGAGAAGATCAGTTACCACCAGCAAAGATAAGAAAGATAAATCATGAAGAAATAGCTCAACATTCTTTACCGAGGTCAACAAGAACAGTCAAGAATCATCCCCCAGAGTTGGTCATTGGTGATATTACTGCCGGAATCACTACAAGGAAAGGGAAAGCAAATTATTGTGCCCATGCTGCTTTTCTAGCTCAAGAAGAACCCAAAAATATCAATGAAGCATTAGAAGATGAGAATTGGATCATGGCTATGCAAGAAGAATTAAATCAATTTGAAAGATGTGATGTTTGGGAACTTGTCAAGCCACCAGAGGACGCTTCAATTATAGGAACAAAATGGGTGTTCAAGAACAAAGTTGATGAATTTGGCACCATTACTCGAAATAAAGCAAAGCTTGTAGCTCAAGGCTATAACCAACAAGAAGACATTGACTTTGATCAAAACTATGCTCCTATTGATCGTTTAGAATCAATAAGAATGCTTCTAGCCTATGCATGTTTCAAGAAAATCAAGCTATATCAAATGGACGTGAAGAGTGCGTTCCTAAATGGCGTGCTGGAAGAGGAAGTTTATGTCAAACATCCTCCTGGATTCGAACATGATCAATATCCAAACTATGCATTCAAGCTAAAGAAGGCTCTTTATGGTTTAAAGCAGGCCCCTAGAGCTTGGTACAAAAGGCTTAGTAAGTATCTAATCCAAAATGGATTCATTCGAGGTAAAATCGATCCCACATTATTTATTAAGCAAAATGGTAAAGATATTCTTATTGTACAAATATATGTGGATGATTTTATTTTTGGATCTACTAAAGAATCTATGTGTAAGTGGTTTTCTAAGTGTATGCATAGTGAGTTCGAAATGAGCATGATGGGTGAGCTCAATTATTTCTTGGGTCTTCAAATCCAGCAATCTAAAGATGGAATTTTTGTGCACCAATCTAAGTATACAGAAAGTCTGCTCAAAAGATTTGGTTATGAAGATGTTAAACCAATATCAACTCCTATGATTCAAAACAGCAAGCTGATTGCAGACGAAAATGGTAAGGCTGTTGATATTAAAAGGTATCGAGGTATGATTGGAAACTTACTATATTAACTGCTTCTAGACCTGACATTATGTATAGTGTATGTGTTTCTGCAAGATTTCAATCAAATCCTAAAGAGTCACACTTAAATGCTATTAAAAGAATTTTTCGATATTTAAGTGGTACCATTACTCTTGGTTTGTTCTATCCTATCACAAACACTTTTGATCTTGTTGGGTATAGTGATGCAGGTTCTCAAGTTGATAGAAAAAGTACTAGTGGTGTTTGTACTTTCCTTAGACAAAGCTTAGTTTCATGGCAATGCAAGAAACAAACTTCTGTTGCTTTATCCACGACCGAAAGGGAGTACCTAGCAGCTGGTAGCTGTTGTTCTCAACTTTTATGGATGATTCAAACACTAAGGGACTTTTGAATTTATCTGGGTATCCGACTCACAATTGTGAGCGACTAATCCCAGAGGAGGACTAGCTGAGCTCCACCACCTAGGCCTTCCACGTAAATCCAAAGTTTTCATTTGCTCCGCGGTGGATTCGAACCCTGACCAGGCTTAGCGTAGGACCAGGGGGTATCCGCCAGGCTATTGCCCATTGGATAAGGACTTTGATATCAAGTGTGGAAGGATTCCAATCAAATGTGACAACACTAGCACCATCAATATATCGAAGAATCCGGTGAATCACTCAAGAGCGAAGCATATTGAGGTTTGACACCATTTCTTGAGAGATAATGTTGCAAAGGGCAAGATAGAGCTGGTTTATGTTCCAACAGAATTTCAACTTGCTGATATATTCACAAAACCCTTAGCTGAAGAAAGATTTTCAATCATTCGAATGGAACTTGGCATGTGTTCTCTGTAAATCAGCACGCTGGATGGTAATTGCTGGTCAGGTTAGCTTACCATTTATTCTATTCGCATGTTACAATTGGTATACTGATTGCATTATATTCTGACATATCATTTGTTGATCTTAAGATTGTTATTTTTTTTTATGGATTAAGGGGGAGAACTTTAGGAGAATGCTGAGAATACTTCTAATTATTCTGACTTCTAATTATTCTGAACATGCTTAATTGAACGGGTTTTGAGCTAATTGGTTTATGAATGTTATAATATATGATCTTTGGTATTATATTTCTTACATATTAGATAATCATTTTATATCTAATTTTGAAATACAGGGATTTAGGGGGAGTTATTCTAATTCTCCTAAATTAGTTGTAATCATCAAAAAGGGGAGATTGATACTCTTTAAGTTTTGATGATCACAAACAGTAAGCCATTTGGCTTATTGGTAGATAAAAAATAGCATGCTATTTCTGTATATACTAACTTGGTTTTGCAGGGTACTATAGCTTACTGATTGTATAATCAGTTTATCACAAACAGCAAGACAAAATTGGAGTACAGTGACAATTGGCAAGACAGGTGCATATAAAATCAGCTTACCATTTGGTTTCGTCAGACTCAAACAGCAAGCTAAATGCACGGACAATCAACACACCATTTTCACAAACAGCAAGCTGATTCTGTCTCACAGAAATAAATAAACTTGCGGTTTTCAAGGAGCAATTGGTGGAGACATCTTTAGAAATGTTGTAATGAATCCTCTTAACTATTCTATCACGCCAGAGCATAACTCAATTATATTGAGGGAAAATATATTCTTTGCTTTGAATAAGGAAAGTAGCATGATACTTTTGACTTATTTAATTGCTTTCCACATGCTCTTGTCTCCTTCATCATAATCAATATTCTCTTCTCTATACACGCTCCATACCTCTTCCTCTCAATTGAATCAAGCTCCTTCATTCTTCTTTGACTAAAAATCAATTCTAACGGCTTCAAGAAATATTTCTACCGTTGCAGCCTATCAAGCTTGATTTCAAAATATTCTTGTTCATCTATTTAAGGTTTGTTCTTGCTTAGTTCTATAAAAGATATATTATCCATCAAAGTGCAGAAACAAGAATATATACACAACTTCAAAGCTTACATTGCAAAATTCTTTTAAACATCTCAAACCCATATATACACGCATATATACATTCAGAGGGTTCATTAGGTTGAGTTGTAATTGTTCAAATCATTGTATTGTTCAAGTTGCATTGATTAGTTGTTGTACAAGGTTGGCTTAAGGTTTTGGGTGGGTCGAACTAGACTAGAGAAGGATACTTGGGAAGTATTGCTTAGAGATTTAGTTCAGCACAGCAAACAGCAAACCATTTATAAGCAACTGGGTGTAAGGGAGATATATTGTTGGATCTTGTAATCGATTTTATAGTTGATCAATAATATATTCTCTTACCAAGTTTGGTAAGGGACCAGGACGTAGACCATAGGGGATTAGGGGTCGAACCTGGCTAAAAGATCTTGTGTCACATTTAATTTTCTGCATATTACTTACTGCACTGCATTTTAGTTACAATCAGCTTGCCATTTGTAAACTGCTTAATCACAAACAGCAAGCTGTTTCTGGTAAAATTCAAAACAGGTCATAAATAAGCATTGTTAGCCATAAACACCTATTCACCCCCCTCTAGGTGTTGTTTTTTAGAGCTCAATCCTACATCTGCAATTAATTATTTTGTAAATTTCTTCTGAGTCGGTGTAATTCCAGCCTCGATATATCCAACTTCTATCCCCAGAAAATAATTCAACCTTCCTAAGTCTTTGATACTAAACTTTCGATGCAGAAAAGACTTAAGCTGGTTTATCTCATGTAAATCATCTCCAGTAAGGATGATATCATCTACATACACTGCTGTTATAGTCCAATGATGTCCAGTTTGCTTAATGAATAAAGAATAATCATTCTTTGATTGATAATAGCCCTGATTAAGCAAATCCCCCACTAACTTAGCAAACCATTGTATAGAGGCTTGTTTTAAGCCATATAATGATTTGATAAGTTTGAAAACTAGATTATCAGGATTATAGAGACCCTCAGGAGCAAGCATATAAACCTCTTCATGTAAATCACCATGTAAGAACACATTGTTTACATCTAACTGAAACAAAGGCCATCCTTTACTAGCAGCAACAACAATAAGGCATCTAATAGTAGTCATTTTAACCACAGGAGAAAAGGTTTTCAAATAATCTATTCTCCATTTCTGATTGTACCCTTTTGCTACTAGTCTAGCTTTAAACCTATCAACACTGCCATCAGCTTTATATTTTATCTTGTAAACCCATTAGCAGCTAATAGCCTTTTTACCAGGTGGAAGCTTCATTAGAACCCAAGTATTATTCTGATTTAAAGCCTGTAACTCTCTATCCATAGCTTCTAACCATCTAACATCTTTAATTGCCTCTTGATAAGAAGTAGGTTCAATTAAAGTTTCAACAGTACTAATGAATGCTTTATGAGATAGAGGAAGAGAATTATAAGTAACCAGATGACACTAGTGTGATGATTTAATAGTACCACAGACATAATCAGATAAGAAAGATGGTGGCTTAGAATGTCTGGTACTTCTTCTTAAAGTATCTGTATGTGAAGAGGTTATATCAGATGCATCAGATATATCATATGTATGAGATGCATAATCAGAATCAAAATTTGTTTGAGATTCAGAGAATGTCTGAGAATGAAACACCTGTGGAATTGGATCATCTGGAAAGAAATTATGATCTGTGGAAGTAGGAAGAAAAAATGAAAAATGTTTTTTGGAGGAAAAAGTAATATGAAATGGAAAGTGTTGTTCATAAGAGGTTATATTTCTAGAAATACTGATTTGTTTTGTATCAGTATCCAGAACTTTATAACCTTTAGTATCAGTAGAGTATCACTGGAAAAACATGAGGTGTAGCTCTAGGTGAAAATTTGTGCTTAGATGTAGAAGGCACAGTAGTAACAAAACATAAGCATCCAAAAGTTCTGAAATGATCAAGACAGAGTGGCTCATTGAACAATATTTGATAAGGACTAGTATTTCCCAATACTGACAATGGAATTCTATTAATAATGTGTGCAGCACATAAAATGCAATCTCCCCAGTATTCCAATGGTAATTTAGCTTGAAAATATAAGGACCTAGCAACCTCTAAAAGGTGTCTATGCTTTCTTTCCACAACACCATTTTGTTGTGGAGTATATGCACCAGACTTCTGATGAACAATTCCTTTACTAAGAAAAATATTCTGGAGTTTCTTATCATTCAACTGAGCAGCATTATTTGACCTCAAAGTCGGAATATCACTATTAAATTATTTCTTGGCATAAGAAATAAAATGATCAATGAAAGTGATGGCCTCAGTCTTATTTTTCATCAAAAAAACCTAAGTCATTCGACTAAAGTCATCAACAATTGTAAATAAATATTGACAACCAGAATGAGTAACCTCTTTGAAAGGCCCCCAAGTATCTACATGAATAAGCTGAAAAATTGCAGTAGTCTTGATAGAACTAACAGAAAAAGAATTTTTTACTTGCCTTGCAGCAGGACATATCTGACAAATGTAGTCAAGTTTGCAAGGAGTATCAAACAAATTCTTTACATGATGAAACATATTCACTGGTAAATGTCCTAACCGCAAATGCCAAAGATTGATTTTGTTTATCTTAGTCTCAGAAGTAGAAGAGGTAGAATGTGCATGAGTTGAACTAGAATTTGACAATTGTTCTGAAATGAAACCATCTTTGTGTGACTTGATTCATCTTCCTTCAAATAGTACAATCCATGTTTGAAGTTACCAAGAGGCTGTGGCCTCATTGAAATGCCCTGAAGAAAAAATTCAGAATTATTGAAAGTTACTGAGCATTGTAAATCTTTACATAGCTTTTGGATTGATATCAAGTTGAACTTAAATTCTGGTACATATAAGACATTCTCAAGAAGAATGTCATTTGACAATTTGACTTCTCCTAATTGTGTAACCAAAATAGTCTTGCCATCAGGTATAGTAATATGATTTTCAGTACCAGTTGCTACTTTATAAGATTCAAACAAAGACAAATCACAACAGATGTGATCTATAGCTCCACTATCCATGATCCATGTAGATCCATTAAAAGAATTGAAACAATATTTACCTGCCATATTTGCAGATTTAGAATTGCTGACAGTATGAAAAGATTCTTCATTTTGCAGCTTTTCTTTTCCAAGAAGTTGTATCAAATGCTGATACTGTGTTGACGTAAGAATCATGTTATCATTAGATTGACATGTGTCATCATCATTCTGAATAAAAGCAGTTGAGAATTTCTTATCTCTATCAGTTTTGAAAGATGGAGGATAGCCATGTAATTTCCAGCACCTCTGGATACTATGTCCAGGCATCTTGCAGTGATCACAGTAAAAATAAGGTCTGCTCTTATCAAAAGATCTTTTGTCATTTGTACTTGAAGAAGACCTGAATCTGTCCTGATAGAATCTCATGTTAGCAACAAATGCCATACATTCATTAGTAGTATTATCAGTAGAACCACCACCAGGTTGATGAAGTTTCCTGTGATTTTCTTCCTGCATAATCATCCTATATGCATGTGAGATTGTAGGTAAAGGATTCATGATTAAGATATTGCCTTTGATCATATCAAAGTTATCATTCAGCTTCATAAGAAATTCAATCAACCTTCTCTCTTGTTGTGACTTAACAAGCTTTTGTGTAACTTGACATGTACAATTGGTACAAATACAAGATTGAAGAGGATCTATAGAGTCTAGTTGAGCCCAAATCATTTTGATCTTTGTATAATACGCAGAAACAGAATCTATACCTTGCTTGATTTCATGTAATGACTGCTGTAACTCAAATAACAAGGTTCCTGAAGATTGTCCCAACCTTTCTTCAAGATTAATCCAAATTTCTCTTGCAGTTGTGAAATACAGCACACTATGAGCAATGTTCTGATCTAAAACACCTAACAACCAAGAAATAAGCATGTTATTGCAACGTTCCCAAGCTCTATAAGTATAGCAGTGACTACTGGTTTAGCTATAGTTCCATCGATAAATCCAGTCATGTTTTTAGCTGAAAGACTAATTAACATAGATCTACTCCGATCATTATAAGAATTTACATCAAATTTGAGAGAAACTAACTTCATTCAAGGATTATCAGACGGATGTGTGTAAAACGGTGAAATCGGATCTTGTGAAGGATCAATCGCCATTAACAGATTTTAACAAAACGATTTGCAAAAAAATTACAGTAAATTCGCAGAAAACAATCAAGTATCAAACTAATCGAACGAAATAATCACATAAGCTACTCAATTTCACAAGAATCAAATCACAGAAAACTTGTCAAACATATCAATATGACAATCGATCAAGAAGATTGCCATAAAACCTGTTTGTAGATCAAATTAACACTTTGAAGTTCGCAAAAGAATGCAGATCGAAAACGAAAACAAAGAACACTATGAATAAACTAGATCTCCATGACTTTTATCAAACAAATCTGAGTGAAACCTCACAGAATCGCAACGATAAGCTCTGATACCATGTTATAATTCTTGTTTCTACACGAACTTCATCTGTAACTATCAAAATAAAATATTATATAACACAATCTCCATTGAAGAATAAAGCTTTGAAACTGATTAAAACTCTACATGTTTATGGTTACAAGAACTTGTAGAAGAAGAAAGATGTTTTTACAGAGAGAAATTATAAGAAGAGGAAATGATCGACCAAGACTAAGCTAATTGTTTCTCATCTATTTATCTGTAACAAATTTTCTAACTAACTCGAATGAGCTTTCACTACTCTGCTGAGCTGTCATTCTGTTGCTCTATTCTGTGAAACAAAGTCAGCTCCCCCTTGACCTCTTTGACTAGTCTTGTTGTGTTGCTCATTAACTCTAGTAATCTCAACAAAAACAAGGAGCATGCATGAAATTACATGATCTTGGTTCGTAAAATCAAGTCCAACAATGTTCTAATATGTAACGCCCCAAAATCCGAGGTCAGGGATTCAGGTCGTCACATCACCATCCATCCATATCATACCTGTATTAACTTTACAACTCAACAATACACCAATCCAAACCTCAATCTATCATACTTACAAGTTAGAGCCTCATAAACGATAATCAGAGTAACACTAAATATTACAATTCATCTATACAATCCAGAATCTTACACAACTTCACTTATACAAACTGCACCTGAAGGCAAGTCTTGCTAATGACAGTTGAAACCTATCAGACTTACTTTGTAGTATTTATCCGAAACTGCATTCCTCTACTCCTCTTCTGCTGGTACGAAGTTAACCGACCCAATTCTTCTCTTTCTGAAAGGTTTTTATAAAGCAAGAATGAGCTACATAATGCTCAGCAAGTTTTCCGTTTTGAGAAATAATATGATTTGTCTCGAAAAGACTTCTAAATCTATGAGCATATATCTCATATTATCAAAATCTAACTCGACAATATACATGTCCGAGTTTTGAATAAATACTCGTACTTAGTATGAAGTTCTAAGAAAATGATATCATATGAACAAATTAAGTTCATAATAACAATGATAATCTTCATATCGTAGCAAAATAGTATACACTATAGTTTTGCTAATCCTTTAGAAAACTTTTCAAAATACACAGTTCAAGATACTACTACAATAGTTGCTTTTCAACATACGCAAATCGAACCATTTATAAGGTTCCAATTCAGTATTCCTCAAATTTGAAAATATATACATATACGTATATCATTTTCGTCAAAACACCTTACAGTTCAATTTCTGTTCAGGGAATACATTATTCAACCACTGTCAATATTATCGGTAACTCAGCACCTAGGATTTTGTTACTGTTGGTGTATACTGAAAATATTTATTTAAAGTATATACATTTATTTCTCGCCCAGTTTTTTTGAGAATCATTTAAATGTTTACGTGCTGTCTAATATTATATATTGTGGACAATCTAGTATCAAATGGGATACAGAATATTAGATTGTTAAATACGGTTTATATAATATAATAAGGTTCACAGCACAGGTGGTATTGGACAATCCACTAGTATGACTGCAGTATTATTTAGAATAGTTTATATTGACTATTAAATAATACTAGTATACCTTGTGTATATTGAACAGGATCAAATTTAGAATTGTTCCCTTATACTGATTAAGAAGGTGAACTAAGATTCTATGTTATTATTAATGCTTAGGTTCTTAATCCAGATATAGTAATTGACACGTGTATATTATTTACATGCTTTGATTTATATATGAAATAATTCTTTTGATTTATTTCATTATATTTTGGGTGATGAAATAATATATATGGTGAATATTATTTATTGAAGGAATCCATGTCCTGATAATATTCGGGTTAATGATGTCCCCTTGAAAGCTCAAAAAGATTTAATTATGTGAAACCCTGCAGGTGGATTTATTCCGGCATAATTAAATAAAGGTTGAGTGGATGATCAAGGATAAAAGATATTAATTAAATGAATTATCAGTAATTTATTTAATTAATGGACATGCGATATTTTAAATATGGGGAATTTAATAAGCAAATAATATTGGAACCGAATTAATTAATTAAATTACGGTATTGGGAAAGGTAGTGCAAATATTAATTCTTTAGTGGATTGAATTAATATTTAATTACATTGGGCTATGCCCAAGATGTAATTAGAAGGCCCAACCTAATTGTCCATGATCCCTATTGTAGCCCTATATATATTCTTATTCTCTTCTTGCTAGGGTTGGTCGAAAAAATTTTTGTAGCCACCCAGGAGCAAGAAGAGAGGTTAACTTGAGAAGACGAAGGCCACACTTCGCTCAAGGGAATTTGGGAATACAATAGAAGAGCGTGGAATCAACCGTTAACAAGGTGATTTTTCTATTCGTACTCGTTAAATTATTGTATCAAAAATCGCAGTGCCAAGATCTGATTGTTCCAACAGTTACAATATTGCAATACAATTCCAATTGGAAGAATGGGATTATGCTGGAGCCTCTTCCACGATATCTGGTGATCAGCCAATGTATCATGCCTCTGCTTCTCTACTAGTAGAAGGACGACGTTCCCTTATCGGGTTGCACCCTGACCGTATATGGGCCTTAATATTTGGACTACGCCCGAGAGCGTAGCCCCCTCTTCCTCCAATCCCCTAAAGAATCATATCCATCATTGGAATAGAATTTAATCCAGTTCCCCAAGCACAAAGCTTGTTGACAGGTCTGATAACAGTTCTATATCAAGCACAGAGCTTGTTGATAGGCCTGATAACATTTAATTAGCTTTACTTCCATGAATAATTGAGGAAGTGACTTTGACATGTGGGTTGACCTTAATCAACAGATTTCATTTACTTAGGAAGCTCATTACAAAACATAACTTGGGAGTTGGTCGGAGTTTTTGAGTACTTAGTCAAACCTGAGCCCCTCCTTACTAGGTAGGGTGCATTTCTTATTTGTCTTATAGATAACGAAGGGAGAAAACATTAATACTGGCTCCCAAAACCTTGGGTTCCCGAGTTTTGATAAGTTTGAGCGAGATAGCGATACTTTTTGATGAGTGAAGCTATAGTCAGTGAAGAAATGTGAACCCGTACTATTTTTAAATAATTTTCCGACGATCAGAAATATTTAAAATAATTTTTAAAGCCTTAAATAACATTTAAATAATTAATATGATTTTTAAATCATCCTGGAATATTTATAAATATTCAAATAATATTTATTAAATAAATAAACAGCTTGGAATATTTAATAAATAAATAAATGATATTTATTAAATAAATAATCATTCATAACTATTCTCAAATGAAAATAATATTTATCTTATTAATAAATATTCAAATAATATTTATTAATATCACCAAAAGGATTTTTAATCTGAAAATATCCAATTTATACTTATTGGAATATTTTTAAATCGATTTGTACGTCATATATCATCTCCGGTGACTTCCGGGTTTTTATATCCTTATCCAAACGAAATACCTCCGACTCTCTTTCTTAAGAAAATGGTATTATTGTACCCTACTTGAAGATCTTAACACATCATCATATGCATGTATATGTATTATGCATACATACTTACTTAACAGGTTTATATATATTCGTAAATAAACCATACATCTCATGCTGATTCGAAAAATACTTTAAACAGTTCATAGGAGTTATATCACAACAACAACAGTTCAGAAATACTTGAAGTACAACTTTCGAAAACTTGCATAGGCAGGGTCAAAATATAATATTTTTAAAACAAAAGCTTAGGGTTGAAAAACTTACCTGGAATCCAAAGTACATATCTCATGTTCCACTCGTTCCGGATAGTTCTAGAAACAGACATAATAATCTTGGTTAGCCTTCTTAATCGAAAGAACTACCAAAATCACTGATAAGTACACTCAACTTCGTTAACTGATTACGAGCTTATCAACGCCTTTTAACTTCACCAAGTTCTTAGTCATTTCTAATAAAATTTATCTTGCCCGACACTTCACTTCCTCGGGACTACTTCATTCATTCATAAAACTATTTTGTCAACATCCTTTACTCCAATTCTTTACTCTAATACGTAGTCATGGTATTCCTTGACAACTTTCGTGTTTTGATCGACTTGTAATTGTCCTTTTATCTTAGCCAAAATGGCTCGTCCAAATGGTGCTCCTAGAGTTGACTTTTTGGGAAGTTACTATTACGCGACTCGCATTCTAACATTTTTAATAAATTGAAAAACCCATAATTATTTACAAAACTACCTCAAGGAGATTCTTGAGTACTTATAATATTTATCAAAATTGCTTTGCTCTGGAAAACACGAGTGTAGATAGTCGAAACATATTTTAGAAACTTGGTCAACTACGGAGTTGTACTATTTGCACTAGTTTCACTAAAACGCTCATAACTCCTTAACCGTTAATTCAAATGATGCACCGCCTTCGCGTGTACGATCTAGAAAGTGTCTAAAATAATATTATGCCAATTTTGGGTCAAGTCAGAAAGTTGACATTTCCGAATTCACTATAGCAGCAGTAGGTCGGCAGAAGTGTTGAAGTGAAAGACATCATCGCGCAACTTTGGTCCCGACATTTTTATAAAATCGAAAAATTAACCTTTTTTTTACAATTCTTTTTGGATAGTCTTCTCCACTGACTAAACTTCATACTATCCAAATTCCATGAGTTTTAAATATTGTCAAGGGGTCCGAATATAGTTTACAAATTGGTACCTCATAGCATTTTGGTTTTCGAATCGTCTTTACTAAACCGGACCTATCTCTTAAACCGTAAATCACCTCGAGACGATCTTTATATGAGTACAAACTACAAAACAAGCTCTACACTTTTATGTCCAGTGGTGTTCAAAATCTGATTTTTTTTTCAGTTCGAAAATATTGTTTAAAACAGTCCCAAAATCAAACGGGCATTACGACAGCTATAATCGTAATGATTCCCGAATTTAACTATGTTAAATCCATTAACCAACAAAACCAATCAACAACCAACAATTTTAACATCATAATCAATTCATAATCTTCTTGAACTTATCATCAACATCAACCCATAATAAACAACTATCAAAATCCAATCATATATACTCCAAACTCCATAAACAAACATGTTCTTTAACATAACTTGAAACTTCACTTAAAACTTAGCATAAATCAAAAGGTGGATGAGTGGTATACCTTCCTTGGATCCTTAAACATACTAACAAGAGCTTATAAGCCTTAAGAGAGCCTTGATCTATGCTTATCATCCTTAAACTTGCAAAAGAAATCAAGAAAACAAGTTAGTAATTTTCGGAATTACTATTCACCCCTAACTTTGAGCATGAATTTGACTAGGCTATACTACTTGGATGGCCACGAAAATTTGAACGAACCTTACCCATGAAGTGAAGAAGCTGCTATGGTTAAAATTTGGTGATTTTTGAATGAGTAGAACTTGAGTTTTGAATTTTTTCTTTCCTTCTTGTTCTTACTGGGCAGAATGGAGCTTTAAGAGAGAGAGAGCTTTTTGGCTTGTGTTTTTATGTTGTAATAATGTGATAATACATGTATCACATATCTATATTTGCTACATTGCTAAGGTCAAGAGGTCGTACATGCTTGCCACAAAAATCAACCAATAAAGTCACTTTATTCCTCATTCTATCGAACTTGGTTTTTAATTGGTTGGCTTGGTTTGGTTTGCTCTTGGTTAGCTTCTAAGTACTTTAGTTGCATGGTTTTGCATGCATGCATAATAGCATTGTTCTAGATACTTATCATTCCATGCCCATTACTTAATCCTTCATGCACGGTTTCGATAAATTTTCGAAAGCGTTTCGTTGTAGAAATTTTCTCGTGTAATCCTTAATATCCCAAGTACCTCAACTGAACATATATCCATGGAATTTCTAAATTATAAATCTCCCGGTCATGACGTAGCTTTCATATCCTTCGATATCTCGTAAAATATGACCATCTGAAATAATGGGTTTCGTCGAAAACTAACGACTTTTACATACACTCATTTTCATCGTAAAGGCGTAATATTAATTCGAAATCTCCATTTAATAATTCGTACATAGCCGGGTTGCAAAAAAAAATTTTGTCCACCCATAAAATCACTATTCATCCAAGTTTCGAATATTCGCAAAATTAGGATTATTACAGTCTCCCCTCCTTAAAAGGATTCCGTCCCGGAATCTAAAGAAGATAGTCGTGGGTAATATTCCAGCTTCACCCTCTCAAACTCTCAGGTTGACACTTCAATCCTTTCGTTCTCTCACCTTTCTTTCACCAGCACCTTAGTGTTATTCTTCAACGCATACTCTTTCCGACCTGTATTCTTCATATGTTGTTCTATGAACGACAACTCCTGTCTTACTACTCATACGTTTATATTCTGTCGCATTCATATCCTCCATCTTGATCTTTCGTATCATAAGCACGTGAAATATCCGGTGGTCATAATTCATGTTCTAAGATAGCGTCAATATGTACGATACTCTTTGTATTTCTTCGCTTGATCAACACATGTGTTTCCTCCCTTCAGCCGCTACCACCTGCTTTGGATAGTGTATAGCTTTTTTTTGTTCGTTGAACTAGCTTGGGTCCCTATATCTCGTTCGTTGACTTCTCCGTAACGCAAGGGAAAATTGAAATTTCCGTTCGTAGTAAGCTTTACAAGTGACGTCCTTAAGCTCGCATGTTGACTATCACGATAAAAAAAATTCCTATCATTGATAAATGATTATCATCGACTGCCCCGTGAAATTCAAGGCACAACACTTATCATAAATTCTATTGTCTAGATACTCCTTTTACCTTGTCTGTTGGTCGCGAATCGTTATAACACACACGTCCGATTTCATGGTCAAACATATTTGACAGTACCTTCAGTATTCGAGATTCACCCTTTGGTCTCTATCTCCCACAATCATTACAGAAGCTTCACATTGCGCCACTATCTTTCCTGTATATAAATCGATAATCTTCTAACTAAAAAGTGTCTCATTGGTAAGTCAACTTGGTTGGTCTAACAGTTATAAATCAAATAGTGTCATCGCTTGACTCGGTCTTTGGTGACCCGATCACGAAATTCATTATAATACTTTTGTCCACGTTCATGATTCTTCACAGGGTCAAATAATTCACTAGGTCTCGGTCATCCTGCCTTTGACACGTCACGTTTGTACTTAATAATTTGCCAACACCATTCTTCATATTCGGTCGCCAGCATCCTCTTAACTCTCTATACGTCTTTATCCTTCCCCATAATTTAGTCCTTTTTCCTTTACTATTATTCTTTAGTGCATAAACTCGGTTCTCTTGGTCAATCCTGACTGAATTCTGATTTCGATTCATCCCTTCCATAGGTACTGATGAGTGGGTATTTTATTCACTTAAAACGTTTCCATTTGGCTTAAAACGAATGTTTGTACTCGAGTTGTGGTATTTTTGAGCTCTTTTAAGGGTATTGTGCAGGAATGTTAATCACAGGTGTTCAAGGAATGCAGCGAAGCAATTGGAGAGCAATTCGGAGTTGTAATGAAGAAATAAGGAAAAAAATCCAGTGCTGAGCAGAAGCTAGGGCGCGGCAGCACCGCGGTTGTACTTAGTTGAGGCGCGGCAGCGCTGTGTATTCTGGAGGGGCGTGGCAGCGCCGTTCTATACATGTTGGATGGCGCGGCAGCGCCGGCACGACTGAAGGGAAATTTCTGTTTTGCTGTTTTTTCGAGATAAAGTCAAAATAAAATTCCTTTTCTAATATCTTGCACCTGGAGGCCTATATAAAGAAGGAAAAAACCCTAGAATAAGGAGGTCAGACTACATATTGTATCTACGGAGTTTTGAAGCATGAAGAAGCGAGGAAGAAGATAGTTTTCAATTTATTCTTGTATTCTTCCTAGTTTGTGGATGCTTGGTTTTGGTGTATTCTTTAAAACCCTTGTTATCTATTTAAATCATTATTCGTTTCCTTTTATCATGTTTACATTGGAACCCATGGTGACGATTAGTTTGATTATGAACTAATTCGTTGTCATGGGGTTTTAGCGGATTTATTCATGAAGTTTATTTGTTGAATCTTCTCGATGCCTATAGTGTGATTGATGTGATATCCTAACATGGTTGATTTAATTCGTTATAGGAGAGTAGCTAACTCCTGTAATTGTGTGTTAATTCTTATTGAAGCGAAAGTGAATCTAAGAGTTTAGAACTTGCCATGCTAGCATAGGTTTATGCGTGGGAATATCATTCATAATTAGTGTCGTAACTCTAACCGTTTTATGACGACTATGTGATCAATTGAATGCTTGTACTTCAACCATTATGTTTCAATCTTTATAGACATATGGAGATTAAGCATGATTGGGAGACTAAGTGATTTCTATCTCTATTGTGGATATTATTTAGGATGGTATTTGTGCAACGAAGGTTGGCTTATATCAGTTTTGTGTATTCGATCAGGTATTAACAAATCACATGAAAAGGCTGGAGAAGTGGAGACTATAGATGGATTGTTTAATGAAGTTAAAATCCCATGTTTTATTTGCATAAGTAATTCGACATAAGTCTTAGTTCAAGTAGTTGATAATTAATTATTAATCTTAGAGTAATTGTAGTGATAAACAAAAATCCAAATATTAATTTGTCGTAGCATCGAATAATAATCATACATTGGTGAGTGAATTAACTAGACAATACAACGAGTCCCTGTAGGAACGAATCTTATTTGCTATCTATATTACTTGAGATCGCGTGCACTTGCGTGTTGAGTTTGGTCGTAACAAGTTTTTGGCACCGCTGCCGGGGACGCGGTTTTATTTGTTTAGTTTCAGTATTTGCCATCAGTGGTCATTAAATTTCGGTGACTAAGACGTTCTGACCAAAATTCTTGTTGGTGAATTTCAGGTACTTTTTGAGAGTGTATGCGTACACGAGCCCAAACACGTAGAGAAGAACTAGCAAGAAGAAAACTTGATTTTGAGAACATCGGGTTAGAAGACGATCTTGAATCAATAGAAGAAATGGCAGATCAAGCACAACCAGCGAAGGCTTTGAGTGAATTCTCTCATCCAAAAGTGGAGGATATTCATACCAGTATTGTTCGGCCAGCTATTGGGGCTAATAATTTTGAGCTTAAGCCAAACATCATTCAGATGATTCAGAATACGGTACAGTTTGGGGGTAGTCCTGTTGAAGATCCCAATGCTCATATTAGGGACTTCCTTGAGATTTGTGACACCTTCAAATTCAACAGAGTTACAGATGACGTAATCAGATTGAGACTATTTCCCTTCTCTCTTAGGGATAAAGCCAAGAGTTGGTTACATTCTATGCCATCAGGCTCTATTAAAACATGGGCAGACTGTGCTCAAAAGTTCTTGACGAAGTATTTCTCCATTGCGAAGACAGTAGCTTATAGGAATTCTATTTCTCAGTTTGCTCAGCAACCTCAGGAATCTCTGGGGGAAGCTTGGGAAAGGTACAAGGAGATATTGGCACGTTGTCCTCATCATGGGATGCCGGATTGGATGATAATCAGCAATTTCTATAACGGATTGGGAACTCAGTCTAGGCCTATGTTAGATGCAGCTTCTGGAGGTGCGCTATGGGCAAAGAGCTATGAGGATGCTTATAATCTTATTGAGATGATGGCGGCCAATGAGCTTCAGAATCCTATTCAACGCTTGCCACCTGCTAAAGTGGCCGGAGTTCTGGACTTGGATGCAGCTACTGCTATTGCTGCTCAACTCAAGGCGTTGACAATGAAGGTAGATTCCCTTTCTAATCATGGGACTAACCAGGTTGCTATGGTGTGTGAATTGTGTGCAGGGGCTCATGACACGAATCATTGTGCTATCTCATCTGAATCCGCACAATTTGTCAGTAATTTTCAAAGAGCTCAGCAACCAGTGCCTAATGTTTATCATCCCAACAATCGGAATCATCCTAATTTCAGTTGGAGCAACAGTCAGGGTGGTGTTCAGCAACCCCAAAATCAGCAGTTCAATGCAAGGCCATATAATCAGAACTATCAACCACCACCTTATGCTCCAAGGCAACCATTCAATCCACCGGGATTTCAACCATCTCAAGGGAATTCATTGAATCAGTCTGAGAAATCTGAATTGGAAGAGTTACGAATGATGTACAAGAGTCAGGCGGTGTCGTTGAAAACTTTAGAGAATCAAATTAGTCAACTGGCCAATGCATTGTTGAACCGTCAACCAGGAACGCTTCCGAGTGACACAGAGATGAATCCAGGCAAGAAAGATCACAAGGAACAGGTCCAGGCAGTAACATTACGATCAGGAAGAATTCTACAAGGTCAGGACAAAGAAAAATCAACCGAGGAAGAAAATGAAAAATCTGAGCAGATAGCACGGCGCGGCAGCGCCGTTTCCCAGTACAATACTGGCGCGGCAGCGCCAACACTTCTGGAAGGAAAAGTTGATTTGGATGCTGGGGTCGATTCTGGTCCTAAATTGCTACCTAATGCCACTCCCTCGACTCCTATAACTTGTAAGAATGATAATGCTCAGAAAGAAGAAGAAGTTAAGGTGTTTCCACCTCCTCCATACCCAAATCGAATTCAAAGGCAAAAGTTCGACAAGCAATTTGCTAAATTCTTGGATGTCTTCAAGAAGCTTCAGATTAACATACCATTTGCGGAGGCTCTTGAGCAAATGCCGAGCTATGCGAAGTTTATGAAGGGCATACTCTCGAAGAAATTGAAACTTGAGGAGCTAGAGACCGTTGCCTTGACGGAGGAATGTAGTGTCATCTTGCAACAAAAGTTGCCACCTAAGTTGAAGGACCCTGGAAGCTTTACCATTCCATGTACTATTGGAGATCTCTCATTCAACAAATGCTTGTGTGATTTGGGTGCAAGTATTAATCTTATGCCATTATCAGTTTTCATACAACTTGGTCTTCCAGAACCAAAGCCAACGGCCATGACTCTACAACTTGCGGACCGTTCAGTTACTTATCCTCGAGGGATAGTTGAGGATGTTTTGGTGAAGGTCGATAAGCTTATCTTTCCAGCTGACTTTGTTATTCTTGACTTCGAGGAAGACAAGAAGATTCCTATTATCTTGGGACGACCATTCTTGGCTACGGGCCGAACTCTTATTGATGTCCAAAAGGGAGAACTCACTATGAGGGTGCACGATCAAAACGTTACTTTTAATGTTTTCAACGCAATGAAGCTTCCTACTGACTATGAAGAGTGTCTCAAAATTGATATGGTCGACAAGGTGGTTAACGCTGCTACTCAACACTTGATAAAAGAGGATGTGTTGGAAAGAGTCCTTGCTAACGACTCGGAGGTTGAGAACGAAAAGGATAAAGAACACTTGCAATATCTTAATGCATCTCCATGGAAGAAGTTCGGTATTCCATTTGAATCATTGGGTTTGTCAGAATTGAAGAAGTCTCATGTTAGACTTAAGCCATCCATTGAGGAAGCACCCACCTTGGAACTTAAGCCATTACCTGAACATCTAAGGTATGCCTATCTTGGTGATTCTTCTACCTTACCTGTTATTATATCATCTAAGCTTTCAAGCATAGAGGAGGAAAAGCTATTGAGAATCTTAAGGGAATTCAAATCAGCCATTGGGTGGACTATAGCAGACATCAAGGGTATCAGTCCCTCGTATTGCATGCACAAAATTCCTTTGGAAGAGGGAGCTAAACCTACAGTCGATAATCAGAGGAGACTGAATCCTATCATGAAAGAAGTTGTGAAGAAGGAAATTCTTAAATGGCTTGACGCGGGCATTATCTATCCGATTTCTGATAGCTCTTGGGTGAGCCCGGTGCAATGTGTGCCTAAGAAAGGGGGCATGACAGTGGTTACTAATGAGAAGAACGAGCTCATTCCGATGCGAACAGTTGCTGGTTGGAGAATTTGCATGGATTATCGAAAGTTGAACAAAGCCACTCGGAAAGATCATTTTCCACTTCCGTTCATTGATCAGATGCTTGACAGATTGGCTGGACGTCAGTACTATTGTTTGCTTGATGGGTATTCTGGGTACAATCAGATTTGCATAGCACCCGAGGATCAGGAGAAGACTACTTTCACTTGTCCATTTGGTACATTTGCATTCAGACGTGTTTCTTTTGGGTTGTGCGGTGCACCAGCTACTTTTCAGAGGTGTATGATGGCCATTTTCTCTGACATGATTGGAATTAATATGGAAGTATTCATGGACGATTTCTCAGTCTTTGGGGATTCTTTTGTTGAGTGCTTGGAAAACTTGAGTTTGGTTTTAAAACGTTGTGTGGAGACCAATCTTGTTCTTAATTGGGAAAAGTGCCACTTCATGGTACAAGAAGGTGTCATTCTGGGACACAAGGTTTCGAGTAAGGGTTTGGAAGTTGACAAGGCGAAGGTGGAAACTATTGAGAATCTTCCTGCACCTGTCTCAGTCAAAGGTATTCGTAGCTTTCTTGGTCATGCAAGGTTCTACAGGCGCTTCATAAAGGATTTCTCAAAAATTTTTAAGCCACTTTGCAATCTCTTGGAAAAGGACGTGCCATTTAATTTTGATGAGGCTTGTTTACACGCGTTCGAGATCTTGAAGAAGAAACTAATTTCGGCTCCAGTTATTACAGCTCCTGATTGGAGTCAACCATTTGCTTTGATGTGCGATGCTAGTGATTATGCAGTTGGTGTGACGCCCCCAGATCCGGGGTCGGAGATCTAGGCACTCACGGACCATTTTCCATTAATAACATACCTGTTCTTGCACACAATATAAATAACACTGCCATCGACCCCACAATAAACTCACACCACACTCACACACACAGGTTAGAGCCTCAGAAACGTCACACATTGCTTAAACAGTAATAAAGATATCAGAGTTATTACAGACCGAATTAAATAGTATTTATGCTACCAGCAACACTTCGATATGAAGCGAAGTTGGCGGCTTGAAAGTTTGTTACGATACACTGCCTTGCACAGGTCATGCTGATAAATAAAACGTACTAACAAAAGCTGCCAACCAATCCGGCTAATGGGGCCTACCGGTGGAATCTCAAGTGGAGGCTCGGGCCTAGTCACCTGCTTTCGAGCAGTCTGCCTGGGTCTTGCCATTTCGCTTAGCTGTTGTGTTTGTAAAGTTTGAAAACAAGCAAGAGTGAGCAACTATAGCTCAGCAAGAAATATATATATAAGATAAGCAATATACATCTCATATGATTGGCAGTTGATATTTTGTTTGTATCAATTAGTTATAAAATCACTTGTCATAGTTGATAAATCTCGAAGGTGCAACAATATGTGCCCTTGCTTTCAAAATAAACTTGCAGTTCTAGATACTGCATTGAATCAACATCTTTCTCATCAAAATAGAACACTATCAGCAACTTGGCACAAAAGCCTAAGAAGCAGTGTCAAAGCATTTTTCCAAAATGGAGGAATGGGACTTAAAGAAAACATAAAAACCTGACAAGGATTGACGATGATCAGTCGCCACATCCAAGTCCAATAATCCGCGGGTCTTCTCTACCGGTAGAAGGATAGAAACTACATCCGTAACTATCCCTCGGGTGAAAACTACATCCGTAATCACCCTCGATGAAAACTACATCCGTAATCATCCTTCGGCAACACCTGGGCCGGAATAATAAGTGATGGACCGCCTGGCTCATGGCCGCTTACACATCCCGGGAATCGTTCGTCAACGGTTCCCACACCTGCCAGAGTCCCTTTTTCTTTTCTTTTAAAACTTGATTTTGATTGAAAACAGAGTAATTGAGGTCCGACATCAGTCGACCGATGATTCTTGAAATCATACAAGAAGCAGAATCTGACCGGGGGTTTTCGAAAGTGTTTTGAGTTCAAATGAGTTCGAGTTTGAAGTATTAAAAAGTATCTTGGATTGACTTTGTCTTTAAATAATGAACAGTAATTAATAAATAATATTTTAAGATTTAATATTAATAATTAATAAAATAATTATTCGATAAAATAAACTCTTAATCCAAGATAGGGTTTCGAGTATTTACGAAGATATAATAATAGTTATTTGAATATACGATACCACCCGAATGACCCTTCGGGTTTTTGTACTCTAGATACGATATAATAATATACCGCTCCCCGGTCAATAGTATATACGGACCGCTACGACCTCTATTGCTAGAGTCGTTGTCCGAAGAAAACATTTCAATCTAAGTTCAAGGGGTAAAAGCATACATGTACTTGTTCAATCTCAATTGCATCAATACTTCGATAAACATAGCATTTGGTATAATTTGAAAACTACAAACACAACAGTGAAAATCCTTGTATAGGGATAAGTTTTGAAAAGTAAACTTGCCTTGGTTTGGTTGGGGTGGTCGAGCGTGCGGATTCGAACGATCTATACATAAACAATAATCGTTCGTTAGTACCTTAACAATTTCTCTCTAATTACGGGGTTTTAAGGGGGTACGAAATTAACTTAACGACTTCGTCTTATGACTCCCTAGCCCCACTATAGGTCCATGACATCACTCGTTTACGCTCGTCACTTACTCGACTTAATTTAGTTACCACGTTCGAACCATAACCACTAACCCTAGAATAATGTTCCACTAATCGACTTTTTCCATTGCGCGAATTTTACTCTAGCATTTTTATAAAATCCAAAAATTCATATTTTAATCCAATTCCTTTTGAGTGGTCTTCACCACTGCATTACCTACATTCTCAAATTTTTCCATGATCCCAAATATATTTTAAGGTGTTTAAACAAGGTTCACAAGGGGGTCACTTAATGCAGTCCATAGTCCAGAAACAAAATTCACTCCTCCGGCCATAAATAAAAATCCACACATCACCTAGCTATGAATCTTACATTTCCAGAAACTACATTCAATTATCTTTCCAACAATATAAGGTAGGACATCAGGGGACATCATTTGGGTGTTCAAAATCGTGCTACAACACAGATCAAAGTTCCTGGACAAACTCAGCAAGCTCAAATCACTTAGATCAACCATTTTTCATACTTCCATAACATAAACACCACTTAATACACTTAGATCATGACTCATAACACTCATGGAGATATATATATTAACCATAGCCATAAAAATCACAATCTCAACATCAAAACCCAAGATCCATGCTATCCAATACATATACATTCAAGATAAGCCCTAAAATACATGGATCTACTACCATACTATATGAACAACACATAACCAAGGGTGGTTTGAGATTTTATACCTTCCTGAGTAGCTAAGGACCTTGAATGAGCTTTACAACAACTAAGAATACTTGGATGAGCCCTCACACACCTTAATCCTTCAAGATCTAAAAGATAATAAACTTATGTTAACACTTTTCTAACTTTCAACAATTTATAACTCAAGAACCAATGGATGGAAGGCCATGTAATTGATACCATACCTCTAATATGATGCAAGGAAGCCCTAGGAAGGTTGTAGATGAAGAAATCTCTCCCTCTCTCCCAAGGTGGTTCGGCCGAGAGCTTTACTAAAGGGGGGGAGTGTTTTTCTCTTTTTTTGTTTTGTTGGAATGGTAAGAAATGCTAAGTATGATATGTATTATTGTGGTTAATAAAGAGTAGTCACATGTTTCCAAGTCTGGATGGTTCTCTCACTCTGTCCGTCTGTTTGGGGATGGTATGCAGTACTCATGTTTAACTTAGTCCCCACACAATCCTGAAAACTGAAAATACACCTAGAGGGGGGGGGTGAATAGGTGTTATGACTAACAATGACCAAATAAAAAATATTCTGCCTAAGAAAATATATACTGGCAGTTAGCTGGGTACGATAGGCAGCTAACTGGGTTCACCAAAAGAGACAGATTAATGAATAGGCAGCTAGCTGTGATATGCAATGCAGAAGGACAAAATTGCAGTAAGTGAAGAACACCAAGACTTTTAGCTAGGTTCGACCCCTAATCGTCTATGGTCTACGTCCTAGTACCTTACCAACTTGGTAAGAGAATATATTATTGATCACACGAAAAACCAATTACAAGACTCAATAATATATCTCCCTTATCACCCAGTTACTAACTGCAGCTAGCTGGAACCTCTTGTTTCCTGAACACAGCTCTCTAAGTTCTATACTTAAACCAAGTATAAACTTCTCTAGCCTAATGCTCCTTGAATCCTGGTTCCACCAGCTCAACAATTCAGCAACTACTTATCTTTACAAGATGAACAATACAATGGATAAAAATAATTACAACTCAAGGATTCGAACTCTATAAAGACTCGATGTATATATTATAGTACAGGAGCTCTTTTGAAATGAGGTGCAGAGTTGTTTCTTGTATTCTTGAATATAGCTTGAAGGTTCGTATTCTCTGGTGTTTTACTTCATGAATAATCACGCAGCCCTTTATAGTGAGTTGTAGGAGATGAGATTTTGAACAATCTTTGCAACGGTCTTGAAGATATCTTCTCACGTGTGGCTTTGTTCAATTTAACTGTCCTACTAACGTTCACCTGCAGGTTTTATGAGTATTAAACTGAAGATTATAATGATTCTTATTTGAGAGAATAAACCAGAGGAAAGAGAGAAGAAAGTGTGATTAATGCTTGAAGAAAACCGTTAGATAGAAAATGAGGAGCATAAGGAATTTGATAATTAGTACATGTGTTTTCTTCTCATACTTTCTACTAGACAATCAGCGGTGGAGGTGTAGAATTAAGGAAAGTTTGAGTATTAAAAAATGCATGCTTGAAAAGTAAGCACATGGGTTGCTTTTAAAGGAACATTAAATAATTCAAAGATTCCCTTACTAAGAAAAGATGTTTTTAGAAAAGCTATTGAATGAAGAGTGTTTTTAAAATATGAAAATATATATCATGAATGTTCAGACCACTCTTGAATAATTATGACTTAATTAAAAAGTCATATAGTCGAACTTCCCTGTTATACTGGACAGACAGCCAGCTAACTGTGATACTGAGTCAGCTAGCTTAGATACCTTGCCAGCTAGCTGAGATGCCCTGTTTTCTGCTGAGTAATTAACCTGCAACAACAAAGTTTATCCAGAACATATTCCCAGCTTGCTACCTAGGTATGATCATCAAAATTAGAGGGTTTCAATCTCCCCCTTTTTGATGATTATACACCAATTTTAGGAGAAATACAAAAACTCCCCCTAAATCTAGCAACCATATTAAAGACAAATAAGTACTAGCTAAAATGTCATAGATTTAGACATAGAAACCACATTCATCAGAGTTTAAAACTTAAACCAACATCATAGGCAAATTAGTTGAGCACACATAGGTCAAGTTCAGAAAACCAAGTTTAAAAACACACATAACAAAGCAACATAAGCAGTTTTAATCAACATAAGCAAGTTTTAATCCTAAAATGATTCTCCCCCTTAATCATTAAAAAGAGGACATTTAGGACTCATCATCAACTTCATCATCCTTTGCTTCAGAGGGCTTAGCAGCATTCTTTGAACCAGATGCATCCAGAGAAGGATCAGGAACACTAACCACTGGCACAGTTCCAGCAGTTCTAGCAGCAATATTGGCAAAATCATGAAGAACAGAGATGTCTGCAGAGTGAACTCCTGTCCTAGTGGAGGCAGAAGTGCGAGAACCAGTAATTGCCTCTCGGAGAGATGACATTTCATCAGCCATGTCTGAAACCTGATCAGATAGCTTCTGAATTGCAGCTTTGAGATGCTTGAAATCCTCAGAATGATCCATACCAGCCACATTAACATTTCCAGCAATAACATGTGCAGACGAAAGAGGGGTAACAGGTGGAGGAGGGAGAGGATCCATGCGAATAACCTTACCATCAGAATCAAGTTTGAGATGGGATTGCAATAGACTTTTAGCATCCAAAAACTCTCTAGCCAACTCACAGTCTTCATCCTTGAGATTAAGTCCATACCACTGAAACACCCTTGTCAATAGACAACCATAGGGTAGTGGTGCAGTGTTTGTTTCAAACACATCCATCATATTTTTCAATATGAGACCAGCCAAGTTAAAAGGTTTCTCAGATAATAGCATAGACACAACAGATACATCTTGACCAGAAAAATTCGAACGAGTGCCAGTACGAGGGTTAACATTATCAATGCACACTTTAAACAACACATGAGCCAAGGGAGTCACAGTGTTAGTTGTTGGAGGAGTGTATTCCGTCAAATCATCCATCCCACGAATAATTTTCAGTTGGTCCAATTCAGAAAAATTTTCTAATTCAGTAGGACCCTTTTTAGTTCCAATAGACACATTAGAGGGTTGTTCAATGCTTAAAATAGAGCTAAGCACAGGAGCATTTAAAGAAATTCTTTGACCACGAACATAGGAGACAAATAGAGCAGGTTGTTCAATGACTAAGTTCGCATAAAACTCATAGACACACGAGGGATAGCATTCTCGGGGTAGGTCTTTGATGAATGACTCAAACCCTAATTTAGTAAAACAACTAATAGCTCCACATTTAACATAGGAGTTACCTGCAAGCGGCCGACCAAACACAATACGTCGATTGCCCAAATCAAGTTGCTTGAAACGTGATTCCAATTCCTCAGTCGTGAACGAGATCCCGTACTTTGTTCGTTTTGCAGACACACCATCTCGTTGTCCTGATTTCTGAATTTCCGACATTTCATCGCCACTGTCCACTTGAACCCGTGTGATTTCTAGGTCATCATCTTCATCGAATAGCCTCTTGTTCTTCCCCTTTTGAGTTTTGGAGACAGTAACTGGGGTTTTCTTGGAAGCTCGAGTTTTTCCCATTGTTGATTGTTAAGCAGGTGAAGGGTTGTGAGAGAGATCTGTGTTTGTCGAGTGGGTGCGGCTTGAAACCCTAATCTTAATTGAGGGAAGGTTAAGTGATAATAAGAGTCAGACACTAAGTGACCCTCTTTTATTAATTAAGGGGTAAAATCACTTTTTCTAAATTAAAAACAATATGACTTGGTCCAATAATAAAATAGAGACAACACATATGCATAATTTTATACAGATAAGCAAGATAGAATATTGAAATAATATCATATGGAAAATCAATTTTAATATCAACACTTAAGAAATATAAACAATTAGCACAAAATTTTTGAGCATTAAATTGTACATAATATCATAAAAATGTACCGACTTTCCATTGCAGCTAGCTGGCTAGACATAAAAAATCCATCCTTCCATAGCAGCTGGCTGGCTAGACATTACACATGCCTAATTCTCTACGCAGCACAGAGAAACGCTCCTCAGCTAGTGGCTTTGTGAAGATGTCAGCTAGCTGGTACTCTGTACTTACAAAGATTAGCTCAATTTTTCCCTTTGCAACATTGTCTCTCAAGAAATGATGTCGAACATCAATATGCTTTGTTCTTGAGTGATTCACTGGATTCTTTGATATGTTGATAGTGCTTGTATTGTCACAATAAATGGGGACTTTGCCACATTTAATTCCAAAATCTTGAAGTGTTTGTCTCATCCATAGCATTTGCGAGCAACAACTTCCAGCTGCTAAATACTCCCCTTCAGCTGTGGATAATGCAACAGAAGTTTGCTTCTTGCTTTGCCAAGATACTAAACTCTGTCCTAAGAATGCACAAACACCACTTGTACTCTTTCGATCAGTTTGACAACCTGCATAATCTGCATCACTATACCCAACAAGATCAAATGCATTTGTGATTGGATAAAATAAACCAAGAGTAGTAGTTCCACTTAAATATTTAAAAATTCTTTTAATAGCATTCAAGTGAGATTCTTTTGGTTGAGCTTGAAACCTAGCACAAACACATACACTATACATAATATCAGGTCTAGAGGCTGTAAGATATAATAAACTACCAATCATACCTCTATACTTTCGAACATCTACATCTTTACCTCTTTCATCTGCAGCCAGCTTGCTGGCTGAACCCATAGGTGTAGATTTTGCCTTGATATTCTCATATCCAAACTTCTTTAGCAAGTTCTTGATGTATTTGGACTGATGTACATATATTCCATCTTGAGTTTGCTTGATTTGGAGCCCCAAAAAGTAGTTGAGCTCACCCATCATACTCATGTCAAACTCACTATGCATACACTTAGAAAACCACTTGCACATCTTATCATTAGTTGATCCAAATATAATATCATCTACATATATTTGCACAACTAGAATATCATTACCAGTAAGTTTAGTAAACAATGTAGGATCGATTTTACCTCGAATGAACCCATTCTTTATCAAAAACTTACTTAGCCTTTCATACCAAGATCTAGGAGCTTGTCGTAATCCATATAATGCCTTCTTCAATTTGTAAACATAATTAGGAAATTTGTCACTCTCAAATCCAGGAGGTTGCTTGACAAATACTTCTTCTTTCAAGTATCCATTAAGAAATGCACTTTTCACGTCCATTTGATATAGCTTGAACTTCTTGAAGCATGCAAATGAGAGGAGCATTCTTATTGACTCTAGCCTTGCAACCGGGGCATAAGTTTCATCAAAATCGATTCCCTCTTGTTGATTATATCCTTGAGCAACAAGCCTTGCTTTATTTCTAGTAACCGTTCCTTCTTCATCAACTTTATTCTTGAAAACCCATTTAGTACCAATGATTGAAGCATCTTTAGGTGGCTCTACAGGTTCCCAAACATCACATCTTTCAAATTGATTAAGTTCTTCTTGCATTGCCATGATCCAATTTTCATCTTTCAGTGCTTCATTGACATTCTTTGGTTCCTCTTGAGCTAGGAAGGCAGAAAATGCACAAAAGTTAGCTTGGCTTCTCCTTGTCTTGATGCCTTCTGATTTATCACCAATAATCAACTCTGGAGGATGATTCTTTACTGTCCTTGTTGACTTTGGAAAATGATGATGAGCCATAACTTCTTCATTGGCTCTAATTCTCTTGGATGGAGGAGGGGATTCATCCCCATTATAAATTGGCATCTTTTCTTGTGATCTCTGGCCTCTAGAATCTTCCAAGGTGAGTTTTGACACCTTATCACAAGTTTCATCTACTGGAGGAGAGATTTCAGCTTGATTATCATTAGCTGAACTTGATTCAGTTTCTACTGCAGCTCGCTGGGTTGCTGCATTTCCTGAGTCTGCTTCATTGGCAGCTCGCTGAGTTGGTGTTTTTTTGGAATCTGCTTCTTTGTCAGCTAGCTGAGTTGCTGTATCTGACCTTGGCAGCTCGCTGGCATCATTTGAACCTGCAATATCTTCCTCATCTCTTGACAGATCAACATTAGATTCTTGAAATGAGACATCAATCGACTCTTCAACAGTACGTTTAGATATATTATAAACTCTATATGCACGACTTGTTGTAGAATAACCCAAAAATATAGCTTCATATGATTTGGCATCAAATTTACCATCTCTATCAATGGATTTGAGTACAAAGCACCTGGATCCAAAGACCTTGAAGTAGCCTATGTTTGGCTTCTTGTTCTTTAGCAATTCATAAGGAGTCTTGTTGAGAATAGGTCTGATTAGTACTCTGTTAAGAACATAGCTAGCTGTGTTCACTGCTTCTGCCCAGAAACTCCTTGGCAGCTTGCTTTCTTGCAGCAATGTTCTAGCTGTTTCTTGCAATGACCTGTTCTTTCTCTCCACAACTCCATTTTGTTGTGGGGTTCTTGGAGCAGAGAATTCATGTGAAATGCCTCTATCTTCACAATATGA
The DNA here is from genome assembly GCA_036435485.1 of Saposhnikovia divaricata. Classification (NCBI taxonomy): domain Eukaryota; kingdom Viridiplantae; phylum Streptophyta; class Magnoliopsida; order Apiales; family Apiaceae; genus Saposhnikovia; species Saposhnikovia divaricata. The sequence goes on from CM071598.1 coordinate 65,097,415, forward strand.
GATAAAGTCCTTTTGGAATTCACCACCTCGATCACTCCTTATTCTCACAAGTCTTAACTTAAACTTGTTCTCAAGTAACTTAATTAGCTTTTCAAATTCACTGAAAGCACAATCTTTAGTACGAAGAAACAATACCCAAGTATATCTAGAATAATCATCTACTATAACAAATGCATATTGTTTACCTCCAATGCTTTTATATGCTTCCGGACCAAATAAATCTAAATGAAGTAGTTCTAAAGGTTTAGAAGTTGATACCATCTTCTTTGATTTATGTGGAGTCCTGATTTGTTTGCCTAATTGGCAAGCCGAACAAGTTTCCATTTTGACATACTTCAATTTTGGCAATCCTCTAACTAGCTTCTTCGAAGACAGCTTGCTGAGTAAGTCCATATGAGCATGTCCAAGCCTTCTATGCCAAATTTCTGGATTTGAATCAACAGCAGCTAGACAACAAGATGAATCCTGCATTTCAAAGTCCAAAATATATATATTTCCTTCCCTTCTAGCAACTAGGGGGACTTTGTTAGTGCCAACAATAATAGTACACTTTTCTTTATCAAAAAGAACAGAATGTCCATCATCATATAACTGACTTACACTAAGCAAATTATATTTAAGACCTTGAACATATTGTACTTTATCAATAGAAATGACACTATTACCAATCTTCCCTTTCCCAAGAATCTGGAGTGTTTTGCTATCACCAATGGTGACATTTCCACCCTTTTTCTTACTGAGAGACAGGAATTGTGATTTATCACCACTCATATGTCTTGTGCATCCACTATCCAAAATCCATTGATTTGATCTCACTTTGACAACAAGACATACCTACAAAACAAATAAAGAGCCAACTCAACGTTTTGGTACCCATATTTGCTTGGGTCCAGAATGGTTAGTTGATAGAACATATAAAACATTTAAATCAGATTTCTTGATCCACATTTGGATCACTTTAGAAGCTGTATTTCTTGTTCCATCTGTTCTGTCAGCTAGCTGCCTGTGACCTGTCTGTCTGTTCCAGCTAGCTGGATTGGCATTCTGAATTTTGCAATGATTTGCCAAATGGCCTTTATTTCCACATTTATGGCAAATTCTCCATGGCATGGCATAGTCATAGGGGATTCCATGTTTGCCATCATACTTTAGAGGTGTTTTGGAAGCCGATCCAACTCCTTCTCTTTCGATTGGAACTTTTGCATATCTCATCATTGTTTTGAGAGTATCTTCTCCTTGAATGAATTTTCCCATTCCTTTCTGGAGGTCCTTGATTTCCGTTTCCAATTCTTTGATTCTTTCAGCTTGTTGAGATATTTCCTTTGAGCATGATTCCCTTGGACTAAATGCCTCTAAACATGCATCTTGAGCTTCTATTTCTGTTCTCAGCTCGCTGAGTTCCTTCATAAGTGTATCATTTCTCTTGATAAGCACTTTGTTTACACCTTCAAGCTGGGATATCTCAGCCTTAAGATCAGTAAGCTTTTGAGTATGATTTGTAGCAGGTGTCTTCTCATCCATTAACTCAGATATGATCTTCTTAAGTTGAGTATTTTTCTTCTTGAGTTTATCATTCTCATATCTTAATTCTTCAACCACTTCATTTGATAGATTACTATGATCCTGCATGGTTAATTCATCTAACTTTGAGGAATGAGAATACATATCAGAAAAATAATTTACCTCACTATTGTTGTCATCCGAATCCGAGACATCACTATCTACAAGACCATCTTGAAAAATTCCTTGAGCATTATTCTCATCATCAAGACCAACAAGAGCTAGGTTCACCATCTCATCACTTGACTCATTATCAGAATCCGAATTTTCATCATCACTCCATGTCAAAAATGCCTTAGCTTTCCTTTTGTCTTTAGAGGCAGCTAGCTGCTTCTGCTTATTTTTCAGCTTATAGCAGTCTCTTTTGTAGTGTCCTTTCTTGCCACATTCAAAACATGCTTCATCTTTGACATCTTTCTTCGTTCCAGAAGCTCTACCTTTCTCCTTCTTTAGCTTGTTCCTTAAGTCAAGCATCTTCTTGATTTTTCTGGATAGAAGTGCTAGTTCTTCATCAGAATCTGATTCTGATTCTGAATCCAGCTTGCTGCTACTGGAGTGCAAAGCTAAATTCTTCATCTTTTCAACTGGAGCCTTGACTGATTCCATCTTGCTACTGTTGATTTTGCTTTCAAATTGTTCCAATTCTGCAAATACGGCCAAATGATCCATAGAATCAATGAAGGGACTTGATTCCAATGCAGTGACTTTAGCTTCGAATATAAATGGGACTGCACTTAGAATTTTCATGTTTATTTCATCTTGAGGAATGGTTTTTCCAAGTCTCTTCAGAGTGTTGATAGTGATTTGAAACCTTGCTTGGCTCTCTTTGATAGTTTCACCATTCTTGAGCTTGAAATTTCCGAAGTCATTCATCAATTTGCTAAGTTTAACTTTTCTCAAAGTTTTCGAACCTTCGTGATAGGATTCCAAAGCATCCCACATTTCTTTTGCTGTTTTTAGAGAGGATACCTTGTCATATTCAGATTGATCAAGTGCATTCATTATGGAGTTTCTTGCTTCTCCATTATAGCCACACTTGATAATCTCATCGAGAGTGAGATCATCAACATCTTTTGGTTCGTTTTTGTCATTGAGAAATTCATAGTTCCCTTTCTGCACAACTCTTAGAACCAGAGGTTTCTTGGACAAATAAGTCTCCATTCTGCATTTCCACCAACTATAGTTTTCTGATCCAGTGAGAAGTGGAGCCTTATAATCCGACCTGCCTTCTAGGTAATTGTCAGCCATTTGATCGATACTTTTCCTGTTACAGAAATATTAGTATACCAAAGCTCTGATACCAAATGAAAATACACCTAGAGGGGGGGGGTGAATAGGTGTTATGACTAACAATGACCAAATAAAAAATATTCTGCCTAAGAAAATATATACTGGCAGTTAGCTGGGTACGATAGGCAGCTAACTGGGTTCACCAAAAGAGACAGATTAATGAATAGGCAGCTAGCTGTGATATGCAATGCAGAAGGACAAAATTGCAGTAAGTAAAGAACACCAAGACTTTTAGCTAGGTTCGACCCCTAATCGTCTATGGTCTACGTCCTAGTCCCTTACCAACTTGGTAAGAGAATATATTATTGATCACACGAAAAACCAATTACAAGACTCAATAATATATCTCCCTTATCACCCAGTTACTAACTGCAGCTAGCTGGAACCTCTTGTTTCCTGAACACAGCTCTCTAAGTTCTATACTTAAACCAAGTATAAACTTCTCTAGCCTAATGCTCCTTGAATCCTGGTTCCACCAGCTCAACAATTCAGCAACTACTTATCTTTACAAGATGAACAATACAATGGATAAAAATAATTACAACTCAAGGATTCGAACTCTATAAAGACTCGATGTATATATTATAGTACAGGAGCTCTTTTGAAATGAGGTGCAGAGTTGTTTCTTGTATTCTTGAATATAGCTTGAAGGTTCGTATTCTCTGGTGTTTTACTTCATGAATAATCACGCAGCCCTTTATAGTGAGTTGTAGGAGATGAGATTTTGAACAATCTTTGCAACGGTCTTGAAGATATCTTCTCACGTGTGGCTTTGTTCAATTTAACTGTCCTACTAACGTTCACCTGCAGGTTTTATGAGTATTAAACTGAAGATTATAATGATTCTTATTTGAGAGAATAAACCAGAGGAAAGAGAGAAGAAAATGTGATTAATGCTTGAAGAAAACCGTTAGATAGAAAATGAGGAGCATAAGGAATTTGATAATTAGTACATGTGTTTTCTTCTCATACTTTCTACTAGACAATCAGTGGTGGAGGTGTAGAATTAAGGAAAGTTTGAGTATTAAAAAATGCATGCTTGAAAAGTAAGCACATGGGTTGCTTTTAAAGGAACATTAAATAATTCAAAGATTCCCTTACTAAGAAAAGATGTTTTTAGAAAAGCTATTGAATGAAGAGTGTTTTTAAAATATGAAAATATATATCATGAATGTTCAGACCACTCTTGAATAATTATGACTTAATTAAAAAGTCATATAGTCGAACTTCCCTGTTATACTGGACAGACAGCCAGCTAACTGTGATACTGAGTCAGCTAGCTTAGATACCTTGCCAGCAAGCTGAGATGCCCTGTTTTCTGCTGAGTAATTAACCTGCAACAACAAAGTTTATCCAGAACATATTCCCAGCTTGCTACCTTGGTATGATCATCAAAATTAGAGGGTTTCAAAAACTTCTCCAGAACCTGGAGTTGAATCTCGGGTCTCTATCTGATACAATGCTCACAGGAACCCCATGTCTAACCACAATCTCCTTTAGGTAAATATCCGCCAGCTTTTCGACAGTATATCTCTCGTTGATTGGAAGAAAATGTGCTGACTTGGTCAACCTATCGATAATTACCCAAATGGCATCATGATTCGTCTTGGTCCTTGGTAATCCGACCACAAAGTCCATCGCAATTTGCTCCCACTTCCACTCGGGTATCTCTAAGGGTTGCAACAATCCACTGGGCCTTTGGTGTTCGGCCTTCACTCTTTGACATGTCAAGCATTTACTTACCCACTCTGCCACGCCCTTCTTCATATTAGGCCACCAATAGTATTCTCTCAGATCTCTATACATCTTAGTGCCTCCAGGGTGAATTGAGTACCTCGAACTATGAGCCTCTTGCAAAATCTCATCTTTTAACTCTTGAACGTTTGGAATCCATATCCTAGATGCGTACCTCATAATTCCATTCCCGTCCTTCTCACACTTAATTTCTTCGCCAGTCAAGATTTTCTCCATCGAATTCTTTTCTTCTTCCATCTTCTTTTCCTGGCACAACTTAACCTTTTCCAATAACGGTGGTTGGACTTTTATTTCCATTAGACTCTCTTGTCCAATTCCTGGTAGCCTCACTTCAATCTCCAGTTTCTCAAGGTCCTTGATCAATTCGTCCACTGACGTTATCATCTTAAGCTTCTCCTTTCAGCTAAGTGCATCGGCCACCACGTTGGCCTTCCCTGGGTGATAATGAATCTCACAATCATAATCTTTAATTAGCTCTAACCATCTCCTCTGCCTCATGTTTAACTCTTTCTGAGTGAATATGTACTTTAAGCTCTTGTGATCCGTGTAGATTTCACACTTTTCCCCGTACAGATAATGTCTCCAGATCTTTAAAGCAAAAACTATCGCTGCTAATTCCAAATCATGGGTGGGGTATCTTATCTCATACTCCTTAAGTTGTCTGGACGCATACGCAATCACCTTACCGTGCTGCATAAGCACACACCCTAAACCTTTATGGGATGCGTCGCTATAAATCACAAAATCTCCCTTATCATCAGGTAGGGCTAGTACTGGTGCTGTCACCAATCTCTTTTTCAACTCTTGAAAGCTCTCTTCGCATTTTTCAGTCCACACAAACTTCTCGGTCTTGCGAGTTAGTCGGGTCAAAGGGGCTGCTATCTTTGCAAAGTCTTGGACAAATCTCCTATAGTAGCCAGCCAGTCCTATGAAACTTCTCACCTCTGTCGGAGTGGTTGGTCTCTCCCAATTTGATACAGCCTCTATTTTGGCTGGGTCCACTAGAATACCTTGTTCGCTGATCACATGCCCTAGAAACTGAACTTCCTTCAACCAAAATTCGCACTTTGAGAACTTAGCGTACAACTTTTCTTCTCTCAATGCTCCCAATACAATCCTTAAGTGCTCTGCATGTTCTTCCCTTGTCTTGGAATAAATCAAGATATCATCGATGAAGACTATAACACACTTGTCCAAGTATTTCTTGAAGACTCGATTCATTAAGTCCATGAAAGCTGCAGGGGCATTCGTTAACCCAAATGACATCACTAGGAACTCATAGTGTCCATACCGGGTGCGAAAGGCCGTCTTTGGTATATCTTCTGGTTTAATCTTTAACTGGTGGTACCCGGTCCGCAAATCAATCTTGGAGAAATAAACTGCATCTTTCAATTCGTCAAACAGGTCATCTATCCTGGGCAAGGGATACTTATTCTTTATAGTCACCTTGTTCAACTCCCGGTAATCTATACATAATCTCATGCTGCCGTCCTTCTTTTTCACGAATAACACCGGGGCTCCCCACGGTGACACACTAGGTCTTATCATCCCTTTATCCAACAACTCTTGTAACTGAGTGGCCAGTTCTTTCATTTCCACTGGGGCTAGCCGATATGGGGCTTTCGAAATTGGGGCCGTACCCGGAACTAAGTCTATAGCAAACTCGATGTCCCTATCGGGTGGTAGTCCGGGAAGATCGTCCGGAAATACATCCGCGAACTCATTGACGACAGGGATTTCCTGTAGGTTTGGTGCCTCTTTCTTGGTATCCTTCACATATGCTAAATAGGCTTCGCATCCTTTACGTAACAGCTTCTTAGCTTGAATCATAGTCAGGAACTTTTGGCTTTGCCGTTTCCCACTAAATACTACTTCCTCGTCCCCTGGCAGTCTCAAACTTACTTTCTTCTTGACACAATCAATCTGGGCTCCATGGGTTATTAACCAATCCATACCTACTATTACGTCAAACTCCCCTAGTTTAAAAGGTATTAAGTCTACCCGAAAGTGTCGCCCTTCTATTTCTAGGTCGCAACCTGGACAGACTCGGCTAACGGGAATAATTTCACGATTAGCTATCTCTATTTGCAATCTGTCTTTCAAGGGTTCAGTCTTAAGGCCTAACCGACATACAAAATCTAGAGATATGAAAGACTTGGTAGCTCCCGAATCAAATAAAACATTTGCTTTAACTGAGTTGAGTAATAGGGTACCTGCAATCACATCCGTGTTCCTCACGGCATCTTGCACCGTCATGTTAAAAGTTCTTGCAGTAGGGGCCTTGTTAGAAGCAGTTCCACTCACTCTCGATGCAGCTGGCCCAGAGGACATACATTCCCTTATTCGGTGCCCTGGTTTCCCACACTTGAAGCAATTACCTCCGACACTCGGGTTGTTACTAGTTCCGCGACAGGCGTTAGCATAATGCCCTGTCAGCCCACACTTGAAGCATTTCACATCTTGCAGGTTGCACACACCCGCATGTTTCCTTCCACATTTGTTGCATTCTGGGGGTTGGGCTCGGGATGGGGTAGAGTAAGACGATCCCTGTGGTCGGCCGCCCTGGCCCACACTCCAACTTTCAGCTCTCTTGGTTCCAAAGTTTCCGCTTGGTTGGGACATCGCTCCTCGCTTAAATTTGCTCGGAAAGCTCCCACCAGCAGAGTTTCCCTTTCGGCTATCCAACTTCCTCTTCTTTCCTTCTCTCTCCTTCTGCATCTGTTCACTTCCAGCTTCGACAATTGACGCTTTCTGTACCAGGGTGGCATAGTCTGTCAGCTCAAGAACCGCCACATGATTCTGAATCCATTGTTTTAGCCCTAATTGAAATCTTCGGGCCCTCTTTGCCTCAGAGTTCACATACTCCGGCACAAACCTTGACAACTCAGTAAATTTGGCCTCATACTCGGCCACTGTCATGTTTCCTTGTTTCAGCTCCAAAAACTTTAGCTCCATTTGTGGCTCCATGAACCTAGGAAAGTACTTCTCCAAGAACAACTCGCTAAATCTCTCCCAGGTTACCACACCTCTTCCTTCCAAATTCTTCTTAGCTTCCCACCAATAGTTCGCCTCACCCTTCAGAAGGTAAGTGGCGAAAACAGTCTTCTGCTCTTCAGCGACACCTAGTATCTCGAAAGATTTTTCTATTTCCTTCAGCCAGGCCCTTGCCTCGACAAGGTCGGCAGTTCCTTTAAATTCTAGGGGTTTCAGGGATTTGAAGTTCCGGAAAGCATTGGCATTAGCATTCTGGGGTGGTTGCTGAACTGGGGGACGGTCCAAGTTCTGCCTAAGTAACTCCATGAACTGTTCCATAGGGCCTCCCCTAGGATGTTCTACCTCTCGGGTATCATCACCAGCTTCTTCTTCTTCATACTCAGAGTCATCAAACAGGTTATGATCGTTGCCCTCAATATCACTCGGGTTGACATTCTCCCCTTCACGGTTCTGGTGGCCTCCGGCTCCACGGTGGCTACCCTGGCCCTCAGAACTGATCGGGGGGGCTCGGGTGTTCATTCTTCTGGGTGGCATGATTCTGATAATAGAACAAGAAAGGGGTTAGGGTTTTCCAATTACCTGACAGCGTTTGCACGGGTCAGGAGCGTATCGTTCCTCCTCATAAGGGTGGAAGTGCAAAAGTTTTAATAATCCGTTGTTGGAGATAAAATGTCAAACATTTTTGGGGGAAAAGATCCCTTTGGGATGCGAAAACATTTACAAGAGTTTTCAAAATTTCGAAACCTCAAAAATATTTTTCAAAATTTCAAAACACATTTTTTTTTTGCAAAAAAATTTATTTTTAAAGATCGTAGGAACATTTTTGGAAATTGTAGAAAACAATTTGAAATCGCATATCGTAAATTTGAAACGGTATGGTTGTATTTGTGGCTTGTAGCAATTGTATAATCACAGTTGTATATCAAAACAGTAAAGCATGACATCGGAAAGTAGAGCAGTTGAGGCAATATTAAAGAAACTGAAACTAAATAAGTATGGTACAAGGGTTATCACAAGTTTGGATGTTAGAGCCAAATACATAGTTCCGATGTCAAAGTCTAGCAAAAGTGGAACAAATACAAATACATCATCCGAATAGTCAGGCTACACAAAAGTAGGGCTACATCCATACATACTACCCGAAGTCACATCTACATATCTGTAGGTCAGTCTACTCATCCACTGGTCAGAAAGGATACCACTGCACAAGTCAACTATCCCGCAAAATCGATACACTAATGTCATCTGAACCTAGGGGACTGAGCTATAAGTAACACATCACGGGGCCGCGCCGCGACGGAGCAAGGTCCTCACTCGGGTAAATGCACGACGCACAACACGTCTAGCATCCCTAGCCTGGATCACTCCGCCCCCGCGGATCCCTAAACCAAGAATCCTATCGCGACTCCTCATCTCGATCCTGTGGAGTCGAGCCCTAGTCCTCCTAGCAACAGTGGTCCTCATCTCAGCCTGGATCCTCAAGCGCGCCTCGCGCTCCTCCACTAGTGCCCGCCTCGCCTCGTTAAGTCGGGCCTCTGCAGATAGTAAGTCTCGGGTCAGGAACTGTACCACGTAAGCATGCTCAGTACCCGACACTGGGGGTAGGTCTGCCGGTGGAGGTGGTATGACAGGAACAGGTGTAGGTGCAGCAGCAGCAGCAGGGGCAGGAGTAGGGGTAGGGTCAAGCTCCTCCTCGCCAGAAGTGTCATCCTCAGAGGCACCGTCCGATGAAACAGGGCTAGATGTCTGTGGAGAAGGTGGGGGTGACACAACACGACCCTCGCCGGATCTCACACTCTCCTCATCAGTAGCTACAGGAGATGGGGTAACAGGCTCTGGCTCGGGCTCAAAGGGCTCCTCAACGGGATCCTCATCATCAGTACTATCTATCACTGTAATCTTGGGGCCAAGCTCGGAGTCAGCACCCATATCCTCCTCAGGGTCCTCGGTCTCTCGCATCAGGGCCTCATCATGCTCCCTCTCGAAAGCCTTAGGGTATGGTATCTCATCCATCTACACAAGGGAAATAAAGTGGGTCACTAACCATAAAAGAAGGGTTTAGGAGTAGTTCCCTCACGGGCCTTAAAGTCAGGGCTATATCCGATAACCCGACTACCAACTCGATGAGAGTTCTAAGTATTATTGAAGTTGTTATTAAGGTTATCGTTATTGTTATTATTATTATTAGGGTTGCTTTCTTAAATTACTACCGTTTCTGAGAACTGTAACCTCGCTCTGATACCATTTCTGTGACGCCCCCAGATCCGGGGTCGGAGATCTAGGCGCTCACGGTCCATTTTCCATTAATAACATACCTGTTCTTGCACACAATATAAATAACACTGCCATCGACCCCACAATAAACTCACACCACACTCACACACACAGATTAGAGCCTCAGAAATGTCACACATTGCTTAAACAGTAATAAAGTTATCAGAGTTATTACAGATCGAATTAAATAGTATTTATGCTACCAGCAACACTTCGATATGAAGCGAAGTTGGCGGCTTGAAAGTTTGTTACGATACACTGCCTTGCACAGGTCATGCTGATAAATAAAACGTACTAACAAAAGCTGCCAACCAATCCGGCTAATGGGGCCTACCGGTGGAATCTCAAGTGGAGGCTCGGGCCTAGTCACCTGCTTTCGAGCAGTCTGCCTGGGTCTTGCCATTTCGCTTAGCTGTTGTGTTTGTAAAGTTTGAAAACAAGCAAGAGTGAGCAACTATAGCTCAGCAAGAAATATATATATAAGATAAGCAATATACATCTCATATGATTGGAAGTTGATATATTTGTTTGTATCAATTAGTTATAAAATCACTTGTCATAGTTGATAAATCTCGAAGGTGCAACAATATGTGCCCTTGCTTTCAAAATAAACTTGCAGTTCTTGATACTGCATTGAATCAACATCTTTCTCATCAAAATAGAACACTATCAGCAACTTGGCACAAAAGCCTAAGAAGCAGTGTCAAAGCATTTTTCCAAAATGGAGGAATGGGACTTGAAGAAAACATAAAAACCTGACAAGGATTGACGATGATCAGTCGCCACATCCAAGTCCAATAATCCGCGGGTCTTCTCTACCGGTAGAAGGATAGAAACTACATCCGTAACTATCCCTCGGGTGAAAACTACATCCGTAATCACCCTCGATGAAAACTACATCCGTAATCATCCTTCGACAACACCTGGGCCGGAATAATAAGTGATGGACCGCCTGGCTCACGGCCGCTTACACATCCCGGAAATCGTTCGTCAACGGTTCCCACACCTGCCAGAGTCCCTTTTTCTTTTCTTTTAAAACTTGATTTTGATTGAAAACAGAGTAATTGAGGTCCGACATCAGTCGACCGATGATTCTTGAAATCATACAAGAAGCAGAATCTGACCGGGGGTTTTCGAAAGTGTTTTGAGTTCAAATGAGTTCGAGTTTGAAGTATTAAAAAGTATCTTGGATTGACTTTGTCTTTAAATAATGAACAGTAATTAATAAATAATATTTTAAGATTTAATATTAATAATTAATAAAATAATTATTCGATAAAATAAACTCTTAATCCAAGATAGGGTTTCGAGTATTTACGAAGATATAATAATAGTTATTTGAATATACGATACCACCCGAATGACCCTTCGGGTTTTCGTACTCTAGATACGATATAATAATATACCGCTCCCCGGTCAATAGTATATACGGACCGCTACGACCTCTATTGCTAGAGTCGTTGTCCGAAGAAAACATTTCAATCTAAGTTCAAGGGGTAAAAGCATACATGTACTTGTTCAATCTCAATTGCATCAATACTTCGATAAACATAGCATTTGATATAATTTGAAAACTACAAACACAACAGTGAAAATCCTTGTAAAGGGATAAGTTTTGAAAAGTAAACTTGCCTTGGTTTGGTTGGGGTGGTCGAGCGTGCGGATTCGAACGATCTATACATAAACAATAATCGTTCGTTAGTACCTTAACAATTTCTCTCTAATTACGGGGTTTTAAGGGGGTACGAAATTAACTTAACGACTTCGTCTTATGACTCCCTAGCCCCACTATAGGTCCATGACATCACTCGTTTATGCTCGTCACTTACTCGACTTAATTTAGTTACCACGTTCGAACCATAACTACTAACCCTAGAATAATGTTCCACTAATCGACTTTTTCCATTACGCGAATTTTACTCTAGCATTTTTATAAAATCCAAAAATTCATATTTTAATCCAATTCCTTTTGGGTGGTCTTAACCACTGCATTACCTACATTCTCAAATTTTTCCATGATCCAAAATATATTTTAAGGTGTTTAAACAAGGTTCACAAGGGGGTCACTTAATGCAGTCCATAGTCCAGAAACAAAATTCACTCCTCCGGCCATAACTAAAAATCCACACATCACCTAGCTATGAATCTTACATTTACAGAAACTACATTCAATTATCTTTCCAACAATATAAGGTAGGACATCAGGGGACATCATTTGGGTGTTCAAAATCGTGCTACAACACAGATCAAAGTTCCTGGACAAACTCAGCAAGCTCAAATCACTTAGATCAACCATTTTTCATACTTCCATAACATAAACACCACTTAATACACTTAGATCATGACTCATAACACTCATGGAGATATATATATTAACCATAGCCATAAAAATCACAATCTCAACATCAAAACCCAAGATCCATGCTATCCAATACATATACATTCAAGATAAGCCCTAAAATACATGGATCTACTACCATACTATATGAACAACACATAACCAAGGGTGGTTTGAGATTTTATACCTTCTTGAGTAGCTAAGGACCTTGAATGAGCTTTACAACAACTAAGAATACTTGGATGAGCCCTCACACACCTTAATCCTTCAAGATCTAAAAGATAATAAACTTATGTTAACACTTTTCTAACTTTCAACAATTTATAACTCAAGAACCAATGGATGGAAGGCCATGTAATTGATACCATACCTCTAATATGATGCAAGGAAGCCCTAGGAAGGTTGTAGATGAAGAAATCTCTCCCTCTCTCCCAAGGTGGTTCGGCCGAGAGCTTTACTAAAGGGGGGGAGTGTTTTTCTCTTTTTTTGTTTTGTTGGAATGGTAAGAAATGCTAAGTATGATATGTATTATTGTGGTTAATAAAGAGTAGTCACATGTTTCCAAGTCTATAGCCTAGGTTGCCTCCATGCCCTATTGTCCCCTAAGTACATCATCCATCATGCTAGTCACTATTCACTTTTACTTTTATGTTTTCTAGTTCCTTTTTCTAACTAGCTAGTTACATGGCACTTGCATGTAATTCCTTTCCTTGTAATATCATTCTCCCACCAATGCTTGTTATTCAATCCTTACTTCGTATCGTAACTTAATTATTCTCTCGTAATAATATTTCGTCACGTAGAGATTTCACCTATAATTCCTTAAGTACTTATTGTGTAAATTCCTCGAATGTCTATAATTCCTCGCCATAATTCTTAATAAATCCTTTAATACTCTAACCATTCTCAAATTCCAAGTTTTATAAATATTACTAACAGTAAGACTCTTGCCTTTACAATCTCTTTGTATATCTTACATCATAAATGCAACAACGCAGTTTCTCAGACAATCAATTCTATAAATCAACAGGGATGACTAGAAAGATTCCATAATGATAATGTCACAAGATATTAAATAAAAGGAAATATTACCAAAAATTAGGGTTCTTACAGCCTCCCCTCCTTAAAAGGATTCCGTCCCGGAATCAGGTTGAAAACAGTTGGGGGTGCTTTTCACGCATTGCGCTCTCTAGTTCCCATGTTGATTCTTCGACATTCTGATTCCTCCACAAAACTCTCACTAGTTTGACAACCTTGTTCCTCAGCACCTGTTCTTTTCTATCCATGATTTCTACGGGTTGCTCTACATATGTCAAGTCTGGTTGCAGATCCACTTGATCATGTTCTATCACATGTCGGAAGTCGGTATGGTATGGTCGTAGCATGGACACATGAAACACATTATGTACTTGCTGTAAGCTCGGGGGTAGAGCCAATTCATAGGCTAACTTCCCAACTCGTTTCAAGATCTCAAAAGGTCCAATAAATCTCGGGCTTAGTTTTCCCTTCTTACCAAACCTCATCAGTCCCTTCCACGGTGATACCTTTAACATCACAAACTCTCCTACCTCATATTCTTTGTCCTTGCGGGTCTGGTCCGCATACTTCTTCTGTCTGTCTTGGGCCGCTACCAGCCGTCCTCTTACGAGCTCGATAATTTCTCTTATCTGTTGGACCAGTTCAGGCCCTAAAATCTTCCGCTCTCCAACTTCTTCCCAACACAAGGGAGACCGACATCTTCGTCCGTATAAATCTTCATATGGGGGCATGCCTATACTCGCATGGTAAATGTTGTTGTAGGAAAATTCGATCAACGGCAAGTGGTCATACCAACTTCCCTTAAAATCAATGGCACATACCCTCAACATGTCCTCGATGGTCTGGATGGTTCTCTCACTCTGTCCGTCTGTTTGGGGATGGTATGCAGTACTCATGTTTAACTTAGTCCCCACACAATCCTGAAAACTTCTCCAGAACCTGGAGTTGAATCTCGGGTCTCTATCTGATACAATGCTCACAGGAACCCCATGTCTAACCACAATCTCCTTTAGGTAAATATCCGCCAGCTTGTCGACAGTATATCTCTCATTGATTGGAAGAAAATGTGCTGACTTGGTCAACCTATCGATAATTACCCAAATGGCATCATGATTCGCCTTGGTCCTTGGTAATCCGACCACAAAGTCCATCGCAATTTGCTCCCACTTCCACTAGGGTATCTCTAAGGGTTGCAACAATCCACTGGGCCTTTGGTGTTCGGCCTTCACTCTTTGACATGTCAAGCATTTACTTACCCACTCTGCCACGTCCTTCTTCATATTAGGCCACCAATAGTATTCTCTCAGATCTCTATACATCTTAGTGCCTCCAGGGTGAATTGAGTACCTCGAACTATGAGCCTCTTGCAAAATCTCATCTTTTAACTCTTGAACGTTTGGAATCCATATCCTAGATGCGTACCTCATAATTCCATTCCCGTCCTTCTCACACTTAATTTCTTCGCCAGTCAAGATTTTCTCCATCGAATTCTTTTCTTCTTCCATCTTCTTTTCCTGGCACAACTTAACCTTTTCCAATAACGGTGGTTGGACTTTTATTTCCATTAGACTCTCTTGTCCAATTCCTGGTAGCCTCACTTCAATCTCCAGTTTCTCAAGGTCCTTGATCAATTCGTCCACTGACGTTATCATCTTAAGCTTCTCCTTTCAGCTAAGTGCATCGGCCACCACGTTGGCCTTCCCTGGGTGATAATGAATCTCACAATCATAATCTTTAATTAGCTCTAACCATCTCCTCTGCCTCATGTTTAACTCTTTCTGAGTGAATATGTACTTTAAGCTCTTGTGATCCGTGTAGATTTCACACTTTTCCCCGTACAGATAATGTCTCCAGATCTTTAAAGCAAAAACTATCGCTGCTAATTCCAAATCATGGGTGGGGTATCTTATCTCATACTCCTTAAGTTGTCTGGACGCATACGCAATCACCTTACCGTGCTGCATAAGCACACACCCTAAACCTTTATGGGATGCGTCGCTATAAATCACAAAATCTCCCTTATCATCAGGTAGGGCTAGTACTGGTGCTGTCACCAATCTCTTTTTCAACTCTTGAAAGCTCTCTTCGCATTTTTCAGTCCACACAAACTTCTCGGTCTTGCGAGTTAGTCGGGTCAAAGGGGCTGCTATCTTTGCAAAGTCTTGGACAAATCTCCTATAGTAGCCAGCCAGTCCTATGAAACTTCTCACCTCTGTCGGAGTGGTTGGTCTCTCCCAATTTGATACAGCCTCTATTTTGGCTGGGTCCACTAGAATACCTTGTTCGCTGATCACATGCCCTAGAAACTGAACTTCCTTCAACCAAAATTCGCACTTTGAGAACTTAGCGTACAACTTTTCTTCTCTCAATGCTCCCAATACAATCCTTAAGTGCTCTGCATGTTCTTCCCTTGTCTTGGAATAAATCAAGATATCATCGATGAAGACTATAACACACTTGTCCAAGTATTTCTTGAAGACTCGATTCATTAAGTCCATGAAAGCTGCAGGGGCATTCGTTAACCCAAATGACATCACTAGGAACTCATAGTGTCCATACCGGGTGCGAAAGGCCGTCTTTGGTATATCTTCTGGTTTAATCTTTAACTGGTGGTACCCGGTCCGCAAATCAATCTTGGAGAAATAAACTGCATCTTTCAATTCGTCAAACAGGTCATCTATCCTGGGCAAGGGATACTTATTCTTTATAGTCACCTTGTTCAACTCCCGGTAATCTATACATAATCTCATGCTGCCGTCCTTCTTTTTCACGAATAACACCGGGGCTCCCCACGGTGACACACTAGGTCTTATCATCCCTTTATCCAACAACTCTTGTAACTGAGTGGCCAGTTCTTTCATTTCCACTGGGGCTAGCCGATATGGGGCTTTCGAAATTGGGGCCGTACCCGGAACTAAGTCTATAGCAAACTCGATGTCCCTATCGGGTGGTAGTCCGGGAAGATCGTCCGGAAATACATCCGCGAACTCATTGACGACAGGGATTTCCTGTAGGTTTGGTGCCTCTTTCTTGGTATCCTTCACATATGCTAAATAGGCTTCGCATCCTTTACGTAACAGCTTCTTAGCTTGAATCATAGTCAGGAACTTTTGGCTTTGCCGTTTCCCACTAAATACTACTTCCTCGTCCCCTGGCAGTCTCAAACTTACTTTCTTCTTGACACAATCAATCTGGGCTCCATGGGTTGTTAACCAATCCATACCTACTATTACGTCAAACTCCCCTAGTTTAAAAGGTATTAAGTCTACCCGAAAGTGTCGCCCTTCTATTTCTAGGTCGCAACCTGGACAGACTCGGCTAACGGGAATAATTTCACGATTAGCTATCTCTATTTGCAATCTGTCTTTCAAGGGTTCAGTCTTAAGGCCTAACCGACATACAAAATCTAGAGATATGAAAGACTTGGTAGCTCCCGAATCAAATAAAACATTTGCTTTAACTGAGTTGAGTAATAGGGTACCTGCAATCACATCCGTGTTCCTCACGGCATCCTGCACCGTCATGTTAAAAGTTCTTGCAGTAGGGGCCTTGTTAGAAGCAGTTCCACTCACTCTCGATGCAGCTCGCCCAGAGGACATACATTCCCTCATTCGGTGCCCTGGTTTCCCACACTTGAAGCAATTACCTCCGACACTCGGGTTGTTACTAGTTCCGCGACAGGCGTTAGCATAATGCCCTGTCAGCCCACACTTGAAGCATTTCACATCTTGCAGGTTGCACACGCCCGCATGTTTCCTTCCACATTTGTTGCATTCTGGGGGTTGGGCTCGGGATGGGGTAGAGTAAGACGATCCCTGTGGTCGGCCGCCCTGGCCCACACTCCAACTTTCAGCTCTCTTGGTTCCAAAGTTTCCGCTTGGTTGGGACATCGCTCCTCGCTTAAATTTGCTCGAAAAGCTCCCACCAGCAGAGTTTCCCTTTCGGCTATCCAACTTCCTCTTCTTTCCTTCTCTCTCCTTCTGCATCTGTTCACTTCCAGCTTCGACAATTGACGCTTTCTGTACCAGGGTGGCATAGTCTGTCAGCTCAAGAACCGCCACATGATTCTGAATCCATTGTTTTAGCCCTAATTGAAATCTTCGGGCCCTCTTTGCCTCAGAGTTCACATACTCCGGCACAAACCTTGACAACTCAGTAAATTTGGCCTCATACTCGGCCACTGTCATGTTTCCTTGATTCAGCTCCAAAAACTTTAGCTCCATTTGTGTCTCCATGAACCTAGGAAAGTACTTCTCCAAGAACAACTCGCTAAATCTCTCCCAGGTTACCACACCTCTTCCTTCCAAATTCTTCTTAGCTTCCCACCAATAGTTCGCCTCACCCTTCAGAAGGTAAGTGGCGAAAACAGTCTTCTGCTCTTCAGCGACACCTAGTATCTCGAAAGATTTTTCCATTTCCTTCAGCCAGGCCCTTGCCTCGACAGGGTCGGCAGTTCCTTTAAATTCTGGGGGTTTCAGGGATTTGAAGTTCCGGAAAGCATTAGCATTAGCATTCTGGGGTGGTTGCTGAACTGGGGGACGGTCCAAGTTCTGCCTAAGTAACTCCATGAACTGTTCCATAGGGCCTCCCCTAGGATGTTCTACCTCTCGGGTATCATCACCAGCTTCTTCTTCTTCATACTCAGAGTCATCAAACAGGTTATGATCATTGCCCTCATTATCACTCGGGTTGACATTCTCCCCTTCACGGTTCTGGTGGCCTCCGGCTCCATGGTGGCTACCCTGGCCCTCAGAACTGATCGGGTGGGCTCGGGTGTTCATTCTTCTGGGTGGCATGATTCTAATAATAGAACAAGAAAGGGGTTAGGGTTTTCCAATTACCTGACAGCGTTTGCACGGGTCAGGAGCGTATCGTTCCTCCTCATAAGGGTGGAAGTGCAAAAGTTTTAATAATCCGTTG
Source organism: Saposhnikovia divaricata (assembly GCA_036435485.1). Lineage (NCBI taxonomy): Eukaryota > Viridiplantae > Streptophyta > Magnoliopsida > Apiales > Apiaceae > Saposhnikovia > Saposhnikovia divaricata. Next base: position 65,115,584 of record CM071598.1, read on the forward strand.
TTGGAGATAAAATGTCAAACATTTTTGGGGGAAAAGATCCCTTTGGGATGCGAAAACATTTACAAGAGTTTTCAAAATTTCGAAACCTCAAAAATATTTTTCAAAATTTCAAAACACATTTTTTTTTTTTGCAAAAAAATTTATTTTTAAAGATCGTAAGAACATTTTTGGAAATTGTAGAAAACAATTTGAAATCGCATATCGTAAATTTGAAATGGTATGGTTGTAGTTGTGGCTTGTAGCAATTGTATAATCACAGTTGTATATCAAAACAGTAAAGCATGACATCGGAAAGTAGAGCAGTTGAGGCAATATTAAAGAAACTGAAACTAAATAAGTACGGTACAAGGGTTATCACAAGTTTGGATGTTAGAGCCAAATACATAGTTCCGATGTCAAAGTCTAGCAAAAGTGGAACAAATACAAATACATCATCCGAATAGTCAGGCTACACAAAAGTAGGGCTACATCCATACATACTACCCGAAGTCACATCTACATATCTGTAGGTCAGTCTACTCATCCACTGGTCAGAAAGGATACCACTGCACAAGTCAACTATCCCGCAAAATCGACACACTAATGTCATCTGAACCTAGGGGACTGAGCTATAAGTAACACATCACGGGGCCGCGCCGCGACGGAGCAAGGTCCTCACTCGGGTAAATGCACGACGCACAACACGTCTAGCATCCCTAGCCTGGATCACTCCGCCCCCGCGGATCCCTAAACCAAGAATCCTATCGCGACTCCTCATCTCGATCCTGTGGAGTCGAGCCCTAGTCCTCCTAGCAATAGTGGTCCTCATCTCAGCCTGGATCCTCAAGCGCGCCTCGCGCTCCTCCACTAGTGCCCGCCTCGCCTCGTTAAGTCGGGCCTCTGCAGATAGTAAGTCTCGGGTCAGGAACTGTACCACGTAAGCATGCTCAGTACCCGACACTGGGGGTAGGTCTGCCGGTGGAGGTGGTATGACAGGAACAGGTGTAGGTGCAGCAGCAGCAGCAGGGGCAGGAGTAGGGGTAGGGTCAAGCTCCTCCTCGCCAGAAGTGTCATCCTCAGAGGCACCGTCCGATGAAACAGGGCTAGATGTCTGTGGAGAAGGTGGGGGTGACACAACACGACCCTCGCCGGATCTCACACTCTCCTCATCAGTAGCTACAAGAGATGGGGTAACAGGCTCTGGCTCGGGCTCAAAGGGCTCCTCAACGGGATCCTCATCATCAGTACTATCTATCACTGTAATCCAGGGGCCAAGCTCGGAGTCAGCACCCATATCCTCCTCAGGGTCCTTGGTCTCTCGCATCAGGGCCTCATCATGCTCCCTCTCGAAAGCCTCAGGGTCTGGTATCTCATCCATCTACACAAGGGAAATAAAGTGGGTCACTAACCATAAAAGAAGGGTTTAGGAGTAGTTCCCTCACGGGCCTTAAAGTCAGGGCTATATCCGATAACCCGACTACCAACTCGATGAGAGTTCTAAGTATTATTGAAGTTGTTATTAAGGTTATCGTTATTGTTATTATTATTATTAGGGTTGCTTTCTTAAATTACTACCGTTTCTGAGAACTGTAACCTCGCTCTGATACCATTTCTGTGATGCCCCCAGATCCGGGGTCGGAGATCTAGGCGCTCACGGTCCATTTTCCATTAATAACATACCTGTTCTTGCACACAATATAAATAACACTGCCATCGACCCCACAATAAACTCACACCACACTCACACACACAGGTTAGAGCCTCAGAAACGTCACACATTGCTTAAACAGTAATAAAGTTATCAGAGTTATTACAGACCGAATTAAATAGTATTTATGCTACCAGCAACACTTCGATATGAAGCAAAGTTGGCGGCTTGAAAGTTTTTTACGATACACTGCCTTGCACAGGTCATGCTGATAAATAAAACATACTAACAAAAGCTGCCAACCAATCCGGCTAATGGGGCCTACCGGTGGAATCTCAAGTGGAGGCTCGGGCCTAGTCACCTGCTTTCGAGCAATCTGCCTGGGTCTTGCCATTTCGCTTAGCTGTTGTGTTTGTAAAGTTTGAAAACAAGCAAGAGTGAGCAACTATAGCTCAGCAAGAAATATATATATAAGATAAGCAATATACATCTCATATGATTGGCAGTTGATATATTTGTTTGTATCAATCAGTTATAAAATCACTTGTCATAGTTGATAAATCTCGAAGGTGCAACAATATGTGCCCTTGCTTTCAAAATAAACTTGCAGTTCTAGATACTGCATTGAATAAACATCTTTCTCATCAAAATAGAACACTATCAGCAACTTGGCACAAAAGCCTAAGAAGCATTGTCAAAGCATTTTTCCAAAATGGAGGAATGGGACTTAAAGAAAACATAAAAACCTGACAAGGATTGACGATGATCAGTCGCCACATCCAAGTCCAATAATCCGCGGGTCTTCTCTACCGGTAGAAGGATAGAAACTACATCCGTAACTATCCCTCGGGTGAAAACTACATCCGTAATCACCCTCGATGAAAACTACATCCGTAATCATCCTTCGGCAACACCTGGGCCGAAATAATAAGTGATGGACCGCCTGGCTCACGGCCGCTTACACATCCCGGGAATCGTTCGTCAACGGTTCCCACACCTGCCAGAGTCCCTTTTTCTTTTCTTTTAAAACTTGATTTTGATTGAAAACAGAGTAATTGAGGTCCGACATCAGTCGACCGATGATTCTTGAAATCATACAAGAAGCAGAATCTGACCGGGGGTTTTCGAAAGTGTTTTGAGTTCAAATGAGTTCGAGTTTGAAGTATTAAAAAGTATCTTGGATTGACTTTGTCTTTAAATAATGAACAGTAATTAATAAATAATATTTTAAGATTTAATATTAATAATTAATAAAATAATTATTCGATAAAATAAACTCTTAATCCAAGATAGGGTTTCGAGTATTTACGAAGATATAATAATAGTTATTTGAATATACGATACCACCCGAATGACCCTTCGGGTTTTTGTACTCTAGATACGATATAATAATATACCGCTCCCCGGTCAATAGTATATACAGACCGCTACGACCTCTATTGCTAGAGTCGTTGTCCGAAGAAAACATTTCAATCTAAGTTCAAGGGGTAAAAGCATACATGTACTTGTTCAATCTCAATTGCATCAATACTTCGATAAACATAGCATTTGATATAATTTGAAAACTACAAACACAACAGTGAAAATCCTTGTATAGGGATAAGTTTTGAAAAGTAAACTTGCCTTGGTTTGGTTGGGGTGGTAGAGCGTGCGGATTCGAACGATCTATACATAAACAATAATCGTTCGTTAGTACCTTAACAATTTCTCTCTAATTACGGGGTTTTAAGGGGGTACGAAATTAACTTAACGACTTCGTCTTATGACTCCCTAGCCCCACTATAGGTCCATGACATCACTCGTTTACGCTCGTCACTTACTCGACTTAATTTAGTTACCACGTTCGAACCATAACCACTAACCCTAGAATAATGTTCCACTAATCGACTTTTTCCATTGCGCAAATTTTACTCTAGCATTTTTATAAAATCCAAAAATTCATATTTTAATCCAATTCCTTTTGGGTGGTCTTCACTACTGCATTACCTACATTCTCAAATTTTTCCATGATCCCAAATATATTTTAAGGTGTTTAAACAAGGTTCACAAGGGGGTCACTTAATGCAGTCCGTAGTCCAGAAACAAAATTCACTCCTCCGGCCATAACTAAAAATCCACACATCATCTAGCTATGAATCTTACATTTCCAGAAACTACAATCAATTATCTTTCCAACAATATAAGGTAGGACATCAGGGGACATCATTTGGGTGTTCAAAATCGTGCTACAACACAGATCAAAGTTCCTGGACAAACTCAGCAAGCTCAAATCACTTAGATCAACCATTTTTCATACTTCCATAACATAAACACCACTTAATACACTTAGATCATGACTCATAACACTCATGGAGATATATATATTAACCATAGCCATAAAAATCACAATCTCAACATCAAAACCCAAGATCCATGCTATCCAATACATATACATTCAAGATAAGCCCTAAAATACATGGATCTACTACCATACTATATGAACAACACATAACCAAGGGTGGTTTGAGATTTTATACCTTCTTGAGTAGCTAAGGACCTTGAATGAGCTTTACAACAACTAATAATACTTGGATGAGCCCTCACACACCTTAATCCTTCAAGATCTAAAAGATAATAAACTTATGTTAACACTTTTCTAACTTTCAACAATTTATAACTCAAGAACCAATGGATGGAAGGCCATGTAATTGATACCATACCTCTAATATTATGCAAGGAAGCCCTAGGAAGGTTATAGATGAAGAAATCTTGGAGAGAAAATCTCTCCCTCTCTCCCAAGGTGGTTCGGCCGAGAGCTTTACTAAAGGGGGGGGGGAGTGTTTTTCTCTTTTTTTGTTTTGTTGGAATGGTAAGAAATGCTAAGTATGATATGTATTATTGTGGTTAATAAAGAGTAGTAACATGTTGCCAAGTCTATAGCCTAGGTTGCCTCCATGCCCTATTGTCCCCTAAGTACATCATCCATCATGCTAGTCACTATTCACTTTTACTTTTATGTTTTCTAGTTCCTTTTTCTAACTAGCTAGTTACATGGCACTTGCATGTAATTCCTTTCCTTGTAATATCATTCTCCCACCAATGCTTGTTATTCAATCCTTACTTCGTATCGTAACTTAATTATTCTCTCGTAATAATATTTCGTCACGTAGAGATTTCCCCTATAATTCCTTAAGTACTTATTGTGTAAATTCCTCGAATGTCCATAATTCCTCGCCATAATTCTTAATAAATCCTTTAATACTCTAACCATTCTCAAATTCCAAGTTTTATAAATATTACTAACAGTAAGACTCTTGCCTTTACAATCTCTCTGTATATCTTACATCATAAATGCAACAACGCAGTTTCTCAGACAATCAATTCTATAAATCAACAGGGATGACTAGAAAGGTTCCATAATGATAATGTCACGAGATATTAAATAAAAGGAAATATTACCAAAAATTAGGGTTCTTACAGTTGGGGCCGTTCTAGGCCAAAGGAAAGAAAAAATGTTCCATGTTATTTACTATGTGAGCAAAACGCTCAATGATGCTCAGTTGAATTACACCACCACTGAGAAGGAACTACTTGCTATTGTCTATGGGTTCGAAAAGTTTCGCTCTTATCTGCTTGGTACTAAGGTGACAGTTTACACGGATCATGCTGCTATTCGCTACCTCCTTGCAAAGAAAGATGCTAAGCCGAGGTTGATTCGTTGGGTTCTTCTGTTGCAAGAATTTGATGTGGAAATCAAGGATAGAAGGGGGACGGAGAATCAGGTAGCTGACCATCTCTCTAGATTGGAAGATCATGGAAAGTCACCTAAGGACAACACGGTTATTAATGAGTTTTTTCCTGATGAACAACTATTCAGAGTGCAAGATGATGAACCATGGTTTGCCGAAATTGTGAATTATCTAGTAAGCAACGTCATTCCACCTGAGCTCTCTTATGCTCAAAGGAAGAAATTCTTGCACGATGTCAAGCAGTATATGTGGGATGAACCGTTTTTGTTCAAGCAAGGAGCTGATCAGATTATTAGGCATTGTGTTCCTTACAGTGAGACCGAGGCTATTCTTAGTGATTTTCATGCTACAGCTTATGGAGGCCACTATGCGGGTGAAAAGACAGCCACACGTATTCTTCAAGGGGGTTTTTATTGGCCGACTCTATTCAAGGATGCTCATCAGTTTGTGTTGAGATGTGATCGATGTCAACGGGTTGATAATATTTCTCGTAGGGACGAGATGCCTCTTAATGTCATGTTGGAGGTAGAGATCTTTGACGTGTGGGGAATCGATTTCATGGGACCGTTCATTCCATCATGTGGTAATCAGTATATTCTTGTAGCTGTGGACTATGTGTCTAAGTGGGTGGAGGTAAAAGCACTTCCCACGAATGATGCGAAGGTGGTACTCAATTTTCTTTACAAGAATATTTTTACTCGGTTTGGCACTCCACGGGTGATCATCAGTGATGAAGGTACGCATTTTTGCAATCGAAAGTTTACATCTCTTATGGCACGCTACAACATCAATCATCAAGTTGCTACAGCTTATCATCCTCAAACCAATGGGCAAGCCGAAGTGTCTAATCGGGAAATTAAACGGATTCTAGAGAAGGTAGTTAGTCCTTCTAGGAAGGATTGGGCGTTGAAGCTTGATGAAGCGGTGTGGGCTTATCGGACAGCCTATAAAACACCTTTGGGAATGTCACCATTTCAGCTAGTGTATGGGAAAGCATGCCATCTTCCATCTAAGTTAGAACACAAGGCTTATTGGGCGTTGAAGAAGCTGAATTTTGATCTTACAGCAGCAGGTGAAAAGCGGATGGTTCAGTTGAACGAAATGGACGAGTTTCGATTGCAGGCTTATGAGAACAACAAGCTATACAAAGAGAAAGTAAAAAGGTGGCATGATCGTAGGTTGGTTCTTAAGACGTTTGTGCCCGGGCAATTGGTGTTGTTGTTCAACTCTCGACTTCGGTTATTTCCTGGGAAGTTGAAGTCACGTTGGTCTGGACCTTTCACAGTCTAAACAGTTTTTCAGCATGGGGCATTGGAGATTTTTGACAAGTTACCGGAGCAATCATTCAAGGTCAATGGTCAGCGGTTAAAGCCATATTTTGGAGAGAAGTTGAGACTGCGGTTCTAATTTGCGCAACGTGAGGAGATGGAGCTACGTCAAGCTAATGACGTGAAAAGAGTGCTTCGTGGGAGGAAACCCACGTGAGTTGTTGTTGAAAAAAAAAATGTTGAACAGAAGTCCTAGCGCGGCAGCGCCGTCCCACAGTGCATTCTTGGCGCGGCAGCGCCGCGACGACTGTGCAGAAAAAAAAATTTTTCAGCAGATTTTGAAAAAAAAAAAGTTGTTGTTAGTTGTTGTTATAGTGACCCACGACCCAAGCCCACAATTTAACCCCTCTAACCCTACTTTCTCCTATATATACACACCATTACACAACCCTACCTATACATACACACCTACAGATCTCAAAAATTTTCTAAACACTTTAAACACTCTTCTAATCAATTCAATGGCTTCCAAGAGATAAAGAGTTGTTGGAGGTGGTAGTGCGGGTGCCGGTGGTAGTGGGACTGGTAGGAGGAACCCTCGTTCTTCATCTTCATCTGATTCTGACGGAGGCAATGGGGGGCCTCAGTTTATTAATAACGGGGCTCGTGATGAGTACAATCGGTTGTTGGGGCGCCTTATTGCTCGTGAGAGGGGTCTTTTGCCTAATGTGGCGGATGGGAATATGTTGGAGAATATTATGGAGAGGCATTGGGAGCAGATCTGTGATGTTCCGGAGCCTGTTCCGATGACTGTGGTTTGCGAGTTCTATGCGAACGCTAGTGTGGAGAGGAATGGGATTAGCCAGGTTCGTGGGTTTCGTGTGGATTATCAGCCGCCTGCTATTCTGCGTGTTCTTGGGCTTTCGGCTCCTAGGTGGGGGCAAGAGGATTGGTCGGGGAAGACTCGGGATAGTGTGGATCTTCAGATGGTTATTCAGAGGTTGTGTGTGCCTGGTACAGAGTGGCGTTTGAGGAGATGTACGATTGAGCCTACTTCATTTCTGTCGACGGCTCTGAACAGATATGGGCGTACTTGGAACTTGTTCATTTGTGCCAATCTCATCCCTACGAGGCACTCGAATGAGGTCACAGTTGAGAGGGCTATCCTATTGTATGCTATCTGCAGCAGAGAGTATGTGGATTTGGGCAATTTGATCCATCAGGGGATGATGCGTTTTATGCAAGGTAGTACCACTGCAGCGATGCCTTATGGTTCTATCATTGCTAGGTTGGCTAGAGATTGTGGTGCTCGTTGGTCAGAGGAGGAGGTTGTGCAGCAACCACAGGAGGCGTTAGATCATCAGAGTATTCAGAGGTTGGTTGAGTGGAATGGTGGTGAGGCCGACTGGTGGGGTCTGGGTTATGTAGTTGAGCAGCAGCAACAGCAGCAGCAGGAGGAGCCTCAGGGAGGAGGTTCTTTTATTACTCAAAGACAGTATAGGCGGTTGACGAGGCATATCGATGCGGTGCACGATATGCAGGCAGGTTTTGCAGCAGATTTTACTCAGTTTGCGCAGGCGTTGGGCACGGCTTTTCGTGCGAGTGGAGTGGACGTGACTTTTCCGTCCTTTGGAGCTGGCGCTGTCTATCCGCCACCGGACACTCCCGATGGGAATGGTTCGGACGACGAGTAGGTATGCTTTGCACACTTGTTATTCTTACTTTCAATGAGGGCATTGAAAATTTTTAAGTTGGGGGTGGGGATACAAGGTGCATTTGTATATTTGTATGTGTGCATGTTAGAAGCATATTTGTTTGTTGGCATGTTTGCATGTTAGTTAGAGCATTTTGTTTTTTCTTATGTATGCCATATAGGACATTCTATTGTTGTGGTATTTTTGTGCATACTAGTTGCATTACATGTTTTTTTGCATGATCCCGTAGAATGAGCTGATGCCATGAGGTAGGTAGATGTTGATGTGGGTGTGAAAAGGATGAACAGAGGGCTGATTTTAAATTTTGATGAAATTGACGTGCATGTTTCATGAACAAAAATTTTACACAGTCTCGTCGTTTGCTCTTGGGCTAGGTTGAGTCATGCTTGGTTGGATTTAGGATTTAATCACTTGTTTATCGATAGAATTTGCTTTATTCCCTTGATGATTAAGGAACACTAAAATATAAGTTTGGGGGAAAGCAGGAATTTCATGCTAATGTGTCTGTGTTTGTGTTTATGTTTGTTGGCTAGGTGTCAAATGGCTAGTAGCCGCTCATGTTTATGAGTAGTCTAGGGTTGGAATTGAGAATTCTCATTCCAGATTTCATGTGTGAAAAAAAATTCAGAAGAAAAAAAATCAGAAAAAAAAAGAAACAAAAATAGAAAAAAAATTCAAGAAAAAGAAAAGAAAAAGAGAAAAAAAAAAGAAAAAAGAAAAAAAAAGAGTGTTTGTTAGAGTGTGAGTATGCAGAATTGATCAAGGTGAGCTCTTTAATACTCGATGTAACACCCTCACTTTCTCTATATTAATATACAGGCTTTTTATAAGAAAATGAATATTTTACAGGAAAATTTCAGGAAATTTGGACATGATGTATTCGCAAATAGGACGAACCACCTGTCCAAATCAACAAAACCAACAATCTCAAGTCAATCCTGCTCACTACATATAATTGATAAAATCATAAAGAAATATAAATTCTAACTATCCAAGACCGCTCACAGGTCACAGTATGAAACAACTACTGATTAACTATTACAACCCGAATCCAAATAAAATAATATACAATTTTATGAATAAACAAAATCAATATCTATCTAGATATCCAACCTTGACCAAATCCCAACCACTAACAAATGCGAATCTGTATCCCGATCGCCTCTTCTCGCTGTCCGAAGTTCAACACCCACTGTCCACTACTGGGGTACTATACTCCACTATTAACTGGGGAAAAACAACAAAAGCAAGAGTGAGCCTACAATGCTCAGCAAGTGTATAAAGTAATCGCAGTTTCAACAATAGCTATAAGTTCTAATAAACAAGATGAATAATTAAGTGTTTCAAAAAGAATCGACTAAATCAATTATCTGTTCATCCCGAGGGCCAACGTTGCACACCGAAACAAGGTTCATCAACAACGAGAACTGACAAAAGTTCTGACAAGAGAATGTACTCGAAATAAGATTCAAAAGAATCGGATATCAAAATGACCCAATCTCACTGTATAGATTTGAATTGGATTTTTATTTATTTAAAAAAAATAATAAGGTTAGGCTGCTGATCAGTCACGCACTAACCCCGGACAAACGCACACAGCAATGTCCTTTAATGGATCCACGGCACACATTGGCCTTAATCATTTCTGACCACGAATCTGGTCCGACCCTTACGGTCCCACCCCGAAGGGTTTTACGCCCCAAGGGCCACTTTTAAAAACATTTCCAATTCTAAATCTTTCACACTAGGTGTCGGGACAATCGACCACCTTACCACATCAACTAACTGGAAAACTCACGTTCTAGAATATCAATTCATAAATAAGAATCACTGATGATGTCTCTACATCAACTGGTATCAACAAGATCAACCCAACAACAGGGGTAAATAAAGAATGATAATATTAATAGATGTCGACAAGTTCGACACAGTAAAGGGGTGATACATAATGAACGACAATCTCAAAGGGTATTGACGAGTTCGATACAATGAAAGATAATAATTGAATAAGCAACAGTAAAAGAAGGTATCGACAAGCTCGATACAAATAATTGAAATCATAACATCTTTAAATAAATCAACAAAAGGATTTACTAGCAACATGATTAACAACTGAGGATATATGACAAAACAAGGATATAGTCAGGTGCTCAATGTTTAATAAAATTTCTCCAAACACATTGAAAAGTTGGAATCAATATAAGCGAATTAAGTAGTTTACAACAATCATTTATAAATAATTTCGAGAGGATTAGTTGAATAAAATATCCCCTAGAGGGAGTCCATCGGGTGAAAATAAAGCATAACCAGGGGTCGCTAAAATATTTTATAAGATTTTAAAATCTTGGACTTCCTCAGTTTAGAACGTTCCTTGAACTTTTTAGAGAAAGGTAAAAGATATGGTGTTCAGTTGAGGAATCCAATATCATAGCTTGAGTACAGTATTTAAGCGGAGAAGATTATGTTTAGGGTTCTTTTAAAAACTTAGTATTCAGCTTAGGGGTATGGAAAATAAACAATTTCATGATAACTGGGAAGTATATCATTTTCTAACACATTTGACCCAAACTAACTTATATGACAAAAAGGAATGAACTGCATCACTTGAAAGATAAGTGAAGAGCGAACACTTGCCTCAACATACGGAGTTCTCGATCCTAATCATGGATCTCTAATTCAACTTCCCGCTAGTCTCCACACTTTTCGTGCTGGTCTCCTTACTCGGCTTTACTTCTATCTCTACTTCGTACTCACCACTTTCGCTTCAATTCACCCGTTGGCTTTGACCTTTGTCCCTCTGTTTGTCTTTCCATTTTCCCACACACTGCTCTTGACCAGGTTTCCTATTCGAACCTTTACAAGGTCAGATACTATTTCAGTGTTAACTCAAGCAAAACCACATCGTTCGCTCTACTCTACCCATGCGTGTCCTATAACGCTTACATATAGCATAAATAACATATACGAACACATACCACTACATATAGACATATCCAATCATATCCACATAGTGGTCTTAGTATAACTACTAAGTCACATATACACGTCACATATCCACTTCAAAATAGCACACCATCAAATCTTCAAAGCCACATTATATACTCAAAATAATCCACTGACATATATACTTAAATCCTTAGAAATCATAACATACTTTCAAGTATTGAAATCAAATAACTGAAATAGACTTTTAACTAAATTTGCAGGGGATTTTTAGAAAATTTCGGCATGAAGTATTCGTTTATCGGACTATGGGCTCAGCCCCTCCATGCCAAACAAAACAATTTATAACCCTGTTTTTATAAAAACTAAAGCTGCCTCAACTTGCAGCAACATAAAAGTAAACAAATAAGAAAAGTACCCGCCCAGACATGCGGCACCTAGCACATAATGAAAAGTATCCGCCCAGACATGCGGCACCTCAACATTTAAGGAAAGTAAATTAAGTTTATCCACATTTAAGCCAACACCACGTAGTTGACACTTATACTTCTGACAATTACTACGACCCGACTTATACCATTTAGCACATAGACATTTACTGATAAGCCAACTCTTATAACTATACATTATTAGACCATAACAATTAGCACCTAGCACTTAGTAATTAACAATTACAATTTGGAAACTATCAATTAGCAATTAGCACTAAACATTTAGCAATCACTAAACTCAACAATTACGATTTATCACGAATATAGACTCTCCGAACAAAATACGGAAATCCCAATAATATTCACAATCCATCATATTAATCTAATTACGAAAATTAGCAATTACAACTCATCCGACAATAATTAACCAATAATCATCACAAAAATCGAGCACATAACCGGCTCACAATTAGCAATTAACCAATAATATTAATCACTATACTCTCCGAATTAAATTACTAAAATTATCACAATACTCTCCCATTTTAAAATAATTTAAATTACAACAATATTCTTGAAATTCAAATATATTCTAATTACGAGAATTAACATATTAAACTAGCAATTAAGTTAATTAAAGTACAACAATAACCTCGCAAATTTAAACTAATTAAACTACAACAATTCATATAATTAATCTATAATGCAATTTAAATAATTACATCGGAAAATAAATTAAATAAATAAATAAAAGTTTATACCTTTCCGTTTTTTTTTTTTCCAATTTCCCCCAACAATCTCTCTTCTCCTTCCTCTCTCTCTCTCTCTCTCTCTCTGCGCACAACAAACAGCCCTCTCCACCTCCTTCCTCCTGGCCGGCCGCCACCACCACCGCCGGCCGCCGCCGCCGCGCGGTGGGGTCGCACCCCCCTCTCCTTCGCTGCTGCTGACCCTCGTTCCCCTTCCCCTTCCGAATTCACACCAAGCACAGCACACACACCCTTGTTTATACACACACTTACACACACATACATACATATACACACATATATACTCTCAATTAAATCCCCAATCTCTTTTCTTCTTCTTTCTCATCTCTCTCCCACCATTTCTTTTCTTCTCTTCTTTTTATTTTCTTCCCGTTTCTATCTCGACTTCTCCCGAAGTTTCTACTACTGGACTGCTGTTGTCTTCTTAATGGGCTTGGCCCATCTCTTTTGTTACTACTCTTCTCTTTTCGGCCCAATTAAATACTAAATACCGACTTTTATAAATCGCAATTAAATAAAACCTTCGAAAAAATTACACTTTTCATTTTTAAAATAAAGAATATAAAATTAGGAGTAACCACATATTTTTAAAATATTCTTCGGATCAAAAATGAATTAAATATGAATTTTACAAATTTTGATCCTTTAAATACAATAAAACTCTTAAAATCATTTTAAAATACCGAAACATCCAAATTAATTCACCCAACCATTTTTAAAAACTAAATAATATTATAAAGATAATATTACAAAAGATTTCATGATTTTTAATTCCTCCGATAATTTTATAAAATTTAAAGAGGACCAAAAATGCATGTTTTAAATATTTTTTTAAATCCTCAAAAATACAAATAAAAATACACCGACTTTCACATCTCACACAAATCATCATATAAACACATAAACACAACTTCACATATTTTTCACCTTCACAACAATATTCACATAATATAACTCATAAATTATAATAAATAAATAATTCAAAATTCAAAATTTTCTAGGTCGTTATATCCTTCCCCCCTTAATAGGATTCTGTCCTCAGAATCAATCCTAAGGACATAAATAACAGTCCTGATCTTCTCAATATCTTACTTCCACTCCCAGGTTGTATCTTTCAACTTCTAAGATTCCATCATACTAACTCAATCATTACCAAGCTCATTCTGCTAGCCCTTGAATTTCGAAATAACCTTAAAGTTTGGTTTCCGAGTCTTATTAACTCCAAACGTTTATCATACGTGAACGCATATCTTATTGTGAAAATCAACATGATCTTTTCGTATAACGAACTATACTCTGCTTCAACACCATATTACCACGCTAATCTTTCCCCATAATGCAATCGCGCAATTTGCCTTAATTTACGACCTACACTTGGTATAATTCTCATGCTTTACGTATTACCACACGATTTCGAATTGAACTACGAGAAGAGAATATCAAGAAATCCTCTGATCGCTTCCACTCCACTTTTCAAGTACTATGTTGATCGAGAAGGGAATAATTAAGAGGTTTCTTTCTGCCCTTGGCCCCGTATTTATACCGAGTACCCAATCGGGAAACTTAACATCATTTCGTCTATTCCCAGTCACATCCTTGCAATCGAATACTATAACCAAACACATGAGTCCTTAGATGCACATCAAGCATAATTCGATTAACAACTCGATTCTCACCCTTATCAGAATATTCTGGTTTGCTAGATCTTTTGAAATATAGCCTCTATTATCTGTAGTTCTTGAAAACTAATTTCCTTGTCACCTTGACTGTGACTTCTCTCAATACAAGAACAAAATTGAAATAAGACCGATCTGTAATATAAATTCTCCAGAGGTCACAACTTCACTTGATACTAATCATGAAACCATTCTTCAACAATTTTCAACAAGCTCCCGCTTTTATCAACACGCATAGTCAACCTCATACGCATCATTGCTTATTGATATGTCTTAAAACGAAATCTTCCTCAATTAAAACTTTGAGAAAAGGAATATCAAGAAATTCCCCGATCATTCTCACTCCTCTTTCACGTGCAATGTTATTTGAGAAGGGAATAATCGGAAACTTCTATCCATCCTTCATCTTATTGTTTTACTGAGTAACCGATTTAAAAATTTAACCTCATATCATCTATTCCCAATCGCATTTTGAACGCGAACAACACGATCAACTCTTACAATATGGCATTCACGCCAACCACCATTCGATTTACCACTCAATTTCTACCTTCTTACCACATCGGTTTGCTAAAACATTTGAAAGAAAGCCGCAAATATTTTGTTGATTTAAACAAATTAAAACCGTTTGAACCACTGAAAATCCTTTTGAAAGATATTTTAGAAAAATCATTTTGAAAGAAAACATTTAAAATAATAGGGTTTTAATCGAAAAGCCTTTTGAACCAAAATATTTTTAAAAATTTAGAAAAAAAATCAACTAGCAAACCACGACCTTGGCTTCGACCTAATTCCTTATGGTACAACATATTTAAAACTTGCTTACGACTTCACTGCCTTGCATCCTCAGAGTTCCTTCCCAATCATAACTTTGCATACTTGGCGAGTCCTCGAATTTGACTCTTCCCATTACAACTCCAACATTTAACATCACTATTATTAACCACAGAATCATAACATTCGAAATTCACACTAGAACTCTTATGCAAAAAAATTTCTTCCTTTTCTTGTAAACTCTTAAAATCACTCTCGATTGATTTGCGTACGCTTCCTGAATTTTCGATCATCTTGTTATGTGACCTACGATCATATTAAATTCTTCGTCCGAATGTCGTTTGGAAATCTTATTCATTGGAATATGCTTTGACTTAATCATCTCCCTTCTGCTACCTTCTTCTTATACAACATGACTTTATTCATTTGATATAACCATTTCTTGATCTGTTTGGTTGCTAATACTTCTATATCTGCTTTCGACTTCAGAACATCGTTTTCACATTTCTTAAAATCAAACTCTCCCCTTCATTGATAGGAAATAAATCCAATCCATAATCATATTTAACTCTTTTTATAGTCATCACAATCCACTTCCTGCTAACTTCCTTTATAACCGTATTGAATTTCTCGATTCTTGATAATTATAACAGTAGTCTTATTACTCTTTTCATAATTCCACTAAGATTGATATGATACTATATTTTTGGAAAAAAAATTCCCATCTTTCCAAGCTCATAACACATAGCTTTGACTTCTTACTCTACCACTTGTCATCGTGCTGCCCCTTTTTGGTTACAGCCACAATTTCCCATATTTCTCTTAATAAAGTCTCTAGGGATTCTACTCCCGAAATCTTATTTTCTGATCATGGGATCTCGTTAATTTCTGCTACTTCTCTTTCTATAGACAACCACATCTTCGGGACTCCACATTCTTTCTTAACTAAGTTCTGCATGTCTTATTTAGTCACTTCTAGAAACTTTCTGATTTCTCTGCCTTCCACCTTACTAGCATTTTACTTCATCTCAATTAACTTCCCACCATCCGTGATAACCATGATTTCTTACACTAACCATGCATAAGTCATTTACTCCACATATTCGCCTTATTCCTCATTCAGTTTTAGCCCCTGGTAAATTCTTAACAAATTATCTCTCCTTGCTGCTACCATCTCATGGTATTCCTTTTACTACCTACACCTTACAATAGATGTCTAAAACAATCCTTCTTTAACATTGAACATCTTTACCAACATCTCCATCACCCTTTCTTTTCGCCCTTTTTACAATATCTGCAATCATGCATTCTTATTTACTGTCCTTCCTGTATTCAATTCTTATTAGCCTCAGACTTTGTCCATGTTTTATTGGTCCAAGAATTAATCTAATTTCGACATGACATATCTGTCTTAATCACCAATTTCTTAAACTTGAATAACCACTTCTTCATCAATGCAGTTGTAGTTTCAATCATTTAAAACGTCGTCACGTCTATCTTCGCATCCCTTCATCACTAGGAATCTTGAAATCATCTAATTTTCGACAAAAGAAGTCAATAAAATGAATGGACATCAAGCATGAATAGACACTGAGTGTATTTGACAAAACTTTTATAAAGGAATTTATCCGAGAGATCAATATGATCCTTGAACTATTTTCAGGTTGCATTTGTCACTTGGTTAACCACCATAGTACATAAGGATGGCCAGTCCTTAGTACTTCCATGACAAACACAATCAGCGGCGTCCCACTGGACTTCTATCACAAAGATAAGATGTCCCTGAATCCCTATCTGCATAGGTTGTTCATCTCAGCTGGAATAGAGAAAATCAAGTATTCATGATAATGGAAAAGATTCAAGAGTTTCAAAAAATCTTTCTGTAAAGATGGATCAAGTATCATCTGGAAATATAAATATTTCTAAAAGAATGGAATTGAATTCGAATAAATTTGATGTACGAAACTCATCATCAATTGATGGGTATTAGACTTTTCAACTGTAGCATCAACTACTGATTAGACAAACATTTAAGAAATTCCTAATTATTCGGTCTCACTCTTGTCGACTAAGCACTACTATACTTAGCTGCCAAACCGGCCTGACAATAATGAGTTGAATAAATAAGAAGATCTCAATTCATTCTCGATTTTTGCCGTCACTGCGCAACGAATGCCTCAGCCACGATACCAACCGAAAATTAACTTACGACAATTCAAAAGGAGAATAAGAAATTTCTTTAAGCAATGAATTTGAACGAATCAATAATTAGGGGTGCACGATTACGCTTAACCTTCAATCGTTGTTAATACTTGTTTCTCACTTCGCATTCTTAACCTTCTCGTACCACCTCCGAAACGTTCAAATCAAAACTACTATTGCAGAATGTCCTAAATTCGACGCAGAAATCTCGAGATAACGTCTCCCGGACTGATAGCTCCATCTGCCCACTTAGCTTATGCCACTTTGGGTTCGCTGTTTTGCTAATAGCTCGATCCTTAAACGATTCAAACTTCTACTCGCGCGATATGCCGAAAAACCGTTCATCGTCACAACGCTTGCCGAAGTATCCTTTCGCGATCCGTATCCTAAGTCATTCTACCCGACGTCTATCTTATACACGTACCCTAACCTTTCTAGTACTCTATCCCAATTTTCCCACCTAATTGTTTCAGTGACTGTGACCTGTAGCTCTGATACCAACTTGTAACACCCTCACTTTCTCTATATTAATATACAGGCTTTTTATAAGAAAATGAATATTTTACAGGAAAATTTCAGGAAATTTGGACATGATGTATTCGCAAATAGGACGAACCACCTGTCCAAATCAACAAAACCAACAATCTCAAGTCAATCCTGCTCACTACATATAATTGATAAAATCATAAAGAAATATAAATTCTAACTATCCAAGACCGCTCACAGGTCACAGTATGAAACAACTACTGATTAACTATTACAACCCGAATCCAAATAAAATAATATACAATTTTATGAATAAACAAAATCAATATCTATCTAGATATCCAACCTTGACCAAATCCCAACCACTAACAAATGCGAATCTGTATCCCGATCGCCTCTTCTCGCTGTCCGAAGTTCAACACCCACTGTCCACTACTGGGGTACTATACTCCACTATTAACTGGGGAAAAACAACAAAAGCAAGAGTGAGCCTACAATGCTCAGCAAGTGTATAAAGTAATCGCAGTTTCAACAATAGCTATAAGTTCTAATAAACAAGATGAATAATTAAGTGTTTCAAAAAGAATCGACTAAATCAATTATCTGTTCATCCCGAGGGCCAACGTTGCACACCGAAACAAGGTTCATCAACAACGAGAACTGACAAAAGTTCTGACAAGAGAATGTACTCGAAATAAGATTCAAAAGAATCGGATATCAAAATGACCCAATCTCACTGTATAGATTTGAATTGGATTTTTATTTATTTAAAAAAAATAATAAGGTTAGGCTGCTGATCAGTCACGCACTAACCCCGGACAAACGCACACAGCAATGTCCTTTAATGGATCCACGGCACACATTGGCCTTAATCATTTCTGACCACGAATCTGGTCCGACCCTTACGGTCCCACCCCGAAGGGTTTTACGCCCCAAGGGCCACTTTTAAAAACATTTCCAATTCTAAATCTTTCACACTAGGTGTCGGGACAATCGACCACCTTACCACATCAACTAACTGGAAAACTCACGTTCTAGAATATCAATTCATAAATAAGAATCACTGATGATGTCTCTACATCAACTGGTATCAACAAGATCAACCCAACAACAGGGGTAAATAAAGAATGATAATATTAATAGATGTCGACAAGTTCGACACAGTAAAGGGGTGATACATAATGAACGACAATCTCAAAGGGTATTGACGAGTTCGATACAATGAAAGATAATAATTGAATAAGCAACAGTAAAAGAAGGTATCGACAAGCTCGATACAAATAATTGAAATCATAACATCTTTAAATAAATCAACAAAAGGATTTACTAGCAACATGATTAACAACTGAGGATATATGACAAAACAAGGATATAGTCAGGTGCTCAATGTTTAATAAAATTTCTCCAAACACATTGAAAAGTTGGAATCAATATAAGCGAATTAAGTAGTTTACAACAATCATTTATAAATAATTTCGAGAGGATTAGTTGAATAAAATATCCCCTAGAGGGAGTCCATCGGGTGAAAATAAAGCATAACCAGGGGTCGCTAAAATATTTTATAAGATTTTAAAATCTTGGACTTCCTCAGTTTAGAACGTTCCTTGAACTTTTTAGAGAAAGGTAAAAGATATGGTGTTCAGTTGAGGAATCCAATATCATAGCTTGAGTACAGTATTTAAGCGGAGAAGATTATGTTTAGGGTTCTTTTAAAAACTTAGTATTCAGCTTAGGGGTATGGAAAATAAACAATTTCATGATAACTGGGAAGTATATCATTTTCTAACACATTTGACCCAAACTAACTTATATGACAAAAAGGAATGAACTGCATCACTTGAAAGATAAGTGAAGAGCGAACACTTGCCTCAACATACGGAGTTCTCGATCCTAATCATGGATCTCTAATTCAACTTCCCGCTAGTCTCCACACTTTTCGTGCTGGTCTCCTTACTCGGCTTTACTTCTATCTCTACTTCGTACTCACCACTTTCGCTTCAATTCACCCGTTGGCTTTGACCTTTGTCCCTCTGTTTGTCTTTCCATTTTCCCACACACTGCTCTTGACCAGGTTTCCTATTCGAACCTTTACAAGGTCAGATACTATTTCAGTGTTAACTCAAGCAAAACCACATCGTTCGCTCTACTCTACCCATGCGTGTCCTATAACGCTTACATATAGCATAAATAACATATACGAACACATACCACTACATATAGACATATCCAATCATATCCACATAGTGGTCTTAGTATAACTACTAAGTCACATATACACGTCACATATCCACTTCAAAATAGCACACCATCAAATCTTCAAAGCCACATTATATACTCAAAATAATCCACTGACATATATACTTAAATCCTTAGAAATCATAACATACTTTCAAGTATTGAAATCAAATAACTGAAATAGACTTTTAACTAAATTTGCAGGGGATTTTTAGAAAATTTCGGCATGAAGTATTCGTTTATCGGACTATGGGCTCAGCCCCTCCATGCCAAACAAAACAATTTATAACCCTGTTTTTATAAAAACTAAAGCTGCCTCAACTTGCAGCAACATAAAAGTAAACAAATAAGAAAAGTACCCGCCCAGACATGCGGCACCTAGCACATAATGAAAAGTATCCGCCCAGACATGCGGCACCTCAACATTTAAGGAAAGTAAATTAAGTTTATCCACATTTAAGCCAACACCACGTAGTTGACACTTATACTTCTGACAATTACTACGACCCGACTTATACCATTTAGCACATAGACATTTACTGATAAGCCAACTCTTATAACTATACATTATTAGACCATAACAATTAGCACCTAGCACTTAGTAATTAACAATTACAATTTGGAAACTATCAATTAGCAATTAGCACTAAACATTTAGCAATCACTAAACTCAACAATTACGATTTATCACGAATATAGACTCTCCGAACAAAATACGGAAATCCCAATAATATTCACAATCCATCATATTAATCTAATTACGAAAATTAGCAATTACAACTCATCCGACAATAATTAACCAATAATCATCACAAAAATCGAGCACATAACCGGCTCACAATTAGCAATTAACCAATAATATTAATCACTATACTCTCCGAATTAAATTACTAAAATTATCACAATACTCTCCCATTTTAAAATAATTTAAATTACAACAATATTCTTGAAATTCAAATATATTCTAATTACGAGAATTAACATATTAAACTAGCAATTAAGTTAATTAAAGTACAACAATAACCTCGCAAATTTAAACTAATTAAACTACAACAATTCATATAATTAATCTATAATGCAATTTAAATAATTACATCGGAAAATAAATTAAATAAATAAATAAAAGTTTATACCTTTCCGTTTTTTTTTTTTCCAATTTCCCCCAACAATCTCTCTTCTCCTTCCTCTCTCTCTCTCTCTCTCTCTCTCTCTCTCTCTCTCTCTCTGCGCACAACAAACAGCCCTCTCCACCTCCTTCCTCCTGGCCGGCCGCCACCACCACCGCCGGCCGCCGCCGCCGCGCGGTGGGGTCGCACCCCCCTCTCCTTCGCTGCTGCTGACCCTCGTTCCCCTTCCCCTTCCGAATTCACACCAAGCACAGCACACACACCCTTGTTTATACACACACTTACACACACATACATACATATACACACATATATACTCTCAATTAAATCCCCAATCTCTTTTCTTCTTCTTTCTCATCTCTCTCCCACCATTTCTTTTCTTCTCTTCTTTTTATTTTCTTCCCGTTTCTATCTCGACTTCTCCCGAAGTTTCTACTACTGGACTGCTGTTGTCTTCTTAATGGGCTTGGCCCATCTCTTTTGTTACTACTCTTCTCTTTTCGGCCCAATTAAATACTAAATACCGACTTTTATAAATCGCAATTAAATAAAACCTTCGAAAAAATTACACTTTTCATTTTTAAAATAAAGAATATAAAATTAGGAGTAACCACATATTTTTAAAATATTCTTCGGATCAAAAATGAATTAAATATGAATTTTACAAATTTTGATCCTTTAAATACAATAAAACTCTTAAAATCATTTTAAAATACCGAAACATCCAAATTAATTCACCCAACCATTTTTAAAAACTAAATAATATTATAAAGATAATATTACAAAAGATTTCATGATTTTTAATTCCTCCGATAATTTTATAAAATTTAAAGAGGACCAAAAATGCATGTTTTAAATATTTTTTTAAATCCTCAAAAATACAAATAAAAATACACCGACTTTCACATCTCACACAAATCATCATATAAACACATAAACACAACTTCACATATTTTTCACCTTCACAACAATATTCACATAATATAACTCATAAATTATAATAAATAAATAATTCAAAATTCAAAATTTTCTAGGTCGTTATACTCGAGCAATTAAGTTCTTGGGGACTTTGTGCCTAGTGACCTAAGGCTTTTATAGTCCGGGATCCACTAACCCAACGCTCGCTACATGGGTATTATTGTATAAGCCTTTAGGGGTCTCATCCATTGCACGATCAAATAAGCATGTGTGTTGTGTATATATTGTGTCTGTGTCGTAATAAAGCATGAATTTCTGTCTACTTTAGAGGAGTATGGAGGTGTATCTGAAGTGATCTTGAGTTTAACGTTCATTCTATTTATAAACCTGCGATTGTCTTGGAAAAGAACATGTATGATTTTGATCCGGTTTTGGGAGTATATCTGTCGAGCATCACACACATGCACGTTCTGATCATGTATTGTTAGTATACCGGAATTTAGTCGAGCTCTGTTTGGATTGATTGCATTCGTTGAGATGTTTGCTTGCTAAGTGGTGTTGGTTAGTTTGAGGGGATCCTTTGCATTCATATTTAGTTGCATTCATGCTTTGCATTGTTTGTGTCGTTTGTGTCAGTCGGATTTTGTGGGTACATTCACTATAGGCCCTCACGAGACCTTACTCGTCCACTAGGGCTGCCTAGGGGTTTAAAGGGCTTGTTGCATATGCCAAATGCAACCGTGATCACCTACGGAAGTGGTATTAGTTAGTTGTACATAATTTGTCTGTTTATGCTTGAGGACAAGCATCGGTTTAAGTTTGGGGGTGTGATGAGTGGGTATTTTATTCACTTAAAACGTTTCCATTTGGCTTAAAACGAATGTTTGTACTCGAGTTGTGATATTTTTGAGCTCTTTTAAGGGTATTGTGCAGGAATGTTAATCACAGGTGTTCAAGGAATGCAGCGAAGCAATTGGAGAGCAATTCGGAGTTGTAATTAAGAAATAAGGAAAAAACTCCAGTGCTGAGCAGAAGCTAGGGCGCGGCAGCGCCGCGGTTGTACTGAGTTGAGGCGTGGCAGCGCTGTGTATTCTGGAGGGGCGCGGTAGTGCCGTTCTATACATGTTGGATGGCGCGGCAGCGCCGGCACGACTGAAGGGAAATTTCTGTTTTGCTATTTTTTCGAGATAAAGTCAAAATAAAATTCCTTTTCTAATATCTTGCACCTGGAGGCCAAGGAAAAAACCCTAGAATAAGGAGGTCAGACTACATATTGTATCTACGGAGTTTTGAAGCACGAGAAGCGAGGAAGAAGATAGTTTTCAATTTATTCTTGTATTCTTCCTAGTTTGTGGATTCTTGGTTTTGGTGTATTCTTTAAAACCCTTGTTATCTATTTAAATCATTATTCGTTTCCTTTTATCATGTTTACATTGGAACCCATGGTGACGATTAGTTTGATTATGAACTAATTCGTTGTCATGGGGTTTTAGCGGATTTATTCATGAAGTTTATTTGTTGAATCTTCTCGATGCCTATAGTGTGATTGATGTGATATCCTAACATGGTTGATTTAATTCGTTATAGGAGAGTAGCTAACTCCTGTAATTGTGTGTTAATTCTTATTGAAGCGAAAGTGAATCTAAGAGTTTAGAACTTGCCATGCTAGCATAGGTTTATGCGTGAGAATATCATTCATAATTAGTGTCGTAACTCTAACCGTTTTATGACGACTATGTGATCAATTGAATGCTTGTACTTCAACCATTATGTTTCAATCTTTATAGACATATGGAGATTAAGCATGATTGGGAGACTAAGTGATTTCTATCTCTATTGTGGATATTATTTAGGATGGTATTTGTGCAACGAAGGTTGGCTTATATCAGTTTTGTGTATTCGATCAGGTATTAACAAATCACATGAAAAGGCTAGAGAAGTGGAGACTATAGATGGATTGTTTAATGAAGTTAAAATCCCATGTTTTATTCGCATAAGTAATTCGACATAAGTCTTAGTTCAAGTAGTTGATAATTAGTTATTAATCTTAGAGTAATTGTAGTGATAAACAAAAATCCAATTATTAATTTGTCGTAGCATCGAATAATAATCATACGTTGGTGAGTGAATTAACTAGACAATACAACGAGTCCCTGTAGGAACGAATCTTATTTGCTATCTATATTACTTGAGATCACGTGCACTTGCGTGTTGAGTTTGGTCGTAACAGGTACCTACCACCACAATGGCCTTTTCTGGTAATAATAAATTTCTCCATCTTATTCCTTGTTCACTTCCACCATCTCCTTTTCCTCATATTTAATTTCTAATATGAAGGTTTACTTATGGCTCTTGCGGTAAAATTATAACACTTTTCCTCATAGGTTATCATCTCATTTTTCTGCGTAAACACTGTTATGGATAATCCCTGATCAGGATTAGTATATCATATCCCGTACTTCTTAAGCTGCTTAGAGGCATAGGCCATCATCCATTTTTGCTGCATCAACACACCTCCTAAACTCTTAAAACATCATGACGCTCAAAGTCCCCTTTTTATCATAAAGTACAGCTAACAACGAGGTTGTTGCTGACATCTCATTCCGTTATTAAAAATTTATTCATTAATCTGTAAAGGCTTTGACTCATTGGTAAGTCCAAGCGATACTACCCAAAATTTATAACGTTTAGATGATTGCAAAATGCCATCTTTTGGCACAGTACAGAGGTCGATCTTGAGTTGGTGAAATCCACTCTTTAACCTTGTCTTAGAAAGGTAACTACACATTTTAACTGGTCAACAATTCCCTTGTCGCCGATAAAGGTACCGATTCTCGATGCTATTGTTTTGTGTCATTGTTTGTTTAGTAATAAAGCATGAATCCTTGTCTAACTCAAATGATGATGGAGGTGTCTCTGAGTTATGAAGTGTTTAGCGTTCATTCTATTTATAAACCTGTAATTGTCTTGGCGAAGAATAGGTATGATTTTGATCTAGTGTTAGGAGTATATCTGATGAGCGTTGCACACACCCACGTTTCTGTTCATGTAATGCTAGTATACGGGGATTTAGTCGAGCTCTGTTTGGAGTTATTGCATTCTTTAAGATATTTGCTTGCTGAATTGGTTATGGTTAATCTGAGGGGATCTTTGCATTTTCATTTAGTTACATTCATGCATTGCATTGTATGTGTCGAGTCTGTTTATGCTTAAGGACAAGCATCAATTTAAGTTTGGGGGTGTACAACACGCATGCTTATTTGACCATGCAATGGATGAGACCCCTAAAGGCTTATACAATAATACCCATGTAGCGAGCGTTAGGTTAGTGGATCCCAAACTAGAAAAGTCTTAGGTCACTAGGCACAAAGTCCCCTAGAACTTAATTGCTCGAGTATTAAAGAGCTCACCCGTGGTCAATTCTACATACTCACATAACTCTTCTTCTTTTTTTCTTTTCTTTTTTTTTTTGATTTTTTTTTCTCTTTTCTTTTTTTTTCACAAACTAATAATTTGGAATGAGTGCGTTTCGCTCCATCTCATCCAACCCTAGACGCCTAACATTTATTAACACTAGCATGAAATCCCTTGTGACGCCCCCAGATCCGGGGTCGGAGATCTAGGCGCTCACGGTCCATTTTCCATTAGTAACATACTTGTTCTTGCACATTAATATAAATAACACAGCCATCGACCCCACAATAAACTCACACCACACTCACACACAAAGGTTAGAGCCTCAGAAACGTCACAACATTGATTAAGCAGAATTAAAATTATCAGAGTTATTACAGACCGAATTAAATAGTATTTATGCTACCAGCAACACTTCGATATGAAGCGAAGTTGGCGGCTTGAAAGTTTGTTACGATACACTGCCTTGCACAGGTCATACTGATAAATAAAATGAACTAACAAAAGCTGCCAACCAATCCGACTAATGGGGCCTACCGGTGGAATCTCAAGTGGTGGTTCGGGTCTAGTCACCTGCTTTCGAACAGTCTGCCTGGGTCTTGCCATTTCGCTTAGCTGTTGTGTTTGTAAAATTTGAAAACAAGCAAGAGTGAGCAACTATAGCTCAGCTAGAATATATGTATACGGTAAGCAATATAACATTTCATATGATTGGCAGTTGATATACTTGTTTGTTTCAATCGGTTATAAAATCACTTGTCATAGTTGATAAATCTCGAAGGTGCAACAATATGTGCCCTTGTTTTCAAAATAAACTTGCAGTTCTAGATACTGCATTGAATCAACATCTTTCTCATCAAAATAGAACACTATCAGCAACTTGGCACAAAAGCCTAAGAAGCAGTGTCAAAGCATTTTTTTCCAAAATGGAGGAATGGGACTTAAAGAAAACACAAAACCTGACAAGGATTGACGATGATCAGTCGCCACATCCAAGTCCAATAATCCGCGGGTCTTCTCTACCAGTAGAAGGATAGAAACTACATCCGTAACTATCCCTCAGGTGAAAACTACATCCGTAATCACCCTCGATGAAAACTACATCCGTAATCATCCTTCGGCAACACCTGGGCCGGAATAATAAGTGATGGACCGCCTGGCTCACGGCCGCTTACACATCCCGGGAATTGTTCGTCAACGGTTCCCACACCTGCCAGAGTCCCTTTTTCTTTTCTTTTAAAACTTGATTTTGATTGAAAACAGAGTAGTTGAGGTCCGACATCAGTCGACCGATGATTCTTGAAATCATACAAGAAGCAGAACCTGACCGGGGGTTTCCGAAAATGTTTTGAGTTCGAAAGAGTTCGAGTTTGAAAGTGTTAAATGTATCTTCGATTGACTTCGTCTTTAAAATAATGAACGATAATTAATAAATAATATTTTAAGATTTAATAATTAATAAAATAATTATTCGATAAAATAAACTTTTAATCCAAGATAGGGTTTCGAGTATTTACGAAAATATAACAATAATTACTTGAGTATACGATACTCCCCGAATGACCCTTCGGGTTTTCGTAAACTAGTTACGATATAATAATATACCGCTCCCCGGTCAATAGTATATACAGACCGCTACGACCTCTATTGCTAGAGTCGTTGTCCGAAGAAAACATTTCAATCTAAGTTCAAGGGGTAAAAGCATACATGTACTTGTTCAATCTCAATTGCATCAATACTTCGATACACATAGCATTTGATATAATTTGAAAACTACAAACACAACAGTGAAAATCCTTGTATAGGGATAAGTTTTGAAAAGTAAACTTGCCTTGGTTTGGTTGGGGTGGTCGAGCGTGCGGATTCGAACGATCTATACATAAACAATAATCGTTCGTTAGTACCTTAACAATTTCTCTTTAATTACGGAGTTTTAAGGGGGTACGAAATTAACTTAACGACTTCGTCTTATGACTCCCTAGCCCCACAACAGGTCCATGTCATCACTCGATTACGCTCATCACTTACTCGACTTAATTTAGTTACCACGTTCGAATCATAACCACTAACCCTAGAATAATGTTCCACTAAAAATCCACACATCACCTAGCTATGAACCTTACATTTCCAGAAACTACATTCAATTATCTTTCCAACAATATAAGGTAGGACATCAGGGGACATCATTTGGGGGTTCAAAATCGTGCTACAACACAGATCAAAGTTCCTGGACAAACTCAGCAAGATCAAACTACTTAGATCAACCATTATTCATACTTCCATAACATAATCACCACTTAATACACTTAGATCATGATTCATAACACTCATGGAGATATATATATTAACCATAGTCATAAAAATCACAATCTCAACATCAAAACTCAAGATCCATGCTATCCAATACATATACATTCAAGATTAGTCCTAGAACACGTGGATCTACTACCATACTATATAAACACTACATAACCAAGGGGGTTTGAGATTTGTATACCTTCTTGAGTAGCTAAAGACCTTGGATGAGCTTTACAACAACTAAGAACACTTGGATGAGCCCTCACAAACCTTAATCCTTCAAGATCTAAAAGATAACAACTTATGTTAACACCCCTCTAAACTTTCAACAATTTTTATCTCAAGAATCAATGGATGGAATGCTATGAAATTGATACCATACCTCTCTTATAATTCAAGGAAGCCCTAGGATTTTTGCTTGAGGTTGTAGATGAGGAAATGTTGGAGAGAAAATCTATCTCTCTCTCTCTCTATCTCTCTCTCTCTCTCTCTCTCTCTCTCTCTCTCTCTCTCTCTCTCTCTCTCTCTCTCTCTCTCTCTCTCTCTCCTCTTAGAGTTCGGCTGAGAGCTCTAAAGGGGGGGGGGAGAGTGTTTTCTTGTGTTTTGTTTTTGAAAGGTAATGAAATGATAAGTAGGATATGTATTACTGTGGGTATTAGGTGTGGTTCACATGTTGCCAAGCTAGAGTCTTGGTTGTCTCCCCATGCCCTATTGTCCCCTAGGTACAACATCCATCACACATGTCACTATTCACTTCTACTTTATGCTTTCTAGTTTCTTTTCCTAACTAGCTAGTTACATGGCACTTGCATGTAATTTCTTTCCTTGTAATATTATTCCCCCACCAATGCTTGTTATTTAATCTTTACTTTGTATCGTATCTTAATTATTCTCTCGTAATAATATTTCGTCGCGTAGAGATTTCCCCTATAATTCCTTAAGTACTTATTGTGTAAATTCCTCAAATGTTCATAATTCCTCGTCATAATTCTTAATAAATCCTTTAATACTCTAACCATTCTCAAATCCCAAGTTTTATAAATATTACTAACAATAAGACTCTTGCCTTCACAATCTCTCTGTATCTTACATAATAAATGCAACAACGCAGTTTCTCAGACAATCAATTCTATTAATCAACAGGGATGACTAGAAAGGTTCCATAATGATAATGTCACAAGATATTAGATAAAAGGAAATATTACCAAAAATTAGGGTTCTTACAGCCTCCCCTCCTTAAAAGGATTCCGTCCCGGAATCAGGTTGAAAACAGTTGGGGGTGCTTTTCACGCATCGCGCTCTCTAGTTCCCATGTTGATTCTTCGACATTCTGATTCCTCCACAAAACTCTCACTAACTTGACAACCTTGTTCCTCAGCACCTGTTCTTTTCGATCCATGATTTCTACGGGTTGCTCGACATATGTTAAGTCTGGTTGCAAATCCACTTGATCATGTTCTATCACATGTCGGAAGTCGGTATGGTATGGTCGGAGCATGGACACATGGAACACATTATGCACTTGCTGTAAGCTCGGGGGTAGAGCCAATTCATAGGCTAACTTCCCAACTCGTTTCAAGATCTCAAAAGGTCCAATAAATCTCGGGCTTAGTTTTCCCTTCTTACCAAATCTCATCAATCCTTTCCACGGCGATACCTTCAACATCACAAACTCTCCTACCTCATATTCTTTGTCCTTGCGGGTCTGGTCCGCATACTTCTTCTGTCTGTCCTGGGCCGCTACCAGCCGTCCTCTTATGAGCTCGATAGTTTCTCTTGTCTGTTGGACCAGTTCAGGCCCTAAAATCTTCCGCTCTCCAACTTCTTCCCAACACAAGGGAGACGGACATCTTCATCCGTATAAAGCTTCATATGGGGGCATGCCTATACTCGCATGGTAACTGTTGTTGTAGGAAAATCCGATCAACGGCAAGTGGTCATCCCAACTCCCCTTAAAATCAATGGCACATACCCTCAACATGTCCTCGATGGTCTGGATGGTTCTCTCACTCTGTCCGTCCGTTTGGGGATGGTATGCAGTACTCATGTTTAACTTGGTCCCCACACAATCCTGAAAACTTCTCCAGAACCTGGAGTTAAATCTTGGGTCTCTATCTGATACAATGCTCACAGGAACCCCATGTCTAACCACAATCTCCTTTAAGTAAATATCTGCCAGCTTGTCGACAGTATATCTCTCGTTGATTGGAAGAAAATGTGCTGACTTGGTCAACCTATCGATAATTACCCAAATGGCATCATGATTAGTCTTGGTCCTTGGTAATCCGACCACAAAGTCCATCGCAATCTGCTCCCACTTCCACTCGGGTATCTCTAAGGGTTGCAACAATCCACTGGGCCTCTGGTGTTCGGCCTTTACTCTTTGACATGTCAAACATTTACTTACCCACTCTGCCACGTCCTTCTTCATATTAGGTCACCAATAGTATTCTCTCAGATCTCTATACATCTTAGTGCCTCCAGGGTGAATTGAGTACCTCGAACTATGAGCCTCTTGCAAAATCTCGTCTTTTAATTCTTGAACGTTCGGGATCCATATCCTAGATGCGTACCTCATAATTCCATTCCCGTCGTTTTCACACTTAATTT
Organism: Saposhnikovia divaricata; assembly: GCA_036435485.1. NCBI lineage: Eukaryota > Viridiplantae > Streptophyta > Magnoliopsida > Apiales > Apiaceae > Saposhnikovia > Saposhnikovia divaricata. Next base: position 65,145,806 of record CM071598.1, read on the forward strand.
CCTCGCCAGTCAAAATTTTCTCCATCGAATTCTTTTCTTCTTCTATCTTCTTTTCCTGGCATAACTTAATCTTCTCCAATAACGGTGGTTTGACTTTTATTTCCATTAGACTCTCTTGTCCAATTCCTGGTAACCTCACTTCAATCTCCAGTTTCTCAAGGTCCTTGATCAATTCGTCCACTGACGTTATCATCTTAAGCTTCTCCTTTCGGCTAAGTGCATCGGCCACCACGTTGGCCTTCCCTGGGTGATAATGAATCTCACAATCATAATCTTTGATTAGCTCTAGCCATCTCCTCTGCCTCATGTTTAACTCTTTCTGAGTGAATATGTACTTTAAGCTCTTGTGATCCGTGTAGATTTCACACTTTTCTCCGTAAAGATAATGTCTCCAGATCTTCAAAGCAAAAACTATCGCTGCTAATTCCAAATCATGGGTGGGGTATCTTATCTCATACTCCTTAAGTTGTCTGGACGCATAAGCAATCACCTTGCCGTGCTGCATAAGCACACACCCTAAACCTTTATGGGATACGTCACTATAAATCACAAAATCTCCCTTATCATCAGGTAGGGCTAGTACTGGTGCCGTCACCAACCTCTTTTTCAAGTCTTGGAAGCTCTCTTCGCATTTTTCAGTCCACACAAACTTCTCGGTCTTGCGAGTTAGTCGGGTCAAAGGGGCTGCTATCTTTGTAAAGTCTTGGACAAATCTCCTATAGTAGCCAGCCAGTCCTATGAAACTTCTCACCTCTGTCGGAGTGGTTGGTCTCTCCCAATTTGATACAGCCTCTATTTTGGCTGGGTCCACTAGAATACCTTGTTCGCTAATCACATGTCCTAAGAACTGAACTTCCTTCAACCAAAATTCACACTTCGAGAACTTAGCGTACAACTTTTCTTCTCTCAATGCTCCCAATACAATCCTCAAGTGCTCTGCATGTTCCTCCTTCGTCTTGGAATAAATTAAAATATCATCGATGAAGACTATAACACACTTGTCCAAGTATTTCTTGAAGACTCGATTCATCAAGTCCATAAAAGCTGCAGGGGCATTCGTTAACCCAAATGACATCACTAGGAACTCATAGTGTCCGTACCGGGTGCGAAAGGCCGTCTTTGGTATATCTTCTGGCTTAATCCTTAACTGGTGGTACCCGGTCCGCAAATCAATCTTAGAGAAATAAACTGCATCTTTCAATTGGTCAAACAGGTCATCTATCCTGGGCAAGGGATACTTATTCTTGATAGTCACCTTGTTCAACTCCCTGTAGTCTATACAAAATCTCATGCTGCCGTCCTTCTTTTTCACGAATAACACCGGGGCTCCCCACGGTGACACACTAGGTCTTATCATCCCTTTATCCAACAACTCTTGTAACTGAGTGGCCAGCTCTTTCATCTCCACTGGGGCTAGCCGATATGGGGTTTCGAAATTGGGGCCGTACCCGGAACTAAGTCTATAGCAAACTCGATGTCCCTATCGGGTGGTAGTCCGGGAAGATCGTCCGGAAATACATCCGCGAACTCGTTAACAACAGGGATTTCCTGCAGGTTTGGTGCCTCCTTCTTGGTATCCTTCACGTAGGCTAAATAGGCTTCGCATCCTTTACGTAACAACTTCTTAGCTTGAATCATAGTTAGGAACTTTTGGTTTTGCCGTTTCCCACTAAACACTACTTCTTCGTCCCCTGGCAGTCTCAAACTTACTTTCTTCTTGACACAATCAATCTGGGCTTCGTGGGTTGTTAACCAATCCATACCTACTATTACGTCAAACTCCCCTAGTTTAAAAGGTATTAAGTCTACCCGAAAGTGTCGCCCTTCTATTTCTAAGTCACAACCTGGACATACTTGGCTAACGGGAATAATTTCATGATTAGTTATCTCTATTTGCAATCTGTCTTTCAATGGTTCAGTCTTAAGGCCTAACCGACATACAAAATCTAGAGATATGAAAGATTTGGTAGCTCCTAAATCAAATAAAACATTTGCTTTAACTGAGTTGAGTAATAGGGTACCTGCAATCACATCCGTGTTCCTCACGGCATCCTGCACCGTCATGTTAAAAGTTCTTGCAGTAGGGGCCTTGTTAGAAGCAGTTCCACTCACTCTCGATGCAGCTGGCCCAGAGGACATACATTCCCTCATTCGGTGCCCTGGTTTCCCACACTTGAAGCAATTACCTCCGACACTCGGGTTGTTACTAGTTCCGCGACAGGCGTTAGCATAATGCCCTGTCAGCCCACACTTGAAGCACTTCACATCTTGCAGGTTACACACGCCCGCATGTTTCCTTCCACATTTGTTGCATTCTGGGGGTTGGGCTCGGGATGGGGTAGAGTAAGACGATCCCTGTGGTCGGCCGCCCTGGCCCACACTCCAACTTTCAGCTCTCTTGGTTCCAAAGTTCCCGCTGGGTTGGGACATCGTTCCTCGCTTAAATTTGATCGGAAAGCTCCCACCAGCAGAGTTCCCCTTTCGACTATCCAACTTCCTCTTCTTTCCTTCCCTCTCTTTCTGCATCTGTTCACTCCCAGCCTCAACAATTGACGCTTTCTGTACCAGGGTGGCATAGTCTGTCAGCTCAAGAACCGCCACACGATTCTGAATCCATTGTTTTAGCCCTAATTGAAATCTTCGGGCCCTCTTTGCCTCAGAGTTCACATACTCTGGCACAAACCTCGATAGCTTAGTAAATTTGGCCTCATACTCGGCCACCGTCATGTTTCCTTGCTTCAGCTCCAAAAACTTTAGCTCCATTTGTGTCTCCATGAACCTAGGAAAGTACTTCTCCAAGAACAACTCGCTAAATCTCTCCCAGGTCACCACACCTCTTCCCTCCAAATTCTTCTTAGCTTCCCACCAATAGTTCGCCTCACCCTTTAGAAGGTAAGTGGCGAAAACAGTCTTCTGCTCCTCAGCGACACCTAGTATCTCGAAAGATTTTTCCATTTCCTTCAGCCAGGCCCTTGCCTCGACAGGGTCGGCAGTTCCTTTAAATTCTGGGGGTTTCAGGGATTTGAAGTTCCGGAAAGCATTAGCATTAGCATTCTGGGGTGGTTGCTGAACTGGGGGACGGTCCAAGTTCTGCCTAAGTAACTCCGTGAACTGTTCCATAGGGCCTCCCCTAGGGTGTTCGACCTCTCGGGTATCATCACCAGCTTCTTCTTCTTCATACTCAGAGTCATCAAACAGGTTATGATCGTTGCCCTCATTATCACTCGGGTTGACATTCTCCCCTTCACGGTTCTGGTGGCCTCCGGCTCCACGGTGGCTACCCTGGCCCTCGGAACTGATCGGGTGGGCTCGGGTGTTCATTCTTCTGGGTGGCATGATTCTGATAATAAAACAAGAAAGGGGTTAGGGTTTTCCAATTACCTGATAGCGTTTGCACGGCCAGGAGCGTATCGTTCCTCCTCATAAGGGTGGATGTTGCAAAAGTTTTAATAATCCGATGTTGGAGATAAAATGTCAAACATTTTTGGGGAAAAATCCCTTTGGGATGCGAAAACATTTACAAGAGTTTTCAAAATTTCGAAACCTCAAAAATATTTTTCAAAATTTCAAAACATTTTTTTTTTGAAAAATTTATTTTTAAAGATTGTAGGAACATTTTTGGAAATTGTAGAAAACAATTTGAAATCGCATATCGTAATTTGAAACAGTATGGTTGTATTTGTGGCTTGTAGCAATTGTATAATCACAGTTGTATATCAAAACAGTAAAGCATGGCATCGAAAAGTAAAGCAGTTGAGGCAATATTAAGGAAACTGAAACTAAATAAGTACGGTACAAGGGTTATCACAAAGTTTGGATGTTAGAGCCAAATACATAGTTCCGATGTCGAAGTCTAGCAAAAGTGGAACTAATACAAATACATCATCCGAATAGTCAGGCTACACAAAAGTAGGGCTACATCCATACATACTACCCGAAGTCACATCTACATATCTGTAGGTCAGTCTACTCATCCACTGGTCAGAAAGGATACCACTGCACAAGTCAACTATCCCGCAAAATCGACACACTAATGTCATCTGAACCTAAGGGACTGAGCTATAAGTAACACATCACGGGGCCGCGCCGCGACGGAGCAAGGTCCTCACTCGGGCAAATGCACGACGCACAACACGCCTAGCATCCCTAGCCTGGATCACTCCGCCTCGGCGGATCCCTAAACCAAGAATCCTATCGTGACTCCTCATCTCAATCCGGTGGAGTCGAGCCCTAGTCCTCCTAGCAACAGCAGTCCTCATCTCAGCCTGGATCCTCAAGCGCACCTCGCGCTCCTCCAATAGTGCCCGCCTCGCCTCGTTAAGTCGGGCCTCTGCAGATAGTAAGTCTCGGGTCAGGAACTGTACCACGTAAGCATGCTCAGTACCCGACACTGGGGGTAGGTCCATCGGTGGAGGTGGTATGACAGGAATAGGAGTAGGTGCAGCAGCAGCAGCAGGAGCAGGAGCAGTAGCAGGGGTAGGGTCAAGCTCTTCCTCGCCAGAAGTGTCATCCTCAGAGTCACCGTCCGATGAAACAGGGCTAGATGTCTGTGGAGAAGGTGGTGGTGACACAACACGACCCTCGCCGGATCTCAAACTCTCCTCATCAATAGCTACAGGAGATGGGGTAACAGGCTCTGGCTCGGGCTCAGGCTCAACGGGCTCCTCAACGAGATCCTCATCATCAGTACTCTCTATCACTGTAATCCAGGGGCCAAGCTCGGAATCAGCACCCATATCCTCCTCAGGATCCTCGGTCTCTCGCATCAGGGCCTCATCAAGCTCTCTCTCGAAAGCCTCAGGGTCTGGTATCTCCTCCATCTACACAAGGGAAATAAGGTGGGTCACTAACCATAAAAGAAGGGTTTAGGAGTAGTTCCCTCACGGGCCTTAAAGTCAGGGCTATATCCGATAACCCGACCACAAACTCGATGAGAGTTCTAAGTATTATTAAAGTTGTTATTAAGGTTATCGTTATTGTTATTATTATTAGGGTTGCTTTCTTAAATTACTATCATTTCTGAGAACTGTAACCTCGCTCTGATACCATTTCTGTGACGCCCCCAGATTCGGGGTCGGAGATCTAGGCGCTCACGGTCCATTTTCCATTAGTAACATACCTGTTCTTGCACATAATATAAATAACACAGCCATCGACCCCACAATAAACTCACACCACACTCACACACACAGGTTAGAGCCTCAGAAACGTCACAACATTGATTAAGCAGAATTAAAATTATCAGAGTTATTATAGATTGAATTAAATAGTATTTATGCTACCAGCAACACTTCGATATGAAGCGAAGTTGGCGGCTTGAAAGTTTGTTACGATACACTGCCTTGCACAGGTCATACTGATAAATAAAACGAACTAACAAAAGCTGCCAACCAATCCGGCTAATGGGGCCTACCGGTGGAATCTCAAGTGGTGGCTCGGGTCTAGTCACCTGCTTTCGAACAGTCTGCCTGGGTCTTGCCATTTCGCTTAGCTGTTGTGTTTGTAAAATTTGAAAACAAGCAAGAGTGAGCAACTATAGCTCAGCAAGAATATATGTATAAGGTAAGCAATATAACATTTCATATGATTGGCAGTTGATATACTTGTTTGTTTCAATCGGTTATAAAATCACTTGTCATAGTTGATAAATCTCGAAGGTGCAACAATATGTGCCCTCGTTTTCAAAATAAACTTGCAGTTCTAGATACTGCATTGAATCAACATCTTTCTCATCAAAATAGAACACTATCAGCAACTTGGCACAAAAGCCTAAGAAGCAGTGTCAAAGCATTTTTTTCCCAAATGGAGGAATGGGACTTAAAGAAAACACAAAACCTGACAAGGATTGACGATGATCAGTCGCCACATCCAAGTCCAATAATCCGCGGGTCTTCTCTACCGGTAGAAGGATAGAAACTACATCCGTAACTATCCCTCGGGTGAAAACTACATCCGTAATCACCCTCGATGAAAACTACATCCGTAATCATCCTTCGGCAACACCTGGGCCGGAATAATAAGTGATGGACCGCCTGGCTCACGGCCGCTTACACATCCCGGGAATCGTTCATCAACGGTTCCCACACCTGCCAGAGTCCCTTTTTCTTTTCTTTTAAAACTTGATTTTGATTGAAAACAGAGTAGTTGAGGTCCGACATCAGTCGACCGATGATTCTTGAAATCATACAAGAAGCAGAACCTGACCGGGGGTTTCCGAATATGTTTTGAGTTCGAAAGAGTTCGAGTTTGAAAGTGTTAAATGTATCTTGGATTGACTTCGTCTTTAAAATAATGAACGATAATTAATAAATAATATTTTAAGATTTAATAATTAATAAAATAATTATTCGATAAAATAAACTTTTAATCCAAGATAGGGTTTCGAGTATTTACGAAAATATAACAATAATTACTTGAGTATACGATACTCCCCGAATGACCCTTCGGGTTTTCGTAAACTAGTTACGATATAATAATATACCGCTCCCCGGTCAATAGTATATACGGACCGCTACGACCTCTATTGCTAGAGTCGTTGTCCGAAGAAAACATTTCAATCTAAGTTCAAGGGGTAAAAGCATACATGTACTTGTTCAATCTCAATTGCATCAATACTTCGATAAACATAGCATTTGATATAATTTGAAAACTACAAACACAACAGTGAAAATCCTTGTATAGGGATAAGTTTTGAAAAGTAAACTTGTCTTGGTTTGGTTGGGGTGGTCGAGCGTGCGGATTCGAACGATCTATACATAAACAATAATCGTTCGTTAGTACCTTAACAATTTCTCTTTAATTACGGGGTTTTAAAGGGGTACGAAATTAACTTACCGACTTCGTCTTATGACTCCCTAGCCCCACAACAGGTCCATGTCATCACTCGATTACGCTCATCACTTACTCGACTTAATTTAGTTACCACGTTCGAATCATAACCACTAACCCTAGAATAATGTTCCACTAATCGATTTTTTTCCATTGCGCGAATTTTACTCTAGCATTTTTATAAAATCCAAAAATTCATATTTTAATCCAATTCCTTTTGGGTGGTCTTCACCACTACATTCCCTACATTCTCAAAATTTTCCATGATCCCACATATATTTTAAGATGTTTAAACAAGGTTCACAAGGGGGTCACTTAATGCAGTCCATAGTCCAGAAACAAAATTCACTCCTCCGGCCATAACTAAAAATCCACACATCACCTAGCTATGAACCTTACATTTCCAGAAACTACATTCAATTATCTTTCCAACAATATAAGGTAGGACATCAGGGGACATCATTTGGGGGTTCAAAATCGTGCTACAACACAGATCAAAGTTCCTGGACAAACTCAGCAAGCTCAAACTACTTAGATCAACCATTATTCATACTTCCATAACATAATCACCACTTAATACACTTAGATCATGATTCATAACACTCATGGAGATATATATATTAACCATAGTCATAAAAATCACAATCTCAACATCAAAACTCAAGATCCATGCTATCCAATACATATACATTCAAGATTAGTCCTAGAACACGTGGATCTACTACCATACTATATGAACACTACATAACCAAGGGGGTTTGAGATTTGTATACCTTCTTGAGTAGCTAAAGACCTTGGATGAGCTTTACAACAACTAAGAACACTTGGATGAGCCCTCACAAACCTTAATCCTTCAAGATCTAAAAGATAACAACTTATATTAACACCCCTCTAAACTTTCAACAATTTTTATCTCAAGAATCAATGGATGGAATGCTATGAAATTGATACCATACCTCTCTTATAATGCAAGGAAGCCCTAGGATTTTTGCTTGAGGTTGTAGATGAGGAAATGTTGGAGAGAAAATCTCTCTCTCTCTCTCTCTCTCTCTCTCTCTCTCTCTCTCTCTCTCTCTCTCTCTCTCTCTCCTCTTGTAGTTCGGCCGAGAGCTCTAAAGGGGGGGAGAGCGTTTTCTTGTGTTTTGTTTTTGAAAGGTAATGAAATGATAAGTAGGATATGTATTATTGTGGGTATTAGGTGTGGTTCACATGTTGCCAAGCTAGAGTCTAGGTTGTCTCCCCATGCCCTATTGTCCCCTAGGTACAACATCCATCACACATGTCACTATTCACTTCTAATTTATGCTTTCTAGTTTCTTTTCCTAACTAGCTAGTTACATGGCACTTGCATGTAATTTCTTTCCTTGTAATATTATTCTCCCACCAATGCTTGTTATTTAATCTTTACTTCGTATCGTATCTTAATTATTCTCTCGTAATAATATTTCGTCACGTAGAGATTTCCCCTATAATTCCTTAAGTACTTATTGTGTAAATTCCTCAAATGTTCAAAATTCCTCGTCATAATTCTTAATAAATCCTTTAATACTCTAACCATTCTCAAATCCCAAGTTTTATAAATATTACTAACAATAAGACTCTTGCCTTCACAATCTCTCTGTATCTTACATAATAAATGCAACAACGCAGTTTCTCAGACAATCAATTCTATTAATCAACAGGGATGACTAGAAAGGTTCCATAATTATAATGTCACAAGATATTAGATAAAAGGAAATATTACCAAAAATTAGGGTTCTTACATCCCTGGTTTCCCCCAAACTTATATTTTAGTGTTCCTACGTCATCAAGGGAATAAAGAACATTCTAAATATAAACAAGTGATTAAATCTCAAACAACCAAACAAGTATGACCTGACCTAGTCCAAAAGCAAACGATGAGACTGTGTAAAGATTGTGTTTCTGAAACATGTAAGTCAATTCATAAGAACTTAAATCAACCCTCTATTCATCATTACCATACTCAAATCAACATCGACCTACCGAACGGAAATAGCTTTGTCCTACGGGATCATGAAATATGCTATGAAAATGCAACTAAATGGACTCACATGGAATACATAAACAAATATACAAACAAATATGCTCTACGTGAAACAGTCAAGCAATAATATGAATGAAACTACTACTACACATGCAATATGATTTCTATATGCACAATGACTCTACTAACTACTTATCCCCAAATCACCCCCAAACTTGAAATATTCAATGTCCCCATTGAAGGCCATAAAAAGGATATTAGAGAACTTACCTAACTGTCGGCAGGGCCACCCTCCTCGGGTGGTGAATCAGGTGGTGTCTCCTCGGGTGGTAATGGCTCGAGTTCAACTACAAAAGCTTCCTCACTTGATAACTTACGTAGCACCTGAAAACTATTAGAATCAGCTAGCCCACGAAACTTATGCAGAATATCAACTCTTCTTTCCCATGGAGTTGCATCCAACAACTGAAATAGCCCCTTTCTTTCTTCGTTCTCAATGCCAAAAATCCCTCTTGAAGATTTTTTCACGGAATCTGATTTTTTTAGCTGTTCAATCTCCTTCTTCACAATCTTATCAACAACGTCCACTTTGAAACACTCCTCTGAATCTGACGTATATTTTGTTGCCTTGAACACAATGAAAGTGACTTTCTGATCATGCACTCTCATGGTAAGCTCTCCTTTTTGCACATCGATCAGAGTTCGGCCAGTAGGTAGAAATGGCCTTCCCAAGATGATGGGAATCCTCTTATCCTCTTCAAAGTCTAGTATAACAAAATCAACCGGAAAAATAAGTTTATCCACCTTCACTAATACATCCTCCACTATACCCCTCGGATACGTGATCGACCGATCTGCCAACTGCAAGGTCATATTAATCGGTTTCGGATCAGGCAACTCAAGTTGCTTAAAAATAGACAATGGCATCAGATTAATGCTAGCTCCCAAGTCACATAAGCACTTGTCAAAAGATAAGTTGCTGATAGTGCACGGTATGGTGAAACTTCCCAGATCTTTAAGTTTAGGAGGCAAATTTTGTTGCAGAATAGCACTGCATTCTTCTATCAAAGCTACAGTCTCCAATTCTTCGAGCTTTAACTTCCGTGATAGAATACCCTTCATGAACTTAGCATAACTCGGCATCTGTTCTAGAGCTTCCGCAAAAGGTATGTTGATATGCAGCTTCTTAAAAACCTCAAGAAACTTGGAAAACTGCTTGTCTAACTTCTGCTTCTGGAGTCTTTTAGGATATGGAGGAGGAGGGTAGATATATTTATCGTCCTTCTGCTGCTCTAAAACTGATTTTTCCAACTCAGCATCCGATTTCTCTTTCTCCGCATCAGCACAAGGGTGCGAATCTGATTTTTGTAGCTCATCCTCTACATGGGTGCGCGGGGCCGTTATCAATGGCATCTGTTCCCTGCTCTGCTGAGTCTCTGCTTCATTTACCATGCTTTCTGTGACTTTTCCTGACCTCAAAGTGATAGCTTTCGCTTGTTCATGGACAACTTTCTTTCCTGGATTAGGCTCCGTGTCACTAGGAAGCACTCCCTGTTGCCTATTTAGCAAAGTCCTAGCAATTTGCCCAATTTGATTTTCCAAGGTCTTGAGTGAGACAACTTGACTTTTGCACATCAATCTCAATTCCTCTAGTTATGATTTTTCAAAAGTGGAATGCCCAAAACCTGCATGTGAATGTTGTTGTTGAAAACCCGGAGGTTGAGATTGCCTAGGGGCATACTGTTGCTAAAAATTTTGCCCTTGCTGCTACTGAAAAATCTGGTTCTGCTACTACTGAAAATTCTGAGGATTGTAAGGCTTTGCTCCATATTGTTGACCTTAAAACTGCTGATTTTGTTGCTGGGATTGTAGCATGTCACCTGATTATTGCTCTAACTGAAATTTGGATGATTTCTGTTGCTCGGATGTTAAGTATTCGGGGCTGGCTATTGCTGATTCTAAAAGTTACTCACAAACTGTACTGATTCATTATAAATGGCACATCGATTCGTCTCAGGTGCGCCTGCACATAGCTCACAAACACTAGATACCTGACGAATCCCATGATTTGGCAAAGAATTTATTTTTATATTCAATGCCTCTAACTGAGCTGTTAAAGCTATGGCTGCATTAGCATCAAGAATTCCTGCCACCTTTTGTTGTGGCATTCTCTGAGTTGGATTCTAATATTAATTTGCTGCCATCATCTCGATAAGATCATAGGCCGCTTTATAGCTCTTAGCCCATAATGCTCCTCCTGAAGCTGCATCCACCATCGGTCTCGACTGCCATCCAAATCCATTGTAAAAACAGTTGATTACCATCCAGTTCGGCATGCCATGATGAGGGCATTGTCTAAGCATCTCTTTGTATCTCTCCCACGCTTCACATAAAGATTCACTCGACTGTTGTGAGAATTGAGTAAGAGCGTTCCTGATTGCTGCAGTTTTTGCCATAGGGAAGAATTTAGTGAGAAATTTCTGAGCAAGATCCTCCCATGCCAAAATAGAACCTGCTGGTAGAGAGTGTAACCAGCCCTTAGCTTTAGCCCTTAGAGAAAATGGGAAAAGTATCAATTTCACAGTATCTTCTGACACACCGTTGAACTTGAAAGTGTCACAGATCTCGATGAAGTTCCGGATGTGCATATTGGGATCTTACGTTGGAGCACCCCCAAACTGAACTGAATTCTCTACCATTTGAATCGTGCCAAGCTTGATTTTAAAGGTATTAGCTGCAATGGCTGGTCTGACAATGCTAGACTGAATGTTATTGATTTTTGGCTGAGAATAGTCCTTCAAAGCCTTCGCTGTTGCTGCTGGTTCTCCCATCTCTACTGTTGTTTCACGTTCTTCTTCTTCCAGTTTACGAGATTGAGAACGTGTTCACATACACACTCAAGTACCTGAAACACACAGAACAAATCAAACTAAGTATGAAAATAATCCGAGTCAGTGAACCACTGATGACAAGCACATAAACTATAATAAACATCGAGTCCCCGGTAGCGGTGCCAAAAACTTGTTCACACAAAATCACGCAAGCGTACGCGATCACAAGTAATATAAGATAAAGTTAAGTTCGTTCCCACAGAGACTGGTGTAATGCAGAATATGCACCTATGCAACAATGTATGATTTCTATTCATTGCTAAGATAAGTATCAATTTTGAGTTTTGATTATCTAAATTAACAATTAAGCAATTTAACAATATTAAGATCTAATTAACTAACGTGGCGTAAAACTGATTTACTAATGAGAGAATAAACATGAAATCCTAACTTTATTAAATACTTCGTCTAGATCTGATGCCTTTAATCAATGTATGTGATGGTTATGATAACTGATCAGACAACACGAAACGAGTACACGCTACCTGTCAGTATACGTATACCAAACTACTCAAACATCCATAAAAAAAAAAAATTAAGCAGACACCAATTATGTTTGGACCTTATACGTCTATAAGATTTGAAAACATAACGGTTTAAGAACAAGTCATCCATTGAGATCACATAGGGCAGCGTAAGATGGTTAAAATTACACTACTAATCATGCATGTCAAAACATCCATAAACCTATGCTAGCATGGCAAGTTCTAAATCTATATATCCACTGTCGCTTCCATAGAGATTAACAATACAACTTAGATGTTAGCTACGCATCCAAGAAGAATAAGCACAACCATACGAGGAAATCAATAATTCATCACACACAAATCTTTAAAGCAATCAAACTACTAAACTCCGTAAATAAATCCATTAGAACCCCATGATAACGATTAGTTCATAATCGAACGGCTCGTCATCATGGGATCTAGAGATAACATGATAACAAACAAATTCTGAATAAAAACAATAGTGCTAGAGTAATAAGGTTTAGAAAACAAATCCAAAAATGAAGATCCAAAAGTATCGCTTAATTAGAAGAATAGAAAAGATGAAGTAGATCTAGATCTCCGTTGCTTGTCACGAGCGTTGAGAATTCTTTTCCAACTTGTCTCCCTTGATTCTCTGTTAAAAACCATCATCTTCTATTGATAACTTGTGTTTATATAGCCTTCCCGAGCCTTGGTTTCCAAGAAATTACCAAATCTGACTCAAAACAGGAGAAATTACCAAAACAGACTTGAAACGGAATTCCTGGCAGCCATGGGTAGGGCGCCCGAGCTCTATATGGCACGCCCTCACCCTATTTGCTGGAACACTTTGCTACAAACAGATTCCTCTTCTTCCGAGCATTCCAATGACTGCTTACGGGCCTCAAACGGACTTGTAGAACTCCCGATATGGCCAAAATAGTGAAGACTGCGCAACCTACCCGGAAAATCCGAATTTTAATCAAATTAGCCTCTAACTCTTGCTATTTAAACTCCAATCCCTCCTTTATTATATTTCCTTGATACTTCTTTTCTTGACGTATCTCTAGCCTGCTTCTGACCTCCTATTTCTGAGCTAAATTCCACCACAATTATGTCATTACACACCACCAATGCCTCCAACTATTAGTTCTGCAAAACTCAATGCAAACACATCAAAAACACCACATACTTGAGGTCAAGTTAATCAATTTAATTCGATACGAAGCGTTCTAATTGGACATGAAATCCACTTATCAGCTATATGTAAGATATCATATGATCACCCTCTTTTACGACTAACGCCAATCGGTCATGAGGCCGACATACTGTTGCGATTCCTAATAAACTTCATTAGGTGGTAATTTTGAAGGAATATTAGGATATATATTTATGCATCCCTTGCGACTAGGTGCCTTTTATACATTGTGTTAGGAATATGTTGTATTCGATGATAACTTCACAATCAATCAAATTGTATAAGGTTTTGTAGCTGTCAACGGATGAGGATTTATAACTATATCCGTTGACAGGTAGCTCATCAACGGATGAGGTTTTTGTAGCATACTGCAGTATCTCTATGTTAGCGGTTGATAGTGTTTTTATCCACAATCATGTTGACCATCAATGGATAGGCAGAATAGGGCATCCAACTGTAAATAAGCTATGCTATGTAATTCTGTCTAAGTGAAAGTGTATCAACAGATGAAGACAAAACTCTATCAATGGATACAATTTAAATCCACTCTATCAACGGATACAGCTCAAGTCTCAATATCAACGGATACAGCTCAATATATCATCAACGGATGTCAGTGTACAATATCAACGGATAATCATTGACACTTTCTTCTATGCTAAGCTGGGGATTAGCAGTTAATAAGGACAGGTTTGACTGACAAATCACATGGGTTGATAGTAGATACAAAAAGCAGTATGGCAGCCATACTTTGGAAACACAGAAGAAAGAAGCATTCCGTTTACACTATGAATACAAGAAAGGTGCAGGAGACATGTCTGTTCACAAGGACAACCTTTCGGCTACATGTGTATTTGGAGTGTAGTAGCAAGTCAACTAGAATTAGATTAATATTATCTTATTCCAGTAGTACTTGTAAAACTTGGGATTTATAACCAAGGGTAGCAACTCTTTGAATAGCTAAGAAAACAGATACATTTACTTAGGGTTTTTGTTGAATATCCTTAGAAAGCAAAGAGTTGTAAAACAGAAGCTGTGTACTTTTGTAACACAGAGTTTTCTTCGAATAAAAGCTTCAGGTGGTGTATTTAACCACCTGATTTTTATGTGTTTGTGTATTAATCTTTCTACAGCAATTATCCAAGTATAGATTTCTGGAGTTCTTATCAGAAATTTATAAATATCAAGAATTGTATTCAACCCCCCTTCTACAATTATACAAGTGTGTAATCTGGGAATAACAATTGGTATCAAATCAAGCTTCTAACATATTTGAAGTTTAAAGATCAACACACTTCCAACATGTCTAAGAAGGATTATGGAGTAAAGATTCAAGTTCTTGATAGAGAGAATTACTTTCACTGGAAAGTAAAAATGCATCTACATCTCTTGTCTATTGATGAGGGTTTTGTGGATTGCATTAACAAGGGTCCTCATGTTCCAATGAAGACTGCAACAAGAGTTGGCCTGGCTGAAGATGTGCCTGACACTCTCATTCCCAAACCTGTTTCTGAATGGAGTCTTGAAGATATTGCAGAAGTCCACATATACAAAAAGACCATGAATATACTGTTCAATGGTCTAGAAACAGACATGGTTGACAATGTTATTAACTGTACTACCTCCAAGGAAGTATGGGACACTGTTCAAACCCTTTGTGAAGGAACAGAACAGGTGAGGGAATACAAGATGCAACTACTAATCCAACAGTATGAACATTTCCACTTTAAGAGTGGAGAAACATTGAATGATACATTTAGTAGATTTCAAAAGCTACTAAATGGTTTGAAACTGTATGGAAGAATCTATCAAGTTAAAGATTCTAATCTCAAATTTCTGAGATCACTGCCCAAGGAATGGAAGCCAATGACTGTTTCTCTAAGAAACACTCAAGAGTACAAGACATTTACTCTTGAAAGGCTCTATGGAACTTTAAAGACATATGAGCTGGAAATGGAGCAGGATGAAGAGATTGAGAAGTCTCAAAAGAAAAGTGGGTCAGTTGCACTTGTTGCCAACTTGGAGCAGAAGGAGGAAAGGATAGAAGCTGCTAGTTCTACACCAAACAGGGAGGTTTGTAAAGGTAGAGCAGAATCAAGCAGGAGCAAGGAAAAGGTGTCTGAGGAATTGAATGTCCTTCAACAGGATGAATTGGATGAAATAGATGAGCACTTAGCTTTTCTATCTAGGAGATTCTCTAAGCTGAAATTCAAGAGAAACTCTGGGGTGGCCAAGCCATTTAACAAGGATTTTTCCACAAGCAACTATGTGGATAAATCCAAAATTAAATGCTACAATTGTGGAATTGCTGGTCACATGATAAGTGAATGCAGGAAACCTAGATCTGAGAACAAGGGAAAGTCAACTGAGATTGTTGACTACAAGAAGAAATATTTTGATCTTCTCAGGCAGAAAGGAAAGGCATTCTTGACCCAAGAGTATGACTGGGCTGTTGATGACAATTATTCTGATGATGATGCTGAGTTTGTCAACCTTGCATTGATGGCTGATTCTGGAGAACAGGAAGCAAGTTCGGCTAGCAATCAGGTATTTTCTACCAATCTCTCTGAGCTCACCAAAGAGGAATGCAATAGTGTTATAGATGAAATGTCTACTGAACTATATCACTTAAGTGTTACCCTTAAATCACTCACTAAAGAGAACAATAGGATTAAGGAGTCTAATCTGTTTTTAAGTGATAGAAATGCTGCTCTAGAAGCTCAATTTCTAGAATTTGAGAAAATGAGAGTTGATTGCAATAATGCTAAAAGTGAACTGGAAGCTGTGTTAAAAAGAGAACTGATTTTAAAAGACCAGCTTGAAAAAGAACAAGGGATAATTACTAAATTTCAAAGTTGTAGGAATATTTCTCAAAACATAATAGAAGTCCAGGGAATAGAATCGTTTGTGAAGGATACCTGGACTCAAAAGAAAAAGGAGCTAGAACCTGGCCTTGAGGATCTAGAGACTATTTGTGAATCAACGGATAGTGATCATCCGTTGACAGATGAACCATCAACGGATGAGAGGTATCCGTCGACTAACAAAAAGTTTGTTAGTAAGAAGGAACTTAGGAAACTGGATATCAAGTATGGTCCAGTCAACAAGAACTTTGTTAGTGGTGAGAGTAGCAAAACCAAATCTAGTGGGAAGGCTAAGGCAGGTGATTTACATAACAAAAAGGCTGTTGGTAAATCAGATAATGAAAAGGTAGAAATTGAGGGTAAAAAGAAAAAGAACAGAAATGGTAAGATAGGCATCAACAAGAAAAACAATTATTCTCCTGACAAGTTTGCTCCTAGGAAAACTTGTAGTAATTGTAATAGTGTCAATCACCTATCTTTTAATTGCAAGATTGTCAACAAGGCTCCTGTTCATGTACCTCAAACAATACCATGTATGCCTGCAATGCCTGTTATGCCTGGTTTGTATCAAAATTCTAGTTTTTCAAATCCATATGTGAACATGCCATATGTGTCTAATCCTTATTTTCAATCTGTGAATGTGCCACAAATGTCATGGAGCATTCATAGCATGAATATTATGTATGCCAATTTTCCACAAATGCATGCATCAAATATTCATGCAAATGAGCATTTATCAAACCCCATCACTCAAGCATCTACACCTAAGTTGAAGAATGCTAAGAGTGCAAAGTCAAAGGCTAACAATAAAGGACCCAAGGAAGCTTGGGTACCAAAATCAACTTGATTTGTTTTTGAAATGTGTGCAGGGAAACAGAAGGAATCTATGGTACCTAGATAGTGGATGCTCTAGGCACATGACAGGAGATTAAAGCCTGCTCACAGAGTTCAAGGAAGGAGCTGGCCCTAGAATTACCTTTGGAGATGATAGCAAAGGATATATTAAGGGATATGGCCTGATTTCAAAAGACAATGTCATCATTGAAGAAGTGGCTTTAGTTGAAGGTTTGAAGCACAATTTGCTGAGTGTCAGTCAGATTTGTGACAAAGACTATGAAGTAAAGTTCACAAAAGAAGCCTGTGTTGTTTCTGCCAAGGAAGACAACAATGTGGTATTGACAGGCTTGAGAAAATGAAATGTTTACATAGCTGACTTCAATTCAGCATGCTCAGAATCCATTACTTGTCTCTTCAGCAAAGCAAGTAAGGATGAGAGTTGGCTATGGCATAAGAAGCTGTCACATTTGAATTTTAAAGTTATGAATGATTTGGTAAGAAAGGATCTTGCTAGAGGAATCCCTCAATTGGAATTTGTCAGAGATGGACTGTGTGATGCCTGCCAATTAGGGAAACAAAAGAAATCATCCTTCAAAAGCAAGACATAGTCATCCATTTTTAAGCCTCTTCAATTGCTGCATATGGACTTATTTGGTCCAGTAAAAGTCATGTCTATTTCAAAGAAGAAATACTGTCTGGTGATTGTAGATGATTTTTCTAAGTTCACATGGACCTTCTTCCTGCACTCCAAGGTTTGTGCAAGTGAAATCATCATCAATCACCTCAGAATACTAAACAATGGTTCTGAAGACAGAGTACAAAGAATCAGGAGTGACAATGGTACTGAATTCAAGAATTCCACAATGAAGATTTTCTGTGAAGAGAATGGAATTGTCCATGAGTTTTCTGCTGCCAGAACACCTCAAAAAAATGGGGTTGTTGAAAGGAAAAACAGAACTCTCATTGAAGCAGCTAGAACAATGTTAAGTGAATCAAGGTTACCAACATATTTCTGGGCTGAAGCTGTCAACACTGCATGATTTACTCATAATATTTCCTTGGTCAATCAAGCTAGAGGAATGACTCCTTATCAGTTGTTAACCAACATGAAACCAACTTTAGCTTTCCTTCATGTATTTGGATGTAAGTGTTTTTTGCTAAGGAATCATGGAGATAACTTGGGCAAATTTGAAGCAAAGGCAGATGAAGCTATTTTCGTTGGATATGTTGCAGGGAAAGCCTACAAAGTCTACAATCTAAGAACCAACATTGTTATGGAGTCTGTACATGTTGTGTTTGATGATCAAAAGATTCTAGGCCTAAATGATGAAGGCTCCCATGAAAAGTTAGAATTTGAGAATGAATGTGAAGGAAGAATGTACTATGATGATGATGAGGAAGATGAAGATCATGACCATAGAGATCCACTAAGAGTTGTTGTACCAACTAGAAGTGATGCTTACACTGGAAATGAAGCATCCGTTGACAGTCATCCTAGAGCATCCGTTGATAATATTTGGGATGCATCCGTTGACAGAGATTCTCAAGCATCCGTCGACAGGCAAAATGATGCATCCATTGACAGTCAACTTCATAATTCAGCAAGGACAACAAACTCAGGGGGAGTTTCTCAAGGTCAAAATTCAATGCTAAATCAACATGATCATGCTCATGGAAATGAAGCAACCTCATCAAGATCAAACCTTCCACCTGCAAGAAAATGGACTAGAGATCATCCATTTGAGTTAATCATTGGTGAATCAAATTCAAGAGTCCAAACTAGAAGGGCCACTCAAGCAGAATGTCTATACAGTAGCTTCCTGTCTCAAGAGGAACCTAAGAGAGTGGAAGATGCCCTTCTAGATCCAGATTGGGTCTTAGCAATGCAAGAAGAGCTAAACCAATTTGAAAGAAATAAAGTATGGAAACTTGTGCCCAAACCTGATGATAGAAGTGTCATAGGTACTAAATGGGTTCTCAAGAATAAGACAGATGAAAATGGCATAATTGTGAGAAATAAAGCTAGATTAGTGGCAAAGGGCTATTCTCAAGAAGAATGGATAGATTTTGATGAAACTTTTGCTCCAGTGGCAAGACTTGAGGCAATAAGAATCTTTCTAGCCTATGCAGCACAAGCCAATTTCAAAGTCTATCAGATGGATGTCAAAAGTGCCTTTCTAAATGGGGAACTGGAAGAAGAGGTCTATGTCCATCAACCTCTTGGCTTTGAGGATCCAAAATTTCCAGAATATGTATATCTTCTCATGAAAGCACTTTATGGTTTGAAGCAAGCACCAAGAGCCTGGTATGACACTCTATCTCAATTTCTTTTGGAGAACCACTTCACTAGAGGTACAGTAGATAAAACCCTATTTCATAGGAATATCAATGGCTCTTCAATACTTGTCCAAATCTATGTAGATGATATTATTTTTGGGTCTACAGATGAGAAGCTTTGCAAAAAGTTTGCCAAACTTATGCAAAGTAGGTATGAAATGAGCATGATGGGTGAATTAACTTACTTTCTTGGCCTACAAGTAAAGCAAGTTAATGAGGGCATTTTCATAAGTCAAACAAAATATATTTATGATCTCTTAAAGAAATTTGACTTAATGGATTGTACCTCTGCAAAAACACCTATGGCCACTGCAACTAAGCTTGAGTTGAATACTAAGGAAAAGTCTGTGGACATCTCAAGCTATAGAGGCATGGTAGGTTCTGTAACACCCCCAAATCCGGGGTCAGGGATCTGGTGGTTACGGTCTTACATCCATTCATAATACTTGACTTGAGTCCACAATAAATAAATCACATGCTGTGACCCCACAATAATATCCACTCACACGCACAACAGTTATAGTCCAAGAGATGAAATTGAAACAAGTCTTACATTAAAGGGTTACGAATAAACGTTATTACAATCCCAAAAGGATAACATCATAAGTTTAACAGTTTTGCCGTTGATTACATTAATTATACATATAGTTAAACAGGAAACAAAAGCTGTCTAACTAAGCTACCTCAGCAATGGCGGCTAGCATCTCAGCGGGGAGTCCGGTGGGTCGTGTAACCCGCTTGCGCCGAGTGCGCCTGATGCGAGCCATCTGTCCTAGCTGTTGTTGTGACATAATATGAACAAAGCAAGGGTGAGTGAAAGCCCACCAACAATAATATAACTGAACAGTGATACATATATACAGCAGTTCAAAATATCATTTGAAACCATATGCCATGCATTAATGAGGTTATTGCCAGTATAATATAAAGGATGAAGTTACCAGGTAACTCAAAGTATTTGTTTGTAGAAATATCTGCTACATCAAAAGTAAGCGAGATATTCTCATTGTCATTAAAAAGAGGAACTTGCATGAAAAGATTGCAATTCCAGTTATGAACACTTTTCCAGCTCTGCCAACAATAATCATGTTGTAGGAAATAAATAAGTTTGGATGATGAACCAATGATGGAGTATTCACCACGCCCGCTGTTCCAATCTTGATGATCAGTCGAGATCGTACAGCTCAAATTAGATTTACTACCGGTAGAAGGAAGAACTGACGGCTTTACTTGTCTACCGCCTTACTAGCTCTCCCCGGCCAACGGTTGGGCCAAAGGGGATGGACCGGCGCTACTCGGCCTCTTACACAACTCCTAGTTCAAATAGAATTCATGATTCTGAATGTAACGTTCGTCCCCCTTTCCCCAAGTATAATACTTGTTGATAAGACTCCACAAAGTAGTCGTATCTAGTTGGAAAGGAAAATTCACCAATAACTTCCAAGCTAGTGCTTGGTAACGAATATCAACTTGTTCCAACCATCTTACCCCTCGAAAGATGAGAAGGTAAACAACGACTTAATAAGTCAATAGCACCCGAGTTGCGAGTGAAGAGAATACTTTATGACCGGGAAGTCAACAAGATAAATATCATTTTCCAAGTAAGGTTCCCTTATTATTAGGGAGATAGACTCAAAGAAGAATGATGTCTGAGAACCTTTCTTGATATAAGATTAATAATAATATGACTCCGAAATATTTTCCGTAATAATCGAAGAAGATAAACCTTATTGAGGTTATTCTAAGTAGGGAATAAATATTCAGAGAATATTTACTGAATTAAAAATATTTAAAGAATATTTAGGAATATGAAATAATATCTTTAATCAGAGTATTTGTCAAAATAATCCTTGAAGAAATATCAGGAGAATATTTATTGAATAAATAAATATTTAAATGAATATTCAAAATAATATTCATTAATTAATAAGACCTGAAAGGAATATTTAAGATAATATTCATAATTAATTAGGAATTTAAATGAATATTCAAAAAGTAATATTCATTTAATGAATAATATTCTAAATGAATATCAAGTAATATTCATTTAGTAATCCAAGCTTTAAAGGAATATTCGAGATAATATTCGATAAATAAATCAAGCTTCAGATGAATATTAGAATAATATTCATCAAGTAATTAATATCTTAAATGATTATTCAAAAGTAATATTCATTTAATAAAATAATATTCTAAATGGATATTCAAATAATATTCATTTAGTAGTCCAATCTTTAGAAGAATATTCGAAATAATAATCGCTAATCTATTCGACTCTGAATGAATATTGAAAAATATTATTCGTCGAATGGTTACGTTCAAATAATTATTTGAAGTAAGGATCGTTAAATAAATAATCTCGAACGAATATTCAAATAATATTCGTCGCCCAAATAATGGAAAATATTTACTTAAATATTTTCCTCCGAGGTAATCTCGATATATCAAGAAATATTGACTCCCGGTCTATATTTGATGAATAAGATGTATACGCCCTTCTATGAGGGTCTTACAATAACCGGCTTATAATCGATACGTTAGCTATCTAATTTATAAGCCAATAAACAATCAGGGAACAAGCATAACGATATGACTGGAAAGTAGGCATGCATGCTATGACATATGTATAACAGAAAACATATATATATATATTCAATCACAACAACAGCCTAAAAGAAGGGAATTGAAACTTGCCTGGTAGTCGAGTACAGTAAGGGGTAGTGGTAGCGGGTCCCGGGTCAGCTTGGTGATCTATAAATAGCCAAGGCATTCGGGATTAATCACTTAACATCTCAAAAGTTAAGTTATACTTAAATCGAAACACGTTCTCGAGTTATCTCGTTATACCCCTTTTAGTGGATTCCTTTTATCATCGATCCGACCCGACATTCGTTCGTTAATACGACATGTCACTGTACTTACACTTGGGACATACTTAAGTCATACAAGTTCTAAAGTCGATCGTTACGAATCAATATTATACTCCGAGTTTTATCGTCCGCTTTCTAAGTGTTTTACCGAAGTTATAATCAAGCGGGTTTTTAGGGGTTCGTTCGCGTTTAACTTCGATTCCAACATTTTTATAAAATCGGAAAACGATCCGTTTGACATGTGGTTTTCTCTCATACCTTCCTTATGACCTCTAGTATTTATTTACCAAGATTATCAACCGAATTACTCATGTTAAGGGGGTTCAATTGCAGTTACGAATTCGTACTTACGGTTTCGAACTACTTTTAGTAAATCGGCCGTAAATCCTAAACCGTAAGTCCGTTTGATCCGATTCTTTTTCCAAAATGATCTACGACTGGAGATCTACAAGGGTGTGTTATATACTTAACTAGATCAGTGAATTATGGCTACTGCTATGCACGAGTTTCAAGGTGTAACGAAATTCCGGCATTATAACGGCTATAAATCGAGCGTTCCAAAAATTATAACATCAATACCAAGCCACACCGGGCATAATACACATCTTATATACATGATTCTCATGCAAATCTGTCCAAGATCATATCACTTCATCCTTATAATCATCATATGTTTCAACCACTACAAGATCATGCTAATCAAGCTTATAACCATGCTAATATCATAACTATACTAAAACTCATCAAGATCATGCATAACTTAAAGTAAAACCTCGGGTTTAAAGAGAGTTATACCTTCCTTGGTGTGTCTAGGAGTCTAACAAGCCTTTATCTAGTCCTTGGATCACCTTAATATAGCTTAGAGCAACAAAGAAAACCAAGAAAACAAAGTTAGTTTCTAAGGGTTACTATTCATCATCACTTTTGTAAAAATCATAGAAAATAGAAAAATAACAGTTTGTCTCTCAAATTTTTACCACATCTTGGCCTCTTCATAAGCTTTGTTTTGAGTCCTAGATCATCAGATTTGAAGCTTCCTAGCTAGGGTTTTGAGCCCCCTTTCTCCTCTGGACAGAAACTGTCAAGCACAGATCAGTTTGGATTCTTCAACTTTGAGCATGGATTTGACTAGGCTATACTACTTTTTTGGACATGAAATTTTGAGGGAATATTACCCATGGAGTGGAGAGGCTATGGTTAAAATTTGGTGATTTTATCATGGATAGAAATGGAGATATGAATTTGTCTTTGGAGAGTGTTTCTGCTGGACAGTTTGAGAGAATGAGAGGAATGGAGTTTGTTTTGCTTGCTTTGATCTCATCCTTGTCCAAAATACATTATTGATGATAATATCTAGCATAAAGCTACTTTATTAAAGTGCTTTGCTCATATATGATGCAATCCAAGGGACAAGTGTTGTGATTTTGTGGTGGAAAGGTGTCATGCAAGCTAACTAAGTGATTTGGTTTCTAAAGTTGCTAGTTACTTTGTAACTACTTAGTTACTTGATCTTATCTATTTGCACATGCATGTATCTTGGCTCTCTGCTTGTCTCTTTATCCGATTATTACTTAATTTGATTGATCGTTTGGAGGAATAACTCATTCGTTTCTAGTTAGGGTTTTACCGGAAACCGTCTTAATATTTATACTATCATCCTCCATTCTCTTTAATAATTCTTGAACCTATTTTCCTTAAATCCCTTCAATAATTCCTTAAGTCTTTCAGTGTCCAGGGAAATCTCGGGGAAAATAAAAGTGCTATTTTTCAGAATCCGACAGCTTTTACATACAATCTTTTTCCCCTGGATCACTAATACGAACTCAGAATTTCGTTCCGGGTACTTCTATATAGCGTCGTCTAATAATATTCCTACGTCCACCAAAATCACTATTCATCACTTATTCTTTACTTATTCTTTTAGGGTTATATAAATGTCCCGGTTCTCTTTCAATCGTTCCTTAACCCTTTTACGGAACCACTGGACTGATAACAGATCTCGATTTGGATGACATAAGAATAACCTTCCCCCTTGGAATGATCAAATCTTAATTTCCTAGGAGATAGATAATTCTTATCTAGATTGTCAACCAATAGCATTCTTCATGACATATAAGCATTTGAATCCAAATCTACTCCTTTCATTCATTATCTCAATCGTTACATCGTAATCGTAATCCTATTCACCATTACCTCAGTACATAATAAAAAGTTTTTAATTATATCCAAAATTTGGGGTTCTTACAGTCTCCCCTCCTTAAAAGGATTCCGTCCCGGAATCAGGTAGGAAGCAAAGAGTCGTTTGTCTGTCGTTTACTTTTTAGCTTCCCGGTCAATTCTTAGTCGTTCTACCCTTTCTCAGCACATCTTCTAGTGCTACAATCCATACTTTATCCTTTTTCCATCAACTTTGCTACTTTTCGTACAACTTCAGTCTCCACTTCTACAGCTGAAGTTGAGTACATTGCTGCTGGAAGTTGTTGTGCACAGATTCTATGGATGAGAAATCAACTCATTGACTATGGTCTAATAGTTGAGAAGATTCCAATTTTCTGTGACAACACAAGTGCTATTGCCATCACAGGGAATCCAGTGCAACATTCGAGAACCAAGCATATTGACATCAAATACCACTTCATTAGAGAACATGTGATGAATGGTACAGTAGAAATGCACTTTGTGCCAAGTGAAATGCAGCTTGCAGATATCTTCACCAAGCCTCTTGATGAATCCACATTCACAAGATTGGTAGGTGAGCTAGGTATGCTTAACTTGTCATAATTCCTAGTGATATTTGATTTTACTGCATTGCAGCTAGGAATGTGTTTTGATTTACTTGAGAATTAAAAACTCTCAGAAAAATTTTCTTCAGAAATTTTGTCCAAGGCAAAATTATCTTATCAACGGATATCCTTTTACCCGTTGATAGCATAAACACATTCCTAGATTTTTGTATATCAACGGATAACAGCTTATCCACGTCATCAACGGATAAACTGTTTCTCAACCGTTCATTTCATATCCGTTGATATACATATTTTCTTTTAAATATAACCGTTGGTAAACGTGTATTTATATAGGACTGGTTATATTTATTTTCTTTTATTATTTGACAGTTACTTTTTACCAATGGGTAATTACTTTTAATTATTTCATTTTCTATTCTTGAAAAGTATAAAAGGCTGTCTTGTGCTCTCACATCTCACTTTTAGCGACTTTCAAGATTCTCTTAAGTAAACTGCATCTTCTTCACAAAAATTCTCTGCAACAAAAGTTCAAACTCTTCAATGGCGCCTATTGTTAAGATGATGTCTTCCACTGGGATGAGAAGAACAATTTCGTGGCCTATGTCGATACAGTGAATGCCCCAGAAGCTTATCACACCATGATGAATTTTGTGAAGAACTGTAAACTTTCGTATGCTATGATTGCCACCACTCCTCTAATCCACGAGGTAATCGAAGAGGTGTGGGCATCTGCTGAGTTCAATGGCACAGACGGTACAATTGCTTTTTCTCTAAAGGGTAAAAACTATGTAGTTAACTCTGATGTGATAACTGCTTGTTTAAAATTGCCTGAGAATAACTATCTTAAAGTACCCAGTGATGCTGAAATAGTTGCCATGCTTAATTTCATAAATTATGCCCTTAGTACTGATAATTTAGGGAAAATTGTTAGGAAAGGGATGGTTAAAGAATGGAGTTATTTTTGTGATGCCTTCATTAAAACTTTTTCAGGCAAAATTAGTAACTTTGATGTTGTTACCCATTCCATGCTAGTTATGTTGTGTATGCTTCTGACTGATAAATTCTATAACTTTGGCACACTAGTCATGTATGAGATAGCAGCAAAATTAGGTAAAAAGGAAACTAGGAGCAAGAATATCTATTTTGCTAGATTTTTGATGCTCTTAGCACTGCATGTATCTGAGAATAAGCTATCCATTGCTAACCCGGATAGCAAGTTCACATGTTTTGTTCAGGAGATGAGAGTCTTAAGTGATTTAATTCGAATGAACTCCAATGCAGAAGTACAATTGGTATATCTACCAATTGTTCAGGTAACTCTTTCTAACCTTGAAACTCCTATCTCTAACCCCCAAATTTCTTTGCCTTCCTCAGTCACAATGGAGTCTGTAGTAGTGACCAAACAGGCTCCTACCCAAGTGACTAAAACAAAAGTTTCCAAACCAAAATCTAAGAGACAAACCTCAGGTGTTTCTCAAAAAGCATCTGTTGCAAAAACTACCACAGCTCTTGTGGGGAGTGTAAAGGAGGTAGTGAGTGGTGAGGGACAGGGTGCAAGCCCTAAAAATAAGGTAGGTGAGGTAAGTGCACCAAATAGCCAAGCCCAAGTTACATCCTCTCAACAGGGTGTGACTACTGGTTCTACAGAAACTCTGCACAAAAGGGTAAGGGACACTAGCCCTCTCTCAAAAACCTATGAAAGAAGAGTAAAATCTAAAACCATAGGGGAAGCACAGGGTGCACACACAGTACAGCAAACTGTACCTTCTCAAATTCAGTTTGATGTGACTTCAATAAATGTGGAGTCACAGCCCCTTGATCTTAACCTTCAAATCGATACACATTACAATCCACCATCACCAACTCCATCTCTGGATGTGGATATGATATCTACATCAATTCCTGATTCTCCATCTTTAAGATTCTTGGAGAAGCCCCACTCTACAATTGGTGGTCATCATCTTTTAAATGATTTGTTGGGCCATCAACCTTCCATTCCTGAATTCACAACAACATCTGTGGCCTCATCTTTAAAATCAATCTCCACAGATTCAGTGTTGGTTTTTACTTCAACGGATATTATCATTCCTTCATCAATGGATATCCTTCATCCGTTGACAAGTGTTTCTCCATCAACGGATGCGCCTATATCTAGCTATCCGTTGACAGCTATAACTACTCCATCAACGGGTATCCCTTATCCGTTGATAACTTACTCTACCACTGCTATATCTGACATTCCTGTGTCAAGTTTGGAGGAGTTCTCAGTAGTTGAAACACTTTTAGGATTGAGGGAAGGGAGTGAGAGGCTGCCTTGTGAGCAGGCAAAAGGAGAGGCAAATAATGAGAGGCTGACCATTTCTTCAGGTCAGGCAAAAGGAGAGCAAGAGAGTTCCACCTTAGTAGGTGAAGGTGAGGTTGTGAGAGGTGTGAGCCAGGGGGAGCCCCTGATGCAAGAAAAGAGAGATGAGTGGAGAGAAGGGACTACAGGAGAAATAAGGCAGGAAGATCCAGCCATTGCAAGTGAGTTAATGGAGGTTAATGAAGCTTCTAAAGAGATGGAATTTCGACAAGAATATCAGTCAATCATTGACTCCATCTCTTTGGATCCTGAAACCTTTACTCATCCTGTTTCTGCCTATCAAGTCATGGTACAACAGGGCAATGTGGAGGCAGAGGAGGCAATGCACCTAGTGCACACCTCACAATCTCTACAAAGAGCAAAGGAAGCTTTGACAACTCTGCCTTCAGATGCTGACAGTGAAGAGTTTGGCAGTGATGACAGTGACAGCACAGCAAATGATGAAGAAGTCAATGTGGCAGATATTCCAGACTGGCTATTTTCTACTGCCACTGTGGCTGGTGACTTCAATGTGGAGATTGTGAAGCAATATCAATCTGCTAGGCTGTCCTTCAGCAATTAATGGACTCCATGAAACTTCACAAAATGCACATGGTCATTCAAAGAACACAACAAGAGGAGGTCCAAACTGCAATTAGAGAAATGAAAGTGGAACTAGATGCCAAGATTGAGGCACTAGCCCCTACTACCACTCAGAAGGTGCTGACTAGCAAATTATTGAAGGAAGATAGCCTGGCCAAATCTGTTCAGCATCTCTCCTCCAGAGTGGATAGTATGGAATTTCAAATGCAGACACTCATTGCCAATCAAGCCAAACAGACTGAGCTACGGGAAAGGATGCTTGCAGCCTCACCTCCAGCCCTTGATGCTAACAAAAAGGGGGAGAAAAAGGTAGAAGAGGCAGCTACTTCTAGTCAAATTCCAGCTTCCAGTAGCAAGATAGCACAAATTGAGGGGGAGCAACAACCAATGATAGTGGTCAATCCAAAAGAGTTTACTATAAAGGCTTCCCCTGTGAAGAAACAAAAGGCTGTGCTTCCAGTTCCTGACTTGTCAAAAATCTCAGAAGATGAGAGGCAAGCCAGAATTAAAGAATTAGAGAAGATCAACAAGGAGGCAAATGAAAGAATGATGAGAACAGAAAGGATGATCAATGAATCAATGGTATCAACTCTGTTCTCTAATCAGTCCTCAGCTCCAACAATATCAACTACAATTCTGAAGGTGCTCACTCCAGAGATTGTGGCTCCTACATTCTATGATGCTGAACCATCTTATGTCAAAGAATTTGAACCATACATAAAAACCAGAGCCTACTCTCCACCAAAGGCAAATGGGAAGAACAAGTTACAATTGGACTTTCCATTTCCCAAGGATGATGATGAGAAGCTAATGGGAAAGACAATCAAAGAGTTCAAGGAAAAGACAAATAAGAGTGTAAGAGATTGGATGGCTGTAATAATAAGGAATGGAAAAGTGTTAAATATATCCAACAACCATCCTAGATTTGTTGAAGCAAAAAGAGAGGAGACCTCCAAACTTCTAAGGGAAGCTCATCCAAGTGAAGAAAATCAATATGAAAACTCAGATGAGAAGCAAGCCAGGCTGGCTCAGGAGTTAATGGATGAAGTAGAGGATGAAATGAGGGAACCTGAGGAAGTCCCCAAATCCAAAAGGAAAGTGAAATCAGTCCCCAAATCCAAATCTAAGAGAGTGAAATCAAAGGCAAGGAGGCCTGTCTCTCCAGAAATTGAAAGCAAGGAAACAGTTGGCTCATCACAACCTATTTCTGTAAAAGTATTCAACCCAGCTGTGAATTTCCGTGGTGATCCTATAGTACCTAAAGAAGAACCAATGAATCTTGAATCCATTGAGGTTCCTTCATTCTTGCTGAAGCCTCAACAGAAGCCTATACAGAAGAAAAGGATACCAAGGAAGCAACCTTCAAAGGAACCAATTCAAGTTGCTAGGGTACCTGCTATTGTCAAGCAGCCAATCTTGGAAAACAAGGATGATTTTATCTATCAGGCAGATATTGAAAAATACTCTGGCATGAATCTGTATCTGGATGAATTGTCAGAAGTAAGAGGAATTGACAAATATAAACATTTGCCTGAGAGATTGGTCTTTGTATACAAGGGAGGAAAGGAAAGGACATGGCCACTACAGAGGGTTCTTGGAAAAAATTATCTGACCTTAACCAAAGTGTTCTCTGCAATCAAGAGATACACAGGGTTCTCCAAGATAGCAAAAGGGGAGATACTGGACAGAATAGAACAGATAAGGAGATAATGGAACTCACCATCAAGTCTACCAAGGAAGATGAAGATCCCATACAATGGACAGAAAATCCACCTGCAACCCTTCTGGATGATGGAGTTCAGGGATGAAGATGGTAACAGGAGATTCTTCAGGTTAGAAGACCAACTATCAAAGGCTAGTTCTCAATACCTGAGATGGTTACAACAAAAGCTAAATCCAAAGGTTGATAAAGAAGATGCCTTCTATAGGCAACTCCAAATGCAGATTGAGTCCAACTCTGCCAAAGAAGGAAAATCAAGGGTGATGCCAACAAGAGAAAAGAAACAGTCTTAATCTGCTCAGTCTAGAGGAGCACTTCTCTGTAAATTTCTCAAACTTTCAGTTTTTAATTCTTGTAGCTTAATACAATTTTTGCATTGTTCTATATATATCTTTAGGAATGTTTTGTTATCATCAAGGTCCTGAATTTATGCTTTATTGCCATCAAGTATAAATTGGGGGAGATTGTTAGGAATACGTTGTATTTGATGATAACTTCACAATCAATCAAATTGTATAAGGTTTTGTAGCTGTCAACGGATGAGGATTTATAACTCTATCCGTTGATAGTGTTTTTATCCACAGTCATGTTGACCATCAATGGATAGGCAGAAAAGGGTAGCCAACTGTAAATAAGCTATGCTATGTAATTCTGTCTAAGTGAAAGTGTATCAACAGATGAAGACAAAACTCTATCAACGGATACAATTCAAATCCACTCTATCAACGGATACAGCTCAAGTCTCAATATCAACGGATACAGCTCAATATATCATCAACGGATGTCAGTGTACAATATCAACGAATAATCATTGACACTTTCTTCTATGCTGAGCTGGGGATTAGCAGTTGATAAGGACAGGTTTGACTGACAGATCACATGGGTTGATAGTAGATACAAAAAGCAATATGGCAGCCATACTTTGGAAACACAGAAGAAAGAAGCATTCCGTTTACACTATGAATACAAGAAAGGTGCAGGAGACATGTCTGTTCACAAGGACAACCTTTCGGCTACATGTGTATTTGGAGTGTAGTAGCAAGTCAACTAGAATTAGATTAATATTATCTTATTCCAGTAGTACTTGTAAAACTTGGGATTTATAACCAAGGGTAGCAACTCTTTGAATAGCTAAGAAAATAGATACATTTGCTTAGGGTTTTTGTTGAATATCCTTAGAAAGCAAAGAGTTGTAAAACAGAAGCTGTGTACTTTTGTATCACAGAGTTTTCTTCGAATAAATGCTTCAGGTGGTGCATTTAACCACCTGATTTTTATGTGTTTGTGCATTAATCTTTCTACAGCAATTATCTAAGTATAGATTTCTGGAGTTCTTATCAGAAATTTATAAATATCAAGAATTGTATTCAAGCCCCCCCTTCTACAATTATACAAGTGTGTAATCTGGGAATAACACATTGCGTCTCTCCACGTGAGTCAATCCCTGTATACTAAGTAAGCTTCACATTATCTCCACGATATTTCTTTCTTTCTTGTCCATCTCGCTCCCATGTTATTTTCCTCTAGGGATATGCCTTACGTCGCAATCTATTTGCATTTCTTGGAGCAGGAAAAGGCTTGGTAACTTCAGAATTCATTAATATAACATCCTGACAACGTTTAGTAGGAGCGTACTCTCTATCACCTCATCATTTCCTATAACATTTCTTGCAATCATATTAAAGGTCCTTGTGGTATGCTCCGACATGTTATTCCTACTTTAAATAATTACTCAACATAATGCTCTGGCTGCACAAATACGACACTTGATTTTCAATCTCATAGTGGTGCAATGGTTCACAATTGTACCTCTCGTTCACCTTAGTAATCACTTTTGAAACGGAATGGTTTCGAACACCAATGTCATAAAAATTTCAATTAAGAATTTCCATATTAGGAGTTTCAAGGATATTAATGAGTCCCGAATGCCAGGAGTCTCACTGCTCAAAAATCAAAGGAGGGAGAGATAGAACACAATAAGGTTTATTCTTCCATGCCCTTATAATTTTGTAAAATGTTGTCATGGAGAATGTTGCACGAGGGCAATGATTGTTGGATACAAATGTCATATAGACGGTCTTTATAAAATTTTTACATCGGGTGAATACTTCTCCTCTTGAATAATTAAGAGGAAATCATGAAGTCTTATAAAAAAAATTTAACCAATAGAAGCAATTCTACTCCATGTCAATTAAAGAATGAAGTAGCTTATTATTCAAGTATTCAACGATTTCAAATGGACCTTCATTGTATGATTGAAAGAATAGAATATTCAAGTGACATAAAGTCTGATGATAAGATGGGTAAGAATTCAAGTTAAGTGAGCGACCTTGCTTGGTCTCAATCAAATTATTCGTTGAAACTTTCATCATCATACTTTATCGCATAGAAAATACATTGCGGAATTTCTAAATGAATTAATTTGAAAGATGGACCAGTGAAACAATAACTAGTCCTTTTTAAGAAATACTAGCAACTAGCTAGACAAAGTTTACTAGTTCACTAGTTTGAAACATCACCACTAGCTAAGACAATTAGCTAGATGTTCTTCATAACGTCGCAACTTTGGACTAGCCGGAACAATCAACTAGTGAAAGGCAGAGTGTGTAAACTTGTAACACTATAACTAATGTAACCCAACTAAAGGAAAAGATACTTAACCAGAAGACAATCAAGAACAAGAAGTCACAAGAAATCAACACTAAATGAAGACAAGGTAATTGATACAATTCAACATGTTAACTATGATCAAGCCAAGAAGAAATCATTGAGAGAAGTTCAAGTCAAAGTTGTTCATGCCTCAGTGATTTGAAAAGCCAAGAATCAAGATCATAACTATCAGTATCAATAAGACCAATTGATTTCAAGTGAAGAAGAAGGAAAGCAAATATTGGAAAGCCAAGTTATTCAGTGAATATGGTAATTTATTCAAGAAGCAGAAACACTATCAAGACTAGTCACTTATGAACCAGACCAGTGCATCAAGTGTCAGGACATTGATAGCAAGTTTATGTCAGTAATAAAGAACCATGTTCAAGAGCTTGTTGAAGAATAAAGAAGACATGAAGATATCACAAGTTCAAGATGTGCATTGAAGTTTCAAGTTGAAGACCAGAATATTTTCTAAGTACTAAATGTTCTGGATGGCTAAGTAGAAATTCTCAAGTAGAAGTTCTACTTAGGAATTTCGAGATAGCCAAGTAGAAGTTCTACTTAGGAATTTCGAGATAGCCAAGTAGAAGTTCGACTTAGGAATTTCGAGATAGCCAAGTAGAAGTTCGACTTAGGAATTTCGAGATAGCCAAGTAGAAGTTCTACTTAGGAATTTCGAGATAGCCAAGTAGAAGTTCGACTTAGGAATTTCGAGATAGCCAAGTAGAAATTCTCAAGTAGACGTTCTACTTAGGTGCAGCTTCAACATGACACATGGCATCTTCTGATTGGCAGATTTCCAAGCTTTCAAGTTAAGGCAAGATTTATGTGGACACCACTGGGCCACGTACATCTTAGCTGTTGAAGACTACAGGACATAGACTACATGTAGTATAAATAGAAGTACTTGTGTAATGTTTTATTAAGAATAGAGAGAGCAATATTTGAGAAAAACACAAGAGAAAGAGAGAGTGCATTCACAGAGCTTAGAATCCTTCACTTCTCTCTGAACTTCTGTTATACTTTGTAATGAATGTTGTAGCAACCCTTTCAAGTTATATATAAAGAAATATATTCCTTGAATCTGTGTGTTCATTTATTGCATCGTTTTTATTGCTTCTCATATTCGAAAAGTTGTATTCACCCCCCCTCTACAACACATTTGGACCTAACAATTGGTATCAGAGCTTTATGTTTAACATACAAAACATAGATCCTTGTGTTGAGTAGAAGAATCGTGAGTTTTCATTTTTCAGATCTACTTTTCATTTTCTCGAAAAGTGTGTTTTAATTCGTTGGTAGTGAAAACTCATCTGAAAAATTATTTAAATACTCCAGGTGTGATTATTTAGCTTGGGTGTATTTTAATTAATTTTTGTGAATTTATCTGGGTTAGTTCATATTTGGTGTTCTTGAGTGTTCATCATCTGTTCTTATCAAAGAATACAACCCAACAACTTTTTGATCTCCTTTTCAATAGTAAAAGAATAAAAAGGTGGTTTTTGGACTTTTTGATTTACTTTATTCGGCCGAAAGTAAAAGACATACTCAGTACCTAGCAAGTGGGTTAGGTGGGTTTGGTGAGTAAAGCATCTAAAGTCAAAAGGTGTTAAAGTGATAATATTGTTTATTCAATATTTAAAGAAATCTGCAGAAAATTATTCTAAGGACAAAAGTTCTACATAGAATTTCTACTTGAGAATTTCTACATAGAATTTCGACTTGGCAATTTCGACTTGGTGATTTCGACTTGGCAATTTCGACCGAGATCACTATGAAGAATGGGTTTTCAGAATGAGACTATATTTAAAGACTGTTAACCCTGAATATCTGGAAGTCCTTGAAAAGGGTAAATTTGTTCCAATGGTGGTTATTCCTGCACATACGGAAGGAGGGGTGGTTATAGCACCTCGGTCTGAGCCTAAAAAGGCCTCGGAGTTTTCGGATGCTGACAAGGAACAAATAGCTTATGATACTGCCATACGACAAACCTTGATGGAATCTCTTGATCATGAAATGTTCAACATAGTCAAAGGTCTGACTACAACGAAGAAGATTTGGGACAAGATAGAAGTTGTCATGGAAGGATCTGCAGAGGTTAGAAGCAACAAGACACTCATACTCAAGATGGAGTATGACACCTTTAGAATACGAAAAGGAGAAGGCATAACAGACGTCTATCTACGATTCAGTCAGTTAGTATTGGATTTGAATCTGAGAGGTGTAACTCTCCCCATGGTTGAGACCAACACGAGATATCTGAGGAACCAGCCAAAGAGCATTGAACATAGGGTCTACGCAATAAGAAAAACCAGAGATTTGCATACAACTTCTCTGGAAGAGTATTATGGAATACTAAAGACCTATGAGCTGGAAACACTTCAAGATCAAGCATGGGACAATGATTCAAGAGAAGAGACTGAATTAATAGCTAGATATGAGATTGAGATGGAAGATCGCCAGGATAAATCTGTTGATTCTCGATCTTATCGAAAAGCCGGGCCCAATCAAAGTTGGGTTCCGAAGAATGTCTAACCAATCTGTCATTGCAGGGCATTAAGCAGAATAGAAATAAAGTTATATGGGTGCTAGACAGTGGAGCATCGAGGCATATGACTGGAAACAAGTCCCTGCTTACAGAGTTGGTTATGAAGGCTGGCCCTTATGTTACCTTTGGAGATGACAGCATAGGTGTGACTAAGGGATATGGCAAACTGAAAACTGGTAATGTCATCATTGAAGATATTTCCTATGTTGAGGGACTAAAGCACAATCTGTTGAGTATAAGTCAATTCTGTGACAAAGGTTACGAAATTGTCTTCAACAAGAAAGGTGTCTCAATCACTCACATCAAGGAAGGCTCACTAGCTTTAAGAGGAGTTCGAAAGGCAGATCTTTTTGTTGCAGATATGGATTCAGCAAATCAGGATGAGGTCACCTGTTTCTACAGCAAAGCCTCGGATGATGAAAGCTGGTTATGGCACAAAAAACTATCTCACTTAAACTTCAAAACGATGAATGCTCTCGCGAGGCGAGAATTGGTGAGAGATCTACCTCAAATGGAGTTCGCTCCGAAAGGACTCTGTGAAGCTTGTGAAATGGGAAAGTCGAAGCGAGCATCGCATAAAAGCAAAGAATTTTCTAGTATTACTGAGCCTCTACAACTTCTTCATATGGATTTGTTTGGCCCAGTGAATGTCCTATCTTTGTCTAGGAAAAGATATGCTTTGGTAATCGTGGATGACTTCTCCAAGTATACATGGGTATTGTTCGCAATGACGAAAGACGAAGTACCTTTCTTAATCATTGATCACATCACTCAAATTGAGAATGTTTCAACACTTACTGTGAAGACGATTAGATCAGACAATGGCACTGAATTCAAAAACGCAGTGCTAAATGACTTCTGTGTATCTAAGGGAATACGTCGTCAGTATTCAGCCCCGAGAACTCCACAGCAAAATGGAGTAGTTGAAAGGAAGAATAGAACTTTGGTTGAAGCAGCAAGAACTTTGTTGTATGATTCAAAACTTCCTTTGTATTTCTGGGCCGAAGCAGTGAGTACCGCTTGTTACACTCAAAATAGAACCTTGATCATAAAAGATAAAGAAAAGACACCATGTGAGCTAATGAACAACAGAAGACCAACAATCAAATACTTTCATGTCTTCGGAGCAAAATGCTATGTGCTTATAGATGATGAAAATCTAGGCAAGTTTGCAGCAAAAGCTCGTGAAGGAATCTTTGTTGGTTACTCTACAGACGTGGTGGCAGCTTATAGAGTGTTCTTGGTGAATGATCGAAAAGTGACTGAAAGTTACAACGTCAGATTCGACGATACCAAACTCTCATCAATTTCAAGAGATTCTAGTGAACCTGAGTCCCTAAAATTTCAGAATCTGGACTTAGAAGATCTTGAAGATGAACCTGAGTTGGTTGTTCCATTAAATGTTCCAAGCGTACATAAAGAACCTGAGTCTAGTGAACAAGCTAATTCTACAAGATCAGGAGAGACTTCTTCAGTACCAACCGGCAACAACTCAGGGGGAGTAAATAGCAGCTCAAGGACTACTGTTCAAGGCTCGAGTCGAGTTGACTCTAGTTCTGTAGGAGCTGGCACTAACTCAGGGGGAGTTAGTGAAAATATTCAAAGTAGTCAGCACCCCAACTCAGAAAGTCAAGCTGAATCATCTAGACAATTTCCAGGTGAACGGGTATGGAATAGAGACCATCCGTTTGAGTTAATTATTGGTGATCCAGATGCTGGTGTGACTACTAGAAGAACTGCAAGAGCTGACATGGCTAATATCTCCTTATATTCTGGGTTCTTATCCAAGCTTGAACCTAAAGAAATAGAAGAAGCTCTTGGCGATGCTGATTGGGTGATTGCAATGCAAGAGGAACTCAATCAGTTTGAAAGGCAGAAAGTTTGGAAACTGGTACCTCGACCAAAGAACAAATCCGTAATTGGAGCTAGGTGGGTATTCAGAAATAAACTGGATGAAAACGGACTTGTAACACGAAACAAGGCTCGTTTGGTTGCAAAAGGTTATTCTCAGCGAGAAGGAATTGATTATGATGAAACCTATGCACCAGTTGCAAGACTTGAGGCAGTCAGGATGTTCTTGGCATTTGCAGCACATAAGAACTTCAAGGTATTCCAGATGGACGTGAAAAGTGCCTTCCTGAACGGAGAGTTAGAAGAAGAAGTGTATCTGGAACAGCCGCCCGGCTTCGTTGATCCAGAACATGCAGATTTTGTGTATCTACTCTTTAAATCTGTCTATGGCCTGAGACAATCCCCAAGGCGATGGTATGAAACCCTATCCTTATTCTTAATTGAAAATGGTTTTGTTAGGGGAGTAATTGATAAAACATTGTTCTATAAAGTTGTGAGAAATGACTTAATACTTGTTCAAGTATATGTGGACGATATTATTTTTGGGTCATCAAATGAGCGCTTGTGCGAGAAATTTGCCAAGCTAATGCAGGAAAAATATGAGATGAGCATGATGGGAGAGCTGTCCTTCTTCCTTGGATTACAGATCAGTCAGAGAAAAGATGGTATCTTTATCTGTCAATCCAAGTACGTCAGAGATTTACTCAAGAAGTATAATCTAGAAGATGCATCAGCAGCTAAGACTCCCATGGCAACAGCCACGAAGCTTGATGAAGACAAATCAGGTAAATCAGTTGACATCACAAGCTATCGAGGTATGATTGGCTCACTTCTATATTTAACTGCAAGTAGACCAGATATAATGTTCGCAACTTGTTTATGTGCAAGGTTCCAAGCGGATCCTAGAGAATCACATCTCGTAGCCGTCAAAAGAATTTTTAGGTATCTCAAGGGCACACCAAATCTAGGGATTTGGTACCCAAGAGATACAGGTTTTAATCTTATTGGCTATTCGGATTCAGACTATGCAGGTTGCAGGATTGATAGGAAAAGCACATCTGGTGCTTGCCAATTTCTTGGCAGAAGATTGGTGTCCTGGCAGAGTAAAAAGCAACATACATTATCTACTTCTACTGCTGAAGCTGAGTACATTGCTGCTGGAAGCTGTGTAGCTCAAATACTGTGGATGAGGAACCAATTGAAGGATTATGGCATAGAGCACAAGAAAATTCCAATCATGTGTGACAACACAAGTGCCATTGCCATAACCAACAATCCTGTAGATCACTCAAGAACCAAGCATATTGACATCAGGTATCATTTCATAAGAGAACATGTCGAGGAGGGGACTGTGGAGCTACATTTTGTGCCCACAATGCAACAAATTGCAGATATATTCACCAAACCTCTTGATGAAGTAACATTCAATAGGTTGGTTGGTGAATTGGGAATGCTTAACACAAGTTAGTAAAGCCTTCTATCTGTAAAATCCATGTTTATGTTTGTATGTGCAAGCTAATCAATCATTATGTGCTTAGACTTTAAAATGCCTTATTGATGATTGTTATAGGTTGCATATAGTGTGATTTTGCATGAATTCTTTGTGTTTTAAGTGTCTTTTATAGCACAAATCTGTGAATTTATGCTTGCTAGATTGCATGATCATAGGGGGAGTTAAATTCATAATAGTCTAAATATTGCATGATTTTTAGATGAATTTACCTGTGTTTTTCATGTAATTAGAGGCCTTAGAATTATCAAGGAATGTTTTAATTATGTCATATATTAAAATCCTTGAATTGATATTTATATTAATTTGGCAAAATTAATTGTTGAGTTTTTCAAAGAAAAATTGTCAAATTATTCTAAGTATCTTCAAAATTTCGAGTTAGTCTCTATCTCGAAACTCATGTAGAAATTCGACTTGAATTTCGACTTGAGCTTCCAGGGTGAAGTTTTGAAAATTCTAAGTCTGGGAAGAATTTCGAGTTAGTACCTATCTCGAAATTCATCTCGAAATTCGACTTAGAGTTCGAGTTCGAGTTACCAGTGTGCCTAGTTCTATCTTCAAAATATTCGAGATAAAGTCTATCTCGAATTTTATCTCTAAGGTTGAGATGAGGTTTCCATTAAGGGAATATTTTGAAAAGAACTGAGAATTAACTTCGAGTTAGTCTATCTCGAACTTTATCTCGAAGTTCGACTTGATGTTCGAGATAGAGTTCTTAGTCTATCTCGAAACTCAACTCGAATTTCGACTTGGTGTTCGAGATAAAGTTCTCAGTTAAGCTAAAGGGAATTTTTCGAGTTACACTCCTAACTCGATACATATCTTGAATTACCCTGGACTTTTTGATTCAAGGAAGTATTTTGGAAAGAATTTGAGATTAACTTCGAGTTAGTCTATCTCGAACTTTATCTCGAAGTTCGACTTAATGTTCGAGATAGAGTTCTTAGTCTATCTCGAAACTCAACTCGAATTTCGACTTGATGTTCGAGATAGACTCTAACTCGAAAAGTATCTTGAATTTTCTTTTTTCCAAGTTTACTACAAATCAATAATGTTCAAGATAGTATTTCCCTATAGTTTCTGCTGTAATTTTGGTTAAAGTGCTTCTTTGTGCATAATTGTTCGAGTTAACCTCTATCTCGAACTTTATCTCGAAGTTCGACTTAATGTTCGAGATAGAAAAGTTCGAGATAGAAAAGTTCGAGATAGAGTTCGACTTAGATGTCCCCTGTATGGACTTAGTACTTTTCACATTTTTTAACAGGGACATTTTTGTCATTTCTCATTCACCTATATATACATCTCTAACTCGATGCCCAATTCACTTTACCTAATTTCTTTTTCACAGCAGCCGTTTCACAAGAACAGTGCGATTTCACTAATTATATACCTTTGATCCGTGTTTTTGTGATTAAACTCGTACTAATCACGAATTACTGCCGATTTGTTGACTAATATTGTTTGTGTTAACCTTAATCCTTGTGTTAGTGTGTTTTGTGAACATCCATACACGCGCATATACATACACACGAACACATATTGTTTGTGTACTGTTCATAAACGCGATTCCATTTTCTCCATCTATAAACACACACGATTCTACTGGTATACACAAGAAATAGTAATTGGTTGTTGAATTGAATCCCGTAGTTTGATTTTTCAGATTCCGTTTGGTGTTCTTGAAAAATTAAAAGGGTTACAATTCTCTTTTGTAATTCGGAAAATTAATTGTTTTTCTAAATTAAAATAAAAATTCACATCTTTTAAAAGAAAAACATTTAATTAAAATGGCTCACCAATTTTCCCTTGCTAAAAACAATTTTTATAATATTTCTACGGAAATTGGTGATCAACTCCCGCGGTTTAAGTTTTGGATACGATTTCTCAATTTGTATTCCAAAGCTAGCCAAGCTTTTACTGCTAAACCTACACTAGTACATGATGCTTTACAGCAATTATGGACTAGTGCGGTTACTTTTGGGAGTAAATCAACCCCCTACGGTTTCAGGTTTACCTTAGCGGGTCAGGAATATGAGGTGACAGAACAAATTGTCAACAGAGTTCTAGGATTCCCAATTAAAGATGCCTATGATCCAGAACCTACTGCTGCAGAACGCCTCAGATTCTTTGAAGAAATTGGATGTTATCCTACAAAAGGCCCAATCACGGGAAATATCCAAAAGCAATTCTTCCATGCGGAATGGAATTACTTTTTCGAGGCCATCACAAGATGTTTTCGAGCACGCGAAAAAGACTTTCATCAAATTCCAATTCCCATGCAAACCTTTGCAGTTGCCCTAGCAAGAGAACTGAATATAAACTATGGACGCATAGTTCTCTCTGAGATAGTGGCCTCAATGGGATCCCTTGCAAGCAGAGACCTCTCTACCACTGATGTCGTCTGCTGGTTTCCTCGGTTTCTTCAAATGCTAATCAATGACTTAATACCGAAGGATGCTCTTGCTATTAGACAGGGATTTGCCAGAAGCCCCACATCTGAATCGCTAGGGATGGGCACTAAGTCACTTGCAACCATTGCTAATCAGGATAAACATCAAGGTAAACCAATGTC
Organism: Saposhnikovia divaricata; assembly: GCA_036435485.1. Classification (NCBI taxonomy): domain Eukaryota; kingdom Viridiplantae; phylum Streptophyta; class Magnoliopsida; order Apiales; family Apiaceae; genus Saposhnikovia; species Saposhnikovia divaricata. The sequence continues at coordinate 65,186,647 of CM071598.1, forward strand.
TACTCCTGAAAATATTCAAATGTGGCTTAGATATGATGCAGGAGTTACCAATTTGGAGGCATCATCACAAGTCTCATCACATGCTCAAAATCCATCTGTTCATGCTGAGGCATTTGATGAGATTCCGGATGAGGAAAGCGATGATGCACAAGGTAATCAATCAGGTAATCTCTCTCTGCATACTATTCATTCCTCCTATGTTTCTGATTCCGCGACCCGAGAGACTGCTAACCCGCAGGATCTATCCCAGGGTAAGAGCCATATTTCTGACTCTGAGTCTGATACACATTCCTATTCTTTATCACCCCTGTTAACGGAAGTCAGAAAACCAGCACGTATATATATACAAGATGATGACGAGAATGAACCCGAAGAGCAGCAACTTGTTCGCAAGAAAGCCAAACTTTTCCACGCTGCTACTTCACAACCACAGTCAAACCCTAGCGTGTCACACGCAACCACTCCACCTCACGCGAGTGGTTCACCCCTTGAACATTCTGCACATAGGGATTTTGATTTTGGTCAGGATGATGTGCCTCTTGATGATACTGTTGCTTCAAGAGGACATGAAGTATTAAGAACTTCAGCCGTACCTTCACCGGTACGTACTGATGCTGCAAAGAGGATCGGTTCTGATGTCGTACAAGGACACTTTGCAGCCTCTCAGACTGAGATTCCAACTCAGGAACAAACAGAATTTGATCCTATAACTGTCAACAACATTTCTTATCAATTTTCTGCAGGTACTGCTTCACTATTTGGATCAATCATTGAAGACATACACGAGTGTGAGACAGGGAGTGTGTGTGAGAGGTTAGGGAGCGAGGGACCTTCATTTTTAAGGCCCGAAACTGAGCGCCAAATACCAACAGAACGCGTATTAGAGCGAGGTCACCTAAACCAAACACCGTCCCTTAATATTGAAAATTTTGATACTCGTATGACTTCAATGGAAAATCAGATGAGGCAGTTCGGGCAGACAATGGGGCAGTTCGGGATCAATGTTGGAAACAACCAAAGGGCTCTAGACGACTACGCAGCAAGGATGGCAAGTCAAGCTACAGCTTTTGATGATTTGACAAATAAGGTCAATGACTTGGGCCATGCTGGTGGTGTCTTGGGAAGCAATCTCAATGAGAGGATGGGGGCATTGGAGTCTACAATGCATACAATGACTGTGGAGATCAGTAGAATGATGTTCGCAGTCAGGAGTTTTGTGCCCCCGGAGTGCTTCGAGTCGGAACAACCTCCCCTCGATGCTGGAGCAGGTGGTGCAGGTGGTGCTAGTGGAGCGGGAGCCTCTGGTTCTGGTTTTGGAGGTTCCTATGCAGCTGGTGGATCTGAAGACCATGGTGGAGCTCAGGATAACTCACCTAAGGGGGAGAGTGGAAAGGAGACGAGACAGCAGGCAGTTCACATCGAAGAAATTGAAGAACCCGCTGATCTTGTCAAGGAACCAGAAATTGAGCCTGCTGATGCTGAAGAGGCTCTGAGGAGGAGAAAGGGTAAGGCAATAATGGTTGAAGAAGATGAACCAGTTATTGACCTGAGTCATCAGGACACAGTACAGGAGGTACTAGACTCAGATTCTGATATGGAAGACGTACCTTTCGCACATGCTGTAAAGCGATCTTTGAAGGAACAAGGTGGAGGTGCTGGTATGTCTTTCGGAATGCCTGAAGAAGATCCTGTTGATGAAGAAACCCTGCAGTCTCAACAGTTAGCCTTGGAACAAGCTCAGTTCCATAAAATGAAGATGATGCAAGAACATGCTGCGTTCCTAGAACAGAAGGTGGAGCTACAAGGGAAGCAGTATGAGTATGAGCTTGCAAGGCTAGCTAATCCTCAAGTTGATCTGGACAAAAGAAGGATAGGGCAGAAATGGGATGAAGCAAGGAAGATAATGATGGGACCATGTGCAAAAGGAGTTCATAACAAGGATGCAGATGATCTGTTCTACAACTTGAATTTGCAGAATCCAATGACTGGGGACTATATAAATGCTTTGAAGAGATTAATTTCTAAAGTCAGGGTTGGGTACAACGCAAATCTTAAGGAGTGGCAGGTTATCTTGTCTTTGGTAGAAGGAGTCCCAACATCTTTCCTATATGTGGATGACCAATTCATAATGAGGAGATCTGCGTCAGAGTTGTTCTTGCTAGCGACTAAAATTCAGTACTCTCAATCTGAGGAGCTAAGCATTCTGTAAAGGGATCAGTTAATGCAGCTAGCAGAGGACAAGGGTCCAGAATTCTCAGCTTATCCAAATTTTGTCCGGATGGTGGTTCAAGGAAAGATGAAGAGGGTGAGCATGGAGGAAAAGGACTTAATGGAACTTTCAGTGGAATCTCTTAAAGCTGTATGTAGACAAATGATGGGTAAGGGATTCGCCTCTGAGCTTAAAGATAAATCCGTGAGGATCATTGAAAGAGTCATATTCTTGAAGAGCAATGAGGTGTGGAAGTGTGATGTCATTGCTCCAAACCCTCTCGACAACGTGAAGATTGAGCCGGAGCTGATAGAAAAGAAATGGAATATTCTTCAAGCAATGAAGAATGTAGATGAAGCTTTGACTCTTCCTTCTGGAGAACTGGAACAAGGAGAAATAAGGGAGGCAGTTGGCGTTCCAGGGAAAGATAGTGTATACTGGATACACTCTTATGCTGATGATACAGCTGATGCCTTAGCATACATAGATGCAGACCAGAAACAAACACTCTTGCATATGAGTAGACAATGGCTGCTACAGACTCAAGATGCTGCATTTCTAGAGAAAGTGTTATATGTGTTCAAATGGGGCGAAGTGGAAGACAAGTTTGTTGAAGAAAAGCAGAGACTCATGAGTTACCTGTCTGAAGTAATTGTGGAGAAGAAGCGAATGGAGCGAGATGCGGCTAGTGTCTATAATACTGACCGTGTCAAGGGCTACCCCAAGATGATATATCGTTATCTCAAAGCCACTAAATCTCATTGGAAACCTCAGCTCATAATGAAGAACTTTGAGGAAATTCCAAAGATCAGGACTACTCAGGAGGTTGATAAACTCAGAAGGCTTTTCAAACATCCTAACCCAGAGCCCAGGAACCCTCTAGAAATGGAAGCTGTAAGTCTGTTGAATGCTAGGTGGAAGCAGCTTCACGATCCAGTGTACAAGAAAGAACAGCAGCAGAAGGAGAAGCGCAAAAGGCAGAAAGAAGAGAGAGACCAAGCTGCTGAAGCTAGAAAGAGGAAACGGAATTAGGGTTAAAGGTCAGAGTGGTGTGAACTTGAAGTTGGAAAAACTTCATGTCTTTCGGTTGCTTTAACTCACTTGAGGAAAATTCACCTTAGAGTGAATCCAATAAGGTGATACAAGTTTGACTAAAAGGTATGAAATAATCCAGGTGATAGGAATCACTCAAATGATCTTTAATTCGAAGTTCGAATTCTTTTTCTAGTTTAAGTTCTTTGCATTGTTTTCAAGTACTTTTCAATTGTATATTATTCAAGACTGTAATGTTAATTATCTTTTCTCGTCTCATTGTTTAGTTGAGTTATCCTTCATTAATTTGAATGTCATTGTTAGACAATCAAATTGGGGGAGATTGAAAGGCAGAGTGTGTAAACTTGTAACACTATAACTAATGTAACCCAACTAAAGGAAAAGATACTTAACCAGAAGACAATCAAGAACAAGAAGTCACAAGAAATCAACACTAAATGAAGACAAGGTAATTGATACAATTCAACATGTTAACTATGATCAAGCCAAGAAGAAATCATTGAGAGAAGTTCAAGTCAAAGTTGTTCATGCCTCAGTGATTTGAAAAGCCAAGAATCAAGATCATAACTATCAGTATCAATAAGACCAATTGATTTCAAGTGAAGAAGAAGGAAAGCAAATATTGGAAAGCCAAGTTATTCAGTGAATATGGTAATTTATTCAAGAAGCAGAAACACTATCAAGACTAGTCACTTATGAACCAGACCAGTGCATCAAGTGTCAGGACATTGATAGCAAGTTTATGTCAGTAATAAAGAACCATGTTCAAGAGCTTGTTGAAGAATAAAGAAGACATGAAGATATCACAAGTTCAAGATGTGCATTGAAGTTTCAAGTTGAAGACCAGAATATTTTCTAAGTACTAAATGTTCTGGATGGCTAAGTAGAAATTCTCAAGTAGAAGTTCTACTTAGGAATTTCGAGATAGCCAAGTAGAAGTTCTACTTAGGAATTTCGAGATAGCCAAGTAGAAGTTCGACTTAGGAATTTCGAGATAGCCAAGTAGAAGTTCGACTTAGGAATTTCGAGATAGCCAAGTAGAAGTTCTACTTAGGAATTTCGAGATAGCCAAGTAGAAGTTCGACTTAGGAATTTCGAGATAGCCAAGTAGAAATTCTCAAGTAGAAGTTCTACTTAGGTGCAGCTTCAACATGACACATGGCATCTTCTGATTGGCAGATTTCCAAGCTTTCAAGTTAAGGCAAGATTTATGTGGACACCACTGGGCCACGTACATCTTAGCTGTTGAAGACTACAGGACATAGACTACATGTAGTATAAATAGAAGTACTTGTGTAATGTTTTATTAAGAATAGAGAGAGCAATATTTGAGAAAAACACAAGAGAAAGAGAGAGTGCATTCACAGAGCTTAGAATCCTTCACTTCTCTCTGAACTTCTGTTATACTTTGTAATGAATGTTGTAGCAACCCTTTCAAGTTATATATAAAGAAATATATTCCTTGAATCTGTGTGTTCATTTATTGCATCGTTTTTATTGCTTCTCATATTCGAAAAGTTGTATTCACCCCCCCTCTACAACACATTTGGACCTAACAACTAGTCATTCGTATTGACATATCAACTAGCCAGTTTCAATTGGCTAGAACAGAATTTCAACATTGTAGCCCACTGAAGAAACTTTAGGCTACTCGGATAGTGAATTGAAATAAAAAGTTATTAAGTTTGGACCAAAAAAGGAAAATATAAAATCTGAATTGAATGTTCTTAGTAACGGAACAATCGATATCCTCTCATCAAATATCAGTTATCAGTGAAACGGTCCACCCAAGGGTGCCTCCGTACATATACTTTATCAGATCCTACAATAGAATTAAATTCGGAATACCAATATCAAAATGATAACCTTAATATGATTTCAATGTGCGATGTACAATCTTATTTTGGAATAGGAGAGAAGAGTTCACGAGGAACATCTGGATACTAGATCATCCATGTTCACAACAATTTGTTACATATTTATGGGCTCGCTGGTATTCTCCTCCGGTAAGTTTTGAGATTATCGCATCACTCATTCCAACCATATTCGACTTTACTGGAGTCATGTCATCAATTCCCCCTGTTTGTTATTCGAGTTCAACCGTCACGTCCGAATCACGTCCGAATGTATGAATCGTACTTGACGTCGTCTAGCATGCTAGTCTTACGATAACGTTCTCATATATCATATGTAAAATTCTCCATCGAGGATAATGGAATCCATAATGGTATATAGTAACCACATTCTCCCGTAAAACCGTTACTTGTCGGAAATCAAATCTTATAGCCAAAGTAAAGGCCTTTCATTATTCCAAGTACTAGTACCCTTAATTATATAAGGAAGTCTAAACTTCTCGATTCTTAAAATGCCGCCACCTTATGGCTAAACTGTGAAGGACTATGGGCAACAAAATTTATGCCAACCAAGTCATCCAATCATATTGGCAATATCGCCTCTTCCTCAACTACTCTTGAGGTTTCACTTTGCTTCCTATATCATTACGTCCGATAAGTCAGGTATGACTCCCAACTCTCTACTCATCATTCTGAAGGTCTCTAAGGATTATATCGATCCTAGTATAATACTTCAAGTAATCATCGCAATCAACTTCACTCCCCGGTACTTCTTCCGGTAATCCAATAATAACTTACTATGATCTATTACATCAATCTTCTGCTTAGACTTATCTCTCAACACTCTCGTTTTTGGGTACTATAACTTATCGCTCTCATACCATTTCTGTAATGCCCCCAAAATCTGAGGTCAGGGATTCAGGTCGTCACATCACCATCCATCCATATCATACTTGTATTAACTTTACAACTCAACAATACACCAATCCAGACCTCAATCTATCATACTTACAAGTTAGAGCCTCATAAACGATAATCAGAGTAACACTAAATATTACAATTCATCTATACAATCCAGAATCTTACACAACTTCATTTATACAAACTGCACCTGAAGGCAAGTCTTGCTAATGACAGTTGAAACCTATCAGACTTACTTTGTAGTATTTATCTGAAACTGTATTCCTCTACTCCTCTTCTGCTGGTACGGAGTTAACTGACCCAATTCTTCTCTTTCTGAAAGGTTTTTATAAAGCAAGAATGAGCTACATAATGCTCAGCAAGTTTTTCGTTTTGAGAAATAATATGATTTGTCTCGAAAAGACTTCCAAATCTATGAGCATATATCTCATATTATCAAAATCTAACTCGACAATATACATGTCCGAGTTTTGAATAAATACTCGTACTCAGTATGAAGTTCTAAGAAAATGAAATAATATGAACAAATTAAGTTCATAATAACAACGATAATCTTCGTATCGTAGCAAAATAGTATACACTATAGTTTTGCTAATCCTTTAGAAAACTTTTCAAAATACACAGTTCAAGATACTGTTACAATAGTTGCTTTTCAACATACGCAAATCTAACCATTTATAAGTGATACTCCTATGGTTTTGATGATCACATTCAGCAAGCTGATTGCTTGTAGTTTGATATAAAACATCATGTTATTTCTATGTTGTACTAACTTGGTTTTGCAGGGAAAAATAGCCTACTTATTGTTTAATCTGAATATACAAACAGCAAGCCATTTGGTGCTACAACAGAGACAGTCTGGCGAGCCAGTTGCACACAGTAACTTTACAAACAGCAAGCCATTTCCAACTATCCAGAATCCTGAAGATAAAGATCAAGTTCGATTTCTTGGATTTATTTCATGAAACTCAGTTAGACACATTGTAAGGATTCTTTATGATATAATACGTACATAATATATTACGGAACTCAAATCTTTTATCAAAACTGATTTTATATCAATTTCCTAAATTATAGGAGTTTGCCATTTCTAAAAGATTTCTTTCTTCAAAATCTCCTATACGCGTTTTCTATCTATACAAAACAGAAGGGTTACGTTTTCTACGTTTCATCTCTTCCAAACCTTCTGCCAAACGGTCACAAGAACGTTGAAAAATCTCTCTAACCAATTGAATGTTAGAAATTGATTTCTAGATGTTTGAAATTGATTGATTGATTTTAGAACGTTGGTTGTGAAGCTTTATAAACCTTGTTCTTGTGTTCATTCGTTTCAATCAATTAAGAAAATATTCAAGCACACAAAGAACACAAACAACTCAGTTTTTCATTGCTATATCCTTTCAATTCTCTCGAGCTCTTAATATATTACATACGTGCTATTCTTAGAGAGTTCATAGTTTTGAGTTGTATTCATTCTTGACTGTATTGTTCGATTTGTATTCATTAGTTGTTGGAAAGATTGGCTAGGGGACTAGGGTTTAGGGATCGTTGCTAGAGAAGTATACTTGGGAAGTATAGCTTAGAGGGCAGGTTCAGAAACAGGAGTTCAGCAAGCCATTTGTCAACAGCTGGGTTAAAAGGGAGATATATTATTGTATCTTGTAATTGGTTTATTTCATTGATCAAAAATATATTCTCTTACCAAGTTGGTAAGGGACCAGGACGTAGACCATAGGGGATTAGGGGTCGAACCTGGCTAAAAGTTTCTTGTGTTCTTTACTTTTCTGCACCTTACTGTTTTTGCTCTTTACTTTACTTACTGCTTGTGCATTCAGCTTACCATTTGCATCTGTTTAAATTGAAATCAGTAAGCTGTTTCCGGTAATTATTAAAATTGGACATAGTTAGTAATATACACCTATTCACCCCCCTCTAGGTGTGCATTATCATTTGGTATCAAAGCTTTGGTATACTAACATTATCTGTAACAGGAAAGTATTCGATCAAAATGGCTGAAAATTATCCAGAAGGAAAATCTAATTAAAGGCCTCCTCTTCTTCATGGTACACACAATTTCCACTGGTGGAAAAGCAGCATGGAAACTCACTTATCCAGAGATCCATTAGTTTTGAGAGTTGTGCAAAAAGGTCCATATGTCTTTCTTGATAAAGATGGCAAGCCAAAGGATGTTGATGATCTTACTCCGGATGAATTAATCAATTTTGGCTACAATGGAAAGGCAAGGAGCTCTATTATGAATGGTTTGAACCAGGCTGAATATGATAAAGTATCTTCACTCAAATCAGCCAAAGAAATGTGGGATGCTTTGGAGACTTTATCATGAAGGATCGAAATCTAAAGAAGGTGAAACTTAGCAAGCTAATGAATGATTTTAGGAATTTCAAGATTAATGAAGGTGAAACTATCAAGGATAGTCAAGCAAGGTTTCAAGTTACTATAAACTCACTAAAGCGGCTTGGAAAATCTATACCACAAGACGAAATCAATATGAAGGTATTGAGTACGGTACCATTCATCTACGAAACTAAAGTTACTGCCTTGGAATCCTCACCACTTATTAATACTGTGGATCACTTGGCTGTATTCACTGAGCTAGAGCAATTTGAAAGCAAGATAAATGGAAATCATATGGGAAGTTCTAATGTTAAAGCTCTAATTGAAAAAATGAAGAATATGGCTCTCCATTCTAAAAATAGCAAGCCAATTGACTCTTATGATGAATCTGATGAGGAACTTGCACTTATTTCAAAGAAGATCAAAAGGCTGATAGAAAAGAAGAATATGATGAAAAGGGAAAGAGGTGGTTTCCACAACAACAAGAAGGGTTCAAAGGACTCTAAGGAGGAAACTTGTTTCGAATGTGGCAAGTCTGGTCATTATAAAAGGAATTGCTACAAACTAAAGTCAAAACAGCCTGCTATTTTCAAGGACAAGAATAAATCAAAGGCTCTACTGACTTGGAGTGATGATGATTCAGATTCCAGTGATGACTCAAGTGAAGAGATGGTGAACTTAGCACTTGTTGGAATTGAAGATGAATCTGTTCAAGGAAATTCGGAAGGAGTGTATGCTGAAACTGATTCTGAAGAGGATCAGAGTGAGGTAAACTCTTTTAATGATTATGTGTCTTTAGATGATACTTTGTTAGATTCACTAACCATGCAGGAACAAAATAATGTTATCATTGAAGAACATATGGCACTAAAGGCTGAAATCAACAAGCTGACTGATAAGAACGCCTATCTATCCAAGATGGTAAAAGATTTGTTGCCAAAAATGGAAGAATGGGATTCAACTTCATTGGGCAAAGCTATAGGAACCAAGGAGCTAAATGCTAAGAATAGTCATTTAGAGGCTAATATCAAGCTACTCGAAAGGAGAAACAAGACCTTGACTGAAGAAATCAAAGAACTGAGATCTGATGTTAAAACTAAAGCTAAAGCATTGAAATCATACAAAATGAAGGAATCTAGTCAAGCCGAATCATCAAAATCTGCTGAAAAGAGATTTCAGCAAGCTGAACTCATCAAGCAGCAAGCTGAAGTGATCACTCTTCTAGAAAAAGAAGTTAAAGATCTCAAGCAGGGTATGGGACCTTTTGTTCAAGATGAAGACACTTTAAAAACAATGATGAAGAAGGCAAATGTCCCCTTGGTCAGAGAAGGAGTTGGTTTGAATGTCAACAAAAAGCAAAATGCGCTCAAATATGATGGAAGGAATGGCATACCTTATAATTATGCTATGCATTGGAAGACATGTAACAAATGTGGTGGAAAAGGACATCTGGAAAGAAATTGTGTTGTTCAAGTAAATCATAAGAGGAAAAAAGCATACCAGAATCGACCAGTCAGACAATAGTCAGCATACCAGAATGCAACTAGTAGAAGATAAACAGCTTACCAACAGAATGATAGAAAGCAAAATCAGCCCCCAAAAGTGGTCCAAATGTGGATCAAGAAATCTGATTTAAATGCTTTATATATTCTTGCTACTAACCAACATGGACCCAAACCTATATGGGTACCAAAACATTGAGTCATTTTTGTTTGTTTTGTAAATGTGCCTCGCTGCTAAGGATAAATCAAAGCAATGGATTTTGGATAGCGGATGCACTAGACACATGAGTGGAGACAAATCTTAGTTTATGAATCTCCAAATGAAAAAGGGTGGACGAGTGACAATTGGGAATAGCGAAACTCTTCGAATCCTTGGTACCGGTTCTATTGGTAATAGTTCTATATCAATTAATAAAGTACAATATGTCAAGGGTCTTACTTACAATTTGCTTAGTGTCGCTCAATTATTTGATGATGGGCATCATGTTGATTTTGGCATTGATAAAACTATTATTACTATTGGTACTTACAAAGTCCTCCTAGTTGCTAGAAGGGAAGGAAATATATATATATATATATATATATATATATATATATATTAGACTTTGATATGCAGGAAATAGCTTGCTGTTTAGCTGCAGTAGATAATGACCCATATATTTGGCATAGAAGATTGGGACATGCACACATGGACTTGCTCAGTAAGTTGTCAAGCAAGAAACTAGTGAGAGGACTGCCCAAGCTAAAGTATGTCAAAACAGAGGTCTGTTCAGCTTGCCAATTGGGCAAACAGATTAGAAGTACTCACAAATCAAAGAAATGGTATCTACTTCTAAACCCTTAGAGCTTCTGCATTTGGACTTATTTGGTCCAGAATCTTACAAGAGTATTGGAGGTAAACAATATGGTTTTATAATTGTAGATGATTATTCTAGATTTACATGGGTATTATTTCTTCGTACTAAAGATTGTGCTTTTACTGAGTTTGAAAAGCTAATCAAATTACTTGAGAATAAGTTGAATACAAGGCTTGTAGGTATAAGGAGTGATAGAGGTGGTGAATTTCTCCATAAAGACTTCATTGCTCATTGTGAAGAAAGAGGAATTACACATGAATTTTCTGCTCCAAGGACTCCACAACAAAATGGAGTGGTAGAAAGGAAGAACAGGTCACTACAAGAAATAGCAAGAACTCTATTGCAAGAAAGCAAGCTGCCTAGAAGCTTTTGGGTAGAAGCGGTGAATACAGCGTGCTATGTGTTGAACAGAGTCATAATCAGGCCTATTTTGAACAGAACTCCTTATGAATTTTTAAGGAAAAAGAAGCCAAACATCAGTTGCTTCAAAATCTTTGGCTCAAAGTGTTTTGTGCTCAAGACAATTGGTAATGATGGTAAATTCGATGCTAAATCCTGCAAAGCTATTTTTCTTGGCTATTCTTTAACAAGTAGAGCATATAGAGTCTATAACTTAGATAAACGTATAGTTGAAGAATCTATTGATGTTACTTTTCAAGAACCTAACAATGATCTGCCAAGAGATGAGGAAGAATTTACAGGTGAAGCTGATAACATACAACCTCAAGTTACTGGATCAAATCAGCAAACCAACAACACTGCTAAAACTGGAAGTCAGCAAGCCAACAACACTACCGAGACTGGAAATCAGCAAGCTGGAACTGCAAGTCAGCAAGCTGAAGTGGTCAATCCAGTAGATGATACAGTAAACAAGATGGCTAGAATAACTTTGGAAGGTCCTAGAGGTTCGAGATCAACTCAAAAGCAACCTCTCTATGATGGAGAAGATTGTGCACCATCGGCAAAGATGAGGAAAACATCACATGAAGAAATTTCTCAATATTCTCTACCAAAAGCTACAAGAACAGTAAGGAACCATCCTCCAGAACTTTTTTTGGTGATATCTCAGATGGAATCACAACAAGGAGAGGAAAGGAAAACTTTTGTGTTTATGCTGCCTTTCTTGCTCAAGAAGAACCCAAAAATGTCAATGAAGCATTAGAAGATGAAAATTGGATCATGGCCATGCAAGAAGAACTCAACCAATTCGAGAGGTGTGATGTTTGGGAACTTGTAAAGCCACCAGAAGATGCTTCTATCATAGGAACCAAATGGGTGTTCAAGAACAAAGTGGATGAGTTTGGAACCATCACTCGAAACAAGGCAAGGCTGGTTGCTCAATGATATAACCAACAAGAAGGAATTGATTTTGATCAAACATATGCTCATGTTGCTCGTTTAGAATCAATCAGAATGCTTCTTGCTTATGCATGCTACAAGAAATTCAAGTTATATCAAATGGACGTAAAGAGTGCCTTCCTAAATGGCATGCTGAATAAGGAAGTCTATGTCAAACAGCCTCCTGGATTCGAGCATGAGAAGTTGTATGACTATGTTTACAAGCTCAAGAAGGTATTATATGGTTTAAGGCAGGCCCCTAGAGCGTGGTATGAAAGGCTTAGTAAATTTCTTCTTAAAAATGGATTCATTCGAGGTAACATCGATCCCACATTATTTACAAAACAAAATGGTAAAGATATTCTTGTTGTACAAATATATTTTGATGATATTATATTCGGATCTACTAATGACTCTTTGTGTGAGTGGTTTTCTAAGTGCATGCACAATGAATTTGATATGAGAATGATGGGGGAACTCAATTATTTCTTGGGTCTCCAAATCAAGCAAACCAATGATGGTATTTTTGTGCATCAATCCAGGCACACAAAGAATCTGCTCAAAAGATTTGGTTATGAGGATGTAAAAGTAAAAACAACTCCTATGACTCAAAACAGCAAGCTGACTGCAAACGAGAATGGTAAGGATGTGGATGTCAAAAGGTATAGAGGTATGATTGGAAGTTTACTATATTTAACTGCCTCAAGACCTAATATCATGTATAGTGTCTGTGATTGTTTACTTAAATGAGGTTAAAAGAATATTTAGATACTTAAGTGGTACTATCAATCTTGGTTTGTTCTATCCTATCATAAATACTTTTGATCTTGTTGGGTATAGTGATGAAGATTATGCAGGGTCTCAAACTGATAGAAAGAGTACAAGTGGTGTTTGTACATTCCTTGGACAAAGTTTGGTTACATGGCAATGCAAAAAGCAAGCTTCTGTTGCTTTATCCACGGCCGAATGAGAGTATCTAGCAGCTGGTAGCTGTTGCTCTCAGATTTTATGGATGATTCAAACACTAAGGGACTTTAACATCAAGTGTGGCAAGATTCCAATCTATTGTGACAACACGAGCGCTATCAATATCTCAAAGAATCTTGTGAATCACTCAAGAACGAAGCATATTGACGTTCGTCATCATTTTTTTAAAGATAATGCTGCAAAAGGAAAGATTGAGTTGGTATTTGTCTCAACTGAAGTTCAACTAGCAGATATCTTCACAAAGCCATTGGTTGAAGATAGATTTTCAGCCATACGAAGAGAGCTTGGCATGTTTACTGTGTAGTCAGCAAGCTAACAAGCACAGAATGGTTAACGTTGGGTTACCGTTTGTATCTGAACTGTTTATATGCCATTACCATGATTTGATTTTTTATTTCTCTATGCTTATTCCAGACCTGGATTAATGTTTCTTTTTGATGGATTAAGGGGGAGAAATTTAGGAGAACTTATTTGCTTGTTTGGTCAAGATATTCGATTTGGCTATGATTAATTATGCTTGTTTATCTTATTCTTGATGGCAGGTAACTAAGTGATATGAGTTTGATTTATATCAAAATTTTCTAATATGCAGGGATTTAGGGGGAGTAACTTCATTCTCCTAAATATTGTGTAATCGTCAAAAAGGGGGAGATTGATACTCCTATGGTTTTGATGATCACATTCAGCAAGCTGATTGCTTGTAGTTTGATATAAAACATCATGTTATTTCTATGTTGTACTAACTTGATTTTGCAGGGAAAAATAGCCTACTGATTGTTTAATCAGAATATACAAACAACAAGCCATTTGGTGCTATAACAGAGACAGTCTGGCAAGCCAGTTGCACACAGTCACTTCACAAATAACAAGCCATTTCCCACTGTCCGGAATCCTGAAGATAAAGATCAAGTTCGATTTCTTGGATTTATTTCAGGAAACTCAATTAGACACATTGTAAGGATTCTTTATGATATAATACGTACATAATATATTATGGAGCTTAAATCTTTTATCAAAACTGATTTTATATCAATTTCCTAAATTATATGAGTTTGCCATTTTTAAAAGATTTCTTTCTTCAAAATCTCCTATACGCGTTTTCTATCTATACAAAATAGAAGGGTTACATTTTCTACGTTTCATCTCTTCCAAACCTTCTGCCAAACGGTCACAAGAACGTTGCAAAATCTCTCTAACCAATTGAACGTTAGAAATTGATTTCTAGACGTTTGAAATTGATTGATTGATTTTAGAACGTTGGTTGTGAAGCTTTATAAACCTTGTTCTTGTGTTCATTCGTTTCAATCAATTAAGAAAATATTCAATCATACAAAGAACACAAACAACTCAGTTTTTCATTGCTATATCCTTTCAATTCTCTCGAGCTCTTAATATATTACATACGTTCTATTCTTTGAGAGTTCATAGTTTTGAGTTGTATTCATTCTTGATTGTATTGTTCGATTTGTATTCATTAGTTGTTGGACAGATTGGCTAGAGGACTAGGGTTTGGTGATCGTTGCTAGAGAAGTATACTTGGGAAGTATAGCTTATTGGGCAAGTTCAGAAACAGGAGTTCAGAAAGCCATTTGTCGACAGCTTATTTCGTTGATCAATAATATATTCTCTTACCAAGTTGGTAAGGGACCAGGACGTAGACCATAGGGGATTAGGGGTCGAACCTGGCTAAAAGTTTCTTGTGTTCTTTAGTTTTCTGCACCTTACTGTTTCTGCTCTTTACTTTACTTACTGCTTGTGCATTCAGCTTACCATTTACATTCAGCTTACCATTTTCATCTGTTTAAATTGAAATCAGTATGCTGTTTTTGGTAATTATTAAAATTGGACATAGTTATCCATATACACCTATTCACCCCCCTCTAGGTGTGCATTATCAATAAGGTTCCAATTCAGTATTCCTCAAATTTGAAAATAGATACATATACGTATATCATTTTCGTCAAAACACCTTACAGTTCAATTTTTGTTCAGGGAATACATTATTCAACCACTGTCAATATTATCGATAATTCGGCACCTAGGCTTTTGTTACAATATTGCAGTACAATTCCAATTGGAAAAATGGGATTATGTTAGAGCCTCTTTCACGATAATTGGTGATCAGCCAATGTATCGTGCCTCTGCATCTCTACTAGTAGAAGGACGACGTTCCCTTATCGGATTGCACCCTGATTGCATATGGGCCTTAATATTTGGACTACGCCCGAGAGCGTAGCCCCCTCTTCCTCCAATCCCCTAAAGAATCCTATCCATCATTGGAACAGAATTTAATCCAGTTCCCCAAGCACAGAGCATGTTGATAGGCCTGATAACATTTAATTAGCTTTACTTCCATGAATAATTGAGGAAGTAACTTTGACATGTGGGTTGACCTTAGTCAACAGATTTCATTTACTTAAGAAGCTCATTACAAAACATAACTTGGGAGTTGGTCAGAGTTTTTGAGTACTTAGTCAAACCTGAGCCCCTCCTTACTAAGTAGGGTGCATTTCTTATTTGTCTTATAGATAGCGAAGGGAGAAAACATTAATACTGGCTCCCAAAACCTTGGGTTTCCGAGTTTGATAAGTTTGAGCGAGATAGCGATACTTTTTGATAAGTGAAGATATAGTCAGTGAAGAAATGGGAACCCGTACTATTTTTAAATAATTTTCCGACGATCAGAAATATTTAAAATAATTTTTAAAGCCTTAAATAACTTTTAAATAATTAATATGATTTTTAAATCATCCTGGAATATTTAATAAATATTCAAATAATATTTATTAAATAAATAAACAGCTTGGAATATTTAATAAATAATTAAATGATATTTATTAAATAAATAATCATTCATAACTATTCTCAAATGAAAATAATATTTATCTTATTAATAAATATTCAAATAATATTTATTAATATCACCAAAGAGATTTTTAATCCAAAAATATTCAATTTATACTTATTGGAATATTTTTAAATCGATTTGTACGTTATATATCATCTATTTTTAGATCGATTTGTACGTTATATATCATCTCCAGTGACTTTCGGGTTTTTATGTCCTTATCCGGACGAAATACCTCCGACCCCCTTTCTTAAGAAAAGGGTATTATTGTACCCTACTTGAAGATCTTAACACATCATCGTATGCATGTATATGTATTATGCATACGTACTTACTTAACAGATTTATATATATTCGTAAATAAACCATACATCTCATCCTGATTCGAAAAATACTTTTAAGCAGTTCATAGCAGTTATATCACAACAACAACAACAGTTCAGAAATATTTGAAGTACAAGTTTCGAAAACTTGCATAGGCAGGGTCAAAATATAATATTTTGAAAACAAAAGCTTAGGGTTGAAAAACTTGCCTGGAATCCAAAGTACGTCTCTCATGTTCCATTCGTTCCGGATAGTTCTAGAAACAGACATAATAATCTTGGTTAGCCTTCTTAACCAAAAGATTTACCCAAACCACTGATAAGTACACTTAACTTCGTTAACTGATTACGAGCGCATCAACACCTTTTAACTTCACCAAGTTCTCAGTCATTTCTAATAAAATTTATCTTGCCCGACACTTCACTTGCTCGGGACTACTTCATTCATTCATAAAACTATTTTGTCAACATCCTTTACTCCAATACGTAGTCATGGTATTCCTCGACAACTTTCGTGTTTTGACCGACTTGTAATTGTCCTTTTATCTTAGCCAAAATGGCTCGTCCAAATGGTGCTCCTAGAGTTGACTTTTTGGTCAACTACGGAGTTGTACTATTTGCGATAGTTTCATTAAAACGCTCATAACTCCTTAACCGTTAATTCAAATGATGCATCGCCTTCGCATGTACGATCTAGAGAGTGTCTATAATAATATTATGCCAATTTTGGGTAAAGTCAGAAAGTTGACATTTCCAAATTCACTGTAGCAGCAGTAGGTCGGCAGAAGTGTTGAAGTGAAAGACATCATCGCGCAACATTGGTCCCGACATTTTTATAAAATCGAAAAATTAACCTTTTTGTACAATTCTTTTTGGATAGTCTTCTACACTGACTAAACTTCATACCATCCAAATTCCATGAGTTTTAAATATTGTTAAGGGGTCCGAATATAGTTTACAAGTTGGTACCTCATAGCAGTTTGGTCCGAATATAGTTTACAAGTTGGTACCTCATAGCAGTTTGGTTTTGAATACAAACTACAAAACAAGCTCTACACTTTTATGTCCAGTGGTGTTCAAAATCTGATTTTTTTTTCAGTTCAAAAATCTTGTTTAAAACAGTCCCAAAATCAAACGGGCATCACGACGGCTATAATCGTAACGATTCCCGAATTTAACTATGTTAAATCCATTAACCAACACAATCAATCAACAACCAACAATTTTAACATCATAATCAATTCATAATCTTCAAGAACTCATCATCAACATCAACCCACAATAAACAACTATCAAAATCCAATCATATATACTCCGAACTTCATAAAAAACATGTTCTTGAACATAACTTGAAACTTCACTTAAAACTTAGCATAAATCAAAATGTGGATGAGTGGTATACCTTTCTTGGATCCTTAAACATACTAACAAGAGCTTGTAAGCCTTAAGAGAGCCTTGATCAAATGCTTATCATCCTTAAACTTGCAAAAGAAATCAAGAAAACAAGTTAGTAATTTTCGGAATTACTATTCACCCCCAACTTTGAGCATGGATTTGACTAGGCTATACTACTTGGATGGCCACGAAAATTTGAACGAACCTTACCCATGAAGTGAAGAAGCTGCTATGGTTAAAATTTGGTGATTTTTGAATGAGTAGAACTTGAGTTTTGAATTTTTTCTTTCCTCCTTGTTCTTGCTGAGAATGGAGCTTTATGAGAGAGAGAGAGAGAGAGAGAGAGCTTTTTGGCTTGTGTTTTTGTGTTGTAATAATGTGATAATACATGTATCACATATCTATATTTGCTGCATTGCTAAGGTCAAGAGGTGGTACATGCTTGCCACAAAAATCAACCAATAAAGTCACTTTATTCCTTATTTTATGGAACTTGGTTTCTAATTGGTTGGCTTGGTTTGCTCTTGGTTAGCTTCTAAGTACTTTAGTTGCATGATTTTGCATGCATGCATAATAGCCTTGTTCTAGATACTTATCATTCCATGCCCATTACTTAATCCTTCATGCACGGTTTCGATAAATTTTCGAAAGCGTTTCGTTGTAAAAATTTCCTCGTGTAATCCTTAATACCCCAAGTACCTCAACTGAACATATATCCATGAAATTTCTATATTATAAATCTCCCGGTCATGACGTAGCTTTAATATCCTTCGATATCTCGTAAAATATGACCATTTGAAATAATGGATTTCGTCGAAAACTAACGACTTTTACATACACTCATTTGCATCGTAAAGACGTAATATCAGTTCGAAATCTCCATTTAATAATTCATACATAGCGGGGTTGCAAAAAAAAAATTCGTCCACCCATAAAATCACTATTCATCCAAGTTTCAAATATTCGCAAAATTAGGGTTATTAAATAATATGTTACTTATAAATACTAACTTAAAATTCATGCAATGCACGGATGTTTTTTAATATAATGGAATTCTTTTTAATTTGAATTAAAAAATTTAAGACATGAATTTTATAGACTTAAAATTTTAAATAATATAATTTGATAAAAATTATGTATATATATATATATATATATATATTGTTCATGATATTTTTAGAAAAGGATGGATTTTAGTTTGAAATAATTGAAAAGATGAAATGTTTAAACTGAAAAACGTAATCGGTTAGTTTTAGTTATTATAATATCACTATTTAATTTTACTTAAACAAAATTACCCAAATAGGTTATACTGAAAAAAATAAAAAAAAATAGAAAGTATTTTTAGAAAAGAAAAAAAATTTAGTAGATAAAATATAAAAGATAATGTATGTTACGTGAAAAAAGAAATTGATTAGTTATTGAAAATAGAAAAAGTAACATGTTTTACGTGAAAAAGAAAACATTTTACTTAAATAAACTACCCAAATAGGTTTTACTGGAAAAAAAAAAGAATAAAAAAATAAAAAAGGTAACGTATTTTAGCTAAAAAAGGTAATTGATTAATTATTAGTAATTATAATTATAATATTTTACTTTATTAAATAGAATTGCTCATAGTGCTTTTAGAAAGGAAAAATTTTAGTTATATAAAATATAAAAAATAATATATTTTATGTGAAAAAGGAAATTGATCAGTTATTGAAAAATAGAAAAGTTAACATGTTTTACTTAAAAAAGAATTTTTTTTATCTATTAGTAACTATAAATAATTAAATAAATATAGCTAATTAAAGATAACATGTATCGTCAAGTAAGGGTAAATAAATTTATTTATTTTTTTGAAACAAAAACAAGGCTTTCCATTAATTCAAATCTTGAAAAATTACATTGGTAAGAAAAGAAGGAACCGAGCTCCACTCCTTTCGATCAGACATAGAAATAGCCTCTCTAGCAATCCTATGAGCTGCCATATTCGCTGGCCGTCTAATAAAACGAACTGAAGAGGACCTTAAGTCCTTAATAATATTAGAACAATCTGCTATAATGTCCCCAAAGTAAGATAGGTCCCTACCCTTGTGTCTCATTGCGTTAACCACTAGCAGAGAATCTAATTCAAAAACCACCTTCGATACTCCCTTATTCTTTACCCAAGAAATAGTCTCTCGAAAAGCCATTGCTTCTTCCATCTTTGGATCAAAATCGCCCAAAAGATTCCCTCCATACCCTGCTAAGAAAGCACCAGTGTCATCTCTGATCAGACATCCAAAAGCGGTCGTCTTTCTGGCTGATGAAGTCGTTGCATCTACGTTACACGACAACCATCCTTGTTGCGGTTTTTGCCATTTTGTTACACTCTCCCACCTATTTTTGGACACTGTGATGTCTTTAGATCGAGTCTTTTGCCATTGATCAAGAAGACAACATGCTGATTGAACCACCCTCTGAGGAGATTGAAAATTATTCCTCCAAACCACTGCATTTCTATGAGACCACAAACTCCATGCAATCATGCTAACCAGCTCGATATCCTTATTACTCCATGTTTCAAAAATTACCATCAGTCTCTGAAAAGAATTTTGGCATTCAAGACTATGTATGTTTAAAAGAGCTTCCTCCCAACAGCCATTAGAAAACGGGCAGGTCCACAGCACATGCTCCACCGTTTCTACTCCAGACTTACAAACTTAACATTGAGACTCCACGTTCACATGCCTTCTCTGCAGATTATCTAGTATCAATAAAACATTGTACAAGACTCGCCATATAAAGTTCTTGACCTTTGGAGGAATTAACAAGCTCCATAACTTCTGCCAATTAAAACCAAACTGATTTTCTACAGACGGATTGAGCACTCCAGACAAGCACTTGTAACCAGTTTTGACCGTGTAACATCCTTTCTCCTCATCAATCCAGAACCACATATCCTCCCTCATACTGCTACTTCGAGGAATTCTCAGAATTCTTTCCGCATCCTGCTCCGAAAAAATATCCCTTATCACTTTAACATCCCATTCCCACGAATTTGGTCTCAATAAATTATTTATAGTAATATGTTGTAATTCCGGGACCATCGTAGTAGAGATTAAAGCATCCCCTCATTTGGAATCCATGGGTCATTCCAAACATTTATTGATTCTCCTGTACCTACCTTGATCCTACATCCTACTATAACCAGATCACGAGCTTCAAGAATGCTTCGCCAGACATAGCTTGGGTTACATCCCAACACTGCCTCCCTGAAAGATACAGATGGGTAGTACCTAGTTTTAAGCAGCCTAGCTATCAAGGATTGATCATCAGTCATTACCCGCCACACCTGTTTACCTAACATAGCTATATTGAAAATCCGAACTCTTCTAAATCCCATGCCCCCATGCTTTTTAGGAATACACATTCGATCCCAACTCATCCACCAGATACCTTTATCTTCTACATTCGACACCCACCAAAACTTATTCATCAAAACCTCTAACTCGTCGCATAGTTTTTGAGGCAAAAGGAAAACTCCCATAACATACGATGGAATGGCCTGGATAACTGACTTAAGTAAGATTTCTTTACCTGCTCTTGATATAATCTTTCCCTTCCAGCTTTGCATTCGATTCCAAACTTTTTCCTTTTCATAACAAAAAATTTCCCCTTTATTTCTCCCCACATAGCTTGGCAACCCCAGATACACAAAATTATCATCACTGATTTGGACTTGAAGGAACTGACTAATTGAATTAGCCTGCGAGCTTTGAGTATTCCGACTGAAATGAATACTTGATTTCTGGAAATTCACCTGCTGTCCCGTAGCTCTTTCATAGGTTAGAAGGCAACTTTTAATACATTGTGCCTCCTCCACAGTAGCTCTAAAGAAAAGATAGCAATCATCAGCAAAAAATAAATGAGACATGATTGGAGCTCTGATCGCTATTTTGCATCCGTGCAGCTCCCCTGTGGACTGTTTTCTTTTAATGATAGCTGAGAGGCCTTCCGCACACAAAAGAAAAAGATAGGGGGATATTGGATCCCCTTGTCGTAGCCCCCTCCTAGGAATTATTGGACCTACCTCCTTACTAGAAATTGAGAAGTTATATTTTACCGTCTTCATAAACAAGGAAACTCAGTCAATCCATTTGCTGCTAAAACCCATTTTTTCCATCACCCTACTTATAAACTCCAATTCAACCCTATCATATGCTTTGCTCATATCAATCTTGAGAGCGGCATGCCCCACTTTGCCTTGAGTTTTTCTGCATATCCAGTGATTTATCTCAAAAGCAACCACCACATTATCAGTAATTAACCTCCCAGGGATGAAAGCACTTTATTCTTCAGAGATGATTGATGATAGAAGATTCTTCATTCTATTTGCTAGCATCTTGGTTATGATTTTAACCAAAACATTGCAAAGAGATATGGGCCTCAAGTCGGTAATGAACTCAGGATTCTTTTTTTTCGGAATGAGCACTACTAAAGTGTCATTTAGATTCTGAGGTATTGTTCCTGTCGAGAGAATATGAAGACATTCACTGACAACATCTGGACCAATGGTGTCCCAAAAACGTTGATAAAAAGAAGGATTCATTCCGTCGGGGCCTGGGCTTTTATCAGGATGCATAGAGAATAGTGCCTCTTTTACTTACCAGTGAAATTTTTAATCAACTCCTCATTTCTTTCCTGACTAACTCGAACATCAATACAATCCAGAATTACTTGTGAGTCACTACCCTGCGATTGAAAAATATTATCATAGTAATTCCCTATTAACTCCTCAAAATCGCTGCCCCAATCTCTCCAATTACCTGTATTATCTCTGAGCTGCGTGATTGTGTTTTTCTTCTTCCGTGCAGAGGCGTATGTGATAACGTGTATTTTATACACGTTTTGTCATTTATTCTCTTGCATTTTTGTTAGTTTCGAATGTTGTCTTATCGATATTAATTATGTTTTCATCTTTCAGTGCCTCATGCTTAATGGTTGAAAAGATGGATTATTTTGGGCTTGAAAGCAAAGATTATTGAAGAGGGAAGTTAGAAGATGCAAGCTTGCGTTTCCGGGAGATTTTTATTGTGTTATCTTGAAGATTTTATCTCGCATGGGCTACTGCACGGTCGTGCAACAGGTCGTGCAAAGTGTTCCAAGTAGTGCAGATTGTGCAGTTTTTCTCACGGGTAGTTGCACGGCCGTGCAAAATCCTACTGTGTATTAAAAGAAGCCAAACCCTACATTTTATAACATCTTATCTTCTCATCTCATTGTAGCCTCTTTTCTTAGCCTCTTCAAGAACAAAAACCTAGGGTTAGTAGGAGTTAAGAAAACATTAATTACTTATAATCTAGCATTGATTATGAGTAAATAACTTCATATATTTGGCTCAAGGAGGATCTCTTGTATCAAAACCCATTTCATTTTAAGTAAGATCTATTTCACTCTATCTTGAATTCTTGAGTTGTATTGTTTATGATTTTGCTTGGAGAATTGTAAGTTGCTTCAATTTGCTTCTCTTGTGAATTCAATTGCTAATTGTTTGTGCTAATCCGTAATTGTTAGTACATTCATTGTAGTAGCACAAGGTTTAGTGTACCTAAATCCTCAAAATTCAAGTGCAAATACCTAGGTTGAGCTCCTCATCCTTGGGTTTGTCCTAGCCCCTCTTGTTTGATTCCTTGATTTGGTTAAATTAGTAGTGCTTCATTATTGGTTACTATAATCAAGAGAACTAATTTATGTGCTTCACTAAATTAGTGTTTATAGAATAGAATTAAGTGATTGTGTGCTTCACCAATTATCTTGGTTAGGTAGAGTTGTTTATTTCTTGCTTATATGTATGTGGGTGAAGAGCTTGAGTTTCCATAATCCTTGGGTCAAATATCTATTTATCTTGTTAATTTAAACATTGTGCCTTGTTGTGTTGGAAAATTTGGATGATTGAAAGTTAATTAATTATAATTCTCTAGCAATTTATTTCTTGTAGTCAAGGTGTTTGATAAAATACCACAACCAACTTAAAACCCCCCACCAATTTACTTCACTCTAGTATTGAACACTATTCCCTTGGGTTCGATCCCTACTTGCCACATTTGCTATATTTTATAGTTAAGTGCGAACATAGTAGAGTATAAACATTTATCTTTCAATTTGGCGCGTCGACGACGGGCGTGGCCAAATTTTGGCGCCGCTACCGGGGAGTTAGTTTTAGTTCAATATTAGTGCGCGTATAAAATTGTGAATATTTTAGTTTCATTGTGCATATTTATCTATTTTTCTTGATTTTAGAAATTTTTGCTATGTATGACTCGATCCTCTTGTTTAGGTGATCTTGCATATTCATCCAATCCCGAGAGACTCTTGCGAAGGAATCAAAGGAATTCAAGTGCCAATATAGATTCATCAAGTCAATTTATTTCTAGCTCACCTTCGGAAGAGGAAGAGGAGTTTAACGAGGGTCCTCCCCTTGTTATTCATATCTCATCACCGGACGACAACATTGATCAAGTCATGGAAAATCCTAATCAACGTACACTCAAGGAGATTGCTTCTCCTAGCTCCGTTCAACTACCATTGTGCATTGTATTTCCGGGAGGACAACCATTTGAGCTAAAGGGTGGTCTTATTGCCCTCCTTCCCAAGTTTGGAGGTGAAGGCACAGAAGATCCTTTTAGGCATCTTCAAGAATTTGAAATGGTATGTTCTTCAATGAGACCAAACAATGCTACGGAAGAACAAGTGAAGTTGAAAGCATTTCCCTTTTCCTTGAGAGACAATGCCAAGGCATGGCTATTTTACCTTCTTCCAAACTCAATCACTACATGGGAGCAAATGCGAAGTGCTTTCTTGGGGAAATTCTTCCCTACCTCAAAGGCTACGGGCATTTCCAAAGAAATTTGTGGCATTCGGCAATACTCCGGAGAAACATTGTATGAGTATTGGGAAAGGTTTCAAAAGCTCTGTCAAAGTTGTCCTCCACACTTGATATCGGAAGAGTTGCTCATTTACTACTTCTATGGAGGCTTGGAATATAGTGCTAAATTGCACCTTGATGCTTCAAGTGGTGGGGTTCTTGTGGATAAAACACCGGAGGAGGCTAGAAAGTTGATAACCAAGATTGCCGAAAATTCCCGCCAATTTGGGGATCGTCAAGTGCATGTCAAGAATCCTTCCGTGAATGAGGTGTCAACTCAAAGGTTAGAGGGCCAAATCTCGGATCTCACATCATTGGTTCGTCAATTAGCCGTTGGGAATCTCCAACAACAACAAAAGTATTGTGGTGTTTGCAATATGTCGGATCATGCTACCAATGAATGCCTATCATTTCAACAACCCGAAGAGCAAATTAATGCTATTGGAGGTTTTTCGGGACAACCACCTCAAAGGAAGTATGACCCCTATAGTAACACCTACAATCCCGGTTGGAGAGATCATCCAAATTTTCGCTTTGGAAACCCCAACACACCAAATTCTAACCAATACCAACCCCAAAATCCAAATACTTACAACAACCAACATCAACAAAATCCTCCGCCATACCCTCAAAAACGTCCAAATCAAAATTTTCAAGCACCCCCACCTCCACCTCAATATAATCCCCAAGACCATCAAGGGTCTTCTTCATCTACATTGTCATCACTTGAAGAAATGATGAAGCAATTGGCGACGAATAGCATCCAATTTCAAAATAACACTTCTCAAAGTATATCCAACTTGGAGAAGCAAATGGGCCAACTAGCCACAACCGTGAATCGATTGCAAAGCCAAGGCTCTAGGCAACTTCCTTCTCAAGCGGAGGTGAACCCCAAAGAAAATGCTAGTGCCATGACCTTAAGGTGTGGGAAAGAATTGGAGGACCTTCATGCTAAGGCCAAGGGGATGGTGAATGATAATGAAAATGGAAAGGTTGAAAATGATGACATCTCGGAGGCTAAAGATGAAAACCTTGAAGATAATATGGAAATTGAGGAAGAGAAAGTTGATAAGGGAAAGAAGGAAAGTGTTCAAGAAGATGTTCCACAAGCAAAGAAGCCAAGGTTCATTGATGAGGATGTGGTTATTCGACCTCCATTTCCTTCCAAATTCTCTAAGCCAAAGAAAGATATTGTTGATAAGGAGATGCTTGAGACCTTCCGAAAAGTGGAAATCACTCTCCCATTACTAGATGCCATAAACCAAGTTCCGAAGTATGCAAAGTTTCTCAAAGACTTGTGTACTAACAAGAGGAAGTTAAGAGGTGATGAAAACGTCTCAGCCGTGATTCAAAGGAGGTTACCTCAAAAATGTTCGGATCCGGGCACATTCACTATTCCTTGCAAGATTGGAGGTAAATTCTTTGAAAGAGCTATGCTTGATTTAGGTGCCTCGATCAATGTGATGCCCCTCTCCATATTCCAAACTTTAAATTTGGGGGCACTTGAGAATACGAATGTGATCATTCAACTCGCGGATAGATCTAATGCCTATCCCGAAGGGGTAATTGAAGATGTGCTTGTTCATGTTGATCAAATGGTTTTCCCCGCCGACTTTTACATCTTGAAAATGGAAGATGGTCCATCAAACATCAAGTCCGCACCAATTCTCTTTGGACGTCCATTTCTTAAAACGGCGAAGACCAAGATTAATATGGATGATGGTTCTCTCACTATGGAGTTTGGCGATGAAGTTGTCAAGTTCAACATTTATGATGCTATGAAATTTCCTAGTGAGTCACACTCAATTTGCTCCATGGATGTTATTAATGGTTTAGCCCAACAAGCTTTTGACATGGGAAATAAAGAAGCTCTCTAAGTGGTTATTGAGGGGTGTGCAATTGAAGATGATGGATTCCCTATTTCGAAAGAGGCCAATAAGGCAATTATGGAGCTCAATGCATTGCAACCCTTACCTCAAAGGTGTGAACTTGCAAAAATTGATCTTTCCTTGTCTTATTCCAAATTACTCCCTTCTATTGAGAATCCTCCTACTTTGGAATTAAAAGTATTGCCTAATCATCTCAAATATGCTTATCTTGGGGACAATGAGACTCTTCCCGTAATCATAGCTTCTAATTTGAGTAACGTACAAGAAGAACGCCTCTTGCGGGTTCTTAAGGATCATAAAAGTGCTATTGGGTGGACCATTGCCGATATTAAGGGAATTAGCCCTTCCACTTGCATGCATCGCATACTCTTTGAGGATGGAGCTAAGCCTACTAGAGACCCTCAAAGAAGACTTAATCCGGCAATGATGGAAGTTGTTAAAAAGGAGATTCTCAAGCTACTTGATGTGGGAATCATTTTTCCAATTTCGGATAGCGAATGGGTGAGTCCGGTACATTGTGTTCCTAAAAAGGCGGGTATCACTCTTGAAGAGAATCTTAAAGGTGAGCTCGTATCTACCCGAGTCCAAAATGGGTGGCGAATGTGCATAGATTATCGCAAGTTAAATGCGGTAAATTGAAAAGACCATTTTCCTCTCCCTTTCATTGATCAAATGCTAGAGAGGTTAGCCGGGAAGGAATTCTATTGCTTTCTAGATGGATTCAGTGGATATCATCAAATTGTCATTGCTCCCGAAGATCAAGACAAAACCACATTCACTTGCCCTTTTGGCACGTTTACATTTCGTAAACTCTCATTTGGTTTATGTGGTGCTCCCGCAACTTTTCAAAGGTGTATGGTGAGTATTTTCTCCGACATGATAGAGAATGGAATTGAAGTCTTTATGGATGATGTAATAACCCGAATTTTGGGTAGAATTAAAACTTTTCTTATTGTGGTTAAAGAGCACTAATGAATGGTGGTTTCAAAGAATAATGATTGTAGTGAATGGATATTGCTTTGGACAATAATCCTGATGCATTGGTATATTGTCAAAATAGAGTAATTCGATGGTTGAGGACCTAGATAAGAATAATCTACCGTCCAGGAAGAAGCTAATGGATCCTTGAAGGGAAATGAGTACGTGCATAGTGTTTCCCATACGTGCATAGTGTTTCCCGTACGTGCATAGTGTTTCCCGTACGTGCATAGTGTTTCTCATACGTGAATAGTGTTTCCCGTACGTGCATAGTATTTCCCATACATGCATAGTGTTTCCCGTACGTGTATAGTGTTTCCTATACGTGAATAGTAATTCAGTGGATGAATAGTGGATTTTGTAAGTTGGAAAACTTTTCACGCCACCCTATGTACGGGACGTGATATGGATGTTTCGAAGTCATATTAGTAATACGCGGAGGAAATAAGTGAATGCAGAGACGATCGGAATTCAGAAATTCCAAATTCTTTTTCGGTATAATATTTGACCAGACAGTGGATTATATATTATTATAATCCAATAATTGAGATATTAACTTTGAGGATTTGATATTTTGGAATTTTATTATATTTGATTTTAGAAATTAGAACGAAAACCACTGAGACAGTGAATCAAGCGTTCTAGAAACTGCTGAAACTTTACAACGAGATTAAGCAATTAAGCGAACAAATCAGGGATTAAGGATCAAGATTGTGACAAGATTAAGTATCCTATATGATCATCAAGAGAATTATATCGAGTGGATTAAATTATTTAATCAAGGATTAAATCAAAACAATTTAGGAGTTAAGTGATTTAAATCACTTAAATCAAACAAGAAACAAAACAAATATCTACCAAGTTTCTCCAAGACTCTTTGCACAAGCCCCAAGGTGAGCCACCAGCCACACACATCCAATAATATCTAGATATTATGATCAAAAGGGTGAAGAAAGGAAAAAAAGCAAGCAAAAACACATTTCTCCAAAAACTGCCCAGCAGAACCAAGCTTAAGAAAAAAAATTCATATCTCCATTTCTATCCATGATAAAATCACCAAATTTTAACCATAGCTTCTCTACTCCATGGGCAAGGTTCGTTCCAAATTTCATGGAAATCCAAGTACTATAGCCTAGTCAAATCCATGCTTAAAGTTGGAGGACAAAAACTATCCAGGTTCTGATCAGTATAAAGATGGGGCTCAAAACCCTAGCTCCCATGGTTGGATTCTTGTGTTCTATAGCTCAAAATAAAGCCCTTGAAGAGTAGAAGGTGTGGTAAAAATTTTAGAACCAAACTCTTAGTTTTTTATTTTATATGATTTTTACAAGATTGACGATGAATAGTGGATCTTAGAAACTAACTTTGTTTTCATGATTTCTTTGGATGATCTAAGGTTTGATTAAGCTAGACAAGGACCATACCAAGCTTATTAAGGTTATATCATACTCCAAGGAAGGTAGATCTCTTGAAACCCTAGCATTTGATTTGAGATTTATGAATGTTTTTGATGGATTTAGCTTGGTATGATTATAGTGATAATTATAAGCATGATTATGTAATTAGTTATATGATTTAAGATGCATGATGATTTTGATGCTAAGATCAGTAGCTTCTGGACTTGTGAGATGATTATTATGTGTATAAGTTGTATTGATGCCCGATGTGGCTTGGGTTGTTGATTGCGATTTTTGGAACGTTCGTATTATAGCCGTTATAATGCCGAAATTTCGTTAATCATTGAAAACCGTGCATCACAGTAGGTCTAATGGCTGAAACTGGACAAGTATCTAACATGCCCTTGTAGATCTTGAGTCGTAGATCATTTTGGAAAAAGAATCGAATCAAACAGACTTACGGTTTAGGATTTATGACCGATTTACTAAAAGTAGTTCAAATCCATAAACGAAAGTTCGTAACTGAAATTGAACCCTCGTAAAATATGTAAAGTCATGACGAATCTTGGTAAATAAATACTAGAGGTAAAAAGAAAGGTGTGAAAGAAAACCGTATGTCAAAAGTATCGTTTTTCGATTTATTAAAAATATTCGAGTCGAGGTTAAACGCGAACGAACCCCTAAAAGACGACTCTATTATAACTTCGGTAAAACACTTAGAAAACGGGCGATAAAAGTCGGAGTATAATATTGGTTCGTAACGATCGACTTTAGAACTTGTATGACTTAAGTATGTCCCAAGTGTAAGTACAGTGACATGTCGTATTAACGAACGAATGTCGGGTCGGATCAATGATAAAAGGAATCCACAAAAAGGGGTATAACGAGATAACTCGAGAACGTGTTTTGATTTAAGTATAACTTAACTTTTAAGATGTTAAGTGATTTATCCCGAATGCCTTGGCTATTTATAGATCACCAAGCTGACCCGGGACCCGCTACCACTACCCCTTACCGTACTCGACTACCAGGCAAGTTTCAATTCCCTTCTTTTAGGCTGTTGTTGTGATTGAATATATATATATATATATATATATATATATATATATATATATATATATATATATATGTGTGTGTTTTCTGTTATACATATGCCATAGCATGCATGCCTACTTTCAAGTTATATCGTTATGCTTGTTCCCTGATTGTTTATTGGCTTATAAATTAGATAACTAACGTATCAATTATAAGCCGGTTATTGTAAGACCCTCATAGAAGGGCGTATACATCTTATTCGTCAAATATAGACCGGGAGTCAATATTTCTTGATATATCGAGATTACCTCGGAGGAATATATTTAAGTATATATTTTCCATTATTTGGGCGACGAATATTATTTTAATATTCGTTCGAGATTATTTATTTAACGATCCTTACTTCAAATAATTATTTGAACGTAACCATTCGACGAATAATATTTTTCAATATTCATTCAAAGTCGAATAGATTATCGATTATTATTCCGAATATTCTTCTAAAGATTGGACTACTAAATGAATACTATTTGAATATCCATTTAGAATATTATTTTATTAAATGAATATTACTTTTGAATATTCATTTAAGATATTACTTACTTGATGAATATTATTCTAATATTCATCTGAAGCTTGATTTATTTATCGAATATTATCTCGAATATTCATTTAAAGCTCGGATTACTAAATGAATATTACTTGATATTCATTTTGAATATTATTCATTAAATGAATATTACTTTTTGAATATTCATTTAAATTCCTTATTAATTAATGAATATTATTTTGAATATTCATTTAAATATTTATTTATTCAATAAATATTATCCTGATATTTCTTCAGGGATTATTTTGAAAAATACTCTGATTAAAGATATTCTTTCATATTCCTAAATATTCTTTAAATATTTTTAATTCAATAAATATTCTCTGAATATTTATTCCATACTTAGAATAACCTCAATAAGGTTTATCTTCTTCGATTATTACGAAAAATATTTCGGGGTCATATTATTATTAATCTTATATCAAGAAAGGTTCTCAGACATCATTCTTCTTTGAGTCTATCTCCCTAATAATAAGGGAACCTTACTTGGAAAATGTTAATTATCTTGTCGACTTCCCGGTCATAAAGTATTCTCTTCACTCGCAACTCGGGTGCTATTGACTTATTAAGTCGTTGTTTACCTTCTCATCTTTCGAGGGGTAAGATGGTTGGAACAAGTTGATATTCGTTACCAAGCAATAGCTTGGAAGTTATTGGTGAATTTTCCTTTCCAACTAGATACGACTACTTTGTGGAGTCTTATCAACAAGTATTATACTTGGGGAAAGGGGGACGAACGTTACATTCAGAATCATGAATTCTATTTGAACTAGGAGTCGTGTAAGAGGCCGAGTAGCGCCGGTCCATCCCCTTTGGCCCAACCGTTGGCCGGGGAGAGCTAGTAAGGCGGTATACAAGTAAAGCCGTCAGTTCTTCCTTCTACCGGTAGTAAATCTAATTTGAGCTGTACGATCTCGACTGATCATCAAGATTGGAACAGCGGGCGCGGTGAATACTCCATCATTGGTTCATCATCCAAACTTATTTATTTCCTGCAACATGATTACTGTTGGCAGAGCTGGAAAAGTGTTCATAACTTGAATTGAAATCTTTTCATGCAAGTTCCTCTTTTTAATGACAATGAGAATATCTCGCTTACTTTTGATGTAGCAGATATTTCTACAAACAAATCATTTAAGTTACCTTGGAACTTCATCGTTCATATTATACTGGCATCATTTCCGTAAATGCATGGCATATGGTTTGAAAGATACTTTTGAACTGTTATATATTATTGTTCAGTTATATATTATTGTTGGTGGGCTATTGCTCACCCTTACTTTATTATTATATCACAACAACAGCTAGACCAGATGACTTGCACAAGGCGCACTCGACGCGGGCGAGGACGATGAGATTACTAGAGCTGAAGAAGAAGCTATTGGTAGGATATATTTATTCTTTCAGTACCAAGTATATGGTCTAGTATGACTTATGTAAATGGATGGCAAAGAGTATGTATTTATATTGAAATTCTTTTTGATTTTAAGAACTCATAATGTGATTAATAAAAATTTGATTGTTACTCTGATTTCATCTCTGGGACTATAACGGGTGTGTTTTACATTGTTGTGTTGGGTCATAGAGATGTAATTTATTTTATGTTAAGGAAAGTTCAAGTGTTGTGGACAGAATTGGAAACCGTAACGACCGGATCCCGGACCCCGGATTTGGGGGTGTTACAGAAGTGGTATCAGAGCGTACGTTATAAACCCCAGAGATGATGTGACGTTAAAACAATAAACTCACTAAGATAATAAGAACTCTTGCCAAGTTCATAGTCGGACTACTTCAAGTAGTACTGACATATAAAACCCTTATGGGAACTCTTAAGTATCATGATAGTAACTTAGCTCGTTCTCGTATCAACTAGTAAGGCGACAGACCTTGAGGCGTACGAGCAGCAGCATGATGATGTTTTATTATATGTTGACGATCGGATTGTGAATTCTGTAGAGTACCCTATTGAGGACTCGAAAGTGGTTCCAGCAGAGGAGAATCCTATTGAGGATGAGGAGTTTACTCCAAGGAAATGAGGGCTGTAGCCAGAGGGATAGCGAAAGTTAAGATTATAGTGCTCAGAGAAGTGAGCACAAAGAACTGAGATATTATTAAGAGAATTGAACTTTTATGTTGGATTTATAGCCGGACTACGAGAGGTAGTACCAGCAATTAAGACAGATTGGAAGGATTACTTGAGGTCTTATATGGGGATAGATAAAGATCCTTAGAGACTTTCAGATTAATGAGAAAGGAGTTAGAATGAGGCATGATTATCAAAGACGTCGATGTAGGACGGGGAGCACCCAGGAGCAGCTGAGATAGAGGCAACAAGTGCCATATTATCGGATAAATGGATTAGTGTGAATATTGTCAATGGTAATTCGCCATGAGAAGGTGGATTTCATGGGTTATATTTTATGAAAATTGAGATTATTGAGGTGGTTTTATTCAGCGAAATGTCCATATTATGAATGAACCAGCTTCGAAAGTAAAGATAGTGGAAAGTGATGGCCTGATTGGATAAAGTTATATAAAGTAGTAAGCGAGACGATGATCTCAGAAACTACCAGAGGAAAAGACCAGTGGGTCTATGATAAACTCGTAATATGACTACTATCAGGTACTAAGTATAAGTTTATTTTTAACTCAGTAAAATGGTGAATCAGGAACGTTATATGCATGTGATTCAGAAAAATATTAAATTCTTTCTTTTCCCCGAATAGATTATAGTAGTTACCTTAAGTCTATTCTGACACTGAATTGCAAATGGATCAAGTAATGCGATTAGTGGTTAAGAGGTAATAGAGAATGTTTTAAGATGAAATTGGTAACGACCCGGCGTTGGTGTTGCCTAACGGGAGAAGGAAGACTTTATGATACACTATGATGCATCTCATACAGGTTTAGGTGGTGTGCTTATGCAGCACGGCAGAGTAATTGCGGGTGCATTCGAACAGCACGGTACACCAGACTAGGATGGCCCTAGTAGTGCCAATTTTTATGAAACGACTAACTCCGACGGTAGTTTTCCTTCTGAAACCTGTGGTTAGGAAGACTGACATTTGATATTATCGACAACTAAGATGTATATGTATCAGGAAGAGGTGGCATGTTTCAGTTTGAAACTTTTGATTTCCCTTCTATGGGATATATATATTTAGTTCCTTTCTAGTGGTTAAACTTCCAACTTTATGTCAATAATTCCGTTATTATAACTGCTTATGATTCTACCTGCTTGGATGCTCATAGAACTATTCTCTAGGTTTCGAAATTGATCTTCATAGTGTTACCGGTGGTTGGATAGATTGACCAAAATTTCCTTGATTCTGGAAAGAAATTCAACGAATTTTGGCAAACCTTGTCTTTCTGATTATCAGAGAACATCATGGAAGAGAGTAGAAACTGGGGCGAACCCCGTGAATTGGGTAAAGTAGCCGCTATATGGGTTGGTGGATAGACCCCGGTTATCGCGATTGATTGTAGAAATACAATGATGAAGTGAGATTGGACGAAAACAGGAAATGTAAGTAAGAAACCGGCCGGACTGAGAAACTCTGGGATTGACTTAAGTGAAAAGACTATTATACCATGAATGGTAAGCTTACGTGGCACGTGGGATTGATAAGAATAGTTGAAAAGATAAAAGAGGAGGAAAGGTGACTGGAGACGGTGCCGAGAAGTCGATTAAGACCTATATGGAGTAAAGTTTTGGAAAGGTAGAAAGGTATCAAAGTAGAAGGCACTATGCCAGCAATTGCTAGAAAGGTAATGCTAATTAGCCAACCCCTAAAACCATATATTTTTATTTTAGTGTGGTCAGTTGAGGCCAAGTCACAAAGGATTATCAAGTGACTAGACCAGCAATGAAAGGACAAAGCAGGGTTGCTTCTAAGTAAGCGCCGACTGCAAGGGCTTTTGATATAAAGGAAATATTAATGAGATCGTAGGAATCTTCTACTGAACCCTTTGCAACCCATGTTTGGATTGGGAATTTACTAGACTTTTTGGAATGGGGTCACCCGTACTAAAGTGATTCATGTGTATATGATTGCCCAAGATTACGAGTAAAAATGGAAGTATAATGACTTGAGATGTATGATGTTGGGGTATTATAAATACCATGAATATATTATGACCAAGGAAGTAAACAATGAAGGTTTGTGAAGAGAGTATAGAAATGGTCAGAGATGGTTCAGTATGCTGTAGAAATTTTGTCTAAGGCAAGTACCTTTGAGAAAAACGATAAGTACTAAGAGATTCACGTTGAACTCGATCAATATCTTCCAGAACATCCTTGCTACCATTACCAAGTTCTGTAAGAGAGCAGATAGACATACGTTGTCTTTTGGAAGGTCAAATAGGCTGACAACTATCTGAAAGAAGAGGTTAGCATTAAGCCACCGATCGATTATCAAATGAGAATGATTGAAAAGAGACCCTTATTAAGGATACATGATTTGATTGCCAAGTATAGGATGCAAGAATTCCTTGGCAGTTGAATTAAGGATAGGATATCCATAAATTAAGACAAACCCTGGGGAATGCACAAGGGATGGCATTAACCCTAATAACGACATTATGACTTCAGATGATATGAGTTGGACTTGCTAAGGCAACAATGACCGGTAAGGATTATTAAAAAGAGTTCTGGAAAGAACATAGATAGAATTATTAGAGTATTGATCAATGACATTTTGATATACCCTGTACCCAGAAAATACAGGAGGAATGATGAGGATGACCTATGAAACCTTACAAGGAAAAAAAAAGTAATATTCCGAACTTCAAAATGGAAGTTTGGTAAGGAATGTATGACATAGTAACAATAATGCCAGATAAGGCATGTATGAAACCCTGAGGAAGTATGGATTGAACCTATAAAGGCTGAGATTATCCTAAGATAAGGAAAGAACTAAGAAAAGAAGTATCCTAAGTAGGATTGGGAATAAACGTGATAAAGTTCCCATGGGTAGGTGGAAGCAATGACTTATGGAAAAAAACTGATAAATATATTTTTCTCCATCAGCAGAGCTTAAGGGAGAATGCTTTCACCCAACAGTGATGGGAATGAGGTAGAAAAGTTTGAACTGGAATATATCCAGAGAACAAGGATTACCAGAAATTATTATTATCAGGAAAGGTCAATGAGGTGGCCGACAGTCTAAGTATAAAGAAATAATTACAAATGTTCATACCGAAGAAACAAAATGATATTTAGAAAGACCTTGAAGGTCATATCGGAGTGGAGGAAGTTACATTCCTTTTGATGATTGTGCAAGAATCGAAGGTAATAATAGTTTAAGTAAAGATTCGATTCGTGATGGAGTCTTAAGCATATTACGTACCTTAGAAGGTCCCGTTTTGAGGCAAACCAGGACCAGGATACAAAATTGACGAAGTAAATCGTTAAGTTTCCAGTCTTTTATGGAAGCTGCATGAGTGATAGTTTCATCAACCTGACATAGCTACGATGCTTGAAACTCTTCTGCAATTTTATCTACTTCATGTAATATCTACATCAAGTTCAGGAAGTGTTCCTTATGGATAAGGAATAGTGATTTCCAGAGAACCTACCCAGAGTACCACTCGATCGAGAGATTTGATTCCTTTCGAATTAAGGAGAAATTGATATTATAATAATGATGGATTAGTTGATACCCAATTGAGCCAAATTGATTATGAGGGAAATAATTTAAGGATAAAGACGGAGTCAGAGATTTTGGAATCTAGTTCAGACTAAGAGATTATGATGCCAGAGATATGAGGCTTGATTAGCTCATATGGTTGACCCCGAGGAAAGAGACACCAAGTATAATTATAATGATTTTGGGAGGTTGTACAAGGTTTTAATAAGCTACCAGATATCGATTTGGATGACATAATAATGAATATCGAGTGTTCAGAGCCTAGTGCTGCATCTCCCGTTAGCCCAGTAGGAATAAAAGAATTATCAACTCAGATGCGAGGATTGTTGAATAAGAGTACGATGAGACTCAGTGTGCCACCGTGAGGAACCGGTGTGTTGTAAGAAAGAAATATGTTAGCACAAGATTGTGCATCGAACCTCGAAAGTTTAATGAGTCAACATTGAGTATAGGTACTGTTGTAGAAGATTGTCTGAGCAGCACAGGGACGCTGTGTATTTTCCAAACTTATTAGGAAATGGGACATCACCGGTTGGAAGTTAAAAATCGAGGATATACCCAAGATTGTGAATCGCACTAGGTATAGACACTATGAAATTGTAAGTGATGTCATTTTGGGTTGACTATTGCACCCACAACTTTTTGGAATTTAATGAATTGGCTGTGAGTTATCTGAGATAGTTTTTGCCCTAAGTATATCGAAACATCTTATATATGAAGGAAATGTGCGAAATCAAAAAGGATCAAACATGATCGACTTTCAGACCTATCAGATCTGAAAATATGTGTGCTTGTATGTATATGAAGATTATGATTTGTGATAAAAGGATTAAGAGTCCTCGAACCAGACAACATTCCCCGCAAACAAATTCCCCAAGAGATTCGCCTTTCTTTCAGAAAGGAGAAGAGATGAGATAATAGAGAATGATTGAATGAACACAGGAGGTAGATTGGCATTCTGTGAGATGATTAAAGAAGAGGTTGGAACACCGGGGGTGATAGTAGTTAACAATGAGATAGCGAGGCCAAAACAGTGATGGCCGACGAGCTCGTTGCTAGACATCAAGAGTTACTCGAATCGGTTGTTAGAATACTCGAACTAGTTTCAATACAGAGTACCCCGTCGACAATAGAGTTGACATTTATACAGTGGAATTGGGAAATATCTAGAATTAATAGAGGATTCTGACAAGCAAGTTTTTGTTGATGTATTTCTGTGCAAACAAGATAGAGAATATGAGGTTCGAGATTTGTAATAAGAAAAGGTATCCTCGTGGAAGGAATTAACAAGATTAGAATGAAAGGAAGTTTAGCCCAAGATTCATTGGGCCATCTGAGAGTTTAAACGCGTCAGGAAGGTGGCCTATGAGCCATCCTCACCCAAACCGGTAAAATGGTCATAACATGGTTCATGCGTATGTGCCTCATCAGTATACTATAGATGCCCGGCATATGACAGAGTACGAGCAGATAGATATACATAATCGA
This sequence comes from Saposhnikovia divaricata, assembly GCA_036435485.1. NCBI lineage: Eukaryota > Viridiplantae > Streptophyta > Magnoliopsida > Apiales > Apiaceae > Saposhnikovia > Saposhnikovia divaricata. The sequence continues at coordinate 65,224,225 of CM071598.1, forward strand.
ATCTGAACTACGAAGGACAACCTGTGGAAATTATGAATAGAAAAGAGCAAGCGCTAAGAGATAAGGTTGTCAAGCTAGTGAGAGATTTGAAGAAAATCAAGAAGTGGAAGAATCCACCTGAGAAATAGAAAGTGCAATGGGATAGAAGTAACCCCAGTTATTCCTAAACTGATTCCGAGGACGGAATCCTTTTAAGGAGGGGAGACTGTAATAACCCGAATTTTGGGTAGAATTAAAACTTTTCTTATTGTGGTTAAAGAGCACTAATGAATGGTGGTTTCAAAGAATAATGATTGTAGTGAATGGATATTGCTTTGGACAATAATCCTGATGCATTGGTATATTGTCAGAATAGAGTAATTCGATGGTTGAGGACCTAGATAAGAATAATCTACCGTCCAGGAAGAAGCTAATGGATCCTTGAAGGGAAATGAGTACGTGCATAGTGTTTCCCATACGTGCATAGTGTTTCCCGTACGTGCATAGTGTTTCCCATACGTGCATAGTGTTTCCCGTACGTGCATAGTGTTTCTCATACGTGAATAGTGTTTCCCGTACGTGCATAGTATTTCCCATACATGCATAGTGTTTCCCGTACGTGTATAGTGTTTCCTGCACGTGAATAGTAATTCAGTGGATGAATAGTGGATTTTGTAAGTTGGAAAACTTTTCACGCCACCCTATGTACGGGACGTGATATGGATGTTTCGAAGTCATATTAGTAATACGCGGAGGAAATAAGTGAATGCAGAGACGATCGGAATTCAGAAATTCCAAATTCTTTTTCGGTATAATATTTGACCAGACAGTGGATTATATATTATTATAATCCAATAATTGAGATATTAACTTTGAGGATTTGATATTTTGGAATTTTATTATATTTGATTTTAGAAATTAGAACGAAAACCACTGAGACAGTGAATCAAGCGTTCTAGAAACTGCTGAAACTTTACAACGAGATTAAGCAATTAAGCGAACAAATCAGGGATTAAGGATCAAGATTGTGACAAGATTAAGTATCCTATATGATCATCAAGAGAATTATATCGAGTGGATTAAATTATTTAATCAAGGATTAAATCAAAACAATTTAGGAGTTAAGTGATTTAAATCACTTAAATCAAACAAGAAACAAAACAAATATCTACCAAGCTTCTCCAAGACTCTTTGCACAAGCCCCAAGGTGAGCCACCAGCCACACACATCCAATAATATCTAGATATTATGATCAAAAGGGTGAAGAAAGGAAAAAAAGCAAGCAAAAACACATTTCTCCAAAAACTGCCCAGCAGAACCAAGCTTAAGAAAAAAATTCATATCTCCATTTCTATCCATGATAAAATCACCAAATTTTAACCATAGCTTCTCTACTCCATGGGCAAGGTTCGTTCCAAATTTCATGGAAATCCAAGTACTATAGCCTAGTCAAATCCATGCTTAAAGTTGGAGGACAAAAACTGTCCAGGTTTTGATCAGTATAAAGATGGGGCTCAAAACCCTAGCTCCCATGGTTGGATTCTTGTGTTCTATAGCTCAAAATAAATCCCTTGAAGAGTAGAAGGTGTGGTAAAAATTTTAGAACCAAACTCTTAGTTTTTGATTTTATATGATTTTTACAAGATTGACGATGAATAGTGGATCTTAGAAACTAACTTTGTTTTCATGATTTCTTTGGATGATCTAAGGTTTGATTAAGCTAGACAAGGACCATACCAAGCTTATTAAGGTTATATCATACTCCAAGGAAGGTAGATCTCTTGAAACCCTAGCATTTGATTTGAGATTTATGAATGTTTTTGATGGATTTAGCTTGGTATGATTATAGTGATAATTATAAGCATGATTATGTAATTAGTTATATGATTTAAGATGCATGATGATTTTGATGCTAAGATCAGTAGCTTCTGGACTTGTGAGATGATTATTATGTGTATAAGTTGTATTGATGCCCGGTGTGGCTTGGGTTGTTGATTGCGATTTTTGGAACGTTCGTATTATAGCCGTTATAATGCCGAAATTTCGTTAATCATTGAAAACCGTGCATCACAGTAGGTCTAATGGCTGAAACTGGACAAGTATCTAACATGCCCTTGTAGATCTTGAGTCGTAGATCATTTTGGAAAAAGAATCGAATCAAACAGACTTACGGTTTAGGATTTATGACCGATTTACTAAAAGTAGTTCGAATCCGTAAACGAAAGTTTGTAACTGAAATTGAACCCTCGTAAAATATGTAAAGTCATGACAAATCTTGGTAAATAAATACTAGAGGTAAAAATAAAGGTGTGAAAGAAAACCGTATGTCAAAAGGATCGTTTTTCGATTTATTAAAAATATTCGAGTCGAGGTTAAACGCGAACGAACCCCTAAAAGACGACTCTATTATAACTTCGGTAAAACACTTAGAAAACGGGCGATAAAAGTCGGAGTATAATATTGGTTCGTAACGATCGACTTTAGAACTTGTATGACTTAAGTATGTCCCAAGTGTAAGTACAGTGACATGTCGTATTAACGAACGAATGTCGGGTCGGATCAATGATAAAAGGAATCCACAAAAAGGGGTATAACGAGATAACTCGAGAACGTGTTTTGATTTAAGTATAACTTAACTTTTAAGATGTTAAGTGATTTATCCCGAATGCCTTGGCTATTTATAGATCACCAAGCTGACCCGGGACCCGCTACCACTACCCCTTACCGTACTCGACTACCAGGCAAGTTTCAATTCCCTTCTTTTAGGCTGTTGTTGTGATTGAATATATATATATATATATATATATATATATATGTGTGTGTGTGTGTGTGTGTGTGTTTTCTGTTATACATATGCCATAGCATGCATGCCTACTTTCAAGTTATATCGTTATGCTTGTTCCCTGATTGTTTATTGGCTTATAAATTAGATAACTAACGTATCAATTATAAGCCGGTTATTGTAAGACCCTCATAGAAGGGCGTATACATCTTATTCGTCAAATATAGACCGGGAGTCAATATTTCTTGATATATCGAGATTACCTCGGAGGAATATATTTAAGTATATATTTTCCATTATTTGGGCGACGAATATTATTTTAATATTCGTTCGAGATTATTTATTTAACGATCCTTACTTCAAATAATTATTTGAACGTAACCATTCGACGAATAATATTTTTCAATATTCATTCAAAGTCGAATAGATTATCGATTATTATTCCGAATATTCTTCTAAAGATTGGACTACTAAATGAATACTATTTGAATATCCATTTAGAATATTATTTTATTAAATGAATATTACTTTTGAATATTCATTTAAGATATTACTTACTTGATGAATATTATTCTAATATTCATCTGAAGCTTGATTTATTTATCGAATATTATCTCGAATATTCATTTAAAGCTCGGATTACTAAATGAATATTACTTGATATTCATTTTGAATATTATTCATTAAATGAATATTACTTTTTGAATATTCATTTAAATTCCTTATTAATTAATGAATATTATTTTGAATATTCATTTAAATATTTATTTATTCAATAAATATTCTCCTGATATTTCTTCAGGGATTATTTTGAAAAATACTCTGATTAAAGATATTCTTTCATATTCCTAAATATTCTTTAAATATTTTTAATTCAATAAATATTCTCTGAATATTTATTCCATACTTAGAATAACCTCAATAAGGTTTATCTTCTTCGATTATTACGAAAAATATTTCGGGGTCATATTATTATTAATCTTATATCAAGAAAGGTTCTCAGACATCATTCTTCTTTGAGTCTATCTCCCTAATAATAAGGGAACCTTACTTGGAAAATGTTAATTATCTTGTCGACTTCCCGGTCATAAAGTATTCTCTTCACTCGCAACTCGGGTGCTATTGACTTATTAAGTCGTTGTTTACCTTCTCATCTTTCGAGGGGTAAGATGGTTGGAACAAGTTGATATTCGTTACCAAGCAATAGCTTGGAAGTTATTGGTGAATTTTCCTTTCCAACTAGATACGACTACTTTGTGGAGTCTTATCAACAAGTATTATACTTGGGGAAAGGGGGACGAACGTTACATTCAGAATCATGAATTCTATTTGAACTAGGAGTCGTGTAAGAGGCCGAGTAGCGCCGGTCCATCCCCTTTGGCCCAACCGTTGGCCGGGGAGAGCTAGTAAGGCGGTATACAAGTAAAGCCGTCAGTTCTTCCTTCTACCGGTAGTAAATCTAATTTGAGCTGTACGATCTCGACTGATCATCAAGATTGGAACAGCGGGCGCGGTGAATACTCCATCATTGGTTCATCATCCAAACTTATTTATTTCCTGCAACATGATTACTGTTGGCAGAGCTGGAAAAGTGTTCATAACTTGAATTGAAATCTTTTCATGCAAGTTCCTCTTTTTAATGACAATGAGAATATCTCGCTTACTTTTGATGTAGCAGATATTTCTACAAACAAATAATTTAAGTTACCTTGTAACTTCATCGTTCATATTATACTGGCATCATTTCCGTAAATGCATGGCATATGGTTTGAAAGATACTTTTGAACTGTTATATATTATCGTTCAGTTATATATTATTGTTGGTGGGCTATTGCTCACCCTTACTTTATTATTATATCACAACAACAGCTAGACCAGATGACTTGCACAAGGCGCACTCGACGCGGGCGAGGACGATGAGACTACTAGAGCTGAAGAAGAAGCTATTGGTAGGATATATTTATTCTTTCAGTACCAAGTATATGGTCTAGTATGACTTATGTAAATGGATGGCAAAGAGTATGTATTTATATTGAAATTCTTTTGGATTTTAAGAACTCATAATGTGATTAATAAAAATTTGATTGTTACTCTGATTTCATCTCTGGGACTATAACGGGTGTGTTTTACATTGTTGTGTTGGGTCATAGAGATGTAATTTATTTTATGTTAAGGAAAGTTCAAGTGTTGTGGACAGAATTGGAAACCGTAACGACCGGATCCCGGACCCCGGATCTGGGGGTGTTACAGATGATTTCTCTATTTCGGGTGATTCTTTTGATGAATGTCTTCAAATTCTTACACATGCCTTGGATCGATGCTTGGAGACTAATCTAGTGCTCAACTACGAAAAATGTCATTTCATGGTCCAAGAAGGTATTGTATTGGGGTATATTTTGTCTAGGAAGGGCATTGAGGTGGACAAGGCAAAAGTTGATGTTATTGCAAGTCTTCCCTATCCTTCAAATGTCAAGGATGTTCGTTCTTTTCTTGGTCATGCCGGATTCTATAGAAGATTTATCAAGGATTTTTCCAAAGTTGCTCTCCCCCTATCATCTCTTCTTCAAAAGGATGTAGAGTTTAAAATTGATGAAAAATGCAAGAAGGCTTTTGACCATCTCAAGGAAGCTTTAACTTCGGCCCCTATCATTAATGCTCCGGATTGGTCCCTTCCGTTTGAGATTATGTGTGATGCTAGCAATTATGCGGTTGGTGCGGTGTTAGGGCAAAAGGTTGACAAACGATCTCATGTGATTTATTATGCCTCTCGCACACTCAATTCCGCCCAAGTAAACTACACCACCACTGAAAAAGAATTGCTAGCTATTGTCTTTGCTCTTGACAAGTTTCGTTCGTATCTTCTTGGATACAAAGTCATTGTGTACACGGATCATGCCGCCTTAAGACATCTCTTGGCAAAGAAAGAGTCAAAGCCTAGGTTGATTCGATGGATTCTTCTCATTCAAGAATTTGACTTAGAGATCAAGGATAAAATCGGTGCCGAGAACCTAGTGGCGGACCACTTAAGTAGACTTGTGAGGGAGGAAGATGCTTCTCCTTTTCAAGAATTATTTCCGGATGAGCACTTATTTGGAATTCAAGGCGAGGTGCCATAGTATGCAGATCTTGTGAACTACATTGTGTGCAAAACTTTTCCTAATGGCATGCCTAAGTATCAAAGGGAGAAATTAAGGAGTGAAGCTAAACACTACATTTGGGATGATCCTTATCTTTGGAAACATTGTGCGGATCAAGTCTTGAGAAGGTGTATTCCCGAGTCGGAAATTGCTTCCATTCTTCAATTTTGTCATTCTTATGCTTGTGGAGGTCATTTTGGGAAAGATCGAACGGCAAGGAAGGTACTTGAATGTGGATTTACATGGCCAACTCTTTTTTGTGACTCTCACGATTTTTTTAAGCAATGTGAGCCTTATCAAAGAACCGGCAATATTGCAAAAAGGAATGAAATGCCCCAAACTCCAATTATTGTGGTAGAAATCTTCGATGTATGGGGTATTGATTTTATGGGACCATTTCCATTTTCTCATGGAAATCTCTATATTCTCTTGGCCGTTGATTATGTTTCTAAGTGGGTAGAGGCCAAGGCAACAAAAACGAATGATGGTAAGGCGGTTGTTGCATTTCTCAAGTCTCAAATTTTCAACCGATTTGGTGTTCCCAAGGCTATCATAAGTGATCAAGGTACCCACTTTTGTAACAAGTTGGTGGGAAATATTCTTAAATCTTATGGGGTCTATCATCGAATGGAAACGGCTTATCACCCTCAATCAAATGGTCAAGCCGAAGTTTCTAATCGGGAGATTAAGTCTATTCTTGAGAAGGTGGTGAAACCCTCTAGGAGAGATAGGTGTGTTCGTCTTGAAGATGCATTATGGGCATATAGGACGGCATTTAAAACTCCTATTGGTATGTCTCCTTACAAGTTGGTTTTTGGTAAGTCTTGTCATCTCCCCGTGGAGTTAGAGCACAAAGCTTATTGGGCAATCAAAGCTTGTAATATGGATCTTAATGTTGCCGGGGCTCATAGTAAACTTAACTTGCTTGAATTGGAGGAAATTCGTAACAATGCCTATGAGGATGCTCAATCGTATAAGGCTAGAGTAAAGGACTTTCATGATCGTTCGCTCGTTTCTAAATCATTTCATGTTGGGCAAAAGGTTCTCCTCTACAACTCTCGTCTCAAATTAATGCCCGGAAAGCTTCGATCTCGTTGGTTGGGTCCATTTGTTGTTGTAAAAATCTACCCTCATGGAGCGGTGGATTTGCGAAGTTTGTCTACCAACAAAGAATTCAAGGTAAATGGCCACCGTCTTAAGCCTTTCTATGAGGGATTTCAAGAATCTACCGTTGATGTCATCTCATTAGCGAAACCCCTTCATGGATGAGCTCTCGTTAGTTTGTGTGTTGGTGCTACGAGGCACATCCGGGAAGTTGAGCCACCGACAGTAAACAAAGGCGCTAATTGGGATGCAGCCCAAGGTACGCATGTATTTATATATTATGCGTGCGATAAATTTGTGTAGGTTTGAGGATTGATCTGAATATTAGTGAGTGGGGATTTCTTTTTCATTTATTTTAATTCATAAAAAAAAAGGGCAACCAAAAATATTCTTTAATTAATTATTATGTATTTTGTGGTGTGACTAATGAATTTTATAATAGATTTTAAAAAAAAAAAATAGTGACCCGCTCAATAATATTTAGTATCGCTAATTCCAATTTTATGATTTTTTTATATTTGTTCCACTCGTGCCTTGATGTGTTTGTTCATGTTTTCAGGAATTAATATTTTATTAAAGCATTCAAGGATTTATGTGACTGTTATTTGAAAAAAAAAAGTGTGTGTATAATTTTCTGCAATTTTGGAATTGCACGGGCGTGCAGTGAACTGTGCATCAGGCCGTGACATTTTAGAGCATTGTAACAATTTTAAGCAGATTTATTCACGGGCCTGTGCACGGCCGTGCAGCAGACCGTGAACCAATTCTACTCCCCTTCCAATTGCACGGGCTGTGCACTCTCTAAAAAAAAAAAACAAAGCAGAACTACTCTACCCACACCTCCGATCTACAACTCCTCCCATCTTCATCTCCAACCAAATCAACCAGCCCTTCACACCACTCTCCTCACACTCTTCAATTGTTCACCATACCTCCACCCCACTGCCTTCTCAATTCAAACCCAGCAAATCACCACGCCTGCAACTACAACCACACACGCCGCCCCGTCCCCTCCCACTCTTCAACCTCCGACCAGCTCCAATCTTTCATCTACTCCAACCCACCAGCTCGTTCAGCACCTCCAAACTGTTCTCCGTTTTCTCCCTCTTCTCAGCCTTTATCTCGCAACCTCCTGCAGCGCTACCAGCAAATCACCCTCCCTTCTCCCCTCCGTTTTCTTCCTTCATCCTCCATCTCCTACACTTCCACCTTCCGTAACTCAGGCGCCGTTCAACTCCTTCCTCACCACCGTGTCTCCGCCATTCCCCTCTCCACATCTGCCGTCTCTTCACCAACAATCACCTCACCCTTTCTCTTCTACGCACCAAATCACCACTTCTCCCCTACACCATAAATTCTCCCCCATCCCTCCATACCCACCACCTGCAAACACCAACACCCCATAATTCCCCAACCCACCACGCTGTTCACTCTCCCCTCCACCCATTCCCTTACCTTCTCCGTCGCCCTCCTTCATTCCCTTTCACCCCAACAACACAGCACATAACCCCCCTTCCCCGTTCAACCGCAACACCACCATTCCCCCTTCCTCTACTCCTCCTGAAAACCATACGAACACCACATCCCTCCACCCTTTCTTCTCCCGTTCCTCAATCGCCCCCCCCCCCCCGATTCATAACAAACGCAGTAAACCCCTCCCCCTGTTTTGTATTTTCTTTTTTTATATTTTTGTTTAGATTTCATTTTGTTTTGTTTTGTTTATTTTTTTTATTTATTTCATTTATTTTTTATTGAATGTTTTAATTTTGATTTTATTATTAATTAATTAGTTTATTATTATTATTATTATTATTATTATTATTATTATTATTATTATTATTATTATTTGTTTTCTTAAATTTTATTTTAACTTTTGTTTTATTTTTAATTTGATTTTAACTTGATTTTAGATTTTATTATTAATTGCTTAGTTATTTTATTTAATTTTATTTTAGTTTTAGTATTAAATTTGATTTTTGTTTTTATTTTTATTTCAGTTTTAAATTTGATTTGATTTTTATTTGATTTTTCTATTTTATTATTAATTGGTTAGTTATTTTATTTTATTTTATTTTATTTTATTTTATTTTTTAAAAAAAACAAATATTTTTATTATTTATATCTTCTTAATTAGTGTATTGCAGGGCTTTGAGGGGTGTTGGATTTTGGCTTGTTGATCATTATAGTTGAATTGGTTGTGGTATGTGGCGGTAATTCACTTCGGGGTTTGCACTTTTGGTGTTAAATTGGTTACGAATTGATTGATTGTGGTTTTATTGTTGGATTGTTGGTTATTTTGTGCTTGTGTTTGGTGCTTTTAGTGGGTGGTATTTGGCTTGTAATTTGGAGTGAGGATTTTCTAATCATGAGTGGGGTTTCTTCTAAACGGGTTAAGGGCAAGGACAAGGTCTCATCTAAGCGACAAAGGACTACTCTTTCATCTTCGGAGCCTCCAATTCATCTCACCCGTAAAGAATGTGAGGAAAAAGGTTTGCCATTGCCTCGTCCGCACTATGGCCTTGATTTACGTGCGGTTAAGCCAAGCATTTCTTTTACGGGTGCCCATCTTGAGAGGTACAAGGCCATTTCTACTCTTAAAACTTTTCCGTTACGTTATTTTAATTCATACGCCATGGAAAAGCTTGGGATTTTTGATGAGGTTAAGGACATTTTGGATAAATGTGGATGGCCGTTATGGATTCATATGGACGAGCCCACTTGTTCGGACTTGGTTTATGAATTTTTTGCGACGGTTGATTTTAAGTACAAACTGTTTGAGGGGAACAAAACGGATTATCGGTTAATCTTTCGGATGATGGGAAAGTGGTTTGATGTAAGGTTGGAGGAGATTTGTGATTGGTTCGGGTGGGAGTATAATGTTGGAGCTCGAAAGCCGCATGTTCGTTTTGCCGCTCCGTTTTGGCAAGTACTATCTTCGGGCCCTTGTTGGACCGCATCTCGGGCTAAATCAACTCAAATAAAGATGCCAAAGTTTAGTTACATTCACCGGGTGATGGTTCACTCGTTGTTCGGCAACGCGGGGTCTAATAGTGCGGTTTCCGTGCAAGAGCTTACCATTCTTTATTGGATGCATGAAAAGCAACAAATTGATTGGGGGTACTTCTTTGTCAAAAGATTAGTTGAGTTGTCTCGTCGGAAGAAGGGATCCATTATCATTGGTGGGTTTCTTACACGGATTGCTATTCTACTAGGCATCCTCCATCGGGATCGTTCTCCTATTTCGTGGATGGAGGGTCGAAATCCGGTAGCTACTGTGGATTTCAATGAGTTAAAGAACATGCATGTCATTGAGGGAGAGTACCATGATTTTCGCTGGACGGGACACAAATCAGCTCAGCTCCCTTGTCCCACATCCCCTCTTCGCACCGAGGGGGATCCGATTTCTGAGTCATTACCTTTGGCGATTCATCGAGGGGATTCTTTTTCTCATGGTCATTCTGAGGAGTTCTCTGAGCCTCAACCGGCCTACTTACAACGCATGGAGCAGTCCATCAAGGATCATGTTGATATGCAGTTTTCTGAGCATCGGGTATGGATGGAGCAGTTTTGTGCCTCGATGATGGCTCAGAGTCAGGCTAGTTCTCGGGATTCACCCTTGGATCCTCCTCATGATGTTTGAGTTTCTTGACTTTCCCTACGGTTCCGGTTACTTATTTTTAGGGGAGTTTTCTTTCACTTTTGTTTTTCCCTAATTTTTACTTGTCATGCATGAGGACATGCCATGTTTTAAGTGGGGGAAGGATTGTTCATTTTGATGTCCGTTTTGTTGCCTGTTTTGTTTGCATTTGGAAAATAAGTTTAGTCATGAGTGCACTTGTTTGTAAAATTTATGACATTGTGAGCTTGTAGCTTTGTTTTCTCCTATTACGTGTCTAGCATTATCAATTTGATGTGAATCTATAAGTTTGATGCAACTTTTTGCACACACTCACACTTAAAATGACATGAAAAGTCTAGATTGTTTGTAATTAAATTGTGACATGACGATTATCTCTTAGAATGCATGGAATCAAATCGAGAAGATGTTATTACAACTTAAACCTTGTGAGGCCTTGAACGATGATTCTTTTGCTTGTGTGTTGCTCCCTCTTTATGTGTGTTTGTTGCTCTAGGGCTTGCATTAAACCTTCATTCATGGATGCACCATAATAAGGAAATTCTATTTAGGATAACATTTTTTGGCCTTTTAGCTTGTGAACCATGAAAATAATCCCTAGTTACCCCCTTTGAAGCTTATATCCATATTTTTCTTCGTCACTCTCCCCTTTTATACATGAGTCATAGCCAAATACTTCACTCTCGACCTAGTTGAGCTAGTTGAGTCTTGGAAAGAATTGATTGATGAGCATGTGAATTTGGAAAAGTTGTGAAGAGGAAGAATTCTATTTATTGTAAGCGGGAACTAGTTCGACGTGTATATCTAGATGTGGTTCAAGGTTCATTGTAATATTTATATATAATGCATCCCCTTTGCTAAAAAAAGCAATAAGAAAGGGGATGTTAAAAAAAAAAGAAAAAAGCAATAAATCTTTGTACATTATTTTTATTCAATTTTCTTGGTAAATGTGGTTGTGTTTTGTAATTGTAAATGAGTGAAGATATTCTTTAGTTTGGAATTTGGTGGATGAAGCGAGCAAGCGTCATTTTGACTCAACTAGCGAAACTTTTACACCTTCTTTGAACTTAAATTTTCATACCTTCACCCTAGCATCATTACAACCCATTTTATGAATTCCTTGTTTTTGGTGCAATCCGGAATTTAGGTGGACATGCAAGGTTAAGTAGAGCGCATGCATTTAGACTTGGAGTTGAGTGAAATCTCTAGCCCATACTTGTGTGATGCATAATTGAGAGATGTGAGATTTTTCACCATACAATTTCATCTTCTTAATGCGAAGCCATGTATGCTTTGTGATCATCTTGTCTAGTGTTCACGATTGAAGTGCATTCATTCTATCTTTAATGTCATGGTTACATTTTGCACAAGGTGTGTTATCTTGATTCTTGAATTGGTTACTAGCTCGTTATAGTGGATGACAAGGTGAATAGCTCTATATGTTTGATTTTTGTTACAAGTGGACGACTCGGACATGTGAGTGTAGTAGTTAGTTTAATTAGTATATATTGTTAGTTTCTTGTTTATTAGTGATTTTTGTGATTTTGTGGGTACATCATCTATAAACCCTCACGAGACCTCACTCGTCCACTAGGGCTACCTAGGGGTTCCAAGGGCTTGTTGCATATGCCAAATGCAACCGTGATCACCTACGGAAGTGGTACTAGTTAGGAGTATAGGGTGTTGCTAATATTAGTTTGCTCGGGACTAGCAAAGTTCAAGTGGGGGAAGATTTGATAACGTGTATTTTATACACGTTTTGTCATTTATTCTCTTACATTTTTGTTAGTTTCAAATGTTGTTTTATCGATATTAATTATGTTTTCATCTTTCAGTGCCTCATGCTTAATGGTTGAAAAGATGGATTATTTTGGGCTTGAAAGCAAAGATTATTGAAGAGGGAAGTTAGAAGATGCAAGCTCGCGTTTCCGGGAGATTTTTATTGTGTTATCTTGAAGATTTTATCTCGCACGGGCTACTGCACGGCCGTGCAACAAGCCGTGCAAAGTGTTCCAAGTAGTGCAGATTGTGTAGTTTTTCTCACGGGCAGTTGCACGGCCGTGCAAAATCCTGCTGTGTATTAAAAGAAGCCAAACCCTACATCTTATAACATCTTATCTTCTCATCTCATTGTAGCCTCTTTTCTAAGCCTCTTCAAGAACAAAAACCTAGGGTTAGTAGGAGTTAAGAAAACATTAATTACTTATAATCTAGCATTGATTATGAGTAACTAACTTCATATATTTGGCTCAAGGAGGATCTCTTGTATCAAAACCCATTTCATTTTAAGTAAGATCTATTTCACTCTATCTTGAATTCTTGAGTTGTATTGTTTATGATTTTGTTTGGAGAATTGTAAGTTGCTTCAATTTGCTTCTCTTGTGAATTCAATTGCTAATTGTTTGTGCTAATCCGTAATTGTTAGTACATTCATTGTAGTAGCACAAGGTTTAGTTTACCTAAATCCTCAAAATTCAAGTGCAAATACCTAGGTTGAGCTCCTCATCCTTGGGTTTGTCCTAGCCCCTCTTGTTTGATTCCTTGATTTGGTTAAATTAGTAGTGCTTCATTATTGGTTGCTATAATCAAGAGAACTAATTTATGTGCTTCACTAAATTAGTGTTTATAAAAGAGAATTAAGTGATTGTGTGCTTCACCAATTATCCTGGTTAGGTAGAGTTGTTTATTTCTTGCTTATATGTATGTGGGTGAAGAGCTTGAGTTTCCATAATCCTTGGGTCAAATATCTCTTTATCTTGTTAATTTAAACATTGTGCCTTGTTGTGTTGGAAAATTTGGATGATTGAAAGTTAATTAATTATAATTCTCTAGCAATTTATTTCTTGTAGTCAAGGTGTTTGATAAAATACCACAACCAACTTAAAACCCCCCACCAATTTACTTCACTCTAGTATTGAACACTATTCCCTTGGGTTCGATCCCTACTTGCCACATTTGCTATATTTTATAGTTAAGTGCGAACATAGTAGATTATAAACATTTATCTTTCAATTTGGCGCGTCGACGACGGGCGTGGCCAGTATGCATGAAAGTATTTAGAATTTGAGTCTTCAGATTTGAGCCAATGTTGTTTAGCCCTTTGGCGCCAGAAATCCTCTTGCTAAACTAACAACTTAAAATATTTTTTCATGGAGTCCTCATAACATTGGACCAAAAAAGCGTCTGACCTACCCCTGTATTGGTTCATTCTATGTCTGCTCCGATTTATTCGTTCTTTAAAATTCATCCCCATGTTCTCTCCCCATGACTTGAGCTCCTTTGCGCATCTGTCTAATTTTTCATAAAAACTATAGCCTATGTTCAGATTCCATACCTTTTCTACAACCTTGCTGCAACCAACTTCCCTGAACCATGAGTTCTCAAAATGGAACCTGAAACCTCTTGGAATTCGCCTCCACACACTAACCTGTAAATGAAGAGCTGAATGGTCCGAAGAAGGAGCAATGAGATTCATTAATTTACTTGAAGGGAATAAACCTAACCAATCATCATTTACACAAACACGATCTAGTCTTTCTTCCACCCATCTCGAAGTTCCTCAACTTTTCTCCCATGTAAAAGAATGGCCTTCCATTGCCAAATCCGATAAACCACTATCTGCTAGAGCTTCTCTAAAACCATTTATAAACCAGTTAGGATGCGGATGCTGTCCTTTTTTCTCACTGGTTCTGAGGATGTCGTTGAAGTTTCCTATAACCATCCAAGGTAATGAAGATTGCTGAGATAATGCTCTTAAAAGATTCCATGATTCTTTCCGCTTGCTCCGTTCTGGATGCCCATAGTAACATGTCATTCTTCATCTAGCTACATTCTCCATTTTTATTTCTGTATCTATGTGGTTCTGAGAGTAGGATTTTATAGTAACTAAATCATTGTTCTTCCAAAAAATAGCCAATCCACCTCCATGACCAGGTCCTGCTACTGTAAATAACCCCTCATAATTCATCTTTGCCCTAATAACTTCTATACGGTTATGATCTATCATAGTTTCCATCAAAAATACCACCATAGGCTTTCTCAATTGGACCAAGTCCAATAAAACTTGAACTATATAACGGTTGCCCAAGCCCCTACAGTTCCAAGCTAATGTACTCATTGTGGCGGGCGGGCCTGGAGACCAGGACCCGCCAATGCCAAGTTTTTTTGGTTCTGTCCAATTCCATCAGTCATGTACACGTCTAATTCCTTCCCTTCATTTTCATGGCCCATTATCAATTCATTATTCGGCCCATTTTCATTTGTACGCGGTCTATTCAAATTTCCCATGATAACTCCTTCTTTTGAACGTATATGATCTCGTCCCAAATTCCCGCTCCCAAATATCTCTCCTTTTTTTCCTCCTGTGTTACACTGCATATCCCTACAATCTTGGAAATGTGTTACCGAAACTTCCGTCTTACCTGTAGGACCCCTCTCATCTCCCTCCTCATTCTCCCCCATCTTTCTCGGGAGCAGTTTTCCTCCATTGACAGTACGAAGCCATTGATTCTCCTTTGCACCAACTTGGTTCTTCATTGGTGCTCTAAGAGATGCATCGTATACCCTGACGCCACTGTTTTCTTTATCATCAAACAAAGATTCACAGAACTTCTCAGAGTGGCCAATTAACCCACAATAAAAACAAAACGAGGGCAGACGCTCGTATTTGAATTTTATCCACATCCACTCTCCTTCAGCTTTCTTAATGCGCATTTTGCTCTTTAAAGGTAAATAAACATTGATAGCCACCTTGATACGTAAGAACTGTTTCCATAAGCCTTGAAAATTTTTTGGGTCTGACACTAAGAACTTCCCAACATAGTTGCCAATCGATTTTAAAATGGACTCCGAGTTAAAAACCAATTGGTAAATCGTAAATCTGGATCCACATATATAGCTCTTTCAGTTTGATTTCAGATAATTGTTCACCCATCTCCAACCTTTTGATTAATAGCGCCTGATTATTAAACGTCCAAGGGCCATCATCTAAGACCCTCTGCATATCCAGTTCATGAAAAAACTTAAACAAAAATAGATTTGGGATGAATGTCTCTTCCATGAAAACCCCTTTTCACTGGTCTCCAAATAGCCGCTAAAGTATCCTGCATCGCTCCAAAGCTGATTTTTCTGCTTGTCAAGAAACTTCAAACCAAACATAAAGCCAAGTCTGTTGTTGGACCTTCCTCATTGGCATCCTCTAGAATCAGGCCTTCATCATCCTCGTCGTTGATCGAAAGATTTGCGTAGCCCTCCTCCAGTGTTTGTTTAGATGAACTCGCCATGTGGAATGAAAACAGAAATGCAAATTGAAAAGACAAAACCTAATAACACGTCAAAAGGCGAGACCTTCTAAAACTCATTAGAAGATGAGACTAATTTAAATAAGTTAAATCAACAGGTACTGTACCGTACCGATCAACCAAATTTTTAATGTTTCGTCTATTATATAACAGTATAGATCATATACTAATGCGTCCTACTTGTTTAGGGAGTTGATTTTACATGTCAATTCCAGTAACAATACTTATACTCATTCCTTATTATTATATAGTAATATATTTGAAAAGAGAGAAAAGAAGTAGAAAAAAAAGAGGTAGAAAAAATGAGGGAAATGAATTTTTTATTCATAAAAATGAAATAAGTAATGGCTAATGGTTATTTATAAATAGGTAATAGGATGCTTGTTCTAGTGATTTAAGTAATCACTAGGACATTACTAGTTTAAAACCGGTGCGATGCATGGATGTTCTTTAATATATAACGGAAACTCTTTTTAATTTGAATCAAAAGTTTTAAGACATGATTTTTGTAGGCTTAAAATTTTAAATGATATAATCTGATAATAATTATATATGTTGTCCGTGATATTTTTAGAAAAGGATGAATTTTAGTTTGAAAATACAGAAAAATGATATGTTTTAGCTGAAAAAAGTAATCGGTTAGTTATTAGTTATTATAATATTATTATTATTATTATTTTATTTTACTTAAATAAAGCTACTCAAATAGGTTTTACTGGGAAAAAAATAAAAAAATACAAAAGGTAACGTATTTTAGCTGAAAAAGGTAATTGATTAATTATTAATAATTAAAATTATAATTGTAATTGTAATATTTTATTTTATTAAATAAATTGCTCGATCATAGTGTTTTTAGAAAAAAAAATTTAGTTAGATAAAATATAAAAGATAAAGCGTAAAAAAGGAAATTGATTAGTTATTGAAAAATAGAAAAGGTAACATGTTTTACTTGAAAAAGAAAATTTATCTGTTATTAGCAACTATAAATAATAAATTAAGGACAATTAAAATAAAAAATAAAATGTATGTTACGTAAGGGAAATAAGTTAAATGAACAAGTACCGTGCCGACCGACCGACAAACCAAATGTTTAATATTTCGATTATTATAATATTAAAAGCTTAAAACCCGTGCCATGCACGGATTTTCTTTAATATGATATGATTTTTTCAATAATTTTAATGAATTTTATATATATATATATATATATATATATATAAATTTTGTAGGTTAAATTTTTAAATGATAAGATTTGATAATATATATATATATATATATATATACTATTATAAGCGACGATTATTATAATATTAAAAGCTTAAAACCCGTGCCATGCACGGATTTTCTTTAATATGATATGATTTTTTCAATAATTTTAATGAATTTTTTATATATATAAATTTTGTAGGTTAAATTTTTAAATGATAAGATTTGATAATATATATATATATATATATATATATATATATATATATATATATTTATACTATACTATTATAAGCGAAACAGGGTATAATCGGTCGGTCGGTTAACACCTTCCCAAGGAGTATAGTAACACTTTCCAAAAAATAAAAAATAAATAAATTAAAATATATATATATATAATTTTATTTTGCAAAAAATAAACTACATATTTAACTTAATAATAAACTCTTTAATTATTACATACTCTTTCAATTATATTTGAAATAAAATCACATATTTATTAGCAAATTTACAAAAAATTATAAATCAACAAAGTAAAGACAATCTAAAACTATCTAATAAACAATAAAATTTTAACACGTATTTAACAATCAAGTGAAAACTGTCAAACTTACTCTCAATTGTTTATATATTTAGAAATACTTAACATATTTAACCCTTAATTTGTTTCATCAACATAAATGGAACTGAGAGAGTATGTAATTTTTTAAAAATAAAAAACCACATGTTTTATAGAATTATAAATGTTTTCAATTATATCTTGATTAGAATCATCGCCCGCACAAACTTACTTCTACGTTTCTTTCTTCTATTATTCTAGGTAACAAAAATAAATTATAAAAATATCTATTGAATTTAAAAACATTTAACAATAAATTTAAAACTAATGTTAAATGATATTTATTTATGTCATGAAATTAAGTATGAAACATATATAAATTTAAAATTATTAATATAATTAATTAAAATAAATTAAAATTTTCTATAAAATCAAATAATTAATATATTAAATAATAATAATAATGATAATGATAATAATAATAATAATAATAATAATAATAATAATAATAATAATAATAATAATAATAATAATAATAATAATAATAATAATAATAATAATAATAATAATAATAATAGATAATAGCCCGTGTTTTGTACGGATTGGTTGGTTAACGCCTTCCAAAAAAATTGTTAACACCATCCTAAAAATAACAAGTTAAAAAATTTATATTAAAAAATATAATTGAAAGAGCATGTAGTTGAATTTCAGTTGAAGTATAACTCATAAAGTATGTATTTATGTAAATTATGTGTTTTATTTTTTTTAGTAAATTATAGTATATATTTTAATTTGTTTTTTTAGAAATGCGAATAAATTTTTTAGAAAGATTTTAACTAACCAACCAATTATACCCTATTTTCCTTATAAAAGTATAGTACATATAGATAGTATATTTATTTTTCTTTTAATTTTCCTTTTTTTAATTTGTTTACTTATTAATAAATTTTTATATTGAAATTGTTTATATTAATTTTAAAAGATATTGGTTCTCGAAAGAGTCTGAAGAGAAGTTGGGTGTTGGTGGAGAATTCTAATGGAAATATAATCGAAATATTTTTTAATTTTAATTAAAATTAAATACATTTTAATTTATTTTTTTATTAAAATAACGTGTAAAAAATTCCAAATTCTGTAAAATTACATATATTTATTAAAATTAAAAAAACACATGTTTTATAGAATTATAAACGTTTTCAATTATATCCCGATTAAAATCATCGCCTACACACATTTCTTACTACGATTCTTTCTTCTACGATTTTAGGTTATAAAACATTAAATAATTTTTAAATTTTAATTTTTGAATTCTTAAGATATTTAAAATAAATTTAAAAATAAAGTTACATTAATGATATTTGTTTATGTTATGAAATTAACATATTTAAAATTAATAATAAAATTTATTAAAATAAATTAAAATTTTATATTAAATCAAATAATTTATGTATTAATTCATAATAATAATAAATTGTAGCCCAAAGCACGGGTTATATATATATATATATATATGTGTGTGTGTGTGTGTGTGTGTGTGTGTGCCTTATTATTTCTGAAAAAGGAAAAATTTAGTTATAAGATGTAGATTAGATGATACGTTTAAGCTAAAAAAGGTAATCACTCAATTATTAACTATTATAATATTATTTTATTGAATGCAATTTTCCGTAATACTATTTAAAAATAAGAGGTTTTAGTAAAAGAAAATAAGAAAGGTAACGTGTTTTAGCTGAAAATCTAATTTGTTAGTTAATAGTAATCATAATAATATAATATTATTTTATTAAATATTATTGCCCGTAATATTTTTAGAATATAAAAAATAACGCGTTTTACCTAAAAATGAAATTAATTGGTTATTAAAAAATAGAAAAGATAACATGTTTTACCAATAATATATATAATAATAAGTGTTACTATAATAATGAAATTATATTAAGTGTTCTACAAAAAATAATTATTAGTTTTACTTATGTTATGATTAAATATTGTTGTTCAATAATAAAACGGTAGAATCGATTAGTTAAAAGGAAACCAGGACAATAATAAAAAATTAGGTATTGATTACTTGCTAAAATTGTAGTATTGATTACTAACCAAAATTGTTTGAATGCATTAATTAAAGAAAATATTGTAATTACCTGCCATATATGCATTGGTTTGAAATTCATATACATTTAATCTTGACCATATATTCACTTGGCTTAGATTGGTACCCTAAGTTTTCTTAGGGATGAAGGTTTTCTTGTGAGCCCCTCCCTATATATATATATTGGTCATATTTTTTCTAAAAAAAGATGTAGATAAGAAGATACGTTTTAACTGAAAAATGTAACCAGTCAATTATTCATTATTATGATATTATTTTATTTAATACCATTATCCGTAATAGTATTAGAAAATTAGAGGTTTTAGTAAGAGAAAATATGAAAGGTAACGTTTTTAGCTGGAAATGTAATGTGTTAGTTAATAGAAATTTATCCGTAGTATATTTAGAATATAAAGTATAATGTGTTTTACCTCAAAATGTAATTAATAAATTATTAAAAATATATAAAAGGTACATGTTTGTAACAATAATAAATTTTTAAGTAAGGATAAGTACGTAATAAAAGAAAGTAAGAAAATTTGATAATTTAGTTTAAAAATATAGAAAAGATATTACGTTTTACCTGAAAATGGTAATCAGTTAGTTATTAATAATTATCATTTTTTTTAGTTTTTTTAAATAAATAGAATGGCCCGTGATATTTTCGAAAAGAAGACGTTCTAGTCAGAAACGTTAGAAAATATAATGTGTTTTAGGTCAAAAAGGTAATTGGTTTGCTATTAGGAATTATAATATCGTTATTTTATTTTATAAAATAGAATTACATATTTTTACCAATAATTAATATTTAAGTAGGGATAATTAAGTAAAAAATCAAGTTTGAAAATGATATATTTTAGTTAGAAAATTTAGAAAATATATTTTCTTTTAGCTGGAAAAGATAGTCAATTAATTGTTAGTAATAATAATATCATTAGCTTATTTCATTAAGTAGAACGACCATATTTTTGGAAAGAAGTTATTTTAGTTAAAAAGTTTGAAAAAGTAATAGCTGAAAAATGTAATTGGTTAGTTATTAATTTATTATTAGGAGAAAATCGACCTTATTTTTGAAAAGAAAATATTTTAGTTAAAAAGTTTTAAAAAGTAATAGCTGAAAAATGTAATTGGCTTTTTTAATTTATTATTAGGAGAAAATGAGATATTTTAGTTTGAAAATATAGAAAGAATATTACCTTTTAGCTGAAAAAGGTAATCAATTAGTTATTAGTGATTATAATATAATTAGTTTATTTCATTAATTAGAACGACCTTATTTTTGGAAAGAAGATATATTAATTACAAAAGGTAATAGCTGAAAAAGGTAATTGGTTAGTTATTATTTAAAAGAAAATGTGATATTATAGTTTGAAAATATGGAAAATATATTATCTTTTAGTTGGGAAAGGTAATTAGTTAATAGTAATTATAATATTATTAGTTTATTCATTAATTAGAAAGACCAAATTTTTGGAAAGAAGAGATTTTAGTTAGAAAATGTAATAGTTGAAAAAGGTAATGGATATTACCTTTTAGGTGAAAAAGGTAATCAATTAGTTATTAATAATTATAATATAATTAGTTTATTTCATTAATTAGAACTACCATATTTTTGTAAAGAAAATATTTTAGTTAGAACAGTTAGAAAAAGTAATAGCTGAAAAAGATAATTAGTTAGTTATTATTTAGAAGAAATTGAGATATTTTAGTTAGAAAATATTAAAAAGATATTACCTTTTAGCTAGGAAAGGTAATTAGATATTAGTAATTATAAGATTATTAGTTTATTTCATAAATTAGAACGACCATATATATTTTTGGAAAAAAAAGAGATTTTAGATAGAAAAGTTAGAAAATGTAATAGCTGAAAAAAGGTAATTGGTTAGTTATTATTTAGGAGAAGTGTTGGAAAGAGTTGCATATAATAATTTGAGAAAAGATTGTGTTTTGGTTTTTTATAATTAAGTAAAATAATTAAGAATAATAAAGTAAAATAATTAAATAAGATAAGTACTGTACCGTACCAAAACTTTTTATGTTTCGTCGTTTATAATATAGTATAGATTACTAGCTTAAAACCCGTGCGATGCACGAATTTTTTTTAATATTATATGAGTTTTTTTTATTAATTTAAATTAATTTTTTTAAAACATGAATTTTGCAGGTTTAAATTATTATATGAGATGATTTGATAATAATTATATAAATGTTATCCGTGATATTTTTAGAAAATGAGGGATTTTAGTTTGAAAATATAAAAAAGATGATTAGTTTTAGTTAAAAAAAGGTAATTGGTTAATTGTTAGTAATTATAAAATTATTATTTTATTTTATTAAATAGAATGCCTCTAATATGATGGGAAAAAGAAAGGATTTGGTTACAAAAAATTAAAAAGGTAACATGTTCCATGTGAAAAAGGAAATTGATTAGTTTATAATAATTATAATTTAATTACGTTATTTTACTAAATACAATTGCTCGTAATGTTTTTAGAAAATGAGAAATTAATATTGTCCGTGATATTTCTATTAAAAGATGGATTTTAGTTAGAAATATAGAAAAATGATACATTTTAGCTGAAAAAGGTAATCAGTTAATTATTAATATTATAATATTATTATTTTATTGTATTAAATAGTTATGCCAGTGATATAATTGGAAAAAGATATATTTTAGTTAGAGAAAAAAAAGTTAATGTGAAAATTAAAAGGTGACATGATTTATGTGAAAAAGGTAATTGATTAGTTTATAATAATTACAATTTAATTATGTTATTTTACTAAATAAAATTGCTAATAATGTTTTTAGAAAATGAAAAATTAATGTTGCCCGTGATATTTCTAGAAAAAAAGGTAATTTAATTGAAAAAATAGAAAAGATGATACGTTTTGGTTGAAAAGATAATCGGTAAATTATTAGTATTATAATATTATTATTATTATTTTTGTTAAATAGAAACGCCCGTGATATAATTGGAAAAAAGAGAGGTTTTAGTAAGAGAAAAGAAAAAAGGTAACGTGTTTTGGTTGAAAAAGATAATCGTTCTTGTATAATTGGAAAAAGAGAGATTTTAGTTAGAGAAAAGAGAAAATGTAATGTGTTTTGGATAAAAAAGGTAATTGATTAGTTAATTGTAATTATAATTTAATTATGTTATTCTATTAAACAAAATTGCTCGTAGTGTTTTTAAAAAGTGAGAAATTTTAGTTAGATAAAATGTAAAATATGTTGTATTTTACCTGAAAAATGAAATTATTTAGTTACTGAAAAATAGAAAAGGTAATATGTTTAACCTGAAAAATGAAGTTGATTAATAAAGGAAAAATTTTAGTTAGATAAAATATAAATGATGTTGAAAAAGGAAATTATGTAGTTATTGAAAAATAGAAAAGAAAATATGTTTAACCTGAAAAGGGAAATTGATTAGTTAGTAAGAAGAATTTTATTTGTAATGATTAGTTAGTAGGATGAATTTTATTTGTAATTGAGTAAAGGTAAATAACTAAAATCAACAGGTACCGTACCGACCGACGGACCGACCGACCAAACTTTTAATGTTTCGGCTTTTATATAATAGTATAGATATAGATTGTACAGATAGTATAAATTGAAATACCATTTTTTTGATAGATTACTTATACTAGCTTAAAACCCGTGCGATGCACAGATTTCTTTTAATATTATATGATTTTTTTATTAATTTGAATTAATTTTTTTAAAATATAAAATTTGCCGGCTTAAATTTTTCAAATAAGATGATTTGATAATAATTATATATATTATCCATGATAATTCTAGAAAAGAAGGAATTTTAGTTAGAAAATATTGAAAAGATGATAAATTTTAGTTGAAAAAGATAATCGGCCAATTATAAGTAATTATAAAATTATTTTTTAAATTTAGTAAATATAATGCCCGTGATTTAATTGGAAAAAAAGAGATCTTAGTTAGAGAAAATTAAAAATGAAATATGTTTTAGTTGAAAAAGGTAATTGATTAGTAAAGTAATTATAATTTAATTATGTTATTTTACTAAATAATATTGCTCATAATGTTTTAAAAGAGGAAAAATTAATGTTACCCGTGATATTTTTAGAAAAATAAGGATTTCAGTTAGAAAAGATGATACATTTTACCTGAAAAAATTAATTGATTAATTATTAATATTAGAATATAGTTATTTTATTTTATTAAATAGAACCGCCCGTGTTGTAATTGAAAAAGAGAGATTTTAGTTAGAGAAAATAGAAAAGGTAATGTGAAAATTAAAAAAGTGAAAAGGTAATTGATTAGTTTATAGTAATTATAATTTAATTTATGTTATTTTACTAAATTAAATTAATCGTAGTGTCTTTCGAAAGTGAAAAATTAATGATTTCCGTGATATTTCTATAAAAAAAGGAATTTTATTTATGAAATATGGAAAAGATGATACGTTTTAGCTGAAAAAAATAATCGGTAATTATTAGTATTATATTACTATTTTAATTTATTAAATAGGACCACCCATGATATAATTGGAAAAAGAGATATTTTAGTTACAGAAAAGGGAAAAAGTAACGTGTTTTGGTTGAAAAAGGTAATTGATTTGTTAATAGTAATTATAATTATAATATAATTATGTTATTTTATTAAACAAAATTGATCGTAGTGTTTTTATGAAAGGAGAAATTTTAGTTAGATAAAATATAAAAGATATTGTGTTTTACCTGAAAATGGAAATTAAATAGTTAGTGAAAAATAGGAAAGGTAATATATTTAATTTGAAAAAAGAAATTAATTAGTTAGTAAGATGGATTTTATCTATAATTAAGTAAGGGTAAATAAGTAAAATGAATAGGTACCGTACCGACCAAACTTTTAATGTTTCGGCTTTTATATAATAGTATTGATATGATACGATTGATGTTTTTAGGTGTTTATAAAAGGTAATATCTTCAATTAAAAGTAAATGTAAAAAAGGGTAATTAATTAATTACCATTAATTATATTATGTTATTATTTATTTTAGGAGTTTTAATAGTATAGATATCATATATATTTTTTTATAATAAAGGGTAAATAAGTAAATTCACGAAGTACCAAAAAATAGGTACCGAAACACTGGTGCCAAAACTTTTAATGTTTCTGCTTTTATATAATAGTAATAGCTTACAACCCGTGCTATGCACGGATTTCTTTTGATATGTATTAAATTTTATTTTATGTTACAATTATATTTTTAGATAATCATTAGTGACAATATTTTATTTAAATTTTAATTTATATAATTTAGTATATTTAATTAATGATATGCATGGTTTAAAATTTATAGTATAAAAATTTAAAATAAATATGTCGTGAATGGAATTCGAACCTTGAAATTTTAGTATAATATATCTAATCATTAAATCTAACGGTTCTGTTTTTTTACTAAAAATCTATTGGTCATTATTCGTAGTATACGTATTTCCATTATTTTTTGTTAGTGATTAGAAGATATTGTGTGATATTTAAAAGAAGCATGTCGTTGATGGAATTCAAAACTTGAAATTTTAATAAATTAGTTTAATCATATAATATATCTAACGGTTCTATTTTTTTACTAAACAACTAATGGTCGTTATTCGTAGTGTACGGATTTCTTTTATATTTTGTTAGTGATTAGAAGATATGGTGTGACATTTTTTTTGTATATATTAATTATTGCAAGATTCTGTTTAAAATTAAAAGTTAACGTGCTTTAATTAGAAAAAATATTATTTATTGGAAGATATGATATTTTAGGTGTTTGTAAAAAGTAATATCATCAAATAAAAGTAAACATTTCCTAATTAAAAATGCAATCTGCTAATTATCATTAATCATAGGATGACCATGCCGAAAATCAAAACGACAAACTTTAATTGCCCGTGCGATGCACGGGTTTCTTTTATTATGTTATAAATTTTATTTAATATTACAATTCTGTTTTTACAAAGGGTGAAGGCCCTAAATAATCAAAAATAAATATTGTTTGCCCAAAATATTGAATTCCAAATATTTGGCCTTAAATACCGACGGGACACGTTGTTTCGTGTTCCGTATTGCAAGGATACGTTATTCCGTGCTCCGTATTGCAAGAATACGTTTCTCCGTGAAACGTGATAGACACATATACGGAGCACCGTCCAACGTGATATACACAGATACGCGGTACCGTCTAACGTGATGTTTTCCGGTTATGTTCTTTACTCCGGCGACGATGACAGAGATGAGCTGATTGTTTGATTTCCTTCACAAGTAAATAACCAATGAGATGAATGCTCGGAACTTGGGCGTTCATATGCAAGGGTGGGCGGCACCACAAGTGAATGAAGACGCAGTCCATGCTGGTCACTCTACTTCCAGGAGAAAAAAATCTCCTTCCATAAGTTTTATTCAAAACTTATGGTCCATAAGTTTCACTCCATAAGTTTTATGGTACATAAGTTTTACTCTATAAGTTAGTTTCCATAAGTTTTGGATAGTTTTATTCAAAACTTATGGTCCATAAGTTTCACTCCATAAGTTTTATGGTCCATAAGTTTTACTCCATAAGTTAGTTTCCATAAGTTTTTATCCAAAACTTATGGTAGTGCTCCATAAGTTTTTCCTCAATACGGAGCACCGTCCAACGTGATATACACATATACGGAGCACCGTCCAACGTGATATCCCTAAATACGGAGCACCGTCCAACGTGATATACACATATAAGGAGCACCGTCCAACGTGATATCCCTTGTACACGTAACACGATTCAACGTGTTAGGTCGGTAAATAGGACCATAATTTCGTTTTTCAGTATTTTGGGCCACTAAGTCTCAGAAATGATTATTTTGGTAATTTTCTCTAATCATCATATTTAATATTTTTTTTTAATTTTAATTTAATATAATTTAATATTCTCATGTTTACTATTTAATATTACAATTATGATTTTATAAAATCAAAATTTTTAATAATTTTTTTAATTTCTATTTAATACAATTTAATATACTTATGTTTACGGATTATACTAATATTTCCTTATTAGTAATTGAAAAGTATGGAGTGATATTTTCGGGTATATATTAATTATTGTAAAATTATTTTTAAATAAAAAAGGTAACGTGTTTTAATCGAAAGAAATATTAATGATTGGAAGATATGATGCGATTGATATTTTTAGGTATTTATAAAAGTTAATATCTTCAACAGAAAGTAAATGTGAAAAAGGCAATCGACTAATTACCATTAATTATATTATGTTATTATTTATTTTAGGTGTTTTAATAATATAGATATCGTATATATTTTTCTTTATAGTGAAGGGTAAATAAGTAAATTCATGAAGTACCAAAAAACAGGTACCAAAAATAGTTACCAAAATTTTTAATGTTTCGGCTTTTATATAATTTTTAATAATAATTTTTTATTATAATTTATTATAATTTAATATACTCATGTTTACTATTTAATATTACAATTATGTTTTTATATAATTATCATTTTTAATAATTTTTTAAATTTTAATTTAATATACTCATGTTTACATATACTAATGTTTCCTTATTATAAACGACATATACGGATTTTAAATATATTTTATTAATAATTGAAAAGTATGGTGTGATATTTTCAGGTATATATTAATGATTGTAAGATTAGTTTTAAATGAAAAATGTAACCTGTTTTAATTGGAAAGAAGTATTAATGATTGGAAGATATGATACGATTGATGTTTTTAGGTGTTTATAAAAGGTAATATCTTCAACTGAAAGTAAATGTGAAAAAGGCAACTAATTACCATTAATTAGATTATGTTATTATTTATTTTAGGTATTTTAGTAGTATAGATATCGTATATATTTTCTTTATAATGAAGGGTAACTAAGTAAACTCACGAAGTAGCAAAAAATTGGTACTAAAAAATAGGTACCAAACTTTTAATGTTTCGGCTTTTATATCATTTTTAATAATTTTTAATTTTAATTTAAAATAATTTAATATACTCATGTTTACTATTTAATATTACAATTATGTTTTTATATAATCGTCATTTTTAATAATTTTTTAATTTTAATTTAATATAATTTAATATACTCATGTTTACGGATTATACTATTGTTTCCTTATTATAAACAACGTATACGAATTATTAATATATTTTATTAATAATTGAAAAGTAAGGTGTGATATTTTCGGGTATATATTAATGATTGTAAGATAAGCTTTAAATCAAAAAGGTAACGTGTTGTAATTGGAAAGAATATTAATGATCGGAAGATATGAAACGATTGATGTTTTTAGGTGTTTATAAAAAGTAATATCTTCAACTAAATTAAATGTGAAAAAGGGTATATTACGTTATTATTTATTTTAGGTGTTTCAATAGTATAGATATTATATATATTTTCTTTATAAAGAAGGGTAAATAGGTAAATTCCCGAAGTACCAAAAAGCTGGTACCAAAAAACAGGTACCAAAATTTTTAATGTTTCGGCTTTTATATAATACTAGCTTAAATCCCGTGCGTTACACGGTTTTTTTTAATATTATATGATTTTTTTTCATTAATTTAAATTAATTTTTAAAACATGAATTTTTTAGGCTAAAATTTTTATATGAGATTATTTCATAATAAATATAAAAATGTTATCCGTGATATTTCTAGAGAATAAGGGATTTTAGTTAGAAAATATAGAAAAGATGATAGATTTTAGTTGAAAAAGGTAATCGGTTAATTATTAGTAATTATAAAATTATTATTTTATTTTATTAAATAGAATGGTCGTGATATGATTTCAAAAAAAGAGGATTTAGTTAGAAAAAATTAAAAATGTAACATGTTCTAGGTCAAAAAGGTAATTGATTAGTTTATTGTAATTATAATTTAATTAGGTTATTTTTCTAAATACAATTGCTCGTAATGTTTTTAGAAAAGGAGAAATTAATATTGTCCGTGATATTTCTAGTAAAAGAGAGATTTTAGTTAGAAAATATAGAAAAGATGATACGT
The DNA here is from genome assembly GCA_036435485.1 of Saposhnikovia divaricata. Taxonomy (NCBI): domain Eukaryota; kingdom Viridiplantae; phylum Streptophyta; class Magnoliopsida; order Apiales; family Apiaceae; genus Saposhnikovia; species Saposhnikovia divaricata. Next base: position 65,253,020 of record CM071598.1, read on the forward strand.
TTTAGCTGAAATAGGTAATCGGTTAATTACTAATATTATATTATTATTAGTATATTGTATTAAATATAACCGCCTGTGATATAATTGGAAAAAGAGAGATTTTAGTTAAAGAAAATAGAAAGGTAACGTGAAAATTAAAAAGATGACATGATTTATGTGAAAAAGGTAATTAATTAGTTTATAGTAATTTTAATTTAATTATGTTATTTTACTAAATAAAATTGTTCATGGTTTTTAGAAAATGAGAAATTAATGTTGCTCGTGATATTCCTAGAAAAAGGGGAATTTAATTAGAAAAAATTAAAAAGATGATACGTTTTAGCTAAAAAGGTAATCGATTAATTATTAGTATAATTATTTTATTTTTATTAAATAGAATCGTTCGTGATATAATTGGAAAATGAAATGTTTTAGTAAGAGAAAAGAGAAAAAGTAACATATTTTGGTTGGAAAAGGTAACCACCGTCCATGATATAATTGAAAAAAGAGATATTTTAGTTTGAAAAAAAAAAAGGTAACGTGTTTTGACTGAAAAAGGTAATTGATTAGTTAATAGTAATTATAATATAATTATGTTATTTTATTAAACAAAATTGCTCGTAGTCTTTTAAAAAGGGAGAAATTGATTTATGTGAAAAAGGTAATTTGTTAGTTTATAGTAACTATAATTTAATTATGTTATTTACCAAATAAAATTGCTCATAGTTTTTAGGAAATGAGAAATGAATGTTGCCCGTGATATTTCTAGAAGAAAAAAAGGAATTTAATTAGAAAAAATAGAAAAGATGATATGTTTTAGCTGAAAAGGTAATAAGTTAATAATTAATATTATAATATTAGTATTTTATTTTTATTAAATAGAAACACCCGTTATATAATTGGAAAAAGAGATGTTTTAGTAAGAGAAAAGAAAAAAGGTAACGTGTTTTGGCTGAAAAAGTAATCGTCCATGATATAAATGGAAAAAGAGAGATTTTAGTTAGAGAAAAGAAAAAAGGTAACGTCTAAAAAAGGTAATTGATTAGTTAATAGTAATTATAATATAATTATTTTATTTTATTAAACAAAATTGCTTGTAGTGTTTTTTAAAAAAAGAGAAATTTTAGTTATATAATATGTAAAAGATATTGTATTTTATTTGAAAAAGGAAATTATTTAGTTATTGAAAAATAAAAAGGTAATATGTTTAACCTGAAAAGGGAAATTGATTAATAAAGGAGAAATTTTAGTTAGATAAAATATAAAAGATATTGTATTTTACCTGAAAAAGGAAATTCTTTAGTTATTGAAAAATAGAAAATATAATATATTTAACTTGAAAAGGAAATTGATTAGTTAGTAGGATGAATTTTATATGTAATTGAGTAAGGGTAAATAAGTAAAATCAACAAGTACCGTACCGACTGACCGACCGACCGATCGACTGACCGACCAAACTTTTAATGTTTCGGCTTTTATATAATAGTATAGATTTTTTTTTTTTGGTAAATAGAAATTTATTAACCAAACAATAAGCTCATCATCCTGAATCACAATCCTTACAAAAGGCTATACCTATCCAAAATTTAAAGCTACTTTAACTTGTAAGCTAATTTCTTCACTTTCATACATCTACTATACACTACAGTAAGGATATTCCTCACTATCTCCCCCACTTGCCTCACATTCTCTGTAAATCTCCTAGCATTCCTTTCCTTCCATATCATATAAACTTTCACTGTGATTGCCATTCTGTACATTAAATGCTTCTTGCTATTTGTATTGACTTCACTAAGCATCTTAACCTCTTTAGTCCACCCTTCAGTATCTCTCCTAATGCCCATCCATTCCAGCACTTTCCTCCAGACTTCCCCAGCAAAGCAACACTCAAAAAATAAATGCTCAATAGACTTATCCTGTGTTGTACATAGCCCACAAGTCAAATTACACTCAACCCTTATCTTCCTAAGTCTTTCAGTAGTTGATAGCCTTCCAAGCACAGTTAACCAAATGATGAAGATACATTTAGGAGGAGCATTATTACTACACATCAACTTTCTCTAATCCACCTTCATAATATCACCCCTAATGCTTCGATATCCTTTCCCAATGGTATATCTATCTCTCTGCACCTCCATCTGCAAATAGTCCTCCCTGCTACTAATGATCTTCCTTATAATCAATGATGTTTGTTTTGGAATAATCATTGTATTAATGTCATCCTGCTTTATATAATAAGTATGCACCCATTTAACCCACAAAACATCTTTCTTCTTAGCCAAATTCCAGAATAACTTCATAACTGCAGCCTTATTCCAAGCATGAAGATCCACAATATTCAACCCTCCTGTAGTTTTAGGTAAGCACACTCTCTCCCAAGCAACTAAAGCTTTCCTGGATAGCCTAGTTTTTCCAGTCCACAGGAAAGTTCTACAAGCTGTCTAAATCACCTGAATAATCTTCTTTGGAATGAGAAAGATTTGACTCCAATATATTTGAAATCCAAAGAGAACAGACTTAATTAATTGAACTCGTCCTGCATAAGACAGCAGCAATGCAGCCCACCCTTGGATTTTATCCAGAATCTTATTTATTAAAGGTTTCCATTGCATGATAGAGAGCTTTTTATAAGAGAGAAGAACTCCCAAATATCTGAAAGGAAAGCTTCCTTTCTCCACTGGAAAAGTTTCTAAAATCTCATTCTGAACATTTTCCTTAACACCAGCAAAATACAATGAACTCTTTCCTAAATTTGCTTGCATCCAGATGCCACAGAAAACTTAGAAAAAGCCTCAAACAACTGCTTGACTGATCCTATATCCCCCTAGCAAATAGAAGCAAATCATCTGCAAAACACATATGAGTTAATTTCATTTTTTTGCATCTAGGATGGTACTTAAAACTATTTTTATCCTTTAGCTCTGCCATGCATCTATTCAAGTATTCCATTGCAATTACAAAAAGGAATGAAGATAAAGGATCTCCCTTCCTGAGCCCTTTCTTCCCATTCATTACTTCTGTAGTGTCACCATTCACAATAAATGTATACGATACTGTGGTTATGCATGCCATTATCCACTTCACAAATTTATCAGGAAAACCCAGGTCAAGCATCAAATATTTAATAAACGGCCATTCCACAGAATCATTAGCCTTTTGAATATCAATCTTCAACATACACCTTGGGGACACATTCTTTTTTCCATAATCTTTAACTAATTCATGACTTAACACGATGTTATCAAAAATTACTCTGCCTTTAATAAAAGAAGATTGACACTCTCCAATAATACTACTCATCACTCCTTGCATCCTGTTAGTTAAAACCTTAGAAATGATCTTATATAAAACTGTGCAGCAGGCTATAGGTCGCAATTCCTTCACTTTAGTAGCATTTTCTATTTTTGGAATTAACGTAACCAAAGTGCAGTTTATATTTCTAGGCATGAATCCAGTTTTAAAGAACTCTTTAACTGCATCAATGATACTTGGACCTATAGTATTTCAGGCTTTTTTAAAAAATAGTACATTAAAACCATCAATACCTGGAGCCTTATTTGAGTCCATATCAAACAGAGCCTTTCTCACTTCCTCCCCTAAACATCTTCACATAACTGAACTTGCTGATCATGACTTAAAATAACACCCTTCCTGACTACATTCTTATCAATCATAGGTAGATCCTCAGCAGCATTACCCATCAAATTACTATAAAACTTGACAATCTCCTCCTTAATATCACTGTGAGTAACACATTTACTACCATCCATTCTTGTAAGATAAGTAATTGCATTCTTATTCATTCTCTCCTTTGCATAAGCATGAAAAAATTTAGTGTTAGAATCACCATAAGCAATCCAATCAGCCCTTGATTTCTGCCTCCAAATCTGCTCTTCTATACCATTACATTTTTCAAGATCCCTCAGTAATCTTCTTTCTTCAGTTATTAGAAATTCATTTCTAAATTCTTGATTAAGTTTGCATTGAGTCTTCATCAACTCCTCTCTAATATCACTTACTTTTTGAGTAGTTGCTTTAAACTGAGAACTGTTGATATTCTTAAATGGCTCTTTCAGACTCTTCAATTTATTCCAAATATCAAGCAACTTGTTTTATTATGTCTCTCCTTCCATTTTTCCTTTATAATACTCTCAAACTCCTCAGATAGAGCTATGACATTTAAAAATCTAAAAGGAGCCTTCCTCTTTGTGAACTTCTGCTTCATATCAATGAGAAGAGGGCAATGATCTGAAATATCTATTATATATATAATGCCACAACATGTACTATTTTAATCCATCTTAAATTACTATTTTAACCCTCTACATTCATTAATACACATCAATTAAAATTTATATTTAATATGTGCATTCATTAATATACATCATTTAATACTATCTACTTAATTATATCACTTTTGTTACATTGCAATTAACTAAGCATTCGAAGAAGTTTGTGTACGTTGCAATTAACTAAGCATTCGAAAAAGTTTGTGCCTCGTACGGGTATAGAAGCCTTAGAACTCATTATAGGGGATCTAACATTATTGATGAAATAATATTGGAACAATAATTTCAGATTGCTAACTGCATATTTTTGCTATGCAATCTACAGAATACATTAATTTTGTGTACTGTAATTTAGTATTTTTACTTTATAGAAATGTGTTTAATACAATATTTTTTTATACTTTCTTGGCTTTGTTGCATTACTTAACATTCTGTAATATCAAATACAACAAATACATGCATGACTTTGAGCACTTTGAAAAAATAAAGGGTACATCTGAATGTTTTAATTAAAATGGGAGATCTTGAAAAGGGGACAAAATAAAAGTTGGTTAAAAAAGAACGCGATAAACTAGAAATAATTTTAATCATCACAATATCAATTGTTAATATTAATATCAAAACGTAACGAGAAAAATTGCAATACCAATTATAAAATAAAGCAATCCCGTGCCTTGCACGGGAATTGAAGCTAGTTCTTATCTAATACCTCAACCACCACATCATTATATCTACTAAACCAATCAGTATTAGCAATACATCTGTCAATTCTAGATAAAATCCTGTCTTCCTTCTCTTGATTATTGCACCAAGTATAATAGCTTCCAACTGTTCTAACCACCTTCAACTCATTTTTTTTAAACAATCTTCAAAGTCTTTAACCTCACTCTCACTTATAGCCTTTCCTTGAAATCTATCTTCCATCAATAAAACTGTATTAAAATCTCCACAAAAAACATAGTTCCTTTAATCTGCTCAACTATGTCATCAATAAATTTCCAAAGAGACTTCGTCATTTCAATATTATTATATCCATAAATTGCCGTAAAATGAGTAACCTGACCACTATCCAGTTCTGTTATTCTGCAACATACACCTTGAGCACACTCCTTAACAATCACCACATCTAACTTCCTAAAATTCCAACTAATCCAAATTCTACCATTAACAGTATCCTTGTAATTATGAACCACTGGCCAATCTCTAAAAATCTTCTTACTACTATTTTTGAATTTCTTCTGTTTTATTCTAGTTTCCAGCAAAGCACAAATATCTATTTTATTTCTCATAAGAAAGAGTTTTACCTCTTTCTTCTTGAAGGACTTATTACAGCCCCTCACATTCCATGTTATGAGCCTCATAAAAAACCAAAGGGGATAGGGTCCCCGCCCCATTTATCAGTTCCCCCATCATTAATAGATCCTCTTCTCCATGAAGCATTGTAAAACCATTTCTTGTACTAGTTCCCTCGCCATCTTTTCTCAATTCTTTCCTTAGGACAGTTTTCTTAGCTACATTCCATTCCTTCTCCTTATTCTGATTATCCCTCTGTGGTAATTTTCCATTCCCCATCTCAGTATTCACCCTCACATCCTGAGGTATCTGCTCATTACTAACCTTTTGAACCCATTGCTTCTTGACCTCCGTTGGTTTTATTATCTTCTCCTTTCCTTCACATTTGTGCCCAATTATCTGACACTTATGACAAAACAAGGGAATCCATTCATAAACAACCTTTTGATTTGTAACTCTGCCTGTAGGATCTTCTATCTGTATATCATACACTACAGGTTTTGTCATATCCACCTCAGTCAGCATTCTAGCAAATGAAATCCTCTTCTGACTAGTTGTACACTCATCTGCAAACAGAGGTTTACCTATCAAGCTTCCAATTCTACTCAGAGATTCCATTCCCCAATAATTCAGAGCTAGATTCGGTAGTTTAATCCAAAGGGGAATCACTTTTAGAACTTCATCTGTAAAAGAAAATTTTGATTTCCACACCTTAACAATCACTGGTTTCTTAGCAATTGTGTACGGTCCAGAACATAACACCTCTTTTTGTTCACTCTCATTAGCAAGTTTAATCATAAAATATCCCTCAACATGATAGAAAATTTCTGGATCATTAACAATCTTCCATTGATTACGTATATAAGTTCTCAAATACATCATCGTAGGCACTTCACCAATAACATAAAGAATTACAGAGTTTTTCCACTTCGCACATTCCAACTCAACATCAGAAGATTGAATACAGGCAGTAGGATTACCATTTTTCAACGTAGGAGCTACATATGAAAGTGCCATGCCTCTTGTAGCTAGTCTCGTTCCATTCTCTGAAAACACATCCTTTGCCTGAGCCGTCATCTCTGGAATTCCATTTTTCAGCACCTCTCTATATGTACCTGCCTTCTTTATTTCACCAGTGCTTCTCTGTTCCTCCACAAACTCCGAATTATTCTTTCCATTTTCACTTTCATCTCCAACCTCCTCCTTTCTATACTCCTTGTCAATCCTTTCATTTTCAACAGATCCATCTATATCAGCTGATGTACCCTTCGATGAAGCCAAATTTATCACTTGTTTCCTACGTCTTCCTCATTTTCTAGCCATATCAATGGCGACGGCGTAGTTTAGTCACTTCACTAACCTGCGCCTCAAGAGAGAATCCTATCCAAAAGTTAATTCTTTATTAATAGTATAGATTTCTAGAAGAAAAAAGGGAATTTAATTAGAAAAAATAGAAAAGATGATACGTTTTAGTTGAAAAGGTAATAAGTTAATTATTAGTATTATAATATTATTATTTTATTTTTATTAAATAGAAACATCCGTTATATAATTGGAAAAAGAGAGGTTTTAGTAAGAGAAAAGAAAAAAGGTAACGTGTTTTGGTTGAAAAAGTAACCGTCTATGATATAATTGGAAAAAGAGAGATTTTAGTTAGAGAAAAGAAAAAAGGTAACGTATTTTGACTAAAAAAGGTAATTGATTAGTTAATAGTAATTATAATATAATTATTTTATTTTATTAAACAAAATTGCTTGTAGTGTTTTTAAAAAAGGAGAAATTTTAGTTATATAAAATGTAAAAGATATTGTATTTTATTTGAAAAATGAAATTATTTAGTTATTGAAAAATAAAAAAGGTAATATGTTTAACCTGAAAAGGGAAATTGATTAATAAAGGAGAAATTTTAGTTAGATAAAATATAAAAGATATTGTATTTTACCTGAAAAAGGAAATTATTTAGTTATTGAAAAATAGAAAATATAATATATTTAACTTGAAAAGGAAATTGATTAGTTAGTAGGATGAATTTTATATGTAATTGAGTAAGGGTAAATAAGTAAAATCAACAGGTACCGTACCGACCAAACGACCGACCGACTGACCGACCTAACTTTTAATGTTTCGGCTTTTATATAATAGTATAGATACTAGCTTAAAACCCGTGCGATGAATGGATTTTCTTTAATATTATATGATGTTTTTTTATTAATTTGAATTATATTTTTTTAAATATGAATTTTAGAGGTTTAAATTTTTAAATGAGATGATTTGATAATAATTATATAAATGTCATCCGTGATATTTCTAAGAAAAAATTGATTTTAGTTAGAAAATATTGAAAAGATGATACATTTTAGTTGAAAAAGGTAATCGGTTAATTATAAGTACTTATAAAATTATTATTTAATTTTATTAAATAGAATGCCGTGATTTAACTGGAAAAAAAAAGAGATCTCAGTTAGAGAAAATTAAAAAGGAAACATGTTTTAGGTGAGAAAGGTAATTGATTAGTTTATAGTAATTATAATTCAATTATGTTATTTTACTAAATAGAATTGCTCGTAGTGTTTTAAGAAAAGGAAAAATTAATGTTGCTCGTGATATTTTTAGAAAAAGAGCGATTTTAGTTAGAAAATATAGAAAAGATGATACATTTTAGATGAAAAACTTAATCGGTTAATTATTAATATTACAAAATTATTATTTTATTTTATTAAATAGAACCGTCCGTGATATAATTGAAAAAAGACAGATTTTTGTTAGAGAAAATAGAAAAGGTAGTGTGAAAATAAAAAAGGTGACATGTTTTAGGTGAAAAATGTAATTGATTAGTTTATAGTAATTATAATTTGTTTTATGTTATTTTACTAAATTAAATTGCTCGTAGTGTCTTTAGATAGTGAGAAATTAATGTTGCCCTTGATATTTCTAGAAAAAAGGAATTTTAATTATTAAATATGGAAAAATAATATGTCTTAGCTGAAAAAGGTATTCGGCAATTATAATTATTTTATTTACAAATCAAACTGTACAGCAAATTGGAATTGGAAAATTTTAAAAAAGGTAATAATTTTTAGATACAATAGAGAAAAGGTAATCGGTGATATAATTGGGAAAAATGATATTTTAGTTACAGAATAGAGAAAAGATAACATATTTTGGTTGAAAAAAGGTAATTGATTAATTAATAATAATTATAATATAATTATGTTATTTTGTTAAACAAAATTGCTCGTAATATTTATAAGAAAGGAATTTTAGATAGATACAATATAAAAGATATTGTGTTTTACCTGGAAAGGACAATTAATTAGTTAGTGAAAAATAGAAAAGATAATATCTTTAATCTGAAAAAGAAAATTAATTAGTTATCAGGATGGATTTTAATGGATTTTATTATCTGTAATTAAGTAAGGGTAAATAAGTAAAATACCGTAAACCAAACTTTTAATGTTTCGACTTTTATATAATAGTATAGATTGACTTGGGGTTTAGGACATATTATAAGTAAATTATTGGACTTCTCTAAGTTGCTTTATTAAGATATACATGCATAGTTACAAGCACGTTAATTATGTGATTAGTCATGAAGTCAAGGTAGTATATGTAAACTAACTTTTCTCAAGTCCGTGCTGAAGATACATGCCACCGGACTCCGGTAACGGGCCAGTCTGAATAGACAGTTAGACATACTTAGAAGTCTAGAATACAAGCAGTGATGGACCAAAAAAATAAAAATACTAAATACTTATTCTTCTGAAGTTAATTCAAACTAGCTTTATAAGCCGTGCAAGGCACGGGCATGCGCTAAATTATATAATTTGTCGAATTCAACACAGTTGTGTATGATTTTTTTTTTTTTTAAAGACGATGCCTTGCATTGGTCTACACTTGCACGGGATTGCACTAAATTAAACTATAATTTGTCGAATACAATACAATTCTTTGTAAAATCTTTTCTAAAGACAATGCCTTGCATTAACATTTACTTCAAATCATATATTGGGTTTGTGTTGATATAATAATCACCATAACATTTTAAAGTATCCAAGCATAATCTTTCTAAGAAAAAGTATCTTATAAGAAAGATAAACATTTGCAACTACTTTACAAAACTCCAACAGTACACAATGTCCAGACCTGCTCATGCTTTAAAGTGAAATAGATTGAGGGATACAATCAAATTTTTAGTGCTCTGAATTCGCTCTGCATAGGCCCCTTCAATGCATCTACATTATTTAGAAGTTCTTGTTTAGAAGAATGCAAAAACATGGTGAAACCAACCAAATCTACAACCATCCGGGCCATGGATCAAAATCATAATGATCCTTTCTGTAACACATGATGTATATGTGGCCCATTATTGGTGTTCTCAATAGCACCGCACTCTGAAACTACTCTTCTGTAGACAATACAAGCCACAGGGAACATGTCGTAATAGTGTAATACCATATCTACCACTTGGGAATTTTCTGATAAACATTAAACAACAAAAGATCATCCAATATGTGTTATACAGGAAAATTTGTATGCAAGTGTCTGGTCATTCATCAAAGAAAGACGAACTTATGTTCTGGGGGTAAAGAAACCAAAGAAAAGGTTAAAGCGCCAAAAAATAGGCAGCTCTGAGGCGGACAAGTGAGCCAGTCAACTGTTTCCAACTGAGACTGAAGTACCATTTTCATGACTAAGATGGAGTGCAGGGATACGGGATAAGTCGAGAACTACAATTTTTGAATAGCAGTTATAGACAACATCCAAGCTAATACTTGTATACGACTTCTTCCTCCAATTCTTATGCAAGGATCACACTCTTTATTGCAACAAAAGCGGACTATCTGATAATGAATTTAGCTAGTAGTTGTATACTTTCTGCATGACAGAACTTAAAAGAATGAAGCATTTTCTTATTTTACTTCTAAAATTTTTGGATGTGCAAAGAGCAAGAGTTGAGAAATAAATTTACAGACATAACGTTTAGCATACTGCACTCTAATAAAAGACAACAAATAATCAATCTTAAATGCATATAGTGGCCTCGTTAACAAATATAAAAGATGATTATTAGCTCTACAATCCGAAGATTTAAAAAGTTCACTTGGATTCAAACTCGCAAACCCTTTTGACAGAAAGAATATAAGACGTATAAACCAACTTGTTCATTATGTTACATCTCATAAAAACCCCACCGGAAGGCAAGGAAGGCATGTAGACACAAAATGCCATGAACAGAGTATAAAGAGTGTATGATTAATATAACACATTGTGGTGGAGGAAAACATACCTCTAATTGGTTCAATAATGGTTGTCCAATGGCCTTGACACGCTAAAAAAGGAAAAAGAGTGGAACAAAGTTTAGCTTTCTCTAGAGACAAAGAAGGTCTCATAAGAGAAATACAGTGGGTGAAAAGTGTATAAACTTACTCTTTGGTGAAGGAGGAGAAAAAGAACTCCCTTGTAATTGTTCCTCACACAGTAGTTTAACGACCTTATTTATGCTATTAAAAAGGTATTACTTTCTTACTTGTATGGTGGTACGTAGGACTGCACATGGGTTTCAAAAACCGACCAAACCGACCCAAACCGACCCTCTTTTTAACCGATCAAACCAAACAGTCCAAAACCGTGGGTTAAACGGGTTAATTTTTAAAAAACCCGAATTAATTGGGTTGGGTAAGGGTTTAACAAATTTTAACCCTTACCAACCCAACCCAACCCGTTTACATAAAATGCAGAATTTTTTTGCATATTTTCTAAATATTTTGTATATTTTCTGCATATATTTTTACAAATTTCTGCACTCTAAATTTTCTGCACTATATAAATTTTCTGCAACACTTTCTGCAACATTCTGCAACACTTTCTGCAACACTTTTTTTAACATTCTGCAACACTTTCTGCAACATTCTGCAACACTTTCGAGCTTCAGCAACATTTTCTGCAACATGTTCTACGAAGTGCAGAATTTTTTTATAAAGTTCTTCCGATTAGTAAATTTAATCCAACCCAACCCGAACCAAACCGAACTAATTGAGTTGGGTCGGGGTTGGGTTACAAATTTATTTTTCAGTTAATGGGTTGATTTCTTATAAAACCGAATTAATTGGGTTGGGTCGGGGTTTGACGAAAACCCGACCCAACCCTATCCATGTGCAGCCCTAATGGTACGTACCCAAGTAGGCGTAATAAGCTGGCCTTGTGAGCTACCACCTGATAATGTACTTTCTTATCTTTTGAATTATTGATCTATATTCATTTAATAATGTTTTAAGATTAAAGAGAAAATTCATAATAGGAATTCTGCGACAAGAAGTACAGGCTAAATAATACAATCAACTTTATAACGAATTACCTCTATTGTTAAGGTGTTTGTAATTGTATACTAAATTACAATACACAAAATTAATTTATTCTGTAGATTGCATAGCAAAAATATGTAGTTAGCAATCTGAAGTTAATGTTCCAATATTATTTCTTCAATAATGTTAGATTATTTATAATGAGTTCCAAGGCTTATATACTCGTGCGAGGCACAAACTTCTTCGAATGCTTAGTTAATTGCAATGTAACGAAAGTGTTAAAATTAAGTAGATAATATTAAATAAACATATTAAATACGAATTTTAATTAATGTATATTAATGAATGCACATATTAAATACGAATTTTAATTGATGTATATTAATGAATGTTGAGGGTCAAAATAGTAATTTAAGATGGATTAAAATGGTATATGTTGTGGTATTATATAGATAATAGATTATATTATATTTATATAATATATAATAGATAGATAGATGTGTTGCACCGAGAATTGTCGAACTAATTTGTTTTCTCAAATAGATTTTAGCCACTGAAATATGTTCCAAAACTTTACATCAGACAGCTGATAGTTATGCATACGCGGAAAGCCCGAAGGCTTGCGAAGCCTCGAAATTCCACAATTCGCACCCCCCTGCGCCCGCATAGAAGATGGAGCAACACTTAACCAACACAAGTGGACACTCCTCTTGTGTTGTACTATATAAAGCAAAGGAAACTCCTTTTCCTTATCAATGTGGGATTTCAAATTTAACAACAAAATTTCCACTCTTAAGGGACCAACTTTGAATAATCATAACTCAACCATCCCTTAGTCGTTTTGAGTGTTTAAATATGCATTGAAAAGCTCTCGCAGAGGAGAACACTCTCCAAACATGACTTGTTGCAAACACGCACACAAGATCAATATTTTGTTCCGGGTTTAGTTGTACAAGGTTCATCACACATACGAGCTGATAAAAAACAATTGACCATGACATCTTTCCAGGAAATGAAAACTCATTGAAGTTTACATTTTCCGGTTGTCTTGACATGAATAAAAAAGAAGAGAGGAAATCTCGTGCTGCGCATAACAAATCATGACAACCTCAACTTCACTGCTGCCTCCCGGTAACAAATTCTGTTCTTGCTTTTCTTAAAATTTCATTTATTTTTTCTAAAAATGTGAAAGCTTGGAACAGAATTAATATTAGAACAACAAAATGACTAGATTACTTATTAACATGAGGCTACTAGTACAATGTGAGACCATTAGAACTTCGGCCACAGGCTTCAAACTGAAGAACAGATGAAAGGCTAGGGCACCACATTTCGAGAGCACAACAAAGTAACAAAAAACACAAATCAAAATACAGCATTCTAAAATTATCACTCAAAACTGGAATCCTTCCCAAAATGATTCATAGCCGCCGCATATAATGTTATACACATTTGCCTTCCCACACATAAGCTCAACCCTTCCAGCAACTAGCTAGCCTGGGCAACTCAATCATTTAACTGATTGTGGGGCACTTGCAACCAGATTAACATTTACATTAGCATTTAATGATGCCCACTTCCCAGTTGGACAGACTGTCTGAGCTCCCATTGGAACCACTGCCCAGTTGATAGAGTGTTTGAGCTTCCATTGGAACGTGTCAGTTCAGAATGATGTGCTTGATGGAAGAGCAGCTTCTTTATAAATTAACTCGAATGAAAAATCAAAACCAAAACTCTCAATGAGGTTAAAAGATTAAATGTACACAGAAAACCAAAAGTTCTGACCATATAACCTAATATTACAAAAGGTTCTCAGTAAACCGACATAGGCATATCTGCGGATCTGCCAATCTACGTTCGGAATGCTTGGACATTACAGCAATATCTTACATTAAACCAGCCTTCTTCAAAGCATCCTCAAAATCTCCATCACTTTCCCATGAAGCCACCTGATTGATAAACAAAAAGTCAAGACCTTTATTTTAGCTAGGCAGATTCCAACTGGCTTATTTGTAAGGCGGAAGAAAAGTTAAAGAAGGATTCAATATTTGAAACCCAGCAGTTTGTTCTGGTCAATTTGTAAAACCCAAAAATAAATGAGGTTGAGTAAATTTAAACAAAAATGCAATATGCAGCATTGACATAAGAATGAACATCTGATACAACAAAACAATTGACATGTAACTCTAGAATTACCTCCGCAACTGGAGAGTTAAAATGGTTTTCAATCTTGGTCATCAGCATATTGTCTCTATCATTGCATAACAAGTTGAATACAGCTCCTGCCACACAGAAATAGAATTGCTTATTAGTATTACTAATAGAACAAAAAACCATCACTTACAAAAAAAAACAATAAACTATGCAACCTTTGAAAAGCATCACTTTAGATTCTGATGATCAATCAAGACAGACAATGCAGACTGGCAAACTTTAACAAGAAATGAGGCAGTTGGACAAATCTATTTAAAAAATAAATATCTTGGTGTAATCATAACCGAGGAACTAATAGTGTATTAATGTCTTAATAATAATCAATGTGTTGCCTTTTATGTTATATCATACTAATAACTGTACTGGGAAATTCCGACAGAGGAGTGAACATTTCAATGAATATTTGCCGATGACTTGCAAAATAACTACCTACCATTGGCTACAGAAATACAGTGAAGTACGCATTTAGATTTAATAAGCAAATTACCTTTGCGACCAAATCGCCCTGCTCTTCCAATCCGATGCAAGTAGACCTCATAATCTGGCTCTCCACGAGTGTCATATTTCAATGGAAGATCAAAGTTTACAACCAAATTGACCTGTTGGATTAAGACCATGCCAGTTAAATAAAAATTTAATGCATGAACACAGAGGGAGGGAGGGAGGGAGGGAGGGAGGGGGGGGGGGAGAGAGAGGCACCTGTGCTTGGTCAAAACCACGAGCTAGAAGATCAGTTGAGATTAGAACTTGAGTCAACCCCTCCTTAAATTCCTTAACAATCTTGTCCCTATCTTCCTGCTTAAGAGCACCTTGAATAGTCGTCACTTGATAACCATATTCCACTAGTGATGTATGCAACATGCTAGCACTATTCCTTGTTCGGACAAATATAATCGTCTGGCCCACCTTCTGGGCCATCTCAAGAATTTTGTCTTTAATAACCATAATCTTGGAAAGTTCATCAGGGCAGTAGACTTTATACTGCTTCAAAGAATCCAAGGAGAGCTCCTCTTTTTTTACAAACAACCGATTGTATTCTTTCACAGAGATTTCTGTCACAATTTTGTTTGTAAATTTTTTCACATCTTCGTTAAAAGTGGCAGAAAACAGGAGCACCTGGTAGTAGTATATGGTAAAAAGAAGTAAGCTTGGTAGTGTGACATAATAAATAATACAGTATGGCAACAAAACACCGATATATGTGATATACAAGCCCATTTCGAGAGAGGGTATAGCGGCTATATATAGACAAGCTACACAAAACATTGCAAGAGCAAAAATATCAAATCATAAATATATGTTATATAAGAGCACGTGCAAGCTACTAGGAAGAACCCCTCCTCGCCCAATTATACTACTCTAAAATCTACACACGTGTCACACCTGATACACACATAAATCCATATAAAATTTCTAATTTCGTTTTTTTGTCATTCTATTAATTAGTTACTTAATCAACTGATTTTTATATAGTTCTGCCGGAATCTGAATACGAAGGAAGTTGAATAGGCAAAGGAAAGAAGTTGTTGAAACTTGCTGGAAATGGGGAAAAAAATGACTGAACGAAGAGAGAAGCCGAAGCTTAGTCGAAAAGAAGGCATTTAGCTTGTTATTCCCGACTCTCGTGGCATATTAAAAACAGCTGCTAGCACAAGATGCAAGTACTACAGAATCAAACAGTGCTCCAAAAAGTGAAGGGATATTAACAAAGCTGGAGAATAATGTATGTGGGAACAACTGTCTGTGAGTGATATGGAATCCAACAGTATCTAAAATGAACAACAAAGGGAAAAAAAATAGCATGCTTTTCATTTGTGTTTAATCACATACTTTTCATTTGTGTTTTAATCGCATGCGCCTCCTCCCCAAGGTAAATTTTTCCCACAAAAAGTGATTGAGAAAAGTACTCTATGAGACATAATTCCTAAAGTAAAAGATATGTTGACATCATTTATAACAACAATGATGAATTACACTTAAAAGCAGAAAAGGATAATGTGAAAATTGAGATAACTTGAATTGTAGCTCAGTCACATAATCTTGAAAAAATTTTTACAAACCTGACAGTCGGGCCTGATTTTAACTATGCCTTTCATTATCCTCTCAGAATCCTGTCTGAAACCACCCTGCATCACCATTAACTTAATAAGAAACCAAGCTTAACTTGACAAGTTTATCAACTTCAGCACAGTCGACAATACATCACAGACCCGAATTAATTGTAGAGAACTGACACATAAAATGTAAAACAAGCAATGAAAATTTATCTGTGATGTGCAATTTCAAGCTTTCCAACCCATAAAAACTTGTAACTAAGACGGACATTTTGGAGGCAAGTTAAACATTATATCATAAACAAAACACTCATACAAGGGACAATTAAGGGACTAACATCACCTAGACTTTTGTCAAAGAATAATAAGCCTAGCACAGTAGCTTCCCCAAAGAATGTTGTTATGGTAGCCAACAATGATGGGGAATGAAAATAAAAATATCTCTTTTATTTACTAGTAACTAATTTAGTTTTTTTTAATGTTAGTTTTAAGATGATCAGGTTTAGTGTGTATCCTACTTATAATGTTATTGACTATTTATGTTGGCTTTGTGTACAATCTAGCTGTTAGTAGTTGCAACTAGATATCATTACTAGTTAGGTGGGAGTTAAACTACTAATTTTACCAAGCTGTGTGGGTTTGTAAACAGCCTATATATATTTGTATTAGCTTCTTAAAAGAGGCAGACTTTGATTATATATATATAAAACTTTTCTCCGAATATTGATGATGTATCAATTTGGGGATGGCTTGGGTAGAGATTGTTCTGCGGTTCAATCTCCCGAGGGTTTATAATCACTGTTCTTGTTGTGTTTATCTTGATCTTGTTATCGTTTATAATTAGTTGTTATTGTGCTGCGTCAAATTGGCATCAGAGCTAAAATTCTGGTGGTTTATCATTTTTAAAGTTCATCCTACTGTAACTATTCATCCGCTTCTTATTCACCCTGATTTCCATCCAAAAACCAGACCACTGCTACAAAATCCAGAAACCTGATTTCAGTCACTGAATACCGTTCCTCTTTACTGAAAATCAGGAACATAACACCATCAAATCACCACCATGGCACCACCAGATTCCACTTTCATTCTCTGCCCAGAAACCTACAAAACTGCACCCTTTTGAACCCTCAGTTATAGCCCCTAAACTACCAGCCACAAGATCACAAGCACAACCTTTTACCACCAACAGAATCCATTATTTCTGGCCATCCAAACACAGTCCAGAACCAGAATAGAAGAACAGAGAGATCAAGAAAGAAACTCTAGAGAAGCGACAAGGAGATGACAGATCCGAGAAAAGAGGAAGATTAACAAAGAAAGGGGAGATAAAAAAAAATCTTAGTGGAAGCAGCTTCCTTTCTAAACTGCTGCTGTGTTAAAAACAAATCTTCCCAGCCTCTGTAACTTCTGATCTATTGACTGTTCAACCCTAAACTTCTGAATTTAAAAAAAATCAGCCCCCATTCCGTGTATTAAATCATGTCCAAACAAATAAAGCGATGGAGGAGGAAGGGGTTAATTAGGGTTAGGGTAGAAAACTCTCGCAAGAGATTTTCAGAAAACAACGATACAATAATCTCAATGATAATAACTCTAATGAATTACAATAATAAAGTCCAATATATAGTAAACCACTTTCCTAATCAACTCAAATTCTAATTAGCTAATATCCTAAATTAAAGGGATTCTAATTAGCTAATATCCTAAATTAAAGGGATAACAAATATTATGTAAACTAATTGGCCCTCCAAAGCCTTTTATATTGTTGCCAAATACTCTCTTTGGGCTTCTTGACCCACTGTCCTGCATCAATTCTCCTCCGCTGAAAAGAACTCGACTCCGTCGAGTTAATAAAATCAAAAGAAGCACGAGAGAGCACCGAAGATAGTGGAACAAGTGGCATGTGAAAACGAGCACAAGTAAGAGTATGTCGTCGACCATTCTTAACAATCGTATATGTATTGGCACGTGCAACATGATGAGCATCTCGATCAACAAGCCATGGACGCCCCAAAATGACATCACAAAGCTTCAATGGAAGAACATCACACATCACTGCATCATTAAACCTCCCAACTGAAAATGTCACTAAACACCTTTCACGAACACGCAATTTTGTATCATCTATCCATGTTATATCATAAGGTTCAGGATGCAATTCCACTTTTAATCCCAACTTACAAACCGTCTCCTTAGATATCACATTAGTACAACTCCCGGTATCAATGACAAGAGTACACAATTTACGAGCACATGTAACTCTAGCGTGAAAGATTTGTTGGCGTCGTACATGTGAATCATTTGCACCATCCTTTGTTGCCTGCACAATCCCAAGATTAGCTGCATTCTCTAAGTGTTCCTCTGCCTCTAAATCTTCTTTAGTCATCTCGGCATATAAATCATCATCGTTTTCTTTTCCCACCACATTGATCCTTTTTGAGGCGTTACTTTGTTTAGGAGAAGGACACTCGAACGTCTTATGCCCAATTCCTTGGCAGTTAAAACATCTGCTAGTGTTGCTACCTTGTGATGAAACTGGAGCACGATTATATTTACTACTAATAGCCGTTTGTTGGCCTTGAATAGGATCTGAAATAACATAAGCATTCCTCGACGGGCTAGAAAATGAACTCATCCCAATGCTCCTCCTTTTCAGATCATCCTCAACTGAATGTGCAATCTGAATAGCATCCTTCAAAAGAAAACATCTACTACCAGCTACTTTACCCGAAATATCATGATTCAAGCCTCATCGATACATAGAAATAAGGACATCTTCATCCCACGAAAACTCAGATTGTGCTGCCAAACTATAAAACTGTCGAGTGTAATCTGCAACGGATTTGCTTCCTTGCACAAGCTCAGTAAACTGAAGTGAAGCACGTTGTTTATAGTCCGCGGGCTTAAATTGACAAACCAAAGCAGCTCTCATGTATTCCCATCTTGCCACATGATTATATCCTGATCTTTGGTATTGTTCCCACCAAATACGAGCAATTCCTCTTAATTTCGCAGCAATAAAAACCACTTTCTTATCCTCGACCAGATTATACCACTGAAAGAAATTGTCAACACTATGTAGCCAATCTAGGAATACATCCGGTTCTTGATCTCCACGAAACTCAGCAACTTCAAGTTTCACCGTATTCATTCTCTGTTCTAAGACGTTGGGTTGAGGTTGCAATTGAGGCTGAGGTTGCGGTTGTTGTCGAATACCAGTTAAGTTTTGAAGGCTATCAGTAATGAACTTCAGTGATGCCTTCACATCTCGCATCTCTAAAGTCAAACCTTCAGTTTTATCATCAATATTTTGTAACCTCTCGTTATTTTCTTCAATATGTTTATCAAGACGACTGTTTACTTCTCCAGCATTAACCATTGTGAAAATTCAGGGGCTGTTCTGCAGTTTTCAATAAGTTCAGGGGTTGATTTGCAATTTTCAGAATACTCAGGGCTGTTCTGCAGTTTACAGAAAGTCAGGGGACTGGTTTGCAATTTTCTGAAAGGGCATAGACTCTTGTGTGTGTGTGTATATATATGTATGTATGTATATAACCCTTAACAGATCTTTCTGCCCTGTTTTTTTTTCGATTTCTTTTCTTCGTCTTCTTCGGGTTTTTCTTCTTCTCTTCTGGGTTGCTTCACAAAGGCTGGTTGAGGTTGTTTTACTGATTTGGGTATGCTTGAAAGGTGTTTGACAAAAGTTCTTAAAGAGATGCGTAAATATATAGGTTGGGATGTATGTTTTTTTCTGGTGTGGCTAGGGTTGGCAGATGAATGAAGGCAAAATTGGTGATTGAAGGCGGGTGGCTGGCGACTGTGGTGGCTATTGGTGAGTGTGTTTGGCTGGAACGGTGGCTCTAGATACCACTTGATGGAGGAGGAAGGGGTTAATTAGGGTTAGGGTAGAAAACTCTCGCAAGAGATTTTCAGAAAACAACGATATAATAATCTCAATGATAATAACTCTAATGAATTACAATAATAAAGTCCAATATATAGTAAACTACTTTCCTAATCAACTCAAATTCTAATTAGCTAATATCCTAAATTAAATGGATTCTAATTAGCTAATATCCTAAATTAAAGGGATAACAAATATTATGTAAACTAATTGGCCCTCCAAAGCCTTTTATATTGTTGCCAAATACTCTCTTTGGGCTTCTTGACCCACTGTCCTCCATCATAAAGTCTGCAATCGAGATAGTAAAGGGTGATATACGTTGTCTTGAGGATGAATGTGATTCATTGCACTACGAAGTTTATGCCTGCTATCATCGAAACAAGCTATTTGAATATGAGCTTACGCTGAAGGAGTTAGACAAGTCATATTATGAGTTTGAAAACTTGAAACAGAAGTACAAAGTTCAACTGAGAAAAGATGAAAAGGAAAAGCGTGAAAAGAGACAAACAAGGTCAACTTAGATGTTTATACCTCAGCTTCTTAGGGGGAATAATAAATCCCATTTGGAGAATGAAGAAATTGCATTGGAAATCGATCATGTTGAAGATAAAAATACAGAAAATCAGTTGCACGGGGATGATCTGCTTGTTTCAAATTGTATGAATTGCATAGAGCACAAAACAGACATTGTTTTGGAATCTTCTGTGGAAAGTGTTCCAAATGTTCAAAACGGAAAAATGGCCGATGATGATATTTTTGAGGTTGAACACATCGAGTTCATTATTCCAGAAAATTTGTTTGGATATCATTTACAAGCAAATCAGTTTCCAATGTTATTTGCGACAGAGTTGATATTTTTGAAGAAGTTCAAAGAGGTTTTTTTTATTCCATCACATGAATCTTGCCTTTTATAAAACTCGTGGTCGATTTTTCTCTAACAAGGGGAGAATGATGGGGAATGAAAATAAAACGGATCTCTTTTATTTACTAGTAACCAATTTAGTTTTTTTTAATATTAGTTTTAAGTTGATCAGGTTTATTGTGTATCCTACTTATAATGTTATTGACTATTTATGTTGGCTTTGTGTACAATCTAGTTGTTAGTAGTTGCAGCTAGATATCATTACTAGTTAGGTGGGAGTTAAACTACTAATTTTACCAAGCTGTGTGGGTTTGTAAACAGCCTATATATATTTGTATTAGCTTCTTAAAGAGGCAGACTTTGATAATATATATAAAACTTTTCTCTGAATATTGATGATGTATCAACTTGGGGATGGCTTGGGGTAGAGATTGTTCTGCGGTTCAATCTCCCGAGGGTTTATAATCACTGTTCTTGTTGTGTTTATCTTGATCTTGTTATCGTTTATCATTAGTTGTTATTGTGCTGCGTCAAACAGTAAATGTGAATTCAGCAGTAGATCAACATATAAATAAGTCATAACAGATAATGTAGAATTATCAGTACATCGACATATAAATACAACATTTATTAATCACATACAAAATGTTTGGCATACTTTTGACTCTTAAATACATGGACCAGAACAGACCTTGTTTCCTTCAGCACGATTGTTAAGGCTACTACACATAATGCACCGAAACTAATGTTAAGGTTCCAGGCTAACTTAAACCCATGGTATTCTACGCAATACAGCCAGTTCCATGAAAACAATAAGTAATGGAATTCTAAGCAACACAGTCTGGTATTCAGGATATATTTTTTTTTTGATAGTTAAACACACTCACACCCACCCACCTTGTCTTTGACAAGGTTCGAAAGGTTATATGACAAGATACCGCTACACCAAGATTTGAAAGGTTAATATAAAAAGATTCCATATTGGTGGTATTGGACGGATTAGACAATAATGATACAGATGAAAAAAACGAACTGGAAAATAAAAATTATATGCCTAATGATCTCAATAAATTAACAAAAAATATACATGACTTGCAAATTAGGATCATATTATAAAATTACCTCTGCGAGCATGTGGTCAGCCTCATCAAATACAAGAATGGTCATAGCATTCATGCTTAACTTCTTCGCTGTAAACCACTTATTAATGGTACCAGGTGTGCCAATTACTACTTGCTTGTTTACTGGTGGAATCTTTGACAAAGGCATATCTTCCATAGGAACAGCTAATACGGAAGTTATTCCCGTAAACTTCCCCATCCGCTCAAGAACTTCCTGGTTCTGCACAACAAATAAATTCAAACAATAAATAACCAAACATTCCCTAAGAACAAACTATCATATCCTTCCAATATACAACAGTACAAAAAAATCCTAAACAAAACCACGAAATATATACCACCAATTCTTATTAATTTACCCTAAAACCATTCACATAAAAAAAAAGTTCCAAACTAAATCACGAAACATGAAATAAAAAAATATTCAATGATCAAGGAATATGGAAAAAAACCTGCATTGCAAGTTCCCTGGTAGGACAAATACAAAGAGCCTGGGGGGCAGCCAATTTAGGATCGACACGACTCAACATCCCAAGCACGAAACAAGTAGTCTTTCCGGAACCATTATGAGCTTGGGCAATCAAATTCTTATACGGAGGAGTCAAAATCATAGGCAAAGTAATAGCCTGAATCTTACTAGGCCTCTCAAACTTCATCTCAACATATAATCCTTGTAACAACTCATTCGATAGATTCAAATCTTCAAACCTCTTTGCTGACGTGTACGGCGTATCGCCAGCAACCTCCTAACAATAAACACACAATTCAAAACCCTAGAATTCACAAATCGAAATTAAAAAATAAAAAAAAATTCAAGGATTGAGTAATAGTACGGCTTGGATGCTGGAAGATTCTGGATCTTCGAGAAACTCGTTGACTTTTTTAGGTTCTTCAATGGCTAAAGATTCGATTTTTGATTCGATTTCTGATTCGATTTCTTCTTTCTCGTCGTCGGAGACGTCGGCCCAGCGTTTAGATTCGGGGAGTTTGGTTTGTGTAACAGTGGATTCAGTTGAAGTTCCGGCCGTTTCTGCCGGAGTTGAAATTGTCGCCTGAGTTGATGAATCGGCGGTTGAAACAGTAGTAGTATCGGCCATTGTGATGTAATTGTTGGTGATAGGTATTTGTGAAATAATTTAGTGTAAGTATAGGTGTGTGTACTGTATATATAGGGGTTTTGTTACCGTCGGTGTTAGCGTTAGTCGACTGCTATCTTTCTTTCAGCTTGAGAATTAAGCTACGCTTTTTTGCATTATTACAAGTCTACTAGTAAATAAATCAACTGGCTTCACAAATAAAATTCTTCTTACATCATATCTTTTGTTTTATCAATTAGTTTCAGATTTTCTCTCCAAATTTACAACTATATTTTATGGTTGCATTAATCAATAATTGGTTTAAATTATTTAAACATTTTAATATTCGATGGTTTTGTGGGGGGTGAGTGCCCTAAATACCCACATTTTCACTTTCTCTCACCAAAATACCCAGATTTGCAAGTAGCCGCCCATGATGCCTACTAGATACGCTAGTTCGTGCAGCGCATCAGTGAATACGCCTACTACACAGGCGCATCTTCCTTGAATTGCTGCCCCCATGCACGCAGCCAAGGTAGGATACGCATCATGTAAAGGCGTATCCGGTGTCACGCATCTGTGAGATGCGTGATGACGTCATCGTCATTCTCACTGAGAAATTGAATAGCTCTGGCGATTTTGGCGATTTTTTGCCGGAAAACTAATAAACAACCGTTCATACGATACACACATCTTCCAATATCGTCTAATATACCAATTGAATCGTTATTTTACGATCTACACATCCATACCAGTTATGTCCCATTTGTTTTACCGGATTTTCAACACCCACATCCATACCCATTCGTTTGTCCTCACTTTCCGACGAGATCGTAGAGCCCCTGCGGGGCCATATTCTTCAAAATAAGTTGAGGCAAAAGGAAGACGACGGGTTGATGTTTGTTTTGGTATGTTCAAAAGTAGCGGAGGTGTTGTGGTGAGAGAGAACGAAGGAGGCGGAGAAATCGGCAAAAGTCGCCGACACCAAGCTCTCAATTTTCCGGATAATTTTTTCATTTTCTAGCAGTCTACAGTGGGAGGGGTTGCGCCGTTCCAAACGACGTGACCCGTGGGTATTTTGGACGGTATTTTCAGAAACGGGTATTTTGGGTAGTGGGTAGAGAAAAAGTGGGTATTTTGGGCATTCTTTCTTTTGTGGGTTGGTTTCTTAAATATTTTAACCAAATATATCTCTTGTACACTACTATCTTTATAATATTTGTCACCAGCCTTGATCATGTAATAAAAGTAACTATTTAAAATTTTCTTTTTATGAATTAAAATATAAATTTTTTATTTTTATTTACAAAAAAACATATTTTTTTAGAAAAAATAGTTCTACCTATGTGATCAAACCTCTTAAAAATGTGTCAATGGTCAATTATATTTAAATAGAAGGAATACTTATGTATACAGGCATATGCATATGATCATATTTTTGATATTTTTCCATTTTCTCATTTACGCTTTAATAATACTAGCTTAAAATTCGTGTGATGCACGGATTTTTTTTAATATTACATGAATTATTTTCATAAATTGAATTAATTTTTTTAAAATATGAATTTTTGAGACTTAAATTTTTAAATGAGATGATTTAATAATAATTATATAAATGTTATCCGTGATATTTCTAGAAAATGAGTGATTTATTTAGAAAATATAGAAAAGATGATAGGTTTTAGTTGAAAAAGATAATTAGTTAATTATTAGTAATTATAAAATTATTATTTTATTTTATTAAATAGAACGTCCGTGATATAATAGGAAGGGTGATGGCCCAAAATGGACCATTTCCAATTGCCATGGTCTTTTCTATCCCATTCCAAAAAAAAGGCCCAAAATAGACCATAGATACGCTATTTCGTGCTGCAAAACAGGTGTTGCGCCGTTTCGTGTAGCGTATCTGGGGGTTAATACGCTACTCCGTGTGTAGTATTACAGGTGATGCGGCAGATGGTACAGCATCACATGCACTGATACGTTAGACGATTCGGCGCAACTTGCAAATTTTTAAAAAAAAAAAATACGGAGCACGATTTGCCGTGTCTGGGGGTAGAAGAGGGCCAAGGGACTTGAAAATGGGGCATTTTGGTTATTATCTCTAATAGGAAAAGGAGATGTATTAGTTAGAGAAAATTAAAAAGATAACATATTTTAGGTGAAAAAGGTAATTGATTAGTTTACATTAATTATAATTTAATTATGTTATTTTACTAAATAAAATTATTCGTAATGTTCTTAGAAACGGAGAAATTAATGTTGTCTGTGATATTTCTAGAAAAAAAGGGATTTTAATTAGAAAATATAGGAAAGATAACATGTTTTTATTGAAAAAGGTAATCGACTAATTATTAGTATTATAATATTATTATTTTATTTTATAATATAATATTATTAGTATTTTATAATATTATAATTGAGAAAAGAGATATTTTAGTTAGAGAAAATAGAAAATGTAACGTGAAAATTAAAAAGTTGACATATTTTAGGTGAAAAAGGTAATTGATTAGTTAATAGCAATTATAATATAATTATGTTATTTTATTAAACAAAATTATTCGTAATGTTTTTAAAAAAGGAGAAATTTTAGTTAGATAAAATATAAAAGATATTGTATTTTACCTGAAGGAAATTATTTAGTTATTAAAAAATAGAAAAGGTAATATGTTTAACCTGAAAAAAGAAATTTATTAATAAAAGGGAAATTTTAGTTAGATAAAACTAGCATATAACCCGTACAACGCACGGCTCCTTTTTTAATATATCTAATTATATTAATTTTTTTTTAATATTTATATGTTATTAATTTACATATCAAATTATTGTAATATATCAAATTATTGTAATATTTTACACGTTCAATTTGATATTTGTGCTCTATCTTTAATTCTTTAAATTTGATTTGGACGATTTTATAGCCCACGTAAAATTAACAAAATACTCTTTAATTTAGTGATGGTTTAACAATTATTTTTCAATTAAAACTACGTAGAAACAAAAGAGGGAAGAAATTAATAATTTTTTACGTCGACAATTCTATTCGATTTATGAAATCTACTTATATTTTCTTGTCGATTATCAAAATACCCTTCATATCACAGTTAAGAAACCTACAAAGGTCTGCTATGTCAGGAAGAGTCATTGGATCACATTTTTTTCCAGTGTGAGTTAGCCTCTTGGACTTGGAATTTCTTATCAAGCTGGTGCGACTGGCCTCGTTATCAGATTCTCACTTTACGTGATCTTTTCTCCAATAAACCAAAACATATGAGTAGCAAGATCTGGCATGTTATTGTTGCTTCTTCTCTATGGTCTATTTGGTTATCACGTAATGAACTGGTCTTTAATAACGCTAGAATCAATAAAGGTGATTTCATCTCTCTCATCAAACTTAGATCGTTCAAATGGTTGGAAGTTTGCAATGAGTTAAATGCAATTGTCTCATTGCTATGGAACGTTAATCCGGTGGGAGCACTCAAGATTTGTCAATCACACAGAAAATCTTTTTTCTGGTCAAGCCTATTCAAGGAATACAACTTAGTATGTGTTTGTGATGGCTCAAGATCTCATAACCCAACTACGGGCACATCAACAGGTATTGGCGGTTTGATTAAGGACGGTATGGGAAACACAATGTACATTTTGTCTGGTCCTGCAGAAGACGTTGATATCTTACAGGTTGAACTGAAGGCATTGGAGTTTTTGATCAATATTGTAACACATGCCCAGTATTTAGAGAAGAAAGTCTGTTTCTGTTCAGATTCCATGGATGCAATTTCTTGTGTGAGAAATAGGTGGATTTCGGGGGACCTTCAAAACTTATTCCCTCCCCCCATGGCAATATTCTTTCAGCATATTCCTCGAGAATTCAACCAGGAGGCTGACATGCTAGCAAAACAGGGAGCTCTCAGACCTTATTTGATTGGTGCATGGATCTAATTCTCACAAAGCATTAGTCTTGCATTACCACGCTGTTGTTTTAGTTCTAGTTTTAGTTTGTTGCAGTGGTTTAGCAGTGATCCTAGTACTTCCATATTCAGGATCTTATGACAGTTCTATCTGTTGTCTTAGTCCCCTGTAAGTGCCGTTTGGCCATATTCTAATGCTACTTGCCTATCAAAAAAAAAAATTCTACTAACAACCAAATACAGTTTTAATGATAAATATAAAAGTGATTTTGTAAAAAAATTTGGTAATCGGTAGTTTGATCCTCAGTATGACAAATTAAATAAGAACCGTTATTATATCCTTATATATAATAAGCATAAGAGGGATCTTATCCAAACTTTTGGTCTGGTCAATGTACTATCAAAATCATATGATCCGTTAGATTAAAAATAGATGATCAAGATTAGGTCACATTAAAAAGAAAATATAATCAAAAAAATATATAATTAGAAAATGTTGCATCAGGAGTGAATTTTAAAAAGAAAAATTATAATCTAAAAAGGATATAATTAAAAAAGGTTATATTAGAAATGAATTTTAAAAAGAAAATTATAATTTAAAAATGATATAATTAACAAAGCTTGCATTATAATTGAATTTTATTTATTTTTTATTAATATTAAAAAAAATTCATATTTACTGTTTGGCCTCTATCTTGAGATCTAGAAATCATATTTGGTTGATTTTACAATCCACGCGAACCTCATAAAATTATCTTTAATTTAACGATAATTTAATAATTATTATTCAAATGGAAATACTCAAAATCTCAAGAGAAAATATAATTACGAATTTTTACATTAATCCTGAATGTAGAAGTCCTACATTGATAATGCTACTAAATGTAGAAAGCCTAATTATATATGATTTAAATCATTGACATATAGATTTTTGTATTTCAATATAAATACACTTTTTAATTTATAACATGTAAAAATATAATTTTTTTTAATGCTAGATCCAACGGTTTTCATCTATTTATTTTAAGATCTTTGTTGTACGGAGGACCAGATTACCGATTATCAAAATTTTATCTATTTATTTTAAGATCTTTGTCGTACGGAGGACCAGATTACCGATTATCAAAATTTTGAACAAAATCCCTCTTACACTTATTAATAAAATTGTATTTGGTTGTTAGTAGAACTATCTTCAAATAATTACAAGGATATTTTGATAATCAGAACGAATTATAAGTATAATTCATAAATCAAATATAATTTTCAACGTAAAAAATAGTCAATTTCTTCTCTTTTTTGTTCCTGCGTAATTTAATTAGAAAAAAAATTATAAAACCCTCACTAAATTAAATATTATTTTGCTAATTTCACGTGAGCTGTAATCATCCAAATCAAATTTTAAGAATTAAAGATATAGTACAAATATTAAATCGAACGTGTAAAATCTTTTATATATCTATTTTTTAACAACAGTTTGATATGTAAATTAATAACATATAAAATTTTTAAAAATTAATATTATTATAGATATTAAAAAAGGAGTCGTGCATTGCACGGGTTATAAGCTAGTATCTTAAAACAAGTTGATGATAAACATTGGATTTAGCATAAAAAATATTTTATATTTTGATATGTAAACTAAAAAGTGTATTTAAATTGAAATACGAAAAAGTGAATGTCAATGATTTAAATCATATATAATTAGGTTTTCTAGCTACATTGAATAGGATTATCAATGTAGGCCTTCTACACTGAATAGAATTAATGTAAAAATTCATAATTATATTTTTATCTTGAGATTCTGAATGTTCCCTTTTGGATTATATTTGTTAAATCATCACAAAATTAAAGATAATTTTATGATATAATCTTGATCGTCTATTTTTAAAATTATTAGATTCGACGGTTGAGATTGTTTTGGCGGTACAGTGACAAAAATTATGGAAAAGATCTCTTTTACGCATATTATATATAAGGATATAATATATATATATAAGGATATAATAAGATAAAAATTACATATTTTAATATACGCCAAACACGTACTAAATAAATATTTATGATTTAGAGTTGGAAATTGCCGCACGAAACAAAGTTGTGATAAATATAATGGATCGAGTATAGTTTGTCTAAGTCAAAAACCAAATCTCAGTATAACTCAAAGTATCAACATGTTAATATATTTTAGATGAGCTCTTGATCTATGGTATTACTTTTCGTAATATTTCTTTTAATTTTATTATATAATAAGATATAATTAACTAACAACTATACACATATGTATCCACAAAAGCAAGATTAGAAGATTTTTAGGCCAAGGCAAAAACAAATTAAAGTGTATTAGTGACTTTAAATTTTATTTACAAAATATATGTTGTTGTTAGGAGTTGAACCCTTGACCTATTGTAGTACTCGTTTATTATCCCTCTTACTCTTATTATATAATAGGATATAATATATATAAAGATATAATAAGATACAAATTACATATTTTAATATACGCCAAACACGTACTAAATAAATATTTATGATTTAGAGTTGGAAATTGCCGCACGAAACAAAGTTGTGATAAATATAATGGATTGAGTACAGTTTGTCTAAGTCAAAAACCAAATCTCAATTCAAAGTATCAATATTTATATATATTTAATATATTTTAGATGGGCTCTTGATCTATGGTATTACTTTTTATAATATTTCTTTTAATTTTATTATATAATAAAATATAATTAACTAACAGCTATACACATATGTATTCACAAAAGCAAGCAAAGACATAATATAGCATAGACATAATATGATTAGAAGATTTTTAGGCCATGGCAAAAACAAATCAAAAGTGTATTAGTGACTTTAAATTTTATTTATAAAGTATATGTTGTTGTTAGGAGTCGAACCCTTGACCTATGGTAGTACTCGTTTATTATCCCTCTTACTCTTATTATATAATAGGATATAATGTAAGGGATATTTTATTTTACCGGAAAAAGGAAATTATTTTGTTATTAAAAATTAGAAAAAAATTTATGTTTAACGAAATTGATTAGTTAGTAGAATGGATTTTATTTGTAATTAAGTAAAGTAAAGGTAAATAAGTAAAATCAACAAATACCGTACCGAACGACCAAATTTTTAATGTTTCGGGTTTTATATAATAGTATAGAATTCTGTTCCTAAATCATGTTTATTTTAATATTTGATTTGTTAAAATGATCAAATTTTGATTTAAATTTATATACATTTGATATAATTAAAAAAATTGCTTTCAATTTTTTAAGCTAATAAATAAAAATATTGTAATATTTGATCAAAAAATAATTTATTTAACTTCTAAAAAATCAAAATTAAGTTTAATTAGGAATGGTGGAAGTAAAATCTTAAAATATCTTTTTTTTACATGAGCGGTCTAACAGTGAAAAATATGAGTTAATTTTTTTTTTTGTTAAATAAAAATATGAGTTAACTTCTGTGCAAACACCTTAGACCTGTATATTTATTATTTGCTAACTTTTTTAAATTTTTATTTGATACTCTTGTGTCCCATTTTTAAATTTATTATTACTTTTTTGTGATTAGTTTGATCTACCGAAACAATAAATTCTATTATCTATTCAATGATATATATTTGTAATTTTCTTCAATTATATAATAAACCAAATTTTGATCGACAGCTAATAAATACACCTAATTTAAATACAACTAATTTGGAACGGAGTATGTTAAGATAATTCAACATTCAAAGTTCAACATTCAAAGATCAACATTCAACAATGACAACAACTACAATTCAACACAATAACATATGCAGTGATGTTTTATTATAGACTTTGTGTCATCCTACTTCTTATAAGTAGTCATGTATTCTCTTAATTAAATACTACTGATATATACAAAACATATTCTGCCCATAACACTCTCCATCTATTTCTTATACACTAATACACACACAAATTGACATGGTATCAAAGCAGGCTTTAATATAAGAAAAGGGAGTTCATCAGAAATCAGGTTCCTAGTTTTCAAGAAAACAGAGACCTGTGGCCACAAAGCTTCTATTTGCACTCCTGAACCACTACACCAGCATATCTGGTGGTGTTCTGCTAAGAAATCAGGAAAACAAAACACAACGGAAATACAAAGCCATCAGAGTACAAACCACTGAAAGACGATCTACCAGCAAGATTCTGGCCGGCAAAAGCTCTCTGACGCACGCTCACGCGCCACCAGACGCGCTACAGTCCGGTGTCACGCGCTGCACCTGCCGGCGCGTGGGAATGACCTGCTTCTCCTTCCTTATGTGATGTAACGATCTATTATATCACCACTACTACGGCATTATTTTGTTGTTACTTCCGCTTATATACAATATATATATATATCCGCTGTGTTTATTCGAGGGAGAGAACTGGAGAAAAACAAACAAGTTTTTGTGAAAAACAAACCTGTTGTATGTGTATAAATATATATACAATAACTTTGTTTCCTTCTAACATCTTTTAAAAATGACTGATGTTGCTAATGTTGTTGATTCATCGATTACGAGCGAGACTACTACTAATAGTAGTAGTAAAACAGGGTTTCATAGTACGCCATATGTGAGTCCTAAATTCGACGGAAATTTTTTTCTCGAATGGTCGAAATCTTGTACGATGGCACTAAAATCTCATAAATTGATGAAATATATCAACGGGAAGGCCAAGCAACCGAAGGAGAATGATGCAAGTTTTGATGATTGGGATTCTGAAAATGCCATGGTTTGCTCATGGTTATTCAATTAGATGGAGGTGCATATTCAAAAAAGCTATATCTTTATTGATACGGCTAAAGATGTGTGGAATTCTCTCACCCGGACTTATTCCTTCTCTGGGAATGTAGCCAAGCGGTTCGAGATAAACCGGAAGATATGGGCATTAGCTCAAGGAGGCCGCACATTAGCTCAGTATTATTCAGAGCTTACATCACTATGGAGTGAATTGGATCATTACATTATATTTGAGTGTAAACATGCTGAAGACCAGGAAAAATATAAAAAATTGATGACTGAAGAAAGGGTGATGAAATTTCTTGATGGACTATCTGATGAGTATGATTCCATCAAAAATCAAATTATTGGGCAGGTTCCCTTTCCAACTGTGGAGGATGCATATGGTCGTGTTCGGTTGGAGGAAAGTCGATCAGCACTCTTAAGCGGAAATGTGCAATAGCTTGAGCCAGAAAAACAGGAACAAGTTCCGGTGGCTTTAATAGGTGATAGGCCTATTCCTCAGTGTGACTACTGCAACAAGTTATACCACACTAGTGAAACTTGTTCCATTTTGCATCCTCACCTCAAAATTCGGGGACGAGGAGGACGCAGTCGAGGTGGCTACCGAGGTGTCTCATTCGGCAGAAGTACGGGTAGAGGTACAGGAAGAGGCACTTCTCTTAGTGCTCATCATGCAGAGTCAGCATATGAGTCTTCTCCTCTAACGGGGACAATGACTACTTCAGAGCTTAATACCTTTCGCTAGTTAATGTCTCAACTAAATACCACTCCATCAACACCCACACCCAATTCTACCCAAGCAGGTATATCTTGTCATTTAATCTTCAATAAATGTCCTACTTCATGGATCATTGATTCTAAAGCATCGGCACATATGACATCAAATTCTAATTTTTTAGAGTCATATCATGGTGAAACAGGCAATATTCGTGTTGCTAATGGAGTTCTTGCACCTGTTCATGGATAGGGCACTTCTCTTTGCCTCTCATCATTACCATTATCAGATGTTTTGCATGTTCCTTCCTTATCTGCAAATTTATTATCTGTTTCTCGTGTTACTTAAAATCTTAATTGTTCAGTAACATTTTTCCCTTCTCACTGTGTATTTCAGGATCTGGCGACAGGCAAGGTCCTTGGCAGTGAAGTGGTAGATGGACTCTATGTTATGGAAGGAAATTATGTCTCTCCTTCGACAAGTTATCAGGTGTTATCCAAACCTAATCATGTTTTAGAGTCTTTTTATCAATGGCATAGACGGTTAGGGCATCCATCCTTTGGTGTTTTAACACATCTCTTTCCTAATTTAGCAAAACAATGTAATAGGGAAGAATTTTTCTGTGAACCATGTGAACTAGCCAAACACAATAGGTCATCTTATCCATCTAGAAATAAAAGAAGTCCAACTCTTTTTTCTACTATTCATACTAATGTTTGAGGGCCCTTTAAACATCCTACACATGATGAATATAGGTGGTTTGTTGTCTTTGTTGATTGTCATTCCCGACTTACTTGGGTATATCTCCTTAAACACAAAAGTGAAGTATTCGAGTGTTTTAAATCTTTCCACCACATGATACAGACACAATTTAGTACCTCCGTTAAAAATTTTCGGAGCGATAATGGTACCGAGTATAGTGGGCCATTTACATCTTATTTGGACACATGTGGTATTATTCATCAAACTACATGTGTTAAAACCTCTCAACAAAATGGAGTTGCTGAAAGGAAAATTGGTCATTTACAACAGGTAGCACGATCCCTAATGTTAACAATGCATGTCCCTAAATATCTTTGGGGCGAGACCATCATGACTGCTGCATATCTCATCAACCGGCTTCCTTCAAGTGTTCTACAGTTCAGAACACCATTGTCTTTTGTTTCTGCACCTTCCTCTCATCCATTGCCTCTTCGGTTATTTGGGAGTGTATGTTTCGTTCATAATCATTCTCCCTCACGAGACAAACTTGATTCTCGTGCTCTCCGCTGTGTTTTCATTGGTTATTTACCAACTCAAAAGGGATACAAGTGTTATCATCCTCCATCCTGTCACATATTTGTTAGTCATGATGTAACCTTTTGGGAGTCTGTTTCTTATTTCTCTCCCGGCTCCTCCTCTTTGCTTCAGGGGGAGATTAATCGACACAGTCTCGATGGTGAAGCAATAGAGGAGTCACTTCCATTTATTATTGTGCCTAGTCCAAACACTAGTCCAAATATATCATCTACACCTTCGCGTATGAGTAGTGATCCAGATGATTTAAATAGGTTTGACATACCAGATTTGATTACATACTCCAGACGGAGAAATGATGATATCACCACTTTACCACATCTAGAGACCTTTGACCTCGAGGCAGATCCTACAGCTCCTATAACTGAGCCCGAGAATGGTAATACTCTTGATCCCACTTTGAATCTTCCTATTGCTATTAGAAAAGGTGTAGGCTCTTGTACTAACCATCCTATCTCAAATTTTGTCTCCTATAATGCATTATCTCCTTCTTCACTTGCTTTTGTGTCATCCTTGTCTAGTGTTTCTGTTCCACATACTTGGCAGGATGCTTTGTGTGATCCTAAATGGAAAAATGCCATGATAGAGGAGATGAATGCATTAAAACGTAATGACACATGGGAGTTAACTACTCTTCCTACTGAAAGAAAGGTAGTAGGGTGCAGATGGGTGTTTATTATGAAACAAAACAAAGCAGGACTTGTGGCGAAAAGGTATACTCAGTCTTATGGGATTGATTATTAGGAAACTTTTGCTCCAGTGGCAAAAATGGCTTCTATTCGAGTCCTCATATCATGTGCAGCAAATCTTGGATGGGAACTTTAACAGTTGGATGTAAAAAATGCATTCTTACATGGAGACCTACAAAAAGAGGCCTACATGGACATTCCACCTAGTTTTTCTACAGCTGCAACCATTGGGAAAGTATGTAGACTAAAGAAGACTATTTATGGATTAAAACAGTCTCCAATGGTTTGGTTTGACAAATTTCAGAGAGCAGTTGTTAAATCTGGCTACAAACAGGGCGATTAAGACCACACAATGTTCGTGAAAAGAACAGGTGAGAAAATCACAGTTTTGATTGTCTATGTCGATGATAGTGTGATCACTGGTAACGACACGTGTGAAATTCCAAATGTTAAACGGAGACTTGCCTCCGAATTCGAGATGAAGGACTTGGGAAAACTACGGTATTTCCTTGGCATTGAAGTCTTTAGAAGTCCAGGTGGTATCTTTCTTTCACAATGAAAGTATACACTTGACCTGTTAAATGAGACAGGCATGTTAGGATGTAGACCTGCAGATTCTCCTATAGAAGCGAATCATAAGCTATGCGGAGATGAGGGAGACATTGTTGATAGAACTCAATATCAAAGGTTAGTTGGAAGGTTAATCTACCTCTCACACACAAGACCGGATATAACATATGCAGTAGGAGTTGTAAGCAGATACATGCATGATCCTTGTAAAGGAGTGATGTTTACTAAAAACGAATATCTTGGGGTTGAGAGCTATACAGATGCAGATTGGGATGGATGTTTAGATGATAGGCGTTCTACATTAGGATATTGTACATTTGTTGGAGGCAACATAGTTACTTGGCGAAGCAAGAAGCAAACGGTGGTTGCATTATCTAGTGCTGAAGTAGAGTACAGAGCTATGGCTCGAGGTGTACGTGAATTACTATGGATTAGATTGCTTCTTACAGAATTAGGACTTGCATCAGCCACACCAATGAAGTTGTATTGTGATAACAAATCAGCTATAGCCATTGAACATGATCCAGTTCAACACGATCGGACCAAGCATATCGAGATTGATCGGCATTTTATCAAAGAGAAGATCAATAATGATATCATCAGTATCCAGTTTGTCAAATCAGAAGATCAATTAGCTGACGTGTTAACTAAGGGATTACGATGAAAATTGCTACATCCACTTATTGGCAAGTTGAGCATGAGTAACATATATGCATCAACTTGAGGGGGAGTGTTAAGATAATTCAACATTCAACATTCAAAGTTCAACATTCAAAGATCAACATTCAACAATGACAACAACTACAATTCAACATAATGACATATGCGGTGATGTTTTATTATAGACTTTGTGTCATCCTACTTCTTATAAGTAGTCATGTATTTTCTTAATTAAATACTACTGATATATACAAAACATATTCTGCCCAGAACACTCTCCATCTATTTCTTATACACTAATACACACAAAAATTGACAGAGTATAATACATATAAATTTTTATCAATTAAAAATAATTAGTTGATAGTATCATAGCGGTTGAAATAAATTTACGGCTTCTGAGCAATGAGCATGCCTCTAGTCTGGATTCTAGACTCTTTCTGCTGCTTTATAATGCACATTCTTTACTTGTTAAACAGTAATTTTAGTTCTATTTTCCAACCCTATTACACATGGATTTTTAATTTTTTTTCAAAATATGTAAACCCTGGAATGTTAGCAGCACATAATTAAACTGTGGATTCACAATTTTCAAACCAAACCAGCATTAAGTTTGTAGGTAGTGGATATACAAGGATTAACACTGAGTTTATGCAATACACCTTTAGGTTGTCTCGGTCCGCATCAAGAGGTGTAAATGTAAGCAAAGATATTTTCTTTCTGCTATTGTAAACTTTTGATTTACCAGTTCAAGGGAAATGCTAATATTTAATGCATTTCTTTAACTTAACTTAAGGATCAACGAGCAGTTGCACTTGCACAAGCATCAGCGAAATTCATCAGGACGTAAAAAAAATTACATTATATTGTACTGAAAGTCTTTATTCCCGCAGCAGCATAGATAATGGTGGCTGCTGAGCATAGGTGAGTAGGTGATCCCCAGTCCATACTTCACCAGATTGCATGCAACAATCATCTGCCTTTCCATTAGGATACGTCCTATTGACATCACCCAATGTTCCTCTAACATTTGTGATATTGAAATCATAAACTTCACGATGGAATTTCAATGGCACTAGTTGAGAAAGCTCGAAGGAATTTCGTTGTCACCTAGCTGGGAGTGCCATTGGTGTTGTAGCACAAAAAATATATTTGATTTGAAGATCCATCAGTCTTATTGGACCTACTCAACACATTATGATTTCTAATGATCACATCACCAGCAAATTGCCACCTCAGCTTTACAATACACCACAGACAAGTTGTTAGCCACAGCTTGGCGGGAAAGTTTGTTGAAGATTATATTCTCTGCGATATCTCAATTCATTCCTTCAACTTGTTAATTCAATTACTACTTTTATCTCTCTCTCTCTCTCTCTCTTTTTCTCTCTCTCTCTCTCTCTCTCTCTCTCTCTCTCTCTCTGGAGCGAGTAGATAGTTATGAAAACATTTCGTTCTTTGTATACAGTACTATTACTTTAGTTTTCTGGTTGATTCAAGATGATGTACTCTTTCAAAGTTATGATTGTCTTCTGTTGTGCATCTGATAACATGGTATCAGAGCGAGAGATCTCGTTCGAGCAGTAGATAATTGAATCGCTAGTAAGATCGTCTCTTTCGTTGCTCTAGTTTGATATTTGTCGTTGAATTCAAGATTTACGATTCTGAAATTGCTTGTTACGATGTGTTCTGCTTGAAAGCTGATTCTGATAATACCTTGTTCTTGATCTGATAGTATTGGATTGTTATTTGTTTAATTCATCGGTTTTATCTGAGAAATTGTGTAAATTGCTTCTAGATTGATAATTTTGTGATTACTTTTGTGTTGAGAATCATCTGAGAGTTGTGATTTGAGAATTGTGATTTGTGATATCTGAGAAATATCTAAGATGGAGTTGAATCAAGATCCGAGTAGTGTGTACTATCTTCATCATTCAGATTATACAGGAATGAAGTTAGTTTCTATAGTATTCAATGGATCTAATTTTGCAAATTGAAAAAGATCGATGACAATAGGTTTAACAGCGAAAAACAAAATGTCATTTGTTGATGGAACCTTGAATAAACCTGAAACCACAAAAGATAGTTATAAGTCTTGGACTAGATGTAATTCAATGGTTATAGGTTGGATAGTTACTGCTCTTGATCCACAAATTGCTGCAAGTGTTCTATATGTTGATACTACTAGAGAAGTATGGATTGATCTTGAAGAAAGATTTGGTCAAGTTACATCAGCACAAATTTATGCTTTATAGCAAGAAATTCATCAAACGTCTCAAGATAATATGCCAATTGCAGAGTATTATACTCATCTGAAGAAAATTTGGGATGAACTGGATAATTTAAAGCCTCTTCCAGCATGTGAATGTACTAATTGCACATGTAACCTCACACAGAAATTTCTGAAAATTCAGCAGGACCAGAGATTGATGTATTTCTCATGAAATTGTCTAGTCAATATGCTAATGTCAGATCTCACATCTTGATGGATACTATGCCTAATTTGTCTCAGGCATATAGAATGTTAATGCAAGAACAGAGCCATAAAGTAATCAGTAAAGGATCAAGTGTTTTGCCTGAAACGATAGCTTTTGCAGCAGAAAGAAAACCTTTTGTTGACAGGCAACAGAGGCCTTATAATCCTTCTCAGAATCAGTTTAAAGGAAATGGAAGTGAGTTTGTTAACACAGGATAAAGTAGCTTTAATGGTCGAAAATACTTTTGTGATCATTGCAAAGTACCAGGCCATAGTATTGAGCGATGTTTCAAGATTCATGGATATCCACCTGGGTTTAAACCAAATCAACCAAGGAAATATGCTGCTTATGCTTTCAGGAAGATTCTAATGAGCTTGTTCAATCAGAAACTGGTACTAAAAATCACACAGCACCCAATATCACTGTTGATCAATATAACCATCTTCTTTCCATGTTAAGTGTCAATCAAAGGGAACAGGATAGTTCGTATTCTGGAAATAATAGAGACATTGGATGCATTGGTTTATTTACAGGTAATCACTGTCTATTGTCATATACATCTAAAGATGATTGGATTTTCGATAGTGGTGCATCTGATCATATATGTCACGATCTTACTTTGTTTGATGATTATTCTGAAATTCATGAGGATAATAGCTCCATTACAATTCCTGATGGAAGCAAAATAAGGGTGACACATGTTGGAACAGTGAAACTTAATGGTCTTATAATTCTTCAAGATGTATTGTATGTGCCAGAATTTAAGTTTAATCTGATTTCAGTTCTTAAGTTGTGTAAGGATACAGATTCTATAATCCAGTTTAGTTCTATCGGTTGTATTCTTCAGGACAACTCATCTCAGAAGTCTTTTAATCTTGGCACTGTTCAGCATGGATTATATTTGGTTGGTGTAGATTTGGTTAGAGAAGTTTCTACTTTGTGTTCACAGTCTAGTAACAAGACTGGTCATTTTTCTAATAATGTGGTTTCTTCTAAGCTTGATACTGCAAAGTTATTGCACCTCAGAATGGGTCATGTTCCATTTACTCAATTGAAGTATATCAAAGAAGATGTTAATGGTCAAGACTTAGCTGTTCGATTTTTCTGTACTATTTGTCCTCAAGCTAGACAGTAGAGGTTATCTTTTCCAACTAGTGACATAAAAACTACTAAATGTTTTGAATTGCTACACGTGGACACCTGGGGGCCTTTCAAAATAGTCACACATGATGGTTGCAAATGGTTCTTAACTGTGGTTGATGATTTTTCGAGAATTACTTGGATTCATTTGATGAGGCATAAAACTGATGCTGTTCAGATTTTAGCCACTTTTGTTGAGTTTGTTAGTACTCAATTTCAGACTACTGTACAGAAAATCAGAACGGACAATGCTCAGGAATTTTGCAATGGTCCAATTCAGCATCTTTATTAAACTAAGGGTATTTTGCATCAAACGAGTTGCAGTGATACTCCCCAGCAGAACGGTGTTGTTGAACGAAAGCATAAACATTTAATGGAGACTGCCAGAGCTCTCTATTTTCAGTCTAATGTACCTGTTTCTTACTAGGGAGAGTGTGTAAAACTGCTGCATGCTTAATAAATAGAATGCCATCTAGGAAATTACATTTTGTTTCTCCTTATGAAATTCTGTTTAAACAAAAGCCTGATTGTACTTCTCTTAAAGCATTTGGTTGCTTGTGTTTCGTTTCTACTTCTAAACATGAAAGAAGTAAATTCGATCCTAAAGCTGCATCTTTTTTTTTTCTGGGCTACACTGCTTCTCAGAAAGGGTATATTGTTTTAAATCTTTTAATAAAGAAGCTTTCAGTTTCAAGGGATGTGTCATGAAAATCACTTTCCCTATCATATTTCTTCTACTTTTCCTCAAACGCCATCCTCTTTCTATTTGCCAGATCATACTGATCCACCTAGTCTTTCTTCTTATGATGATATTGATGTCTTTCATCATTCAACTACTGATAATTCACACTCTGATAATTCACACCCTGATAATACTGACATTACTGAGTGATAATTGCATATTTTTGCATATTTTTATTACATATTTATTGATTTAACTCGTATTTTAATAATTTATTTTGTTGCATTTCAGGAAATTCGTAAATAAATAAAGAAATGACAAAATAAAGAAATAAAGAGCAAGGAAAGGAAAAAAAGAGGAAGAAAAAGGACCAAAAATGAAAGAAGAAAAAGAATTAGGAGCTTGGAGCAAAAGGAATAATTCAAGACAAGTGGAAGGTGGAGATCATCCCAACACATTAGAGAAGTGTATGGCCAAGATCAACTCTTCAAAGCTTAAGGGGGAAGGAAACAAATAGATGGCTAGGATTCCACCACCACACACCACAAATGTATGGTGGGGATCTACCCAACACCCCCCTTAACCCTAATTCCTATCCTACAAATACCCCCTCACCCCCCTTGTATTTAGTAACTTAGATTTTAGGGTAGTTTTAATTTCTTGTATTTTTTCAAATCTTGTAAACACTCTTTTTAATTTTAATGCAATTTTATTTTCTTTACTTCTTGTCTTGCTCTTTCGTTATTGTTGCCTTTTTCGTTATTTTCGTAAATCCCGTTGCTAACCACTTGGGGTTGAAGATAACGAAACTTTATTTTCTTGTTCGTAATTGTTAATATTAATTACGCCCCTTTAAATCTCCATTTTATTGTGGGCCATTTAATTTTAAATCTTCGTTTTAAATTCTTTTCGTAGTTAATTTCTTTTCTTTTATAGAAGTTAATTTAAAAAAAAACAACAAAAATATTAGTCTAAATTTCTAGTTTATTATTTTCAGTTCAATTAGTGTTTAATTCGAAGCAATAATCCTCTCCCCTGTTTTTTATTTATTCGAATTAACCAAACCCAGCACAATTTTACTACCTTCTTCTAACTCTCCCCTCTTCTTTTCTTCACTGCATACACGAACACTCAACTCCCCTCTCCTGTTTTGCTTCCCTTTTATTCCCACAAACCCAATTCCTTTCTCCCTCCCTTCTCTTCACCACAATTTAACCACTTTTATTTTCTTTTCTTTTCTTCTTTTCTTTTAATCTTTTCTTCTTCTTCTTCTTCTTCTTCTTCTTCTTCTTCTTCTTCTTCTGTTTCGATTTGCATTTTTATTGGACTGTTAGGCGTTTGAATTAGTGGTTTGTTGCGTTGATTTCTAGCTTGTTGTTGTTGCGATTCTGTGTTAAGTCTCGATGAGTTGTTTGCTTTGCTATTTTTCCCTTCTCCATTTGCTGTTTATCGCGTCACCAGTTTTGTTTTGCTGTTCATTGAATGCTGAGTTTGTATTGTGTTCATCGCTGAGTCCACTGTTTTGTGCTTGTTCCTGCGTTTTTGCGCACTGAGTCCACCGGGTTATTAATTCATTCTACTCGTTAATTCTGCTGGTTATTCGGAAGTTATTGGTTTTGAGTTGTAAAATCACTGAGTTTATTGAATCAAGTTCTGTACTGAGTTTTCGAATTAGTTCGCATTACAGGTTCCATGAGTTTGTTTATGTTCGTGTTTTCGTATTGTTCTTGCGTTTTGAGTGATTTGTGTAATTGAGTTATTGATGTATTGAGAGATGCTGCTTGCGATTTCCGAGTCTGTGTTCCTATTTCACTCATCAACACCCCATTCCTCTTTTCTTAGCTTTTAAATTATTATTTTTTGGTCATCGAGTTTAATGCCTGCGAGGTTTTTTTTTGTAGAGTTTTTGTTGTTTCGCTGTTTTGTGGTTGAGTTAGAATTTCTTGGCTGACTTCGAATTCGTTTTTGAGAGTTGAGTCCTGTGTCCGAGTTCTTTGATGTCTGATTTACACCGAGTTTAACGAGTCATCCTGTTTTTGTTTGGTGTTTTCTGAGTCTGTTCGAGCTCTTCGTTTTTGTTTTCGTTTTCACGAGTTGAATTTAGAGTATCTCTGTTCTATGTTGTTTGAATTGTATTCGAGTTTTGAACTGTTTACTGCAGTTTTTTTTGTCTCTCGGTGGTTTAATCGAATCATGGGATTGGTTAATTTGCTGTGATTGGTTGTGTTTTGGCAAGGCATTTTTACAAGTGGGTCATGTCGAATTTTTCTAAAAATTTTCTGTAAATAAGTTTTAATTCAGTTTTTTTTTAAAAATGTTTTAGAATAAAATTTATTTTTAATTTAGAATTTTTAGAATAAATTAGTTTTAGGATAATTTAGAATAATTTAATTTTTATTCTTTTCATCTTTAATTAGTTAGTTTAAAATTAGAATAAATTTAATTTTCTTTAAAATAGTTTCAATTTTCTTTTCGTAATGAAATAGTATAAAATCTAAATCTTCCAAAATCAATCGTTCTAGTTCGATTAAATTAAAAATTAAGGTTTGCGAAAACAATAGTCCCTGTGGAACGAATCTCACATTTTACAACGAAACGAATTGTGCGCTTGCGATTCGAATGTTTATTTTTCTAGCACAACAAGTTTTTGGCGCCGCTGCCGGGGATTAATTATTTTTCGCACCTTAGTTTTTGATTTTTCGGATTAGCTCTTTTCTCACCCTTTTTCTTGTTTGCATTTTTTCGAGGAATTTGCAGGAAAATTCGGGAAACTTGGATTAAAGCGGAAGAATTTTCTCGGAATTTTGGAAGCTTTGCTTGGGTAAACCGTATCTCTCTCCTCTTTCATATTTTTTTAGAAAATCACAAAAAAACCAAAAAAAAAAAATCACAAAAAAAAAATAGTTGTAATTACATAATTGTTGCATCATGCATTTAATCACTTAGGGCACATCATCTAGATTTTTATTATCTTGTTTTTAATTTTTCGTACCCTATAAATTGTGGTGATCGCTGGAGGACCCCAAGGTACGTTAAATTCTTTCTTTTCTGTAGTTAGAACACGTAGTTTAAATCATCCATAAATGTTATTAGTTTTTTTATACCTCTTTGTTTGTTGCATCATTTTGTAAATAAATCTTAAGGGCAAAACCTCTCAAAAGATAAGGGAAGGGATTTCATCACTCTTTCCTTAGCCCAAAAACAATTTAATCCCTCATTTTGCATACCTAGCCTTAATAAAATTAATTAGACGTTTGCCCTTGTAATCTCGCGCTCATTTAGGAAGGTGCTTAAGAAACGAAGTAATCTTTAATTATTCCGACTTTTTGGTGTCTAGGAAAGCGAAAGCTGACCTGACCAATTAAGGTTTTGGTGTCTAGGCTGGTGTTTAGCCTCTTGGTAATGCTTGCACCTACCTGGCCAAGCCGGTTCGAATAATTATTGATTTATCTCATTTTTGGTAGCCCTTAAAGTTAGGAGCAAGGTCTAATTATTTTATTAAGGAACCCTAGGGCTAGAATTTTTTTTTCTTTTAATTTTTCACCCCTTTCTTTTTGTGTGTTTATTTTTTCGCACTTACTTGCTGCGTGTTTCCTTTTATGGTTTATGCAAACTATTTGGATTAGGGATAATTCGTCTAGACTAGTGAGATCATTTGAGATTTCTTCATCGTCTAATTCCGAGTCTTTAGATTATTCCGAACCCGTAGTAAACATGGCCATGTCTCTTAGGGACCGTTGCTATCCTACTCATTCCGCCCAACCTTCGTGTATCACCCTTCCTCCCGTTAATGGTAATAATTTCGAAATTAA
This sequence comes from Saposhnikovia divaricata, assembly GCA_036435485.1. NCBI lineage: Eukaryota > Viridiplantae > Streptophyta > Magnoliopsida > Apiales > Apiaceae > Saposhnikovia > Saposhnikovia divaricata. The sequence continues at coordinate 65,296,834 of CM071598.1, forward strand.
AGCTCACCACATCAGTATGTTACCTAAATTTAACGGGAGCGAGGGTGAGGACCCGTATCTCTTTCTTCATGAATTTGAGGAGGTTTGCGCATTGCAAAAACTCCAACATCTTTCCGAGGACTCCATTAGGCTAAGGCTTATCAACTTCGCTTTAAAAGAAAATGAAAAAAAATGGTTGTATAGTCTACCCGTTAATTCTATTTTCACGTGGGAGGGATTTGTGGTTATTTTTCTAAAAAAATATTTTTCAAACCATAAGACTACGAGAATTACAAACGAAATAAATCAATTTCATCAAAAGGAAAACGAGTCTTTTTGGAAATATTTTGATCGTTTTAAAAATCTTCTATCACAATGCCCCCACCACGGAATAGAAAAATGGAGGCTTTGTAAGATCGTTTATGAGGCCTTAGATGGACCAACAACCGCGTTGTTGGAATCTATGTGCCAAGGAAAATTCATGGAAAAAGATGAGGACGAGGGTTGGACATTTTTCGAAGAATTAGCCAAGAAGACCATGTTGTGGGAGTCTACTAGGGAACCTAACAAGTCTAATGAGTCGTCTAGTTCATCTAAGGGTTTGCATTCGATTGGGAGTTCGATTGCAACCGATGCCAAATTAGCCACTCTAACTAGAAGACTCGAAGCCCTAGAAACTAGTAATGCCCCCTCAAATGTGTCTGTGTGCCCTAATCAAGGTTTTTCGGACTATCCCGCTTTTGATCAAGTTAATGCGGTGTCTCAACCACCCACTAGGAACGATCCGTTTGCTCCTACTTATAATCCCGGGTGGAGGAATCACCCGAACTTCTCTTGGAATCAAGGGCAAAGCTACCAAGCTCCGTCATCTTCTTTTCAACCTCCTTCTTTCCAAAAACCTAATCAAAATTCTTACTCGACTCCAAATCAAGGTCCCTTTCCAAACCCTACTCAAAATCTCGGTCCTTATCTGACTCAACCTTCTTATTCAAATCAAGCACCCGCCCTCCCACCCGGCTTTCATGAGTCGGATAAGAGACTAACTTCTTTGGAAAAGATTCTTGATGCGCTTCTAAAATCAACGACTAATTTGGCTCAATCTCAACAAACCTTCATGCAAACCATGACTCAAGATAGGCAACTTTTAAATGCTAGTACTCAAGCCATATCTAAGTTAGAGGTTCAAGTGAGTCAATTAGCCAACGCCATGTGTGAGCGAGAAAAGAATAAACTTCCGAGTCAAACTGAGGTCAATCCTAAGTTTCCTCTCAATCAATGCCCTCATGAGAGTGTGAATGCCATCATCTCTTTAAGATCGGGAAATCGAGTTGATAACCGAGTAGGAGTCGAGTCCCCCGAAGAGGAAAAGTCAAACGTTGAACCGACCCCTCTTTTCGATCTTTTAAATCAAACTCCAATTCCCGTATCATCACCTCCTTCTAGCAAACCATTTTCTTCGAATGGAACAACCTCGGAACCTGTTCCAGAAGAACGAATCTTTAAACCGAAGGCTCCTTACCCACAACGCCTCATCTCTCCTAAACAAACGGCCCAAATGGAGCAAATTCTAGAAGTATTCAAACAAGTCAAGATAAACATTCCTCTTTTAGACGTGATTCAACAAGTTCCCTCCTATGCTAAATGTCTTAAAGAGTTGTGTACTCATAAATGAACCACCCAAATCCCTAAGAAAGCCTTCTTGACGTCCCAAGTGAGCTCAATTCTTTCTAACCAAATTCCCGTGAAGTACAAGGACCCCGGTTCTCCAACTATTTCATGTGTCATAGGTAATACTTTCGTGGACAAGGCTTTACTTGACTTAGGTGCTAGTGTGAACTTGCTTCCATTTTCCGTTTATCAAGCCCTAGGTTTAGGCGAGCTCAAAAAGACCAATATGACACTTCAACTTGCCGATCGTTCTATAAAAATGCCCAAGGGATTAATTGAAGATGTCTTGATTAAAATTGGTGATTTTATCTTTCCGATTGACTTTGTTGTCCTCGAGACTCAACCCGTCACAAATCCTAAGAACCAAATTCCTATCATTCTAGGACGACCTTTTCTTGCTACATCGAATGCCTTGATTAATTGTAGGAATGGTTTGATGAAACTCACTTTCGGTAACATGACCATTGACCTTAACATTTTCAACGTCGGCAAAGAACCCAACGACCTTTTTGAGCAACCAATAGGAGTCAATGTGGTTAACAAGTTTATCACATGGTCTAGCTTTGAGGATAGTAAGATTGTGTCTCTTCTCAAAGAGGATTTCAAAGTCAACTATGAGTCTAATCGAGAGTATGCTGATTCGTTAAGGGATATGACCTCGGAAGAAATGATGAGGGAATTAGACGATATTTGTTATAAGTGGGAAACCAAACCCGTGGAGGTCTCTTGTAAACCAATTCTTATTGCTAAAACTCCCGTTGGTGAACCACCTACATCTGATAACTCATTAGGAAATTTGAATGAAATTTGTTCAAAGTGGGTGACCCCACCCGAGGTTGTTAGTAGTGAGCCCGTTCTTAACACTTCCGTTCTTAAGAGTCCCGTGGGTACACCACCCGCATTTGCCTTAACTCCTTATCATCCCGAGTTTGATCAACAGCCTTTAGGGAAAGACGAACCTTTGTCTTATGTCATTCCTAGTGATTCTAACCCTAACCAAACGTTCATTATCTCTAAACAAAATAAAGAAGCATTAAATTGGTTTAGGGAGAACATTAGTGACAATTGTTCTTTAGGGTTAAATGATTCAATGTTGATTGAGAAAATCTGTTCTAATAAAAATTTTCACAAATTTCTTGATATTTTCTCAAAGTTGCACCCGAATTTTCCTACCGGCATCGGCTAATTCGTTTTTATTCTTTTGCCTCCCCTCATGTAAGATAGGTATGGGGGAGGAGTGTGTGCATGTGTGAGTTGTTTTTCTCTCATAGTTTATTAGAAATTTTTCAGTCTCCGTCATCCCTTATCAGGTATTTCCTCAACTTTCTCCTTTTTCATTTTTTTTGCATTTCTTTATCCTTTCTCATTTCTGTTTTCTTTTGCATTTGCATACATTGAGGACAATGCATGATTTAGGTATGGGGGGGTTTTAGTGTAAATAGTAAAAAGTGAAAAATCCAAAAAAAATAAATAAATTAAAAAATGAAAAAATCACAAAAAGAGTTCTTTTCGTATTCTGGTCTTGTTAATTGATTGCTAGTTGCTTGATGCACCCTTGCATGCTATGATAATCTTATGATCCATTAGCTTTTGTTTGAGAAGTGATTTGCTAAAGTTCTTGTTCACACACTTACACTAGCAAGGAAACTAGTAGGCTTATTTGAATTGTGCATGAAATTAGAAAGGCATGATTAGGTGTAAGATGATTTGGTCTTCATGCTTTGAGTACAAGTAGGTGCATTGAGGATACCATTTCTTGAGATTGATTATGTTTTACTACACCAAGTGAGATTTTGAGCCTATATGCATATCTTTTGCATTTATATTCTTTTGCTTGAGCGTCCACTTATCATTTGCATAGCTAGCACTTGTTTGGATTCCTTCTTGAAATACATGACATTAATTGATGATAAAATGATAAAGGCACTTAGGAATAACTTATATTTCCAAATTATCCACACCATTCTTATATGATCAATTAGTTAACCCTTTGAGCCTAATCATTTTCTTTCGGTGACACACCACATTACTCACCTAAGACCTTTTTCTTGTTTAGCCTTACGTATTCTTGATCCCATTTTGTCAAAGGCTAGTAGGAACTTAAGGGAGCAATAAGGTGTGTGAAATAGGGTTTACTTTTGTTCATAACTTTTGAGGAAATATTTGTTGTTACCTTGATAGTCGATTTTCAAAATTAAATCTAAAGGAGGATTATTGTTACATTTATCATTTTCCTGAAAAAAAATAGAAAAAAGAAAAGAAAAAAAATGAAAAAAAAAAGCAAAAGAAAAAAATGAAAAAAAATAAATATATGAGAGCATACTTATGTTTTTGTAATCCTCCTTCATTCGACTAGTCAAGTCTTTTTGTTGAAAAATGAAAATAAATTGTGTGGGGAGGAAGTTTGGTGTTGTGCATGATATTCATGGTGACTACTAGCTTTTGACACTTCACCTTATTTTGGCCTTTCTTGACATACCTTGTCCCTAACCCCATTACAACCCTAATAAAGACCTTTTGATTGTCATTATTAATGAATGTTGTGATTTAAGTTGGGATGATACCAAGTGTCAAGCATGCATTTGATTTTTTTGGAATTGAAAGATACACTTACCCCTGTTCTTGAGTGAATATTCTTTTGTGAGTGAAAGGTGAGGTATTTCTTATTTGTTTTTTGCATAAGAGATCTCAAGTTTTGACTCTGAGGTGTGCCCTTGTAGACTTAGCATGGTTACCAATAATTTTTGCACTTGACATGAACTTGTGATCAATCTTGCATGGTTCTTTGAGTAGAATATGTAAATCCTTGCACTTTCCACACCAAGACTTTGCAAATTCATTTTGATTCTTAAGTTGATGTATCATGAGAGGACATGTATGTGTGGTGTGCATTGCCATGTGATCTTTTATACAAACTAGATGGATTTTGTGGGTACATTCACTATAGGCCCTCACGAGACCTCACTCGTCCACTAGGGCTGCCTAGGGGTTTAAAGGGCTTGTTGCATATGCTAAATGCAACCGTCACACCTACGAAAAGGAGTATAGGACCTTTTATCTAGATTTTCTTTTTTTTTTGTTTTTACTCGAGGACGAGCAAAAGATAGGTATGGGGGCATTTGATAAGTGCATATTTTTGCATATTTTTATTACCTATTTATTGCTTGAACTCGTATTTTAATAATTTATTTTGTTGCATTTCAGGAAATTCGTAAATAAATAAAGAAATGACAAAATAAAGAAATAAAGAGCAAGGAAAGGAAAAAAAGAGGAAGAAAAAGGACCAAAAATGAAAGAAGGAAAAGAATTAGGAGCTTGGAGCAAAAGGAATAATTCAAGACAAGTGGAAGGCGGAGATCATCCCAACACATTAGAGAAGTGTATGGCCAAGATCAACTCTTCAAAGCTTAAGGGGGAAGGAAACAAATAGATGGCTAGGATTCCACCACCACACACCACAAATGCATGGTGGGGATTTACCCAACACCCCCCTTAACCCTAATTCCTATCCTACAAATACCCCCTCACCCCCCTTGTATTTAGTAACTTAGATTTTAGGGTAGTTTTAATTTCTTGTATTTTTTCAAATCTTGTAAACACTCTTTTTAATTTTAATGCAATTTTATTTTCTTTACTTCTTGTCTTTCTCTTTCGTTATTTTTGCCTTGTTTCGTTATTTTCGTAAATCCCGTTGCTAACCACTTGGGGTTTAAGATAACGAAACTTTATTTTCTTGTTCGTAGTTGCTAATTTTAATTACGCCCCTTTAAATCTCCATTTTATTGTGGGCCATTTAATTTTAAATCTTCGTTTTAAATTCTTTTCGTAGTTAATTTCTTTTCTTTTATCGTAGTTAATTTTTAAAAAAAAAACAACAAAAATATTAGTCTAAATTTCTAGTTTATTATTTTCAGTTCAATTAGTGTTTAATTCGAAGCAATAATCCTCTCCCCTGTTTTTTTTATTCGAATTAACCAAACCCAGCACAATTTTACTACCTTCTTCTAACTCTCCCCTCTTCTTTTCTTCACTGCATACACGAACACTCAACTCCCCTCTCCTGTTTTGCTTCCCCTTTATTCCCACAAACCCAATTCATTCCTCCCTCCCTTCTCTTCACCACAATTTAACCACTTTTTTTTCTTTTCTTCTCTTCTTTTCTTTTAATCTTTTCTTCTTCTTCTGTTTCGATTTGCATTTTTATTGGACTGTTAGGCGTTTGAATTAGTGGTTTTTTGCGTTGATTTCTAGCTTGTTGTTGCTGCGATTCTGTGTTAAGTCTCGATGAGTTGTTTGCTTTTCTATTTTTCCCTTCTCCATTTGCTGTTTATCGAGTCACCAGTTTTGTTTTGCTGTTCATTGTATGCTGAGTTCGTATTGTGTTCATTGCTGAGTCCACTGTTTTGTGTTTGTTCCTGCGTTTTTGCGCACTGAGTCCACCGGGTTATTAATTCATTCTACTCGTTAATTCTGCTGGTTATTCGGAAGTTATTGGTTTTGAGTTGTAAAATCACTGAGTTTATTGAATCGAGTTCTGTACTGAGTTTTCGAATTAGTTCGCATTACAGGTTCCATGAGTTTGTTTATGTTCGTGTTTTCGTATTGTTCTTGCGTTCGGAGTGATTTGTGTAATTGAGTTATTGATGTATTGAGAGATGCTGCTTGCGATTTCCGAGTCTGTGTTTCTATTTCACTCATCAACACCCCATTCCTCTTTTCTTAGCTTTTAATTTAGTTTTTTTTGGTCATCGAGTTTAATTCCTGCGAGGTTTTTTTTTTTGTATAGTTTTTGTTGTTTCGCTGCTTTGTGGCTGAGTTAGAATTTCTTGGCTGACTTCGAATTCGTTTTTGAGAGTTGAGTCCTGTGTCCGAGTTCTTTGATGTCTGATTTACACCGAGTTTAACGAGTCATCCTGTTTTTGTTTGGTGCTTTCTGAGTCTGTTCGAGCTCTTCGTTTTTGTTTTCATTTTCACGAGTTGAATTTAGAGTATCTCTGTTCTATGTTGTTTGAATTGTATTCGAGTTTTGAACTGTTTACTGCAATTTTTTTTGTCTCTCGGTGGTTTAATCGAATCATGGGATTGGTTAATTTGCTGTGATTGGTTGTGTTTTGGCAAGGCATATTTACAAGTGGGTCATGTCGAATTTTTCTAAAATTTTTGTGTAAATAAGTTTTAATTCAGTTTTAAAAAAAAAATGTTTTAGAATAAAATTTAGTTTTAATTTAGAATTTTTAGAATAAATTAGTTTTAGGATAATTTAGAATAATTTAATTTTTATTCTTTTCATCTTTAATTAGTTAGTTTAAAATTAGAATAAATTTAATTTTCTTTAAAATAGTTTCAATTTTCTTTTCGTAATGAAATAGTATAAAATCTAAATCTTCCAAAATCAATCGTTCTAGTTCGATTAAATTAAAAATTAAGGTTTGCGAAAACAATAGTCCCTGTGGAACGAATCTCACATTTTACAACGAAACGAATTGTGCGCTTGCGATTCGAATGTTTATTTTTCTAGCACAACACTGAGGTTTAAGAAGATCTTCCCGTGTTACTCACAAGCCTTCATTTTACTCAGACTATGTTGATTATTGAACACACGAATAGAATACAGAGGGGGGGGGGTGAATGGATTCTTGAACTTTTCTTGTTCTTGAATCTGTTTGGTGTATGTAGCAAGCTAAGTGTTATATGTGTGTGGAACTATTTGGTGTATGTAGCAAGCTAAGTGTTATATGTGTGTAGAACTATAAGTGGAGATAGTGAACAACACAAGACACAATATTCACTATAATATAATATTTTATTAGATAAAGATTTGCTACAAACTGTGAATACAAATGATCGTATTCTCAGCTTCATTTTCTCAGAGAGATGTATTTTCTAAATATGAATCTTAAAACATATCTCTAACTAAAGAAGTGAGGTTGTATTCTTATAGAACATGAATACAACCTACTTACTACAAATAAGGTTACAGGATAAATTACTTTCTAGTATGTCTATCCTATTTGAGTAAGCATCCAAACGGCTACAGGTTTGACTTCTTGAAGTTCTGTTCAGATCCACTTCTTTAGCTCTTTGTCTCTTGTACATCTCTCTAAGCTTCTTTGTAGGCTTTCCAAAGTACCTTACAGTTTGTGGTCCATAAAGTGCTTTGGCTTGTTGCAGGTTTCTGACTTGTACAATTTCTCCAGTATTTTGTCTCCAAGATTGTATTCGAGAAGTAACTTAGTGATTGATTCTAGAACTAGAATTGACTTGATAGATAACTCTGAGTTCTCGAATACTGCAAAACTGACTTATCGAATCACTTCTCGAATAGCTCTTTTCTTCAGGAATCCTTGAGTTGCCGAATAGAGCATTTAACTTATCGAATCCCTGAGATATCGAATTGCTTTCTGAGTCTTTGAGATATCGAATACAACTTTGACTTGTTGACTCTCAGAGAACTCGAATACCACTTTGACTTGTTGACTTCTTGAGTTCTCGAATAGAGTAATAGACATGTCGAATCTCTGAGTTATCGAATGACACTTTGACTTGTTGACTCTCAGAGTTGTCGAACATTGTTTTTACAGATATCGAATCCTTGACTTGTCGAATGCTAGACTTCTCAAATAGAACAAAACACTTCTCGAATTGGTACTTAGGCAAATCTTCATTCTTCGAATTCCAACTGTGTTTATTTTGACAGTCTTGATCTTCAAGCTTGAGGCATGATCCTTGGAACTTCTTTCAAGAATTATTCTCTGACTTTTAATTACAGTCACACAGATAGAAATTGATGCCTATTATAAGTACTACAACAAGTAGAAACTCTACAACTAAAGGTTCCCTCAGTTAAGAGGTCATGTAAGTAAAGCAAAGCATTACAAATAATTAAGCTTATTATTAGATGTACTCAGGCATGCCTCTGTGACTAACAATCTCCCCCAAATTGTGAGTGAGACCCTTAGTCACAATTTCATGTCTGATAACAAGCCTAACATACATAAAGATAAAACTTGACAGTACATGTATGAAATTGAATAACAACATGGATAGAACTACAATTACTGATTTTACAGACTATGATGAAATACTAGCCTTTGTCATTTGATTCCATCTCCATTGCCTTGGCTTGTAGATCATCATATGCCTTCTGTTTCCTTTATTTCTCCTTTCTTGCATTCTCATCCATAGCTTTTATGATCTCTGCCATAACATCTAGTTCTTCAAGCAGAATAGAGTTCTTGAAGTCTTCAAGTACTGGCTTAAGAATGTTGGCAGGATAGTGATTGAGTAGGTTCATTCTTATATTGACCTCATCTCCATTTCTTCTCCTATACTTCACAACATAGGGATTGAATTGAACTCTACACAATCCTTTTGCCCTTAGCTTTTCTGCTTCAACTTCCGGCCTATCAATCTCCTTCTCCCTTTCTAGCCATTTCTCAAAGCACCCCTTTCTTATCTTCTCAGCATAGTCTCTCTTCATCTTCACAAAATCAATCAACTCCAGCTTCCATACTCTCTCCACTTTGTCTTCAGAATCAAATAATGTAATAATTCTTTCTATCTCATATAGCTTGCCCCAATTTTGATAACCCCCTTATTTGAATTTCATCTGTCTTCCATCAATGTATTTGATTTCAAGGCAGTCATTCACAATTGCAGCATAGTAGATTATTTGAGCTCTAAGAAATTGCAGTTGGTCTTCATCTAGTGGTTGGAGTTTTAATCCTGGAATGATTGTTAGGGTCCTTGATTTAGATGGCTTCACTTTTCTTGTAGCTTGTTTGAATTTGATCTTTTTCACTTGGTTGCTTGGCAGAAACTTTTGACCCTTGCTTGTAGACCATTGTAGTACACCATTAGTAGTTTGCTTTTGGAAACATACACATGGTTTCTTGAGTTGAATCTTCTTCTCTTCTTGAGGTGGCAAGACAGTTGCAGAAGCCATAGATGTAGATTTTGGTAGGTCATTACTAGCTGTAATCACCCTAGACATAAAGTCTTGTGTTGTGGTGAGGTTACTGTTAGTAATGCCTAGGGCTTGCTGTTTTCCACTTTTCCTCTCATAGACTTTTCCTTGGTCATCATCACCCTTCCTATCTTTGTTGTCCTTCTTCTTCATCTTGTCTTCATCATCCTTATCACTCCTGTGATGTCTTCTCCTCTCATCACTCTTATCCTCATCTTTATCATCCTTCCTTCTCCTTGCTTTAGCCATCTCTGGGACATAGCAAGTTGCTATGAAAGATCTGAGAATATGCAATGCTTCCAACTCTTCAGCAGTTCTATCCCATTCTTCTTTTGTAGTTGATAAATGATGTCAATTATAAGTCTGTAATTTCTAATATTAAGATCCTTGGGAATGACAAGCTGATTGACATCTTCTATCTTTGTACCAGACTGATAGAGAATGGTTCTTGGATTAATGCACACTTCAGGCAATCTAGCTTGTTGACCATTCCTAAGTTCAGAGTATAGGCTCTTGTTGTTTTCTCCCTTCTTTTCAATCAGTTCCAAGATAGCATAAATCTCTGTGAATTTTAGAACCTCCAAGGTGTCATAAGATAGATGCCATATTTTTCCATTTGACACCATCATAATCTCCTTGAGAAAGATTTGATTTAGCTTTCTTGGTATCACTGTCAGATATTTGATTTGATCTTTAAGGCTCCTTCTGTACAGCAATGTATCTCCTCTAACCTTTGTCTTTGAGGCTTGTAGAAACTTCAAGAAAGCATCATCATGATAAATCTCTGAGTTTGCTACTTCTATCAGCTTGACCTTTGTAACCACATCCATTTCAACTGGTTGATCTTCTTTATTTCTGGAGGTTTTGGCTTGATTAGTTGGGGCACTTGGCATGGAGCCTGCTACCACTGTAGTAGTGATAGTTTGCTTTTGGCCACTTGGAGTAGTGATATGCACAGGTGATAGAGTAACAACTAGCAGAGAAGATGGAGGTTCATCAACTTTAGCTTTCCATTTGCCTTGAACATTTGTTGTAGATTTTGAAATTCTTGGTTGGCCACCCTCAGTTATGACAATGCCTTTCTCCTTAGGTTTTGAGTTCCTTAAGGTCCTCTTCTCCCCCTTAGATTTGTTGTCAGGCACAGAGGCTTTGGTAGGGGCCTTTGGGTTGGAAGAGGTGGGATTGATAGATTCATCAGGTAGAGGGAGTCCCATGTGCTTCATCATAGTAGACAACATCAGTTGTTGGTGAAGAAGAACCTCAGCTGTGGTGGTGGCTTGAGTGTCCAACTTTTCAGTAAGAGTTGTAACTGTGTTTGCAAGATGAGCATTTGACTGTTTGAGGGAGCTCATTTCATGTTCAAGAGTAGCCACCTTGGTGAACAACTCAGAAGCTTTAAATCTAGAAAGAGATTAGTCCTTGAGTCTTTGCACTTCAAACTTGGTCATGTCATGGAGAGGGACTTCAGTCACCAATTTGTCACCATATTGATTGGCAAAGAGAGTCCTAAGTACTGCATTGGCATTAGTTATCTGATTAGAGAGCTTTTCCATCTGAGTAGCCATATTGTTGACAACACTTTTAAGCAATATCAATGAATTATCCATTGTAGTGCAGGTGGCTTTGCATCCATGAATGTCCTTGATGACAGAGTTGAGAGAAGGGAACTTGGAGGCAAAGTCCCTTTTGATTTAATTTACTTCCTTGATTGTGGCTGCACACACTTCATTAATTTTTGTCTTAAGGCCCTTGCCAAGATAGTGTGCAGCTTTCAAAATTCCCTTGTAGGTGTCATTGACAGCTTCATACACCTCACCAGGAGTTAGAGATTTGACATTGGACCCTAATGAGGTGATGTACTCTTCTTTGAGGAATTGAAGACCTTCTGAGAGAGCAATGTCATACTTTCCTTGTAACCAGGCATCTACATTGCCATATCTTTCAGCATCATCTATTATCTTTTCCTTCAGCAGCTCCACATCATCTCTGTGACATAGGAGAATAGCATCATAGTCTGGATCTGGCATGTCTGCAGTGAGTAGGTTTTGAGCAATCTTTGTGAACTCAGGAATCTGATCCACAATTAAGTTTTGAAGAGCTTCAACCGTCAATTGTCGTGGAACAGACCCTGATCTTGAAGCACTGTCATGTTGCACAGGCTTCAGCCATTGGGACATGAAGTTAGAGCTAGAGCTAGGCAAGCTAGACTCCTCAGTTACAGATGCAACTTCTGCAACCGGATGAATTGACTCTACTACTGTTGTCTCCACAGGAGTGGGATGAGTTATAACAGTAGTTGACACAGGCACAGAATCTCTAGTGAAAACTAGTGAATCCTCTGTGTTTGTGATGGTGTCATTAGGATATGCCCAAGCTTGCATTCCCTCACCATCTAAATGTGGTTCCTGGGTGGTGAGCAAAGTGTCATGCACTAAGTCACTAGAATCCATTGGCTCACCAAGAGGAGAGAATTCTTGGTGATCAATGCCTTGCTCCTCAATTGCATGAGTTGCAGGTTCCAAAGAAATTTGAAATGTAGATTCTGGAAGAGAATTGTCTTTTAGAGTAGATTTTGGCAACTCCCCCTGAGAAATAGAGGGAGTTTCAAGTGTGATGTGCTCTTCACTCAGTGTAGTGCCAGCCTTATCACTCCTTGGTACTGACTCATTACAAGAAGGTGCATTGGGGAGGATGCTTGATTCTATAGATGCACCCTGTTGAGAGGATACATCTAGTGAACTGTGTGCCCCTGATTTTACAACTTCAGCCATTTGTGTGACTGAAGAGGTGGTTTGTGATTTCTTCTTCTTTGGTCTCTATAAGGGTGACTCAGGTTCCTCAATTTCTAGACCTCATTCTACAGCCAATGCTGCTTCTGTCAAGATATTCAAGGGCTCAGATTCAATCTGTTTTCTCTTCTTCTTCTCTTTTTTACTAACACCACCTTGTTGAGAGGATTATGCAGGTGTCTATGTGTTTGGTAGAGTGTTTGTTTGAGGGGGTTGGTTAGGACGCCCTGGGTTAGCATTTTGTTCTACTTGCTTGGGCTGTGCTAACTGTGATTTAGACTCAAATATTGGCATGTTGTGGGGGTAAGTCCTAAATAAACTCTCCATATCGGGAGTTATTTTAAGTCTTACATCCACATCATTCCTAGTCTCCAAGTTACCAAAAATGAGTTTGGTCATAGATCTAGGATATCCTATTCTACTCCAATCTATTCCAGGAAATTCAATCAATTTCTTATTTACAAAATTAAGTGCAGATTAAATAAAGCGAGGGAAGAAAATTTTAGTACCTCTCTTGGCTGAGTTCTTACCAAGCCTCCCATACAGCTCCTGCATAATAAGTTGGCCAACATTGATCTTTTTCCCATAAGCTAAGGCATAGCCTATTTGCTGTGCTGCTGCACTGATTTGGTCAAAGCTTGACTTTCTTGCTATGAAGACTTGAAGAACGGTGGCAAAGACATAACTCCATTCCTTCCTCAAGAACTTCCTATTCAAATGTCCAAGTCTGATTTCATCTGAGTAGTGAACGAAATCAAAGAAGTCCTCCAATTAACCATTTGTGGCTGGACTATCATACACCTCCTGTCGTAAGCCCAGTGCTTGATTCATGTCTTCAATGGTGATAGTGATTTCTTTGTCCTTAATTTTGCAGTAGACTATGTATGACGTTATTGCATTCTCTAGGGCCACAACTTCCACAGTAGCAGTCCTCCAAAACTGTTCCAGTAGGTCTAGATACAGAGTTGGGTTAGCTGAGAGTGCATCCTTGATGTATGACTGTGACATCCATCGAACAAAGCACTTGAAGTTCACATTGGGTGCTTCAACATCGTTGGTTATTGCGATGAAGTTTGTTTGTTTGGGTATGGTGAGTTGAGTGTTTGCCATTGATACAAACAGAGAGAGAGAAGGATGAATGAAGAAGAAATTTAGCTTCCGAAGTTAGGGTTTTCAGAGGTTTTGGAGAGTTAGATGCTTGACAAATCGAATGAAATGAATCGAATAGATGTTGAATTGTATAAGTGTGAAGTACTTGAATTGTCGATTCGATATATGTTTTGTATCGACAAGTCAGGCATTCGAGAAGTAGAAATCAACTATTCGATAAGTCAAGAGAGGCTTATTCGATAACTCAAGCAGGTTGTAACTCACAGCTGGCAGTTATCTAACTTAGAAATAATTCTAAATTAAATAAAATATGATTTTATGAGTGATTTAAAATTTTGAATAAAAATCCAAAAACGGTTAAGATTCAGCGAGAATTCAGCCTTTTCAAATGATTCGAGAACTCTAATACAGTATTCGAGAACTTAGTCGTCAGAGAACTCAATTACCATATTCGAGAAGTCAAACATGTCTTTGTTCGATATCTCCAAAAAGGCACTATTCGAGAACTCGAGAGTGTTCCAAATAGACTTGTTAGAGAAGTCGACCATTGACATGAAAGTCATTAGAGAAGTCTGACTTATCGAACTGTTCTTTTCACTCATAAAATTCAATTTTCACTACCTTTTAAAATTTACCAGTAATATTCAATGGAGAATAATTCTAATAAATTAAATAGTGATTTTCTCAAATTTCATAGAAATTTCAAGTTGATATAATATGATTTTTCAACATATGCAACAAATTTGAAATATTTATAAATCATTTCAGCCAACACTTACTTCAAAAATATTGAGAATTTAGATAAAGTAAGTGTTTACTGCTGCAACAATCTAGTTGATATTTTCATTTAGCCAGATTCTGAAGAATTCAGCATTCCAATCTCACTAACCAACCTTGTGAAGGTGGCTTCATCCAATGGCTTAGTGAATATATCAGATAATTGTTTATCTGTGGAGACATAATGCAACTCAATGGTTCCATTAGTTGCATGCTCCCTAATGAAATGATATCTGATGTCAATGTGCTTTGTCCTAGAATGATTGACAGGATTGGTAACTATAGAGATTGCACTTGTGTTGTCACACATGATTGGAGTTCTTTCCAACACAAGTCAATAATCTCTTAGTTGATTTCTAATCCAAAGCACTTGAGCACAACAACTTCCAGTAGCTATGTATTCAGCCTCAGCTGTGGAAGTTGACACAGATTGTTGTTTCTTGCTGTACCAAGAGACTAACCTTTGTCCAAGAAACTGGCAGCTACCTGAGGTGCTTTTCCTATCCACTCTGCATCCAGCATAATCGGCATCAGAATAACCAACCAGACTGAACCCTGTGTCCTTAGGATACCATAAACCCAAGTTTGGAGTGCCTTTCAGATATCTAAAGATCCTCTTTATAGCAATCAAATGTGACTCTTTTGGATTTGATTGAAACCTTTCACACAGACATGTAGCAAACATGATGTCTAGCCTACTTGAAGTGAGATAGAGTAGAGAACCAACCATGCCTCTGTAGACTGAGGTATCTACTTTCTTGCCTTTAGCATCTTCATCCAATTTGGTGGCAGTAGCCATGGGTGTCTTTGCAGGTGAGCAGTCTTCTAAGTCAAACTTCTTCAATAAATCCTTGATGTACTTCGTTTGACTGATAAAAATACCATCCTTCCTTTGACTAACTTGTAACCCAAGAAAGAATGTCAACTCTCCCATCATGCTCATCTCATATATGCTCTGCATGAGCTTAGAGAATTACTCACACAGCTTCTCATTTGTAGAGCCAAATATGATATCATCCACATAGATCTGAACTAGGATAATATCATTACCATGCTTCTTGTAAAATAGTGTCTTGTCCAATGTGCCTCTGGTGAATTGATTTTCAAGAAGAAATTGTGATAAAGTATCATACCATGCCCTTGGAGCCTGCTTAAGTCCATACAATGCCTTAAGCAATCTATAGACAAATTTTGGGAAATGTGGATCCTCAAAGCCAGGTGGTTGTTGCACATAAACTTCTTCTTCCAACTCTCCATTCAGAAATGCACTCTTGACATCCATTTGATAGACTTTAAAGTTTGAATGAGCAGCAAATGCCCAGAAGATTCTGATTGCTTCCAATCTAGCAACAGGGGCAAATGTCTCATCATAATCAATGCCTTTCTGTTGAGAGTATCCTTTTGCAACTAGCCTTGCTTTGTTTCTTACTATTACACCATCTTCATCCATCTTATTTTTCATAACCCATTTAGTTCCAACAATGGTTCTGTTCTCTGGTGCAGGCACAAGCTCCCATACTTTGTTTCTTTCAAATTGATTCAGCTCCTCTTGCATAGCAACAATCCAATCTGGATCCAACAGTGCATCATCAAGTTTCTTAGGCTCAATCTGAGATAGAAAGCAACCATAGAGACACTCATTTTGAGTAGCTCTCCTAGTCCTTACTCCTGCATTTGGATCTCCAATAATTAACTCTACAGTGTTTGATCTATCCCATTTTCTTGAATGCTCAGTCTGATTTCTCAACCTTGATGTTGCTTCATCATCCAAGTCATGATCATTTTCATTTCCTCCCCCTGTGAAGTTGCCAATATTCACATGTGTGTCTTGGATGCTTGTCTCTTCACTGTTGATTGGCACAAATTCTTCCCTTGCTTCATCATTCACTGGAATTGGTTGAATTGTAGTATCAACTTCTGTTTCAATCTCTTCATCAGAATCATCTAGATTTTCAAACCTTAATGGATCTTTATCTTCATCATTGGCTTCTTCTAATCCAGGTAGTTTGCTGTCATCAAAAGTCACATCTGTGTTTTCCATAACTTTCGTTTGACTGATGACATAAACTTTATATGCAATTCTCTCCATAGAATATTGAAGAAAAATTCATTCAAATGCCTTTGCATTAAACTTTCAAACATATTCTGAATTATCCTTCAACACAAAGCATTTGCTTCCAAAAGTATGAACATACTTTAGAGTAGGCATCTTTCTAGTCATCAAATTATAAGGTGTCTTTCCAGTGTTTTTCTTGATGAGAGTTCTGTTCTGGATATAGCATGCAGTGCTCACAGCCTCAGCCCAAAGACATGTAGGCATCTTTGCATCAAGCAACATTGTTCTAGCAGCCTCAATTAGAGTTCTATTCTTTCTCTCAACTACTCCATTTTGTTGTGGAGTCCTTGGAGCTGAGAATTTTTGTGAAATGCCATTCTCTTTGCAAAATGCTACAAGTAAGGCATTTCTGAACTCTGTTCCATTATCACTTCTCAATGCAATCACACTTGCATTGTTGGCCTTTGCTTCCTTATCAACTTTCTTTATGTGCTCAATGATTACTTGTGAAGTCTCATCCTTTGATGCTAGAAATTCCACCCATATATACCTTGTGTAGTCATCAACCATCACTAGGGTATACTTCTTTCTTGAGAGTGACATAATATTGACAGGCCCAAACAAGTCCATATGAATTAGTTGCAGGGGCTTGGTTATTGATGTCACTATCTTTGACTTGTGGCTTGACCTTTTCATCTTTCCTTTTTGACAAGCCTCACACACTCCTTATTGACAGAATTCAAGTGTGGGCATGCCTCTCACTAATTCTCTTTTAACTAGAGAATTAATGGCCTCGAAGTTCAGGTGTGATAACTTCTTGTGCCACAGCCAACAGTCTTCATTTGATGCTTTTGAATAGAAGCAACAAACTTTGTCCTTGCTTGCAGAATCCATACTGGCTACAAACAGGCTTCCTTTCTTTACTCCAGATAGAGCAAAGTCACCAGTCTTCTTGTGGGTGATCAAACATTCATCTTTGTCAAAATTTACCTTGGATCCTCTATCAATAAACTGACCAACACTTAGCAGATTATGCTTGAGTCCCTTGACTAATGCTACATCTTCAATGATGACATTTCTAACTTTCAACTTGCCATATCCCAATGTGTTACCCTTGCTGTCATCTCCAAAAGCAACCATTGGACCAGCCTTCTCCTCATATTGTGATAGCAGGGCCATATCACCAATCATATGATTTGAGCATCCACTATCCAAAATCCACATGACCTTTTTTCCATTTTCTTTGCCCTGCAAACACAAAGGTATTACTTCTCCTTTGGTACCCAAACAAGTTTGGGTCCACTTGGCTTAGAAACAGATTTATCAAAAATAGCATGCTTATCAACTTTCTTAGGACTAGTCTTTTCATCACTGTTAGAAGTCGTAGAAACTGAGCTCTTAGACTTAGGTGACAGAGGTACCTTCCTAGCTGTAGGAGGACTTGAAGACTCTGGCCTTGTGTAGTATGTGTGAATGTTGTGACTGATGCAACCATCCATGAATTGTTGATAAGTGGATTTTATATCCACTTGGAGCGTTCCATATCGGCTTAAATTGATTCACTTGGCCTCAAGTTTGTCGCATTTTTGTTGTGTTTTGTGTAGTTGTGCAGGATTGTACTATCGATTAAGGTTGGCGATTTCCATTGATTTTGGAGTGGATTCTTAGCCTGGAATGAAACAAGGAGTGATTTCTTATGCTACCATGGTGGATTCACGCTCAAGAATTGAAGAAAGGGAAGTGGCAAAAGAATCGGAAGAGAAAACGGATGAGAAATGAGCAAATTGTGGAAAATTCGGATTTCCGGGAAGGTTGCGCAGTCTACACTGTTTTGGCCATATCTGGAGTTCTAGAAGTCCGTTTTCAGCGATCTTACTGTCCACGCGAAGCCTGGGGAATTTTCTTGAAGTCTGAAGCAAAATAAAAATCTGGGCAGAAAATTGCCGCGCAGACTGCGCCATGGAGTGCGCAGACTGCGCTTTAATTCGCTGGAAAAAAATTCTGATTTATTGTTTGGGCGATATCTTGAGTTCTACAAATCCGCTTGGACGATCTTACAGTCCACGTGAAGATAACGGAATTATCTTTCATTATAAATTCGTCCAGAGGTCCAATTACAACTGGAACGGCCCAGAAATATTGAAGAAAAATCAGCTACGAATTTTCCTTCAAAACAGAATCAGTTTAGGAAACGTATTTTGCTGAAATTCTATTATAAGTCTGTTTTGGTAGTTTCTTGCTGAAAAAGACTCCTATGGCCTATATAAACACATCCTACCATCATAAAACGACCAACACCCACGAATTCTCATCATAACACAGAGAGAGAGCCGAGAGACGGAGATTCAGACTTGGAGAAGGATTCCAACGCTCGTGACAAGCAACGGAGATCTAGATCTACTTTTGTTTTCTTCTAATTAGGCGAAACTCTTGGATGTTTTTGGGATTTGTTTTCTTAACTCAATACTCTAGTTTATTTGTATTCTTTCATACTTTGTGATTTATCATGGTTTCATCAAATCCCATGGTGACGAACGGTTCGATTATGAACTAATCGTTGTCATGGGATTCTAACGGATTTATTTATGGAGCTTTAGTATTTTGATGCTTTAAAGATCTGTATGTGATGTATATCTAATATCCTCGTATGGTTGTGCTTAATTGTTAGATGCGTAGCTAACATCTAATTTGTTAATCTCTTGTGAAGTGAAAGTGGATCTTGAGATTTAGAACTTGTCATGCTAGCATAGGTTCATGATTGTTTATCAACGTGATTCGTAGTGTAAGATGAAAATACTTATACTGCCCTGTGTGATCTTTATGGATAACTTGTTCCTCAACCGTTATGTTTTCAAATTCTATAGACATATAGGGTCTAAGCATAATTGGTGTCTATTCATCTTCTATCTCTTTTGTGGATGTATGGGTAGTTTGGTATACGTATACTGACAGGTAGCGTATACTTGTTTCGTGTTATCCGATCAGATATCATAACTATTGCATATAATGATTAAAGGCGTCAAATCTAAGTGAAGTATTTAATGAAGTTGGGATCCCATGTTAGAGCTTCTCCAAGAGTCTCTTGGCTCACTCCTAAATATATTATAAACAATTAAGCTCTTAGCAAGTTATTACATTGATTTGTGTGTCAACTCCAACAATGCTCTCTATTATGGCTCTTTATTTTATATTTTATTCATATTTCAATTCCACATGGACAAACAATCAATAGATGAGAGAGAAGAACTACTATTTTACTAATAAAATATTAAGTTAAGAGCTACTAGTTGCTCCTAAAATAGAGGAGAGAGAAGAAGCTCTTAACTTTTTAAAGAGCCTCTAAGAGTCTCTTGGAGCTTGATTTTTATTCTCTCTCCTCGTTTTTTGAGTTAAGAGCTACAATAGAGAGCCTCTTGGAGATGCTCTTACTCTTGTAGAAGTAATTCGATTCCAATTCTCTTTAGTTAGTTAATTCTTAGTTGTTAATTTACTTCTTAGTTAATTTAGTTAATTAAACCCAAATTTGTTAATTGTCTTAGCAGTGAATAAAAACCATACATTGTTGCATAGGTACATGAACTGAATTGAACATAAACTAGATCTCTGTGGGAACGAACTCAACTTTATTCTATATTACTTGTGACTGCGTACGCTTGCGTGATTTAGTGCAAACAAGTTTTTGGCGCCGCTACCGGGGATCATCGGTGTTTTAATTTCAGTTTATGTGCTTGTCATCAGTGGTCGTTAGAGTTCACTGACTTGGATTGTTTAATTATAGAGTTGTTAGTGCGGTGTGTTTCAGGTACTTGAGTGTTTGAAAATGGCAGGCGAGGAGTTGCCATGGTGGGCATATTCGAGGACATCCATGCCTCACCAATGTGAGCAATGTTTGGGCATTCATGAGACCTCACAATATTGTTACTACGAAGGAGTTGATCCATATGTCACTTATGAGGAACAACCATATTTTCAATACCATCCTTAACAGTACCAGCAAGATGTTCCATATATGTCATATTTCTTTGGTAGTGAAGAGTTTCAACATCAGCAACCTACTCCTACTTTTCAGTCAGATGAGGTTGATGTTATAGAGGAGATTAGGATGCTTGCAAGGAGTAATGAGGAGTCTATCAAATCTTTGGAGACACTAGTTACTCAAGTTTTGAGTGCCTTGGAACAAGAGAAATAGCAATTCATACTAGAGGCAATTCCAGAAAATAACGGTGACTTGGAGCAAGGTACTGCATGCATAATTGAGGATGACAAATTCCAAGGTGAGGTGAGGGTTCACAAGCCATGTGAGGAATTTGATCATGCTAGTATGGTGGATGATTTGGAAAGGGCACTATTTAGGACAGACACTGGTGAGCTACACAAATTTCGAGAATTGGTATGTGCGTACAAAGAGGCTGATGACCATGGGAAAGATGCAGGTCTTCTACTTGTCTCAGAGTATAAAGATGGAGGTAGCGCATTAGAGCCAGTGGAGGAAGTTCTCTTTGAGGAACCAAAGGCTTAAGCAACTTACATTTACCCTCCTCCATTATATTCAAGCGAAGCCCGCGAATGTGTGTTGTTCTACAAATTGATAGATTTTGGGTCAACCGATGAAGGCATTGGAATAGGACATAGTTGTTATACGAATAGACCAAGCGAGGAGAAGGGGCAGAAAGTGTGCCGCCGTGATGACGATGAAGTCTCACGAAGAGATGACCAGGCGAACTATTATCATCCTTAATGGAGGCTTGGACGTAGTCAAGCTAATTGACTTTAAACAAGCGCTTCGTGGGAGGCAACCCATGTGTTAGGTATGTAGTAGTATGTAGTAGTGTGGTATATTGTTCATGTAGGAAATCATATTTTGCATGTTAGTATTAATTCATTCGTATTTTGTATGTATTGCATGTTTGTTTCATGTAGGACATTCTGTTATTTTTGTTTTGTTTTACCATATGAGTTCATTATAGTTGCATTTGCATAGCATGCATATCTCATGATCCCTTAGGATGAGCCAATTCTGATTGGTAGGTCGATGTCTATTTGAGTGTGATAATGATGAATAGAGGGTTGATTTATAGTTCTTATGAAATTGACTTGCATGATTCAGAAACAAAACTTTTACACAGTCTCATTATTTGCTTTTGGGCTAGGTTGAGGTCATGCTTGTTTGGTTGTTTTAGATTTAATCACTTGTTTATATTTAGAATGTTCTTTATTCCCTTGATAATATTGGAGCACCAAAATCTAAGTTTGGGGGAAACCAAGGATTTCATGCTAATTGTTAATATTTGTCAATAATGGCTAGGTGTCAAATGGCTAGTAGCCGGCTCATATTTATTATGAGTAGTCTAGGGTTGGAATTGAGAATTCTCATTCCAGATTGCATATATGAAAAAAATAGAAAAAAAAAGTAAAAAAAAGTTATGTGAATTGTTTATAGGCAAAATTAACTAGGGTGAGCTCTTTAATACCCGAGCAATTAAGTTCAATGGGGGCAATGTGCCTAGTGACCTAAAGCCCTGTGAGGTTTGGGATCCGCTAACCTAACGCTCGCTACGTGGGTATTATTGTATAAGCCTTTTGGGGTCTCATCCATTGCACGGTTAAATAAGCATGCTTGTATATTTTGTGTCATAGTTGTTAGTAATTAAACATGGATTCTTGTCTACCTTGGATAAGGATGGAGGTTTTTCTAGGTTATGAAGTGTCTACAGTCTATTCTGTTTATAAACCTGTGATTGTCTTGGCGAAGAACATGTATGATTTTGATCTAGTTTTGGGAGTATCTCTGATGAGCATCGCACACACGCACGTTTCTGTCATGTTTTGTTAGTATACGGGGACTTAGTCGAGCTCTATTTGGAGTTATTTGCATTCTTTGAGATATTTGCTTGCTAGTTGGTTTTGGTTAGTTTGAAGGAGATCGTTGCATTTTCATATTAGTTGCATTCATGCATTACATTGTTTTCGCATTGTTTAGTTAGAAGAATTTTGTGGGCACATTTGCTATAGGCCCTCACGAGACCTTACTCGTCCACTAGGGCTGCCTAGGGGTTTAAAGGGCTTGTTGCATATGCCAAATGCAACCGTGATCACCTACGGAAATGATACTAATTAGGTAGTGTTAGTTGTTTATGCTTGAGGACAAGCATCGGTTTAAGTTTGGGGGTGTGATAAGTGGATTTTATATCCACTTGGAGCGTTCCATATCGGCTTAAATTGATTCACTTGGCCTCAAGTTTGTCGCATTTTTGATGTATTTTGTGTAATTGTGCAGGATTGTACTATCGATTAAGGTTGGCGATTTCCATTGATTTTGGAGTGGATTCTTAGCTTGGAATGAAGCAAGGAGTGATTTCTTATGCTACCATGGTGGATTCACGCTCAAGAATTGAAGAACGGGAAGTGGCAAAAGAATCGGAAGAGAAAACGGATGAGAAATTAGCAAATTGTGGAAAATTCGGATTTCCGGGAAGGTTGCGCAGTCTACACTGTTTTGGCCATATCTGGAGTTCTAGAAGTCCATTTTCAGCGATCTTACTGTCCACACGAAGCCTGGGGAATTTTCTTAAAGTCTGAAGCAAAACAAAAATCTGGGCAGAAACTTGCCGCGCAGACTGCGCCCTAATTCGCTGGAAAAAATTTTTGATTTATTGATTGGGCCATATCTTGAGTTCTACAAATCTGTTTTGGACGATCTTACAGACCACGCGAAGATAACGGAATTCTCTTTCATTCTAAAGTGGTCCAGAGGTCCAATTACAAGTGGAACGGTCTAGAAATATTGAAGAAAAGTTAGCTACGAATTTTCCTTCAAAACAGAATCAGTTTAGGAAACGTATTTTGCAGAAATTCTATTATAAGTCTGTTTTGGTAGTTTCTTGCTGAAAAAGACTCCTAGGGCCTATATAAACACATCCTACCATCATAAAATGACCAACACCCACCAATTCTCATCATAACACAGAGAGAGAGAGCCGAGAGACGGAGCTTCATACTTGGAGAAGGATTCCAACGCTCGTGACAAGCAACGGAGATCTAGATCTACTTTTGTTTTCTCCTAATTAGGAAAAACTCTTGGATGTTTTTGGGATTTGTTTTCTTAACTCAATACTCTAGTTTATTTGTATTCTTTCATACTTTGTGATTTATCATGGTTTCATCAAATCCCATGGTGACGAACGGTTCGGTTATGAACTAATCATTGTCATGGGATTCTAACGGATTTATTTATGGAGCTTTAGTATTTTGACGCTTTAAAGATCTGTATGTGATGTATATCTAATATCCTCGTATGGTTGTGCTTAATTGTTAGATGCGTAGCTAACATCTAATTTGTTAATCTCTTGTGAAGTGAAAGTGGATCTTGAGATTTAGAACTTGCCATGCTAGCATAGGTTCATGATTGTTTATCAACGTGATTCGTAGTGTAAGATGAAAATACTTATACTGCCCTGTGTGATCTTTATGGATAACTTGTTCCTCAACCGTTATGTTTTCAAATTCTATAGACATATAGGGTCTAAGCATAATTGGTGTCTATTCATCTTCTATCTCTTTTGTGGATGTATGGGTAGTTTGGTATACATATACTGACAGGTAGGGTGTACTTGTTTCGTGTTATCCAATCAGATATCATAACTATTGCATATAGTGATTAAAGGCATCAGATCTAAGTGAAGTATTTAATGAAGTTAGGATCCCATGTTACTCTTGTAGAAGTAATTCGATTCCAATTCTCTTTAATTAGTTAATTCTTAGTTGTTAATTTACTTCTTAGTTAATTTAGTTAATTACACCCAAATTTGTTAATTGTATTAGCAGTGAATAAAAACCATACATTGTTGCATAGGTACATGAACTGAATTGAACCTAAACCAGATCTCTGTGGGAATGAACTCAACTTTATTCTATATTACTTGTGACCGCGTACGCTTGCGTGATTTAGTGCAAGCAATTTTCTTCTCAAATTAAAATAGCTAGTCATAACATTCATATTGCATGGCATACAGTCAAGTTTATCATAAAAAGGTGAATATCTATGTCTTAAAGGCACAGAGCAATCATAGAATGGTTTAGCTACACTACCAGTTGGTTTCTTACATGCATGTGTTAAGTGATTAGTACTAAAACAGTTTTGACAAGTTTTCCTAGGGGCATTAGACACATAAGCATAATTATTATCCTTGTTTATCCCTAGCTTACCATTCCTGTTATGTTTCTTATTAGCCACTTTCTTCTCAGATTCATTTTTCCCAGCTGAAACAAACTTCATAAACTTCTCAGGTCTAGGTCTACCTCATTCTGGCTTCTTGGCTTTTGCCTTAACACTCTCAC
Organism: Saposhnikovia divaricata; assembly: GCA_036435485.1. Taxonomy (NCBI): domain Eukaryota; kingdom Viridiplantae; phylum Streptophyta; class Magnoliopsida; order Apiales; family Apiaceae; genus Saposhnikovia; species Saposhnikovia divaricata. The sequence continues at coordinate 65,321,516 of CM071598.1, forward strand.
TCTTGGAGGATGCTGGTTGTTCACTAGACTGTGCCTCATCCTCATCATTCAACATTTACTTAATGAGTAAGGCATCCTCATCAACTTTAAATGTTGGTTCTTTAAAAATGGGAGACTCAGTCTTTTTCAAAATGTGAGGCACTTTCTCCTCAACAACTATGTCATCTTCAATGACAGCATAGCCTTTCCTCTGTTTAAGAGTGTCATAGTCAAGTCCAATGGCAGCCTTGGGTTTAGCTTGGTTTCTCTCATGGTAGGACTGCAATAGACTAGAGGAGTTCTTAAAAGTTTTCAGTCTGAATTCATTTTCAGCTAGTTCATCCTTAATAGCCTTCTCAACCTGACTAGCACAAAGAACCTTATTCTGCAGATATTTAACTTCTTTCTTAGGGTTATCTACTTGTATAGCAGTTAGCTCAAGTTCCTCATTTTTCTTGTTTAACAGTTCATTTCTAGTAGACAGTTTAGCAATCTCTTCATTAGCAGCAGTCATACTAGTATGAATATTAAACATTTCAATAGACAGTTGTTCAACCATACATTTATATTCAGAAACAGACATATCTATGGTAGTGAGAGATGGTACCTGAGAGTCAGATGGAGATTGTTCATCCTTGGAATCAGCCATCAAGGTATAGTTGCAAAATTCTTTCTCTTCTCCATCACTATCAGAGTCATCCCAACACTTCCCTTCAGCTATGTAGGCCTTGCCTTGTGTTTGCTTTTTCAGAAGGGCCTCATACTTAGCTTCAAGCTCTAGAAACTCCTTATCCTTCTTTTTAGGCTTCATGCATTTACTGGAAAAATGGCCTAGGTCATTGCATCTATAACACCTTACAGATGACCTATCCACATGGCTGGTTTTGAATTTATTCTTGTTTGCTTTCACAGGTGTCTTGCTCTTGTTGAATGAATGGTTTTGGAGTCTAGGTTTGAAGGGTTGGTTCCTCTTGAATCTGATGTTTTGAAATTTTCTGGCCATGAAAGCATATGAGGTATTCTCCATGCCATCTAGTTCTTCAAGAGTATAGAACTCATCTTCTTCCTTCTCTTCAACAGGTTCAGTCACTTCAACTTCAGTTTCTTCATTATCTACTATCTCCTCTATCCTCAGCTAACTTGTAGATGCTTCTAGGTCTTGAACAGGTTTACTGACAATCAAGGCACATGATGTGTTTATCATTCTGCCTTGGTTGGCTTGTATAGCCCTCTTTCGAAGCAACTTAAGCTCATGAGTCTTTAAAACCCCATAGAGCACATCATATGTGATTTTGTTTAAATCTCTTTCCCTTAGAGAAATGACCCTCTGCTCTAGGTGGTTTGGAGAAGACAATAGAAACTTCATGTTCTACTCTTTAGTACTGTAAACCTTCTCATTCATCTGTAGCTCAGTCACCAGCTTGTGAAACCTTTCAAACATGTCAGTAATACTTTCCTTGGTCTATGCCATGAAAGCTTCATACTGTGTGACCAGTATCTGTTTCTTGTTCTCTCTAACCTCCTCTGTCCTTTCACACAATACCTCAATGTGATCCCACATCTCTTTTGCTGATTTGCATGAGTCTATGTTTGCAAACATTGACATCTCCATAGAATCTATTATCAGCAGCATGAGATGACTATCAAGGGCAACCTTATCGTTCTCTGAGTCTGTCCACTTGGATGGTTCCTTGGCCACATAGGTTCTTGGATAGGTTGTGGTTCTAACTGTCTTTTCAGGGATCTCTTGTTGTAGAACAAAGGGACCATTCTTGAGGATATCAGGATATAGAGGGTTAGCAGCTTTGATGAACAACAACATTTTAATCTTCCAGAGGTTGTAATTCTCTTTGTCGAACTTAGGGACCTTCACCGTTCCTGTAGTCTTTGGTGTATTCATGATTGTTTTCTGTTTTTGAATAAACAGCCTGCTCTGATACCACTTGTTGAGTATTGAACACACGAATAGAATACAGACGGGGGGTGAATGGATTCTTGAACTTTTCTTGTTCTTGAATCTGTTTGGTGTATGTAGCAAGCTAAGTGTTATGTGTGTGTAGAACTATAAGTGCGGATAGTGAACAACACAAGACACAATATTCACTTTAATCTAATATTTTATTAGATAAAGATTTGCTACAAACTATGAATACAAATGATAGTATTCTCAGCTTTGTTTTGTCAGAGAGATGTATTTTCTAAATATGAATCTTAAAACATATCTCTAACTAAAGAAGTGAGGTTGTATTCTTATAGAACATGAATACAACCTACTTACTACAAATAAGGTTACAGGATAAATTACTTTCTAGTATGTCTATCCTATTTGAGTAAGCATCCAAACGGCTACAGGTTTGACTTCTTGAAGTTCTGTTCAGATCCACTTCTTTAGCTCTTTGTCTCTTGTACATCTCTCTAAGCTTCTTTATAGGCTTTCCAAAGTACCTTATAGTTTATGGTCCATAAAGTGCTTTGGCTTGTTGCAGGTTTCTGACTTGTACAAATTCTCTAGTATTTTGTCTCCAAGATTGAATTCGAGAAGTAACTTAGTGATTGATTCGAGAATTAGAATTGATTTGATAGATAACTCTGAGTTCTCGAATACTGCAAAGCTGACATATCGAATCACTTCTCGAATAGCTCTTTTCTTCAGGAATCCATGAGTTGTCGAATAAAGAATTTAACTTATCGAATCCCTGAGATATCGAATAGCTTTCCGAGTCTTTGAGATATCAAATACAACTTTGACTTGTTGACTCTCAGAGAACTCGAATACCACTTTGACTTGTTGACTTCTTGAGTTCTCGAATAGAGTAATAGACATGTCGAATTTCTGAGTTATCGAATGACACTTTGACTTGTTGACTCTCAGAGATGTCGAACAGTGTTTTTACAGATATCGAATCCTTGACTTGTCGAATGCTAGACTTCTCGAATAGAACAAAACACTTCTCGAATTGGTACTTAGGCAAATCTTCATTCTTCGAATTCCAACTTTGTTTATTTTGACAGTCTTGATCTTCAAGTTTGAGGCATGATCCTTGGAACTTCTTTCAAGCATTATTCTCTGACTTTTAATTATAGTTAAACATATAGAAATTGATGCCTATTATAAGTACTACAACAAGTAGAAACTCTACAACTAGCGGTTCCCTCAGTTAAGAGCTCATGTAAGTAATGCAAAGCATTACAAACAATTAGGCTTGTTATTAGATGTACTCAGGCATGCCTCTGTGACTAACAGACTATGTATGTAACAATATTACATCTAAGTCCTTGCCAATCACTCATTGGTGTAATCTTGTGTCCTATGATTCTTTACCATCTGTTCACAAGGCTTTTATAGCTAATACTTCACAGATTATTGAGCCTGTTTCTTACCAAGAGGCTATTCAAAATCCTAACTGGATTAAAGCCATGGATCTTGAGCTTCAAGCTCTTGCATGAAACAATACCTGGGATCTTGTTGATTTACCTCCAGGAAAGAAAACGGTAGGATGCAGGTGTGTTTATAAAGTCAAACTCAGATCTGACAACACTATTGAACGGTACAAAGCCCGTCTCGTTGCCTAAGGGTTTACCCAGAAGTATGGCATCGATTTTCATGAAACTTTTTCTCCTGTTGTTAAAATGACAACAGTGATGAGTGTCATTTCTGTAGCTGCTAGTAGGGGCTAGAAACTATTTCAACTTGACGTTAATAGCACATTTCTTCATGGTGATTTGCATGAGGAAGTGTATATGAAACTTCCTGAAGGTTTAATTTCTCCAAACAAGGTTTGTCGACTTAAAAAGTCTATCTATGGTCTTCGACAAGCCAGCAGAGAATGGTTTGCTAAACTCCTTCATGAGCTTCAATTTCAAGAGTATATTCAGTCCAAGAACGACTACTCTTTGTTTACTAAAAAGTCTGGTTCTGACTTGACCATTGCACCGTTTACGTTGACAACATTATTTTTACTGGCAGTAATCTTTCTGCTATACAGTCTCTTAAGGATCATTTACATAAAACTTTTAGTATTAAAGACTTGGGTCAACTTAGTTTCTTTCTGGGGATTGAAATAGGTTACTCTGCAGATGGAATTACACTCACTCAGGGAAAGTTTACAAAGGAAATGCTTAATGATAGTGGTCTCACTTCTTTTAAGAATGTTACCACACCATTTCCTTTAAACCTTAAACTTACCCTTGATACAGGTTCTATTCTTTCTGATCCTTCTTATTATAGATGCATGTTGGGTAAGCTCAATTTTCTCATGAATACGTGCCCTGACTTAGCATATACAGTTCAAAGTTTACGCCAGTTTATGCAATCACCAAGGGAGCCTCAGTTACAAGATTTACAACATACTCTTCATTATATTCACTCTACTACAGGCCAGGGTATTTTGCTCAAGGGTTCTTCTCAGCTTACTCTACAGGCATTTTCAGACTCAGATTGGGCTTCTTGTCCCAATACACGTCGATATGTTACTGGATATCTTGTGCTTCTTGGCAAATCTCCTATTAGTTGGAAGTCCAAGAAACAATCTACTGTTTCTCGTAGCTCTTCTGAAGTCGAGTATCGTGCCATGGCTGCTGCAGCTTCAGAAGTTACATGGCTTGTGCGACTTCTTTCTGAGTTGGCTGTTACTGGTCTTCTTCCTGTTCAGCTCAAATGTGACAATCAATCTGCTATACACATTGCCCGGAATCCTGTTTTTCATGAACGTACGAAACATATTGCTATTGATTGTCATTTCACGAGAGAAAAAGTTCTAGAAGGGCTCATCCAACTTTCTTATCTTCCTACTGCTTTTCAGCCTGCAGATTTGCTGACTAAGATCATTCCATCACGTCAATTTCATCAGCTCAAATCCAAGCTAGGGATGGTCACTCCCATCTCTAGCTTGAGGGGGGTATTGGACCTACTCAACACATTATGATTTCTAATGATCACGTCACCAGCAAATTGCCACCTCAGCTTTACAATACATCACAGACAAGTTGTTAGCCATAGCTTGGCGGGAAATTTTTTTGAAGATTATATTCTCTGCGATATCTCAATTCATTCCTTCAACTTGTTAATTCAATGACTACTTTTATTTCTCTCTCTCTCTCTCTCTCTCTTTGGAGCGAGTAGATAGTTATGAAAACATTTCGTTCTTTGTAATATACAGTACTATTACTTTAGTTTTCTGGTTGATTCAAGATGATGTACTCTTTCAAAGTTGTGATTGTCTTCTGTTGTGCATCTGATAACAAGTCTCAATACGATAAGACAATCATTGTTCCGGTCAATTGGTCCATGTACTCCACTGCAGCACAGAAAAACTACATCAACTCCAGATGACACATCCCCTGTTGTAAAAAATCTGCATACACCTGAAGGAGTTTTGTGTTACTTAAATGATATGCTTAAATGCTAGTCTTATCTTTATTATATAATAATATGTTCATATGACTCATGGAATTGTATATTTGGAATGAAGTTTCTATGTTTTAGATACAAGATTACTTTGTCTCCACATTTTGTTAAGAAAAATATTAACTTCTAAAAAGAACATCTTAACAACAAGACAAGCACTATACAATGTCTGAGTATGTGGACCATTTCCAAGTGTCAGGTGGAGTATTAGATAAACCACATCACTTGTTTTGTTTAAATAAAACTATGAATTAAAAATGATTAATATAAAATAAAATAAATGGCCGTAAATTATTCTATTTGTTGCTATTTTTTAAATATTATATTAGAATAAAAAATATTTACAAGGTACATCATTGATGCACAACTTGAACAAATTCCATTTTAGTTCCATGAGATAGTTCATTGGAATCTAATCAAGCCAAGAACTAAAACAAGTTATAATATGACCCAAAGAGATTATATCTTTATGATTTTTTGAATGCATATGTGCCTGAAGATAATTGCTCCGCTACTTAATCTATGTGGAGGAAGATACTCTACAAACCACATCACTGAGGATGATGGAGATCATTGCATCGAGGAACAAGGCTTCCTTATCATGCATTCTATCATTATTTGCCGCCATATCTGATAATTGCATTTACAGGGGAATCAGCTCAGAAGATAAGCAGAAACCATCAACGAATACGCCTGGAGTAAGGATAGCTCAGAAGAAGATGGTTTTGAGTTTCTATACCAGCTATGATAAGAATAGACTGTTACAGGCAGGAAGCATTGTCTTTAAAACATGGGTTAAACAAGCACACCAGGATTTCAATCGATTAAAATTTATGCAGTTCTTTAAACAAATGCAATAAAGGATTGATCTACTTTCAACTCTTAACAGATGTTCAGAAGTATACAAAATTTCTACTAATACCCTGGTAACACATATATAGCATAATGAACTATAAAAAGCAGATCTATAGATACTAAAACAATCTGCAAGGAAGAAAAGAAAAATAATTTACCTCAAAACCTCTGGCAAGCGACGCTAGAAGCTTTGCACCAAAAATGATCCCAACCATACAAGACATACCAGCAACAAGAGCTGCTTGAACAGCAGTGTTGATACAAAAAATATATTAGTTTTGTATCCAAAGCAAGAACCTCTATGTTCGCATCCGAAGGTTATTTTTATATGGGCTTGCCTAAATCTAATGAGTCCGATGCATTGGAACAACCCATGAAATCGAGCCCAATGTTTAAGGCAGTGGAAAGAAATTATATGATCGGAGACCAAATTCTAGAAGGATCCAGATACTTGCCGCCAAAGACAATATCATCTCAGATATTGAAATTACTTGCCGCCAAAGACAAAAGACATGGGCTGGGCCTAATATTGTCAGAAATACAATCTTAAATCAAATAGAACTACGTGGACTTGATCCCTATAAATAGGGTACGTAGGCACCTTGAGAGGGATCCGAAATGAGACACCCGATTATAAACTCTCAAGAGTAGTCCCAAATATCTCAAAAACCCTAATTGTATTATTATATTTACATCTTTTTTCTTATTATCTCTATCCGAATACCCAAATATAAATTTAAAATTGAAGCATTGTCCTTGACGAAAATCGGCTTCAACATTTTGCGCCGTCTGTGGGAATCGTTTAGAGAAAAAAGAAGAAGATAAATATGTATTAAGTCAGTCACCGATGGCTCATCAAACATCCTACCAAACTCCTATTCGTACCTACAATCTATTCATCAACTTTACTATCGGTAAAACGTCTCAACATGTCAGATCTACCATCACCCGAATCGTCGTTGACAACAATTATCGTGCAATCCCTCTGGACGGAGTTTCCGATGATGGGCATCGTCATCAAGGTGAACAACAACCCCCAATTAGGGATGCAAGAAATATCATCTTGGCATTAAGAGGCAGATCCAATACTTAGGAGGGAAGAGAAGATATACTCGTAAGGGGAAGAAACCTGGAAGCAAAGTTTAATTGTACGTCGGGCGATGTAAATCGAGAAGCATCGGAAGCAAGGCAGCGTGAAATTGAAAGGCTCCGTGATGAAGAGATCCAGAGGAGAATTAGAGAATTGGAAGATCGTGAAACCGAACTAGCAGATAAACGACGTCGACTTCGAGAGAACCTAGGCGGAAGAACACCCTCACGTGGTCGGTCACATAATCGACGATTTCCTGCAGGTGACCGATCACCAAGGAGGAGAAGATCTAGATCAAGGGATCGGCATCATACAGCACCTGGAGGATCACCACCCCGCGGAGGCACTTCACCCCGTAATGATGATGATCGTAGAAACAGTGGTAGAGGAAATAATGGAGGCTATAGTGGAGGACATGGTAATAATGGTGGAGGTCATGGAAGTAACAATAATGGTGGCTATGGGGATGATGATGATGATTACCATCATCGGCATGATGATTACCAAAGGAATGGGTATGATGCTGACGGTAGAGGCCATAATAACAACCAATCTGATGAAGCAGCTCTTTTACGAGAGCAATTGGAACAGTTGGAAAGAAAGATGCGAGGAGGAGGAAACGAAGATTACTCAGCAGTATCACCATTGATAAAAAATATCAGAGACTATGTTCCAAGGGTTGGTCATGCTATTCCAAAGATGACTTATTACAATGGAAAAACTAATCCTTATGAGCATGTGACCCAATATGAGAGGCATATGAAGTGTGCTGGCCATGATGAAATTACCATGTGTAATATGTTCGAAGTTTACTTGAAAGATGGTGCCCAAGGCTGGTACTGGACTCTTCTCTCCAAGTCAATCTATTCCTATCAACAATTAAAGTCTAAGTTCCTGAAGCATTATGAATACAACAGAAGGATCGGCCAGATGACTACTTCTCTCAGCAATGTGAAACAAAGATCCGATGAGTCTTTAACATCTTATATGAAGCGTTACAAGCAAGAATGTGAAAAAGTGTCATCGTTGGATGAAAATCAAGCTATGGGATTCTTTTACAGTGGCCTAGACTACAAGAGAAGCAGAGAGTTGTTGAAATCGCTATTTGATTTTCCTCCTGCAAGCTTGAACGACATGTACACCAGGGCAGAAAATATACGCCGAAGAGAAGAAGTCCTTGGCACAGGAAGCCCAAAAAGTAGTGATTAGTTATCAAAGAATGATAGATCTCCAAACCACAAGAGGAACTCATCACCCGATCGTTCAAAGATTGACTAATCCAAAGATAAATTCTATGCAGATTGATCAGCGGAAAGGAAAAAGAATAGGGACGAGACTGTTTTCATGTTGCTCAACACAAACGAGTAATTCATCATCATCGTCAACATCAGATAAGCTTAAATAAAATGATGTTGATGAACCAATATTATATTTATCTTAGTAGGATATTTATTTGAGTATTTATTAGGATTTCCATTTTGTTATGTGCTACGTGCTAAGCATGCTATGTGTTATATATTAGTAAAATTTTAATTTCCATCATAAATGTTGATATGCATATATGATTTATTGTTGTGATATAACTTAGTGGTTTAATTTCCTTGTGAATGACGAGCCATTTGGGGATTGAAAAATTTATCCAACCCAAACAAGTGTTCACCGATGGTCACTGGGGGCAACAAATTCGATGGGCTCCCGAATAAGTGACCAATCGTCAAACACTTGGGGGGCATCAAACTAATCTAATCCTAAACTTATGACCTATCCACAATCAATTAGGGACAACAAATTTGACCAAGTCCCGACTTATGATCTATCGACACTCACAAGACTCGTGACCCATCGGCAATCAATTGGGGGCAAATATCAATTCATTATCCCAACTTTGATTTGTCGACACTCACTTGGGGACAAGAGAATCTTCGGTCCCAGACTAGTGATGCACCACTTCAGAATAGAAGAACTGTATCACTTTGGGGGGGAAAGGAGACATGGGGCCGGATATACGCTTCAGTGCGAAGCTATGATGGTCCACCCGCCAACTTTTAAAGTTTGGAGATGAGAAAGAGGTGATCTAAAGTTTTTTAGATTTAACATTTTTATAGATCACACAGTCAATATGACAATATCTCATCGCTGCACAATCCGAACCAAGGTACTTGTTTGGACTTTTAATGATTGGATGCAGAAGCTGAACCGAAAAACAACATTTAGTGCTATGATGGTTCAAATTCACGCAAAAGAATCCGATGGAACGTGGAATGATCACTCAACCACTGGATTAAAGATGATAACAAATGGATCCAATCATACTCGATCCGATGCAAACACAAAGAAGATTATATTCAATCATGCTCGATCCGTTGCAGATAGAAAGGGAATTATAAGCAAAAAGCTTGGGCAAAAAAAAAATGGGCTGAAATGAAAGTTGGTATCCGATAGCCATGCACGAGTTATATGGAGTCTAAAGCACTCATTCCTGTATCATTGGAAACAGGGGATACATATTAGATTAAGGACCTTTTAAAGACCATTGGAATCGAACGACCAAAGACCGGTATCCAATGCCTGAGTATGAGGAATGCGAAATTAAGCACTAATTTGCTACTTCAATTTGTCAATAGCATTGGAAACAAAAATTCTTCTACATTGGAAACTGTTGGCAACATGACAACAGGAAGTATGAACCAATGCAAAGTTTCAAGTACATAATGAAATCTACGTCAAAAGTTTTGTTTCCATGGGACATTTACTACAACACCAAAAGTTCGAGAAGAAATTTTAAGCAAGAGCTTAGATTATTGGAAACACTAAATTGAGTGTGAGATTGGGGACCAACTACAAAATGGAGGAATACATTACGAAGACAAAGTCAGTATATGTTCTTGTGAAAATGGTAGTCGATCAAACCCAGTGGTGCATTGGAAACAAATATGTAGCCGATGAACCCAGTGGTGCATAGGAAAAAAAGATGTAGCCGATGAAACCCAGTAGTGCATTGGAAACGAAGATAAAGTATTCAATGAAACAAATGAAGATCTTAAACGAAAGTCGAGACCTTTTGAATATGAAGCCTAGTGTACGGGTATCTCATAGATCCAAAGGTGTTGATCGGAGATTAAAAAGAAGGGAACTACGAAATTATCAATGCTCGAAAAATAAATTTCTGCTTCCAAAGACTATGTTGCTTCGAAAAGGTTAATGGAAACTTTTTTGCGTCCAATGACTTCTATGCATTTTGCTGCGTCGAATATTTTTCTACATCTTGCTGAGTCCAATGACTTTTCCACCCGACATTTTTTATTGATTCCAAAGCACGTGAAGTCAAGATGACGATATAAATGAAGTCCTTATGCATTGGAACTATTGTTGTGCCAGAGGCTTTTTTGCTTCCGATGATCAGGGATTAGAGTTCAATTTTGTGTCCAAAGGCAATGCTGCATTCAGAAGCAACACTACATCCAATGATGTCGGATAATTAAAAAATAATAATTTTTATGGGCTTTGGATACCGCTCGGGGATAAAAATGGAGGCTACAAATTACTTTAAGTATTTATTGAAGCCCTCGTCTTCAAAAAATATTGGGGACCTGTTGATACAAAAAATATATTAGTTTTGTATCCAAAGCAAGAACCTCTATGTTCGCATCCGAAGGTTATTTTTATATGGGCTTGCCTAAATCTAATGAGTCCGATGCATTAGAACAACCCATGAAATTGAGCCCAATGCTTACGGCGGTGGAAAGAAATTATATGATCGGAGACCAAATTCTAGAAGGATCCAGATACTTGCCGCCAAAGACAATATCATCTCAAATATGGAAATTACTTGCCGCCAAAGACAAAAGACATGGGTTGGGCCTAATATTGTCAGAAATACAATCTTAAATCGAATAGAACTACGTGGACTTGATCCCTATAAATAAGGTACGTAGGCACCTTGAGAGGGATCCGAAATGAGACACCCGATTACAAACTCTCAAGAGCAGTCCCAAATATCTAAAAAACCCTAATTGTATTATTATATTTACATCTTTATTCTTATTATCTCTATCCGAATACCCAAATATAAATTTAATCTTGAAGCATTGTCTTTGACGAAAATCGGCTTCAACAAGCAGATACCTGGAGATACACATATAAAGAACTGGCAGGAAAATAGGAAATAAAAGCTCTGCCTCAAGATGTTAGGAATCTGCTCGATTCCTGGCGAATGCGAAAGCGATTTGGTAAATATGTGTGCTTAGATCCCACAAATATACGTGATAGTAATAAAGCAACAAACCAAGAATACAGTAAAAGAGACAAGAGATTTAACGTGGTTCGGCCCAGCCTACATCCACAAGAGTAACAACTTCACACTAGATAAAAGAGATTACAATATCCGGGTATCCGGTCCCTGAATTTTATACACAAATTCAACCCTACGATACCTATTATGTATATCCCCAACTCACTGAAGTGTTTATCTCAAAACCTCCCCTATCACTGTTTCCCGACAACCTTTCTTTCTCTCCCTCTCCCAACCTGGACAGTGCCACACAACCTGATAGAAAGACCTCTGCAGCGGGACCACCTCCGATGGCTACAGTCAGACCCAAGTACCCCTAAGGAATAGTTTAGGCACGAGGACCTTCTATCCCAACACTTCCTGAAAGCGGGTTAAACCGGCTTTCCTACTAGACGGACTATCTAGCAGCTATATAGAGAGAGATGAGAGAATTTGGTGTAATAACTAATGAAGGGGAGAGGGGGTATTTATAGTAGGAAATATGTAGTAGGTGGGGGGGTTGGTGAAGAGAGGAGTTTGGCAAGATGGCTGCCTAACAAAAGGAAATGTAGGCTGCCTAACAATCTCCCCCTCTTTCCAAACTCACAGCTCTTCACTTGCACTCCATACCTGCGCCCTGTTGGCACAACTCCAACTTTTCCTCGATCCGTATCATTTCCTACGACAAAACTCCCCCCGAGTCCAAGACTCCAAACTATACCCTAGTTTTCACATTCATTCTCGAATGCCCACTTGCTATACACACAAGTGTACCATTGACCTCTATTTGTCCAACTACATACATGTGAAGCAATCTGTTGTATACACACATACTCAATTGATTCACGTCGGCCAATCCTATATGTAGTCCATCACACACGCAAGTGTGACCATCACACACACAAGTGTGACCATCGATCTTTCATTTACTCCCCAACTGCATATCAAATAAATCAATCTGTTGCATGGTTCACTGCTCACTTGATTTGTGTTGATCGATGCCCATATGCAGCTGCAACACACCAACTACTCGTTGATGTCGTGGAAGCCCTTCGACCAAGCATCCATCCCAGCAGTCTTTGCACCATCGTCTAGACTGGAAGGCAATACAACCGCAACAGTATCCTTCAAGTCACTCTTCCCTCGTGCACGAGATAACCAGATTTTCGAAGTTCCAGTACGTTCTGGCCACGTACTAATCAGACGATATATTCCCCCACGTAGCTCTCCCTTCATCCGAACCACACGGCCTCTTTTGATATTCATAGCTCCCCCTACTACAGAGCATCTGTAGCCTTCTGAAGCTAACCGACCGATAGATATTAGATTCTTCCTCAGCTTAGGCACATATCTTACCCCGTTCAAGCTGCGAACTATTCCATCGAACATTTTGATTTTCATAATTCTAATCCCCTTGATCTCACAAGTAGATCCATCAGCTAAAGAAACTGTTTCATACTTTGTATTTTGGAATTTGTCAAAATGCTCCCTCTCGGAACATACATGATAAGATGACCCTGAGTCTAATATCCATTCTCCTGGAGAACTAGTGCCTCGATTGAAGACGGTGCAAACATCTTCACAATCGAGAGTAACCACAGCCAATGATGCATCTGGATCCTTCTTATTAAGCGGACAATTCAGCCTAATATGACCCCACTCCTTGCAACCAAAACACTGCATGCCCTTTTCACTGTATCTTGATTTACCCCTGCTATTGGTAGATCCTCTAACAGCACCCCTTCCTCTATTATTTTGACTACGCAAAGCCAAAACTGTCATTCCGTCCTTGTCACCATCCTGGTTCTTCCTTCCAGCATTTAACAAAAGTGCTGACTGAACCTCCTCCATTTTTAACGTGTCTTTTCCGTACAAAATGGTTGTGACCAAATGATCGAATGACTCTGAAAGCGAAGTAAGAAGAATAAGGGCCTTATCTTCTTCCTCCAATTTTACATCAACCTTTTCAAGTTGATCAACAATACCATTAAACACATTCATGTGCTCAATAACATTGCCTTGAGCTGCCATCTTCAGCTTGTATAACTCGCGCATCAGATTTAACTTTGTAGTCAAGTTCTTCCCGAGATACAATGTCTCCAACTTTGACCATAATTCCTTCGGCGTGCTTTCGTCAACAATATTATTGATAATATTATCTGCAATGCATAGTCTGATGGTACTCATGCATTGCGACTCAACATCCTCCAAATCTTCAGCGTTCATTGTTGTTCGCTTTCCCTCCTTCCCCTTCAAAGCCCTTGCTAGTTTCTGTTGGGTTAGGATATCCTTTACCCTTCTCTGCCAAAGAGTAAAACTTCCTTTACCATCATATGGAGTCACATTGAATCCTCTAATACTTGTCATGATCTCCGTTTGTACACACAAACCAATCCAAACAACTAAATCAATTGGCCAGGTAAGTGTAAGAAACAATGGGAGCACTTCCGTCAAAACGGCGCCTTATTAGACAACCACTTTTCTTAACGACTTTCCTTCGGCACCAATAATTTAGACACAACTAGCTCTGATGCCAACTGTTAGGAATCTGCCCGATTCCTGGCGAATGCGGAAGCGATTTGGTGAATATATGTGCTTAGATCCCACAAATATACGTGATAGTAATAAAGCAACAAACCAACAATACAGTAAAAGAGATAAGAGATTTAACGTGGTTCCGCCCAGCCTACATCCACAAGAGTAACAACTTCACACTAGATAAAAGAGATTACAATATCCGGGTATCCGGTCCCTGAATTTTATACACAAATTCAACCCTACGATACCTATTATGTATATCCCCAACTCACTGAAGTGTTTATCTCCAAACCTCCCCTATCACTGTTTCCCGACAACCTTTCCTTCTCTCCCTCTCCCAACCCGGACAGTGCCACACAACCTGATAGAAAGACCTCTGCAGCGGGACCACCTCCGATGGCTACAGTCAGACCCAAGTACCCCTAAGGAATAGTTTAGGCACGAGGACCTTCTATCCCGACCTTCTATATAGCTGCTAGACGGACTATCTAGCAGCTATATAGAGAGATGAGAGAATTTGGTGTAATAAATAATGAAGGGGAGAGGGGGTATTTATAGTAGGAAATATGTAGTAGGTGGGGGGGTTGGTGAAGAGAGGAGTTTGGCAAGATGGCTGCCTAACAAAAGGAAATGTAGGCTGCCTAACACAAGATAGAAGGACCAGAGGATTCAACACACATAGAAACATACCTACCTCAAATAACAAAATTTTAAACTACAAGCAAACTTAAATTTCAGAAGTACGTTATTAGGTAATTTAGTAACACGCAACAGAGTACATCGAAGAAACAATTTTATCCGATTTGTAAACACCTATTTTACAGTTCAAAAGATCCATATCAAATGCAAGTATGATATCTTAATCATATATGGAGAAGAATGCGTATAATGTTATTACGAATGAGTGCTAACAGTTCATTGCCGCGAGACCGCCAGAACATGCTGCCAATACCTCAACAGTCAGCATGACAGGCATGCCGAATGGTGATTAAGCATTGCATATTTGCATACTATCTTCTTGCAATGTTTTAAAAAGAAAAAAAAATCTTACTGAATATAGCTTCAGACACACTTTTCATTTTCCTAGTATAATTTACTTGATTGAAATGCTGGTTGTCAAATCTGCTTCAGTTTGTTGCAGCTTATATCATAGTTGAAGCTCTAGAGGATATAAAATGGTTGCTCACTTTGTCCATTATTCATCAAGTTGCAGCAGCATCAATAAATGCCTGCAGCTCTAGCTTTTGTATTAATTATGTCAGAGGTTTTTGCTGCTTATCAGGTAAAATCATTTCAATCCTTCTTGCTTGTAATTGGTGTTTGGAAGGGGATTCTGAATATTCACCTTGACCTTGACAATTGGAAGGGGCTCAGTAGTTATGCCTGAGCTATCACATGGAGCTACACGAAGTTTGTTATGGGTCAAATGTGTGCCGTAGGCCCTGCTTTATTAATCGGCAGTCGTTTCTACCTCTTTATGATTTGGTAATTATGCCCATGAATAACCATTTATTTTCATAAATATCTTGTTAAATGATCCTCAGTTCTGGTTCAAATCAATTTTTTCTTTGTATGCATACTTGCTAAACGTAAACATGCAATTATTCGTTGATATTATTTGAGTCCTTGCAGTCTATGTTACTCTGACTCTTCTGTTAAGGTCGTCGTACCCGTGTCGGACACTTGGACACTCGGACACGATACTTATTTAGTGTCGGATCCTTTGACTAAAATATGGATACTTTGACTAATTTAAAGATCAAATATTAGTCATACTTACGATTCAAAATAAATTTCACTACAAGAAATCCCGGTTTTGGCGACGAAAAATTCCGTCGGCAATGGCTGGTTTTCCGTAGTTATATCGATTAACGACGGAAATTGGCGACGGAAATGTTTGTCGCAGTAAACGCCGTAGGGAAGGGCTCAACGACGGAATTTATATACCGTTGCCAATATAGCAACGGCATTGCAACAACTTGTTAACGAAATTTCGTTGAATTTGACCTCACTAATGCAACTCCTTATCGACGGAATTCCGTTGCTAGTTAAATTCCGTTGCCAGTATAGCAACAGAGGTGTAACAAATTAATAATGGAATCATGTTGGATTGACCACACACACACGCAACTTATTGCCAATGGATTTCCGTTGTTAAATGCCAACGGCATTGTAACAGAATTTTCTTTACAGATTTACTTCGTCTTAATTTCGTTGGTAACTACGCACATTCCACATTTTAAAAAAACCTGTTTAACGACGGAATTCCGTTGGCAATTAGAAAATGCCAACGGCATTGTAACAGAATTTTCTTTACAGATTTACTTCGTCTTAATTCCGTTGGTAACTACGCACATACCACATTTTAAAAAAACCTGTTTAACGACGGAATTCCGTTGGCAATTAGAAACAATTCAGCATTGAAATTGCACATTTTCTGTATATGTTTGTTCTCTTCAAATTTAATCTAAAGTAATCACAAAATAGAAGTACACCAAAAGTAAAACCAAGTAATTTTAACTTCAACACTTTTGCCAAAAAATCTGGCTTAGGATTACACATTAGAAAAAAATCTGGCTTAGGATAACCTCTGTTTCAAATTTACACAACAAACACAACAAAGAACAATAAAAAGAGTGCAAACTAAGTTCTTCATACTTCTCACAAGCTAATTCCCAGTATCAAGCACCCGTGCTAAAAGGCTCTCCATCTCCCTCATTCGCTGCTTCATTTCATCCATCTCTTTAAGTTGTTCTTTCATATGTTGGCGACAGAAATATTCCGTTGCTAAATGCCATTGCAGAATCCGGGATTCCGTTGCTAAATTGGCGACAGAAATATTCCGTTACTATTGACCCGTTACCAGTAGTCGCCGTTGCAAGTCTGCTGCAAAATTTCCGTCAATAATCCGCTCCAAAATTTATTCCATTGCAATTCCGTCGCAGTTATAATGTAGCATTTCCCATAACTACGGAAGTAATCCGTCGCTAGAATCCGTCAAGAAATTCGTTGTTAAACCGTTAACATAATCTTGGCAGAATGATTTCCGTCACAATTGTGTTACAAGAACAGGACGGGATTTTTTCGCGCCTTCGTTTGCGACGGAAATATGCCGTTGCTAAATATTTGTCGCTAATCCGTTGCCTTGTAGTAGTAAACTGTTCTAGCTTGTTTATTGTTGCTAATCCGTCGGCAAATTGCAACGGAACCCTTTCCGTTGCTAAAAGTCGTTGCTAAATCCGGGATTTCTTGTAGTGTTTGTGAGAAGGATGAAGTAAGAATGAGATAAAAGTAGGAAAGATGCCTATTCGCAAAATTATTTAGAATATCAAGTTTAATTTAAGTTCTAATGTTACTTTCTTCTAAGATGTCTAATTTACCATATTTGTTTATTAATAGATTATGCCGAGTCCCCGTACCAGTGTCCAAAAATAGGATAGTGTCCCACGTCTCCAATTTTTAAACTTTTAAAACCAACACCCGGATATGTGTCGTGTCCGACACTCCGTACCCGAGTCAGAGTAACATAGCTTGCAGAGCTGGTCTTATGTCTCCATTGCATTTAGGCTGTGTTCTATTAAATAGTCCAAAAGGTGCTGGGGTGAGGCGAGGTTGCCTTCTAACAAATCAGCTTTCTCCTCGCAGCAGCCGCAGCTTAAGAATTTGCCTACATTGCAGATATCCCCATGCAACCTTGTGGTATCGAAATTGAGGTGACTGCATTGCGAAGATTATTTATAAAAGAAGGGTCTGGCAAGGGCTGGTAGTTCTTGTTTTTCTTCCATTCCTCTAGCAGGAAAATCATATCATGATGTATTGCCTTCCGCTTTCTTTGTAGTAATGTCTTAGAGAAGAGACTCTTCTTATCATCTTTATTACCAGCTGGTACAATTTAGATAAATTAAAATTTTAATTTTAATTATAAACTTTAAAATTATGCTAGCTAGAGGTATCAAATTGAATACACAAATATTTAACGGTATCATATGTAATAATTCAATCAAATGTAGACTATATCTTTTATTCTTACTGGCCTGATGTTTTTCAAGAATCATCACCTACTAAAAAATCAACTAAGAAAATTTGAAATTTATTTCTATATTTTTCATTATCATCTAATATAATTTGTGAATGTATATGATGATTTACTCTTTAGCTTTGGATTTTTCTTGCCTTTCCCTAGGTTCAAGTGATTTGTAGGTCTTGGCAATGAAGATCCTCAAGGCTTTGTATGTGTCTGTGTGTGAATTCCAGTTCTCAGTTGACATCAAGGCTTTAATCAATCCTTCATTTATCTTTATGCATGTAATGCAAAAAAATTCTTAACAAAATTTCTTCTTACATTTTAAAATTTGCAATACAAGATAACGTAAAATTAATAATTTGTATTCGTTATAAAATTTTTATTTAAATAAATATAGACTACATGTTGTAAATTTTTTTATTTAAATAAATATGGACTACATGTTGTAATATTTACAAATGTGCATCTGTTCTAACAATTCTCTGGATGAGCGAGGATCGAACCCATAACCTGGGTCGACAAAAAATATACCCTTAATTATTTGGATTATCCAACCTTACTCAATAATTATGACTTTTTTAGTTCTTACAGTTGACTTGGAAAAAGGTAAAAATCCCATTTTAGCAATTGGCGGGCCTCGTATAATTTAAACCGGGGACTTTTTGTAGCCCAAGACTGTGGGAATGTGGTCCTCAGCGTAAAACGTACTTAAAAATTGAAATTTAAAACAATCAACGCAATATCTATCAAAAAGTAATCTCCATATTGCACTATTATGATTATTTTGTGACCTATTTATCAACGCGATTGAGTAACTAGTCCATTGACATTTTTAACTACACCGAGAAAAAGTTTTTTATGGATATTTTGTCATGTAGCAGGCCGTAATTAGTTCATTGAGTAATAATGTCTTGTCTTATTTTTATGTTAGGCCTTGAAGAATTGAAAACCTCGTTAAATCAGTGTTAGTAAAGAACAAAAGATTAGTTAATTGGATGGAGAACTCGAAAATTGGAAATCAATTGACTTGGATTTAAAGCATTCGGCCGAGTACTCGAATACTAAATATGAGTATAAATCCAAGAAAAAGGATTTTATGGATATTTTGTCATGTAGCAGGCCGTAATTAGTTCATTGAGTAATAATGTCTTGTCTTATTTTTATGTTAGGCAGGGGCGTCTCCAGTAATTTTGAGGCCCTAGCTTTCCTGAACATCAAACAATCATCGACTCATAATGGTGTGCACAAGAAAAATTTACTATAACTTTTAGAAATTTGATTTGGATTTTTTTTTATTTTTTTACAAAAAAGATTTTTTTTTCTTTCTAAAATTAGATTTTTTGATAAATATTCGGAAAAAAAAGGTAGGCAACCAAATCAACTATCAGTTTTTAATATAGTAGATATAGTTCATTTTCATTAATAAAATAGTTTATTTTTTAATTTTTAAAATATTATGTAAGTTTAAATTATAAAAATCAAACTACACCAAACTATTAAAACTTTTAATACTAACTCTTAGAAACAAGGAAGAATAATTAGTATTTTCAATAGTGAATCTAGTACATATTTTTTTAACCTCCAATTTATTCTATATGAAACATTGAAAAATATTGATATTAAATGAAAAATAAAAATTTTAACAATAATTATTTTACTAATATTTTATCTACATTAAATATTTTATATAGTATGGAAGAAAAATGTGGTCCCAACATTTTTGGAGGCCCTAGGCACAAGCCTAGGACAACTCCTCCTGGAGCCGGCTATGATGTTAGGCCTTGAAGAATTGAAAACCTCGTTAAATCAGTGTTAGTAAAGAACAAAAGATTAGTTAATTGGATGGAGTACTCGAAAGTTGGAGATCAATTGACTTGGATTTAAAGCATTCGGCCGAGTACTCGAATATTAAAAATGAGTATAAATCCGAGTGCAATCTAACTAAATGAATTTCTTTGCCAAGTGCAATCTAACAGTATTACATTTTTACAAGCATTTTGATTTCAATGAACTCAAGAATGAAATTGTTATAACTGATTCTGTACCAATTTCTTGGTGCATGGGCTTGTAATCTTGTATGGTTGTTTCGTAACGACATGATTGTCCCTAGATTCCTAGACACATTAGTGTGGGTATATTTATATAATCACATTAGCAGTATAATTGTTTCATTCAAAACCAAATTAGTGGTTCAAATAAAAACCCACTAAGAATCAAATAGCCAAATAGGTGTGTTTAGCCTAAATAAATATCTACCATCTCATTTATACAGGAGATTCTGGGTTCAAATTATTTATGAATGGAAAAATGTGATACACTTTTGTGTGGATGATCATGTTAGATAATCTAATGATTTGCACCCCTGTGCGCACGTAAAAGATGGAGCAATATATTACTAACACATTTGAAAACTACACAAGTGTTTTACGATATAAACCCATAAAAGGCTCTTTATCATTTCAATGTGTAACTTAAGATTCAACTTCAATTTTTTCCATTTCAAGAAAGCAACTTTGGATAATCACAATTCACCCATACCTTAATCGTTTTGAATGTTTGAACATGCATTGGAAAATTCTCATGGAGGAGAACACGCTCCAACCACAACTTATTGCGAACACGCACACAAGCACTCAAATAGGCTGAATGTTGTTGTTGATGAAGTGCCGGATGGATTTAAGTATTATAAGCAGGTGTTGTGAAGCCTATAAGTAGTGATACTGAAACCCGTTACCAATTTTTTATAATCATGTACAATCATTCCATCAAACAAACCACTGTCACATCAGCCCACAGCAAAGACCTGCAAGTATGCAACAAGTACCAAGGCTGACACGAAACTATTATTCTGTTTCTCTCATTTCTTTATAATTTTTTTTCATTGTTTGACATGCATTTTAAGGCTTCTAAAAAATATAGTTCCATAATTTATTTTTAAATTTTTTTTTGTATAAAAATAAAACAATTCTATTTTTATATAAAAAAAAATTTTAAAAATAAATTATGAAACTATCGGTAAAATACACCTTAAAATCCGTGTTAAAATTACGTCCCCAAGATAAATAACCAAGGGGATAGAGGGAGAATGTTGATAATCACAATTGTATGCGAAAAGTAGACACTGATGAATGTAGTTGAGACGGTTAATTTGTTGGTAAACACACTCGATGCAAAGCGAAAACTTGCATTTTAATACTAATAATATATTTGGTGGTACGTACGTTACGATTTCTGATTCGCTAAACATAACATCACCATGTCAGTGGCCCCAGAATATTTCTCCTGCCTATTTGCTTGAGTGGAGTGATATAAACATTTTTTCATGTTCAGTTGTTCACTAGACAAATATCATAACACAAGACTGCATATATTCAGAAGTTAATGAAACCAAACCAAATCAAACATACCCATTATATTTTGCTCAGAGTCTGGGGAGGGTGAGATGTACGCAGATCATGCCCCTACTTTTAACGTAGGGAGGCTGTTTCCGTAAAGACCCCCGGCTAAGTGCACATTAAGCTAATAGTGTGTGATATTCACAAGGGTTATCTAAGATTTGAAAAAGGTCGTCGTCATACCTGAGCCCATGGCTTAGAATGTTGTTTTATGGCTCAACAATTTGCATTTCCAGTCCACAATAGCTGCTGAAATATCCAGAGGCTGCTGCACTATTCCTATGACTGCAGATTTGTTTATGATGTGTTCATACACATAATTGGTTGGCTACTTAGCTAGTCATAGTATAGGCTTGATTGATGAGATTTTTATACATCTTGTGTGGAGATAAGTACTATAAATATGTACCCTCTCATCACTGAAATAATCATCAGAAAATTCAGTTTAGAAGTTTAGAAAAAGAGAGAAGTTTTTTCTACAACTTTGGGAAACACTTGGGAAACACTTAGGAGATATTATTAGTGATCAAAATCTGTTCTTCACTCTGTTTATTAGTCACTCTGATTAATAATATTGTCAACCTCTGGTGGATGTAAGCAATTTGTCGAACCACGTAAAATTCTTGTGTTCAGTTTTTCTTGCACTTGAATAATTATAAACTGCTGTCCAGTTCTGTCCACATAACAAATTGGTATCAGAGCCAAACGTAGCAGTTTTATATATCAAATCGAAGCTCTCGACGAGACGAATCCAACGCCGCAAAGAACACTTTAATTGGAGTTCTGTAGCTCCGTTAGCATCTGTTCGAAGTTTGCTGCCAGGAATTTCCATCTTCAGGAAGTTCAAATTCTGCAAGTTTCAGGAAGTTTAAATTCTGCATTTTTTTGTTTAAAACTTCAATCCATCTGCAATATCAGTTATGGCAGATGATATAGGGATCAAGCAAATTGCACAATCAATGGATGAAGGTTCTAATGATCAAAATCAAGATCATCAAAGTCCTGGAAATTCTGTTCGAAGAACCATGTTATCCAACGCAAAGTTTGAGGTGGAGAAATTTGACGGCACCAATAACTTTGGTATGTGGCAATGTGAAGTATCAGACCTATTGTTCCGAGAAGGGTCTGATATTGCTCTAGAGTCGAAGCCAAAAAATTATTCCGTTGATGATTGGAATTATGTCAATCGCCAAGCTTGTGGCACAATTCGACTATGCTTGGGAAAAGATCAGAAATATTTTGTCATGAAAGAAAACATAGCTGCAAATCTCTGGAAAAAGCTAGCGGATAAATTCATGACAAAGAGCGTAGAGAACAGACTTTACCTGAAGAAGAAGCTCTTCCGTTTCCAGTTCAAGAAAGGTACTCCTATGATTGAGCACTTGAATAATTTCAATAAAATTTTGGCAGATCTCCAAAATCTGGATATTGAAATTATTGATGAAGATAAAGTTTTGTTGTTGCTGAATTCTTTACCGGAAAGTTATGAACATTTAACCACAACTCTGTTATATGGTAAAGATGAGGTTAAGTTCGTAGATGTATCAAATGCTTTGGTAAATAACGAATACAGAAAAAGGGATCAACATGAGAACAAAGATTTATCATCAGAAGCATTGGTTACAACAAGAGGCTGGCAATCAAAATCTGGTGGACTCAATAATAAGGAGCGATCAAGATCAAAGTCCAGAGGAGAAGATTCGTCTAGAAGGCGTCTTGCGAAAGATGAGTGCGCATATTGTCACCAGAAAGGGCACTGGAAGAAAAATTGTCCAAACAAGGACAAGCTAGATGCTAATGTTGCACAAAATCCTGAAGAAGAAGATGCCGCCTTCACGGTCTCATTATCAGGCACATATTCAGACAAATGGATACTTGATTCTGGATGTTCATATCATATGTGTCCTAATAGAGATTGGTTCTCAAGTTTTGAAGAGATTGATGTAGGAGTCGTGCTTATGGGTAACAATAATGCATGTCAAACAAAAGGAATTGGGACTATTCGTTTGAAGATGCATGATGGTACTATCCGACGACTTACCAATGTAAGGTACATACCTGATTTAAAAAAGAACCTTATTTCATTAGGTGTTCTTGATGCTGACGGTTACAAGGTTACAATTGGAAATTGAGTCTAAAAAGTTGTACAAGGTGCATTGGTTGCAATGAAAGGTACTCAAAAATCAAATCTCTACTTCCTGGAGGGAAGTACGGTTACAGGAAGAGTATCTATATCAAGCAGCCCTGACAAACAGACATCTGATTTATCCCGTCTTTGGCACATGCGTTTAGGACATGCTGGAGAGAAAGCTCTTCAGGGCCTAGTAATGCAAGGTCTACTAAAAGGTGCCAAGACCGGAAAGATTGATTTTTGTGAGCATTGTGTTTTGGGAAAGCAAATAAGAGTCAAGTTTGGCGCTGCTATTCATCGCACAAAAGGAACTTTGGACTACATCCACACGGACGTATGGGGACCTTCCAGAAATGCTTCGTTAGGAGGTAAACGATATTTTGTTACGTTTATCGATGATTTTTCCAGATATGTTTGGGTATACACCATGAGTCACAAAGATGAAGTTCTGGATATCTTTCTTAAATGGAAGATACTGATCGAAACTCAAACGGGTAGAAAAATCAAAAGACTGAGATCCGATAATGGTGGTGAGTACAAATCTGATCCATTCCTCAAAATTTGCCAAGATGAGGGCATAGTCCGACATTTTTCAGTCCCTGGTACGCCGCAACAAAATGGAGTGGCGGAACGGATGAATCGTACCTTGGTTGAAAAAGTTCGATATATGCTATCTCATTCTGGATTGGACAAATCATTCTGGGCAGAAGCTTTGTCTTATGCAACTCATATTGTCAACAGACTTCCTGCATCTGCGTTAGATGGAAAAACTCCGAAGGAGGTATGGTCTAATAAACTTGTTTCAGATTATGATTCTTTACGAATTTTTGTATGTCCCGCATATTATCATGTCAAAGAATCTAAACTAGACCCTAGAGCGAAGAAATCTATTTTTTTGGGTTTTAGCGGAGGAGTTAAAGGATTTCGACTTTGGAGTGAAGAATCAAAGAAAATCGTGTTAAGCCGGGATGTCACATTTGACGAATCTGTCATGTTAAGACAAGCACCTTCGGAGATTGAAATTGAAAGTCCAAATATCATTTCCAAGGAAGTGTTTGAGGCACCAGAAGATTCGGAAAAAAGTGCACCAATTGTTGATCATGGTGAAGATGAAACTGATGATCAGGATGACATCTCAGAAGAGGCGGAGATTCCTTCGCCACCACCACCGATTCAACCTAAAAACATTGCCACTACAAGACCTAGAAGGGTGATCAGGAAACCTGCCAAGTACTCAGATTTGGTAGCATTTGCACTTCCTATAATTGATGATGACGTTCCATGTACTTATAGAGAAGCTGTACAAAGTGCTGATAGTGTAAAGTGGAAAATAGCAATGGATGAAGAAATGAAGTCTTTACACCAGAATCAGACTTGGGATTTGGTTCAGATTCCCAAAGGAAAGAAAACAATCGGCTGTAAATGGGTCTATGCTAAGAAAGAAGGATTGCCCGGAGAAGATAACATCAGATACAAAGCGAGATTAGTTGCAAAAGGATATGCGCAAAAGGAGGGAATAGATTACAATGAGGTATTTTCACCTGTTGTTAAGCATTCATCTATTCGAATTTTGCTGGCATTGGTGGCACAATATGATCTCGAATTAGCTCAAATGGATGTTAAAACAGCATTTCTACATGGTACTTTGAACGAAGAGATCTACATGACTCAACCAGATGGTTTCAACGTTCCAGGATGTAAGAAATGGGCTTGAAAGATTAGCAAGTCATTGTATGGGTTAAAACAGTCACTGCGGCAGTGGTATAAGCGTTTTGACAGCTTCATTCGAGAGCACAAGTACACCCGCAGCCAATTTGATCATTGTGTATATTTTCGGAAACTCCAAGACGGTACTTTCATTTATCTACTCTTATATGTTGATGATATGTTAATTGCATCTAAGAGCAAGGCAGAGGTCGCTAAACTGAAGACCTTGTTAAATTCTGAATTTGAAATGAAAGACCTTGGAGAAGCGAAGAAAATTCTGGGCATGGAGATCACGAGAGATAGAGTAGCAAGCACGGTGAGTTTATCACAAACTCAATATTTGAAGAAGGTGCTGAAAAGGTTTGGTATGGATGAAAAATATCAAATCAGTTAGTTCACCGCTTGCTCCTCATTTCCAGTTAAGCAGAAAGATGTCACCTATTACCAATGATGAGAAAAGGAAGATGGAGTCCATTCCGTACGCAAATGCTATCGGCACTCTGATGTATGCAATGGTATGCACCAGGCCTGATATTTCACATGCTGTTAGTATGGTAAGTCGTTACATGCACAATCCCGGAAGAATGCATTGGCAAGCCGTGAAGTGGATTTTAAGATACATCTATGGTACTGTAGATGTTGGCTTAAAATTTGAAAGAAATAGGGCTGCAGGAAATCACTTGATCGGATATGTAGATTCAGATTTTGCTGGAGATTTAGATAAGCGTCGATCAACAACTGGTTATGTGTTTACTATGGCAGGAGGACCAATTTGCTGGAGATCGATACTACAATCTACTATAGCGTTGTCTACAACAGAGGCGGAATATATGGTTGTAACTGAAGCATTTAAAGAAGCAATTTGGCTTCTCGGATTGACCAAGGATTTAGGTCTTGTTCAGAAAAAGGTGGAGGTTTTCTGTGACAGTCAGAGTGCTATTTTTTTGGCAAAGAACCAGGTTCATCATGCCCGCACAAAGCACATCGATGTTCGTTATCATTTTGTCCGAGAAATTATCGAAGATGGTAATGTACTACTTCAGAAGGTAAGCACTGTAAATAATCCAGTAGACATGCTTACAAAAGTCATTTCTGGGATCAAGTTTCATCATTGTATGAGCTTGATCAACATATCTGGAAATTAGAGCGCCAATGGCGTTTTGGAGGCAGCACTGTTTAGGGAAGTTTCGCCAAGGTGGAGATTGTTGTTTTATGGCTCAACAATTTGCATTTCCAGTCCACAATAGCTGCTGAAATATCCAGAGGCTGCTGCACTATTCCTATGACTGCAGATTTGTTTATGATGTGTTCATACACATAATTGTTTGGCTACTTAGCTAGTCATAGTATAGGCTTGATTGATGAGATATTTATACATCTTGTGTGGAGATAAGTACTATAAATATGTACCCTCTCATCACTGAAATAATCATCAGAAAATTCAGTTTAGAAGTTTAGAAAAAGAGAGAAGTTTTTTCTACAACTTTGGGAAACACTTAGGAGATATTATTAGTGATCAAAATCTGTTCTTCACTCTGTTTATTAGTCACTCTGATTAATAATATTGTCAACCTCTGGTGGATGTAAGCAATTTGCCGAACCACGTAAAATTCTTGTGTTCAGTTTTTCTTGCACTTGAATAATTATAAACTGCTGTCCAGTTCTGTCCACATAACATAGAATAGATGGGGCTTACCTACCAGGGGATTGACTACTCCGCTCTGCAAAGCACTCTGATCTAAGATGACACCTGGCCAAGCTACCTGAAACTAGAAAATAGAAGACAATAAAACGAGAAAAGGGAACGAAACAACCGAACTTCTAAGATAAAGCTAACCGAGACAACCCAACTCTGAGGCTCTCAACCACAGAGCCACTCCCTAAAAGAGAATCCACCACTCTGATCTGGCGCCTCCAAGAACACCTATCAGCGGTCATGTTCTCATTAAAGTTTAAGGCCTTTAAATCCAACCTAAGCTGCTCTTCCCACGACCTCCTCGGTCTACCTCTCCTCCTCACCCCAACAATCGAAAGACTCTCGACCCTCGTCACTAGGGCTTCAGCTAGCCTCCTACGGACGTGGCCGAACCATCTCAACCTCTATTCCCTAGCTTTCGCAGAAAAAGGCGCCACCTCAAGCTCACTCCTAAAAACCGCATTCGGGATTCTATCCAACATCGTGCGCCCACAAGACCACCGCAACATCCTCATTTCAGAAGTTAATGCATTTCTGAAATTTACAAGGTGCAATCGATTGATGGCTGTGTATGTACATGCAACATGGTGGTCAACTTGCTCTAGTTAGGAAGTGTGTTCCTAAATTTGGACTATCCTCAATTTTCCTCTAATATCGTAAACCGTTCATCTTCTTTAACCGCGTTAAATTGTGATTGTTTGATGAAAGCGAAAAATGATTTTTTTAGGTGGTAGATAATTATAAATTTTAGCCCGGAAATGCAACTAACTCTATATTACTATATATCAACTTGCATCATTCGGGTGATCGCATTTTTTAAAGCAAAAAATGAAACTTTGTGGAAAGGAATGCAAATGCCTTGCCCAATTCATAAAAACTTGTTTGCTTTTTACCATTCTTGAATCCAGTTAGATTCTTTATCTTCCATCTTTAGAAATCTTTTTATCATTATTACTTTATATATGCACCAAAGTAACATTAGTATCAGATACCAACCCTCCCATATTTTTCCCCCAAGTCTTACAAGCCCACTACAAAAAAATCTTAGAATCACTTTAGTTTATGTGGGGATATACACAACCAAGGCCCTGTGTAGCATCATTCAACGATATTCTTATTGTCCAAATAGAATATACAAGCAACATAACAATCAAGAAACACTCAATTAACACCAAACTTGATACATAGTATTGCACTTGATGATGATTACATTACATAGTCTCAGCTAGACCCAACTAATTTCGGAACTCTGGTCCAGTCACCATTTCAATAATGCATTCGAGTTGTTGAACGACATTTTTCATGCTCGGTCTCTCCCCCTTCTTCTCCCTTAAACAAGAAAAGGCAAGATCAGAGAAGAGCTTTAGGCTAGTCATTAAATTGACAGAATGATCTTCCCTGAGCAAACGTTGATCAAGAATCTCTAAAATAGCTCCCTTGTTCTCTCTCTGACTTGCATATATAGCAAGATTCACATCATCTTCAGCTCTTGAGAAGTCTATGGCCTTCTGAGAAGTAAGAATCTCAAGCAAAACTACCCCATAACTATAGACATCACTTTTATCAGTGAGCTGGTAGTTGCGGTAATACTCAGGATCCAGATAACCTAATGTACCCTGTGCACAAGTGGACACATGACTCAAACCCGGACTAGCCAGTCTTGACAGACCAAAATCAGCAACTTTTGCATTAAACTCGGCATCCAGGAGTATATTTGTTGACTTCACATCTCTATGATAGATGGGAGTGTAAGCAGCAGAATGCAGGTACGCCAATGCTTCAGCTGTTTGTAAAGCAATTCTCAGCCTAGACTTCCAGTTCAAAAAGTTAGATGAGAATTTCCCGTGTAAATGATCATGGAGAGTACCATTGGAAATGTACTCGTAGATCATCAATGGCTGCTCAGCTTCGACACAACACCCCAATAGCCTGACTAGATTCTGGTGACTGACTTGAGAAAGTATAGCAACTTCATTGAGTACTTGTTGGGTACTCTTTATGTTCCCTACTTTAGCTGATTTGATTGCCACAATGCTCCCATCACGTAGCTCACCTTTATAAACTTCTCCAAAACCGCCAACACCTAAAATTTTATCTTTTGAGAACCCATTGGTTGCTTTCTTAATGTCTTTCAAGCTAAACATTCTTGCAGATCTGCAGCCACTACTGGATTTCAACATCTCTTCTCTAGCCTTAACTAGCTTTGCACGATTCGAGAACTTGCCAGATTTTTTCATTGCAACTACAGCCATTACAACGGCTACCACAAAAAAGAGCACTACTGCAACTGATATCTTCAAAGTTCGACCAACTTTTGAAGATTTTTTCTTTTTTATGCAAGTAGCAAGGACATGATTCCAGTAATAATCTCTGTTACATTGGCATCGCAAGACACCAGTATTACCTGCAGGTGAACACTTGGAAGTAGCAGAACAATCAATCTGAGAATTACAAACTGGTTCGGGTGGAGATGCCCATTGGATTTCCAGTCCCTCTTCCCACTGGCTTGCAGGTTTATCCAAATCCAAGCCAAGGATGCTTCTGAACGCTCTACAACCTGAATTATGAAGACGTATCTTGTATGCTGATGGCATGCCTCCTGCAATAAAGGTACAACATGGATTAATAGGTCCATTTGAGCATTGGACTGCACGTGTTGCATCAACATGTCCAGAGCTTTCAAGGTACTTATGACATGTACTCGAAGGGGTACAGTTGAGGGGAGAGGCTAAGAGGCGAGGCGAACAGTTGAAGAGGAAGATAGTGTTTAATGAAGTTATATTGAACGGAAGAGTTTGATTAAGCCAGAGTCCCTCGCTAACAGGCATGTCTTGAGTGACACAAGTACCAGGAAGCCATGAGGATGGTTGCAACACCATTCTTTGAATAGTAGCATTAATTTTAAGGACTAGATAGGAACTTCCATTAAGAGCATCAAAATATAGTTTCTTAGTATGTGGTTCACAGCGAAGAGAGTACACTGGATCCCCGCAGTTGTTGCTTGTGCTTAAAGGATATGGAACTTCAATAGAGCCACAGTTTGGGCAGGTACTGATGGCAGAAGAATAGATAAAGAAACAAACAAGAAACAAAAGGGAGTAAACAATGTCAGCTGGTTTCTCATTTGGTCTAGTAATCATTTTTAGGGAACTATAAAGTGGAGGGGCTGAAAATGTTATGATACAAAGGGGAAGGAAGATGGTGCTAAATATAGGCTACACACTGGGAATATAATAAGTGGGGTAAATTGAAAATTAGAACTCATTCCCTTCTGTCTTGTATTGTCTTTCAAAATATCAAACTAATATATAGACTAGTCAAAGCCAGACTAATATTTTTGAGGAACAAAGTTGTACAAAGTAATCACACTAATATGGAAAAGTTTGGGGTTCATTACTCAGTTAGATTCCTATTGCATGGTGCATTGTAGAGATCAAACTTCTCTGATCCCTATTTAAGGAAATTAACAAAAATGGGGGATGGCAAAACTAGGATGTAGGAGGCATCAAAATATAGTCTTTATTTGGAGAAAAATGAAGGGAAATATTATCAATTAACATAGCAGAAACTCCACTACAACTGATTTGGAAGCTCTCTTATCCTATAAAGCATATAAAATGGAGCATTCAGAGAAAAATAATATATAATGATTGGTGGGAAAGCCATCCATTTGCATCATCCGATCCATTGACACTTTCACATAAAGATTTTTTTAACAAATCATAATATCTAAGCAAAATTTTATGAAATAAAATTAACTCAGACTTATTGTTATGCTCCAGAAGTTCAGGAAAAATTAGCATTCCATAAGCATCTGACATGCAAATTATTGGAACTACTAGCAAGAAAGAAATTCAGCACAAGATGGGGTATTTGTTAAAATCACAGCTAAAAGTGGACAAATATCAATGTCTGCAACCTTCTCAAACATATTATATATGTGATCGTTTAATAGCATGGCACCAAACTAAGCAGGTAAGATGTTTCGACAAAGACACCAAACATGTATGCCATGCAGAGTCAAATCAAGAATAAAGGTTTAATTTTTCCAAGGGCTAAAAGGCTACTCATTGTACTAGATTCAGCTTTTAGAAAAAGGATTGAGCTGCTCTGGGAGAATACCATTCTGTTATCCTTCAACAATTTTAACTAGAATCTTGCAATCGAAGTACTATAAGTTAAAAAAAAAAAAATTATTCGCCAATTAAATCATGGGAAGGAAAAAAGATAGTTCTTCAAAGTGCCCATTACTACCCAATAGGTTTTGTTCAATGGGCAGTAAATCAGCATCCAAATGCAGATATAGCGAAGTTATCAAAAACAGAAGGGGTGAAAAGTCGGTAGCAAGGATTAACGTGAAAGAACAAAAAAAGGTAGAAGTTACAAGTGAACATTAAGACATACTCTAGAAGAGAAGTAAATTAACTGTTTTTTGGTTTAGGAAGACCGCATGAATCACATCATCCCAAACTACCAACAGTCTTCAAGTTTAAGTTTATGAAAGATTTGGTCCGCAATTTATTGTGTTTTAACTTGCATCTTGTGTTTCACACAAGCCCATCAAAGTAGAAACAAAAGAAGGGCACATTACATGTTATCAGAGCAAAATTAAGGTTACCCTTCACTAAGAAGTATCCTAAGTAAGTACCGCAACTTTCACATAGGAGGTATTTCTTGCACCCCTTCGCTTCCGGTACAATCAGTAAATTATGCGATTGCTAATACTTTAGAAGCTCTCTTCTGGAGTTGTGGTTTTCTTCCAGGTTTTAAAATCTAGATTCTTTTGCTGGCTTGTTTTATAAAGGAGGCGTCTCACTCAGCAAAAAAAAAGAAAAAGAAAAAGGAGGCTTCTCACTAAAACAGAATGTTGAAAATCAATATGAAAATGTCTCATATGTTTGTGTTGTGTCAAAGGGAGGATGAAACGCTAGATCACTAGTTTTTTCCTTGCATTTTCCAAGTTTATCGTTGAAGGCTGTCCAATCAGTATCCCAGCAATCTGGAATTGTAACAATAATATCCGGAGATCTCTCAAATACAATAGCATTGAAAATTGAATTTTTTAAGTTATTTATTTCAGCAGCACTGCAGCAGTCAACAATATTTGGCAAAAGCGCAATAGTAGGGTTCATTTTGTTAACCTGCTCTAGAGTAGTTTGGTTGCTTTCTGTAGACTCTTGTTGTGCTTTAGGGTATGTCCTAGTATGATGTTCAGTTTTTTTTTTTTTTTGTTGGGTTTATAATAGTATTACTTGACGAACAAAAAATTTTAGAAGCCAAAAGTTGATGCGAAACACAATATGACTTGTGTAGATAAGTTTTTAAACCAAATTAGTAGTGACTTTTGGATTCGATTTTTAACAACTGTATCAAATTTTCCTTTCTCTTGAGACACTGATAGCTTTCTGGCTTTGCTTCTAATCAGTAGATATGAAACAGTATATGTTGGCCCATGCTAATGGACGATCTGTTATGATTTAATTGGACACAGAGCTCTCAAAACTAGTCTCACCTGGCCTCCTACTTACTGCTTGGGTCTAATCCTTGAAGAACATTTGCCCTCTCGGCTCGGCCCACATCACATATATAGGGCTGCAACAGTTAAACATTTTTATAGTACTAGTTAAGTAAGATACTAAGTAGGGGTGTGCAAAAAAAACCAAAAAACCGAAACCGATGAGGATGTTTCTACCAACACTAGGGCTACCAGGAGAAGAAAGAAAAAGAACATCGTGATTGGGCCTCCGCAAAAGAATGATTGGGATAATGTTGGATATTTTATTGAATTTTTGAAGGTGTTTTACAAGGTTACTATGAAAATTTCAGGTTCTAGATATTTAGCTTCAAATCTTTTTTTTTTTTAATGAGCTTGTTAAAATGCATGTAAATATAGAAAAAATGTGTTCAAGTGGTGATCCTAGGTGTTGTGATATGTCAAGGCGTATGAAGGAGAAATACGACAAATATTGGGAAACTATCGACAATATTAATTTTCTTCTTTATGTGGCTGTCCTTTTGGATCCTCATAAGAAAATGCAATATGTGGAGTTCACATTTGCTCAAATATATGTCGGGAAAAGAGAGAAACAAATTTTGATGAAGGAAAAAGCGAAAAATACTTTGGCAGCATTGTATAAGGATTATGTTAGGCTTCAGGAGAATTCTAGTAGTGATACTAGAACAAAAAAAGTCTCTTTTAGTTGTTTCAGTGCTACACATATGTCAATTGATGATGAAGAAGATAATGGTGACTTGGAAATGGATTTCCAAAGACACTTGGAAGCGGAAGAATCCAAAGAAAACAAGTCTGAAATTGATGTATATTTGTCTGATGGTGTTGAAAGAAGGGTAAATGAAGACTTTGATGTGATACTATGGTGGAAAGCAAATTCTACTAAGTTTCCAATACTCTCTCAAGTAGCAAAAAATGTTCTTGCAATGCCTATCACCACTGTTGCTTCAGAATCAACATTTAGTGTCGGAGGAAGGGTTATTGATCCATTCAGGAGTTCACTCACTCCGAGAACTGCAGAAGCTTTAATTTGTTCCCAAGATTGGATAAGATCGAAGCCTACTGATATTGAGCCTTCTGTTGGTATTGTTGAAGAGATCAGGCAGAAACTGGAAGAAGTTAAAATAGGTATATTTTCTGCTCTATCTTGTTTTTACATTCTGCCATTTATTTGTCTATCTTTGCATTCTGCCTAATTTCCTATAATTGAAATCATTAGTATTTAGTAATGTCCTGCACCTGCAACATAATCAGAACCTATGAATTGTCTTGCAAAATAATTATGTACTTTTGTTATTTGTTTTGTAGATGAATTGTCAAAAGGACCTAAACACTTGGCGCAAAGTGTTATTGAAGATTGATAGAATTTTACTTTTCTGCAACCGATTGGATGCTACGATGGGAGCTTTAGAGTTCGAAGACTAAATTTTCTGCAACCAATTCTCAACTGTTGTTCTTTTGCATACAATTGGTTTATCCTCTGTTATTTTAAGATGGATTCAGAATTTTTTTCTGCTGTAATTTTGATCTGCAATTTTAAACCAGAATGTGTGACTGCTGTAATTTTGATTTGCAATTCTTTTCTGCTATAATTTTTTTTGGCTTAATAACCTTTTAGCCCTCGAAGTTTTATACGAAATACCTATCAGCCCTCAATGTTTCAAAACGTTCCTTTTAACCCCTGAAGTATTCGTAAAGGTCCAATTAACCCTTGTACCGGTACAAAAAATTGTAACGGTACGTATCGGATGGGCAAAATAGATATTACATGTGTCCGTTACAATTTTTTTAATTTATACCGGTATAAGGGTTAATAGGACCTTTCCGGATACTTTAGGGGCTAAAAGGTACAACGTATTAAATTTGAGGGTTTGATGGGTACAAAAGGTCATTATTATATCTACTAGTTTAATTCAGTTACCACTATCTCCATACCACTTGAGTAAGACTTACATACACTAACGTTTAATTCAGTTACATGCTATTAATTTGAAATTTGAAAAAAAATAAAATTTTATTATAGATATTTGAAAATTGTAGTTCGATATTTGAAGTATTAAGTATTTAAATATTTTATTTTAATAATGTCTATTTTTTTATAAAACTCTCGTAGCACTAACGTGTACTACGCTCATACGATTTTAAAGAAGTGTGTATATCCATATGTATAGATTTGTGTATATATATTATACAATTACAATGGATTACAAATAATTCTAATGATTAATTATGTAATTATTATTAAATAAAAATAGAGAAACATTAATTAAACTAATATCTTATGTATATTAATGATCAATTAAACTAATATCTTATGTATAAAAAAATGATACAATAAATCTCTATATATCAAGAATTCTCATCTAAAATATGTTACTACAAGATAAATTTTGGGTTTTTTTAATAATATATTCAAATTTAAAACATGGTTTGTAAATATGTCCTATATATATTAGAAATTTCAAATCTATCCTAAAATTAGTTTTTCATTCAAATTTTAACAGAAAAGGACCATTGTACCCTTTTTAATCAAATATTTTTTTTAGTTATTAAAATTTAAAAATTTTAGTATACTTATAATAGTAATTAATTAATAAAAAAGGGTATATTGTTCTCTCTAAAACTTAAAAACTGATAATGGGACATATAATTAATAAATCAATAAGATGGGACATATTTGTAAAATGATCTATTAATTTGGGACATATCATACAAATTTCCCATAATTTTTTTACCTCCAAAGCACTATTACAGTGTAGAGTTTAATTCGAATAAAAAAAGATTAAATTTTCGATAAATTCACCGTTGCAGCTTGCAAGTTTTTAGATGGAGTTTATGATTACCTTTTGTCATTTAATAAAAAAAAATTTATTGATCTTTGAAATATACATTCGAACATGTGTTCTTCAAATTTTAATAATTTTGTTTTTCTAATACTACTAGCTTAAAACCTGTGCGATGCACGGATGTTCTTTAATATAATGGAAACTTTTTTTTTTTAATTTGAATTAAAAAATTAAGACATGAATTTTGCACGATTAAAATTTTGAATGATATGATTTGATAATAATTATATACTAGCCGATAACCCGTGCAAAGCACGGACTATCATATATTATTATTATAAATTAATATATTAATTTTTGATTTAATATAAAATTTAATTTATTTAAATAAATTTCATTATTAATTTTAAATTTACATATGTTCATCATTTAATTTAACATTATTTTTAAATTTATTGTTAAATATCTTAAGATTTCAATATATATTTTTAAAAAATTATTTAATGTAACCTAAAATCATAGAAGAAAAAATTGTAGGAAGAAGTGTGTGCGGGCAACAGAACACCTTGAAGACATTTGATGAAGAAGGCTTGCTCCACCCGACCATGATCAAAAGAAGAAGAATATTTAGACTAAAATTACTAAAGAATAGATTGATTTGTGAAGAAACTAGCATCCAATGATGGTGTTAATATAGTAGATTATGCATTAAATTCAAGCTCAGCACCCTTGCATTGGCCTCTGCTTCGATCTGCTTATAGGATGTAGCATTATGAATTCCCTATATTTATTTTGGTAGTGGTAAGCAAAGAGAGAAGAGTGTATGTGTAAGAACCCAAAATTTCGATAGAATTAAAACTTTTCCTATTATGATGAAGTGCATCAATGAATAGTGATTTGGTGGATGAATAGTGATTTTGAGGATTAAGAAAATTTTTCATGCCACCTATGTACGAGACGTAGTGTGGATATTCCGAAGTTATACTAGTAAAATACGGAGTAAATAAATGTATGTAAATGCGATCGGAATTCAGAAATTCCAAATTCTATTTTCGTGTAATATTTGACCGAGCAGTGAATTATATATCAGTAATATCAAGAAATGAGATATTTAATTTGAGGAATTGAGGAGTTAATATTTTGGAATTTTATTATAAGTGATTTGAGAATTTGGAACGAAAACCACTGAGGAAGTGAAACAAACGTTCTAGAAACCGCTGAAACTTTACAACGAGATTAAGCGATCAAGCGAGCGAATCATGAATTGAGAATAGTAAATATTAGAAGTCCAAGGAAGGATATATTATGAGAGGAAAATGGAATTGAGAATAAAATCCTAGAGTTAAAGGAAATGAGAACAATTGAGAAACCGCGGGAATTTTTTTCTGAGATAAAGAGAAAATACAAAGAAAATTGGACACAACGATTGTTTGAAGTATTGGGCCACACTATTACAATGAAGTGCAACATATAAGTTGTAACATATTGATTTAGTAAATATACAAGAAGGGAAGCCCCTTGGTGCAAATAAGAAAAGGAAGGAAGG
This sequence comes from Saposhnikovia divaricata, assembly GCA_036435485.1. Classification (NCBI taxonomy): domain Eukaryota; kingdom Viridiplantae; phylum Streptophyta; class Magnoliopsida; order Apiales; family Apiaceae; genus Saposhnikovia; species Saposhnikovia divaricata. Next base: position 65,358,452 of record CM071598.1, read on the forward strand.
ACTTGGAAACAATATGTATAAAGCAAGGGACTTGCTTGCAATTATGGATGGATAAAGGTAATCCAAATGAACCAATGAGAAGATGACACCACATGTCAAGAAGATAAGATGCATCCAAGTGAAAATATCAAGCATTATTGATCACTTTATCACTTTAATCAAACAAAACAAACACCAAATACTCCATTCTGCCCAGCAGGAAAGGAGCTCACTAAAACGGGCCTAGAGACTTCATTACTAAATGAAATTTTTTTGTTCTTTATATGGTTAGAAAGCTGTGAAGACGCTCTACAACTTTCATTCAGGAGCCTCGACCAGGAAACGAGTGCAAGGGCTTCGTTTTGGCTGATCTTTGGGGCGTGTTTTTCCAGTCAGGAAACTCACTTCCATGTTCTTGATTTCTTTGGTGAGATTGATGATGGTGAGCATAGAGTAAAGCTTCCCCAAGGTTAACCAAACTTGTTTGAGATTGTAAGAACATCAAGAAGGTATAAAAACCCTAACCCCTCTTGGCCATGTAGTATTTGTGATGTTTAATGTTAGATCCATGGTTATTAGTGTGAATCTTGGACATATAAGTTATGGATGATGTAGACCTTGAGTTTAAGTGTTGTGGTTGTGATTTTTAAGCTTGTGGTTAGTGTATGTATCTCAATGTATGTTATAAAGTATGATCTTGGTGATTTAGATGTTGGTTGTGATGTGGATGTAAGATTCTTGGTTGGTTTAGTGATATAAGCATGCTGAGTTTTTCCCAGGAACTTGTACTGTCTTGTGGGAGGGTTTTGAACCCCCAAATCTTGTCCCCTGAAGTCCTAATATATATTTTTGGAAAGGTACTTGAATGTAGTTTCCAGAAATATAAGGTTCATGACTAGGTGATGTATAGATGTTGAGTTATGGCCTGAGAAGTGAAATGTCTTTCTGGATTCCGGACTGCACTAAGTGGTCCCCTTGTGAACCTTGTTTGAACCCCTAAAAATTTATGTAGGATCATGGAAAAATTAGAGAAGCTAGTAAATGCAGTGGGGAAGGCTACCCAAAAAGAATTTAATTAAAATATGTATTTTTCAATTTTATAAAAATGTTGAAGTAAAATCCGCGCAAGTGAAAAACCACTTAGGAGATTAGTTTAAAGTAGTTTTAAGAGTATTCACTTGAGTTTCGAGTTTGAGGAATAGATTTGAGTCGAATGGGTAAAGAATGTGATAATGTGATGACATGGTCATATAGGAGGGTTAGTGGGTCAAATGGTGGAGTCGCTAAGATGGCCTTGTATTCTTTAACACATTATGATTAAGTGGTGTTGCTAAGATACTAACGAGCGAATATTGGATATTTATAGATTGTCGCTCCACTCCACCAGCCCAACCACACCAACCTTCCCAAGACAAGTTTTCCAACCCTAAGCATTTATTTTCAAAATATTATGTTCCTGATTCTACCTATGCAAGTTTACTTTTCAAAACTTACATATACAAGGACTTTCACTGTTGTGTTTGTAGTTTTCAATCATATCAAATGTTTATGTTTATCGAAGTATTAATGAAATTGAGATGTATAAGCACGTATATGTTTGCACCCCTTGAACTTAGATTGAAACGTTTTCTTCGGATAACGACTCTAGCAATAGAGGTCGTAGCGGTCCGTATATACTATTGACCGGGGAGCGGTATATTATGATATCGTAATTAAATTGCGAAAACCCGAAGGGTCATTCGGGGAGTATCGTATACTCAAGTAATTATTTTTATATCTTCGTAAATACTCAAAATACCTATCTTGGATTAAAAGCTTATGTAATTAAATAATTATTTTATTAATTATTAATATTAAATCTTAAAATATCATTTATTAATTATTGTTCATTATTTTAAAGACAAAGCTAATCCAAGATACCTTTTGCACTTTCAAACTCGAACTCTTTCGAACTCAAAACATTTTCGAAAACCCCCGGTCAGGTTTTGCTTCTTGTACACTTTTCAAGAATTATCGGTCGACTGAGGTCGAACTTCAACTACTCGAATTTTCTATCAAAATGATTTTTGAAAAGAAAAGAAAAAGGGGACTCTGGCAGGTGTGGGAATCGTTGACGAACGATTCCCGGGATGTGTAAGCGGCCGTGAGCCAGACGGTCCATCAATTATTATTCCGGCCCAGGTGTTGCCGAAGGATGATTACGGATGTAGTTTTCATCGAGGGTGATTACGGATGTAGTTTTCACCCGAGGATAGTTTCGGATGTAGTTTCTATCCTTCTACCGGTAGAGAAGACCCGCGGATTATTGGACTTGGATGTGGCGACTGATCATCGTCAATCCCTGTCAGGTTTTTATGTTTTCTTCCAGTCCCATCCTCCACTTTGGAAAAATACTCAAACACTGCTTCTTGGGCCTAAGTGCCAAGTTGCCGATAGTGTGGCTTTTGATAAGAAAAATATTGACATCGTGCAGTATCTAGAACTGCAAGATTTTCTATAAAGATTGGCACGTGTTAGTGCACTATTGCAATTATTTCAAAGAACGAAATGTTTTTGAATGAGAAACCTTCCAAGCTAATGGAAGGAAAGAGGTTTGCAAAGATGTATTCCCGGTACAGTATGTTAACCGTAGAGTGTTTTGCGGAAAATGATATACACATATGTATATATTTTCAAACTTGATATATATTGAAATGGGAACCTTATAAAGGGTTCATATATTTTCCCTTGTGTTGGGAAGAGGTTGGAGAGCGGAAGATTTTAGGGCCTGAACTGGTCCAACAGACAAGAGAAACCATCGAACTCATAATAGCAGCCCAGGACAGACAGAAGAAGTATGCGGACCAGACCCGCAAGGACAAAGAATATGAGGTAGGAGAGTTTGTGATGTTAAAGGTATCACCGTGGAAGGGATTGATGAGATTTGGTAAGAAAGGGAAACTAAGCCCGAGATTTATTTGACCTTTTGAGATCTTGAAACGAGTTGGGAAGTTAGCCTATGAATTGGCTTTACCCCCGAGCTTACAGCAAGTACATAATGTGTTCCATGTGTCCATGCTACGACCCTACCATACCGACTTCCGACATGTGATAGAACATGATCAGGTGGATCTGCAACCAGACTTAACATATATAGAGCAACCCGTAGAAATCATGGATAGAAAAGAACAGGTGCTGAGGAACAAGGTTGTCAAACTAGTGAAAGTTTTGTGGAGGAACCAGAATGTCGAAGAATCAACATGGGAACTAGAGAGCGCGATGCGTGAAAATCACCCCCAACTGTTTTCAACCTGATTCCGGGACGGAATCCTTTTAAGGAGGGGAGGCTGTAATAACCCTAATTTTTGGTAATATTTTCTTTTATTTAATATCTTATGACATTGTCAATTTGGAACCTTTCTAGTCATCCCTGCTGTTTAATGGAATTGATTGTCTGAGAAACTATGTTGTTCCATTCACTATGTAAGATAAAAAATTGTAACGGACACATGTAATGTCTATTTTACCCATCCGATACGTACCGTTACAATTTTTCGTACTGGTACAAGGGTTAATTGGACCTTTACGGATACTTCAGGGGCTAAAAGAAAGTTTTGAAACATTGAGGGATGATAGGTATTTCGTATAAAACTTCGAGGGCTAAAAGGTCATTAAGTCTTTTTTTTTGCTGTTCTTTTTTGCTATTCAGAATTTTTCGAAGTTAAGCTGAAGGTGGCAATTGATCAAACTTATATGCTACTTCTATTACCGCAGCAAGCACTTTAAAGGTCAAAAGTGCTTCAGACCTGATTTTGGGTTAGTTACTTCCTACAGAGTCTGTTGGCTTTTATAAGCCTGCAATTTGAGCCACACCCCCAGTCTTCAACTTTGAAACTCCTTTCTATGTTTATCTTACTAATTTTTTTTTATTCTAGCTCGCCTGTCTTCCTCTCTCTGGAGAGTTCTTCTATATATTAAAAACTTTAGTATCTGGAGGTTATACACAACCTTATATTAAAAACTAATATGCCAAGTATTTTGGTCTTTTTGGCACTAGACAATAGACATTAGGGGCTTAATCAATCAGATTTTGCTCAAGGTAGAAGTGTGATTAAACTTAATTCTTGTTTCCAGATTGAAAATAGTCTTCTTGCTATCATAACACTTGGTTTTCAGTGGCTTGTGGCATGTAGGTCTAATAAGACTAATATGCAACCTTGTAGTTGTAGGAAAAAACTGAAACCGTTAAACGGTTAACCAAACTAAAAAAAACCGTTTAGGACGGTTTGGTAACGGTTATAAAGTAGAAACCGAACCGAATCGACATATACAGTTTGGTAACGGTTTTATGTAGAAATCGCCCCAAATCAACCCGTGCACACCCCTAATACTAAGATTGAATGATCGATCTTACAGACATAATAGTATTATGTTTATGGATGCAGGCTACAGCATAAGCCCACCAAATATTCAAAAGCTTCGCGCATTAATCTGGAGTATGGTTCTAGAATCTTGACTGGATCAATATAGAGATGTACAAATTACAATATATACAAAAGATAAATTATTTATCTTTATTTAGGAACGAAAGGCATTTTGATTGGGAATATTTTATGACATACAAACTAGTATGATAAGTAGTACGTCATCTTCACAATTAAAACCATATAGTAGAAAACATAATTTATAAAGTAGTAATTAAAGAATGCATTCATAAATTTTGAATTATGCATCTCAGAGTGAAGCTTAAACACCGTCATAAGCTCACCAATGAACTTTGAACTAGAGATATTTCGTTATAATACATAATTAGACCAATTACAGATGGACAGCCCTAAATAGAAAATAAACACCTTTTTTATTGTACTAGGAAAGAATTTCAGTGAAGGAGTAATTAAAAAAAAGGATGTGCTTACCATTAGGAGATTGTGACGACTGTTATTGCTCTTCAGTACTGGTTAGACATGGACCAAACTTTTGATGTATAGTGTGGCAAGGGTTTATTCTCTTTTGTCCGGGACCTGAGTTGGACTATGGGATCATTTTGAAAATTTTTTGAGAACAGATACTCAATTGTAACGCTATAAGCTTAATTATTTAAAAAAATATACAGTAAGCAAAATATTATAAAATCTTTTATTTTATAAAATATTTAGTGAAACTAGCTTTAGATCTGGTAATTCGTTAGTGTGGTACATATTCGAATCGTGTACTTTCGTGTTTTGTGTACTGAAATGCTAAATTCAAATACATTCCATTTGTACATTCGTATTCGTGTATCTTCGTATACATTTCGTATCATGTTTTCATGTAATACTATTAAAAAATTAAAATATATGAAAAATATTTTAGGTTAAACTTATATATATATATATATATATATATATATATATATATATATATATATTTAAATTCAATATTCTAAAATAATGTTTAACTATGTATATTAATATACATTTATCTTAATATCTGTTATAAATATTAACATTTTGAATATAAATATTTATATGTCGTGTATTTCATGTTATGTCATGTATTTCATGTTGTGCGTGTACTTGAAGGGTAAACCTAGACACAATACTAAATCAACGTCGTATATTTTCGTATTCGTATATTTTCGTCTCGTGTACTCAAAATTTAAACATTATGAAATTGTCGGGTCTAATGATGTGTAAAATAACTGCAAGCGCACAGTGTTTAGTTGTAGCAAATACAGGTCGATCCACAGAGACGACGAATTTTCAAAACCCTAATAATTAACTCAGGCGAACTAGACAATAAGATTTGAGTTGAGATTTAATTAACCTAATTAACTTAATTAGCAAAGATTATCAAATAATATAGAAAACTTAGGAATCCGAATCCGTTAATTAATCACAATTAATATCACCTCGCCCTAAAACCAATCCTCTTTTCTTCACAAACAAGATATATCAATTAACGAGACAAGCATATACTATGAAACTTGTTATCTAACAATAACCTATCAAAACTTCAAGGAGCAAGCATAGGCTATGAAAAATAAATCCGGTAACAATAATATATCAAAATCACTTTGTCAATTGAACAATTAAGCACCAAGAAAAATTATGAGAATCAATTAATAGGAACGAGAAAAAATCAAGAGCAATTAAATCAACTTCATCTTCATCCTAGGGCAAGAAAATTAGCTACGCATAATAATTAAACTAATAAAATAATTATATATATAATACATGTTAAACATGAATTTAGTAACTAATATAAGACAGGATATGATTGAATTAATAAAGATGGCCACGTGAATAAGTAACCAACAAAGTTAAATCACCTTAACCTTACAACTAGATCAATTAACAGAAGATTGGCGGTTAATGAATTAGTCAAAAACAAAGACGATAAATTAATAAACTATGCTAATTATCCAACGAACACAAGAAAGACGAGGTGAAAATAAAAGCACAAGAATTAATTGAAGATCGTAGAGTAGCTTGCAGGAAGAAAAATAAACGAGAGAATTAAACGATCTATCAAAATATAAGGTGTCTAGATTGGTGTGTCAATTACAAGAGAGAAGGCCATATATATTGGGAAAAATAATAGGTTTGACCCCTTTGATTACTATCCGATCTTGAATATAATTTCTTCAATTTCCTTTTCTTCTCGGATAAGTATTCGATTTTTCCTCCAATTTCTTTGACTTCAAGAATTTTCCACCTCCTTTCCCTTTTTGCACCTTTTCCTGCTAGAAATCTGTTTTTATTTATTTTCCTACAAAACAAAATAAAACAATTTATTAATTAATAAAATTACGAAAACGGACATAAAATAGGTATTAAAAATATGATGAAATATGGACCTATCAAATGCCCCCATACCTATCTTTTGCTCGTCCTCGTGCAAACTAATATAATATAAACTACTATATAATAGACAATACCACTTCCGTAGGTGATCACGGTTGCATTTGGCATATGCAACAAGCCCTTTAAACCCCTAGGCAGCCCTAGTGGACGAGTGAGGTCTCGTGAGGGCCTATAGTGAATGTACCCACAAAATCCATCTAGCTCATGTAAAAGATTGTGCAATGCAACACCACACATACAAGTCATCTCATGCTACATCAACTTAAGAAATCAAAGTGAATTTACAATGTCTTGGTGTATAAGGTGCAAGTATTCACATAGTCTACTCAAAGAAATATGCAGAGGTCATTAGAAGTCCACGTCAAGTGTAAAAATAAGTTGGTAACTATGCTAAGCCCACAAGAGTGCATCTTAGAGTCAAAACTTGGGATCTCATATGCAAAAAACAAGCAATAACTCACCTTTCACTCACAAAAGAATATTCACTCAAGAACAACGGTAAGTGTATCACTCCATTCCAACAAAATCATAAGCATGCTTGACATTTGGTATCAATCTAACTTTAACACAACATACATTAATGACGATAATCAAAAGGTCTTTTATTTGGGTTGTATTGGGGCTAGGGACAAGGTATGTCAAGTAAGGCCAAATAAGGTGAAGTGTCAAAAACTAGTAGGAACCATTATAAATCATACACAACACCATACTTTCTCCCCATACCTGAATTTCGAATTTTCTTCCAACAAAATTTTTGACTAGTCGAATGAAGAAGGATCACACAGAAACATAAGTATGCTCTCATATAACTTTTTTTTTTCCTTTTTTTTTTCTTTTTTTTCTTTGAAGAGCTAAGATAGATACTATAAATATATACACAACGACAATCCTTCTTCAAAAATTTCTTGAACAACGACCGACAAGTAAGCAACAAAACCCAATATTTCCCAAAAAGTAATGAACAAAAGTAAACCCCGTCTCACACACCTTATTACTCCCTCAACTTCCTACTAGCCTTTGACAATTGGGATCAAATATACGTAAGGCTGTACAACAAAAAGGTCTAGGCAAGTAATGTGGTGTGTCACCGAAACAATATGATAAAGCTCAAAGGGGTAACTAATTGATCATATATAAAGAGTGTGGTAATTTGGATAATAATAGGTTATTCCTAAATGTCTATCATTTTATCATCAAATAATGTCATGCATTTCAAGAAAGGTCTCAAACAAGTGCTAGCAATGCAAACAACATGTGGACACTCAAGTAAACGAATATAAAATGAAAAAGATATGCATATAGGCTAAAAATCTCACTTGGTGGCAAAACATAATCAATCCCAAGCAAAAATCTCTTTTATGCAACTACTTGTACTCAAAGCATGGAAACCAAATCTTCTTGCACATATTCATGTTCTTTTAATTACTTACAACATTCAATAAGTCGACTAGTTTCAACTCGCTAGTGTATGTGTGTGCACAAGAACTTAGCAAATCACTTCTCAATCAAAAGCTTCAGAAACACAAGAGTACTATAGCATGTAAGGGTGCATCAAGCCAACTTTTAACAAGTAATCATTTCACAAGGCTATAATTATTTTTGTATTTTTTAATTTTTCAATTTTTTTGGGTTTTTTTAATAAAAATTATACTACTAAATCCCTCCCCCATACCTAAATCATGCATTATCCTCAATGTATGCAAATGAGAGAAAAATGACAAAATAAAAGGACGAGAATACCTGATAAGGCTGATGGAGATACATAACTACCTATAACACACACACAAAAGCACAAAACATACACACACACACACACACAAGCTCCCCCATACCTAAACTTAGCTATATGGGAGATACATTACAAAACAGATATATTAACCAATACCAGATCGAAGGAAGACAACACATGTAACACAATTATCAAACATTTGAAACTCACCCACAAATACTTGATTATCCACTAGAGAGTAAATATAATCATGCAATATAATAAAACTCATACACCTAACATCATTCATAGACCAATTAGAGGCTTCTTTATGTTGTTTAAGCAAATTGATCACTTGAAATCCTTGGTTATGAACTAAATCACTAGAGAAAACAACATGAGTTTCACTATCAACTTGCAAAGACTGATCAAGAGTGGAAAAAGTCGGATTAGGAACTAAAGTGGGTGGCTCACCAACAGAAGTCTTAACAACGAACTTAGGATCAAAAGAACTATCCTCAAGTTGGATTTCATGCTTAAAACAAATGGCATTCAATTCATCTAACATCGGATCAGAAGTAAAACTTCTATGAAGCTCATGAAGTTCTTTATTGCTCTCATGCTCTAACATAATATCTTTCTCAAGAAAAGACTCAATTGAACTATCCTCAAGATTTGACCACGAAACCACCTCATCTATCAAATTAACTCCTACAGGTTGTTCAAAAAGCTCATTAGGTTGATTTCCTACATTAAAGACATTAAGATCTATCGTCATGTTTCCAAAAGTGAGTTTCATCGAACCATTCCTACAGTTAATCAAAGCATTAGAGGTAGCAAGAAAAGGCCTTCCTAAAATAATAGGAATTTGATTTTTGATATTTTTGACTGGTTCGGTTTCTAGAACAATAAAATCGACGGGGAAGACAAAATCACCAACCTTAATCAACACATCTTCCACTATACCTGTTGGAGTTTTTACAGAACGATCGGCTAACTGAAGAGTGACACTAGTCTTCTTAAGTTCACCTAAACCCAAGGCTTGATAGACAGATAATGGAAAAAGGTTCACACTAGCTCCTAGATCGAGTAAAGCTTTATCAATGAAAGTATCACCTATGACACAAGAGATGGTAGGACAACCGGGATCCTTATACTTCACAGGGATTTGATTTGACAAAATAGAACTAACATGAGATGTTAGGAAAGCTTTCTTAGGAACATGAGTGGTTCTTTTATGAGTACATAAATCTTTTAGACACTTAGCATATTTATAATTATATTAATTTTTTAAATTTATATGTTATTAATTTATATATCAAATTGTTGTATATATATATATATATATAAGAATTTACGCATTCAATTCAATATTTGTGCTCTATCTTGAATTCTTAAAATTTGATTTGGACGATTTTACAACCCACATAAAATTAACAAAATAATCTTTAATTTAGTGATGGTTTTGATACTCCTATGGTTTTGATGATCACAAACAGCAAGCCAAAAGCCTGGTATTTAGATATAAAATAGCGTGCTATTTCTTTATGCACTAACTTGGTTTGGCAGGGTAATTCAGTTTACTGATTGGCAAATCAGTATCTCAAAGTTAGAGTTTGGTTATAGTTTGGCAAGCCATTTGTGCAAAGATAGATTACAAACAACATGCCATTTGTCAACAGTCCAGAAAGTCCATAACTGCGGAAATCATGTAGATTTTATAGGATCTGACTTTTAATCAGTTGTAAGGATCTTTTAAATATATAATACGTATATTATATATATATATATATATATATATATATATATATATATATATATATATATATATATATAGGCTCATTTTAATCATTCCATATCTACAAAAACTCTATTCCTTAATTATTAGAGTTTGTTTCTTTTAAAAATCTATCTTTTATTCAAACTCTCCTATACGGTTTTTATTCCTATATTTTCAGAAGAAACATCTACGGAACATTTTATTCTTTTCTTTCTTCTGCCTAACGTATACATTAACGTTAGAAATCATTCCTAACAAACTTGAACGTTGAATTGGATTTAAATGTTAAGTTGTTGGTTTTTGTTTCAGACCGTTAATTGTATAGCTTTATATACTTGTTCTTGTTCAGTTTTTCGGTTGCTAATCCAAGAACATCAAGAACAAAACAACTCAATTTCTACTTTGCAAAATATTTCTCTTTTATTCTCTCGAGCTCATTTATATATCTATCCGTATTGTTTATTTAGAGAATCTATAGTTTGAGACTTTGATTATTGTATTGTTCTATTTGTAAGTGTTAGTTGTTGGACACTTGGCTTGGAATAGTAGGGATTCGAGAGTTGTGCTAGAGAAGTATACTAGGGTAGTATAGCTTAGAGAGCAGATTCTATTTCAGGTCTATTCAACAAGCCGTTTGTGTTAACAGCTGGGTTTGAGGGAGATATATTGTTTTATCTTGTAATCGGTTTATCTTTGATCAATAATATATTCTCTTACCAGGTTGGTAAGGGACCAGGACGTAGACCATTGGGGATTAGGGGTCGAACTTGGCTAAAAGATTGTGGTGTTCTTTATTTTTCCTGCACTTTACTTACTGCTTGTGCATTCAGCTTACCATTTACATTCACCATACCATTTGCATCTGCTTAAATTAAAATCAGTAAGCCGTTTCTGGTAAATATTAAAATTGGACATAGTTAGCCATTTACACCTATTCACCCCCTTCTAGGTGTGCATTTACATTTGGCATCAAAGCATTGGTGTACTAACTTTTCTGTAACAGGAAAGTACAGGTCCTATGGCACACATTTATGTAGAGGGAGAATCATCAAATAAGCCACCGCTTCTCGTTGGCGCAGAAAATTTTGATTCATGGAGACTAAAGATGAAGGTGTTTCTGAGCAGAAATCCACTTGAATGGTTGGTTGTTAAAGATGGTCCATTTACCTTTCTGGATGAAAACGGCAAGCCAAAAGATATTGATGATCTTACCGTGGCAGAATTGATAAAAGCAAGTTATGATGGAAGAGCAAAGTACACACTAATATGTGGTCTTTCAGATTCAGATTTTGACAAGGTCTCTTCATGTAGTACTACAAAGGATATATGGGATACCTTAGAAATGCATTATAAAGCTATAACAAAATCAGAGGAAGAATGTTTCAAGTTAATACAACAAGCTGTCTCAAGTGACAAAAAGAAATCAAACGTTCGAATCATATGGAATGATGAGGAATCTGTTTCCAATGAAGACTCAAGTGAAGAGTTATTAAATGTTGCATTTGTCAGCATTAATAATAATTCAGTTCGAGGAAATTCTGAAGAAATCTATGTTGAAACTGATTCTGAGGATGACGAGAATGAGGTATGCTCATTTAAAGATTATGTATCTTCAGATGATGTTATTTTAGAGTCTCTAACAATGCAGGAACCAAAAATTGTGACAATAGAGGAACATTTAGCTCTAAACGCTAAAAAGAACATGATGGCTGACAAGAACGCTTATCTTGCAAACATGGTTCAAGAATTGATGACTAAAATGAAATCATGGGATCCAACATCTTCAGATAAAGCCATTGAGGTCAAGGAGTTGAATGCTAAAATTGGTCATTTGGAGGCATTCAATAAAATACTTCTAAAATGAAGCAAAACTTTGAATGAGGAAATCAAGGAACTGAAATCAGACATTAAAGCTAGAGATGAATGCCTGAAGACATTCCAACTGAAAGAATCAAATCAAGCTGAGTCTTCCAAATCTGCTGAAAAGAGAGCTCAGCAAGCTGAACTCATCAATCAACAAGTTGAACTGATCACTATCCGGGAAAAAGAAGTCAATGATCTCAAGCAAGGCATGGGAACTATTGTTCAAGGAGAAGATAGCTTAAAGACAATGATGAAGAAGGCAAAGGTCCCCGTGATCAGTGAAGGAGTTGGGATGAACTTCAACAAAAAGGATGATGCGCTCAAGTATGAAGGAAGGAATGGCATACCTTATAATTATGTTATGCCTTGGAAGACATGCAACAAATGTGGTGGAAAAGGTCATCTGGAAAGAAATTGTGTTGTTCAAGTAAATCAGAAAAGGAAATCAACATACCAGAATGGATCAGTCAAACAACAGTCAGCATACCAGAATGCTTCTAGCAGAAGGCAAACAACTTACCAACTGAATGGCATAAAGAGAAATCAGTCTCCAAAAGTGGTCCAAATATGGATCAAGAAATCTGATTTAAATGTTTTATATATTCTTGATGCTAACCAATCTGGATCCAAACCTATATGGGTACCAAAACAATGAGTTGGTTTTTATTTATGTTGTAGATGTGTCTTGCTGCTAAAGTAAAGTAAAAGAAATGGATTTTGGATAGCGGATGCACTAGACATATGTGTGGAGACAAGTCTCAGTTCATAAGTCTTCAAATGAAGAAGGTTGGAAGAGTTATAATTGGAAATAGCAAGACTCTTCGAATCCTTGGTACCGGTTCTATTGATAATAGTAATATTTCGATTGATAAAGTTCAATATGTCAAAGGTCTTACTTACAATTTTCTTAGTGTCACTCAATTATTTAATGATGGGCATCCTATTCATTTTGGCATTGATAAAACTATTATTACTATTGGTACTAACAAAGTCCCCCTAGTTGCTAGAAGGAAGGAAATATATATATATATTGGACTTTGATATACAGGAAATAGCGTGTTGTTTGTCTGCAATGGACAATGATCCATATATTTGGCATAGAAGATTGAGACATGCACATATGGACTTACTTAACAAATTATCAAGCAAGAAACTGGTCAGAGGGCTACTCAAGATAAAGTATGCAACAACTAAGGTCTGTTCAGCATGCCAATTGGGCAAACAGATTAGAAGTACACACAAAGCAAAGAAAATGGTATCCACTTCTAAACCCTTAGAGCTTCTGCACTTGGATCTTTTTGGTCCAGAATCTTATAAGAGTATTGGAGGTAAACAATATGGTTTTGTAATTGTAGATGATTATTCTAGATTTACTTGGGTATTGTTTCTTCGTACTAAAGATTGTGCTTTTAATGAGTTTGAGAAGTTGATTAAATTACTTGAGAACAAGCTTGATACAAGACTTATAGGTATAAGAAGTGATAGAGGAGGTGAATTCCAAAAGGACTTTAATACATATTGTGAAGAAAGAGGAATCACTAATGAATTTTCTACTCCAAGGACTCCACAACAAAATGAAGTGGTGGAAAGAAAGAATAGGACGCTTCAAGAAACAACAAGGACTCTATTACAAGAAAGCAAGCTGCCTAGAAGTTTTTGGGCCGAAGCTATGAATACAGCATGCTATGTGTTGAATAGAGTTCTAATCACGCCTGTTTTGGATAAAACTCCATATCAATTGTTGAGGAAAAAGAAGCCAAATATCAGTTACTTCAAGATTTTTGGCTCAAGGTGTTTTATCTTCAAGAAAATTGGCAATAATGGTAAATTCGATGCTAAATCTTATGAAGCTATATTTCTTGGTTATTCTTTAACAAGTAGAGCTTATAGAGTTTATAATGTTAATAAGCGTATTGTTGAAGAATCTATTGATGTTACATTTCAAGAATCTAACAATGATCTATCAAGAGATGAGGAAGAATTTGCAGGTGAAAGTGAAAGCATGCAACCTCAAGTTATTGGATCAAAACAGGAAGCTAATAGCACTGCTGAAATTAGAAGTCAGCAAGCCAAGAAAGATGCAGATACTGGCAATCAACAAGCTGGAACTTCAAATCAATAAGCTGAAGTGGTCAATCCATTTGAAGATGCAATTTCCAAAATGGTAAAAATGACTTCGAAAGGTCCTAGAGGTTCAAGTGCTACTAAGAAGCTACCTCTCTATGATGGAGAAGATCATTCACCACCGACAAAGATGAGAAAGACAACACATGAAGAAATAACTCAACATTCTTTACCGAGGTCAACAAGGACTATCAAGAATCATCCTCCAGAGTTGATCATTGGTGATTCTCAGATGGAATCACTACAAGGAAAGGGAAGGCAAATTTTTGTGCTCATGCTGCCTTTCTAGCTCAAGAAGAACCCAATAATTGTAACACCCACCACTAAGATATACCTTTTTGAAATGAAATATTCAGTATTGGAATTTATGTAGATAAACTAGACTTTAATACAGGGGAATTTTAGAAAATTTTGACATGATGTATTCATAAATCGGATTATCCACCTGCTATTCAACCCAAACCAAATTCCCATTTAACAAATATAATAAAATCTTATTACACCCTTGATTCCTCATCGAGGTTCGATACCAGGTTATGGTATGAAACAAGAATCTAAACTATACAAATTATTACAATTTCCTCTACTATTCTGATTTCAATAACTATACCGTCTGATCTGTAGCTTAACTCCAAACTGTGCTTACCGCTCTAGCTTCGAGATCTATCCTGTAAAGGTTGCCTCATTGCTCTCATATGACTCGTACGATGTAGACATCCACCCTTATTCCTAACTGAAAGATTAGGAAAATAAAGTAAGAGTGAGTCAAAGAATGCTCAGCAAGTGAACAATATAGTGAAACAATAATACTACAATGATTCATTGACAAACATGTCACTGACCAACTTATCTCAAAGGAATAATTCACAATTACAGAAGCTCAAGAACTTTAAAGATTTATCATTTTGTTTAACTCAGGAAATGGAATAGAATTGGACTATTTTGCATTTTATTAATAAAAACAATAAGGTTAGGCTGCTGATCAGTCACGCACTAACCCCGGACAAACGCACACAGCAATGTCCTTCAATGGATCCACGGCACACATTGGCCTTAATAACTTCTGACCACGAATCTGGTCCGACCCTTTACGGTCCACATTTTAAAAAAAACAACAGTCCAATCCTATAAGCTGAACGTCAGGTGTCGGAACAATCGACCACCTCAACGAGCTAAGCACCCTGGAAACTCACGTTCCAGGTTAACAACTCAAATCTCAAGAAGAAATGAGGTCTAGTAAAATTCTGACCTAGATATCGACAAGTTCGATATAGAGAAGGGTATTATTCCATAATATATCAGTGAAACAGGGACAACAATTTCAGCACTATTGAATGGGAATATGATAAACAGCTATTCATATTTACTGAAAATTTAAGAGCAATAATATCAACGACAAATCGAATTAATATAATGATCAAGTGACGAAAAACATGGTTCATTTGAGTGAAATGATTTACTTGCAACATGAATAACAACAATTGTAATTATAAGATAAAGCAAGGGTATAGTCAAGTGCTAAGCATTTAATAAATTTACCAACACATTGTCAAGTTGAATCAACATAAGTGAATTAAGTAGTTTAAAAATGATCATCTGTAAAATAACTCCAGGACAATTAAATTGTAGGACAGTTTGAAGAAAGCCTCTCCTAAAGGGGTCCATTGGTGAAAATCCATTACCAAGTTTGAACTATCATGAGAGATTCAAATATCTTAAAACAAAGATTTAAGAAATTCTCAATTATTTAAGGTCTCACTCTTGTCAGCTAAGCACTCATAGGCTTCAGCTGCCAGAACCGGCATGACAATAATGAGTTTAAATAATTAAGAAGATCTCAATTCATTCTTGGCTTTAACCGTCACTGAGCAACACATGCCTCAGCAACAGTATAAACCTCGAATTAGTTTACATAAATTTGAAAGAAAACATACTTTGAAAAATATTAGCATGGACGAGGAGTATTGCAATAAAATGATTTTAAAAGAAATCGTCACCCGAACGATAGGTGAGGAGCATAAACAATAATAGAAAAATCTAAGAATATATGTTTATAATTCACAGAAGAAGAATGTCACAGGAAATAAAAATAAAGAGTATAGGCACTAACAAAATGAATTAAAAAGGAATATCATAAATTAATAGAACAAATTCTCATTATTGAAACTAAAAGAGAGGGTATAGATGCTTGCAAGAAAGAAATTTGAAAGTACAGATAATTAATACAAGAGGATTTCACGTCACTTGAACAATAAATGAGGGATAGTAACTTGCAAACTAATTTGACAGAAACGTTGTATAAATAACAGAAACAAACTTATCCCACTTGAACAATAAGCAGAGAATAGTACACTTGCCTCAATACACAGGGTTTCCATTTCCAATACTTTAACTCTTTATCACTTTACATCCGTCGCCGTCTCTAATTGACCTTTCTTCGATCACAAATCCACTATTCCTTTATCACTTGTCAGTCCCGATAATTATCTCTTTCCTTCCTTTACATTCCATTTCCACATTCTCTGGCTCTTAACTAGCCTCCTATGCGTACCTATATACAGGTAAAGTACTACTTCAGTACACGTATAACCTTAACCATCTAATTTTATTCTACCCAATCGTGTCCTATTTCGCTTTACAATTAACACACATAGCTCATACCGATCATATTTTCAAAATAATAACGTACAATCACAAAATCATATAAGCACTTAGCACATAATATCAATTTACACGTATACTTGTTAACACGTATATCATATCTATTTATAATTACTTCTTATTGATTTACTAAAAAAAATACAAGATAATTCCAACAAAAATTTGACAGCACCTGACCTGTCAGTACAGATCAAACTCATAATCTACTATCACCTTACCAATCAACACTTTAAAACTATATTATAGGCTTCACACTAACATATAAAATCAACTTATCAACTTCTATACTCTTAATATCCTAGTTTAATCATGCAACATATAACTAGCAGGCAAATATTTACAATGATTCTAATTAACATATAATGATCCATTAATCATCTTAATAGGCTACTAACAATTACTTAACTCAAAATCATACACTTAATCTCATTTAAACCATAAAAATCAAATTGATATCCATTTCTTTTCTAATTACTCTGAATGATACTACTACTATCAATAATCATCACATCGAACTAATTAACTCTTAACATTTATCTACTAATCTTTAATTAGCAATAACAATCATATACATCAAAACTTCAAATATTTGCTATGCATACAGACACGAACCAGCAAACCAACATCGGCTCTTAACACACACAACCACATAGCCTTAGAAGCCATCATAGCATCTCCCCTGCTTCAACACCCCAACCGCATACATACCTACGCCCTCACCAACAAAAACAATACACAAACTTGGATTATACCCCTGCACAGTCTCACATCTCCCCTGCACTCCCTTGATCATCATAGTCTGAAAACTCAGACATACACACCCCTTACTGCACTCATATACACAACGGCACACACACACCCTCAACTACAGGGTACATCACACCACTCTCTTCCATTCTTTATACTCAACCCCTAATACCCCAAATAACTACAATCCCCTTTCTTCACCATTAACTCAAACCCATAAACACATAGTATTTCAAAAACGAAACCGTTCTAACACTTTTTGAACACAACCGAATCATGCTAGTTAGATTATCCACATACAACTCTAGAATTACATTGTCAACACATAATCAACATCCATACATAATTTATACACCATAAAAACTAAAACCCATCAAACTACTTGCTAAAAATCGAGTAATCACATAGAGCTCCTTAACATGAAATCAATTATAACCGTGTATTAATCCACAAATCGAAACACAGCCACCCCGCAAGGCTTGTTACCGGCAAAGACCATCACGGGTGGAGGTTTAAACAATCGACCTCCCACCCACGGCAACCCCCATCCTCCAGCTACTCCTTATCCCTCCATTATCATAATAATCAACACAATACCCCTTAATTGTATGCAACACGAGGCACATCTACATACATATATACATATGGCACAAGAGGAAGAAGGAGAGAGAGAGGTTTAAAACTCTATATCGACTTGAGAATGAGAAAAAGAGATGATGAATTGCTTATGTTGGAGTGGGAAATAGAGAGTAAGCGAGAGATATTGAGAAGGTTCGAGAGAGATGCGAGGATTCGAGAGAAATGGTTTAGGAAAAAAAAGAAACAGAGCAACAGAGTTGCTGTTAAACAATAGCCAAGAGCAAAGTTGCAACTTCACACTTCTGAATTTTTTTTTTATTTTTGATTAAACCCAATTAAATCAGCTTTGTAATTTATAAAATAAATATGTAACATTTAGGAAACATCTCAATATAATTTTTAAAACATAGAAAATGAAATTAGCTATCTCCCCATATTTTTAAAATATTTTTAGGGTCAAAAATGAATTTAATACGAATTTTACCAATAAAGAGCATTTAAATGCAATAAAACTCTTAAAATTATTTTAAAATATTTAAACACCCAAAATAATTCACCCAATAATTTTAGAAACTGAATAATAATGCAAAGATAATATTACAAAAGATTTCATGATTTTTTTAGGACTCCGATGATTTTATAAAGATTTTCAAAGACCAATAATACATAATTTAAATATATTTTTAATCACAAAAATTCGAATAAAAAAAATACATGCACGACACACATACATCACCATATAAACACATAAACATGATGTCACATATATTCTACCTAAAAAAAATTTCACACCATATTTAATCCTAAAAAAAAAATCACCTCTTATAATCCACATTTAATATTAAATAAACATTTATAAATACACGATTTTCTAGGGCGTTATATCCTTCCCCCCTTAATAGGATTCTGTCCTCAGAATCAATCTTAAGAAAACGTAATGACGGTAGTACTCAAACATTTCTCTTTCAATTTCCATGTCATTTCTTCCATTCAAGAATTCCTTTATATCCATTCACATCTCGCTAGGTTCGTCCTGTAAGCCTGTAAATTCCGACATAAACTTAAACCTTTGGTTTACATCTCGTTAATTCTATATACGTATCACTCGTACGTGAATGTCGATTCTATCAAAAATCGGACAGGACCTATTCGTATAATAGACTATGCCCTATATGAAAGTACTTCAATTACTACTCCAATCATCCATAAACAATTCATTCATATACAATACTAAAACAATACCTGCCTTGATTTGCAGCAACATATAAGCGAAGAAATCTCCCTTGATTTGAAGTAAATAGGTAAATAATTAAATTTTTAAAACGAATCCACACGACTAAAACAATTGATACCACTACCACGCTCCTACTCAAAATTCAGATTGCCCCAGATAAAACTTTAAGAAAAAGAATATCAAGAAATCCCCCAATCATTCTTACTCCCCTTTCACGTACAATTTTACTCGAGGAGGGAATAACTGGGAAACTTCTATCCATCCTTAATCCCATTGTTTTACTGAATAACCTTTTCGAAACTAATAATTGTTTGCCTTGAAACATATTTATCTTATTCGCGATACAAACTACCCAGGGTCACAACCTTCCAATACCATTCACAACAATCTAGACCTTTTGATCTTCCAACTATAACTTCCCAAATTCTTTGAACATTTCCTTGAGCATTGTATACCTATTCAATCTTTCCCGGTTCATCCGGTTGCATTGACACTTGAGCGGTTTTCGATCTCTTCTTTGACTCCTAAAAGCTCTCTTCACCTTTATCCATTCGTTTCCTGATTTGTAGGCTTGTTTACTGCTGTAGCTATCTTGGTAATACCTTTGACAACCTTCGATAACCTTCGATAATTCCTAGCTGGTCCCTTAAAGTTTTTTATCTCTCCTGGCATTTTATGCCTTTCCTGATTCATTGCTGCTTCGTCGTCTCGACATTCACTTCGATTCTTTCGTCATATCCTGAAAATTTTAATTCTTCCAATTACAGAGCTTGTACCTAGAAATTGTATATATGCTCTTCTCATGTTCCTGAATTTCCTGAGATGCCTTGCGATCTTGGCTCCTAACGTAACAACCTCTTGGTCTGCGTGATCGTTAAAACTCCTTTCTCCGCTTGTGGCCTCGAAACACAACCTCCACATTCCTTGGGAATCATAACTTCACTTACTTGTCCTTACAATCTTTCTTGCACCTCGTAGTCGATCAATTGATTCGATCCTAGAATCGCACCTTATTCTATTTACTGTAACCATATCCATACTCTTAGCAACATCACTTATAATCACATAAACTTCTAGTTTCTCATTCCGTCACTTCTTACAATATCATTCCTTCTGCTTATACTTACAGCTTCCCCCAATAATCTTAATACAATTAAAATACGCTTGCTCTCGAAATCTTATCTTTTGATAATGGTGGTCCTGCTGGTATCCTTAATTTATATCCCATGAGTAGCTATCTTGTCTCGTTATTCTAGTCTTCAAAATCTTATAGATCCTACATTCCTTTCTGGGCAAATCTCACGTCCTCTGCTAACACAATTCCTACAAGTTTCCTGGTTCTCTGTCTTCCTCTTCTTGCTATCTTGTTCCATTTGAGTCAATTTATTCTCACTCTTAATATTCATGATCCTCTGAACTACATTCACCTAACTCGCTATTTCCAACACATTCCTTTTTTTTTTCCAAAGTTCCAATTTTCATTGACATTTCTTAAAACAACTGTCTAACTTTACTCTGCTTCGCTCAAATTATTCCATTTTGATTCTAAAACTTCTATATCCAACAATTGGCCTCAAACCTTTAAAATCTCATGATTCACTTCTTTTATATCCAAAGTAAAATGAGAAATTAACAAGCATTCTTCCACAACCTTCGCTCAACAATAACTATCACATACCACTTATTTTCATCACCATTCCATTTTCAACTTTAACAAAATTAATAGTTTCGTGTCTTCATTGCCAATCCAATCAGAAATCTAACTCGAGATACAATATCTACTTTAATATAAATTCCTCAAACTTGATCGACCAGTTTTCCTTCAACGTAATCGTATCTTAGACCACTTAAAATGTCATCCTCTCCATCTATGCTGCATTCAACTCCTTGATAACTTTAAAACTCGTAAGGGTTTATAACAAAGGTATTAATATAATAGACATGTATTAGCATGTATGAGTACAAGATGAGTTTTGTTTGATAAAATTTTTATAAAAGAATTTAACTGAGAGATCAATATGATCACTGAACTAATTTCAGGTTGCATTTGTTACTTAGGTCAACCACCATAGCACAAGAAGGGGGCCAGCCTTCTGTACTTTCATGACAAACACAATCAGTGGCGTCCCACCAGACTTCTATCACATAGATAAGATGTCCCTGAATCCCCTATATACATAGGGTTGTTCATCCCAGTCAGAATAAATAAGGTTAAGTATTCAAAGAGAAACAAAAAGAATTCAAAAGTTCCAAAAGTTTATATATATATATATATATATATATATATATAATATTGAATAAAGAATAGCAAATGTTTGGGGAAAATAGAAAGAATTCAAGGATCTCCATAATTTATATACGTCATGTTGAATCAAGTGATCCCCTGGAAAATAGCGGTATCTCAAAAAAAAATAGGAATGTGTTTAAATAAATCTGAAAAATTCGTCATCAATTGAAGTATAGTTGATTATCAAAGGTGAAGGGGTATTATCAAAATAAGAAGAAACTGAAAGAAAGGTTAAATCTCCTTAGTCAATGAAATCAACGGCTAGTAATGAATAATGATCCATTAATCATCTTAATAGGCTACTAACAATTACTTAACTCAAAATCATACACTTAATCTCATTTAAACCATAAAAATCAAATTGATATCCATTTCTTTTCTAATTACTCTGAATGATACTACTACTATCAATAATCATCACATCGAACTAATTAACTCTTAACATTTATCTACTAATCTTTAATTAGCAATAACAATCATATACATCAAAACTTCAAATATTTGCTATGCATACAGACACGAACCAGCAAACCAACATCGGCTCTTAACACACACAACCACATAGCCTTAGAAGCCATCATAGCATCTCCCCTGCTTCAACACCCCAACCGCATACATACCTACGCCCTCACCAACAAAAACAATACACAAACTTGGATCATACCCCTGCACAGTCTCACATCTCCCCTGCACTCCCTTGATCATCATAGTCTGAAAACTCAGACATACACACCCCTTACTGCACTCATATACACAACGGCACACACACACCCTCAACTACAGGGTACATCACACCACTCTCTTCCATTCTTTATACTCAACCCCTAATACCCCAAATAACTACAATCCCCTTTCTTCACCATTAACTCAAACCCATAAACACATAGTATTTCAAAAACGAAACCGTTCTAACACTTTTTGAACACAACTGAATCATGCTAGTTAGATTATCCACATACAACTCTAGAATTACATTGTCAACACATAATCAACATCCATACATAATTTATACACCATAAAAACTAAAACCCATCAAACTACTTGCTAAAAATCGAGTAATCACATAGAGCTCCTTAACATGAAATCAATTATAACCGTGTATTAATCCACAAATCGAAACACAGCCACCCCGCAAGGCTTGTTACCGGCAAAGACCATCACGAGTGGAGGTTTAAACAATCGACCTCCCACCCACGGCAACCCCCATCCTCCAGCTACTCCTTATCCCTCCATTATCATAATAATCAACACAATACCCCTTAATTGTATGCAACACGAGGCACATCTACATACATATATACATATGGCACAAGAGGAAGAAGGAGAGAGAGAGGTTTAAAACTCTATATCGACTTGAGAATGAGAAAAAGAGATGATGAATTGCTTATGTTGGAGTGGGAAATAGAGAGTAAGCGAGAGATATTGAGAAGGTTCGAGAGAGATGCGAGGATTCGAGAGAAATGGTTTAGGAAAAAAAAGAAACAGAGCAACAGAGTTGCTGTTAAACAATAGCCAAGAGCAAAGTTGCAACTTCACACTTCTGAATTTTTTTTTATTTTTGATTAAACCCAATTAAATCAGCTTTGTAATTTATAAAATAAATATGTAACATTTAGGAAACATCTCAATATAATTTTTAAAACATAGAAAATGAAATTAGCTATCTCCCCATATTTTTAAAATATTTTTAGGGTCAAAAATGAATTTAATACGAATTTTACCAATAAAGAGCATTTAAATGCAATAAAACTCTTAAAATTATTTTAAAATATTTAAACACCCAAAATAATTCACCCAATAATTTTAGAAACTGAATAATAATGCAAAGATAATATTACAAAAGATTTCATGATTTTTTTAGGACTCCGATGATTTTATAAAGATTTTCAAAGACCAATAATACATAATTTAAATATATTTTTAATCACAAAAATTCGAATAAAAAAAATACATGCACGACACACATACATCACCATATAAACACATAAACATGATGTCACATATATTCTACCTAAAAAAAATTTCACACCATATTTAATCCTAAAAAAAAATCACCTCTTATAATCCACATTTAATATTAAATAAACATTTATAAATACACGATTTTCTAGGGCGTTATAATAATGACAACGAAGCATATTGATGTTAGACACCATTTCTTGAGAGACAATGTTGCTAAGGGCAAGATTGGTTTTTGTTCCAACAGAATTTTAACTTATTGATATATTCACAAAGCCACTAACCGAGAAAAGATTTTCAATCATTCGAAGAGAACTTGGCATGTGTTCTGTGTAAATCAACATGCTGAATGGTATATGCTGGTCAGTTTCTCTTTGTTATATCAGTATGTTGTAATTGGTATACTGATTGCATTATTTTATGGCTTACTGATCTTATGTTTTATTATATATGTCGAATGTGATTTAAGTTTATTTGTTTTTTAATTGTGATTATGTTTATGTGCTTAGTTGTGTTTTGATAATATTGGTTTCATTGATGTTTATCTGTTTGTTAATGTGCTAAATTCTTAAATTGCGGATATATTTTTAGGATAGATATTCTTTGTTTTTATTCCTAAAAATTCTCCCCCTAAAGTCTATCAAAGCACTACATTCATTCCAGTTGGTCTATATCACTTGCACGTCTACTTCTCAACTGATCAACTAGACTTCACAAGTGTTCTATCTCATTAAATCAAGAATGACTCGCACTCGTTCTCAAAAGTATCTCTTTCGTGCGAATCAATCTATGGCTAAACAAGGTACTCCATAGGTGAATTTTGATGACAACTTGGTTCCAGACGGTAGTGAAGAAGTGTTACAAACTCCTGAATCTAAAAAGATGAAGTTTTCCGTGGCGTTTACATCTCCTGAGTTTGACTTACATTTAAAGACAAATATTATGGGTGTTGTTACTGAGATTCAAAGTTTCAAAGATGAACACAAAGGTGTAAGGGAGTTACTATTGCAAATATGTACTTCTAAAGGTTTTTTAACGAAGAATACTGCAATTGGACTTGATGATCTTGATACTACTTCTACTGATGCTGATGCAATCAAGGACAATGTTGTTGTGGATTCTTCGAAGGATTCTCCAACTGATACTTGATCCTTTTGATAGATTAAGGGGGAAAAATTTAGGAAAATAGGGGTATTAATTGTTTTATTAGACTTGTTTTATGTTGCTGAACTTGGTTGCTTAGAGTTTAATAATTAGATTGGTTAGAGTTTAATAATTTGATGTGTTTTATGAATTTTATATCTAGTTTTGGCATGTTAAAGAAAATATGTTGTTATTAACATTGTGATGTAGGGATTTAGGGGGAGCTATTCTTAATTCTCCTAAACAGGTTGTAATCATCAAAAAGGGGGAGATTGATACTCCTATTGTTTTGATGATCACAAAGAGCAAGCCAAAAGGCTGGTATTTAGATATAAAATAGCGTGCTATTTCTGTATGCACTAACTTGGTTTTGCAGGGTAATTCAGTTTACTGATTGGCAAATCAGTATCTCAAAACAGCAAGCCAAAGTCAGAGTTCGGTTACAGTTTGGCAAGCCATTTATGTAGAGACAGATTACAAGCAGCATGCCATTTGTCAACAGTCCAGAAAGTCCAGAACTACGGAAATTATGGAGATTTTATAGGATTTGACTTTTAATCTGTTGTTAGGATCTTTTAAATATATAATACGTATACTATATATATCTGGGCTCATTTTAATAATTCATTATCTACAAAAACTCTATTCCTTAATTATAGGAGTTTGTTTCTTGTAAAACTCTATCTTTTATTCAAACTCTCCTATACGGTTTTTATTCCTATATTTTCAGATGAAACATCTACTGAACGTTTTATTCTTTTCTTTCTTCTGTCTAACATATACATTAACGTTAGAAATTATTCCTAACAAACTTGAACGTTGAATTGGATTTAAATGTTAAGTTGTTGGTTTTTGTTTTTGACCGTTAATTGTATAGCTTTATATACTTGTTCTTGTTCAGTTTTCGGTTGCTAATCCAAGAATATCAAGAACAAAAAAACTCAGTTTCTACTTTGCAAAATCTTTCTCATTGATTCTCTCGAGCTCATTTATATCTATCCGTATTGTTTATTTAGAGAATCTATAGTTTGATTGTATCTTTTATTAGTTGTATTGTTCTATTTGTAAGTGTTAGTTGTTGGACACTTTGCTTAGAATAATAGGGATTCGAGAGTTGTGCTAGAGAAGTATACTAGGGTAGTATAGCTTAGAGAGCAGATTCTATTTCAGGTCTATTCAGCAAGCCGTTTGTGTCAACAGCTGGGTTTGGGGGAGATATATTTTTGTATCTTGTAATCGGTTTATCTTTGATCAATAATATATTCTCTTAACAGGTTGGTAAGGGACCAGGACGTAGACCATAGGGGATTAGGGGTCGAATCCGGCTAAAAGATTGTGGCGTTCTTTATTTTTCCTACGCTTTACTTACTGCTTGTGCATTCAGTTTACCATTTACATTCAGCGCACTATTTGCATCTGCTTAAATTAAAATCAGTAAGCTGTTTCTGGTAAAAATTAAAATTGGACATAGTTAGTCAATTACACATATTCATCCCCCCTCTAGGTGTGCATTTACAGGTTTAACAATTATTTTCCAATTAAAACTACACAGAAACAAAAGAGAGAAGAAATTGACGATTTTTACGTTAAAAATTCTGTTCGATTTATGAAATCTACTTATATTTCGTTTTGATTATCAAAATACTCTTTTTACTATTTGAAGATAGTTCTACTAACAACCAAATATAGTTTTAATAATAAGTGTGAGAGTGATTATTTCCAAAATTTTGGTAGTCGGTATTCTGGTATTCAGTACGACAAAATAAATAAGAATCGTTAGATCGTAAAATAAATAGATGAAAAATGATGAATCTTGCATAAAAAATATTTTCTTTTTTAACATGTAAACTAAAAAGTGTGTTTATATTGAAATACGAAAAAGTGTATCTCAATGATTTAAATCATATAATTTGGTTTTATACATTGAATATGATGATCAATGTAGGTCTTCATTATGAATATGATTAATCATGTAAAAATTCGTAATTATATTTTCTCTTTATATTCTGAATGTTTCCATTTCTAAAATAATTGTTAAATCATCACCAAATTATAGATAATTTTGTGAGTTTCGCGTGGGCCGTAAAATCATTCAAATCTGATTTAGATCTCAAGATAGAGCTCAAATAGTAAATATGATTTTTTTTAATATTAATAATAAAATAAATAAAATTCAATTGTATCCTTTTATAACTATATCCTTTTCATATTATAATTTTGATTTTAAAATTCATTTCTAATACAATTTTTTTTAGTTATATCCTTTTTAGATTATAATTTTCTTTTTAATATGATATAATCTTGATCGTCTATTATTAAAAATATTAAATTCATTGGTTGAGATTATTTTGGTATTATAGTGACCAAACAAAAATTATGGATAATATATTTTACAAATAATTTACATATCAAATTGCTGTTAAAAAATTGATATATATTTTACACGTTCAATTTAATATTTATGCTCTATCTTGAATTCTTAAAATTTGATTTGGACGATTTTACCACCAATATGAAATTAACAAAATAATCTTTAATTTAGTGATGGTTTAATATTTATTTTCCAATTAAAACTGCTGTTGTGGAATAAAAAGTAGGGTTATCGAATTGCGGCTAGGGTTCGTGAGCTTCGTGCTTTAATGGCTGCACTTGCGTTATCGTGACCTAATTCGGGTCCTCACAAGATGCCTACGTATCTCACAGTTGAGAATCAAGCCAAGTCGTAGTTCTGAAATGAGGGGTCTGGCCATTTATATAGGCTGTAGGAGCCTTAGAATCGTAATAGGGTTTGGAGACTTGATGGACAAGTCACCGTTATTGAGGAAGGTTCTGACTCCTTTGTAGGAATTAGTTTCCATGTTGGATTAGGTGCCTTGGAGGCTACATAATATCCCTGGGATATTCTAGAACGTTCTTGGTTTCTAGAACGTTCCCGGTTTGTGGATCAGGCCCATGTTAGAAACAAGCTTATACCGGGCGTCCCTGGTTTGGGCTGTTCTTTTGGGCTTAATCATTAACTACGAATTTAATGCCCAACTAGGGTTTCGAACCTTATTTATGAGCCAATAAATATTATATTAATTATGTCTTTAGGGATTATTTTTCACCCATATCGATGCTCGAATATCGAATGTTGATGTTCGAAATTAAGGGTTTTTAACCTCAAGAAAGTTCTTTAAACTCTAAACTTGAAGTTTTGATGAAAGAGTGTATATTGGACTACCTTCACATGGTTTCAAGCCAAGTTTTGGGTGTTTTAAACCACCAAAACATCAGAGCCTCTAGTCGGCTCCTTAAGGTCGACTGAAGGCCTTCTTGGCTTCTGGTCGACCCCATGAGGTCTTGAACCTTCCCTAGGACGTTTTCAATCTCCATTTCAGGGTTGATATTCAAGTGTTCAACGCTGGTATTAGATGTTCAATGTTGGCGTTCTAGATCGAGAATCCAAAATTTCATATTGGTATTCAAGTTTTGACTTGAAGCTTTAACCTTTGGATCTTGATTGGAGGTTTATGACCCCCTCAAGTTTGACCTTCTTGGCCTTCATGGCTAATATCTCGTGTTTCTCCACCTAGGATTCGAGGTTGATATTCACATGTTCAACGTTGGTGTTCATATGTCGACTACCAAGTATTCACGACCTTTCTTTTGGATTGATGTCAAACTAAAGTTCTCTAGGATCCCTTACTTGACTTCATGTCTTTCATGGCTTGTCTCAAACCTTTGTTCTGATTTTAGGGTTTTCAAACCTATCTTTGCTTCTCATTTTTCTTGATTCTAGGTCAAGGATTTAAGGTTGATCCTCGATTTAGATTTCGAGAAATACAATCCCGTGGGCTTCTTGCCTTTTAAACATCCGAGACGAAAAGTTGCTTGAACTTCTTAATCCTTGTTCAAGGATATTCTTATATCCCTTGACCTTAGGACTATAATTCAAGGTTCTTCATTTGCCTCATCCTTGTATCCTCACTCCAGGTAGTTAAAAAATATTGAAGAGTAGCTAGTTCTTAGCCTCCACAGCCTTGCATGGCTTTGATTGCCAGATGTGGCTTTTTAATCAACTTGTCTTTTATTCAGGGTCCTTCAAGGACTTAAACTCTTATTTGGTTGTATTATAACCTAACTCTCGACCCTTAAGGGTTTTTATTTATGCGTTTGTTTGTTTCCATACGTGTATTCTTTTATTTTCGGTACTTGGTCATCTTTGACTTACACACATCAGGTGCTTGGCACTTAAATAAAATCACAGAATAGAGAATGAAAAACAAACTTGCATTAATAACTTGAAATGGGTTCAACCCTTACATAGAGTACTACTGTCCTACTTGGAGCAACATGCTCTGCAATGGTTTCATCAAACCTTATTTCTACTTCTACTAGATAAATACGAAGCTAAGTCCTATTAAGATAGTTTGAACCCATCGGGGCTCTTGCAAGACTAGGCCTGCATCGCTTGATTTTGTTTTTGATGCTCCATCAAAATAGAGCACCCATTACTCTTTCTGGTCTCCTCATCATTCTGAAGTTCACTTCCTGCTTGGGGTACTATCTCCTGCCCCCCGACTTCTTCGTTGCCAATGGTACATTCAACCACGAAGTCAGTTGATGCCTTAGCCTTAATGGCTGTCCGAGGCTTTTGTGTGATGTCCTTTACCGACCTTTCTCGGTCTTCCTTATCACTGTGGACATCCACGTCTTCAATCGGAAGGACCTGCCCCCCGACTCCATCAGGCCTTAACGCAGCTACATAACAGCTCCTAGCCATTTTTTGATCACCTTGTTGTTCTCCTATACCATTCCTGGTTGGAAACTTGATCTTCATGTGATAGGTAGAGGCCACAGCCTTAAAAGCGTGAAGTCCAGTCCTCCCAAGGATGACATTGTAAGTAGAAGATGCTTTGATAACCAAAAAGTTCAGCATCTGCGTGGCCCCCATTGGCTTCTGTCCAATCGTGACGGGTAACTGAATAGTTCCCTCAATTTTCGATTCTACTCCATTAAATCCATATATAGGCATGTTATTGGGGGTCAACTGAGAATCATTGTACCTCATCTTCACAAACGCATCATGAAATAGAATGTCGACGGAATCTCCATTGCCTATCAAGACTCGCTTCACCTATGAGTTTCCAATCATAGGAGTTATGACCAGCGGGTCATCGTGGGGGAACTTCACCCCTTCAAGGTCTGAATCATCAAATTCAATTGTTACTTCGGTTCTTGCACGCTTTGGTGCCTCTCCAACAATATGCATCACCTCTCCGGCATAAGCCTTCCGAGAGTTCCTAGTTGTCCCGGCCGCAGTCAGGCCTCCTGAGATCATATTGATTACTGGCCCTCGGGGCTGTGGGTTGCGATCTTGATCGTCATCCCTTATATTATAATCTCTTCTTTGATTACCACGATCTTCACCCTTAGTGAAGTGGTTCAGTTTCCCTCTACGAATCAAAAACTCAATCTCATCTTTGAGTTGCTTACAATCATCAGTGTCATGCCCCACATCTCTGTGGAATTTGCAATACTGATTCTTGTTTCTCTTTGCGGGATCACCCCTGAGTGGCTTCGGCCATCGGAAATCCTTATCTTTCTCAATGTCCAACAAGATTCGACTCCTAGGACTATTCAACCTTGCATACTCAGTGAACCTTGGTCCTTGGTTCTTAGAGGCAGAGTCGGAGTCCTCGCTAGTTCGGCGATACTTGTCCCTAGCATCATACTCCTGCTCTGTCTTTCGCTTCCTAGAGTTCCCGTTTCCACCACTTTCGGTAGAGACCTCTGTTTTCCTCATGCTTTCCTCAGCCTTTATGTATTTGCTTGCCTTTTTTTGGAACTCAGTCATGCTCTCAGGGGGATTTTTTGCTAACGACATCTGAAAGAAGGTGTTCGTCGTTCCATTCTCCAAGGCTATCATAGCTACTTTATTTTCCAGATCAGGGACATTCAAAGTCTCCTTGGTGAAGCGTTTGAGATAATCCCTTAGGTTCTCATTCTTTCTTTGTTTCACTTGCATAAGATATGGAGAGCTTTTCTCATGGACTTTTCCACTAACGAATTGATTAATGAAAGCCGTGCTCAATTCCTTGAAAGAACAAATCGAGTTTGCGGGCAACCGGCTATACCATCGTTGAGCCATGCCTGTAAGGGTTTGAGGGAATGCCCTACACTTGAGAGTGTCGCTAGCGGGTTGCAACAACAGTGCATTTGAGAACATCCTCATATGGTTTGAGGGATCGCCCGTTCCATCGTATGCCTTTATCGTAGGCATCTTAAACTTCCTGGAGACATGAGCATTCATCACCTCCTCAGTGAATGGGGGTGTGGGATCGTCAGGGTCTCCAAGTGGCATCAGGTCTTTGGGATCACCCCTGGGGGTTTCCACCCTCGTATCTCCTCCGGTTGGGGCATCAGCCTTTTTCCGTCTCGTAGAAGACCTCTCCAAATCAATGAAGGGAATCTCTCCTGAAGTTGGAGGAGGTTGATTCTGATTCTGTCCTAGTTGCTCTCTTGATATGTCTTCCTTCAGCTTTCGAATCTCGGCCTCATAAGCCTTGATTCACTCAGCAGCTATCATTGGGGGTCCATCATGGATTCGTCGAGTATGCCTTACAGGCTCCTTGCTTGGATGTCGCCTCCTCGGGGCTTGATCTCGATCGTCATCCTCAGATGAAGAATCATTAGTATAAGGACCAGAGTAGTCATAATATCCTTGATCAGGGCCCAAGCCTCTAATGTAAGGAGGGTGATATGGTTCATGTATCTGTAGGGCATGGCCGATTAGCCTAACACCTCGGGTATTTGGGGGGTAGTTAGGCAAACCATATGCCGGATTCGTACTTCTAGGGAGATCTGTGGTGGAGATCTGTACCCCCGGAGGTAGTGAACGATTAACAAGGGGAGAGACTACCATCTGAAGAGGGTTGGTCTCCTGGTTTGGATGGACAACCACGGGTAGAGTTCTCTCAGCATGGGGAGTCGTCCCTCTAGGTTAGGAAACTTGAGGTTGAGTGGTTGTCTCCATTGATGAGGGTACATACCCTTGTTCAGTAACGACGGGTAGAACAGAGGTGATGGTGGTAGCCTCGGTTGAGACTGGTGTCCTTCGTGTTTGAACCATGGTTGATGTTGTCTTCCCACAGACGGTGCCAGATGTTGTGGAATAAAAAGTAGGGTTATCAAATTGTGGCTAGGGTTTGTGAGCTTCGTGCTTTAATGGCTGCACTTGCTTTATCGTGACCTAATTCGGGTCCTCACAAGATGCCTACGTATCTCAGAGTTGAGAATCAAGCCAAGACGTAGTTCTGAGATGAGGGGTCTGGCCCTTTATATAGGCTGTAGGAACCTTAGAATCGTAATAGGGTTTGGAGACTTGATGGACAAGCCACCGTTATTGAGGAAAGTTCTGACTCCTTCCTTGTAGGAATTAGTTTCCATGTCGGATTAGGTGCCTTAGAGGCTACATAATATCCCTGGGATATTCTAGAACATTCCTGGTTTCTAGAACGTTCCCGGTTTGTGGATCAGGCCCATGTTAGAAACAAACTTATACCGGGCGTCCCTGGTTTGGGCTGTTCTTTTGGGGTTAATCATTAACTACGAATTTAATGCTCAACTAGGGTTTCGAACCTTATTTATGAGCCAATAAATATTATATTAATTATGTCTTTAGGGATTATTTTTCACCCATATCAACTACGTAGAAACAAAAGAGAGAAGAAATTGACAATTTTTCACGTTGAAAATTCTGTTCGATTTATGAAATCTACTTATATTTTGTTTTGATTTTCAAAATACCCTTCTTATTATTTGTAGATAGTTCTACTAACAATCAAATATAATTTTAATAATAAATGTAAGAGTGATTATGTCCAAAACTTTGGTTGTCGGTAGTTTGGTATTCAGTACGACAAAATAAATAAGAACCGTTAGTTCTTAAAATAAATAGATGAAAAACGATGGATCTAGCATAAAAAATATTTTATTTTTTAACATGTAAATTAAAAAGTGTATTTATATTGAAATACGAAAAAGTGTATGTAAATGATTAAAATCATATAATTTGGTTTTCTACATTGAATAGGATTATCAATGTAGGTCTTCTACACTGAATAGGATTAATGTAAAAATTTGTAATTATATTTTCTCTTGAGATTCTGAGTTTTTTCATTCCGATAATAATTTTTAAATTATCACTAAATTAAAGATAATTTTATGCGGTTCGCGTGGACAGTAAAATCATCCAAACATGGTTTCTAGATCTGAAGATAGAGCCCAAATAGTAAATATGGAATTTTTTTAAAATTAATAAAAAAATAAATTAATTTCAAATGTATCATTTTCATATTATAATTTTCTTTTAAAATTCAATTCTAATACAAACTTTTTTAATTATACCCTTTTTAGATTATAATTTTCCTTTTAATATGATATAATCTTGATTGTCTATTTTTAAAAATATCAGATTCGATGGTTGAGATTATTTTGGTAGTCAGTGACCAAACCAAAAGACCAAATCAAAATTATGGATAAGATCTTGCTGCCCAGTAAAAAACCAATTATAGAAGGGGGGTTGAATACAATTGTATAAGATTTTCGACTTTAACAGAAATAATAACACAAGTATGAACAAATAACAGCTTTATTAATTCTGATATAAAACTGTTACAAACTCTCTCAAGAAATTCTGATGTTCTTGAGAGCTGCTAGGTTACAAGATATGTCGTGTAAGCGATTACATCAATGTAAAACCTAAACTGTGTTTATATACAGTACACAGCTACTTTATCAATTACAAGATATGTCAAATCAATTAACAACTGTTTACAATACATATCCTAACTGATAGCTATGATCCTATAAAATAGGAGTCGATAAATCAATCTTCCTTGATCTCTGGACTAATGTAAATCTTCATGTAATCCTGATCAGCTTCCAATCCTGATAGCAACTTAATACTGACTTTGCAACCCTGATGACGTCAGCGTCAGTATCTGATCAGTAGTCCAGATCCTGTCAACACTTGAATCAATATCTAACAATCTCCCCCAATTTGTACTTTATGAAATAAAGCACAAATGCCTTGATTCAATGATGTCAAAAACCAAAAACAAAATGTTTTACCAATCATCAGGAACAATTTCAGAAATTCTTTGATAGAAAAGATTCATCTTCAAGAAGTTTGATAATAACTCTTCTTCTTTGCTTTCAAGAATTTGAATCAGTTTCCCTTTCAGACCTTTGAGTTCTTCATCTTCCTCATTGATCTGATAAATAGCTGCCCTGAGATGGTAAATGTAAATCTTCCAACAGTAGATATGTAATTTCCTCCCCACCAGGATTAAGAGACAATTGATCCATTCCAAGAAACACTTCTTTAACAGCACTGCCTCTTTGCATTTCAACTTCTTGACATCTCATATTTAAGTACAAAGGAGTATAATTGCCATCATACCTTGCTCCTGTATCCAAAAATCTTTGTCTAATAGTTTTTAGAATCATGCTTGACCAATTTTTGTAAACTTCAACTTCTTTAGTATGAACTCTTTTATCCTTGAGCAGATAAAGAACATATTTTATCTCTTTTGTAGATTTGCATAAGAGCTCCTGGATAGATAGTTTCTTGACATTTTTATCCTTTATGAAGAACAATAATTTCTCAATCCTCTTAGAACCAGCATGACAATCAGCAACAATTCCAACAACTTCAAGTTTCCATAAATGACCAGCAGTTAATTTTTCATCAATCCTGTCAACTAGAGCATGTTGATCTATCTGTGCAGTAGAAATGATTTGAGCTTTACCAAAACCAATACCTCCTCTGGTTTTAGGTTCCAGTGCCTTCAAAGCAGATTGCATTCTAGACCAGAGTGGCCGAAGCTTTTTAGACTTAGAAGATTCAGCTTCATCAATCAGAGAAAGTTCTGGCATTGATCCACCAGGTTGAAAAACAACTGGTCCATTATAATTCCAATCACAGATCTTCTGCCATTTATCACCTTTCTTTTTGATTTGTGAGTTACCTTTTTGTTGCTCCTGAACTTGTCTTGTGACATCATACCACAGCCTCCTGCTAGACTCTTTTACACTCTTTTCATAGTCCTTGGTTGTTTTAATTTCAGTATCCCTAGCTTTTTTTCTGATCTCCTTTTCTTTTTCAAATCTTCTGAATCTTTCTTGATCAATTCTTAGTGTCTCTTCATTAACTTCCAGATTGTGAAATTCAACCACAACAATAAGAATAATGACTTCAAGTTCTTTCAAGATATCGGCTTCTTCAGAATCAGGAGCATCACTTTGAGTAGTGTCAGGAGCTGTGACTTGAATTGTATCAGGAATAGAGATTATATCTGGAATAACAGTTTTAACTATTTCAACAACAACATTTTGTGCTACCACAGCCATTTTACTCTTCCTTGTTGTCAACTGATTTTCCTCTTCTTGTAGATTATCATGTATAGTAGCTTGCATGGAATGTGGAATTAATTCACTTGGAACTATAGGAATATCAGCAGTTATCTCCTCTATCCTTATTCCACTAGCCTTCTTTTGTCTAGGAGTAGGCTTCCTTCCTCTTCCTCTGCCTCTTCCTCTACCTGCAGCAGGAGTATCTTTCTTTTTGGAAAGTTCCTCAAAAATCCTCTTTTGTCCCTCTATGATCTCTTCAGTGTTCATGTCAGGATTTTCTTCAGAAGTCAAAGTAAGTGCCTTCCTAACATGACACTGTTGAACTTTAATATCATTGTGTTATAAAATAACACTATCACCTCCCATAGTAGTAAAACTCTTGAAGAGATGTGGAGCATCTTGCACATCAGCAATTAACAGATCTTCATTTCCTTCAGGAATTGTTGGAAGTTTTTGACCTAGACCAGGTGTTGGGATTTGCTCTTCTGTCAAGGTTTGAGATTGTACCTTTGTTCTCACTGTCTTCTTTCCAGACCTAGAAACATGAGTTGATTGACTGGTTTGAGTTTGAGATTGACTTTTCCTTGTTACCAGTGCAGCATCAGAGGTTCCAACTCCATGTGTCTGAGCACCACCATCATTTCCAGAAGTATCATCATCCTTTCTTAATACTAAATTAGGTGTGCATTTTGTTTTGTCTACCTTCTCCCCCTTTTCGACATCAGAATCAGTCATTAAAGATAAAATCAGTTGGAGAGAAGCTTCAATGTTGATTACCTTGGCTTCTAGAGAATCAAGGCTCTTATTTGGATTACTAACTTCTTTTGTCAGAATCCTGACCTGTGAAGCAGTAGCAACCAATTCGAGCTTCTTCAGCACATCAGCTCGAGTATTTGCATGAGTGACCTTGATAGAATCAATTTCATTTTGAAGGCCCTTAGAGAGAATTGTAGATGTCTTCACAACATTCTTTAACTGAATATTGTCATCCAGAGTTTTAGCTACAAATTTGGCATGACCCTGAGCATTTCCAAAAGAAATATGTTCCTTAGGAGTAGCCCAGTTTCTTTCCCATTTAAAATTTATGAATCTTTCAGCATTTTCTCCAGTTCCAGTATCACGAATAATCTCTGGATGAAATAAGCTTCCTGATGCTGATATGAATTTACTAGAAGAACCATGAGCACTTCCATCGATTGCCTCTATGGTCTTTTTAAGAATATCTGCATCAGGATCAACATCATCATCATCATCAGAACTGTCAGAATCATCATTGTCATGCTCAGCAGGTTCAGTATCATCAGAAATCATTACACCCTTTAATTTCAATTTAGGATATTTAGAAACTGGTGTATCCTGATGACCTGCACGAGAAACAAGTATAGATCCTAAATCTCTCTTTTCTTTTAAAATGATCGCATCATTTCTCATTGTATCACCTAAGTTACTTTCAATAGTAACTGCTACCGCACTAGAAGTATGTAACTTCTCACTCATATCTACCTCTCCTTTTGCCAGTACAGGAGACTGCCTCTCATCACTCTTCTTTTTCTCTAATTGTTTACTCTCATTCTCACTTGAAAGGTTCTGGCTCGAAAAGTGCAAAGAAATAAGAGTTGGCTGAGAAGAGTGAACTGTAGTCATATAGATAGAGGTAATCCGTATAGGGCTATCTACAATCATACTATCAGTATTAAAAAGAGTAGAAGTAGAAGTGTTACCTGATGAAGTAGAAATAGATTCCATTGGCATTGCTGAGAGTGGTTGCACCAAAATTGATTGATCGGCATCAGAAATAGCAGCAACACTATCATCATGAATTTGGCTATTATCAGGAACAAGACTTGCATTAGTATTTTCTACCAATGGTTCTTGTGGAGCCTGAGGTGTCAAAGCTGCTTCAACACTTTGAGTTGAAGGTTCTTGTGTGCTTCCCTCAAATGCAGTTTCTTGAAGCACAGCATTCATAGTTGCAATGTTCTTCTCATGAGCTTCTCTATCAGCAATACTTTGAGCTACATCAACCAGTATAGATTCTGGAATCCCTTGAGCAATGTCAGGAAATCCCTTGGTTGATAGTAGAATGACTGCATCTTCACTTTGAGAAGATGGTTCTTGTGGGGCAGGAATGCTTTTGTCTGCACCTTCCTTTTGAGAAAGTGGTTCTCGTGTGACCATTCCTTCAGAAATGCTTTCACCCACACTTTGAGTGGGTGGTTCTTGTGGGGCTGAATCATCAGTAGCTGCTGAATTCCTTTGAAATCCAGGTTCTTGTGGGCTTGATTCTTTCAGAGGTGATGTAATCCTCTGCTTCTTTTGTCTTTGAAAAACCCTTGCTTCAGCTTGTCTCTTCACTTGAAGTGGTGTTGGTTCTAGACCAAGCTGAGCAGCAATAGCATTTACTTTTTCCACAGACATCTCAATGATTTTCCCTTTGGGAGAAGCAGAAGCAGGAGAATCAGAAACTTCAACTGTCTTGACAGGTGAGTTTTCAGGAGTGGAGACATCAGGATTTGCAGAGTCAACAGGAATTGATGTACCAGCAGGATTCACAGAGACATCAGGAATATGCTCTGTATCATCAGTAGGATTCTGTATCTCCATAGAAATATGATACCTGCTCTTGTTGAATATCTTTCTTTTCTTCTTTGGCTGTTCAGGACTAGTCAAAGCTTCAGTAGCAGTATCAGCAACTTCCTTTTTCTTCATGATTGTTGAGATAGGTAGAGTATCATCACCATCAGAATCAGAATCCACCTGTTGCAAAAATTTCCTCTTTTCCACTGTTTCTTTATACACTCCAGCTTCAATCAGAGACTCAGCAACCTTAGGCACAGCTTTTTCCACAAACAGGACCCCTTGTTCACCCCCTTGTGACTTCATTTGAGTGAAGGTTAAAGTGGAGAAATCCTTTGATCCTGATTGTCTTCCAGACACATCAAATCTAGTTGATTTCTTTAATTTTACAACTGATGCCTTTTGGGAGACACTAGAGGTGGTTGATTGTTTAGTTAAGTGTTTGAGTTGTGTGCTTGTGTCAGGAACAGAATGTGTAGTGTCCTGTCCCATAGCACTTTTTGCTGGACCATAATGAGTAGGCATTCTCTATGTCAAAAGAAGCCTGACCTCATCAGGAATAAAGGCATTGCCTTCAAAACCATTTGCCTTATCAGAATTTATCAGGACTTTGATATTGTTATCAGAAATTCTACAGATAGGAAAAATTGTATCATTTTCAAATTTAGCATTTGGGCATAAGTGAGAGAATATTAATTGAAAGAATCTAAGAAAACAGACATATTCACATTTATCTACTTTTTTGTCACTTAATGCTTTCAAAACAAAAGACCCATAATCAAAAGAAAGATCATGACTTAGAGAGTACCCAATTTTGACTGAGCCAGAAGGTAGTGCATCAAAGTTTGAAACTTTGTTCCGGAAGCATCTACTGATTGTGTCAAAGAAGAAATTCCATTCCTTCGTAAG
This sequence comes from Saposhnikovia divaricata, assembly GCA_036435485.1. Taxonomy (NCBI): domain Eukaryota; kingdom Viridiplantae; phylum Streptophyta; class Magnoliopsida; order Apiales; family Apiaceae; genus Saposhnikovia; species Saposhnikovia divaricata. Next base: position 65,397,227 of record CM071598.1, read on the forward strand.
CTTTGTTCTGTACAGGCTCGCAAACTTCTTTGCCTCTCCATTGTATCCTAGACTTGTGGTAAACTCAAGAAGAGTAGAATCAGGAATATTATTAGGAGTCTTACCATTTAGAGATGGTAAGTGAAGAGCTTCTTCAATAACTTTAGAGGTCACATGATGAGTGACACCATTGTATTCAAATGTCATTTGAGTCTTTCCTGTTGTAGACTCAATTCCAAACACCACAGTATTCCAAACCTGCATCACACAGTTAAAAGAGACTTTGGCAGGTTGGGTTAATGCATAGTTAATTGGGGTTGTGGCCAAAAAGTCATGAATGATGTGAAAATCATTAGGTAAATCCTGATGATTGAGAATAGCAATAAAGTTGTTCGTGGCAAAAGTAACTCAATTGATCACGGTCTTGTTGGGACAATCAGATCTTGGCACTGCGATTTTTGATACAATAAATTAGCGAGTACGAATAGAAAAATCACCTTGTTAACGGTTGATTCCACGCTCTTCTATTGTATTCCCAAATTCCCTTGAGCGAAGTGTGGCCTTCGTCTTCTCAAGTTAACCTCTCTTCTTGCTCCTGGGTGGCTACAAATTTTTTTCGACCAACCCTCGCAAGAAAAGAATAGGAATATATATAGGGCTACAATAGGGATCATGGACAATTAGGTTGGGCCTTCTAATTACATCTTGAGCCTTGCCCAATGTAATTAAATATTAATTCAATCCACTAAAGAATTAATATTTGCACTACCTTTCCTAATACCGTAATTTAATTAATTAATTCGGTTCCAATATTATTTGCTTATTAAATTCCCCATGTTTAAAATATCGCATGTCCATTAATTAAATAAATTACTGATAATTCATTTAATTAATATCTTTTATCCTTGATCATCCACTCAACCTTTATTTAATTATGCCGGAATAAATCCACCTGCAGGGTTTCACATAATTAAATCTTTTTGAGCTTTCAAGGGGACATCATTAACCCGAATATTATCAGGACATGGATTCCTTCAATAAATAATATTCACCATATATATTATTTCATCACCCAAAATATAATGAAATAAATCAAAAGAATTATTTCATATATAAATCAAAGCATGTAAATAATATACACGTGTCAATTACTATATCTGGATTAAGAACCTAAGCATTAATAATAACATATAATCTTAGTTCACCTTCTTAATTAGTATAAGGGAACAATTCTAAATTTGATCCTGTTCAATATACACAAAGTATACTAGTATTATTTATTAGTCAATATAAACTAATCTAAATAATACTACAGCCATTCCAGTGGATTGTCTAACTCCACCTGTGCTGTGAACCTTATTATATTATATAAACCGTATTTAATAATCTAATATTCTGTATCCCATTTGATACTAGATTATTCACAATATATAATATTTAGACAACATGTAAACATTTAAATGATTCTCAATAAAATAGGCCAGAAATAAATGTATATACTTCAAATAAATATTTTCAGTATACACCAACAATCTCCCACTTATACTCAAAATATTCTATGAGTATATCAGTGTTTATTTAATCCACTATTACACAAAAAACTATGTGTCCATCCATCTGACTCCTATCGCTTCCACATGCCTGTCAAAAACTTTGGCTGGCAAACTCTTTGTGAAAGGATCTGCCCGGTTGTCTTCTGATGATATGTGAGCCACAACTATATCTCCTCGCTTTACGATTCCTTCGAATTTGCCACAGCACCAGTGTTATAAAAATACACTGTCAAGCTCCTAGGCAAATTAGGTACCACATCCAAGTCCAAAAGGAAGTTCCTGAACCATACAGCCTCCTTTGCAGCCTCAAAGGCCGCCACGTACTAGGCTTCCATGGTAGAGTCTGCAATGCATTTCTGCTTTACACTCCTCCATATAACGGCTCCACCTCCCAAAGTAAAAACATATCCCGAGGTCGATTTCCTCTTATCCCTATCTGATTGGAAATCTGAATCAGTATATCCCAAAGGAAATAGATCTGAGGCCTTGTAAATTAACATATACTCCTTAGTCCTTCTCAGGTACTTGAGTATAGTTTTTACTGCACTCCAATGTTCCTGACCTGGGTTCGACTGATATCTACTAACCATGCCTACAGCAAAGCAGATGTCAGGCCTCGTACATAACATAGCATACATTAAGCTTCCACATGCCAAAGCATAAGGAACTTCTTTCATGCTCTCTATATCCTTAGGTGTCGAAGGACACTGCTCCTTGGATAGAGCCACTCCATGATTAAAAGGTAGAAAACCTTTCTTAGAGTTCTGCATGTTAAAACGAGCTAATACTTCATCAATATAGGGCTCTTGAGATAAAGCCAACATCCTTTTCTTGCGATCCCTTATTACTTTGATCCCAAGGATGTATGCCGCTTCACCTAAGTCCTTCATTTCAAATTGTTTGAACAACCATGCCTTTACTGATGACAACATCTTAACATTGTTTCCAATGAGTAAAATGTCATCAACATACAGTACTAGAAAAACCACTGCATTACCCTTACTTCTCTTATACACACATGATTCGCTTGGACTTTGATCAAATCCATATGACTGGACTGCCTGATCAAAACGAATATTCCAGTCCCTAGAAGCTTGTTTTAGTCCATAAATAGACCTCTTAAGCTTACAAACAAGATGCTCTTGGCCTTCCTTAATGAATCCTTTTGGTTGTTGCATATAGATGGTTTCCTCAAGACTTCCATTAAGGAGAGCTGTCTTGACATCCATTTGCCAAATCTCATAATCGAGATGAGCTGCTATAGATAAAAGAATCCGGATCGACTTAAGCATAACAACCGGCGAAAAGGTTTCCTCATAATCGATCCCTTCTTTCTGAGTATACCCTTTCGCAACAAGTCGTGCTTTCCAGGCTTTCACCTTTTTGTCAGATCCTCTTTTCTTCTTGTAGATCCACATACATCCAATGGGTTTTACACCTTTGGGTGGTTCCACGAGCTCCCAAACTTGATTAGAATACATAGATTACATCTCAGATTCCATTGCCTTTTGCCAAAGATCTGCATCTTTATCTAGAATTGCTTCTTCGTATGTCCTGGGATCCTCATCATGTTCACCAGAGACCAAGTCCGAGGACTCTCCCAAAAACATGAATCTATCAGGTTGTTGAACAACCCTCCCACTACGACGAAGCACCGATGTGGTATTAGTGACAGGTTGTGCATTTTCTTGTGGTTGATCTACTTGTACTATTGGCACTTGGGGATTATCTGTCCCTCCCACTAGTTCCTCTAAAACGATACTACTCATGGGTTTGTGGTTCATTATACAGGCCAAATATACCTGTAACGCAGTTCTGACCTGCGTTACAGCCCCTAACCAGTTTTTTTTTTCTTTTTCACGCGCTTCTTCATCTGTTTCTGTCACCAGACTTTGAATCATGGTTTTTCATTCAACAGTAATAGCAAGACCCATCAAAGTTTCGCAGCGGAACAAATTCTTTTCTCCGTTTTGAATTCCGATCGCAAGTAATTGTTACAAAATATCCGGATCTTAATAAAATCCAACAAACAATTACAAAAAAAATAGATCTAATACAAAACTAATTTTGTAAATCTATTCTAACACGATCAACCCTCGTGTTTTACAACCACGATAAATCACGTGGAAACCAAACAAAATAACCACGATTAAACCACGTGGGATCCAAACACATAATTAAAATATACATGGCCATAATAGTGGATAACAACCTGCAAAACAGAATTATACAAGCCTACCACCATATACATGCATATATAATTACGACATGGACATCGTATCAAAAATCGCAGAACCATTGAACCTAGCTCTTGATGCCAATTGTTGGGACAATCAGATCTTGGCACTGCGATTTTTGATACACTAAATTAGCGAGTACGAATAGAAAAATCACCTTGTTAACGGTTGATTCCACGCTCTTCTATTGTATTCCCAAATTCCCTTGAGCGAAGTGTGGCCTTCGTCTTCTCAAGTTAACCTCTCTTCTTGCTCCTGGGTGGCTACAAATTTTTTTCGACCAACCCTCGCAAGAAGAGAATAGGAATATATATAGGGCTACAATAGGGATCATGGACAATTAGGTTGGGCCTTCTAATTACATCTTGAGCCTAGCCCAATGTAATTAAATATTAATTCAATCCACTAAAGAATTAATATCTGCACTACCTTTCCTAATACCGTAATTTAATTAATTAATTCGGTTCCAATATTATTTGCTTATTAAATTCCCCATGTTTAAAATATCGCATGTCCATTAATTAAATAAATTACTGATAATTCATTTAATTAATATCTTTTATCCTTGATCATCCACTCAACCTTTATTTAATTATGCCGGAATAAATCCACCTGCAGGGTTTCACATAATTAAATCTTTTGAGCTTTCAAGGGGACATCATTAACCCGAATATTATCAGGACATGGATTCCTTCAATAAATAATATTCACCATATATATTATTTCATCACCCAAAATATAATGAAATAAATCAAAAGAATTATTTCATATATAAATCAAAGCATGTAAATAATATACACGTGTCAATTACTATATCTGGATTAAGAACCTAAGCATTAATAATAACATAGAATCTTAGTTCACCTTCTTAATCAGTATAAGGGAACAATTCTAAATTTGATCCTGTTCAATATACACAAAGTATACTAGTATTATTTATTAGTCAATATAAACTAATCTAAATAATACTACAGCCATTCCAGTGGATTGTCTAACTCCACCTGTGCTGTGAACCTTATTATATTATATAAACCGTATTTAATAATCTAATATTCTGTATCCCATTTGATACTAGATTATTCACAATATATAATATTTAGACAACATGTAAACATTTAAATGATTCTCAATAAAATAAGCCAGAAATAAATGTATATACTTCAAATAAATATTTTTAGTATACACCAACAGGTCTTACTGTTCATGAATGGTGAAGAGTCCATTGTAATTTAGAATGAGAGATATGTGAGATTTTGAAAATTAGGGTTCGTGGGCGCACAGAGATAGAGTGAGAATGAATTACTGATGTAATGAGAATAATGATTAATTGAGAAATGATTGTGTTTTGTTTAGTTAAACAAAATTGCTCTCAATTACAGGTGTCAGTAACTAATTTGTACACATAATTAGTGGATAACGAACGTGGGTAAGTGGTGATATTTGCACGACAATTTATGTGTATCTATATGTATGTATCGGTGAGTGAGATACACGTGCTCAGAACGATATCCTGCAAATACTTAACATATTTTGTGATATTGATTAAAGAAAACATATCAATGAAATATTTAATTAGAGAAATTAAATAAATCACATATCAAAATGTTAAAATACCTTGCCTCGGTGATGAGAGAATATGAAACGTTTCATGTTCTCTAGAGTCTCCCACCTCTTTAAATACGCTGAGACACAACCATTATCATCTCACTTGAAAAAATTACTTGTATTAACCTGACAAATCTTAAAAACCCTTCAGAAAACACTTTAACAAATATGTTAAACATCATCATAAAAGAGAAAAATCTCCATCTCGTAGAAAAATGAGATATTCTCAGCTATTCACGTGAAGAGTTTGAAGAAATGGACTGGGAAAGACAACTTGAGACACTTTGGTTGCAGATGGATGCTTGTCTCGAGGGGATCGAGAAAGAAAAGCCTACAAAAGAGATAGACATTGATGCGGCTCTCCAGACGACATTGGAATGGCTTTCCTCTAAAGCATCCTCATCCAAAACCTCCAACCATTGTTAATGAATATGTCAGCAAAAATAACCTTATCCCATTAACTTCCATCCAAACAAAGTGGCAAAGATGGGATCTGGGATGGCTGCTAACAATGGAGTGGTTTGGACTATCCTTTTCCTTTAGCTGTGAAATAGATTAGTAGATAGAGAAAACAAGAATATTTGATGTATGCATGTAATCTCTTTCTCATTATCAATGAAAAATCCTGTTTCTCTAATTTTGTTTATTATTCTCTGCACTTTTATGTTATGAACTGATCTGTTAAGAGAAGTATTAGGGAATAGATATGAAATACTAATTAAAGTAATCACATTATTCAGAAGTTCAATAACATTAACCACAAAATAAGTCAAGAGAACAAAACAAAAAGAATACTTAGATCCAAACCCTTTTCAGAATTCAATGTTTTAACAACTGTCAGGATGTTGACTAAGTCAATTGTTGACTTTTCATCAGGATTTGATAATCATCAGGATCTGATGATCATCAGGATTTAATCTTTTCTTGTTCTCAAAAACTCTCATAATTCACCATTCCTAGTTCATTCACCAATTTTGTAAAAGTAGCTTCAGGAAGTGGTTTGGTGAATATATCAGCTAACTATTGATCAGTAGGAATAAAATGTAGCTCAATTGTTCCTTCCAGTACTTGTTATCTAATTAAGTGATATCTGATATTGATATGTTTAGTTAGAGAATGTTGAACTGGATTTCCTATCATGGCAATAGCACTTTGGTTATCACAATAAATAGGAATTTTAGAATATGACAAACCATAGTCCATTAGCTGATTTCTCATCCACATAATCTGAGCATAACAGCTTCCTGCAGCTATATACTCAGCTTCTACACTTGATTTTGAAATAAACTTCTGTTTCTTACTGAACCATGAAACTAGTCTACCTCCCAGAAACTGACAACTGCCTGAAGTACTTTTCCATGTCTATTTTGCACCCTGCAAAATCAACATCTGAGTAACCACACAAACTAAAATCAGATTCTCTATCATACCATAGGCCAAGTGATGGTGTGCCCTTTAGGTATCTGAAAATCCTTTTGACTGCAATGAGATGTGGTTCCCTGGGATTTGCCTGCAATCTTGCACATAGACAGGTTGCATACATGATATCTGGTCTACTAGCAGTTAGATACAGGAGTGAGCCAATCATACCTCTGTAGTTAGTTACATCTACTTCAGTACCTTGATCAGGATCAAGTTTAGTAGCTGTAGCTATGGGAGTTGAAGCAGTTACACTGTCTTGCATGTTAAACTTCTTTAGCAAATTCCTTGTATATTTTGACTGATTAATAAAAATTCCATCATCAGTCTGTTTGACTTGCAAACCTAATAAATAGCTCATTTCCCCCATCATGCTCATTTGATATCTAGACTGCATTAGCTTTGAAAATTTCCCACAAAGCTTTGAGTTAGTTGACCCAAAAATGATATCATCGATCAACATAAATTTGAACTAACAGCAAATCCTTACCATGATTCAAATAAAATAGAGTTTTATCAATTGTACCTCTTTTGAATCCACTTTCCAGTAAGAATTGAGCTAAGGTTTCATACCAGGCTCTTGGAGCTTGCTTTAGTCCATAAAGTGCTTTATCCAATCTGTAGACATGATTTGGATATTTAGGATCAATGAAACTAGGAGGTTGTTCAACATATACCTCATCTTCCAATTCTCCATTCAGAAAAGCACTTTTAACATCCATTTGGAAAACTTTGAATTTCTTGTGGGCTGCATATGCCAGGAAAATCCTGATGGCTTCTAGCCTTGCAACAGGAGTGTTAGGTCCGATAAGATTGTAGAAGGGGGGGTTAATTACAATCTATACCATTTTCTCAAAATTTATTCGTTAAACAATTTTCACTTAAACGAATATTTTGTGCGGAATAATATAACACAAATTTCAAGTTGAATATAACAATATATTAACTTGATGGGTGTTACAAAATCAGTCCAAATGATTATCAAGTAATTAATAACTAATTAGAAAATTCAACATGAACTTTGCTAATTTAGTTAATAAAATCAAGATATCAATTTATGAACTAGGAAACTTAATTCGCTAGTAGTACAAGAATCACAAGTAAACAAGTTCCAATGGATAGGATATTACAACTGAGATGAACTTGAATTTACAGAATTAAATTTGTAGGTGTTCTTGAGCTTGAGAGAGAGAAAAAATAGCTGCTGTGTGTATTTTTCTTGTTTAGCTCGACTGGTTCTTTTCCTTCTGCATTCTTCTGCCTTATATACACAGCCATAGTCATATTACTTGATTTAAACTGATATGACAATCATTTTACATTAATATGACAATCGGTATGACTATCAAATCAATGTAATATGACTGTCCAGCTTAAATATGACTTTCGGTATAACTTATCAAGTCAATATAACATTCGGTATAACTTACCAAGTCAATATAACATTCGGTATAACTTACCATTTGAATGAAATATGACTATCTCCTTTGAACTGTATATGACTATCTCCTTTGAACTGAATATGACTATCTCCTTTATAAACTGAATATAACTATCGGTATAACTATCAGTTTGATAGTTATATCATCATATTTTTCAGTTTATAATTAATTAAATGACTTATTAAAAATCATTTAACTAATTAATCCTTTTTCATATTAATTCTTATTTAATTAATCTAATAATCACTTTAACAAATATATTAATTCTGATAGAATTAATTTATTTATTAACTTAATTACTTGACTTAATCAATTAAAATAGAATTAATATAAATTCTTTAATAGTCAATACTCCGCTGAAAATCACGTAATTATGATAAGGAACATACACTGGCATGATGTTGACGTTCGATGTACTGTCTGGTTCATGAACGACTAACTCCAATCTCTGTTCTTCATCGTGACTTTTAACACTGTGGTCTTTTTATACTCTTCACTCTCATCAATCATTCGGTACTGAAATTGTTTCTTGTCACTAATAGAAATCTCTGTATTCTTAAATGAATCCACTTGTTTCAATGCTACCTTGAGGCCTGATCAGATATCTGAATCTTCTTCCAGTGTAAAACATCAAAACTATAGATTGACTTGTTGATTTTTCTTCTAACGGTTATCATCTTTTGAGATTCCTGTGACAGTTGATATTATTTACTTATTACAATCTAGTTTAATTGGATTAGGATCCTCGAACTACAAATAGGATGAGTCATATGCCTTTCAATCTCCCCCTATTTGTTTGTTATACAATAACAAGCAAATACCTAGAGGATTCTTCAACTAATCCCAATTAAACAAGTAAAAGAAAACACTTTAAATTCTAAGTAAATAATGTAAAAGTTCTGGTTTATATTAACATTATCCAGATTCAAACAGAAAAGATAAATACAGGATAGATGATCCTCTAGACTGATCATATAAGACAATTATCCTATCTTGTTCTATCAAAGCTCTAATGATATAACTTGTAGAGCTAATCTTCATTTACCACCTTCTTCCTCGTTGATTTCTCCTTCTTCTTGTTCATCCATAACAGGTAGATTCTTGATCAACTCGGAGTCAACAAGTAATTCCCTTCTGGATGACACATCTGTAGGATAAACCAGTGGTATTCCAAGTTTCTTTCTCAACTCACCTTGATACTGCTTGTACTTTTTCATGTTGGTCTGAGCATAGGATCGAATATGATTTGCAGCTTCAATCTTTTCTTGTGTTGCAAAACCATGATTTCGAAGAGCATATTCAACATATACCAAATGTCTGGCAAGGTGTGTATACAATTCGTCTGTCTGAAGATTAACAGTATGAATAACTTCTCCCTTAAGAATTTTAACTTGTGGAGGGTCATTTATAACTTCAGGACCAGCTCTTTCAGCAAACTCTTGAAATTTTTCATGAAGCAGTATGCATAGTTCAGAAGATGTTCTTACTTTTGGTCTCAACACCCAAAGCTCTGATAGAGATCTATCATAGAAGAACTGAAGCGATACTTTGTGAGATCCGAGCTTATGACATTCAACAAAGATAAGTAGCTCACCATTCTTAGGATCAGATGCAGTGGTTATTCTCACAATTTCTGTCTTTAAAGCTTTCAAATACATATCATGTATAGGGTTCTTCTTTTTGAAGCTTTCAAAAATAGCAATCATCCGACGATCATCATAGTCAGAAGTTTGTGGTGAGTCAATTACCTTTTGAGCACGTTCCCACTTATCACCATTTCTGTACTTGATGTACATCTTCCTAGCTTCCAGCTTTTGAGCATGTTGCTTTTGAAGTGCTTCCTGTTCTGCCTTTTGAAGTCTTTCATTATGAGCTAACTGTTCGAGTGTCTTCTTGAGTCTTTCTTCTCTCATAGCCAGATTAGCTTCATTCTGTTCGAGTTTTTTGTTTGCTTCAAAATTCATTTGTTGTGTTTCAACAGAATCAGGAATTATTTGCTCTTCATCATCCCAAAAACTGAGATCTGGTTCATCAAATTCTTCACCAACATCAGGAAACTGTAAGTCAGCAAACAGATCAATATCAGGTTCACCTGTATAGTAAAAACCTTCTACATCATCATCTTCCTGTTCTGCTGCTTGATGAGTTGTCTTCTTCTTCCCTTCACTCCTATCTTCAATTTTCTCTTTACTTGAACTTCCTCCCCCTCTAGATTTCTCCCCCTTAGTTGAGGAATCCTCTACAGTCTTGTGACTTGTACCAGCTCCAGGGTCACTTCCATCACTACCTTCAAAGAATTTCTTCTCTTCTGCTGTAAGTGAGTGAGTTCTGCTAATGATATTATATAAGTGTCTCAACCCCTTTGCTTGATGATCACTTTGCTTTTCAATCTGACTGAGATGATGTTCAGTGGTTAAGTGATTCTCATTTATGTTATTCCGAAGATCTTCAATCTGATTAGACATAGATGATATAATAAGATCTTGAGCCACTGTGACATCTCCAGAGTCTTCAACTGCTTGTTGTTGAGAGAGTTTAAGTGCATTGATTTTGTTGTTGAAGATAGTTCTCATGTTATCCATATCAAACCTCAAGTTTTTGTTGTCTTCTTCAGCTTGAGCAAGACTTTCTTTCATTTGATTGAGTTGTGCGATGAGAGATAAAGTGTATGTGTCATTGTGTGCTCTTACCTCAATCGCTCTCTGAGTATCACTCACCTCACGTGCTAGTGTTTCACTCAGATTTGAAGTAATTCTCACATCACTCCTCTCATAATCCTGAGCTGCATCCATTGTACCTGCACTAGAGATCACCCTAGCCTCCTCTTGGAAGGTCAGTAGTGGTGCAATGGGAGTTCGCAAATCCCGATCAACCTGTGAAGGTTCTTCTGCCGTAACAATGGCAGGCACTGTAACTTGCTCCTCTTGCATAACAAAGTTTTCAGCTTCATGTGAGAAAATATCTTCCCCCATTGTGAGTAACAGGGGTGAACTTGAAGGAATGAATGGGTTTAAGATTGCCTTTGACATGGTTTTACTTTTCTTTTGTGATGGCAAATCCGTTTCACTCAAGATATCACTACTGGGGATAGCTCTTTTGAATGACAATTTCTTTCTACGATAGTGTTTGGAGAATTTAGGATCAGTGTTTGGTGCATTGACCTGGGATAAAGGTTGTGGATCTACAACCCCTTGGTCACTTCTCACAATCATTTGACTATCAGAAAGATATTGAGATTGTAAAGGAGTTGAGTCAAATACCTGATCATTGACATGTACATCATCTTCATTCTGAGTGGGTTGATCCACTAGAAGTTGATGTTCAAGAACATTCAAGGGTTCAGAATCAGGTTGAGGTGCTGGAACTTGTTCTGCTTCAGGCTGTGGAGCTTGTTGAATTAAAGGTACCTCAGCATCTGGCTGTGGCATGACATTTGGCAAATTTATGTATGTAGACATATATGGTGTTATGACTACAGGAACATGCAACAAGACCTTAGAAGTATCCAGCCTGGTGTAGAACTTCTTGTTTGGTTTACCAGACCATTGAATTCGATCATTTGGAAATGGAGCAGGTTGATCCTTAGGCATTAGATGATTAAAAATTAGTGTCAAAAATCGAGGATAATGACACTTAACCAGTTTACCTTTTCCAAAGTTCTTTGTAGCCTTCTTCAATCGATTTAGCAGAATAGGCCATATCAAACTGCCAAAATTGATTCTCCTAATGTGAGCAATTGAGAAACCAATTGACTGTAACATACCTGTGATGACAGTATTGTTACTCTTTGTAGAATTAGAAAACACCTTTGCTATGATCTCGAAGAAGATATTCCATTCTTGAACCAGATTGCTTTTGAGTGGTCGTTTAAGATTCAGTTGACCATGATAGTTGATATTTGTGAAAAATTGAGTCAACTCATCATTTGAAGGCACTTCAGCAAATCGTTCAGTAGGAAGTCCCAGAGCAGCATTGAAGACAGATTCATCCACTGTATATGTCTTGTCATTAAAGTCGAATGAAAATGATCTTTCATCTGAGACAGCTGTAGTACACATTAATTTGAGTGGACCAAATTTCATTGGAACATTTGCAGTTATAGAGTGACTACAGAGATTTTGTTCGTTTAGGAATTTTATCCAGGACTTGAACCGATCCACTGGGCAATCCTCGGGATTAAAATATCCAATATAATTGTGATTCACAAGCTCAAAATTATTATAAGCACCAGCCATTGCAAATCAGGGATTAAAATTAATAAATCTGTAAAATTCAACAATTTAACCCAATTAAATTACCAAATTCGAATTAATAAATAAATAAAAATTCGAAAAATCAAAATCTTATCAAAAATTCTGAAAAATTTAGACAAAGATCTTGATTGTAATACAAACACACATGTATTTTTAGATTTTAAAAAATCATCACCATTTGTTCAGAATTTTAGATCAAAAATTCGAACTTTTCAAACTCAAAAACTCAAAACCTCGACCAAATCTTACATTTTAACCGTGGTTTTGAAGATTATAGACTGGGTAAACGATTAATATCCTTAGAATCGTGTTTTGAGATGAAAATTTTGCAGCAATTCGATCGAAAATGGTGTGTATATTGTGTATGTATCGTTCGAACGATTTGGGTGACTTAACACGCCAATATAACAAACACTGAGATATGACTGTCGAATATAACTTAGCTCTTAAATATCAAATGACTGTGATATGACTATCGGGTGATAGTCATACCGATAGTTATATTACGTTCAAAACGTAATATGACTATCCTTGGCAGTAAGTTATATCACACTTAATCTCTAATATAACTACCGAAAAACACATAATATAACAATAAAATCACAGTTATACCGATAGTTATATTACTATAAAAACACACAATATAACTATAAACTAATTAACAGTTATATTTAAACAAAAACAAAATTATCTATTTTATTACTAAGTTATATTATACTACTTATCACTAATATAACTAACACAAATTCGAATATAACAATCAAGTAGATTGTTATACCGATAGTTATATTCTAACAAAACAGTTAATATAACTAACTAAAAACAGAATATTAACAGAATTTTAACAAGAAAAGTACATTAATAATTTACATAAACAAAAAATAGCAAATTAATTAATAATAAAATTATAAAACCTAATAAAAATTATAAAAACGATCATATGTAGTCCCTTTTACGAAATCAAACATTAATAACAAAAGGACAAACATTACAAATCAAATAAAATAAAATAAAACCAAATAATCATACTACATATTTACATAATTATTTCTGATGAGTTAATAAATCTATAAATTTTCTAATAAAACAATTTCCATATAGAAAATTATTCAAAAAGAAACTATGATTTATTTAAACAACAAAAATAATCAAACTGAATTAAAAACAATAACATTTTCAAGAAAAATAGATTTCTCATAAATTACAGCTTGTAAAATTCGAGAAAAATATTTTCAAAGAAAATGAATTAATCTAAAAATATAATATGTAATTAAAAATATGTACAGAAGATAATAACAATGATTTAAGATGAAATAAGCAAGAGTATAAGTTGATAAAATAATTACACAAGTGATTTTAATAACAAATATTCACACATCAATCACTTGTAAATTATTAAAGATCAAACCTCAGATATTAACTAGTTTAATTACTAGGACTATTTAACATACCCAATTCACCAACAATTCTGGTAAATGTGGATTCGTCAAGAGACTTAGTAAAAATATCTGCTGTTTGTTCTTCCGTGGGTACAAAAAATAACTCCACGGTACCATTCATGACATGCTCTCGAATAAAATGATACCTGATGTCAATATGCTTTGTCCTTGTGTGCTGCACAGGATTGTTAGAGATTGCTATGGCACTTGTATTATCACATAAAATTGGAATTTTATCAAGCACAAAGCCATAGTCTCTCAGTTGATTCCTGATCCACAAAATCTGTGCGCAACAGCTTCCAGCCGCTATATATTCAGCTTCAGCCGTTGAGTTGGAAACCGTTTGTTGTTTCTTGCTGTACCAGGAAACTAGTCTACCACCTAGGAATTGACAACTCCCAGATGTGCTTTTTCTATCCACAACACTTCCTGCATAGTCAGAATCTGTATATCCAACAAGATTAAAACCTGAATCTTTAGGGTACCAGATACCTAGGTTAGGCGTACCCTTAAGATATCTCAGAATTTGTTTAACAGCAATGAGATGAACATCTCTAGGATCTGATTGGAACCTTGCACACAAACACGTAGCATGCATAATATCAGGTCTACTCGGAGTAAGATAAAGTAATGAGCCTATCATACCTCTGTAGCTTGTGATATCTACCTTGGCAGAACTTTCACATGCTCCAAATTTGACAGCTGTGGATGATGGTGTCTTTGCTGAAGAAGAGTCCTCCATTTGATACTTCTTGAGAAGCTCTTTGACATACTTGGATTGACAGATAAATATTCCATCTGTCCTTTGACTTATTTGCAAACCAAGAAAGAACTTCAACTCACCCATCATGCTCATTTCAAATCTACCCTGCATTAACTTCGCAAATTTCTTGCACAAAAGATCATTAGTATACCCGAATATTATATCGTCCACATAGACTTGGACTATAATTGTATCATTCTTATGTTTCTTTGTGAAGAGAGTTTTGTCTATGACACCTCTAACAAAATCATTTTCAAGTAAAAATTCAGAGAGAGTGTCATACCATTTCCTTGGTGCTTGCTTAAGACCATAGACCGCCTTGAAAAGGAAGTAGACATAGTCAATTAAATCTAGATCTTCAAAGCCAGGGGGTTGTTCTACATAAACCTCTTCATCTAGCTTGCCATTTAAGAAAGCACTCTTGACATCCATTTGATAAACTTTAAAGTTTGAAAATGCTGCGAATGCCAAGAATATTCTTATGGCCTCAAGTCTAGCCACTGGAGCATAGGTCTCATCATAGTCAATGCCTTCAGATTGGGAGTAACCCTTTGCTACCAGTCTTGCTTTATTTCTCGTCACTGTGCCATCTTCATCAAGTTTGTTTCTGAATACCCACCTTGTGCCAACTACTGGTCTGTCTGTAGGTCTGGGTACCAACTTCCAAACTTCTTGTTGTTTAAATTGATTGAGTTCATCTTGCATAGCAATCACCCAATCAGGATCAGAAAGAGCTTCTTCAGTTTTCTTATGTTCCATTTCAGATAGAAACCCTGAATAATTGCATTGATTCTGAAGAGCTCTTCTAGTTTTTACACCAACAACTGGATCACCAATGATTAACTCAAAAGGATGAGCTCTATTCCAAACAGTCTGTCTGGGAAGATTAGATCTTGATGATTCGCCTTGACCTTCATTGGGATGTTGTGTGTGACTAGTTGACCCTTCATTTTCTCCCCCTGAGTTGTTGCTAGGTTGACTAGATGATGATTGATTATTAGAGACAGGGGAATTTTGACTATTGTCATTGATTTCATCACCATTACCCTGATCATCATTGTTGTCATTAGCATCAGAAAAATCTCAGGTGCATTGTCATCATCTGAATCTGTATCTGTCATGTCATCGAAAGATAGCTTCTCAGATGGATTCTCAGTTTGGATACTAGGGAGTTTAGTGTCATCGAATGTTACATTGACACTTTCCATCATCTTCTGTTCATCAATCACATACACCCTGTATGCTCTCATTGAATAACCAATAAAAATTGCTTCAAATGCTTTGGTATCGAATTTACCACCTTGATCATCACCTTCTTTAAGCACAAAGCACTTTGCTCCAAATACATGAAAGTATTTGAGTGAAGGTTTCTTATCAGCCATAATTTCATAGGGTGTCTTCATTTGATCTTTATTGATTAGAGTTCGATTCTGGGTATAGCACGCAGTATTGATAGCTTCAGCCCAAAAGTACAATGGAAGCCTTGATTCACTCAGCATAGTACGTGCAGCTTCAATCAAGGTTCTATTCTTTCTTTCCACTACCCCATTTTGCTGAGGAGTTCTTGGAGCTGAATATTGTCTGGTTATACCCTTCTCAGTGCAAAAGTCATTTAGAACTGCATTCTTGAATTCAGTTCCATTGTCTGATCTTATAGCTCTCACTGGATACGTAGAATCTCGCTCAATTAATTTAATGTGATCAATCACCAGTTGTGGAGTCTCATCTTTAGAATTCAAAAAAAGAACCCATGTGTATTTTGAAAAATCATCAACAATCACTAGAGCATATCTCTTCCTTGACATAGACATCACATTAACTGGACCAAACAAATCCATATGAAGTAATTGTAATGGTTCAGTTATTGAAGATGTATCAGTGCTCCTGTGACTTGCCCTTTTTAGCTTGCCCTTTTGACATGCATCACACAGTCCTTCTTGAGTGAATTCCATTGAAGGCAAACCTCTTACCAATTCTCTTTTGACCAGAGAATTCATTGTCTTAAAATTAAGATGAGAAAGTTTCTTGTGCCATAGCCAACTCTCATCATTAGATGCTTTAGTGTAGAAGCAAGTGACTTTTTCAGTGCTTCCTGAGTTCATATTGGCTACGTACAGATTGCCTTTTCTAACTCCTGTCAGTTGTGGCTTTTCATGTCTCTTGTGTGAAATTAGACAATTCTTCTTGTTGAAATGAACTTCATAACCTTTATCACAGAATTGACTGACACTGAGCAAATTGTGCTCAAGTCCTTTCACAAAAGAAACTTCATCAATGATAACATTTCCAGCTTCAAGTCTGCCATATCCATCAGTTCTACCTTTGCTGTTATCTCCAAAGGTAACTACTGGGCCGGCCTTCTCCACCACATTTGTCAGCAGGGTTCTATCTCCAGTCATATGCCTTGAACATCCACTGTCCAAGATCCAGGTTACTCGATCAACCTGTTCAATACCCTGCAATGACAAATGAGTTAAACCTTCTTCGGGACCCAAATTTGATTGGGTCCTGCGTATTTAAAGTATTGACCTTTATCAGGCAAAACAACATTTTTAAGTTTAACCTCTTTAGTCAATAAACATTTAACCTTATAAACAGATTTGAAAATCTTTTGTTTAATCTTAGGTATCCATGTTTCTCTCGCAGCAGTAACACTTGTGTCATTGACTGGACATTTGACCTGGTAGACATTCTTGGTAATCTTTTGTTTAGTCTTAGGTGCAAATGTCTCTCTCCTAACTTGTGGAGGAAAAGCAGTCTTAGATCGAACATTATTGTTCCTGTTCATGTGCTGTCGAGGAGCATTCTGTTTAACACATGCATAATTACCATTAAAATAAGCACGCATATTGTTAAAAGCACAAGACATACAATTGATAATACCACATGCTTTATGATTAGAATCAATAGTAGACATGGTATTTTTCTGTTTTAACTTGTTACTACCTAATCCAGTCTTAGAAGAACTAGCTGATTCAACAACTTTGACTGGTACTTTAGGTATATCTTTCTTGGATGAAACATTTGTTGTGTTAACGTCCTCAACTGATTTAGCCTTAACAAAGACTGTGACATTTTTCTTGGATGACACATTCTTTGTATTAGAGTTCTTAACAGTTTTATCCTTAACACATTTATTCTTAACAAGGACTGTGCCATTTGCACTATCCTCATTTCTCATTTCTTCTTGTATAACCATAGAAAGAATATCTGGTGGGCCAGCATCAGATTTTGTAAACATTGGTTTTTCAACATTCTTGAGAATATATGGTATACCTCTTTCTTTAGCTGGGATAGAATTAGGAGAATGATTACTCAAAGAGCCAACAGCTTGACTGTAATCAAATCCTATTCCTACAGTTTGTTCTACTGCTTGTTTATTGAAGAACTCTTTAGAAACTTTAACAGTATTATAACAAGCTCTAACCTGTGTTTCAAGTTCTCTAATCTTGGTTTCTTGTTCAGCAATCCTATCAACTTGTTTTACCATGTATTCTCCTAGACCCTTTTCTCTGTAGTTAAGTCGAGCTATTTCTTCTATATTCTTATCTTGATTAACCTGCACCTTTTTTAAGTCTAACATTTGATTTTCAAGGTTAGTGTTAACAAGACTTATTCTCTCGTATCCTCTTTGTGCATTATTCAAGGAACTACGTAAACTATCAATTAACTGAGCATCAGTAAGAATTACCGGTGTGGTATAATAAGTTGAAGATTCAGCATTTGCTACCAACGCAAAGTTTCCATATTCTTCATCTTCGCTATCTGTGTCATCCCAGCTTTTACCAGCAGCTACATAAGCTCTTCCACTTTTCTTCTTTTCAGAAGCATAATCTTTCTTCTGTGCTTGCTTGGGTTTCTGACACTCAATAGCAAAATGTCCCAACTCATTACAATTGAAACAACGAATTTTGCTTCTGTCAACAGTTCCAGTTTTATAACCTCCCCTGTTACTAGAGGATGAAGAACCTCCTCTCTGAAATCTGTTATTTGACTTAAACCTGAACTTTGGATTTCTTCTGAATCTGAAGTTACTGAATTGTCTCACCATCATTGCCATAGATTCATCTTCCAATTGATCCAGCTCTTCAAGTGAATAAAATTCTCCACCATCCTGAGTAGCTGGTGTTTGGCCAAGTTCTACTTCAGTTTGTTCCTTGTTGAAACTGTTAGGTTGAACAACTTTAGTTTCCACTTCCTTAGGAACCTCAACCACTATAGCTGTAGAAGAATTTGCCATTCTGCCTTTGCCATAGAATTCCTTTTGCTGTACTTGTTCTAATTCATATGTTTCCAGAACACCAAACAGCCTTTCAAGAGCAACCTGAGTTAGATCTCTAGATTCTCTGATGGCAGTGATTCGATGCTCCAAGTGAGTAGGCATAGTTAGTAAAAACTTCATGTTGATCTCCTTCTGAGTATATTGCTTGCCATGAACTTGCAAGTTGTTGATTATCTTGTTATACCTTTCGAACACTTCCTGAATGCCTTCATTAGGGCCAGCTCTAAAGTGTTCATATTCAGAAGTTAGAATTTGTAGTCTATTTTCCTTGACTTCATCAGTCCCTTCATTAATGACCTCAATAGTTTCCCAGATGTGCTTAGCAGTTTTACAATTCCTCATATGGCTATACATTACAGCATCTAGGGAATCCAATAGAATGAGTCTCAAATTTTTATCCAATCCAGCTTCCTCTTTATCTTCAGAGGTATAGTTCTTAGGGTCCTTTGGATAGGATTTGTCAGGGACTGTTACAGTTCCATTTACAACTGTTTCAGTATCATGTTGCATGGGAGTTACTGGTCCATTTTCCAAAACCCACAAAAATCTTGGGTTTGCTACATCAAGAAATAACTCCATTTTGTTTTTCCACATATCATAGTTATCTTTATTAAAGATAGGAATTTTAACATTGCCTTTGGCTGACATGATGAATTTTTAAGAGAGTTAAAAATTCGAGCTTGATTTTTGATTGAGTAAAAATAGGATCTTGATTTGTGTATCAATCAATAGGCTCTGATACCAATTGTTAGGTCCGATAAGATTGTAGAAGGGGGGGTTGAATACAATCTATACCATTTTCTCAAAATTTATTCGTTAAACAATTTTCACTTAAACGAATATTTTGTGCGGAATAATATAACACAAATTTCAAGTTGAATATAACAATATATTAACTTGATGGGTGTTACAAAATCAGTCCAAATGATTATCAAGTAATTAATAACTAATTAGAAAATTCAACATGAACTTTGCTAATTTAGTTAATAAAATCAAGATATCAATTTGTGAACTAGGAAACTTAATTCGCTAGTAGTACAAGAATCACAAGTAAACAAGTTCCAATGGATAGGATATTACAACTGAGATGAACTTGAATTAACAGAATTAAATTTGTAGGTGTTCTTGAGCTTGAGAGAGAGAAAAAATAGCTGCTGTGTGTATTTTTCTTGTTTAGCTCGACTGGTTCTTTTCCTTCTGCATTCTTCTGCCTTATATACACAGCCATAGTCATATTACTTGATTTTAACTGATATGACAATCATTTTACATTAATATGACAATCGGTATGACTATCAAATCAATGTAATATGACTGTCCAGCTTAAATATGACTTTCGGTATAACTTATCAAGTCAATATAACATTCGGTATAACTTACCAAGTCAATATAACATTCGGTATAACTTACCATTTGAATGAAATATGACTATCTCCTTTGAACTGTATATGACTATCTCCTTTGAACTGAATATGACTATCTCCTTTATAAACTGAATATGACTATCGGTATAACTATCAGTTTGATAGTAATATCATCATATTTTTCAGTTTATAATTAATTAAATGACTTATTAAAAATCATTTAACTAATTAATCCTTTTTCATATTAATTCTTATTTAATTAATCTAATAATCACTTTAACAAATATATTAATTCTGATAGAATTAATTTATTTATTAACTTAATTACTTGACTTAATCAATTAAAATAGAATTAATATAAATTCTTTAATAGTCAATACTCCGCTGAAAACCACGTAATTATGATAAGGAACATACACTGGCATGATGTTGACGTTCGATGTACTGTCTGGTTCATGAACGACTAACTCCAATCTCTGTTCTTCATCGTGACTTTTAACACTGTGGTCTTTTTATACTCTTCACTCTCATCAATCATTCGGTACTAAAATTGTTTCTTGTCACTAATAGAAATCTCTGTCTTCTTAAATGAATCCACTTGTTTCAATGCTACCTTGAGGCCTGATCAGATATCTGAATCTTCTTCCAGTGTAAAACATCAAAACTATAGATTGACTTGTTGATTTTTCTTCTGACGGTTATCATCTTTTGAGATTCCTGTGACAGTTGATATTATTTACTTATTACAATCTAGTTTAATTGGATTAGGATCCTCGAACTACAAATAGGCTGAGTCATATGCCTTTCAAGGAGCAAAAGTCTCATCATAGTCTATTCCTTCCTATTGAGAATACCCCTTTGCAACTAGCCTTGCTTTATTCCTCACAATTGTGCCATATGAATCTGTCATGTTTCTAAACACCCACTTTGTACCCACAATTGACCTATCCTTTGGCCTTGGTACAAGTTTCCAGACTTCATTCCTTTTAAATTCATTTAGTTCTTCTTGCATTGTTGTAACCCAATCAGCATCCTTGAGTGCATCTTCAACTTTCTTAGGCTCCTCCTTTGATAGAAAGTTATGATAAAGACACTCATTCTGAGTTGCACTTCTGGTTTTAACACCTGCATCAGGATTCCCAATAATTAAATCAGGAGTATGACTTTTAGTCCATTTCCTTGCTGGTGGTAAATCATTTCTTGAGTTGGATGTTGCCCCTGGATTGGTGTTATCTTCAAAAGAACTAGAATCATTAGAAGCTCCCCCTGAGATAGTGCTATCTCCTCCTGATGAATTATCAGGATTATCACTTGAATCTGTTTCTGATGAATTCTCTCATGATGTTTGAGTTGTATCAATATTGATGGTGTTTTGATGTTGCTCCCCCTCAACATTTACATTAGTGGTTCCACCATCAGGAATTGGTGCTTCATCAGGAATATATGAATCGTCAGGATCTGATGGGATATCAGTATTTGACACAGATTTATCAGGATACTTGGTAGCTTCATTTGTAAAGATCAAACTGTCATGTGAGTCTTCAGCAATTCCTGTTATCTTCTTATCATCAAAAGATATATTGATAGACTCCATAATTGTCTTTGTTCTTAGATTGTAGACTTTAAAGGCTCTTGTAGTTGGATAGCCAATAATGATGCCCTCATCAGCTTTGGTCTAAAATTTTCCCAACTGTTCAGGATGAGGTCTAAGAACAAAACACTTGCAGCCAAATACATGCAGATGCTTCAGACTAGGTTTTTCTCTTTAATCATTTGATAAGGAGTCACACCATGTCTGTTGATTAAAGTAATGTTCTAAGTATAGCATGTTGTGTTGACCGCTTTTGCCCAGAAATATGTATGTAGTTTAGCTTCCTCCAACATAGTTCTGCCAGCTTCAATTAGAGTTCTGTTCTTTCTTTCAACTACTCCATTTTGCTGAGGTGTTCCAGGAGCAGAGAATTGTTGAACTATTCCTTTGTATTTACAGAACTCTTCCATTACTGAATTCTTGAATTCAGTTCCATTATCACTTCTCAGAATCTTGACTTTGTATTTTGTGCCAGTTTCAAAGAGTCTTACATGATCCAACAGTATCTCAGCAGTTTCATCTTTTCTGTGAAGAAAATACACCCATGTGAATCTAGTAAATTCATCAACAATGACTAGAGTGTACCTTTTCTTGCTGATGGACATGATGTTTACTGGTCCAAATAAGTCAAGGTGAAGCATGTGATATGGTTCATCAATTGAGGATTCAGTTTTACTCTTGAATGATGTCCTTCTCTGTTTAGCTTTCTGACAAGCATAACAGAGTCCATCAGGAGTATACAGAGCCTTTGGTAATCCTCTTACAAAATCTTTCTTAACCAACTCATTGATGTTATTGAAGTTAAGATAAGAAAGCTTCTTGTGCCAATTCCAACTTTCATCTACTGAGGCTTTACTGATGAGACATGTGGAAGGACCATCAGTATTGGTGTAGAAGTTGGCTTCATATATGTTATCATGTCTTTGACCAGTCAAAGCAACTTTTCCTGATGCCTTGCTGATTACTTCAAAATGAGAATCATAGAAGTTGACATGATAACCTCTGTCTGTGATTTGACTGACACTTAGCAGATTGTGTTTAAGTCCTTTCACCAGAGCTACTCTTTCAATGATGATATTTCCAATGATTATATTGCCATATCCCAAAGTGTGTCCAATGTTGTCATCTCCATAAGACACAGTTGGGCCAACTTTCTCCTCAAATTCTGATAACAAGGTTTTGTTTCCAGTCATGTGAACAGAACAACCGCTATCCATGACTAACACAACTTTCTTTTTACCCTGCAATCAGAAACACAGAAAACTCAGTTAGAATTTTTAAGAACCCACACTTGTTGGGTTCTATTTGCATGCAATTTAACATTTTTAGCAGCAGAAGTCTTTTTGACAAAGGCAGTCCTGTCAGGATTGAATCCATTAGAATTTGCCTTGTCAGTATCAGAGTTAGTAAATGCATGCTTTTTATTGACATTCTTAACTTTACCAGAAATTGAACTTTTATTGAATTTGGGCAAAGGCTCATAATAATTATAGTACAAATTATGGTATTCTTCACATGTATAAATAGAATGCCATTCACTACCACAATAAAAACAGGGATTCTGTGGTTTATATAATACTGATCTATTCCTAATGTCAGACTTAGGAATAACAGTTGCCTTCTTTTTATTCTTCCTGCAATCAATAGCGTGATGATTAGAATTACCACAGTTAAAGCATGCTTTTCTAGGTGCATTTGGAATATACTTATAATTTTTCTCTTTGTTTATTCCAACTTTACCATTCCTATTTCTCTTAGCAGTAGCTGTTTTCTTTCTATCTGTGACTTCACAGATTCTGTCTCTCAGCTGTTTCTTAGACAAAAGACCTACATTTTTAGAATTTATCATCTTAACAATTTTAGACACACTCTCTGTATTTTGTTTAGTAGAAGTTGATCCCTTTTCAGTAACTTAATTGGAATCTTTACTATACACAAAATTGACAGGTTCAATATTAGACTTGGTGTTGTCTATTAAATGTCTGTAGGTCTTTGGTTTTGTTGACTCACTCAAAACAATTTTTCCTTTATTTTTTCTGATATTTTTCTGGTTTATAACATAGACACTCTTTCCAATTTTTATCAATGATTATTCCATGTGTCTTTGTTCTAGAGTGAGTCCAGGTTCTGAGGTTTTCATTAGCATCTTCAATTTCTTTTTCAAGAGCAGTACATTTAAATTCCATTTCTAATTTCATGGGCCTAGCCTTATCACATTCATTTTGTACTTCTTGCATAAAGAGTAACTCAGATTTTAGATGATCATTTCTTTTAGACAATTCTGACATCTCAGATATGATTCTAGCATTTCAAGAGATTGACTTCTAAAGCTAATCTCTTGAATTCTAAAGCTAATATGCAGAGACTTTATAAATGATCTTAACTCAGAAACATTATCAATATCAAAATCAAAAACAGTTTCAGGTACCTTATTATCAGGAGCAGCAATCTCATCAACATTGGCCATCAATGCATAGTTCACCTTTTCCTCTTCAGATTCTGAGGAAGAGTCCATCCAATCCTTGCTTGAATAGATGAGAGCTTTGGTTTTGGGCTTTCTGCATTTAGTTGCAAAATGACCCATTCCATCACAGTTGTAACATTTGACCTTTGACTTGTCAAACTTACTGCCTTTGCCTTCATTCTTCTTGTACATGTTCTTATCAGCATTGAAGGGTTTCTTCTGAAAGTTGCTTTGTCTCCTAGCCTTTCTGAACTTCATCTTTTTGAAACTTTTGACTATCATAGCAACCATTTCCATCATATCAGAATCAGTAGAGTCATCATCAGTATCCGTATCAGGATTGGCATCAGGATCTGATGATGAGTCATCAGTATTTGACTAAACAACTCTATTTCTTCTCCTTGAAACCTCCACAGTTTTTCCCTTTGATTTTGATTCAGCATTTAAAGCAACATCCTTTGCCTTGTTGCTTTTCTTGTTCTTCCTCTGTTGAACCTCAAGATCATGAGTTCTAAGCATTCCATACACCTCATCAAGAGACACAACATTGAGATCATAATGGTGTCTAATGATAGATGTTTGAGTATCCCATTCCTCAGGTAAAGCTCTAAGAAACTTAGTATTGGAATCTTCAGCATCATACTCTTTGCCTACTAGAGATAGATTATTCAGTAGTGTCAGAATCTATCATACAAATCAGTGAGGCTTTCATCAGATTTAGCATCAAACTGTTCATATTCTTGAATCAACAGAGCCCTTCTATTCCTTTTGATAGATTCAGTGCCCTGGCATTGAGTTTCCAGAGTTTCCCAAATCTCCTTAGCAGTTTTACATGCTATCACTCTGTTTGACATGACAGCATCAAGGCTATTATGAAGAATATTCTTTACCTTAGCATCTCTGAGTACTTCAGCCTTTTCCTCAGGAGTTCATTCAGCCTTAGTCTTCTGAACATAGTGCTCAGGAACAGTCTCTGTTCTAGGAACGAGTCTCTTAGGAATATATGGACCATCATATATCCTATCCAGATAGTTAGGATTAGTGGCCTCCACATACATCAACATCTTTACCCTCCATGTAGGGTACTCAGACTTTTTGAGGACAAGGATTTTAATGCTTTCATACTTGATTGTCGACATCTTATGATCGTTTCTGATTGTAATTAATCAGTTAGCTGTGATACCAATTGTTGCCCATTAAAAAACAATTCTAGAAGGGGGGTTGAATACAATTGTATAAGATTTTCGACTTTAACAGAAATAATAACACAAGTATGAACAAATAACAGCTTTATTAATTCTGATATAAAACTGTTACAAACTCTCTCAAGAAATTCTGATGTTCTTGAGAGCTGCTAGGGTACAAGATATGTCGTGTAAGCGATTACATCAATGTAAAACCTAAACTATGTTTATATACAGTACACAACTACTCTATCAATTACAACATATGTCAAATCAATTAACAACTGTTTACAATACATATCCTAACTGATAGCTACAATCCTATAAAATAGGAGTCGATAAATCAATCTTCCTTGATCTCTGGACTAATGTAAATCTTCATGTAATCCTGATCAGCTTCTAATCCTGATAGCAACCTAATACTGACATTGCAATCCTGATGATGTTAGCATCAGTATCTGATCAGTAGTCCAGATCCTGTCATCACTTGAATCAATATCTAACCGATCTCTCTTACGTTTATTATATATAAGCATATAATAAGGATAAAATTAGTTTTTTATTGTTTGTTAACATAATATCTTTTAATTAATAGATAACATATTTTAATTAGAAAAGACAATTGGTTGGTTACTATTTTTTTGATAAGCAAGTACCATTAGAAAAGCCAAACGGCACTTACAAGAGGAACCCTAAAAGAACTACAACCCTTGAAAAAGCAATAACCACTTACTAGAAGACCTTACTTGGAGAGACAAACTAAAAAGATAAGTACTTAAACAACAGCACTAGAATACAAATGATAAGGGAAATTAGTCTATGACAATCGCATTGCCTATGCTAGAGCCTAACTGAGAGGATTCGCCAAACTCAAAGTTAGAGAATGAAGCTTTGCTAACAGAGACCTCTGACATGAATTCGCACTTTCTCTTCTTGAACCCGGGAGGTGCAGTCGTATCAGAGAGGGTTTGTTTACCCTTCTCTTCAACTTGATAGACTGAAGGAATCACAACTGGATGAGATTGAGATGGTTCATTAATAACCACTCCCTTAGACGAATTCAGAGGCAGAGATGGAGGAATAGGATTGAAGACCATGTCTGATGAGGGGACGACATTGACCCAAGATACTACCATTTCATTATATGAAGGAGGTTGAGAATGTCCAACACTCTTGGTGTTACCCGCACCATTTTTCTTGACAAATCTCTTGTCTCTGCCCTCAACCTTGTTGTTCTTTCCATTGCTTTTCCCTTTATCAGCATCACTAGAACCAGCATTTTTTTAAGTCCACCAGACTATCAGCGGCTGCAATTGCAGTGGGCAGGTCTTTAACCGCTTGCCTCCTCAATTTTGTCTGCTCCCAAGGTTTTAGCCCAGCCAAGAAATTATACAACTTATCCTCATCAAACATGTTCTTAATTCTAGCAACAAAGAACTGAATTCTTTCACATAGTCCCTCACAGAATCTTTTTGCCTCAAGTTCTGTAGACTATCTCTAGCAAGCCAAGAAGAATTAAGGGGTAAGAACTGCTCTTTCAATTCCTTCTTCAATGCCTCAAACGTGGTTATCTCTGGCCTGTCCACGCTAGTATCACCATCTATTCGCGTACGCCACCACAGTTTAGCATCACCAACCAAGTACATACTTCTGATTGAAACTTGCTCAACCTCCTCAATATGAGCAGCCTTGAAATATTGCTCCGTATCCCACAGAAAATTCTCCAAATCCTTGGCAACTCTTGCCCCATCATAAGACTTGGGTTTTGGAATTTTCAATTTCGAGTGGCCCTCTCTACCACCTATCGAACCGGTAACAGCGGCACGCTTAACCAACACCAATTCATCACTCAACTCTTGAATTTTGGCATCATAACCCTCTTTCATAACCCTCATAAGATCATGAACCGTCGTCTTAAACTCATCCAGGCCCTCCCTCAGAACCTGCACTTGATTCGCTATCGGAATCTCATCTGTTGTCAAAGGCACACCCAGAAACTCTTCTAGCCTTAGCAACCTTTCTGCAATCGAACTACCAGCCACCAATCTCACAACACAGCTCTGATACTAGTTGTCACAGGGTCACTTTTTATCACTAAACTTGAACCTGTGCGGCCAACCCTTTTGCCCGAACGCACCAAGAAAAGTCAGCCTAAAACAGAGGTTGTTGCCCACCAACCTTACGACTATGCAGCGGAATGACAAATACCAATGATGGCTTAGTGTGTGCAGTGTATAAAAGTAAATGAACACACTTGTTTACAGGAAAAACACCCAATCTTTTATTGCTCAACTCAATACAAAGGAAACTTACAACTTGAAGCACTCACTTGGCTTCACCAAAATACATACAAAAGCACTCACTTAGCTTTCTCTCAGAATACAACTATATGTGACTCACTTGCACATATCTCACCTCTCTCTCTCTCTCTCTCTCTCTCTCTCTCTCTCTCTCTATTACAATGCTATAGAATACATGTATTTATGTTAATCTACAGCCAGCCACGTTTTTCCTCAGCCATGGGTAGTTACCCGCAGTTACTCCTACCTATAGAGTTACAAGGACACCTATCAGCCAATTGTGCAAACCTTTGGGCAGTTACGAGTAACTCTAGTAACCCACAATTATATATATAACACATATATATCACCCATTAGTTAGCCACGTTTTTGTTGTCTCAGCAATGCCACCTGTAAAGTCCACGATGATTTTCCCCCACATATGCCCAACAAATGACCCAAGCCTTTGGGCTTCATGTTTGGACTGCCCAGTCAGCCATGTCTTCAGCCCAACACCAATATAATTATTGTCAAGCCAACCAGCTCCAGCCACCAAGTACTATATCTGCCCACCATCAAAACCATCAGTCAAGCCCACAGCTTCAGCACCAACCATCGATGCCTGGTCTTAGCGGTCTTGGGGAACAGCCACCGCCAAGCCAAAACCAACCAGCAACCAAGAGGTCTTACTGATATTAAACCAGATGGAGCATCTGATTACTATTAAAAATATTATTTTATTATTTATTAATTAGAATAAATGACTAGAGACCAAAAATTAAAAATTTCAATGTTTTGACTTTAATATAAAAATTGTAGATTTTTGCTGATTTGTTCGCTACTTATTAATTATTGGAAAGATGGAGAATAAGTTGAAAGCATTAATCGTTTTTTATATTAATTTTTATAATGCTTATATTATTTGAACTTTTGTTTTACATAAATTGGTGTTTTAATATTTTAAGATAAAAGTTTGAGTCTAAATTTGAACTTACAATTAGTATAAAGAATAATGCTCTCTCCATCCCATTATAGTAATTTTTTTCAAACTTTAACGTTTATTAAGAAAACAATATTAGATAATATATTTTCACTATATTCATCATAAATGAATTAATTTCACAAAAATATGAACTATTTAGATTCTTAATTGCTCCTCATTAATTGTTATTAGATTTTTAAAAAGGTACATTGTGAAAAATGTGCATCGAAGATTGAAAATTCGATTGAAAATGTACATATATTGAAAAAATAAAATTATGAAAATAGATTATTGGCGCATCTCCAACTCTCTAAAATCTTTAGCTAAAATTGAATAAATCATATCATAAATAAAAATTAGAGAGAATATGTAAAAAATTCTCCACTCCAACCACGTGTTCTCCTTTTCTAAAATTTTAGTCATCCTCCTGATATTGCCTATATTTAATATTAGCTATATTTATCGAAACTCTACAAACCTGTAGTGAAATTACACATCATCTATTACTATATTAAAACAATATATTCTATTTATAACAATTTCAAATAATAATGCTATTTTTAAAATATAGTCAATCATTATAGCTAATCTCATCGGAGCATAATGTTTTACAGGTTCAGCACATTTTACATAATCAGTATTTTATATCATTTTAACCAATACCATTGGAGATGCTCTTATCATGGAATGGTAACAAAATTTATATTTATATGATTGCCAATATAATAGAGCCTTTTTATTTTGGATTTTTCTTACTAACATATCCCATTTTAAAAAGTGAGTTACAAGTATATCTAACTTATAATTATATTTAAAAATATTTTCTATATCCGGAAAAATTTATAATTTTTGATTAATTATAATTAATTTCACTCCTTCATATTTTTAAATGATATCAACAAATACTTTTGCAAGTTTTGCGACTCTAATTACTTATATTACTATACAAATTACAATACTATCAACTCCAAAACCTGTTAGTATTGTAAATTTAAAATTGCACCACAAACTAATTGTTCAGTCCAGGATTATCCCAAAACTAAATTACTCCTCTCATACTATTTACGGTGGAAGTATCGGCTCCAAAAGTCATGTTCCATCTCAAAACTTATGACGGTAGATATTCAAGGCATACATATGTAGTTAGAGAAAATTCAACAATGTTTTAATTGATTTCCTAATAAAATTAAAAATACAAAATGTTTTAGGAATATAATTTTGTATACCAATTCCAACAATAATTTTTATATTCATTTCTTACTATTATAATAATAAATTTAAAAGTAACTAGAGAATAAGATAAAGACAATTATTGGTGAAATGGAGAAAAATGATTATTTTATTGATGGAAAAAAGTAACATGCATGTCCGCGTGTCGAATTATTGATGTAAAATGATTATTTCACAATTATGGGTGACCGCCACATCTCCGTGTCGAATTCTTGAACATGCCTTGAACACAAGGATTCTTCCAAAATCCTATTTTCAAATGTTGTTATCACCAATTTTAGTTATATTTTGTGTCAATTAACTAATTTCACAAAATTAAGTATTAATGTCTATAAGCAAATATAAAAATATTGATTGTTATGTTCATTTTTGCATAATTAAAAACATTATACTATAATTTTATGTTTTGGATAAACAAAACATTTTAAACAATTTGCATACAATTTTTGGTTCTATCAATTTTTTATATATTTATATAAAAATTGATAGTTATACATGACGTATCCCCCACACCCGTATTCTCATATTTTTAAATTTTCCAAATCCGCGTGTTCCCATATTATGCACCCGCACCCCATCCCGTGCCCTTGCTTCTTAGATTTGGGAGATTTGGGATATATTAAGACCTTATACAAATTCCCTTTTATATTTGACTAAGTAACAACGTCGTACGCACGGCATGAAAATATTTTAAAATATTATATACATAACATTATTGTTTATTGAATTTTATTATTTGAAAGTTGATATGATAAATTGAAAATTGTGTGAAATGTAATTAAATTTGAATGTCTATAAATTAAAGAGAAAGGAATTAGCAGAAAGAAAACATGTTTCAGTTAAACTCTTGGATATTAATAACAATAATTTCGAAGATATTGACGATACCTATTTTGTCACATAAAAAATGCTTTTGAAATTCAACATTCACAGACATTTGCTAAGTTTGACATTGAATAAGTAAAAATAATATTTATGATTTTTTTTATTTTCGATGACATTATGAAAGACATGATTTCTTAATTTGTTAGTAAATATAATTGTATGATGTAAAGAAGTAAAATGTAAATGTGATTAGAGGTATGATTGACTTAACTTGTTGATATATTTGGTTGAAGGATGAAAAAACAGAATTCAAATGTATATTGCAAGTCATGCTTCATGTTTTTTTGTAGTGATCCGACACCCGTTTCTCTACATTTAATTAATTTTTCTGAGATAAGAACTATTTTGTATGTAATATTAAAATTAAATTCATGGACACATGTTTAAAGTGATACTCACGTAAATCTTATAATAAACATGCACATATAATTGTTTTCAAAGTCGATGGCCGTTTTATAATACCCCTACTCAATGCTCAGCAAGTAAGAATTTGTTTAAAATATCAAAAATCAACTCCTTAAAGGCCTCTTACTTTTTTCCGTACCAAATTACAGTGTCAACATAATTCTTATAATAAAAATTTATAAATATTAAATATAAGTAATTAAGGTTCTTAAACCCAGTCTCTCATCTCGTAACATATGTGCATGATTAATTGATTAATAATAGTATAAGAATGTTTTAATTAGAATATTAATTTATTCCAACACAAAAATATATTTTTTTTTTATATAATCGGCCAAAAAAATAGTCGACTTGATTCAGTTTAATCGAGTTGGTCACATCCCATGTGTAATTTGTTCATGTAAAAAAGTAAATTCTACGATATTACTTTTATTTAAATTGTGGATGTTAATCGGAAAATATATATACTTTCAGATCTTATCATGATTCACACGGTCACTGATTACGAATTTATCAAAAAATTAAAATCGTCTATTTTTTGTTGCCGAAAAAAATGCAATAATTTTGAATGTGGATTAGAAATGACATGATTAAAATAATTATATTTTATCGTTTTACCTTAAAATAATGGTACTTTTATATTAATAATTAATATTTTATATTAAAATAATAATAATGTTTTAATAAAGATTGTTAAACTTTTATATTAAATATGAAATAAAGTGTATTGAGTATTTATTTAATAGATATAATTAATGTTTAATTAAGTGCAAGAAAATTATTTTAATAAAAAAATAAAAAATGTGAAAACTTAAGAAAAATATTTTGAAGCTCCTGCTATTATAATATGTACAGATAGGATTTCTTAACAGAGACAAAGTCCGTGGGCATTACAAAGTTAGATTTATACGGGCTTACAGGCTATGGAGTATGGAGTATAAACACTAACAAACACATCATTTGTTAGTGGATAAATACATGCGAAACTTTATTTAAGCACATTCGCAAGGTAGTGGTGCTATTGTTACAATCGGTTTAATTATTTCATTAAAGAATACAAGTCCGTTTTGTTACTCCTGCATACGAACCTGCAGGCAGGATGATCTTAAAGTTCATTTCATACCATTTGGACTATTTTGATATGAACTTGAACAAGAATTTCTAGCACTAACTGGTATTTCCTCTGCACCATCAAGCACCGCCATTTTCTTCCCAATGCACTTGACTACTTCACCATGATTCTTATGCTCTGATTTACGCTTCGTTTTCTCACTTCCTTCCACCCATCTTTTAAACTTTTCTATCAACTTGGCCCTTTTGGAATGAGCGTGCGCATGAGCATGATCACGACTAGGAGTTGTGCATTCTAAGCTTGATATTCCATGATCATCTAAGATAACAGAACTTTCTGATTCGCCCTCTAATCCGTTTTCTTCACAGGAGAACTCCACTTGATGGATATTTTTTGCTTCCACATTTTCTCCTTGTTGGTTCCTCCTAATTAGCTCGTGCCTCAAGCACGCATTACACCACCTTAGATATACAAGTTCGTTGACTTCAGCTGCTCGGTCCCTCTGCAGCTGCTCAAACTCATTTACTAATTGATTATAACCTTCCAATGCGGCCCTCTCTTCGGTCTGTATACACATACATATACAATCTTGTGTGATTACCATATTCAATAGAGTTCGATAGCAAAAAAGTCGATTTATTAGGGATGGAACAATTATATATATGTATAACAAAATGAATTTATTCATGTGCACATCTCTATGTTCTAGCCAAGTTCAGTAGCAAATAAAAATAGTTCAGCTTGTTCAGTTTACATAAAGTACATACCTTTAAGGAAGCTGAATTCTCTGCCAAGTTCAGCTTGTTGACAAGCTCATTATTCTCCTCCTCCTGCTTCTCTGTAATATGTCTCATCTCTAAAAGTTCATTTTCCAAGGCACTGATCCTATCTGCTCTTCTACTTAATTCTTCATTATTCCTCGACATCTCTACTCGTCCAGCTTCAATTTCCTTGTTCTTGCTTTGCATAACATCGGACATTTCTTTTGCTTTGCTTAACAGCCTTCTAATTATTTTGTAAAGCACCTTATTTTCAAATGTAGATATCTGTAGCTGCCTTGCCAATTTTAAGAAGTCTATTACCATGCCCTCAAACCTCTTGGTTTCTGCCTCCATTGATAATAGCTCCCTATCCAAAAACTCGGATTTAAGTACTTCTAACGATAAACGATTCTCAAGCTCCGTAAGCTCAATTTCATGATCTTTCATTTCAAGATAATGAAGAAACTGTAATTTTAGCTCTAGTTCCCTACCTTCAAGATCTTGTACTTTGCCTTTTAAGCAAACAATCTCCTCCTTTAGTTCGTGTATATATTGAGCATGCAAAGTGTCTAGTGAATTCATATCATGGATGTTTGCTAGATACTGGTCTGCCTCAATAATGTCAAGATCATCGCAACAGCTCTCTTGATCATTACACACATCAGGAGGATTATTAAATTTAAGTTCATTTTCCGAGTCTTTCAAACCTGAATTTTTTCGACCAAAGGTGAACCTAGCAAGAACGAAACCAGCCACAGAAATAGCTATGGGAATTCCAGCCTTGAGCAACACCGGCTTCATAAGTTCTATCTTTGTCCGTGCCGTATCTTCCATCTTCAAGACGACGAATAATAAAAACCAAGAGTTTTCTTTAAATCTGAATTCGAGCTGAAAAATGAAGTTTATGGTCTATGTTTGATGGTGATCAATGTCTAAAAATGACCATTACTTTTTATAACATAGTAGAGATCCTTTACTTTTTGTGCTAGCTTTAAGCTTTCCTTTGTTTGTAGAGATAGTGGTGTGTTATTCATGTTGCTTTTGGACTATTCTAGGCTTCTTCAAGCCATCTGATGTTTCGAATCTGATTCCTTTTAGATTGATTACAATGTCATCATAATCAATAGGTTTCTTCTATGGGGATGCATCATTTTAGTATGGTCCAATAAACACGATATCTCTTGTAGCTACCACTACTCAATGTTCTCAACTATCTACATAAACCATTGAATGTGTTTGTCATGCTTTCTTCCCATCCTTCTTTGACGTGACCAATACAAAGTTCAATGAGGCAAATAATGAAAATAAAAACTGAAACTTTATAACTCAATTTTATTTATTTAAGAATTATCAAATAATCTGCACTCTAATAAAATTACACGTAATAACGTACATGATGACAACTTAATGTTCACTCAAAAAGTAATTATGTGTCACATATTTTTCCATGCTTTGCGCAAAATCATAAGCATGATTTACATAAATAGTTGTCTTTTAAAACTTTCCACAAGAATTCATGGAAAAGAGTACTCATTTTTTCGACTGGGAAATGCAAGGTGCAAGGTTTAGAGTATTTTGTACAAGTACTTGTTTTGCCAAAAGTACCTATGCAAATTGTTGAGTAACCAACATGATTTTATGGTGTTAGAAAAAGGTACCAAAATGATTTTATGCGACAATAATACATAAGACCTATCTAAACCGAGGTATGATATCATGTTAATTAATCAACTCATCTAAAATCTTAAGGTGTTAAAGGAAGACCCTAACAGGATCTCATAGTACAACAATTGTTATTCAACATCAAGTACTGTAGATATCAAAAAATTACTTACTCGTATATATTACGGATCTACATTCTCGAAACTCGAAAGTGGCCTTGCAGGGAGCAAGCGCTGATGCAGTTGCTTTGCAGTCTTGCAGAATGAGCTACCCTGGGCTGCCGACTTACTGCAGTGCACAAGAGAGGCTACATGGTTGATCCCTGTTGATGCAAGCAGAGGCGGATTTAGGGGGGTTCGAGAGGGGTCCATGGCCCCTCCTGAGTTTTGAATAAAACCTAACTAGTATGTATTGTGAACTCATAGTTCCTATAGTGTAGCCAAGGTTGTAAAAATCGGAAATCGGACCAACTCGGTTTTGGTCCAGAAAAATGAGTAATCGGAAACTCGGCGAGTACTCTCGGACAACTAATCGGATATTGTTTTTTAACTTTTTTTTTTCTCATAATTTATATGTATTTATTCTAATTTTAGTGTACATGTGTTAAACTTAAAACTTAACAATAATATTAATATTACTAATAATATTATTACAACCCCGCTAACAAGTAATAATATTAATATTACTAATAATATTTAGAGCTTTTTTTAGAAATATACTAGATTTCTGAAATTTTTGCATATTCTAATTTTAGTACATGTGTCCAAGTAATAATATTAATATTATTAATAATATTAAAACGTG
The DNA here is from genome assembly GCA_036435485.1 of Saposhnikovia divaricata. Classification (NCBI taxonomy): domain Eukaryota; kingdom Viridiplantae; phylum Streptophyta; class Magnoliopsida; order Apiales; family Apiaceae; genus Saposhnikovia; species Saposhnikovia divaricata. The sequence continues at coordinate 65,432,882 of CM071598.1, forward strand.
ATATAAGTGTATGTATAGAATCTTTGAGAGAGAGGACTTTTAATTGGGCCGAATCTAGATTATAACTATAGTCTATAAGTTGAGCAATAAAAATTATATTTTAATACTTAGCAAAAAAAAAAATTAGTCAAACCCGAGTTTGACCCCGATTATTCGGAGTCAACCCGAGTCTTGACCGAGTTATAGCAAAAACCGGTTTTTGGTCCGATTAGTCACTACTCGGATCGGTTTAGGGGTCCAAAACGAGTACTCGGCCGAGTACTCGGACCGAGTTACCGATTTTTAGAACCCTGAGTGTAGCTGGTGATTGTTGAGGTCTTCTTTGTTGGTGACCGGGGTTTGAATCCTATTCATGTGTTTACTTTGTTACTTTTTCTTTCTTTTTTAGTTTTGTTACTCTTTTTCTTTATCATGTGTATGAGTGATGTGTTTTTGTATCAGTGATTCATAGCCTTTAAATCAGTGTATATAGCCTTTAAATCAGTGTATATTGATCATTGTTATGTAGGTAAATTACAAAATTTTCTAACATTTTAATAGTTTAAACTTTTTTATTATCTTTTACTTTTTTTCCAAAATTTAATCATAATAATATTCAATATTCATTACACTTGAAAGTTCAACTGAATAAGATTATGTGTAAGATTGTAAGGAATTCAACTTGAAATTTTTAAGAAGCTCTTTCTTTTTTTTTTTGTTCATGTAGTTTAATGACAAAAAATATCTATATATGCTACTCCCTCCGTCCCTCTCATTTCTTTACAGTTTCTATTTTGGGACGTCCCTCTCATTTCTTTACATACCATAAATAGTAACTTTTAACAATAAAATACATTATTACATCCACTACTTCACTCCACTTTTCAACACTTTACACTATTACACCCACTACTTCACTTATTTTAACAATAAAATTACTATTACACCCACTACTTCACTTATTTTAACAATAAAATCACTATTACACCCACTACTTCACTTATTTTAATCTTAATTCTTGGTCTCCGTGAAAAAATCCAACGTAAAGAATCACGAGGGACGGAGGGAGTATATTTTTTTTATAAATATAATAAATTAAATAAAATAATATTTTATTATTTTTTTCCGGCCCCCCTAAAATTAATTTCTACGTCCGCCACTGGATGCAACAGTAGAATCAGTTCCAATATTAATTTGTACTACAAGTCTACAATCACTACAGCTGGTCGAAATTATCATAATCTGAAAAACAAAATCTCTAAAAATGTTATATCATACAACAATAACTTGATAATCTGTTAAAATTTCAGACATAAGAAAGACACAATTTCAGCACCAACTGATGTGTACTAATTAAAAACATTTCTACTGCAGGAAGCATGTAAGTTATTGTTGATTTTAACGTCTTGCTCTCATGGCAAGTTTGAGTCTTATCTTTTGATAAGTGTTTTATTGTCTTTCTGTTATCTTCTGTTTTGTGTGTGATATGGGTAAAAAATAACCCTTAAAGGCATAATTAATGTGACATTTATTGGCCCGTAAATATGGCCCAAAACCCTAGTTGGGCACTAAATTCGTAATTAATGGTCAGGCCCAAAAGAACGGCCCAAACCGGGGACGCCCGGTAAAAGCCTATCTCTAACATGGGTCTGATCCACAAACCAGGAACGTTCTAGAAACCAAGAACGTCCTAGAATATCCCCAGGATATTGTGTAGCCTCCAAGACACCTAATTTGACATGGAAACTAATTCCTAAAAGGAAGGAGTCAGAACCTTCCTCAATTACGGTGACTTATCCACCAAGTCTCCAAAACCTACTATAATTCTAAGGCTCCCACAGCCTCTATAAAGGGCCAGACCCCTCATCCTAGAACTACGTTGGCTTGATTCTCAACTCTGAGATACGTAGGCATCTTGTGAGGACCCGAATTAGGTCACGATAACACAAGCGCAGCCATTAAAGCACGAAGCTCACGAACCCTAGCCACAATTCGATAACCCTACTTTTTATTCCACAACATTTGGCACCGTCTGTGGGAAGAGGATATCAACCATGGTTAACACACGAAGAACATCAACCGAGAACGTTCCTGTTACATCTGACCCACCAATCGTCTCCTCTACACCGCCCGTTGTTACGGAGCAAGGGCTTGTGCCCCCATCGACTGAGACTATTACACAACCTCAAGTTTCTCAGACTACAGGGACGAATCCCCATGCTGAGAGAACCTTACCGGTGATTGATCACCCGGGACAAGAGACTAATCAACTTCAGATGGTGGTTGCTCCATTGAATAGCCGTCCCCCGCTCTCAGGAGTTCAGATCTCCACCACTACACTCCCCGTGAATACCGATCCGTTATACGGGTTGCCAAACTATCCCCCAAATCGAAGGGATCCTGGACCAAGTGGACACGCTTTACGGATACCCGAGTCGTATCAGCCACCTTATATTAGGGGTCTAGCCCCCCCTGAGCAAGGATATTACGATTACTCTGGACCTTACTCCGATGATTCATCATCCGAGGATGATGAACGTGATATAGCCCCGAGGAGGCGACGTACAAGCAAAGAACTCATGAGGAGAACTCAAAGGATCAACGATAGACCCGTTCAAACAGCTGCTGAGAGAATCAAGGCTTTTGAAGCCGAGATCCAAAAGCTGAAGGATGATATAACCAGAGAACAAGTAAGGCAAAATCAGAATGGGCCTCCTCCAATCTCAAGGGAGATCCCCTTCATTGATTTGGAAGGGTCCTCAAGGAGACCGAGAAGGGCTGATGCCCCAACTGGAGGAATTACGAGGGTAGAAACCCCCAGGAGTGATCCCAAAGACCTGATGCCGCTTGGGGACCCTGACGATCCCACACCTCCATTCACTGACGAAGTGATGAATGCTCATGTTTCCCGAAAATTCAAGATGCCCACGATAAAAGCATATGATGGGACGGGCGATCCTTCGAATCATGTCAGGACATTCTCGAACGCTCTGCTGCTACAACCCGCAAGCGACACTCTTAAGTGTAGGGCGTTTCCTCAAACCTTGGCAGGCATGGCTCAAAGATGGTACAGCCGATTGCCCGCAAACTCGATTGGTTCGTTTAAGGAGTTGAGTACTGCCTTTATCAATCAATTTGTTAGTGGGAAGGTCCACGAAAAAAGCTCTGCATCTCTCATGCAAGTAAAACAAGGAAAGAATGAGAACCTGAGGGATTACCTCAAGCGTTTCACCAAGGAGACGTTGAATGTCCCGGATCTGGAGAACAAAGTAGCTATGATAGCCTTGGAGAATGGAACAACGAACACCTTCTTTCAGATGTCGTTGGCAAAGCATCCCCCTGAAAGCATGACTGAGCTCCAAAGAAGAGCAAGCAAGTATATAAAAGCTGAAGAAAGTATGAGGAAAATAGAGGTCTCCACCCACGGTGGGGGAAACAGGAACTCCATGAAGCGAAAGCAAGATCAAGAGTACGATGACCAGGAGTATGACGCTAGGGACAAGTATCCCTGAACTAGCAAGGACTCCGACTCTGCCTCTAAGAACCAAGGACCAAGGTTCCCTGAGTATGCAAGGTTGAATACCCCCAGGAGTCAAATCCTGATGGATATTGAAAAAGACAAGGATTTTCGATGGCCGAAGCCACTCAGGGGTGATCTCGCAAGAAGAAACAAGGATCAATACTGCAGGTTCCATAAGGACGTGGGACATGACACTGATGATTGCAGACAACTCAAGGACGAGATTAAATTTTTGATTCGAAGAGGGAAACTGAGCCACTTCACTAAGGATGAAGACTGTGGTAATCAGAGAAGAGACTATAATAGAAGGGGTGACGACCAAGATCGCAACCCACAACCCCGAGGGCCAGTAATCAACATGATCTCAGGAGGCCCGACTGCGGCCGGGACAACTAGGAGTTCTCAAAAGGCTTATGCCAGAGAAGTGATGCACATCGTAGGAGAGGCCCCGAAACGTGCAAAAACTGAAGTAGTGATCGGTTTTGAAGACTCAGACTTGGAGGGGGTAAAGTTCCCCCATGACGACCCGTTGGTCATAACTCCTGTAATTGGAAATTCGGAGGTGAAGCGAGTCTTGATAGACAATGGTGCTTCTGTCGATATTCTGTTTCATGATGCATTTGTAAGGATGGGATACAATGATTCTCAGTTGACCCCATCTAACATGCCTATATATGGATTTAATGGAGTAGAATCCAAAGTTGAAGGGACTATTCAGTTGCCAGTAACTATTGGACAGGAGCCCAAGGAGGCCACTCAGATATTGAACTTCTTGGTAATCAAGGCGATTTCAACATACAACGCTATCCTCGGAAGGACTGGACTTCATGAATTCAAGGCTGTTGCCTCAACTTATCACATGAAGATCAAGTTTCCAACCAGGAATGGTGTAGGAGAACAAAAAGGTGACCAGAAAATGGCTAGGAGCTGTTATGTAGCTGCGTTAAAGCCTGATGGAGTCGGGGGGCAGGTCCTTCCGATTGAAGACATGGATGTCCACAGTGATAAAGAACACCAAGAAAGGTCGGCAAAGGACATCACACAAAAGCCTCGGACAGCCATTAAGGCTAAGGCATCAACTGACTTTGTGGTTGAATGTATCATTGGCAACCAAGAAGTCGGGGGGCAGGATATAATACCCCAAGCAGGAAGTGAACTTCAGAATAAGAATGAGGAGACCAGAAGGAGTAATGGGTGCTCTATTTTGATGGAGCATCAAAAACAAAATCGAGCAATACAGGGCTAGTCTTGCAAATCCCCGATGGGTTCAAACTATCCTAGTGGGACTTAGATTCATATTTATCTAGTAGAAGTAGAAATAAGGTTCGATGAAACCATTGCAGAGCATATTGCTCCGAGTAGGACAGTAGTACTCTATGTAAGGGTTGAACCCATTTCAAGTTATTAATGCAAGTTTGTTTTTCGTTCTCTATTCTGTGATTTTATTTATGTGCCAAGCACCTGATGTGTGTAAGTCAAAGATGACCAAGTACCGAAAATAAAAGAATAAACGAATGGAAACAAACAAACACATAAATAAAACCCTGAAGGGTCGAGAGTTAGGTTATAATACAACCAAATAAGAGTTTAAGTCCTTGAAGGACCCTGGACAAAAGACAAGCTGATTAAAAAGCCCCATCTGGCAATCAAAGCCATGCAAGGCTGTGGAGGCTAAGGACTAACTACTCTTCAATATTTTTTAAGTACCTGGAGTGAGGGTACAAGGATGAAGCAAATAAAGAACCTTGAATTATAGTCCTAAGGTCAAGGGATATAAGAATATCCTTGAACAAGGATTAAGAAGTTCAAGCAAGTTTTCATCTCAGAAGTTTAAAAGGCAAGAAGCCCAAGGGATATTTCGAAATCTAAATCGAGGATCAACCTTAAATCCTTGACCTAGAATCAAGAAAAATGAGAAGCAAATATAGGTTTGAAAACCTTAAATCAAATGTTTGAGACAAGACATGAAAGACATGAAGTCAAGTAAGGGATCCTAGAGAACTTTAGTTTGACATCAATCCAAAAGAAAGGTCGTGAATACTTGGTAGTCGACATATGAAAACCAGCGCTGAACACTTGAATATCAACCCTGAAATGGAGATTGAAAACTTCCTAGGGAAGGTTCAAGACCTCATCAGGCCGACCAGAAGCCAAGAAGGCCTTCAGCCGACCTTAAGGAACCGACCAGAGGCTCTAGAGGGGATTCATCCAACCAGAAACCTTCTGGTCTTGGACCGGCAGCTCTGATAGATGTTTTGGTGGTTTAAAACACCCAAAAATTGGCTTGAAACCATGTGATGGTAGTCCGATATGCTCTCTTTCATTAAAATCCAAACTTCAATGTTAGAGTTTAAAGAACTTACTTGAGGTTGAAAATCCTTAATTTCGAACATCGACATTCGAGTGTCGACGTTCAACACTCGAATAGCCTTAAGGCCGAGCACATGCCAGCCGAGAGGCCGCTAGAGAAGCCCCAGGAACCAAGACAAACATTGAAGCCATGATGGCTAATCGAGCCAAGAAAGGTTGTTTTAAAAACTCTAGGTTGATGTCAACCCAATATGAGGAGTCTACAGGAGCCACTTACCATAGGCTAATAAACAAGCAAGATTTTTGCACCCTTCACCGGGAATACCAAGGAGGTCTACGAGGATGACATGTTAGTCAAGAGCCTATTCAAGGCATGCCCTATTAAGAACCTCAGAGAGGCATTTGAAGTGCTGAGGCACCACAAGATGATGTTGAATCCAGCCAAGTGTGCCTTTGGCATGAGATCTGGAAAATTTATGGGTCTGATGGTTTCAAAGCAAGGCACAGAAGCCAACCCTAATAAGATCAAGGAAATCCTGGATATAGAATCACCACGTTCCATAAAGGACGTAGAGAAATTGACTGGAAGAATTACAGCCTTAGGTAGATTCATCTCCAAGTTTGGAAACAAGTGATTGCCTTTCGTTCAGGCTTTGAAGAAGGTGAAAAATTTTGAATGGACTTCAGAAAGCCAAGAGGCCTTTGAACAGTTGAAAAAGTACATGGCTAAAGACCTGTTATTGGCCAAACCTAGTCCCGGAGAGACCCTATATTTATATCTAGCGATATCCGAACAAGCATTGAGTGTCATTCTCATTCGAGAGGAAAACAAGGTTCAAAAGCCTATCTACTATGTGAGCAAGATATTACACGGAGCTTAGTTGAATTACTCTCCCATTGAAAATTTTGCTTTGGCACTGGTAACAGCCCCAAGGAAGCTACACCGTACTTCCAGGCACACAAAATTGAAGTCCTGATGGACCAGTAGTTAAGAAGCATATTGCATAGCCCGAAGGCCAATGGAAGGATAATTAAGTGGGCGATCGAACTTGGGGAGTTTGATATTACGTACAAGCCTCGAATGGACATCAAGGCACAGGCACTCGCTGACTTCGTGGTTGAATGTACCACTAACAACCAAGAAGTCAGGGGGGCAGGAAGGCAGAACACCCCAGCAAGGGCAAGATGAGACACCCCAAGAGGGAGAGAAGGATGAAGTTTAGAAGGAATATTGGGTGCCCTATTTTGATGGGTCAACAAAAATGAAAATAAGTGGAACTCACAATTGAATATGCCTTGAGGTTGAAGTTTTCAATGACCAATAACGAAGCTGGGCATAAAGACTTGATAGCCCAACTAGGCTCGACTATAGCCATGAGGGCCAAAAATCTTAAAGTCTGTGGAGACTCAAGGCCGGTGATAGCCCAAGTAAATGTAGATAAGTGAATGAAGATTTTGAAGCCAAAGATAAAATGATGGTGAAATACATGAGGATGGTAAAATCACAATTGGTATGGTTCAAGGAATGTCACCTTGAATTCATCTCTAGAGAAGATAATGTGATGGCTGATGCCCTGTCTAAATTTTCCTCGTCTAAAATCGAGAGTTGCACTAGAAGTGTTTACTATCAGGTCTTGGAGACCCCCACTATAGAGCACAAGTTGTTGACACCCATCGATATTGGAAGTTGTAGTGATTGGCTCCCTGATAATGCCTTGGAGGCACGAAAACTATCAGTAAGAGCATTGAAATATGCGTTGATCGAAGATCTTCTTTATACAAGGTCCTTTTTAATTCCATACTAATGTCTTGAATTTCAAAATCTTAACAAAAAATCTAAGCCTTGATGGCCAATAAGGCTGTTGCCTCAAATCAAGTTGGGTGTTTGAGTTCAAGGCCTGAAAATCAGGAACCATTGGCTAAATTCAAACTGAGGCAAGGTTCTATAAACAAGGTAGGAGGGTTAAGGTCCTCGAGTTCAAGAAAAAGTTAAGACCCGGAAGGTCCTGAAAACTAAGAAAAAGGTTGTTTGTGATCAAAATACTCTAAGAAATATGATGGGAGTTTTGAAACTCTGCACAAAATATAAGCCCAGATGGCCAACGAGGTTGTATGACCTGAATTAAGCTGGTTGATTGAATTCAAGACCTGAAAGTCAAGAAACATTGAATAAAATCAAGCAAAGGCACAGTCTTACAAACAAGGTAGGAGTTTTAAGGTCCTTGAGTCAAAATCAGGGATCAAAAACCAACCAAAGTATCCTAGACTTGAAGTCATGTGTTGAAAAATGAGGGAATTCCTTGAATAGAAAAACTAAGAGGCAAGACCTCCTTGATTAGAAACAAGGGGGGCAAGAATAAAAGAACGTCATCACAAATCCTTATCCTCGAATGAAAGGTTGTTGATAACCAACAACCATGAATGGATTCAAGGTTTCGAGTCAAGAATTAAGCCCTGATGGTCACTCAAACATACGTACGGATACTAGAAATACCCATGAAAAACTATTTTGGCTCCAAAAGTGCCCTAAATGACGTTTTTTGGGATCGAAAAGTAGGGCAAAAAGGAAGAATCGTATTTGCAAGACCTAGAGCTCTGAAATACCTTCGATTTGATATATCGTGGGTCTCATTTGGAGTAACGAGTCAAAAGTTACGGACGTTTTAGCACGTACCATTCTTTTTCGACAAAATACAAGTTGTTCGAGAAGCAAAGACCTCTTTGATAAGGGGGGCAAGGCCAGAGAAACTTTGTCACAAATTCTACATCCTACTATGAGGAGGGAAGGATATGGAAAGACCTACTCTAGAATATAGAGTATGGGTTTTGAATCCCAGCACAAAATATAAGCCTAGATGGCCAACGAGGTTGATTGTCCCGAATCAAGCTGATTGCTTGAGTTCAAGGCCTGAGATTCAGAAACCATTGAGTAAAATCAATCTAGGACATGATCCTACAAACAAGGAAGGAGGTTTGAAGTCCTTAAGTTTAAAACCAAGGATGAAAAACTAACCACGATATCCTAGACTCGAAGTCAGGTGTTGAAAACAAGGAAAGTCCCTACACCACCAAGTAAAGAAGTGAAGACCCCCAAGACAAGGGGGGCAAGGTTAAGGTTGTTTAAAACACCCTATTATAGGTACATAAGAATGCCTGGAAGCCAAGGGCAATAGTTTAACCAAAGGTTATTTGATATCAAGAGTTAAAGAAAGGTTTAGACCCGAAAGGTCCTGAAAACCAAGAAGTAGGTTGTTTGAGACCAAGGATCATCAAACTAATCAAGGTATCACAAAATCCTTTCTAGGAACAAGGAAGGGAGTTCAGGACAAGTTTTGATTTTGGTCAAAGTCAAAGTCAAAAGTCAAAGTCAAAGGTCAAAGTCAAATAGTCAAAAAATGGCAAAAATTCAAAAAAAAAAAATATTTTTTTTGGGGCCCAGCCGACCAGGCCTAGCCGACCAGGCACCCATGGCCGAATGGCCGACCAGGGTGAGCCGACCAGGCCACCTTGGGAGGGTGTTTGGAGGGGTTTCCGGAGACCTGTTTTTTAGGGTGTTTTCATGACCTTCCAGAACGCTCAAAAACGCTCCGTTTGAGCTCAAATTTGAGATTCAAGAACCTTGTGAGGTCCTCTACAAGCCTATGCAGGTGTACAAGTGTTTCCTTGAAATTGGAAAGGTGTTATGATCACGTACGAGACCTGGTTTGAAAACCAGCTTAGAATGAGGTATTTCGCCTCCAAAACGTTCAAAAATGCATATTTTCATGTGATTCTTCTTCATACCAGGAGATTATAAGAATCCCCATCATATAAGCTCAACTTCAAATTTGAGTTTAGAAATGCCAGGGGTGTTCAGAAACCGTGAGGGTGTTGAAAGACCCAGAAGGTGTTTCAAACACCTTCCAGGGGACCGTATTTCTTGCCTAGACAACTCAAAAATGGGTATATTCACTTGATTCTTTCTCCAACCAGGAGATTATAAGAATCCCTATCATATAAGATCAACTTCAAAATTTGAGGTTAGAAGTGTTAGGGGTGTTGAAAAATCAGGTCTGGTTTGAAAACCAGAAACCCTTGGCGTGTTCGAAACACCCCTCAGCCAACCAATATCAGCTACGAATCCATGATTCAAACATGATTGAAAGATTGAGGGTTTAAGAACATGAAGTTTCAAGCAATCAAGGTGATTTGTTTGAGAACAAGTTACTACAAAACTCTTAAGGAGGGTTTGAAAACACCTCTGGGTTGTCCACGCTATTTGGGCCATATCTCGAGCTCCGGATATCGGATTTGGACGATCTTACTGTCCACGCGAAGCTCATTAAATTCTCTATAGTCTTGGGTGGGTTCCAGCCACCCTTGGCCAAATGGCCGACCAGGGTTGGCCGACCAGGCCACCTTGGGGGAAAAATGGGTCCAGGTGTTTCGAACACCTGGACCCCTAGCTGATTTCGTTTGGCTCTAGAACGCTCAAAAATGGGTATTTTTACGTGATTTTTTTTCCGTCAAGGAGATTATAAAAATCTCTACAATATGGGCTTGACTTCAAAATTTGAGGTTAGGGTTTCGCTAATCGCAATTAGGGGGTGATTAGCCTCGATTATCAACGTTTAAGGACTTCCACTCAAGAATTAACCTATCCAAAGGTTAAAGGTGGATATCCTAATAGTAATTACATCAAGTGTGAACTAGTTGGCCTCGATCAAGGCCTTTATAGCCCCGTTTAGGGTTGTTTAGCCCCGATTAGGGCCAAAATAACGTCTTTTGCTCAAAAATTAGCCCTTATCAAGGCTTATGAGCAACGACCACCCAACATTAACCCCAACTTAGATAAGTTGAGGGGAATGAATCATTAATGAATTGATGGTAAAGGATCCTATGCACGAATTGCACTCGGATTAGTGTCTATGAGCTCAGAACGGCACTAATCCTATTCCCGAAAGGCTCAGAAATCTTGAGAGAAAGATTCGACAGGCCAAGGAACGTTTAACTTTCTTAAGTATTAACTTGGGAAAGGATTTTAGTCATTGTAAATGTGTAGGTCGCTCCACACTTTACTGTAAGACGATACCCTTGCAGGGCCGATGTGACCTTAAACTTCTACGAAATCAAGCTTTCCTAGAAGTTGGGGGGCAAATGATATGGGTAAAAAATAACCCTTAAAGGCATAATTAATGTGACATTTATTGGCCCATAAATATGGCCCAAAACCCTAGTTGGGCACTAAATTCGTAATTAATGGTCAGGCCCAAGAGAACGGCCCAAACCGGGGACGCCCGGTAAAAGCCTATCTCTAACATGGGTCTGATCCACAAACCAGGAACGTTCTAGAAACCAAGAACGTCCTAGAATATCCCCAGGATATTGTGTAGCCTCCAAGACACCTAATTCGACATGGAAACTAATTCCTAAAAGGAAGGAGTCAGAACCTTCCTCAATTACGGTGACTTATCCACCAAGTCTCCAAAACCTACTATAATTCTAAGGCTCCCACAGCCTCTATAAAGGGCCAGACCCCTCATCCTAGAACTACGTTGGCTTGATTCTCAACTCTGAGATACGTAGGCATCTTGTGAGGACCCGAATTAGGTCACGATAACACAAGCGCAGCCATTAAAGCACGAAGCTCACGAACCCTAGCCGCAATTCGATAACCCTACTTTTTATTCCACAACAGTGTGTAAGCATGGCAAGGGATCAGCGTAATATGGAGGAGATGTATGCTAATCTTTCTCTGGTGGATGAGGAAGAAGATGGGGTGTTAGTAGGAGAGGAGGAAGTGAGACAATTTAAGCAATCTTATATACTGGTGGGGCGTTTTCTGACAGATAAGAACATTAATTTCAACGCAATGCAAAACGTATTGGCGGCACTATGGCGTCCAAAGGAAGGGGTGGAAATTCATGACCTGGGAGGGCAATGGTATTCGTTTGTTTTCTATCATATCCTGGACATACAGAAAGTTGTAGATTGTGGTCCGTGGACATTCGAGCAAAGTTTACTAGTATTTCATAGAATTCAGGAGATAGAAGATCCAAATGTTGTGCCTTTGGATAAGATGGACATTTGGGTTCAATTGTATGATGTGCCCCGGGGTATGTTAACGGAGAAAATTATTCAGTCTATTGGCAATTCGGTGGGAACGTTTGTTAAAGCAGATCCGAGTAATGTAGATGGTTTCTGGAAGCAATATGTACGAGTTCGAGTAACAATGGATGTCAATAAACCTATTAAACGGAGAATGAAACTGGTGCTGCAGGGAGGTGAGTGGAGTTGGGTTAATTTTAAATATGAAAGATTGAGTATGTTCTGTTTCATGTGTGGGAAGCTTGGGCATTCAGATAGGGAGTGTGCTGTGGTGTATGCAAATCCAGAGAAAGAGGTAGAGAAGGCGTATGGAGTGTGGCTTCGAGCTCCTGGTAAGAATGTTAAAGCTCAAAATATTGGGGCTAAATGGCTTCGAAATGGAGGGCAACCATGGCAGACGGAAGGGTCAAGCAAAGGCCAAGGGGGAGGAGAGGCGGAGGCGCAATTCAGGGAGAGAGATGGAATAGTTAGCGTGATCCCAGGAAAAACGGATGCAGTTAGAGTAACTAACTGGATTGTTAGGGATGGCGTGGATCATGGGGGAATTCAAAATGCTAACCAGATGGATGTGATGGTGGAGGCGGGAGATACGGATTTAAATGAAAGGATATTATTGGAATCTAAACGTAAGAGGATTGAGATGGACCCGGGTAAGGAACTTAATGGGCTGGATATGTCTATTATGGATGGGCTTTTGAGCAGTGAGTCAAAAAACGGACCAGAGGCGGGACCTGTGTTTCAGGCCCGCCTAAATCAATGAGTGTTTTGGCTTGGAATTGTCGTGGTTTGGGTAAGCCACGCACAATTCGTCTCTTGAAAGAACTTACCCAGCAAAAGAAACCTAGTATAATATTTCTTTCTGAAACGTTAGTTAAAGAAAAAGTAATAAAAGATTTGTGTCAAAGTTTGCATTTTGCAGAGTGTTTAGCAGTGGATGTACAGGGGCATAGTGGTGGATTAGCGTTATTGTGGAAGAATGAAGGAGGTTGTAGGATCTTGGAAGCTAGGAGAAACTTTATTGATTTTGAAGTTGAAAATGATCAAATAGGGCGATGGCGGTACACGGGGTTTTATGGATACCCTGAACGTAGTCGTAGAAGGGAGTCGTGGGAGATGTTAAAGATGTTAGCAGAGAGATCAACTAGACCATGGTGCGTTTTTGGAGACTTTAATGATATGCTGTATGCTCACGAAAAAAGGGGGGGACGATGTCAGCCTATTAATTTGTTGCAAGGTTTTTCTGATACTTTGCGTGAGTGTGGGCTTATGGATATGGGTTTTTTCGGGGAACAATTCACTTGGGAATGGTCTAGGGGGAAGTTTAATTGGATTCAGGAAAGGTTAGATAGGGGTGTAGCTAATAAGGCTTGGCAGGAGTTGTTTCCGCTGGCGGAGGTTCAGGTGATGGAGGTGAGTACTTCTGATCACTTGCCTCTATTTATTGAGTTGAACAGGCAGGTGTATGTGGTTAGAAGCCGTCGTTTCAGGTTCGAGAATTTGTGGTTAAGGGAGCAGGAGTGTAAGAATATTGTGAGAAGTGAGTGGGATAAGGCTGAGGGGCTTGATATTGGAGAAAAAATTAGTAAATGTGGGATTAAGTTACAGGAGTGGGGGGAGGTTTAAGTCAGAGGTTTAAGCAGCAGTTACAGGATTGTAAATTGAGATTACGAAGGTTGAGATCAAGGCGAGATGTTCAGGGGACACAGCAATATGATAGGGTGCGATGGGAGTACTTGAACTTGCTGGATAAACAGGAAGTTTATTGGAAACAGAGGGCTAAGCAACATTGGTTGCGTGAAGGGGATAAGAACACTCGATTTTTTCATCAGTATGCATCAACAAGAAAAAGAAACAATAGTATTGAGAGGATAAAAAATAAAGAAGGGGAGTGGCAGGACACACCTGGGAGTGTGCAGTGTGTAATTGAAGAGTATTTTACTGAGTTATTCAGAACAGTAAATATGGATGGAAGACTATCAGAGTATGAACAGGTAAAACAGGTTTCAAGGGAGGAGAATGAAGAGTTGGTAGCAGAGTTTACGGTGGATGAGGTTAAGCAGGCAGTCTTTTCGATGCATCCTGACAAGTCGAGTGGTCCAGATGGATTCAACTCTGCGTTCTATCAGGCTTTCTGGGACATTGTGCAGGTAGATGTTGTTAAATTTTGTCGTAATTTCATGGAAACAGGGTGTTTATCAGAGGGGGTGAATGATGCGTTAGTGTGCTTGATTCCTAAAGTTAAGAAACCTCAAACGATGGGTGATTTGAGACCAATCTCATTATGCAACGTGCTTGTTCGAATTTTATCAAAGGTGTTGTCTAATAGATTTAAAAAGTGTTTGGGGTCTATAATCTCGGATACACAAAGTGCATTTATAGAAGGGAGGTTGTTAACCGATAATGCATTGGTTGCCTTCGAAATCAATCATTATATGAGGAGGAAAACACAAGGAAAAAAGGGAGTTGCAGGGTTAAAGATTGACATATCTAAGGCTTATGATAGATTGGAATGGGGATTTATACAGAATATGATGAGTAAGTTTGGGTTCAATCAACAGTGGATTGCGAGGGTGATGTACTTCATTCGGTCAGTTAAGTACAGTTTTATTCATAATGGTGTAGTGTTTGGGAATCTTAGTCCGGAACGTGGAATTCGTCAGGGGGATCCAATTTCTCCGTATATCTATATAATGTGTGCGGAGGGGCTTACTGCAATGATTCGAAGAAACGAGGAGGTTGGGTTGATAAAAGGGTGTAGGATTGCTACGGGGGCCCCTAGGATCTCTCATCTTTTGTTCGCAGACGATTGCTATTTATTTTTCACAGCCACGAAAATGGAGGCACAGGTAATGAAGGGGGTGTTGCAGAGGTATGCTAATATTTCTGGGCAAATTATTAATTATAATAAGTCTGCTATTACCTTTTCAACGAATACTTCGAATGAGGATCGTAATGAGGTGTGTGCTCAGTTGGGGGTTCAGGAAAAACATGATCTAGGTAAGTACTTGGGTATGCCTATGAGGGTGGGTCGTAATAAATCGGAGGTGTTTAACTTCTTGGTGGATAGGGTGAATCAAAAGTTGCAGACGTATGGTATGCAGAAGGTGTCGAAAGCAGGCAAGGTAACTTTACTTAAGACTGCAGCTCAGTCTATTCCTAATTTTTGGATGGGGTTGTTATTGTTGCCTCGGGAGATATGTGATAGAATCGAAAAAAGTATGAATGCGTATTGGTGGGGTGGTGGGGGTAATGGGAAGGGAATTAAATGGTTGAGGTGGGAGAAATTATGTGAGGTGAAGGAGATGGGGGGATTGGGTTTTCGGAAGTTATTGGATTTTAATGTGGCTATGTTAGGTAAGCAAGCATGTCGTTTGATTACTTGTGCTAATCCTCTGGTTACGAGTTTAATGAAAGCCAAGTATTATCCTCAGAAGAGTTTTTTAGAAGCTGAGTTAGGACCAAATCCTTCATACATGTGGAGAAGCATTATGGCTGCTCAACAGATGGTTAAAGAAGGATGTAGGCGTAAGATTGGGGATGGGAAAGAGACGAGAGTATGGCATATTCCCTGGTTACCTTGCTCAGATAATGGGTGTATTACAAGTGACTTTCATACGGAATTGGAGGATGCTGTAGTACACAATCTTATGCAAGAGAATCAGAATGGGTGGGATGAGGAAATTCTAAATGATTTGTTTAATGATCGGGATAGAATGTTGATTCAGCAAGTACCCATACCTGGACGTAGTAGGGCTGATTCTTGGTATTGGCTAATGGAGGAGAAGGGGGTTTATTCGGTTAAGAGTGGGTATAGATTAATTTGTGGGGAGAGTACAGGTGGTGAGGACGGTTTTTGGAAGCAGCTGTGGGGGCTTAAGTTGCCTGGCAAAGTTATTAATCTTGTGTGGAGGGCGTGTAAGGGTGTGATGCCTACTGCTACAGAGCTAGTTAAGCGCATGATGAATATGAGTCAGATTTGTACATGGTGTCATTTGGGGGCTGAAACACCAGTACATGTTTTGTTTACATGTAGCTTTGCTCAGGAGCTGTGGAGTCGAGTAGGAATGCATGAGGTTCTCGGAATAGAGAATGATATATCGGTGCTGCAGGTGTTTAAACAGGTGTTCAGCAGTAGTACTCGTAATAAGAAAGTAATGTTGGGGCTGTATTGTTGGAGTTTATGGTGGAGACGCAATTCATGGGTGTGGGATAGAAAACCGGTTTCTGCGTTTGGGGTTCAGTCGATGGCAGTAGGTATGTTACGGGAATGGCAGCAGAGTCAGGAGAGGGATGGAAGTGAGCAAGGTAGGATTGCTAATCGTAGTAGTCGGTGGTGCAGACCTCCTCAAGGGTGGGTTAAAGTTAATATCGATGCATCGTGTCATGCTCAACAGGGATCTATAGGAGTGGGTTGCGTTGTTCGTGATGAGAATGGGAATTTTCTTCGAGCTCGTGGAAGTAAAGTAACAGGTCGATGGAGGGCTAGAGAAGCAGAAGCTTTAGGTCTTAAGGAAGCATTGAATTGGATTGGGAAATGGAGGAGAAGTAAGTGTGTTTTTGAAATGGACGCAAAGGTGGTTGTTGACGCGATTCATGGTGATGGGGGTAATTCCAGGTTTCATACGATTATTGAAGATTGTGTGGAAATTATTAAGCACTTTCATGAAGTGTTAGTTCGTTTTGAACATAGATCTGCGAATAAAGTAGCACATGTATTAGCACACGCTACTTGTTCTATGACAGGTCCTATGGAGTGGTTAGAAACTGCTCCTGATTTTATGATTTGTAATCTTTTTTCGGATGAATTTTAACATATGCAAATGCTTTTATTCAAAAAAAAATTAAAAACATTTCTTTACGTATCTATTTAAATGTCACATTATGTAGCAGTACCAATATGTAGACTACTCATTACGAATCACAAACTTGTCACAACTTATATTCAAAAATGTATGACAGAAATAGAAGAATACCATTATTTTTTCTTACTTTGATTTATTAATTAAACTAAAATAGCATAACTGCAAACTCAAGAGATGTGTCGTCTTTGAACTTGCAAGAAGCCATGGTTTCTTTGGAAGCGTCCACTTTAAGTTGTTAGTTAACCACTTAAAATTTTAAGCTTAAAGCTTAGTTCAAAAAATTTAATTACTTTTTTTTAACTTTTTTTCTCACATCAATTTCTATATATTTGAGACATTTTTAATTCGTATTTTATTCTTTGCGAATATTTGTATTTTAAACTTTTATTTTATGTTTAAAAAATATATATTTCTATTTTCTTATGCAATTTTTTTAAAAAAAATAAATTATTTTAAGTAAAATTAGCCAAACAAATACATCTAATTTAGAACCTATTTGGGTTCAACTAAAAAATGTTACTTAAAACACTTAAAGTGCAACTTAATCGCTTTAAGTGAAAAGTGATAATTTTAACTTTAAGTTATCTATTTGGCTAAGTTTACTTAAAGTAAATTTATTTTAAAAAAAAATTGACTATATTTGAAATTTATGTTTTTTAAACATAATATAAAAATATAAAATACAAATATATGCAAGGAATATAATATGAGTTAAAAGGTGACTCAAATATATAAAAATTGATATGAGAAGAAAAAAAGTTGAAAAAAATACCTAAATACTTAAATTTTTTGAACTAAAATTAACTTCTTGAAAAATTTAGTGTATACAATTTTCATTTTAATGGACCGAAAAAAATATAAATCCCCCAAATTAAAATTTTAATATTTTAATTTTCACTTAAAACTAAGTTAACCTTGGAAGTGGAAACACAAAAAGATTGTGTCCAAGCTGCTGGTTTTGATTTTGAAGAGAAAAAAACATTGTCAATGGGTCATGGGCTCTCAAGTGTGAGCTCTAAAGGAAGTAATTCCTTATGGTCCATTTAAAGACAAATAGAGCAAAATGCAGATTTGGAAAATATGAATCAACTGCAGAGATCAGCTTTTTAATCATTCATTCATGATATTCAATGATAACAGTCTCCATACATATAGGTGACAGATGAGAACAAATAACAAATTAGGAAATGAAATGACAATCAAATCCTCATAGCAACATAACTAACAAACTAGCTAGAGGAAAACAAGGACATTTATTATAGAGAGTGGTCCTGCAGGTGCATGAGAACAAAATGAGGTGTCAAGGTAGTGATGTGGCCACAGCAACACAGCAACATATTTCATTCTGCATTACTCCCCTTCAAGCTGAGCTGGAGGTGTAATGGAAGCTCCAAGCTTGTCAAGAAGGTGATAATGTTGCTTGACAGAAAGAGGTTTTGTCAATATGTCTGCCAGTTAAGAACCAGAGGGAACATGAGCCGTTTTGATTTCTCCAGCCTTGACTTTGTCTCGAATGAAGTGGCAATCCACTTCGATGTGCTTAGTTCTAGCATGCATTACTGGATTTGCTGCAATAGAGAGTGCTGTCATGTTGTCACAGTTCAAGACTGCAGGCGGTAAAGAGGAGAGACCCATGTCTTTAAGCAGAGCCGACAGCCATGTAATTTCACAAGCAGTCAATGCCATGGAACGATATTCTGCTTCAGCAGTTGAGCGAGCAACGACCTGTTGTTTTTTAGTTTGCCAGCTGACAGGAGAATCACCAAGAAGGAGACAAAATCCAGAGGTTGAACGACGAGTCACAGGACAATTAGCCCAATCACTGTCTGAGTACGCTTGTATGTGATGACTGGAGGTAGAGGCTAGGAGAACACCTTGAGATGGATTACCCAACATATAACGAAGTAGTTTTTTTGCTGTTTGAAGATGAACATCAGTAGGATGATGCATGAACTGGCTCAAGATATGCACGGCAAAGACAATATCAGGACGAGTCACTGTCAAATAGATCAGTTTTCCAATCAACCTTTGATACGGATGAGGATCTATTAGAGGTGTGCCAGTTGTTGGTGTCAACTTCTGGTGTGAATCTAAAGGCAACTTGAGAGGAGAAGAATTTGTCACACCAAACTCACGTAGAAGATCCAGGGTGTATTTCTTCTGAGAAACAAAGAAACCATCTGAGGAACGAGTAATTTCTAGCCCCAAAAAATAACTTGCTGGACCAAGATCTTTCATGTGAAACTGTTTTGCTAACATCTCTTTAAGATAGTCAATTTCAGATTCACTGTTTCCAGAAATAAGTAGGTCATCAACGTAAACAAGAACCAAAGTAATGAATGTACCAGAGGTCTTAGTAAACAAACTGTAGTCGGTTTTTGATTGCTCATATCCCAGAGTCAGTAACACGTCAGACAATTTACTGAACCATTGACGAGGTGCTTGTTTAAGCCCATACAATGACTTCAAAAGTTGGCACACCCATTCACCAGTTGACCACTTCTCATCACAATTCGATTCAGCAACAATTCGTGATCCCATACCAGTATATCCTTGAGGAAATTTCATGTACACGACTTCATCAAGATCTCCATTCAAAAAGGCATTAGAAACATCCATTTGCACCGTTGTCCATCCTTGTATTGCAGCGACAGCCAAGAGTGTACGAACTGTTGTCAGTTTCGCGACTGGAGCGAAGGTCTCTGCATAATCAACCCCATACACCTGTTTACAACCCACGACAACGAGTCTGGCTTTGTACCTTTCAACTGACCCATCAGGATTGTACTTTGTCTTGAAAATCCACTTGCACGCAATTGATTTTTTTCCTGGTGGAAGCTTAGTAATTTTCCAGGTGCCATTTTCTTCCAATGCAATCAGCTCCTTGTTCATTGCTTCTCTCCAATGTTCACACTGCACAGCTTGTTTGAAGCTTGTAGGATCAGTACTGAGTGTCAAGTTTGCAGAAAAACACTGAAATTGATCTTCTACTGGCAGATTAACGACACTAACCACATTTGCATACGACTTAACATTATTCACATAATCTCAAAACCAGGCAGGTCTGTGTGAAGTTCGTGATGACCTTCTGATTTCAGGTGATGCATGAGGAGAATCGACAGTGCTCTCTGTTGTATCATGTGTCTGCACTTCACCAGTCACAATGTCATCGTGACAATAGACATCAGGCTGTTGCATACTCACAGGTGTAGGTTGTATGTAAGTGTCTGGACTTGCACCATTGAGAGGAAACACTGATTCATGAAAAATCACATCACAAGAGACAAAGGTTTTTCTTGTTGTTAAATCCAAAAGAGTATAGCCCTTTTGAGCAAAGGGGTATCCAACAAACACATATGGCACTCCCCTTGGTCCAAACTTGTCACCAGTGTGAGCAGGATTCGCAGCAAATGCCAAACATCCATAAGCCTTTACACGATCATAATCAGGCAGTTTATCAAACAACACTTCATACGGTGTTTTGTTTCCCAAAACCTCTGTTGGAAGTCGATTAATTAAATAAACTGCAGCAAGCACACACTCACCCCAATGTTCCAAAGGCAGACCAGCTTGAAAACGAAGGCATCTAGCCACTTCAAGAACATATCTATGCCTTCGTTCCACACGAGAATTTTGCTGTGGAAGATTCACACAAGATGTCTGGTGCACAATGCCATTATCAGCATAATACTGCTTGCAGTTAGCATCATTAAACTCTGCTGCGTTATCCGACCTTATAGTCTGCAACCTCTTTTTAAAATGCACACCAACATAGTTACAAAAAGATTTTATGGTTGCCAAGTAATCAGATTTTTGATGGAGAAGATATACCCAAGTTACTCTGGAGTAATCATCTACTATGGTTAGGAAATGTTTATACTTGCCCCTTGTAGCTACCTTATACGGCCCCCATGTGTCCACATGAATCAACTCAAACTTGTCAGAAGCATGTGAAGCACTCGAGTCAAATGAGAGTTTAGCAAATTTGGACATGGGACATGTCACACATATTTTATCAACTGACAAAGCATGATGTTTAAGATAAGGGATATACCTCAATTTATCCAGTGGTACATGACCCAAACGCTTGTGCCAGAGAGCATAGTCAGACACCAAGTGCTTTGACACAGAATTCACCACAGGAGAATCATCTTTGAGATAGTACAGCCCGTTCTGAAGGACACAAGTAGCCCTTGTTTGTTTTGTAGAGGCATCAACAACAGTGCACCCTTGTGGATGAAAATTGACCAGACAATTGTTATCTTGGGACAACCTGTGTATAGAAAGAAGGCTATGCTGAAATTGGGGCACATAAAGAATCCTTTTTAGAATAAGACCATTTTTCATTATTAAGTTGCCAATATGAATTATTCTTGTGCTGGCCCCTGTTGGCAGCTTAATATTTAAATCAGAGGGAGCCTTCTGAACGTTGCAAAGTTTCTCAAGACTGTTGGTCATGTGATCACTGGCACCAGAATCGACAATCCAGGTCTTGTCATCAACAGTTGACATGTGACTAGACACCATTCCAGGAAAACAATATTCGAGCTAATCATCAGTTACAGAGGTTGCATTATTGGAAGTAGGAGGAAATATTTTTAAAAGTTATTGAAGTTGTTGAGTAGTCAAGTTAATAGCTGCAGTTGAAGTAGCATTATTAGCTTGCCTAGGTTGTCTGGAGGCATTAGAAACAGGCCTCGAATTAAAGGGTTTATACTTGCGATGCCAACGTGGATAGCCAACTACCGTCCAACATCTATCAGCACTATGATTTTTCTGACCACAGACATGACAAGGAGGGCCTTTGTATTCATTCTGAGACCTTCCATACATAGCAGCCACATCTGTAGTAGCTAAAGGAAACAAATCCTTTTGAGATTCTTCTTGTTGCAAAGTAGAAAATGCAACTTCAACACTAGGAAGTGGGTCACGCATCAAAAGTTGAGAACGAATAGCGGCATATGTATCATCAAGACCATTTAAAAATTGAAACAAACGTGACTCAGCTTTATTGTTCTCAATAGCAGAGACAAAGTTTGTAACATCTGTAGCAACAGTAATCACAGGCAATATATTCATGGATTCAATCTCCTCCCAGAGACTACTTAAGGTAGTAAAGTAATCATTTAGTTTCATGTTATTTTGTTTAAGAGCAAACAGATCTCGAGTAAGCTTGTATTTTCTAGAACCATTGCACAACAAGAAACGTTTTTCTAGTTGAGACCATACCTCAGAAGCAGAGTTAACGAAGAGAATAGACTGTTTGATGCTATCAGAGACATTGCTGTGCAACCAAGAAATGACAAGATCGTTACAAGTGTCCCACTGAGCTGCTTGGACTGCATCAGCTGTATCTTTGACAATAGTTCCATTCAAAAAACCAAGCTTGCGTTTTGCAGAGATTTGTATTTCAAAAGAACGTTTCCAAGATCTGTAGTCTGCAGCACCTTGAAGCTTGGAGACACTAACAGATAAAGGACCATCTGAAGGATGAATGAACAACGGATTTTGCATATCCGCAAAAGTAAATCTCGCACCATTCGCCATGAAAAGAGGACAAAGGTGTGAACTTTCTCAGATCTGAAAAAAAATAGATAGAGAAAGGATGAATGAGAAAGCTGACAAAAAAAGCTACGTTGATTTCTAAAGAAAAACACCAAATGAGCATGGAAAAGGCTCTGATACCATAAAGACAAATAGAGCAAAATGCAGATTTGGAAAATATGAATCAACTGCAGAGATCAGCTTTTTAATCATTCATTCATGATATTCAATGATAACAGTCTCCATACATATAGGTGACAGATGAGAACAAATAACAAACTAGGAAATGAAATGACAATCAAATCCTCATAGCAACATAACTAACAAACTAGCTAGAGGACAACAAAGACATTTATTATAGAGAGTGGTCCTGCAGGTGCATGAGAACAAAATGAGGTGTCAAGGTAGTGATGTGGCCACAACAACACAGCAACATATTTCATTCTGCATTACCATTTGTAAACCCATGATAATGCCAGGCGCCCGCTACTTCCGACAGGTAAATATATATAGAGAAAAAAGATATATCTCCGGTAATTTTTTGAGATAGGAATAAATTTATTGGGCCCGCAGGACTAATTAATAAAATTTTAAATAAATCTTGATTTTACAAAATTGCCCCCCAAATTTACATATAAAATATGTATATCTCTGGGAACTTACCTAAGATACATCTTAGGTTCATATATATATTCCTATTAATTGAAAAAATTAGGATTTATCATCCAAATATTTCTTGTATAGGAGTAGAGTTTAAAAAAAAAAAAAATTGGCTACTTCTCTTTATTAGACACTTCCTCATTTCCTCTTTACCTATTTTGACTGTATATTTAAAATTATTATAGTTTCCAAATTCTTTTTATAAATAAAAATATACAACTAAAATTTTAATTCACAAAAAAATATTAATAATAAATATTAAGTTTTTGAGCTTTTTTCATAAATAAATAGGAAAAAGTAAATTTTTGCACATTTACTTTTGTTAAAAATAGCTATTTGCAATTTTACCAAACTATTTGCAATTTTACTATACTAAGTTTCAAAATTGCAAAAATACTAGGTCCCCCCTCCTCCCTCCTTTCCTCTCTCCTCCCCGACTTCCTTCGCCAGTGTACTTTTTTTTTTTTAACCCTAACCCTTCCCCTCCCCCCTCCCCCCTTTATGTATGGCGACTCATTCCTTCGCCGCCTGTACTTTTTTTTTTTTTAAGGTGAGGTGCTATTTTGGTTGATTTTGGTTGCAACTTAATGCAACCACATTCAACCAAATGCAACCACATTCAACTTTTTTTTTAAGGTGGGGTGATTTTCGTGGATTTCGGTTGCAAGGCCCCGCCAGGGGCAATATTCAACCAAATGTAACCACATTCAACTTTTTTTTTAAGGTGGGGTGCTATTTTGGTTGAATTTGGTTTGCAACCATAATCAACCACATTCAACACTTTTTTTTTAAGGTGGGGTGCTATTTTGGTTGATTTTGGTTTGAAACCATAATCAACCACATTCAACGTTTTTTTTTTTTTAGATGGGGTGCTATTTTGGTTGATTTTGGTTTGCAACCATAATCAACCACATTCAACACTTTTTTTTTATTTTTTTTATTTTTTTTATTTTTAAGGTGGGGTGCTATTTTGGTTGATTTTGGTTTGCAACCATAATCAACCACATTCAACACCTTTTTTTTTTTTAAGGTGTGGTGCTATTTTGGTTGATTTTGGGTTACAACCATATTCAACCACATTCAACACTTTTTTTTTAAGATGGGGTGTTATTTTGGTTGATTTGAGTTGCATGGCCCCGCAGGGGCAACCACATTCAATTGCATGCACCCACATTCAACCGAATGCAAACACATGCAACTTTTTGTTTTTTAAGGTTTGGTGATTTTGGGTTGCATGGCCCCGCAGTGGCAATATTCAACTGAATGCAACCACATGCAACTGAATGTAACCTCATGCAACTAAATTTCTGAATTCAAGTTCCATTTTTCAATTGTCATTTTCGACCTCATTTTTGGACTATATATATATATATATATACATATCCTAAAAAGAGGTCGAAAATGATATTTGAAAAATGGAACTTGAAATCAGCTACTTAATGCAACCACATGCAACTAAATTTCTGATTTCAGGTTCCATTTTTCAAATGTCATTTTCGACCTCATTTTTGGACTTTAATATATATATTAAAGTCCAAAAATGAGGTCGAAAATGACATTTGAAAAATGGAACTTGAAATCAGCAACTGAATGCAACAAGTTGAATGTGGTTGCATTTGGTTGAATATTGCCCCTGGCGGGGCCTTGCAACCCAAATTCACCCACCTTAAAAAAAAGTTGAATGTGGTTGCATTTGGTTGAATATTGCCCCTGGCGGGGCCTTGCAACCGAAATCCACCAAAATCACCCCACCTTAAAAAAAAAGTTGAATGTGGTTGCATTTATTTGAATGTGGTTGCATTAAGTTGCAACCAAAATCAACCAAAATAGTACCTCACCTTAAAAAAAAAAAAAAAAATACAAGCGGCGAAGTACAGGCGTCGAAGGAATGAGTCGCCATACATAAAGGGAAGGGGAGGGAAGGGGAGGGGGGGTTAGGGTAAAAAAAAAAAGTACACAGGCGAAGGAATGAGTCACCGGGGAGGGGAGGGGAGGGGAGGTATATATATATATATATATATATATATATATATATATATATATATATATATATATATATATATGTATGTATGTTAACAATTAGAAAGCACTAAAACAATAAATGTGAAAGCTGCTCCAACGCCCCCAAATAGAGCCCGGATCCTTTATTTCATTCTTCATTGTTATTTTAAGTAGGTCCCGTCAAGAACATTCTTTTAATATTAAAAAGAGTAGGGGACACACAAGGTATAGAGGATCCATACTCCCCAGATACATTTCAGAGTGTGTATAAATTCGGAAGGACACGAGAAACGAAATAGTAGTAATAGCAGAGGTCTTATAAATGTTGATTCCAATTTGACTAGTTACCTAGAACTGCATTCATTCCTAAATTTGGAAATTGCAAAACTACCACTCTCACACGCCCCGCTGTCTATGAATTTACACTTCTGCTGCATTTTTGCATGTACGTGTCTCTTGTATGTATTGTGCTGCTTTTTATTTAAGTTAATTGCTTAAATAAGTAATCATACAGAACTCCAGATGAGTTAAACAAGTAGCTCTCCGCCTCTCCCTTTCCATTATGATGGACGGTTTCGTTTCCTCTTACTTTGTCTTAGAGTTTGTTCCCTTTCTACTAATATTTTAGCCACTGTTTTGTTCCTTTCCTTTTGTAATGCTAATGCATGACCCTGGAACTGGATTGTCTTCAAACTATTCTGTCTTTCGTATTGCAAATAACATTGTATCATTACATTCATACTTGGCCCCATAATTTATTCAGTTTGACTTTTCAAAAATAATTTGGTTAATTTTGATCAACAAATTAAATATATTAAATCAAAATATATATTCAAAAAATGTCATAAAAAAGTTTGATCACATGTTTTACGAATTAATTTGTGAATTTGTGAAATTATATTTCCTCCGTTTTACTTATTAATTAAGTTTGACCAAATTTTGGTAATTTTGATCAAATTAACTAATTTTATAACAAAAATTACTTGTATTACATGATTATAAAATTTTTTAAAAAAATTACTATCACGAAATACATTTATCGTATTATAAGATTCAATTTTCAAATTTAAAAAACATGAAAAGTCCAAATATTATTTGAGGTCAAAACATGCTTAGTTTGATCAACAAAAATCATGACAAACTAAGTGAAATAGAGAGAATAATAAATATTTCTAGATTGTTATAAATTTAATTTGGAAAGTCAATTTTAGACAAAAAAATATGGAACAGGAGGAATAAAATCATAGTACTATACAAATAATAAGTGTAAAATTAAGATCTTTATCCAACAAATTCTCGTTAAATAACTGATTCTATCATAAAAAATATATATTCGATCTAACCAACCATCATAACAATATTTTTGTCGATAATTTTCTTAATAAAGTAGGAAAAAAAAGAGAGAAAAAGTAAAATTTTATTATATTTAAATTTGTTCTTGATTACAATCAAAATAATGAATTATTTGATAATAATATTATATATTTTAATATCCTCCAACCCAATTTCATGTTGCTAAATCGAAAGTTTGCCAAACAAAAACAAAACCAGTATTCAAACATCCAAAATTGCACCACTGAAAACAAGAACATTCAAAATGGTCCAAAAAATGAAGTCAAGAATTTAAACAAACCCTACACTTCGAAAGGAATTCAAAGTTGCAGTGATAAACGAGAGAACAAATACAATCCTAATGTATTTGAACCGAAACCAAATCTAACATGAAAATTCAATCGACAAAAAAAAAAAAATTAGAACCATCACGTCATCCAATATTCAATTGAAACAAAAGAAATCTACAACCAAAGAACACACGAGAAAATCAAAATAAACGGTAAATAACGAATATAATACCAAAATTTAAACGAATAATAAATCCAATTCTACAAATTACATCCAAATGTTTATCAAACAAATACTTAATCCTAATCCAAATCTAAATCTGAATTCAAATCTAATCAATAAAACATATTCAAATCTATTCAGTAAATTGTATTCAAATCTTATAGCAATACAAAACCAAAATCGAATCCAAATTCTTATCTAAATTATAATTGAGAAATCAATTTATAATCCTAAATGAATAAAGAAAGAAAGAGATAAGAAAGGATAGAGAAACAATAACACGGCTCAAAACAATAAAGAAAAAAAGAAAAAATTACAAATGTGTCTAAAACTATTCCTTAATAATAATATTATATATGTTAACACTTTTGAAAGAGTCAAACATGACAAAAACAAACGGTACAAATCTATATATACTAATCGTTTCTTTTTCTAATTTTACATTTAATTTACCATTTCAATTTTCATTATATTAAAATTTGTTTTATTCTTTTTAATAATGATTATCTATATATTTAGGATTGAGGTTGAAAGATTGGGCTAATTTTTGATGTTAATGTGAAAAATTCGTAGAAATTTTTCTGGTTACGTTAGTTGATTTTGCGTTTTCCGGAGTTCCAACGGTCGGATCGCCAATGGTGTGTACACGTCTGGATATTTCACAAGCAGTTAGTGTGGTCAGTAGATTCATGACAAATCTTGGTAAAGCACATTGGCAAGGAGTGAAATGGATACTACGATATTTAAAGGGTACTGTGGACAAAGGTTTATGCTTTGGTGGTGATACATGTAAGGTTGGCGAATTTGTGGACTCGGATTATGCAGGTGATCTTGACAGGCGACGATCTACTGGTTATGTGTTTAGTATACATGGTGCTCCAGTTAGTTGGCGATCGATGTTGCAAGCTACAGTGTCACTTTCTACTACAGTGGTCGAGTACATGGCTATTGTAGAAGGAGTGAAGGAAGCATTGTGGTTATGGGGTTTTCTATGTGATTTGGGGATTGAGCAGGATCATGTTGACTTGTGCGATTCACTTGGCTAAGAATCAAGCTCATCACGCGCGTTCCAAACATATAGATGTCAGGTATCACTTTGTGCGAGATGTCATAGAGGATGGTGATGTTTCTCTATTGAAAGTGCACAAAAATAAAATCCAGCAGACATGTTAGCCAAGGTGGTGACAGGGAGCAAGTTTCAACACTGTTTGGACTTGCTAAATATCATCCGGTGTTGATTGCCCTTCGGGACGATGTTAGGTTGAGATGGAGATTTTACCATATGGTGTGAACTACGATGGCTTGATCCGAGTTAAGGGTACATAGGCAGCTATGGTAATATGGTGCAGCCGATTGGGGTTTACATATCAATGCTTTCATGGTATTCTTGGGGTTTGTCCATAATTTGAGGTTTATCAAATGATGTACGAGGTGGAGAATTGTGAGGTTTAAAGTTTGGGTTAGGTTTTGGTGCTAATGTGAAAAATTAGTAAAAAAAATTGTGGTTGCGTTAGCTGTTTTGTTTTTGCGGTTTCCAGGATTCCAACGGTCGAATCGCCCTGAATTTTGGACAGCGTCTTCCTTATTCATGTATCTAAATTCTGAACGGTGGAGATTGGATTTAGAGGTGCAGAAGGCCAGTTTATTGAGGTAGGAGCAGGGATTATAATCTGAAATACTTGATCCGATGAAGATCCGAAATAGATCAAATTCGAAAAAAATATTGTCCGAACAGAATATGAATCAAAGTACTATATCTGTTCTAAATTGCAAACTAAAACATCTATACCGAAAATTATGTGATAAAATAATACTATTGAGATTATATTTTATTTCTCTCTCTGACTCAAAATATTCTATATTTTAGGAAACAAAAGTTTCAAGATATTATATTTGTATCAAAATATTCGTGTATAGTAAATATTTTATTTTAGAAATAAAAAGGAATGTTATTATTTATTCTATAAAATAGGTATTAAATATACTGCATATCTACACATGTTGAACCTTCATATCTCCTACATACACAAGTTTAGTAATTAGTAAGTTTGTGATTTGTAATTAACTATATTTTTTTTTACATAAAATAAGGTAATAACTAATAAATAACTAATAATTATTGCTAATTATTAAATAATGGTTTTTAAATAACTACTCATTCCTAATATGTGTATCAACTCATCCCGTCATGATTCTTGTCAAACAAATTAAAAACCTAATAAATATTTTTTTAACATTTTTTTGTTAAATATAAAATTAAAAAATTATTCTACAAGTCTATTTCTCATCTAATTGAATTTTTTTTTAAATGATTAAGAAATAAAGTCCATTTAGTAATATAAATGATTAAATGAAACTTATTAACTATAATAATATATTCATTTTCAACCACCTAAAAAAATCTTGATCACTTAAAAAATCTTTAAAAGACAAAATAAAAATTTAGATTAAAAAATTGTCACGTACAATTGAATATGATTGAAAGTTGAATTAAGATATGTAAATCAATAATTTTTTTTTTAAAAATAGTGTTATATATTTTTCGACTTTTGCTTGAAACATCGAGCAATATTGCATGTATGTATAATTAAATTATATATGGTATAGTATATATTCAATAATGACAAAATTTAAAAAACCGAAATTAACTTTTAAATTTGTGAGAAGTGAAAATAAAGGTAAATTTAACCTATATTTTAAAAATAAATGGATAATATATAATATAGCAAATATTATTTGAGAAAAATGGGCCTGAGGTTACAACCTCAGGGATTTCTCATAAGGTTATAACACAAAGACCCTATAAATTAAGTGACCCCGTAGGGGTATTTTTGTAAATATTTATTTTTTCTCAGTAAATTTACCTAAATACCCTTAAAATTGTATTGAAAAGCTTTTAACCTCAGGGAGAACCCTGAGGTCATCCTCAGGCACATGAAACCCATATTATTTTGTTAAAATTATAATATTATACATAAAGCAAACATATTATTTTATATAATTGGTCCAAGTAGAGATTAAAAAAATAATATTAAATATTCAAAAAACAATAAAGTTTAATATTACTCAATTGAGTATTTATTTTCGCGTTATAACTATACTTCTACAAACTTACTAATGACATTTATTTAGTTTCAATGATAATTCAAAATTGATACAACATAAATGAAATCAAATGTTTTCGATCTGACAAAATCCAATCTGAAAAGATCTGAACCGACTTTTATCTGATCTTAATCCGAAATTTATCCGATTTTAATCTGAAATCGACCTGATCCGAAACTAGACCGGAACCGATTAAAATTTTGTAAATCCAATTCTAGACCCGAACCGAATTAGATCCGATCCGATCCGAATTGTATCCAAATATATTGAAACCGGAAATTGATCCGATCCGAAATGAATCCAATTCAAAACCGATCCGATTATCCGATTTACCAGGTCTAGTCATGACTAATGACTATCGTGGCTCTTCTTCCGTGAGAGGTGGCAAACATTCACAATGCAAAGCTGTCACTTAAATATTCTACAGTACATACTACAATCAACTAGTTTATTGGGTCATGACATATTTTATGTATTTTGAACAGTGTTCTAAAAATCGGTTGAGGCGGCGCCTAAGCGGCCGCCTAGGCGCCACCAAAACGCCCCGAGGCGGGGTTAGGCGGAGATTTAGGCGGTTTTTCGTATAAATCGACCAAAAAATGGATAAAATCGGCCTAGGCGGTCAAAAAGCGGCCTAGGCGGTCAAAAATCGGTTGAATGGCGGTCAAAAAATGGTCTAGGCGGTCAAAAATCGGTAAAAAATATTGAAAACTTTAAAAATCGGCAAAAATATTTAATAAATAAAATATTAAAAATAATATTTAAATACAACCGATTAATGCTCCGATTAATCCCCGCCTACCCGATTAGGCGTTAGGCGGTACCCCAACTGCCCTGGACCGCCTAGCGATTTCTGGAACACTGATTTTGAATGAAACATTCACCAGTTATCACGTAATACATATGATACTTATGTCTCATTTTCATTGGTTATCTCCAGTGTTCAGAAAATGCTAGGCAGATCTAGGCGGTGAACCAATCTTCTAATGATTAATCGTCTAGGTGGCGATTAATCGGAACATTAATCGGATTTAATGTTATTTTTTATATTAAAAAATAATCATTTTAAAGTCAACAAATAATTTTTATACAAGTAAAATATAGAAGGCCAAACCAAGCAAGAAACAAATATAAAAAATTTACCTTATTAAAAAAAAATTATTTCTTTCTTATTAAAAAAATGTATATTTACCTTTATACCCTTACTCTGACCGCTTAACGACCGATTAATTGCCGTCTAATCGATGATTTTCGCCTAACTAATTAAACCGTCTAGACCGCCTAGGCGTCGCCTAATCTAAAAAATGCCTAAACCCAATTTTTAGCAGATTTTAGGCGTTTAGGCACCGCCTAACATCTAGACGTTGATTAACCGCTTTTTAGAACACTGTTATCTCTCAATTACATATAACATTAATAATTTGTAATTATTTTTTATACAAACTTTTATATCCTAACATTACTCCTCAATAAAACATCGATACAGATGCACATTACTCTTCAATAAAACATTGATACAGATGCGGTGATATTAATGAATAGGATGAAGTAAATGCTTAACGGAAAACAATTGTGGGTGGTGCAGTAATTAATACCTTCGGTTTTCAAGTTAT
Organism: Saposhnikovia divaricata; assembly: GCA_036435485.1. NCBI lineage: Eukaryota > Viridiplantae > Streptophyta > Magnoliopsida > Apiales > Apiaceae > Saposhnikovia > Saposhnikovia divaricata. Next base: position 65,464,408 of record CM071598.1, read on the forward strand.
TAACGGCAAAATTGCACAGAGTATAGGTAGATACGCTAGCTTCTTCAAATAATCATATCCATTTTACCGTTAAGACTAGCACCACCTTTTTTTGTGCTGGTATACGTGTTACTTTCCTTGTACCTCTAATATTTTTAAATTTTCCTTTTTTAAGATGGCCTTCTCAATTTTTTATATTTTAAAATTTATCAAAATTAATAAGATTTTATAATATAAAAAGTAACTACATTCATAAATTTCATACATGCACTAAACTCATTTTATCATATAAAATATTGATTAATTTCATTACTTTACTTTTATTTTACACTTTTCCTTAATTACCGAGCTCATAAACAAATAAGATGAACGGAGGGTATCTTTTAATCTTTCAGATATGTTAATTCGGTAAAATTTCAATCTTTCTGTTTTAGGATCTAACCACGTTTAACCTTTTTCACACACGGCAACGTCTAATTAAAATATTATTAGTAAAAGAGAAAAAAAAATCGTTGAAGTTGATCTTAGGAGGAGTTACGTGAAGGTAAATGAATTTATAGTATCAAATTATCAAGATGTTGTGATAATTTAGAAACATAAAAGAAAATTTTAAAGTATTCTTCATATTATGTATTAATATGAGGAATTTTCTTAACTTACTCAAAAACACGAAACTCTTATTAAAATATCAATTTTCAAATGAAAATAGATAAAAAATATTATAATTTATGAAAAAGTTAATAATTTTAACTATACCATCAAAACATTTGAAAAATATATGAGAACCCCTACTATTGTGAGATATGACATCTAACCTCATCCCTTCATTTTAATCTAATCAAATGGTTCCACTAGGGACACCCACACTAATAACCTATACCATCACACACATTAACCCTACCCCACTGATGACATCATCATGATGTCATAAATATATTTTTTTTAAAAACAAATTTTTGAAAAAAAATTCTGACGTCATGCTGACGTCATACTGGTGTTTTTTTACAAAATCTAGTGATTTTTGTTGAATTCTAGTGATTTTTTACGAAATCTGGTGATCTTTTGTGATAATCACGAGAAAAAAAAATCACCAGATTTCGTAAAAAGACACCAGAATTCTACAAAAATCACCAATATGATGTCAGCATGACGTCAGGATTTTTTTCCCAAATTTTTTTATTCAAAAAAAATTTCTTTCAAAATTTTTTTTTCAAAACATTATTTGAAAAAATTATATTTATGACATCATCGTGACATCGATTCTCATAATTCTCATAATAAGAAGGTTCTCATTGGAGCAAGACTCCTATTATATAATAGCTAAAACATTAAAAGTTTAGTTGATTGGTCGATCAGTTTACTGTACAATACCTGTAATTTTACATATTTACCCTTACTTAGTTATTCTTTACTTATTTTATTTTAATATATATATATATTTATTTTTGTAGTTACGATCAATCTTATAAAATAATGATATTATAATTCTTAATAACTAACCAATTAACCTTTCTGTGCTGTTACATTTTTTTAATTTTCTAACTAAAACATTTTTTTTCCATAAATATTGTGTGTCATTCTACTTAATAAAATAAACTAATAATATTAATTATTGGTAACACAAGTAATTCTATTTTATAAAATAAAATAATGATATTATAGTTCCTAATAACTAACCAATTATCTTATTCAGTTAAAACACATCATAATTTCTAACTTTTCTAACTAGAATCACTCCTTTCGAAAAATATCACGGGCTATTCGATTTAATAAATAAACTAATAATATTATAATTACTAATAACTAATTGATTAAATTTTTTAGCTAAAACATAATATCTTTTCTAAATTTTTTAACTAAGATATCTCATTTTCGAACTTTTTTTTATTACCTAATTATTCTTACTTAAATATTTTTGGTAAAAATATGTTACCTTCTTTATTTAATAACTGATTAAATTTTGTTTAGGTAAAACACATTATCTTTTATATTCTATAAATATCACAGGCAATTATATTTCATAAAATAAAATAATAATATTATGATTACTAATAACTAACAAATAACATTTTCAGCTAAAACACATTACCTTTTATATTATTTTTTTCACCAAAACCTCTTATTTTCTAATAGTATGGGGCAATTTTATTCAAAAAATAGTGCCATAATAATTAATAATTGATCACATTTTTCAGTTAAAACATATTATTTGATCTATATCTTATAACTAAAATTTTTCCTTTCTTTAAAAATATTACGGTCAATAAAATTCATATTACGATCAATAAAAATTCATATTTTAAAAAATTCATTCAAATTATTGAAAAAATTGTATAATATTAAAGAAAATCCATGCATCATACAGGCTTTAACTTAGTATTTGTAAATCTATACTATTATATTAAAATCGAAACATTGAAAGTTTGTCGATTTAGTTTTCGGTACGGTTATCCTAATTATTAAAATAAATAATAACATAATATAATTAATGGTAATTAGCTGATTACCTTTTTAAATTTATTTTTAATGGAAGATATTAGCTTTTATAAACACCTAAAACTATCAATTATACGTGATAAGTGCATTTTGATTTTAATATTGTCCCTAAATTTAAGTTATTTTGCATTGATTTGAATTTTTATTTTAATAAATTCTAATATTTTATTATAGGTATCAAGGAGTTATAATAAAGGAAGGCTTGGAGCTTAAATAGCATGAGTTGAAAATTAATTTGGTTAAAAATCGAATTTTAAGGGCCACTTACATAATTTATATTGTTGGGCCATATTTGAAATTCCAGAAATCCATTTTGATGATTCAACAGTCAAAGGAAAACTTGTGAGAACTTTAATTCAGAAGTAATCTTGATATCAGTATCTAGCCGAAGCAGAGGTAGACCAAAAATAGAACCCAATAATCAACTACGAATTTGCTTTTCTTGGAATTTAATTTTCATTGAGAGATCTCCTTGTAAGCGTTATTAGCGTTCTACCTGTGTTATGCACCGAATGGTAATATTAATTAATTAATTAATATAAATATATTATTTTAGTCATAATTTAGAAAAAAAGATAATTTCAATAAAATTTAAGTATAAAATAATCTTCAATTTATATCAATTGCATTAATATCAATATTATCAAACAATTATCATAACATTCCCGCTCAAATATACTAAGCCCCTCTTTATTATTTTTCATTTGATTTCTCTCATTTTTGAGAATCTTTCAACCAAGTTCATAAGTTTTTTAACCATAGTTTAAGTTTTGTTGTTTGGAAAATTTGGTATATTTAAATGTGCAATACAGTGGGTTTTTATATTTTTATTATATTAATACATTCAAATTATTTTCATGGGTCCCGATCAATTTTTCGAATATATATTAAAAATTCATAAACACTTATTTCTAACGATCATTATAAATTATTAGATTGTCTCTCAGTGTTATGAGAAAGGATCACTACTGTGCAAATCCATCAAACGAACGTAGTTATGATAAAGAAAAACTTTTATCTAATTTAGTTTCCTATGTGTTAGTTCAATATCATTTTTACAAATTTTATGTAATTTTATTAGTGAAGTGATTTAATACAGAAAAATAAATATTATCAATTAACCAAACAAATCCAATATATCTCATTCTTTGAGTAAGATATGACTGTTAGAGTTTATGGTTATAATTTAAAATTATTTTATGTAATATTTTAGATGTAAGACATATAATTTATTTGTTTTTATTGAAATATTTCATTAGAAATAATCAATATTAATTTAGTAATTAGAACTTCTATTTCTCAATCTCAAATTTTATTGATATATTTAAGATGTGATTTTCTTTACTTTACATAGATTTTTCATTAATGTTGTATACAAAGAAATATTTTTTTAACATATATTAAGTTTTACTTAGTATGTTAAATCGTATAATATGTTATATTTGACTACTTGATTTAATCATTTTAATTTTTAATTATTGTATAAATAAAATTAATATTGTTTGCATGTAGCAATTATTTTAATTTTGGCTACATTATTACTAATTTTGAATACAAAAAAAAAACCAGATTTAATCCGAAATCCGACGAATTTGGTTTTGGATATTGAATTTTGGATTTGGATTTATTTTTAAAACCCAAAAATATTTGGAATGGGTTTGGACTTTACAAAATTCGGATCAAACCCAACCCATTGTCATCCCTATGCGTAAAATAAGATTTTTTTTTTGACAAGACTAACTTTCACGTTCATAAATTATACCAAGATACAATGATCGGAATAAAGGAGTATCCTCGTTCCAGAAAGTCCATTATCTAACCGAAATGCACGCATGTTGCCCCAGGACATTTAGACAATAATACCTTCAAGTCTGAAAGGATGCCCCCACAAAAAAGAGCCTCGTTAAAACCCCACATGAGCAAAACCCTATGGGAAAAAAACTCAAGGGAGAAAAAGAGTACCCTTAAAAACAAGAATACATCTTATACAAAGTGATTACTAAAAAAAAGACTAGAACTTCTTTTTGCTTTTTTGCTTTTGTGAGTCACCATTGCTATCAGTTCAATCTCATTCCCGACTTCAACTATCTCCTTTTCCTTTCTTCAACTATCCCCTTTTCCATCCAAGTAAATCTGAAAGGTCACCAAAACCATATACAAATCAAGAAAACTAAGTTAATACAAATACATAAGTTTGAGCTAAAACAAAAAATATATAATATTTAATATTTAATAATAAATCCTATACGGTGATAAGATATTAATAGAAAAAATAAGTATAAATATAATCTAACCAAAGGGGTCCCTTTGGTTAGACCTCTATTTAAAATACAAATTAAAAATTTGTAAAATAAGAAAAGATTCGTTATTATTACATTTAGATAAAATAATAAAATAACTAAAATTGAATAGATTGTAATACTTTTTTTTGAAAACAAAAATTAATAAATAAGATAGATTTAAACTGCAGCCAAATATAAAATAAAACTATGATATATTAAAAAGATAATGTATAAATTATAAAAATTCGTCAAACGGACGACCGATAATATTCTTCGTCAAACAGACGACCGATAACAAGTCATTCAAGAAGCCTACTCCGTAATTAGCACAAAACATCCATATAAAATGGAACAAATAGAATCCATGACTCCTTTACTTCTAAAAGCCAGTCAAATCTTAAATATTTGAATACAATTTAACAATAAATAAATTAATACTACCAGATTTTCCAATAAACAATTTTCAAACCAATAAATTGTTTATTATAATTATGACAATTAAAGGGTCAACACAAAAAATAAATATTTAATATTGACAGTTACAAAAAAAATCTATATGAATATAAGACCCAATAAATGCCACTAATTAAGCAATTAAATTTAAATAAGGCACATTTAAAATTTAGGCAATCATGCAAAACGAGTCACTAAAATTATGCGAAAAAATAACTCTCATTTATATGCATTAAAAACCAACCATCACCACCATCACCTACGGTGGCCACCAGCCGGCCATGGCGGCGACTTCATCACCCACTATAACGAAGCCCAAATCAACAAGAGAACATACTAGCTACTGATAATCACAAAAATTCAATTGCAAAATTAAACCCTAGATCTAAATCAAACACCTTTAAGAACACTGATCTATATAAATCAATACACACAACTATAATCTATATAAAACAATACTAAAAACCCAAATACGTTAAACCCACAATTAAAAAAAGATAATTGATAATATAACGTATGAACATATGATAATGAAGATCGTATGAAGTGAGGAGAGATCGCAGGCAAATAAAACGCAAGAGAGATAGATACAATTGTATAAGAGTAAAGCTAAAAAAGAAGAAAAAATACTGATTCATTAGTTGATCCATTTAGACGATGGCGACGACATCGACGGAACGGTGGCGGCGGAGAATAGCCTCAAACCTATACTGTTTGTATATTATTGATGTATCACAATCGGTTGATCTTGACCATCCCCATGCCCTTGATTTCCTTCGGGAGGACTAGGTTCATGTTTCAGTGAGTTGTTTTAAAATGAGTATCACCTATATTTTTTCTATTTGACTAACATGTTAAAATAGAAAACTATACACGAAACTAAAATCAAATGTGTAATATATAAACACGTAATCACATTATTATATATATGTCCTTGTAATTTAATTATCGAGTTAAAAAACGTGAAATTCATTTTCGTTTAACAGTTAGTATATTTTTTCGACATATATTAAACGAAAGTGCTTATGTAGATCTGGAAAATCGTTTATGTTATGTACATTCATGCCATGTGTCTTTGGGATCTTGCATGAAAATAACATGAAATTATTTTGTATACCCAAAAGTCGAACACAAAATGCTACTAAATTATAGAATTTTTTTGGTACGCGAAACGAAAATAATATGCGAAAAGAAAAAATATGACAATTACATGTAATGTCACTCTTTGCCAAAGTTATCTAAGTATTTTACTATGTAATTGAAAACAACATTGAGATGATACAAAATAAAACAAAGAGTAGAGTACATAAAAATGAAGCCCTCTTGTTTTTTTTTTAATTTTGTTTATTGTTAATATATATCTCAGTTTGTTTAGAATCTATCTACCAACTTATTAATTTTTTTTTTTACCTATATTTAAGATTTTGTTGACATTAAAAATAAATATTATTAACCAACCAAGCAAATTAGAAATGTCTGCTCTTAGATTAAGATATGAAAATTGAATACTATTACTTGAATTCAAGAATACAAAATTAAAATGGGCACCTTTTATTGGAAACTATATATAATTTATATGTATCGACCTATCTAGTTATCAATAATAGTGATTTTTAAACGATTGCTATAGTCGTTTCTTTCTCTCATCCTCTCCCAAAAATACTAAACTAAAGTTTAGGAGCTAACATCTGCACTTTGGCTGATGGTAAGCCCCTTTTCATTTTTTTCTTGATTTTTAATTTGTTTTTCAATAATTATCTCACTTTATTGAGAGTCTAGTACCACGTTAGTGGGTTTTATCTACTAATATATTGGATTTTGTACTTTCTCCTTGTGAATGATAACTCTCATTTCTTTTCCTTGATTTTACTTTGTTTTTCAATAAATATATCACTTTCTTGATGGTCTTGTACCCCGTTAGTTAGGGGTGAGCATCGGGTGGTTTGGGCGGTTTAGGATCGCCAAACAACCAAACCATAAATTTCGGGTTTTTAATTTTTCAAACCATAATCAAACCAAAAACCATAATACTTAAAAAAAAACCAACCTAATTATAACGGTTTGGTTTGGTCGGTTTCGGTTTAATACCATTATTAAATAATAAAAAAGAGACAACAATATGTGTGAACCAATAGTAGTAGAGCACCATTATTCACCACAAGAAAAAACCAGAAAAATGAAAATTACACAATGCAACATGTAATGTCTTATAATGCACAACTAAATATACATAATGAAAAATAAACAAGCTAATAGAGATGTCAGTTATCTTCGAAGACTACAAATTCAAAGATGTGAAGCATCAGAATTCTAAAACCTGCTCACTGCTCTATTTCATTTTCTGAAAATAGTTAAAGAAAGCGGGTGGATCTAATTTTAGGGTTGAGCAAGGTAATAAAACTAAGTAGGTTACAACATCGTTTCAACATAGATATTTTTTTATTTAATATAAGTATAAAATTAATATTAATATTATATATATATATATAATATTAATATTTTATTTGATCTTAATGGTCGGGTTGGTTAAATCGGGTGGAAAAATTAGTAAAACCAAACCAAACCCAAAATTTTCGGTTTTTAAAAATGTAAAACCATAACCAACCCAAATCGAAAAAAAACCTAAACTTTCGGTTTGGTCGGGTTTGTTTGGTCGGTTTAACCGGTTTTCGGAAAACCGTGCTCACCCCTACCGTTAGTGGGTTTTGTCTATCCATATATTGAGTTTTGTTCTTTCTCTTTGTGAGAATAGGTTCCTTTATTTTGGCATCCGGGATCTTAGATCTACATGATTTTGTTATATTGGTTTATTGATTTGGATAATATAGAATCGCAGTTATGCTCAGTTGTTCGAATACGTTCTCACAAATCATATATGTATTTCCCTCACGATTAGAATAAATTGTTGGATTATCTCGCCAAAAAGGCTATATATTTCAATGATATAAGCAAGGGATCACAATTTAAGATCTGATCAACGATTTTAGTTTGGATTAAGGAAACCTTGTTACCTTGATATGATCTATTTGAATATGTGTTTGTCCAATCTTGATTATTTTTGTAGATGTATTATTTACCTATAAAAAATAGTGATTTAAAAGAAAATTTGAATAATTATTTGTGTATATGGCGTATGCCATTTTTTTTGATAAATTAATTATCTATCAAAAGATAGTGATTTATTAGATTTTTTTTCGCTAAATTGACCAATTTACTATGAAAATATCAACTAACATTACTTTTATTGACTCCGTAATGAATTTCATTTTTTGAATTAATAATTTATACACCAAATAATGTCTAATACTATGAGAGTCTATTTAGTATCTTGAATAATTCAAATATATTGTCAAGTCAATTTGTTTGTCCCATTAATTCTCACATAACTAAAAAATACATATAAGTAAATGTTAATGAAAATTGGTTTAAATTTCATTTTTAAATTTTTTAATTGGTTGAATTTAGTTTTTTTTTAAATAATTGATTAATTTAAAAGTTTATATAACTTAAATTTTGATTTTGTATTTGGAACAGTGTAGTAAACATTTTTTAATTTTTTAAAATATTTAATTTAATAAGAATAGATTTATTCATATTTGTTTGCACCTTATGCTTGTAGATCGAGTGTTTGAGATATTAAAATATTATATTTTATAATATAGATAAAATAAACCCATGCATAAAAATAATATATTTCTGTTAATATCAATTAATATAGGGTGATGGCCCTTTATGCCTAATTTTCAGAACTCATGGTCCGAAATACCCATATCCGGGAGGAGCGGCCCTAAATACCGAGGGGACACGCATCTGGGAGATGCGTGTATCGAACACGCATGTGCCAGATGCGTGTCTTTTGTTAGTTGGAATCTGACCATCACATGCGTGTCTCAAGATACGCATAGTGAGAATGCGTATCCCAGGACGCGCATATCCCAGATGCGCGTCTTACGTCATCTCTTCTCTTTCCCAGAGGCGACGACGATGGCGATTCCAGCGACGGAATTGTTTTTTCATCGTTCTCCCTCATCCGTCACTTTCCAATCACGTATCATACACCATTCGAATCACCTGTTCATGCTCTACACATCCATACCAAGTTTATTACACTTCTATTGCCGGATTACAAACACCCAATTCGAACCCTATTTCTTCGATTCCATTTTCCGACGAGCTCAAACAGGCCCCTGCGGGGCCGAAGGACAGAAACTGATCACGGGAGGAGGAAGTAGATGAGTATGTGGTCCTGTGGTGGTGCTTTGGTTATGTGGAAAGTTACGTGAGAGAGAGATCTGGCCATGGGAGAGAAGACGCCGACCATTGGAGCTCTGAGTAGACGGTTGCTACAGTGGCGTGGATGCGCCTTCCCAAACGCACATCCCGTGGGCAGTTCGGGCCATACCTTCCGCAAATCAGCATTTTGGGCCTTAGGGTAGTGAAAATGAGGTATTTTGGTCATTTTCTCATTAATATATACGCAATTTTGGAAAGTGGCTCTATACATAGAGAGGGGGCGCAAAGAACATATGTGCTAGCATATAATAATATAATTTTGATTGATTTTAAATTAAAAATTGTGATTGATTAGTTAATAAGTATTTATGAAAATTAATCAATAATACATGACTATATATTATAGTATGATTGTAGTTGATATTTATGTAAATTAGCTCGTAATATATAATAGTATAATTGTGATTGACTTTAAATTAAAACGTTGATAAGTTAGTAAATATTTTATCACTTTAAAAAAATGTAATTTATACATGTACTAAATAAAACAAATTTCGTATTTCAAAAAAATTGTTAAGTAATCACGATAAGTAAATTAGGATGCGAATGATATAATTAATTTAATTTTAATGGTAAATTCTAATTCGCTCTTATATATATTTATGAAAATTAATTCTTAAGATATAATAATTCAATTATGATTAATAGTAAATCAAAAGAGTGGAAAATTCATATTGCGAAAATCGTTTAATATTATATATTTGTATAATCTTGATTGATTTTAATTTAAAACATTAATTTATTATAATTATTTTTTGACATTAAAAAAATATGTAATATATGGATCTGTTAAATCAAGTTATTACTATATTTAAATTGGAATTGTTAACTAACCATGCTTAGTATAATAGGATAAGAATGGTAAATAAAGAAAACTTTTAGTATAAAATGATTGGTCTAAAATTTAGGAATGACCTCTGATAGATCCCAAAATAATTCATAATTTTCTAATTGGTTAACTGCATCTAAATATATACCTGGGTAGACTCATGTATGATAATAAAGGATATTGGTACCTTGCTACTTTTTATGCTAATGTTTCCATGTTGGTTGAGTTATTACCATAATTAGCGTAATTCCGTAAATATATAGTTGTTATTTAATAAAAGTGAATATAAATTATATGAGAAATTTATTATCGAATATTTTTTGATTAAAAGTATATCTAATATATAAGCATGTTAAATTAAATAGTTATTATATTTTAATTTGAATTGTTAGCTAAATACAATTAGCAAAGTGGGTATAGAAAGATAAATAAGGAAAACTATTAATATGATATGATTGGTCTAAAATTTAGGAATAATCTCTTTATTGAGAGTTTAGTACACCGTTAGTGGATTTTGTCCACCCATTTTGGGTTCTATTCTTTCTCTTTGTGAGAGTAGGTTCTTTTATTTTAGCATCTAGGATCTTAGATCTAAGGGATTCTATTATATTGGTTCATTAATTTGGATAGTATATAATCGCAGTTATGGTTGGTTGTTCGAATACGTTCTAACAAATCAGATATATATTTTCCTCACGACTACAATAAATTGTTAGATTATCTCGCCAAAAAGCTTATATATTTTAGTGATATAAGCGATGGATGTACCACAATTTAAGATTTGATCAACGATCGTAGTTTGGATGAAGGAAATTGTTGGTCCCGGAGTATTGCAGAAGGGGGGGGGGGTTGAATGCAATACTGATAAATTCAAATCTTTACATCAACAACAATAATAAAGATTCTAATCTTATCAGTATACGAAATGCAAACACAAGTGATAGCTCAAGATATTCTCACAAAATAAATGTTTTGTTTAATTTGAAAAGAGTGTTGCTACAACCTTGAGAAATTATGTTTTCTCAAGCTTTGGTTTCTTGAGTAGATTCCGTTGTACAGAAAGAATGAAAGATGTTCCTCTATATTGACTATACTACTCTAACATCTCTATCACATGGGTTGTGGAGCTGCTGTCATTTTCAAGTGGCAGCTCCTTACAATTTGCACACCCATGTGACTTTCCTAAATTGCTATACAAACAGAGTTATCATTATATGTAAAGCAACCTAGATACTTTTTTTTCAAGCTAACACAATTCTAGTAGATGTAGATTTGTCATACTCTTGAATTGTCGAGCCTTGTCTTGTGATCTCTCAAGCTTCTGTCATAGTCTTGCAGGTCTGCTGCAATCTTTGATGAGTTGCAGCAAATCTGTTTCTTGAACATCTAAACTGTCACGGGTTTGACTGAGATAAATCTCCAATTCAAATAATTCTGTGACACAGTAGCTTTAGACGCCAAGTCTGCTGTCAAGAGAATGTTCTTTGGTTGACAGTATGATTCCCCGCCAATGTTGTTGTCGGAATTCAAGACTTGCTGTCAAGCTATAAGAATGTTGCTGTCTCATGCTTCTGCCAATGTTGTTGTCAGATTGGATATACTGTCATGACTTACAACATGTTGTCTCCTTGTAACCTTACGGTCAGTTCAATGATAGTAACCTTATTCTTTCAGTCGAGCTGATGCATTTCTTGAGGCTTGAACATTTGAATGAACGTCTTTCATGATACATACTTATTAAATTTACAACAATTATTCTGGTCACAAGAACACACTCTGGCTGTGACAGTATGTTCTACTTAGAAAAACTAAGTATAGAAATATCTAGTTAAGTTGTCTCTAAGCTATCACCCATAAATCCCAACAATCTCCCCCAATTTGTTTTTATGGACAATAACAAAAAATTTCAATTACAGCATGCCGACAACTTAACTAACATAGATCAGAATAGTTAAAACTTTATTTCTGATGAATGTGAAATGAGTTCTAGAACATTTCCAAGCATTTAACATTACAAAGGACAATGATCTAATTTCAAAAACAAGTTGCTTCTCTGTATTAAGCAGGTATAAAATTTTACTTAACTTGTTATTGAGCTTTCCTTCTCTTTTTGACTTCTTCCTCTCTCTAGAGAGCTTCTTCCAATGCCTTCTTGAGACTTTCTACTAAGACTTTTTCTTCAGGAGATCTAGCATCATCTTCAATTTCATCAATGTACCTCTGAATGTTTGGGGAGACTGTCCTTGATGCATCCTGAAATTCTAACCAAAGAACTTTATCTTTGACATAGGTTCTGAATTTTAGAATGCCTTCATCAACTTTGAATCTTCTACCAGGAAATGCATTCAGAGTTACTCTCCTTTTTCCGTCTAGTTTTGGATATTCATCTCTTCTTTGATTAAAGATCACCTCTAGTTCCCAAGCACATATCATTTCTAGCTTGTGGAGTGATCCAACAACTTTCCAGTACAGACTCTTCAAGATACGGGTCCTTAGTTTATGAAAGCTATCGACATAGATTTCTTCTTTCCCATCTATGATTCTGAGAGGATTGTCCAGTACACAGGGCTGATAGTTTGGTTCTTCACTATTCATCTTGTTCACTTTCTTGCAGTTTTCTTGCAATTTAGCTTCCAAATCTTCAGCAGTCTGTTTGGTAGACTTTGGTGGTTTGTTAGCAGTTTTGAATTCTTCTTCAGTAGTTCAGAATACTTCTGCTGCTTCATAAGCATACATTTATGCTGGTGTATAAGTGGACATTCTTTCTGTCCAATCATACTTAGACACAACTTCTCTCACATCTGAACTCATACCCAAGTTGGCATCATCATGATTTCTCCAGTCACCATACTTCTCATAAAATTCAGCATGTCTTTCAACATAGTATTTCTGGATGTGTTCCATGGCTGGTCTAGGGACATTATCGCATTCTTCAAGGAGCTCTACCATCCTTTCCAACACAAAGAAATCAACTCTGCACTTCATTACTTCAGATGTCATTTTGAGACTATATCTGTCTAGTACTGTTGATTCCTTTATCATATTCAAGTCCTTATCAACGTCCATGAGTCTACCTCCTTTTGTATACCAAAGAATATACTTGGTAGCATTTTGCTTACTATCATCCAGATTCAAGGAGACAGATTTGATGTCTCTTTCAGCAAATTCTTTCTGACAATCGAAGCTATTTATTTCTCTTTTTCGAATAGGTCTTATCAACCACTACTTTATGCTTCTTTGTCTTTGCTGCAGCCTTTGTCTTGCCTTTTGTTGGATCTGTACACCAGGCTCTTGCTTTTCTTTTTGTCCTTTTAGGTTTGAATGCCTTAGCAACATCACCTATGACAGTTTCTTCATTTGAGCTTTTAACAGTGTCCTCTATGACAGTATCTTTCCTGACAGTGTCATCTGTGACAGTAACTTCCTTGACAGTGTCCTCCGTGACAACATCTTTCATGACAGTAACTTTAGCATTCTTGACACTTCCTTGGTAACAGTATCTTTTTCAGCATTGAAGCAGTCAACTGCAAATCTTAAGATACTTCATTCCAAGGTTTCAAGAATGTCTATCTCCCCTTCATCTTTAGCACCAGCATCTTTCTTACCAGTTTTGGGAGTTTCTTCTTTTGCTTTCTCCTGAGTTTGATTTTCAACATTCTCAGCAGTTATTTTGTTACCACTACCACCTTCGGGTGCACCAGATCCCCCACTTCCATCAAGCTCATCATCATCAAGAGTGTCATCAAATGTGTAGCTTCCACCTCTTTCACCTCTTTTGGCATTAGTTTCAGAAATTAATTTCTTTATTTGAGAGCTAAGACTCTCATCTCTTTTTACCAAAAGTTTGTGAATCTCCTTGACAGCCTTGACTCTTTCATTGGTAATTTTGGACTTGAGGATCTGTCTCAGTACTATCATAACTGAGTCAGTTTTCAACTTTGACTCTTTATCCAAGATCAGAAAACCAATTTTCTTTGCTCCTGAACTTGTGGTCATCCTTTAGCAAACACCATATGGATTATCAATCACTTCTGGAAGTTTGTCTTCAATCATCCTCTTGATCTGTGCCAACAGAATTTCATTAAAAGTTGTTGAGTTAACCTTCACTTTTGTTGCTAAGGTATTTAGCACTCTTGTTTGCAAGATTTGCAGTAGCTACATTGTGATGAATATTGAGATGCCAGTTTTCAGATATATATCAATTGCCCATTTTTTCTCTAAATTAACTTTCACAGAGATACTTATTATTTTATTCTTCAATATTGATGACAGTTTGCTGTAAACTCCTCCTGCTTCTTTGATTGAATTATCCACCAACATACTGAATTCTTCATCCTTGTTGTTCATAGTACTCTCCATGTAGCTAACCATCATTGTTCCTGCATCATCTGGGCTATACTCACTTCCATCAAACCAGGTGGTTCCAGTTGTCAGATTTACATACTCAGACATTTTATCTTTTCCTTTACCCAATCTGTTTTGCTCTTCCTATTCTCTCCATAGTTTTTGCAGTGGAGTTTCCATGATTTCAGGAGTTGGCTCATTAATTTTCAGAGGAGGCAGTATTGGTCTTTCAGACTTTTGAGTTCCTGTAATTGCTCCATTACTTCTTTGGTTACCAATACTGGCTCACCATCCATTTCATGTTCAATTAAGTCACCATCTCCACTAGCTTTCAGTTCTTCACCAAAATTCCTTTCTCCTTCAATTTGCTCCCCCTCAGATTCACTTTCCTCTTACTCCCCCTTTCTTCTAGACTCCCCCTTGCTTGAAGCTCTACCTTGTTTCTCCTTATCTGTTGGCTCTGTGATATTCTGGTCTATCACTTTCTCCCCCTTAGTTAATTTGACAGCACCAAGAAGGGTAGAAAATGAAAGCAGAGTTGCTTGAATCTCAGCAAAGCCAGCAGCTACCACAGTGGACAGATTGTCAATCTTGGCTTCCATGGATGCACATATGCCCTCAAGGGATTTCAACCTTGAATCAGCTTGTTTAGAAGGACCACCAGATCTTAACCTTTTTGGAGGCAAAGGAAAAGATTGGGGCAAGGAGGCTGTGGGGGTTCTCACACTCTCATTGTTTTTCTGAGTGATCTCATCACTCCTCACAGATGAACTCTCAAAGCCTAGAGCCTTATGTTGTGGGGCTTCCTCAAGTTCACTCTGGACATGCTCAAGTCCCTCACCTTTTGCCAGCTCATTTGGCTGCCTCTCATTTTTATGCTCACCTCTATGTTATTTTATCTCTCTTTTCTTTTTCTCTCCCTCATTCATCCTAGATGCATGGGTATGAGAAGTACTAACATGCAGTGATAGAGAAGGTTTAGATTTTACCTTAAACATAGAAGAGAGTGGCAGTTGATCCTCATCTGAAGTATCTTCAACAAGTACTGCATCCTGATCAAGCTGTATAGAGGTGACAACATCTTTAACCAAAATGTTACTGTCAACAGGTGGGGTGACAACAACTTTGGTTGGGTCCTTGACAGCAACTGAGGTTGTGACAGCAACTTCCCTTAGGTCAGTTGCTTCATGGAGTTCAAACAAGATGTTGGCTATTTCAATATCTGGCAAAGATCCATCTTGCTTTAGCTCAGTGTCTGAGGGAGTGGTGTCCATTACAATTTGAGCAATGGGTTCTTGTGGACCACTAGATGGGGGCTCATCCAAGATAGGAGATGGATGATCAAAACCTGAAGGGTTGGGACTGTCCCCCTCTCTAGGTTGTGGAGAAGAAATAATTGATGTTTTAGGGAGGTGAAGGTACAGAAGAGAATGTTGGCTGTTCCACATAGGTAACTTGTGGAACATCAATAGTAGAAGTTTGATCCTCACTGTGCCCTAACTCTATGTGTGTATCTGCAAGCGGGGGCTCCTCATGAGTGAGTTCATGAGTTTGTGTAGACTCTTTATAGGGTGCCTTGGGAGACAGGCCAATTTCAATAGATGCCTCTTGTTGAGAAGGGACATCTAGGGATGTGTTTGTTTCCCTTTTATCTTCCACAACCTTTTATGAGACTGTGGGGTGGCTGACAGTGGCTTTGGCCCTCTTAGCTCTCTTCTTCTTAGGCTCAAGAGGAACCACTGTGGGTTCACTTTGACTAACATCCTTATTTGCTGCATCTAGTGCAGTTTCTCCCTCAACACTCTTAGCACTACCTTCATCACTAGTTTCCACGGGTCTTTTCTTGGATCCTTGTAAAGATAATTTCATGGCTTTTGGTAGTCTAGATGGTCTGATTTGTATGAATTGGGTAGAATGTGGGTTGGCTGAATTTGGGTCTAATTCAGCCTCATTATGGAGAGAGAAAGTAACATACCCAGAGGGCAATGGAAAATCAAGGTTAGGCATTGATCAACCATGTGTTGTGTGAAACAGAGTGGAATATGTGTATTTAAATCTTGTGAATTGAGAGTAGTGATTGTGTTCCTTTTCAAAACATTGCACTCCATTGTGAGGGAGGCATTATCATTAATTCCACATTAAGAATTTATATACATCATGAGAAAGCGAGGATAGACATGTACCTTTTTGCTTTGGGCAGATTTGAGTTGTCCCATAAGCAGTTTTCCAAGATCTACTTTGTACCCATGGACAAGAGAATGAGTCAGTTTCTTGATGTATGTGGGAATACCATTCCAACCAGAGGTTTTTGCCGAGAAGACCTTCACCATGGCATAAAAAATCATGCTCCATTTCTTTCTTAAGTATTTTCTGTCCATTTCTCTAGTTAGGTACAAGCTTGAAGTTCCTTCTTCAGTGATAGGGCCAGAATATCCAATTTCATGAAGAACTTCTTCAGAGTTTCATCATCTGCAAGCTCCTGGTATGATTCATTTGCTTGAAGTCCAGTTCCCAGGGCTTCATTGATTCCTTTGATAGTGAGGATGTAGGTAGTGTCGTTGATTTTGAATTGAATAGACTCACTACCTGCATTTCCTTGAACAATGGCAGTTTTCCAAAATTGTTCAAGTCTTCCTAGGTCGAAAGATGGAGTTGAAGTAATAGCATGACCTAGGTAGGACTTATTCATGAAAGATACAAGTCCCTTAAAGCCTTCACCAGTATCTCCAGCAGAGAGAATGCCAGCAAAGTTTGTTTGAGCAGAAGATTGTTTGGGTGCCATTGGCATTTTTGGTTTAGAAAGAGAGAGAGATTTAAGCTTTTGAGAGAAAGTTCTGTAAAGAGTTATGCGTTTGTGTGTTTGACAGTTGCTTATATGAGAATAGCAAACATTTTACTGAAAAAGGGGAAAGTAACTTTGTGTCTTAACCCATTAAATAGTCACGTGGTGTAGTGGGTCGTTACTTTTTAGTGGCTGTAAATCGTGGAGGTAAAAATCCCAATTCTAACGGTCCACTACATTTGACAGAAACTTGTGCGCTAGAATAAATCGTTCGTAACTGTGAGGGGGTGATGGCATGTTTCACTTGACAGTAACATTGGTGCGAGAACGTGCTGTCACCATTAAGCATTTTAACGACAACATCTTTTAAATACTCATGACAGAACTTTTTTCCTGCTGTCAAGAAACTTGTTGTCAAGACACATTGCGACAACAGCTTTTCTTGTTGACAGTAGCTTGTGCGGAAATGAATTCTATTGTGAATTTTAAATTGATTTTGTCCATTGCTTAAAATAAATTACTAATTATCATTTAATCAATTAAGGCACATATTTGTTGCAGGCACAGACATTTCATTAACCACCAGGTAAACAGATAGAGGAATATAATAGATAAAGTATGAACAGTAAGGAAGATGAAACGATTTTTTATTAATAAACAGAAGTTACAAATTTTATTCATCATCAGAAACAAGTTCATACAATTCTACATGAACTGTTTCATCTGTTATCCCATCTGCCTTAAGGCGTGCTTCGACAAAGTCGAGCAACTCCTTCCAGGCAACTAAGTCTTTCTCCTCTTTCTCTTTATCAGACTGCTCTTCCTTGAGCACTTCATCCATAATGAGAAAGAGTTTCTCGATCTCTTCTTCGTGCCCGGGCTCACACCATATGATGGGCTTCTTCTCTCCTCCATCCTTGTTTTCCATTATGCTCTTTTATTCTCTCTTCTAAAGTTGTTAGTGTGATATGTGAAAGAAAGGGTATTAGCCTCGAGTTCATTTTATAGCACACTAGGAGACGTTTCAGTTTCCCATACGCTTTTTAATAAAGTATTTAACTTTACAAGAAAAAGACTGACTATTAGCCCGATCAATTCAAATGACTTGACTAATTATTCTTAGCACCCATAATTTTAAGTTAAAGTCACGTGACTACTAATTACATTAATACATGCATGTAATTTTAATTTTAGTATAGTCATAGCAGACATGTTGTCTAAACAAGTAGCACATATGACAGTAACTTCTCATGACAGCAACATTGAAGGCTACTGTCACAAGCTGCACTTAACACATTGAAAATGTAAAAACTAGTACGTTAACATACCAGATTTAGCATTCCCAACTCACTTACCAACCTGTTGAAGGTGGCTTCTTCTAATGGCTTTGTAAAAATATCTGCAAGTTGCTTTTCTGTGGGGATGTAGAACAGTTTCACAGTTCCCTTTTCAACATGTTCCCTTATAAAATGATGTTTTATATCAATGTGATTTGTCCTGGAGTGTTGAACTTGATTGTTTGAGATGGCTATGGCACTAGTATGATCAAAGTTGATAGGAATGTTAGATAACTCTAGACCATAATCCAATAGCTGGTTTTTCATCCATAGAATTTGTGCACAGCAACTTCCAGCTGCAATGTATTCAGCTTCTGCAGTTGAGGTTGTTAGCAATTATGTTGTCCTTGATGATAATCACATTAAAACACCTTGAAAAACATATTTGTATAAGTTAAAGTTTGTAACTTATCAACAGATATCCAATTTATAAATATCCGTTGATGAGGCAGCTTCTCGATTGATAAGTATGTAGCATACTGTTTTAAGTCTCAACGGATAAGTTGTTTGTTACTGTCATAGTTGCTAGAATTCCTAAGTCATGTTGACTATCAATGGATATGCAGAATAGGGTAGTTAATTGTATATAAGTTGTGCTATGTAATTCTGTATAAGTGAAGTGATGTTTCAACCGATGAAGCTTCTATGTCAACGGATGTGACACTCCAGCAAACAACAATCAACCTATCGATCGATGTCTGCACCAACGGATAATATGCTACAACCAATAATGCCTTGATATTAGCGGTTGATAGCGACTTGTCAAGCCTGACAGATCACATGGGTTGATAGACTTAAAAAGGGTATGGAAGCCAGTCTTTGGAAACGAAGAAGAAAAAGAAATATTCCTTATTCTCACAAGCAATTCAGCTGGTACATCTCGTGAATATCTGTCCAAGACAATCCAGACAAAATTACATCACATGGAGACAAAGAGTGGCAGCAAATCTACATAATACTTTGACTTTGTAATATTCGATTATTTTGTAGGGTTTGTAAACTTGAAGTATATATATACCTTCAAGTGTAGCAAGGCAAAAGAGAAGAAAACACTGAGCTTAAACGTATATTGCATTAGGTTTTCTTGTAAACAATTAGATCTTGTACTCGCAGTTGTGTAAATTTTACACAGGTTATTTTCTTCATTACAACCCTCAGGTGGACTCGACAAATCCACCTAAAATTTTTAAAGAGTGTTGTATGCTTTTTTATGCTTTTATTTTCTGTTCATCATAGTTTAACTTGTTCATCTTTAATCCATCTGGTGTCTTGTTAATTCGAAAGAATTTTTATCAAGATTGTATTCAACCCCCCTTCTACAATCTTGTGGTGTTTAACTGGGAAATAACAGAGGTAGACACAGAATGCTGCTTCTTGCTAAACCATGACACTAGTCTTCCACCAAGAAATTGACAACTGCCTGTTGTGCTTTTTCTTTCAATTTTGCAGCCAGCATAGTCTGAATCAAAATATCCCACTAATTCAAATCCAGTCTCTTTAGGATACCAAAGGCCTAATTTTGGAGTGCCTTTCAAGTATCTAAAGATTCTCTTGATAGCAATCAATTGTGACTCTTTTGGATCAGCTTGAAACCTTGCACAGAGACATGTTGCAAACATTATGTCTGGTATGCTAGCATTTAGATATAGTAGTGATCCAACCATGCCTCTATAGGTACTAGAGTCCACTTTCTTTCCTTTAGGGTCTAGATCCAGTTTGGTTGCAGTAGAGATAGGTGTCTTGGCAGGTGATGCATCTTCCAAGTTGAACTTTTTGAGCAGTTCCTTGACATATTTTGCTTGACAAATGAAGATACCATCACTCTTTGCATAAATTTCCAAGAGTTGCATTTCTGAACTCAGTGCCATTATCACTTCTTAGAATTTGAACTTTTGCATTTGGAGTTCTGTCAAGAACTCTAATGTGATCAATGATCTCCTGAGCAGCTTCATCCTTTGATTCTAGGAACTTCACTCAGGTGTACCTAGAGTAGTCATCCACCATGACTAGAGCATATCTCTTTCTTGATAGGGATTGCACATTTACTGGTGCAAAGAGATCCATGTGAATCAATTTGAGTGATTCAGTGTTGGTGTTTAGTTGCTTTAATTTGTGCACAGATCTTCTCAGTTTTCCCATTTGATAGTCCTCACACAATTCTTCTTGACAGAATTCCTGTTGAGGTAGTCCTCTCACCAGTTCCTTCTTCATTAGCATATTCATTGTCTTGAAGTTGAGGTGGGAGAGCTTCTTGTGCCAAAGCATGCTGTCACCAACTGTTGCCTTACTGTAAAAACAGTAGACCTTGTCTTTCTTAGCAAAGTTCAAGTCTGCAACAAACATGCTTCCTTTTCTAACCCCTTTCAAGGAAAGACTTCCATCCTTCTTCTGATAGATATTACAAACATCATGTCAAAATCAACCTTGAATCCTCTATCACTGAATTGGCTGACATTGAGAAGGTTTTGTTTCAATCCATCCACAAAAGCCATATCTTCAATGACAACATTTCCAATTTCCAAACAGCCATATCCCACAGTGTAACCTTTGCTGTTATCTCCAAAAGTTATGATTGGGCCAGCTTTCTCAACATAATGTGATAGCAAGGCTTTATCACCTGTCATGTGTCTAGAACATTCACTGTCAATGATCCACATGACCTGTTTCTTTTTCTTTCCCTGCAAAACAGATGATATTTAATTTGCATCTGGTACCCAATACTTGTTGGGTCCTGCAATTACAGTATCACATTTTATATCATCAACATTCACACTTGAATCAACACTTGAGTCTTCCTGTTTAACTTCTTTAGCTACCACTCAGTTTTAGAGTAAGACTTGGTCTTTTTCTTAGTGGGAACTGCCTTCTTACCAACATTGGCAGACTCAGAAGTCTCAACAGTTTGCATGTAGGAACATTTTTCAGTAGACAGAATAGGCAGATTAAAACATGTGCTCATGGCAGTAATTTTGCATGGCATACAGTCAATTTTACTGCAAACACTCATTGTTCTTTGCATAATTGGAGTTCTATGTAAGTTACCATTAACCTTGGTCACATTAACCTTGTTCTCAATAGGTTTCTTACAAACATGTTTTAAGTGTTGAGAGGAGCCACAATTATTGCAAAGTTTCCTAGGAGCATTCTTATCATTAGCATAACCATTTTTCTTACCAATTCCTAACTTGCCATTCCTATTCTTAGACTTGTAGGCATCTGTGTTGACAGTATGTCCTAAAGTTGCTGTCGAGTTACCCTTGACAATACCTTTTGTACCTGCTGTCTTGACAGTAGGTTTAGAAGTTACTGTCTTAGGTACTCTCTTGACAGTATCTTTGAAAGTTTTTGTCTAATCCTTGTTGACAGCTTCTTTTGAACATTCTGTCTGATTTCTTGGTAAAGTTTCTGTCATGGGAATCTGACAGTATCTTTCCCTTCACTAGATGTGTTGCCAATACATTCATCTTCATCAAGAAGTTCTTGTTTGATGAGCAAAGAATTCTCATCAAAATCAGCTTGAACAGTTTTAAAAATAGGTTTACAGACTTTCTTGAGAATGTGAGGTTTGACAGCATCATCACCTGAATAATCATTAACCATAGCTGCCTTTCCAGGCCTCCTATCATAGTCAAAACCTACTCCAACTTTTTGATTCTCAGTGTGGTTCTCATGATATTCCTGAACTAGTTTAGAAAAGTTTCCAAAGGCCTTAAGTTTGAATTCGCTTTCAGCAATTTCTTTTCTTAAAAATTCTTCTATCTCTTTAGCATAGACAATATCATTCCTCAATCTTTCATTTTCTTGAGCTAGAGAATCTAATGGATTGTTCTTAAGCAAAAGCATTTCATTCTCAGATATGAGTGTTTCATTATGTTTAGTTAACTTAGTAATTTCTTCATTTGCAGCAGATAAACTAACATGGATATTAAACATCTCAGCACTCAATTCCTCAATGGTTTGCTTATACTCAGTTTTAGACATATCAAGTAAAATGAGAGATGGTACCTGATTTGAGGAGCTTGATGCTTCTTCATCAGATCTAGCCATAAGAGCTAGGTTCACAAACTCTTCTTCTTCCTCATCATCAGAATCATCCCAGCATTTTCCTTCAGCCACATAGGCTCTTCCTTGATTTCTTTTAAACTGACTTCCAGACCCTTTCTCCATTCTTTGATTCTGCTTTGGCCTTCTGCATTCAGTGGCAAAATGACCTAGCTCAGTGCAGTTGTAACATCTGAACTTTGACCTATCCACCATCCCTGTCTTGTATCCTCCTCTTGTGGCACCACCAACAGCCTTTGAAGAATTTCCCTTGTTGAACTTAGATGTCTGACCTTGTGGCTGATATGACTTGTCTCTTCTGAATTTGATGTTCTTGAATCTTTTAGCCATATATGCCATGGTTGGATTATCCATGCTTTCAATCTATTCTAATGAATAGAAGTCTTCATCTTCAACATCTTTGAGCTATAGAACCACTTTCTCCTCATCATCCAACACCTCTTCAATTTTCAGAGATGGCACTTGTGTTGGCAGTGAACTTTGAGAAGATTCACTTGGTTGAGACACATGTGGTTCATGGGCTACAAGGGCACCAGACATGTTTGCCATCTTTCCTTTGGCTCCAGTTTGAATAGCTCTCTTTTGAAAGAGTTCAAGTTCATATGACTTGATGACACCATAGAGAGTTTCAAGAGAAACCTCATTCAAGTTTCTCCCTTCTCTGATGGCAGTTACTTTGTGCTCAAGATGTTCAGGAAGAGTAAGCAAGAACTTGACATTAACATCTTTTCTATCATAGAACTTTCCATGAATTTGTAGCTCAACTATTAGCTTACTGAATCTTTCAAACATGTGGGTAAGCTTTTCACCAGGCTTAGCCATAAAGGCTTCATATTGTGACACAAGAATCTGTCTTTGATTTTCTTTGACCTCTTCACTTCCTTCACACAGCAGCTCTATCTTGCTCCACCTCTCCTTGGCAGATAGACATCCCAAAACATTTCCACACATGGCCTTGTCCAGGGAGAGAGAGTCAAGCAAGATAAGTTGTAGGTAGTCGTCTAGAGCTACCTTTTCTTTCTCAGACTCTGTGTATTCTGAGGGTCTCTTTGCAACCCAGTGTGCTGCAATAACAGTATCTCCAAATATAGAGGCTGCTACTTCTTTTTGAGGAATAAAAGGGCCATTATCAAGTATTCCCAAGTACAGTGGATGAGCAGCTTTGATAAGTAACAAGATCTTTCTTTTCAAAAAATTGTAGTTCTCTTTATCAAATACTAGAATCTTGATACCACTTGATTTCTGTATACTCGTCATGATCTCAGATTAGTATATCAATCTGTTAGCTTTGATACCAGTTGTTGGTCCCGGAGTATTACAGAAGGGGGGGGAGGTTGAATGCAATACTGATAAATTCAAATCTTTACTTCAACAACAATAATAAAGATTCTAATCTATCAGTATACGAAATGCAAACACAAGTGATAGCTCAAGATATTCTCACAAAATAAATGTTTTATTTATTTTACAAAGAGTGTTGCTACAACATTGAGAAATGATGTTTCCTCAAGCTTCGATTTCTTGAGTAGATTCCTTTGTACAGAAAGAATGAGATATGTTCCTCTATATTGACTATACTACTCTAACATCTCTATCACATGGGTTGTGGAGCTGCTGTCATTTTCAAGTGACAGCTCTTTACAATTTGCACACCCATGTGACTATCCTAAATTGCTATACAAACAGAGTTATCATTATATGTAAAGCAACCTAGATACTTTTTTTTTCAAGCTAACACAATTCTAGTAGATGTAGATTTGTCATACTCTTGAATTGTCGAGCCTTGTCTTGTGATCTCTCAAGCTTCTGTCGTAGTCTTGCAGGTCTGCTACAATCTTTGATGAGTCGCAGCAAATCTGTTTCTTGAACATCTAAACTGTCACGGGTTTGATAGAGATAAATCCGCAATTTAAATAATTCAGTGACACAGTAGCTTTAGACGCCAAGTCTGCTGTCAAGAGAATGTTCTTTGGTTGACAGTATGAATTCCCGCCAATGTTGCTTTCGGAATTCCAGACTTGCTGTCAAGCTATAAGAATGTTGTTGTCTCATCCTTCCGCCAATGTTGCTGTCAGATTGGATATACTGTCATGACTTGCAACATACTGTCTCCTTGTAACCTTACTGTCAGCTCAATGACAATAACCTTATTCTTTTTGTCGAGCTGATGCATTTCTTGAGGCTTGAACATTTGAATGAACTTCTTTCACGATACATACTTCTTAAATTTACAGCAATTATTCTGGTCACAAGAACACACTCTGACTGTGACAGTATGTTCTACTTAGAAAAACTAAGTATAGAAATATCTAGTTAAGTTGTCTCTAAGCTATCACCCATAAATCCCAACAGAAATCTTGATATGATCTATTTTTATATGTGTTTGTCCGATCTTGATTATTTTTGTAGATGTTGTATGACATTTTATTGATGAATTAATTATCTACAAAAAATTGTGATTTATAAGAAAATTCGAAATTTTGATTATTTTGTAGATGTTATATGCCCTTTTATTGATAAATTAATTATTTATCAAAAAAATAGTGAATTATAAGAATTTTTTCACTGAGTTGACCAATTTGCTATGAAAACATTAACTAAGAATATTTTCAATGACTCTATAATGAATTTTATTTTTTGATTGGTAAGAGAAAATAAATTATATGAGAAATTTATTATCGAATATTTTTTAATTAAAAGTATATATAATATGGGCTTAATAATCCTATAGTTAATTGATAGAAGAATTTCCTAAAGTTAACCACTCAAATCAAGACACATCACATAGTTTTCCAAATAAAAAGACACATCATTAATGTCCCTTCGGGGCCCTTATAAATATAAGGTAACAATCAAATTATTTTAAAGGTTAATTTTAGGAAATTCTCCTAAAGTTAACTTTAGGAACATTTTTAATGATATGATTGGTTTAAAATTTAGGAATGGAATCTAATTGATACTAAAATAATTCCTCGTTTTTGATTGATTAACTGCATGATATGTAGACTCAGATATTATTATAATAAAGTAAGAATATATCAAACTAGAAGTTGATAACATTATGTTTTACGTTGTAAACGTACTTGTTTCCAAAAAGAAACATTGTAATCTCTATTAGGAAATTTTATCGAAATAAAAAGAATTAAAATTCTTCACGCATACATTTACATTGTATAAAAATATAATGTAGCATGTCAGATAAGAATTATATTTTTGACACTTAATGTATTATGGGAATTCCTTTTTTCGTAGTTTACAGTTGTGCAGATGTGTTTCACAAATTAATTTACTAAAATTGATATGGTCGACCATATTCCCTATTGAGTATGAAATAAAATGGGGGCGAATGTAGAAGATTCTTTTCCCCTTGTTTTTAATTGGCTTAATGACCTTTTAACCCTCAAAGTTTCCACCAAAATACCCATCAGCCCTTACTGTTTCAAAACGTTCCTTTTGACCCTCCAAGTATCCGTAAAGGTCTAATTAGCCCTTATACCGGATAGGAAATGGTGAGTTTGGGTGACTTTTGGTTCGTTTTAATCGGTTTCTAGCCGGAATTTTGCTGTATTGTTGTTGTGTCGATTAAAACGAACCAACAATCACCCAAACTCACCATTTCCTATACCGGTATAAGGGCTAATTGGACCTTTACGGATACTTGGAGGGTCAAAAGGAACGTTTTGAAACAGTGAGGGCTGATGGGTATTTTGGTGGAAACTTTGAGGGCTAAAAGGCCATTAAGCCTTTTTAATTCGTAAATAATGTTCAACGGATAGGGATGGGCAAACTTTACTTGTGACTTCCAGATTAAATGTATGATCATTCAACTTAACCAGTCTTTACTCTTAATCTAGCCTCTCAATTCTCTCACGTTTATATTAAGGGGTCTCTGCATCTCAACCAAATTTCTCGATTAAGCCCCTAATACCTATCTACATTGGTCCAATTTGCATGTTTCTAATTATATTCTTGTTTTCTTCTTTTCTCATAAGTAAAACTTAAAAAGTTAACAATTAATTTGGTTGAAGAGAGTAGGAGCTTGAGATATATCTCTTATAAGTTACCTGATATAGTATAATTTTATATGTAAATATGGATTGTCATTTTTGTAAAATTAAAATTTGTTTAAAATTTTATTAATTAGTCATATGGATTCAATAAATTTTAAAGGGTATCTAGTAAAGTTTTCTGAGGTTAAATCCTTTTTCTCTTTATCCTATACTATTTAGTTATTAGTTTCTTTTAGTATATACGAGAAAGGAAAAGTATGGGAAAAAAAATATTTACAGAAATACATAAGATTTTAACAATTCTTTCCAATTTTACTACCATCCAACTATCATTTCACTTCTATAAAATCATTTTTTCAAAAATACTATCTCAATATAATTTTTTGTTTTCAATATTCCAAAAATACTACCTTCCTCAGTTGCAACTTTTGCAACCTCATTTGCAACTGAAATGCTACGAATTTCTGATTGCAAGTTCCATCAATTCTGATTGCAAGTTCCATCTGAAAACCGGAACTTGCAATCAGAAATTCGTAGCATCTCAGTTGCAAATGAGGTTGCAAGGCCCCGTCAGAGGCACTCATAATTGGTGGATTTGGGTTGCAGGGCCCCGCCAAGGGCACTCATAATTGGTGAATTTCTGATTTACAACTTTCAGTTTTCAGTTACAACTTTTGCAACCTCAGTTGCAACGGTTGCAACTGAGATTTGCAACCTCCGTTGCAACTTTTGCTACCTCCGTTGCAACTGAGGTTTGCAACCTCAGTTGCAACGGTTGTAACTTTTGCAACCTCAGTTGCAACTTTTGTAACATCAGTTGCAACTGAGGTTTGCAACCTCAGTTGCAACTTTTGCAACTGAAAACTGAAAGTTGCAAATCAGTAATCCACCAATTATGAGTGCCTCTGGCGGGATCTTGCAACCCAAATCCATCAATTATGAGTGCCCTTGGCGGGGCCTTGCAACCTCATTTGCAACTGAGATGCTACGAATTTTTGATTGCAAGTTCCGGTTTTCAGATGTCATTTTCGATCAATTTTTTGGAATATATATATATATACAGAAAGATTGATAGTATATATTTAAAAATCCAATAGTTAATCTGGGTAATTTTGAAAGTGCCAAAAAAAATACTAGTACATGAGTTTAGGCCCAATCTAGCTACTGATTAGTGAATCGTAAATGTCAATGCCTTCAAACTATAATATTCATCTATTTTATTGTTGATCACATGTACACGTCTCGGCTAAAATCTTGAAATTTACACTTTACAGTAACAAGTACAATATTTTAGTATTCCACCATCATTTTAGTTTTGGATATAACTTCCTTCATTCAAAAATATATATTTCTTTAATTTTATATATATATTTTAAAGTAAATAAAAAACATAACTTTACATGTTATTTTCAATTTTTTTTATGAATTAAATTTGAAATTTAATTCACAAAAACAAAATTTAAAAAATAATATTTGAAATTATCATTTTTATGCATTTAAAATCTATACTACTATATAAATTCCGAAACATTGAAAGTTTTGGTACCTGTTTTTCGGTACGTAGTGAATTTACTTATTTACCCTTTATTATAAAGAAAAATATATATGACATCTAAACTATTAAAACTCCTAAAAAAAGTAAAATAATATAATTAATGGTAAGTAGTCGATTGCCTTTTTTCACATTTACTTTTAATCGAAGATATTACCTTTTATAAACACCTAAATCTATACTATGTTATATAAAAGTTGAGATTAAAAGTTTTGGGATATTACCTTTTATAAACATCTAAAAACATCAATCGTATCATATCTTTCAATCATTAATATTTCCTTTCGAATATCATATCTTATAATAATTAATATATACCAGAAAATATCACATCATATTTTTCAATTATTAATAAAAGATATTAAAAATCTATATACATTGTTTATAATAAAAAAATATTAGTTTAATTCGTAAACATGAGTATATTAAATTATATTAAATTAAAATTAATTCATTTTATAATAGCTGAAACATTAAATATTTTGATACCTATTTTTTGGTATATATTTTTTAGTATTTCGTGAATTACTTATTTAACGAGAGTTCATGGATTCGACTCCTGCCGGGGGTCAAAAAAACCCGGAAACAGCCTCTCTATCCTTGGGTAGAGGCATGGTTGCGTACAACCTACCCCCTCAGACCCTGCTCATGCGGGATATACTGAGTACGTTGAGTTGAGTTGAGTTTTTATTAAAAAAAATATACGATATTTATACTATTAAAATACCTAAAATAAATAATAACATAATATAATTAATGATAATTAGACGATTGCCTTTTTCACATTTACTTTTAGTTGAAGATATTACCTTTCATGAACACCTAAAAATATCAATCATATCGTATCTCCCAATCATATCATATCTAGCAATAATTAACATATACCAAAAAATATCACATTATATCTTCTAATCACTAACAAAATATAATAGAAATCCATGTACTATGAATAATGATCATTAAATTTTTAGTTAAAAATCAGAAACGTTAGATCTAATGATTAAATATATTATATAATTAAATTAATTTACTAAAATTTCAAGGTTCGAATTCTATCAACGACATATTTATAAAAAAAATCAAAAGGACAAAAGGAGATATATTTGGAACGAAAGGAATATTACTTAAGAGGTATCACACGATTCCACTTTGTTTTTTTTTTGTCAAGCACTTTGTTTTTTGATTAATTGGAAAAAAAAGAGCCTTAAAAAGGAAACACACTAACATATTACTCTTTTAGAAAATTTCAAGAAAAAAGAAAGTGAAAAAGTAGTAGAGATATATCCAAGTATACAGCTCACATCCTGTTCCAAAGCTGCGTCAGCTCTATTACCAATTCTCACTTCCAGTATATTCCACGCGCATACGCTTGTACTTGTAACAAACTCGCCATCATTGCATTTGAAAAAGCTTGATGTTGAAACAAAACCGCCAAAGGATGGGTGGACTGGCGACTACAATACTCCTACTATTCCATTCTTTTTCTTTTAAAATGTCTAGCACGCATTTTAAGATCCATAATTAATATAATTTCATAACTTATTTTTATAATTTTCTTTTTTTTTATAAAAATAGAATTATTTTATTTTTATATAAAAAAAGAAATTTGTAAAAATAAACTATATAACTATAGTAATTAGAAGCGTTAAAATACGTGTCACGCCCCCTTTAATAAAATTCATTGGGACGGAGGGAGCAAACAAATGTGTAAGTCGAGGCGGTGAGAATGAATAATAGCCAAAAATGTGACATCATGGGTAAGGGGGGAAGGAAGTAAATGTGAAGAGGGGCAAAAATGGAAACTGGAAAAAACACAAATTTGCATGAAAAAACAACAGAGCCAGCTTTGGGCGTTGTATTGCTTACATCTGTTACCAATTACTCATCTTCTTTATACCAACTCATCACCCCAAAACACACTTAACTAAAACCCCCCTAGCTCAAACACACACATCTTATATCTGTGTCTATATCTTAATTTCCTCTCTCCGGGTTATACTAATCTCTACAGGGAGAGATAGCTGGGAGAGAGATAGGAAAAGAGAGATGTGGGGGTGTAAGTCAAAGTTATCACCATCACTGAAGCTGTTGGTGTATATGGTGCCTTTGATTTTAGTTTTTGCTTTTATTGTTTTGAGTGGTATAAATGGTTCTGATAATTATTTGATTGGTACTTATTGGACACCTTCATCTTTATTTTCATCTTCATCGTTTAAGAAAACAAAAGATTTTGTCGGGCAAAGAGTAGCCGGCGCCACTGACAACAACAAACAAGAAGCTATCTCCGATGATTATAATCTCAACCGCTCTGCTTCTCCGACCTTTTCTGTTGAGGCTGCCATTCCTGTTCAACCCCCTTTAGTAAGTCCCTTTTATTAGATTTTTTATCATATATTCATTTCACATCTATATACAGGAGCGGAACCAGGATTACAAAACTTGATTACGAAATGAAATAGAAATTATGAGTAATTTTTGGATTTTGGTTGGGACTTGATACATATTTTTTAACTGATTTTTATCCGTTTTGTAAGAATTTTTTTTACTGAATTTTTAAAATTAGTCCGGAATCATTGAGGATACAGCCCCTCTTGGCTCCGCTCCGTCCCCGTGTGTATTTATGTACACCCTTGTATATAACTGCGTGTTTCAGTCAGACGTACAAACGTACAGTGTCATTTCGTAATTCATACATCTCCTTTGCAACTGCTGTCTTCCTACTTTCCAACCTTAAACTTGTTTTTTTGTCTCTTCTAAATTTTAACTACTGTAAGATTTTAAAAAATGACTCTCTCTCTCTCTCTCTCTCTCTCTCTCTCTCTCTCTCTCTCTCTCTCTCTCTCTCTCTCTCTCTCTTCTTTTCTGGTGGTCGTACGGTGAGATCTTGTGTCAGTGGTCATTCTCCATAGCTGATGTTGAGGTCTTTATTCTTTCATTTACAAAGTCAATGACATTCAGATATTTTTGGATTTTCTTTCTATGAAACAGTTGATATTAAGATACTTATTCATTAAAATATATCAATTTTGATTTCCTTATTAATATCTACTAATCTTTTTCTACTAAATCTGGGCTGCATCTGTAATATCCCAGTTCATTATTACTCCTTTTGTGTGGAATTTACCCACATATGAAAAGGTCATTGTCACTGCTTATGTAAAAAGAATTGAATGAAATATAAATTGAATTGAATATAGAATACAGGTATAAAAAGTAGAAAATAAAAAGGATAAGAGAAAAGAACAATTATATTTATTAGTTTTAGAAGTCAAGGAAAATGCAAAGCTTTTAGTGTTGCAGCAGTATAATCCGAGGTTAATGAAAAAGTAAGAAAAAAAAAGATATCAAAAAAGTGGTCGGTAAGAATATATACTATATGTACTTTCTTATTTTATTCTTTTCTTGGATTTCTTTGAGTTCTACACCAACTTTTCAGGATAGAGAATTTTAATTAATCTGATTTGTTAATTTATTTATAATTTTATTTAATCCAGTTGTCATAAACCACATAATAAAAGTATGTGCTGTTTTGAAGATTTTTACTTTCATTGCTTATTTACCCGGTCTTCGAGGGTGTTTGGCATTGCTTAAAATAAGTTAACTTTTGACTTAATGGGGGTGTTTTTAACTTAAAGGAGAAAGTAAAGGTGTTTACTTTAAGTTGAATGAATGTGTTTGGGTAGTTTTACTTAAAGTTAAATGGGGGTTTAATAATTTTGACTTAAAGTGAAATTTGACTTAAAAAAATTTTAAATTCATAATATTTGAACTTTACAAGAATCGTGAAAAAAAAAAAAAAAAACTCCATAAGTCATAAGTCATAAGTCAAAAGTATCTAAATGGAACTTATGACTTATAGCAGTTTTTTAAGTTAAAGCCGGACTTTAAGCTATTTACCCAAACAAGCCGAAAACAACTTAAAGCAACATTTTGCTTTAAGCTTCAGTTGACAAACAGGCTGATTATGACATTGTGTTTCTGTTTTATGTTGCACTTTTTTCTTCTATACGATTTTTGTTTTAAGCTCAGAAGCACTAACCATAACATTGAAATATTTGAATTTAATTTAACAGGCTGCAGAGGAGAAGGAAATCTCAAACAATACCAAGTCTCATATCTTTCCTCAGTCAAGTTCAAACGATTCTTCTGTTCTTACGTCGAGTAGAATACAA
Source organism: Saposhnikovia divaricata (assembly GCA_036435485.1). Taxonomy (NCBI): domain Eukaryota; kingdom Viridiplantae; phylum Streptophyta; class Magnoliopsida; order Apiales; family Apiaceae; genus Saposhnikovia; species Saposhnikovia divaricata. The sequence goes on from CM071598.1 coordinate 65,496,999, forward strand.
CACACTTACAGCAGTTTAGATCGACTAGAAGCAAGTCTTGGTCGAGCTAGAGCTGAAATTGGGAAAGTTAAAACTGGAAATCAAACAAATGACCCTGATTATGTCCCAAACGGGCCAATGTACAGGAATGCAGCTGCTTTTCACAGGTATCTAACTTCAAAGATCATCACACTCATTATATTTTGTTATATACAATTTAATTTGTAAGTTGAAAATTAAGATGGCGTTTCTCTTTGTTTTTTACTTTGTGAGATATAAGCAAAAAATGAACAGTGGTTGTAGAGATATCAGTTAAAAAAATATATTGGTAAGAACATTAGATCGTTTTTAAAGAGGTAAAAGAAGACCTTAACGATATCTTAATTGTCAATGGTCTTCTTCCTTGTGGTTAATCGTCTCAGAGGAAACATTGTTTTAACCTATTCGGAGGCCAAATGCACAAGTATGCACACTTAACTTTGCAGACACTGCAGTATATATATAAGCTACATGGTCTAACATTAGTCCTAACTTTAAGGTACTACACATGAACTTTTGCCATGTTTATTATGCTTTAGAATGAAACTGACGGAAACGGATATACTAATATCATTGCTAGATGGAAATTAAATCATGTTGACTAAAAAACTGCAAATTTATGGGATAAAAATGTTCTTACTGTTAGCAACTATCTTGGACTTAGTTTGCTACTAATATCTCTTTTTGATCACAGGAGCTATTTGGAAATGGAAAAACTTTTCAAGGTATATGTGTATGAAGAAGGAGATCCCCCAGTGTTTCATAATGGCCCCTGCAAGAGCATATATTCAATGGAAGGAAATTTCATTTATCAAATGGAGAATAGCCAATTTCGTACTAGAGACCCTGACAAAGCTCATGCTTATTTTCTTCCGATGAGCATTACTACAATGGTTCACTATATATATGTCAGTGACTCCCATGATTGGCAGCCAATGAAGCAAACAGTTAAAGATTATGTAGGTGTAGTAGCTGGAAAATATCTATACTGGAATCGCAGTGAAGGAGCTGATCATTTTATGGTTGCTTGCCATGATTGGGTAAGATTAATATTGATTAGTACACACAAAGTACTTAAATCTCTAACCAGTAAGAATATTGGTATTGTTCTTTTTCTTTTTCTTTTTTCTTTTCTGTGTTACAGTAAAATGTTTTCCCACAGATAACATAGCCTTGTTTTTTCTGAGAAAGTATTTTGAATATGTTTAAAGCGTTACCTGATTTTATGAATATGTTTAAAGAGGTACCTGATTTTAGCATTGGACAATAAACTAATGTATTAGTATATATTGCAAATTGTTGCATAACATCTGGAATATGCATGACAGGGGCCTGCAATCTCAGGCGCTGTTCCTGAGCTTTTCGGAAACTCCATACGTGGTTTATGTAATGCAAACACATCAGAAGGTTTTAGGCCCTCCAAAGATGTTTCCATTCCTGAAATCCTTCTCCCATCAGGAACAATTGATGGCTTGATTGGTGGTCCATCTGCATCGCAGCGTACAATATTGGCTTTCTTTGCTGGTGGGGTTCATGGCCCTATTAGGCCAATACTTCTAGAGCATTGGGAAGGCAAAGACACAGATGTGCAGGTACATAAGTACCTTCCGAAGGGGGTATCATATTATGGAATGTTAAAGAAAAGCAGGTACTGCATATGTCCGAGTGGTTATGAAGTGGCTAGCCCCAGGATGGTCGAAGCACTTTACACAGGGTGCGTGCCCGTAATCATTAAGGATCACTATGTGGCACCTTTCAGTGATGTTCTCAATTATAAATCATTTTCTGTTGAAGTATCGGTGAAAGACATTCCGAACTTGAAGAAGATTTTGACGGGAATATCAACAAGTCAATATATTAGAATGCAGAGGAGAGGTAAACAAGTAAGGCGGCATTTTGAGGTCAGTTGGCCTCCTAAGCGGTATGATGTATTTCATATGATTCTTCACTCAATATGGCTTAGAAGGCTTAATGTTCGGGTTCATGGTGCTGCAGATTTATAACAGTTTGGTGACTTGCTCACCTGAGAAATTTTGGATCTTAGTTACCTTGTTCAAAGAAGCTATGTAGAACAACCTTTTATGTACATTATTTAAATTATGGGAGTTGATTTTGCAAGTCTGTCCATAATTATAAAGTTGTAGTTTATTTTCATATGATGTGTTGGTACTTGCCAAGTATGTTTAACAGTTTAGACTTTAGTCCAGTGCTACACAGGCGATTTTGAAATATTTAGGAGCTAAGTGATTAACAAGATAGTAGAGATTTTATTAATGATCTCACAATCAAATAGAGATTCTCTTCTTTACAAAGTTTCATCCTCTTCCAAATAAGGCGGGACAATTATATTTACTAGCTTATAGCCGTGCAAAAGCACAGTTACTTTTAATTTTTTATAATTTGCTAATAGTATAATATATTATATTATTAATTTTAATTTTAATATACTGTTGGGAGGATTTGAACCTTGTATATTTGTATATAATAATCTTTAGTATGAAATATAAATTAATATGTTGTTGGCGGGAATCGAACTTTAGACCTCAATATATAATAACTTTTAGTATTGTTGTATCCAATAGTCATGATTTATTTGAGTTGAAGATCTAACGATTATGAATGAGGGATAACCAAAACAAAAAACGATGGGATAACCAAATAACAAATTATACGCCATTTCACTTCTTATAGTATAGCATAGATAGGGGATCTATATGGGTCCTCCCCTAACCACTTTTACTTGAAGGGAAAGTTAAAATTATTTTACAAGGTTGGGCTTCAAGACCCATAAAGGGAATTACATCTATTTGGGCCTAATTACAAACTATCTCTAATTGGGCCTAGTTACAATATATTTATATACATATTTTTTAGTCTAATATTTATGGTCCAACATTTGTCCCCCTAGTTTTGGTAATATTTTTAGATTTAGTATCTGCTATATATATATATATATATATATATATATATATATATATGTGTGTGTGTGCATTTAAATGTATATATTTTTATTTATTTTGTTTTGTTTGTTGTTTTTTTTTAGTATATATATGTGAGTTTTATGTTCAGTATTGGGAGAATTATAGGAGGTGTCGTTTCGACTTCGAAGACATCTGCGTTTAAACACCATTTGGAGTTATCTTCTATCGGCTGGACATCTGACTTAAAAGATATTGTCTTTTTATTTATTTTCGTTTTATTTTTCCGATATATCCATATTTGTTATAGCATCTCTTCTTATCTCAAAACAGTGTCGAGTTCATCATCATATATCCCTAGTGAGATTGGTGGTAGGAATCTCGAGAAGCTTCCCTTAAACATAGATTCAGACGATTCAGTTTTCAATTTGGATCATTTGGATATACCCAACACTACTTCAGTTCAATATTTGGGTCTTCTAGAAGAATCGGATGTTGAAAGTCCTCGAAGGCCTCCGCCTCTTAGCCCCAAAACCATAGCGACTAGGGATTTAATTGTTCGTGAGGCTTTAGGAGAGGGGAAGCGAGAGTTTAGGGGTTTGTCTAGCATTGGTTATACCAGTATGTATGCCACTCGGCCTACTTCCATTTGTAATTTACGCTCTTGGGTCGACCTTGATAATGGATGGAAATGTGTGGTTCCGGACCCCGGTGATCCGATTTTGATGGTTCCTGAGTTCGGAATGCATGGCATTCCTCTTATTTATTTTGAATATGGGTTGTGGAATCACTAGTACAAACTGGACCTATTGCGTCGGTCAAATAGGCCTAAAGCGTCAGTTGTTTGGCCTAGTATATGTAGGGGACACTATAGGTATAGGCCTATAGCGTCGGTTAAAATGGCGACGCTGAATGTCCACAATGGCGTCGGTCATTTAAATGACCGTCGCTAAAAGTCTGCTTTAGGCGTCGGTCATTCAAACAACCGACGCTAAAAGTCAATTTTAAAGGCGTCGGTCATTCAAACAACCGACGCTAAAAGTCAATTTTTAAAAAAAAAAAAAGAAATTGCAATTTTGGTCAAGATTTGTACATACCAATGAGATCTTATTATATTAATATAACATATATTACACAATTTGACAACATGTCAATTTACACGAAATAATTTAATGTCACAAACTAAAATTACTCTATCTAAAAATTATCTCCCTTGTTCTATTTACTAAAAAAAATAGAAGCCTGCAAGCTGTTGATACAATTTACACCATCTCCCGTGTTGATGTAGTAACCTGGATGCGGCACGAAACCACAACACCATTCTTCACAAACAGTACTCTCTTTTTCAACTTCTTCCCTACTTCATGTCTATCTGTTTCATCAGCTCAACAATTTCACATTCTTCTACAACAGAATGAATATGCAATACTGTCTTGTAGCCAGCAGTGTATATTGCCTGAAATAACAATGTCACTGGATTAGTTACATGAGACAGCAATAACAATGTACAAACTACATTCCTAGCATAAAACTATGGTACCAAGAAGTTAACTACAAAAGAGAAAGACAAAAAAAAATTAATTGTATAATCAAGGCCGCTTACAAGAATTACAAAACTTACTTGTAGTTTTCACAAGTATTATAGTTTGTTATCTGTTGCCAATTTTAATAGTTATGTCACTTTTAGAAATCATTGTAGCTTCGCATATATTCTGACCAATTCTAAAAGTCACAGTTCAAGCAGTAAATCATTTAAAGGTATTATATTTAAAATGCACTTCACATAGTCAAAAAAGATATAGTACTTCACATAGTCAAGAGATACAGTAGACTAACAGTTAGTTTTTGATATAGAAAGAACTAATACTCAACGTATCCTCCATTGAAGCATTTTCTCTGCAAAGAAATACATGTTAGGCATAAAATTGAATATGGAACTCGTTATATGAGCTTTATGGAACACGTTATATGAGCTTTAGGTGGTGCTCTTGCTATTGTAATATTTTATTGATTAGACACCAAAATACAATTATTCTACTATTTTGTAGTTGTGGATATACAGGTAATAATACAATGAAGAAGAATGAAGAAGGAAGATAAAAAAGAAGTGCATTTTAATTACCAAGAATTTTGGTGTAATCTCTATCTTAGAATGCTCCCTGCAGACAAGATGCATTTGCAATTACCAAGAAAAAAACTCCCAGAAAAGAAAAAAATAATTAATCAAGGAAAAGAACAAAAAAGATTACAACCAAACACAACTTTATACAATTAATCAAAGGAACTAATTATATGAAATTTAAAGATTTTGGTAAACGACTCAACGTATAGCCATCTCTCAATTGTTATACATTGAAGAACTCATTCAACACGGCAGACTTGAATACTTCTTTTTACATATACACATATAAGAAATTAAAGCAAGCATGTAGCACGGTAGAGAAAGAAAGTATATCCTAAATAAATTAGATTCTATCAAAGAACTTTCTTGTTTATTAATATTTTTTGGAGTGTGCATGAGCGTAGATGTAAGTTTAATATCTGGACCTTTTTGATACTAAAAATCATGTAGGAGCGCTTCTTCAGAATCTATAAAGGATAAAAAATACTGTAGGGACTATGCAATGTGAGGTAAAAGATTTGATAAAAATAAACCAATTGCTCATGTTGAAGTGCCAATCAGTTTTCTAGTCCATTGACATGTCATATGCACACATGAGTTTAACACAAACCTGTAAAGCACACGAAAGAGTTTTCTACTTTGCGCTGCTGCCTTCAAAACTTCTAGCACAACTCTAAAGAAACCATGCACCAAAATGGTGCAGCCATCAACGATAAAATCTTGACTAAGCATGGCAATGATTCTATGAGCCTGCAATAACATAGTTAAATCAAAAGTGCTAAACATTCTTTGAATATAGGAATACATGATGCTTCGTAAGTAACAAATGAAAGAATTGACACTGAAGTAGTTGCATCCATGTAGCTAAATTAGTTTGAAAACCTTGTAAGATATTTCTCCAAACTTCTCTGCACGTTCAAGAAGGCGTGATTTGGCTGAATTGAAGTCCTCATATTCCAGAGCTGAAGTTCTTGTAACATAGCGCATAAACAAATCACAGCCAGCTGTCACCGTTTATGAGGTGAAAATCAAATTGTTTTGTTTTGGATGCATCAAACTCAAAACTCCATGCTCCTCTTTGAAATAGAGGGCATTGGCAAAAAAAAGCGTAATCAAGCTGTTAACTGATCCATCAGGTAATATGTCTTTGATAAGTCCCCTGGTTTCCTTTTCAACCCAGGAATTCACTACATTTCTTACCATCTCCACCTGAAAAAGTGTAAAAGATAAAAAAATCATACGACCTATACATTCATATGACATACATATATAAAGTAAAACTACGTGCAGATAATACACTTCTAATGAAGGTCCCAGGAATGAACACTTAACCCCTGTAATCAAGTATAGTTTGCAAATAAAATTTTCACCTCATTAACTAGATTTCAAACCATCTAATACACAAGTTTCAATTAAATTCAATAAGACATGAAAATTATAAGATTTTGACAATTACAAAAGGTAGTAGGATATTTCTGAAAGAGAGGTATAATTACAAAAGGTAGTAAGTATTAGAGAGACAGAGAGGGAGGGAGGGAGGGAGAGAGAGAGAGAGAGAGAGAGAGAGAGAGAGAGAGAGAGAGAGAGAGAGAGCGAGAGAGAGTGGGAGGGAGAGAGAGGGAGGGAGGGAGGGAGGGAGAGAGAGAGAGAGAGAGAGAGAGAGAGAGAGAGAGAGAGAGAGAGAGAGAGAGAGAGAGAGAGATTTGTACTGAAAGTAGTCGTATGCTCCGAAAGTGAGGAAGACGTGGATGCGATGAATGAAAGTACCGTCGAAAATAGGCCAACGACCACAGAGGAAAGAGACAACAACTAAGAGAGAGTGATTAATCCATGGCAAACAAGAACCCACTGGACGCCCATTTCAACAGCAACAACTCAACAATCTTCCCCACTTCTCCACTCATTTAACAAAAAAACAGTGTCGAATTCAATAATTCTTAGCAATCTATAGGAGAGATTGTTGAGTTTGAGAATCGAATACTTTTGATTTGACCCACCCAGTATTTATTCACATTAATCAATCGATTTAATTGATATAAATGAAGAGAAGAGACCCGATTTGATATTTTTAAACACTAAAATGATTAAACGGCAAGGGTTTTGATCGGAATTAAGTAGAACGATGAGAGAAAATGAGAGAGGTTTGGGAGAGAATTGGGGCGGCCGTTCTAAATAAATGGGTCAGGATAATAGGGTTTGCTTAAGAAATAGGTCTGGGTTTGATCAAAATATAAATTTTTTTTTATATTTGATCAAAATATAATTTTTTTTTAAGAATAGTTTTGTAAATTTCAAAATAAATATATAAATTTGAGGAAGAATCTCGATTTTATTTTAAAACATAGAGATTTAAATTAGTTGTCTCCCCATATTTTTAAAATGATTTTAGGATCAAAACGAATTAAATATGAATTTTTGTAACCATAATAGGTCACTTCCAGTATCAAGTGCCACCAAAAACCATACACTAGGTGTACCCACAGACAAAATTATAATGCAAAAACATCCAATAGCTCTTCAATTAACTACACCCCATTTAACACACAACTCACTAAAAAATACCATGGTTCTCAGTTTCATTGACAAAAGTTTACAAGTTTGTTTACTTTTTCATGACAGAAAGTTGAATAGGAACAATATGAAAATAAAAAAAACGAAACAATAAGAAAACTGAGAAGTTATAAAGAACGGTAAGAGGAAAACATACCGCTTTCGATGTTTTTTGGTCTTGAAATGTTCATCTCTCACAGTGACATTTGCAAAATAGCGGCTAAAAATGAAAACAGAGGAGCCAAATTATAAAAGATAGCAAAGAGGCAAACACAATAGGGACAATAAGATGAAAAACAAGATAAGGGATGAATTAAGGATAACTTACTCGCAGTGAAGGCAGTAAAATTGACTTATCTAAAATAGAATAGAAAGAAGTGTTAAAATATACACGTGATACTCACGTGTAACCTTCTTTTTTAATAATTTTTTAAATTTGTTGATTTTTAAATTATTAAAATATACACTTTTTTATAAATAAATTATCACTCATTCCTACTTATTTGGTAGGAATGAATTGGGGAAACTGGCGTTAAAAGGAAACAAGGGTAATTTATAATTTCATAATTTATTTTTTTATTTAAAAATAAATTATTCAATTTTCGTAAATTGCAAAATAAAATGTAAAGTTGAGGAAAAATTTCGATATAATATTTAAAACGTAGGAAAATTAGTGAAATTAAGGTAACATTCATCACACAAATAGTGTGTATGACTACTTTGATGTGTATTAATTTATTTTCAAAAATTATCATTTTTCATATTTTTATTTAATTTTTTAATTTATTTTACAAACTAGTTAAAAATGGGAAAAAAATAAAAAAATAGATATTTTTTTGAAAATAAGGTAACATTCATCACAAAAATAGTGAGTATGACTACTTTGGTGTGTATGAATTTAGTTTAAAAATTGTCATTTTTCCTATTTTTATTTAATTTTTTGATTTTATTTTACAAACTAGTTAAAAATGGGAAAAAAAATAAAAAAATGGAATTTTTTTGAAAATAAGGTAACATTCATCACACAAATAGTGAGTATGACTACTTTGGTGTGTATGAATTTAGTTTCAAAAATTGGCATTTTTTCCTATTTTTGTTTAATTTTTTTATTTATGTTACAAACTAGTTAAAAATGGGGAAAAATTAAAAAAAAGGACAATTAGTGAAAATAAGGTAACATTCTCACGCAAATAGTGAGTATTACTACTTTGGTGTGTATAAATTTATTTTCAAAAATTGTCATTTTTCCTATTTTTATTTAATTTTTTTTATTTATTTTACAAACTAGTTAAAAATGGTATAGGTATACCTATAGCGTCGCCCTTTTAAGGGGCGACGGTATAGGCTACACCAATAGTGTCGCCCTTAAAAGGGCGATGCTATAAGCTACACTTATAGCGTCGCCCGCTAAAATGCTGACGTTATAGTTATGTTCTATAGGGTCGCCCCTCAAATGGGCGACGCTATAGGTGTACCTATAGCGTCGCCTTTTACTGGGCGACGCTATAAGATATACCTTTAGCGTCGATTTTTAATGGGCGACGCTATAGGTTATACCTAAATCGTCGGTTGATGTAAACAACCGACGCCATAGCTTCTGGCAGAAGTCAATAAGCGTCGTTTAATGCAAACAACCGACGCAATAGGTAAAGTGGCGACGCTATAGGTCAATAACCGACGCTATAGGTGGCGACGTAATAGGTCCAGTTTGTACTAGTGAATTCCTCAGTTAACCCCTAATTTTGTCGTTCACGTAAGTGGTTTTATCACTCGTTGTTCCGAGGTTAGGAGGATACCATCTTTAAAGTTTTTCTTTTCTATTTATGGTATAAAGTACTCCCAAGATCAAGTGTATTTTGATAAACGTGTTGGTAAATCTAAGTTGGTTGATGTGAAGTCCTCGAATTCGGGGTACCATGGTAAATGGCTATATTTTTATTACCCCGATTTGGAACTTGTCAGACCTAGTGGTAATGTATCGCAGTCGACCTTGAATAAGTTAATGGGTATGGAGAAATACGATGAGGCATTCTTAAAAACTTTTCAAGGGTCGACATCTCGTTATGATTATCATCAATTGAGGAATGCTAGTTTTCTTCAACAGTATGATCGTAAGGCTTAAGCTTTAAATTATTTATGTTTGTATACATTTATTTTTGCTTTATCCTGCTGACATCTCCGTTTGTTGTTGCGTTTATTTTTAGTATTGATAATTTTTTTTCTCTTTTCTTTTATAGTTGCTGGGGAGTCGTTGAAAAAGATCTTGAATAGTGGGTTAAAGGAAGAGATGGACAAAGCTTTGTTGAAGTTGGCTAGACAATCGACCATTTCGAGGCATGTGGTTTCTGGTGTTGGTGTTAAGATTTCCGAACCTGTTTCAATTGACGGTTCGATGGGTGAAGCGAGACGCGAGATTGATCTCGGAGGTGGAGATGATCTGATGGGACGTGATAGGAAGCGAGGGAGATCTGATCGAGACGGGAGTTCATCTCGGAGAATTGTTTTGAAGAGGTGTGACGATCACCCCTAGGGGTTACTGGTAAAGGGTTTGTGATAAATGAGATTGTGAATGATGAGGTGCCGCCTATTCTTCAGCCGGCCGAGAAGGAGCGTCCCATGTTGGTTGAGGTTCAACCTCAACAACGGTGGACGTTTCGACATAATGCTCCGACTCAGGTTTTTCAGGCCTTCAGTCTTCCTCAGGATTTCAGTTCCTATATTGACAAGAGTCTTGATGAAATCGCATATCGTTATCTTACGCGGGGAGGTCGGGTAAGTTTGTTGTTAGATGTACATTCTCGTGAAATATTTACTTTTTTGGTTGTTTCTAATTTCCTATTGTTTCATTGGTTTTTGCGTTTTAATCCGATTTATTCTTGTTCTGGCTATTGTAGTTTCTGTCGGATTTAGCGTACATAATCAAGGGATATAAGGAGGACGTGGATGGTCAGCGTTGTGAAGGCATTGCTCGGGATTTTGCACTAGTTAAGGAGGAGAGGGACATAGCTAAGAAGCGGGTTTCTGAGGTCGAGAAGTGAGAGGCCGATATTGTGAAGAAAGTTTCTGATGACAAGTTGAGGTTGGAAGAGGAAGTACTGATCTTGAAGCGGGAGATGGGGAAATTAAGTGAAGATATGAAAGCTACGAGGTCCAATAACGAGGAAGGTATGAGTCGAGCTAAGGGACTCGAGGATGAGGTAAAGCAATTGCGTAAAGCCAACTAGACATTGTCGAAGGAGGTCTGTAGGTTGAAGGATGAAGTGGAGAAGGGAGTCGAAGACATCACCAAGGCTATTGGCGTTGGATATAGTTATTGTTATGACCGAGTTTCTAGTGTAGGCATTGACCTTTATGGACACTAGTTCGATGATTATTGTGCTGATCTGGCCAAGGCAACTGGTGGGCAGACTGAAAGAGTTGGGGCTAGTTCGACTTGAAGGTGGGGTATGCCCTATTAAAATGTTTAAGAATAATTTATTTTACAACTATTTTAATTTTCCAGGGAATGCCCTGTGGAGATGTGTAATTAATCTTGGATTTCTGAATTTTGGTTACTTTTTCTTGAACTTGGCAGTGGTTGTTTGGGGTTTTTAATTATAATGTTGGTCGTTTTTAACAATTACTTTATGGGTTTAGTGGTTGTTGGCCTCTATTCCCATTGTTCCGTTTTTTTAAAGCTTTGTTGTATATGTCCTTCTATTGAATGCGAAAGGCATGATTGTGAAGCCAATTATGTGTATTTTTTTTATTAGTGATTCTTATGACTTTATACTTGTCTTTTAGCCGATTGATTCCTCCCTTGTGGTGAATTTTGCTATTGTATGTATGGTTATAAGATTGAAGTTGGTAAGGAGGAATAATATTTTAAGTAACATGGGAATAAACGCGAGGACCATTATTGAGAAGTGCGTAATAACTAATGTAGTTATTTGATTTCGTAAGAGTGATTTAGGTGGTGTCTAAGTGAGAGCCTCATATCAGTCCTTTTTCACTTGGACTATTTTTTAAATGGAAGATAGGGACTTGCCCCCAATTACAAAAAATGAACAACATTTACTGATAGAACTTCTTAAGGTGGATTCCATTCTAGGAATTTTTAACCGGCTCGCTGTCGAGGTGTTCCATCTTATAGGTCCCGAGGCTGACAATTTTCCAAATTTTGTATGGGCCTTCCCATGGGGCCTTGAGCTTTCCGACTAGCATTGTTTGTGATGCCGTTGCTTCATGAAGTACGAGATCGTTGACCTGGAAATTCTTTGTCTTGATTTTTTTGTCAAAGTACCTGGCTGTTTTGTTCTGATACTCGATTGAAGCTGTTTTAGCTTCGTCTCGTACTACTTCGATCAAGTCGTTATTGAAGCATATGCCTTCAATTGAGCTCTTATGGTCAAATACCTCGATGCGAGGTGATTCTAGGCTAACCTCGATGGACAGTACTGCTTCTGTTCCATAAGCCATCCTAAAGGGCGTTTTGCCAGTAGAGGTGCGCGATTGTGCGGTATGACCAAAGGACGTTAGGGAGCTCATCGACCAAACATCGGGGGATCTCTTCAATTCTTTTCTTAATCCCTTGAAGGATGGTCCTGTTGGTGACCTCTACTTGATCGCTAGCTTTGGGGTATGCCACAGATGACTTGATATGCTTAATTTTCAGCTCACTGAGTGTTCTTTCAAACTTTCACCCACGAATTGGGTCCCATTATCTGTGATAATGACCTGGGGGATTCCGAAGCGGAATACGATGTATTCCATGAGGAACTCTACCATATCCTTTTCTCTAATTCTAGCTTGGGGTTTAGCTTCCACCCACTTAGTTACAAAGTCGATAGCGACCACAATGTATTGTGCTTGGCTTCTTGATTTGGGAAAGGGTCCAACTATGTCAATACCCCCATTGAAAAAATGGGCTTGGCACCAGCACGGGGTTAAGTGCCGTTGTGGGTTGGTGGCTGACATTTTCGTGTAATTGCCACGGGGTGCATTACTTTACGAAGTCCTCGCAGTCCTTCCTCAGGGTTGGCTAAAAGAATCCCTGTCGAAGGATTTTCAAAGCAAGATTCTTTCCCCCCATGTGCTCACCACATATTCCAGTGTGGACCTCAATAATAGCGAGTTGAGCTTCGTTGGGTCCGAGGTAGCATAGTAAGGGTTCGACCATAGACCGTCTTTATAGCTTTGCGTCTTTTACACAGTATTTCCTCGCTTTGTACATCAGCGCCCTTGCTTTATTTTTGGACATTGGCAATTTGTTTTCCAATATATACTCGAGGTATGGGGGTCGCCAATCTGTTTGGGATGTGATTTCTCCGACCGCGAGACTATTGATTGTGGGTGTCTGTAACTCCTCAACATAAATAGGTTCGTTACAAGTAGTGGATAACAACGAGGCGAGTTTTGATAAAGCGTCGGCCCATTGGTTTTCAACTCTATCCACGTTTGTTATGTTCCATGAGGTGAAATTTTCAAGCATTGCTTTCGATCTTTCTAGGTAAGCTTGCATTTTCTCATTGTGAGTTTTGAACTCGTCGATGACCTGTTTAGCCACGAGCTGAGAGTCGCTGAAAATGTTGAGGATTTTTACCTCAAGCTCTGATGCGAGCTTGAGGCCTGCGAGGAGTGCCTCGTATTCTGACTCATTATTGGTCGCTTGAAAAGAGAATTTTATTGCCTGTTGAACACGGAACCCGTCGGGACTTAGAAGAATTATCCCTGCTCCACTAGTTTCTGCTGTCGAGGATCCATCGACATAAAGAGCCCACGGTCTCGCGGCCTCGTTGGGTATTTCTCCCTTTAAAGTGTCAGGTGTAGAGAACCGGCATTCTGCCACGAAATCGAATAGCACTTGGGCTTTCATTGTCGTCCTGGGCTTATACTTGATGTGGAATTGACTCAACTCTATGGTCCACGCTGCGAGCCAACCAGTCATGTCGGGTTTATGTAGTATTTTTTTCAACGGTTGGTTTGTCATCACCTGTATCTCCCGACCTTGAAAGTAATGTCTTAATTTCCTATTGGCAATGACAAGCGAATAGAGCAATTTTTCAACATGAGGATATCTTGTTTCCGCGTCGCGTAGAGTGTGACTAAAGTAGTATACAGGGACCTCTTTTCCATCATCTTGTTTAACCAGGATTGCGGCAACTGTGAGGTTAGAGGCCGAGAGATAAACGCGCAAGGGCTTGCCTAGAGGTGCTTTGGTCAAGACCGGGGGCGAGGTTAGGAAAATTTTTATCTCAGAGTGGCTTTTCTTGTAGTCATCGTTCCAGACAAGTTTCGATTGTTTTTATACCCCCTTAATGACCTGAAAGAATGGGGCACACCGCTTTGATGACTGAGGGATGAATCTCCGTAGCGCTGCGATGCACCCTATGAGTGACTGTACTTCCTTCAGGGAGGTTAGGTCCTTAATGTCGAGGATCGCCTTGATTTGATTGAGATCAGCGTCGATGCCTCGTTGTGTGAGAAGAAAGCCTAAGAATTTGCCAGAAGTTAGGCCGAATGAGTAGTTGGCCGGGTTCAATCTCATTTGATGTCACCTCACATTTTCAAAGGTCTCTCTAAGATCTATAACATGGTCTTTTGCCTTTTTTGACTTTGTAATCATATCATCAACATAAACTTATAGATTGCGCCCAATTTGCGAGGCGAATATACTATCCATCATTTGTTGGAACGCTGTGCCGGCATTTATTAGACCGAAGGGCATGTTTTTGTAGGTGAAAACGCCGCGATGGGTGATGAAGGCTATTTTCTCCTAATCATTGATGTCCATTTTAATTTGATTGTAGCCAGAAAAAACATCCATGAATGATAGGAGCTCGTGGCCTGATGTGGCATCAATGAGTTGGTCGATATTGGGGAGTGGGTAGTGGTCCTTTGGACAAGCTCTGTTCAAGTCAGAATAGTCAACGAACATCCTCCACTTTTCGTTACTGTTTTTAACCAGGACGGTATTCACGACCCATTTTGGGAATTGGACGGGCTCGATGAAGCCTGGCTCGAGGAGGTGGTCGATCTCTTCATCAATGGCTTTACGTTTTTCTTCAAAAAAAACTCGCTTCTTTTGGCATACTGGCCTAACTTTTGGATCGATGTGGAGAGAAAGACGAGCTTTAACCTCGGGGATTCCTGGCATATCCTTCGGATTCCAGGCGAATATGTCTTTGAACTCTCGTATGAGCTCGATTGTTTTTTGCCGGAGGTCAGCATCGAATCCTTTCCCTATTTTGGTGACTTTTGTTGGATCGCCCATTATTACTTCAACCTCCTCTATTTCCTCCACTGGGACACAATTCGACTCATCTGGGACCTCGATGAGGTCTCGAGGGTCCATGTCGATGACCTGATTAATGGAGTTGTTATCCACTTGCTTGTTCTTAGTTATAGCCATTGACGGATAACATTGCCTCGCTGTGGCTTGGGCGCCTACGACTTCCCTGACACAGAAGTCAGTTGGGAATTTCATTTTCAGATGTGGGATGGAGGTTATGGCCTTTAAGGACGTCAGAGTTGTTCTGCCTAGGATGGTGTTAAAGCTTGAGACAACATTGATGACATAAAATTTGACCATCTGCCAAGTTTGGCATGGGAGAGTTTCGAAGAGAACTGGGAGGTCGATGGTACCAACGACCTTTACCTCGTTTCCGGTGAATACATATAGGGGGATGTTCACATTCTCCAACTTTCTTTTGCCAAGATACATTTTGGAGAAGGCGCTGTGATATATGATATCGAAAGAGCTGCTAATATGTGATATCGAAAGAGTTGCCATTGTCCACGAGAATTTTTTTTACTGTGTTAGTCCCTATTTTCGCTGTGATTACCAGGGCATCTTTGTGAGACTCAATCATTCCTGGAGGATAGTCCTCATCGGAGAAGGATATGACTGGGGAGGGATTGGGCCTTTTACATTTCTGAGGTTCGGGATGAATATTGAACACCTCACGGACGTATAGTTTTGTTTAACATTGTTGGAGGATCCCCCCACGGCGTGGACCCCGATTATGACATCTATGACCCTGGCATCGTCGTGTTGGCGATTTCGTTGATTGTTGGCATCAGTATCAATGTAGTGGACTAATTCTCCTTGTTTTAATTTACTCTTAATGAGGGAGCTTAATTGAAAACAGGCCTCAGTGGTGTGGCAATGATCCTCGTGGTGTTCACAGTATTTTGAGCTCGGAGGTCTACCCGGCTTCATCGGCCTCGGAGGTCGATAGTAGGGTTCCGACCTTAAAATAGAGAGGATGGTTGATTTGTCCACCGTCAGTTTTGAAAATTCCTTTTCAGATTTCTCCGGGGGTTTCCATGCTCTGTTAGAACGAGGCGCTCGCTCTGATCGGGGATTTCTCCTATCTCGAGACCTTGAGTATGTGTCACCATCTCTTTTGTAGTCTGGCCTGGGAGATCTAAATCCGAAGTTTGAGCTTTTATCCCATTTTTGTGAGTATCTTCTTAGCGACTGGATACTTCCGACTGCCTCTTGCAGTGTCATTCTGTATTCTACGATCTGGAAAGCTGATTGGTGAGATCGTGGATTTTTTTCAAAAAATTCTTCCAACAAGGAGCCATGTCTGTGTTTGTCGATGCTTGTAGCGAGGTAATTAATGGTGAGCTCTTCCACGAGGTTTGGAATTTCTGCGACCTCGGCTCGGAATCGAGTCAAGAAGTCAAGAATTTCTTCTTTACAAAGTTTCATCACTTTCCAAGTAAGGTGGGACAATTATATTTATAGGGGATCCATATGGATCCCCCTCTAACCACCTTTACTTGGAGGGAAAGTTAAGACTATTTTATAAAGTTGGGCTTCAAGGCCCATAAAGAAAATTACATCTATTTGGACCTAACTACAAACTACCTCTAATTGGGCCTAGTTACAATCTATTTTTATACATATTTTCTAGCCTAATATTCATGGCCCAACACATACATCCCCCAATTTTTAATTCTTAGGAGGACTATTATATGATGATCAAATTGAGGCAGATCTTATTAATTTACATGCACTTCCAAATACTTGTGTGTTGTGCCATATAACTTAATTTTTAAAATTTTGTTTTTGCTAACTGATGTATCTTAATTATTACTTTATATTTCACCAAAGGAAAAAAAGTTCGTTATTTCTGTTACGGTTTGTTCAATCTTTAATTACGATTCTAGATATAATATTTTGTTTATCAAAAATTGAGGAGAAAAATTATATTAAATAAGAAAGAAGGGTACAATAGAAAAATGAGGACCAGGACCATACCGAGAGCAAATAGCTTTCTTAACTAGTGAGCTAACTTTTCTTAACAGATCTTAATAGTTGGTTCGCTGATCTCTTAACAAAATTCATAGAGCATTCCACTAAAATGGATAAAAACTTATCCAGAAGTGCAACTTAGTGAGAGTTCTGGGTTTTGGAGAAAATTCTGGAACTAAAAAATTCCGTCGAAGGCTAAAAATGTGGTTTGGCATGCGATCAAGAGATATTTACCTTCTACGGTACAATTATCCTCAAAGAAAGTAGCAGTACCTACTATCTGTCCTGTTTGGCAGGGAGCGGAGGAAACTATATATACTACATGTGCTAGTGACCTGCAACTTTGCAGCTGAATGTTAGCAAAAGTTGGGAGTGTGTATCATGCCAAATAATCTTAAGTTTTTTTCTAATTTGTTTAGCTATATTATGGGTGTTAGGTCGAAGGAGTTGTTAGGAGAAGTTGTCACCTTTTGTGTTGATCAATTTGGCGTTCTAGAAACGATCTAGTATGGAGGTCTATAACAACTCGAGCTAAAGACACTTACTCTTCCGCGTTATTGTACCTTAAACAGTGGAAGCAGTCCCAGAATTTTAAATTTGTTTCTCCTCCATCGTTTGATGGGATTAAAGATGGAGGCAGAATCTTGGTTAAACCTCAAAAATATTTTATTAAGGTGAATGTCGTGGACGCAGCAGTGTTTGAAGATAAAGGTTGTTATGGGATGGTAGCTCGAAATGAGGGGGACAGTCTGATGGATGCAAGAACATGTATGCATACTGGTTTAATGGATCCAGCTCTTGCAGAGGCTTTGGTTTTTCCTGAGGCACTTAGTTGGATTAAACAGAAACAATGGATCAGGGTGGTAGTAGGAACAGATTGCTTAGTCGTTATTTAAGCACTACGTACTAAGTCTGTTCTATTCTCTTACTTTGATCAAGTGATTATCGAGTGCAAGTACTTGTTAGAAAATATGAGGAGTGTATTTTCATGTTTTGCGTATCTACTGATAATGGGCTAGCACATTGCATTGCTAGATCTTCCTGTTCTCTTCCAGATCGGAGCTGAGTGGTTGCCTACCAATGTAGGTGATTCATATTTCATATTAATGAAAGATTTGATTTCCTTTCAAAAAAGAAAAAAAATGGATAAAAACTTCACAATAAGGACAATCATACCAAAAATAAATAAATAAAATTCTATTGTGGACGGTTATTGGTTTTATTAGAAACTTGATAATGGACTTACAAAATTTATCATATGCTGGTTGTTGATGGAGGATTATCGTAATCAACGTGATTTTCGAAGGCCCGCCGGAATTTACAAGAATAATTCATGTAAATGGCTGTTTTCGATGATTTGGGTGTGATTTTATGGTGGGGATGAGCTGAGCTCGAGGGTTCTCTAATAATCTCAGATTCCTTTAGAAAAAATTAGAGAGCTGAATTTGTCTTACCCTCAAGGTGCCTACGTATCCTTTATATAGGAATCAAGCTCACGCAGTTCTAATTCTATGCTGATTCTTCTTGACCAGCTGTATGGCTAATTCTAGTTCGAGTTGGACTCAATTTCTTTTAGAGCCAAGCACGAAGTGGTTGTCTAAATAGAGTAGAACTCGAGTTCGTACCTTACTATAATTTGTCTGTCTATTAGAGGTAATCTAGGATCCACTGCGTCTTAGGAGTACTCTCCAATAATAAATCTGTCTCTTTCTGGCAGGCTACGCTCAGGAACCTATGTCTCAGGAACCTATGTATCAGGAACCTGGTGCTCAGGAACCTATATCTCAGGAACCTTTTTCTTTGGAACCTCTGTCTCAGGAACCTATTTCTCAGGAACCTATTTCAAGGAAACTATACCTGCACAAATAACAAATATATTAGTCTGGGGAGCCTCTCTGTGGTTCCCATATGCTCTTGCTGTCTTCACTACTGCTGCTAGGCTGTCTTGAACTCTTCTGCAGGGAGGAACCTGGTCCATTCGTACTCTGTTCAGCTTCCGGTTCATCAGGAACCTCATGATACTTGTAGCTCCTTGATTGTCTTCTCAACGAGTGCTCATTTCTTCATGTCTAGTCTTCATATCTTATACTGGATCTATCTTCTGCCTCATATGGATTGGACCCTATAACTTAATGGGCCTAAATCTAGCCCATGAAGATTTTGGGCACAACAACTACCCCCCCCCCCGGTTCCTTGAAGTCATGCAATGCGAAAGGAACCTATTCAACTTTCTAATCTGGGGTCCAATGCTTAATCACTTCCCTTAAAATGTATTACTTCAACAACACGTATCCAAGCTTACATGAGCTAACTCGACGTAAGAAACTGGACATATAATGTTTCAGTAAACATAGTATTGATTAGCTTCTTTCTTGGTGAGGAACATGTTCTCTTCTTTTTCTTCGAAACTCATTCTTCTGACAAATCTTCACTCTTCAACTTCTAGTCATTCTCTGTACATTCTTCTAATAACTTTGCAAAGTCACTCCAAGGACACTTCTGAGGTTTTCGGAATGTTATCATACTTCTGCTTACTCTCGTATCTTCTTAGGTGATCTTTGTCTTCAATGTCTTCACATGTCTTTTGTATATCTAGAAGTCTTGAAAAGCGAGTGGCACCTCAACACCTTCTAAGCAGGAGGTTCAACCTTTATTTACTTATGAAAACTTTTCTGAAACTGTCTTCTCGTAAATCATTATCACCTAACTACGAAACTCATCATAAATCTCTCTGATTGTTCAAACAATACTTCTTTCTTCTCCCATACCGATTTGTATGAACTGATCCCTCATCAACTGCTTTCACTTAATATCATGGTAGCTCGCTTATAACCCTGGGAACCTCCATTATGCGTAGGATGAAACAACCCTGGAACCTCTTGAACCACCTGGATAGCTTCCTAAGAACCTCCAATGCTTACTGTACTTAGAACATTCAGACCTCTGCAATAAGATTTATCTTATACCTCCTTCTTACTTAAATATGTTCAACTTATGCATTTTATCTGCACCTTCTTCATATTCACATCATATCTAGATATCGTGCAGCGCTTTTTGCTATACCTTGTCTAGCTTGTTCACCTTTGCATACATTCTTCATATTTGCATTATTTCTGAATAGTGCATACTTCTTTAATCTTCACAAAGCACTTCTTTATACGGTTGAGTAACCATCGTAATGTAACTTAAAGATTTATATAGTTTCCACATTTATGCATTCAAGTTTACGCGGGATAACCCATTGTAAGAAACAGAACACATTCATACTTCCACTTATAATCATTTCAAGATAAATGTCTCAAATAACTTAGCGATATCTTAACCACTTACTTGTAAACTTGGAACCTCTTGTCTTCATATTTCGAATAGCGTTTGCAAAACCTCAATCTAAACTGCCTTGGTCCCATGATTTGTTTTTAACTTTAACCCTGAATAATTGTGCCAAGACCACTGTTGAATAACCATAAAAAATATTAATCCTGCAAAATGAAACAAGAAACATAAAACATAAAAGATAATTAGTGTTAGTAAACTAATCTTGTTAAGTACATGCCAACTCTAGGAAAGGTCACCTGCTTGGCTTCCAATCCTAAAAATCTAGGTTCCAACATGCCAGTCTAGGTTCCATGTTGGTCCCTCTTGCCTCGAGGCGACTCTAGGAACCTGTGTGCCATTCTGGGAGTCCACACAGATTCCTCTTCTTTATGTTGTTTATGCACCTGTCTCGGCTCTGCATAAAGGGGAAGATTATAGCCCCCTTAAGGAGTGATATGCCTGTTTGGGCTCCATACCATTTCCTTCTTCTTATTAGGCTTCTCTTCTTCCCATATGCCAGTGGCGGCTCCACATGAGGGAGAGCTTATTAGGCTTCTCTTTAAGAACAAGTGTACCGGTCTAGGCTCAACACAAGTTCCCACTTCCTCTCGTGCCAGAGGCGGCTCCACGGAGGGGTGAGACATATAGTCTCAGGTTCCTGTATGCCAGTCTCGGCTCCATACAGGTTCCTTTGAAATGCCTTTTCTCAAGACTTTAGGTGTCTGTCAACAGGTCTTATTAATCATGTGCTCAAGGAATCTAAGACTTTTAGCTAACATGTCTTGCTCAGTCAGCTGAGGCTTTTAAATCAAAATTGCTCAGGAAGCTGCCTGAGGCTTAATTCGATGCTTGCTCGGGAAGCTGCCCGAGGCTTAATTCTCAATACTTGCTCAGGAAGCTGCCTGAGGCTTAAATCTTGCTCAGGAAGTTGCCTGAGGCTTAATTCTTGCTCAGGAAGCTGTCTGAAGCTTAACTCGATGCTTGCTCGGGAAGCTGCCCTAGGCTTAATACTTGATACTTGCTCAGGAAGCTGCCTGAGGCTTAATACTTGCTCAGAAAGCTTCCTGAGACTTAAATCATACTCGCTCGGGAAGCTGCCCGAGGCTTAATGCTTGCTCAGGAAGCTACCTGAGGCTTATCTCTTGCTCAGGAAGCCGCCTGAGTCTTAATTCAATACTTGCTCGGGAAGCTGCCCGAGGTTTATCTCTTGCTCAGGAAGCTGCCTGAGGCTTATCTCTTGCTCAGGAAACTGCCCGAGGCTTAATACTTCCTCAGGAAACTGCCTGAGGCTTATTCAACACTTGCTCGGGAAGCTGCCCGAGGCTTAATTCACATATCTCTTGCTCAGGAAGCTACCTGAGACTTAATACTTTTCTCAACACAATCTGTCTATAAGCCAATTCTGACCAATCAATAATAGTCTGCACATTCTGTATCCATTCTGTCCAATCATACTCATGCCTCATGAATACTATCAAAGCTACAGGTTACCTTAACCACAGGTTCCAGTTTTCACAAAACAAGTAATAAAACAAGCACTTAAAAAGTTTCAAATTGACATGTGAAATAGTTAATCAAACATGCATATTATTGTTTAAGTAGAAATACTACCCCCTAGTTCTTTTGGGTAATTACTGTTACGTAAAAGAACAATAAGGAAGTTATAATCATCATCGTCGTTCTAAAAATATAGAAGACTAACCTCATCATAAGCAAAATAGATCTTCTTCTACTATCATCAATGCTTGCTAAAAGAAATGTCATGTTGTCTAATCAGAATACTAATCTGGCAAAGACTTACGTGAATCCAAATGGATATTATGTGATCCTTTATGGATAGAAAGCTCTCGCGGTATGTGCACCAGAATCTCTTCATATGAACCTGTTAGCTACAGGTGAACTTGGAAGCTGTTGCTATGAGCTTCCGGAAAATATAAATGAACCTGAAATTACAGGTGAACAACATAAGATCTGTTAACTACAGATATATAATAAAGCGAATCCAATTGAGCTCTAGGTAAGTCCTGAGAAGGGCACTTAGAGAATTCATAGGGTGTAAAGTAAATCATCTCAAATGCTAGGGGCACCAAGTGAATCCGGGCACAAGGTGAATCCCTAAGAATTCTTGTTGTATGTACACTTTCTTCTATTCAAGTATCAGCTGGCTAAGAACTTTTAGCAGGAAGCTGCTAATCAAAAGCTATCTACGGTTGGCTTTTAATCAATATCAATGATCCCGGAAGGTGTCACATACAAACTTTAGGTATATATGAATGAACCTGCAACATGTGAGTTACAAGAAAATAGCAAATAATCTACTAGATGCTGGTAAAACAACTAAACCTGGAAGCTATTACTAGAATCTCCATATGAATAATGTAGGACCTGTTAGCTACAGGTAAATATAATTGAACCTGGAAACTGTAGGTATATTTCAAGGAACCTGCGAGATGCAGGTAAATATCAAGGAACCTACGAGGTGCGGGTAAATATCAAGGAACCTGCAATTTGTTAGGTTCATGTGCATTCTAACATCTAGAAACATAATCAGGACATAATCATAGCTTTATCGCATATAAGACTTCAACAACATAGATGTTTATGCATGCTTTATGTATAGTAAGAGTTTGTTGCGCGTACCTGGGAGGTTTCTACGAATATGTAAGCATAAATGGAGAGGTATCACCTGGATCTTTCTGTAGACTGATCGTTTGTGAAGTGGAAGCCTCCGTTAAGATTTGAAAACTCATTGACGTGTTCATGATGCAAGTATGCTGCTCTTCAAGGTACTAGACCAAATCAATCCGTAAGGTTTCTGAACAAAATCTAAGCTATGAGGTTCCCGAACCTGATCGTGAGGTTCCTAGACCTGAATTCTCTTAAAATTTTGAAATCCTTGATTTTTGCAATAGTAATTATACTACCCCCCAGTTCTGCAAGGAAGCTTGTCTTCGATGGAGAACTAGATTCTGGAAGCTCCATAATTTTCATTAATCTTGAGGTAAAGTGCTCAATTTCTCTTATCATAACAAATGTCAACTTCTCTGGTCTTGCTAATACCACTTCTAATCATCATGTCAACTGCTCTCTAACAAGTTGCTGAATATTCATCTGTGAAGTTGAGTAATGCGTGTTTTCTTCCATTTGAGCTTCACTTCTTTTTGATTTTCAAGTGGTTCCCTTCTCTCTGTTGGGGGACCTAAACTGTTCGACTTTATCAAAGTTAGTCTTGTCAAAATCAGATTCTTGCATCCACTTTTTATGAAAATCTTCAACTGTATCTGAAACTTTTCATGTCATTCTTGCTTATAGCTTCAACTTTTCCTCTAATTTCTTCTTCATCACATGACCTCATCAGTGAGGTATATTCTTCTCGAGACCTCATTTTTGTGGCCTTCTTACTCAAGTATCTACTTATTAGCAAAATTCTTGTGTGCGGGGGAAGACCTCTGGTTCCGGGAACCTCTGGCCAGTTGACCTTTTTAATTCTTATTTATATTCTGAATCATCTTGAAATTCCTCTTTATCTCATTCTTCTTCAACGTGTTGAAAATGTACCTCTATATCGAATACAAATATCCCAATACAACACCTCTAAGCTTATGCGAGCTAACTCATTGTAAGAAACAAGAGATGTTGAGAGAGATTATTTGAAAAGTATTTCCTGCAGCTCACTGAATTGAATGAAGCTCCTCACTTTAGTTTTGTAATGTTTAGCGAGCAATCCTGCACAATATCTCAATTTTGCAAGCATATATACAATGCAACAATATATATATATATATTCATGACATGATTAATGCACATTAATGATAACCAGGCCACATAATATGCACATGCATTTTATTATGTATGTCTCATGCAAATATTTGTTTTAGGTCATATATGTAGAATATTAAATCTAATTCTTTTTAATGACTTTCTTAGTTTTTATTGGCATGCTATTCAAATGAATTCTCTTACTGTACTGCTTCGGGGATCTACTGCTAGACTTAATCCATCACTTTTATTTCTAGCTTCTATCTCTCAAGGATGCATGCTTGCCATTTTATTCTACTCATTAAATATATCTGGTGTGGATTTCTAGCATGAATTTTCTATATTCAATTAAATACTTTAATGCATGCATGGCATAAAATTTATACCTATTTGCTGAATTAAATAATAAAAAAGAGAGCAGAAAACTTAGCTCAAGGTGCTGCTCCTGATTGAATCTGAATGTGTACTCGTTTTGACTTCGTAAATTCTTCTTCTTCGTTGCCATAGCTGCTGCTTCTTTAATCACAACACGGACCATTCTCGGTTGTTTTCTTTTACTTCTTCAATTTTGCAAGCGAGTCCATATGATCTCCTGCTTCCATTTCTCTTTTAGTAAACTGTGACGAGAACCAGCAGCAGCTTCATGACTTCTCTCTGCATACATTTATGTGTAATTTACTCAGTTGCTTTTCATCAACTGCCTTCATTCCGCTTTCTCTATGCGTAAATTCTTTTTTTTCAATTTGTGATGCTTGTTGAACTGGTTCCAAGGTTAATCCTCAATAGGCACAGATGATCTTTGTTGTGAATTCCATATTCTGAATATCAAGACTGATCTGCTCTGTTCATAAATCGCATACACCTTGCTTGCTGCTCTTTTTATTCTTCGTGCACACATTTTTAAACCTCATAAACTCGCACGTATTATCTTTTATCTCCATTCTCTTCCTGGAATGAAACAAGCTGATGCTGCTATCCATGAATTTATTTTTCTGTGTGATTCTCCGTGCTTTAACATCCTAATGTAAATGTTTTTCTCAGAATGCACCATCCTGGACAGCTTGACCACCTCTGACTAAATATGGGATAACTTTCTGTAGAAAATGAATTATACGAGCCGTAAATTTTGATAGAAACTAGACTCCAATACCTTTCCAACGGTATATCATACTGCTCCTAGAACCTTCCAGATAAAAGCAGTTTATTCTGCAAAGTTAGCTCAGAAACAGCCTCAAGATTCTGATTTTCTGCATTGGGCTTCTTTTTTGCTTCCACCACTCCGTGCTTTGATATACTAACCGTTTGCTTCTTATTATAGCTACATGATCAGGTCTGGTCTTCTCATTACAGGTGCATTATTCAAGCTTCTTCTGGGATTCTCTCTTTTTCTGCTCCTTTTCTTCTTTGTTCTGTGTTTTATCTTGCCACAACCTGCTACTAATAATTCTGTTTAGTTGCAAACTGATTGCCTTATTTTAGATTTAAAATCTCTTGCCATGGCCCATGCTCTTCGTTTCTTCTGTAATTTTGGGAAGCTTCTCCACGCAGGACCTGTCAGCACACTTAATTCGTTATCCATGTTTTTGACTCCATTGCAAGCATCTGGTCTACATTTTCTCCTTCATTCAAGTGTTTCTTCAAAAACAAATTATTTTAATTTTCTTTGTTTTATTCTGGTCAAGCTCGGCCTCCACAAATTTCCTTTGAATGGACTTAATCACTGCTGACTCCTGCATCTCCTTGTTTTACACAACATCAGTGATGCGCCATCCTGCCAATCTTGTTAGAATATGTTGATATTCATTTTAATATTCAGAATTGTAATTCCCTAATATAGGGAATATAGTGGTCCTTGATATAGGGAGCCTTGTTATAGGGATATAGTGGTTGTCATTCCTTGTTATAGGGCCTTTGTTTGTGGTAGTTGCAGGCCATAATACGTGTATATATACAGCACATTATCAATGAAACAGAGCATGGAATCAGTTTCCTTCATGGTATCAGATTAGGGTTCGATCCCTTGTTTTTGTTTCTTTTCTTTCTTCCAGCCTCCCCTCTTCTATATCAGTCCCCTACCTTCTTCCATGGCCGATACCAGTAGTCTACCCCTTTCTTCCGGTACCAAGTTTCATCCTGCTCTATCCATTACCAACGTCAAATCCTTGATTCCGATTACCTTAGATAATGACACTGGCCTCTATCATTCATGGGCAGCCCTCTTCAAAGTCCAAGCCAGAGTTCATAATCTTATGCATCACATAATTCCTCCCACAGAGCCGACAGCTAAAGCCAAGTATGATGCTGCAAAATCGGTGGATCCCGAGTTATGGGATCGTCTCGACGCTGTTGTTCAACAATGGATATATGGCACCATATCACAGGAGCTCCTTCACGCCATACTCTTCAAAGATGACACTGCAGAGGCAGTTTGGAAGAGATTAGAGGCATTGTTTCAAGATAATAAAGCCTCACGTGCAACTCATCTCGAAGAAGAATTGGCTTCGGTCGATTTTCACAATTTTTCCTCAATTGATGCGTATTGTAACCACATCAAATCTCTTGCTGATCGTCTCAATGATGTCGAAGCTCCAGTTACAAATAGCAGGTTAGTTTTGAAGCTTATCGGTGGTCTACCGGAAGCTTACTCTGGTACGGTGGATTTCATTCAGAACCAAGACCCATTACCTCCTTTTGAGAATTGTCGTTCTCGCTTAAAGCTAGCTGAGAGAACCATTAAAAATCGCCTTGCTAAGGAATCCAACAGCAGCTCCAACACTGCTCTCCTCGCGGCTTCCAATACCGGTTCCAACAATCAAGCAGCCCCCACGGGTTCTTCTTCCTCCATCCCTGGCCGACACACCCGTAACAGACTTAAAGGGGCTAAAAACCCACGGAACAATGGCAAAGGAAGAGGACAGTCACCATGGCAGCCACGTTCCCCTCTGGCATGGCAGCAACAATGGGGTCCCTGGCAACAACAACAATGGAATCCACAATGGCAGATTCCTCCTTGCCCATACCCCACTTCTCCTTGGCAGCCAAGACCAACTCCACCGTCACAACAATCTGGTCTTCTCGGCTCAAAGCCTCAAGCGTACAATGCTTCAGTCACTCCCTCTTCCGTTGGATACACTCCAACAGACATTGAAGCAGCTATGCATGCTCTTTCTTTTACGCAACCAGATGGAAATTTTTACATGGATACCGGAGCCACTTCTCATATGACTGCAGATCCAGGTACACTATCTCCTTATTTCAATTCAAGCAATACCAATCATAACATTGTTGTTGGTAATGGTCACTTAATTCCAATTATGGGTCATGGTAGCACTATTTTGCCTCCACCCTACCCCCCATTTTCCTTGACTAATGTTCTGCATGCTCCTCAACTCATTAAAAACCTCATATCTGTTCGTAAATTTACTAGTGATAACAAGGTTTCAATCACGTTTGATGCCTTTGGGTTTTCTGTGAATGATTTACAGACAGGAAACAAACTAATGAGATGTAACAGCACTGGAGACCTCTATCCTCTCTTCACCAAAAATCAAGCCACATTTTCAGACATTCCTTCTGCCTCTACTGCTTTATCTTCTGAATTATGGCATAGTCGTTTAGGACATCCTGGAGCTGCTGTTCTTATATCACTTCGCCATAAAAACCTTATTGAATGTCATAAGGCTCGTAAAACGTTTTGTTCTTCTTGTAATCTTGGAAAACACTCCAGATTACCTTTTTATAATTCTATGTCATACACTTTGCTTCCATTTGATATAATTCATAGCGACATTTGGACTTCGCCTGTTATTAGCACATCTGGCCATCGCTATTATGTTTTATTTCTGGATGATTATAGCAAGTTCTTGTGGACTTTTCCCATTGCAAACAAATCTCAGGTCAAACACTTGTTCAAATCATTTCATACTATTGTCAAAACTCAGTTTGAACGTAATATCAAAACGTTTCAATGCGACAATGGTACAGAATATATTAATGGCATGTTTAAAGACTTCTTTGATCAAAATGGAATGCTATTTCGCCTATCTTGTCCTCATACCTCATCTCAAAATGGTAGAGCAGAACGACATATAAAATCAATCAATAACATTATTCGGACCTTACTTGCTCATGCCTCCATGCCTCCTTCATTTTGGCATCATGCTCTAGAAATGGCCACCTATCTTTTAAACATCCTTCCCACTAAAGTTTTGGGATTCCAATCTCCAACTCAAATCTTGTATCAATGTGATCCTCTTTACTCCGACTTGCGTGTATTTGGTTGTCTATGCTTTCCTCTATTTCCTTCCACCTCTATTCATAAATTGCAAGCCAGATCGACACCTTGTGCTTTCCTAGGTCCTGCTTCACATCATCGAGGCTACAAGTGCTATGACATGTCCAGTGGGAAAATAATTATTTGTCGCCATGTGCGTTTCATTGAAACAGAATTCCCATTTTCAAAAACTCACAAGATATCAAATTCCGATTATGAGTTCTTTGATGCCACTGATTTCCCTCATCTTTTAAACCAGTGGCACCAAGCTTCTCACACTCAGGATATACCCACTGCTACTACTGACCATAACACTGTTAATACGCCTCTTTCTGTAAGCACCACTCCTACTCAACATCACACATCTGCTCTTAATTCTCCACTAGCTCATCCTCCACCGTCTCCTACCACCAATCACATTAGCTCACCCTCTACAGATTTTCCATCCTCACCAAACCAGACCCCGACATCACACCGTATCCCTATGCCTAATAATCCCATGCTTCACCGTATGACTACCCAGTCCATCAATGGCATATTAAACCCAATCCTAAATACACCACCAATTTAAACACAACCTGCACTCCAAATATATCTCCTATACCAAGGGACCCTGTTAGTGCTATTCGTGATCCAAATTGGAAGAGTGCAATGTTGGATGAATATAATGCTTTAATTGAAAATAAGACATGGGAGTTAGTGCCTAGACCACCTGATGTGAATGTTTTAAGGTCTATGTGGATTTTTCGTCATAAACATAAATCTGATGGTTCCTTTGAGAGGCATAAAGCCCGTCTTGTAGGTGATGGAAAAACTCAGCAGCATGGAATTGATTGTGATGAGACGTTTAGCCCAGTGGTTAAACCATCTACTATTCGCACTGTTTTAAGCATAGCTGTATCTAAATCTTGGCCGATTCATCAGTTGGATGTCAAGAATGCCTTTTTACATGGTCATCTAAATGAAACGGTGTATATGCATCAGCCTATGGGTTTTCGTGACAAGATTCACCCTGACTATGTTTGCTTATTGTTAAAGTCTCTGTATGGTTTGAAACAGGCTCCACGTGCCTGGTACAAACGTTTTGCAGAATTTGTTGCCACCATTGGTTTCACTCATAGTAAGTGTGATCACTCCCTGTTTATTTACCAACATGGCTCCGATATTGCATACATTCTGTTATATGTTGATGATATAATAATCACAGCCTCTTCTGATCATCTCCGTAAGCATTTCATGGCCCTCTTAAGTTCAGAATTTGCCATGAAGGATCTTGGCCCGCTCAGTTATTTTTTGGGAGTTGCAGTTACTCGTCACTCCCATGGTCTATTCTTATCTCAAAAGACATATGCAGCCGAGATCATTGACAGGGCAGGTATGTCCAACTGCAGTCCATGTCCTACTCCGGTTGACACTAAACCAAAACTCAGTGCCACTAAGGATGCTCCGTATGAAGATCCCACTCAGTATCGAAGTCTTGCAGGTGCTCTTCAATACCTTACTTTCACCAGGCCAGATATTTCTTATGCCGTGCAACAAGTCTGCCTCCACATGCATGATCCGAGGAATGAACACATGACTGCTATCAAGCGTATTCTGCGCTATGTTCAGGGAACTTTATCTTATGGTCTACATCTGTATAAATCATCTGTTGATCGCCTCATCTCATATACGGATGCTGATTAGGGTGGTTGTCCGGATACTAGGCGCTCCACTTCTGGTTACTGTGTTTTTCTTGGTGACAACTTGATTTCTTGGTCCTCGAAACGACAACCAACTTTATCACGTTCTAGTGCCGAAGCCGAGTATAGAGGAGTTGCTAACGTTGTCTCCAACACTTGTTGGATCCGCAATCTGCTATTAGAGTTACAATGTCCTATTCAGAAAACCACTCTCGTTTATTGTGATAATGTGAGTGCCATTTACCTATCTGGTAATCCAGTGCAACATCAACGCACTAAACACATTGAAATGGACATTCATTTTGTCCGAGAAAAGGTTGCTCGTGGCGAAGTTCGTGTTCTCCATGTCCCATCCCGTTATCAAATTGCTGATATTTTTACAAAAGGTCTTCCGCGTATATTATTTGATGATTTTCGGGACAGTCTTAGCGTACGAGAGCCTCCCGCTTCAACTGCGGGGGTGTGTTAGAATATGTTGATATTCATTTTAATATTCAGAATTGTAATTCCCTAATATAGGGAATATAGTGGTCCTTGATATAGGGAGCCTTGTTATAGGGATATAGTGGTTGTCATTCCTTGTTATAGGGCCTTTGTTTGTGGTAGTTGCAGGCCATAATACGTGTATATATACAGCACATTATCAATGAAACAGAGCATGGAATCAGTTTCCTTCAAATCTACTCTTTCTCGTCTCTCCCTCGCATGCGTATAGGATCAGTACCATATCCTACTATAAGGAAAATCAATATTAACTTACACCGCTACCAGAAAGACGGAGTAAACATCACGATTCTGCCTACTAGACCATCTAATTGTTGCATGTAGGTGTCTCTTGCTTGTCACACCCTTTCGCAGGTCTCACCGCGATTGCCCAGATTCTGTACGCATGACAAAATCATCATAAATGTGTTCAATTTTGCAATTCGATCTACCGCCTGGTTCGTGTCTTGTTCTTTCCATCACAGCCCGTAGATTGTTGCTACATAATATGGTCGTCACCAATACTCTTTGCTTCAATGATTCATGGCATCCACAACGTGCTCTGGTTCTCAATTTTGCGCAGTCCTTAACAAAACAAGGTGCCTCACATATGTTTTCGATCATCATATTCATGTCCTTATTTCTCGCAGCCTGTGCTTTAACTCCCATGTCATCCTAATGTTTCGCCAGAAGATGTCCTCCTGATCTATATGTACATGCGTGCTTGCGTTTCGATTTTATATGAATCTTCAGGAGAATTATTACTATCTGAATTGCACACCACTATTTTTCATCATCACATGTGTAACCCCTGTGATCCTATCTTGGTTGTCGTTGCTGTTTGATGCTTAGGATTCTAACAGCTACCACCGAAACATCATCAAGACTTCATCTTTCTCCTTGAATCTAGTTGTAAAGCTGTCATTGGGCCCATAATCCTTGTCACTTTTGTCATTGCATCTCACTGCCAGTCCATGGTTTCCTCAGTACGTCCATGACAGATTTCTTTATCATACACCGACTCTTCTTTGTTCTTGTTTGACTCTGTTGAAATAATATTATACGGAAAGTTAGTGCATGTGAAAGGAGATAGCAGTACATCAATTTACATTGAATACAACATAGCAACAAAGTCGTAGTTGGCAGTAGTTGGCAGCAGATATAGTTGAATACAATACATAAACAAAGTCATAGTTAGCAGCTAATAGTTGGCAGCAGCAATGAAAGAGTTAGTCATAGTAATATGCATATCCTGGAAGCCTATAAATAAGGCTTGAATATTGTATTTCAAATACACAGAAAAGTAATAAACTTGTATATGTTAAGATCAATATACTCTCCAAAGTTTATCATGGTATCAAAGCCAGAAAACTCCTAAACAGTTCTCTTATGCAATGGCTGATGCTTCTGACATACAAAAGGAATCCAGCGCAAGCGGACACAAACAAGATGACTCCAGTAGATTGAAGCTAGATATGAATTATCATCTTGGATCAAGTGATGGTCCAGGGAATATCATAACACCGATTCAACTTCGTGGCGACAACTATGATGAATGGGCAAGGGCTGTGCGTACCTCGTTAAAAGCAAAGAGAAAATTCGGCTTCGTGGAAGGATCAATCCAGAAGCCAACATCAGATGAGAAACTAGAGGATTGGATTGCTGTGCATTCGATGTTAGTGTCCTGGATCACTAACACTCTTGACCCAGCAGTTAGAACAACTCTCGGAGAATACGACGATGCAGAAATTTTATGGAACAGCCTCAAGAACAGATTTTGCGTGGTGAATGGTACCCGCATCTGTCAATTGAAATCCTCCCTGGGAGAATGTAAACAAGGAAGTAATGAATCGGTGGCTGTTTACTTTGGTAGATTATCAAAAATCTGGGATGAGCTTGTTACTTATGCGAAGGTACCAGCCTGCAAGTGTGGAAAATGCACATGTTCCATTACGAAGCAGGTGGAGGAATCAAGGGCAGAAGATTATCTACATCATTTTTTGATTGGTCTTCATGGCACATACTCTTCTATTCGAGCAAATCTACTTGCTCAAGACCCCTTACCATCTCTTGACCGAGCCTATCAACAAGTTATTCAACAGGAACGTCTGCAAGGAGCAGATCAATCCACACATAAAGACGAACGTGGCAATATAATGACTTTCAAAGTCCAGCACGGCGTCCGAAATAAATCTAAATCTCTGGACAATAGTGACAAATTCTGCACTCATTGCAACAGGGAAGGTCACGAGGAATCTTCTTGTTTTCAGTTACACGGCTTTCCTGAATGGTGGGGGGATCGCCCTCGTGGTGGAAGGGCTCCAGCTCGTGGAAATACAACTGCTGGAAGAATTGCTGGCCGTGGCGGCTCATATAGAGGTAGAGGCAGAGGAAACACACCGCCAGTTGTGCGTACAAACAAAGTTGGAGGTATCGTTTCTTCTTCTGCTACAAAACTGAATGAGGGGGCTGACATGGCAGCGGTTTCTACTGCTCAATTACAACAACTTATAGAGTTCTTAAACACTTCTAAGACCAAAGATAAATTGCACGGTAAGAATGATGGTTTAAGTTGGATCATTGATACTGGAGCATCTAACCATGTAACATGTGATTTGTCTTTGTTGATAAATGTGAAAACCATTCAGCGATGTTTGGTTGGCTTGCCAGATGGAAAAACAGCAGAGGCAAACAAAGAAGGAACTGTTATACTACCAGGGGGTCTCAGAATTTACAAAGTTCTTTATGTGCCTCAATTAACTTGCAATTTACTTTCTGTGACACAATTAAGTGATGAAACAAATTGTGTAATCCATTTCAATAACAATATGTGTGTTATACAGGACCATTTGACGAGGAAGGTGATTGGAGTGGGTGAACGTAAAGATGGACTTTATATTTTCTGTGGTGTTCCAAATGTGAAGGTGCTAGCAGTAGATGGATTTTCTTCATTTCAGCTATGGCATCAGCGAATGGGACATCCGTCAGAAAAAGTATTAAAGATGCTTCCAGTTGTGAGTTATTTTACTGATGAAAATGAACATGCATGTGATATTTGTATGCGTGCAAAACAACCCAGAAGTACTTATCCTATTAGTATGAATAAAGCGGGTCGAATATTTGAACTTGTTCATTTAGATTTATGGGGGCCTTATAAGACTCGTTCATCTTGTGGTGCCATCTATTTTTTAACCATAGTAGATGATTTTTCAAGAGGGGTTTGGATATATCTACTTTCCAATAAAACTGAAGTTGAATCGATGTTCAGTAATTTTATCATAATGGTCGGTCGACAATTTGAACAAGAAGTGAAAATAGTAAGAAGCGATAACGGAACTGAATTTAAATTTTTACACGATTATTGCTTCTACAAGGGTATGATTTATGAGACTTCTTGTGTTGGGACTCCACAACAAAATGGGAGGGTTGAACGAAAACACCAACATATTTTAAATGTAGCTAGGGCGCTGAAATTTCAAGGGAATTTGCCAATAAAATTTTGGGGAGAATGTGTCCTGGCAGCATGTTATTTAATTAATAGAACTCCTTCCGTCTTACTCAAAAATAAATCCCCCTATGAAATATTATTTGAAAAATTTCCATCTTATGATGATATTCGTGTTTTTGGGTGTCTTTGTTATGCCTATAATCAACGTAATAAAGGTGACAAATTCGTTAGTCGGAGTCGAAAGTGTATATTTGTAGGATACCCATATGGAAAAAAAGGATGGAAATTGTACGATTTGGAGACTCACGAGTTTTTTGCGTCACGAGATGTAAAATTCTTTGAGAAAGAATTTCCTTTTGCTCAAAAAGAATTGACCCCAGCACCTATTGTACTGACTCACGATGATGACCAATCAAGTGGGAATGGAGAAGACGTAGGGCTACTTGAAAAAGGGGAATCTGTTCTGGACAATCTTGTGACAGATGAGCAAACAACTCGTGAGAATTTAGTTCAAGATGTGCCAGAGAATTTTGAAATGCCAGAAGATTTTGAAAATTCTATACCGAATGTGAATGAAGCTGAATCTGAATTGGGTCGAGGACATCGTCAAAAATTTTCATCATCACGATTGCGTGACTTCGTGACTCATACCATACAGAAAATAAGTCCATCCCAAAGTTCATCTACTGCACCATCTACCTCAGGTACTCCGTACCCTATAACACACTTTGTTGATTGTGAACGTTTTTCACAAAAACATAGAAAATATATTACTGCTATAACAACAGGAAATGTGCCAAAAAAATTTCAAAGAAGCCATGAAGCATGAAGGATGGCGAAAAGCCATGATGGAAGAGATAAGTGCTCTCGAAGAACAGGGCACTTGGGTGTTAGGAAAATTACCCCCCGGAAAGAAAGCACTCGGAAGCAAATGGGTATACAAGGAAAAATTTGATGAAGATGGAAATTTACAAAGATTGAAAGCGAGATTGGTTATTTTTGGTCATCATCAGATTGAAGGAATTGACTACAATGAAACATTTGCACCGGTGGCAAAAATGGTGACAGTTCGCACTTTTTTAGCAGTTGCAGCAATTAAAAATTGGGAAGTTCACCAGATGGATGTTTATAATGCCTTTCTTCATGGTGATTTGAAAGAAGAAGTGTACATGAAACTACCACCTGGATTTCACAATGAAGATTCTAATAAAGTTTGCAGATTGATAAAATCTATATATGGATTGAGACAGTCTCCTCGATGCTGGTTTGAAAAATTAGCAAAAGCTTTGAAATCTTATGGTTTTTCTCAATCATATTCAGATTACTCCCTTTTTACTTTGACGAAAGGAAATAGGCGACTCAACGTATTGGTTTATGTTGATGATCTTATTATTGCAGGGAATGACAAAATTGCAATAACAGCATTCAAATCATATTTAGGGAGATGTTTCAAAATGAAGGATTTGGGAACACTTAAATATTTTTTGGGGCTAGAAGTGGCCCGTAATTCTCAGGGCATTTTTATCTGTCAAAGAAAATATGCTTTAGATATTATTTCTGAGACAGGTTTATTAGGTGCTAAACCTGAAGAATTTCCTATGGAGCAAAATCATAAACTAGCTCTTGCCGAAGAGAAATTTTTGAACGATCCAGATAAGTATAGGAGACTTATTGGTCGATTAATATACTTGTCTGTCACTCGACCGGATCTTGCATATTCAGTCCATATATTGTCTCAATTCATGCAACAACCCAGAGAAAAGCACTGGAAAGCATCACTTCGAGTTGTGCGTTATTTGAAGAAGAATCCTGGTCAAGGAATATTACTAAGGTCAGATAGTTCTCTAACGCTGGAAGGCTGGTGTGATTCAGACTGGGCAAGTTGTCCTCTTACCAGGAGATCGTTGACTGGTTGGTTTGTGTCACTAGGAGATTATCCCTTGTCATGGAAAACAAAGAAACAACATACAGTTTCTCGTTCCTCTGCAGAGGCAGAATATCGTGCTATGGCAGCAATTACTTGTGAATTAAAATGGTTGAAGCAGTTGTTAAATGACCTGGGAGTACACCATGAAAAAGGAATGCGTCTTTACTGTGATAGTCAATCTGCTTTGTATATTGCTCAGAATCCGGTGTTCCACGAAAGAACAAAACACATTGAAGCAGATTGTCATCTTGTAAGAGATGTAATTACTGAAGGTATCATTTCTCCATCATACGTTCCTACGAAGGATCAATTGGCTGATATTTTCACGAAGGCTGTTGGGAAAGCCCAATTTGAATATTTACTCGGCAAGTTGGGTGTTCGAGATCTTCACGCTCCAACTTGAGGGGGGATGTTGAAATAATATTATACGGAAAGTTAGTGCATGTGAAAGGAGATAGCAGTACATCAATTTACATTGAATACAACATAGCAACAAAGTCGTAGTTGGCAGTAGTTGGCAGCAGATATAGTTGAATACAATACATAAACAAAGTCATAGTTAGCAGCTAATAGTTGGCAGCAGCAATGAAAGAGTTAGTCATAGTAATATGCATATCCTGGAAGCCTATAAATAAGGCTTGAATATTGTATTTCAAATACACAGAAAAGTAATAAACTTGTATATGTTAAGATCAATATACTCTCCAAAGTTTATCAGACTCTGTCTTCTCTATTGATGTGTATCTTTACAGCCTATTCCATTGTTCATGCCACCAGAGCTTTCAGTCACATCATTAAAACGAACTATAAATCAGTGTAGTGTGAGCATTTCGTTCATCGACTGGCTGGCTGGGTTTAATGCAATTATTGGTGCATCTACGAGCGAACATCATGAAAATAGCACATGGTTCTCTCCCGTACATCCTTGATTGGAACTCAATATGAATCCACTCTGCCAATCCTCTCCAATCACATTAAAATCCTCATATCACAAACACCACGCTAGCTAGCTGTCATGGCGATATTCCAACAGCTACCATCAAATTCGTCGTTGATCATCCATATTGCTTAACACCTGCTATTTGCTTCTCAAAACAGTAGCCGTTTCTTGTCAAACACATCATTAAACAGCAGCAACCAGTACCATCATATCCTGCTATTTCGTTTTGACACCCACCAGGATTTTATATTTGTTTGGGTTGTCAGGAGAAGTACCACAGTCTGTTCTTCATCTAATCTTCACGCTGCTTGTCCCACACATAACCCTAACTATCTCGTTTATATTATGCGTGTAGTTTTATCCTAAACCATAACTATCATCTCTCTTCAACTAACCAGTCCCAGGAATTAATAAACATCCATCTTTTTGTTTCTATCTTGTTTGTCCTCCACAAACGAGTAAGGCATCCCCTCCTTCTAGCGTCAATATTGATGGAGGATTTTCGTAATCAACGTGATTTTCGGAAGCCCTCTGAAATTTACAAGAATAATTCATGTAAGTGGTTGTTTTCGGTGATTTGGGTGTGATTTTATGGTGGGGGTGAGCTGAGCTCGAGGGTGTCTCCAATAATCTCAGATTCCTTTAGAGAAAATTAGAGAGCTGAATTTGTCTTACCCTCAAGGTGCCTACGTATCCTTTATATAGGAATCAAGCTCACGTAGTTCTAATTCTATGCTGATTCTGCTTGATCAGCTGTATGGCTAATTCCAGTTCGAGTTGGACTCAATTTCCTTTAAAGCCAAGTACGAACTGGTTGTCTAAGTAGAGTAGAACTCGAGTTCGTACTCTTCTATAATTTATCTGTCTATTAGAGGTAATCTAGGATCAGCTGCGTCTTAGGAGTACTCTCCAATAATAAATCTGTCTCTTTCTGGCTGGCTATGCTCAGGAACCTGGTGCTCAGGAACCTATGTCTCAGGAACCTGGTGCTCAGGAACCTATGTCTCAGGAACCTGGTGCTCAGGAACCTATATCTCAGGAACCTGTTTCTTAGGAACCTCTATCTCAGGAACCTGTTTCTCAAGAACCTCTTTCTAAGAAACTATACCTGCACAAATAACAAATATATTAGTCTGGGGAGCCTCTCTGTGGTTCCCATATGCTCTTGCTGTCTTCACTACTGCTGCTAGGCTGTCTTGAACTCTTATATGGGGAGGAACCTGGTCCATTCGTACTCTGTTCAGCTTCCGGTTCATCAGGAACCTCATGATACTTGTAGCTCCTTGACTGTCTTCTCAACGAGTGCTCATTTCTTCATGTCTAGTCTTCATATCTTATACTGGATCTATCTTCTGCCTCATATGGATTGGACCTTATAACTTAATGGGCCTAAATCTAGCCCATGGAGATTTTGGGCACAACACTGGCCTAAGAAAACTATTCAACTTGTGGTGATTTATATTAGACAGGTCAGTTCATTGCACTATACAAAAACACGACACGAAACGACACAATATTTAGTGTTTATGTTTGCATTTTGAATGTATGATCGGGATTTAATGTTGGTTTTGTGTTTATCCTTTGGATACACGAAGTACGTACTAATAAATAAACATATAAATACACGTGAATCCTTTTGACACACGTGTATTTTTTCACACAATGTATACATGAAATAAATAAATATATATATTAATATATTAATATTTATATTAGATATGTTGATATTTATATTTGATATACTAATATTTATTTAAATGATTTTATATAATTTTATAATGGTGTATGTAAATTTGATGTAAATATAAATATTTAATACATATTTGTAAAATTTTCACTGAAAATTTAATATTTAAATATTTATATGTAATTGTATTTATTTAAAAATTTATTTAAAATTATACAAAATTACAATACGAAAAGCACACGATACGAAGGTACACAAATATAAAAGTACACGAAAATTAAATGTATCGGTTTTGAATTTAGTTTTCATGTACACGAACATGAAATACCCATGATTGACAGGTCTAATTTATGTAGGTATAATGGAATTTGTGTTGCAATACAAATTTAAAACTAGCTAGAGGCAAACTCAAAAATAAAAGTTAAATGTTTGATATTTGTATTTTGAATATAGTTCGAGTGCAATAAATTTGATAATTTGTTAATTAAATTTGTACATAAATTTGCGAATGTGGTAGCTGATCCGTTGAAAAAGAAAAAAAGAGACTTGCATCTTCAATGGGGCTGGCTAAAAATGGTTGGCTAAAATAATATTTGCTGAACCTGTAAGGTATTTGCTGAACTGTAAGGTTTTATACTCCAACGGTGTTGGCTATAATAGTTGACTATAATTTAAAAATAGTATTTTATTATTATTTCAAGTTGTTATAAATAGAATGTATTCTTTTAATATGGTAATAGAGGACGTGTAATTTTGCTACAGGTCTGCTACAGGTTTTTATGGTTCGACAAATATAGCCAATATCAAGGGGTTGACTAAAATTATACACAAGGGGTTTATAGCGTTGGAGTGCAAATTTTTTTACACAATCTCTATAATTTTTATTTAAGGTATTTCACCTAAACTTTTAGCTAAGGGTTTTTCCCCATTGGAGATGCTCTAATGGAAACTTAAATTAAGAGAGTAGAAACCGTAACAAAATGCAACTAACTTTGAAGTTACTCAATATCATATCATAGAGAAAAGTTCGTACTTATTTAATTGGAGTACTTGGAGTACATATTCGTTTTGCATTCAAAATATTTTAAAATTTATTATTTTGCAAGTTGTTATATGAATATCATAATTTCATTGATAATTTTAAAAATCATGTATGTTTTGCGATATGTTCATCTTGAAAATCCTTTATATTTTGCAATCAGAACATATATGTTTTGCAACCCAAATGTGTTCAGCAGAACAATTCGTTTTGCAATATTTTGTTAGCAAAACATACAAAATTTTCAAGATTTCAATGAAATAGTGATATTCATGTAATAAGCTTTGTAAAATAATAAAGTTTGCAAAATTTTGAATGTAAAATGTATATGTACTTCAAGTACTCCAATTAAATGGGTACTCCATACAACTTTACTCTCATATCATAAATATTAGACAATTTTATTTGAAATATTTAAAAACAATAATTAGTGAGACTCTAAAATTAAGCTACGAAAATGGCACTAATCTAGGAATATAAATATATAGGTGTCTTGACTCCACCGTATGTAATCCAATTCTTACCTCTTCTTGCACTCCACTTGATACTCCGTGTGTTTTTTGCGACTTTTACCAATAAAACCTATGTACATATCACTATACAGATAGATCAAAAGCCGGGACTTTAAAGACAAGAACTCAATAAATTTGCCATGGAGGAGTGGACGAAAAAGATTTCAAGATGTTGTTGGTCATCGTCGTCGTCTGCTTCGAAGCTTATGTGGTTCTTTGTCCCTTTCTTAATGGCATTTGGGGTTATCATGCTGCTTGGTTCCAGAAGCTATACTTCGTTTTTACTTTCAAGATGGAAAGGTGGCGCTGATAACAATTTTAATGAAAATTCCAACACAGGCACTCAATTACCTGTAAGTTTATCGTCTCTTTTTTTCTTTTGCCAAATGTTTATCGTCACTTCTCACACACTTTCATTCTATTCGGTAACTGATAATACCACACGGTATACATAATGCCAATGCTTTTTGTTAGAATACAACTATGAGAGTTTTGATTTATGTTGATAATACACGATTTGAGACAGAAGACCTTGTCCAAACGTGGATCTTATGTGACTTCTACGAACAAAGTTTAATTTGGAAAGTTACTGCAAATTTTTAGTAATTACTTATAATAACCCAGTTTCTACTTGATTAGTTTCGAGTGCAGTCTGAGAAAAACATTTTCATGATATATTTTCTCTTGCTCTATCACGCCCAAGGTTGTAAAAATAGGAACTCGGTTCGACTCGATTTTGTTTTGGAAAAACGAGTAATCGGAACCTCAGAGAGTACTCGGAGAACAAATCGGAGTTTTTTTTCATATATTAAATCCATTCATTTAAATTTCAGTGTTCATGTGTTAAAACTTAAAATTTAACGATATTATATATTTTATATATTTTAAAACACTGATCACGCCCGATATTCTACAGAGGAAAGCATTGTCTGTGGCATATAATACCCTCAAATTAGTTCTTCTCCATATAGTTTCCACTTCCCGCGGGTCTAAAAACTCTTCTATGAGAAAGAGATCATATTAGATTTTTTTTTTCTTTCTTGATGTGTCTTACTAGTTACTCAAACAGATTTATTTTCGTTTTTTAAATGTCAAAATTATTAAATTCTAATTACAAAACTAAAGGCGAGGGCCGAGGGGTACATTTTCTAACACAAAGTTTAAAATCAAAATTCTCTATTGTAGACCTTTTTAGTCATATAGCTAATCTTGAGTGCCCCTACATTGGGCAGATTTGATTAATTTTTTTAATGTCTTACATTTGGGATAATCTCATTTCTTTCCATGGACAATGTGTCCGCCTTCTTATATTTCTACATCTAGAGTCTTCATTTGTTGACAGATCAGGAATAATGGGACTGTTTCCTCCATAATGAAAATCGAGGCAAGCATGGTACAAACCCGGGCAGCTATAAAAGAAGCCTGTAACGGCAGCGAACATACACAAGACAAGGCCTATGTTCCAAACGGTCCAATATATCTGAATGCTACTGCTTTCCACAGGTACTACCAACTCCTTCTCAAGTGAGCTAAATGTTCCTACGTTATAAGGTTGGATAACTCGACGGAATATAAGGTTGAGCTTAATGTTCCTACATCATGAGGAATTGAGGATATGCTTGAGTGATACTTGACTCGGTTCAAGCTAGCTCGGTGAGCTTGATATTGATTTTCTTGTGCTGCGATGTAAATATATGCATGTATCATGTATGTGTGCTTGTCTTGCGATGCAATATTGTGTATGGTTCATAAAAGTCGAGCTCCTCAGTTCATGTGATATATGCTTCAAACTCAAACACAATCTTGAGCTCTATAAACTTCCACTCGACTTGATAACAATTTTTAAACTCAAACTCAACAATAAGGAATCCGGCTCAACTCAATTCAAATCACAATTGTACTATTTTTTTTTTAACATGTTAGCTTTGTTTCAGTCTCATGAATGAGTGCATTTTAGTGTGCTCATAATTTCTTAAGATAACTATCTGCCACGCATTTAACTTGCTAGCAATCCACTGGGAAAATTGGAAATACACTGTAACAGTTATGTTTAGAAGTTGTTCTAGTCATCTGATAGTTTAATAAGTAGAGTCCTTATCATTTGATATTCACTAAAATGAAGAAGTTATTGAATACATTTGGAATGCAGGAGCTACATGGAGATGGAAAAGAAATTCAAGATTTACATATATGAAGAAGGGGAGCCCCCAATATTTCACTACGGCCCATGCAAACAAATATATGCAATAGAGGGATACTTTATACAGAATATTGAAGTCAGTAATTTCAGAACCAGGGATCCAAACGAGGCTCATGTGTACTTTCTTCCGCTGAGTGTAGTAATGATATCTCAATATGTATACGTCCAAGACTCCCATGAATGGGATGCTATGAAAAATGTAGTTCATGATTATATTAATTTTATCTCCACAAAACATCCTTATTGGAATCGAAGCCTCGGTGCTGACCATTTCATGCTAGCTTGTCATGATTGGGTAGAATATGATTTATTTATTTATAAAATATTTGCTAAATTATTAAGTAGACATCAGGGACTGAATGTTGATGTAGTCTAATGTTGCACTGCAGGGTCCAGAGCTTTCCTTTGC
Organism: Saposhnikovia divaricata; assembly: GCA_036435485.1. Classification (NCBI taxonomy): domain Eukaryota; kingdom Viridiplantae; phylum Streptophyta; class Magnoliopsida; order Apiales; family Apiaceae; genus Saposhnikovia; species Saposhnikovia divaricata. Next base: position 65,539,525 of record CM071598.1, read on the forward strand.
AGTTCCTCGGCTATATAAGAACTCCATTAGAGCATTTTGTAATGCAAACACTTCTGAAAAATTCAACCCTTCAAAAGACGTTTCAATCCCGGAGATTCACCTTCCAGATGGCACAACAAAGGGGATGATTGGAGGACCATCGCCATCAAAGCGCGACATCCTTGTATTTTTTGCAGGTGGACTACACGGCCCTATAAGGCCAATACTATTACAGCACTGGGAGAATAAAGACAAGGATGTTCAGGTTCATCAGTACCTACCAAAAGGTAAATCATATTACAAAATGATGAGAAAAAGCAAGTTCTGTATTTGCCCAAGCGGTTATGAAGTGGCTAGTCCAAGAATGGTGGAGGCACTTTATATGGGATGTGTTCCAGTATTGATAAAAGAAGGTTATGTCACACCTTTTGGGGATGTACTTAATTGGAAGTTATTTTCTGTTGAAATTGCGGTTAAGGATATTCCAAATTTAAAGAAGATATTGATGGGAATATCTGAGAGACAGTATATAAGGATGCAGAATAGGGGTAAGCAAGTCCGGAGACATTTTGAAATTCATTCTCCACCCAAGAAATATGATGTTTTTCACATGATTCTTCATTCCATTTGGCTAAGAAGACTCAACATTCGAGTTCCACAAATGTTATCGTAACTTTATACTGTAAAGTTAGCTTTTTGTGTTAATGTGTATACATGCGGCAATTCTTGGTTAGCAATGTAGAAAATTTTCATTGAGTTAGAACTTGATATTGGGGCTACCCTCGGATACTGTCTTTCACTTGTATTATTTATTGGCTCTAGTCTGCAAATTTTTACTGAGAAGAAATGAGTTTCGTTGTGAAAGGTAGCAATACAACATGGTCTGATAAGGAAGTTGGTTCTAACTGTTAGTATTGGTGCCCTAGAGGCAATGTATACATTATATTTATATTTGAGTGATATTATATATTCGATATATATATGTTTATTATTGGCTTTATTTACTGCGAAATAAATAAAGTATAATAAATGTCCTTAGAACCTTGATACAAATTATATAGTTGCAAGTATGTGACTTGAACATGAGATTATATAATGATTGTATCATATTCTTAAATGTCCCTAGCCAATGTCCCTAGCCAAGTATTATTATTACTTAGGACAATAATAATACTCTGAGACTAGTATGATAATTGACTGATGACCACATCTCATTGGTCATAAGTATGAAGATACTAAAAGCAATGCATAGGTAACTGTACGAGTACAGGGTACTGGACAGACCCACAGTGAGATACATCATGGTAAATAATAAATGTGTCATATGTATTCTCACAGTGATAATAGTGTAATGATCCTTAGACCTAAAGTCATTATAATTCTACATGAGAATTAATATATTTTGAATTCGTCAAAAGTTATCTTTAGCCGGATAATGATAAAGGTGAATATCGGATATATTATGAATCATGTGAGAAATATGAACGATCTAGATGGGATTTAAATCTCCTGATAAAGGAGTGATATTATCGGCCTCTTGTTTGAGTGAGACTATGAAATGCATGGCCATGCTCAAATGTTGATTTGATTAAATAGTCTACTCATCGATCAAGAAAATGAAGATTAAATTATGAAGAGGATGACACATTACATGCCTCGAGTTTAATCTATAATATCATTATTTAAAGGGATTATATTACATGGAACATTAGTCATAAAATGTTGATTGAATCGTTGATTTAATTATTGTTTTATTGGGTAGCAATAATGTGTTACTAGACGCCGCTTATTTTTTACAATTTTATTAGAGAATAAAATTGTTGCCAATTAAATAATAACCTACAGGGTCACACACAAAGAATGTTTAAAAGGGATATTAATTTATTTCATGAATTTAAATTAATAATAATTTAAATTATGATTTTTAAATTAATAATAAATAATAATTCGAATTTTATAAATTTAATTAAGTGAGACTTGATTAGTTAAACATAAAATTTGAAGATGTATTTTCTTGACTTATTTGATTAATTAAGTATGACTTAATTAATTTATTTAAATAAATAAGATTTGTTTAAATAAAAATGGCCTAATTGTTTAAGGCCTCATTTTGCTTTATTTCTCTTTATAAGCCAAGAGTTGGCAAGTCATTTGGATAGAACACAACTGAAATCTCAGTTCATAAACACTAGGGAGAAATCAAGCACAAGTCAAGAACACATCCGTTTTATTTATTTTGGCTAGTACCAAATTCCGTGGCGAAATCGTTCGACGAATCAAGCAAGCATTCAAGTGTGGATACCGGTGGAGGAGTTGCAAGTTTAGCTCTCAAGATCAACATTTTAGCTCTCAAGATCAACAAGCTAGGATCTCCATTTGACATCCATTGGAAAGCTTTAATAAGGTACAATCTTGTTCTTGAGAATTTTTTATACCATGATCATCATTTTATACATGGATCCGGGCTTTGGAATTCGTTTTTCATTGTTATTTACGTCATTTCCGTTGCGTTATTATGCCCGAATTCCAACACTAACTTCTTACAGGTCTCCGAGCACAGCTCCATAATTAATGTTATACCCTCATTCAATGTAAAATAATAAGTCTAAAGAAATCTTGTGATTTTTTGAGCCTTAAACTTGTGCCTGCGAAATTAATAAAGTGCTCCATCATCAAACTTTGTTTGAAGAAGAAAAATTCCTCAAAAGTTTGTGGATTACATTAATTTACCTTCTCATTTGCTGAACTATGTTAGTGGTACCAATCTGTATCCTATTTACGTTCACCTTCTTATTCACGCATTATAGCCAATATTTCAAATTTCCAGAACCAGCTACATACAATCATGCAATTAAAACATTCACACAGGTGTACTGCCATGAACATTGAGTTAGCCGCAATGAAGCAGACAACACGTGGGAGGGTGTGCCCATGACTCCTCATAAATAATTAGTGGGTTGAAAGTGGTTTTATAAGGTTAAGTACCTTCTTAATAGTGAGGTGGAGAGGTTTAAAGTCCGATTAGTTGCAACAAAGTGGTTCACCCAAACAGAGGGCCTTAATTATTTCAACACCTTTGTCCCAATTGTTAAAATGAATACTTTGAGAGTTATTCTAGTTCTTACTGCTCTGTTAGATTGGTCAGTTACTCAACTTGATGTTATAAATGTGTTTCTTGGGACCTAGAAGAACTTGTGTATATGGAACTTCCACCCCGGTACTTGCCTCATGCATCTGTCCGTGCTAAGCATCCTAATCAGCAATTTCTATGCAGACTCATTAAGTCATCGTATGGCCTGAAACAATCTCTTTCAAGTTGGGATCAACCAAGTTAGGTGTGATCACAGCTATTCATTTTTATTAGGGATCTACCACAGCTATGTACGTTGATGACATGGTCGTGGCTGGTAACAATGTTGCATTGTAAACGGAAGTTAAGGAGCCTTTGATCTTTCAATTTAAAATTAAAGATCTGAGACAATTGAAGTATTTTACCGCATTGAAATTGCCTGGTCAGAGACATGTATCTATCTTGACTAGCGAACATATAGATTAGCAAACTCAAGAATGGAGGCAAATGTTAGTACTATTTACAAAAGGTTTACTGGTCGATGGACGATGTATATATTTTGATCATTAATTAACCGGATATCTCTTATTACATTCATTTGATGTCTTGGTTCCTTCGTGCTCCTAGGTATGTGGTGTTACAATATAATCGAACAACCTGAATCCTTTATCAAACTGAGTTAATTTTGATACTATGTTAAGTAACCAGCTATCTAAAATCTCAAGATTTAGAGGAAGGTCATATGCAAGCACCTATGAAACTAGTAAGATACTTAGAAGGCACTTGTTTGTGGCCAAGGCTTAATATTGGTGTGTTCACTTGGAAAGAATGGAATGAGGTAGGAATGGAATGAAAATTGTAAACAAAATTTATGAAGAAAATGGGATGTTGGGGGAAATAATGAACAAATATGAGGGAGAAGAAGTTTTTTATGATGAAGATTGGGAATGGAGCATTCCTTCCAAAACATGTGGGTTACAATTCTAGTTCAAATTATTTGGAGAGGAATGAAGCAAGGAATGAAATTTATAAACACTTTCCCCAATCTCCCCCAAATAATAGTATAAATTTCATTCCATTCTCCCCTCATTCCATTCAATCCAAGTGAACATAGCCTTACTGTTGCAGGCATTTTGTAATGCTGATTGGGGATTTTATAGTCTGCTAGAAGCATTGTTATAGAAATCGGTCGATTTCTGAAAAATCGTCGATAAATCGACCAAAAATCGGTCAAAATTTTGGAACCGATTCGGCCGATTTTGTAAAAATCGCTCATAAATCACCGATTTTTCAACCAAATCACCCGATAAATCGTAAATCGGTACCTCTCAACCGAATAGTTCCGATTTCCGAAATCTGCAACATTGGCAAGAAGTAAAAATCAGCAAACTATCTCACTATCCTCTCTACTGACGCTTTAATGTTGTTTTATTAACTTGCACTCTTTTTAAATTTTTGTCTTCAAGGACTTCTCTCTCGCATCGCTTTTTTTCAATTGTAAGTTTGCAACCCAACGAATGTTAATATTATTTTCATAAGGCCCAATAATTTTTAAAACTGAAATTTTATCCGGAAAAATAAACACCCAAATTTTGCGTGATCCCTAAGATCATTTCCAATGATAAAGAATTTGTTTTTTTTTTTGAAAATAAAGGATCGTCTATTAATTCAAGTAATCACTTAAGGTTACATCAGCCATCTTTGGAGCGATATTATCGCTTCCAAAGAGAGATCAGCAATGAAATAGAACGCTCTAGCTAAAATATGAGCTATTGACAGACCGTTTAACAAAGATTAATGACACCTTAAATATAGAGACCGTTTGGGATTGCTTAAAATAAGTTACATTTAACTTAATGGAGGTGTTTTTAACTTAAAGGAGAAAGTAAAGTTGTTTACTTTAAGTTGAATGAAAATGTTTGGGTAATTTTACTTAAAGTTAAATGGGGGTTTAATAATTTTGACTTAAAGTGAAATTTGACTTAAAAAAATTTTAAATTCATAATATTTGAACTTTACAAGAATCGTGAAAAAAAAAACTTGATAAGTAAAAGAAAAAAGGTCTACTCGAAAGTTGAAATTTTTTTAGTATTTTTTAAAAAAATGTTAGAATAGTTAAAAAGAAAATTCAAAAATTAAATATCTTATCATAATATTATTCATACGCGTGTTTCATTATAATTGATTATAGATTGTCTAATTAACAAATTTGAAAAATAACCTCTCGTGTTGTAAAAGCGAGAAGTACCTAGGAGGTGTTTTTTGCTTATGGGTTGTATATGACTTTAAACCCCCTATATAAGGGGTACCCAAACACGGCATTTTTAACTTAATGTCCTGGATAGGGCTGATCATTCGGTCGGTTCGGTTTTTAACCGAACCGAATTAGAAAAACCGAATAACCGAATTTCAAATTTTGTAGAACCGAACCGAACCGAATTACCTACCAAAACCGAACCGAACCGAAATAAATTGGATCGGTTTATTCGGTTCGGTTTACCATATAACCGAAATAATAAAATCCGGCGAAACTAAAAAATCCGGTGAGAAGAAAAATGTCCAGAAAATTCGAACAAAAACATATGCTACCATACTTACACCGATCTATACATTTATACAATTAAAACTTTAAAACAGTCATCTATAACAAATTCTGGTCAAATCTATAATTTTCCGGCGAACTCAAACAACCCGGAACTATATTTAATAAAACCCAGAACTCAAACATATGCTGCCATTCCGGTCAAATCTATATTTACATGAATAACTTTAATAAAAAGAGAGAGAGGGAGAGAGTGTGTGTGTGTGTGTGTGAGAGAGGTGTTGCTGCTGCTGTTCTTGTTCTTGTTCTTGGCATCTTGCTGCTGCCTTATGTTGTTAGACATGAAATGGAGGCTATTGCCTTTTCTACCAGATTAGGATTTGGCCGATACAGAGTACATTTCTTGGAGTTAAATGAAATAAAATTGGGTTTATCTAAAAAGAGGGTTGGTATTGATGTTAATAAGTTGAATATATAATTAAAAAATATATGTATGTATAATTCGGTTAATTCGGTTTTTAACCGAACCGATATTCTGACAACCGAACCAAACCGATTTATTTTCGGTTTAAACCGAATAACCGAAATAACCGAAATTTTCTGAAAAATACAATCCAAACCGAACCGAAATTTTTCGATTCGGTTCGGTTTTTCGGTTTCGATTCGGTTTTGCTCAGCCCTAGTCCTGGACTTGTAATAAGCGGTTGCCAAATATGTTGATACTCACATAATGACATGCCATATATGAAAATTAGGAATATTCTCAATGGTGGCATGTATCGACTTTTTACACCTAAACTTGTTAGTCTAGTACTTTTAAAATTTGTCAAAGTAAGAAACTTATTAATTAGAATTTAATATTTTAAAATAAAGGTCAAGATAAATGCAATTTAATATTCTTCCTCCTTAAGCAACAAGCAAATTAGTATATTCATCTATAATAGTCTAATCGTAGCCATCTTTTTATAACCATTTTTTTTCCGCTACATTTTTCTAATGTTAACAAGGAATTAGAGGATTCTCAATGATATTCCTGGCATCGTTTGGAGAAGCCAATATACGAAAAGAATGTATTAATGGAAAAAGTCAAAACACCATTAGGAATTTCCCTTAAAGTTATAGAGAAAATGTAAAATTTCTCCACTCCTACGGGCATTTCTATTAGTTAAAATTTTAGTCAATTTTTATATTTGTCGAATCTCTAAAATTGGTAGAAAATTCCACATTATCTATAACTATATTCAAATAATACATTCTAATTTTAACAACTTCAAATGATGATAACATTCAATTTTTAAAATTTAACTAAACATTATAGCTAATTACATTAAAAACACTTTGCAGATTCAGCAAATTTATATAATCATTATTTAATAATATTTTAACCAACTATTTTAGATAACAACATTGGAGATGGTATAAATGTATTCCCATTTTTTAGAACTATCTAACACAAGCGAACCATAAATATAATTTTGCTAATAGTTTTTTTTAATCATATTACCACATCAGATTTAAGTTACTTGGTAAGTCAACGTCGGGTTTTCTCAAATAATAAGAAACTTTGAGGGTGTGTGTGAAAAAAGACACCATTAACAAACTGCGAAAATCCAACTAGTTCCTATAATTTTTTTAAACCTATGACATCAATATGGAATAAAAAATTTAAATCTAATCTAATTAATTAATAGGAAAGAAAGTTATATAATCTCATTCCAATTTTATTAATCAGGGAGCAAGAGGTCGTATGTCATTTCCTTGCTTGTTCAAGTAGATTACTAGGTCGGCAGCTTGTGAAGTCTAAAATAAAGGATCACGGAGAAGGATTGATGTTTGTTTTTCTTTTTTCTTTTTTTTAAATCAAGATGTTTGTTTTTGTTAATCATCAGTGGATTTTTAATGATATGTTTTCCCCTCAATATCTCAGCAAGCGTAAAATATTCAGCACCAAGTAGGGCTGCACAACTTTCCGATTTGAACCGATAAATTAGATTGGATTGGGTCTATCAGTCCGAAGACCGGACCGGACCGAATATAACCGATCCGGTCCCCGGACCATAAAATCAAAAAAATCAGCTCTTCGGTCCGGTCCGGTCCAAACCTTGAAAACACCCGGTCCGGACCGGATTTTATGTATATAGTTAATTTTACAATATTTTGTCTTTTAAATTATATAGTTTAATGATTAAATATTAACATATAACATATTTTAGTGATCCAAATCGGTAAATAATAAAATTATGAAATAGTATATATAAACACTATAATATAAATGATTAAATTTCATATTTCATACTATATATAATTTATTATTACATTTACAAATTAATGTTACTTTACAAATAATATGACATTTACTTATTTTTAAACATAAATTAACTTACCAAGTAATTTAAATATCAACAAAGAATGAAAATTAAATTATAAAAATTAATTTTTTTTATAAAATATTAACTAACCGGTCCATACCGGTCCGGTCCGGGTTTTTTCGGTCCGGTCCGATTTATAAGACCGTTTATGATCGGTCCGGTCCCCGATCCATGAATTCAATAAAATCCGATCTTCGTTCCGGGTCGGTCTGGTCCGGTCAGGTTTTGAACCTTTGTGCAGCCCTAGCACCGAGTACGATTGCATGGAAGTTTAAGATTATGTTTGGAAGTGGAAGGAATTTTTTTGGCCGAAAAGCTGGAAAATTTTATTAACTTAATAAATTCATCTCAATACAATTTTTGACGTTAATAGGAATAGACCACCTATTAAAACTAAGACCTGTAAAAGCATATGATTCCCTAGCAAACTTATAGGCAACCATATTTGTAGATCATTTAACAAATCGTTTAACAAAAACAACTCCACGCTGTTTAAACAATGCATGAAAGCTCGACACTCCGAGACAATCGAACCAAAACGAGACCTCATTGGTGCTTTACTTGTGATAGCCTGGACCACAACAAGACAATCAGACTCCAATATAGCAGCTGACCATTGCATTCGATCAATCCAACTCAGAGCTTCCTTGACTGCCATTGCTTCTGCTAAAATAGGTGGAACAAGTTCATGCAGAACGCCGTTTTAGGCTCAATAAGAACGCCCACTGAATCTCTTGCAATTAGTCTGAACCAACTTCATTACGATCCTCAAAGATTGCTGCATCAATTGATACCTTAATTATGTTTGGTTGGGGCTTTACTTAGATCGAAGCTCCATCTCCATTTACATGTGGTTGGAGAGAAGTAGTTTATGACCTGCTCTGGGCTAATGTCCATTGTTTATGGTATTGCTTTGCTGTTGCAACAATGTTATTCACGGTAGAAGGATTTTGGTTCCACACTACATCATTACGAGCTCTCCAAAGGGCCCAACAAAGAACTATAGATTCTGGTCGTTGTTTTGCGTTTGCCGAATCCTATACAGTCGTCATCCACGACATAAAGTCTGTATCCTGGACCCAGATGACATTTATATTTAGAAGCGTCCAACATTGTTTTGCAAATGGGCATGACACTAAGCTATGCAATATCATCTCTGCTTCTCTGGTACACACTGGGTATAAATTTTGAACTGGAACATGTTTGACCTGTAACTGAGTTAGTGTAGGCAAGCAGTGTGAAAAAGCGTGCCAGACTAGATTACCAACCTTGGGAGGTGCTTTAATGTTCCAAAGCATTTTCCAGATGCTTGAATTATCCTGCATATGCTAACTGCCCCTTTGCATCTGCAACAATTTATAAGTGCTTTTTACAGAGTACATGCCTGTGGTTTCCAGTCTCCAGAACAACACATCCTCTGCACTTGATTCATCTATAGGAATTTCCAGAATTTTTTCCTGACCTCTATTGTAAACACATCCTTGATAATATCCATATCCCACTCCTTCTTATCTTTGCAAAATAATGACGCCACATTGTTAGGACGAATACACAATTAATAATCAAATTCGTATGAGAGTTTAACAAGTAAGACGTTTATGCACTTAAAAACTTCTGGTATTAAGAACCCTCTTCGTGATGTAAACTATCACAAAGAGCTGCTAGGTTACAATAAAGATAATTCGTCGCACGATACCCTTCTAGGGTTAACCTAACTGTATTTATAAAATATACAGCTTCGATACAATCTCTAATTGATATTCCTAATAATCAGCTATACAATGATATCAATTACAGATTGTCACACGTCTCCTAAGTCAACTCGATCTCTTTAATAGCTATCCAATCTTCAAAGATATCGCTTCCATAATAAATCTTCAATCACCGTTGACCAGTAGACATTGCCTCCAGACATAGTTTGACAAACTCTGTCGAGCTTCCATCTGTCAGAGTTTACACTAAACTCTGACCGCTTCCAGCTATACTCTGATAATTCACTGTAACAATAAAACACTGATTAAAACACATCAATTATATTTAACACATATTTTTATATTCAATTACCGGGGACACTGTGGTGATGAGGAGATTGTTTTCGCAAATTAACCATGGCTGCCCTACAATCTGAATATTTTTTCTGTTGCCTATTCTCTATCTAAGCCCATCCCATAATAACTTTTTTGCCTCCACAATGCTTCTCCATATAAAATTTGGATTGTGTCCCAGCGAAGATTTTAGAAAGTCCGAACCAGCAAAATATTTAGCTTTGTACAACCTTGATACCAAGCTTTCTGGGTTGACTACAAATCTCCACCCTTGTTTGCCTAATATGACTAGGCTGAAATCCCTGAAATGTCTGAAACCCAACCCACCTACATTCTTATGTTTTGTCATTCGCTCCCAAGACATCCAGCTTATATGAGACCTGTTTGTTTGTGTAGTATTCCACCAGAACTTTGAAAGACTTTTTTCTATATCCCTTATAATTTCTAAGGGCAACGTGAATCCACTCATGGCATAGGCTGGAAGTGCTTGTTTCACAGATTTAACAAGAATCTCTTTTCCCAATCTGGAAACATGTTTACCATCCCAACTTCTAATTTTTGAGTACACCTTCTCCTTGAGGAAGCGTAGAATTGCCAACATTTGGTAACCCCAAGTATTTACCTCGATCATCAGCTTCAACAATTTGTAGAGCTTGACAGACGTTCTGTCTATTGTACTGGATAACATTTGAACTAAATAAGACAGATGATTTGCCCTTGTTGACTTTCTGTCTTGAAGCTCTTTAATAAATATTTATAAGTTCCAACACCTTCGAAGCTTCTGAGGTGTCAGCTTTGCAGTAGAAATAGCTATCATCAGTAAAAAGCATATGAGAGATAACCGGTGCCCGATGGCAAATCATGATCCCATGAATCCACTATTTGACCTCATACCTGCGAATCAAAAAGGACAAACCTTCCGCATAGATGATAAAAAGGTAAGGAGACAGGGGGTCTCCTTGTCCAATGCCTCGAGTAGGTACTATTGGACCCATTTCGTGTTCACCATGTACATTAATAGAGTATGTAACCGTAGACACACTCTGTAAAACCAGATGAATCCACCGCTCTCAGAATCCCATCTTTCGTAAAATTGATTTCAAGAAATTCCATTCGATACGGTCAAACGCCTTGCTCATATCCAATTTTAGAGCCATAAAACCATCCTTACCTACTTTTTTACACTTAAGATAGTGCATAATCTCGTAAGATATTATAATGTTGTCCGAGATCTGGAAGGTATATTTTTTGTTTTACGGAATTTTAATTTTGTCCAAAGATTATTTAGATTTTTTTCCCTAAAAGTTAGATTCTTCCTTCGAAGGATTACCTTTCTTTTCCCTTGATAAATAAATAGGTAGGTTACTCTTCCTTAAATACCCACATTTCACGCCTCACACATGGGCGCATCTATCAATTACACCTTTCGCATAAACGTATTTGCACACATAAAGTTTATACCCCTTCCTTAGGTAAACTAGATACACCTCTCCCATACCCGTACGCCACAGCCTTAGGCGAGTCGAGTTGTTGTGCTCATCTTGTAAATGTATATTTTGATACGCTAGTGTGTCCATCTAGAGACCCTTTTCATATTGTTACATGAACACCTGCAACCTATGAAGCTGTTACACCAAAACGTATCCAAGTGATACGCCCAGGCAGCAAGTGAATTAGCTTGCCATTCCATTGTATATGAATCGAATACGCCATCATAAAAGTAGTATCAACTGAATACACCATCACGTAAACATAAGTAGTATCAACTGAATATGCCATCACATAAACATAAGTAGTATCAACTGAATACGCCATCACATAAGTAGTATCAACCGGATACGCCAAAGGTTGCATAAAAAATGTGGCAGGTGCTACGCTTCTAACAGAGTAGTATTGGCGACAACGTTGAAGGCAACAGTGTATGCAACAGGTAATTGGCTTGACACGAAAAGTGTGGTATAGATATATACTTCTGCGACTACAGCTCCAAGAACTTCCTCGCACTATCAATTTTACACCTTTGTCTCTTCGTATCTCTCTCTCACACACAAACATGCATCAAACACATATGTATATCTGAGATTCTTAATTTCAAAAGTGTATTGGTTGACAATCGGTTGTTTCTCATATCAATCTTTATCATCTAATCTAGGAATGTCAATGGATCGGATATCCGACTTGATCCGATCTGATCCGTAGCTAAATTAGCGGGTATGGATCCTTCCAAAAAAAATCTGATCCGTTAATGATCTTATCTGATAAGGGTTCGATCCGATAACTAGCAGATATGAATTTTGTATGATCCGAGGCGATAACGATCCGATCCGAATATATTATACATATTTATTATATATTTTATATATTTATGTAATATATAATATAAATTAAATATATATATATATATATAAAACATATATAATATATAAAATTTTATATAAATAATATTATTTTGAATATAAATTTGGATTTGTCAGTGTATATGTCATAATTTTAATTTTAATTTCGTCAAAAAAAATTAAAATACTATTTTTTAAATGAGAAAAATAAAAAAAAAATATATTTTAAAATTTATTAAACGGATCGTAGGTCCGATTCGATATCCCGAAATCCGAATGGATCGGGAATCGGATATGGATCAACCTAAAAAATATCCGACTCATGATTCGATCCGAATCCTGATTCGATCCGAATCCGAAAAATCTTAACGAAATCGGATATGAACTTAAGGTGATCCGATCTGAATCCAACCTGTTGACAGGCCTAATTTAATCTATATGTATAGTTAATTTATTGGAAAAGGGAGTATACGTCTCTGTCATAACTGTGAAGAGTGGGTAAAAAGGGCGATCCATCTCAAACTGGGCAATTTGGGCATGTCAATATAGAAAAGTGGTTATTTTGGTTAATTTTTCTAAAGATTTCTAGCAAATATTGATCCTATTATACATGTTCTTTTAATTTTTGATTGTTTAAATTAATTTTTGATTAAATTTATATGTAATATATAATTGATAAAAATGAAAAAAAATTATATCATAAAAAAATACATAATTTATTTTAAAATGTAATTTTCAATTTTTAACTATGTAAATTAAATATATTTTAGCATTTAATTAAAAATTGGTCAATTTAACCAAAAATTACATGTAAATTGGGATGGAAGGAGTATTACTTACCAAATGTAAAAGAAAGAAAGATGTTCCAATTTTTCCCGAATTTTTGTTAGTTTACAAAATTTAGTTAATAAATTTAAATATACATGGAATCTATTATTTTTATTAGAAATGGAACCAGTTAAGTCACGTATATACTTAGAGATAACTTTTGTGGATTCCCAATCATATAAGTATATTATGATATAACGGCCACATGATAATATTTAATTTATTTGTAGACATATATATATATATAGGCTAGCGTTCAAATAGAAACCAACCTTAGAATAGAAACTAGAAACCTACACTAAATAAATTATATTTCATTTATTTTAATGGCCCTGCTAGGGGCACCTTCACAAAAAACGTTTAAAATTCTTGGCTCTATTCAACAAAAATATAAAAAAAATTTAAAAAAAATTTAAAAAAAAAGTACTGTTCACGTGCCACGTCATCACGTGAACAGTACTTTTTTTAAATTTTTTTTTTATATTTTTGTTGAATAGAGACAATAATTTTAAACGTTTTTTGTATTGGAGTACCCCTAATTTGGTCATTAGATTAGCTTGAAATATTTAATTTAGGTTTAGTTTCTAGTTTTTATTCTAAGTTAGTTTCTATTAGAACAAGACCCTATATATATATATACATTGTATATATAAGAGATCCTGTTTTCTATTAAAAAAATTATCAATTACACAATGATACAAAAAGTTTTTTTATAATCCTGACAAAACAAAAGTATTTTTTACAATTTTTGGGATAATTTTTAGATTCTCTAGCATTTTTAGTTTCTTTAACTTTTTTTAGTTTTAGAATTGTCATATTTGTCCTATTATTTTCCTAACTTATTTTCCATTTTCAATTATAATTTTTATAAATTATAAATAATTTGGATTTAATTTTTCATCAAACCAAACATATAAAACAATACACAGTCTTTCCTTTTTCACCTTATTTTATTTTCTGAATTTCATTCCTTTCCCAGCCCTAGTTCCTTTAATCAATCCACAACAATATATTATGCAAGTGAATCATTAAAACTCCAACAATTTTAATTCACATAATATAACTGATATTTCGAGCAACTCACAAACGCCCTTTGAAAATATAATTGGGACATCGAGAATATTTCGGGTTTCTAAAACCCCGCATACAAAAAAATAATTTCTAGACATATATCTTAGTAAAATATTTGATCATGCTAATAGAGTTTCATTTTGAAAGGCTTGATTTTAGGCGGTGGTTGTAATTTATTCTATTCCATAATTTTTATTACACCTATATATACGGTACGAAAGTGTAGCAAGGGTGGTAAACAATATCAGTTTCGGACAGAGCAACAGCAGACATGGGGACGACAGGGCTGGTTGTGTATCTATTGCTAGGTTTCTCTGTTGCTGTTGTTTCTGTCCTGTTTATTCCAACACCCAATAATCACCACCTTGCTCTTAATGCCTCTCAAATTAAAATTTGGCCCGTAAGTGATCATAAATCATATTTGTATAAATATTTGGGGTCAGGTTCACAAGAGACGTACGTTTTGTCAAAAACCCGGACCCCTCTCTACTGATTGATAAATGTTAGCCTAATAGAATGGGGTTGTTGACTAATTAATTTTTTGTGCAGGAGTTGGAGTTGAATTGGAAGGTTGTGGTCGCAACGGTGATAGGATTTTTAGGCTCCGGATTCGGGACAGTTGGTGGGGTTGGCGGTGGAGGCATTTTTGTTCCCATGCTTACTTTGATTGTTGGATTTGATACCAAGTCTGCAGCTGCTCTTTCCAAGTGTATGTCTAATTCTTTCTTTCATTCATATATTATATATAGTAGTATAATGAAGTAACTTCGTACTAATGCATCAATGTCTAAATAATATCATAATTCATAGCATAGTTATATCATCATAGCTCCTAACTACAGCATTATTCAAGAAATCAAGAAACACTAGTCTACCTAAATTTGATAAAAGATTTGTTTTATAAGTATGATTAAGGTTGACTCTGTTTTTACAGAGTCAGAGATGTGTAATTGAGATAAGATTTTGCATGGGTTTGTGATGTGATGTGCAGGTATGATAATGGGAGCATCGGCTGCTTCCGTTTGGTACAACTTAAATGTGCGGCATCCCTATAGGGAAGTGCCCATCATGGACTATGATTTGGCCCTTCTCTTCCAGCCTATGCTCATGCTAGGCATTACCTTTGGCGTCTCTCTCAGTGTTGTCTTCCCTTACTGGCTTATCACTATACTAATCATCGTTCTCTTTTTGGGTAAATACCTCTTTCCTCATAAAAAAGAAAAGAATTTTTTTGTAGTTATCATGTTAACCATTTGATCACGGGGAATGCTGATGTGTCCCTAGTTAATTGTACTTCAAATCACCAGTTAATTGCTTGTTTTTAGAGGGTCTCAATCAGTTCTAACAATCGTGATGCTAATTTATTAATCTGTTCTTATTATTACGAAAGGGACATCGTCAAGGTCATTCTTTAAGGCAATCGAGCTGTGGAAGCGAGAGACTCTTTTGAAGGTTAGTTCATTGTGCTCCTTCCATCATGTGGTTGTGCATTACTTTTATTAGCGGTAGTTGACAAGTTACTCTCTGGAGTATGGGGATAGCAGCTTGACTTTGTAAAACCTGTAGGGGTTAAATTTCTGAAAATATTATTCAAAAAATGATGGTGTTGGTTACTATGCTTTATAATTTATATGGTTCCATTTGTGGGCCTTTAATTGGCCTTCTTACCATTTCCTTTCTTGTTCGCCTTTTGTGGCAAATGCAGAAAGAAATGACAAAGCAGCAAGGGATGATAAATTCTCGTGTTGAACGTAAGAAAAAAAATTCCAAAACAAAATCTGAGACTGGATATCGATATGTTGCTTTACTAATTCAGAATTCCTATCTGTTTCAGTTTTAATTGATACAGTATATGAGCCATTGGTTGAAAAAGAGGAGGAGAAAACAGCACTGGTGAGCATGAGCTAGCTTTGCTGCAAATCCTTTGTGTTCCTCTATAATATACTTATTTGCTCTGCAACTAATTTCAGCAAATCATTGTGTTCAACCTAAAGTGGAAAAGAATTCTGGCTTTACTAGTTCTGTGGGTTTCTTTCCTACTTCTTCAGATCATCAAGGCAAGGGTTGCATCTCAACTTCAGAATAAATGTCTCATTACTTAATTGTCTAGAAAAGTTCATATGTGATTGAAAAATATGTTCATCGGCATTGAGATTGTAAAATGATCTTTACTCATTAAGATATATCAATATGTTTGTTTGATTGACGTCAAGAAGGAAGAGCTAAAGTGAAAGAGTGCAAAACTTTCGATTTATATGTTGACGTGCTAAATTTTTGTCAAGCACAATACTTTTCTGCATGCACTCATTGTAGTGGACTATTAAGTTGTTCAATATGGCTTTGCAGAATGGTTTAGTAGTCTGTAGCACATGGTACTGGGTCCTCAATTTGTTACAGGTATGTGTAAGTTACTATATTATTTGTATATGATTCTTTCACTGTTTTATTATTGATGAGGTGTGATTTTGTTATCGCAGTTACCCTTTGCATTTGGAGTATTTGGATATGAATGTCGTAAACTTTACAAAGAAAGCCGGGACAGGAAGAATGCAGGGAATTCAGAATCAGTGTGTGAGGCTGCAATAGAATGGAGCACACCAAACCTTGCATTCTGTGCACTATGTGGCATGTTGGGAGGCACTGTAGGGGGTCTACTCGGTTCTGGTGGTGGATTTATTCTTGGTCCTCTTTTACTCGAGATTGGTGTCATCCCCGAGGTATGTTCATCATTTCCCAAAATGCAAATTTAGGTTTCTCAATTCAGATAGTCACAACTCACAAATGACATGACTTGCAGTTAGTATCCAAAGTATTTTATAGGGTTGCTTCCTTTCTTTTAATGTGTTAGCATTCATCATTATTAATCATTCTTATCAACACTATTAAGTTATCACTCTTAAAATTTCAAATTTCCCATGACACTTCACTTACATGCTTGCATAATTCAAGTAAAATATGAATGGTTTATCCTGTACTATGTTAAACCACGAGTACTGATTGAGTCTGCATTTTTTTTTTTTTTTTTTGCCACATTGAGTCTGCATTTTAAAAACACTGAAAGTTGTGAATGTTTCGCTTATTTCTGTCAGGTGGCTAGTGCTACAGCAACATTTGTGATGATGTTCTCTTCATCCTTATCTGTGGTGGAGTTCTACCTACTTAAAAGATTTCCTATTCCTTACGGTATTCCTTAATTAAGATCATCCGGGTCATCATATTTTGTTTTTTTAATAACTTGCTTTGAAATATATATTTCTGGGACATGCTTATTAATTTAACCTGTAACTTTCACTGATTATGGGATCAGTCTTTATAACTTTGTGATAAACTCGAATTGCAAACTGCAGCTCTGTACCTTATGTTTGTATCCATCTTGGCTGGCTTCTGGGGACAATTCTTTGTAAGGAAACTCATTGCAATTCTGAGGAGGGCATCAATCATTGTGTTTATCCTCTCTGCTGTCATATTTGCCAGTGCTTTAACTATGGGTACCTACGTAACCATTATCGTAACGAAGTTCATTAGATATTTGAAAAGCTTGTAGTAGCATTCTAGATAGACAGATAATCCAGGGTCTTACTGACCAAGTTTATTAATCTTATGCAGGAGTGATTGGTATTGAAAAGAGTATTGAAATGATACATGGCCATGAGTTCATGGGCTTTTTAGAATTCTGCACTAGTCAGTAATGCCAGTTTACGTGGATCAAAGAAGCAAAAGCTGTATAGCTCAAGAACATTGGAATCATTTGAAACATTGATTTATCTGTAGTACAAGATATTAGTAGTGAAGGGAGTTTGTCAATTAGGCATTGACCAACCAACCAACACAGCTTTGAAATAAAAAAAAAGGTGTATATGATAATTTTGATTTATTGTGGTTATTTATTGTTACTAGCTTATAGCCCGTGCAAAGGACGGGATACAAGTGTATTATAATATTATAATATTATAAATATTAATTTTAATATGTTATTGGAAAAATTCGAACCTTACATATTTGTATATAATAATTTTTAGTATTAAATATAAATTAATATGTTGCTGGTGGAAATTTAACCTTAAACCTATGTATATAATAACTTATGGTATTGTTGTATCTAACGATCATGATCTATTTGAGGGATAACAAAAAATAGGGGATAACTAATCATTTTCCTTTTTAAGGTTAAAAATGTTATCTTTTCTATTTTTTTAGTGGCTAATCAATTTTCTTTTTGAAATAAAACACATTATCTTTTATATTTGATCTATTTAATAAAATAATATAATAATTACTAATACATAACCAATTACCTTTTTCAGCTAAACATGTTACCTTTTCAATTTTCTTTAACTAAAATCCTTTTTTCATAATAATTCTTTAACTAAAATTTATTCAACTTATTCAACGATCAAACTTATTCAACTTTGATTGATAGTTAAAATTTATATATTTATAATTTTGAAAATTCAAAAATACATTTTAAAGTATATTAAATATATTTTTCAATGAAATATATTTTGTAATTATTTTTAATTATATGATATATGTAAATTTCAATCAAAGTTCAAAAAAATTGACCACTAAAAAGTCAAATAAGCCACTTGAAGTGGGACGGAGGGAGTATAACGGTAAAGTTATGTGAATCATAGACTACTTAGTCAATTCAATCTTATATATGATAATCCTTAGTAACATCACATGTACAAAGGTATATGATTTATATTGCAATTAGCAAATAGATGGATTTAAAATGTTACCTGATTATGTTATTCAGCCATCCTTCAAAAAGTTTTGGTCTTTTGGATTTTTCTTTACTATCAACTGAGGAACAATGTATCTTGTGTCTACTCATGCTTGAGTCGCTCGCATTTGCAATTCTAGTGATTTTCGGATGTAAGGGTGATATAGGCGATGCCTGAGATGTTGGCGAAATTGGAGGCGTAGCTGGAACTGGTTTAGATAGTGACATTTCATATTTGTGCGGTGATCTATTAGGATTAATTGACCACAAAATAGCGTACACGTATTTTTGGAGATGTAATTGGTGAAGGTTGACTTTGTTTAAAGCTGACATAAGTATCCAAGTTAAGACACTTATCGATAGACACATCCACCACTTTAACTTGGTTTATTAAATTAAACATGGTTAGGCCTAACTTTAAAATTATCGACACGATCAAAAGAAATAAATAAAAATGAAGAAGAAACCTTTTTTTATTGTGGTACGAGAAGCAATATTATCCATTCTAACCAATTCCATTTTCATCCAAGGACATATGGGAACTTATATATCACCAATTAATTGGTAAAAGAACACTATAATCAAGAAAAAAGGATCGAACAGTACCTCTAACGGAAGAACAAGATCATCACGATCCAACAAAGCAAGATAATCATAATAATCGGATGAAGTGATTGACGGAGCACTTATCCAAATATTCCTGAACAAGATTATCACTATCCAACAAAGCATGATAATCATAATCATCGGATGAAGTGATTGACACATCGAAGCTATTGTCCAATGTTCTACAGTTTCATAAAAATAATGAATATGGAAATTAGTTGACATTTGGCCATGCCTACAATAAATGGTTGACAAGATGAATTCTGATCTAGATACAGATTAATAGAGCAGTTAAGAATATTCATATCTATTCATATACATGGAAGTCTCTATTATATATACAAACACTACATATACCCCGTGTGTAACAGGAACTAGTATATTAATATTTTTCATAACTGAACAAACCCCTGAAAATATCATTCAAAATATTGCTAAAAGCGAGCGTTGTTCCAGGACTTTTCTTTGGTTGCATCAATCAGCATTTGATAATTACACCTTAGGTTCAGCGATTTCGGAGCCTCGAACCAATCACACTAGCACTTCCGAGAATAGTTCCTTTATCCTTGCGACATATTACACCCATACCAACTACTTTAAACTCAGGAGTCAGAACTGCATTAACTACATTAGTGTTAATCTTAAAAAAATTATTAGTTGAGACCTTGCAAATTGCATTCCTTTAAACACAAACACGTCTATGATAGTGTGGGGGAGGATGAACATTTGCTTCCATAAGAAGTTGCAGTTTTGTTCTAACAAATTTGCGAAGATATCGTGATAAAATGTTCAAAGTCTAAATTGAGATGAACATCTAGAAACTTGCAAACATGTAATCAGTAAAATTCCATCTATACTATTGTTGATGTTATTTTTGTGAAGTTCATTCGCAGGGAAAGACTATTAATACAAGTTCAAGTTTTAATTTCTTAATATCTAGAAGTGTGAGAAATAATTGGTGTGTTCGAATTAAACTAATTACAAACAATTAAAACTAAGATTTAATTGATGATGAAAAGCAATCCGAGAAATAGGGTTCTTCAATTGGTTCAATAATGCTGTTATAATGTGATATATATATTTCTCATATTTTGCTAAAAACAATTCTTCTAAATTTTATAATGTTCTCTCCCAAGATACAAAATAATGTCTACAATCATATCTCAAAAGTCACTCCCATGATCAATCGAAATACAATTTTAGATTTTTAAGACCCGAGAATTATAAGTTTCATAGTCCTCTTATTAATCTCCCGATTCAATAATTGAACTATGTCTATCAAATCATGAACAAGAATTATAACTCATCTCCCGATTTATCATAATCCCTATGAATACAATTAAAGGTTAGCTACTCCCTTAATTGGGTTAAGCCCTCAATGATAGATTAGCAAAAATAGAGAATTATTATCACAATCAAACAAGCATATATCACCAATGAATACTACCTAATTCTCAGATTATAAAATTAGTTACTCATGCTAGATAAAGAAAATAAGCATATAATAAATGGTAAAATCATAATTAAAAGAGTTTAGAATGAAGAAATTACAACTTTAAGAATTTCACAAGCTTGCAGTAAATTCCATCTATCCTTGCTCTCCACCCAAAATATAACTTGCAGAAATTTAAGTGTATGTATTTAAAACTAAAATTTACAAAAGAAGTTGAGATAAACAAGAGGGAATAGAACTGAATATTTGGTACAAAGATGTCTTCACCTTGGCAAATTTCCCTCCTATTTATAGCAGTACTTAGCCCATATTCGGAAATAAACAAATCCACAAAAAGCTAAACAGCACACCAGTAATGTTAATCATTCCAGGCGGCTTTTCTATTCTTTTGTTAATGCTGCCGCCCACCATTATCATACATAATCATTCTTTTGGTTAAAAACAATTCAAGTGGTTGTTACTTTTAAACGGTTCCCTAGAAATGCTTTTTAACCCGCACAGTTTATAATCTTTAATTAATAAATAATTAATTTAATTCATAAATTATAAAAATAAATATCTAATATTATTAGATATTTATAAATATAATTTTCTAATTAAATAAAATATTTATTAATATAAATAAATCCTTAAGTCCTAAGCTGCGGTATATTGAGGGCCTGGAACCGGACTCCTTTCGCTTCACAAAAATTATATTAATTCCAACCGGGATTCCTGCTTTAAGAATATATCACTTTCCATATTTTTGTGACAATTCTTATTTCCTCATTGCTCGTCCAGGTTTAATCGACGATCTCTTGATGATCTGAAACAGGGCTCCTTTTGCTTCCAAAATTATCCTATAAACATAAAAAAAATATCTTAGCATCAAATTCAAATTAAAATGCTACTAACAATGCTAATCAAGCACAAAATTAAGGATAAATGAGAGATAACATGCTATAAAATATATACAAAATTAGCATGTATCAAATACCCCCCCAACTTAACTTTTGCTCGTCCTCGAGTAAACCAAAATAACTACTTATTAATACCACTTCCGTAGGTGATCACGGTTGCATTTGGCATATGCAACAAGCCCTTTAAACCCCTAGGTAGCCCTAGTGGACGAGTGAGGTCTCGTGAGGGCCTATAGTGAATGTACCCACAAAATCCATCTAGCTCATGTGAAAGATCGAATGCCAATACAACATCACACATACAAGTCCTCTCATGCCATGTCAACTTAAGAATCAAAGTGAAGAATGCAATGCCTTGTGTCGAAGTTACAAGTATTCACATAGTCTACTCAAAGAAGATGCATAAGTTCTCAACAGTCCATGTCAATGTAAGAATAAGTTGGTAATCATGCTAAGCCCACAAGAGTACATCTTTGAGTCAAAACTTGGGATCTCATAAGCAAAATACAGGTAATAACTGTTAGGAATATGTTGTACTTGATGATAACTTCACAATCAATCAAATTGTATAAGGTTTTGTAGCTGTCAACGGATGAGGATTTATAACTCTATCCGTTGACAGGTAGCTCATCAACGGATGAGGTTTTGTAGCATACTGCAGTATCTCTATGTTATCAGTTGATAGTGTTTTTATCCACAATCATGTTGACCATCAACGGATAGGCAGAATAGGGTAGCCAATTGTAAATAAGATATGCTATGTAATTCTGTCTAAGTGAAAGTGTATCAACAGATGAAGACAAAACTCTATCAACGGATACAACTCAAATCCACTCTGTCAACGGATACAGCTCAAGTCTCAATATCAACGGATACAGCTCAATACATCATCAACGGATGTCAGTGTACAATATCAACGGATAATCATTGACACTGTCTTCTATGATAAGCTGGGGATTAGCAGTTGATAAGGACATGGTTAACTGACAGATCACATGGGTTGATAGTAGATACAAAAAGCAGTATGGAAGCCATACTTTGGAAACACAGAAGAAAGAAGCATTTCATTTACACTATGAATACAAGAAAGGTGCAGGAGACATGTCTGAACACAAGGACAACCTTTCGGCTACATGTGTATTTGGGGTGTAGTAGCAAGTCAACTAGAATTAGATTAATATTATCTTATTCCAGTATTACTTGTAAAACTTGGGATTTATAACCAAGTGTAGCCACTCTTTGTAGACTAAGAAAACAGATACATTTTGCTTAGGGTTTCTATTGAATATTCTTAGAAAGCAAAGAGTTGTAAAACAGAAGCTGTGTACTTTTGTATCACAGAGTTTTCTTCGAATAAAAGCTTCAGGCGGTGCATTTAACCACCTGATTTTTATGTGTTTGTGCATTAATCTTTCTACAGCAATTATCTAAGTATAGATTTCTGGAGTTCTTATCAGAAATTTATAAATATCAAGATTTGTATTCAACCCCCCTTCTACAATTATACAAGTGTGTAATCTGGGAATAACAATTGGTATCAGAGCAAGCTTCTAACATATTTGAAGTTTAAAGATCAACACACTTCCAACATGTCTAAGAAGGATTATGGAGTAAAGATTCCAGTTCTTGATAGAGAAAATTACTTTCACTGGAAAGTAAAGATGCGTCTACATCTCTCATCTATTGATGAGGGCTTTGTGGATTGCATTGACAAGGGTCCTCACGTTCCAATGAAGACTACAACAAGAGTTGGCCTGGCTGAAGGTGTGCCTGACACTCTCATTCCCAAACATGTTTCTGAGTGGAGTCTTGAAGATATTACAGAAGTCCACAAAGACAAAAAGACCATGAATATTCTGTTCAATGGTCTAGAAACAGACATGGTTGACAATGTTATTAACTGTACTACCGCCAAGGAAGTATGGGACATTGTTCAAACCCTGTGTGAAGGAACAGAACAGGTAAGGGAAAACAAGATGCAACTACTAATCCAACAGTATGAACATTTTCACTTTAAGAGTGGAGAAACATTGAATGATACATTTAGTAGATTTCAAAAGCTACTAAATGGTTTGAAACTGTATGGAAGAATCTATCAAGTTAAAGATTCTAATCTCAAATTTCTGAGATCACTGCCCAAGGAATGGAAGCCAATGACTCTTTCTCTAAGAAACACTCAAGAGTACAAGACATTTACTCTTGAAAGGCTCTATGGAACTTTAAAGACCTATGAGCTGGAAATGGAGCAGGATGAAGAGATTGAGAAGTCTCAAAAGAAAAGTGGGTTAGTTGCACTTGTTGCCAACTTGGAGCAAAAGGAGGAAAGGACAGAAACTGCTAGTTCTACACCAAACAGGGAGGTTTGTAAAGGTAGAGCAGAATCAAGCAGGAGCAAGGAAAAGGTGTCTGAGGAATTGAATGCTCTTCAGTAGGATGAATTGGATGAGATAGATGAGCACTTAGCTTTTCTATCTAGGAGATTCTCTAAGCTGAAATTCAAGATAAACTCTGGGGTGGCCAAGCCATTTAACAAGGATTTTTCCACAAGCAACTATGTGGATAAATCCAAAATTAAATGCTACAACTGTGGAATTGCTGGTCACATGATAAGTGAATACAGGAAACCTAGATCTGAGAACAAGGGAAAATCAACTGAGGCTGTTGACTATAAGAAGAAATATTTTGATCTTCTCAGGCAGAAAGGAAAGGCATTCTTGACCCAAGAGTATGACTGGGCTGTTGATGACAATCATTCTGATGATGATGTTGAGTTAGTCAACCTTGCTTTAATGGCTGATTCTGGAGAGCAGGAAGCAAGTTCAGCTAGCAATCAGGTATTTTCTACTAATCTCTCTGAGCTCACCAAAGAGGAATGCAATAGTGTTATAGATGAAATGTCTACTGAACTATATCACTTAAGTGTTACTCTTAAATCACTTACTAAAGAGAACAATAGGATTAAAGAGTCTAATCTGTTTTTAAGTGATAGAAATACTGCTCTGGAAACTCAATTTCTAGAATTTGAGAAAATGAGAGTTGATTGCAATAATGCTAAAAGTGAACTTGAAGCTGTGTTAAAAAGAGAACTGATTTTAAAAGACCAGCTTGAAAAAGAACAAGGGATAATTGCTAAATTTCAAAGTTGTAGGAATATTTCTCAAAACATAATAGAAGTTCAGGGAATAGAATCGTTTGTGAAGGATACCTGGACTCAAAAGAAAAAGGAGCTAGAACCTGGTCTTGAGGATCTAGAGACCATTTGTGAATCAACGGATAGTGATCATCCGTTGACAGATGAACCGTCAACGGATGAGAGGTATCCGTCGACTAACAAAAAGTTTGTTAGTAAGAAGGAACTCAGGAAACTGGATATCAAGTATGGTCCAGTCAACAAGAATTTTGTTAGTGGTGAGTTCAGCAAAACCAAATCCAGTGGGAAGGCTAAGGCAGGTGATTTACACAACAAAAAGGCTGTTGGTAAATCAGATAATGAAAAGGTAGAAATTGAGGATAAAAAGAAAAAGAACAGAAATGGTAAGATATGCATCAACAAGAAAAACAATTACTCTCCTGACAAGTTTGCTCCTAGGAAAACTTGTAGTAATTGTAATAGTGTCAATCATCTATCTTCTAATTGCAAGTTTGTCAACAAGGCTCCTGTTCATGTACCTCAACCAATGCCATGTATGCCTGCAATGCCTGGTCCATATCAAAATGCTAGTTTTTCAAATCCATATGTGAACATGCCATATGTGTCTAATCCTTACTTTCAATCTATGAATGTGCCACAAATGTCATGGAACATACCTAACATGAATAATATGTATGCCAATTTTCCACACATGCATGCATCAAATATTCATGCAAATGAGCATTTGTCAAACCCCATCACTCAAGCATCTACACCTAAGTTGAAGAATGCTAAGAGTGCAAAGTCAAAGGCTAACAAGAAAGGACCCAAGGAAGATTGGGTACCAAAATCAACTTGATTTGTTTTTGGAATGTGTGCAGGGAAACAGAAGGAATCTATGGTACCTAGACAGTGGATGCTCTAGGCACATGACAGGAGATTCAACCCTGCTCACAGAGTTCAAGGAAGGAGCTGGCCCTAGAATTACCTTTGGAGATGACAGCAAAGGATATACTAAGGGATATGGCCTGATTTCAAAAGACAGTGTCATCATTGAAGAAGTGGCTTTAGTTGAAGGTTTGAAGCACAATTTGCTAAGTGTCAGTCAGATTTGTGACAAAGACTATGAAGTAAAGTTCACAAAAGAAGCCTGTGTTGTTTCTGCCAAGGAAGACAACAATGTGGTATTGACAGGCTTTAGAAAAGGAAATGTTTACATAGCTGACTTCAATTCAGCATGCTCAGAATCCATTACTTGTCTCTTCAGCAAAGCAAGTAAGGATGAGAGTTGGCTATGGCATAAGAAGCTGTCACATCTGAATTTTAAAGTTATGAATGATTTGGTAAGAAAGGATCTTGCTAAAGGAATCCCTCAATTGGAGTTTGTCAGAGATGGACTGTGTGATGCCTGCCAATTAGGGAAACAAAAGAAATCATCCTTCAAAAGCAAGACAGAGTCATCCATTGTTAAGCCTCTTCAATTGCTGCATATGGACTTATTTGGTCCAGTAAATGTCATGTCTATTTCAAAGAAGAAATACTGTCTGGTGATTGTAGATGATTTTTCTAAGTTCACATGGACCTTCTTCCTGCACTCCAAGGATTGTGCAAGTGAAATCATCATCAATCACCTCAGAATACTAAACAATGGTTCTGAAGACAGAGTACAAAGAATCAGGAGTGACAATGGTACTGAATTCAAGAATTCCACAATGAAGATTTTCTGTGAAGAGAATGGAATTATCCATGAGTTTTCTGCTGCCAGAACACCTCAACAAAATGGGGTTGTTGAAAGGAAAAACAGAACTCTCATTGAAGCAGCTAGAACAATGTTAATTGAATCAAGGTTACCAACATATTTCTGGGCTGAAGCTGTCAACACTGCATGCTTTACTCAGAATATTTCCTTGGTCAATCAAGCTAGAGGAATGACTCCTTATCAGTTATTGTTAGGAATATGTTGTACTTGATGATAACTTCACAATCAATCAAATTGTTTAAGGTTTTGTAGCTGTCAACGGATGAGGATTTATAACTCTATCCGTTGACAGGTAGCTCATCAATGGATGAGGTTTTGTAGCACACTGCAGTATCTCTATGTTATCAGTTGATAGTGTTTTTATCCACAGTCATGTTGACTATCAACGGATAGGCAGAATAGGGTAGCCAATTGTAAATAAGCTATGCTATGTAATTCTGTCTAAGTGAAAGTGTATCAACGGATGAAGACTAAACTCTATCAACGGATACAACTCAAATCCACTCTATCAACGGATACAGCTCAAGTCCCAATATCAACAGATACTGCTCTATACATCATCAACGGATGTCAGTATACATCATCAACGGATGTCAGTGTACATCATCAACGGATAATCATTGACACTGATTTCTATGATTAGCTGGAGATTAGCAGTTGATAAGGACATGTTTGACTGACAGATCACATGAGTTGAAAGTAGATACAAAAAGCAGTATGGCAGCCATACTTTGGAAACACAGAAGAAAGAAGCATTCCATTTACACTATGAATACAAGAAAGGTGCAGGAGACATGTCTGAACACAAGGACAACCTTTCGGCTACATGTGTATTTGGAGTGTAGTAGCAAGTCAACTAGAATTAGATTAGTATTATCTTATTCCAGTAGTACTTGTAAAACTTGGGATATATAACCAAGTGTAGCAACTCTTTGTAGGTTAAGAAAACAGACATATTTGCTTAGGGTTTCTTGAATATCCTTAGAAGCAAAGAGTTGTAAAACGGCAGCTGTGTACATTTTGTATCACAGAGTTTTCTTCAAATAAAAGCTTCAGGTGGTGCATATTAACCACCTGATTTTATATGTGTTTGTGTTTAAATCTTACATTGCAATTATCTCTTCATAGATTTCTGGAGTTCTTATCAGAAATTTATAAATATCAAGAATTGTATTCAACCCCCCCTTCTACAATTATACAAGTGTGTAATCTGGGAATAACAATTGGTATCAAAGCAAGCTTCTAACATATTTGAAGTTTAAAGATCAACACACTTCCAACATGTCTAAGAAGGATTATGGAGTGAAGATTCCAGTTCTTGATAGAGAAAATTACTTTCTCTGGAAAGTAAAAATGCGTCTACATCTCTCGTCTATTGATGAGGGTTTTGTGGATTGCATTGACAAGGGTCCTCACGTTCCAATGAACACAGCAACAAGAGTTGGCCTGGATGATGATGTGCCTGACACTTTCATTCCCAAACCTGTTTCTGAGTGGAGTCTTGAAGATATTGCAGAAGTCCACAAAGACAAAAAGGCCATGAATATTCTGTTCAATGGTCTAGAAACAGACATGGTTGACAATGTTATTAACTGCACTACCGCCAAGGAAGTATGGGACATTGTTCAAACCCTGTGTGAAGGAACAGAACAGGTAAGGGAAAACAAGATGCAACTACTAATCCAACAGTATGAACATTTTCACTTTAAGAGTGGAGAAACATTGAATGATACATTTAGTAGATTTCAAAAGCTACTAAATGGTTTGAAACTGTATGGAAGAGTCTATCAAGTTAAAGACTCTAATCTCAAATTTCTGAGATCACTGCCCAAGGAATGGAAGCCAATGACTGTTTCTCTAAGAAACACTCAAGAGTACAAGACATTTACTCTTGAAAGGCTCTATGGAACTTTAAA
The DNA here is from genome assembly GCA_036435485.1 of Saposhnikovia divaricata. NCBI lineage: Eukaryota > Viridiplantae > Streptophyta > Magnoliopsida > Apiales > Apiaceae > Saposhnikovia > Saposhnikovia divaricata. Next base: position 65,568,254 of record CM071598.1, read on the forward strand.
GACCTATGAGCTGGAAATGGAGCAGGATGAAGAGATTGAGAAGTCTCAAAAGAAAAGTGGGTCAGTTGCACTCGTTGCCAATTTGGAGCAAAAGGAGGAAAGGACAGAAACTGCTAGTTCTACACCAAACAGGGAGGTTTGTAAAAGTAGAGCAGAATCAAGCAGAAGCAAGGAAAAGGTGTCTGAGGAATTGAATGCCCTTCAGCAGGATGAATTGGATGAGATAGATGAGCACTTAGCTTTTCTATCTAGGAGATTCTCTAAGCTGAAATTCAAGAGAAACTCTGGGATGGCCAAGCCATTTAACAAGGATTTTTCCACAAACAACTATGTGGATAAATCCAAAATTAAATGCTACAATTGTGGGATTGCTGGTCATATGATAAGTGAATGCAGGAAACCTAGATCTGAGAACAAGGGAAAGCCAACTGAGGTTGTTAACTATAAGAAGAAATATTTTGATCTTCTCAGGCAGAAAGGAAAGGCATTCTTGACCCAAAAGTATGACTGGGCTGTTGATGACAATCATTCTGATGATGATGCTGAGTTAGTCAACCTTGCTTTAATGGCTGATTCTGGAGAGCAGGAAGCAAGTTCAGCTAGCAATCAGGTATTTTCTACTAATCTCTCTGAGCTCACTAAAGAGGAATGCAATAGTGTTATAGATGAAATGTCTACTGAACTATATCACTTAAGTGTTACTCTTAAATCACTTACTAAAGAGAACAATAGAATTAAAGAGTCTAATCTGTTTTTAAGTGATAGAAATGCTGCTCTAGAATCTCAATTTCTAGAATTTGAGAAAATGAGAGTTGATTGCAATAATGCTAAAAGTGAACTTGAAGCTGTGTTAAAAAGAGAACTGATTTTAAAAGACCAGCTTGAAAAAGAACAAGGGATAATTGCCAAATTTCAAAGTTGTAGGAATATTTCTCAAAACATAATAGAAGTTCAGGGAATAGAATCATTTGTGAAGGATACCTGGACTCAAAGGAAAAAGGAGCTAGAACCTGGCCTTGAGGATCTAGAGACTATCTGTGAATCAACGGATAGTGATCATCCGTTGACAGATGAACCGTCAACGGATGAGAGGTATTCGTCGACTAACAAAAAGTCTGTTAGTAAGAAGGAACTTAGGAAACTGGATATCAAGTATGGTCCAGTAAACAAGAATTTTGTTAGTGGTGAGTGCAGCAAAACCAAATCCAGTGGGAAGGCTAAGACAGGTGATTTACACAACAAAAAGGCTGTTGGTAAATCAGACAATGAAAAGGTAGAAATTGAGGGCAAAAAGAAAAAGAACAAAAATGGTAAGATAGGCATCAACAAGAAAAACAATTACTCTCCTGACAAGTTTGCTCCTAGGAAAACTTGTAGTAATTGTAATAGTGTCAATCATTTATCTTCTAATTGCAAGATTGTCAACAAGGCTCCTGTTCATGTACCTCAACCAATGCCATGTATGCCTGCAATGCCTGGTTTGTATCAAAATGCTAGTTTTTCAAATCCATATGTGAACATGCCATACGTGTCTAATCCATACTTTCAATCTATGAATGTGCCACAAATGTCATGGAACCTACCTAACATGAATAATATGTATGCCAATTTTCCACACATGCATGCATCCAATATTCATGCAAATGAGCATTTGTCAAACCCCATTACTCAAGCATCTACACCTAAGATGAAGAATGCTAAGAGTGCAAAGTCAAAGGCTAACAAGAAAGGACCCAAGGAAGCTTGGGTACCAAAATCAACATGATTTGTTTTTGAAATGTGTGCAGGGAAACAGAAGGAATCTATGGTACCTAGACAGTGGATGTTCTAGGCACATGACAGGAGATTCAACCCTGCTCACAGAGTTCAAGGAAGGAGCTGGCCCTAGAATTACCTTTGGAGATGACAGCAAAGGATATACTAAGGGATATGGCCTGATTTCAAAAGACAATGTCATCATTGAAGAAGTGGCTTTAGTTGAAGGTTTAAAGCACAATTTGCTGAGTATCAATCAGATTTGTGACAAAGACTATGAAGTAAAGTTCACAAAAGAAGCCTGTGTTGTTTCTGCCAAGGAAGACAACAATGTGGTATTGACAGGCTTTAGAAAAGGAAATGTTTACATAGCTGACTTCAATTCAGCATGCTCAGAATCCATTACTTGTCTCTTCAGCAAAGCAAGTAAGGATGAGAGTTGGCTATGGCATAAGAAGCTGTCACATTTGAATTTTAAAGTTATGAATGATTTGGTAAGAAAGGATCTTGCTAGAGGAATCCCTCATTTGGAGTTTGTCAAAGATGGGCTATGTGATGCCTGCCAATTAGGGAAACAAAAGAAATCATCCTTCAAAAGCAAGACAGAGTCATCCATTGTTAAGCCTCTTCAATTGCTGCATATGGATTTATTTGGTCCAGTAAATGTCATGTCTATTTCAAAGAAGAAATACTGTCTGGTGATTGTAGATGATTTTTCTAAGTTCACATGGACTTTCTTCCTGCACTCCAAGGATTGTGCAAGTGAAATCATTATCAATCACCTCAGAATGCTAAACAATGGTTCTGAAGACAGAGTACAAAGGATCAGGAGTGACAATGGTACTGAATTCAAGAATTCCACAATGAAGATTTTCTGTGAAGAGAATGGAATTGTCCATGAGTTTTCTGCTGCCAGAACACCACAACAAAATGGGGTTGTTGAAAGGAAAAACAGAACTCTCATTGAAGCAGCTAGAACAATGTTAAGTGAATCAAGATTACCAACATATTTCTGGGCTGAAGCTGTCAACACTGCATGCTTTACTCAGAATATTTCCTTGGTCAATCAAGCTAGAGGAATGACTCCTTATCAGTTATTAACCAACAAGAAACCAACTTTAGCTTTTCTACATGTCTTTGGATGTAAGTGTTTTGTGCTAAGGAATCATGGAGATAATTTAGGCAAATTTGAAGCAAAGGCAGATGAAGCTATTTTCGTTGGATATGCAGCAGGGAAAGCCTACAAGGTCTACAATCTAAGAACCAACATTGTTATGGAATCTGTACATGTTGTGTTTGATGATCAAAAGATTCTAGGCCTAAATGATGAAGGTTACCATGAAAAGTTGGAATTTGAGAATGAAGGTGAAGGAAGAATGTACTATGATGATGATGAGGAGAATGAAGATCATGACCACAGAGATCCACCTAGAGCTGTTACACCAACTAGAAGTGATGCTTACACTGAAAATGAAGCATCCGTTGATAGTCATTCTGGAACATCCGTTGACAGTCATTCTGCAACATCCGTTGACACTATTAGAGATGCATCCGTTGACAAAAATTCTCAAGCATCCGTCGACAGGCAAAATGATGCATCCATTGACAGTCAACTTCATAACTCAGCAAGGACAACAAACTCAGGGGGAGTTTCTCAAGGTCAAAATTCAATGCTAAATCAACATGATCATGGAAATGAAGCAACCTCATCAAGATCAAATCTTCCACCTGCAAGAAAATGGACTAGAAATCATCCATTTGAGTTAATCATTGGTGAATCAAATTCAAGAGTCCAAACTAGAAGGGCCACTCAAGCAGAATGTCTATACAGTAGCTTCTTGTCTCAAGAGGAACCTAAGAAAGTGGAAGATACCCTTCTAGATCCAGATTGGGTGTTAGCAATGCAAGAAGAGCTAAACCAATTTGAAAGAAATAAAGTATGGAAACTTGTGCCCAAACCTGATGATAGAAGTGTCATAGGTACTAAATGGGTTCTCAAGAATAAGACAGATGAAAATGGCATAATTGTGAGGAATAAAGCTAGATTAGTGGCAAAGGGCTATTCTCAAGAAGAAGGAATAGATTTTGATGAAACTTTTGCTCCAGTAGCAAGACTTGAGGCAATAAGAATCTTTCTAGCCTATGCAGCACATGCCAATTTCAAAGTCTATCAGATGGATGTCAAAAGTGCCTTTCTAAATGGGGAACTGGAAGAAGAGGTCTATGTCCATCAACCTCCTGGTTTTGAGGATCCAGAATTTCCAGAATATGTATATCTTCTCATGAAAGCACTTTATGGTTTGAAGCAAGCACCAAGAGCCTGGTATGACACTTTATCTCAATTTCTTTTGGAGAACCACTTCACTAGAGGTACAGTAGATAAAACCTTATTTCATAGGGATATTAATGGCTCTTCAATACTTGTTCAAATATATGTAGATGATATTATTTTTGGGTCTACAGATGAGAAGCTTTGCAAAAAGTTTGCCAAACTTATGCAGAGTAGGTATGAAATGAGTATGATGGGTGAATTAACTTACTTTCTTGGCCTACAAGTAAAGCAAGTTAATGAGGGCATTTTCATAAGTCAAACAAAATATATTTGTGATCTCTTAAAGAAATTTGACTTAATGGAGTGTACATCTGCTAAAACACCTATGGCCACTGCAACTAAGCTTGAGTTGAATACTAAGGAAAAGTCTGTGGACATCTCAAGTTATAGAGGCATGGTAGGTTCACTTTTATACCTAACAGCTAGTAGACCTGATATAATGTTTTCTACTTGTCTTTGTGCTAGATTTCAAGCTGATCCTAGAGAGTCTCACTTAATAGCTATTAAAAGAATTTTCAGGTATCTCAAGGGAACACCAAACCTTGGCATTTGGTACCCAAGAGAATCTGGTTTTGATCTAACTGGCTATTCAGATGCAGATTATGCAGGTTGCAGAGTTGATAGGAAAAGTACTACAGGTTCCTGTCAATTTCTAGGAAACAGGCTTGTGTCATGGTTCAGTAAGAAAAAAAACTCAGTCTCCACTTCTACAGCTGAAGCTGAGTACATTGCGGCTGGAAGTTGTTGTGCACAGATTCTATGGATGAGAAACCAACTCATTGACTATGGTCTAAAAGTTGAGAAGATTCCAATTTTCTGTGACAACACAAGTGCTATTGCCATCACAGGGAATCCAGTGCAACATTCGAGAACCAAGCACATTGACATCAAATACCACTTCATTAGAGAACATGTGATGAATGGTACAGTAGAAATGCACTTTGTGCCAAGTGAAATGCAGCTTGCAGATATCTTCACCAAGCCTCTTGATGAATCCACATTCACAAGATTGGTAGGTGAGCTAGGTATGCTTAACTTGTCATAATTTCTAGTGATATTTGATTTCAATGAATTGAAGCTGGAAATGTGTTTTGATTTACTTGAAAGTTAAAACTTTCAGAAAAATTTTTTACAGAAATTTTGCCTAAGGCAAAATTAGCTTATCAACGGATATCCTTTTATCCGTTGATAGTATAAACACATTACTAGATTTTTGCATGTCAACGGGTAACAGGCTATCCACGTCATCAACGGATAAACTGTATCTCAACCGTTCATTCTATATCCGTTGATATACATTTTTTTTAACCGTTGGTAACCGTGTATATCTAATCATGGCTGTACTTATTCTCCTTTTTATTTATTATCTGACAGTTACTTTTGACCAATGGAGTAATTACTTTTAATTATTTCATTTTTAATTCTTGAAAAATATAAAAGGCGGACTTGTACTCTCACATCTCACTTTTATTCATTTTCAAGCATATCAAAAGTTAACTGCATCTTCTTCCCTAAAACTCTCTGTAACCAAAGTTCAATCACTTCAATGGCGCCTATTGTTAAGATGATGTCCTCCACTGGGTTTACCTATGAGAAGAACAATTTCGCGGCCTTTGTTGACACAGTGAATGCTCCAGAAGCTTACCACACTTTGATGAGTTTCGTGAAGAAATGCAAACTGTCATATGCTATGACGGCTACCACTCCCTTAATCCACGAGGTAATTGAAGAAATGTGGACATCTGCTGAGTACAATGGCACAGACGGTACAATTGCTTTTTCTTTAAAGGGTAAAAACTATGTGGTTAATTCTGATGTAATAACTGCTTGTTTAAAATTGCCTGAGAATAACTGTCTGAAAGTACCTACTGATGCTGAAATTGTTGCCATGCTTAATTCTATTAATTATGCCCTTAGTACTGAAAACTTAGGGAAAATTGCTAGAAAAGGAATGGTTAAAGAATGGAGCTACTTCTGTGATGCCTTCATTAAAACTTTTTCAGGAAAAATTAGTAATTTTGATGCTGTTACCCAGTCCATGCTAACAATGATGTGTATGCTTTTAAATGATAAATTCTATAATTTTGGCACATTAGTTATGTAGGAGATAGCTGCAAAGTTGGGTAAAAAGGAAACTAGGAGCAAAAATATCTACTTTGCTAGATTTTTAATGCTCTTAGCACTGCATGTGTCTGAGAATAAGCTATCCATTGCTAACCCGGATAGCAAGTTCCAATGTTTTGTTCAGGAGAAGAGAGTCTTAAGTGACCTGATTCGAATGAACCTCAATGCAGGAGTACAGTTGGTATATCTACCAATTGTTCAAGTAACTATCTCTAACTCTGAAACCCCTATCTCCAACCCCCAAATTTCTTTGCCTTCTAGTGTCACAATGGAGTCTGTAGTTGTGACCAAACAGGCTCCTACCAAAGTGACCAAATCCAAAGTTCCAAAACCACATTCTAAAAGGCAAACCTCAAGTGTCTCTCAAAAGACACCTGTTGTAAAATCTACCAAACCTCTTGAGGGGAGTGTGAAGGTGGTAGTGAGTGGTGAGGGACAGGGTGAACATCAAAGAAGCCCTAAGGATAAGGAAGGAGAGATGAGTGCAACCACCATTTCAGTCTCTCAAAAGACTGCTAATGTAACTACAGGCCAAATTCTAGTTACACTCTCCCAAAAGAGTGTGACTACTGAATCAAGTTCCCCACAAGGAACACTGCACAAGAGGGTTAGGGACACATATAGCTCAATCTCAAAAACCTATGGAAGAAGAGTGAAATCTAAAACCACAGGGGAATCACAGGGTGCACACACTGTACAGGAAACTGTACCTTCTCAAACTCAGTTTGATGTGGCTTCAATAAATGTGGAGTCACAGCCCCTTGATCTTAATCTTCAAATCGACACACATTACAATCCACCATCACCAACTCCTTCTCTGGATGTGGATATGATATCTACATCAATTCCTGATTCTCCATCTTTAAGATTCTTGGAGAAGCCCCACTCCGTAATTGGTGGTCATCATCTTTTAGATGATTTGTTGGACCATCAATCTTCCCTTCCAGAATTCTCAACACAGACTGTGGCCTCGAACTTAAAATCAATCTCCACGGATTCAGTGTTGGTTTTCTCTTCAACGGATAGAATTATTCCTTCCTCAACGGATATCCTTCATCCGTTGACAAGTGTTTCTCCATCAACGGATGCGCCTCTATCTAGCCATCCGTTGACAGCTATAACTACTCCATCAACGAATATTCCTTATCCGTTGATAACTCACTCTACCACTGCTATATCTGACATTCCAGTGTCAAGTGTAGAGGAGTTCTCAGTAGTTGAAACACTTTTAGGTTTGAGGGAAGGGAGTGAGAGGCTGCCTTGTGAGCAGGCAAAAGGAGAGATAAATAATGAGAGGCTGGCCATTTCTTCCGGTCAGGCAAAAGGAGAGTTTGAGAGTTCCACCTTAGTAGGTGAAGGTGAGGGTGTGAGAGGTGTGAGCCAAGGGGAGCCCTTGATGCAAGAAAAGAGAGATGAGGGGAGAGAAGGGACTACAGGAGAGATAAGGATGGAAGAAGCAGCCATTGCTAGTGAGTCAATGGGGGTTGAGGATGCATCCAAGGAAATGGAATTTAAAAGAGAATATCAGTCCATGATTGACTCCATTTCTTTGGATGCTGAAACCTTTACTCACCCTGTTCCTGCCTATCAAATTCTGGCACAACAGGGCAATGTGGAAGCAGAGGAGGCAATGCACCTAGTGCACACCTCACAATCTCTACTTAGAGCTAAGGAATCTATAGCAGCTCTGCCAACCACTGTTGAGAGTGATGAATTTGACAATTCTGAAGATGAAGACAGCCAGAGCTCTGAAGATGAAGGTGGTAGCAGTATTCATGATTTTGCATTTGCTCAAAACTACACCTATCATCAACTTGATATGGAAATCATAAGGCAATATAAATCTGCCCTGGCTGAGCACCCAGAAGCAGATCCACAGAGAAGGTTGTTCTTCAACATGCAATTGACTCCCTAAAGTTACAAAAGATGCAAATGGTGATTCAGAGATCCAATTTAGAGGAGGTCAAACAAGAAATCAAGGATGTGAAGATCTCTGTGGATTCCAAGCTAGAGCAACTAGCTCCTACAGCCACTCAGAGGGTGTTGCAACAAAGGTTTCTCAAAGAAGACAACCTGGCTAAATCTGTGCAACTTCTCACTTCAAGAGTGGAAAAGATGGAATCCCAGATGGAGCAATTTCTTCAACATCAGAAACTGCAAACCCAACTGCTAGAAAAGTTAGTTGCAGCCCCAACTTCTAGTCAAACCCTTGATGCTAACAAAAAGGGGGAGAAAGTGGAAGAGGCTGTGGCAACTACAGGTCAAATCTTAATTTCTGAAAGAAGGGAAGCAGCAAGTGAGGGGGAGCAGCAGCCTACCATAGTGGTCAATCCACAAGAATTCATTGTCACAGCTTCCCCCAGCAAATCCAAACCTCTATCTGAAGAGTTTGATCTTTCAAACTTGACAGAAGAAGAAAAGCTAGCCAAAATTGAAGCTCTCCAAAAGATGAAAGAAGAAAACTATGAAAGGATAATGAGGACAGAAAGATTGATCAATCAATCTATTGCATCAACTCTGTTCTCTAGCCAAACCTCAGCTCCAACAATATCTACAACAATTCTGAAGGTGCTCACTCCAGCAATTGTGGCTCCTACATTCTATGATGCTGAGCCTTCTCATGTTAAGGAATTTGAACCCTACATCAAATCAAGACCCTTCTCACCACCAAAAGCAAATGGGAAGAACAAGTTACAACTGGACTTTCCATTTCCCAAGGATGATGAAGAGAAGTTGATGGGTAAGGCAATCAAGGAATTCAAGGAGAAGACTAACAGTTGTGTAAGAGAATGGATGGCTGTAATCATAAGGAATGGAAAAGTTCTAAACATATCCAACAGCCATCCTAGATTTGTTGAAGCCAAGAGAGAAGAGACTTCAAGGCTGCTAAGAGAATCTCAACCAAGCACTGAATATCAATATGAAAACTCAGATGAGAAGCAAGCAAGGCTGGCTCAAGAGTTATTGGATGAGGTAGAGGATGAATTGAGGGAACCTGAGGAAGTCCCCAAATTCAAAAAGAAAGGGAAATCAGTCCCCAAATCCAAGAGATTAAAATCACATGCAAGGAGGCCTGTCTCTCCAGAAACTGAAAACAAAGAGACAGTTGGTTCATCACGACCTATTGATGTAAAAGTATTCAACCCAGATGTAAATTTCCATGGTGAGCCTATAGTACCTAAAGAGGAACCAATGAATCTTGACTCCATTGAGGTTCCTTCATTCTTGCTGAAGCCTCAACAGAAGCCTACACAGAAGAAAAGGAAACCAAGGAAGCAACCTTCAAAGGAACCAATTCAAGTTGCTAGGGTACCTGCAATTGTCAGGCAGCCAATCTTGGAAAACAAGGATGATTTTATCTATCAGGCAAATATTGAAGAATACTCTGACATGAATCTTTATCTGGATGAATTGTCAGAAGTAAGAGGAATTGACAAATATAAACATTTGCCTGAAAGATTGGTCTTTGTATACAAGGGAGGAACGGAAAGGACATGGCCACTACAAAGGGTTCTTGGAGAAAATTATCATACCTTAACCAAAGTGTTCTCTGCAATCAAGAGATACACAGGGTTCTCCAAGATAGCAAAAGGGGAGATACTGGACAAAATAGAACAAATAAGGAGGGATTGGAACTCACCATCAAGTCTACCAAGGAAAATGAAGATCCCATACAATGGACAGAAAATCCACCTCCAACCTTTCTGGATGATGGAGTTCAGGGATGAAGATGGTAACAGGAGATTCTTCAGGTTAGAAGACCAACTACCAAAGGCTAGTTCTCAATACCTGAGATGGCTACAACAGAAGTTAAATCCAAAGGTAGATGAAGAAGATGCCTTCTATAGGCAACTCCAAATACAGATTGAGTCCAACTCTGCCAAGGAAGGAAAATCAAGGGTGATGCCAACAAGAGGAAAGAAACAGTCCTAATCTGCTCAGTCTAGAGGAGCACTTCTCTGTAAATTTCTCAAACTTTCAGTTTTTAATTTTTGTAGCTTAATACAATTTATGTATTGTTCTTTATATATCTTTAGGAATGTTTTGTTATCATCAAGGTCCTGAATTTATGCTTTATTGCCATCAAGTATAAATTGGGGGAGATTGTTAGGAATATGTTGTACTTGATGATAACTTCACAATCAATCAAATTGTTTAAGGTTTTGTAGCTGTCAACGGATGAGGATTTATAACTCTATCCGTTGACAGGTAGCTCATCAACGGATGAGGTTTTGTAGCACACTGCAGTATCTCTATGTTATCAGTTGATAGTGTTTTTATCCACAATCATGTTGACTATCAACGGATAGGCAGAATAGGGTAGCCAATTGTAAATAAGCTATGCTATGTAATTCTGTCTAAGTGAAAGTGTATCAACGGATGAAGACTAAACTCTATCAACGGATACAACTCAAATCCACTCTATCAACGGATACAGCTCAAGTCCCAATATCAACAGATACTGCTCTATACATCATCAACGGATGTCAGTATACATCATCAACGGATGTCAGTGTACATCATCAACGGATAATCATTGACACTGATTTCTATGATTAGCTGGAGATTAGCAGTTGATAAGGACATGTTTGACTGACAGATCACATGAGTTGAAAGTAGATACAAAAAGCAGTATGGCAGCCATACTTTGGAAACACAGAAGAAAGAAGCATTCCATTTACACTATGAATACAAGAAAGGTGCAGGAGACATGTCTGAACACAAGGACAACCTTTCGGCTACATGTGTATTTGGAGTGTAGTAGCAAGTCAACTAGAATTAGATTAGTATTATCTTATTCCAGTAGTACTTGTAAAACTTGGGATATATAACCAAGTGTAGCAACTCTTTGTAGGTTAAGAAAACAGACATATTTGCTTAGGGTTTCTTGAATATCCTTAGAAGCAAAGAGTTGTAAAACGGCAGCTGTGTACATTTTGTATCACAGAGTTTTCTTCAAATAAAAGCTTCAGGTGGTGCATATTAACCACCTGATTTTATATGTGTTTGTGTTTAAATCTTACATTGCAATTATCTCTTCATAAGTTTCTGAAGTTCTTATCAGAAATTTATAAATATCAATAATTGTATTCAACCCCCCCTTCTACAATTATACAAGTGTGTAATCTGGGAATAACAGTTATTAACCAACAAGAAACCAACTTTAGCTTTCCTACATGTCTTTGGATGTAAGTGTTTTGTGCTAAGGAATCATGGAGATAACTTGGTCAAATTTGAAGCAAAGGCAGATGAAGCTATTTTCGTTGGATATGCAGCAGGGAAAGCCTACAAGGTCTACAATCTAAGAACCAACATTGTTATGGAATCTGTACATGTTGTGTTTGATGATCAAAAGATTCTAGGCCTAAATGATGAAGGTTCCCATGAAAAGTTGGAATTTGAGAATGAAGGTGAAGGAAGAATGTACTATGAGGATGATGAGGAAAGTGAAGATCATGACCACAGAGATCCACCTAGAGCTGTTATACCAACTAGAAGTGATGCTTACACTGAAAATGAAGCATCCGTTGACAGTCATTCGGCAACATCCGTTGACAGTCATTCTGCAACATCCGTTGACACTATTAGAGATGCATCCGTTGACAGAGATTTTCAAGCATCCGTCGACAGGCAAAATGATGCATCCATTGACAGTCAACTTCATAATTCAGCAAGGACAACAAACTCAGGGGGAGTTTCTCAAGGTCAAAATTCAATGCTAAATCAACATGATCATGCTCATGGAAATGAAGCAACCTCATCAAGATTAAACCTTCCACCTGCAAGAAAATGGACTAGAGATCATCCATTTGAGTTAATCATTGGTGAATCAAATTCAAGAGTCCAAACTAGAAGGGCCACTCAAGCAGAATGTCTATACAGTAGCTTCCTGTCTCAAGAGGAACCTAAGAAAGTGGAAGATGCCCTTCTAGATCCAGATTGGGTGTTAGAAATGCAAGAAGAGCTAAACCAATTTAAAAGAAATAAAGTATGGAAACTTGTGCCCAAACCTGATGATAGAAGTGTCATAGGTACTAAATGGGTTCTCAAGAATAAGACAGATGAAAATGGCATAATTGTGAGGAATAAAGCTAGATTAGTGGCAAAGGGCTACTCTCAAGAAGAAGGAATAGATTTTGATGAAACTTTTGCTCCAGTGGCAAGACTTGAGGCAATAAGAATCTTTCTAGCCTATGCAGCACATGCCAATTTCAATGTCTATCAGATGGATGTCAAAAGTGCCTTTCTAAATGGGGAACTGGAAGAAGAGGTCTATGTCCATCAACCTCCTGGCTTTGAGGATCCAGAATTTCCAGGATATGTATATCTTCTCATGAAAGCACTTTATGGTTTGAAGCAAGCACCAAGAGCCTGGTATGACACTTTATCTCAATTTCTTTTGGAGAACCACTTCACTAGAGGTACAGTAGATAAAACCTTATTTCATAGGAATATTAATGGCTCTTCAATACTTGTTCAAATCTATGTAGATGATATTATTTTTGGGTCTACAGATGAGAAGCTTTGCAAAAAGTTTGCCAAACTTATGCAAAGTAGGTATGAAATGAGCATGATGGGTGAATTAACTTACTTTCATGGCCTACAAGTGAAGCAAGTTAATGAGGGCATTTTCATAAGTCAAACAAAATATATTTATGATCTTTTAAAGAAATTTGACTTAATGGATTGTACATCTGCAAAAACACCTATGGCCACTGCAACTAAGCTTGAGTTGAATACTAAGGAAAAGTCTGTGGACATCTCAAGCTATAGAGGCATGGTAGGTTCACTTCTATACCTAACAGCTAGTAGACCTGATATAATGTTTTCTACTTGTCTTTGTGCTAGATTTCAAGCTGACCCTAGAGAGTGTCACTTAATAGCTATTAAAAGAATCTTCAGGTATCTCAAGGGAACACCAAACCTTGGCATTTGGTACCCAAGAGAATCTGGTTTTGATCTAACTGGCTATTCAGATGCAGATTATGCAGGTTGCAGAGTTGATAGGAAAAGTACTACAGGTTCCTGTCAATTTCTAGGAAACAGGCTTGTTTCATGGTTCAGTAAGAAACAAAACTCAGTCTCCACTTCTACAGCTGAAGCTGAGTACATTGCTGCTGGAAGCTGTTGTGCATAGATTCTATGGATGAGAAATCAACTCATTGACTATGGTCTAAAAGTTGAGAAGATTCCAATTTTCTGTGACAACACAAGTGCTATTGCCATCACAGGGAATCCAGTGCAACATTCGAGAACCAAGCACATTGACATCAAATACCACTTCATTAGAGAACATGTGATGAATGGTACAGTAGAAATGCACTTTGTGCCAAGTGAAATGCAGCTTGCAGATATCTTCACCAAGCCTCTTGATGAATCCACATTCACAAGATTGGTAGGTGAGCTAGGTATGCTTAACTTGTCATAATTCCTAGTGATATTTAATTTCACTGCATTGAAGCTAGAAATGTGTTTTGATTTACCTGAAAAGTTAAAACTTTCAAAAAAAAAAATTCTGCAGAAATTTTGTCTAAGGCAAAATTAGCTTATCAACGGATATCCTTTTATCCGTTGATAGTATAAACACATTACTAGATTTTCGCATGTCAACGGATTACAGTCTATCCACGTCATCAACGGATAAACTGTATCTCAACCGTTCATTCTATATCCGTTGATATACATTTTTTTTATATAGCCGTTGGTAACCGTGTATATCTAATCATGGCTGTACTTATTTTCTTTTCATTTATTATCTGACAGTTACTTTTGACCAATGGAGTAATTACTTTTAATTATTTTTTTTTAACTCTTGAAAAATATAAAAGGCTGACTTGTACTCTCACATCTCACCTTTATTCATTTTCAAGCATATCAAAAGTTAACTGCATCTTCTTCTCTAAAACTCTCTGTAACCAAAGTTCAAACACTTCAATGGCGCCCATTGTTAAGATGATGTCCTCCACTGGGTTTACCTATGAGAAGAACAATTTCGCGGCCTTTGTTGACACAGTGAATGCTCCAGAAGCTTACCACACCTTGATGAGTTTCGTGAAGAAATGCAAACTGTCATATGTTATGACTGCCACCACTCCCTTAATCCACGAGGTAATTGAAGAAATGTGGACATCTGCTGAGTACAATGGCACAGACGGTACAATTGCTTTTTCTTTAAAGGGTAAAAACTATGTAGTTAATTCTGATGTAATAACTACTTGTTTAAAATTGCCTGAGAATAACTGTCTGAAAGTACCCACTGATGCTGAAATTGTTGCCATGCTTAATTCTTTTAATTATGCCCTTAGTACTGAAAACTTTGGGAAAATTGTTAGGAAAGGAATGGTTAAAGAATGGAGTTATTTCTGTGATGCCTTCATTAAAACTTTTTCAGGCAAAATTAGTAATTTTGATGTTGTTACCCAATCCATGCTAACTATGATGTGTATGCTTTTAAATGATAAATTCTATAATTTTGGCACATTAGTTATGTATGAGATAGCTGCAAAGTTAGGTAAAAAGGAAACTAGGAGCAAGAATATCTACTTTGCTAGATTTTTAATGCTCTTAGCACTGCATGTATCTGAGAATGAGCTATCCATTGCTAACCCGGATAGCAAGTTCCAATGTTTTGTTCAGGAGAAGAGAGTCTTAAGTGACCTAATTCGAATGAACCTCAATGCAGGAGTACAATTGGTATATCTACCAATTGTTCAGGTAACTATTTCTAACTCTGATACCCCTATCTCCAACCCCCAAATTTCTTTGCCTTCTAGTGTCACAATGGAGTCTGTAGTTGTGACCAAACAGGCTCCTACCAAAGTGACCAAATCCTGAGTTCCAAAACCACATTCTAATAAGCAAACCTCAAGTGTCTCTCAAAAGACACATGTTGTAAAATCTACCAAAACTCTTGAGGGGAGTGTGAAGGTGGTAGTGAGTGGTGAGGGACAGGGTGAACATCAAAGAAGCCCTAAGGATAAGGAAGGAGAGATGAGTGCAACCACCATTTCAGTCTTTCAAAAGACTGCTAATGTAACTACAAGCCAAATTCTAGTTACACTCTCTCAACAGAGTGTGACTACTGAATCAAGTTCCCCACAAGGAACACTACACAAGAGGGTTAGAGACACAGATAGCCCACTCTCAAAAACCTATGGAAGAAGAGTGAAATCTAAAACCACAGGGGAATCACAGGGTGCACACACAGTACAGGAAACTGTACCTTTTCAAACTCAGTTTGATGTGGCTTCAATAAATGTGGAGTCACAGCCCCTTGATCTTAACCTTCAAATTGACATACATTACAATCTACCATCACCAACTCCATCTCTGGATGTGGATATGATATCTACATCAATTCCTGATTCTCCATCTTTAAGATTCTTGGAGAAGCCCCACTCTGCAATTGGTGGTCATCATCTTTTAGATGATTTGTTGGGCCATCAACCTTCAATTCCTGAATTCACAACAACATCTGTGGCCTCATCTTTAAAATCAATCTCCACAGATTCAGTGTTGGTTTTCACTTCAACGGATATTATCATTCCTTCATCAACGGATATCCTTCATCCGTTGACAAGTGTTTCTCCATCAACGAATGTGCCTCTGTCTAGCCATCCGTTGACAGCTATAACTACTCCATCAACGGATATTCCTTATCCGTTGATAACTCACTCTACCACTGCTATATCTGACATTCCTGTGTCAAGTGTGGAGGAGTTCTCAGTAGTTGAAACACTTTTAGGATTGAGGGAAGGGAGTGAGAGGCTGCCTTGTGAGCAGGCAAAAGGAGAGGAAAATAATGAGAGGCTGACCATTTCTTCAGGTCAGGCAAAAGGAGAGCAAGAGAGTTCCACCTTAGTAGGTGAAGGTGAGGGTGTGAGAGGTGTGAGCCAGGGGGAGCCCCTGATGCAAGAACAGAGAGATGAGAGGAGAGAAGGGACTACAGGAGAAATAAGGCAAGAAGATTCAGCCATTGCAAGTGAGTTAATGAAGGTTAATGATGCTTCTAAAGAGGTGGAATTTCAAAGAGAATATCAGTCCATGATTGACTCCATTTCTTTGGATGCTAAAACCTTTACTCACCCTGTTCCTGCCTATCAAATTCTGGCACAACAGGGCAATGTGGAAGCAGAGGAGGCAATGCACCTAGTGCACACCTCACAGTCACTACTTAGAGCTAAGGAATCTTTAGAAGCTCTGCTAACCAATGCTGAGAGTGAAGAATTTGAAAATTTTGAAGATGAAGACAGCCAGAGCCCTGAAGATGAAGGTGATAGCAGTATTCATGATTGGAAATTTGCTAACAACTACACCTATCATCAACTTGATGTGGAAATCATAAGGCAATATAAATCTGCCCTGGCTGAGCACCAAGAAGCAGATCCACAGAGAAAGGTTGTTCTTCAACAGGCAATTGACTCCCTTAAGTTACAAAAGATGCAAATGGTGATTCAGAGATCCAACTTAGAGGAGGTCAAACAAGAAATCAGGGATGTGAAGATCTCTGTGGATTCCAAGTTAGAGCAACTAGCTCCTACAGCCACTCAGAGGGTGTTGCAACAAAGGTTCATCAAAGAAGACAACCTGGCTAAGTCTGTGCAACTACTCAACTCAAGAGTGGAAAAGATGGAATCCCAGATGGAGCAATTTCTTCACCATCAAAAACTGCAAACCCAACTGCTAGAAAAGTTAGTTGCAGCCCCAACTTCTAGTCAAACCCTTGATGCTAACAAAAAGGGGGAGAAAGTGGAAGAGGCTGTGGCAACTACAAGTCAAATCTTAATTTCTGAAAGAAGGGAAGCAGCAAGTGAGGGGGAGCAGCAGCCTACCATAGTGGTCAATCCACAGGACTTCATTGTCAAAGCTTCCCCCAGCAAATCCAAACCTCTACAAGTAGCTCTATCTAAAGAGTTTGATTTCTCAAACTTCACAGATGAGGAAAAGCTAGCCAAGATTGAAGCCCTGCAAAGGATGAAAGAGGAGAACAATGAAAGAATATTGAGGACAGAAAGATTGATCAATGCATCTATTGTATCAAATCTGTTCTCTAGCCAAACCTCAGCTCCAACAATATCTACCACAATTCTAAAGGTGCTCACTCCAGCAATTGTGGCTCCTACATTCTATGATGCTGAGCCTTCTCATGTTAAAGAATTTGAACCCTGCATCAAAGCAAGACCCTTCTCACCAACAAAAGCAAATGGGAAGAACAAGTTACAACTGGACTTTCCATTTCCCAAGGATGATGAAGAGAAGCTGATGGGTAAGCAAATTAAGGAATTCAAGGAGAAGACTAACAGTTGTGTAAGAGAATGGATGGCTGTAATCATAAGGAATGGAAAAGTTCTAAACATATCCAACAGCCATCCTAGATTTGTTGAAGCCAAGAGAGAAGAGACTTCAAGGCTGCTAAGAGAATCTCAACCAAGCACTGAATTGCAAAATGAAAACTCAGATGAGAAGCAAGCCAGGCTGCCTCAAGAGTTAATGGATGAGGTAGAGGATGAAATGAGGGAACCTGAGGAAGTCCCCAAATCCAAAAGGAAAGGGAAATCAGTCCCCAAATCTAAATCTAAGAGAATGAAATCAAAGGCAAGGAGGCTTGTCTCTCCAGAAATTGAAAGCAAGGAGACAGTTGGCTCATCACAACCTACTTCTGTAAAAGTATTCAACCCAGCTGTGAATTTCCATGGTGATCCTATAGTACCTAAAGAGGAACCAATGAATCTTGACTCCATTGAGGTTCCTTCATTCTTGCTGAAGCCTCAACAGAAGCCTATACAGAAGAAAAGGATACCAAGGAAGCAACCTTCAAAGGAACCAATTCAAGTTGCTAGGGTACCTGCTATTGTTAGGCAGCCAATCTTGGAAAACAAGGATGATTTTATCTATCAGGCAGATATTGAAGAATACTCTGGCATGAATCTTTATCTGGATGAATTGTCAGAAGTAAGAGGAATTGACAAATATAAACATTTGCCTGAGAGATTGGTCTTTGTATACAAGGGAGGAAAGGAAAGGACATGGCCACTACAAAGGGTTCTTGGAGAAAATTATCTGACCTTAACCAAAGTGTTCTCTGCAATCAAGAGATACACAGGGTTCTCCAAGATAGCAAAAGGGGAGATACTGGACAGAATCGAACAAATAAGGAGGGAAAGGAACTCACCATCAAGTCTACCAAGGAAGATGAAGATCCCATACAATGGACAGAAAATCCACCTTCAACCCTTCTGGATGATGGAGTTCAGGGATGAAGATGGTAACAGGAGATTCTTCAGGTTAGAAGACCAACTATCAAAGGCTAGTTCTCAATACCTGAGATGGTTACAACAAAAGCTAAATCCAAAGGTTGATGAAGAAGATGCCTTCTTTAGGCAACTCCAAATTCAGAATGAGTCCAACTCTGCCAAAGAAGGAAAATCAAGGGTGATGCCAACAAGAGAAAAGAAACAGTCTTAATCTGCTCAGTCTAGAGGAGCACTTCTCTGTAAATTTCTCAAACTTTCAGTTTTTAATTTTTGTAGCTTAATACAATTTTTGCATTGTTCTATATATATCTTTAGGAATGTTTTGTTATCATCAAGGTCCTGAATTTATGCTTTATTGCCATCAAGTATAAATTGGGGGAGATTGTTAGGAATATGTTGTACTTGATGATAACTTCACAATCAATCAAATTGTATAAGGTTTTGTAGCTGTCAACGGATGAGGATTTATAACTCTATCCGTTGACAGGTAGCTCATCAACGGATGAGGTTTTGTAGCATACTGCAGTATCTCTATGTTATCAGTTGATAGTGTTTTTATCCACAGTCATGTTGACCATCAACGGATAGGCAGTAGGGTAGCCAATTGTAAATAAGCTATGCTATGTAATTCTGTCTAAGTGAAAGTGTATCAACAGATGAAGACAAAACTCTATCAACGGATACAACTCAAATCCACTCTGTCAACGGATACAGCTCAAGTCTCAATATCAACAGATACAGCTCAATACATCATCAACAGATGTCAGTGTACAATATCAACGGATAATCATTGACATTGTCTTCTATGATAAGCTGGGGATTAGCAGTTGATAAGGACATGTTTGACTGACAGATCACATGGGTTGATAGTAGATACAAAAATCAGTATGGCAGCCATACTTTGGAAACACAGAAGAAAGAAGCATTTCATTTACACTATGAATACAAGAAAGGTGCAGGAGACATGTCTGAACACAAGGACAACCTTTCGGCTACATGTGTATTTGGAGTGTAGTAGCAAGTCAACTAGAATTAGATTAATATTATCTTATTCCAGTATTACTTGTAAAACTTGGGATTTATAACCAAGTGTAGCCACTCTTTGTAGACTAAGAAAACAGATACATTTTGCTTAGGGTTTTTATTGAATATTCTTAGAAAGCAAAGAGTTGTAAAACAGAAGCTGTGTACTTTTGTATCACAGAGTTTTCTTCGAATAAAAGCTTCAGGTGGTGCATTTAACCACCTTATTTTTATGTGTTTGTGCATTAATTTTTCTACAGCAATTATCTAAGTATAGATTTCTGGAGTTCTTATCAGAAATTTATAAATATCAAGAATTGTATTCAACCCCCCTTCTACAATTATACAAGTGTGTAATCTGGGAATAACAATAACTCACCTTTCACTCACATAAGAATATTCACTCAAGAACAAGGGTAAGTGTATCACTACATTCCAACAAAATTATAAGCATGCTTGACATTTGGTATCAATCTAACTTTAACACAACATACACCACTGATGATAATCAAAAGGTCTTTATTCGGGTTGTAATGGGGCTAGGGACAAGGTATGTCAAGTAAAGCCAAAGAAGGTGAAATGTCAAAAGCTAGTACCCAACAATATAAATCATTCAACTCCCCATCCATCATCCCCACACTTGGATCAAACAAACATAAGTATGCTTTCAAATAAATAATAATATTTTTTTTATCTAAATATAAACAAGTACAATGATCCCATGATAGTAATACCAATTTCGACTAAAAAGTAAATAACCATACCCCATATTCTTCAAAAGTAATGATCATCAATAATCCCCTCTTTTGCACACCTTTTCACTCCCTCAAACATTCTACTAGCCTTTGACAATTTGGGTTCAAGTTAAAGTAAGGCCAATACAAGAAAAAGGTTTAGGCAAGTAATGTGGTGTGTCACCGAAAAAAAATAAGATTAAGCTCAATGGGGTAACTATTTGATCATATGAGAATGGTGTGGATATTTTGGAAATATGGTTTATTCCTAAATGCCTTTATCATCTTATCATCAAATAATGTCATGCATTTTAAGAAAGATCTCAAACAAGTGTTAGCGATGCAAACAACATGTGGACACTCAAGAAAATGAATATAGATGCAAAAGATATGCATATAGGCTCAAAATCTCACTTGGTGGAAAAACATAAAAGTAAATAGTCTCTCTAATGCACCTACTTGTACTCAAAGCATGTAAACCAAATCATCTTACACATATTCATGTCCTTTTAATCACTTACAAAATTCAATGAGTTTACTTGCTTCAACTTGCTAGTGTATGTGTGTGCATAAGCACAAAGCATATCACTTCTCAATCAAAAGCGTCAATAACACAAGATTCTTTTAGCATGCATGGCTGTATCAAGCTAACTTACAACAACTAATCTTTACAAGGCTAGAATTATTTTTGTGATTTTTTATTTTTTTTTTCAACCAAAATAACCCCAATAAGATTCTATCTAAATGAACAC
The DNA here is from genome assembly GCA_036435485.1 of Saposhnikovia divaricata. NCBI lineage: Eukaryota > Viridiplantae > Streptophyta > Magnoliopsida > Apiales > Apiaceae > Saposhnikovia > Saposhnikovia divaricata. The sequence goes on from CM071598.1 coordinate 65,589,228, forward strand.
ACCCCCCAACTTATCACGTTTCTTGTCCACAAGAAACAACAGACAATGGACTAATATACGAGGAAAAAGAGAGGACTCCCCTGAATCATGGTCGAGGTGGTAGTTTGCAACCAAGAACTGCCATTGTGGCATCCATTTTGAAATGAAGATCCTCCTGCATAGTCCAAACACACACACAAAAAATTTATTCAAATCAACAAAATTCCTTGGGTTGCCTCCCAAATAGCGCTTATTTAACGTCATTAGCTTGACGCCTCTCGTGATGAACTTAAGCTTGAGGATTGGAGAGAAGCCAATTGACTCCTCTTGGAATGTCATCACCAATCAAATATGGCTAGAGTCTTTGCCCATTCACTTTAAACACATCGGAACCATCTCGAGTGATGTCCACAGCACCATACGGATATACCTTGACAATTTTAAAAGGGTCGGACCATCTTGACTTCAATTTTTCGGGAAATAGTTTCAGCCTTGAGTTGAACAGTAGAACTTACTGGTCAACTTCAAACTCTTTCAGTCTAATATGCCTGTCATGCCACTTCTTTGTCTTCTCCTTGTATATTGCTGCATTTTCATAAGACTTAAGTCTCAACTTATCAAGTTCACTTAGTTGCATCAACCTGTTAAGTCCTGCAGCCTGTAATTCTATGTTCAAGAATCTTATCGCCCAAAGTGCCTTGTGCTCCACTTCCACGGGTAAATGACATGATTTTCCAAACACCAACCTATACGGAGACATACCGATAGGTGTCTTGAATGCCGTCCTATAAGCCCATAGAGCATCATCAAGCTTCCTTGCCCGATCTTTTCTGGAGCTAGCCACTGTTTTCTCAAGAATTTGTTTCAGCTCTCGATTTGAAAAAGATCTTCAATTAATTTATGAAAAAGTGAGACCCTCCATCATTGATGATGGCCCTAGGCACTCCAAAACGTGTGAAGATATGCTTCTGTAAGAACTTTTTCACTACTCTAGCATCATTTGTAGGACTAGCAATCGCCTCCACCCATTTAGAGACGTAATCAACTCCCACCAAAATAAATTTGTTCCCATAAGATGATGGGAACGGACCCATGAAATCTATACCCCAAACATCAAAGAGCTCAACCTCAAGAATAAGTTGCAAAGGCATCTCATTCCGTCCTGAAATATTTCCTGTTCTTTGACATCGATCACAAGTTGAAACAAAACTTCTTGCATCTTGATACATTGAAGGCCAATAAAATCCAGACTGCCAAATTTTTGCCACCGTTTTTGCGCTACTATTGTGACCACCACACTCTAAAGCATGACAATGATTCAAGACATTAGAAATTTCCTCGTGTGGCACACACCTCCTCATGATACCATCAGCACATTCCTTGTAAAGAAGTGGTTCTTCCCAGAAGTAGTGTTTTACATCAAATAAGAATTTCTTCTTTTGTTGATAAGTCAGTCCACTTCGTATAATGCCACCCACAAGATAATTTACGAAGTCCGCATACCATGGTGTAGACAAAGATACGACAAGAAGTGTTTCTTCCGGGAATGCATCATTGATAGGGATATTAACTCCTACCACTTCATCTCCCTGGTCCAACCTGGATAAATGATCAGCTACCAAGTTTTCAGAACCTTTCTTGTCTTGAATTTCAAGATCAAACTCCTGGAGTAAAAGAATCCAACGGATTAGACGAGGCTTGACATCTTTCTTTTTCATTAAATAACGAATCGCAGCATGATCCGTATAAACAATCACCCTAGACCCAACAAGATAGGATCTAAATTTGTCAAAGGCAAAAACCACAGCAAGTAGCTCTTTTTCAGTGGTGGCATAATTGATTTGTGCATCATCAAGTGTCTTGCTTGCATAGTATATCACATGCATGCGTTTTTCCTTCTTTTGGCCTAAAACAGCACCCACAGCATAATCACTAGCATCCACATGAGCTCGAAAGGTAAGTTCCAATCAGGGGCTGACATGATAGGTGCAGAAGTAAGCTCCTTCTTCAACCTGTTAAAAGCAACAAGACAACTCTCGTCAAAATCAAAGACACTGTCTTTTTCAAGTAGATTACAAAGAGGACGAGAAATTTTAGAAAAATCTTTGATAAAACAACGGTAAAAACCGGCGTGTCCAAGAAAATTTCTAATCCCCTTCACAGATGAGGGTGGTGGTAATTTCTCGATCACTCGATTTTCGCCCTGTCCACCTCGATGCCTTTACTAGAAATCTTGTGCCCAAGCACAATACCATCCTTTACCATAAAATGACACTTTTCCCAGTTAAGAACAAGATTAGTGTCTTCACATCTCTGCAACACTTGAGACAAACTGGTTAAGCAAGAATCAAAGGAAGAACCATATACAGTAAAGTCATCCATGAAGACTTCCATGGTTTTTCCTAGAAAATCTGAGAATATAGCTGACATAAGTCGTTGAAATGTAGATGGGCCATTACACAAACCAAAGGGTAGTCTACGATATACAAAAGTACCATAAGGACAAGTAAATGTTGTCTTTTCTTGATCCTCGGGTGTAATGGGAATCTGAAAATATCCCGAGAATCCATCTAGAAAATTATAATACTCATTACCCGCAAGTCTTTCGAGCATTTGATCAATAAATGGGAGAGGAAAGTTATCTTTGCGAGTAGCATTATTTAATTTTCTATAATCAATACAAACTCTCCAACCTGTTACAGTCCTGGTGGGAATTAATTAATTATTTTCATTATGCACGACAGTTATCCCACCCTTTTTAGGTACAACATGTATTGGACTAACCCAGTTACTATGTGGAACAGAGTATATAATGCCAGCATCTAACAACTTAGTTATATCTTTCTTAACTACATCTTGCAAATTAGGATTCAATCTTCTTTGTCCCTCAATCACAGGTTTATGATTATCTTCTAAGGAAATCCTATGCATGCAAAGAGCGGGGCTAATTCCCTTGATATCTTTAATTGTCCAACCAATTGATGATTTAAATTGCCTAAGCACATTTAACAATTTATCAAGTTCATCATCACGGAGCAAAGCGGACACTATCACAGGATATGTATCATTAGGACCAAGAAAAGCATACCTTAGATTAGAAGGAAGAGGTTTGAGTTCTACCTGAGGTGCCTTTGAAATTGAAAGTGCCACATCAATTTTCGGCGTACCTTTTTCTTGCATATCAAGTGCAAGTGCTTCTTCAACTTCTTTATCATCTAAGGTTTGTTCCACTTTTGCGAAGTCTGCATCTTCAAGACTTACGATCTCATCCACTATGTCAACATTGAAACATGTAGCATCAAATGAAGGCATCTTCATAGCTTTGTTGAGATCAAACTCAACCTTTTCATCATCAACATTTAATGCCAATTTCCCAGCTTTGACATCAATTGTGGTTCCAGCAGTAGCCAAAAATGGCCTTCCCAAAATAATGGGCATCTCAACATCTTCATCCATCTCCAACACCACAAAATCACAAGGGATAAAGAATTTATCCACTTTGACAAGTACATCCTCAATGACTCCCAAAGGATACTTGATAGTACGATCAGCCAACTGAAGTGAGATTCTTGTCTTCTTGAGCTCTCCAAGACCAAGTCTTCCACAAATAGAGTGTGGCATCAAACTCACACTAGCCCCTAAATCACACAAGGCTTTAATATTCTCCATTGTTCCAATAGTGCATGGTAAAGAGAAACTCCCATGATCCTTCAATTTCTGTGGAATTGCTTTTTGGATGACTGCACTACATTCCGCATTGAGAGTAATAGTTTCCACATCTTCAAGTTTCCTTTTTCTGGACAACATCTCCTTAAGAAATTTAGCGTAGAGTGGCATTTGAGCCAAAGCGTTAGCAAATGGAATATTAATATGCAACTGCCGGAATATAGTCAAGAACTTCTCGTACTGCTTCTCTAACTGCCTGTTGTGAAGTCTCTGTGGAAATGGAATAGGAGGAACATAAGGTGGTGGAGGAACATACGGCTTTTCTGGTTTTTCTTCCTTCTTATCTACTTTTTCTGAATTTTCTGCATCAATCTCTACTATCTCATTTTCTTTTTCCGCATCCCTCTCTTTAGGCTCAAGAGCCTTAACCTCGGGCAACTCTTTTCCGCTCCTCAAAGTAATTGCTTTGCATTGTTCCTTACCATTCTGGTCGAGTTGACTTGGAAGAGAACCTTGCTCACGAACACCCATCTTGGAGGCAATTTGTCCAATCTGTGTTTCTAGCATCTTTTGAGATGATGCCATCTGATTTATTCTTGATTCCATATTAGCCAATGCCCCAGAGGTTCCTTGCATTATTTTATTTAGTGCAACCTCCCAATCAGCAGGTTCTTTCTTTGGCGGTGGTTGATACTACTGTTGTGCTTGATACGGTGGTCGTGACTGACAACCAGGAGGTTGATTCTGCCTTGGAAATGAATAGGAAGGATTAGCCGTATGATTACTACTGTAAGAAAGATTGTTGTTTGGCCTTTGATTTGGATTGTAGTAGGAGTTATTCTGAACAGGCCACGGCTGTCTTCCCTGAATAAAAGATGCTTCTTCTGGAAATTGTTGCACATAAGAGTTCTGACTAGCACCATAATCATTATACCCTTCCATAGGTGAAGAAATAGCATTCACATTTGCCCTTTGTCCTCGCATCTCCTGAGTTAGAGTATCCAATTTGAGAGCCAGCATGTTGATCATCTCAGAATCTTGTGCTGCTTTTGCTGAGCTTGTCCCACTAGGTGCCCATGAATAATTATTAGATGCCAATTCCTCAAGGAGTGCTTTAGCCTGTGTAGTTGGTGCCTTCTTAAAATTTCCACCAGCAGCCACATCCAAACTCAAACGGATATCTGCATTCATGGCCCCATAAAAAGTACTAATGATCTACCAATCTTACAAACCATGATGTGGACACTTCCTCAATAATGCCTTAAATCTCTCACATGCCTGATATAGACCTTCACCCGGTTGTGCTTTAAAACTCATAATCATAGTCCTCAATTGTTGCGTCTTGTCAGAAGGATAATATTTGGACAAGAATGCAGTAGAAAGACTCTCCCATGTAGCAACCGTGGTGTCTGGAAGTTGTTGAAACCATTTCAAAGCTCTTCCCTTAATAGAGTAGGGAAACATATGGAGACGAATCTTGTCACTCGTAACACCATTGATTCTGAATGAGCCACACATCTGCACAAAACGCTCTAGATGTCTGTGTGGGTCCTCTAGTTCAATATCTCCTTCAAAAGCTTGATTGCTGATCATCTGAATTAAGCTTGGATTAATGTTGAATTGGGCTGCCCCAATCTCTGGAGTTTTGTACATGCAATTAGCAGGATTTGGTGTCTCATGGTCCCAAATTGAAGTCTCATCAATAATAGCAACTTCACGATCTTCGTCAGCCATCTTAGATTTTTCTTTCCTTTGCTTTGCCTCTCGCCTTAAGATTCGAGTAGTGCGTTCGATTTCCGGATCAAATTCTAGATTTCCAGCACTTACTGTACGTCGCATGCAAGAGTTTGTAGCACCTGAAAAGAAAACACCAATAAGATAGAGTTAAAACAAAAGAACTATATATATTTTCTTTTTATTATTATTATTATTATTATTTATTATTATTATTATTATTATTTTTATTTTTAAAAACACAAAAACGGAAATAAAATTGAAAAGAACTAAAACTAAATTAATCTAAAAATTCTAAGTTTGAATTAAAACTAAATTTTAATTTATTTTTTTAAAAAAAATTTAAAAAAAAAACTCTTTTTATTTTATTTTAATTTTTTTGTAGTTTTTTTATTTTTTTTTAATTTTCAAGGAAATTAATCTATTTCTAAACTAATTAAATACAAATGAAAAGATTAAAAACTGAATTATTTTAAAAAGTAAAAACTCGAATTTTAATAAATTTTATTTATAGAAAATTATACGAAAATTTTGGCATGGCTCGTTTGTATTTACGACTACACAAAACCGATAACAATCGATAAGCCAAACTCAAACACTATGAATACAACAGACGAATCAGTAACAGAGTAATTCAACTCGCAAAACGCACAACTCAAAAGCGCAGACTTCGGAAACAAACAACAGACTTGGTAAAGACAAAATAAACAACTCGAGACTACAACTTGCGAACTCAGCAAATCAAATCGAACTCAGCGACTCGGTTACGTGACTCGGGTCAACTCAATATTAACAAACTCGCTGCAACCCAGCAAAAATCTAATCAAGAACTCGCAGAAAACAAAACGACACAGCAAAATTAAACCACGAACTTGCCGAACAACCCAGCTCAAAACAGAACCAGTACTCAAACAAACTCATACATGACAACAAGACGCGAACTCAATCACGAATTGGACTAAACGAGACTCAGCGAAACTCAGAAAAACTAACACAAACAGGAACCCAGTCAACTCGGCTAAACTCGGAAAAAAAAAATAACTCGCAAATTGCAACTCAACAACTCGTTTTTCGACGACCAAAACTCAGACAAAGCGACACAGACGCCACCAAAGTGGGTGTTGTTGTGGGTCTTGTTCGAAGAGGAAGGGGATAGGGGAAGGGTGAAGATAGAGGAAACAGCGGTGGACGGAGTTGTGCCGGTGTGGGAGGTGGGTTGAGTGCTGTGGGCGAATGGAGGATGTAAATGGGTGGAGGCGCAGGGTGTAAGGAGGAGGTGTAAGAGGATTGATGGTGGTGAAGGGACGAGGGAAGTGAGAGTTTGCGTGTAAGAATCGGTGGAAAAAAGAGAGATGACAGCGGAGGAGTTTGGTGTTGCATAGAAGGACCGGCGAGTGAGGTTGTGTACGTGTGGGAATGGCACGGTTGTGGGTTAAGGAGGAGGAAGAGATCGAAGGAGGGGGTTGCAGGAGTGGTGGGATGGAGTCGGAGAAAGGGGAGGCTGGGTTTTGCAAAGAAAGGGGAAGGGGAAAAGAAAAAGGGAAATGGGTGTGTGGTAAATTACAAAAAACAGAGGAGAATGCTTCGAATTAACCAAATAAAAACAGGAAATAAATGCTGAAAATTTATAAAATTAATATTTTTGTGGTTTAATTTATTTTTTTTTTTATACTTAACAAAATAAAATCTCAATTATAAGAAATAATTAACCTAAACTTAATATTGATGCCTTCCCCGGCAGCGGCGCCAATTTGTTGATGTTATTTTTGTGAAGTTCGTTCGCAGGGAAGGACTATTAATACAAGTTCAAGTTTTAATTTCTTAATATCTAGAAGTGTGAGAAATAATTGGTGTGTTCGAATTAAACTAATTACAAACAATTAAAACTAAGATTTAATTGATGATGAAAAGCAATCCGAGAAATAGGGTTCTTCAATTGGTTCAATAATGCTGTTATAATGTGATATATATATATTTCTCATATTTTGCTAAAAACAATTCTTCTAAATTTTATAATGTTCTCTCCCAAGATACAAAATAATGTCTACAATCATATATCGAAAGTCACTCCCATGATCAATCGAAATACAATTTTAGATTTTTAAGACCCGAGAATTATAAATTTCATAGTCCTCTTATTAATCTCCCGATTCAATAATTGAACTATGTCTATCAAATCATGAACAAGAATTATAACTCATCTCCCGATTTATCATAATCCCTATGAATACAATTAAAGGTTAGCTACTCCCTTAATTGGGTTAAGCCCTCAATGATAGATTAGCAAAAATAGAGAATTATTATCACAATCAAACAAGCATACATCACCAATGAATACTACCTAATTCTCGGATTATAAAATTAGTTACTCATGCTAGATAAAGAAAATAAGCATATAATAAATGGTAAAATCATAATTAAAAGAGTTTAGAATGAAGAAATTACAACTTTAAGAATTTCACAAGCTTGCAGTAAATTCCATCTATCCTTGCTCTCCACCCAAAATATAACTTGCAGAAATTTAAGTGTATGTATTTAAAACTAAAATTTACAAAAGAAGTTGAGAAAAACAAGAGGGAATAGAACTGAATATTTGGTACAAAGATGTCTTCACCTAGGCAAATTTCCCTCCTATTTATAGCAGTACTTAGCCCATATCCGGAAATAAACAAATCCACAAAAAGCTAAACAGCACACCAGTAGTGTTAATCATTCCAGGCGGCTTTTCTTTTCTTTTGTTAATGCTGCCGCCCACCATTATCATACATAATCATTCTTTTGGTTAAAAACAATTCAAGTGGTTGTTACTTTTAAACGGTTCCCTAGAAATGCTTTTTAACCCGCACAGTTTATAATCTTTAATTAATAAATAATTAATTTAATTCAGAAATTATAAAAATAAATATCTAATATTATTAGATATTTATAAATATAATTTTCTAATTAAATAAAATATTTATTAATATAAATAAATCCTTAAGTCCTAAGCTGCGGTATATTGAGGGCCTGGAACCGGACTCCTTTCGCTTCACAAAAATTATATTAATTCCAACCGGGATTCCTGCTTTAAGAATATATCACTTTCCATATTTTTGTGACAATTCTTATTTCCTCATTGCTCGTCCAGGTTTAATCTACGGTCCCTTGATGATCTGAAACAGGGCACCTTTTGCTTCCAAAATTATCATATAAACATAAAGAAAATATCTTAGCATCAAATTCAAATTAAAATGCTACTAACAATGCTAATCAAGCACAAAATTAAGGATAAATGAGAGATAACATGCTATAAAATATATACAAAATTAGCATGTATCAACTATTATATTAAAACCGAAACTTTGAGCCATCATAAATTACAATTCATTTTCTTAATTAGTTCTTCTAATATTTGTTAAGATATATTAATAACAAACTAATTCTCGAATCTAAAATTTTAAGTGAAAAATAAAATTAAAAGTTAATATTCTTGAGAATTTACCAAAAATACTAGGTTTAAAGTTTCTCTTTGCAAAAATATCATTTTCTTTAATTAATTGCATATTTACTATCTTAACTGCAAAAATACTATCTTTCCTTTTCGAACCCAATTTTAATTTTTTTAAAAAAAATAATTCGGATGAACAGTAACCTGCCACGTGGCTGCCACGTGGCAGGTTACTGTTCATCATTTTTTTTAAGGTGGGGTGATTTTGGTGGATTTGGGTTGCATGGCCCCGCCAGGGGCCATATTCAACTGAATGCAACCACATGCAACTTTTTTTTTAAGGTAGGGTTATTTTGGTGGATGTGGGTTGCAAGGTCCCGCCAGGGGCCATATTCAACTGAATGCAACCACATGCAACTTTTTTTTAAGGTGGGGTGATTTTGGTGGATTTGGGCTGCGGGACCTTGGAACCCAAATCCACCAAAATCACCCCACCTTAAAAAAAAAGTTGCATGTGGTTGCATTCAGTTGAATATGGCCCCTGCAGGGTCTTACAACCCAAATCCACCAAAATCACCCCACCTTAAAAAAAAAGTCGAAAGGAAGAAGGCAGGCGGGCAGGCAGGGCAGGGGGAGAAGGGGGGAAGGGGTGCCCTAATTTCTAGTATTTTTGCAATTTAGAACTTAGTTTAGTAAAATTGCAAATAGCTATTTTTAACAAAAGTAAATGTGCAAAAAATTACTTTTTCCTATATATTTATCAAAAAAGCCCAATATTCTTTCATTTTTTTTTATTTTTTTTGTAATATTGTAACTTCTTCACAAATCATTTTAGGTAAAATGATTAATTTAGAGAAATATGTTTCCAAGATAGATCTTAAAAAAATTACATGAGAATATAAGGTTTTTGTACGAACCCAGATTTTTGGTAGAATTAAAACTTTTATTATGTAATGGAATATAAGTGTAACAGTTGTTCTAAGGAATGGATTGGATATGGATTCCAATGTTTATATGCCATGAAGAATGTAATAGGTTGACAACTTAGATTAGAATAATCTATCTCCTAGAAAGTAGGATATGGAGATTCTAAGAGAAAAAGAATATTCTAATGTCATCCAAATCGATATCTGTTATGAGTCCAGTGGTTCCGTAAAAGAGTTAAGGAACGCTCGAAAGAGAACAAGGACATTTTTATAAATATAAGGAATAAAGAGAGAATAAGCAATGAATAGTGTTCTTGATGGAAATTAGAATATTATTAGGCACCGCTATATAGAAGTATTCAGAATGGATTTCTGAGTTCGTATTCATGATCCAGGGATAAAATAAGTATATGTAAACGATATCAGATTCAGAAAAATAGCACTTTTATTTTCTCCGAGATTTCCCTGGACACTACAGGATTTAAGTATTTAATAAAGAGATTTGAGGAATTAAAATTCTAGAATTATTAAGGAGGATTGAGAATGGTAGTATAAATATTAAGAAAGTTTTCGGTAAAACCCTAATTAGAAATCCTTGAGATATTCCTCCGAACGATCAATGAAAATGAGCAATAACCGGACAAAAGAGCAAGCAGGGAATCAAGGTGCATGCATGTGCAAGAGGATAAGACCAAGTAACTAAGTAGTTACATGAGCAACTAGCATACTTAGCAAATCAAACCAAATACTTAGCTTCTTGTCATCATCTTACCATTACAAACCAACACTTGTCCATCCAAAATACATCATCCATGACCTATTACTTTTAATAAAGCTACTTTATGGAAGATATTATCATAATAATACATGTTAGACAAGATGAGATCAATCAAAGCAAGCCAACCACCTTTTCTTTCTTTTCTCTCCCATTTCCGGCAGTTTGGATTTTCCAGGACAGGGGTCTTTGCGATTTTTTTTCACCTAGTTCTACTCATCTAAAAATCATGAAAAAAATCACGGAGCTTCTACACATCAAGATGAAGTTGTGGATTTAATTTCATAATTTTTGAAGATCGTTTGGATGGGTAAATAAATTCGTGAAGTTCACTCTGTTTTTCCACTTGAAGGAAGCCCTTCGAATTTTTGAAGTTTTAAGATTTCAAAACCCAACTTCCAACCATTGTTTGATCTCCAAATTTTTATGGTGGGTACTACATTTCATATAATAGCTATCCTAGAAATCTTAGCTTCAAACTCCACTTTTTCCATTTTCAAATAAATCATCAAAATCTATGGTGAATAGTAACTTTCAAGGTATATCTCTTAAGAACCCTACATCTTACTTTGAGTTTTAAGATTATTTTTGGTGATTTAGATGAGTTTGATTATGATGATGTTATAAGCATGATTATGTAGTTAGTTTAGTTGATTTAAGAGATGTGATGAATATGATGGTGAAGTGAGATAATCTTGGACTTATTAATATGATATTCATGTGTATAAAATGTATGGTATGCCCGGTGTGGCTTGTTTGTGATGAAACAAATTTTGAAACATTCGATTTATAGCCGTCGTAATGCCGAAATTTCGTTAAACCTTGAAAACCGTGCATCACAGTAGGTATCATGTGTATAAAATGTATGGTATGCCCGGTGTGGCTTGTTTGTGATGAAACAAATTTTGAAACATTCGATTTATAGCCGTCGTAATGCCGAAATTTCGTTAAACCTTGAAAACCGTGCATCACAGTAGGTCTAATTGTCGAATGTGGTTAAGTATATGACATACCCTTGTAGATCTCGAGTCATAGATCGTTTTGGCACGAGAATCGAAGCAAACTGACTTACGGTTTAGGAGTTATGTTCAAAATCGTAAAAGTGGTTCGAAATCGTAAATGCGAGTTCGTAACTGCAATTTAACCCCTGTAAAATAAGTAATTCAGTGGCGAATCTTGTTAATTAAATATTAGAGATCATAAGGAAGGTGTAGGAGAAAACCTCATGTCAAACGGATCGTTTTCCGATTTTATAAAAATGTTCGATCGAGGTTAAGTGCAAATGAACCCCTAAAATGGATACTTGGTTATAACTTTGGAAAACCATTTAGATAACAGTCAATAAATCTCGAGGTATAATCTTTGTTAGCAAACGACCGACCTTAGCACTTTTGTGGCGTAAGTACCTACCAAGTGCAAGTGAAATGGCAAGCCTTAATAACGAACAAGTGTCGGGTCATAACGGTGTTAATAAGAGTTACACTAGAGAGTGTATAACGAGATAACTTAAAAAGGTGTTTTAACCCAAGTTAAGTATAGACTTAGCTTTTCGAAAGTGTTAAGTGATTAATCTCGAATACTTTGATTGTTTATAGATCACCGGACTGACCCAGGGCACTCTACCCCTACTCGAGTACCAGGCAAGTTTCCAATACTTTGGAACTGGTGTTGTGATAATATATATGGTTTGATTTTGTTATACATATGTCATAGCATGCATGCCTATTTTTCAGATTATATTGTGATACTTGTTCCGAGATTTGATATTGGCTTATAAGCTACATATGATATATTAGTTATAAGCCGGATTTTGTTAAGACCCTTAATGAAGGGCATATGATCTTCATTCATTAATCTAGACCGGGAGAAGGTATTTTGAAATATAGAGATAGTCGTGGAAACCCGGAGGGATTCCAGCGACAGATTACTAACCACTCGAGGAATATTATTTGAATATTATCTCAATCGAGAAGTACTATATGGATATTAATTATTTTGAATATTCATTCGAGTCTATTTATTTAATGAATATTATTTTTAATATTCATTTGAGCTTTATTTATTTAAATTAATATTATTTTGAATATTCATTTGAGTTTATTTATTTATTGAATATTATTTTCGAATATTCAACTGAGCTTATTTACTTAATGAATATTATCTTGAATATTCATTTAAGGTTTTTAATTATTTTCTTGGATATTATTTTGAATATTTATTCGAGTAATTATTTATTTAATGAATATTTTATATATACTTATTCGAGGGTTATTCATGAGCAATATTTTATATTAAGAATATTCTGGAATTATTTATGGTTTAATAAATATTCTTTGAATAGTTATTTAATTCTTTCAACCAGTTCTAAAATAAGATATTTTATTTAAAAATTTCCTTGATCTTCAAATACTATGTAAATTATTTCTGAGTAGTATTATTATTATTTTTTTTATCGAGGAAGGTTCTCAAAACTCTATTCTTTATTCGAATCTATCTTCCAAAATATAAGGGAACCTTGCTTGAGAGTTGTTATTTCTTTGACTGCCCGGTCATATACTTGTTAAACTACCTTTTCACTCACATCTTGATTCTTTTCAAACATCGATATGAGTCTTTTTGGTTACCTCCTCAACACTCGAGGGGTAAGATTGATAGAACAAGTTTATATCCATTAACAAGCAACAGCTTGGGAAATATTGGTGAATCTTCCTTTCCAATTAGATACACCTACTTTGTGGAGTCCTATCAACAAGTAGTACACTTGGGGAAAGGAGGACGAAATTTACGTTTCAGAGTCATGGATTTATTCGAACTAGGAGTCGTGTGTAAGAGGCCGAGTCGCGCGGTCCATCACAAGGCCCAACCGTTGGCCAGAGAGTTACTATTAAGGGCGGTAGACAAGTAAATCCGTCAGTTCTTCCTTCTACCAGTAGTAAACTATATTGGGTTGTACCATCTTCGACTGATCATCGGAGAGTGGGACAGCTGGCGCGTGATAACTCCAGTATTAGTTCATCTCCCAAATCGGGATTTTCCTGCAACACGTATCGAAGAGACTTCTTTCAGGTTGACGGATATTCTTCGTAACACGTATCGGAGAGACTTCTTTCAGGTTGGTAGGAGTTTGAAAGATATTCAAAATTGGGATTGCAATATTTTCCTGTAATTCCCTCATTTATGATATATGCCGATATCTTGCTTATGTTTTGCACAACAGATATTTCCACGGAATATATATTTTGAGTTACCTTGTAACTTCATCGTTTATATTATACTGGCACTATGTTCGCTAATGCATGGCATATGATTTTCAAAGATATTCTTGAATCGTTATATATTATTGTTGTTCAATTATATTATCGTTGGTGGGCTATTGCTCACCCTTGCCTTATTTACTATATCACAACAACAGCTTGGTTTGATGGCCCACGTAAGGCGTACTCGGCGCGAGCAGGTGACCCCAGTCATAGGACTACCCGCTGAGATGGTTGCTGTCATTGCTGAGGTAGACTAGACTGGCAGTTTTGTTTACCAACTTATTTATATGTATCATTAATGTTAATCAACGGCAAGAAACTTTAAATTATGCTGTAATCATTTTGGATTGTAATATTTACATTCGTGGATCCTATTGTTAGGACAATCAGATCTTGGCACTGCAATTTTTGATACAATACATTAACGAGTACGAATAGAAAAATCACCTTGTTAACGGTTGATTCCACGCTCTTCTATTGTATTCCCAAATTCCCTTAAGCGAAGTGTGGCCTTCGTCTTCTCAAGTTAACCTCTCTTCTTGCTCCTGGGTGGCTACAAAATTTTTTCGACCAACCCTCGCAAGAAGAGAATAAGAATATATATATAGGCTACAATAGGGATCATGGACAATTAGGTTGGGCCTTCTAATTACATCTTGGGCATGGCCCAATGTAATTAAATATTAATTCAATCCACTAAAGAATTAATATTTGCACTACCTTTCCTAATACCGTAATTCAATTAATTAATTCGGTTCCAATATTATTTGCTTATTAAATTCCCCATGTTTAAAATATCGCATGTCCATTAATTAAATAAATTACTGATAATTCATTTAATTAATATCTTTTATCCTTGATTATCCACTCAACCTTTATTTAATTATGCAAGAATAAATCCACCTGCAGAGTTTCACATAATTAAATCTTTTTGAGCTTTCAAGGGGACATCATTAACCCGAATATTATCAGGACATGGATTCCTTCAATAAATAATATTCACCATATATATTATTCCATCACCCAAAATATAATGAAATAAATCAAAAAAATTATTTCATATATAAATCAAAGCATGTAAATAATATACACGTGTCAATTACTATATCTGGATTAAGAACCTAAGCATTAATAATAACATAGAATCTTAGTTCACCTTCTTAATCAGTATAAGGGAACAATTCTAAATTTGATCCTGTTCAATATACACAAAGTATACTAGTATTATTTATTAGTCAATATAAACTAATCTAAATAATACTACAGCCATTCCAGTGGATTGTCCAACTCCACCTGTGCTGTGAACCTTATTATATTATATAAACCGTATTTAACAATCTAATATTCTGTATCCCATTTGATACTAGATTGTCCACAATATATAATATTAGACAGCTTGTAAACATTTAAATGATTCTCAATAAAATAGGCCAGAAATAAATGTATATACTTCAAATAAATATTTTCAGTATACACCAACACCTATTAGTAGCGACTTATATCAATTTCATCTATGGGACTATAACTGGTTGTGTGTGTGTGATGTGATAATATTGCGGGGTCATATCATGCTGCTTATTTATTTTGATGCAAGTCAAGTATTATGGATGGAATTAAGACCGTAACAACCAGATTCCTGACCCCGGATCTGGGGGTGTTACAGTTTTTACGTACAAATATACTAAGTTGTATTTAAAGATTTATACTCAAACTAGCTTTGTAGCCCGTGCAAGGCACGAGCATGCTCTAGATTACAAATATTTATGAATTACTCGTGATCACGTAGGGTTGGATTGTTGATATCTTCGATTGTTCATATCTTCGCAGCAATTGTTATGAAGAAACAGAATTTATGCAATATCCGATCGTGACATTCAAATTATAATTCTGGTTGCTATGCTTTATTTTGTTAAATTAAACTTGAACCATATATAATAAATAGGTCAATGTTAAGATCAAAACCATACTTCGAAATATAAATATATAGAGTTAATATGGATGGATACAGAGATACATACAAGTATTAATTACATAATAATAAATGCATATTAGTTCATATTAGTTATTATTATGTAATAAATATATTAGTGTTGTAATACCTAAATAGCCCCTGGAAATATAACATAGATAGAATTAGTAGGGGTAAATATGACTTTTTATATGAATAAATTTGCTCATGGAACCCCCCATTTGCTCTGTTAGATATATATATATATCAAAAAATATAGTTATTTTGACTTTGAATATTGATAATACACATGATATCTCTGTGTGTAACGCTTATTCATGATTTGAAAGCACCATTTTACCCCTAAGTTCCTATTCATATATAGAAGTATTATTTTCAATGGTGATTGAACTTGAAACACCGAGTTAAATTATGCATCTTCATATCATTAGGTCACACATTCACATGAATTTTAAATCATACGCACAATATGTATGTGTGTGATATTGATAAAATATTATTAATTAAATATTAATGAATTTTAAATGAGTTTTAGACTCTTTTATCATTTATCGATTACGTAAAATACACAATTGGGCTATAAAACGACATTATAATTAATATAAAGGATATTATCTAACAATATATTAGAGTAAAAAATATTCCAATGATTTTATCCATAATAAATTATAAAATAAACATGAATATAATTTTTTTGAGAATGTGGGTGTCATGGGTTTAATTCCCCTCAAAATCAAAATTATAGTCAATGAATAAGTTATAAAATAAATATTACATTGATAGCGGTAAGTGGATTATTCGAGCATGTAATCAATGATTTTAAAATGTGTTACAAAATGTGATTTGGTTTAGTTGTTGTAAATGTGATAATAAATAAAAATTGCATAGAATGTAGTTAGAGTTATTCAAGAATGTAGTTAATGATTCTAAAATGTGTCACTAAAAGGGATTTGGTGTAGTGGTTGTACATGCGAACATAAAGATATATGTATAGGGAGGTCATAGGTTCGATTCTTATCAAATTCAAATTTTTGACATTAATATATACTTAAGGGTATATTGGTAATTTAATATGGTTAGATAAGGAATTAGGTTTGGAGTGTGGGTTTGGAGGTTCGAAGGGACCGAACTTATGAATTAATTTGCTCAGGGAAACCCCTTGTTGGTGTATTATATATATAATAGATAATATATAGATAATAGATGAGAAAGCTGGGCCTGAGATTGTCCTCAGAGATTTCTACTGAGATTATAATACAAAAATGCTATAAAACAAGTGGGCCCCGCTGGGACATTTTTGTAAATATCAATTTTTTCTCCGTAATTTACCTAAATATCCTTATTTTTGTATTAAAAATCTTTTAACCTCGGGGTTCTACCAGAGGTCATCTGAGGCACGTCAATCCCATAATAGATAATAGATGTTTCAAATGTATCCTTCCGTTTTTACATGTGGAATGCATATTAAACATACGACAAATTTATCAATTTATTGTGACTATTTATAATTAATTTAATATGTTATATGTTTAATTTTTTGTCTTTATTATATTCATTATTTATTAAATTATTGAATTTATAATTTTTATAAAAATGTTGAAGACTGGATTAGATCTGGATATTTGAATTTGTAAAAATTTCTGATCCAAATCCAAATTGGAATTTATTTAAAAAGAAACGTATCAAATCCAAAGATCAAAAATTAGGATAATTCACGTTTCTTTCGTCCCTTCCTGTGTTCACTCCAATAACATCAATTAAAATAAGGGAAAATAAATTATTTCGTCCCTGAACTATTTCGATTTTATTATTTTCGTCCATAAACTAAAGATTACGTATTTGACATAATTAAACTTTTGAAGTCCTTCCGTTAAAAATTGACAAACAGACATTAAATTGATCGGAATCTGGAAGATGCCCATAAACCGGCCACCGAAATCTGGAAAACAGTCTCAAAATTCAAGATATTGATCATCTTACAATCCTACACCCTTATAAACAAGTATGATCCATAATTACATCAAAATCCATTTAAATAACAACAAAATCCGATTACACATCCATTTTCCGGCAAACCAAAAACAAGCCCAAAAATTCTGAAGAAATTATATAACCCTCTAACTACATGGATCTATACGCATATAGAAGCAAAACCTTCAAACGATTAAATAAAAACAAATTTTAGTCAAAATCAAGAACTTCGGTGATACCGAAAATTAAATAGTACCGAAACTTGATTTTGATGATGGGTTGTATAGAGCGTGGAGAGAGGGTTATTTTGAATATTTACACGCTCGATTTGGACACCAAAATCATCATGAATATTCGGTTTGATTTTGCATCTGGTGAAGAACTAAGATTCCATTAAATAAGATTCTAACGTCTCTTAGAATCTTTTTAACGGAAGAATTTAACTCAAAAAAAATCAAAAATTAAATTACGTCAATGCGAAATCTTTAGTTTATGAACTTAAACAATAAAACTAGAATAGTTTAGGGACGAAAAAATTTATTTTCCCATTAAGAAAATCAATACTGCCACATTCCCCGTACCACATCATACATCATTTGGAAATGTAATTCCTTTTATCCAATTTTCTAACCCTTAGGTCTTAGAGCATCTCTAAGAGGTTATCTATTCTAGCTCTTAACTCAAAAAATGAAGAGAGAGAATACTTAAAAACACTAAGAACCTCTTCCCTCTTCTCATTTCTAAGAGCTACTAGTAGCTTTTAACTTATATTTTAATAAAAAAATATTCATATCCACCAATTATAACACAACTTTTGGTTATAGTGGAATTGATTTATGAATAAATTATAAATAAAGAATTAATATAGAGAGTAATGTTGAATTTGACACATAAATCAATGTAATAACTTGCTAAAAACCATTTATTTATATTATTTTTACTAGTTTTATACACATGCAATGCACAGGATACTTTATAAATATTTTTTGTAAAATTATTTATAATTTTATTTTTGAGAAAATATTAAAAAAAAAGTTTAAAAATACACATGAACTTTATAAACTTGATTTATGAGTTTATTTTAATTGAATACTTTAGTTTTTAATAAAAAAATTCCTTGAACTTTCATGTTTTTTTAATTTCAAAATAATACATTAATATTTTTTAAATTATTTCTCACTGGATAACTTTATTATACAGATATAACTAATTTTTATTTCTTTTTTGAAAAATTTTAAAATATTATTACAAACTACATTCACTTATGGTGTATAATTTAACAATATTTTCTATTTTTAATTTCTACTCAACATTGTTTGTAACATATATTTACTAATAATAATTTTTAAATGACAAATTTACCCCTGACGACCAAACCAACTATATGATCTCCTTTACACCAATTATATATAAGATATAATTCCCGTTTGACAAACAAATAGTTTCCGATAAAATAAGTAGTTATTCTTTCCAATTTTTGTGATGCTTCTACAGTATTTCTTTACGTATTTTAAAAGATTGCACTGAATAGTTGTAAAACAATTTTTATTTTCAAATAGAATACAAGTTAAATCATACTCCCTCTATCCCATCCAATTATTTACGTTTCTAAGAGAATGTCCGACACGCATTTTAAGATACATATAAAATATAATTTTATAACTTATTTTTAAATTTTTCATTTTTTTGAGTAAAAATATAAATATTCTACTTTTATTCAAAATCATAAAATTATAAAAATAAGTTACGGGACTATATTTTATATGCACCTTAAAATGCGTGTCAGACACTCTTTCAGGAATGTAAACAAATGGATAGGACGGAGGAAGTATAAAATTGGACTAGATGCAGAAAAATAATTTAAAGTAATACCAAAAAAAAAATGACTCTTAAAAGTATTCTATCCATTGTAGTAAAGTAGTGTAAGGATGCCAAACTGGAAAAAAAAAAACCGACAGAACTACATAAATTAAAGTTACCACAAAAAAATGATTTCATCAAGTATAAAGTGGTAGACTGTTTTGCGAAAATAAAAACCATTGGACCACCAGTCTAAAACTTGAGTGGGCTGACTAATCTAGACAAAATAGAAAGCCCATAGCAAGAGAGCCAATCAATATCTTGGCAGTTTAGGGTTTAGGGGTTCGATCAGAGCCCGCCAGCTACAACTCTGCAATCATGGTTCTCAAGTACGTCCGCTTCTCTCTATCTCTCTCTCTCAACATATGTGTTTATTTATTTAGTCCCGCAAAATGCATTTTAATTATGAATATGCTGGATATTCGACTGTTTGATTTGCTTCATTTACAGAATTATGCATTTTAGGATTCGTTTGCTGAAATAAACTCAATTTTTTAAAAATATTTAGCATTTTTTTGTTGTGAAAACGGGGCGAAATGATGGTTTATCGTGTCAGACTTATTTTTGTGTTGCTAATTGTACTATTGTAGCGTGTAAGCAGCGGGATCATACTGTTTGAGATTTTGTCCTGCTATTTATAGCTAGAGTTTTAGATTCGTGTTAAACTCTTCTGCATTTCAACTCTGGCTTTGTGTTAATTGTTGTAGACTTGAAAGTCGATTTAAGCCTTGCAATTGATGTTTTGGGATGTTCTTGTATCTGTAGCATTATGCTACTGTAATCCGTTTAGTTTATTTTCTTTTACCTTAAGGTTGAGGTGTTATATAATTCATTGTTTTCAGGACAGAGCTATGTCGGTTTAGTGGGGCCAAGATCTACTCTGGGAGGGGAATTAGATTTGTTCGTGCAGATTCTCAGGTTTGGGTTACAACTTCGATTAAATTTTCCATTCCATTATGTATTACAACTATTGATAATTTGAGTATACTCCTTCCTTGTTAATTGTTGCAGGTGTTCCTATTTGTCAACTCAAAATGCAAGAGGTACTTCCACAACCGGTTGAAGCCTTCAAAACTTACTTGGACGGCTATGTTCAGGAAGCAACATAAGAAGGTGATTTGGCAATGAAATTATTCTGGATATCGACTTTCACTTTTTCTCTTCTTTTATTGCTGATAGCTAAAAGGTTCAACCTTCATAAATTCTAGCTAATACTTAAAGTGCTTGTAAAGTGCTTTGATGATTTGTACTGCAGTGTGTGAGTGTGTGACTATAGTTCTCCCTGATCCTCTTTGTCTACATGTTTAGTTTAAAGTGCATATCTTCTGCAACAACATGAGTTCTTTAAACAATGATTTTAAGAAACAAGTGTATGTGTCAATGCCTACCTAATCAGCTTGTTGTATTAATATTCAGGATGCTGCTCAAGAAGCAGTAAAAAAGAGGCGTCGTGCTACCAAAAAACCTTACTCTCGGTCCATTGTAGGAGCAACCTTGGAGGTAATCCAGAAGAGAAGAACCGAAAAGCCAGAAGTCCGGGATGCTGCAAGAGAAGCCGCACTGCGGTGTGTTTCGTAATATCTAGATATTATTGATATGATAATATATCTTTCCATACAGTATGTTCTAGTTTCTTATTGCATATCTGGATGAGTTCTTGTATTGTGGGGCAGATAAGTGGCCATCCAGCCTATCCTGTTTTTTCTTAGACACTTATCTTACTACAAAAATATGGTATATTTGCAGTGAAATCAAGGAAAGGATTAAGAAAACTAAAGATGAAAAGAAGGCGAAGAAGGCAGAAGTGATGGCAAAAACTCAGAAGAGTTCAGGCAGAAGCAATTTGCCCAAGGGTGCAACAAGCAAGGGAGCTAAACTCGGAGGTGGTGGTGGCGGCAAGCGTTGAGAGTCAGTTCTATCTTTTGTTCTAAATGTCCTATGTCCGGAAATCTTTCTGCATTTATTTTTTTATGTTCATCCTCTCAGAAGTTTGAATTAAGAAATCCCTGGTTCGGAATGCAATTTATACTTTGTGAATTACGTTCTCATTGTGCAATCTTTTTTGAATAGCAATCTCAGTGTGGATTGTGCTATCGAGGATTCGTAAATTAAGTTTTTAATTTCAAAACTTGCTAAAATCTGGCTATATTTGCCTTGGCCAGTTGGCCTAGCATGCAAATCTGTTGTACGTTGCCTGATTGATTTGTTGCTAAGATAGCCCAAACATTGATGTTGCATAATTGCGTACCGTAAATATGAAGAATAAATGTGTGGCAGAGATGACAGATTGATATAATATATATGATATTCCGGCATCCATCCTTCACCGCGTTTGCATGATATTAATCAAAAAGAAATTAGGAGATTAACTTGTTTCTGTGGTCCCTTTGTTCTATATCCTCAGCAGATTGAAACCATGTTCCAGAATTTAAGTTGAATTTTATGGAAAAGTCTATGTATTTGTAATTTTGTTTACATGTCCAAATTAATTACATAGGTACAGATTAAAAAGAAGTTACATAATTGCAAAAATGGAACGTAGACTGAAGAGAGATAAAAGCTTCCACAAACGCATTTAGCCGAGTTAGATAACTAAATTTCTTGACCAAAAAAAATGATATAAGAGGTATAAGAGGGTTAATGATAAACTTGGCACGGGAACTTCTTGCAAGGTTGTGGAGGATCAGAGTTTGCTCGAGACTATGGATCATTTGTCGCCCAAAATGAAGGTTAAGAAATTGCTTAATTCTAAGTTCGAACCGGTTTTTTTCAAGGAAATGTGTGCTAATCATAATAGTTGTGGGGGCAGTGCTTGACGATCGGCTGAGGTGGTAGGAGAGTCATCCCAAATCCAGCAACAGAAAAAGTGTTTAGGAGAGTCATCCCAAATCCAGCAACAGAAGAAGTGATGTAGGACAATAGATTAAAACAGTAATAATGATGCAGAGAATTATACGATCCCAAGAATACTTATTCAATAATATTCCCAAGAAAATGTATAATCAAAGCGTGCCTAGAAATGTAACATGTTCGGTCTATATATACCGAATATCAAACCAAAAGTCAAAAGATAAATCCATAAACATATGGAATCATATAAAATCAAGAGAAAAAGGAACCTGAGATTCATCTCAGGAAAATTTCCTAAGATACTTAAAAAATAAGCTTTAAAATGCATTGGACCCGCAGGGCTAATTTGGTAATATTGCAAAATTTTAAATGAATTCAGAATTTACAAAATTGCTCACCCTATGTTTGCATATAAAATCCATATATCTTAGGGAACTTACCTAAGACATATCTTAGGCTCCCTATTCTCTAAAATCAAATCATAAGTAATAAATTAAATCCCTAAACATATGGGATAATATCAAATCAAATCTCTAGATATAATATGATGAGATAGTCCCTATCAACTCTCCCCCGCTAAGAAAAGTTCAACTATGTCGAACTAAACTCCGTGTAGCGCTGAAAAAGATCGGGAGCAAGTCTGCGAAACTCTGAAGCGCTGATCCAAGTGCGCTCATCCTCTGACCTGCCACTCCAATGAACCAAATACTGATGATAACCACCACCACGCCGAGTCGGCACATACCTCTCATCAAGAACATCAACAGGCACATCAACTGTCTACTGCGAAGAAACATAAGGGGGTGCAGGGGGCACAAGTACTGGTGGGGTGGAGATAGGATCAATAGAGCTAGAAGGTAATGGTGTAGTAATAGACGGTGAAGGTGAAGAAATATCAGGTAAAGAAAGTGAAGAGGATGAATAAATATCAGCAGGTCCATGAAAAGGAGTAAGATCTTCCACATTAAACACAGGGCCAATAGCCATACCACTAGGAAGATCTAACTCGTAAGCATTAGTACCAACTCTCTTACAAATTCGAAATGGACCCGTCCTCTTAGCATGCACTTTCTTCCAAGCACCAGGAGGTAACCTCTCAGTGCGGTGTCGCAACATAACCTGATCACCCTCATTATACTCCTGAAACCTGCGATGAACATCTGCAGCAGATTATAATTTTCATTGCTCAAATTAATTTTCTTACATATCTCAGCATGCAACTCATGAATGTGATGTGCAAAAGACTATGCAGACTCGCTAGACCTATATGCAGGTGGAAGTGGAATCAAATCAACGGGTTTCCTAGGCTGACGACCGATATAGGCCTCGAAAGGACTAACCCCAGTAGACCTATTAACAGAACTGTTATAGGCAAACTCAGCTGTAGGTAAAACCCTATCCCAGCTAGACACATGTTCCCCTACAAGACACCTAATCAAATCACCTAGACTTTTATTAACGACCTCAGTATGTCCGTCGGTCTGTGGATGATAGGCGGTAGAAAACTTGAGACTAGTCCCAAGTAACTTCCAGAGAGTCCTCCAGAAGTAACTCACGAACTTGACATCTCTATCGGAAACTATGGTCAATGGGACACCATGTATCCTAACTACCTCACGAAAGAAGATGGAGGCAATACGGGAAGCATCATCAGTCTTACTACAAGGAATGAAGTGAACCATCCTAGTAAAACGATCCACAACAACGAAGACTGAGTCATGCCCACTACGCGTCCTAGGCAACCCTAATACAAAATCCATACTAAGGTCCTCCCAAGGAGCATGAGGAACCGGAAGAGGAGTGTATAAACCCGTATTCTGTTTCCTACCCTTAGCCGTCTGACAAGTACGACACCCTGCAACTATACGAGCGACATCCCTCTTCAAGCTAGGCCAATAAAACCTATCCTCAACAATGGCAATGGTCTTATCTCGACCAAAATGACCAGCTAACCCTCCCGCATGCAACTCTCTCACGAGATGATCCCTCAAAGACGTACTAGGGATGCACAAGCGAACCCCTCGAAACAAGTATCCATCATGAACACAATACTCTCTCGAAGGTGGAGAGTTAGGATCCTGAAAGCTAGCATAGATCTCTCCAAAATCTCGACATAACGGGTAATCTTGGATCATATGTGTAAATCCGACTACCTCTACACTCAAAGTGTTAAGGAGAATGGATACCCTACTAAGTGCATCAGCGACTTTGTTCTCGCTACCTTTGCAATGCCTAAGCACGAAGGTATACTCCTGAACAAACTCAAACCACTTAGCATGTCGATGATTAAGCTTCTTCTGGGCGTTAATATACTGTAACGCTTGGTGATCGGAGTAGAGCACAAACTCCTTAGGCAACAAATAATGTCGCCAATACCTAAGCGCATGCACTACAGCATAAAACTCCCTCTCATAGGTGGTATATCTCTTTTTGGCCTCGTTAAGCTTTTCACTAAAGAAAGCTATAGGATGGCCCTCCTGACTCAATACTCCACCTATACCTACGCCAGAGGCATCACATGCTACCTCAAAAACCTTACCAAAATCTGGCAAAGTAAGGACTGGAGCATGTGTCAGCTTATCCTTCACCTCGGTAAAGGTCCTCGCAGCTGATTTAGACCAAACAAACTCCCCTTTCTTCATGCTATCAGTAATGGGAGCCATAATGGTACTAAAGCCTCTGATAAACCTCCTATAAAAGGTTGCTAATCCATGGAAACTACGCACCTCATGGATAGTAGAAGGTTCGGGCCACTCTGCAATGGCCTTTACCTTCTCAGGGTCTGCAGAAACCCCATCCTTGGAAACGATAAATCCAAGGAATATCACGGAGTCACGCACAAAAGAGCACTTCTTCAGGTTCACATACAACTTCTCACGTAAAAGAGCTGCCAGAACCTGTCGCAAGTGAGATAAGTGCTCCCCACGCGTGGGGCTATAGATGAGTATGTCATCGAAATATACGACAACAAACCTACCAATAAAGGGACGAAGCACCTGGTTCATGACCCTCATGAACGTGCTCGGGGCGTTGGATAGTCCAAACGGTAGGACTAACCACTCATAAAGCCCATCCGCTGTCTTAAAGGCAGTCTTCCACTCATCTCCCTCCCGGATACGAATCTGATGGTATCCACTCCGTAAGTCAATCTTTGTGAAAAACTGAGCTCCGACAATCATATCTAGCATGTCATCAAGTCTAGGGATGGGGAACCTATACTTGACGGTGATCTTGTTGATAGCTCGACTATCACAACACATCCTCAAACTGCCATCAGCCTTTGGTGTGAACAAGGCTGGTACAGCACAAGGGCTAAGACTCTCTCTCACAAATCCCTTACTCAACAACTCCTCAACCTGTCGCCGCATCTCTATCTGCTCAGTAGGATTCATCCTATAATGCGGCAGGTTAGGTAATGAAGATCCAGGGACTAAGTCTATAGCGTGCTGGATGTCTCTAAGAGGTGGCAATCCCTGGGGTAGCTCATCAGGCATGACATCTGCAAACTCATCAAGAATCTGCTGAACATCCCTAGGAAGCTCAGTACCTCTCTCTACGGGTGTGTCTCTCACCTCTCTAGCAACTAGCATATACACAACCTTAGACTCTAAGGCACATCTCTCAAACTCATTCTTCTTCAAAACATGGAGAGATTTAGTTGGTTGTGTAGGTACGCTGTTGACCTTCGCCTCACTTCTGGGAATCTCACGAGGCCTACTAGGTCACAAAGTGACCTTCTGCCCATTATGCATAAACACATAAGTGTTTTGCCTCCCATAGTGAGTCACACTGCGATCATATAACCAAGGTCGCCCTAGGAGTATATGAGCAACATCCATGGGGAGGACATCACACCATACACTCTCTTCGTAACCCTCCAGGTGGATCGGTACAAGACATCTATGAGTCACAGGAATAGACGTCTTGTTGACCCAAGCGACACTATAAGGGTGTGGATGTGGTTCAGCCTTTAGCTTCAATCGCGTAATTACGATCTCGGCAACCACATTCAGACAACTGCCCCCACAATAATGACCTTAGACGACACTCCCCCAACCCTGCTGAAGATATGGAAGATAGAAGTCCTCCTCCAATCTTCCTCTTTCACATGAGTATACATGCATCGCATGACACTCAACTGACGAGCTACCATATCTAGGCTCTGTTCCGCCTCCTCGTCCAATGCATCATGTGGACTAAACTCATCAACTACGGGAATGTCATCCTCTCCCTCTGGAATAGCTCCAATATGGGTCACACTCTTCTTCTTCTTCGGGCACTCAAATGACCTATGCCCTGGCTCCTGGCAGTAGAAACACTTCAGAGTGGAGGTACCTATTGGTTGTCTAATAGGGGTACTCACACTGTTACTAGATCTAGTACTCCCCTGAGGTGCGGAAACTGTCCGACTCTGGGGTGCGGCCTGACTCACTGTCTGACTCGAGTATGAAGCACTCCTCTGCTGGGAGGGGTCCTCTAACCGATACTCATGCTCTAATGCGACCTGAAAAATATCCTCTAACGTGTTCATTTGATTAATGAGCACATGCTGTCTAAGCTCTGGTCGCATATTGTTGTGAAACTTAACGAGGGTCATGCGAGTCTCCTCCTTAAGATCACACCTATGGAGCAATTCCCGAAATTTGCTGATATACTCAGCAAGAGGCATAGTACCCTGGTAGAGATTATCAAACTGCTCCATCAACCTATCCTTATGTCTCCTAGGTAGGTAATACCGAGACAAGCGCATCTTCATCTCAACCCAATGCCTAATAGGTGGTTGTCCCGTGCTCTCGATATCTCTCTCGACGCTGCTCCAAAAGATGTTAGCTTGCTTTACAAGCTTCATCTTGGCAAACCTAATCCTATACTCATCACTCATCTGATGCCAATCAAAAAACTTCTCCATACTAGCTAACCAGTCAGAGAACGCATCTGGGTCAAACCTCCCATCAAACTCAGGGGCATCTACCTTAATCTTCGACACATCGTGTCGCCTATAATCATATCGATCATAGTCCCTATAATTACGGTACCCCTCATCCCTCTCATGATCCCTGTAAACGTGCTCACGCTCCCGACGTGGAGGTGGTGGATCGAACACCTCTTCGTCACGATTTCTCTCTCGATTCTCAACAATGACAGGTTCTAATGTATCCATCCTAGCATGTACTTCATTAAGCTTAGTTTCCAGTTTAGCATCTATAGCTTCCATTCTAGTGGTGAGTGTCTGTATATCCTGTAAAATTTGAGCCATAGTCGGCTCAGGAGGGTCTGTGCTACTACCACTACGTGTACCTACCATGATGTACCTAGCAGAAGCTGAGATATGACAGTAATTAATTAAACAATTAAACTATAACTCGACGACAGATATTATCACTAATTTCAAAGGAATATAATAAATGTGATAGAAAATATGCAACTAATATGGAATAATTATGCAACTAAGAAAATGAATCCACACAAATACGCTAGGAGAATTAACTACTAATATTATGAATTAAATATTCTAATAATATGGGGAATGATCCTAATATTTAAAACAGAAAATCTTTTTTTTTAAATGAACCAAACTAATACTTAAATGAGTAAATAAAACAGATGGGGTTCAAAAGTATTACTTATTAAAAATGGGGTCTGGTAAAAAAAAAAAACAAAACAGGGAACAGGATGAATGGGTGTATGTATGTATGAGATAGAGATAGATACGGGTTACCCTTTGTTTCTTACGCACAAATCAATTGGAAAGCAGTTGATGTCCAGAGGAGATGTCGTGACCGTTGACGACGGTGTACGGCTAGTCACTTCCGGCTAATAGATGCGGATTCCGACAAACTGTAGCGTGTCAAAGGTGCGTTTCTGTCTGCTCCTTTCCTTGCCTGCTGCTTCTCTTGTTGCGGATTGAATCTGGATTGAATTTGACTTAATAGTACTGATTTGTGAATGATGGAGTTGGGTTACGTAATTGGATCGGGTAATACAGAAATTAAGGTTCTGCCAATTTGGGTTTTGGTGGATGAACAGCAGCGAAATTGGGACTGTGGGCTGGTGGTTTTATAAGCAGCGGAATGGTGCTTTGAACGAGCGTTTATGGTGGAAATGAACAGTAACAGCAGTGAACAGTGGTGCTGATGAACAGTGAAAACGACAGTAAACAGTAAAACTATCGATGAACAGTAAAAAAATTGCAGGAATTCGGCTTTGATACCAATTTGATGTAGGACAATAGATTAAAACAGTAATAATGATGCAGAGAATTATACGATCCCAAGAATACTTATTCAATAATATTCCCAAGAAAATGTATAATCAAAGCGTGCCTAGAAATGTATCATGTTCGGTCTATATATACCGAATATCAAACCAAAAGTCAAAAGACAAATCCCTAAACATATGGAATCATATAAAATCAAATCATAAGTAATAAATTAAATCCCTAAACATATGGGATAATATCAAATCAAATCTCTAGATATAATATGATGAGATAGTCCCTATCAAGAAGTGTTATACACTCTTGAGAGAACTTCCTAAATGTGCCTATTTTGGGTAGATGGATGATTCGAAAAATGTCAAAATTGGGTAGCGATGGAGAAGATAATGATGAGGACGATGAATATAATGATGAGGACGATGAAGATAGGCGCAAGAGGTCATCATGACAAGGATTCTGATATCGATGTTAGGACTTCGCATAAGAGGTCATGTAAAGAAATGTATAGTTCAAGTTCCAGATCACCTTCGGTTCAAGAATTTAGTATTGAACTGAGTTACGTAGTACAGAGTGAGACGAAGACATCGTGGGAGAAAACACAATGGATGAGGAACGGGTTGATGCATTTGGAGGAGCAGCAATTGAATTGTACGTATTATCAGCGTGAAGCATATAAACTTGAGAAGCAAAAGATGAAATGGATGCATTTTAGCAGCAGGGAGGAGAGGAAAATGTAGGCAGAAAAGGTAGCAAATGAGAAGACGAGGCTCGAAAATGAAATTCTTGTTATAAAGCAAACAGAGGTGGAGCTGCTTGATTTTAATAGCAAAGCAAATCAAGGGGAGACCCAACTTCCATCACTAGATGGACAGTGTTCTATAGATGTCCTCTTCTTGTTCCGCGAAGTGTTTATAGATGTATGCTTGTATGGATTTTCTAATTAACTAACTGCAAGGTCATTAGTACTATTATGTTATCCTGTTGTATTTATATAGCATGAGGATTTTCTTATGGCTACAAGTCACCACTACTACTGTGTGATCTCGAATTCTTTTACTAAGCACTAGTAACGAGAATTCGAGAAAGAAAAACAGACAGGCTGTGATTCGAATTATATTTTAAATCTGCATGTAGCGAGAGACAAAGTGGCAAAATTAAATCATGCAACAAAAAGCACACCCAGTGGGACTCGAACCCACAATCGCCTGATTAGAAGTCAGACGCCTTATCCATTAGGCCATGGGTGCTGCTGCGTTTGAGTTTCTGAAAGGAACGTCTTAACTAATATAAATCCCGTCTTAACTGATCTAACCTTTTCTTTTGTAAACAGATAGAAAAAGAGAAAGAACGTCTCTTTTTTGGACAATAAATCATGTCTACTTTCTTTTCTTTTGACATTAAAAGAATAAATGAATGTCTTACTACTATATTTTTCAACTTATATTAGTTCTAAAATTATTCCACTAAAAACTTTCTTAAATATAAATTTATAATTTTTTTTAATACATAAATAATTTTGGTTCAACATTATTTATTAAATAACAATTAAAATTTTATTTAATAACACATAATTAGAAAAAATAACATATTTATAACATTTTATAATTATTAAAAATATATTTGCAATATTTTTACGAAGAGTTATTTTTTTTTTAACGGATGTTCAACAGATATATAATTTGAGTTCAACATCTGTTGAATAATAATTACATTTGTGTTGAATCCAAATATATAAAATAATTTTACATTGATATAATTAAGAAAATTGTATTAAACTAATATTAATCATATTTCTATACCTATTTTAATAATGGATCCCATAAGAATAGTTGAGAATTACTTAATAGTTATTCAACAAATTTTTTATTACAGTTCAACACACCTTATATTAAATAAATAAAATTTCATATTTATTCCCTATTTTGATAATGTATTTTGGTAATGGTGAACCCCATAAGGATGTTAAGGATTTAAATTATGTATATTAATTAAATTTTAATATTATTTGATAAATGATGTTAAGTTTCAACAAAAAAAGTTTGGGTATTTACCAAAAATACTAGGTTTCAAGTTTCTTTTTGTAAAAATACCATCTTCTTTAATTCATTGCATATTTACTATCTTAAGTTTCTTAATTGCAAAAATACTATCTTTCCTTTTCCAACCCTTTTTTCTTTTTTTAAAAAAAATAATTCGGATGAATAGTAACCGTCGTTGAACAGTACCTGCACGTGGCTGCCACGTGGCAGGTACTATTCATCGACTTTTTTTTTAAGGTGGGGTGATATTTTGGTTGCAACTGAATGCAACCACATTCAACTTTTTTTTTAAGGTGGGGAGATTTTGGTGGATTTGGGTTGCATGTCCCCGCCAGGGGCAACTTTTTTTTTTTTAAGGTGGGGAGATTTTGGTGGATTTGGGTTGCATGTCCCCGCCAGGGGCAACTTTTTTTTTTTAAGGTGGGGAGATTTTGGTGGATTTGGGTTGCAAGACCCCGCCAGGGGCAACATTCAAGTTCCATTTTTCAAATATATATATATATATATATATATATATATATATAGTCCAAAAAAGAGGTCGAAAATGACAACTGAAAAATGGAACTTGAAATCAGAAATTTAGTTGCATGTGGTTGCATTCGGTTGAATGTGGTTGCCCCTGCGGGGCCATGCAACCCAAACCAAAATAGAATCCCTCCTTTAAAAAAAAATGTTGAATGTGGTTGAATTAGGAGGGTAGGCAGCTGGGCAGGGGAAGTAGGGATGGCAAAAAAATCCGATCCGACGGATACCCGATCCGAAACCCGAAATTTTGGATAACCCGAACCCGATTTTTTGGATATGGATATGAATTTGGATATGATTTTTAGACCCGAAAATTTTTGGGCAAGAACATAATTTTTTGTAGTGGGCAGGTGCCACTTGCTTTTTGATTCCAATATTTTGCAACTGGTGCCAGAAATACATCTTTATTCATGTCTTGCTACTTTACAGAGCTTTCCACTACTCAGTCTCTTGTGTCGTGTTATGTTCATATTTAAATGTGAATATGTATGTTTTTGGAAGAGAATCGGTATCCATTTTCTGGATACTTTTAACCCCTGGCTCTAGATGTTGATTCTCTGGTGTTTCATGTCGATATGCATAGCTCTTTCGTACCAGTTCAAAATATCAAATATAAATAAATATGCAATTAGCTATTGCAACTCTGCTCAGTGTCATGGATCTTTATATTAATCATGTGTGTTG
The DNA here is from genome assembly GCA_036435485.1 of Saposhnikovia divaricata. Lineage (NCBI taxonomy): Eukaryota > Viridiplantae > Streptophyta > Magnoliopsida > Apiales > Apiaceae > Saposhnikovia > Saposhnikovia divaricata. Next base: position 65,621,107 of record CM071598.1, read on the forward strand.
TACTGCCCTTTGAGCGATCAGAATTTTTCAGTAATCATCCTAGTGAATACAACATTGTACTGTTATTGTTTTTTGGAAAACAATCTTATGCTATATATGCTGTATTTCAGGCCTTGTAATTTGTGAAAATCAAGTATTCAAGTGGTCGTGCAAGGATGAAGGATTCATGCTGGCTGGCGTGGCTGCTGCAGTGCTGCTGATTGATGAATTATTATTAATGTTTTTTTATTGATTTTGGTTATTGCTTGTGGATTACTGGACTTCTAGTTCTATTTTTTGGTTGGTTTAAGATTAAGGACTTGAATTGTAATATTTTTTGGTTAATATCTAATTGTCAGTTATTAATACTAATTTACTGAGTCTGAATTAAGTGAAATAGTGAATTCAAATTTTCGGGCAAATTTTCGGATTTCGGATATTCGATCCAAAAAAAATCGGGTTTCGGGTATATCCGAACCCGATCCGAAATCCGTTGGATCGGGTTTGGATATTAAGTTTCGGGTAATTTTCGGGTTCGGGTATGGTAAAAAATTTCGGGTTTGGATATGGATACTATCATATCCGAGCCGATCCGACCCGATTGTCATCCCTAAGGGGAAGGAGGGTTGCCCTAAAAGGTATTATTTTGGCAATTTTGAAACTTAGATTAGTAAAATTGCAAATATCTTTTATTAACAAAAGTAAAATTGCAAAAATTTACTTTTTTTTATATATATTTATGAAAAAAGCCCTAAAAGTTTTTAGTTTGCATTTATCTTCATAATTATTTACTACTTATTATATTTACAAAAATAACAAGAAATCTATCCAAGTGTACAAGACAGGCGGACATGTGCCACAATACTTCGTTGAATAGCAAATACTATCCTACGTTAAAAAGAAAAAAGAAAAATAAGGTAAATTATAGATTTTTCTACAAAAGATAGAATCACTCGTAAAATACAATTGAAATCCCATATTGTACTTCATCTTACTAATAATCGTTCCCGAAAAACCAAACATTTTTCACGACGGATCAAAAGGAAAGACAATTTCCAAAATTCTATACTGTAAATTCACTAATTCAGTTCTCGTGTGGATGAAAACACATTTAATTTGTACCATTCATTTCTTAACAGTTAACATCTCCAGAAAAATATCATAATTGGGTGGAAGGAAGTACGCAGTTCATTATTATCAAAAACATTATGCCTTGGTTTATTTCCCCAAATATCCAAAGATCTGTGAAATTTAAAGGCAGCAGCAAAAAGGAAGGTACAAAGAAACTGCTTCCAGTTTTCCACCATCTGATGGCATCAAGAAATTTAATAGAAATACAGCTATATACTAGCTCACAACATTTATACATGAAATAAATAAAACCCACTTCAAGTGAGAACACCATTGTTGTGTTTGTTTCCAGCGGAAAGAAAAAAAATCAAATTAACTTGCATCATTGCAGATTTCCCACTGTTATACTTTATAGTACTAGTGGCAATCAGCATGGATGCTGATCACCAAGTTCTAAATAGCTCGCTTATCGGCCACAAACTTCACTAACATTTTCAAAAATGGTGGGGTTTGATATACTTTTAAGCGAGGTTAATACTAGAATTTTAGTCTTCAAGTTCAATAATCTTGACCACAGACGCATCACCGACTTTTTGGCAGACCACAACCCTGTCGTGTGACTTTATGACTCCCGAAGACTTTCCATGATCAAGTGCAACCTTCAGTACAGACTCATTTGTTGAACTAGTCGATTCAGCCTGTAAAAACAGAGAACATTAATTTAATTCTGTTACCAAGACATAAAACATAGACCTGTTCTTTATTGTTTTTTCACCCACAAAAAAACGGTACACTCTGGACAAAAAATTATAATATCTCATTGCCTATTCAGAAATTGCTAGACAGGGCATATAATGATGCATTACAGAGCAGCAAGAGAGAGCAGCATGTGCAGTCATGTACGAGCAACAAATACTCTCTTGCTACCAAAAAATGAACTTCACTGTGCTCATTACACTATATTCTGTTCACGCCTGTAACTCTGTGCTTAATAAACATGCAACTCTTGGAAAGAGATAAAGATAAAAGTGAATATCGCCATCTCGCAGGAAAAGATTTAAAAAGAATTTTCGTTCATGTAATTCCCTGCACAAGTTAAAAATTAAAAAATAGAAATGATATTAGAACTTACGGGATGGCGAGGATCAGCAAGCATAGGGAACAGTCCTCTGACAATAAGTGATTGCCTTGCCTAACATTCACAAGTATAGCAGGAGACATATTAGTTACTAATTTTGTAAATACATAAAAAAAAATGGGGTTTTTTTTTTGGGGGGGGGGGGGGGGGGGGGCTGAAAAACTTTAAATACCAGAATACAAATCTCAAGGTAACATCTTAGCACGGTCAATTAAAGATCAAACTTTTTATCCAATCTCTAACCCCTTTTATGAGTATAAATGATTACCAACCATTCCAGTTGCAGCATCAGGACAAGTATCGTGCAGTAAAAATTACTGTAGTATGGATTAGGGCAACTTGGTCCATGATACATGGACAAAATAGATCTTAAAGCTTAGCCTCAAGCAGATTTCATCATTTCACGAATTTGTAGTTTTCACTTTCCACTATCACTAGCACATTGGTCATTTTTCAACCTAATTTTTAAAAAAGAAATTTGTTAAAGTGTATCCAAGAAACTTGATGAGTTTCATACACTGCCAGAGTACTTACATGGGCTGATGTGTATTTCAAAAAAATTATGATTTTAATTCCGCCAACAATCTACTTTCTTGCCTCAGGTGTGATTGCATTACAAATTAGAGATTGACTACATAAGATACCGTAAGAAAAATAAACTGTTTGCCATTAAAAATTTCAAACAAAAAACTACACGGGTAACATAACAAACGGGTTAAATATCAAAGTCTCACCGATTTCATCGGGATATCATTTGAATCATTAAAGTCATGATAAATATCAAACAGATAACTCTAAACATGTGTTCGAAAAATAAAAATAATCTTTTGTTGATTCTGCACATTTTTCTTGAATGTTACCGCAACCAAATGAAAATTTGTTAAATTCTAGTATTTCAGATATTATATATAGAATTTAAAAAGTTTACTTACTATTTATTTTTAATTAAAACAAGGAAAATAACTATAAAATAAAAAATAAATAGTAAATGAATTTTTAAAAATCTAAATATATTATCTAAAACACTAGAATTTAATAACTTTTCATTTGGTTGCGGTAGCATTCAAGAAAAATGTGCAGAATCAACAAAAGATTAGTTTTATTTTTCGAACACATATTTAGAGTTATCTGTTTGATATTTATTATGACTTTAGTGCTTCAAATGATACCCCTGTGAGTAAAGTGATATATGGGTTTCACTTCAGTGACCACTTTGATATTTAACCCCATAACAAACAGCAATGAAGTGAGTTCCCAGAAGCACAATAATTCGTAATGACGATTACATGGTTTGAGTACTTGGCCCAAGGTTAAATTCTGACAATGTTAAACTACAGTATTAGACATGAGTAAGGAACCTACCTCAAATGCACCGCTAAAACTCCACCGTAGTTGATTTGTCTTGAGCCGTGGGATGACGACCGACAAAACTGGCATTGTTGGCCTATACTTTGCAATTAATCTGCATGCATATGCATTCATCTTAAGTTTGGGTTTAAATATAAACTGATCATCATCAAAACATTATTTAAACCACAAATACTATATTCGCAGTACATCAGAAATATACTTTTGCATTTGAAAAATTATAAATTACCGTGCAGCCCGGCCTGATGAAGTGAAACAAATGATAACAGATGCCTTCACCTTTATAGCCGCTCGTACCTAGAAATAAGACGAAACAGCCTTTAACAATTATTTCCATGACTTCAATTGTTTCAGCAATAGCACCTGAATCATTTGCTGAACAAAATACAAGTATAAACAAATCACTTCTCTACAGAATATTACCGCGGAGGAAGCAATTGATTCCAAATGTGTCATTGGTTCACCAACATATTTGACAGTCTTCTTAAAATACATGTCTTGATTAAAGACCTTCTCAGCCTGTAATAATAAACACAATGATCAACGACGCAGATATAACTGCTAAAGGTTCACTGGAAAAGTAGGAGTTACATGAACCAAGATATAGACACCACAAAGATGATTTATGCAAAATTTAAAGATTCAACTACATATTTTAGCATGCATCTAAAATAATAAAATGGCTCTAAGATATCTAAACATTGCCACTAATGCATGCAAGGGTCGATGGACGATGAATGTACACTACTTAGCATGATTAATTTATGGGAAGGTACAGATTGGCCAAGTGTGTAAAGTGTAAACCAAAAATTACCTCTGCACAAATTTTACCAACAATAGAAATGGTCTCAACTGGGTACAACCCTCGCAGAGTTTCAGCACCAAGAAGAATTGCATCACTGCCTGCAAAATCATAAGAGAAAAAATAATTGGAAAATTTCAAGTATTTATTTTATAACAAATACTGCAATTGACACTCGATAAACGAGCATAGCATATAATAAGGCCAAGAAGTACCACAGAGTTTGTTTCTTTTTGTCAGGAGAGAAGTACCACAGAGTTATAATAAGAATAATTCAGAAATGTTATATGTAGCACTAGACCAGGAGGTGCAGAAACAATAAGTTACCATCTAATACAGCATTAGCAACATCAGTTGCTTCAGCACGAGTTGGCCTTAGATTGTCAGTCATGCTATCAACAACACGGGTTACCACAGCAGGCTTCCCTGCCATGTTACACTTGTAAACAGCTGCTTTTTGAAACAAGAACACCTGCAAATTGTCATATAAAACTTCACCTTCTTAGAATGAGAACAAAAAAAATGACTAACAGCTGGATGTCTAATGTTCACATGGATTCAGAATAAAACAAGATGTGCTTCAACTCCTCCATTTAGTGTCGGACTGTAGGTTTAGTGTAGGTTTTTTACATTTAGGTATGTGCGGAGGACTAAAGACTCCCTGAAATAGTGATAAGAATGAAATTACAACCAACCAGAATATCTAATCAAACCAATAATTGCATACTCAAGCTTCGAGATAAGTTCATTTGACATGTTTTGAATTAAAGGACAGGTAAAGACTCTAATATCCAGATCAATTTTAATGGTTTACTAATGATTCTGTTCACTATGAATCTATGATGGAAGTTGTATAACTATATACGCTTCTTAATGTTTGGGAAAAAAAAGGGTTAATCCATAAGGGACCAATATTAAAAAGCTAGATAAATATTATACAAATTTAGGACAACTGAGTTATTTGACAATGTCAAGACCTAAATCAAGCTAAACAGAAAAGAACTTGGGGATATTTTCACTGAACAGTATTTGTCCAACAACTCACTTCGTACTTCGTGGGCAGGGGAGGTAAACTATCTTTACTAACCCGCCCCCCAGCCCCAGTGAGTGAGCAAAAATTAAACTTGCAATCAAAGTTTTAGAGCTTTTTAGAAGGATGCAATCAGAAGACTCTTTGTGCCTAGAAAAATACTCCCTTGGTCCCAAGTTTTTTTGTCTTGTTTGACTTTTTATGGTCAAAATGACCAATTTTGACTAAAGATTACATATATTATATAGTTGAAAAATATTAACAGAATATTAAATTGTTAGAAAGTATAGATAATCTATTTTAAGATGTACCTTTCAGATTTATAAAATTAGAAAAGGATCGTGTGTAAATTTTCGTCAAAGCAGTCAATTTGACCACAAAAAATATGGGACGGAGGGAGTAATAGTTTGCGCTAGTGTTATGATGTTAATTCATACATGCACAAACATACACTTGTCAAAATCATTAATGGTTTGACAATAGATATTTTTGCTCTGAATTTTTACCATCAAAAAACCAATAAGCACAAGACAAAACTCCGCCTAAGAAATAATCATCAACGTTTGATGCAGATATGACTGCACCTCACAAAATTAGCATCAGTCTTCAAAGAAACATAACCATGTGCAGGTAATTTGTTCATGTTTTACTACATAAATTTGAGACTTTTTACTCGGTACAAAGCTGATCTATTTTGGCAAAAAAAAAAGACTGTTTCTGCTTCATAAAAACTAACCTTCTCTGGTGGAAGATCTATGCCAAGATTTCCACGGGAAAGGATGATACCATCTGCCTCTTGCAGGATCTCATCAAAATGTGTTAAACCCTGTAACGAGACAAAAAATGGTATACATCATATTATAGCAAAACAATGTGAAGAACACAAACAGTCTCATATATCAATACTAAAAGCTCACTTCTATGTTCTCAATTTTAGCAAATATTTGAGTCTGACTCAGATCACCAAGCTTAGATAAAAATTCACGGGCCTGCAAATGTGCAAAGAGCAACATATTTATTGAATGTATCTCAGAGGCAGCAAGGAGTAAGATGAAATTTTTAAAATAAGAAATATATTGGAAATTTAACTCACTTCACGAACATCTTCAGCATGACGTGTATATGAAAGTGAGAGGAAGTCAATTTTGTTATGAACACCCCACGTGCTTATGACCTGAAATATGATTAAAATATCCCTGAAAGCTTCATTTTAATTTAAAACAACAAAGGAGTACTGCAGTGAAATATTTCATAGATATATATATATATATATATATATATATATATATTTATTTATTTATTTATTTTTTTTGCTACATAACAAATATCCATAGAAACACATACAGTGAAGTAGATCTTAAGAATAAACACTTCTAAGTTATGTGTGACTACCATAAATACTCTTAGCCAGGACAAAAGCTAAGAAAAAAATGATGTGTGACTACCATGAATCCTCTAAGCCAGGACAGAAGCTAAAAAAAAAAAAATAAAATAATGGAGCACAATTGATCAAATGGTTATAAGAAGAGAATCTGAACTTAATCCAGTATTTGCAAATTTTGCATAATTGTTAAATTTTAAGTAAGAGTCCTTTGTGTAACTACTCTACTATTTCAACAGAGTAACTTTTTCCTATGGATGTTTCAGTACATCAAATGCATAATATTGTGCCAAAATTCTGTAAACATTGTCATAACAATAGACCTATACAAGTTATAAGTTGCAACAATTTATAAATTTCTTTTTGAGGGAATATATACACTGTTTAACAACTAGTTCTTTTATTCCAAGGAGAACAAGGATACTTGGAGAGCAATATTTCTCAGAAAGTACAAGTGCTTAAACTTTTATGGGCGGAAACTCAAATGAATATCTCTCAGACAGGAAACAGTTTTAATTAACAATAACAGTTGTAAATATGTAGAAGGCAATCTTCACAAGAGCTGAATAAAATGTATTTTCTTTGATAGGGAATTCTGGAAGGAGAGGTTGTTTCGGCTATATATTACCAATTAATGTCAATAAAATATACATAGCCTTTTACAAAATTGCAAAACACCATGCATAGCTTAAAAGTATGACTAACCTCCTTATCTTTTTCAGACAGGGTAGGCATTTCAATACGAACTTGACAAACATGGAGTGTAAACATCGACCCAGCCAATGTTGCCGAATTCTTTATCTTGCAAACGACATCATCACCTTTTATGCTTTCAACCTGCCCAACCAAGTTAACTGAACTCCTAAGATCATCCGTAAGTCATACAAAACAATGCTGGCAATCTAGATGAGAAGTTGAACTTCAATAGCTTGAACAAGAAAATAGACGGTATGTGGTTCAAAAACAATGATTCCGACACTTTCTAAACAACTTACAAGCAAACGCACTTTTGTATAATTCATTTAACCATATAATATGCAGTCTGTTTCTTACCTCTAACCAAACAGATGTTGTTTCACTTCCTGTAAATAGGTAGTGCCCCACAAAAATAGTATCTCCAATCTTCACAGCCTGCAAGATCATACCAACACTCTAGTGAGTACAGTACACAATAAAATTATGAACCAACACGTCATCAATAACTGCAAAACTGAAAAGTATATACATAACCATTGTGACCATAAACACTTTGGCATATTACAAGGTCTTCCTATATGTTAACTATCATGCTACAGTGTTCCTCCAACCTTCCACATTAAGATACTATACTTACTTTTCGGACAAACAAATAGATGGTTGAAATTCTTAAAAACACTATAACTATGTTCTCTCTCTAACTATCTCTCATATGTACATATAAATTAAAATACATAATTCATTGCTAATAACTGCATATAGAAACATACTGACACATAGAAAAAGATTTATAATTAGCATTTTACATTTGAACACTGTCAGCGCAGTGGGCCTCACATCATGGTTGTCACAGCGCTCGACTACTTGTGAATAGTCACGACTAGTCAAGCAGTTGCTTTCTGAGAGTCGACTGGTTTGGTCGACTTTCAATTTGGTGCAAGGTCAGTCGACTTGTCAACTGCCTCGTCGACTGGTCGGGTCGACTGGCTTCTGCAGATCTGACCATCTCACCTGGTATGTAAATATGTATGCTGTTTAGATTGATCATAAGTTTAAAACCCAGTCAGTTTATATACATATGTTTATTGTTGTATATTATTTTTGGTGCAATTGATTCCAGAATATTAGGTTGCCTGGCATTTGAATTGGTGTCTACTGCTTATCTATACTTACTAATGTCTATTTACTTTTCTATGTTAGAAACTAAAATTATAAAATATATTTTAATTATCCTATTAAATGTATAGACCACGAGAAGTATTAAAACGGTTTTAATACTGCAACTATAGCAATACAACACATGCTATTACACAAGATTGCTGATCCTTCTGCTACATAATCTAAAACCTTGTACAGTTGTCAGGTCTACTAGAGGCCTCAGGCTTTCAGCAATCTACGTCTACCTGTCTTAAAATGAAGCATGAAAGTGATTCCACTACAGCTACTAGCAATTTCCAAGCTCTTACTATATGTGAGTTCTTTATGGTCCAATAGTTTAACTTTACTCAAAACAAAAAAGTATATTTGTGCATTAGAAACCAGACAAAGAGAGAAAAGATACTCTCATTCACGCACTTTTAACACTTAACAAATTTATGAACAACGTAATGCACAGGAGCAAGAGAATTCTAACCTTAGCTAGTCCATCAAAGTTTATTGGCAACACATCAGAAGAGGCTTCCTGACCTTGATAAGGAGTCATGATAACAGTGCTATCTGCCTGAAGTGTAATAGACTTTTCAACTTTATTAACCACCTGCAGTTCAGGTCCCACTGTGTCGAGCATAACCTAAAACACATAAAAAAAACACTCACTTCATTGATCTTCTGTGCAACAAAACGAGTGAATATTAATTTGTTTGTTTCTCAGAGAAGGGGGGCAGAATTTGCTGAATTCTTGATATTAGTTTTTCATTATCAGGCCCTTGCACAGCTTAATTTGACACCATTGCATAGTTAATTAAAGATAATTACAAAAACATTTGAAAAAATTAGTACTAGACTTCAGCAATATATACTCTAATTCATATTAATATTCCAACAACAAGGATTAGATGCTATGAATTTGAGGAAACCGCAACTTTACCGGCCTAGACAAATTTACAAACAAATAGCCAACACCTTCTAAAGTCAAAAAATGGTATAGACAGTAAGTTGTTATACTTGTTTGGCGATTAAAAAAGCACCATATAGGATCAACAACGACAAAGAGCCACGAGATACATACAGCACATAGTTTCTTTGTACTCTTGACAGCCAGCTTCAAATTTTCCAAAGTCTCTTGGTGGTACGCAGGCTCACCCCATGAGAAATCGAATCTTGCCACTACAAACACACCAGATACATAAATACAAATATAAATTGAGCAAAAACTAAATAGCAATTCATACATATATGTGTGTATTGTACCTGACATCCCAGCTTTAAGACAACCAGAAATAGTGTCTACGGATCGTGATTTAGGGCCCAAAGTCCCCACGATCTTAGTCATTGCTGGAAAAAAGCTCTGCACACATCAACAAACCGATATACATATATAATCACTTAGAAACATGCACAAATTACAGATCCAAGCAGAAAGAACAAAAATAGAAATGAATCAGTGATTACAAATAGTAAAAAGATACATACAGATTTAGATGGCTCGAGGATGGAAGCCATCCTGATGGGCTCTTCGAGAAGCAAGTGATTTGAATGCATGATTAATTGCTAATAAATCAGAGAGAGAGAGAGAGAGAGAACTCTTTTTATATAATGTGTGCGATAAGTGAAAAGGTAGAAGGCAAAGGAAGCTCTTCTGGAGACGGGAATAATTATATACCCGCTAGATGGAGAGTTGTATACTTGTATGTATTGTTGTATGTATGTGTTGTGGTAGTATACTCTTTCTGTCTCTTAAAACTTTTCTTGTTTACCTTTATCACGTTTGCCAACGCACACTTTTGATCGTTAATATCTTTAATTTCGTATTAGTTTTAAATATAAAAACTTCACTGTATTAAAGTACTCATAAATACGAATCCAACAAGATCACTCATGACTATATTTGGACTTGTAGATTAGACGTAAATTAGTAATTTGTCTCATGTTATGAACAGTCTCGACATATTAAACGGGAAAAGAATTGTGAGACGGAGGGAGTACTAATCAAGGGGTTTGAAAACGTGTGACCACTCTAATTGTTTGTGACCGGACACTACTGTGTTCAGTTCCAGCAGCCGTAGGTTCCATTTTGACTCCCTCTTTTCTTTCATTTTTTTTTTTTATAATTTACTTATTTTATAGAAAATATATAACTAAATGAATAATTGAGCAATTATAAATATTCATGGGATTATTGTTGTATGTATTTGTATCCAAATATTATGAAATTAAATTATAAAAATATAATTTATATTATATTTTTAAAATTATTAAAATAAAAATAGTAATCGTTATACACTATCAATAATATTAATAAAATATAATAGTAATCTTTATAATATTAAAATATTTTTATAATTATTAAAATATAAATAGTAATCGTTATAATATTAATAATTATATTTTCACTAATTTTTACATAATTGTTAATAATTATTAAAAGATGACATTTTTGTAATTTCGAAAATATATGGGTAAAATCGTAATTTCACAACCATTAAAAGGGTAATGTTTTCCCTTGTGTTGAAGTTTAATATATAATAACTAGTGTAAAAACCCGTGCAAGGCACGAACAACAAACTAATTTTTTCTCCGAAATCGTATATATATTAAAATGATTTTGTAATTAAAAATATGATAAATGATAAGATCGATTTATCTCATATTTTTATAATTATTTTGTAATATTGCATATCAATTTGTTGAACCTTCTCCGATCAAACTCATGCCTTAATCAACTGTGTCATACTTAATTTTGAGTTTGGTTTTAAATATCCTATGAGATAAGCAACATCTTACCCTAAACCCTAAACCCTAAAACCCTAAATCTTAAACCCTTCTCTTCTTGTCTCGTTCTCTTTTATTTTTATTTTTCAATAAATAAATGTTGGTATATATTATTTCTAGAATATTGGATAGATTAAATTACAAAAATATTCTAATCTATTGAGCATACTTTACAATTCTCTTTTGCCATTTTAAATCATTAATATAAAAAATCAAATTTTAGATTACATATAATGTAACCGAGTCCAAAAAAATATTTATTTACATGCGTCTCCATGTTGATATTAAATTATTGAAATAAAAAATAAGATTTGATTTTAAAAAGTTAAACAAATTTTAGTTATCAAATCATATCTAATTAATAATTGCATCACATAACTTTAGGTATATAAAATTTTAAATATGTGAGTCATATTGGAGGGTTTTGGTCGACCAACTATTTAAACTTTTAACAATTTAAATAAATGATTGGTCTAAAAACATAAATATTTAAACATATACAAACAATAATTTAAATTATGTTAAAAAGATGATAACTCTAAATATATGATTTATGTTATATATAAAAAAATAACATAATTTACATCCAAATTAAATCAAAAAAAGATATAAATTTTTGAATCACAAATACTACAAAACTATAATAATTATTTATAATGATCAGTTAGATTATAATTCGACCATAAAGTATGGTACATATGAATTTTTATATAATATAATAAATTGATCAATATAATATATAATGGTTGAGCTGTAACATATACTTAGATCAATATACGATACAATCAAAACAAAAATTGATTTTAGATTTTATATATATGCACGGGTCCTTAAGGTCATTTTATCATATTTCACATTGATTGAAAATTGAGTTAAAAAAAAGAATTCAGAATTATAAAATAAAAAATATTTTAATTTACCCAATTTTTAATTGAACTTCGATATTGTGTAATAAACATTAGACTAAAACGAAATATTTGAGTTTAAAAGTGTATAAATGTATATGTATAAAGAAAAAATGATTGATACAACCATAAAGGATGACTTTTAGATTTTGTAATATATCTCAAATATAAACTTACATATACGATCAATTTTGTACAACAAAATTAAATAAGTTTACATACGCTTCTATTATACACAGACAATTATACTAGGATAGTTATTTATAATATACTCTAATGTTCAAATTGATAAAGTTCATTTCACGCAATTGAGTACTAAATTAATAATTTAGCAATTATAAGTATTCATGTGATTATTATCATATGGATTTTTATCCAAATTTTATGAAATTTAATCAAGTTATGAAATTTTTAGTTCAATAATTGGTATGAAATATTACAAAATAACTATAAAAATATGAGATAAATATAATTTCTTATCATATTATTAATTACAAAATTATTTATATATATATATATATATATATTTGAACGAGAAATTAGTCCAGTGCCCGGGCCTCACACGGGCTTTTACACTAGTAGTTACTAATAACTAATCAATTTTCTTTTTCTGGTAAAACATGTTACATTTTCTATTTTTTTGATAATTAATTAACTTAATTTTTCAAATAAAAAAATGTTATAATAATAACTTGATAGGTCTCTAACGTGGGTACGATAAGTTGGAGGGGGGTTTGAACAGCTTATCGCCTTTTTAAAAATTGGGCTTAGTATTTTTAAATTTCCTTTCTCCTTTTAAAATTAATTACTTATAAATAAGTAATGTAAAGTACGGAGTATAAAAGAAGAAAGTTAAAGAGTTTGATACGATCGATTTTATCTTGGTTCACGATGCCCGCAATTCCCTAATGAATTCGAACACCTCTACTTCAGTCCCCGAGCTCCTCCCCGAACTCGAGATTTCTTCCACTAAAATTAAATACTCCTTATAGTAGACAGAGAAACCTTTACAAATACACTATATATTTATTTGGAAGCGTAACTTTCCGTTACCTTCTCAAAATATAAGTAAATCCGCTATATATTTATCTTGAAGCGTAACTCCCGATTACCTCCTCAAAATATAAGCAAACCACTAATTATTTATCTTGGACCGTAACTCCCTGTTACCTCCTCAAAATAACTAACAAACCTACTTAACTTGTCTTCGATCGTAACTTCAAGTTACCTCCTCAAAGTCTCGTAAAACCCTTAGATAGCCTTGGTGCTACCTTTGTAAGTCTCGGGTCTTAGATCTGGGGTCTTTCCTCTTCCTCACGGTGCGAAGACGAGAGACTATTCGTACAGACGATGCAAGACATTAAATTAAACGTGCAATCAATTAATAAGCATGAATAGACACACACGTACAAGAATTTAAATCACCACACGGACAAGGCTAGTGCCTTGAAACACACACGTATTTGGCTTTCGCCATGCTACTATGTATTAAATTAAACATACACGGATAAGGCTAGTGCTATGATTATATATATATATATATATATATATATATATATAAGCGCAAAAAATTAACTAGTTTATGACCTTTGGCTTTATCTGATGGCTTGGTTGCCTAAAGCAAAAATTTCTCAAATAAGAAGTAATCTCAAAGAATAAGAATTAGGTTCCAGGACTAGTATATGTAAATGTACATACACTAAACAAAGAGTAACTAACTTAGAACCACTTGAAGTCTAGCAAGAAATTGAGAAGAATGACGGGCAAAATCCTTATAGGTATTTCCCTTTATAGAAAGTATACGCGATCAAAGTAGTAAAATTAAGTAGAGGGTATTCGTCCCACAGGGAGCGCACCAATGGAGATCATGTTAATGCAATAGTGTGTATATTTCTCAGTAGTACGTGCAATTGAATGTTTATGTGTGTGATTATACAAAGGAATACTAACTCTTAAAACAATGATTATGAAATATGGGGTCTTTTGAATCCATCCATCGCTTCAACTAAACTCGCATCGAAATTATCCACTTGTCTCTACCTAGGCATTACATGTTAATCCAGAACACTAAACTGAACTAAAACCACTTTAACATGATTTAGTCATCCCTATTTCACCCCTCTTATGAGGTATGGTGTGTCATGGTCACCCGATTAAGCCTTTAACCCCCAATACCTTGGTGAATTAAACCATTAACCAGATTGTAGTCGCACGAGTCATAATTAGATTACACACGGTGAGTTCACTCTTTTTCTTACCCACGAGTTATAAAACTCACACCAAGGCCACATGCTAGGTTAACTAGTTCTATCTTTGACTCATACTGTCTTTTTTTTGTCATCGATTTAACAAGTTATAAGGTAATCAATCTTATATCTATTAATCCAAGTTACCCTAGGCATGCATCATCTATGCTTTGATAAGTTTCATATAGCGACACTAATTAAGTCTACACGATGGGTTTTATCTCAAATCCTATAAGTAAATTAGCTACTCTTGGCAAAATATAACAACAAACATATACTAAACATGGCATGAAACATGATTAAAATAAACAAGAGAGAATAGAGTAAAACAAGTTTACTTATTGACGAAACCAAACTACAGTCCAAAGTACAAAACCAAAGTTGTTAGGAATATGTTGTACTTGATGATAACTTCACAATCAATCAAATTGTATAAGGTTTTGTAGCTGTCAACGGATGAGGATTTATAACTCTATCCGTTGACAGGTAGCTCATCAACGGATGAGGTTTTGTAGCATACTGCAGTATCTCTATGTTATCAGTTGATAGTGTTTTTATCCACATTCATGTTGACCATCAACGGATAGGCAGAATAGGGTAGCCAATTGTAAATAAGCTATGCTATGTAATTCTGTCTAAGTGAAAGTGTATCAACAGATGAAGACAAAACTCTATCAACGGATACAACTCAAATCCACTCTATCAACGGATACAGCTCAAGTCTCAATATCAACGGATACCGCTCAATACATCATCAACGGATGTCAGTGTACAATATCAACGGATAATCATTGACACTGTCTTCTATGATTAGCTGGGGATTAGCAGTTGATAAGGACATGTTTGACTGACAGATCACATGGGTTGATAGTAGATACAAAAAGCAGTATGGCAGCCATACTTTGGAAACACAGAAGAAAGAAGCATTCCATTTACACTATGAATACAAGAAAGGTGCAGGAGACATGTCTGAACACAAGGACAACCTTTCGGCTACATGTGTATTTGGAGTGTAGTAGCAAGTCAACTAGAATTAGATTAATATTATCTTATTCCAGTAGTACTTGTAAATCTTGGGATTTATAACCAAGTGTAGCCACTCTTTGTAGACTAAGAAAACAGATACATTTTGCTTAGGGTTTCTATTGAATATTCTTAGAAAGCAAAGAGTTGTAAAACAGAAGTTGTGTACTTTTGTATCACAGAGTTTTCTTTGAATAAAAGCTTCAGGTGGTGCATTTAACCACCTGATTTTTTATGTGTTTGTGCATTAATCTTTTTACAAGCAATTATCTAAGTATAGATTTCTGGAGTTCTTATCAGAAATTTATAAATATCAAGAATTGTATTCAACCCCCCCTTCTACAATTATACAAGTGTGTAATCTGGGAATAACAATTGGTATCAGAGCAAGCTTCTAACATATTTGAAGTTTAAAGATCAACACACTTCCAACATGTCTAAGAAGGATTATGGAGTAAAGATTCCAGTTCTTGATAGAGAAAATTACTTTCACTAGAAAGTAAAAATACGTCTACATCTCTCGTCTATTGATGAGGGCTTTGTGGATTGCATTGACAAGGGTCCTCACGTTCAAATGAAGACATCAACAAGAGTTGGCCTGGCTGAAGATGTGCCTGACACTCTCATTCCCAAACCTGTTTCTGAGTGGAGTCTTGAAGATATTGCAGAAGTCCACAAAGACAAAAAGACCATGAATATTCTGTTCAATGGTCTAGAAACAGACATGGTTGACAATGTTATTAACTGTACTACCGCCAAGGAAGTATGGGACACTGTTCAAACCCTGTGTAAAGGAACAGAACAGGTAAGGGAAAACAAGATGCAACTACTAATCCAACAGTATGAACATTTTCACTTTAAGAGTGGAGAAACATTGAATGATACATTTAGTAGATTTCAAAAGCTACTAAATGGTTTGAAACTGTATGGAAGAATCTATCAAGTTAAAGATTCTAATCTCAAATTTCTAAGATCACTGCCCAAGGAATGGAAGCCAATGACTGTTTCTCTAAGAAACACTCAAGAGTACAAGACATTTACTCTTGAAAGGCTCTATGGAACTTTAAAGACCTATGAGCTGGAAATGGAGCAGGATGAAGATATTGAGAAGTCTCAAAAGAAAAGTGGGTCAGTTGCACTTGTTGCCAACTTGGAGCAAAAGGAGGAAAGGACAGAAACTGCTAGTTCTACACCAAACAGGGAGGTTTGTAAAGGTAGAGCAGAATCAAGCAGGAGCAAGGAAAAGGTGTCTGAGGAATTGAATGCTCTTCAGCAGGATGAATTGGATGAGATAGATGAGCACTTAGCTTTTCTATCTAGGAGATTCTCTAAGCTGAAATTCAAGAGAAACTTTGGGGTGGCCAAGCCATTTAACAAGGATTTTTCCACAAGCAACTATGTGGATAAATCCAAAATTAAATGCTACAATTGTGGAATTGCTGGTCACATGATAAGTGAATGCAGGAAACCTAGATCTGAGAACAAGGGAAAGTCAACTGAGGCTGTTGACTATAAGAAGAAATATTTTGATCTTCTCAGGCAGAAAGGAAAGGCATTCTTGACCCAAGAGTATGACTGGGCTGTTGATGACAATCATTCTGATGATGATGTTGAGTTAGTCAACCTTGCTTTAATGGCTGATTCTGGAGAGCAGGAAGCAAGTTCAGCTAGCAATCAAGTATTTTCTACTAATCTCTCTGAGCTCACCAAAGAGGAATGCAATAGTGTTATAGATGAAATGTCTACTGAACTATATCACTTAAGTGTTACTCTTAAATCACTTACTAAAGAGAACAATAGGATTAAAGAGTCTAATCTGTTTTTAACTGATAGAAATGCTGCTCTAGAAACTCAATTTCTAGAATTTGAGAAAATGAGAGTTGATTGCAATAATGCTAAAAGTGAACTTGAAGCTGTGTTAAAAAGAGAACTGATTTTAAAAGACCAGCTTGAAAAAGAACAAGGGATAATTGCTAAATTTCAAAGTTGTAGGAATATTTCTCAAAACATAATAGACGTTCAGGGAATAGAATCGTTTGTGAAGGATACCTGGACTCAAAAGAAAAATGAGCTAGAACCTGGCCTTGAGGATCTAGAGACTATTTGTGAATCAACGGATAGTGATCATCCGTTGACAGATGAACCGTCAACGGATGAGAGGTATCCGTCGACTAACAAAAAGTTTGTTAGTAAGAAGGAACTTAAGAAACTGGATATCAAGTATGGTCCAGTCAACAAGAATTTTGTTAGTGGTGAGTGCAGCAAAACCAAATCCAGTGGGAAGGCTAAGGCAGGTGATTTACACAACAAAAAGGCTGTTGGTAAATCAGATAATGAAAAGGTAGAAATTGAGGATAAAAAGAAAAAGAATAGAAATGGTAAGATAGGCATCAACAAGAAAAACAATTACTCTCCTGACAAGTTTGCTCCTAGGAAAACTTGTAGTAATTGTAATAGTGTCAATCATCTATCTTCTAATTGCAAGATTGTCAACAAGGCTCCTGTTCATGTACCTCAACCAATGCCATGTATGCCTGCAATGCCTGTTATGCCTGGTTTGTATCAAAATGCTAGTTTTTCAAATCCATATGTGAACATGCCATATGTGTCTAATCCTTACTTTCAATCTATGAATGTGCCACAAATGTCATGGAACATACCTAACATGAATAATATGTATGCCAATTTTCCACACATGCATGCATCCAATATTCATGCAAATGAGCATTTGTCAAACCCCATCACTCAAGCATCTACACCTAAGTTGAAGAATGCTAAGAGTGCAAAGTCAAAGGCTAACAAGAAAGGACCCAAGGAAGCTTGGGTACCAAAATCAACTTGATTTGTTTTTGAAATGTGTGCAGGGAAACAGAAGGAATCTATGGTACCTAGACAGTTGATGCTCTAGGCACATGACAGGAGATTCAACCCTGCTCACAGAGTTCAAGGAAGGAGCTGGCCCTAGAATTACCTTTGGAGATGACAGCAAAGGATATACTAAGGGATATGGCCTGATTTCAAAAGACAATGTCATCATTGAAGAAGTGGCTTTAGTTGAAGGTTTGAAGCATAATTTGCTAAGTATCAGTCAGATTTGTGACAAAGACTATGAAGTAAAGTTCACAAAAGAAGCCTGTGTTGTTTCTGCCAAGGAAGACAACAATGTGGTATTGACAGGCTTTAGAAAAGGAAATGTTTACATAGCTGACTTCAATTCAGCATGCTCAGAATCCATTACTTGTCTCTTCAGCAAAGCAAGTAAGGATGAGAGTTGGCTATGGCATAAGAAGCTGTCACATTTGAATTTTAAAGTTATGAATGATTTGGTAAGAAAGGATCTTGCTAGAGGAATCCCTCAATTGGAGTTTGTCAGAGATGGGCTGTGTGATGCCTGCCAATTAGGGAAACAAAAGAAATCATCCTTCAAAAGCAAGACAGAGTCATCCATTGTTAAGCCTCTTCAATTGCTGCATATGGACTTATTTGGTCCAGTAAATGTCATGTCTATTTCAAAGAAGAAATACTGTCTGGTGATTGTAGATGATTTTTCTAAGTTCGCATGGACCTTCTTCCTGCACTCCAAGGATTGTGCAAGTGAAATCATCATCAATCACCTCAGAATACTAAACAATGGTTCTGAAGACAGAGTACAAAGAATCAGGAGTGACAATGGTACTGAATTCAAGAATTCCACAATGAAGATTTTCTGTGAAGAGAATGGAATTGTCCATGAGTTTTCTGCTGCTAGAACACCTCAACAAAATGGGGTTGTTGAAAGGAAAAACAGAATTCTCATTGAAGCAGCTAGAACAATGTTAAGTGAATCAAGGTTACCAACATATTTCTGGGCTGAAGCTGTCAACACTGCATGCTTTACTCAGAATATTTCCTTATCAGTTATTAACCAACAAGAAACCAACTTTAGCTTTCCTACATGTCTTTGGATGTAAGTGTTTTGTGCTAAGGAATCATGGAGATAACTTGGGCAAATTTGAAGCAAAGGCAGATGAAGCTATTTTCGTTGGATATGCAGCAGGGAAAGCCTACAAGGTCTACAATCTAAGAACCAACATTGTTATGGAATCTGTACATGTTGTGTTTGATGATCAAAAGATTCTAGGCCTAAATGATGAAGGTTACCATGAAAAGTTGGAATTTGAGAATGAAGGTGAAGGAAGAATGTACTATGATGATGATGAGGAAAATGAAGATCATGACCACAGAGATCCACCTAGAGCTGTTATACCAACTAGAAGTGATGCTTACACTGAAAATGAAGCATCCGTTGACAGTCATTCTGCAACATCCATTGACAGTCATTCTGCAACATTCGTTGACACTATTAGAGATGCATCCATTGACAGATATTCTCAAGCATCCGTCGACAGGCAAAATGATGCATCCACTGACAGTCAACTTCATAATTCAGCAAGGACAACAAACTCAGGGGGAGTTTCTCAAGGTCAAAATTCAATGCTAAATCAACATGATCATGCTCATGGAAATGAAGCAACCTCATCAAGATCAAACCTTCCACCTGCAAGAAAATGGACTAGAAATCATCCATTTGAGTTAATCATTGGTGAATCAAATTCAAGAGTCCAAACTAGAAGGGCCACTCAAGCAGAATGTCTATACAGTAGCTCCCTGTCTCAAGAGGAACCTAAGAAAGTGGAAGATGCCCTTCTAGATCCAGATTGGGTGTTAGCAATGCAAGAAGAGCTAAACCAATTTGAAAGAAATAAAGTATGGAAACTTGTGCCCAAACCTGATGATAGAAGTGTCATAGGTACTAAATGGGTTCTCAAGAATAAGACAGATGAAAATGGCATAATTGTGAGGAATAAAGCTAGATTAGTGGTAAAGGGCTACTCTCAAGAAGAAGGAATAGATTTTGATGAAACTTTTGCTCCAGTGGCAAGACTTGAGGCAATAAGAATCTTTCTAGCCTATGCAGCACATACCAATTTCAAAGTCTATCAGATGGATGTCAAAAGTGCCTTTCTAAATGGGGAACTGGAAGAAGAGGTCTATGTCCATCAACCTCCTGGCTTTGAGGAACCAGAATTTCCAGGATATGTATATCTTCTCATGAAAGCACTTTATGGTTTGAAGTAAGCACCAAGAGCCTGGTATGACACTTTATCTCAATTTCTTTTGGAGAACCACTTCAACAGAGGTACAGTAGATAAAACCTTATTTCATAGGAATATTAATGGCTCTTCAATACTTGTTCAAATCTATGTAGATGATATTATTTTTGGGTCTACAGATGAGAAGCTTTGCAAAAAGTTTGCCAAACTTATGCAAAGTAGGTATGAAATGAGCATGATGGGTGAATTAACTTACTTTCTTGGCCTACAAGTAAAGCAAGTTAATGAGGGCATTTTCATAAGTCAAACAAAATATATTTATGATCTCTTAAAGAAATTTGACTTAATGGATTGTACATCTGCTAAAACACCTATGGCCACTGCAACTAAACTTGAGTTGAATACTAAGGAAAAATCTGTGGACATCTCAAGCTATAGAGGCATGGTAGGTTCACTTCTATACCTAACAGCTAGTAGACCTGATATAATGTTTTCTTCTTGTCTTTGTGCTAGATTTCAAGCTGACCCTAGAGAGTCTCACTTAATAGCTATTAAAAGAATTTTTAGGTATCTCAAGGGAACACCAAACCTTGGCATTTGGTACCCAAGAGAATCTGGTTTTGATCTAACTGGCTATTCAGATGCAGATTATGCAGGTTGCAGAGTTGATAGGAAAAGTACTACAGGTTCCTGTCAATTTCTAGGAAACAGGCTTGTTTCATGGTTCAGTAAGAAACAAAACTCAGTCTCCACTTCTACAGCTGAAGCTGAGTACATTGCTGCTGGAAGCTGTTGTGCACAGATTCTTTGGATGAGAAACCAACTCATTGACTATGGTCTAAAAGTTGAGAAGATTCCAATTTTCTGTGACAACACAAGTGCTATTGCCATCACAGGGAATCCAGTGCAACATTCGAGAACCAAGCACATTGACATCAAATACCACTTCATTAGAGAACATGTGATGAATGGTACAGTGGAAATGCACTTTGTGCCAAGTGAAATGCAGCTTGCAGATATCTTCACCAAGCCTCTTGATGAATCCACATTCACAAGATTGGTAGGTGAGCTAGGTATGCTTAACTTGTCATAATTCCTAGTGATATTTGATTTCACTGCATTGAAGCTAGAAATATGTTTTGATTTACTTGAAAGTTAAAACTTTCAGAAAAATTTTCTGCAGAAATTTTGTCTAAGGCAAAATTAGCTTATCAACGGATATCCTTTTATCCGTTGATAGTATAAACACATTACTAGATTTTCGCATGTCAACGGGTAACAGGCTATCCACGTCATCAACGGATAAACTGTATCTCAACCGTTCATTCTATATCCGTTGATATACATTTTTTTTATATATAGCCGTTGGTAACCGTGTATATCTAATCATGGCTGTACTTATTTTCTTTTCATTTATTATCTGACAGTTACTTTTGACCAATGGAGTAATTACTTTTAATTATTTCATTTTTAATTCTTGAAAAATATAAAAGGCTGACTTGTACTCTCACATCTCACTTTTATTCATTTTCAAGCATATCAAAAGTTAACTGCATCTTCTTCTCTAAAACTCTCTGTAACCAAAGTTCAAACACTTCAATGGCGCCCATTGTTAAGATGATGTCCTCCACTGGGTTTACCTATGAGAAGAACAATTTCGCGGCCTTTGTTGACACAGTGAATGCTCCAGAAGCTTACCACACTTTGATGAGTTTCGTGAAGAAATGCAAACTGTCATATGCTATGACTGCCACCACTCCCTTAATCCACGAGGTAATTGAAGAAATGTGGACATCTGCTGAGTACAATGGCACAGACGGTACAATTGCTTTTTCTTTAAATGCTAAAAACTATGTAGTTAACTCTGATGTAATAACTGCTTGTTTAAAATTGCCTGAGAATAACTGTCTGAAAGTACCCACTGATGCTGAAATTGTTGCCATGCTTAATTCTATTAATTATGCCCTTAGTACTGAAAACTTAGGGAAAATTGTTAGGAAAGGAATGGTTAAAGAATGGAGCTATTTCTGTGATGCCTTCATTAAAACTTTTTCAGGCAAAATTAATAATTTTGATGCTGTTACCCAGTCCATGCTAACTATGATGTGTATGCTCTTAAATGATAAATTCTATAATTTTGGCACATTAGTTATGTATGAGATAGCTGCAAAGTTAGGTAAAAAGGAAACTAGGAGCAAGAATATCTACTTTGCTAGATTTTTAATGCTCTTAGCACTGCATGTATCTGAGAATGAGCTATCCATTGCTAACCCGGATAGCAAGTTCCCATGTTTTGTTCAGGAGAAGAGAGTCTTAAGTGACCTAATTTGAATGAACCTCAATGCAGGAGTACAATTGGTATATCTACCAATTGTTCAGGTAACTATTTCTAACTCTGAAACCCCTATCTCCAACCCCCAAATTTCTTTGCCTTCTAGTGTCACAATGGAGTCTGTAGTTGTGACCAAACAGGCTCCTACCAAAGTGACCAAATCCAGAGTTCCAAAATCACATTCTAGTAAGCAAACCTCAAGTGTCTCTCAAAAGACACCTGTTGTAAAATCTACCAAAACTCTTGAGGGGAGTGTGAAGGTGGTAGTGAGTGGTGAGGGACAGGGTGAACATCAAAGAAGCCCTAAGGATAAGGAAGGAGAGATGAGTGCAACCACCATTTCAGTCTCTCAAAAGACTGCTAATGTAACTACAAGCCAAATTCTAGTTACACTCTCTCAACAGAGTGTGACTACTGAATCAAGTTCCCCACAAGGAACACTGCACAAGAGGGTTAGAGACACAAATAGCCCACTCTCAAAAACCTATGGAAGAAGAGTGAAATCTAAAACCACAGGGGAATCATAGGGTGCACACACAGTACAGGAAACTGTACCTTCTCAAACTCAGTTTGATGTGGCTTCAATAAATGTGGAGTCACAGCCCCTTGATCTTAACCTTCAAATTGACACACATTACAATCCACCATCACCAACTCCATCTCTGGATGTGGATATGATATCGACATCAATTCCTGATTCTCCATATTTAATATTCTTGGAAAAGCCCCACTCTGCAATTGGTGGTCATCATCTTTTAGATGATTTGTTGGACCATCAATCTTCCCTTTCTGAAGATGAAGGTGATAGCAGTATTCATGATTGGAAATTTGCTAACAACTACACCTATCATCAACTTGATGTGGAAATCATAAGGCAATATAAATCTGCCCTGGCTGAGCACCAAGAAGCAGATCCACAGAGAAAGGTTGTTCTTCAACAGGCAATTGACTCCCTTAAGTTACAAAAGATGCAAATGGTGATTCAGAGAACCAACTTAGAGGAGATCAAACAAGAAATCAAGGATGTGAAGATCTCTGTGGATTCCAAGTTAGAGCAACTAGCTCCTACAGCCACTCAGAGGGTGTTGCAACAAAGGTTCATCAAAGAAGACACCCTGGCTAAGTCTGTGCAACTACTCAACTCAAGAGTGGAAAAGATGGAATCCCAGATGGAGCAATTTCTTCAACATCAAAAACTGCAAACCCAACTGCTAGAACAGTTAGTTGCAGCCCCAACTTCTAGTCAAACCCTTGATGCTAACAAAAAGGGGGAGAAAGTGGAAGAGGCTGTGGCAACTACAAGTCAAATCTTAATTTCTGAAAGAAGGGAAGCAGCAAGTGAGGGGGAGCAGCAGCCTACCATAGTGGTCAATCCACAGGACTTCATTGTCACAGCTTCCCCCAGCAAAACCAAACCTGTACAAGTAGCTCTATCTAAAGAGTTTGATTTCTCAAACTTGACAGAAGAGGAAAAGCTAGCCAAGATTGAAGCCCTGCAAAGGAAGAAAGAGGAGAACAATGAAAGAATAATGAGGACAGAAAGATTGATCAATGCATCTATTGTATCAAATCTGATCTCTAGCCAAACCTCAGCTCCAACAATATCTACCACAATTCTGAAGGTGCTCACTCCAGCAATTGTGGCTCCTACATTCTATGATGCTGAGCCTTCTCATGTTAAAGAATTTGAACCCTACATCAAAGCAAGACCCTACTCACCACCAAAAGCAAATGGGAAGAACAAGTTACAACTGGACTTTCCATTTCCCAAGGATGATGAAGAGAAGCTGATGGGTAAGCAAATTAAGGAATTCAAGGAGAAGACTAACAGTTGTGTAAGAGAATGGATGGCTGTAATCATAAGGAATGGAAAAGTTCTAAACATATCCAACAACCATCCTAGATTTGTTGAAGCCAAGAGAGAAGAGACTTCAAGGCTGCTAAGAGAATCTCAACCAAGCACTGAATATCAATATGAAAACTCAGATGAGAAGCAAGCAAGGCTGGCTCAAGAGTTAATGGATGAGGTAGAGGATGAAATGAGGGAACCTGAGGAAGTCCCCAAATCCAAAAGGAAAGGGAAATCAGTCCCCAAATCCAAATCTAAGAGAATGAAATCAAAGGCAAGGAGGCCTGTCTCTCCAGAAATTGAAAACAAGGAGACAGTTGGCTCATCACAACCTATTTCTGTAAAAGTATTCAACCCAGCTGTGAATTTCCATGGTGATCCTATAGTACCTAAAGAGGAACCAATGAATCTTGACTCCATTGAGGTTCCTTCATTCTTGCTGAAGCCTCAACAGAAGCCTATACAGAAGAAAAGGATACCAAGGAAGCAACCTTCAAAGGAACCAATTCAAGTTGCTAGGGTACCTGCTATTGTCAGGCAACCAATCTTGGAAAACAAGGATGATTTTATCTATCAGGCAGATATTGAAGAATACTCTGGCATGAATCTTTATCTGGATGAATTGTCAGAAGTAAGAGGAATTGACAAATATAAACATTTGCCTGAGAGATTGGTCTTTGTATACAAGGGAGGAAAGGAAAGGACATGGCCACTACAGAGGGTTCTTGGAGAAAATTATCTGACCTTAACCAAAGTGTTCTCTGCAATCAAGAGATACACAGGGTTCTCCAAGATAGCAAAAGGGGAGATACTGGACAGAATAGAACAGATAAGGAGAGAATGGAACTCACCATCAAGTCTACCAAGGAAGATGAAGATCCCATACAATGGACAGAAAATCCACCTTCAACCCTTCTGGATGATGGAGTTCAGGGATGAAGATGGTAACAGGAGATTCTTCAGGTTAGAAGACCAACTACCAAAGGCTAGTTCTCAATACCTGAGATGGTTACAACAAAAGCTAAATCCAAAGGTTGATGAAGAAGATGCCTTCTATAGGCAACTCCAAATACAGATTGAGTCCAACTCTGCCAAAGAAGGAAAATCAAGGGTGATGCCAACAAGAGAAAAGAAACAGTCTTAATCTGCTCAGTCTAGAGGAGCACTTCTCTGTAAATTTCTCAAACTTTCAGTTTTTAATTTTTGTAGCTTAATACAATTTTTGCATTGTTCTTTATATATCTTTAGGAATGTTTTGTTATCATCAAGGTCCTGAATTTATGCTTTATTGCCATCAAGTATAAATTGGGGGAGATTGTTAGGAATATGTTGTACTTGATGATAACTTCACAATCAATCAAATTGTATAAGGTTTTGTAGCTGTTAACGGATGAGGATTTATAACTCTATCCGTTGACAGGTAGCTCATCAACGGATGAGGTTTTGTAGCATACTGCAGTATCTCTATGTTATCAGTTGATAGTGTTTTTATCCACATTCATGTTGACCATCAACGGATAGGCAGAATAGGGTAGCCAATTGTAAATAAGCTATGCTATGTAATTCTGTCTAAGTGAAAGTGTATCAACAGATGAAGACAAAACTCTATCAACGGATACAACTCAAATCCACTCTATCAACGGATACAGCTCAAGTCTCAATATCAACGGATACCGCTCAATACATCATCAACGGATGTAAGTGTACAATATCAACGGATAATCATTGACACTGTCTTCTATGATTAGCTGGGGATTAGCAGTTGATAAGGACATGTTTGACTGACAGATCACATGGGTTGATAGTAGATACAAAAAGCAGTATGGCAGCCATACTTTGGAAACACAGAAGAAAGAAGCATTCCATTTACACTATGAATACAAGAAAGGTGCAGGAGACATGTCTGAACACAAGGACAACCTTTCGGCTACATGTGTATTTGGAGTGTAGTAGCAAGTCAACTAGAATTAGATTAATATTATCTTATTCCAGTAGTACTTGTAAATCTTGGGATTTATAACCAAGTGTAGCCACTCTTTGTAGACTAAGAAAACAGATACATTTTGCTTAGGATTTCTATTGAATATTCTTAGAAAGCAAAGAGTTGTAAAACAGAAGCTGTGTACTTTTGTATCACAGAGTTTTCTTCGAATAAAAGCTTCAGGTGGTGCATTTAACCACCTGATTTTTTATGTGTTTGTGCATTAATCTTTTTACAAGCAATTATCTAAGTATAGATTTCTGGAGTTCTTATCAGAAATTTATAAATATCAAGAATTGTATTCAACCCCCCCTTCTACAATTATACAAGTGTGTAATCTGGGAATAACAAAAGTATGATAGTAGCCTTCTCCCACGAGAAGTAAAGCTTACAACTTGAATAGAAAATACTGAATGAAAATAGTGTTGATGTTCTACCCTAAAAGTACTGAATAAAAAAAATGTGCATGTAAAAGTTCCTTTCAAAAGTAATGTATATATCGCCTTCTAAGACAAGGGGTTGTATTTATAGCCCCCACACCAAATCAATTATGAAAATCAAATATGATACAAAAATCTGTATGCTTCTCTTCCTCGCTCCATGGTGTCGCGGATAGTTGTATTATGGCGTCTCCGCAGTACCGCAAGCATCTCGCCAGGCAGGGACCAGAATTGTTAGCCCAACAATTTTTGTACATAGCCTCCAAAAATTCCGTTTTCAATCTCCATTCTTCATGTTTTTCACTCCAACTTTGCACCTTACTCAATCTTCAATATTTTGGCACCTTTTGCTCCATTTTCCACAAAAACACAATATTTGGGAAATTCGACTCTCTACCTGAAAATATGAATAAAACACATTAAAAGTTAACAAAACATGAGTCCAAACTCGAGATAAAGCCATAAATTAGAGCTCAAAATGATATAAAAATACCACTCATCAAAAAAATAAGCTAGCATAGAAGTCTAAAAACAACACCAAATTAAGGTCGAAAGAGCCCCAATTAAAGGATATGCAAGGAGATATCAATGGTGACTCAAAGACACAAGAAAAAACACTTAATGGACTGCCTAAAATGTGCAAGAAGGCTGCCTAAATAGAACTTGGCTGAATGTGTAAAATGAGCAAGAAATGTGGTATAAAACAATCTTAAAAGTTGTGTAAAAGATGAATAATGAAGTTTGTTTGCTAGATAGTTTTTATGGCTTTTGAAATTTGGGATATGGTGTGTATCCATAGAGGTTTTTACAGAATTTCTTTGGCTAAGAGGCATGAGGAAATAAATGCTGGAAGCATGATATTTATAGACAAAACTAGGAATTTTTTGATCAATGAACAAAAGACAAGTGTTACCTTTAAATAAAAAATATCAATATATTTATTTAAAGAGAGTAGGGAGCCTGAGATACATCTCAGGTATGTTCTTTGAGATACACAAATTTTGTATGCAAATATGGGGGGCATTTTTGTAAAATCATGATTCATTTAAAATTTTATTAATTACCCCTATGGGCCCAGTAAATTTAAAACTTATTTTTTCAAGTATCTTAGAAAACTTCCCTGAGATTAAACTCAGGGTCCTTTTTCTCTTATTTAAATTTATATTAACTAACTAAGTATTACCTTTAATAATTTTACTATATCAAATATATTTTTTCTTTTCTTAAAACATACATACATACATCCATCAATCAAAGAAGACATGATCGATCGAAACCATCGATAGAAGAACAGATAGAATCAATATTTACCCCAGCTATACGGCATCTTCAAAGGAAAATTCTTATTCCCCTTTATAATCCTCAATTCCGTTTTATCCCATTCTATCTTACTCGAATAAAATACCACTAAATTTAAAATATATATATATATATATATATATGTTAATCAATAACAAGATACATACTTAAATATTAATTAAATAATATATTCAAATCATTAAAAAAATATAGTTCAATAAACGCAAATTAAAAACTGATCTTGTGAATTCATCTACGTTGAAACCAATATTACTATCTATTTTTTTGTCAAAATACTATTTGTGTTATCTATCAACTAATAATCAATAACATAGTCAATTAATTGTATAAGCTTGCACAAAAATTTAAAATCAAATCGATTAGATAGATAATTCAAATTTATTAAATATATAAACTAAGAATTAGACTTATTATATTTTATTTTAGAAACTGAATAAATTGAAATAATACGGAGTGCAATTAAATCAATATAAATTAATTAGTTAATAACTTAATATGTATATAAAGTATTTATATTAGAAATTCTGACTAAAAATACTAATATTACATTTTTCTCATCTAGATATTATAGGTACTTATTTGACAATTGCGTATTATGTAAAAGACCAAAAATAATTGACAAGAAAAATATTTTCGAGAAAATGCAAATATTATAAATACATGTTAGTATCTTACACAGAGCAAAAGTGAATTATCTCCAAAATCTTTATATTTATATTTTTTTTAAAAATATTGCTTTTTGAAAGAAAGAGTAAAAAATATTTGGAATACCCACGTGTGAATCGCATAATCCATCGATAGATATAATCAAAAAATATTTATTATTTTTATTAAACGAATTTTAAAGGAAAAAAAAGGTTAGAAAAACTTTAAGGTCCTATAGCATTAAAATGGTTCCACAAACTAACATATGAAAATTTGGTTAAATGCTAAAAAGATTATTTCAACTCAGACTTAATTTTCAAGTAGATCATTTAACTCAAAAAATATGCAGTTAAATCACTAAACTATTTAAACCTTTCAATAAAATTATTGCTGTTAAAAATCGTCAAAAATCAAACGAAAATGTTATGTGGAAGCTGATGTGACTCTTTAATAACTAAAATATTATTCAACTCAGACCGAAATTGCAAATGGATCATCCAACTAAAAAAACTTGCAATCAAATTATTAAACAATTTGTTAATTTTATCTTTCTGATTAAAATACCTTTCAATAAATAAATAATTTTAAAATTATATTAATTTGAAAGGCATTTAGTTTGTATACAATTAGTAAGAAAATAGTACATCATCCAGGTTATATTAATTTAGAAAATATTTAATTTGTAACTAGTAATAACAATAATAATGTATTTGATATAAATAATTAAATATCAATTTTTAGTAATATTGATCTACACTAGTAATGTGATTCTTAAGAGAATAAGAATATATAAAAAGATTTGATGATTTTATACGATATCAACTAAAACTCAAATTATTTCATAGTTGGAATTACATGATTTGTAGGTTATTTACTCAGTAATAATAATATTATTCAATGTCTAATTTTTTTACATTTATTTAATTTAAAAAAGAAAAATAATTACAAATCTATACTATTATATTAAAACAAAAACATTGAAAGTTTTGTCGGTTTGATTTTCGCCACGATTATCCTAATCATTAAAATAAATAATATAATTAATGGTAATTAGCCGATTGCGTTTATCACGTTTACTTTTAGTTGAAGATTTTACCTTTTTATAAACATCTAAAAATATCAATTGTACCATATCTTACAATCATCAATACTTTTTTTCCTTATTAAAACACTTTATCTTTTAATTTAAAACTAATCTTGCAATCATTAATATATATCCAAAAATATTATACCATATCAACCGATCATTAATAAAATATATTAAAAATTCATATATGTTTTCTATAACAAGGAAACATGAGTTTAATTATTTATATTTTGATTCAGTAGTTCAACAATACAATGAATAATTACCGTTAGATTTTTAGTAGTAAAAAAAAACCGTTAAATCAAATAATAAAGTATGTTATATGATTAAATTACTTTATGAAAGATTTAAGGTAAGAAACTCGACATATCTAATCCCGTTAATCCATCTTGAGGAGACTCAGTCCAAGATTCATCGTCATTCACATCAAACAGTTGCCATAGAGCCATACAATTCCACGGTTTCGATAAAGTTGCACCAGAGCTTGTTTCCAAGAACCTTGGGCTTCAAGTAATAAGTAAGAACCTTGGGCTTCAAGTAATAAGTAATAAGCTCTTGATCGTTCGAAAGGAACCGGAATCCAGGAGCTAACTTTAATCTTTCAGCCATCACCATTCACCATTAGAAATTTAATCAAAGAGTTTTTTATCACGAGAGAGAAAGTAGAGAGTAGAGAGAGAGAGAAAAAAAAAAGAGGGAGAGAGAGAGAAGATGTAGAGAGGAGAGAGAAATATATTTTATTAGAGAGAGATAGATTTTGTTATAATGCGTTTGAGAATAGATGTAGACCCTATTACCATGTATATATACGCAAATCGTATTTGTTGTTTAGTAAAACTTTCCACGTGGTAAAACTCTCCTTACACATGATCATATATCATTTCTTTCCTATTTACAATCACATTAGGAAAACTGCCTCATCTTTGTAGCGCCTTTAGTCAGGACTCGGGTCTAAGCCTAATTACAAATTCACCTATCGAATACTCTATGTGTGTAAATTTAAAGTGACAATTTTTAGTAATTAAAATATTTGTTCAAAAAAAATATATTCCGATAATATTTTTTTTTCAAAAATCGTTTTTGGAAGATTATTCCCCTTTTAAAAGATGAAGTCGTGATTTTTCTCATAAAAAAATCCTCCCCTAAAAATCTATACTATATTATAATTACTAATAACTAACCAATTACTTTTTTCAGCAAAAACATGTTACGTTTTCTATTCCCTCTAACTAAAATCTTTTCATTTCCAATGGGCAATTATATTTAATAAAATAAAATAACAATATTATAATTACTAGTAACTAACCAATTATCTTTTTTAGCTAAAACACGTTATCTTTTCAATTTTCTTTAATTAAAACCTCTTTTTTTTCCAATAATATCATGGAGGGTTCTATTTAATATAATAAAATATTAATATCATAATTACTAATAATTAACCTACTACCCTTTTCAGCTAAAATGTATCATATTTTCTATATTTTCTAGGTAAGATATCTCTTTTTCTAGTATTACGGGCAATATATCTACACAATTATATTAAATACCGTACACCTATACTATCTACCTATCTATACTATTATATTAAAGCCGAAACATTAAAAGTTTTGATTTTCGGTTTGGTTATCCCATTTATTTTGGTTTTCACAGATAATTAAATTATAAAAATAACTTAAAAAGCTAATTACTAAGGTTAACGTAATTATATTCAGATTAAAATTCCTTTATCCATATTGAGCTTCTACTTGGACTCTCTTTTCAGCTCCAACAATTCAATTACCCATTTTTTCTAAAGATTTTACTTCTAATTGAAACACTTTACCATTTAATTTAAAACTAATATTACAATAATTAATATATATCCAAAATATCACACCATATCTTTCCGTAATTATTTTAGTAGTAATTTTTGTAATTAAAACAAGTTACTTTTTAATTTAAAATTAATCTTGCGATAACTAATATACACCCAAAAATATCTCACCATATATTCAAATCATTATTTTTAGTAATAAATAAGAATCGTTAGATCTAATAATAAGATATATTATATGAATAATTTACTAAAAATTCAAAGTTAGAACCCGTCAACGACATTTTTAATTTAGAATTTTACAAAATAAATTTCAAACCATGCATATAATTATATAAATTTATATTAAATTAAAATTAAAAAATTATTAAAAATAAGGATTATATAAAAACATAATTATAATGTTAAATAAATTTTATAACCTATTAAAAGAAACCCGTGCTTCGCACGGGTTATAATAAAAGCCGAAACATTGAAAGTTTTGGTACCTGTTTTTTTGGTACTAAATGAATTTACTTATTTACCCTTCATTATAAAGAAAAATAAATACACCTAAAATAAATAATAACATAATATAATTAATGGTAATTAGTCAAGATATTAGCTTTTATAAACACATAAAAACATCAATAGTATAATATCTTTTGTATTTCCTTTCGAATTAAAACACGTTATAATTAATGGTATTTAGTCGATTAACATAATAAAATTAATGGTAATTAGTCGATTGCCTTTTTCACATTAGTATAATAAAATTAATGGTAATTAGTCGATTTCCTTTTTCACATTTACTTTTAGTTAAACATATTACCTTTTATAAACAACTAAAAACATCAATCGTATCATATCTTTCGATCATTAATATTTTTCTTTCGAATTAAGACACGTTACCTTTTTAATTTAAAACAATCTTACAATCATTAATATATAACCGAAAATATCAAACCATAATTTTCAAGAAAAATATAACACCTAAAATAAATAATAACATAATATATTTAATGGTAATTAGTCGATTGCTTTTTTCACATTTAATTTTAGTTGAAGATATTACCTTATATAAACACATAAAAAGATCAATCGTATCATACCTTTCAATCATTAATATTTTCTTTATAATTAAAACACGTTACCTTTTTAATTTACAACAAATCTTACAATAATTAATATATACCCGAAAATATCACAGCATATTTCTCAATTATTAATAAAATATATTAAAAATCGTATACGTTATTTATAATAATGAAACATTAGTATAATTTAGAAACATGAGTATGTTAAATTATATTAAATTAAAATTAAAATAATATATTAAAATAATGATTATATAAAAACATAATTATAATATTAAATAAAATTTATAATATAATATAAGAAACCCGTGCATTGCACGGGTTATAAACTAGTACTATTATATTAAAACCGAAACATTGAAAGTTTTTCGAATTGGTTTTCGATACGGTTATCCTATTTACTCCTTCCGTCATATCTTACATGTCACTTTTGACTTCTTAGTGGTCAAATTGACCAAATTTTGACTAAATATTAAAAATTATTCCGATATTATTTTTGAAGACTGAAAGTTGCACTGTGACATAGATTAGATGTACCTTTTAATGATATAACCTTTTTTAATTTTTTCCAGTTATATTATATATAATATATATATATATATATATTTCAGTTAAATTTTGGTCAATTTAACCAATCAAAAATAAAAAAGGACATGTATTTTGGGACGGGGGTATTAAAATAAATAATACTAATATAATGGAAATTAGTCGTTTGCCATTTTCACGTTACTTTTAGTTAAAAAAATTATCTTTTATAAACACCTAAAAACATCAATCGTAGCATATCTTCCAATAATTTATATTTCTTTCTATTTAAGAATGTTACCTTTTAATTTAAAATTAATCTTGCAATCATTAATATAAAACTCAAAAATTTACACCATATTTTTCAATCATTAATAAAATATATTGAAAATTCGTATACATTTTCCGAAACACTAAAAGTTTGTCGGTAACCGAAACATTGAAATTTTGTCGATTTGGTTTTCGGTACGATTATCCTATTTATTAAAATAAATAATACTAATATAAATGTAATTAGTCGATTGCCATTTTTACATTTACTTTTAGTTAAAAAAAATTACCTTTTATAAACACCTAAAAACTTTAATCGTACTATATCTTCCAATCATTTATATTTCTTTTCTTATTAAAACACATTATCTTTTAATTTAAAACAAATCATGCAATCATTCATTGTACCCAAAAATATCACACCATATTTTACAATTAATATATTAAAAATTCGTAATTTTGTCGGTTTGGTTTTCGGTACGATCATTCTAATTATTAAAATAAATAATAAAATATAATAACAAATGGTAATTAGTCAATTGTCTTTTCACGTTTACTTTTAATTGAAAATATTATCTTTTATAAACACCTAAAAACATTAATTGTACCATATCTTCCAATCACTATCATTTCTTTTCTAACTAAAACACATTATCTTTTAATTAAATTAATCTTGTAATCATTAATATATGCCCAAAGATTTCAAACCATATCTTCCCATCATTAAAAAAATATATTAAATATCCGTGTATGTTATTTATAATAAGGAAACATGAATATAATCAGTAAACATTAGTACGTTAAATTATATTAAATTCAATTTAAAAAACTTAATAAAAATAATGATTATGTAAAAATATAACTATAAAATTAAATAAAAGATTATTATATATCAAAAGAAATCCGTGCATCGCACAAGTTATAAGCTAGTTTATTTAATGACTTGATTATAAGTTTTTGAGTTCGGTAACCCACTTACAAGTTGGGCATCAGTTTTTTTTTTTGACAGGAATGACAATTTTCATTCAAAAAGAAACATATAATACATCTGAAAAGATAATAAAAGCTCATCATCTAACCGTAAGGTATGCTTAACCAATCCATGGGTCTAACGACCCATAAGAAAGAGATTCACTCAGAAGTTTAGATAATAAAACCTTTATATCCACCAAAAAAAGCCTCGTTAAAAAACCCCACAAGAGCAAAACCCTATGGAAAAAAAACTCAAGCAGGGAAAAAGAGTGCCCTACTAAATAAATGAGTACATCATTATACAA
Organism: Saposhnikovia divaricata; assembly: GCA_036435485.1. NCBI lineage: Eukaryota > Viridiplantae > Streptophyta > Magnoliopsida > Apiales > Apiaceae > Saposhnikovia > Saposhnikovia divaricata. The sequence goes on from CM071598.1 coordinate 65,656,384, forward strand.
AAGTCTAATAATTAAATGACTAGAAACTTCTTGATTCTTCAGCTTGATTAATCCACTATAGTAATCCATAATCCCGCATTCATCCATCTTCTCACACTTCTTCCCACCAAAATAGGTATCTTATTGATTCCCCGAAAACCCAAAATTCTGGCATCATCCATCTTCTCATTCCACTTCTTCCCACCAAAGGGGAACTAAAAATATCAACAAAATAACCACAAAAATAAAACTATGTCAAGGAACTATTAATCGAATATACATTAAATAATATACATAATAAAAGTGAATAATTTTATGTATCTAACCAAAGGAGTCTCCTTTAGTTAGGCATATAAAACGTCAATTTCTCATAAAAGATTAACTAGAAAGTCATCTAAAATGACAACAAATTCGTCAACTGACGAAAGATTACAAACACCAATAAATGGTCCAAAAGCCAAAAAAATATGGCACACCCTTTATAGGCACAAAATCCATATAAAATGGAACAATAAGTATTTGCCTTAAAATTTTAAAAGCATAAAAACTCATCATATAGGACAAAATATTTTTCCTTTGAAAACTGAAAAGATGATTGTAAAAAACAATTAATTCATATAATAAGTACATAAAATAGCACATAAAAGCTGATATATAACATGGTAACTCTAAAATTAAATAACACTTAATGATAGTAAGTACCAAACAATTAAGCGAAATCAAAACACCAATAGGTATATAAAAAGTCACAATAAGTATTTACCATAAAAAGTATAACCACATTTTTATTTAAAAGATAAATGATATTTAACAATTTAAGAAACAAAATAATATTGACATTTTATTACTAAAGAGTCGATCATCAATTATGAAATATAACTCATAATTAAATATCATTTAAGACTAAAGAATAAAATAAATGTAAGCATTTAAAAAGTACTTATTCAAAATTAAACAATAATTAAATAGGAGAGTAAACTAAGGAACTAATTTACTTACATTATTAAGCAATTAATAAAAATGGTCAAAGCTAAATTAAAGCAATTCAAAAAAATGAGCAACTAAATACTTCAATTAAGCAATTATGATTAATCAATATAATTAAGTCATAAGCAATTATGATTTAATCAATTTAAATAAATCAACTTAAGATCGCTCAACTGGTGAGTTGACTTACTGAGTCAGAACCCAAGTTCACTGAGTATATGCCAATTATTAGAAATGATGCATTTTAACTAAAAACACTTAAATCATGACTAAATGAAACAATATATTAAAGACACATTTAATGCACATAAAAATTTAAGCTAATTAGTTGGTACAAACATGCCATGAGCATCTGATTTAAATGAATATAAAAACCTCCCCATTACAAAACATTCATAACAAACGAAAAGTTAACCCAAATAAATCAAGAAACAACAATCAATTATTAAATTAAGAATGCATGTAAATTTTGAGGAGGGGACAACAACCACACAATCATAAGTCAGATGCACCATTTAGACAGATAATTTTGATAAGGCAACCACATATAGGAGTTTAAAAACATAGTCATATAGAGAATTCATGTATCATATCTTAACTGATTTGAACAAGTCAAATAGCACTTAAGGGAACAAATACTAAGACAAACAACACACCAGGTGTTTGTGGACACCAAACACATTTTCTACAGAATGTAATTTCATAATATTTATGATTGACAAGTTTTCCTGTAAGAATCATTTGAGCATCAAACAATTACACAATAGGGCTAGTTGATCATACAGAGCTGATAATCTCAATAATTCACAGTTGGACAAAAATGTCAAAATCTAGCAAGAGCACATTTAAATTAACACCGAAAAACATTAATATTAACTGTATATCAATGGACCATAAGTGAGTATTAAGATTTGAGAGAGTGCACCTTTGTTGTGGTGGTAATGCACACAACAAACATCCTATTTTTCATAATATACGATTTTTAAGCAAACTAAAGCTATATCAAACACAATCCATCATACTCCAATCACTGGACTCACTGAGTTACCACCGAATTGATCCATTTTGACCACAATTCAACACAGAACCTTCACCTTTCTCCACGAACAACCAATCCGATCAAGAACCGAAACCGGTGAATCAGTTAGACGCCGATGATGACGACGGGTGGTGCCATCGCGATCGATCTTCGATGCCGGTAAATGATGAGGATTCTTGTCCAAAGCTTCGATGTATTTCTGCCTTCGAATCTCAAAAATCATTTTAGTTGGGCATTAGTTGAATGATCAATTCGGGATATAATTCCTTCAATTTATACACCATTTTCTTATTGGGCTTTTATAATTACCTAACTTAACTACCGAGCTTTTAAATATACTACCTTACCTTTCTAAAATTAAAAAACTACGGCCCATACTATCATTTTTTTAAAAAAAATGTTATTTTCAGTTATAAGACCCTCCCGCTTTCTTTCATTCACTCCAGAACCACAGTCTCTCTTATTCACGCAACTTGAAGCTTCAGTGCTTCTTAGCTCTTCTCCTTCAGTTAGTTGGTCCCGTAGGGGCAAATTCACGATGACTTTAAGTTGAATCGAAGCGGCGGCAAGAGTTTTACGACGGCAATTGAGATTTGTAAGTTTATTTATGTGTTTTATGTATGTATGTATGCAAAATTGGTAGTGGTATAGAGATAGAGATCAAATTTAGAGGAGAGATTTTGTTATAGAATGAGAAAGTATGTATGTATGTCCATTTATGTGTTTAATGTATGTATATGTTAGAATTGTAGTATAGGATGATTGTTTATGTGTGTTTGAACTGGATATATAGAGAAGGATTAAGTGCGAGATCAGGAACAAAATTGTGATGAAATTCTGTTGCGTATCGATTTGATGAACTAGCTGTTTGATTTGTGTATGTATATATGAAGAATTGACAGTGATGTAGAGATTGGGATCACATTCAGAGGAGATATTTTGTTATAGAATGAGAAAGTATGTATGTATGTTTTTATGCGTTTTATGTATGTATATGTGTAGAATTGTAGCATAGAATGATTGTAGTGTGATTTGAATTGAATATATAGAAAAGGATTAATCATGAGATAAGGAACAAATATAGATGAAATTCAGTTGTGTATTGATCTGATGCACTCCCTAACTATTTGTTCGAGTGTAGTTTTGTATTTTAGCAATTGCCTGCGTATTTACGATATAATGCTAATAGTCGATTTAAACTTTGTTTAGCATTTTGCGGGTTTGATGATGTTCTTAATTCTTAGGATGAAATCCAGTTGCGTATTGATCTGATCGTCATGAAAGCATCATAAAGGCAAGAAAAGTATACCCTGAAGTACCACATGGATTTTGCATCTTTCATCTCTTGAACAACCTAAAAAGTAAGTTCAAGAAGAAATCGAACAAGATAAAAGGATGATTTCTTTAATGCTGCCAATGCATACACTATCAAGAAATTTAAGTATCACATAAACCAACTTGCAAAGATTGACAGCAAGATTCAACCATTTTTAGAGCAAGTTGGATATGACAAATGGGCAAGGGTTTACTCAACAAATAATAGATACTCGAACTTGACATCTAACATTGCAGAATCTCTAAATGCTGTAATCACAAAGATAAGAGAGTTGCTGATATGTACAATGTTATAGTCTTTGCGTGCTTTGGTACAAAAGTGGAGTTGGACAAACAAGAAAATAGCAAATGACACCTCAACAAAATTGACAAACAAGTATGAGCAGATACTAAAGAACAATTACTTGTACTCAAAAAATATCACGGTATTTATCTGACTACTTTAATATTTTAGCTCTTACTAGTTCTATCAGTTGCAACCATGGTTGCAGAAGTTGCAAACATGGCAGCAACCATGGTTGTAGAAGTTGCAAACATAGTTGCAACCTTTATCATTCTTGTTTAAAATAATGTTAAATCAACAGGTGAATCCATCAAATGACTCGGTGTTCGAAGTTTGTAATGCAAACAAAAAATCTATTGTTAATTTGGTTACCAAAAGTTGTACATGCAACGGTGATTCTCAGTATTGTTTCAACAAAATTTCATAAATAATTGTTCTTCGTTTATCTTTATATGATATATATTTGTATCGTAAAACAGGTTTCAGATGGATCAACTTCCTTGTACACATGCAAATATGCAATTGCTATTTTGTAGAAAGTAAATCATGATCCTTATGATTATTGTTCAACATAATACACAAAAAAAGCAATGATTGTTGCATATAAAGAATTGGTATATCCAGTTGACAAGAAAGGCACATGAAAAGTACCAGATGATATCAAAGCGAGAACAATGTATCCCCCAAAAGGCAGAATCAGAATAGGAAGACCAAAAATGAGAAGGCGCAAAATTGCGTTATAGACAAATATACCAATTCAACAATTCAAATGCGGGAACTGCGGTCAATGCGGACATAACAGAAGAACTTGTAGAAACCCGTCATCGAAATAAGTAAATTAGTTATTTACAAACTAAGTTACAAATACTGTTACAAATGCTGAATTGCTAAGTTGATTAAGTTTAAAGTAGTAATGGAACTTATTTGAAATGTGTTTCTAAATGTTCAAGTTTTTTGTTTATTTTGAGTAAAAGTGCAAAATTGCTATAACCATGTTGCAACCTTTGCAACCATGGTTGTAACTTTTACAACCTTGTTTGCAACATTTACAAACAAGGTTGCAAATGTTGCAACTGATCGAGATAGTTGAATCTTACTATTAAGATAGGTGCCCCTATGGGGCCTATTTCACATATATTCAAATTTTATTCATATTACCAGTTGAGAACCATAAATTATTGTACTTTGTATAAAATCATAAAATCTCAAACAATGAACCATTACCAAACGAAGACCAAAAAAGAGATGGCGCAAAGCTGCGTGGGAGACAGATATACCAATTCAACAATTCAAATGCGGGAACTACGGTCAATATGGACATAATTACTGCGTGAGAACTACAGTCAATTCAACAATGCAAAGTTTTTGGTTTATTTTGAGTAAAATTGCAAAATTGTTGCAACCATGTTGCAACCTTTACAATCATGGTTGTAACTTTTGCAACCTTCTTTGCAACATTTGCAAACAAGGTTGCAAATGTTACAACTAATCGAGATAGTTGAATCTTACTATTAAGATGGGTGCCCCTACGGGGCCTATTCCACATAAATTCAAATTTTATTTATATTACAAGTTGAGGACCATACATTATTGAACCATTACCAAATATTAATAATTGCATAAAATCTCTAAACAACGAACCATTACCATACATAGTTGCAAAACAAAGTTTCTATTAAACTTTGAAACATTAATTATCAAATTCCTCGAACCAAAAGAACTACATAGTTATGTCAGCAACATTGTTTTCTACTACCTAATGTCATAAAATAAAAAAACAACTCATTTATTCACATCTCTCGCTTTTCTCTTTCTCCCATATGTCTTTGTTGTTGGAGCCTTTGTTGATGGAGCCTTATTGGAGCCTTTGTTTTTTTGGAGCCTTTATTGATGGAGCCTTTGTTGTTGGAGCTTGGCTGACTTGTGATCTTTAAATGGAAGAATATAATCCATCCGCTGCAGTATTATGAATAACATGTGTGAGCCATGTGTGAGCCTTTACAAATATATAATTATAAGCTGCAACCATGTTTGCAACCTTTGCAACCATGGTTGCAAAGGCTGTAAATATGGTTGCAAAGGCTGTAAATATGGTTGCAAAGGTTGCAACTGATAGAAATAGACAGTTAAGCTAAGTACCCCTACGAGGCCTGTACTGATATCACAAACAAGGATACATAGGAGTCAGAAAATACCTCATTAACATAAATTGAATTAGCATGGATGGCTACTTGGGCCTCTTATCTTTGACCGTTGCCTTGAATTTTGTAATTTTTTTTGTTTTGAAGGCATTATAGTTTTGGATGTTGAACCTGGGGAAGCCTCATCGACGGAAATCGAATCATCTTGGATGGCTGGCCTAGCCCTCTTAGTTTTCAAGGGTGCCTTGGATTTTTTAGTTATCTTTTGTTTTGGCTGCATATCTGATTTCGATGTTGAACTCGGGGAAGATAGGAACCTTGTATGAACCATGTTTCAACTATCAAAATACATATGCATCAATAAACTGTTAATACAGAAATAAACAAAACTTTCGCAAATAAGATATAAACGATAGAAAACATAATACAAAATTGATAGAAGATCACTAAATGAGATATAAGATTCACTTCATTCGACTAGTCACTTATAAAAACATTTAAATAAGAAAAATAACATCGACTCATTTACAAGTTCTCGACTTATCAACAAGCCTACATAATCTCATAACTTAATTGTAAGATGTCTGCCCCTTCGGGGCCTCGACTACACAGTATAAAACTGACTTAAGATCTTAAATTATTCATAAATTTCACTACATTTAACTAGTCGCTTATACCAAAACCTAAACAAGTAAAATAGTATCGATTCATTTACAAGTTCTCGAGTTATCAACAAGCCTACATAATCTCGGAACTTAATTATAAGATGTATGCCCTTGCGGGGCCTCGACTACACAATAGATCACTAAATGATTTATAAATTTCACTCTATTCGACTAGTCGCTTATAACAAAATCCAAACAAGTAAAATAGTATCGACTCATCAACAAGTTCTCGACTCATCAACAAGACAACATAATCTCGAAAACTTAATTGAAACTATACGTAATTAGGTTTATATTTTTGTGCAATAATTACATAAACAAAATTTCAAATTAAGACAAAATAATAGGGCTATAATTACACTTGTAGTTAACGAAACAACTACACAGAGCAATTAGCAACTAATTTAAACACTTAAGTCACAAATAAACAAGTGTTTACACTTGTAAACACATAACAAGCCTTAAATAATTATAAAATCATTCTGAAACTCCAATCAATAAATCGTGCATGTGTGTGTACGTGAGAAAGAGAGATAGAGAAAGATAGAGATAGAGATAGATAGAGAGAGAGAGAGAGCGATAGAGAGAGAGAGAGATAGAGAGAGTACGGATTGAGATAATCGGAGCAATCGAGGTCGCCGGAGAAGAAGTAGAATCTTCGAACTTCCGTGAATGAAGGAGCAAAAGACCAGATGAATGCTTGTTGCTGTTAATGGAGAGGACAGTCGAACAAAGAAGAAGAAGGTTGAACAAAGAACAAAGAAGCAGAAGAGGGAGCGTGTTTTTTAAAAAACAGAAAGTTAAAAGTGAGGGTAACAGTAAAAATAAAGAACGATAATATAGAATTGTAATAGTAATTGAGGCATGATAAAAGTAGTTAGAAAAGTTAAAAACATATGTACTTTTGTAAATTTCTCTTTCTTATTTTGCAAGTGAGATGGGATGACGAAATAATATTTAACGGAGTTCCATTAAAATCAAACTAAACTTAAGGGATATGAAATTTGTTGAACTTAAGTATATGAAATTTGTTCATGTTCATTGTTTGGTGACATATTAGATGGTTTAATTAGTTATGTTAAGAATTTAAAAAGTTTATTGAGTTTAATAATCCATTTGAAAGTTATACGTTAGTTGAGTGATTAAAATGTTATTTTACCTACGAAAATCACATTACTACACGGCATCAGTTAACGGGGCTGTAACCTCTCTGTTTCTCCCATCCGCTTCCAAACTAACGTCGTCTACAACTCCCTCCTCAGATACTACCCTCACTCACTAACGTCCGTCGATGGCGTCGTGTGACGACGATTTCTCTCTCCTTGACGGTAACGCAACTAATTCTAACGCCCAATCTAACCCTAACCCTAATCTCCACCACCGCCTCGCCGCCTCTCATCACCAACAATCATTTTCTCACCGTTTCTCCAAGGCCACTCCGATCCACGCGCCGCCGCCTGTCCAATCGTTAATTCAACCGATTCTTCAACCTCACGTGGAGAGTTCCAAGGATTTGTCCGGCGACGATGACGGCGATGCAGAGGGATATAGCGATGGCGCGTTCTGTTCACAGCCTGATCCCAAGTCATTTCACGGTGCGATTCCGTTTTCGAGTGATAACGATCAGGTTCAATTTGAGAATGAGACTGATATTACTAGATCTAGAATTAATCACGAGAAACGAAGCGATCGCGAGGAGCTTAGCGATGGAGGCACGCCGTATAGTTACAAAAGATCGAAACTTGTGACGGCGATTACGTCGGCTGGTGGAAGTGGAGAGTACAGGAAGGATCGAGAGGAGTGGAGCGATACGGCTATTGCTTGTCTTCTTGATGCGTATACGGATAAGTTTATGCAGCTTAATAGAGGGAATTTGAGAGGGAGAGATTGGGAGGAAGTAGCTGGAAATGTTAGTGAGAGGTGTGAGAAGCAATGTAAGAGTGTTGAACAGTGTAAGAATAAGGTGGATAATTTGAAGAAGAGGTATAAGTTGGAGAGGCATCGGATGAGTAATGGCGGGATTTCCGCGAGTCATTGGCCTTGGTTTAAGAAGATGGAGGTGATTGTTGGTAATGCGTTACCCATTAAAACTGTTTCCGAAGAAGATAAGTCTATTGGTGGATCCGCATCGTCACTTAAACCATCCAAGAGGTATTCGTTGTTAGTTGTTAATGCATGTTTATATTGCAGTATGAATCGTTATTGTATTGTTATATTGTTTATATTCTTTCCCTTTTTTTTTGTCAATGACAATTCAGACAGTCTTTTCCTAAGGATTGGTGTTGCATTTTATCAGTTAGGGGAGACTTGTCGTAATTTAAACAATTTTACTGACATTTGTACCTTAACTTTAGCTGCTCTCCAATTATTCTTTTGTTTGTTTCTTTCGATTTCAGTCCTAAATAGCTCTTATTATTTGGCACACGTTTTTTTAATCCTTTTGATGTCTTATCACCCTGATGTTTTGGATCCATTTGAAGTGTTATTCTCTACAGCATTTAGTTCTCGGAAGTTGTACGATTATTATTTTAGTACATCGTTTCTACTTGCTTACTAAATTGAATATTGATGTAAATATATGTTTATACATACTTTTTGGTGGTCTGTGTAATTAGAGGCAAACATATACTCAAATTGACGACTACATTATATTTGTTTGGTAGATATGGGACAGCTACTTCCAGCCCAAGTGCTCAAATTACTAACACGAAGACAAAACCGACGACCAACCCTAAGTGGCGGAGAGTAGTCTTTAAAATTAGTGGTGGTTCCTTGGCTGGTTCTGGATCTCACAGCATAGACCCAAAGGTTTTTTAATATCATTTATGCAGATTTATAGATGCCATGCCTTATTCTGGACCTGTAAATTTGTTTCTTAGTGTGAAAACTTGTTCCAATGCACATAGGACACCCACCCACACGTGTGTGTTGTGTGTGTGCTTGGGAGAGGGGGGGGGGGATTAATTTAATTAGATTCAGGTGGTAAACCCTGGCATTCTGTATCCCTAAGAGCCTATAATCTGAGTTATTACTGTTTAATTTAATAGGTGGCAATGCTGATTGCTAGAGAAGTTTCAATGGCTTGTCACATTGGTGTTGAGGTATATATCCTTTCAGACAATCTTTTAGTTCCAACATCTTCCTTTTGGCTATTTCCTGATTTTTACAGGCAAACTGAACATCTTTATCTCAATCCTTACTCCTTAGGTGGCAATAGTTGTTGGTGGCCGTAACTTCTTTTGTGGAGACACCTGGGTAACAGAAACTGGTTTAGACAGATGTACTGCATATCAAATAGGGTAACGGAATCATGGCCTATATTTTTGCACAGCCTCTTTTCATAGTATATAATCTAGTATTATTAGTTTACTAAAATATGATGTTTATCAAGGAAATCTGGCTTCTGATATTTGTCATGATTGAATGTTACATGTGCATTTTTTCACGAGTCTGCACTATTTTTTGTGATCTTTTAATGTATTTTAATTTCTAATCGTTGTTGCAGCAGGTTAAGATCCTTTGTTTATGCTTTACATATATGATTGCTTCTTTATATCAGGAGTATGATAGGATTGTGGAAAGTGTATTATGCTGTTGCAGTACTAGAATCTAACATTGAAACATGTGATCTTACCTGAAAAAATTGTTTGTTATTCTACATTTATCACTCCAAACCATTAAACCACCGATTTTTATGATTAGGTAAACATAGTAAGCTAATGCTGTTTTGGAGGAAGTTATTAAGATGAAATAAAAGGTTTCAGGTTACATCTATGTGATTTTGTTGGGAATTGCATTTAAGTATTGTAACTGTAAAGTCGAACTTGATGTTAGATGCTCAGGTTCATAGTTTCCTTAGACCTAGCAAGGACAATATGTCATTTACAATAACCCTTTGTTGCTTGGCTTTTCAACTTTTATCTATGTACCCGTGTCGGGCAGTTGACACTCTTACATGGGTATAGACACTCCACACTTCACTTGGACCCATACATATATGTTTCACACTTCTACTTGAGTCTGGGTAACATAACTATCATCTACTTCAGCTACCAATGGGTTGCTGGGAACTTGACCTTTTTCTTGGCTGTGTATTTGAATTTAGTATAATATATTTAAGTAACATTATTACATGTGATTGGTTTTATCTCTGTATATGTGTGAATTGGTCAAATACCAGACTGTAAACAATTTTAGTGATTTCTCAATGTGTGTTTAGTCTTGAGGGATTGATAACTTTTTGAACATTTTAATTTTTCCCAGTATGATGGCAACTGTGATGAATTCCATACTACTCCAATCTGCTCTGGAGAAGATGGGTGTTCAGACTCGAGTGCAAACTGCATTTGCAATGCCAGAAGTTGCTGAACCATATAGTAGACAAAGAGCCATCCGGCATCTTGAGAAAGGCAGAGTTGTAATATTTGGTGGTATTGGTGCTGGTACAGGAAATCCACTCTTTTCCACAGACACGGCAGCAGCTCTTAGAGCTTCTGAGAGTATGTTTTCTTCTATAAAAACTCGGTCACGTTGATGTGATTATTTGATTTTAAAAAAGTAACGGTCTCTACTTAATGTAATATTGACATCCATTTTTTGCACCAGTTCATGCTGATGCTGTTCTAAAAGGTACTATGACTAGCAACACAGATGGCGTTTATGAATTTGAGTCCAGAACAAACAACATTCTGTTTGAGCACGTTTCCTTCAGGGAAATGGCTTCCAGAGGTTCATCTGCAATGGACATGATGGCTGTGACATTCTGCGAGGAGAACTGTATTCCAGGTTGGCATTTTTTGAGATATTCTTGTTATTGGTTATCGCATGCAGCCTTCCACTCGAGCCTGTTACAAAGTTTTCAACGAGTCATATCTACATGAAATTAAGTCATAAAGCGCTGTAAGCTGCATTTGATTCAAACTATGAACATTTTGTTGTACACATTGTTGAGAATCTTTAGTTTGTTTGCAGTGGTGATTTTTAACCTACTTGAGCCTGGAAACATATCAAGAGCATTATCGGGAGAACAAGTTGGAACTTTGGTTGATCAGACAGGGTAGATCAGTTGACATCTATCTGTTTTTGTGGAGAGCTAGGCAATGTTTCTTACAGTTGGCCTTTCAAAGGCAAAAGACTGAAAGAGGCTTCCCCAAGTTTTCCGGCAGGGTTCCCGTTTTCTATCAGATCGTAATGGATATTTCCAATAATATACTGTAGATTTAGGACATGACTTGGACTGAAAAAAGAAAGGAAGTGAATAGAAGATATGCTGGCTGTACAGATAACATGAGAGAGGGATAATATATTTATCCACATAGAGAATACAAAGATATGCTGGCTGTACAGATAACATGAGAAAGAGGGATACTTATCCACATACCTTCAAGAACTGGTGATTCAGTCCACCTGTCTTGTTGGGTGTTATATTTGTAAATTATGTCAGAAAGAGAGTTGACAGCGGTTTACAAAACTGTACTTGTGTAAAGATGTAACTGTATGTATGAAATGCAAACAAAGTTCTTACTACCAAATGGATAGCAATTACATGTAATTGATCACTCTTTTTATGTGGAAAGTATATATCCAGTTCATAGGTATTCCCTTCGTTTCAATTTTATTATTCACATTATTTTTTACACGCATTTTAAGTAGCCAATGAAACATAACATCATAATTTATTTTTCATATTTTCTTTTTCTAAATAAAAATTCAGTATATAAACTAAATTTTTATTTAAAGAAAAAAAATTTTCTTTAAAAAAATTATGAAGTTATATTTTATTTGCGCATTTTACAATTAAATCGGGAGTACTAGTAGAAAATAAACACCCTGTCTGTGTATCTTTGTCTTCTTTAGGGTCAGTAAGAACTGATTGATTATCAAAGTGAGGGTGGCTATAAGTTCCAGCGGTTAGTCCTGAGTTGAGGATTTTGTCAATTGGGTAATGACCGACGGAAACCAAGGCAGGTGAGAAGAGAGGGCCTGCCAAGAAGTAAGATGCTACTTTTTATCTATGACATTCATTGTTAAAAGCTTCTGTTACTTGCTTTTTACTGAGTAGGGGGAAAAAGCAAATATTTTGCAATCATGAAGTTAAGATTGTGGAACAGCAAAAGAAAGGTAAAAGTATTTGATGTGTTTACTTGCTTTTTAGTTTTACAAGGCTTAATCATATCCATCATTATATGTTCCTGCTTTTTGATGGCAAGTCTTGTCTAATGTTACTTAACAGAATGAATGGTGATGATGATGATGGAATGTTAGGCCTGCGTTAATTTTACCAGAGGAATTTCATATGAATAATAAAACTTTATGACGCTAACGATGACGGTTAATGTTGGTTTGCATTTTGCAAAGAAGCTCCACTAAACCAGAGATGCTAACGATGAAGATTGATGTTGGTTTGTGCATTCTGCAAAGCTCAACTGAACCAATGAAAATTTATTCAAGTCTAATATCTGAAAATACCTTAACAAAATAAAACTCTCTGGTTTGTTTAACAAGATCATCAGGCAGATCTTTACTACCAACCAACATTGATATAAATAATACACGAACCAGATATCACATAAATAGACACAAGATAACCATCACTAAAGCTGGCATAGAACACACTTCATGATCAACCTTCAGTAGTAGCAACTGAAGGTGAGAGCGAGTCGCGTGACTCGTCGTAATCTTCTCCTAACGGAGACTGCTCCACCCTAATTTCTTCAATCAGTTTCGCCACTTCTGACATGGAAGGCCTCTTTTCAGGCTGTGGCACAACACAAGCCATTGCCACATGAAGCATTGCAACAAGCTCTTCCTCGATGTTCTTGTACCTCAACAATTCCTGATCAAACACTTCAGCAGTCCACTCATCCCTCACCACTGACCGAACCCATTTAGGAAGATCCACAACTTGCTCCTCTTCCTCAGCTAGAGGATGACTTGAAGCTGGAGATGGAAATTTGGAAGGAGCTCTTCCTGTAAGCACTTCCAGTAACAAAACACCAAAACTATAAACGTCTGCTTTTTGCGAGAGTCTCTTGATTTCAACTTGCTCAGGTGCCCTATATCCACCCAACCTTGCTGTGGCATGTACCGGGTTCAGAAGCAAAGCTAACCCAAAATCAGCTATGCAAGCAACACCATTCTTATCGAGCAAAACATTCGATGATTTAACATTTCCATGAGGAATTCTGGCAGTCTCATACTCTTCATGAACACGAGCAAGCCCACGAGCAGCTCCCAAGACCAAGCTGATTCTAGTAGTCCAATCTAATGGAATTCTTCCAGGCCCTCGATTCCCTATATCATAGTCAACAATAAGATACAATTCATAATTTTAACAACCATAAATAACACAAGAAGCAGCAGCAATGTAGTGTCTAAAATTCAAAGTAACAACAGATACCATGAAGGAGAGAGTACAAACTTCCATTTGGAAGATAATCATAAACGAGAAGCTTCTCTTCTTTAGCATAATAGAAGGCCCTGAGTCTGACAACATTCGCGTGCTTTAGCCTCCCTATTACATCCATGTACTGCTCAAACTCTTTCCTCCCACAAGGGTTAGCATCTTTTAGTCTCTTCACAGCCACCGCAATACCATCATCAAGCACAGCCTTGTAAACAGTCCCCAAACTCCCTTTCCCAAGCATCTCGGCAGAGGCTTTTAACAAATCCTCAAGCTCAAATTGCTTCTTCCTATCAAAAAACACAAGCTTACTCTTATCACTAGCAGTTGTTCCATCGCTATCGCCACCTCCATTATTCGCAAAAACTTTCTTCTCACTCCCATAACTACTCCTTTTCTTCCCACTCTCGCTCCAGTCTCTCGAGTATCTTCCACAGTAACAAGCAACTACAATATAGATAACCACTACTATTACAACCGCAGTTGCAATTACAATTGCCACAATAGCACCAGGACTAAGACCTTTCCGCTTCGTTTTTTTACCAGGTGATGTCGGTGATGATTCAACAGTCCGATTAGAAGCAGCAGAGGGAGGTACATTAATACTAGAACATTCCGGAAAAGGAGAGGCACCACATACTTCTTCATTACCAAAAAAGCTCTCATTACCAAATTTTTGAAGAAGGCTTTCTGGTACCCGACCGTACAACAAATTATTCGAGAGATTAAGCTGCTTAAGCTTCGGAATCAACTCGAGCGATGAAGGTATTGTACCAGAGAGTTGGTTATTATCTAGACGAAGTGTAAGCAACCGAGCTGGAAATTCAGTAGGAATGACTCCTTGAAAATTATTATCCGATAAATCTAAGCGGAGAAGTCTGCGTAGAGAAGTAATCTCCGTTGGAATTTGGCCGGAGAGATCATTACCAGAGAGATAAACAAGTTTTAAATTAGTACAATTAGTAACAGCATAAATAGAGCCGTTGAGACGGTTATTGGAGAGATCGAGAAAGCGGAGCTGATCGAGAGAGGCGAGAGAGTGGAGAGAGCCACGGAGATTGAGAGAGGGGAGTTTAAGAGCAGTGACACGGTTGTTAGTGCAGTTAACACCTTGCCAGGTGGCAGAACAAGCGGTGGAAGTTGAGGAAGTGAGGGTCCAGTTGGAGACAAGTGCGCCGTGTGTGTCGGTGGTGGAGCGGAAGAGAGAGAGAGCGGCGGTGTCATCGGGGAGAGAGAGTGTGAGTGGGAGAGAGATGAGGAGGAGAGAGAGTGTGTGAAGAAGCTCCATTTAGTTTCACAATTTGGAAAGGCTAGGCGGGAAGAGGTTGAGTGAGTGAGAGTGAGTGTGTGAGGCTGCTTTGTTTATTTGTGAATAAAGACAAAATAGAGCAAAAAGTTAGTTAAAAGAGAACGAGAACTGTGTGACTCCAGTAAATCCCCTATCCTCGAAATATTTTCGGAACATCCGATTGGATTCGTTATAAATTTAAAATATTTACACAAATATAATTTGATTGAATTACCTCTTGATCTTGCAAAGAAGAGTAAAACAATTGTATCATGCATATATGTATAAAAGTCGAGGGTCTTCATGGAAACAGCCTCCCCACTCTAAAGATGGGGTATGAACTGCGTACATCCTACCCTCCCCAGATCCTGCCCTGAGCGGAGTATGTTTTGTTTGGTTTGGTTTATACATGTATAAAATATAAAGAAGTTTTAACTTTTTAGCCATCACTAAAATGTAATTTAAACTCTAAAAATGTACTAGTTACAAGTTTGGCTTCATCTCAAACAGTCATCCACACTGGTTGGTTAAATGATTGAAGATAAGAAGGAAAGGCTGGTTGGTTGAATGATAGCTGTTCTCCGCTTTCCCAGATTTTGATTATACGTTGGGTTAAAAGCACAAGCCTGTCTCTTTTTTCCTTCACTTTTTCTTTTTATATGTTGGTCGCAACACCAACTAAAAGAAAAAGCATACCACAGGTATGCTCCTGTTTGTTGTACCATGACTCCTATGAAACTGACATTAATTAACTTAGAGCATCAATAAGCTAAATTGCTATTGCTATAATATAGATTCAAAAAATGAATTTTGGTGTTAAAATAAAACTCACCCTCCAAAGCAAGTTCTATAACTAGTTTCAAATTTAACCAACTCTTTTAATTTTTACCTAACTATTTTAACTCCTAGTAAATATTCTCAACAAACTCAACTCATTCTACTTAAATGATGATGTGGCAAGGCATGGATGCATAAATGCATCATTTGTTTCAAATTTAGCACCAAGAATGCATAATATAGCAATAGCACCAAGGATGCATTCAACTATAGCACCCCTTTGGAGATGAGTTTTTTAGCACTTGGTGCTATAATATAGCAATAGCATCGAGGATAGGATTGCATTGGACTTGCTCTGACAACTGCTCTTAACTTCAAATATAATGAGGAAAGTCACTTTTTTTTGTTTGAAAAGATTTTCGAGGATTCTTAAATTCACTAAAATTTCCTTTCGTACTATTCTTAACTGATATCAACTTTCTTTATACTTTTATGGATATAACTTACTTTAATAATATAAAATAAAATAACAAGTGAATATAATAAACATTATTGGAGATGAATCCACACTAAATCACTATGAATTGATATTTTATATTATATTTAAGAATAATTTAAAAGACTATTGCAAATGCTCTCAATTTATCAAATGTTTTTCACTTAAAGTGGGTAGTATTAAATATTAACCATATATTAACACATTTCAGTACCTATAATCTTTAACAAAAGTACTAGAGCTGGAGGGATATCATATCATCTAGATACTTTAAAAAATTTGTACTTTTAACTTAGAGCTGGAGGGATATCAAATTATCTTGATACTGTTAAAAATTTGTGAAACTTTTACAAAACCTTTATTAGTGCTTCAGTTCAGGAACAGTGTGTTTGTGGAGTAAGGTGATTGTTTTGTCGGCCATATGTTTCTTCCAGTAAAATGAAAAGTCCCTCTCTTCTATACTCCCTCCGTCCAGTTGTTTACATTTGCTTTTTGCATGGAAACCAAGATAGTGGGTGTAATATTATTAAAATAAGTGAGTTAGTGGGTGTAATAGTGATTTTATTGTTAAAATAAGTGAGTTAGTGGATGTAATAGTGTAAAGTGTTGAAAAAGTAGAGTGAAGTAGTGGATGTAATAAAGTATTTTATTGTTAAAAGTTACTATTTTAGGAAACGTAAAGAATTGGTTGGGACATCCCAAAAAGGAAAGTGTAAAGAAATGGATGGGACAGAGGGAGTATTCAATTTACAACTCATGTACTCGGAGTCGGTGCTGTAGAAGAACCCAGACCAATTGAAAGCGGGATTAGCGCTCAAAAACTTCAAACCAATATACATCAGTATCGGCGGACCAGTTGACTCCGGATATGTAAAGTGAAA
The DNA here is from genome assembly GCA_036435485.1 of Saposhnikovia divaricata. Lineage (NCBI taxonomy): Eukaryota > Viridiplantae > Streptophyta > Magnoliopsida > Apiales > Apiaceae > Saposhnikovia > Saposhnikovia divaricata. The sequence continues at coordinate 65,673,657 of CM071598.1, forward strand.
AATAAAATATAGTACCATTTAAAGTTTCAAACTTCCTATTACAGCTCATCTTTACTTTATATGCCAACTTGCACCTAAATAAGAGTCTCACTTCTAAATGTACAGTAATAGTTTTGTCTACAGAATGACGGCAACTGACAGGTACATGGACCAAGGATGACCTCTTCCTTCCTTCTCACCTCTTGGAATGATTCCATTAAGGCGTGAGATGTTTTGTATATTCCAGTTGGTTGGGCATGAGCTGCAACCTCTTCCATTTACTTTCATGATGACCCAAGAGTGTTTGTGGCCTCCTGCTAATCTACTTTCAACTAGCAAGCAAGCGTATTGAGCTCAAGCACACCAGCTATCTTGGGTGTATGCGAGAAGAAGCTGCCTCACAGATTCCAGTAGATGACAGGAGTGGTTTATTCTCGTTACAAGTTCCTACAACATATAGAAAGTTGACTGAATTGTACATTTCTTTACTAAAATTTTGGGAGATAATATTCGTTAATCATCACCCCATATTAATAGATAATTATCACCATTGCAATTCCCATAGTAACATACTGTAGGGCCATGTTTGTTTCGAGGGATTATAATTCCGGGATAATAATCCGGGTATAATAGTCCCATCATTTATAATTCAAAGGATTATAATCCTTTACATTTATCCTATTTCATGTTTGTTTTGAAGTATTAAGTTTAGGACTGGACTATAATCCTTTTAAAAAAATTTAATCATTTAAATTATCCTATCCCATGCTTGTTTACTAATAATAGATATACATATATTTACTTATGATAACTATAAATATAAATACATATATATTTAAGCACCAATAATACATATAAATATATTTACTTACAATACTTTAATTATATACATATATAAATACTTTTTTTAAAAAATAAAATCGGGGATCGGGCGGGAATCCCCTAATCCTCGACTCCGCCTCGATCCCCAAATTTTTTTAACTCCCCGCTCCGAATCCGGAAAATTCCCCGAATCCCCGACCCAAACGGAGCGGGGAGCGGGAATTGGGTCGGGGTCAGAAGGGGCGGGCGGACCTTTGCTGGTCAAAAGTTATGTACCATCACGAAATAAGGTGATCAATACCAAAAAATGGTGAACTACAATCAATGGACCCTTTGCTGATCATTATTTTTGCATTTACCGAAGCAATGTGTCAACTAAATTTGAAAAAAAGAGTGTTAGTGTTAAGAGTAGTAGACCGTGGAAGCATGATTAAGAAAGGAGTTTGGCTCCTTGTGGTAAAACACAAAATCTTAAACACGTTCCAAAGGGGATACAAGGCTGTACCTTTACCTTTCGTACTGCACTTCACTGATCTAAGTCTCTACTGAAGCTTCTTGAAAAACATGACAGTTTAGAAGATTCCAAACATTTTCAGCTACCCCATTTGATAGGGCATGATAGGCTTGTCTCCCAGCTCTCCGGCGTGCTTCCAAAGCACTGGGATTACTAAAGAGCTCCGTAAGAACTTCAAAAAGCTCAACCTTTCCAGCAACCTGAAGCATATGTGAGCTTCAACCCAAAAGTGAAAGACAAAAAACTATCATAAAATCTACAATTTTTTTTTCCAAAAAACTACTTACTACACAATTTTGTCAAAAAAAGATAATGCCGGTGCAAATATATGACAAGGTTTATATTTTAAGCAAGGAATATGGCTTAGCTACTGCAGAAATAGAACTGTATGTAGAGAGGTGCTATCATCAAAATTTTAATAACTTGTGTAGTAACAATTGCTGAAAGACAATCTCACATGCTAGAAAATAGCTAAATTGCTTAAGTTTATGTTATAGGAATCAATTTTCCAAATTAGGAAAAGATATCATAATAGAAGACTACCATTATTAACAAAACGTTACGCACAGAAAACAATAACTTAACTTTCTATAAGAGATCCACAAACTAAGCTGGATTGGAAGGCACATCCGCATGATACACGTTAAATATATACAAGTTTTATATCAAATATAACCTCATTTCTACTTGTTTTGTAATGAAATTGTCATTGATTAATAGTAGTAGTGGTTGATTATTTGAATGGTGCTTATCTATACTTTTCTTGGTGATTGTAGGGATTAGAAGGTAGGAATGATCGTTGGAAGAGAAGCAACGAAAGAGGAATGTTTTGGTTAGAGACAAGAAGATGTTTAGAAATTTTCAGTGAAGAAGTCAAGGCCTTTACATCGAAACTCAAGGCCTTTAGCTAAACAGAGACAAACTCAAGGCCTTTACATCGAAACTCAAGGCCTTTACATGAACAGTAGCGAAACTCAAGGCCTTGAGCTCTGACGGAAATTGGAGTTTTAATGCTTTCCTAATTGGTTTTGTAACACTTTCCTACATCTTTTAAAACACTTAAAATAGCCCATTCATATAGATATAAGTTATTATTATATTGGACAACGAGAGAGAGAGAGAGAGACTTTGTGGGAGAACAAGAGAGCAAGGATTGAAGGGATTCCATCCAAGCATTAAGAAATTCTTCAACTTGTATTTTCTTTACTCTATTCTCTTGTAACAATGATTTTGCCCATTAATATATGTTTGTTTTCTTTATCTAGCATGGGTAACTAATTCTCTAATCCGAGAATTAGGTAGTAATCACTGGTGATATATGCTTGTTTGATTGTGATGCGAATTCTCTACTTTTGCTAATCTATCATTGAGGGCTTAACCCAATTAAGGGAGTAGCTAACCTTTAATTGTATTCATAGGGATTATGATGAATTGGGAGAGGAGTCATATTTCTTGTTCATGATTTGGTAGACATAGTTTGATTATTGAATCAGGAGATTAATAAGAGAACGTGAAACTTGTAATTCTTGGATCTTAATAGTTTAGAATTGTATTTTAATTGATCATGGGAGTGACTTTTGAGATATGGTTGTAGACACTATCTTGTATCTTGGGAGAAAACATTATAAAGTTTAGAAGAATTGTTTTTAGCAAAGTACGAGAAATTTATATCGCATTACATCAACATCATTGAACCAATGGAAGAACCCTAGTTCTCGGGTTGTTTCTCCTCATCGATAAAACTTAGTTTTACTTGCTTATAATTAGTTTACTTTAGTTAACACCAAACACACCAATTATTTCTCACACTTCTAGATATTGAGAGATTAAAACTTAAACTTGAATCAATAGTCCTTCCCTGCGAACGAACTTTTACAAAATATTACTTCAACACCGCACATGGTCTTTTGCTTTGGCAGAGAAAGACTGGGTTGACATAAGGCTATCAAAATAGTAGGTAAGGGCTTTCTCCTTCTATGCAGGTCAGATTTCCCTAATTCTTTTCTATTCTCCCAATTTGTCTCAATATTGTACCCTCGTCTTTTTCTCTGGTTCAATTTTACCAAAAATGTCATTGTAGTGGTGCCCATTCCAGCATCCCCCCACACACAACAGAAATATAAATATAAATATATATATATATATATATATATATGGGAAAGATCAAGAGAGAACCTTTGTTAATGAGAGAACTAGAAAACCCATCTAGAAAGGGTTGATTTGGATATTGATCGGATGGACAAGATTATTTTATAACTAAAACTTCTACGAATATATTAGATCACAATTTAAGAAAGAAGGACAATTATGTAAAAGAGACTGTTACCATATTTTGGTGTATCAAGGCAATGAATGTGATTTGTCTGACCTTCCATATAGTCCATATAGTACCAGCTCAACCAAATTTGAACAAAGATGCAATCGACATTTCAATATTTCATATTAGACAACTTCCAGAATCTCAGTTTTATTTTAGTGCTATAATATAAAAGCGTTTTTTAATTTAAAATATTATAATGTTCTTTTAAGTGTTTTTTAGTTTCAAGTCATTTTAAGTGATTTATGATTAAAAAATTATATAAAATTATTTAAGTGTTCTATTAAGTGGTCTTTCTAAAATACTATAAAAAAATGAACTGAATTTTCAAAAGTATTCGTTAAAAAATTCTTGTTCTTGGATGGTTTTTTGTATGAACCCTTAAAACAAACACTTAAAAGAACGATAGTATTTTCAGAAAATAAAAGAACACACAATATATTCAAAAATATTAATAACTTGTTCTTTGAAATGTTGTTTATTTTTAAAGAACACACAATATTATTAAAATACTAATAACGTGAAGTGTTCTATTAAAGATTAGAAAGTATTTCAATTTAAATAAAATATTAATTAAATTAAAGAGTTTTTTAAAGTGTTATGTTAAGTGTACTATTAAGTGATCTTTGTGAATACTTATAAATAGATGTGTTATATGAATATTTTGAATTTTTATCAAAAAATAATAAAATATTTCATGGAACATTTAAAAACCACGAACTCATCTTATTTCGTAAATCACTTGAAGAACAATTAAAATTAGTTTATTTCATAAAACTAAAGAACACTTGAAAGATCATTTCATGAAACTAATGAACACTTAAAAGAAACATTATAATTTTTTAATTTATAATAATGAAATTTATAGTATGTTCTTTAATTTAAAAAATTATAATGTTCTTTTAACTGTTCTTTAGTTTCAAATCATTTCAAGTGATTTTTGAAAATAACAAGTTATAAATTTGTTTATTATAATTCCAGAAACACTTTATTTGTCTTATTAGTTTATGATCGTTTTAAAGAATACTTATTAAAAAATTATTTAAAAGTACACTTAAATAAAAGTGTTCTTTAATTATTTAAGTTTTCTATTAAGTGGTCTTTCTAAAATACGAAAATGACCTGAATTTTCAAAAGTATTCGTTAAAGAATTCTTATATGTGTTCTTGTATGGTTCTTTTGTATGAACCCTTAAAACAATAATTAAAAAAACACTTAAAAGAACGATAGAATTTTCAGAAAATAAAAGAATACACAATATTTTTAAAAATACTAATAACTTGTTCTTTGAATTGTTGTTTATTTTTAAAGAACACATAATATTATTAAAATACTAATAACGTGTAGTTTGAAGTGTTTAATTAAATATTGGAAAGTATTTCAAATTTAATTAAAATATTAATTAAATTAAAGAGTTTTTTTTAAAGTATTCTCTTAAGTGTTCTATTAAGTGATGTTTGTGAATACTTATAAATAGATGTGTTTGATGTGTTATATCAATCTTTCAAATTATTTCCTTAAACACCAACCTAAAATACATGTTTCAAATTAAGTGTAAGGAAATTCAACAAATTCAAAGTCTTCATTGTGTAAGGAAATAATCAAAGTCTTCATTGTGTAAGGAAATAATCAAGATTTTATTAAGTGTTTTAATAAAAAAGATACATTATTTTAAATTCTAATTCACCCTTTATATTAATCATAAAATAATAAATTAAAAAAATTTATTTTACACCTAATAGAATCTTAAAAGAACATTTCAGTCAATCTTCAAAGTACACTTAAAAACGCTTAAAAGAATCTAATTTAAAATTTAACAAAGGAAACACTTAAAAAAATTAAAAGAACACTTAGTAGAACATTTAGTTGAATCTTATTTTGTTTTTAATTTTTTATTAAATTCTATCTTAATATAATTAATGAAACACTCAATAGAACACATGATAGAATCTTATTATTGTTTAATAATAATATAAATTTTATTTTATTTAACTAATAACTTATATAAGATTTGTAGAAGACTTAATAAAATCTTAAACGAACACTTGAGTAATTTTGAAAGAACACTTAAAATATCCTTAAGAGAATCTATTTTAAAATTTAATAAACTAAACACTTAAAAGAATCTTAGAAGAACACAGGTTGAATAGTTGAATCTTAATAAATTTTTATTAAATTTATCTTAAAATAATTAATGAAAGACTCAATAGAACACTCTTATTATTGTTTTATAATAATATAGATTAAAGTAAATTTTATTTAACAAATAATTTATATAAAATTTGTGAAACACTTAATATAATCTTAAAAGAGTCTAATAAGAACACTTAAAAACAACTTAAATTAGATTCTTAAACTTTCAAGATTCACTATAGTGTTTTTCTAAGATATTATCAAATGTTCCACAAATTTTATATAAGTTATTAGTTAAATAAATTTAACTTAATTTATATTATTATTAAACAACAATAAGATTCTACAATGTGTTCTATTGAATGTTTCATTAATTACTTTAAAATAAAATTTAACTTAAATTTATTAAGATTCAGCTAAGTGTTCTATTAAAATATTAAGATTTCAATGAGTGTTCTACTAACTAGTGATATATTAAGATTTTAGTTCTACTATTTTCAGATTCCTGAGTGTTTCATAGAAAGATTTTTTTAATATGTTCTACTAAATGCAGTAGAACCTCGATAAATAAATATTCGATAAACGAATAACCTCATCAAATGAATAATTTTTCCGGTCTCGACATAGTATAGATAGTGTATTTTTGACCTCGATAAATGAATAATCTTGAATAATGAAAAAAATTTCCGATCCCGAGCGTATTCATTCATCAAGGTTTACCACGTGTTTTTTAAAATTCCATTAAGTGTTCCACAAATTTTATATAAATTATTAGTTAAATAAAATTTAATTTAATCTATATTTTTATTAAACAATAATAAGATTTGTTCTATTGAACGTTTCATTAATTATTTTAAGATAAAATTTAATAAAAATTTATTAAGATTCAACTATTCAACATGTTTTTTTCTAAGATTCTTTTAAGTATTCTACTAAGATATTAAGATTTCACTGAATATATTAAGATTCTATTGAGTGTCTAACAATAACATATTTTTTTATGTGTTCTACAAAGTGTTCTAATAAAAATTTCAACTAATTCTCAAAATTTTCTACCAAAGTGTTGTGACAGGTATTTTACTAAGTATTTATAATTATTAATTACGCGTTCTCTAAGGTGTTCTTCTATTATAATTAAATATTAATAGTGTTCTTACAAGAGCTTTTTTAAATATTTAAACATAATAAATGAAAATAACATAATTTTTTAATTAGTGTTCTTTAAAAAGGTAATATACTAATAAGACTATGAAATTGTTTCTAAAATAAATTAAATTGCTATATTTTGAATTCTAACTAAAAAAAAATTAATAACGTGTTCTTTAATTTAAAAAAATTATAATATTCTTCTATGTGTACTATCTAAATAAATTTATTTTTAAATATATATATTCTTTTATTTTGAAAAAGCAAGTTGTTCTTAGGTGTTCTATTTGTTCTTTTAAGTGTTTCATGAAATAAAAAATGTGTTTTTATGATTATTTTTAATTCTCATAAAAAGATGATTAAACTATTAAAAACGTATTCTTTCGAGTGTTCTTGTATTATAATAAAAATATATTGATAATTGTTCTTTTAAGAATACTTAAAAGAACACTTAAAATACTTGACAAAAAAAACACTTAAAATAACGTGTCGATGAATTAGAAATTCGTTAGGGTGTTCTTTATGAATGTTTTCCTATTTTTTTATTGAGATTTTTTAAAGTGTTCGTTGAATATGAATATTATTTATTTTCCTAAAATAAAAATGGTAAGTAGTATAATTTACCGAATATGGATATTATTTGTTTTCCCAAAATAAAAAGATTGAGATCATTCTGTCAAGCCTATAATCGCCTATAATCACGTGCAATTAAAGCTTAAGCATTAGACAAGGATATCATAAATCGTCATTAAAATTGAATTTAATTACAAATTTGCCATTATCTTCTAATTAATCAATTATATTGAAATTATATACAATCAACGGTATAGATCATGGTCTCTTAGTTTTCCATCTAAAAAGTTTATATATATATATATATATATACATGAATGAGGACAAGGAAATCTGACAAAAAAAGAAAAAGAAAAAAAGAATGAGGACAAGGAGTAGCTGGGTGCTTCCTCTCCACCCTAAATGTGCCCTAATGTGATCTAAAAGGTAGAAGTCACACTCTTGAAACATACATGGAATTGAAAAAGAAGCTCCTCCATTGCACACTTTCTCTATCACTCTCCTTTCCTTCTACAACTAAGGAAGTTTATACGTAGTTTTACGATTCACAGAATAGTAGAATCTGTGTTTTGAGAATGTACAGGTTTTAATACTAGCTCCTAGATACCTATTTAGTGAAGACTCAGCGGCCAGCACAAAAATTGACAGTTATGCAGTATTCCTGTTGAAAGGGAGCAGGTATCCGTGGACTGTTATGTCTATAAAGTTGCACTAAATGTTTTCAAATATTTAAAATTATTTACACTCAGCAGGATTATTATCTTACATGATAATCAATGTAAGGAATGCACAGCTGTTTTTAAAATACAGTGACTTGACCACATTTAAAATAGCTACCATGAGTAGATACAGAAATGACAATGTGAGTACCACACTTTATTGCAAATTATTAAACTGAAAAGATAGGAGCACAAATTAGGAAAATAATTATATACCTGGTGAATCGACAATGGATTTATTCGTTGCATTTCTAATACCATGTTCAAGAAGTGGCCAACATGATGACCTGAAATTACCAGATTTAAGAACATAAGTACTTCAACGTATCATGAAGCAAGAATATAAAAAATAAAAATACAGCAAACTTTAACCAGTTATAACAGCACAGCCGGCAGCAGCAGCTTCTGATATATTATGCCCATTCAAACCGGGAAAAACAGAACCTCCAATAAGAGCTATAGGAGTTATTCTGTAAAAGCTTCTCAGTTCACCTACAAACAATGCAAAAGGTCCCATCTACATTGATAACATACCTTGAAAATCATAGCAAGAAACTCAAACACCACAAAAATTGTATGTACATATTATTTCATAAAAGGATTCATCTTCTCATGACATGTAGATATTAGTCTTGGCACTACAAAACATATTGTTACTAAAGACTAAATTAAGTTACATTCCGCCAGTCTGGGCACCTTTCAAAATAACTCAAAAAGAGCGACCTTACCCCTTAGATATTTTGAAATTATATTATTCAAGCTAGTTCTGAGTTAAGCTGTCACCAACCAAATCACTTATATTACTGCTGTCCAAATCAAACTGGTCCGTGCCTGTATCTAGGAGAACTAGGATCTAGAACACTTTAACGATTAAGGCCAACATACAAAAATGCCGTCAAAAACCATACAAAGAAAGTTCCACCATTCAAATAACTGCTGGTATAGGAAAGCGTGCAAAAATAGAACTTTATACGGTTTCACAACAGATGGTTTGTTGCATGTCTGGGTAATTTGTTGAACAAAAGATTGAACTTAAAGTCTGGGTAATTTGTTGAACAAAAATTGAACTTTAGTTTTAATAGGACTTTCGTTGCATGTCTACTTTTATGTACCAGCCAGCTGTTATGGGACAGAGGGAGTATTCTATAATAAACAAAAGTCCACTCAAAATACAAAAAAGGGAGTGTTTCATGGCTGTATGCTAAGCATCATTTTTGAAGGTTAGTAAAATAAAGTTAAGAAAACCCCCAACTATGCTCAAGTAAAAAAGAGCCTCTAGCTAAACAAACATGCGCATTAAGGTACCTATAGGCCTATACTAGAACCAACTGAAATCAATAATTCAATTTGTCAGGGGTCGAAAGTCATTTTGAAAAAAATCAGATATATGACCTGAAAACTAAGAAGCAAGGATACAGGTGCGGGTGTGTAGTGCAGGGGAAACACATATCTAAGAGATACAAAAATATGGGGGTTTGGGTGCGGGGATACATCCTATATTATAACTATGTACCTGAGTCTAAACATGTTAAAATCCATAAAGTCGACTAAGATATCATGCAAATTAACCAAGGTTATATATATACTTCATGTGGACTCTAGAGCTGTTTGCATTTCCCAGGTTCTTGTATCCTATGGGAACACTGAAGGAAATAGTATTTATAATAAATAACCAAGTTGAATCCTCATGTCAAGACCCCCGGATACCAATTGCTAAATCAATAGTTAAATTTTATATAAATATGCATTTACTATCTAAGTAACAGCTGCACTGTGTACCCCCACTTCAATTGCGGAGACAAACCACACCCTGTAGCCTGTACACATCCCCAGATCGGCGCACCCCCGCCTCACACACTGCCCAGTGTGTGGGGTATGAAGCACAGAACCAAAGTACCGCTTCCAAGCCTAAAATTTATAAATAAGGTACCACCAGGTACCAGAAAACTGGATGACAGTCTAAACATCAAAAAAGAGTTATATACTGAAAACTAAGAGTACAAACAGCTAAACAAAAGGAGTACATACAAACCTAGTGTATCCACCATATAGACTTCAGTTTGTGGCATAAGTTTGTCATGATTAGACCTCAGTGCAACGCTCATCCCTTCATTTCGCCATTCCTGTATTACTATAGCAAGGATATATGAGAAGTTCAGATCCTTAAAAACAGCCTAGCAGCATTCACAACAGAAGGTACAAAGTACCAGACTTCTGCCGAATTGTTTTGAAAAACAAATAAATGGGCAAATGTAAACAACAAGATATAAAAAATTCTACAAATATTCGCATGCAAGTCAGTAGCCACTAACACATCCAACGTATGTAAGAGATAACTGACAAAGGAAACAGCCAGCTACAGTGGCAGAGCCCCTTCAAGGCTAGTGGGGGCTAAAAAAGATTTTACAAGCACAGGAATAAGGACATTGAAGGTTGTAATTCGAGAATTAATAATCATTACGAAAAATTAATCACATACTTAAAAATTGGACTTTCTTCTTTCCTTGGTAAATTTGTACTGTAGTAGGTTAAAGCTGGAGTTGTTTGATTCTACATGTATTTAAAATATTATATAGCAGAATAAATCATTTTAATCTTAAAAAAAACAGGATATCTGTAAGAGTTTGAAAGTAATACATAATCAATTAATTTCATTAATTAATTTGATTCATGTTTATATTTTAACAACAAATATGTATATATATTTAAATGCTTAGAAGTAAATTCTACTATAGTAATTTAGCAAAAAAAATAAATTCTACTATAGTAAGTTGTCAGGTTTTTAGAAAAATTTGATTATATTTTTTTGTCTAATTTGTTTTTAAGATTTCACCAATTAATAATTTTTTACGACGATTATACTAAATTAAGTTTTAGTATACTAAATAATAGAAATTCTTTATCCTATGTTACTCTATTTTAACAAATTTAATTAAATATATTTCTTAATAATAAGGAAAAATAGATGATATAGGACAATCTATACTATTATATTAAATGCGAACATTGAAAATTTTGGTTATTGGTCCTTTATTCTAATTAATAAATAATATAATTAATATCTATACTATTATATTAAAGGCGAAATATTGAAAATTTTGGTTTTCGGTCTTTTATTCTAATTAATAAATAATATAATTAATAGTAACTAGCGAATTGCCTTTTCTAATTAAACACGTTACCTATTAATTAAAAGATATTAACTTTAATAAACCCCAATTGTACTATATCTTCCCATCATTAACATCATTTCTAATTAAAACACATTACTTTTTTAATTTAAAATCATATCATTTTTTACAAATATATTTAAAAATACCAATAATATTATTATCTTCTAATCATTAATATATATCCAAAATATCATACTATATCTTCCAATCAATAAAATTTATAAAAAAACTATACTATTATATTAAATATGAAATATTGAAATTTTTGGTTTCCGTTTTACGGTCCTTTATTCTAATTAATAAATAATAAAATAATATAATTAATAGGAACTAGTTGATTGCCTTTACCAATTAAAATAAGTTACCTTTTTAATTAAAAAAGAATAAAGTGCACTTTGTGTACTCGCCATTTACTCAGGACACCACTTGCATTATTTAAATTTAAAATTGAGCACTTGAAATATTAATAATTGTATTTCATTACACTTTGTTACATTTCGTTAATTTGGGTTAACTAATTTAGAGAGTAAAGTACACTTTTTGTACTCGCACTTTACTCAACACACCACTTGCAATACTTTAGTTCAAAACTTAAATGTAAAGTGCGAGTACATAAAATATACTTTAGACAAAATGCAAGTTCACAAAGTGCACTTAACTGCTTAAATTACTAACATAGTTAATCCAAGTTAACGATATGCAACAAAATGTAATAAAATATATGATTGGTATTTCAAGTGCTCGATTTGAAATAGAGTATTGTAAGTGGTGTCTCGAGTAAAGTATGAGTACATAAAATGCACTTTACACATTAAAAATTAATACCTTTTATAAACACCTAAAAACACTAATTGTACTATATCTTTCAATTATTAACATGGCTTTTCTAATTAAAACACATTACTTTTTAATTTAAAACATATTACTTTTTATAAATACACCTAAAAATACCAATTATATTTTCATCTTGTAGTCATTGATATATACCCAAAACTATCCCAACATATCTTTCAACCATTAATGAAATATATAAACAACCTGTACGTTTGTAATAAGCAAACATGATAAATAAAAACCGCTAGATCTAATGCTAAAGGATAGTATATATTTAAACTACTCTACTAAAGACCTAAGGTTCGAATCCCGTCAACAACATAATAAATTAAAAATTTATAATATTATAAACCATGATGTCATTAATTAAACTTATATTAAATTACATTAAATCAAAATTAAAATAACTATTGGAAAAAGTGATTATATTAAAAACATAATTATAAGATTATTTTTTTTGTAATATATCAAAAGAAATTCGTGCATTGCACGGGTTATAAGGTAGTATATATGAAAGCAGTTAATTGATAAGATTATACGTATTATCCCAAGAACAATCAATAATATTAATCACAGCATGACATAATATGTCTATCATACGATATAAAAAAGGTAAACTAATCGTAATGTGCCAAAATCCTAAAGCCAAAACAACTGGGAAAAAATAAGCCAAAAACAATATCTAACAAGTCTCTCTCTCTCTCTCTCTATATATATATATATATATATATATATATATATATATATATATATATAATAATCAGCGGATCCCTATCAACTTGAACAAAACTCTGTACAAAGCTCAAAAAAGAAATTAGAAGCAAGCCGGTGAAACTCTAGATCGTTGGTCCAAGTGTGCTCATCCTCTAACTTGCCAGTCCAATGAACCATAAATTGACGATACCCATCACCACGCTGAGTCGGCACATAACTCTCTCCAAAAACATCGACAGGCACATCAACTGGCTGCTACAAAGAAACCTAAGGGGTGCAAGGGGAATAAGTACTGGTGGGGTAGGATCAATGAAGCTAAAAGGAACTGGTTTAGTAGTAGATGGTAAAGGGCATCAAGTGAAGAAAGTGAATAAAATGGATAAATAAATGATTAAGTAATATACTTGTTCTCATGCACTTTCTTCCAAGCATCAGAGTGTGGTGACGCAAACATAACCTGACCCTTGTTATACTCTCAAAACCTGCGATGAACTTCTATAACAGACTTAAAATTTTTATTGTTTAAATAATTTTTGTCATATCTCAGCATGCAACTCATAAATGTGATGTGCAGAAGACTACGCAGACTCGCTAGACCTATATGCAAGTGGAGGTGGAACTAGTGTTGCTAAAGACGCAATTAATTGTGCGATTAATGAAGCTTCGCGCTTAGGCACAAGGTGTGCGATTAAAAAATGTGTGATTTTGAAATCGTCCAAAAGGCACTCGTGGAGCGCTAAAAGGTGCTAAAACGCGGTAAAAGCGCTTAGAAACGCAAAAAGGCGCTCATAGGCGTAAAAGACAGTAATACCCTTAAATAGAAATAGAAGGTTAAAAAGATAAAAACCCTAAAGTGTTTCACACATCACCCAACCTCCATCTCAAGTCTCTACATCACAGCCTCCGTCTATAAGCAAGTATTATTCACACTTCTCACTATATACATACATATATTCATACATATATATACTTTTTTCTTTCCAATCTTCATCTCTATCTCTTGTTTGTTGTGCTTCTCCAGCTTATGTATATATCTACATAGGGGTGAGCACAATTATCCGAAAACGAACCAAACCGGCTGATCCTAACCGCCCCAAACCGAATTTTTTGAATTTTTAACGGTTTGGTTTGGTTTCGATTTTGGTAAGCAGAAAACGGAAAGTTTTCGGTTTGGATTCAATTTCACTTTCAAACCGACCGAAATAACCGAACCGAACCTTTAATACATATATTTTATTAATAATATCAATTCTCATTAGAAGGTCGAACCAAGGACCTATTAATAATTTAATTTATATATTTAAGTGTTTATCAATATTGTAGTTGTTTCTCACTCGTGAAATTATAGCTCACTTTCTTTCTCAATCCTTATTTTATTTACTCATAATTAATAATCAATGATTCGTCTTTTTTCTTTTAAATAAAATAATTTCTTTCTTTTTTGAAAAACAAAATAAGTAAATTTTCTTCCTAACAAGAAATAAAGGTAGCAACTAGAATTATTTATATTGGAGAGTATTAGAATTTATATTATTATCTTTTATCTAAGTATTTTGTTAAACGAAAAACAAGGTAGCACCTAGAATTATTTATTTAGTTTAATGAAAAACAAATTATTTAAAAAAAATTGGTATTAACCGAACCAATCCGTTAAGAATCAGTTCGGTTTGGATCGGTTTTTCTAGCATGCGGTTTGGGTTCGATTTGAAAAATTCCAAAATCGAAAATTTCGGTTTGGACCTCCAAAACTGCCCAAACCAAACCTTGCTCACCCTTAATAATCTACATATTATATATGTGTATATATCTGCTCTTCATCTCCTTTTTGCTGGTTGTTGCACACACATACACTATATTCTTATTTCAATTATATTTTTAATTTCAGATTTTTAACTATGGTAATTGTGTTTTGATTTTCTACTATGGTAACTATGAAGCAAATTTTCTGAGATTCTTCGTAATCTTTTCATAGATGACACCATTTTCGTTTTACTATAACTAAATGATGATAGTGCTGCAGCATTAAATGAAACCTTTATAACAGAAACATTAAAAATTTGGATATCAAGTTTTGACATGAAACTTGACCAATAAACTTGAAGACAACTAGAGCAAAATCTGAATTCAATAAATAAAAAAGAAATGAAATTTGAATTGAAAATAGAAATTACTTGAAATGTATTCAATAGGTAGTGAGCAACATATGAAATTCTAAATTCTAAAACATGAAAATATTTTAAATTAAAATATAGACTCCATCGAAATTCAATAAGTCTTCTAATCAGCCATATGAAATATTCTAGAAAATTATTGAATCCGATCTGGAGGCCTTCAAATGCATTTAGTAAGAATTGTATTAGAATGTTTGTAGAATAATAGATAGGGTTGTGATGAATTCAGTGACAAGAAGGGTTTTGAGTAGAGAATTTAGAATACTAGCAATCACTCACGAGTCAGAAGAATGCACGACAAGAAAAAGGATTAGGGTTTTGGACTTCTATTGTTTAATATAAATTTATTATATGTATTTATATATATATATATATATATATATATATAATCCATATCCATATTTATTGGATCGGATTTTTATCGAATCGGATTAATTTTAGATAAATCCATATCCAGTTATAAGGCCTCGGATCGGTTCGGACCTCCGATCCATTGACAGGCTCATGGAAGTATGGAATTCCAATAGAGAATGATAAAAAAAAAGGTTCTATGTTAATTTTGCAAGAATGCTTATATATGTGGAATTTGTCGATTCAAGAAGCACCTTATTGGTGGATATAGTAGAGATGCAGTACCTTGTGATAAGGTATCGCCTCCGTTCGAGATGAAATAAAAGAGTTTCAAGGAAAGAAAAAAGAATTGAAAAGTATTAAAAATATGGAGTATATAAACATTGTGGAGGATCAAGAATCTGAAAATGCAGTTAGTACTCAATTCAATCAATTCAATTCAAGTTTCGCGAGTAATCAAAAACGGCACACCTGAGGACCCATTGATTCTTTTTGTACGCTTGATCCAGAAACTATACCAGAGAAAAGGAAATTGGCCACAAGCGAAGATTGAAAGAAAGTAATGGAACACTTTCAAAATCAAGGTTGTAAGATGTTCGCGAGGTGGATGTACGATGCATGAATTCCGTTCAATGAGTTCATTATGCGAGCATTGGTCCGCCGATTAAAGCAATTGGTCAACATGGTCCGGGTATAAAACCACTAACTTACCACGAGGTACTTAACGTGTTAGCTTATTTATCAATAAAGATGTTTAGGTATCCTATACATAAATAGAAAGGAAAACTTAGGGCTTATACCCACTTTATTGAACTTGTAACTACAACAGTCCTCTCAACAATTGGTTGTAAGACCTAGGATTTCCTTATTTATGTGCTAAATATTCTTTGAAAGGTCAGTATTGTGAGCTTGTAGTTGAAGGATTTTATTGGTAGGGAATCTCAAGAACAAATGTTTACAGTTGAGGATGAATGGAGTGCAACAGGGCTATCCTAGCCTTTTATCTTGCTTCACAGTTGATAATAAAGGGAGTGCAATAGCTGGCTATCCTAGCCTTTTATCTTGCTTCACAATTGATAATAAAGGGAGTGCAATAGCTGGCTATCCTAGCCTTTTATCTTGCTCGCAAGTTGGCTATTTCTATCTTTCCCACAATGCAAAAACCGTTCGGGATTAATTGCTTAAGCTAAACAGGACTGCTTCAAATTTCAATGAATGACCTCAAGAAAGTCAAAAATTTAGATAGAGAAATTATAAAGAACAAGCATGGTAAAAGATACACCACAAAGACATAAACAGATATTCAAATGTAGAATTTTACAGATGTATAAAATGCATCAGAATCATACACGGGTAATCTCTTGTCCAAGCCGTGGACGCCGAGGCACAATAATGGTGAGTATATCAGAGTGTATTTTCCTCAGCATTTTGTGAACTCCTATAATCACTGAAGATAAAAATAATGTTAAAAGTCAGTACATACTACGGCAAAGTAGTTGCAGAAAATTAGTGGAAAAGTAGGTAAAAAACAAAACCACATTCATCGGAAAGTTCTAAACTTTTCGAAGAATAGATAATTCTGTATTTTGGAAAACCAAACCGGCATGGGTTTCTCAAAGCTGTGGAAGACTACTTTTTGTCTACATTTGAAATGTACAGGCTTTAAACCCTGCATGGATATAAAGCTAAACGGCAGTTTCCCTAGTGAGGCTAAATCAAATAAGTCCCTGTTGAAGATAAAGACAATGACTACTACTTCAATGATTTAAACCCGAACTCCCCTAATTTCCTCTACATCAACTGTCTGACTTCAAAGAGGACAAATTGGTATCACATCCATTAAGGTATATATTTTGGTATGTTTCTTCTGACTAAAATATATGTGTGTGTGTGTGTGTGTGTGTATTTATAGGCTACTACAATCAAATCTAGCATCAAGGTTAATCCTGACATACCTAAAAAGCTCCAGTTTTCTTTGTACCAAACTTCAAAACCATACCTGATTTTCTGTTAGCTAATACTAAACCTATTTATACATGAAGTGCAGGGACCTCTAACCATATACATAAAGTAACATGCTTTAAAGTGAGTCTCAAAATTCAAATATACTATGTATTTCATAGATGCGTCAGTCATAATTTTTAGCGTGCCTAAACATTTCCACTGTGCGTAAAACACATCTCAAGAGACCTAGTTTAACAGTTCTATAAAATCTAGCTTATGCAATGCAGACTTCATTTCAACTCTAGGCGTTATGATGCCGTTTATGAAAAGCCTAACAGTTCTAGAAAATCCAGCTTATGCAATGCGGTCTTCATTTCAAATCTAGCCATTATGATGCCATATAGGAAAAGCCTAATCATATCAACTGGTACTCTAGACTCCAACCTTTTTCTTCTCCCTTGTGTATAGAAGAAGCCATCCAAACA
This sequence comes from Saposhnikovia divaricata, assembly GCA_036435485.1. NCBI lineage: Eukaryota > Viridiplantae > Streptophyta > Magnoliopsida > Apiales > Apiaceae > Saposhnikovia > Saposhnikovia divaricata. The sequence continues at coordinate 65,691,532 of CM071598.1, forward strand.
GGTCTGTCAACAAGTTGTACCTTCAAATCTTCCAAAATTTCAACTTCTTGATTAGAACTCAGAGAATCGTCTATAGCTGAAAAATTACAATGATACATATTCTGAGTCAATTTATTTTAATGTGAAAGGGAAAAAGAGAAAAACTGCTACTGTTCAGGCACTAGCAGATGAATGATACAAGCAGCGGATTAAAACACACAACTACATAAGAACACTGATATTCAGCTCATTAAGTGGTGTTATACTGTATCAGAAATTCAGACATATTATATTGTTCGTCATTTCTATATAACGGAAGTACAACTGTAAATAAATAGAATGAAGAATGGCATACCAAACTTCAAATCACCAGCAAAATAGATAGAAAATGGAGGTGCTTGCAGTATCTGAAAATGGACTGCCTGCACATTGCTCTTTAACAAATGCAAAATAAGCTTGGTTCAAAACAATTATCTAGAGATATAAGAGCAGATAGATACCAATGGAATAATTAATGAAAACTTTGACAGCATTAAATTCATCAATGGAAGAACTGTGGGCAAAGACCAGTTCCTAAAAGATTTCAGAGACATGCGTGCATTTAATATTGCAAGGGCAATCTGCATATAAGCGCACAAGAACAAACTGTCAACATATAAAACAAAAAGCGGAAATTTAGGCTGATAAATATGTTGATCCGCAATTTAAAAAAACCATGAAAAAGTGACTTTAATGGTTGCATGGTAAAGATTTTTGTGTTTAACTGGTAATAGTTAATTAATTTACATATACAGATAATGTCTTACCATGTCATAATTTTTTTTTGAATTGTCATTTGGTATTGTAAGTACTGATGCGTTCATACGATTATACAAGAACCACATCTATCAACCTGAAGTATAAACTTACACCATTTCTTGCAGCACTCATGACAAGATTTGGCCAAAGTTCACTCTCCATCAGCACAACTGCATTTGGCTTCCAGTAGCCCAAGAAGGAATCAATAGCGACTGGTGTATCGACAGGAGTAAACTGATTCATATAGAAATTTTGTATAATTAAAGCAAAATAGCACAAGTACTGTGTTATGTGTCAAAAGGCATTTATCTTTCTTTTGCTAGACATAGATAACACTGAGAGAGTAGCAGAACCAACTTCATAATTACAATTAACAGCATGAGAAAAACTAGCAAACGGTGAAACATATTCATATGTGAATGTATAAATAAGATTATGTCAGAGGCTATTACCAACAAATTCCTAGGGTCTGTTCATCTCTTTACCTGATCCATAATATAACGTATAGACCTCGAGAAGAAGATATTACGATGTTCGTTAATACATAATTATTATAGAAACCTAGCTCTCACAGATTACCTACAATCACAAGTTATCTCACAAAAATAAAATTCAGTGATATTTTTAATCTATCCTATTTTCTCCTGAAAGGATTCCTGCCCCCTACTCGAACAAACTGAGAAAATTAAACAACATGACAATTTCCGTTTCTTAGCCAAAAGGAGCAATCTGTAATTCCTCCTCAAGTACAGATTTTATCCCCTACTTCAACTGTACCTAATTGTGTAAATTCATATCCATTTAAAAAGAGATAATTGATATCAGGATTCAATAATGTATAGATTTACCTTCACTACACTGGTCAACTGGAAATATATTATTCCAGGTGTACTTCAATTTTCAGCGGATAGTATATGGCATTCAAGTACAACTTCAGTTCAACTTGTACAGTTTAACATAGTCAAGTAGGTTCACACGCTGTGTACATAATTCAAAGTATGATTAATACGAAAGCATGTAAAAAGGAACTTTGAAGGACTAATACCTGATATATGACTCCAGACGGAAGCAAATCCTTTATTACCTCACTGTAAATATAATTTGAAATAATATAAGTTTTAAGACTAAAGAGAAAGCATATTCTTTTCATCTTTCAATAAATAGTAAGAAGCCCAATATTTAATCTCTTGACACAAATCATTCTTCTCTCAAGCTACTAAATTTATTTACAATTTATGCAATGTATAAGTTCGAGCAGTCGTCTTACCATAATAACATAGTATAACAATCTGTTATCACAAAGTGAACGAAACATATGGAATTTTTTCCACAGACAAACAAATGCCTCTATGAAGCACAGATAAATTCATACCTGTATTATTTTAGTCCATCTTCCAACAATTTTAGTCCTATACTCATTTCCTTGGGCATACATTTATCACCAGCTAGTGTCATTCACAACTATTACAAGTTGCCTAATTATCAGAGAAATATACATTCGCAAGACCAACAAAGCCATAGAACTAGACTTATAGAAACATTACTAATTTCATAAAAAAAATCTGGCATATTATAGCTAATTCTACTGTATTGTGACCTATAACTGAACCCTGGTACCTGCTATCAAACAAATTGTTAGATTACCACATAGCAAAAAATCAATACTTTTGTCACACACCAAGTTGTCCAACTTTTTGGGAAAATTGCATATGCCAGTTGCACATAGAGGCCCCACCATTTTATGGAATTCATTCATAATTTACATCATTCCACCTTTCCTAGCATGTTGCAAGAAAATACTACAAACATGAGAAGTTGCTTTCAGATTTACAGTAACAATCATCAATTACAAGCAACCTTGTTATGTTCTTTCCTTACGGTGTATCCTCTCTTGTAGCAAATATATGTTCCCATCACTTAAATAATAGTTCTATTCGACTGTCCCCCCAAAGCAGGACCACCATTACAATAGCATTAAGACATTTATAGAGTTATATAACATTGATGACATGTCTAAAGGTCCTTATCACATGACTGCAATCTTTTGCAAGTAGATGTACTCTCGGATACATGGTAAACTAATAATATCAATCCAAGGACGCTCATAATACTAATTTCACATCCTATTCATGTTCCCGTCCCTTCTTAATATCATCAATAGTTTATAATAGGATATACAGGTCATTTTCTTGGACGTGCTAATAGTAGCGAACAAAATTTTCAGCCAAATTGTAGGCTTCCCGAGTTCTTCCCATCAAGTAGAACAGGACCACAACCAAAACTTACTGAAAATTTATTTCCTTGGAAGTACACTTGATTGTAAATTTATGCATTTATTTATTAGAATATACATAACTATACGTATATCTTGGGAAATCTAGATGCCACTTGTATGAATTAGACAACAATAAAAGGTCACACACAGCCCACCAGATTGTAAATTTTGAAAACCAGCAAAAAGGAACTAGAACAATTCTACATTAATAAATGAGGGCTGTTGCGTCTTCAAAAACACTAAGGTGACACCTCCGCTCTAAGATCTGTTGTAAGTTATCTACGATGTATAAACCAATATACGAGGCTCATAGTCATAGATGCATCAAAAATGATGAGGGACAAGCAACTACTACAAATAAAATTTAGACTAAATTATATTGCCATAGAACCCTAACAGATTACACTCATCAAACAATTCATCCTTCATGATCTCTTCACAAAGTAAAGTTAGCATGGCTATTGGTCCTAAATATATGAATATTCAAGTAGACCGGGATAGTAGTTCAAATTTAAAATTTTACTTTCATAATTAAAGTTTTAAGTCACATGATGTTAAATTATCGAGAACTTGTTAATATACTTGATTTGGTACCTAATAGATTTTCTTTTCTCATTTATATGCATGTATACATATATTCAAATATTTTGTTATCATACACCTAGCTTTGAACTAGTGCCTTATGCCTCAACTCTAGGAGGGTCTTAGAGCTCGGTGCGGCGCTTTCCCCTTAAATAACATTGGTGTAAATGGTGATGAGAGGATTCACCTTATTTTCAATTATGTTGGGGGGTTTGCCTTTAAGTAGGGCTGTAAACGACCATTTTGGATTTTATTTTGTCTATAGTGAATAGCCAATCTAATGTAATGATGAAGTGGGATGGGAAGGTGATTGTAGGTAGATCGTGAGTTGGATAATTCCAGAGCAATCCAATAATATTCAATCCAAGCCCTCCTTTTAGCTCCTAAAATAATATATAGGAAATATACATATATATTCTAGATGCACTAGATATATATTTAGTATATATATAAATGATCTAGATGCACTATACAAGTTATTAAAGTATGTGCATTATACAGTTCATCCTTCTCTCAAGCCACTAAAGTTTAAACAGGTTAGGCAATGTATTAGTTCAGGCAGAACACTTACCATAGCGACATAGTATTACAATCTGTAATCGCGAGGAGGACAGATTAAAGAAAAAAAAAAAACACAACAATATGCCTCTAAAAACAAAATGAATTTATCCATGTATTATTTTTGTCCATCTATCAACAAGTTTAGTCCTACGCTTTAGTTATTCTCCTGGGCATACTTTTTATCACTAACAAGTGCTATTGACAACTATTAGAGAAATAAGCATTCCCGGGACCAGCAAAATTATAGAACTGGACTTGTAGAAAGATTACTAATTTTACAAATATCGAGCATGCTATAATTAATTCCACTGCATTATGACCTTTTAACTGAATCCTTGGTACCTGCTATCCAAAAATTGTCAGACGACTAAACAGTAATAGCAATCAATACCATAGTTCACACATCAAGTTAATCATCTTCTAAGAAAAATCTAATCTGCCTGTTACCCATAGAGGCCCTACCAGGCTACCACTTTAAGGAGTTCACTTATATTGTATATCTTTCCATCATTTCTTGTTTTTCGCATGCAAATAATTAAAACATGAGAAGTTGGTTTTAGATTCAAAGTACCAATCTTTAATCACAATTAATAAGCAACCTTGTTATGTTCTTTCCTCCCTGGTAGATCCTAGTTTGTATTAAATAAATGTTCCTATCACTTAGATCATAGTTCTATCGGTTGTCCCCCCAAATCAGGACCACCATTAAAGTAGCATCCAGATCTTATGGAATTATATAACAACGATGATATATCAAAAGGTCACCATCACATGGTTGTATTCCATACCAGGTAGATGTGCACTCAGATATCTGGTAAACTAATGAAATTAATGCAAGAAGTCAAAATAATATTTTTACATACTATCCATGTTCCCTCCTCCTCTCAATACCATTAGAAGTCTATAATAGGACATGCAAGTCAATTTCTTTGGCATTCTTGTAACTTGAACTGGTGACTAACCTTCCTGAATTCTTCCCAATAAAAAGATTAGGACCACAACTTACAAATTCATATTTCCTTAAAGCACACTGATTGTAAATTACGCACTCAATTATTAGCATTATCATCTACATGTCCATATGTAATTCTTAGGAAATATAGATGCTACTTGTTTGAAATGGACAACAAGAAATGATCACACACAGCCCACCAAATTTCAGATTTTGAGAATCTAGCAGTAAGGAACAACAGTTGTTATCTAATGCAAATGAGCCTTGCTGCATCTTTAAAACACTAAAGTGAGGCCACCACTAACAGACCTGCTACTAACTACATACGATGCATTTGAGGCTCATAGTCGTATGTGCATCATATAATCAATCAAAAGAATGAAGGACAAGAAACTATTGTAAACTAAACCCAGACTTAATCTTAATAGAGAACATAACCCAACAGATTACAAATGTCAAACATTTCCATTAAGATTATTAACATGGCACAATAAAGTTAGCTTGGCTATAAATTACAAATATATTAATATACAAGTAGATACCCCGCGGTACCGCCACCTAATGTTTATAAGTTCTAATCTCCCATCTAGTCTTGATGACTTCATTTCTGGGACCAAAATTTTAGAATTATCCCAGAAAGGGCCTCCTAAAACCGGACCACATCTCAAATCAAATATATAGATCATTGCCTAATAATATATGAATTAAAAGTACTTGTGATTGAATTTGATATCATAAAATATAATCAAATAAAAAGACAGATAATATCATATGCAAGTCACAGGACTAAAGAAAATCTATTTAATTCACAGGCATAATCACAACCACATTCAGCCAATTAGAACAAACCACAGAATAAAAGACACGGAAAATTCAAACCGAAAAATGATAATATAATGAGTGCTCACAATGCTGATAATGTGGTTGTGGTCAATAAAACCGTTACATCAGGTCTGCGCTGCACGCAACGCTTGATTACAGGTAGAGCAGTTAGTCCTTCACCTATGTATACATCAATTACAGAATAATATTAAGAAATAAGCAACAAAATGACAAATCAATCAATCAATAATTATCATAAACACACATATTAAAACAATATATAAGATATAAGGGATAGGGGGACCTAAAGAGACAGCGTGGAACCAGAAGAGGGGACCAGGAGGACGAGGAAGAGAAGGAAGACCAAGACGCTCACGCCATCGGAGAGGGTGTTCGATACCTCGAAATCTACGAAAGCGGAGATGAAGGTGTATTAATGGAGACAAACAGTGACTAAGTCCTCTGTAGAATTTGTATACTAAGTAACCACCTCTATCTCTCCCCATTTTAGACTGTCTTTTACTTCGACTCCTCTTCTGTCTTAAACCCAGGAACCTGTAATAGGGTTCTGTCCGGTAATAAAACTCTTTAATGACGGTTCTACCGGACACTCCCACGTCCATTCTTAAAAATAATATAAATAAATGGTTTTAAATAAGTTATTTATATTATTTTATGTATTAAGTTTCAACAATATTTTTTATATAAGCTCTTTATCTATAATTTATTCATAAATCAATCCCACTGTAATCAAAAGTTGTGCAAGAATTGGTGGACATGAATAGTTTATTATTAAAATATAAGTTAAGAACTACTAGTGCCTCTTGAAATGAGGAGAGAGAAGAGGTTCTTAGTATTTTTAAGAATCGCTAAAAAAACTCTTGGAGCAACATTTTTATTCTCTCTCCTCATTTTTTGAGTTAAGAGCTCAAGTAAAGAACCTCTTGGAGATGCTCTTAAGTGCGTATAATGAGTATTTAGGATCATATTTAGTAAATATAGCTATTTTAGGCATAATTTTGCTGAAAATTAGGTATTTATGAAATTAATCCAAATAACTTTTTTTAAAAAAATTAATAATTAAATATTTACTGGGTCTAGATCAAGGGGAATTACATCTATTATCTATTATTATCTATATAATACACCAACAAGAGATAAAATTCGAGACATTTTATTCCATTTAAATGGTGAGACATTTTAATCCACTGGAAATGTCTCAATTGCCCTTGTGTTCATTACTTTTTGAAAGAATAATCATACAATTCTATCATTGGAATCTGAAAGGATAAAAAACTGAACTAAGTTTATTAAACTTTATCGAATTAAAGAAGATTGGGTAACAAAATAAGATATGATGTTATCGAACATTATACGAAGAGAAAGATTAAAATATAAATGAATAAAACTCGACAACGATAAAAATAATGTTTGAACAACGTTAGTACAAAATTTAAGCACAATACTGGAAAATAACTCGTGTCTCGCACAAGTTATTTTACAATAACAATATAAATTAATAATATAGAAAATGTGGTCTATTTATACATATTCATAAATTATTTAAATTTGTATTATGTATTCATTTATCTTTTAAGATTGATTTTATCAATAATGGTAGTTACCATCATCACCGAGTAATTACCATCATTATATGGTATCGTTGTAATGTTCTGTCTTTTGGGTAGGTATTTTCCTTTCTCAACCTTCTAGAGATCAATAACAACTATCGAAGCATAGCATGAGCAAATATGTTTCAGATTCAAGTGCTTCAATAGACAATCGTAGGTGTCCACATCCATGCTCCTACCTAGAGCTGTAAATGAACCGAACTCGGACGAACTTTTAACGAACTCGGACAAATTCTTAACGAACCGAACAATGTTCGGTAAGCTTATCGGACACTTTTTCTTGTCCGAACTCGAGTTCGGTAATGAACCGAACCGAACACGAATTGTTCACGAACATACCGAACCGAACCGAACACGAACAGTTCGGTAATTATATATATAATAATAATTTTAAAAATTAAAAAAAATATATAAAATTGTAAATATTAATGTTTTTATTGAATGAACCGAACTCGGACAAACTCGGACGAACTCTAAACGAATTCGGACGAAATCCTAACGGAAAACTTATCGGACACTTTTTCTTGTCCGAACTCGAGTTCGGTAAGCTTATCGGACGAGCTAACCGAACTCGAACCGAACCGGACGAGCTTATCGAACAGTCCGGTTCGTTTACAGCTCTACTCCTACCAATGTAACAACACGCTAAATATACGCACAAACAATACAGTCATAATACAATAATCGCACACTACCATCATACACTTCCCATCTCTTTTAATCTTCATTTACAACATATTTAACAAAAATCATATCATATCTTTATGTTTTTTTAATCTGACCGAACATATTCTATACTTTATATATCAAAATTTATATGTCCATATATACATACATATACATATATACATACATATATATACATATAATCCCTAACTTATTCTATACTTTATATATCAAAATTTATATGTGCATATATACATACATATACACACATATACATATACATATACATATACATATACATATATATATATATATATATATATATATATATATATATATATATATATATATATATATATATATATATCTTAACATCGAAATGCGAACAATCGAAAATTATTTCAGAAAAATTATTATATTAGGGATTATGCAAATAAACGTTTAATTTCGTTGAATGTGTCGTGATTAATCAATGATAAAGTTTCGGGTATTGAGATTGTGTTAACGAAGGCAATGTATACAAGTCCAGGTAAGTTCACTATTAATAAAATCACGGGCTCAGATATAATATTTGATCAATTTATAAATAAAATTAATGTTTGTATTAAAATGTTACTTAATTTTTATCATGTTTTGATTTGTAAATACTTATTTAATACTATTAATACAAATTTAAGTACTTTTGGTTGGTTGATTATCTTAAATTTTCATCGTATTAAAAGTACATACATGCTAAGAATATTACTTTTTTATCATATTACTTTATAAAATGTTCAATGCCCCGATATAACTTTTCAACATTTTATATTTGTCGTATACAATTTTTTATTATCTTAATAATATTAGTAACTATCACATATTTTGGATACATATATTTAATGTAGGCAAACGATCCAAAGCAAACTATGATAAACTAGAGAATCGAGATATAAGTGAATAATAATTCAACACATAATTAAGTGTAATATCTGGTATTTGTCTTTTAGTATTTAATCGTTATCGTTAATCTATGTTATTAATGGATGTGACATAAAAGTTTTAAGATATGTCAAACGTTTATATTATTAGTATCATGTATTGTTTTTCATTGTATTAATAAGAACACTTTTTAACTTGAATTGTAGGGAACATATAGTTTTTGTTAATCACACGACGACATGATATATACGTACAAATAAATCATGATGATATATATTTAGAAAAAAGGAAACATTTAATGAAATATAATTTTACACTTATATGACCAAATGTTGAGATTATATGATTTATTATATACATTAAATCATTTATTTACAACCTTTTTGAACAAAATTTCAATAAACTAATAATACTATATTTACATGTTGTACAAAAACAATTCTAGAAATTGACACGTACCTCGCACGGGTTATTATGCGAGTTAAAAGAAAAGTGAATAACCTTTATTAACCGTTGTATTATTTCTAAATCAGTTGTTCAGATTCAATTCATTTTTAAATACAAAATTTTTGTAAGGGTATTCTTCGAAATAAAAACTACACTTCTAGTTCTATTAATTGAAATAAGGAAATTTAATTAATAAATCAATAATTAAAATCTTTTATTTTTATTAATATTTTCTCACATAACTTTTGGCTGAATTTTTTAATTTCTTTAATGTTCTTTCCTTAAAAATTTTAATTTATGTTATTATGCTTATTTAACAAAAAAATAATCACGGAGATGGTTCTGTTGCAAAACATATTTTGTTTCGTAGTAAATAACAATGTTTTACTATTGAATTTCAAATAAAATTAAAAGTTCTACAAATTAACTTGTTTTTTACAAAGTTCTACGAATGAACTTCTTTTTTTTACAAAGTTATACAATTGAACTTATTTTTTTTAAAACATTCTGTTGCTGAACACTATTATCTCATAAAATATTTATACCATAATTTTAATGTTCTAAAACTAAGCTTAAAAGTCATGCACTCCAATTTTGAAATCAAGCACATGATTTTTAAAGTTCTGCAATTAAACTTACTTGTAGTTGAATGTTCTACTCCTGAACATTTAATACCATATTGTATTTACACCATAACTTGAGTATTCTAACAAAAATTGATGAAAATAATGGAAAATTTTGTGATATTAATGGAGTATTTTGTGATCGATGCTGGTGTATGATTATAATTGTCAAACAAATATGAATTGTCTCTAAATTTTAAATCTTGTATTTTTTGACAACTTTGTGAATTATCTCTAAATTTTAAATCTTGTATTTTTTGACAACTTTGTCCCCGATCTATATAACCTTAATTAATATTGTTATAATATATTATTATGTTATTAGTTGTATAATTATTTTGTAATTTTATAGAATAAGTTTAGTTTAATTAATTTAGTTTATTATGTTATTAGTTGTTTAATTATTTTGTTTGTATGTAAATGTATATGATGCGTATTTGATAAAATGGCGTAGATTTTTTTTTTTGCTAAATAAAATGGTGAAGATTTTTAATCTAATTAAAGTTGTTTTTATATAAATATATGCTTCTATATATAAAATTGCATCAATTTATAAATTAATTATAGTTACCATTTTGCTTATAACTTAGTTAAAAGGGTATGTAGTTATGTGATGAAAAAAGAATATGTAATCATGTAATATATGTGTTTTTATTATTTTTTAATAAATAATATATTTCATTTTGTTTTTAATTTTTTGGAATGTGCTAATAAACTTTTTAGTAAAGGGTTAATCAAATCAATCAATTATACTCCATTTCACTTATAATAATATAGATGTCTATACTATATATTATAATAGCTGAAATATTGAAAGTTTGGTCGGTACGATTATTTGTATTTTTACCTAATTACCCTTATTCAATTTTTTATAGTTATTATTCAATTACTCATACTTAATAATTTATAATATTACTTATTTACACTTACTTAATTATTTATCTATACTATTATATAATAGCCGAAACATTAAAAGTTTGGTTGGTCGGTCGATATTTTTCCTTACTTAACAGTACATGTTATTTTACTTAATTATCCTAATTTAATTAGTTATAGTTACTAATAACTAATAAATTTCATTTTTCAGGTAAAACATGTTACCTAGGGGTGATCGCGGTGCGGGCGGTGAGGTTTTTTCCCAAAACCGCGAATCAAATCGCGCATGCGGTTTAGTCAAATTTCCAAACCGCAACCGCACCACGAAATTTTAAAACCGCATAAACCGCACCACAAAAATGTGGTGCGGTGCGGTTCACTGCGGTTTACAACTTCAATAAAAATTACTATATCAAAATTTATACATAATTCCAATTCCTAATTATCACGAGAAATTAAAATAAATGGTTAACAAAATTTAAATTGAATCAGTTTTTTGGAATAGTGGAACATAATACAAACTTCAAAGTCACAATTATTTTTCAATAATATGAGCTCCAATCTGGTACACTCCTTTGCAAAAATTGGCTCCAATGTCTCTATATAAATTGCCTGAAAGAAAGATAAAAAAAAAATAAACATAAAGTGTTGACAATCAACAAAACCGGTCATTAAATTTTAATGGGCTGATGGGCCTATACAATATAAATTAATACATACATACATGTATATATATATATATATATATATATATATTAAATTATATAATATATTAAATATTGCGGTGCGGTTTGAACCGCGTTTCAGAAATTATAAACCGCAACCCGCACCGCACTGCGCGGTTTGTGAAAATTTGAAACCGCAACCGCACCGCATAAGATAAAAAATTGCGCGGTGTGGTGCGGGTTGGTGTGGTGCGGGCGGTTTATGCGGTTCGGTGCGGTTTATGATCACCCCCAATGTTACCTTTCATATTTTTAATAAAAGGTAACATGTTTTATCTTACTAAATACATTATCTTCTAAGAAGGAGTGCTCAATGATCACTTGTGGAGCCTCATCCTTTGATGCCAGAAATTTCACCCATGTATACCTTGTAAAGTCATCAACCATTACCAAGGCATACTTCTTTCTTGCAAGTGACATAATATTAACAGACCCAAACAAATCCATGTGAATTAGTTTTAAGGGCGTGGTGATAGATGTCACTCTCTTGGACTTGTGGCTTGATCTTTTCATCTCTCCTTTTTGACAAGCCTCACACACTCCTTCTTGAGAGAATTCAAGTGTGGGCATGCCTCTCACTAACTCTAATTTGGATAAAGAGTTAATGGTCTTGAAGTTCAAGTGTGATAACTTCTTATGCCACAGCCAACATTCTTCATTTGATGCTTTTGTGTAAAAGCAACAAACTCTATCCTTGCTTGCAGAATCCATATTGGCTACAAACATGCTTCCCTTTCTTACTCCAGTTAGAGCAAGTTCACCAGTCTTTTTGTGAGTGATCAAACATTCATCTTTATCAAAATCCCTTTTGAATCCCCTTTCAGTAAATTGACCAACACTCAGTAGATTATGCTTGATCCCTCTGACCAATGCTATATCTTCAACGTTCCTTCTCCTCATACTGTGATAGCAGGGCCATATCACCAATCATATGGTTTGAGCATCCACTATCCAATACCAAAATGACTTTCTTTTCTTTCTCTTTGCCCTGCAAACACAAATGTATTACTTCTTCTTTGGTATCCAAACAAGTTTGGGTCCATTTCGCTTAGCAACAGATTTATCATAAACAACATGCTTATCAACATTCTTAGGGCTAGTCTTCTTGTCACTGTTAGAAGTCTTTGAGTTAAATTTCTCAAACTTGGGTGATAGGAGTACCTTCCTAGCTTCAGGAGGACTTGAAGACTTGGACCTTGTGTCGTGTGAGTGTAAATTTTGACTTATGCAACCATCAATGAATTGTCTTCTCAAATTAAAATAACTAGTCATCACATTCATATTACATGGCATGCAATCAAATTTATCACAAAATGGTGCATTTCTATGTCTTAAAGGCACAGAGCAATCATAGAAAGGCTTAGGCACACTACCTACAGGTTTCTTGCAAGCATGAGTTAAATGATTAGTGCTAAAATAGTTTTGACAGGTTTTCCTAGGAGGCATTAGGCACATAAGCATAATTACTATCCTTGTTAGTCCTTAGTTTTCCATTTTTGTTTTGTTTCTTTTTAGTCACATTCTTCACAGATTCAGTTTTAGCAGATTTAACATTCTTAGCAGGTTCAAACTTAACAGGTTTTACAGGAACTGACTTAGCAGGTTTAGATCTACTCTTAACTAGCACCTTGGTTTCCATGTTGACACTCAAACTCTTGGAGGGTGTAGGCTATTCACTTGATTGTGCTTCATCTTCAACATTTAACATTTGTTTGAAGATCAAGGCTTCTTCATCAATAGTAAATGATATTTTTTTGAAAATAGGTGCCTTGTATTTTTCAAAATGTGAGGCACATTCTCATGAACAACCTTGTTGTTATCAATGATAGCACAACCTTTCCTCTTTTTGAGTGTGTCATAATCAAAACCAATAGCTGCTTTAGCATTCCCTTGATATTTTTCATGATAAGATTGTAACAAGCTTGAAGAATTCTTAAAGGCTCTCGGTTTCAATTCATTTTCTGCAATTTCATCTTTAAGGGCCTTCTCAATTTGACTAGAACATTAAACCTTATTCTCAAAATATTCTATTTATTTCTTAAGGTTTTCAACCTGCATAGCAGTTAGCTCTAGTTCCTCATTCCTCTTGTTTAATAATTCATTCCTAGCAGATAATTTTATAATTTCTTCATTAGTTACAGTCATGTTAGTACGAATGTTAAACATTTCAATAGACAATTGTTCAACAACTTGCTTATATTCAGAAACAGATATGTCTATGGTAGTGAGAGATGGTACCTGAGTGTTTGATGAAGATTCATCTTCCTTGGAATTGGCCATCAAGGCATAGTTACATAATTCTTGCTCTTCTTCATCATTGTCAGTTTCATCCCAACACTTCCCTTCAGCTATGTAGGCCTTGCCTGGTGTTTGCTTTCTAAGAAGGGCCTCATACTTAGCTTCAAGCTCCAAAAATTCTTTGTCCTTCTTCTTAGGTTTCTTGCATTCACTAGCAAAATGCCCCAGGTCATTGCAGCTGTAGCACCTTATCTTTGACCTATCCACATAGCCAATTTTGAATTTGTTCTTGTTTGGCTTCATAGGTGCTTTGCCTTTGTTGAATGAATGGTATTGGGGTCTAGCTTTGAAGGGCTGTTTCCTCTTGAACCTGATGTTTGAAAATTTCCTAGCCATGAAGCCAAATGATTTGTTTTCCATAGCATCCAGTTCTTCAAGAGTTTAGAATTTTTCCTTCACTTTCTCTTCAACAGCTTCAATCACCTCAACCTCAGGTTCCTCATCTACTATCTCTTCAATCTTCAGTTGGTTGGTAGAAGCTTCAAGATCCCGGATTGACTTGTTGACAATCAAGGCACATGCTGTGTTGACCATCTTGCCTTGATTGGCTTGTATAGCTCTTTTCGGTAGAGTTCAAGCTCATGTGTCTTTAACAAACCATAGAGCACATAATTGGAATTTAGGAAATTTTGTTTAAATCTCTCAGAGAGATAACTCTTTGTTCCAGGTGGTTTGGTGTAGATAGCAAGAACTTCATGTTAAGTTCTTTCGTGCTGTAAACCTTCTCATTCATTTACAACTTAGTCAACAGCCTGTGAAATCTCTCAAATATCTCAGTGATGCTTTCTCTTGGCTGAGCCATGAAAGCTTCATACTGTGTGACAAGTATCTAAATCTTATTCTCTCTAACCTCCTCAGTTCATTCACATAAAATCTCAATATGATCCCACATCTCCTTTGCTAAAGTAGATGAAGTTATATTTTGCAAACATTGAGAGTTCTATTGAATCTATGATTATCAGCATTAGATGGCTGTCAAGGGTAACCTTCTCTTTCTTAGTGTCTGTCCACTTAGATGGATCTTTAGCAACATAGGACCTTGGAATTGTTGTGGTTCTAATAGTCCTTTCAGTAATCTCTTGTTATGGAACAAATGGAACATTCTTTAGAATATCAGGAAATAGAGGATTTGTAGCCTTGATGAACAACAACATTTTTATCTTCCATAGGTTGTAGTTGTCTTTGTCGAAATTTGGTACCTTTATAGTTTATGTTGTCTTTGGTGTATTCATGTTGATCTTTCTCTATTTTGCTTAACAGTCTGCTCTGATACCACTTGTTGAGTATGAAATACACGCAAGAAAATACAGGGGGGTGAATGCATTTTCAACACTTTCTTGATTTTCTTTTCTTTAACAACCTGTTGATTCTGTGATGTATATGTGTGTAGGTTAACATAGTGTTTAATAAATATAAGTGCAAAAATAAGAACATAATTTCACTTTAATCTAATCATTTTTTAGATTGAAAGTATGCTACAATCTGGGAATACAAATGTTAGTATTCTCAGCTTTGTTTCTCAGAGAGATATTTTTCTATGAATTACAATGAAAAACTTGAGTGCTAAAGAAGTGAGGCTGTGCACTTATAGAACATGTGTGCACAGTCCACTTGCTACTGTTAATGTGTATTTTTAGAGTTTCGTTCACAGGGAAGGACTGATATCAAAACCAATTTTAAGTCTTTTATCACTCACAATCTAGAAGTGTGGAAGAATTTGTGGATGTGTGATTATCTACTAATTAATCTATTAAACAAATAAAAACTATATATTACGTATGAGAGAAAACAATCCAAGAATTAGGGTTCTTCAATTAGCTATCATGAATGTCTAATTTGTGCCTCTTGTTTTGTTAAAAACAATCCTTCTAATGTTTCTAAAATCCTCTACCAAGGTAAATTATAGTGCCTACAATTATCCCTTGAATGCCACTCCCATGGTCATACAAAGTACGACTATAGACTATTATGAACCAAAGATTATCAGTTTCACAATTCACATATCAGTCTCCCGATCTAATACTTAAATTGTGTCTATCATATCATGTACTAGAATTACAACTCCTCTCTCGATTCGTTTTAATTCCTAGAGATTCAGTTAAAAGATCGCAACTCTTCTAATTGTATAAAGCTCTCAATGACAGATTACCAAACCAAGAGAAATCACAATACAATCAAACAAACTCAATAAGCCAACGAATACTACCCAACTCCTTGATAAAGGGATTAGCTACTCATGACTAAATAAAACACATATATATTAATACCACAAATCATGAGCATAAGAGTTTAAGTATGAAGAATACAACTTTAAAAGCTTCTCGAAATCAGGATGAATCCCTTCACTCTCTCTTCCAATCTCCCTCTCAAAGTGTTTCTCTCCCTTTTCTCTCCAAAGTACGGCTATCCTATTCTATTCTATAATATGTTATGATATGTTGTTGTGTCTCTACAATATATGTTTACTTAATATATAATATATAGTTTTAATGTTTTCCAAGAAAATATAAGTAATTTCCCAAAACAAATTGAATCCTGAATGTGAAATTCGTAATCTCTCTTCCAGGCCTGTTTCTAGGCTGCTCCAGTTGAAATATGTTAGGTCCGATAAGATTGTAGAAGGGGGGTTGAATACAATCTATACCAATTTATCAAAATTTGTCCGTTAAATAATTTTTGGTTTAGACAAATTTGTGCGGAATAAATTGAAACAAATTTTCAAGTTGAATATAACAATATATTAACTTGATGGGTGTTACAAAATCAGTCCAAATGATTATCAAGTAATTAATAACTAATTAGAAAATTCGACATGAACTTTTCTAATTTAGTTAATAAAAATCAAGATATCAAGTTATGAACTAGGAAACTTAATTCGCTAGTAGTACACGTGTGACGCCCCTAGATCCGGGGTCAAGGATCCAGGTCATCACGGTCCAATTTCCATTCAATATCAATATCTCTTGAGTTTTTTTTATAATTAATAATTAAGCAATTCGACCCCACACTAAAACACACACACACCAGTCATATGCTCATAGAACAACATTCACAATATTAAAAGTTTAAAGTTAACAGTTATTACAAACCCAGAATTCTACTAAGTACATTGTTGAATAATACTTCTACAGGAAGCATTTCAACAACCAAAAGTTTATTACAACTTACACACTTAATCTACATAAGTCTACTAAGCCCCTTTCGCTTGTCACTACCTCGGGGATGGTCGCCAGCACTCGCTCAAAAGGTCGCCTTTCCCTTACCCTCTTGCGGGGTGTAGTGCGTAGTATCGGCATGGGACCTAGCTGCTATATACATAAGTAGCAAGAGTGAGCTATAATAGCTCCGCAAGATAATATTGTAACCTAGAATTCAGAAAGTGAACAGGTATACATATATGTATATGCATATATAATAGCAGAAAACAATTAAAAGCCTTAAGGAAGAGTAAAGCGCTTATTTAATAATACATCATCCACTTACTATTATAAGAAAGAAATCTAAAATAATATAATATCAGTTTTTCTTCATCTGTAATCATAATTTCATCATCTCATATCATTATTCTGTTTTCAGTATAGAAATCTGAAAACCATTGTCAACACTTTCTTTCCAAAAACATTGGGGATATCTGCTGTCGCCTGATACGTTAGGACGATGATCAGTCGCCTAATCGTACCTGCTCTCTTTTTACTACCGGTAGAGGGAATGAAGATCATCCCTGGAGGAAGGCCACCTGCTAACATCCTCCCTTGGCATCTTCGTGCCGTAATAAAAATAATAAATGCTGGACTGTGTCGCACACAGCCCTGACACAGCCACTTACGCAAGTCTGTTGCAATCCCCCTTTTTATCACATCATTATTCCCTTTTTAAAATATCATTCCACATTTCCATTTTCTCGCTTTCATTTCCACATATCATTCACTCATATCATTTCCATTCTCGCACATTACTTCTATAAAATATATATATAACATAATGCTTTGATTATGATCCAGACATCTCTTTCATATTCAGGAATCAAATATACTTTTATATTCATAAAATATTCCGTCTATTTTAAGAGTAATGCATGATCATTAAATAATATTTATTAAACCACTGATATTCAAAAAGAACTTTTTTAATATAGTATTATAAACCATATAACCCTAGATAACAACTGATACCATTCTCTCTTATTCTCTTAATCATAAGGCATGTTCACTTCATGCATAATCATCTCTATACATATCCATCTCATACTCATATTCATATTCATATCCAACTCATACTCATATCCATATTCATATACATTTCCGTATATCTTTCTTTTCAATATCAATACTCAAGGAAGACAATTTCTTCACAATATAGTAATAATAGCATCACATATATATTCCATGAAATCAAGTTTCTTTGTGAAGATAAGTAGCTTTACAAGTAAGGATAGAAGAAATCTTGCCTCGGTTTCGGTATCCTGACAGTATGGTTCGTTCCTCTTCCGGAGTTTCTATAAACACAAAAGGACCGTCGTTAGAATACCACTTCTCTTACTCACTACACTCTTGTATAACATTACCTTTGAAACTTTAATATATGTTTAACGTATTACCATTACCCCAAAGGTTCAAGAACTTAGCCATTTAAAACCTTAATCGAAGTTTCAGGGGTTTTCACCATTTCCCCTAACGATCACACTTAACTGTAAAAATTCTCAGAAAATATGGATTTCGAATTTTATCACAAGGTCAACTGGTAACAACTCTTTGACTACCTTACTACATTATCCCAAAGTTTCATAATTTTTAAAAATGTTTAAGTATGGTGGTTATAGCCTCAAAGTTAACACAATTACATTTTCTCGGTTTCCGAACGTCTTTCACTAAAACTGACTTTTCTCCTAAACCGTACGTCAGATTTTAACGTAACTTATATCAAAACGATCTATGAACTAAGCTCTATCATTTCATGGTCAATTGGTCACCTAGGCAGTGAGGTACCATACGGATGCAGGGGGTCCAAAACAGGGCAATTCACATCCTAACGAAAATCGGGCATTATAACGGCTATAATTTCGTACTTTCCAAAATCAAACTCCTCCAAATCAAACATCCACCTTATACACCATCACCTACACCATGTGGTCTACATCCCAACCATGGTTACAAGTCCACAACACACAATTTCCATATCAAAACAAACCATTTATAACACATAATCATCATAAACTTTACATTTACATCACTAAACTACTAATCCACTCAATTTCCACCATAATACAAAGAGGGCAAGAGTAGTTATACCTTCTTGAAGCTTTGACAACACTTAACAAGCCTTGGGTACACCTTAAACCACCTTGAATTAGCTTGAATAAACTAAAGGAACCATTAAAACAAAGTTAATACTAAGATTTTACTATTTATTTACTATTCATCATCAACTTCACAATTTTTGTTACCTTACTAAATGATGATGGATGGCTATAAAACTTTGTATATCACTCTTTCTATCCTCCAAGATCATCCATGATTTTCCTCTTGATTTGTTATTGAAGAGAGCTAGGGTTTTGGAATTTCTTTTCTCCTTTTTTTTATGAAATTCGAATGGAGCTTGATGAAGGGGAGAGGAAGAGATTTCTTTTGCTAAATGATCTTATCTCATTTGTATTATGCTAATATTTGTTAAATCCTAGCTTGTCCTAGAAGCCTTGGTTGATATTTTCCTTGGAAATTGACTAATTTACCCTTAATAACAATTAGTGGAAAGTGATGTCATTAGTGATGTCATTAAGATGATCTAATATTCTCATTTCTTGTTTTTCTAAGTATTATGCTAATAATCTTGGATAATAATAATGTGGTATGCATCCTTGTTAAATTACTAATCTTGGTTGCTTGGTTTCCATACTCGTCTAATTGTGGTTCGTTTCGAGTATATCTCACTATCCAGTGGTTTTCAAAATCATTTACGAATCCAATTTCCTTTGGTATTCTCTTAACTTAATAATCCCTTGGTTTAACCTAAATTCACTAATCCCTCAATATATAATTCTTATAATGTTTCCATGCTCCTTAATATCAAAAAGAAGCTTATTCGAAATCAAAATCCTAAAAATCCATATTCAGGAATTTCTGGAATCTATCGTCATTTCGAGTCACTTATTTTCAATGTACAACACTAATATGGTTTCTGTTTATTCATTTTCCATATCCAATATAGAGTACCTACATCTCATTTCCCCTAAATCCTCAAAATTTACTATTCATGTGATCACTGTAGCATTGCTAAAGTTAGGGTTATTACAGTCTTCCCCCCTTAAAAGGATTCCGTCCCGGAATCCTGTTGGAAATATCCATAGGTATCTTTTTCATTCACACCTTCTAACTTCCACACTATTTCCTCTATCCTTTTCCTTTCATAATATCTCTATCTTGTTTGCGCAGAAATACACCAATATCACTTCCTTGTCATTCATCAACATGCCATTTAGTTTATCAATAGCAGTACTTTTACTGTCTTTTCCTTACAATTTCCATCATGTTTCCAGTCATTCCATGTTATTTCGTCTCTCCTTCCACTTTTGACGAAGATATCCGCCACCACATTGGCCTTTTCTGAATGGTAGTGTATCTCACTTATGGTTTGACCATCTTCTGATCTCTATCATGACATAAATATTAACACTTCAATATTCCTATAGCTCCTCTCTGTAAAATTTTCCAGAAAATAAGCTCTAATAATATTCTTTAAAACAATTGTAAGAAAATACTACCTATAATATATATTTCCTGTTCGTCTTAACGAGCTTGTGTTTTCCCAAAACACTCCTACTTTTCTTTTCATAACGTTTCCTAGCCCTTAACAGATACTGATTTTCCTTATCTATATTATTAACTTATTTATTCCATTAATTGATTAAGTCGATCCTTAACCAAAGACTTACACACAAAATTTAAATAAAAAAAACAAGTACCTGTATCCGCATCTGGTTTCGTCAACGCTTCCCCTAAGGTCATGTTGTACACTCTAGCAGTAGGCCTATTTGAAGCAGTCACACTCTGACCTGGCGCGTATGACCCACCGAAACGGCAATCTCTAGCAATGTGCCCTAATTTCCCACACTGGTAACACTTAACATCTCTTTTAGGGTTTGTATTAGTTGATGGGCACTGGTTAAGGTAGTGTCCTTTTTGTCCACACTTAAAACAAGTTACTCCCAGCACCCTACAGACTCCTATATGCTTCTTACCACACGTGTCACAATCTGGTAATGGTGGTCGTGATTGATTGGACTGAAATGTTCCTGAAGATTTACCACCCTGATTCACCGTCTCACTAGTAGTCTTGTTACCCCCCGACTTTCCCATAAATTGAGATTTTTGTCCTCTACCTCCTTTGTTAAAGTAGCTTCCCTCACTTGAACCTCCTTTCGGACCCTCAAATCTTCTTTTCTTATTCTCTCGACCTATTTGAGCCTGTTCACTCTCGGCCTCTATAATAGATGCCTTTTGAACCACTGCAGCATAATCAGTCAACTCAAATGGGGCCACTCTCGTTCGTAACCAAGGTTTCAATCCTTGTTGAAACCTTTTCGCTCGTTGTTCTTCAGTACGCACAAACTCGGGAACAAACCTCGACAGTTCTGTAAATTTAGTTTCATACTCTGCCACTGTTAGGTTATCCTGTTTTAACTCCAGAAACTTTATTTCCATTTGGTTTTATAAATACCTAGGAGAATACTTTTCTAGGAACACCCTAGTGAAACGCTCCCAGGTTATCACTCCCGTTTCTTCTAGGTTCTTCTTAGCTTCCCACCAGTAATTTGCCTCTCCCTTTAAGAGATAGGCTGCAAAGGCTGTTTTCCGATCTTCCTCTATCCTCAGTATTTCGAAAGCTTTCTCCATTTCTTTTAGCCATGCCCTAGCTACTACTGGGTTAGTGGTTCCCTCAAATTCTGGGGGCTTTAATGACTTAAAGGCACGAAATGCATTAGCTGCCTGATTAGGAAGAACAGGTGGTGGTTGAGGATTCTGTGGATTCGCTAAATTCTGCCTTAATAAGTCCATGAATTGGGCAAAGGGATCACCTCCCGGATTCCTTTGTTGGCCAGTTGATTCCTCTTCTTCTTCGTCATGATTTTCTTCATTATGAGCATTTTCGTTCAGTCTAGTGCCTTCTATATTTCGACTTCTTTCGTCTCTCTCATTTTCTCTTGCATTCATTCTACTATCATGTCTAGGCGGCATAGTTCTGTACATAACAATGGTCCTTATTAATTACCCGAATTCGGGTTACAATATACATCATTTCTATATACACAATTATAGCATTAATTAACTCATTTGCACATCACAATATTCTTATCACGCGATTTGCATCTAGTTATATTATAACTTTAGTAGATAAGTGTATCGCCCTTAACATGATAGCCTTTTCATTAAGTCAATCACCTTTTATACATCAATATTTTTGAGTCTCAACATTTATTATAAAAAAAATGCAGCAAAAATTTAGATAGAAATGCACAAACTTCATTAATTTACATAAATATTTGACAACTTGGGTACATGGTTCGAAACCTACAAACATAACTGTACATACTAGTCTGCTACAACAAAAGTGCTACTAACTGTCTTCCAATCAGACTGGGATTAAAATAGCAACCAACTAAACTAATCCCCCAAAAAGACATCAGTAAGATGACTAGTCTGATTAGAGACGTAGACTACTATCCCGACTCACAGTCCTGCCCTGATAATATCTCGGATCTGGACTACCATAGACGTGACTGTATCCACTATCGCAGCTCTCCACTCTGGGTCTCCTCTGTCAGCTAACAGCCTCCTAATGTCACCCAGGGCCCGCAGCTCAACACTCACTAATCCCAAGGATATACCATCAGGAATGATACCTCCTCTCCCTCTCTCTGACCTCTGCATCAGTGTGTCTATCACTCGGCGGGACTCCTCCAACTGATCCTGTAGGGCAAAGTACTCCGTCAACAGAATGGCTGGTAGTGAGTCACCTGTCGGTAAGGGGGCCTCCTGAGGGGGCACAGCAGCTGGGGCAGGTGCCTGAACAGGTGGAGGTGGTGGAGGTGCAAATGGTGGGGATGGAGGAATAGACTCGGTATCTGCATCCTCAGACGGATCTCCCTCTATCTCATCCTCTGAGAAGATAAAATGTCCGGGCGGAGTGAATGGCTCAACTGGATCCTCTAGAGGGCCAGGACTCGGTGAGGGAGATGGGACTGGTGATGGTACTGGAATAGGCAAGGCAGGGGTAGGTATCATATGGATATCTGTCCACTCAATCTCCTCCTCCTCCTCCTCAGCTATAACTGACAATCTAGGCCTCTTACGTAACGGCCTCTCCTCCGCCGGAATCTCCCATCTCACTCTGGAAGGACCTGCCTCGTCAGATCCTGTAGAAGGTCTACCCATATATGGCACTATGGCCACAGCATCTCTCCGTCTCTGCTCCTCTGCCTCCTCTCTCTCAAATCTCTCTCTAGCAGCCGCCCTGCGTCTCTCCCTGAGGTCCTCAACTGCATACTCGGGGACCTCTACCCCGGCCAGCTGAAGATCTAATAGCTCCTGCACAGACATCCCTAGCCACTGGGGGTCCTGACTCGGCTCACCCATCTCCGCCCCCTATAATAAAACATAAAATTCTATTAGTAACAGTCTATAAAATTATAATATATGCTTAAAGTAAATACTACCTGCGATATACCACCCCTGAACTTGATGGAAGTTCACAATTTATATTATAACTGATACATTTATTATTATCACTTTTGTTCTTGAGCATTATGACTCTTAGCTCTGATACCATCTGTGACGCCCCTAGATCCGGGGTCAAGGATCCAGGTCATCACGGTCCAATTTCCATTCAATATCAATATCTCTTGAGTTTTTTTTTATAATTAATAATTAAGCAATTCGACCCCACACTAAAACACACACACACCAGTCATATGCTCATAGAACAACATTCACAATATTAAAAGTTTAAAGTTAACAGTTATTACAAACCCAGAATTCTACTAAGTACATTGTTGAATAATACTTCTACAGGAAGCATTTCAACAACCAAAAGTTTATTACAACTTACACACTTAATCTACATAAGTCTACTAAGCCCCTTTCGCTTGTCACTACCTCGGGGATGGTCGCCAGCACTCGCTCAAAAGGTCGCCTTTCCCTTACCCTCTTGCGGGGTGTAGTGCGTAGTATCGGCATGGGACCTAGCTGCTATATACATAAGTAGCAAGAGTGAGCTATAATAGCTCCGCAAGATAATATTGTAACCTAGAATTTAGAAAGTGAACAGGTATACATATATGTATATGCATATATAATAGCAGAAAACAATTAAAAGCCTTAAGGAAGAGTAAAGCTCTTATTTAATAATACATCATCCACTTACTATTATAAGAAAGAAATCTAAAATAATATAATATCAGTTTTTCTTCATATGTAATCATAATTTCATCATCTCATATCATTATTCTGTTTTCAGTATAGAAATCTGAAAACCCTTGTCAACACTTTCTTTCCAAAAACATTGGGGATATCTGCTGTCGCCTGATACATTAGGACGATGATCAGTCGCCTAATCGTACCTGCTCTCTTTTTACTACCGGTAGAGGGAATGAAGATCATCCCTGGAGGAAGGCCACCTGCTAACATCCTCCCTTGGCATCTTCGTGCCGTAATAAAAATAATAAATGCTGGACTGTGTCGCACACAGCCCTGACACAGCCACTTACGCAAGTCTGTTGCAATCCCCCTTTTTATCACATCATTATTCCCTTTTTAAAATATCATTCCACATTTCCATTTTCTCGCTTTCATTTCCACATATCATTCACTCATATCATTTCCATTCTCGCACATTACTTCTATAAAATATATATATAACATAATGCTTTGATTATGATCCAGACATCTCTTTCATATTCAGGAATCAAATATACTTTTATATTCATAAAATATTCCGTCTATTTTAAGAGTAATGCATGATCATTAAATAATATTTATTAAACCACTGATATTCAAAAAGAACATTTTTAATATAGTATTATAAACCATATAACCCTAGATAACAACTGATACCATTCTCTCTTATTCTCTTAATCATAAGGCATGTTCACTTCATGCATAATCATCTCTATACATATCCATCTCATACTCATATTCATATTCATATCCAACTCATACTCATATCCATATTCATATACATTTCCGTATATCTTTCTTTTCAATATCAATACTCAAGGAAGACAATTTCTTCACAATATAGTAATAATAGCATCACATATATATTCCATGAAATCAAGTTTCTTTGTGAAGATAAGTAGCTTTACAAGTAAGGATAGAAGAAATCTTGCCTCGGTTTCGGTATCCTGACAGTATGGTTCGTTCCTCTTCCGGAGTTTCTATAAACACAAAAGGACCGTCGTTAGAATACCACTTCTCTTACTCACTACACTCTTGTATAACATTACCTTTGAAACTTTAATATATGTTTAACGTATTACCATTACCCCAAAGGTTCAAGAACTTAGCCATTTAAAACCTTAATCGAAGTTTCAGGGGTTTTCACCATTTCCCCTAACGATCACACTTAACTGTAAAAATTCTCAGAAAATATGGATTTCGAATTTTATCACAAGGTCAACTGGTAACAACTCTTTGACTACCTTACTACACTATCCCAAAGTTTCATAATTTTTAAAAATGTTTAAGTATGGTGGTTATAGCCTCAAAGTTAACACAATTACATTTTCTCGGTTTCCGAACGTCTTTCACTAAAACTGACTTTTCTCCTAAACCGTACGTCAGATTTTAACGTAACTTATATCAAAACGATCTATGAACTAAGCTCTATCATTTCATGGTCAATTGGTCACCTAGGCAGTGAGGTACCGTACGGATGCAGGGGGTCCAAAACAGGGCAATTCACATCCTAACGAAAATCGGGCATTATAACGGCTATAATTTCGTACTTTCCAAAATCAAACTCCTCCAAATCAAACATCCACCTTATACACCATCACCTACACCATGTGGTCTACATCCCAACCATGGTTACAAGTCCACAACACACAATTTCCATATCAAAACAAACCATTTATAACACATAATCATCATAAACTTTACATTTACATCACTAAACTACTAATCCACTCAATTTCCACCATAATACAAAGAGGGCAAGAGTAGTTATACCTTCTTGAAGCTTTGACAACACTTAACAAGCCTTGGGTACACCTTAAACCACCTTGAATTAGCTTGAATAAACTAAAGGAACCATTAAAACAAAGTTAATACTAAGATTTTACTATTTATTTACTATTCATCATCAACTTCACAATTTTTGTTACCTTACTAAATGATGATGGATGGCTATAAAACTTTGTATATCACTCTTTCTATCCTCCAAGATCATCCATGATTTTCCTCTTGATTTGTTATTGAAGAGAGCTAGGGTTTTGGAATTTCTTTTCTCCTTTTTTTTATGAAATTCGAATGGAGCTTGATGAAGGGGAGAGGAAGAGATTTCTTTTGCTAAATGATCTTATCTCATTTTTATTATGCTAATATTTGTTAAATCCTAGCTTGTCCTAGAAGCCTTGGTTGATATTTTCCTTGGAAATTGACTAATTTACCCTTAATAACAATTAGTGGAAAGTGATGTCATTAGTGATGTCATTAAGATGATCTAATATTCTCATTTCTTGTTTTTCTAAGTATTATGCTAATAATCTTGGATAATAATAATGTGGTATGCATCCTTGTTAAATTACTAATCTTGGTTGCTTGGTTTCCATACTCGTCTAATTGTGGTTCGTTTCGAGTATATCTCACTATCCAGTGGTTTTCAAAATCATTTACGAATCCAATTTCCTTTGGTATTCTCTTAACTTAATAATCCCTTGGTTTAACCTAAATTCACTAATCCCTCAATATATAATTCTTATAATGTTTCCATGCTCCTTAATATCAAAAAGAAGCTTATTCGAAATCAAAATCCTAAAAATCCATATTCAGGAATTTCTGGAATCTATCGTCATTTCGAGTCACTTATTTTCAATGTACAACACTAATATGGTTTCTGTTTATTCATTTTCCATCTCCAATGTAGAGTACCTACATCTCATTTCCCCTAAATCCTCAAAATTTACTATTCATGTTATCACTGTAGCATTGCTAAAGTTAGGGTTATTACAACACGAGTCACAAATAATTAGGTTCCAATGGATACAATTTTTGATACAAAGAACTCAAGAATTTATGGCAATTTAATTGCTTAAAGATGAAAGAGATGAGATGCTTTGTTCTTCTTTTTCTTTCTGTAACTGTGTCCGTGTGTCTCTCTGTGAAGTCCAGTGCCTTCTGATTGTTTATATAGCCACTCGACTAACTTTTTTAATCATAGTCATATTGCTGTTAAATATGACAATCCATTGAGCTAATATGACAACCAGTTGAGCTTGATATAACAATCGGTATGACTATCCACTGCAAGTAATATGACAGTCCGTTTGAACTAGATATGACAATCCATCCAATATAACTTTCGATATAACTATCTCTTTGAATGAAATATGACTATCCAGTTTGAACTGAATATGACTGTCACACTTGAACTGAATATGACTGTCATACTTGAACTGAATATGACTGTCACACTTGAACTGAATATGACTGTCACACTTGAACTGAATATGACTGTCCAACATTAACTGAATATGACTATCCTTTGATAGTTATATTATCATATATTTTCAGCTTATAATTAATCAAATGATTTACAACAATCATTTAAATAACTATTTCTTTTACATATTAATTCTGACTTAATTAATCTAATAATTACTTTAACAAATATATTAATTCGGATATAATTAATTTATTTAGTTAAATTAATTATTTGATTTAATTAATTAAAGGAGAATTAATACATATCCTTTAGTAGACAACACTTCAATAAGAACCACGTAATTTAATAAAGAACATACAATGGATCGTTGTTGACGCTCGATGTACTGTCTGGTTCATGAACGACTAACTCCAATCTCCGTTCTTCATCTTCACTTTAAAATCTGGTTCCTTTTCTTTTCTCATCTCTCTTTTTGATTCTTTCTGTACTGTCTCTGTCACTGTCGAAATCTCTGTCACTATAAATGAATCCACTTCTTTGAAGAATGCTCCACTGAGGCTTGATCAAATGATTGAGCTTCTTTCAATGTAGTAATTCCTCAAGTCTGTAGATTGACCTTGATCTTTTTCTTCTGACAGATAATACAATCTGAGATTCCTTGTGATAGTCTATATACTATTTACTAATACAATCTTGTTTAAGTTGAGTTGTATCCTCGAAATATTAATAGACTACATCATATGCCTTTCAATCTCCCCCTATTTGTTTGTTAGACAATAACAAGCAAATACCTGGAGGATAACTTAACTAATTCACTTAAACAAGAAAAAGATTAAGCATTTAATAGCTTAGTGAATAGTACATTAAAAAAAATTCTCTGGTTTGAATTTAACAATTCCAGAATCCTCTGTTGATGAAATGATAGATGACTGTTCCTATAGCACTAAACTGATCTTCAAAAGATAACTCATCTTCATTTCTGATTCTTCATATCTCTGCCTGATAATCCTTCACATCTTACATTGGTGATTATCAGCAGTTCTTGATTTACAATCACTTCCCATTTCTGACACAGCTTTTCTCACTAAAGAAAAATAGTTGTTCCTACTATATAGACAATGGTGAATCAATACCATTTCTATAACTTCTGGTGAATTTACTACTCTTCCACTTAGCCTTTATACATAGTACATTGAAAGACTAATAGAATAGTATTGTGATGTAATTCTCCTTATATCTCCACTTTCATAACAAATGAAAGTTCTTTTGCTTCTTCATCTAAGGCTTCTTCATCTAAGGCTCCCCCTTAGTAACTAGACTTGCTTCTCATCCTAAGCACAGTCTCTAATGCTCCCCCTTTCTAACTCACTCTTCTTTTACTGACCACTCTGCTGGGGGCGTGTAGGTATAATAGGCGGAAGGGGATAAAAATAGAAGAAAGTATCGTCCCGACCTGGGGTTGGCTTGAGGTTATCTTCCATGCGGGCGAGGCTTAGTCAAGCACAAGTTTGGGTATTTGCCACATGCTCACTCCTTACCACTAATGGTATCATTGCCAGGCGTGGGAGATCACAAGTTGAGTATATCCTACTAAGGTAAGCTTCTGAGCTTGAATATATCTTTTTCAATATATTTCTCCCCCTTTGTTGAGGAATCCTCCATTCAACTAATTGACAAAGTAGTTGATACCAAATTGTTACCAATTTCTACTAATCGTCTGAGTACATTGTAATCAATTGATAGAGCTTTGTTAGAAAGGAAGTTTCATTTTCTTCCTCACTGTGAGTGTGTGATAGTGTTTAGTGTACCTCACAAGTGTTTCACTCATCTCTCCACTCATTTGTGTTGAGTGTCTCACTTCTCTCTGTGTTTACACTCTTGCTCACTGGTGTATCACTCATTGCTCCAACATCCTTTAGTGTACCTGCGAAGAAAAATCACCCTAGCCCCTTCAAGAGAGGTCAGTGGTGGTGCAATGGGAGTTCGCAAATCCCAAATCCTCGTTGTACTCGTCAGACGAATCTGAGTCATAATCTACAAGTTGCTAATTTCCCTTTTAAAGGTTCCAGATTTGAATTCTGGGAAGGTAAACAATGATCTATAAATTTAGCATTGAGATCAAGGTTCCCTTCTAATATCTGTGAAGACATCACCTTGTTAAACTCATCAGGTAAAATCTGAATCATAGTATACAAGTTGCCGATCCGCACCTATGTCGGATCTGTTACCCGCAGGATCCAGATATGTTCCATCTGGGGAGTTAGATAATGATCTTGATGAATTTTGCATTTGAAATCAATACCTTCTCTCGAGGTTTGTGAAGACTCTTAGTTCATTAAAGAACCTTTAACTTATAATCATAACCATAAAATGGTTGGATTACAGGTTTCCGTCAATTCATCCTTGGTGTGTGCAATCTCACTTTGTGCATATGAAATATTTTGGATAGTGTATAAGGTAGTGACTCTCCAACTGAATATCCCACACATCCTTGTTTGCTGCATCACGTGCAGTTACTCCCTGGTGGCCTCTAGTCTGATAGGTTACTTCCATTTAGGGGGTAAGATAGAATGTGTTTGAGTTTAACTGTAGTCTGGTATCAAAGTTGTTGGGTTTACATCCTTATGACTAAACATGTGAGAATACAAAATTTCATGTAGATGAACCTGCATCACAGAATATGAGCAACATAGATAGAATGCATTTTTAACATTGAAAAGTTTTCTAAGTGAATATTGCATTTTATCTTAAGAGAAATGATGTACAGTTGTGATTTCAAAAGATTTACAATGTAAGCAATCACAGCTGTAGAAAGAGATTTTAAATTTAGGAAGATATAGATCTTGAGCTGGTTTTACTAAACAAAAACAAGGACAAAAATTCAATTAATAAAAAATTAATCGAATTAATGTAAGTTAATGTTTAAACCAATACAAACAAAACTATTTTATCATGCTTTAGGTCCTGTAAGATAGATACCAACTATTAGAAATTGTTAGCACTTGATAGGTCTTGTCTTCCAATTGTTAGATCCCGAAAATCAAACATTAGTTCCTAACCAATTGTATAGACACATACCAATTTGATACCAACATTGGTCAATTGTTAAGTCCTTAACACGAAGATCTGTTAACAGCAATCACAAAACAAATATTTATACTTAAACTGCAGGTTTTGTGTGTGTTGAGAAGAAGAACAACAAAAGAACCAAGTACAGGGACCTGTTTGTAAGTTTTGAAAGTATAGTGACTAAACTGTAAAAACTATACAAACTATTTATATACACATGAAAAATAATATTCAAAAATAAGAAATAATATACATAATAATAATATTAAATAAAAACTAAAAAGAAAAGAAAATTCAAATAAAACTAAACAAAGAAGAAAAATTTGAATTAACATAAAAATAATAAAACTATACATAAATTAATAATTCACAAAAATATCTACAATAATAAAACTACTTAAAATAACTAAATAGAAAATATAAAATACTAAAAATACTATAGGTTGTCCTTTTGACGGAATTAACACATTAATAACAGAAGAACAAACACTACAAAATATTGAATAAAATATTAACTATTTACATAAACATTTGTAGAAAATTAATAAATCTATATATATTTTCGAATAAAATAACTTTTTTATCAGAAAATTATTTTGAAAGAAAATATGATTTATTAAAAAATCACAAATATTCATAAGGAATTTTCAACAAAAATAGATTTCTCACTAATTTCCACTTGTAAAATTTGAGAAAAATATTTTTAGAGAAAATAAAATTATTCTAAAATTAAAAGAAGTAAGTAAGAAAATATTAAGAAGATAATGACAATGATTTAAGAATTAACAAGGAAGATTATAAGTTGATAAAATAATTATACAAGTGATTTAAATCAGCAAATATTCACAAAATAATCACTTGTAAATTATTAAAGATCAAACCTCAGATATTAACTAGTTTAATTACTAGGACTGTTTAACATACCCAATTCATCAACAATTCTTGTGAATGTGGATTCGTCAAGAGACTTAGTAAAAATATCTGCTGTTTGGTCTTCCGTGGGTACAGAAAGTAACTCCACGATACCATTCATGACATGCTCTCTAATAAAATGATACCTGATGTCGATGTGCTTGGTTCTCATATGCTGCACAGGATTGTTGGAGATTGCTATGGCACTTGTATGATCACATAATATAGGAATATTATCCAGTACAAAGCCATAGTCTCTCAGCTGATTCCTAATCCACATGATTTGAGCACAACAGCTTCCAGTAGCTATATATTCAGCTTCGGCTGTTGAGCTAGAAACTGTTTGTTGTTTCTTGCTATACCAGGAAACCAATCTGTCACCTAGGAATTGACAACTCTCGGAGGTGCTTTTTCTGTCGACAACACTTCCTGTATAATCTGAATCTGTATATCCAACAAGATTAAAACCAGATACTTTAGGGTACCAAATACCTAAGTTAGGTGTACCCTTAAGATATCTCAAGATTCGTTTAACAGCAATGAGATGCACATCTCTAGGATCCGCTTAGAACCTTGCACACAAGCATGTAGCATACATAATATCTGGTCTACTTGCAGTAAGGTAAAGTAATGAGCCTATCATACCTCTGTAGCTTGTGACATCTACCTTGGCAGAATTTTCACATGCTCCAAACTTGACAGCTGTAGATGATGGTGTCTTTGCTGAAGATGAGTCCTCCATTTGATATTTCTTGAGGAGCTCTCTGACATACTTGGATTGACAAATAAATATTCCATATGTCCTTTGACTTACTTGTAATCCAAGAGAGAACTTCAGTTCACCCATCATGCTCATCTCAAATTTACCCCGCATTAGCTTAGCAAATTTCTTGCACAAAAGATCATTAGTAGACCCGAATATTATATCGTCCACATAGACTTGGACTAATATTGTATCATTCTTATGTTTCTTTGAAAAGAGAGTTTTGTCTATGACACCTCTAACGAAACCATTTTCAAGTAAAAATTCAGAGAGAGTGTCATACCATTTTCTTGGCGCTTGCTTAAGACCATAGATAGCCTTGAAGAGAACGTAGACATAATCCAATAGATCTGGATCTTCAAAGCCAGGGGCTGTTCTACATACACCTCTTCATCCAGCTTACCATTCAGAAAAGCACTCTTGACATCCATTTGATAAACTTTGAAGTTTGAAAATGCTGCGAATGCCAAGAATATTCTGATGGCCTCAAGTCTTGCCACTGGTGCATAGGTTTCATCATAATCAATTCCTTCAGCTTGATAATAACCTTTAGCAACCAGTCTTGCCTTATTCTTCATCACTTTGCCATCTTCATCAAGTTTGTTTCTGAATACCCATCTAGTGCCTACTACTGTTCTGTTTGTAGGTCTGGGTACCAGCTACCATACTTCTTGTTGTTTGAACTGATTGAGTTCATCTTGCATCGCAATCACCCAATCAGGATCAGAAAGAGCTTCTTCAGTTTTCTTAGGTTCCATTTCAGATAGAAACCCTGAATAATTACATTGATTTTGGACAGCTCTTCTAGTTTTTACACCAACATCTGGATCACCAAAGATTAGCTCAAAAGGATGAGCTCTATTCCAAACAGTCTGTCTGGGAAGATTTAATCTTGATGATTCGCCTTGTTCTTCATTGTGATGTTGAGTATGACTAGTTGATCCCTCATTAACTCCCCCTGAGTTGTTTCCAGGTTGACTAGATGAATGTTCAGGAATGTCAGTGGTATCTCCAATATTATCATTGTTTCCACCACCATTACCCTGATCATCCTCATCATTATCATTGTTGTCATTAGCATCATCAAAAACATCAGGTGGATTGTCATCATCTGAATATGGATCGGTCATATCCTCAATAGATAGCTTTTCAGATGAATCTTCAGTTTGGATACTAGGGAGTTTAGTGTCATCAAATGTTACATTGACACTTTCAATCACAGTCTGTTGATCAATCACATACACCCTGTAAGCTCTTCTTGTATAACCAATAAAAATTGCTTCATGTGCTTTGGTCTCAAATTTTCCACCTTGTTCATCTCCTTCTTTAAGCACAAAACATTTCGCCCCAAATACATGAAAGTATTTGAGTGTTGGTTTCTTTTCAGTAATAGCTTCATAAGGTGTCTTCATCAAGTCTTTGTTGATAAGAGTTCGATTCTGGGTATAGCAAGCAGTGTTGACAGCTTCAGCCCAAAAGTACAATGAAAGCCTTGATTCACTTAACATAGTACGTGCAGCTTCAATCAAGGTTCTATTCTTTCTTTCCACTACCCCATTTTGTTGAGGAGTTCTTGGAGCTGAGTACTGTCTGGTTATACCCTTCTCAGTGTAGAAATCATTCAGAACTGCATTCTTGAATTCAGTTCCATTATCTGACCTTATAGCTCTCACTGGATACTTAGAATCCAGCTCAATCAACTTGATGTGATCAGTCACCAGTTGTGGAGTCTCATCTTTAGAATTCAGGAACAGGGCCCATGTGTATTTTGAAAAATCATCAACAATCACAAGAGCATATATTTTCTTTGATATTGACATCACATTAACTGAACCAAACAAATCCATGTGAAGTAGTTGTAAAGGTTCAGTTATTGAAGATATGTCAGTGCTCTTGTGAGTTGCCCTTTTTAACTTGCCTTTTTGACATGCATCACATAGTCCTTCCTGTGTAAATTCCATAGAAGGTAAACCTCTCACCAACTCTCTCTTGACCAGAGAGTTCATCGTCTTGAAATTTAGGTGACAAAGTTTCTTGTGCCATAGCCAACTTTCATTTGTGGATGCTTTAGAATAGAAGCAGTTGATTTCTTCAGTGCTTCCAGTGTTCATATTGGCTACGTACAAGTTTCCTTTTCTGACTCCTGTAAGAGATGGTTGTTCACTTCTCTTGTGTAAAATCAGACAATTCTTCTTGTTAAAGTAGACTTCAAATCCCTTATCACAGAACTGACTGATACTGAGCAAATTATGCTCAAGTCCTTTTACAAAGGACACTTTCTCAATGATAACATTTCCAGCTTCAAGTCTGCCATATCCATCAGTTCTACCTTTGCTGTTATCTCCAAAAGTAACTACTGGGCCGGCCTTCTCCACCACATTTGTCAGCAAGGTTCTGTCTCCAGTCATATGCCTTGAACATCCACTGTCCAAGATCCAGGTTACTCGTTCAACCTGTTCAATACCCTGAAATGACAAACGGATTAAACCTTCTTTGGAACCCAAATTTGATTGGGTCCAGAGTATTTAAAGTATTGGCCTTTGTCAGGCAAAACAACATTTTTAACCTTGACACCAATTTTACCATTATTCAATAAACATTTTACCCTATAAACAGATTTGACAATCTTTTGTTTCAGTTTAGGTATCCATGTTTGTTTAGTAACAATATCATTGACTGGACATTTGACTTTGTAAACAGCCTTCATAAAACTTTGTTTAGGCTTTGGTACAAATGTCTCTCTCCTAACATAAGGAGGACTAGCAGTCTTTGATCTAACATTATTCCTGTTCATATGTTGTCGAGGAGCAGTCTTATTATCACATGCATGATTACCATTAAAATAAGCACGTATACTGTTAAAAGCACAAGACATACAATTGACAACACCACATGCTTTATGATTAGAATCAATGATAGGCATGGTATTCATGTTAGACATGTTATTTTTCTGCTTCAACTTATTACCACCTAATTCAGTCTTAGAAGAACTTGTTGTTTCAACAACCTTGACTGGCACTTTAGGTACATCTTTCTTGGATGAAACATTCTTTGGATTATCGTCCTTAACAAATTTAGCCTTAACAAAGATTGTGACATCTTTCTTGGATGAAACATTCTTTGGATTAGCGTCCTTAACAGATTTAGCCTTAACAAAGACTGTGCCATTTGCACTGTCCTCATTTCTCATTTCTTCCTGGATAACCATAGAAAGAATATCTGGTGGTCCAGCATCAGATTGCTTAAATAGAGGTTCTTTAATATTCTTGAGCACATGTGGTATTCCCCTTTCTTTAGCACTAACAAGGTTAGGGGAATTTATGCCCAATGATCCAACAGCTTCATTGTAGCCATACCCTATACCTGTTGTTCGTTCTACAGATTGTTTGTTAAAAAACTCTTTGGAAACTTTAACAGAATTATAACAAGCCCTGACCTGTGTTTCAAGTTCAGTAATTCTAGCTATTTGTTTGCCTACAACTTCTAGAATAGATTTCTCCTTTTTATGAAGCATTACTATTTCATCTCTTTGTTGATCTTGATTAATATGCACCTTTTTCAATTCTGACACTTCATTGCCAAGTTTAGTGCTTAGCAGATCTAGTCTCTTATATCCAGTTTGTGCATTATCTAAGGAATTATATAGACTACGAATCAACTCAGTGTCAGTAAGAATTACCGGAGTACTATAAGGAGTTGATGTATCAGCATTTACCACCAGCGCAAAATCCTCAACTTCAACTTCATCACTATCGGTGTCATCCCAGCTTTTGCCTTGTACCACATAGGCCGTGTCTGTATTCTTCTTACCAGATGCATACTCTCTCCTTGCATCTTGTTGAGGTTGATGACACTTAGTTGCAAAGTGTCCAAGTTCATTACATTTAAATCACCTAATCCTGCTTCTGTCTACCATTCCAGTTTGGTATCCACCCCTTGTGCTACTTGAGGAAGAACCTCCTCGCTGGAATCTATTGTAGTTAGATTGAACTTGAACTTGGGATTCCTCCTAAATCTGAAGTTACTGAATTGCCTCACCATCATAGCCATTGACTCATCTTCCAACTGATCCAGCTCTTCCAATGAGTAGAAATCTCCGCCATCCTGACTGACAGGTGTATGACCAATCTCAACTTCAACCTGTTCCTTGTCAGCGCTGCAAGGTTGAACAACCTTAGCGTCCACTTCCTTTGGAGTCTCAACCACTAGAGTTGTAGAAGAACTTGGAACCCTACCTTCACCATGAATTTCTTTCTGTTGAACTTGTTCCAACTCATAGGTTTTTAAAATGCCAAAGAGCCTTTCAAGAGTAATTTGATTCATGTCTCTGGCTTCTCTAATGGCAGTTATCCTATGTTCTAGGTGAGTAGGCATGGTCAGTAGAAACTTCATATTAATCTCCTTTTGTGTATATTGCTTGCCATGGATTTGCAAGTTGTTGATTATTTTGTTATACCTTTCAAACACTTCCTGAATGCCTTCATTAGGGCCAGCTCTAAAGTGTTCATACTCAGAGGTTAAAATTTGAAGTCTGTTTTCCCTGACTTCATCAGTTCCTTCATTAATAGTCTCAATAGTTTCCCACATGTGCTTTGCAGTTTTACAATTCATCACATGACTGTACATCATAGCATCTAGGGAATCTAATAGTACGAGTCTCAAATTCTTGTCTAGTCCTGCATCCTCTTTTTCATCAGGAGTATAAGACGCAGGGTCTTTTTCATGGGTTCTAGCAGGTGTTGTAACAACTCCATCAGTAACAACTTGTTATTCAATGACCATAGGAATTTTAGGTCCATTTTTTAGAACACCCAAATATTTAGAATTTGTAACATCAAGAAACAGCTCCATTTTATTTTTCCACATATCATAATTATCTTTATTAAAGATAGGAATCTTAACAATGACTTTTGAAGACATGATGAATTTTTATGTGAGTTAAAAATTCGAAATGGATTTTTGACTGAATAAAAATAGGATCTTGATTTGTGTATCAATCAACAGGCTCTGATACCAATTGTTAGGTCCGATAAGATTGTAGAAGGGGGGTTGAATACAATCTATACCAATTTATCAAAATTTGTTCGTTAAATAATTTTTGGCTTAGACAAATTTGTGCGGAATAAATTGAAACAAATTTTCAAGTTGAATATAACAATATATTAACTTGATGGGTGTTACAAAATCAGTCCAAATGATTATCAAGTAATTAATAACTAATTAGAAAATTCGACATGAACTTTTCTAATTTAGTTAATAAAAATCAAGATATCAAGTTATGAACTAGGAAACTTAATTCGCTAGTAGTACACGAGTCACAAATAATTAAGTTCCAATGGATACAATTTTTGATACAAAGAACTCAAGAATTTATGGCAATTTAATTGCTTGAAGATGAAAGAGATGAGATGCTTTGTTCTTCTTTTTCTTTCTGTAAATGTGTCCGTGTGTCTCTCTATGAAGTCCAGTGCCTTCTGATTGTTTATATAGCCACTCGACTAACTTTTTTAATCATAGTCATATTGCTGTTAAATATGACAATCCATTGAGCTAATATGACAACCAGTTGAGCTTGATATAACAATCGGTATGACTATCACTGCAAGTAATATGACAGTCCGTTTGAACCAGATATGACAATCCATCCAATATAACTTTCGGTATAACTATCTCTTTGAATGAAATATGACTATCCAGTTTGAACTGAATATGACTGTCACACTTGAACTGAATATGACTGTCACACTTGAACTGAATATGATTGTCACACTTGAACTGAATATGATTGTCCAACATTAACTGAATATGACTATCCTTTGATAGTTATATTATCATATATTTTCAGCTTATAATTAATCAAATGATTTGCAACAATCATTTAAATAACTATTTCTTTTACATATTAATTCTGACTTAATTAATCTAATAATTACTTTAACAAATATATTAATTCGGATAGAATTAATTTAGTTAGTTAAATTAATTATTTGATTTAATTAATTAAAGGAGAATTAATACATATCCTTTAGTAGACAACACTTCACTGAGAACCACGTAATTTAATAAAGAACATACACTGGATCGTTGTTGATGCTCGATGTACTGTCTAGTTCATGAACGACTAACTCCAATCTCTGTTCTTCATCTTGACTTTAAAATTTGGTTCCTTTTCTTTTCTCATCTCTCTTTTTGATTCTTTTTGTACTGTCTCTGTCACTGTCGAAATCTCTGTCACTATAAATGAATCCACTTCTTTAAAGAATGCTCCACTGAGGCTTGATCAAATGACTGAGCTTCTTTCAATGTAGTAATTCCTCAAGTCTGTAGATTGACCTTGATCTTTTTCTTCTGATAGATAATACAATCTGAGATTCCTTGTGACAGTCTATATACTATTTACTAATACAATCTTGTTTAAGTTGAGTTGTATCCTCGAAATACAAATAGACTACATCATATGCCTTTCAAAATATAATGTTGGACCACTTCTAAGTTGTAGATAATTTCGTTAGCTACGCATGGACTGTAAGATCGCCCAATTCTGATGTCTGAAACTCAAGTTAGGGCCCAAGCAGTGATCGTTGCGCATGTAGCCCAATAAATCCGAATTTTCTTGTAATTTAAGTCCAAATAAACTCAATTCCTTCCAAGTTTGGGAATTCTTTATTTCCTGTCATAAAACATTAAACTCTAATTAATAATATCCAATTATTTATAAAATACAATAAATATGATGATAAAATCATATAAAATTTATATAAATATATACTCTATTAGCTACAAACTTACACTACGCCATAGATTGCTTATTGCAACCCCAAAACTGTGTTAGCATAGACCCCTGTTTAAAGTTGCCATAGGCCAAAATAGGGCTATGGTAACACTTCAGCTGTGTTAGGTTCTCAGCAGTAACTATAGCTATCTAAGGTAACATAAAAAAACAGCCTAAGGTAACATAGCAAATGTGGTTACAAAAAACCTCTATAGCAACATCTTAAACACTCTATAACAACATAGTTTGTGTGTTACAAAAGATGATACAGGGACACCTATGGGGCTTACATCTAGGTGGGGTCCATAATCTATTGTAACACCCCCTTTTACTAATTGTAACACATTGAGTGTTATATAATTAAAATCATTTTTAACTAATTTTAATAACAAAAAAATTATGACATTTAAATATTACATTTTCAAGTAAAAGAAATCAAGAACCAAATTAATTACATTTCAGTAACATCATTCAACATCATTTCAATAACATCATCTAGTACAAAACCAACCAAATCATCCAAAAATATCTACCAACACTAGCTAATGAACAAAACTTAAAACGTACAAGTACTAAAGCTAATAACATGGTAAATTTCAACTGTATGCGCCCTTTCATTGGTATAAGCAGACGGCTCTTTATTGCAAGTCTAGGCATCTTGTGATACAATCTGATTTCTACTCTGCCTAGATCCACTTCTTCAGCTGTCTGTTCCTTGAATATCTCCCCAAGCCTCTTTGTAGACGTTCCATGTACACATAACATTGATATGTCACTGTTGGTTTATTGCTTTGTGTAGATTTTCTGACTTGAACATCTTCAATAATTTGTCTTCAAGAATCCATTCGAGAAATGACTAAGTGCTAGATTCGAGAACTTGTTTTGAATAGTTAGATAACTCTGAGTTCTCTAACTAGCTTTTCCTAACATATCGAATCACTTCTCGAATGTATTTTGTCTTCTGAGGTCCTTGAGTTGTCGAATAGTGCTTTTACTTATGGAATGCTTGGGATAACGAATAGAATATGTCTTCTTGAGATATCAAATTACTTCTGGATCCTTGAGATATCGATTATGCCTTTTCACATGTGAGGTCTTTGAGATAACGAATGCAGCTTTGACTTGTTGACTTCTTGAGATATCGAATAGTGATTTATGACATATCGTATAACATCCAAGCACAAAACCGACTGCATACCGAACCCAACAACCCACCACAGGTCAGTCCAAAAGTGCTAGCAAATTGGTATAAATTAGTTTTTGACTTGTCTATATAAAGGACCCGAATACTCTTAATCTAATCGATGAGGGATGTATAAACACCCACTCTTATTGGGTCAACGTCCTCGTCGAGTCTACACACAAACTTACTAAACCCGGACAGTGCCTCTGCACTTCCGGTCGGGCAGAGCTCTGATACCATTTATAACATCCAAGCCCACAACCGAATGCATACGGGACCCAACAACCCACCACATGTCAGTCCAAAAGTGCTAGAAAATTGGTATACATTATTTATTGACTTGTCTATATAGAGGACCCGAAAACTCTTAATCTAATCGATGTGGGATGTTACATATTGAATGCTTAAAATCTCAAATTCTTGACTTCTCTAATAGTGCAAACTACTTCTCAAATATGTACTTAGGCAAATTTTCAACCTTCAACTCCAAATGTGTTTATTTCTTCAGCCTTGTTCTTAAGCTTGGGGCATGATCTCTAGATCTTCTTCCAACATTATTTCATGACTTTGATTTGTACACTTTCACAACTGAAGTTGGTGCACTATACAAGTACAATTTTACAAGTAGAAAATCTAACTAAAAGGGTTTCCCAGTTAAGGGGTTATGTAAGTAATGCAAAGCATTACAAACAGTTAGGCTTGCTATTAGATAGTTACAGGCATGCCTCTTTGATTAACATTTACCCTTACTTAATTATTTATATTTACTAATAACTGTTCAATTTCTTTTTTCATGTAAAACATGTCACCTTTAATAACTAATTAATTTTCTGTTAATATTTAATTACTAACAATTAATCGAGTACCTATTTTTAGCCAAAATGCAACATCTTTTCTATATTTTCTA
The DNA here is from genome assembly GCA_036435485.1 of Saposhnikovia divaricata. Classification (NCBI taxonomy): domain Eukaryota; kingdom Viridiplantae; phylum Streptophyta; class Magnoliopsida; order Apiales; family Apiaceae; genus Saposhnikovia; species Saposhnikovia divaricata. The sequence goes on from CM071598.1 coordinate 65,732,947, forward strand.
ATTTAAATCCCTCATTTTTATAAATATCACGGGGAATATATATGTAATTATTATCAAATCATGTCATTTAAAAATTTAAACCTACAAAATTCATTTCTTATAAAAATTAATTTAAATTAAAAACACTTAACTACCCTTACTTAATATTCTATAGTATTACTTATTTATCCTTACTTAATTATTTATATGGTTAAATATCAATGTGGTCATTGAAGCCAGGGGCATGTATCATTTTCTTAATTCTTGTTTCGGTGGCATCAAAAGGACTACTTTTGTAGACAGTAATGAAATGCCGTAAGGTTAAAAGTTGTTAGGTCCGGAATAACGTAGAAGGGGGATTGAATACGTTATTTAAAAATATTTCGATTTTTGATGTGGATATGAGATCAAAAATACTGAATCGAAATAACACAAATTTTTAGGAAATATCTTTGAATAGATAAAACCTGGAGGTTTGCTACACAATCTAATCCTATGGATTAGCTACAAAATCAAACACTCCTAAGGATAGTTTAGGCACGAGGACCTTCTACCCGACACTTCCTGAAAGTGGGCTAAGCCGACTTTCCTACTAGATGGACTGTCTAGCAGCTTACACAGAGAAGATATAAGAGAGAGAATAGAAAGTTGTGTGTTGAGGTGTGTTTTGAAATGAAATACAAGCAGCCTATTTATAGACTTTAGAAAATCACTATGCTGCTAAATTACGTAACTGATTACGTTTTTTTAGGCTGATGTCTGCTTTCATTCTTTTCTGTTTCAGCCGAATTCTCCATTTCAAATATGCTGAAATCCAAAATTCAACAAAAGCTTTTCTGTCAAAACTTTGAATTTTATATTTATGTGGGCCCCAACTGATTGAATAGTACTTTTGGGTACTATTCATGAATAGTAATTTTGGTTACTATTCATATGAATAGTACTTTTCATGTGAATAGTGATTTCGGTTACTATTCATGTGAATAGTGATCTTGGTTACTATTTATATGAATAGTAATTTTGGATACTATTCATTTACTCTTAATTTGACATCCTTAAATATGCAGCTTCCAAAATGGAGGATATCAATACTGCTCTAAACTCAATCATACCTCTTAACAGTTTTTCTGAGTTAGATACTTCGATTCCTTTGTGACGTGTTGACGCCTAGTGCAACTGGTCTGGTTCACAGACGACTAACATTCACTCATGGTCTTCGTATCATGTCTTTAAGAACACTGCTAAGAATTGTGCAACCATACAAACTTTATCTCTGGAATCTTTTGGCCCTTCAACTGAATCATCTGTACATTTAATTTTGTCACTGAGGCTTGATCGTGTTAATGAACTTCTTTCAGCAACTTGATCCTTGTTGATGCCTGTTCTTCAAATTTCACGATCCCTGTATAGAGTTAATATTATTTATTTTTATCATAGTTGAGTTATATATGTCCTCTATTACATATTACATTACATTGTGCTTTACAATCTCCCCCTATTTGATTATTAGGGTTTGACAAGCAAATTCCTAGAGGATAACTCAACTGATACAACAAAAAATGAAATACAAAGATAAATAATATTAAAGCGCATTCTGGATCATATATACATTTTCCAGATTTATAAAATTTGAACAAGTGCAAGATAAATTGGTCCTCTAGACTGAACATATCTTCAATTTTGCCTTGCTTTCTTTCCACTAATACTCCCACTAGCTTTTCCTTTCCCAAATTAAAGTTAATTCCGTGTCAACAACCTTTTCCTTGCCCTTACGCCTAGTTGATTTTTCTTGATCATCCAACTTCTCCCCCTCAGTTGGGTTATCCTCCAAAGTAGTAGGATGTGGAGTTGGTAAATTAGACGAAGATGGTTTTGCTAAGGAATTAATTGCATGACTAAACTGGGATGCCATTGAACTTAACTGAACCTGGAATGCATCATGTTGAATAAGTTGCAAATTTTTGATTTCTGCAATGGACTTACAGATATTTGACAACTCTTTCTCCATTGTTTGGACCCGTGTAAGGAGTCTGCTGTATTCCTTTCTGGTTACAGGTGCATGTGGTTGAGTAGGTTGCTCACTCATACGTTCTGCAGGTGTTTCACTCAACACTCTATATTCACTCGGTTTAGTGGTTCGGGTTACACTTACATGTTCTGTTCGTGTTTATCTCCACTCTCCTCCAGAGCTTCCACCGATATGTGTACCTGCAAATGAAATCATCCCAGCCCTTTTTTCAGAGGTCACGGATGGTGCAATGAAAGTTCGTGAGCTTCCATCCTCGCGTGAAGCGAGTTGCCGACCACTGGTAAATAGTGGTAAATCTCGAAAGAGATCCAGAGATTTTTCCTCTTGGAGGTTAAACTTGAATAGATTAAATGGCACAAAACCCAAGTTTCCCTCGTATGTCTGTGAAGACACTTGGTTCATAAAAGAACCACCTACCGATGGATCTTTCCATAAAATGGAAGATTTACCAGCAGTTATTGAGGTAGGTAATTTCACCTCGAATGCCTGTGAAGGCATTTGATCTTTAGAAAGAACATCAACCACTCTTATGTTCCGTGAAATGGAACTCAAGATAGTTGCTCCCGTCAATTCATCCTCATTTACATTTTCACTCATTTTAAAAGGAAGAATTGTTTCACTAACAGTTACAGTTACCTCAGGTTCATTTGGTTTACTTCTTTTAGAATGAGGTAGAGCTGGTGATGTAACTAACTCCTTATGTGGTGCTGCTGAGGCACTATCTCCCTCAAAAGTGTTGATGGTTGGTCGTTTAAGTGACAACTGAGGTGTAGGAGTTTGTTGTGTCTGTGTTTGCATTTGTAGAATGGGCTCTTCGACCTGTGTTAGAGTCGGTGGGATTTCCTTCTCTTGGTCGGGTAAGATGGCCACTAGGGGCTGTAGAAACTGTATTTCCTGTGACACAACAGGAAATACAGAGGTTGGAATAGCAGGGATTGAAATATTACCTTGTCGTATACCTGCTCTCACTGGTCTTGGTAACAACGGAAGTGGGACAGTCTTTAGATATTCAGTTAGGACTGTAGGCACATCCGTATATTTCTTTTTGCTTATGTAATTAATTACATTCGTCTTTATGGAAGAACATTCCACCTTTTGACCATTTTCCAAGCGTACCCTGTCTTCATCATTAAAAAAATCATTTAATATTAGCTGTAGAAACCTTGGATATAGACATTTGACATTTTGAGTCCGAACATCTCTTGTTCCTAAGTGTTTCATCTTTAAAATGATTTGACCAAGCACTATTTTTCCAAAATTAATCCTCAAATTATTGGCGACCGCATACCCTATTTTCTGAATAAATTCAGGTATTCGATCTTGATTTGTTCTATCTGAGGAAAAAACATGGTTAAGAGTGTGAAAGAAGAAATTCCAATACTGGGTTAGAAACGTTCTATAAAGATTACCAGTATTGAAATTGCCATCTTGGTACCTTATAAAACGAAAGAACATTTCAATCTGTTCAGGTGTAGGATCAGAAACGAGATTTTCCATAGGAAAATGAAGAATTTGATTAACACCTCGTTCAGTGACCCTAATCGACCTACCAAATAGTCGAAATGTGAATGCACACCCGTCCTGTCCAGAAGTGTTAACCGCACTGCAATATAGTTCACGCAATGCATCATGGTTAAGCTGCACTGGTGTAACTAAAGCATAGCGAATTAATGAATGTTCATTCAAAAATTGTGTCCAAGCCCGAAATTGCTCATCATGAATGGTTTCGATTTGCTAAATGGAAATAGGATTAACTTTAGCAATTAAAAAGCTTCCCTGCAATGCCATTTTCAAAACTTCGAGGAAATTCAAAAACAAGGGTTAGTTTTTATAAAGGATGATGTATAAAGCAAGAATATAAAATCCGATCTAAAAACCACCAGCTAGATTGTGAGATCTTTCCGGTCAAAACTTGAAATTTTCAGCAATTTAGTGTATATGCTCTGTTTATCTGAAAAATGATATGTTAAGCATAGACAAAAACTCATCATTTATAAGGTTTCGAGGACTAGTGGGTTAGGTGAGATATTGACAGGATATGTTGAATAACACCGGTCAATAATTTCTCACCTAATCAACCAATAATTTCTCACCTAATCAATCAATTAGCCGAAAAACATCTTATCACCGAAACCTGTCAGCCGAAAAACATCTTATCACCGAAATCTATCAGCCTATATACACACACATATACAATACTTCTAATTATTATGGATTTAAAAATAATCACGCAGTAAATCAAGAATTAATCCACAATAATCAGATAAACTCACAATTAAATAGACATAAAATTAACAAAATATCATTAATTGATATATGTCAATAAATTATGCTACAATTAACACAATTATTCACTAACTAATTACCATAAAAGATAGCATTTATAAGCATGGCAATTAATATAGAGATAACTGTAAGATGAGGACTGGATGCAAAGTAAATTCACAAGTCCTAAAAATATGGACATTTAAAATACCCGTGAATTTATAACAAATTGCAGTTATTGATTATCCAAAATTAATTAGACAGATTTAACATCCCAAGTTCACCAACTAACCTGGAGAATATGGATTCATCCAGTGGTTTAGTAAAGATGTCTGCAATTTGTTGATCTGTGGGAACAAAATATAATACCACAGTTCCATTCATGACATGCTCTCGTAATAAATGATACCTGATATCAATGTGCTTAGTCCTGGTATGTTGAACTGGATTGTTGGCAATGGAAATGGCACTCGTGTTGTCGCATAGAATTGGAATTTTGTCCAACATGAGTCCATAATCCTGAAGTTGATTCCTCATCCACAGGATCTGAGCACAACAACTACCTGCCGTAATGTATTCTGCTTTGGCTGTCGAGGTAGATACTGAGTGTTGCTTCTTGCTGTACCAAGATACCAACCTTCTTCCTAGAAACTGACAGCTTCCAGAAGTACTTTTTCGATCAATCTTACAGCCTGCGAAGTCAGAATCTGTATAGCCAACTAGGTCAAAACCTGTTCCTTTAGGGTACCAAATCCCAAGATTGGGGGTTCCCTTAAGGTATCTGAAAATACGTTTAACAACTATAAGATGTGACTCTTTAGGGTCAGCCTGGAATCTAGCACATAAACAAGTTGCGAACATAATATCTGGTCGACTAGCAGTTAAGTATAAGAGAGAGCCGATCATACCTCGATACTTCGTGATGTCAACTGACTTACCAGATTTGTCTTGATCAAGCTTGACAGTAGTTGGCATCGGGGTCTTGGCAGTAGCTGCTTCTTCCATCCCATACTTCTTCAGAAGATCCTTTATGTATTTTGATTGGCAGATGAAAATACCATCAGGCTTCTGAACAACTTGAAGTCCAAGGAAGAAGGACAACTCACCCATCATGCTCATCTCGTACTTGCTTTGCATTAACTTAGCAAATCTCTTGCATAGCAAATCATTAGTAGAACCAAATATTATATCATCCACATATACTTGCACCAGAATTATATCATTTTTATGCTTTTTATGAAAGAGAGTTTTGTCGATGATACCTCTTGTAAAACCATTTTCAAGTAAGAACTTGGAGAGAGTATCATACCATGTTCGAGGGGCTTGCTTGAGACCATATAGAGCTTTAAAGATAAAGTACACAAAACCTTCAAAGTCCTTGTCTTCGAACCCAGGGGGTTGTTCAACATAGACTTCTTCTTCTAGATCTCCGTTAAAAAATGCACTCTTCACATCCATCTGAAAAACATTAAAGTTGGAGTGTGCAGTAAATGCTAAGAACATCCTGATTGCTTCAAGCCTTGCAATTGGAGCATAAGTTTCATCATAATCAATTCCCTCTTCTTGAGAGTAACCCCTTGCTACCAATCAAGCCTTGTTCCTCGTAACAATACCATTTTCATCCAGTTTATTCCTAAACACCCATCTAGTGCCAATTATAGATTTATCTTTTGGTCTTGGCACCAGCTTCCATACTTTCTACCTTTCGAACTGATTGAGTTCTTCCTGCATTGCAGTTACCCAATCTGGATCATCAAGAGCTTCATCAATTTTTTTAGGTTCAATTTGAGATAAAAATCCTGCAAAATTGCACTCATTCTGTGTTGCTCTTCTAGTCTGTACACCCGTGTCCGGTTCACCAATGATCTGTTCAAAGTGATGCGCTCTACTCCATATCCTTTGTCTTGGCAGATCTGATCTTGATGATTCCCCAAGTTCATGATTGTGCTGAGTGTGGTGACTAGTAGATCCAAAATCATTGTTTGCTCCCCCTGAGCTGTTGCTTTCAGAGTTTGATGAATCATTAGCAGCAGATGTTTCTTCACTTGATTGGGGTTCATCGTTCACTTGCTCCCCCTCAACATGTGCTGCTGTCTGATCTACTAGTATAGATTGAACAATAGAGCCTGAAAGAGTATCAGAATTTTGTAGATCAGCATTTATTTCTTCGTTCTCAAATCTCAGCTGGTCATGTTCATCAAAATCTTCAAGTCCTGTTATATTCTTATCATCAAAAGACACATGGATAGATTCCATGACCACTTTTATTCTTAGATTGTAGACTCTGAATGCTTTTGTGGATAGTGGGTATCCAACAAAGATTCCTTCATCAGCTTTTAAATCAAATTTGGAAAGCTATTCTGGATGAGTCTTAAGAACAAAACACTTACATCCAAACACATGAAAGTATTTCAAGTTCAGCTTCTTATTTTTCACCATCTCATATGGTGTTTTACTATGCTTGTTTATGAGTGTAGCATTCTATGTGAAACAAGCAGCTTGCACAGCTTCAGCCCAGAAGTAAGTTGGTAGCTTTGCTTCATCAAGCATGGTCCTTGCAGCTTCTATGCGAGTCCTATTTTTTCTCTCTACTACTCCATTTTGTTGTGGAGTTCCAGGTGCAGAGAATTCTTGCTTTATTCCTTTTTCTTTACAAAACTCTTCCATGACTGCATTCTTGAACTCAGTGCCATTATCACTCCTTATGATTTTCACTGTATGCTTAGATCCTTTGTCCAGTTGTCTGACATGCTCTGTTAAGATTGATGCAGTTTCTTCTTTCTTGTGCATGAAATATACCCATGTATATCTGGTGTATTCATCAACAATAACCAAAGCATATCTTTTCTTTCCCATAGACATTATATACTGGACCAAATAAATCAACATGCAATAAGTGATATGGCTCAAGAATTGAGGATTCAGTCTTACTTTTGAATGAAGTTTTCCTTTGTTTTGCCTTTTGACATGAGTCACATAGGCCATCTGGAGTAAAAACTGATTGGGCAATCCTCTCACAAGATCTTTCTTCACTAGCTCATTAATGCTGTTGAAATTCAGATGAGAAAGTCTCTTGTGCCAATCCCAGCTTTCTTCAATTGATGCTCTACTCAGTAGACAGATTGCAGAGCCATCAGAGTTTGTTGAAAGCTTGGCTTCATAAATGTTACCATGCCTGTATCCCTTCAGAACAACTTTTCCTGTAGATTTGCTTACAACTTCACCATGTTCTTCAAAGAAATCCACATGATAACCTCTGTCACAGATTTGACTCACACTTAGTAGATTATGTTTGAGCCCTGAGACTAGAGCTACAGATTCAATGATGACATTCCCAAGATTGATATTGCCATATCCCAGAGTCCTTCTTATGTTGCCATCTCCATAAGAAACACTTGGGCCAGCTTTCTCCACAAATTCTGATAGCAGGGCTTTATTTCCAGTCATGTGTCCTGAGCATCCACTGTCCAGAACAAGGATATTTTTCCTGTTACCCTGCAATCATAAAAACCACTAATGATTAGTTTTAAGGACCCAGACTTGCTTGGATCCTTTGGCCTTATTAAGTTTGTTAGCTTTTGCAGCAAAAGTCTTATCAGAGTTTGTGCTAACATTCTTTTTATCAGAATTTATACATGTAGAATCAATCTTGAATTTATTCAAAGAGGGTTTAAGTTCATAATAATCATGATACAAATTATGATACTCTTTGCATGTATAAATAGAATGCCAAATACTGCCACAGTGAAAACAAGGATTCTGTGGCTTAAACCTAACTGAACCACTCTTAACTCCTGACTTAGGATGTGTAGAGTTTATATTTTTATTCTTCCTGCAAAAAGTAGCAAGATGGTTAGGATTTCCACAGTTGTGACATTTCTTCCTAGGAGCATTGGGAATAGGCATATAGTTATTGCTTTTATTGATGCCTACCTTTCCATTTCTATTTTTCCTAGGTTCTTTTACATTGTTCACTCCTTTTAACTCCTTCAGCTTGTGTTTAAGCTGTTTCTAAGACATTAAACTAATATTTACTGATTTGACTTCATCCTGTTTTGGTTTGTCAGATTTTGGTACAAACCTCATGTGATTAAGTTTGGGTTTTGCAGCCTTTTCAGTAAATACAGGTTTAGAGGTCTCAGCTTCTAAGTTGACAGTTTTCTTTTTATCAGTGTAACCTAGACCTTCTTTCCAACAATCATTCTCTATGATAATCTAAGTAGTTTTACCAGAGTTAGTCCAAGTTTTAATAATGTTTCTTTCTTTAACAAGTTCAAATTGAAGATAAGCATGCTTTTTCAATAATTCAGTTTTAATAATAATAGCATCATCTCTCTTTCTGAATTGTTAACATTTGGACTAATTCTAATTCTAGATAATCATTTCTCTTTCTAAGGTCTAGACTTTCAGATTTTATTCTTTCATTTTCTAAAGTCTGATCTCTGTAGCTAACATGCAAGTTTTTAAGAAAGAGTCTTAACTCAGATATATCAGTAGTATCAAAAGCTAGAGTAGAGTGAGGTACCTTGGTCTCAGTAGCTTCAGTGATACTATCAACATTTGCCATCAAGGCATAATTTACATCATCTTCAGAGTCTGAAGTGTCATCCCAGTCCTTCTCCTTTGTGATGTAAGCTTGACCTTTATGAGCTTTGGCTTTCTTGCACTCAGGTGCAAAATGTCCTTTCTCACCGCAATTATAGCATCTGATCTTGGACTTGTCCACTTTCCCAGACCTGCCTTCCTTTTCCTCAGCTTTTCTGAAATTCTTCTTTTCGAAATTTGAATCTCTTCGTATGAACTTCCTTCCATTCCTGAAGTTCTTGTAAGCCATCTTCTTGAAGCTTTTTACCATCAGGGTTGCAAGTTGTATCATCTCAGCATCACTGCCATCATCATCAGGGTCCATGAGATTGTCAGAGTTTGAGTCATTATCAGAGTTTGATGACTCAGTATCAGACTTTGTAATAAGAGCCTTTCCATTAGATTGACTCTTTTTCACAGCAACTTCTTTAGAAGCTTTCTCCTCAGCTTTAAGAGCAATTGACTTGGACTTGCCTCCATGCCTCTTACTTCTTTGTTCCATCTCAAGCTCATGAGTCTTGAGCATTCCATAAATTTCATCAAGAGACATGTCTTCCAGATCATAATTGTCTCTGATAGTAGTGGCCTTTAAATCCAACTTCTCAGGAAAAGCCAACAAGAATTTCAGATTGGAGTCTTTAAGATCATACTCCTTATCTACCAGTGACAAGTCATTCAGCAATTTTAGGAATCTGTCATATAGATCTGTTAATGACTCATCAGACTTTGAGTCAAAGTGCTCGTACTCCTGTGTGAATATTGTTCTCCTATTTTTCTTGATGGCTTTGGTTCCTTGACATCTGACTTCCAAAGCATCCCAAATCTCTTTAGCAGTTTTGCATCCAATGACTCTGTTAGACATAACATTGTCAAGAGTGCTATGTAATAAATGCCTTACCTTGGCATCTTTGCTAATAGAGGAGATATCTTCAGGAGTGTAGTCTTTCTTCTCCTTTGGAATCGTTTTCTGTTCCTCCCCAACAACTACAACAAAAAGTTTGGTATGCTTATGTGGACCATCATGGATTCTGTCTAAGTACTCTGGATCTGTAGCCTCCAGAAACATTTCCATCTTCACCTTCCATATGGGATATTCTGAAGCCCTGAGTATTGGAACTTTGATTGATTCATATCTGCTTGTTGGAGTTTGTGTTTTCTCTGTCATGATTGTATAGCTTTTTGGATCTTAACTGTTGTATAATAACAGAGTGGCTCTGATGCCAATTGTTAGGTCCGGAATAACGTAGAAGGGGGGTTGAATACGTTATTTAAAAATATTTTGATTTTTGATGTGGATATGAGATAAAAAATACTTAATCGAAATAACACAAATGTTTAGGAAATATCTTTGAATAGATAAAACCTGGAGGTTTGCTACACAATCTAATCCTATGGATTAGCTACAAAATCAAACACTCCTAAGGATAGTTTAGGCACGAGGACCTTCTACCCGACACTTCCTGAAAGTGGGCTAAGCCGACTTTCCTACTAGATGGACTGTCTAGCAGCTTACACAGAGAAGATATAAGAGAGAGAATAGAAAGTTGTGTGTTGAGGTGTGTTTTGAAATGAAATACAAGCAGCCTATTTATAGACTTTAGAAAATCACTATGCTGCTAAATTACGTAACTGATTACGTTTTTTTTTAGGCTGCTGTCTGCTTTCCTTCTTTTCTGTTTCAGCCGAATTCTCCATTTCAAATCTGCTGAAATCCAAAATTCAACAAAAGCTTTTCTGTCAAAACTTTGAATTTTATATTTGTGTGGGCCCCACCTGATTGAATAGTACTTTTGGGTACTATTCATGAATAGTAATTTCGGTTATTATTCATGTGAATAGTGATTTCGATTACTATTCATGTGAATAGTGATTTCGGTTACTATTCATATGAATAGTGATTTTGGATACTATTCATTTTCCTCTTAATTTGACATCCTTAAATGTGCAGCTTCCAAAATGGAGGATATCAATATTGCTCTAAACTCAATCATACCTCTTAACAGTTTTTCTGAGTTAGATACTTCGATTCCTTTGTGACGTGTTGACGCCTAGTGCAACTGGTCTGGTTCACAGACGACTAACATTCACTCATGGTCTTCGTATCATGTCTTTAAGAACACTGCTAAAAATTGTGTAACCATACAAACTTTATCTCTGGAATCTTTTGGCCCTTCAACTGAATCATCTGTACATTTAATTTTGTCACTGAGGCTTGATCATGTTAATGAACTTCTTTCAGCAACTTGATCCTTGTTGATGCCTGTTCTTCAAATTTCACGATCCCTGTATAGAGTTAATATTATTTATCTTTTATCCTAGTTGAGTTATATATGTCCTCTATTACATATTACATTACATTATGCTTTACAAAAGTGTTGACCTAACGGAATCCGTGTTGACCTCTATGTGGAGTGACGTCTGCATCTGATGTGTACAAAGGACCAGTGTCTTTAATACACATAAGCAACAGTTGTTTACATAACGGCTATATGCATATCTAATGAGTTATATATATTAGGGTTCTTGAAGAAAATCTTATAGTTCATTATCATCTCGACATGATGTCGCAATTCATGTTGCATAAGTTCTAGGATAAACGTATCTTTGAGAAGCCCTATATCAAAAATCACTAAAGAATCGTCAGTGGGTGAATATGATAATATGGTATGTGATTGTTACAAAAGAGTGTGCATTCAAACATCAAGGGACAACAAAGAATCCTGGAAGAAGATTTCTTACATTTGCCAAATCGAAGGTATGTATTCTTTATAGTTAGGTTACAATTGTTGATAATGAGGTGTGAGTGATTTTTTTTTGTGTAGGATGATGATGGCTGTGAATTTTTTATGTGGATGGATGAAGGATTGGCTAGTCGTGGAAGGGATGTTTTTTCTGAATTAAAGCTGAACAAAAGTATAATGGAAGAAAAACTCAAAATTGCAGAAGAAAAGTTGAAAATTGCAGAAGAGAAGTTGAGGATTGTAGAGGAAAAACTGAGGATTGCAGAGGAGAAGATGAACACAGCGAAGAAGAAGAGAAAGACAGTGAAAGGCATATGACTCAACCTATTTGTAGTTAGAGGATCCTAATCAACTTAAACCAAATTGTAATAAGTAAATATACATATGAACTGTCACAGGAATCTCAAGAAGTATTATCTGTGAGAAGAAAGAAGAAAAGTCAATCTATAGTTTTGATGTCATACACTGGAAGACGATTCAGTTATCTGATCAAGCCCCAGTACATCATTGAAGTTAATGGATTCATTTGAACAGTGACAGAGATTTTTCGAGTGATAGTTTGAAGATCAGTTACAGTACAAGAGAATTGAGAGAAGAAATAAACCACAACCTAAAGTCAAAAGTGAAGAAGCGTCATTAAAGTTAGTCGTTCATGAACCAGACAGTACATCGAACGTCAACAAAAATCAGTGGTAATTCTTTACTACCTTTAGTGGTTTGTAAGAATTAAATTAATTATTTATTGATTTAATTAAATTCATTTATAATTGATATAAATTAATTTAGTTGATTTAATTAAATGAATTAATTCTGGTAGAATTAATTTATTAATTAAATTAATTATTGTATCAATTAAATATGAATTAGTTAAAACATTAACTAATTAATTGGATCAATAAGACTTAAAGTAAGAAAATTGATTAAGTCTTGGAGGAGGTAAAATTCGGTAAGACTTAATTTAAGTCTTACTGACTGAAGCCTTTTCAGGATTAAGTCTTACCGACCTGATTTAAGTCCTACCGACCTCTGCCAGCTGTTATAAGTCTTACCGAAATTCTGGTAAGTCTTACCGACACATTTTAGGTCTTAATGGAGGTTTGTGTAAGTCTTATTGAAGGAAAATCAAGTCTTGGAAGCTGTTTAAGTCATGCTGGAGCAATTAAATATCCTACAGAAAGCCAGCAAGACCTGTTACTGATATAAAAGAACAGAACAGACCAGATTAAGTCATAACGGAGAAAACACAGCAGAAAACATTTCATCAAGACCAGAATTCTCTCTCTCAAGAACACCAAGAACACAAAAGCTTAAACAATTCCCAGAAAATCAAGTTCTTCATCTTTGTGATATTCTATCCGATAGAACTTGTTTATTTGTGATTCTTGTACTACTAGCGAATTAAGTTTCCTAGTTCTTATCTTGATTATTATTAACTAAATTAGAAAAGTTCATGTCGAATTTTCTAATTAGTTATTAACATCTTGATAAGTTGTTATACTGATTTTGTAACACCATATCAAGTTAACATACAGTTATATTCAACTTGAAAAATTGTGTTAAATAATTCCGCAGATAAATTTGTCTTTATCAAATTTAATTTAAAGGACAAATTTCGATAAAAAGGTAAAGATTGTATTCAACCCCCCCTTCTACAATTTTATCGGACCTAACAATAGAGATTGAAAGACTAAATTTGGTAATTACAGATCTTAGTAATCAATTATCAGAATTACATGATGTACAAAATTGCCATGATAAACAAAAATCAGAAATAAGAATTCTAAAGGAACTTGAGAGGTCTCTAGCGGTGATAGTGGCTCAACAACGTGATACAATAGCCGAGCTAGAAATAAGGGCTAATGCTACTTCTAATTCATGTAAAGTGGCTAAAGAGTTGTTTAACCAACAAACTATTAATCAAACCGTAGGAATTGGGTTTGACTATAATGAGGCTGTTGGTCGAAAAAGCATTATTACCCCTAACCGTGTCAGTGCTGTAGATAGGGGTATACCATTAGTGCTTAAGAGTGTTAGTAATCCACTCTTTAAGAAATCCATAGCAGAACCTTTGGATACAACATCTTTAATCATTAAGGAAGAGATGCGCATTGAGGATGTAGCTAATGGCGTAGTCTTAGAAAGTAATCAAGTTGTTAAAAATGATAAAGATAGAAAGACTGTGTTTGTAAAAGCAGAAAGAGTTGGTGAGTCTACTAGTTCATTGAAAACTAGTAGCAGAAGTAACAACATGAATAAATGCAATAACATATCTACCATGCATGCTATTCCTGTTATTGATACTGCTCATAAGAAATGCGATGCTGTTAATTGCATGTCTTGTGCTTTTAATATAATGTCTGCTTACTTTAACAGTAATCATGCATGTGTTGATAAGAATGCTCCTAGACAGCATATGAGCAGAAATAAACATGTTAGATCCAGGACTGTAACATCATCTAATTCTAAGATTAGGACTCCAAAAAGTCCTTCTCAGGATTTGGTAAAGACATGGTTACCCAAGCTAAAATCAAAACAAGTTAAAGCTGTTTACAGGGTTAAATGTCCGGTACCTGTAGAAAATGTTGTTAAGATAAAAAGTGTTGCTTTACCTGATAAAGGTCAATTCTTTAAGTACTCCGGACCCAATCAAATTTGGGTTCCGAAGAAAGTCTAACCAATTTGTCATTGCAGGGTTTGAAACAGGTTGATCGAGTCATGTGGATTCTGGACAGTGGATGTTCAAGGCATATTACCGGAGATAAAGCCCTGCTGACAAATGTGGTGGAGAAGGCCGGCCCAGTCGTTACCTTTGGAGATAACAGCAAAGGTAAAACTGATGGATATGGCAGATTAGAAGCTGGAAATGTTATCGTTGAAGATGTCTCTTATGTGAACGGCCTTGAGCACAATTTGCTCAGTATTAGTCAATTCTGTGACAAAGGTTATGAAGTTCATTTCAACAAGAAGAATTGTCTAATATCACACAAGAGAAATGAAAGGCCGCAGTTGACTGGAGTAAGAAAAGGAAACTTGTACATAGCCAATATGAACTCTGGAAGCTCAGAAGAAATTAGATGTTTTTATTCAAAGGCATCCACTAATGAAAGTTGGTTATGGCACAAGAGACTTTCTCACCTAAACTTCAAAACAATGAATTCTCTAGTGAAAAGAGAGTTGGTGAGAGGTTTACCTTCAATTGAATTTACTCAGGAAGGTCTATGTGATGCTTGTCAAAAAGGGAAGTTAAAAAGGGCAACTCACAGGAGCACTAACATATCATCAATAACTGAACCATTACAACTTCTCCATATGGATTTGTTTGGTCCAGTTAGTGTGATGTCTATGTCAAGGAAAAGATATGCTCTAGTGATTGTTGATGATTTCTCAAAATTCACATGGGTACTATTTCTGAACTCAAAAGATGAAACTCCACAACTGGTAGTTGATCACATTAAGTTAATTGAGCTGGATTCTAATCGTCCAGTAAGGGCTATAAGGTCAGACAACGGAACTGAGTTCAAGAATGCAGTTCTGAATGACTTTTGCATTGAAAAGGGTATAACTAGACAGTACTCGGCTCCCAGAACTCCTCAACAAAATGGGGTAGTTGAAAGAAAGAATAGAACCTTGATTGAAGCTGCACGTACAATGCTAAGTGAATCAAGGCTTCCATTGAGCTTTTGGGCTGAAGCTGTCAACACTGCATGCTATACCCAGAATCGAACACTTATCAATAAAGACTTAATGAAGACACCATATGAAGCTCTACATGACAAGAAACCAACTCTCAAGTACTTCCATGTATTTGGGACAAAATGCTTTGTGCTGAAAGAAGTAGATGATCAAGGTGGTAAATTTGAAGAAAAAGCACATGAAGCAATATTTATTGGTTATACTAGAAGAGCCTACAAGGTGTATCTTATTGATCAACAGAAAACTTTGGAAAGTGTCAATGTTACATTTGATGACACAAAACTCCCAAATATCCAAAATGAAGATCCATCTGAAAAGCTTAAGTTTGATGATATGTCAGACTCAGATTCAGATGATGACAATCAACCTGACGTTGTTGCTGATAATAATAATCCAAATGTTGGTGGTAATGATCAAGGTGATGCTGGTGAAAACAATGATAATTTTCAAGACACCACTGATACTCTTGAACCATCAACAAGTCAAACTGGCAACAACTCAGGGGGAGATAATGAAGGGTCAACAAGTCATACTCAACATCATACTGAAGAACAAGGCGAATCGTCAAGATCAATTCTTCCCAGACAAACTGTTTGGAATAGAGCTCATCCTTTTGAGCTGATTCTTGGTGATCTAGATGTTGGTGTGAAAACAAGAAGAGCTTATCAGAATCAATGTAATTATTCTGGGTTCCTGTCTGTCATGGAACCTAAGAAAGTAGAAGAAGCTCTATATGATCCTGATTGGGTGATTACTATGCAAGATGAACTCAATCAATTTAAACAACTAGAAGTATGGAAGCTGGTACCCAGACCTAAAGATAGAAAAGTGGTGGACACAAGATGGGTATTCAGAAACAAACTAGATGAAGATGGCACTGTGATAAGAAACAAAGCAAGACTGGTAGCTAAAGGTTATTCTCAAGCTGAAGGCATTGATTATGACGAGACCTATGCTCCAGTGGCAAGACTTGAGGCCATCAGAATATTCTTGGCATATGCATCCTATTCAAGATTCAAAGTTTATCAGATGGATGTCAAAAGTGCCTTTCTGAATGGTAAGCTAGATGAAGAAGTGTATGTGGAACAGCCTCCTGGTTTTGAAGATCAAGATCATCTGGACTATGTCTACTTTCTTTACAAAGCTATCTATGGTCTTAAGCAAGCCCCAAGAAAATGGTATGACACTCTTTCTGAATTTCTATTAGAAAATGGTTTTATAAGAGGTGTCATAGACAAAACGCTCTTCACTAAAAGACATAAGAATGATATAATACTAGTCCAAGTCTATGTGGACGATATTATATTTGGGTCTACTAATGAGCTTCTGTGCAAGAAGTTTTCTAAGTTAATGCAGGGTAGGTTTGAAATGAGTATGATGGGAGAACTGAAATTCTTTCTTGGATTACAAATAAGTCAGAGACAAGATGGAATATTTATTTGTCAATCTAAGTACATCAAGGAGCTCCTCAAGAAATATCACATGGAGGAGTGCTCATCAGCAAAGACACCATCAACTATAGCTGTCAAAATTGGTTTATGTGAAAGTTCTGCCAAGGTAGATATCACAGGCTATAGAGGTATGATTGGTTCATTGCTTTACCTAACTGCTAGTAGACCAGATATAATGTTTGCCACATGCTTGTGTGCAAGGTTCCAAGCGAATCCTAAAGAAATCCATCTCACTGCTGTCAAAAGAATCTTAAGATATCTAAAGGGTACACGTAATTTAGGCATCTGGTACCCTAATGAATCTGGTTTTACTTTAATTGGATATACAGATTCTGACTATGCAGGAAGTGTTGTAGACAGGAAAAGTACATCTGGGAGTTGTCAATACCTAGGTGGAAGGTTGGTATCCTGGTTCAGTAAGAAACAGCAAACAGTTTCCAACTCTACAGCCGAAGCTGAATATATAGCTGCTGGAAGCTGTTGTGCTCAGATCTTATGGATAAGGAATCAATTAATGGACTATGGTATTGTATTGGAAAATATTCCTATTTTATGTGATAATACAAGTGCCATAGCAATCGCAAGCAATCCTGTGCAGCACTCAAGGACAAAGCACATTGACATAAGGTATCATTTTATAAGAGAGCATGTAATGAATGGTACAGTGGAACTACTATTTGTAGGATCTGGAGATCAAACTGTAGATATTTTTACTAAGTCGCTTAATGAATCCTCATTCACTAGAATTGTTAGTGAATTGGGTATGTTAAACAGTCCTAGTAATTAATATCTGAAATTTGATCTTTAATAATTTTACAAGTGATTATTCTGTGAATATTTGTTGTTTGAAATCACTTGTATAATTATTTTACCATCTGATTTTCTTGTTTGTTTAATTATTTTTCACTTTGTTTATTCATATTACTTAATACTTCATACTTCTGTATTTTTAGAATAATTGTAGATATTTATTTTTATTTTAGTAATTAAATTATCATATGTTTTGTAATGTTTGTCCTGTTAATATTGCTTTGTTTTCGTTAATAGGTTAGCATATGGTATGTATAATTATTTTTATTATTTGTTTAATTTTATATAATATTTTTATTATTTTTATAAGTTAATTGTATATTTTATAGTGTTTTTAATGTTTGTTTAAAGTTAATATGACTTAAAATTAGGAAAAACAGTCAATATGACTTAATTTAAAATCGGTATGACTTAAACAAGTTAAGTCTTACCGAGATTTTAAATCTAAGTCATATTCGCAGGTCAGTTTAAATTAAGTCTTATTCACCTGTTTTTAAGTTAAGTCTTATTCTCTTGTTTTTAGATTAAGTCTTAGTCAATTTAAGTCTTAATTTTATTAGTTAAGTCTTATTAATAAAAGTGTTTTTAAGTCTTTTCAGTAATTTTTTAAGTTAAGTCTTAATCATAACAGTTTATTATGTCTTGTTTATGTTAAGTCTTAATCGAGTCTTAATTAAGTCATATTATACTGTAATATATTTATATCAGTTATGTCTTAATAGATGTTTAAGTCTTATTCATCTACTAGTATATATATATAACAGTTAGGTTGTTTTTAAGTCTTATTACATATTTCTATCAAGTTAAGTCTTATAGAACAACAAAGATACATACAATATATACACACATATCTGTCGAATCTCTGTCCAATTTTCGACCGATTTCTTTCAACCAAATCACGAATTAACCACATATCTAGACTCTTTGCTTGATTATCTGTGTTTTGAGTGGTTAAAATCGCGATTTTGTTCAGTTTTTTAAGAGTTTATTTTCGAAAAGTTGATTCTTAGATCTGTTTTTGTGAAAAACTGAGCTTGATTCTTGAAAAACTAAAAATACATGTGTGTTTGTGTCTATACAAGGATCATTGTGTGAATTTTTCAGAATTTTTGAAGAACTTTTAATTATTTCGAATTTTTAATTAATTATTAATTCGAAAAATTAAATTTTAAATTAAAAATTTCTAAAATCTGAAATTTTCAAGGAAATTAAATCTTGATTAAAATGGCTGATCGATTTGAAATTATTAAACATAATTTAATCGGTTATTTTGATCCAGAAAAATGTTCAGTTGAACGTTTTCGATCGTGGATTCGGTTTTTAAATGAAAATTCACTGGTTCGCAATGCTTTGAGATTGGATGCTCCTCTGAAGATTGAACCTTTGCGAATCATGTGTACTACTGCTGTCATTTCTAATGATAACAGATCTTTTGTCTTCTCTGTAGGAGATAATCAGTACACAGTGAATGAAAATACAATAAATACGGTCTTAAATTTTCCAACTGACAATTTCGAAGAATTACCATCAGATCAAGAAATGATAAATTTTTTAAATGGTGTATTCTATCAAGACAGTCCTGATCAAACTGTCTGGAATAAAAAGAACTTCGTTCAGGAATGGGATTATCTGTTTGACACACTAGGTAGAGTCTTTGCCAACACTACAAAAGGGAACTTCGGGGTATTACCATCCTTCTTGCAGCATATTGGATATGCAGTTGCACACAACCGAAGGATTAATATTGGCAGACTACTGTGTGTTCCGATGGTTAGAAGAATCATTAATGCAAAGAAGAATTTTGATAATGGACATAAAGTTTCATGTTATTATCCAAGATTCTTATCATTGATTTTTAATCATCTTGTGGAACTAGAAAACCAAGCCCAATTTCTGAATGGAGAGTCACTGGCGTCAGGTAAACCTACTACCAGATTGTTCACTGAGTACAGCAACAAGCCAAAATTCACAAACATACCTGTAGTTGTCACCCAATACATGTCAAACTATATACAACTACCTGTTATTGAACCTGTACCAGAACCTGAACAACCAGAACAAAACCCTGAACCACCAGTGGAAAACATACTTGTTGATAATGAAAATCAAGGCAATCAACAAGTTGAACCTGCTCAGCAAATTGTTCCTCAGCCAGCTGCTCTTGCTGTTGAACATCCAGTGCAAGAAACTGCATCTGTCCCTGAACCTGAATTGGATCAACCCATCTTATCAGAGACTGCTGCGGAATCAGCTGACCAGGTATTGCCTTCTGTTCCTCAAACTATTGCTTCTCAATCTATTTCTGGAACCCAAGTGGTTGGTAGGTCTGACCAAGAACACTCAACCACCAAAACTCATATCTTTTCACTCCAGAAAGAAATTGCAAGTAAAAAGAAGTCGAATCAGTAGTGGCAGTATGAGTGAACCCACAGCTCTGCCTCTAGAAAAGAAAAGTAGAACTCAACCTGAGGCAACTGTAAGCCCGTCTGTATCCTCCCAACAGGATATGGAAATTGATATGGCCGTTACACAGTTACTAGAATCATCTTCTCAACAGGATGATTCTATTGAAATTCGCCATAGGGCCGTGGCACCTTGTAGTGAGTCAAGCACACCTCCCCTATTACTCACAATGGGGGAAGACATACCTTTAAATGAGTCTCAGGACACACTGCAAGGAGAGCACGTAGAAAATGTGACAGTGCCTACCATAGTTACGGTAGAAGAGTCTTCACAGGCTTTAGAGGGAAATCTTGGTTCTCAGCCAACTTTAATAGAACCATCATCTCCCCTCCCAGGACAAACACTCCTGGCTCCCACAAGGGATTTTCCACTCGCAGTTTCGACTGGAGAAGGTGGAAGGCAACTTGATCAATCTACTACTGAAGCAATTCAGTCAACAATTTCAAATGTTCAAGTAGATTTGATTAAGGACAGGGATTTGCGAACTCCCATTGCACCACCACTGACCTTCCTAGAGGAGGCTAGGGTGATTTTACATGCATGTACAAATCTGGAAGCAACTAAGGAATCTGAGAGGAGTGATGTGAGGAATACCATAAAATTGAGTGAAACACATGCACTTCAGGTGAGTGGATCTCAAAGTGAATGTCAGGTGAGCGCACACACTGACACATACACTCTCTCATTATTAGAAAAGATAACTGCTTTAGAGAAAGAACTTGCAGTCAGCAAGGCTGAAACAGAAATCCTGAGAGCACAAGTGGGTGAGCGATCTTCTACATCCACCTCTGTCAACAGTCAGCTTGCTGTAATGAAGAATGACATAAACTACTTAAAGACATCTTTCACCAAGAAGATAGAATCTCTCGAACTCTCTCATGAAAAGGCACTTGATGACTCTGGAGATATTACTGTTGCTCAAGACATGTTAATTTCTGAGATTTCCTTGAAAGTTGATAATCTACAGTCAGAGGTACAGCACAATCAAGAATTTACTGATTCTCGTCTTGACCAGATCGAAAAGCAAAATGCACACCAGGCTAAAGGGTTAAGACATTTGTTTAATCTTGTAAGTCAAAGTCGCAAACCTACAAATGAAGAAATTGAATTCTTTACAAGTAAGGGTGGTGATGATGATGAACAAGATCTTGAAGCTGGGGCAACTGATAAGTCTGTAGAGGATTCCTCAACTAAGGGGGAGAAATCAAAGGGGTCACAAGATAAAACTACTAAAGAAAGAGAGGGAGGAGAAGGAAAATCAGGTAAATCTGACCAAGGTGAAGATAAGAGGAAGAAAGTAGTTGAACAAACTGAAGAAGATACTCAAGACAAGAACACATGTTATTATTACACGGGTGAACCGGATAACTTCGATGTTTTTGCTGATCTTGAATTCCCTGATCAAGGTGAAGAACTTCCTGAACCTGATCTTAGTCACTAGGAAGATGAAGGACCAGTGATATCTGAATTTGAAGCTCAACAAGCTGAGAAAGAATCTGAAGAATTATTTGCTCAAAGGGAAGCTAATTTGCAACTGAGAGAAGAAAAACTTCAAAAATCTTTAGAGCAAATTGCACGAAATGAAGAACTTCAGAAAGCTGAACAGCAAGCATTACAAAGACTACATGCTATAAATGTTGAGAAGAGAAAAACATATATCAGACTAAAGAGCGGTGACAAATGGGAACGTGCTCAAAGAGCAATTGATTCACCTCAGAGTTCTGATTATGAAGATCGTCGTCTTGGACAAATTCTCGAAGAATTCAAACCGGCAAATCCAATTCATGAAATGTATATAAAGGCCTTACAGGTAGAAGTCATCAGGATAACTACTGCATTTGAACCCAAATCTGATGAGCTAGTAATATTTGTAGATTGTCATAAAGTTGGAACATTCAGAGTATCTATTCAGTTCTTTTATGACAGATCACTGACAGAGATATGGGTACTTAGGCCTAAGGTAAGAACATCTTCTGAGCTAGGTGTATTGTTACATGAAAAGTTCAAAGAATTTGCTGAAAGAGCTGGACCAGAAGTGATTAAGGAACCTCCACAAGTAAAATTTCTTAAGGGAGAGGTACTTCACACAATCAATCTTCAGACAGATGAGCTATACGAACATCATGCAAAGCACTTGGTATATGCTGAATATGCTCTCAGAAATCATGGATACTTGACTGAAGAAAAGGTAATAGCTGCAGATCACATTCGTTCCTATGCACAAACGAACATAAAAGATTACAAGAAATTTCAAGGTGAACTGAGAAAGAAGCTTGGAATTCCTTTAGTCTTACCTCAAGGATTGTCATCTAGAAGAGAACGTCTTGTTGATTCTGATCTACATATGAAACTTCAAGTCACAGATGAGCCAGAAGAAGGAGAATTCAGAAGGGAAGACAATTGAAGATAAAGAATTGCTCTACATGTTATATCTTTAGAGCTTAGATAAATCTTGATAGGAATTTATATCATATGATCAGTCTAGAGGATCATCTATTTTGTATTTATCTTTCATGTTTGAATCTGGCAAATGTTAAATATAAACCAGAACTTTTTTTTATATTTACTTAGTATTTAAAGTTTTATCTTTCATTTGGTTAAGTTGGATTAGTTGAGGTATCCTCTAGGAATTTGCTTGTTATTGTCTAACAAACAAATAGGGGGAGATTGAAAGGCATATGACTCAACCTATTTGTAGTTAGAGGATCCTAATCAACTTAAACCAAATTGTAATAAGTAAATATACATATGAACTGTCACAGGAATCTCAAGAAGTATTATCTGTCAGAAGAAAGAAGAAAAGTCAATCTATAGTTTTGATGTCATACACTGGAAGACGATTCAGTTATCTGATCAAGCCCCAGTACATCATTGAAGTTAATGGATTCATTTGAACAGTGACAGAGATTTTTCGAGTGATAGTTTGAAGATCAGTTACAGTACAAGAGAATTGAGAGAAGAAATAAACCACAACCTAAAGTCAAAAGTGAAGAAGCGTCATTAAAGTTAGTCGTTCATGAACCAGACAGTACATCGAACGTCAACACAAATCAGTGGTAATTCTTTACTACCTTTAGTGGTTTGTAAGAATTAAATTAATTATTTATTGATTTAATTAAATTCATTTATAATTGATATAAATTAATTTAGTTGATTTAATTAAATGAATTAATTCTGGTAGAATTAATTTATTAATTAAATTAATTATTGTATCAATTAAATATGAATTAGTTAAAACATTAACTAATTAATTGGATCAATAAGACTTAAAGTAAGAAAATTGATTAAGTCTTGGAGGAGGTAAAATTCGGTAAGACTTAATTTAAGTCTTACTGACTGAAGCCTTTTCAGGATTAAGTCTTACCGACCTGATTTAAGTCCTACCGACCTCTGCCAGCTGTTATAAGTCTTACCGAAATTCTGGTAAGTCTTACCGACACATTTTAGGTCTTAATGGAGGTTTGTGTAAGTCTTATTGAAGGAAAATCAAGTCTTGGAAGCTGTTTAAGTCATGCTGGAGCAATTAAATATCCTACAAAAAGCCAGCAAGACCTGTTACTGATATAAAAGAACAGAACAGACCAGATTAAGTCATAACGGAGAAAACACAGCAGAAAACATTTCATCAAGACCAGAATTCTCTCTCTCAAGAACACCAAGAACACCAAAGCTTAAACAATTCCCAGAAAATCAAGTTCTTCATCTTTGTGATATTCTATCCGATAGAACTTGTTTATTTGTGATTCTTGTACTACTATCGAATTAAGTTTCCTAGTTCTTATCTTGATTATTATTAACTAAATTAGAAAAGTTCATGTCGAATTTTCTAATTAGTTATTAACATCTTGATAAGTTGTTATACTGATTTTGTAACACCACATCAAGTTAATATACAGTTATATTCAACTTGAAAAATTGTGTTAAATAATTCCGCAGATAAATTTGTCTTTATCAAATTTAATTTAAAGGACAAATTTCGATAAAAAGGTAAAGATTGTATTCAACCCCCCTTCTACAATCTTATCGGACCTAACAGACAGAGAATCAACCAAATTGTATGAAAATATTTATTGTGGCGACTTTATTGGCCATGATTTTGTGGTAGATGAACAATAAAATAAATAAATTTACTGATAGGAAGTATTTATTGTAGTTGCAGTGGTAAGCTTGGTAATGAATGGGTTGATTGTAGTAGATGGAGATGGTTGTAATATTTATGACAATGTATGAAATGCTATAATTTGAGATCTTTGTTATGTGCTTGTGATGTAGTGAAAATACCAAACAAAAAATTGACTTGAAACAAAAAAAAAATACCAAATAAATGGTTCCATATATATCATGACCATACCAAAAGATCACCATTCATACATTGCAGTAAAAACAAAAGCATACCAAAAGCATAACAGTTGTAGGAGTACCAAAAGACCACAAAAGTAGACCACCCAAAAGACATAAGTAATGACACAAAGTTTGGGAACCATTAACTTAATAAAACTGTTATAATAATTATTAAACTACTAATGCTTAATCCCCAAGCTGAACTGGATCATCTTGAATATTGCTGAACTTGAATGCTGAGCTTTGTTTACTGAGCCTTGTCACTCTTCTTTTTGGTGCACTGGTAGAACTTGCATGCTGACTTCTTCTTTTCTTATATGCATTAGTTGAGCTGCTTTGTTGAGTTAAAAGAACCAAATTTTTATCACAAGGGAATGGTGGAGTTGAAGGTGGTGGAGTGGATCCTGGTCCCATATAAGGTGGAACCCCAGATGTTGGCATGAATACAACATGAAATCGCAACGGGCCCCTTAGCTTTTCCTGGAGCTTGACATAGTTCCTCCTAGTTTCTCCCCAATCCTCTCTTTGTCCTAGAACAAGAGGCATTTTTTTCCTTCGGATTTTTTCAGAAAACCCATAAGATCCACATTTTTACCTTTCTCAATTGTTGATGTTTGAGATGGGATTTGTGTCTTTTCTGCAATTTTTTCATTTTCTGGGACCACTGCATTTTCCTCATTTTCTGTCACCTCTGCATTTTTCTCATTTTCTGGCACCTCTGCATGTTGCTCATTTTCTGGCACCTCTACATCTTTATCATTTTTAGGCCTATTTCCTACCTCTCTAAATAGATCTTTGTCTGCAAATAGATGATACGCTCCAAGCTGGTCACTATAATCATAGTGTTCATCATTTGAAAAAAAATCATTGTCAGAGACATCTCCATCTTTTTCTGGACTCTTAACAATTTCTTTGCCTTTTTTGGATCCACAAACATCTTTTGTTGCAGTTGATTGTTTTTCTGGAGCTTTCTCATTTCCATTTTGCTCAGTTGCTTTACCCTTTCTTCTAACTTACAATTTTTGTCTCCTCAATTCCTTAGCACTTTTCTGCTTTGGAGTTGCTTTGTTTGAGTTGCCCTTTGCATTCTTTGCATTTTTTGGAGCATCACCTTGCTCAATCCTTCTTATTTCAACTTTTTCATCATCATTTGGCTTTCCTGGTCATTTTTTCTTGTTATAGCCACTCTACCTACACAAACTGTAATGCATCACCCTTTTATTACTATACCTTTGCACCACTGGACCACCATTTGCTTGACTTGCTTGGGTCCTATTACCACCTTCCTTGTGTTCTTTTCTCCTCAATTTATTTGGCCTTCCTCTGAGTTTCTTAGAAATGTCAGGTGGGAGCAACTCATCTGTTGAGAAAACTGTTAGGTCCGATACGATTGTAGAAGGGGGGGTTGAATACAATCTATACCATTTTATCGAAATTTGTTCTTTAAATAAAATTTAACTTAAACAAATTTGAGCGGAATAATACAACACAAATTTCAAGTTGAATATAACAATATATTAACTTGATGGGTGTTACAAAATCAATCCAAATGATTATCAAGTAATTAATAACTAATTAGAAAATTCGACATGAACTTTTCTAATTTAGTTAATTAAAATCAAGATATCAAGTTGTGAACTAGGAAACTTAATTCGCTAGTATTACAAGAACCACACATAAACAAGTTCCAACGGATAGAATATTACAAAAGAGATGAACTTGAATTTCCAGAATTATGTTTGTAAGTGTTCTTGAGCTTGAGAGAGAGAGATATGAGCTGCTGGGATTTTTCAGAAGTTGTAAGTGAATTGTCTTCTGCCTCTTTGCTGCTTCTGATCTTTATATTCCGTCCATAGTCATATTGTGTTGTTTTAATTGATATAACAATCAATTAACACATATATAACATTCGGTATGACTATCCACTGAAATAAATATGACTGTCCCATTAAATATAACTTTCGGTATGACTATCCATGACAGCCTGTTGAATTGGATAAGACTAACCATTCCAATATAACTTTCGGTATGACTATCCACTGAACTGAATATGACTGTCCAATAATCATTTCCTTTGTATATGACTTTCCTTTTGAACTATATATAACAATCGGTATAACTATCCTTAGATAGTTATATTGTTATATATTTTCAGATTATAATTAACTAAATGATTTATATAAATCACTTAATTAATTATTTCTTTTTCAGATTAATTCTTATTTAATTAATCTAATAATTACTTTAACAAATATATTAATTCTGATAGAATTAATTTATTTAATTAAATTAACTATTTGATTTAATTAATTAAAATAGAATTAATACAACTCCTTTTAATAGTCAAAACTTCACTGTGGACCACGTAATTATAATAACGAACATACACTGGATTTTTGTTGACGCTCGATGTACTGTCTGGTTCATGAACGACTAACTCCAATCTCTGTTCTTCATCTTGACATTAAACTGTGGTCTTTTTCTTTTCTTCACTCTCTCCGATCATTCTGAACTGATATTGTTTCTTATCACTTATAGAAACCTCTGTCCTTGAAATAAATCCATGTATTTCAATGCTACACTGACGCTTGATCAGGCAACTGAATCTTCTTCAGTGTGAAACATCAAAACTATAGATTGACTTGTTGATTTTTCTTCTGACAGTTGTCACCTTATGAGATTCCTGTGACAGTTGATATTATTTACTTATTACAAACTACTTTAATTGGATTAGGATCCTCTAACTACAAATAGGCTGAGTCATATGCCTTTCAATCTCCCCCTATTTGTTTGTTAGACAGTAACAAGCAAATACCTAGAGGATTCTTCAACTAATCCCAATTAAATAAGTAAAGAATAAAACTTTAAATGCTAAGTAAATAATGAAAAAGTTCTGGTTCATATATAACATTATCCAGATTCAAACAGAAAAGATAAATACAAGATAGATGATCCTCTAGACTGATCACATAGTATAATTATGCTATCTTGTTCTATCTAAGCTCTAAAAATATCACAAGTAGAGCGGTTCTTCAGTTTTCACTTCCTCCAGGTCTGAACTCTCCTTCTTCTTCTTCTTCTTCTTTATTCAGGACTGGTAGGCTTTTATGTAGCTCAACATCAACTAAAATTTCTTTCCTTGATGATAGCCCTGTAGGAAGTACCAATGGAATTCCAAGTGATTTCCTCAACTCACCTTTGAATTTTACATAGTCTTTCACATTGGTTTGAGCATAAGATTTGATATGATCTGCAGTTTCCCGTTTAAGTTGAGAAGTAAATCCATGATTTCTAAGAATGTACTCCACAAATACCAAGTGTTTAGCAGAGTGCTCATACAAATCTTTCGTCTGAAGTTTGACTGTATGTATCACTTCACCCTTAAGAAACTTCACTTGCTTAGGCTCTTCTATCACTTCCGGTCCAGCTCTTTCAGCAAACTCTTTGAACTTTTCATGAAGTAGTATTCCCAACTCAGAGGATGTTCTTACCTTTGGTCTAAGAGCCCAGAGTTCTGTCAAAGATCTGTCATAAAAGAATTGAAGGGACACTCTGAATGTTCCAACATTATGACATTCAACGAAAATTACTAACTCATCGGTTCTTGGTTCAAAAGCAGAAGATATCCTGACGACTTCTGTTTGTAAGGCTTTCACATACCCTTCATGTATTGGATTTGAATTCTTAAATTCATCAAGAATAGCACTTAGCCGACGATCATCATATTCAGACGTTTGTGGTGAGTCTATAGCTTTTTGAGCTCGTTCCCACTTGTCACCACTTTTTAATCTGATGTATGTTCTCCTAGCTTGTACCTTAAGTGCATGTTGGCGTTGCATTGCTGCAGCTTCCTCTTTTTGAAGTTTTTCTTTATGAGCAATCAAGTCCAATGTCTTTTTAAGCCTATCATCTCTCAATTTTAGTTGAGCTTCTTGTCTGTCAATTTCTGCTTCAGCTTCAAAATCTAGACGTATCTGTTCAGCTTCAGCTTCTGAGTCTATGGGCATTTCATCTTCCCAGTCCCTGAGATCTGGTTCAGGTAATACTTCTCCCACATCTGTGAACTTTAAATCAGCAAACATGTCAATACTATCTGGTTCACCTGTGTAGTAGTAACCTTCAATATCTTCAGGTTCTTCATGCATGTCAGAACTTCCAATTTCTTTCCTCTTCCCCTTATCTCTCCGATCACCTTGATCAGCTCCTTGATCAGATTTAGATTTACTTGAACTTCCTCCATGTCTTGAATTCTCCCCCTTAGTTGATGAATCCTCTACAGAGGGAACAAAATCAGCAGGCTTCGGGTCACGTTCATCACCATCATCTCCTCCATCTTGACCTTCAAAGAACTTTCTTTCTTCTTCTGTTGGAGTGATAGTTCTAGTAATGATGTTATACAAGTGAGTCAACCCTTTTGCTTGGAGTGCATTCTGCCTTTCAATCTGACTAAGTCGATGTTCAGTGGACAAGTGATGTTCATTCATGTTATTCTGAATATCTTCAATCTGATTTGACATTGAAGATATAATGAGATCTTGAGCCACTGTGACATCTCCAGAGTCTTCAATTGCTTGTTGTTGAGTTAGCTTGAGTGCACTGATCTTGTTGTTGAGGATAGTTCTCATGTTATCCATATCAAATCTTAAGTTCTTGTTATCCTCTTCAGCTTGAGCAAGATTTTCTTTCATTTGAGCAAGTTGTTCCATAAGAGACAGAGTGTTTGTGTCAGTGTGTGCTCTCACTTCAATAGCTCTCTGAGTATCACTCACCTCACGTGCTAGTGTTTCACTCAGATTTGAAGTAATTCTCACATCACTCCTCTCATAATCCATAGCTGCATCCATTGTACCTGCAGGAGAAATCACCCTAGCCTCCTCTTGGAAGGTCAGTGGTGGTGCAATGGGAGTTCGGAAATCCCTATCAACCTGTGAGAGTTCTTCTGCCGTAACAATGGCAGGCACTGTAACTTGGTCAACTTGCATGAGAGTGTTTTCAGCTTCATTTGAGAAAATGTCTTCCCCCATTGTAAGTAACAAGGGAGTGGTTGATGAAATGAAAGGGTTTACAGTTGACTCAGATGTAGTTTTACTTTTCTTTTGTAAAGGCAGAACTGTAGTTTCACTCAGAATATCACTACTCGGATTGTATCGTTTGACTGACAATTTCTTTCTTTGATAGTGTTTGGAGAATTTGGATTTAGTATTTGGTGTATTGACCTGGGTTAGAGGTTGTGGTTGTACAGCCCCTTGGTCATTTCTCGCACTTGTTTGACTATCAGAAAGATATTGAGATTGAGTAGAAGTTGAGTCAAATACCTGATCATTTACATTTCCAACATCTTCAGTCTGAATGGGTTGATCCACTTGATAGTGAGGTTCAGGATCAATTAACGGTTCAGGTTCTGGTTGATGTTCAGTAGCTGTGTGTTCTGCTTCAGGTTCTGGAGCTTGTTCAATTGCAAGTAGCTCAGCAACTGGTTGAGCCATAACATTTGGCAAATTTATGAATGTAGACATATATGGTGTTATGACTACTGGAACATGCGCCAGAGTACCAGAAGTATCCAACCTTGTGTAGAACTTCTTATTTGGTTTACCAGACCATTGAACTCGGTCATTTGGAAAAGGAGTAGGCTGATCCGTAGGCATAAGATGATTAAAAATTAATGTCAAAAATCGAGGATAATGACATTTAACCAGTTTACCTTTCCCAAAGTTCTTCGTAGCTTTCTTCACACGATTTATCAAAATAGGCCAGAGCAAGTTACCAAAATTGATTCTTCTGTTGTAAGCAATTGAGTAACCAATAGACTGCAACATTCCCGTGATGACAGTGTTGTTACTCTTGGTAGAATTAGCAAAGACCTTTGCAATGATTTCGAAGAATATGTTCCATTCTTGAACCAGGTTACTTTTCAGGGGACGCTTAAGATCCAATTGACCTTGATAATTCAGATGTGTGAAGAAATGTGTCAACTCATCAATTGAAGGAGGCTCATTAAATTGTTCAGTAGGCAGTCTCAGAGCAGCATTGAAGACAGATTCATCCACTGTATATGTCTTATCGCTGAAGTTGAAAGAAAATGATCTGTTGTCTGAGGCCACCATAGCTGTAGTACACATTAGTTTAAGCGGACCAAATTTCATGGGAACATTTGCAGTTATAGCATGACTACAGATATTATGATCGTTCAGAAAAGATATCCACGGTTTGAAACGATCCACCGAGCAATCCTCGGGATTAAAATATCCAATAAAGTTGTGATTAACAATCTCAAAATTATTATAAGTGTCAGCCATTCCAAATCAAATTTTAACCTTAGAGAATCTGCAAAATTCAGCAATTAAACTAATTAATACACAAAATTCGAATAAATAAATAAATAAAAATTCGAATAATCGAATTCTTCACCAAAAATTTTGAAAATTTGAGGCAATGATCTCCATAACATCACAAACACACGTCTATTTTTAGTTTTTGAAAAATCACAACCAATGTTCTTGAATTTCAAATCGAAAATCCGAAGTTTTTTAACAAAAAAATCTTCAAAACACAACCAAATCTTACATTTAAGCAACGGTTTTGAAGATAATTGAATGGGTAATCGAATTTTGTTCTTAGAACTGTGATTCGAGTGTGATTGAGACAGTAATTCGGCAGCAATTCGATAGTTATACACCGTGTATATGTATGTATCGTTCGAAATAGTGTCTCAGGTGACTTAACACGCTGAAAAGATAATATAACTGAATATAACTATCAATATTACTAACGATTTATATATAATTCAGCTCAGATATGACTATTGGTTGATAGTCATACCGATAGTTATATTACGTGTTAAACAAAATATAACTATCCTATATTAATAGTTATATACTAGTTTAATTAACTTACATGACTATCTAACACACACAAGATATGACTATCGGTTGATAGTCATACCGATAGTTATATTACGTATAAACGTAATATGACTATCCTAATTACATAGTTATATAACAGTCTTATTAACAAGATAACACTAATATGACTATCGAAAAACAAAGAGTATGACAATGCAAAATTGAATTTTCGACAGTTATATTTCAAACAAAACAAAAATATAACTATATACTAATTAGAGTTATATTTACCCTAAAATACAAATATAACAATCAGATTAATTGTTATATCTATTGTAATATAAACAAAACAACAAGTATAACTATCCTAAAATCTAAATATTAACAGGATATTTAGAACTAGCAAATTCTAAAAATGAAGCAATTTAATTTCTATCAAAAACCAAGCCAAAAATTAGTAAAATAACTTACACTAAAATCAGCAAACCTAATAAAAATTAAACAAACGATCATAGGTAGTCCTTTTTACGAGATCAAACATTAATAACAAAAGGACAAACACTACAAATCAAAATAAATAAAATATTGAATATATACAAAATTATTTCTGGTGAATTAATAAATATCAATTTTCTAATAAAATAATTTCCATATAGAAAATTATTCAAGAAAAAGAAAAAAAAATAATTTATTAAACATAAAAAATAATGAAACTGATTTTAAAATAATAACATTTTCAAGAAAAATAGATTTCTCATAAACTACAGCTAGTAAAATTCGAGAAAAATATTTTTTAAGGAAAATGAATCACTCTAAAATTACAAGAAGTATTTAGAGATGTATAACGAAGATAGTGATGAAACTTTAAGAAGAAACAAGCAACATTATAAGTTGATAAAATAATTATACAAGTGATTTCAAATAACAAATATTGTACACAATAATCACTTGAAAATTATTAAAGATCAAACATCAGATATT
Source organism: Saposhnikovia divaricata (assembly GCA_036435485.1). NCBI lineage: Eukaryota > Viridiplantae > Streptophyta > Magnoliopsida > Apiales > Apiaceae > Saposhnikovia > Saposhnikovia divaricata. The sequence goes on from CM071598.1 coordinate 65,765,129, forward strand.
AACTAGTTTAATTACTAGGACTATTTAACATACCCAATTCACCAACAAGTCTGGTGAATGTGGATTCGTCAAGAGACTTAGTAAAAATATCTGCTGTTTGTTCTTCCGTAGGTACAAAAAGTAACTCCACGGTACCATTCATGACATGCTCTCGAATAAAATGATACCTGATGTCAATATGCTTTGTCCTTGTGTGCTGCACAGGATTGTTAGAGATAGCTATGGCACTTGTATTGTCACATAAAATAGGAATTTTATCTAGTACAAAACCATAGTCTCTCAGCTGATTCCTGATCCACAAAATCTGTGCGCAACAGCTTCCAGCAGCTATATATTCAGCTTCAGCTGTTGAGTTGGAAACTGTTTGTTGTTTCTTGCTGTACCAGGAAACCAGTCTACCACCTAGGAATTGACAACTCCCAGAGGTGCTTTTTCTATCCACAACACTTCCTGCATAATCTGAATCTGTATATCCAACAAGATTAAAACCAGAATCTTTAGGGTACCAGATGCCTAAATTAGGCGTACCCTTAAGATATCTCAGGATTCGTTTAACAGCAATGAGATGAACATCTCTAGGATCCGATTGGAACCTTGCACACAAGCACGTAGCATGCATAATATCAGGTCTACTTGCAGTAAGGTAAAGTAATGAGCCTATCATACCTCTGTAGCTTGTGATATCTACCTTGATAGAATTTTCACATGCTCCAAATTTGACCGCTGTCGATGATGGTGTTCTTGCTGAAGATGAGTCCTCCATTTGATATTTCTTGAGAAGCTCTTTGACATACTTGGATTGACAGATAAATATTCCATCTGTCCTTTGACTTACTTGCAATCCAAGAAAGAACTTCAGCTCACCCATCATGCTCATTTCAAACTTACCCTGCATTAACTTAGCGAATTTCTTGCAAAGAATATCATTAGTAGACCCGAATATTATATCATCCACATAGATTTGGACTAATATTGTATCTTTTTTATGTTTCTTTGTGAAGAGAGTTTTGTCTATGACACCTCTTGTAAATTCATTTTCAAGTAGAAATTCAGAGAGTGTGTCATACCATTTTCTTGGTGCTTGCTTAAGACCATATATAGCTTTAAAGAGAAAGTAAACATACCCCAATAAATCTGGATCTTCAAAACCAGGTGGCTGTTCTACATATACCTCTTCATCCAGTTTTCCATTGAGAAAGGCACTCTTGACATCCATTTGATAAACATTAAAGTTTGAAAATGCTGCGAATGCCAAGAATATCCTTATGGCCTCAAGTCTAGCCACTGGAGCATAGGTTTCATCATAGTCAATGCCTTCAGATTGTGAGTAACCTTTTGCTACCAGTCTTGCTTTATTTCTTGTTACTGTTCCATCTTCATCAAGTTTGTTTCTGAATACCCACCTTGTACCAACCACTGTTTTATTTGTAGGTCTGGGCACCAGCTTCCACACTTCTTGTTGTTTAAATTGATTGAGTTCATCTTGCATAGCAATCACCCAATCAGGATCTGAAAGAGCTTCTTCAGTTTTCTTAGGTTCCATTTCAGATAGAAACCCTGAATAATTACATTGATTTTGAAAAGCTCTTCTAGTCTTTACACCAACATCTGGATCACCAACGATTAGCTCAAAAGGATGAGCTCTATTCCAGACAGTCTGTCTTGGAAGATTTAATCTTGATGATTCGCCTTGATCTTCATTATGATGTTGAATATGACTAGTAGATCCTTCATTAACTCCCCCTGAGTTGTTGCCAGGCTGATTAGACGATTGTTCAGAATTATTAGTGACACTTTCAACATTATCATGATTTTCATCACCATTATTCTGATTAGTCTCATCATTGACATTGTTGTCATTAGCATCAGCAAACACATCAGGTGGACTATCATCATCTGATTCTAGATCTGTCATATCTTCAAAAGACAGCTTTTCAGATGAATCTTCAGTTTGGATATTAGGAAGTTTTGTGTCATCAAATGTAACATTGACACTTTCCATTGTTTTCTGTTGATCAATTAGATACACCTTATATGCTCTTCTTGTATAACCCACAAAAATTGCTTCATGTGCTTTTTCTTCAAATTTACCACCTTGATCGTCTCCTTCTTTTAGCACAAAGCATTTTGTTCCAAATACATGAAAGTACTTGAGTGTTGGTTTCTTTTCTGTTAACGCTTCATAAGGTGTCTTCATTAAGTCTTTGTGGATCAGCGTTCGATTCTGGGTATAGCATGCAGTATTGACAGCTTCAGCCCAAAAGCTTAATGGAAGCCTTGATTCACTTAGCATAGTACGAGCAGCTTCAACCAAGGTTCTATTCTTTCTTTCAACTACCCCATTTTGCTGAGGAGTTCTTGGAGCCGAGAACTGTCTTGTTATACCTTTCTCAGTACAGAATTCATTTAGAACTGCATTCCTGAATTAAGTTCCATTATCTGACCTTATCGCTCTTACTGGATACATTGAATCAAGCTCAATCAACTTGATATGATCAATCACTAACTGTGGAGTTTCATCTTTGGAATGTAAGAACAAAACCCATGTGAATTTAGAGAAATCGTCAACAATCACTAGAGCATATCTTTTCTTTGACATTGACATCACATTAACTGGACCAAACAAATCCATATGAAGTAATTGTAATGGTTCAGTTATTGATGATGTATTAGTGCTCCTGTGAGTTGCCCTTTTTATCTTCCCTTTTTGGCATGCGTCACATAGTCCTTCTTGTGTAAATTCCATAGAAGGCAAACCTCTCACTAATTCTCTTTTAACAAGAGAGTTCATTGTTTTGAAATTCAGGTGAGAGAGTTTCTTGTGCCATAGCCAACTTTCATCTGTGGACGCTTTAGAATAGAAGCAATTGAATTCTTCAGTGCTTCCCGTATTCAAGTTAGCTACATACAAGTTTCCTTTTCTTACTCCAGTCAGCGATGGTTGTTCACTTCTTTTGTGAGAAATCAGACAATTCTTTTTGTTAAAATGGACATCAAATCCTTTGTCGCAGAATTGACTGATACTGAGCAAATTATGCTCAAGTCCTTTTACAAAGGACACTTCTTCTATGATAACATTTCCAGCTTCAAGTCTGCCATATCCATCAGTTCTACCTTTGCTGTTATCTCCAAAGGTAACTACTGGGCCGGCCTTTTCCACCACGTTTGTTAGCAGGGTTCTATCTCCAGTCATATGCCTTGAACATCCACTATCCAAGATCCAGGTTACACGTTCAACCTGCTCAACACCCTGCAATGACAAGCGGATTAAACCTTCTTCGGAACCCAAATTTGATTGGGTCCTGCGGTTTTAAAATATTGGCCTTTATTAGGCAAAGCAACACTTTTAATTTTAACATCTTTAACCAATAAACATTTAACCTTATAAACAGATTTGAAAATCTTTTGTTTTATTTTAGGTATCCATGTTTCTTTAACAGCACGGACACTTGTGTCATTGACTGGACACTTGACCTGGTAAACATTCTTCGTAACCCTTTGTTTGTTCTTAGGTTCAAATGTCTCTCTCCTAACTTGAGAAGGAATAGCAGTCTTTGACCGAACATTAATGTTCCTGTTCATATGCTGTCGCGGAGCAGTCTGTTTATCACATGCATAGCTACCATTAAAATATGCTCGCATACTATTAAAAGCACAAGTTATACAATTAATAATACCACATGATTTATGAGATGGATCATTAATAGGCATGGTGTGCATATCAGACATGGTATTTTTCTTTTTCAATTGCTCGTCACTTAAACTACTTTTAGACGAACTAGTTAACTCAACATGCTTAACTGGTTTCTTAGTAGTTTTGACATTTTCAAGAACAATGCCATTAGCACTGTCCTCATTTCTTATTTCTTCCTGGATGACCATAGAAAGAATATCTGGTGGTCCAGCATCAGATTTCTTAAAGAGGGGATCTTTAACTTTCTTAAGAACATGCGGTATCCCTCTTTCTTCAGCACTAACAAGGTTAGGGGAATTTATGCCCAACAATCCAACAGCTTCGTTGTAGCCATACCCTATCCCTACTGTTTGTTCAACAGCTTGTTTGTTAAAGAACTCCTTGGAAATTTTAACAGAATTATAACAAGCCCTGACCTGCGTTTCAAGTTCAGTAATTCTAGCCATTTGTTTACCAACAACTTCTAGAATAGATTTCTCCTTGGTGAGAAGCATTGTTATTTCATCTCTTTGTTGATCTTGATTAATGTGAATCTTTTTCAATTCTGACACTTCATTTCCAAGTTTAGTGCTTAGTAGATCTAGTCTATTATATCCAGTTTGTGCATTACCTAAGGAATTATATAGACTACGAATTAATTCAGTGTCAGTAAGAGTTACCTGTCCGTTCTGATGATCAGATGATTCACCAATTGCCATTAACGCAAGATTTCCATATTCTTCATCTTCGCTATCCGTGTCATCCCAACTCTTACCGGCTGCAACATAAGCTTTCCCAGGTTTCTTCTTCTCAGCAGCAAAGTCTCTTCTTTGAGTTTGCTTGGGTTTCTGGCATTCAGTGGCAAAGTGCCCCAATTCATTACAGTTGAAGCAACGAAATTTGCTTCTGTCAACAGATCCAGTTTTGTATCCTCCCCTGTTACTAGAGGAAGAAGAGCCTCCTCTCTGGAATCTGTTATTTGACTTGAACCTGTACTTTGGATTTCTTCTGAATCTAAAATTGCCAAATTGCCTTACCATTAATGCCATGGATTCATCTTCAAGTTGATCTAGCTCTTCAAGTGAGTAAAAGTCTCCACCATCCTGAATAGGTGGTGTTTGACCCTGTTCAACTTCAGTTTGTTCCTTGTCTGAGCTGTAAGGTAGAACAACCTTAGCTTCCACTTCCTTTGGTGCTTCAACTACAAGAGCTGTAGATGAACTTGGCACCCTTCCTTTTCCAGTGACCTCCCTCTGCTGTACTTGTTCCAGTTCATAGGTTTTCAGAACACCAAACAACCTTTCAAGAGCAATCTTATTCAGATCTCTCGATTCTCTGATGGCCGTTATCCTGTGTTCAAGATGAGTGGGCATTGTCAACAAAAACTTCATATTAATCTCCTTCTGTGTATATTGCTTGCCATGAACTTGCAAGTTGTTGATTATTTTGTTATACCTTTCGAACACTTCCTGAATGCCCTCATTAGGACCAGCTCTAAAATGTTCATATTCAGAAGTCAAAATTTGAAGTCTGTTCTCCCTAACCTCATCTGTCCCTTCATTAATAGTCTCAATGGTTTCCCACATGTGCTTTGCAGTTTTACAATTCATGACATGACTGTACATAACAGTATCTAGGGAATCTATCAGAATAAGTCTCAAATTCTTATCTAGTCCAGCATCCTCCTTTTCATCCGGAGTAAAAGAAGAAGCAGGCTTTGGACTAGTTGATGCAGGTGTTACAACAACTCCTCCAACTATTGATTCAGTTGTATGTTGAATTGGAATTATAGGTCCATTCTGTAGGACACCCAAATATTTGGAATTTGCGACATCAAGGAACAACTCCATCTTATTTTTCCACATTGAATAATTGTCCTTATTAAACATAGGAATCTTAACAATACTTTTTGAAGACATGACGAATTTTTAAGAGAGTTAAAAATTCAAGATTGATTTTTGGCGGAATAAAATTAGGATCTTGATTTGTATATCAATCAATAAGCTCTGATACCAATTGTTAGGTCCGATACGATTGTAGAAGGGGGGGTTGAATACAATCTATACCATTTTATCGAAATTTGTTCTTTAAATAAAATTTAACTTAAACAAATTTGAGCGGAATAATACAACACAAATTTCAAGTTGAATATAACAATATATTAACTTGATGGGTGTTACAAAATCAATCCAAATGATTATCAAGTAATTAATAACTAATTAGAAAATTCGACATGAACTTTTCTAATTTAGTTAATTAAAATCAAGATATCAAGTTGTGAACTAGGAAACTTAATTCGCTAGTATTACAAGAACCACACATAAACAAGTTCCAACGGATAGAATATTACAAAAGAGATGAACTTGAATTTCCAGAATTATGTTTGTAAGTGTTCTTGAGCTTGAGAGAGAGAGATATGAGCTGCTGGGATTTTTCAGAAGTTGTAAGTGAATTGTCTTCTGCCTCTTTGCTGCTTCTGATCTTTATATTCCGTCCATAGTCATATTGTGTTGTTTTAATTGATATAACAATCAATTAACACATATATAACATTCGGTATGACTATCCACTGAAATAAATATGACTGTCCCATTAAATATAACTTTCAGTATGACTATCCATGACAGCCTGTTGAATTGGATAAGACTAACCATTCCAATATAACTTTCGGTATGACTATCCACTGAACTGAATATGACTGTCCAATAATCATTTCCTTTGTATATGACTTTCCTTTTGAACTATATATAACAATCGGTATAACTATCCTTAGATAGTTATATTGTTATATATTTTCAGATTATAATTAACTAAATGATTTATATAAATCACTTAATTAATTATTTCTTTTTCAGATTAATTCTTATTTAATTAATCTAATAATTACTTTAACAAATATATTAATTCTGATAGAATTAATTTATTTAATTAAATTAACTATTTGATTTAATTAATTAAAATAGAATTAATACAACTCCTTTTAATAGTCAAAACTTCACTGTGGACCACGTAATTATAATAACGAACATACACTGGATTTTTGTTGACGCTCGATGTACTGTCTGGTTCATGAACGACTAACTCCAATCTCTGTTCTTCATCTTGACATTAAACTGTGGTCTTTTTCTTTTCTTCACTCTCTCCGATCATTCTGAACTGATATTGTTTCTTATCACTTATAGAAACCTCTGTCCTTGAAATAAATCCATGTATTTCAATGCTACACTGACGCTTGATCAGGCAACTGAATCTTCTTCAGTGTGAAACATCAAAACTATAGATTGACTTGTTGATTTTTCTTCTGACAGTTGTCACCTTATGAGATTCCTGTGACAGTTGATATTATTTACTTATTACAAACTACTTTAATTGGATTAGGATCCTCTAACTACAAATAGGCTGAGTCATATGCCTTTCAAAAACTGATAGTGTTAGTGCCCTAGAGACAATGTAGTTGTGCTTCTAGGAAAGTCAATTATGTTCTAATGATTATTCTACATTAGTTTATTATGTCTTAATTTACTGCGATATAAATATTAGAGTAATAAATGTCCTTGATATATAGAACACGTATTCTATATCTTTAAGTATTTGACTTAAAAATGAGATTATATGAATAGTGTTTATATTCCAAAATATCCCTAATCGAGCATTATTAATTTGGGACAATTATAATGCATAAAGATTAGTATGTTTGTTGACGGATGACCACATCTCATTGGTCATAGGTATAGTGATACAAAAGTCAAGAACATAGGTGCATGTAATATTCTACATGGTACTGTATTGACCCACGGTGAGATTCTACATGTTGATAATGTCATTAGAAAGACTCACAGTGATAATGGTGTAATGATCCTTAGACATGAGATCATTATATTTCTATACGAGGATTAATATACTTTGACTACATTAAAAGTTACCATTGACCGGGTGATGACAAAAGTGGACATCAGGTATATTATGAGTCGTATGAGAAATATGAATGATAGATATCGGATTTAACCCTCCTATTATTAGGAGAGATATTATTGGCCTCTTAATTGAGGGAGACTATGAAAATGCATGGCCATGCTCAAATATTGATTTGTTTTAATAGCTTACTCATTGATCAAGGAAACCCAGATTAAATGTTGAAGCGGATGACTAAAAACATGCCTCGAGTTTAATCTATAATATTTTAAATTATTAATTAATAATTGCAAGATTATCTTTTAAATTAAAAGGTAAAATATTTTAATTAGAAAAGAAATATTAATGATTGGAAGATTATGATTGCAGAATTATGTTTTAAATTAAAAGGTAACGTGTTTTAATTAGAAAAGAAATATTAGTGATTGGTAAATACGATATTTAAGGTATATATAAAGGGTAATTTGTTCAATTAAAAGTAAACGACTTTTAAATTGATTGAAAGATACGATATTAATGATTTTAAGATTAATTTTAAATAAAAAAGTAATGTATTTTAATTTGAAAGGAAATATTAATGATTTGAAGATATGATACGATTGATATTTTTATAAAAGGTAATATCTTCAACTAAAAGTAAATGTGAAAATGGCAATGGCTGATTATCATTAATTATATTATGTCATTATTTATTTTAATAATTATAGGATAACCAAACCGAAAACCAAGCCGACAAACTTTCAATCTTTCGGCTTTAATATAATAGTATAGATTAGGTTAAAGGGATTATATTACACGGAAACATTAATCACGAAAGGTTTAATTGGATCACCAATTATTATTATTACTTGGGTAGCAATGATGTATTACATGATGCCGCTCATTGTTTACGATTTTAAATTAGAATTAAAATTGTAGCTAACGTGATAATAACCTATAGGGTCAAACATATAGAACGCTTGAAGGAGAAATAATTTAAATTATGAATTTAAATTAAATAAGTGATTTGTTCTATTTATAATATTAATTAAGTATAACTTAACTAATTAAATAAATAGAAACACAAAATTACTTAAACTAATTCTGAAATTAGTTATTAATTAAATAAGTGAGACTTAATTAATTAATAAATTGGAATATATATATATATATATATATATATATATATATATATATATATATATATATATCTTTATGGGTTGATTTTAGAAGAACTAGAAACATATCCTAAAACCCTAGCCGCATTGAGAGAGCGAAGAAGATAGAGAGAGAAGCTGTTTTCGGGTGCTAGTACACATCAATCCTTCGAGTACAAGCGTTCATGTGGATACCGTAGAGCGTAGATCGCGAGAGCGGGATACGTGGTGATCGTGAAAGCTTTGGACCTCCATGATTCTTCCCCCTCATAACTGTTAAAACTTCTTTAAGGTAAAGATTCTTACTACTATGAATTAAATATTTGTTTCGCATGGATCCTGCGGTGGGTTTCGATGTTTTTTAATTTATTTTACATTTTTCCGTTGTATTTATGTGCTCGATACCCAAAAATGGCATCAGAGCTACTTGAGAAACATTTTAATTTGTTATATGTTTAACAATTTTGATGATATAAGCATGCATGTGATTATTTGCCATGTCTTCGTGTTGACGCAAGACGCTTATATGTATGTATATGTTTTGAATATTTGATATTCATGAGAATTGTATAATCATGTGATGATTATATATATCGTTGTATGTATATGATTCATGTTTGTTTTTATTATGGTGGTTGTATACGATACGATTTCCGAAAAATTGTGCAAATTTAGTGAAATTTGCGTACTGTATCCGATTTTCACAAAAAAATATGTTTTTTGGCTGGAATCGGGCCACTGAACAAGACTGACATAGTCAGGGTCGTATCTGTAAGCCATTTGACGTAGTTTACTAAACAGCGATTTATGGTTTTCTAATTTAATTTCGAATTTTCTAAAAATTGTGTTTTTTGAGTTATAACTTATTAGATCATATTGGATATGATATTTTATGTTGTGTTGATGATGATCATATAATCTGTATATATACTGATATATACATGATATATGTTTGTTCTTATTATGAGAATCATATTCGATATGATTTTTGAAAAGCTGCGCAAATCTGGTGAAATCTGTCCAGTGTCCGAATTTAACGAAAGAGTACCTTTTCGGAAAGGGAAATGAGCGTCTGAACAAAACTGATAGAAAAGCTATCATCGACTCGTCTGTAAGGAGTTTGACGCCGTTTATTGCCTCAAAATGGCGATTTATTCTTTTTAGAATTTGATTCTGATTTTCTGGTTTTTACGTTATATGATTTCTTTGATTGGATCATATGAAATATGATATGGTTTAATATGATATAGATAATATGACATGTTCTTTAATTGTTACTTGAGCATGGTGATTGGTTATGGCCTTAATGACCCATAGGTTAGTGGTTTTGATATGTAATTATGGTTTTGATAAATACGACTTGCATGTCATTTTTCTTTCTTGTAATTGTTCTAACTCGAATGTAACTCGAGTTTACTTATGTAGGCCATTGTTCCAAAGAGAACCTTCTTATATAGAGAATTGGAGAGAACTACTAATTTTATGATTCTATCGTAGAATCAAAGTTTTAATTTTTGGTTCTATAAAAAAAAGACCAATATTTTTTGGTTCTATAATAAAAAAGACCCATTTTCGGATTCCATAGCAGAACCAAATGTTGACGTGGCATTGTGCTAACGTGTCACTACTGACATCATCTGACACGTCATCATTATTGACGTGGCAGTACCACATCATCAATGATGACGTCATTGATGACGTGGCACTGCCACGTCAGTACTGATGACGTGGCAGATGATGTGGCAATGTCAGATTTTTATTTTGGGAAAAACATTTTTGGGGAAAAAATTAAAAAAAAATTTGGTTCTGCTGTAGAATCAGAAAAAATTATATGGTTATCTCCGATTCTCTATATAACAAATTCTCTCTAGAAGGGGACTCTACTTATGTAAGTTGATAAGTATAGTTTTTATTTCAATTGTCCATTGTAATTGCACTTGGAGTTAGAAGGACGACCAACCAAGGAGGAGCAAGGAGCAAGACAAGAAGAAAGCAAGACTTGTAATGCTGTATTTATTTTAAACCTTAGACTGACCATTGACCCTTCCATTAGCTTGGAAGGATCTCATAGGATCAAGGCCATAACCAAGCACATTTACATACTGCACTTTACATATTGATGTATGAATGTATGTGTAGAATACATAATGATGCATGCTTTAATTAGATTAATCATGTATGAATGTTTGTACTAGATACATCACCCATGCCATACCTGCTTAAACAAGATAAAATCTGTAACGACTCGAGATTTTATAATTAAATAACACGATTATGAGATTTTTTTGTTTATGAAACACGGAATCAAATACGAATTTTCAATGATTTCGATATGGGGAGATTTTGTCAACAACGGGCCATGCCTGTAAGGAAGTCGGGTATTAAGTGAGACCATTGTGTCTTCTCCGACAACCTGGAAATCAAACCATTGATGAATATTGATTTGAAGTATTTAATTCAAGGAAAAATTGGAATCTCTTTATGATGGGATCATGGTCGTTTTAATTAAAAACCCCTAAAGAAAAATATAAAGTTTAAGATGCCTTACAAATGGGAAACACTCGTCAAGACCTAGATCGACAAAGGGTGGGTTCGCCAAAGCGAAGTACCCTCGTCTATCGTGGTAAGGCGCAATGAAGTAAATTAGTGATACTTAACTGTTAGACCATTGGGTTCGACTTAAATAAGTGACCACAATAGGATTGTGAACTTAGAGGCATAGAGTTTGGTAAGATTTATTGGATAAATGTGAACAAATGTTGTTATGTGAACAAATGTTGTTCTACCAAACTATCCAAGAGTTATATATGATATAATTGACAAATTTTGTCTACCTAAATAATCATTTTAAAGTGAAAAGCCAAAACTGACCTTAAAAATAATGAAATATGGATCTTGGCTCACTAGAAAGGTTTAGAGAAACTTTTCCGAACTGATAGGCAGGGCTATTAATTTGATAAAAATAGTGGGAGATATATATTCTGAATATATATGAATAATCAATTGAACATAAATTAATAATACCGTAGACTAATTATTTTATGCATTTTAACATTGTTGATATTCAAATGGCAAATAACTCAAATAAACTTCTCTGTACGATCAGTTCTTGAGAAGGACAAGTTGACAGGAACAAACTTCCTCGATTGGCAATGGAAAGGCAAGAAGAGGATTCGATCTAAATCTAATGCTAATCCAAAACATGCTCCCAAAAGGGCTTTGATGCCTACATGAGGTGTTGCAAATGGTGATTGTCACTATAGCAAGAAGCCGGGTCATTGAAAGAGAAGCTGTCAAACTAATTTGGAGGATCTGAAGAAACTGAAGTCTGTTCAGATTTCTAATTCAGGTATTTATGTTATAGAAGTCAATTTTGTCTACTTCTACATCATGGGTATTTGATACTGGATGTGGTTCCCACATTTGTATAAATGTGCAAGAACTTCGAAGGAGTAGAACTTTAGCAAAAGGAGAAGTCGACCTATGTGTTGGCAATGGAACAAAGGTTGCTGCCTTAGCTGTAGGGACTTATTATTTATCGTTGCCCACTGGGCTTATTTTAGAACTTAAGAACTGTTTTTTACGTGCCTGCGATTTGCAGAAACATTATTTCCATTTCTTGTTTGGGAACCAATTTGGGGTACCTAGCATTTTTCATGAACTAATAATGTTGAATTCAAACATCATTTAAATTATAAGCACTTTTGTCAACCTAGTTTATATATTTCCTTTTGTGATTTTATTATAAGAGTGGATCCAATTATTGCTCAACTTTCAGTTTTTATCTGTTGATAACGAGACAAGAGTCAAAACGAATCTAGAAATCTAATTCACTACAACTCTATAAGCATACAGATTAAGGCACATCTATTTGTTTCAAAAATAAAATAAAAAATTACGATATATCTATTTAATTGAAAGAAATCTTTGACTTAATATTTTTATACCTGACACATCCATCCATCCATCCATCCATTATATATATTATAGATCAACATGGCCTTTCCACCTATTTAGTAATTTACTAAAATACCCCTACAACTATGTTAATGTTAAAAATTGGCTTTTCCACTTATTTAGTAATTTACTAAAATACCTCTACAACCATGTTAATGTTAAAAATTAAAAATAAAAATTTATGTATTATAGATCAACATGGCCTTTCCACCTATTTAGTAATTTACTAAAATACCCCTACAACCATGTTAATGTTAAAAATTGTCCTTTCAACCTATTTAGTAATTTACTAAAATACCTCTACAACCATTTAATGTTAAAAATTTGTGGAACATTTAATGATACATTTCTTAAATATATTATAGATCAACATGGCCTTTCCACCTATTTAATAATTTACTAAAATACCCCTACAACCATGTTAATGTTAAAAATTTGTGGCTTCCATGAGTTTGAACCCATGATCTCCATATACCAAAGTTTTTATGTTCACATGTATTACCATTATACTAGAACATTTAATGATACATTTCTTAAAATCAATAATTGCATACACAGACAATCCACTTGCTATAATTTTTTTTTAATATTTATTTTCAAATTTATTTAGAATAGAATTAATTAAAACATTAAGAACATGTAAACAATTTTTAATTGAATGTACGCGTACTTAATATTAAATATTAAATATATAATTCACGTGATAAGCGAAATAACATAAATTCAAATTTTGATTTCTAGTACATGCATTTTAATATTTTTGTGGAATCACAAATTATAATATTTATTTATGTTTGTAATTACGTGATACACGTATGAATGAGCATTTCACCATATTTCTCCGATCCCGATCTGATTCCTTTCCCGTTTGAGTTGGGGATTCGGGAAATTTTTTGAGTCAACCTGAAATATTATAGAATAAAAATTCGGAGGAAGTGACGGGCTCGGGGATTAAGGTATCCCGACCCGATACCCGATTCAGTTCCTCCGACTGATTATCATATTTAAAAAAAAAAAATTAAATTGTAGATTTACTAGATTATTAAAAAGACTGAAAGTACGTGTATTTAATATAAAATTTTAAATAAATAGGCTGTGAATTCACATGGTACACGAAATAACATAAATTGAAATTTTGATTTCTGGTACGTGTATATTAATTTTTTTTCTAAAATTATAAATTATATTATTCATCTATGTTAGTTATGCTCATAACAGAAATGAAACGAATTCACGTGGGACACGTTTGGATGAGCATTTCATCTTTTCTGCACGACCTCGATATAATCCTTTTATCGTTTGTGTTATGTATTCGGTAAATTTTTCAAGACATAAAAAAAATTGGAGGAAGCGAACGGCCTCGGGAATTAAGGTAATCCATTATATATATTATAGATCAACATGGTCTTTCCACCTATTTAGTAATTTACTAAAATACCTCTACGACTATGTTAATGTTAAAAATTGGCTTTTCCACTTATTTAGTAATTTACTAAAATACCTCTACAACCATGTTAATGTTAAAAATTAAAAATAAAAATTTGTGTATTATAGATCAACATGGCCTTTCCACCTATTTAGTAATTTACTAAAATACCCCTACAACCATGTTAATGTTAAAAATTGTCCTTTCAACCTATTTAGTAATTTACTAAAATACCTCTACAACCATGTTAATGTTAAAAATTTGTGGAACATTTAATGATACATTTCTTAAATATATTATAGATCCACATGGCCTTTCCACCTATTTAATAATTTTACTAAAATACCCCTACAACCATGTTAATGTTAAGAATTTGTGGCTTCCATGAGTTTGAACCCATGATCTCCATATACCAAAGTTTTTATGTTCACATGTATTACCATTATACTATAACATTTAATGATACATTTCTTAACATCAATAATTGCATACACAGACAATCCACTTGATATAAATTTTTTTAATATTTATTTTCAAATTTATTTAGAATAGAATTAATTAAAACATTAAGAACATGTAAACAATTTTTAATTGAATGTACGTGTATTTAATATTAAATATTAAATATATAATTCACGTGATAAGCGAAATAACATAAATTCAAATTTTGATTTCTGGTACATGCATATTAATATTTTTGTGGAATCACAAATTATAATATTTATTTATGTTTGTAATTACGTGATACACGTATGAATAAGCATTTCACCCTATTTCTCCGATCCCGGTCTGATTCCTTTCCCGTTTGAGTTAGGGATTCGGGAAATTTTTTGAGTCAACCTGAAATATTATAGAATAAAAATTCGGAGGAAGTGAAGGGCTCGGGGATTAAGGTATCCCGACCCGATCTCCGATTCCGTTCCTCCGACTGATTATCATATTTAAAAAAAAAAATTAAATTGTAGATTTACTAGATTATTAAAAAGACTGAAAGTACGTGTATTTAATATAAAGTTTTAAATAAATAGGCTGTGAATTCACATGGTACACGAAATAAAATAAATTGAAATTTTGATTTCTAGTACGTGTATATTAGTTTTTTTTTTGTAAAATTATAAATTATATTATTAATCTATGTTTGTTATGCTCATAACAAATATGAAACAAATTCACGTGGGACACGTTTGGATGAGCATTTCATCTTTTCTGCACGACCTCGATATAATCCTTTTATCGTTTGTGTTAGGTATTCGGTAAATTTTTCAAGATAACATGAAATATTATAAAAAAAAATTGGAGGAAGCGAACGGCCTCGGGAATTAAGGTATTCCATCGCAAATTTGAATCTCGATAAACCGTTGAGCATGAAAGTTAAAACATACTTACAAGAGGATATAACAAACACCATTGTATATTTGAAAATTATTATATCAATTACACGGGTTATTATGCTAGTATAGTTTACACTGCAAACAAATGAATTGTGATTTCATGTATGATGCTCTATGCGTCTTACCATTTGCACTTCTTAGGGCCTGTTTGGCATAGTTTATCTATGCCAACTTATTACTTATTTTC
This sequence comes from Saposhnikovia divaricata, assembly GCA_036435485.1. Lineage (NCBI taxonomy): Eukaryota > Viridiplantae > Streptophyta > Magnoliopsida > Apiales > Apiaceae > Saposhnikovia > Saposhnikovia divaricata. The sequence goes on from CM071598.1 coordinate 65,780,811, forward strand.
GGGTAAAATTTTTATATTTTGATAATTTTTTTATATATAAGTATTTAACGTTTGTTTGAGATTCAATAGGTTTCAAAAATAAGTTGAAAAATAAGTTGGAAAGTTAGGAATCTTAAATTTCAACTTAAAATAAATTAATTTATTCTGGAAAATAAGTTCCCCCAAACACCCCGTTAATAATACTCCCTTCGTCCATTTTTAATTGGCATATTTGCAAAAGACATATTCCCTCCGTTCCATCTTAACACTTTTTTTTGTCACATTTTGGCACGCATTTTAAGGTGGATTTTAAGGATAGTTCCATAACTTATTTTTAAAATTTTATTTTTTGTATAAAAATAGGATTGATCTATTTTTATATAAAAAAAGAAAATTTCAAAAATAAGTTATGGATCTATCCTTAAAATCTACCTTAAAATGCGTGCCAGACACTTTATTTTGAAATGTTAACGATCGGTCGGGACGGAGGGAGTTTTTATTGATAAAGATTTAATTATGTAATTTATTTTCATGTTTACCCTTATTCTTAACATTAAATGATGAGTTATGAGTGTGTATACTAAATATAAAGTCAAATATTGGTATTAGAAATAAAGAGGTATATATGGAAAATTGGTAAAAAATATTGAACAAGAAATGTGACAATTATTTAGGGACAATTTTTTTTTTTTTTTTTGCAAATATGCCAATGGACGGAGGAAGTAGTGAGATTATGGACCAATTTAACTTACCTCATAATAATTTATAAATTAAAAATTATATATATTTTCGATTATAAGAGCATCTCCAAGAGTCTCTTAGCTTACTCCTAAATATATTATAAACAATTAAGCTCTTAGCAAGTTATTACATTGATTTGTGTGTCAACTCCAACAATGCTCTCTATTATGCTCTTTATTTTATATTTTATTCATATTTCAATTCCACTTGAACAAACAATCAATAGATGAGAGAGAAGAACCACTATTTTACTAATAAAATATTAAGTTAAGAGCTACTAGTTGCTCCTAAAATAGAGGATAGAGAAGAAGCTCTTAACTTTTTAAAGAGCCTCTAAGAGTCTCTTGGAGCTTGATTTTTATTCTCTCTCCTCATTTTTTGAGTTAAGAGCTACAATAGAGAGTCTTTTGAAGATGCTCTGCTTATAATTAGTAATTACTCCCAACACCACCTATATCAATGTTATATCAAGTTCTGGGACGCGCTCCCCAGCTGAAAAACAGAAGAGTAATGTTAGATATATAAAATTGTTATAAAAAAAATTGCTCACATTGCATGAATGTTGTGGCGGAAGTAACGTTTTAATTGGTGCTATTAATAAATATAAATACATGGAATTCATTTTTCATTTTACTACAACCAATTAATCAATATCCAACACGTGACATTGGAGAAGAATTTTGGATATCAATTTAGTTTCGTCTCTAGTATTTCCAGAACAAAAAGGCACATTATTAACTGTGCGAGGACAAACAAGAGAAAGATACCTTAGATATATAATACAGAGCAATTAGCAAAAGACATACATGCATTATAATAAAAAATGCAGAGTGTGTGATTACTGGGATCACACGAATTACTAATTAATTACTCATCTATTATATTTTTAAGAGAGCGCATGCAGTCTATAAGTAATTCGTGGATGCATCGAACAGATGGCACTACTGCCAAGACAAACAGTTTAATCACACAGAAGCTGTATAGGAAACGATATGAAGATGATATAATCTTCAACAACGTCCGGTCCTAAAGGTAATATGTAGCCTATATCTTAGATCTGTCGAGCTTGATTTTCGTCGTAGGTTATATATGTAGTATTTGAATCTCTCTATATATCCATTGATTCTGCATGTTCAAAATGCAGAAGAATAGCTTGAACAATTAAACTACAGAGAGGCAGACAAACGGTGAAGCCTGCGTAGCTTGCGCTAATACAGAGATATAACTGCCAGGTACATGAGTTAATTAGCTGAGTTACATATATGAATCAACAAGCTAGTTACATTTCGTTAATTACATGCACATGTACATGTACATGCAGCAAATCAATATACTCCCTGTAATTAGCATGCTTGGTTTTGAAAATTCCGCCCAGTTAAAGAATATTATGAAATTAATAAGGATGAAATTGAGTCGAATAGTTACGGATAGCATGACGACTAATTAAATGGATTCATAGCATACCTGAAGTCAAAGGCCGACTCTACAAGACTACAAATCTAACTAATGGGTGCCGGGGCCTATCTATTTTGGAATATATGATGTTTGAACAACCAATTAGGTGATGATCAGTTGGTGTCCAAGGCGCCATTCTTAAATTCCAAAAAGATTTAAACACAAACCATAAGGAGTGTATATTTTTCGGAATATCTCCTACAGCTACAGGCTACAAATCATTGATATAGCTCCATCACTGATTAAAGTTTAACTTTTACTAGTACTAGCAGGGTTGGGTCAAAGCCGAGATTAAAGTATTAATATGGATAAATTTTTGATTAATAAGTATTATTTAAATATGTATTTATAGATAATTGAATAATAAAAGTATATCTATAGCATTTATTAATAACAAAAATTCTTTTTAATTTTTTATTATAACTCTATTCAGTTCACAAATAAATAACGTATTTATCATAATTATGTACATTTTTACGTATATATCAGAATCATTTAGTTTTTTTTCTCGATTTTCTTAAATAAAATTATTAAATAATATACAAAATGACTTTTATTAATAAGCAAATTCTTTGTAAATAACTTATTTTTTATAATAAATTAATAATCAATTTAATTAAATTTTTTCGGGCCACTGCTTCGCACATGTTATCATCTAATATCTTATTAATAAGTGAAATCTCGTTTTAATACTACTTTCTTCTAGATTCATATCTCCTAAAATTATTGGAATTCTTAAGTAATTATAACTATTTGTTTTATAAACAATTGAGTTGCATAAATAATGTAATTTTCTTTTGTTCTTTTATCATTTTCAAAGTATTTTTTGTATTTAATAAAATAATTTTTATAAAAATTTAATAAAGAAATGATCAATATAAATAAATTATCTCGACCCGCTCTTCGACGGGTTATCATATAGTAATAAATAAATACTATTAAATTATATAGTTATATGGAATCGAACACGGGGTGAAATTAAAGAAATTAAAATAAATAAATAAATATAATTAGTAAGTATTATTTAAATATAAACTTGTAGGGAATTGAATGATTAAAGTATATAAAAAAATAAATATTATTTAATTATGTAGTTATAGGATATTGAACACGGGATGAATTAAAAAATTTAAATTAAATAAATAAATTTTATTGTATAATTATGTAGTTGAAAGAAATCGAATCTTAAATTAAATCATAATCAAATTTGGTACTTTCATAGTCATTTTGGTCATTTAAACATGGTTTTGGATATTAATAAAGAGTATAGATTATTTTTTTTTGAGTAAAGAGTATAGATTATTGTTTGTACAAACACAGGATCGAATTCGATATGGACGTTGGGCTGATGGTTCCAGTATTAGTTTTAACTGTACTCCTAGGGTCATTTTGGGTCGTAGTCTCCAAACTTGGCAGCATTTCCAGAAAAGTGGTACCTCCGGGACCATGGCGGTGGCCATTAGTCGGCAACCTACTTCAATTGGGATTTGGTTTTGCACCCCATGAGTCATTTGCCAAATTGGCTAGCAAACATGGTCCCGTCATGACTCTATGGCTAGGCTCCATGAACACTGTTGTTATCTCATCAAACGAGGTGGCTCGTGAAATGTTCAAGCACCACGACGTGGTTCTAGCAGGAAGGAAAATATACGAGTCCATGATAGGAGATTTTGGAAATGAAGGCTCACTCATCACGGCTCAGTATGGCCCTCATTGGCGCATGCTCAGACGGCTGTGCAGCAAAGAGTTCTTCTCAACCACTAGCCTTGATGCCATGCATCACGTTCGTAGTAGATGCATTGATAACATGGTGAAGTTTATTGAAGATGCTGGAGGCGCGGGTACCAAGGCTGTTGATGTTCGAAAGTTTTTCTTCCTGATGACTTTCAATTTGGTGGGTAACTTTCTGTTTTCTAAGGATCTTTTAGGTCCTAAATCCGAGGAAGGGGAGAAATTTTACTATCATGCTGGTAAAGTTATGGAGTTTGCTGGAAAGGCCAACGTTGCTGATTTTTTTCCTATGTTAAGACTGCTTGATCCTCAAGGTATAAGAAGAAAAACACAGTATCATGTCAATCAAGCATTTAAAATTGCTGGAGGATTTTTGAAAGATCGGCTGAACGAGAACAAGGAGATTTTTAAAGAAAAGAAAAAGGACTTCTTGGATGTTCTCTTGGACTATCGCGGTGATGGTGTTGAAGGACCTCATAAATTCTCTCCAACCACAATCAACGTAATTGTGTTTGTAAGTTTCTTACTTATATTAAGATCAATTTAATCACAAATTTAACACCTTCAATTCGCTGTGTTTGTAAGCAAGTTAATGATTCTCTCCAACTCCGGTGTTAAATGGATCATGTATATACAATTAGTAAATTACAGTTACACTACTGATATTATGTACGCATCTAAGGTTTGTTTGTTTAGGAAATGTTCACAGCTGGAACTGACACGACTACAAGCACGCTAGAGTGGGCAATGGCTGAGCTTCTTCACAATCCAAAAACACTCGAAAAAGTCCAAAAAGAGCTCAGAAATGTCGCTGCCGATCATGACAACATGAAGCTTAGTGAGAGAGATTTCGAAAATCTTCCATACCTACAAGCAGTGATAAAAGAAACTCTAAGGCTTCACCCGCCACTTCCATTTCTAGTTCCACACATGGCCATGGACTCTTGCAACATGTTAGGCTATCACATCCAGAAAGAAGCACAAGTCCTTGTAAATGTGTGGGCAATCGGACGTGACCCAAATACATGGATAGATCCTCTGGAATTTAAACCAGAGAGGTTCTTTGATCCGAACATGCAGGTGGACTATAAAGGACAGCATTTTGAGTTCATACCATTTGGGTCAGGCCGAAGAATGTGTCCAGCTATTCCACTAGCCTCCCGGCTTCTCCCGTTGGCTCTGGGCTCCGTCTTGCTCTCATTTGATTGGGTTTTAGAGGATGGGATTAAACCAGGAGATATGGATATGAGTGAACGAATGGGAATTACACTCAGAAAAGCAGTTCCATTGAAAGCCATACCAGTGCCATATATACCTTAGTGAAGGTTACTAATTTTATGCTTCACTAGGAGTTTGTCTACTTTCTGTACAAATGCGTGTAAATTATTGTGATGAAAAAAGTTACATATGATGTCTGTAGTTTGTAAACCTGCTTATTCTTCATGTAATTTGAATAAGACATGTTTTCTACGAATATAAGGAAAAAGAAGATATAACAAAAGTAATGATCAAAAATTGAAAAAGAATGCCACTCATGAAAATATTGAAAAGGTCAAGTGAGAGGATGATTCACAGGAGTAATGTTAACAGTACAAAATTATATACCCAAAATTGCTACTAAATAATTAGATGATGCTAAATATTGCTAATGAAGGATAAAGAGTATTTTAATTGGTTGATATTAGAAATTCATTACATATAAATGAATTATAATCAATTATAATAAAATACATGTCATTTTGTAAAATTTTTTGTACTAAATAGTTTTCGCACTATAGGGGACAGGATAATTGCGACAGTTTTCGCACTACAAAGGTTGTAGGGGGACAGGATAATTGTGACAGAATAAATACAAGAAAACTGTCGCAATTGCCTTACTTTGCGACGGAAAAAATCTGTCGCAAATGCTGAAATCATAAGTTCTTATTCCGTCGCAATTTCTTATTCTGTCGCAAGTTATTAATGGGTCCCTAAAAAATTACAAAAAAAGGAAAAAACACAAAATGCGATGAAAAAATTGTCGTAAATATTCCCAGAATTGCGACGGAATTCGTCGCACAAATTACAGAAGTGTGACGGAATCCGTCCTAAAATAACCCAAAACTACGACGGAATCCATACCAAAATAGCTCTTTATTGCGACATAAGCCATCCTAAAATACCCTAGAATTACGATAGAATTCGTCCTAAAGTACCCCAGATTTGCGACAAAATTCGTCCTAAAGTACCCCATATTTGCGATAGAATCATTCCTAAATTGCCTAGAATTGCGACAGAATTTATCCCAAAATGCCCAAAATTGCGACATAATTTGTCCTTTTTTATCAATTTCTGGACCGCAAGCAGGTTCGGCCAGTTTCTATCAGATCCTGCCTTAAAATGCATAATTTAATCCATACAGTCCAACAAAACATACAAACTAATCTAATATCAAATGTTACAACACATTGAAAAACAAATAGTAAATCCACATTAACATTGCCTAAAAGGAAAATAACATCATACAATCCCAAATCTATCATAAAAGTTACGACAAACATCCATCCCAAAGTTGCATTAACAAAATAATACATAATCCAGCCTAATACCTATTGGCTTGGCCAGCTAATATCCGAAGGTGGACATAAATTAGCCACAGTCCGGTCCATTGCCTGAATGACAAGATGGTCAGCGATGTGCTCAGTAGCGGATCTGCTAGTGGAAGCACCTGACTCATCTACGAATCGTAAACGACGCCTTTTACCAGATGTAGGAGGAAGAGCTACGCACAAATAGACACAAAAATATCATTAGACTAGAAAAAATGACATATAATGAATGATATGAATACTAATACTGTACATAATAAATAATATATATAAACATACGTATAACAATCTTAGATCTCAAATTAACGTTTTACTGCCCTTTATCAACAATAAGCAAGTACAATCCTAGAACTCGTATGTATGAATTCTAATGCCCCTCTTAGAACTCAAACGAATGACATTTTACTCCCCTTTTTGAATATTGTAACAAGATTTTTTAAGAGTCTCGCTGATATATTAGCAAACAAAATAAGGCCGACTTGCAATAGTTTTAAAACGAAAGTAAAATCCTAAAGACAATGTTTTGTCCGACTAGTATAAACAGACCATACGCTCAGCTAAGAATTTCGGCCAGCATGCCAAAGGAATGATTTTATGATCTGTTATCAATGTCAATCAACGTGGTATAAGATTTCTTAACAATATATTGAAATAATAACATATTCCAATTGAAAGTCCAAGGTTAAAATTAGAAAAGTAGGCAATGAGTACAAGGCATAAATTTTCAACGAAACCATCAAGAAATTATGTCCGATCAAACATACATAAACTAATAATTTAGACTTCATTGTTTACTTAAAAAATCCCCACATAAACTCTTCTACCATAAACTTTAAGGCTCAAATGCAAAGGAATCGAGCAAGTACCACAACAATTAGCAAAAAGTACTAAATTAATGACATATAAACATACGTATAAGTTAAAAAACACTCGTGCGTGCAATACCGATAATGGCGTTCTTTCGAACACCCACTACCTCGACCCATGTATCAATTGCACTTCCAACTACCTCGACCCATGTATCAATTGCACTTCCAGAGGATCCTCGTTGCACTCCCCACACTTAGCGAGATATTGTTCCTAGATGCATGTGTAACAAAAATTACAATTAAATGTTCAAACAAAAAAATGTCATTAAATATATAGGCTGTAATTATGTGTTAAAAATCATTTGTTCATGATATGCTGATAAGTAGTATGCTGATAATTGTAAGTGTAATTACACATGCTACTAATGTGCTAAAAAGGAAAAAAAAAACTAATCCAAGAAAAATACTACAGCATAATTACACTTCACAAATTGATAAGTGCATTTAATTTTATAGCAAAATTAGTGTACAAAATTCACAAAATCGTGATATGTTGATAAATAATATACGTCGAGGGTCTGTACTCTGTAGCTTGTGATGTCTGGGTACAATGTAGGGAGCAACTACAATTTAAGTAGGAGTAGCAAATTATTACACAGTCTATATACTATGTAGCTTGTCGAGTAATGTTATTCAGGTCAGATTATTAATTCCTGGCCGTTGGGTATTGAAATTAGTTTAGGTAATATTGCGACGGAATCCTTGAAAATTATACCTAACATCACAAAATACTTTACTACAGAATATACGTCGCAAGATACTTTATGATGTTACATGAATTATGTCGCAAGATCTATTTTGCAACAAAATGGTTAGGATTTCCGTCGCAAAGTATGTCAGCGGGAAACTAAAATAACGCAAAAAATGATAGCAGGAAATTAAATTGTTAAATTATACTTGGACGGTAAATATATTAATAAAATATTAATTTTATGACAGAATCTGTCCGTCACGTTGTACCTTGCGACTGGAAAGTTTATTTCTGTCCTAATTTAAATTTTACGACTGCAAATTACTAAAATTTTGTCACAATTACCCCTTTTCACATCATTTCAAAAGCAGGAGAGTTTACTAAGTATCTTTCTTTTTTTGCTTTTTTTCTCGAGAGGTGAATGAGTTCTAAAGTTGTAATCTGATATTTGAACGTGATTAAAATGTTTCTTGTCGGGGACAAAAGCCGAAAACACAATGATGGATGGGGCTCCATTAATAAGTACTCCCTCTGTTTCTTATTAAGTTTCCTCTTTGTTAAATAGCACAGGTTTTAAGAAAAACAATAGTTTATGGTTTAGCAATGATTTGGGCAGTGTTTACCAGATATTTTAGGCAAATTTGGAGGTAGATTACATTAACTTTCCCCCCATATTTACATATTCAAATAACACCCACCAATCAAAACACTTGATTTGATTATATATACATTCACTGGAGGGAGATTACATTAACTTTCCCCCCATTTTTACATATTCAAATAACACCCACCAATGAAAACACTTGATTATATATACATTCACTGATACAGACAAATGATACATATTCACAAACTAAATGTCATTACACCATTCACTAAAAAAAACTTCACTTCATCTTCACAATTGCTTAAACATGAATGAACATGATGGCCATTTTCCTTTTGATCTAAATGAACCACCACCTGAAAACACTGAAATGCCCCACCTGTTTGATTTAAATAAACCACCTGTCATTAACAAAAGACCAAATCTTAGTGTAGATGCAAGAACACAAATTTTGATATTCTTGCTAAGCCACCCATCGAAGCAAATACCAGGAAAACCATACCAAGGTGCAATGGCAGATGTAGCCAAAATGTACAATGTTACAACAAGAACTATTAGGAGTATATGGAGGCTAGCAAAAAATCAAGCAGCAGCACACCAAAGTTATAACATGGCAACAAAGAAGCATAATTCAGGTAGGAAAAGAATTAACCTGCTACCTAATGCAGTGACGGATATTAATATGGGTGACAGATCATGCATGAGGGACTTGGCTGTTAAGTTAAATGTGTCGCTTAGTACATGTTTCAGAATGGTAAAAAGGGGACTTATAAAACCCCACACCAATCCTTTGCATCCTGGACTAAAAGATCCAAACATGTTGCAAAGAATGGAATGGGTATCAATTCATTACATATATGCAGGTTGGTTGGGCCAAATAAATACATTACATATATTTCACACAATATATGCAATTTTATTACAAACATAAATATGTCAAGAATTGTACAGGTTCAAGTCTCTAGTAAAATAAATATGCATTCGGAAGAATTGTATAGCAAAATATATTGTGCGCAGATCAAAAGCTTAGAGAGTTGAAAAGTAGAGAGAAGAACATGATACATACAGAATTAGGAACACGAACATGCATCTTCCGAATCAGAGGTAGGATCTTCATCACCGGAATCCGGGTTAGGATCACCGCCTTTAGAATCTACTGGATCGACGTCGCCGGAATCGTCATCATCCTCTAAGTCATCAATTATAACTACTTGCGAAGGCGGTTGATGTTTTCCGTCCACCGTCTCCTCCGATTTGTCTTCATCAGCTCGTCCCTCTCTCAATCTCAAGTACTCATTGCTGTATCCATGTTCACCGTCACAAGAAACGCCTTTGTCACAATGATCGGGATCAGAACAATGATAAGAACCCGCAACCTCGTCATCGTCGTCATCGGAATCCGTAAAACCGTGAATCGAATTCATATTACACGGTGGAATTGAGGTTGTGTTTAATCAAGGAAAGAGTTAAGGGGAATTAAAGAGATGAAGAGAGAACGATCGCGTTTGTGGGGGAAGGAGAGAAAGATAATTAGGGTTTGGGAAATGGGGGCGGCGAAGAAACCCACTTCGTTTTCTTTTTTTTGTTGTTTGTCCGTTGATTTTTTTTGTTTTGTACTCCCTACACGCGTATAGTACTATAGTGAGTGGAGTATTTTTTTATCTTTGTTTATCAGTTTGGCACATATTTCCAAATCATTCTTTTGCTAAAAACAGAAATGGGAAACTTATTTTGAATGTCTTAAAAAGGAAATTGGGAAACTTAATAAGAAACGGAGGGAGTAATAATTATGGGTTAAATGTTTCCCTGGTACCGAACAGTCCACAAATATGTTTTACTGGGCCAAACTATGAAGTCTTGGACGTCGAATGTGAAACTCAAGTTGGCAACACAGCCCAATTCTAATCATAACTGAAAACCCTAAAAAGATTAGAGAAAATAAAAATGAACAAATTATACAACAAAGTAAAATATTTTCTTTTAAAATGACTATAAAAACTAAAAAATTTACACAATAGGCAAATGATACGTTGCTAACATTGGAAAACGGGCAAGTGACACGTTGCATTCGCTTAGTATAGTCACCAAACATGACTCACTACATTTTGTTATAAAAGTATTGTTAAGGCGGTGGTTTAGTGCCCCTATAAATATAAATGGAAGGACTACATTTTGGTAACCACAACATCAAACACACATAGTAGGGCTAAATACTATCTTCTGAGTTGATATTGGGATGTATCCTAGTAGCTAGTGTGAAGCATTAGTAGTATTATCTATATATATAGTTGGCTAGAGAAAGGTGAGTACCTTTTTGTATTAATACTGTGTGGCTAGATCATAACTAATGCTCGTTTATCATGTGTTGTTACATTTAAACATCAGTCATCTACGTGTTGTTTATACTATTGTTTTAGTGTTTTTACCTCAAAAACAAGTGATTTAACTACAAGCGATCTCGTCAACATCTTCAGGTTGAAGCAAACTGAAAGTGACAAGCAGTTCTCCTCGTCTTCTGTTTCGGGTACTTTTCACTTCTTTATACTTTTTACGTATCTAAAAGTGCTCGATCTTTCTTATACTCCCTCGTCCAAAAAAGATTGACACACTTTCTTTTTCTTTAATCTATACTTTTTATTTTTGAACACTACTTTTCACTATTACACCTACTACTTCTTCATTTTATACTCTTTTTTATACTATTACACCGACTAACTTCCTCCACTATCTCAAATCTATTATTAAATATTAATAGGTCCCACTCCATTTTATCTACTTTTCAACTAACTTTACTCTTTTTTTATTACATTTTCTTAATCTTCGTAAAAGTCAAAAAGTATCAAACAATTTAGGACGAAGGGAGTAGCTTTTTGAAATACCACAAAAGGCAAGGTAACTATAGTTTTCAATGGTTTTCGTTATTGTTACACTTTGTAATAGTACTAGTTATATTGTTACGAAATTTGATGTTCAGAAATGTGCGTTTTTTTTTTTATAGTATCGCATAAGCTTTACATATTTCAGATCTAAGTACTACGAGTTTACCTGTGTGTAACAGTCACTAATTTATCGTACTTATTTAGTGATTTGGATATTATAACTATCAGCACAGTCTGAAACATATTGAGAAGTTTCAAATATGCAGCTTGGAAAAAGAATCGATTTTAACTTGAAAGAACACGTCATATTGAGTGTTTGTTTTTTGAAAAAATATTACTACCTGTAAGAAGTCTAATGTATGACACTTGAGACATCTTACAAAGTTTAATTTAAAGGAGGAGTTGCACGAGTAATTGGAGTACATCTGGCACGGCAGTCCTTGGTTCTTATCCTTGTCAAGCGGCCGTAGCATTTAATTGTCTAAAAACAGAGGATTACATTGACAGCTAGGTAGTTATTGAGCTATTTTATGAAATGCTTACTTGTTTCGGCCCGTCATATGTAGTTTTACCTTAACCAGATATATAGTTGGTATGTATGCATGATATACCTTTGACAAAGCCCTGGTCGGTTCTAGTTAAAAATTGGTCCAAGTATTTTTCATCTATTTGTTTAATACTTTTCTGGTGACTGCTGAATCTTAAAAAAAAATGAAAAACCTTGTTTGTTGCGAAGATTCGCTTTCCCATTACAATGGCATGACTTATATATACAGGACAAACTCGAACTCGAAGGCATCGAGCGCTATCATGTCAAAAATGATTCTGCTATTGTTTATATTACTTCATCATGATATTATTGCAGTTTTATTCTAATCATAGCAATTGATTTATTAATGTTGCAAATCCAGGTTGTAGTCTCATAAATAAATCACCAGAGCAAAGGGTTGATTAAGATTTTCAAGTAATGGAAATGAATTATGCTTTTTTTGTTTGGTTCATGGTCATTATGTTACCTGTCTTGGCCCTCCATTATTGGACAAGGAAGTCTGGGTCCACCAGATTACCACCAGGTCCACCGGGATGGCCTCTTTTTGGCAACATGTTCGACCTCGGAAAAATGCCGCACAGGACTTTAGCAGGGCTGGCAAAACAGTATGGTCCGGTTGTTTGGCTAAAGTTTGGCACTGTAAACTCTATGGTGGTGCTCACGGCCACAGCTGCAACTGAGTTGTTCAAGAACCATGATCACGCCTTTGCAGAAAGAACCGTTACTCACACAATGAAGTCACATGATTATGACAAGGGCTCTTTAGCCCTTGCCCCATATGGTTCCTACTGGCGCGTGCTGAGGCGGATATGCACTGTGGAGATGTTGGTGAGCAAAAGGCTAAATGAGACCGTGCTCCTTAGGCAGAGGTGTATTGGTAATTTGATTCAGTGGATAGAGAAAGAAGCTGGGAAAGAGATTGAAGTGGCAAAGTTTGTGTTCCTTGGCTCTTTCAATATGCTTGGTAATCTCATGTTGTCCCGGGATTTGGTGGATCCCCAATCCAAGGCTGGCTCTGAGTTTTTTGATGCAATGATGGGGTTAATGGAGTGGAGTGGACATGCAAATATTTCAGATGTTTTTCCGTGTCTTAAATGGCTGGATCTGCAAGGTTTGAGAAGAAATATGGACCGTGACATCGGAAAAGCATTAGCTATAGCTGCTGAGTTCTTCAAAGAGAGAGCCCAAGAGAAAGAACAGCAAACTGGAGGAGATAGAAAAGCTGATTTCTTGGATGTTCTACTTGAGTTTAGGGGTAAAGGAAAAGATGAACCAGAAAGGCTAAAGGAAAGGGACATCAACATCTTCATACTGGTAAGAAATCGTTATACATATATATACAATATTCTCAAAAAGTGATGAAGTTATTTATATTAACTAATCTAAATTGGTGCAGGAAATATTTCTGGCTGGCTCGGAGACAACTAGCAGCACCACAGAATGGGCACTCACTGAGCTTCTAAGAAACCCTGAGAAAATGACCAAGGTTAAAGCCGAGCTAGCAAATGTCATTGGAAAGCATAGGAGCCTTGAAGAGAGTGACATTGACAACTTGAAATATTTGCAAGCAGTGGTGAAAGAAACAATGCGTCTACATCCTCCTATTCCGCTTCTTGTTCCAAGGAAGGCAATGAAAGATACAGAATTCATGGGGTATCACATTCCCAAGAATACACAAGTTTTCGTAAATGCGTGGGCAATTGGGAGAGATCCGCAATGTTGGAATGACCCTTTGTCATTTGAGCCTGAGAGGTTTTTAGGCTCAAAAATTGATTATAAAGGTCAGCATTACGAGTTCATCCCCTTCGGTGCTGGCAGAAGAATGTGTGCTGGCGTTCCTTTGGCTCAGAAAATGCTGCATCTTATCATTGGTTCACTGCTTCATGAGTTCGACTGGCATTATGATTCCCCAGAGACGATGGATATGGCTGATAGAATCGGGATAACTGTGAGGAAATCTGTACCCTTGAGGACTATACCAAATAAATCAGAGGACTATACCAAATAAATCACGGACGTAATAAACACGCCTGTCTGTGTTATCTATGTTTCTCAGACTATACTTTAATGGTAGCCCAGGACCAGATCTACCACTGATCAGTCTGTTATGTATGAAAGCTACTAGCAATAAGATGCGTGTTTTTGTTATCTATGTACTTTCATGTCACTGTAATGGTTCCCCATGACCAGATCTACCGCTGGTCAGTCAGTTATGTATGGAAGCTAGCTACTAGCAATAAGATGCGTGTTTTAACCGAATTATTGTTTTTATTTCTCACTTGCACACTTTTGGGCAATTGTTAACTTAAATCTACAATACTTAGCTTTGCTAGTTTTTTCTTGGCTTTGCATGGTTTTGACACCTTCATTAAATAGAAAGATCTATTACCAGTGATGTAAAAGGTTTCCAGGCATCAATCAAATCTAGCGAATGAGGAATGGCCGATTTGGACTACTCTAAACTCTAAAGCTATTGCAATCTATGCTCTATATTTTAATGTGCAAAACCGTACACAACATTACCAAAATACCAAATACCAAATTTGGTTATCATTTAATTTGGGTGTTCGATTCTTTTCAATTACATAATTATACAAGATTCATTTATTTAATTTAATTTCTTTAATTTCACCTCGTATTTGATTTCCTATAACCACATAATTAAATAGCGTTTATTTGTTATATACTTTTATCATTCAATTCTTTACAAGTTTATATTTAAATAAAACTTATTAATTATATTTATTAATTTATTTATTTATCTATTTTAATTTTTTTAATTTCACCCATATTCAATTCCCTGTCATTACATAATTTAATAGTATTTATTTATTATATGTTTTTATCATTCAAATTTTTATAAATACATATTAAAATAATATTCATTAATTATATTTATTATCGATGATAATTTACACGTGACCGCCCAACCACCAGCTAGTAAGTAATCAAGTTAACGGCCTATAGTTGGGATCGTGATTTATATGTTCAATCTCAATGGAAGGCACGAAAAGTAAGTGGACTACTCTATGCTCGATAGATACAAGTGTATCTTGTGAAGGTATGCTAAAGCTAACCCTACACACGATTATAAAAAAAAAAAAAAAGGTTAACGGCCTTGCCCAAACCCTTTACAAAAATAATGGCCGGAGAGACGAAAAATGCTACAAAGTCTTACAAATTAGATATTTCATATTTTGGTAATCAGTGGTTAGTTACTTAATGCGACTCCTTTCTGCATAACACGCACATACAACAGGCATGCACTTAAAATAGTAAGAACAAAGTCA
The DNA here is from genome assembly GCA_036435485.1 of Saposhnikovia divaricata. Taxonomy (NCBI): domain Eukaryota; kingdom Viridiplantae; phylum Streptophyta; class Magnoliopsida; order Apiales; family Apiaceae; genus Saposhnikovia; species Saposhnikovia divaricata. Next base: position 65,796,191 of record CM071598.1, read on the forward strand.
CTATAAATATCAAATGAGAAAAAACAAGTTTAACGGTAAGAGACCCGTAAACATGTATACTTATTTTATTAAGTTAATTATTTTTAATAGATATACATACATAATAGACAAGACTAATTAATTTATTGTGTATTCATTTTTTATTAATTTGATATTATTGCCAAGTGTCATTATGGATTATCAAATAACATATTAAATTTTAACTTTTTTTAATAAAAACATAAAACTATGTTACTTTTCCATGTATTTGACCTATAATAAATCTCAACATAAAAATTTCACTTAAAACACTACTTATGGCTTTCTACAGGGTGCAAGAGAACCCAGCCAAAAGTAGCAAATGTTTAGAAAATGATTTATTAATCTATAATCTAGATTAAGATTTCATAATATATTTATAAGCTCTGATCTATATTTATCTAATTTTAAATTAATGACATTTTTATAAATATATTTAGGTATTTTTGATAGGTGTAGTATTATAAATCAAAATATGTAATATCTATTTTTGCTTATTATAATTTATTATACATTAAAAAAGTATTTTGATTAGAATTTTTTATATTTAATCATTTTATTTATGAAACCCTAGTACGCCTACCCTAGGAGTTGAACGTGTAAATTAAAATATGTTAGCCGTTAAATCAATAAAAACCTAATGTCGTCATCATAAAACAGAAACCAATCACCTACCAATCACATGTACAGATTCGATTGGTGGATTAATCACTTATACAGATTTGATAATATATTTTATTTAATTTTATTTCATCGATATTGATATTGTCTATCCTGGTCGGGATACAAAATAATGTGAATCTCTCCAAAATTATAGAGTATTAAATTGTTTGTACTTAGGCAAAAAATAATTTAAATCTCTATAAAATTATAGAGTATTAAATTGTTTGTACTTGGCAGAAATATATAAACTAAAATATGCATATACTTTTCCATTATAAGTAACTAAATGTCAAATATGACCTAACCGTATTGGTAGAAAAAAGTTTAAGGAAAATCCAATAATTCATCTATAAAATACAATTGGAATTCTAATACACAAGTACATAAAAAACATAAAAGTTAGGTATATTCATATCTTGGCCAAGTTTCAAAAAAAACTCTAAAGAACCATATTAAAACATAATTTTAAAATAGAAAAAATTTATAAATATTTTTATATTTCTCGGTGATTCCAAAAATCCAATTACAAACAACAATTTGTTTGTATATAAAAGAAAATTATGATAAATTTCTAGAATCTGTTTTTGAATCTCATAAATTTTTTGAATTAATTTTTGAATTTCAGTGATTTTTTTTGAAATTTTTTATATAAATCCTCTTCAATATTGAATTAATGATTCAAATATTGATTTTTAAAATTTTATAATGACGATTAAAATGTGTTAATATAATTATTTCATGAAAATTATTAAAAAATATTTAGAATTTGGTTTTAAATCTCAGGTTCTTCGGTTCTATTTTATCTATATAATTTTGGTATAAAAGTTTAGTAGAAAGCAAATCTATTATAAATGTAGAAAAAAATAAATTTAATTGAATGTGTATAACATATTTATTACTTGCTCTGACCCGAAAATATTAGCGGGATGCAAATTTTAAAACTTAAATCTATTTTAAATTTGGCTGTAAATTGTAAATTACTTATTTACAATTTTACAAATAGTATTTAGTAGTAAATCAAAGAATTCTTTTAATAATTTCAGAATTTTTGTATCGAAAAATAATTATTTATTCGAAGTCAAAATTAGCTTAATTTGACTTTTAAATTTTTAAAAATACCCATTTTTATAGGATGGATGATTATATAATTAGGCCATATATATAAATTAATACAACTTATTATAAGTAATTTTAAACAATTATTTTAACTAGAATTTAAGGAATAAAAAGTAAATCTACTATATTAGTTAACATATATTCAATATTATGATATGATTAGATTCTAACAACAAACTTATATTTATAAACACATAGTTTTACAAATTATATTCAATAGAAATCAATATATTAAAAATTAAAACTAAATTGAAAAACTATAATTTAATTACATATTGATATTTATAAAAGTTCAAGTTTTATTATTCAAATCCAACAAAAAAGAGCAGCACATCTGCATTACTAGTAACTAAAACATATTTAGAATAATTTTATGTTTTTATTATTTTAATTTAATTTGAAAATTTAAGAAATTTAACTTAAAAACACACTCATAAAATCTCTCACTAATTTGATTTATATAATATAATTACAAACACTTAATGTATATATATTTTACATATTCTCCTTACTTTTTATGGATGAAAAATGTGATTACTTTATTTGAATATTATATTGCATTAAAAAAATATTTGGTTTTATTTAATTACGTGATATACGCATATTGTAACAGACCGACTTTTTCGACTATTAATTTTAAACCAAAACTAAAATAAAATAAAATTTATTCAACCAAAAGTCTGTTACAAATAAAACTATTACAAATGTGTGACAATCGAAAGGTCAATCTACTCCGAATCTAATATCGTCGAACTCGAATGTTATCCAACTCGATAGTACACTGAACCTGAAAATTGTAAATAATGAGTTACACAACCCAGCAAGAAAACAAATCGAACTAACCAGTGGATCAAGTAAGTTTCATAAAAATATTTTACAAATTTCCATAAATCAAAGTTCACAATTTCATAGTTCATAAATCATAGTTTCAGAATCAAAATTCAAAAACGTAAAATAAATTCCACAGTTCGCTAAGGTCACAAATACCTGGTGACACAGTGTCATAGGTTCATAAATGTCAATAATGCGCCCCTTACTAAGGTATCATAAAGTGTGCACTCCCAAAGGCATCATAATAGCACGCCCTAGTAAGGTATCATAGGCTAGTTCCGGAACTATACGCAATTACTAACGGTATCATAGGTCATATCCAGTTGAGAATTCTTATATCTAAACATTTCAATATAAAAACATTTTAAAAATATATCGGAAAGCACGAAAAGTTAACTTACCTCAATTTCGAAACCAGGAAAATACACAATCCTATAACACATTTATATTTGATCATTAGTACCCAATTAAAACCATTTAATACGAAACCATAAACTTATATACAATATTCTACTTATTACGCGAGACAATTAAACTCTTAATTCTGATCAGACCTGTAATTAACTATTTTAGCTCTCTAAACGATATTTTTTGGAAAAACTCATAACATGAAAGTTGTAGAGGACGAAAAACCCATTCCAGAAAGATAAGGATCTTCTAAAACAGATTAATAAAGAATCCATAATTAAATAAAACGTTTGCTTACTGTATTTTCAAACCTGAAAAATGAGATCTGAATATATTTTACACATTCGAGAATAGTTCGAGACATAATCTGAGAATCCGGTCACTGGATAGGGTGACGCATAGAACTAGTTTACGCACGTTCCGGAACACATAGATACCTTGTTGAGTTTGAGTTAACGAGAGACGTAAACTAGCCCCCATCGAACTATAGAAGCCGTGTCACTGGCATAGTGTGACCGTAATTTAGAACTGTGGGAATAACTTTGATTTTATTGTTAAGATTCTTTTATCGATTTATAGATTTAGAACTTTTATTTTTTTAAAGTATTAGCCATCGGTGATAGTTACTTGTTGGGCTTTGCAGCTCATTGTTTTAATATATCTCAGGTTACTAAGCTTTGGATCGAATAAGGATGTGAACTTGTGGATTTTGTGCTACCGGATTGGAAAAGATTTACCGTATTATATAATAATTCCAATTTTTAATTAGATATTGATTATTGAATTTGTGTAGCTGCGTTTCTAATTTGATTGTTTCAGATTATTGTGTTGACTTTAGGTTTGACTTTCACTAATTTCAGATTTATTGAATAAACAATTGTATTTTATTTTAGCTGAGAATTTAGAAATATTATAACGAAAATTCGGGTTTTTACAGTTAACATCCCTAACAAATACACTTAATTTTAAAATCCACTAAAAATCGTATAAAACAATACAACTTCTCAAAATCCAATATCTTACAATTCATAATTAAAATACACCTAAATTCTCCAAATATCGCAACTCGCACTCTTCCCAATAAGTAGCCCACCTAAATATGATCACCTTCCAGGAGAAAAAAAAGGGCAAACAAACAAAGATCCACAGTGAGCGAAAGGCTCATATACGGATATGAAGCAAAGCACAAGCTGAACAAAATTAAATATGACAAAAATATAACTGAACAAGATTAAGATCATGATGTTAAGAACAAAACTAAATATCTGAATAAAGAATAATGAGACATAGCGATTAAATAATATAAAATGAATACTCAACTCACAATATAAAAACAAGTGCTCACAAATCAAAATATATTATTCTTATAAATAATAATCACAATTAATCACGAAAGTACAACCGATAATATATAATCATACTCTTACATATACTCTTACACTTACAAATTATATCCAAAGTAATTTACTTACTAACATGGGAGACGATCTTACATAAACAGGGGCATTGCACAAAGCAAATACCACCCAAATTCAAACATGGATCGCAAGGCAATAAGCACTTGCTACCCAGAATGACCAAACACACAAAAACTGACTAGTCATGACTATACGTGTCCCACTACTCCGGCAACACGCCCATGCTATTTATACACCGCATAGGAAGTGCCAAACACGAGATTATCCGCTCGCGATGGATGTATTACGAACTCCCAAATCATATTAAAATCACAAATAACTTACACATAACATACTCCAGAAAGATGCTCAAAATTATATTTATATCATAAATCAATCGAAAATACTTACTCGAAAATTATAAACTCAAATATCATACAAAATAGACCACTGAAGATAAAATTCAGAACTGACCAGTCCCAAAGAAAAGCAATTTACTCTATAAATATGAAATCAAATGAAAAGTTATAAAACACAGAACTTGTAGAGGATTCCGAGACCTTTCCAGAATGGTAAGGCTCGTTAAAAACGGAGAGGCAATGAATTCAGAAACAATGAAAATGCGGACTGCAATAACAGAATCAGGCACTGATCACAATAGTATTTCGATATTTAAGACATCGAAATCACGGAATCGGTCAGCGAAACATAAATACAAAATACGGAGGTCGAAATGAGCTTTCCAGAATGGTAGCGCTCATAATTATTGAACAAATATACAATTTACTATGAATTTACGAAGTTAGGACATGCTAACAGAAATCAACACACCAGATAACAAAAATGCAGATTTTGACCAACATACAAGCAAAATTTCACAAAACATAGAGAATGAAAGTTGTAGATAATTCAAATATCTTTCCATAGAGTCCAATAACATAACATTCTGATGAATAACGAATGAGATACAAATTTTACAAGAAATTAGAATTGTTAGGAATCGAACATACAAATTTTGAAAAATGATACGAAGGCAAATCCCCTCCAAGCCAAGAACCGTAAATTATATAACATAAAAATTATAAGTTCTCACCTAAAGAAAGATGATTACGTGCACACGTACAAACATAAAAATCGCTTATCGCTTATCCCTTACCTCGAACTCGAAATTTCTTAGTATCCAATTAGGTTTTGTTAATCTCCTTTTCTCTTTCTCCTCTTCTCTCTTCTCCTTCCTCCCTAATCTAAAAAGTAACGTATGACTCTTTTTCCTTGATTTTCTTAAAACCTTTACTCTTTTTTTTTTTACAACTCTCTCTCTTTTTCTATTTTTATTTTTAAAACCTCCCTTTTTTTTATTCTCCCAATTGACTAATAACACACCAAACAACATCCTAATTATAAAATAAACAAATCTTCAAACATAAAATAATATTAAAAATAACAAACTAATATTTTCTAATCCTTAATATTAAATAATATAACTAAAAAAATCATTAAAAAATACGGGATGTTACATTCTTCCCTCCTAATAGAAATTTCATACTCGAAATTTACCTTGCACATATCTGCTCAAATAGGTAGGATAACGTGCACTAACAATTTCTCCGATCGTCTATGTAGCTTAAATCTTGATGTTGTGCTGACCCAAATCATCGTTCAGTGGAATTTGCTATTGCTCTTCAGGCTCATTACTACAATCTTAAGTATGGTGTTCGATCTACACGCGTAAAGACATCACGTTTCTCTAAAACATGCTTTCCCTCGATGGCCACAACCACTAACTCATGCATCGATCGCTTACTAGTCGATAACCTGAAAGTATCCGCTGATACAATTAAACGTCATTGACCTCTAACATTGCTATCTTCCGAAAATCTCGATTTTTACTTTTGCACTAGAATAAGTTAAAAACAGATATCGTACTTCTTGTTGTACTCAATGATTCAAATATTCACGAACAATATGCTGTATGCGGTAGAGCATCCATAAACCACCTATATTTACTAGGTCTCGTCAAAAGATGATAGTTAATAATGCAGAGACATCAGAGGAACACGAAGCGAATAATATTCTTAACTAACGATCCATCACACGATCTGCCCACACTCACAGGTCAAGCCTAAAGGCAAGTCTAATGCTCAAACTCTATCTTAAAACTACCCAAGCCTCACAAATGGAGCCTAAAGGCAAGTCTATAGAATCATAAAACCTTAGCTCTGATACCAACTGTAACAGACCGACTTTTCGGACTATTAATTCTAAACCAAAACTAAAATAAAATACAATTTATTCAACCAAAAGTTTGTTACAAATAAAACTATTACAAATGTGCAACTAACGGTGATAATCGAAAGGCCAATCTACTCCGAACCTAATATCCTCGAACTCGAATGCTATCCAACTCGATCTTACACTGAACCCGAAAATTGTAAATAACGAGCTACACAGCCCAGCAAGAAAACAAATCGAACTAACCAGTGGATCAAGTAATTTTCACAAAAATATTTTACAAATTTCCATAAATCAAAGTTCACAATTTCATAGTTCGTAAATCATAGTTTCAAAATCAAAATTCAAAAATATAAAATAAATTCCACAGTTCGCTAAGGTCACAATTACCTATTGACACAGTGTCATAGGTTCATAAGTGTCAATAATGCGCCCCTTACTAAGGTATCATAAAGTGTGCACTCCCGAAGGCATCATAATAAGTACGCCCTAGTAAGGTATCATAAGCTAGTTCCGGAACTATACGCAATTACTAACGGGTTCATAAGTCATAGCTAGCTGGGAATTCTTATATCTAAAACTTCACACTTGATCCAAATTTTCGTAAAAAAATATATTATAAATATAAAAAATTTCAATATAAAAACATTTTAAAAATATATTGAAAAGCACGAAAAGTTAACTTACCTCAATTTCGCAACCAAGAAATCACACAATCCTATAACATATTTATATTTGACCATTAGTACCCAATTAAAACCTTTCAATATGAAACCATAAACTTATATACAATATTCTACTTACTACGCGAGACAACTAAACTCTTAATTCTGACCAGACCTGTAATTAACTATTTTAGCTCTCTAAATGATATTTTCAGGAAAAACTCATAACATGAAAGTTGTAGAGGGCGAAAAACCCACTCTAGAAAGATAGGATCTTCTAAAATAGATTTATAAAGAATCCATAATTAAATAAAACGTTTGCTGACTGAATTTTCAAACTTGAAAAATGAGATCTGAATATATTTTACACATTCGAGAATAGTTCGAGACATAATCTGAGAATCAGGTCACTGGATAGTGTGACGCATAGAACTAGTTTACGCACGTTCCGGAACACATAGATACCTTGTTGAGTTTGACTTAACGAGGGACGTAAACTAGCCCCCATCGAACTATAGAAGCCGTGTCACTGGCATAGTGTGACCGTAATTTAGAACTGTGGGAATAAAATGTGATTTTACTGTTAAGATTCTTCAATCGATTTATAGATTTAGAACTTTCATTTTTTTTAAGTATTATTTTGAGCCATCGGTGATAGTTACTTGCTGGGCTTTGCAGCTCATTATTTTAATATATTTCAGGTTACTAAGCTTTGGATCGAATAAGGATGTGAACTTGTGGATTTTTTGCTACCAGATTGGAAAAGATTTACCGTATTATAGAATAATTCCAGTTTTTAATTACATATTGATTATTGAATTTCTGTAGCTGCGTTTCTAATTGATTGTTTCAGATTATTGTGTTGACTTTTGGTTTGACTTTCATTAATTTCGGATTTATTGAATAAAGAATTGTATTTTATTTTAGCTGAGAATTTAGAAATATTATAACGAAAATTCGGGGTTTTACAGTTAACATCCCTAACAAATACACTTAATTTTAAAATCCACTAAAAATCGTATAAAACGATACAACTTCTCAAAATCCAATATCTTACAATTCATAATTAAAAATACACCTAAATTCTCCAAATATCGCAACTCGCACTCTTCCCAATAAGTAGCCCACCTAAATATGATCACCTGTCGGGAGAAAAAAAAAAGACAAACAAACAAAGATCGGCAGTGAGCGAAAGGCTCATATAAGGATATGAAGCAAAGCACAAGCTGAACAAAATTAAATATGATGAAAATATAACTGAACAAAGATTAAGATCATGATGTTAAGAACAAAACTGAATATCTGAATAAAGAACAATGAGACGTAGCGATTAAGATAATATAAAATGAATACTCAACTCACAATATAAAAACAAGTGCTCACAAATCAAAATATATTATTCTTATAAATAATAATCACAATTAATCACGAATGTACAACCGATAATATATAATCATACTCTTACATATACTCTTACACTTACAAATTATATCCAAAGTAATTTACTTACTAACATGGGAGACAATCTTACACAAACAGGGGCATAGCACAAAGCAAATACCACCCAAATTCAAACAGGGATGGCAAGGTAATAAGCACTTGCTACCCAGAATGACCAAACACACACAAACTGACTAGTCATGACAATACATGTCCCACTACTCTGACAACACGCCTATTGTATTTATACACCGCATAGGAAGTGCCAAACACGAGATTATCCGCTCGCGATGAATGTTACGAACTCCCAAACACTAGTACAAAACTGACTTTTTACGTCGGTTAAATATGTCTTATACGTCGGTTAAATGGCGACGTATAGAGGGGCGACGTATAAAGTCACGAGTCTTTTACGTCGGTTAAAAGACGACGTATAAAGTCTCAGTATACGTCGCTAAAAAGCCAACGCATAATGTTGAAAAGACCGACATATAATGTTGAAGAAAGGCGACGTATAATATCCAAAAAACCGACGTATAATGTTGAAGGCGACGTATATTATCCAAAAAGGCGACGTATAAAGTCTAAATATACATCGCTAAAAAGCCGACGTATAATGTTGAAAAATCCGACGTGTAATGTAGAAAAAAGGCGATGTATAATGTCCAAAAAGCCGACGTATATTATCCACAAAAATTAAAAAAAAATTCTTTTATTTTTGTATACAATAATTCTTTATCAAAAAAAATTAATTTCATATTATTCATGTGCACCAAATAATGGTTAAACAATCAAAAACCAAAATTTGTACAACCAAAATCTAAAGAAAAAACTAGACATTTACAATTTAGACATATAACATAGCTGTGCACTTGTGCTAGTGTGTCCAAAAGAAACAATCCATTGTTCCTAACACCGTCTCTCCCTCCAACAGAGACCGACACTTCACAATCTGTTGTTTCTACCACCACCTCTCCCACGAGAAAATCTTCGATCATTATATCCACCGCCTCTTCCTCCTGAGAACCTACCTCCACCAAAACCACCACATCCTCCAAATCTTCCCCTTTGAGACTGATCCATCTCTTGCAACTCTGGCAGTTCTTTCACCACTATCAAACTCACACCAGCTGCATTTTCCTGACCTACAACCCACAAAAAATTATATCAGATAAATGCAAAATAAAAATAAAATAAATAAACTGAACATGTAGATGATACAATCCTAATAGTTATAAAGTTCTCAGGTGCAAGATTAAAAGGTTGCAAGTTTGACAAAGATTCAAGAAAGGCATCTTGATTTATAATGAAGTACGCAAGTAACGATCTCTAGAAATTTCCTGGTTTAACTAGAAAGTTTCGATTAAAAAAAAAACTAGATAATATTTAGTGATGTACCAGCAAGAAATGTGTCCAAATCTGCTGCAGACACGTCAAATACAACTCCCCTTCCATCAGCTATAAGAGCAAGACCCTTGACAGTCTTAACTTTTTATTCGGGTAAAAACTGTCGCAAGATACTAAAAGCAACACTGGAGCATCAAAAAAGATAAAATGACATTTATAATTATGCCGTGATAGGGTGGAACTTGCAAATTAGGAAGTGAATAACCTCATTGTCTGTAGTTCTAATCCTATGCATAATTGGGATTAAAATATTGCTAATATAATAAAAAAGCGAAGGATCTTGCAACTTACAAGTAAATTTTGAGACTTGATGTCACGGTGACAGATACCAATGCAGTTATGAATATAAGCAAGGGCACTGCATATCTGCATCGAATTTATATACAGAGAGAGTTGAGAGGAGTAGAATATCTTGAGAAATGAAGATCCAATATATCATACATCGCATGTAATCATGAAGCACGTATAAAGAAGAGTAGAAGTTGGGAGTTCAGTGGATACCCCTCACCCTTGGCTGATACCAAGAGGTTGGAAGTTCAAGTCACAGTGGAGACAACTATAATATCTTAAGCTCTTAAACTCAACTACCTTTTTTTTAATTGACTACTAAGCAACCTTGACAACTATAGATTCATCCATTTAAAGTGATTTTGATTCTTATAATTCCAGATATATTCTTGGAAATCTACAAACTAGACTTCATACATCTCAAAGAAATGGGAAGTGAATGTAATTCGGGGAAATTTCACTATCATCTCACTATGTCTAAGAGAACTCGAAAGCCACTGAATTGTGTGCAAGAATCCGATCAATCTAGTTTGAGCTCCTATTTTTTGGAAAAAGAAGTTCCTCCCAATGTGGTTCATGTGGAAGCAGAGGATGAAAATTGTGATCACAAGAGCTTGAAACAACTAATAAAAGGCAGGCATACTCTTGGCCAACATTTCACTGAGGAAAAATCGTATCTGCCAAAGATTGTTACTAAATCAATGGAAAATGGGGTGCAGGCAAAGCAAATGCCAATAGTGGTTAAAAGTCATGGTGGGTCTAATAGAGTAAAGCTCAAGAAAATGGCCAGTCAGTGCACAAAAATTATAAGGCGTTTGATCAGGAATAAGAGGGACTCCCATACAGGATCCACAAAAATAATGGCTATTCAGTGATCAGTGTAGGTCACTAGTTGGCTTCTCATATAATTTTGATGAATTATCTATATATGTACCGTGCTGTGTGATTAATCAAAATTAATCATATAATTTTGATGCAATATTGGTTTATCAAATATCTCCCACAATCTAAAAAGCATATATCGATCAGCTTATATTGGAGTAAAAGTTTCTACAAATAGCTTGAAAAGCATATATACATACAAATGTTTCTAGCTTCTCTGTATAGTGCAACAATTCATTGGTTGTAGCATCAGCCACCAACTCCCCAAACTCATTGGCTGTCTCAGGGGAAACCTATGCACAGAAAATGGAAGGGTCACCTAAACGTAAGTGCAAAAACTAAGGCAGAAAGTACTCTACTAAAAGCCTAAAACATATCATAATCAAACGTTTTTCAGAAAATCATTCTGACCTTAATTACTAGGATTGTTCCAATCCCACCGTATCTTTTATGGGCCTCTGCAGAAGGTCAACAAACTGGTGAATTTTAAGTCTTGAATATAAAACTGATATCATTTAACAATTTTAAAGTAAATTACAAGTGTTTATAAAGCATTACTAACATCATTCAACTGGTAAGTTCAAAAATATAGATAAAATTACAATTTGTTTTTTCAATTTCTATTAATAACAGCAAAGAATTAACAAATAAAAAGATCTGAAGAGATATAGTTTTAATACTATACCGGGTTGTCTTCCATAAGAAGATCTCTAAACTTATAAAGTCCACCAGCCGAACCATGTGGCTTGTCCTCCCTCAAGTATCTAAGGACATAAAATCAACAAGAGAACTCTGGACATTAAAATTCGATCATCTTTTTAAGACTTGGAAGTTGGAACCCACCAAGGAAATTGAGCTCATTCGAGATTGAGGAAACATACAAGGCAAATTCTCGTTCTTCAAAAAAACCAACAAGATAGATCTGTGCAAGGTTTGGAATCTACAACGGGGACAAGTATAATGCACATAAGTAGTAATCTTAATTCTCCCTATCCCAAGAAGTATCAAGAAATTATAAAATAATATAAAAAAAATCCAAAATTGTCCATCAGAACAATGTCCTGGTAAATTGAAACAAAAGCACCATACATACCTTTTTACAAGCGGAGATTGGATGATGAACCATTGGCTTCCTGCCAATAGAAAGAGTGGTTTTGCAAGATTCAACGACAATGGCCGGAATCTAGTACCTAAACAAACATAGTAATCAACATCTTTATACAAAATTCAACAAAGGGTATATCAAAGAATTGCAATCCAGAAATGCGAAAAACATTATAACAATTTTCCATCCAAAAAGATCAAAATTTGATTGATAAGACAATAAAATTATCAAAACAAAAACCCAAATTCCAAAATGATAAAGAAAGAACTTGTGATTTCTAATTCAGTTACAAAGGATTGAATAAAAAAGATGAAACCATACCTTTAGTTGGACCACCCACCATGATCACAGCAACAACTTTCTCCTCTGAACTCACCATAATTCTCACAATCACAAAAACACAGATCTCTCAATAATGACACCAAGATACCAACTGGTATGTCAAAGTGGTCTGATTTTCAAGAATGGGCCTATAAACAATCTTGTTTACACAATATCACGCAAGTATACTGTTAGGCCGAATACACACTTATAATCAACTAAGTATGAGAGAATAACAATAAGTTCTTTATAAACTTTAAAAACTATTTGAATTAACTTCTCTCTCAGTGATGTAAATTATCACAGAGAGCTGCTTACGTTACAATGAAAGATATTGTATTACACGATCGATACCCTTCTAGGGTTAACCTAGCTGTATTTATAAAATATACAGCTGCTATACAATCGATAATTGATACTCCTATAAATTAGCTATACAATTGATATCAATTACTATTGCTACTCGTCTCCTTAGTCAACTCAATCTCTTTGACAGCTATCCAATCTTCAAAGATATTGCTTCCTTAAATAATCTTCAATCACTGTTGACCAGTAGACGCTGCCTCCAGACAAAGTTTAACAAACTCTGTCGAGCTTCCAACTGTCAGCGTATAACAAACTCTGTACAGCTTCTAACTATCAGAGTTTAACTAAACTCTGACTGCTTCCTATTTAAACTCTGTTTTTCCCTGCAAAACTTAAACAATGATATTAACCATATCAATTATATTTAACAATCTCCCCCAACTTGTTCATTAGTAAAAATGCACAAGTTAACAATAATTGATGATGTCAAAACAATTTCATACAAACACAGTGTTTATTAAAATAAGCAGAGTTTAAACTTGACTTAACAAAAGTCTACAGATAACAAGAAAATTCTTACAGACTTTAATCTCTAATCTCCTCAAGATCTGGCGTTGTTCTGAGATAATCTATAAGCAATCTTCTCTCTGCATTTTCAAGCTCAATCTTCATAGCTTCTTTAATCTCTCTTAGCTGAGGATCACTCTCATCTGTCTGATAGATAGCAGATCTAAGATCATAGATTTTGTTTCTCCTCATCTCATTTCCCAGCCTAATAAATTTGACTTCTTCTGACTATGAATTGAAGTCAAGTACTGTGATTCCCAAATTAGTCTTTAATTTTGCAGTACCCTTCTTCATTTCAATAAGATTTCCATTCCAGTCTCTGTACTTAGGAACATATCTGCTATTGCACTTCATCCCTCTGATTGCCAAATTCTGGAGCATTTTCTGTCTGAGCACATTTGCAACTGATTGAGTCCTTTGACTATTCACCTTGAAAAGGATATAGAACATATTCTAATTCTTCCCAATATTTCAAGCCAATATCATTCTCACCAATTCTAAATACTGTCCCATCAGCCGTAAAGTACAAGAGAAAATCCTTCTTTAAACTCTTTTGATAAACTAACTGTATTGATTCCAGTCTGTCCAAACTCTCTTGAGTGACACCACGACCTGGAACAGCCAGTGAAGAAGGATATTTGGGACCAGTATATTGCCTTTTGTCTTTGTGTGAGCCTAGACCACCCTTATTGTTTCCAAACTTACCAGACAAAGCTCTTCCATCAGAAAAATCCATAGAAACTCCAGATAATAGATTTGGATCATGAAGTGTTCCTTTACCAAAAACTGATTGCAACTGAGAAGATAAAGGTCTAGACACAACTTGTGTAGCAACAGAGGTTGTGTTTTCTTTCTTCTGTACAACTTGTGTAGAAACAGAGGTTGTAACTTTCTTCTGTGAAATTTCTCCTTCAATGCCTTTCAGCTTGAGTTTAGCTTCTGCTACTGTTGATTTCTTTGATAACTGTGATCTTTGACCAGCATCAACATTTTCCTTGATCACAATGCCTTTAAGAACAGGCCTAGGAGCTTTTCCTTTCTTTAACTTTCCAGACTTTAAAGCTTTGAGATGTTCTTCTTGTAAACTCTTTTCTTCAGCTTTAATATCTTCAATTGTAACTCCTTCCTCATTTTCTTCAATAAACAACTTAGCAGCCAACTCCTCATCAGTCTGTGGATTAGAAGATAATAGCAAACTCTTGGTCTTTGAAGTACCTTGAGTATCAGTGTTTATCCCAGCAAACTGTGATTTAGAGGACTTACTAGTTTTCAGAGTTTGAAGTTCTTCAGTTTTGCCCCTTTCTTTATTACTTGCTCCTCCATCTCCAGCATTATCCTTTCTGATCAGAGTTTGAGATTGCTTGCATTTGTCTTTAGCAACTCTCTCCCCCTTTTTGACATCATCAGGCATAAGAATAGATGTGATTAACTCCAGGGAGGTAGCAATAGAATCAATCTTTAAGGACATAGCATTTTGATTTTCTTCAACTTTGCTCAGCCTGTGAGACAAAGTTTCTTGATTCTGAGTAAGATAATGAAATTTGTTCTTGTTGTCAAGTTTAATCATATCATCTCCTCTAACAACATCACCTCGAACATCAGAGATTGCCTTTTGACACAGATCAAACCTAGAATTGAGAGTCTTCACTTGTACAACTGTAGCCTTGAGACAAGATAGAATCTCTGGATTTGTAATTGTTCTGGAGGTTCTCTTGACAAATTCAGCTGCTCTTGCAACAGGAAAGATACAAGTGTCCTTGTACTAGTCATTTGAAAATTGTTCATAATGTTCTTCTTCAGCATCTGCTTGATTTAAAGGACCAGCAAAATCCTTAACCTTAGCATCAGTCTGGACTGGTAAACTCTGAGAAGAGCTTGACTCAGTATTCCCTTCAGTTTCATCTTCAATCTCAGCTTCAACATGATGAGTGGATTCAGGAATTGGAATAGATGCATCAACAGTTTCGACAACATCCTCTGCAACAGTTTCAGCAGTAGGTTCAACAATAGGCTGTATAACAGGCTGTACAATATCCTCTGCAGATTGCACAATAGGCTCAGAGTTTATCTCCTAAGGTGGTTGATCAATTTCCTCACCCTGTTCAACAGATTGATGAGCATCAGAGATTAACTCAGTATGAGAAGCCACTATTTCTTCATGTACCAAGGTGGTTTGATTGACTGCATCAGTGGCCTCAGAGAATACAGCAGGTGAAGAGATTGGAATGTCCATGTTCTCAGAGAATGGGAACAATGGTTCAAGAATTTCATCCATTTGAGCATCAGCATTTCCATCTCTTTCTATCTCAACAGTAGGTATTTCCTTAGAAATATCCTCTGGAGCTTCAACATTCACATCTTCATCAGATTCTTCAATAATTAATCTCCTTCTCTTAGCTGGAGGATTCACTTCTGCTCTCTCTTCTTCTGAGACAGAATCATCAAGTATAGAAGGAGACTTAGGTTTGTTAGCCCTTTCCTTTCTAACCTTCTTTGGCTTAGAAGCTTCATCCATCCTCTGTTTTCTTGATGGCCTTATAGCCTTGCTTTTCTTTGGCTTCTTAGGTTTTGATTGTGGTTGAGGTTGAGGGTGTGATGAAGATTGTGGTTGTGAAGTAGTAGTAATTGTGGGTGGAGATGTAGGTTTAGTGATTGGTTCAGTGTTTATGGTTTGAGGTGGGTCAGTGTTTGTGGGTTGAGGTGGTGACTGTGGAAGTTCAATGATTGGTTCGTGTTGTGGTTCTTGTTGTTCTTGTGGTTGGTTGAGAAAGTTTCTGAGGGCAAGAGGATAGATAAACTCTGGTACTTGCTCTTTGTTAGCATCCTTATTTGGCAAATCAGAAAACATTCTCTTATGACATTGGAAAGGTTGTATAACATCCTCATCAACAATTGTCAAATTAGGTAAACAAGCAGAGAATAAACATTGACAGAAACGTGAGAAATAAACAGTTGTACTAGACTCTGCAAGTTTTTCACCTAAATTCATAAGTACAAGACGACCAAAATCGAAGTTACTCCCATTAAGAAGAGAATACCCGATTTGAAGACTTTCACCAGGAATTGCATCCCAGTTGGTGACCTTCTTGCCAAATGCGCGAGTAATGCAATCAAAGAAGAAGCTCCACTCCTTCCTGAGCCCTGGCCTTTTGACATCCCTAATCTTATCCAAAGAAGCAGAAAACCTTATTTGTTATAACATTTCTTTTAATTGACCCGCAACAGCCACAGAGTATGAAGTGTGAGTGTCAAAATCCAAAACCTCAAGAACAGTTGCAGGAGTTATGACAAACTCTTGATCTTCATAGGTAAACACAATTGATGGAGTCCCATTCTCTCCACTATCATCATAAACCGAGTTTTTCAAGAAGGTTGAGATTTGTGTGGCCGAGAGTTTCTCTGGTTGGACAAGAGCCTTACCAATTTCAGAGTCTCTTAAGAAGTTTTGAATCAGATGAAATGATTCTGGGGCTTTAGCAGTGTCTAGGATTGCAGCACAGTTGTTTGTAACAAAAGTTAATCCCTGAGCCACAAAGTTCTTGATTGCCATTAGAACAGTATAATAGAGAAGAGAGTGTATGGAAAAGTGTTTGTGAAAATGCTTAAGTGAAAGTAACAGAGAAATTGTGTGTGATGTTGTGTGTTCGTGGTTGTAAAGATGAAAAAGTGAATAATGAAATGATTTTGATTAGATCTGTAATTGAAAATCAAAACCCAATCGTTTTAGACATTAAACACGCAACCAATTTCTTGTTAAGTGTGTGAGTGGGACACGTGTCACATAAACAGTGGAACAGTTATTTACACGCGCAGTAATAATGCCTATTATTGCTGCTGTTCTCTCTCCTATTTCCAATAAGCTTTAACTGTCTGACACAATTAAACAACTGGCACATATTACATGCAAATGTCAAAAACTCTTTGTGTACTCCAAGTATATGTTCTGTCTGAAATAAAATATTACCTTAGAGTACTCAACAAAATCCAACAGTGTTTATCAATTCTCCAAATTAATTACTGTTATCCTTTCAAACACTGCACCGTTGTGAATATACGTGTGTGTAGAGCAGAGTTTACTAGATCAGTATTTAGAGCATCTAGTATTTCATAAAATCCATAAAATAAATCAGTAAGCACTGGATGCACAAACTCTCATAGTAAACACTGAATATATGATGAATGCTAAACTCTGTAGTAAACAGTTTATATACAGTAATAATTAACCTATAACCCCAAATTTTTTTTTTTGGTTTTCTCCAGTAATCAGAGGTTGAAACTAGTCACCAAAAATCCTATAATTTTAGCCCTTACTAAGTACCAGTAAGTTCCTGGATCGTCATAATTACAAACATGATCTCAAAGGAGTTCTAACGATCTATATATTTTAGATTTGGGGTTATTCTAATAACAGAATCTAATTTAACAATGTATAACTAACAGAGTTTAGAGCTCATCAACATCAGAAATTATTTATGAGAGGCAATGCACACAGTATTTACAGACTCAGAGTTTAGGATAAATAAAGTAAGAGATGCTATAAATATAGAACAGTATCATGCTGTGTTAACTTTCTGCACAGTTTAAGATTAGATCACAGATAACTTAGAAAGATTCATGACTAATTACTGAGAATAATGTTTCATACATATATCTTCATCGGTGTTTATGTTCAGAAAGAAACATTATCAGAGTTTCTCAGAGTTTATTCAACAGTTAACAGTGTATGACTTAAAAGCATGCTACCAGAGTTTAATAGTCATTGAGCAGAGTTTGCATATCAGAGATTAACATACCACAAAGATATGAGCAACACAGTACATAAGTAGAGTTTTGAGTCTAACCAATATCTCTAGTCAAAACTAGAGACCGTTCCTAGTTCATTTACCAGCCTTGTAAATACAGTTTCACTCAATGGTTTGGTGAAGATATCTGCAAGCTGTTGTTCTGTAGACACAAAATGAAGCTCAATATTCCCTTCTTCTACATGTTCTCTGATAAAATGGTACCTGATGCTGATGTGCTTGGTCATTGAATGCTGTACTGGATTACCTGTCATAGCAATAGCACTTTGATTATCACAGTAAATAGGTATTTTACTGTACCTCAATCCATAATCCAGTAATTGATTCTTCATCCACAGAATCTGTGCACAACAGCTACCAGCAGCAATATACTCTGCTTCAGCTGTAGATGTAGAGATTGATTTCTGTTTCTTGCTTTACAAAGAAACAATTCTATCACCAAGAAATTGACAACTTCCACTAGTACTTTTTCTGTCTATCTTACAGCCTGCAAAGTCTGCATCAGAGTAAACAAGAAGCTTGAAGTCTGATTCTCTTGGATACCACAAACCTAAAGTTATGGTTCCCTTAAGATATTTGAAGATTCTCTTCACAGCTGTTAGATGTGGTTCTCTTGGATCTGCCTGAAATCTTGCACAAAGACATGTTGCATACATGATGTCAGGTCTGCTAGCTGTTAGATAAAGAAGTGACCCAATCATTCCTCTATAGTTTGTCATATCCACTGGTGAACCTGTATCTCTATCCAACTTTGTTGCTGTTGCCATGGGAGTTGTTGCAGATGAGCAGTCAAGCATGCCAAATTTCTTGAGAAGATTTCTGGTATATTTTGCTTGATTGATAAAAATTCCATCATCTGTTTGCTTCACCTATAGCCCTAGAAAATAACTGAGCTCTCCCATCATGCTCATTTGATACCTAGACTGCATGAGCTTGGCAAACTTCTTACAGAGTTTATCATTAGTAGATCCAAAGATTATGTCATCTACATATATTTGAACTAATAACAGATCACTACCAAGATTGAAATAGAACAAGGTTTTATCAATTGTACCTCTGTGGAACCCACTTTCTAGAAGAAATTGAGCCAGAGTTTCATACCATGCTCTTGGTGCCTGTTTAAGTCCATAGAGTGCCTTGTCAAGCCTGTAGACATAATCTGGATACTTGGGATCTACAAATCCTGGTGGTTGTTCAACAAACACTTCTTCTTCAAGTTTTCCATTCAGAAAAGCACTTTTCACATCCATCTGAAAAACCTTGAATTTCTTGTGAGAAGCATATGCTAGAAAGATTTTTATTGCCTCCAATCTTGCAACTGGAGCAAAAGTTTCATCATAGTCTATTCCTTCTTGCTGTGAATAGCCTTTGGCCACAAGTCTGGCCTTGTTTCTTGTAACAACCCCATCACTGCCAGTTTTGTTTCTGAAAACCCATCTAGTACCAACAACAGATCTATTCTTTGGTCTAGGTACAAGGGTCCATACTTCATTTCTCTCAAATTCATTTAACTCCTCCTGCATTGTTGTTATCCAGTCAGCATCTTGAAGAGCTTCTTCCACTTTCTTTGGTTCAGATTTGGATAGAAATGCATGGAACAGACATTCATTTGTTGTAGCACTTTTTGTCCTAACTTTTGCATCTGGATCTCCAATGATTAAATCAGGTGTATGTGATTTTGTCCATTTCCTAGCTGTAGGTAAATGACTTCTGTCAATAGTTGATCCTCCCCCTTGATCAATGTTCTCCTGATTATCTTGATGGCTTTCTTCATTCTCTGAGGCTCCCCCTGAATTTGATCTCTCAGAGTTTGAACTGTCAGAATTTGGATTTTCAGAGTTTGAGTTATCAGAGTTTGAATTTGATCCAGAATTTTCATTTGACTCACTATCAGAATTTGAGTCATCACTATGATCATGCTCCCCCTCAACTGGTTCTCCTCTTTGTTCAGACTGTACTATTTCTTCTATGTGTACCAGTAGAGGTTCAGAGTTTGCATCAACAGAGTTTGTTGGACTAGTGTCATCAGAGTTTATTTCATCAGAGATTAGATCTTCATTTTCGAAATGCAACTGATCATGTTCATCAACATCTTCAAGTCCAGTGATTTTCCTATCATCAAATGACACATGAATAGATTCCATAATCACCCTTGTTCTCAGATTATAAACTCTGAATGCCTTGGTTGACACTGGATAAGCAACAAAAATTCCAGAAATTTTTCAGGATGAGTTTTCAACACAAAGCATTTGCACCCAAAAATATGAAAATATTTCAGGTTTGGCTTCTTTTCCCTCACCATCCCATATGGTGTTTTTCCATGCTTGTTGATCAGTGTTGCATTTTGAGTAAAACAAGCAGTTTGAACTGCTTCTGCCCAGAAATAGGTTGGCAATTTTGCTTCATCAAGCATAGTTCTGGCAGCTTCTATCAAGGCTCTGTTCTTCCTCTCAACTACACTATTTTGCTGTGGTGTACCAGGTGCAGAAAATTCTTGCTTCACACCTCTATTCTTGCAGAATTCTTCCATTGTTGTATTTCTGAATTCAGTTCCATTATCACTTCTGATTATTTTGACTTTGTGTTTTGATCCTTTGTCCAGTAACTTTACATGCTCCATCAGAGTTAATGCAGTTTCATCCATCTTTGCTAGAAAATACACCCAAGTGTATCTGGTATATTCATCAACAATAACTAGAGCATATTTCTTTCTTCCAATTGACAAGACATTTACTGGTCCAAAAAGATCAACATGTAACAGATGATATGGATCAACAATTGAAGATTCAGACTTGCTCTTGAAAGAGGTCTTCCTCTGTTTGGCCTTTTGACATGAATCACACAGACCATCAACATTTAGTAAAGACTTTGGAAGTCCTCTAACAAGATCCTTTCTTATCAGCTCATTGATGTTGTTCAGATTCAAATGAGAAAGTTTCTTATGCCACTTCCAACTCTCTTCATTTGACATTCTTGTTGACAGGCACATTGTTTTTCCATCAGAGTTTGTCAACAAGCTTGCTTCATAGATATTGTTGTGTCTTTGTCCAACTAAAACAACTTTCCCTGTGGTTTTGCTGATAACCTCACAGTATTCAGGTTGAAAATCTACATGAAAACCTCTGTCACAGATTTGACTCACAGATAGCAGATCATGCTTGAGTCCTGGAACCAGAGCTACATTTGTTATGATGACACTTCCAAGATTAATATTGCCATATCCCAGAGTATGTCCTATGTTGCCATCTCCATAGGAAACTTTTGGGCCAGCCTTCTCCACATACTCTGATAGCAGGGCTTTATTTCCAATCATGTGTCCTGAACATCCACTGTCCACTACTAGGATGCTTTCCCTGATGCCCTGCAATCACAAACAATTATCGAGGATTAGATTTAAGGATCCAGACTTGCTTGGATCCTTTGGCTTTCTTAATTCTGTTAGCTTTAGCAGCGGAAGAGTTTAAGCTAACTTTATCAGAGTTTACACTTGCAGAATTAACTCTAACCCATTTCAGATTAGGTTTCAGTTCATAGTAATTATGATAATAGCATGGTAATTTCTGCAAGTATAAATAGAATGCCAAGTGCTTCAACAGTGTTTGCATAAAGTCTGTGGCTTAGTTCTAACATTATCTTTCTTTACTTCAGACTTGGAAGGTAAAGAATTAATGTCTTTGTTCTTCCTGCAAAAACTAGCAAGATGGTTAGTACTACCACAGTTATGACATGTCTTTCTTGGAGCTAAAGTAGCAAGCATTGGATAGTTGCCTTGAGTAATGCCTACTTTACCATTTCTGTTCTTTCTAGACACTTTCTGTTTCTTAACAGATTTTAACTCCTTAAGCTTATGCTTAAGTTGTTTATCTGTCATTAAACCAATATTAACCTGTTTAACACTAGTTTTTATTGGTTCTTTCTTAACAGTTTCTTTTCCACCTTCAAATCTAGGTTCATTTATTCCATTAACAAATGTTCCAAATTTCTTAGGTGGAAGAGGTGGTCTAATTTAACTGTATTCTGAAATCTAAGTTCATCTTTCTCAGAATAACCTAGACCTACAGTGTCAGATTGAAAAACTTCTTGAGTGTCTTTTCCTGAGTGAGTCCAAGTTTTAATAATGTGATTTGCCTTTTCCAACTCAGATTCTAGTTGTTTATACTGACTTAACAACTCTTGTTCAAGATAGACAGCATCATCTCTCTCCTTTTGAACTTGCTGCATCTTAACAAGTTTCTCTTTTACAACCTTATTTCTCTCTTTGAGTTCAGAATTCTCAGTTTTGATTCTCTCATTCCCTAAAGTTTGATCCCTATAACTGATATGCAAAGACTTAAGATATATTCTTAATTCAGTTATATCATCAATGTTATAAGCATAGGTAGTTAGAGGTACCTTGTTTTCAGAATCTACAGCTTCATCAACAGTAGTAGCCATGAGAGCATAGTTTACATCCTCATCTGAGTCACAGGTGTCTGCCCAATCTCTTCCTTTAGTGAAGAGTGCCTTCTCAGTTTTACCCTTCTTGCACTTAGGAGCATAATGACCCATCTCCTTACACTTGTAGCATTGAATCTCAGACTTGTCTCTTTTCCCAGATTTGGTATCCTTTCTCTCAGATTTTCTGAAATTCTTCCTTTCAAACTTTGAATCATTCTTGGAGAATCTCTTTCCTTTCTTGAAGTTCTTGAAACCCATCTTCTTAAAAGTCTTTACCATCAAAGCAGCCATTTCCATCATTTCCTCATCATCTTCAGAATCAGATGATTCATCTACGTTTGAGTCAACATCAGAGTTTGATGACTCACTTTTAGAATGAATGACCAAGGCTTTTCCTTTTGCCTTCTTCCTTGATGCTTCCTTATTTGAGGGTCTTTCTTCAACTCTTAGAGCAACAGATTTTGACTTTCTACCTGATCTTCTGCTTCTCTGTTCCATTTCTAGTTCTTGAGTTTTGAGCATCCCATAGATCTCATCAATATCAGTATCAGCCAGATCATAGTTGTCTCTAATAGTGGTTATTTTGACATCCCACTTTTCAGGTAGAGAAAGAAGAAACTTGAGATTTGAATCTTCTAGATCATATTCTTTATTGACTAGTGACAGATCATTAAGTAGCTTACAGAATCTGTCAAAGGTTTCTGTCACTGATTCTTCAGATTTAGCCTCAAAGTGTTCATACTCCTGTGTGAGTATGTTCCTTCTATTCTTCTTAATTGCAGCAGTTCCCTGACATCTAACCTCTAGAGCATCCCAAATCTCTTTTGCAGTTTTACAATTGATCACTTTGTTAGACATAACATTATCTAAAGAACTATGAAGGAGATGTCTAACCTTTGCATCCTTTCCAATGGATGAAATATCCTTAGGAGTCAAATCTTTCTTCTCCTTTGGAATAGATTTAGCTTCCTGTCCAGCAGCAACAACAGATAATTTTGTAGGCTTATGAGGGCCTTCATAAATTCTGTCAAGATATTCTGGATCTGTAGCTTCCAGAAACATAGCCATTTTCACCTTCCAGGTTGAGTATTCTGCTGGCTTAAGAATAGGAACCCTGATTGTTTCATATCGACTCACAGTTGAAGGTTGAGCCTTCTCAGCACTAGAGCCTGATGTAGGAGGAGGAATTTCTGCCATTGATTATAGTTGTGTGTGTGTGTGGATCTTAAACTGTATTAAATTAACAGATCAAGCTCTGATACCAATTGTTAGGCCGAATACACACTTATAATCAACTAAGTATGAGAGAATAACAATAAGTTCTTTATAAACTTTAAAAACTGTTTGAATTAACTTCTCTCTCAGTGATGTAAATTATCACAGAGAGCTGCTTAGGTTACAATGAAAGATATTGTATTACACGATCGATACCCTACTAGGGTTAACCTAACTGTATTTATAAAATATACAGCTGCTATACAATCGATAATTGATACTCCTATAAATTAGCTATACAATTGATATCAATTACGATTGCTACTCGTCTCCTTAGTCAACTCAATCTCTTTGACAGCTATCCAATCTTCAAAGATATTGCTTCCTTAAATAATCTTCAATCACTGTTGACCAATAGACGCTGCCTCCAGACAGAGTTTAACAAACTCTGTCGAGCTTCCAACTGTCAGCGTATAACAAACTCTGTTCAGCTTCCAACTGTCAGAGTTTAACTAAACTCTGACTGCTTCCTATTTAAACTCTGTTTTTCCCTGCAAAACTTAAACACTGATATTAACCATATCAATTATATTTAACATATACGTGGTCACAAGTAATATAGATAAAATCAAGTTCGTTCCACAGAGATCTGGTTATGGTTATATTCAGTTAATGCACCTATTCAACAATGTATGGTTTTAATTCACTGCTAAGACCAATAACAATTGAGGTTTTAATTATCTAAATTAAACTAAGATGCAAATTATCAACTAAGAATTAATTAACTACTAAGAATTAAAACTGAATTACTTATATGAGAATAAACATGGGACCCTAACTTCATTATCTACTTCACTTAGAGTTTACGCCTTTAATCAATGCATGTTATGATTTTGATAACTGATCGAATAACACGAAACAAGTACACGCTACCTGTCAGCATACGTATACCAAACTACTCATACGTCCACAAAAGAGATAGAAGATGAATAGACACCAATTATGCTTAGACCCTATATGTCTATAGAATTTGAAAACATAACGGTTGAGAAACAAGTAGATCGAGATCAGTTGCTTGTCACGAGCGTTTGATCTTTCTCCCCTTCTCTCCCTTGCAATTCTATGCTATATTATGTAACTATGATTGATATAAATTACAATGAATCGATGTGTTTATATAGGCTTAGAAGCCTTGCTACACAAGAAACTACCTTACAAAACTAATAGAATTTGACTTGGTACTAGAAACTGCCAAAAATACGTTTACAACTCGAATTAGGGCAAAACGGTCAAAATTCAGCAAATCTGGCCGCACAGGGGCGCAGCCTGTGCAGTAACATTCTGTCCAAGGGCGCAGTCTGCGCACCTAGGGCGCAGTCTGCCCACTTTTTGATGATTTAGGGCGCAATCTGCGCTGTTATAGCGCAATCCACGGACTTGAATTCTGCCCAAACTTTGATTTTGCTTCAAACTTCTAGAAAATTTCCCAAGCTTCGCGTGGACTGCTTACGGGCCTCAAACGGACTTGTAGAACTCCAGATATGGCCAAAACAGTGGAGACTGCGCAACCTACCCGGAAATCTGAATTTTCCACAATTTGTTTATTTTCTCATCCGTTTTCTCTTCTGATTCTTTTGCCACTTCCCATTCTTCATTCCTTTGACTCATGAACCTTCACGGTAGCCTAGGGAAAGACTTCATTCCTCATTCCTATGATCAAATTCAACTCCAAAATTGACGAAACCATCAACCCTAATCGATATTTCATGAACTTGCGCAACTAAACAAAAACACATCAAAACTACAACAAACTTGAGACCAAGACAATCAATTTAAGACAATATGGAACGTTTCAAGTGGATATAAAATCCACTTATCACACCCCCAAACTTAAACCGATGCTTGTCCTCAAGCATAAACAACTAAACACTAACTAACTAACTAACTAGTACCACTTCCGTAGGTGATCACGGTTGCATTTGGCATATGCAACAAGCCCTTTAAACCCCCAGGTAGCCCTAGTGGACGAGTAAGGTCTCGTGAGGGCCTATAGCGAATGTACCCACAAAATCCAGTGCAATGCAATGCATTGCATGAATGCAACTACTATGAAAATGCAAAGATCCCCTTCAAACTAACCAAAACCAACTAGCAAGCAAATATCTCAAAGAATGCAACTAAATCCAAATAGAGCTCGACTAAGTCCCCGTATACTAACAATACATGAACAGAAACGTGCGTGTGTGCGATGCTCATCAGAAATACTCCCAAAACTAGATGAAAATCATACTTATTCTTCGCCAAGACAATCACAAGTTTATAAATAGAATAGACTGTAAACACTTCATAACCTAAAAACACCTCCATCCTTATCCAAGGTAGACAAGAATCCATGCTTAATTACTAACAACTACGACACAAAATATACAAGCATGCTTATTTAACCGTGCAATGGATGAGACCCCAAAAGGCTTATACAATAATACCCATGTAGCGAGCGTTGGGTCAGTGGATCCCAGACTATACAAGCCTTAGGTCACTAGGCACAAAGTCCCCGCGAACTTAATTGCTCGAGTATTAAAGAGCTCACCCTCGTTAATTTTGCATATAAACAATCACATAACTTTTTTTTTCAATGCAATCTGGAATGAGAATTCTCAATTCCAACCCTAGACTACTCATATAAATATGAGCCGGCTACTAGCCATTTGACACCTAGTCTTTATTGACAATTAATTACAACTAGCATGAAATCCCTGGTTTCCCCCAAATTTAGACTTTAGTTCTCCTATGCCATCAAGGGAATAACGAAAATTCTAAATATAATCAAGTGATTAAATCTCAAAACAACCAAACAAGCATGACCTCAACCTAGCCCAAAAGCAAACGATGAGACTGTGTAAAAATTGTGTTTCTGAAACATGCATGTCAATTTCGTAAAAACTATAAATCAACCCTCTACTCATCATTACCACAGTCAATAAAACATCTACCTACCAATCAGAATTGGCTCATCCTAAGGGATCATGAAAAATGCATGCCATGAAAATGCAACTAAAATGAACTCACATGGTATACGAAAATAAAAATAGAATGTCCTATATGAAATAACGTAGATAACACGAACATACATGCATGAACTACCACTAATATGCAAAATATGATATCTATATGAACACAATAACACATAATCACAAATAACTACAAATACACTACTTATCCCCCAAACCACCCCCAAACTTGAAAGATTCAATGTCCACATTGAATGAAAGTAAAGACGAGGGATAGTAGAACATACCTACTCATCGGAACCACATGGGTTGCCTCCCATGAAGCGCTCTTGTTTAAAGTCTTTAGCTAGACATGGCAATGGCTTTTCTCTTGAAAATTTCGACACCGTATCTCTATATGGCCATTTAATTATCTTTTCCGGAGCTACAACCTTGATGAAAAATTTTAGCCTTCTTTGCTCCTCAAAAGTCTCAGTAACAATGTTCACTCCACTACCTGACAAGTTAGCAACAATAATAATAAGCAAAGCATGAAAAAACACACCTAGAGGGGGGGTGAATAGGTGTATATGACAAATTATACCAGTTTCTAAATTTATGAAAACTTCTGTTGAAATTAGTTTATTTTGCTGTCTAGTCAGCTAGCTAAGATGCAGTAAAACATGACTGTGAGCAAGCTGAAATGATAAATGCAGTGTAGAAATATAAAGACAGAAATTAAACAACACACGAGTTTTAGCCAGGTTCGACCCCTATCTTCTACGGTCTACTTCCTGGTCCCTTACCAACTGGTAAGAGAATATATTATTGATCAATGAAAATACCGATTACAAGATCAACTAATATATCTCCCTTTCTCACCCTTGCTGGCAGCTAGCTAACTGGAACCCCTGTTCTTGAACTAAATGCTCTCTAAGACCTATACTTCCCAAGTACACTCTTCTCTAGCAAACTAGTTCCCAACCCTTGTTACCACGTTAGCTCAGCTATCAACAACACTTTACACTTGAACAAATAAAGCAATGTTTTTGTTTACAACTCAAATAATCGAACTCTCTCAATATACTCTCGGTAATGAAAATGAGTTCTCTTTGAAATCTGGAAATGAATTGCAGGAGTTGTGCTTGTGTATTCTCTTGTAGTGTGTTGTCCTTGTTTTGCAGATATCTCATGAATATATATAGAAGCACGCAGCACATCAAAATCTTCAAGGACGCTCCCACGTTCATGCCATCATGAATTGATCAGATTTGTGGAGTGCTAAGATTCCTTTAATGCCGTTGCTAGTAAACTTTGCAGAGCCTGTTGAATATCTTCTAGTGGCTGAGCATAAGTGAAAATGTTAAAAAGGAATTGTAATGTTTGTGAGTATAGCCGAAGCATGTGCTTAGTACACTTACAATATTCCTAGACAATGTGTAGTGGTGTAATTATGAGACATGCTTTCTAATAAACTATTAGAAGAAAGATAACGGTTATTAAGGAGTAAAACCTTTAGATTTAATCAAAGACCCTGAATAGAATATTCTCATGCTAGACAAGATATAATGGAGCACATGAGTGCTAAATTGTTTAATCAATATTTTGTCAAAAGCAATCCTTATATTAAGATAACATATCTTGAAATATTCTCTGTGTCTAGAACAAGTAATTGAGCAATAGCAATGATATGAATATGCTCTAACACGTTTTAATCAATTTTATGCAATTAATAATCAAGATGAAAAACTTGACAAGCAGTTTTTCTGGACGCCCAGGCAGCTAGCTGATGAGCACAAATTCTATAAACTCAGCTTGCTTATATAACACTTAAGTTTTATAACAAACATCTCAGCTTACTGATTAGAGATATTTAGCTATTTAATTAAGTCCTGCAAAACAAAGTTAGAGCACAACCAAACAGCTAGCTATAACATTCGGTTACAAGCTTATCAGCTTGCTGACAGAGTGATCATCAAAACTATAAGGCTATCAAAGCAGATGATTGGCACGAATATACATACCTTAAGTGATCTGGTGGTTTAAGCTCGAGTTTGGAAGCTTCTTCAACAAGATGATTAACTACCAAAGGCTGACCTAGAATGGAAATAAATGGACTAGGAACGAAAGTGGGTGGTTCACCAACAGAAGTCTTAACAACAGACTTAGGATCAAACGAACTATCCTCAAGATTTGACCATGAAACCACCTCATCACGCAGCACCTTAGAATCCCAAAGATCAGCCACGCCTAATTCCTCACCTTCAGTATCAGACTTTCCGTGTAAAGCATTGTCTAAGGGGTTCGACTTGCCAAAACACTCTTCCTCCTCTATCGGAAATTCCAAGAGTCTCTTTGGATATGGAGGAGGAGGGTAGATCTGATTGATATTTGTAGATTGCTCCGGAGAAGCCTTCTCAACAGATTCCTTGCTCTTTTCCACTTCTTTTACTAGTTGATCAGCTACCAAGTCAGATTTTTCAATTTCGGGCACTGCAGAATTTTCAACCTGCTGATTCGAACATCTTCATCTTCCTCAACTACTGATTTTGGATCTGATGTAACCTTTCCTGATCTCAAAGTTACTGCCTTCACCTGTTCTTTGCTTTCCCTTCTGCCTGGATTAGCCTCCGTATCGCTAGGAAGAGTTCCTTGTTGCCTACTAAGTAAGGCACTAGTAATCTGCCCAATCTGATTTTCCAAATTCTTAAACGAGACAGCATTGCTTTTAAACAACAACCTCAATTCTTCCAATTCAGATTCGTCATAAGTGGAATTCCCAGACCCAACATATGATTGTTGTTGCTGAAAACCCAGAGGTTGTGATTGCCATGGGGCATACTGCTTCTGAAAATTCTGGTGATTGTAAGGCTGTGCTCCATATTGTTGACCAGGATACTGCTGATAAAGTTGTTGTGGTTTTAGCATGCCACCTTGATTGTTGCTCCAGCTGAAATCAGGATGGTTTCTATTGTAAAGATGATAGGTGGCAGGAGCTGGTTGCGAAGGTCGCTGAAAATTGCTCACCCACTGTGCCGATTCATAAGAGATAGCACACTGATTCGTCTCATGTGCGCCCGCACATAGCTCACAAACACTAGCCACCTGCTGAACTTCATAGTAAGTTAGAAAATCCATCTTTCAAGTCAACGCCTTCAACTGAACTGCTATAGCTGTAGCTGCACCACCAAGATCTATATTCGCTCTCTAACAAGTACTTGAAACACCAACGAACTACAAAAGAATAGATGAGAAAAACAATCCGAGTCAGTGAACGCTAACGACCACTGATGACAAGCACATAAACTAAAAACAAAACACCGATGATCCCCGGCTGCGGCGCCAAAAACTTTTTTACACAATATCACGCAAGTATACGTGCTCATAAGTAATATAGATAAAATCAAGTTCGTTCCACAGAGTTCTGGTTATGGTTCTATTCAGTTAATGCACCTATTCAACAATGTATGGTTTTAATTTACTGTTAAGACAAATAACAATTGAGGTTTTAAATATCTAAATTAAACTAAGATGCAAATTATCAACTAAGAATTAATTAACTACTGAGAATTAAAACTAAATTACTTATATGAGAATAAACATGGGACCCTAACTTCATTATCTACTTCACTTAGAGTTGACGCCCTTAATCAATGCATGTGATGATTTTGATAACTAATCGAATAACACGAAACAAGTACACGCTACCTGTCAGCATACGTATACCAAACTACTCATACATCCACAAAAAAGATAGAAGATGAATAGACACTAATTATGCTTAGACCCTATATGTCTATAGAATTTGAAAACATAACGGTTGAGAAACAAGTTATTCATATTGATCACATAGGGCAATATAAGTATTTCATCTTATACTACGAATCATATTGATAACCAATTATGAACCTATGCTAGCATGGCAAGTTCTAAATCTCAAGATCCACTTTCACTTCACAAGGGATTAACAATTCAATTTAGATGTTAGCTACGCATCTAAAAGCATTAAGATTGACCATACAAGGATATTAAGAATTCATCACACACAGATCTTTAAAGCATTCACACTACTAAGCTACATAGATAAATCCGTTAGAATCCCATGACAACGATTATTTCATAATTGAACCGTTCGTCACCATGGGATTTGATGAAAACATGGTATGAAACAAAATATGAATGAAAATAAGAATATTATTAAAACAAAGAGTAAAAAATAAATCTAGAATCCAGAATAACGCCTAAGAAAAGAACACAAAAGATGAAGTAGATCGAGATCCGTTGCTTGTCATGAGCGTTTGATCTTTCTCCCCTTCTCTCCTTTGCAATTCCATGCTATATTATGTAACTATGATTGATATAAATTAAAATGAATCGATGTGTTTATATAGGCTTAAGAAGCCTTGCTACACAAGAAACTACCTTACAAAACTAATAGAATTTGACTTGGTACAGGAAACTGCCAAAAATACGTTTACAACTCGAATTAGGGCAAAACGGTCAAAATTCAGCAAATCTGGCCGCACAGGGGCGTAGCCTGCGCACCTAGGGCGCAGCCTGCGCAGTAACATGCTGTCCAAGGGCGCAGTCTGCGCACCTAGGGCGCAGTCTGCGCACCTAGGGCGCAGTCTGCCCAGTTTTTGATGATTTAGGGCGCAGTCTGCGCTGTTAGGTCGCAGTCTGCGCACTCGAATTCTGCCCAAACTTTGATTTTGCTTCAAACTTTTAGAAAATTTCCCAAGCTTCGCGTGGACTACTTACGGGCCTCAAACGGACTTGTAGAACTCCAGATATGGCCAAAACAGTGGAGACTGCGCAACCTACCCAGAAATCCGAATTTTCCACAATTTATTTATTTTCTCATCCGATTCTTTTGCCACTTCCCGTTCTTCATTCCTTTGACTCATGAACCTTCATGGTAGCCTAGGGAAAGACTTCATTCCTCATTCCTATGCTCAAATTCAACTCAAAAATTGACGAAAACATCAACCCTAATCGATATTTCATGAACCTGCACAACTAAACAAAAACACATCAAAACTACAACAAACTTGAGACCAAGACAATCAATTTAAGCCGATATGGAACGTTCCAAGTGGATATAAAATCCACTTATCAAATCCCCGCATTACTTGGCGGGTTTTTGTAACTTGTAATCCTTAAAAAATCAATATTAGCTTCTAAAAGAGAAGCTAAACTTTCATCTACATAATGAAATCTGCACTAACACAATAATAATACTAAAAAACAGAACTCCAAACTAACATATGTTACACAAAGCACTTTATATCAATTTCATTATATATGTCTCAGCTTTGTAACTTAAACAACAAATCTAACACCGAAAAGTGCTTTGTAAACAATAAATCAGAGAAATTCCAAGGGAGAGAGAGCGATATATATATATATATATATATATATATATATATATATATATATATATTATTGCACATATATACATATATATATATATATATATATATCATCTGCTTCTCTTCATTCAATAGCTTCTCTATTATCGATTCCCAATCACCCATGCCTTCCTGTAAATCACGATTTAGAACCAAAATTAATTAGTACACAGATATACATATACAGTGAGATCTAAATTGATAGGATTGAGAATTTATCATCTTGAACTGGATTTAGAAATTGAATGTGTGTGATTGAGAGAATATGAAACCCTAAGCGAGAGCGAGAGCGAGAGAGATTGAGATTTGAGACTAAGAGTGGATTGAATTTGGGGAAATAAAAGAGTGAAGTACGTTTGGGTTCAAATAATTTACACGTCTGTTGATAAATGGAGACAATTATATACGTCGGAGTTTAAGAAGGATGATGTAAAAAGAATCTATATACGTCACCTTTTACTCAACCGACGTATATAATAGCATTATATACGTCGCCTTTTCCTCAACCGACATATATAGTAGCATTATATACGTCGCATTTTCCTCAACCGACGTATATAGTATCATTATATACGTCGCCTTTTCCTCAACCGACGTATAATGTTATCATATACGTCAGCTTTTTCTCCAACCGACGTAAAAAAGGTTTAAAAATGTAAATATACGTCGCCTTTAGGTGGAACCGACGTATATAAGTATTTTATACGTCGCCTTTGGGCAGAACCGACGTATAATAGGCAACGTAAAAGATCATTTTTGTACTAGTGAAATCATATTAAAATCATAAATAACTTACATATAACTTACACATAACATACACCAGAAAGATGTCTCAAAATCATATTTATATCATAAATCAATCGAAAATACTTACTCGAAAATTATAAACTCAAATATCATACAAAATAGACCACTGAAGATAAAATTCAGAACTTACCAGTCCCAAAGAAAGGCAATTTACTCTATAAATATGAACTCAAATGAAAAATTATAAAACAAAGAACTTGTAGAGAATTACGAGACCGTTCCAGAATGGTAAGGCTCGTTAAAAACAGAGAGGCAACGAATTCAGAAACAATGAAAATGAGGACTGTAATAACAGAATCAGGCACTGATCACAGTAGTATTTCGATATTTAAGACATCGAAATCACAGAATTGGTCAGCGGAACATAAATACAAAACACGGAGTTCGAAATGAGCTTTCCAGAATGGTAGCGCTCATAATTATTGAACAAATATACAATTTACTATGAATTTACGAAGTTAGGACATGCTAACAGGAATCAACACACTAGATAACAAAAATGTAGATTTTGACCAACATACAAGCAGAGTTTCACAAAGCACAGAGAATGAAAGTTGTAGATAATTCAAATATCTTTCCATAGAGTCCAATAACATAACATTCTGATGAATAACGAATCAGATACGAATTTTACAAGAAATCAGAATTGCTAGGAATCGAACATACAAATTTCGAAAAATGATACAAAGGCAAAGAGTAAAGAAAACATATCCGTACCTTAAAGCTTAATGATTATCACTAATTCTCAACAAATTCAGCCCCTCCAAGCCAAGAACCCTAAATTATATAACATAAAAATTATAAGTTCTCACCTAAAGAAAGATGATTACGTACACACGTACAAACATAAAAATCGTTTATCCCTTCCTCGAACTCGAAACTTCTTAGTATCCAATTAGGTTTTGCTAATCTCCTTTTCTCTTTCTCCTCTTCTCTCTTCTCCTTCCTCCCTAATCTAAAAAGTAACGTATGACTATTTTTCCTTGATTTTCTTAAAACCTTTACTCTTGTTTTTTTTACAACTCTCTCTCTTTTTCTATTTTTATTTTTAAAACCTCCATTTTTTTTATTCTCCCAATTGATTAATAACACACCAAACAACATCCTAATTATAAAATAAACAAATCTTCACACATAAAATAATATTAAAAATAATAAACTAATATTTTCTAATCCTTAATATTAAATAATATAACTAAAGAAATCATTAAAAAAATACGGGATGTTATATTCTTCCCTCCTAATAGAAATTTACCTTGCGCACATCTGCTCAAATAGGTAGGGTAACGTGCACTAACAATTTCTCCGATCGTCTAAGTAGCTTAAATGTTGATGTTGTGCTGACCCGAATCATCGTTCAGTGGAATTTGCTACTGCTCTTCACGCTCATTACTACAATCTTATGTATGGTGTTCGATCTACACGTGTAAAGACATCACGTTTCTCTAAAACATTCTTTCCCTCGATGGCCACAACCACTAACTCATGCATCGATCGCTTACTCGTCAATAACCTGAAAGTATCCGCTGATACAATTAAACGTCATTGACCTCTTACATTGCTGTCTTCCGAAAATCTCGCTTTCTACTTTTGTACTCAATGATTCAAATATTTACGAACAATATGCTGTATGCGGTAGAGCATCCACAAACCACCTATATCTACTAGGTCTCGTCATTACTAAACACGACTAAAGATCGCACGTAAAGATGATAGTTAATCACGCAGAGAAATCAAAGGAACACGAAGCGAATAATATTCTTAACTAACGATCCATCACATGATCTGCCCACACTCACAGGTCAAACCTAAAGGCAAGTCTAATGCTCAAACTCTATCTTACAACTACCCAAGCCTCACAAATGGAGCCTAAAGGCAAGTCTACAGAATCATAAAACCTTAGCTCTGATACCAACTGTAACATACCGACTTTTCGGACTATTAATTCTAAACCAAAACTAAAATAAAATACAATTTATTCAACCAAAATTTTGTTACAAATAAAACTGTTATAAATGTGGAGCTAACGGTGACACTCGAAAGGTCAATCTAATCCGAACCTAATATCCTCGAACTCGAATGCTATCCAACTCGATCTTACACTGACCCTAAAAATTGTAAATAATGAGCTACACAGCCCAGTAAGAAAACAAATCGAACTAACCAGTGGATCAGTAAGTTTCACAAAAATATTTTACAAATTTCCACAAATCAAAGTTCACAATTTCATAGTTCGTAAATCATAGTTTCAGAATCCAAATTCAAAAACATAAAATAAATTCCACAGTTTGTTAAGGTCATAATTACCTATTGACACAGTGTCATAGGTTCATAAGTGTCAATAATGCGCCCCTTACTATGGTATCATAAAGTGTGCACTCCCGAAGGCATCATAATAAGCACGCCCTAGTAAGGTATCATAGGCTAGTTCCGGAACTATACGCAATTACTAACGGGTTCATAAGTCTTAGCTAGCTGGGAATTCTTATATCTAAAAATTCACACTTGATCCAAATTTTCCAAATTTTCACAACAAAAATATTGTAAATATAAAACATTTCAATATAAAAACATTTTAAAAATATATCGGAAAGCACGAAATGTTAACTTACCTCAATTTCCCAACCAAGAAATCACACAATCCTATAACACATTTATATTTGACCATTAGTACCTATTTAAAACCATTCAATACGAAACCATAAACTTATATACAATATTCTACTTACTACGCGAGACAACTAAACTCTTAATTCTGATCAAACTTGTAATTAACTATTTTAGCTCTCTAAACGATATTTTCTGGAAAAACTCATAACATGAAAGTTGTAGAGGACGAAAAACCCATTCCAGAAAGATAAGTATCTTCTAAAACAGATTTATAAAGAATCCATAATTAAATAAAACGTTTTCTGACTGAATTTTCAAACCTGAAAAATGAGATCTGGATATATTTTACACATTAGAGAATAGTTCGAGACATAATCTAAGAAAACAAAAAGAACGAAAGTTTTAGAAAATTGAAAGAGCTTTCCGAATATTTAAAAATCATCCAAATCCGACTTAAATTGAATTTTATAGAAATATTTTAAGTTGCTGTTGTGAATTCTCGTAACAGTAAAAAATGATTTTACAAAATCCAGTTTTTAGCATACTTAGACTCCGAGTTTAGAAAATGTTCCTGAAATGAGACTTGTAGAAAATGAAAAGAGCTTTCCAGAAAGTCCATAATCATCGAATTCTGACTTAGAATGAATTAACTATGGATTTTACAAGATGACTAAATATTCTATATAAATCCTGCGAATTTTAATGACAAATATGAAGAAGGGGATAAACAGGGATCATACCTTAACGAGAGACAAACTGAAAAATTTGATCTTGACGGCTCAAAAAAATTATGAATGAACTGAGAAGAACACAATATATATAATCTTTTTGAAACCCCTGATCATATTCTTAATAAAATCCTTATCAAATTAGAAATTATTATTGTAATCCAGCCCATATTCTAAATCCTTATCAAATTTTAATCAATTATAATTATCTATTATCTAATATTTATTAATCTAAAAATACAGGATATTACATACTACCCTCCTCAAAAAAAAAAATTTGGTCCCCAAATTTTCTAAACATTTCTAATTCTCCTTGATTCATTACTCGCACGATCCTAAAATACGCACCCACAGGTCAAACCTAAAAGGTAGTCTACAGGAAAATAACCTAGAGCTTTGATACTAACTATAACATCCCTAACAAATTCTCCTTAATATTTTTTCAAAATTCGTATCTAATTCATCATTTATTAGATCATTATGATTTTAGACTCGTTGGAAAGATAATTTTATTATCTTTGTTTTTCGTTCTTTACGTTTTCTGAGATTCTGCTTGTAAGTATGTCAAAATCTACCGTTTGTGTAATCTGGTGGGTTTTTACAGTTGATATTAGAGCTCTAGGTTATTTTCGTGTAGACTGCCTAATAATTTGACTTGTGGGTAATTTCGGTAGCTCGCGAATTTTCGAGATAGGTGTGGTTCTAGAAATATTATGATTTTTGAGAATTTGGGGACCAAATTCCTTTAAGGAGGGTAGTTTGTAACATCCAAGGTTTTTAGATTAATTTTAGTAAATAATTTGATAATTTAGTATTAATAATTTAGGATTTAAAATTATAGCATTTTTTAATTTTTGAGGAGTTATTGCAGAAAATCATTAAAAATTGAAGATTAATAGGTTGTAACTCATAACTGATTTTCAAGTTTTGAATTTAGGCTAAAAATTAGTAATTTTTTTCAGTTATAAGAAGATATATCATTAAAGAGTAATTATTAAGGATAATAATTAGATATAGGATAACGTATGTATATTATATAGAAAATAGAGAAAGATTGAGATGTCAAACATTAGAAAACCCTAGCAAGATAATACAATCGGGCAAAGGAAGAAAAAGAAACGCCGAGAGAGAGAGAGAGAGAGAGAGAGAGAGAGAGAGAGAGAGAGAGAGAGAGAGAGAGAGAGAGGAGAAGAGTGAGAGAAGAGGAAGACTCATAAGAGCAAGAGAAGAGGAAGACTCATAACAAGATTAAAAAGAGGGGTTAACGATTCTTTAATTCTTTTGATATTCGTGTTAATTCATGTGTATTGTGTTTGATTGATTTTGATTATGTTAAGGATTTTTGTTAGTCTCTTGAGTTTATGTGTATGTGGTAATGCTTTATTTCATAATCTGATAGATATATATATATCCTTTAGTTCTTTGTTATATTTTTGTTGTCTTTGTATGACAACTTCGATTTTGTATGCATAGCATATTTGGATTCTGAATTCTTGTAAAATTTGTATTTGATTCGTTATTCATCGCAATTTAATGAAATTATACTTTCTGGAAAGGTATTTTAATTATCTACAACTTTGATTCTTTGTGTTTTTCGAAATTTGGCCTGTAAATATGAGTTTTCTGTGATTTGGTGACATGCTGGTGTGTTTTCGAAATTGAGAAGGCTAACTTCAAAAATTCATAATAAATTAAGTTTTTATCCAAAAATTAGGAGCGATATCATTCTAGAAAGATATTTTCGTGCTCTACGTTTTTAGTTTGCATTACTCCATCAAATTCTGTGATTTTGAAGTCTTAAATAGCAAAATACTAGGGAAGTCAAGGTCTGATTATATTCTGCAGTCCACAAATATCTACTTTCTGAATTTGTTACTTGGTTGTTTTTATCGAGCCTTACCATTATGGAAAGGTCTCAGTATTGTCTACGTTTTTCGTGTTTTGTACTTTTTCAGATAAAGTTAGTTTCATAGAGTAATTTGCTAATTTCTAGAACTAGTCTGGGCTGATTTTGTTAACAATGTTCTATTTTGTAAGATATTTTGGTGTGTGATTTTTGGAATTTTCTTCGAGTAAGTTATATGTATTCGCCGCATGAGTTATATTAAGGTGTGTGCTTATTTGCTTTATTTGACTGCTAATAGATAATGAATTAATATTTAGGATTTTTTGTGATTTTATTTTCAGGGTATGACATCGATGTTGAGGTAAGTAACTTTTCGTTGCTCATTAGTATTATTAAATCTATTTTTATTCGATTAAATATTGTTTTATTCGAAACATGTGATCGATGTGAATTCTGAAAATTGTGACATCGAAAATCAATTTTAGAAAAGACTCTTAGAAATCCTCAGTTTTAGTTGCGTATCGAATTATAGAATCCGGTCACTGGATAGTGTGACGCATAGAACTAGTTTACGCACGTTCCGGAACACATAGATACCTTGTTGAGTCTGACTTAACGAGGGATGTAAACTAGCCCCCATCGAACTATAGAAGCCGTGTCAATGGCATAGTGTGACCGTAATTTAGAACTGTGGGAATAAAATGTGATTTTACTGTTAAGATTCTTTTATCGATTTATAGATTTAGAACTTTTATTTTTTTTAAAGTATTAGCCGTCGGTGATAGTTACTTGCTGAGCTTTGCAGCTCATTGTTTTAATATATTTCAGGTTACTAAGTTTTGGATCGAATAAGGATGTGAACTTGTGGATTTTGTGCTACCGGATTGGAAAAGATTTACCATATTATTGAATAATTTCAGTTTTTAATTAGACATTGATTATTGAATTTGTGTAGCTGCGTTTCTAATTTGATTGTTTCAGATTATTATGTTGACTTTCGGTTTGACTTTCACTAATTTCGGATTTATTGAATAAATAATTGTATTTTATTTTAGCTTAGAATTTAGAAATATTATAACGAAAATTCGGGTTTTTACAGTTAACATCCCTAACAAATACACTTAATTTTAAAATCCACTAAAAATCGTATAAAACAATACAACTTATCAAAATCCAATATCTTACAATTCATAATTAAAATACACCTAAATTCTCCAAATATCGCAACTCGCACTCTTCCCAATAAGTAGCCCACCTAAATATGATCACCCTCCAGGAGAAAAAAAAAGGGCAAACAAACAAAGATCCGCAGTGAGCGAAAGGCTCATACACGGATATGAAGCAAAGCACAAGCTGAACAAAATTAAATACGATGAAAATATAACTGAACAAAGATTAAGATCATGATGTTAAGAACAAAAGTGAATATCTGAATAAAGAACAATGAGACATAGCGATTAAGATAATATAAAATGAATACTCAACTCACAATATAAAAACAAGTGCTCACAAATCAAAATATATTATTCTTATAAATAATAATCACAATTAATCACGAAAGTACAACCGATAATATATAATCATACTCTTACATATACTCTTACACTTAAAAATTATATCCAAAGTAATTTACTTACTAACATGGGAGACAATCTTACATAAACAGGGGCATAGCACAAAGCAAATACCACCCAAATTCAAACAGGGATCGCAGGGCAATAAGCACATGCTACCCAGAATGACCAAACACACACAAACAGACTAGTCATGAATATACGTGTTCCATTACTCCGGCAACACGCCCATGCTATTTATACACCGCATAGAAAGTGCCAAACACGAGATTATCCGCTCGCGACGGATGTATCACGAACTCTCAAATCATATTAAAATCACAAATAGCTTACATATAACTTATACATAACATACTCCATAAAGATGTCTCAAAATCATATTTATATCATAAATCAATCGAAAATACTTACTCGAAAATTATAAACTCAAATATCATACAAAATAGACCACTAAAGATAAAATTCAGAACTAACCAGTCCAAAAGAAAGGAAATTTACTCTATAAATATGAACTCAAATGAAAAAGTATAAAACACATAACTTGTTGAGATTCCGAGACCTTTCCAGAATGGTAATGCTCGTTAAAAACAGAGAGGCAACGAATTCAGAAACAATGTAAATGCGGACTGCAATAACAGAACCAGGCACTGATCATAGTAGTATTTCAATATTTAAGATATCGAAATCACAGAATTGGTCAGCGAAACATAAATACAAAACACGGAGGTCGAAATGAGCTTTTCAGAATGGTATCGCTCATAATTATTGAACAAATATACAATTTACTATGAATTTATAAAGTTAGGACATGCTAAGAGGAATCAACACACCAGATAACAAAAAGGCAGATTTTGACCAACATACAAGCAGAATTTCACAAAACACGGAGAATGAAAGTTGTATATAATTCAAATATCTTTCCATAGATTCCAATAACATAACATTTTGATGAATAACGAATCAGATACGAATTTTACAAGAAATCAGAATTGGTAGGAAGCGAACATACAAATTTCGAATAATGATACAAAGGCAAAGAGTAAAGAAAACATATCCGTACCTTAAAGCTTAATGATTATCACTAATTCTCAACAAATTCAGCCCCTCCAAGCCAAGAACCCTAAATTATATAACATAAAAATTATAAGTTGTCACCTAAAGAAAGATGATTACGTACACACGTACAAACATAAAAATCGCTTATCCCTTACCTCGAACTTGAAATTTCTTAGTATCCAATTAGGTTTTGCTAATCTCCTCTTCACTTTCTCCTCTTCTCTTTTCTCCTTCCTCCCTAATCTAAAAATTAACGTATGACTCTTTTTCCTTGGTTTTCTTAAAACCTTTACTCTTGTTTTTTTTTACAACTCTCTCTCTTTTTCTATTTTTATTTTTAAAACCTCCATTTTTTTTATTCTCCCAATTGACTAATAACCCACCAAACAACATCCTAATTATAAAATAAACAAATCTTCACACATAAAATAATATTAAAAATAAAAAACTAATATTTTCTAATCCTTAATATTAAATAATATAACTAAAAAAATCATTTAAAAAATAAGGGATTTTACATTCTTCCCTCCTAATTAGGGGTGATCATTCGGTCGGTTCGGTTAGAAACCGAACCGAATAACAAAAACCGAATAACCGAAATCCGATTTTTATCAAACCGAACCGAACCGATTTATCAGTAGAAACCAAACCGAAAAATCGAAAAACCGAACCGAAATATTTCGCCAAAACCGAACCGAACCGATTTAAAAAAAATATATATAACATTATTTTTTTTAATTTTAAAATTAATTTTAATAGCAAATATATTAAAATATGTAACAATTAAAATAAAAATAAAACACAAACTATCAATTTAAATATTTAAACTTAATTTTGAATTAATTAAATCATGCATATATAAAATATAAACATATACATATATAATATAAATAAAATATATATATAATTCGGTTATTTCGGTTTGAACCGAAGTTTTTAAAAAAAATCGAACCGAAATAAATTTCGGTTTAAACCGAAAAACCGAATTAACCGAAATTTTCAGAAAAATACAATCCAAACCGAACCGAAATTCAACATTTCGGTTCGGTTTTTCGGTTTCGGTTCGGTTTTGCTCAGCCCTACTCCTAATAGAAATTTCATCCTCGAAATTTACCTTGCACACATCTGCTCAAATAGGTAGGATAACGTGCACTAACAATTTCTCTGATCGTCTAAGTAGCTTAAATCTTGATGTTGTGCTGACCCGAATCATCGTTCAGTGGAATTTGCTACTGCTCTTCACGCTCATTACTTCAATCATAAGTATGGTGTTCGATCTACACGCGTATAGACATCACGTTTCTCTAAAACATGCTTTCCCTCGATGGCCACAACCACTAACTCATGCATCGATCGCTTACTCGTCGATAACCTGAAAGTATCCGCTGATACAATTAAACGTCATTGACCTCTTACATTGTTATCTTCCGAAAATCTCGCTTTCTAATTTGCACTAGAATAATTTAAAAACAGACATCGTCCTTCTTGTTGTACTTAATGATTCAAATATTTACGAACAATATGCTGTATGTGGTAGAGCATCCACAAACCACCTATATTTACTAGGCCTCGTCATTACTAAACACGACTAAAGATCGCACGTAAAGATGATATTTAATCACGCAGAGAAATCAAAAGAACACGAAGTGAATAATATTCTTAACTAACGATCCATCACACGATCTGCCCACACTCACAGGTCAAGCCTAAAGGCAAGTCTAATGCTCAAACTATATCTTACAACTACCCAAGCCTCACAAATGGAGCCTAAAGGCAAGTCTACAGAATCATAAAACCTTAGCTCTGATACCAACTGTAACAGACAGACTTTTCGGACTATTAATTCTAAACCAAAACTAAAATAAAGTACAATTTTTTCAACCAAAAGTCTGTTACAAATAAAACTCTTACAAATGTGCAGCTAACAGTGACAATCGAAAGGTCAATCTACTCCGAACCTAATATCCTTGAACTCGAATGCTATCCAACTCGATCTTACACTGAACCTGAAAATTGTAAATAATGAGTTACAGAGCCGAGCAAGAAAACAAATCGAACTAACCAGTGGATCAAGTAAGTTTCACAAAAATATTTTACAAATTTCCGTAAATCAAAATTCACAATTTCATAGTTCGTAAATCATAGTTTCAAAATCAAAATTCGAAAATGTAAAATAAATTCCACAGTTCGCTAAGGTCACAAATACCTATTGACACAGTGTCATAGGTTCATAAATGTCAGTAATGCGCCCCTTACTAAGGTATCATAAAGTGTGCACTCCCGAAGGCATCATAATAAGCACACCCTAGTAAGGTATCATAGCCTAGTTCCGGAACTATACTCAATTACTAATGGGTTCGTAAGTCATAGCTAGCTGGGAGTTCTTATATCTAAAAATTCACACTCTTGATCTATATTTTCGTAACAAAAATATTGTAAATATAAAACATTTCAATATAAAAACATTTTAAAAATATATCGGAAAGCAAGAAAAGTTAACTTACCTCAATTTCGCAACCAAGAAATCACACAATCCTATAACACATTTATATTTGACCATTAGTACCCAATTAAAACCATTCAATATGAAACCATAAATTAAATACAATATTCTACTTACTACGCGAGACAATTAAACTCTAAATTCTGATCAGACTT
Source organism: Saposhnikovia divaricata (assembly GCA_036435485.1). Classification (NCBI taxonomy): domain Eukaryota; kingdom Viridiplantae; phylum Streptophyta; class Magnoliopsida; order Apiales; family Apiaceae; genus Saposhnikovia; species Saposhnikovia divaricata. The sequence continues at coordinate 65,839,971 of CM071598.1, forward strand.
GTAATTAACTATTTTAGCTCTCTAAACTATATTTTCTGGAAAAACTCATAACATGAAAGTTGTAGAGGACGAAAAACCCATTCCAGAAAGATAAGTATCTTCTAAAACAGATTTATAAAGAATCCATAATTAAATAAAACGTTTGCTCACTGAATTTTCAAACCTGAAAAATGAGATCTGGATATATTTTACACATTCGAGAATAGTTCGAGACATAATCTGAGAAAACAAAAAGAACGAAAGTTTTAGAAAATTGAAAGAGCTTTCCGAATATTTAAAAATCATCCTAATCCGACTCAGATTGAATTTTATAAAAATATTTTAAGTTGCTGTTGTAAATTCTCGTAACAGTAAAAACTGATTTTACAAAACCCAGTTTTTAACATACTTAGACTCTGAGTTTGGAAAATGTTCCTAAAACGTGACTTGTAGAAAATGAAAAGAGCTTTCCAGAAAATCTAGAATCATCGAATTCTGAATTGGAATGAATTGTCTACGTATTTTACAAGATGACTAAATATTCTATATAAATCCTGCTCATTTTAATGACAAATATGAAGAAGGGGATAAACAGGGATCATACCTTAACGAGAGATAAACTGAGAATTTGATCTTGACGGCTCAAAAAAATTATGAATGAACTGAGAAGAACACAATATATAATCTTTTTGAAACCCTTAATCATATTCTTAATAAAATTCTTATTCTAGCCCAACTCATATTAGAAATTATTATTCTAATCCAACCCATATTCTAAATCCTTATCAAATTTTAATGAATTATAATTATCTAATATTTCTTAATCTAAAAATACAGGATATTACACATATGATATGCATTTATCATATTTCTTGTACCAACAAATAATTCATTTGCGTATATATCATTCAAATTTTTGTAAATTTTTAGAGAAACAATATTTAACCTCATTTATAGTGCTCGTCTAAATATATTTGAACATCATAATTGCAATCTCATACAATCTAAATCAATGATCGGTATTATAAATTCTGCAAATTTACTATTACGATGCTTAAAAACTTGGTACTAAAACTCTTAAGAAACTTAATGAAATGGAAGCAAAAAACAAAAATATTAAAGAAAAGGTTTATCATCAACTAAAACACTGATGATAATCCCTAAATTAGAAACAGCCGCAGCAGAATTGAACATGAAAAGAATAAAAATCAAAACCCTACCGCAAGATCCATGCAAAAACATGATATTTAATTCAAAGTTAGATGATTACTTTAAAGAAGCTTTACGAATTGATGATAGATGGAGGTCCAAAGCAATCACCACGCAGCCCTCTTCGAGATCTATGTTGCCAAAGTAGTCCACATGAACGATTGATCGTCCAACGATCACCGGAGCCGGTACTAGATGAAGATCCCACCTCTCTCTCTCTCTCTCTAGCCTCTCAAACGTTTTGAGCAGCTAGGGTTTTTCTCTAAAACCGAATTGCAAAGTATGACCCTAAACAATACATCATAATGAATTTATAGGGAAGAGAGATTGGACTAAAATCCGAAATCGTTTGGGCTTCTCTAAACCAATCTGATTTAGGTTTTAATATTAAATTCGAATTTTCTTTAATAATTAATAATTAAAACCAGCTCAATTAATTAATAACCAATTTCAAATTTAACTACTTAATTTAATTTCGTAATTTAAATTAAAACTCATTTTAAACGTTCTTATTGTGTAACCCTTTAGGTTATTATTACGTTGGCAATAATTTTAATATTCAATAATAAAATTATAAACAATGAGCGGTATCTAGTAATACATCATTGCTACCCAAGTAATAATAATAATTCGTGATCCAATTAAACCTTTCGAGATATAATGTTTCCGTGTTATATAATCCCTTAAACCAAATATTATGGATTAAACTCGAGGCATGTTATTAGTCATCCTCTTCAACGTTTAATCCAAGTTTCCTTGATCAATGAGTAGACTATTAAAACAAATCAATGTTTGAGCATGGCTATGCATTTTCATAGTCTCACTCAATCAAGAGGCCAATAATATCTCTTCTAATAATAGGAGGGTTAAATCCTCTATCTATCATTCATATTTCTCGTACGACTCATAATAGACCCGATGTCCACTTTTATCATCACCCGGTCAAAGGTAACTTTTAATGTAGTCAAAGTATATTAATCCTCGTATATAAATATAATGATCTCAAGTCTAAGGATCATTACACCATTATCACTGTCAACATGTAGAATCTCACCGTGGGTAAATCCAGTACCGTGTAGAATATTACTTGCACCTATGTTCTTGACTTTAGTATCACTATACCTATGACCAATGAGATGTGGTCATCCATCAACAAACATACTAATCTTTATGCATTATAATTGTCCCAAATTAATAATGCTCGATTAGGGATATTTAGGAATTTAAACACTATCCATATAATCTCATTTTTAAGTCACATACTTAAAGATATAGAATACGTGTTCTATATTCCAAGGACATTTATTACTCTAATATTTATATCACAGTAAATTAAGACATAATAAATTAATGTAGAATAATCAGTAGAACATAATCATTAAATAACAAAATAGTCTTTACTAGAAGCACAACTACATTGCCTCTAGGGCATTAACACTATCACTGACATTGGTCAATTTGTAGTTCACTTGGTTTGGACCTCTCGGAAAGAGGAGCAAATTAGATAGGATTTTGGTGAATTCGAATTGGTGGCAATCAGATCATGGAAAATATTGACAGCAAGTATAAAGAAATCTGATCATAAGCCATTGGTGATGAATCAAGTAGCTGTGCCGTTTAAGGTATATAATGTTTGGTTCAAGAATAGGGAGCTTTGCGAAACTATTAACGAGCAGATTGTAGGTGAAGTCAACAAAATTGTCTTGGACCTGCAAGCTATTCATAGGAAGGTTAGAAAGACACCAAGGGATTGGTCCAAAGATTCAAAAAATAACATTGATCTAAGGATCAAAAAAGTGGAGAAAGCCATTGATATGTTGGATAATTCACATAGTTTGTTGGGAAGTAATAGTATTAATAAGTTGCATAAATTGAGAAGTGATTTGGAGGACTTGTATGAACATAAAGTCTCCATGTTAAGGTAACAGGCTAAAATAGATTGGTTTATTAATTTGGATAATAACATTAAGTTTTATCATCGAGCAATCAGCAAAAGAAGGAGCAGAAATCAAATTAAAAATATCTTTTGGAACGGCTCTTGGATCTCGTTTCCACATCTGATCAGTAACACTTTTTACAGCTACTTCTTTGCAATTTTCAGTGAACTCACATCAAATAGACTTCTTTGAGTGGGTAATCTATCTTTTAATACTTTGTCAAGATGAGAGGCTGATTGGATGGAGAGAAACACAGAGCATGAGGAGTTGGAGTATGCATTAAAATTGTTACCTTCAGACAAGGTCCCACGGACTGATGGTTTTAATGTGGACTGCATCAAAAAAATTTACAGTATGTTAAAAGATAAAGTTCTTGAGTGCATGACTAGATTCACTTTCGAAGGCACCTTTCCAGTAGCTTTTAACTCATCCTTTATCTCATTAATTTCAAATGTGGCTCAACCTAAGTTAGTCATAGATTATTGGCCGATCAGTTAATAAATTCTACTGGTAAACTATTCAATAAAGTGCTATCTGAGCAGTTAAAGTCAGTCATAAGGGGGTTGGTTTCAGAGAATCAATATGATTTTTTAAAAAGAAAAAGTAGGCAGGCAGCAGATAGTGTACACTACGCCATAGATGACCTACAGTAATATCATGACTATGTTTTCTTAGACCATATATTCTGTTGCCAAAGGTCCAAAAAGGCTAAGGTAACACTTTAGTTGTGTTAGTTTCTCTCCTATTTACGTTTGGAGTCTAAGACAACACGTCAACATGCCTAAACTGACATAGCCATATTTGTTACAGAAGACCTATACAGTAACATACTAAGCATTCTATAGCAACATCAAATCTATGTTACAGTAGATGTTATAATTTTTCAAAATTAATAATCAATTATATGGGTCCCACATGTGGGCCCCCCAAAGTGGGCCTAATACTGTAAGAGCAACTTGAACTCCTCAAGAGGAATTTCCTTAGGCTTATTTTGTGTTAGGAATAATTCATGAGTTGTGATGTTTAGAATAAAATAATCATATACTTCTTGCACTTAGTATAAGATAAACATGTTATTCAGTAATTGCAGAAGTTCAATCAGGAACATGTGTCACGGATTATTTTTCAGGAGCTATGATCAAATCCTGATTTTGATGTAATGAAAAATCCTGACGATGTAATCCTGATGTCATTTGGGATGCTGCGGAAACTGGAAAGTGCTATAAAATAAGATCGGTTGTTTTGAAAACGGCACGAAGTGTGCATGAAGAAAAGAATCAAACTATTGGACGAAACTATTAACAGGAAGGTAGAGAATTACCATTTATTGATTATTACTTTCTATTATTAGTTGATAGGTAGCATTATAAATACTCTCTCTATATCATTGTAATAGAGTTCGAGATATATCATTGTAATAGAGTTCGAGAATAGAGATCGAGAGTCTTTATTAACTTGTGTGTTAAGGTTTTTACAGAGTGAGAGAGATTTGTATTGAGAGCAGCTGCTAAAGGTATCTGTACACCTTTGGTAGAGTTTGTATTTGATATTATTAATTTAAACAGTTTGATTCATTCATTCTTTTGTGCTATTCAATCGAGCAAAAAACAGACACAATTACTTATACTTGTATTCAAATCCCCTTCTACAAGTATATTCGGATTAACAATTGGTATCAGAGCAGGTTGATTACGATTAATCAAAAAGATCTACAATCATGTCTGGTTACGAGGATGGTAATACCAAGATTCCCATGCTCAAGAGAAACGAGTATACTCATTGGGAAGTGAAGATGTTGCATCACCTTGAGGCAACAGACCCTGATTATCTTGATAGGATAAGAGATGGACCTTTTGTTCCAACGAAGCTGTATCCTCAAGTAACTGTTGAAGGAAAAGTTACTCCAGAATATTTAGGAGAGAAGCCTAAATCTGAATGGTCAGACAAGGACAAGGAGAACAATCTTAAAGATGCTAAAGTGTGGAACATACTATTCAACAGTCTTGATTCTGTTCTCACTAACTATGTTCTCTCTTGTGAGACTGCAAAGGAGATATGGGACAATCTAAAGGTTCACTGTAAAGGACCTAAACCTGTTAGGAAGAACATGAGGGCACTTCTCATACAACAGTATGAGTACTTTGAATCCAAGTCTGGTGAGTCACTTATTGATACCTTTGATAGGTTTACAAAACTCATCAATGAGATGGCTATGCTTGGCAAGTATTATGACTTGGAGGATATGAATGCAAAGTTCATGAAAGCCTTGCCTGATTTCTACAATGAGAAGATATCTTCCATTGAAGAAGCTAATGATCTGGATGAAATATCATTAGAGGCAGTATATGGAAAATTGAGAGCTTATGAACTTGATAGGCGGCAAAAGAAAAGCAGAAGTGAAGGAAAGATGAAAACTGTTGCACTTACTGCTCAAACTGAATCAGAGAAGCTTCCAGAAGAACAGTATGTTGATCCTACTGTAGAGGATACAAGGAAGAAGAAAATCAAAGAAAATTCTGATTCAGAGACTACAGACACTGACAACAGTGATTTTGAATCTGATATGCAGGAACTCTTTGCTAGGTTTGTTAAAGCTTTCAAGAAAGGAAGATTCAACAGGAGAAGATTTAGCAATAGATCGTTTCCAAAAAAAAAAGTGAAGAAAGGTGACAAAGGCAAGAGTACAATCATCAAGCTTGATAAAGTAAAGATCAAATGCTTTAACTGCAGTGAGCTTGGACACTTTTCTAGTGAGTGTAACAAGCCAAGAATTATGGAAAGGGTAATTCACTCATGGTCACCTAGAAGGATTGGGCAGATTCCAGTGACTCTGAAGATGAATTGGATAATGACAACATTACTTTAATGGCAAGTACTTCAGACAAACCTGGTTCTCCAAAGAAAACTTCTTCATCTTCTGTTAAGGTATCAATTCACTCTCTTGATTCATTTGAAAGCTTAGATTCTGATGATATTAGAACTATCCATGCTGAATTCAAGAATCCTATGACTAATTTCAGAATTCTTACTAGTGAAAGAGATGATATTAAGATTAAGAATGATGAATTAGTTGGTAGAAACAACCTTCTAGAATCTGAGTTAGTTCAATGGAACATTATAGGTTAAATTATGATAAGGCTAAGCATGATTATAGTGTTATTCTTGAGGCTTATGACTATGTCAGAAAAGAACTAGAAGAAGAGAGAGACAGGTTTAAATCATGGAATACCTCTTGCAAAAAGACTCATGACATTATTAACAACCAGATTCCTAGTATGGTTAATGGCTTAGGTTTTGACAAGGCTAGGAATGAAAATGATGTAGCTATTGTCATTGATGATAGAAAAGTAGAAGCTAGCACATCTAAATCTGAAGGTAAGAAAATAATTTCTAAACCTAAACATGTTAAGTTTGTTGATTCTAATGGTACCCCTATTGTGCATAAAAGAATTAACAATAATAATTCAGATGAGAAAGTGTTAGAGAAACCTAATAATGTCAATATAGGCTTTCTATCTAAGTCTTAGTTGAAACAGAGAATTGAAGATCTTTCAAAGTCTAGCAAAGTCAAGATAAATAGGAATGGAAAAGAAGGTATTAACAAAGAGAATAATTACAAGAATGTCCCTGATGCACCTAGGAAGAAATGTTATAAATGCGGTAATCATATTCATTTGGCCCTAGACCGTATTCAGAAACCTTATTGGAAAATTGAGAATAGATTTCCCAAGACTCAGAAAATTCAGTACCAACCACAGAATGGTTGTTATCATTGTGGTAGTTTATTCTATTCTGTTTTGTTAGGCCGAATACACACTAATAATCAATATTAGATGAGAGAATAACAATTAAGATGATTATGCACTTTAAATCTTCTGGTATTAAAAACCCTCTTCGTGATGTAAACTATCACAAAGAGCTGCTAGGTTACAATAAAGATAGTTCGATGCACGATACCCTTCTAGGGTTAACCTAACTGTATTTATAAAACATACAGCTGTTATACAATCGATAATTGATACTCCTATAATTAAGCTATACAATTGATATCAATTACGATTGCTACACATCTCCTAAGTCAACTCAATCTCTATGATAGCTATCCAATCGGTAAAGATCTCGCTTCCATATCAATCTTCAATTAATCTCTAATATCTTCTGTTGACTTCGTACGCGCTGCTTCTAGACAGACTTTACTAAACTCTGTCCAGCTTCTGAAGTCATTGTTTAACTAAACTCTGACTGCTTCCAGCTAAACTCTGATTTGTCGCTGTAGCTCCTAAACATTGTTTTCATCAATCATTTCTAACAATCTCACCCAACTTGTTCATTAGCAAGAATGTACAAGTTTACAGTAAATGATGATGTCAAAACAAATACAAAATTACAGTGATTAATATACAAACAGAGTTTAAGCTTTTACTTAACAAAAATCTACAGAAATGAGAAAACTCTTACAGTCTTTAACCTCTAATCTCTTCAAGATCTGGTGTAGCTCTGAGATAGTCTATAAGCAATCTTCTTTCAGCATTTTCAAGTTCATTCTCCATAGCTTCCTTGATCTCTCTCAACTGAGGATCATTCTCATCAGTCTGATAGATAGCAGCTCTGAGATCGTAGATTTTGTTTCTTCTCATTTCATTTCCCAATCTGATATACTTCACCACTTCAGACTTCACATTAAAATCAAGAACAGTGATTCCAAGATCAGTCTTTAGCTTTGTAGTTCCCTTTTCCATCTCTATCAGCTTTCCATTCCAGTCTCTGTACTTAGGAACATATTTACTGTTATACTTCATGCCTCTTCTTGCCAGATTCTGAATCATCTTCTGTCTAAGCACAATGGCAACAGATTGAGTCCTTTGATTTGTTACCTTGAAAAGATACAGAACATGTTCTAGTTCTTCCCAATATTTCAAACCAAGATCATTCTCCCCAATTTTAAAAACTGTTCCATCTGCCATGAAGTATAATAGAAAATCTTTCTTTAGGCTCTTCTGATAGACCAACTGTACTGATTCCAGTCTGTCTAAACTCTCTTGAGTGACAACACCTTGACTTTGAACAGTCAGTGAAGATGGATCTCTAGGACTAACATTCTGCCTTTTATCCCTGTGTGATCCTATACCACCCTTGTTGTTTCCAATTTTCCCAGAAAATGCTCTTCCATCAGTGAAATCCATAGAACCTTTAAGTGCTTGATTTGGATCATGAAGAGTTCCCTTTCCAAAAGTTGATTTCAACTGAGAAGATTGTAAAGGTGTGGTCACAACTTGTGTAGCAACAGAGGTTGTGTTTTCATTCTTCTTTACAACTTGTGTAGAAACAGAGGTTGTATTTTCTCCAGCAATGCCTTTCAGCTTTTGCTTAAAGTCTGCATCTGTTGGTTTTCTGGATACTTGCATCCTTTGTTCAGTACCAACTTTTTCTTTGATTTGAATGCCTTTAAGAACAGGCTTTGCAGCTTTCACATTCTTCTTAGAATTGCCAGATTTCACAGCTTTCTTATGTTCTGCTAGAAATATCTTCTCTTGAGCTTAAACATCTGCAATTGTAACTCCCTCTTCATTTTCTTCTAAGAATAACTTAGCAGCCAATTCCTCATCAGTCTGAGGATCAGAGGATAGTACCAAACTCTTAGTCTTTGAAGAACCTCGAGTATCAGTGTTTAACCCAGCAGACTGTGATTTAAGAGACTTGCTGCTAGTTTTCAGAGTTTGAGTTTCTACAGCCTTGCCCTTGCTTTTATTATTTTCTCCTCCATCTCCAGCATCATCCTTTTGAGTCAGAGTTTGAAATTGCTTGCATTTTGACTTTGCAACTCTCTCCCCCTTTTTGACATCATCAGGCATGAGTATAGATGTGATCAATTCCAAAGAGGTAGCAATAGAATCAATTTTAACAGACAAGGCAGACTGATTCTCTTCAACTTTACCCAGCCTGGCAAAGAGATTGTCTTGAGCTTTAGAAAATTTTGTAGTCATGAGTTTAGACTCTCTTTCCATGTTCAGTTCTCTAGTTTGGATCTCAGTCCTCAAGTCAGTGATTGCCTTCTTAGTTTCATCAAATCTACCATCCAGAGTCTTGACTTGAACTACAGTTGCTTTTAAGCAAGAAAGAATCTCTGGATTGGAGATAGTGTTGTCAGTTTGCTTAACAAAATTAACTGCTCTCCCTCTTGGAAAAATGCAATCCTCTTTGTACCAGTCAGCAGCAAATTTTGCAAATTGTGCTTTTTCAATTGCATGAGACTTACAAGGTTGATCGAAAGAGGTATGTTTATTGTCTGTTTGCACTGGTGCACTAAGAAAAGAATCAGAGTTTGCACTGCTTTCACCTTCAAGTTTAACACTTGCAGCTTTAGCATGTTCAACATCATCTTCAAGTGAAACACTGTGCTGAGCATTGTAAGCCATAGTTTCTGCAATTTCTTCTACAGCCTTGTCAAGATTTTCTTCATGTTGCTCAGGCTCAGCAACAGAGTTTGCATTTGTGTCATCAATAGGCATAGGCTGAGAAGTAGCCTTGGTTGCTTGATCAACCTCATCACTTCCTTCAACAGTCTGGTGAGCATCTGAGATTAACTCTGTATGTGATGCTACAGTTTCAGTAATGACAACTGTAGGTTGATCAGCTGCACCAGTTGCTTCAAATTGAGCAAAAATAGGTGAGATAGGATTAGAGAATGGCATGAATGAATCAAGAGTATCATCCATTGGAGAAAAGCCATCTCTATTATCCTCTTCTACAGGCATTTTATCCTCTGCATTCATTTCAACCTCTACAGGCATATCAACCTCTGCAGGTATATCATTTTCAGCCTCAACAGTAGGTGTTTGCTGTGAAACCACCTCTGGAGCTTCAACATTTTCACCAGCAGAATCAGAGATTACTAGTTTTCTCCTCTTAGCTAGAGGCACTTCATCTGAATCTTCTGTACTAGATTCTGCCACCAAAGAGGGTGAAGAAGGTCTTTTTTCTCTTTGAATCTTTCTTCTAGCATAAACAGCTCCAGGAGATGTCTGTTTTGCTTTGGTGTGTTTCTCTATTGTCTTCTTAGCTCTTGCATGTCTTTCAGTAGTTGCTGCTGATTGCTTTACTCTGCCTCTTTTTGCTTTAGGCTGTGGTTGTGGTTGAGATTGTGATGGTTCAGTGTTTAGTTGTGGAGTGTGTGAAGATTGTTTTGTGATTGGAGATTGAGGATTTTGGGTTGGAGCAGTGTTTGTGATTGGTGATGGAGTGTTATGAGTGGATGCAGGTTGTGGTTCAGGAATAGAGGTTTGGTTTGAGGTTGCAGGTTGTTGAGTAGATATAGTGTGGATAGGTGATGTAGATGGTTCAGTGTTTAAGGTTTGAGTATGATCAGTGTTTAGTGGTTCAGGGTGTGGTTCTGGTTGTGGTGGGTCTTGAGGTTGGTTGAGAAAATTCTGCAAAGCAACTGGCAGAACAAAGACAGGTAGGTTTTCTTTACCAGCATCCTTATTAGTCATATCAGAGAATATTCTCTTGTTGACTCTAAAAGGCTGAATCACATCAGCTTCAACAATCTCTAAACCAGATACACAAGCAGTGAATAGCATTTGACAAAATCGAGCAAAATAAACTGTAGTAGACTCTGACGGTTTATCACCTAGATTCATTAGAACATATCTACCAAAATCAAAATTACTACCATAAAGTAGAGAATACCCGATTTGTAGACAGTCCATTGGAATAGCATCCCAGTTAGTGACCTTCTTCTTGAATGTTCTTGTGATGCAGTCGAAGAAAAAATTCCATTACTTCCTGAGATTAGGCCTCTTTACACTGCCAAGCTTTTCAAGAGAATCCATGTAGCCTATCTCCTGTAGAATTTGTCTCAATTGAGGTTCACCAACATAAGCATAAGAGGTGTGTGTATCAAAACCCATCGTTTCTCTGACAGTTTATGGAGTAATCACAAACTCTTGTTCATCATGAGTGAAGATAATGATTGGAGTCCCATTCTCTCCTCCATCCACATAGACTGAGTTTTGCAAAAAAGTGGCAATTTGAGATGTAGAGAGAGTACTAGGTTCAACCAGAGCTTGTCCAATCTCTGAGTCTCTTAAGAAATTCTGCATAAGATGAAACGCTTCTGGAATACGTTCATTATTGAGTGGGGCTGCATAATTGTTAGGGACAAAACGTAGACCAAAAACAGTGAATGATTTAGAAGCCATTAAATCAAGAAACGGGCAAGAAATCACAATGAAAAGTGTATGTAGGAAAAGTGTTTGCGAAAATGCGCAAGTGAAAACTGAGAGAACTGTGAGATGTAAAAGTGAGTGGGTGAAAGTAAAAATGAAACGTTGTACACAAAAGTAATTAGAGTTGTAATTAAAAATTAAAACTCAATCGTTTGTGTATTCAAACACTCAACAGTTCCTAGATTAATGTGTGAGTGAGACACAATAATGAGTGAGTGGGACACGTGTCATACATGCAGTGGATCAGTTAATCATGCGCAGTAAAAATAGCAATTATCACCGCTGTATTCTCTTTCCTATTTCCAAGACACTTTAACACAATACACTTATTAACAGTTGTCAAAAGCACTATTTACTCCAAAATTTTCAAATTATCCAAATGAAAATTTACCTTAGAGTACTAACCACAAATCAACAGCGTTTGTCAATTCTCCAACTTTATCACCGAAACCCTTTCAAAAATTGCACAGTTGTGAAAATATGTGTGTGTGTAGCAGAGTTTACCAAATCAATTTTTAGAGCATCTAATTTTTCATAAAATCCATAAAGTAAATCAATAAACACTGGATGCACAAACTCTCATAGTAAACACTGACTGTATGATGAAAGCTAAACTCTGTAGTAATCAATCTATATACAGTAACATTTAATTTATTTTATACCCCCTCTCTCTCTCTCTATATATATATATATATATATATATATATATATATATATATATATTTTTTTTTTTCATTCCAGTAATTAGAGGTTGGAGTCAGTCACCAAAAATTCAAAAATTTTAGCCCTTATCATTTTGATAAGTTCCTGGGTCATCCTAGTCTTTGACTAGTCACCAAAAATCAGAGAATTTTAGCACATATTATATACCAATAGGTTCCTGGGTCATCCTAGTCACCAACATAATCTCAAAGGAGTATAGCAACCTATATACATTTTCTTTGGGAGTATTGCAGTAAGCATTTTAATCTAGCAGAGTATAACTAACAGTGTTTAGAGTTCATCAACATCAGTAGTTATTCATGAGAGGCAATGCACACAGTATTTATAGACTCAGAGTTTAGGACAAAATAAACTAAGAGATGCTATAAATATGACCAGTATCATGCTGTGTTAAATTTCTGCACAATCTAAGAGTAGATCACAATAACTCAGAAAGATTCATGATTAATTACTGAGAATCATGCTTCATACATATTTCTTCATTGGTGTTTCCATTCAGACAATAATCAACTCAGAATTCACAGAGTTTATCAAACTTATTAACAGTGTATGACATACAGGCATGCTGACAGAATTTAACAGAGTTTGACAGTGTTTAAAGAAAAACATGTTAAAAGAGTTTAATCAACAGAGTTCACTTAGCACTTAACAAATCAAGGAAATATGAGCAACACATTACATAAGTAAAATTTGAATCTAACCATCATTCCTAGTCAAAACCAGAAACCATTCCTAGTTCATTGACCAGTCTTGTAAATGTAGCTTCACTCAATGGTTTGGTGAAGATATCTGCAAGCTGTTGTTCTGTAGACACAAAATGTAGTTCAATATTCCCTTCTTCCACATGTTCTCTGATGAAATGGTACCTTATGCTGATGTGCTTGGTCATTGAATGCTGTACTGGATAACCTGTCATAGCAATAACACTTTGATTATCACAGTAAATAGGAATCTTACTGTACCTCAATCCATAATCCAGCAATTGATTCTTCATCCACAAGATCTGTGCACAACAGCTACCAGCTGCAATATACTCTGCTTCAGCTGTAGATGTAGAAATTGATTTCTGTTTCTTGCTGTACCAAGAGACAAGTCTGTCACCAATAATTGACAACTTCCACTAGTGCTCTTTCTGTCTATCTTGCAGCCTGCAAAGTCTGCATCAGAATACCCAAGTAGCTTGAAATCTGATTCTCTGGGATACCACAGACCTAATGATATGGTGCCCTTGAGATACTTGAAGATTCTTTTCACAGCTGTCAGATGTGGCTCTCTAGGATCTGCCTGAAACCTTGCACAAAGACAGGTTGCATACATGATGTCAGGCCTACTAGCTGTCAAGTAAAGAAGAGATCCTATCATGCCCCTGTAGTTTGTCATATCCACTGAAACTCCTGTGTCTTTGTCCAATTTAGTTGCTGTTGCCATGGGAGTTGATGCAGATGAACAGTCAAGCATACCAAATTTCTTGAGAAGATTTCTGGTATATTTTGCTTGATTAATGAAGATACCATCATCTGTTTGTCTCACCTGTAGGCCTAGAAATAACTAAGCTCTCCCATCATGCTCATTTGATATCTGGACTGCATGAGCTTGGCAAACTTCTTACAGAGTTTATCATTAGTAGACCCAAAGATAATGTCATCAACATATATCTGAACTAAAAGCAAGTCACTCCCAGATTTGAAATAAAACAGAGTTTTGTCAATAGTACCTCTGTTGAATCCACTTTCTAAGAGAAATTGAGCCAGAGTTTCATACCATGCCCTTGGTGCTTGCTTAAGTCCATAGAGTGCTTTATCCAGCCTGTAGACATGGTCTGGATATTTTGGGTCCACAAATCCTGGTGGTTGTTCAACAAACACTTCTTCTTCAAGCTTCCCATTCAGAAAAGCACTTTTCACATCCATCTGGAACACTTTGAATTTCTTGTGAGAGGCATATGCTAGAAAAATTCTGATTGCCTCCAATCTTGCAACTGGAGCAAATGTTTCATCATAGTCTATTCCTTCCTCTGTGAATAGCCTTTTGCTACCAGTCTAGCCTTGTTCCTTGTGATAACACCTTCACTGTCAGTCTTGTTTCTGAAAACCCATTTAGTACCAACAATAGATCTGTTCTTTGGCCTTGGTACAAGGGTCCAAACTTCATTCCTTTCAAATTCATTCAACTCTTCCTGCATTGCTGTTATCCAGTCAGCATCTTGAAGAGCTTCTTCCACTTTCTTTGGTTCATTCTTAGACAAGAATGCATGAAACAAACATTTACTTGCAGTGGCACTTCTTGTTCTCACTTTTGCATCTGGATCACCAATTATCAAATCAGGTGTATGTGATTTAGTCCATTTCCTAGCAGAAGGCAAATGACTTCTGTCAGCATGTGATCCTCCCCCTTGATCCATTCTCTCCTGATTTTGTTGTGAGCTTTCTTTATTTTCTGAGACTCCCCCTGAACTTGACTGCCCAGAGTCAGAATTTGAATTTTCAGAGTTTGAATCATCAGAGTTTGATCCAGATTTTTCAGTTGACTCAGTATCAATGTTTGAGTCTTCATCTTGATCATGCTCCCCCTCAACTGGTTCTTCCTTTTGTTGTGGCTGAGAAGTTTCTCCAGTGTTTAGCAGTAGAGATTCAGAGTCTATCAGAATAGTTTGATCAGAGTTTACTTCAACAGAGTTTAAATCTTCATTTTCAAAGTTCAGTTGATCATATTCATCTATGTCTTCAAGTCCAGTTATTTTCTTGTCATCAAAAGACACATGTATAGATTCCATGATCACTTTTGTTCTCAGATTGTAAACTCTGAATGCCTTTGTTGACAGTGGATAGCCAACAAAAATTCCTTCATCTGCCTTTAGCTGAAACTTGGTCAACTGTTCAGGATGAGTCTTCAAAACAAAGCATTTGCACCCGAAAATATGAAAGTATTTCAGGTTAGGCTTCTTTTTCTTCACCATCTCATATGGTGTCTTTCCATGCTTATTGATCAGTGTAGAATTTTGAGTAAAACAAGCAGTTTGAACAGCTTCTGCCCAGAAATAAGTTGGCAATTTTGCTTCATCAAGCATAGTTTTGGCAGCTTCTATCAAGGTTCTATTTTTCCTTTCAACTACACCATTTTGTTGTGGTGTACCAGGTGCTGAAAATTCTTGCTTCACTCCATTGTCCTTGCAGAATTCTTCCATTGTTGCATTCCTGAACTCAGTTCCATTATCACTTCTGATGATTCTGACTTTGTTACTTGATCCTTTGTCCAGAAGCTTCACATGCTCCATCAGAGTTAATGTAGTTTCATCCTTCTTTGCTAGAAAATACACCCAAGTGAATCTGGTGTATTCATCAACAATGACTAAAGCATATTTCTTCCTTGCTATAGACATAACATTTACTGGACCAAAAAGATCAACATGCAGAAGATGATAAGGATCAGTGATTGAAAATTCTGTCTTGCTCTTGAAAGATGACTTCCTTTGCTTGGCCTTTTGACATGAATCACATAGGCCATCAACATTTAACAGAGCCTTTGGGAGTCCTCTTACAAGATCCTTTCTGATCAATTCATTGATGTTGTTCAAGTTCAAATGTGAGAGTTTCTTGTGCCACTTCCAACTCTCTTCACTAGACATTCTTGTAGATAGGCAAACAGCTTTTCCAACAGAGTCTATTAAGAGCTTGATTTCATAAATGTTGTTTTGCCTATGACCAACTAGAACAACCTTTCCTGTAGATTTGCTGATAACTTCACAATATTCAGGTTGAAAATCTACATGATATCCCTTGTCACAGATTTGACTCACAGATAGCAAGTCATGCTTGAGTCCTGGGACATGAGCTACATTGTTGATGATGATATTTCCCAATTAAGAATTTATCTTAAGTCATTGCATATAAGTAATTGATATCAATTGTATAGCTTAATTATAGGAGTATCAATTAGCGATTGTATAGCAGCTGTATGTTTTATAAATACAGTTAGGTTAACCCTAGAAGGGTATCGTGCATCGAACTATCTTTATTGTAACCTAGCAGCTCTTTGTGATAGTTTACATCACGAAGAGGGTTTTTAATACCAGAAGATTTAAAGTGCATAATCATCTTAATTGTTATTCTCTCATATAATATTGATTATTATTGTGTATTCGGCCTAACATGTTTACATGTGTAGAGATTATCATGAATTGTATTATGATTATTATTCCTTGAAAGCTGAAACTCCTAGTCATAAAAAGTTTGTGAAATCAGAGTATAAGGCAGACTCTGAGACAGGTAGCTTAAAAGTAAAATCTTCAAAGCCTGTTGTTTCTAAATCTAGTAAGAAAGGATCCAATCAATGTTGGGTCCTAAAAATTTATAACTAGTTACTTTTTGTTTGCAGGGCACATGAAAGATGCATTCAATTATCTTGGATAATGGATGCTCTGGACATATGACAAGAAAGAAGTCCCTGCATATAAACTTTGAGAAGAAAGCTGGCCCAGTAATATCTTTTCGAGATGGCAACAAAAGAGAAAATCTGGGATATGGCTCAATAATTCTTGGGAATGTCATCTTTGAAAATGTAACACTGGTTGAAGGCTTGAAACATACACTTTTAAGCATAAGTCAACTAAGTGATAAAGGTTACCATTCAATCTTTGACAGTGAAGGATGCAAAATAATGAATATGAAGAATGAAGACATTGTTCTAACTGGTCAGAGACATGCTAACGTTTATGAAGCCAGCTTGAGTGATACAACTAGAGGAGTTGTCAGATGTCTAAGCAGTAAGGCATCAAGTGAAGAAAGCTGGAAATGGCACAAGAAGCTCTCACATCTCAACTTGAAAAGGCTTAATTGTCTTGTTAAGCACAATCCGATGAGAGGCCTACCTCAGGTAAATTTTGTGTAAGATGGACTTTGTGATGCTTGTCAGCTTGGTAAATAGAAAAGAACTACTTTCAAGAGCAAGACAGAAAATTCAATTACTGAACCATTTCACATGCTGCATCTTGATCTATTTGGTCCAGTAAACATTATGTCTATCAGCAAAAAAAGATATGCTCTAGTTATAGTAGATGACTACACAAGGTTCACATGGGTATTATTTCTCCACCAGAAAGATCAAACTCCTTAGCAGATCATTGAACTTATCAAGAATATTCAGAACAGCTCCAAGTACAAAGTTAAAGTTCTAAGGAGTGACAATGGAACAGAATTCAAGAATCTTTTCATGGAGATTATTGTGCAGAAAATGGAATTTCTCAATAGTTTTCTGCACCTGGAACACCTAGCAAAATGGTGTAGTGGAAAGAAAGAACAGAACTCTTATAGAGGTAGCAAGAACCATGCTTGCAGATGCAAAGCTTCCAACCTACTTCTGGGCAGAAACTGTCAACACTGCATGTTTCATTCAAAATTTCACCTTGGTAAATAGTCATGGAAAGACTCCCTATGAGATGATTAAAGGAAAGAAGCCAAGTGTGAAACACTTTCACATCTTTGGATGCAAATATTATTTCCTGAAAGTTCATCCAGAACATCTAGGGAAATTTGAAGCAAAATCGGATGAAGCAATCTTTCTAGGATATTCTGCATCAAAGGCCTTCAAAGTATATAATATCAGAATGCTAATATTGATGGGGAGCAAATCATCAAGGAGAACACAGTATTAGGAGTGGACTAACCATTCATAGTCTACTCCATCAGGAACTGACTCCTCAGGGACTAGTGAAGGAAGTTCATGTACAGGCAGCGGTATGGAATCTACTGATTCTACTGATCAAGGGGGAGCTTTTGAAGGCAATGAATACTCTTCTACAAGAGATGCCACTAACTTAGGGGGAGAGTCTAGCAGGAGAAATCTACCACTTGTTAAAAAATGGACAAGGGATCATACTGAAGATTTAATTATTGGTGATCCAAATACTAGTGTTCGAACTAGAAGATCAGCTCAAAATGAATGCTTGTATAGTTGTTTTCTCTTAAAGAATGACCCTAAGAAGGTAGAAGAAGCCTTATAGGATCCTAATTGGGTAATTGCAATGCAGGAAGAATTGAATGAGTTTGAGGGAAACAAAGTCTGGAAATTTGTACCAAGACTTAAAGATAGATCTATTGTTGGTGCAAAATGGGTTTTCAAAAATAAGCTATATGAATCTGGTATGATTGTGAGAAACACGGCAAGATTGATGGCCAAAGGATACTCTCAGGAGGAAGGAATTGACTATTGATATGGGCTGAAGATAAGCCTTAAAAACACATTTATTGTGGCATTGATTAGGCCAAGAATGGTCCAAACGTGGGGCCCACCAGCTGGGCCTAAAACCCTAATTATAATATTAATTAATTTCGTAATTAATATTAAGGGTAATAAACAGCTCAGCAAATAAGAGTCAAACAAGGATATTACTCTTGCCTGACTTATCCTCCAAGGTGCACAATTCAATATGGAAACTGATTCCTACAAGGAATAGATCTAGAACCTTCCTCAAAGACTTGCCCACCAAGTCTCCGAATCCTACCATAATTCTAAGGCTTCTCAGCCTATATAAAGGGCCTGACCCCTCATTCTCAGAACTACGTTGGCTTGATTCTCAATACGAGATACGTAGGCACTTTGTGAGGACCGATTACAGTCTCGAACGCAGAAACAGCCATTAAAGCGCGAAGCTCAACCACCCTAGCAATAATAACAAATCGTAATCGAGATTTAGATCCACAACATTTGGCACCGTCTGTGGGATGACAACATCAACCATGGTTCAAACACGGAGAACAACATCAACTGAGGCCGTGCCTCTTAACTCTGCTCCACCAGCCACTTCTGATCCGCTTATCGTCACTGAAGAAGGACAAATACTCCCATCAACAGGGGCGGTCATTCAACCTCTGCCCACTCAGCCCCCAGGGACGACTCCCCAAGTAGAGGGGACCCACTCTGTGATTGTCCATCAAAGCCAAGAAACCAATCCTCTCTAGATGGTGGTTTCTCCTCTTGGTAACGTTGATCGCACGGGGGTACAGATCCATACTACGGATCTCCCTTTGAACACCAACCCTATGTATGGGTTGCCTAATTATCCCCCTCGACGAAGAGAACCTGGACCAAGTGGTCATGCCTTACAGATCCGGGATCGAGAGTATGATGACTACTCTGGCCCCTATACTGATGATTCGTCATCTGAGGATGATGATCGAGATGAAGCCCCGAGGAGGCGACGTGCCAGCAAAGAACCTCAAAGAAGGACACGAAGAATCCCTGATGGACTCCCCTTGACAACTGCTGAGAAAATCAAGGCTTATGAGGCAGAGATCTTAAAGTTGAAGGACGACATTGCAAGAGAACAAGATAGATTGAATCAAGCTCAGCCACCTCCAACTGCTGAGAGATTCCAATTATAAATTTGGAGAGGCCTTCAAGAAGGCAAAGGAGGGCCGAGGCCCCAACTGAAAAATCAACAAGGGTGGAGACCCCCAGAAGCAACCCTAAGGATCTGATGCCACTTGGGGATCCTGATGATCCCACGCCCCCGTTTACGGAGGAGGTGATGAATGCTCGCATCTCAAAGAAGTTCAAGATGCCGACAATCAAGGCCTATGATGGAACGGGCGATCCCGCAAATCATGTTAGGACGTTCTCGAATGCACTGCTGTTGCACCCTGCGAGCGACGCCTTAAAGTGTAGGGCGTTCCCTCAAACCTTGTCTGGCATGGCTCAAAGGTGGTACAGCCGCTTACCTGCAAACTCGATTGGCTCTTTCAAGGAGTTAAGCGCTGCCTTTGTGAGTCAATTCATCAGCGGAAGAGTTCATGAGAAAAGTTCTGCATCCCTCTTGTATGTGGTGCAGGGGAAGAATGAGAATCTGAGAGATTACCTCAAGCGGTTCACCAAGGAGACGCTGAACATCACTGATCTGGAAAATAAGGTGGCCATGGTAGCCCTGGAACATGGAACCACTGACCTCTTTTTCAAAAGGTCTTTGGCAAAACATCCTCCTAAAAATATGGCCGAGCTTCAACGGAGAGCCGACAAATATATCAAGGCTGAGGACAGCATGAAGAAGGAGGCCACAGGAGGCAATGGCAAGGGTTCTAATGATTCGAAGAAACGGAAGCAAGAGCAAGAGTACGATGCTAGGGACAAGTATCCCCGGACTAGCAAGGATTCTGAGTCACCACCGAAGAAAGGTTTGGGACCGAGGTTCTCTGATTATGCAAGGTTGAACGCTCCTAGGAGTCAGATCTTGCTAGATATTGAGAAGGATAAAGACTTCCGATGGCCGAAGCCACTTAGGGGTGACCCCGCGAAAAGGAACAAAGATCAATACTGTAGGTACCACCGTGATGTGGGTCATGATACAGATGATTGTAGACAGCTGAAAGATGAGATTGAGTTTTTGATCCGGAAAGGAAAGCTAGGCAGGTTCACGAAGAATGATGATCGCGGTACCCAAAGAAGGGACTATGACAGGAGAGACAATGACAAAAGAGACGGCAATCGTGATCGTGATCGTAATACACAGCCCCGAGGGCCAGTAATCAATATGATTTGGGGAGGACCGACAGCAGCCGGCACTACCCGGAACTCCCGAAAGGCCTATGCTAGAGAAGTGATGCACATAGTAGAAGAAGCCCCGAAGCGTGCCAAGACTGAGATAGTGATTGGTTTTGATGATTCAGACCTTGAAGGGGTGAAATTCCCCCATGACGACCCGTTGGTCATAACTCCTGTAATTTGAAACTCGGAGGTGAAACGAGTCTTGATAGACAATGGAGCTTCTGTTGATATCTTGTTTCACGATGCGTTTTTGAAAATGGGATACACCGATTCCCAGTTGACCCCCACCAATATGCCAATCTACGGATTTAATGGAGTTGAATCCAAGGTTGAAGGCACTATTCAGTTGCCCATGACCATTGGACAGGAACCTAAGGAAGCTACTCAGATGCTGAATTTCCTTGTGATCAAGGCATCCTCAACTTATAATGCAATCCTAGGAAGGACTGGACTTCATGCTTTCAAGGCTGTGGCCTCCACATATCATATGAAGATTAAGTTTCCAACCCGGAATGGTGTTGGAGAACAAAAGGGTGATCAGAAGATGGCGAGAAGTTGTTACGTATCCGCACTAAGGGTTGATGGAATCGGGGGGCAGGTACTTCCGATCGAAGACATGGATGTCCGTGGCGATGATGAACACCGAGGAAAGCCAGCAGAGGATTTAATACCTATTCCTCTGGAGCTAGGTGATCCTGAGAAGGTGACTTACATTGGAGCCTCTTTGAAGGAACCCCTGAAGAGCGAGTTGATAGCATTCTTGCAAGAGAATGGCGATGTGTTTGCTTGGACAGCGGCTGATATGCCAGGGATTGATCCCCAACTCATAACTCATAGGTTGAATGTTGATCCCAATCGGAAGATAATACAGCAAAAGAAAAGGAACTTTGCACCTGAAAGGCAAGAGGCCATAAAGCAGGAAGTTGACAAGCTCTTAGAAGCTGGGTTTATCGAAGAGATTCAGTTCCCGGAATGGTTGGCTAACCCTGTGATGGTCAAGAAAGCCAACGGTAAGTGGAGGATGTGTATAGACTTCACCGACTTGAATGACGCATGCCCTAAGGATTGCTTTCCTCTACCAAGGATAGACATGTTAATAGATGCCACAGCTGGACATGAGATGCTTAGCTTCATGGATGGTTTTAGCGGCTACAATCAGATTAAGATGCACAAGGATGACGTCCCTAAGGTATCTTTCATAACTGACTTCGGTGTTTTCTGCTATCTTGTTATGGCTTTCGGTCTAAAAAATGCAGGAGCTACTTACCAACGACTGGTGAATAAGATATTCGCCCATCTGATTGGAAAAACCATGGAGGTCTATGTTGATGACATGCTAGTCAAGAGTCTGTTCAAGGCAGACCACATTAAGCACCTCCGAGAGGCATTCGAAGTGCTGAGGCACCATAAAATGATGTTGAATCCAGCTAAGTGTGCCTTTGGCGTTGGATCAGGCAAATTCTTGGGTCTTATGGTTTTAAAGCGAGGTATAGAAGCCAATCCTGACAAGATCAAGGCGATCTTAGACATGGAGCCACCACGCTCTATAAGAGATGTGCAGAAGTTGACAGGCCGAGTAGCGGCTTTAGGAAGATTCATCTCCAAGTCTGGTCACAAATGCTTGCCTTTCTTTCAAGCATTGAAGAAGGTGAAAGATTTTGAGTGGACTCGTGAGAGCCAAGAGGCCTTTGAACAACTGAAGAAGTACATGACTGAAGCCCCGTTGTTGGCCAAACCTAGTCCCGGAGAGACTCTTTATATATACCTGGCGGTATCCGAGCAAGCGTTGAGCGCCGTTCTCATCCGAGAAGAGAAGAAGGTCCAGAAACCTATCTATTATGTGAGCAAGGTGTTGCACGGGGCGGAGCTGAATTACTCTCCCGTCGAGAAATTCGCATTGGCATTGATAACAGCCTCGAGGAAGTTACGCTCGTACTTCCAGGCATACAAGATTGAGGTCCTGACGGACCAACAGTTGAGAAACATTTTGCATAGCCCAAAGGCTAGTGGAAGGCTAATCAAGTGGGCGATTGAACTTGGAGAATTTGACATCACATATAAGCCTCGAACAGCCATTAAGGCTCAGGCATTGGCTGACTTCGTGGTTGAATGCACCATTAGCAACCAAGAAGTCGGGGGGCAGGAAATGATAACAACCCCTGAGAAGCAAGATAGAGATGGAGAACTTGAACCTGATCAGAAGGAATACTGGGTGCTCTATTTTGATGGAGCATCAAAAACAAAATCTAGTGGCGCAGGCTTAGTACTGCAAAGCCCCGATGGGTTCACAGTCGAATATGCTTTAAAGTTGGATTTCCAGACAACCAACAATGAAGCTGAGTATGAGGCCTTGATAGCTGGTTTAGGCTTGGCCAGAATCATGAGAGTCAAGAACCTCAAAGTGTGTGGAGATTCAAGATTAGTAGTCTTTCAAGTAAATGGTGAATTTGAGGCCAAGGATGAAACTATGGCAAAGTATCTGCGAGTTGTAAAAGCTGTCATGACTCAGTTTGACGAGTGTTATGTAGAACACATCCCGAGAGAAGAGAACGTTAAGGCCGATGCCCTATCTAAGTTTGCTTCTTCTGAGATAGAAAACTATGAAGGGAGTGTTTACTTCCAGGTCTTGAAGGCCCCGACCATCAACTCAAAATTAGTGGCACCAATTGATGTGGGAAGTTCTTGGATAGATCCCATCAAGGCACACCTTGAGACCGGGTGGCTCCCAGATGATGCCTTGGAGGCACGAAAACTTTCAGTAAGAGCGTTGAGATACACCTTGATTGAGGGCATTCTGTATAAGAGATCATTTGTCATCCCGTACTTGAAGTGCTTGAGGCCTCAAGAGGCAAGGGATGCTTTGGAAGAAGTTCATGAAGGAATCTGTGGGCAGCACCTGGGGGGCAGGGCCCTCGCTCACAAGATAACTCGCTTGGTATTCTACTGGCTAGAGTGTTGGGACAATCAGATCTTGGCACTGCGAATTTTGATACACTAAATTAACGAGTACGAATAGAAAAATCACCTTATTAACGGTTGATTCCACGCTCTTCTATTGTATTCCCAAATTCCCTTGAGCGAAGTGTGGCCTCCGTCTTCTCAAGTTATCCTCTCTTCTTGCTCCTGGGTGGCTACCAATTTTTTTCGACCAGCCCCCAGCAAGAAGAGAACAGGAATATATATAGGCTACAATAGGGATCATGGACAATTAGGTTGGGCCTTCTAATTACATCTTGAGCCTAGCCCAATGTAATTAAATATTAATTCAATCCACTAAAGAATTAATATTTGCACTACCTTTCCTAATACCGTAATTTAATTAATTAATTCGGTTCCAATATTATTTGCTTATTAAATTCCCCATGTTTAAAATATCGCATGTCCATTAATTAAATAAATTACTGATAATTCATTTAATTAATATCTTTTATCCTTGATTATCCACTCAACCTTTATTTAATTATGCCGGAATAAATCCACCTGCAGGGTTTCACATAATTAAATCTTTTTGAGCTTTCAAGGGGACATCATTAACCCGAATATTATCAGGACATGGATTCCGTCAACAAATAATATCCCACCATATATATTATTTCATCACCCAAAATATAATGAAATAAATCAAAAGAATTATTTCATATATAAATCAAAGCATGTAAATAATATATACGTGTCAATTATTATTTCCGGATTAAGAACCTAAGCATTAATAATAACATAGAATCTTAGTTCACCTCCTTAATCAGTATAAGGGAACAATTCTAAATTTGATCCTGTTCAATATACACAAAGTATACTAGTATTATTTATTAGTCAATATAAACTAATCTAAATAATACTACAGCCATTCCAGTGGATTGTCTAACTCCACCTGTGCTGTGAACCTTATTATATTATATAAACCGTATTTAATAATCTAATATTCTGTATCCCATTTGATACTAGATTATTCACAATATATAATATTTAGACAACATGTAAACATTTAAATGATTCTCAATTAAACCGGCCAGAAATAAATGTAAATACTTCAAATAAATATTTTCAGTATACACCAACAATCTCCCACTTATACTCAAAATATTCTATGAGTATATCAGTGTTTATTTAATCCACTATTACACAGAAAACTATGTGTCCATCCATCTGACTCCTATCGCTTCCACATGCCTGTCAAAAACTTTGGCTGGCAAACTCTTTGTGAAAGGATCTGCCCGGTTGTGTTCTGATGATATGTGAGCCACAACTATATCTCCTCGCTTTACGATTCCTCGTATGAGATGATACTTACGTTCAATATGTTTAGCTGCTTTGTGATCTCGCGGTTCCTTCGAATTTGCCACAGCACCAGTGTTATCACAATACACTATCAAGCTCCTAGGCAAATTAGGTACCACATCCAAGTCCAAAAGGAAGTTCCTGAACCATACAGCCTCCTTTGCAGCCTCAGAGGCCGCCACGTACTCGGCTTCCATGGTAGAGTCTGCAATGCATTTCTGCTTTACACTCCTCCATATAACGGCTCCACCTCCAAAAGTAAAAACATATCCCGAGGTAGATTTCCTCTTATCCCTATCTGATTGGAAATCTGAATCAGTATATCCCAAAGGAAATAGATCTGAGGCCTTGTAAATTAACATATACTCCTTAGTCCTTCTCAGGTACTTGAGTATAGTTTTTACTGCACTCCAATGTTCCTGACCTGGGTTCGACTGATATCTACTAACCATGCCTACAGCAAAGCAGATGTCAGGCCTCGTACATAACATAGCATACATTAAGCTTCCACATGCCGAAGCATAAGGAACTGCTTTCATGCTCTCTATATCCTTAGGTGTCGAAGGACACTGCTCCTTAGATAGAGCCACTCCATGCTTAAAAGGTAGAAAACCTTTCTTAGAGTTCTGCATGTTAAAACGAGCTAATACTTCATCAATGTAGGGCTCTTGAGATAAAGCCAACATCCTTTTCTTGCGATCCCTTATTACTTTGATCCCAAGGATGTATGCCGCTTCACCTAAGTCCTTCATTTCAAATTGTTTGAACAACCATGCCTTTATTGATGACAACATCTTAACATTGTTTCCAATGAGTAAAATGTCATCAACATACAGTACTAGAAAAACCACTGCATTACCCTCACTTCTCTTATACACACATGATTCGCTTGGACTTTGATCAAATCCATATGACTGGACTGCCTGATCAAAACGAATATTCCAGTCCCTAGAAGCTTGTTTTAGTCCATAAATAGACCTCTTAAGCTTACAAACAAGATGCTCTTGGCCTTCCTTAATGAATCCTTTTGGTTGTTGCATATAGATGGTTTCCTCAAGACTTCCATTAAGTAAAGCTGTCTTGACATCCATTTGCCAAATCTCATAATCGAGATGAGCTGCTATAGATAAAAGAATCCGGATCGACTTAAGCATAACAACCGGCGAAAAAGTTTCCTCATAATCGATCCCTTCTTTCTGAGTATACCCTTTCGCAACAAGTCGTGCTTTCCAGGCTTTCACCTTTTTGTCAGATCCTCTTTTCTTCTTGTAGATCCACATACATCCAATGGGTTTTACACCTTTAGGTGGTTCCACGAGCTCCCAAACTTGATTAGAATACATAGATTCCATCTCAGATTCCATTGCCTTTTGCCAAAGATCTGCATCTTTATCTAGAATTGCTTGTTCGTATGTCCTGGGATCCTCATCATGTTCACCAGAGACCAAGTCCGAGGACTCTCCCAAAAACATGAATCTATCAGGTTGTTGAACAACCCTCCCACTACGACGAAGCACCGGTGTGGTATTAGTGACAGGTTGTGCATTTTCTTGTGGTTGATCTACTTGTACTATTGGCACTTGGGGATTATCTGTCCCTCCCACTAGTTCCTCTAAAACGATACTACTCATGGGTTTGTGTTTCATTATATAGTCTTCTTCTAAGAATCTAGCATTGGTGCTAACAATGATATCTCGATCCCTAGGACTATAAAATGAATAACCTTTCGTTCCCATGGGATAGCCTACAAACAGCCTTACTTCTGTACGAGATTCTAACTTGGTCGCGTTCTTGTTCAGCACATGTGCTGGACAACCCCAAATCCGAATATGTCTTAGACTTGGTTTGCTACCAGTCCACAATTCTATTAGAGTCTTGGGAACCGACTTAGAAGGTACCAAGTTTAGAAGGTAAGCCGCTGTTTCTATAGCATATCCCCAGAACGACTTGGGTAAATCTGAATAACTCATCATCGATCTAACACTCTCTAAAAGAGTCCGATTCCTTCTCTCTGCTACACCATTCTGCTGAGGTGTGCCAGGTGCAGACAACTGGGATGCAATCCCATTTTCTGATAAATATTCCCTAAATTCTCCAAGCAAGTATTCGCCACCACGATCTGATCGTAGTGACTTGATACATTTTCCAAGATGTCGCTTCTCCGCACTTGCTTTGTATTCTTTGAATTTTTCAAAGCACTCAGACTTACGGCGCAACAAATAAATGTACCCATATCTAGAATAATCGTCAATGAAAGTGACAAAATACTCATAACCTCCTCTTGCTTGGATACTCATAGGTCCACATAAATCAGTATGAACCAATTCTAACACTTCTTTAGCTCTATTCCCCTTTGCTTTAAAAGGCCTATTAGTCATCTTACCTTCCAAGCAGGATTCACAAACTGGAAATGGCTCCACTGCCAACGAGCCTAATGGCCCATCTACTACCAGTCTTTGAATCCTCCTCAAGTTAATATGACCTAATCTTAAGTGCCAAAGATATGTTTGGTTCAATTCAGAAGGTTTCTTTCTTTTATTTGAGCCAGAAAGAATGTTATTAGTTTCCTTATGTTGCAGCATTGGTTGGATAGGATTAATAATATATAAATTGTCTTGCAATGTACCAGAACATATAACTTGTTTATTCATCATAATAGAAACATTACGATCCAAACAAACATTATAACCATCCATGGCAAGTTTAGAAACCGAAATTAAATTCCTTCTAAACGAAGGTACATAAAGACAATTGTTCAAAACCAAAATCCTATCATCGCCAAAAGACAATGTAATTATTCCAACTGCAACTACTGCTACTTTCGTAGCATCTCCCATGAACACATATATCTCGCCATCTCTAAGCATTCTGGATTGCTGGAACCCCTGCATAGAGTTACATACATGGTCAGTGGCTCCTGTATCTACACACCAAGTGCTCGTAGATATAGCCGCTATATATGTTTCTGTAACTAGAGAAAGAGACATACCAGTATTGTTTGTCTTCTTAGGAAGAGGACAATCCTGTTTCCAGTGACCTGACTGCTTGCACCTGAAGCACTTGCCCTTAGGCTTTTTCACACCACCTTGAACTCCCACTGCATTAGCAACCTTTCCAGCTTTCTGTGTCTGAGTCTTTTTCTTCTTCTTACCTTTCGGCTTAGATGAAGAAGCTTTCTCGGCCACATTCACTTGAACATTCTGCTTAAAGAGTCCTTCAGCTGCCTGAAGTTCTGTCAGAAGTTCCGCGAGACTATACATCCTTTTGTTCATGGTGTAATTCAAGCGGAACTGCTCAAAACTTTTGGGCAAGCTCATAAGGATGATATCGATCTGGGTTTCCCCATCAATATCAGCACCAAGGATCTCCATCTCATTCAGATGAGACATCATTCTGAGAACATGATCCCTTACAGGTGTTCCTTCAACCATCTGAGTATTCATTAAAGCCTTCATTGCTACTTGCCTAGCAGCCCTATTCTGTTCTCCAAAAAGTTCCTTGAGATTAAAGAGCATATCTGAAGCAGTGGGCATAGCCTGATGCTGATGCTGCAAAACACCCGACATTGCTGCCAGAATGTAACATCGCGACATCTCATCAGCCTTAATCCACCGCTTATAATACTCCTTCTCACTTTCAGGAGCATCTTCAGCAGGCTGGTCTGGCTTGGGTTCATAAGTACAAAATTTGTACTCCTCAGCAGTCAACACTATGTCCAAATTACGTTTCCATTCAATATAGTTCGGTCCAGTAAGTTTGTTATCCTTAAGTATGGTGAATAGTGGATTAAAGCCCATAGTGATCTAATCCTGAGAATCATACATGTAACACATAATCAGATAGTTGCATAAATCTTAAATCCTATTGGTTTCCTCTAACAATTAATTAAAATTAATGCACTAATATTTAAACACCATAAGTATCTGGTACGCCACGATGGATGACATATATACCACTTAAATTCGTTTAAATATTACTTCGGTCCTATTACTAAATAATACGCCACGTTAGGGTGGACTATATATTATTTTTCATAGCTAAGTGTATACCATTATTAAATCTTAAATTAATAAAAAGACTGGATACCACCATTAAATATTTCAAATCAATAATCGATAATAGGATAATTCCCAGATCGGGGGGAGCATTGTCAAGAGGCATCACTTAAGACCCCTTTCTAGACAGAATCATCCTTTCTCTCAATATTGAAAATCTATATTCAATCAGTGGTACCCTTCTAATTAATCGAATTCTATGAAACTTGGTACGCCACGATGGGTGGCATGTATACCTTTCAATATTCGTAATTAATTTAGGAAGTTTGTTCTAGTAATATCCATAACACTACCTGACACCATAAATCATACGCCACGATGGGTGGCATGTGTATAATTTATATTCGTCTCGGTGTTAAATTACATACAAACAATAATGGAGACCATGGGATTTAATTCCTAATTAATTCCCTCACCCACTTAGAATTTTTATTTAAAATTGAGGAATTTTATCTAGATGCATCGCCCTATGTTATTTTTTCGAGGTCCGCATGTTATAAAAATAACAATACAAAGAACACATAACATGGCAGCATGCATTATAAAATTAAAGCAATAAATAAAATTAATGTCCATGTCGTCCTAATTATGTTAAACATGCAATTAAAAATTACACACATAATTAACAACACACATAATAATTATTTAAAGCAATAATTAAAAAATTAAATAGCGGAATTAAAATTAAAAAATATAATTTAAAACCACTATTATGGCCCCTTGAAAAATAAATAAATTTTCAGCCCTTTATTTTGCTGAAAAAAACATTTTTCTGCCATAAATCTGCTGTGGCGCATTCACGGCCTGCGTTACAGCCCTGGAACTGCTGTAACGCATGTGCGTCATGCGTTACAGCCTGTTACAGGCCTGTCACGCATGTGCGACATGCGTTACAGCCTGAACAGACCTGTAACGCAGTCTGCACATGCGTTACAGGCTTCAGAAGAGATTTTTCCCTGCGCGCCGCCTGCCCTCTGTTGCCTGTTCTCCAGATCTGTTTCTGTTCGACTTAGTTAATCAACACAGCCATCAAGTAGCTTCGCAGCGGACAAAATTGTTTCTCCGATTTGATTTCCGATTGAACATAATTGTTACAAAATACCCGGATTTTTACATAATCCATCAAACAATTACATACAAAACTAATTTTGTAAATCTATTCTAACACGATCAACCCTCGTGTTTTACAACCACGATAAACCACGTGGAAACCAAATAAAATAACCACGATTAAACCACGTGGGATCCAAACACATAATTAAAATTACATGGCCATAATAGTGGATACTAAACAACCTGCAAAAGATTATTATCCAAGCACACCACTATACACATGCATATATAATTACGACATGGACATCGTATCAAAATTCGCAGAACCAATGAACCAGGCTCTTGATACCAATTGTTGGGACAATCAGATCTTGGCACTGCGAATTTTGATACACTAAATTAACGAGTACGAATAGAAAAATCACCTTGTTAACGGTTGATTCCACGCTCTTCTATTGTATTCCCAAATTCCCTTGAGCGAAGTGTGGCCTCCGTCTTCTCAAGTTATCCTCTCTTCTTGCTCCTGGGTGGCTACCAATTTTTTTCGACCAGCCCCCAGCAAGAAGAGAACAGGAATATATATAGGCTACAATAGGGATCATGGACAATTAGGTTGGGCCTTCTAATTACATCTTGAGCCTAGCCCAATGTAATTAAATATTAATTCAATCCACTAAAGAATTAATATTTGCACTACCTTTCCTAATACCGTAATTTAATTAATTAATTCGGTTCCAATATTATTTGTTTATTAAATTCCCCATGTTTAAAATATCGCATGTCCATTAATTAAATAAATTACTGATAATTCATTTAATTAATATCTTTTATCCTTGATTATCCACTCAACCTTTATTTAATTATGCCGGAATAAATCCACCTGCAGGGTTTCACATAATTAAATCTTTTTGAGCTTTCAAGGGGACATCATTAACCCGAATATTATCAGGACATGGATTCCGTCAACAAATAATATCCCACCATATATATTATTTCATCACCCAAAATATAATGAAATAAATCAAAAGAATTATTTCATATATAAATCAAAGCATGTAAATAATATATACGTGTCAATTATTATTTCCGGATTAAGAACCTAAGCATTAATAATAACATAGAATCTTAGTTCACCTCCTTAATCAGTATAAGGGAACAATTCTAAATTTGATCCTGTTCAATATACACAAAGTATACTAGTATTATTTATTAGTCAATATAAACTAATCTAAATAATACTACAGCCATTCCAGTGGATTGTCTAACTCCACCTGTGCTGTGAACCTTATTATATTATATAAACCGTATTTAATAATCTAATATTCTGTATCCCATTTGATACTAGATTATTCACAATATATAATATTTAGACAACATGTAAACATTTAAATGATTCTCAATTAAACCGGCCAGAAATAAATGTAAATACTTCAAATAAATATTTTCAGTATACACCAACATAGAGATGCTGGCTGATGCACAGGATTATGTCAAGAAGTGTGACAGGTGCCAGAAGCATGCTCCGATTGTCAGGCAGCCGCCTGAGATGTTAACATCAGTCAATTCCCCCATTCCATTTGCTATGTGGGGGATGGACATTCTTGGGCCTTTCCCTATGGCATCAGCACAGAGGAAGTTTCTGATTGTCGCCATTGACTACTTCACCAAGTGGATCGAGGCTAAGCCTTTAGCCAAAATAACCACCAGGCAAGTTTCCCAGTTCTTTTGGGAGAACATAATCTGAAAATATGGCATCCCGCGAATCCTTGTGACGGATAATGGGACACAGTTCAATAATGAAGAATTCAAGAAGTATTGTGAGGAGAATGCTATTGAGCTTCGTTTTACCTCGGTAGCACATCCGCAAGCAAATGGACAAGCCGAGGTGGCCAATCGGATCATCCTTGATGGACTTAAGAAAAGGGTTGAACGCTCAAGGAGCACCTGGGTAGACGAGTTACTGCCTATACTCTGGGCTTATCGCACTACTTGCAAGGTGACCACAGGAGCAACCCCGTTTCTGCTAGCTTATGGAGCTGAGGCAGTTGTGCCACTGGAGATCATGCATGCATCACCTCGAGTGGAGGCATTTGAGCCTGAGACAAATGAAGAAGGTATGAAGCTCGCCCTGGATCTGATTGATGAAGTCAGGGACGAGGCAAACGCCAGAAATGTGGAGCATCAAAAGAAAGCATCCTTCTATTACAACCACAGGGTTAAGGAGAGGTTCTTTCAACAAGGTGATTTGGTTCTGAGGAAAATCGAGGCTTCTGGAGTTGGCCAGAAAGGAAAACTAGCCCCAAATTGGGAAGGGCCGTATCGAGTCAGGAAGACGTTGGGACGAGGATCATACAAGTTGGAGACCTTGGACGGGGTTGAGGTGCCCCATACTTGGCATGCCTTGAACCTCAAGATTTATTATGTTTAAGTTGCCTCTGCGAGGATGAAGCTTTTTATTTATCTAGTAGGAGAAGTAGAAATAAGGTTCAATGAAACCATCCCAGGGTTTTGATGCCCCGAGTAGGACAATAATGAGTTGTGTAAGGGTTTAACCCCTTTTTGAGTTATTAATGCAAACTTGTTTTCCATTCTATGATTCTATGTTTTGTTTATGTACCAAGCACCTGTTGAGTGTGAGTCTAGGAAGACCAAGTACCGAAAATAAATGAACATACGAATAAAACAAACAAGTGCATAAATAAAGACCCCGAAGGGCCAACAGTTAGGGTTACATCATTTAAACCGAATAAAAGTTTAATCACGAAGCACCGTGATTGAAATACTAGAAATAAAAGCCACATACGGCTAAGTTAGGCCATGCAAGGCCCGAAGCAATCCCAGCTACTCATCCGAGGAATCCTCCTCGCCATTCTCCTCCTCGTCATTCTCCTCCCCATCAGTCTCTTCCTCGCTACTCTCCTCATCACTCTCTTCCTCAGAGCTGTCCTCATCATGGCCCTTACCCGGTTCGGCTACCGCGACTGGTGGAGCTGTCACTTCCATTGCCTCAACCTCTTCCTCTTCGGAAGATGAGCTATCTCCAACTACCTTCTTCGCGGGGACTGTTGGACGAACCACTCTCCCCTTCTACACGGTCATAGGCCTTTTCCCTCGAGGATCTGAGGAAACTGAGCCATCCACAGCTGCTCGGACACCCCTCGAACCGGAACCAGAACGACGATGACTTCCCCTAGAGCCGAAGCCCGAAGCCTGAGCTACCGGCATGGCCTCGGCGCCTGAAGCAACTTGACAATACGGACTTGGAAAGTATCTCGGGAAAACCACAGCAGGATGCCTCTTACTCACAGCATTGATGGCTCGATCCCAGCCAACAGACATGATACCCGGGCGTACTTCATCGTCATGCTTATCTATAAGCTCAAAGAAATCCTCAGACTCCTGGTAAGCTTTCACCACTTGCTTGCAGTCTATTGCCCTCTTGTTATACAGGGAGTCATACTGTCTCTGGATAGAATGAGCATCAGCTTCAGCCCGGATGGCCCTGGACTCCAAGTCTTGATATTTCTCATCAAGAGTTGCTTTCTCCTTCTTCAAAGCCACATTCTCATCTCGGTATGCACGGCCTAGCCGAGTGCTAGCCTGGAACTGGGCATTCGCCTGGAACAAAGAATCAATAA
Source organism: Saposhnikovia divaricata (assembly GCA_036435485.1). Taxonomy (NCBI): domain Eukaryota; kingdom Viridiplantae; phylum Streptophyta; class Magnoliopsida; order Apiales; family Apiaceae; genus Saposhnikovia; species Saposhnikovia divaricata. Next base: position 65,873,606 of record CM071598.1, read on the forward strand.
GTCAGTTATAATCATAAGTTAAGTAAAAACACTATGTCTAGGAAGGAAGGTGGGAAACCTGATATAGCGCTTGAGCCCCGAGTTTCTCCGCTTCGTCAAATTTGTCCCCGGCTGTTACAGTCAGAAGGTCAGGGGGAGTGATGCTGAACTTGGACCAATCCAAGGCTGACTCTGGGCATCCCAAGACAGAATCTTGCTCACAAATTCCCCAACCAGGGATGAAGGGGGTCTTGACTCTCCCGTCAGCATTCCGTGATCTCTTCGAAGAGCATCCCGACAGGAACTGAGGAATCTTCGGCCCGGGTTGAATGCAAGCCACCTCGGCTTTCTTGATCATCCTTCTAGTAACTTTCGGCTGGTTTTCGGGCCGATTGTCGATCTCCTCAGCAACTGAAAAGACAACAGAAAAGATATCGGAATAAGAACAAACAAGGTTCATAACATGAAGGTAAAAAATTACCATCAGCAGAAAGTAAGCTAAGTCCAGCTTCTACAAGTCTCTTCTCGGTTAAGAAAACTTTGTAGTGAGTACGGCCGTCGTCAGCAAGTAGTCGATCACGATCAAAAAGCTCCTTCTCGTCAAGATCACATACAAAATGTGTAGCATCATGCACTTCCCCAAACTTAGACATAAAGAATTGGCCCCAGTCGCCACCATGCCATACCAGAATCACGAACTCTCTCTCCCAGTAGTGATGGGAATCTGGGAATGAAAAAGCATTCACAATATGTGGAACATTGGATCTATGCTGAATAGTGACCCATCCCTTCTGAACCTCAGAAGAATTCTTGGTGGCGAATATGCTCCTGAACATGGTAGTAGTAGGCTCGATACCTAGATCTCGACATCTCAGCATAAAGATAATAATCAACCGCCATGCATTGGGATACAATTGGCAGGGATGAACCTGAAGCTCCGCTAAGAGCCTTATTATGAACTGGTCTACCGGGAATCTCAGACCTGCTTCCAGGGCACCTTTGTAGACACATAGCCTCTCTGGGTGCCAATTACAGGTTCTGTCAGCTAAGCCAGGAAGGCAAACCTTGATCACATCCGGAAAGCCATATAACTTCTTAATATTTTCGACATCTTGCTTGTCGAACTTGGACGGACTATGATATGCAGCTAACTCAGAATTGTTGGGAAATGCATCCCTCATAGTACTCAACAAGTCAATTAAAGAATCAAATCGACGATCAATATATCTAGGGGGATTCAGTCGAAGATTACCTCGCAATGTTTTGGCCAAGGCTCTCTTGGCCATCGCCTCTGACATAGAGAATGACGAAGCTGGAGCGCGGTCGCCATCTGCCATCTTGAGCTTGAACTTGAAGCTAGAGCTTGAGAGCTTTAGAACTTGAGAACTTCAGAGAGAATTTTAGAAGTAAGAAGAAGTGAAGTGAATGAAAATGAAGGCTCCCCCAACTCTTTTATAGAAGATGGATGACCTTCTATATCAGGTTGAAACACAGCCTGGTTCGTGTTTGCAGGTCATCTATCGTTCATCTACAGAAAGATGGATTTCATCTGCTATATCCGGCAATAATTATACCGGTTTATGATTCCGGGGAAGAAAAGAAGTATTTACGTAAAGATATAGTAATAAGCTGTGCCAAGGCACTCATCTGAGCTTAAGGGGCTAATTACGTTTAAGAAAGATAGAATACAATCAGTTAGTCTTTGCTATTAAAGAGACTAATTATGCTCTGAAAGGAGGTGTACAACATCCATGATCAAGGACGTGATTCCAGAACGAGACTCATACATCCATGATCAAGGACGTGATTCTAGAACGAGACTCCAGGCATTGCGAAAAGCTCCGAGAGGCACGACATAGCAACAATGGAGCACCTGTCGGGCGATCAAGAAGCACCCGGCAGGCAACCTGGATCTCCTGGCAGCCGACCAGGTGCCATGGAGAGGGTCTGGCCGACCTGGATCTCCTGGCAGCCGACCAGGTGCCATGTAGAGGGTCTGGCCGACCAGGATCTCCTGGCAGCCGACCTCATGGATCTCCCGTCAGTTGTTCGAATCGTTTGATGGTTCTGTAAGATCGAGATCGAGATCGAGATCGAGGTTCTGGATCCCTAAGATCGAGATCGAGGTTCTGAATCCTTGAAAGTCACGAGTGACAAATATACTAAATTAGAGATCAAGATCGAGATCGAGATCGAGGTTCTGGATCCCTAAGATCGAGATCGAGGTTCTGAATCCTTGAAAGTCACAGGTGACCAATATACTAAATCAGAGATCAAGATCGAGATCGAGATCGAGATTCTGGACCCCTAGTATCGAGATCGAGGTTTTGGATCCTTGAAAGTCATAGGTGACCAAAATAGTTCCAAACACTTTCAAACAACTTGAGGCACCTGTCGGGCGATCAAGAAGCACCCGGCAGGCAACCAGAAGCACCTGGCAGGCAACCAGGATCTCCTGGCAGCCGACCATGTGCCACAGAGGAGGGTCAGCCGACCAGGATCTCCTGGCAGCCGACCAGGATCTCCTGGCAGCCGACCAAGAGCATCTGGCAGCTGACCGGGAGCCACAAAGAGGTTCAATCTGACTTCCCGATATTCATTTTGGCACCCCCTATCGTTTGATTGAATCGTTTGATGGTTTTGCTGAAAGTTTCTCACTTTCCGTGATAAACATTGACCTTCGAATTAGCACCGTTTAGTGCCGTTTTATGCCATTTAACGTCGTTTGCACAAACATTGAAACGTCGTTTAAGCATCGTGTGACATCATTAATGTCAACCTGGATTTCCCGTCAACATGTCAGACGATCGAGAAGCACGTGTCAGACGATCGAGAAGCACGTGTCAGACGATCGAGAAGCACCCGACAGGCAACCAGGATCTCCTGGCAGCCGACCAGGTGCATCAAGGAAGGGTCAGCCGACCAGGATCTCCTGGCAGCCGACCAGGATCTCCTGGCAGCCGACCAGGATCTCCTGGCAGCCGACCAGGAGCACCTGGCAGCTGACCGGGACCCTTGTCGGCTGCCTCGTTGCCCGGAAGAGGTTAAAATTTTCCCGAATCTCCTCCGTTTAGCTTCGTTTAGCGCCGATTAGTGCCGATTAACACCGATTAGTGTCGTTTAAGCACTGATTTGTGCCGATTAACACCGATTAGTGTCGTTTAAGCACTTTTTAGTGCCGATTAACACCGATTAGTGTCGTTTAAGCACTGATTAGTGCTGATTAACACCGATTAGTATCGTTTAAGCACCGTGAGTGCCAATTTATCCTTTCAACATTGTTTAACACTGTTTAAGCATTGTTTAAGGCCGTTTAGCACTGTTTAGTGCCGTTTTATGCTGCTTAACGTTGTTTAAACATTGTTTAAGCATCGTTAAGACTGATTAGTGCCGGTTAGCATCGAATTAACATTGTCGTGAACGCGTCGGTCGCTCCACGCTTCACATAAAGACAATACTCGTGAAACACTAGTGTACAAAGATAAACCCTGACCCGAGTCTCGAGTTAGACAAGTTAAACTTCAAGGAAAGCCTGATCAGCTTTCCTAGAAGTTGGGGGGCAAATGATATGGGCTGAAGATAAGCCTTAAAAACACATTTATTGTGGCATTGATTAGGCCAAGAATGGTCCAAACGTGGGGCCCACCAGCTGGGCCCAAAACCCTAATTATAATATTAATTTCGTAATTAATATTAAGGGTAATAAACAGCTCAGCAAATAAGAGTCAAACAAGGATATTACTCTTGCCTGACTTATCCTCCAAGGTGCACAATTCAATATGGAAACTGATTCCTACAAGGAATAGATCTAGAACCTTCCTCAAAGACTTGCCCACCAAGTCTCCGAATCCTACCATAATTCTAAGGCTTCTCAGCCTATATAAAGGGCCTGACCCCTCATTCTCAGAACTACGTTGGCTTGATTCTCAATACGAGATACGTAGGCACTCTGTGAGGACTGATTACAGTCTCGAACGCAGAAACAGCCATTAAAGCGCGAAGCTCAACCACCCTAGCAATAATAACAAATCGTAATCGAGATTTAGATCCACAACAACTATGATGAAACCTTTGCCCCTGTTGCAATATTGGAAGCAATCAAAATGTTTCTTGCATTTACAGCTCATTCAAAATTCAAAGTATACCAGATGGATATAAAGACTGCTTTTCTAAATGGCAAGCTTTATGAGGAAGTATATGTGGAGCAACCACCTGGTTTTGTTGATCCAAAGTTTCCAAATCATGTCTACAAACTTGACAAGACACTCTATGGACAAAAGCAGGCACCAAGAGCATGGTATAAAACCTTATCTAATTTTTTTCTTGAAAATGGCTTCACAAGAGGTACAATCAATAAAACTCTATTCTTTAGAAAGGTTAAAGGTGATTTGCTCTTAGTTCAAGTTTATGTTGATGACATCATATTTGGTTCTACTAATGAAAATTTATGTGCTAAAGTTGGCAAGCTTATGCAGTCTAAGTATCAAATGAGCATGATGGGTGAACTTAATTTCTTTTTAAGCTTGCAGGTCAAACAAACTGAGACTGATATTTTCATTAATCAGTCTAAGTATATCAAAGATCTTTTAAAAAGGTTTGACTTTCACTGTTCTATTGCAAAAACACCCATGGCAACAACCACAAAGCTAGACTCTGATCCTAAGGGTAAGAGTGTTGATAATACTAGATATAGAGGCATGATAGGCTCATCATTGTATTTAACTGCAAGTAGACCAGATATAATGTTTTCTACCTATGTATGTGCTAGATTCCAAAGTGATCCTAAGGAATCCCATTTAATTGTTGTGAAGAGAATTTTAGATATCTCAAGGGAACTCCAAATCCTGGTTTGTGGTATCCTAGAGAATCTGATTTCTCACTAATTGGCTATTCAGACTCTGATTATGCAGGGTGTAAAATAGACGGGAAAAGCACTACAGGTACATGTCAATTATTGGGAAACAGATTGATTTCTTGGGCAAGCAAGAAGCAACAATCTGTCTCAACCTCAACTGCAGAGGCTGAATACATAGCAGCAGGCAGTTGTTGTGCACAACTCCTTTGGATAAGAAATTAGTTGTGGATTATGATTACAGATATCCTGACAAAACCACTTGATGAGACTGTCTTCATTAGATTGGTAAGTGAGTTAGGAATGTTAAATTTCTAGATCTTTAACATCTGCACAAGTAGCAAGGTATGTTGTTTCTGCTTATAGACTTGATAATTTTGTCAGGATCTATATCTTAAATTTTATTTCTTTAGCTGTAACACTTTACTTTGATAAATTACAGTATGATAGAACTTTTTATGATCATCAAAATCAGGATTACTGTTAGGATGCTGACGTCTTCAGGATTTCTACATCAGTATCAGGATCTTGAAAATGTTTAGTCTCTGACTTAATGTTTCAAATCCTGAAGTTCATTTTTATTCAGTGGTCTAATTTTGAGAATTTTTAAGTCCACGCTAGTTAGTTTTTAACACATACATACTGTCAAGTTATACTCTATCTTGGTCTTGCTAATAAACGCACAAAAGACAAGTAGATAATAAGAAAATTTGTATTTTCATTAATCAAAAGAATTTAAATACATGGATATGAAATACAATTATCTTTTTGTCTAACAGTTACTACTAATTCTGTTCTTGTCTAATGTTGTGGCTGCTGGCACTTGTCTCTTCCAAGAATCTTCCAAAATCAATTCGAGGACGAAGAGCATGCCAAAATCCATTTGGGGGATGCAAACAGTCCAATATGCTCTTGGATTCCTTGTCTGGGCGACTTGAATGAGAGCAGCTGGCACAACCCCACGTTTATTGAGCAAGAATGACAGGAAGAGGAACAAAGATTCGACATCCTCCAGGAGAAGGGTCGAAATCATCATCCTTCTTTCTCTTTCCCGCCTGGACTTTGCCTGTTGGAGCAGGAGGCATTGCATCTCCATCAAAATCAATCTCTATTTCTTCATCAAGATTTTCATCTTCATTATTTGCAAAGAAGGAGGTGGGTTTTGTTTAAGAGGATGGTTTTGGACATTGTTTGGGTCGATTCCGGCCATATAGGAAATTCATCTCCTCAAAGAGATAGTCCAGTTGCTCCTGATCGTTAAGAGCATTGTACTTCTTAGAAGAAATGAATTGGAAGTTTGGATTCATGTGTATATTTGGGTTGAAGCCATTGTGTTTGGAAAGGTTTTGTTTTTACAAAGAAACCTTGAAGAGGTTTTGGAATGGAGAATGGCATAAGACGTCAGGTCATTATATAGAAAGACGTGAGAAGCCGAACAGTCTTTTGAAGATTAGCAATGCAACTAGTCTTTATTACTGCGCGTGACTGTATTTCTTGTATTTTCAAGAAATATTAAACGTATCTAACCAAATTATTTTGTTCGAGATTGATGTTTTTCTTTTTACAGAAAAAGAAAAATGCCACGTGTGCAACTCTATTTCTTTGTCGCTGGAATAAGGATGAGACTGATCAGGAATTAAAATGTGATCATATCAGGATTTGTAATCATCGGTATTTGGAAACCAAATCAGGACTCGTGGTTATCAGGATGAGAAGATCACATCATGTTAGGTCCGATAAGATTGTAGAAGGGGGGGTTGAATACAATCTTTACCTTTTTATCGAAATTTGTCCTTTAAATTAAATTTGATAAAGACAAATTTATCTGCGGAATTATTTAACACAATTTTTCAAGTTGAATATAACTGTATATTAACTTGATGTGGTGTTACAAAATCAGTATAACAACTTATCAAGATGTTAATAACTAATTAGAAAATTCGACATGAACTTTTCTAATTTAGTTAATAATAATCAAGATAAGAACTAGGAAACTTAATTCGCTAGTAGTACAAGAATCATAAATAAACAAGTTCTATCGGATAGAATATCACAAAGATGAAGAACTTGATTTTCTGGGAATTGTTTAAGCTTTGGTGTTCTTGAGAGAGAGAATTCTGGTCTTGATGAAATGTTTTCTGCTGTGTTTTCTCCGTTATGACTTAATCTGGTCTGTTCTGTTCTTTTATATCAGTAACAGGTCTTGCTGGCTTTCTGTAGGATATTTAATTGCTCCAGCATGACTTAAACAGCTTCCAAGACTTGATTTTCCTTCAATAAGACTTACACAAACCTCCATTAAGACCTAAAATGTGTCGGTAAGACTTACCAGAATTTCGGTAAGACTTATAACAACTGGCAGAGGTCGGTAGGACTTAAATCAGGTCGGTAAGACTTAATCCTGAAAAGGCTTCAGTCAGTAAGACTTAAATTAAGTCTTACCGAATTTTGCCTCCTCCAAGACTTAATCAATTTTCTTACTTTAAGTCTTATTGATCCAATTAATTAGTTAATGTTTTAACTAATTCATATTTAATTGATACAATAATTAATTTAATTAATAAATTAATTCTACCAGAATTAGTTCATTTAATTAAATCAACTAAATTAATTTATATCAATTATAAATGAATTTAATTAAATCAATAAATAATTAATTTAATTCTTACAAACCACTAAAGGTAGTAAAGAATTACCACTGATTTGTGTTGACGTTCGATGTACTGTCTGGTTCATGAACGACTAACTTCAATGACGCTTCTTCACTTTTGACTTTAGGTTGTGGTTTATTTCTTCTCTCAATTCTCTTGTACTGTAACTGATCTTCAAACTATCACTCGAAAAATCTCTGTCACTGTTCAAATGAATCCATTAACTTCAATGCTGTACTGGGGCTTGATCAGATAACTGAATCGTCTTCCAGTGTATGACATCAAAACTATAGATTGACTTTTCTTCTTTCTTCTGACAGATAATACTTCTTGAGATTCCTGTGACAGTTCATATGTATATTTACTTATTACAATTTGGTTTAAGTTGATTAGGATCCTCTAACTACAAATAGGCTGAGTCATATGTCTTTCACATCAGGATACGGAAGCTGATCAATATTGAATCTCAATATTTATTATTCTGATTATACCCTGATTTATTTAAGTCAAATTCAATTTTGGATTTTATTTCCAAAAATCATGGGTAATTGCATTTTTCAGGGACTGCCACCTATCAACCTACGTGTAAACGTGGGTTAGTGGGTCTGAAGAATTTTTGAATATATGCTTGTTTTGAAACTCTAATTGTTTATTACTTTCTTTGTTTTCATATTTTCTAAAGCAAAAACACTTTCGAGTTCTCAAAATCACTAATCAATTTCAAGATTTCTTAAGTTCTTTTCAGATCAAAATCGATGGCTGCTCAAAGAAGACTACCCAAATCAGTAGCTTTCAAGTTTGGGGACTTCAATTTCATGACAAAAAACCATGTTGCCACAATCACAAACAAGAAAGGGGTGTTGTAATAATCCTAAAATCTGTACTTGAGAAAAATCCTCGTTTGAGGGATGAATAGTGATTTGCACGGATGAATAGTGAAATTATGGATGAATAATGATCTTTGAGGACTAAGAAATTTTTCATATTACGCTTTGTACGGGACAGAGTATGGATATTTCGAAGTTATATTAGTAATCTACGAAGTAAATAAGTGTATGTAAACGCGATCGGAATTCAGAAAATCCAAAGTTTATTTTTATTGAATATTTGACCGGGCGGTGAAGACCATATCAATGCGACCAAGACAAGTGGTATATTTAATTTGAGGATTCATGAATTTTATATTTTATTATTTTATTTAAGATGATTAAAAGATTTAGAACGAAAACCCATGCGTTAGTATAATGAGCGTTCTAGGAATCGCTAGAACTTTATAACGAGATTAAGCAATTAAGCGAACGAATTATGGATTGAACACATGACAAGATTAAATACCATGCATGATCATCAAATGCATTATATCAAGTGGATGGGTGGAAAAGAAATCAAAAACAATAGAACTGGTGATGTGTTTAAGCAAGAACAAGCCAACAATGCATTCTTTTTACACCACAAAAGCTTGACACTTGGATCAAAGGGAAATTAGAGAGTATTAGAAGCTGTTATATATCCCAAAATATCACACAAATCACCTACCAACCAGTCAAAGAAGATCAAAAAGCAAAGGAAACCAAGAACACTCCATTTTACAAATCTGGATAGTTTCTGACCAGCTGAAAGAAGGGGTTCAAAAACCTAGCTAGGAAGCTTCAAATTTAGTGATCTATAGCTCAAAAGAAATCCCTTGAAGAGTAGAAGGTGTGGTAAAAATTTCAGCTCCATCCTTGGTGTTTAAGGTATCCAAAAGTTCTCCCAAAGTTGATGATGAATAGTAATGAATAGTAACTTAACTTGTTTTTCTTGTTCTGTTCTTAAGGATCAAGCTTTGTAAGGACTATCTAAGGCTTGTTTAGTGATTGTAAGCACTTGTTAGTGTTTCTAGAGCATCAAGGAAGGTATAAACCCTAACCTTACCTTTTATTTTTATGAGTTTTGTGGTTAGTTTTGAGATGGGTTGATGAATGGTTCATGTTATTTTGTGGTTGTTTGGCTTTGTAATGATATGTAAAATGTTGAGTGGTGGTTTTGAACCTTACCACTGCCTTAAAAGTCTTTGATTAATGTTGGTAGATGTTGAGGAGGTATGGTTTGCCTTGATGGTTTGTTTGGAGTGTTTGTAAAATAGAAATGCCCGAGTTATAGCCGTCGTAATGGCGAAATTTTGTTAGCTCCTAAAAACAGTAGCCACCCGAGACCATAACTTTGTTTAAATGGTAACCACTGCTCAAAACTTCCCCCGGTCTTCGGCCCGAGTTGTATTGTGTAGATATTATTGTCTAGTTTATTTGGCCGCAAGAATCATGTCAAAAGAGTTTACGGTTTAGGAGATATGACCATTTTAGTGAAAGTTGCTCGAGGAATGGAACTGTAGAAATGTACCTACTTTGAGGCTATGATTGAGACCATTAATAGTCGATTTATAATATTTTGAGGATAAATACTAAGGTCAGTTAGAAAGGTTTATGTGAAGGATTCGAGTTAAAAACATTATTTTCCGATTTTATAAAAATGCGTCAGCCGAGGTTGCGCAAGTGGAAAAGCCCTTTTAGCGGATGATACTAGTCATTACAAACCCCCTGCCCTGTTTTGCAAAATCCGAAAAATAGGTCTTAGGAAAATTACAGATGGATTTGAATGTAATATAGAATACTAAATAACAGAGACTCTATTTTTCTGATATAAAGTAAAAATATGGTATGTAAGTATATGGTAAGTTCACATGTGTTTTCAGTGTAATCTCAGCTCACCTTTCATAATAAACAATTATTCATATTTTGGGGACATTTGTTGCTCCAATATCAATTGATGTAACTGATAGTTTAGTTCTGAACATTTAGTTACAGATGGTGCTTATAGTGTTAGTGCCCTAACAATGTTATTGTGCTTCTATGAAAGATTATTTTGTTATTTGATGATTATGTTCTATGGATTATTCTACATTAATTTATTATATCTTAATTTACTGCGATATAAATGGTAGAATAATAAATGTCCTTGGAATATAGAACACGTATTCTATATGTTTAAGTATGTGACTTAAAAATGAGATTATATGAATATGGTTTATATTCCTAAATATCCCTAATCGAGCATTATTAGTATGGGACAATTATAATGCATAAAGATTAGTATGTTTGTTGACGGATGACCACATCTCATTGGTCATATGTATAGTGATACTAAAGTCAAGAACATAGGTACATGTAATATTCTACATGGTACTGGATTAACCCACGGTGAGATTCTACATGTTGATAATGTCATTAGAAAGACTCACAGTGATAATGGTGTAATGATCCTTAGACTTGAGATCATTATATTTCTATATGAGGATTAAATGTTGAAGAGGATGACTAAAAACATGCCTCGAGTTTAATCTATAATATTTGGTTAAAGGGATTATATTACACGGAAACATTAATCACGAAAGGTTTAATTGGATCACCAATTATTATTACTTGGATAGCAATGATGTATTACTCGATGCCGCTCATTGTTTCCGATTTTAAATTAGATTAAAAATTGTTGCCAACGTGATAATAACCTACAGGGTCACACACATAGAACGCTTGAAGGAGAAATAATTTATATTATGAATTTAAATTAAATAATTGATTATTTATAATATTAATTAAGTATGACTTAATTAATTAAATAAATAGAAAAATAGAATTACTTAAACTAATTCTGAAATTAGTTATTAATTAAATAAGTGAGACTTAATTAATTAATAAATTGGAATTTCATATTAGTATTGATTATAATTTGATTATAATTAGAAAAACATATTCTTCTCTATATATATATCTCTTTATGGGCTGTTTTGGAATAATAAGAAACTTATTCTAAAACCCTAGCCGCACTGAGAGAGCGAAGAAGATGGAGAGAGAAGCTGTTTTCGGGTGCTAGTATATATCAATCATTCGAGTTCAAGCATTCGTGTGGATAACGTAGAGCGTAGATCGCGAGAGCGGGATACGTGGTGATCGTGAAAACTTTAGACCTCCATGATTCTTCCCCCTCATAAATGTTAAAGCTTCTTTAAGGTAAAGATTCTTACTACGAATTAAATATTTGTTTCGCATGGATCCTGCGGTGGGTTTCGATATTATTGTTTTAATTATTGTTTTGCATTACATTTATGTGCTCGAAACCCAACAATGGCATCAGAGCTACTTGCGAAACGTTTTAATTCGTTATATGTTTAACGGTTTTGATGATATATGCATGTATGTGATTATTTGCCATGTCTTCGTGTTGACGCAAGATGCTTATATGTATGTATGTATATCTTTTGAATATTTGATATTCATGAGAATTGTATAATCATGTGATGATTGTATATATCACTGTATGTATATGATACATGATTGTTTTTATTATGGTGATTGTATACGATACGATTTCCGAAAAATTGTGCAAATTTATTGAAATTTGCGTATTGTGTCCGATTTTCGTAAAAAAGATATGTTTTTTTGACTGGAATCGGGCCACTGAACAAGACTGACAAAGTCAGGTTCGCATCTGTAAGCCGCTTAACGTAGTTTACTACCTGTACACAACGATTTATGGTTTTCTGATTTAATTTCGAATTTTCTGAAAAATTGTTTTTTGAGTTGTATAACTTATTAGATAATATTGGATATGATATGTTATGATCATATAATCTATATTGTAAGAACCCCGATTTTTGGTAGAAATTAAAACTTTTATTATGAAATGGATATGGATTGCAATATTTATATGTCATGAAGAATGCAATGGGTTGACAACTTAGGTAAGAATAATCTATCGTCAAGAAAGTATGATATGGCATACAAACAGAGGAAGTAGTCTCATGTCATCCAAATCGATGTCTAGTATAAGTCCAGTGGTTTCGTAAAAAGGGTTAAGGAACGCTCGGGAAAGCGCAAGGACATTTTTCTAATTATAAGGAATAAAGAGAGAATAAGTGATGAATAGTGTTTTTGTTAGAAATAGGAATATTATTAGACGACACAATATAGAAGTACCCGGAACGGATTTCTGAGTTCGTATTAATGATCCAAGGGGAAAAAGAGTGTATGTAAAAGTTATCAGATTCTGAAAAATAGCACTTTTATTTTTCCCGAGATTTCCCTGGACACTGAAAGACTTAATGGATTATTGAAAAGATTTAAGGAATATGGATTCAAGAATTATTAAAGAGAATTGAGAATGAGAGTATAAATATTAAAACGGTTTCCGGTAAAACCATAACTAGAAATCTTCGAGGTATTTCTCCGAACGATCAATAAATTGAGCAATAACCGGACAAAGAAACAAGCAGAGAACCAAGGTGCATGCATGTGCTAGTGGATAAGATCATGTAACCAAGCTAGTTACAAAGAAACCAGCATCATTGGAAGCTAACCAAGCTAGTTAGCAAGGATGACATCCTTCCACCACAAGAATCAAACACATGGCTCAAGATGATGCAATGCATGACCAAATCACTTTATTAAAGTAACTTTAGCTAGATATTATCAAGATAAGGTTTATTATGCAAGATAAGATCAAGGAAACCAAGGGAAAACTCCCCAGCTTGAACCAAGCACAAAGCAAAATTCATGTCTCCACTTCTACCCATTCTAAAATCACCAAATTTTAATCATAGCTTCTCCACTCCATGGGTAATATTCGTTCAAAATTTCATGGCCAACAAAGGAGTGTAGCCTAGTCAAATACCTCCCCCAAGTTGAAGAAACCAAACTGCCCTGTTCTTGACAGTTTCTGTCCAGCGGAAAAAGGGGGCTCAAAACCCTAGCTAGGCAGCTTCAAATTTGATGAACTAGGACTCAAAACAAAGCTTATGAAGAGGCCAAGATGTGTTAAAAATTTGAGAGCCAAAATCTTATTTTTCGATTTTCTATGACTTTTACAAGTTTAGGGTGAATAGTAACTTTCAAGAAACTAACTTTGATTTCTTGTTTTGTTTGGATGATCTAAGCAATCCTAAGGCTATACAAGGACAAACCAAGGGTTAGTAAGGTCTTAGGATACTCCAAAGAAGGTAATCATCTTAAGAAACCCAAGCTCTTAGTTTAAATTTTGTTGATTATTGGATGATCTTGAGATTAGTTATGTTATTAGTGTTAATCATAAGCACGTTAGCATGATTTTGTAGTTGGTTTAGCATATAATGAACATGATGATGAAGTATGATATTTCTGGACTTATTGAGGTTTATAACATGTGTATAAGATGTATGGATGCCCGGTGTGGCTTGGTTGTGTTGAAAACAATTTTGAAACGATCGATTTATAGCCGTCGTAATGCCCGATTCTCGTTAGACCTTAATAATCCGTTCATAACTGTTGGTATAATTTCCTGAAATGGTTGATTATATGACATGTCCTTGTAGATCTTGAGTCATGAATAGTTTTGGCGAAAGAATCGAAACAAACGGACTTACGGTTTAGGAATTATGGCCGATTTACAAAAAGTCGTTCGAAACCTTAAGTACGAGTTCGTTATTAAAGTTGACCTCGGAAAAATATTTAAGTTAGTGACGAATGATGGTAATTAAATATTAGAGATCATAAGGAAGGTGTAGGAGAAAACCTCGTGTTAAACGGATCGTTTTTCAATTTTATAAAAATGTTTGAATCGAGGTTAAACGCGAACGAACCCCTAAAAGCACACTTTGTTATAACATTGGTTAATCACTTAGAAAACGGGCGATAAAACTCGAGGTATAATCTTGGTTCGTAAACGACCTACCTTAGCACTTACATGACTTAAGTATATACCAAGTGTAAGTGTAATGATGAGCCGTAATAACGAGCAAGTGTCAGGTCATAACGGTGTTCAGTGAATATTATTTCAAATATTCATTCAAGCTTTATTTATTTGATAAGTACTATTCATTTAAATATTCATTAATTATTTAATGGATATTATTTGTGAATATTTATTCGAGGATTATTCTGGGTAATATTTTATATCAGGATTATTCCTTCGATATTTCGATTTAATAAATATTCTTTGGAATATTTATTTAATTCTTCTGACTCGTTTAAAAATGATTTATTTCGTCCAAATATTATCTTCGACCTTCGAGTATTATGTAAATTATTCTGATCTTATTTAATATTATTAAATCAAGAAAGGTTCTCAAAATCATATACTTCATTCAAATCCATCTTTCAAATTATAAGGGAACCTTACTTGAGAAATGTTATTTATCTTGTTGAATTTCCGGTCATAAATTCTTTGAAGCTATTCTTTTCACTCGCAACTTGATTGCTATTATTCATTGAATCATGTGTACTCATTCGAGGGGTAAGAGTGTTGGAACAAGTTGGTATCCATTAACAAGCAGCAGCTTGGGAAATATTGGGGAATTTTCCTTTACAAACTAGATATGACTACTTTGTGGAGTCTTATCAACAAGTATTATACTTGGGGAAAGGGGGACGAACTTTATGTTTCAGAGTTATGGATGTTATACGAACTAGGAGCCGCGTAAGTGGCCGAGTGGCGCCGGTCCAGCAATGGCCCAACCGTTGGCCGGGGGGTTCTAGAGGGCGGTAGACAAGTAAATCCGTCGGTGCTTCCTTCTACATGTAGAGAACAAGAGGTGGGGAGCATAACCTGCGACTGATCATCATGAATGTTATGTCTCCTGGTGCGTCAATGCTCCAGTATTATTTCACCTTTCAAATGTTGGAAATTTTCTGCAACACTATCGGTGTTGGCAGGTGAAAAAGTGGCTGAGTCTGGAATTGCAATACTTCTGCAAATTCCTCTTTTATGATAAATAATGATATCTTGCTTATCTTAGACATAGTAGATATTTCCACAGAAGTATATTTTTGAGTTACCTTGTAACTTCATCGTTTACGTTATACTGGTACTATGTTCGTTAATGCATGACATATGGTTTCAAAGATATTTCAGAACTGTTATATATTATTGTTCAGTTACATATTATTTTTGGTGGGCTATTGCTCACCCTTGCTCGGTGCAATCAAGGACAGCAGTCATAGGGTTGCCCACTGATGTCATGGTCGGCATTACTGAGGTAGGAGCAACCAGTAGGTTAGACTGTCAGCTTTTGATTCATCAGACTTATTATATGTATGACCTATGTAAATGGATGACAAAGAGTATGTAACAGTTAAATTGTAATTCTTTTGGGTTATAAGAACACAAAACTTGTGATTAATAATATTTGTTAATCACTCTGATTTCATCTCTGGGACTATAACGGGTGTGTTTTGTGTTGTTGTTTTGGGTCACAAGGTTGTAAGTTAATTTATGTTGATGTTGTGGATGGAAATTGAGATCGTGACGACCGGATCCCCGACCCGGATCTGGGGCTGTTACAGAAATGGTATGAGAGCGTTACGTTATAAACCCCAGAGATGACACGACATTAAAACGATAAATTCACTAAGATAATAAGAACTCTTGCCAAGTTCATAGTCGGACTAATTAATGTAGTACTGACATATAAAACCCTTATGGGAACTCTTAAATATCATGATAGTAACTTAACTCGATATCGTATCGACGAGTAAGGCGAGAGACCTTGAGGCTTACGAGCAGCAGCACAAGGATGCTTTATTAAATATTGACGATCGGCTTGAAGACTCGATAGAGTACCCTACTGAGGACCCGAAGGAGGTTCCAGCTAAGGAGGAGAATCCTGTTAAGGATAAAGAGTTTACCCTTGAGGATATGAGGGCTGCAGCCAGAGAGACTATAAATGTTAAAGTATAGTGCTCAGAGAAATGAGTATAAGGAACAGAGATATTATTAAGAGATCTGAAGATGCATATTGAATTCATAGCCGGACTACCGGATGTGGTACCAGCAAGTAAGATGGATTGAAAGGATTACTTGAGAAATCATATGGGGATAGATAAGAATCCTTAGAGACTTTCAAATCAGTGAGAAAAGAGTTAGAATAATGCGTGATTGTCAAAGACGTCGATATAGGACGGGGAGCAGAGTCTCCAGGAGTAGTTGAGATAGAGGCAGCAAGTGCCATATCCTTTTCTAAATGAATAAGTGTGAATACTGTCAAAGGTAATTCGCCATGAGAAGGCAGATCCCATAGGTTATAAATTATGAAGTCAAATTAAGATAGAGGAGGTGATCTTATCCAGGAAATGTTCACATTTTGTTGAATGGATCAGCTTAGAAAGTGAAGACAGTGTGAAATAATGGCATGATTGGACAATGTGATAGAAGTAGTAAGCGAGACGATGATCTCAGAACCTACAAGAGGAAAAGACCAGTGAGTCTATGATAAACTCGTAATAAGATTTCTGTCAGGGATTAAGTATAAGGTTATTTCAACTCAGTGAAATGACAAACCAGAAACACTAGATGCATGTGGTTCAGAGGAATATAAATTCTTTCTTTTCCTTGAATGGATTATAGTAGTTACATTAAGTTTACTCCGATTCTGAATCATAAATGGATCGAGTAATACGATCAGTGGTTAAGAGGTATTGGAGAGTGTTTTGAGATGAAACCGAAAAGAGCAAGTGCATGCCAAGTTCTCGAAGTATGAGTTTTGATAAAATAAAGTTCAGCTATTAGGACATGCGATCAATAGTGAGTAGTGTTGGTTGACCCAGCCGAGTTAAAGGCAGTTTCAATTGAGAAAGGCCAACCACACCAACTAAGGTGAGAAATTTCATAAGATTCACCAGGAATATGTGAGAAAATCTTCCTGGAGCTAAAAGCGAAATTGGTGACGACCCAGCGTTGGCGTTGCCTAATGGAAGAAGGAAGACTTTGTGATATAATATGATGCATCTCACATAGGTTTAGGTGGTATGCATATGCAGCATGATAGAGTAATTGCGGATGCATTCGGACAACATGATTCATCAGGTTCGGATAGCCTTTGTAGTTCTAATTTTGTGGAATGACAAACTCCAATGGTAGTGGTCTTTCTGAGACTAATGGTTAGGTAGACTGACATTTGATAGTATTGACCATTAGGACGTATATGTATCAGGAGGGTGTGGCATGTTTCAGTTTGAAACTTCTGATTTCCCTTATATGGGATGTATATATTTGATTCCTTTCCAGTGGATAAACTTCCAACTTTTTGTTAAACCTTCCGTATTATAACTGCTTACGATTCTACCTGCTTGGATGTTCATAGAACTGATCTTTAGGTTTCGAAACTGATTTTCTTAATTGTTACCAGTGGGTGGATAGATTAACCAAAATTTTCCTGATTCTGGAAAGAAATTCAACAAACTTTGGCAAACCCTGTCTTTCTGGTTATCAAAGAACGTCACTAAAAAGAGTGGAGACTAGGGCTAACCCCGTGGATTGGGTTAGGTAGCCGCTATATGGATTGGTGGACAGACCCCGATTATTGCGATTGATTGTAGAAATATAATGATGAAGTTGAGATTGGATGGTAAAATGGGGAAATGTACTTAAAGACCAAAATGGACTGAGGAGTTCCGGGATTGACTTAAATGAAAAGGTTATTATGCCAAAAGTGTAAGCTTGTGTAGCACGTGGGATTGATAAGAGAAGTTGAAGATAAAAATAAAGGAAAGGTGATCGGAGACGGTACCGAGAAGTCGATTAAGACTTATATGGAATAAAATTTTGAAAAGATCAGAAGGTATCGAGGCATAATGATGAACGAGGAGTGGCAGTGCTCAAGTTGAGTGACTGTGCTACTCTGGTACCTAGGATTGCCATGTAAAGGAAAGCAGTGAACAAATACAAAAAGAAAAAGGGTGAAGAATACACAGGACAAAGTATGTTGATAAACGTAACCACCCCAAATAAATTATTTTCGCTATGGACGAAGGAGGCACTATGCCAAGCAATTGCTAGAAAAGTAATGCCATTAGCTAACCCTGAACTCACACACTGTAGTGCGGCCATTTGAGGCCATGTGAAAAAGAATGATAAAGTGACTAGACCAGCAATGTAAGGACAAAGTAGGGTGCTTCTAACCAAGCACCAACCGTGAGAACTTTGGATATAAAGCGAAGTGATTCAGGCGTATATGATTGACCAACTTATGCACTAGAAAGCGAAGAAATAAAGCGAATTGAGATACATGATGATGGGATTTTATAAATACCATGGACGTATTAGGATTGAGGATAGTGACCAATGAAGGTTATGAAGATTGTCAGAGATAGTGCAGTGTGATGTGTAAATGTGATCGGAAACTTAGTGACCTCAAGAAGAGCAATAGGTACCAAGAGATTCACGTTGAACACGACCAATATCTTCCAGAACATCCTTGTCGCCATTACCAAATATATGTTGTCTTTTGAAGGCCATGTAGACTGGCATCCGTTTGAAAGAGAAGGTTAGCATGAAGCTACCTATAGATTATCAAGATGTGAATGATTGAAAAGAGACCCTTATTAAGGAATTATGAAGTGATTGTTA
Source organism: Saposhnikovia divaricata (assembly GCA_036435485.1). Classification (NCBI taxonomy): domain Eukaryota; kingdom Viridiplantae; phylum Streptophyta; class Magnoliopsida; order Apiales; family Apiaceae; genus Saposhnikovia; species Saposhnikovia divaricata. The sequence goes on from CM071598.1 coordinate 65,892,500, forward strand.
ACTAAAGGATGTAAGTATTTTTGAAAATAGAATTTAGGATAGAATATCCATAAATTAAGATGAACCCTTGGGATGCACAAAGGGTGGCATTACCCCTAATAAAGACATTATGAATTCAGATGATATGAGTTGGATTGAATAATGTAACAATAGTCTTTAAGGAGTTACTGAAAGGAGTTTCAGAAAGTACATAAACAGAATTGTTATAGAATCGATTAAGGATATTTTGATATACCCTGTACCTAGAAAATACAGGTGGAACGACGAGGATGACCTAAGAAACCTTACAGGAAAAAGGATAATATTCTGAGTTTCAAAATAGAAGTTTGGTAGGGAATGTATGACCCAATAATAATAATGCCAGGCGAGGCATGTGTGAGACCATGAGGAAGTATGGATTGAACCAAATAAAGGTTGAGATTATCCTAAAACAAGAAAGGATTAAGAAAAGAAATATCTTAGGTATGATTGGGAGTAACCGTGATTAAGTTCACACGGAAAGGTACAAACAATGACTTATGGAAAAAGACTGATAGATACTTTCTCCTTCAGCAGAGCTTAAGGAAGAATACATTCACCCAATAGTGATAGAAATGATGTAGAAAAGTTTGAGTTGGAATAGATTCAGAAAACATTGATTGTGAGAAGTTATTATTATCAGGAAAGGCCAATGAGGTGGCCGACACTTTAAGTATATAGGAGTAATTATAAATGCTCATACCAAAGAAAACAGAACGATATTTGGAAGGACCTTGAAGGTGAAAATGTGGTGGAGGAATTTACATTCCTTATGATGATTGTGTAAGAATCGACGATAATAATAGTTTAAATAAAGATTCGATTCTTGATGGCGTCTTAAGCATATTACATACCTTAGAAGGTCCTATTTTGAGGTAAACCAGGACCATGATACGAAATTGATTAAGTGAATCGTGAAGTTTCCAGTCTTCTAATAAAGACATGTGATTAATAATTTCATCATGCCTGGCAAAGCTGCGGTGATTGAAACTCTTATGCGATTTTATCTGCTTCATTAATACCTACATCATGTTCAGGAAGTATTCCTTATGAATAAGAAATAAGGATTAGTTTGTCTTCCTAGAGAATTTTGGATATGACAACTATGAAACCCGTCTGATTAACTATTAAAGCACTACGTAAACAGCAAACGATGGTGATTCAACAATGGACTACATTAATGTAGTGGTGATTCTTCTAAGAAAGTAGATGACGACGCAAAGATAAAGATCGTGTTGCTATTGATAAGCTAAATGGCATGTTGATGAATGACAAGCAAGTTTATGTTAGGGTATTTCTGCGCAAACAAGATAGAGAATATGAGGTTAGAGATTCATGATGCTAAAGGCATTTCCGTGGAAAGAATTAATGAGGCTTGGAGAGAAGGGCAGTTGAGCCCGAGATTTATTGGGCCATATGAGAGTTTAAAAGTGTTCAGAAGGTGGCATTCAAGCCAACTTTACTCCCAAAACTTATAGCATGATCGTAATGTGTTTCATATGGCAAGGCTACGCCAGTAAAATGCAAATGCTCGACAGATGATAAGAGTACGAGCAGATAGATATACGACCTGGTCTGACGTACGAAGAACAACCTGTGGAAAATCATGGATAGAAAAGAACAAGTGATGAGAAACAGGTTTGGCAGAAGTAGATTATATTGGATCTAAGTTAAAGGAATCAGCCAGATTCATTTTGGAGGGTTTAAATTGGAATATTGCGATGATTATAGAATAAATGTGACTGGATACCAATAAGGAGGTGCCAAGTGCAAAAGATGTCTCAGTAAAGAGAAGACGGTGGAGGTAAATAACGGAAGTAAATAAGAATCGGATAATAAGAAGGATGTGATTGATAAAGAAAAGACTAGGAAAGTAACTACGGAATGTGAAGTAAGGAATGTTATGAATGGATTGATGAATGGGTTTTCCAACGAACTCTCGGGATAACAACCTGATAGTGTTAGTATTGTGAATATGAAAGAGCTAGTAGCGTGGCATGGAATGTCAGTAACAATGATGTCAAGCGAGAAACCTAAGATTTAACCTGAAAGGTTGAGGGAATTTTCTAAAGTGAGCGTTGCTAAGATTAAACAAGGGAATAGGTCCATAGAATGATGGACGGAGTAGTGAGGACATGTTGACACGTGAGATTACGATAAAGTAGTATTTGATACGAATACGATTATTTTTCTTCTCTGATGAACCTCTATAGTTCAGAGGTCAATTCTAAGTACGATATTTTGCAATCATGAAAATTTTCTATAATTCTTTGAAATTCTTTTCTTTCTTCTTTCTTATTCATCTTTTTTTTTGAATTGAGAAGAACCCTTTAAGGAGGGGAGGTACTGCTACGTGACTATCTGTCTGTGTGATAGAAGTCTAAGCGGAATACCATAATTTGTTTAATTGCTTGTCAAGTACTAAAGGCTGGCCCCCTTCTGTACTAACTATGCAATATAACAAATGTTCATTGATCATAATGATCTCTCAATAAATCTCTCCAACTCTCTATATTGATCGAGATTGCGAAGATTAAAGCGATCAGGAAATGCATAGTGTGAGTAAGGTTAACTCCGAATTCGCAATGCGATAGTGATACCAATATCACTGCAGATATCAATAAGGATAATAGTATAGGACTGAGTAAGAGCATAACCCGGATAGTGTGTTGTTTGAAAAGTAGCAAAGTTGATGGAAAAAGGATAAAGTATGTATTGTAGCACCAGTAGATGTGCTGAGAAGGGGTAGAATGACTAAGAATTGACCGGGAAGCTGGAAGGCGAAATGATAGATAAACGACTCTTTGTTTCCTACCTGATTCCGGGACGGAATCCTTTTAAGGAGGGGAGACTGTAAGAACCCCGATTTTTGGTAGGAATTAGAACTTTTATTATGGAATGGATATGGATTCCAATATTTATATGTCATGAAGAATGCAATGGATTGACAACTTAGGTAAGAATAATCTATCGTCAAGAAAGTAGGATATGGCATACAAACAGAGGAAGTAGTCTCATGTCATCCAAATCGATGTCTAGTATAAGTCCAGTGGTTCCGTAAAAAGGGTTAAGGAACGCTCGGGAAAGCGCAAGGACATTTTTCTAATTATAAGGAATAAAGAGAGAATAAGTGATGAATAGTATTTTTGGTGGAAATAGGAATATTATTAGACGACACTATATAGAAGTTCTCGGAACGGATTTCTGAGTTCGTATTAATGATCCAAGGGGAAAAAGAGTGTATGTAAAAGTTATCAGATTCTGAAAAATAGCACTTTTATTTTCCCCGAGATTTCCCTGGAGACTGAAAGACTTAAGGGATTATTGAAAAGATTTAAGGAATATGGATTCAAGAATTATTAAAGAGAATTAAGAATGATAGTATAAATATTAAGACGGTTTCCGGTAAAACCCTAACTAGAAATCTTCGAGGTATTTCTCCGAACGATCAATGAATTGAGCAATAACCGAACAAAGAAACAAGCAGAGAACCAAGGTGCATGCATGTGCTAGTGGATAAGATCATGTAACCAAGCTAGTTACAAAGAAACCAGCATCATTGGAAGCTAACCAAGCTAGTTAGCAAGGATGACATCCTTCCACCACAAGAATCAAACACATGGCTCAAGATGTTGCAATGCATGACCAAATCACTTTATTAAAATCACTTTAGCTAGATATTATCAAGATAAGGTTTATTATGCAAGAAAAGATCAAGGCAACCAAGGCAAAACTCCATTCTCTCCATTTCTTCAAAACTGCCCAGCTTGAACCAAGCACAAAGAAAAATTCATATCTCCACTTCTACCCATTCTAAAATAACCAAATTTTAACCATAGCTTCTCCACTCCATGGGTAAGATTCCTTCAAAATTTCATGGCCAACAAAGGAGTGTAGCCTAGTCAAATACCTCCCCCAAGTTGAAGAAACCAAACTGCCCTATTCTTGACAGTTTCTGTCCAGCGGAAAAAGGGGGCTCCAAACCCTAGCTAGGAAGCTTCAAATTTGATAAACTAGGACTCCAAACAAGGCTTATGAAGAGGCCAAGATGTGGTAAAAAGTTGAGAGCCAAACTCTTATTTTTCGATTTTCTATGATTTTTACAAGTTTAGGGTGAATAGTAACTTTCAAGAAACTAACTTTGATTTCTTGTTTTGTTTAGATGATCTAAGCAATCCTAAGACTATACAAGGACAAACCAAGGCTTATTAAGGTCTTAGGATACTCCAAGGAAGGTAATCATCTTAAGAAACCTTAGCTCTTAGTTTAAATTTTGTTGATTATTTGATGATCTTGAGATTAGTTATGTTATTAGTGTTAATTATAAGCACGTTAGCAGGATTTTGTAGTTGGTTTAGCATATAATGAACATGATGATGAAGTATGATATTTCTTGACTTATTGAGGTGTATAACATGTATATAAGATGTATGGATGCCCGGTGTGGCTTGGTTGTGTTAAAAACAATTTTGAAACGATCGATTTATATCCGTCGTAATTCCCGATTTTCGTTAGACCTTAAGAATCCGTTCATAACAGTTTGTATAGTTTCCTGACCTTGTTGATTATAAGACATGTCCTTGTATATCTCGAGTCATGGATCGTTTTGACGAAAGAATCGAAACAAATGGACTTACGGTTTAGGAATTATGGCCGATTTACTAAAAGTCATTCGAAACCGTATGTACGAGTTTGTTATTAAAGTTGAACCTCGGTAAAATATGTAAGTTAGTGACGAATCATAATAATTAAATATTAGAGATCATAAGGAAGGTGTAGGAGAAAACCTCATGTCAAACGGATCGTTTTTCAATTTTATAAAAATGTTTGAATCGAGGTTAAACGCGAACGAACCTCTAAAAGCACACTTAGTTATAACTTTGGTTAATCACTTAGAAAACGGGTGATAAAACTCGAGGTATAATCTTGGTTCATAAACGACCTACCTTAGCACTTACATGACTTAAGTATATACCAAGTGTAAGTATAATGACGAGCCGTAATAACGAGCAAGTGTCGGGTCATAACTGTGTTAATGAGCGATAACTTCAAAACGTGCTTTAGCTTAAGTAAAGTATTCACTTGGCGTTTCAAAGTGATAGGTAATTAACCCTGGATAATTTTGGTTGTTTATAGATTGCCGGACCACCCCAAGTCATACCACTAGCATAGCGGGAGTACCAGGCAAGTTTCAAATCCTTTTAAAGGCTGTTGTTGTGAATATATATATGCTTTCTGTTATACATATGCCATAGCATGCATGCCTACTTTCAAGTTATATTGATATGCTTGTTCCCTGAATTATTGTTGGCTTATAAGCTAGATAGAAAATATATCAGTTATAAGCCGGATATTGCTAAGACCCTTAGAGAAGGGCATATGAATTTCATTCTTTGATTATTGACCGAGAGTCAGTATTTTTTGATATATCGCGATTATTTTCGAAGGGAAATATCTAAGTAAATATTTTCCCATTATTTATTTAATGAATATTAATTTGAATATTCACTCGAGATTAATTACCTGTTAAATATTATTACTAAATTCTTTTTTAAGCCTCATTTATTTAATAAATATTATCTTGAATATTCATTTGAACTTCATTTATTCAACGAATATTATTTTTCAATATTCGTTTAAAGTCGATTCAATTATCGAATATTGTTTCAAATATTCATTTAGTAATTATTCTTGCAATCAGTAATATTAATTAGAATATTCACTATTTATCCGGTGAATATTATTTCAAATATTCGTTCGAGTTTTTATTATTCGATAAGTATTATTAATTTGAATATTCCCTATTTGATCAGTGAATATTATTTCAAATATTCATTCGAGCTTTATTTATTTGATAAGTACTATTCATTTAAATATTCATTAATTATTTAATGGATATTATTTGTGAATATTTATTCGAGGATTATTCTAGGTAATATTTTATATCAGGATTATTCCTTCGATATTTCGATTTAATAAATATTCTTTGGAATATTTATTTAATTCTTCTGACTCGTTTAAAAATGATTTATTTTGTTCAAATATTATCTTCGACCTTCGAGTATTATGTAAATTATTCTGATCCTATTTAATATTATTAAATCAAGAAAGGTTCTCAAAATCATATACTTCATTCAAATCCATCTTCCAAATTATAAGGGAACCTTACTTGAGAAATGTTATTTATCTTGTTGAATTTTCGGTCATAAATTCTTTGAAACTATTCTTTTCACTCGCAACTTGATTGCTATTATTCATTGAATCATGTGTACTCATTCGAGGGATAAGAGTGTTGGAACAAGTTGGTATCCATTAACAAGCAGCAGCTTGGGAAATATTGGGGAATTTTCCTTTCCAAACTAGATACGACTACTTTGTGGAGTCTTATCAACAAGTATTATACTTGGGGAAAGGGGGACGAACTTTATGTTTCAGAGTTATAGATGTTATACGAACTAGGAGCCGCATAAGTGGCCGAGTGGCGCCGGTCCAGCAATGGCCCAACCGTTGGCCGGGGGGTTCTAGAGGGCGGTAGACAAGTAAATCCGTCGGTACTTCCTTCTACATGTAGAGAACAAGAGGTGGGGAGCATAACCTGCGACTGATCATCATGAATGTTATGTCTCCTGGTGCGTTAATGCTCCAGTATTATTTCACCTTTCAAATGTTGGAAATTTTCTGCAACACTATCGGTGTTGGCAGGTGAAAAAGTGGCTGAGTCTGGAATTGCAATACTTCTGCAAATTCCTCTTTTATGATAAATAATGATATCTTGCTTATCTTAGACATAGCAAATATTTCCACAGAAGTATATTTTTTAGTTACCTTGTAACTTCATCGTTTACGTTATACTGGTACTATGTTCGTTAATGCATGACATATGGTTTCAAAGATATTTCAGAACTGTTATATATTATTGTTCAGTTACATATTATTTTTGGTGGGCTATTGCTCACCCTTGCTCGGTGCAAGCAAGGACAGCAGTCATAGGGTTGCCCACTGATGTCATGGTCGGCATTACTGAGGTAGGAGCAACCAGTAGGCTAGACTGTCAGCTTTTGATTCATCAGACTTATTATATGTATGACCTATGTAAATGGATGACAAAGAGTATGTAACAGTTAAATTGTAATTCTTTTGGGTTATAAGAACACAAAACTTGTGATTAATAATATTTGTTGATCACTCTGATTTCATCTCTGGGACTATAACGGGTGTGTTTTGTGTTATTTTTTTGGGTCACAAGGTTGTAAGTTAATTTATGTTGATGTTGTGGATGGAAATTGAGACCGTGATGACCGAATCCCCGACCCCGGATCTGGGGCTGTTACATGTATATATACTGATATATATATGATATATGTTTGTTCTTGTTATGAGAATCATATATGATATGATTTCTGAAAAGCTGCTCAGATCTGGTGAAATCTGTCCGGTGTCAGAATTTAACGAAAGAGTACCTTGTCGAAAAGGGAAACAAGCATCTGAACAAAACAGATAGCAAATCTATCACCGACTCGTCTGTAAGGCGTTTGACGCCATTTATTGCCTCAAAATCGTGATTTATTCTTTTCAGAATTTTATTCTGCTTTTTTGATTTTTGCGTTATATGATTTCTTTGATTAGATCATATGAAATATGATATGGTTTAATATGATTAGATAATATGACATGTTCTTTAATTGTTGAGCATGGTGATTGGTTATGGCCTTGATGACCCGTAGGTTAGTTGTTTTGATATGTATATATGGTTTTGGTTTTATAAATACAACTTGCATGTCGTTTTCTTCATTCTTGTAATTTTTTAACCTCTAATGTAACTCGAGTTTTATTATGTAAGTACATTAGTATATGTTGTATTCAATTATTCAATGTAATGCACTTGAAGATTGAAGGACGATCCAAGAGGAGGAGAAACCAAGGAGACAAGAAGAATGAAGACATGTAATTGTATTTATATTTTTCCACCATAAATTTACCTTGATCCTTTCATTATCTTGAAAGGATCATATAGGATAAAGGTCATAACCAAGCACGTTTACATACTGCAGTTTACATACTGATGTATGAATGTATGTGTAGGATACATAATGATGCATGCTTTAATTAGATTAATCATGTATGAATGTATGTATTAGATACATCACCCATGCCATGCCTGCTTAAAAAAGATAAAATCTGTAACGACTCAAGATTTTATAATTAAACAAAACGATTATGAGATTTCTGTGTTTATGAAACACAAAATTAAATACGAATTTTCAATGATTTCAATATGGGGAGATTTTGTCAACAACGGGCCATGCCTGTAAGGAAGTCGGGTATTAAGCGAGACCACTGTGTCTTCTCCGACAACCTGAAAATCAAACCATTGAGAATATTGATTTGAAGTATATAATTCAAGAAAAAATTGGGAATCTCTTTATGATGGGATCATGGTCATTTTTAATTAACAAATCCCTAAAGAATAAACATTAAGTTTAAGATGCCTTCCAAAAGGGAAACACTCGTCAAGACCTAGATCGACAAAGGGTGGGTTCGCTAAAGCCAAGTACCCTCGTCTCTCATGGTAAGGCGCGATGGAGTAAATTAGTGATACTTAACTGTTAGACCATTGGGTTCGACTTAACTAAGTGACCACAATAGGATTGTGAACTTAGAGGCATAGAGTTTGGTAAGATTTATTGGATAAATGTGAACAAATGTTGTTATGTGAACAAATGTTGTTCTACCAAACTATCCAAGAGTTATATATGATATAATTGACAAATGTTGTCTACCTAAATAATCATTTTAAGAAGAAAAGCCAAAGCTGACATTAAAAGTGATGAAATATGGATATTGGCTCACTAGAAAGGTTTAGGGAAACTTTTCCGAATAGATAGGTAGGGCTATTAATTTGATAAAAATAGTGGGAGATATATATTTTGAATATATATGAATAATCACTTGAACATGAATTAATAATACTGTAGACTAATTATTTTATGCATTTTAACATTGTGGATATTCAAATGGCAAACAAATCAAATAAACTTCTCTGTACGATCAGTCCTTGAGAAGGACAAGATGACAGAAACAAACTTCCTCGATTAGCAATGGAAAGGCAAGAAGAGGATTTGATCCAAATCTAATGTTAATCCAAAACATGCTCCCAAAAGGGCTTTGATGCCTACAGGAGGTGTTGCAAAAGGTGATTGTCACTATTGCAAGAAGCCGGGTCATTGGAAGAAAAACTGTCAAACTAATTTGGAAGATCTGAAGATACTGAAGTCTGTTCAGATTTCTAATTCAGGCATTTATGTTATAAAAGTCAATTTGTCTACTTCTACATCATGGGTATTAGATACTGGATGTGGTTCCCACATTTGTATAAATGTGCAAGAACTTAAAAGGAGTAAAACTTTGGCGAAAGGAGAAGTCGACCTACGTGTTGGCAATGGAGCAAAGGTTACTGCCTTAGCTGTAGGGACTTATTATTTATCATTGCCTACTGGGCTTATTTTAGAACTTAAGAACTGTTTTTTACGTGCTTGCGATTTGCAGAAACATTATTTTCGTTTCTTGTTTGGACAAGATTGGTTTTTTATTTTTGATTCAAAACAATGGTTGTTCATTTTCATTGAATAATGTTACCTATGGGGTTGCATGTTTGTTTAATGGTTTATATGTTCTTGATCTTGATAGTCCCGTCTATAATATAAATAATAAACGTCTTAGGATAAATGACTCAAATCGAACATATCTCTGGCATTGTCGTTTAGGCCATATAAATGAGAATCGCATTTCCAAGTTACATAAGGATGGATACTTGGATAAGTTTGATTTTGAATCATACGAAGAATGCGAACCGTGTCTCATTGGCAAAATGACTAAAGCTCCTTTTACCGGATAAGGTGAGAGGGCCACCAGACGATTGGAATTGATACATAGTGATGTATGTGGTCCAACGCGTACGATGGCAAGAGGTGGCTTTTATTATTTCATAAACCTTTACTAATGATTTTAGTAGATACAGATATGTGTATCTTTTGAAGAACAAATCCGAATCGTTTGAAAAATTCAAAGAGTATAAGGCTGAAGTTGAAAAGCAAATAGGCGAAAGTATTAAACTTTACGATCTAATCGTGGGGGAGAATACTTAAGCTTGGAATTTAAGAATTTCCTAAAGGAGTGCGGTATCGTATCACAACTCACTCCTCTTGGAACACCACAATAGAATGGGGTGTCTGAAAGGAGAAATCCTACTTTGTTGGACATGGTGCGATCGATGAAGAGTCATGCGGATCTTCGAATCAGTTTTTGGGGTTATGCCCTAGAGATGGCTGCACAAACACTAAACCGAGTTCCTTCAAAATCAGTTCAAAAGACACCATATGAGATATGGATCGAGAAACGTAATAGCGTGTCATTTATGAAAGTATGGGGATATGAAGCTTTTATGAAACGTTTGGTCTCCAACAATCTAGGACCAAAATCAGAAAAATGTAATTTTGTAGGATACCCAATTGAAACAAAAGGGTATTACTTCTATAAACCTTTCGAGAACAAAGTGTTTATTGCTCAAACGACTATTTTTCTAGAGAGGGATCTACTTTCTAAGAAAAATAGTGGGAGGACAATAGATCTCGATGAGGATCGAGAACCACAAGATAATGTTGAACCAGAATTGGAACATGAGCGGGATGTGATTAAAAGTGTTTAGAACAACACTGCTCAAGAAACACAGGTTGTTCGTAGATATAGTAGGATTCGCCATGAGCTAGAGAGATATTATTGATTTCTCCTACTGAAAGTGGCGATGTGATGATTGTAGATAATGATGAGCCTCTCACCTATAAGGATGCTATGAATAGTCCAGATTCTGAGAGATGACTGGAGGCCATGAAATCTGAGATGGATTCCATGTATGAAAACCAAGTATGGACTTTGGTTGAACCACCTGATGGGGTAAAACCCATAGAGTGTAACGGGGTTTTCAAAAGGAAAACTAACATGGATGGTACTTTACAGACCTACAAAGCAAGACTAGTGGCGAAAGGTTTTAGGCAAATTCATGGTTTTGACTATGATGAAACTTTCTCACCAGTGGCTATGGTCAAATCCATCAGGATTTTGCTTATGATAGCAGCTTATTATGACTATGAGATCTGGCAAATGGATGTCAAGACCGCTTTCTTGAATGGGAGCTTGGAAGAGGATGTGTACATGACACAACATGAGGGTTTCGTAGATCTAAGGTTTTCTATAATGGTCTTTAAGTTGTGACGATCCATTTATGGGTTGAAGAAGGCCTCAAGGAGATGGAACATCCATTTTGTTGAAACAGTCAAGGAGTTTGGTTTCATACAAAATAAGGATGAGCCGTGTGTTTACAAGAAGGTTAGTGGGAGCTATGTGGCATTCCTAGTATTATATGTAGATGACATATTACTAATAGGGAATGACATTCCTTCTCTACAGGCTGTGAATACTTGGTTGGAAAAAAGTTTCTCGATGAAAGACTTAGGCGATGCTACCTATATCTTAGGGATCAGGATCTATAGAGATAGATCTAAAATATTAATCGGCTTAAGTTATAGTACATACATTGACAAGGTGTTGCATCATTTTGGGATGCAAGAGGCAAAGAGGGAATATGTCCTGGTGTCTCATGGGATAGCAATTTCAAAGGAAAATTGTCCTAAATCATCGGATGATAAGGACCGTATGCGTAAGGTACCATATGCAACGATATATACTCGTCCTGATGTCTCGCATGCTTTAAGCATGACGAGTAGATACCAGTCTAATCTAGGTGAAGGTCACTGGATAGCTGTCAAGAATATTATTAAGTACCTTAAACGGACTAAAGATTCGTTCTTGATATACGAAGGAGATGAGAAGCTGGTTGTTAGAGGTTACACTGATGCTAGTTTCCAGACAGATAGGGACGATTCTGTGTCCTAGTCTGGATTCATGTTTTGTCTAAATGGAGGTGCTGTAAGCTGGAAAAGTTCGAAGCAAGAGACAGTAGCTGATTCTACAATGGAAGCTGAGTATATTACTGCCAGTGAAGCAGCCAAAAAGGCTGTTTGGAATCGAAAGTTTATTACAGGACTTGGTGTGGTTCCATCGATCGCAGATCCAGTTGATCTGTATTGCGATAACAATGGAGCAATTGCGCAGGCTAAGGAACCAAGGTCCCATTCCAAGGCAAAGCATATACTTAGGAGATATCACCTTCTTCGAGAGATAAACGAGAGTGGAGATATACATATATGTAAAGTGCATACTAATGATAATGTTGCGGACCCACTGACTAAGGCTTTGTCACAGCAGAAACACGAAGGTCACACTAGTTCCATGGGTATTAGATACATGGGAGATTGGCTCTAGCGCAAGTGGGAGATTGATAGTGTTAGTGCCCTAGAGACAATGTTATTGTGCTTCTAGGAAAGACTATTTTGTTATTTAATGATTATGTTCTGTGGATTATTCTACATTAATTTATTATTTCTGAATTTATTGCGATATAAATGGTAGAATAATAAATGTCCTTAGAATATAGAACACGTATTCTATATCTTTAAGTATGTGACTTAAAAATGATATTATATAAATAATGTTTGTATTTTTAAATATCCCTAATCGAGCATTATTAATATGGGACAATTATAATGCATAAAGATTAGTATGTTTGTTGGCGGATGACCACATCTCATTGGTCATAGGTATAGTGATACTAAAGTCAAGAACATAGGTACATGTAATATTCTACATGGTACTGGATTAACCCACAGTGAGATTCTACATGTTGATAATGTCATTAGAAAGACTCACAGTGATAATGGTGTAATGATCTTTAGATTTGAGATCATTATATTTCTATATGAGGATTAATATACTTTGACTACATTAAAAGTTACCTTTGACCGGGTGATGATAAAAGTGGACATCGGGTATATTATGAGTCGTATGAGAAATATGAATGATAGATATAGGATTTAACCCTCCTATTATTAGGAGAGATATTATTGGTCTCTTGATTTAGTAAGACTATGAAAATGCATGACCATGCTCAAATATTGATTTGTTTTTAATAGTCTACTCATTGTTCAAGGAAACCCGGATTAAATGTCGAAGAGGATGACTAAAAATATGCCTCGAGTTTAATCTATAATATTTAGTTAAAGGGATTATATTACACGAAAACATTAATCACGAAAGGTTTAATTGGATCACCAATTATTATTATTATTACTTGGATAGCAATGATGTATTCCTAGATGCCGCTCATTGTTTACGATTTTAAATTAGATTTAAAATTGTTGCCAACGTGATAATAACCTACAGGGTCACACAAATAGAACGCTTGAAGGAGAAATGTTTTAAATTATGAATTTAAATTAAATAAGTGATTATTTATAATATTAATTAAGTATGACTTAATTAATTAAATAAATAGAAAAACAAAATTACTTAAACTAATTCTGAAATTAGTTATTAATTAAATTAGTGAGACTTAATTAATTAATAAATTGGAATTTCAGATTAGTATTGATTATAATTGGATTATAATTTGAAAAACATATTCTCCTCCATATATATCTCTTTATGGGCTGTTTTAGAATAACAAGAAACATATTATAAAACCCTAGCCGCACTGAGACAGCGAAGAAGATAGAGAGAAACTGTTTTCGGCTAGTACACATCAATCCTTCGAATACAAGCATTCGTATGGATATCGTAGAGCGTAGATCGCGAGAGCGGGATACGTGATGATCGTGAAAGCTTTAGACCTCCATGATTCTTCCCCCTCATAACTGTTAAAGCTTCTTTAAGGTAAAGATTCTTACTACGAATTAAATATTTGTTTCGCATGGATCCTGCGGTGAGCTTCGATATTATTGTTTTAATTATTGTTTTTCGTTGCGTTTATGTGCTCGAAATCCAACAGGTGCTTATGTGAAGATCAATTGCGATGCTACTAGTTTTACAATTGACGTAAGTTAGATTGCTCGAGATATTATTGTCATACTTTTTAGTTTAAAGAATTTGGATATTTTATGTGTTACGCGATCTGAAAAGAAAACGGCTATTTTTTTAGCTTGTTTATTGTTTTACAATCAGGTTGTGGAGTTCGGGAGTTTGTCCTAGCTAGGTTCCAATGTTTTAAAGAATTCTTCTTTTTATGTCAAAAAAAAAGCATTCTAAAATTAATCTAAAATCGTTATTCTCATTATTAAAATAATTTAAATCTAATATACAAATATGTAAAATAATTATGATTTTTTATGAATCTCTTAGTATGTAAAACTTCCTTTTTTTGCTTTTGTTTTGAAAAGAAAACTTTTTATTATTTTGTTAAAAAATAGAATCATTCGTGCAACTATGTAAGTAAGTTTATGTACTTCTGAACATATGTAACGGGGTTAGCATAATGTTGAAAGATTAAACTTTTTTTATATAATTAATTAATAATAACGTGTAAAAATGATATTCATGTAACATTTAAAAGATATTCATATGTAAAAGTAGTGTTATCTCAGTATAAAAAAGTCTAAGATATAATAAGACTTAGAGCATCTTCAATAGTATTGACTAAAATAATTGGTTAAAATGATATAAAATAATGATTATGTAAAATTTGTTAAATATGTAAGGTATTTTTTACTTCAATGATATTTGGCTATATTGGTTGAATATAATTGAAAAATCGTATATTATTATTATTATTTTTTCAAGTTGTTAAAAATATTTTATATTATTATATAATGTGGTAATTGATGATGTGGAATTTTAATGATTCGACAAATATAAACCAATATAATGAGATTATCTAAAATTTTAGCTAACAATTATATTCCGTTGGAGATGAAATATTTTTACACATCCTCCATAATTTTTATTATGACATATTTGATACACTTTTAGTTAAGGGTGTATGGTTGGAGATGCGCGCTTTAAGGCCGATTATTTTTCTTTACCAATTTACTTTGAAGAATCTTAACCATAGAATTAAATTCACACCATCTCCAATGATATTTGTTAAAATGGTTGACTAAAATAATGTAAAATAATGATTATATAAAATTTGTTGAATTTGTAAGGAATTGTATTCCAATGAGTTGGTTATATTGATAGGTTATATTTTAAAAATATAATGTTATTTTTATTTTAAATTGTTAAAAATAAAATATATTATTTTGATATGGTAATAAATAATGTGGAGTTTTCTTACCAATCTCTAGCGATTTTACAAATATAGTCAAGGGATTGGCTATAATTTTAGATATTAGTAATGTTACGTTGAAGATGAAATTACTTTACATATTTTTTAAAATTTTTGTATATGACATGTAATTCACACTTTTATCTAAAAAATTTTAATGATTGGAGATACTGTACTCTTACCGGTTAATAGATATTCCCTCGGTCCATAATTTCTTACAACTTGATAGTTGCGTGTGTTAGGTTATAGCAAAAGATGCATTTTATTCATGTATGATATTTAGTAGGTTAAGAAATCGACGCTTCCCTCGAAAAGAAAATAATACTTCCTCCATGTCATAATATTAGTTTTTTTTTTAGATAAATTTTTTCCTATCATATATGTTTATTTTTAATTTATAATGTAAATTTTTGTTCATTTTTCCTAAATTATCTTTCTTAAAAATTGTATAGAAATTAATGAGAAATGATTAAAAGTTTAAAGTAGCTTATGCTTTTAAAAAATCAATGCATTTATAGTAGGTATAAGAAAAAATGTATTATCTAATTAATGTTTTCGTATTGCATAATTTTTTTTAAAAAGACTAGTATTATTGATAGGAGGAAATAATTAAGAAATGGACCCTATGCCCGCAAGAAAGCTGTGGAGAGAGAAAAAACACAATGCAATTTTTTCTTTTTAAAGCAACACCATGCAATTTTAATTTAACTCGTTCAAGGGAAAGCTGTGGTCGGTACGCAACTGGAAAGCTACATATACTGGCAGCACATTCTGGAAGCATTGAAGTTTCCCTCTTGTACTCGCTTGTGCCACCTTTGAGTGGATGAAAATCCGAGCTGTGTGATAAAATGGTGGGTACCACAACTGAAAGAAAATACAAATCAATCGGTGTATAATCATTTATAATTTTATAATTTTACAAATTAATTCATAAATTAGAATACTCAAACTTTATCATGGTATTTTTATTAAATAAAAATATTATTATATAATGTGCTTTTTTTCTAGATCAAAATTGATAAATTTGACTTCGAATATTCAAACTTAGAAAAAATTATGGGACGACATGCTTTACCCTTCATCATAATAAAATTAATATTAGTTTATAGCATCTCTAATGTGGGTGTCAAAAAGAATGCCAAAATATTATGTAACATGATGTGATTCTTTATTGGAGTAAAGGGAATGCCAAGCAAAATAACCAATTTTTGACGGCCCAGAATAGAAAAATCATTAAAGACATAATTGACATAATTTTGGAAAAAAATAACATAATTGACACATAATATACCATATTAAGCAAAAGTAGACAATAATTTTGGAACAAACGAATTTGGAATTAGTGAATAATATAAGTAGGATGTAGATAAATAATATGTATGATGAGTTCAAAATTGGCACTTCTTGACACCACACCGGAGATGTTCTTATAGGGCTAAGGTTGAAGAGAGAATCCCCTTCAAAAGAGAACGGAGAGAATCACTTTAAAATATAAATTTAAAAATTAAAAAAATTATAAATATTTGTATGTCCTTACTGTGCTTCCAAAAAATCCGAGCTGTGTGATAAAATGGGGGGTACCACAACTGAAAGAAAATACAAATCAAACGGTCTATAATCATTTATAGTTTTATTACACTTGTAAATTTACTTATTTTTCTGACTTGTAAGCAAATGATGATTACTTTCTCCGTTCCATAAATATTATCTCAGTTAAATTTATTTAACTTTAACTAATTATTTAAAAGTAATCATTTATAATTTTGTAATTTTACAAATTAATTCATAAATTAGAATACTCAAACTTTATCATGGTATTTTTTTAAATATAAATATTATTATATAATATGTTTTTTTTAGATCAAAATTGATAAATTTGATTTTGAATATTCAAACTTAGAAAAAATTATAGGACTGACATGCTTTAGCCTTCATCATAATAAAATTAATATTAGCTTGTTAGAGCATCTCTAATGTGGGTGTCAAAAAGAATGCCAAAATATTATATATGTAACATGATGTGATTCTTTATTGGAGTAAAGGGAGTCCCAAGCAAAATAACCCATTTTTGACGGCTTAGAAAAATCTTTAAAGACATAATTGACACATAATTGACATAATTTTGGAAAAAAAATAACATAATTGACATATAATATACCATATTAAGCAAAAGTGGATAATAATTTTGGAACAAACGAATTTGGAATTAGTGGATAATATAAGTAGGATGTAGATAGTACTTTATATTTACTTGTTCCAAAACTATTGTCCATATTTTCTTAACAAAGCAAATTATGTCTCAAATTTGTTAAGTTTTCATAAATATGTTAATAATTATGGTTAAATATGATAATTTTAACTTGACCGCTAAATACATGAATTTTGGATGGTGACCAATATTAGCGGACTGAGGGAGTAATATGTTTGATGAGTTCAAAATTGGCACTTCTTGGCACCACACTAGAGATGTTCTTATAGGGCCAAGGTTGAAGAGAGAATCCCCTTCAATAAAGAGCCGAGAGAACCACTTTAAGATATAAATTTTAAAATTTAAAAAAATTATAAATATTTGTATATCTTTACCGTGCTTCCAAAAAATCAATTACAAACAAAAAATTGTTTGTAAATATAAAAAAATAATGATAAAAATTTTTAGAATCTGTTTTTCAATCTGTTTTTGAATCTTAGTGAAATTTTTTGGAAATTGTATAAAATCTTTTTCAAAATTTAATCAATGATTCAAATATTAATTTTAAAAAATATACAATGATAATTAAAATGTGTTAGTACAACTATTTCATAAAAATAAATTAAAAAATATTTAGAATGCTATTTTGAATATCAGGTTATATCGTTTCTTTTTAAGAGAATTCTAAAAAGAAAATTCTCATTGAAACCTTACCCGCTCTTATAGACCTCAATTTTAATTAAATAAATATTTTCTACTATTTTTTGTTCTTACACTTAAACATTAGAGGCCTCAGTTTCAATTTTCCGGGCCCTGAACTCAGGTCGCTCTAAAGAGGGCGTTTTACCAACAGAATCCGACCTACACGTTTAGTGTAAGTTTTATCGATTCTCAAAGCCTTGCAAGTTTAGTGAGACTAGCAAGTCGAGTTCTTGCAGCAGCGTCAAATGAAAAATTTCTCCCGAGGATTTGAACTTAGTTTTAGTTGTTGTAATGGAATTGAGGAATAAGTTGTTGAGCATTTACTGATCTGTCTGATCATAATTATAGAGTTCAAATTCATCTGCAGAAATCCCCAATTTTCATTACACCAAAACAGAGAATGATATGTACATCAGTGTGTGAGATTTTAGGAGTTGAACTCAATATGTATAGCTTTCTTATGCGTTTTTTTTTTTTTTTTTGGAGAAAAAGCTTTCTTATGCGTTAATACATACAAATAGCTATTGCACTCTCTAATTTACAATTTCTTTTGTCTTTTTATCAATTATAGCACCAATCAATCGTATTCTTTTCACTTTGTTCGAAAAATTTCAGACAGTTAGGCACCAACGGTCCACCATATTTATCAGTATGCATCATTCCAACTCAAAATAATGGAAACAACTCCGATACTTGTTGTCATATATATATATATATATATATATATATATATATATATATATATATATAGACCTTTGCTCCATACAGAACACTCTTATATAACAAACCACAAAGAACACCTTAGATCTATTAGATTCTTTGGCCCCGTCATGGGCACCCAATACGAAAAGTTGTTATTTTTTACCCTCTATCAAGTCTGTAAAAAAAAAAATGGAAATTACTGTTCATTGATGACGTCTTTTTTGCTGGTTTGCTAGAGGGTAAAAAAATAACAACTTTTTGTATTGGGTGCTATGACGGAACTCTTAAATTATATTAGATATGAGGTGTTCTTTATTGTTTGTTATAGGTGTTTGCTATGGAGTGCAACTATATATATATATATATATATATATATATATATATATATATATATATATATATATATATATATATATATACTCTTATATAACAAACAACAAAGAACACCTTAGATCTATTAGATCCTATGGCCCCCCAGGGGCACCCAATACAAAAAGTTGTTATTTTTTTTACCCTCTATCAAGTCTTAAAAAAAATGAAAATTACTGTTCACTGATGACGTCATGATGATGACGTCATCAATGAACATTAAATTTTCAAAAAAAAATTTTCTGGTTTGCTAGAGGGTAAAAAAATAACAACTTTTTGTACTGGGTGCTATGACGGAACTCTTAAATTATATTAGATATGAGGTGTTTTTTATTGTTTGTTATAGAAGGTGTTTGCGATGGAGTGCAACTCTATATTGGTCATTGCTCCATAAAGAACACTCTTATATAAAGAACAATAAAGAACACTATGAAATCATTTATTCCAATAGATCCTCTTTCCATTTAGGAAAAAAAAAATCACTGTTCACTAACAATATATATACATATATTTATATATATATATATATATATATATATATATATATATATTCATTGTTATAAAATCAGAGAATATGCTATAATAGAATTTATATTCTGTTGCTCAACTAAAATATTGTTAGTTAGAGGGTGATGTCATACTGTAAAAACTCGTTAAATTAATACTCGATAATTCAATAATCTTTCTAAGTTAATAATTTCTTCCTGTCCGAGAGCCAGTTCAAAAAATGATCAATTTCGAGAAGATAATAGATAATAATTTTTTTTGAAAAACCTTATATAAATATATGGTCCCAATAATATTATAAATTAATAATTCCTTTATAATTATAAAAATATATAAATTGCCTTTTTGTAAAATATGATTCTAGGATTCTTAAATTTTGAATCTATATGAAACTCGTCTTTAACCATCTTTGTTACATACAAAAATTCGAATGTGGTGTTTTCGTAAAACATTAAAAAGTTATTAATCAATGTTTTTAATGTCTTGGATGCTTCTTTACGTGAAAGGTTCAAAAAATGATATTTTATCCTTTGATAGCATCTAAATATGCATGAATATTTATTTTGAATCTTGCAAATGCTCATTAAATTTGTAAACAATATATATTGAATTAAGTATAAAATATAAATTGCACATTTCATTATATTTAAAAGTATATAATTGGAAATCAATTTTCTTTGATGTCAAAAATTCTCTATAAATTAATAATTATTAATTTATCAATTAATTAATACATCTCTAAATTAATAGAATTTTTCGGTCCCAACTATATTAATTTATAGAGGTTTTACTGTAATTGATTGTATTGTCATAAAATGGAACTAAATAAATAAAATATTGCCAAATGAGTTTTAACTCACCCGACATTAACCTTACCTTGTGTTACATGAATTCAAGGTTCTATCATATTTCAAATTCATATTTTATTATATTATATTATTGATTATTATAAGCATACATCAACCTCCCTAAAATTAAATACTACAAGAAAAACGGACTTTTCCTACCGTTTTTTCTACCGACACATTTCCTACCGACCAATTCCTACCGATTTTCAAGTCAAACGGCTATTTCCTACCGGAGCACTAGTCGGTAGGAAATGTGTAGACATTTCCTACCGAAATCGGTAGGAAATGAGTTGAACGGGACCCACAACGCCACATCAATGGCCGGCCACAATGGTACGACGTCGTTTCATTGACACCATTTCCTACCGAATGAACTCGGTAGGAAATGAGACACTTATTTCCTACCGACTACGGTAGGAAATGAATCTTGTGGGTCCCAAGTGCCATGTGGCAATGTCGCTTTATGCTCAGCATTTCCTACCGCGTTAAGGCGGTAGGAAATGGCTCGCCTTTTCACCAGTAAATGACAGTTTGGCGGCTTCTAATTGGTTGACGTGTCAGGTTGACATTTCCTACCGACAAGCGGTAGGAAATGAGCTGTGTCGAGTTTTTAATTTTATTTGTTAATATTCAATGTTTATATATATATATATATATATGAAATGTTGGATAACAGAAATATTATTTATGCTTAAAATGATTATATATGTTAGATAATAGATATGTTTATGTAAGATAATAGATATGTTTAGGTTAACTAATTTTCTATTTTTGTGATTTTTCACCCTATTTTTAACTAGTTTGTGAATTACATAAAAAATAAAAATAAAAATTAGAATTTCGACGATCGAACCGTAATGGAGTCCAGATCAATCTTTTTAAATGTTATTCCAAAATTTTAAAATAATAATAAATTTATTTGATTCGGTAATTTAATGGTCAACTAGTGCTTCGACTTTAACCTCTAAACTAATTTTCGTTTTCTATTCTTGATTCGATTATTTTGAATTAGAATTTTGATGATCGAATCATACGGGAGTCAAGATCAATCATTTTAAATGTGATTCCAAAATTTTAAAAATATAATTAATTTATTTGTTAGGTAATTTAACGGTCAACTAGTACTTTGACTTTAACCCCTAAACTAGTTTTCGTTTCCGATTCTTGATTCGATTATTTGGAATTAGAATTTCGACGATTGAACCGTACGGGAGTCAAGATCAATCTTTTTAAATGTTATTCCAAAATTTTAAAAAAATAATAAATTTATTTGATTAGGTAATTTAACGGTCAACTAGTAATTTGACTTTAACCCCTAAACTAGTTTTCGTTTTCGATTCTTGATACGATTATTTTGAATTAGAATTTCGATGATCGAACCATACGAGATTCAAGATAAATCTTTTTAAATGCTATTCCAAAATTTTAAAAAAACAATAAATTTATTTGATTATGTAATTTAACCGTCAACTAGTACTTTGAATTTAACCCCTAAACTAGTTTTTGTTTCCGATTCTTGATTCGATTATTTTGAATTAGAATTTCGACGATCGAACCGTACGGAAGTCAAGATCAATCTTTTTAAATGTTATTGCAAAAGTTTAAAAAAATAATAAATTTATTTGATTAGGTAATTTAACGTTCAACTAGTAATTTGACTTTAATCCCTAAACTAGTTTCTATTCCCGATTCTTGATTCGATTATTTTGAATTAGAATTTCGACGATCGAACCGTACGGGAGTAAAGATCATTCTTTTTAAATGTTATTTCAAAATTTTAAAAAAATAATAAATTCATTTGATTAGATAATTTAATGGTCAACTACTAATTTGACTTTAACCCCTAAACTAGTTTTCGTTCCCGATTCTTGATTCGATTATTTTGAAATAGAATTTCGACGATTGAACCATACGGGAGTCAAGATCAATCTTTATAAATGTTATTCCAAAATTTTTAAAAAATAATAAATTTATTTGATTAGGTAATGTTGTGGAATAAAAAGTAGGGTTATCGAATTGCGGCTGGGGTTCGTGAGCTTCGTGCTTTAATGGCTGCGCTTGTGTTATCGTGACCTAATTCGGGTCCTCACAAGATGCCTACGTATCTCAGAGTTGAGAATCAAGCCAACGTAGTTCTAGGATGAGGGGTCAGGCCCTTTATATAGGCTGTGGAAGCCTTAGAATTATAGTAGGTTTTGGAGACTTGATGGATAAGTCACCGTAATTGAGGAAGGTTCTGACTCCTTCCTTTTAGGAATTAGTTTCCATGTCGAATTTGGTGCCTTGGAGGCTACACAATATCCTGGGGATATTCTAGGACGTTCTTAGTTTCTAGAACGTTCCTGGTTTGTGGATCAGACCCATGTTAGAGATAGGCTTTTACCGGGCGTCCCCAGTTTGGGCCGTTCTTTTGGGCCTGACCATTAATTACGAATTTAGTGCCCAACTAGGGTTTCGGGCCATATTTACGGGCCAATAAATGTCACATTAATTGTGTCTTTAAGGGTTACTTTTCACCCATATCATTTGCCCCCCAACTTCTAGGAAAACTTGATTTCGTAGAAGTTTAAGGTCATACCGGCCCTACCAGGGTATCGTCTTACAGTGAAGTGTGGAGCGACCTACACATTCACAATGACTAAAATTCTCTCCCAAGTTAATACTTAAGAAAGTTAAACGTTCCTTGGCCTCTCGAACCTTTTTTCTTAAGGTTTCTCGGCCTTTCGGGAATAGGATTAGTGCCGTTTTGAGCTCGTAGACACTAATCCAAGTGCAAGTCGTGCATAGGATCCTTTATCACAAATTCATTAGTGCTTTATTTCCCTCAACTTATCTAAGTTAGGGTCAATATCAGGCAGTCATTGCTCATAAGCTTTGATCAGGGCTAATTTTTAAGCAGAAGACGCTATTTTGGCCCTAATCGGGGCTAAACAACCCTAAACGGGGTTATAAAGGTCTTGATTTAGGCCAACAAGTTCATACTTGATGTAATTACTATTAGGATATCCACTTTTAACCTTTGGATAGGTTAATTCTTGAGTGGAAGTCCTTAAACGTTGATAATTGAGGCTAATCACCCCCTAATTGCGATTAGCGAAGTCCTAACCCCAAATTTTGGAGTCAAGTTAGTTAAGTAGAGCTTCTTATAACCTCCTGGTTGCAAAAAGAATCGCGTGAAAATTCTCATTTTTGAGTTGTCTAGGGAAGAAATACTATCCCCTAGAAGGTGTTTCAGGGTCTTTCAATATCCCTGGTTTTCTAAACACCCCTGGCATCACCAAACCCAAACTTTGAAGTTGAGCTTATATGATGGGGATTCTTATAATCTCCTGGTATAAAGAAGAATCACATGAAAACATGCATTTTTGAACGTTCTAGAGGCGAAATACCCCATTTTGAGCTGATTTTCAGACCTGGTCTCGCACGTGATCATAACACCTTCCAAATTTCATGGAAACACTTGGCCACCTGCATAGGCTTGTAGAGGGCCTCACACGGTTCTTGAATCTCAAATTTGAGCTCAAACGGAGCGTTTTTGAGCGTTCTGGAGGGTCATGAAAACACCCTAAAAAACAGGTCCCCCGAAAGCCTTCCGAACACCCTACCAAGGTGGCCTGGTCGGCTCACCCTGGTCGGCCATTCGGCCCATGGAGCCTGGTCGGCTAGGGCTGGTCGGCTGGGCCCCCCTCAAACTTTTTTTTTTTTTTGAATTTTGGCCATTTTTTGGCTAGTTGACTTTGACTTTGACTTTGACTTTTGACTTTGACTTTGACCAAAATCAAAACTTGTCTTAAACTCCCTTCCTTGTTCCTATAAAGGATTTGGTGATACCTTGGTTGGTTTGAT
The DNA here is from genome assembly GCA_036435485.1 of Saposhnikovia divaricata. Taxonomy (NCBI): domain Eukaryota; kingdom Viridiplantae; phylum Streptophyta; class Magnoliopsida; order Apiales; family Apiaceae; genus Saposhnikovia; species Saposhnikovia divaricata. The sequence goes on from CM071598.1 coordinate 65,916,894, forward strand.
GACCCTTGGCCTCAAACAACCTACTTCTTGGTTTTCAGGACCTTCCGGGTCTAAACCTTTCTTGAACTCTTGATATCAAATAACCTTTGGTTAAACTATATCCCTTAGCTTCCAGGCATTCTCATGTACCTATGATAGAGTGTTTTAAACAACCTTAGCCTTGCCCCCTTGTGTTGAGGGTCTTTACTTCTTTATTTGAAGATGTGGGGACTTCCCTTGTTTTCAACACCTGACTTCGAGTCTAGGATATCGTAGTTAGTTTCTCATCCTAGGTTTTAAACTTAAGGTCTTCACATCTCCTTCCTTGTTTGTAGGATCTTGTCCTATCTTAAGCTCATCATCCTTAGGCTAGCCTCAGGCCTTAGGCTTAAGCAATCAGCTTGATTCAGGACAATCAACCTCGTTGGCCATCTAGGCTTATATTTTGTGCTGGGATCCAAAACCCACCTTCCATACTCCAGAGTAGGTCTTCTCATATCCTTAAAGATGTTAGCCTTTTAGCTAATCATCCTGCTTAGTGGCTCTAATCTTGGTTTTTAGCTTAATCCCCTGTTTAGGCTTGATAAGCATATATTAATCAACCTGGGAGGTTGTTAACTATATTGTTGCTCCTGCCTGTATTTCCATTCGTTTCTTTCACATATTTTACGAATTAGATCGTTTATTTGACCCAATTCCGGGTTCACAGAGCCCTTTTCCTGCTATTTTCGGCTATTTAACCTGTAAACGCGGGTCGCTGGAAAGACGACCTGCTATTGAGGGTCATCATTTTCCTTATAAAAGAGTGTGAATTGAAGTCATTCTTCACACTTCCTTCTTCTTTCAAAGAAAATTTCTTTCTGTGAGCTCTCAAGTTTCAAGCACTTCTTTCAGTTTCAGACAAGGCTGTAATGGCAAGTGAGGGTGGTCAGAACGCCTTAGTTCCTTCCAAGGGCCTTCTTCAGGCGATTAACAGGAGAACCAAAGACAAGAACAGAAAAGGTAAGATCTTTCCTCCTCGTTATCAATTATCTTTATCTGAGCTCTTAGATGAGCCCGGGGATGTGTTTCCGAACAACGCGGAATTCGACTCTTTTATGTTCCCTAGTACTTTGGATGCGGGAGATATCAGGAACTTACTCAAATATGAATTCCCTGCTGAGATGAAGCTTAGAATTCCCACACCAGGGGACAGAACTTGTAACTGGCATCCTGAGAACTTGTTTGTGTACAAAGGTGCCATTGATGCTGGCCTTAGGTTTCCAATTCACCCTTGGCTTGTTAGGTTATTAGCTGAGGTTAAAATCAACCCCTGTCAACTATACCCCAACTCCTGGAAATTCATCTTCATTTTCATGGTTGAATGCATCAGAGGAGGCATCCGCCTTAGCATCCCGTTGTTTAGGCATCTATTTGCTTTTAAGAATAGCCCTATCACTAGGAAAGGATGGGTGAGCATCCAACACCGCATAAAATATAGGATGATTATTGACGCTTCTTCTGTGCCTGATTCTTGTCATAACTGGAGGCACGAATTTTTCATCCTTAGATGGAAAGGAGGTGATTGGGGTAAATTTTTCAGGTCTAAATTCAATCACGTGACTGATGAGGGTGTTAGTGAGCTTCAACTCACAACTGAAGAAATATCCCAACGGGATTGGCTTATTTCAGTCTTTCAGAAAACCCACTATCGTGAAGTTGTGACTGAACGTGCCTTGTTGGAGGCCGGGCTTAGTTATATCCCTCTCGAGGGTAATTCTTACTTTAACTTCTTTTCTTTCGTCGTACTTGTTCTTATTCCAACATCGTTTCCTTTGATTTGTTTGCAGTTGCTGAGGAGATTGACAACCATCCGAGCCGACTTCCCCATATCACCAAAAGGATGATTAAGAAAGCTGAGAAAGAAGCTAATCCCGAAGACGTACCGGCCCCTGAGTTCCTTCAGCATTGTTCGAAGGCGGGGAAGAGAATTAGGAGTTCAGATGGGAGCATGAAGACATCATTCATGCCTGATTGGGGGATATGTGAGCAGGATGCTATCAGGGACAGCCACCTCCTTGCTCGAGAGTGGTCTCGGAACGCCATAGCCCCGGCCGACAAGGTCCATTTTGCAACAGCAACAGATTTAGAGGAAAATGAAAGCATGGGGGCATATCATGCCTATAACGTAAGTCGATCTCCTCTTCCTTTTCATTGTTATGGTTGTATATTGGCCGTCGTGGCTTAACACATTTTCTTATGGCGTTTTTGTTTTGGTAGCTAAATGCTCACTTCCAGAATGCTATCCAACTCGGGAGATCTTACAAGGACAAGGAGAGAACTGCCCTTAAGGCTGTAGAGAAGCTTCAGAAGGAGTCTGAAGAGTGGGAGGCTAAGTATTTTACCTCGGAGGACCAACTCTCATTCCTTAGGGGAAAGTATGCGGCTCTGGAAAACAGGACCCAGAATAATGAGAACTCCATCATTCAGAACTACTTAGGTTCAGACACTTTTCTTGCCTTCATTGATGAGCATGACAGGGAGGTCCAGCCGGACAGCATGACCATAGGTTGGGAGAAGGCTGTGAACAGGATTAGCCAAGATCATAAGGGAGTTGTCTTTCCTTCCTTTTATCCGAGTCCATGGAAGGTGACAGAAGACGATGACCTTGTTGAAGGTGTTGGGACCTCCCCTGTGAGCAAACGTGCTTCTGGTTCTGGGACAAAAGGCATTCCTCAACAAGCAGGGTCTAGTTCTGGGAGACGTCCCTCAAGATCCCATCAGAGTGGGAGTTCAGAATGCCCCTTAGCGGGACGAATCCGTGAACCCAAGTCGGTTAGTATCAGTAGCTCCTCAACCTCAACTTCCCGGAGCGAAGAAGAGGGTGAAGAAGAAGTCCCTGCTCAGACTGCTCCTCCAAAAACCAAGAAGCGGTTGGTGAAGACTGCTTCTATCAAGAAGTGACTGAGCCTTGCATGGCTTGTGTTAGCCTCGTGTGGCTTTAGTTCTTTTAATATCCCGTCTTCGACTATGGTCTTTCATGAACTTGTACTTTTATTCGTATGTGTGTAACTTAAACTTTGATTGTGCCCTCCTGGGTATTTTATCTACGTGCTTGTTTTCTATGTTCCATATGTTCTTTTATTTTCGGTACTTGGTCATCTTAGACTTACACACATCTGGTGCTTGATACATCACAAGGATTTACAGAATCATAGAACAGAAAACAAGCTTGTATTGATAACGCAAAATGGGCTCAGCCCTTACATAGAATATTATGTCCTACTAGGAGCAACATGCTCTGCAATGGTTTCATATGAACCTTATTTCTACTTCTATTAGATAGGCTAAAAGCTAAGTCCTTAATAGGAGAGCTTTAAACATAGTAAACCTTGAGATTCGAGGCGTGCCAGGAGCGGGGTACCTCGTTTCCATCCACGGTTTCCAGCTTATAAGAGCCTCTTCCCAACGTCTTTCTCACTCTATATGGTCCTTCCCAATTAGGGGCCAACTTTCCTGTCCGTCCAACTCCAGAGGCTTCAATTTTTCTCAAAACCAAGTCGCCTTGTTTGAAGAACCTTCCTTTAACCCTATGGTTGTAGTGAAAGGCTGCTCTTTTTTGGTGCTCAACATTACGGGCATTTGCTTCATCTCTGACCTCATCGATTAAATCAAGAGCAAGTCTCATGCCTTCCTCATTGGTTTCCTGCTCATATGCTTCCACCCTTGGAGATACGTGCGAAATTTCCAAAGGGACAACTGCTTCTGCCCCGTAGGCTAGCAAAAATGGAGTAGCTTCTGTTGTTACCTTGCAGGTAGTACGATACGCCCACAGTATAGGCAGTAATTCATCAACCCACGTGTTTCGAGATCGTTCGACCCTCTTCTTAAGTCCATCAAGGATAATTCGATTTGCTACCTCAGCTTGGCCATTAGCCTGGGGGTGAGCTACTGAAGTAAAACGAAGTTCAATGGCGTTCTCCTCACAGTATTTCTTAAATTCCTCATTGTTGAATTGGCGTCCGTTGTCCGTCACTAGGATTCGTGGGATCCCATATCTACAAATTATGTTCTCCCAGAAGAACTGGGCAACTTGTTGGGTGGTTATTTTTGCTAGCGGCTTGGCTTCAATCCACTTGGTAAAATAATCGATAGCCACTATTAGGAACTTCCTTTGCGCTGAGGCCACGGGAAAAGGACCAAGTATGTCCATCCCCCACATGGCAAACGGAATGGGAGAGTTAATTGACGTTAGCATCTCTGGTGGCTGCCTAACAATTGGAGCGTGTTTCTGGCATCTGTCACACTTTTTAACATAGCTTTTGGCGTCAGCCAACATTCCTGGCCAATAAAATCCCAGGCGGGTGATCTTATGAGCTAGGGCCCTGCCCCCCAGGTGCTGCCCACAGATCCCTTCATGAACTTCCCTTAATGCCTCTTCCGCCTCTTGAGGCCTCAAGCATTTCAGGTATGGGATAACAAAAGACCTCTTATAAAGGATGCCTTCAATCAAAGCATATCTCAATGCCCTCACCGATAGTTTTCGTGCCTCCGAGGCATCTTCGGGGAGCCAACCAGTTTCCAGATGAGCCTTGATAGGATCAATCCAACAGCTTCCTACTTCAATAGGTGCCACCAATTTTGAGTTGATGGTAGGGGCCTTCAGGACCTGATAATAGACGTTCCCTGCATAATTCTCTATTTCAGAAGAGGCGAACTTTGATAAGGCATCGGCCTTGACATTCTCCTCCCTTGGGATATGCTCTATACAGCATTCATCAAACTGAGTCATAACAGCTTTCACAACCCTTAGGTATTTTGCCATAGTTTCATCCTTGGCTTCAAATTCACCATTCACTTGTGATACTACGAGCCTCGAGTCCCCGCAGACTTTAAGGTTCTTGACTCTCAGTATTCTGGCCAAGCCTAATCCGGCTATCAAGGCTTCATATTCAGCTTCATTGTTGGTCGTTGGAAAGTCCAACTTCAGAGAATATTCTACTAAGAACCCATCAGGGCTTTGCAAGACTAAGCCTGCACCACTAGACTTTGTTTTTGATGCTCCATCAAAATAGAGCACCCAATACTCCTTCTGATCAGGTTCAAGCTCCTTAGCTTTATCTTCATCTTCCTTGTTTAATACTACCTCTTGCCCCCCGACTTCTTGGTTGATGGTACATTCAACCACGAAGTCAGCTAAAACCTGAGCCTTAATGGCTGTCCTAGGCTTATACGTGATATCAAACTCCCCGAGTTTGATTGCCCACTTGATTAGCCTTCCACTGGCCTTCGTGCTATGCAATATACTTCGTAACTGTTGGTCCGTCAGGACTTCAATCTTGTGTGCCTGGAAATAAGGTCGTAGTTTCCTTGAGGCTGTCACTAGTGCGAGAGCAAATTTTTCAATGGTCGAGTAATTCAATTCAGCTCCATGCAGCACCTTGCTCACGTAGTAGATGGGTTTCTGAACCTTGTTCTCCTCTCGAATGAGGACGGCACTCAGTGCTTGTTCAGATACCGCCAGATACAGGTATAGGGTCTCTCCAGAACTAGGTTTGGCCAACAACGGGGCCTTGGTCATGTATTCCTTCAATTGTTCAAAGGCCTCTTGGCTTTCTGATGTCCACTCAAATTTTTTTACTTTCTTCAAGGCCTGAAAGAAAGGTAAACATTTATCGCCAGACTTTGAGATGAATCTTCCCAAGGCAGCTATTCTACCAGTTAATTTCTGCACGTCTTTCACGGAACATGGTGGCTCCATGTCGAGAATTGCTTTGATTTTATCTGGGTTGGCTTCAATGCCTCTTTTTGAGACCATCAGGCCCAAGAACTTCCCTGACCCAACGCCAAAAGCACATTTGGCTGGGTTCAGCATCATCTTATGGTGCCTCAGCACTTCAAACGCCTCCCTTAGGTGTTCAATATGGTCAGCTGTAAGCAAGCTTTTGACCAACATATCATCAACATATACCTCCATGGTTTTCCTAATCAGGTGGGCAAATATCTTATTTACCAGTCGTTGATAAGTAGCTCCTGCATTCTTTAGTCCAAAAGCCATGACAAGGTAACAAAAAACACCAAAGTCAGTTATGAAAGATACCTTTGGGATGTCATCCTTGTGCATCTTAATCTGGTTGTAACCACTGAAACCATCCATGAAGCTTAGCATCTCATGTCCTGTCGTAGCGTCTATTAGCGTGTCGATCCTTGGCAGAAGGAAGCAGTCCTTAGGGCACGCATCATTTAAATCAGTGAAGTCTATGCACATCCTCCACTTACCGTTAGCTTTCTTGACCATCACAGGGTTAGCCAACCATTCAGGAAACTGAATCTCCTCAACAAAACCAGCCTCCAAGAGTTTGTCCACCTCTTGTTTAATGGCCTCTTGCCTTTCTGGAGCAAAGTTCCTCTTTTTCTGCTTAACGGTCTTCCGCTTAGGGTCGACATTCAACCTGTGAGTTATGAGTTGGGGATCAATCCCTGGCATATCAGCTGCTGTCCAAGCGAACACATCCTTATTTTATTGTAGGAATTCAATTAACCTGCCCTTCATGGGTTCTTTCAGCGACGCTCCTATGTACGTGACCTTTTCAGGGTCCTTACTGTCCAGGGGTACAGGAACCAAATCCTCTGCTGGTTTCCCCCGGTGTTCGTCATCCCGAATATCCATGTCCTCAATCGGGAGGACCTGCCCCCCGACTCCATCAGCTCTTAACGCGGCCACATAACAACTTCGGGCCATCCTTTGATCACCCTTCTGTTCTCCAACACCATTCCTGGTTGGAAACTTGACTTTCATGTGATAACTAGAGGCAACAGCCTTGAACGCGTGGAGTCCGGTCCTTCCGAGGATCGCGTTATATGTGGAGGCGGCCTTAATTACCAAGAAGTTCAACATCTGTGTGGCCTCCTTAGGCTCCTTTCCAATAGTAACCGGGAGTTGGATAGTTCCTTCAACGCTAGATTCGACTCCGTTGAACCCATATATGGGCATGTTATTTGGGGTCAGCTGGGAATCATTGTATCCCATCTTCACAAACGCATCATGAAACAGGATGTCAACAGAAGCACCATTGTCTATCAAGACTCGCTTCACCTCCGAATTTCCAATTACAGGAGTTATGACCAACGGGTCGTCATGGGGGAACTTTACCCCTTCTAAGTCCGAGTCATCTAATCCGATCACTACTTCAGTCTTTGCCCTTTTCGGGGCTTCTCCCACGATATGCATCACCTCCCTGGCATATGCCTTTCGAGAGTTCCTTGTTGTTCCGGCCGCAGTAGGACCTCCCCAAATCATGTTGATGACAGGCCCTCGTGGCTGGGGGTTGCGATCACGATCGTTATCCTTTCTATCATTATAATCTCTTCTATCATAATCTCTTTTTTGGTTCCCACGACCTTCACCCTTTGTGAATTTGCTCAGCTTTCCCTTGCGGATCAAGAATTCAATCTCGTCCTTGAGCTGTCTACAGTCATCAGTGTCATGTCCAACATCCTTATGGAACCTGCAGTATTGATCTTTGTTTCTCCTTGCGGGATCACCCCTAAGTGGCTTCGGCCATCGGAAATCCGCATCTTTTTCAATATCCATAAGGATTTGACTTCGAGGAGCATTCAACCTTGCATATTCAGAGAACCTTGGCCCCAAATTCTTCTTGGAAGCAGAATCGGAGTCCTTGCTTGTTCGGGGGTATTTGTCCCTTGTGTCATACTCCTGTTCTTGCCTTCGTTTCCGGGAGTTTCCGTTTCCTCCATTAGTGGTGGGAGCTTCCGTCTTCTTCATGCTTTCTTCTGCTTTTATGTATTTACTTGCCCTCCTTTGGAGCTCAGTCATGCTCTCAGGGGGATGTTTTGCCAACGACATCTGAAAGTAGGGGTTCGTCGTTCCATTCTCCAAGGCTATCATAGCTACTTTGTTCTCCAGATCCGGGACATTCAACGTCTCCTTAGTGAAACGCTTGAGGTAATCCCTCAGGTTCTCGTTCTTTCCTTGTTTTACTTGCATGAGAGAAGCAGAGCTTTTTTCGTGGACCTTTCCACTAACAAATTGATTGATAAAGGCAGTACTCAACTCCTTAAAAGAACCAATCGAGTTTGCGGGCAATCGGCTGTACCATCTTTGAGCCATGCCTGCCAAGGTTTGAGGAAACGCCCTACACTTAAGAGCGTCACTAGCGGGTTGTAACAGTAGAGCGTTCGAGAATGTCCTAACGTGATTCGAAGGATCACCCGTCCCATCATATGCTTTTATCGTGGGCATCTTGAATTTTCGGGAAACATGAGCGTTCATCACTTCGTCCGTGAATGGAGGTGTGGGGTCGTCAGGGTCCCCAAGTGGCATCAGGTCTTTGGGATCACTCCTAGGGGTTTCTACCCTCGTAATTCCTCCAGTTGGGGCATCAGCCCTTCTCGGTCTTCTTAAGGACCCTTCCAAATCAATGAAGGGGATCTCCCTTGAGATTGGAGGAGGCCTATTCAGATTTTGCCTTGCTTGTTCTCTGGTTATATCATCCTTCAGCTTTTGGATCTCGGCTTCAAAAGCCTTGATTCTCTCAGCAGCTGTTTGAACGGGTCTATCATTGATCCTTTGAGTCCTCCTCATGGGTTCTTTGCTTGTACGTCGCCTCCTCGGGGCTATATCACGTTCATCATCCTCGGATGATGAATCATCGGAGTAAGGTCCAGAATAATCGTAATATCCTTGCTCAGGGGGGCTAGACCCCTAATATAAGGTGGCTGATATGACTCGGGTATCCGTAGAGCGTGTCCACTTGGTCCAGGATCCCTTCGATTTGGGGGATAGTTTGGCAACCCGTATAACGGATCGGTATTCACGGGGAGTGTAGTGGTGGAGATCTGAACTCCTGAGGGCGGTAGACGGCTAGTCAATGGAGCAACCACCATCTGAAGTTGGTTAGTCTCTTGTCCCGGGTGATCAATCACCGGTAAGGTTCTCTCAGCATGGGGATTCGTCCCTGTAGTCTGAGAAACTTGAGGTTGTGTAATAGTCTCAGTCGATGGGGGCACAAGCCCCTGCTCCGTAACAACGGGTAGTGTAGAGGAGACGATTGGTGGGTCAGATGTAACAGGAACGTTCTCGGTTGACGTTCTTCGTGTGTTAACCATGGTTGATATCCGTTCCCACAGACGGCGCCAAATGTTGTGGAATAAAAAGTAGGGTTATCGAATTGCGGCTGGGGTTCGTGAGCTTCGTGCTTTAATGGCTGCGCTTGTGTTATCGTGACCTAATTCGGGTCCTCACAAGATGCCTACGTATCTCAGAGTTGAGAATCAAGCCAACGTAGTTCTAGGATGAGGGGTCAGGCCCTTTATATAGGCTGTGGAAGCCTTAGAATTATAGTAGGTTTTGGAGACTTGATGGATAAGTCACCGTAATTGAGGAAGGTTCTGACTCCTTCCTTTTAGGAATTAGTTTCCATGTCGAATTTGGTGCCTTGGAGGCTACACAATATCCTGGGGATATTCTAGGACGTTCTTAGTTTCTAGAACGTTCCTGGTTTGTGGATCAGACCCATGTTAGAGATAGGCTTTTACCGGGCGTCCCCAGTTTGGGCCGTTCTTTTGGGCCTGACCATTAATTACGAATTTAGTGCCCAACTAGGGTTTCGGGCCATATTTACGGGCCAATAAATGTCACATTAATTGTGTCTTTAAGGGTTACTTTTCACCCATATCAGGTAATTTAACGGTCAACTAGTAATTTGACTTTAATTCCTAAACTAGTTTTCGTTCCCGATTCTTGATTCGATTATTTTGAAATAGAATTTTGACGATTGAACCGTACGGGAGTCAAGATCAATCTTTTTAAATTTTATTCCAAAATTTTTAAAAAATAATAAATTTATTTGATTAGGTAATTTAACGGTCAACTAGTAATTTGACTTTAACCCCTAAACTAGTTTTCGTTCCCGATTCTTGATTCGATTATTTTGAAATAGAGTTTCGACGATCGAGCCGTATGGGAGTCAATATCAATCTTTTTAAGTGTTATTCCAAAATTTTAAAAAAAAATAATAAATTTATTTGATTAGTTAATTTAAAGGTCAACTAGCTATTTGACTTTAACCTCTAAACTAGTTTTCGTTCTCAATTCTTGATTCTATTATTTTGAAATTGAATTTCGACGATGAACCATACGGGAGTCAAGATCAATCTTTTTAAATCATATACTAAAATTTTAAAAATTTTAAAAATTTATTTGATTATGTAATTAAACGGTCAACTAGTAATTTGACTTTAATCCCTAAACTAGTTTTCGTTCCCGATTCTTGATTCGATCATTTTGAAATAGAATTTCGACAATCGAACCGTACGGAAGTCAAGATCAATCTTTTTAAATCATATACTAAAATTTTAAAAAATTTAAAAATTTATTTGATTATGTAATTAAACGGTCAACTAGTAATTTGACTTTAATCCCTAAACTAGTTTTTGTTCCCGATTCTTGATTCGATTATTTTGAAAAGAATTTCGACGATCAAACTGTACGGGAGTCAGGATCAATCTTTTTAAATTTTATTCCAAAATTTTAAGAAAAATAATAAATTTATTTGATTAAGTAATTTAAAGGTCACCTAGTAATTTGATTTTAACCCCTAAACTAGTTTTCGTTCCCGATTCTTGATTCTATAATTTTGAAATAGAATTTCGACAATCGAATCGTATTGGAGTCAAAATCAATATTTTTAAATCTTATACCAAAATATTTAAAATTTAATAAATTTATTTGATTAATTAATTTAACGGTCAACTAGTAATTTGACTTTAACCCTTATTTATTACAAAATAATTTCAACCTTTTTTATTTATTTTGTTAAACTCACTGTATATTAGTGCGCGTAGTTCCAAAAGCAAATTATGCACTTACAAATTAATTTTTTTTAAAAAAATTATTCACCATCTTTAACAACTTAGCTTCCACAACTTATAGTTGTAATTTAGGGGTTATATTTAGGGTTACTAAGGTTGGACTTTATTTTTTGAAAAAAAGTTTTTTGAACGATTTAACCATACGGATCTCATTATCACTGCAAATTAGTCATGTGTGAAAAAAATGTGATTTTTAAAATTCATTTGACGTGATTTTATAAGGAAAAACCCCTATTTTAACAATAATTTGTACTAATCCATTTTTCTAGTTCTATTTTTTAACGATATAACCATGAGAATTTCAAGATCACTGTGAATTAGTGACATTTGCAAAAAATTGTGATTTTTAAAGTTCATTTGTAAGGACTTTTTAATGAAAAAGTGATAAAGAAGGTATTGTGGTAATATAATTTTAGAGTAACATTAAAACACAAGAAACACCTTAGCATAATGGTTGGAGATAGTACAAATATCGCTGGAGATGTGGGTTCGAATCCCCGCTGTCACATTTTTCATTTTTTTCCCATTTCCTACCGGTTTACGGTAGGAAATGGTATCATGCGGTAGAAAATGATAATTCACGAAAAATTCAAAATGAGCGCCTAAACCAAAAATTTGAAATGAGCGCCCAAATTAAAATTCAAAAATGGCGCCCAGAGTCATTTCCTACCGACTTGCGGTAGGAAATGATAATTCACGAAAAATTTAAAATGACCGCCTAAACCAAAAATTCGAAATGAGCGCCCAAATCAAAATTTAAAATGGCGCCCAAAGTCATTTCCTACCGCAAATTGGTAGGAAATATAGAAGTGCGGTAGGAATATATGTAATTCAGATTTATAAAACAATAACTTTCTTCATTCCCCTTCCCTTCAACTCTCTTCTCCACCTCTCCATCTTTTAATATTCTTATCAACTCTTTTCATTTTTTTCATCTCGATTTTCATCTTCATCACCATTATTTAGGTACAAATCTTTACCCTCTTTTATATATCCATTTGATTTACATATAATATGTGTGTATTTGTGTTAGTTCAATTTGAATAATATTTGTATATTTGAATTACATATAGTATTCTTCAATTTGATTAGTTCAAACTTTCATTTTGTTTGCTATTTGAGCTCATTAAATTTCATTTGTGTATGTATATATGTATAATTTTTTGTTCCGTTTTTTATGTAAATTGTTAGGACTTGACACAAATTAAAAGAACTTTTCGGAAGAAGGCTAAAGAGAACTATTCGGATGAAGGCGATGTTGAAGGCAATGACAAAGACAATTATGATGACCCCGGATCTGGGGCTGTTACATGTATATATACTGATATATATATGATATATGTTTGTTCTTGTTATGAGAATCATATATGATATGATTTCTGAAAAGCTGCTCAGATCTGGTGAAATCTGTCCGGTGTCAGAATTTAACGAAAGAGTACCTTGTCGAAAAGGGAAACAAGCATCTGAACAAAACAGATAGCAAATCTATCACCGACTCGTCTGTAAGGCGTTTGACGCCATTTATTGCCTCAAAATCGTGATTTATTCTTTTCAGAATTTTATTCTGCTTTTTTGATTTTTGCGTTATATGATTTCTTTGATTGGATCATATGAAATATGATATGGTTTAATATGATTAGATAATATGACATGTTCTTTAATTGTTGAGCATGGTGATTGGTTATGGCCTTGATGACCCGTAGGTTAGTTGTTTTGATATGTATATATGGTTTTGGTTTTATAAATACAACTTGCATGTCGTTTTCTTCATTCTTGTAATTTTTTAACCTCGAATGTAACTCGAGTTTTATTATGTAAGTATATTAGTATATGTTGTATTCAATTATTCAATGTAATGCACTTGAAGATTGAAGGACGATCCAAGAGGAGGAGAAACCAAGGAGACAAGAAGAATGAAGACATGTAATTGTATTTATATTTTTCCACCATAAATTTACCTTGATCCTTTCATTATCTTGAAAGGATCATATAGGATAAAGGTCATAACCAAGCACGTTTACATACTGCAGTTTACATACTGATGTATGAATGTATGTGTAGGATACATAATGATGCATGCTTTAATTAGATTAATCGTGTATGAATGTATGTATTAGATACATCACCCATGCCATGCCTGCTTAAAAAAGATAAAATCTGTAACGACTCAAGATTTTATAATTAAACAAAACGATTATGAGATTTCTGTGTTTATGAAACACAAAATTAAATACGAATTTTCAATGATTTCAATATGGGGAGATTTTGTCAACAACGGGCCATGCCTGTAAGGAAGTCGGGTATTAAGCGAGACCACTGTGTCTTCTCCGACAACCTGAAAATCAAACCATTGAGAATATTGATTTGAAGTATATAATTCAAGAAAAAATTGGGAATCTCTTTATGATGGGATCATGGTCATTTTTAATTGACAAATCCCTAAAGAATAAACATTAAGTTTAAGATGCCTTCCAAAAGGGAAACACTCGTCAAGACCTAGATCGAAAAAGGGTGGGTTCGCTAAAGCGAAGTACCCTCGTCTCTCATGGTAAGGCGCGATGGAGTAAATTAGTGATACTTAACAGTTAGACCATTGGGTTCGACTTAACTAAGTGACCACAATAGGATTGTGAACTTAGAGGCATAGAGTTTGGTAAGATTTATTGGATAAATGTGAACAAATGTTATTATGTGAACAAATGTTGTTCTACCAAACTATCCAAGAGTTATATATGATATAATTGACAAATGTTGTCTACCTAAATAATCATTTTAAGAAGAAAAGCCAAAGCTGACATTAAAAGTGATGAAATATGGATATTGGCTCACTAGAAAGGTTTAGGGAAACTTTTCCGAATAGATAGGTAGGGCTATTAATTTGATAAAAATAGTGGGAGATATATATTTTGAATATATATGAATAATCACTTGAACATGAATTAATAATACTGTAGACTAATTATTTTATGCATTTTAACATTGTGGATATTCAAATGGCAAACAAATCAAATAAACTTCTCTGTACGATCAGTCCTTGAGAAGGACAAGATGACAGAAACAAACTTCCTCGATTAGCAATGGAAAGGCAAGAAGAGGATTTGATCCAAATCTAATGTTAATCCAAAACATGCTCCCAAAAGGGCTTTGATGCCTACAGGAGGTGTTGCAAAAGGTGATTGTCACTATTGCAAGAAGCCGGGTCATTGGAAGAAAAACTGTCAAACTAATTTGGAAGATCTGAAGAAACTGAAGTCTGTTCAGATTTCTAATTCAGGCATTTATGTTATAAAAGTCAATTTGTCTACTTCTACATCATGGGTATTAGATACTGGATGTGGTTCCCACATTTGTATAAATGTGCAAGAACTTAAAAGGAGTAAAACTTTGGCGAAAGGAGAAGTCGACCTACGTGTTGGAAATGGAGCAAAGGTTACTGCCTTAGCTGTAGGGACTTATTATTTATCATTGCCTACTGGGCTTATTTTAGAACTTGAGAACTGTTTTTTACGTGCTTGCGATTTGCAGAAACATTATTTTCGTTTCTTGTTTGGACAAGATTGGTTTTTTATTTTTGATTCAAAACAATGGTTGTTCATTTTCATTGAATAATGTTACCTATGGGGTTGCACGTTTGTTTAATGGTTTATATGTTCTTGATCTTGATAGTCCCGTCTATAATATAAATAATAAACGTCTTAGGATAAATGACTCAAATCGAACATATCTCTGGCATTGTCGTTTAGGCCATATAAATGAGAATCGCATTTCCAAGTTACATAAGGATGGATACTTGGATAAGTTTGATTTTGAATCATACGAAGAATGCGAACCGTGTCTCATTGGCAAAATGACTAAAGCTCCTTTTACCGGATAAGGTGAGAGGGCCACCAGATGATTGGAATTGATACATAGTGATGTATGTGGTCCAACGCGTACGATGGCAAGAGGTGGCTTTTATTATTTCATAAACCTTTACTAATGATTTTAGTAGATACAGATATGTGTATCTTTTGAAGAACAAATCCGAATCGTTTGAAAAATTCAAAGAGTATAAGGCTGAAGTTGAAAAGCAAATAGGCGAAAGTATTAAACTTTACGATCTGATCGTGGGGGAGAATACTTAAGCTTGGAATTTAAGAATTTCCTAAAGGAGTGCGGTATCGTATCACAACTCACTCCTCCTGGAACACCACAATAGAATGGGGTGTCTGAAAGGAGAAATCCTACTTTGTTGGACATGGTGCGATCGATGAAGAGTCATGCGGATCTTCGAATCAGTTTTTGGGGTTATGCCCTAGAGATGGCTGCACAAACACTAAACCGAGTTCCTTCAAAATCAGTTCAAAAGACACCATATGAGATATGGACCGAGAAACGTAATAGCGTGTCATTTATGAAAGTATGGGGATATGAAGCTTTTATGAAACGTTTGGTCTCCAACAATCTAGGACCAAAATCAGAAAAATTTAATTTTGTAGGATACCCAATTGAAACAAAAGGGTATTACTTCTATAAACCTTTCGAGAACAAAGTGTTTATTGCTCAAACGACTATTTTTCTAGAGAGGGATCTACTTTCTAAGAAAAATAGTGGGAGGACAATAGATCTCGATGAGGATCGAGAACCACAAGATAATGTTGAACCAGAATTGGAACATGAGCGGGATGTGATTAAAAGTGTTTAGAACAACACTGCTCAAGAAACATAGGTTGTTCGTAGATATAGTAGGATTCACCATGAGCTAGAGAGATATTATTGATTTCTCCTACTGAAAGTGGCGATGTGATGATTGTAGATAATGATGAGCCTCTCACCTATAAGGATGCTATGAATAGTCCAGATTCTGAGAGATGACTGGAGGCCATGAAATCTGAGATGGATTCCATGTATGAAAACCAAGTATGGACTTTGGTTGAACCACCTGATGGGGTAAAACCCATAGAGTGTAACTGGGTTTTCAAAAGGAAAACTAACATGGATGGTACTTTACAGACCTACAAAGCAAGACTAGTGGCGAAAGGTTTTAGGCAAATTCATGGTTTTGACTATGATGAAACTTTCTCACCAGTGGCTATGGTCAAATCCATCAGGATTTTGCTTATGATAGCAGCTTATTATGACTATGAGATCTGGCAAATGGATGTCAAGACCGCTTTCTTGAATGGGAGCTTGGAAGAGGATGTGTACATGACACAACATGAGGGTTTCGTAGATCTAAGGTTTGCCATAATGGTCTTTAAGTTGTGACGATCCATTTATGGGTTGAAGAAGGCCTCAAGGAGATGGAACATCCATTTTGTTGAAACAGTCAAGGAGTTTGGTTTCATACAAAATGAGGATGAGCCGTGTGTTTACAAGAAGGTTAGTGGGAGCTATGTGGCATTCCTAGTATTATATGTAGATGACATATTACTAATAGGGAATGACATTCCTTCTTTACAGGCTGTGAATACTTGGTTGGAAAAAAGTTTCTCGATGAAAGACTTAGGCGATGCTACCTATATCTTAGGGATCAGGATCTATAGAGATAGATCTAAAATATTAATCGGCTTAAGTTATAGTACATACATTGACAAGGTGTTGCATCATTTTGGGATGCAAGAGGCAAAGAGGGAATATGTCCTGGTGTCTCATGGGATAGCGATTTCAAAGGAAAATTGTCCTAAATCATCGGATGATAAGGACCGTATGCGTAAGGTACCATATGCAACGATATATACTCGTCCTGATGTCTCGCATGCTTTAAGCATGACGAGTAGATACCAGTCTAATCTAGGTGAAGGTCACTGGATAGCTGTCAAGAATATTCTTAAGTACCTTAAACGGACTAAAGATTCGTTCTTGATATACGAAGGAGATGAGAAGCTGGTTGTTAGAGGTTACACTGATGCTAGTTTCCAGACAGATAGGGACGATTCTGTGTCCTAGTCTGGATTCATGTTTTGTCTAAATGGAGGTGCTGTAAGCTGGAAAAGTTCGAAGCAAGAGACAGTAGCTGATTCTAAAATGGAAGCTGAGTATATTACTGCCAGTGAAGCAGCCAAAAAGGCTGTTTGGAATCGAAAGTTTATTACAGGACTTGGTGTGGTTCCATCGATCGCAGATCCAGTTGATCTGTATTGCGATAACAATGGAGCAATTGCGCAGGCTAAGGAACCAAGGTCCCATTCCAAGGCAAAGCATATACTTAGGAGATATCACCTTCTTCGAGAGATAAACGAGAGTGGAGATATACATATATGTAAAGTGCATACTAATGATAATGTTGCGGACCCACTGACTAAGGCTTTGTCACATCAGAAACACGAAGGTCACACTAGTTCCATGGGTATTAGATACATGGGAGATTGGCTCTAGCGCAAGTGGGAGATTGATAGTGTTAGTGCCCTAGAGACAATGTTATTGTGCTTCTAGGAAAGACTATTTTGTTATTTAATGATTATGTTCTGTGGATTATTCTACATTAATTTATTATTTCTGAATTTATTGCGATATAAATGGTAGAATAATAAATGTCCTTAGAATATAGAACACGTATTCTATATCTTTAAGTATGTGACTTAAAAATGATATTATATAAATAATGTTTGTATTTTTAAATATCCCTAATCGAGCATTATTAATATGGGACAATTATAATGCATAAAGATTAGTATGTTTGTTGGCGGATGACCACATCTCATTGGTCATAGGTATAGTGATACTAAAGTCAAGAACATAGGTACATGTAATATTCTACATGGTACTGGATTAACCCACAGTGAGATTCTACATGTTGATAATGTCATTAGAAAGACTCACAGTGATAATGGTGTAATGATCTTTAGATTTGAGATCATTATATTTCTATATGAGGATTAATATACTTTGACTACATTAAAAGTTACCTTTGACCGGGTGATGATAAAAGTGGACATCGGGTATATTATGAGTCGTATGAGAAATATGAATGATAGATATAGGATTTAACCCTCCTATTATTAGGAGAGATATTATTGGTCTCTTGATTTAGTAAGACTATGAAAATGCATGACCATGCTCAAATATTGATTTGTTTTTAATAGTCTACTCATTGTTCAAGGAAACCCGGATTAAATGTCGATGAGGATGACTAAAAATATGCCTCGAGTTTAATCTATAATATTTAGTTAAAGGGATTATATTACACGAAAACATTAATCACGAAAGGTTTAATTGGATCACCAATTATTATTATTATTACTTGGATAGCAATGATGTATTCCTAGATGCCGCTCATTGTTTACGATTTTAAATTAGATTTAAAATTGTTGCCAACGTGATAATAACCTACAGGGTCACACAAATAGAACGCTTGAAGGAGAAATGTTTTAAATTATGAATTTAAATTAAATAAGTGATTATTTATAATATTAATTAAGTATGACTTAATTAATTAAATAAATAGAAAAACAAAATTACTTAAACTAATTCTGAAATTAGTTATTAATTAAATTAGTGAGACTTAATTAATTAATAAATTGGAATTTCAGATTAGTATTGATTATAATTGGATTATAATTTGAAAAACATATTCTCCTCCATATATATCTCTTTATGGGCTGTTTTAGAATAACAAGAAACATATTATAAAACCCTAGCCGCATTGAGACAGCGAAGAAGATAGAGAGAAACTGTTTTCGGCTAGTACACATCAATCCTTCGAATACAAGCATTCGTATGGATATCGTAGAGCGTAGATCGCGAGAGCGGGATACGTGATGATCGTGAAAGCTTTAGACCTCCATGATTCTTCCCCCTCATAACTGTTAAAGCTTCTTTAAGGTAAAGATTCTTACTACGAATTAAATATTTGTTTCGCATGGATCCTGCGGTGAGCTTCGATATTATTGTTTTAATTATTGTTTTTCGTTGCGTTTATGTGCTCGAAACCCAACAGGTGCTTATGTGAAGATCAATTGCGATGCTACTAGTTTTACAATTGACGTAAGTTAGATTGCTCGAGATATTATTGTCATACTTTTTAGTTTAAAGAATTTGGATATTTCATGTGTTACGCGATCTGAAAAGAAAACGGCTATTTTTTTAGCTTGTTTATTGTTTTACAATCAGGTTGTGGAGTTCGGGAGTTTGTCCTAGCTAGGTTCTAATGTTTTAAAGAATTCTTCTTTTTATGTCAAAAAAAAAAATCATTCTAAAATTAATCTAAAATCGTTATTCTCATTATTAAAATAATTTAAATATAATATACAAATATGTAAAATAATTATGATTTTTTTACGTTATCATGAATCTCTTAGTATGTAAAACTTCCTTTTTTTGCTTTTGTTTTGAAAAGAAAACTTTTTATTATTTTGTTAAAAAATAGAATCATTCGTGCAACTATGTAAGTAAGTTTATGTACTTCTGAACATATGTAACGGGGTTAGCATAATGTTGAAAGATTAAACTTTTTTTATATAATTAATTAATAATAACGTGTAAAAATAATATTCATGTAACATTTAAAAGATATTCATATGTAAAAGTAGTGTTATCTCAGTATAAAAAAGTCTAAGATATAATAAGACTTAGAGCATCTTCAATAGTATTGACTAAAATAATTGGCTAAAATGATATAAAATAATGATTATGTAAAATTTGTTAAATATGTAAGGTATTTTTTACTTCAATGATATTTGGCTATATTGGTTGAATATAATTGAAAAATCGTATATTATTATTATTATTTTTTCAAGTTGTTAAAAATATTTTATATTATTATATAATGTGGTAATTGATGATGTGGAATTTTAATGATTCGACAAATATAAACCAATATAATGAGATTATCTAAAATTTTAGCTAACAATTATATCCCGTTGGAGATGAAATATTTTTACACATCCTCCATAATTTTTAATATGGCATATTTGATACACTTTTAGTTTAGTTAAGGGTGTATGGTTGGAGATGCGCGCTTTAAGGCCGATTATTTTTCTTTACCAATTTACTTTGAAGAATCTTAACCATAGAATTAAATTCACACCATCTCCAATGATATTTGTTAAAATGGTTGACTAAAATAATGTAAAATAATGATTATATAAAATTTGTTGAATTTGTAAGGAATTGTATTCCAATGAGTTGGTTATATTGATAGGTTATATTTTAAAAATATAATATTATTTTTATTTTAAATTGTTAAAAATAAAATATATTATTTTGATATGGTAATAAATAATGTGGAGTTTTCTTACCAATCTCTAGCGATTCGACAAATATAGTCAAGGGACTGGCTATAATTTTAGATATTAGTAATGTTACGTTGAAGATGAAATTATTTTACATATTTTTTAAAATTTTTGTATATGACATGTAATTCACACTTTTATCTAAAAAATTTTAATGATTGGAGATACAGTACTCTTACCGGTTAATAGATATTCCCTCGGTCCATAATTTCTTACAACTTGATAGTGGCGTGTGTTAGGTTATAGCAAAAGATGCATTTTATTCATGTATCATATTTAGTAAGTTAAGAAATCGACGCTTCCCTCGAAAAGAAAATAATACTTCCTCCATGTCATAATATTAGTTTTTTTTTAGATAAATTTTTTCCTATCATATATGTTTATTTTTAATTTATAATGTAAATTTTTGTTCATTTTTCCTAAATTATCTTTCTTAAAAAATGTATAGAAATTAATGAGAAATGATTAAAAGTTTAAAGTAGCTTATGCTTTTAAAAAATCAATGCATTTATGGTAGGTATAAGAAAAAATGTATTATCTAATTAATATTTTCGTATTGCATAATTTTTTTTAAAAAGACTAGTATTATTGATAGGAGGAAATAATTAAGAAATGGACCCTATGCCCGCAAGAAAGCTGTGGAGAGAGAAAAAACACAATGCAATTTTTTCTTTTTAAAGCAACACCATGCAATTTTATTTTAACTCGTTCAAGGGAAAGCTGTGGTCAATACAAAAAGTTGTTATTTTTTACCCTCTATCAAGTCTGTAAAAAAAAAAATGAAAATTACTGTTCACTGATGACGTCACTGATGACGTCATCAATGAACAGTAATTTTCATTTTATTTATTTTTTTTTTGTTGGTTTGCTAGAGGGTAAAAAAATAACAACTTTTTGTATTGGGTGCTATGACGGAACTCTTAAATTATATTAGATATGAGGTGTTCTTTATTGTTTGTTATAGGTGTTTGCTATGGAGTGCAACTCTATATATATATATATATATATATATATATATATATATATATATATATATATATATATATATATATATATATATATATATATATATATATATATCCATACAGAACACTCTTATATAACAAACAACAAAGAACACCTTAGATCTCTTAGATCCTATGGCCCCCCAGGGGCACCCAATACAAAAAGTTGTTATTTTTTTTACCCTCTATCAAGTCTTAAAAAAAAAATGAAAATTACTGTTCACTGACATCAATGAACATTAAATTTTCAAATTTTTTTTTTCTGGTTTGCTAGAGGGTAAAAAAATAACAACTTTTTGTACTGGGTGCTACGACGGAACTCTTAAATTATATTAGATATGAGGTGTTTTTTATTGTTTGTTATAGAAGGTGTTTGCTATGGAGTGCAACTATATATATATATATATATATATATATATATATATATATATATATATATATATATATATATATATATATATAAATATATAGGCCATTACTCCATACAAAACACCCTTATATAACAAACAATAAAGAACACCTTAGATCTAATAATCCAATGGTCCCCCAAAGGTCCCGCCAGGGGCACCCAATACAAAAAATTGTTATTTTTTTACCCTCTATCCATCTAGAAAAAAAATAAAAAATTTTACTGTTCATGAAGACGTCACGTCATCAGTGACGTCATAATGAACAGTAATTTTTTTTTTTACTGGATGGATAGATGGTAAAAATATAACTAACTTTTTGTATTGGGTACTATGACGGAACTCTTATATTAAATTAGATATACGGTGTTCTTTATTGTTTGTTATATAAGGTGTTTGTTATGGAGTGCAACTCTCTATATATATATATTGGTCATTGCTCCATAAAGAACACTCTTATATAAAGAACAATAAAGAACACTATGAAATCATTTATTCCAATAGATCCTCTTTCCATTTAGGAAAAAAAAAATCACTGTTCACTAACAATATATATATATATATATATATATATATATATATTCATTGTTATAAAATCAGAGAATATGTTATAATAGAATTTATATTCTGTTGCTCAACTAAAATATTGTTAGTTAGAGGGTGATGTCATACTGTAAAAACTCGTTAAATTAATACTCGATAATTTAATAATCTTTCTAAGTTAATAATTTCTTCCTGTCCGAGAGCCAGTTCAAAAAATGATCAATTTCGAGAAGATAATAGATAATAATTTTTTTTGAAAAACCTTATATAAATATATGGTCCCAATAATATTATAAATTAATAATTCCTTTATAATTATAAAAATATATAAATTACCTTTTTGTAAAATATGATTCTAGGATTCTTAAATTTTGAATCTATATGAAACTCGTCTTTAACCATCTTTGTTACATACAAAAATTCGAATGTGGTGTTTTCGTAAAACATTAAAAAGTTATTAATCAATGTTTTTAATGTCTTGGATGCTTCTTTACGTGAAAGGTTCAAAAAAATGATATTTTATCCTTTGATAGCATCTAAATATGCATGAATATTTATTTTGAATCTTGCAAATGCTCATTAAATTTGTAAACAATATATATTGAATTAAGTATAAAATATAAATTGCACAATTCATTATATTTAAAAGTATATAATTGGAAATCAATTTTCTTTGATGTCAAAAATTCTCTATAAATTAATAATTATTAATTTATCAATTAATTAATACATCTCTAAATTAATAAAATTTTTCGGTCCCAACTATATTAATCTATAGAGGTTTTACTGTAATTGATTGTATTGTCATAAAATGGAACGAAATAAATAAAATATTGCCAAATGAGTTTTAACTCACCCGACATTAACCTTACCTTGTGTTACATGAATTCAAGGTTCGATCATATTTCAAATTCATATTTTATTTTATTATATTATTGATTATTATAAGCATACATCAACCTCCCTAAAATTAAATTAAAAAAAAAAAATGCATACCTCAGCCAGCAATAATATATATATGACTTGCTCTTATTAACCCTACAAAATACACGTGTCTTTAGCCTTCTATATATAGTACATGTACAGACCACAAAGTTTACTATATTTATTCAAAAGGTTCAGATAATCAAAAAAAAAAAACTGGAAAGGATTAGAAATGGAGGGCTGTAATTCATTTACCTGGCTGACCGTTTCTCTTTTAGCTGCAGTTCTCGGTGTTTTGCTAAAATGGATGCATGGCACAAAATTTTTAACCAAACCAAAACCACCAGGTCCGCCAGCATGGCCCCTAATTGGAAATATTTTAGATCTGGGAACCATGCCGCACCAGAACTTTTACAAACTTCGACCAAAGTACGGACCTGTTCTTTGGTTGAAGCTAGGTTCAGTCAATACCATGGTCATACAATCAGCTAAAGCTGCTGCTGATCTGTTCAAGAACCACGACGCCTTCTTCTCTGATCGCAAGGTCCCTCATGCAGTAACAGCCTGTGACTACAACCAAGGATCGTTAGCCTTTGGTAATTATGGTCCCTATTGGCGCACAGTACGAAAACTCTGCACCATGGAGTTCCTGGTCACTAAACGAGTCAATGATTCGACTGAGATCCGGGAGAAGTGTGTTAATAAACTGGTTTGCTGGATAGAAGAGAACGCCGCATCCTCACTTGCTCAGGGAAGATCAGGCGAAGTGGAACTGGCCCGGTTATTCTTTCTCATGGCGTTTAACGTGGTGGGCAACCTCATGCTTTCAAAAGATCTCTTGGATTTATCTTCCAGCGACGGACGAGAATTCTTTGATGCAATGAGCCAAGTCATGAAGTGGGCGGGGACACCCAATCTGGCAGACTTCCTGCCATTCTTGAAGTCGGTTGACCCATCACGAGTTAAAAAGAATATGACTAAAGTCATGGGCGTAGCCATTAATATTGTAAGCAGCTTTGTGAAAGACAGGAGTCATCAAGCTACGTCGACAGAGAAGGTGAAGAAGGATTTCTTGGATATGCTTCTGGAGTATGAAGGTGACGGAAAAGAAGGGCCTGACAAAATTTCAGATAATAATATTATTATTGTCATACTGGTAATAAGCTCTTCTTTTTAACTAACAATCCTACTAGCTGTCTTATACTCATTCCAAACAGGCCTAGTACTATCTTTATAATAAGTATCTTAAACAATTGATGAATCTTTTGCATATATTATGAAATCTAAATTGAAGGACTTTTTTTTTTTTTGGGGGGGGAGGTTGCGCTCCACCATTAAGGTAGCAAAACTGCGGTAAATTGTGTTGAATAATATATGATTCATTTAAGGTATTTTTATGACACTTTAAGGATTTTGATAAGTACTCCCTTTGTACCAATGATTCTATACATTGGGGGACGGGGGCGTGACACACATTTTAAGGCTCCTAAATACTATAGTTACATAACTTATTTTTACAATTTTCTTTTTTTGTATAAAAATAGAATAATTCTACTTTTATACAAAAAAAGAAAATTTTAAAAATAAGTTATGGAACTATACTAGTTATGTATCTTAAAATGCGTGTCAAACACTTTAAAAAAAGCGTATAGAAATGAATGGGACGGAGGGAGTAGTTATTTAAGAAGGTATCATAGAATGGTATGATCCATTTAAGGTCTTCCCCTAACACCTAAGTAATATGTGATTCATTTATGAACTTCCTCTGACATCTTAGATTTTAGATGAGTTGGTTACTTAACAATTTGTTCATTGTTGCATCAATTATTGAAAGCTGGTAATTATGCAGGAAATGTTTTTCGCTGGGTCAGAAACTACAAGCAGTAGCATGGAATGGGCAATGGCAGAGCTATTACACAACCCTGAATCAATGAGAAAGGTTAAAGAAGAACTTGAAAGTGTTCTCATACCTAACCAAAAGGTCACGGAGAGTGACATAGATAGATTGCCTTATCTGCAGGCAGTGGTGAAGGAAACACTAAGGCTACATCCGCCACTCCCTTTACTAGTCCCACGAAATTCAACAGAAGACGCCAATTTCATGGGGTATCACATACCCAAAAATACGCAAGTTTTTGTGAATGTGTGGGCAATTGGAAGGGACCCTGATGCATGGGAAGACCCCTTGTCTTTCAAACCAGAAAGGTTTATAGGCTCGAAAATCAATTACAAAGGGCAAAACTTTGAATTGCTTCCGTTTGGATCTGGGAGACGCATTTGTGTTGGCATGGCACTGGCTCACCGGGTTGTGCACCTCACTTTGGCCACCTTGCTTTGGACTTTCGACTGGAAGCTTGACAACGGCCTTACTCCACACACTATGGACATGGCAGAGAGGACAGCTTTTACACTGAGAAAATTGGAACCTCTTAAAGCAATTCCAACAAAAAGAATTGTGTAACAATGACATGATTCTTGCAACATAAATTAATCGGATGGTCAGTATGTGTTCAGATAGACAATGAAGGTGCCACGGCCATTTGCATATTACAAGCCTACTATATCATCAAATATTATTTCATCTCTAGTTCCCTTTGTCTAAACGAATGTCTACGTATTATACCTTAAATGGATCATACCATGCGAGATATTTAATAAAGTAGCCTGTAAGTTGGTTTGTAGTGTATGTACCGGGGGTGTGTTTAATTATTGAAGAAAAAATATTCTTCTCAGCTTTCTGTTAATATATTTTTGCTATCAATAAAGTAAATAAGTTAATATTTTCTACAAAGTTAAATGTGGTCTACAAAATCTTTGTATATTAAAGATACCTCAAACTATAGCTGCTGTTGTGAGAGGAATTTGGTACAAGACTTCGAGAGAATATCGCTGGAATAATTGATGAATCGCATAGAAATCGGCGATAAAAGCGGGTTCGCATGCCACAACCGGCGTTCAACTGCCCAGAACCGAGAGGTGTTTGTGGTGATTTTTGGACTGAATTCACAAGGTTTCCGGGCAATTTTGAGAGAGTAATTGCCGAAATTATGAGTCACAAGTGCTCCTACTTAGGACTAGTAGAGAGGGTGTGATTGTCTAACCTTGCAAATGGCCTACATATCCTATATTTATAGGAATCAAGTCCATACATAGTTCTTTAGGTTTGGAACTCTTTGTGGCCGTTTATCCCACATTTTGATATGATTATCCAGTAGTTATTCCACCAGCCATGATTATCCAGTTGTTATATATCCATAAATCCATGATTATCTTCATATTTATATGATTTTCCATCATATATCCGCATATATATACATAATCCATGTATATATGATGATTATCCACGATTCCAGAGGTTATTGGGCCACTCCTGATGTTTAGGAGTTATCCACAAGTCTGTTAGAGCGATATATATCCGTTCTACAACAATTTAGGAGGCTACTGGGCCAATTCCCGCAGATTGTCGGGGTACGAGTGTGAACCCTGCCTGGAAGCCTTTCACCTGCATGAACCCTTGTCAGGCTTCCATATAGTAGTACCCCACATGGGGTTCGAGCACCTAAACCCCTACATGACTGAATCCCAAACCAGATGCCAGAATCTTCATCTTTCAGTATATTTCCAAGGCATATTGGGCCAAAGCATTCATACCTAGTCCAGCCTATCCTTTCATATCTTCATTACTCGAACCCGTAATCTTAATGGGCCTTAAGTCAAGCTCAAGGCGGATTTTGGGCACATCAACTACCCCCGGGTTCCTTTTGGTAACCATTGAATGCAAAAGGAAGCAAAGTATGACATGGTCTAATCCTTCCTTATTTTCCTCAGAGAAATACATAGCTTCCACATCATGCTCCCAAGCTTACATGAGCTAACTCGGCGTAAGAAACAGGAAACATAATGCTTCCACATATATATCCCATCTGCATCCTTAAATAAACTCCTTCCACATACCTTATACCATGCATGACGTACCCGTTCCAATCGATCATGAGCTTTTTATCCTTATCACCTAAACCTACCAACTTCCAGCCTTCTTCCTTGAAAACCATAGCTTGACCTCTCGATATATTACTTTTCCTTGTGAGTTTGGTCGCCATGTGTTAATCCTTGTGGGTGAAGCCATGAAGCTTCCGCTGTTGCAAATAAGCATCAATATTCTAGAACCCTGGGCTACCAAGATAACTAGAAAAGTGATTAGTAACATGAGCTAAGTAGCTCACATATATAATGCACATAACGCATAGATATATAGCGCATAGATACAAGTATGATTATGCGAGTGCAAATGATTTTGTATAAATAAACCCATTACTACCTTCACACTCAAGTAGAACCTTGGCGAACGTACTCTTCAAGACATATGCCACAATATATAGAGATTTTCATTAAACCATCACAATGGACCTCCCAAGATATTGCTAAGTATTTTGAGGACTTCTCCAATGATGCCCAGTGTTGTGGGACTTCTCCAAACTGTTCCCATAAACCATGGGACTTTGCCAAACCATGCCCATAAACTATTGGGCTTTTCCCAAGTGAACCTATAATCCATATGATGCAGATGATCTTATATGCGTACCCTAGGAGGGACCAAGGTAAGGTTATAGAAACCTCCTCAATTGTAACTATGTCTTTCCCAATGGTTACGTTATGAGGCATACAGTATGCCTAAGTACCTACGTGACAACTTCAGCCAACAAGTTTGAAAATAATTTTGAAACTCATGCATAATGTGAGTAAATATATGTCATGATGACCCTTTGTGTGTAAATCCATGCAAGTATTAAACCATGTGATACGCGCATTCAGATGAACATGAATTAATGCATAATAGAAGTTAATGACCCATTTGAAAAGATGAACTTTGCAATGAAATTTTTAGCTAGATGCTATAAAAATTCCCTTGTATGCACAGAAAACATGCGTGATAGAGAATATGTAAAAGAATGAAAGTAGAACTTATCTTTTTTTTTTTAGCACGTCAATCTAAATCAAAGTTCAACCACAGAACCCATCAGGTTGGGACTGCCTCCTTTTGAGCATAAGATGAAGACCTCCTTCCATGGTGAGATGTTGAATACCCCCCGAGGATCAGAGTTCCTTCTTGCATGATATGTAAGCCTTCCTCCGGTTGAATCCTCGAACCTTTGTTTGTGCATATTCCATATGTAAAGTAGACTGCTTAGGGGTACGTTCAAGCCCTAGGGGTTCACCCAGTTGTACCCCTGAATGTTTTATAAATATCGAGGCTTCACGCAATAGCCTTAACGTGTATATATTTGCTCACCACTACCTGTCAAGGGTTCACGTGGGCTCACCACACTACCTATGAAGGGTTTACGTGGGAGTAAGATTGAAAGGAGCTTTGCTACCTAGGGTCAATGCGAATCCAGAAAGAAGGTTCCACTACCTATTGAGGGTTCACGTGGACCTAGCCACACTACCTGCCGAAGGCTTACGCGGGCTTGAAGCTGATGTGAGCATTGTTTCGTACTCATAATGTAAATAATAAAAGGACACCACCACCAGTTAAGGGTTCACGTGGGCTTGACCACACTACCTACTGAGGGTTCACATGGGCCTAACCACACTGCCTACCGAGGGCTTACGTGGGCTTTAAGTTGATGGGAGTTTCGCTAACCCATGACATGCATAATCCATACATGTTAAACCTGCTCATGCATAATCCATACATGAGGAATCCAATCCAAATCCAAATCCAAATCCAATCCAAATCCAAACCAAATCCAAATCCAATCCAAATTCAAATCCAATCCAAATCCAATCCAAATCCAAATCCAATCCAATCCAATCCAAATCCAATCCAATCCAGATCCAAACCATACTCCTAGAGGAAGCCCATACCCAAGAGGTTCATACCTAAAAGGTTCCTACCTAACAGGTCCATACACGTACTACCCCCTAGAGTTCTTCGGCATAACCTATCTTATAGTAAAGAACTAGGTTCACGTAAACAATAACACATGAACACACAAAGAAGGCATGCGAACATAAGACATGAAGCACATAAGTACACATAGCAAACAAAGCACATAAGTATATATAGTCATCACATCAGTTAAGAAAATAAGGGTAAAGATAAAGTGGTCATAGTTTCATTAAACCAAGTCATAAAAATTATTTCATAAATAAGCGCTCATGCCTTACCCCCGGGCTTCCACTGATATAAGCTAGAACCTCTTGCCGACTGAACCCCTAATTCTAGACCAGTCCACGGGATCACACCTAGAGTGCATGAAGAATTCCATTAACGAGGTTCCATCCTGGGAGTTTCCCTCGACCAGGTTCCATCCTCGGAGATTCCCTCAACGAGGTTCCATCCTAGGAGTTTCCCTCGACCATGTTCCATCCTCGGAGATTCCCTCAACGAGGTTCCATGTAATTTCCTCACAATGCTAATTTCCTTAGCATTCCAATATCCTTGAGTTGGACTTCACTCACCCAGTTTCCCTGGGGTCGTGGTGAAGCTGTTTGCCAATCCCATGTGATTTCCTCACACCGCTAAAATCTTTAGCGTTCCAATTTCCAAGAGTTGGACTTCACTCACCCAGTTTCCCTGGGATCTTGGCGAAGCCGTTTGCCAATTTGTACATAGCTTCCACAGTTGTACATAATTCCCATAACGGGGTTGCTTGTTCACCAACGTGATTACACGGAAGTTTATCGACGTTACTCCTTTTCAGGGTTCAAACGAGTGAACCTCCAATATAGGGGAACCTTATAGCCCTAGTTTCCCTAGGACCAGCCTGTCTTGTGGTTCCAATCCATTCACATGTAATCCACATGTGATACATGTATAATCCATACATGTCCCTGCCTTGATTCATGTATAATCCATACATGTTCCTGCCTTGATTTATGTATAATCCATACATGTTCCTGCCTTGATTCATGTATAATCCATACATGTTCTATATAGTCCGTGTAATCAATTAGCACATAATCCATGTGCTTCCAATCCTACCTTGCGCACGTAATCCACATGTGATTCATGTATAATCCATACATGTTCCAGCCTTGCGCACG
The DNA here is from genome assembly GCA_036435485.1 of Saposhnikovia divaricata. Classification (NCBI taxonomy): domain Eukaryota; kingdom Viridiplantae; phylum Streptophyta; class Magnoliopsida; order Apiales; family Apiaceae; genus Saposhnikovia; species Saposhnikovia divaricata. Next base: position 65,946,885 of record CM071598.1, read on the forward strand.
TAATCCACATGCGATCCTGTCCATTAGCACGTAAACCACAAGCGTTCTATTCCTTTAGCATATAATCCATACGCTATAAATCCAGCTCATGCATAATCCATACATGAGAAATCCTCTCCATGTATAATCCATACATGGTAAATCCAGCTCATGCATAATCCATACATGAGAAATCCTCTTTAAACCAATTTGTGAAATCCAATCCGCATATGCTCCTTGATCTAGCTTCCAAGGGTACCTCAGATTTAAATCCCATTATGGTTTCGCATACCAGAACCTCAAGAATCTCATGGACTTGACCCATTCATTGCATAAAAGTTCCGTTTGCTTAAAAATTTACCACTTTCAAGATACCATCATGGCAGTATACCATCCACTACCCCCCGGTTCCTTGTAGCCATTACACGCAAGAGGAACCTTATGTAATCCGCAATCAGGTTCAATCAACCTTCACCCTGAATCTCTAAGCTTACGTGAGCATACTGATTGTAAGAAACAAGAGGTATCATAGGTGAGGCGACTAGTGCTCGTAAAATTCCTTCCAAGAAAGACCATGTTATATTTTCTCGATGATGACTCCATAAATTATGTTTTTGAATTTCCAGGGTTCAGATGTCATACCCCTACATCGTGGTTGCCTTAACAAACTTTCTGGAAGCTTACGTTTGATGCACGTATGCCCACACATACTTGCCATCTTCACACACTTCTACATCCTGATGATTATATCCATGCCACATGATATGGTTTTCCAATAATCTCCTCCATGTTCCAAGTTTGAAACAATGTTTCATAACATTCCCAGTCTCTAGTTATTCAACATAATTCCTTTAGATCTTACTCCAGGTGTATGCCATGAATATAGTTGTGACCACCTATAAATCCAACCATATTGATTTCTAAAGATCATGTTTTATGTCAAGTTTTATGGCTATAACCTATTAAGGGGTTCTGAGGCTGAAGGCCGCCAAGGGTTCGCGAACCTCAACTTCCTTTATACATCTTCTCATTTAAAAATATGGTGCATCTTAGAGATCCTCCATGTAGCCTGGTATCCACTACCCCCCGACTCTTCGGTGCAGTTTGTCCATGGCCAAAAATAAATCCTTGTAGAGCTTTTCCTCCTTTTTAAGGATAAGTCCGAATAGGCTTTCATGAAGTTAAGAAATCCGCGTCTCGCCATAATTTTGACAAGTTTGTCGGTCTACATGGAAAGTCGTAATGAGGGTTAGCATTCACTTTCCTTTTTATAGTGAACCACCTTTCTGGCTTCAGTTGGTTGCTTTCACCAACATCCTTAGTATGCCCTTTACTGAATGTTCCTGGTTCTCTCCTTCCTCCATAGTGGAAGTTATTAATAACATCATCTTGGGGGAAGCCACCCATGATTTCCTTCCATTGCCTTGGTTATGCAGACCCAATCCATTCCAACTGAGGTTCCATTGCCAGCTTCGTTGTTTGCTTTAGCTTTTAAAGCTTTTGGTTCCTCCTTTTAGGGTGTTCATGGATGAACCTCGTACCATCTTCTTCAATATTGACTGAGTGGTCGCTCGTACCTCATTCTTTGTCTCGTAATATATTTCCTAAAATCGTATTGAGATTATAATCCTCAGCTCATTCCATAATTCCTTCCTTAAGGTATTCTTGTGTTCCAACTTCTGATGTTTGAGGGGCTTATAGAAGGGGAACCCCTTTTTGGGACACTTTCCATCTTGTGCTTGAGGGGTTTACATACGAGAACCTTCATAGCCACATTATAAATTGAATCCACCACTTGTATCCTCTTCTGGACAGGTCATCCTACTATAGTGTTGTAGGATACGCTATCAACCATAACTCCTTCTAACTGGGTGGATAAGAGGGGTTCATTTTTCAATACTACCGGTGACATTTTTATTTTGTGAGAGGTTTGAGTCCACCTTTAACTTCCACGATAAGTTTTTCGCTAGAGCTTCATTTAGGTTATTACTTGAGCGCCCGATGCTCTTAGCTGGATATTTCGAGCTTCCACCTTCCACTGTTAGTGAAGTTTTCATCGTGAGCACCTTTATAAGTTTCTTTCACCTTTTTTGATTAGGTGTCATCGCATGTCTAACCAAGAAATCCTCATTTTTCATTTATAGAGGTTCCTTCATACTTTCTATCAAAGAGGCAATGTCAAATCTCTGGGTTTCATTGAATCATTTTTTGAAAAGCCTTTCAACTATATTGCTTCTATATGATGCATTCTTTCTTCATCATTGTTAGATGTTGATTCAAGTGATGATCAGGATCTGGACTACTGATCAGATACTGATGCTGACGTCATCAGTATTGCACCGTCAGGATTGTGTTGCCATCAGGATTGGAAGCTGATCAGGATTTCATGAGGATATACATCAGTCCAGGAATCTAGGAAGATTGACATGTCGGTTCCTAATTTATATGAATGCAGCTATCATTCAAGATATGTATTAAGAAACGTATGTAATTGATTTGATATATCTTGTTATTGATAGTGTATCTGTGTACTGTATATAAACACAGTTTAGGTTTTACTTAAGAGTAATCGCTTACACGAATTATCTTGTAACCTAGCAGCTCTCAAGAACATAAGAATTTCTTGAGAGAGTTTGTAACAGTTTTATATCAGAGTTAATAAAGTTGTTATATATTCATACTTGTGTTATTATTTTTGTTTAAGTCGAAAATCTTATACAATTGTATTCAACCCCCCTTCTACAATTGTTAATTACTGGGCAACAATTGGTATCAGAGCAAACTGATTTACTACAATCAGAAACGATCTTAACATGTCGACAAGCAAGTATGAAAGTATTAAAATCCATGTTCTCAAAAAGGCTGAATACCCCACATGGAGGGTAAAGATGTTGATGTATCTGGAGGCAACTGATCCTAACTATCTCGATCGAATATATGATGGACCATATATCCCTAAGAGACTGGTTGCTAGAACAGGTACTATACCTGAGCACTATGTTCAGAAGACAAAGGCTGAATGGACTCCTGAGGAAAAGGCTGAAGTACTCAGAGATGCAAAGGTGAAGAACATTCTTCATAATAGTCTTGATGCTGTCATGTCAAATAGAGTGATAGCATGTAAAACTGCTAAGGAAATCTGGAAAACTTTGGTGACTCAATGCCAGGGTACTGAATCTATCAAAAGAAACAGAAGGGCTCTGTTGATTCAAGAGTACGAGCGGTTTGATGCAAAATCTGATGAGAGTCTCACTGATCTGTATGATAGATTTCTGACACTATTGAATAATCTATCTCTGGTGGGTAAAGAGTATGATCCAGAAGACTCAAATACCAAGTTTCTTAGAGCTCTGCCTGAGGAGTGGGATACTCAAACCTCTATCATTAGGCATCAGTATGATCTTAATACTTTATCTCTTGATGAAGTCTATGGGATGCTAAGAACCCATGATCTTGAGGTTCAGCAGAGGAAGAATAAGAAGACCAACAAAGCAAAGGCTATTGCTTTGAATGTTGAATCAAAATCAAAAGGAAAAAGCGTGGAGGTTTTAAGAAGGAGAAGTAGAGTCGTTGAGTCCAATACTGATGACTCATCATCAGATCCTGATTCAAATCCTGATACTGATACTGATGATGATTCTACTGATTCTGATATGATGGAAATGGTTGCTATGATAATTAAGGGTTTCAAGAAGATGAAGTTCAGAAAGGCTAGGAGACAAGGCAACTTTCAGAAGAAACCTGTCAATACTGACAAGAACAGGTACAAGAAGAATGAAAACAAAGGCAGCAAGTTTGACAAGTCAAAAGTCAAATGCTACAATTGTGATGGAATGGGTCACTTTGCAACTGAATTCAAAAAGGCCAAAACCAAAGCTCTAATCTCATCTAGCAAGGATTGGATGGACTCTTCCTCAGACTCTGAAGAAGAAAAAGTGAACTATGCACTAATGGCAAATGTGGATGAGATTGCTGCTCCTGAAAATAAGGTACCTGAAGTTGTTTTTGATTTTGACACTGATAATGTCTCTGAGTTAAGATCTTTCTTAAAGTCTCTGCATATTAGCTTTAAAAGTCAATCTCTTGAAAATGCTAGAATAATATCTGAGATGTCAGAATTGACTAAAAGAAGTGATCATCTAGAAGCTGAGTTACTCTTCATGGAAGAAGTACAAAATGAATGTGATAAGGCTAAGCACATGAAGCTAGAAATGGAGTTTAAATGTACTGCACTTGAAAAGGAACTTAATGAAGCTAATGAGAATCTCAGAACCTGGACACACTCTGGAAAGAAAACACACGATCTTATCACAGATAAGAACTGGAAAGAAGGTCTAGGTTATAAACCAGGGGACAAAAAGAAAAATAAAGTTAAAGTTGTTACTGCTGAAACAACTAAATCAGGAAGAGTTGTTGTGAATGAGTCAACAAATCCAAAAACCTATAGACATGTAATGGATAGAACAAAGACCAAATTAAAACCTGTCAAGTATATGTATCCAGAAAATCCTAACTCTACTTTAGAAAAGGGATTTACTTCTACACAGAATTCTAAGTCTAAATCTGTCAAAAATATGGGTCTTTTGTCTAAGAAACAACTCAGAGACAGAATCTGTGAAGCGACAGATAGAGAGAAAACCACTACTGCTAAGAGGAATAGAAATGCTAAAATTGGAATAAACAAAGGGAATAATTATAAGTATATTCCAAATGCACCAAGGAAAACATGCTTTAATTGTGGTAACTTTAATCATCTTGCTATTGATTGCAGGAGGAGTAAAAAGAAGGCTACTGTAGTTCCTAAGTCTGACATTAGGAATAGATCAGTGTTTTATAAACCACAGAATCCTTGTTTTCACTGTGGCAGTAAATGGCATTCTATCTATACATGTGAAGAATACCATAGTTTGTACTACAACTATTATGATCCCTTGCCAAAATTTAATAAAAGTGCAAATTCTGGTAGAACAAAGAGTCTGAATACTAAGCATGCATCTATTAATTCTGATAATGACAAAGCAAATTCTGATGGATTTAAATCTGACAGAACTGCTTTTGTTAAAAAGACTTCTGCTGCTAATAGTGTTAAATTGCATGCAAAAAGAACCCAACAAGTGTGGGTTCTTAAAAATTCTAACTGAGCTCTTTGTGCTTCTAATTGTAGGGTAAAAAGATAAATATGTTAGTCATGGATAGTGGATGCTCTGTACACATGATGGGAAACAAAACCTTGCTATCAGAATTTGAGGAGAAAGCTGGCCCAACAGTGTCTTATGGAGATGGCAACATTGGACAAACTTTGGGATATGGAAATATAATCATTGGAAATGTCATCATTGAAAAAGTAGCTCTGGTGAACGGACTCAAACACAATCTGCTAAGTGTGAGTCAAATCAAAGACAGGGGTTATCATGTCGACTTCAATGATACTCACTTTGAAGTGATCAGTAAAACATCGGGAAGGATTGTCTTGACTGGTCAAAGACGTGGTAACATTTATAAAGCCAATGTCTACACCAATACTGATGGTCCCTCAACATGTCTCATCTGGTAAAGCAACAGTAGATGAAAGTTGGAATTGGCACAAGAAGCTTTCTCATCTCAACTTCAACAATATCAATGAGTTGGTTAAGAAAGATTTGCTAAGAGGATTACCAAAGGCGTTATATACTCCTGATGGACTCTATGATGCTTGTCAGAAGGATAAACAGAGAAGGACATCATTCAAGAGTAAATCTGAATCCTCAATTGATGAACCAATCACATGTTACATCTTGACTTGTTTGGACCAGTCAACGTTATGTCCATCAGTAAGAAAAGGTAAACTCTAGTCATTGTTGATGAATATACTAGATTTACCTGGATGTATTTTTGCACAGAAAAGATGAAACTAGAGTGATACTTTTGGACCATGTAAGACTCATCGAAACTGGCACAAAGTACAAAGTCAAGATTCTAAGAAGTGATAATGGAACTGAATTCAAGAATTCAGTAATGGAAGAGTTCTGCAAATACAAAGGAATAGTTCAACAATTCTCTGCTCCTGGCACACCCCAGAAAAATAGAGTAGTTGAAAGAAAGAATAGAACTCTTATTGAAGCTGGCAGAACAATGGTGGAGGAAGCAAAACTACCTACATATTTCTGGACAGAAGCAGTCAACACAGCATGCTACACTCAGAACATTACTCTAATCAACAGACATGGTGTCACTCCTTATCAAATGATTAAAGAGAAGAAGCCGAGTCTGAAACATTTGCATGTGTTTGGTTACAAATGCTTTGTTCTTAGACCTCATCCTGAACAGCTAGGAAAATTTGAAACCAAAGCTGATGAGGGCATTTTTGTTGGTTATCCAACTTCAAGAGCCTTTAAAGTATATAATCTAAGAACAAGGACAGTCATGGAGTCTATCAATGTTTCTTTTGATGATAAGAAGATAACAGGAATTGCTGAAGACTCGTATGACAGTTTGATCTTTACGAATGAAGCTACCAAGAATTCTGATGAAGAAATGTCAGATACTGGTACTCCATCAGATCCTGATGATCGACCAATGCCTGATGAAACAACAGTTACTTATGATGATTCAAATAATTCAAATGTTGAGGGGGAGCAACAACAAAATACCATCAGTACTGAAACAACTCAAACATCAGGAGGAGAATCATCAGAAACAGATTCAAGTGATAATCCTGACAGCACTTCAGGAGGAGATAGCACTATCTCAGGGGGAGCTTCTAATAATTCTAGTTTTTTTGAAGATAACACCAATCAAGGGGGAGCATCCAAATCAAGAAATGATTTACCATCAGCAAGGAAATGGACCAAAAACCATACTCCTGACTTAATTATTGGGAATCCTGATGCAGGTGTTAAAACCAGAAGTGCAACACAAAATGAATATCTCTATAATAATTTTCTGTCAAAGGAGGAGCCTAAAAAGGTTGAGGATGTACTCAAGGATGCTGATTGGGTTACAGCAATGCAAGAAGAACTGAATGAATTTGAAAGAAATGAAGTCTGGAAACTAGTACCAAGACCAAAAGGTAGATCAGTTGTTGGTACAAAATGGGTGTTCAGAAACAAGACAGATTCAGATGGCACTATTGTGAGAAATAAAGCAAGACTAGTTGCAAAGGGGTACTCTCAACAGGAAGGAATAGACTATGATGAAACTTTTGCTCTTGTTGCAAGGCTAGAAGCCATCAGAATTTTTCTGGCATATGCAGCCCATAAGCAATTCAAAGTTTTCCAGATGGATGTTAAAAGTGCTTTTCTGAATGGAGAATTGGAAGATGAGGTATATGTTGAACAACCTCCTGGTTTCATTGATCCTAAATATCCATATCATGTCTATAGATTGGATAAAGCACTTTATGGACTAAAGCAAGCTCCAAGAGCCTGGTATGAAACACTAGCTCAATTCTTACTGGAAAGTGGTTTCAAAAGAGGTACAATTGATAAAACCTTGTTTTATTTGAATCATGGGAAGGACTTGTTGTTAGTTCAGATTTATGTTGATGATATCATTTTTGGGTCAATTAACCCCAAATTGTGTGAGAAATTTTCAAAACTGATGCAGTCTAGATATCAAATGAGTATGATGGGAGAAATGAGCTATTTCTTAGGTCTGCAAGTTAAAAAGACTGATGATGGAATTTTTATCAATCAGTCAAAGTACACAAAGAATCTATTGAAAAAGTTTAATATGCAAGACAGTTCTACTGCTACAACTCCCATAGCTACAGCTACAAAGCTTGATCCTGATCAAGGTATTGAGGTAGATGTAACTAATTACAGAGGTATGATAGGCTCACTTTTGTATCTAACAGCTAGCAGACCAGATATCATGTATGCAACCTGTCTATATGCAAGATTTCAGGCGAAGCCCAGAGAACCACATCTCATTGCTGTTAAAAGGATTTTCAGATACTTGAAAGGCACTCCATCACTTGGCCTTTGGTATGCTAGAGAGTTTGACTTTAATCTATGTGGTTACTCAGATGCTGATTTTGCAGGATGCAAAATAGACAGAAAAAGTACTTCAGGCAGTTGTCAGTTTCTTGTAGGAAGACGAGTTTCGTGGTTTAGTAAAAAGCAAAAGTCTATATCCACGTCAACTGCAGAAGCTGAGTACATAACTGCAGGAAGCTGTTGTGCTCAGATCATGTGGATGAGGAATCAGCTAATGGACTATGGTTTGGCATATTCAAAAATACCTATTTATTGTGATAACCAGAGTGCTATTGATATGACAGGAAATCCAGTTCAGCATTCTCTTACTAAGCATATCAATATCAGATATCATTTCATAAGAGAACAAGTACTGGAAGGGACAATCGAACTCCACTTTGTTCCTACTTATCAACAACTAGCTGATTTATTCACCAAGCCACTACCTGAAGCTACTTTTACAAAATTGGTGAATGAATTAGGAATGGTAAACTATGAAAGTTTCTGAGAACAAGGGGAGACCAAATACTGATGAGTGTCAGATCCTGATGCATGTCGAATACTGACGAAAAGTCAATCCTTACGTCAGTCAAACATCAGATCCTGATGCAAAGGTTTGGTTATCAGTGCAATATGTATACTACAAGTAATCCCTAATTGTTCTGTTCCTGATTTAACTGTGGTTATTGTTGATGAATTTGTTACTTACATGATTACTCTAATTAGTTTTCATTTTCTTTGTTTTAATTCTTTGAAGAACAATTCATAAACATAAAATTTGCAGAACACATTGAATAAGATTAGAGAAACAGGATTTTTCATTGATAATAAGAAAGAGATTACATGCAAGTATTACATCGTTTTGTTCTCTCTATCTACTAATCTACTCAACAGGAAAATAAAAAGTGAAGTGCAAACCACTCCATTGTTAGCAGCCATCCCAGATCCCATCTTTGCCACTTTGTTTGGGTGGAAGTTGAACGGATAAGGTTATTTTTGCTGACATATTCACTAACAATGGTTAGTGGTGTTGGATGAGGATGCCTTAGAGGAAAGCCAAGTTAATGTTGCTTGAAGAGCAACATCGATGTCGATGACTCTTGCAGGCTTTTCTCTCTCGATTTCTTCAAGACTGGCATCCATCTGCAGCCACAGAGTTTCAAGCTGCCTTTCCCAGTCAAAGGCATCAAACTCTTCAGGAGTATAACTGAAGATATCTCTGTTTTCTACGAGATGGAGATTCTTTTCCTTAATGGTAAGGTTTGACATTGTTTAACGGTGTGTTGTATGAAGGGTTTTTGATTTTCAGGAGAGAATGAAGGATTAAAGGGATAGTGAACAAGTCTCTAGGCGTTAAATAGAGATGGGTGAGTAACGAAGTACTAAAACGCTTCGTATTCTGGTTTTTAATGATTCCAGGTATTTTAAGAAAGTGTTATTTGTTTTTTTTAAATCAAATATTTTATTGTTATATTCACAAATGCACTTCTTAAAATTACGAGCGCGTGTATTTCACTCACTGATACATATAGATACACAACGTGTCATATACGGTTAATACCACTCTCTCACGTCACACAAATCGATTACTGACACCTGTTTTTGAGAAATTATTAGTTGTCTAAAATCAATTTAGTTCACTAAATTGATTCATTATTCTCAAAACTATCAGTATTGTTCTCTTCTCTGCGCGAACATAAACCCTAATTGCACGAAATTTCAATCTCTCTTTGTCACACCAAAAATATAGAATTCATCATTTGTAAACAATAAGATTGTTATCAATGGTGTTACTTTTGCTCCCAACAATTATGTTGCTATTCTTGACCATCAGGAACTATCGAATGATTTTCATATCATTCAGGATTTCTTGGCATCTAGTCCGATTCATTATGCTTTAATGGCACCCGCCAAAGTCTCTTTCAAGTGTGTGATGCAGGTTTGGAAGACTGCTGTCTTAGGTGTTCTTGAACCTTCAGGAAGACCTAAACGGTAAGACTCCAACAACAATTTCTGATGCTTCATTGTTGGAATTTGCTATGAGTCTTGGTTACAATGGAAATCCAAGAAAGTTTGGAGACCTATACAGAACTAAGCTAAAGAAGGAATGGAATTTCTTCTTTGATACCATCAGTAGGTGCTTCTTGAACAAAGTCTCTAACTTTGATGCACTACCGACGGCTTCAATTTACATTGGGTACTCTCTAATCCATGATACTATATTTGATTATGGGTCTTTTATATTGAGAGCATTAAATGCTAGGAAAACAGATAAATGTGGTTATGTCTGTTTTATTAGATTTTTTCAACTAATATTCTCTCACTTATGTCCCAATGTTGATTTTGAAAATGATACAGTATTGCCTATCTGTAAGATTTTAGAAAACAATATCAAGTCTTTGATTAAATCAGATAAGGCTAATGGTTTTGAGGGAAATCCTTATATTCCTAAGGGGGTCTGTCTTCTCTTGAAAAAGAGATTGCCTGCACTTTATGGCCCAGCTACAGGTGCTATGGGACAGGACCAAACACATTTTGTTCCTGACACAAGCACACATTAGAAACAATTACCTAAACAGTCAACCACCTCTGGTGTCTCTCAAAAGACATTAGTTGTAAAAGAAAAGAAATCAGCTAGATCTGATGTGTTTGGTAGACAATCAGGATCAAAGGATTTCTCCACTTCAACCCTCACTAAAAAGAAGTCACAAGGAGGTAAACAAGAAGTTCAGATTGATGAATCTTTGATGAAGGCTGGAGCATCTAAAGGAACAGGTGAAAAGAGGAAGTTTTTGCAACAGGTCTCTGATTCTGATAGTGATGATGACAAGACCATCTCTATAATTATGAAGAAAAAGGAAATTGATGCTCCTGTTGTTGCTGAATTGTTTAAGCCAATAAAGCAAAAGAAGAGAAGAAGATTAGTCAACAAGAGTCAGTATTCTATTCCTGAAGATATGCAAAAGCTTAATGATGATATTGATCTTGATGAGTCATCAGTTCCTGACACATCTGTCATTCCTGATCTCTCTACTCCTGATACATCACCTGTGAAGACTGTTGAAATTTCTGATTCTCCAACACCTACATCTCCTAAGAGAAGAATAATTGAGATGTCTGTGGATGAAGTAAATGCTATTGCTGCTCAGCTTGGTCATAAACCAACACCTCTTCAGATTAAGAGACAAGCTGAAGCAAAGGTTTTTAGCAGACTGAAGAAACAGAGGATCACTTCACCTCTAAAAGGATCAAGCCCACAAGAACCTGAACTTCAAAGGAGTTCAGAAGCTATTGAAGATCCAGTCACACAAGAACCACCCACTCAAAGTGTGGGTGCAGACATTTATAAAGGAATGGTCCCACAAGAACCACTTTCTCAAAGGGAAAGTGAAGACAAGAACATTCCTGCCCCACAAGAACCATCTTCTCAAAGTGAAGATGCAGGCAAGCTCACATCAGCATAGGATATTTTTAACACTGCATTTGAGGGAAGCATACAAGAACCTTTGACTCAAAGTGTTAAAGCAGCTTCACAACCTCAGACTACACAAGAACCATTGGTAGTAAATACTGATGCAAGTCATTCTCCAGTTACAGATGTTCATCCTGATGAAAGTATTTCTGATCCAGATATTCCACTGCTCATTGAACCACTTTCTTCAAGACCAATGGAATCTATCTCAACTTCATCAGGTAATACTTCTATTTCTGCTTCTCTTACTGATAGTATGATTACAGATAGACCTGAGACAAGGGAAACCTCTATCTGTATGACTTCAGCCCACTCCTCTCAGCCACCTCTTATTTCTTTGCATTTGTTAAGCCAGAACCTTTCTTGTGAGAAAGAGAGTGAACATTTAGAGAAAAAGAAGAGTGAAGAGAGGAAGTCTCCTGAACTGGCAAAAGGAGAGGTAGAAAAGAGTGAGAAGTTTCAAACTTCTGGTGAGGTTGTAGTTACTATTGAAAGTAACTTAGGTAATGTTGTGAGAAGTGATGAGATCACTTTACAAAAATAGAGAGATTTAGGAATTGTTTCTACTTTGAATGCAGGTTTTCAGGATACAACAGTCCCATCTGCTGTTGATTTAAAAATGAAAGGAGTTATGAATCCTGAAGACAATGTGGATGATAAAATTCCTGAGGCTAAAGATAGCTCAGATGATGATGATGATGATGATGATGATGATGCTGATCATGATACTGAAGCAGCTCAGCTTAAAGCTATCATGAAAGCAAGTCTAGGCTCTACTTATGGATCATCCAGTCACTTTATGGAGTCTATGGGGTAAATCTACAGCCGCTCCAGTTGAGATCATAGGAGATTACAGCAATCTTATTCCTGAACATATTCAAGCTGCTAGAAGATCTGAATGGTATACTGAGTGGAATCAGTCTTCTACTGATATAAATTTCAATAATGCACTTTTTCACTCAGGGCATATTGCTACTAAGATTTCTAATCCTAATCTCAAAGCTCATCTGAAGACAGCAACTATTCTGGCAAAAGGGCTGAAGGATGAAATTAATTCTGTCAAGAGTGATAATGAAAAATTTCATTCTCGGTTTATTAAGGATTATTCTGAAATTGCCACTGCTAAACAGCTTCAACGTTTAAGCACTGCCTTCACCACAAGGATGGATACCTTGGAAGATAAGGTTGTTGTCACTATGTCCTCCAGAATGGCAAATATTGAAGATTCTCTAAAACTTATCTTATCTTTATTGACTGATCCTGATGAGGCTACTGATGTCAAAAAGGGGGAGAAGGTAGTCAAAACAAAATGCACACCTGATCTAGTTGTAAGAAAGGATGATGATACTTCTGGAAATGATGGTGGTGCTCAGTCACATGTACCAGGAACCTCTGATGCTGCTTTGGTAACAAGGAGAAGTCAGTCACAAACTCAAACCAAGCGGTCAACTCATGTTTCTGAATCTGGGAAGAAAACAGTAAGAACAATGGAGCAATCTAAAATCCTGACAGAAGAACAAGAACAATTTTTGTCACCTGGTCAAAGTCAAAGGCAAACACTTCCTACAATTCTTGAAGGTGATGAAGATTTGCTAATTACTGATGTAGAAGATGCTCCTCATCTTTTTGAGAAGATTACTACTGGGACAGGTGATAGTGAAATTGTATATCACACTAGTGTTAAGGTTCATCAGTATCATGCTGAGAAGGCACTTGCTTTAACTTCTGAAGAAAATCCAAATATGACTACTGATGAGATCTTAGAAGAACAAAACAGGATTCTTGAGGAGATTGCTAGACAAAAAGAATCTCCTACTGGTAGAAGAGGAAGAGGCAGAGGAAATAGAAACAGAGGAAGAGGAAGGAAACCAGTTCAGACAAGTACAAGACAGACAAGATCTAGTGGAATCAAAATAGAAGAAGTTACTGAGAACACAAAGAAGAAAGTTCCACTATTTCTTGAGAACACTCCATCATCTAATGTATTTACTGAATCTGTTACAGTTGAAGAAGAAACTCCTATGGTTAGAAGGAAGAAATTTGTTGAAGAAGCTAAGGATAACATTGCTGGAATAACTCAAATTATTGCTTCTGACTCTGAATCTATTAAGGATGCAACAGATGAGTACGTGAGAATAATTTTTGAGTCTAATAAAAAATTATGGTATGACAGAAATAGACTTCTTCCAGAACATCAACAGGATAATACACCAGTAATAGGGAAGAAAAGCAAGAATTGGAAGAACAGAGTAAGCAACTATAGAAAACCGGTTGTTTTCAAATCTGTTGGAGTAATTACTGGATCTTCACTGTCTGATGAATCTTCATTGGTTGATAAAGTTGAATCTGCTGAATCTCTGCCATTAGGGATGAGTATGCAATCTAGTTTGAGGGGTTTAGAACCTAAAACAAGAGGAGGTATTGGATTTTGTAATGCAGAAGTTGTTTCTATATCTCAAACAGATCAACATTTTCTTGTTAAGAGGATTGGTGATGAACTAACTGTTGATGATCTTTGGGAACTGGAATCTATTGCTATTGTTGCTTGCAATGTGGACTCAAAGAAGATAGAGAAATTGCTATATTTCATGAAAGACAAAAGTGTCAAGAAGCTGTCTATTCATGAGGTGTTGTGTAAATCAACAAAAGAGTTAAAATATGTTCTCTATTTTCTTGAAAATAGACAGATCCCTGATAAAGAAGCCAGTGTTTACAATAACTGGTGTACCATGATCTTCAGAACAATCAAGTCCAGATATTTAGAAGGAGGATCAAGGTATGATGGTAATTGTACACTCCCATGTACTTTAATACAGAAGGACAAGAAGTTGAAATGCTAAAGGGTTCAGCTGTTAAAGAAGTGATATTTTATCAAGAACAATTATCTCTGAATCCTGGTGGAAGAGATCTTGCATACTTACTATTGGGAGAGTTAGATTTACCAAGAAGCTCAATTCAGAATCTTAGAGCTGGAATCTATCAGATTGGTAAAGGTGATGAAGAACTCAGAAATCTGAAGAAAAGGTTAATTCAAATTCTTTGTGATAAAGAAGAGGAGTTATTATCAAATTTCTTGCAGATGAGTTATTTCTTTGTTAGAATTTCTGAGACTAAGCCTGAGGATTTCTTGTAATTTTTTGTTTTGAGTTTTTGACATCACTGTATCAAGGAATTTGTGCTTTATTTCACAAAGTACAAATTGGGGGAGATTGTTAGATGTTGATTCAAGTGATGATCAGGATCTGGACTACTGATCAGATACTGATGCTGACGTCATCAGTATTGCACCGTCAGGATTGTGTTGTCATCAGGATTGGAAGCTGATCAGGATTTCATGAGGATATACATCAGTCCAGGAATTTAGGAAGATTGACATGTCGGTTCCTAATTTATAGGAATGCAGCTATCATTCAAGATATGTATTAAGAAACGTATGTAATTGATTTGATATATCTTGTAATTGATAGTGTATCTGTGTACTGTATATAAACACAGTTTAGGTTTTACTTAAGAGTAATCTCTTACACGAATTATCTTGTAACCTAGCAGCTCTCAAGAACATAAGAATTTCTTGAGAGAGTTTGTAACATTTTTATATCAGAGTTAATAAAGTTGTTATATATTCATACTTGTGTTATTATTATTTTTAAGTCGAAAATCTTATACAATTGTATTCAACCCCCCTTCTACAATTGTTAATTACTGGGCAACAATCATCCTCCATTAAAGCAGCCATTTACATCAACACTATGGGTGGTACTACCCCCCGAAAAACTGGAACCACTTTATGGGCTTCCATCAGCAGGGCTACTGGTAACATGATTCCTCAAGTATTCTGAATGGAGCTTCCATCATACCCGTATAGTGAGGTGTTTACTTTTGACCATTTCCTTGATTTAACCATTTGAGTATCCCACACCAGTTGTGCAACGCCCATTTGTTGCATAAGAGGCCAAACATGGCCAAGATTATTTTTCTTGATGAATCCCCTTTAGGCACTAATTAATTCTTTTGGGGTTCTCATGTCGAGTGACACAACTACCATTGTGGAACCCCTACATTGAGTTCCAATATTTTCCATTTTGGCTTAAAACATTTGAATGGGAGTTTCCATGCTTAAACCCTTTTCCAGGTTGCTTCCTGGGTTCTTCTTGCTTATTGCGGGCCTTTTCATTATTCAGCTTCTTGCTTATGATCAAGGGGCCTTCCATCATCGAACCTATCGTATACGAACCCCATTTCTAGGAAGCTCATTTCTGGGGGAGTCCTTTTTACCAATCTTTTCTATATTTTAATTTGACAAGCTTCATATTAAGCTTCATGCCCAGTCTATTGAACATACTCGGGCTTTTGTTAAGTGAAGCCTCAGGGTTCTAGTGTTAGTGTAGGTGCCCTAGAGGCAATACATTTTAGTTCAGTTAAACTTCCTCATTGACATTTATGTTCTATTTTGATTATATTGATGTTTTATTATGCTTAGTATTTACTGCGATATAATTGTTAGTATAATAAATGTCCCTAGATTATTGATACGAACTATATAATTATGAGATAATATACAGTATAATAATCTTGAATATCCCTAGTCAAGTATTATTGTTATTTGGACAATAATAATACATCGAGACTAGTATGTTGATTGACTGATGATCACTTCTCATTGATCATAAGTATGACGATACTAAAGTCAATGCATAGGTACATGTATGAGTACGATGTACTGGATAGACCCACTATGAGATTCGACATGGAATGAATAAATGTTTCATTAAGAATCTCAATGTGATAATGATGTAATGATCTTTAGACCTGAAGTCATTACATTTCTATTTGAGAATTAATATACTTTGATTCTATCAAAAGTTATCTTTAATCGGGTAATGATAAAGATGGTCTTGGGTCTATTATGAATCGTATGAGAAATGTGAATGATCTAGATGGAATTTAACGCTCCTTAATATATATAAATATATAGGAGTGATATTATTGGCCTCTTGTTTGAGTGAGACTATGAAATGCATGGCTGTGCTCAAATAATGATTTGTTTGAATAGTCTACTCATCGATCAAGAAAATAAAGATTAGATTATGACGAGGATGACACATTCCATGCCTCCAGTTTAATCTATAATATCATGGTTAAAGGGATTATTACATCTAACATTATTCACGAAAGGCGAAATTGATTCACCGATTTAATTATTATTAATTGGGTAACAATGATGTATTACTAGATACCGCTCATTGTTTACGATTTTATTTATTAAATAAAATTTTTGCCAATATAATAATAACCTATAGGGTCACACACAAGAGCGCTTGAAGGATAATTTAATTTAAATAATCGGATTTAAATTAAGATGATAAATCAAATTGTTAATTAATTAATTAAGTATTGACTTGATTAATTAAAGAAACTAAATTCGAATAATTAATAATCCAAAATTCAGTAGCTTGCTTATTAAGTAAGACTTAATAAGATGAGATTTAACAGAATTTGGATTGAGACAAACTCTAAAGAGATTAGAGTTAGAATTTCGTTTTTATCTCCAGCTATATAACTCTCTTTGGTGGATGCTAGGAGATACACATTTTTATTATCATTAAAAACACTAAACCCTAACAGCAAAAGAGGAGAGAGTAAGAGAGGAGAAAATTCGAGTTCTTGGTGCTAGTACACTGCGATTCCTTCAAGAAAGCGTTCGTGTGGCTACCATAGAAACGTACATCGCTCGTGCGGGATACGTGGTGATCGAACAATCCATTCTTCACTCTCAGACATCGAAAAGCTCTTTAAGGTACTGATTTCTGTGAACTACGAATTAAATATACAATTCTCCAATGGATCCTTGCGGTGGGATTCAATTTCATTTTTATTTCTCACATTTTTCCGCTGCGTTTGATTGCTTGAAACCCAACATCTAGGACTTATCTCCTTGAACATGTCATCATCGAACCCCTGTCTGGGTTTTTCCCACCAATAAACCTCTTTTTCATGGAAGCTTAGTCTTCCAGCTCATTCGTGTTCTTATGGTAAATGCTGATGGGAAACCTTCATGCCGAATATGTAAATTATCAATGAGACACCTCTAAGCTTACCTGAGCTAGCTCGTTGTAAGAAACAAGAGGTATCTAAGAGAATAATGTACAATATTTCCAGTAGCTCACCAATGAGGGAGTTCATATTCTTGCCATCATTCAAGTTTATATACTGATTATTAATCATGGGGTTCGCATCCCTGCTTCAATTTGGATTCACCCGTACCCCTTCAATCAGGAAGGTCGTACCCCTATCTACACTGGGGTTCACTTGTCACTCATCTATCTGGAGGTTCGCACCCTTATCTGCGCTGGGATTCACCTATAGCTCATCAATCATGGTGTTCATACCATCATCATCATTCAAGCTCACCCATTTACTCCATTCATGGATTGAGCTGTGGTACGAACTAGTGTTGTGCTCCACAATCTTTAACGGAAACTCCTGGACTTGTTTAACCCCCAGAATTGTTGAAAGGGAGCTTTGATGGAGCTTAACGTCCAATTGGTTGAACCCCTAGATCGATAATCTCCACCATGAGTACGTTCTCCGTAATTGAGTATTTGGAGGTTCATCTGCAAGGAACCTTCTGACTGAGAAACTGGGGGTTCATCTACGAGGAACCTTCTGTCATGGGTGCGACCTCCAGATTGAGGTTTCTCCTGCCTTTATCCCATGATACAGTTATGTTGTTAAATATAATTGATGTGTTTTAATCATTGTTTAAGTGTTACAGTGAATTATCAGAGTTTAGCTGGAAGCAGTCAGAGTTTAGTGTAAACTCTGACAGATGGAAGCTCGACAGAGTTCGTCAAACTCTGTTTGGAGGAAGTGTCTACAGGTCAACAGTGATTGAAGATTTATTATGGAAGCGATATCTTTGAAGATTGGATAGCTATCAAAGAGATCGAGTT
Source organism: Saposhnikovia divaricata (assembly GCA_036435485.1). Classification (NCBI taxonomy): domain Eukaryota; kingdom Viridiplantae; phylum Streptophyta; class Magnoliopsida; order Apiales; family Apiaceae; genus Saposhnikovia; species Saposhnikovia divaricata. The sequence continues at coordinate 65,965,244 of CM071598.1, forward strand.
GACTTAGGTGACGTGTGACAATCTGTAATTGATATCATTGTATAGCTGATTATTAGGAGTATCAATTAGAGATTGTATCGTAGCTGTATGTTATATAAATACAGTTAGGTTAACCCTAGAAGGGTATCGAACAACGAATTATCTTTATTGTAACCTAGCAGCTCTTTGTGATATTTTACATCACGAAGAGGGTTCGTAATACAAGAAGTTTTTAAGTGCATAAACGCTTTTACTTGTTAAACTTTCATACAAAGTTGATTATTAATTGTGTATTCGGCCTAACAAGTGGTATCAGAGCCAATCTGTTACTTTATTACAGGTTAAGATCCAAACACAACAATAATCATGGCAGCAATTCCTCCACCAACACCTACTGTTTCTGAAAAGGCTCCTACTACTGTGAGTCGTTATGAACCAATCAGGGTTCCTATTCTCAGGCCATTAGAGTATGCTATGTGGAAGGTCAAGATGACTATGTTTCTTGAGGCTACAGATCCAGAATATCTTGACAGGATTTATGAAGGCCCTCACAATCCTACAAAGCTATCTGTTGCAGTTGCTGGTGAAGAAGCAAAAATGGTTCCAAAGGAAAAGAAGGACATGACTCCTGAAGATCTATCATCAATTGCTAAGGATGCAAAAGTTAGGCATTTACTGCATAGTGCTTTAGACAATGTTATGTCTAACAAAGTCATTAACTGCACCACTTCAAAAGAGATATGGGATGCTCTTGAAGTCAGGTGTCAAGGAACTGCGACTATTAAGAAGAATAGGAGAAACATACTCACACAAGAGTATGAGCATTTTGAGGCTAAACCTGAAGAGACCATGACAGAAACATTTGATAGATTCTGTAAACTAATCAATGATCTGTCATTGGTCAACAAAGAGTATGATCTAGAAGACTCAAATCTCAAGTTTCTTCTTTCTCTACCTGAAAAGTGGGATGTGAAAACAACCACTATTAGAGACAACTATGATCTTGCTGAAACAGAGATTGATGAAATCTATGGACTGCTCAAAACTCATGAATTGGAAATGGAGCAGAGAAACAGGAGATCAAGCAGGAAAGGAAAGTCTGTTGCTCTTAATGTTGAAGAGAAGCCTCAGAAGAAAGAGGCAACAAGAAGGAAAATGAAGGGAAAAGCTTTGGTCATACATTCAGAAAGTGAATCACCAAACTCTGATTATGATTCAAACTCTTCTGAATCATCTGACTCTGAGGATGATGAAGAAGAAATGAGGAAAATGGTTGTGTTGATGGTGAAGACTTTTAAGAAAATGGGCTTTAAGAATTTCAAGAAAGGAAAAAGGTTTTCTAGGGATTCAAATGAAGACAGGAAAAGCTACAGGAAGTCTGATAAGAGAGATTCTAAAGGGAAGAAGGATAAGTCTGAAATTCAATGCTACAAGTGTAAGGAGATGGGTCACTATGCTCCTGAGTGCAAGAAAGGTAAAACTGGAAAGGTACTCTACACTAAAGGCAGAGATTGGGCAGATACTTCAGATTCTGATGAAGAAGTGAACTATGCTCTCATGGCTACTACTGAATCAGAAACTTCTGAAAATCAGGTACCTCTAACTAACTATGCTTATAATATTGATGACATTGCTCAATTAAGAATTTATCTTAAGTCATTGCATATAAGTTATAGGGATCAGACTTTAGAAAATGAGAGGATAAAAGCTGAAAATTCTGAACTTAAGGTAAGAAATAAACTTGTTGAAGAAAAACTTGAAAACATGCAACAAGTTCAGAAAGAGAAAGATGATGCTGTTTGTAAAGAACAGAATTTGCTTCAGAAATATAAACAACTAGAGTCAGAGTTGGAGGAAGCAAATAATAAAATTAGAACTTGGACTAATTCTGGAAAGGACACTCAACAGATTTTTCAAACAGACACTGTTGGTCTAGGTTATAATGAGGGAGATGAACTTAGATTTCAAAATCAAGTTAAAGTCAGAACTCATTTTGTACATGGAACCAGTAAATTTTTGTCTGAAAATGAAAAAGAAGCTGTCAAAAGTAAACCAGTAAAAACTAGTGTTAAACAGGTTAATATTGGTTCAATGACAGATAAACAACTCAAACATAAACTGAAGGAGTTAAAATCTGTTGAGAAACAGAAAGTGTCAAACAAGAACAGAAATGGAAAGGTAGGCATCACTTCAGGAAATAAACCAATGCTTGCTAGTTATGCTCCAAGAAAGACATGTCATAACTGTGGTAGTACTAAGCATCTTGCAAATTTCTGCAAGAAAAATAAAAATATAAATTCTTTACCTACAAAGTCTGAGGTAAAGAATGATTTTGCTAGAACTAAGCCACACACTGTGGAAGCACCTGGCATTCCATTTATACTTGCAGAGAATATCATGCTATCTATCATAATTACTATGAACTGAAACCCAATCTGAAATGGGTTAAAGTTGATACTGCAAGTGTAAACACTGATACTGTTAGCTCAAACTCTGATAATGTTAATTCCGCTGCAAAGCTAACAAAGTTAAGAATGCCAAAGGATCCAAGAAAGTCTGGATCCTTAAAACTAATCCTCAGTAATTGCTTGTGATTGCAGGGCAACAGGGAGGCAACCCTAGTCGTGGACAGTGGATGTTCAGGACACATGACTGGAAATAAAGCCCTGCTATCAAACTATGAGGAGAAGGCTGGCCCAAAAGTTTCCTATGGTGTTGGCAATGTAGGAAGAACATTGGGATATGGCAATATTAATCTTGGAAATGTCATCATCAACAATGTAGCTCATGTCCCAGGACTCAAGCATGACTTGTTATCTGTGAGTCAAATCTGTGACAAGGGATATCATGTAGATTTTCAACCTGAATATTGTGAAGTTATCAGCAAATATACAGGAAAGGTTGTTCTAGTTGGTCATAGGCAAAACAACATTTATGAAATCAAGCTTTTGATAGACTCTGTTGGAAAAGCTGTTTGCCTGTCAACAAGAATGTCTAGTGAAGAGAGTTGGAAGTGGCACAAGAAACTCTCACATTTGAACTTGAACAACATCAATGAATTGATCAGAAAGGATCTTGTAAGAGGACTCCCAAAGGCTCTGTTAAATGTTGATGGCCTATGTGACTCATGTCAGAAGGCTAAACAAAGGAAGTCATCTTTCAAGAGCAAGACAGAATTTTCTATCACTGATCCCTATCATCTTCTGCATGTTGATCTCTTTGGTCCAGTAAATGTTATGTCTATTGCAAGGAAGAAATATGCTTTAGTCATTGTTGATGAATACACTAGATTCACTTGGGTGTATTTTCTAGCAAAGAAGGATGAAACTGCATTAACTCTGATGGAGCATGTGAAGCTACTGGACAAAGGATCAAGTAACAAAGTCAGAATCATCAGAAGTGATAATGGAACTGAGTTCAGAAATGCAACAATGGAAGAATTCTGTAAGGACAATGGAGTGAAGCAAGAATTTTCAGCACCTGGTACACCACAACAAAATGGTGTAGTTGAAAGGAAAAATAGAACCTTGATTGAAGCTGCCAGAACTATGCTTGATGAAGCAAAATTGCCAACTTATTTCTGGGCAGAAGCTGTTCAAACTGCTTGTTTTACTCAAAATGCAACACTGATCAATAAGCATGGAAAGACACCATATGAGATGGTGAAGAAAAAGAGGCCTAACCTGAAATACTTTCATATTTTCGGGTGCAAATGTTTTGTTTTGAAGACTCATCCAAAACAGTTGACCAAGTTTGAGCTAAAGGCAGATGAAGGAATTTTTGTTGGCTATCCACTATCAACAAAGGCATTCAGAGTTTACAATCTGAGAACTAAAGTGATCATGGAATCTATACATGTTTCTTTTTATGATAAGAAGATAACTGGACTTGAAGACAAAGATGAATATGATCAACTGAACTTTGAAAATGAAGATTTAAACTCTGATGAAGGAAACTCTGATGAAACAATTCTGACAGACACTGTTAAAACAAACTCTGAACCTCTACTGGTAAACACTGGAGAAACTTCTCAGTCACAACAAAGGGGAGAACCAGTTGAGGGGGAGCATGATCAAGATGAAGACTCAAACAATGATACTGAGTCAACTGAAAAATCTGGATCAAACTCTGATGCTTCAAACTCTGAAAATTCAAATTCTGACTCTGGGCAGTCAAGTTCAGGGGGAGTCTCAGAAAACGAAGATAGATCACAACAAAATCAGGAGAGCATGGATCAAGGGGGAGGATCACATGCTGATAGAAGTCGTTTGCCTTCTGCTAGGAAATGGACTAAATCATATACACCTGATTTGATAATTGGTGATCCAGATGCAAAAGTAAAGACAAGAAGTGCTATTGCAAGTGAATGTCTGTTTCATGCATTCTTGTCTAAAAATGAACCAAAGAAAGTGGAAGAAGCTCTTCAAGATGCAGACTGGATAACAGCAATGCAGGAAGAGTTGAATGAATTTGAAAGGAATGAAGTTTGGACCCTTGTACCAAGACCAAAGAACAGATCTATTGTTGGTACTAAATGGGTTTTCAGAAACAAGACTGATAGTGAAGGTGTTATCACAAGGAGCAAGGCTAGACTAGTAGCAAAAGGCTATTCACAGCAGGAAGGAATAGACTATAATGAAACATTTGCTCCAGTTTCAAGATTGGAGGCAATCAGAATTTTTCTAGCATATGCCTCTCACAAGAAATTCAAAGTGTTCCAGATGGATGTGAAAAGTGCTTTTCTGAATGGAAAGCTTGAAGAAGAAGTGTTTGTTGAACAACCACCAGGATTTGTGGACCCCAAATATCCAGATTATGTCTACAGGCTAGATAAGGCACTATATGGACTTAAGCAGGCACCAAGAGCATGGTATGAGACACTTGCTCAGTTTCTTCTAGAAAGTGGATTCAACAGAGGAACAATTGACAAAACTCTGTTTTATTTCAATCAAAGAAGTGACCTCCTTTTAGTTCAAATTTATGTTGATGACATTATCTTTGGGTCTACTAATGATAAACTCTGTAAGAAGTTTGCCAAGCTCATGCAGTCCAGATATCAAATGAGCATGATGGGAGAGCTTAGTTACTTTCTAGGCCTACAGGTGAGACAAACAGATGATGGTATTTTCATTAATCAAGAAAAATATACCAGAAATCTTCTCAAGAAATTTGGTATGCTTGACTGTTCATCTGCATCAGCTCCCATGGCAACAGCAACTAAATTGGACAAAGACACAGGAGTTTCAGTGGATATGACAAACTACAGGGGCATGATTGGATCTCTTCTATACTTGACAGCTAGTAGGCCTGACATCATGTATGCAACCTGTCTTTGTGCAAGGTTTCAGGCAGATCCTAGAGAGTCACATCTGACAGCTGTGAAAAGAATCTTCAAGTATCTCAAGGGCACCATATCATTAGGTCTGTGGTACCCCAGAGAATCAGATTTCAAGCTACTTGGGTATTCTGATGCAGACTTTGCAGGCTGCAAGGTAGACAGAAAGAGCACTAGTGGAAGTTGTCAATTTCTTGGTGACAGACTTGTTTCCTGGTACAGCAAGAAACAGAAATCAATCTCCACATCTACAGCAGAAGCAGAGTATATTGCAGTTGGTAACTGTTGTGCACAGATCTTATGGATGAAGAATCAATTGCTGGATTATGGATTGAGGTACAGTAATATCCCTATTTACTGTGATAATCAAAGTGCTATTGCTATGACAGGTAATCCAGTACATCATTCAATGACCAAGCACATCAGCATAAGGTACCACTTCATCAGAGAACATGTGGAGGAAGGAAATATTGAACTACATTTTGTATCTACAGAACAACAGCTTGCAGATATCTTCACTAAACCATTGAGTGAAGCTACATTTACAAGACTGGTCAATGAACTAGGAATGGTCTCTGGTTCTGACTAGGAATGTTGGTTAGATTCAAATTTTACTTATGTGATGTATTACTCATATTTCCTGTTTGGTTAAATGCTAAGTGAACTCTGTTGATTAAACTCTGTTATGCATACTCTGTTAAACTCTGTCAGCATGCCTATATGTAATTCACTGTTAATCAGTTTGATAAACTCTGCGAACTCTGAGTTGATTTTTGTCTGAATGAAAACACCAATGAAGAAATATGTATGAAGCATGATTCTCAGCAATTAATCATGAATCTTTTTGAGTTATTGTGATCTAATCTTAGATTGTGCAGAAAGTTAACACAGCATGATACTGGCTCATATTTATAGCATCTCTTAGTTTATTTTGTCCTAAACTCTGAGTCTATAAATACTGTGTGCATTACCTTACATGAAAAACTACTGATGTTGATGAACTCTAAACTCTGTTAGTTATACTCTGAAAGAATAAAATGCTTACTGCAATACCCCAAAGAAAATGTATATAGGTTGTTATACTCCTTTGAGATTATGTTGGATACTAGGATGACCCAGGAACTTATTGGTATATAATATGTGCTAAAATTCTCTGATTTTTGGTGACTAGTTAAATACTAGGATGACCTAGGAACTTATTGGTATATAATATGTGCTAAAATTCTCTGATTTTTGGTGACTAGTTAAATACTAGGATGACCTAGGAACTTATCAAAATGATAAGGGCTAAAATTTTTGAATTTTTGGTGACTGGTTCCAACCTCTGATTACTAGAATAAAAAAAAGAATAAAAATAAAAAAAATAAAAAATAAAAAAAAAGGAAAAGAAAAATGTATATAGAGGGGGTATTAAATAAAAGTTACTGTATATAGTTTGATTACTTCAGAGTTTAGCTTTCATCATACAGTCAGTGTTTACTATGACAGTTTGTGCATCCAGTGTTTATTGATTTACTTTATGGATTTTATGAAAAATTAGATGCTCTAAAAATTGATTTAGTAAACTCTGCTTCACACACACATATATTCACAACTGTGCAATTTATGAAAGGGTTTCGGTGATAAAGTTGGAGAATTGACAAACGCTGTTGATTCGTGATTTGTACTCTAAGGTAAATTTTCACTTGGACAATTTGAAAATCTTGGAGTAAATCGGGATTTTGACAACTGTTAATCTGTGGATTGTTGATGAATGTGTTCTTTATATGATTACTTTGATTAGTTTTCATATTCTCTTCTTGATTTATTTTCTTGAAGAACAGTTCATAAAACATAAATAAAAGTTGCAGAACACAATGAATAAGATTAGAGAAACATAATTTTTCATTGATAATAAGAAAGAGATTACAAGCAAATATTACATTTTTTTTTGTTCTCTCTATCTGCTAATCTATTCAACAGGAAAATAAAAGGTCAGTCCAAACCACTCCATTGTTAGCAAAAATTCCCAGATCCCATCTTTGCCACTTTATTTGGGTGGAAGTTGAAGGGATAAGGTTATTTTTGATGACATATTCATTAACAATGGTTGGTGGTGTTGGATGAGGATGCCTTCGAGGAGAGCCATGCCAATGTTGCTTGGAGAGCAGCATCGATGTCGATCACCCTTGCAGGTTTCTCTCTCTCGATCTCTTCCAGACCGGCATCCATTTGCAGCCACAGCGTCTCAAGCTGCCTTTCCCACTCAAACGCTTCAAACTCTTCACGCGTATAGCTGAAGATGTCCCTATTCTCGACAAGATGAAGGTTGTTTTCTTTGATGGTTAGGTTGGCCATTGTTTCTCAGAGTGTTTTGTTTGAAGGGTTTGTGATTTTACAGGGGAGACTGAAAGGTTAAAGGTTTAATGAACTAATCTGAGCAAGTCTCTAGGCCTTAAATAGAGATGGGTAAGAACGAAGTTCTTAAACGCTTCGTATTCTGGTTATTAAAGGCAACAGGTAAACGCTTAAAATTCTGGTTTTAATTGGGTTCAGATATTTTAAGAGAGTATTATTTGATTTTTGTTTAAATCAAATATTTTAATGTTTTAATTTGCAAAATACTCTTCTTAAAAATAAGTGCACGTGACCCACTCGCCCTTTAATGTGTCCCACTCACCCATTATCGTGCCCCACTACACATTAATCTAGGAACTGATTGAGTGTTTAATTACATAAGAGATTGGGTTTTTATTTACTCTAATCACTTTTGTGTCCAAACGGTTGTATTTTATTTTTACATCTCACAATTCTCTTATTTTCCACTTGGGCATTCTCGCAAACACCTTTTCTACATACATTTCTCTTGGAAATTCTTGCAAATTTCTTAACTCAGTGGCTTCTAAAGCATTCACTGCTCTTCGTTTACGGTTTGTTCCTAACAACTATGAAGCTCCACTCTATCATGAACGTGTTCCAGAACCGTTTCATCTAATGCAGAACTTCTTGAGAGATTCAGAGATTGGACAAGCTCTGGTTGGACCTGAAACTCTCTCTGCGTGTCAAATTGCTACATTTTGGCAGAATTCAGTTTATGTGGATGGAGGAGAGAATGGGACTCCTAACATCATCTTCACTTATGAAGAACAAGATTATGTGATTACTCCACAGACTGTACGAGATACAATAGGGTTTGACACACATACTTCTTATACTCTGGTTAATGAAACTTATTTGAGAGAGATGCTACAAGAGATAGGTTACATGGAATCTCTTGACAAGCTTGGCGGCATAAAGAGACCAAATCTCAGGAAGGAATGGAACTTTTTCTTTGACTGCATTACAAGGACGTTCCAGAAGAAAGTCACCAACTGGGATGCCATTCCAATAAACAGTCTCCAAATCGGGTATTCTCTACTCTATGGTAGTAATTTTGACTTTGGTAGATATGTTCTGATGAACTTAAGTGATAAACTGTCAGAGTCTACTACTGTTTATTATGCTCGTTTTTGTCAAATGCTATTCAATGCTCGTGTCCCTGGTCTAGAAATTGATGATACTGATGAAATTGATCCTTTTAGAGTCAATAAGAGAATATTCTCTGATATGACTAATAAGGATGTTGGTAAAGCAAATCTCCCTGCTTTTGTCATGCCACTTGCTCTGCAAAATTTTCTCAATCAACCACAAGAACCACAACAACCTGAACCACAACAACAACAACAACCTGAACCACAACCACAACCACAACAACAACAACAACAACCTGAACCACAACCACAACAACAACCTGAACCACACCCTGAACCTCATCCTGAACCGTTAAACATTGATCGTACTCAAAAATCTAAACACTGAATCACCTGCTCACTCAGCACCTACAAAACAACCTTCACCCACTCCACAAACAAACTCTGAATCATCACAATCTCCACCAGAATCACAGTCTAAAGCACAAAGAGTTAAGAAGGCAGTTACTGAACGACATGCAAGTGTTAAGCAGGCGAAAGAGAAACAAAGAAAATCAAAGCAGTCATCTCCTGAAGCTATTTATACTAGAAGGGTGAAAAGAATAAAACAACTGGCAAACATACCTAAGTCACTCTCAGTGGTAGAACAAACTCCACCATCTACTGAAGAGGATTCAGATAATGTACCTCTAGCAAAGCGAAGAAAACTGGTATTCTCGGATTCTGTGGATGAAGATATTGAAGCTCTAGAGGTAGTTTCACAGCAAACACCTCCTGTTGAAGTTGAGAAGGATGCAATACCTGCAGAGGTTGAAATACCTGCAGAGGTTGAAATGCCTGCAGAGGACAAAATGCCTGCAGAAGAGGATGCTAGAGATGGCCTTTCTCCAAAAAATGATATTCTTGATTCATTTATGCCATTCTCTGATCCTATCTCTGATACTGGTGTAGCTGATCAACCTACGGTTGTTCTCTCTGAAGCTGTGGCATCCCATACTGAGTTATTATCTGATGCTCACCAAACTGTTGAAGGAGGAGATGAAATTGATCAAGCAATCAAGGCCACTTCTCAGTCTATGCCTGTTGCTGAGCCTGAGCAACATGGAGCAAATCTTGACAGGCCTACAGAAGAAATTGCTAAACCTATGGCTGAAGATGAACATGCTAAAGCTACAAGTGTTGAACCTGAAGGTGGAAGTAGTGCAAACTCTGATTCTTCTCTGAGTGCCCCAGTACAAACAGACAATAAACATACACCTTTCACTCAACCTTGTACGTCTCATGAAGTTGAGAGAGCACAATTTGCAAAGAATGCTGCTGAATGGTACAAAGAGGATTGTATTTTTCCACGAGGAAGAGCAGCTGATTTTGTTAAGCAAAATGCTGATACTATCTCCAATCCAGAGATTCTTTCTTGCTTGAAAGCAACTGTAGTTCAAGTCAAAACTCTGGATAGAAGATTTGATGATACTACAATGGCAATCACTGCTTTGCGAAATGAGGTTGTAGCTAGAGAAATGAAAATGGAAAGAGACTTAAAACTCGTGACTACAAAATTCTCTACAGCTCAAGACAATCTCTTTGCCAGGCTGAGTAAAGCTGAAGAGAATCAGTCTGACTTATCTGCTAAAATTGATTCTATTGCTACCTCCCTGGAGTTAATTACATCTATTCTTATGCCTGATGATGTCAAAAAGGGGGAGAGAGTTGTCAGAAGGGATAGTGCTGGAGATGGAGGGGCAAGTAGTAAAGGAAAGAACAAGGCTGAAGAGGTTAAAACTTTGAGAACTAGCAAGTCATCTAAATCAAAGTCTGTTGGGAGAAATACTGATATTCAAGGTACTTCAAAGACCAAGAGTTTGCTGTTACCTTCTAATCCACAAACTGATGAAGAATTGGCTGCTAAGCTGTTTATTGAAGAGAATGAGGAAGGAGTTACGATTGAGGACATTGAAGCTGAAGAAAAGAGTTTACAAGAAGAACATCTCAAAGCTTTAAAGTCTGGTAAGGTACAAAGAGGAAAAGCTCCTAGACCTGTTGTTAAAGGTGTTGTGATCAGAGAAAGGGCTGATGTTAGTCAAAGATCTCGGTTTTCAAAGGAAGCAATTGCAGTAGAGGCTAAACTCAAGCTAAAAGGCATTGAAGGAGAAAGTTCACAGAAGAAAGTTACAACTTCTGTTGCATCACAAGCAATGATCATACCTTTACACTCTTCTCAGTTGAAATCGGTTTTTGGGAAAGGAACAATTCATGATCCAAATGTATTATCTGGAGTTTCTATGAATGTTTCTGATGGAAAAGCTTTGTCTGGCAAAGTTGGAAATAATAAGGGTGGACTAGGTTCACACAGAGACAAAAGGCAATATACTGGTCCTAGAGATCCTTCTTCACTGGCTGTTTCAGGTCGTGGTGTTCCTCAAGAGAGTTTGGACAGACTGGAATCAGTACAGTTAGTTCATCAGAAGAGTTTAAACAAGGATTTTCTCTTGTACTTCATGGCTGATGGGACAGTATTTAAAGTTGGTGAGAATGATATTGGCTTGAAATGTTGGGAAGAACTAGAGTGTGTTCTATATCTTCTCAAGGTGAATAGTCAAAGGACTCAATCAGTTGCTAATGTGCTCAGACAGAGAATGACTCAGAATCTGGCAATCAGAGGAGAGAAATATAATAGCAGATATGTTCCTAAGTACAGGCATTACAAAGGAAATCTCATTGAAATGAAGAAAGGTACTGCAAAGTTAAAGACTGATTTGGGAATCACAGTACTTGATTTCAATTCACAGTCAGAAAAAGTCAGATTTATCAGACTGGGAAATGAGATGAGAAGGAACAAAATCTACGATCTTAGGGCTGCTATCTACCAGACAGATGAAGGTGATCCTCAGATCAGAGAAATTAAAGAAGCTATGAAGATTGAGCTTGAAAATGCAGAAAGAAGATTGCTGATAGATTATCTCAGAGCTATGCCAGATCTTGAAATGATAAGAGATTAAGGTCTGTAAGGATTTTCTTATTCTCTGTAGTTTTTGTTAAGTAGAAGCTTAAACTCTGAATTTGTATAAACACTGTATTTATCTATTTGTTTTGACATCATCAATTATTGTCATTAACTTGTGCATTTTTGCTAATGAACAAGTTGGGGGAGATTGTTAAATATAATTGATGTGTTTTAATCGGTGTTTAAGTGTTACAGTGAATTATCATAGTTTAGCTGGAAGCAGTCAGAGTTTAGTGTAAATTCTGACAGATGGAAGCTCGACAGAGTTTGTTAAACTCTGTCTGGAGGAAGCGTCTACTGGTCAACAGTGATTGAAGATTTATTATGGAAGCGATATCTTTGAAGATTGGATAACTATCAAAGAGATCGAGTTGACTTAGAAGACGTGTGAAAATCTGTAATTGATATCATTGTATAGCTGATTATTAGGAGTATCAATTAGAGATTGTATCGTAGCTGTATGTTATATAAATACAGTTAGGTTAACCCTAGAAGGGTATCGAACAACGAATTATCTTTATTGTAACCTAGCAGCTCTTTGTGATATTTTACATCACGAAGAGGGTTCGTAATACAAGAAGTTTTTAAGTGCATAAACACTTTTACTTGTTAAACTCTCATACAAAGTTGATTATTAATTGTGTATTCGGCCTAACATATGTTATATGGATGATATAATGAATCTGCATGTAATCTGATATAACGATAATAGTATGTTTAGAATCTGCCATGACTCATATGTATGCTGTTTGGTATGAATGATGATATAAACTGTCGGATGGATGCTATTGGATATGATCCGTAAACAGGGATTAGGGTTACGTGTATAATGATACATGTTTCTGGTAATTGGAATTAAGGTCGCATGTATGTTGATGTATGCTTCTGGACATGTATTCTGATACATGATTTGCTTGTATTTTGATACATGATTTTGCAAAAAAAATCCGCCATGGGAGGTCGATCCACGGGTTAGGGCTTTGTTTTAATTTGGGCTTGTGACATATTTAGATATGTTATGATATGATATGATAATGTGATTTATGATGTTCTTAAGTGTTAATTGAGCATGGTGATTGGTTATGGCCTTGAGACTCATAGGTTAGTGGTTTTATTTATTATGGTTTGGTTTTATAAATACGACTTGCATGTCATTTTCTTTTTCCTTTTGTAATTGTTCATCTCGAATGTAACTCGAGTTCTTATGTAATTACATTAGTATAGTTATGTTTTATATTTTATGTAATAAGAAGTTCATTGGAGGCATGCAATGAAGGATCAATGGAGATGAAGGCAGTTGACACAAAGAAGACATAAAGACATGTATTTATGAAGACCAACTATGTAATAATTTAGTTTTATTAACCACCATAGATTGACCTAGATTTTTCCATTAGCTTGGAAAGATCATATAGGATTGGGCCATAACCAAGCACGATTTTATATTCATGCACTTTACATATGATGATATGTATGCGTAGTGATAGATATGCATGCTTAATTAGAATAAGTAGAATGTATGTATGTATTAGATACGTCATCCATGCCATGCTAAACAAGATAAAATCCATAACGATTTAAGATGAAGATTAAACAAAATGATCATGAGATTCCTGTGTTTATGAAACATGGTAATTAAATATGAATTATTATAGTTCAAAGATGAAATGATTTTGTCAACAATAAGATTAATTTCTTGTAAGGTTAAAAGGCGTCAATAATGCCATTTGTGCGTTAACCTTTCTACCTGGAAATCATTAATTCAGCGAACTATGATTCGAAATATTTAATTCAAGGAAAAATTGGGGATCTCTTTATGATGGGATCATGGTCGTTTTAATTAAAAATCCCTTAATTAAATATTAAGTTATTAGATGCTTTCCAATTGAATAACACTCATCAAAGCCTAGATCATTAGGAGTTGGTTTGCCAAAGTAAAGCATTCCTAATTATCGTGGTTAGGTACGAAAGAATAAATGTGATATTCGACATGTTAATCAATTGGGTCTGACTTAACTAAGTTATCACAATAGGATTGTGAAATGAGAACTTAGAAGCATAGGTTTGGCGGAAAATTTATTTGATAAATTAGAGCAATTGTTGTTCACCAAACTGTCCAAGAATTATATACGAGATATAATTGACAAATGTTGTCTACCTAAATAGTTGTGTTTTGGGAGTATCGGCCAACGCTGACCCAAGACATAATAAAATATGGATCTTGGCCCACTAGAAAGTAAAGTTTCGCATACACTTTCCGAGTTAATAGTGAGGGCTATTAATTTGATAAAAAAAATAGTGGGAGGTATATTAAGTTGAATGTACCATAATCACTTGAACATAATTATTGTAACAATATAACTTATCTTATGTATTTTATCATTGTAGATAACAAATGGCACAAAACACAAACAACACTTTCTCTGTGCGATCAGTCCTTGAGAAGGACAAGCTGACAGGATCAAACTTCCTTGACTGGTCTAGGAATTTGAGAATTTTTCTCATGCAGGAAAAGAAATCTTATGTGATTGATAATCCTCTACCGGAAGCCCCTGTTGCCAATGCCACTCGTACTGTGCAAAATGCTTATCAGAAGCATATTGATGATGCTAACGATGTGGCTTGTCTTATGCTTGCTACAATGAATGCTGAGCTTCAGAAGCAGCATCTGGATATGAATGCACATGCTATGTTTGCACATCTTTCAACGATGTTTCAATCATAAGCTCGTGTGGAAAAATTTAACACGAGCAAAGCACTCTACTCATGCAAGCAGGGCAACGGACCAGTTGGACCACATGTTCTAAAGATGATTGGGTATTGTGATTACCTTGCTCATTTGGGTTTCTCGCTTCAGCGAGAGGCTCAAATCGATATAATCTTGCAATCCTTGAACAACGACTATACTCAGTTTATTATGACTTTTAATATGACTGAACAAGATAAATCTCCTATGGAATTGTTGGCCATGCTGAGGACCACTGAAGCAAATATGGTCAAGGCACCTGAGAAAGCTCCCATAATGATGGTGAGCAAGAAAGGTGCTAAGGGAAAGGGGAAATGGAAGGGGAAGAAAAAGGTTGCATCAAAAGCTCTTGCTCCTTCCAAGCCCTCCTTCAAAAAGGCTGGAAAGCCGAAGGGAGATGTCGCAAAGGCTAACAAGGGTGATTGTCACTATTGCAACAAGCCTGGTCACTGGAAGAGGAACTGTCCTAACTACTTGGAGGATATGAAGAAGATGAAGTCTGTCAAGATTTCTACTGAATCGGGTATTTATGTTATAGAAGTCAATTTGTTTATTTCAACATCTTGGATATTGGATACTGGATGTGGTTCTCACATTTGTATTAATGTGCAGGAACTGCGAAGGAGTAGGACATTGGCACAGGGAGAAGTTGACCTACGAGTAGGCAATGGAGCAAAGGTTGCTGCTTTAGCCGTAGGAACTTATTATTTATCGTTGCCCTCTGGGATTATTTTAGAACTTGATAATTGCTATTACGTGCCTGCGATTTGCAGAAACATTATTTCTATTTCTTGTTTGGACAAGAAGGGTTTTTCATTTACTATTAAAGACAATTGTTGCTCTTTTGGTTTGAAAGATTTAACTTATGGCATTGCACGCATGTTTAATGGTTTATATGTTCTAGATTTAAATTTTACTCCTGTCTATAATGTTAATAAACGCCTTAAAGCAAATGACTATAATCAAACCTTCCCATGGCATTGTCGATTAGGCCATATAAATTAGAATCGCATATCCAAGCTCCATAAAGTTGGATGTTTGGATAAATTTGATTTTGAATCATACAATGAATGCGAAGCTTGTTTACTTGGTAAAATGGCAAAGGCCCCTTTTAACAAACAAGGTGAAAGGGCCACTGAACGATTAGAACTAATACATAGTGATGTATGTGGTCCAATGCGTTCTATGGCAAGAGGAGGCTTTTATTACTTCATAACATTTACTGATGATTATAGTAGATATGGATATGTGTATCTAATGAAGCACAAATCTGAATCTTTTGAAAAGTTCAAAGAATACAAAGCTGAGGTAGAAAAGCAAAAAGAAGAGAGTATTAAAACTCTTCGATCTGATCGAGGAGGTGAATACTTAACCCTGGAATTTAAGAATTTCTTAAAGGAATGTGGTATTGTATCACAACTCACTCCTCCTGGAACACCACAATGGAATGGTGTTTCTGAAAGGAGGAATCGTACTTTGTTGGACATGGTACGATCGATGATGAGTCATGCTGATCTTCCAATAAGTTTCTGGGGTGATGCCCTAAAAACCGCTGCATATACACTAAACCGTGTTCCATCAAAATCGGTTTAGAAGACTCTATATGAGATATGGACTAGAAAGCGTTAAAGCATGTCATTTATGAAAATATGGGGATGTGAAGCGTTTGTAAAACGCTTGACCTCTGACAAGCTTGGACCCAAATCAGACAAATGTTATTTTGTGGGGTACCCAAAGGAAACTAAGGGTTACTATTTCTATAATCCAATTGAGAACAAAATAGTTGTTTCTCGAAATGCTGTATTTCTAGAAAGAGAATTTGTCTCCAGAAGAAATAGTGGGAGGAAAGTAGATCTCGATGAAGTTCGAGAACCACAAGATAACATTGAACCGGAAATGGAACGTGAGCAAGATATTCAAGATAGTCTTGAAGAGAATATTGCTCAAGAAACACAAGTTGTTCATTGATCTGGTAGGATTCGCCATGAGCCTGTGAGATATTATGGATTTCTCCTTGTCGATAATGGTGATATAATGCTCATGGATCAAGATGAGCCTCTTACCGATCAAGATGCTATGAACAGTCCAAACTCTGAGAAATGGTTAGAAGCCATGAAATCTGAAATGGATTCCATATATGAAAACAAAGTACGGACTTTGGTTGATCCACCTGAAGGGGTAAAACCCATTGGGTGCAAATGGGACTTCAAAATGAAGACTGACATGGATGGAAAGGTCCAGACCTATAAAGCTAGGTTGGTTGCAAAAGGTTTCAAACAAATTCATGGTATTGACTATGATGAAACTTTTTCACCAGTAGCAATGGTCAAATCCATTAGGATTTTGCTTGCGATAGCAGCTTACAACGATTATGAAATCTGGCAGATGGATGTCAAGACAGCCTTCCTTAATGGAAGCCTTGAAGAGGATGTATATATGATAAAACCTGAAGGTTTTGTAAATCCAAAGGATGCTAGAAAGATATGTAAGCTAATCAGGTCCATTTATGGACTAAAGAAAGCTTCAAGGAGATGGAATATTCATTTTGACCAAACAGTCAAAGAGTTTGGCTTCGTTCAAAATGAAAATGAACCTTGTGTTTACAAGAAGGTTAGTGGGAGCACTGTGGCATTCCTAGTTCTATATGTTGATGATATATTACTGATTGGGAATGACATTCCTTCCCTAAAGGCTGTTAAGGCATGGTTAGGAAAGAATTTCTCCATGAAAGACTTAGGTGAGGCTTCCTATATATTAGGGATCAAGATCTATAGAGATAGATCAAGAAGATTGATTGGCCTAAGTCAGAGTACATACATTGACAAAGTATTGCATCGTTTTGGGATGCAAGATGCAAAAAGGGGATTTGTCCCTATGTCTCATGGGATAACGATCTCAGATAAAGATAGTCCTAAATCGAAAGATGAAAAGGACCACATGAGTAAGATTCCAGATACTTCTGCAATTGGATCTATCATGTATGCAATGATATGTACTCGTCCTGATGTGTCGTATGCTTTAAGCATGACGAACAGGTTTCAGTCTAATCCAGGTGAAGCTCACTGGATAGCTGTCAAGAACATTCTAAAGTACTTAAAATGAACTAAAGATTCGTTCTTGGTGTGTGGAGGGGAAGAGGGACTACTTGTAAAAGGTTACACTGATTCTAGTTTCCAAATAGACAAAGATGATTCTATATCCCAGTCTGGTTTTGTGTTTTGTCTCAACGGAGGTGCTGTTAGCTGGAAAAGTTCGAAACAAGAAACAGTAGCTGATTCTACAATGGAGGCTGAGTATATTGCTGCTTGTGAAGCAGCTAAGGAGGCAGTTTGGATCCGAAACTTCATTAATGAGCTTGGTGTGGTTCCATAGATAGCAGATCCCATTGATCTCTATTGCGATAATAATGGAGCCATAGCACAAGCAAAGGAACCAAGATCGCACTCTAGGGCGAAACATATACTTAGAAGATATCATTTTATTCGTGAGATTAACGAGCGAGGAGATATACACATATGTAAAGTGCACACCAATGATAACATTGTTGATCCACTGACTAAGCCTCTGTCACAGCAGAAGCACGAAAGTCACACTAGTTCCATAGGTATTAGGAATATGAATGATTGGCTCTAGTGCAAGTGGGAGATTGTTAGTGTAGGTGCCCTAGAGGCAATACATTTCAGTTTAGTTAAACTTCGTCATTGACATTTATGTTCTATTTTGATTATATTGATGTTTTATTATGCTTAGTATTTACTGCGATATAATTGTTAGTATAATAAATGTCCCTAGATTATTGATACGAACTATATAATTTTGAGATAATATACAGTATAATAATCTTGAATATCCCTAGTCAAGTATTATTGTTATTGGGACAATAATAATACATCGAGACTAGTATGTTGATTGACTGATGATCACCTCTCATTGATACTAAAGTCAATGCATAGATACATGTATGAGTACGATGTACTGGATAGACCCACAATGAGATTCAACATGGAATGAATAAATGTGACATTATGAATCTCAATGTGATAATGATGTAATGATCCTTAGAACTGAAGTCATTACATTTCTATATGAGAATTAATATACTTTGATTCTATCAAAAGTTGTCTTTAATCGGGTAATGATAAAGATGGTCTTGGGTATATTATGAATCGTATGAGAAATGTGAATGATCTAGATGGAATTTAACCCTCCTTAATATATATAAATATATAGGAGTGATATTATTGGCCTCTTGTTTGAGTGAGACTATGAAATGCATGGCCATGCTCAAATAATGATTTGTTTGAATAGTCTACTCATCGATCAAGAAAATAAAGATTAAATTATGACGAGGATGACATAATCCATGCCTCCAGTTTAATCTATAATATCATGGTTAAAGGGATTATATTACATGTAACATTATTCACAAAAGGCGAAATCGATTCACTAATTTAATTATTATTAATTGGGTAATAATGATGTATTACTAGATACCGCTCATTGTTTACGATTTTATTTATTAAATAAAATTTTTGCCAATATAATAATAACCTATAGGGTCACACACAAGAGCGCTTGAAGGATAATTTAATTTAAATAATCGGATTTAAATTAAGATGATAAATCAAATTGTTAATTAATTAATTAAGTATTGACTTGATTAATTAAAGAAACTAAATTCGAATAATTAATAATCCAAAATTCAGTAGCTTGCTTATTAAGTAAGACTTAATAAGATGAGATTTAACAGAATATGGATTGAGACAAACTCTAAAGAGATTAGAGTTAGAATTTCGTGTTTATCTCCAGCTATATAACTCTCTTTGGTGGCTGCTAGGAGATACACGTTTTTATTATCATTAAAAACACTAAACCCTAACAGCAAAAGAGAAGAGAGCAAGAGAGGAGAAAATTTGAGTTCTTGGTGCTAGTACACTGCGATTCCTTCAAGAAAGCGTTCGTGTGGATACCATAGAGACGTACATCGCTCGTGCGGGATACGTGGTGATCGAAAAATCCATTCTTCACTGTCAGACATCGGAAAGCTCTTTAAGGTACTGATTTCTGTGAACTACGAATTAAATATACAACTCTCGCATGGATCCTTGCGGTGGGTTTCAATTTTATTTTTATTCTTCGCGTTTTTCCGCTGCGTTTGATTGCTTGAAATCCAACATCTAGGACTTATCTCCTTGAACATGTCATCATCGAACCCCTGTCTGGGTTCCTCCCACCAATAAACCTCTTTTTCATGGAAACTTAGTCTTCCAGCTCATTCGTGTTCTTATGGTAAATGCTGATGGGAAACCTTCATGCCAAATATGTAAATTATCAATGAGAAATCTCTAAGATTACCTGAGCTAGCTCGTTGTAAGAAACAAGAGGTATCTAAGAAAATAATGTACAATATTTCCAGTAGCTCACCAATGAGGGAGTTCATATTCTTGCCATCATTCAAGTTTACATACTGATCAATAATCATGGGGTTCGCATCCCTGCTTTAATTTAGGTTCACCCGTACCCCTTCAGTCAGGAAGGTCGTACCCCTATCTGCACTGGGGTTCACTTGTCACTCTTCTATCTGGAGGTTCGCACCTTTATTTGCGCTAGGATTCACCTACAGCTCATCAATCATGGTGTTCATACCATCATCATCATTCAAGTTCACCCATTTACTCCCTTCATGGATTGAGCTGTGGTGCGAACTAGTGTTGTGCTCCACAATCTTTAATGGAAACTCCTGGACTTGTTTAACCCCAGAATTGTTGAAAGGGAGCTTTGATAGAGCTTAACCTCCAACTGGTTGAACCCCTAGATCAATAATCTCCACCATGAGTACGTTCTCCATAATTAAGTATTTGGAGGTTCATCTGCAAGGAGCCTTCTGACTGAGAAACTGGGGGTTCATCTACGAGGAACCTTCTGTCATGGGTGCGACCTCCAGATTGAGGTTTCTCCTGCTTTTATCCCTTGAACCTCTCAACTGGTATCTTTCCAGATGGCCTTTATCTTGATCAACAGGTGGATATTTAGTTCTTCGTCCGTTAGGTTATTGATATTAACGGTCTTGATGTGAGGAGTTTCTGGATCGCGGAACCCCGCATCACTGAACCCCTAATCTGGACCCTTTCTATCAAAATTTAGCATCCAAAACAGTTATTTTTCAGCCATTCTTTCCAAGACCTCAGAGCCACATCCCTTCTTTACCACCAAATGACCATATTAAAGGTTAAGTGTAACCTTCCTTCTTCTTCATCCTTTTTTTTTCGATAAGCCATGATTTTTTCTCCCATTTTTTCATATTTTCGTATATTTTTTTCCAGAGACTCGATTTTCCAGTCCATCCACATGATATAATTCGCAATATCTCGATTGGTGACCTCTTTCCTCGATCTCAATTTCGTGGTCACCTCCATTGTTCTTCGGTGTATGTTCATCGCCGGAGTTTTTCCCAATCTTTCCTCTCAAAAGATCATCCAATGCCCTCCTTCTAGCGCCAAAAATGTTGTGAGAGGCATTTGGTACAACACGTCAAGAGAATATCGCTGGAATAATTGATGAATCGCATAGAAGTCGGCGATGAAAGTGGGTTCGCACGCCACAGCCGGCGTTCAACTGCCCAGAAACGAAAGGTGTTTGTGGCAATTTTTTGACTGAATTCACAAGGTTTTCGGGCAATTTTGAGAGAGTAATTGCCGGAATTATGAGTCACAAGTGCTCCTACTTAGGACTAGTAAAGAGAGTGTGATTGTCTAACCTTGCAAATGGCCTACATATCCTATATTTATAGGAATCAAGTCCATATGTAGTTCTTTACGGTTGGGACTCTTTGTGGCTGTTTATCCCACGTTTTGATATGATTATCCAGTTGTTATATATCCATATATCCATGATTATCTTCATATTTATATGATTTTCCATCATATATCCGCATATATATACATAATCCATGTATATATGATGATTATTCACGATTCCAGAGGTTGTTGGGCCGCTCCTGATGTTTAGGAGTTATCCACAAGTCTGTTAGAGCGATATATATCCGTTCTCCTACAATTTAGGAGGCTGCTAGGCCAATTCCCGCAGATTGTCGGGGTACGAGTGTGAACCCTGCCAGGAAGCCCTTCACCTGCATGAACCCCTGTCAGGCTTCCATATAGTAGTACCCCTACATGCGGTTCGAGCACCTGAACCCCTACATGACTGAATCCCGAACCAGATGCCAGAATCTTCATCTTTCAGTATATTTCCAAGTTATATTGGGCCAAAGCATTCATACCTAGACCAGCCTATTCTTTCATATCTTCATTACTCGAACCCGTAATCTTAATGGGCCTTAAATCAAGCTCAAGGAGGATTTTGGGCACAACAACTGCTTAGAGGATTACATGAACTGAGAACGAACTGGATACTGGATACTGATACAAGAACCAAATCATTGCATCAATAAAATTGTATTTGACCAGTCATGAAATTATATTTAAACTAGGTGAGAAGAACCACGCTTCACGCGGTATGTTAAACAACTTTGAAGC
Source organism: Saposhnikovia divaricata (assembly GCA_036435485.1). Lineage (NCBI taxonomy): Eukaryota > Viridiplantae > Streptophyta > Magnoliopsida > Apiales > Apiaceae > Saposhnikovia > Saposhnikovia divaricata. The sequence goes on from CM071598.1 coordinate 65,987,289, forward strand.
AAATTTGTAAAAACAAGTCTCGTCCAATGCTAGCAGATTCAGCACATTTAACCTTATACAAAAAATAACATCCAAAATGATCAGAAAATACACAGGGGACACCTCAGAAATATAAATTTAATATAGTTATAGTTGAGAGTTAAGGTGCATAGCCAGCCATACTCGAGTGTTAAGCATAAGTTATGGTTCCATCTAGTAGATGCCAAATCATTATTCACCCAACATGGTATATATTTCTTAGATACGTATGATAAATAAACTATTTTAATATGGCGGAACATTCGAATTTTTTATTATAAATAAAGATCCAGCAGTATGAAGAAAAATATTTATAAAATAAAATAGTAATAAATAAACATTGGAAAATTTTGTCAAATTCTCGACCGGTAGCCATTTTTAAATTTACAACAATATTTAACATTTCTAAAATTTAATATGCCTAATAATTGCTTCATGATTTGGAATTAAAGTTAAGACATATACAATCCATTAATTATATAATATTATAATTTTTTTTGACTTGGAATATAATTTTACATTTCTCATAATTATTTTGTGTACAATAACATTCCAAACTTTATAAATTTAAAGAATAAAAAAAAATTAGTATAGCTGACTACTGTTTCTCTCTCTCTTGTAACCCTAGCCACCGTTAAAGAGTTTTGAGGGGGCCTCCATCTTTTCATCGGTGGAAAGCCCCAATTCCTTTTCGTTTTTTCCTGCTTTCATATCTTGTTTCCTTCAATAAACCTCCCAATTTATTTAGGTCCCAATTTCTTTAGGTTTCAATAAGTTCCCAATTTATTTGGGTTGTGTTATTGTCTCCTTGTAAGAGTTGGGTTTTTGTTTTGATTGGATATTGGTGTTTTCCATGGTTGAGATTATAGATCGACAAGATTTTCAAGATTTTGATTTAGAAATGAAGGTTCTTATGGGATCGCATCTATGGTTAATAGCTCAAACAGGATTAGATCCAGATGGAGGTCACAACAAAGCCAGTATATATATAAATCTCCAGATGGATGCGGTGAATAGGGTACTTGTAAATATATCATTTTCAACAAATCACGTGATTATATCTCGAAGAATGAATTAATCAGCTATTGTTTTTGTTTACGTTTGATTCGACTCGACTATGTTTGTAGATGTCTTATGATTTATCATTAATGAATTAAATTTTATTCAAAAAAATTTATGTCATGATTTGAAATTAAATTGAAGACTAATACGGGTCTTTTTTGATACAACACAGTTAGAATGTTATATAGTTTTTTTAATTTGGAATAATAATTAATAATTTTAATATTTATTATGTGTATAACTTCATCCCAATATTTGTTAGGTGATGTGATGTGAAATTAAATCCAAGACTTAGTTTTTTGATGCAAAAGGAAATTTAAGAATAATATTGATTTTCTTTTTAAGAATAATATTGGGTTTTTTTTTAATATTCTATTTTTTGGATTCAGTTTAAAACATATGACATTGGTTTCTGTTTTAATATACTAGTAGAACATTTGAATTTCTTTTATTATAAATAAAGATCCAACAATATGAAGGCAAATATTTATAAAGGAATATAGTAATAAATAAATAATGGACAATTTTGCCAAATTTTGGTGGGCAGTTGTTTTTTAATTTACTACAATATTTAACCTTTCTAAAATTTAATCCGTGTATAATAATGTCCTAATAACTATAATTTGGAATAAAATTCGAAACACAAATGACCCACTAGGTGTATAACATTATAATTTTTTAATTTGGAATATAATTTTACCTTTTTAATAATTAAGACTAATAAATATAGTTATTTTTTCACTTGGAATAAAAGTTAATATTTTAAATGTTACTATTTATGTTTTTTGAATAAAACAATATATTATTATTATTAGTAGTTGTATAACATCATCGGAACATTTGAATTTAGCAACTAAAAAATAAAATCCACCAACATATAGTGAAACATGTGTCACAAAATTTTTGCATCCTTATTGGCGCTAAAAGCCGTATACATGTATTAATCTGATACAGAGGCTTAGGAAAATGCACGTCAATATATCAGTATATATCCATGGCAGGTTAGAAAGTATTGATAACAAAAGGGAGGGAAGGAGTTAAATGTGATGCAATTCTTATTTTTTGAGGTTGACAAACTCACTGGCTGAAAACTGTAAAGCATTCAACAAATAAACAGGCAACAAATTTGCGAGTATATATAGGGTCAAGCAAATAGCATTCAAATAAAAACAGCATTGCAAGTTACTGTTATTTATATACTCCCTGTTAGTGCAGAGCCTTAAAAGGTTCAGTTCAGTACACGATTAGAGTTCACAACTCGCAGAAATGTAGTGCAACAAAATAGTAAACTAGTAACATTAGATGCTACTACGGTTTAACGGTCAACTACTACTTTGACCGTAACCCCTAAATAGGGTTTCGTAAGAATTTAGAGTTTCGATATTAAAAAAAATATTTCTGGACGACCCAACAATACCAAATTCTGAGACGCCCCCAGATCCGGGGTCGGAGATCTAGGCGCTCACGGTCCATTTTCCATTAATAACATACCTGTTCTTGCACATAATATATAAAACAGCTATCGACCCCACAATAAAACTCACACCGCACACACACATAGGTTAGAGTCTCAGAAACGTCATACACTTGATTAAGCAAAAGTAAAAGTTTCAGAGTTATTACAGACCGAATTAAATAGCATTTATGCTACCACCAACACTTCGATATGAAGCGGAGTTGGCGGCTTGAATGTTTGTTACGGTACACTGCCTTGCACAGGTCATACTTATAAATAAAACGTACTAACAAAAGTTGCCAACCAATCCGGCTAATGGGGCCTACCGATGGAATCTCAACTGCTGCCTCGGGTCTAGTCACCTGCTTTCGGGCAGTCTGTCTGGGTCTTGCCATTTCTCTTAGCTGTTGTGTTTGTAAATTTGAAAACAAGCAAGGGTGAGCAACTATAATCAACAAGAAATATATGAATAAGGTAAGCAATATAACATTACATATGTTTAGCAGTTATTAAACTCGTTTGTATCAATCAGTTATAAAATCATTTGTCATCGTTGATAAATTTCAAAGGTGCATCAGTACGTGCCCTTGCTTTCAAAGTAAACTTGCAGTTCTAGATACTGCATAGAGTCAACATCTTTCTCATCAAAATAGAACACTATCAACAACTTGGCACATAAGCCTAAGAAGCAGTGTCAGAGCATTTTTCCAAAATGGAGGAATGGGACTTAAAGAAAACATAAAACCTGACAGGAATTGACGATGATCAGTCGCCACATCCAAGTCCAATAAACCGTGGGTCTTCTCTACCGGTAGTAGGATAGAAACTACATCAGTAACTATCCCCGGGTGAAAACTACATCCGTAATCACCCTCGATGAGAACTACATCCGTAATCATACTTCGGCAACACCTGGGCCGGAATAATAATTGATGGACCGCCTGGCTCACGGCCGCTTACACATCCCGGGAATCATTCGTCAACGGTTCCCACACCTGCCAGAGTCCCTTTTTCTTTTTCTTTTAAAAACTTGATTTTGATTGAAAACTAAGTAATTGAGGTCCAACATCAGTCAACCGATGATTCTTGCAATGTACAAGAAGCAGAACCTGACCGGGGGTTTTCGAAAATGTTTTGAGTTCGAAAGAGTTCGAGTTTGAAAGTATTAAAGGTATCTTGGATTAGCTTTATCTTTAAAATAGTGGACAATAATTAATAAATGATATTTTAAGATTTAATATTATTAATTAATAAAATAATTATTTAATTAAATAAGCTTTTAATCCAAGATAGTTATTTTGAGTATTTACGAAGATATAAAAATATTTACTTGAGTATACGATACTTCCCGAATGATCCTTCGGGTTTTCGCAATTTAATTACGATATAATAATATACCGCTCCCCGGTCAATAGTATATATGGACCACTACGACCTCTATTGCTAGAGTCGTTGTCCGAAGAAAACATTTCATTCTAAGTTCAAGGGGTGCAAACATATATGTGCTTATACATCTCAATTTCATCAATACTTCGATAAGCATAAACATTTGATATGATTGAAAACTACAAACACAATAGTGAAAGTCCTTGTATATATAAGTTTTGAAAAGTAAACTTGCCTTGGTGAGGTTGGGGTGGTCAAGCTTGCGGAGTGGAACGATCTATACATAAGCAATAACCGTTCGTTAGTACCTTAACAATATCTCTTTTAATTGCGAGGTTTTAGGGTGTACAAAATTAACTTAATGACTTCGTCTTATGACTCTCTAGCCCCACTATAGGTTCATGTCATCACTCAATTACGCTCATGATAAGCGGATTTATATCCACTTGGAATGCTTTGTATCAGCTTAAATTGATCGCTTGAACTCAAGTATGTGGTGTTATTGATGTGTTTTTGTTTAGTTGTGCAGGTTTGCGAAATATCATTTAGGGTTGGTGTTTTCGTCAATTTTTGAAGATGATTTGCGCAATGGAATGAAGGATGACGTATTTCCCTAGGCTACCATGAAGATCAGAACGCTTAAGAATTGAAGAACGGGAAGTGGTGAAAGAATCGGAAGAGAAAACGGAAGAGAAATGAGCAAATTGTGGAAAATTCGGATTTCTGAGAAGGGTTGCGCAGTCTACAATGTTTTGGCCATATCTGGAGTTCTAGAAGTCCGTTTTAGGCCCGTAAGCTGTCCACGCGAAGCCCACGAGATTTTCAACAATCTTGGTCAGAAGGTACGGCGCGGCAGCGCCGTATTATAGCTTGAAATGGCACGACAGCGCCGGGCAAAAATCTGCACAAAAATTCTGTGGCGCGGCAGCGCCGTTTTCCTTCACAAAAGTGGCGCGGCAACGCCGGTGTTTCTGACGGGAATTTTCTGTTTTTGCTGTTTTTCGAGATAAAGTCGAAATAAAAATTCCTTACGAACTCCTTGCACCGGGAGGCCTATAAAAAGAAAGAAAAACCCTAGAATTAGAAGAGGGAAGAGACCGTATTGTATTTACGAAGTTTTGAAGCACGAAGAAGCGAGGAAGAAGATGGTTTTCAATTTATTCTTTTATTCTTCCCAGTTTGTGGATGCTTGTTTTGGGTGTATTCTTTAGAACCCTTGATATTTATTTAAATCATTATTCGTTTTCTTCTATCATGTTTACATTGAAACCCATGGTGACGATTTGTTTGATTATGAACTAATTCGTTGTCATGGGGTTTTAGCGGATTTATTCATGAAGTTTATTTGTTGAATCTTCTCGATGCCTATAGTGTGATTGATGTGATATCCTATCCTGGTTGTTTTAATTCATTATAGGAGAGTAGCTAACTCCTGTAATTGTGTGTTAATTCTTGTTGAAGCGAAAGTGGATATAAGAGTTTAGAACTTGCCATGCTAGCATAGGTTTATGCGTGAGAATATCATTCATAATTAGTGTCGTAACTCTAACCGTTTATGACGACTATGTGATCAATTGAATGCTTGTACTTCAACCATTATGTTTCAATCTTCATAAACATATGCAGATTAAGCATGATTGGGAGACTAAGTGATTTCTATCTTTATTGTGGATATTATTTAGGATGGTATTTGTACAACGAAGGTTGGCTTATATCAGTTTTGTGTGTTCGATCAGGTATTAATAAATCACATTAAAAGGCTAGAGAATTGGAGACTATAGATGGATTGTTTAATGAAGTTAAAATCCCATGTTTATTCTCATATAAGTAATTCGTTTTAATTCTTGTCAATTAGTTAATTCTTAATTTTATAATTTGCATTTTAGTTCAGTTTAGGTAATCAAAACCAATTTGTTATTTGTCTTAGCAGTGGATAAAAACCATACATTGTTGCATAGGCACATTAATTGAATTGAACACCATACTAGATCTCTGTGGGAACGAACTTGACTTATTCATATATTACTTGTGACCACGTACGCTTGCGTGAATTTATAGTGCAAACAAGTTTTTGGCGCCGCTGCCGGGGATCATCGGTGTTTTATTTTTGTTTATGTGCTTGTCAATAGTGGTCGTTAGAGTTCACTGACTCGGATTACTTCTTTTCTTTTCTCATCTACTCTTGTATAGTCTGTGTGTTTCAGGTAGTTATGGGAGACGCACCAGCAGCAGCAGCAGCTAAGGCTTTAATGGACTACTCTCAGCCAAAAATTAATGATATACAATCGAGCATTGTCAGACCAGCCATTACAGCTGTCACTTTTGAGATCAAGCTTAGCACGATTCAGATGGTGCAAAATTATGTTCAGTTTGGGGGTGCTCCGACTGAAGATCCTAACATGCACATCCGTAATTTCATCGAGATCTGCGACACTTTCAGATTCGACGGGGTGTCTGAGGATGCTGTCAAATTGAGGCTTTTTCCATTCTCTCTTAGGGATAAGGCCAAGGGTTGGTTACACTCTCTACCAGCTGGATCCATTACAACATGGGAAGATCTTGCTCAAAAGTTTCTCACCAAATTCTTTCCCATGGAAAAAACAGCAGCGATCAGGAACACTATTACTCAATTCTCACTGCAATCAGGGGAGTCTTTATGTGAAGCTTGGGAGCGCTATAAGGAGATGCTCAGAAGATGCCCACATCATGGAATGCCAGACTGGATGGTAATCAATTGTTTTTACAATGGGCTGGGAGCACAATCTAGGCCAATGGTAGACGCAGCATCAGGAGGAGCCTTATGGGCTAAGAGTTACAAGGAAGCTTACGATCTAATTGAGATGATGGCTGCTAATGAATATCAAAATCCAACTCAAAGACTACCACGGTTGCAGGAATTCTGGGAGTTGACACAGTTACAGCTCTAGCAGCCCAGCTAGAGGCACTTAATATGAAATTAGATTTAATGACAAAGCATGGGGTGCCTCAGGTTGCGAGAGTGTGTGAACTATGTGCTGACGCACATGAGACGAGTCAATGCGCCATCTCCAGTGAATCGGTGCAATTTGTGAGCAATTTTCAAAGGCAACCAGCTCCAGATTATCAACATCCACAGCAACCTTATCACCAGTTTCAGGGTCAGCAGTATGGAGATAAGCCATTTAATTCTTCAGGTTTTCAGCAACTTTATGCTCCAAGGCAACAGTTTCAACCTCCTGGTTTTCAACAGTCGAATGAAAATTCTGAATTAGAAGAGTTGAGATTAATGTGCAAGAGTCAGGCAGTGACTCTCAAGAGTCAGGAAGCATCTCTCAAGACATTGGAGAGCCAGGTCGGACTAATTGCAAGTGCCTTACTCAATAGGCCACAAGGAACTCTTCCTAGCGATACAACGGCTAATACAGGTAGAAAGGAAAGCAAAGAACAGGTCAACGCAATCACCTTGAGATCTGGAAAAGTTACAAGTGAGCAGAATTCAGCAACAGAAGAAGAAGATTTTCAGGATAAGCCAGTGGAGCCTGCACGTTCCCCAGAAATTCAGATTGAAGGAGTTCCTGAAAAATCAGCCGATCAGTTGGTTAGCGAAGTGGAAACAAGCAAAAATTCTGCCAAAAAGTCTACTTCGGAGCAGACTATTTATCCACCTCCTCCATATTCGAAGAGGCTCCAGAAGAAGACTACCGAGAGTAATCAGATCTATCCACCTCCTCCTTATCCAAAGAGACTACAAAAGCAGAAGCTTGATTCGAAATTCGCCAAATTTCTCGAGGTTTTCAAAAAGTTGCAAATCAATATACCTTTTGCGGAAGCTTTAGAACAGATGCCGAGCTATGCTAAGTTCATGAAGGGCATTCTCTCTCGTAAATTGAAGCTCGAGGAGTTAGAGACCGTTGCTTTAACAGAGGAGTGTAGTGCAGTTCTGCAGTAGAAGTTGCCTCCTAAACTTAAAGATCCAGGGAGTTTCACAATTCCGTGCACCATTGGCAACTTATCTTTCAGCAAGTGCTTGTGTGACTTGGGGGCTAGCATAAATCTCATGCCTTTGTCAGTTTATATGCAACTTGGTCTACCGGAGCCAAAGCCAACTAACATCTCTTTGCAGTTGGCTGATCGTTCTATCACATATCCTAGAGGCATAGTGGAGGATGTTTTGGTGAAAGTTGATAAGCTCATCTTCCCTGCTGATTTTGTTATCTTGGACTTTGAGGAGGATAAGAAGATTCCCATAATCTTGGGAAGACCGTTCTTGGCTACGGGTAGAACCTTGATCGATGTGCAAAAAGGAGAGCTCACAATGAGAGTGCAAGGTCAGACTGTCTCTTTTAATGTGTTTAAAGCAATGAAGCTCCCATCGGATGAAGAGTGTTTTAGGGTGGAATTGGTTGATAAAGGACAAAGTAAGGAGTTTGATCAGCTGTTGAAGAAAGACTCTTTAGAAGATGTTTTGCTGATGGATCTTGAGGATAATGAAATTGATTCTTTTCTTGAGGAAGATGTTTTGTTAGAAAATGGGAGCAATAAAGAACTTCGTATTCTTGAAGATAATGAAATTGATTCTTTTCTCGAGGAAGATGTTTTGTTCGAGTGTGAGATGTTAGATGAGTTGAACGCTATTTGTTCGAAGTCCATTGTTCATACTTCTGTTGACTTTGATAGTCCTATTCGTACGAGAGTGGAGGAATGGGCCGGCGGCATGTCTCATCACAGAAATTTGGGTTACATCAGTGAGATTGCAGAGGGTGATAGTTCACATGAGTCGCTTGGTTTGGTCGATCTTTGGGATTCTCGGGTGCGGCTTAAATCTTCTTTTGAAGAAGCTCCTTCTTTTGAGCTTAACCCCTTGATGGATCACTGGAGGTGGGATTATGACGAGCAGATTCGGCAACCTAATGTAGATTTTGTTAGAGCTACTTTTGAGAGATTGGAGGAATGGTCAGGCGGCGTTCCTCATTATAAAGGTTTGATTGATTGGCCAGTGTTTGGATCTCATTATTTACCACCCGAGGAAGGTGATCTTGCCGTTAATTAGGTATGTTCTCTATACTATTCTTTACCTTCAATGGGGGCATTGAAGATTCTAAGTTGGGGGTGGTTGAGTATTGGTAGTGTTTGTGGTATCAATTGTTCATGTAGGAATTATATATCATATATTGCATGTGTTAGTTTAGTTGCGTTCATAATATTGTTGCATAATTGTATCATATAGGACATTTTGTTTATGTTTTTATTATATGTGTCATATTAGTTGCATTTTCATGGCATGCATTTTTCATGATCCCTTAGGACGAGCTAATTCTGATTGGTAGGTAGATGTCTAATTGAGTGTGGTAATGATGAATAGAGGGTTGATTTATAGTTCCTATGAAATTGACTTGCATGCTTCAGAAACAAAACTTTTACACAGTCTCATCGTTTTATTTTAGGCTAGGTTGAGGTCATGCTTGTTTGGTTGTTTTAGATTTAATCACTTGATTATATTTAGAATTTTCGTTATTCCCTTGATGGCGTAGGAGTACTAAAGTCTAAGTTTGGGGGAAACCAGGGATTTCATGCTAGATGTTTATTAGTTGTCAATAATGGCTAGGTGTCAAATGGCTAGTAGCCGGCTCATATTCATATGAGTAGTCTAGGGTTGGAATTGAGAATTCTCATTCCAGATTGCATATAAAAAAGAAAAAAAAAGAGAAAAAAAAAGAAAAAGAAAAAAAAAGTTGAAAAAAAAGAGAAAAAAAAGAAAAAGAAAAAAAAAGTTGTGTAAATAGTTGTTAATGCATAATTGATCACGAGTGAGCTCTTTAATACTCAAGTAATTAAGTCTGAGGGGACTTAGTCCTAGTGACCTAAGGCGTTTATAGTCTGGGATCCACTGACCGAACACTTGCTACATGGGTATTATTGTATAAGCCTTTAGGGGTCTCATTCATTGCACGGTCAAATAAGCATGTTTGTTGTGTTCTATATTGTTGTTTGTCGTTAATAAAGCATGAATTCCTTTCTAACTTGAATGAGGATGGAGGTGTTCCTAGGTTATGAAGTGTCTACAGTCTATTCTATTTATAAACCTGTGATTGTCTTGGCGAAGAATATGTATGATTTTTGACCTAGTGTTGGGAGTATTTCTGATGAGCATCGCACACACGCACGTTTCTGTCATGTATTGTTAGTATACGGGGATTTAGTGGAGCTCTATTTGGATTTAGTTGCATTCTTTGAGGTATTTGTTTGCTAGTTGGTTTTGGTTAGTTTAAAAGGGATCGTTGCATCTTCATATAGTTGCATACATGTAGTTAGTTGCATTGTAGTTGCATTATTAGATGGATTTTGTGGGTACATTTGCTATAGGCCCTCACGAGACCTTACTCGTCCACTAGGGCTGCCTAAAGGTTTAAAGGGCTTGCTGCATATGCCAAATGCAACCGTGATCACCTACGGAAGTGGTACTAGTTAGTTGTATATAGTTATAATTGTTATGCTTGAGGACAGGCATCGGTTTAAGTTTGGGGGTGTGATAAGTGGATTTATATCCACTTGGAACGCTTTGTATCAGCTTAAATTGATCGCTTGAACTCAAGTATGTGGTGTTATTGATGTGTTTGTGTTTAGTTGTGCAGGTTTGCGAAATATCTTTAGGGTTGGTGTTTTCGTCAATTTTTGAAGATGATTTGCGCAATGGAATGAAGGATGACGTATTTCCCTAGGCTACCATGAAGATGAGAACGCTTAAGAATTGAAGAACGGGAAGTGGCGAAAGAATCGAAAGAGAAAACGGAAGAGAAATGAGCAAATTGTGGAAAATTCGAATTTCTGAGAAGGGTTGCGCAGTCTACAATGTTTTGGCCATATTGGAGTTCTAAAAGTCCGTTTTAGGCCCGTAAGCTGTCCACGCGAAGCCCACGAGATTTTCTACAATCTTGGTCAGAAGGTACGACGCGGCAGTGCCGTGTTATAGCTTGAAATGGCGCGGCAGCGCCGGGAAAAAATCAGCACAACAATTCTGTGGCGCGGCAGCGCCGTTTTCCTTCACAAAAGTGGCGCGGCAGCGCCGGTGTTTCTGACGGGAATTTTCTGTTTTTGCTGTTTTTCGAGATAAAGTCGAAATAAAAATTCCTTACGAACTCCTTGCACCGGGAGGCCTATAAAAAGAAAGAAAAACCCTAGAATAAGAAGAGGGAAGAGACCGTATTGTATTTACGAAGTTTTGAAGCACGAAGAAGCGAAGAAGATGGTTTTCAATTTATTCTTTTATTCTTCCTAGTTTGTGGATGCTTGTTTTGGGTGTATTCTTTAGAACCCTTGATATTTATTTAAATCATTATTCGTTTTCTTCTATCATGTTTACATTGAAACCCATGGTGACGATTAGTTTGATTATGAACTAATTCGTTGTCATGGGGTTTTAGCGGATTTATTCATGAAGTTTATTTGTTGAATCTTCTCGATGCCTATAGTGTGATTGATGTGATATCCTATCCTGGTTGTTTTAATTCGTTATAGGAGAGTAGCTAACTCCTGTAATTGTGTGTTAATTCTTGTTGAAGCGAAAGTGGATATAAGAGTTTAGAACTTGCCATGCTAGCATAGGTTTATGCGTGAGAATATCATTCGTAATTAGTGTCGTAACTCTAACCGTTTATGACCACTATGTGATCAATTGAATGCTTGTACTTCAACCATTATGTTTCAATCTTCATAGACATATGCAGATTAAGCATGATTGGGAGACTAAGTGATTTCTATCTTTATTGTGGATATTATTTAGATGGTATTTGTACAACGAAGGTTGGCTTATATCAGTTTTGTGTGTTCGATCAGGCATGAAAAGGCTAGAGAATTGGAGACTATAGATGGATTGTTTAATGAAGTTAAAATCCCATGTTTATTCTCAGATAAGTAATTCGTTTTAATTCTTGTCAATTAGTTAATTCTTAATTTTATAATTTGCATTTTAGTTCAGTTTAGGTAATCAAAACCAATTTGTTATTTGTCTTAGCAGTGGATAAAAACCATACATTGTTGCATAGGCACATTAATTGAATTGAACACCATACTAGATCTATGTGGGAACGAACTTGACTTATTCATATATTACTTGTGACCACGTACGCTTGCGTGAATTTATAGTGCAAACAGCTCGCCACTTATTCAACTTAATTTGGTTACCATATCCGAATCACATTCATTACCCCTTAAATCACACTCCACTTACGACTTTTTCCCTTGCGCGAATTTTACTCTAACATTTTTATAAAATTGAAAAATACATATTTTAATCCAATTCTTTTTGGGTAGCATTCACCACTGCATTTAATAGCTCCTCTAATTTTTCCATGATCCTACATAAATTTTTAGGGGTTTAAACAAGGTTCACAAGGGGACCATTAAGTGCAGTCCGGATTCCAGAAACACATTTCACTTCTCAGGCCATAACTCAAAAGCTATACCTTACCTAGTCATGAACCTTATATTTCTGGAAACTACATTCAAATACCTTTCCAACAATATATATTAGGACTTCAGGGGACAAGATTTAGGGGTTCACAACCCTCCTACAAGACAGTACAAGTTCCTGGAAAATTACTCAGCATGCTTTTACCACTTAACCAACCAAGAATCTTATATAAACATCACAACCATCATCTAAACCACCAAGATCATACTCTATAACATACATGGAGTTACATACACTAACCACAAGCTTAAAAATCACAACCACAACATTTAAACTCAAGATCTACATCATCCATAACTTATATGTCCAAGATTTACACTAATAACCATGGATCTAACATTAAACATCACAAATACTACATGGCCAAGAGGGGTTAGGGTTTTTATACCTTCTTGAGTATCTAGGAGCCTTGGTTATGCCTTACAAGTCTCAAGAACACCTTGGATGAGCTCCTACAATCCTTACAACTCAAGATCTAAATGAAAACTCAACATTGTTAATATTCAACAAAACTTCAACAATTTATAACTTGAAAACTAATGGATGAAAAGGGTTGGAATTCATAGTATACCTTCCTTATATGATGTAGAGTACCTAGGATTTTTGCCTTGAATTAAGAGTGAAGAGAAGTGTAAGAAAGAATTCTTCTTGTCCTTGTTTTTGGGTTTGGCCGAGAGCAACAATGTCTAGGGGGGGAGAGAGTGTTTTTGTTTTGTTTTTGGTGTTGGTTGAATAAAGTGAAAAGTGTTGGGTGATATGTATTAGGTGTATGTATATGTATCACATGTTGCAAGCCTAGTGCCTAGACCACCATACCTCCTTGTCTCCTTGGACAATGTACCAAACTAGTTACTATTCCTCTTGCCATCTTTGCATTGCTAGTTGCTTTCCTAACTACTTAGTTGCATGGGACTTGCATGCAATATCATTCCTTGTATCAATATTCTTCCACCAATGCTTGTCACTTAATCTTTAATTCGTATCGTATCTTAATTAATTCCTCGTAATAATATTTTGTCGCGTAGGGATTTCCCTTGTAATTCCATAAGTACTTAATTGTGTAAATTCCTCGAATATCCGTAACTCCTCGTCATAATTCCTAATAAATCTTTTAATACTCCAATAACTCTCAAGTCCCAAGTTTTATAATTCTTACTAACAATAAGAGTCTTGCCTTCAACAACCTTCCCTTTATCTTACATGGTGAATGTAACAACATAATTTCTCAGATAATTCAATTCCATTAAACAACATGGATGACTCAAAAGGTTCCAAATTCACAATGTCATATGATATTATATAAAAGAAAATATTACAAAAATTAGGGTTCTTACAGCCTCCCCTCCTTAAAAGGATTCCGTCCCGGAATCAGGTTGAAAACTGTTGGGGGTGCTTTTCACGCATCGTGCTCTCTAGTTCCCATGTTGATTCTTCGACATTCTGGTTCCTCCACAGAACTCTCACTAGTTTGACAACCTTGTTCCTCAGCACCTGTTCTTTTCTATCCATGATTTCTACGGGATGCTCCACATAGGTTAAGGCTGGTTGTAGATCCACTTGATCATATTCGATCACGTGTCGGAAGTCGGTATGGTAGGGTCGTAGCATGGACACATGGAACACATTATGTACTTGCTGCAAGCTTTGAGGTAAAGCCAATTCATAGGCTAACTTTCCAACTCGTCTCAAAATCTCAAAAGGTCCAATAAATATTGGGCTTAGCTTCCCCTTCTTACCAAATCTCATCAATCCCTTCCACGGTGATACCTTTAACATCACAAACTCTCCTACCTCATATTTTTTGTCCTTGCGGGTGTGGTCCGCATACTTCTTCTGTCTGTCTTGGGCCGCTACCAGCCGTCCTCTTATGAGTTCGATGGTTTCTCTTGTCTGTTGGACCGGTTCAGGCCCTAAAATCTTCCGCTCTCCAACTTCTTCCCAACACAAGGGAGATCGACATCTTCGTCCGTACAAAGCTTCATATGGGGGCATTCCTATACTCGCATGGTAACTGTTGTTGTAGGAAAATTCGATCAACGACAAGTGGTCATCCCAACTTCCTTTAAAATCGATGGCACATACTCTCAACATGTCCTCTATGGTCTAGATGGTTCTCTCGCTCTGTCCGTCTGATTGGGGGTGGTATGCAGTACTCATGTTTAACTTGGTCCCCACACAATCCTGAAAACTCCTCCAGAACCTGGAGTTGAACTTTGGGTCTCTATCAGATACAATGCTCACAGGAACCCCATGCCTAACCACAATCTCCTTTAAGTAAATATCCACCAGCTTGTCGACAATGTATCTCTCGTTGATTGGAAGAAAATGTGCTGACTTGGTCAATCTATCGATAATTACCCAAATGGCATCATGATTAGTCTTGGTCCTTGGTAGTCCGACCACAAAGTCCATCGCGATATGCTCCCACTTCCACTCGGGTATCTCTAAGGGTTGCAACAATCCACTAGGCCTCTGGTGTTCGGCTTTTACTCTTTGACATGTCAAGCATTTACTTACCCATTCTGCCACGTCCTTCTTCATATTTGGCCACCAATAGTATTCCCTCAGATCTCTATACATCTTAGTGCCTCCAGGGTGAATTGAGTACCTTGAACTATGAGCCTCTTGCAAAATCTCGTCTTTTAATTCCTGAACGTTCGGGATCCATATCCTAGATGCGTACCTCATAATTCCATTCCCGTCCTTTTCACACTTAATTTCCTCACCAGTCAAAATTTCCTCCATCGAATTCTTTTCTTCTTCTATCTTCTTTTCCTGGCATAACTTAATCTTTTCCAATAGCGGTGGTTGGACTCTTATTTCCATTAGGCTCTCTTGTCCAATTCCTGGTAACCTCACTTCAATCTCCAGTTTCTCGAGGTCCTTGATCAATTCGTCCACTGACGTTATCATCTTGAGTTTCTCCTTTCGGCTAAGTGCATCGGCCACCACGTTGGCCTTCCCTGGGTGGTAATGAATCTCACAATCATAATCCTTGATTAGCTCTAGCCATCTCCTCTGCCTCATGTTTAACTCTTTCTGAGTGAATATGTACTTTAAGCTCCTGTGATCCGTGTAGATTTCACACTTTTCTCCGTAAAGATAATGTCTCCAGATCTTCAAAGCGAAAACTATCGCCGCTAATTCAAAATCATGGGTGGGGTATCTTATCTCGTATTCCTTAAGTTGTCTGGACGCATACGCAATCACTTTACCATGCTGCATAAGTACACACCCTAAACCTTTATGGGATGCGTCGCTATAAATCACAAAATCTCCCTTATCATCAGGTAGGGCTAGTACTGGTGCTGTCACCAACCTCTTTTTCAACTCTTGGAAGCTCTCTTCGCATTTTTCAGTCCATACAAACTTCTCGGTCTTGCGAGTTAGTCGGGTCAAAGGGGCTTCTATCTAGGCAAAGTCTTGGACAAACCTCCTATAGTAGCCAGCCAACCCTATAAAAGTTCTCACCTCTGTCGGAGTGGTTGGTCTCTCCCAATTTGACACATCCTCTATTTTGGCTGGGTCCACTAGAATGCCTTGTTCGCTAATCACATGCCCTAAAAACTGAACTTCCTTCAACCAAAATTCACACTTCGAGAACTTAGCGTACAACTTTTCTTCTCTCAATGCTCCCAATACAATCCTCGAGTGCTCTGCATGTTCCTCTTTCGTCTTGGAATAAATCAAGATGTCATCGATGAAGACTATAACACACTTGTCCAAGTACTTCTTGAAGACTCGATTTATTAAGTCCATGAAAGCTGCAGGGGCATTCGTTAACCCAAATGACATCACTAGGAACTCATAGTGTCCGTACCGGGTACGAAAGGCCGTCTTTGGTATATCTTCTGGCTTAATCCTTAACTGGTGGTACCCGGTCCTCAAATCGATTTTAGAAAAATAAACTGCGTCCTTTAATTGATCAAACAGGTCATCTATCCTGGGCAAGGGGTATTTATTCTTTATAGTCACCTTATTCAACTCTCTGTAGTCTATACACAATCTCATACTACCATCTTTCTTTTTCACGAATAACACCGGGGGTCCCCACGGTGACACACTAGGTCTTATCATCCCTTTATCCAACAACTCTTGTAACTGAGTGGCCAGCTCTTTCATCTCCACTGGGGCTAGCCGATATGGGGCTTTCGAAATTGGGGCCGTACCAGGAACTAAGTCTATAGCGAACTCAATGTCTCTATCAGGTGGAAGTCCTAGAAGATCATCCGGAAATACGTCTGCGAACTCATTAACGACAGAGATTTCCTGTAGGTTTAGTGCCTCTTTCTTGGTATCCTTCACATAGGTTAATAGGCTTCGCATCCTTTACGTAACAGCATCTTAGCTTGAATCATAGTCAGGAACTTTTGGTTTTGCCGTTTTCCGCTAAACACTACTTCCTCGTCCCCTAGCAGTCTCAAACTTACTTTCTTCTTTACACAATCAATCTGGGCTCCGTGGGTTATTAACCAATCCATACCTACTATTACGTCAAACTCTCCTAGTTTAAAAGGTATTAAATCTACCCGATAGTGTCGCCCTTCTATTTCTAGGTCACAACCTGGACATACTTGGCTAACAGGGATAATTTCATGATTAGCTATCTCTACTTGCAGTCTGTCTTTCAATGGTTCAGCCTTAAGGCCTAACTGACATGCAAAATCTAGAGATATGAAAGACTTGGTAGCTCCCGAATCAAATAAAACATTTGCCTTAACTGAGTTGAATAGTAGGGTACCTGCAATCACATCCGTGTTCCTCACGGCATCTTGCACCGTCATGTTAAAAGTTCTTGCAGTAGGGGCCTTGTTAGAAGCAGTTCCACTCACTCTTGATGCAGCTGGCCCAGAGGACATACATTCCCTCATTCGGTGTCCTGGTTTCCCACACTTGAAGCAATTACCTCCGGCACTGGTGTTGTTGCTAGTCCTCGATAGGCGTTGGCATAATGTCCTGTCAGCCCACACTTGAAGCACTTCACATCCTGTAGATTACACACGCCCGCATGTTTCCTTCCACACTTATTGCAATCCGGGGGTAGGGCTCGAGATGGGGTAGAGTAAGACGATCCCTGTGGTCGGCCGCTCTGGTCCACACTCCAACTTTCAGCTCTCTTGGTTCCAAAGTTTCCGCTGGGTTAGGACATCGTCCCTCGCTTAAATTTGCTCGGAAAGCTCCCACCCGCAGAGTTTCCCTTTCGACTATCAAACTTCCTCTTCTTTCCTTCCCTCTCCTTCTGCATCTGTTCACTCCCAGCCTCCACAATTGATGCTTTCTGTACCAGGGTGGCATAGTCTGTCAGCTCAAGAACCACCACATGATTCTGAATCCATTGCTTTAGCCCCAATTGAAACCTTCGGGCCCTCTTTGCCTCAGAGTTCACATATTCCGGCACAAACCTCAACAGCTCAGTAAATTTGGCTCATACTCGGCCACCGTCATGTTACCTTGCTTTAGTTCCAAAAACTTCAGCTCCATTTGTGTCTCCATGAACCTAGGGAAGTACTTTTCCAAGAACAGCTCGCTAAACCTCTCTCAGGTCACCACACCTCTTCCTTCCAAATTCCTCTTAGCTTCCCACCAATAGTTTGCCTCACCCTTCAGGAAGTAGGTGGCGAAAATAGTCTTCTGCTCCTCAGTGACACCTAGTATCTCGAAAGATTTTTCCCTTTCCTTCAGCCAGGCTCTGGCCTCAACCGGATCTGCCGTTCCTTTAAATTCTGGGGGTTTCAGGGATTTGAAATTTCGGAAAGCATTTGCATTAGCATTGTTGGGTGGTTGCTGAACCGGGGGACGGTCCAAGTTCTGCCTAAGTAGTTCCATGAACTGTTCCATAGGGCCTCCCCTTGGATGTTCCACCTCTCGAGTGTCATCACCAGCTTCTTCTTCATCATACTCAGAGTCATCAAACAAGTTATGATCGTTGCCCTCATCCTCACTCAGGTTCACATTCTCCCCTTCATGGTTCTGGTGGCCTCTGGTCCCATGGTGGCTACCCTGGCCTTCGGAACTGACCGGGTGAGCTGGAGTGTTCATTCTTCTGGGTGGCATGATTCTGATAATGAAACAAGAAATGGGTTAGGGTTTTCTAACTACCTGACTGCGTTTACACGGGTCAGGAACGTATCGTTCCTCCTCATAAGGGTGGAAGTTGCAAAAGTTTTAATAACCAGATGCTGGAGATAAAATGTCAAAACATTTTTGGGGAAAAATCTCTATGGGTGCGAAAACATTTGCAAGAGTTTTCAAGATTTCATAACCTCAAAAAAAAAAAAATTTTTGAAAATTTTATTTTAAAATTTGTAGGAACATTTTGGGAATTTGTAGAGAACAATTTGAAATCGTATATCGTAAATTTGAAGCAGCATGGTTGCATTTGCGGCTTGTAGCAATTGTATATTCACAGTTGTATATGAAAATAGTAAAGCGTGGCATCGGAAAGTAAGGCAGTTGAGACAATATCAAGGAAACTGAAACTAGATAAATACGGTACAAGAGTTATCACAAAGTTTGGATGTTAGAGCCTAATACAAAGTTCCGATGTCAAAGTCTAGCAAAAGTGGAACAATAACAAGTACATCATCTGAATAGTCTGGGCTACACAAAAGTAGGGCTACATCCGTACATACTATCCGAAGTCACATCTACATATCTGTAGGTCAGTCTACTCATCCACTGGTCAGAAAGGATACCACTGCACAAGTCAACTATCCCGCAAAATCGACACACTAATGTCATCTGAGCCTAGAGGACTGAGCTATCCGTAACACATCATGGGGCCGCACCGCGACGGAGCAAGGCCCTCACTCGGGAAAATGCATGACGCATAACACGCCTAGCATCCCTAGCCTGGATCACTCCGCCCCCGCGGATCCCTAAACCAAGAATCCTCGCGCGACTCCTCCTCTCAATCCTATGGAGTCGAGCCCTAGTCCTCCTAGCAACAGCAGTCCCCATCTCAGCCTGAATCCTCAATCGCGCCTCGCGCTCCTCTACTAGTGCCCGCCTCGCCTCACTGAGTCTGGCCTCTGCAGAAAGTAAGTCTCGGGTCAGGAACTGCACTACGTAGGCGTGCTCAGTGCCCGACACTGGGGGTAGGTCCATCGACGGGGGTGGTATGACATGAACAGGAGCAGGAGCAGGGGTAGGGTCAAGCTCCTCCTCGCCAGAAGTATCATCCTCGGAGTCACCGTCCAATGAAACAGGGCTCGATGACTGCGGAGAGGGTGGGGGTGACACAACACGGCCCTCACCGGATCTCACACTCTCCTCGTCAGTAGCTACAGGAGAGGGCTTAACAGGCTCAGGCTCAGGCCCAAAGGGCTCCTCACCGGGATCCTCATCATCAGTATCTCCTATCAGCGTAATCCAGGGGCCAAGCTCAGGGTCAGCACCCATATCCTCCTCAGGATCCTCGGTATCTCACATCAGTGCCTCATCATGCTCTCTCTCAAAGGCCTCAGGTTCTGGTATCTCCTCCATCTACACAAGGGAAATAAGGTGGGTCACTAACCATAAAGAAAGGTTTAAGGAGTAGTTCCCTCACGGGCCTTAAAGTCAGGGCTATATCCGATAACTCGACTGCAAACTCGATGAGAGTTCTAAGTATTATTAGGGTTGTTATTAGGGTTATTATTATTGTTATTATTATTAGGGTTGCTTTCTTAAATTACTATTTTTTCTAAGAACTGTAACCTCGCTCTGATACAATTTCTGTGACGCCCCCAGATCCGGGGTCGGAGATCTAGGCGCTCACGGTCCATTTTCCATTAATAACATACCTGTTCTTGCACATAATATATAAAACATCTATCGACCCCACAATAAAACTCACACCGCACACACACACACACACAGGTTAGAGTCTCAGAAACGTCATACACTTGATTAAGCAAAAGTAAAAGTTTCAGAGTTATTACAGACCGAATTAAATAGCATTTATTCTACCAGCAACACTTCGATATGAAGTGGAGTTGGCGGCTTGAATGTTTGTTACGGTACACTGCCTTGCACAGGTCATACTTATAAATAAAACGTACTAACAAAAGTTGCCAACCAATCCGGCTAATGGGGCCTACCGGTGGAATCCCAACTGCTGCCTCGAGTCTAGTCACCTGCTTTCGGGCAGTCTGTCTGGGTCTTGCCATTTCTCTTAGCTGTTGTGTTTGTAAATTTGAAAACAAGCAAGAGTGGGCAACTATAGCTCAGCAAGAAATATATGAATAAGGTTAGAAATATAACATTACATATGTTTAGCAGTTATTAAACTCGTTTGTATCAATCAGTTATAAAATCATTTGTCATCGTTGATAAATTTCAAAGGTGCATCAGTACGTGCCCTTGCTTTCAAAGTAAACTTGCAGTTCTAGATACTGCATAGAGTCAACATCTTTCTCATCAAAATAGAACACTATCAGCAACTTGGCACATAAACCTAAGAAGCAGTGTCAGAGCATTTTTCCAAAATGGAGGAATGGGACTTAAATAAAATATAAAACCTGACAGGGATTGACGATGATCAGTCGCCACATCCAAGTCCAATAATCCGCGGGTCTTCTCTACCGGTAGAAGGATAAAAACTACATCCGTAACTATCCCCGGGTGAAAACTACATCCGTAATCACCCTCGATGAGAACTACATCCGTAATCATCCTTCGGCAACACCTGGGCCGGAATAATAATTGATGGACCGCCTGGCTCACGGCCGCTTACACATCCCGGGAATCATTCGTCAACGGTTCCCACACCTGCCAGAGTCCCTTTTTCTTTTTCTTTTAAAAACTTGATTTTGATTGAAAACTGAGTAATTGAGGTCCAACATCAGTCGACCGATGATTCTTGCAATCGTACAAGAAGCAGAACCTGACCGGGGGTTTTCGAAAATGTTTTGAGTTCGAAAGAGTTCGAGTTTGAAAGTATTAAAGGTATCTTGGATTAGCTTTGTCTTTAAAATAGTGGACAATAATTAATAAATGATATTTTAAGATTTAATATTATTAATTAATAAAATAATTATTTAATTAAATAAGCTTTTAATCCAAGATAGGTATTTTGAGTATTTACGAAGATATAAAAATATTTACTTGAGTATACGATACTTCCCGAATGACCCTTCGGGTTTTCGCAATTTAATTACGATATAATAATATACCGCTCCCCGGTCAATAGTATATATGGACCGCTACGACCTCTATTGCTAGAGTCGTTGTCCGAAGAAAACATTTCATTCTAAGTTCAAGGGGTGCAAACATATATGTGCTTATACATCTCAATTTCATCAATACTTTGATAAGCATAAACATTTGATATGATTGAAAACTACAAACACAACAGTGAAAGTCCTTGTATATGTAAGTTATGAAAAGTAAACTTGCCTTGGTGAGGTTGGGGTGGTCGAGCTTGCGGAGTGGAACGATCTATACATAAGCAATAGCCGTTCGTTAGTACCTTAACAATATCTCTTTTAATTGCGAGGTTTTAGGGGGTACAAAATTAACTTAATGACTTCGTCTTATGACTCTCTAGCCCCACTATAGGTTCATGTCATCACTCGATTACGCTCGCCACTTATTCGACTTAATTTGGTTACCATATCCGAATCACATTCATTACCCCTTAAATCACACTCCACTTACGACTTTTTCCCTTGCGCGAATTTTACTCTAACATTTTTATAAAATTGAAAAATATATATTTTAATCCAATTCTTTTTGGTAGCCTTCACCACTGCATTTACTAGCTCCTCTAATTTTTCCATGATCCTACATAAATTTTTAGGGGTTTAAACAAGGTTCACAAGGGGACCATTAAGTGCAGTCCGGATTCCAGAAACACATTTCACTTCTCAGGCCATAACTCAAAATCTATACATCACCTAGTCATGAACCTTACATTTCTGGAAACTAAATTCAAATACCTTTCCAACAATATATATTAGGACTTCAGGGGACAAGATTTAGGGGTTCAAAACTCTCCTACAAGACAGTACAAGTTCCTGGAAAATTACTCAGCATGCTTTTACCACTTAACCAACCAAGAATCTTATATAAACATCACAACCATCATCTAAACCACCAAGATCATACTCTATAACATACATGGAGTTACATACACTAACCACAAGCTTAAAAATCACAACCACAACATTTAAACTCAAGATCTACATCATCCATAACTTATATGTCCAAGATTTACACTAATAACCATGGATCTAACATTAAACATCACAAATACTACATGGCCAAGAGGGGTTAGGGTTTTTATACCTTCTTGAGTATCTAGGAGCCTTGGGTATGCCTTACAAGTCTCAAGAACACCTTGGATGAGCTCCTACAATCCTTACAACTCAAGATCTAAATGAAAACTCAACATTGTTACTATTCAACAAAACTTCAACAATTTATAACTTGAAAACTAATGGATGAAAAGGGTTAGAATTCATAGTATACCTTCCTTATATGATGTAGAGTACCTAGGATTTTTGCCTTGAATTAAGAGTGAAGAGAAGTGGAAGAAAGAATTCTTCTTCTCCTTGTTTTTGGGTTTGGCCGAGAGCAACAATGGCTAGGGGGGGAGAGAGTGTTTTTGTTTTGTTTTTGGTGTTGGTTGAATAAAGTGAAAAGTGTTGGGTGATATGTATTAGGTGTATGTATATGTATCACATGTTGCAAGCCTAGTGCCTAGACCACCATACCTCCTTGTCTCCTTGGACAATGTACCAAACTAGTTACTATTCCTCTTGCCATCTTTGCATCGCTAGTTGCTTTCCTAACTACTTAGTTGCATGGGACTTGCATGCAATATCATTCCTTGTATCAATATTCTTCCACCAATGCTTGTCACTTAATCTTTAATTCGTATCGTATCTTAATTAATTCCTCGTAATAATATTTTGTCGCGTAGAGATTTCCCTTGTAATTCCTTAAGTACTTAATTGTGTAAATTCCTCGAATATCCATAACTCCTCGTCATAATTCCTAATAAATCTTTTAATACTCCAATAACTCTCAAGTCCCAAGTTTTATAATTCTTACTAACAATAAGACTCTTGCCTTCAACGACCTTCCCTTTACCTTACATGGTGAATGTAACAACATAATTTCTCAGATAATTCAATTCCATTAAACAACATGGATGACTCAAAAGATTCCAAATTCACAATGTCATCTGATATTATATAAAAGAAAATATTACAAAAATTAGGGTTCTTTCAAATTCCATCCTTTTTAATGTTATTTCCAAAATTTCGGGAAAAAATAAATTTGTTTGACCAAGTAATTTAACGGTCAACTACTACTTTGACCGTAACCCTAAACAGGGTTTCGTTAGGATTTACGATTTCAATATTTTAAAAATATTTCTGGACGACCCAACCATACGGAGGTCAGGATCCATCCTTTAACCATTTCTATAATCAATGTTACCCTACTTTCACTAATTTTCCATTTTCTTGATTTATTCTCCTTTTTAACTAGTTTGTAAAATAAATTAAAAAATTAAATAAAAATATGAAAATACCAAATTTTGAACATAAATACATACACACCAAAGTAGACAAGTAGTTATGCTCACTATTTGTATGTTGAATGTTACCCTACTTTCAATAAGTTTTCATTTTTTTATTTTTACTCCATTTTTACCTAGTTTGTAAAATAAATTAAAAAATTAAATAAATATAGGAAAAAGGCCCATTTTTAACTAGTTTCCATTTTCAATTTTTAATTTAATTTTTGATTCTAAATTTTCAATTCTATTTTTATAATTATAATTTATTAATTTTAAATTAATGAATAAATAAATATATTATGTATTTATATATATGAAAAAATTCTAAATCTTGTATTAGGAAAATAAAAAAAGACATTTTAAAAGATTTTTAAATAATAAAATATTCTAAATCTTTTATTAAAAAAATAATAAAACACTTATTCTTGGAATTTATAAAAGAAATTTGAAAAGTATTTTTGAATTTATAAAAGATTTTTGAAAAGACTATTAGAATTTTTAAGAAAATTCGAAAACAACTTCTAAAAGGTGGTACAAGGGAAAACAGATCAAACAGCTGCTGGTCAACAACATTCGCTGGACTTTCAAGAACATATGACAGGGTTCTGGAAAAATTCCTGCCAATTTCCAGAATCCGGCGAGTGCCCAGATTCCGGTTACCTTAAAAAACACACATAGTCGACCTACAATCACATATATACTTATCCTTTTATCAGTAATCAACGTTTAACAATTCACAGTTCATATCAACACAAATAATATCAATCCCAACCAAACTTCAATCGAAAACCGGCAACCAATCCGGCGACCAAAACAGAATTCGACCAAGCCTATAAACATTACGAAAATTCACACAAATATATGCATTCGAATCGATTTTAAACAAGCAATCCAACTACGCTATCAATTCAATCAAACAATCAACTATAATAATTACCAATTCAATCAAAATTTGGCCTAACCAAAGATTTTAATCAAAAACTCAATTTAACAACAAATTGTTAACAGCCTTAAATACTCAAATAAACACAAAACGAGCTTTGAATCATCTTATAATCAAAATAGACAAGTCACCGGATCTCCGAAGATCACGGTTGGTGCCGGTGACCGACAGTCAATCCCAAAACTGGTGGGTTTTGCAATCAACAACCCCCCATGCTTCTCCAAACACCACACCCAACAATTTCATATCAAAATCGAACCAAAAATGAACCCCTCAACTAAACCCCCAATTTTCGAATTCTACAGAATTAAAAATAAGTAACACAGTTATATAGAGGTTGAGAGAGGAGCAATTTCGATACTAATACAATCGATTTGCATAACAAAATCATAAAACAATTGAGGTTTAATCACTGAAAAAGAAAAAGAAAATGAAGAACAAGAGGGAGAGATTATGGGTGAGAGAGATGAGAGATTGTGAGGAAAAATAAAATGGTAACATCTATTCACATTTACTCTAAATTGTATCATTATTTATCAATAATTCCAACTTTAACGAACTAAACTTCGAATAATTGCACACAAATTTTTATATCGAATAATTATACTTTTAAAATAATTTTAATAATTTTTTGTGGGGCCCACATTTTTATAGGTCCACGTGTGGGGCCCACTTTTTTGTGTAGTTCACCTATTGGTCCTGCTATTGGGGCCCACAACAATTGAAAAAAGAAAAGATAAAAAAATTAACTACTGTAACACTTTATTGTGGTGTTACATGTATGCAACACCGCCACTCTTACTGTAACACTAAGTTCTAAACTAATGGAACACTAGTTAAGTGGTGTTATAATAGGTCAAAATTTACTACCTATTGTAACAATATTTTATGTAACGCTTTCAAAAAGCATTTCATTAACCCATTCATGGCGTAGTGGGTATTTCACAACAATTCTCAGCTCCAAGAACTCCTCAACAAAATGGGGTTTTTGAGAGAAAGAATAGAACTCTTATTGAGGCTGCTAGAAAAATGTTACTTGATGCAAAGATACCTACATGTTTTTGGGCTGAGGATATTAGCACTGTATGCTACATTCAAAACAGAACTTTCATCAACAAAAACACTGGAAAGACACCTTATAATTTGACGACTAGAAAGATGCCCACACTTAAGCATGTTCATGCTTTTGGAAACAAATGCTTTGTGTTAAAGGATAATTCAGAATATGTTGGAAAATTTGATGCAAATGCATTTGAAGGAATATTTCGTGGCTATTCTATGGAGAGGACTACTTACAAGGTTTATGTCATCAGTCAAAAAAAAGTTATGGAAAGCACATATTTGACATTTGATGACAACAAACTACCTGGTCTAGAAGAAACCAATGATGAAGATAGAGATCCATTAAGATTTGAAAACATGGATGATTCTGCTGAATAGATTGAAACTGAAGTTGAGACTACAGCTCAACAAACTCCAGTAAATGATGAAACAAGAGAAGAGTATGTGCCAATCAACAATAAAAATAAAAGCATCCAAGACACACCTGTGAATGGGAGCACTTTCACAGGGGGAGGAAATGAATATGATCATGACTTGGATAATGAAACAACATCAAATTTAAGAAATCAAACTGGCATTCAAGAAAATGGGATAGATCATATACTGCAGAGCAAATTATTGGAGATCCAAATGCAGGAGTAAGAACAAGAAAAGCAACTCAAAATGAGTGTCTCTTTGGTTGTTTCCTGTCCCAAGTTGAGCCTAAGAAACTTGATGATGCACTGTTGGATCCAGACTAGATTATTGCTATGTAAGAGGAGCTGAATCAATTTGAAAGGAACAAATTATGGGAATTAGTGCTTGCACCAAAGGACAGAACCATTGTTGGAACAAAATGGGTTCTGAAAAATAAAATGGATGAAGATGGTGTGATTGTAAGAAATAAAACAAGGTTGGTTGCAAAAGGTTACTCTCAATAGGAAGGCATTGATTATGATGAGACTTTTTCCCCTCTTGCTAGATTGGAAGCTATCAAAATTTTCTTGACATTTGCTGTACATTCAAATTTCAAAGTCTATCAAATGGATGTCAAGAATGCATTTTTGAATGGAGAGTTGGAAGAAGAGGTATATGTGCAACAACCACCTTTCTTTAAGGATACGTATTTCCCAAAATTTGTCTACAGATTGATTAAGGCACTGTATGGGCTTAAGCAGACTCCAAGGGTATGGTATGAGACATTGTCTACTTGAAAATCATTTCACTAGAGGCACAATAGACAAGACACTGTTTTATAAGAAACATGGTAATGATATTATCCTAGTTCAGATATATGTAAGTGATATCATATTTGGCTCTACAAATGAGAAGCTTTGTGAAAGATTCTCTAAGCTCGTGCAAAGTAGATGATATGAGCATGATGGGAGAATTAACATTCTTTCTTGGATTACAAGTGAGTCAGAGAAAGGATGGTATCTTTATCAGTCAAACTAAGTACATCAAGGATTTGTTGAAGAAGTTTGACTTGGAAGATAGCTCACCAGCAAAGACACCCATGGCCACTTCCACTAAGTTGGATGAAGATGCTAAGGGCAAGAAAGTAGATATTTCAGTCTACAGAGGCATGGTTGGTTCTCTACTCTATCTCATTGCTAGTAGGCCAGACATTATGTTTGCATCATGTCTATGTGCAAGGTTTTAATCAAATTCAAACGAATCACACATGATTGCTATCAAAAGGATCTTTAGATATCTTAAGGGCACACCAAACTTGGGTTTATGGTATCCTAAGGACACAAGGTTCAATCTGGTTGGTTACTCTGATGCTGATAATATTGGATGCAGAGTGGATAGGAAAAGCACTTTAGGTAGCTTCCAGTTTCTTGGACAAAGGTTAGTATCTTGGTATAGCAAGAAACAACAATCTGTGTCAACTTCCACAGCTGAGGCAGAATACATAGCTGCTGGGAGTTGTTGTGCTCAAGTGCATTTGATTAGAAATCAACTTAGAGATTATGGACTTGTGTTGGAAAAGATTCCTATTATGTGTGATAATACAAGTGCTATCTCTATAGTTGCAAATCTTGTTAATCATTCTAGAACAAAGCACATTGATATTAGATACCATTTCATTAGGGAACATGCAACTAATGGAACCACTGAGTTGCACTATGTTCCTACAGATAAACAATTGGCTGATATATTCACTAAGACATTAGATGAAGCCACCTTAATAAGGTTGGTTAGAGAGATTGGAATGCTGAATTCTTCAAATTCTGGCTAAGTGAAAGTGTCAACTAAATTGTTGCAATAGTAGACACTTACTTTATCTAAATGATTCAACATTTTTGAAGTAAGTGTTGGTTGAAATATGATTTATAAATATTTCAGTTCTGTTGCATGTGCTGAAAATCATATTTTGTCAGCTTGAAATTTCTATGAAATTTTGATAAAATCACTATTTAATAATCTAGAATATTTCTGGTGAATTTTAAAAGATAAGTGAAAATTGAGTTTTATGTGAAAGAATATTTTGATAAGTCAGGCTTCTCTAATGATTCATTTTATGTCCCTGCTTGACGTCTCTTATTAGTCTTTTTAGAGTACTCCTGAGTTCTCGAATAAGTCTTTTGGACATATCTAATTAGTCAAACTTCTCGAAAAGCCTACTTTGAGTTCTCAAATCATTTTAAAAGGCTGAATTCTCGCTGAATTTTAACCGTTTTTGGATTTTTATTTGAAATTTTAATTCGCTCATAAAAACACAATTTATTCAATTTAAAATTATTTTAAATTGAATAAACTGCCATATGTGAGTTACTACCTGCTTGAGTTATCGAATTATCTATTCTTGACTATCGAATAATTCTTTTACACTTATCGAATGCATGATTTGTCGATACAAAACATATATCTATTCGACAATTCAAGTATCTAATACTTATACAATTCCATAACTATTCTCTTCATTTCATTCGGTTTCTCAAGCAAAACCTCTGAAAACCCTAATTGCGAAAGAGTTAATTTCTTAACCTTCGGTCTCTTCTCCCTACTCTGCAAACAATGGCACACACCCAATTCAACGTTCCCCAAACCAGCAATTTCACTGCTATTACTAGCGATGTGGAGGCACCTAATGCAAGCTACAAGTGTTTTGTGAGATGAATGGCGGAGTCATACATTAAAGCTGCACTCACAGCCAATCCAATTCTGTATCTAGATATTCTAGAACAGTTTTGGGGCTATGCTATTATTGAGGTCAATGCCCTCAAGGATGCTCTTTCCTACACCATATATTGCAAGATTCAACGAAAGGACATCACTATCACCACAAAGAGCATAAATCAGGCGCTAGGACTTCAACAAGAGGCATATGATCCTATGGCAACTGATGTGGAGTTGATAGAGTTTTTCAAGTTCATAAGGTATACAAGCACAATCAAAATTGGAAACTTGAACCGGAAATTCTTAAGGAGTGGAGCTATGTCTTTGCTACTCTTCTCAAAGTGTTTGCTACATGGAAATCAAGCTTCGACCAAGTCAATGCCCCTGCACAGCAAATAAGCTATTCTCTGGCCTATGGGAAAAAGATTAATGTTGGGAAGCTAATAATGCAAGAGTTGTATGGGAGACTAGGCAAGAACACAGCCAAGAGAGGTAATGACATTTTCTTTCCTCGCTTTATTCAATCTGCACTTAATTTTGTAGATAATTCATTGATTGAATTGCCTGGAATAGATAAAAGCAGAATAGGCTATCCTAAGTCCATGACCAAACTCATTTTTTACTAATTTGGACACTAGGAAAGATGTGGATGTTAATACTTATAATAACCCCTCATATGCTGAGGTTATTTGAGTCCTACCCCACAACAAGCCAACATACACTACAAGAAACCATGGATAAATATGACCAAACAAATTCAACCACGGCTAAATTCGACCGTATTTGGTCGAAATCAAAACCGGTTGAAATTAGGCAGTCGAATTTAGCACTAAATTCGACCGTATTCAGTCAACTGAATTCGACCGTTTTTGGTCGAAATTAAAACCGGTCAAAATTATGTGGTTAAATTTAGATACTAAATTCGACTGTTATTTCTGTTCGATCGAATTTAGCATCCGCCAAAAAAGGGGGAAAAGTCCCGCCAATAATATTTTGGAGCGTGCTAAATTCGACCGAATGTGGTCGAATTTATTGGGGAGCGAAAAAATTGCCGCCCAAAAAAATTTGCGAAAGTGGCCGAAATTCGGTCGAATTTATAAGTGTGACCAAATTCGGTTGAATTTATTATTTTCAAAATTGAAAAAATGTTATTATATATATACAAGGATAACATTAATCATATGTATAAATTTAGTTCGTGTGTAAAAAATATTCATATAATAAGAGAAAGTTGAATTTTTATTTAGTAGATTGTCTAAATAAATTAAATAAGTATCTAATTAGTTTGTAAAAATGCAAAAACATTTTGAGGGTATTGGAAAGACATATTGTATATAACCTAATTTTTTTTAAAAAAATAAAGAGCAAATTCAACCAAATTTGGTCGAATGTAATAAATGTGACCAAATTCGGTTGAATTTATTATTTTTAGAAACTGAAAAAATATTATTAAATAATTAAATGTTTGTACACATCATGAAAAAATATTTATAAAGAGAATGATGAGATTAATCACATGTACAAATTAAGTTTGTACAAAAAAAATATTCATATGATAAGAGAATGTTGAATTTTTACTCAATAGATACTTTCAAAATTTTTCGAAAAATATCTAACTAGTTGTAAAAAAATATAAAAAAAAAAATGAGAGTATTCAGAAGACATATTAAATTCTATGAAAAAATTTAGAAAATAATAATGAGGAGAAAAAAATTTAAAGGTCAACTAGTACTTTGACTAGAATCCCTAAATAGGGTCTTGTCAGGGTTTAGTATTTCGATTTTTTTAAAAATATTTCACAACGATCCAACCATACGGAGGTCAAGATCCATCCTTTTTAATTTTATTTCCAAAATTTCAGAAACAAATAAATTAATTTGGTTTGGTAATTTAACGATCAACTAGTGCTTTGGCTAGAACCCCTAAATAGGGTCTTGTCAAGGTTTAGTGTTTCGATTTTTTTAAAACTTTTTTCGACGATCCAACCCTACGGAGGTCAAGATCATCCTTTTTAATGTTATTTCCAAAATTTTAGCAAAATAAATTAATTTGGTTTGGTAATTTAACGGTCAACTAGTACTTTGACTAGAACCCCTAAACAGAATTTCGTCAGGATTTAGTGTTTCGGCTTTTTTAAAAATATTTCTCGATGAGCCAACCGTACGGAGGTCAAGATCCATCTTTTTTAATGTTATTGCCAAAATTTTAGAAAAATATAAATTAATTTTTGTTGTGAAATAAAAACGAGGGTTTGTAAATTGCGGCTAGGGTTTGTATGTATTAAATACAAGGGATGGTGAGTTTCGAGCTTTAATTGTTGCGCTTGTGTTTCATGACCTAATTCAGGTCCTCACAATATGCCTACGTATCTCAGAGTTGAGAATCAAGCCAAGATGTAGTTCTAAGAACGAAAGGCCAGGCCCTTATATAGGCGTCAGGAGCCTAAGATTTAGAGTAGGGTTAGGAGACTTGATGGACAAGTCAACTCCTTGATGAAGGCTCTAGACTCCTACCTTGTAAGAGTCTGTTTCCATATTGAATTAGGTGCCTTGGAGGCTACTTCTTGTAGGAGTAATATCCTTATTTGACTTCTATTGCTGAACTGTTAATCACCCTCAATATTTATTACGAATTTAATATTGAATTAGGGTTTTGGGCCTGTTGAGTATTGAACGCACAAAAGAATACAGAGGGGGTGAATGGATTCTTGAACTTTTCTTGTTCTTGAATCTGTTTGATGTATGTAGCAAGATATGTGTTATGTGTGTGCAGAAATCTAGGTGCGGAAAATGAACAACACAAGACACAATATCACTTTAATCTAATATTTTATTAGATAAAGATTTGCTACAACCTGTGAATACAAATGGTAGTATTCTCAGCTTCGTTTTTCACAGAGAGATGTATATCTTGAATATGTATGTGAAAAACTTAACTGCTAGAGTAGTGAGGCTGTATTCTTATAGAACATGAATACAGCCTACTTACTACAAATAAGGTAGCTAAACAAATTTACTTTCTAGTGTGTCTATCCTTTTTGAGTAAGCATCCAAACGGCTACAGGTTTAACTTCTTGAGGTTCTGCTCAGATCCACTTCTTTAGCTCTTTGTCTCTTGTACATCTCTCTAAGCTTCTTTGTAGGCTTTCCAAAGTACTTTACAGTTTGTGGTCCATAAAGTGCTTTGGCTTGTTGCAGGTTTCTGACTTGTACAATTTCTCCAGTATTTTGTCTCCAAGATTTTATTCGAGAAGTACTTAGTGATTGATTTGAGAACTAGAATTGACTTGATAGATAACTCTGAGTTCTCGAATATTGCAAACTTGACATATCGAATTACTTCTCGAATAGCTCTTTTCTTTAGGAATCCTTGAGTTGTTGAATAGAGAATTTAACTTATCGAATCCCTGAGATATCAAATAGCTTTCTGAGTCTTTGAAATATCGAATGAACCTTAACTTGTTGACTCCTAGAGAACTCGACTGATGCTTTGACTTGTTGACTTTCTGAGTTCTCGAATAGAGTAGTAGACATATCGAATCTTTGAGATATCGAATGAGATATCGAACAGTGCATTCAGAGATATCGAATAATGTCTTTTGAGATATCGAATCCCTGACTTC
The DNA here is from genome assembly GCA_036435485.1 of Saposhnikovia divaricata. Classification (NCBI taxonomy): domain Eukaryota; kingdom Viridiplantae; phylum Streptophyta; class Magnoliopsida; order Apiales; family Apiaceae; genus Saposhnikovia; species Saposhnikovia divaricata. The sequence goes on from CM071598.1 coordinate 66,019,901, forward strand.
TCGAAGTCTAGACTTCTCGAATATAACAAACATACTTCTCGAATTGGTACTTAGGCAAATCTTCATTCTCCAAAATCTAATTGTGTTTATTTTGACAGTCTTGATCTTCAAGCTTGAGGCATGATCCTTGGAGCTTCTTTCAAGCATTATTCTATGACTTTTAATTACAGTTACACAGATAGAAATTGATGCCTATTACAAGTACTACAACAAGTAGAAACTCTACAACTAGAGGTTCCCTTAGTTAAGAGGTCATGTAGGTAATGCAAAGAATTACAAACAATTAGGCTTGTTACTATATGTACTCAGGAATGCCTCTATGACTAACAATCTCCCCCAAATTATGAGTGAGACCCTTAGTCACAATTTCATGTCTGATAACAAGCCTAACATACATAAAGATAAAACTTGATAGTACATATATGAAATTGATTAACAACATGGATAGAACTACAATGAGTGATCTTACAGATTATGATGAAATACTAGCCTTTGTCATTTGATTCCATCTCTATTGCCTTGGCTAGTAGATCATCATATGCCTTCTATTTTCTTTCTTTCTCCTTTCTTGCATTCTCATCCATAGCTCTTATGATCTCTGCCATAGCATCTAATTCTTTAAGCAGAATAGAGTTCTTGAAATCTTCAAGTACTGGCTTTCTTCTATTTCTTCTCATATACTTCTAAACATAGGGATTGAATTGAACTCTACACAATCCTTTTGCCCTTAGCTTTTCTGCTTCAACTTCTAGCCTATCAATCTCCTTCTCCCTTTCTAGCCATTTCTCAAAGCACCCCTTTCTTATCTTCTCACCATAGTCTCTCTTCATTTTCATAAAATCAATCAACTCCAGCTTCCATACTCTCTCCACTTTTCTTCAGAATCCAATAATGCAATAATTCTTTCTATCTCATATAGCTTGCCCCAATTTTGACAACCTCCATGTTTGAATTTCATCTATTTTCCATCAGTGTATTTTATTCCAAGGCAATCATTCACAATTGCAGCATAGTAGATTCTTTGAACTCTTAGAAATTGCAGTTGGTCTTCATCAAAATCTTCATCTAGTGGTTGGAGTTTCAGTCCTGGATAGATAGTTAGGGCCCTTGACTTGGGTAACTTCATTCTTCTTACAGCATGCTTGAATTTAACCTTTTTCACTCCAATGCTTGGCAGAAACTTATGACCTTTGCTTGCAGACCACTGTCGTATACCATTAGCAGTTTGCTTTTGGAAACATACAGATGGTTTCTTGATTTGTATCTTCTTCTCTTCTTGAGGTGGCAAAGCAGTTACAGAGGCCATGGATGTAGAATTTGGTAGGTCACTACTAATTGTATTCACCCTAGACTTAGAGTCTTGTGTTATGGTGAGATTACAGTTAGCAATGCCTAAGGCTTGCTGTTTTCCACTTTTCCTCTCATAGACTTTGCCTTGGTCATCATCACCTTTCTTGTCTTTACTATCCTTTTTCTTCTTGTCTTCATCACCCTTATCACTCATGTGATGTCTTCTCCTCCCATCACTCTTGTCTTCATCTTTATCATCCTTATTCCTCCTTACTTTAGCCATCTCTAGGACAAATCCAGTTACTATGAAAGATCTGAGAATATTCAATGCTTCCAACTCTTCAGCAGTCCTTATCCCATTCTTCTTTTGTAGTTGATCAATGATGTCAATTATAAGTCTGTGATTTTTTATAGTGAGATCCTTGGGAATGACAAGCTGATTGACATCTTCTATCTTTGTACCAGACTGATAGAGAATGGTTCTTGGATGAATGCACACTTCAGGCAATCTAGCTTGTTGACCATTCCTAAGTTCAGAGTACAGACTCTTGTTGTTCTCCCCTTTCTGCTCAATTAGTTCCAAGATAGCATCAATCTCAGTGAATTTTAGGACTTTCAAGGTGTCATAAGATAGATGTCATATTCTGCCATTGGTCACCATCATAATTTCCTTGAGAAAGATTTGATTTAGCTTTCTTGGAATCACTGTTAGATATTTGATTTGATCTTTGAGGCTCCTTCTGTACAGCAGTGTATCTCCTCCAACCTTTGCCTTTGAGGCTTGCAGAGACTTCAAGAATGTAGCATCATGATAAATCTCTAAATTTTCTACTTCTATCAGGTTGGCCTCTGTAACCACATTAACTTCAACTGGATCATCTTCATATCTGGAGGCTTGGACTAGATCTCTTGGCATGGAACCTGCTACCACTGTAGTAGTGACAGTTTGCTTTTGGCCACTTGGAGTAGTGATGTACATAGTGGAAGAGTAACAACTGGTAGAAAAGATGGAGGTTCATCAGTTTTAGCTTTCCCTTTGCCTTGAACATGAGTTGTAGTTTTTGAACCTTGACCACCCTCAGTAATGACAATACCTTTCACTTTAGGTTTCTCCCCCTTAGGTTTTGAGTTCCTTAAGGTCCTCTTCTCCCCTTAGGCTTGTTGTCAGACACAGAGGCTTTGGTAGGGGCCTTTGGGTTGGAAGAGGTGGGATTGATAGATTCATCAGGTAGAGGGAGTCCCATGTGCTTCATCATAGCAGACAGCATCAGTTGTTGGTGAAGAAGAACCTCAGCTATGGTGGTGGCTTGAGTGTCCAACTTTTCAGTAAGAGTTGCAACTGTGTCTATAAGATAAGCATTTGACTGTTTAAGAGAGGTCATTTCTTTCTCCAGAGCATCCACCTTTTTGAATAATTCAGTAGATTTAAAACCAGACAGTGATTGTTCCTTGAGCCTCAATACCTCAAATTTGGTCATTTCAAGAATAGGGACTTCAGTTACCAACTTATCTCCATATTGATTTGCAAATACAGTCCTTAGCATGGCATTGGCATCAGTTGTCTGACCAGATAGATTTTGAAATTGAGTTGCTAGATTATTGATAGTTCCATGAAGCAAAGCCAAACCATTGTCCATCTTGGTGTAGGTATATTTGTAGTCTTGTATAGTTTTGAGGATAGGATCTAGAGTGGGAATCTTGGCAGCAAATTCTCTCTTTGGCTGTTGCATCACATACTTTATTGATTTCTGTTTTAACTCCCTTTCCAAGATAGTGAACAGCCTTGAGGAATCCCTTGTAAGAATCATTTATGGCCTCATACACTTCACCAGGAGTAAGAGATTTGGCTTTAGAGCCCAGTGAAGTGATGTATTCCTCTCTTAGGTATTGAAGAGCTTCATTGAGAGTAATGTCATATATTTTCCTTGCAGCCAGGCATCTACATTGCCATCTCTCTCAGCTTCATCTTCTATTTTCTCCTTTTACATCTCCACATCATCTCTGTGACACAGTAGAATGACTTCATAGTCTGGATTTGATATGCTGGATGTGACCAGGTTTTAGGCTATTTTAACAAACTCAGGAATCTGATCCACAACTAAGCTTTGAAGTGCTTCAATCGTCAATTGTGGTGGAGCAGACCCTGATCCTAAAGTACTGTCATGTTGCACAGGCTTCAGCCATTGTGCCAAAAAGTCAGAGCTAGAGCTAGGCAAGCTAGACTCCTCAGTTACAGATGCAACTTCTGTAACCGGATGGATTGACTCTACTACTGTTGTCTCCACAGGAGTGAGATGAGTTACAATAGTAGTTGACACAGGCACAGAGTCTCTAGTGAAAATTAGTTAATCCTCTGTGTTTGTGATGGTGTCATTAGGATATGCCCCAGCTTGCATTCCCTCACCATCTAAATGTTGTTCCTGGGTGGTAAGCAAAGTGTCATGCACTAAGTCACTTGAGTCCATTGGCTCACCAAGAGAAGAGAATTCTTGGTGATCAATGCCTTGCTTCTCAATTGCTTGAGTTGCAGGCTCCAAAGAAATTTCAGTGATAGATTCTGGAAGAGAAGTGTCTTGTAGATTTGATTTTGGAAACTCCCCCTGAGAAATAGAGGGAGTTTCAAGTGTGATGTGCTCTCCACTCAGTGTTGTGCCAGCCTTATCACTCCCAGGTGCCGACTCATTACAAGTAGATGCATTGGGGAGGATGCTTGATTCTATAGATGCACCCTGTTGAGAGGATACATCTAGTGAGTTGTTTGCCCCTGATTTTACAACATCAGCCATTTGTATGACTGAAGAGGTGGCTTTAGATTTCTTCTTCTTTGGTCTCTGTAAGGGTGACTCAGATTCCTCACTTTCTAGACCTAATTCTATGGCCAATGCTGCTTCTATCAAGATATTCAAGGGTTTAGATTCAATATGTTTTCTCTTCTTCTTGTCCTTTTTACTAACACCACCCTGTTGAGAAGATGATGCAGGTGGCTCTGTGTTTGGTACATTGTTTGGTTGAGGGGGTTGGTTAGCAGGCCCTGGGTTAGCATTTTGTTCTACTTACTTGGGCTGTGCTAACTCAGACTTAGAGGCAAATGTTGGCATGTTGTGGGGGTAAGACTCAAATAAACTCTGCATATGAGGAGTTATTTCAAGTCTCATATCCACATCATTCCTAGTCTCCAAGTTACCAAAAATGAGTTTGGTCATGGATTTCGGATAGCCTATTCTATTTCTATCTATCCCAGGCAATTCAATCAATTTATTATCTACAAAATTAAGAGCAGACTGAATAAAACGAGGGAAGAAAATTTCAGTACCTCTCTTGGTTGAGTTCTTATCAAGTCTCTAATATAGCTCCTACATAATTAGATTACCCACATTGATCTTCCAATCATATGCCAAGGAGTATGCAATTTGCTGTGCAGGTGCACTGATTTGATCAAAACTCGACTTTCTAGTAGTGAACACCTGTAGCAGTGTGGCGAACACAAAACTCCATTCCTTTCTGAGACACTTCCGGTTTATTTTTCCAATCTTGATTGTATCAGCATGTCTGATAAAGTCGAAGAATGTAATCAAATCATCATCAGATACCAGAGGGTGATACAGGTCTTGATGAAGGCCTAGTGATTGATTCATATCCTCTGTAGTGATATTAACCTCTTTCTCTTGTATTTTGCAGTAGATGATATAAGAGGTTACTGCATTTTCGAGAGCAACAACTTCCACAATGGATGTCCTCAAAAACTGTTCTAGAAGATCTAGGTAAAGGGTTTGGTTGGCTGAGAGTGCATCCTTGATGTTTGACTCAGACATCCAGCAAACGAAGCACTTGAAATTAGCATTGGGTGCTTCCACATCACTAGTAATAGCAATGAAGTTGGTGTGGGTAAGAATTGTGAGTTGGGTATTTGCCATTGTTACATAGAGAGAGAGAGAGAGAGAGAGAGAGAGAGAGAGAGAGAGAGAGAGAGAAGAGAATGAAGTTTGAAGAAGAAATTTAGCTTTTGAAGTTAGGGTTTTCAGAGGTTTTGGAACTTTAGATGCTTGAGAAATTGAATGAAATGAATCGAATAGATGTAGAAATGTATAAGTATGAAGTACTTGAATTGTCGATTAGATATATGTTTTGTATCGACAAGTCAGGCATTCGAGAAGTAGAAATCAACAATTCGATAAGTCAAGAAAGGCTTAATCGATATCTCAAGCAGTTTGTAACTCACAGCTGGAAGTTATCTAACTTACATTTAATTCTAAATTAAATAAAATATGTTTTTATGAGTGATTTAAAATTCTGAATAAAAATCCAAAAACGGTTAAGATTCAGCGAAAATTCAGCCTTTTCAAAAGATTCGACAACTCAAATGTTCTATTCGAGAACTCAGTCATTAGAGAACTCAAATGTCCTATTCGAGAAGTCAAGCAAGTCTCTGTTCGATTTCTCCAAAATGCACTATTCGAGAACTCAAGAGTTTTCCAAATAGACTTGTTAGAGAAGTCGACAATAGACATGAAAGTCATTAGAGAAGTCTGACTTATCGAGCTATACTATCCATTCATAAATTTTAATTTTCACTATCTTTTCAAAATTCACCAGAATTATTCAATGAAGAATATTCTAAAAAATTAAATAGTGATAATCTTAAAATTTCATAGAAATTTCAAGCTAACTGAATACGATTTTCAACATATGCAGCAAATCTGAAATATTTATAAATCATATTCTAGCCAACACTTACTTCAAAAATATTGAGCATTTAGATAAAGTAAGTGTTTACTGCTACAACAATCTAGTTGATATTTTCACTTAGCCAGATTCTGAAGAATTCAGCATTCCAATCTCACTAACCAACCTTGTGAAGGTGGCTTCATCCAATGGCTTAGTTAATATATCAGCTAATTGTTTATCTGTGGAGACATAATGTAACTCAATAGTTCCATTAGTTGCATGCTCCATAATAAAATGATATCTGATGTCAATGTGCTTTGTCCTAGAATGATTGACTGGATTGGCAACTATAGAGACTGCTCTTGTTTGTCACACATGATTGGAATTCTTTCCAACACAAGTCCATAATCTCTAAGCTGATTTCTAATCCAAAGCACTTGAGCACAGCAACTTCCAACAGCTATGTATTCTGCCTCAGTTGTGGAAGTTGACACTGATTGTTGTTTCTTGCTATACCAAGAGACTAACCTTTGTCCAAGAAACTGGCAACTACCTGAGGTGCTTTTCCTATCCACTCTACATCCAGCATAATCAGCATCAGAATAACCAACCAGATTGAACCCTGTGTCCATAGGATACCATAAACCCAAGTTTGGAGTGCCCTTCAGATATCTAAAGATCCTTTTAATAGCAATCATATGTGATTCCTTTGGATTTGACTGAAACCTTGTGCACAGACATGTAGCAAACATGATGTCTGGCCTACTTGTAGTGAGATAGAGTAGAGAACCAACCATGCCTCTGTAGACTGAGATATCTACCTTATTGCCCTTAACATCTTCATCCAGTTTAATGGCAGCGGCCAAGGGTGTTTTAGCAGGTGAGCAATCTTTTAGATCAAACTTCTTCAACAAATCCTTAATGTACTTGGTTTGACTTATAAAGATACCATCCTTCCTTTGACTAACTTGAAATCCAAGAAAGAATGTCAACTCTCCCATCATGCTCATCTCATATCTGCTCTGCATGAGCTTAGAGAATTTCTCACACAGTTTTTCATTAGTAGAGCCAAATATGATATCATCCGCATAGATCTGAACTAGGATAATATCATCACCATGCTTCTTGTAAAACAGTGTCTTGTCCAATGTGCCTCTAGTGAATTGATTTTCAAGAAGAAATTGTAATAAAGTGTCATACCATGCCCTTGGAGCCTGCTTAAGTCCATACAATGCCTTAAGCAATCTGTAGACAAATTCTGGGAAATGTGGATCCTCAAAGCCAGGTAGTTGTTGCACATAAACTTCTTCATCCAACTCCCCATTCAGAAATGCACTCTTGACATCCATTTGATAAACTTTAAAGTTTGATTGAGCAGCAAATGCTAAGAAGATTCTGATGGCTTCCAATCTAGCAACAGGGGCAAATGTCTCATCATAACCAATGCCTTCCCATTGAGAGTATCCTTTTGCAACCAACCTTGCTTTGTTTCTTACTATTACACCATCTTCATCCATCTTATTCTTTAGAACCCATTTTGTTCCAACAATGGTTCTGTTCTTTGGTGCAGGGACAAGTTCCCAAACTTTGTTTCTTTCAAATTGATTCAGCTCCTCTTGCATATCAATAATCCAATCTGGATCCAACAGTGCATCATCAAGTTTCTTAGGCTCAATCTGAGATAGAAAGCAACCATAGAGACACTCATTTTGAGTTGCTCTCCTAGTTCTCACTCCTGCATTTGGATCTCTAATAATTTGCTCTGCAGTGTGTGATCTATCCCATTTCCTTGAATGCTCAGTTTGATTTCTCAACCTTGATCTTGCTTCATCATCCAAGTCATGATCATTTTCATTTCCTCCCCCTGTAAAGTTGCCACTATTCATAGGTGTGTCTTGGATGCTTTTATCATCACTGTTGATTGGCATAAATTCTTCTCTTGCTTCATCATTCACTTGAGTTTGTTGAACTACAGTTTCAATCTCTTCATCAGAATCATCTAGATTTTCAAACTTTAATGGATCTCTATCTTCATCATTGGCTTCTTCTAATCCAGGTAGTTTGCTGTCATCAAATGTCACATATGTGCTTTCCATAACTTTCTTTTGACTGATGACATAAACTTTGTATGCAATTCTCTCCATAGAATAGCCAAGAAAAATTCCTTCAAATGCCTTTGCATCAAATTTCCCAACATATTCTGAATTATCCTTCAACACAAAGCATTTTCTTCCAAAAGTATGAACATACTTAAGAGTAGGCTTCTTTCCAGTCATCAAATTGTAAGGTGTCTTTCCAGTGTTTTTGTTGATGAGAGTTCTATTGTAACACCCCCAGATCCGGGGTCCGGGATCCGGTCGTTACGGTTTCCAATTCTGTCCACAACACTTGAACTTTCCTTAACATAAAATAAATTACATCTCTATGACCCAACACAACAATGTAAAACACACCCGTTATAGTCCCAGAGATGAAATCAGAGTAACAATCAAATTTTTATTAATCACATTATGAGTTCTTACAATCCAAAAGAATTTCAATATAAATACATACTCTTTGCCATCCATTTACATAAGTCATACTAGACCATATACTTGGTACTGAAAGAATAAATCTATCCTACCAATAGCTTCTTCTTCAGCTCTGGTAGTCTCATCGTCCTCGCCCGCGTCGAGTGCGCCTTGTGCGAGTCATCTGGTCTAGCTGTTGTTGTGATATAATAATAAAGCAAGGGTGAGCAATAGCCCACCAACAATAATATATAACTGAACGATAATATATAACAGTTCAAAAGTATCTTTCAAACCATATGCCATGCATTTACGGAAATGATGCCAGTATAATATGAACGATGAAGTTACAAGGTAACTTAAAGTATTTGTTTGTAAAAATATCTGCTACATCAAAAGTAAGCGAGATATTCTCATTGTCATTAAAAAGAGGAACTTGCATGAAAAGATTGCAGTTCCAGTTGTGAACACTTTTCCAGCTCTGCCAACAGTAATCATGTTGCAGGAAATAAATAAGTTTGGATGATGAACCAATGATGGAGTATTCACCGCGCCCGCTGTTCCAATCTTGATGATCAGTCGAGATCGTACAGCTCAAATTAGATTTACTACCGGTAGAAGGAAGAACTGACGGCTTTACTTGTCAACCGCCTTACTAGCTCTCCCCGGCCAACGGTTGGGCCAAAGGGGATGGACCGGCGCTACTCGGCCTCTTACACGACTCGTAGTTCAAATAGAATTCATGATTCTGAATGTAACGTTCGTCCCCCTTTCCCCAAGTATAATACTTGTTGATAAGACTCTACAAAGTAGTCGTATCTAGTTGGAAAGGAAAATTCACCAATAACTTCCGAGCTATTGCTTGGTAACGAATATCAACTTGTTCCAACAATCTTACCCCTCGAAAGATGAGAAGGTAAACAACTACTTAATAAGTCAATAGCACCCGAGTTGCGAGTGAAGAGAATACTTTTATGACCGGGAAGTCGACAAGATAATTAACATTTTCCAGGTAAGGTTCCCTTATTATTAGGGAGATAGACTCAAAGAAGAATGATGTCTGAGAACCTTTCTTGATATAAGATTAATAATAATATGACTCCGAAATATTTTTCGTAATAATCGAAGAAGATAAACCTTATTGAGGTTATTCTAAGTATGGAATAAATATTCAGAGAATATTAATTGAATTAAAAATATTTTAAGAATATTTAGGAATATGAAAGAATATCTTTAATCAGAGTATTTTTGAAAATAATCCATGAAGAAATATCAGGAGAATATTTATTGAATAAATAAATATTTAAATGAATATTCAAAATAATATTCATTAATTAATAAGACCTGAAAGGAATATTTAAGATAATATTCATAATTAATTAGGAATTTAAATGAATATTCAAAAAGTAATATTCATTTAATGAATAATATTCTAAATGAATATCAAGTAATATTCATTTAGTAATCCAAGCCTCAAAGGAATATTCGAGATAATATTATAAATCAAGCTTTAGATGAATATTAAAATAATATTCATCAAGTAATTAATATCTTAAATGAATATTCAATAGTAATATTTATTTAATAATATTCTAAATGAATATCCAAATAATATTCATTTAGTAGTCTCATCTTTAGAAGAATATTCGAAATAATAATCGATAATCAATTCGACTCTGAATGAATATTGAAAAATATTATTCGTCGAATGGTTACGTTCAAATAATTATTTGAAGTAAGGATCGTGAAATAAATAATCTAGAACGAATATTCAAATAATATTCGTCGCCCAAATAATGGAAAATATTTACTTAAATATTTTCCTCCGAGGTAATCTCGATATATCAAGAAATATTGACTCCCGGTCTATATTTGATGAATAAGTTGTATACGCCCTTCTGTGAGGGTCTTACAATAACCGGCTTATAATTGATACGTTAGCTATCTAATTTATAAGCCAATAAACAATTATGGAACAAGCATAACAATATAACTTGAAAGTAGACATGCATGCTATGGCATATGTATAACAGAATATATATATATATATATATATATATATATATATATATATATATAAAATATATTCAATCACAACAACAGCCTAAAAGAATGGAATTGAAACTTGCCTGATGCTCGAGAAGTGGTAGGGGCTCGTGACAATGTCAAACAATCTAGACAAAGTCACAAGAAAACGTACGATTAATCCCCTAGATGATTCACTTATAATTCAATGCTTAAACACGTAAGAAATACAGAACGAAGGCGTTACTAGCTCGCTTTTAGGCTCGTACTATGTCCATGTCAATCGACAAATACTTAAGTCGAAGATTTGTTTTAGAATTCGGATCTCATTCGCCCGTTTCACTAAGCGGTTTACAAAGTTATAATCGAGTGCTCCTTTAAGGGGTTCCTTCGCACTTAACCTTGATTCAAATATTTTTATAAAATCCAAAAATAATTTTTTTGACACGAGGTCTTCTCTCATATCTTTATTATGACCTCTAGTATTTAATTACCAAGATTCGCAACCGAATTTATTTCAGTTACGAACTTTCGTTTACGGATTCGAAATACTTTTAGTAAATCGGTCATAAATCCTAAACCGTAAGTCTGTTTGATTCGATTCTTTTTCCAAAATGATCTACGACTCAAGATCTACAAGGGCATGTTAGATACTTGTCCAGTTTCGGCCATTAGACCTACTGTGATGCACGGTTTTCAATGATTAACGAAATTTCGGCATTATAACGGCTATAATACGAACTTTCCAAAAATCACAATCAACCACCCAAGCCACACCGGGCATCAATACAACTTATACACATAATAATCATCTCACAAGTCCAGAAGCTACTGATCTTAGCATCAAAATCATCATGCATCTTAAATCATATAACTAATTACATAATCATGCTTATAATTATCATTATAATCATGCCAAGCTAAATCCATAAAAAACATTCATAAATCTCAAATCAAATGCTAGGGTTTCAAGAGATCTACCTTCCTTGGAGTATGATATAACCTTAATAAGCTTGGTATGGTCCTTTTCTAGCTTAATAAAACCTTAGATCATCCAAAGAAATCATGAAAACAAGATTAGTTCTAAGAAAACACTATTCATCATCAATCTTGTAAAAATCATATAAAATCAAAAACTAAGAGTTTGGTTCTAAAATTTTTACCACACCTTCTACTCTTCAATAGCTTTAGTTTGAGCTATAGAACACAAGAATCCAACCATGGGAGCTAGGGTTTTGAGCCCCATCTTTCTACTGATCAGAACCTGGACAGTTTTGGTCCTCCAACTTTAAGCATGGATTTGACTAGGCTATACTACTTGGATTTCCATGAAATTTGGAACGAATCTTGCCCATGGAGTGGAGAAGCTATGGTTAAAATTTGGTGATTTTATATTGGATAGAAATGAAGATATAAATTTTTCTTTGAACCTTTCTCCTGCTGAGCAGTTTGGAGAGATATGGTGTTTCTTGCTTTCTCTTTTCTTCCTTTGACTAATTCAACTAGCTTTGATCTAATATCAGGATATTATCAGTTGGGTGGGCTGAGTTGGATGCATTGGGGAAATAGCCAAGAGTCTTGGACAAGCTTGGTTAATTGTTTTGTTTTGTTTTTTTTTTTTGGAAATGATTTAAGTGTTTTAATCACTTAAATCCTAATTACTCTTGATTTAATCTTTGATTAAATCATTCCATCCACTTGATATAATACTCTTGATGATCATATAAGATATTTAATCTTGATATGAATTCAATCCATAATCCATGATTCATTCGCTTTATCGCTTAATCTCGTTATAACGTTTTAACGGTTTCTAGAACGCTTGTTTCATTGCCTCAGTGGTTTCCTACCTTCATTCTTAAATCAAATATAATAACATCCCAAAATATCAAATCCTCAAAGTTAATATCTCAATTCTTGGATTATAATAATATATAATCCACTGTCCGGTCAAATATTATACCGAAAAAGAATTTGGAATTTCTGAATTCCGATCGTCTCTGCATTCACTTATTTCCTCCGCGTATTACTAATATGACTTCGAAACATCCATATCACGTCCCGTACATAGGCTGGCGTGAAAAGTTTTCCAACTTAAAAAATCACTATTCATCCACCAAATTACTATGCACGTACGGGAAATACTATGCACGTACGGGAAACACTATGCACGTACGGGAAAAACTATGCACGTACGGGAAACACTATGCACGTATGGGAAACACTATGCACGTACTCATTTCCTTTCAAGGATCCATTAGCTCCTAACTGGATGGTAGATTATTCTTATCTAGGTCCTCAACCATCGAATTACTCTATTCTGACAATATACCAATGCATCGGGATTATTGTCCAAAGCAATGTCCATTCATTACAATCATTGTTCTTTGAAACCACCATTCATTAGTGCTCTTTAACCACAATAAGAAAAGTTTTAATTCTACCCAAAATTCGGGTTATTACATCTATTCTGGATATAGCATGCAGTGCTCACAGCCTCAGCCCAAAAACAAGTAGGCATCTTTGCATCAAGCAACATTGTTCTAGCAGACTCAATTAGAGTTCTATTCTTTCTATCAACTACTCCATTTTGTTGTGGAGTCCTTGGAGCTGAGAATTGTTGTGAATTGCCATTCGCTTTGCAAAATGCTTCAAGTAAGGCATTTCTAAACTCTTTTCCATTATCACTTCTTAATGCAATCACACTTGCATTGTTGGCCTTTGCTTCCTTATCAATTTTCTTTATGTGCTCAATGATCACTTGTGGAGCCTCATTCTTTGATGCTAGAAATTCCACCCATGTATACCTTGTGTAGTCATCAACCATCACCAGGGCATACTTATTTCTTGAGAGTGACATAATATTGACAGGCCCAAATAAATCCATATGAATTAATTGCAGGGGCATGGTGATTGATGTCACTGTCTTTGACTTGTGGCTTGACCTTTTCATTTTTCCCTTTTGACAAGCCTCACACACTCCTTCTTGACAGAATTCAAGTGTGGGCATGCTTCTTACTAACTCTCTTTTGACCAGAGAATTAATGGCCTTGAAGTTCAAGTGTGATAGCTTCTTATGCCATAGCCAACAATCTTCATTTGATGCTTTTGAGTAGAAACAACAAACTTTGTCCTTGCTTGTAGAGTCCATATTGGCTACAAACATGCTTCCTTTCCTCACTCCAGATAGAGCAAAGTCACCAGTCTTCTTGGGGGTGATCAAACATTCATCCTTGTCAAAGTTTACTTTGAATCCTCTGTCAGTAAATTGACCAACACTTAGCAGTTATGCTTGAGTCCCTTGACTAGTGCTACATCTTCAATGATGACATTACCAACTTTTAACTTGCCATATCCCAATGTGTTACCCATGCTTTCATCTCCAAAAGCAACCATTGGGCCAACCTTCTCCTCATACTGTGATAGCAGAGCCATATCACCAATCATATGATTTGAGCATCCCCTGTCCAGAATCCACATGACTTTATTTTCTTGTTCTTTTCCCTACATACACAAAGGTATTACTTCTCCTTTGGTACCCAAACAAGTTTGGGTCCACTTGGCTTAGAAACAGATTTATCAAAAATAGCATGCTTATTAGTTTCTTAGGATTAGTCTTCTTGTCACTGTTAGAAGTCTTAGAAACTGAAGTCTCAGACTTAGGTGACAGAGGTACCTTCCTAGCTCTAGGAGGATTTGAAGACTCTGGCCTTGTGTAGTGTGTGTGAATGTTGTGACTGATGCAACTATCCATGAATTGTCTTCTCAAATTAAAATAGCTAGTCATAACATTCATATTGCATGGCATACAGTCAAGTTTAACATAAAAAGGTGAATCTCTATGTCTTAAAGGCACAGAGCAATCATAGAATGGTTTAGCTACACTACCAGTTGGTTTCTTGCATGCATGAGTTAAGTGTTTAGTGCTAAAACAGTTTTGACAAACTTTCCTATGGGCATTTGGCATATAAGCATAATTGTTATTCTTGTTTATCCCTAGTTTGACATTCCTGTTATGTTTCTTATTAGCCACTTTCTTCTTAGATTCATTTTTCCCAGCTGAAACAAACTTCATAAACTTCTCAGGTCTAGGTCTACCTCCTACTGGCTCCTTGGCTTTTGGCTTGACACTCTCACCCTTAGAGGATGCTGGCTGTTCAGTGGACTGTGCCTCATCCTCATCATTCAACATTTGTTTAATGCGTAAGGCATCCTCATCAATCTCAAATGTTGGTTCTTTAAAAATTGGAGACTCGGTCTTTTTCAAAATGTGAGTTACTTCCTCATGAACAACTCTGTCATCTTCAATGACAGCATAGCCTTTCCTCTGTTTAAGAGTGTCATAGTCAAGTCCAATGGCAGCCTTGGGTTTAGCTTGGTTTCTCACATGATAGGACTGCAATAGACTATATGAGTTCTTAAAAGATTTTAGTTTGAATTCATTTTCACCTAGTTCATCCCTAAGAGCCTTCTCAACCTGACTAGCACATAGAACCTTATTCTGCAGATATTCAACTTCTTTCTTAAGGTTATCTACTTGTATAACAGTTAGCTCAAGTTCCTCATTTTTCTTGTTTAACAATTCATTTCTAGTAGACAGTTTAGCAATTTCTTCATTAGCAGCAGTCATACTAGTATGAATATTAAACATTTCAATAGATAGTTTTTCAACCATGCATTTATATTCAGAAACAGACATATCTATGGTAGTGAGAGATGGTACCTGAGAGTTAGATGGAGATTGTTCATCCTTGGAATCTGCCATCAAGGCATAGTTACAGAATTCTTGCTCTTCTCCATCACTATCAGAGTCATCCCAACACTTCCCTTCAGCTATGTAGGCCTTGCCTTGTGTTTGCTTTCTTAGAAGGGCCTCATACTTAGCTTCAAGCTCTAGAAACTCCTTATCCTTCTTTTTAGGCTTCTTGCATTCACTGGCAAAAAGCCCCAGGTCATTGCATCTATAACACCTTACAGATGACCTATCCACATGGCTGGTTTTAAATTTATTCTTGTTTGCTTTCACAAGTGTCTTGCTCTTGTTGAATGAATGGTTTTGGGGTCTAGGTTTGAAGGGTTGGTTTCTCTTGAATCTGATGTTTAGAAATTTTCTGGCCATGAAAGCATATGAAGTGTTTTCCATGCCATCTAGCTCTTCAAGAGTATAGAACTCTTCTTCTTCCTTCTCCTCAACAGGTTTAGTCACTTCACCTTCATTTTCTTCATCATCTACTATCTCCTCTATCCTCAGCTGACTTGTAGATGCTTCTAGGTCTTGAACAGATTTACTGACAATCAAGGCACATGATGTGTTTATCATTCTGCCTTAGTTGACTTGGATAGCCCTCTTCTGAAGCAACTCAATCTCATGAGTCTTTAAAACCCCATAGAGCACATCATATGTGACTTTGTTCAAATCTCTTTCTCTTAGAGAAATGACCCTTTGCTCTAGATGGTTTGGTGAAGACAATAGAAACTTCATGTTCAACTCCTTGGTGCTATAAACCATCCCATTCATCTGTAGCTTAGTCATTAGATTGTGAAACCTTTCAAACATGACAGTAATGCTTTCCCTGGTCTGAGCCATGAAAGCTTCATACTGTGTGACCAGTATCTGTTTCTTATTTTCTCTAACCTTCTCTGTTCCCTCACATAGCACCTCAATATGATCCCACATCTCCTTTGTTGTTTTGCAAGAGGCTATGTTAGCAAACATTGACAGTTCCATAGAATCTATGATTAATAACATGAGATGACTATCAAGAGCAACCAGCTCCTTTTCTGTCTCTATCCATTTTGATGGTTCTTTAGCCACATAGGATCTTGGAATAGTTACAGTTCCAACGGTCTTTTAAGGAATCTCCTATTGTGGAACAAAGGGACCATTCTTGAGTATCTCAGGATATAGAGGGTTAGCAGCGTTGATGAACAACAGCATTTTATTTTTCCAGAGGTTGTAATTCTCTTTGTCGAACTTAGGGACCTTCACTGTTCTTGTAGTCTTTGGTGTATTCATGATCTTTTTCTATTTTTAAATAAATAGTATACTTTGATACCACATGTTGAGTATTGAACGCAAAAAAGAATACAGAGGGGGGTGAATGGATTCTTGAACTTTTCTTGTTCTTGAATATGTTTGATGTATATAGCAAGATTTGTGTTATGTGTGTGTGCAAAAATATATGTGCGGAAAATGAACAACACAAGACACAATATCACTTTAATCTAATATTTATTAAATAAAGATTTGATACAACCTGTGAATACAAATGGTAGTATTCTCAGCTTCGTTTTTCTCAGAGAGATATACATCTTGAATATGTATGTGAAAAACTTAAATGCTAGAGTAGTGAGGCTGTATTCTTATAGAACATGAATACAGCCTACTTACTACAAATAAGGTAGCTAAAGAAATTTACTTTCTAATATGTCTATCCTTTTTGAGTAAGCATCCAAACGGCTATAGGTTTGACTTCTTGAGGTTCTTCTCAGATCCACTTCTTTAGCTCTTTGTCTCTTGTACATCTCTCTAAACTTCTTTGCAGGCTTTCCAAAGTACTTTACAGTTTGTGGTCCATAAAGTGCTTTGGCTTGTTGCAGGTTTCTGACTTGTACAATTTCTCCAGTATTTTGTCTCCAAGATTGTACTCGAGAAGTAACTTAGTGATTGATTCGAGAACTAGAATTGACTTGATAGATAACTCTGAATTCTTGAATATTGCAAACTTGACATATCGAATTACTTCTCGAATAGCTCTTTTCTTTAGGAATCCTTGAGTTATCGAATAGAGCATTTAACTTATCGAATCCCTGAGATATCAAATAGCTTTCTGAGTCTTTGAGATATCGAATGAACCTTGACTTGTTGACTCCTAGAGAAATCGACTGATGCTTTGACTTGTTGACTTTCTGAGTTCTCGAATAGAGTAGTAGACATATCGAATCTCTGAGATATCGAATGAGATATCGAACAGTGCATTTAGAGATAACGAATAATGTCTTATGAAATATCGAATCCCTGACTTCTCGATGGCCAGACTTCTCGAATATAACAAACATACTTCTCGAATTGGTACTTAGGCAAATCTTCATTCTCCAAAATCTAACTGTATTTATTTTGACAGTCTTGATCTTCAAGCTTGTGGCATGATCCTTGGAACTTCTTTCAAGCATTATTCTCCGACTTTTAATTACAGTTACACAGATATAAATTGATTCCTATTACAAGTACTACAACAAGTAGAAACTCTACAACTAGCGGTTCCCTCAGTTAAGAGGTCATATAGGTAATGCAAAGCATTACAAACAATTAGGCTTGTTATTAGATGTACTCAGGCATGCCTCTGTGACTAACAGGGCCTTCATTAAGGGGCTCCGTATGTGGACCAAACTAGGTCTAATTAATGCTTCATTAATTATGTCTTTAGGGCTTATTTTTGGCCCACATCATTTGTCCCCCTACTTTTAGGAAAACTGATCAGATTTTCGTAGAAGTTATAATTGTCTTTTTCGAGACTCGGGGTCCTTTTTATCCCTTACATGGGACTACTTAATTTTCCTACCCTTATATGGGAATTTAGTTTACAATAGTATTTCACGGGTATAGTCTTGATGTAAAGCGTAGAGTGACAGACGCATTTACGATGATGCTTAAACGATGCTGATCGGCACTAATCAGCCTTAAACGACGCTTAGACGATGTTAAGCGACGCTAAACGGTGCTAAACGGCACTAAATGGTGCTCGCGGCACTAACGATGCTTATGACACTAACAGTGCTATCGGCACTAATGGCACTAAATGGTGCTAATGGCATTAAAGAGCGCTAAAAGGCACTAAACGATGCAAAACAACGTTAGACGGTGCTAATGGCACTAAACGGTGCTAACGGCACTAAATGGTCCTAACGGCGCTAAACGACGCGAAAAGGAGCTAGACGATGCTAACGGCACTAAACGGTGCTAACAGAACTAAATGGTGCTAACGACGCTAAATGGCTTCGGCTTCGGCTCTGGTTTCGGATCCGGCTCCAGCTTCGGAGTGAGTTCCAGGTCGACGGCACTCAGTTGGCTAAAACAAGTTCCGGGTCAGCGGCACTCAGTCAGCCGGCACTCAGTCGGCTGAAGGCATTCTTGGCTTCTGGTTGGCGGCAATCAGTCAACCAATGGTGGTCCAAGACCGTAGAAAATTCATGGACTTTAAGATCGTCCAAATCTGATATCTAGAACTCAAGATATGGCCCAAACAGTATGGACGGTCGGATTGAGTTCCTAGTCGGCCTAAGGGCTTCAAATACCCCAATCGTCTAGTACTCAGTCGGCCAAGGGTCTCCAAGACTATGGAAAATTCAGAGAGCTTCGTGTGGACTGTAAGATCGTTCAAATCCGATATCTAGAACTCAAGATATGGCCCAAACAGCGTGGATAGCCCGGAGGTGTTTCAAACCCCATTAAGAGTTTCGTAGTTAATTGTTCTCAAACGAATCACCTTGATTGCTTGAAATTTCATGTTCGGAAGCTAATTCTGTGATTCAATCTTTCAATCATGTTTGAATCATGGATTCACAGCTGATATTGGTTGGCTGAGGGCTGTTTCAAGGTTGATAGAGGTGTTTTGAACATCAAGGTGATATTTCAAACATCAATTTCAAACTTTAAACACCTTCTCGATCGGCTGATGGCCTCTCGCAGAGGTCATTTGTCTGGAGGTCGGTCGGCTAGAGCCCTCCTCGGGAGCTCGGTCGGTTGGCTCTCGGTTTGCTGAAGGTCGATCATCAAGGTGAGACCTCGAACATCAACCTCAAGACTCGATCATCAACGTCAAGACTCGATCATCAACCTTAAGACTCGATCATCAACCTCAGTCGGCTGATGGCCTCCTCGAGAGGTCGATCGGCCGGTGGTTAGTTCGGGAGGTCGATCGGCCAAAGCCCTCCTCGGGAGCTGTCGGCCGGCTCTCGATCGGCTGAAGGTCGATCATCAAGGTAAGGCCTCGAACATCAATCTCAAGACTCGATCATTAACCTCAAGACTCGATCATCAACCTCAATCGGCTGATGGTCTCCTCGGGAGGTCGGTCGGCCGACTCTCGATTGGTTGAAGGTCGGTCGACCGGAGCCTTCCTTGGGTGGTCGGTCGGCCGGCTCTCGGTCGGCTGGGGTGCCTCGGGTCACCTCGGTCGGTCGGTCGTTGGTCAGCTGTAATAACCAAAATTTTTGAATTTGAGAATATTTTTATTTTATGAAAGAACACTACACCATAAAAGGCCTATGAACACATCTAGAGCCTATGTTGCCTTTGGATATGTTGCCTTTGCCATGCATGTTTTTTGCTAATACAACATTATCATTTTTATGTTGCCTTAGGTAGAAAAAATATGTTGGCATAAAATAAAAATGTTTTTGTGTTGCCGTAGGTCTGAAATTGTGTTGCCATGATTTTACAATGAACAAAATTTTATATTTTCTACTATGAATAAAATTTTTAACCTTTTTTCACATGGAAATTACTTTTTTAATAAAAATAATAAAATTATTTTATAAAAATCTAGAATATTCCATAAGAGAGTGAATATTTCACTAAACATGTTAAAACTTTTTAAGACGTGTAATTTTATTTTTATATTTATTAAATATTATTAAACAAAAATTTTAAAATATTTTTTTTCTAAATATATTTTAATATATGAATAAATAAAATAATATTTTCGTATATAATGTTTTTTGAATATATTAACAAATTATGTAAAAGAAATCATTTAGCAAAAAAAAAAAAGGAATTAAATATTTAATAAAGAAATAAATTATTTAATAAAGAAATAAATTATTCAAATGAAAATTAATTTTTTTTGGATAAAATAATCAAGAATTTTTTATAAAAAACAAGAATATTTCAATGGAAGTGAATATTTCATTAAGAATGTTAAAGTATTTTAAGATGAATAATTTTATTTTTATGTTCATTAAATATTGTTAAATAAAATTTTTAAAATGAATATTTTTTCTAAATATATTTAAATAAATCATTAAATTAAAATATTTTCATATATAATTAAAAATATTTGAATATATGATTTAAGATTATGTAAGAAGAATTGAATAATAATCTTCAAATTAATCTATTTTTTATTAAAGTAATATAAGTACAAAGTACTTGGATAAAATAATTTTCACTGAAAAAAATCGAGCGGCAAAAAGACCGCCCTTCTAATTCACTTACCACAAAATGGCCGCGCTTCATTTCTAATTCACCTCAGACAAAACTCTCCGAAATAAAACTCTCTCTCACTGCGCTCTCAATCTCGTAGTCTCACCCTCACCCTCGTCCTCTCGATTTCTCCGCAGATCGAATTCTTCTTCAATCTATTAGGTATTCTTCTTTCTCAATCGATTAGGGGTTTCTTTTAATAGATTTGTGCAAATCGATTAGGGGTTCAATCAATCAGGGATTTCTTCTTCAATTGTCTTCTTCTTGGGGTTTGAAGGTTTTTTTTTATTTAGTTTTCGAATTTGGCGGATTCTTTGATTTAGGGTTTCTTCAATTTGGGTACAAATTGGTTTTTCTTGTTCGATTTAACTCTTCTTCTTTGATGTAATTGTTCAATGATCGTTCGCTGTCTCTTGTTTCAGGGTCGATTTGGATTTATGTCATGGAATGTCGTGAAGGTGACAGAGAACTTTGTCTGGAGATGCAGTGGCAACTCCTCTCTACCAGATGTGGATGCGCTTCAATTGGGAATTAGGGCTGGAAAAGGTAAAGTTTATAGTTCAAAATGTTATCTGATTTGAATGTTATCTGTCTCTATTTTTAGGATACCTGAGTTCCTTTATGTGTTATACTCATATAAAATTCAGTGCCCAACTGCCCATATAGAAATGATACTAAAATGTTTAACAAATTTGGATTTCCTTTTGAAGGTATTCCAGGAGTGAAAGTGGCTCTGCTAGAAGAGTTCGGTGTTCGCTTAATTACCTACGATCTTCCTGGTTTCGGCGAAAGTGATCCTCATCCCAGCAGAAGCCTCAACTCATCTGCTCTGGACATCTTATATTTAGCAAATTCTGTTGCAATAAGCGACAAATTCTGGGTGCTCGGCCATTCAGTATGTCCTGTCACTTACACTGGCTAAACATTGATTTGGAGAAAGGCAGAGGTGAGATGTCACTTAGGAGTGATCTTTTTTTTTTGTATGACTAAAGATGTACACAATATCTGTAGGAGGCCATAACCGCAGATGAACCCAAACAATATCCCTCCTTCTCTCTCACACAGAAGTATTATTGTGTGTGTCATAATACAATAAACTGATGTGGCAACAGAAGAATATGACTTGGTTAGCAGTGATTGATAAGAGATTGCTGCTGAACAAGAATGCCTTTCGAATTCATAACCCTCCATTTTCTTCTTTTGCTATTTGCCATGATTGTATTTCCATCAGATGCAAGTGCCACTCAAAAATTTATGTTACTTATGCTCTTCCATCTCAGATGAAGCTTCTCGTAGTCACTTTGAATGTTTGCTTACTAGTTATGTAATGAGTTATTGTTTTTGATCTTGGAATAATTATTGGTATGTGTACTTTGAATTATGATGGATGTATTTTTCTTGTTGAAATAGGCCATATATTCAGATGAAATTCTTTGCTCATTGTGTAAAAAGGAGTACTTGGATTTCCGAGAGACTGTAATGTTTTTGCTATAAAATATTAGATTGTAGGCTCAAGTTGTGGTTGGTTGAGGTGTATATTCTCAACTAGTCCAGGTTTGTGGTTGGTTGAGCTGTACATTCTCAACTAGTCCAGGTTTATATGTGTTGGAAATTGATGGTTTTATTAAATCATATGTGCGAAGAGAGGAAGAGTTTTAGTAAGCATTAACCGTACTATAGAAGTTATCGTATGACTTGATCAGGTAAGGAGAGTAATCTATTGATGATATAAGCATCCTATGTTTATAGGGGGGCTAGTTCATTACAGGAGCAGTTGATCTTTTATTGTATCAATTGATTTCTTACATGCAATTCCATATTGTTATATGAACAGGTTGGTTTCAAAATGTTTTGAGGGGTCACTGCATCTATCACTAATTGGGACTCTGAGGGTACAACTTGTTGTATCATATTAGAGGATAATCTACTGGTAGAATTTGTTGAGCTTCCTGATACTTGTCAAGGTCTTTACTACTACAACATCTTAAGCAGAGTTGTTAGAGGAGCTCTAGAGATGGTGAGTCATTTTCCTTCAATAACAGATGTACACACCTGCTGTGTAAAAACTATAACCGCTATTTCATAACAAGTGCAGTGTTCCACAATTAATATTTTCAATAACAGATGTACACACCTGCTGTGTAAAAACTGTCTTATTACACACCTAAATTTGATGCTATCAACCACTTTGACTTGGACTTATATAAACAATAGTCCTTGTGCATTAGCAATGTTTAAAACATAATTAACCTTGTATTCTCTGTTTCTTTTGTTCTCATTTCTTCTTTTCCTTCTACACTTTTCTGGTACTACTATGGCAGCTAAAAGTGGTTCAAGTTTCCGTTTGTCCGCAACACCAGTCACTATTTTTGCTCATCTGCTAGTCATCGCAGTGACTACACTCGTACTTGTTTGGCTCCTCCACTTTCGGGCAGGCCTTGCATTTGAATCGAGGATTAAGGAGAAGATCTTTAATGTATTTTTCGACATATATACAACGTACTAGATTTTTTTTAAACTTTGTTCATGCTACATATTTTCTTGATTTTAATTCTATTCATCTCTTGTGCTCAGATGCATCCACTTATGATGGCTATTGGATTTGTTTTGGTAGCAGGAGAAGGTAAGATGTTATATGTCAGCTGTTTAGTTCATTAGTGCCATGTTTCAGCTAAATTTTAGAATAAAAGAAATTGTGGATGTTCTTCGTAAAATTCACAGCATTGAGTTTGTAAAAGCCGCTATAAAAACTGACTGAATATTTGTGTATTATTATGAATCAGCAATCATGTCTTACAAGACGGTCGCTGCAGAAAGAGAGACGCAGAAAATTGTTCACTTGATCCTGCATACCCTCGCGTTGACATGTGTATTTTGATTTGTTACTAAATCTCATATACTAGAATTTATTGAGTATTCCATTACAGAATCATCGTATTTAGTTTTGCAAATTAAAGTGTGTATCCGTAATTTTTATAGTGCAGCTTCACTTTCACTTACAAACTTATTTTGCTATAAATTTCAGGTAAATGTACGTGAAGCGACAATGAAGATCATGGGAGCTTTGTGCGACTATCTAGAGTAACAATGAAGGTGGTACTCCAATGACTGGTGGCACCAGCTCTTAGTACCATATGTTATGTTTTACGTCTTTTGCTATTATGTTAGACTTCCGTACTTAGTAATTAAGCTTGCAGTTTTATGACTGGTGGCACTTATGCCTTTTGCTCTGAATGTTGTTGTTGGTTGACTGTAATATTGAATCTGTATGGATTATTATGATGGTAATGAATGTCTGTTGTGTTCATTTGGTTATGGGAATGAATATTTTTAAATTACCTATTTTTTGTTTAAAATAGAAAAGTGTTGTCATTGAGGCTATAAAATGTTGGCAAAAAGTGAAAATAATGTTAACAAATGTTGCTAGCAAAATGTTGCTGCAGCTAAAATTTGTGTTGCCATAAAAGTGGGGCCCCACAGTGGTCCCTACAGTGGGCAGTCCCCGCAGTGGGCCCCATAGTAGGCCCCACATGGTCCCCACAGTGGGCCCAACTGGTGGGCCCCACTTTTTTGCAAAATATTTAAGCTAAAGGCAACATAATATAATGTTGGTAAAAACTGATATATTGTTGCCATAGCTAGTCTACGCCAACAGAAAACTGATGTTGCCTTAGAAGAGTAGAATGTTGCTTTTGACCCCAAAGGCAACGGCAAAAATAGCAACACCAGCAAAATGTTGCCTTTGGGGTTTTTTGGGCCTACAGCAACATATTTCGGGCCTACGACAACATTTTTTTGGTGTTGCTGTAGGCCTTTTATGGCGTAGTGGAATAATGTTTTGCATGGATGAATAGTGAAATACATGGATGAATAGTGATTTCGAGAGTCGAGAAATTTTTCACGTTACCATATGTCCGGGACAGGAATTGGATATTTCGAAGTTATACGAGTAATCTACGAAACAAATAAGTGTATGTAAACGCGATCAGAATTCAGAAAATTCGAACTTTATTTTTATGGAAAATTTGATCGAGCAGGGAAGAGCATATCAATGCAAACAAGACAAGAGAATTATTATGTCAAGGATTTTATTTGAATTATGATTTAAGAATTTAGAATGAAAATCTTGGAGTTCGAATAATAAGCGTTCTAGAAATCACTAGAACTTTAAAACAAGATTAAGAGATCAAGCGAACGTGAAACAAATTACGGATTAAAAACGTAACGAGATGAGAAACTTTACATGAGCATCTAGGGTTTATTATTACATGGAATTGGTGGAAAAGAAAACAAGAAAAGAAAAGAAAATAGAAGAATGAGGTGTAAGAATAAGAACTTGCCAACAATGCATCTTGTCACCACATTTCCAAATCACCACAAGTCTTTGACAAGTGTTTAGAGGGGGATTCAGGGCTGTTTATACATCACAAAATATCATAAACACATCACCAACTAGTCAAGGCAAGAGATTAAAGAGAGAAAAGAGAGAAAAACACCACCACCCCCCATTTTCTTCCATTTGGCCCACCCCATAAATTCAAAATCGAAACCCTACTTCCCAAGCTTTGTTTTTGGTGATCCATGGCTTAAATGAAAGCTACTAAAGAGAAATAGGTATGGTTAAAATCTTAGCTCCAAAGGATATTCATATCTATGTCAAATATTCATTCAAAGTGGAGGATGAATGGTAGTGAATAGTAACTAACATTGTTTTCTTACTTTGATCTTAAGGTTTAAGCTTTGTAAGGATTATCTAAGGCTTGTTAAGTGTTTATAAACACTTGTTAGTGTTGTTAAAGCTTCCACGAAGGTAAAAACTCTAACCCACCTTTGAGTTTATTTGAGTTTTATGCTTGTTTTGAATGTTATATGATTAAGAGATCATGTTTTAGTGTTTTGATGATTATTGGACTCTATAAATTATGGAAAGTGGAGGGTGTTGGATTGTATGTAAGAACCCAGATTTTTGAAGGAATTAAAAACTTTTATTATGTATTAAGTGTAGAAATGAATAGTAGTTACGACTACAATGTAACAGTGGTTCTAATGAATGATTATGTAATGGATTTGGATTCAAGTATTTTATATGCTATGAATGCTGCAATAGGTTGACAAAATTATATAAGAATAATCTATCATCGAAAGAGTAAGCTGTGGTATTCCAAGAAAGGAAATATTCTCATGTCATCCAAATCGATATCCGGTAGCTCTTGTCATCCAAATAGATATCTAGTATAAGTCTAGTGATTTCGTAAAAGAGATAGGGAACGCTCGAGAAAGCGCGAGAATATCTTTTTAAGTACAAGGAATAAAAGAGAGAAAAAGCAACGAATAGTGTTTTTGGAAGATTTTGGAATATTATCAGACGACACTATATAGAAGTATTCAGAATGGATTTCTGAGTTCGTATTAATGATCTATAGGCAAAATAAGTGTATGTAAATGATATCAGATTCAAAAAAATAGCAATTTTATTTTCTCCGAGATTTCCCTGGACACTGAAGGATTTACGGATTTATTAAAGAGATTTGAGGAATTTAAATTCAAGGATTATAAAGTAGGATTGGGAATGGTAGTATAAATATCAAGGAGGTTTCCGGTAAAACAATAACAAGAAATACTTGAGATATTCCTCCGAACGATCAATAAAATTGAGCAATAACCGGACAAAGAAACAAGCAGAGAGCCAAGATACAAGCATGTGCAAGTGGATAGGATCAAGTGACCAAGATAGTTACAAAGGTAACTAGCAACAATAGAAACCAAACCAACAAGTTAGCTTAATCTTATCATCTTACCACTAAACACCAACGCATGGCACATGATGATGCATTGGATGACCTAATCACTTTATTAAAGTGACTTTATGCTAGATATTATCATCAATAATTCACTTTAGCACATTAACCAAGCAACTCCATTCTCTTCATTTTCATTACATTCGGCCTATGCTAAATTCAAGAGAAGAAATCAAGCTTCCAACCATCAAACAATTCCAAGATTTAATAGGTGAGTACTACATTTCATAACTTAGATCTCCTATGAATCTTAGCTTCAAATTCCAATTCTTTCATAGGTAATAAAATCATCAAAGTTGATGATGAATAGTAACTTTCAAGAACTAATTTTGTTTTCTTGATTTCTTTGGTTGATCTAAGTTATATTAAGGTTATACAAGAGCTAATCAAGGCTTAGTAAGGTCTTTACACACTCCAAGGAAGGTATATCTCTTATGAACCCTAGATCTTACTTTGAGTTTATGAATGTTCTTGATGGTTTAGATGAGTTATGATTATGATGTTATTATAAGCTTGATTATGTAGTTGGTTTAGTTGATATAGGTGATATGATCCAAGTGATGGTTAAAGTGAGATGTTTTGGGCTTGTTAAGACATAGATGATGTTTATAAGTTGTTGGTTGGATTTGATATGATCTTGGTTGGTTGGAAAAATTTGGGAAAATGTGTAAACATAGTCGTCGTAATGCCAAAATTTCGTTACACCTTAAAAACCGTGCATCACAGTAGGTCTAATTGTCGAACCTTGATGATTACCTGACCTGCCCTTGTAGATCTCGAAGCATAGATCGTTTTGGCGCAAGAATCGAAACAAATGGACTTACGATTTAGGAGATATGGCCGATTTAGTAAAAGTCGTTCGAAACCGTAAGTACGAGTTCGTAACTGAAATTGAACCTCCTTAACATGAATAATTCAGTGGCGAATCTTGATAATTAAATAATAGAGATCATAGGGAAGGTGTGTAAGGAAACCTCATGTCAAACGGATCGTTTTTCGATTTTATAAAAATGTTAGAATCAAGGTTAAGTGCGAGGGAACCTTAAAAAGAACACTTGGCTATAACTTTGGAAAACCACTTAGAAAACGGATGATAAATCTCGAGCTATAATTTTTCCTAGTAAACGACCGACCTTAAAACTTATATGACTTAAAAAACATACCAAGTGTAAGTGTAATGACATGCCTTAATAATGAACAAGTGTCGGGTTACAACGGTGTTAATAAGAATTACACTAGAGTGTGCATAACAAGGTAACTTGAAAACGAGTTTTAACCTAAGTAAAGTATACACTTAGCTTTTAAATCGTTAAGTGATTAATCTCGAATATTTTGATTATTTATAGATCACTGGACTGACCCAGGACACACTATCCCTACCAGATTACTAGGCAAGTTTTCAAACCTTTTAAAGGCTGTTGTTGTGATAATATATATGATTTCTGTTATACATATGCCATAGCATGCATGCCTGCTTTCAAATTATATTGTGATACTGGTTTCATGATTTGATATTGGCTTATAAGCTAGAGGTGATATATTAGTTATAAGTCGGATATTGCTAAGATCCTTAGTGAAGGGCATATGATTTTCATCCTTCAAATATAGACCGGGAGTCGGTAATTCTGTATATGTTGTGATTATTTTCTGAGGAAAATATTAGATTAATGTTTTTCCATTATTTCTTTAATGAATGTTATTTTGAATATTCATTTGAGTTTTATTATTTAATGAATATTATATTGAATATTCATTTAAGGTTTGATTTATTTAATGGATATTATTTTGAATATTCATTCGAGGATTTATTTATTTAGTGAATATTTTTATATATTCATTCGATGGTTATTTATGAGCAACATTTTATATTAAGAATATTCTGTAAATAATTATGAATTAGCAAATAATTTTTTTAAAAAAAATTCATTTGATACTTTTAAACTAATTTTATAAATGATTTATTTTATTTAAAAAATTTCTTTGACCTTCAAATATTATGTAAAATATTCCTGAGTCTTATTATGATTATTTTTACCAAGGAAAGGTTCCCAAAACTCTATTTTTCCATTTAAATCTATCTTATAGGAAGATTTAAATGCTCGTTCAAAACTTCCAAAATATAAGGGAACCTTACTTGAGAACTGTTATTTATTATGTTTGACTGCCCGGTCATAAATATTTTGAAACTATTCCTTTCACTCTCAACTTGGTTGCTATTCATCAACTTGAGTCTTTTGTTACTTCCTCATCATTCGAGGGGTAAGATTGTTGGAACAAGTCGATATCCATTAACAAGCAACTGCTTGGGAAATATTGGTGAATTTTCATTTCCAACTAGATATGATTACTTTGTGGAGTCCTATCAACAAGTATTATACTTGGGGAAAGGGGGATGAACTTTACGTTTCAGAGTCATGGATTTACTCGAACTAGGAGTATTTGTGTAAGAGGTTGTGGGACAGTCCATCATTAAAATCGGTGTAAGAGGCTGTGGGACAATCCATCCTTGAAACAGGGTCCGAGTGGCGCCGGTCCCGTCTAAGCCCAAAGATGGCTAGGGAGATCCGGCGTATGGTGGTGTCCATATGTTCTTCCTTCTACTTGTAGATAAACAAATCTTGAGATGCACGACCTACGATTGATCATCGTAAGGTGGTGTCGTGTGGCACGACAAATACTCCAGTATTAGTTCATCATCCAAATCTGTTTATTTTCTGCAACATGTAAAGAGAAGAATCACTCATGATGGCAAGGTTTGAAAAATGTTCAAAACTAAAAGCTACCTTGAATTTACCTCGTAACTTCATCTTTTACATTATATTAGCACTATGTTTGCTAATGCATGGCATATGGTTTCATTGATATTTTAGAACTGTTATATATTATTGTTGTTCAGTTACATATTATTTTGGTGGGATAGTGTTCAACCTTGCTTTATCTATTATATCACAACAACAGCTAGGTCTGCTGGCCCACGTAAGGCGCACTCGGCGCAAGCAGGTGACAGCAATCGTAGAATTGCTGCTGATATCATAGTCGCCATTGCTGAGGTAGGAGCAACCAGTAGTCTAGTCTAGGTAGGTGGCAGAAACTATTAAATTATGCTGTAATCATTTTGGGTTGTAATAACTTATAACTTGTGGATCCTATGATTAGAGACTTATTTCAATTTCATCTCTAGGACTATAATTGCTTGTGTGATGTCATATTAGTGCGGGGTCATAAGATGCAGTTTATTTATTTTTATTCAAGTACAAGTATTATTTATGGAAAATGAGACCGTAACGACCAGGTCCCTGACCCCGGATCTGGGGCTATTACAGAAATGGTATCAGAGCGAGAGTTATATATCCTAGAGATGATGCGCCGTTATAATAATAAATTCACAAAGATAATAAGAACTCATGCCAAGTTCACCTAAAACCCTTACGGGAACTTTTAAGTATCATGATAGTAACATAGTTCGTATTGTGTAGGGGAGCGACATCTCTAACCCTGAGACTTTTGAGCGACAGCACGATGAGGACTTGATCCGGACTACGGACCTGGAGGAGGTCCAGGCAGATAAGGGTACCGAGGTTGTTACTGAAGATTCCGAGGATGAGGACTTGGAGGAGGACCAGGCCATAGAGGGCATTGAGGTGGTTGATTCTGAGGATGAGGACCCGAAGGAGGTCCAGGCCGCTGAGGATACTGAGGTCGTTGATTTGGGTTCCGATGATGAGGATCCAGAGGAGAGTCAGGCTATAGCTGATATTATGGTTATGGAAGAGGACACTGAGATGACTACTGAGCAGGTGATATATGGGGTCATAGAGCAGACAGTGGATGAGGGTGCTAATGGGGATATTGATGAGCCAGTTGATGATGCTATTGGCAGTTTGGGACCTCGCTTGCCCCCACTTCCTACTGAGAGAGCCCCTACCCCTCCACCATTACCTTCAAGCCCTTTTCACGAAGATTCTGAGGAGCCTACCCCTGAGCCACAGCAGACAGAGGCGGAACCTACAGCAGAGCCAGCTACCCCACCCCATATCCCGATAGAGAGAGTCCCAGTGTGTGCATAACTGGGTTATGAGCAGAGTTTCTACAGATTTAGCAGTGGCGGAGGCCAGGCTAGCAGAGTCCATGATGGAGCTAGCAGCTGAGAGAGCTGCCAGGATGAGATGCCAAGGTGGGGGGCATGCTAGGGCTCGAGCTATGCATAGGGCAGTGACCCACATTGAGCTTAGGGTACGGATGAGGCTTCGAGGCTTACTTACTGATGGAGATGGCAGGGTGTCCAGGATAGATGCTGAGGGGATCTTTCGCATTGCTATGGCGAGGTTTAGGGCTTTGGGCCGCACTGGTAGCTGATTTCAGAAATGGTGATGTAGTAGTCTAGTCTTCTTGTCATGTACGGACATAGTAGTGCCGACTTTTATGGGATAGTTTCATTGTATTTAGTTTCCCTTTTACTGACTAGACGGATAGACCATGTATGTAAGAACCCAAAATTTCGGTAGAATTAAAACTTTTCCTATTATGATGAAGTGCATCAATGAATAGTTTTGTGGATGAATAGTGATTTTGAGGATTAAGAAAAATTTTCATGCCACCTATGTACGAGACGTAGTGTGGATATTCCGAAGTTATACTAGTAATCTACAGAGTAAATAAGTGTATATAAATGCGATCGAAATTCAGAAATTCCAAATTCTATTTTCGTGTAATATTTGACCGAGCAGTGAATTATATATCAGTAATATCAAGAAATGAGATATTTAATTTGAGGAATTAAGGAGTTAATATTTTGGAATTTTATTATAAGTGATTTGAGAATTTGGAACGAAAACCATTGAGGAAGTGAAACAAACGTTCTAGAAACCGCTGAAACTTTACAATGAGATTAAGCGATTGAGCGAACGAAGCATGGATTAAGGATATGGTATATTAAGAGTCCAAGGAAGGATATATTATGAGAAAGAAAGAGGATTGAGAATAAACTCCTAGAATTGAGAAATAGAGAATGCTTGAGAAATCGGGAGAACGTTTTCTGAGATAAAGAGAAATAAACAAGGGATGTTGGAATTAATATTTATTCGAGGTATTGTGCCATATTAGAGCAATAATATGCAAAGTATAAGTTGTAACGTATTAATTTTATTCACGAGACAACAAGGAAATCAAATTGTTGGAAAAGGAAACAAACCAAGGGACTAATATGAAAGAAACAAAAGATGAGGACTTTGTTGTAATTGTTGTGGATAAGGAAATCAAAGTGAGCCAATGAGGTGTTGACAACACATTACAAGAAGATGCAAATATAGATAGATATTACATGTATTAAGTCATTACACATAACAAAACACAAAGAAAACTCCATCTCTCCATTTCTCCACAAGCTATCCAGGAGAACCAACCCTCAAAGAAAAATATATATCTCCATTTATATCCATGATAAAATCATCAAATTTTAACCACAACCTCTCCACTCCATGGGAAATATTCGCACAAAATTTCATGGCATTATAATGAGTGTAGCCTAGTTAAATCTCCTCCCCAATTTGAAGAAACAAAGTGTCCTGGTGCTTGACAGTTTCTGGGACGATTTTCAATCGGACGTATCTCCTTCATTACTCAATGGAATTTCGTGTTCTTTATATGGTTAGAAAGCTGTGAAGATGCTCTACAACTCTCATTTAGAAGCCTCGATCAGAAAATCTCGGTAAGGGCCTCGTTTTCCATGATCCTTCAGTCGGGTTCTAATAACTCCGAATTACTAACTTTGTTTTCTTCATTTCTTTTGATCATTCAAGCTTACCCAAGGCTATACAAGGATTATACAAGGTTTAGAAAGCTATTATACACATCAAGGAAGGTATAAAACTCTAACCACTCTTAGTCATGAAGTGTTTATGGTTTATAGTGTTAGATCTAAGAGTATTGGTGCATATCTTGGTTATAAGAGTTATGGATGGTGAAGATCTTGAGTTTAAATGTTGTTGATGTGATTTTTAAGCTTGTAGTTAGTGTATGTAACTCCATGTGTGCTATAGAGTATGATCTTCGTGGTTTAGATGATGGTTGTGATGTATACATAGGATTCTTGAATGGTTAAGCATGATAACAAGCTGTGTGAATTTTCTGGGAACATGTACTGTCTTGTAGGAGGGTTTAGAACCCCTAAATCTTATCCCCTGAGGTCCTAATGCATATGGTTGGAAAGGTATTTGAATGTAGTTTCCAGAAATATAAGGTTCATGACTAGGTGATGTGTAGATTTTGAGTTATGGCCTGAGAAGTGAAGAGTGGTTCTGGAATCCGAACTGCACTAAATGGTCCACTTGTGAGCCGTCTTTAATCCCCTAAAAATTTATGTAGGATCATGGAAACATTAGGGGAGCTATTAATTGCAGTGTCGAAGGTTACCGAAAAAGAATTGGATTAAAATATGTATTTTTCAATTTTATAAAAATGTTAGAGTAAAATTCGCGCAAGTGAAAAAGTCGTACGAGGAGTTAGTGGAGTATGAATTTAAGGGGGGATTGATACGCTTCGAATATGGTAACCAAATTAAGGCGAATAAGTGACGAGCATAATCGAGTGATGACATGGACCTATAGTGGGGCGAGAGAGTCATAAGACGAAGTCACTAAGTTAATTTTGTGTCCCCTAAAACCTTGTAATTAAAGAGGGTATTGTTAAGGTACTAACGAACGACTATTGGTTATGTATAGATCATCATTCCACTCCGCAAGCTCGACCACCCCAACCGTACCAAGGCAAGTTTACTTTTCAAAACTTATATATAAGGATTTTCACTGTATTGTTTGTGGCTTTCAAAGGTATTATATGCTTATGCTTTACGAGATTATGTTGAAGTTTGAGATTTATGCATATGTGTTGTACACCCTTGAACTTAGAATGAAAGTATTTCCTTCGGACAACGACTCTAGCAATAGAGGTCGTAGCGGTCCAAATATACTATTGACCGGGGAGCGGTATATTATTATATCGTGATTAAATTGCGAAAACCCGAAGAGCCATTCGGGAAGTATCGTATACTTAAGTATTTATTATTTTTACATTATTATAAATACTCAAGAATATCTATCTTGGATCAAAAGTTTATTTTAATTAAATAATTATTTTATTAATTATTAATATTAAATCTTAAAATATAATTTATTAATTATTGTTCATTACTTTAAAGACAAAGCTAATCGAAGATACCTTTAGCACTTTCACACTCGAACTCTTTCGAACTCAAAACATTTTCGAAAACCCCCGGTCAGGTTTTGCTTCTTGTATGATTTCAAGAATTATCGGTCGACTGATGTCGGACCTCAATTGCTCAGTTTTCAATCAAAATAAAGTTTTTAAAAGAAAAAGAAAAAGGGACTCTGGCAGGTGTGGGAACCGTTGACGAACGATTCCCGGGATGTGTAAGCGGCCGTGAGCCAGGCGGTCCATCAATTATTATTCCGGCCCAAGTGTTGCCGAAGGATGATTACGGATGTAGTTTTCATCGAGGGTGATTACGGATGTAGTTTTCACCCGAGGATAGTTACGGATGTAGTTTCTATCCTTCTACCGGTAGAGAAAACCCGCGGATTATTGGACTTGGTTGTGGCGACTGATCATCGTCAATCCTTGTCAGGTTTTTATGTTTTCTTCTAGTCCCATCCTCCACTTTGGAAATATAATCAAACACTGCTTCTTGGGTCTAAGTTCCAAGTTGCCGATAGTGTGATTTTTGATAAGAAAAATATTGACATCGTGCAGTATCTAGAACTGCAAGATTTTCTATAAAGATTATCACGTGTTAGTACACTCTTGCAATTATTCCAATGAATGAAATGTTTTGAATGAGGAACCTTCTAAGCTAGTGGAAGGAAAGAGGTTTGCAATGATGTATTCCCTGTACAGTATGTTAACCGTAGAGTGTTTTGCCGAAAATGATATACTCATATGTATATATATTTTCAAACTTGAGATATATTGAAATGAGAACCGTATAAAGGGTTCATATGTTATTCTTAAAACTCCTTAGTGAGTATAAATGTTTTATTCAAATATTGTCCAATTATGTTTTGAAATCTGAGATATATACCCATACAGTTGGGAATGTTTTCGAAATAAACCACTTTACTATATTTTTAAAATGGTGAACTTGCTTAGCATTATGTAGCTCATTCTTGCTTTATAAAACTTTTTAGAAAGAGAAGAATTGGGTCGGTTAACTCCGCACCAGCAAAAAAGGAGTAGAAGATTTACCCCGGAGATGATTTAGTTCCTGATAAATACTACAGAGTAAGTCTGATAGGTTTTCAACTGTAATAGTAAGACTCGTCTTCAAGTGTAGTTGTATAAGTGGAAGTGCGTAAGATTCTGGATTGTACAGATGAATTGTAATATTTAGTGGTACTTTTGATTATCGTTTCTGAGGGTCTAACTTGTTTGTGCGTAAGAATGAGGTCTGGATGTATGTATTGTTGAGTTGCAAAGTTAATACAGGTATGATATGGTTGGATGGTGATGTGACGACCTGAATCTTTGACCTCAGATTTGGGGGTGTCACAGAAATGGTATCAGAGCGATAAGTTGCAGTACTCAGAAACGAGAGTGTTGAGAGTTAAGTCTAAGTAGGAGAATGACATAAGAGATCGTAGTAAACTATTTCTTGGACTACCGGAAGAGGTACCGGTGAGTAGAAGGGACTGGAGTGTTTACTGGAGGTATTATACTAGGGTTGATTGAATCCTTAGAGACCTTCAGAATGATGAATAGAGGTTTGAGAGTCGTACATGACCTATCATAGGTAATGATATAGGGAGCAGAGCGAAACCTCAAGAGCAGCTGAGGTAGAGGCGATATTGCCAATATGATCGGGTGACTAGGCTGGCATAAATTTTGTGGCCCATAGTCCTCCACAGTTTAGGAGGCGGCATTTTAAGAATCAAGGAGTTTAGACTTCCCTACATAATTAAGGGTACTTAGTACTTGGAATAATGAAAGCCTTTTTCTTTGGCTACAAGATCCGATTTTCGATAAGTAACGGGTTACCTGAAAGTTGGTCACTATGTCGTTGTGGATTTCATTACCCTTGATGGCAAATTTTACATGTGTTATACGAGAATGTTATCATAAGACGAGCGTGCTAGATAATTCCACGCATGATTCGGACGCTAGAGCATGGTAGTTCAACTTAGAGAACAAACAAGTGGGATTAACAAAGGGACTCAAGAGAAGTTGAATATGGTTGCAACGAGCGATACAGTGATCTCAGGGTCTACCAAAAGAAAGACCAGTGGGTCTAGAGTGGGATCCTTTGATAGAGATGTTATCAGGGATTACGCTTATATGTATTGTAGACCTCAATATTTTTGGTATATGTTCACATACACACACCCGCCACTGAACCTATGGACTGCACTGAGATCCCTGAGAGATCTCTTTGATCTGTTCCCAGGGGGAACTGGCCACTTGTGATTCATGTCGGAAAGCATGAAGTAGGACCCTATGGACTTAGTAGGTGTCCCCGGAATGATGTGAAGCTTGGTCTTCAAGATAAAGCACGGAAATAACAGATATATTTGTGAAACCCCAACTCGATAAATGATTTTAAGATGATGATTGAGAGACGCACTAGTTGGTGCCTTGTATTACGAAGACGAAGAGATGGAGTTACCCTCATAATGGTGATAATGAGATGCACGAATGATTATTAATTTATTTTGGAAACTACCGGCAGGTGCACTACTTCATTTTAAACTGTTCACTAACCCTGTTACCTCGATTAGTTTATATCAGGTAACCCTTCTAGCTTTCTACTTCAAACTTGTGGAATAACAACCAGTGAGATACTTTCCCTAAAGCAGGACTTACCCGAAGTAATTTTATTTGATCCATGAACATTCTATTCAAAAATTTATGATGATCTTGTTCGGCTCAGGCCTATTTACGATTTCTTTCAATTATCTAAGGAAGGTTCAACAAATATTTCCTTAATTAATCGATGAATATTACTTAACGAATACTGATATTTAATTGCTTCTTTCATACTTGTACTCTTTAGTTGAGCTCATAAATATTTAACAAATTACTGAGGACACGGATGATCTAATGCCCAGACATCCCTCATGAATTCTTTTCTTCTATTCAAGATAAGATTGTACATCGTACATTGAAATCATAGTAAGGATATCATTTTGATATTGGTATTCCGAATTTAATTCTATTGTAGGATCTGATAGAGCATGTGTACGAAGGCACCCTTGGGTGGACCGTTTCACTGATAAGTAATATTTCATGAGAGGTCATCGATTGTTCCGATACCTAGAACATTCCCTTCAAAGTCTGTATTTTCCTTTTTCAAATTTATTAACCTCTTATTTCAATTCATGGTCCGAGTAGCCTAAAGTTTCTTCAGTGGCTACGATGTTGAAATTCCGTTCCAGCTAATTGAAACTGGCTAGTCGATATGTCAATATGAATGAATAGTTGATTGTTCTAACTAGTCAAAATTGTAATGTTGTGAAGAACACCTAGCTAATTATCCTAGCTAGTGGTGATGTCTCAAACAGGTGAACTAGCCAATTTTGTCTAGCTAGTTGCTAGTGTTTCTTGAAAAGGACTAGTTATTGTTTCACTGGTCGAACTCCCAATTTAATTTATTCAGCAATTCTGCCATGCATTTTGCCTACGGTAAAACATGATGATGAAAGTTCGATGAATAACTTGATTGAGACCTAGTGAGGTCGCCCACTCGACTTGAACTCTTACCCATCTTCGCATCAGACTTTATATCGAATATTTTACTCTTTCATTCATACAATGAGAATTCATTTGAAACCATTGATTACTTGAATGACAAACTACTTCATTCTTTAATTGTCATGGAGTAGAATTGCTTTCTATTGGCTGACCTTCATCAATGCGACTTTAGATTTCCTCTTATTATTTAGAGGAAAAGTATCCATCCGATGTAAGAATTGTATAAGGACCGTCTTTATGACTTTTGTATCCAATAATCATTGCCCTCGTGCAACATTCTCTATGATATCATATTGCAGAATTATCAGAACCTAAAGGAATAAACCTTGTTTTATTCTTTCTGTCTATTCTTACATCTCCGAAAATCGAGACTCCTAGTATTTGGAGACATCAACATTCTTGGAACATCCAATGTGGAATTCTTATTGAAATTATCTATTGGACCTTGTTATTTTGAAACCATTCCTTTCAAAGTGATGACTCTAAGGTGAACGGGAGGTACAATTATGAACCGTTACACCAATATGAGGTCAAAAATCAAATGTTGTAATTGTGCAGCCAGAGCGTTATGCCGAGTAATTATTAAAGTAGAAATAACCTGTCCGGGCATACCACAAGACCTTTAATATTGGTGTGGGGAAAGTTATAAGAAATGATGAGGTGGTTGGGGAGCACGCTCCTACCAACTATTGTCAGGATGTTATATTAATGAATTCTGGAGTTACCAAGCCTTTTCCTGATCCAAGAAATGCAAATCGATTGCGATGTAAAACATATCCTTAGAGGAAACTACCTGGAAGTGAGATAGACAAGAAAGGAAGAAATATCGTGGCAAGAACGTGAAGCTTTACTTAGCTTAAAGGGATTGATGCAAATAGAGAGATGTAAAGTTTAAAAGGCCCCTAATAGCAACTGGATGCATGGATATATCCCAATGATCCTTCAAGATTACCACCCAATCAAGTTTATTGGGAATCGCAGCAGCATGCAGGCCTCAGGCTGATTGGTTCCAGTTGTGAAAGAGGACGAGCGTATGACATCTTACATACACCATCGAGAATCGATACCCCTAACTGGAGATGTAGGAATTGTTGACCAGTTAAAACGCGTAGTTGTCTTTCAAAGATAAGGTTGAAAAGCGGGTTTCACCAACTCAAGATCGACCTCTGTACTGTACCAAAGTTGGTATTTCACACTAATATAAATGTTATAAAATTATGGTAGTATCATTTGAGTGGACTAATGAGTCAGAAGCCTTTATGGATTAATGAACAAAGTTTTGGAATGAAATGAGATATTAGCAACAACCTCGTTGTTAGCTATACTTGATGATAAAAAGAGGACTTTGAGGGTCACGATGATGCGTCTTTCAAGAGTTTAAGAGGTGTGCTGATGCAGTAGAAAAGGGATGATAGCCTATACTTCTAAACAACATAAAGGTTACGGGATAGGATATACTAACCGTGAGTCTGGGTTAGTCATGATGGCGTTCACGCATAAAACTGAGACGTTAACTTTATGAGAAAAGTGTGAAAATTTTTCCACAAGTGCCATAAGTATATCTTCATATTAGAACTAAACATAAGAAAGAGAAGGTGACGAAAGGGAGGAGGGAGTATAATGGAGAAATCTGTCATTACCCAGGAAAGGCCAGTGTAGTGGTGGCCGATACCTATAGAATGGATTATTCGAAATTGGAATTCAGTCAGTATTGACCAAGAAAATAAAGTATATACAATAAAGAATAATGTTAGATGAAAATGACTAAATTATGGGGAAGGACAAAGATGTACAGAGAATTAAGAGAATGTTTGGCAAACGGATATGAAGAATGGTATTGGCAAACTATTAAGTACGAACGCAACATGTCAAAAACAAAATAATAGAGATCTAGTGGATTAATTCCGCCTGTAGAAAATCTTGAACGTGGACAGAATTATAATGAACTTCATGAGTAGGTCGCCGAAGACCGAGCCAAGAGATGGCCCTAGTTGATTTATAAATGTTGGACCAAGTGATTTACCTACGAGAGACTTTCCATTTAGAAGATTATCGATTTATATACGGAAGAGATGGTGGGGCAATATAAAACTTCTGCAGTGATTACGTCAGATAGAGACTTAAGGATAAACTTCGAATATTGAAGGTGCTTTCAAGTATAATTAATAAAGAGATTGAGCGTATGTACTACTTTGATCTGTGGCTGACGGACAGGGAAGAAGAATTATCCAGACGATCGAATTTATATTTAGTGTCGTGCCTTAGATTTCACGGGGCAGTCGAGAATAAAAACTTATCCATGAAATGAATGTTGTTATCACGATCGTCACCATGCAAACGTAAGGACGTCTCTTGTAAAGCGTACTGCGAAAGAAGAAGTTTCGCTTTTCTTGCGTTACGAAGAAGTCAAGGAACGAGGGACATAGTAGCTGAACTGGTTTGACGTATACCGAAGACTATATAGTATCCATAGCAAGTGGTAACGGCTGACGGGAGGCAACACATGCGTGCTAATCAGGCCAAGGAATATGAGGAATGCCATGCATATAACGCCTTAGAAATTTCAGAATATTTAATTACTAAAAGTTATTTATTTTATTATTAAATATAAATTATGTGGTGTGTGAATTGGTTGAGGAAGTATTATATTGTGGAATAATATTTGGAGGTCAGATTGATATTTTATATGTGTTATGTAAGCCCGGCTATTTTAATTATAATTTTTTGGGATTTATTTCCTAATTAATTTCGTTATATTTACTCTCTGAGAATTTTATAAAATCATTGGAATTAGTAAAAATTATGAAATCTTTTACATTATTAACTTTATTAGTTTATATGACTTTTAAAAATAATTGGTGAATTATTTTTGGTTTTGAGGATTTTAAAATGATTTTACGAATTATTTTCCAATTTAATGGTTTAATCTTGTAAAATTCGTATTTAATTCGTTTTAAATCCTAAAAATATTTTAAAAATATGTGGGTGATCGTAATTTTACATTCTTTATTTCAAAATTTTAAAATTTAATGTCCTATCCATTTTTATAATTGATGTCGATTTTAGGGAAGGTTTTATTTATTTTTTTCAGAATTGTATAATCCTTAACTCACTTTATTTCCTATTCTTTTTCCCCAAATTCTTTAAGTCCAAATCCCTAATTTCATTCCTCAAAACCGGGCATAAACATCAGTTTCTCTTAATCTCTCGACTTCTCTAGAGAGTCCTCTCTCGGTTCCTTTCAAAAGGTTTATTCCAATTTCCTTCTCATTTTTTTTTCTCGCCCCAATCTCTCGGTGTTGTGTTGTATCTCTTCCCCGTGAGTCCACTTCTCTCCTCTCCCCTGTCAAGAACGTGACTGTGAATGTTTATTCACTGTGTGTGTGTGTAATCCCGAACTGGGTGTGTGTGTATATACCTGTGTAAGTGTCCATGTGTGTGTGTTCGATAGTACTGCTGTGTGTGTACTTTGGATGTAGTAAAGGAACGTGTGTGTGGGTGTTCTTGAAATGGGTTGTGGGTCGACTGATTGTGTTGTGGTGTGAGTTAGTGTGGGTGAGTATATATACCTGTTCGTGTATGTGTACATAGGCCTGGAATGTTTGTGTGATGGTTATGTTGGTCGAATCAATTGGGTTAATTTGGAAGTTCACTTGCTGCTGTTTCGATTATGGCCTTTGTTACTTCGATTATTGTGGTTAATATTAGTTCGATTATTGACATTAATTCAGTGCTCTGTTTGACTGATTTTGTGAAATTTCGAATATATTGCAATTCTGTTCGAATAATTTAGTAAGTGTGGAATTCCGAGTTGGAAACCCTAATTTTGGGTACCCTCGGGATTTTGCCCCCTCGACGGTGATTTAATTTGAGTCGAGGGTATAAAACGGCGATGATGATTATTTTCTGAGCCAAAAATTATTTAATAATTAATATTTGTTATTTATCTAATAAATTGTAAGTTTATTATCGAGTTGTTATTAATTGCTTAAATTGTATCGGATTATAAATCAGTGAGTTGGAATGTGACTTGGGATTGGATAATAAATGTGGATTTGATTGGTAATTGATATTTGTGTTGGTTGTGTCGGCTGTATCCCGACTGGCAGTCCCCCGTATAAAGGGGATGCCGTCAAAATTCTTCTAAAATATATATTAAAAATCATTTCTTGGTAAAGAGTATGCATGAATATATAATTTATACGAGTTGTGAGTCGGGCTTCATATTTTAAAATCTATGTGGTATGTGCTTACGTGGTTATATGATTAAATACTTTTGTCTGTAGTTTATGTATTGATATTATATAATTAAATAAACATAAATTAGGGAACTATTCGCAGGGGTAGACTAAGTGGAATGTTTATATTGATTAGCGAGTATTAGACAGGATTCTGAAATAGTGTTATATTGTGTGTAGATCCCGTGGATAAAGGGAAGGCTAAAGCTGAGGACGTAAAGACGCTTCGGATTCTGTGATTTTCTATTTAAGGCAAGTAAATTGCTTCAATTACCTTTCAAATGAGTTATGATTATAAAAGTCTGATTCATATGCTTATTTAAATTACTCTTGCTATAATTGTTCGGTTAATTTCCCGAAATTGCGAATACCTAATGGTTATACCCAAATTGATTCTATTGATTGGTTGATTCTTTTAGTGAATTGGTTACATCCATATCCCTTGCAAGCATATTGTTCCACCTCTCTTTCAAGTAAACCGCTTCACTTATATTTCCAGCGAATTATGATTATCATAACTTGATTCTTATGTAATTGATTTATCCTTAATATAATTGCTCTGATAATTTCCATTAATTATGAATATTCAATTGTTATACCCCAGGTTGACTATATCGTTTTTGTTAATCCTTTTTGTGACTTGACTCTAGTCAATACCCCTTTTTGCCATATCGAACTTGTCGATATTTAATTCAGAGATTACCCGACCTTGTTCTATTTGGTAAGATTTGAGATGTTGACCTGGAACGAAAGTGTCCAGGGTGTTTGGCAGTTGAGGTAGTCGATTGTTCCGACACCTGATGTCTAGTTATAGGATTGGACTGTTAGTTTTTTTAAAATGTGGACCGTAAGGGTCGGACCAGATTCGTGGTCAGAAAATTATTAAGGCCAATGTGTGCCGTGGATCCATTAAGGACATTGCTGTGTGCGTTTGTCCGGGGTTAGTGCGTGACTGATCAGCAGCCTAACCTTATAATTGTTTTATTTATAAAATGCATGATAGTCCAATCCGCTTCTATTCTATGATTCAGATAAAAGATGAACCTTTAATTGAGATATATATTGTTGATTGTTAATTCTTAAAAATCTTGCAGACCTATCAGTTGTTGATGTTTTAATTTCATACATATATACTTGCTGAGCGTTTTGGCTCACTTGCTTGCTAATTCTGTTTCCTCAGCTAAGCCAGAAGATGTCTAGAAGAAGTGGCCCGTCGGGTTGGGGTAGTCACCGAGGCAGTCAGAGGGTCGAGGCGGTTGGCTGGGTAGTGGCATATACCTTGGTTTATATTATATCTGTATTTGTAGGCAGATTATCATATTTAATGGGTTGTATATTATTTGATTCAGTTCTGGGTTGTAATAACTATTGGTAGTTGTTTCATACAGTGACCTGTGTGCGGTCTGGGTTGTTATGGTTTTATTTCCTTATGGTTTAGTATATCTTGTGCATGTGGACTATTTTAGTTATACTTAGTTGCTTGAGCAGGTGATTAGTCCGGTTTATGATTACATCATGCCGAAATTTCTAAGATTTCCCCTATATCAATATTTAATTGAGTATAAATGTTTATTATTATTGTGGCCATGTGAGGGTGTTACAAGTTGGTATCAGAGCCACAGGTCACAGTCACTGAAACAATTAGGTGGGGAGTCGGGGTAGAGTTCTAGGAAAGGTTAGGATTGTTTCGTGAGAGATAGGAAGTCTAATTATATTATATATATATATATGTGTATACTTCAGGCACCTGCTTCTGGTTCCGATTCAGACCCGGACGAGGATCCGGAAGGAGGGGCTTCCGTACCGCAGCAGATTTCCCCAGGGGTTATGCAGCCGTTTGTAGGATCGCAGGGCTCAGTGAATGGGCCAGCATACCAGTATACTCCTCAGCCTGTCCCATATCATGTGTACGAGCGAGTGGCCCGAGAGAGGGACTATCTCCTAGGGCAGATGGCAGAGTGGAGGGCTATGAGGGCTGGGGAGGACGAGCGGGCTAGAGATAGAGATAGAGCGGTGGCTGAGCTGGAGGATGTCCGGAGGCGAGTACGAGCTCTTAGACGTGTTGTCATTAGGCGGGGACGGATGAGATCCCGAGATGAGCCGGCATTTGTGACACAGCAGGTGACCCTAGGTCTGGTGACGGCAGAGCTGGAGAGCATTTTGGGATCAGCTTGGCGGGGAGAGTCGGATGACGATGATGACCAGTGATGATTAGGGTAGTATGATGATGTGGTATTTAGAGGCATGTTGTGGCAGTAGTAGTATGTCAGGATTTGCAGTACGACCAGTTTTGTTGTATATATCTGTTGTACTGTGACTAGATGATAGCAGTCTTCTCTTTTAGTATTATGTTGTACCCTTATCGAAGCGTTGTTCTTACGCTTGTATCTGATCTATCTATATATATCATTATCACTTTTGCAGAACTGTGTTAAATTTCCTTATACTGTCATTTACTTAAGCATCTTATTTACTGCTCGTTTCATATTTACTTTCAGCACCATTTCCTTTCTAGTATAGTTTTTACTTTCGA
Organism: Saposhnikovia divaricata; assembly: GCA_036435485.1. Classification (NCBI taxonomy): domain Eukaryota; kingdom Viridiplantae; phylum Streptophyta; class Magnoliopsida; order Apiales; family Apiaceae; genus Saposhnikovia; species Saposhnikovia divaricata. The sequence continues at coordinate 66,063,922 of CM071598.1, forward strand.
TACTATGTTGACCTTAGCAGTATGACTATTGTTTCTTTATTGCACCTATTGAACGTTTGTGAATACCTTGTGTAACCTTGGATTAATATCCTATTGCACCCTGTGAATCAATTGTTGACCGGAATATTGGTTGGAGACCTCGAATTACCTTTCAGTAATATATGCATTGTTTGTTTAAGTTGGAGCATGTTGAGATATTATTTTCTGAACCTGAATCTAATATAATTGTTCATTGATTTCAGAAATATGCCACCCAAAAAGAAGAAACAAAATACCCGAACCCCCGATCAGGGTGAACAAGCTAATCCACCCCCTGTTGGTCAGATGGACCCTGCCTTAGCACAAATATTACAAACTCTTGTTCAGCAGACTGCTACTCTGGCACAGCAACAGCAGCAATTACAGCAGCAATTGTTGGCACAACAGCAACAACAGCAACAACAGCAACAACAGCAACAACAGCAACAACAGCAGCAGCAGCAGCAGCAGCCACCTGTTCCTCCGGTGGTTACTTTTAAGTCTTTCCAGGCAGTAAAACCTCCTGAGTTTAAAGGAACAGCAGACCCAGTGGAGGCGAGGTCTTGGTTAAAAGAGATGGAAAAAGCCATTGCACTGGTGGGGGTCCCAGCAGACAAACAAACTGAATATGTAAGTTATTTCTTGAAGAATGAAGCTACTTACTGGTGGGAGTCGGTGAAGATGTTGGAAGCTACTGAGGTGATTCCTTGGGAGAGGTTCACAGAGCTATTTTTGGAAAAGTATTTCCCCGACTATATGAAAGACCAGATGGAGATGAAGTTTTTGGAGCTGAAACAAGGGAAAATGTCGGTGACAGAATATGAAACCAAGTTTACGGAACTAGCTAGGTTTGCTCCGGCCTATGTGGATACGGAGAGGAAGAAGGCTAAGAGGTTTCAACAAGGATTGAAACCGTGGATTCGTACTAAACTAGCAGTTTTGGAGTTGGAGACTTATGCAGCAGTGGTGCAAAAGGCCATGATAGCTGAAGGGGAAAGCGAATTATACTTCAAGGAAAAAGAAGGAAAGAAAAGGAAGGCTGGGTCAATGGGGGAACGACAAGAGCAAGGCAGTTCTCAGAATGTGCCAAATAAAAAGCCAGGATTCCAGCCAGGAAAGTATGGGAACCCTAAGAAGCCGGGATCAGGGAATGGGGGCCAAGGAAATAGAATTCAAGATGCGAGTCAACAGAAATTGGTTAGGCCACCCTTGGCAGAATGCAAAACTTGTGGGAAGAGGCATCCGGGGGTGTGTACAAAGTTGGAGGTGACGTGTTTCAAATGTAATAAAAAAGGTCATTATGCTCGGGAATGCAAGGCAGGAATTGTGTGTCACCGTTGTGGGAAGCCAGGGCATATAATGAAAGACTGTAAAGTACCTGTAGTGAAACCTCCAGTTCTGGCTAATCCAATACTGCAAGCAATTGAAGCACCCCCAACATCAAGTATCAGACCAGTGGCGAGGACTTTCAACATGACTCTGAACGAAGCTATTAAGAATTCGGATGTGGTAGCAGGTACGCTCCCTGTAAATTCTGTTCAAGCTAAAGTGTTAATTGATTCCGGGGCTACGAAATCCTTTATATCCAAAGAATTTGTTCAAAAGTTAAATTGTGAGGTATGCATGTTACGTGAAGCTATAGTTATAGAAATAGCTAATTCAGAACGAATTCCGGTTACTCAAGTGTGTCCTCGTTGCAAGATTGATATTTCAGGGCATTGTTTCTACGCTAATTTGATACCATTTCAGTTAGGTGAATTTGATGTTATCTTAGGAATGGATTGGTTAACAGAGAATAATGCCCAAATTGATTGTAAGAATAAGAAGGTGATCCTTAAACCCTCTGATAATGTAGAAGTTACCTTTAGGGGTCAGAGGCAGACTAGGAGATTTTTAACGATCATTCAGACAAAGAGGTTGTTGAGGCAAGGATGCGAGGGCTATATGGCTTATGTCATGGATACTAGTCAAGAGGTGCCTAAGATAGAGGAAATTCCAGTGGTGAACGAATTTCTTGATGTTTTTCCGGATGAACTTCCCGGTTTACCTCCGGATAGAGAAATAGAATTTGCTATCGACTTAGCCCCAGGAACTGAATCAGTGTCAAAGGCTCCCTATCGAATGGCACCTGTAGAGATGAAGGAATTGGCAGTCCAATTGCAAGATCTTTTGGAGAAAGGTATTATTAGACCTAGTGTATCGCCGTGGGGAGCTCCGGTATTATTTGTAAAGAAGAAGGATGGAAGTATGAGACTGTGTATCGATTATCGGGAATTAAATAAGTTGACCATTAAGAATAAATACCCTTTGCCAAGAATTGACGATTTATTTGATCAACTGAAAGGAGCAACTTGTTTCTCGAAGATTGATTTGCGGTCAGGATATTTTCAATTAAAGATTAGATCGGAAGACGTTCCAAAAACAGCGTTTCGGACTAGGTATGGGCACTACGAGTTCTTAGTGATGGCCTTTGGGTTAACTAATGCACCAGCAGCATTCATGGACCTAATGAATAGAGTCTTCAAGAAGTATTTGGATAAGTTTGTGATTGTGTTTATAGATGATATTCTGATATACTCGAAGACCGAAGAAGAGCATGCAGGGCATTTGAGAATAGCCTTAGAAACGTTGAGGAAAGAGAAATTGTATGCGAAATTTTCCAAATGTGAGTTTTGGCTGAAAGAGGTGCAGTTTTTAGGGCATGTCATCAGCAGTGAAGGGATTAAGGTGGATCCTGCTAAAATTGAAGCTGTGATGAATTGGGACCGACCTAAAACACCCACAGAGGTTCGAAGTTTCTTAGGATTGGCGGGATATTATCGAAGATTTGTTCAAGACTTTGCGAAAATAGCCACCCCACTAACAAAGTTGACAAGGAAGAATGAAAAGTTTGTGTGGAATGAGAAGTGTGAAGAAAGTTTCCAGGAATTGAAGAAGAGATTGGTGACTGCACCTGTATTGACACTACCAGATGAAAAGGGAAACTTTGTGATTTACAGTGATGCATCTCACAAAGGTTTGGGATGTGTACTAATGCAGCACGGAAAGGTAATTGCTTACGCTTCGAGACAATTGAAACCTCACGAGCAGAAATATCCTACTCATGACTTAGAATTAGCCGCGATTGTTTTCGCCTTGAAGATTTGGAGACATTATCTGTATGGGGAAAAGTGTGAAATTTACACGGACCACAAGAGTTTAAAATATATCTTCACCCAGAAGGAGCTAAATATGAGACAGAGAAGATGGTTGGAATTACTCAAGGATTATGATTGTACCATCAACTATCATCCTGGGAAGGCGAACGGGGTGGCGGACGCTTTAAGTAGGAAGGAGAAAATCAGTATGTTGACAATGCCTGAGGAATTATACAAAGAGTTTGAAAGATTGGAGATAGAGGTGTGTATGCCTGCAAGTAGTACAGATAAGGTGTACACTATGACGTTTCAGCCAGAATTGTTAGAAAGGATTCGCAGATGCCAGGAGGAAGTCATGAGCGGAGATGTGAACAAGTTAACCGGTGAGGAAATATGCACACAGGTAGATGACAAGGGGATATTGAGATTTTCTTCACGTATTTGGATACCCAATGTGACAGAGTTGAAGAATGAGATCTTACAGGAAGCCCACGGTTCGAAATATTCGATTCATCCAGGAAGTACGAAAATGTATCGCGATTTGAAAAGAAACTTCTGGTGGCCGGATATGAAAAGAGATATTGCTGAATGGGTAAGTAAATGTTTGACCTGTCAGAAAGTAAAAGCAGAACATCAAAGGCCAAGTGGGATGCTGCAACCATTAGAGATTCCCGAGTGGAAATGGGAACATATTGCAATGGACTTTGTGGTTGGATTGCCAAGGACGAGAGCTAATCATGATGCTATCTGGGTAATTGTTGATCGATTAACGAAATCTGCCCATTTTCTTCCAATAAATGAGAGGTTTTCATTAGACAAATTAGTTCATCTGTACATAAAAGAAATTGTGGTGCGACATGGAGTCCCAGTATCAATAGTCTCAGATCGAGATCCAAGATTTAATTCGAGATTCTGGAGGAGTTTTCAAGAATGTTTGGGCACCGAATTAAAAATGAGTACTGCTTACCATCCTCAGACTGATGGACAGAGTGAAAGAACGATTCAAACAATTGAAGATATGCTCCGAGTTTGTGCATTGGATTTTGCAGGAAGTTGGGATGAACACTTGCCGTTAGTGGAATTTTCATACAACAATAGCTTTCATGCTAGTATCGGTATGCCACCATATGAAGCGTTATATGGACGAAAGTGTCGATCTCCAGTATACTGGGAAGAAGTTGGCGAGCGAAAGATACTCGGACCTGAGTTAGTGCAGCAAACCAAGGAAGTAATCCAACTTATTCAGAAACGGTTAGTGACAGCTCAGAACCGACAGAAGAAGTACGCTGATATGGCCAGAAAGAATATGGAATTCGAAGAAGGAGAGCAAGTACTGTTGAAAGTATCTCCGTGGAAAGGGTTAGTAAGATTTGGCAAGAAAGGAAAATTAAGTCCAAGATTTGTGGGGCCTTTCGAGGTATTGAAGAAAGTCGGGAAAGTCGCCTACGAGCTAGCTTTACCGCCTCATATGCAACATATCCATAACGTATTCCATGTATCCATGCTTAAGAAGTACCATCTGGATTCTAAACATGTCATTGAATATGAGCCGATAGAGATTCAGCCAGATTTATCTTATGTGGAGCAGCCTATCAAGATACTAGATCGAAAAGAAAAGGTTTTGAGGAATAAAACAATTCCTATAGTGAGAGTTTTGTGGAGAAATCCCAAGGTGGAAGAATCAACTTTGGAGTTGGAAAGCGATATGCTGGAGAAGTATCCTCAATTATTCTCTTAGGTGAGATTCTGGGGACAGAATCCTTTTAAGGGGGGAAGGTTATAACGCCTTAGAAATTTCAGAATATTTAATTACTAAAAGTTATTTATTTTATTATTAAATATAAATTATGTGGTGTGTGAATTGGTTGAGGAAGTATTATATTGTGGAATAATATTTGGAGGTCAGATTGATATTTTATATGTGTTATGTAAGCCCGGCTATTTTAATTATAATTTTTTGGGATTTATTTCCTAATTAATTTCGTTATATTTACTCTCTGAGAATTTTATAAAATCATTGGAATTAGTAAAAATTATGAAATCTTTAACATTATTAACTTTATTAGTTTATATGACTTTTAAAAATAATTGGTGAATTATTTTTGGTTTTGAGGATTTTAAAATGATTTTACGAATTATTTTCCAATTTAATGGTTTAATCTTGTAAAATTCGTATTTAATTCGTTTTAAATCCTAAAAATATTTTAAAAATATGTGGGTGATCGTAATTTTACATTCTTTATTTCAAAATTTTAAAATTTAATGTCCTATCCATTTTTATAATTGATGTCGATTTTAGGGAAGGTTTTATTTATTTTTTTCAGAATTGTATAATCCTTAACTCACTTTATTTCCTATTCTTTTTCCCCAAATTCTTTAAGTCCAAATCCCTAATTTCATTCCTCAAAACCGGGCATAAACATCAGTTTCTCTTAATCTCTCGACTTCTCTAGAGAGTCCTCTCTCGGTTCCTTTCAAAAGGTTTATTCCAATTTCCTTCTCATTTTTTTTTCTCGCCCCAATCTCTCGGTGTTGTGTTGTATCTCTTCCCCGTGAGTCCACTTCTCTCCTCTCCCCTGTCAAGAACGTGACTGTGAATGTTTATTCACTGTGTGTGTGTGTAATCCCGAACTGGGTGTGTGTGTATATACCTGTGTAAGTGTCCATGTGTGTGTGTTCGATAGTACTGCTGTGTGTGTACTTTGGATGTAGTAAAGGAACGTGTGTGTGGGTGTTCTTGAAATGGGTTGTGGGTCGACTGATTGTGTTGTGGTGTGAGTTAGTGTGGGTGAGTATATATACCTGTTCGTGTATGTGTACATAGGCCTGGAATGTTTGTGTGATGGTTATGTTGGTCGAATCAATTGGGTTAATTTGGAAGTTCACTTGCTGCTGTTTCGATTATGGCCTTTGTTACTTCGATTATTGTGGTTAATATTAGTTCGATTATTGACATTAATTCAGTGCTCTGTTTGACTGATTTTGTGAAATTTCGAATATATTGCAATTCTGTTCGAATAATTTAGTAAGTGTGGAATTCCGAGTTGGAAACCCTAATTTTGGGTACCCTCGGGATTTTGCCCCCTCGACGGTGATTTAATTTGAGTCGAGGGTATAAAACGGCGATGATGATTATTTTCTGAGCCAAAAATTATTTAATAATTAATATTTGTTATTTATCTAATAAATTGTAAGTTTATTATCGAGTTGTTATTAATTGCTTAAATTGTATCGGATTATAAATCAGTGAGTTGGAATGTGACTTGGGATTGGATAATAAATGTGGATTTGATTGGTAATTGATATTTGTGTTGGTTGTGTCGGCTGTATCCCGACTGGCAGTCCCCCGTATAAAGGGGATGCCGTCAAAATTCTTCTAAAATATATATTAAAAATCATTTCTTGGTAAAGAGTATGCATGAATATATAATTTATACGAGTTGTGAGTCGGGCTTCATATTTTAAAATCTATGTGGTATGTGCTTACGTGGTTATATGATTAAATACTTTTGTCTGTAGTTTATGTATTGATATTATATAATTAAATAAACATAAATTAGGGAACTATTCGCAGGGGTAGACTAAGTGGAATGTTTATATTGATTAGCGAGTATTAGACAGGATTCTGAAATAGTGTTATATTGTGTGTAGATCCCGTGGATAAAGGGAAGGCTAAAGCTGAGGACGTAAAGACGCTTCGGATTCTGTGATTTTCTATTTAAGGCAAGTAAATTGCTTCAATTACCTTTCAAATGAGTTATGATTATAAAAGTCTGATTCATATGCTTATTTAAATTACTCTTGCTATAATTGTTCGGTTAATTTCCCGAAATTGCGAATACCTAATGGTTATACCCAAATTGATTCTATTGATTGGTTGATTCTTTTAGTGAATTGGTTACATCCATATCCCTTGCAAGCATATTGTTCCACCTCTCTTTCAAGTAAACCGCTTCACTTATATTTCCAGCGAATTATGATTATCATAACTTGATTCTTATGTAATTGATTTATCCTTAATATAATTGCTCTGATAATTTCCATTAATTATGAATATTCAATTGTTATACCCCATGTTGACTATATCGTTTTTGTTAATCCTTTTTGTGACTTGACTCTAGTCAATACCCCTTTTTGCCATATCGAACTTGTCGATATTTAATTCAGAGATTACCCGACCTTGTTCTATTTGGTAAGATTTGAGATGTTGACCTGGAACGAAAGTGTCCAGGGTGTTTGGCAGTTGAGGTAGTCGATTGTTCCGACACCTGATGTCTAGTTATAGGATTGGACTGTTAGTTTTTTTAAAATGTGGACCGTAAGGGTCGGACCAGATTCGTGGTCAGAAAATTATTAAGGCCAATGTGTGCCGTGGATCCATTAAGGACATTGCTGTGTGCGTTTGTCCGGGGTTAGTGCGTGACTGATCAGCAGCCTAACCTTATAATTTTTTTATTTATAAAATGCATGATAGTCCAATCCGCTTCTATTCTATGATTCAGATAAAAGATGAACCTTTAATTGAGATATATATTGTTGATTGTTAATTCTTAAAAATCTTGCAGACCTATCAGTTGTTGATGTTTTAATTTCATACATATATACTTGCTGAGCGTTTTGGCTCACTTGCTTGCTAATTCTGTTTCCTCAGCTAAGCCAGAAGATGTCTAGAAGAAGTGGCCCGTCGGGTTGGGGTAGTCACCGAGGCAGTCAGAGGGTCGAGGCGGTTGGCTGGGTAGTGGCATATACCTTGGTTTATATTATATCTGTATTTGTAGGCAGATTATCATATTTAATGGGTTGTATATTATTTGATTCAGTTCTGGGTTGTAATAACTATTGGTAGTTGTTTCATACAGTGACCTGTGTGCGGTCTGGGTTGTTATGGTTTTATTTCCTTATGGTTTAGTATATCTTGTGCATGTGGACTATTTTAGTTATACTTAGTTGCTTGAGCAGGTGATTAGTCCGGTTTATGATTACATCATGCCGAAATTTCTAAGATTTCCCCTATATCAATATTTAATTGAGTATAAATGTTTATTATTATTGTGGGCATGTGAGGGTGTTACAATGCATATTGACGTTGTCTCAGATTATAAAACACGACCACAAAGTATTCACGGGCCAACAGTACAAGGACTCAAAATGGATAGTATGAACAAGGTAGTAGAGGAATGTATAAGTATTGGGATAGAAATTTTCATTCATAGAACAACCGATAAGGAATACAAGTCGAGAAGAGTATGCGTTGAGAAACAACATTAAAGCGTTGGTGAGATCAAGGTGAGAGAACAAAAGGGTTGAAGTGTCAACCTGAGAGTTGGAAAGGGTAAAGTTGGAATTGTATCCACAACTATTTTCCTTAGGTTCTTAAGATAGAATCCTTTTAAGGAGAGGAGACTGCAATAACCCAAATTTTATGGGTGGATGAGAAATTTTCGCGATCACGAGATGTACGAATTATTAAATGAAGATTTCGAATTCATATTACGTATTTACTGTGCAGACGAGTGTATGAAAAAGTCATTAGTTTTTACGAAACCCATTATTTCGAATGGTCAAATTCTGTGAGATGTCAAAGGAGTATGAGGTGGGAGACTTCGTGATGCTAAAGGTATCCCCTGGAAAGGATTGATGCAGTTTGTTAAGAAAGAGAAGCTAAGTCTGAGGTTTATTCTACCTTTTGAGATTTTGAGGCGTATTGGGAAGTTAGCCTACGAGTTAGCCTTGCCCCAAGCTTGCAGCAAATTCATAATGTGTTTCATATGTCTATGTTACGACCCTACCACACCGACTATCAGCATGTGATAGAGTACAACCCAGTGGACCTATGACCCGGCTTGACCTATGTGGAGCAACCCGTGGAAATCATGGATAGAGAAGTGTTTGCACTAAAACACGCAAGCGTACGTGGTCACAAGTAATATAGATAGAAGTCACGTTCGTTCCCACAGAGATCTGGTTATGGTTTTAATTCAGTAGATGCACCTATGCAACAATGTATGATTATTATTCACTGCTAAGACAAATAACAAGATTAAGTTTTTACCAACTATAATTAACTAGGATACAATTTAACAAACTAAAAATTACTAACTAATGAGAATTAAAATTTAATTACTTATATGCGAGAAAACATGGAATCCTAACTTCATCATCTACTTCACTTAGAGTTGATGCCTTTAATCAATACATACGATGGTTTTGATATCTGATCGGATAACACGAAACAAGTAAAAGCTACCTCTCGGTATACTAATACCAAACTACGCATGCATCCACAAAAGAGATAGAAGATGGGTAAACACCAATTATGTTTAGACCCTATATCTCTATAGAATTTGAAAACATAAAGGTTGAAGCACAAGTTATCCACATAGGGTAGCATCATATCTCTATGTATGCCACAAATCATGATAATATTATCAACCTATCCTATGCTAGCATGGCAAGTTCTAAATCTCAAGATCTACTCTCGTTTCGCAAGAGATTAACAAATTAGATGTTCATGACTCATCTAAACACATGAAACACAACCATACGAGGATATCAAGAATTCACCACACATAAATCTTTAAAGCAATCAAACTACTAAGCTACATAGATAAATCTGTTAGAATCCCATGACAACGATTAGCTCATTTCGAACCGCTCGTCATCATGGGATCTGATGAAACCATGATAAAAGACAAGATATGAAAGAAAGTAATAATATTAATAAAACAAGAGTTGAGAAAACAAATCTATGATACAAAAGATGAAGTAGATCTAGATCCGTTGCTTGTCACGAGCGTTGAATCCTTCTCTCTTTTTCTCCCTTGCAGATCTAAGCTATATTATGTACTAATTGCATGCGTACTATGATACAAAAGATATCTAATTGTCTAATTCCTAATTCTAATTGTCTAATTTACAAGGGGTTGGATGTGTTTATATAAGCACTCCAAGTGTTGCCCAGCAAGAAAATACAAAAACAGAATTATAATAGAATTTCTGAAAGATACGTTTCCTAAATTGATTCTGTTTTTTAAGGAAAATTCGTGGCTGACTTTTCTTCAGATTTTCTGGAACGTTCCCAATGTAATTGGACCTCTGGACTACCTTAGATGATAGAGAATCTCGTTATCTTCGCGTGGACTGCTTACGGGCCTCAAACGGACTTATAGAACTCCAGATATGGCCAAAACAGTGTAGACTGCGCAACCTTCCCGAAAAATCCGAATTTTAATCAATTAATTCTCCAAATACGATAGAAGCATCACCCATAATCGACATTCTTGTAAATCTGCACATCTAAGCAAAACACATCAAAACTAAAATAAACTTGAGTCCAAGACAATCAATTTAAGCGGAATTGAAGCGATCCAATTGGATATAAATCCACTTATCACACCCCCAAACTTAACCGATGCTTGTCCTCAATCATAACAATTACAACTAACTAACTAACTAGTACCACTTCCGTAGGTGATCACGGTTACATTTGGCATATGCAACAAGCCCTTTAAACCCCTAGGCAGCCCCAGTGGACGAGTAAGGTCTCGTGAGGGCCTATAGCGAATGAACCCACAAAATCCATTTAACCTAATGCAATGCAATGCATGAATGCAACTAGAATGAAAATGCAACTAATCTAGTACTAATATCCTACCATACCTTCATATCCTCTCATGCCATATCAACTTAAGAATCAATGTAAATGTGCAATGTCTTGGTGTCGAAAGTGCAAGTATTTACATAGTCTACTCAATGAACATGCATAAGTTCTTACAAGTCCATGTCAAGTGTAAGAATAAGTTAGTAAACATGCTAAGCCTACAAGAGTACATCTTTGAGACAAAACTCGGGATCTCATACGCAAAAACAAGCAAACACACACAATCCACTCACAAAAGAATATTCACTCAAGAACAAGGGTAAGTGTATCACTCAATTCCAACAAAATCATAAGCATGCGTGACATTTGGTATCAATCTAACTCTTAACACAACATACATCAATGACGATAATCAAAAGGTCTTTATTTGGGTTATAATGGGGCTAGGGACAAGGTATGACAAGTAAGCCAAATCAGGTGAAGTGTCAAAAGCTAGTAAGTACCATAATGATTAGTACACAACACTATATTTCCCCCCACATAATTCTTACTAAAACAACACTCGACTAGTCGACTAAAGTAGGATCACAAACATAAACATATGATCACAATAAACACAAACATGCTCTCATATATTTTTATTTTCTTTTTTTTTATCATTTTTTTTATTTTTTTCTTTTTTTTTTCTTTTTTTTTTCATTTTTTTTTCGAGAGCTAAAGCAACCATAATATAGACAATAACAATGATCCCACAATTTTATTACACATGCCGACTATCAAGTAAAAATCCAAACCCAATTTCCAATATTTCCCCCAAATTATGACCAACAATAAACCCCTCCCTTACACACCTTATTACTCCCTTAAGCACCCTACTAGCTTTTGACAATGTGGGTTCAAATTAATGTAAGGCTAATACAAGAAAAGTTCTAGGCAAGTAATGTGGTATGTCACCGAAAAAATAGGATTAAGCTCAATGGGTTAACTAATTGATCATGTAAACATGGTGTGGTAATATGGGAAAATATGTGGTTATTCCTAAATGCCTTTATCATTTTAATCGTCAAATAATGTCATGCATTTCAAGAAAGACCTCAAACAACTGCTAGCAATGCAAACAATCCATGGACACTCAAGCAAACGAATAAAATTGCAACAAATGCAATATGGCTCAAAAGCTCACTTGGCGGAAAAACATACTCAATCCCAAGCAAAAATCTCTCTAATGCACCTACTTGTATTCAAAGCAAGCTCTACCTCAGCTGTGGAGGACTATGGGCCACAAAATTTATGCCAGCCTGGTCACCCGATCATATTGGCAATATCGCCTCTACCTCAGCTGCTCTTGAGGTTTCGCTCTGCTTCCTATATCATTACCTATGATAGGTCATGTACGACTCTCAAATCTCTATTCATCATTCTGAAGGTCTCTAGGGATTCTATCGACCCTAGTATAATACCTTCAGTAACACTCCAGTCCATTCTACTCACCGGTACCTCTTCCGGTAGTCCAATCATAAGTTTTCTACGATCTCTTATGTCATCTCCTACTTAGACTTAACTCTCAACACTTTCATTTCTGAGTACTGTAACTTATCGCTCTGATACCATTTCTGTAACGCCCCCAAATCTGAGGTCAAAGATTCAGGTCATCACATCACCATCCAACCATATCATACCTGTATTAACTGTACAACTCAACAATACATCCATTCAGACCTCAATCTTAAGCACAAACAAGTTAAAGCCTCATAAACGATAATCAAAAGTGCCACTAAATATTACAATTCATTTGTACAAATCAGAGTCTTACACAATTCCACTTATACAACTACACTTGAAGACAAGTCTTACTATTACAGTTGGAAACCTATCAGACTTACTCTGTAGTATCTATCAGGAACTAAATCATCTCCGGGGTAAACCTTCTACTCCTCTTCTGTTGTCGCGGAGTTAACCGACCAAATTCTTCTCTTTCTGAAAAGTTTTTATAAAGCAAGAATGAGCTACATAATGCTCAGCAAGTTCACCATTTTGTAAAATAATAATGGGGTTTATTTCGAAAACATTCCCAACTATATGGGTATATATCTCAGTTTTCAAAACATAATTGGACAATGTATATGTCCGAGTTCGAATAAAACATCTATACTCACTAAGGAGCTTTAAGAATACCATATGAACCCTTTATAAGGTTCCCATTTCAACATATCTCAAGTTTGAAAATATATACATATGAGTATATCATTTTCGGCAAAACACTCTACGATTAACATACTGTACAAGGAATACATCATTGCAAACCTCTTTCCTTACATTAGCTTAGAAGGTTTCTCATACAAAAACATTTCATTCTTTGAAACAATTGCAAGAGTGCACTAACACGTGCCAATCTTTATAGAAAATCTTGCAGTTCTAGATACTGCGCGATATCAATATTTTCTCATCAAAAACCACACTATCAACAACTTGGCACTTAGGCCCAAGAAGCAGTGTTTGAGTATTTTTCCAAAGTGGAGGATGGGACTGGAAGAAAACATAAAAACCTGACAAGGATTGACGATGATCAGTCGCCACATCCAAGTCCAATAATCCGCGGGTCTTCTCTACCGGTAGAAGGATAGAAACTACATCCGTAACTATCCCCGGGTGAGAACTACATCCGTAATCACCCTCGATGAAAACTACATCCGTAATCATCCTTCGGCAACACCTGGGCCGGAATAATAATTGATGGACCGCCTGGCTCACGGCCGCTTACACATCCCGGGAATCGTTCGTCAACGGTTCCCACACCTGCCAAAGTCCCTTTTTCTTTTTCTTTTGAAAACTCGATTTTGATTGAAAACAGAGTAATTGAGGTTCGACATCAGTCGCCCGATGATTCTTGAAATCATACAAGAAGCAGAATCTGACCGGGGGTTTTCGAAAATGTTTTGAGTTCGAAAGAGTTCGAGTTTGAAAGTATTAAAATGTATCTTGGATTAACTTTGTCTTTAAATAATGAAAAATAATTAATAAATAATATTTTAAGATTTAATATTAATAATTAATAAAATAATTATTCGATAAAATAAACTTTTAATCCAAGATAGGGTTTCGAGTATTTACGAAGATATAACAATAGTTACTCGAGTATACGATACTACCCGAATGACCCTTCGGGTTTTCGCAAACTAGATACGATATAATAATATACCGCTCCCCGGTCAATAGTATATACAGACCGTTACGACCTCTATTGCTAAAGTCGTTGTCCGAAGAAAACATTTCAATCTAAGTTCAAGGGGTGCAAACATATATGTACTTATACAATTTCAATTGCATCAATACTTCGATAAACATAGCATCTGATATAATTGAAAACTACAAACACAACAATGAAAGTCCTTGTATATGGATAAGTTTTGAAAAGTAAACTTGCCTTGGTTTGGTTCGGGTGGTCAAGCGTGCGGAGTGGAACGATCTATACATAAGCAATAACCGTTCGTTAGTACCTTAACAACATCTCTTTAATTACGGGGTTTTAGGGGGTACGAAATTAACTTAACGACTTCGTCTTATGACACTCTAGCCCCACTATAGGTTCATGTCATCACTCGATTACGCTCATCACTTATTCGACTTAATTTAGTTACCATATCCGAGTCATAATCATTACCCCTAGAATTATGCTCCACTAACGACTTTTTCCCTTGCGCAAAATTTACTCTAGCATTTTTGTAAAATCCAAAAATTCATATTTTAATCCAAATCTTTTTGGGTGGTCTTCACCACTGCATTCTCTAACTTCTTAAATTTTTCCATGATCCCACATATATTTTTAGGGGTTTAAACAAGGTTCACAAGGGGGTCACTTAGTGCAGTCCGGAATCCAGAAACACAATTCACCTCTCCGGCCATAACTTAAAATCTATACATCACCTAGCCATGAACCTTACATTTCCAGAAACTAAATTCAATTATCTTTCCAACAATATATGGTAGGACATCAGGGGACAACATTTGGGGGTTCAAAACCGTGTTACAAGACAGGTCAATGCTCCTGGAAAAACTCAGCAAGCATATACTACTTAGATCAACCATTTTTCACAATTCCACAACACAACCAACACTTAATTCACTTAGTTCATGGTTTATAACACTCATGGAGATATATATACTATCCATCATCATAAAAGTCACCATCGCAACATCAAAACTCAAGATCCATGTCATCCATTACTTATACAGCCAAGATTAACTCATATATACATGGATCTACTACCAAACATTATAAACACTACATAACCAAAAGGGTTTGAGATTTTTATACCTTCTTGAGCACCTAGGAGTCTTGGACAAGCCTTACACAACTTAATAACACCTTGAATGGTCTCCTACAACCCTTAAAATCCAAGATCTAAAAGAAAATCAAACATGGTTACTATTCACCAAATCTTTAACAATTTATAACTTGAATTTGGATGGATGAAATGGCTTGAAACTATTAACATACCTTGCTTAGATGTTGTAGAGGGCCTAGTAATTATATCTTGATGTATGAGTGGTGGGAAATGGGGGAGGAAGAATTTTCTTCTCCCTTTACTAAGCTTGGCCGAGAGCACCTTGAAATGGGGGGGGGCGAGTTTTTGATTTTTGTGTTTTGTTTGTTGGCTGAAATAATTGATGTTAAAAGTGTTGGGTGATACATAATGTGTATGTATAGGCAAGTACTAGCAAGGCATGGTCACATGTACTACTTGTCTCCCCTTTTTGAAAAGCAAGTAACTAGTTACTATTCCTCTTCCAATTTGTTAACTAGTTTGCTTATTCCTAACCACTTGGTTGCATGGGACTTGCATGCAATACTACTCCTTATATCATTATTCTTCCACCAATGCTTGTCATTTAATCATTAATTCGCATCGTATCTTAATTAATCTCTCGTAATAATATTTTGTTAGGCCGAATACACAATTAATAATCAACTTTGTATGAGAGTTTAACAAGTAAAAGCATTTATGCACTTAAAAACTTCTGGTATTTCAAACCCTCTTCGTGATGTAAAATATCACAAAGAGCTGCTAGGTTACAATAAAGATAATTCGTTATCGATACCCTTCTAGGGTTAACCTATCTGTATTTATATAACATACAGCTACGATACAATCTCTAATTGATATTCCTAATAATCAGCTATACAATGATATCAATTACAGATTGTCACACGTCTCCTATGTCAACTCGATCTCTTTGATAGCTATCCAATCTTCAAAGATATCGCTTCCATAATAAATCTTCAATCACTGTTGAACAGTAGACGCGCTTCCTCCAGACAGAGTTTAACAAACTCTATCGAGCTTCCATCTGTCAGAGTTTACTCAAACTCTGACTGCTTCCAGCTAAACTCTGATAACTCCCTGTAACACTTAAACACTGATTAAAACACATCAATTATATTTAACAATCTCCCCCAACTTGTTCATTAGCAAAAATGCACAAGTTAATGACAAAAATTGATGATGTCAAAATAAATAGACAAATACAGTGTTTATACAAATTCAGAGTTTAAGCTTCTACTTAATAAAAACTACAGAGAATAAGAAAATCCTTACAGAGCTTAATCTCTTATCATTTCAAGATCTGGCATGGTTCTGAGATAATCAATCAGCAATCTTCTTTCTGCATTTTCAAGCTCAATCTTCATAGCTTCTTTAATTTCTCTGAGCTGAGGATCACTTTCATCTGTCTGGTAGATAGCAGCCCTAAGATCACAAATTTTGTTCCTTCTCATCTCATTTCCCAGTCTGATAAATCTGACTTTTTCTGCCTGTGAATTGAAATCAAGTACTGTGATTCCCAAATTAGTCTTTAACTTTGCAGTACCTTTCTTCATTTCAATGAGATTGCCTTTGTAATCCCTGTACTTAGGAACATATCTGCTATTGTATTTCTGTCCTCTGATTGCCAGATTCTGAGTCATTTTCCGTCTGAGCACATTAGCAACTGACTGAGTCCTTCGACTATTCACCTTGAGAAGATATAGAACATACTCTAGTTCTTCCCAACATTTCAAGCCAATATCATCCTCACCAACTTTAAATACTGTCCCATCAGCCATGAAGTACAAAAGAAAATCCTTGTTTAAACTCTTTTGATGAACTAGCTGTACTGATTCCAGTCTGTCCAAACTCTCTTGAGGAACACCACGACCTGGAACAGCCAGTGAAGAAGGATCTCTAGGACCAGTATATTGCCTTTTGTCTCTGTGTGAACCTAGTCCACCCTTATTATTACCAACTTTGCCAGACAAAGCTTTTCCATCAGAAACATTCATAGAAACTCCAGATAATACATTTGGATCATGAATTGTTCCTTTTCCAAAAACAGATTTCAACTGAGAAGAGTGTAAAGGTGTGATCATTGCTTGTGATGCAACGGAAGTTGTAACTTTCTTCTGTGAACTTTCACCTTCAATGCCTTTTAGCTTGAGTTTAGCCTCTGCTACAATTGCTTCCTTTGAAAACCGAGAACTTTGACTAACATCAGTCCTTTCTCTGATCACAACACCTTTAACAACAGGTCTAGGAGTTTTTCCTCTTTGTACCTTACCAGACTTTAAAGCTTTAAGATGTTCTTCTTGTAAACTCTTTTCTTCAGCTTCAATGTCCTCAATCGTAACTCCTTCCTCATTCTCTTCAATAAACAGCTTAGCAGCCAATTCTTCATCAGTTTGTGGATTAGAAGGTAACAGCAAACTCTTGGTCTTTGAAGTACCTTGAGTATCAGTATTTCTCCCAACAGACTGTGATTTAGATGACTTGCTAGCTCTCAGAGTTTGAACCTCTTCAGCCTTTTTCTTTCCTTTATTACTTGCCCCTCCATCTCCAGCACTATCCCTTCTAATAACTCTCTCCCCCTTTTTGACATCATCAGGCATAAGAATAGATGTAATTAACTCCAGGGAGGTAGCAATAGAATCAATTTTAGCAGATAAGTCAGACTGATTCTCTTCAACCTTACTCAGCCTGGCAAAGAGATTGTCTTGAGCTTTAAAGAATTTTGTAGTCACTAGTTTTGAATCTCTTTCCATCTTCATCTCTCTAGCTACAACCTCATTTCGCAAAGCAGTGATTGCCAGTGTAGTATCATCAAATCTTCTATCCAGAGTTTTGACTTGAACCACAGTTGCTTTCAAGCAAGAAAGAATCTCTGGATTGGAGATAGTATCAGCATTTTTCTTAACAAATTCAGCTGCTCTTGCTCGTGGAAAAATACAATCCTCTTTGTACCATTCAGCAGCATTCTTTGCAAATTGTGCTCTCTCAACTTCATGAGAAGTACAAGGTTGAGGGAAAGGTGTATGTTTATTATCTGTTTGTACTGGTGCACTCAGAGAAGCATCAGAGTTTGCACTACTTTCACCTTCAGTTTCAACACTTGTCGCTTTAGCAGGTTCATCTTCAGCCAGAGTTTGAGCAATTTCTTCTGTAGGCTTGTCAATATTTTCTCCATGTTGCTCAGGCTCAGCAACATGCATAGACTGAGAAGTGACCTTGGTTGCCTGATCAATTTCTTCTCCTCCTTCAACAGTTTGGTGAGCATCAGATATTACCTCAGTATGGGATGCTACAGCTTCAGAAAGAACAACCGTAGGTTGATCAGCTACACCAATATCAGAGATAGGATCAGAGAATGGTATAAATGAATCAGGAATATCATTTATCGGAGAAACACCATCTCTTGCATCCTCTTCTGCAGGCATTTTGTCCTCTGCAGGCATTACATCCTCTGCAGGTATTTCAGCCTCTGCAGGTACTGCATCTTTCTCAACCTCAACAGGAGGTGTTTGTTGTGAAACGACCTCTGGAGCTTCAATATCTTCATCCACAGAATCAGAGAATATCAGTTTTCTTCGTTTTGCTAGAGGTACATTATCTGAATCCTCTTCACTAGATGGTGACTTAGGCATTTTTGCCCGTACTTTCATTCTTTTCATTCTTCTAGTATAAACAGCTTCAGGAGATTTCCGTTTTGATTTTCTTTGTGTCTCTTTCGCCTGCTTTAGATTTGCATGTCGTTCAGTAATTGCCTTCTTAACTCTTTGTGCTTTAGACTGTGATTCTGGTGGAGATTTTGACGATTCAGAGTTTGTGTGTGGAGTGGGTGAAGGTTGTTTTGTAGGTGCTGAGTGAGCAGGTGATTCAGTGTTTGGTTGTTGAGTACGATCAGTGTTTAACGGTTCATGCTCAGGTTCAGGGTGTGGTTCAGG
Source organism: Saposhnikovia divaricata (assembly GCA_036435485.1). Lineage (NCBI taxonomy): Eukaryota > Viridiplantae > Streptophyta > Magnoliopsida > Apiales > Apiaceae > Saposhnikovia > Saposhnikovia divaricata. Next base: position 66,082,931 of record CM071598.1, read on the forward strand.
TTGTTGTTGTGGTTCAGGTTGTTGTGGTTCTTGTTGATGTTGTTGTGGTTCAGGTTGTTGTGGTTCTTGTGGTTGATTGAGAAAATTTCGCAGAGCAAGTGGCATGACAAAAGCAGGGAGATTTGCTTTACCAACATCCTTCTTAGTCATATCAGAGAATATTCTCTTATTGACTCTAAAAGGATCAATTTCATCAGTTTCATAAATTTCGAGACCAGGTACACAGGCATTGAACAACATTTGACAAAAACGAGCATAATAAACAGTAGTAGTTTCTGACAGTTTATCACCTAAGCTCATCAGAACATGTCGACCAAAATCAAAATTAGTACCATAGAGTAGAGAATACCCGATTTGGAGACTGTCTATTGGAATGGCATCCCAGTTGGTGACTTTCTTCTGGAACGTCCTTGTAATGCAATCAAAGAAGAAGTTCCATTCCTTTCCGAGATTTGGTCTCTTTATACCCCCAAGCTTGTCAAGAGATTCCATGTAACCTATCTCTTGTAACATCTCTCTCAAATAAGTTTCATTAACTAGAGTATAAGAAGTATGTGTGTCAAACCCCATTGTATCTCGTACAGTCTGTGGAGTAATCACATAATCTTGGTCTTCGTAAGTGAAGATAATGTTAGGAGTTCCATTCTCTCCTCCATCCACATAAACTGAATTCTGCCAGAATGTAGCAATATGAGACGCAGAGAGAGTAGCAGGTCCAACCAGAGCTTGTCCAATCTCTGAATCCCTCAAGAAGTTCTGCATGAGATGAAACGGTTCTGGAACGCGTTGATGATAGAGTGGAGCTTCATAGTTGTTAGGAACAAACCGTAATCCAAGAGCAGTGAATGCTTTAGAAGCCATTGAGTTAAGAAATTTGCAAGAATTTCCAATAGAAATGTATGTAGAAAAGGTGTTTGCGTGAATGCCCAAATGAAAAATAAGAGAACTGTGAGATGTAAGAATATAACACAATCGTTTGGACACAAAAGTGATTAAAGTAAAAAAAAAAACTCAATCTCTTATGTAACAAACACTCAATCAGTTCCTTGATTAATGTGTAGTGGGACACGATAATAGGTAAGTGGGACACATTAAAGGGCGAGTGGGTCACGTGCGCTTATTTTTAAGAAGAGTATATTAAAAATTAAAACATTAAAATATTTGATTTAAACAAAAATCAAATAATACTCTCTTAAAATATCTGGACCCAAGTAAAACCAGAATTTGAAGCGTTTACCTGTTGCCTTTAATAACCAGAATACGAAGCGTTTAAGAACTTCGTTCTTACCCATCTCTATTTAAGGCCTAGAGACTTGCTCAGATTGTTTCATTAAACCTTTAACCTTTCAGTCTCCCCTGTAAAATCACAAACCCTTCAAACCAAATACTCTTGAAAAACAATGGCCAACCTTACCATCAAAGAAAAGAACCTTCATCTTGTCGAGAATAGGGACATCTTCAGCTATACGCGTGAAGAATTTGAAGCGTTTGAGTGGGAAAGGCAGCTTGAAACACTGTGGTTGCAAATGGATGCTGGTCTGGAAGAGCTCGAGAGAGAGAAACCTGCAAGGGTGATCGACATCGATGCTGCCCTCCAAGCAACATTGGCATGGCTCTCCTCGAAGGCATCCTCATCCAACACCACCAACCGTTGTTAATGAATATGTCAGCAAAAATAACCTTATCCCTTCAACTTCCACCCAAATAAAGTGGCAAAGATGGGATCTGGGAGTTTTTGCTAACAATGGAGTGGTTTGGACTGACCTTTTATTTTCCTGTTGAATAGATTAGCAGATAGAGAGAACAAAAAGATGTAATATTTGCTTGTAATCTCTTTCTTATTATCAATGAAAAATTATGTTTCTCTAATCTTATTCACTGTGTTCTGCAACTTTTATTCATTTTATGAACTGTTCTTCAAGAAAATAAATCAAGAAGAGAATATAAAAACTAATTAAAGTAATCATATAAAGAACACATTCATTAACAATCCACTGATTTGCAGTTGTAAAAAACCCTATTTACTCCAAGATTTTCAAATTGTCCAAGTGAAAATTTACCTTAGAGTACAAATCACGAATCAACAGCGTTTGTCAATTCTCCAACTTTATCACCGAAACCCTTTCATAAATTGCACAGTTGTGAATATTTGTTTGTGTGAAGCAGAGTTTACTAAGTCAATTTTTTAGAGCATCTAATTTTTCATAAAATCCATAAAGTAAATCAATAAACATTGGATGCACAAACTGTCATAGTAAACACTGACTGTATGATGAAAGCTAAACTCTGAAGTAATCAAACTATATACAGTAACTTTTATTTTATACCCCCTTTATATACATTTTTTTTTATTTATATTTTCATCATTTTTTTTTCATTTTTTTTTCATTCCAGTAATCAGAGGTTGGAACCAGTCACCAAAAATTCAAACATTTTAGCCCTTATCATTTTGATAAGTTCCTGGGTCATCCTAGTATTTAACTAGTCACCAAAAATCAGAGAATTTTAGCACATATTATATACCAATAGGTTCCTGGGTCATCCTAGTATCCAACATAATCTCAAAGGAGTATAACAACCTATATACATTTTCTTTGGGGTATTGCAGTAAACATTTTATTCTATCAGAGTATAACTAACAGAGTTTAGAGTTCATCAACATCAGTAGTTTTTCATGAAAGGTAATGCACACAGTATTTATAGACTCAGAGTTTAGGACAAAATAAACTAAGAGATGCTATAAATATGAACCAGTATCATGTTGTGTTAACTTTCTGCACAATCTAAGATTAGATCACAATAACTCAGAAAGATTCATGATTAATTGCTGAGAATCATGCTTCATACATATTTCTTCATTGGTGTTTTTCACTCAGACAAAAATCAATTCAAAGTTCACAGTGTTTATCAAACTTATTAACAGTGAATTACATATAGGCATGCTGACATAACCATCAACGGATAAGACCGTATAACACAACCATCAACGGATAAGACCGTATAACATCAACGGATAAGACTGTATAACATCAACGGATACAGTCTAGTTAGTCATCAACTGATGCATCCTACAATCAATGGATGCTACATTGAATCCTAGCTGGTAATTAGCAGTTGATTTGGGCAAGTTGTCTAACAGAGTTTAACAGAGTATGCATAAGAGAGTTTAATCAACAGAATTCACTTAGCATTTAACCAATCAGGAAATATGATTAATACATCACATAAGTAAAGTTTGAATCTAACCAACATTCCTAGTCAGAACCAGAGACCATTCCCAGTTCATTGACCAGTCTTGTAAATGTAGCTTCACTCAATGGTTTAGTGAAGATATCTGCAAGCTGTTGTTCTGTAGACACAAAATGTAGTTCAATATTCCCTTCTTCTACATGTTCTCTGATGAAGTGGTACCTTATCACTACTAGAAAAAAGCTCATAGACATCGGTTTCTGGCCGATGTCTATGAAAAAACGATACCGATGTCTTTGTCGGTGATGTTAAAAGTACCATGTCATAGACATCGGTTTTTGACTGATGTCCAGTAAGCTATTACACATCGATTATAAACCAAAAAAATGATGTTTATATCTGATTGTTTTGCATAAATTGCATGAACCTGACATTTCTACCATACTATTACAGGTGCTAGATGCAAATAAACAAGTTGAACACAACTCATAAATCGACATATACATCATTATTTGGAAGTAAAATGATGTCTAAAGCCTTTTTGGACATCGGTTTCTTCTATCGCAACTGATGTATCAAGTCATATTAGACATCGGTTTTGGAAGATGTTAAATATATCCTTAGACAGTGGTTTTCTTGTGATAACCGATGTGGAAGAGTATATTAGACATCGTTTTTATACTTATTCGATATTTAAATTGAAGTTAGACATCGGTTTTATTTGTAATAACTGTTATGTATATTTGTTACATACATCGTTTTTTACTGATGTCTATTGTATTTTGTCCTGTTTTGTTTTTTTAATAAATATTTGTTATTTAATTACTCAATTTGTTATTGACAACATTCATAACAAACATTTACATAATATTCAAACATTTGATACCTTAATCCAAAATAACATTCATTTCATAAGCACAACTATTAATTTGTCATTTACAAAATCTCCAACCAATGTCACTCAAATCAAAAATGTTTACTACTACCATATGCAAAAACAACCTAACTCCTAGAAAGTTAGAACCATCAAGTATCTACTAGTCAAATATACATTCCATAATAAAACTGTTCTTGTCTAAAGTAGAGTCAAATGTGCCCTGCAACATTTGAGTGATGAGACAATTCCAGATAGAACCACAACGGCTGTGCCCTACAACAAAGAGAAGTACAAGTCAGATGGACAAGATTCCCAAATTAATAATAGTTACCACCATGTCACTACACTATGTATACTTGAATATCATCATTGAAGACCAAATGGGTAGTGCTATATTAGAAGATACACCAGCATTAGGACTTCATAAGAAAAATAGAAATCTAATGTTACTAAAGTTTGACATAATAAACAATAGTACGAAAACAAACACATTTAAATTTTTGCAATGGCCTTAGCTCCTGCAAACCATCCAACACTAAAATCAAAGGTGACACATGTCAGCTTCTGCCCGTCTCCATCAATCATCGTTATTTTAAGAGTGTAAGAGCCCTGCAAATGTCAAATACTGTAAACACCTCGCATTTGGGTATAGATAGAGTTTGATATAGAATATAGATTGTTTAGAGAATAATAGTGTCGGTAATTAGCTAATCATATCAGCTCTATTAATGCTTCCCAATATTGTAGCCATAATCATACACCTGATTGATTCCCTAAATAGAACTATAACCTCTGTGTTCAGTGGAAATGTAGACCGCAATGGAAAATTATACCCAGACTTATGTTAAATTGAACACTAAAAATTGGGAATGCGAATATCTTATTGGGAAGAAAATGACATATAACTTACCGATGGAGTTATTCCGGGTAATACTTGAGAGTGAGAAATAACAAAATCGCCAGTAGCAAGGCAAGAGGTCTCCCCGTAGAGCTCATGGGTTTCACTATGGATATACCATCCATAATATGCAACTTCAATCACCAACTCCTCTGCTTCTCAGAACCCTATTGATGAACATCCAGGCCCTGAAAATCACCAATTCCTTCTTTTTACGAAACTTTATACATAAGAATCATTATAAGATTAGTTTAAATTAAAATGATGAATTAAAATGATGACATCCAGGCCCTGGTGTCATTGTTTTTAAAACAAAATTAAAAACAATGACACCAGTAGATCCACTTGTAAATTTGTAGTCCATTATTTAGTAGGGTCTAGCATAAAACAATTGTAAAAGTGGCAACCACAGTTTGCACATTAGAGAGAGGTTGTGAAAAATGTACTTTCATTTGTTCAACATCTTCCTGCCAGTTGAGACACACAACAGCAGCAGTGTGCGTCTTCATGCTTCGTAACAGCTTTCCATTCTGCTTTTTGCATATGATAATGAGATCATGGGAATCACCAAAATAAAGGATAAGAACTCATGCATCTGAGAACTTATAACACAGTACCTGTAAAAAATTAAACACATTTTACAGCTACAAAAATTTAATTATTTAGTGATATACAACCAAAAGATTACAGGCACACTGGAAAAAACATGCATCTGAGAACTTGGTATAGTTTATGCTAACTGAGTGGAACTTTACCAAGACCTTGAAATCAGTAATGTTATGCAGCAACAGCACTAAATAAGAACAACTGCATGTAATAAAACATTTCGAACATACAAAGCTAGTCATTCAGAGAGAACATACATGCATATTGGTGATAAAGTATGCCTGCAAAACACAATATATCTAGTCATTCAGAATGCAAGCATCTAATGTAAATATTCAATCTGACGCTTGATAGGCATGTCAATTCCTTATTAAAAGCTTAACAAGTTTCTAGCAATTACTAGTAACAAAAGATGATGCCCACTTCTGCATGAAACGTACAGATGTACAAAAGAGAAATAGAACAAGACCAAAGACAAGAAAGTTCTACTTTATCAGAGAGAACTAATGAGCATATGAATATCCAAGGTACAGATTATCAGGCATTTGGCTATTGGCCAGAAGCCAAGATTATAAAAAAAGAAAGAAAACCATCATCGTTTACTGGAACTTAAAATGTGAACAGCTTAATACAAACACTCCAGTATTACACCTACTAAAATTTGCATGGAAGATTAATAAAAAAATATGAGATGATAAAATTTTGGGGTTCACATCTTGCATATAAATCCTCGAAATATATTAACAGCATATTTTTCTTACAGAACAGGGTACCCTCGTCCCTCAAATCTAAACAGTTATCTAAATAGGATAACGCAGATATTGACCGTGTGTCTGTGTATTCTGCTTTTACATCAAGCAAGTAACAGAAATAGGGACTTGTGCAATTTGTGATACTCTTATAGCATTAGCATTCTGCTTATGGCCTCACTATAGAACAAGCACTTAGTTCCAGATTACCATACATAAAACTTAGTACTAACAATTTAGAGTACTAATTACAAGCAAAAGGGACTATCAGTCCACACACTTTGTACTAGGATAGAAGAATTTGTACAGAAATTAGATAAGAATTTATCAGTCCACACCATATCTATCAATCAAATTACCAACTAGGCAACTAAATGAATTGGGCTATATACATCGATGCATTTACCAACTAGTAATTGATAATTACTAAGCGGTAGAATGGGCAAACGTAATCTAACCTGGCCTGCAGCTTTGATTGCAACTAGTCCATCAAATGCTAAAGCTCGTTCAGCACATATGTATGCATGTGCCACATTTTCAACATAAGTGAAATCATACATATTGTTGTCATCGCCAATAATGAACTGTCATTGCAATGTACAAGGGAAGGCAGCATTAACATGTCATAGTCCCCGACAGGCGACAAACATTAATAGTGAGATTGATAAAAGCATATTTTAGAAGAAAAATGCATATATCAACATTGCCTAAAACACCGTATAAATATATATCCAATTCACACACGCACGCATTCTATATATTATTATATTTTAATCAGCAAGTATCAGGTCTCAAAAATCAACCTTCAGCTGAATGATCCATTGCTACCTAACAGGTTTTTGATTCTTTGCTACCTAACTATAACCTGATTATAATATTATCAGGTTCAAAAACATAGCATAAGCATGATTTAGTGCTAATTCTTATTCCCATGAAATATAGTATAACATTCTATTTTGCTTGAGAATTACTATCACAAATGATGAGGAGAAAATCAGTCCAGACTCTAAAAAAATTTAACTCGGAAGTTCGAGAAGTCTCACTCATACTAGTAATATTGCCTGACACCTAAAGCAAGAAAGCTGCCACCTTGGTTAGTTCTCCAGGTCTTGCTGGACTGGAGAAAGATCTCTGTCTGAAGGGAAAAAATGTGTTCACAAATAGTAATTTTAGTAAATGCTACCAAAACCACAAATCGATATAAGAAGCATAGGTACGAGCTACGTTGACAATTTCAAGTTTCATCCTTAAACATTTTGTGGACCTTTCTACAACAATTTAGCTAAATGTCTGCATTATATGGAGTCTATTTAAGTCTTTTTGCATAATACTTCTTAACTCCAAAATGTTTGTGACATGTCTGTTAAGTAACAGACGTATAAACTAGCCATATATGTCTGTTAAGTAACAACAGACGTATAAGCCCGCTTCTCTTTACTATATGCGTCTGCGTAGGGTATAACAGACGCAAAAAACTATTATTTGCATCCGTTCCACTTATAACAGACGCAAATTACGAGACGCATATGGCCTGTTTTGTACTAGTGTTCAATATATTCCATGGTTAACAACTTTGAAGTACTCAAGTTCCAGTATACCCTCGGAGCACAGACATAATCTGCAATGCGGGGAGATAACTTCCAAAAATTTTCCATACACTTTACACTGTTCTTCGCCTCAACTAAGAAATCTAGTTCCTGATAGTCATCACCAAGATTATTTCGCATTAGAAGAAAACATCCACACACACAAAAACATCTACAACATGGCATGCTATTGTTCAATGATTCAGCTGTGCATTCTAGTAGACTTGGAAACTAACCTTGGGTAAGCTATCACGTACTTCATCTATCAACCATCTGCATTGAAGTTCAATAAATATCATTTATGAATTCACCTAGTCAGATTTATAAGAAACAACCCCGTCAGATTCAATAAATACCCATGATTTCCATAATTGAAGTACACAATAACAAAAACTCGCTACAAGTCTATCATGTCTAACAATTAAATTGATTTAACAAGAATTCTCATTCAGTAATTTCATCAAACACCTTGAATACGACTCCGCATCCTTCAACACCAACACAAAAAACCTCATAGTTCAATTCTACTTACATAACTGCTATACATGTGACAGCAGCAAACAAACATCAAGCATTGCATCCTACTACATACCAAACTTCACTCCACATGAAATCACGTCTCCGAGTACATTATAATTCAATTAGAAGTGATGTCAAAATGATGAATACATTTTATATGTATTGACTGACCAGGAGAGATGGTCCAGAGATGCTGCTAGTTGAATCGATGTAGAAGTATTTTTGAATCGTCTGTTACCATCGCTAGTAGATCCTTCTCCGGGTTCCATTATGCTATTTTGATCTGCTTTGTTTAACAAAGATGGATATTATTATATACAAACAGGAGATTCATATAGAGAGAGTTGAGAGTATAGTACCTGAGAAGCAATTGGTTTGTCGAATTGAAGTTGAAATGGGGTGACTTTCAGTTTCGTCGGTCTCCATTGTAACCAGCTACTGAGTGATTCTCTTCGGGGGGGAGAGAGAGAGAGAGAGAGAGAGAGAGAGAGAGAGAGAGAGAGAGAGAGAGAGAGAGAGAGAGAGAGAGAGAGAGATTTAGGGTTCTTGGAGGAGAGGTCGGGTGAGTGAGTGTGTGAATGAGAGAGGGTTTAGAATCGAGAGTGTTTTTATCTTTTATGCTTTTAATTAATTTGTTTGAGAGTGAGAGAGGGTGATTATTTGGGGGGAACAAAAAATTGCCTAGGGGGGAAAACATTTTAACAATTTGGGGGAAAAATTCTAAGGGGGAAATTATTTGGGGTATGCGCGGGATTTTATTTTTTTTAGCTTATTTAAGACATCGGTTCTTCTTTAAAACGATGTCTTAAAATATAAAGACATCGGTTTTATTGCAAGCGATGCCTTAAAACACAAAGACATCGGTGGCATTACTGACCGATGTTAAAGGTGTGATGTCTATTAACAGATTTCTAGTAGTGTATGCTGATGTGCTTGGTCATTGAATGCTGTACTGGATTACATGTCATAGCAATAGCACTTTGATTATCACAGTAAATAGGGATATTACTGTACCTCAATCCATAATCCAGCAATTGATTCTTCATCCATAAGATCTGTGCACAACAGCTACCAGCTGCAATATACTCTGCTTCTGCTGTAGATGTGGAGATTGATTTCTGTTTCTTGCTGTACCAGGAAACAAGTCTGTCACCAAGAAATTGACAACTTCCACTAGTGCTCTTTCTGTCTACCTTGCAGCCTGCAAAGTCTGCATCAGAATACCCAAGTAGCTTGAAATCTGATTCTCTGGGGTACCACAGACCTAATGATATGGTGCCCTTGAGATACTTGAAGATTCTTTTCACAGCTGTCAGATGTGGCTCTCTAGGATCTGCCTGAAACCTTGCACAAAGACAGGTTGCATACATGATGTCAGGCCTACTTGCTGTCAAGTATAGAAGAGATCCTATCATGCCCCTGTAGTTTGTCATATCCACTGAAACTCCTGTGTCTTTGTCCAATTTAGTTGTTGTTGCCATGGGAGTTGATGCAGATGAACTGTCAAGCATACCATATTTCTTGAGAAGATTTCTGGTATATTTTTCTTGATTAATGAAAATTCCATCTTCTGTTTGTTTCACCTGTAGGCCTAGAAAGTAACTAAGCTCTCCCATCATGCTCATTTGATATCTGGACTGCATGAGCTTGGCAAACTTCTTACAGAGTTTATCATTAGTAGACCCAAAGATGATGTCATCAACATAAATTTGAACTAAAAGGAGGTCACTTCCTTGATTGAAATAAAACAGAGTTTTGTCAATTGTTCCTCTGTTGAATCCACTTTCTAGAAGAAACTGAGCAAGTGTCTCATACCATGCTCTTGGTGCCTGCTTAAGTCCATATAGTGCCTTATCTAGCCTGTAGACATAATCTGGATATTTGGGGTCCACAAATCCTGGTGGTTGTTCAACAAACACTTCTTCTTCAAGCTTTCCATTCAGAAAAGCACTTTTCACATCCATCTGGAACACTTTGAATTTCTTGTGAGAGGCATATGCTAGAAAAATTCTGATTGCCTCCAATCTTGCAACTGGAGCAAATGTTTCATCATAATCTATTCCTTCCTGCTGTGAATAGCCTTTTGCTACCAGTCTAGCCTTGTTCCTTGTGATAACACCTTCACTGTCAGTCTTGTTTCTATAAACCCATTTAGTACCAACAATAGATCTGTTCTTTGGCCTTGGTACAAGGGTCCAAACTTCATTCCTTTCAAATTCATTCAACTCTTCCTGCATTGCTGTTATCCAGTCTGCATCTTGAAGAGCTTCTTCCACTTTCTTTGGTTCATTTTTAGACAAGAATGCATGAAACAGACATTCACTTGCAGTAGCACTTCTTGTCTTTACTTTTGCATCTGGATCACCAATTATCAAATCAGGTGTATGTGATTTAGTCCATTTCCTAGCAGAAGGCAAATGACTTCTATCAGCATGTGATCCTCCCCCTTGATCCATGCTCTCCTGATTTTGTTGTGATCTATCTTCGTTTTCTGAGACTCCCCCTGAACTTGACTGCCCAGAGTCAGAATTTGAATTTTCAGAGTTTGAAGGATCAGAGTTTGATCCAGATTTTTCAGTTGACTCAGTATCAGTGTTTGAGTCTTCATCTTGATCATGCTCCCCCTCAACTGGTTCTCCCCTTTGTTGTGACTGAGAAGTTTCTCCAGTGTTTACCAGTAGAGGTTCAGAGTTTGTTTCAACAGAGTCTGTCAGAATTGTTTCATCAGAGTTTAAATCTTCATTTTCAAAGTTCAGTTGATCATATTCATCTTTGTCTTCAAGTCCAGTTATCTTCTTATCATCAAAAGAAACATGTATAGATTCCATGATCACTTTAGTTCTCAGATTGTAAACTCTGAATGCCTTTGTTGACAGTGGATAGCCAACAAAAATTCCTTCATCTGCCTTTAGCTCAAACTTGGTAAACTGTTCTGGATGAGTCTTCAAAACAAAACATTTGCACCAGAAAATATGAAAGTATTTCAGGTTAGGCTTCTTTTTCTTCACCATCTCATATGGTGTCTTTCCTTGCTTATTGATCAGTGTTGCATTTTGAGTAAAACAAGCAGTTTGAACAGCTTCTGCCCAGAAATAAGTTGGCAATTTTGCTTCATCTAGCATAGTTCTGGCAGCTTCAATTAAGGTTCTATTTTTCCTTTCAACTACACCATTTTGTTGTGGTGTACCAGGTGCTGAAAATTCTTGTTTCACTCCATTGTCCTTGCAGAATTCTTCCATTGTTGCATTTCTGAACTCAGTTCCATTATCACTTCTGATGATTCTGACTTTGTTGCTTGATCCTTTGTCCAGAAGCTTCACATGCTCCATCAGAGTTAATGCAGTTTCATCCTTCTTTGCTAGAAAATACACCCAAGTGAATCTAGTGTATTCATCAACAATGACTAAAGCATATTTATTCCTTGCAATAGACATTACATTTACTGGACCAAAGAGATCAACATGCAGAAGATGATAGGGATCAGTGATAGAAAATTCTGTCTTGCTCTTGAAAGATGACTTCCTTTGTTTAGCCTTCTGACATGAGTCACATAGGCCATCAACATTTATCAGAGCCTTTGGGAGTCCTCTTACAAGATCCTTTCTGATCAATTCATTGATGTTGTTCAAGTTCAAATGTGAGAGTTTCTTGTGCCACTTCCAACTCTCTTCACTAGACATTCTTGTTGACAGGCAAACAGCTTTTCCAACAGAGTCTATCAAAAGCTTGATTTCATAAATGTTGTTTTGCCTGTGACCAACTAGAACAACCTTTCCTGTAGATCTGCTGATAACTTCACAATATTCAGGTTGAAAATCTACATGATATCCCTTGTCACAGATTTGACTCACAGATAACAAGTCATGCTTGAGTCCTGGGACATGAGCTACATTGTTGATGATGACATTTCCAAGATTAATATTGCCATATCCCAATGTTCTTCTTACATTGCCATCACCATAGGAAACTTTTGGGCCAGCCTTCTCCTCATATTCTGATAGCAGGGCTTTATTTCCAGTCATGTGTCCTGAACATCCACTGTCCACGACTAGGGTTGCCTCCCTGTTACCCTACAATCACAAACAATTACTGAGGATTAGTTTTAAGGATCCAGACTTGCTTGGATCCTTTGGCATTCTTAACTTTGTTAGCTTTTGCAGCGGAATAAACATTATCAGAGTTTGAGCTAACAGTATCATTGTTTACACTTGCAGTATCAACTTTAACCCATTTCAGATTGGGTTTCAGTTCATAGTAATTATGATAGATAGCATGATATTCTCTGCAAGTATAAATGGAATGCCAGGTGCTTCCACAGTGTGTGCATAAAGTCTGTGGTTTAGTTCTAGCAAAATCCTTCTTTACCTCAGACTTTGTAGGTAAAGAATTTATATTTTTATTTTTCTTGCAGAAATTTGTAAGATGCTTAGTACTACCACAGTTATGACATGTCTTTCTTGGAGCATAACTAGCAAGCATTGGTTTATTTCCTGAAGTGATTCCTACTTTTCCATTTCTGTTCTTGTTTGACACTTTTTGTTTCTCAACAGATTTTAACTCCTTCAGTTTATGTTTGAGTTGTTTATCTGTCATTGAACCAATATTAACCTGTTTAACACTAGTTTTTCCTGGTTTTCTTTTGACAGCTTCCTTTTCATTTTCAGACAAAAATTTACTGGTTCCATGAACAAATTTAGTTCTGACTTTAACCTGATTTTGAAATCTAAGTTCATCTCCCTCATTATAACCTAGACCAACAGTGTCTGTTTGAAAAATCTGTTGAGTGTCCTTTCCAGAATTAGTCCAAGTCCTAATTTTATTGTTTGCTTCCTCCAACTCTGACTCTAGTTGTTTATACTTCTGAAGCAAATTCTGTTCTTTACAAACAGCATCATCTCTCTCTTTCTGAACTTGTTGCATGTTTTCAAGTTTCTCTTCAACAAGTTTATTTCTTACCTTAAGTTCAGAATTTTCAGCTTTTATCCTCTCATTTTCTAAAGTCTGATCCCTATAACTTATATGCAATGACTTAAGATAAATTCTTAATTGAGCAATGTCATCAATATTATAAGCATAGGTAGTTAGAGGTACCTGATTTTCAGAGGATTCTGATTCGATAGTAGCCATGAGAGCATAGTTCACTTCTTCATCAGAATCTGAAGTATCTGCCCAATCTCTGCCTTTAGTGTAGAGTACCTTTTCAATTTTACCCTTCTTGCACTCAGGAGCATAGTGACCCATCTCCTTATACTTGTAGCATTGAATTTCAGACTTATCCTTCTTCCCTTTAGAATCTCTCTTATCAGACTTCCTGTAGCTTTTCCTGTCTTCATTTGAATCCCTAGAAAACCTTTTTCCTTTCTTGAAATTCTTGAAGCCCATTTTCTTGAAAGTCTTCACCATCAACACAGCCATTTTCCTCATTTCTTCTTCATCATCCTCAGAGTCAGATGATTCAGAAGAGTTTGAATCATAATCAGAGTTTGGTGATACACTTTCTGAATGTATGACCAAAGCTTTTCCCTTCATTTTCCTTCTTGTTGCCTCTTTCTTCTGAGGCTTCTCTTCAACATTAAGAGCAACAGACTTTCCTTTCCTGCTTGATCTCCTGTTTCTCTGCTCCATTTCCAATTCATGAGTTTTGAGCAGTCCATAGATTTCATCAATCTCTGTTTCAGCAAGATCATAGTTGTCTCTAATAGTGGTTGTTTTCACATCCCACTTTTCAGGTAGAGAAAGAAGAAACTTGAGATTCGAGTCTTCTAGATCATACTCTTTGTTGACCAATGACAGATCATTAATCAGTTTACAGAATCTATCAAATGTTTCTGTCATGGTCTCTTCAGGTTTAGCTTCAAAATGCTCATACTCTTGTGTGAGTATGTTTCTCCTATTCTTCTTAATAGCCGCAGTTCCTTGACACCTGACTTCAAGTGCATCCCATATCTCTTTTGCAGTGGTGCAGTTAATGACTTTGTTAGACATAACATTGTATAAAGCACTATGCAGTAAATGCCTAACTTTTGCATCCTTAGCAATTGATGATAGATCTTCAGGAGTCATGTCCTTCTTTTCCTTTGGAATCATTTTTGCTTGTTCACCAGCAACTGCAACAGATAGCTTTGTAGGATTGTGAGGGCCTTCATAAATCCTGTCAAGATATTCTGGATCTGTAGCTTCCAGAAACATAGTCATCTTGACCTTCCACATAGCATACTCTAATGGCCTCAGAATAGGAACCCTGATTGGTTCATAACGACTCACAGTAGTAGGAGCCTTTTCAGAAACAGTAGGTGTTGGTGGAGGAATTGCTGCCATGATTATTGTTGTGTTTGGATCTTAACCTGTAATAAAGTAACAGATTGGCTCTGATACCACTTGTTAGGCCGAATACACAATTAATAATCAACTTTGTATGAGAGTTTAACAAGTAAAAGCATTTATGCACTTAAAAACTTCTGGTATTTCAAACCCTCTTCGTGATGTAAAATATCACAAAGAGCTGCTAGGTTACAATAAAGATAATTCGTTATCGATACCCTTCTAAGGTTAACCTATCTGTATTTATATAACATACAGCTACGATACAATCTCTAATTGATATTCCTAATAATCAGGTATACAATGATATCAATTACAGATTGTCACACGTCTCCTAAGTCAACTCGATCTCTTTGATAGCTATCCAATCTTCAAAGATATCGCTTCAATAATAAATCTTCAATCACTGTTGAACAGCAGACGCGTTTCCTCCAGACAGAGTTTAACAAACTCTGTCGAGCTTCCATCTGTCAGAGTTTACTCAAACTCTGACTGCTTCCAGCTAAACTCTGATAACTCCCTGTAACACTTAAACACTGATTAAAACACATCAATTATATTTAACATATTTGTCGCGTAGAGGTTTCCCCTATAATTCCTTAAGTACTTAATTGTGTAAATTCCTCGAATGTCCATAATTCCTCGTCATAATTCTTAATAAATCTTTTAATACTCTAACCATTCTCAAATCCCAAGTTTTATAAATCTTACTAACAATAAGACTCCTGCCTTCACAATCTTCCTTTTTATCTTACATAATAAATGCAACAACGCAGTTTCTCAGACAATCAATTCTATTAATCAACAGGGATTACTAGAAAGGTTCTATATTGACAATGCCACAAGATATTAAATAAAAGGGAATATTACCAAAAATTAGGGTTCTTACAGCCTCCCCTCCTTAAAAGGATTCCGTCCCGGAATCAGGTTGAAAACAGTTGGGGGTGCTTTTCACGCATCGCGCTCTCTAGTTCCCATGTTGATTCTTCGACATTCTGGTTCCTCCACAAAACTCTCACTAGTTTGACAACCTTGTTCCTTAGCACCTGTTCTTTTCTATCCATGATTTCTACGGGTTGCTCCACATAGGTTAAGTCTGGCTGCAGATCCACTTGATCATGTTCTATCACGTGTCGGAAGTCGGTATGGTAGGGTCGTAGCATGGACACATGGAACACATTATGTACTTGCTGCAAGCTCGGGGGTAAAGCCAATTCATAGGCTAACTTTCCAACTCGTCTCAAGATCTCAAAAGGTCCAATAAACCTTGGGCTTAGCTTCCCCTTCTTACCAAATCTCATCAATCCCTTCCACGGTGATACCTTCAACATCACAAACTCTCCTACCTCATATTCCTTGTCTTTGCGGGTCTGGTCCGCATACTTCTTCTGTCTGTCTTGGGCCGCTACCAGCCGTCCTCTTATGAGCTCGATAGTTTCTCTTGTCTATTGGACCAGTTCAGGCCCTAAAATCTTCCGCTCTCCAACTTCTTCCCAACACAAGGGAGACCGACATCTTCGTCCGTATAAAGCTTCATATGGGGAATTCCTATACTCGCATGGTAACTATTGTTGTAGGAAAATTCGATCAACGGCAAGTGGTCATCCCAACTTCCCTTAAAATCGATGGCACATACTCTCAACATGTCCTCTATGGTCTGGATGGTTCTCTCGCTCTATCCGTCTGATTGGGGGTGGTATGCAGTACTCATGTTTAACTTGGTCCCCACACAATCCTGAAAACTCCTCCAGAACCTGGGGTTGAACCTTGGGTCTCTATCATATACAATGCTCACAGGAACCCCATGCCTTACCACGATCTCCTCAGATATCTCATAAAATTTGACCATTCGAAATAATGGGTTTCGAAAAAAACTAATGACTTTTACATACACTCGTCTGTACCGTAAAGACGTAATATCAATTCGAAATCTTCATTTAATAATTCGTACATATCGTGATTGCAAAAATTTCTCATCCACCCATAAAATTACTATTCGTCCAGGTTTCGAATATTCACGAAAATTAGGGTTAATGCAGTCTCCTCTCCTTAAAAGAATTCTATCTTAAAAACCTAAGGAAAATAGTTGTGGATACAATTCCAACTTTACCCTTTCCAACTCTCAGGTTGACACTTCAACCCTTTTGTCCTCTCACCTTGGTCTCGCCAACGCTTTAATGTTGTTTCTCAACGCATACTCTCCTCGACCTGTATTCCTTATCGGTTGTTCTATGATTAAAAATTTCTATCCCACTACTCACACGTACCTCTTCTACCTTGTTCATAGTATCCGTGTTGAGTCCTTGTATCTGTTAGGCCAAATACACAAATAATAATCAACTTTGTATGAGAAATTAACTAGTAAAAGCGTTTATGCACTTAAAAACTTCTTGTATTTCAAACCCTCTTCGTGATGTAAAATATCACAAAGAGCTGCTAGGTTACAATAATGATAATTCGTTATCGATACCCTTCTAGGGTTAACCTATCTGTATTTATATAACATACAGCTACGATACAATCTCTAATTGATATTCCTAATAATCAGCTATACAATGATATCAATTACAGATTGTCACACGTCTCCTATGTCAACTCAATCTCTTTGATAGCTATCCAATCTTCAAAGATATCGCTTCCATAATTAATCTTTAATCACTGTTGAACAGTAGACGCGCTTCCTTCGGACAGAGTTTAACAAACTCTGTTGAGCTTCCAACTGTCAGAGTTTACGCAAACTCTGACTGCTTCCAGCTAAACTCTGATAACTCCCTGTAACACTTAAACACTGATTAAAACACATCAATTATATTTAACAATCTCCCCCAACTTGTTCATTAGCAAAAATGTACAAGTTAATGACAGTAATTGATGATGTCAAAACAAATAGATAAATACAGTGTTTATACAGATTCAGAGTTTAAGCTTAAAAACTATAGAGAATAAGAAAATTCTTACAGAACTTAATCTCTAATCATTTCAAGATCTGGCATGGTTCTGAGATAATCAATCAGCAATCTTCTTTCTGCATTTTCAAGTTCAATCTTCATTGCTTCTTTGATTTCTCTGAGTTGAGGATCACTTTCATCTGTTTGGTAAATAGCAGCCCTAAGATCATAAATCTTGTTTCTTCTCATTTCATTACCCAGTCTGATAAATCTGTCTTTTTCTGCCTGAGTATTGAAGTCAAGTACTGTGATTCCCAAATCAGTTTTTAACTTTGCAGTACCTTTCTTCATTTCAATGAGATTGCCTTGGTAATCCCTGTACTTAGGAATGTATCTGCTGTTGTATTTCTGTCCTCTAATAGCCAGATTCTGAGTCATCTTCTGTCTGAGTACATTAGCAACAGATTGAGTCCTTCGACTATTCACCTTGAGAAGATATAGAACATACTCTAGTTCTTCCCAATATTTCAAGCCAATATCATCCTCACCAACTTTGAATACTGTCCCATCAGCCATGAAGTAAAGAAGAAAATCTTTGTCTAAACTCTTCTGATGAACCAACTGCACTGATTCCAGTCTATCCAGACTCTCTTGAGGAACACCACGACCTGGAACAGCCAGTGAAGAAGGATCTCTAGGACCAGTATATTGCCTTCTGTCTCTATGTGAACCTAGTCCAGCCTTATTATTTCCAATCTTACCAGATAAAGCTTTTCCATCAGAAATATTCACTGAGACTCCAGATAACACATTTGGATCAGAAATTGTTCCTTTGCCAAAAACAGATTTCAACTGTGAAGAGTGTAAAGGTGTGATCATCGCTTGAGATGCAACAGAAGTTATAACTTTCTTATGTAAGCTTTCACCTTCAATGCCTTTTAGCTTGAGTTTAGCCTCTGCTGCAATTGCTTCCTTTGAGAACCGAGAACTTTGACTAACATCAGTCCTCTCTCTGATCACAACACCTTTAACAACAGGTCTAGGAGCTTTTCCTCTTTGTACCTTATCAGACTTTAAAGCTTTAAGATGTTCTTCTTGTAAACTCTTTTCCTCAGCTTCAATGTCCTCAATCGTTACTCCTTCCTCATTCTCTTCAATAAATAGCTTAGCAGCCAATTCTTCATCAGTTTGTGGATTTGAAGATAACAGTAAACTCTTGGTCCTTGAAGTTCCTTGAGTATCAGTACTTCTCCCAACAGACTGTGATTTGGATGACTTACTAGTTCTCAGAGTTTGAACCTCCTCAGCCTTTTTCTTTCCTTTGTCTTTGTTACTTGCCCCTCCATCTCCAGCACTATCCCTTCTGACAACTCTCTCCCCCTTTTTGACATCATCAGGCATAAGAATAGAAGTAATTAACTCCAGGGAGGTAGCAATAGAATCAATTTTAGCAGATAAATCAGACTGGTTTTCTTCAACTTTACACAGTCTGGCAAAGATATTGTCTTGAGCTTTAGAGAATTTTGTAGTCACTAGTTTTGAATGTGTTTCCATCTTCATCTCTCTAGCTACAACCTCATTTCGCAAAGAAGTGATTGCCAAATTAGTATCATCAAATCGTCTATCCAGAGTTTTAACTTGAACTATAGTTGCTTTCAAGCAAGAAAGAATCTCTGGATTAGAGATAGTATCAGCACTCTGCTTAACAAACTTAGCTGCTCTTCCTGGTGAAAAAATACAATCTTCTTTGTACCATTCAGCAGCATTCTTGGCAAATTGTACTCTTTCAACTTCATGAGAAGTACAAGGTTGAGGAAAAGGTGTATTTTTATCATCAGTTTGTACTGGTGCACTCAGAGAAGCATCAGAGTTTGCACTACTATCACCTTCAGCTTCAACACTTGTAGCGTTAACTGGTTCATCTTCAGCCATAGGTTTAGCAATATCTTCTGTAGGCTTTTCAGAATTGTCTTCATGTTGCTCAGGCTCAGCAACAGGCATTGACTGAGAAGTTACTTTGGTTGCCTGATCAATTTCTTCACCTTCTTCAACAGTGTGGTGAGCATCAGATATTACCTCAGTATGAGATGCCACAGCTTCAGAAGGAACAGAAGTAGGTTGATCAGCTACACCAATATTAGAGATAGGATCAGAGAGTGGCATAAATGAATCAAGAACTTCATTTATTTGAGAAACACCATCTCTTGCATCCTCTTCTGCAGGCATTCTATCCTCTGCAGGTATTACATCTTTCTCAACATCAACAGGAGGTGTTTGCTGTGAAACAACCTCTGGAGCTTCAATATCTTCATCCACAGAATCAGAGAATAACACTTTTCTTCGTTTTGCTAGAGGTACATTATCTGAATCTCTACGCTAGTTGGTGGAGTTCGTTCTACCACTGAGAGTGACTTAGATACGTTTGCCCGAGCTTTCATTCTTTTCCCCCTTCTAGTGTAAACAGCTTCAGGTGATTTCCGTTTTGATTTGCTTTGTGTCTCTTCTTCCTGCTTTAGACTTGCACGTCGTTTAGTAACTGCCTTCTTAGCTCTTTGCATTTTAGACTGTGATGCTGGTGGAGATTGTGACGAATCAGAGTTTGTGTTTGAAGTGGGTGAAGGTTGCTTTGCAGGTGATTCACTGTTTGATTCTGGTTGAGGTTCAGGGTGTGGTTCAGGTTGTTGTGGTTCTTGTTCAGGTGCATCTTGTTGTGATGCATCGTGTTGTGGTTCCTGTTGGTCTTGTTGTGGTTCTTGTGGTTGATTTAGAAAATTTCGTAGAACAAGAGGCATGACAAACACAGGAAGATTTTCTTTACCAACATCCTTGTTAGTCATATCAGAGAATATGCGCTTATTGACTCTAAACGGATCAATTTCATCAGTTTCACCAATTTCAAGACCATGTACACATGCATTGAACAACATTTGACAGAAACGAGCATAATAGACAGTGGTAGACTCTGACAATTTATCACCTAAGCTCATCAAAACATGTCGACCAAAATCAAAATTAGAACCATAGAGCAGAGAATACCCGATTTGAAGACTGTCTATTGGAATGGCATCCCAGTTTGTGACTTTCTTCTGGAACGTCCTCGTTATGCAATCAAAGAAGAAATTCCATTCTTTTCTGAGATTTGGTCTTTTTATACTGCCGAGCTTGTCAAGAGATTCCATGTAACCTATCTCTTGTAGCATCTCTCTCAGATAAGTTTCATTAACGAGAGTATAAGAAGTATGTGTCTCAAACCCCATTGTATCTCGTACAGTCTGTGGAGTAATCACATGGTCTTGGTCTTCATAAGTGAAGATAATGGTAGGAGTTCCACTTTCTCCTCCATCCACATAAACTGAGTTCTGCCAGAATGAAGTAATTTGAGATGCAGAAAGAGTAGCAGGTCCAGTCAGAGCTTGTCCAATCTCTGAATCCCTCAAAAAGTTCTGCATGAGATGAAACGATTCTGGAACGCGTTCATGATAGAGTGGAGCTTCATAGTTATTAGGAACAAACCGTAAGCCAAGAGCAGTGAATGCTTTAGATGCCATTGACTTAAGAATTTCCAAGTATTTCCGAAAGATGTGTATGTAGAAAAGGTGTTTGCGTGAGTGCCCAAGAGAAAACTAAGAAAACTGTGAGAGTAAGAGTAAAGCAAACTCGTTTGGACACAAAAGTGATTAAATTAAAGAAAAACTCAATCTCTTATGTAACAGACACTCAATCAGTTCCTTGATTAATGTGTAGTGGGACACGATAATAGGTAAGTGGGACACATTAAAGGCGAGTGGGTCATGTGCGCCTATTTTTTAAAAAAGAGTATATTAGAATTAAAGCATTAAAATATTTGATTTTAACAAAAATCAAATAATACTCTTTTAAAAATATCTGGACCCAAGTAAAATCAGAATTTGAAACGTTTACCTGTTGCCTTTAAAAACCAGAATACGAAGCGATTAAGGACTTCGTTCTTACCCATCTCTATTTAAGGCCTAGAGACTTGCTCAGATTATTCATTAAACCTTTAACCTTTCAGTCTCCCCTGTAAAATCACAAACCTTTCAAACCAAATACTCTTGAAAAACAATGGCCAACCTTACCATCAAAGAGAAAAACCTTCATCTTGTCGAGAATAGGGACATCTTCAGCTATACGCGTGAAGAGTTTGAAGCGTTTGAGTGGGAAAGGCAGCTTGAGACGCTGTGGCTGCAAATGGATGCTGGTCTGGAAGAGCTCGAGAGAGAGAAACCTGCAAGGGTGATTGACATCGATGCTGCCCTCCAAGCAACATTGACATGGCTCTCCTCGAAGGCATCCTCATCCACCACCACCAACCATTGTTAATGAATATGTCAGCAAAAATAACCTTATCCCTTCAACTTCCACCCAAATAAAGTGGCAAAGATGGGATCTGGGAATTTTTGCTAACAATGGAGTGGTGTGGACGGACCTTTTACTTTCCTGTTGAATAGATTAGCAGATAGAGAGAACAAAAAAGATGTAATATATGCTTGTATTCTCTTTCTTATTATCAATGAAAATTTTGTTTTTCTAATCATATTCATTGTGTTCTGCAACTGTTATTTGTGTTATATGAACTGTTCTTCAAGAAAATACATCAAGAAGTGAATATGACAACTAATTAAAGTAATCATATAAAGAACACATTCATCAACTATCCACTAATTAACAGTTGTCAAAAACCCTACTTACTCCAAGATTTTCAAATTGTCAAAGTGAAAATTTACCTTAGAGTACAAATCACGAATCAACAACGTTTGTCAATTCTCCAACTTTATCATCGAAACCCTTTCATAAATTGCACAGTTGTGAATATTTTTGTGTGTGAAGCAGAGTTTACTAAGTCAATTTTTAGAGCATCTAATTTTTCATAAAATCCATAAAGTAAATCAATAAACACTGGATGCACAAACTGTCATAGTAAACACTGACTGTATGATGAAAGCTAAACTCTGAAGTAATCGAACTTTATACAGTAATTTTTATTTTATACGCCCTTTATATACACATTTTTTTTCATTCTTTTTTTTTTATTTCATTTTTTTTTTCATTCCAGTAATTAGAGGTTGGAACCAGTCACCAAAAATTCAAAAATTTTAGCCCTTGTCATTTTGATAAGTTCCTGGGTCATCCTAGTATTTAACTAGTCACCAAAAATCAGAGAATTTTAGCACATATTATATACCAATAGGTTCCTGGGTCATCCTAGTATCCAACATAATCTCAAAGGAGTATAATAACCTATATACATTTTCTTTGGGGTATTGCAGTAAACATTTTATTTTATCAGAGTATAACTAACAGAGTTTAGAGTTCATCAACATCAGTAGTTCTTCATGAAAGGTAATGCAAACAGTATTTATAGACTCAGAGTTTAGGACAAAATAAACTAAGAGATGCTATAAATATGATCCTGTATCATGCTGTGTTAACTTTCTGCACAATCTAAGATTAGATCTCAATAACTCAGAAAGATTCATGATTAATTGCTGAGAATCATGCTTCATACATATTTCTTCATTGGTGTTTTCATTCAGACAAAAATCAACTCAAAGTTCACAGAGTTTATCAAACTTATTAACAGTGTATGATATACAGACATGCTGACAGAGTTTAGAGACTGCATAACACAACCATCGACCGATAAGACCGTACAACCATCAACGGATAAGACTGTACAACCATCAACGGATAATACTGTACAACCATCAACGGATAAGACCATATAATATCAACGGATACAGTTCAGTTAGTCATCAACTGATGCAACCTACAATCAACGGATGACAAGTTGTCTGACAGAGTTTAACAGAGTATGCATAACAGAGTTTAATCAACAGAGTACACTTAGCATTTAACCAATCAGGAAATATGATTAATACATCACATAAGTAAAGTTTGAATCTTACCAACATTTCTAGTCAGAACCAGAGACCATTCCTAGTTCATTTACCAGTCTTGTAAATGTAGCTTCACTCAATGGTTTAGTGAAGATATCTGCAAGCTGTTGTTCTGTAGATACAAAATGTAGTTCAATATTTCCTTCTTCCACATGTTCTCTGATGAAGTGGTACCTTATGCTGATGTGCTTGGTCATTGAATGCTGTACTGGATTACCTGTCATAGCAATAGCACTTTGATTATCACAGTAAATAGGGATATTACTGTACCTCAATCCATAATCCAGCAATTGATTCTTCATCCATAAGATCTGTGCACAACAGCTACCAGCTGCAATATACTCTGCTTCAGCTGTAGATGTGGAGATTGATTTCTGTTTCTTGCTGTACCAGGAAACAAGTCTGTCACCAAGAAATTGACAACTTCCACTAGTGCTCTTTCTGTCTACCTTACAGCCTGCAAAGTCTGCATCAGAATACCCAAGTAGCTTAAAATCTGATTCTCTGGGGTACCACAGACCTAATGATATGGTGCCCTTGAGATACTTGAAGATTCTTTTCACAGCTGTCAGATGTGGCTCTCTAGGATCTGCCTGAAACCTTGCACAAAGACAGGTTGCATACATGATGTCAGGCCTACTAGCTGACAAGTATAGAAGAGATCCTATCATGCCCCTGTAGTTTGTCATATCCACTGAAACTCCTGTGTCTTTGTCCAATTTAGTTGCTGTTGCCATGGGAGTTGATGCAGATGAACAGTCAAGCATACCAAATTTCTTGAGAAGATTTCTGGTGTATTTTTCTTGATTAATGAAAATTCCATCTTCTGTTTGTTTCACCTGTAGGCCTAGAAAGTAACTAAGCTCTCCCATCATGCTCATTTGATATCTGGACTGCATGAGCTTGGCAAACTTCTTACAGAGTTTATCATTAGTAGACCCAAAGATGATGTCGTCAAAATAAATTTGAACCAAAAGGAGGTCACTTCCTTGATTGAAATAAAACAGAGTTTTGTCAATTGTTCCTCTGTTGAATCCACTTTCTAGAAGAAACTGAGCAAGTGTCTCATACCATGCTCTTGGTGCCTGCTTAAGTCCATATAATGCCTTATCTAGCCTGTAGACATAATCTGGATATTTGGGGTCCACAAATCCTGGTGGTTGTTCAACAAACACTTCTTCTTCAAGCTTTCCATTCAGAAAAGCACTTTTCACATCCATCTGGAACACTTTGAATTTCTTGTGAGAGGCATATGCTAGAAAAATTCTGATTGCCTCCAATCTTGCAACTGGAGCAAATGTTTCATCATAATCTATTCCTTCCTACTGTGAATAACCTTTTGCTACCAGTCTAGCCTTGTTCCTTGTGATAACACCTTCACTGTCAGTCTTGTTTCTGAAAACCCATTTAGTACCAACAATAGATCTGTTCTTTGGTCTTGGTACAAGGGTCCAAACTTCATTCCTTTCAAATTCATTTAACTCTTCCTGCATTGCTGTTATCCAGTCTGCATCTTGAAGAGCTTCTTCCACTTTCTTTGGTTCATTTTTAGACAAGAATGCATGAAACAGACATTCACTTGCAGTAGCACTTCTTGTCTTTACTTTTGCATCTGGATCACCAATTATCAAATCAGGTGTATGTGATTTAGTCCATTTCCTAGCAGAAGGCAAATGACTTCTATCAGCATGTGATCCTCCCCCTTGATCCATGCTCTCCTGATTCTGTTGTGATCTATTTTCGTTTTCTGAGACTCCCCCTGAACTTGACTGTCCAGAGTCGGAATTTGAATTTTCAGAGTTTGAAGCATCAGAGTTTGATCCAGATTTTTCACTTGACTCAGTATCAGTGTTTGAGTCTTCATCTTGATCATGCTCCCCCTCAACTGGTTCTCCTCTTTGTTGTGACTGAGAAGTTTCTCCAGAATTTACCAGTAGAGGTTCAGAGTTTGTTTCAACAGAGTCTGTCAGAATTGTTTCTTCAGAGTTTCCTTCATCAGAGTTTAAAACTTCATTTTCAAAGTTCAGTTGATCATATTCGTCCTTGTCTTCAAGTCCAGTTATCTTCTTATCATCAAAAGAAACATGTATAGATTCCATGATCACTTTAGTTCTCAGATTGTAAACTCTGAATGCCTTTGTTGACAGCGGATAGCCAACAAAAATTCCTTCATCTGCCTTTAGCTCAAACTTGGTCAACTGTTCTGGATGAGTCTTCAAAACGAAACATTTGCACCCGAAAATATGAAAGTATTTCAGGTTAGGCTTCTTTTTCTTCACCATCTCATATGGTGTCTTTCCATGCTTATTGATCAGTGTTGCATTTTGAGTAAAACAAGCAGTTTGAACAGCTTCTGCCCAGAAATAAGTTGGCAATTTTGCTTCATCAAGCATAGTTCTGGCAGCTTCAAATAAGGTTCTATTTTTCCTTTCAACTACACCATTTTGTTGTGGTGTACCAGGTGCTGAAAATTCTTGTTTCACTCCATTTTCCTTGCAGAATTCCTCCATTGTTGCATTTCTGAACTCAGTTCCATTATCACTTCTGATGATTCTGACTTTGTTGCTTGATCCTTTGTCCAGAAGCTTCACATGCTCCATCAGAGTTGATGCAGTTTCATCCTTCTTTGCTAGAAAATACACCCAGGTGAATCTAGTGTATTCATCAACAATGACTAAAGCATATTTCTTCCTTGCAATAGACATAACATTTACTGGACCAAATAGATCAACATGAAGAAGATGATGGGGATCAGTGATAGAAGATTCTGTTTTGCTCTTGAAAGATGACTTCCTTTGTTTAGCCTTCTGACATGAGTCACATAGGCCATCAACATTTAACAGGGTCTTTGGGAGTCCTCTTACAAGATCCTTTCTGATCAATTCATTGATGTTGTTCAAGTTCAAATGTGAGAGTTTCTTGTGCCACTTCCAACTCTCTTCACTAGACATTCTTGTAGACAGGCAAACAGCTTTTCCAACAGAGTCTATCAAAAGCTTGATTTCATAAATGTTGTTTTGCCTGTGACCAACTAGAACAACCTTTCCTGTAGATTTGCTGATAACTTCACAATATTCAGGTTGGAAATCTACATGATATCCCTTGTCACAGATTTGACTCACAGATAGCAAGTCCTGCTTGAGTCCTGGGACATGAGCTACATTGTTGATGATGACATTTCCAAGATTGATATTGCCATATCCCAATGTTCTTCCTATATTGCCATCACCATAGGAAACTTTTGGGCCAGCCTTCTCCTCATATTCTGATAGCAGGGCTTTATTTCCAGTCATGTGTCCAGAACATCCACAGTCCACGACTAGGGTTGCCTCCCTGTTACCCTGCAATCATAAACAATTACTGAGGATTAGTTTTAAGGATCCAGACTTGCTTGGATCCTTTGGCATTCTTAACTTTGTTAGCTTTTGCAGCGGAATTAACATTATCAGAGTTTGAGCTAACAGTATCAATGTTTACACTTGCAGTATCAACTTTAACCCATTTTAGATTGGGTTTCAGTTCATAGTAATTATGATAGATAGCATGATATTTTCTGCAAGTATAGATGGAATGCCAAGTGCTTCCACAGTGTGTGCATAGAGTCTGTGGCTTAGTTCTAGCAAAATCCTTCTTTACCTCAGACTTTGTAGGTAAAGAATTTATATTTTTATTTTTCTTGCAGAAATTTGCAAGATGCTTAGTACTACCACAGTTATGACATGTCTTTCTTGGAGCATAACTAGCAAGCATTGGTTTATTTCCTGAAGTAATGCCTACTTTTCCATTTCTGTTTTTGTTTGACACTTTCTTTTTCTCAACAGATTTTAACTCCTTCAGTTTATGTTTGAGTTGTTTATCTGTCATTGAACCAATATTAACCTGATTAACACTAGTTTTTACTGGTTTTCTTTGGACAGCTTCTTTTTCATTCTCAGACAAAAATTTACTGGTTCCATGAACAAATTTAGTTCTGACTTTAACTTGATTTTGAAATCTAAGTTCATCTCCCTCATTATAACCTAGACCAACAGTGTCTGTTTGAAAAATCTGTTGAGTGTCCTTTCCAGAATTAGTCCAAGTCCTAATTTTCTTATTTGCTTCCTCCAACTCAGATTCTAGTTGTTTATATTTCTGAAGCAAATCCTGTTCTATGGAAACAGCATCATCTCTCTCTTTCTGAACTTGTTGCATGTTTTCAAGTTTCTCTTCAACAAGTTTATTTCTCTCTTTAAGTTCAGAATTTTCAGCTTTTATCCTCTCATTTTCTAAAGTCTGATCCCTATAACTTATATGCAATGACTTAATAAAAATTCTTAATTGAGCAATGTCATCAATATTATAAGCATAGGTAGTTGGAGGTACCTGATTTTCAGAGGATTCTGATTCAGTAGTAGCCATGAGAGCATAGTTCACTTCTTCATCAGAATCTGAAGTATCTGCCCAATCTCTGCCTTTAGTGTAGAGTACCTTTCCAGTTTTACCATTCTTGCACTCAGGAGCATAGTGACCCATCTCCTTACACTTGTAGCATTGAATTTCAGACTTATCCTTCTTCCCTTTAGAATCTCTCTTATCAGACTTCCTGTAGCTTTTCCTGTCTTCATTTGAATCCCTAGAAAACCTTTTTCCTTTCTTGAAATTCTTGAAGCCCATTTTCTTGAAAGTCTTCACCATCAGCACAGCCATTTTTCTCATTTCTTCTTCAACATCCTCAGAGTCAGATGATTCAGAAGAATTTGAATCATAATCAGAGTTTGGTGAATCACTTTCTGAATGTATGACCAAAGCTTTTCCCTTCATTTTCCTTCTTGTTTCCTCTTTCTTCTGAGGCTTCTCTTCAACATTAAGAGCAACAGACTTTCCTTTTCTACTTGTTCTCCTGTTTCTCTGCTCCATTTCCAATTCATAAGTTTTGAGCAGTCCATAAATTTCATCAATCTCTATTTCAGCAAGATCATAGTTGTCTCTAATAGTGGTTGTTTTCACATCCCACTTTTCAGGTAGAGAAAGAAGAAACTTGAGATTCGAGTCTTCTAGATCATACTCTTTGTTGACCAATGACAGATCATTAATCAGTTTACAGAATCTATCAAATGTTTCTGTCATGGTCTCTTCAGGTTTAGCCTCAAAATGCTCATACTCTTGTGTGAGTATGTTTCTCCTATTCTTCTTAATAGCTGCAGTTCCTTGACACCTGACTTCAAGTGCATCCCATATCTCTTTTGCAGTGGTGCAGTTAATGACTTTGTTAGACATAACATTGTCTAAGGCACTATGTAGTAAATGCCTAACTTTTGCATCCTTAGCAATTGATGATAGATCTTCAGGAGTCATGTCCTTCTTTTCCTTTGGAACCATTTTTGCTGCTTCACCAGCAACTGCAACAGATAGTTTTGTAGGATTATGAGGGCCTTCATAAATTCTGTCAAGATATTCTGGATCTGTAGCCTCCAGAAACATAGTCATCTTGACCTTCCACATTGCATACTCTAATGGCCTCAGAATAGGAACCCTGATTGGTTCATAACGACTCACAGTAGTAGGAGCCTTTTCAGAAACAGTAGGTGTTGGTGGAGGAATTTCTGACATGATTATTGTTGTGTTTGGATCTTAACCTGTAATAAAGTAACAGATTGGCTCTGATACCACTTGTTAGGCCAAATACACAAATAATAATCAACTTTGTATGAGAAATTAACAAGTAAAAGTGTTTATGCACTTAAAAACTTCTTGTATTTCAAACCCTCTTCGTGATGTAAAATATCACAAAGAGCTGCTAGGTTACAATAATGATAATTCGTTATCGATACCCTTTTAGGGTTAACCTATCTGTATTTATATAACATACAGCTACGATACAATCTCTAATTGATATTCCTAATAATCAGCTATACAATGATATCAATTACAGATTGTCACACGTCTCCTATGTCAACTCAATCTCTTTGATAGCTATCCAATCTTCAAATATATCGCTTCCATAATTAATCTTTAATCACTGTTGAACAGTAGACGCGCTTCCTTCAGACAGAGTTTAACAAACTCTGTTGAGCTTCCAACTGTCAGAGTTTACGCAAACTCTGACTGCTTCCAGCTAAACTCTGATAACTCCCTGTAACACTTAAACACTGATTAAAACACATCAATTATATTTAACAGTATCGTTGGCCCGTGAATGCTTTGTGGTCGTGTTTTGTAATCTGAGACAACGTCAATACTCACGGTATTCCTCATATTCTTTCGCTTGATTAGCAGGCATGCGTTGCCTCCCGTCAGCCGTTACCACTTGCTGTGGATACTGTATAGTCTTCGGTATATGTCGAACCAGTTCAGCTACTATATCCTTCGTTCATTGACTTCTTCGTAGCGCAAGAAAAGCGAAACTTCTTCTTTCACAGTACGCTTTACAAGAGACGTCCTTACGTTCGCAGGGTGATGATCGTGATAACAACATTCATTTCATGGATAAGTTTTTTTTTTCTCGATTTCCCCGTGAAATCTAAGGCACGACACTAACTACAAATTCGATCGTCTGGATAATTCTTCTTCCATGTCCATCAGCCACAGGTCAAATTAGTACATACGCTCAATCTCTTTATTAATTATACTTGAAAGCACCTTCAATATTCAAAGTTTAACCTTAAGTCTCTATCTGACGTAATCACTGCAGAAGCTTTATATTGCACCACCATCTCTTCCGTATATAAATCGATAATCTTCTAAATGGGAAGTCTCTCGTAGTTAACTCACTTGGTCCAACAATTATAAATCAACTAGGGCCATCTCTTGGCTCGGTCTTTGGCGACCTACTTATGAAATTCATTATAATTCTGTCCACGTTCAAGATTTTCTACAGGCGGAATTAATCCACTAGATCTCTATCATTCCGCTTTTGGCGTGTCGCATTTGTACTTAATAGTTTGCCAATACCATTCTTCATATCTGTTTGCCAAACATTCCATTAATTCTCTATACATCTTTGTTCTTCCCCATAATTTAGTCATTTTCCTCTAACATTATTCCTTACGGTATATACTCTATTTTCTTGGTCAATACTGACTGAATTCCAATTTCGAATAAGCCCTTCTATAGGTATTGGCCACTACATTGGCCTTTCCTGGGTAATAACAAATTTCTCCATTATACTCCCTGCTCCCTTTCGTCACCTTCTCTTTCTTATGTTTAGTTCTAATATGAAGATATATTTATGGCACTTGTGGAAAAAAAATCACACTTTTCTCATAAAGTTAACGTCTCAATTTTACGCGTGAACGCCATCATGACTAATCCCAGACTCACGGTCAGTATATCCTATCCCGTGACCTTTATGTTGTTTAGAAGTATAGGCTATCATCCCATTTCTACTGCATCAGCACACCTCTTAAGCTCTTGAAAGACGCATCATCATGACTCTCACAGTCCTCTTTTTATCATCAAGTATAGCTAACAACGAGGTTCTTGCCAATATCTCATTTCATTCCAAAACTTTGTTCATTAATCCATAAAGGCTTCTGACTCATTAGTCCATTCAAACGATACTACCACAATTTTATAACGTTTATATTAGGGTGAAATGCCAACTTTGGCACAGTACAGAGGTCGACCTTGAGTTGGTGAAACCTACTCTTCAACCTTATCCTTGAAAAACAACTACTCATTTTAACTAGTCAACAATTCCCCCATTTCCGATAAGGGTATCAGTTCTCGATGATATATGTAAGATGTCATATGCTCGTCCTCCTTCACAACTGGCGCCAATCAGCCTGAGGCCTGCATGCGGCTGCGATTCCCAATAAACTTGATTAGGTGGTAGTCTCGAAGGATCATTGACATCTATCCCTGCATCCATTTGCTATTAGGGGTCTGTTAAACTTTATGTCTCTCTATGTGCATCAATCCCTTCAAGCTAAGTAAAGCTTCACGTTCTTGCCACGATATTTCTTCCTTTCATGTCCATCTCACTTCCAGGTAGTTTCCTCTAAGGATATGTTTTACATCGCAATCGATTTGCATTTCTTGGATCAGGAAAAGGCTTGGTAACTCCAGAATTCATTAATATAACATCCTGACAACGGTTGGTAGGAGCGTGCTCCCCAACCACCTCATCATTTCTTATAACTTTCCCCACACCAATATTAAAGGTCTTGTGGTATGCCCTGACATGTTATCTCTACTTCAATAATTACTCGGCATAACGCTCTGGCTGCACAATTACAACATTTGGTTTTTGATCTCATATTGGTGTAACGGTTCACAATTGTACCTCCCGTTCACCTTAGAGTAATCACTTTGAAAGGAATGGTTTCAAAATAACAAGGTCCAATAGATAATCTCAATAAGAATTCCACATTGGATGTTCCAAGAATGTTGATGGCTCCAAATACTAGGAGTCTCGATTTTTTTTGGAGACGTAAGGATGGACAGAAAGAATACAACAAGGTTTATTCCTTCCCGTCCTGATAATTCTGTAATATGATACCATAGAGAATGTTGCACAAGGGCAATGATTGTTGGATACAAAAGTCATAAAGACGGTCTTTATATAATTCTTACATCGGGTGGATACTTTTCCTCCTGAATAATAAGAGGAAATCTAAAGTCGCATTGATGAAGGTCAGCCAATAGAAAGCAATTCTACTCCATGACAATTAAAGAATGAAGTAGTTTATTATTCAAGTAATCTGTGGTTTCAAATGAATTCTCATCGTGTGAATGAAAGAATAAAATATTCAAGTGATATAGAGTCTGATTCGAAGATGGGTTAGAATTCGAGTTGAGTGGGCGACCTCATTAGGTCTCGATCAAGTTATTCGTCAAAACTTTCGTCATCATACTTTACCACATGCAAAATGCATTGCAGAATGAATTAAATTTGGAGTTGGACCAGTGAAACAATAACTAGTCCTTTTCAAGAAACACTAGCAACTTGATAGACAAAATTTGCTAGTCCACCTGTTTGAGACATCACCACCAGCTAGGACAATTAGCTGGGTGTTCTTCACAACATTTACAATTTTGAGTAGTTAGAACAATCAACTAGTCAGTAATATTGACATAACGACTAGCCAGTTTCACTTGGAAAGAACGGAATTTCAACATCGTAGCCACTGAAGAAACTTTAGGCTCCTCGGACAACGAATGAAAATAAGAAGTTATTAAGTTTGAAAAAAGAAAACTATAAAATCTGAAGAGAATGTTCTAGGTATCGGAACAATCGATAAT
Source organism: Saposhnikovia divaricata (assembly GCA_036435485.1). Classification (NCBI taxonomy): domain Eukaryota; kingdom Viridiplantae; phylum Streptophyta; class Magnoliopsida; order Apiales; family Apiaceae; genus Saposhnikovia; species Saposhnikovia divaricata. Next base: position 66,115,704 of record CM071598.1, read on the forward strand.
CTCTCATCAAATATTACTTATCAGTGAAACGGTCCACCCAAGGGTGCCTCCGTACACATGCTTTATCAGATTCGACAATAGAATTAAATTCGGAACACCAATATTAAAATGATATCCTTACTATGATTTCAATGTACGATGTACAATCTCATCTTGAATAGAAGAAAAGAATTCATGAGGGACGTCTGGACATTAGATCATCCATGTCCTCAGTAATTTGTTGAATATTTATGAGCTCAACTGAAGAGTGCAAGTATGAAAGAAGCAATCAAATATCGATATCCGTTAAGTAGTATTCGTCGATTAATTAAGGAAATATTTGTTGAACATTCCTTGGATAATTGAAAGAAAGTGTAAGAGCAGAAATAATTACAAACTTCAAATAGAATGCTCGGGGATCAGTTATGATACTTTGGATGAGTCCCGGTTTCGAGAAAGTATATCACTGGTTGTTATTCCACAAGTTTGAAGTAGAAAGCTAGGAGGGTTACCTGATATAAGCTAATCGAGGTAACATGGTTAGTGAACAGTTTAAAATGAAGTAGTGCACCAGCCGGTAGTTATCAAAATAAGTTAATAATCATTCGTGCATCTCATTATCACCCTATGAGGGTAACTCCATCTCTTCGTCTTCGTAATACAAGACACCAACTAGTGCGTCTCTCAATCATCATCTTAAAGTCATTTATCGAGTCAGGGTTTCCCCAATATATCTGTCATTTCCGTGCTTTATCTTGAAGACCAAGCTTCACATCATTCCGGGGACACCTGCTAAGTCTATAGGGTCCTACTTCATGCCTTCCGACATGAATCACAAGTGGCCAGTTTCCCCCTGGGAACAGATCAAAGAGATCTCTCAGGGATCTCAGTGCAGTCCATAGGTTCAGTGGCGGGTGTGTGTATGTGAACATATACCAAAAATATTGAGGTCTACAATACATATATACGTAGTCCCTTCTAACATCTCTATCAAAGGATCCCACTCTAGACTCGCTGGTCCTTTCTTTTGGTAGACTCTGAGATCACTGTATCGCTCGTTACAACCATATTCAACTTCTCTTGAGTCCTTTTGTTAATCCCACTTGTTTGTTCTCTAAGTTGAACTGCCATGCTCTAGCGTCCGAATGATGCGTGGAATTATCTAGCACGCTCGTCTTATGATAACATTCTCGTACAACACATGCAAAATTAGCCATTAAGGGTAATGAAATCCACAACGACATAGTGACCAACTTTCAGGTAAACCCGTTACTCATCGAAAATCGGATCTTGTAGCCAAAGTAAAAGACTTTCGTTATTCCAAGTACTAAGTACTCTTAATTATGTAGGGAAGTCTAAACTCCTTGATTCTTAAAATCCCACTTCCTAAACTGTGGAGGACTATGGGCCACAAAATTTATGCCAGCCTGGTCACCCGATCATATTGGCAATATCGCCTCTACCTCAGCTGCTCTTGAGGTTTCGCTCTGCTTCCTATATCATTACCTATGATAGGTCATGTACGACTCTCAAATCTCTATTCATCATTCTGAAGGTCTCTAGGGATTCTATCGACCCTAGTATAATACCTTCAGTAACACTCCAGTCCATTCTACTCACCGGTACCTCTTCCGGTAGTCCAATCATAAGTTTACTACGATCTCTTATGTCATCTCCTACTTAGACTTAACTCTCAACACTTTCATTTATGAGTACTGTAACTTATCGCTCTGATACCATTTCTGTAACGCCCCCAAATATGAGGTCAAAGATTCAGGTCGTCACATCACCATCCAACCATATCATACCTGTATTAACTGTACAACTCAAACAAGTTAGAGCCTCAGAAACGATAATCAAAAGTGCCACTAAATATTACAATTCATTTGTACAAATCAGAGTCTTACACAATTCCACTTATACAACTACACTTGAAGACAAGTCTTACTATTACAGTTGGAAACCTATCAGACTTACTCTGTAGTATCTATCAGGAACTAAATCATCTCCGGGGTAAACCTTCTACTCCTCTTCTGTTGTCGCGGAGTTAACCGACCAAATTCTTCTCTTTCTGAAAAGTTTTTATAAAGCAAGAATGAGCTACATAATGCTCAGCAAGTTCACCATTTTGTAAAATAATAATGGGGTTTATTTCGAAAACATTCCTAACTATATGGGTATATATCTCAGATTTCAAAACATAATTGGACAATGTATATGTCCGAGTTCGAATAAAACATCTATACTCACTAAGGAGCTTTAAGAATAACATATGAACCCTTTATAAGGTTCCCATTTCAACATATCTCAAGTTTGAAAATATATACATATGAGTATATCATTTTCGGCAAAACACTCTACGATTAACATACTGTACAAGGAATACATCATTGCAAACCTCTTTCCTTCCATTAGCTTAGAAGGTTTCTCATACAAAAACATTTCATTCTTTGAAACAATTGCAAGAGTGCACTAACACGTGCCAATCTTTATAGAAAATCTTGCAGTTCTAGATACTGCGCGATGTCAATATTTTCTCATCAAAAACCACACTATCAGCAACTTGGCACTTAGGCCCAAGAAGCAGTGTTTGAGTATTTTTCCAAAGTGGAGGATGGGACTGGAAGAAAACATAAAAACCTGACAAGGATTGACGATGATCAGTCGCCACATCCAAGTCCAATAATCCGCGGGTCTTCTCTACCGGTAGAAGGATAGAAACTACATCCGTAACTATCCCCGGGTGAGAACTACATCCGTAATCACCCTCGATGAAAACTACATCCGTAATCATCCTTCGGCAACACCTGGGTCGGAATAATAATTGATGGACCGCCTGGCTCACGGCCGCTTACACATCCCGGGAATCGTTCGTCAACGGTTCCCACACCTGCCAGAGTCCCTTTTTCTTTTTCTTTTGAAAACTCGATTTTGATTGAAAACAGAGTAATTGAGGTTCGACATCAGTCGACCGATGATTCTTGAAATCATACAAGAAGCAGAATCTGACCGGGGGTTTTCGAAAATGTTTTGAGTTCGAAAGAGTTCGAGTTTGAAAGTATTAAAATGTATCTTGGATTAACTTTGTCTTTAAATAATAAACAATAATTAATAAATAATATTTTAAGATTTAATATTAATAATTAATAAAATAATTATTCGATAAAATAAATTTTTAATCCAAGATAGGGTTTCGAGTATTTACGAAGATATAACAATAGTTACTCGAGTATACGATACTACCCGAATGACCCTTCGGGTTTTCGCAAAATAGATACGATATAATAATATACCGCTCCCCGGTCAATAGTATATACGGACCGCTACGACCTCTATTGCTAGAGTCGTTGTCCGAAGAAAACATTTCAATCTAAGTTCAAGGGGTGCAAACATATATGTACTTATACAATTTCAATTGCATCAATACTTCGATAAACATAGCATCTGATATAATTGAAAACTACAAACACAACAGTGAAAGTCCTTGTATATGGATAAGTTTTGAAAAGTAAACTTGCCTTGGTTTGGTTCGGGTGGTCGAGCGTGGGGAGTGGAACGATCTATACATAAGCAATAACCGCTCGTTAGTACCTTAACATCTCTTTAATTACGGGGTTTTAGGGGGTACGAAATTAACTTAACAACTTCGTCTTATGACACTCTAGCCCCACTATAGGTTCATGTCATCACTCGATTACGCTCGTCACTTATTCGACTTAATTTAGTTACCATATCCGAGTCATAATCATTACCCCTAGAATTATGCTCCACTAACGACTTTTTCCCTTGCGCAAAATTTACTCTAGCATTTTTATAAAATCGAAAACTTCATATTTTAATCCAATTCTTTTTGGGTGGTCTTCACCACTGCATTCCCTAACTTCTCAAATTTTTCCATGATCCCACATATATTTTTAGGGGTTTAAACAAGGTTCACAAGGGGGTAACTTAGTGCAGTCCGGAATCCAGAAACACAATTCACCTCTGCGGCCATACCTTAAAATCTATACATCACCTAGCCATGAACCTTACATTTCCAGAAACTACATTCAATTATCTTTCCAACAATATATGGTAGGACATCAGGGGACAACATTTGGGGGTTCAAAACCGTGTTACAAGACAGGTCAATGCTCCTGGAAAAACTCAGCAAGCATATACTACTTAGATCAACCATTTTTCACAATTCCACAACACAACCAACACTTAATTCACTTAGTTCATAGTTTATAACACTCATGGAGATATATATACTATCCATCATCATAAAAGTCACCATCACAACATCAAAACTCAAGATCCATGTCATCCATTACTTATACAACCAAGATTAACTCATATATACATGGATCTACTACCAAACATTATAAACACTACATAACCAAAAGGGTTTGAGATTTTTATACCTTCTTGAGCACCTAGGAGTCTTGGACAAGCCTTACACAACTTAATAACACCTTAAATGGTCTCCTACAACCCTTACAATCCAAGATCTAAAAGAAAATCAAACATGGTTACTATTCACCAAATCTTTAACAATTTATAACTTGAATTTGGATGGATGAAATGGCTTGAAACTATTAACATACCTTGCTTAGATGTTGTAGAGGGCCTAGTAATTATATCTTGATGTATGAGTGGTGGGAAATGGGGGAGGAAGAATTTTCTTCTCCCTTTACTAAGCTTGGCCGAGAGCACCTTGAAAATGGGGGGGAGGAGTTTTTGATTTTTGTGTTTTGTTTGTTGGGTGAAATAATTGATGTTAAAAGTGTTGGGTGATACATAATGTGTATGTATAGGCAAGTACTAGCAAGGCATGGTCACATGTACTACTTGTCTCCCCTTTTTGAAAAGCAAGTAACTAGTTACTATTCCACTTCCAATTTGTTAACTAGTTTGCTTATTCCTAACCACTTGGTTGCATGGAACTTGCATGCAATACTACTCCTTGTATCATTATTCTTCCACCAATGCTTGTCATTTAATCTTTAATTCGTATCGTATCTTAATTAATCTCTCGTAATAATATTTTGTCGCGTAGAGGTTTCCCTTATAATTCCTTAAGTACTTAATTGTGTAAATTCCTCGAATGTCCATAATTCCTCGTCATAATTCTTAATAAATCTTTTAATACTCTAACCATTCTCAAATCCCAAGTTTTATAAATCTTACTAACAATAAGACTCCTGCCTTCACAATCTTCCTTTTTATCTTACATAATAAATGCAACAACGCAGTTTCTCAGACAATCAATTCTATTAATCAACAGGGATGACTAGAAAGGTTCTATATTGACAATGCCACAAGATATTAAATAAAGACGATATTACCAAAAATTAGGGTTCTTACAAAACATACCAGTATACAACAATGCTTGGGTTGCCTCCCAAGAAGCGTTTTTTTAACGTCAATAGCTTGACGTTACTTCCAAGCCTCCATTAAGGATAATAATAGTTTGTCTGGTCCTCTCTTCGCGAGACTTCATCGTCATCACGGCGGCACACTTTCTGCCCCTTCTCCTCGCTTGGCATATTCGTATAACAAATATGTCCTGTTCCAATGCCTTCTTCTGTTGACCCAAAATCTGTCAATTTGTAGAACAACACACATTCGCGGGCTTCGCTTGAATATAATGGAGGAGGATAAATGTAAGTTGCTGAAGCCTTTGGTTTCTCAAAGAGAACTTCCTCAATTGGCTCTAATGCGCTACCTCCAGCTTCACACTTTGAGACAAGTAGAAGACCTGCATCTGTCCCATGATCATCAGCCTCTTGGAACGCACATACCAATTCTTGAAATTTGTGCAGCTCATCAGTGTCTTTCCCAAATAGTGCCCTTTCAAAATCATCCACCATCCTAACATGATCAAATTCCTCACATGGCTTGTGAACACTCACCTCCTCTTGGAATTTGCCTTCTTCAATTATGCATGCAACCTTGCTCCAAGTCATCGTTATTTTCTGGAATTGCCTCTTGTATGGATTGCTGTTTCTCTTGTTCCAAGACACTCAAAACTTGAGCAACTAGTGTCTCCATAGATTTGAGATTCTTCTCATGACCCTCTACAAGCATCCCAATCTCCTTCAAATCATCAACCTCATCTGACTGAAAAGTAGGAGTAGGTTGCTGATGTTGAAACTCTTCACTTCCAAAGAAATATGACATGTCTAGAACATCTTGCTGGTACTGTTGAGGATGGTATGGAAAATATGGTTGTTCCTCATAACTGACATATGGATCAACTCCTTCGTAGTAACAATATTGTGAGGGATCATGAACGCCAAAACACCGCTCACATTGATAAGGCATGGATGTCGTCGAATATGCCCACCATGGAAACTCCTCACCTGCCATCTGAAACATGCAGAACTAAACAAGATAGGTGAGAAAAATCTGAGTCAGTGAACTCTAACGACCACTATTGACAAGCACATAAACCAAAAATAAAACAACGATGATCCCCGGCAGCGGTGCCAAAAACTTGTTTGCACTAAAACACGCAAGCATACGTGGTGACAAGTAATATAGATAGAAGTCAAGTTCGTTCCCACAGAGATCTGGTTATGGTTTTAATTCAGTAGATGCACCTATGCAACAATGTATGATTATTATTCACTGCTAAGACAAATAACAAGATTAAGTTTTTACCAACTATAATTAACTAGGATACAATTTAACAAACTAAAAATTACTAACTAATGAGAATTAAAATTTACTTCATCATCTACTTCACTTAGAGTTGATGCCTTTAATCAATACATGTGATGGTTTTGATATATGATCGGATAACACGAAACAAGTAAAAGCTACCTCTCGGTATACTAATACCAAACTACGCATGCATCCACAAAAGAGATAGAAGATGGGTAGACACCAATTATGTTTAGACCCTATATCTCTATAGAATTTGAAAACATAAAGGTTGAAGCACAAGTTATCCACATAGATCACATAGGGTAGCATCATATCTCTATGTATGCCACAAATCATGATAATATTATCAACCTATCCTATGCTAGCATGGCAAGTTCTAAATCTCAAGATCCACTCTCGTTTCGCAAGAGATTAATAAATTAGATGTTCATGACTCATCTAAACACATGAAACACAACCATACGAGGATATCAAGAATTCACCACACATAAATCTTTAAAGCAATCAAACTACTAAGCTACATAGATAAATCTGTTAGAATCCCATGACAACGATTAGCTCATATCGAACCGCTCGTCATCATGGGATCTGATGAAACCATGATAAAAGACAAGATATGAAAGAAAGTAATAATATTAATAAAACAAGAGTTGAGAAAACAAATCTATGATACAAAAGATGAAGTAGATCTAGATCCGTTGCTTGTCACGAGCGTTGAATCCTTCTCTCCTTTTCTCCCTTGCAGATCTAAGCTATATCATGTACAAGATATCTAATTGTCTAATTCCTAATTCTAATTGTCTAATTTACAAGGGGTTGGATGTGTTTATATAAGCACTCCAAGTCTTGCCCAGCAAGAAAATACAAAAACAGAATTATAATAGAATTTCTGCAAGATACGTTTCTTAAATTGATTCTGTTTTTTAAGGAAAATTCGTGGCTGACTTTTCTTCAGATTTTCTGGAACGTTCCCAATGTAATTGGACCTCTGGACTACCTGAGAATGATAGATAATCTCGTTATCTTCGCGTGCACTACTTACGGGCCTCAAACGGACTTACAGAACTCCAGATATGGCCAAAACAGTGTAGACTGCGCAACCTTCCCGAAAAATCCGAATTTTAATCAATTAATTCTCCAAACACGATAGAAGAATCACCCATAATCTACATTCTTGTAAATCTGCACATCTAAGCAAAACACATCAAAACTACAATAAACTTGAGTCCAAGACAATCAATTTAAGCCGAATTGAAGCGATCCAAGTGGATATAAATCCACTTATCAAGAAGAACAAGTGCTGAGCAACAAGGTTTTCAAACTAATAAGGAATTGTGAGAAAATCAAGATGTGGAAGAATCCACCTCGAAGTTGAAAGAGTGAAACAAAGAAGGAGTAACCCCAGTGATTCCTAAACTGATTCCAGAACGGAATCCTTTTAAGGATGGGAGACTGTAAGAACCCAAAATTTCGGTAGAATTAAAACTTTTCCTATTACGATGAAGTGCATCAATGAATAGTGATTTGGTGGATGAATAGTGATTTTGAGGATTAAGAAAAAAATTTATGTCACCTATGTACGAGACGTAGTGTGGATATTCCGAAGTTATACTAGTAATCTACGGAGTAAATAAGTGTATGTAAATGCGATCGGAATTCAGAAATTCCAAATTCTATTTTCCTGTAATATTTGACCGAGCAGTGAATTATATATCAGTAATATCAAGAAATGAGATATTTAATTAGAGGAATTGAGGAGTTAATATTTTGGAATTTTATTATAAGTGATTTGAGAATTTGGAACGAAAACCACTGAGGAAGTGAAACAAACGTTCTAGAAACCGCTGAAACTTTACAATGAGATTAAGCGATTGAGCGAACGAAGCATGGATTAAGGATATGGTATATTAAGAGTCGAAGGAAGGATATATTATGAGAAAGAAAGAGGATTGAGAATAAACTCCTAGAATTGAGAAATAGAGAATGCTTGAGAAATCGGGAGAACGTTTTCTGAGATAAAGAGAAATAAACAAGGGATGTTGGAATTAATATTCATTCGAGGTACTGTGCCATATTAGAGCAATAATATGCAAAGTATAAGTTGTAACGTATTAATTTTATTCACGAGACAACAAGTAAATCAAATTGTTGGAAAAGGAAACAAACCAAGGGACTAATATGAAAGAAACAAAAGATGAGGACTTTGTTGCAATTGTTGTGGATAAGGAAATCCAAGTGAGCCAATGAGGTGTTGACAACACATTACAAGAATATGCATCCAAATATAGATAGATATTACATGTATTAAGTCATTACACATAACAAAACACAAAGAAAACTCCATCTCTCCATTTCTCAACAAGCTGTCCAGCAGAACCAACCCTCAAAGAAAAATATATATCTCCATTTCTATCCATGATAAAATCATAAAATTTAAACCACAACCTCTCCACTCCATGGGTAATATTCGATCAAAATTTCATGGCATTCTAATGAGTGTAGCCTAGTTAAATCTCCTCCCCAATTTGAAGAAGCAAAGTGTCCTGGTGCTTGACAGTTTCTGGGACGATTTTCAATCGGACGTATCTCCTTCATTACTCAATGGAATTTCGTGTTCTTTATATGGTTAGAAATCTGTGAAGATGCTCTACAACTCTCATTTAGAAGCCTCGATCAGAAAAGCTCGGTAAGGGCCTCGTTTTCCATGATCTTTCAGTCGGGTTCTAATAACTCAGAATTACTAACTTTGTTTTCTTCATTTCTTTTGATCTTTCAAGCTTACCCAAGGCTATACAAGGATTATACAAGGTTTAGAAAGCTATTATACACATCAAGGAAGGTATAAAACTCTAACCACTCTTAGTCATGAAGTGTTTATGGTTTATAGTGTTAGATCTAAGAGTATTGGTGCATATCTTGGTTATAAGAGTTATGGATGGTGAAGATCTTGAGTTTAAATGTTGTTGATGTGATTTTTAAGCTTGTAGTTAGTGTATGTAACTCCATGTGTGCTATAGAGTATGATCTTGGTGGTTTAGATGATGGTTGTGATGTATACATAGGATTCTTGAATGGTTAAGCATGATAACAAGCTGTGTGAATTTTCTGGGAACATGTACTATCTTGTAGGAGGGTTTCGAACCCCTAAATCTTGTCCCCTGAGGTCCTAATGCATATGGTTGGAAAGGTATTTGAATCTAGTTTCCAGAAATATAAGGTTCATGACTAGGTGATGTGTAGATTTTGAGTTATGACCTGAGAAGTGAAGATTGGTTCTGGAATCCGAACTGCACTAAATGGTCCACTAGTGAGCACTCTTTAAACCCCTAAAAATTTATGTAGGATCATGGAAAAATTAGGGGAGCTAGTAATTGCAGTGGAGAAGGCTACCCAAAAAGAATTGGATTAAAATATGTATTTTTCAATTTTATAAAAATGTTAGAGTAAAATTCGCGCAAGTGAAAAAGTCGTACGAGGAGTTAGTGGAGTATGAATTTAAGGGGGGATTGATACGCTTCGAATATGGTAACCAAATTAAGTCGAATAAGTGACGAGCATAATCGAGTGATGACATGGACCTATAGTGGGGCTAGAGAGTCATAAGACGAAGTCAATAAGTTAATTTTGTGTCCCCTAAAACCTTGTAATTAAAGAGGGTATTGTTAAGGTACTAACGAACGACTATTGGTTATGTATAGATCATCATTCCACTCCGCAAGCTTGACCACCCCAACTGTACCAAGGCAAGTTTACTTTTCGAAACTTATATATAAGGATTTTCACTGTATTGTTTGTGGCTTTCAAAGGTATTATATGCTTATGCTTTACGAGATTATGTTGAAGTTTGAGATTTATGCATATGTGTTGTACACCCTTGAACTTAGAATGAAATTGTTTCCTTCGGACAACGACTCTAGCAATAGAGGTCGTAGCGGTCCAAATATACTATTGACTGGGGAGCGGTATATTATTATATCGTGATTAAATTGCGAAAACCCGAAGAGCCATTCGGGAAGTATCGTATACTTAAGTATTTATTATTTTTACATTATTATAAATACTCAAGAATATCTATCTTGGATCAAAAGTTTATTTTAATTAAATAATTATTTTATTAATTATTTATATTAAATCTTAAAATATAATTTATTAATTATTGTTCATTACTTTAAAGACAAAGCTAATCCAAGATACCTTTAGCACTTTCACACTCGAACTCTTTCGAACTAAAAACATTTTCGAAAACCCCCGGTCAGGTTTTGCTTCTTGTATGATTTCAAGAATTATCGGTCGACTGATGTCGGACCTCAACTGCTCAGTTTTCAATCAAAATAAAGTTTTTAAAAGAAAAAGAAAAAGGGACTCAGGCAGGTGTGGGAACCGTTGACGAACGATTCCCGGGATGTGTAAGCGGCCGTGAGCCAGGCGGTCCATCAATTATTATTCCGACCCAGGTGTTGCCGAAGGATGATTACGGATGTAGTTTTCATCGAGGGTGATTACGGATGTAGTTCTCACCCGGGGATAGTTACGGATGTAGTTTCTATCCTTCTACCGGTAGAGAAGACCCGCGGATTATTGGACTTGGATGTGGCGACTGATCATCGTCAATCCTTGTCAGGTTTTTATGTTTTCTTCCAGTCCCATCCTCCACTTTGGAAAAATACTCAAACACTGCTTCTTGGGTCTAAGTGCCAAGTTGCCGATAGTGTGATTTTTTATAAGAAAAATATTGACATCGTGCAGTATCTAGAACTGCAAGATTTTCTATAAAGATTGGAACGTGTTAGTGCACTCTTGCAATTATTCCAATGAATGAAATGTTTCGAATGAGGAACCTTCTAAGCTAATGGAAGGAAAGAGGTTTGCAATGATGTATTCCCTGTACAGTATGTTAACCGTAGAGTGTTTTGCCGAAAATGATATACTCATATGTATATATATTTTCAAACTTGAGATATATTGAAATGAGAACCGTATAAAGGGTTCATATGTTATTCTTAAAGCTCCTTAGTGAGTATAAATGTTTTATTCAAACTCGGACATATATATTGTCCAATTATGTTTTGAAATCTGAGATATATACCCATACAGTTGGGAATGTTTTTGAAATAAACCACTTTACTATTTTTTTAAAATGGTGAACTTGCTGAGCATTATGTAGCTCATTCTTGCTTTATAAAACTTTTCAGAAAGAGAAGAATTGGGTCGGTTAACTCCGCACCAGCAAAAAAGGAGTAGAAGATTTACCCCGGAGATAATTTAGTTCCTGATAAATACTACAGAGTAAGTCTGATAGGTTTTCAACTGTAATAGTAAGACTCGTCTTCAAGTGTAGTTGTATAAGTGGAAGTGCGTAAGATTATGGATTGTACAGATGAATTGTAATATTTAGTGGTACTTTTGATTATCGTTTCTGAGGCTCTAACTTCTTTGTGCGTAAGAATGAGGTCTGGATGTATGTATTATTGAGTTGCAAAGTCAATACAGGTATGATATGGTTGGATGGTGATGTGACGACCTGAATCTTTGACCTAAGATTTGGGGGTGTCACAATGTATTTCACTTTTGACTAGATGTTGTTAGGACGGTTGTACTTCTAAACAATCGATGTGACTCGGATTATGTATCTTTCAGTACCATGTATATATTGGTTTCCTTTCAGTCATTTCAGTTCTGTTGTGACACGATCACAATTTTATTAGATTAGTTTCTGTACGTACTGGTTTCGATTAAGTTGCCATGAAATATAGAACTGTGGGATTCTAAATCCAAATATGTAACGACTGTGCAAGGAGAAATCTTTAAAAACAAATGAATAAACCTAATGTGTAATTGTCCAAATTTTTATTTAGATGCCTCCACGAAGAATGGGAACTAGGGCTAACCCACATGAGTCTACCGATCAAGAAAGTCACAATCAATATAGGGAAGACCCCGAATATGACGAAGAGCAAGATGAAGATTATAACGAGCAGGATGACTCCCAGTATGGGACAGCAGATGAACCCTTTTATATTGAGGAGTTCAAGGAAGAAATAGAAGGAGCAGAAACTGAAGTTGAGCAAGAAGGGGAGAACCAGGATAGAGACCCCATGGGTCGGTTTATGGATCTGCTTAGGTAGAATTTGAACCGTTACCCCCAACCACCCCTGGGAAACAACAGTACCGTGTCAAACTCTTTCAGGGACTTTAAGTCACTCAAGCCCCCAGAATTCCAAGGATCAGCTGACCCAGTCGAGGCAATAGCCTGGATAAAGGAAATGGAAAAGTCCTTTGAGATTCTAAGCATTGAGGAGGCGCAAAAAACTGTTTTCGCCACTTACCTTCTGAAAGGAGAGGCCAACTACTGGTGGGAGGCCAAGAAAAACATGGAGATAGAAGCTATAGTAACCTGGGAAAGGCTCAAACAATTGTTTCTGGAAAAGTACTTCCCAAGTTTTATGAAGACTCAAATATAGCTCAAGTTTTTAGAACTTAAGCAGAACAATTTGTCAGCGGCAATTACGAGGATAAGTTTACCGAGCTATCGAGGTTTGTGCCAGAGTTTGTGGATACTGAGGAGAAGAAAGCAAATAGGTTTCAGCAAGGGTTGAAGCAGTGGATCCAAAATCGGGTAGCAGTTTTAGAGATTACAGACTATGCCACCTTGGTGCAGAAGGCATCTATTGTGGAAGCAGGGAGTGATCAGATGTAGAGGGAAAGAGAGAAAGGGGGGATAAAAGGGAAGCATGCAAGCATGGGTGGAGGTTCTGCAGGAGGAAAACCCCCGAATAAGTTTAAGCGAGGGATAGTCTCCCTACCCGGTAGGAGTATGGGATTCAAACAACCTGTGAGCACAAGTGTGAGCCAGTGCGGCAAGCAATCAAGCGCGATCCACTCCCACCATTATAGACTTCCATTACCCGTATGTGCAACTTATGGAAGGAAACATTTCGGTATATGTCACCCAAAACCGGTAACCTGTTTTAAGTGTGGACGAGCAGGCCAGTATGCTACCTCTTGTACCACGGTTGTAACAGCCCCAGATCCGGGGTCAGGGACCTGGTCGTTACGATCTCAATTCCATCAACAATACTTGAACTTGAATCACAATATATAAATAATATGCTAAGACCACGCATTAATATCAACGCACACACAACCAGTTATAATCCCAGAAATGAAATTGAAATAAGTCTTTAATTATCGAATCCACAAATGTAAGTTATTACAACCCAAATGATTACAACATAAGTTTAAAAGTTCTTGCCGTTGGTTAATATTAATTATACATATAATTAAGGTTGAAAAAAAAAGCTGCCAGTCTAGGCTACCTTAGCAATAGCAGTGATAAAATCAGCGGGTAGTCCTCTGGCTGGAGCCACCTGCTTGCGGCGAGTGTGCCTTACGCGGGCCGTCAGACCTAACTATTGTTGTGATATAAATAATAAAGCAAGGGTGAGCAATAGCCTACCAATAATAATGTATATTGAACAATAATATATAAAACAGTTCAAAGGTATTTTTGAAAGCATATGCCATGCATTAACGAACATAATGCTAGTATAAGGTAAAAGATGAAGTTACAAGGTAGCTCAAAATATATCTTTCGTAGAAATATCTGCTATGCAAAAATATGAGCCAGATATCATCACATCTTATAAAAAGGAAATTGCAGGAAAAATATGTAATCCCAGTCTTGAACACTTTTCAACCCTGCCAACACCGATAATGTTGCAGAAAATTTCTAACTTTGAAAGATGAACTAATACTGGAGCATTGACGCGCCAGAAGCCATAACATTTACGATGATCAGTAGCATGTTATGCTTTCCATCTTTGTTCTCTACATGTGGAAGGAAGCATCGACGGATTTACTTGTCTACCGCCCTCTGGAATCCCCCGGCCAACGGTTGGGCCATTGCTGGACCGGCGCCACTCGGCCACTTACACGGCTCCTAGTTCAAATAACATCCATGACTCTGAAACGTAAAGTTCGTCCCCCTTTCCCCAAGTATAATACTTGTTGATAAGACTCCACAAAGTAGTCGTATCTAGTTGGAAAGGAAAACTCGCCAATATTTCCCAAGCAGTTGCTTATTAATGGATACAGACTTGTTCCAATCATTTTACCCCTTGATGATGATGAAGTAACAAAAGATTCAATCGATGAATCGCAACTCAGTTGCGATTGAAAGAATAACTTCAAAATATTTATGACCGGGAAGTCAAATAATATAAATAACAATTTTCAAGCTAGGTTCCCTTATAATTTGGAAGATAGATTTGAATGAAGAATAGAATATGTGAGAACCTTCCTTGATAAAAATAATAGTAATAATAAAACTCTGAAATAATTTACATAATATCTGGAGGTCGAAAATAATATTTGAATAAAATGAATCATTCTAGAAACAAGTTAAAAGAATTAAATAAATATTCCAAGAATATTTATTAAATCATAAATATTTAAAAAATATTCTTAATATAAAATATTGCTCAAAATAACCCTCGAATAAGTATGTATAAAAATATTTATTAAATGGATAATTCCTCGAATAATTATTCAAAATAATGTTCACAAGAAAATAAGACCTTAAATGAATATTCAGAATGATATTCATTAAATAAGTAAAGCTCAAAACGGAATATTGGAAATAATATTCATTTAATATTCCTCGACTGAGGTAATACTCAAGTAACATTCCTCGAAAGATTTTATAATCAAATAACAATCCTCGAAATAATAATATTCTGTCACTGGAATCCCTCCGGGTTTCCACGACTATCTATATATTTCAAAATACCGACTCCCGGTCTATACTTGAAGAATGAAATGATATGCCCTTCACTAAGGACCTTAGCAATATCTGGCTTAGAACTGATATATTATCTATCTATCTATCTATCTTATAAGCTAACATTAAGTCAGGGATCAAGTATCACAATATAATTTGAAAGCAGGCATGCATGGTATGGCATATGTATAACAACAATCAATCATATATATTATCACAACAACAGTTCCAAAGTATTGGAAACTTGCCTGGTAATCTGGTAGGGATAGTGTGCCCTGGGTCAGTCCGGTGATCTATAAATAATAAAATATCCGAAATTATTCACTTAACGCTTTGAAAGGTTAAGTATATACTTTACTTAGGTTAAAACACGTTTTCAAGTTATCTCGTTATGATCCGACACTTGCTCGTTATCAAGGCATGTCATTTTACTTACACTTGGTAGATACTTAAGCCATATAAGTTCTAAGGTCGAAAGATTATACCTCGAGATTTATCGATCGTTATCTAAGTGGTTTTTCAAAGTTATAGCCAGGTATCCTTTTTAGGGGTTCATTCGCACTTAACCTTGATTCGAATATTTTTATAAAATTGAAAAACAATCTGTTTGACAAGAGATTTTCTCTCACACCATCCTTATGATCTTTAATATTTAAATATCAAGATTCGCCACTGAATTATTCATGTTGAGGGGGTTCAATTTCAGTTACAAACTCACAATTATGGTTTCGAACGACTTTCACTAAATCGGCCATATCTCCAAAACAGTAAGTCCTTTTGTTTCGATTCTTGCGCCAAAACGATCTATTACTCGAGATCTATAAGTTCAGTCCATATAATCATTAAGGTCAGAGAATTATGGCTACTGTCATGCACGGATTTTAAGGGTTAACAAAATTTCGGCATTACGATGGCTATAAATCGAACGTTTCCAAATTCGTTTAAACAAAACCAAGCCACACCGGGCATACCATACATCTTATACACATAATACTCATATTAACAAGTCCAAGAACATCACACTTCATCATTATAACCATCAAATCTCTTAGATCAACAAAACTAACTACATAATCATGCTTACATGCGTATATCAACACCATGACCATAACTAATCTAAAACCATCAAGAACATCCATAAAACTCAAAGTAAGATCTAGGGTTTAGGTGAGATATACCTTCCTTGGAGAGTGTATAAGCCTTAATAAACCTTGTATAGCCATTAGAACACCTTAACCAAGCTTAGATCATCCAAAGAAACAATAAAACTAAAATTAGTTCTTGAAAGTTACTATTCATCTGTTCAAAGAACTGCAAAAACGAGGTCCTTAACATGCTTTTCTGGATGAAGGTCCTAAATAAGAGTTGTAGAACATCTCAATACCTTTCTAACAAGCTATAGAATGCAAAATTTCATTAAGAAACGAAGGAGTTATGCTCATTTTACTACGATGCTGTCCATTTGGCCGAAGGTGAAGAAAATGGGAGAGAATGGTGTTTGCTTGGCTTTTCTTTGATCTCATCTAGTCTAAATGAATTATTTTGATAATATCTTTCATAAAGCCACTTTAATAAAGTGATTAGGTCATTGTATGCATCATCTTGAGCCATGTGTCTTGATCTTGTGGTGTAGATGAGGTTATGTGCTAAGTACTTGGTTATGTTTCTAATTGTTCTAGTTCCTCTTGTAACTAACTTGGTTACTTGCTCTCATCCACTTGCACATGCATGCATCCTGATCCTCTGCTTGTTTCTTTGTCCGGTTATTGCTCAATTTCATTGATCGTTCGGAGGAATATCTTAAGTATATCTCGTTAGGGTTTTACCGGAAACCTTCTTAATATTTATACTACCATTCTCAATCCTCCTTTATAATTATTGAATTTAAATTCCTTATATCTTTATAGTAAATCCTTAAATCATTCAGTGTCTAGGGAAATCTCGGAGAAAATAAAATTGCTATTTTTCTAAATCTAATATCGTTTACATACACTTATATTGCCTATCGGTCATTAATACGAACTCAGAAATCCGTTCTGAATACTCCTGTATAGCGTCGTCTGATAATATTTTAATTTCTACCAAAAACACTATTCATTGCTTATTTTCTCTTTAATTCTTATAATTAGAAAAATGTTCTCGCGCTTTCCCGAGCGTTCCTTAACCCTTTTACGGAACCACTAGACTTATACTAGATATCGATTTGGATGACAGGAGAATATTTCCTTCTTCTTTGGAATACCCTATCTTACTCTCTAGGAGATAGATTATTCTAATTTAAGTTGTCAACCAATTGCATTACTCAGGGCATATAAACATTTGAATCCAAATCCATTAAATATTCATTCATCGAAACCACTGTTACACTTAGACTCCATTACATAATAAAAGTTTTAATTCCTACCAAAAATCTGGGTTCTTACAATGGTTATCCCTAGTACCAACAAAAGCACCACTTGTTTCTAGTGCGGACGTCAAGGTCACATGAAGAAGGATTGCCCAATCAGCAAACCAGCGGCATCAGGGGCAAACAAAGCTGCCTCCAATAGGCCACCAATTGCTAGAACTTTTAACATGGCAGTGCAAGATGCCGTGAGAGACACGGACATAATAGTAGGTACCTTTTCACTTAATTCAGTTAGTGCAAACGTCTTATTTGATTCTAGGGCAACCAAGTCTTTTATATCGAGGGATTTTCCTCGTAAATTGAAACTTAAGACCCAACCACTAAGGGATTCCTTACAAGTAGAGATAGCCAACCAAGATATAGTTCCAGTTAATAAGATTCACCTCGATTGCAAATTAGAAATAGGAGGACAATCTTTCTATGTTGATTTGATTCCTTTTAAACTATGGGAGTTTGATGTCATTTTGGGAATGGATTGGTTGTCTCGCAATAACGCTCAGATAGATTCTAAAGGGAAAAAGGTTAAGTTGAAAACCCTAGGAAAGAAGGAAATAATGTTTAGAGGGATAGGACAGACCTAGAAAATTCTAATCATAGCGCAAACCAAAAGATTGCTACGAAAAGGGAACGAGGCTTACTTAGCTTATGTTCGACACCCAGAAGGAAGCACCTAAGTTGCAGGACATTTCGGTAGTTAATGAGTTCGAAGACGTGTTTCCAACAGATCTTCCCGGATTACCGCCTGATAGAGTAATTGAGTTTGCTATCGAGTTATCCCCAGGGACGGCGCCAGTTTCAAAGGTCCCGTACCAGTTAGCCCCAGTAGAAATGAAAGAGCTAGCTAAACAATTACAGGAACTGTTGGATAAGGGTATGATAAGACCCAGTGTGTCGCCTTGGGGGGCACCAGTGTTGTTTGTTAAGAAGAAAGATGGAAGTATGAGGTTATGCATCGACTACCGAGAGTTGAACAAGCTAACCATAAAGAATAAGTGCCCGTTACCCAGAATAGATGATCTGTTTGACCAGCTAAAGGGTGTTGTATATTTCTCTAAGATTGACTTGAGAACCGGATATCACCAACTGAAGATTAAACCCGAAGGTATCCCAAAGACTGCATTCTGTACCAGATATGAACATTATGAGTTCTTGGTGATGTCATTTGGATTGACCAATGCCCTAGCAGCTTTCATGGATTTGATGAATAGGGTGTTAAAAGAGTATTTGGATAAATTCGTTATAGTTTTCATTGATGATATTCTCATCTACTCAAAGACTGAGGCAGAACACGCCAAACATTTGAGGATAGCCTTAGAGATACTCAGGAAAGAGCAGTTGTATGCCAAATTCTCGAAGTGTGAGTTCTGGAAAAATGAGGTGCAGTTCTTAGGACACGTGATCAATAGGGAAAGAGTGTTGGTAGACCCCTCCAAGATAGAGGCAATTTCAAATTGGGAACGGCCAACCACTCCAACAGAGGTAAGGAGCTTCATCAAACTGGCAAGGTATTATAGAAGATTTGTTCAAGATTTTGCAAAGATCGCAGCTCCGTTAACCCGAATTACCCACAAAACTTAGAAATTTGAATGGACTGAAAAATGCGAGATGAGTTTCTAAGAGCTAAAGAAGAGATTAGTGACGGCCCCGGTGTTGGCGTTGCTTGATGGAAAAGGAGATTTTATGATTTACAGTGACGCTTCGCATAAAGGATTAGGATGCGTGCTTATGCAGCACGGTAAGGTAATTGCGTACGAGTCAAGACAGCTGAAGGAGTATGAGATTTGATATCCCACTCATGATCTAGAATTAGCAGCCATAGTTTTCGCTTTAAAGATTTGGAGGCACTATCGGTATGGAGAGAAGTGCGAGATTTACACTGACCATAAGAGCCTCAAGTACATCCTTACCTAGAAAGAGCTTAACATGCGCCAGAGAAGATGGTTAGAGTTAATCAAGGATTATGATTGTGAGATTCGTTATCACCCGGGTAAGGCCAATGTGGTGGCTGACGCCCTTAGTAGGAAGGAGAAACTTAAAATGATAACCTCAGAAGAAGAATTGGTGAGAGACTTCGAGAAGCTGGAAATCGAGGTCAGGATACCAGGAGATGGTCAAGAGAGGTTGATGGAAATTCCAATCCAACCTCCATTGTTGGAAAAGATTAGGCTATGTCAAGAACGGATAATGGAGGAAAAAGAGAACTCAACGGAAGAGATAACGACCGGAGAAGAAATTAAGTGTGAAAGAGATAAAGAAGGGATCATGAGACACGCATCAAGGATATGGATCCCAAATGTGCAAGAACTAAAGGACGAAATTCTATATGAGGGACACAACTCAAGGTACTTAGTGCACCCCGATAGTACCAAGATGTATAAGGATTTAAAAGAGTACTACTGGTGGCCTAACATGAAAAAGGACGTAATGGAGTGGGTAAGCAGATGCTTGACCTGCCAACGAGTGAAAGCAGAGCACCAGAGACCCAGTGGACTTTTGCACCCCTTAGAGATTCCCGAATGGAAATGGGAACACATAACCATGGATTTCGTAGTAGGTTTACCAAGGACCAAAGCTAATCACGACGCCATATGGGTAATTATAGACTGACTAACGAAGTCAGCTCACTTTCTTCGATCAATCAAAGATACACTGTCGATAGACTTGTGGATATCTACTTAAAAGAGATAGTGGCGCGACATGGAGTCCCAATCGCCATAGTATCCGATCGAGATCATAGATTTAACTCCAGGTTTAAGAAAAGCTTTCAAGAATGTGTAGGAGCCAGACTAAACATGAGTACAGCCTATCACCCCCAGACAGACGGGAAAAGTGAAAGAACTATCCAAATGCTAGAAGATATGTTGAGAGTTTGTGCTATAGACTTTAAAAGAAATTGGGATGATCACTTGCCATTGATTGAGTTTTCCTACAACAATAGCTTTCATTCAAGCATTGGAATGCCGCCTTACGAGGCCCTTTATGGAATAAAATGTCGATCTCCCTTGTATTGGGATGAAGTTGGAGAGCGAAAGATGCTTGGGCCTGAAGTGGTCCAACGGACTAAAGATGTAATGGATCTAATCAGAGGACGGCTGATAGCAGCCCATGATCGAAAAAAGAGATACGATGATCTAGCTCGGAAAGGCAAGGAATATGAAGTTAGAGACCTAGTGTTTTTAAAGGTATCTCCTTTGAAAGGTTTGATGAGGTTTGGGAAGAAAGGAAAACCGAGTCCTAGGTACATTGGACCGTTTAAGATCTTAAGACGCATCGGAGAACTAGCTTACGAACTAGCATTACCCCAAAATCTGCAACAAGTGCATAATGTGTTTCATGTTTCGATGTTGAGGAAATAAAATCTGGATGACAAGCATATAGTAGAATATGAGGACGTACATATGCAACCAGACCTAACCTATATGGAGCAGCCTGTGGAAATTATAGATCGAAAGGAACAAGTGCTTCGAAACAAGGTTGTTAAGTTAGTCAGAGTTTTGTGGCAGAACCACAACGTAGAAGAATCAACTTGGGAACTAAAAAGCGCAATGCTGGAGAAATACCCTCATTTGGTTTCAGACTGATTCCGGGATGGAATCCGTTTAAGGAGGGGTGACTGTAAGAACCCAGATTTTTGGAGGAATTAAAAACTTTTATAATGTATTAATTGTAGAAATGAATAGTGGTTACAACTACAATGTAACAGTGGTTGTAATGAATGATTATGTAATGGATTTGGATTCAAGTATTTTATATGCTATGAATGCTGCAATAGGTTGACAAAATTACATATGAATAATCTATCGTCGAAGGAGTAAGCTATGGTATTACAAGAAAGGAAATATTCTCATGTCATCCAAATTGATATCTGGTAGCTCATGTCATCCAAATTGATATCTAGTATAAGTCCAGTGATTTCGTAAAAGAGATAGGGAACGTTCGAGAAAGCGCGACAATATCTTTTTAAGTACAAGGAATATAACAGAGAAAAAGAATTTAATAGTGTTTTTGGAATATTTTGGAATATTATCAGACGACACTATATAGAAGTATTCAGAATGGATTTCTGAGTTCGTATTGATGATTTATAGGCAAAATAAGTGTATGTAAATGATATCAGATTCATAAAAATAGCACTTTTATTTTCTCCGAGATTTCCCTGGACACTGAAGGATTTAAGGATTTATTAAAGAGATTTGAGGAATTTAAATTCAAGGATTATAAAGGAGGATTGAGAATGGTAGTATAAATATCAACGAGGTTTCCGGTAAAACACTAACAAGAAATACTTGAGATATTCCTCCGAACGATCAATGAAATTGAGCAATAACCGGATAAAGAAATAAGCAGAGAGCCAAGATACAAGCATGTGCAAGTGGATAGGATCAAGTGACCAAGATAGTTACAAAGGTAACTAGCAACAATATAAACCAAACCAACTAGTTAGCTTAATCTTATCATCTTACCACTAAACACCAACACATGGCACATGATGATGCATTGGATGACCTAATCACTTTATTAAAGTGACTTTATGCTAGATATTATCATCAATAATTCACTTAGCACATTAACCAAGCAAGAGAACAACCAAGCAACTCCATTCTCTCCATTTTCATTACATTCGGCCTATGCTAAATTCAAGAGAAGAAATCAAGCTTCCAACCATCAAACAATTCCAAGATTTAATAGGTGAGTACTACATTTCATGACTTAGATCTCCTATGAATCTTAGCTTCAAATTCCAATTCTTTCATAGGTAATAAAATCATCAAAGTTGATGATGAATAATAACTTTCAAGAACTAATTTTGTTTTCTTGATTTCTTTGGTTGATCTAAGTTATATTAAGGTTATACAAGAGCTAATCAAGGCTTAGTAAGGTCTTTACACACTCCAAGGAAGGTATATCTCTTATGAACCCTAGATCTTACTTTGAGTTTATGAATGTTCTTGATGGTTTAGATGAGTTATGATTATGATGTTATTATAAGCATGATTATGTAGTTGGTTTAGTTGATATAGGTGATATGATCCAAGTGATGGTTAAAGTGAGATGTTTTGGGCTTGTTAAGACATAGATGATGTTTATAAGTTGTTGGTTGGATCTTGATATGATCTTGGTTGGTTAGAAAAATTTGGGAAAATGTGTAAACATAGCCGTCGTAATGCCAAAATTTCGTTACACCTGAAAAACCGTGCATCACAGTAGGTCTAATTGTCGAACCTTGATGATTACCTGACCTGCCCTTGTAGATCTCGAAGCATAGATCGTTTTGGCGCAAGAATCGAAACAAATGGACTTACGGTTTAGGAGATATTGCCGATTTAGTAAAAGTCGTTCGAAACTTTAAGTACGAGTTCGTAACTGAAATTCAACCTCCTTAACATGAATAATTCAGTGGCGAATCTTGATAATTAAATATTAGAGATCATAGGGAAGGTGTGTAAGGAAACCTCATGTCAAACGGATCGTTTTTCGATTTTATAAAAATGTTAGAATCAAGGTTAAGTGCGAGGGAACCTTATAAAGAACACTTGGCTATAACTTTGGAAAACCACTTAGAAAACGGATGATAAATCTCGAGGTATAATCTTTCCTAGTAAACGACCGACCTTAGAACTTATATGACTTAAAAACCTACCAAGTGTAAGTGTAATGACATGCCTTAATAATGAGCAAGTGTCGGGTTACAAAGGTGTTAATAAGAATTACACTAGAGTGTGCATAACAAGGTAACTTGAAAACGTGTTTTAACCTAAGTAAAGTATACACTTAGCTTTTAAATCGTTAAGTGATTAATCTGGAATATTTTGATTATTTATAGATCACTGGACTGACCCAGGACACACTATCCCTACCAGATTACTAAACAAGTTTTCAAACCTTTTAAAGGCTGTTGTTGTGATAATATATATGATTTTGTTATACATATGCCATAGCATGCCTGCTTTCAAATTATATTGTGATACTGGTTTCATGATTTGATATTGGCTTATAAGCTAGAGGTGATATATTAGTTATAAGTCGGATATTGCTAAGATCCTTAGTGAAGGGCATATGATTTTCATCCTTCAAATATAGACCGGGAGTCGGTAATTCTGTATATATTATGATTATTTTCTGAGGAAAATATTAGATTAATGTTTTTCCATTATTTCTTTAATGAATATTATTTTGAATATTCATTTGAGTTTTATTATTTAATGAATATTATTTTGAATATTCATTTAATTTTTGATTTATTTAATGGATATTATTTTGAATATTCATTCGAGGATTTATTTATTTAGTGAATATTTTTATATATTCATTCGAGGGTTATTTATGAGCAATATTTTATATTAAGAATATTCTTTAAAAATTTATGATTTAGCAAATATTTTTTTAAAAAATATTCATTTGATACTTTTAAACTAATTTTAAAAATGATTTATTTTATTCAAAAATTTTCTTTGACCTTCAAATATTATGTAAAATATTCCTGAGTCTTATTATGATTATTCTTATCAATTAAAGGTTCCCAAAACTCTATTTTCCCATTTAAATCTATCTTATACGAAGATTTAAATGCTCGCTCAAAACTTCCAAAATATAAGGGAACCTTACTTGAGAATTGTTATTTATTATGTTTGACTACCCGGTCATAAATCTTTTGAAACTATTCCTTTCACTCGCAACTTGGTTGCTATTCATCAAATTGAGTCTTTTGTTACTTCCTCATCATTCGAGGGGTAAGATTGTTGGAACAAGTCGATATCCATTAACAAGCAACTGATTGGGAAATATTGGTGAATTTTGCTTTCCAACTAGATACGACTACTTTGTGGAGTCCTATCAACAAGTATTATACTTGGGGAAAGGGGGACGAACTTTACGTTTCAGAGTCATGGATTTACTCGAACTAGGAGTATTTGTGTAAGAGGCTGTGGGACAGTCCATCATTAAAATTGGTGTAAGAGGCTGTGGGACAGTCCATCCTTGAAACAGGGTTCGAGTGGCACCGGTCCCATCTAAGCCCAAAGATGGCTTGGGAGATCCGGCGTATGGTGGTGTCCATATGTTCTTCCTTCTACATGTAGAGACACAAATCTTGAGATGCACGACCTACGACTGATCATCGTAAGGTGGTGTCGTTTGGCGCAACAATACTCCAGTATTAGTTCATCATCCAAATCTGTTTATTTTCTGCAACATGTATTAAAGAGAAGAATCACTCATGATGGCAAGGTTTGAAAAAGTTTCAAAACTAAAAGTTACCTTGAATTTACCTCGTAACTTCATTTTTACATTATATTAGCACTATGTTCGTTAATCTCGTTTCGCAAGAGATTAACAATTCAATTTAGATGTTAGCTACGCATCTAAAAGCATTAAGATTAATCATACGAGGATATGAAGAATTCACCACACACAGATCTTTAAAGCATTCAAACTACTAAGCTACATAGATAAACCCGTTAGAATCCCATGACAACGATTAGTTCATAATCGAACCGTTCGTCACCATGGGATTTGATGAAAACATGATATAAAACAAAGTATGAAAGAAAGAAGAAGTAATATTAATAAAACAAAGAGTTGAGAAAACAAATCTAGAATCCAGAATAACGCCTAAGAAAAGAACACAAAAGATGAAGTAGATCTTGATCCGTTGCTTGTAACGAGCGTTGAATCTTTCTCTCCTTTTCTCCCTTGCAATTCTAAGCTATGATATGTAATGATACAAATTACAATAGTTTGATGTGTTTAAATAGGCTCTAGAAGTCTTGCCTATGAAGGAAATACCCAATCAGAATTAAAATAGAATACGTTTCCTAAACTGATTCTGTTTTGAAGGAAAATTCATAACTGACTTTTCTTCATTATTTTTGTGCCGTTCCAGTTGTGTCTTGACATCTGGACCATTTTAGAATGAAAGAGAATCTCGTTAGCTTCGCGTGGACTGTAAGATCGTCTAAAACGGACTTGTAGAACTCAAGATATGGCCAAAATAGTGAAAAAGGGCAAAACTGGCATCTGCGCCTCCTGCAGTGATGGGTCCGAATTTTTGCAGCTGTTGTATATATAAAAAAAAAAATGAAACCCCCAAAATTCTTATTCCAATTTCTATTCTATCACCCCCAAATCTTAATCCTACTTCTATATCAATTCCAAAACCCTCCCATCATCCTAAATCTATATCTATTCTAATTCAAATTCCATCTCCTCTTCTATATCTCCTACCTTATATGCCTATACTTACATATATATACACAATTACAAAACCCATTCTAACTTTCTCCAATTTCATTTAAGTTTAAAGCTTCAAGGTTCAAGTTTGGGGGAGTTAAATACAAGTCCACCTCTCCAATTCGTATTGGGTAAATTTCTTCCTTAATCTTGTTTTAGTACGAATTTGTGTTCTTGTATATTGGGGGTTTTTGTAGTATTCTTGTTATTTGGAAATTTGTGTATGGATTTGCTTGGAGGTTTTTGGTTGTGCTTATTGGCGAGTTGGGTATAGATTATTATGGCTCCTAAGCGTGGGAGAGGTAATGCTAGTGTTGTGAAATTTTCGTCTCCGATGGCGGAAGTTGAATTTAATCGGTTGTTGTCAAGGCCGATAGCTAAAGAAAGGGGATTTTTGCCGAAGAAGCATGAGGGGTTGGTGGAGTTGATTGGTGAGTTGCGATGGGGAGGGGTATGTAAGGTGCCTTCTCCGGTTCCAATGAATGGGGTTAGGGAGTTTTATGCGAATGCTAAAGATGAGCAGAATGGTGTGTGTATTGTTCGAGGTAGGCGGGTGGATTATAGGCTGGATGCTATTCATTCGATTTTGGGACAACCACCTAAGCAGAATGGTGATGAAGATTGGGTGTTAATGACTAATGGAGATGTGGACATGGAGGCGATTGTTCTTGAACTTTGTGTTCCCGGTACAGTTTGGAAGTACAAGTTGGGGACTAATGAGCCACTTACTTTTCCGTCTTCTTCGATGAATAAGTTTGTACGGGCATGGTACTTGTTCCTTTGTGCCAATATTATGCCTACTGCTCATACGGGTGAAGTAACAGCTGACAGAGCCATTATTCTTTGGGGGATTCTAAAGGGGAAGTACATTGACATCGGCCATATTATTAATCAGAATATTCTCAGGTTTTTAAAGTCTAATTCACAGTCGTTGATGCCACATGCTTCTGTTATAGCCGGTTTGTGTAGGGTTAGTGGTGTTACATGGATTGAGGATGAGGAATTACAATCGCCAGGTGCTCCGATTGTTGATTTGACTGTTAACAAGATTACGGAATGGGAAGGCGAAATCCCACATCCTAGGGGACTCGGGTATGATATTAGTGGTGCTGGTACTAGTGGTCAGGAAGCGGGCGCTCTGCCACGTGTTTCGAGAGTGCCGAGAGTTTTAGATGCATACTTTAGACGCCAGTATAGACGTATGGATGCTATACACGCGAGTAACCGTGAGTATGCAGAGGATATGGCAACTGCTTTGAGTAATACTGGTATTCAGGCTCAGTGGCCCGTCTATGGAGCACGTACTCCTTATCCTCCACCAGATTCACTCGAAGAGGGTGATGGTTCCGATGGTTAGGTACGTTTGTACTATCCCTCCTATTTACTTTCATTCAATGCGGACATTGAATCTTTCATGTTTGGGGGTGGTTTGGGGGATAAGTAGTGTATAGTAGTTGTTTGTTGTAGTTATTTTGTTTATATAGATATCATATTTTTCATATTAGTGGTAGTTCATGCATGTATGTTCGTGTTATTTATGTGTTTTTCATATAGGACATTCAGTTTTTATTTTTGGTATACCATGTGAATTCATATTAGTTGCATTTCATAGCATGCATATTTCATGATCCCTTAGAACGAGCTAATTCTGATTGGTAGGTAGGTGTCTAATTGAGTGTGGTAATGATGAATAGAGGGTTGATTTATAGTTCCTAGGAATTGACTTACATGCTTCAGAAACATAATAATTACACAGTCTCATCGTTTGCTTTTGGGCTAGCTTGAGGTCATGCTTGTTTGGTTGTTTTGAGATTTAATCACTTGTTTAAATTTAGAATTTTCGTTATTCCCTTGATGGCATAGGGACACTAAAGTCTAAGTTTGGGAAAACCAGGGATTTCATGCTAGTTGTCAATAATGGCTAGGCATCAAATGGCTAGTAGCCGGCTCATATTTATATGAGTAGTCTAGGGTTGGAATTGAGTATTCTCATTCCAGATGGAATATATGAAAAAACCAGGGATTTCATGCTAGTTGTCAATAATGGCTAGGCGTCAAATGGCTAGTAGCCAGCTCATATTTATATGAGTAGTCTAGGGTTGGAATTGAGAATTCTCATTCCAGATGCCATATATGAAAAAAAATAAAAAAAAAGCAGAAAAAAAAAGTGAAAAGAAAAAAAAAGAGTCAAAAGTTTCAATTGTTAAATGCAGAATTAACTAGGGTGAGCTCTTTAATACTCGAGCAATTAAGTTCGCGGGGACTTTGTGCCTAGTGACCTAAGGCTTTTATAGTCTGGGATCCACTAACCTAACGCTCGCTACATGGGTATTATTGTATAAGCCTTTTGGGGTCTCATCCATTGCACGGTTGAATAAGCATGCTTGTATATATTATTATGTGTAGTAGTTGTTAGTAATTAAGCACGGATTCTTGTCTACCTTGGATAAGGATGGAGGTGTTCTTAGGTTATGAAGTGTTTACAGTCTATTCTATTTATAATCTTGTGACTGTCTTGGAGAAGAATGGGTATGATTTTTGACCTAGTTTCGGGAGTATTTCTGATGAGCATCGCACACACGCACGTTTCTGTTCATGTATTGTTAGTATACGGGGACTTAGTCGAGCTCTATTTGGATTTAGTTGCATTCTCTAAGATATTTGCTTGCTAGTTGGTTTTGCTTAGTTTGAAGGGGATCGTTGCATTTTCATACTAGTTGCATTCATTCATTGCATTGTTTTTCCATTGTTTAGTTAGATGGATTTTGTGGGTACATTCGCTATAGGCCCTCACGAGACCTTACTCATCCACTAGGGCTGCCTAGGGGTTTAAAGGGCTTGTTGCATATGCTAAATGCAACCGTGATCACCTACGGAAGTGGTACTAATTAGGTAGTGTTAGTTGTTTATGCTTGAGGACAAGCATCGGTTTAAGTTTGGGGGTGTGATAAGTGGATTTTATATCCACTTGGATCGCTTCAATTCAGCTTAAATTGATTGTCTTGGACTCAATTTTGTTATAGTTTTGATATGTTTTGTGTAGTTGTGCAGGTTTGCAAGAATGTTGATTATGGTTGATGCTTCTATTGTTTTTGGAGGATAAATTGATTAAAATTCGGATTTCTGTGAAGGTTGCGCAGTTTACACTGTTTTGGCAATATCTGGAGTTCTGGAAGTCCGTTTACAGCGATCTTACTGTCCACGTGAAGCCTGGGAGATTTTCTACAACTTAGGACATGAATCCCACGTCCACGTGAAGCCTGGGAGATTTTCTACAACTTAGGACAGGAATCCCACGCGCAGGCTGCGCGCGATGGGAGCAGACAGCTCGACAATCAGACTGATGGGAGCAGGAAATTCCAGTTTTGCCCTTTTTCTAATTCTAATTGTATTTTTGGCAGTTTTTGGTATCTAAATCGAATTCTAATTGTAATAGAGGGTAATTTCTTGCTGGGCAAGATTTATAGAACCTATTTAAACACATCATACCATTGTAAATCAGATGAAATATATATCAATTACATATCATAGCATAGTTTTTGCAAGGGAGAAAAGGAGAGAAGGATTCAACGCTCGTGACAAGCACGGATCTCGATCTACTTCATCTTTTGTATTCTTTTCTTGGGCAAATTTTAGATCTAGATTTGTTTTCTAAACTCTTGTTTATTAATATAATTACTTCTTTTATTTATATCTCATTTATTATCATGTTTAAATCAAATCCCATGGTGACGAACAGTTCAATTATGAACTAATCGTTGTCATGGGATTCTAATGGATTTATCTATGTAGCTTAGTAGTTTGATTGTTTTAAAGATTTATGTGTGATGAATTCTTGATATCCTTGTATGGTTGTGCTTCATGAATTTAGATGCGTAGCTAACATCTAATATGTTAATCTCTTGCGAAACGAGAGTGGAACTTGAGATTTAGAACTTGCCATGCTAGCATAGGATAGGTTGATTTTTTAACATCATGATTTGTGGTGTAAATAGAGATATTATGCTACCCTATGTGATCTATGTGGATACCTTGTGCTTAAACCTTTATGTTTTCAAATCTTATAGAGATATAGGGTCTAAACATAATTGGTGTCTACTCATCTTCTATCTCTTTTGTGGATGTATGCGTAGTTTGGTATTAGTATACCGAGAGGTAACTTTTACTTGTTTCGTGTTATCCGATCAGATATCAAAACCATCACATGTATTGATTAAAGGCATCGACTCTAAGTGAAGTAGATAATGAAGTTAGGATCCCATGTTTTTATTCTCATAAGTAATTTGATTCAGTTCTCATTAGTTTAAGAAATCTTAGTCTTGTTAATTTGCATCTTAGCGTAATTAGATAATTAAAAACCTCAATTTGTTAATTGACCTAGCAGTGAATTAAAATCATACATTGTTGAATAGGTGCATTAGCTGAAAAGAACTTAACCAGATCTCTGTGGAACGAACTTAATTTATATTACTTGTGACCACGTATACTTGCGTGATATTGTGTTAACAAGTTTTTATGCATATGGTTTCATTGATATTTAGAACGGTTATATATTATTGTTGTTCAGTTACATATTATTTTGGTGGGCTATTGTTCACCCTTGCTTTATCTATTATATCACAACAACAGCTAGGTCTGATGGCCCGCGTAAGGCGTACTCGGAGCAAGTAGGTGACAACATTTGTAGAATTTTCCGCTGATATCATAGTCGCCATTGATGAGGTAGGAGCAACCAGTAGTCTAGGCTGGCAGCTTTTGTTTATCAGACTTATCTATATGTATAACCTATGTTAATCAACGGCAGAAACTATTAAATTATGCTGTAATCATTTTGGGTTGTAATAACTTATAACTTGTGGATCCTATGATTAAAGACTTATTTCAATTTCATCTCTGGGACTATAACTGGTTGTGTGATGTGATATTATTGCGGGGTCATAGCATGCAGTTTATTTATTTTGATTCAAGTGCAAGTATTATTTATGGAAAATGAGACAGTAACGACCAGGTCCCTGACCCCGGATCTGGGACTGTTACATTGTAGTCACACCACTAACTTTATAGTAGTAAAAAGGTTGTTTGATGAAGTTGTATATGTATGGTATGCCCGGTGTGGCTTGGTTTTGTTGTGACGAAATGAAAATGTCCGAGTTATAGCCGTCGTAATGGCGAAATTTCGTTAACCATTAAAAACAGTTAAGGCCGATACCATATAATCATTTTTAGCATCACCACTACCTATGGTTACAAAGATATGGTTGTCTAGTTTACGTGGCCGCAAGAATCGCATTAAAAGAGTTTACGGTTTAAGGGTTATGCTAGTTTTAGTGAAAGTGGTTCAAGAGATTTTGTCCCAGAAATGTAACCACTTTAATGATGAGTTCGAGACCCTTAAATGTCGAATTAAGATGTGAAATTTTGTGATAAAATTCTAAGGGCAGTTAGCAAGGTGTGTGCAAAGTTTTTAAGTCAAAAATAATATTTTCCGATTTTATAAAAATACGGAAGCCGAGGTTGCGAAAGTGAAAACCCCTAGAAACGTGACCTTGAAATCAACTTTATAAGTGATTAAGTATAACTTGAATTCGAGGACCGGTTTCGAACCAAACTTATGACTTAAGTATTTGACGAGTAACCTGGACTTAGTACGAGTCTAGATTAAGCCATTAAGTGCTTTTGATTACGATTTGTTTAAGTATACGAGCATTGTTAATAAATGGATCTTCTAGGGGATTAATCGTATGTTTTTGACTTTGTTTAGATTATCAGACATCATCACAGACCCTTACTATGACCAGAGCATCAGGCAAGTTTTCTTAAACTATACTTTTGATGTATTATTGGATAATACTGCTTTTGCCATATATACGAGTTATGTTTTGCGATAAATGTTATATCGTGTTAAGATTGAGTTTGATTGTTGGTTTATATACTAGTTTGAGATAAGTAGTTATGAACCGGTTTATCTTGTAGCTCTAGGGATAAGAGCATATTAGTTGTTTTCAACTCTAGACCGGGAGTCGGTGTTTTGAGATATAGAGATAGTCGTGGAAACCCGGAGGGATTCCAGCGGCCGAGTTATATTTATTTGAGGAATGTTTTAATAAACATTACTTATATTTCCAGAAAGTATTAAGTACTTGGAAATGATTTGAGAAATATTATTTGAATTTCTTTTATTTTCGGAGGATTATTTTTAAATCATTACTTTATTTTAGTGATTTTTTTAATAAATATTTATTATGAAATCTCTTTAATTGATTTAAAAACCATGTTATTTATTTAAAAATCATTTGAGGTCTTTGAAAATTATTTTAAATATTTTCTGACCTTCAGAAATATTTTCAAAAATTATAATGGTTCCCAAATAATTATTCTTGAGTATTATTAGCTCACTCGAGCCATCTAAATGTTTCAAATTCATCGAGAATCGGGAATCCAGAGTTCTAAAGTTTAGATCTTAATTCCTCTTCGTTGATACCTTCAAGTGTATTCATAAATGATAGTCCTATAAGTAAGGGTTTCCAGTTTTTTTAAAAGAGTATGAGATTCAATTTTAATTTCATATGAGTCATTCGTTGTTAAATTTAATATTCCGGCCGAAGGCCAGCGTGAAGTTTTGGTTAGCTTCCACTTGATTCCGGAAGTAACCCAAAAGATACAAGTAAGATCTGCGAACAGGTAGGGACCCGGGGAACTTGAATTTGTTTTAGTTCTAAAGCCAGCAGAAATATATTCAGAGACAAGAACTGAGAAACGGAGTCAACGACGAAGGTAGCGCATCGTCCATCCACGGCCCTGATGAGGTCGGGGCAGACTGGGAAACTGGGACTGTCCTCTACATGTAGACTGGCATATCGACTGATCATCGAGCAGGGGTGCGCCTGGGAAATTCCCGACACAAGTTCAAGTCTATTCTTTTACCTTTGAAGCATTGTTCATTCTGTTCGGTAGTGTCTAAAACTGCTGATGTTGTTTTTCCCCGTGGGGGAGTCTTTGCATCCAGATTCTATCCAGTCCCTATAAGGGCAAACATTCGAGTTTTTATTAAAGGATGCATATTTTATAAATTGTTTCGGTAGAGACAAGTTTTTAAAATATCTTCCATATGAAGATAATATATGATAATTAAAGTAATGGTGTAGTACTATTTTTCTAATGTTTCCCAGAAAGGAATAAACTCTTTTTGATAAGTTATGGGGATAATAACAAGTTTATTTATTTTCCGGTAAAGGAAAAGATTTCAGAAATGAGATATTTTGACAATAATTGTCTGGTACAAGTTCATACTGAGACTTCATTCTTAGGCAGGTTATGCCATACTTTATTATCTTGCTGAGCTTTCGCTCATGTTAGGTCCAATAAGATTGTAGAAGGGGTGGTTGAATACAATCTATACCAGTTTATCGAAATTTGTTCTTCAAATAATATTTTATTTTAAACAAATTTGAGCGGAATAAATTGAAACAAATTTCAAGTTGAATATAACAATATATTAACTTGATGGGTGTTACAATTTCAGTACAGAAATTAATCAAGTTGATAAAAACTAATTTAGAAAATTCAACATGAACTTTTCTAATTTAGTTAATAAAAATCAAGATCAAAACTAGGAAACTTAATTCGGTAGTAGTACAAGAATCACAAATAATCAAGTTCCACCGGATAAAATATTACAAAGGAGATGAACTTGATTTTTCAGAAATTAATTTGTTTTTGGTGTGTTCTTGAGCTTGAGAGAGAAAGATGGAGGCTGTTGTGTGTTTTTCTTCTGTTATGATCGACTGATTGATTTCCTTCTGCATTCTGCTGCCTTATATAACACAGCCATAGTAATATTGCTTTGTTTTAACTGATATAACAATCAGTTAACACTAATATGACATTCGGTATGACTATCGAATGAATGTAATATGACTGTCTCTTTAAATATAACTTTCGGTATGACTATCCAGTCCAATATAACTTTCGGTATAACTATCCAGTCCAATATAACTATTGGTATAACTATCCAGCCTGTCCTCTTGAATGAAATATGACTATCCAGTTTGAACTGAATATGACTGTCACCTTTTGAACAGAATATGACTGTCTTCTTTTGAACTGAATATGACTGTCTTCTTTTGAACTGAATATGACTGTCACACTTTGAACTAAATATGACTGTCACACTTTGAACTAAATCTGACTGTCATACTTTGAACTAAATATGACTGTCACACTTTGAACTAAATCTGACTGTCACACTTTGAACTAAATATGACTGTCACACTTTGAACTAAATATGACTATCGGTATAACTATCATTTGATAGTTATATTATCATATTTTTCAGCTTATAATTAATCAAATGATTTATAAAAATCATTTAAATAACTATTTCTTTTTCATATTAATTCTGATTTAATTAATTAATTGATTAATTTAAAGAATAAATTAATTCTGATTGAATTAATTTATAAAATAAATTAGCCAACTAATTTAATTTAATTAAAAGACAATTAATATGAAGTCTTTTTATAATTATATTAATTCCAACTTAATTAATCTTTTAATTAATTTATTGAATTAATTAATTCCAATAGAATTAATTTATCAAATAAATAAATCAAATGAATTAATTAATTAAGAGAAAATTAATATACCTCCTTGACAGCATAATTATATTAATTCTAACTTAATTAATCTTTTAAATAATTTACTGAATAAATTAATTCGGATAGAATTAATTTATCAAATAAATAATTCAAATGACTTAATTAATTAATATAAAATTAATATACCTCCTTGATAGCATAACCCTTGTGAACTTCCATGTTTTGATATCTAATCCTCCACAAAGATTATTCCTTAGCCAGTCTTGATTGCAAAACCATTGTGGTTAATTAATTTAGTACCTCTGTTGCTTGCACAATGATTTCTTCCCATACCAGTCATGATAGCTTGAACCACTGAAAGTAATAAAGAATTACCACCGAATTTTTGTTGACGCTCGATGCACGGTCTGGTTCATGAGCGACTAACTCCAACGGTTTTTCTTTATTTTTGACTCTAAGCTGTGGTTTATTTCTTCTCTCAACATACCAGTCTTGACAGCTTGAACCATTGAAGTTAATGATAAACAACCATTGTTTAATGTTGACACTCGATGTACTGTCTGGTTCATGAGTGACTAACCGCAATGACTGTTCTTCATATATTGACTTTAAAATCTGGTTCCTTTTCTTTTCTTTTTCTTCTCTCTCTATTAATTCTTCGTACTGTCTCTGTCACTGTCGAAATCTCTGTCACTTTAAATGAATCCACTTCTTTAACGAATACTTCACTAAGGCTTGATCAAATGTCTGAACTTCTTTCAATGTAGTAATTCTTCAAGTCTGTAGATTGACCTTGATCTTTTTCTTCTAACAGATAATACAATCTGAGATTCCTTGTGACAGTCTATATACTATTTACTATTACAATCTTGTTTAAGTTGAGTTGTATCCTCGAAATACAAATAGGCTACATCATATGCCTTTCAATCTCCCCTTATTTGTTTGTTAGACAATAACAAGCAAATACCTAGAGGATAACTCAACTAACTCACTTTTAACAAGAAAAAGATAAAACTTTTAAGAACTAAGTAAATAATACAAAAAAAATTCTCTGGTTTAGATTTAACAATTCCAGAATCTTCAGTTGATGAAATGATAGATGATTGTTCCTCTAGCACTGAATTGATCTTCAATAGATAACTCATCTTCATTTCTGATTCTTCATATCTCCGCCGGATAATTCTTCACATCTTACATTGGTGATTATCAGCAGTTCTTGATTTACAATCACTTCCCATTTCTGACACAGCTTTTCTCACTAAAGAAAAATAGTTGTTCCTACTATATAGACAATGGTGAATCAATACCATTTCTATAACTTCTGGTGAATTTACTACTCTTCCACTTAGCCTTTATACATAGTACATTGAAAGACTAATAGAATAGTATTGTGATGTAATTCTCCTTATATCTCCACTTTCATAAAAAATTGAAAGTTCTTTTACTTCATCATCTAAGGCTCCCCCTTAGAAACTAGACTTGCTTATCATCCTAAGCACAGTCTTTACTGCTCCCCCTTTCTAACTCACTCTTCTTTTACTTGTACCCCAATACTTCTCCCCCTTAGTTGAGTATATCCTACTATGGTAAGCTTTAAGCTTGAATATATCTTTTTCAATATATCTCTCCCCCTTAGTTGAGGAATCCTCCATTCAACTAATTGACAAAGTAGTTGATACCAAATTGTTACCAATTTATACCAATCGTTAGAGTACATTGAAATCAATTGATAAAGCTTTGTTAGAAAGGAAGTTTCATTTTCTTCCTCACTGTGAGTGTGTGATAGTGTTTAGTGTACCTCACAAGTGTTTCACTCTTCTCTCCACTCATTTGTGTTGAGTATCTCACTTCTCTCTGTGTTTACACTCTTGCTCACTAGTGTTTCACTCATATCACTCATAGCTCCAACATCCGTTATTGTACCTGCAAAGAAAAATCACCATAGCCCCTTCTAGAGAGGTCATTGGTGGTGCAATGGGAGTTCGCAAATCCCAAATCCTCGTTGGACTCGTCAGACGAATCTGAGTCATAATCTACAAGTTGCTAATTTCCCTTTTTAGGGTTTTCAGATTTGAATTCTGAGAAGGTAAACAATGATCTATAAATTTAGCATTCAGATCAAGATTCCCTTCTAATGTCTGTGAAGACATCACCTTGTTAAACTCATCAGGTAAAATCTGAATCATAGTTCACAAGTTACCGGTCCGCACCTATGTCGGATCCGTTACCCGTAGGATCCAGATATGTTCCCTCTGGGGAGTTAGATAATGATCTTGTTGAATTTTGCATTTGAGATCAATACCTTCTCTCGAGGTCTGTGAAGACAATTAGCTCATTAAAGAACCTTTAACTTATAATCCTAACCGTAAAATGGTTGGATTACAGGTTTCCGTCAAATCATCCTTAATGTGTGCAATCTCACTTGTGCATATGAAATATTTTAGTTAGTGTATAAGGTAGTGACTCTCCAACTGAATATCCCACACATCCTTGTTTGCTGCATCAAGTGCAGTTACTCCCTGGTGACCTCTAGTCTGATAGGTAACTTCCATTTAGGGGGTAAAATAGAATGTGTTTGAGTTTAACTGTAGTCTGGGATAAAAGTTGTTGGGTTTACAACCTTGTGACTAAACATGTGAGAATACAAAATTTCATGTAGATGAACCTGCATCACAGAATATGAGCAATATAAAGATAGAATGCATTTTTAACATTGAAAAGTTTTCTAAGAAAATATTGCATTTTATCTTAAGAGAAATGATATACAGTTGTGATTTCAAAAGATTTACAATGTAAGCAATCACAGCTGTAGAAAGATATTTTGAGTTAGGAAGATAAAGATCCTGAGCTGGTTTTACAAAACAAGAACATAGGCAAAAATCCAATTAATTAATATTAATCGAATCAATGTATGTTAATGTTTAAACCAATACAAACAAAACTATTTTATCATGTTTTAGGTCCTGCATGATAGATACCAGCTATTAGAAATTGTTAGCACTTGATAGGTCTTGTCTTGCAATTGTTAGATCCTGAAAATCAAACATTAGTTCCTAACCAATTGTATAGACACATACCAATTTGATACCAACATTGGTCAATTGTTAAGTCCTTAACACTAAGATCTGTTAACATCAATCACAAAACAAAGATTTATACTTAAACTGCAGATTTTGTGTGTGTTAAAAAGAAGAACAACAAAAGAACCAAGTACAGTGACCTACTTGTAAGTTTTGAAAGTATAGTAACTAAACTGTAAAAATTATACAAACTATTTATATACACATGAAAAATAATATTCAAAAATAAGAAATAATATACATAATAATAATATTAAATAAAAACTAAAAAGAAAAGAAAATTCAAATAAAACTAAACAACGAAGAAAAATTTGAATTAACATAAAAATAATAGAATTATACATAAATTAATAATTTACAAAGCTTAAACTATAAACGAACATACGACTACAATAAAAAGACAAACACTACAAAACATGTTAAATAAGATTAACATTTAAAAATTACAATACATGTACAAAAACATTAAGTATATACAAGAGTATTTATAATAGGTTAGCAAATCCATATATTTTCTGACAAAACAACTTTCTACTAGAAAATTATTTAGAGAGAAAATATGATTTAATAAACTATCATAAATATGGCAGCTATTTTACAATAATGAAATTTTCAACAAAAATAGCTTCCTCAAAAATTCTAACTAGAGAATTAGAGAAAAATATTTTTAGAGAAAATTATTATTCTAAAATAAAGAAACATGGATTAAAACATTAGAATGATTATGACAATTCTTTTTAGAAAGATGACAAGATAGAATTCGAAAAGAATGTCATACCAGTTACTTGGCGCTCAAACCTTGGCACCAACTTCCACGTTTCTTGTTGTTCCAGATTCACAATTGCTTTCTCAGCTTCCTAAGATTCTATACCTTGATTCTGAGAAGCCCTTTTAGTTCTTATTCCAACATCTGGATCACCAATAATCAGCTCTATTCCAAACAGACTGTCTGAGAAAGTTGGATCTTGATGAATCACCTTGTTCTTCATTGTGATGTTGTGTTTGACTAGTGAATCCTTTGTTTACTTCCCTCGAGTTATTGCGAGAATGACTTGATGATTATTTTCCAGTGACATTGGTATTGCCAATAACAAAATTGTTTCTACCACTATCACTTGGATAATTATCATCATTAACATTTTAAACTTATGACTTCAAGGCAACTCCTCGATAACAACAATTGTTAACTCCTAACAACTGTTTGTTTGTAGACAATCTTGGTTCTAAAAATAAAACTTGATTACCAAGACTGACTTGTCTGCAATCTTATAAATAATTTTCTAAGTCCAATACACCTTGATTCATAGTATAAAACATTTATTATCAAAGTGATTTGAAGCTTGCAAATAAGCATAAAAATTATTCAAAGTAATTGAACTATGGTAACTTTAGATATTTCAATATCCATAGTTCTACTTAGAGAATTTTTATACCATGTATAATAATATGAGTGAATTGTAAAAGATATAACAATGATTACTTAGAGGAGTTCTAAGTAATTTCACACATACCAATATATCTCACAATTAGTTAGTAAATAGAATTCTAACTAAATATCATTAACTGATATAAGTCAAAATTTCAATACAACCAATTGTTATAACCATGATGTTAATTATAGTGAATTTCTGAAAGTGGAGCATTGATAAAATTCAATAGAATTAACATCTCACAATTAATTGAAAACCAATACAGATTAGGTCCAAATTAGTTATGTTGTTTATTTATTTTAATAAATATAAGGTACAGAGCAAATACTAAATTGAATTGCTTCAAGTCCGTAACCCATATAAATCAAAATAAATAATTAAATACTAAATCTCTATGAGTTAGATTTTAGCATTTAAGTATTTAAATTATCCTTAAATAATCACCACTAAAATATATTGCAATTATACACATGGCAATCATTCAACAGATAATTTTCAGTGTGAGGTCTGGATGTAAATAAGTTCACATGTCCTTTCAATATAGACAATTGAATACTTGTGAGCTTATTTAAGAATTATTTAACAGATGGGATTTACAATCATATAGCATTAATAAAATCCCAAGTTTACAAGCCAATCTTGAAAAATTAATTTCATCAAGTGATTTAGCAAACGTGTCTGCAAGTTATTCTTAACTAAAGACATGCTCTCAAAAGAATTGATACCTTATGCAAGTTGCTTAGTCCTTGAGTGTTTCACAGAGTTGTTGGAGATGAAATTGATTCCTTGTGTTCTCCTGCTTTCGTACAACTCATTTGATCTGTCTCTATGTAGCAAAACATGTCAGAACTGATGTCTCTAGGGTACTATCTCCGTAGATTTGAGTCCAACTTAAGACATCTGAAAATCAAGTGTAATAACTACAAGAATAGATTCTCAAGAATCCACTTGGGACCATGCACATTTGCATAATTGAGAATAAAATATGTGTGTAAGTGATCTATTAGCAATTGAATAAGATAATGAGCTGATGATTCCTCTATAGCCTGATTAGGTCCTAATTAGTAGATCCTGAACTTGTTGGGTCAAATATTTCTAGAGTACCATTTCCTCAGATCCGGATCCATCTTAAGATTTTTAATTACCAACTTGTTAGATCCAAACTAACAGGTCAAAAGCCAGCTATAGTGAGGTGTTGGCATATAGTCTTGACAGGTCTAGAATCTTCTGAATAGAAACAAAAGATCCTTGACTTATTTTTATTGTCATCGTTCTTTTGGCTTACTGAAGTAAATCAAAAGAATTGCAACTTTACCAACATCAAAACAGCAAATATCTTGATACCAATTTATAGCTAGTAGACCAACATATAATATAATCAAGATATCATTACATATATATATCATTTATGTTTGTGCCTAAATATGTAGAGAGTTCTATGAATATGACAGCAATTATTAAAAGATACCAACTATTAAAGATTGATACCAAATATTAAATTATAGTTAGGGTCTCATACCATGTCTTCCATGCTTGCTTGAGTGATGATACCAGTTTATGCTAACCTGTAGAGATCTTCAATTATCTCACCAACCAGG
This sequence comes from Saposhnikovia divaricata, assembly GCA_036435485.1. Taxonomy (NCBI): domain Eukaryota; kingdom Viridiplantae; phylum Streptophyta; class Magnoliopsida; order Apiales; family Apiaceae; genus Saposhnikovia; species Saposhnikovia divaricata. The sequence goes on from CM071598.1 coordinate 66,156,457, forward strand.
AGTGCACTTGTTCACATTCCTCTAGTATCCAGATTCAGTAGGTCTAGATGTCCATTATAATCTTGAATGTGCAGCAGGTGCCTGATATCCTCAAGTCTTGTCACTGGTGCTTCTTATCAAATATATTGTTTGATCAAATTGTAACCTAGCATCCAGTTTGGCCTTGTCCCTCATAACAATGCCATGACATCCAGTTAAACTTCTGGTTATCCTTATACCAAATACAGCCTGTTGTTTGGTCTGGATACCAGCTTCCCTTCAATCTGCCTTTTATACTGATTAAGATCACCTTGCATTGCAATCACTCAATCTGGATCTTCCAGAGCTTTTAAAGCTTTCTTAGTTTCTTCTAAAAGAAAACTAAAGAAATAATCATTTGTACTTGAAGCTCTGCTAGTCTTTTACTTCCACCATTAGAAACACTAAGAACTAGAACAAAGAGTTAATTGAGTCAACACGCTTTGTCTTGGCAGACATGTTCTCACAGTATCCTTTGACTTTCAGTGTGGTGTTGAGTTGACTAGATGATCCTTCTTTTGCTCCCCCTAAGCTGTTGCTGGGTTTATATGAAGATTCTCAATGTTGACAATGCTTGGATCTGAATCATCATTACCATTGACTGCTGGGAGCTAGAAGTTATTGAATATCACTAAGACTTTCAATCACCTTCTGTTGATTAATAACAATCACCCTGTAGGCTGTTGACTCCATTGAGTAACCAAGGAAATTAACTTCTTGAGCATTAGCTGATTACTAGGATGCTCACTTTCATTTATCATTGCAAAACAATTTCCTTCATACTTATGGGGTCTTCCTAAAATTCTTACGGATCAGGGTTTAATATGTGATCAATCACCATCAGTGGTGTCTTGTCTTCAGATTGTCTGAACAACAACTTGTTTCTTGAGATAAGTCATCAGTCATCATCACTAAGGTATATTTTTCATTGATGTAGAACTTCTCTGTGATGCTTCTTTGACTTCTCTTTATGACATGCCTCATAATTTTATTTTACTTTAATTCCAGATAAGGTAGTCTCCTTTACTGAGTCGATTTCCAGGAAAGAATCTCTTGATATGACATTCAGGTGAGAGAGCTCCTTATGTCATAGATGAACTCCTGTCTGATGAAGCTTTAGATTTGACCTTGTTGACTTCACCTTTGACTGAGATTCCATGTCAGCTACAGATTAGTTCTCTTTCCTTAATCCTCGAACAGTAGGCTCTTCATCTTGTAAAAGATGCTTTATTACTAACAACATTCCTTGGCTATTGAATAGCCTTGACCCTAGGTCATACCCTTGCTGTTGTCTCCAAGGGATGAACCACTTGGCCAGATACCGTCACTACTCTTTATAGCAGGGCTCTATCTTCGGTCATATGCCTTGAACATCCACTGTCCAGAATCCACATAACACGATGTACCTGTTACACACCCTTCAATGCCAAAACAGTTAAACCCTTTTTGGGACCCAAATTTGATTGCGTCCGGAATACTTGAAGTATTGGCCTTTGTCAGGCAAAACAACATTCTTAATCTTAACACGATTAGTCAGCAAACATTTTACCCTATAAACAGATTTGACAATCTTTTGTTTCAGTTTAGGTATCCATGTTTGTTTAATAACAATATCATTGACTGGACATTTGACTTTGTAAACAGCCTTCATAAAACTTTGTTTAGGCTTTGGTACAAATGTCTCTCTCCTAACATAAGGAGGACTAGCAGTCTTTGATCTAACATTTTTATTTCTGTTCATATGTTGTCTAGGAGTAGTCTTATCAGCACATGCATGATTACCGTTGAAGTAAGCAGACATCACATTAAAAGCACAAGACATACAGTTTACAACACCACATGCTTTATGATTAGAACAATGATAGGCATGTTACTCATGTTAGACATGTTATTGTTCTGCTTCGACTTATTACCACCTAATCCAGTCTTAGAAGAACTAGTTGTTTCAACAACCTTGACTGGCACTTTAGGTACATCTATCTTGGATGAAACATTTTCTGGATTAGTGTCCTCAACAGATTTAGCCTTAACAAAGACTGTGACATCTTTCTTAGATGAAACATTCTTTGGATTAGCGTTCTTAACGGATTTATCCATAACACTTTTATCCTTAACAAAGACTGTGCCATTTGCACTATCTTCATTTCTCATTTCTTCTTGAATAACCATAGAAAGAATATCTGGTGGTCCAGCATCCGATTTTTTAAATAGAGGTTCTTTAACATTCTTGAGTACATGTGGTATTCCCCTTTCTTTAGCACTAACAGGGTTAGGGGAATTTATGCCCAATGATCCCACAGCTTCATTGTAGCCATACCCTATACCTGTTGTTCGATCTACAAATTGTTTGTTAAAAAACTCTTTGGAAACTTTAACAGAATTATAACAAGCTCTAATCTGTGTTTCAAGTTCTTTAATCCTGATGTCTTGTTCAGCAATCCTATCAACTTGTTTTACCATGTATTCTCTTAACGACTTATCTCTCTAGTTAAGTCTAGCTACTTCTTCTATATTCTTATCTTGATTAATCTGCACCGTTTTTAAATCTAACACTTCATTTTCAAGTTTATTGTTAACAAGACTTATTCTCTCGTACCCTTTTTGTGCATTAGTCAAGCAATTACGTAAACTATGAATTAACTCAGCATCAGTAAGAGTTAACGTGTGGTGTAATAAGTTGATGATTCAGCATTTGCCACCAGTGCAAAGTTTCCAACTTCTTCATCTTCACTGTCTGTGTCATCCCAGCTTTTGCCTTGTACCACATAGGCCGTGTCTGTGTTCTTCTTACCAGATGCATACTCTCTCCTTGCATCTTGTTCAGGTCGATGACACTCAGTTGCAAAATGTCCCATTTCATTACAGTTGAAGCACCTGATCTTGCTTCTGTCTACCATTCCAGTCTCGTAGCAAATCCATGTGCTACTTGAGGATGAACCTCCTTGCTGGAATCTGTTCTCAGTAGACCTGAGTCTGAAATTAGGATTTCTTCTAAATCTGAAATGATTAAACTGTCTTACAACCAGTGCCATTGATTGATCCTCCAACTGGTCCAGCTCCTCTGATGAATAAAATTCTCTACAACCCTGACTTGTAGCTGTCTTCCCATACTCTGCTATAAACACTTCCTCTTCAAAGCTGTAAGGTTGAACAATCTTAGCTTCCAATCTATTTTCCCTGACTTTCTTAGTTCCCTCGTTTATTGTTATAATGGTGTCCCAGATATGCTTGGCATCTTTACAGTTAACAACGTGGTTGCACATGATCGCATCTAGGGATTCCACCAAAATTAATTGTACATTAAGATCAAGGGCAATATCCACTTTGTCATCATTTGTATAAACACTAATGTCCTTTGGATATGTCCTTGCGGGAACTACAACAACTCCTTCCACGATTATTTCCTCTTCAGTAATCATAGGAACTATTGGCCCGGTTTTCAATATTCCTAAATATTTAGGATTGGCCACTTGTAGAAAAAAGATCATTTTCTTTTTCTATAGTTCATAATTCTCCTTGTCAAATATGGGTATCTTAACAGTTTCAATTTTTGAAGTCATGATGAATTTTTAAGTGAGTTAAAAATTCGAAATGGATTTTTGACTGAATAAAGATAGGATCTTGATTTGTGTATCAATCAATAGGCTCTGATACCAATTGTTAGGTCCAATAAGATTGCAGAAGGGGGGGTTGAATACAATCTATACCAATTTATCGAAATTTGTTCTTCAAATAATATTTTATTTTAAACAAATTTGAGCGGAATAAATTGAAACAAATTTCAAGTTGAATATAACAATATATTAACTTGATGGGTGTTACAATTTCAGTACAGAAATTAATCAAGTTGATAAAAACTAATTTAGAAAATTCAACATGAACTTTTCTAATTTAGTTAATAAAAATCAAGATTAGAACTAGGAAACTTAATTCGCTAGTAGTACAAGAATAAAAAATAATCAAGTTCCACCGGATAAAATATTACAAAGGAGATGAACTTGATTTTTCAGAAATTAATTTGTTCTTGGTGTGTTCTTGAGCTTGAGAGAGAAAGATGGAGGCTGCTGTGTGTTTTTCTTCTGTTATGATCGACTGATTGATTTCCTTCTGCATTCTGCTGCCTTATATAACACAGCCATAGTTATATTGCTTTGTTTTAACTGATATAACAATCAGTTAACACTAATATGACATTCGGTATGACTATCGAATGAATGTAATATGACTGTCTCTTTAAATATAACTTTCGGTATGACTATCCAGTCCAATATAACTTTCGGTATAACTATCCAGTCCAATATAACTATCGGTATAACTATCCAGCCTGTCCTCTTGAATGAAATATGACTATCCAGTTTGAACTGAATATGACTGTCACCTTTTGAACTGAATATGACTGTCTTCTTTTGAACTGAATATGACTGTCTTCTTTTGAACTGAATATGACTGTCACACTTTGAACTAAATATGATTGTCACACTTTGAACTAAATCTGACTGTCACACTTTGAACTAAATATGACTGTCACACTTTGAACTAAATATGACTATCGGTATAACTATCATTTGATAGTTATATTATCATATTTTTCAGCTTATAATTAATCAAATGATTTATAAAAATCATTTAAATAACTATTTCTTTTTCATATTAATTCTGATTTAATTAATTAATTGATTAATTTAAAGAATAAATTAATTCTGATTGAATTAATTTATAAAATAAATTAGCCAACTAATTTAATTTAATTAAAAGACAATTAATATGAAGTCTTTTTATAATTATATTAATTTCAACTTAATTAATCTTTTAATTAATTTATTGAATAAATTAATTCCAATAGAATTAATTTATCAAATAAATAAATCAAATGACTTAATTAATTAAGAGAAAATTAATATACCTCCTTGACAGCATAATTATATTAATTCTAACTTAATTAATCTTTTAAATAATTTACTGAATAAATTAATTCGGATAGAATTAATGTTAGGTCGAATACACAATATATAATCAAGTACTGTATGAATAAGTAACAAGAACACACGTTTTAACTCTTAAAACTGTTTGGAATAGATAATTCCTCTCTCGGTGATGTAAAGTATCACAGAGAGCTGCTTAGGTTACAAGAATGTTATTCGTTCACGATGGATACCCTTCTAGGGTTAACCTAACTGTATTTATAAGATATACAGCTACGTACAATCGTAAATTGATTCTCCTAAAATTAAGCTATACAATTGATATCAATTACGATTGCTACACGTCTTCTAAGTCAACTCAATCTCTTTGATAGCTATCCAATCTTCAAAGATATCGCTTCCATATTAATATTAAATTAATCTTCAAACTCTGTTGACTCGTAGACGCTCCCAGTAGACAGACTTTAGCAAACTCTGTTCTCTCCATGCTAACAGTGTTTGCGCTTCCATGTATTCAGCTATCAGTGTTTACGCTTTCCTCTGTCAGCGTTTGCGCTTCCAGCAATCAGCGTATACTCAAACTCTGTTACAACTGCTTTCAATAACAAGTTAAACTCTCTTTACCTGTAACACTTAAACACTGACATTAAATCACATCAATTATATCTAACAATCTCCCCCAACTTGTTCATTAGAAGAATGTACAAGTTCATAATAATTGATGATGTCAAAACTAACAAATAAAACACAGTGTTTAACATATAATCAGAGTTTAAACTTGACTTAGCAAAATTTACAGAAAATTTGAATTACTTACAGATTCTGTCTACCTAACCTCCTCAAGATCTGGAGTTGTTCTGAGATAATCAATCAACAACCTCCTCTCAGCATTCTCAAGTTCAATCTCCATAGCTACCTTGATCTCTCTTAAATCTGGATCATTCTCATCAGTTTGAAAAATAGCAGCTCTGAGATCATAGATCTTGTTTCTTCTCATTTCATTTCCCAATCTGATAAACTTCATTTCTTCAGACTTTACATTAAAATCTAGAACAGTAATCCCAAGATCAGTCTTCAGCTTTGTAGTTCCCTTCTGCATTTCAATCAAATTCCCATTCCAGTCTCTGTACTTTGGAACATACTTGTTGTATTTCATATGTCTATTTGCAAGATTCTGTATCATCTTTTGTCTGAGCACATTTGCAACTGATTGAGCTCTTTGATTTCTTACTCTGAAAATGTACAGAACATACTCTAGTTCTTCCCAGAATTTTAAATCAATATCATTCTCAGCAATCTTGAACACCGTTCCATCAGTCATGAAGTATAACAAGAAATCCTTCCCTAAACTTTTCTGATGAACAAGCTGTACTGACTCCAGTCTGTCTAAACTCTCTTGAGTGACACCACGACCTGGAACAGACAATGAAGAAGGATCTCTGGGAGCAACATTCTGTCTTTTATCTCTATGTGAGCCAATGCCTCCTTTGTTATATGCAATTTTACCAGATAAAGCTCTACTATCAGTAAAATCCATTGAAGCTGTAGCTGGAGCTGTAGCTGCAAGACTCGAATCATGAAGAGCACCTTTTCGAAATCTTGATTTCAACTGAGAAGACAGTATCGGTGTAGTCACAACTTGTGTAGCAACAGAGGTTGTGTCTTTATTCTTCTGTACAACATGTGTACCAACAGAGGTTGTAATTATCATTTTATTCTTGCTCTCTTCACCCATCACTCCTTTTAACTTCAGCTTGGCATCAATAGAAGACTTTCTAATCAGCTTTCCTTTATCCTCTTCTTCTTCTTCTTCTTCTTGAATATCAGATAATCTCTCTTTGATCTCAATTCCTTTCATTTCATGCCTTGAAGACTTTGAAGCTTTAACAACTTTATTCACTTTCTTGGACTTTTGAGCTTTTAAATGCTCTTTCTGCAACAGCTTTTCTTCAGCTTGAATATCCTCAAGTGTAGCTTCAGCATTCTCTTCACGAAATAGTTTCACAGCCAATTCTTCATCTGTTTGTGGATTGTCAGAGAATGACAAACCCTTTGGCTTTGAACCAGAAGTACTCTGAGCATTTGTATCTATCACCAAATTAGGCTTTGACCTTGTAGACCTCCCATGTCCTTGTCTAGAATTTGCATTTCTTAAGCCCTTCTCAGCATTGGTACCTTCATCATCAAGATGATCTTTATTTGGCAGAGTTTGAGTTTGCTTACACTTGGTTTTAGCAATCCTCTCCCCCTTTTTGACATCATCATCATCATCTTGAATCAGAATTGAGGTGATTAATTCAAGAGAGTTTGCAATTGAATCAACCTTCTCATTTAGTAAAATCTGATTCTTTTCAACTGTGCTCAGTCTGTCATTTATATTTGCTTGAGCTTTGGCAAATTGTTGAAAGAGCTTAGCATTAGCTAGTTGAGCTGTCTCTTCATGAGTAGCAACTTCTGTTCGAAGATCAACAATAGATTTCTGAGTATCATCAAATCTATTATTCAAAGTTTTGATTTGAATCACTGTGCCTTGCAAACAAGTGAAAATTTCTGGATTTTTAATCTTCTTAGAATTGACTTCAAGAAACTTTTCTGCCCTTCCAGGAGGAAAAATACACTCTGACTTGTACCAATCAGCAGTTTGCTTGGCCAAATAACCAGCATCAATTTCATTATTAGAAGGGCCAGCAAAATCTGGTTTTTCTCCTGTTTTCTGACCATCAGTCTGATTTTGTGGTTGTGCAACTCCTGTACTCTTAGCTTCAACTGAATCACTGATTGACTCACTAGTAGAGGCAACAGAAGCAATAGGTTCTTGAGCAGAAATAGGTTCTTGAGCAACCTGTTTTCCTTTATCAACTGGAGTTTGCTCTGAAGAAAGAACCTTTTCTGGTTTATCAACCTCCTCATTATGAGCAGAACCATGATTAGCATCAGAGTTCAACTCAGTGTGTGATGCAACCACAGTGTCTTCAAGAACAACAGTAGGCCCATCAGCAACACCAGTATCGATAGAAAGTGTAACCTCCATGAGTGGTGGAGTAGATGCTTCATGATTAAAAGAAAGTGGAGTTTCAGCAAACTCTTCCATTGGAGACAAAACATCTCTAACAGCTTCATTTTCTTGAACCTTAACAACTTCTGGTTCAGAAAGCTTGACTTCAGATTCTGGTATTATAGATTCTATGATAACCTCTGGCTCACCAGTAGGAATATCAAAAGAGATTTTCTCTTGAGCCTCTTCAACATGCTCATCATCAGAATCAGTTAAAATAAGCCTTCTCCTCTTAGCTTGAGGTACTACAACAAATTCTTCTTCTGCACTAGAAGGTCTATTTGCCCTTTGTTTGAATCTTCTAGCATGTTTGGTGTTGATTGCAGTATGTATCTTCCTTTTTGGCTTTTGTGATGATTGTGGATGAGTGGTAGTGACAGGGTTTGTTGGTTCAGTAGTCATGTGGTCAGATTGTTGTTGAGGTTCTGTTTGTGTTTGAGGTGATATAGGTTGATCAGTGGTTGTTGGTATCAGCTCAGGTGATTGAGTAGGTTGAGATGGGATGTTTTCTGTACGATCAGTGGCTAAAGGTTCAGGCATAGATTGTGGTTCTGGTTGATGTGGTTCATGTGAGTCATGGTTTGATGATGAAGAATCTTGTGGTTGATTGACAAAGTTCTGTAAAGCAAGTGGCAATACTAAAGGAGGTATGTCTTTTCCAACATCTTTGTTAGTCATATCAGAGAATATTCTCTTAGTGACTCGAAAAGGTTGAATTTTATCAGCTTCATCAATAGTTAACCCAGAAACACATGCATTGAACAGAAGTTGACAAAATCTAGCAAAGTAAACTGTAGTAGACTCTGACAACTTATCACCCAAATTCATTAAAACATATCTACCAAAATCAAAATTACTGCCATAGAGTAGAGAATACCCAATTTGCAGACTATCCATTGGAATAGCATCCCAGTTGGTGATCTTCTTTTGGAATGTCCTGGTGATACAATCAAAGAAAAAATTCCACTCTTTTCTCAAGTTTGGCCTCTTCACACTGCCCAGCTTGGCAAGTGATTACATGTACCCAATCTCTGTTAGCATTTCCCTCAGATTTTCCTCAGAGACAACTTCATATGAAGTATGTGTGTCGAAATCCATGACATCACGAACAGTTTGTGGAGTAATCACAAACTCTTGGTCTTCATGAGAGAAGATGATAGACGGAGTTTCACTCTCTCCTCCTTCTATATATCTTGAATTTTGCCAGAAACTAACAACTTGGGAAGCAGATAGAGTAGCCGGTTCAACCAGCGCTTGCCCAATCTCAGAATTTCGAAGAAAATTTTGCATTAGATGGAACGCCTCTGGAGCCCGGCCGTTCTCAAGTAAAGCTGCATAATTGTTAGGCACAAAACGTAGACCAAAGACAGTGAAAGGTTTAGTTGCCATTGAATCAAGAAATAAGTAAGAAGCAACTGTGAAAATGTTTTGCAAGAAAGGTGTTTGTGAAAATGCCAAAGTGAAGAACAAAGATGTTTTCTGTTTTGGTAAAGTGAATACGAGTGGGTAAAAGTGATTGTGAGAAAAAGTAATTTGAGTTTTAATTAAAAACTAAACTCAAAAGATTTTACTTGAAAACACACAACTGTTCCCTTGAAAAGTGTAAAAAATGAGACACATTGATGAGTGAGTGGGACACGTGTCACACATGCAACGGTTCACTTAATACATGCGCAGTAAAAGCCATTATTACCGCTGTCGTTCCGTTTATCAAGACACGTTACCACTAAGTACACCAATTAACAGTTGTCACTTACTCCATTTACTCCAAAATTTTCAAATTATCTTAATGAAAATTTACCTTAGAGTACATAACACAATCAATCAGTGTTTGTCCAATACTCATTCTTTATCACAAAAACCCTTTCAAAAATGCACAGTCGTGATTTTCGTGTGTGAGTAGCAGAGTTTACCAAATCAATTTTTATAGCATCTAATATTTCATAAAATCCATAAATCAAAACAATAAACACTGAATGCACAAACTCTCATATTAAACACAGAGTATATGATGAATGCTAAACTCTGTAGTTCCTTAATTACAGAAATCTGAATATCCCTGTTCCAGTTTATGTTCATGATTATCCAAGTAAGCACACAGTCACTATAGACAAAAATAACAAGAGATAAACATCAAAGCATCATTCAGTGAGTTACATGTCAAGGATTGTCTCACAAACTCTCACATCACACAAGTGTTTAGGTGAAGTGTTTACTCTCAGATTCATTCAGTAAAGGCAGATGCTACCATAAGCTTGAATGTCCACCAAATCTACACCACTTCGATTATATTTATGCACAAATCAAAAGGACTTTGTTCAGGGTTATAATTGAGTGAAATCAAACAGATGAGAAGAGATGAGAATTTCTAACTGAACAATTTATTTGATCAAAATATTCAGTCAAATGATTAGTACATATTTGTACAAGATGATCAGTATATATACCCCTTTTTTTTTTTTTTTATATATACACTGAGTAAGATATCTTCTCTTAAGAAATACTCACCTGCTTGAATTTGATTTAACAAACGAATATAACTGCTCTTAATACTTCAGTATTCAAGAAAAATGAGCAGTTAATTTGGCTCAAAGGGGTTTACTAAGGGTTGTGTTTTATGAACAGTGTTTATGATCAGTGTTCAAAGATGTTTTGAACAGTGTTTGAAGAAAGATGGTTGATCCTAATGCCTTTATCATCTTCATGCACACATATATCATGTAGTCCCAAAATGGTTTAATGCAAGTTCTAGAGCAACATACTTACTGATGAACATCACACAACAATAAAGTTTGATTGATATAAAATGTATCAATCACTTATTCAGCTCAAAATCTCACAGGGTTCAGACATGAACTGTTTCTCACCAAAATAAACAATGACACATCTCAAGTTTTAAAATTTTCACAAGTGCAAACAAAGAATCATCAAGAATCAAGTATGACTTGAAAACAGAGTGTCACTAATCAGAGTTTAGAGTTCATCAATATCAGAGTTATTCATGAGAGGCAATGCATGCAGTATTCATAGATTCAGAGTTTAGGATCAAATAAACTAAGAGATGCTCTAAATATGAAACAGTATCATGCTGTGTTAACTTACTGTGCAGTTTCTGATTAGATTACAGTGACTCAAAAAGAATCTTGATTCACTGAAAATCATGCTCTATACATTTTTCTTCATCGGTATTTTCATTCAGACAAAAATCAACTCAGAATTCACAGAGTTTAACAAACGTATTAACAGTGTATGACCAACAATCATGCTGACAGAATTTAATTAATAAGGTTCACATAGCACTTTAGCAATTTACAGAGATATGAGCAACACATTTTATTTGAAAGAGTTTGAGTCTAACCAACATGTTTAGTCAAAACCAGATACCATCCCTAGTTCATTGACCAATCTTGTAAATGTTGCTTCACTTAGAGGCTTTGTGAAAACATCTGCAAGTTGTTGATCTGTAGGCACAAAGTGAAGCTCAATATTGCCTTCCTCTACATGCTCTCTGATAAAGTGATACCTTATGCTGATGTGCTTGGTCATTGAGTGTTGTACTGGATTACCTGTCATTGCAATAGCACTTTGATTATCACAGAAAATAGGTATTTTACTATACCTCAACCCATAATCCAGTAGTTGATTCTTCATCCATAAAATCTGTGCACAACAGCTACCAGCAGCAATATACTCTGCTTCAGCTGTAGATGTAGATATTGACTTCTGTTTCTTGCTGTACCAAGACACTAGTCTGTCACCAAGAAATTGACAACTTCCACTTGTGCTTTTTCTGTCAATCTTACAGCCAGCAAAATCTGCATCAGAGTAACCAAGTAGCTTAAAATCTGATTCTCTTGGGTACCACAGTCCTAAGGTTACAGTTCCCTTGAGATATTTGAAAATCCTCTTCACAGCTGTTAAATGTGGTTCCCTTGGATCTGCCTGAAACCTTGCACACAGACAGGTGGCATACATGATATCAGGTCTACTAGCTGTTAAATAGAGTAGAGAACCAATCATCCCTCAGTAACTTGTCATATCCACTGATGAACCTGTATCTTTGTCCAGTTTTGTTGCAGTTGCCATGGGAGTTGTTGCAGATGAACAGTCAAGCATACCAAATTTCTTGAGAAGATTTCTGGTATATTTTGCTTGATTAATGAAAATTCCATCATCTGTTTGCTTCACCTGTAAGCCTAGAAAATAGCTTAACTCTCCCATCATACTCATTTGATATCTAGACTGCATGAGCTTGGCAAATTTCTTACAGAGTTTATCATTAGTAGATCCAAAAATGATATCATCTACATATATCTGAACTAAGAGCAGGTCATTACCAGATTGAAAGTAAAACAGAGTTTTGTCAATAGTACCTCTGTGAAACCCACTTTCTAGTAGAAATTTAGCAAGTGTTTCGTACCATGCCCTAGGTGCCTGTTTGAGTCCATAGAGTGCTTTGTCTAACCTGTAGACATGATCTGGATATTTTGGATCTACAAAACCAGGTGGTTGTTCAACAAATACTTCTTCTTCAAGTTTTCCATTCAGAAAAGCACTTTTCACATCCATTTGAAAAACCTTGAATTTCTTGTGAGAAGCATAGGCAAGAAACATCCTTATTGCCTCCAACCTGGCAACTGGTGCAAAAGTCTCATCATAATCTATTCCTTCCTGCTGTGAATAGCCTTTAGCTACCAGTCTTGCTTTGTTCCTTGTGATCACACCATCACTGTCAGTTTTATTTCTGAAAACCCATTTAGTACCAACAATAGATCTGTTCTTTGGCCTTGGTACAAGGGTCCACACCTCATTTCTCTCAAATTCATTTAGCTCTTCTTGCATTGCTGTTATCCAGTCAGCATCTTTCAGAGCTTCTTCTACTTTCTTTGGCTCAGTTTGTGACAAGAATGCATGAAACAGACATTCATTTGTTGTTGCACTTCTTGTCCTTACTCTTGCATCTGGATCACCAATAATTAAATCAGGTGTATGTGACTTAGTCCATTTTCTTGCAGAAGGCAGATTGCTTCTGTCATCATGTGATCCTCCCCCTTGATCCATGCTTTCCTGATTTTCTTGGTGCCTTTCTTCACTTTCTGATGCTCCCCCTGAATGTGACTGCTCAGAATTTGAATGTTCAGAGTTTGAATCAACAGTGTTTGATTCAGAGTTATAAATTGAGTCACTATCAGTGTTTGAATTATCACTTTGATGAGATTCTTCATGCTCCCCCTCAACTGGTTCTTCCCTTGTTTCTGATTGAAAAGTTTCTTCAGTTTTTACCAGTAGAGGTTCAGAATTGACCTCAACAGTGTTTGTCAGATCTATATCATCCGAGTTTAATAAATCTTCATTTTCAAAGTGCAGTTGATCATGCTCATTAACATCTTCAAGTCCAGTTATTTTCTTGTCATCAAATGACACATGAATAGACTCCATGATCACTCTGGTTCTCAGATTATAAACTCTGAATGCCTTTGTTGACAGTGGATAGCCAACAAAAATTCCTTCATCTGCCTTTAGGTCAAATTTGGTCAACTGTTCAGGATGAGTCTTCAACACAAAGCACTTGCATCCAAAAATATGAAAATATTTTAGATTTGGCTTCTTCTTCTTCACCATTTCATATGGTGTTTTACCATGCTTGTTGATCAGTGTTGCATTTTGAGTAAAACAAGCAGTTTGAATTGCTTCTGCCCAGAAATAAGTTGGCAACTTTGCTTCATCTAGCATGGTTCTAGCAGCTTCTATCAAAGTTCTGTTCTTCCTCTCCACTACACCATTTTGTTGTGGAGTGCCAGGTGCAGAAAACTCTTGTTTGATCCCTTTACTCTTGCAAAATTCTTCCATAGATGAATTTCTGAACTCAGTTCCATTGTCACTTCTGATTATCTTCACTTGATGCTCTGACCCTTTGTCCAGTTGGATTATATGTTCTGTCAGTGTTAATGATGTTTCATCCTTCTTTGCAAGAAAATATACCCATGTGAATCTGGTATATTCATCAACAATGACTAATGCATATTTCTTCTTTCCAAGAGACATCACATTCACTGGACCAAAAAGATCAACATGTAGTAGATGATAAGGATCAACAATTGAAGACTCAGATTTGCTTTTGAAGGAGACTTTTCTCTGTTTAGCCTTTTGACAAGAATCACACAGTCCTTCTACATTCAACAAGGACTTTGGTAGACCTCTTACAAGATCATTCTTGATTAGCTCATTGATGTTGTTCAGGTTCAAATGAGAGAGTTTCTTGTGCCATTTCCAACTCTCTTCACTGGACATTCTTGTAGACAGACACACTGCTTTTCCATCTGAGTTGGTTGACAATTTTATTTCATAGATGTTGTTGTGTCTGTTTCCAACTAGAGCAACTTTCCCTGTAGATTTACTGATCACTTGGCAATATTCAGGCTGAAAATCTACATGATATCCTCTGTCACAGATTTGACTCACAGATAGCAAATCATGCTTGAGTCCTGGAACCAGAGCTACATTTGTGATGATGACATTTCCAAGATTAATATTGCCATATCCCAGTGTATGTCCTATGTTGCCATCTCCATAGGAAACTTCTGGGCCAGCCTTCTCCTCATACTCTGATAGCAGGGCTTTATTTCCAGTCATGTGTCCTGAACATCCACTGTCCACGACTAGGGTACTGACCCTGGTGCCCTGCAATCACAAACAATCACTGATTATTAGTTTTAAGGATCCAGACTTGCTTGGATCCTTTGGCTTTCTTAATTCTGTTAGCTTTTGCAGCGGAATTCACATTAACAGAGTTTAAGCTAACTTTTTCAGAGTTTACATTTGCAGAGTTTACTTTAACCCATTTCAAATTTGGTTTGGGTTCATAGTAATTATAGTAAATAGCATGATAATCTCTGCAAGTGTAAATAGAGTGCCAAGTACTTCCACAGTGTTTGCATAAAGTCTGTGGTCTTGTTCTCACATAATCACTCTTTACTGCAGTTTTAGAGGGCAAAGAATTAATGTTTTTATTCTTACTGCAGAAATTAGCAAGATGATTAGTGCTACCACAGTTAAAGCATGTTTTCCTAGGAGCTAATGAAGCAAGCATTGGCTTTATTCCTGATGTTATGCCTACCTTACCATTTCTGTTTTTCTTAGGCATTCTCTGTTTGTTGACAGATTTTATCTCCTTAAGCTTATGCTTGAGTTGTTTATCTGTCATTAAACCAATGTTAGCCTCTTTAACAAAAGTTTTAGCATATGACTCTTTAAAAGCCTTTTTCTGTGCTTCAGTCTTAGGTCCACCTGTTCCCATGACATTACCCTCAGATGAACAATGTGGTCTAACCTTTACCTGATTTTCAAATCTAAGTTCATCTCCTACAGAGTAACCTAGACCTACTGTATCTGACTGAAACACTTCTTGAGTGTCTTTACCAGAGTGTGTCCATGTTTTAATGATGTGTTTAGTATCCTCCAATTCAGATTCTAGTTGCTTATACTTACCTAGCAACTCCTGTTCAATAAACACTGCATCATCTCTCTCTTTTTGAATTTTATTCATGTTCTCTAGCTGTTCCTCAACAAGTTTATTTCTTTCTTTGAGTTGAGAACACTCAGACTTTATCCTCTCATTTTCTAAAGTCTGATCCCTATAACTGATATGCAATGCTTTAAGATAAATTCTCAATTCAGTTATATCATCAGTGTTATAAGCATAGGTAGTTGGAGGTACCTTGAGATCATCATTTTCAGTCTTAGTAGTAGCCATGAGAGCATAGTTGACTTCCTCATCTGAATCTGAAGTGTCTGCCCAATCTCTGCCTTTGGTGTAGAGTGCCTTTTCAGTTTTACCCTTCTTGCACTCAGGAGCATAGTGACCCATCTCCTTACACTTGTAGCATTGAATCTCAGACTTATCTTTCTTACCAGATTTGAAGTCCTTTCCCTCTGATTTCTTGAAATTCTTCTTGTCAAACTTTGAGTAGTCCTTGGAGAATCTCTTTCCCTTCTTGAAGTTCTTGTATCCCATCTTCTTGAAGGTCTTTACCATCAATGCAGCCATTTGCATCATCTCCTCATCATCTTCAGAATCAGATGATTCATCTGTGTTTGAGTCAACATCAGTGTTTGATGACTCATTCTCTGAATGAATGACTAAAGCTTTTCCTTTTGTCTTTCTTCTTGATGCTTCCTTCTTTGATGGTTTCTCCTCAGCTTTAAGAGCAACAGACTTTGACTTTCTACTAGATCTTTTGTTTCTCTGCTCCAATTCCAATTCATGGGTTTTGAGTAGTCCATAAATTTCATCAATTTCTGTTTCACCAAGTTCATAATTATCTCTTATAGTGGTTGTTTTCACATCCCACTTTTCAGGTAAAGAGAGAAGAAACTTGAGATTTGAATCTTCTAAATCATACTCTTTGTCCACCAATGACAAATCATTGAGCAGTTTACAGAATCTGTCAAATGTTTCTGTCATGGTTTCATCAGATTTTGCCTCAAAATGCTCATACTCCTGAGTGAGTATGTTCCTTCTGTTCTTCTTAATTGCAGGAGTTCCTTGACATCTAACCTCAAGTGCATCCCATATCTCCTTTGCAGTTGTGCAGTTTATCACTTTATTAGACATAACATTGTCTAACGCACTGTGAAGTAAATGCCTTACCTTCGCATCCTTTGCAATAGATGAAAGATCCTCAGCAGTTAGATCTTTCTTCTCTTTTGGAATAACTTTTGATTCCTCACCGGCAGCAGCAGTAGATAACTTTGTAGGTTTGTGAGGACCTTCATAAATTCTGTCCAGATATTCTGGATCTGTAGCCTCCAGAAACATGGTCATCTTCACCTTCCAAATTGCATACTCTAATGGCCTTAGTATAGGAACCCTAATTGTTTCATACCTACTAACAGTAGTAGGAGCTTTCTCAGATGGTGGAGGTATCTCTGCCATTGATTACTATTGCGTTTGGATCTTTAACTGTAATAAAGTAACATATTTGGCTCTGATACCACTTGTTAGGTCGAATACACAATATATAATCAAGTACTGTATGAATAAGTAACAAGAACACACGTTTTAACTCTTAAAACTGTTTGGAATAGATAATTCCTCTCTCGGTGATGTAAAGTATCACAGAGAGCTGCTTAGGTTACAAGAATGTTATTCGTTCACGATGGATACCCTTCTAGGGTTAACCTAACTGTATTTATAAGATATACAGCTACGTACAATCTTAAATTGATTCTCCTAAAATTAAGCTATACAATTGATATCAATTACGATTGCTACACGTCTTCTAAGTCAACTCAATCTCTTTGATAGCTATCCAATCTTCAAAGATATCGCTTCCATATTAATATTAAATTAATCTTCAAACTCTGTTGACTCGTAGACGCTCCCAGTAGACAGACTTTAGCAAACTCTGTTCTCTCCATGCTAACAGTGTTTGCGCTTCCATGTATTCAGCTATCAGTGTTTACGCTTTCCTCTGTCAGCGTTTGCGCTTCCAGCAATCAGCGTATACTCAAACTCTGTTACAACTGCTTTCAATAACAAGTTAAACTCTCTTTACCTGTAACACTTAAACACTGACATTAAATCACATCAATTATATCTAACAATTAATTTATCAAATAAATAATTCAAATGACTTAATTAATTAAGATAAAATTAATATACCTCCTTGATAGCATAACCCTTGTGATCTTCCATGTTTTGATATCTAATCCTCCACAAAGATTATTCCTTAGCCAGTCTTGATTGCAAAACCATTGTGGTTAATTAATTTAGTACATCTGTTGCTTGCACAATGATTTCTTCCCATGCCAGTCATGATAGCTTGAACCACTGAAAGTAGTAAAGAATTACCACCGAATTTTTCTTGACGCTCGATGCACGGTCTGGTTCATGAGCGACTAACTCCAACGGCTTTTCTTTATTTTTGACTCTAAGCTGTGGTTTATTTCTTCTCTAAACATACCAGTCTTGACAGCTTGAACCATTGAAGTTAATGATAAACAACCACTGTTTAATGTTGACACTCGATGTACTGTCTGGTTCATGAGTGACTAACCGCAATGACTGTTCTTCATATATTGACTTTAAAATCTGGTTCCTTTTCTTTTCTTTTTCTTCTCTCTCTATTAATTCTTCGTACTGTCTCTATCACTGTCGAAATCTCTATCACTTTAAATGAATCCACTTCTTTAACGAATACTTCACTGAGGCTTGATCAAATGTCTGAACTTCTTTCAATGTAGTAATTCTTCAAGTCTGTGGATTGACCTTGATCTTTTTCTTCTG
Source organism: Saposhnikovia divaricata (assembly GCA_036435485.1). NCBI lineage: Eukaryota > Viridiplantae > Streptophyta > Magnoliopsida > Apiales > Apiaceae > Saposhnikovia > Saposhnikovia divaricata. Next base: position 66,174,740 of record CM071598.1, read on the forward strand.
ACAGATAATACAATCTGAGATACCTTGTGACAGTCTATATACTATTTACTATTACAATCTTGTTTAAGTTGAGTTGGATCCTCGAAATATAAATAGGCTACATCATATGCCTTTAAGCTCACTCTTGCTATTGTTTTATATATTATATAGCAGCTAAGAAGGATGCCAAGGATTCGGCATACAGCCCGCAAGCGAGTGGGAAATGCAAGACGTTTCCATGAGCAGCTCATGGTAGTGATCCCAGAGGTAATAAAGACCAGTTGGATCAGTCTGCAGCTTTTGTCAGTTCGTTTGATTTATAATTATGACTTGTGTAAGTATATGACCAAAACCATACGATTAAGTCGCTGAGATGCCTTCACATAGAGGTTCCATCAGCAGTGTCATTCAGAATTTATTTGGGATTGTAATAACTTATATTCTAAGGATTTATGTCTATAAATTATGTTGTTTCTTAGACTCTAACCCGTGTGAGTGTGTTTATATTGTGGGGTCATGAGCATGTGGATATATATATATATATTGTGAGAAATATAGGTACAGCAAGGAGTAAATTGATTGTGACTACCCTAGATCCCTGACCCCGGGTCTGGGGATGTCACATCGGCTGATGTGTCTCGGTCGGCTAAAGCCTTCCTTGGAGCCTTGATCGGCATCGCCTTCTTCGAGGCTTCGGTCGGCTAATGCTTGGTCCTTGAACCTCAACGTCAGCCGATAATCGGAAATATTTGGACCTCAATGTCAGTATTTGAACCTCAACGTCAGTATTCGAATGTCGTTATTTGAACCTCAACGTCAGTATTCGAACGTCATCATTTAAATGCCGAAGATCAAGCATTCCTGACTTTAATTTAAGGCATAACTAATCTTTTAATTAGTATCCTTAATCCTCTTTTTAGGACTAAGTCCTTGATTTGACTTTCTTAAGCATAATTAGCTTTCAAAGCTCAGTTGATTGTCCCGATGTAGTTTCTTGTCGAATATTCATTTATATCTCTCATTTCTTTTCAAGAATTATACGAGTTATAACGATTCTTTCCACCTATATTAGATAGTTTTCATCATTCCCTAAGAGGTTTTCAATCTCCATTTCAGGGTTGATGTTAAAGTGTTCAATGCTGGTGTTCAGATGTTCAATGTTGGCATTCTAGATCGAGGATCCAATATTTCAGATTGGTTTTCAAGTTTTGACTTGAAGTTTCAACCTTTGGATCTTGATTGGAGGTTCATGACCCCCTCAAGTTTGGCCTTTATAGATAATCTTGGCCTTCATGGCTAATATCTCATGTTTCTCATCCAAGGTTTCGAGGTTGATGTTCACATGTTCAACATTGGTGTTCTGAATCAATGACCCATTATCCCAAGTTGATTTTCAATTTCCAATTTGAGGTATCAACCTTTCTTATTAGTTTTTCTAATAAGTATTCTTAATCAACCACCAAAACATCTATCAATTTGGGGGTGTTCTGGACCACCAACACGAGATTTCAGATCAATAGGAGGTGTTTGCTATGCCTTGAATGGTTTCGTGAACCTTGAATTCAAACAACTTGTTCTTAATCCTCGTGACCTTCCGGGCTTTAACTTGTTTGTCGAATCCTTGGTTTTAAGGTAATTATCAACCCTAGATTCTCATTCTAAGATGTAGAATATAACGCCTTAGAAATTTCAGAATATTTTAATTACTAAAAGTTATTTATTTTATATTAAATATGAATTATGTGGTGTGTAAATTGGTTGAGGAGGTAAAGTAATTGTGGAATAATATTTGGAGGCCTGGTTGATGTTTTATATGTGTTATGTGAGCCCGACTATTTTAATTATATTTCTGGGATTTATCTTCTATTTAATTTCGTTATATTTACTTTCTGAGAATTTTATAAAAACATTGGAATTAGTAAAAATTATGAAATCTTTTACATTATTAACTTTATTAGTTTATTTGAGTTTTAAAAATATTATACGGATTTGTTTTGATTTTTAAGGATTTTAAAATGATTTTATGAATTTTGTTTCATTTTACGGATTTAATCTTGTAAAATCCGTATTTAATCCATTTTTTATCCTAAAAATATTTTAAAAATATGTGGGTGATCGTAATTTTTCATACTTCATTTTAAAACTTTAAATTTTAATATTCCACCCAAGTTTGTATTTAATTGTGAATTTAAAGTATTATTTTAGTAGCATTTAATAAAGAAATACTAGAAATCTTTTGTTTCCCCCCAAATCAATTACTTCCCCTTAAAAACCCTAATAATTCTAATTGAACCAACATCAGCAGTCGACCTTGTCTCTCTCTCGATTGGTCGAGACTAATCTCTCAGCTCTCTCTCTCTCAAACCTCTCCTCTCTCGTGATTTCTCTCTCAATTCTTCTCACCAAAAGCTTATCTCTCCCTTCCCTCCGTTACTCGCGTGTTGGCTGTGGCAAGAGTTACGAATTCTTTTGGTATGAGCTCGATTTTGAACTCGATTTTGTTGTGGGGAATGAATAGATTGGTATACAGGGGTCGTGTATGTATGGTTGCGAGTTGTTTGTGTAACAACATACTTGTGGCTGTGTGTATCTCTCTTGTGTGTTATGCTCTCTGTTCTCTCTTCGAGCTTATTGCCTCGGTTTCTTGTTTTCTTACAAGCAATCGCTCTTCTTACTGTTGGCTTCGATTTTGATATATTCATGATGCCCATGATACTAGTTTCTGATTATGTAACTTGTTCATGTTGGTATTGTGCTTGGTCGAGAATAAATGTGTGGATTGATTATCTTGTTCTATACATTACTGATTATGGTTGCTGTTGTTCGAGTTAAGGTCCTCCATGGACTTCCTCGAGTTTCTTGAATCTGTTGTGAGGATATATGATCCTGCATATGCATATTTAGAATATTATTCTCATCACTGAATTTCTCTCTCGCTTACAAACTAAACTAAACTAGCCGTTATCGGCCTTTTCTGTCAGATCTGCTTACACTGACCGGCGTATCGCCGGAACTTCAATTAATTCTCACCTTTTTCTTACTTATCTTTCCTGTTTGTCCTGCTGTTTGCAATTTGTTATCGTATTTTTTAGCTCTCTTTTTTCTTGTTGTCGTGCGAACCTCTATCCCTCTCCGTTCTTCCCCCACCATCCTCACCTTCTCACCTCCGGCACCTCCAATCCCCGCTACTCCCTTTCCACCCCGACCTCACCTTCATCCTCCCTTCGCGCGTCCATCCCAATTCATCATCTCTATTCACCATCAACCTTCATCCACCCATCAACAAACTCAACTTACTTATAACTAATTTGACTGGAAATCAATTATCCCGGTCCCAATATTTAACTAGATTCATCTTCTTTCAAGAACCAGCGGCTACTCTTATCCAAACACATAGGCTACGCTCATTCAAAGCCTTCCTCTCACTCGCTTGTATAGAACACTCACCACGGTTTTCGGAGATCGAAGTCACCCCAGGAAACCTCCGCCCCATCTCAATTCACCAGCTCCTCCATCCTCCCATCGCTCACCCCCAAGCTGCTTCCCCTAATCCCCGGCGTTCTTTTCCCCCCTGTTTCCCCAATCCCCACCCTCCCTGTTGCGCGACCCAACCCCCTTCTCCCCTTTTCTCCCCCCGGTCTTCCCCCACTGCCTACGTTTGTTTGTTTGTATTTTATGCTTTTTTGCTTTTATTTATTTGTATTATATCTCTCTTGCGTATCATATTTGTATGATATATGTGTATTATTTTGTATTTCTGATCTGTGTTTTTTTGGCCCTGTGTTTTGATTCGTGGTTGTTTTGTTTGTATTTGTTTTTTTGTAGTTGTATTTTGTTTTTGTGTTGCTTTTTGAAAAAAAAAAAATCATTTGTTTGTCGATGTTGCGTAATTTGCGTGTTGGGAGTTTGAATGTAGGTACCTTGACGGGCAAATTTCTGGAGCTAGTGGACGTGTTGAAGAAGCGGAGGGTGGATGTGGCGTGTATCCAAGAGACGAGGTGGAAGGGGGCAAGGTCAAGAGAAGCGAACGGGTATAAATTGTGGTATTCGGGTCTTGCTAGCTCGAGGAACGGAGTGGGTATTCTTTTGGCGGAAGACCTAAAAGACAACGTCGTGGAAGTGAATAGATGCAATGACAGGATCATGGCCGTCAAGGTGGTGGTAGGGGAGATTCTGGTGAATGTGGTGTGTGCGTACGCCCCGCAAGGCGGTTTGGGTGACTCTGAGAAGGAGGCTTTTTGGGTCTGTTTAGACGGGCTGGTAGGAAGTTTTCCTGCAGACCATTTTTTAGTGTTGGGTGGCGATTTCAACGGTCACATTGGCGAGAGGTCAGATGGTTTTCCCGTTGCGCATGGGGGTTTTGGCTTCGGGTCCAGGAATGTTGGTGGGTCCGCTCTGTTGGAGTTTGCTACGGCCCAGGAGTTGGTAATTGTGAATTCTGTTTTTCAGAAGAGAGCTGAGCACCTCATCACCTTTAGTAGTGGGGGACGCAGCACTCAAATCGATTACTTACTTGTGCGCAGCCGGGACGCTAGAGCTTGCGTGGATTGCAAGGTGTTCAGGAGTGAGGCGTGCGCATCCCAGCACCGGTTGTTGGCCATGGATCTATCCATGGGGGGTCGAGTTATTCGCAGGAAGAGAGAGTTTAGACCTAGAATCCTTTGGAAAGACTTGAAGGGCGAGAAGGCGGCGGAATTCAGGGAGGCTTTGCTCAACGAAGGTTGTTTTGCGAGTGGTGGAGATGCTAACTTTAGGTGGACCAACATGGCAAAGGCCATTCGGAGTGTGGGTGAGAAGGTGGTGGGGGTTTCCGCAGGTAGGTTCAGTGGTCATAAGGAGTCGTGGTGGTGGAACGAGGAGGTTCAAAAGAAGGTTAAGGCTAAACTTGCGCTCTTTAAAGAGCTTTTATCGATCTGCGCAGGGCCGGAGAGGATTCGGAAGTTGGAAGCGTACAAGGTGGCGAGACGAGAGGCTAAAAAGGCAGTGGCGAAAGCTAAAGAGGAGGCTTATGAAGGGCTGTACAAGCGCCTAGATACCAAGGAAGGAGCGAATGCCATCTTTAAGCTAGCTAAAGCTAGGGAGAGAGGGAGGCGCGACCTGGGTTATGTTAAGTTTGTTAAAGATGATTCAGGCATAGTGTTATTGAAGGAAGATGCTATTAAGGAGAGGTGGAGTTCGTATTTCCATAATCTTTTCAACGAGGCTAGGAGGAGTGGTGCCGGTGTGGATCAAGAGGTCTCTCTTTCGCCTGTGACTTCCTTCGATCCCTGTGAGCGCATCAGCAAGGATGAAGTCAAGGGTGCCTTGCAAAAGATGGCTAGAGGGAAGGCGGTTGGTCCGGATCTTATCCCAATTGAGGTTTGGCTTTGTCTTGGTGAGGTTGGCGTTCAATGGCTAGCGGATCTGTTCAATGTCCTTCTCTTGGGTGATAAGATGCCAGCTGAATGGAGGCGTAGTGTTGTGGTCCCTTTTTTCAAGAATAAAGGCGATGCTCAAAGTTGTAGCAACTACCGGGGTATTAAATTACTCAGTCATACTATGAAACTTTGGGAGAGAGTGGTTGATAGTCGGCTTAGAAGAGAAGTTGAAATCTCAGAGAATCAATTTGGATTTATGCCTGGGAGATCAACGATCGAGGCCATTCATCTTGTTAGACGCCTTATGGAGAAGTTCAGGGAACGTCGCAAAGACCTCCATATGGTGTTCATTGATCTTGAGAAGGCCTATGATAGCATCCCTCGTGAAGCTATTTGGAAGAGCCTTGAGGAGAAGGGAGTGTCATCGACGTTCGTTAGGGTGATTCAAGACATGTACTCCCAAGCTAGTTCTTGCGTTCGGACCCCAGTGGGGGACTCCCGTTTCTTCCCGGTTGAGATGGGGCTTCATCAGGGGTCGGCCCTTAGTCCTTTTCTTTTCGCCCTCATCCTTGACGTCATGTCGCGGGGGATTCAAGATGCTGTCCCTTGGTGCATGCTCTTCGCGGATGATATCGTGCTAGTGGCGGAATCGAAGAGGGAGGTGAACGACAGATTGGAGCTTTGGAGATCCACTTTGGAGTCCCAAGGGCTTCGTATGAGTCGGTCTAAAACCGAGTATCTCTGGTGTAACTTCAGTGGTGAGGCCAACTTAGAAGGGGTGGAGGTTAGGATTGAAGACCAGACCGTCCCGCAGACGGACAAATTCAAGTATTTGGGTTCGATCATCCAGAAGGAAGGGGATATTGAAGCCGATGTCACACATCGTATCAAGGCTGGGTGGCTAAGGTGGAGGGCAGCGTCAGGGGTTATGTGCGATAAGAAAGTCCCTTTGAAGTTGAAAGGGAAATTCTATAGAGCGGCTATCCGTCCTGCGATGCTGTATGGTTCTGAGTGTTGGGCGGAGAAGAAGGCTCTCGTAAGCAAGTTGGAAGGGGCTGAAATGAGGATGTTGCGGTGGTCTTGTGGGCGCACGATGCTGGATAGAATCCCGAACTCGGTGTTTAGGAGCGAGCTGGAAGTGGCTCCGTTATCTGCGAAAGTTAGGGAAGGAAGGTTGAGATGGTCCGGCCACGTTCGAAGGAGGCTGGCGGAAGCCCCAGTTAGGAGGGTCGAGAGTCTGGCGGTTGTTGGGGCGAGAAGGAGAGGCAGGCCGAGGAGGACGTGGGAAGAGCATCTCCGAATGGACTTGAAAGCCTTAGACTTAAATGAGACCATGCTCGCGGATAGGTGTTCTTGGAGGCGGCGTATCAGAGTGGTGGATTCCCTTCTATGTTGTGGTTCTGTTGTCGAGAGCCTCAGAGTTGCCTTGTCTCGGTTAGCGATTTTTTAGAAACTCGGTTCTAGCGTTCTCACTCTTCGTTTTCAGTGTCTTCCGTTTGTCTGGTTTTGCAGCTGCAGGGAGCTTGGCTCGGTGGTATCTCTGTGCGGGTCTTTCCGTTGTGGTTGGAGCGCATCAAGATAGGAGTAGCATAAACCCTCGCAGACAGGTAGGTCCCATGTGGAGAACGCCATGGGCCTCAGGTATCCATCCCCATATCATTTACGTTGTCTTTACCACACTCTAAGTTTGTTGCGCACTCAGCCGAGGGTCTTCACGGAAACAGCCTCCCCGCTCTAAAAGTGGGGGTATGGTCTGCGTACAACCTACCCTCCCCAGACCCTGCTCTGAGCGGGATATACTGGGTATGTTTGGTTTGGTTTGGTTTGGTTATATGCATATTTAGAATTTTGCTGATTAGAAAAAAAAAGAAACTGAAATGGGTTCCGGATTTTTGGTATTTGATTTCGGTTTGGTGATGAATATTGATTCGAATTTTGATCTGTAAAATTGTGTGTGCGGAATCTTGAGTTGGAAACCCAATCGGGTACCCTCGGGATTTTGCCCCATCGACAGTGATGTTTTAATGTAAATTGAGTCGATGGATTACGGCAATGATGATTATTCTGAGCCAAGATTTCATTTCCTAAATTATGTATTACTCTTTCGTTATATTTGAACTGTAAGTTGTATTAATGAGGTTATTTATATGAATTGATTTAAGTTAGTAATTAATTGTTTTAAAATGGATTTGGTATAAATAATGAGATGCATTCTGGTAATAGTTGTAAATAATATTGGTTGGATACTATTTATGGTGATTGGTTGAGTCGGCTGTATCCCGACTGGCAGTTCCCCGTATAAAGGGGATGCCGTCAAAATTTTTCTAAAATATATTAAAATCATTTCTTGAAAATGAGTATTTATAATTATACAATTTACACGAGTTGTGAGTCGGGCTTCATATTTTAAAATCTATGTAGTATGTGTTAATGTGACTATACGATTAAATACTTTTGTCTGTAGCTTATATAATGATATTATATGATTAAATAATCATAAATTAGGAGACTATTCGCAGGGGTAGACTAAGTGGGATGTTTATATTGATTGGCGAATATTAAGCAGAATTCTAAAATAGTGCTATATTGTGTGTAGATCCCGTGGATAAAGGGAAGGCTAAAGCTGAGGACGTAAAGACACTTCGGATTCTGTGATTTTCTAGTTAAGGCAAGTAAATTACTTCACTTGTCTTTCACATGAGTTATGATTATTATTATAACCTGATTCAGATGCTTATTCGACTTATTCTTGCTATATTTGTTCCATTAATTTCCCTTAATTCTGAATACTTAATTGTTACACCCCAAATCGATTACATTGATTTCGTTGATTCTTTTAGCAGATTGATTTGCATCCATACCCTTTGTATATAAATACATATTGAACTTGTCGATATTTAGATCAGAATTTACCCGACCTTATTCCATTTTGCGAGACTTGAGATGTTGACCTGGAACAAAAGTGTCCAGGGTATTTGACAGTTGAGGTGGTCGATTGTTCCGACACCTGTTGTCTAGTTATAGGATTGGACTGTTAGTTTTTTTTAAAATGTGGACCGTAAGGGTCGGACCAGATTCGTGGTCAGAAATTATTAAGGCCAATGTGTGCCGTGGATCCATTAAGGACATTGCTGTGTGCGTTTGTCCGGGGTTAGTGCGTGACTGATCAGCAGCCTAACCTTATAATTGTTTTTATCTATAAAATGCATGATAGTCCAATCCTCTTCTATTTTATGATTCAGACAAAAGATGAACTTTCAGTTGAGCTTATATATTGTTGATTGTTAATTCTTGACAATCTTGCAGACATTTCAGTTGTTGATGTTTTTAATTACACATATATATACTTGCTGAGCATTTTGGCTCACTTGCTTGCTAACTCTGTTTCCTCAGCTTAGCTCAGAGATGTCTAGGAGGAGTGGCCCGTCTGGTTGGGGTAGCCATAGAGGCAGCCAGAGAGTCGAGGTGGTTGGATGGGTAGTGAGCATATATCTTTGTTCATATTATGCCTGTATCAGTAGACAGATTATCATATTTAATGGGTTGTATATTATTTGATTCAGTTCTGGGTTGTATTAGCTATTGGTAGTTGTTTCATACAGTGACTTGTGAGCGGTCTGGGTTGGCATGGTTTTATTTCCTTATGGTTTAGTATAACTTATGCAAGTGGACTGTTTTAGTTCTACTTAGTTGTTTGAGCAGGTGGTTAGTTCGGTTTACGATTACATCATGCCGAAATTTCTAAAATTTCTTCTATATTAATGTTTAATTGAGTATAAGAGTTTATAATCTTAATATTGGTAAGTGAGGGTGTTACAAGTTGGTATCAGAGCCACAGGTCACAGTCACTGAAACAATTAGGTGGGAAAGTTGGGGTAGAGTTATGAGAAAGGTTAGGATTGTTCGTGAGAGATAGGATGTTTAATTATAATATATATATATATATATATATATATATATATATATATATATATATATATATACTTCAGGCACCTGTTTCTGGTTCCGATTCAGACCCGGACGAGGATCCGGAAGGAGGGGCTTCCGTACCGCAGCAGATTTCCCCAGGGGCTAGGCAGCCATACGTAGGATCGCAGGGCTCGGTGAATGGGCCAGCATATCAGTACACTCCTCAGCCTGTTCCATACCATGTGTACGAGCGAGTGGCCAGAGAGAGGGACTATCTCTTAGGGAAGATGGCAGAGTTGAGGGCTATGAGGGCTGGGGAGGAGGACCGGGCTAGAGAGCGAGATAGAGCGGTAGCTGAGCTGGAGGATGTCCGGAGGCGAGTACGAGCTCTTAGACATGTTATCATTAGGCGGGGACGGATTAGGTCCCGAGATGAGCCGGCGTTCGTGACACAGCAGGTGACTCTAGGCCTGGTGAGGGCAGAGCTGGAGAGCATTCTGGGATCAGCTTGGCGGGGAGAGTCTGATGACGATGATGACCACTGACGATTAGGGTAGTATGATGATGATGTGGTATATAGAGGCATGTTATGGTAGTTGTAGTATGTCAGGATTTGCAGTGCGACCAGTTTTGTTGTATATATCTGTTGTACTGTGACTAGATGCTAGCAGTCTCCTCTTTTAGTATATTGTTGTACCCTTATCGAAGCGTTGTTCTTACGCTTGTATCAGATCTATCTATATATATCATTATCACTTTTGCAGAACAGTGTTAAATTTCCTTATACTGCCATTTACCTAAGCATCTTATTTACTGCTCGTTTCATATTTACTTTCAGCACCATTTCCTTATAGCATTGTTTTTACTTTCAATACTATGTTTGACATTAGCATTATGACTATTGTTTCTTTATTGTACCTACTGAATGTTTGTGAATACCTTGTGTAACCTTGGATTGATATCCTATTGCACCCTGTGAATCAATTGTTGACCGGAATATTGGTTGGAGACCTTGAATTACTTTTCAGTAATATATGCATTGTTTGCCTAAGTTGGATCATTTTGAGCCATTATTTTCTGAACCTGAATTTAATATAATTTTCATTGATTTCAGAAATATGCCTCCAAGAAAGAAGAAACAAAATACTCGAACCACCAATTAGGTTGAGCAAGCTAATCCACCTCCTGTTTGTCAGATGGACCCTCCCTTAGCACAAATATTACAAACTCTTGTTCAACAGACTGCTACTCTAGCACAGCAACAGCAGCAATTACAGCAGCAGTTGTTGGCTCAACAGCAACAACAGCAACGGCAGCAGCAACAACAGCAACAGCAGCAGCAACAACAGCAACAGCAGCAGCAGCAGCAGCCACCTGTTCCTCCGGTGGTCACTTTTAAGTCTTTCCAGTCAGTTAAACCTCCTGAGTTTAAAGGAACAGCGGACCCGGTGGAGGCGAGATCTTGGTTAAAAGAGATGGAAAAAGCTATTGCACTGGTGGGGGTCCCAACAAATAAACAGACCGAATATGTAAGTTATTTCCTAAAGAATGAAGCTACTTATTGGTGGGAGTCGGTAAAGATGTTGGAAGCTACTGAGGTGATTCCTTGGGAAAGGTTTACAGAGCTATTTTTGGAAAAGTATTTCCCCGACTATATGAAAGATCAGATGGAGATGAAGTTTTTGGAGTTGAAACAGGGAAAAATGTCGGTGACAGAATATGAAACCAAGTTTACTGAACTAGCTAGGTTTGCTCCGGCCTATGTGGACACGGAGAGGAAGAAGGCAAAGAGGTTTCAACAAGGATTGAAACCATGGATTCGTACTAAATTAGCAGTTTTGGAGCTGGAGACTTATGCAGCTGTGGTGCAGAAGGCCATGATAGCTGAAGGAGAAAGTGAACTATACTTTAAGGAAAAAGAGGGAAAGAAAAGAAAAGCTTGGTCAGTGGGAGGACGACAAGAGCAAGGCAGTTCTCAGAGTGTACCTATTAAAAAGCCAGGATTTCAGTCAGGGAAGAATGGGAACTTTAAGAAGCCGGGATCAGGGAATGAAGGCCAAGGAAATAGAATTCAAGATGCGAGTCAGCAGAAATTGGTTAGGCCACCCTTGGCAGAATGCAAAACTTGTGGAAAGAGGCATCCAAGAGTGTGTACAAAGTTGGAGGTGACGTGCTACAAGTGTGGTCAGAAAGGTCATTATGCTCGAGAGTGCAAGGCAGGAATTGTATGTCACCGTTTTGGGAAGCCAGGGCATATAATGAGAGACTGTAAAGTACCTGTGGTGAAACCTCCGGTTCTGGCTAACCCAATACTGCAAGCAATTGAGGCACCCCCAACAGCAAGTGTCAGACCAGTGGCAAGGACTTTCAGTATGACTCTGAATGAAGCTATAAAGAATTCTGATGTGGTAGCAGGTACGCTCCCTGTAAATTCTGTTCAGGCTAAAGTATTAATTGATTCCGGGGCTACGAAGTCCTTTATATCTAAAGAATTTGTTCAAAGGTTAAACTGTGAGATATGCATGTTGCGTGAAGCTATGGTTATAGAAATATCTAATTCAGAACGAATTCCGGTTACTCAAGTGTGTCCTCGTTGTAAGATCGATATCTCAGGGCATTGTTTTTACGCTAATTTGATACCCTTCCAGTTAGGTGAATTTGATGTCATCCTAGGAATGGATTGGTTAACAGAGAATAATGCAGATTGACTGTAAGAACAAAAAGGTGATACCTAAGCCCTCCGATAATATAGAAGTTATCTTTAGGGGTCAGAGACAGACTAGGAGATTTTTAACGATCATGCAAACTAAGAGGCTGTTGAGGCAGGGATGCGAGGGCTATATGGCTTATGTTATGGATACCAAGCAAGAGGTACCTAAGATAGAGGAAATACCAATGGTGAATGAGTTTCTCGATGTTTTCCCAGATGAACTTCCCGGATTACCTCCGGATAGAGAAATAGAATTTACCATCGATTTAGCCCCAGGGACCGAACCCGTGTCAAAGGCTCCCTATCGAATGGCACCTGTGGAGATGAAAGAATTGGCTATTCAGTTGCAAGATCTTCTGGAGAAAGGTATTATTAGGCCTAATGTATCGCCGTGGGGAGCTCCGGTATTATTTGTAAAGAAGAAGGATGGAAGTATGAGATTGTGTATCGATTATCGAGAACTAAATAAGTTGACCATTAAGAATAAGTACCCTTTGCAAGAATTGACGATTTATTCGATCAGCTGAAAGGAGCAACTTGTTTCTCGAAAATTGATTTACGATCAGGATATTTTCAATTAAAGATTAGACCGGAAGACTTTCCAAAAACAGCGTTTCGGACTAGATATGGGCACTACGAGTTCTTGGTGATGGCCTTTGGGCTAACCAATGCACCGGCAGCGTTCATGGACCTAATGAATAGAGTCTTCAAGAAATATTTGGATAAGTTTGTGATCGTGTTTATAGATGATATTTTGATATACTCGAAGACCGAAGAAGAGCATGCAGGGCATTTGAGAATAGCTTTAGAAATGCTGAGGAAAAAGAAATTGTATGCGAAGTTTTCCAAGTGTGAGTTTTGGTTGAAAGAAGTGCAGTTTTTAGGGCATGTCATTAGCAGTGAAGGGATTAAAGTGGATCCTGCTAAGATTGAAGCCGTGATGAATTGGGATAGACCTAAAACACCTACAGAAGTTCGAAGTTTCTTGGGATTGGCGGGATATTATCGAAGATTTGTTCAAGACTTTGCGAAGATAGCCACCCCACTAACAAAGTTGACAAGGAAGAATGAAAAGTTTGTGTGGAGTGAGAGATGTGAAGAAAGTTTCCAGGAATTGAAGAAGAGATTGGTGACTGCACCTGTATTGACACTTCCAGACGAAAAAGGAAATTTTGTGATCTACAGTGATGCATCTCATAAAGGATTAGGATGTGTACTAATGCAGCACGGTAAGGTAATTGCTTACGCTTCGAGACAATTGAAACGGCACGAGCAGAAATATCCTACTCATGATTTAGAATTGGCCGCAATTGTTTTCGCCTTGAAGATTTGGAGACATTATTTGTATGGGGAAAAGTGTTAAATTTATACGGACCATAAGAGCTTAAAGTATATATTCACTCAGAAAGAGCTAAATATAAGACAGAGAAGATGGTTAGAGTTACTCAAGGATTATGACTGTACCATCAACTATCATCCTGGGAAGGCGAACGTGGTGGCGGACGCTTTAAGTAGGAAGGAGAAAATCAGTATGTTGACAATGCCTGAGGAATTATACAAAGAGTTTGAAAGATTGGAGATAGAGGTGTGTATGCCTGCAAGTAGTACAGTTACGGTGTACACTATGACGTTTCAGCCAGAATTGTTAGAAAAGATTCGCAGATGCCAGGAGGAAGTCATGAGCGGAGATGTGAATAAGTTAACAGGTGAGGAAATATGCACACAAGTAGATGACAATGGGATATTGAGATTTTCTTCACGTATTTGGATACCCAATGTGACAGAGTTGAAGAATGAGATTCCACAGGAAGCCCACAGTTCGAAATATTCGATTCATCCAGAAGTACGAAAATGTATCGAGACTTGAAAAGAAACTTCTGGTGGCCGGATATGAAGAGAGATATTGCCGAATGGGTGAGTAAGTGTTTGACCTGTCAGAAAGTAAAATCAGAACATCAAAGGCCAAGTGGGATGCTACAACCATTAGAGATTCCCGAGTGGAAATGGGAACATATTGCGATGGATTTTGTGGTTGGATTGCCAAGGACGAGAGCTAATCATGATGCTATCTAGGTAATTGTTGATCGATTAACGAAATCTGCACACTTCCTTCCAATAAATGAGAGGTTTTCATTAGACAAATTAGTTCATCTATACATAAAAGAAATTGTGGTGCGACATGGAGTTCCAGTATCAATAGTCTCAGATCGAGATCCAAGATTTAATTCGAGATTCTGGAGAAGTTTTCAAGAATGTTTGGGCACCGAATTAAAAATGAGTACTGCTTACCATCCTCAGACTGATGGACAGAGTGAAAGAACGATTCAAACAATTGAAGACATGCTCCGAGTTTGTGCATTGGATTTTGCAGGAAGTTTGGATGAACACTTGCCGTTAGTGGAATTTTCATACAACAATAGCTTTCATGCTAGCATCGGTATGCCACCGTATGAAGCGTTATATGGACAAAAGTGTCGATCTCCAGTATACTGGGAAGAAGTTGGCGAGCGAAAGATACTCGGACCTGAGTTAGTGCAGCAAACCAAGGAAGTAGTTCAACTTATTCAGAAACGGTTAGTGACAGCTCAGAATCGACAGAAAAAGTATGCTGATTTGGCCAGAAAGAATATAGAGTTCGAAGAAGGAGAACAAGTACTGTTGAAAGTATCTCTGTGGAAAGGGTTGGTAATATTTGGCAAGAAAGGAAAATTAAGTCCAAGATTTGTTGGGCCTTTCGAGGTATTGAAGAAAGTCGGGAAAGTCGCCTACGAGTTAGCTTTACCGCCTCATATGCAACATATCCATAACGTGTTCCATGTATCCATGCTTAAGAAATACCATCTGGATTCTAAACATGTCATTGAATATGAACCGATAGAGATTCAGCCAGATTTATCTTATGTGGAGCAGCCTATCAAAATACTAGATCGAAAAGAAAAGGTTTTGAGGAATAAAACAATTCCTATAGTGAGAGTTTTGTGGAGAAACCCCCGAGTAGAAGAGTCAACTTGGGAGTTGGAAAGTGATATGCTGGAAAATTATCCTCAATTATTCTCTTAGGTGAGATTCTGGGGACAGAATCCTTTTAAGGGGGGGAGGTTATAACGCCTTAGAAATTTCAGAATATTTTAATTACTAAAAGTTATTTATTTTATATTAAATATGAATTATGTGGTGTGTAAATTGGTTGAGGAGGTAAAGTAATTGTGGAATAATATTTGGAGGCCTGGTTGATGTTTTATATGTGTTATGTGAGCCCGACTATTTTAATTATATTTCTGGGATTTATCTTCTATTTAATTTCGTTATATTTACTTTTTGAGAATTTTATAAAATCATTGGAATTAGTAAAAATTATGAAATCTTTTACATTATTAACTTTATTAGTTTATTTGAGTTTTAAAAATATTATACGGATTTGTTTTGATTTTTAAGGATTTTAAAATGATTTTATGAATTTTGTTTCATTTTACGGATTTAATCTTGTAAAATCCGTATTTAATCCATTTTTTATCCTAAAAATATTTTAAAAATATGTGGGTGATCGTAATTTTTCATACTTCATTTTAAAACTTTAAATTTTAATATTCCACCCAAGTTTGTATTTAATTGTGAATTTAAAGTATTATTTTAGTAGCATTTAATAAAGAAATACTAGAAATCTTTTGTTTTCCCCCAAATCAATTACTTCCCCTTAAAAACCCTAATAATTCTAATTGAACCAACATCAGCAGTCGACCTTGTCTCTCTCTCGATTGTTCGAGACTAATCTCTCAACTCTCTCTCTCAAACCTCTCCTCTCTCGTGATTTCTCTCTCAATTCTTCTCACCAAAAGCTTATCTCTCCCTTCCCTCCGTTACTCGCGTGTTGGCTGTGGCAAGAGTTACGAATTCTTTTGGTATAAGCTCGATTTTGAACTCGATTTTGTTGTGGGGAATGAATAGATTGGTATACAGGGGTCGTGTATGTATGGTTGCGAGTTGTTTGTGTAACAACATACTTGTGGCTGTGTGTATCTCTCTTGTGTGTTATGCTATCTGTTCTCTCTTCGAGCTTATTGCCTCGGTTTCTTGTTTTCTTACAAGCAATCGCTCTTCTTACTGTTGGCTTCGATTTTGATATATTCATGATGCCCATGATACTAGTTTCTGATTATGTAACTTGTTCATGTTGGTATTGTGCTTGGTCGAGAATAAATGTGTGGATTGATTATCTTGTTCTATACATTACTGATTATGGTTACTGTTGTTCGAGTTAAGGTCCTCCATGGACTTCCTCGAGTTTCTTGAATCTGTTGTGAGGATATATGATCCTGCATATGCATATTTAGAATTTTGCTGATTAGAAAAAAAAAAGAGAAACTGAAATTGGTTCCGAATTTTTGGTATTTGATTTCGGTTTGGTGATGAATAATGATTCGAATTTTGATCTGTAAAATTGTGTGTGCGGAATCTTGAGTTGGAAACCCAATCGGGTACCCTCGGGATTTTGCCCCATCGACAGTGATGTTTTAATGTAAATTGAGTCGATGGATTACGGCAATGATGATTATTCTGAGCCAAGATTTCATTTCCTAAATTATGTATTACTCTTTCATTATATTTGAACTGTAAGTTGTATTAATGAGGTTATTTATATGAATTGATTTAAGTTAGTAATTAATTGTTTTAAAATGGATTTGGTATAAATAATGAGATGCATTCTGGTAACAGTTGTAAATAATATTGGTTGGATACTATTTATGGTGATTGGTTGAGTCGGCTGTATCCCGACTGGCAGTTCCCCGTATAAAGGGGATGCCGTCAAAATTTTTCTAAAATATATTAAAATCATTTCTTGAAAATGAGTATTTATAATTATACAATTTACACGAGTTGTGAGTCGGGCTTCATATTTTAAAATCTATGTAGTATGTGTTAATGTGACTATATGATTAAATACTTTTGTCTGTGGCTTATATAATGATATTATATGATTAAATAATCATAAATTAGGAGACTATTCGCAGGGGTAGACTAAGTGGGATGTTTATATTGATTGGCGAATATTAAGCAGAATTCTAAAATAGTGCTATATTGTGTGTAGATCCCGTGGATAAAGGGAAGGCTAAAGCTGAGGACGTAAAGACACTTCGGATTCTGTGATTTTCTAGTTAAGGCAAGTAAATTACTTCACTTGTCTTTCACATGAGTTATGATTATTATTATAACCTGATTCAGATGCTTATTCGACTTATTCTTGCTATATTTGTTCCATTAATTTCCTTAAATTCTGAATACTTAATTGTTACACCCCAAATCGATTACATTGATTTCGTTGATTCTTTTAGCAGATTGATTTGCATCCATACCCTTTGTATATAAATACATATTGAACTTATCGATATTTAGATCAGAATTTACCCGACCTTATTCCATTTTGCGAGACTTGAGATGTTGACCTGGAACAAAAGTGTCCAGGGTATTTGACAGTTGAGGTGGTCGATTGTTCCGACACCTGATGTCTAGTTATAGGATTGGACTGTTAGTTTTTTTTAAAATGTGGACCGTAAGGGTCGGACCAGATTCGTGGTCAGAAATTATTAAGGCCAATGTGTGCCGTGGATTCATTAAGGACATTGCTGTGTGCGTTTGTCCGGGGTTAGTGCGTGACTGATCAGCAGCCTAACCTTATAATTGTTTTTATCTATAAAATGCATGATAGTCCAATCCTCTTCTATTTTATGATTCAGACAAAAGATGAACTTTCAGTTGAGCTTATATATTGTTGATTGTTAATTCTTGACAATCTTGCAGACATTTCAGTTGTTGATGTTTTTAATTACACATATATATACTTGCTGAGCATTTTGGCTCACTTGCTTGCTAACTCTGTTTCCTCAGCTTAGCTCGGAGATGTCTAGGAGGAGTGGCCCGTCTGGTTGGGGTAGCCATAGAGGCAGCCAGAGAGTCGAGGTGGTTGGATGGGTAGTGAGCATATATCTTTGTTCATATTATGCCTGTATCAGTAGACAGATTATCATATTTAATGGGTTGTATATTATTTGATTCAGTTCTGGGTTGTATTAGCTATTGGTAGTTGTTTCATACAGTGACTTGTGAGCGGTCTGGGTTGGCATGGTTTTATTTCCTTATGGTTTAGTATAACTTATGCAAGTGGACTGTTTTAGTTCTACTTAGTTGTTTGAGCAGGTGGTTAGTTCGGTTTATGATTACATCATGCCGAAATTTCTAAAATTTCTTCTATATTAATATTTAATTGAGTATAAGAGTTTATAATCTTAATATTGGTAAGTGATGGTGTTACATAGAACTTGTGATGAAGTTCTTTAGTTCTTGTCTCCCCCTCGTTTCACATGGAGGAGTCTTACTTCTCGGTTGATCGTTCAGGAAATCCATTTGCTCCTTAGCGCTTGACCTTAGGCCTAGTACGCCTTGGTTGGTTTTCAATCCTCTATCTTGATTCTAGGTTTCCAACCTTCTTCTTATGATCATAAAACCTTGCTTTAGGTTTTAATTTGACTGACGCCACTTGAATTCAAATGACAAGCTCGATTGGAGGTAGACAGCCTTGTTGGCTATCAAGGCTTAAATTTTTTGTTGAGATTTAAAGTTCAAGGCTCCAATCCTTAGTCTTGGAATGTATTCTCCATACTATTTTTTGTAGTAATAGCCTTTTAACTAAAATTTTATTTTGACGTTCCGTCAAAATAGAGCACCCAATATTCTTTCAAGGTCATGTTTTCACCTTCATTCTTGTTTTCTAGTTCTTTACCATCTTGGGTTAATACCTCTTGCCCCCCGACTTCTTGGTTGTCAATGGTACATTCAACCACAAAGTTAGTTAATGCCTAAGCCTTGAGGGCCGTCTGAATCTAATATGTGATGCCAAAATCTCCTAATTCAATTGCCCACTTGATTAGCCTTCCATTGGCTTTCGGGTTATGCAATATGTTTCTTCAACGGGTATGTCCATCAGGACTTCAATGTTTGTCTTGGTTCTATCTTTGTCTCTTGTTTTTCTTGATTCTAGGTCAAGGATTCAAGGTTAATTCCTCGATTTAGATTTTAAGAAATACAATCATGTGGGTTTCTTGCCTTTTAAACTCCTGAGACGAGAGCTTGCTTGAACTTTTTGATCCTTGTTTAAGGATATTCTTATACCCCTTGATTTTAGGGCTAAAATTCAAGGTTCTCTATTGATCTTCTACCTTAGACTCTCCATCCAAGTCTTTTTGAAAATATTGAAGAGTGGCTAGTCCTTAGCCTCCACAGCCTTGCATGGCTTTGATTGCCACATGTGGCTTTATTAACTTGTGTTTTATCCAGGGTCCTTCAAGGACTTTAAACATTTATTTAGTTGTGTTGTAACCTAACTCTCGACCCTTTGGGGTTTTTATTTATGCATTTGTTTGTTTCCATTCGTGTATTCTTTTATTTTCGGTACTTAGTCCTCTTTGACTTAAACACATCAGGTGCTTAGTACGTAAATAAAATCACATAATCAATGAATGGAAAACAAACTTGCATTAATAACTTGAAATTGGTTCAACCCTCACATAGAGTACTATTGTCCTACTCGGAGCAACATGCTCTGCAATGGTTTTAATGAACCTTATTTCTACTTCTACTATATAAATATGAAGCTAAGTCCTACTAGGATAATTTGAACCCATCGGGGCTTTGCAAGACTAGGCTTGCACCACTTGATTTTGTTTTTGATGCTCCATCAAAATAGAGCACCCACTACTCCTTCTGGTCTCCTCATTCTTATTCTGAAGTTCACTTTCTGCTTGGGGTAATATCTCCTACACCCCGACTTCTTGGTTGCCAATGCCACGTTCAACCTCGAAGTCAGTCGACGCCTTAGCCTTAATGGTTGTCCGAGGTTATGTGTGAGGTCCTCTGCTGGACTTTCTTGGTGTTATTTATCACTGCGGACATCCATGTCTTCAATCGGAAGGACCTGCCCCCCAACTCCATCAGGCCTTAACGCGGCTACATAACAGCTCCTAGCCATTTTCTGGTCACCTTTTTGTTCTCCTACACCATTCCTGGTAAGAAACTTGATCTTCACGTGATAGGTTGAGGCCACAACCTTAAAAGCGTGATGTCCAGTCCTCCCAAGGATGGCATTGTAAGTAGAAGAAGCTTTGATAACTAAAAAGTTCAACATCTGTATGGCCTCTATTGGCTTCTGTCCGATCGTGTTTGGCAACTGAATAGTTCCATCAACTTTAGACTCAACTCCATTGAAGCCGTATATAGGCGTGTTGGAGGGGGTCAACTGAGAGTCGTTATACCCCATCTTCATAAATGCATCATGAAATAAGATATCCACAGAAGTTCCATTGTCTATCAGGACTCTCTTCATCATTGAAAGTCCAATCACAGTAGTTATGACCAGCGGGTCGTCATGGAGGAACTTCACCCCTTCCAAGTCCGAATCATCGAAACCAATTGCTACTTCAGTTCTTGTACACTTCGGTGTTTCTCAAACAATGTGCATTACTTCTCTGGCATATGCCTTTCGAGAATTCTTTGTTGTCCCGCCCATGGTCGGGCCTCCTGAGATCCTGTTGATGACTGGCCCTCGGGGCTGTAGGTTGCGATCTCGATCATCATCGCTCCTATCATACTCTCTTCTCTGATTACCACGATCTTCACCCTTGGTGAAGTGGCTCAACTTCCCTCTACGGATCAAGAACTTGATCTCATCTTTGAGTTGCTTGCAATCATCAGTGTCATGCCCCACATCCTTGTAGAATTTGCAATATTGATTCTTGTTTCTTTTTTAGGGATCCCCCCTGAGCGGCTTCGGCCATCGAAAATCCTTATCCTTCTCAATATCCAACAAGATTCGACTCCTTGGAGTGTTCAAACTTGCATACTCAACAAACCTTGGTCCTAGAACATAGTCGGAGTCTTTGCTAGTTCGGGGATATTTGTCTCTAGCATCATACTCCTGCTCTCACTAGTACAAAATTGACTTTTTACGTCGCACATTTTACGTCGGTCATATAAAAAGGCGACGTATATGATGATATTATACGTCGGTTGAGGAAAAGGCGACATATATTTACATTTTTAAAACCTTTTTTACGTCGGTTCTTGAAAAAGCCGACGTATATGATGATATTATATGTCGGTTGTGGAAAAGGCGACGTATAATGCTATTATATACGTCGGTTGAGGAAAAGGCGACGTATATAGTGCTATTATATACGTCGGTTTAGAAAAAGGCGACGTATATAATGTTGTTATATACGTCGGTTGAGGAAAAGGCGACGTATATAGTTCTATTATATACGTCGGTTTAGGAAAAGGCGACATATATAATGCTATTATATACGTCGGTTGAGAAAAATGCGACGTATAAAATTCTCTTTTACGTCGGTTAAGAAAAACCGACATCTAAAATTTCATTTTTTAGGGCGCTCTTTGTATGACCGACGTATAAAACGCTATAGAAGTCGAAGCATCCCAAGTGACTCTATTTTTATTTCTCATTTACTTTTCCTTGTACAAAAAGAACGGTTTGTATCTTCTTTTAGGGCGAGAAGGGTCTATATCTAAAACCCAACTTCTTTTTCAGACTTTCATATTTGCCTTCATCACTAGTCAATCCAATCGGGCATTCTCGGCTGTTAATCTTGGTCTTATTCTTTTTGATATTTATAAAAAGCTTCCTCACAGAGCCTTCAATTGAGTCTGAAGTATTATTGAGCAGTCAACCACTATGTCAATTCGATTTTTCTCGCAAACCTGTTAATTAATGGACTTCTCACCGAGGTTTCCAAGGCGATTTGAATTTCTTGGCTTCTCCAAATATGAAATTCAAAGTATTACAAGGTCTTCTCTTTATATTTAAATTTTATGTTTGTTTATGATTGAGTGCTTAATTGAGTGCGTAATTGAATTTTAGGAGTCTCATTTGTATTATATGAATTTTAGGTTTAAATTAATTTTCTTGATTCACATCATTGTTTTTAAACAGTAACATTGTTTGAATTTGGAGTTTAGTAGTGAAGGTGCTGCTTCTAATCGGAAGTGCATTTTCGTAACGGGATATCTTAATTTCGTAGTTTTCCAAGGACCAAGCTTCTAGAGATCCTGATAATTTCTTCAGCCTGAGGTAAATGCTTCTGGTTTTAGCACAATATAGTTGATTTGAGTTAATTATTTTTTGTTGTGTAGTTTATGACATATTGTTTGTTTTTTATATATAACTTTATTTCTTGTGCTGGCTTTGAATAAAAATTGTTTTGTTTCAGAATATTTTTGTATTGCTCTGTTGGCTTGGAAAATTGATTAGATATTTACAATTGATTGTTTAATTTTTTGTAGATGGCTTTCATGCCCAGCTGCAGATATCGATGGTTCTAAAGTCCTGTATTTTGAACAAGTTAGTATGGCATAGCAGGTGCTGTTCGCATCTTTAAAAGACTGTTAGTATTTGGAGACAGTCCTAAAATATACTATCAATATTATTATATATAATCGAGGCTGATTATTGATTTACATATTATCTGGCATAGCATGTGCTTTTTGTATATCTCTGTCTTGGCTTCCCTTCCATATAGTAACACAGCTCCATGCTCAATTGCTCTTCTGCAGTGGATAATTCTAACAATAAATTTGATTCAAATGTAATAATTTATATAGGCAACCCATTAGGCCTTGGTGGTTATTAAATTATTATTGGTATATCCTTGATTTTAGTAGCTGGCTTTGAGGTATTTTAGTAGCTGCCTTTTAAAAGATGGTATTAGTTCTTTGTGTCATCTAAAGGATAGATTTAGTTAGTTGTAGGATGCATTCTATATGCAACTGAAAACCTTCACTTCTAATATTGCATTTGGCTAAACTAACTTCTTTTTTGTTTACTTTTTACGTCGGTTAAATAGGTCTTATACGTCAAGAATATTTGATTTTTACGTCGAAATGTAACATAAATTGGCTTTTTACAAAACTAAATAGGTCTTAACGTAACGTAAATTGGCTTTTTACGTTACTAAATGTTTCTGGCTATACTCTATACGTCGGTTAACTTCTTCTTTGTTTACTTTTTACGTCGGTAAAAAGCCTTTAAAATGGTTTTTTTATTTACTTTTGTTATCTTCATTTTGGTTCCCGGAATACTTTAGAGGATTTGAGTTTTGTTTGAAATTGACTCTATTTTACGTTACTAAATGTTTCTGGCTATGCTCTGTAGATTTTGTTTTCTTACTTGATGTTTTATGTTTTTCCTGGACACTTTCTATAGATAAACTTGTCTGTCTGCTTCTGTTTTTCTGTGTATGGCTTTGCAGTTTGTCTTTTTAGAGGTACTTCTATGTTTTAGTAGCTAGAAGATATGTTGGTCTTTTTGTAACACTGTGGCTTGGAGTGTGGTGTATAAATGAGCTCTGGATTTTTTGAATTAAAGAATAATTCCTTTGAGCGTCAGTGATGTTTTCAAATATTATTGTGTTCATTTTGATATTGTTAATTGGTGAGTTTGTGACTAACTTTTTTCATTTTCTGTTTTGTAGCTCCTAGTTATTCACTGTGGGTAAGGAAAAGATTCATATCAGTAATGGCAATGTCAACTGAAAGACTAAACCAATCAAGTGATAGACTTAGGGAGAGTAGAAGAGCTGTGCTGGAGATAGAACAACTTGGGGTATCAATCCCTGAGGATTTGCATCAACAACGGGAAACTCTTCTATATGATTTTAACCATGCAATTTGTACATCTCATATCTCTGTATCACATGGAAGCTTTGATCAAACATAATGTTTAATTTCTGAATTTTTAGTGTGTGTTAGACCATTGTTCATTCTGTAATCTTCTTAGTATTGGTATATATAAATTTCAACAAACGTGTGAAGAAGTTTAAAAATAGAAAATTTGTTTTTTTTTTAAAATTTTTTGACAATATACGTCGGTTCTTATATTTAACCGACGTAAAAGGTCATTTTTGTACTAGTGACATTATACGTCGGTGTTTTTGAACATTATACGTCGGGCTTTTTTCTACATTATACGTCTTTCAACATTATACGTCGGCTTTCTTGCGACATATATTTAGACTTTATACGTCCCCTTTTTAACTGACGTAAAAGACTCATGACTTTATATGTCGCCCCTCTATACGTCGCCATTTAACCGACGTATAAGACCTATTTAACCGACGTAAAAAGCCAATTTTGTACTAGTGTCTGTCTTACGCTTTTTAGAGTTCCCATCTTCACCACTTACGGTAGAGACCTCTGCTTTCCTCATACTTTCCTCAGCCTTTATATATTTACTCGCCCTTTTTTTTAGCTCAGTTATGCTCTCAGAGGGGTGCTTTGTTAATGACATTTGAAAGAAGGTATTTGTCGTCCCATTCTCTAAGGCTATCATAGCTACTTTGTTTTCCAGATCAGGGACGTTCAGCGTCTCCTTAGTAAAGCGCTTGAGGTAATCCCTTAGGTTCTCATTCTTTCCTTGCTTCACCTACATGAGGGATGTAAAGCTTTTTTCATGAACTTTCCCACTGACAAATTGGTTGATAAAATCCATGCTCAATTCCTTGAAAGAGCCAATCGAGTTTGCTGGCAAATGACTATACCATCTTTAAGCCATGCCCGGCAGGGTTTGAGGGAACGCCCTATACTTGAAAGCGTCACTAACAGGCTGCAACAACAGTGCGTTTGAGAACATTCTCATATGGTTTACGGGATCACCCGTTCCATCATAGGCCTTTATAGTAGGCATCTTAAACTTCCTAGAGATGTGAGCATTCATCACCTCCTCGGTAAACGGCGGTATGGGATCGTCAGGATCTCCAAGTTACATCAAGTCTTTGGGGTCAACCCTGGGGATTTCCACCATTGTAGTTTCACCTCTTGGGGAATCGGCCCTTTTCTGCCTTCTAGACGGCCTCTCCAAATCAACTATGGGAATCTTTACTGACCTCGGAAGGGGTCGATTTCGATTCTGCCTTTGTTGCTCCCTTGCGATGTCCTCCTTTAAACTCTGAATCCCGGCTTCATGAGCCTTAATCCTTTCAGCAGCTGTCATTGGGGGTTCATCATGGATTCTTCGAGTTTGCCTTCCAAGCTCTTTGCTACTACATCGCCTCCTCGGGGCTTCATCTCGATCGTCATCCTCAGATGAAGAATCCTCAGTATAAGGACCATAGTAGTCATAATATCCCTGATCAGGGCCCAAGCCTCTAATGTAAGGAGGGTGATACGGCTCACGTATCTGTTGGGCATGGCCGCTCGGCCCAACACCTCGAGTATTTGGAGGGTAGTTAGGCAATCCGTATGCCGGATTCGTGCCTGCGGGGAGATCTATGATAGAGATCTGTGCTCCTTGAGGTAGTGGACGATTGACAAGAGGAGGGACCACCATCTGAAAGGGGTTGGTCTGTTGGTTCGGATGGACGACCTCAGTTAGAGTTCTCTCATCATGGGGAGTTGTCCCTGTAGGTTGAGAAACTTGAGGTTGAGTGGTCATCTCCGTTAATTGGGGTACGTACCCTTGCTCAATGATGACGGGCCGAGTAGAGGTGATGGTGGTAGCCTCAGTTGAGGCTGGTATAGTTCTTTGTGTTTGAACCATGGTTGATATTGTCTTTCCACAATCGACGCCAAATATTGTGGAATAAAATCGAGGGTTTGTAAATTGCGGCTAGGATTTGTATGTATTAAATAGAAGGAATGGTGAGCTTCGAGCTTTAATGGCTGCGCTTGTGTTTCGTGACCTAATTCGGGTCCTCACAAGATGCCTACGTATCTCAGAGTTGAGAATCAAGCCAAGACGTAGTTCTAAGAACGAGAGGTCATGCCCTTATATAGGCGTCAGGAGCCTAAGATTTAGAGTAGGGTTAGGAGACTTGATGGACAATTAAATTCCTTGAGGAAGGTTCTAGACTCCTGCCTTGTAGGAGTCTGTTTGCATATTGAATTAGGTGCCTTGGAGGCTACTTCTTGTAGGAGTAATATCCTTATTTTACTCTTATTGCTAAGCTGTTAATCACCCTCAATATTAATTATGAATTTAATATTGAATTAGGGTTTTGGGCCTTATTAAGGGGCTCGGTATTTGGACCAAATTAGGTCTAATTAATGCATCATTAATTATGTATTTAGGGCTTATTTTTTGCCAACATCAATTTGGTTTGGTAATTTAACGGTCAACTAGTACTTTGATTATAACCCCTAAACACGGTTTAGTGTTTCAATTTTTTTTAAAAAAATATTTCTCGACGACCAAACCCTACGGTGGTCAATATACATCCTTTTTAATGTTATTGACAAAATTTCGGAAAAAATAAATTAATGATTTGGTAAATTAATGGTCAACTAGTTTGGAAAATAAATCAAAGAATTAAATAAAAATAGAAAAAAAAAAAGACAAAATCACCAAAGTTGTCATACTCACTATTTGTGTGATTAATCTTACCCTACTTTTACTAATTTTCCATTTTTTTTTTAATTTTTTTCCATTTTTAACTAGTTTGTAAAATAAATTAAAGAATTAAATAAAAATTGGAAAAATGTCTATTTTTGAACATAAAATTTGGTGGTATGACTACGTGGGTGATTATAAAATCTGAATAAAAATTTGGCTTTTTCTATTTTATCTTATTTTTTGGCCTTCATTCTTATTTTTAAAATAATACATTCAACCAAATTTCGACCAAATATTAAATTCGACCGAATTCGGTCGAATTTAGCCGAACTCCTAATTTCAACCATATTTGGTTGAATTTAATATTAAATCGACCATATTTGGTCGAATTTAGCCGTGCTGTCATTATAATTGAATTTCTCAATCAACGTCTGTGTGGCTGTCTCTCATTGGTCCATTTAGTGTCACATGGATTGATGAGTTAGCAGTTAATCTGAGCCCTTAAAAAAACAAATGTGAATCCTAGCCCTTCATTTAAAATACATACATATATGATATATATATATATATATATATATATATATACACACACACACACACATAAACCCACCCCCCCATTTCCCCACTGCACCCCCCCACCCCACCCCCCCCCCCCCCCAAATCCCCGCTCCACCCCTACTGCCTTCCCCCCCCCCCCAAATCTGAGTTTAAAAATTCATATAAATTAATCTTCAAAAATTCATATCTCTCAATCTACTCATCCAAAATTAATGATTTATATAAGTATGTTTTTTTACAAATCGAGCCCTACACATTGATATAAATATTTTATGATTAACAAATATTTTTCCGGGTAATATTTGGAGTTTAATTCAATTTGAAGGTTTGATGGAATTATTGATGATTTTGAGCCTGCAAGGTTGTATATCGATACTTGTTTATCTTTAGATATTAATTTCATAATTTTCTGGGAACTTTTTATTTTGCCGAAAAACTCTTGAGGTAACCAGATTTTGGTTTCAGTAGTCGTGTTCTTGGTATAAATTATTCGTTGTAGTGCTAGTTTTTTAGCAGCAGATTCTGCTGCCTTTTAAAAAAAACTGGTGCGCATTAAATTCAACTGAATTTGATCGCATTTAGCATAAAAATACGATTAGATTCGGTCGAACTTAGGGTACTAAATTCGACCAGATTTCATCGAATTTAATGCATTTCGGGCGCCAAATTTTAAAATGTTTGAATTTTTTACCAAAATTTGAAATTTTCAAAATTTTTAAATTTTTGGTCGAATTTAATAATATGAATTTCGACCAAATTTGATCGAAGTTATCCTAAATATGACCGAATTATTCAGTCGAATTTATCCTAAATTCAATCGTATAACTAAATTTGACCCACTTAAATATGACCAATAGAAATTCGACCAAAAAAATTCGGTCGAATTTACCCATTTTTCTTGTAGTGATATGAGTTAAAATCTGAGTTAACTAAGCCCAAACTAGTAGTACAAACAGCTAATCTGGGCTAGTTGCTCAACCCCCTCAACCAAACACTCAAACAAACACATTGCCAACTGCATCATCCTCTCAAAAGCGTGATGTTAGTAAAAAGGAGTTGAAGAGAAAGCAGGTAGCTACTAACCCTTTGAAAATTCTAACTAAGGCTGCTCTAAATGCTGAATTAGGTTTAGAAAGTGAGAAATCTGTGTCACCTCTCACTAGGCCAAAGAAGAAGAAATCTAAGCAAACCACCTCTTCAGTCACTCAAATGTCTGAAGTTGTAAAATCAGGGGCAAAAAGCTCACTAAATGTACTCCCTCAATAGGGTGCATCTATAGAATCCAGCATTCTCCCCAATGTACAATCTTGTAACGAGTCTACACAAAGGAGAGATAAGGTTAGCACTACACTAAGTGGAGAGCACATCATACTTGAAACTCCATCTATCTCTCAGGGGAGTTGCCAAAATCTACTCTAAACCAATCTTCTCTTCCAGAATCTACTACATAAATTTCTTCTCAACCTGTAACTCAAGAAATTGAGGAGGAAGGATTTGATCATCAAGGATTTTCTCCCTTTGAAGAGCCAATACATACAAGTGACTTAGTGCATGACACTTTGTTCACCACCCAGGACCCACATTTAGATGGTGAGGGAATGCATGTTGGGACATCTCCTAATGACACCATCAAAAACATAGAGGTTCCACTAGTTTTCACTATAGACTCTGTGCTTGTGTTACCTAATGTTGTAACTCATCCCACTTCTGTGGAGACAACATTAGGAGAGTCAATCCATCTGGTTGCAAAAGTTTCATTTGCAACTAAGGAGCCTAGATCTAGCTCTCACCTGGCTAAGGCCACCTTTTCAGAATGGTTGAGGCTTGTACAACATGACAGTGCCTCACGATCATCATCTGTTCCACCATAATTAACGGATGAAGCACTTCATTGCTTAAATGTGGAATAGATTGATGAGATCTTAAAGATTGCCCAGAACCTCCTCACATCCAAACTGCTAAATGCTGACTTTGAGGCTATCCTACTCTGCCATAAGCAAGATGTAAAGAAGTAACAGGAGAAAACTGTAGATGAAGCTGAGAGAGATGGAAATGTGGATGCTTGGCTGAACAGTAGTTGGAGTTGCACCCTAAATGAGGCTCTGCAATATCTGAGAGAAGAGTATTTGATAGCTCTGGGATTTATGCTAAACAACTCTCTCCCACGAAAGTTTATGAAGTGGTGAATGATGCATATTAAGGGAGTTTGAAAGCTGCTCATTATGTTAGCAAGGGAGTCAATTTTGAAATTGAAACTGTATGCAAAGACACCTCCACGGTAGTGAGTGAGCTACAAACCAAATTAAACTTCGAATTCCCCTCTCTGAGCTCTGGGATTAAAGATGTCAAAGACTGCAAGGTAACATGTTCTTCTCTGGATCTAGGCTTTCCTACCAAGCAAGATCATCTCAAACAACTCACAACTCAAGTGGCAAATCTCACCACTCAAACCAATGACTCCAATGCCTTGCTGAATGTTATGTGGAGAAATCAATATGGGGACAAAGTCATTGGTGATGTGCCAGTTCACAATGAGTAAGTATGAAGTGGAGAGGCTCCAAGAACATTCACTCTCTTCTTTCAGGGCTGCACACCTATTTTCTAAGGTGGATAGTTTGGAAAAAGAGGTGGCTTCACTCAAATCTTTCAATGTTGAGCTTAAAGAGTCTGTGGCAACTCTAAATGCCAAGTTGGATAATCATGCTGCTACAACTACAGATGTATTTCTCAATCAACAACAGATGATTTTTGCTATGATGCAACATATTTGAGTCCCTCTGCCTTCAGACTTACCCTCTATCCCTCAACCACCAGCTTCTACTTCAAACCCGAAGGCCTCATCAAAGTCACCTGTGTCTGAGAACAAGCCTAAGGGGGAGAAGGGTGATCTACATCTCAAAATTTCTTAACTCAAATCCAAATCTACTCAAGCCACCAGATCTACCAGAACCAAAAAGAACATCACACCCACTATCACCTCTACCACATCCACAAACACCTCAAAGCCACCATCTCAAACAACTCTACCAATTATTACCCTACCATCTGTACACATCACTACTCCAAGTAGCATGAAGCAAGAAATCATAACTACAGTGGTGCCGGGCTCAATGCCAACTGATTAACCTCAACAATCAACCATTATTGAAAATACTCAGCTAGTTGAAGTCAGTGTTGTTACTGAGGCCAATTTATAAGAGGTTGCAAATTCAAATATCTATCATGATACAGCCTTCTTGGAATTTTTGCAAGCTTCAAGGGAAAATGTTGGAGGAGATACACTGCTATATAGAAGGAGTCTCAAAGAACAAATCAAGTACTTAATTGTGATCCCAAGGAAGCTAAATCAAATCTTTCTCAAGGAGATTACGATGGTGACCAATTTCAAAATATGGCACTTATCTTATGACACCTTGAAAGATTTAAAATTCACCGATACTGATGTTATTCTAGAGTTTATTGAGAAAGTGGGAGAAAACAATAGGAGCCTATACAATGAGCTGAGAAATGGCCAACATTCTAGATTTCCTGAAGTGTGTACTCATCCAAGAACCATTCTTTACCAGTATGGTACATAAATTGAAGAGGTTAGGCAGTTAGTCATTCCAAAACATCTCACCCTCAAGAACAATAGGCCAATACATTCAATCATTGATCAACTCAACAAGAAGAAAGGGTGTAGAACAGCTGAAGAGTTAGAAGCTTTGCTTATTCTGAGATCATACATAGCAACTGGTTATGTTCCTAAATTAGGTAAAGTAAAGAGGGATAAGGATGATGATAGTGAAGATAAAAGTGATAGGAGAAGAAGTCATCATAGGAGGAGTAAGGATGATGAAGAAAAGAAGAAGAGGGATGACAAAGGTAAGAAGGGTGATATTAACAAAGAAACTGGGCAAGTGTATGAAAGGAAGGGTGAAAGACAGCAAGCTCTAAGCATCACTGATAGCACTTCCTCCAAAACACAAGGCAATATGTCTAGGGTGGATGTTATTGGTGATGACTTAACGAAATCTAAATCTATGGATTTGCAACTGTCTTAAAGACAACTCTCAAGAAACCATCTGTATGTCTCCATAAGCAAACTGCTAATGGTATACAGCAATGGTCAAAGGACAAAGGCTTCAAACTCCTACCATGTGACAAGGTGATTAAGCTGAAAATCAAGACAATGGCCAGAAAGGCAAGAAAACCAAAGACACCTATATCTCAGGCTCTCACTATTCTACAAGGGCTAGACTTGCCACCTCTTGATGAGGATTATGACAAAGATACTTTGACATTCCTGCAAGCTCAGAGAATAATTCATGTTGCTATAGTTGATGAATTGCCTAGAGTTCAAATACACTGATGGGAGGGAGAAAAGATTCAAGCAAGGTATGTGCCAACACTGGGGTAAACTTTATAATCTTGAAAGAATAATGGTGCTACTAAACTATGAAGATGAGAAGGAGAGATTCTGAAAGGTGGAGATTGCACACTTTGTGAAGATAAAAAGAGATTATGAAAAGGTGTTGAAAAAGGAATCTGAAGAGAAGATGAGGAAGAAAGAAGAGGAACTTGCTATGCTGGATGCTAAGGCCAATAAGTTAAGAGCTAAAGGGTTATGAAGGGTTAAGTACAATCCTTACATCATAGAATACAGGAAGAATGGGGCAAATATAAAAATAAGAATGGACTACATTAATTCTTACCATGAAGCCAAGCTGAGAGGCTCCCCTCTAATTGAAGAACTTGATGCCATGCAAGACATCATAAATGTAATGGATGAAAATGCAAAGAAATCCAAAGAAAAGGAGAAGGAATATGATGATCTACAAGCCAAAGCTCAAAAGATGAACTCAATGGAAAATTGGCTAGTATTTCTTCATAGTCTGTAAGAATGTCCTTTGCTGTATTTTATCCATAATTTAAATCAATTTCATACCTGTACTTTTCAAGTGTTATCTTTATATATGTTAGGCTTGTTATCATACATGAAATTGTGACTAACGGTCTTACTCACAATTTGGGGGAGATTATTAGTCACAGAGGCATGCCTGTATACATCTAATAACAAGCCTAATTGTTTGTAATTCTTCGCATTACTTACATGACCCTTCAAATAGGAAACCCTCTACTTGTAGAGTTTCTACTTGTGTTTAGTACTTGTAATAGGCACAAAATTCTAGCTGTGTATTTGTATAAATTAAGTCATGAAATAATGCTTGAAAGAAGATCCAGAGATCATGCCTCAAGCTTGGCGAACAAGGCTGAGAAAATAAACACAATTAGAATTTGAAGATTTAAAATTTTTCTAAATGCAAATTCGAGAAGAATTTGGTCTATTTGAGAAGTTGAGCATTCGAGAAGTCAAGGATTTGATATGTCAAAAGACATTGTTCGATATCTTAAGGAGTCAACAAGTCAAAACTCCATTCGATAACTCAAGGATTCGACATGTCCAGTACTCTATTCGAGAACTCAAGAAGTTAACAAGTCAAGGTATCATTCGAGTTCTCGAAGGATCAATAAGTCAAAGTCACATTCGATATCTCAAGGACTCGGAAAGCTATTCGACATCTCAAGGATTCCATAAGTAAAATGCTCTATTCGATAAGTCAAGGATTCCAGAAGAAAAGACTCATTCGAGAAGTGATTCGATATGTTAAGAAAATCTTGTTCGAGAACTCAGAGTTATCGATCTATTCAATTCTAGTTCTCGAATCAAGTACTTGGTCACTCTCGAATGAATTCTTGAATACAAATTGCTAAAGAAGTACAAGTCAGAAATTTGCAACAAACCAAGACACTTACAGGACCACAGTACTATAAAGTGAACATGGAAAGTCTACAAAGGAACTTAGAAAGATGTTAGATGGGACATGATGCTAAAGTAGTGGATCTGAGCAGGTTAAAGAAACGGTCAAATCACATGCTACTCAGACGTGTACCAAATAGGGATAGACAAGTGAGAAAGTATATTTGTCTGTCACTACATTTGTAGTAAGTAGGCTGTACATATGTTCTATAAGTGTACAACCTCATTTCTTTAGCAGTTAATGTTTTCGTTACCATTTCATAGATAATATCTCTCTGAGTAAACAAAGCTGAGAATACTAACATTTATATTCCCAGATTGTAGTAAAATCTTAATCTAATACAATATTAGATTAAAGTGAGTACTGATGTTCTTGTGCTTTATTTCCGAACATATAGTCTGTCAAACACAAACACACACTCAGCTACACGTTCATAAACTGATTCAAATAAACTGTTCTTAAGGCTAAATCGAAGGAAAGTTTGAAAATACATTCCTTCCCTTCGGTATTTTCGTTGTGTGTGTATTTCATACTCAATAAAATTAATTAAAATGAAATTGTAGCATAAATATTTAGAAATAAATGTTGAATGTTGTAACAAGTTTTTATTCACATTTTTTTATAATTAATTGTGAGATTTTAAATCCTAATGGACTTGTGATTACAATTTATTTTTGAAAAAATCCACTACAATTTATAATCATGCATATATGATTACTTACATGTTTATCTGGAGATTATATGTGTATTTGAAATTTGTAATATACCTATTGCTCAATTAGAGATACTTGATAGCACTGTCACTGTACCAACTGTATCCTATACATTTTGACATCGAGCTTACACCGACGAAATCTCTTGAGCGCAGGCATGACATCCAACTCAGATTCGATTATACTTTGCTCTATCCATTATTTTTAGGAAATGGATGTGTCTTACCCTACCTTGTGTGGAGCCCTTAGAGGCCTTACGAGCTGACTATGAGCCTATAAACCCACCAAGTTCTAACCACAATCATAGAACCATACACTTCCTAAACAAAACAATCACAAAATATCCTACTATAACATTTGTTGTGAAATTTTGTTGAGAATGAGGGAGATAGTGCTTTAACAACACCATATAAGGAAGGAAAGGTCGACCATACAACTCTACCTCACAGAAAGTCGTGGAGTATTAAAACCAGAGCCAACTTTAAAGCCCATATGTATTATTTCAAAAGAATATATTGCTGAAAAAGGAAAGTAAATTGTTACTAAAATCATTCTCCCAACAAGATGACTTTCATTAAATTTCGCCTGTTAGTCAGGGAATCTAATGAAGTGTCACTACCCCCTTAACAAAAAATATTTACAATGCACAATGTGAATTACAAACACAAGGAAAGTGTTGATGGAAGGAACTGTTAGTTCAACAGTTTTATGATTAGTGACAACAGCTTGAGGTTCTTTGAACCAAGTGCCTTTGTAGGTTTTATAAGGAGACCTTGATCCCAATGCAAACTTTAATGGATACTGGCCTACCTTCCCAAACTTAAAATCTCTAGATCATTGGATGATGGCTCTGACATAGGTGTAGATTGGCAACTTGTCAACTATGATTCAGATTCACCTGATGAGTTAGACAAGGTAATGTTTTCAAATATTAGAATGAAACTTATGCAAAATCTTTTGGATCATTGTGTACCTTCCCAGAATTCAAGTCTAGAATCCTTAACGGGATATAGCAACTCATAGATTATGACTCAGATTTGTATGACGAGTTGATGAAGATCGGGGATTTACGAAATCCCATTGTACCACCAATGACCTCCTTAAGGATGGCAATGTTGATTTTCCTTGCAGGTACAGCTGGATGATTGGAGCTATGAGTGATATGAGTGAAATACAGTGAGCTTGAGTCTAAACACTTAGAGTGATGAGTGG
The DNA here is from genome assembly GCA_036435485.1 of Saposhnikovia divaricata. Classification (NCBI taxonomy): domain Eukaryota; kingdom Viridiplantae; phylum Streptophyta; class Magnoliopsida; order Apiales; family Apiaceae; genus Saposhnikovia; species Saposhnikovia divaricata. Next base: position 66,209,368 of record CM071598.1, read on the forward strand.
AGCAAAATACTTGTGAGCTACACTAAACAGAATCACACACCTGCACTGTAAGGAAATGTTGTTTACTACTTCTTATCTTATGGGAAATATATGGATATTGGTGGTTCTTATTGAAGGATTACTCAACTAAGGGGGTGAAGTATGCAAGAAAAGATTTGGAGAAGTTATGTAAGGAGCTTGAATCATTTAGAAAAGTTTTCAAAATGACAAAGACTATCTGGCAGTATATGAAAGATATTAAGACACATGTGTGAAAATTTTTTAGCAGAAAGAACTTAGGATGGTCAGATCTTTACACTGTAAGGGGGAGATATATTCTTACTTAGTATAGAGGAGAATTCAGTAAGAAGGAGAAGCCAAAGCAAAGTAGCGAGGAAAAGTAGCGAGGAGAAGTAGTAAGTAGAGTACGCCACATTCCTCTAAGTAGTGAAGGAGTTGTTTACCACAGAGGGAGAAGTAAGGGAAAAAATTTGCTTTTCTACAAAGTGGGAGATAGATCCTGAAGTGTGGTTGTGAAGAAATTTGAAAATGTTCTTTTTAATCCAAAAAAACTGGTTGCATTATTTACAAGTCTAGAGCGGTTACTTTTTCTAGGAGCTAGTTGAGTAATCCTCTAATAGTTGCTTTCTTGTTGAGATTTTCTTGTTAGGTTTCACAACCAAATTGGGGGAGATTGTTGAGGAGGACTGAAGTTGTACTGGTTAAGTCAACAATATTCATGAGGAAATTATTCTAGGGAAGATTGTTGAAGAAAATTGAAGCTGTATGAAGAAGACAACTCTATCCAAGAATGATAACTCAAATGTAGAAAAAGACTTGCAAATAATACTATATTCACAAGAATCTATCCGTATAAAGATTTGGTATATACATGACTCAGGATATGCTGTAGTGAAGAAGCCTTCAACAGAGCGCTGAGTGGAGCTCATTAATATGTTCAGGCATCAGTGGAATATGGGATTGAAGATATTCGAAATAGCTATTTTGATTCATGTGAAGACAAGAAGATTTCAGTGAAAAGATCTTTTATGAGCTGTAGTCTTAACATTGATCATAAAGAAAAGGTACGGAGATAGTGAGTGATTGTTAGTCGTTTGTGAACCAGACTAGTTGAACTAGGCATCAATAGTTCGCAAAGCAATCTAAGTGCCAAGTAAAGAAATGTTGTTAAGAAAAGGAATGATTGGTTTAAAAATTAAATTAAGTGAAATCAGAAAAGTGCAAAGTGGAAGAAACTTAAGCTACCTTAAAGCATTCCATGGATTTTTTAAAAACAAAAATCCAACCAATAGGTGTAGAAAACAAAAACTAATGAAATAGGATACCAATGAATAACCATTCGATTGTTTTGTTTATGAACTATTTCGATGGATTTTTTTAGGGTCCTAATTTGATTTTTTATAAATGGCCTTCAAGAAACCCACTTCGATAGAATTTTCATATGTTCGATAGTTTTAGTTTAAAACTATTCGATGGTTTTTTAAGGACCCACTAACTCTCCACTTCGATAGATTTATACTCCACTCAATAGTTTTTCTACATGATCTACAAGCAATTCGGCTGGATGGTTTTGATATGATGGCTCGAAGGGTTTTCAAAGTGTAGCTCACTAGGACCGATTTTCTGTGCCATTTAAGCCAAGCCTTGAGAGTCCCGTTTTTCAGGAATTATTGAAGATAGGTGAGAATGAGTGTAAGAGAAAGCTTGAGTCTCCACTTGGTTTTTGGCATATGTCATCTCAATTGATGTGCAACTATATAAAAGATTGGAAGCTCATTTTTAAAATATCAATCAAGGATACTTACAAGTGAGAGAATTCTTATTAAGGAGTTTGAATATTGATTGAAGAGCTATGGCCTTGTCAAATTTTATATTGAAGCAATCAATATTTGTAGTACCTAGGAATAGCCTTACACACCTAGTAGCTATTTCTTTATTATCTATGTTGCGACGGTCTTTGTAATCATGGATGTAAGCACTTCGAGTTATTAATCTTTAAAATTTTAACCCATAAAATTGTGTGTCATTATTTTCGTAACTCGTATTTTACATATTTTTAATTCTGCACTTTCAATTTAAAAAATTGGACAATATTGTATTCACCACCCTCTACCATACAATTCGGACGAGCAAAAGCGATTAACAATAAAATTTCAACCATATGACTGTGATTAGTTCGGTTCAGTTTACCATTCAAACGCCTACCAAATATTAAATAACAAATAAATTATAACTAATATAAACTCAAGTACTGTCATAGCTAATAACATAAAAAAGAATATTTTTAAAAATCAAGTGCATTACTAATGTTAGAGAAGATTAATAAATTATTATACTTAGACACGAATGAATTATAATATTCAAAGCGACTGTAACTAGTTTACGATAAATTTTTCTTAACTATCCTTTTCTTATTATGCTTTTCTTTTGGAAGGGCTTGTGATTCCTAACACTAAATGCTTTTGGTAAAATATCGATCCTATCGAAAGGGTATCTAGTGTTGTCAATTTTAGATGGGCATGAAGGCTCATAATATTTCAAGTAGATAGAGCACAACTTAACTTTGTTTTAATTCAATCACGAATTTGTCTTAGTCAAGCCTAAAGAGAAAATCTTGTTACTTAATTGACATACCCATGCACCTTTTTTATATTGATCGATTTTTTTTCTAGAATTCTTTCCCATTTCCCTCTCTTCTCATTTTTGTATATGATACAATCAAGTAATAAGACATCGTTTATTGGTATTCGCAAGCAAAAGTTAGAAATTTTATACCACATTATAAGCACACCATTGGATCAAAATCAGATAGCGATTGCAGGGAAAGCGATTATGTTATTAATTCTGGTGTTTGCAATGAAATTTTTAACTTAAATTTATGCTACTATACTCAACCACCTTTTTACACCTACTTTAGAGAGCTAGATGATTCAATTATAAATTTTTTATATAAAAAAATTAATTGTTATTACGTAGAATTGGGTTCCATCGAAAGTTCAAAAGATATAGTTGAATTATGTATATTTTGAGTTACTAGCATTACTCACAATAAAATATAGAACAACATTACGTAACACATAATATTATATGAGAATATATATATATATATATATATATATATATATATATATATATATATATATATTTCAATTTCACTATATTTTTCCATATAATTATTATTATGGAGTCTAAGAAAATCCAATGATTGCTTTTATGTCTTATTTATAGGTCGACTTAAATTTGTGATCAATCACCTTATATTTTTGGGAAAAAATATTCAATTTTATGATATATTACACGAGTCAAAATGGACATTATTAGTTGGACAGCGTTGTTAGATACATGCACCGTAATTAATTTTTCCATCTGTAAATGAATAGAGACTGGATTTTGATCCACATTAAATAATAAATGGAATTAATATCCAAACAGAAACGACAAAATGCAATTTAGTTTACAGATATAGAAACGTATACGTTACGAGTCACAACGAATATTTTATGTATTTATAATAATTAAAGATAAGTATTGATAATAAAGAAATTTGCAGTCAACAAAATATATATATATTCATATTTATTTACACTCAATTAATTTATTATTTTAATATTTTATTTTTTAAATATCAATAGAAATATAAATAATTAATATATGGGTACACGAGATATTATTTTTAATTGGAATTTTTAACAAAAAAGGATTTATAGTTAGAAAATATATTATGAAAAGTACTCTAAAAGTAAACAAGAAATGCTACATAGGAAAAGATAATAAGAGAAAAGTAGAAAACTTTTGATAGTGCTGGTAGTAGATACTAGTGTCATTTAAAGACTACTTACAAACTCCCCACTCAACCAACACCCATGTATATATAAGTCCATAACATAAGCTTTGCAATATATACATACCCACATCCAACAACAAAAAAGAAGACACATACACCCACAAACCTTTGCAAAAAATGGCCATGAATGCCGGTGGAAGTAGTGATCAAGCTAAAAAAAGAAGAGGGCGGCCGAGAAAGGCCGATGTGATAGGGAATTTGATGGTGCCTCTGGGGAGTTCTATTGTTTCACCACCGGTGATGAGTGCTGTTTCTCTGCCGGTGATAAGTACTGTCGCATCACGGACGATGATAAATGCTGTTGCATCTCTGCCGGTGGTTAGTGCTTCTGCATCAATGCCGATGGTACGTGCTGAAGCAACACTTCCGTTAATGAGCGTTGTTGCATCATTACCCTTGACAACCAATGTTGTTTCCCCTCCGCTGATAAGTGCTATTTCTTCACCCCCGGTGCCATTGGTTGTTTCAACACCGCATGTGTTCACCTTCTCTCATACAGCTGAAAATTCTGCTAACAGAACCCAGGGGCGTGGATATGGATGCCCGCCGGGTTCTAGAAACTGGCAGGGTCTTGCTTCGCAAGGTGAGTACTTTTTACTAGCTAAATTCATTAAATATTTTTTTCTTTATTTCTTTTCTGATTTTTATTTTTTATTTGTTTGGGGTTTATTAGATTTATGTGGTTGGCTGTTCTTAAATTAGTAAATTTTGTGTCAAAAGAACTATGGCATTTTTATAACATTTTAATTCATCATGAAAAATGAGTGGACGGTCAAATAAGATCTGGTTTTTACTGTTGATTTTATGGTTTTTACTGTTGATTTTATGGGAATGAGAGTTCGTTTTTCCCCAAGTTGGTATTATTTTCAAAATAATAACATTTGCCTTTTCATCTGTCAAGGTGAGTTATTTATGAATACTGCCGTAAACGATTTTACAGTTCATGTGATCGACGTGTCCCCTGGGGAGGTATACATGATAACTTTTTCCAATTTTTTTTAAAAATATAATTTTATTAAAAATAAATTAAATTATATTGTATATATGTATTTTCTTTTCTTCAGGATGTAACAGCAAAGATTATGTCCCTTATACAAAACGGGCCTAGAGGAATGGTTGTTCTTTCCGCTAAGGGAACCCTTTCTAGTGCCTCAATCAGCCGGCCTGGTTCTGCTGGTGGTGTAATAGCCTATGAGGTTTGACTCTCTTCTTCCTTACTATTACTTCAACTCTGTTTTATTGGTGGCATGCATACTGGGTTTATATATGTGCATATATATATTTGTTAGTTCATCAAATGTAAATTGTTTAATCTAGAAAATAAAAAAAAAAAGGTGATTTTCGATGTTGTGACTTGTGATTTATATTAATGTAACGGGTAATTTTAAATTTTATAGCCTTCATAGTTACATGACCCTGGCCTTTCTTGATGTGCATACTAGAATAGAAGACATGCCCTATTCAGTCAGCTGGGTGATTGTATCACTTATGAGTTTTGAGTGCGGGAAACATATGTAGCTGTACAGCTTTTGAAAGTCCTTGTTGCATCTGTAATATGTTTATACATACTCATGTTCATAGTTTTATTTTGAATCAGCAAATGTTTTACATCTAAATTGTTGACTACTTATTAAATTCGAATTATTCTTTCCTTTTTCTCTCTTCTCTTTCATTTACATTTTTGAACTATTTATTGCAGGGTCACTTTGAGATATTGTCACTCAATGGTTCATTTACAATAGCTGGAAGTGGCGTTGATGTGCGATGCAGGAAGGGAGGCTTTAGTGTCTCATTAGCATATCCTAATGGCCATGTAATTGGTGGCGGGGTTGCTGGCCCGTTGGTTGCGGCTACGCCGCTCAAAGTAAGATCTTTTCTTTGCTCTACTATTAGGATTTGGTTATGTACATTATCTGTGAAAAGTCAATGTGGTTGATGCTAGCTGTTATAAAATTGTTATGCTGAGATTATGGCATGCTCAATTTTATGTGTTAGTGTTACACTTTCCAACATTATGCCAAATTAAACTCCGTTCTTTGTTTTAAAGCTGCCGAGTGTGAATCAAGTCAGACAATTATGTAACAAAGGGTAAAAACAAAGTTTCTTATTTAGCAAAAAAAAAAAACAAAGTTTCTTGAATTCACTGGGTTAGATATATATATATGATTTGACATGATAATGTGTTGGCTAGGTTTTCCTTGTAAACAATTTTAAGTTTAATGTTATCACTCATTTTCATGGCAGGTTGTTATTGGGTGTTTTATCCCCAATTGATATAGAAGGATTTTCAATGCAAATCGAGACTCATGGATCAATAGAAGGGCACGTCGTGATAAATGAATGAGCATGGAGGAAGGATTGCACTGGCCATGCAAACTTTGAAAAATTTACTTGCATCAGTTAAGATTTTATGTTAGACTATGGAAATAATTTTGTTTTATATTCATAAAGTTGAATATTAATTTTTCATTTCTAATATTCTATGGCTTTAAGCAAATAGTAAGAAATTACTTGCCGCACATTGTATGGCTTTGTTTTCTAATTTATAGTTAGATTAACAATGATGCCATTCAGCTCAATATTAGAATTTTATAATTAAACTAGGTAACTTAGCACGGTTTATAAAATCTTATTTTTAGCTACTGAAATAGATAAATTAATATAAAAATCAATAAGTATTTTAAAAATTTCCTAAAAAAGTGATTTAAAATAGTTTGTATAAATTATTAGTTGGAATAATACTCTCAATATATATCAAGAATTTTAATAATCTTAAAAAAATTATAAACATGAAAAATAGTAATTACAATATTAAATATAACTAAATAAAGTTTTTCAAACCGACATCCCTCTCATAATATACATGCTCAATAATAGTATAAGAATTTATATAATTATAATATTAATTTATTTTGACACATTACAATGAAACAACATGTGTAAAACATTTTGACCCAATAAAAATTGACACTATGTGAACAATTTTAGTCGTTAATTCACATAAAAATAATCTTAATTTTATACATATAATTAATAATTTATCTTGAAATAATAATTATAATACTCAAATAAAGTTTGTCAATATTTTCTATAAATAATATGAAATAATATATATATATATATTTATTTATTTATTTATTTATTTATTTATTTATTTAATAATGTAATTAATGATTATTAAAATTTCATTAAGATGCCATTAAGCTGCTACTTAATGCAAAGGAAAATTTTGATAAAAAAATCAAAAAAGTGAAAATTCAAGAAAATATTTTAAACATTTTTGTGCATTTTTTATCTTCAGTTATTATAATATATTAGGCAACTTAGACGCGCTTCGTGCGGTTAATATAATTTTATTTTTAGCTACTAAAAATAGATAAATTAACAAAAAAAATTAATAGGTATTTTAAAATTTTCCTAAAAAAAAGTGATTTTCAGGAGAGAATTATCAAAATGGACCATCCATAAAAATTTGGCCCTCACCTGCCCCCGTAGTGTGCAATTTCGTGTGCCATATCTGCTTTTTCAAATTTTTTCCCCTATAATGTTGCTTCATATGTCGTATCAGGTAGCATTGTTGCACACGAAATGCCACATTAGGGGCCTAACATGGCAGACGAATTAGCGTGTCACGTGTTGTGCCAAACGAAACCCCGTATCCATGGGATATTTTGGACCATATTTCTCGAATAGGGTAGGTAGGGCCATGAAAATTGGAAATGGTCCATTTTGGGCCATCACCCTTAAAATAATTTGTATGAATTATTAGTTGAAATAATACTTTCATTATATATCAAGAATTTTAATAATCTTAAAAATACTATAAACATGAAAAATAGCAATTACAATATTAAATATAACTAAATAATGTTTTTAAAGCCGACATCCCTCCCATAATATGCCCAGTAATAGTATAACAATTTGTATAATTAGAATATTAATTTATTTTGACACAATATAATGAAACAACATGCATATAACATTTTGACATAATAAAAAATGACGCAATGTGAACAATTTAAGTCATTAATTTACTTAAAAATAATCTTAATTTTATACATATAATTAATATTTTATCTTGAAATAATAATTATAATACTCAAATAAAGTTTGTCAATATTTTCTATAAATAATATGAAGTAAATTTAATAGATACTTATTTAATTAGTGTAATTAGTGATTATTAAAATGTCATTAAGATGCCATTAAGCTGCTACTTAATGTCAAAAAAAAAATTAATTAAAAAAATGAGAATTTAAGAAAAATATTTTAAACGCTTCTGATGCGTTTCTGAAGTTCAGGCGTTATAATATAGATAGATATAGATTAACAGTTTTAACTAGCCATAATCCAGTGTAAAAAAATCAACAAATGAAAAGGTAAATGGGACCACCAATAAACACACACATTTGATACTCCCTCTGTCAGTTGTTTATATTGGAAGGGGATACGGAGACAAGACTAGATATAAAAAAATTATTAAAGTTAGATGAAAAGTGGGTAAAGTGGTGGAACCTATTAAGGTATAATAGTATTTTTTATTATTAGATACTCCCTCTGTCCTAATGAATTCTTAACATTTTTTTTCACTTTTTGACATACATTTTAAGATGTATTTTAAGGATAGTTCCGTAAATTATTTTTAAAATTTTCTTTTTCTGTATAAAAATTTAAACATTAAATTTTATTCAAAAGAAGAAAATTTTAAAAATAAGTTATGGAACTATCCTTAAAATAGACCTTAAAATGCGTGTCGAATACCGTATTTCAAATGTTAAGAATTAAGGGGGACAGAGGAAGTATGAGATAGTGATATAATAATGTTTTTTATTATTAAATATGAGATAGTAAAGGAAAGTAATTGATATAATAGTGGAGAAAATTTAATATTTTTGATTACTTAAAAAAATGAGAGGACATCACCTGTAAATAAATCAGGGGACGGAGTGACTAATAATAAAAATCCACTTCATATACTCAAAGCCGATCACAACCCCTAACTGATTTGCAAACTACAAATTCGTAATGACCATAATCTCAATCTCATGCATAGAATTAACATAAAAGGTAATCAATATATATTTAATTGCTGACATAATTCATTCATCCAAATTATCTATTATGTCATTGAATTAAATCAAGAACATCAATGTCAAGGTCATTAATGTCTTTTAATTATTTATTTTCCTCTCCATTCCTCAACACATTCTCTCTTTTCCCCATTTTCTAGTTATTCATTCATTTATTCTCTTTATTCCCCATTTCCAAATTACATCTTCATTTATTCTCTCTATGATCTATCTCCCCCATTTCTTATCATTTTTCACAAATATTCAACTTTTTTTCATTTCTCATTTTTTACTTCAAAATCATCAAGTAATACCAATATTAATATTCAATCAAAATATATATAGTATGTACTCTCACCTTCCTCAGTTACTATATATAATAGAGCAACACATGGATAATTTAGGGGTATTGAGAATGAATTTGTTTTCGTGATGAATCGAACCTAGAACCTCCACTACACAAGTTATCCTACTAACCATTGTGCTACATGGATTTTATTGTTTTGAGTTAAAAAACCTTTTACATAAACCTGACCTCTCCATTATCTTATTTTTACTATTATTTTAATTTTTGAGTAAAAAAAATGGTGATTCGCATTATTTTAAAAATATTATATTTTAGGTTTCACAATATGGTACACATAGGGGCATTTTGAGCCAATGAAACCCCTGTGAAATTACGAGTTTACCCTTATATATTAGAAAATTACATTGATTTGCCACTCCCTTATTTATTTGAAGAGAAAAATAAGTTATTTTGTGTTTGTGGAGAATTTAATCCACAACCTCCTCCATATATTTTTCCTCCAAATCATTATGCTACATTATGTTTTTTGGTATGGAGTTAAAACTCTTTTTACATAAGTTCGATCTCTATATTATCCTGTTTTTACTATTATTTTAATTTATGAGTAAAAATAGAAATGACAAATATTAGTTTCAAAATTTGAAATTTTACTTTTCAAAATAAGGTACATAATTATATACACTAATTTTAAAATTTTATTCCACGCTCTTATTTTAAATGAGTTAGTTTATTTTTGTTGTGAATTGAATCATTAACCTCGTGCAAACAATTCATCCTTCCGATCATTGTACTACATATATTTTTGGTTTTTAGTTAAATTTTTTTAGATAAATTCGACCTCATATTTATTCTATTTTTAATGCTACTTTAATTTTTGAGCAAAAGATAATGGTGATTCACATTACTTTTAAAATATTGTATTTTAGTTTACAAAATATGGTACATGATTATATATACAACTAATTTAAAAATTTGATAATAATATCACACAATGTAAATTAGTTTATTTTTAATTAATTAAACATTTCTTACATATAATATTAACTATAATATATTTTATATTTTTACATAACAATATATAATTAAAAGATGAGATCACTAAAAATGTCAGATAGTACAAAAGTAAAAAAAAAAATGAACCTTGTAGATAAATTGAGAAAGATAAACTTTCTTGAAAAAAGATCATATAATATATAATAATACAAAATATAGGAATCAATTCATATCATATGTACGTCGATTAAAAGTCGTATAATACACATAGAGAAATTTCGAAATATTTTATTTTGAGTGCTTATCTGAATAATTAAATCAAATTTTCTGTAAAATAAAATTGGGATATTATAACAAACATGTTTTAACGGAAACTATACAATCATGTCAATATATATTCTTTAAATCGTAAAAATAAACAAGTTTACATCAACTTCTAGAAGATGACCCGTGCCTGGTATGGATTATTACGCTAGTTATCATTATAGTAAATGATAGTTCAATTATTTTGTCAATAAATTTTTTTTTTTCGCTTATTCCAATTGTATTCAACTTCTTATATCGCCATTTTTGTTCTTAATCAAATTTTCTTGAATAATTTCGGTTTCTTGTTCACACTTTGTATAATTTTACACTAATTAGTTCTTTTAAAATTAATTATAATAAATTTTACATCTATTGATATATTAAATTTTATATCTGTTATCTTCAAATTTGATCCAAATTTGATATCTTTAAACCTTTAGTCAAAAATCTATTATAATATTTTAAATTTGTATTTTTAAAATAACAACAATTTACGTTTATCACTATATATCAAATTAAAATTACAATCAAAAAAATCAAAAAGTATTTCCTTATATATAATAAACATAATAGGGACCTATCCAATTTCTTGGTCTGGTCTACTACCAAAAATAATATGATCCGTTGGATTAAAAATAGACGATTATGATTAGATCACAATAAAATGAAAATTACAATCTAAAAAGGATATAACTCGAAAAGGTTCCATTTGAAGTGAATTTTAAAAAGAAAATATAACCTAAAAAGAATATAATTAAAAAAAGTTGTATTAAAATTGAATTTTAAAAATAAAAATATAATCTGAAAATGATATAATTAAAAAATGTTGTATTAGAATTGAATTTAATTTATTTTTTTATTAGTATTTAAAAAAATCATATTTACTATTTAAGATTTATCTTGAGATCTAGGAATCAGATTTGGATGATTTTACAATCCAAGCGAATCTCATAAAATTATCTTTAATTTAGTGATAATTTAATAATTATTATTCAAATGGATATACTTAGAATCTCAAGAGAAAATATAATTATAAATTTTTACATTAATCCTATTCAATGTAGAAGTCCCACATTGATAATGCTATTCAACGTAGAAAGTCTAATTATATATGATTTGAATCATTGACATATAATTTTTCTATTACAATATAAATACACTTTTTAGTTTATTACATATTAAAATATAAAATATTTTTTATGCAAAAATTATAATCTAAAAAGGATATAATTAAAAAAGGTTGTAATAAAATTGAATTTTAAGAAGACAATTATAATCTGAAAATGATATAATTAAAAAAGTTGTATTAGAATTGAATTTTATTTATTTATTAGTATTTAAAAAATTCATATTTACTATTTGGGTAGAGATCTAGAAATCAAATTTGGATGATTTTACAATCCACGCATACCTCATAATTTTTTTAATAATTGTGTTTCAAATGGAAATACTCAGAATCTTAAAAGAAAATATAATTACGAATTTTTACACTAATCCTATTCAATGTAGAAAACCTAATTATATATGATTTAAATCACATATACATTTTCGTATTACAATATAAATATTAAATAATTTTTTATACTAGATCAAACGATTTTTATCTAATTATTTTAAGAGTTTTGTCGCACTGAGGACCTTTAGACAAAATCCCTTTTACACTTATTATTTAAATTGTATTTGTTTGTTAGTAGAACTATCTTCAAATAATTATAAGGGTATTTTGAAAATTAAAACGAATTATAAGTAGAATTCATAAATCAAATAAAATTTTCACTGTAAAAAATCGTCAATTTCTTATCTTTTTTGTTTCTGCGTAAATTTAGTTAGAAAAAATTTATCAAGCCATCACTAAATTAAAGATTATTTTGTTAATTTCACGTGGATTATAATCATTCAAATCAAATTTTAAGAATTCAAGATAGAGTACAAATATTAAATCGAATGTGTAAAATCTTATATATATATATATATATATATTAATTTTTTTTAATAATAATTTGAAATGTAAATTAATAACATATAAAATCTAAAAAAATTAATATATTTATAGATGTTAAAAAAGGAGTCGTGCGTTGCACGGATTATAAGTTAGTATAAATAATTTTTGAAATAACCTATAATCATAATAATTAACTATTAAGGTATAATTGAGTTAAATATAATTACACCAAAATCCATATCAATCTTTTATAATATAATAGATAATAGATAATAGAATGTATATTTTGTATCACCGAATAAAAGTAGTAAAAAAAAGATAGGATACATGTCAAAAATTACTTGAACGTGCTTCACAATGAAAGATAGAAAAACTCCCTATAGACTTTGGTCGTGTAGTACGGGACCATGAGGAAACAAATTACAAGTACCCACTGACCAACACAACATATATTTTATATTATTTATATTATTATAGGCTATTTTAAATAATATAAAAATAAGTGCAAAATAAAAACGTTGATCTTATGTTCTAATTCATAGGCTATTTTAAACCAAAGTCCTTCTGAAAAAATTTCTTTTCACTAATTCTCATTCATATGCTCTAATAAAAAATTATGTGAATTTTTCAGAAATTATGTATAACGTATCCGCCACAATTGGAAAGAGATTGTGAAAAAAAAAAAATCAGAAATTATGTATGAGTTAACCTCCAGATATTTTGATTTTTTTAATTTGTTTTCAAATAAATTTTTTTCTAATGGTACCAGAAATTATGTATACTTATATATAAAGGGGTACGAGGTAGTGTCGAGAAACTTTATTAAATATTAATTCCTATGTAAAAGATAGATACAAAAAAATTTACAAAAACTAATTTGAATTAAATATACTTATAATTTTTTTTTCTTTATTGACAAAGAGATAAATTATTTTTTTTAAAGTATAGGAATAATTTTTACTAGATATATAGTTTGTTCAAATTTTTGTGCATCTGTTTAATCTTAATATCTTTTTATAAAAGGTAGATACAAAAAATTTTATGAAATCAAAATTCTAAATATATTTATAAAAGTTATTTTCTATTTTTGACAAAGAGAAAATAATTATTTATTTCAAAAAATAGAGTCCGAGGCTCCGTCAAAGACAGAATTAAGTAGTTTTTTGTATCAAACATATATTAAATAAAACCTTTCAAAACATTGTGCATTTTTAATTTACAATTTTCATTAATATATTTGATATTATACAGTCTACTTTTAGAATAAAAAATAGTTGGGATCTCATACTTCTATCACTCACACGATAAGAAAGACAAGGATACTAAATGTTAAACATACAGAAAAAGAAAAATAATATAATAATAATAATATAATTTGTGTTATATGACATTACACTAAAAGCTCAATCTTCACTTTTGAAATTTCATAATGTAATTTTTATGAATTATATTATTTTTAATATATATAAAATTAAAAGAGTCCAGCATCAGGGCTTGAATATTAGTTTTTATATTTTTGGAACTAGGTTACATACTTGAAATACCTAGAATTTTTAAAATCAGGTGTTTGATTGATCCTTAGATTACATGTCTATTTTTGTTCAAATCATTTACCAATCACATTTTTATTTTTGTTTAAATCATTTATCAGCTATTTATGAAAATTCATTTTTAATTATAATAATCACGATGATTAAAGTATAGTTAGAAAAAATAATTATACAATTTTATAGAGATACTAGGTAGAAAAACAAAAAATAAAATATTTATAATTATAATCTTAAAATTTTATATATGTTATAAATTATTACAATGACAAAGGAAAGACTTGCGATAAATCATTATAAATTTAATTACAAATATTAGTGAAAAAATAATGAAATAAACATAAAAGATGATAACCCAAAATGCTCTATTTTCAATTTTCATGATCCTTTCTACCCGATTTCAAAAATTTGGTCCTAAATACCTAGCAAATATGCAATTTTGTCGTGCCCATCAACTATTATGCAAATTCGGTTAACATATCTGGCCCCTCATGAGGAATTCCATGTTCAACATTAAAGCTAATATGTTACAACACGGGTCATCCGCATAACACCTATTTCGATTCATGCATTTGCGTAACCTGGGGCATTTTTTAAAAAACTTATTACGGCATACAAAATTCATCATTTGGGAATATTTCAGGACCATACTTTTTGGAAATGGGGCATTTTAGTTATTATCTCTAAAGATAAAGTGAATTAAGATATATTTTAGAAGTGATATTTGAATTGAGATATATTTTACAAAAAAATCATAACATTTCATAATTAATTATGAAAAAGATAAAATAATAATAATTTGATAATTATGTACCTTCAGGTGATCATAGTTTGGGTAGGTAACTGAATTTTCGTATTTTAGGCTCCGTTTGTTTGCTGGAAATTATTTTCTCGAAAAATGTTTTCTAGATCTTTCGGCGTTTGTTTGGACTCTGGAAATTTTTTTTTTTTGTGTTTGTTTGACTTTTCGGAAAATGTTTTCCAAATTTTCGTGTAAGTTTGATTTTTAGGAAAATTAAGACATTTTCCAATGGAGGAAAATTTGTTTAACAAAAGTGATAACACTTGGGAAAACATTTTCCAAAATAATAGAAATTTTTTTGAAGAAATATTTTTCAAAAATTTTGTCTCAAGAAATTTTTTCCCGAGAAATTTTTTCGAGATTTTTTTTCCAAGATATTTTTTTTCGAGAAATTTTTTTCGTGAATTTTTTTTCCTAGAAATTTTTTTTCGAGAAATTTTTTTAGGAAAATTTTTTCTCAGAACTTTTTTGGAGAATTTTTTTCCAAGATATTTTTTTGGGGAAATTTTTTCCGAGAAATTTTTTCTGGAAATTTTTTTCCCGAAAAAGTTTTTCCCGGAAAAATTTTTTCGAGAAATTTTTTCCTTGAAATTTTTTTCCCAGAACATTTTTCGAGAAATTTTTTTCCCGAGAAATGTTTTTCCAGGAAAAATTTTTCAAGAAATTTTATTTCGTGAAATTTTTTCCGAGAAATTTTTTCTCGAGAAATTTCTCAAAAAAATATTTTGATGAAAATTTTCATGAAAAATCTTTTTTCAAGTTTTTTCTCAAATGAAGTTTTAACAAAAACTTTTTTAGAAAATAAAATTAAATATTTACTTTTATGAAAAACATTTTCCGTGGGAAAAATATCTTATAAGGAAAGTATTTTTCAAAAAACATTTTTCAAAAAAAATAATTTCTAAAAAAAAATCTTCCAGAAAAATATTTTTTAAAATGAAGTTATTTTTCGGCAAACAAACGTATTAATGTAACTTAAGATAGTCTGGAAAGGACTTATCCACATTAAAATTTAAATAATTAAACGCTACTCCCTCTATCTTTAATTTCATTTCTGATTTGTTGAATGACACAGGTATTTAGGCATGTAATGATTAGCAGTGAACTACAAAAATTTTAAACAAGCATTGGTAACTGAGATTAGCGTCAAATCTTGAATTACAAGGGGTCAATCCACAACTAACTATATCTACCAATAAGATTACAAGAGATTAATTGAAGAACCAATCAACTCTCAAATTTACATGCACAGAGATTATGTCAATTATACAAGAAAATTACACATATCAATACTACAACATTTTTAGAACTATAAATTGGAAAAAAAAAAAAAACCTCTGCATCATTGCTTTGCCCCCAATTGTTCAGAAATAAATTTTGCTTTCCCTTTTGA
The DNA here is from genome assembly GCA_036435485.1 of Saposhnikovia divaricata. Lineage (NCBI taxonomy): Eukaryota > Viridiplantae > Streptophyta > Magnoliopsida > Apiales > Apiaceae > Saposhnikovia > Saposhnikovia divaricata. Next base: position 66,225,571 of record CM071598.1, read on the forward strand.
TTTGAATCAGCCAGCAGATGGAGACAGAGAAGGGCAAACACATGAAGAAACAAATGGTCATCATCACAAAAAAGGCCAAAGCTCAGCTGTGACTCATGGATGCAAGTAGTCATGTGGCTTTGAACAACCAGACAGAGGGGAAACTTAAGCATGGTGCAATTCAAAAAGTGGCCAATCTATTCAATGTAACAACAAGAACAATCAGCACAATACGGAGCACTACAAGGAGGCAAAATGCAGCAGGTCAGGCATATAACATGGCAACAAAGGGTCATAACGCAGGGAGAAAAAGAATACAACTGCAACCTAATGCAATAACTGAGATAAGCATGGGGGACATAGTGTTGAGCCATACATGCCTATAGATAATGATAAAAAATACCACAAAACAGAAAATGTATCAAGGTATCGAAGCTGATGAATAAATCAGGAAGCCAACTGAAATGCAGATTACCTAAAGCAACATCTTGAGAATTGAACTCTGCAAACAGTTAGGAAGTATTTCTGCAACAAGCCTTAAGATGCTAAAATCAAGTATCAGTAATCAGAAGAGAGATTGTGGTAACCATGCAAGTAGTTTCGAGAAATCAAGAAAAGAAGAGTTCGAGAAGTCATTCGATAACTCTACAAAAAGGGTTTATTCGAGAAGTCCTAGTTCGAGAAGTCAGGTTGCTCCTGTGATCGAGAAGTCTGTAACATACACTAATCGAGAAGTCTACACAATAGGCTGTTCGAGAAGTCATTTAAGAACTCACAAAAAGGAACTATTCGATAAGTCAACATTCGAGAATTCAAGATTCATCTGTTCGAGAACTCAGCCTGGTTTCTTAATAATGCTAGAGTTTTCTAATGGAACATATCGAATGGAGATTAGACCCAGAATTACTTTGCAACCCGTGACTTATAGACAGTGGCGTATTACACAGATGATGTTACGAGTAGGGAGTCAAATTGTAAATATTTGAAGGCTTAAACTCTTCCAAGTGAAAGGTAAATCAGTCACTGTTTATCCGACTTCAAGGGCAACAATAAGAGTGGAAGCAACCTCCAACATGATTACACTACTACTGAAGAATTCAAAGGATACTTTGATGAATGCATAAAAATCAGCTATTTTATCTGGGAAGTTCAAGCACAGCTCAATAAGCAGAAAAGCTTATAGACTTTTGAAAAGATTATCTTTTTTATTAAAGCTACTTTCAGAGTTAAAGATCCGAAGCATAAAGATCTTTTGCATAAACCATCACGTGGGCTTAGAAGCTAAGTCAACTCAAGAACTTAGTAACTTATGAAGAAAGAAACATACACTGACTTGAAGCATGCTGGGACTGTCCAAATCAAGGAAAGAAGATCTTCAAGACAATTCCAGAAATGGCTACCACTTTAAGCATGTGTGTTGACAAGTTATACCAAAAATGTATCAGTACATTTCACGTAGCTTACTTGTCTTCATATAGTTTAAATAAGCTGTATGAGCAGCATAGTTTTATTAAGAAGAAAAATACTGAGCATAACGCACATTGCATTAGGTTTTCTTATAAACACTAAAACTTTGTAACCCGCAGCTGTGTATTTCTACACAAAAGTATTTTATTCAAATACAACCATCTGGTGGACCGAACAAACCCACCTGAGATTTTTATATCTTGTGTTGCATTTGTTTTAGATATAGTGTTTATCTTGTTTACTCTCAATTCTCATTAAATATTCGATCTTAAGAACTCACCAAGTCGAAAGAATTTAGTCGAGATTGTATTCAACCCCCCCTTCTACAATCTCGTGGTGCTTAACTGGGAAATAACAATTGGTATCAGAGCAAGCTTCTAACATACAAGAAGTCTTAAAGATCACCACCATGGGAAAGAAGGATACAGGCGTGAAAATACCAATCCTTGACAAAGATAATTATTTTCAGTGGAAAGTAAAGATGCATTTACATCTATTATCCATTGATGTAGGCTATGTAAACTGCATAGAAAAGGGTCCTCATATTCCTATGAAGGCTAATACTACAGTTGGAGAAGCAGCTGGAACTGGAGCTGCTGGAAGGCCTATTCCCAAATTGCCAGCAGAATTCACAGATGCAGACAAAGAGGAAGTCCAGAAGGACAAGAAGACCATGAACATACTATTCAATGGTATTGATCAAGACATGTTCGATAAAGTCATAAACTGCACCACTGCCAAACAAGTGTGGGACACTATACGAACATTCTGTGAAGGGACTGAGCAAGTTAGAGAGAATAAGAAACAACTCCTCATACAACAGTATGAACATTTTCACTTCAATTTAGGAGAAAGCTTAACTGATATATTTAGCAGGTTTCAGAAACTGTTAAATGGGTTAAAGCTGTATGGGAGAGTTTATGAAACTAAAGATTCCAACCTAAAATTTCTGAGGTCTTTACCTAAAGAATGGAAGCCAGTGATAGTCTCATTGAGGAATTCTCAACACTACAAAGATTTTACACTTGAGAGACTGTATGGAATTTAAAGACCTATGAGCTCGAGTTGCAACAAGATGAAGAAGTTGAGAAGAGCCAAAAGAAAGGTGGAACTGTAGCTTTGGTGGCCAATATTCCAACCAATCAAGATGGAGAGAAGATGAAGAATGTGGGAGCCACGCCAAGTCAAAGAACTTGTGAAGGTGGAGCTGGAACTAGCAAAGGTGAAGGCAAGATGATTGAAGAACTTGATGCATTGAGTGAGGATGAATCAGAAGATCTTGATGAATATTTGGCATTTTTGTCAATGAGTTTTTCAAAGTCAAAATTCAAGAAGAATCCAGCAGAAGCCGGGCAATTCAAAAAAAGCTATCAACCAAACAAAGATGTGGTTGAAAGGTCAAAGATCAAATGCTATAGCTGTGGAATTGCTGGTCACTTTGCCAATGAATGTAGAAAATCCAAGGCTGAGAAAGAGAAGAAATAGTTTGAGACTGTTGATTACAAAAAGAAATACTTTGATCTTCTCAAGCAAAAAGAAAGAGCATTTGTATCTAGAGATGATGATTAGGCAGCTGGAGGAGACTCAGATGCAGAGGAAGAGTTTGTCAATCTTGCACTTATGGCAAACGAGAATGATAAAGAGGCTAGTTCAACAACCAACCAGGTATACTCTACAAATCTAACTAAGCTTTCCAAAGATGAATGTGATAATGTTGTTAATGAAATGTCTAATGAATTGTATAACATGCATGTCACATTGAAATCACTTAACAAAGAAAACAACAAGATTAAAGATCTGAACATTAAGTTAGGTGATAGGAATACTCTGTTAGAGACTCAGCTAGTTGAGTTTGAAACAATGAAAAGAGATTGCCAGGATGCTAAGAATGTGTTTAAAAGAACAATTAAGAAAAGAACAAGAATTAATCGCTAAGTGGAAAGGATCAAAGGCTAAAACTGAAGAGATCTGTAATGTTCAAGGAGTTGATTCTTTCTAAAAATTAGCAGAAGCAAAGTTAGGAGTTGATGGGGAGACTGCTTCAGACAATGACTCAATGGATGAGGATTGTCCATTGAAGTTGAAACCTGTCAGCAAACTAACCTTACTTAATCTGAATAACCAATATGGACCTGTCAGCAAAAACTTTGTAGTGGGAGAGTGCAGCAAAACCAAGTCAGTTGAACAAGGAAACGTAGGCCACTTGTCCATCAATAAATTGAATGATAAGTTAGAAAAGACAGAACCAAAAGGTAAGGATAATAATAAGAATTGAAATGGCAAGGTAGGAATTAACAAACACAGCAACTACACACCTGATAAGTATGCTCCCAGGAAGGAATGTGTAAAATGTGATAGTGTTAATCATTTATCTGCCAACTGTAAAACTGTGAAAGATGCTTCTGTGCCTCGTATGCATATGTCTGTGCCTGCTATGAATGTTATGCCAAATATGTTTGTCCAACCTGCTCATGCATCTAGTCAGTATGCTAACATGCAATTCATGCATAATCCATATTACAGTGCTTTTAATATGCCTCAGTTGCCATGGATGATGAATAACATGTATGCACAGACTATGCCTAATTGTACATCAAGCTATAATGCATATGAACAAGTGGAACACCCTATTTTTCAAAGACCTACCCCAAGAGTTAAGGTTGATTTAACACAATCAGAACCCTTGGTTGGTAAGGGATTGAAGAATAAGAGAAAGGCTAACATGGCAGGACCCAAGGAAACTTGGGTACCAAAATCAACTTGATTTGATTTTGATGTGTGCAGGGAGAGACAAAAAATCTTTGGTATCTGGATAGTGGCTGTTCTACGAACATGACTGGAGATTCTACCATGCTCACTAAGTTTGAGGAGAGAGCTGGCCCTAGTATTACCTTTGGAGACAACAGCAAGGGATATACTAGATAATATGGCTTGATTTCACAAGGAAATGTTGTCATTGAAGAAGTAGTATTGGTTAATGGACTTAAGCACAATTTGCTTAGTATCAGTCAACTATGTGATAAAAATCAGAATTTCTGGTTTACATCTGAAGCTGGTGTTGTTTTCAAGAAAAATGACAACAAGGTAGTGATGACAGGAAACATGAAAGGAAATGTGTACATTGCTGACTTCAACTCAACGAGTGCCAACTCTGCTACATGCCTCTTCAGCAAGGCAAGCATGGATGAAGGATGGCTTTGGCACAAGAGACTTTCTCACTTAAGTTTTAAAGTTATGAATGAATTGGTCAAGAAGGATTTGGTTAGAGGAATTCCAAAATTGGAGTTATCCAAAGATGGACTATGTGATGCATGCCAGAAAGGGAAGCAAAGGAAGGCCTCTTTCAAATCCAAGTCAATGTCATCAATTGATCAACCCTTACAGCTACTGCACATGGATCTATTTGGACCAGTTAATGTGTTATCGATATCTAACAAGAAATATTGTCTTGTAATTGTTAATGATTTATCCAAATGCACTTGGACCTTCTTTCTGCATTCGAAAGATGAGGAAAGTAAAATCATTATCAAGCATATCAAGACAATCAACAACAATCCAGTCTTCAGAGTGAGAAGGATTAGAAGCGACAATGGGACTGAATTCAAGAATTCTGTGTTAAGAGATTTCTATGAAGAAGAAGTAATCACTCAAGAATTCTCTGCATCAAGGACACCACAACAAAATGGTGTAGTGGAGAGGAAGAACAGAACCCTTATTGAAGCCGCAAGGACTATGCTTGAAGAATCAAAGCTGCCAACATATTTCTAGGCTGAAGCTGTCAATACTGCATGCTACACTCAGAACATATCTTTGGTCAATCAAGCAAAAGGCATGACACCTTACCAACTATTCAAAGGCAAGAAGCCAACAATTAACTTTCTGCATGTATTTTGATGCAAATGTTTTATATTGAGGAACTATGGCGAGAGCCTTGGGAAATTTGATTCAAAGACAGATGAAGCTATCTTTGTTGGGTACTCAGCTGGAAAATCTTACAGAATCTACAACCTAAGACTTAACATTGTTATGAAATCCATACATGTTGTCTTCAACGACAAGAAAATATCTGGTCTTGTAGATGAAGGTTTTCATAAATTGCTCTCATTCTAGAATGAGACAAATGGTGAAGAAAGCGAAGATGATGATGAAGAGAGGTTATCGATCGGTGTAGAGAACAGACCTAGACCATCAGTTGAAGTGCAGAATGGACCATCTGTGGAAGAGCAACTCACACCATCTGTTGAAGATCACTTTGAAACAGCTGTTGAGAACCAAAGAGAAGTATCTGTTGAAAACTATGTTAGAACTCCACCCAACTCGAGGTCCATACACTCAGGGGGAGTTTCTCACAGTCAACACTCAACAACAAATCAAGATGGTCAACATAAAGAGAACGAAGTAACTTCATCAAGGTCAAGCTTACCACCACAAAGAAAAAGGACTAAGGATCACCCTTTTGAACTGATAATTGGTGACTCCAATGAAAAAGTCCAAACTAGAAGGGCAACCAGAGAAGAATGCTTGTACAGCAATTTTCTTTCTAAAGAAGAACCTAAAAAGGTTGAAGATGCTCTTCTAGATCCAGACTGGGTTTTAGCAATGCAAGAAGAGCTAAACCAGTTTAAAAGAAATAAAGTATGGAAACTTGTACCCAAACCAAAGGGCAAATCAGTGATTGACACTAAATGGGTATTCAAGAACAAGATGGACGAGAATGGCATAGTAACAAGAAATAAAGCTAGACTAGTTGCTAAAGGCTACTGTCAAGAAGAAGGAATTGACTTTGAAGAAACTTTTGCACCAGTGGCACGGTTAGAAGCAATCAGAATCTTCCTAGCCTATGCAGCTCATGCCAATTTCAAAGTCTATCAAATAGATGTCAAGAGTGCATTTCTAAACGGTATTCTGGAGGAGGAGGTGTATGTTAGTCAACCTCCTGGCTTTGAAGATCCAGACTTTCCAGAATATGTTTACTATTTGCTCAAAGCACTCTATGGCTTGAAGCAAGCACCTAGAGCCTGGTACGACACACTTTCACAGTTCCTCATAGAGAATCACTTCACCAGAGGTACTGTTGATAAAACTCTCTTTTATAGAGCTATCAATGGCTCTATAATACTTTTCCAAATTTATGTAGATGATATAATATTTGGGTTTACAGATGAGAAGCTTTGCAAAAGGTTTGCCAAACTTATGCAAAGTAAATATGAAATGAGTATGATGGGTGAATTAACTTATTTCCTTGGTTTACAATTTAAACAAGTAAATGAGGGAATCTTTATAAGTCAAACAAAATATTTTTTTGATCTTTTAAAGAGATTTGACTTAGCAGATTGCTCTTCTGCAAAAACACCTATGGCCACTGCCACTAAGATTGAGTTGAATACTAAGGAAAAGAAGTTGGACATTTCAAGCTATAGAGGCATGGTTGGATCTCTTTTGTATTTAACTGCTAGTAGACCTGATATTATGTTTGCTACATGTGCATGTGCTAGATTCCAAGTTGATCCTAGGGAATCTCATTTAGTAGCTATTAAAAGGATTTTCAGGTATCTCAAGGGAACACCAAACCTTGGCATTTGGTACCCTAGAGATTCTGGTTTTAATCTAATAGGCTATTCAGATGCAGATTATGCAGGTTGTAAGATGGATAGAAAAAGTACCACAGGCACCTGTCAACTCATTGGAAACAAGCTAGTCTCATGGTTCAGTAAGAAGCAAAATTCAGTTTCTACCACGATAGCAGAGGCTGAATATATAGCAACTGGAAGATGTTGTGCTCAGATTCTATGGATGAGGAATCAACTACTTGACTATGGTGTTAAAGTTGAGAAGATTCCAATCTTGTGTGACAACACTAGTGCTATTGACATATCTGAGAATCCAGTATAGCATTCTAGAACCAAGCATATAGACATTAGGTACCACTTCATCAGGGAGCATGTGATGGAAGGTATTGTGGAACTACACTTTGTTCCAAGTGAAAAACAATTGGTAGATATATTTACTAAAGCTCTGGATGAAGCAACTTTTTCGAGGTTGGTAAGTGAGCTTGGTATGTTAAATCTCTCATGATCCACAAATATTTGATCAATTGTTTTGCAGCCAGTGAATTTTATTCTCTGGATTTTATTTGTTTATATTTGCTTATTCTCATGATTACTCTGGAGATATCGAACACTTAATTTCCTAGAGATATCGAATGGTCAATATTTGAGTTATCGAATGAATGTTATGCTTGAGATGTCGATTATTTAATTTTCTAGAGATATCAAACTAGTTTTCTTGCTAGAGATATCGACTAGTCAAATAAGAGATATCGAATCAGTAAATGTTCAGATAATGGCGAATGATCGATATTTGAGATATCGAATGGATTACTTATTTTTTGATATTATTTAATTGTTTTATCATTTAGCCAGAATAATCGAATGCTTTGTGTGCTCTATTCTCTAAAATTATTTGTCTCGAGTTGATTAGACATAAGCTGTCAGACTTAAATGATTTTGGAACTAGTTACACACATAATATTTTGCTTTTTAGTGTGTCTAAATGATCTGTCAGGATTAGTCTAGGACACCGTGTAATCTCTTTTGCATGCGTTAGTATGTTTAAAGAGGTGTGACCTTTGCTTAACCTTACACCCGGTTTAACCCCTAGCTATTAAGTCGCATCTTTTAGACTTCTAGGTCTATAAATAGGCAGGGGTGGAAATCACTTACACTCACATTTTTCTTTGGAACCATCTTTTCTTTCTTCTCAACCTCTCAAAATGACGAAGAGCGTTCTCAAAATCTCTATGGAGGAGTTCGAGGCGCTTCCCTTCTACGAGAAGGTGCTAGCCCTTCAGGAGAAGATTGATGAGCTAATGGCCGAGGAGGAGAATGTCTCGAGTTGATTAGACTTAAGCTGTCAGACTTAAATGATTTTGGAACTAGTTACACACATAATATTTTGCTTTTTAGTGTCTCTAAATGATCTGTCAGGATTAGTCTAGGACACCGTGTAATCTCTTTTGCATGTGTTAGTGTGTTTAAAGAGGTGTGACCTTTGCTTAACCTTACACCCGGTTTAACCCCTAGTTATTAAGTCGCGTCTTTCAGACTTCTAGGTCTATAAATAGGCAGGGGTGGAAATCACTTAGACTCACACTTTTCTTTGGAACCCTCTTTTATTTCTTCTCAACCTCTCAAAATGACGAAGAGCATTCTCAAAATCTCTTTGGAGGAGTTCGAGGCGCTTCCCTTCTACGAGAAGGTGCTAGCCCTTCAGGAGAAGATTGATGAGCTAATGGCCGAGGAGGAGAAGGTCATAGCTGCCATGCGTGCAGCTTTGGCAGCTCTTCAAGCTCGCCGCCGGGGGGACTCCGTCGACGATCCAGCCACTGCTACCTAGTTAGTTTAGGTGGGGGCGGGAACGCCGTTTGTTTTTTTTTTGTTGTTTTTGTTTCAATGGTCTTTTGACCATTTATGTAATTATTATTTTTAAATGAAATGATCCTTTGTTTATCTATACTGTGTTCTGATGTTTATCTTGCTGATAGTATCGTTCTGCATGTGTCTGCAAATAATTTCAGTTCGATCTAATTACTCAAAACAACACTTAAATAAGATAAAGTTGGATTGTGCTTAAATCACCTTAGTTGTGTTAATAATCTAATCCATGTGGCTTAGTAAGTTTAATTCAACTTATGCGTAATTCTGTTCTTGCAAGTGATTAAGTACACATTTCATTAAGATAACTCCAATCTAACCAGTTTATTTCAATTCTACTTGACTCAAACTAACTAGATTGGTTGTTTATCTCAAGACCATGATTCATGTTGTTTTAATTCTAATTATAATATTCATCTAATCAGTCAGTGAGCTATAACAGCTACACAGTTCCATATTCATTTCTTGTTTGCAGTACTCAAGGACTTGAATTACCAACAGAAGATGATGATGTTATAGTGACCTTTTCACAAGAAAACTTGGGTAATCTATTTACCAGGTTCTTTACTTTTTCCATCTGCCATGTGGAAGCACCTAGAATTAATACTAATTTGAACTCTGCTTAAAACAGAATTAATTAGCTGAACCTGAACACATGAATTGGTAATTTTGGTTTCGCTGATTGAACTCTAACTTAAGTTGATTAATTAAGACATTAGGGTTAAATGCAACATTCTTGCAGATACTTAAATGATTATCCATGACTCCCTCTGCAACATTGTTTCTTTTTCCTAAGTACAGCTTCAAGAACATTGTCAACTTAATTCAAGATGCCAATGGTGTCACTTATTGCCAAGAGACTAAGCCTCCATACAGGACAGACTCTTAAAATAATCCACCCAGCTCAGGTACTGAGTTCTATCCTATCAGCACTTTGTTGTCCTTATATCATTGCCTTATTTAGCTGAAATGAGAATTGCTGGAATGTCCCCCAGATTCTCTACCCAATCAGTACACCACATATTCACTTTTTACCGTCTTTAACCCCCTCTACAGTTTCTCAACAAACTGTAGTTGACAAATTCTTGAATATCTTAACCTGAGGGGAGTGAACATGAGAAAAGTGAGGGTGAGGGAAGTGGTGAACATTAAGAAACCACAAGAACAAGGAAGGTAAGGGTGTGTAAAACCAGCCTAGCCATCCTATGTCTTCCCAAAAAGGCATATTTATTAAAAAGGACATCCACATTTCCAGTTTTAGTCTCTTAACAGACTTCAACTATTGAATTCAGTTCCCAACCGGGAACACACTTAGTGAGGGTGCGGGACACAGTTGTGCAACCTTCACATGCTTGATTTCTAGCCAGGAGTTAGTACAAGTTGCAGGGACACAGAGGGAGCACACACAGGTTACTCCACTAATTCTCAAATTCAGGTTGATGGATCTTCTATAAATGAGAGGATTCGGCCCCACTCATGGATACCTAATTTGTGAAACTGTAGCACTTCAACACTCACACCAAAACACTCTTGATTCTTTATGTTATTTCATGACGAAGCCTACACTCAAATTTTTATTCTCTGAGCTCTTAATAGGGCAGTCTGTTGAACACCAATGATCTATATCTATACATCTCTAATCTTTATGGAATTTTTATGATTCTCATTTATGATTGAGGGAAGGGGTAAAAAATAGGAGAGGCCTGGTTGCTCCAGGGCAAAAGGTGAGTATGTGTGCAAGAGTGGTCTCTTATTTCTTCCAGGAGAGCAAAAGGAGTTATTGAGTACTCCTTTAGTAAGGGAAGGTGAGTTGTGGAAAGTGAGCCAGGATGAGATCCTGATGCAAAAATAGAGAGATTAAGAGATAGAAATCCGAAGAGTGGTTTTTGTTATCATCACTCTCTGGATTTATACCTTTCTCTTGAAGACATAAATAGGGGGAGATTGTTGAGACATACATGCCTATAGATAATGATAACAAATACCACAAGACAGAAAATGAATCAAGGTATCGAAGCTGATGAATAAATCAGGAAGCCAACTGAAATGCATATTAACTAAAGCAACATCTTGAGAATGGAACTCTGCAAACAGTTAGGAAGCATTTCTGCAACAAGCCTTAAGATGCTAAAATCAAATATCAGTATTCAGAAGAGAGATTGTGGTAACCATGCAAGTAGTTTCGAGAAATCAAGAAAAGAAGAGTTTGAGAAGTCATTCGAGAACTCTACAAAAAGGGTTTATTCGAGAAGTCAGGCTGCTCCTTTGTTCGAGAAGACTGTACATACACTAATCGAGAAGTCTACACAATAAGCTGTTTGAGAAGTCATTTGAGAACTCACAAAAAGGAATTATTCGAGAAGTCAACATTCGAGAATTCAAGATTCATCTGTTCGAGAACTCAGCCTGGTTTCTTAATAATGCCATAGTTTTCTAATGGAACATATCGAATTGAGATTAGATCCAGAATTACTTTGCAACCCGTGACTTATAGACAGTGACCTATTACATAGAGGATGTTACGAGTAAGGAGTCAAATTGTAAATATTTGAAGGCTCAAACTCTTCCAAGTGAAAGGTGGAATCAGTCACTGTTTATCTGACTTCAAGGGCAATAATAAGAGTGGAAGCAACCTCCAACATGATTACAATACTCCTGAAGAATTCAAAGGATACTTTGATGAATGCATAAAGATCAACTATTTTATCTGGAAAGTTCAAGCACAGCTCAATAAGCAGAAAAACTTATTGACTTTCAAAAAGATTATCTTTTTGATTAAAGCTACTTTCAGAGTTAAAGATCCAAAACAAAAAGATCTTTTGCATAAAGCATCACGTGGGCTTGGAAGCTAAGTCAACTAAAGAACTTAGTAACTTATGAAGAAAGAAACATACACTGACTTGAAGCATGCTGGGACTGTTCAAATCAAGGAAAGAAGATCTTCAAGACAATTCTAGAAATGCTAACACTTTAAGCATATGTGTGTGACAAGTTATACTAAAAATGTATCAGTACATTTCACGTAGCTTACTTGTCTTCATATAGTTTAAATAAGCTGTATGAGCAGCATAGTTTTAGTAAGAAGAAAAACACTGAGCATAATGCACATTGCATTAGGTTTTCTTGTAAATACTAAAACTTTGTAACCCGCAGCTGTGTATTTCTACACAGAAGTATTTTCTTCAAATACAACCATCAGGTAGACCGAACAAACCCACCTGAGATTTTTATATCTTGTGTTGCATTTGTTTTAGACATATTGTTTATCTTGTTTACTTTCTGTTCTCATTAAATACTCGATCTTAAGAACTCACCAAGTCAAAAGAATTTAGTCGAGATTGTATTCAACCCCTCCTTCTACAATCTCGTGGTGTTTAACTGGGAAATAACGCATAGCATGCATAAGAGACTTGGTAGTACAGTTTAAAGTGTCTACAAGTACAGCAAACAGAATGATAAAGAGGGGACTCATTAAACCTCACACAAACCCTTTACATCCTGCTTTGAAAGAGGAAAACCTATTCCAAAGGGTTGAATGGGTTCTAAACCTGTTAATGGGAGACACACCAACAACAAAGAGGTAATATTATCCTATGTACAACTTTGTACACATTGATGAAAAGTGGTTTTATTTAAGCAAAAAATCACATAGGGTTTACCTAGAAAGAAATGAAAATGGCAAGTACAGGGCTGCCAAGTCAAGCAAATTCATACCCAAAGTTATGTTCGCAGCTGCTATAGCAAGACCAAGATTTAATACAGAAAATGAGTGCACCTTTGATGGGAAGATAGGTATCTTCCCATTCACTTACCAAGAACCAGCTAAGAGGGCTTCCAAATACAAAGCAAAGGGGATAGTTATCACCAAGATCGTTGAATCAGTTGGGAAAAAGGAAACAAGAAGCTTGTTAATCAATGATGTAATACCTGCAATCATGCAGAAATGGCCAATAACTGAAGGTCCAAAAACTAAATACATACAACAAGACAATGCAAGGACACATATAGCTCAAGATGACCTAGAGTGGCATCAAGTTCATCGTCAAGGGGACTTCACATTCATTCTTGTGCAACAACCACAAAAAAATACAGATTTAAATATTTTGGACTTGGGGTTTTTTTTAGAAGCATTCAATCTTTAATGCACAAAAAATGCCTAAAGATGTTGATGATATGTTGGAAGCAGTACATCAAGCATATTGTGAACTAGATGCAACAACACTGTGAAATGTATGGTTATCCTATCAATATGTCATGAATGAAGTGCTAAAAGTGAAAGGTTCCAATGATTACCTTGTGCCTCATGTTAATAAGAAGAAATTAGTAGCTGAGGGTAAGCTACCAGTTCAAGTCACTGTACCAATGTGGGCTGTCCATGAGGCATGAAATTACTTACATGGATCAACAGGTTAAGTGCAACAATGGGGACATGTAAGCTTAGTTTTGATTTTAATGTACTAGTGCTAAAAGTAAGCTTAGTGAAAGGCATATGATGTAGCCTATTTGTATTTCGAGGATTCAACTCAACTTAAACAAGAATGTAATAGTAAATAGTACATATACTGTCACAAGTAATCTCAGATTGTATTATCTGTCAAAAGAAAGAAGTCAAAGTCAATCTACCTTTTTGAGGTATACTACACTTGAAGAAGTTCATTCAGTTGATCAAGCATCAGTGGAGTAATCAAGACAGTGGTTTCTATTTATAGTGACAAGAGGTTCCTACAGTGACAGAATACAGATTATAAAGGTTTGAAAAAGAGTGAAGAAAAGGAAGACATGAACCACAACTTTAAAGTCTATATATGAAGAACAGTCATTGCGGTTAGTCACTCATGAACCAGACCGTGCATCGAGTGTCAACATTAAACAGTGATTATTCGTCATTAACTTCAGTGGTTCAAGCTATCAAGACTAGTAAAAGAGAAAATCATTGTGCAAGCAACAGAAGTGTTAAATTCATTAACCACAATGATTTTACTATCAAGTGGATAGGCTACGAGGAAAAAGAATTATCATAAAGAAATTCTAAGTGATATATTCTTAATGCTGAAACCCCGGTTAGAATTGTTGTATTTTTTGTTAATCAAAAGGAGTCCGGTTTCAGATCCTCAAGAGACCGTAGCTTACACCTGGACGGGTTATGAGAAAATAGAATTATCACAAAAATATGGAAAGTGATATATTCTTAAAGCTAGAATCCCGGTTAGAATTGATATATTTTTTGTTAAGCAAAAGGAGTCCAGTTCCAGACCGTCAGGTAACCGCAGCTTAGAGCTTAAAGATTTATTTATATTAATGAATATTTTATTTAATTAGAAAATTATATTTATAAATATCTAATAATATTAGATATTTATTTTTATAATTTCTAGATTAAAATAATTATTTATTAATTAAAGATTATAAGTTGTGCGGGTTAAAAAGCATTTCTACGGAGCTTACCATGATAAAACAAATTAAGACCACGGATTAAAAAGAAAGGAGCATGTGGTTTTCTTGTTTATTCAACCAATGGAAATCAGCCACGTGTCCAAAGAAGAAGTTGAAAATGGCAGGTGCGGTGGTTGTCGGCAAGGAATAAACAAAGTAAAGCAAAAGATGGCCAGGTGATTTGATTAATAAATAAAGAAAGTGGCCATGTTTTATTAAGACAATTGTCTTACCGATTGTCTTGTTAGTTTATTTTTAAACTAACAAGACAATTAAAAGATTGTCTTGGTAATGATTATTCTGAAAAGCTTTAAAAAAGGAGAATAAAAATCTGATTTGATTGTCTTGACGATTGTCTTGACAGTTCAAATCAGATTGTCTTGATAATGATCAAAAAGAAAAAGCTTCAGACAGAATGATAATTATTGATAAAGCAAGACAAATATCTCAAAAATTGATTGTCTTGCTGATTGTCTTGGTGGAAGCTGATTGTCTTGCCGATTGTATTGCCTATTGTCTTGGCAGTACAAATTTAGTGTCTTGGTGGTTCTGATTGTCTTGCCGATTGTCTTGGCAATACAAAATATTTTATAAAAGAGGCAGAAGCAATCAGATAGAAAAAAAAAGATAGAGCAGACACATCTTCACATTCTTCACAAATTCTCTCCGAGCTGAACAAGAGAAAGACCAAGAGAAATAGTTCTGTTCTTCAAATAAATTCCTGTAAATTATTTCTGAGCTCTATAATTAAATCTGAACCGATAGAAATTGTTTACTTGTAACGTTGGAACTATCTAGCGAGTTTTTACTCCTAGAACTTATCTCTCGAATTGCTTTTAGCATTCGATCTTTTTATTACAAATATAGAAAAGTTCATGTCGAATTTTCTATAGAATTTGTAATAATTAGTTGGTCATCAAACCATTGTAATTTGTACCCGTGTATTTAGACACACCCCATCAAGTTAATATAAATTTTATATTTAACTTGAATATCGGTATTCGTTTTATTCCGCATCAATTTGTTCTTGATTTAATATTTTAAGAAAAGAGCAAATTCGATTAAACGACATAGTTGTATTCAACCCCCCTTATACAAACTATTTTGGACCTAACAATTGGCATCAGAGCCTTTTGATTGACGCACAAATCAAGATCCTTATTTTTGTGGTCCTCCAATTGGTTTTCGAGTTTGTTGACCCATACAGAAATTAAATCCGGTATTAGACCAAAAAGTCAACTCCTCTATTTTCGATTTTTTAACCTTCAAAAAATTCAATACTTGAGATTTTTGAACTTTAAATAATTTGAACTTATTTTTGGATTCTTTAACTTTCAAAATTTTCAATTTTCAGATTTTTGAATTTTAAATAATCTAAATTTATTTTCGGATTCTTTAACCTTTAAAAATTCTCAATTTATGATATTTTGATTTTTAAACAATATGAGTTTATTTTCAATTGTTAATTAAATTGAATTTATTTTCAAATTGTTTAATCTTCAAAAATTTTCATTTTATGATATTTTTTATTGTTAAGTAATCTTAACTTATATTCGAATTTTTTAATTCTTGAAATGATTAATTCTTGGAAATTTTGATTTTTAAACAACTTGAGTTTATTTTCAAATTGTTTAATTTTCAAAATTTTTAATTCTTGATAATTTCGAATTTTAATTAACTTGAATTTATTTTCGGATTCTTTAACTCTAAAAAATTTCATTTCTTGAGTTTTTTTGATTCTTAATTAATTTGACTCTAATTTTGAATTTAAATTAATTTGAACTTACTTTCAGATTTTTTATTTCTCAAAAAAATTTTGAGTCCTTGAAGTTTTTGAATTTTAAATATTTTGAATTTATTCTAAGCCAATAGTTCTAAGAAGGTTGTTAGTTGAAGATTCCTACGAATTGTCAAAGATGATTTGAATCTTTTGAAGAAAATGAATTTTTCAATAAAATTAATTTCTACCTACTGAAGAAAAATTTGTGGAAGCTCCTCAAAATTATATCCATAGAATTCACTGGTTTTTCAGAAGTAGGAATGGAAGAGGTTTTAGTGGATAGAATTTTTCTCGAAGATTTGAATTAAGTCTATTGATTCTGTGATATACAAACACTAAGTGGATTGCTCCAATGTAACATCTACTACACTTAGTGGATTGTACCAAGAAATATCTTTCAAGGAATCAACAGAGATTTTAGAAAAGTGGAATCAAGGAGGTTTGAGAATGAACTAGACAGTTAGACATCTCAGTCAGGAATTAATGATGGAACCTCAGAACATACATGAAGAGTTACTAATTTAGAAAGAGTACAAATGTTTAATCCAGGAATTAGGCCTATCTATTCCGAAGCAGAAACTCTTCAGGATACAGTTCAAGAGGTGGCTACAAGACTGAGTTGGTGGAAAGAACAAACATGATAGTTGCAGTTATGAAAAGTTTTATGTGATAAGTAACTATCAAGGTGTGCAACATGGTACAGAATTCTGACAGACAAGGATGAATAGGGATTCATTAAATGAGATGAAACAGAAGCATCAGTGCAGAACTTATCTTGCTGAAGAAAAGAGTTGGGATGGATCAGATGATGATGAGAAGAGCATAATTAATATCTTGCCTTCATAGCAATCTCTGAAGATGATTCACCTCACATGTCTCAGGTATCAATTCTTCGAACTAGTGTAATATGTAATTCTCAGAAATTCAAAGCATGTTAAGATCTTAGTTTTTAATTATTATATCTTTGGTTAGAAGATCTTATTATGTGTATGAATATTTGTTGAATTTAATTAATTGCAATAGTGAGTTAGAAGTGTTCCTTAGACAATATCTCTCAATTCTTAAATGATATATGTCAAGCATATATGACCTCTGCTTAAGCTAGTTTCAGGATCCCCAGTAGAACAAGATTTGCTTATTCATTCTGAATTGTTTGTTAAGGTTAAAAAGTTTAAAAGATGGAATAATTACCTAGGGTGTCAGTAGAACATCAAGTCATTTGTAAAACTGACTTAGGTAATAGAGATTATATAATATAATATAACAATAGGAATGGATTGGATAGAATTAGTGATTAATTGTTAATTCTTCTATTCCATGCATGTTTAGAAAATTATTGAATATCTGTAAATCTATTTGCTACCTGTTACACAAGTGTACATAGGTTAAAGTAGATAGTACTGAATTTTCTAAAATGCATAACATGCCTAATTTGCATAATTCTTATCTGCAATGTTTTAATGCTGAAAGTATGCAATGTATTCTTATTATCATGCCTGCTTATTTCAAATGTCATAAATACATTTCCTAGTATTTGCATTGATCATAGAAAAAGCATGTTTAAGAATAACAATAAGGTACAGACTGCTAGTCCTCCTTATGTTAGGAAGGAACCATTATTCTCCTTGCTCAGTGAATATTTTGTCAATGACATTAAAAAGGAGAAATGGTCAGTCAAAGATAAGAATGAGCATGTTATGGTTAAAAATGTTGTTAACTCTAATAAAAGAGAAATCTCTAATCCATCTGGACCCAATTAAACGATTTGGGTACCAAGAACTTTTTATCCATTTGTGAATGTAGGGCTTAAGAGGTTAATCGATTATGCATTATTATTGATTTATTCAAAGCATATCATCGAAGAAAGAACCCTGCTATCAAATGTGAATGTGAAGACAGGCCAAGTGGTTTATCCCTTGGAGACAACAGCAAGGGTATGACCTAGGGTCAAGGCTATTCAATAGCTAAGGAATGTTGTCAGTAATAAAGCATCTTTTATAAGATGAAGAGCCTACTGTTCGAGGATTAAGGAAAGAGAACTTATCTGTAGCTGACATGGAATCTCAGTCAAAGGTGAAGTCAACAAGGTCAAATCTAAAGTTTCATCAGACAAGAGTTCAGCTATGACATAAGGAGCTCTCTCACCTGAATGTCATATCAAGAGATTCTTTCCTGGAAATCGAATCAGTAAAGGAAACTACCTCATCTGGAATTAAATTAAAATAAAATTATGAGGCATGTCATAAAGGGAAGTCAAAGAAACACCACACAGAAGTTCTACATCAAAGTAAAATATATTTTAGTACTGATGACTGATGACTTCTCTCAACAAACAAGTTGTTGTTCAGACAATCTGAAGACAAGACACCACTGATGGTGATTGATCACATCTTAAACCCTGATCCGTAAGAATTTTAGGAAGACCCCATAAGTATGAAGGAAATTGTTTTGCAAGATTAAATCGAAAGTGAGCATCCTAGCAATCAACTAATGCTCAAGAGGATAATTTCCATTGTTACTCAATAGAGTCAACAGCCTACAGGGTGATTGTTATTAATCAACAGAAGGTGATTGAAAGTCTTAGTGATGTTCAACAACTTCTAGTTCCCAGCTGTCAATGGTGATGGTGATTCAGATCCAAGAAATGTCAAACATGGAGAATCTTCATGTAAACCCAGCAGCAGCTTAGGGGGAGCAACAGAAGGATCAACTAGTCAACTCAACGCCACACTGAAAGTCAAAGGATACTATGAGAACATGTCTGCCAAGACAAAGAATGTTGACTCAATTAATTCTTTGTCCTAGTTCTTAGTGTTTCTAATGGTGGAAGTAAAAGACTTGCAGAGCTTCAAGTACTAATGATCATTTCTTTGTTTTCTTTTAGAAGAAACTAAGAAAGCTACAAAAGCTCTGAAAGATTCAGATTGAGTGATTGCAATGCAAGATGATCTCAATCACTACAAAAGGCAGATTGAAGGGAAGCTGGTATCCAGACCAAACAACAAGGCTGTATTTGCTATAAGGATAACCAGAAGTTTAACTGGATGTCAAGGCATTGTTATGAGGGACAAAGCCGAACTGGGTGCAAGGTTACAAGCTGATAAGACAGTATATCTAACAAGAAGCACCAGTGACAAGACTTGAGGATATCAGGCACCTGTTGTACATTCATGATCATAATGGACATCTGGACCAACTGAATCTGGATGCTAGAGGAATGTGAACAAGTGCACTCCTAGTTGGTGAGATAATTGAAAATCTCTACAGGTTAGTATGAACTGGTATCATCAGTCAAGCAAGCATGGAAGACATGGTATGACACCCAACCTATAATTTAATATTTGGTATCAATCTTTAACAGTTGGTATCTTTTAACAATTGGTGTCACATTTATAGAACTCTCTACATCTTTAGGCACAAACATAAATGATATATATGTGCAATGATATATTGATTATATTATATGTTGGTCTACTAACTATAAACTGGGATCAAAATATTTGCTATTTTGATGTTGGTAAAGTTGCAATTCTTTTGAATTACTTCATGCAAGCCAATAGAAGAATCATTTTAGGAGCTCAGGCAAGCCAAAAGAATAATTCTATTTGGAGCACAAGTAAGCCAAAAGAATGATGACAATAAAAGTAAGTCCAAGATCTTTTGTTTCTGTTCAGAAGATTCTAGACCTGTCAAGACTACATGCCAACACACCACTATAGCTGGCTTTTGACCTATTAGTTTGGACCTTACAAGTTGGTAATCAAAAATCTTAAGATGGACCCAAATCCAAGGAAATGGTACCCTAGAGATATTTGACCCAATAAGTTCAGGATCTACTAATTAGGACCTAATCAGGCTATAGAGGAATCATCAGCTCATTATCTTATTCAATTGCTATTTGATCACTTACACACATATTTTATTCTCAATTATGCAATTGTGCATAGTTCCAAGTGGATTCTTGAAAATCTATTCTTGTAGTTATTACAATTGATTTTCAGATGTCTTAATTTGGACCCAAATCTGCAGAGTTGGTACCCTAGAGACATCAGTTCTGACATGTTTTGCTGCATAGAGACAGATCAAATGAGTTGTACGAAAGTAGGAGAACACAAGGAAACAACTTCATCTCCAACAACTCTGTGGAACGCTCAAGGCTAAGCATCTTGCATAAGGTATCAATTCTTTTGAGAGAGCATGTCTTTAGTCAAGAATAACTTACAGACATGTTTGCTAAATCACTTGATAAAATTAATTTTTCAAGATTGGTTTGTAAACTTGGGATTTTATTAATGCTATATGAATTGTATATTCCATCTGTTAAGTAATTCTTAAGTAAGCTCACAAGTATTCAATTGTCTGTATCGAAAGGACTTGTGAACTTATTTACATCCAGACCTCACACTGAAAATTATCTGTTGAATGATTGCCATGTGTATAATTGCAATATATTTTAGTGGTGATTATTTAAGGATAATTTAAATACTTAAATGCTAAAATCTAACTCATAGAGATTTAGTATTTAATTATTTAATTATTTATTTTGATTTATATGGGTTACGGACTTGAAGCAATTCAATTTAGTATTTGCTCTCTACCTCATTTATCAAAATAAATCTGAATCATAACTAAATTGGACCTATCGGTCTTGGTCTTTAATTAGTTGTGAGATGTTAATTCTAGTGAATTTATCAATGCTCCATTTTTAGAAATTCACTATAATTAATATCATGGTTCTAACAATTGGTTGTATTGAAGTTTTGACTTATATCAGTTAATGATATTTAGTTAGAATTCTATTTACCAACTATTTGTGAGATATATTGGTATGTGTGAAATTACTTAGAACTCCTCTAAGTAATCATTGTTATATCTTTTACAATTCACTCATATTACTATGCATAGTATGAAAATTCTCTAAGTAGAACTATGGATATTGAAATATCTAAAGTGACCATTGTTCAGTTACTTGGAATAATTTTTATGCTTATTTGCAAGCTTCTAATCACTTTGATAATAAATGTTATATACTATGGATCAAGGTGTATAGGACTTAGAATATCATTTCTAAGATTGCAGACAAGAAAGCTTTGGTAATCGAGTCTTATTTATAGAACCAAGGTTGTCTACCAGTAAACAGTTGTTAGGAGCTAACAATTGTTATTATCGAGGAGTTGTCTTGAAGTCATAAGTTTGAAATGTTATTTCTTAAGAGCTTGTGTATTTCTTGTCAACTAGTTCCTCGTACTTATGAATATCAGTGAATGATGTTCTTAAGTAGTTAGATATTAATATTCATTCTGTCAATTGGTACTCAATGTAACAATTCAATCTTCACTAAATTGAATTTATCTTACAATAGATTGAATTTATCAAACAATTGGTATCATTGAATATTTAGTATTTAGCAGTGATTATTTATATCCTAGTTAAATTATGACGTGAAGCAATTCAATGGTTTATTTGCTCATAATTTAATTTTGGTAAAGTAATCATAAACACAATTACTAGCATTTTAAAGTATTTGATAAATACTAGCAGTTGGTATCAAATAGTAAAATATTTGTTTACTGACAATTGCTAGTTGTTCTGATACTTTATTGCAAACTAATTATGATGTATATATTATCTCTGATGATATTACTTAGGATTTATTCTGAGTAAATGTGTCTTATCTATAAATCATTAGTGTTAGTATAAATTAAGGTGTTCAACTTTCTAAGTAAGTGAGACTTAAAATTACATTCGGTCTCCTATCATATTTTGAAGTGGTGAAAATTTTCAAAATTGAATTCTCTAATTCTGGTTATACACCACTTTATATACATGATAGTTCTTAGAATATTTTTACATCCATCAGTCAATTACTTAGTTTATGTTGTGCTAAGTAATGAAGTGCTAAAGGAGAGACATTGGTTATCTGTACTTATGTACTTGGTAATCTTTGTTACCTAAACTACATTCAGTGCTTGTATGAGTCTTTTCACTAACTTTTGTGTTAAAGTTCTCTATACATAATAAGCACTTAAAGAAAATCTTTCTTTCTAAATTACTGCGAAGTCAAGAGTTTGTGTCTTTTAAAAATAAAACGACCTAGTTTTCATTAAAAGACATTATAATACATTGATTTATGCATAAATACAAACTCTTGCACATTAACAGTTTTTAAAAGAAAAACTGAATTTTTTCTACAGTTGTGATTGCTTATATTCTTTTTGAAGTCATAATTGTACATCATTTCTCTCATTGGATATAATGCATATGTTTTCACACAATGTTATGGTATTATGTAAATGCATTCTATCTCTATATTGCTCTATTGCTATGTGATGCAGGTTCAGCTCCTAGTGGAAGTTTTCTCATATTGTAAGTAATGAGGTTGTAAACCCAACAAATTCTATCCCGGACTATAAATCCAAATCTAAACACATCCTAACTTACCCCTGAAGTGGAAGTAACTTATTAGACTATAGGTCAATAAGGGAGTAACTGTACTTGATGCAACAAATAAGGATGTGAGGGATAGTAAACCCACAGCTCTACCTCTCAAGGAGAATAGATGTATATAACTTGAGGTATCTGTAAGCTCGCCTGCATTCTCCCAAAAGGATGCAGACCTGAAAATGGCACTAAAACATTCTCTGGATTCATTCTCTCAAAAGGATGAGTTTATTGAAATTCGCCTGTTGGCCAGGGCATGTGTTGGTAAGTCACTACCTCATACACAATACTAAAATACTTTCTATGTACAAGGTGAAATTGCACACACTAAGGACGAATTGACGGAAACAACTAATACTTCGACCATATTACGGTTAGGATTATAAGTTGAAGTTTCCTCAAAGAACCAAGAGTCTTCACAGACCTCGAGAGAAGGTATTGATCTCAATGCAAAATTCAACAAGATCATTATCTAACTCCCCAGAGGGAACATCTCTGGATCCTACGGGTATCGGATCCGACATAGGTGCGGATCGGCAACTTGTTAACTATGATTCAGATTTACCTGATGAGTTTAACAAGGTGATGTCTTCATAGACATTAGATGGAAACATGATTTTAATTCTAAGTTTTGATTTCATTGTTTACCTTCTCAGAATTCAAATCTGAAACCCACGAAAAGGGAAAATTTTTATTAACTTGTAGATTATGACTCAGATTCGTCTGACGAGTCTAACGAGGATCGGGGATTTGCCAACCCCCATTGCACCACCAGTGACCTCTCTAGAAGGGGCTATGGTGAATTTTCCTTACAGGTACACATGGATGTTGGAGCTATGAGAGATAAGAGTGATACACTAGTGAGCATGAGTGTAAACACTTGAGAGATGAGAGATGAGATCACTCATTTTAATTGATATGAGTGGAGAGATGAGCTAATCACTTGTGAGGTACACGAAACAGAATCACACACTCACAGTGAGGAAGAAAGATAAACACCAAATCTCATTCCCTATTCCCAAACAAAGTTTACTTACAAGATTTGGGAGATATAAGGAAATTGTCGGAAGAATTGGTTGTCAAGATGATCAATAGTGAGGCCATTCTATAATATCTAAAGGGCAAAGTTGATCAGTCTACATACTTCTATTCTGGAAGTCTTCATGAAAATCCTTCAACACAAGAAAAGCTTCTTTTCTTTATTGCAACATACAATGTTATATGTATGAAGAATCTGTTGTACTAAAGGTAAGAGGTAAGTTATAATTGAAAATATGGTATCATCTAATTTACATTTGGATGTTTGCAATAATTGAATGCTTGGAGGATTACTCAACTAAGGGGGAGAGATATACTGAAGAAGATATACTCAAAGATTGCCTTAGTAAAAGATACTCAACTAAGGGGGAGAGTATAAGCTTACCTTAGTGAGGGGGAGATTTTCTATCTAAGGGGGAGAGATATGAAAAAGGATATACCTTAGAAAGGGGGAGTATTCACCTTGTCAGGGGGAGATAGAAATATTCGCCTTATCAGGGGAGATGAAAAGCTTACCGTTATAAGGAGGAGTCATATCACCTTAGGTAGGGAGACATTAGGAAGGAGAGAAGTATGAAACGACAAAGAAGAATTCTTCAGTATGTGGTTGTCAAGTCATATTTTTACCACTGAAGGAATTCTAGTATCTGCTGATAATGTTCAATTTAAGATATAAAGGGTTATCAATCAGATATGTCATGAAATGAAGATGAGTTACTTAATGAAGATTTGTTCAGTGCTAGAGGAGCAGTCATCTATCAGTTCATCGATCAAGGATTCTGGAATTGTAATATCTAAACCAGAAATTTTTTTTGTATTATTTACTATAGCTCTTTAAAGCTTTATCTTCTTCTTGTTTGTAGTTGAGTTATCCTCTAGGTATTTGCTTGTTATTGTCTAACAAACAAATAGGGGGAGATTGAAAGGCATATGATGTAGCCTATTTGTATTTCGAGGATTCAACTCAACTTAAACAAGAATGTAATAGTAAATAGTACATATACTGTAACAAAGAATCTCAGATTGCATTATCTGTCAAAAGAAAGAAGACAAAGTCAATCTACCGTTTTGAGGTATACTACACTTGAAGAAGTTCATTCAGTTGATCAAGCATCAGTGGAGTAATCAAGACAGTGGTTTCTATTTATAGTGACAAGAGGTTCCTACAGTGACAGAATACAGATTATAAAGGTTTGAAAAAGAGTGAAGAAAAGGAAGACATGAACCACAACTTTAAAGTCTATGTTTGAAGAACAGTCATTGCGGTTAGTCACTCATGAACCAGACCGTGCATCGAGTGTCAACATTAAACAGTGGTTATTCGTCATTAACTTCAGTGGTTCAAGCTAGCAAGACTGGTAAAAGAGAAAATCATTATGCAAGCAACAGAAGTGTTAAATTCATTAACCACAATGATTTTACTATCAAGTGGGCAGGCTACGAGGAAAAAGAATTATCATAAAGAAATTCTAAGTGATATATTCTTAATGCTGAAACCCCGGTTAGAATTATTGTATTTTTTGCTAATCAAAAGGAGTCCGGTTTCAGATCCTTAAGAGACCGTAGCTTACACCTAGACGGGTTATGAGAAAATAGAATTATCACAAAAATATGGAAAGTGATATATTCTTAAAGCTGGAATCCCGGTTGGAATTGATATATTTTTTGTTAAGCAAAAGGAGTCTAGTTCCAGACCGTCAGGTAACCGCAGCTTAGAGCTTAAAGATTTATTTATATTAATAAATATTTTATTTAATTAGAAAATTATATTTATAAATATCTAATAATATTAGATATTTATTTTTATAATTTCTGGATTAAAATAATTATTTATTAATTAAAGATTATAAGTTGTTCGGGTTAAAAAGCATTTCTACGGAGCCTACCATGATAAAACAAATTAAGACCACGGATTAAAAAGAAAGGAGCATGTGGTTTTCTTGTTTATTCAACCAATGGAAATCAGCCACGTGTCCAAAGAAGAAGTTGAAAATGGCAGGTGCAGTGGTTGTCGGCAAGGAATAAACAAAGTAAAGCAAAAGATGGCCAGGTGATTTGATTAATAAATAAAGAAAGTGGCCAGGTTTTATTTAAGACAATTGTCTTACCGATTGTCTTGTTAGTTTATTTTTAAACTAACAAGACAATTAAAAGATTGTCTTGGTAATGATTATTCTGAAAAGCTTTAAAAAAGGAGAATAAAAATCTGATTTGATTGTCTTGACGATTGTCTTGACAGTTCAAATCAGATTGTCTTGATAATGATCAAAAAGAAAAAGCTTCAGACAGAATGATAATTATTGATAAAGCAAGACAAATATCTCAGAAATTGATTGTCTTGCCGATTGTCTTGGTGGAAGCTGATTGTCTTGCCGATTGTATTGCCTATTGTCTTGGCAGTACAAATTTAGTGTCTTGGTGGTTCTGATTGTCTTGCCGATTGTCTTGGCAATACAAAATATTTTATAAAAGAGGCAGAAGCAATCAGATAGAAAAAAAAAAGATAGAGCAGACACAACTTCACATTCTTCACAAATTCTCTCCGAGCTGAACAAGAGAAAGACCAAGAGAAATAGTGTTGTTCTTCAAATAAATTCCTGTAAATTATTTCTGAGCTCTATAATTAAATCTGAACCGATAGAAATTGTTTACTTGTAACGTTGGAACTATCTAGCGAGTTTTTACTCCTAGAACTTATCTCTCGAATTGCTTTTAGCATTCGATCTTTTTATTACAAATATAGAAAAGTTCATGTCGAATTTTCTATAGAATTTGTAATAATTAGTTGGTCATCAAACCATTGTAATTTGTACCCGTGTATTTAGACACACCCCATCAAGTTAATATAAATTTTATATTTAACTTGAATATCGGTATTCGTTTTATTCCGTATCAATTTGTTCTTGATTTAATATTTTAAGAAAAGATCAAATTCGATTAAACGACATAGTTTGTATTCAACCCCCCTTTTACAAACTATTTTGGACCTAACACTTAGTTTTAAGCAGTCCATGTATTAAAAGTAAGCTTAGTTCGAAGCAGTTCATGTATATGTAAGTACTTGATCTCAGATTGTCCCCAAGCATCATCGATAGCATCAACAACCACACTAAGCACACAAGCCTCCAATCAGTCAAAATTGGTTGCTTATGGCACACTAGGACAGTAATTGTGTCTCAGCAAAATGAACTATCATCATAGATCGAACTACAAAAACAAGCGATTAACTACACAAACAAGCAATAACATTTCTGATTTCTTGAATGACACAAGTATTTAAGAATGAAATGATTAGCAGTACACTACAAAAACATTCAAATGCATTGGGAACTGAGATTAGCGCCTAATCTTGAATTACAAAGGGCGAATCCACAACTAATTATATCCACCAAAATAAGATTACAAGCATCATACTACAAAAACAAGCGATTAACAAAAAAAAACCGATTAACAACACTGACAAGCTCATTTAACTACAAAAACAAGCATTTATTTACAAGAATGAGCATTTTACTACAAGAACGAGCGATTAACTGCAAGAACGAGCGATTAAAGACAAGAACGAGCGATTAAGAACAAAAAACAAGCGATTCAATATACAAACAAGCGATTAAGAACAAACAAACAAGCGATTAACTCCACAAACAAGCAATTAACTATAATTACAACAGCGGCCTCTTCAACTGGATCTGAAAAAAGAGGGGACAGAGGAGCATCATATTCATCCAAGGGGACTTGAATAACACTTCCATGCAACGGCGATCGAAGGTTTTGATCCACCGTCACATCCGATTAAGGCACCAATTTCTCAAAATTAGTTGGACCACATCTCAATCGAAGATATTCACGACTATAACTGTGTTCCCCATCACAACAATCACCTTTGTCACAATGATCGAGATCGGAGCACTCGTAGATAACCGTATTACCAGATTCATCATCGGAATCGGAAAACCCATAATGTAAACTCATGTTTTTGATAGAGTAATTAGGGTTTGGTGGCGGAGAATAGAGAGAAAAGAGGGACAAGAGAAAATAGATTAGGGTTATAGTGGGAATAAGTGAGGTATAAGTATAAAGTATAGTGGGAATAGGTGAGGGAGTATTTTTTTAAGAGTATAGTGTTTGTTTTTTTATGACCAAAAATCCATAGGGAAAATCGTGCCTCCTCAATTATTCATCCATACCTCGTGTACTACTCCTATGAGAATTTTTCAAAAATCGAGTTCGGGTCGTTTCAACTATGATTCAGTTCTGGACGACCCCAAATAAATGCGTATTCAATTTTGTAAATCTATTGGGACAAATTATGAAAAATTATCCAAAAAAAAGTTTCGCCTCGCTTTTTCCACCATACCTCGTGTTCTAACCCATATGAAAATTGTTCGAAAACCGAGTTCCAGTCATTTCAACTCCGATTCAGTTATGGACGACCCCAAAATGCGTATTCAATTTTACAAATCCATAGGGACAAATTATGAAAAAAGATCCAAAACCGTGCCTCCTCAATTATTCCTCCATACCTCGTGTTCTAACCCCTATGAGAATTGTTCGAAACCGAGTTCCAGTCATTTTAGCTCCGATTCAGTTATGGACGACCCCAAATAAATGCGTATTCAATTTTACAAATCCATAGGGACAAATTATGAAAAAAGATCCAAAACCGGGCCTCCTCAATTATTCCTCCATACCTCGTGTACTACTCCTATGAGAATTTTTCGAAAATCGAATTCGGGTCGTCAACTACGATTCAGTTCTGGACGACCCCAAATAAATGCGTATTCAATTTTATAAATCTATAGGGACAAATTATGATAAATTATCTAAAAAAAAGTTTCGCCTCGCTTTTTCCACCATACCTCGTGTTCTAACCCCTATGAGAATTGTTCAAAAACCGAGTTCCAGTCATTTCTGCTCCGATTCAGTTATGGACGATCCCAAATAAATGCGTATTCAATTTTACAAATCCATAGGGACAAATTATGAAAAAAGATCCAAAACCGTGCCTCCTCAATTATTAATCCATACCTCGTGTACTACTCCTATGAGAATTTTTCAAAAATCGAGTTCGGGTCGTTTCCACTACGATTCAGTTCTGGACGACCCCAAATAAATGCGTATTCAATTTTATAAATCTATTGGGACAAATTATGAAAAATTATCCAAAAAAAAGTTTCGCGTCGCTTTTTCCACCATACCTCGTGTTCTAACCCCTATGAGAATTGTTCGAAAACCGAGTTCCAGTCATTTCAGCTCCGATTCAGTTATGGATGACCCCAAAATGCGTCGAAATGATAGGGGAGGAAATGCAACAAGTACTCCAGGGAGGGGTGTAGAAGGATTACGTATAAGATGGATTTAGTGGCGTCAAATGGAAAAGATTGTTTGACTAGTTGGCAGCTGTATGTGTAAATGATACACTCAATGAACATGATTATTGGCTTTTAACTGGAGAGAAGGGGGTGGTTATTTGGCGTTTTGAAGGTACAGGAGTGTAATCGCGGGGTTGTAAATATGAAAAAATCGGTGTGTAAAGATAAAGGGTTTTGTGATGTTAGAAATGATCAGAGGCGTGCATGATTATGCCATGCATGGATGAGCAATTTATATGATACGTTGATCATCACCTCAATCAGGTGTCATGTGTATATATATATATATTTATATATATATATATGAGTTGCACTCAAGAACAATAAAGAAAAAAAGGTTTTTTAAAAAATTGTTTTTTTTAAACCTGACATGCTGTCAGCAATGATGACGTGGCATGCTGACGTGGCAATTTTTTTTTAAATTTTTTTTTTTTTTTGAAACTCTGAGCGGGATATACTGGGTATGTTTTGTTTGGTTTGGTTTAAAAATAATAAGAAGAAAAGTAATTTGAATTACTTTAAAAGAAAAGTAAGAAAAGTAAGGGATGGAATGAGTATAATATATGGGTGGTGATTTATGCACACTCTAAATTTATTTATGCACACCCTACTGATTTTTTTGACTAATATATCCTTGTCTTGTTCATTTTTCTTTTTTTATATTAACATTGATCATGTATGCTGATTACCATCCTCTAATTTCACTTGACTTCGGATTAAGCCATAACACTGTAGTGGGAGAATGCAACTGTAGTAGGAGATCGTTTTTGCTGTTGTAACGAATCGAGGATTTAGTTTCCTCTTTATTAATACTAGCTTATAACTCGTGCAAAGCACGAGTTATTTTTAATTTTTTTTAATTTACTTATAATTTAATATATATAATATTACACATTACTTTTAATATATTTGGAGAATTTAAATTTTAGATCTTTTAATAAATCTAAATTAATATGATATTGATGGGAATCGACTTCAACCTTTCTAGATAACATAATCTAGTGTTAATTTTATATTAAAATGTTGTTGGCGGGATTCGAACCTTTAACCTCCAACTTTTAGTATTGTTTTATCTAACGATCATGATCTATTTGAGTTAAAGATCTAACGGTTGTGAATGGGGATAACAAAAAATAGGAGGTAGTTACAAATTATACCCCTTTCGCTTATTATAGTATAGTATAGATATATGCCAGGTTATCCAAAAAAAAAGGCCATAATACTGATAAATAACTTATAGTATTTGGTAATTTTGTTCTTGAATTCTAAAATGATGGTTTTCGATTTTGTTTGTTTTAAAATTTTTATTGACCTTGTCCATTACTATGAGAATTTCCGGATGCTATCCATTTGCTCGTTGTCTAATAAAATTTGGATTGTTATAATCAAGAACTTGCAAAAGAGATAACTCGGATTCTTCATTTTCATGTGGTTTATCTCTCTTTTTTGGGTTAGGTTCTTTAATTGATCAATTGGTTTGATTTGTTCATCAATCAGGAATCGTAAAACTGAGCTTTGCATGTGAAGAGTATCAATATTAACATCAATAGGATTCAACAATGTACCAATTGCCCAGATAAAGAAGTTAGGGATATTTCTATCCAAAACAAATAAAAAATGTGCATAAATAAATTTGGGATGTGCATAAATTAGTAACGTAAATTATTTCCTCCGTCCTTTTTTAGTTGACACATTTGTAAAAAAAATTTGTCTCTAAATAGTTATCACATTTCTTGTTCCAATACATAGTTTTACCAATTTTTCCACATATACCCTTTATTGCTAATACCAAATGTTTTACTTTATATTTAATGTACACACTCATAACTCATCATTTAATGCTCAAACATGGAAACAAATTACATAATTAATTTTTCCTTAATATGTGTGTTTTCTGCAAATGTACCAATTAAATAGGGACGGAGGGAGTATTTATTTTCCTAAGAAAGTTCCTGAGTTGGGTTCCTTGCGACCAACCGAGGCCTCAAATATATTTGTAGAGTTCCCGAATGGTGGATTGATAAATGCTGAAAAGCTAAAAAATGGCGCAACGCATACATTTCCTCCACACTAAAACTTCCCTACGCAAATCGTTGTGCTCAACCACCCAGCTCCCATATCTCCAATCAACAACAGTCTCTGATCATCAAACACTCAAACAACTCCAAACACACCTCCAAAACCACAATACCACCACTGCCAAAAATTTATTAAAATCTCTCCTTCTCTCTAAATCACCCTCCCAAATTTACTCCATCTTCACTCACCCCTCACATTCTGTTAAACTCACTTTCTCCAATTTACTCTTATCTGTTTGTGCTGAATGTAAGTTACCCAATGAAGCTTTGGAGTGTTATGGTTTGGTTAGAAAAGATGGTGTGTTTCCTGCTCTTTGGGCTTTTAATCTTGTGTTGGAGTGTTTAGTGGGTGCTTCTAAGTACGATGAAGTGCTTGAAATTTTTCATCAGGTGGTTGAATTGGGTGTAAAGGTTGATGCGTTTAGTTATGGTAAAGCTGTGCAATCTGCGGTGAAGATGGGTGATTTGAAAAGGGGTTTGGAGTTGTTGGAGGTGATGAAGAGAGATGGGATGGGTGTGGGTGGCTTTGTTTATAATGTTTTGATTGGTGGGTTGTGCAAGGAGAGGAGGATTAAGGATGCACGGAAGCTGTTTGATGAAATGTCTGAGAGAGGGGTTGTGGCGAATAGGGTTGCTTATAATACGTTGATTGATGGGTATTGTAAGGCGGGGGATTTGGATGAGGCGTTTAGTGTGAGGGAGCTGATGAAGGTTAGTAATGTGGAGCCGAGTACTGTTACGTTTAACTCGTTACTTAGTGGACTTTGTCGGGCTCAGAGGGTGGAGGATGCGGAGAAGATGTTGAGGGAAATGGAGGATCATGGGTTTGTTCCGGATGGGTATACTTATAGTATAATATTTGATGGGCATTCGAGGAGTGGTAATGCAAATGCATCGCTAGATTTGTTTGACGAAACTGTTAAGAAGGGGATCAAGATTAATGACTATACTTGTAGCGTTTTGTTGAATACGTTATGTAAGAGCAGAAAAATGGAAAAAGTGGAGGAGATTTTGGGAAAGGTTACGGAGAGTGGACTTGTTCCTACTGAGGTGATGTATAACACGATTTTGAATGGGTACTGTCAGGTGGGGAATATGACAAAAGCAATCTCAACTATTGAGCAAATGGAAAGTATTCAATTAAAGCCAAGCGGTATCACTTTTAATTCGGTGATTAACAAGTTCTGTGACTTGGGTAATTTGGTCGAGGCAGATGAGTGGGTGAAGAGAATGACTCAGAAGGGTATTCCTCCGAATCTGCAAACGTATAATATCCTCATAGGTGGCTATGGACGAAAATGCCAATTTGATAGGTGTTTCCAAATTCTTGAGGAAATGGAAACTAATGGGTTGAAGCCTAATGTTTTAACCTACGGGTCTCTGATTAATTGTTTGTGCAAGGATTTTAGGCATCTTGAAGCTGAGCTCATGTGCGAGGATATGGTGAATAGAGGTGTTCTTCCAAATGCACAGATATATAACATACTTATAGATGGTTATTGCACAGTTGGAAAGTTGAATGATGCTTTTCGCTGTCTCAATGAGATGTCAGAAAAAAATGTTCTTCCCACAATTGTAACATACAATACACTCATAAATGGGCTTTGTAGAAAGGGTAAGGTAGTGGAAGCAGAAGAATTGACTAGTCAGATTCCAAGTAAAGGTTTATATCCTAATGTGATCACTTATAATTCCTTAATATCAGCATATGCGAAGGTTGGCAACAATCTAAAGGGTTTAGAATTGTATGAGAAGATGAAAACTTCTGGCTTAAAGCCGACCTTAATTACATATCATTTGCTAAGTAGCGGATTTATCAAAGATGGTCCACCGGTAGCTGAAAAATTGTTTCAAGAATTATTAGATAATAATTTGACTCCTGATCGAGTCATATACAATAAACTCATTAGTTGTTACGCAGAGCATAAAGATATTCACAAAGCATTTTCAATACACTGTCAGATGATAGATCAAGGAATTCAGCCTGACTGCTTCACTTACAATAGCTTAATTATGTGTAGGCTGAAAGAAGGAAAGATTAAGGAAGCTAAAGAACTTTTTGATGATATGAGAAACAAAGAGTTAGTTCCAAATGCTGACACTTATAACACACTTGTTGAGGGACATTGCAGAGTCGAGGATTTCAATGGTGCATATTTTTGGTACAGAGAAATGTCTGGAAAGGGCATAGTCCCTGGTGTTGACATTTGTAATGAGCTTATCTCTGGCCTAAGAGATGAAGGTAGATTAGAATATGTCGAAATTGTCTACTCTGAAATGAGAGTTAAAGGGTTGGTTGATAGTAGCACAGCTGAGGAGCTTTCTGCAGGTGTGAAACTATAGCTGCGGGATATGTTTTAGAGCGACGGGAGGCTATTTGTGGGGGGTGTTTCTTCAAAATGTTGTAATTTGGTGGAGAAATTCTGGACTCTAAAGGATTACGTGGTACGATTATATCGAATAAGCCTTTCTCGAATAAACATCCAGTTGCCTGTAAAGCTTCAGGTACTGTTTTATTCACACACTATTAAGAACTACTTACACTCGACCCACTTTTAGAGTCTGAAAAAGAACGGTGAATGCCTATTGCATGAAAATAATAAGCCATTTTATACATTGATTATTTTGTGTTTATAAATTTTCTATATACTCTGTATTGAAGTGTATATGGGGTAAGCTGAACAAGGAAGATTTTATAAAACAAAATTAGACCTCCCTTTTAATCCCATCCAAGTGTTTGCATTCCCCATCTCTGTGTCAATAGATGGAATCTAATCCGCTGTTTATCACATATTCAGTATTTCCTCACAATTATTTAATATGATTTGCTGCAAACTTTCATAGTTTGGGCATCTTGTTCATGCATTTAAATTGATGTGATACTTGCAGGTGATAGCAAATAGAGGACTTGAACTTCTGTCAACATCTTATATATTTAGTATTCTTGTGAGTTTCAATTCACTATGGTTATGTGAGTCTGTGACCATGCACAATCAGTCTGCTGCATTCTAAATTTTATTATCTTGTAATTTCAGGCAACGTCATTACTTTGTGTACTTGGTAGCTATTCTTCTAGTCAGAGTTCATCCCTGAAACCTTACGTCACAAGAAACAAAATCAATGACTGGTACTATCCATTATTCTGTTTTTGTTATTTCTATATCGTATAAATTTATTGCATAATATGGCTCTATTATGCTCTCATTAGGCCCGCATTCCGGATTCAATATGAAAAACAAGACAGGATATGATCTAATGCTAAAAAATAAAGGATAAAACAAATGTTAATTATGTTCCCTTTTCTTATATCCATCAGGTTGGCATGCCAAAAACAAGAAATGTTGTTATTTAATGATAAGATATTATTTATTCACAAATCACAACCAACGATTTTTTCTCCTATGTTCATATCCGCAGGTGCACAGACCATTTTTTTCCATTAGCAAAACCTAGAGACTCTTATAAACTAAACTGCAAAGATGATAGACTAAAGCTTGATTGAAGTTTTTTAGAACATAGTTATGCATCAGATATTAAATGTCTTCCCTCTTCCGTGACTTTATTGACATATCCAACTTTATCAAAATTATTATATATATCGTATTCATTGTGACGCCAATATCTATACTGTATTTGATATTCCCTTAACTGCATGTCTGGGCTTGAGCTGAGAAAGAAAGTGTTGACAGCAGTAGCACACTAGCACATAGCGGTTTTCATTTTAAATTAATGATCCATTAATACTGGTAGAAGAAAGGTTTTTGTAGTATCAAAAGATTTTGCATGTATCCACGAAAAAGTCATCTTTATCCACAGTACATGTCAAGGAAAGGTTATGTAAATTTTTTGATGCAACCTTATAAAAGCTGTACTTTTTTATATGCAATTATGCAAATACTTTATGAGTAATCAATAAATTAAAACTAACGACATGATTGATTCTTTCTCCAAATCCTTTGAATTCTAAACCTGCATATCTTGTTGCTCTAGCTGAGCTAAAAAGGTTGTATTCTTGTGTATTTGTATATTAGTGATGATAGGAATCCTGAATAATTTAATTTATGCTAATAACAAATAACGATTGACGTTGTGATCCATAACAGGTTAAGTGAAATATGTGTTACTTCTCATATAGGGGCCCCATGAATATATAGATAGTCTAGATATTACCAAACTATTTGCATTGTGTTTTCAGCATGTTTAAGTTGAGGATATTACTTCTGGTTTATTCATCTCAGTATGCTTGTCTGCACACATTCATCTTTATTTAATTTTGTTCATTTCATAGGTGGTTTGGGATACAACTGAATCCTCATTTCATGGGCATTGACCTCAAGTATGTAACAATCCTTATCATGTTAATATAATCTTTTATGATCGCTTGGTTAACAGTAAGACAATCATTGGTTTTAGTATAGAGCAATTACCTTAGTGTCGCCATTTGATGTTTTCTTTCTACACCCATCAGAGGTTTAGATTTATTGTCCTCTATTTTGGAATTTACTATTCTTGTTGGACATTGTCTCCAAAACGCTTGTTTCTATAGAAGTTTTTTTTTTTGTTGCGTAGATAGCTAGGATGGTTGATGCAATTTGGTATTTGTTATAACAATGAAATTGTGCATTTGTAGATTTTTCTTTGCTAGAGCTGGGATGATGGGATGGCTACTTATCAACCTCTCAGTTCTTGGAAAATGTTTGGAACACAGCAGTTTGAGCCAGTCAATGATTCTCTATCAACTATTCAGTCTGGTAATCTTCAATGATAAACTTTCCCTGATTAATGTAATCTGTTATGGGTCTTATGGATACTGACTTTTCTATCGCTTCACGTGTCTTTTCAGGTATACATTCTTGACTACTTTCTTTATGAAGAATATATGACATCCACGTAAGTTCATCTCCTGTTCTATTAAGAAAGACCAAGCTATAGTGTCATTCACTCATTCTCATCGCATTAGTGGCTAAAAAATTCTATATATAATTGTATATGTTCGTGAATCAGCAATGCAGAGAAATGCATCTATTGTTATATATTTGCAGTTATAAAATATTTTGCAAGTACTGAAATGAAAAGCTTCTGCTGCTTGGATTTCAGACTAGTGGTATACTATTTCTAGCAGCCTCAATATTTGAGTGATTGCTAATATACTCGCATACAAGTCACCTTTTGAAATTTCTATCTAAACTTCTATGGCTTAAGCGATGGATTTCTCTGCACATGCATATCTGTCAATTTTTTTAATGTGGTTTTTCTGCTGTCAGTTCTCAATTTCTATCTAAACCTACATGTAACCTAGTATGGTGTAATCCTTTATCCCTAGAGAACTATATGACCAAATATGAAGAATAATAGTGGAATTGACCCAATTAGGTGAAACATGACAACTTTTTGTGGAATTGTTTACTCTAAATGTTCCAGAAAAGTTCTTTTTCCTCTTAATCATACTCTATATATGACTAACCATCTGAGCTACAACATAGGTTCTGTTGTCCATCTGAATTATCTGTGATGTTTAATGATTTTGGTCTCTTTTCTAGGTGGGATATAATTGCAGAGAGAGTGGGCTTCATGCTAGTATTTGGAGATCTAGTTTGGATTCCCTTCACCTTCAGTATACAGGCATGTGGTCTTCACTTTGTTAGATAGAGCTACAGGCTGTGACTTTCAGGATATAAAAAATTTCAAAAGTTTAGTACTAAGATTTACTTTACCTACCTTCAGTAGTTTATATGACTGCTTCTAGTTGTCCTTATAAATCTGAATCTCTGTTTCTATCATCTCGACAAAGAGCTATTACACAATCATGAAGTGTCAACTAAGTATATTTTCTGCTTTCTTCTATAGGGTTGGTGGCTGTTGCATAATAAAGTGGAGCTAACAACAGCGGCTGTTATTGCAAATTGTTTTGTCTTTCTTATCGGGTAATATGTAAAATTATGAACGTGCTTGGTACGTGCGTGGCGCGTGCGTGGCACGTGCACGTTATTTGACGAAAAGTTGGTTCTTCACTTTTATTTAGAACGCAAGTCGCTATAATGTCCTTGCTAAACAGACAATGGTAATCATGTATTTTGAAGGTATATGGTGTTTAGAGGAGCTAACAAGCAGAAGCACGTTTTCAAAAAGAATCCTAAAGCACTAATATGGGGTAGACCTCCAAAAGTTATTGGAGGGAAGCTGCTTGTTTCTGGTTACTGGTACTCTATTTATCCAGTCTATTCTTTATGCTTTTAATCTCCACGTACACTGTATGAACTATCAACTAATATTTATCTAGATAAAAAACTATCAACTAATGAGTTGTTTCACATAGAATCGTGACTTTAGGAATCTTACTAGCAGTCTGATTTAAACCTCTACTGTTATGTTGATCTTAGGAGCATAATAAATATATATTTAGATCATAAATGCTATGCGCAGCCTACTACATTGCTATTACTGTAACTAGGTAATCAGATGCCATGATAATATAATCATGTTGATAGGTAAAGAAACTAGGGATTGATTTGTGTGTCACCTAAGGTGGGCATCTGCAGTAAATATGGTCCAACAGAGATAACTTTACATTAATGTTTAGTGTTTTAATGAGTTGCTTGTGGCATTTGACATTTTGGTCCTGTACGAACTCTAATTATTTGCAAACTTACCTTTATTCCCAAGTAGTAAAATTCTGTACCCAGTCTCTCTATGATGCTTTAGCTTGTGTTAACTCTTGGTTTTGGCTCTCATGAGCTTCCAATTAAATGTGTTGGTAGGGGAATCGCAAGGCACTTTAATTATTTTGGAGATTTGTTATTGGCATTGTCCTTCAGTTTGCCTTGTGGGACAAGGTAATATCCTCCCTTGTATCTTTGAAATTGCCGTATTTTGATTCATTTATAGATGTAAAGGATTAATAATCAAACCTTAAAATCTAAATGACTGCCTTTGCAGTTCCCCAATTCCATATTTCTACCCAGTATATCTCCTTATTTTGTTGATATGGAGGGAAAGAAGAGATGAAGCAAGGTGCGCAGAGAAGTATAAAGATGTATGGGCAGGATATTGTAGGGTGGTTCCCTGGAGAATACTCCCCTATGTTTATTAGCAGCAAAACTCACCTGCCACTCGACAATACAATTACTTTTCATGTACCTGAACTGAAAGTCATCCGACTGTGGACATGTTTGAGGTATCTTAAAACAAGTAACTTATGACTTAAAGTGGGTAAGTGCCATATTGATAAGTAAACTTTTAGTTATAAGTTATTTAGGTGTTCGGATAATTTTTCTTATAAGTTGATGACATGTTTGGTAAATTAAACTTCTAAGTTAAAAAAAAAATTTAATGTAAGTTAAAAGATTTTTCAAAAAAATGAATTTACTTTACAATAAATTTATTATATGATTTTAAAAACACAAATATATTATAAACATTATAACAATATAGGGAAATTATGATATAAACTTCATTTAAGAGGAATTATTAACATAAGATATAAGATAATTTTTTGAAATAAAGTCACAAATTTTAAAATTAAAAATACTAACAGAATGAAGAAATTAAAGTACTGAGAACTCAACAATTATATCAAAGATTGTGAAAATATACCTGATAATACATTCAAGATTCTAGTGAGAACATTAAAAATTACGAGTACAAAAAAATTAGGTCTAATAAGTGATAAGTTGGTTTGAATGTACCCATGACTCAGCTTTCACTTATGAACAAATAAGTTGTAAAAAAATTCATAAATCAAAATACCCAAACAGATGGACATAAGTGAAAACGAGCGTTTTATCCAAATAAGAAACTTATATGGTTAGCCAAACAGGTACTATATAAGTTCTTGAACAGCTGTCCTCTGGGGGAGGGGAATGGTCGCTTAACTTTGTACGAGTACCTTTGTTTCTTAATCTTCAACCCTAAAATTTTTTTATGAAAGTCTTTTATATCGTTTGATAGATCGGTGAAACCTTTATGTTCTAGCGAGAACGTTAAAAATTACGAGTACAAAAAAAATTAGGTCTAATAAGTGATAAGTTGGTTTGAATGTACCCATGACTCAGCTTTCACTTATGAACAGATAAATTGTAAAAAAATTCATAAATCAAAGTACCAAAACAGATGGACATAAGTGAAAACGAGCGTTTTGTCCAAATAAGAAACTTATATGGTTAGCCAAACAGGCATTATATAAGTTCTTGAACAGCTGTCCTTTGGGGGAGGGGAATGGTCGCTCAACTTTGTACGAGTACCTTTGTTTCTTAATCTTCAACCCTAAAAATTTTTTATGACAGTCTTTTATATCGTTTGATAGATCGGTAAAACCTTTATGTTGTGTTTGGTTGGGGAGATTGGATTGGAATGGAATGGAATGAACAAAATTACAAGGAAATAATGGAGATAAAAGAGAAGTTTTGTAAAAAAATGAGTGAGTGCAAATTTCTATGATAAGATTTGAGAATAAAATGAGTATGATGGAGAATGGGGCATTCCTTCTCAAAATGGTGGGTTTGAACTCTAGTGTAGGTGGTGAGGAATGAAATGGAGGAAGGAATGAAAAGTTTAAACTTTTACCTATTTTATAGTTAAATTGCATTTCATTCCATCTCATTTCTTTCATGTCAACCAAACACAACATTAGAACTTCTCCATTAGTGTTGGCTAAAATAATTAGCTAAAATGATATAAAATATTGATGATGTATAATTTGATGATTTTGTAAGGTATTGTATTGCAATGCAATTTGCTATAATAATTGATTACATTTTAAATATAGTATGTTATTATTATTTTAAGTTGTTAAAAATAAAATATCTCAATTCAATATGGTAATAGATGATGTGGAATTTTATTACAGATTTTAAAGGTTCGACAAATACAGTCAACATGAAGTGATTATCTAAAATTTTAGATAACAGCTATGTGCCGTTGGAGATGAATAATTTTTACATATTCTCCCAAATTTTATTTGGGGCAGTTCACAACCCTTTTTAACTAAGGGTTATTCATGGTTGGAGAAAACCAATATCAGGGGGATCTCCCCTAAGTTTATAAAAAATATTAGCTATAAAGTAAGGGGCCTCGCAGGGGCATTTTTGTAAATATCAATTTTTATCAATAATTTACACAAATACCCTTAAATTTGTATTGATTTTTTTTAATCTTAGGGTTCTAACCTGAGATCATCCTCAGGCACAT
Source organism: Saposhnikovia divaricata (assembly GCA_036435485.1). Taxonomy (NCBI): domain Eukaryota; kingdom Viridiplantae; phylum Streptophyta; class Magnoliopsida; order Apiales; family Apiaceae; genus Saposhnikovia; species Saposhnikovia divaricata. The sequence continues at coordinate 66,265,778 of CM071598.1, forward strand.
GAAACCCAATTTTGAATCTCTAACCATGCTAAACCCTTAACTATAATTATAGCCAATCTTTCCATGTTGTAGACCTATCAAAAGGTGTAACAAAATTATACATATAAATTTTATTAATATGACCAATACTGCTGGAGCATAACCTCTTATAGATTCGATAAAATTTAATCAAATGAATTAAATAGAACAATATAATGAATAATCTATTTTTCTATGAATATCAAATCATGACAATAATATAGAATGATCATTTTTTAAAACCAATTCACTGTTTGCATGGTCAAAAAAGTAGTTCAAGAATGTCATTTAATTATCCAATAACCGTGACCTTTTTTATTATGCATTTTTTTAGTTTGTAAGAGAATAAAATCAATCAAAAAAATTATTTTGTTTTCAAAGATTTTTTCCCCACAATACATGTATATTTCCCACTTTCAATGCAAAAATGTGAACAATTTTCCCCAATTACCCTTGTTGAAAATTTTACAGCAATAAATGATGAGTGAACAAGAATCTAAATTAGTTTATAATTTTATGAACGGTTTTTTTAATCTGTATCCTAAGAACTTAGTTGATAATTTGTGATTGGTTTATTTTCATTAATAATAATGGATCCCTTATGCACAAAAATTCCAATTAAAATTTGTCAACTCATAAAAAAGTGGTGTTGGAGTGTGTTATTGGGCACATTTATAAAATTAATACATTTATGATGGGTAAAAGGGGAAATATATCATCAATTTAAAGTTTTCTTAATAAGCATAAAAATTTGAAAAAAGTGGTATTATGGAACGGTGGGAATGATTTAAATTGTAAACCCGAACCATGATTTTAATTCAATTGTGATATTTACAAAAATAACTAATTTTTTAAAATATTTTCAAAAATACTATTTGAAGTTGCAAATGAGATTGCAATGAAGGTGAAAATCGGTTGCAAATGAGGGTATAAATATTATAAATGGAATTGCAAACCAAGTTATAAATATTAAAACCGCATTTTTGGAAAAAAAATTGTAACTTGGATATTTTTTAAAAAAATCCAAAAATAATTTACTATACAATCCTTTAGCATTCGAATCATCGTACTGAAAAGATTTCTACTCCCCCAGCGCACTAAAATCAAGAATCAAGCGTGATCACGTTTGGATTAAATTGCATAATTCATATAAATTGATTTGATTTTGAATTGATCCAAATTAAAATGAAAATATGATTCATGATTCTGTTTCAACTACTTTAAAAATCTGTGGATTATAAGTTAGTTTTGGTTTGATCTCGGCCCAATCCGATTTCAATTTGAACCACTATATATATATATATTGGTTAGCGTTCAAATAGAAACCAACCTTAAAATATAAACTAGAAACCTACACTAAATAAATTATATTTCATTTATTTTAATGACCTCGCTAGGGGCACCTTCACAAAAAACGTTTAAAATTCTTGGCTCTATTCAACAAAAATATAAAAAAAAAATTAAAAAAAGTTACTGTTCACGTGCCACGTCATCACGTGAACAGTAACTTTTTTTTAATTTTTTAAATTTTTTTATATTTTTGTTGAATAGAGACAATAATTTTAAACGTTTTTTGTATTGGAGTACCCCTAATTTGGTCATTAGATTAGCTTGAAATATTTAATTTAGGTTTAGTTTCTAGTTTCTATTCTAAGTTAGTTTCTATTAGAACAAGACCCTATATATATATAGGTCATTGTTCTATGAAGAACCATCTTACGTGGAGAACCAGTTATTCTATACTAATTTTTTATTCTATTACAGAACCAAATTTTTTTTTTTAGTTCTATAAAAAAAATTTGGTTCTAAAAAAAAAAAATTCTGGACAAAACTTACGTGGCATGTCTGCTGACGTGGCAGTGCCACGTTTTCACTGCTGACGTGGCAGTGCCATGCCATCAATGATGACATCATCGATGACGTGGCACTGCCACGTTAGCAGTGTTGACGTGGCAGCAGTGCTGACGTGGAAGGTGACGTGGCAGTGCAGTGATGACGTGGCAGTTTAGATATTTTTTATGAAAAAAAAATTGGTTCTGTTACAGAATTAGAATTTTTTTTTAAAAATATTGGTTCTACTACAGAATCATAGGGTTCTCCATGGTTCTCCACGTAAGGTTGTTCTCCATTGAGTATATATAGGCTAGTGATCAAATAGAAATCAAAGTTCAAATAGAAACTAGAAACCAACGCTAAATAAATTATATTTCATCTATTCTAAGGGTCCCGCCAGGGGTACCTTCACAAAAAATGTATAATAATCTAGGCTCCATTCAAAAAATAATAATACTGTTCACGCTGACGTCACTGCCACGTCAGCAGTGAACAGTTTTTTTTTTTTTTTTTTTTTTTTTGTTGAATGGAGCCTAGATTATTATACACTTTTCGTATTGGGTACCCCTAGTTTGGTGATTAAATTAGCTTCAAATGTTCGATTAGGGTTTGGTTTTTAGTTTCTATTCTAATTTGGTTTCTATTTGAGTAAGACCCTATATATATATATATATATATATATATATATATATATATATATATATATATATATATATATATATAATATAATATAATATAAAATATATTTATTATATAAATCACAAACTAAATTGCTGTTAAATCTTATCAATTATTCAATATCAACTTATCATACATATTAATCGATTATGTATTGCTCTCCTTCAAAATTATTGTGGAAGATTTTTGTACTGTATTATTTTTTGTCTTTACCCATATTTGTTACAACTAAATTGATCGTTAAATTATTAAACATAAGATTACTAAAGATAATCATATGTGAGTGAATTATTTTATTTTGAATAAATCATTTTTTTTTACTAATAATGGGTATTTAAAGAAATTAAATTCAAAAAGGAAAAAATTATAATATTTCCCAATTTTACTAATCAAGTTATGTTGCAAACTGTCAAAATTCGGTAATACAAATCTACTAAAACCGAAGTGATATGGATTTGTTGAATTACTAATTTTGAATTGATTTAAAATTTTTATGAACCATTACAATATGATTTGATTTCGATTTGATCTTTAATTCAAACTAGTTGATAAAGCCGCGATTCGCGGCGGCGTTACGATATTTTTAAAAAAATTTAATACATTTACGTTATATTATAATATTAATATTAAATTTTAATAATTAAATAATCTTTTCTAATGAATCAATTTCGTGTTAAATACGATTCTTTCGATTGAGCCGCTCTCTCGTTAAAACCGAAATCCCAACTTTTTAACATATATTATAAAGACTGCATGAGATTGTTCTTTTACTCATTATTCTTTTATTATGTTAACACGTCAATTCTTTTCTTTTTAAATACGGTGGCTTTTTTCATGACAATAGTATTTGATTTATGAATAAATTTTCCTAATATAAGTATAATTAACTTATATAAAAAATATATAATTTAAGAAGATCGTACTTTCTATAAAATATTTAATTATATGTCTGCTCTATATATTCAAACACCTATTCTAGTTCTAGTAGAACTTTTATTTATATATTTTTTCTATAAATTCAAACTCTTATTCTCTATAAATTCGAACTCCTATTCTGCTTCCAATAGAACTTTTAATCGTATGCCTTATAAATATTTATTATACTTTCAATAGAACTTCCAATCATATGTTTTTCCTATAAATTCGAACTCTTCTCCTTTATAAATTCGAACACCTATTCTACTTCTAATATGCTAATTGATATTTTCATATTTATTAGTGTTTAAAATTCTAGAAAATTAGAAAAATCGATTGAGACGATATTAGAGCGCCACCTAAACTCCCGCTATCCTCCTTTATATATAATAAAATAATAGATTGAACCTACCTATAACTAATACAATTTTGTTTTTTGTTTAGGAAGAATGAAGTGACTTCAAAAGTAATAAACAAAAATTAAAACTTATATAGTACAAATACAAAAGTGGAACATAAAGAAAAGTGCGAGTTTTATAAAAATATTTAAAATAATCTAAATGTAAACAACAATAAGCATTTAGGTAAAAAGTTTCTCCATTCATTACGATTTTATTATCCATTTTACTTTTTTCCATACATTTTAAGTCGCAAATTAAATACAGCTGCATAAGTTATTTTCAAAAAGAATTTTCTAGTAAAATTTAGTATTCAAACGATTATTCAAGACACAGATTAAAAATTGAATTACAAAATTTTATTTTTATAACGTAAAATGCTTTGTAAAAATCAAAGTGGATCGAAGGAATGGAATATTTATTAATTTACAGAATATTTACTATAGTATTTTTTATTATTACTGTAATTTATTTATGTATTTTTTTTCTAATGTTATTTAAATAATATACTTGAGATTTGTTTTAATTTCGGTTTTATAAATTTTAAATAATAGTTAAAATTGAAAATATATTTTCATTTAAAAATATATATATTTGATATGGGCTAAAAGTAAGTCCTAAAGACACATTTAATGTGGGATTAGTAAAACCTAGTGTGGTTCAAATACGAAGCCCATTAATGAGGTCCAAAACCCTAATTAAATATTAATTTCGTAATTAATATTGAGGTGATTAACAGCTCAGCAATAAGAGCCAAATAAGGACATTATCTCTACAAGGAGTAGCCTTCAAGGCACCCCATTCAACATAGAAACAGACTCTTATACAAGATAGGAGTCTAGAACCTTCTTCAAGGCGGTGACTTGTCCATCAAGTCTCCTAACCCTACTCTAAATCTTATGCTCCAAACGCCTATATAAGGGAATGACCCCTGATTCTCAGAACTACGTTGGCTTGATTCTCTAGCAATACAGAGATACGTAAGCATCTTGTGAGGACAATTTAGTCTCGGAGGCAAGAACAACCATTAAAGCTCGAAGCTCACCAACCCTAGCATTAAATACACACGAACCCTAGCCGCAATCTCAAACCCTCGTTTTTATTCCACAACATTTGGTGCCGTCTGTGGCAAAACAACATCAACCATGGTTCAAACACGAAGAACAACACCAGCCTCAACCGAGGCAACCACCGCTACCTCTGTTCCACCCATCGTCAATGAACAAGGGTCCGTACCCCAAATAATAGAGGCGATCACTCAAACTCAAGTTTCTTAACCCATAGGGACGACTCCCCACACCGAGAGAACTCTATCAGTGGTTGTCCACCCAAGGCAGGAGATTAACCAACTTCAGATGGTGGTCTCTCCTCTTATTAATCATCCACCACATATCTCCCCGCAAGCACGAATCCGACATATGGCTTGCCTAACTACCTCCTGAATACTCGAAGTGTTGAACCAAGCGGCCATGCCCTGTAGATACATGAGCCGTATCACCCTCCTTACATTTGAGGCTTGGGACCTGACCAAGGATATTATGACTACTTTGGTCCTTATTCATCTGAGGATGATGGTCGTGATCAAGCCCCGAGGAGGCGACGTCCAAGAAATGAGCCTATAAGGCGTACTCGACGAATCCATGATGGATCCCCAACGACAGCTGCTGAGAGAATCAAGGCTTATGAGGCCGAGATTCAAAAGCTGAAGGAAGACATAGCAAGAGAGAAACTAAGACAGAATCAGAGTCAGAATCAGAATCGAACTCCTCTAACTTCAGGAGAGATTCCTTTTGTTGATTTGGAAAGGCCTTCAAGGAGGCAAAGAAGGGCTGATGCCCCAATGGGAGGAGCTACAAGGGCAGAGGCCCCCAAGGGTGATCCCAAACATTTGATGCCACTTGGAGATCCTGATGATCCCACACCACCGTTCACTAAGAAGGTGATGAATGCTCACATCTCCAGAAAGTTCAAGATGCCCACCATCAAGGCTTATGATGGAACGGGTGATCCTGCAAATCACGTTAGGACGTTCTCAAATGCGCTGCTGTTGCAGCCTGCTAGTGATGCTCTCAAGTGTAGGGCGTTCCCTCAAACCCTAGCGGGCATGGCTCAAAGATGGTATAGCCGTCTACCTACAAATTCAATTGGATCTTTCAAGGAGTTGACCACGGTCTTTATCAACCAGTTTGTTAGTGGGAGAGTCCACGAAAAGAGTTCTGCATCCCTCATGAAGGTGATACAAGGAAAGAATGAGAACCTAAGGGACTACCTCAAGCGCTTCACCAAGGAGACGCTGAACATCCCCGACCTGGAAAACAAAGTAGCTATGATAGCCTTGGAGAATGGGACATCGAATATTTTATTTCAGATGTCATTAGCTAAGCATCCCCCTAAGAGCATGATCGAGCTCCCAAAAAGGGCGAGCAAATACATAAAGACTGAGGAAAGCATGGGGAAAACCGATGTCTCTACCGTAAGTGGTGAAGACGGGAACTCTAAGAAGCGAAAGACAGAGCAGGAGTATGATGCTAGGGACAAATATTCCCGAACTAGCAAGGACTCCGACTCTGCTCTAGGACCGAGGTTTGCTGAGTATGCAAGGTTGAACACTCCAAGGAGTCGAATCTTGTTAGATATTGAAAAGGATAAGGATTTCCGATGGCCGAAGCCACTCAGGGGGGATCCCTAAAAAAGAAACAAGAATCAATATTGCAGATTACACAAGGATGTGGGGCATGACACTGAGAATTACAAGCAACTCAAAGATGAGATCGAATTCTTGATCCGTAGAGGGAAGCTGAGCCACTTCACTAAGGGTGAAGATCGTGGTAATCAGAGAAGAGAGTATGATAGGAGCGACGATGGCCGAGATCGCAACCCATAGCCCCGAGGGCTAGTAATCAACAAGATCTCAGGAGGCCTGATCGCGGTCAGGATAACAAAGAATTCTTGAAATGCTTATGCCAGAGAAGTAATGCACATTGTTGGAGAAACACCGAAGCGTGCAAGAACTGAAGTAGCAATCAGATTCGATGATTCAGACCTTGAAGGGGTGAAGTTCCCCCATGACGACACGTTGGTCATAACTCCTGTGATTGGAAACTCAGAGGTGAAGCGAGTCTTGATAGACAATGGAGCTTCCGTCAACATTCTATTTCATGATGTGTTTGTGAAGATGGGGTACAATGATTCTCAGTTGACCCCTAATAATATGCCTATATATGGATTTAATGGAGTAGAATCCAAAGTTGAAGGGACTATTCAGTTGCCTGTAACTGTTGGACAAGAGCCCAAGGAGGCCACTCAGATGTTGAACTTCCTGGTAATCAAGGCGGCTTCAACATACAACGCTATCCTCGAAAGGACTGGACTTCATGCATTCAAGGCTGTTGCCTCAACTTATCATATGAAGATCAAGTTCCCAACCGGGAATGACGTTGGAGAACATAAAGGTGATCAGAAGATGGCACGAAGCTGTTATGTAGCCTCATTAAGGCCTGATGGAGTCGGGGGGTAGCTCCTCCCGAGTGAAGACATGAAGGTCTGTGGTGACGAAGACATGGATGCCCCAAAGTTTACTATGTTTTAAACTATGCTATTAGGACGTGGGTTCATATTTATTAGGAAAAGTAGAAATAAGGTTCGATGAAACCATTCCAGGGCTTATTGCCCCGAGTAGGACAATAGTACTCTATGTATGGGTTGAACCGATTTTAGATTATTAATGCAAGTTTCTTTTTCATTCATTGATTAGTTGATTTTATGTGCCAAGCACCTGATGTGTGTAAGTCAAGATGACCAAGTACTGAAAATAAAAGAATCTTTGAATGAAAACAAGCACATGCATAGAAAAAGATCCCGAAGGATCAACAATTAGATTACAATACAATCGAATTAAAGCTTAAATCCTTGAAGGACCCTGGATAAAAGACAAACGTTGAAGTCCTGATGGACCACCCGCTGAAGAAACGTATTGCATATCCCGAAAGCCAATGAAAGGCTAAACAAGTGGGAAATTGAGTTAGGAGATTTTGACATCACATATAAGCTTCGGACGGCCATCAAAGCTCAGGTGTTAACTGACTTCGTGGTTGAATGTACCATTAACAAGCAAGAAGTCGGGGGGAAAGAGGTAGTAACCCAAGAGGGCAAAGAACGAGAAAACAAGAGTAAAGATGAAAACATGACCCTGAAAGAATAGTGGGTGTTCTGTTTTGACGGAGCGTCAAAAACAAAATCGAGAAGATTAGCTAAAAGGCTTGAAGCCTTGAACTTCAAATCTCAACACATAATTTAAGCCTTGGTGGCCAACAAGGCTTGTAAGCCTCCAATCGAGCTAGTCGTTTGAATTCAAGGTTTCGAATCAAGGATTCAGCAGACAAGTTAAGGCCTGAAGGTCACAAAAATTAAGAAACAGGTCGTTTGAAGGTTCCACATGAATCTCAAAAATTCGGAAATAATAAGGCTAGGAGTCCAATAAAAGCCAAAAAACCGCCCATAAATGAAAATTGGCCCAAAAGATAGGAGCCTAGAACACCAATGCCTAGGAAGCTCAATCTCCTCGGCGTTGGATCAAATAAGGCCTCCTTGACGGGGATACCCACGCCAAGACTGTAGTAACAAGTGAAGGGTATTAAAGTACCCACACCAAAAAGTCTTAAAATACCTAGGCGTTGAATAAAGAGTCTCCTTGGTGGGGATACCCACGCCAAGGATAAACTAACAAATCATGAGCAACTCCACCGCCCAGGAGAACAAATTCCCTTGGCGTGGGTATGAAAGAAGCCTCCTAGGTGGGGATACCCACGCCTAGGACAGAGTGACAAAATGAAGGTAGAGAACACCCTAGTCTAGGAAGACAATTCTTGTGGGCGTGAGTAGAAAAAAGACCTCCTAGACTGGCATACCCACACCTAGGATGGTTTGATAAAAGAAATAGGAATATCCCCGCCCAGGAGGCTAAATCTCCTAGGCGTTGAAACCAAAAAGGGCTCCTAGGCGGGGGTACCCACGCCCAGAGCTCCTCTCCAAACGACAAGCATTTTTTGAGAATTAAAAAAGGAATTAATCCTTAAAAATTTTGAAAATAGGCTAGTAATGATGATAAAATAGGTAAACATAGCTATTAAATCAAGAAATGATAAGGAAATAATTTATAAAATTATTTTAGAGGCATGAGGCCCAATATTTTATTTTTGGTAATGATTATCGAAAATAAAAATATATTAAACCCGAAGGTTCAAAAAAAAAAGAGGAGAAAAAGAGCCACACCACCCATGCCTTTTCCCCCAGACGTTGATAGCAATTGGTCTCCTGGGCGGCCATACCCACACCCAGGGTGGATTTACAAACTGACCATATTTTCTTGTTAAAAAAAAAAGAATTTTGAAATCACGCATGCCATGCACCAGGCCTTCCCTAGGCGTTGAAAGGTGTTCTCCTGGCCCTGGGCGGCTATACCCCCCCGCCTAGGGTGGAACAACAAGCTGACCCCTATTTTTTTTAATAAAGTGTAATATATTATTTTAGAAATTATTTCATTAATTTTTGAAAAACGGGAAAATAGGTAAAAATACCTATAAAAATTCTAGAAAATTAAGAAATAATTTGTAAAATTATATCTAAGGCATGGAGCCCAAATATTTTATTTTTGGTACTTCATCAAAAATAAATAAAGTACCTGTTGGTACCCAAAAATTCTAAAAAATAGGAGATAATTATTAAATTATTTTCCAAAAAAGGGGAAAAAACTGGAAATTAAATTCCAAAAATGTAAGAACCCTAATTTTTGGTAATATTTTCTTTTATTTAATATCATGTGACATTGTCAAATTGGAACCTTTCTAGTCATCCCTGTTGATTAATGGAATTGATTGTCTGAGAAACTATGTTGTTGCATTCACTATGTAAGGTAAAAGGAAAATGGTGAAGGCAAGAGTTTTATTGTTAGAAAGATTTATAAAACTTGGGATTTGAGAATGATTAGAGTATTAAAAGATTTATTAAGGATTATGACGAGGAATTATGGACATTCGAGGAATTTACACAATTAAGTATTTAAGGAATTATAGGGAAATCTCCACGCGACAAAATATTATTACGAGAGATTAATTAAGATACGATACGAATTAAAGATTAAATGACAAGCATTGGTGGAAGAATAATGATACAAGGAGTTAGGAATAAGCAAACTAGTTAACCAAATGGAAGAGGAATAGTAACTAGTTACATTGCTTTTCAAAAAGAGGAGACAAGAAGTACAAGGAGCTATACCATGCTAGTACCTTGCCTATACATACAACATTATGTATCACCCAACCTCACTTTATCAATTATTCACCAAACAACAAAAAATCAAAAACTAAAAACACTCTCCCCCCCTTGGAAGATTGCTCTCGGCCAAGAACAAAAAGGGAGAAGAAAAATTCTTCTTCCTCCATTTCCCATCACTCATAAATCAAGACATAATTCCTAGGCCCTCACCATCATCTAAGCAAGGTATGTTAAGAGTTTCAAGCCCTTTCATCCATCCAAATTCAAGTTATAAATTGTTAAAGATTTGGTGAATAGTAACCATGTTTGGTTTTTCTTTTAGATCTTGGATTATAAGGGTTGTAGGAGACCATTCAAGGTGTTCTTGAGTTTTGTAAGGCTTACCCAAGGCTCCTAGGTACTCAAGAAGGTATAAAAATCATGAACCCTTTTGGCCATGTAGTGTTTATAATGTTTGGTGATAGATCCATGTGTTTTAGTGTTAATCTTGGTTGTATAAGTAATGGATGACATGGATCTTGAGTTTTGATGTTGTGATTGTGATTTTTATGATTGTGGATAGTATATGTATCTCCATGAATGTTATAAAGCATGAACTAAGTGAATTGGGTATTGGTTGTGTTGTGGAATTGAGAGAATTGGTTGATCTAAGTGATACATGCTTGCTGAGTTTTTCCAGGAACATTGACCTGTCTTGTAACATGGTTTTGAACCCTCAAATCCTGTCCCCTGAGGTCCTACCATATATTGTTGGAAAGATATTTGAATGTAGTTTCTGGAAATGTAAGGTTCATGACTAGGTGATGTATATATTTTAAGTTATGGCCGGAGAAGTAAGTTGTGTTTCTGGATTCCGGACTGCACTAAGTGACCCCCTTGTGAACCTTGTTTAAACCCCTAAAAATATATGTGGGATCATGGAAAAAATTTGAGAAGTTAGGGAATGCAGTGGTGAAGACTACCCAAAAAGAATTGGATTAAAATATGAATTTTTGAATTTTATAAAAATGCTAGAGTAAATTTCGCGCAAGGGAAAAAGTCGTTAGTGGAGCATAATTCTAGGGGTAATGGTTATGATTCGAATGTGGTAACTAAATTAAGTCGAATAAGTGACGAGCGTAATCGAGTGATGACATGAACCTATAGTGGGGCTAGAGTGTCATAAGACGAAGTCATTAAGTTAATTTCGTACCCCCCTAAAACCCCGTAATTAAAGAGATATTGTTAAGGTACTAACGAGCGGTTATTGCTTATGTATAGATCGTTCCACTCCGCACGCTCGACCACCCCAACCAAACCAAGGAAAGTTTACTTTTCAAAACTTATACATATACAAGGACTTTCACTGTTGTGTTTGTAGTTTTCAATCATATCAAATGTTATGTTTATCGAAGTATTGATGCAATTGAGATTGTATAAGTACATATATGTTTGTACCCCTTGAACTTAGATTGAAATGTTTTCCTCGGACAACGACTCTAGCAATAGAGGTCGTAGCGGTCCGTATATACTATTGACCGGGGAGCGGTATATTATTATATCGTAACTAGATTGCGAAAACCCGAAGGGTCATTCGGGGAGTATCGTATACTCAAGTAATTATTTTTATATCTTCGTAAATACTCGAAACCCTATCTTGGATTAAAAGTTTATTTTATTAAATAATTATTTTATTAATTATTAATGTTAAATCTTAAAATATCATTTATTAATTGTTGTTCATTATCTTAAAGACAAAGTTAATCCAAGATACCTTTAATACTTTCAAACTCGAGCTCTTTCGAACTAAAAACATTTTCGAAAACCCCCAGTCAGGTTCTGCTTCTTGTATGATTTCACTGATGTCGGACCTCAATTACTCTGTTTTCAATCAAAATCAAGTTTTCAAAAGAAAAAGAAAAAGGGACTCTGGCAGGTGTGGGAACCGTTGACGAACGATTCCCGAGATGTGTAAGCGGCCGTGAGCCAGGCGGTCCATCAAATATTATTCCGGCCCAGGTGTTGCCGAAGGATGATTACGGATGTAGTTTTCATCGAGGGTGATTACGGATGTAGTTTTCACCCGGGGATAGTTACGGATGTAGTTTCTATCCTTCTACCGGTAGAGAAGACCCGCGGATTATTGGACTTGGATGTGGCGACTGATCATCGTCAATCCTTGTCAGGTTTTTATGTTTTCTTCCAGTCCCATCCTCCACTTTGGAAAAATACTCAAACACTGCTTCTTGGGCCTAAGTGCCAAGTTGCTGATAGTGTGGTTTTTGATGAGAAAATATCGACATCGTGCAGTATCTAGAACTGCAAGATTTTCTATAAAGATTGGCACGTGTTAGTGCACTCTTGCAATTGTTCAAAGAATGAAATGTTTTTGTATTAGAAACCTTCTAAGCTAATGGAAGGAAAGAGGTTTGCAATGATGTGTTCCTTGTACAGTATGTTAATCGTAGAGTGTTTTGCCGAAAATGATATACTCATATGTATATATTTTCAAACTTGAGATATATTGAAATGGGAACCTTATAAAGGGTTCATATGTTATTCTTAAAGCTCCTTAGTGAGTATAGATGTTTTATTTAAACTCGGACATATACATTGTCCAAGTATGTTTTGAAATCTGAGATATATACCCATATAGTTGGGAATGTTTTCGAAATAAACCACATTATTATTTTGCAAAATGGTGAACTTGTTGAGCATTATGTAGCTCATTCTTGCTTTATAAAAACTTTTCAGAAAGGGAAGAATCTGGCCGATTAACTCCGCACCAGCAGAAGAGGAGTAGAAGATTTACCACGGAGATGATTTAGTTCCTGATAAATACTACAGAGTAGTCTGATAGGTTTTCAACTGTAATAGTAAGACTTGTCTTCAAGTATAGTTGTATAAGTGGAATTGCGTAAGACTCTGATTTGTACAAATAAATTGTAATATTTAGTGGCACTTTTGATTATCGTTTCTGAGGCTCTAACTTGTTTGTGCTTAAGATTGAGGTCTGGAAGGATGTATTGTGGAGTTGTGCAGTTAATACGGGTATGATATGGTTGGATGGTGATGTGACGACCTGAATCTTTGACCTCAGATTTGGGGGCGTTACAAAAAATCCCAGAAAAATATAAAAATAATTTCTAAATTATTTTATGCTTGAAGCACAATTTAATATTTTTATTGATAAGTCAAAAATAATAAAAAATACCTGTGGGTACACGAAAAATTCCTAAAATATTAGGAATAATTGAAATAAATACATGTGGGTACATTGAAATTCCTCAAATATTAGGAATAGTACAGAAAAATATGAGGAAAATTTTAGAAATATTTCTTTGACAAATTGAGAGATAATTTATGCTAATAATGCATAAAATCTCTATAAAAGTGCCGAAATTGCTAAAAGCAAGCACAAGTTAGCCTCTAATAAGGCAAATCATCGTAAATGTGTAGGTCACTCCACACTTTGCATCAAGACGATACTCGTGAAACACTAGTGTACAAGATAGGTCCCGAGTCTCGAAAAAGGCATTTATAACTTCAATGAAAACCTGATCAGTTTTCCTAGAAGTTGGGGGCAAATGATATGGACTAAAAGTAAGCCGTAAAGACAAATTTAATGTGGGATTAGTCAAACCTAGTGTGGTCCAAATACGAAGCCCATTAATGAGGTCCAAAACCCTAATTAAATATTAATTTCGTAATTAATATTGAGGGTGATTAACAGCTCAGCAATAAGAGCCAAATAAGGACATTATCTCTACAAGGAGTAGATTCCAAGGCACCCAATTCAACATGGAAACAAACTCTTATATAAGGCAGGAGTCTAGAACCTTCTTCAAGGCGGTGACTTGTCCATCAAGTCTCCTAACCATACTCTAAATCTTAGGCTCCCAACGCCTATATAAGGGCTTGACCCCTCATTCTCAAAACTACGTTGGCTTGATTCTCTAGCAATACAGAGGTACGTAGGCATCTTGTGAGGACCGTTTAGTCTCGGACGCCACAATCTCAAACCTTCGTTTTTATTCCACAACAATATTATTTCAATTTATGTTATATTGTTGGAAGGTTAGATATTCCTCATTCATACCTCTGGTTTTGTAGAATTGTTTCATCTATGTTTTAGTAATTTCATATAATTTTACTGAAGTATTCTAATTTTTTTTTTGTATTCTTAATTTTTCTAAAACAATTATGTTTATTATGAATTAATTTTTTTTAGTTAATTAAATATTACTTTTTATAAAAGAGTACTCTAATTTTTTGAAATTTTCTTATATTTTAAACTTCTTTTGGTATTATAACTTATTTTTTTTACAATTAGTTATTGATTCATTAATTATTAAATAAGTACAAATTATATTTTTTATTTTATTAATTTTTTTGAAAATAAATTTTTTTTATAAATATATATATTTTATATTGTTTTCTTATTTATATTTAATTTTCATTTTCCATTTATATTGTAAATTTAACGTGTGTTTTTCAAAGTGTTGTACTAATCATAATGTTAAAATTATCTAACTGATATTTTAGATTTAAATTTTGTTTTAAATATAGTGTGTCATTTGTTATGCGAATGGATATTTAGTTATTTTTATTTTATAAATTGAATTTTATATATTTTAATTTTATTATTGTCTTTATAATTTAAAATGAGATATACATTTTAAACTAATTTATATCCTTACATTTCTTAAGAATCCATCTTTTATCATTTTTCAGTTAGTATATTTCTTAATTTATTATTTTAAATATTATTTTTTAGTAAATTTTTATTGAAAAATATTTAAATAAATTTTAATTTTGTGTGAATCATGTAAATTTAGGTAAGTAATGATAACACCATATCATGTACATAAATGAATATTTAATAAACGAATAACCTAATCAAATGAATAATTTTTTTCAATCCCGACATAATAGAGACAATATATTTTTGATCTTAATAAATGAATAATCTCAATTAATGAATAAAATTTTAATTTATCGAGATTTAACTGTAACTAGCTTAAAACCCGTGCGATGCATGGATTATTTTTAATACTATATGATTTTTTTTCATTAATTTAAATTAATTTTTTTAAAACATGAATTTTGGTGGCTTAAATTTTTATATGAGATGATTTGAAAATAATTATATAAATGTTATCCGTGATATTTCTAGAAAAAGGAGGGATTTTAGTTAGAAAAAATAGAAAATATTATAGGTTTTAGTTGAAAAAGGTAATCGATTAATTATTAGAAATTACAAAATTATTATTTTATTTTATTAAATAGATTGTCCTTGGTATGATTAAAAAAAGAGAGAATTTAGTTAGAGAAAATTAAAAATGTAACATGTTCTAGGTGCAAAAGGTAATTGATTAGTTTATAGTAATTATAACTTAATTAATTACGTTATTTTACTAAATACAATTGCTAGTAATGTTTTAGAATAGGAGAAATTAATATTGTCCGTGATATTTCTATTAAAAAAGGAATTTAGTTAGAAAATATAGAAAAGATGATACGTTTTAGCTAGAAAAGGTAATCGGTTAATTATGAATATTATAATATTATTAGTTTATTGTATTAAATAGAACCGCCCGTGATATAATTGAAAAAATAGAGATTTAGTTAGAAAAAATCGAAAGGTAGCGTGAAAATTAAAAAGATGAAATAAATTATGTGAAAAAGATAATTGATTAGTTTATAGTATTTATAATTTAATTATGTTATTTTACTAAATAAAATTGGTCATAGTTTTTAAAAAATGAGAAATTATGTTGCCCGTGATATTTATAGGGAAAAAAGGAATTTAATTAGAAAAAATAGAAAATATGATACATTTTAGATAAAAAGGTAATCGGTTAATTATTATTATTATAATATTTTTATTAAATAGAAACGTCGGTGATATTATTGAAAAAATAGAGGTTTTAATAATAGAAAAGAAAAAGGTAACGTGTTTCGGCTGAAAAAGGTAACCATCAATGATATAATTGAAAAAAAAGATATTTTAGTAAGAGAAAATAGAAAAGGTGATGTGTTTTGGCTGAAAAAGGTAATTGATTGGTTAATAGTAATTATAATATAATTATGTTATTTTATTAAACAAAATTGCTTGTAGTGTTTTTAAAAAAGGAGAAATTTTAGTTAGATAAAATATAAAAGATATTGTATTTTAACTGACAAAGAAAATTATTTAGTTATTGAAAAATTGAAAAGGTAATATGTTTAACCTGAAAAAGAAAATTGATTAATAAAGGAGAAATTTTAGTTAGATAGAATATAAAAGGTATGTATTTTACCTGAAAAAGGAAATTATTTAGTTATTGAAAAATAGAAAAGATAATATGTTTAACCTGAAAAAGGAAATCGATTAGTTAGTAGGATTGATTTTATCTATAATTGAGTAAGGGTAAATAATTTGATTATGTTATTTTACTATATAAAATAGGTCATAATTTTTAAAAAATGAGAAATTAATGTTACCCGTGATATTTCTAGGAAAAAAGGGAATTTAATTAGAAAAAATAGAAAAGACAATACATTTTAGCTAAAAAGGTATCGGTTAATTATTAGTATTATAATTTTATTATTTTATTTTTATTAAATAGAAACGCCTGTGATAATATTGAAAAAAGAGAGGTTTTAGTAAGAGAAAAGAAAAAAGGTAACATATTTTGGTTGAAAAGGGTAACCATCCATTATATAATTGGAAAAAGAGAGATTTTAGTTAGAGAAAAGAGAAAAGGTAACGTGTTTTGGCTGAAAAGTGTAATTGATCAGTTTATAGTAATTATAATATAATTATGTTATTTTATTAAACAAAATTGTTAGTAGTGTTTTTAAAAAAGAAGGAATTTTAGTTAGATAAATTGTAAAAGATATTGTATTTTACCTGAAAAGGGAAATTATTTAGTTATTGAAAAATAAAAAAGGTAATATGTTTAACCTGAAAAAAGAAATTTATTAATAAAGGAGAAATTTTAGTTAGATAAAATATAAAAATATTGTATTTTACCTGAAAAAAGAAATTATTTAGTTATTGAAAAATAGAAAAGATAATAAGTTTAACCTGAAAAAGGAAATTGAAAAGATAATACATTTTAGCTAAAAAGGTAATCAGTTAATTATTAGTATTATAATATTATTATTTTATTTTTATTAAATAGAAACGCCCGTGATAATATTGAAAAATGAGAGATTTTAGTAAGAGAAAAGAAAAAAGGGAACGTGTTTTGGCTGAAAAAGGTAACCCTCCATGATATAATTGGAAAAAGAGAGATTTTAGTTAGAGAAAAGAGAAAAGGTAACGTGTTTTGGCTGAAAAAGGTAATTGATCGGTTAATAATAATTATAATATAATTATGTTATTTTATTAAACAAAATTGTTAATAGTGTTTTTAAAAAAGAAGGAATTTTAGTTAGATAAATTGTAAAAGATATTGTATTTTACGTGAAAAAGAAAATTATTTAGTTATTGAAAAATAAAAAAGGCAATATGTTTAACCTGAAAAGGGAAATTTATTAATAAAGGAGAAATTTTAGTTATATAAAATATAAAAATATTGTATTTTACTTAGAAAATGAAATTATTTAGCTATTGAAAAATAGAAAAGATAATAAGTTTAACCTGAAAAAGAAAATTGATTAGTTAGTAGGATGGATTTTATCTGTAATTGAGTAAGGGTAAATATGTAAAACAATCAAGTACCGTACCGACCCACCAACCAACCAAATTTTTAATGTTTCTATTTTTATATAATAGTATTGATTATCATGTGATTTTTTTGCATAATAGTAATAAAATAGGAAGTAGTTGGTGGCAAATTGGGAAAATCATTTGAAGAAAAAATAAAAGGAGCGGGCAAGGTCTGGAGCAGTTATACAGCAGTGGGAGTGAACTGATTGAGAAGACGGAGAGTGAAACAAAATCAAATCTGCAAATGGATCTCAATCATCTTCTCGTTTCGTTGATCCCGTCTTGGAACTCTGTTAGTACCCCCCAACCATAACTCTTAATCATTACATTTACATGCTGCTCCGTTGTTTGTTTGTTTTATTAATCACTAAATCTACTAATTCAATGCAACAGGCTGGCTTGCTACTAGTATTCTTCACTTACTTGAGATTAGCAGCATCTATTTTACCTGGAAAGCTTGTTCCTGGAGTCACCTTATCCGACGCCTCTCGTCTCTACTACCCTTGTAATGGTACATCCTTATTATTTCTCTCTGTTTGCTTGCTTCTCACTTTTAAATTAATAATGCACTCCACCTGTTTGATTATAAACCTTTTTCTTCTCTTTTGTTTTTCAGGATTGGCCTCCCTTGTTCTGCTAGTAGCTCTACTTGGACTTGGAGTTTGGGTGGATTTCGTATCTCCCGCTGTATGTATTCTCTGTTTCGTCTATACACTGTTGTTAGCGTATTTGATATGACATTGGGGGGTTCTCGATTGTTTGTGATTTACTAGTGTTAATTAACTTAATTGTCTAATCTTATATGTGTTTTCCAGTTTCCGGGTAGTTTTTATTAATTGGTCAAGTCATTTTAGGGCTGGCCTTGTTGCTTTGTATAGCTGGATGAACTAGATTCGGGCTTTTGATTGGTAGCGTCACAAGGAGATGGGTGCCAATGGATTGAGATATTTTTTGATTGTGCAAAATGTCGTGACTCGAGTTGTAAATATTGTTTTTAACTTGATTAAAGTTTTTAAAGATTTCTCAGCAACATGTGGTTTTTCAATATATATATAGTCTTACACTCAACCTCATTTAGATTCTCTAAAGGAACGGTGAATGTCCATTGATTATAATGTTTTGGTAACCTTTCTATATACTTTTATTTAACTGTGTTTGAAGTGTATATAGGATAAGTTGAACAAGGAAGATTTTATAAAACAATATAAGACCTCTTCCCTATTTCAGTCCCAACCAAGTGTTTGCATTCCCCATCTCCGTGTCAATAGATGGAATCTAATCCGCTGTTTATTAGATATTCAGTATTTCCTCACAAATATTTACTTTGCTGTAAACTCTCAAAGTTTGAGTGTCTCACTGCTGCATTCAAATTTACGTGATACTTGCAGGTGATAGCAGATAGAGGACTTGAACTTCTATCAACGACTTTTTTATTCAGTGTTCTTGTGAGTATCAATTCACTACGATTATTTGACCATGCGTAATCAGTGTTCTTCTGCATTGTCTTAATTTTTATTATCTTCTAATTTCCAGGTGACATCATTACTTTATGCAGCCGGAAGTAATTCTTCTAGTCTGAGTTCATCCCTGAAACCTTACGTCACAAAAAACAAAATCAATGACTGGTACTATCTCTTATTCTGTTTTCATTATTCTTTTATCTTTTAAATTTACTTCATTATATGGCTCTACAAGGCTCTCATAAACAAGACAGATTTAGTGTTAAATGTAAAGGATAAAAGGAAATGTTTATTATGTTTTCTTTCCCTATGCCCATCAGGTTGGCATTTCAAAAACAAAAAAAATTGCCATTCAATGATAAGATCTTCCCCAACAATAATTTTTCCTCTGTTTAATATCCACAGCAGCATAGACCACTTTTTTTTTTATATAAGCAAAACCTCGAGACTCTTAAAAACCAAACTGCAAGGATAATGGAATGTAGCTTGATTGTAGTTTCTTAGAACACAGTTATGCATCAGTTAATTGATTGTCTTCTGTGATGAGATTATGACATCTCCAACTTTATCAACATTATTCTCTCTGTTTTATCCATTCTGATGCCAGTAGCTATTATGTTCTTGGAATTCCTTTTTAATAGTTTGTAATCGGGGGCCCAGATAATCTGGGCTTGAGTCTCTGGAAGTATTGGATGATAATATACCACTTCTTGGTTTGTGACACGGGTTTGTTACGGGGTTGTTCCTGTACTTCATTTCTTATTTTAATGTTTCAATCTGACTGACTCTTTGATGATTTTGGATTGTTGCCTTAACATAGTTTTATTTCTCAATTAACAAGAAAATAATACTTTTTTTAAAAAGACCGTTTTGTGACTTGGGATAACAAAAAAATTCATTTTTTATTTAATGATTTTCATTTTATAGGTGGCTTGGGATACAACTGAATCCTCATTTCATGGGCATTGACCTTAAGTATGTAACAATCTTTATCATATCTATGCTTGTTTATATTTCTGAAAATTTATTCTTTTATGAATGTGTTGGTTATTACAGGTAATTACCAATAAGCCAATAACTAGTTCTACTCTAGTAATTACCTTAGTGTCCTTCTGCCAATATTTGATACTCTCTTTCTACTTCCCTCTGTATCAATAGAGGTTTAGAGTTATTTTCTCTTTGGATGCCGTCTCCAAAGCGCTCATTCTATAAAAGAAAATGTTTGTTTGTTTGTTTTTTTTTTTTTTTTGCGATATGCGTCAATAGCTAGGATGAGGCGGAACGGTATTTGTTACAACAATGAAATTGTCCATTTGTAGATTCTTCTTTGTTCGAGCTGGGATGATGGGATGGCTCCTTATCAACCTCTCAGTTCTTGGAAAATGTTTCGAACACAGCAGTTTGAGCCAATCAATGATTCTCTATCAATTATTCTGTCTGGTAATGTGCAATGATATACTTTCCTTGATTACTATGATCTATAACGGGTCTTATGGATACTGACTTTTGTATCACTTCACTTGTCTTTTTAGTTGTACATCCTTGATTACTTTTTTCATGAAGAATACATGACATCCACGTAAGTTCATCTCTTGTTCTACTAAGAAAGATCAAGCAAGCTATAGTGTCATTCCATTCTCATTAGTGTTTGGAAAAATATTTTCATGTGTTTGTTTGGCCTCATGAAAAATAAAATATTTTTCCAAAGGTGAAAAATTCTTTTGACAAATGTTATGGATTTCTTGAAAATGACTTCCCCTTCACAAAAGTGGAATTAGTTTTCCAGTTTGAACATTTCTTACAATTTTTATAATTTTTTTCGTGTTAGTCAAATGAAGGGACATAATTTACAGGAAATTATTTTCCATAAAGTTATATTCCCTGAAAATATTTTCCGAAATCAAGTTAATTCCCGGCACACAAACGGAGCCTAATTGACCCATTTAAATGAAACATGGCAAGTTTTTGTAGAATTATGTACTCTAAATGTTCCGGAAAAGTTTATTTTCATCTCGATCATGCTCTATATATGATTAACCATTTGATTTATAACATAAATTCTGCTGTGTGTCTAAATTGTCCATTTGGCCTTTTAATGATCATGGGCCTCTTTTGTAGGTGGGATATAATAGCAGAGAGATTGGGCTTTATGCTAGTATTTGGAGATCTAGTTTGGATTCCCTTCACCTTCAGTATACAGGCATGTGGTCTCCACTTTTTAAATAGAGCTACTAAAAAGACAGAAAGAGAGAATGTGACTGCCCAGGATATAGAATTTTGCATATGTAGTACTGGGTTTTACCTACCTACCAATAATAGTTTATATGACTGCTTCTAGTTGCCCTTATAAATCTGAATCTCTGTTGCTGTTATTTGAAGTTTGAACTAAGAGCTATCACACAATCTTGAAGTGTGTCAACCAAGTTATCATTCTGTTTTCGGTATAGGGTTGGTGGCTGTTGTATAATAAAGTGGAGCTAACAACAGCAGCTGTCATTGCAAATTGTTTTGTCTTTCTTCTTGGGTAATATGTCTGATTAGGAAACACACACACACACACACACACACACACTCATGAACACTCTCTGTCTATATATATATATATAATGTCCTTGCTTAACTGACAGTTGTAATTATGTATACTAAAGGTATATGGTGTTTAGAGGAGCCAACAAGCAGAAGCACGTCTTTAAAAAGAATCCAAAAGCACTAATCTGGGGTAGACCTCCAAAAGTTATCGGAGGGAAGCTGCTTGTTTCTGGTTACTGGTATTCTATCAATCTAGTTTATACTTTCTCTAGTAAACTGCTTTCAGTCTCCATTTACACTGTATGTACTATCATCTATTGAGTTGTTTGACATAAAATCGTGACAATAGGAATCTTTCCTAGCAGTATGATTTAAACCTCTACTGAAATGTTCTTGGGAGTAGAGTTTATATATTTTTTAGATCATATATGCTATTCACATCCTACTACATTGCTATTACCTCAACTAGTTGATCAGATGCCATGATAATATAATCATGTTCATAAACAAAACAACTAGAGATTGATTTTTGTGTCATCTATGGTGGATATCTGCAGTAAAGCTGGTCCAACAGATGATACTTTAGAGTATTCTTTAAAGTTTTTAATGAGTCCCTGTGGTATTTGACTCCTTTACCAACTCTAATTAATTGCTAACTTGCCTTTATTCCCGAGTTATACTCTGTATCCAGTCTCTGTAGGATGCTTCAGCTTGTGTTTGTTGGCTTTCTCATAAACTTCCAATTAAATGCGTTTGTAGGGGAATCGCAAGGCACTGTAATTACCTCGGAGATTTGTTATTGGCATTGTCCTTTAGTTTGCCTTGTGGGATAAGGTAATTTCCCCCCTTATATTTCTAAAAATGCGGTATTTACATACATTTATAGATTTAAAGGAGTAATAATTAAACCCTAAAACCTAAATGATACTTTGCAGTTCCCCTGTTCCATATTTCTACCCAATTTATCTCCTTATTTTGTTAATATGGAGAGAAAGAAGAGATGAAGCAAGGTGTGCAGAGAAGTATAAAGATGTATGGGCAGAGTATTGTAAAGCGGTTCCCTGGAGAATACTTCCCTATGTTTATTAGCAGCAAAACTCACCTGCCAATGAACAATACAATTAGTTGGCATGTACTTGAACTGAAAGTGATACAAGTTTTTTATAGCTGTCTTCTGGCAAGTGAATGGTCTATCTTCTTTGTACAAGTACCTGGGTTTTCTTATTTTTGGAACCCTGCAATGTTTGTTCGAGAGTTTTCTTATATTGCTTGATAGATCAATGAAAACCTTTTCTTTCATGATCATGTCGGTCATATCTCCGACTCGAAGTGTGTTTGCCTTCGCTTTAATTATATTTTATTTTTGCAAAGGCGATGTCATCTTATGATAAATAGTGCAGACGAGCAAGCTCTGTCCTTTAAAAAGCGGCATACAAATTCTAAAAGTCAAACTAATAAACTGACTGCAAGTTATGTGTATGCATCCCAAAATCCAGGGTACAGATATGGGGTTACTAACTATAAATAGTATTATACATCTCTGAATATAAACAACATTTAATAATAAAACCCCTTAACCAAGATCGCATACAGGTTATGGTATGAAACAACTATCGAATATCATTATTACAACCCAGTCTCAGAATAAAAGAATATTATACAATTTATATGAATGTACGAAAATCACTGTCTAACTAAATATCCAACCTTGACCAATTCCCAACCACTAACCGTCGAAAATCCGTAACCCGATCGTCTCCTCTCGCTGCTGGAAAGCAATACCCCTTGACCATTACTAGGTTCACTAATCTCCTCTATTAGCTGAAGAAAACAAACAAGCAAGAGTGAGCCTACAATGCTCAGCAAGTGCAATAGTGATAACAATTTTAAAATAATCGTTGACAATTCTGATAAACAAAAGGAATTTCTTTTCATTATTTGAAAGAATCAGTAAGATCAACTTTTAGATTGCCACGAGGGCCAACAATTCACCATTAATAAAGAGCAACTGAAACTAGAACTGATAAAAGTTCTGATATCAAAATATTATCAAAGCTGACTTCCAAGGAGTCAAGAACTAGACATCACAGTCTCAGAGTATAGATTAGAATTGGAATTTTATATTTATTTAAAAAAAAACATCAAGGTTAGGCTGCTGATCAGTCACGCACTAACCCCGGACAAACGCACACAGCAATGTCCTTAATTGGATCCATGGCACACATTGGCCTTAACATCTGACCACGAATCTGGTCTTACCCCGAAGGGTTTAACGCCCCAAGGGCCACTTTTAAAAACATTTCCAATTCTAAGTCATCCACATTAGGTGTCGGAACAATCGACAACCTTTGCCAACCAACAACTGGAAAACTCACGTTCCAGAATAACGACTCATAATCCAAGAGTCATTAAAAGATTCAAGATGAACAAGTGTCGACAAGTTCGACACAACAATCGGTAATAATTAAAGAATAACAACTCAAAGGGTACCGACAAGTTCGATACAACATCGGGAATAAACAAACCAAGATTCTCAACTGCTATCAACAAGTTCGATACGAATAAATAGATTTATGACATCAGCAACTTATCCAAAGAAAATTTCATTTGAACAAGAATAAGGGTATGAATTGCAATAAGATTTTCAACCATCGAAATTCTAGACTGAAACAAGGATATGGTCAAGTATCGGGCATTTAACAAAACTTATACACACTGAAGAATTTCAGCTTTCATAAGCGAGGAAAATAGTTTAGAACATATAATTGCAAAACAGTCTCAACATGTAAAGATTCAGATCAGCTTAGAGAAACATTGTCCAATTGGAAATCCATTGGTGAAAAATATGCTAAATCGGAATTTTTCCAGCAGATTTTCATAATAGTTAAGAAAACTTGGATTTCCTTGTTTAGAAAATTCTTAAGAGTATTTGACGAAAATAGAAGAAAAGGCATTCCTTTGTCCAAATGTGAAAAAAGGTTATTTATAAGATTCTTTGTAAAATCGACATGTGAATTATGGGTAAGGAAATTTAACAGCGCTAATTTAAAAAAAAAGTTCATAAGTCATCTTTCCCCCTGTACTTGACCAAATCAGTTCATACGATAAATAAACTAAATTGTATCACTTGAACAATAAGTGAATAGCAATAACACTTGCCTTGTTATACGAAGTTCTCGATCGTATACATCGATCCATGACTCACTTTACATCCAACTCTATTCTTTACTTGCTAGTCTCTGAATTGGTCCCACCTTCATTTCTACTTCATATCTCACCACCTTCCATGTCTATACATCCGTCAACTTTGACACTTGTCCTTCTGTTCATTTTTCCGTCTACCCGCGCAATGTTCTTGACCAGGTCTCCTATCCGAACCTTTTCAAGGTCAAACGCCATTTTAGTATCCAATTAAACAAAAATCTTATTATTTGCTCTAATCTACCCATGCGCGTCCTATAACGCTTGCACATATAACATATATAAACATATACCGTCATATTCACAAAATAGCGTTAGTATAATCAACTAAGTCAAATAAACACTTAACATAGCTGACCACTTATTACTTAGATATCGTCTAGGCAACCTCTTCATAACAAATTCATAATATACTTTCACATCATCAAATCAAGTAGATTAAATAGATTTTAAATAAATTTGCAGGGAATTTTTAGAAAATTTCGGCATGAAGTATTCGTAAATAGGACTATTCCCCTGTTTTTCAATTCAACATTTTAACTCAAAAATCATATTAAAATTAAGCTGCTTCACTGGCAGCAACATAAAAATAAACAAATAAAGAAAAGTACCTACCTGAACATGCGGCAACTAAACACATAAGAAAAAGTATCCGCCCAGACATGCGGCACATAGCACATAATAATTTATATTAACATTAACTACTACTTACGTTACATCAATGATCATATCACTCACGCATTTTAATGATACACGTGACGATCAATCATTGATATTCGTAAGTCCTAGGGAACAACCCCTAGCATTAACTATTACTTACGCTATATCAATGATCACATCACTCAAGTATATTAATTATACTCGTGATAGTTAATCATTGATATTCGTAAGCCCGATGAACTAGTTGCAGAGAATTACACCAGTCCTTAAATATTGACACTTAAGACTTGTGATCTCATTGCAACTTCTCGCAGATAAACACATAATAAAATGAACCTCACAGTTAATCTTTGATAAATAACATTTAAACCGAAATATACTGCTTAAGCAATTCTCAATATATACTCGACTCCAAATATTTAACAAGTATAGCATTTAACCGATACTATAACTCGACTACAACATTCAATCCATATAACTCTTTTACAATTAACAAACTCATGTAAACTCCAACATTATACGACAATAATAATTACTAACTAAAACAAACTCTTAGCACATATACATTTCCGACACCATATGCAACTAGCAACTCATAATTACCCACTAACGACCACAAATTAATTCCCACCATTACACTTAGCAATTAGCACTTAAACATTCATAACAAGCAAGACCATATAACCTTTACATATTATTCGCCCGTCACAATTAGCAATTTACAATAAACATTTCACAATTACAAACCCGCATATTAATCGGGCCCCCAATTAACCTCAACAATTATACTTAACTAGACTCTCCGAATTAAATTCGGAAATAAAACAATATTCGTAATTTACAACATTAGGCTAACTACGAAAATTAACACACTTAACTCACAATTAATACTTAAATCATAATTAGCCACCAACAATTATAACCAGCACTTAACAATTATCCTTTTCCGAATTAAATCACTAACAATATTCTCTGAACTCAATATCATCTAATTACTAGAATTAACACCATAAAATTCACAATTAAACTAATTAAATTACAACAATTAAATATCACAATTTAAATCTAATTTAATCACAACAATTCACATAATTAATCTAAAATGCAAATTAAATAATTACATCGGAAAATAAATTAAATAAAATAAAAGTTTATACCTTTCCGGAAATTAATGAACCTCTCCACCATTATCTTCTCTCTCTCTCTCTCTCTCTCCTGCCATCTCTCTCTCTCTCTCTCTCTCTCCCTCCCTCCCTCCCTCCCTCCCTGCTGCCATCACTGGACTTCCCCCACCACTGCATAGCCTCCCTTCACCATCTTCGCGCCATCTCCGGCGACTCTCCGGCCGCCCTTCTCCCCCCCGCGCTACCTACCTCCCTCTCCCCGATCATTCCCGCTGCCCACAGATACACACACACGATGTATATATATACACGTATTCATCCTCTAATTAATTTAATCTCTCCCCCCATTTCAATCCTTAATCTCTTTTCTCTTCTTTCTTTCTCTACTCTTTCTCTTTCCTTCTTTCTTTTCTTTCTCCCGAATGTTCTCGACTCTACGTTGCTATATTGGGCTTGGCCCAATACCTTCTTTTCTCTACTCTACTCTCTTTTCGGCCCAATAATATACTAATAACCGACTTCTATAAATCAAAATTAACTAGAATATTCGAAAAATTACACTTTTCATTTTTAAAATAAAGAAAATAAAATTACGAGCACACACATATTTTTAAAATATTTTTCGGATCAAAAAAGAATTAAATATGAATTTTACAAGTTTTGATCCTTTAAATGCAATTAAACTCTTAAAATCATTTTAAAATACCGAAACATCCAAATTAATTCACCCAACCATTTTAAAAACTAAATAATATTATAAAGATAATATTACAAAAGATTTCATGATTTTTAATTCCCCCAATAATTTTATAAAATTTACAGAGGATAAAAAATGCATGATTTAAATATATTTAAATCCTCAAAAATAAAAATAAAAATACACTAATCTTCACAGTTTACCCAAATCATCAAATAATCACATAAACAGCATCTCACACACATTTCACCTTTACAACAATATTTATATAATATAATTTATAATTTATAATAAATAAATATTATTAAAAATCGAAATTTTCTAGGTCGTTATATTATGCATTACTAATTTATAGTTTTCTAAGTTTAAAAATCAAATTAGATGATAAACCAAATATTTTTTTTAATGATGCCTTTTTCAAAATTTTTGTGTCTAATAATAATTTTTAACTATCAGTTAAAGTTGAGCTTATTTGGTTTTGAAATTTTATAAAGCGCCAGTTTTGATGGGACATATGGAGTATTATAGAGAGGTTATTCTGAAGTAGAGGTTATATATAAAAATATTTTAATAAAAAATATTAATATATATTATAAATATTTAATTATATATATCTTATATATAGTACAATATGAATATAAATATTTATTAATGGCCTATTTGGCTCACTTATATTAAAGATTTATGAACTTATTTTCGGGTAAAAATTTTATATTTTGATAATTTTTTTTATACAAGTATTTAATGTATGTTTGATATTCAATAAGTTGCAAAAAAAAGTTGGAAAATAAGTTGGAAAGTTAGGAATCTTAACTTTCAACTTAAAATAAGTTGACTTATTTTGGAAAATAAGTTCGGCCAAACACCCCCTAAGATACATGAAAATTTTAAAGAAGCAAATGAAGAGTAGCGTTAGGGGGTTCTAAAATTGATTCGGAAACAGTTCCAAATGACACAGTATCATTTTATTAGTGAGATTCATATTAATATATGTATGGTCCATTACATTTGTGAGGAAGTAATCATTAACAAAATAACAATTCATTTTTTGGTAATTTTTTTGCGGAAATTTTTGGTATTTGTAGAATTACTAAATGAGAATAAATTATATGTACTAGCTTAAAATCCGTGCAATACACAAATTTTAATTGAAAATTTTAAAATATTGGCATATAGTCCGTGTTATGCACAGTTACTTATAAATTTTTTAAATCTCATACATACAAATACTATCGTGATTATTAAAATTTTGATTTAGTAGAAAAAATTTTATGTTGTCATCTCGATTTTTTTTCGATTTTCATACAATTTTTTCTATATTACAATTGTCTTCTAGATTTTATGTAACCGTAGACGGTAGCTTAAGTAAGGAACTGTGATGTTCGTTCAGACAGACTTTGTAATGGTGTTGTGACTTTGTGAGTATTTGATATAGAAGTTGTATATGGGTGAAAGAGTTTGAAGAAGTAATTTTGCAAGTTACGTTTTTAAAAATTTCTGATACTGTTACCATATGGATGTTTCTAGAATTTTCATGTATAGATTACTGATCTTTCAATATTAAAATTTTTAGTCTACGATTTTTGGCTTTTTTGGTCCTTGTAATTTATATTTTGAGAGCCTATAAATAGGCACCGTGTTCCAATTTGTGATATATGCTTCAAAATAATAGAATTTCTTTTCTGGATCTATCTCTAAATATCTATTATATATTATTATTAGTTATAATATATTCACAACATGTTATCAGCACAATTTCCTCTTTCGCAACATTCAAGAAGTTCAGGGTTTGAAATTTTATTTCTAAGAAATTGATTTTGGTCCAAGTACAAGTGGTTAATCATCTAAGGGGACATTTCATTATAAAACACGAATTATCATTTCACTAGTAGATTTGACGTTCTTTCAATAATCGTGTCAAACCTAAGATGTTATTATCAAGTTTTAAGTTTATAAAGTATGCTTCTTTATCATCCTCTTCATTTTCATGTTATTGTTATGAATTTATATGTTTGAGTTTTGTTAGTTCGAATTTCTCGTAAAGGTCATATTAAATTCTTTTTTAAATGGAAATCGAACAATTTTAGACTTCATAAAAAGATTTCCTAATTACTTACAACTTTTAACCTTTAACATGTTTCAAATTCCTCTCTTTAATATGTCAAATTTTGCCATATGTATAAACTATTGATGTAATATCGATATTATTATATCTACACTCGAAAAATCATATAATTAAAATTACAATAGAAAATCATATATATATATATATATATATATATATATATATATATATATATATATATATATATATATATATATATATATATCAATTGGATAGTTCATCCTGAGAGGTTTAAAATGTAATCATGTTTATTACCCTTTTTAGATGTTTTCTATTTTTTTTAAAAATATTTTTTAAATAAAATTCTGGTTGAGAGCTAATTTATAATATGTTTGGTAGTTCGCGTTTTATTTAATTCTAATTTCATTACATCTTTGTTTTTTACGTGCTTTAGCATTTTGAAAAAATTATTGAATTGTCTACAATTTTATGTTTTGCATCTTTCTAAATGAAGTTGTTTAGATATTGAAATTGTCTATCCTTCGGACCGGTTAAATCTAATTTTGTTATTGTGCATTGTGTGATTTTTGGAGTAAGATAATGTTTTGTGCTTTGACCTTGTAAATACATGCAGTTTTGTTGATATATTCGTAAGTATTGAGATTTTTAAATCTATATGTGGTCTTAACGTGATTATTATATTATTTATATGTGAAACTGTATTTGTGTGTATCAGTTTATGCATTTATAGAACTCATATGAAACTATTGTTGCAAAATTATTGCGGTCAAAAATATATTAAGTGATGATATGGTAGGTTAATGCAATAAAAATGACATATTAAAATTTATTAAGACATCTTGTAATACAACTGCACACAGAATATGTTTATTATATAATATCGACATAGCCATATATTAGAATGTTTTATTATGCATGATTTAGATAAATGATACTTAAATATTATAAATAATTTTGTGAAGTTCTACTCGTGATGTATATGATACATGGCAGTACCATTTCATTTTATGATTTATAAACTTGAAGTTAACTGATATTGTATATTAATATTTGTAATGATTACTTGATGAGTTTGACCAAAACTTGAGTTCAACACACACACACACACACACACACACACACACACACACACACACACACACACACACACACACACACATATATATATATATATATATATATGTTGTGGAACGAAAAATAAGGTGTATTTATTGCGTATTGAATGCTAGGGTTAGAGAGAGCTTCGAGCTTTAATGGCTGATCAAGTGTTTCGTGACTTAACTCGGGTCCTCACAAGATGCCTACGTATCTCGTTATTGAGAATCAAGCCAAAAAACGTAGTTCTGAATGTGAAGGAACAGGTCCTTATATAGGTGTTGAACACCCTAGAATTAGAGTTGAAATAGGAGACTTGGTGGACAAGTTATTCAGTTGGCCCAATTCTAGAGCCTTCCAAGAGATAAGGAGATAAGTATTGAAGGTGTATGCCTTGGAGGCTACTCCTAGTATGATTTAGTTTCCTTTTCAGACTCAATCTTGAAGATTGAAACTGGCAGATTTATTAATTACGAATTTATTATCATAAATAAGGTTTTGGGCCTCACTAAAGGGCTTTAACCTTGGACCAATCTAGGCTTATTAAATACCACATTAAATGTATTTTTAGGGTTTACTTTTAGCCCATATCATTTGCCCCCCAACTTCTAGGAAAACTGATCAGGTTTTCCTTGAAGTTATTACGGCCTTATTCGAGACTCGGGTCAGGGTTTATCTTTGATATCGTTTTGATGTAAAGCGTGGAGCGACCGACTCGTATACAACGATGTTAGATTATGCCAACAATATTGAACGGTGCTAGACGGCACTAAACGTCACTAAACGCTACTAAACAACCTTAAACGACGTTTAAACGATGTTAAACGGCGCTAAACGGCGCTAAACGGCACTAAACGGCACTAAACGTCACTAAACAGCCTTAAACGACGTTTAAACGATGTTAAACGACGCTAAACGGCGTTAAACGGCGCTAAACGGTGCTAAACAGCCTTAAACGAAGTTTAAACGATGTTAAACGACGCTAGACGGCGTTAAACGGCGCTAAACGGCACTAAACGGCACTAAACGGCGCTAAACGGCACTAATTTGAAAATATTAAATTGCGTTTCGAGCATAAAATTATTTTTCCATATTTCTTGAATTTTTAGAATTTAATCTCCAACTTTTCTCAGAAAAAATATTATTATTTTTTCTCTTTTTTTTTTCCGACCTGAAACGAGGTCGTGTAAGGCCTGAGAATTGCCTAGGTCGTGTAAGAACTGACCTCAATTCACGAGGTGGTTCTAGGTCGTGTAAGGGCAACGTATGGAGCAGGTCGTGGCATTTTCGACCTCAATTCACGAGGTGAATCGAGGTCGTGTAAGGCCTCCAAAACAGCCTGGTCGCATGGTCTTCAACCTCAATCCACGAGCTGGATTGAGTTCGTGCAAGGAAACCAGAGAGGCCAGCTCGTGTTGCTTGCGACCTCATCCTACGACGTGGATGGAGGTCGTGTATGGTCCATTAACTGGGCTCGTCGTTTAACCTACGACCTCACCTTACGAGGTGGCTCGAGGTCGCCTAGGGGCAGATAAATGTGTACCTCGCGAGGCCTACGAACTCGTCTTTCGATCTAAATCGAGGTCGTACAAGGGCGTTATAAGAGGCACGTCGTGGGACTTACGACCTCATCCTTCGACGTGGATCGAGGTCGTGTAAGGTCCTTTCACAGACTTCCTCGATTTGCCTGCGACCTTAACCTACGACGTGATTCGAGGTCGTGTATGGTCCCAGGGAAGGCATTGTCGTGTTAACTACGATCTCACCTTACGAGGTGGATCGACGTCGTGGAGTTTTATATCAATTATTTTTCAGTTTTAATTTTATTTATTTATTTAGGAATTTCTCGATCCTTCTGGATCCTTCTATAAGCTTCCAGACTCTGGGCCTTGGTTTGGGCCTGTGGGCCGTAACCGGCTATAACCTGTTACACAACATTCAAACCGGCTAAATGACCGGCTGTGTTGAGTATAAAAGAATGAGAAGTGAACTCATTTCTCACTTCACTTAAACTTTTCACTAAAATTTCTCTCTAGAGCTCCTAGTTTCAAGTAGTTTCCGGCAAGAATTTTTCCGGCGAAAGCTCTTCCTCACACGGAGGTTTCTGGGTTTTCTTTGAAGATCATCTTTCAAGCATTCATCTTAAGAGCATCAATGGCAGATGATAGAGAAGCTAGGAGGTTGAGCAAGATGAGTGCATCATCGCGAGGTACCTCTTTCCCTCCTATACGTTCCAAATATACTTCCTTGATAGACATGATTAATCAAAGAGGAGATGAATATCCCTCTGTATCTGCATTAGATTCTTATAATCATCATTCGAGATTTTTTGATGCTGAGAAAATCAAAAAATTCAACAAACTCTTCAATGTTCGTTCCCCCTTAAAATTAGTCCCAGCTGAACCAGGGGATCGTTTTTGTCATTGGAAGCCCCATGCCTTGTGCATATACAAGGATGCTATCATGGTTGGGCTTCGTTTTCCTTTTCATGATTTCATCCCCACCTTATTGGCGGATGTTCAAATAAACCCTTGTCAGCTAGTTCCAAATGCTTGGAGGGCCATTCTTTGCTTCATGGTCCTCTGTTTGAAAAACAACTTTCCACTATCTGTTTCTCTTTTTAGGAAGATTTTTCAATTTAAAAATAGTGCAATCACTTACCCTGGCTGGGTATATATCAGCCTTCGTGCTACGATCCCAAATATCTACGATCCCTCTTCAATTCCTGATAGTAACCCTAAATGGAAAGAGGAGTTCATGTACCTTGTGTGGGAGGGGGGGTGATTGGGTCACCCTC
Source organism: Saposhnikovia divaricata (assembly GCA_036435485.1). NCBI lineage: Eukaryota > Viridiplantae > Streptophyta > Magnoliopsida > Apiales > Apiaceae > Saposhnikovia > Saposhnikovia divaricata. The sequence continues at coordinate 66,299,220 of CM071598.1, forward strand.
TTTCGCAGCTCCTTTGGGAAGGTAACTGATGGGAATTCAGATGACATCGAGCTAACTGATGCCGAAAGAGCTGCTTTCAACACCCTTACTGCCGACAAAGGGGAAACTCACTTCTTCACTCTCCTTGAGGAATTTTTTCTCAAGTCTGTGGGTCTTTCTTCTGTTACTGATAAGGGTAAATCCCTCCATTCTTTTACCTAGTTTTTCATTCATTTTGCATGTTACGTTTCATTTGTTACTAATTTTGTCTTTTGATTTTTCAGCTGCGAGGGCCATTAATGAGCTCCAGGAACATTTGGCTGGGGAAACTCCCCGTATGAAGAGGAGAAGAGCTACAAAGGACCCTAGGGGACAGCCCGGAGAGCCTGCCTTTCTAAGGCCTCATGATGCTGCTGATGTAGAAGAGGTCAGTGGGGCTGCCTCCTCTGCTAAGAGTTCTGTTTTCCGTCCTGCTTGGGGCATCAGAAAACAGGACTCGGTTGTAGGTAGCACCAAACACTCCAAGGATTGGTCCTACCACTCAATCACCCCTGCTGATTATCGCGATATTGTCGTTTCCCGCGATTTGGAGGGTGTTGAGCTAATGGGTGCTCAGGCTCTTGCCACCGTAAGTATTTGTTTTTACCTCTTTACCTTAGATTTTTACTTCTTGCCTATTTTTAACTTGTTATTTTTCAGGGCAACACCTATTTCCAGGCAGCCATGCATCATGCCAAGTCTTGGCGAACTCAGGCTGGGACTCACAAGAAGGATCTTGATCAGTCGAGGGCCCAAGTTACAGGCTTAGAAGAGAAGTTGAAGGCAAAGGAGGAGGAGCTGGAGAAAGCCTATGGCAGCATTGCTGAGCTTCGCCAGGGCAAGAAGGATATCATAGATGATTATATGGACTCCGAGGACTTTCAGAGGCTTATGGCTAAGCATGATGATCTTATCTATCCAGCCAACTACTTTAGTGGCTGGAAGGGGGCACTAGATGCTGTTTCTGAGAGGCACCCCAGACTGTTCCAGATTGGTGATATTCCTTGCCCTGAGGCCCCGTTGGAGCTGGCCAAGTTGCTGGAGTCTCAGAGAATCACCCCATGGAGGAGGATGAGGAGGAAGAGGAGGAAGGGGAGGATGCTACTGACAGGATTTTGAACCCTGCTCGCTCCCCTCTCCGTGCTAAATCTGGCGGTTCAGTTGCTGGGGATTCGACTACCCATACCAGCACTGACAGAGATTCTCCTGCTAGGAGTACTGGGAAGACTAAGGCACCTTGATTTTATTTATGTTGGCCCTGCGTGGCATGTCTTTGGGTGTTTTGCTTTCTTTAAATTAGCAACCTTGAAACTATAGCTTCCGGGCTTTGCTTATTTGATTTATGCATTTTCTGGTTTTTCCTTCTATTTGGTTGCTTTGCCTTTTGTGTTTTGGCTTACTTTAGCTAGCAATTCTAAATATGATTTTGACACATAACAGACATAAAACAACAACTAAAGGAGGAGAAAACCAAATTGCATTAAAACTTGAAATGGGCCTAGCCCTTACATAATACTCTACTTCCTACTCAGAGTTAAAAAACTCCAAAATGGTTTCGTCGACCTTATTTCTACTTTCCTAATAGATATAAGCTACGTCCTTCATAGGATAATCAAACATAATAGACCTTGAGATTCGATGCGTGCCAAGTGCGAGGCACATCGATCCCTTCCAGAGTCTCCAACTTGTATGATCCTCGACCCAGTGTGCTTTTGACCCGATATGGGCCTTCCCAATTTGGTGCCAGCTTTCCTTTTTGTCCAACCCCGGATGCTTCAATCTTTCTGAGCACTAAGTCTCCTTGACGGAAGAACCTTTCTTTCACCCTTAGGTTGTAGTAGAACGAAGCTTTCTTCTGATGCTCTGTATTCCTAACGTGGGCTTCATCCCTTACTTCGTCGATCAGGTCGAGGGCTAGTCTCATCCCTTCCTCATTGGTGTCTGGTTCAAAGGCCTTCACTCGTGGAGATACATGCATGATTTCCACGGGTACCACAGCTTCAGCCCCGTAGGCTAACATGAATGGAGTTGCTCCAGTAGTCACCTTGCATGTGGTTCGGTATGCCCAGAGTATGGGTAGTAACTCATCCACCCAAGTATTTCTGGAGCGTTCCACTCTTTTCTTCAGTCCATCGAGGATAATTCGGTTGGCAACCTCAGCTTGACCATTAGCTTGAGGGTGGGAAACTGAGGTGAATCGAAGCTCAATCCCATTCTCTTCACAATAGTCCTTGAACTCTTTGTTGTTAAATTGTAAACCATTGTCCGTAACGAGGATTCGTGGTATTCCGTATCTGCACATGACATTCTCCCAGAAGAATTGCATGATTTGCTTGGTTGTGATTTTAGCCAAAGGTTTGGCTTCAATCCACTTTGTGAAGTAGTCAATAGCTACAACTAGAAACTTCCTTTGAGCAGTGGCCATAGGGAAGGGCCCAAGAATGTCCATCCCCCACATAGCAAACGGGATGGGGGAGCTAATGGACGTCAACATCTCTGGTGGTTGTCTAACCACTGGTGCATGTTTCTGGCACCGATCACACTTTTTCACATACTCTTTGGCATCAGCCATCATCTCTGGCCAATAGAATCCAAGCCTGACTATCTTGTGAGCTAGGGCCCTGGCCCCCAGGTGTTGTCCGTAAATTCCCTCATGGACCTCCTCAATAGCTGATTTGGCCTCTTCGGGCCTTAAACACTTTAGATACGGAATCACAAAAGATTTTTTGTAGAGTATCCCCTCAATCAGAGCATACCTCAGTGCTCTCACAGATAATTTTTGTGCCTCCATGGCATTAGTCGAGAGCCAACCAGTCTCGAGGTGTGCTTTTATGGGATCTATCCAACATTCCCTCACTCCAATAGGTGCGATTAACTTTGAATCGATGGTAGGGGTTCTCAGAACTTGGAAGTAGACACTTCCAGAGTAATTCTCTATCTCAGAGGAGGCAAACTTAGATAAGGCATCAGCCTTGGTGTTTTCTTCCCTCGGAATGTGCTCAATGTAGCACTCATCAAATTGAGTTATTATTGCCTTCACAAGCCTTAAGTATTTAGCCATGGTTTCATCCCTCGCCTCAAACTCTCCATTGACTTGAGCCACAACCAACCTTGAATCTCCACAAACTTTAAGATTTTTGACCCTTAGGGCTCCTGCTAAGCCAAGTCCAGCTATCAGAGCTTCATATTCTGCCTCATTATTGGTTGTTGGAAAGTCTAACTTCAGGGCGTATTCAATCATGAATCCATCGGGACTTTGTAAGACAAGACCTGCGCCACTTGTTTTCGTTTTTGATGCCCCATCAAAATAGAGCACCCAGAATTCCTTCTCCTCTATTATGGGTTCCTTGTCTTCCTTATTGCCTTCCTGAGGTAACTCCTGCCCCCCGACTTCTTGGTTGTCAATGGTACATTCAACCACGAAGTCAGCAAGTGCCTGAGCTTTGATGGCCGTCTTCGGCTTGTACTTAATATCGAATTCTCCCAACTCAATTGCCCACTTGATTAGCCTACCACTGGCCTTAGGGCTGTGCAAAATATTTCTCAACGGCTGTCCTGTAAGGACCTCAATCTCATGTGCCTGAAAATAGGGCCTTAGTTTCCTAGAGGCAGTTACCAATGCTAAAGCAAACTTCTCAATAGCGGAGTAGTTCAACTCTGCTCCGTGTAAAACTTTACTCACATAGTATACGGGTTTCTGAACCTTGTTTTCCTCCTTTACCAGCACCGCACTCACAGCTTGACCTGAAATAGCCAGGTAAAGATAAAGGATTTCTCCCGTACTTGGCTTGGCCAACAGCGGGGCCTCAGACATATACTTCTTCACCTGCTCAAAGGTCTCTTGGCTTTCTTCAGTCCACTCAAAGTTTTTTACCTTCTTCAAAGTTTTAAAGAACGGCAAACACTTGTCCCCGGATTTGGAGATGAACCTCCCTAACGTAGCAATCCTCCCAGTTAACTTCTGTACATCCCTTATAGAACGTGGTGGTTCCATGTCCAAAATAGCCTTGATTTTGTCGGGGTTGGCCTCAATTCCCCGTTTTGAGACCATAAGACCCAAAAATTTTCCAGACCCAACACCAAAAGTGCACTTGGCCGGATTCAACATCATCTTATGGTGCCTCAGCACTTCAAATGCCTCGCGTAGGTGTTCAATGTGATCTGCCATGTGTAGGCTTTTCACCAGCATATCATCCACATAAACCTCCATAGTCTTTCCAATGAGATGAGCGAAGATCTTGTTTACCAACCTCTGATAGGTAGCTCCTGCATTTTTCAGTCCGAAAGCCATGACCAAGTAACAATACACACCGAAGTCGGTGATGAACGATACCTTTGGAATATCATCCTTATGAATCTTGATTTGATTCTAGCCACTAAAGCCATCCATGAAGCTTAACATCTCATGCCCAGCTGTGGCATCTATCAGCGTATCGATCCTTGGCAAGGGGAAACAGTTTTTTGGGCATGCGTCGTTCAAAGCAGTGAAGTCTATGCACATCCTCCACTTTCCATTAGCCTTCTTGACCATTACAGGGTTGGCCAACCATTCTAGGAACTGGATTTCCTGAATGAACCCTGCCTCTAGGAGTTTGTCAACCTCCTGTTTTATGGCTTCTTGCCTCTCAGGTGCAAAATTTCTCTTCTTTTGTTTCACTGTCTTCCGGTTTGGATCCACATTCAAGCTATGTGTTATCAATTGGGGATCTATCCCTGGCATGTCAGCTGCTGTCCATGTGAAGACATCACTATTGTCTTGCAAAAAGGAGATCAATTTGCTCTTCAAGGGGTCTTTCAAAGATGCCCCGATGTAAGTAACCTTCTCAGAATCTCCCAGCTCCAAAGGTACGGGAAGCAATTCCTCTGCTGGTTTTCCTCTGCGCTCTTCATTCTCCCGAACATCCATATCTTCGATTGGGAGAACTTGCCCCCCGGTTCCATCCGGCCTTAGTGCGGCCACATAACAACTCCTTGCCATCTTTTGATCCCCTTTCTCTTCTCCTACTCCAGTTCTGGTTGGGAACTTAACCTTTAGATGATAGGTAGAGGCAACCGCCTTGAAAGCATGTAGTCCCGTCCTACCTAGGATAGCATTGTATGTGGATGTAGCTTTGATAACCAAGAAATTTAACATCTGAGTTGTCTCCCGTGGCTCTTGCCCTATAGTCATAGGTAGCTGAATTGTTCCCTCGACCTTCGACTCTACTCCGTTGAATCCATATATGGGCATGTTTGACGGCCAACTGAGACTCGGCATATCCCATTTTTAAGAAGGCATCATGAAACAAGATGTCCACCGATGCTCCATTGTCGATCAAGACCCTCTTTACTTGGGAATTGCCTATCACAGGTGAGATAACCAGGGGGTCATCATGGGGAAACTTCACCCCTTCAAAGTCCGAATCATCGAATCCAATCGAGACATCTGTCTTTGCACGTTTTGGTGCTTCCCCTACTATGTGCATTACTTCTCGCGCATACGCCTTTCTAGAATTTCTACTTGTCCCGGCCGCTGTCGGGCCACCGAAGATCATGTTGATTACTGGCCCCCGGGGCTGCTGATTGTGATTACGATCCTCATCTTTCCTATCATAATCCCGCCTTGGGTTTCCCCGATCCCCATCTTTGCAGAATTTATTCAATTTTCCCCTGCGGATCAAGAACTCAATTTCATCCTTCAATTGTCTACGATCGTCGGTTTCGTGACCCACATCCTTATGGAACCGACAGTACTGATTCTTGTTTCTTTTTTCAAGATCAGTCCTTAGTGGCTTCGTGATAGTATTTTGTCCTAAACCTAATCATGTGTGATGGGTTAGGAAATACTTTCATGTAATCTTATTTGATTTTATTTATATTAATAAAAGACTTGTTGTTTTTTATTACGGGCTTTATCTATTTAAAGTGTTTAAATAAGAAGTTCCATAGTTTAGAGTAAAGCTTCTAGAATTATAATGAGAATATAATAATGAGATCTAGAATATGATAACACTAAACTTAAATAGTTCCCGATCGTAGGATAACTAATTGGGAGTTAGTCAATCCGTAAAGATCGGTACATACTATGCTTGCTTCCTCGGAAGGATGTCTGTTCTCATAGACATTCGTGTGGTGACACTATAGCTAGTATGTAGGTGCTTATTGGAGAATAAGTTCACTGAACGTGACTTGATCAAATGAACGACTAATGGAGTTTACTCACGTGTTAATAGTTGTTCATAAGTTGATGGTGGTACAAGTGTCCTTAGATTTGAGACCGTTAAAGTAATCTTATATACAATGAACTATGTTTTGGTTTAGTTCTAAGTCCTCAAGGGACAATCATTAGTTCTATTCCGGGTATAGGAATTTGTATATGAAGATAGTTAACGATCGATAAAGAATCTACCCCTTTCAGTAAAAGAAAGTGAATATCCTATGATGTTCTTACTATGTTAGTTCTGGAATCTCTGGCCAGAGTAATTGAAGTTAGAAAGAGTTTCTAATTCAAATGAACTAGACATAATGTATAAGAAATTATATGATTAAATTAAATAGGCTTGACACGCGATCCATGCCTTGTATTTAATCGGGATATTGTCGGGTAAAAGGAATTGATTGTACGGTAACCATTTGCTGAATAGGTTTTATATATTCTAAGCAATGAATTCATATTATCCGGATAGTCGCGATATATTGAAAAGTATCACTCACGATGTAGAATAAATATTAATTACTAATGTAATTATATTTAACGAATTAATTAGTAATTCGTATAAGTAATAATAAATAGTTTATTATTATTTATTTCTACTACCGGCTTAATATTGAACCTAAAGGGTCACACCATAAAAAGGTTAAATATTTATAGATGATGAGAATAATTAATAATGGCTATGAATTATTTATTTATTGAATAAATAATTAATTAGCAATTATTTATAATTTATTAAATGAGATTTAATAGATTATAAATAAATTAAGAAAAAGTTCTTAATAATTATTAATTACAAAATTTAGTTTAAGAAATTAAATTTTATGAGAGAATTATTTTCAGAATGGGATTAATAATTAAAAAGGTTTTAATTATTAAATGATTATTTAATTAAGTAAAGTAAAGACTTTATTTCTTTAAATATCAAGCATTCCAAGAGTTGGAAGACACACAAGAAACACAAGAAACACAAGAACAAAAGAAAAAGAGATAATAAAAATCCAACTTATTTATGGCACTGCAAACTAGGTCATATTAGTGAGAACAGACTTCGCACATTACATAAGGATAAGTTACTAGAACATTTTGATTTTGAATCATATCCTACATGCGAGTCTTGTCTCATGGGTAAAATGACTAAATCTCCATTTACTGGACATGGAGAGAGAGCTGCGGGGTTGTTAGACTTGGTACACACAGATGTATGTGGACCAATGTCAACAAATGCTAGAGGAGGATTTTCATACTTCATTACTTTTACGGATGATCGATCCAGGTTAGGATATGTATATCTTATGAAATACAAATCCGAAGCTTTTAAAAAGTTCAAGGAATATAGAAATGAAGTAGAAAAACAAACCGCACGTAGTATAAAAGTTCTTCGATCAGATCGAGGAGGTGAGTACTTAAGCGGAGAGTTTTTAGGTTATCTTAAAGAAAATGGTATAGTTTCTCAATGGACCCCTCCCTATACTCCACAATTAAATGGAGTATCTGAGAGAAGGAATCGTACTCTATTAGATATGGTGAGGTCCATGATGAGCTTTACTGATCTTCTAGTATCACTATGGGGTTATGCTTTAGAGACGTCAGCGTATTTACTGAACAAGGTGCCTTCTAAATCGGTTCTCACGACCCCACATGAGATGTGGAGTAGGAAGAAACCAGGTCTTAAACATGTTAAGGTTTGGGGGTGTCCAGCTTATATCAAGAAAGTTGAACATGATAAGTTGGAACCTAGATCCGTGAAATGCAGTTTTATGGGATATCCTAAAGAAGGTCATGGATATTATTTCTATGATCCTTCTGATCAAAGGATATTTGTTTCTAGACACGCACACTTCTTAGAGGAACAGTTCCTCCTTGATAGAAACAGTGGGAGAAATATTGAACTTGATGAAGTTCAAGAACCACAAAATGCAACGATTAGAGAAGAAGTACCTGTTCAGAAAGAACAACCTTCTGTAGAACAACCTTTACGTAAGTCAGAGAGAGTGTCCCGCCCAATCGAAAGATATTACGGGCTTGTCATTGAAAATGATGATGATTTGTCATTTGTTGATGATGAGGACCCTATGACTTATGAAGAGGCTGTGAGTTGTAATGACTCAGAGAAATGGCAGGATGCCATGAAATCCGAAATGGACTCGATGTATATAAACCAAGTGTGGACTTTGGTTGAGGCACCTGAAGGAGTTAAACCCATTGGGTGCAAATGGATATACAAACGAAAGTTAGGAGCAGATGGCCATGTGGAGACCTATAAGGCCAGGCTTGTGGCAAAAGGATTCAAACAAAGACAAGGGATTGACTTTGATGAAACCTTTTCGCCTGTAGCCTTGCTCAAATCCATTAGGATTTTGCTTGCGATTGCAGCTTACTATGATTACGAGATCTGGCAAATGGACGTAAAGATGGCATTCCTCAATGGGAAACTTGAAGAGGAAGTGTATATGACACAGCCAGAGGGTTTTGTTTCCAGTGGAAACGAAAATCTAATATGTAGACTGCTGCGAACCATATATGGTTTGAAGCAAGCTTCTCGAAGATGGAACATCAGTTTTGATGAGACAATCAAAGAGTTTGATTTTATCAAAAACTTAGATGAACCATGTGTTTACAAGAAGGTTAGTGGGAGCGCGGTAACATTTCTTATATTGTATGTGGATGACATACTTATAATAGGAAATGATATACCGATGTTACAATCAGTCAAGGTCTGGCTATCAAAGAACTTCACTATGAAGGACTTGGGAGAGGCATCCTATATTTTAGGGATGAAGATCTATAGAGATAGATCTAATCGAACGATTGGCCTATCCCAAGGTACATACATCGATAAAGTGCTAAAACGGTTTAGCATGGAGAACTCGAAAAGAGGTCTCATTCCTATTAGTCATGGGATTACTCTTTCCGAGAAGATGTCTCCAAAGACATATGAGGAAAGGGTGCGCATGAGTAGGATTCCTTATGCCTCGGCAATAGGATCCATCATGTATGCGATGTTATGTACTAGAGCTGATGTTGCTCATTCACTTAGTGTGACGAGCAGATATCAGTCTAACCCAGGTGAACAACACTGGAAAGCAGTGAAGAACATATTGAAGTACTTGAGAAGGACTAAAGATGTTTTTCTTGTTTTTGGTGGATCTGAATTGAAAATTGAGGGTTATACTGACTCTAGTTTTCAATCAGAAGGCGATGGTAGCAGATCCCAGTCAGGGTATGTATTTACTCTAAATGGGGGAGCGATTAGTTGGAAGAGTTCCAAACAGCCTACAACGGCTGACTCCACAGTGGAAGCAGAATATATAGCTGCATGTGAAGCTGCAAAGGAAGCTGTCTCGATGAGGAAATTTGTTTCTGATTTGGGAGTAGTTCCTAGCATTGAGGATCCTATAGTGTTGTATTGTGATAACAACGCTGCGATAGCTCAAGCTAAGGAACCAAGATCCAATAAGAATTCCAAACACGTGTTACGGCGCTTTCATCTGATTCGAGAGATCATAGAAAGAGGGGATGTCAACATCGTAAGAATTGACACACATAACAACATAGCGGACCCATTTACTAAGGCATTGTCTCAGGCTCACTTTGATCGACATAGAGATAAGATGGGTATAAGATACCAGAGTGATTGGCTTTAGTACAAGTGGGAGTTTGATAGTATTTTGTCCTAAACCCAATCATGTGTGATGGGTTAGGAAATACTTTCATGTAATCTTATTTGATTTTATTTATATTAATAAAAGACTTGTTGTTTTTTATTACGGGCTTTATCTATTTAAAGTGTTTAAATAAGAAGTTCCATAGTTTAGAGTAAAGCTTCCAGAATTATAATGAGATTATAATAATGAGATCTAGAAGATGATAACACTAAACTTAAATAGTTCCCGATCGTAGGATAACTAATTGGGAGTTAGTCAATCCGTAAAGATCGGTACATACTATGCTTGCTTCCTCGGAAGGATGTCTGTTCTCATAGACATTCGTGTGGTGACACTATTGCTAGTATGTAGGTGCTTATTGGAGAATAAGTTCACTGAACGTGACTTGATCAAATGAACGACTAATGGAGTTTACTCACGTGTTAATAGTTGTTCATAAGTTGATGGTGGTACAAGTGTCCTTAGACTTGAGACCGTTAAAGTAATCTTATATACAATGAACTATGTTTTGGTTTAGTTCTAAGTCCTCAAGGGACAATCATTAGTTCTATTCCGGGTATAGGAATTTGTATATGAAGATAGTTAACGATCGATAAAGAATCTACCCCTTTCAGTAAAAGAAAGTGAATATCCTATGATGTTCTTACTATGTTAGTTCTGGAATCTCTGGCCAGAGTAATTGAAGTTAGAAAGAGTTTCTAATTCAAATGAACTAGACATAATGTATAAGAAATTATATGATTAAATTAAATAAGCTTGACACGCGATCCATGCCTTGTATTTAATCGGGATATTGTCGGGTAAAAGGAATTGATTTTACGGTAACCATTTGCTGAATAGGTTTTATATATTTTAAGCAATGAATTCATATTATCCGGATAGTCGCGATATATTGAAAAGTATCACTCACGATGTAGAATAAATATTAATTACTAATGTAATTATATTTAACGAATTAATTAGTAATTCGTATAAGTAATAATAAATAGTTTATTATTATTTATTTCTACTACCGGCTTAATATTGAACCTAAAGGGTCACACCATAAAAAGGTTAAATATTTATAGATGATGAGAATAATTAATAATGGCTATGAATTATTTATTTATTGAATAAATAATTAATTAGCAATTATTTATAATTTATTAAATGAGATTTAATAGATTATAAATAAATTAAGAAAAAGTTCTTAATAATTATTAATTACAAAATTTAGTTTAAGAAATTAAATTTTATGAGAGAATTATTTTCAGAATGGGATTAATAATTAAAAAGGTTTTAATTATTAAATGATTATTTAATTAAGTAAAGTAAAGACTTTATTTCTTTAAATATCAAGCATTCCAAGAGTTGGAAGACACACAAGAAACACAAGAAACACAAGAACAAAACATCCCAGCGGATTTGAGAGGATCATTGAGAGCTTTTGAAGTTCATCAAAATCATTCCAAATCATTTTAATTATTTTCTCAATTGTTCTTAATCTACTATATGATATTTGATCTTGGTGGATACCATTAGAGCACTCCACACTTGAGGGGTGATTGCTGGAAATCAAAGACACATTCATAACAATCCCAGGAAAGCTATCAAGGTATTTTTCTTGTGTTCATACAATTTTTAAATCTATATACATGATTAATTAGGTTTTTATGCAAGTAAATGTGATTTACGCTTCCGCTACGGTCATAAATTCCTTCACTTCGGCCATCTCACATCCCTGTCTTTTTCTATCTCCATTAGGATTTGACTTCTTGGAGTATTCAGCCTTGCGTATTCCGCAAACCTTTGCCCGGGACTCCCCTTTTTAGGGGCTGAATCAGAATCCCTGCCCGTGCGCGGGTACTTATCTTTAGCATCATATTCCTATTCCGACTTCCGCTTCTTAGAGTTGTCACCGTTTCCGGTGTTCCCCGTTCCTAGATCTTTCTTCAGACTATCCTCCGCCTTGATGTACTTGCTCGCCCTTTGTTGGAGCTCAACCATATTTTCAGGGGGATGCTTAGCCAATGACATTTTGAAATAAACATTCGAAGTTCCATTCTGCAATGCCACCATGGCTACCTTGTTTTCCAGGTTTGTAATGTTGAGCGTTTCCTTTGTGAATTGCTTGAGATAGTCTCTGAGATTTTCATTCTTTCCTTGTATCACAGTCATGAGAGATGCGGAATCTTTCTCATGAATTCTTCCTCCTATGAACTGACTGACAAAAGCATTGCTTAGCTCTTTGAAAGAGGCAATGGAGTTTGGTGGTAGGCGGCTGTACCAACGTTGTGCCATGCCCGCTAATGTTTGGGGAAACGCCCTACACTTCAAGGCATCACTGGCGGGTTGTAACAACAATGCGTTAGAGAACGTCCTTACATGATTAACGGGATCTCCCGTTCCATCGTAAACCTTTATGGTAGGCATCTTGAACTTCCGCGATATATGCGCATTCATCACCTCCTCAGTGAATGGAGGGGTTGGATCATCAGGATCTCCAAGTTGCATCAAGTCTTCAGGATTGCCTCTGGGGATTTCGATCCTCGTGGTTCTACCTCTAGGGACTTCGGTCCTTCTCTCTCTCCTTGGGGTGCTTTCCAAATCAACAAAAAGAATGTCTTCTCCTGTCACTGGTGGGGGTCGATTCTGATTCTGTCTTCGCTGTTCCCTTTCTATGTCCTCCTTTAATTTTTGGATCTTGGCCTCGTGAGCCTTGATTTTTTCAGCAGCCGTTAAGGGAGGTCGGTCATGGGTTCTTCGGCATCCAACAGGTTACTTACTTGGACGACGTCTTCTCGGGGCTTTATCCCTATCTTCTTCCGAGGATGAATCATCAGAATACGGGCCTGAGTAGTCATAGTATTGCTGGCCTTGATTGGGTCCTAAACCCCTGATGTAAGGTGGATTGTACGGCTCGTGTATCTGGAGGGTGTGACCACTTCGTCCGGCCTGATACGGGGGATAATTAGGCAACCCATATATCGGGTTCGTGCTTACGGGGATCACTGTAGTAGAGATCTGAGCGGTGGGTGGAGCGGACTGCCCTCCGAGAGGGGCGACCACCATCTGAAGGGGATTCGTCCCTTGGGTGGTGGGATTCGTCACTAGGGGCAACGACTCATGAGGTTGCGCTTCAGTTCCTTGTGGTCGAGTGACCAACGATTTAGAATTCACCCCTAGGGGCACTTGTTCTCCAATCGGGGGTGCGGTGGTGTTAGTGATGGTTTCAGAAAGTGTTGGTGTTCTCCGGGTGGTAACCATGGTTGATATCACTTCCCACAGACGGCGCCAAATGTTGTGGAACGAAAAATAGGGTGTATTTATTGCGTATTGAATGACTGGGTTAGAGAGAGCTTCGAGTTTTAATGGCTGATCAAGTGTTTCGTGACTTAACTCGGGTCCTCACAAGATGCCTACGTATCTCGTTATTGAGAATCAAGCAAAAAAATGTAGTTCTGAATGTAAAGGAACAGGTCCTTATATAGGTGTTGAACACCCTAGAATTAGAGTTGAAATAGGAGCCTTGGTGGGCAAGTTATTCAGTTGGCCCAATTCTAGAGCCTTCCAAGAGATAAGGAGATAAGTATTGAAGGTGTATGCCTTGGAGGCTACTCCTAGTATAATTTAGTTTCCTTTTCAGACTCAATCTTGAAGATTGAAACTGGCTGATTTATTAATTACGAATTTATTATCATAAATAAGGTTTTGGGCCTCACTAAAGGGCTTTAACCTTGGACCAATCTAGGCTTATTAAATACCACATTAAATGTATTTTTAGGGTTTACTTTTATCCCATCTAAAAGTTGCACTTAGGAAGAACAACTTAGGTAGCGTTTGGGAGTGCTGTTCCGGAAAGTTACAGCAGCTTTTAGCACAAAAGCAGGTAAAATAGCGTTTGGTAAAATATAAAAGCTGCTTTTTGGGAAAGTGCTTTTTTTATAAAAGCTGCTTTTTTTAGAAGCAGGTAAGAGATGCTTTTTGAAAAAGCTGCTTCTAAAAATTAAGCGGACAGTAGCTAATAAAACCTGCCATCAAACCCCAGCTCCTGCATCTTTTTTTAAAAACAATTTTAGGTAATACAATCCTATACAAAATCAAACTTCACTATATATATATAAATAAACTCTCGGCAGGATCAATCACAATAGGGTTTATACGTAGCAGGTTCAAGCCCTGGTTCAACCTGGTACTCTTCTTCCTTCTTTTACATGATCTTCTATATCCCATGTTGCATTGATCTTCTTCCTTCTTCCTTCTTGTCTCGTTATATATATGATTGTTTATTATTGTTTTTATTTTTGATCATGTCGATGCTCACAAACTCTGTAGTCTATATGTAGTGTTAACACAAGTTAGAATGATATATTTTCCAATGTTTCTTGTACTCTGCACATGTTTTTATGTTAGTAACAGTTTTCTGTTGATATCAACTGTTATAGTAATGAACAAATCGCTATGAACAAATCGCAAATTTGTGTTGTTGGATTTTTATATATTTTGGCACTTCTGATTATGAAGTGGTCGTATTACATCTGAGGATCTCTGAGGATCGAGGGGTTGTGAGGGTGTTTGTGGTAAGAAATAGGAACCGTAGGCCAGAGAGGCATTTGATGGATAGATGCTACGTGACTTTGTTGGAAATTGGTATGAAAGGTAGTTATTTCAGAGGGAATGCTTTGTGTTCTCTCCTTGGCCTAATTAATTAGGAGTATGAATTTTAGACCTTATAATCTAGTGTTCTCTCCTAGGTGTCATTGGAATAGTTTGCCACTTCTGTTGTACATTAGACAAGCTAGGACCTTAAAACTGATTTACTGCGAAGATGCTAAACATTGCTTGATTTGTATAATATTACTAATATCTTTTCTTGTACAATCTTGATAACATAATGCACACTTTCACTTGGACAATTAGAGAAGAGAATAGGTTAAATTCTCTAAATGTTTATAGAATTAGCATCTCAAGGTACACACAATCATTAGCATCTCCTAATGCATGCTTATTGTATTGCTACTCCAAGAGAAAGGAGAGTGAAGAAGTTTGACAACATAATAATGTTTATTAAAAGCTTTCATAATCATCCCGAATACAGATTCACAATTTTCCCCCACTTTCTTTACTTGCGTGTTAATTCAAAGATCTCGAATCAGAGTAACACTTTCTACACCATAAACACTAGGGCCTCAACTTCAAGTAATTAAAAAGTAACTTGTTCACGAACTAGATGTGGGATGACACAAACTACTTTTATAATTAAAATACTTGCTTAATAGTTAATAAGATAAATTAGTAAACAACAAAAAGATTTCTACTATCTTATGTAAGGTACGTAATTTTGTAAATTTGTATAAGTAATATACAACTGACTTACGATAATTAATCATTATATAATAAATGAAACATTTAAGCTATACAAACACTTATTAGTTACACACAAATAATATTAAGTTATATACTCGTTACATAAGCAGCTAACGACTATTACAACAAATAATATTGATCACTTCATTCACAAAATATATAACAACAATTGCTTACATATATGTTATATCATATTTTTTATTAATAATGACAGGTAAATACTACTTGGTAGATGCTGGATATCCTTAAACAGTACAATATGTTGGCCCGTACAAAGGAGTTAAATATCATCTTCCTGATTTTCGGCGTGGTCAACCACCACAAGGATACCAAGAAATATTTAACAAGGCACGTTCATCACTTAGAAGCTGCATCGAAAGAACTTTTGGAGTTTGGAAAAAACGGTGGAAGATTTTGTCAAATATGCCCTCGTACTGGTGTCGTGCTCAAAGGAATATCGTTGTCGCAACAATGGCATTGCATAATTATATTAGACTATATTCTAGTGGCGATACAATTTTTAATAGAATTGATGCAAATCCAGAATTTGTGCCAAGAGATATTTTTACGGATCGTATATCAACATCAATGTACCAAAGCCAAAGAAATAGTAGAACAAGTGAGGTGGACTTGCTTCGAAATCAAATTGCATCCAGTTTGATGATGGCATCCTAATTCATTTCAATTATTTTAATTTACTTTGCTTTGCTGAACTAAATGTGAGAATTATTATGGTAACATTAATTTTATTAAAGTGTTCATTTTTATATTTTTAATTGTACTAGCTAGTTTGTCCTGTAAAGACATTGTTAAATAAGAAATTTTTAAAAATTATTTACCAAACGCTTATTTATCAGCTTTTCATTCAACAGCAGATTAATTATGAATTTTACCAAACAGTCAACAGTTTATTCTGACAGCAGCTTTTTCTGACAGTGCTTTTTCCCACAGCTACAGCAGTTTTTAACAACAATTCCAAACAGAGCCTTATATAAAGAACAATAAATAACACAATCATAATACTTTTTTTTTCATAAAATTTGATTTGCTAAGATGAGAATCACAAAATTTAACAACAATTAAATTTAACATATCGAATTTAATGTAAAATCTCATCTAAATTTAAAAATCAAATGTTACATCGAATCCATTATAGAAACATATATATAGAAATAAATATTTTAGTTGATTTAAATTGAAATGAATGAAAAATTGATTATATAAAAAGGATTTGTTCTTTCTTAATAATACATTTCATTACCAAAACCAAATACTTAATTGCAGAAATTGAGGATAAATATTAGGTAATTTAAAGTTTAGTCTTCAATTGTCCTCTTCGTTTTTAATGTATCCTTCTTCTAATTTGATTGGAAATCCTAAGTTTTATTATTTAATTTTAAATTTTGTAAAAAAAACATTTAAAATAATAAAAATAAGAAATATTTTTCATAACTAAAATATATGAAAAATGTTGATAAACCTTCTCGACACTGTCTTCAATGACACCTCGATCTATTTATAAAAAGAAAATAATGACTACAAATGATTAATTTAATTATTTACAACAAAATGACCACAAATTACTAATTTGATTATTTAGTAAGCAAAAATGTAACATTTAAATTATCAAAAATAAACAATATTTTTACAACTAAATCATAATAAATCATAAATAAAACTTCTCGGCACCTCGATAAATAATGATTACAAATATAAATAAACAAAATAAAAATTTTACTTACTTGTTAACTCGAAGCATGTATTAATAAACACCTTTAGAATTTTGTTATTTAATTTAAAATTTAGTAAAAATGTAACACTGAATTACTAAAAATAAGTAAATACTTTTTATAACTAAAATGGAAAAAATGATAATTAAAATTTCTAGACATCGCCTTTGGCTGCACATTAATAAATTTAAATTTTTAAAATATTTTTCTTTGAAATATATTATTGTGAATTTGTAAAAATAAAAAAATATCATAATCATATAAATGTGAATTTGTTAATATTAATTCATTTATATCTCCCTATATTTATTTTAGAAGATATTATTTGAATATTCGATTCGATAGGATAGCTTGTTTTCACACAGTTGTTACATCATCTTCTTGTTAGAACATCTTTAATAACTAGCTTTATAGCCCGTGCGAGGCACGGGTATGCTCTAGATATGCTTAATGACTTCGCGCATATTTGAATATTAGCTTGGTAATGCAATATATGTTGTGTTATGAGTGCGAGATTTCTCCGTTAGCTATTGCTTAGTGTGACTCTCGAGTATGCATGAATATGTTACATGTACCTTTTAAGCGATAGTAAATTTTGCAAGGCACGGGCTTGTTAACAAAATTATGTTAATATATATGTATTTGTGTTGCTCTATATTCAAATAATCAAATAGTATTTTCAATGTGTTGATGCTCAGAATACAAATAAGTCCAAAAGGGATTATGTGTTCACGGTGTATATCAACTATATAGCTAAAAAAGGTATCATTTGCATGCTAATCTCATTTATAGGATTACTACTTGCATGAGTTAGGAGTATAAAAGTATTTACATAAATAGTGGCTTTTCTGAACTTGCATATTAGCAAAAGATCGATACGATGAAAGAATTTATACGAGAGATTGGCTCCAAATTGCTTGGGGATCAACCGTGTGATCCAAACACCATGAAACCAAGTGCCTTAAATTAGTGATTCAGTTTTTTGTTTGAGCTGATATTACCAGAATGGGCTGAACCTAAATTTAAAAAATGGAGAGAGCAAACAGAAGAACTTCCCCTACCCATATTGTCATAAGAAAGAGATTATGGATCGATGCATTTTCTGTTCCACTATAATTAAATATTTTAATATGTAGGTGGTTAATGTGCATGCAATTTACCGCTCGAGCTTTGCTAGTAAAATCATGTTATTATGTATTTATATTGTTTTTTAATTAAATGGTGCTTGCAACATGTAAATGCTTAGTATGCAAAACATATCTAATAAATTATCTATTCATGATGATTGATGTATGTACCACTAAAAATAAGTAAATTTTAATGTGC
Source organism: Saposhnikovia divaricata (assembly GCA_036435485.1). Classification (NCBI taxonomy): domain Eukaryota; kingdom Viridiplantae; phylum Streptophyta; class Magnoliopsida; order Apiales; family Apiaceae; genus Saposhnikovia; species Saposhnikovia divaricata. Next base: position 66,317,501 of record CM071598.1, read on the forward strand.
TAGTCTCTTTGAACCAATGTTCAAATGAATGAGTTATGAGCATATAAGAACTTATATTAGTAGTGACTGTCTGATCATCCACAACCAATTTGTGCATTTTGACCTGGATTAAGAGATATGCGTAAGATATAAATTAGTACACAAATTATAGTATCTATCTTTTAAATCCAAGTAACTTGTTTTTATTATAGAATAAAAAAATGCTACATGACTATGTACTATTCAAAATATTCTCAAAGTTTTATAATATAATCGAAACTAATATTTATCATAGTGATAAGGAATCTCACTTCTAAGTTAGAGGCCAAGGATTAAATTTCCATTGGAAACAATTTTTTTATCGTTGATATAATATAGGAGGGGTAATTTAGTAATTTTATGATAATTAAATTGTCTCACGATATATTAATAATGAGTTTTTTAATATATCCAAAAGTGATGTCTAATATAGTGGTAAGGAATCTTTTTCACAAGTTAGATGTCAAGAGTTCAATTCTCTCTAGGATGAATTTTTTTATCATTAATATAATATATGAGGGTTGTCTCATGATATATTAATAATGAGTTTTATAATATGTTCAAAACTCATGTGTAGCATAGTTGTAAGCATTCTAACTTACAAGTTTGAGGTCAAGGGTTCAATTCTCCCTAGAAACATTTTTTTTCTTAATATAATATGAAGGTTAAATTAGTAATTTCACACTGAATAAATTGTCTCACAAAACCTCATGTTGTGCTATTAATAATATAATAGATGATTGTCCAAATAGTTGTCAATTCTTGACACAAAATTACAGTTATAATTTTAACTAATTTTCGATGTAAATATGTTTAAATATTTAAGTTATTTATAATAACTTCTCGATCCCATTTTTGACGAAGCCTCGAATTCTATACACAAAAAAGTAAAAATAATTACGATGTCAAATTATTTAAGAATTAAGTTTAGACTCAACGTAACCCTTATAATTTTATAATTTAATTTAAGAATTAGTAAAAAAGGTACTCCCTCCGTCCACCCAAGTTTTTTACATTGTGTTTGGGCACGGAGACCAAGGATAGTGGGTGTAATATTGGTAAAATAAACGAAATAGTGGGTGTAATAGTGATTTTATTGTTAAATTAAGTAAATAGTAAGTGTTGTTGATGAGTGGATTTTGTAACAACTTTTGTGAGGTTTTCGGTGAGTTGTAAAGGCTAACGATCAACTGTTCAATGGAGGATTTGGGTTGTGTTTGTGGGGGTGAGCTGAGCTTGAGGGTGTCTCCAATAATCTCAGGTGCCTTTAGAGAAAATTAGAGAGCTTGATTCGTCCTACCCTCAAGGTGCCTACGTATCCTTTATATAGGAATCAAGCTCACGTAGTTCTAATGCGAAGCTAATTTTGCTGGAATAGCTGTATTTGATTGTCTAGTTCGTGTTGGACTCAGGTTCCTTTAGAGTCTTTCACGAACAGGTTTGGCTAAGTAGAGTAGAACTCAAGTTCGTACCCTCCTATAATTCTCTCGTCAATTAGAGGCATTCTAGGATCAACTGCACCCTAGAATTAAACTCCAATAATAATTCGATATCTGATCTAGATGGCTTCTAGATCTTTCTGTCAGTTACTCATAGGAACCTGTTGCTCGGGAACCTATATCTCAGGAGCCTGTTTCTCAGGAACCTCCTTATTTCGGGACCTATTGCTCAGGAACCTCCTTTTAGGTATTTGTACCTGCACAAATAACAAACATGTTAGGCTGGATAACTCGTCTGATGTCTTCATATGCTCTTGACGCTCTCCGTGGCTATTACTATGCTAATTCGGACTCTTCTGCTAGGAGGAACCTGGTCCTTTAATAATCTGCTCAGCTTCCAGACCTTCGGGAACCTTCTGATATTCATAGTTTCTTGGTCATTTCTCTGTTTGACGCTCATTTCTTCATATCTGATCTTCGTAACTCATACTAAATCTATCTTTTTGCTTATATGGATTGAACCCTATGGCTTAATGGGCACAACAACTACCCCCCGGTTCCTTGAGATCATGTAATGTGAGAGGAACCTATTCTATTTTATGATCAGGGGTTCAATACTAAATCATTTCTCTTACAATACCTTGCTTCAATATCATATATTCAAGCTTTCATGAGCTAACTTAGCGTAGGAAACATGACATAAAATATTTTCAGCTAGTGTAATCTTGATTAGCTTCCTTCCTATTAAGGAACCTGTTATCCTGCTGTTTTCTTCTTCAAACCACAGCTTTCGAAATCAACTCAATGTCCGCATTTAGCTTCCTAGGGAATCTAACTTGTCTCTCATCATCATGTCTCTTTACATTTTTATAATTTAAAAATTCGTAGGGAAGACTTTCAACTGTAAATATCTTGGAGTGATAATTCAAAATTTGAATTAACCCTTATCACTTACTAATGCTGCAGTTAATATGGTCTCTTCCCAAGATTCACACGCCTCCTGTGCGTGTACCTCTTTAAGTTTTACTCTAATCGCTGGCGGCCACGTGTACACGACTATCTCTCATTTACCTTAGCTATATAGACACACGACTTCGTTCATCTTCATTTTTTACCTTTACCAAATACTTACTAAACCCTTAGAGAGAGAAAAGAAGAAGCACGACGGTCATCCACTCCATCCTGCCTCCTCATCGATGCTTTCTTCAATCCAAGGTATGATTCCTAACCATTGCTGTCTATTCTTTCATAATCTTGGTTCAATTTTCAATTATCTGATTATTTCGATCTTGCATGTTGACGTTTTCCTCTTTTCTGTTCGTCTTTTATGAATGTATATATTCTTTACACTCCATGTTTCACACACTATTACTCACCATACCTTGTGTAGTAATTGTCTATTCGTCGATTCACGGTTGTATGATCATAACTTTGTCGTAACTTTTGACTGTCTACCCGTCTCTTGCACTTCTATGCTTATACTCACACTGTCGTTGATATTCAATATCTGTTGGAGTATCTTGGATTATTACAATTAACTATCTGGATGTCTTTGGACCTTTACTCGTTCTCTTAGATGTCCTTGAACTTGACCATTCTCCATCTGTCTTTGCAGATGTCCTCTGATTCCATACACTCTGACCACCTATCTTCCATTCAACCCTCTATTATGCCAATAGGTGAAAGGACTAGGTCTAGGGTTGTTATCCCTAATGTGAATGAACCTGAAAACATCCTCATCAGACCTCTGGTTTCACCTTCTACAAATCCTCCTATTCCTACATTTTTGGATTTGGGGGATGATTGGCCCACTAATGATGAAGAAGTGTCTAAACCTGACCATGAACTGTTTCCTGAACCTAATTTTGACAACGAGGTAGTTGTTGAAAGAGAGTTTTACAAATAGGCCATTACGCCTTTCTGTGAGAATACTAATTCCATCATAACCTCTGTAAAGTTAGAGAAATTGTTTGAGGAATTCCATCGCCCCATTTGTGATATTGTAATCTCGGAACCTGGTGAAAGAGCTCACAGGTTCGATATTAAAATTCCAGAACGAGGAGTTCCCCATGCTGTTATTTTTGCTGCTTTTCTGAGAGTAGGTGTCTCTATGCCTCTTCATCCTTTTCTAAGGGAGGTTCTAAAGTTTTATAACCTTGCTCCAATGCAATTAACTCCTAATTCTTATCATCTGGCTATAAGCACCTTCATCTTATACTCTAGTAAATTCACAACTCCTTTATCTGCCCCCGAACTAGGTTACTTCTTTAGGTTAAAAGATACTGGAAGGAGCTCAGGTTGTTTCTATTTGTCAGCATGGCCTTGTCATCAGTGTCAGTGCATAAAAAATGTTAAGCAAAACTTTGAACAATGGCCGAAGCAATTTTTATATTGATATAACTGTCCTTTCGTTAGGTATGAGTTCAACCGTCGACCTAATATTCCTAAACAAACCATTTTAACTGGAGCTTGCATGGAAAGAGCACAGGAAATCTTGAAACTATCTACCTCCACTAGGGATTGTATGATTCTGATGACTTCTGATAATCTAACTGCTTTAGGTTTTATCCCTTCAATTTCTGGTATGAGCTTCCTTGCCATTATACTCTCCTCTTTGATTACATCTTTATGATTATATCTGTTTACTCCATCCATGTTTCTCTAATCTTAACTTGTTAACTTATGTAGACATGGCTCCCAAAGTTCCCTCTTTTGTTAAACGAACCAAGAATGTGGATGAGATTTTTAAAGCTGATGTTGAGATAAAAGAGGTTCCGCTTATAGCAACTCTTATCAGCCAGGTTCCCTTGACTTATATGGAAGCTCACAGTCCCGGTCTCTAAGAAAAGGTAAAGCTATCAAGACTGATTCAGAACCACTCCCTAATTTATTCAAGGATGTGATCGATACACATGTTCCTGCTGAAACAATTACTGCTTGGGGCAAAATGAATTCCACTGAGGCTTTGCGTACTATGAGGTTCGCAGCTGCCCAAACCACTTTCTTTGCCCTGAGGTATTGTGATGAATTCGCAGAGAAGACCCAGTATGATCTGCGCTTGCAGGGAGAGGTGAAGAAACTTCAAGAAGATTTAGCTGCTAAGGAAGAGAAAGTGAACCTTGTTACAGCTGTAGTTAGAAGAGTGAAAGCTGTTGAGACCTCCTTAAAGAGAGAGAGAGAGAGAGAGAGAGAGAGAGAGAGAGAGAGAGAGAGAAGAGCTATTAGAGAAGATGAATGAGCTAGAAGCTCAGGTTGATGCCTTGAACGCCGCCGCTGATGCTGTCAAATCCTCCATGCTTACACAGGAAAAAGCCAGGTATGACGAGGGCTGTGATGAAGGTGTTCGTGATTATATACGCTCCATGTGGGAGAAAATGTCTGAGTTAAACTGGTCTCTCCTAGGCGAGGATGTGGTGGGAATGATCAATGACTTCGAGAAGGAAGCTGTGGTTCCACAAGACCCTGTACCTCCCGTTATTACGGTTGAGAGGCCTTCAGGTTCAGTTACCGTGGCTGCAGTGGTTCTTGCTGCTGAAGCTGTTCAACCTACCCTTCCAACTCCTTCGATTATTGAAGTTTTTGATAAAGTACCGTCTGCTTAAACTTGCATGAATCCTACTAAACTTTTGATAACTTTAAATGAGGTTGCGGGCCCCTCGTAGTGCCTCGCGTAATGTAATCTTGAATTGGTTTTTGGTGGCCTTCGTGCCTAATAACTCATGGTTGTTGGTTTCCTATGAAAATCCCTTCCTTTTGCTATACCTCTTGTCTAACATTTACATTCATATGCATGCTTAATTTCTTACCAAAATGCTTTGTCACTATGTATTGCAGCAAATTACCTAGTTTCCATACTTGCATATTCAAGCTCACGCGGGTTAACCCATTGTAAGAAACAGAGCACACTCATACCGATAATTTTCCAAAATAAATGTAACGAAAGCTTAACAACGTCATAACTACTTATTTGCAAATTCAGAACCTTTTCTTTTGCACCTCAAGCAACATTTTCGAAACCATAAACTGAAGTAGAACTCCTCTTTATAACTTCTTAATTTATATCCTCGAATACTAGAAACAGGCCCACTATAAATAACCATTTACAACTGTTAATCCTGCAAAACAAAACAATAAAAATAAAAACAGAAAAATAGTTATTGTTAGTGAACTAATCCTGTTAAGTACAGGCCAACTCTAGGAAAGATCACTTGCGTGGTTCCCAATCCTAAAAAAAATCCAGGTTCCAACATTCCAGTCTGGGTTCCATGTTGGTTCCTCATGCCTCGAGGCAATTCTAGGAACCTGTGCGCCGTTCTGGGAGTCCACACAGATTCCTCTTCTTCATGTGTCGTGCTAGACATCTTATGAAGGTAAATGCTAAGGAGCTTAGCCCCTTCTTCCTATGTGCCAGAGGCGATTCCACATGAGGGAGAGCTTATTAGGCTTCTCTTTAAGAACAAGTGTGCCGGTCTAGGCTCCACACAAGTTCCCACTTCCTCTCGTGCCAGAGGCGGCTCCATGAAGGGGTGAAACATATAATTTCAGGTTCCTGTATGCCAGTCTCAGCTCCATACAGGTTCCTTTAAGGTGCCTTTCATCAGGACTTAAGTGCCTGTCAACAAGGCTTTTTAATCATGCGCTCAAGGAATTTGAGGCTTTTGGCAGAAATATCTTGCTTAGTCAGCTGAGGCTTTTCAATCAAATTTGCTCAGGAAGCTGCCTGAGGCTTTGCTCATGCTCAGGAAGCTACCTGAGGCTTTGCTCGTGCTCAGGAAGCTACCTGAGGCTTTTTCCAATACAATCAATCGTATTCTGCACATTCTGTCTGCATTATGTCAAATCGTACTCATACTTCGCGAACACTGTCAAAGCTACAGGAACCTGTTAGTCAAGGTAACCTGCTTCTCCATACAAGTGCTAAAACAAGCACTTAAAAGGTTTCAAATTGGCATATGAAATAGCTAATCAATCATGCATAATACTGCCAAAGTAGGAATACTACCCCCCAGTTCTTTTGGGTAATTATTGTTACGCAAAAGAATTATTAGGAAGCTATAATCATCAATACTTCAATCAAAAAGTTCAACGTAGAGCTATCAATGCTCAAATATTAAAAATTGTTTTGCAAATAGGGAGGTTCACCTCAGGTACCCCCCGAGTACATGCATAATCAAATACTGAAATCAACAATTCTGGTCAGCTATAATTAGTAAGCTGCCTTTATTCTTGGGCTAAAAGAGCCTTACTTTTCCTAAGAAAAAACACAATAAAAGAGAATTACTGATAATACTTCTTGAGATGTTCTGCATTCCAAGCTCTCAGAATGAGATTCCCATCTATATCCATCAGGTGGTAAGTTCCTTCCCAAATGGCTGACTTTATCTGGTAAGGGCCTTCCCAATTCGCTCCAAAAGCTCCATGTGCCAGAACTTTGGTGTTTGGCATGACTTTCCTCAAAACCAGGTCTCCAACTTTAAAAGGTCTCGCTTTCATCTTTTTGTTGTAATACCTTCGAACTCTCTGTTGATACGCTGCTAGCTTCACTTGCGAATCTGTCCTCAACTCTTCGATCATGTCTAGGTAAACTCTATGACCAACCTCATTATTCTCGGGGTCATAATGATTTCTTCTCAAAGAACCTGTTCTAACTTCCACAGGGACCATAGCTTCACAACCATAAGTGAGAGTAAAAGGAGACTCACCAGTTGTAGTTCTAGGAGTGGTGTTATACGACCACAAGACTCCGGGAAGCTCCTCTGGCCAGCTTCCTTTCTTATCTTCAAGCCTTGTCTTCAAAGTATGCCTGATAATCTTGTTCACAGCTTCAGTCTGTCCATTACTCCGTGGATAATACACTGTTGAAAATGCTTTCTGAATTCCAAACTGCTCACACAATCCTCTAAGCTCCTTGTTATCAAACTGTTTCCCATTGTCAAAAATCAAATTTTGGGGAATACCAAACCTGCATACATTGGCTCGAAAAACAAATTCAGTCAATTTCGATGCTGTAATCTTAGCAAGTGGTTTAGCTTCTGCCCACTTTGTGAAGTAATCAACTGCCACCACTACATATTTTACTCCTCCCTTTCTTGTCGGGAGCTCTCCAATGAGGTCTATTCCCCAAATGGCGAATGGCCAAGGGCTGACAATCTGTTTGATAGGTGCTACAGGACGACTATAAAAATTTGTAAACTTCTGACAATTGCTACATGCCTGAACAAAATTATGAGCATCTGCTTTAAGGGTTGGCCAATAATATCCTTGTTGAAGGACCTTCATGACTAAAGAACTACCCCCCGAGTGATTTCCACATACTTCTTCATGAATCTCTTCAAGGATGTATCTACACTGCTCTCCAGTTACACACTTAGGCAAAGGCTGATTGAATCCTCGTTTGTATAGAATTCCATCATAAATCACATACATGGCTGCATGATACTTCAGCTTCCTCGCTTCATCCTGATTAGGAGGTACCTCTCCCTTAGCCAAGTAGCTATAGATTGGAGTCATCCAAGAATCTTCAACTGGAAATTCGATGTCCATGACTTCCTCTTTGAAAACAATAGGTTGCTCTTGAATCTGGAGCGGAATTACACCCAGTAAAGTTGACTCTCTCTGCGAGCCCAATTTAGCTAATGTGTCTACATTGGTATTCTTTCCTCGTGGTATCTGATCTAGCTTTACCTCTCTAAACTTTGCAAGTAGTTCTTTGGAATACCTCAAATACAAGTCTGTTCGTGGACCTCTTGCCTGAATCCACCGCGAATCTGCCAAACTACCAACATCGAATCACTGAACACTCTGATATTCTCGACTTTCTCTAAAGCTAACTTGAGACCTGCAATCAACGCCTCGTACTTTGCATCATTGTTAGTGGCTCTGAAAGCGAAGTGATTCGAGCTATGAAGTCTATGCCCTTCTGGACTTACTAGCTCTATGCCTACCCATGCTCCATTACTATTAGCAGCTCCATCCACATACAATGTCCACCAAGGCGCGCAATTATCATCTTCCATCTGCTCTTTCTACAACTTTCTTGGTACCTCCTGGCCAGTAACCTCCACATGAGGTGGAAATTCGATCAAAAAATCCGCTAGAGCCTGAGCCTTGATTGCTGTTTTTGGCTTGTATTCTATATCAAACTATCCCAACTCCACAGCCCACTTTAACATTCTCCCTGAAGTTTCTGGCCTGTACATCACTTGCCTAAGTGGATATGAGGTTCTTACTTCAATCTTGTGAGCTTGGGAATAAGGTCGCAGCTTCCTGGAAGCTAGGATCAAGGCATAAACCAGCTTCTCCATTCCTGTGTACCTTGTTTCTGCATCGAGCAACCTTTTACTGACATAATAGATTGGGCTCTGCTGTCCATCCTCTTCTCGAAATAGGACCGCAATAATAGAATACTCCGACACAGCTAGGTACAGTATTAATGTTTCTCTGTCTACTGGCTTAGCTAACAGTGGAGGGCTTCCCAAATGCCCTTTTAGCTTTCCAAATGCTATCTAGCATTCCTCTGTCCATTCAAACTTACTTCCTCTCTTTATCGCTTTAAAGAACTCTTGGCACTTATCCGTAGACCTCGAGATGAATCTATTCAAAGCTGTCACTCTTCCGGTAAGGGACTGAACCTCTCTCACAGTCCTTGGTGACTTCATATCAATCATTGCTTTAATCTTGGCTGGATTTGCCTCTATACGTTTGTGATTCACCATGAACCCTAGAAACTTTCTGGATTCCACCCCAAACACACATTTCTGGGGATTCAGCTTCATTCTGTACTTTCGTAAGATTCCAAACATCTCTTCCAATTTCTTCACATGATCAGTAGCTTACTTAGACTTGACTAACATATCATCCACACATACTTCCATGGTACTACCAATTTGCTCTTTAAACATCATGTTTACTAGCCGTTGATATGTAGCTCCAGCATTAATCAATCTAAATGGCATGCATACATAACAATAGAGACCTCTATCCGTAATAAAAGAAGTATGCTCCTGATCAGGTTTATACATATGAATCTGATTGTAACTTGAATATGCATCCATGAAGCTGAGTAGGGCATGTCTAGCTATTGCATCCACTAGCTGATCAATTCGTGGTAATGGGAAGCTGTCCTTTGTGGCCTTGTTGAGATTTGTGAAGTCCACACAAGTCCTCCATTTCCCATTGGGCTTTTTTACCAAGATAGGATTTGCTAACCATACAGGATAGAAAGATTCCTTGACCAAACCTGCATCCAGCAACCTATCCACTTCTTCCTTCAATGCTTGAGCTCTCTCTCCACTAACCGGTCTTCGCTTCTGTCTCACACCTTTCTTCTCTGGATCAACATTCAATTTGTGACACATGACCTTTGGATCTATTCCTTCCATATCTGCGTGGCACCAAGCAAAGACGTCCAGGTTCTTGCTCAAGAAAGAAACAAGAGATTCCTTCAAAGTTGGTTCTAGTTGAGCTCCAATCTTCAACACCTTTGTAACATCCTTATCATTTATCTTTACATCCAAAGTCTCACCAGCTGGCCCAGCTTTAGCCACTGTTTCTGGCATTCGAGGATCCAAATCTATATCCATCCCTGCTACCAAGTCTTCTTGAGGTTCCTCAACAATAGGTGGTATATACGCTTCATGCATGACATTCCTTCTCTTAGATATTGGCTGACTGTCTTTATTGCTCCCACTGTGCTTCATTTTTTGAGAATTTTCAACATCCAATTCCTCTGCCATACACACATCACCATCATTGCCCATAAGGGGTGCACTTTCGATCAACAAATAAGGGGTATCTGGTCCCTGAAAAACTGGAATCTCAGCATGAGGTTCTTCTTCTGTAACCTCTTCAATTCTTACTGCTCTGCAGGATGCTGACACAAAACCCTCTAATGGCTGACTTCGTAGATCAACTGCTATGTTGTCTGGATTCTTCCTTGGAAAGTCATCAGGAACCTCATCCATTGGTTAAGGTAACTTAGCAGCCTTAGCAGCATGTTGCAAAGCTTTAATATAACATTCCTTAGACTCATGCTGGCATCCTCGAACTACATCAATACCACTTGGCATTGGAAACTTCATAGTCAAGCGATAAATTGAGGTTACCACCCTCATCTCCTTTAGAATTGGTCTCCCGAGGATAGCATTATAGTTCATGTTGTTGGTAAAACCATACAAGGTGTCCTTCGTTGGAGTTAGATCCTTATCCAGAAAATGCATCTTCTTGAAAGCTGAGTAGGATAACAAATTCACAGAGCTTCCATTATCCACTAACACTCTATGAACCTCATATGATCCAATTCCTGCCTCAATTACCAAAGCATCAGTGTGGGGATGATGTACCCAAGAAGCATCCTCTTCAATGTAGGTGATATCTGCATCTTCCCCTTCGAACAATCTGGGAGACCTCTGCGATAGATTCCAAACATTAGTCAAAGGACGTTCTTTAGCTTCACGAGTGTACCTTTCCATGGCGTTTTTGCTATTTCCTCCAATGTGGGGACCTCCAATAATAGTACATATACATCCAGCTTTAGGTGGTCCTTCCATCAACACAGGTTCCGGTGCTTTCTGCGTTTTCTCCTCTTTATACTTCTTTCCTTCCTGAGCTACCCATTCAGTTAACTACCCTTGCCTGATTAGAGTTTCAATTAAATCCCTCAGATGGCGACAGTCTGCAATATTATGCCCATTGTTGTCATGAAAATCACAGTATGGGCGTTCGTTCTTATTCCCCGGAGGACCATTCCTGATGGGCTTTCTAAACCATGAAGACTTTTCATTCACTGCGTAGATATGATCAATCGGAGATACCAGAGGGGTGAAAGTTTCATAAACAGGTCGATCTCATTTGTTATTGTAGGAAGCTGGTGGCGGGACTTGATTCATTGCAGGTCTAGCAGGATTCACAACTTTAACCTCAGGCTTTACTTGGGATGTACGACTGACAACCTTCTTATTGTCACAATTATGGCTTCTGAGCCTTGACCTCTTGTTTCCTGACCATCCACCTTGCCTTTCAAAATCTGGATCCTTCTTCAAATCAGCTAGAGATTCTTCCACCAAACGAAAAGATTCTGCTTGAGAATAGAAATCCGCCAGCGTCTTAGGTTCCTTCCCTTGCAAATCTTTCCAGAAATCAGAACCTCTTTTGACTACAGCAATTAAGAAATTCTTCAGAGTCTCCTCAAATGATTTCTTAACTTTTGGAACCTCTACATTAAACCTCTTGAAATATTCTATCAATGTCTCATTAGGTCTCTGCTTGATGTTGGCTAGGGTGTTGGTAGGTGGTGCAAACGCGACAGATGCCCTGAATTGGGTAACAAAGAGCTTTCCTATACATTCCCAAGAACCAATAGAATCAGCAGATAACCTCTTAAACCATTGATGAGCACCGCCCTGCAGAGTTGCAGCTAGTAACCTACATCTAGTAGCTTCCTTCACTTGATAAACATCCATCTCTATGTCGAAACGACTTAAATATTCGATTGGGTCAATGGTTCCATCGAACTTCAACTCATTCGAAGGCCTACAAGAACTAGGTAAAGCTGACTTTCGAACCTTCTTGGTAAAAGGAGAAGTAGTTATAGGTTTAGCAGCAGAATACTTTTCATCTCTGAGTTAAGCTAATATTTTCTTAACGTCTTCAGTCGTTACTTCTCCAGTAGCTTCAACCTTTGTCTTCTTACTTGTTCCTTCATCCTCTTGCGACTCTGCAGTACTAGATTCCTCTGTGGTTTCTTCGAATCCGTTTCATCGTCCTCGATTATCTCAACAGATGGCTCCTTGTTTTTCTTCTTCTTCTGAGAGGAACCTCCTGTTTTAGTTTTTTCTTTCCCTTGGACTCAGTATGAACTTGGGACTACACCTTCTTGGTAAGAGTTTTATTCTTCTCAGGGTTCCCTTGTTCTTCATCATCTCCTCCCTGGTTTGGTATCTCCTCTTCGGCTTCTTCCTCAAGTTCAGGTTCCTTTTCTTCGAAATTCAACTGCTTTGGAGTAACCTTCGATTTCTTCCCTTCTTGGCCTTCTTTTTCTTCCTGTTTGAAGCCTGCTCTAGGGTCGACAATCATCCGTCAAGGGATTTTAGGGCCTCAAGAATATTTGCTGGGGTAACCTTCTTCGCCTGATGAGTCTGATCATCATCGTTGGGTGTTTTCTCCACAGAACGGGTTGCTTCGCTATCTGAATTTCCTGCCATCTTTCCACTCTTAAGATGTTAACTTCCCCTCCTTCTAGTGCCAATGTTGATGAGTGGATTTCGTAACAACTTTTGTGAGGTTTTCGGTGAGTTGTAAAGGCTAACGATCAGCTGTTCAATGGAGGATTTGGGTTGTGTTTGTGGGGGTGAGCTGAGCTTGAGGGTGTCTCCAATAATCTCAAGTGCCTTTAGAGAAAATTAGAGAGCTTGATTCGTCCTACCCTCAAGGTGCCTACGTATCCTTTATATAGGAATCAAGCTCACGTAGTTCTAATGCGAAGCTAATTCTGCTAGAATAGCTGTATTCAATTGTCTAGTTCGTGTTGGACTCAGGTTCCTTTAGAGTCTTTCAAGAATAGGTTTGGCTAAGTAGAGTAGAACTCAAGTTCGTACCCTCCTATAATTCTCTCGTCAATTAGAGGCATTCTAGGATCAACTGCGCCCTAGAATTACACTCCAATAATAATTCGATATCTGATCTAGATGGCTTCTAGATCTTTCTGTCGGTTACTCTTAGGAACCTGTTGCTCAGGAACCTATATCTTAGGAGCCTGTTTCTCAGGAACCTCCTTATTTCGGGACCTATTGCTCAGGAACCTCATTTTAGGTATCTCTACCTGCACAAATAACAAACATGTTAGGTTGGATAACTCGTCTGATGTCTTCATATGCCCTTGACGCTCTCCGTGGCTATTACTATGCTAATTCGGACTCTTCTGCTAGGAGGAACCTGGTCTTTTAATAATCTGCTCAGCTTCCTGACCTTCGGGAACCTTCTGATATTCATAGTTTCTTGGTCATTTCTGTGTTTGACGCTCATTTCTTCATATCTAATCTTCGTAGCTCACACTAAATCTATCTTTTTGCTTGTATGGATTGAACCCTATGGCTTAATGGGCCTAAATTCAGCCCATGGTGACTTTGGGCACAACAGGTGTAATAGTGTAAAGTGTTGAAATAGTGAAGTAAAGTAGTGGATGTAATAATGTAATATATTGTTACAAGTTATTATTTTTAGTAATGTAAAGAATTGATGGGACATCCCAAAAAGGAAAGTGTAAAGAAATGAAAGGGATAGAGGGAGTACAACATCTAAATTATTTAAAATGAATATTATTTCAGTGCACATCTAAAATAATGTACTGAAATGCACATTATTTTAGTACATTGTGCGTAACATTCACTATACAGGCCATATTTCATCTTACCAGATTACTGACCAATGATCAATGAAGATCAATTAACTCAACTCAAACTTCATTATCGTAGTTGAAAAACATCTTTTACCTTACGTTGTTCTACATGGGTTCTTTATCAAATGAAACATAAAAATACATAAGATTATCTTTTATGTACATAGTTTAAAAAGAATAATTAACAGATAACTCATGAATTAGGATGTTCCTCTGCCCTGTGAACAACATATTGAGGCATGACATACGGATTATAATATTGATAGGCTTTGATAAGATCTTGAATCTGTTCATTTCGATCTTTCTTCTTTTCTTCATCTTTTTTCTTCTTCTCATCTTCCCTCTTTTTCTCATCTGCCTTCTTCTTCTTTTCTTCCTTCTTCTTGTCATCTTCTTTTTTCTTCTCGATCCGGTTCCTTATCAGGACCAACCGTTAGTAATTCCGCGTGCCACAATTTTCTCAACTTGTTCACCATAGCGATTGGATCAATATCCCCAATAACTGTTAACTTTCTATCTCTCATATCTACCGATATGAACTGGATTCCTACAAAGATAGTGTTACAAAAATAAAATTCAAGCAGTACTCCACCTATTACAATTTACAGAGTATGACGTAGAAAAATAAAACTTTCCAAAGGCGTTGATCCAGCAGGTCTTTGGAAGGAAAACACATGTTTAGTTTACAACACAAAAATCTAGCCAACACCAACTATAGTGAGTCTCAAAACTATAAAAGACTGCTACTCTTCAAAAAAGCAATTACACAAACCTTTATTCCACCTTTATCCTCTTCAACTTGACCCTTAAAGAGTGTCGTGAGTGGTCTTACTCCAACACCAACAACAACAATGTCCGGTTCCAGCACCCTACCATCCTTAACTTTCACTTCCTTAAACTAAATTTTGAAAGCAAAGAAGATGTTTGTAGATCCCAACAACAATTAAATGTGAACTAGCAAATACAAACTAATATCAAACACACAACAATAAAATGAGTGAGAACTAAAATCAAACACTTACTATGCATATTGCATTGGACATTATGTTCATTATGAAACCTCATCATAGTTTTACTGAAAATCATGATCCAACATACACGCCTATGTTTCTTGAGTTCCTGCACAATTTAACAGAAAAAACACAAACCATTATGTGTATATGCATATGTTACTATAAATTCTTGTATAAATTCTAAAAATATTCTTGTATAAATTTAACAGAAAAAACACAAACCATTATGTGTATATTCTTAAATTCTTGTTAGTCACAGAGGCATGCCTGTATACATCTAATAACAAGCCTAATTGTTTGTAATGCCTTGCATTACTTACATGACCCTTTAACTGGGGGAACCTCTAGCTGTAGAGTTTCTACTTGTTTTAGTACCCGTAATAAGCATCAAAATTCTACATGTGTAACTGTATAAATTAGTCATGAAATAATGCTTAAAAGAAGATCATGCCTCAAGCTTGGAGAACAAGGCTGAAGAAATAAACACAGCTGAAGGCTGAAGATTGAAGATTTGCCTAAGTACTAATTCGAGAAGTATTTTGCTCTATTCGAGAAGTTTAGCATTCGACAAGTCAAGGATTCGATATCTATAAAGACACTGTTCGATATCTCTCGAAGTCAACAAGTCAAAGTCTCATTCGATAACTCAGAGATTCGACATGTCTAATACTCTATTCGAGAACTCAAGAAGTCAACAAGTCAAAGCACCATTCGAGTTCTCTAATAGTCAACAAGTCAAAACTACACTCGATATCTCAAGGACTCAGGAAGCTATTCGACATCTCAAGGATTCCATAAGTTAAAAGCTCTATTCGACAAGTCAAGGATTCCTGAAGAAAAGACTAATTCGAGAAGTGATTCAATATGACAATTATACAGTATTCGAGAACTCAGAGTTATCTGTCAAGTCAATTCTAGTTCTTGAATCAATCACTTAGTTACTTCTCGAATACAGTCTTGGAGACAAAATACTGAAGATTGTACAAGTAAGAAAGCTGCAGCAAGCCAAAACACTTTCAGGACCACAGTACTGTAAAGTGTCTTTGGAAAGACTACAAGAAGCTTAGAGAGTTGTTACAAGAGACAAGCTGCTAAAGAAGTGGATCTGAGCAGAGTTAAAGGAAGTCAAATGTGACGCCCCCAGATCCGGGGTCGGAGATCTAGGCGCTCACGGTCCATTTTCCATTAGTAACATACCTGTTCTTGCACATAATATATATAACACAGCCATCGACCCCACAATAAACTCACACCACACTTACACACACAGGTTAGAGCCTCAGAAACGTCACACATTGATTAAACAATAATAAAGTTATCAGAGTTATTACAGACCGAATTAAATAGTATTTATGCTACCAGCAACACTTCGATATGAAGCGAAGTTGGCGGCTTGAAAGTTTGTTACGATACACTGCCTTGCACAGGTCATACTGATAAATAAAACGAACTAACAAAAGCTGCCAACCAATCCAGCTAATGGGGCCTACTGGTGGAATCTCAAGTGGTGGCTCGGGTCTAGTCACCTGCTTTCGAACAGTCTGCCTGGGTCTTGCCATTTCGCTTAGCTGTTGTGTTTGTAAAATTTGAAAACAAGCAAGAGTGAGCAACTATAGCTCAGCAAGAATATATGTATAAGGTAAGAAATATAACATTTCATATGATTGGCAGTTGATATACTTGTTTGTATCAATCAATTATAAAATCACTTGTCATAATTGATAAATCTCGAAGGTGCAACAATATGTGCCCTCGTTTTCAAAATAAACTTGCAGTTCTAGATACTGCATTGAATCAACATCTTTCTCATCAAAATAGAACACTACCAGTAACTTGGAACAAAAGCCAAAGAAGCAGTGTCAAAGCATTTTTCCAAAATGGAGGAATGGGACTTAAAGAAAACATAAAAACCTGACAAGGATTGACGATGATCAGTCGCCACATCCAAGTCCAATAATCCGCGGGTCTTCTCTACCGGTAGAAGGATAGAAACTACATCCGTAACTATCCCTCGGGTGAAAACTACATCCGTAATCACCCTCGATGAAAACTACATCCGTAATCATCCTTCGGCAACACCTGGGCCGGAATAATAAGTGATGGACCGCCTGGCTCACGGCCGCTTACACATCCCTGGAATCGTTCGTCAACGGTTCCCACACCTGCCAGAGTCCCTTTTTCTTTTCTTTTAAAACTTGATTTTGATTGAAAACAGAGTAATTGAGGTCCTACATCAGTCGACCGATGATTCTTGAAATCATACAAGAAGCAGAATCTGACCGGGGGTTTTCGAAAATGTTTTGAGTTCGAAAGAGTTCGAGTTTGAAAGTATTAAAAGTATCTTGGATTAACTTTGTCTTTAAATAATGAACAGTAATTAATAAATGATATTTTAAGATTTAATATTAATAATTAATAAAATAATTATTCGATAAAATAAACTCTTAATCCAAGATATGGTTTCGAGCATTTACGAAGATATAATAATAGTTATTTGAATATACGATACCACCCGAATGACCCTTCGGGTTTTCGCAATATAGATACGATATAACAATATACCGCTCCCCGGTCAATAGTATATACGGACCGCTACGACCTCTATTGCTAGAGTCGTTGTCCGAAGAAAACATTTCAATCTAAGTTCAAGGGGTAAAAGCATACATGTACTTGTTCAATCTCAATTGCATCAATACTTCGATAAACATAGCATTTGATATAATTTGAAAACTACAAACACAACAGTTAAAATCCTTGTATAGGGATAAGTTCTGAAAAGTAAACTTGCCTTGGTTTGGTTGGGGTGGTCGAGCGTGCGGATTCGAATGATCTATACATAAACAATAATCGTTCGTTAGGACCTTAACAATTTCTCTTTAATTACGGGGTTTTAAGGGGGTACGAAATTAACTTAACGACTTCGTCTTATGACTCCCTAGCCCCACTATAGGTCCATGTCATCTCTCGATTACGCTCGTCACTTACTCGACTTAATTTAGTTACCACGTTCGAATCATAACCACTAACCCTAGAATCATGTTCCAATAATCGACTTTTTCCATTGCGCGAATTTTACTCTAGCATTTTTATAAAATCCAAAAATTCATATTTTAATCCAATTCCTTTTGGGTGGTCTTCACCACTGCATTACCTACATTCTCAAATTTTTTCCTGATCCCAAATATATTTTAATGTGTTTAAACAAGGTTCACAAGGGGGTCACTTAATGGAGTCCATAGTCCAGAAACAAAATTCACTCCTCCGGCCATAACTAAAAATCCACACATCACCTAGCTATGAACCTTACATTTCCAGAAACTACATTCAATTATCTTTCCAACAATATAAGGTAGGACATCAGGGGACATCATTTGGGGGTTCAAAATCGTGCTACAACACAGATCAAAGTTCCTGGACAAACTCAGCAAGCTCAAACCACTTAGATCAACCAGTTTTCATACTTCCATAACATAATCACCACTTAATACACTTAGATCATGACTCATAACACTCATGGAGATATATATATTAACCATAGTCATAAAAATCACAATCTCAACATCAAAACCCAAGATCCATGCTATCCAATACATATACATCCAAGATAAGTCCTAAAACACATGGATCTACTACCATACTATATGAACAACACATAACCAAGGGGGGTTTGAGATTTTATACCTTCTTGAGCTCCTAGAGGCCTTGAACAATCTTTACACAACTCAAAAACACCTTAGATGGCCTCCTACAATACTTACAATGCAAGATCTAAGTGAAAAACAAACTTGGTTACCATTTACCAAAACTTGAATAATTTGTAACTTGAAAATGGTTGGATAGAATGGAGTGAAATTGCTAGCATACCTTGTGTATGTGATGTAGATGACCTAGGAATTATGGCAAGATTTATGAGTGATGGGAGAGGGGAGAAGAAGAAATTTTCTTCTTCTTTCTTTTGCTTGGCCGAGAGCAAGCTTCAAGGGGGGGGGGGGAAGAGAAAGTTTTTGTGTTTTGTTTTTGTGTTTGTCTTGGGTGAATAATTAGTGTTAGGTCATGTAGGTTGGGTGATACATATCACATGTAAGCATAGGTGGTAGTACTAGCAAGCATGGGCTCTTGTACTATGTGTCCCCTTTCTTGAAAAAGTAACCAACTAAACACTATTCATCTTCCAATGGCCAACTAACTTGTTTGATTTCTAACTACTTGGTTGCATGGGCTTGCATGCAATACTACTCCTTGTATTATTATTCTTCCACCAATGCTTATAATTAAATCTTTAATTCGTATCGTATCTTAATTATTCTCTCGTAATAATATTACGTCGCGTAGAGATTTCCCCTATAATTCCTTAAGTACTAATTGTGTAAATTCCTCGAATGTTCATAATTCCTCGTCATAACTCTTAATAAATCCTTTAATATTCTAACCATTCTCAAATCTCAAGTTTAATAAATATTACTAACAGTAAGACTCTTGCCTTCACAATCTCTCTGTATATCTCACATAATAAATGCAACAACGCAGTTTCTCAGACAATCAATTCTATTAATCAACAGGGATGACTAGAAAGGTTCCATAATGGCAATGTCACAAGATATTAAATAAAAGGAAATATTACCAAAAATTAGGGTTCTTACATCAAATTTCAAGCCGTTTGGATGTTTACTCAAAAAGGGATAGACATGTTAGAAAATAATTTTGTCTGTCACTTTATTTTTAGTAAGTAGGTTGTACACATGTTCTATAAGTGTAAAACCTCTTTTCTCTAGTAGTTAAATTTTTAGAAAGAAGAGATCTCTCATTATAACTTAGAACATCTCTCTAAGAAAACGAAGCTGAGAATACTACAATTTGTATTCACATGTTGTAGCGAATCTTTATCTAATACAATATTAGATTAAATTGAGTGAGTGTGTTCTTGTGTTCTTTGTTCTGCACTTACGTCTTCTTAAACACAAACACACACACACACACACACACACACACACACACACACACTTAGGTACATACAAACATCAAACAGGCTCAAACATTCAAACCATTGTTCTTAAGATTCTTATTCAAAGAAAACGTTTGAAAATACATTCACCCCCCTCTGTATTTTCCTGTTTGTGTATTTCATACTCAACAAGTGGTATCAAAGCAGGCTGTTAGTCAAAATAGAAAATGATCAACATGAGTACACAAAAGACAACAGGAACGGTGAAGGTCCCTAAGTTTGATAAAGAGAATTACAACCTCTGGAAAATCAAGATGATGTTGTTCATCAAAGCTGCTAACCCTCTATACCCTGAGATTCTCAAGAATGGTCCATTTGTACCTCAACAAGAGATCCCTGAGTCTACCATGGGTACCCTGGTCATTCCAAGATCATGTGTTACAAAAGATCCATCCAAATGGACAGACTTAGAGAAAGAGAAGGTTGCCCTTGACAGCCATCTTATGCTGTTGATCATAGATTCTATGGAGCTGTTGATGTTTACCAACATAGCTTCATGCAAAATAGCAAAAGAGATATGGGATCATAGTGAAATGTTGTGTGAAGGGACAAAGGAGGTTAGAGAAAATAAGAAACAGATACTGGTCACTCAGTATGAAGCTTTCATGGCACAACCCAAAAGAAAGCATCACTGAAATATTTGAGAGATTTCACAAGTTGGTGACTGAGCTACAGAGGAGTGGTAAGGTTTACAGTACCAAGGATCTGAATATGAAGTTTCTACTTTCTGCACCAAACCACCTTGAGCAAAGAGTTATCTCTCTAAGAGAAAGAGATATGAACAAAGTGACATATGATGTGTTCTATGGTGTGTTGAAGACTCATGATCGTGAGTTGTTTCAGAAAAGGGCTATTCAAGCCAACTAAGGCAGAATGGTAAATACATCATGTGCCTTGATTGTCAACAGATCCATTCAAGACATTGAAGCATCTACAATTCAGTTGAGGATAGAAGAGATAGTAAATGATGATGAACCTGAAAGTGAAGTGTCTGAAACTCTTGAGGAAAAGGTAGAAGATAAGTTTTATACTCTTGAGGAGCTAGATGACATGGAAAACACTTCAGATGCTTTCATGGCTAGAAAATTTCCAAATATCAGATTCAAGAAAAATTAACCCTTCGAACCTAGATCTCAAAACCATTCATTCAACAAGAGCAAAACACCTGTGAAGCCAAATAAGAATAAATTCAAAACTGGCTATGTGGATAGGTCATCTGTGAGATGTTATAGATTCAATGACCTAGGGCATTTTGCTAGTGAGTGCAAGAAACCTAAGAAAAAGGACAAGGAGTTTCTAGAGCTTGAAGCCAAGTATGAGACCCTTCTTAGGAAGCAAACACCAGGCAAGGCCTACATAGCTGAAGGGAAGTGTTGGGATGACACTGACAGTGATGAGGAAGAAAAGGAGTTCTGTAACTATGCCTTGATGGCCAATACCAAGGAAGAATCAACCTCAGACTCTCAGGTACCATCTCTCACTACCATAGATATATCTGTTTCTGAGTACAAAAATATGATTGAAGAATTATCTGTTGAGATGTTTAATATTCATACTTATATGACTGCTACTAATGAAGAGATTGTTAAACTGTCTGCTAGAAATAAACTGTTAAACAAAAGGAATGAGGAACTTGAGCTAACTGGTATGCAAATAGAAAACCTTAAGAAAGAAGTTGAATATTTACAGAATAAGGTTCTATGTGCTAGTCAAGTTGAAAAGGCTCTGAGGGATGAGATAGCTGAGATTGAATTCAAACTTAAAACTTTTAAGAACTCCTCTAGTCTATTGCAGTCTTACCATGAGAAACATCAAGAGAATACAAAAGCTGCTATTGGTTTTGACTATGACACACTCAATAAGAGGAAAGGTTGTGCTGTCATTGAAGATGAAAAGGTTGTTCAGGAGAATGTGCCTCATATTTTGAAAAATGCTAAGGCACATATCTTTAAAGAATCAACACTTGAAATTGATGAGGAAACCTTACTCATCAAACAAATGTTGATTGATGAGGATGAGGCACAATCAAGTAAACAACCAGCACCCTCTAAGAGTGAGAGTGTCAAATTGAAAACCAAGAAGCCTGTTGGAGTTGGATCTAAAACTAAAAAATCTGTTAAGTTTGAATCATCCAGTAAGAATGAACCTGTGAAGAATGTGGCTAAGAAGAAACAGAACAGAAATGGCAAACTAGGGATTAACAAAGAAAATAATTATGCTTATGTGCCTAATGCCCTTAGGAAAAATGTCAAAACTGTTTCAGTACCAACCATTTGACTCATGCTTGCAAGAAACCTGCAGGTAGTGTGCCTAAGCCTTTCTATGATTGCTCTGTGCCCTTAAGACATAGAGATTCTCCATTTTGTGACAAATTTGACTGTATGCCATGCAATATTAATGTTATGACTAGCTCTTTCAATTTGAGAAGGCAATTCATTGATGGTTGTATAAGTCACAATTCTCACACACACTACACAAGGCCAAAGTCTTTAAGTCCTCCTAGAGCTAGGAAGGTACCTCTGTCACTTAAGTCTGAGAACTCAAGTTCTAAGACTTCAAGCTGTGACAAGAAGACTAGTTCTAATAAAGTTGATAACATGCTGTTTATGATAAAACTGTTTCTAAGCCAAGTGGACGAAAACTTGTTTGGGTACCAAAGAAGAAGTAATACATTTGTGTTTGCAGGGTAAAGAAAAGGAAAAGAAAGTCATGTGGGTGTTGGACAGTGGATGCTCAAACCATATGACTGGTGATATGGCCCTGCTATCACAGTATGAAGAGAAGGCTGGCCCTATGGTTGCTTTTGGAGATGACAGATTGGCAACACATTGGGATATGGCAAATTGAAAGTCTAGTTTACTGATAGGGGTTTCAAAGTGGATTTTGATAGAGATGAATGTTTGATCACTCACAAGAAGACTGGTGAACTTGCTCTATCAGGAGTAAGAAAAGGAAGCCTGTTTCTAGCCAATATGGATTCTGCAAGCAAGGACAAAATTTTTCGCTTTTACTCAAAAGCATTAAATGAAGATTGTTGGTTGTGGCATAAGAAGTTATCACACCTGAACTTCAAAGCCATTAATTCTCTAGTCAAAAGAGAGTTAGTGAGAGGCATGCCCACACTTGAATTCTGTCAAGAAGGAGTGTATAAGGCTTGTCAAAAAGGAAAAATGAAAAGGTCAAGCCATAAGTCAAAGACTGTGAGATCAATAACCAAGCCTCTGCAACTAATTCATGGATTAATTTGGGCCTGTCAATATTATGTCACTAGGAAGAAAGAAGTATGCCTTGGTGATGGTTGATGACTATACAAGGTATACATGGGTGGAATTTCTAGCATCAAAAGATGAGGCTCCACAAGTAATCATTGAGTACATAAAGAAAGTTGATAAAGAAGCAAAGGCCAACAATGCAAGTGTGATTGCATTAAGAAGTGATAGTGGAACATAGTTCAGAAATGCCATGCGTAAAGAATTTTGCAAAGAGAATGGTATTTCACAACAATTCTCAGCTCCAAGGACTCCACAACAAAATGGAGTTATTGAAAGAAAGAATAGAACTCTAATTGCGGCTGCTCGAACAATGTTACTTGATGCAAAAATGCCTAAATGTTTTTGGGCTGAGGCTGTTAGCACTGCATGCTATATTCAAAACAGGACACTCATCAACAAAAGCACTGGAAAGACACCTTATAATCTGATGACTGGAAAGAAGCCTACTCTCAAGTATGTTCATACTTTTGGAAGCAAGTGCTTTGTGTTGAAGGATAATTCAGAATATGTTGGAAAATTTGATGCAAAAGCTTTTGAAGGAATTTTTCTTGGCTATTCATTGGATAGAACAGCTTACAAAGTTTATGTCATCAATCAAAATAAAGTTATGGAAAGCACAGATCTGACATTTGATGACAGCAAACTACCTCGACTAGAAGAAACCAATGATGAAGATAGAGATCCATTAAGGTTTGAAAATCTGAATGATTCTGATGAAGAGATTGAAACTGAAGTTGAGACTACAGTTCAACAAACTCCAGTGAATGATGAAACAGGAGAAGAGTTTGTGCCAACCAACAGTGAAGATACAAGCATCCAAGACACACCTATGAATAGTGGAAACTTCACAGGGGGAGGAAATGAAGATGATCATGACTTGGATGATGAAGCAACATCAAATCAGAGAAATCAATCTGAGCACACAAGAAAGTGGGATAGATCACATACTGCAAACCAAATCATTGGAGATCCAAATGCAGGCGTGAAAACAAGGAGAGCAACTCAAAATGAGTGTCTCTATGGGTGTTTTCTGTCCCAAATTGAGCCTAAGAAACTTGATGATGCACTGTTGGATCCAGACTGGATTATTGCTATGCAAGAGGAGCGGAATTAATTTGAGAGAAACAAAGTATGGGAGCTTGTGCCTGCACCAAAGGATAGAACCATTGTTGGAATAAAATAGGTTCTAAAAAATAAGATGGATGCAGATGGTGTAATAGTAAGAAATAAAGCAAGGTTGGTTGAAAAAGGTTACTCTCAACAGGAAGGCAATGATTATGATGACACTTTTACCCCTGTTACTAGGTTGGAAGCCATCAGAATCTTCTTGGCATTTGCTGCACACTCAAATTTCAAAGTTTATCAGATGGATGTCAAGAGTGCATTTCTGAATGGAGAGTTGGAAGAAGAAGTATATGTGCAACAACCACCTGGTTTTGAAGATCCACATTTTCCTAACTTTGTCTACAGATTGCTTGAGGCATTGTATGGACTTAAGCAGGCTCCAAGAGCATGGTATGACACTCTGTCACAATTTCTTCTTGAAAATCAGTTCACTAGAGGCACATTGGACAAGACATTGTTTTACAAGAAGTATGGTAATGATATTATCCTAGTTCAAATCTATGTGGATGCTATCATACTTGGCTCTACAAATGAGAAACTGTGTGAAAAGTTTTCTAAGCTCATTCAAAAAAGATATGAGATGAGCATGATGGGGGAGTTGACATTCTTTCTTGGATTGCAAGTTAGTCAAAGGAAGGATGTTATCTTTATCAGTAAAACCAAGTACATCAAAGACCTATTGAAGAAGTTTGATTTGGAAGATAGCTCACCTGCAAAAACACCCATGGCCACTACCACTAAATTGGATGAAGATCCTAAGGGCAAGAAAGTAGATATCTCAATCTACAGAGGCATGGTTGGTTCTCTATTCTATCTCACTGCAAGTAGGCCAGACATCATGTTTGCTACATGTCTGTGTGCAAGGCTTCAATCAAATCCAAAGGAATCACATATGGTTTCTATAAAAAGGATCTTTAGATATCTGAAGGGCACTCCAAACTTGGGCTTACGGTATCCTAAGGACACAGGGTTCAATCTGCTTGGTTATTCAGATGTTAATTATGCTGGATGCAGAGTGGATTGGAAAAGCACCTCAGGTAGCTGCCAGTTTCTTGGACAAATGTTAGTCTCCTGGTATAGCAAGAAACAACAATCTGTGTCAACTTCCACAGCTGAGGCTGAATACATAGCTGCTGGAAGTTGATGTGCTTAAGTGCTTTGGATTAGAAATCAACTTAGAGATTATGGAATTTTGTTGGAAATGATTCTTATCACGTATGACAACACAAGTGCAATCTCTATAGTTGCAAATCCTGTCAATCATTCTAGAACAAATCACATTGACATCGGATATCATTTTATTAGGGAACATGCAACTAATGGAATCATTGACTTACATTATGTTCCCACAGATAAACAATTCGTTGATATATTCACTAAGCCATTGGATAAAGCCACCTTCACAAGGTTGGTTAGTGAGATTGGAATGCTGAATTCTTCCGAATCTGGCTAAGTGAAAGTATCAACTAAATTGTTGCAGCAGCAAACAATTATTTTATTTAAATGCTCAATATTTTTGAAGTAAGTGTTGGCTGAAATATGATTTATAAATATTTCAATTCTGTTGCATATGATGAAAAATCTTATTCTATTAACTTGAAATTTCAATGAAATTTTAAGAAGATCACTATTTAATTTGTTAGAATATTCTTCACTAAATATTTCTGGTAAATTTTTAAAAGATAGTGAAAATTGAATTTTATGAGTGAAAAGAATAGTTCGATAAGTCAGACTTCTCTAATGATTTATTTTGTGTCAATAGTCGACTTCTCTAACAAGCCTCTTTAGGGTACTCTCGAGTTCTCGAATAGAGTCTTTTAGAGATATCGAACAGAAACATGCTTGAGTTCTCGAATATAGTATTTGAGTTCTCTAATGCTTGATTTCTCGAATATGGTATTTGAGTTCTCGAATCATTTGAAAAGGCTGAATTCTCGCTGAATCATAACCGTTTTTGGATTTTTGTCTAAAATTTTAATTCACTCATAAAAACATATTTTACCCAGTTTAGAGTTATTTTTAAATTGGATAAACTGCCAGCTGTGAGTTGTTACCTGCTTGAGTTATCAAATAAGCCTTTCTTGACATATCGAATAGTTGTTTTACACTTCTCGAATGCTTGACTTGTCGATACATATTGTGTATCTAATCGACAATTCAAGTACTTCATACTTATACCATTTCACATCTATTCTATTCATTTCATTCGATTTCTCAATCATCCAAATTTTCTAAACCTCTGAAAACCATAATTGCAAAAGCTAAACTTCTTCTTAATCTTTCATTCTCTCTTCTCTCTCTCTCTGTAACAATGGCAAACACCCAACTCACCATCCCCAAACACACCAATTTCATTGCAATAACCAATGATGTGGAAGCACCAAATACAAATTTCAAGTGTTTTGTTCGATGGATCTCTGAGTCATACATCAAGAATGTACTCTCAGCTAACCCAACCTTGTACCTGGATATTCTTGAACAATTCTGGAGGATAACTACTGTGGAGGTTATTACTCTTGAGAATGTTATAACCTCTTACATAGTCTACTGCAAGATTCAAGACAAATATGTTACTATCACTACAGCAGATATGAATCAAGTACTGGGCTTACAACAAGAGGTGTATGACCCACTAGCCACAAATGAGGAATTGGAGGACTTCTTTGATTTCATCAACTACTCAGATGAAATCAAACTTGGGCATTTGAATTGGAAGTTCTTAAGGAAAGAATGGAGCTATGTATTTGCTACTCTCCTTCAAGTATTCACTGCACGGAAGTCCAGCTTTAATCATATTAGTGCACCTGCACAACAAATAGGCTATGCCTTAGCCAATAAGAGAAAGATAGATGTTGGACACATAATTCTGCAGGAGTTGTATGGTAGACTTGGTCAGAACCCAGCCAAGAAAGGTATTGAAATTTTCTTCCCTCGTTTTATTCAGTCTGCACTTAATTTTGTAGATGATAAACTGATTGAATTGCCTGGGATAGAGAAGAGTAGAATAGGCTATCCTAAATCCATGACCAAACTCATTTTTGGTAATTTGGAGACTATGAGTGATGTGGATGTAAGACTTGAAATAACTCCCCATATGGAGAGTCTATTTAGGTCTTACCCCCATAACATGCCAATATTTGATTCAAAATCACAGTTAGCAAAGCCCATGCAAGTAGAACAAAATGCTAACCCAGGACCTGCTAACTTACCTCCTCATCCAAACCATTACCAAACAGTGAGCCCACTGCATCATCCTCTCAACAGGGTGATGTTAGTGAAAAAGAAGAAGAAGAAGAGAAAACAGGTTGCTTCTGCACCATTAACCATATTATCTGAGGCAGCCTTGGCTGCAGAATTAGGCTTAGAAAGTGAGGAACCTGTGTCACCCTTAAAGAGACAAAGAAGAAGAAAGCAAAGCAAACCACCTCTTCAGTCACACAAATGGCTAAAGTTGTAAAATCAGGGGCAAACAGCTAACTAGATATAAGAACCCAAATTTTTGATAGAATTAAAACTTTTCTTATTATGATTAAGTGCAGCAGTGAATAGTGATTTTATGGATGAATAGTGATTTTTGAGGACCGAAAAATTTTTCATGCCACATATGTATGAGGCATGGTATGGATATTTCGAAGTCATATTAGTAATCCACGGAGTAAATAACTGTATGTAAACGCGATCGGAATTCAGAAAATCCAAAATTTATTTTTATGGAATATTTGACCTGGCAGTGAAGAGCATATCAATGCGATCAAGACAAGTGATATATTTAATTAAGGATTCAAGGATTTTATATTGTATATTTTATTTAATTTGATTTAGAACGAAAACCCCTGAGTTAGTGCAGCGAGCGTTCTAGAAACCGCTGAAACTTTGTAACGGGATTAAGCGATAGAGTGAACGAATCATGGATTATGGATTGAGTTTATAACAAGATTAAATGTCCTACATGATCATGAAGAGAATTATATCAAGAGGATTAAGTGAATTGTTCAAGGATTTATTCAAAAATAATTCAAAGAAATCAAGTGATTTAATCACTTAAATCATTTCCCCAAATTAAACAAATGAATTCATTCTTATCCAAGCTACTTGGCTCTTACCCCAAGGAGAATAATCAGCCACCCCAACTGATCTTATCAAGATTTTTTGATCAAAAAGTAGTTGAACAAGTCAAAGAGAAAAGAAAAGCAAAAGCTTTAAGAAAATGGCACATTCGGCCATTGTTGTCTTTCAAGGAGTGAAACCTAGATTCCATGGTTTGTTTTTGGTATTCTATAGCTTAAATCAAAGGTAAAAATGAGCCCAAGGTACGTTCAAAGTTTGAGCTTCAAACTCCTACCATAGTTATGTCAAATAAGCTTCCAAAGTTGCTAATGAATAGTGATGAATAGTTTTTCAAGCTAATTCCATTTTTTCATCTTGTCTTCTAGGCTTTGTAAGAGCTATCCAAGGCCATACCAAGGGGTGACAAGCTCTTCTAGTGTTCCTAGAGTGTCAAGGAATGTAAAAACCGAACCCATGTTTGAGATATTATGAACTTAATGGAGTTTATGCTAGTAGTGTAAAGATTAGTGCTTAATAAGAACATCCATGTTTATTTAGCTTTGTTGTAAGATGTATGTGTTGAGTGGTGGTCAAAGGACCTTACCACTGACCTTAGAGGTCATGTAAGAGTGTTGGGTTGTGATATTAGAGTATGGGTTGCTTTGTGTGGCTTGTTTGAGATGAAACAAAATGGTAATCTTCGATTTAGAGCCGTCGTAATGCCCAATTTTTGTAAACCACTTTAACAGTTGAAGCCCGAGACTATAAAATTGTTTAAAGGCTAATCACTGCATATGATTGTGTAGTTTTTGGTTTCTAGTTTACGTGGCTGCAAGAATCATGTCAAAAGAGTTTACGGTTTGTAAGTTATGACCATTTTAGTGAAAGTGATTCAAGGAATGATGTCGCAGAAATGTACCAACTTTGTGGTTACGTTTGAGACCCTTAATAGTCTAATTAGAGTATGATATTTTGAGGATAAACGTTGTGATCAGTTAGCAAAGTTTTTGCGAAGGTTTCGAGTCCAAAAGATTATTTTTAGATTTTATAAAAATGCGTTAGCCGAGCTTGCGCAAGTGAAAACCACTAAGAACACGACTTAGAAACCAATGTTCTAAATGGTTAAGTATAACATGAATTCGAGGATTGATTTTGAACCAAACTTATGACATAAGTGTTTGTCGACTAACATGGACTTAGTATGAGTCTAAAGCGAGCTAGTAATGCCTTGGTTGTGTTTCGCCTACGTGTTTAAGCATTGGGTTATAAGTGGATTATGCAGGGGATTAATCGTATGTTTTTCTTTTGACTTTGTCTAGATCATCCGACACTGTCACAAGCCCCTACCACTTCTCGAGCATCAGGCAAGTTTTCCAACCCTAAGATTTTGTTTTCAAAATATTATATTTTGATTCTGCTTATGCAAGTTTTCAAACCTTTATCAAACTGTTGTTGTGAATAAATATAATTTCTGCTATATACGCACATAGCATGCTGTTGTGGAATAAAAACTAGTTTATGATTTGTAATTAATGCTAGGGTGGTTGAGCTTCGAGCTTTAATGGCTGCTTCTGCGTTCGAGACTGATCGGTCCTCACAGAATGCCTACGTATCTCTGTATTAGAGAATCAAGCCAAGAAAACGTAGTTCTGAGGATGAGGGGTCAGGCCCTTTATATAGGCTGAGAAGCCTTTAGAATTATGGTAGGAGTTAGAGACTTGGTAGAAAAGTCTTTGAGGAAAGTTCTAGATCTACTCCTTGTAGGAATCAGTTTCCATATTGAATTGGATGCCTTATAGGATAAGTCTGAAGGGGATATTATCCTTATCCAACTCTTATTTGCTGAGCTGTTTATTTCCCCCAATATTAATTACGAAATTAATATTATAATAGGGGTTTTGGGCCCATCTGGTGGGCCCCACGTTTGGACCATTCAGGGTCTAATTAATGCCATATTAAATGTGTCTTTAGGGCTTATTTTTAGCCCATATCATTTGCCCCCCAACTTCTAGGAAAACTGATCAGGTTTTCCTTGAAGTTTTAACGGCCTTTTTCGAGACTCGGGTCAGGGTTTATCTTTGATATCGTTTTGACGTAAAGCGTGGAGCGACCGACGCGTTTACAACGACGCTAGATTGTGCCGGTAGCATTGAACGGTGCTAAACGACACTAAACGACACTAAACGGTGCTAAACAGCCTTAAACGACGTTTAAACAATGTTAAACGACGCTAAACGGCGATAAACGGTGCTAAACGGCACTAAACGACACTAAACGGTGCTAAACAGCCTTAAACGACGTTTAAACGATGTTAAACGACGCTAAACGGCGATAAACGGTGCTAAACGGCACTAAACGACACTAAACGGTGCTAAACAGCCTTAAACGACGTTTAAACGATGTTAAACGACGCTAAACGGCGATAAACGGTGGCAAACGGCACTAAACGACACTAAACGGTGCTAAACAGCCTTAAACGACGTTTAAACGATGTTAAACGACGCTAAACGGCGATAAACGGTGGCAAACGGCACTAAACGACACTAAACGGTGCTAAACAGCCTTAAACGACGTTTAAACGATGTTAAACGACGCTAAACGGCGATAAACGGTGCACCTGAAAAAATCAAGATTCAGGTTCAGAAGCTGCCCGAGAATTGCTGAAAACCAAGATTCAGGACCACAAGCTGACCCGCGATCGGCCGGATCCAGGGCCAGCTTGTGGTCG
The DNA here is from genome assembly GCA_036435485.1 of Saposhnikovia divaricata. Lineage (NCBI taxonomy): Eukaryota > Viridiplantae > Streptophyta > Magnoliopsida > Apiales > Apiaceae > Saposhnikovia > Saposhnikovia divaricata. The sequence goes on from CM071598.1 coordinate 66,348,539, forward strand.
GCTAGCTCCTGGTCGGCCGGAGGGCCTCCGACCAAGGTGGTCGGCTGACACCTGGTCGGCTGGAGGGCCTTGCCCCCAGGTGGTCGGCCGGCACCTGGCCAGATGGCTCGTGGTCGGCCGGGGCTCCTGTTTTTGCCTTGGTCGGCTGCAAGGTGGTCGGCCGGGGCTCTTGATTTTGCCTTGGTCGGCTGCAAGGTGGTCGGCCGGGGCATCTTCATGTGCCTTGGTCGGCTGCAAGGTGGTCGGCCGGGGCATCTTCATGTGCCTTGGTCGGCTGCAAGGTGGTCGGCCATGGCTCCTTCGGGTGTCGTGGTCGACCATTTCGAAGGATTCAGAAGCTGAATCTCGATCCTAGGGATTCAGAAGCTGAATCTCGATCCTAGGGATTCAGAAGCTGAATCTCGATCCTAGGGATTCAGAAGCTGAATCTCGATCCTAGGTTGGTTTTTTGGTCATCCGTGACTTTCAAGGATTCAGAAGCTGAATCTCGATCCTAGGGATTCAGAAGCTGAATCTCGATCCTAGGTTGGTTTTTTGGTCATCCGTGACTTTCAAGGATTCAGAAGCTGAATCTCGATCCTAGGTTGGTTTTTTGGTCATCCGTGACTTTCAAGGATTCAGAAGCTGAATCTCGATCCTAGGGATTCAGAAGCTGAATCTCGATCCTACGATCCTCGGGATTCAGAAGCTGAATCTCGATTCTAGGTTTACAATTTTTGTCAATCGTGACTTCTATCGGGATTACATCTTAATTCAGGATTAGTACTACTAACCTCATTGTTCAGATTAAACTCGTTGTTTATCTCTTTAAGTGCAAACATCCATGCAGTTAATATTCCAGCTGTTTCTTTTCCGACAGATATGAATTATAACGATTCTTTCTGTATAACGCGGATAATTTCTGTCCTTTTTTGTCTGGAAACGATAGATGACCTGTTAACACGAACCGAGCTGAGATTCAACCTGATGTACCAGGTCATGTATTTTCTATAAAAGAGGAGAAGTAGCCTTCATTTTCATTCACTTCTTCATTTCTGAGCTTTCAGATTCTTAAGTTTTCTAAGGTTCAAGTCACAAGATCCAGTTCGAGCTTCAAGATCAAGTTTCAGATTCAAGATCAAGTTTCAGCTCCTGCATCAAGATGTCGGAAGGTGATCAACCAATGGCTCCCCCGGTCTCCATGATGGAAGCCATGTCAAAGAGGAGTAAAATGAGGACTGCTAAAGGTAAAGAAAGAATTCAACCTCCTTCATATGTTGAACATAGATTCGAATCCTTGCTAGAACTTTTAAATATCATGAGGGATACATTTCCCAACTGTTCTAGTCTAGATTCTTTCAATAGTTCCAGTAAATTGTCGGAAAGGGACGTTCAGAAGATAAGGGAGTCTTATCACTTTCCAAGTGCCATCCAGGTTCGTCTCCCGAGTCCATCAGATAGAACTTGCAACTGGCACCCTGAAAGGATCTGTGTTTATTGGGGTGCCTTAGATGCTGGGTTCAGGTTCCCGGTTGACAATTTTATTATTAGGCTGCTGGCTGAATATCAAATCCACCCCTGTCAATTGTATCCCAACGCCTGGAGGTACATTTCTATTTTCTTAATAAGGTGTCGGGAGCTGGGGATTCATCCGACAACCACAATGTTTCGAAGTATCTTCGGGGCCAGCAACTCTTCTGAATCCAAAAAAGGATGGGTGAGCCTCAAGCACCGAGCCAAGCTTCCCCACATGGTGAATCCCTTCTCCTTTCCAGATTCACAACATTTCTGGGAAAGGGAGTTTGTTGTTCTTGAATGGAAGGGCGGTGATTGGGGCAACTTCTTTGTGAAGAAATTCGGGTTTGTCGAAGATAGTTCCCACTTCGTGTGTGACCTTTCTGATCCGGAATTGTTGGACCGGGATAGGCTTCTTGCCGACGACGGTCGCACGCACTATAAAACTATTTTAAACGAAAAGAATCTCATTGGGGCTGGCCTTAGCTTTCTTTCCATTGAGGGTAACTTTCTTACTTGAACTTATTGTGAACTCTGTTTGTTCTTATACCGATGTTTTTCTCTTTGTATTTCAGCTGCTGAGGAGATTGATAATCGTCCCGTGAACCGGCCAACTGTTACAAAGAGGATGCAGAAAAGGGCTGAAGAGAAGCTGAATCCAACTAAGCCTCACATCCCTAATTTCTTGGAGCGTTGTTCTCAAGGGGGTAAACGATCCCGAAACGCTGACGGGGATATCCGGACTCCTTTCATTCCTCCCTGGGGCATCTGCGAACAAGACTCGGTCTTCGGGAGTCCTCATCTGGCCCTAGACTGGTCTAAGCTTTCCATCACTCCGCCTGACCAAGCAACAATGCACGCAGGTGACAAGCTGGATGAGTCTCAACTCATGGGCGCCCAGGCCTTATATCAGGTATGAAATTCCTTATGTTTGACATTGTCATTGATTTCAATTCTGCATATTCCTTGTGGCTCACTTATCTTCTTGTTGCAGGCTAACGCCTATTTTCAAACCATTTCGACCCAAGGCCGGGCCTTTAGGGACGAAAATGCTAGCTTGAGAAGTGACTCCATGAGGTTCAGGGAAGAGATTGATGATCTACACTCCCAAGTTGTTCGAGCTGAGGCCGACGCCGCATCTACCCGCAAACAGCTTGCTTCTCTAGCCAGAAAGAAGGCCTCTGATGCAGATAAGGTGATCCAGGCCTACCATAGGTCCGAAGATTTCCTCAAGCTCATCGATGATCATGATGATGAGGTGCGTCCCTTCAACATGTCTGTTGGTTGGGAAAAGGCTATTAGCGCTGTGAATCATAGGCATCCATCTGTGGTCAATCCAGCAGACTTTCCTTGCCCAAATTGGGGTGCTCTCCCGGTTAACCTAGCTTCTGGTTCGGGAACTAAAATTGTTCCCCAGACATCAGGATCCGGTTCCAGAGGCAGTCACCGTCGTTCCGGGTCCAACTCAAAGGGGGTTGTTCCCGCTGCTAGCCAAGACTCACATTCTTCTGGCTCCCGTGGGAAGAAAGTCCTGCCTGCAAAGAAGGTTGGAGTAGTTCGCCAACCCATCCCTGGGAAGAGGCTAATCCGGAACGAGGGCAGTTCTACTTCTTCTTCATCTTCCGAGGGAAAAGGAGCCAAAGTTGCTAGAGCTCAGCCAATGGTGATAGCAGAGTCCGGTGGTGAGTCCAGCGAAGACTCGGAGGAGGAGAGTGAGGAAGAGGAGAGCGGCGAGGAGTCTGGAGAAGAGGGTTCTGGGGAGGAGTAGCTGGAGTTAGTTCGTGGCCTTGCATGGCCTTGTTAGCCAGATGTGGCTTTATTTGTCTAGATTTCATTCATGGTCCTTGGGGACCAAACTTTTATCTATCCTGTTGTTGTAACTTAACTGTTGGCCCTTCGGGGTCTTTATTTATGCATTTGTTTCCTCATTAGTTTGCTTACTTGTTTTCGGTACTTGTCCTTCCTAGACTCACACTCAACAGGTGCTTGGTACATAAACAAAATCACAAAATCATTGAAGGGAAACAAACTTTGCATTAATAATCTGAAATGGGTTTAACCCTTACATAGCTTATTATTGTCCTACTCGGGGCGTAAAGCCCTGAAATGGTTTCATCGAACCTTATTTCTACTCCTCATAATAAATAGATAGAAAGCTGAATCCATGCAAGGATAGCTTATACATAATAAACTTTGAGGTTCAAAGCATGCCAAGTACGGGGCACCTCAACCCCGTCCAAGGTCTCCAACTTATATGATCCTCGTCCCAACGTCTTCTTGACTCGATACGGCCCTTCCCAATTAGGGGCTAGCTTTCCCTTCTGGCCAACTCCAGAAGCCTCGATCTTCCTTAGAACCAGGTCGCCTTGTCGAAAGAACCTTTCCTTAACTCTATGGTTGTAATAAAAGGATGCTTTCTTTTGATGTTCCACATTTCTAGCGTTTGCCTCATCCCTGACCTCGTCAATCAGATCTAGGGCGAGTCTCATGCCTTCTTCGTTAGTTTCTGGTTCAAAAGCCTCAACTCGAGGTGACGCTTGCATGATCTCCAAAGGCACAACTGCCTCAGCTCCGTAAGCCAGCAGGAACGGGGTTGCTCCAGTGGTCACCTTACAGGTGGTACGGTATGCCCATAGTATAGGTAGCAACTCATCTACCCAAGTGTTTCTAGAGCGTTCAACCCTCTTCTTCAGTCCATCAAGGATAATTCGATTAGCTACCTCAGCTTGCCCGTTGGCTTGTGGATGAGCCACGGAGGTAAAACGAAGCTCAATTGCATTCTCCTCACAATATTTCTTGAACTCTTCATTATTGAACTGTGTCCCATTGTCTGTCACCAAAATTCGAGGGATTCCATACCTGCAAATTATATTCTCCCAGAAGAACTGGGCAACTTGTTTGGTGGTTATCTTGGCTAGAGGTTTAGCCTCAATCCACTTAGTGAAGTAATCAATGGCCACTATCAGAAACTTCCTTTGTGCTGAAGCTACGGGGAAGGGACCAAGTATATCCATTCCCCACATCGCGAATGGAATAGGGGAGTTAACCGATGTTAACATCTCGGGCGGCTGCCTTACTATCGGAGCATGCTTCTGGCATCGATCGCACCGCTTGACGTAGCTCTGTGCATCGGCCAGCATTTCTGGCCAGTAGAATCCCAAACGAGTTATTTTGTGAGCTAGGGCTCTGCCCCCCAAGTGCTGCCCACAAATTCCTTCATGAACTTCTTCCAAAGCTTCCCTTGCCTCTTGGGGCCTCAGACATTTCAAGTACGGGATAACGAAAGATCTTTTGTAAAGAACGCCCTCGATCAAGGCATATCTTAACGCTCTCACGGACAGCTTTCGTGCCTCCAAGGCATTGCCGGGGAGCCAACCATTTTCTAGGTGAGCTTTGATAGGATCTATCCAACAGCTTCCCACATCAATTGGTGCCACTAATTTTGAGTTAATAGTCGGGGCCTTCAAGACCTGGAAGTAAACACTCCCTGCATAGTTTTCTATTTCGGAAGAAGCGAACTGGGATAGAGCATCGGCCTTAACGTTCTCTTCTCTCGGAATGTGTTCCACATAACACTCATCAAACTGAGTCATGACAGCTTTCACAACTCGCAGATATTTTGCCATAGTTTCATCCTTGGCTTCAAATTCACCATTCACTTGAGAGACTACTAATCTTGAATCTCCACAAACTTTGAGGTTCTTGACTCTCATGATTCTGGCCAAGCCTAAACCAGCTATCAAGGCCTCATACTCAGCTTCATTGTTAGTTGTCTGGAAATCCAACTTCAAAGCATATTCGACTGTGAACCCATCGGGGCTTTGCAACACTAAGCCTGCGCCACTAGATTTTGTTTTTGATGCTCCATCAAAATAGAGCACCCAATATTCCTTCTGATCAGGTTCAAGTTCTCCATCTTTATCTTGCTTCTCAGGGGTTGTTATTGTCTCCTGCCCCCCGACTTCTTGGTTGCTAATGGTGCATTCAACCACGAAGTCAGCCAATGCCTGAGCCTTAACGGCTGTTCGAGGCTTATATGTGATGTCAAATTCTCCAAGTTCAACCGCCCACTTGATTAGCCTTCCACTAGCCTTTGGGCTATGCAAAATGTTCCTCAACTGTTGGTCCGTCAGGACCTCAATCTTGTGTGCCTGGAAGTATGGGCGTAGCTTCCTCGAGGCTGTTATCAATGCCAAGGCGAACTTCTCAATGGGAGAGTAATTCAGCTCCGCCCCGTGCAACACCTTGCTCACATAATAGATAGGTTTCTGGACCTTCTTCTCTTCTCGAATGAGAACGGCGCTCAACGCTTGCTCAGATACCGCCAGGTATATATAAAGAGTCTCTCCGGGACTAGGTTTGGCCAGCAACGGGGCTTCAACCATGTACTTCTTCAATTGTTCAAAGGCCTCTTGGCTCTCAGGGGTCCACTCAAAATTTTTCACCTTCTTCAATGCTTGAAAGAACGGCAAGCATTTATCACCAGACTTGGAGATGAATCTTCCTAAAGCCGCCACACGGCCTGTCAACTTCTGCACATCTCTTATAGAGCGTGGTGGCTCCATGTCTAAGATTGCCTTAATCTTGTCAGGGTTGGCCTCTATGCCTCTCTTTGAAACCATTAGACCCAAAAATTTTCCTGATCCAACGCCAAAGGCACACTTGGCTGGATTCAACATCATTTTGTGGTGCCTCAGCACTTCGAATGCCTCTCTGAGGTGCTTAATGTGGTCTGCCTTGAACAGGCTCTTGACTAGCATGTCATCAACATAGACCTCCATGGTTTTTCCAATTAGATGGGCGAATATCTTATTCACCAGTCGCTGGTAAGTAGCTCCTGCATTTTTTAGACCGAAGGCCATAACAAGATAGCAGAAAACACCAAAGTCAGTTATGAAAGATACCTTAGGGACGTCATCCTTGTGCATCTTAATCTGATTGTAGCCGCTGAACCCATCCATGAAGCTCAGCATCTCATGTCCAGCTGTGGCATCTATTAACATGTCTATCCTAGGTAAAGGGAAGCAATCCTTAGGGCATGCATCATTCAAGTCGGTGAAGTCTATACACATCCTCCACTTACCGTTGGCTTTCTTGACCATCACAGGGTTAGCCAACCATTCTGGAAACTGAATCTCTTCAATAAACCCAGCTTCTAAAAGCTTTTCCACTTCTTGCCTTATGGCCTCTTGCCTTTCAGGTGCAAAGTTCCTCTTCTTCTGCTGTATTATCTTTCGATTAGGATCGACATTCAATCTGTGAGTTATGAGTTGGGGATCAATCCCTGGCATATCAGCTGCCGTCCAGGCAAACACATCGCTATTTCCTTGCAAGAATGCTATCAATTTGCCCTTCAGGGGTTCCTTCAGAGAGGCTCCTATATAAGTCACCTTCTCAGGGTCGCCCAGCTCCAGAGGAATAGGTATTAAGTCCTCCGCGGGCTTTCCTCTATGCTCATCATCACCGGGGACATCCATGTCTTCGATCGGAAGTACCTGCCCCCCGATTCCATCAGCCCTTAACGCGGATACATAACAACTTCTTGCCATCTTCTGATCGCCCTTTTGTTCTCCGACACCATTCCTGGTTGGAAACTTAATCTTCATGTGATATGTGGAGGCCACAGCCTTGAATGCATGAAGTCCAGTCCTTCCTAGGATCGCGTTGTAGGTCGAGGATGCCTTGATCACAAGAAAATTCAGCATCTGAGTAGCTTCTTTAGGTTCCTGTCCAATCGTCATGGGTAACTGAATAGTCCCTTCAACCTTGGACTCAACTCCATTAAATCCGTAGATTGGCATGTTGGTGGGGGTCAACTGAGAATCGGTGTACCCCATTTTCATAAACGCATCGTGAAACAAGATATCAACAGAAGCTCCATTGTCGATCAAGACTCGTTTTACTTCCGAGTTTCCAATCACAGGAGTTATGACCAACGGGTCGTCATGGGGGAACTTTACCCCTTCGAGATCTGAATCATCAAACCCAATAACTATTTCAGTCTTGGCACGTTTTGGGGCTTCCCCCACGATGTGCATTACTTCTCTGGCATACGCTTTTCGAGAGTTTCGAGTCGTGCCGGCCGCTGTCGGGCCTCCCCAAATCATATTAACAACTGGCCCTCGGGGCTGTGGGTTACGATCACGGTTACGATCACGATCGTTATCTCTTCTGTCATTGTCCCTTCTTTGGGTTCCACGATCATCATTCTTCGTGAACCTGCTTAGCTTTCCTTTTCGGATCAAAAACTCAATCTCATCTTTCAACTGTCTACAACTATCTGTATCATGACCCACATCACGGTGGTACCTACAGTATTGATCTTTGTTTCTTTTTGTGGGATCACCCCTAAGTGGCTTCGGCCATCGGAAATCTTTATCCTTCTCAAAATCTAGCAAGATCTGACTCCTAGGAGCATTCAGTCTCGCATAGTCGTTGAATCTTGATCCCAAATTCTTCTTCGGGGGTGAATCAGAATCCTTGCTAGTCCGGGGATACTTGTCCCTAGCATCGTACTCTTGCTCTTGCTTTCGTTTCTTCGAATCGTTAGAACCCTTACCATTGCTTCCTGTGGTATCCTTCTTCATGCTGTCCTCGGCCTTGATATATTTATCGGCCCTTCGTTGGAGCTCGGCCATATTTTCAGGAGGGTGTTTTGCCAAAGACCTTTTAAAGAAGAGATCTGTGGTTCCGTGTTCCAGGGCTACCATGGCCACCTTATTTTCCAGATCAGTAATATTCAGCGTCTCCTTGGTGAACCGCTTGAGGTAATCTCTCAGATTCTCGTTCTTCCCCTGTACCACATACATAAGGGATGCAGAACTTTTTTCATGAACTCTCCCACTAATGAACTGGCTCACAAAGGCGGCGCTCAGCTCTTTGAACGAGCCGATTGAGTTTGCAGGTAAGCGGCTATACCACCTTTGAGCCATTCCAGACAAGGTTTGAGGGAACGCCCTACACTTTAAGGCATCGCTTGCAGGCTGCAACAGCAGTGCGTTTGAGAACGTCCTAACATGGTTTGCGGGATCGCCCGTTCCATCATAGGCCTTAATTGTCGGCATCTTGAACTTCCTTGAGATGCGAGCATTCATTACCTCCTCAGTGAACGGAGGTGTAGGATCATCAGGATCCCCAAGGGGCATCAGATCCCTAGGGTTACTTTTGGGGGTCTCCACCCTTGTTGATTTTTCAATCGGGGCATCAGCCCTTCGTTGCCTCCTTGAGGGCCTCTCCAGATTTATAATGGGAATCCTCCCTGTAACTGGAGGAGGTTGGATCAGACTTCGCCTTGCTTGCTCTCTAGCAATATCGTCCTTCAGCCTTTGGATCTCTGCCTCATGAGCCTTAATCCTTTCCTCGGCCGTTTGTGGAGGTTCATCCTGGACTCTTTGGGATCTCCTTCGAGGTTCTTTACTAGCACGCCGCCTCCTCGGGGCTTCATCACGATCATCATTGTCATCCTCAGAAGTTGAATCATCAGAATAGGGACCAGAGTAATCATCGTACTCCCGATCTCGGATCTGTAAAGCATGACCGCTCGGTCCAGGTTCCCTACGTTGAGGGGGATAATTAGGCAGCCCATACATCGGGTTGGTGTTCAAAGGGAGATCCGTGGTGTGGATCTGTACCCCCGGAGGTAGCGTACGACCAGCGCTGTCAAGAGGAGAAACCACCATCTGAAGAGGGTTAGTTTCTTGGTTTTGAGGAATAGCCACAGTTCCCTCAACGTGGGGAATCGTCCCTGAGGGTTGAGAGGTTAGAGGTTGAATGACCGTCCCTGTTGGTGGGGGTAACTGTCCTCCCTCAGCGGTGACGAGCGGATCAGAGACAGCAGGTGGAGCAGTGCTAAGGGGTATGGCCTCGGTTGATGTTGTTCTTCGTGTTTGAACCATGGTTGATGTCTTCGTCCCACAGACGGCGCCAAATGTTGTGGAATAAAAACTAGTTTATGATTTGTAATTAATGCTAGGGTGGTTGAGCTTCGAGCTTTAATGGCTGCTTCTGCGTTCGAGACTGATCGGTCCTCACAGAATGCCTACGTATCTCTGTATTAGAGAATCAAGCCAAGAAAACGTAGTTCTGAGGATGAGGGGTCAGGCCCTTTATATAGGCTGAGAAGCCTTTAGAATTATGGTAGGAGTTAGAGACTTGGTAGAAAAGTCTTTGAGGAAAGTTCTAGATCTACTCCTTGTAGGAATCAGTTTCCATATTGAATTGGATGCCTTATAGGATAAGTCTGAAGGGGATATTATCCTTATCCAACTCTTATTTGCTGAGCTGTTTATTTCCCCCAATATTAATTACGAAATTAATATTATAATAGGGGTTTTGGGCCCATCTGGTGGGCCCCACGTTTGGACCATTCAGGGTCTAATTAATGCCATATTAAATGTGTCTTTAGGGCTTATTTTTAGCCCATATCACATGCATAACTGTTTTTGAGTATATATATTGTGATACTTGAATAATGATTTGATTATTGGCTTATAAGCTAGATATGAGATATTAGTTATAAGCCGGGTTTGCAAAGACCCTTAGTGTAGGGCGTATGATTCACATTCTTTAATATAGACCGGGAGTCGATATTTCCGTATATATCTTGAGATTATTTTCCGAGAAAAATATTAGATAAATATCATTCCATTATTATATATTAAATGAATATTATTTTTGAATATTCATTTAAGGTTTTATTTATTAGATGAATATTATTTTTGAATATTCATTTTGGGTTTTATGTATTTAATGAATATTATTTTGAAATATTCTTTTAAGGATTTATTTATTAAGTGAATATTATTTTATATATTCATTTAAAGGTTAATTATGAGCCTTTGACTAAAAATATTCTTTAAACAATTATGATTTAATAAATGCTATTTGAATATTTATTAAATACATTTAAACTAGTTTTAAAAATGTTTTATCTTATTTGAAATTTATATTTGACCTTCAATAATTATGAAGAATATTTCTGAGCCTTATTATGATTATTTTATCAAGGGGAGGTTCCCAAACTCTGTTTTCCATTTAAATCTATCTTTTAAGAAGATTTAAATGCTCGCTCAAACTTCCAAAATATAGGGAACCTTACTTGAGAGATTGATATTTATTATGGTTGACTGCCCGGTCATAAACTTTTGAAAGTATTATTTTCATTCGCAATTTTAGTTGCTACAAGTCAAAATGAGTCTTTGTTACTTCCTCAACACTCGAGGAGTAAGATTGATGGAACAAGTTAATATCCATTAACAAGCAATAACTTGGGAAATATTAAAAACTCAGAGTAGTGTACATAATATTTGAAGATCGAAGATAGTATTTGAACGAAGTAATATATTTTAAAGCTTAGTTAGCAAGAATTAAATAAATAATAAAGGAATATTTATCATCTCATAATATTCAAAGAATATTCTTAGAATAGATTATTGCTCAAAGTAACCATCGAATGAATATAGGGAATTTATTTATTAAATAAGTAATTCCTCGAATAAATATTTGGGATAATATCAAATAAATAAATCAACCTTAAATGGATATTCAAGAAGATATTCATTAAATAAATAAAGATCAAACGAATATTCCAAATAATATTAATTAAATAACTCAGAGGAATATTCAGGATAGTATTCGATAAATACTCAATCTTAAAGGAGTATTAAACAATATTCAACAAATATATAAAGGTCGAATGAATATTTGAAATAATATTCCTTAAGTAAATAATCTCAAAAGAATATTCAAAATATTATTCATTAAATAAATAATCTCGAATGAATATTCAAAATAATATTCATTAAATAAATAAAGCTCCAATGAATATTCAAAGTAATATTCATTAAATAAATAACTCAATTGAATATCCCAAATAATATTCAATAAATAAATAATGGAAAATACTTAATTAAATATTCCTCCAAAAATAATCATGATATATCAAGAAATATCGACTCCCGGTCTATATTCGAAGAATGAGATTCGTATGCCCTTCGCTAAGGGTCTTAGCAATATCCGGCTTATAATCGATATATTATTTATCTATCTTATAAGCCAACATTAAATCAGGGAACAAGTATCACAATATGACTTGAAAGTAGGCATGCATGCTATGGAATATATATAACAACAATTAATCATATATAATATCACAACAACAGTTCCAAGTATTGGAAACTTGTCTAGTAGTCGGGTCGAGGTAGTGTGTCCCGGGTCTGCTCGGTGATCTATAAACAATCAGAATATTTGAGATTAGTTACTTAACACTTTTTGAAAAGGCTAAGTATAACTTAACTTAAGTCGAAACACGATTTCGAGTTATCTCGTTATGCACCCTTTTTGGTGTAACTCTTTTTATCACCGATACGATCCGACATTTGTTCGATACACTACACCATAAATAACCAACTGCAACATAAAAACAATGATGCAATAGCTTCAAAATATGTTGCAATTGATCAAAAAATGGCAAATGCAACATAAAATCCATGTTGCTTTTTTCGATGTTGCATTAGGGGTCTAAGGTAACATAATGTATCCATACTGCAACATCAAAAAATATGTTACAGTAGCATGCTACTGCAACATCTAATCATCCTATAGAAACATAAAATATATGTTGCCTTAGATGTTAAGATTTACTTAAAAAAAGTGGGACCCACCGCGGGGCACACCTGGGACCCACAGCGGGACCAACCTCGGCCCATCGGGGACCCACCTAGGACCCACGTGGGACCCACTACGTGGCCCAATGTTGGGTTAATTGTAAGTTGCAACATTTAAGGTAGCTATTGCAACATATTTGTTAAAAAAAATTTGACAAATTTTGTTTGTATATTGAACATGCCAATAACCTGTTTTTTATTCACATTACCAAAACATTTCACAATCCACATCAGTCATCCTAATTCACCGTCAATACCAAAATAAACCAACATCGCTACCCAAAGTTACCACAAACCTAAATAAACCAACATCCCAATACAATAAAGTACTAGAATAAAACCAACACCACTACCTAGTCACTTAATACTATTACAAAAGATAGTAAAGTCAAAAGAAATACTAGTGTCAAACAATAAGCTAGTGCGAGCAGTCACAGGTGTGCCATTTTAATCATCACTCAAAGTCATCGCAGAAATCCTTGATATTAAACATGATGCCTGGGTTTGCTTTGGCTAGTTTCTGAAGCACCATGGTCAAGTTCTCCTGGACCTTCATTTTCACTTGCAGGTCCACTTTTTCTGAAAAAAAGAAATTCAAAACATACCAGTTAATATAATATAGTGTTAATGATTTTAATTTTTTACAATCCAGCAATTGCTTTTTTGTTATATGCATTATGCTACATTGCACTGCTCTAGCCTTTCTACACTTCTATTTTCCCGTAAAGATGCTAGAGCTTGAATATAAATTTCCATACTGTATATAGTTTTCAATACAAGCTTAAAAACAAAAACACTCTTACTAAGTTTTGATATTCAACATAAATCAAGATTTAAGAACCCTAAAATTTCAAACTGATCTTAACAATCATCTATGTGGAGAAATTAAGAGTCACGACCAAGTACATGATTTCAACAATATTTAACAAATGATCATTATAAAAATTGGAAACTGACATGACTACGCCGGACTGTTGATCAAAAACGAAGACAAAGTCATGGAAAGAGTACGAGTGCAACAATGGGAATGATGCTACATTAGTTACATTACAAACAATTTCAACTCTATTGTGAAATAACAATAATACAGTATAAGTTTATGTCAAATTAACTTGAGATAGTGAACTGTTATTCAATTGTCAAAGGTAGTACTTCAAGCATCGACAAAAAACGATTTATTTATTGAATATGGAGCAAACCAAAATATAAGAACTAATTATCACTACTTACCAAAACTCTGTCTCTGGTAATTGACTTTGTCTTTGAATCAAGAACATAAATTTCCTCAAAATCCAAGACAAACACGGGGTCCGCAAGCCGTCTATTCCTAAAATGTTTTGTCAAGAACACCTGCAATAGAAATTACTTAGTTAAATGACATTAAATTACAAGTTCACTTTTATGTCATTTATGTTTTTCACATATCCAAATTGTAGAACTAATAGTCAGCCTCAAGGTTTTAATCGTGGACACATTGAATCACAACCTTTAGTGCTGCAAGTTCTTGTGCATTTGAATCTTTCTGCACAACATATTGGCAGTAATCACATGACATACATTTATATGTGTATATATGTGTAAGCAATTATTTTAGCCTGAACAGTACGTGCCCACCACCTGCACCACCCTTCTTTCCTTGTGAGTTTCTTCTCAAGTCTTTCAAGTAAGTCTGTAAGAAAGGAACAAGAGGGAAGCTTTCAATAAGCTGGAAGGCATGGGATGGACAACATCAATTTGTTTGCCTCTGTTAACCAAAGATTCCACAACACCTGCACAAGAGCAAGATTTAGACAAGTTCCAATTTATCTCAATGATATATATACCAGTAAAATAACTCAGTGCACAATTAATCTCCATCCTTACACACTTAAAATGCCTGGCTAGTCAAAATTATCCATCAAAATGCCCTACTACAAATTCCTAAAGGATGAAGGAGACCTAAGGTGGAAAAAGGTCATAATCCCATCTGGTCAGGTAATCAAAGAAATACCAAGCTAGCATTTTGTGTGCTAAACCAAGGGAATGGAAGAGCTCAGGCAACAACAAGAACAAGCTTGCAGAGTTCTTCATCATTAAACTCAGAAGCAATCTTAAAAATTGGAAGAAGCTGCAAGAATGCTTCAGCTTCAAATGAATTTCCTTTGGCAGCATGTATGCCTGCATTGGCAACAACAAAACAAGCCTGCATGAATACACCCTAAGAACAATAAGAACAAGCTTGCAGAGTTCTTCATAGCCTTTTGACATCCAAAATTACAATACAAGAGTGTTTTTAACAGTATTTAAAAAATGATCATTATAAAAATTGGCAACTGACAATCATCTATGTGGATAAATCAAGAGTTACGACCAAGTACATGATTTCAACAATATTTAACAAATGATCATTATAAAAATTATCAAAGGTAGTACTTAAAGCATCAACAAGAAACAATTTATTTATTGAATATGGAGCAAACCAAAATATAAGAACTAATTATCACTCCTTACCAAAACTCTGGCTCAACTAATTGCTTTGTCTTTGAATAAAGAACATAAATTTCCTCGAAATCTAAGACAAACACTGTGTCCGTAAGCCGTCTATTCCTAAAATGTTTTGTCAAGAACACCTGCAATAGAAATTACTTGGTTAAATTGCTTGAGTCAAATGGCATTAAATTACAAGTTCACTTTTATGTCATTTATGTTTTTCACAGATCTAAATTACAGAAATGATTCTTTCCAAAACTTCACAGAAAGATTTTCTCCAATCTACTAACTCTTCTCGGCCACAAGAGAAATTTATCAAGATTCACTTTCATGTTTAAAACACCTGATGCTAAGTAAATTTCAGGGAGTTTCAAATATCATTTCTGAAGGAAAGAGTCTAATCAGTACTTGGAAAAAGAGTATACACCCAATGAGCAGGTGGCAGAATTTGGTCTTCCAAACAAACACATACACATTTAAACATCCATACATACACTTCACATATACATACACATGCATCTACAAAATCAACACACATACAGATGCATAAAGAAATTTATACATTGAATAGAAAAGGTAGAAAAAGAAGTACCTTAAACGAAGATATAACCAACTCGAACTAAATAAATCAACTGAAACCACGACGCTCAAATCTGAATCTAAAACAAAGATAAACCCAAATTAAAGAGAGAAATTGAAGACTAAATCGATTAAAACACCATGAATAAAAAACCCCTAATTTAAACTACAAATCGATTGAAGCCCAAATCGATTGAAAACCCTAATTTTATTCCAGTTGGTTGAAGCCCTAATTGATTTGTAAACCCTAATTAAACGCCAATTGTTTATCGTCGAGAGTGCGAGAGATGGAAAAGAGAGAGTGTGAGAGTGAAAAGAGAGTTACGAAAGTGAAAAGAGAGAGTGTTAGAGAGTGTAAAGAGAGGGTGTAAAGGGAGAGGTGGGCGGTATTTTTACCGCTCGTGTTTTTGTTGAAATTTTCTAACCCCGCCCTTATTTTCTTTCTGTGTCTTAGCATCTTAGTTCTGAGCTGTGTCTGCTGTGAGAGGTTTTAAAAAATAGTTTTCTTTTTCTTTAATAATTATTTATTATAAATTTATTGAAATTGTTTTCATATTTATAAAAATAAAATTGACACTTTATTTCATAAAATTTAAACATTTGTAAAGTTATCTACATTAATTTTATCAAATAAAATGTGATCATATATGATATGATAAATTATTTAAAATTTATGACATTTTTTTAAAAAAATTAAAGTTAGTTTATTAAATATTTAGAATTATTTAATATTTTATATATATATAATTATTCATTAATCTGGTCAATCTTATAAAAATTTAATCTAATTACATTAATTAATTTAATTACTTTCAAAATCTTAAAAAAATTAATGTAATTAGGTTAATTAAAATAGATTTTTTAATACTTGTCTACTACAACTTCACACATGTTACAAGGTGTACCACCTATAGCAACATATTGGTATGCTATGGTAACATCAAATGACTATGTTACAGCAGAGGGGCTATAGCAACATATTGGTATGGCTAAGGTAACAGCACATGACTGTGTTACCGTAGAGGAAAAATAACATAGCAAATGCAACATATTTTTGCAACACCAATGATCATAGAATTGCGATAGATCATCTATGGCGTAGTGATATTAAGGCATGACCTTACACCCACACTTGGTAGTACTTAAGTCGTATAAGTTCTATGGTCGGTCATTTACGAACCAAGATTATACCTCGAGTTTTAGAGCTCGTTTTCTAAGTGATTTACCAAAGTTATACCCAAGTGTAGCTATGCACAAAAGCAGCTGCTCTTCCAGCAGGAAAAATACAATCCTCTTTATACCAATTCTCTGATAATTTGTCAAAATATCCTGCTTCAATTTCACGTTGTGAAGGTCCAGAAAAATCAGTTCTCTTTCCATCAGTTTGTACTGGTTGTCTCTGAGAAGAGTTAGACTCAGTACTTTCTTCAGCTTCAACATCAATTTTAGCATTTGCATGTTCAATTGGGTCAGACTCAGCAATATTTACTGCAGCTTCAACTTTTTCAGCAGGAGTCTCTGCAACTTCAATATTCTCAGCAAAAATCTCCTCAATATTCTCTGCAGTTTGCTCTCCAGCTTCAACAGACTTTGCAAGGACTTCAACCACAGGCTCAAAAATTACAGCCTTGGTTGGTTGATCAATTTCTTCACCTTGTTCAGTAACTTGGTGAGCATCAGAGATAATGCAGTATGTGTTGCTACTGTTTCATCAAGTACCACAGTAGGTTGATCAGCTACACCAGTTTCTTCAGAGTGAGCAACAACAGGTGATGAGATAGGAATTTCAATGTCATTAGAGAATGGAATAAATGACTCAGCAAAAACATCCATATTAGCAAAACCATCTTTGTTTTCCACATCCATCTGTACATCTTCAGTTGTCTTTACAGCTTCTTCTGGAGTATTTATCTCAACAGTAGGTATCTCCTTAGAATTCACCTCTGGAGCTTCAACATTTGTCTCTTCATCTAACTCATCAATTAACAAACTTCTCCTCTTTGATTTAGGCACCTCAGCCGCCACTTCCTCTTCAGCAGAGTTTGAGAAATCAAACCTTTATACTCTTACTTTCTTAGCCCTGACAGCTTTGTGCGTTGTTCTACCTCCACGCTTTGGTTTAGCCTGTGTAGTGGTTGATTTTGTTCAGTGTTTGCAATTGGCTCATTGTTTTCAGGTTGAGAGGGTTGAGTTTGAGTTTGAGTGGGTGTTGGTTGAATTTGTTCAGTGTTTGCAGGTGATGAAAGTATAGGCTCAGGCTGTTGTGGTTCTTGAGGTTGATTTAAGAAATTTTGAAGAGCAAGAGGCAAAATCAAGTCAGGTACTTGCTCCTTGTGTACATCCTTGTTGGTCAAATCAGAGAATACTCTCTTATGAACCTTAAAGGCCTCAATAACATCTTCCTCAGAAATTTCAACATTAGGCACACAAGCAGAGAATAGTAATTGACAAAATCTAGAAAAATAAACACTTGTACTAGACTCTGACAATCTTTCACCCAAATTCATCAAGACAAGTCTACCAAAATCAAAATTACTTCCATAAAGAAGAGAATACCCGATTTGAAGACTGTCAGTAGGAATAGCATCCCAATTAGTGAATTTCTTTCCAAATGCCCTTGTGATGCAATCGAGAAAAAACTCCACTCCTCCTCAGAAATGGCCTTTTCACTTGACCAAGTTTCTCTAAAGGACCTGAATACCCAATTTGCTGCAACATCTCTTTGAGATATCTTTCACCAACAACACTGTATGTAGAATGTGTATCAAAACCAAAAGTTTCTCTAACCGTCGTTGGACTAATGACATACTCTGTTTCCTCATATGTGAAAATAATTGACAGAGTCCCATTCTCTTCTCCATCATCATAAGTAGCTCTCTGCCAGAACGTAACAATCTGTGCAGCAGAGAGCTTTGTTGGTTCGATTAGGGCTGTACCAATCTCCAAATCCCGCAAGAAGTTTTGAATTAGATGAAACGGCTCAGGAACGTTCTCATTATTCAACAGAGCTGCATAGTTGTTAGTTACAAACACTAACCCTCGAGTGGTAAGAGCTTTGGTGGCCATGAGATTAGAAGAAAATATCAGAGAAAAAGATATGTATGAAAGGTGTTTATGAAAATGTGCAAGTGAAAGAACAAGTAACTGTGAGTGAGTTGTGTGCAAAGAGAGTAACCGTTTATGTAAAATGATTAGATTTTGTAATTAAAAATTAAAACCCAATCGTTTTAAACATTAATACACTCAACCAGTTCCTTGTTTAATGTATAAGTGAGACACATGGTACACATGCAATGAAACAACTTTGCACGTTCAGTAATTGTGCCAATAATTACTGCTACTCTCTCTCCTTTTTTTAATACACTTTAACACTCTAATACTCATTAACAATTGGTAATTATTTATTTCATTTTTCAAAAACTCTTTTTACCCCAAGTATGTAAATTGTCAGAAATAAAAATTACCTTGGAGTACTGGACAAAAATTCGCCAGTGTTTGTCAATTCTCCAACTTTAATTCCATAGCCCTTTCAAAAACTGCACAGTTGTGAATTTATGTGTGTGTATAGCAGAGTTTACTAATTCAATATTTAGAGCATTTAATTTTTCATAAAATCCATAAAATAAGTCAGTAAACACTGTTTGCACAAACTCTCATAGTAAACACTTAATGTCTGATGAATGCTAAACTCTGTAGTAAATAATTGATATACAGTAACTCTGTATTAACTTATACCCCCTTCTAACTAATTTTTTTTTTGTTTCTCCAGTAATCAGAGGTTGGAACTAGTCACCAAAAATCCTATAATTTTAGCCCTTATCTTTTTGATAAGTTCCTGGGTCTTCATAGTCTTTGACTAGTCACCAAAAATTAGAGAATTTTAGCCCTTACTATTTACTAGCAAGTTCCTGGGTCGTCCTAGACACAACATAATCTCAAAGCAGTTCTAATAGTCTATATATTTTTGCTTTGGGGGTAGACTAATAACAATATCTAACTTAATAGAGATTAACAAACAGAGTTTAGAAGTCATCAACATCAGAAGTTAGTCATGAGAGGCAATGCACACAGCCTTTACAGACTCAGAGTTTAGGATAGATAAACTAAGAGATGCTATAAATATGGAAACAGTATCATGCTGTGCTAATTTTCTGCACAGTCTAAGATCAGATCACAAATAACTTAGAGGGATTCATGATTAATTACTGAGAATCATGCTTCATACAAATTTCTTCTTCGATATTTATGTTCAGACAATAACATTATCAGAGTTTATCAGAGTTTATCCAACATTTCAACAGTGTGAGACCTACAGAGTATTCTAACAGTTGTATTACCACATCAAGGTATACTAATCACAGAATCATGAGCAACATAGTAAGGTTTGAGTCTAACCAGTATCTCTATTCGAAACCAGAGATCATTCCTAGTTCATTTACCAGCCTTGTAAATGTAGCTTCACTCAATGGCTTGGTGAAGATGTCTGCAAGCTGTTGTTCTGTAGACACAAAATGAAGCTCAGTATTTCCTTCCTCTACATGTTCTCTGATAAAATGGTACCTTATGCTGATGTGCTTGGTCATTGAATGCTGTACTGGATTACCTGTCATAGCAATAGCACTTTGATTATCACAGAAAATAGGTATTTTACTGTACCTTAATCCATAATCCAGCAATTGATTCTTCATCCACAGAATCTGTGCACAATAGCTACCAGTTGAAATATACTCTGCTTCAGCTGTAGATGTAGAAATTGATTTCTGTTTCTTGCTGTACTAAGAAACAAGTCTGTCACCCAGAAATTGACAACTTCCACTGGTGCTTTTTCGGTCTATCTTACAGCCTGCAAAGTCTGCATCAGAGTAACCAAGTAGCTTGAAATCTGATTATCTGGGATAGCACAGACCTAAGGTTATGGTGCCCTTGAGATAAAAATTCTCTTCACAGCTGTTAGATGTGGTTCTCTGGGGTCTGCCTGAAACCTTGTACAGAGACAAGTTGCATACATGATGTCAGGTCTACTTGCTGTTAGATAAAGAAGAGACCCTATCATGCCTCTGTAGCTTGTCATATCTACTGGAGCTCCTGTGTCTTTGTCCAACTTTGTTGCTGTTACCATGGGAGTTGTTGCAGATGAATAGTCAAGCATACCAAATTTCTTGAGAAGATTTCTGGTATATTTTGCTTGATTTATAAAAATCCCATCATCTGTTTGCTTCACTTGTAGGCCTAGAAAATAGCTAAGCTCTCCCATCATGCTCATTTGATACCTGGAGTGCATGAGCTTGGCAAACTTCTTACAGAGTTTATCATTAGTAGACCCAAAAATTATGTCATCAACATATATCTGAACAAAAAGCAAGTCACTGCCAGATTTAAAATAGAACAGGGTTTTATCAATTGTACCTCTGTTGAACCCACTTTCTAAAAGAAATTGAGCCAGAGTTTCATACCATGCTCTTGGTGCCTGCTTAAGTCCATAGAGAGCCTTATCCAGCCTGTAGACGTAGTCTGGATATTTTTGGGGTCCACAAATCCTGGTGGTTGTTCAACAAACACTTCTTCTTCAAGCTTCCCATTCAGAAAAGCACTTTTTACATCCATCTGAAAAACCTTGAATTTCTTATGAGAGGCATATGCAAGAAAAATTCTTATTGCCTCCAATCTTGCAATTGGAGCAAAAGTTTCATCATAGTCTATTCCTTCCTGCTGTGAATAGCCTTTTGCCACAAGTCTAGCCTTGTTCCTTGTAACAACTCCCTCACTATCAGTTTTGTTTCTGAAAACCCATCTAGTACCAACAACAGATCTATTTGTTGGTCTAGGTACAAGGGTCCATACTTCATTTCTTTCGAATCCATTTAACTCCTCCTGCATTGCTGTTATCCAGTCAGCATCTTGAAGAGCTTCTTCTACCTTCTTTGGTTCGGATTTTGACAGGAATGCATGAAACAGACATTCATTTGTTGTAGCACTCCTTGTCCTTACTTTCGCATCTGGATCTCCAATAATTAGATCAGGTGTATAAGATTTTGTCCATTTCCTAGCTCAAGGTAAACCACTTCTATCAGTATTTGATCCTCTCCCTTGATCCATGTTCTCTTGATTTTCTCGTTGCCTTTCTTCACTCTCTGAGGCTCCCCCTAAAATTGACTGCTCAGAGTTTTAACTGTCAGATTTTGCACTTTCAGAGTTTGAGTCATCAGAGATTGATCTAGATTTTTCAGCTGACTCACTTTCAGTATTTGAGTCATCATTTTGAAGTGATCCTTCATGCCCCCCCTCAACTGGTTCTCCCCTTTGTTCTGGCTGAGAAGTTTCTTTAGTGTTTACCAGTAGAGGTTCAGAGTATGCTTTAACAGAGTTTGTCGACTCAGCTTCATCAGAGTTTACTTCATCAGAGATTAATTCTTCATTTTCAAAGCGCAGTTGATCATGTTCATCTACATCTTCAAGTCCAGTTATTTTCTTGTCATCAAATGACACATGAATTGACTCCATGATTACCTTGGTTCTCAGATTATAAACTCTGAATGCCTTAGTTGACAGCGGATAGCCAACAAAAATTCCTTCATCAGCTTTTAACTCAAATTTGGTCAACTGTTCAGAATGAGTTTTTAACACAAAGCATTTGCACCCAAAAATATGAAAATATTTCAGGTTAGGCTTCTTTTCCCTCATCATCATCTCATATGGTGTTTTTCCATGCTTGTTGATCAAAGTAGCATTTTGAGTAAAACAAGTAGTTTGAACTGCTTCTGCCCAGAAATAGGTTGGCAATTTTGCTTCATCAAGCATAGTTCTGGCAGCTTCTATCAAGGTTCTATTTTTCCTCTCAACTACACCATTTTGCTGTGGTGTACCAGGTGCAGAAAAATCTTGCTTCACTCCTCTGTTCTTGCAGAATTCTTCCATTGTTGCATTCCTAAATTCAGTTCCATTATCACTCCTGATTATTTTGACTTTGTGTTTTGATCCTTTGTCCAGCAGCTTTACATGCTCCATCAGAGTTAATGTAGTTTCATTCTTCTTTGCTAGAAAATACACCCAAGTGTATCTGGCGTGTTCATCAACAATTACTAAAGCATATTTCTTTCTTCCAATAGACAAGACATTCACTGGTCCAAACAGATCAACATGTAGAAGATGATAATGATCAACAATTGAAGATTCAGACTCGCTTTTGAAAGATGACTTCCTTTGTTTGGCCTTTAGACAGGAATCACACGGGCCATCAACATTTAATAAGGACTTTGGGAGTCCCCTTACAAGATCCTTTCTTATCAACTCGTTGATGTTGTTCAGATTTAAATGAGAGAGTTTCTTATGGCACTTCTAACTCTCTTTACTAGACATTCTTGTTGACAGGCACACAGCTTTTCCAATAGAGTTTGTCAACAACTTTGCTTCATAGATATTATTGCGCCTGTGTCCAACTAGAACAACTTTTCCTGTAGATTTACTGATAACTTCACAGTATTCAGGTTGAAAATCTACATGATAACCTCTATCACATATTTGACTCACAGATAGCAGATCATGCTTGAGTCCTTGAACCAGAGCTACATTTGTGATGATGACATTTCCAAGATTGATATTGCCATATCCCAGAGTACGTCCTACGTTGCCATCTTCACAGGAAACTTTTGGGCCAGCCTTCTCCTCATACTCTGATAGCATGGCTTTATTTCCAGTCATATGTCCTGAACATCCACTGTCCACGACTAGGGTACTCTCCCTGATGCCCTGCAATCACAAACATTCGCTGAAGGTCAGATTTAAGGATCCAGACTTGCTTGGATCCTTTGGCTTTCTTGATTTTGTCAGCTTTAGCAGTGGAATTCTTATTATCAGAGTTTAAGCTAACATTTTCAGAGATTACACTTGCAGAATTAACCTTAACCCATTTCAAATTGGGCTTCACTTCATAGTAATTATGATAAATAGCATGATAATCCCTGCAAGTATAAATAGAATGCCAAGTACTTCCACAATGTTTGCATAAAGTCTGTGGTTTAGTTTTAACATAATCATTCTTTACTCCAGACTTGGAGGGTAAAGAATTAATGTTTTTATTTTTCCTGCAGAAACTAGCAAGATGATTAGTACTACCATAGTTATGACATGTCTTCCTTGGAGCATAAGTAGCAAACATTTGATTATAACCTTTAGTAATGCCTACTTTACCATTTCTGTTCATCCTGGACAGTTTCTGTTTCTTAACAGATCTTAACTCCTTAAGCATATGTTTGAGTTGTTTATCTGTCATTGAACCAATATTAATCTATTTAACACAAGTCTTAACAGCTTCCTTTTCAACTTCAGACTTAGGTTCACTTGTGCCAGTAACAAATTTTCTAGATGGAAGATGTGTTCTAATTTTGACTTTGTTTTGAAAACTAAGTTCATCTTCCTCACAGTAACCTAAACCAACTGTGTCTGACTGAAAAACCTCATGAGTGTCTTTTCCAGAATCAGTCCAAGTCTTAATTATGTGATTTGCTTTCTCCAATTTAGATTCTAGTTGCCTATATCTTCCAAGCAACTCCTGTTCTAGATAAACAGCATCATCTCTTTCTTTCTGAATTGTTGCATGTTGACAAGTTTCTCTTCAACAAATTTATTTCTTTCTTTAAGTTCAGAATTCTCAGATTTGATTCTCTCATTCTCTGAAGTCTGATCCCTATAACTGATATGTAATGCCTTAAGATAAATTCTCAGAATTCATTCTCATTAGTAGCCATGAGAGCATATTTAACATCCTCATCTGAGTCTAAAGTGTCTGCCCAGTCTCTGCCTTTTATGAAGACTGCTTTTTCAGTTTTACCCTTCTTGCACTCAGGAGCATAGTGACCCATCTCCTTACACTTGTAGCATTGAATCTCAGAATTATCTTTCTTCCCAGATTTGGTATCCTTTCTCTCAGACTTTCTGAAACTCTTTTTGTCATAATTTGAATCTTTCTTAGAGAACCTTTTTCCCTTCTTGAAGTTCTTGAAACCCATTTTATTGAAGGTCTTCACCATCAAAGCAGCCATTTGCATCATTTCTTCTTCATCATCCTCAGATTTAGATGATTCATCAGTGTTTGAGTCAACATCAGAATTTGATGACTCACTTTCAGAATGTATGACCAAAGCTTTTCCCTTAGCTTTCTTCCTTGATGCTTCCTTCTTCAAGGGTTTTTCTTCAACCTTAAGAGCAACAGACTTTGTCTTCTTGCTTGATCTCCTGTTTCTCTGTTCCAGTTCCAGTTCATGAGTTTTGAGCAACCCATAGATTTCATCAATTTCAGTTTCAGCAAGATCATAATTATCTCTTATAGTGGTTGTCTTTACATCCCACTTTTCAGGTAGAGCAAGAAGAAATTTGAGATTTGAATCTTCTAGATCATACTCTTTATTCACCAGTGACAAAAATCATTGAGTAGTTACAGAATCTGTCAAATGTTTCTATCACGGTTTCTTCAGATTTAGCCTCAAAATGTTCATACTCCTGTGTGAGTATGTTCCTTCTGTTCTTCTTGATAGCAGTAGTTTCTTGACATCTAACTTCAAGGGCATCCCAGATTTCTTTGGCAGTTGTGCAGTTAATCACTTTTTTAGACATAACATTGTCTAATTCACTATGAAGTAGATGGCTAACCTTTGCATCCTTAGCAATATATGAAATATCCTCAGAAGTCAGATCTTTCTTCTCCTTTGGGACTGATTTAGCTTCTTGACCAGCAGTAACAACAGATAACTTTGTAGGCTTATGAGGACCTTCATAAATTTTGTCAAGATATTCTGGACCTGTAGCCTCCAGAAACATGGTCATCTTTACCTTCCAGATTGAATACTCTGCCGGCCTGAGAATAGGAACCCTAATTGTCTCATAACGACTCACGATAGTAGGTTGAGCCTTCTCAGTACTTGCACTAGAACCTGATGGATGAGGTATCTCTGCCATTGATTATAGTTGTGTGTGGATCTTTAAACTGTATAGAGTAACATATCTGCTCTGATACCAATTGTTAGGCCGAATACACAAATATAATCAAGTTTGTATGAGAGAATAACAATTAACACACGTTTAAATCAAGAACTGTGTGGAATTAATAACTCATCTCTCAGTGATGTAAAATATCATAGAGAGCTGCTTAGGTTACAATGGAATGATAATACGTTTCACAATACCCTTCTAGGGTTAACCTAACTGTATTTATAAAGATATACAGCTATAGTGCAATCGATAATTGATACTCCTATAAATCAGCTATACAAATGTTATCAATTATGATTGCTACGCGTCTTCTTAGTCAACACAATGTCTTCGACAGCTATCCAATCTTCAAAGATATTGCTTCCATAATTACCTTCAATTATTCTTCAAAGTCTGATGATGACCAGTAGACGCTTCCTCTCTGACAGGGTTTAGCAAACTCTGTCGAGCTTCCATCTGTCAAAGTTTAATTAAACTATGACCGCTTCCAGCTTCCAGTTAAACTCTGATGAATCACTGTAACACTTAAACACTGACATTATTCACATCAATTATATTTAACAGTTTCCATTGCTGTTCTTCTTTCTGGGAGGTCGGATGGTAATTCGCCTTAGCTACCTCTAGATACGATTTGTGCGGGTGCTTGTATATTGTGGTTTTGATGGTGGTATTGCTATTGATTCTGATCGATCTGAGCTTATCCTCAGATTCACTTACTTCTTGAGTGGATCTATGAGCAGATCTGATGGATTTGGATGGATGGTTGTTTGAAAAATTTTGAATGTTCTTACCGTTACGCTCTCTCACTCTTTGATGGATTTATTATATCAATTTAAACATTACAAGAAACCTAAGCCGCTTATTCCCTATTCCCCATCAAACCTAGCCAACTTGATGAATAACTTTCTCCTATCACATGAATATTATTTTACACACAAACTAAATTTACACATATGAATAATGTTATCCTTGTAATTATAAATATTTTTTCATGGTGTGTACAAACATTTAAAAATTTAATAATATTTTTTCAAACTAATTAGATACTTATTTAATTTATTTAGACAATCTACTAAATAAAAATTCAACTTTCTCCTATCATATGAATAGTTTTTATGCACAAACTAAATTTACACATATGAATAATGTTATAATTGTATTTATAAATATTTTCCCATGATGTGTACAAATATTTAAATATTTAATTATATTTTTTCAAATTAATTAGATACTTATTTAATTTATTTAAACAATCTACTAAATAAAAATTTAATTTTCTCCTATCATATGAATATTGTTTACGCATAAACTAAATTTATACATATGAATAATGTTATCCTTGTATTTATAAATATTTTTTCATGATGTGTACAAACATTTAAATATTTAATAATATTTTTTCAATGTCTGAAAATAATAAATTCAACAGAATTTGGTCACATTTATTAAATTCAACCAAATTTGGTCGAATTTAATGCGGGTAAATTCGACCAAATTCGGTCGAATTGAATATTCGACCGAATTCAGTCATATTTATAAATTCGATCGAATTTCAGTCACATTCGAAAATTTTTTAAGGTGGCAATTTTCCCGCTCCCCTACTAAATTCGACCATATTCGGTCAAATTTAGCACGTCCCAAAATATTATGGGCGGGACTTTTCCCCCCTTTATTGGCGGGTGCTAAACTCGACCGAACAAAAATAACAGTCGAATTTATTATTTACTAAATTTGACCAACTATTGAATATTCGACCGAATTCAGTCACATTTATAAATTCGACCAAATTTCGGCCACATTCGGAAATTTTTTTGGTCGGCAGTTTTCCGGATCCCCTACTAAATTCGACCACATTCGTTCGAATTTAGCACGTCCCAAAATATTATGGGTGTGACTTTTCCTCCCTTTTTTGGCAGGTGCTAAATTCGACCAAGCAAAAATAACAATCAAATTTAGTAGTTACTAATTTGACCGACTAAATTCGACTAACGCTAAATTCGACCGAATTAGGTCGATCGGTTTTGATTTCGACCAAAAACGATCAAATTTAGCCAGGTCGAATTCGGTCGACCGAATATGGTCAAATTTATCTACGATTAAATTTATTTGGCCATATTTAGCCTTGTTTTTTTGTATTGATCGTGTGTTTAAAAATTTGTATCCTCAGCAATCCCAATCCAATAATACTGATGCTGAATGCAACGATTGCATAGAACTAAAAAGAACAAATGGCTATCAATAATGAACAATTGTTGACTAATTGTCATACAACGATCTACAATCATTGTCTGGAATACATATCACAAAACAATTTTATGAACAGAAAAATGCTTGATTGAAAGGAACTCTAACAAGTGTTTCAATCAAGAACGGTTGTGGTTTCTAGTTGTTGTACAATGTCTTCTATAGTAAGGAACGTTGTCTGTAATTTTGTCACGCAATGATTGATGATCATTGTCTAAGATCCTGTATCAGACGATTTCTCAATGAACAATGCAATCTCAGAATTTTAGACAAGAAATAAAACCAGCTGTGTGAAGCATTTTTTATATATAGTTGAAGAGTAGTACACGGGGACAGATTTAGGGGGGCCAGGGGTGGCCATGGTCCCCCCAAAACCTCCCCAAGAACTTAGTTTTCTTCAATTTTATGTATAAATTTTGATTATATAGTATTGGTTCCCCCATAAACTAACAATTCTTGATGGTCCCCCAAATTTATTCATAAATCTCTTATAATTTTGGTTTTCATACATATTACAATTCATATATTACTTATGAAAATCTAGAATATCACATGTACTTTTATCTTCGAAAATTTTGTTCAAACTTTGCTACTCAAATCCATATTTTCTGATTCAGTGTCTGATAGTACATGTATTTATCTATTGCGCATTAATTGTACGACTAAAAATTAATGTAAAGTGCTCATTTTAAAAGAAATGAGAGTAATAGCTATACACGTCACTAGGAATTTAAGGAAGGCAATTCTATTTTATTAATTATTTTACAAATGCATAAGTCTGATAATTTCTTTTGGGGTTGCTTGATTATAATTACATCAAGATTATCTTGAAGTTGCCTGGTGTTGACTCGTAAACACGCAAGTATACGCGATCACAAATAGCAAGTGATAAGTAAAGTTCGTTCCGCAGAGACTAGGTGTAAATGCCAATGTAATACCTATGCAACAGTGTATGGTTATTTCTTAATGCTTGAACAATTAACAATTGGTTTTCACTCAAACTATTTTAATTATCCACTAGAGAATAAATTAACAATTAAAAGATCTAATATATGAGAAAACATGGAGTTCCAATTTCATTGAATATTTCACTAAAGGTTGACACATAGAATCGATTCAGGTGATAAACACGATAATTAATCAGATAACACGACAATAATACGAGCTACCTTTCAGTACACTCGTATCAAACCACTTAATATCCACAAAAGATAGAAATTAAGAGGACACCAAATTATATTCAAATTATATATGTCTATACAATCTGGAAACACAATTGGTTTAAGCACAGGTTATCTTTATAACTACATGGGGCAATATGCATTGGTTAAATCATACCACTAATCATGAATAATTAAATTAAATCATGAACCCATGCTAATATGGCGATATCTCAATCCTAGAATCTACTTTCGCATTCATCAAGGATTAATAAATTAGATGCTAGCTACACATCCATCAATTAATTCAACCATATCAGATTATCACAAATAAATCACCCAATAATCAATTACATGTCAAACACAATAATTACGTATTCAAATCCATTGGAACCCCATGATAATGAATTAGTTCATAATAAAACTAATCACCATCATGGGTTCTAAAGAAAACATGGATCTAAAACAAATAATAATAATCAAAGAAATAAGGTAGAATTAAATCCCCAAATTGTAAAGATGAATACAGAAGATGGAATCAAAATAGACGCGATCACAAATAGCAAGTGATAAGTAAGATTCGTTCCGCAGAGACTAGGTGTAATGCCAATTTTAGTACTTATGCAACAGTGTATGGTTACTTCTTAATGCTTGATCAATTATCAAATTTGGGTTTTTAATTAAACTATCTTAATTAACTAAGCGAGAATAAGTTAACAAGTAAGAGTTCTAATATCTGAGAAAACATGGGATTCCAATTTCATCGACAACTTCACTAAAGGTTGACACATTAAATCGACACAAGTGATCAACAAGATAATTAATCAGATAACACGACAATAATACGAGCTACCTTTCAGTACTCTCGTATCAAACCACTTAATATCCAAAAGAGATAGAAATCAAGAGGACACCACATTACGTTCAAATCGTATATGTCTATACAATCTGGAAAAGCAATTGGTTTAAACACAAATTATCTTTTATAATTACATGGGGTAATATGCATTGGTTAAATCATACCACTAATCATGAAAAATCAAATTAATTCATGAACCCATGCTAATATGGCAAAATCTCAATTCTTGAATCCACTTTCGCAATCAACAAGAATTAATAAATTAGATGCTAGCTAAACATCTATCAATTAAATCAACCATACTAGATTATCGAAATAAAATCACCCAACGTCAATCACATGTCAAACTTAATAATTATGAAATCGAATCCATTGGAACCCCATGATAATGATTAATTCATAATTGAACCTATCACCATCATGGGTTCTAAAGAAAACATGGATCTAAAACAAATAATAATAATCAAAGAAATAAGGTAAAATTAAATTCCCAAATTGTAAAGATGAATACAGAAGATGGAATCAAAATAGGCCTCCTTGTTTGTCACTAGCTTGAAGAACCCTCACTTGATTTTTTGTTTCTAGAATAAAAATGTCGATGATAATGATACTCCTAATGATCGATGATATGTTTTTAATGCCTAAAATAATACATAATAAGTCCAAGATACTTGCCCTAATAAATTAGGCCCAACACAATTCGACCCGGTTTAGAAGATAAAAGTCCAGAGAAAACAAATCTCCAAGGCAGGACATGCATAGCGCTATAGCGCCTGAAATTCGCGCAAGAGTGCCTGGAAATCACGCAAGAGCGCCTGGCTCCGGGCAAGATATCCTGGTTCCCCCTACCCAGATTTATAGAAAATGCTCTCCTCTTCGCGTGGACTGTAAGATCGCCCAATTCTGACGTCTGGAACTCCAGTTATGGCCAAAACAGTGATGCATGCGCATTGTGCTCAAATACCTGAGTTTCTCTTGCCCTGGACTTCCTGTAATTTCTACTTTAAGCACACAGATTACCACCATTTCTTCACCAACAACACCAATGCCTCCGACTATGCAACCTACACAACTTAGGTGAAAACACATCAAACTAACACGAAACTTGAGAACTAGCAATCGTTTCAAGTACGAATGGAATGCAAATAGTGGATATAAAATCCACTTATCAAACCCCCAAACTTAAACTGTTGCTTGTCCTCAAGCAATGCAAACTCAACTCTAAAATGATGATGAATGCAACTAAAAGTTAAATGTCATGATAATGCAAAAATGTCCTAATGCAATGATCCCACACAAATTACCGAAACCAACTCAACACGCAAACGCCTCAAGGAATGCAACAACTCCAAACAGAGCTCGACTAAGTCCCCGTATACTAACAATAGATGCTCAGAAACGTGGTGTGTGCATTTCTCACTAGATATACTCTTGAAACTAGATGAAAGGCATAACCAATTCTTCGCCAAGACAATCACATGCTTATAAACAGAATGAAATTTAGACACTCCATGACTCAAAGACACCGCCATCATCATTTAATGTATACAAGGATTCATGCTTAACTACACAAAACACCACAAAACACAAAACATACATGCTTATTGACCGTGCAATGGGTGAGACCCCTAAAGGCTTATACAATAGCACTCATGTAGCGAGCTTTAGGTTAGTGGATCCCAGACCGGAAAAGTCTTAGGTCGCTAGGCATAAAATCCCCTAGAACTTACTTGCTCGAGTACTAAAGAGCCCACCCTAGTCAATTAGTATACACACACTCTCACAAACGCTCATTTTTTATACTTACAACTCTTTTTTTTTCTTTTTTTTTCGACTCTTTTTTTTCTTGCCTTTTTTTTTCTTTTTTTTTTCCCACACATGGGTGCACTATCTCACCCCCCTAGACTACTCATATTAAATATGAGCGGCTACTAGCCATTTAACGCCTAGCCATTATTACACTACGACACAACACTTAGCATGAAATCCCTGTTTTCCCACAAACTTATACTTAAGTGCTCCTACGACATCAAGGGAATAACGAAAATTCTATATATAAATAGGTGATTAAATCCCAACATCCAAACCAGGTATGACTCGATCTAGCCCAAGAGCAAACAGTGAGAACGTGAAAAGATTGTGTTCCCGACACACGCAAGTCAATTTCATAAGAACTTAAATCAACCCTCTATTCATTGTCATCACACTCAAATTAACGTCGACCTATTGAGCTAGAAACATACCCTCATATGGAATCATGTGATATGCATGAACAAATAATATTACAATCCTAAATAATTCTATATAGCATGGCATCCTAAATGCAAACTAAATGACATGGCCAAACTACATGCAAAATTACTAATATGAACTAGCATGAACATGCAGCTATATGCAATGCAATGATTCTTAATACCCTAAAATCACCCCGAAACTTATTAAATTCAATGTCCTCATTGAAGGTAAAATTAAAGGGTACAAGAGATACTCCCCTAGTCGTCGGCATCGTCACCCTCCTCGGGTGGTGTGTCTAGTGGTGGATAGACGTGGAGGCTCCAACACAACCGTTGTTTTATTCGAAAGCAAGAAATCATGGGTTGCCTCCCACGAAGCGCCTTTCTTTAACGTCTTTAGCTAGACTTGGGCACGATTTTCCTCTTGAAAATTTTCTGCACCGCATCTCTATAAGGCCATTTAATGATCTTTTCTGGAGCGACATCTTCAATGACCAACTTTACCCGTATTCGCTCCTCACAAGATCTCTTAACAACATTCTCCCGCCTACCTGAAAAGTTAGCAGCAATAACAATAGCAAGCAAAGGAGATGAATTACAAGAAACATACCCCAGGTGAACTAGCAATGGTTTGAGCTCGAGTTCGGGAGCTCCTTCAAATAATGGCTTAAGGCGCATCTGAGAATTCCAGAGATCTTCCACTCCAAGCAACTTATGTGGAATACGTAGCCCCATTAACCAAGGCACTGTAATCCTCAACTGGCCATGCTTTGCCTTCTCCTTCTCCGTGTCATACTTTTTACTATGCCCTACATCAACCAATTTCAAGCTAAAACACTCCTCATCCTCCGCCGGCAAATTCATGGCTAGAGTTTGCTTCTAAAGCCGCTGTGGATATGGAGGAGGAAAATTGATTTGGATGATCTCTGTAGTCTTCTCCGGAGTAGATTTGTCAGCAGGAGTGATGCTCTTTTCCTCTTCGGCCTCCAACTGGTCGAAGTCAGATTGCAACGGAGCGGCATTCAACAACTAAACATGCTCTTCTAATTCATCATCTTCAATGTCAAACTTTCCTTGAAAAGCACTCTCTACAGACTTTGACTTTAACGGCTGATCAACCTTCTTACGGTGTTCAGTATCAACCATTACCACACTGAGACCTTCTTCATCCTTCGAAGGAAATAGCATAGCCACTTGAGCCTTGGAATTTTCTTGATCTTGGGCTGATTCTTCAGAATTTTCAGATTGCAATGGAAGTGGTTGCGGCTGATTATTCAGAACCGAATTTTCTGGACATTCTGAATTTTCTGATTGGTTTGCCTCCGGTTCTGCTTCCTTATCAGCTTCATGTTCTGCTTCTTCCTCATCTTTGCCCTCAGACTCTCCTTCCTGAACTTCGATCAAGGTCTCACCCGTGGCTAAGAAAGGCTAGTCAAGACTGATAGGAAGGTTCTTGTCCTCTTCCTCTACAGCTAGGCCTTCTGTGTCACTTGCAATTTGATTCAATGTTTTTAATGCATTTGCAATTTGACCAATCTGATCCCCTATTGTCTGGAGAGACAATGCATTGCTTTTAACCATCAACCTCAATTCTTCTAATTCAGCTTCTTCGGTCGACTGTTTGTTAGACCAAGTCTGAAATTGCTGCTGCTGAAATTCAGGAGGTTGAAAGTGTTGAAGCACTGGGGCATACTGATGCTGAAATTGTTGCCCTTGTTGCTGCTGAGTTCCCCATGGACTGTATGGCTCATCTCCAAACTGCTGATTTTGGAGCGGGTAGGATGGATATTTGGATTGCTCCATACCACTCTGATTGTAGTCCCAGCTGAAATTTGGACGGTTTCTGTTATACTCACATTGATGAGTGTAATGTCCACCTGCACACAGCTCACACACAATTACGAAGTCCTGCTCCGAATAATCCATTAAATAAAAAAATAGTTCAAGTCAGTAATCTATAACGACCACTGATGACAAGCACTTAAACTACAAATAACAACGAAGTCCCCGGCAGCGGTGCCAAAAACTTGTTGACTCGTAAACACGCAAGTATACGCGATCACAAATAGCAAGTGATAAGTAAGATTCGTTCCGCAGAGACTAGGTATAATGCCAATTTTAGTACTTATGCAACAGTGTATGGTTACTTCTTAATGCTTGATCAATTATCAAATTTGGGTTTTTAATTAAACTATCTTAATTAACTAAGCGAGAATAAGTTAACAAATAAGAGTTCTAATTTATGAGAAAACATGGGATTCCAATTTCATCGACAACTTCACTAAAGGTTGACACATTAAATCGACACATGTGATCAACAAGATAATTAATCAGATAACACGACAATAATACCAGCTACCTTTCAGTACACTCGTATCAAACCACTTAATATCCACAAGAGATAGAAATCAAGAGGAGACCACATTACGTTCAAATCGTATATATCTATACAATCTGGAAAAGCAATTGGTTTAAGCACAAATTATCTTTTATAATTACATGGGGTAATATGCATTGGTTAAATCATACCACTAATCATGAAAAATCAAATTAATTCATGAACCCATGCTAATATGGCAAAATCTCAATTCTTGAATCCACTTTCGCAATCAACAAGAATTAATAAATTAGATGCTAGCTAAACATCTATCAATTAAATCAACCATACTAGATTATCGCAATAAAATCACCCAGCGTCAATCACATGTCAAACTCAATAATTATGAAATCGAATCCATTGGAACCCCATGATAATGATTAGTTCATAATTGAACCTATCACCATCATGGGTTCTAAAGAAAACATGGATCTAAAACAAATAATAATAATCAAAGAAATAAGGTAGAATTAAATCCTCAAATTTTAAAGATGAATAAAGAAGATGGAATCAAAATAGGCCTCCTTGCTTGTCACTTGCTTGAAGAACCATCACTTGATTTTTTGTTTCTAGAATAAAAATGTCGATGATAATGATACTCCTAATGATCGATGATATGTTTTTAATGCCTAAGATAATACATAATAAGTCCAAGATACTTGCCCTAATAAATTAGGCCCAACACAACTCGACCCGGTGTAGAAGATAAAAGTCCAGAGAAAACAAATCTCCAAGGCAGGACATGCATAGCGCTATAGCGCCTGAAATTCGCGCAAGAGCTCCTGGAAATCGCGCAAGAACGCCTGGTTCCGCGCAAGAGCGCCTGGTTCCCCCTGCCCAGCTTTGTAGAAAATGCTCTCCTCTTCGCGTGGGCTGTAAGATCGCTCAATTCTGACGTCTGGAACTCCAGTTATGGCCAAAACAGTGATGCATGCGCATTGTGCTCAAATACCTGAGTTTCTGTTAGGTCCAAAATAGTTTGTAGAAGGGGGGGTTGAATACAAACTATACCGTTTTATCGAATTTGCTCTTTTCTTAAAAATATTAAAATATTAAATCAAGAACAAATTGATGTGGAATAAAACGAATACCGATATTTCAAGTTGAATATAAAATTTATATTAACTTGATGGGGTGTGTCTAAATACACGGGTACAAATTACAAAGTTTGATGACCAAACTAATTATTACAAATTCTATAGAAAATTCGACATGAATTTTTCTATATTTGTAAGTAAAAAGATCGAAATTAATTATTACAAATTCTATAGAAAATTCGACATGAACTTTTCTATATTTGTAATAAAAAGATTGAGAGATTCTAGGAAACTTAATTCGCTAGATAGTTCCACAAGTGCAAGTAAACAATTTCTGTCGGTTTAGATTTAGCAATACAAGATAGAAATAATTTACAAGATTTAATTTGAAGTTCAAGGAAATATTTTTCTCTTGGTCTCTCTGCTGTGTTCTTTCTGCAGGAGTGAAGAATTCCAGCTCTGTTCTGCTGTGTCTGCTGGTGTATTTATAGCCATTTATGTCTTGTACTGATCTGATATGACTTAAACTGCTTCAAGACATAATAAATTAGCTGTCAACATGACTTAAACTTGCTCCAAGACATAATTTTCCTTAGGTATGACTTAAATCTTGGGCGGTATGACCTAATCATGTGTCGGTATGACCTAATTTCTGAGCAGCCTTTGGGTATGACATAAAGCACTTTGTCGGTATGACCTAATTTGCTTTTCAGAAATATCTTCAAGTCGGTAAGACTTAATCTGCTCGGTATGACCTAATCAGTCTGAGTATCTTCGGTATGACCTAATCAGTCCGAGTAGATCAGAATGACTTAGATCAATATGACTTAGATCAGTATGACTTAATCAGTCTGAGTAGCTTCGGTATGACCTAAGAATAGGTCATACCGACCTCCATTAGGTCATATTCGCTGAGCAGAATTGTTTTAAGTCTTTAAACACTTATATTAATTCTGATTTAATTAATTAATTGATTAATTTAAAGAATAAATTAATTCTGATTGAATTAATTTATAAAATAAATTAGCCAACTAATTTAATTTAATTAAAAGAGAATTAATATGAAGTCTTTTTATAATTATATTAATTCCAACTTAATTAATCTTTTATTTAATTTATTGAATAAATTAATTCGAATAGAATTAATTTATCAAATAAATAAATCAAATGACTTAATTAATTAAGAGAAAATTAATATACCTCCTTATTTGATAATTATATTAATTTTAACTTAATTAATCTTTTAAATAATTTACTAAATAAATTAATTCCGATAGAATTAATTTATCAAATAAATAATTCAAATGACTTAATTAATTAAGATAAAATTAATATACCTCCTTGATAGCATAACCTTTGTGGTCTTCTATGTCTTGATAAATTTGATCCTCCACAAAGATTATTCCTTAGCAAGTCTTGATTGCTTGAACCACTGAAAGTAATAAAGAATTACCACCGAATTTTTTGTTGACGCTCGATGCACGGTCTGGTTCATGAGCGACTAACTCCAACGGCTTTTTTTTTTTTTTGACTCTATGATTTGGTTCCTTTCTTTTCTTAACATACCAGTCTTGACAGCTTGAACCACTGAAGTTAATGATAAACAACCACTGTTAATGTTGACACTCGATGTAATGTCTGGTTCATGAGTGACAAACCGCAATGACTGTTCTTCATATATTGACTTTAAAGTTGTGGTTCATGTCTTCTTTTTCTTCACTCTTTTTCAAACCTTTATAATCTGTATTCTGCCACTGTAGGAACCTCTTGTCACTATAAATAGAAGCCACTGTCTTGATTACTCCACTGATGCTTGATCAACTCAATGAACTTCTTCAAGTGTAGTATACCTCAAAACAGTAGATTGACTTTGTCTTCTTTCTCTTGACAGTTATACATTTGAGATCCCTGTGACAGTACATATACTATTTACTATTACATTCTTGTTTGAGTTGAGTTGTATCCTCGAAATACAAATAGGCTATGTCATATGCCTTTCAATCTCCCCCTATTTGTTTGTTAAACATTAACATACAAATTCCTAGAGGATAACTCAACTACAAACAAGAAGAAGATAAAGCTTTAAAGAGCTATAATAAATAATACAAAAAAAAATTTCTGGTTTAGATATTACAATTCCAGAATCTCAGTAGATGAAATGATAGATGA
The DNA here is from genome assembly GCA_036435485.1 of Saposhnikovia divaricata. Lineage (NCBI taxonomy): Eukaryota > Viridiplantae > Streptophyta > Magnoliopsida > Apiales > Apiaceae > Saposhnikovia > Saposhnikovia divaricata. Next base: position 66,385,809 of record CM071598.1, read on the forward strand.
TTGTTCCTCTGACAATGAATTAAGTAACTCATCTTCATTTCTTGACATATCTGCCTGATAACCCTTAACATCTAATATTGAACATTATCAGCAGATACTTGGAATTCTACAGTGGTAAAGAATATGACTTGTGAACCACATACTGAAGAATTCTTCTTTGTCGTTTCATACTTCTCTCCTTCCTTATGTCTCCCTACCTAAGGTGATATGACTCCTCCTTATAACGGTGAATACTTCTCATCTCCCCTGACAAGGCGAATATTTCTATCTCCCCTGACAAGTTGAATATTCCCCCTTTCTAAAGTATATCCTTTTTCTTCCATATCTCTCCCCCTTAGATATAAAATCTCTCCCTCACTAAGGTAAGCTTATACTCTCCCCCTTAGTTGAGTATCTCTTACTAAGGCAATCTTTGAGTATATCTTCTTCAATATATCTCTCCCCCTTAGTTGAGTAATCCTCCAAGCATTCAATTATAGCAAACATCCAAATGTAAAGTAGATGATACCATATTTTCAATTATAACTCACCTCTTACCTTTAGTACAACAGATTCTTCATACATATAACATTGTCTGCTGCAATAAAGAAAAGAAGCTTTGCTTGTGTTGAAGGATTTTCATGAAGACTTCCAGAATAGAAGTATGTAGACTGATCAACTTTGCCCTTTAGATATTATAGAATGGCCTCACTATTGATCATCCTGACAACCAAATCTTCCGACAATTTCCTTATATCTCCCAACTCTTGTAATTGAACTTTGTTTGGGGAATAGGGAATGAGATTTGGTGTTTATCTTTCTTCCTCACTGTGAGTGTGTGATTCTGTTTCGTGTACCTCACAAGTGTTTAGCTCATCTTTCCACTCATATCAATTAAAATGAGTGATCTCATCTCTCAACTCTCAAGTGTTTACACTCATGCTCACTAGTGTATCACTCTTATCTCTCATAGCTCCAACATCCATGTGTACCTGCAAGGAAAATTCACCATAGCCCCGTCTAGAGAGGTCACTGGTGGTGCAATGAGGTTTCGCAAATCCCCGATCCTCGTTAGACTCGTCAGACGAATCTGAGTCATAATCTACAAGTTGATAAAAATTTTCCCTTGTGGGTTTCAAATTTGAATTCTGAGAAGGTAAACAATGAAATCAAAACTTAGAATTAAAATCATGTCCATCTAATGTCTATGAAGACATCACCTTGTTAAGCTCATCAGGTAAATCTGAATCATAGTTAACAAGTTGCCGATCCGCACCTATGTCGGACCCGATACCAGCAGGATCCAGAGATGTTCCCTCTGGGGAGTTAGATAATGATCTTGTTGAATTTTGCATTGAGATCAATTCCTTCTCTCGAGGTCTGTGAAGACTCTTGGTTCTTTGAGGAACCTTCAACTTATAATCCTAACCGTAAAATGGTTGGAGTATGAGTTGTTTCCGTCAATTCATCCTTAGTGTGTGCAATCTCACTTTGTGCATAGAAAGTATTTTAGAATTGTGTATGAGGTAGTGACTTACCAACAGATGCCCTGGCCAACAAGCAAATTTCAATAAACTCATCATTTTAAGATAATGAATCTAGAGACTGTTTTAGTGCCATTTTCAGCTCTGCATCCTTTTGGGAGAATGCAGGCGAGCTTACAGATACCTCAAGTTATATACATCTATTCTCCTTGAGAGGTAGAGCTGTAGGTTTACTATCCCTCACATCCTTATTTGCTGCATCAAGTGCAGTTACTCCCTTAATGACCTCTAGTCAAATAAGTTACTTCCACTTCAGGGGTAAGTTAGGATGTGTTTAGATTTGGATTTATAGTCCGGGATATAAGTTGTTGGGTTTACAACCTCATGACTTATAATGTGAGAAAACTTCCACTAGGAGCTGAACCTGCATCACATAGCAATAGAGCAATATAGAGATAGAATGCATTTACATCATGCCATAACATTGGTGAAAATATATGCATTATATCATGTGAGAGAAATGATGTACAGTTGTGACTTCAAAAAGTTTTACAATATAAGCAATCACAACTGCAGAAAAATTGAGTTTTCTTTTAAAAACTGTTAATGTGCAAGAGTCTGTATTTATGCATAAAACAATGTATTATAATGTCTTTTAATGAAAACTAGGTCGTTTTAATTTTAAAAGACACAAACTCTTGACTTCGCAGTAATTTAGAAAGAAAGATTTTCTTTAAGTGCTTATTATGTATAGAGAACTTTAACACAAAGTTAGTGAAAAGACTCATACAAGCACTTGATGTCGTTTAGGTAACAAAGATTACCAAGTACATAAGTACAGATAACCAATGTCTCTCTTTTGGCACTTCATTACTTAGCACAACATAAACTAAGTAATTGACTGATGGATGTAAAATATTCTAAGAACTATCATATGTATAAAGTGGTGTATAACCAGAATTAGAGAATTTAATTTTGAAAAATCTTCACCACTTCAAAATATGATAGGAGACCGAATGTAATTTTAAGTCTCACTTACTTAGAAAGTTGAATTCCTTAATTTATACTAACCCTAATGATTTATAGATAATACACATTTACTCAGAATAAATCCTAAGTAATATCATCAGAGATACTATATACATCACAATTAGTTTGCAATAAAGTATCAGAACAACTAGCAATTGTCAGTAAACAAATATTTTACTATTTGATACCAACTGCTAGTATTTATCAAATACTTTAAACTGCAAGTAATTGTGTTTATGATTACTTTACCATAATTATGAGCAAATAAACCATTGAATTGCTTCACGTCATAATTTAACTAGGATATAAATAATCACTACTAAATACTAAATATTCAATTATACCAATTATTTGATAAATTCAATCTATCGTAAGATAAATTCAATTTAGTGAAGATTGAATTGTTACATTGAGTATCAATTGACAGAATGAATATTAGTATCTAACTATTTAAGAACATCATTCACTGATATTCATAAGTACGAGGAACTAGTTGACAAGAAATACACAAGCTCTTAAGATATAACATTTCAAACTTATGACTTCAAGGCAACTCCTCGATAATAACAATTGTTAACTCCTAACAACTGTTTACTGGTAGACAACCTTGGTTCTATAAATAAGACTAGATTACCAAAGATGTCTTGTCTGCAATCTTAGAAATGATATTCTAAGTCCTATACACCTTGATCCATAGTATTTAACATTTATTATCAAAGTGATTATAAGCTTGCAAATAAGCACAAAAATTATTCCAAGTAACTGAACAATGGTAACTTTAGATATTTCAATATCCATAGTTCTACTTAGAGAATTTTCATACTAATCATAGTAATATGAGTGAATTGTAAAAGATATAACAATGATTACTTAGAGGAGTTCTAAGTAATTTCACACATACCAATATATCTCACAATTAGTTAGTAAATAGAATTCTAACTAAATATCATTAACTGTAAGAACCCAAAATTTCGGTAGAATTAAAACTTTTCCTATTATGATGAAGTGCATCAATGAATAGTGATTTGGTGGATGAATAGTGATTTTGAGGATTAAGAAAATTTTTCATGCCCCCTATGTACGAGACGTAGTGTGGATATTCCGAAGTTATACTAGTAATCTACGGAGTAAATAAGTGTATGTAAATGCGATCGGAATTCAGAAATTCCAAATTCTATTTTCGTGTAATATTTGACCGATCAGTGAATTATATATCAGTAATATCAAGAAATGAGATATTTAATTTGAGGATTTGAGGAGTTAATATTTTGAAATTTTATTATAAGTGATTTGAGAATTTGGAACGTAAACCACTGAGGAAGTGAAACAAACGTTCTAGAAACCGCTGAAACTTTACAATGAGATTAAGCGATTGAGCGAACGAATCATGGATTAAGGATATGGTATAATAAGAGTCCAAGGAAGGATATATTATGAGAGGGAAAAAGGATTGAGAATAAACTCCTAGAATTGAGAAATGAGAACAACTGAGAAACCGCGAGAATTTGTTTTCTGAGATAAAGAGAAAATACAAAGAAAATTGGACACAACGATTGTTTGAGGTATTGGGCCACACTATTACAATAAAGTGCAACATATAAGTTGTAACATATTGATTTAGTAAATATACAAGAGGGGAAGCCCCTTGGTGCAAATAAGAAAAGGAAGGAAGGACTTGGAAACAATATGTATAAAGCAAGGGACTTGCTTGCAATTATGGACGGATAAAGGTAATCCAAATGAACCAATGAGGAGATGACACCACATGGCAAGAAGATAAGATGCATCCAAGTGAAAATATCAAGCATTATTGATCACTTTATCACTTTAATCAAACAAAACAAACACCAAATACTCCATTATGCCCAACAGGGAAGGAGCTCACTAAAACGGGCCTAGAGACTTCATTACTCAATGAAATTTTTTGTTCTTTATATGGTTAGAAATCTGTTAAGACGCTCTACAACTTTCATTCAGGACCCTCGACCAGGAAACGAGTGCAAGGGCTTCGTTTTGGCTGATCTTTGAGGCATGTTTTTCCAGTTAGGAAACCCACTTCCATGTTCTTGATTTCTTTGGTGAGATTGAAGATGGTGAGCATAGAGTAAGGCTTCCCCAAGGTTAACCAAGCTTGTTTGAGATTGTAAGAACATCAAGAAGGTATAAAAACTCTAACCCCTCTTGGCCATGAATTATTTATGGTGTTTAATGTTAGATCCATGGATGTTAGTGTGAATCTTGGACATATAAGTTATGGATGATGTAGATCTTGAGTTTAAGTGTTGTGGTTGTGATTTTTTAACTTGTGGTTAGTGTATGTAACTCCATGTATGTTTTAAAGTATGATCTTGGTGGTTTAGATGATGGATGTGATGTGTATGTAAGATTCTTGAATGGATAAGTGATATAAGCATGCTGAGATTTTTCCAGGAACTTGAACTGTTTTGTAAGAGGGTTTTGAACCCCCAAATCTTGTCCCCTGAGGTCCTAATATATATTGTTGGAAAGGTATTTGAATATAGTTTCCAAAAATATAAGGTTCATGACTAGGTTATGTATAGATTTTGAATTATGGCCTGAGAAGTGAAATATGTTTCTGGATTCCGGACTACACTAAATGGTCCCCTTGTGAACCTTGTTTAAACCCCTAAAAATTTATGTAGGATCATGGAAACATTAGAGAAGCTAGTAAATGCAGTGGTGAAGGCTACCCAAAAAGAATTGGATTAAAATATATATTTTTCAATTTTATAGAAATGCTAGAGTAAAATTCGCGCAAGGGAAAAAGTCATAAAGGGAGTGTGATTTAAGGGGTAATGGATATGATTCGGATGTGGTAACCAAATTAAGTCAAATAAGTGACAAGCGTAATCGAGTGATGACATGAACCTATAGTGGGGCTAGAGAGTCATAAGACGAAGTCATTAAGTTAATTTTGTACCCCCTAGAACCCCGCAATTAAGAAGATTTTGTTAAGGTACTAACGATCGGCTATTGATTATGTATAGATCGTTCCACTCCGCAAGCTCGACCACCCCAACCACACCAAGGCAAGTTTACTTTTCAAAACTTACATATACAAGGACTTTCACTGTTGTGTTTGTAGTTTTCAATCATATCAAATGTTTATGTTTATCGAAGTATCGATGAAATTGAGATGTATAAGTACATATATGTTTGCACCCCTTGAACTTAGAATGAAATGTTTTCTTCGGACAACGACTCTAGCAATAGAGGTCGTAGCGGTCCGTATATACTATTGACCGGGGAGCGGTATATTATTATATCGTAATTAAATTGCGAAAACCCGAAGGGTCATTCGGGGAGTATCGTATACTCAAGTAATTATTTTTATATCTTCGTAAATACTTAAAATACCTATCTTGGATTAAAAGCTTATTTAAGTAAATAATTATTTTATTTATCATTAATATTAAATCTTAAAATATAATTTATTAATTATTGTTCATTATTTTAAAGACAAAGCTAATCAAAGATACCTTTAGCACTTTCAAACTCGAACTCTTTCGAACTCAAAACATTTTCGAAAACCCCCCGTCAGGTTTGTTTCTTGTGTGATTTCAAGAATCATCGGTCGACTGATGTCGGACCTCAATTACTCTGTTTTCAATCAAAATCAAGTTTTCAAAAGAAAAAGAAAAAGGGACTCTGGCAGGTGTGGGAACCGTTGACGAACGATTCCCGGGATGTGTAACCGGCCGTGAGCCAGGCGGTCCATCAATTATTATTCCGGCCCAGGTGTTGCCGAAGGATGATTACGGATGTAGTTTTCATTGAGGGTGATTACGGATGTATTTTTCACCCGGGGATAGTTACGGATGTAGTTTCTATCCTTCTACCGGTAGAGAAGACCCGCGGATTATTGGGCTTGGATGTGGCGACTGATCATCGTCAATCCCTGTCAGGGTTTTATGTTTTCTTCCAGTCCCATCCTCCACTTTGGAAAAATACTCAAACACTGCTTCTTGGGCCTAAGTGCCAAGTTGCCGATAGTGTGGCTTTTGATAAGAAAAATATTGACATCGTGCCGTATCTAGAACTGCAAGATTTTCTATAAAGATTGGCACGTGTTAGTGCACTCTTGCAATTATTTCAAAGAATGAAATGTTTTTGAATGAGAAACCTCCTAAGCTAATGGAAGGAAAGAGGTTTGCAAAGATGTATTCCCTGTACAGTATGTTAACCGTAGAGTGTTTTGCCGAAAATGATATACTCATATGTATATATTTTCAAACTTGTGATTTATTGAAATAGGAACCTTATAAAGGGTTCATATGTTATTCTTAAAGCTCCTTAGTGAGCATAGATGTTTTATTCAAACTCGGACATATATATTGTCCAATTATGTTTTGAAATCTGAGATATATACCCATATAGTTGGGAATGTTTTCGAAATAAACCACATTATTACTTTTCAAAATGGTGAACTTGCTGAGCGTTATGTAGCTCATTCTTGCTTTATAAAAACTTTTCAGAAAGAGAAGAATTTGGCCGATTAACTCCGCACCAGCAGAAGAGGAGTAGAAGATTTACCCCGGAGATGATTTAGCTCCTGATAAATACTATAGAGTAAGTCTGATAGGTTCTTAACTGTAATAGTAAGACTTGTCTTCAAGTGTAGTTGTATAAGTGGAAGTGCGTAAGATTCTGGATTATACGGATGAATTGTAATATTTAGTGTTACTTTTGATTATCGTTTCCGAGGCTCTAACTTGTTTGTGCTTAAGATTGAGGTCTGGATGGATGTATTGTTGAGTTGTACAGTTAATACAGGTATGATATGGTTGGATGGTGATGTGACGACCTGAATCTTTGACCTCAAATTTGGGGGTGTCACAGAAATGGTATCAGAGCGATAAGTTACAGTACTCAGAAACGAGAATGTTGAGAGTTAAGTCTAAGTAGGAGAATGACATAAGAGATCGTAGTAAACTTATTATTGGACTACCGGAAGAGGTACCGGTGAGTAGAATGGACTGGAGTGTTGACTGGAGGTATTATACTAGGGTCGATAGAATCCTTAGAGACCTACAGAATGATGAATAGAGGTTTGAGAGTCGTACATGACCTATCATAGGTAATGATATAGGAAGCAGAGCGAAATCTCAAGAACAGCTGAGGTAGAGGCGATATTTCCAATATGATCGGATGACTAGGCTGGCATAAATTTTGTGGCCCATAGTCCTCCACAGTTTAGGAGGCGGCATTTTAAGAATCAAGAAGTTTATACTTCCCTACATAATTAAGAGTACTTAGTACTTGGAATAATGAAAGTCTTTTACTTTGGCTGTAAGATCCGATTTTCGATAAGTAACGGGTTTACCTGAAAGTTGGTCACTATGTCGTTGTGGATTTCATTACCCTTGATGGCGAATTTTACATGTGTTATATGAGAATGTTATCATAAGACGAGCATGCTAGATAATTCCACGCATGATTCGGACGCTAGAGCATGGTAGTTCAACTTAGAGAACAAACAAGTAGAATTAACAAAGGGACTCAAGAGAAGTTGAATATGGTTGCAACGAGCGATTCAGTGATCTCGGAGTCTACCAAAAGAAAAGACCAGTGGTTCTAGAGTGGGATCCTTTGATAGAGATGTTATCAGGGACTACGTATATATGTATTGTAGACCTCAATAATTTTTTTGTATATGTTCACATACACACACCCGCCACTGAACCTGTGGACTGCACTGAGATCCCTGAGAGATCTCTTTGATCTGTTCCCAGGGGGAACTGGCCACTTGTGATTCATGTCGGAAGGCATGAAGTAGGACCCTATGGACTTAGCAGGTGTCCCCGGAATGATGTGAAGCTTGGTATTCAAGATAAAGCACGGAAATGACAGATATATTTGTGAAACCCTAACTCGATAAATGACTTTAAGATGATGATTGAGAGACGCACTAGTGGGTGTCTTGTATTACGAAGACGAAGAGATGGAGTTACCCTCATAATGGTGATAAGGGAATGCACGAATGATTATTAACTTATTTTGGTAACTACCGGTTGGTGCACTACTTCATTTCAAACTGTTCACTAACCATGTTACCTCGATTAGTTTATATCAGGTAACCCTCCTAGCTTTATAGTTCAACCTTGTGGAATAACAACCAGTGATATACTTTCTCTAAACCGGGACTTATCCAAAGTATCTTAATTGATCCCTGAGCATTCTATTTGAAGTTTATAATTATTTCTGCTCAGGACTATTTACACTTTCTTTCAATTATCCAATGATTTCCTTAATTAATCGACGAATACTACTTAACGAATATCAATATTTGATTTCTTCTTTCATACTTGCACTCTTCAGTTGAGCTCATAAATACTCAACAAATTACTGAGGACATGGATGATCTAATGTCCAGACATCCCTCATGAATTCTTTTCTTCTATTCAAGATGAGATTGTACATCGTACATTGAAATCATAGTAAGGATATCATTTTGATATTGGTATTCCGAATTTAATTCTATTGTCGGATTTGATAAAGCATGTGTACGGAGGCACCCTTGGGTGGTCCGTTTCATTGATAAGTAATATTTGATGAGAGGTTATCGATTGTTCCGATACCTAGAACATTCTCTTCAGATTTTATAGTTTTCTTTTTCAAACTTAATAACTTCTTATTTTCATTCGTTGTCCGAGAAGCCTAAAGTTTCTTCAATGGCTACGATTTTGAAATTCCGTTCAATCCAATTGAAACTGGCTAGTCGTTATGTCAATATGAATGACTAGTTGATTGTTCTAACTACTCGGAATTGTAATGTTGTGAAGAACACCTAGCTAATTGTCCTAGCTGGTGGTGATGTCTCAAACAGGTGAACTAGCAAATTTTGTCTAGCTAGTTGCTAGTGTTTCTTGAAAAGGACTAGTTTTTCACTGGTCTAACTCCCAATTTAATTCATTCTGCAATGCATTTTGCATGTGGTAAAGTATGATGATGAAAGTTTTGACGAATAACTCGATTGAGACCTAATGAGGTCGCCTACTCAACTCGAATTCTACCCATCTTCATATCAGACTCTATATCACTTGAATATTTTATTCTTTCATTCACACAATGAGAATTCATCTGAAACCACTGATTACTTGAATGATAAACTACTTCATTCTTTAATTGTCATGGAGTAGAATTGCTTTCTATTGGCTGAACTTCATCAAATGCGACTTTAGAATTCATTTTATTATTCAGGAGGAAAAGTATCCACCCGATGTAAGAATTGTATAAAGACCGTCTTTATGACTTTTGTATCCAACAATCATTGCCCTTATGCAACATTCTCTATGGTATCATATTACAGAATTATCAGGATGGGAAGGAATAAACCTTGTTGTATTCCTTCTGTCCATCCTTACATCTCCAAAAATCGAGACTCCTAGTATTTGGAACCATCAACATTCTTGGAACATCCAATGTGGAATTCTTATTGAAATTATCTATTGGACCTTGTTATTTTGAAACCATTCCTTTCAAAGTGATTACTCTAAGGTGAACGGGAGGTACAATTATGAACCGTTACACCAATATGAGATCAAAAACCAAATGTTGTAATTGTGCAGCCAGAGCGTTATGCCGAGTAATTATTAAAGTAGAAATAACATGTCGGGGCATACCACAAGACCTTTAATATTAGTGTGGGGAAAGTTATAAGAAATGATGAGGTGGTTTGGAGTACGCTTCTACCAACCATTGTCAGGATGTTATATTAATGAATTATGGAGTTACCCAGCCTTTTCCTGATCCAGGAAATGCAAATCGATTGCGATGTAAAACATATCCTTGGAGGAAACTAACATGGAAGTGAGATGGACGAGAAAGGAAGAAATATCGTGGCAAGAATGTGAAGCTTCACTTAGCTTAAAGGGATTGATGCACATAGAGAGACATATAGTTTAACAGGCCCCTAATAGCAAATGGATGCATGGATATATGCCAATGATTCTTCGAGATTACCACCTAATCAAGTTTATTAGGAATCGCAGCCGCATGCAGGCCTCAGGCTGATTGGCGCCAGTTGTGAAGGAGGACGAGCGTATGACATCTTACATATACCATCGAGAACTGATACTCTTATCGGAAATGGGGGAATTGTTGACTAGTTAAAATGAGTAGTTGTTTTTCAAAGATAAGATTGAAGAGAAGGTTTCACCAACTCAAGATCGACCTCGGTACTGTGCCAAAGTTGGCATTTCACACTAATATAAACGTTATAAAATTGTCGTAGTATCGTTTGAATGGACTATTGAGTTAGAAGCCTTTATGGATTAATGAACAAAGTTTTGGGATGGAATGAGATATTAGCAACAACCTCGTTGTTCGCTATACTTGATGATAAAAAGAGGACTTTGAGAGTCACAATGATGCATCTTTCAAGAGTTTAAGAGGTGTGCTGATGCAGTAGAAAGGGGATGATAGCCTGTACTTCTAAACAACATAAAGGTTACGGGATAGGATATACTAACCGTGAGTCTGGGATTAGTCATGATGGTGTTCACGCATGAAACTGAGACGTTAACTTTATGAGAAAAGTGTGAAATTTTTTCCACAAGTGCCATAAGTATATCTTCATATTAGAACTAAACATAAGAAAGAGAAGGTGACGAAAGGGAGCAGGGAGTATAATGGAGAAATCTGTTATTACCCAGGAAAGGCCAGTGTGGTGGCCGATACCTATAGAGGGGATTATTCAAAATTGGAATTCAGTCAGTATTGACCAAGAGAATAGAGTTTATACAATAAAGAATAATGGTAAAGGAAAATGTCTAAATTATGGGGAAGGACAAAGATGTACAGAGAATTAAGAGAATGTTTGGCAAACGGATATGAAGAATGGTATTGACAAACTATTAAGTACAAACGCAACATGTCAAAAAAAATGATAGAGATCTAGTGGATCAATTCCGCCCGTAGAAAATCTTGAACGTGGACAGAATTATAATGAATTTCATGAGTAGGTCGCCGAAGACCGAGCCAAGAGATGGCCCTAGTTGATTTATAATTGCTGGACCAAGTGATTTACCTACGAGAGACTTTCCATTTAGATGATTATCGATTTATATACGGAAGAGATGGTGGTGCAATATAAAACTTCTGCAGTGATTACGTCAGATAGAGACTTAAGGTTAAACTTCGAATATTGAAGGTGCTTTCAATTATAATTAATAAAGAGATTGAGCGTATGTACTAATTTGATCTGTGGCTGACGGACAGGGAAGAAGAATTATCCAGATGATCGAATTTATATTTAGTGTCGTGCCTTAGATTTCAAGGGGCAGTCGAGAATAAAAACTTATGCATGAAACGAATGTTGTTATCACGATCGGCACCATGCGAACGTAGGACGTCTCTTGTAAAGCGTACTACGAAAGAAGAAGTTTTGCTTTTCTTGCATTACGAAGAAGTCAATGAACGAGGGATATAGTAGCTGAACTGGTTCGACGTATACCGAAGACTATACAGTATCCATAGCAAGTGGTAACGACTGACGGGAGGCAACACATGCGTGCTAATCAAGCCAAGGAAAATGAGGAATACCGTGCGTATTGACGTTGTCTCAGATTAGAACACGACCACAAAGTATTCACGGCCCAACGATACAAGGACTCAACACGGATGCTATGAACAAGGTAGAAGAGGAACGTATAAGTAGTGGGATAGAAATTTTCATTCATAGAACAACCGATAAGGAATACAGGTCGAGGAGAGTATGCATTGAGAAACAACATTAAAGCGTTGGTAAGATCAAGGTAAGAGAACAAAAGGGTTGAAGTGTCAACCTGAGAGTTGGGAAGGGTAAGGTTGGGATTGTATCCACAACTATTATCCTTAGGTTCTTAAGATAGAATCCTTTTAAGGAGATGAGACTGCAATAGCCCTAATGTAACACCCCTAGATCCGGGGTCAGGGAATCTGGTGGTTACGGTCTTACATCCATTCATAATACTTGACTTGAGTCCACAATAAATAAATCACAGGCTGTGACCCCATAATAATATCCACTCACACACACAACAGTTATAGTCCCAGAGATGAAATTGAAATAAGTCCATAATATCAGAGTTTACGAATAAAAGTTATTACAAGCCAAATGATATGTTTAAAGGTTTTGCCGTTGATTAACGTTAATGTTACATATAAATAGACTGATAAACAAAAGCTGCCTATCTATGCTACCTCAGCAATGGCAGCAAGGACATCATCGGGTAGTCCTCGAACGGCGGTAACCTGCTTGCGCCGAGTGCACCTGACGCGGGTCATCTGTCCTAGCTGTTGTTGTGACATAATATGAACAAAGCAAGGGTGAGCGAAAGCCCACCAGCAATAATATAACTGAGCAGTGATACATATATACAGCAGTTCAAAATATCCTTTGAAATCATATGCCATGCATTAATGAAGTTATTGCCAGTATAATATAAAGGATGAAGTTACCAGGTAACTCAAAGTATTTGTTTGTAGAAATATCTGCTACATCAAAAGTAAGCGAGATATTCTCATTGTCATTAAAAAGAGGAACTTGCATGAAAAGATTGCAATTCCAGTTATGAACACTTTTCCAGCTCTGCCAACAGTAATCATGTTGCAGGAAATAAATAAGTTTGGATGATGAACCAATGATGGAGTATTCACCGCGCCCGCTGTTCCAACCTTGATGATCAGTCGAGATCGTACAGCTCAAATTAGATTTACTACCGGTAGAAGGAAGAACTGACGGCTTTACTTGTATACCGCCTTACTAGCTCTCCCCGGCCAACGGTTGGGCCAAAGGGGATGGACCGGCGCTACTCGGCCTCTTACACGACTCCTAGTTCAAATAGAATTCATGATTCTGAATGTAACGTTCGTCCCCCTTTCCCCAAGTATAATACTTGTTGATAAGACTCCACAAAGTAGTCGTATCTAGTTGGAAAGGAAAATTCACCAATAACTTCCAAGCTATTGCTTGGTAACGAATATCAACTTGTTCCAACAATCTTACCCCTCGAAAGATGAGAAGGTAACCAACGACTTAATAAGTCAATAGCACCCGAGTTGCGAGTGAAGAGAATACTTTATGACCGGGAAGTCGACAAGATAAATAACATTTTCCAAGTAAGGTTCCCTTATTATTAGGGAGATAGACTCAAAGAAGAATGATGTCTGAGAACCTTTCTTGATATATGCTTGATAATAATATGACTCCGAAATATTTTCTGTAATAATCGAAGAAGATAAACCTTATCGAGGTTATTCTAAGTATGGAATAAATATTCAGAAAATATTTATTGAATTAAAATATTTTACAGAATATTTAGGAATATAAAAGAATACCTTTAATCAGAGTATTTCTCAAATAATCCTTGAAGAAATATCGAGAGAATATTATTGCATAATTAAATATTCAAATGAATATTCAAAATAATATTCATTAATTAATAAGACCTGAAAGGAATATTTAAAATATTTAAAATAATATTCGATGATTAAATAGAACCCTGGATGAATATTCAAAATAATATTCATAATTAATTAGGAATTTAAATGAATATTGAAAAAGTAATATTCATTTAATGAATAATATTCTAAATGAATATCAAGTAATATTCATTTAGTAATCCGAGCTTTAAAGGAATATTCGAGATAAGACTCGATAAATAAATCAAGCTTCAGATGAACATTAAAATAATATCCATCAGGTAATTACTATCTTAAATGAATATTCAAAAGTAATATTCATTTAATGAATAATATTTAAAATGAATATCCAAATAATATTCGTTTAGTAGTCCAACCTTTAGATGAATATTTGAAATAATAATCGATAAATAATTCGACTCTGAATGAATATTAAAAAAAATATTATTCGTCGAATAGTTACGTTCAAATAATTATTTGAAGTAGGGATCGTTAAATAAATAATCTCGAACGAATATTCAAATAATATTCGTCGCCCGAATAATGGAAAATATTTGCTTAGATATTTTCTTTCGAGGTAATCTCGATACGTCAAGAAATATTGACTCCCGGTCTATATTTGATGAATAAGATGGATACGCCCTTCTACGAGGGTCTTACAATAACCGGCTTATAATTGATACGTTAGCTATCTAATTTATAAGCCAATAAACAATCAGGGAACAAGCATAACGATATAACTTGAAAGTAGGCATGCATGCTATGGCATATGTATAACAGAAAACATATATATATATATATATATATATATATATATATATATATTCAATCACAACAACAGCCTAAAAGAAGGGAATTGAAACTTGCTTGGTAGTCGAGTACGATAAGGGGTAGTGGTAGCGGGTCCCGGGTCAGCTTGGTGATCTATAAATAGCCAAGGCATTCGGGATTAATCACTTAACATCTTAAAAGTTAAGTTATACTTAAATCGAAACACGTTCTCAAGTTATCTCGTTATACCCCTTTTAGTGGATTCCTTTTTATCATTGATCCGACCCGACATTCGTTCGTTAATACGACATGTCACTGTACTTATACTTGGGACATACTTAAGTCATACAAGTTCTAAGGTCGATCATTACGAACCAATATTTTACTCCGAGTTTTATCGCCCGTTTTCTAAGTGTTTTACCGAAGTTATAATAGAGTCGTCTTTTAGGGGTTCGTTCGCGTTTAACCTCGACTCGAATATTTTTAATAAATCGAAAAACGATCCTTTTGACATACGGTTTTCTTTCACACCTTCCTTTTTACCTCTAGTATTTATTTACCAAGATTTGTCATGACTTTACATAATTTACGATGGTTCAATTTCAGTTACGAATTCTCGGTTACGGTTTCGAAATACTTTTAGTAAACCGGCCGTAACTCCTAAACCGTAAGTCCGTTTCACACGTTCCTTATACCAAAACGAAGCTTGGAACATTATCTATCCTATCATGGCAGATTGCAAAGCTAGGCAGTGAGTTACATCTACTGTCCAAGTTGTTTTTCTTAAGGTTAACGAAATTTCGGCATTACGACGGCTATATATCGAACGTTCCAAAAATTATAACAATCCAACCAAGCCACACCGGGCATCCACACAACTTATCACATGATTATGAACATCATCAAGTCCAGATCATACCAGTTTACCATAATAATTAACATGCTTTCTTGCTCAACTAAATCACTTACTAATTATGCTTATAATCATGCTAACATCATAACCAAGCTTAGCTCATCAAAAACATCCATAAACTTAAAGTTGATCTAGGGTTTCAAGAGTGTTATACCTTCTTGAGAGTATGTACTAGCCTTACAAAGCTTGTTATAGTCCTTGGATAGCCTTAGGGTAGCTAAGATCAACCATGAAAACAAGAAAAATCAAAGATTAGTTCATGAAACACTATTCATCCTCCTCTTTCATGATTTTTTTGAAATTGGAAACAAAGGAGTTTGGACTTGAAATTTTTAGGAGATTGCTTTTATGAAATATAGGACTCACCATAAAAATTTTATGATCAAACAAGGAGTGGAAGCTTTGTTTGGAAATCTAAAAATTCCAAAAATTCGAAGTCTTGTTTCTTGAGGGGAAAAACAGGGTGATTTTCTTGAATTTATTTACCTATCCAAACGATCTTCAAAAATTATGAAATTTTGAACGAATACTCTACATATATTGAGGAAGCTATGGTTAAAATTTGGTGATCTATGAATGGGTAGAAGTGGAGATATGAATTTTTCTTTGAGGAGTGTTCTTGCTTGGCAGTTTTGAAGAATGGAGAGAATGGAGTTGTTTTGCTTGGTTGAATTTCAATAATGCATAAAGTGATGTAAGTTGGATAATATCTCATCCTAAAGCTACTTTAATAAAGGTGTGATGCAATGCATGATGTCATTTGGGGCATGTGTCAAGAGGTGTGTTAAAGAAGTTAACACTTGGTTGATCTTTGGATGGAATTCATGCTAAGTATTAGTTCCAATCTCTAAGTGTGCTAGTTACTTGAGTCACCACTTGGTTGCTAGATATTTATCACTTGCACATGCATGCATCTTGCTTTCTGCTTGCCCCTTTTGTCCGTTTATTTCTCAATTCATTGATCGTTCGTAGGAATAACTCATTCGTTTCTAGTTAGGGTTTTACCGAAACCTTCTTAATATCAATACTATCGTTCTCCATCTTTCTTATTAATACTTCTCGAATTTAAATTCCTTAAATTCCTTTAATGAATCCTTAAGTCTTGCAGTGTCCAGGGAAAACTCGGAGAAAATAAAAGTGATATTTTTCAGAATCCGATAACCTTTACATACACTTATTTTCCCCTTGGATCCTTAATACGAACTCAGAAATCCGTTCCGGGTTCTTCTATATAGCGTCGTCTAATAATATTCCAAAATTCCACCAAAAACATTAGTCACTCTTTATTCCATCTTTATTCCTTATATTTATAAAATTTCCTTGTTCTCTTTCGGACGTTCCTTCTCTTCTCAACGCTTAATAAAAAGTTTTAATTCTACCAAAAATTTGGGTTCTTACAGTCTCCCCTCCTTAAAAGGATTCCGTCCCGGAATCAGGTAGAAGACAATTGAGTACTTGTTGGTTATTTCACTTTCCAGTTTCCCAGTCAATCCTTAATCAATCCCAATCCTTTTTCAGCACATCTTACTAGTGTTACAATACATCCTTTTTTTTTCCTTTTTCATTAATCTCTGCTACTTTTCGTATAACACACTATTCGGGTTATGCTCTTACCCAGTCATATACTATTTTCCTTATTGGTATCTGCGGTGACTTCGGTATCACTATCGCGTTGCGAATTTGGAGATAACCTCACTCGTAATTATGCATTTCCTGATCGCTTTAATCTTCGTAATCTCGATCAATATAGAGAAGTGGAAAGATTTATTGAGAGATCACTATGAGCAATTGAACATTTGTTATATTGCATAGCTAGTACAGAAGGGGGCCAGCCTTTAGTACTTGACAAGCAATTAAACAAGTTATGGTATTCCACTTAGACTTCTATCTCATGGACAGATAGTCACGTAGCAGTACCTCCCCTCCTTAAAGGGTTGTTCTTCTCAATTCATAAAGAAGATGAATAAAAGAGAAGAAAACAAAAGAATTCTAAAGGATTATATAAAGTTTTCATGATTGTAAAATATCATACTCAGAATTTACCTCTGAACTATAGAGGTTCATTAAGGAAGAAATTAATCATAATTATATCCAATACTATTTGATCACAATCTCACGTATCAACATATCTTGCTACTTTGTCCACTATTCTATGGACCTATACTCTGGTTCAACCTTAGCAACACTCACTTCAAAAAATTACTTCAACCTTTCAGGTTAAATCTTAGTTTCTCGCTTGACACCATCGTTATTGACATTCCATGTCACGCTACTAGTTTTTTTTTTTTCCTATAATATTAACACTATCAGGTTGTCATCCCGAGAATTCATCAGAAAACCCATTTATTATTCCATTCATAACATTCCTTGCTTCACATTCTATAGTTGCTTTCCCAGTCTTTTCTTTATCAATCACATCCTTCTTATTATCTGATTCTTATTTACTTCTGTTATTTACTTCCACCTTCATCTCTTTATTGAGACATCTTTTGCACTTGGCACCTCCTTATTGGTATCCCGTCACATTTACTCTATAATCATCACATTATTTCAAATTTAAAACCTCCGAAATGAATCTGGCCGATTTCTTTAGCTTAGATCCAATATAATCTACTTCTGTCAACTTGTTTCTCATCTTATTCTTTTCTACCCGCGGTTTTTCACAGGTTGTCTTTCGTAAGTCAGACCAGGTCGTACACCTACCTGCTTGCACTCTTATCATCTGTTGAGCATCTACATTTTACTGGTGTAGCTTTGCCACATGAAACACGTTACTACCATGCTATACGCTTTGGGGGTAAAACTGGCTCGAATGCCACCTTCCGAACACTTTTAAACTCTCAGGTGGCCTAATAAGTCTTGGGCTCAACTGCCCTTCTCTCTAAGTCTCATTAATTCTTTCTACGGGAATACATTTAGCATCATGAATCATCAACCTCATATTCTCTATCTTGTTTGCGTAGAAGTACACTAGCACAAACTTTCTTGTCATTCATCAACATGCCATTTAGCTTATCAATAGCAGCACTTTCTTAATCTTTACGTTGTCATCTACTTTCTTAGAAGAATCACCATCGATTGTTGCTTACGTAGTGCTTTAATAGCTAACCATACGGGTTTCAATCCTTTAGGGAGACAAAGTAATCACTATTCCTTATCCATAAGGAACACTTCCTGAACTTGATGTAGATATTACATGAAGTAGATAAAATTGCAGAAGAGTTTCAAGCATCGCAGCTATGTCAGGTTCATGAAACTATCACTCATGCAGCTTCCATAAAAGACTGGAAACTTAACGGTTTACTTTGTCAATTTTGTATCATGGTCCTGGTTTGCCTCAAAACGGGACCTTCTAAGGTACGTAATATGCTTAAGACTCCATCAGGAATCGAATCTTTATTTAAACTATTATTACCATCAATTCTTGCACAGTCATCAGAAGGAATGTAAATTCCTCCATTCTGATATGACCTTCAAGGTCCTTCCAGATATCATTCTGTTTCTTCGGTATGAACATTTGTAATTATTCCTTTATACTTAGACTGTCGGCCACCTCATTGGCCTTTCCTGATAATAATAATTTCTGGTAATCCTTGTTCTCTGGATACATTTCAATTCAAATTTTTTTTTTCTACCTCATTCTCATCATTGTTGGGTGAAAGCATTCTCCCTTAAGCTCTACTGAAGGAGAAAAATATATCTATCAGTCTTTTTCCATAAGTCATTGCTTCCACCTACCCGTGGGAACTTTATCACGTTTATTCCCAATCCTACTTAGGATACTTCTTTTCTTAGTTCCTTCCTTATCTTAGGATAATCTCAACCTTTATAGGTTCAATCCATACTCCCTCAGGGTTTCATACATGCATCATCTGGTATATTGTTATTGTGTCTTACATTCTCTTCCAAACTTCTAGTTGGAAACTCAGAATATTAGCTTTTCCTTGTAAGGTTTCTTAGGTCGTCCTCATCATTCCTCCTGTATTTTCTAGGTACAGGGTATATCAAAACGTCATTGATCAATACTCTAATAATTCTATCTCTGTTCTTTCCAGAACTCTTTTTAATAATCTTTACAGGTCATTGTTGCCTTAGCAAATCCAACTCATATCATCTGAATTCACAATGTCTTTATTAGGGTTAGTGCCATCCCTTGTGCATTCCCCAGGGTTTGCCTTACTTTATGGATATCCTATCCTTAATTCAACTGCCAAGGAATTCTTGCATCTTATACTTGGCAATCAAATCATGTATCCTTAATAAGGGTCTCTTTCCAATCATTCTCATTTGATAATCGATCGGTGGCTTAATGCTAACCTCTTCTTTCAGATAGTTGTCAGCCTATTTGACCTTCCAAAAGACAACGTATGTCTATCTGCTCTCTTACAGAACTTGGTACTGGTAGCAAGGATGTTTTGGAAGATATTGGTCGAGTCGAGTTCAATGTGAATCTCTTAGTACTTATCGTTCTTCTCAAAGGTAATTGCCTTAGATGAAATTTCTACAGCATACTGATCCATATCTGACCATTTCTATACTCTCTTCATAAACCTTCGTTGTTTACTTTCCTTAGTCATAATATATTCATGGTATTCATGATACCCTAACATCATACATCTCAAGTCATTATACTTCCATTTTTTTTTTCGTAATCTTGGACGATCATATACACATGAATCACTTTAGTACGGGTGACCCCATTCCAAAAGTCTAGTAAATTCCCAATCCAAACATGGGTTGCAAAGGGTTCAGTAGAAGATTCCTACAATCTCATTAATATTTCCGTCATATCAGAAGCCCTTGCAGTCGGTGCTTACTTAGAAGCAACCCTGCTTTGTCCTTTCATTGCTGGTCTAGTCACTTGATAGTCCTTTGTGACTTGGCCTCAACTGGCCACACTAAAATAAAAATATATGATTTTAGGGGTTGGCTAATAGCATTACTTTTCTAGCAATTGCTGGCATAGTGCCTTCTTCTTTGATACCTTTCTACCTTTCCAAAACTTTACTTCATATAAGTCTTAATCGGCTACTCAGCGCCGTCTCCGGTAACCTTTCCTCTATTTTTATCTTTTCAACTATTCTTCTCACTCCCACGTGCCACGCAAGCTTACCATTCCTGGCATAACAGCCTTTTCACTTAAGTCATCCCGGAGTTTCTCAGTCCGGCTGGTTTCTTACTTACATTTCCTGTTTTCGTCCAATCTCACTTCATCATTGTATTTCTACAATCAATCGCGATAACCAGGGTCTGTCCACCAACCCATATAGCGGTTACTTTACCCAATTCACGGGGTTTGCCCCAGTTTCTACTCTCTTCCATGATGTTCTGTGATAATCAGAAAGACAAGGTTTGCCAAAATTCGTTGAAATTCTTCCCAGAATTAAGGAAATTTTGGTCAATCTATCCATCGACTGGTAACACTAAGGAGACCAGTTTCGAAACCTGAAGAATAGTTCTATGAACCTCCTAGTAGGTAGAACCGTAAGCAGTCATAATTAACGATATAATCGTCATCGGGTTGGAAATTTAACCCCTGGAGAGGAACCAATTATATATATCCCTTAGAAGGGAATCAACAGTTTTGAACTGAAACTTGTCGCAACGTCCTGATGCCTATACGTCCTGATACCCATACGTCCTGATATTCAATATTACCAAATGTCAGTCTACCTGACTACTAGTCTCAGAAGAAACATTACCGTCGGAGTTGGTTGTCCCACAAAATTGGCACTACTAAGGCCATCCGATCTGGTGGACCGTGCTGTTCGAATGCATTCGCAAGTACTTTGTCGTGCTGCGCAAGCATACATCATAATCCTTTATGCGAAGCGTCGTTGGAAGCACAAAGTCTCCTTTTTCCATTAAGCAATGCCAACTCTTGGTCATTACCAATTTCATCTTTTAGCTCCAGGAAGATTTTCTCACATTTTTCTCTTTAACTGCTGATCGTATTACTGGATCCATTATAATTCCGCGTCGGAGTAAACTTAAGGTAACTACTATAATCCATTCAAAGAAAGAAAGAATGTAATATTCCTCTGAGTCACATGCATCTAACGTTTCTGGTTCATCATTTCACTGAGTTAAATTAACCCTATACTTAGTCTCTGACAATAGTCTCATTAGGAGTTCATCTTGACTCACTGGTCTTATCTTCCGGTAGGTTCTGAGATCATTGTCTTGCTTACTACTTCCTTATATAACTTTATCCAATCATGCTGTCACTTCCCAATGTTTTCACTTTCTAACTGATTCATTCATAAAATGGACATTTTCCTGAATAAAACAACTTCATCAACCTCAATTTGGTTCCATAAATTACAACCTATGACATCTGCCTTCTCATGGCGAATTATTACTGACAATATTCATACTTATTCTTTTATCAAATGATATGGCACTTACTGCCTTCTCAACTATTCCTAGGGACTCTGCTCCTCGCCTTATATCGATGCCTTTGATAATCATACATCCTTCTAGCACTCTTTTCGTTAGTATGAAAGTCTCTAATGATTCTCATCTATTCCCGTATAAGATCTCAAGTAATTCTTCCAATCCGTCTTACTTGCTGGTACTACCTCCAGTAGTCCAGCCACGAATCCAACATGAATCTTCAGTTCTCTTGCTAATAGCTTAGTTCTTTATGCCCACTTTTCTAAGCTCTATACCTTAATCATCTCAGTCTTTCTGGCTACAGCCTTCATTCCTCGAGGGTAAGCTCCTTATCCTAACAAGATTTTCCTTATCTGCTGGAACCTCTTCCGGGTCTCCAGTAGGGTACTCTATTGAATTTACCCGCTGATCTTCAGCATATAATAAAGCATCATCGCGCTGCTGCTCGTATGCCTCAAGGTCTGTTGCCTTACTTGTCGATGCGATATCGAGCTAAGTTACTATCATGATACTTAAGAGTTCCCATAAAGGTTTTATACGTCATCACTACCTTAAGTAGTCCGACTATGAACTTGGCAAGAGTTCTTATTATCTTAGTGAATTTATTGTTTTAACGTCGCCTCATCTCTGGGGTTTATAACGTACGCTCTGATACCACTTCTGTAACACCCCTAGATCCGGGGTCAGGGAATCTGGTGGTTACGGTCTTACATCCATTCATAATACTTGACTTGAGTCCACAATAAATAAATCACAGGCTGTGACCCCATAATAATATCCACTCACACACACAACAGTTATAGTCCCAGAGATGAAATTTAAATAAGTCCATAATATCAGAGTTTACGAATAAAAGTTATTACAAGCCAAATGATATGTTTAAAGGTTTTGCCATTGATTAACGTTAATGTTACATATAAATAGACTGATAAACAAAAGCTGCCTATCTATGCTACCTCAGCAATGGCAGCAAGGACATCAGCAGGTAGTCCTCGAACGGCGGTAACCTGCTTGCGCCGAGTGCGCCTGACGCGGGCCATCTGTCCTAGCTGTTGTTGTGACATAATATGAACAAAGCAAGGGTGAGCGAAAGCCCACCAGCAATAATATAACTGAGCAGTGATACATATATACAGCAGTTCAAAATATCCTTTGAAATCATATGCCATGCATTAATGAAGTTATTGCCAGTATAATATAAAGGATGAAGTTACCAGGTAACTCAAAGTATTTGTTTGTAGAAATATCTGCTACATCAAAAGTAAGCGAGATATTCTCATTGTCATTAAAAAGAGGAACTTGCATGAAAAGATTGCAATTCCAGTTATGAACACTTTTCCAGCTCTGCCAACAGTAATCATGTTGCAGGAAATAAATAAGTTTGGATGATGAACCAATGATGGAGTATTCACCGCGCCCGCTGTTCCAACCTTGATGATCAGTCGAGATCGTACAGCTCAAATTAGATTTACTACCGGTAGAAGGAAGAACTGACGGCTTTACTTGTATACCGCCTTACTAGCTCTCCCCGGCCAACGGTTGGGCCAAAGGGGATGGACCAGCGCTACTCGGCCTCTTACACGACTCCTAGTTCAAATAGAATTCATGATTCTGAATGTAACGTTCGTCCCCCTTTCCCCAAGTATAATACTTGTTGATAAGACTCCACAAAGTAGTCATATCTAGTTGGAAAGGAAAATTCACCAATAACTTCCAAGCTATTGCTTGGTAACAAATATCAACTTGTTCCAACAATCTTACCCCTCGAAAGATGAGAAGGTAACCAACGACTTAATAAGTCAATAGCACCCGAGTTGCGAGTGAAGAGAATACTTTATGACCGGGAAGTCGACAAGATAAATAACATTTTCAAAGTAAGGTTACCTTATTATTAGGGAGATAGACTCAAAGAAGAATGATGTCTGAGAACCTTTCTTGATATATGCTTAATAATAATATGACTCCGAAATATTTTCTGTAATAATCGAAGAAGATAAACCTTATCGAGGTTATTCTAAGTATGGAATAAATATTCAGAAAATATTTATTGAATTAAAATATTTTACAGAATATTTAGGAATATAAAAGAATACCTTTAATCAGAGTATTTCTCAAATAATCCTTGAAGAAATATCGAGAGAATATTATTTCATAATTAAATATTCAAATGAATATTCAAAATAATATTCCTTAATTAATAAGACCTGAAAGGAATATTTAAAATATTTAAAATAATATTCGATGATTAAATAGAACCCTGGATGAATATTCAAAATAATATTCATAATTAATTAGGAATTTAAATGAATATTGAAAAAGTAATATTCATTTAATGAATAATATTCTAAATGAATATCAAGTAATATTCATTTAGTAATCCGAGCTTTAAAGGAATATTCGAGATAAGACTCGATAAATAAATCAAGCTTCAGATGAACATTAAAATAATATCCATCAGGTAATTACTATCTTAAATGAATATTCAAAAGTAATATTCATTTAATGAATAATATTTAAAATGAATATCCAAATAATATTCGTTTAGTAGTCCAACCTTTAGAAGAATATTTGAAATAATAATCGATAAATAATTCGACTCTGAATGAATATTAAAAAAAAAATATTATTCGTCGAATAGTTACGTTCAAATAATTATTTGAAGTAGGGATCGTTAAATAAATAATCTCGAACGAATATTCAAATAATATTCGTCGCCCGAATAATGGAAAATATTTGCTTAGATATTTTCTTTCGAGGTAATCTCGATACGTCAAGAAATATTGACTCCCGGTCTATATTTGATGAATAAGATGGATACGCCCTTCTATGAGGGTCTTACAATAACCGGCTTATAATTGATACGTTAGCTATCTAATTTATAAGCCAATAAACAATCAGGGAACAAGCATAACGATATAACTTGAAAGTAGGCATGCATGCTATGGCATATGTATAACAGAAAGCATATATATATATATTCAATCACAACAACAGCCTAAAAGAAGGGAATTGAAACTTGCCTGGTAGTCGAGTACGATAAGGGGTAGTGGTAGCGGGTCCCGGGTCAGCTTGGTGATCTATAAATAGCCAAGGCATTCGGGATTATTCACTTAACATCTTAAAAGTTAAGTTATACTTAAATCGAAACACGTTCTCAAGTTATCTCGTTATACCCCTTTTAGTGGATTCCTTTTTATCATTGATCCGACCCGACATTCGTTCGTTAATACGACATGTCACTGTACTTATACTTGGGACATACTTAAGTCATACAAGTTCTAAGGTCGATCATTACGAACCAATATTATACTCCGAGTTTTATCGCCCGTTTTCTAAGTGTTTTACCGAAGTTATAATAGAGTCGTCTTTTAGGGGTTCGTTCGCGTTTAACCTCGACTCGAATATTTTTAATAAATCGAAAAACGATCCTTTTGACATACGGTTTTCTTTCACACCTTCCTTTTTACCTCTAGTATTTATTTACCAAGATTTGTCATGACTTTACATATTTTACGATGGTTCAATTTCAGTTACGAATTCTCGGTTACGGTTTCGAAATACTTTTAGTAAACCGGCCGTAACTCCTAAACCGTAAGTCCGTTTCACACGTTCCTTATACCAAAACGAAGCTTGGAACATTATCTATCCTATCATGGTAGATTGCAAAGCTAGGCAGTGAGTTACATCTACTGTCTAAGTTGTTTTTCTTAAGGTTAACGAAATTTCGGCATTACGACGGCTATATATCGAACGTTCCAAAAATTATAACAATCCAACCAAGCCACACCGGGCATCCACACAACTTATCACATGATTATGAACATCATCAAGTCCAGATCATACCAGTTTACCATAATAATTAACATGCTTTCTTGCTCAACTAAATCACTTACTAATTATGCTTATAATCATGCTAACATCATAACCAAGCTTAGCTCATCAAAAACATCCATAAACTTAAAGTTGATCTAGGGTTTTAAGAGTGTTATACCTTCTTGAGAGTATGTACTAGCCTTACAAAGCTTGTTATAGTCCTTGGATAGCCTTAGGGTAGCTAAGATCAACCATGAAAACAAGAAAAATCAAAGATTAGTTCATGAAACACTATTCATCCTCCTCTTTCATGATTTTTTTGAAAATGGAAACAAAGGAGTTTGGACTTGAAATTTTTAGGAGGTTGCTTTTATGAAATATAGGACTCACCATAAAAATTTGATGATCAAACAAGGAGTGGAAGCTTGGTTTGGAAATCTAAAAATTCCAAAAATTCGAAGTCTTGTTTCTTGAGGGGAAAAATAGGGTGATTTTCTTGAATTTATTTACCTATCCAAACGATCTTCAAAAATTATGAAATTTTGAACGAATACTCTACATATATTGAGGAAGCTATGGTTAAAATTTGGTGATCTATGAATGGGTAGAAGTGGAGATATGAATTTTTCTTTGAGGAGTGTTCTTGCTTGGCAGTTTTGAAGAATGGAGAGAATGGAGTTGTTTTGCTTGGTTGAATTTCAATAATGAATAAAGTGATGTAAGTTGGATAATATCTCATCCTAAAGCTACTTTAATAAAGGTGTGATGCAATGCATGATGTCATTTGGGGCATGTGTCAAGAGGTGTGTTAAAGAAGTTAACACTTGGTTGATCTTTGGATGGAATTCATGCTAAGTATTAGTTCCAATCTCTAAGTGTGCTAGTTACTTCAGTCACCACTTGGTTGCTAGATATTTATCACTTGCACATGCATGCATCTTGCTTTCTGCTTGCCCCTTTTGTCCGTTTATTTCTCAATTCATTGATCGTTCGTAGGAATAACTCATTCGTTTCTAGTTAGGGTTTTACCGAAACCTTCTTAATATCAATACTATCGTTCTCCATCTTTCTTACTTCTCGAATTTAAATTCCTTAAATTCCTTTAATGAATCCTTAAGTCTTGCAGTGTCCAGGGAAAACTCGGAGAAAATAAAAGTGATATTTTTCAGAATCCGATAACCTTTACATACACTTATTTTCCCCTTGGATCCTTAATACGAACTCAGAAATCCGTTCCGGGTTCTTCTATATAGCGTCGTCTAATAATATTCCAAAATTCCACCAAAAACATTAGTCACTCTTTATTCCATCTTTATTCCTTATATTTATAAAATTTCCTTGTTCTCTTTCGGACGTTCTTTCTCTTCTCAACGCTTAATAAAAAGTTTTAATTCTACCAAAAATTTGGGTTCTTACACCTAATTTTTGTGAATATTCGAAACCTGGATGAATAGTAATTTTATGGGTGGATGAGAAATTTTTTCAATCACGATATGTACGAATTATTAAATGAAGATTTCGAATTGATAATACGCCTTTACGCTGCAGACGAGTGTATGTAAAAGTCATTAGTTTTTACGAAACCCATTATTTCGAATGGTCAAATTTTATGAGATATTAAAGGAGTATGAGGTGGGAAACTTCGTGATGCTAAAGGTATCCCCTGGAAAGGATTGATGCGGTTTGTTAAGAGAGAGAGAAGCTAAGTATGAGGTTTATTGGACCTTTTGAGATTTTGAGGCGTATTGGGAAGTTAGCCTACGAGTTAGCCTTGCCCCAAGCTTACAGCAAATTCATAATGTGTTTCATATGTCTATGTTATGACCCTACCACACCGACTATCGGCATGTGATAGAGTACAACCAAGTGGACCTATGACCAGACTTGACCTATGTGGAGCAACCTGTGGAAATCATGGATAGAGAAGAACAAGTGCTGAGGAACAAGGTTTTCAAAAAAATAAGGAATTGTGAGAAAATCGAGATGTGGAAGAATCCACCTGGAAGTTGAAAGAGTGAAACAAAGAAGGAGTAACCCCGGTGATTCCTAAACTGATTCCGGGACGGAATCCTTTTAAGGAGGGGAGACTGTAAGAACCCAAAATTTCGGTAGAATTAAAACTTTTCCTATTATGATGAAGTGCATCAATGAATAGTGATTTGGTGGATAAATAGTGATTTTGAGGATTAAGAAAATTTTTCATGCCCCCTATGTACGAGACGTAGTGTGGATATTCCGAAGTTATACTAGTAATCTACAGAGTAAATAAGTGTATGTAAATGCGATCGGAATTCAGAAATTCCAAATTCTATTTTCGTGTAATATTTGACCGATCAGTGAATTATATATCAGTAATATCAAGAAATGAGATATTTAATTTGAGGAATTGAGGAGTTAATATTTTGAAATTTTATTATAAGTGATTTGAGAATTTGGAACGCAAACCACTGAGGAAGTGAAACAAACATTCTAGAAACCGCTGAAACTTTACAATGAGATTAAGCGATTGAGCGAATGAATCATGGATTAAGGATATGGTATATTAAGAGTCCAAGGAAGGATATATTATGAGAGGGAAAAAGGATTGAGAATAAACTCCTAGAATTGAGAAATGAGAACAACTGAGAAACCGCGAGAATTTTTTTTTCTGAGATAAAGAGAAAATACAAAGAAAATTGGACACAACGATTGTTTGAGGTATTGGGCCACACTATTACAATAAAGTGCAACATATAAGTTGTAACATATTGATTTAGTAAATATACAAGAGGGGAAGCCCCTTGGTGCAAATAAGAAAAGGAAGGAAGGACTTGGAAACAATATGTATAAAGCAAGGGACTTGCTTGCAATTATGGATGGATAAAGGTAATCCAAATGACCCAATGAGGAGATGACACCACATGGCAAGAAGATAAGATGCATCCAAGTGAAAATATCAAGCATTATTGATCACTTTATCACTTTAATCAAACAAAACAAACACCAAATACTCCATTCTGCCCAACAGGGAAGGAGCTCACTAAAACGGGCCTAGAGACTTCATTACTCAATGAAATTTTTTGTTCTTTATATGGTTAGAAATCTGTTAAGACGCCCTACAACTTTCATTCAGGGGCCTCGACCAGGAAACGAGTGCAAGGGCTTCGTTTTGGCTGATCTTTGGGGCATGTTTTTCCAGTCAGGAAACCCACTTCCATGTTCTTGATTTCTTTGGTGAGATTGAAGATGGTGAGCATAGAGTAAGGCTTCCCCAAGGTTAACCAAGCTTGTTTGAGATTGTTAGAACATCAAGAAGGTATAAAAACTCTAACCCCTCTTGGCCATGAATTATTTATGGTGTTTAATGTTAGATCCATGGATGTTAGTGTGAATCTTGGACATATAAGTTATGGATGATGTAGATCTTGAGTTTAAGTGTTGTGGTTGTGATTTTTTAACTTGTGGTTAGTGTATGTAACTCCATGTATGTTTTAAAGTATGATCTTGGTGGTTTAGATTATGGATATGATGTGTATGTAAGATTCTTGAATGGATAAGTGATATAAGCATGCTGAGATTTTTCCAGGAACTTGAACTGTCTTGTAAGAGGGTTTTGAACCCCCAAATCTTGTCCCCTGAGGTCCTAATATATATTTTTGGAAAGGTATTTGAATGTAGTTTCCAAAAATATAAGGTTCATGACTAGGTGATGTATAGATTTTGAATTATGGCCTGAGAAGTGAAATGTGTTTCTGGATTCCGGACTGCACTAAATGGTCCCCTTGTGAACCTTGTTTAAACCCCTAAAAATTTATGTAAGATCATGGAAACATTAGAGAAGCTAGTAAATGCAGTGGTGAAGGCTACCCAAAAAGAATTGGATTAAAATATGTATTTTTCAATTTTATAGAAATGCTAGAGTAAAATTCGCGCAAGGGAAAAAGTCATAAAGGGAGTGTGATTTAAGGGGTAATGGATATGATTCGGATGTGGTAACCAAATTAAGTCAAATAAGTGACGAGCGTAATCGAGTGATGACATGAACCTATAGTGGGGCTAGAGAGTCATAAGACGAAGTCATTAAGTTAATTTTGTACCCCCTAGAACCCCGCAATTAAGAAGATATTGTTAAGGTACTAACGATCGGCTATTGATTATGTATAGATCGTTCCACTCCGCAAGCTCGACCACCCCAACCACACCAAGGCAAGTTTACTTTTCAAAACTTACATATACAAGGACTTTCACTGTTGTGTTTGTAGTTTTCAATCATATCAAATGTTTATGTTTATCGAAGTATCGATGAAATTGAGATGTATAAGTACATATATGTTTGCACCCCTTGAGCTTAGAATGAAATGTTTTCTTCGGACAACGACTCTAGCAATAGAGGTCGTAGCGGTCCGTATATACTATTGACCAGGGAGCGGTATATTATTATATCGTAATTAAATTGCGAAAACCCGAAGGGTCATTCGGGGAGTATCGTATACTCAAGTAATTATTTTTATATCTTCGTAAATACTTAAAATACCTATCTTGGATTAAAAGCTTATTTAAGTAAATAATTATTTTATTTATCATTAATATTAAATCTTAAAATATCATTTATTAATTATTGTTCATTATTTTAAAGACAAAGCTAATCCAAGATACCTTTAGCACTTTCAAACTCGAACTCTTTCGAACTCAAAACATTTTCGAAAACCCCCGGTCAGGTTTGTTTCTTGTGTGATTTCAAGAATCATCGGTCGACTGATGTCGGACCTCAATTACTCTGTTTTCAATCAAAATCAAGTTTTCAAAAGAAAAAGAAAAAGGGACTCTGGCAGGTGTGGGAACCGTTGACGAATGATTCCCGGGATGTGTAAGCGGCCGTGAGCCAGGCGGTCCATCAATTATTATTCCGGCCCAGGTGTTGCCGAAGGATGATTACGGATGTAGTTTTCATCGAGGGTGATTACGGATGTATTTTTCACCCGGGGATAGTTACGGATGTAGTTTCTACCTTCTACCGGTAGAGAAGACCCGCGGATTATTGGGCTTGGATGTGGCGACTGATCATCGTCAATCCCTGTCAGGGTTTTATGTTTTCTTCCAGTCCCATCCTCCACTTTGGAAAAATACTCAAACACTGCTTCTTGGGCCTAAGTGCCAAGTTGCCGATAGTGTGGCTTTTGATAAGAAAAATATTGACATCGTGCCGTATCTAGAACTGCAAGATTTTCTATAAAGATTGGCACGTGTTAGTGCACTCTTGCAATTATTTCAAAGAATGAAATGTTTTTGAATGAGAAACCTCCTAAGCTAATGGAAGGAAAGAGGTTTGCAAAGATGTATTCCCTGTACAGTATGTTAACCGTAGAGTGTTTTGCCGAAAATGATATACTCATATGTATATATTTTCAAACTTGTGATTTATTGAAATAGGAACCTTATAAAGGGTTCATATGTTATTCTTAAAGCTCCTTAGTGAGCATAGATGTTTTATTCAAACTCGGACATATATATTGTCCAATTATGTTTTGAAATCTGAGATATATACCCATATAGTTGGGAATGTTTTCGAAATAAACCACATTATTACTTTTCAAAATGGTGAACTTGCTGAGCGTTATGTAGCTCATTCTTGCTTTATAAAAACTTTTCAGAAAGAGAAGAATTTGGCCGATTAACTCCGCACCAGCAGAAGAGGAGTAGAAGATTTACCCCGGAGATGATTTAGCTCCTGATATGATATGGTTGAGTTGTACAGTTAATACAGGTATGATATGGTTGGATGGTGATGTGACGACCTGGATCTTTGACCTCAGATTTGGGGGTGTCACATTAACTGATATAAGTCAAAACTTCAATACAACCAATTGTTAGAACCATGATATTAATTATAGTGAATTTCTGAAAATGGGATATGAAAGTTCACTAGAATTAACATCTCATAACTGATTGAAGACCAATACAGATTAGATCCAAATTAGTTATGTTGTTTATTTATTTTAATAAATATGAGGTATAGAGCAAATACTAAATTGAATTGCTTCAAGTCCACAGCCCATATAAATCAAAATAAATAATTAAATACTAAATCTCTATGAGTTAGATTTTAGCATTTAAGTATTTGAATTATCCTTAAATAATCACCACTAAAATATATTGCAATTAAACACATGGCAATCATTCAACGGATAATTTTCAGTGTGAGGTCTAGATGTAAATAAGTTCACAAGTCCTTTCGATACAGACAATTGA
Source organism: Saposhnikovia divaricata (assembly GCA_036435485.1). Taxonomy (NCBI): domain Eukaryota; kingdom Viridiplantae; phylum Streptophyta; class Magnoliopsida; order Apiales; family Apiaceae; genus Saposhnikovia; species Saposhnikovia divaricata. The sequence continues at coordinate 66,417,846 of CM071598.1, forward strand.
ATACTTGTGAGCTTACTTAAGAATTACTTAACAGATGGGATTTACAATCATATAGAATTAAAAAAATCCCAAGTTTACAAACCAATCTTGAAAAATTGATTTTATCAAGTGATTTAGCAAACATGTCTGCAAGTTAATCTTAATTAAAGATATGCTTTCTCAAAAGAATTGATACCTTATGCAAGATGCTTAGCCTTGAGCGTTCCACAGAGTTGATGGAGATGAAGTTGTTTCCTTGTGTTCTCCTACTTTCGTACAACTCATTTGATCTGTCTCTATGCAGCAATACATGTCAGAACTGATGTTTCTAGGGTACCATCTCCGGAGATGGGTCCAACTTAAGACATCTAAAAATCAAGTGTAATAACTACAAGAATATATTCTCTAGGATCCACTTGGGGCCTTGCAAAATTGCATATTGAGAATAAAATATGTGTGTAAGTGACTATTATCAATTGAATAAGATAATGAGCTGATGATTCCTCTATAGCCTGATTAGGTCCTAATTAGTAGATCCTGAACTTGTTGGGTCAAATATCTCTAGGGTACCATTTCCGCATATCCGGGTCCATCTTAAGATTTTTGATTACCAACTTGTTAGGTCCAAGCTAATAGGTCAAAAGCCAGCTATAGTGGTGTGTTGGCATGTAGTCTTGACAGGTCTAGAATCTTCTGAATAGAAACAAAAGATCCTTGACTTACTTTTATTGTCATCATTCTTTTGGATTACTTGTACTCCAAATAGAATTATTCTTTTGGCTTGCCTGAGCTCCTAAAAGGATTCTTCTATTGGCTTGGATGAAGTAATTCAAAAGAATTGCAACTTTACCAACATCAAAACAGCAAATATCTTGATCCCAATTTATAGTTAGTAGACCAACATATAATATAATCAAGATATCATTGCACATATATATCATTTATGTTTGTGCCTAAAGATGTAGAGAGTTCTATAAATGTGACACCAGTTGTTAAAAGATACCAACTGTTAAAGATTGATACCAAATATTAAATTATAGTTAGGGTGTCATACCATGTCTTCCACGCTTGCTTGAGTGATGATACCAGTTCATACTAACCTGTAGAGATCTTTCATTATCTCACCAACCAGGAGTGCACTTGTTCACATTCCTCTATCATCCAGATTCAGTAGGTCTAGATGTCCATTTTAATCTTGAATGTGCAGCAGGTGCCTAATATCCTCAAGTCTTGTCACTCGTGCTTCTTGTCAAATATACTGTTTGATCAAATTGTAACCTAGCATCCAGTTTGGCTTTGTCCCTCATAACAATGCCTTGACATCATCTAGGTAGACTTCTGGTTATCCTTGTACCAATTACAGCCTTGTTGTTTGGTCTGGATACCAGCTTCCCTTCAATCTGCCTTTTGTAGTGATTGAGATCATCTTGCATTGCAATCACTCAACCTGAATCTTTCAGAGCTTTTGTAGCTTTCTTAGTTTCTTTTAAAAGAAAACTAAAGAAATAATCATTAGTACTTGAAGCTCTGCTAGTCTTTTACTTCCACCATTAGAAACACTAAGAACTAGAACAAAGAGTTAATTGAGTCAACACTCTTTGTCTTGCCAGACATGTTCTCATAGTGTCCTTTGACTTTCAGTGTGGTGTTGAGTTGACTAGATGATCCTTCTTTTGCTCCCCCTAAGCTGTTGCTGGGTTTACATGAAGATTCTCAATGTTGACATTACTTGGATCTGAATCATCATAACCATTGACAGCTGGGAGCTAGAAGTCGTTGAACATCACTAAGACTTTCAATCACATTCTGTTGATTAATAATAATCACCCTGTAGGCTGTTGAATCCACCAAGTAACCAAGGAAATTATCCTCTTGAGCATTAGCTGATTGCTAGGATGCTCACTTTCATTTATCATTGCAAAACAATTTTCTTCATAACTTGTGGGGTCTTCCTATATTTCTTACTGATCAGGGTTTAATCATGTCAGTAGCAAACTATTGACTGCTTCAGCATTAATACTCTTGAAGGTGCAGAAATCATCCAGAACACTAATTGATAGGTCCTGTAATCTGGTCTCCAAGTTGTCATAGTCAGTTTTGCTTCCTGACACTCTTCTAGATGTGATCAATCAACATTAGTGGTGTCTTGTCTTCAGATTGTTTGAACAATAACTTATTTTTGGAGAGAAGTCATCAGTCATCACCACTTAAGTATATTTTTCTTTGATGTAGAACTTCTGTGTGATTCGTTTTGACTTCCCTTTATGACATGCCTCATAATTTTATTTTACTTTAATTCCAGATGAGGCAGTCTCCTTTACTGATTCGATTTCCAGGAAAGAATCTCTTGATATGACATTCAGGTGAGAGAGCTCCTTATGTCATAGTTGAACTCTTGTCTGATGAAGCTTTAGATTTGACCTTGTTGACTTCACCTTTGACTGATATTCCATGTCAGCTACAGATAAGTTCTCTTTCCTTAATCCTCGAACAATAGGCTCTTCATCTTGTAAAAGATGCTTTATTACTGACAACATTCCTTAGCTATTGAATAGCCTTGACCCTAGGTCATACCCTTGTTGTTGTCTCCAAGGGATAAACCACTTGGCCTGTCTTCACATTCACATTTGATAGCAGGGTTCTTTCTTCGATAATATGCTTTGAATAAATCATTAACAATGCATAATCGATTAACCTGTTTAGCCCTACATTCACAAATTGATAAAAAGTTCTTGGATTAGAGATTTCTCTTTTATCAAAGTTAACAATAGTTTTAACCTTAACATGCTCATTCTTATCTTTGACTGACCATTTCTCCTTTTTAATGTCATTGACAAAATATTCACTGAGCAAGGAGAATAATGGTTCCTTCCTAACATAAGGAGGACTAGCAGTCTGTACCTTATTGTAATTCTTAAACATGCTTTTTCTATGATCAATGCAAATACTAGGAAATGCATTTATGACATTTGAAATAAGCAGGCATGATAATAAGAATACATTGCATACATTCAGCATTAAAACATTGCTGATAAGAATTATGCAAATTAGGCATGTTATGCATTTTAGAAAATTCAGTACTATCTACTTTAACCTATGTACACTTGTGTAACAGGTAGCAAGTAGATTTACAAATATTCAATAATTTTCTAAACATGCATGGAATAGAAGAATTAACAATTAATCACTAATTCTATCCAATCCATTCCTATTGTTATATTATATTATATAATCTCTATTACCTAAGTCAGTTTTACAAATGACTTGATGTTCTACTGACACCCTAGGTAATTATTCCATATTTTAAACTTTTTAAACCTTAACAAACAATTCAGAATGAATAAGCAAATCTTGTTCTACTGGGGATCCTGAAACTAGCTTAAGCAGAGGTCATATATGCTTGACATAAATCATATAAGAATTGAGAGATATTGTCTAAGGAACACTTCTAACTCACTATTGCAATTAATTAAATTCAACAAATATTCATACACATAATAAGATCTTCTAACCAAAGATATAATAATTAAAAACTAAGATCTTAACATGCTTTGAATTTCTGAGAATTACATATTACACTAGTTCGAAGAATTGATACCTGAGACATGTGAGGTGAATCATCTTCAGAGATTGCTATGAAGGCAAGATATTAATTATGCTCTTCTCATCATTATCTGATCCATCCCAACTCTTTTCTTCAGCAAGATAAGTTCTGCACTGATGCTTCTGTTTCATCTCATTTAATGAATCCCTATTCATCCTTGTCTGTCAGAATTCTGTACCATGTTGCACACCTTGATAGTTACTTATCACATAAAACTTTTCATAACTGCAACTATCATGTTTTGTTCTTTCCACCAACTCAGTCTTGTAGCCACCTCTTGAACTGTATCCTGAAGAGTTTCTGCTTCGGAATAGATAGGCCTAATTCCTGGATTGAACATTTGTACTCTTTCTAAATTAGTAACTCTTCATGTATGTTCTGAGGTTCCATCATTAATTTCTGACTGAGATGTCTAACTGTCTAGTTCATTCTCAAACATCCTTGATTCCACTTTTCTAAAATCTCTGTTGATTCCTTGAAAGATATTTCTTGGTACAATCCACTAAGTGTAGTAGATGTTACATTGGAGCAATCCACTTAGTGTTTGTATATCACATAATCAATAGACTTAATTCAAATCTTCGAGAAAAATTCTATCCACTAAAACCTCTTCCATTCCTGCTTCTGAAAAACCAGTGAATTCTATGGATATAATTTTGAGGAGCTTCCACAAATTTTTCTTCAATAGGTAGAAATTAATTTCATTGAAAAATGCATTTTCTTCAAAAGATTCAAATCATCTTTGACAATTCGTAGGAATCTTCAACTAACAACCTTCTTAGAACTATTGGCTTAGAATAAATTTAAAATATTTAAAATTCAAAAACTTCAAGGACTCGAAAATTTTTGAAAAATAAAAAATCTGAAAGTAAGTTCAAATTAATTAAAATTCGAAATTAGAGTCAAATTAATTAAGAATCAAAAAATCTCAAGAAATGAAATTTTTTAGAGTTAAAGAATCCGAAAATAAATTCAAGTTAATTAAAATTCGAAATTATCAAGAATTAAAAAATTTGAAAATTAAACAATTTGAAAATAAACTCAAGTTGTTTAAAAATCAAAATTTCCAAGAATTAATCATTTCAAGAATTAAAAAATTCGAATATATGTTAAGATTACTTAACAATAAAAAATATCATAAAATGAAAATTTTTGAAGATTAAACAATTTGAGAATAAATTCAATTTAATTAACAATTGAAAATAAACTCATATTGTTTAAAAATAAAAAATATCATAAATTGAGAATTTTTAAAGGTTAAAGAATCCGAAAATAAATTTAGATTATTTAAAATTCAAAAATCTCAAAATTGAAAATTTTGAAAGTTAAAGAATCCAAAAATAAGTTCAAATTATTTAAAGTTCAAAAATAAAAATCTCAAGTATTGAATTTTTTTAAGGTTAAAAAATCGAAAATAGAGGAGTTGACTTTTTGGTCTAATACCGGATTTAATTTCTGTATGGGTCAACAAACTCGAAATCCAATTGGAGGACCACAAAAATACGGATCTTGATTTGTGCGTCAATCAAAAGGCTCTGATACCAATTGTTAGGTCCAAAATAGTTTGTAGAAGGGGGGGTTGAATACAAACTATACCGTTTTATCGAATTTGCTCTTTTCTTAAAAATATTAAAATATTAAATCAAGAACAAATTGATGCGGAATAAAACGAATACCGATATTTCAAGTTGAATATAAAATTTATATTAACTTGATGGGGTGTGTCTAAATACACGGGTACAAATTACAAAGTTTGATAACCAAACTAATTATTACAAATTCTATAGAAAATTCGACATGAATTTTTCTATATTTGTAAGTAAAAAGATCGAAATTAATTATTACAAATTCTATAGAAAATTCGACATGAACTTTTCTATATTTGTAATAAAAAGATCGAGAGATTCTAGGAAACTTAATTCGCTTGATAGTTCCACAAGTGCAAGTAAACAATTTCTGTCGGTTTAGATTTAGCAATACAAGTTAGAAATAATTTACAAGATTTAATTTGAAGTTCAAGGAACTATTTTTCTCTTGGTCTCTCTGTTGTGTTCTTTCTGCAGGAGTGAAGAATTCCAGCTCTGTTCTGCTGTGTCTGCTGGTGTATTTATAGCTATTTATGTCTTGTACTGATCTGATATGACTTAAACTGCTTCAAGACATAATAAATCAGCTGTCAACATGACTTAAACTTGCTCCAAGACATAATTTTCCTTAGGTATGACTTAAATCTTGGGCGGTATGACCTAATCATGTGTCGGTATGACCTAATTTCTGAGCATCCTTTGGGTATGACATAAAGCACTTTGTCGGTATGACCTAATTTGCTTTTCAGAAATATCTTCAAGTCGGTAAGACTTAATCTGCTCGGTATGACCTAATCAGTTTGAGTATCTTCTGTATGACCTAATCAGTCTGAGTAGATCAGAATGACTTAGATCAATATGACTTAGATCAGTATGACTTAATCAGTCTGAGTAGCTTCGGTATGACCTAGGAATAGTTCATACCGACCTCCATTAGGTCATATTCGCTGAGCAGAATTGTTTTAAGTCTTTAAACACTTATATTAATTCTGATTTAATTAATTAATTGATTAATTTAAAGAATAAATTAATTCTGATTGAATTAATTTTTAAAACAAATTAGCCAACTAATTTAATTTAATTAAAAGAGAATTAATATGAAGTCTTTTTATAATTATATTAATTTCAACTTAATTAATCTTTTAATTAATTTATTGAATAAATTAATTCGAATAGAATTAATTTATCAAATAAATAAATCAAATGACTTAATTAATTAAGAGAAAATTAATATACCTCCGTGTTTGATAATTATATTAATTCTAACTTAATTAATCTTTTAAATAATTTACTAAATAAATTAATTCGGATAGAATTAATTTATCAAATAAATAATTCAAATGACTTAATTAATTAAGATAAAATTAATATACCTCCTTGATAGCATAACCTTTGTGGTCTTCTATGTCTTGATAAATTTGATCCTCCACAAAGATTATTCCTTAGCAAGTCTTGATTGCTTGAACCACTGAAAGTAATAAAGAATTACCACCGAATTTTTTGTTGACGCTCGATGCACGGTCTGGTCCATGAGCGACTAACTCCAACGGCTTTTCTTTATTTTTGACTCTATGATTTGGTTCCTTTCTTTTCTTAACATACCAGTCTTGACAGCTTGAACCACTGAAGTTAATGATAAACAACCACTGTTAATGTTGACACTCGATGTACTGTCTGGTTCATGAGTGACTAACCTCAATGACTGTTCTTCATATATTGACTTTAAAGTTGTGGTTCATGTCTTTTTTTTCTTCACTCTTTTTTAAACCTTTATAATCTGTATTCTGCCACTGTAGGAACCTCTTGTCACTATAAATAGAACCCACTGTCTTGATTACTCCACTGATGCTTGATCAACTCAATGAACTTCTTCAAGTGTAGTATACCTCAAAACAGTAGATTGACTTTGTCTTCTTTCTCTTGACAGTTATACATTTGAGATCCCTGTGACAGTACATATACTATTTACTATTACATTCTTGTTTGAGTTGAGTTGTATCCTCGAAATACAAATAGGCTATGTCATATGCCTTTAAGTTTCTCTTGCCCTGGACTTCCTGTAATTTCTACTTTAAGCTCACAGATTACCACCATTTCTTCACCAACAACACCAATTCCTCCGACTATGCAACCTACACAACTTAGGTGAAAACAAATCAAACTAACACGAAACTTGAGAACTAGCAATCGTTTCAAGTACGAATGAAATGCAAATAGTGGATATAAAATCCACTTATCACCTGGCCATTAGACCGTTTGCTTGAGAGTATCAAAAAATGTTGCCAGTTTTATGCAAAGTAGCTCAGCAACAGTAGTTATATTTATCGTTTTGCTTGTCCAATTAATCCTGTTAAATATCATAGGTAAAGTATTTTTAGTGAAAATTCATGAAAATTTTCTACACTTTATTTACTAAAAAGAATGATAGACAGGTAGGGGTGTAATTCGATTCGAGTCGAGTCGAGTTCGAACTTTTTTTTTCGAGTTCTAGCTGTTTTGAGTTGAGTCGAGTCGAGCCTAAAATTTATCGAGCCTAGAATTTGTGTTCGAACTCGACTCGTTTACTATACGAGTCAAGTTCGAGTTGTTATCGAGTTTTCGAGTTTATCGAGCTTTTAACCGAGTTTTCGAGCTTATCGAGCTTTCAACCGAGTTTTCGAGCGTCTATCGAATTTTCGAGTTTTCGAGCTTACTGAGTTTTCGAGTTTTTACCGAGTTTTCGAGTTCTTACCGAGTTTTCGACTTTATGGGGTTCTTATCGAGCTTTCAAGTTTATCGGGTTCTTGTCGAGTTTTCGAGTTTTGACTGAAGTTCCATGAAAACTAGTTGCTTATATTATTTTCTTTTCAAGTTTTACCTAAATTTTTTTTCCCAACTTCAAATAACAATAAACTTTCAAAATTTTATATTTTATAATTTCGATAATGAACTTTTCCAATTAATAAGTAAACTTTTAGTTTATTCTATTCATATATATTTACAGATAAATTTTATGTTTATTATAGATTATGCATTTAACAATCTAAGCATCTTAACTAGTAAACGATGATAATAAGAATAATAAAATGTGAAACATTTTTTGATTTCGAGCTCATATGTGTTATATTTTTTCAAAATAGGCAAATAGGCACCCCACATCGAGAGTCATTAGTAGTTTTATAAGTTTTATTTATTTAATAGAAATATTGCATACAACAAGTCTATTATATTACTATCACGCTGTTATAATTTATAATTGTAGAAAGACAAAATATATGGAAGTAAAATTCAAAAATCGAACTTGATCGCTGACAACATAGGATAGATCAAAAGATCAATCGAAGTAGTATAGACTAATAGTGATATCAAATATATTTTGATACTGTAATAACAATTAATAATATTAATTGAATTTTAAAAATCGTGCATGTAAAAATCTTTGATTCGAGTTACTAATCATTACATATGCATGTAAGAATGTAAATAATTAATTTAATAATATAATGTGATAAGAACATACAATACTATATAAATCGTAACTCAAAGATTATTAATTTTTAGATAAATTATATGTGTATATCATATTTAATTATAAAATTTGTGAATAATGTAATTTTAATCCAAAGTGTTGAGATGATATTTTGATTTAAAAAAACAAAGTATTTAGTAAAACTTTAAAACAAAATATATTCTTTAAAGTTAATTTTGGGAACTATAAATAAGCAATCTATTTAATTAAATTAATTTTAAATTTAGATGGTATGTTAGTATGATAATATTTAGATGGTCACTCAGTGTAAATGTATCTTGAAAATGTAAGTTTTCAAATTTTTCAAGCCAAATTTTTTACAAGTCTATGTACTATATATGCTATATTATTCTTCTCATTTTTTAAAATAAATTTCTTAATAAATATCTGAAATGTAAGTTTTGCACTTTAAATTTTTGGAAAAAAAGAGCTAATAACTAAAAAAAATTATCAATTAAAATTTTACAATAAATTTTTTTATAAACTATTTATAAAAATGTATAATTAAATATCTCATATTCTCATATTAGAACAAATTTAATTCAAAAATTTCACTAACCATACTAATAATATAATATTGCACATAATAGATGGAAAAAAATATCAAGTTAAGTTTTAAAAGTAATTTTCATATATAGTTGAGTGATAACACATAAAATAATAAACACATTACTATTTTTAAAGAAAAAAATAAAAAAAAATTAATGGAGTTCGAGTTCGAGCCGAGTCGAGTTTATCGAGTCGAGCTCGAGTCGAGCTCAAAAAAACTCAGCTCGACTCGAGTGTTTAATCGAGTCCGAAAACATGTTCGAACTCGAGCTCGATAACGAGTTCGATCCGAGTCCAGCACATTTTTTCGAGTCGAGTTCGAGACGGCTCGGTTTAAATTACACCTGTATAGACAGGTGTAGATCTGTATTGGATCAAGAAATTATAGACAAGTTTTGACTTCTAAAACCTGTGCATAGTCTTCAGTCTGAGTTCGTATTCTTTAGATATAAACCGTTAAATTGATTTAATGATAGAATTTCTTTTCTCTAATTTTTCTCAGATATCTTGTGCATCTCATATGAAGAATGTTCTTCATCTTCTCATGGTTAACTAACTCCAATATATAAAATATCTTTGATATCTGAACATTTAAAAATAGTTGAACAGCTAGCTGCTAAATTTCCACTCATACGAATTCAAGTCAAATCAAATTTTAAAAAATCATTTTAACCTTGTGTTGCTCGCATAGTTGGATTTCAGTATTTCACTTAAGACTCAAGAGCATCTGCAATGTAGGTGACATCTTCTAGTACTACTTTCGTATTCCTTTTGTTTTCATCAAATATATTATTTGCTTTTAGAAATTAATAAAATATAATAATATTTAAATTTGTACAAAAATAAATAAAATTATGATTTTGAAAAGATGTTAAAATATTTAAGTTTACCAATAGATAATCAACCAATTTAGCAAAAAAAAAAAAATCGATAATCAACCATATTGATCATATTAGATAGATAAATTTAAAGTAGAAATATGCCAAAAATTTAGTAAACACGAACGTGAAACATGGTCAGCCTGCATAAATTATCAAACATAAACACTCCAAGCTATTTAAAATGGTTTGGGATTGGGCTGGTTTCATTCAGTTCCAATGTTCAAAAGTCTAAGCCCCTACCCAGTAGGCCAGTTCCTATGTAAACCGGTTCATCCGTACAGGTATAAGGGGGGCCGAAAAATAATGAATGAACCAAATACTGATATAATGTATTGATGTGATACGTATTCGTCGTAAGGTCGGTCCGCTCGCCGGACGCGCGCCCGCGAGTAGATGCCCGCTAACAGCAAAGTACTTATCTTCTAAAAACACAATTCTCGAGTACTTAGCAAAGTATATCTAATTTCAAAAGTATCAAGATCTCGAGTTAAATGCTATTTCAACAATACAGGTCACAAAATAAAGAATATTCATAAATTGCACTTCAAGCTATCATTAAGATATTATCTCTCTTATACTAAACCACTTGCACAAATATCTTGCTTTATCCACTTGCACAAAGGTATCTTGTTCCATAAGACAGGGAAACAATATAATACTCAAGGGGACACAAGGACACCCAATTGCAACAGACAAGCTCTGACTAAAGTAGCTCAGTGGCAGAATCAAGGTATGTCAGGAGGGGACACCAATCACTGTTCCAATAGTGGCTCACTGTAGCTTTAACGGCACAACTAGTGGGCAACAGTGATTGGGAAACCCAGCCTATAAATACCCCATTCTACACACAAACAAGGGAGAATCTTAGAATTAAAAAAACTCTTACACTCTCTACACATTCTTCACATTCGATACATTCTTACCAGCCTGATTATTATTATTTCCGATTACTGATTCTTACACCGGAGGTGCTTGACGGCCACCACCCCCGGGCAATCATTGTTTTGCAGGCACCCAAACTCAGGTGAAACATCCCGGAACAGTGATCGGAAGCCTCTAATCAGCCGTGAGGATTATCATTTGGCGCTAGAAGGAGGGCGTATTTTTCTTGGAGAAAAATCCTCCACCTACTCTACCAAAACATCAATCATCACAAAACTAAACACAATATAAACTAAAACGCCCTTAAAACATCCATAAAACACTAAATGGCCTACATGACACCCAACCCAGAAGAGCAACCGTTATTAGAAAGGGAAGGGAACACAACCGGATTCCCCCCAACAAACCAGCCAATCAACCCAGAAAATCGCCTAGAAACAAACCCCTCTCGGGAAAACGACCAAGAGCAAATTCTTAACCTTAACCTCACCAGTTGTACTCAACAACAGATCGACCTAATCATGCAGATAGCCTCAGCTTTCCCTCAGAGCAGACAAGAACCGCCGCATAAGCAGGGAAGCTCTCGAGTTAACCCTCACAACGATCATGATGAAGTACACAGCCAACCCCGAAGCGCGAATTCTGCTTTCTCCCGCCTGGGGTCATCGCAAAACACGAATCATGAAAGACAAAACAAAAGCCACCACCCGCCTGAAGTGTGGGAACAAAACAGAAAACAGAGAGACCTGAGAAAGGTCATTGTTGACAAGAAAGCCGCCTATGAAAAAGTCTTGGCGGAATATGAAGAACAAAGAAAAAGAGAACGATCTCTTGTCCACTCAAGGGAAACTGTTAGGTCCGATAAGATTGTAGAAGGGGGGGTTGAATACAATCTATACCATTTTCTCGAAATTTATTCGTTAAACAATTTTCACTTAAACGAATATTTTGTGCGGAATAATATAACACAAATTTCAAGTTGAATATAACAATATATTAACTTGATGGGTGTTACAAAATCAGTCCAAACGATTATTAAGTAATTAATAACTAATTAGAAAATTCAACATGAACTTTGCTAATTTAGTTAATAAAAATCAAGATATCAATTTGTGAACTAGGAAACTTAATTCGCTAGTAGTACAAGAATCACAAGTAAACAAGTTCCAATGGATAAAATATTACAACTGAGATGAACTTGAATTTACAGAATTAAATTTGTAAGTGTTCTTGAGCTTGAGAGAGAGAGATGAGCTGCTGTGTGTAATATTTCTGTATTGCTCGACTGACTGCATTCCTTCTGCATTCTGCTGCTTTATATAACACAGCCATAGTCATATTACTTTGTTTTAACTGATATAACAATCAGTTAACACTAATATGACAGTCGGTATGACTATCAATTGAATGTAATATGACTGTCCAGTTTAAATATAACTTTCAGTATAACTATCCAGTGAATATAACATTCGGTATTACTATCCAGTGAATATAACATTCGGTATTACTATCCAGTGAATATAACATTCGGTATTACTATCCACTGAATATAACATTCGGTATTACTATCCCTTGAATGAAATATGACTATCCAGTTGAACTGTATATGACTATCTCCTTTTGAACTGTATATGACTATCTGTATAACTATCAATTGATAGTTATATTATCATATTTTTCAGTTTATAATTAATTAAACGATTTATAAAAATCATTTAATTAATTATTTCTTTTTCATATTAATTCTTATTTAATTAATCTAATAATCACTTTAACAAATATATTAATTCTGATAGAATTAATTAATTTATTAACTTAATTACTTGATTTAATCAATTAAAGTAGAATTAACATAAATTCTTTAATAGTCAATACTTCACTACGAACCACGTAATTATGATAAGGAACATACACTGGAACGATGTTGACGCTCGATGTACTGTCTGGTTCATGAACGACTAACTCCAATCTCTGTTCTTCATCGTGACTTTAACACTGTGGTCTTTTTATACTCTTCACTCTCATCAATCATTCGGTACTGAAATTGTTTCTAATCACTTATAGAAATCTCTGCCCCTTAAATGAATCCATGTGTTTCAATTCTACCTTGAGGCTTGATCAGATATCTGAATCTTCTTCCAGTGTAAAACATCAAAACTATAGATTGACTTGTTGATTTTTCTTCTGACGGTTATCATCTTTTGAGATTCCTGTGACAGTTGATATTATTTACTTATTACAATCTAGTTTAATTGGATTAGGATCCTCGAACTACAAATAGGCTGAGTCATATGCCTTTCAATCTCCCCCTATTTGTTTGTTATACAATAACAAGCAAATACCTAGAGGATTCTTCTACTAATCCCAATTAAACAAGTAAAAGAAAACACTTTCAATGCTAAGTAAATAATGGAAAAGTTCTGGTTCATATTAACATTATCCAGATTCAAACAGAAAAGATAAATACAAGATAGATGATCCTCTAGACTGATCATATAAGATAATTAACCTATCTTGTTCTATCAAAGCTCTAATGATATAACTTGTAGAGCTAATCTTCATTTACCACCTTCTTCCTCGTTGATTTCTCCTTCTTCTTGTTCATCCATATTAGGTAGATTCTTGATCAATTCAGAGTCAACAAGTAATTCCCTTCTGGATGACACATCTGTAGGATAAACCAGTGGTATTCCAAGTTTCTTTCTCAACTCACCTTGATACTGCTTGTACTTCTTCATGTTGGTCTGAGCATAGGATCGAATATGATCTGCAGCTTCAATTTTTTCTTGAGATGCAAAACCATGATTTCGAAGAGCATATTCAACATACACAAAATGTCTGGCAAGATGTGTATATAATTCTTCTGTCTGAAGATTAACAGTGTGAATAACTTCTCCCTTAAGAATTTTAACTTGTGGAGGGTTATCTATAACTTCAGGACCAGCTCTTTCAGCAAACTCTTGAAATTTTTCATGAAGCAGTATACCTAGCTCATAAGATGTTCTTACTTTTGGTCTCAACACCCAAAGCTCTGACAGAGATCTATCATAGAAGAACTGAAGAGATACTTTGTGAGATCCAAGCTTATGACATTCAATAAAGATTAGTAGCTCACCATTCTTAGGATCAGATACAGTAGTATTTCTCAAAATTTCTGTCTTCAAAGCTTTTAAGTACATGTCATGTACAGGGTTCTTCTTTTTAAAGCTTTCAAAAATAGTAATCATCCGACGATCATCATAGTCAGAAGTTTGTGGTGAGTCTATTACCTTTTGAGCACGTTCCCACTTATCACCATTTTTGTACTTGATGTACATCTTTCTAGTTTCCAGCTTTTGAGCATGTTGCTTTTGAAGTGCTTCCTGTTCAGCCTTTTGAAGTCTTTCATTATGAGCTAACTGTTCGAGTGTCTTCTTGAGTCTTTCTTCTCTCATAGACAGATTAGCTTCATTCTGTTCAAGTTCTTTATTTTCTTCAAAATTCATTCTTTGTGTTTCAACAGAATCAGGAATTATCGGCTCTTCATCATCCCAAAAACTGAGATCCGGTTCATCGAATTCTTCACCAACATCAGGAAAATGTAAGTCAGCAAACAGATCAATATCAGGTTCACCTGTATAGTAATAACCTTCTACAGCATCATCATCATCCTGTTCTGCTGCTTGAGTTGTCTTCTTCTTCCCCTCACTCCTATCTTCATTTTTATCTTTACTCACACTTCCTCCCCCTCTAGATTTCTCCCCCTTAGTTGAGGAATCCTCTACAGCTTTGTGGCTTGTACCAGCTCCAGGGTCACTTTCATCACTGCTTCCAAAGAATTTCTTATCTTCTGCTGTAAGTGAGTGAGTTCTGCTAATGATATTATATAAGTGTCTCAACCCCTTTGCTTGATGATCATTTTTCCTTTCAATTTGACTGAGAAGATGTTCAGTGGATAAGTGATTCTCATTTATGTTATTCTGAAGATCTTCAATCTGATTCGACATAGAAGATATAATGAGATCTTGAGCCACTGTGACATCTCCAGAGTCTTCGATTGCTTGTTGTTGAGAGAGTTTAATTGCATTGATCTTGTTGTTGAAGATAGTTCTCATGTTATCCATGTCAAACCTTAAGTTTTTATTGTCTTCTTCAGCTTGAGCAAGACTTTCTTTCATTTTATCGAGTTGTGCCATGAGAGATAAAGTGTATGTGTCATTGTGTGCTCTCACCTCAATCGCTCTATGAGTATCACTCACCTCACGTGCTAGTGTTTCACTCAGATTTGAGGTAATTCTCACATCACTCCTCTCATATTCCTGAGCTGCATCCATTGTACCTGCACTAGAAATCACCCTAGCCTCCTCTTGGAAGGTCAGTGGTGGTGCAATGGGAGTTCGCGAATCCCGATTAACCTGTGAGGGTTCTTCTGCCGTAACAATGGCAGGCACTGTAACTTGCTCTTCTTGCATAACAATGTTTTCAGCTTCATGTAAGAAAATATCTTCCCCCATTGTGAGTAACAGGGGTGAGCTTGAAGGAATGAATGGGTTTATGATTTCCTTTAACATGGTTTTACCTTTCTTTTGTAAAGGCAAATCTGTTTCACTCAAGACATCACTATTAGGGTTAGCTCTTTTTCATGACAATTTCTTTCTGCGATAGTGTTTTGAGAATTTAGGATCAATGTTTAGTGCATTGACCTGGGATAAGGGTTGTGGTTCTACAGCCCCTTGGTCACTTCTCACCATTAATTGACTATCAGAAAGATATTCAGATTGCAAAGTAGTTGAGTCAAATACCTGATCATTGACAGGTACATCATCTTCATTCTGAGTGGGTTGATCCACTTGAAGTTGAGGTTCAGAAGCAGTTAATGGTTCTGGATTAGGTTGAGGTTTTGGTTCTGGTTGATGTTCAGGAGCTTGTTCTGCTTCATGTTCTGGAGCTTGTTCAATTTCAAGTAACCCAGCAACTGGTTGAGGCATAACATTTTGCAAATTTATGAATGTGGACATATATGGTGTTATGACCACTGGAACATGCAACCAAACCTTAGAAGTATCCAACCTAGTGTAGAACTTCTTGTTTGGTTTACCAGACCATTGAATTCGATCATTTGGAAAAGGAGCAGGTTGATCCTTAGGCATAAGATGATTAAAAATTAATGTAAAAAATCGAGGATAATGACACTTAACCATTTTACCTTTTCCAAAGTTCTTTCTAGCCTTCTTCACACGATTTAACAAAATAGGCCATATCAAGCTGCCAAAGTTGATCCTTCTATTGTGAGCAATTGAGAAACCAATTGATTGTAACATATCTGTGATGACAGTATTGTTACTCTTGGTAGAATTAGCAAACACCTTTGCTATGATCTCGAAGAAAATGTTCCATTCTTGAACAAGATTGCTTTTGAGTGGACGTTTAAGATCCAGTTGACCTTGATAGTTCAGATTTGTAAAGAATTGAGCCAACTCATCATTTGATGGCGCTTCAGCAAATTGTTTAGTAGGAAGTTTCAGAGCAGCATTGAAGACAGATTCATCCACTGTATATGTCTTATCATTAAAGTTGAAGGAAAACGATCTTTCATCTGAGACAGCTGTAGTACACATTAGTTTAAGTGGACCAAATTTCATGGGAACATTTGCAGTTATTGGATGGCTACAGATATTTTGTTCATTCAGGAATTTTATCCAGGGCTTGAACCGATCCACCGAGCAATCCTCGAGATTAAAATATCCAATATAATTGTGATTAACAAGCTCAAAATTATTATAAGCACCAGCCATTCCAAATCAAGGATTAAAATTAAGAAATCTGCAAAATTCAACAATTAATCCAATTAAATCACAAAATTCGAATTAATAATTACTTAAAAATTCGAAAAATCAAAATCTTCACCAAAAATTCTGAAAATTTGAGGCAAAGATCTTGATAACATTACAAACACACATATATTTTTAGTTTTTGAAAAATCACCACCAATCTCTTTGAAATTTAGATTGAAAATTCGAAATTTTTCAACCAAAATCATCAAAACTCATCTAAATCTTACATTTAAACCTTGGTTTTGATGATAATCGACTAGGTAATCGATTAAAGGTCTTAGAAATGTGATTTGAGAAGAAAATCGGGCAGCAATTCAACTTAGAGATGTGTGTATATGTATGTATCTATTGTTCTCGGTGACTTAACACGCGAGTTTGAGAGAAACAGAACTGATATAACTATGGAATATAACTATCGATTTATATACTAATCAGTTCTAATATGACTATCGGTTGATAGTCATACCGATAGTTATATTACGTGTAAACGTAATATGACTATCCTATATTAATAGTTATATAACAGTTTAAATAACAATATGATAATAATATGACTATCGAAAAACAAGGAATATGACAATTAGTAAACAGCTATACCGATAGTCATATTTCGAGTAAAACACACAATATAACTATTAATTAATAATAGTTATATTTACAGGAAACAATATTATAACTATCTTATTACTAAGTTATATTATACTAATTTTAACTAATATAACTATGACAAATTCGAATATAACAATCAGATGGATTGTTATACCGATAGTTATATTTCAACAAAACAGCTAATGTAACTATCCTAAAAATCGAATATTAACAGAATTTTAACAAGTAATAAATTCTAATAATAAAACAACTTAATTATTAAATAATATATTATAAATAACACATTAATTTACACTAGCATTAACAGACATAATAAAAGTTATTAAAACGATCATAGGTAATCCTTTTTACGAAATCAAACATTAATAACAAAAGGACAAACACTACAAATAAAATAAAATAAAATAAAATAACATACTAAATATTTACATAATTATTTCTGATGAATTAATAAATCTATAAATTTTCTAATAAAATAATTTCCATATAGAAAATTATTCAAAAAGAAACTATAATTTATTTAAAACAGCAAGAACAATTAAACTGAATTTAAGATAATAACATTTTCAAGAAAAATAGATTTCTCATAAATTACAGCTTGTAAAATTCGAGAAAAATATTTTTAAAGAAAATGAATTAATCTAAAAACACAAGAAGTAAAAAAAAATATAGTGAAGATAATAACAATGATTTAAGAAGAAACAAGCAAAAGTATAAGTTGATAAAATAATTATACGAGTGATTTAAATATCAAATATTAACACATCAATCACTTGTAAATTATTAAAGATCAAACCTCAGATATTAACCAGTTTAATTACTAGGACTATTTAACATACCCAATTCACCAACAATTCTGGTAAATGTGGATTCGTCAAGAGACTTAGTAAAAATATCTGCTGTTTGTTCTTCCGTAGGTACAAAAAGTAACTCCACGGTACCATTCATGAATGCTCTCGAATAAAATGATACCTGATGTCAATATGATTTGTCCTTGTGTGCTGCACAGGATTGTTAGAGATTGCTATGGCACTTGTATTGTCACATAAAATATGAATTTTATCAAGTACAAAGCCATAGTCTCTCAGCTGATTCCTGATCCACAAAATCTTTGCGCAACAACTTCCAGCAGCTATATATTCAGCTTCAGCTGTTGAGTTGGAAACTGTTTGTTGTTTCTTGTTGTACCGGGAAACCAGTCTACCACCGAGGAATTGACAACTCCCAGATGTGCTTTTTCTATCCACAACACTTCCTGCATAGTCTGAATCTGTATATCCAACAAGATTAAAACTAGAATCTTTAGGGTACCAGATGCCTAAGTTAGGCGTACACTTAAGATATCTCAGAATTCGTTTAACAGCAATTAGATGAACATCTCTAGGATCCGATTGGAACCTTGCACACAAACACGTAGCATGCAAAATATCAGGTCTACTTGCAGTAAGGTAAAGTAATGAGCCTATCATACCTCTGTAGCTTGTGATATCTACCTTGGCAGAATTTTCACATACTCCAAATTTGACAGCAGCAGATGATGGTGTTCTTACTGAAGATGAATCCTCCATTTGATACTTCTTGAGAAGCTCTTTGACATACTTGGATTGATAGATAAATATTCCATCTGTCCTTTGACTTATTTGCAATCCAAGAAAGAACTTCAGCTCACCCATCATGCTCATTTCAAATTTACCCTGCATTAACTTCGTAAATTTCTTGCACAAAAGATCATTAGTAGACCCGAAAATTATATCGTCCACATAGACTTGGACTATAATTGTATCATTCTTATGTTTCTTTGTGAAGAGAGTTTTGTCTATGACACCTCTAACAAAATCATTTTCAAGTAAAAATTCAGAGAGAGTGTCATACCATTTCCTTGGTGCTTGCTTAAGACCATAGACAGCCTTGAAAAGGAAGTAGACATAGTCAATTAAATCTGGATCTTCAAAGCCAGAGGGCTGTTCTACATAAACCTCTTCATCTAGCTTGCCATTCAAGAAAGCACTCTTGACATCCATTTGATAAACTTTAAAGTTTGAAAATGCTGTGAATGCCAAGAATATTCTTATGGCCTCAAGTCTAGCCACTGGAGCATAGGTCTCATCATAATCAATGCCTTAAAATTGGGAGTAACCCTTTGCTACCAGTCTTGCTTTATTTCTCGTCACTGTGCCATCTTCATCAAGTTTGTTTCTGAATACCCACCTAGTGCCAACCACTGGTCTGTCCGTAGGTCTTGGTACCAGCTTCCAAACTTCTTGTTGTTTAAATTGATTGAGTTCATCTTGCATAGCAATCACCCAATCAGGATCAGAAAGAGCTTCTTCAGTTTTCTTAGGTTCCATTTCAGACAGAAACCCTGAATAATTGCATTGATTCTGAAAAGCTCTTCTAGTCTTTACACCAACAACTGGATCACCAATAATTAGCTCAAAAGGATGAGCTCTATTCCAAACAATCTGTCTGGGAAGATTAGATCTTGATGATTCGCCTTGTTCTTCATTGTGATGTTGTGTGTGACCAGTTGACCCTTCATTGTCTCCCCCTGAGTTGTTGCCAGGTTGACTAGATGATGATTGTTTAGAAGAGTCTGGGGAATTTTGACTATTATCATTGCTTTCGTCACCATTACCCTGATCATCATCGTTGTCATTAGCATCAGCAAAAATCTCAGGTGCATTGTCATCATCTGAATCTGTATCTGTCATGTCATCGAAAGATAGCTTCTCAGATGGATTCTCAGTTTGGATACTAGGGAGTTTAGTGTCATCAAATGTTACATTGACACTTTCCATCATCTTCTGTTCATCAATCACATACACCCTGTATGCTCTCATTGAATAACCAATAAAAATTGCTTCAAATGCTTTGGTATCAAATTTACCACCTTGATCATCACCTTCTTTAAGCACAAAGCACTTTGCCCCAAATACATGAAAGTATTTAAGTGATGGTTTCTTATCAGCCATAATTTCATAGGGTGTCTTCATTTGATCTTTATTGATTTGAGTTCGATTCTGGGTATAGCACGCAGTATTGATAGCTTCAGCCCAAAAGTACAATGGAAGTCTTGATTCACTTAACATAGTATGTGCAGCTTCAATCAAGGTTCTATTCTTTCTTTCCACTACCCCATTTTGTTGAGGAGTTCTTGGAGCTGAGTATTGTCTGGTTATACCCTTCTCAGTGCAAAAGTCATTTAGAACTGCATTCTTGAATTCAGTTCCATTGTCTGATCTTATTGCTCTCACTGGATACGTAGAATCTCGCTCAATTAATTTGATGTGATCAATCACCAGTTGTGGAGTCTCATCTTTAGAATTCAAAAATAGGACCCATGTGTATTTTGAAAAATCATCAACAATCACTAGAGCATATCTCTTCCTTTACATAGACATCACATTAACTGGACCAAACAAATCCATATGAAGTAATTGTAATGGTTCAGTTATTGAAGATGTGTGAGTGCTCCTGTGACTTGCCCTTTTTAGATTGCCTTTTTGACATGCATCACAAAGTCCTTCTTGAGTGAATTCCATTGAAGGCAAACCTCTCACCAACTCTCTTTTAACCAAAGAATTCATTGTCTTAAAATTAAGATGAGAAAGTTTCTTGTGCCATAGCCAACTCTCATCATTAGATGCTTTAGTGTAGAAGCAAGTTATTTCTTCAGTGCTTCCTGAGTTCATATTGGCTACGTACAGATTGCCTTTTCTAACTCCTGTCAGTTGTGGCTTTTCATGTCTCTTGTGTGAAATTAGACAATTCTTCTTGTTGAAATAAACTTCATAACCTTTGTCACAGAATTGACTGACACTGAGCAAATTGTGCTCAAGTCCTTTCACAAAAGAGACTTCATCAATGATAACATTTCCAGCTTCAAGTCTACCATATCCATCAGTTCTACCTTTGCTGTTATCTCCAAAGGTAACTACTGGGCCGGCCTTCTCCACCACATTTGTCAGCAGGGTTCTGTCACCAATCATATGCCTCGAACATCCACTGTCCAAGATCTAGGTCACTCGTTCAACCTGCTCAACACCCTGCAATGACAAATGAATTAAACCTTCTTCAGGACCCAAATTTGATTGGGTCCTGCGGATTTAAAGTATTGACCTTTATCAGGCAAAACAACATCTTTAATTTTAACATCTTTAGTCAATAAACATTTAACCTTATAAACAGATTTGAAAATCTTTTGTTTTATCTTGGGTATCCATGTTTCTCTAGCAGCAATAACACTTGTGTCATTGACTGGACATTTGACCTGGTAAACATTCTTGGTAACCTTTTGTTTAGGCTTAGGTACAAATGTCTCTCTCCTAACTTGAGGAGGAAAAGCAGTCTTTGATCGAACATTATTGTTCCTGTTCATGTGATGTCGAGGAGAATTCTGTTTAACACATGCATAACTACCATTAAAATAAGCACGCATACTGTTAAAAGCACAAGACATACAATTGATAACATCACATGCTTTATGATTAGAATCAATGATAGGCATGGTATTTTTCTGTTTCAACTTATTACCACCTAATCCAGTCTTAGAAGAACTAGCTGATTCAACAACTTTGACTGACACTTTAGGTACATCTTTCTTTGATGAAACATTCGTTGTATTAGTGTCCTCAACTGATTTAGCCTTAACAAAGACTGTGACATCTTTCTTGAATGAAACATTCTTTGTATTAGTGTTCTTAACAGTTTTATCCTTAACACATTTATCCTTAACAAAGACTGTGCCATTAGCACTATCCTCATTTCTTATTTCTTCTTGGATAACCATAGAAAGAATATCTGGTGGACCAGCATCAGATTTTTTAAATAGAGGTTCTTTAACATTTTTGAGCACATGTGGTATTCCCCTTTCTTTAGCACTAACAGGGTTAGGGGAATTTATGCCCAACGATCCAACAGCTTTATTGTAACCATACCCTATACCTGTTGTTCGTTCTACAACTTGATTGTTAAAGAACTCTTTGGAAACTTTAACAGAATTATAACAAGCCCTGATCTGTGTTTCAAGTTCTTTAATCCTGATGTCTTGATCAGCAATCCTATCAACTTGTTTTACCATGTATTCTCCTAACGACTTATCTCTGTAGTTAAGTCGAGCTATTTCTTCTATATTCTTATCTTGATTAATCTGCACTTTTTTTAAATCTAACACTTCATTTTCAAGTTTAGTGTTAACAAGACTTATTCTCTCGTACCCTTTTTGTGCATTAGTCAAGCAATTACGTAAACTATGAATTAACTCAGCATCAGTAAGAGTTACCGGTATGGTGTAATAAGTTGATGATTCAGCATTTGCCACCAGTGCAAAGTTTCCATATTCTTCATCTTCACTATCTGTGTCATCCCAGATTTTACCAGCAGCTACATAAGCTCTTCCAGTCTTCTTCTTTTCAGAAGTATAATCTTTCTTCTGTGCTTGCTTGGGTTTCTGACACTCAGTAGCAAAGTGTCCCAACTCATTACAGTTGAAGCAACGAATCTTGCTTCTGTCAACAGTTCCAGTTTTGTAACCTCCCCTGTACTAGAGGATGAAGAACCTCCTCTCTGAAATCTGTTATTTGACTTAAACCTGAACTTTGGATTTCTTCTGAATCTGAAGTTACTGAATTGTCTCACCATCATCGCCATAGATTCATCTTCCAATTGATCCAGCTCTTCAAGTGAATAAAATTCTCCACCATCCTGAGTAGCTGGTGTTTGGCCATGTTCCACTTCAGTTTGTTCCTTGTTGAAGCTGTTAGGTTGAACAACTTTAGCTTCCACTTCCTTAGGAACCTCAACTACTAGAGCTGTAGAAGAATTTGCCATTCTGCCTTTGCCAGAGAATTCCTTCTGCTGTACTTGTTCTAATTCATATGTTTTCAGAACACCAAACAGCCTTTCAAGAGCAATCTTAGTTAAATCTCTAGATTCTCTGATGGCGGTGATTCTATGCTCTAAGTGAGTAGGCATAGTCAATAAAAACTTCATGTTGATCTCCTTCTTGGTATATTGCTTGCCATGAACTTGCAAGTTGTTGATTATTTTGTTATACCTTTCGAACACTTCCTGAATACCTTCATTATGGCCAGCTCTAAAGTGTTCATATTCAGAGGTCAAAATTTGAAGTCTATTTTCCTTTACTTCATCAGTCCCTTCATTAATGATCTCAATAGTTTCCCAGATGTGCTTAGCAATTTTACAATTTCTTACATGGCTATACATTACAGCATCTAGGGAATCTAATAGAATGAGTCTCAAATTTTTATCCAATCCAGCTTCCTCTTTTTCTTCAGCGGTAAAGTTCTTAGGGTCCTTTGGATAGGATTTTGCAGGTATTGTTACAACTCCATTTGTAACCGTTTCAGCATCATGTTGGATAGGAATTACTGGTCCATTTTTCAAAACCCACAAGAATCTTGAATTTGCTACATCAAGAAATAACTCCATTTTGTTTTTCCACATGTCATAGTTATCTTTATTAAAGATAGGAATTTTAACATTGCCTTTGGCTGACATGATGAATTTTTAAGAGAGTTAAAAATTCGAGCTTGAATTTTTGATTGAGTAAAATTAGGATCTTGATTTGTGTATCAATCAATAGGCTCTGATACCAATTGTTAGGTCCGATAAGATTGTAGAAGGGGGGGTTGAATACAATCTATACCATTTTCTCGAAATTTATTCGTTAAACAATTTTCACTTAAATGAATATTTTGTGCGGAATAATATAACACAAATTTCAAGTTGAATATAACAATATATTAACTTGATGGGTGTTACAAAATCAGTCCAAACGATTATCAAGTAATTAATAACTAATTAGAAAATTCAACATGAACTTTGATAATTTAGTTAATAAAAATCAATATATCAATTTGTGAACTAGGAAACTTAATTCGCTAGTAGTACAAGAATCACAAGTAAACAAGTTCCAATGGATAAAATATTACAACTGAGATGAACTTGAATTTACAGAATTAAATTTGTAAGTGTTCTTGAGCTTGAGAGAGAGAGATGAGCTGCTGTGTGTAATATTTCTGTATTGCTTGACTGACTGCATTCCTTCTGCATTCTGCTGTTTTATATAACACAGCCATAGTCATATTACTTTGTTTTAACTGATATAACAATCAGTTAACACTAATATGACAATCGGTATGACTATCAATTGAATGTAATATGACTGTCCAGTTTAAATATAACTTTCGGTATAACTATCCAGTGAATATAACATTCGGTATTACTATCCAGTGAATATAACATTCGGTATTACTATCCAGTGAATATAACATTCCGTATTACTATCCAGTGAATGTAACATTCGGTATTACTATCCCTTGAATGAAATATGACTATCCAGTTGAACTGTATATGACTATCTCCTTTTGAACTGTATATGACTATCAGTATAACTATCTATTGATAGTTATATTATCATATTTTTCAGTTTATAATTAATTAAACGATTTATAAAAATCATTTAATTAATTATTTCTTTTTCATATTAATTCTTATTTAATTAATCTAATAATCACTTTAACAAATATATTAATTCTGATAGAATTAATTTATTTATTAACTTAATTACTTGATTTAATCAATTAAAGTAGAATTAACATAAATTCTTTAATAGTCAATACTTCACTACGAACCACGTAATTATGATAAGGAACATATACTGGAACGATGTTGACGCTCGATGTACTGTCTGGTTCATGAACGACTAACTCCAATCTCTGTTCTTCATCGTGACTTTAACACTTTGGTCTTTTTATACTCTTCACTCTCATCAATCATTCGGTACTGAAATTGTTTCTTATCACTTATAGAAATCTCTGTCCCTTAAATGAATCCATGTGTTTCAATGCTACCTGGAGGCTTGATCAGATATCTGAATCTTCTTCCAGTGTAAAACATCAAAACTATAGATTGACTTGTTGATTTTTCTTCTGACGGTTATCATCTTTTGAGATTCCTGTGACAGTTGATATTATTTACTTATTACAATCTAGTTTAATTGGATTAGGATCCTCGAACTACAAATAGGCTGAGTCATATTCCTTTCAGAAATCGGAAATACACAACCAACCAATGCATAGATGTTACAAACCATCATGGACCTAAAGAAAAAGATCGAGGGGAATAGCGAGCAAGAGTTGAGCGGGTCACCATTCACCTCGAGACTAGAGGCTGAACCCCGACAAAAGGACATCAAACATCACAGCTTTAATCCTTTCGACGGGTTAGGAGATCCGGAAGAGCATCTCAGCTACTTTGATCAGTTGGCTCTGCATTACGAGTACAATGATCTAACAAGGTGCCGCTTCTTCGCCGTAACCCTCCGCGGGAATACTCAAAGATGGTTCTGTAGGATATCCGCCAGATCCATAGATACTTGGCTGGAATTCAAAAAATTATTCCTGAATAAGTTCAAGGCAAACCAACAGCACGAGGTTCATACCGTGTTTCTAGAGACTATTGCACAGCGCAACGGAGAAACCTTGCAAGACTACATTGACCACTTCAAGGAAGCCGTCAACAAAGTTGTCTGTGTTAATGAAACAGAAGCACAACTTACGGGAAATCATAAATTACAACACATAAACCGCTACCAGACAAGCAAGGTACATATGGTTTTTCCTATACAATTTTGCTTTTTCTTTTTAAACACAAATACACAAAAAACGGTTCATATTCCTTTTCCCCCAAAAAACAAGAAAACACTAGAATCATAAACCAAAACAACCCCTTTTTATCCATTATATACAGACATATATACATACTACATCCACGAACACATACCATAAATCATAGTTTTACGAAGAGCCAAACCTCGATAACACAAACAATAAAACCACTAAACTAAACAGATTACAGATTAACACCCCTTGACATAGTCAGATCCGGAACAAAAGAAAACTACATGTAAACCAATATTATGAACTCAAAACCCATTCGCAAACATATGCTACAAAAAGAAGAATGAAAAAACGAATCGAACAAAACCCAATCGGAAACAGGAATCACAAAAGAAAGAATGACAGAAAAGATAAAAGAATACCTTGAATAAGGAGGAAGGAAAAGGCTTCAATGGCAGAACTTTGCAACAGCAATCGCACGAGCACAGTAAAAACTCGAAGAAGACAAAAGAAAACAAAGAAAAAAGTGGTGGAAAACAGTAAAAAAGTATCAGAAATACTGCACAACTCCACCTTTTAATTGCGTGAGGCGCGTGTAACAAGGGTTAAAAACCAACAACAACACATGGACAAATGCAATTGGGCCACGTCAGCTACACAGCCAACAACAACTGCCTCGAACTGACCATTTGGTAATAACTTCCCACTTTCTCTTTTTCTCTCATATCCCAAAGGTTACTTCACTCGTTAATACGCACCAGTACTTATCATTTTACACATTATTGGCATTAAATATTATTCTTTCATTTATTTCAATTCACAGTTATTAGCAGAATTAGCATTTATTCCACAAAAAATAACGCATATCAAACAAAAACGTTTCAACTTCAAACCCGTCAAGCACCATTTACCACCACAAAAAGCAAAAAACTAAAAACTTCTGTCCGCTTGGGGGGCACAATTTTACAAATTTTTTCTAACTCCTAAGTGTTGTCCGCCAACACTTGGGGGGCACAATTTTACAAATTTTTTCTAACTCCTAAGTGTTGTCCGCCAACACTTGGGGGGCACAATTTTACAAATTTCTTCTAACTCCTAAGTGTTGTCCGCCAACACTTTGGGGGCACATACCACAGCCTTTCTCAATGTATTTCCTGAATAGCAAATTTTTTCTGCTCCCCCTACCCGCTAAAGCGCATAGAGGGAGTGGGGGGCAATGATAGGTACCCGCTGTAAGGCCGGCCCGCTCGTCGGACACGTGCCCGCGAGTAGATGCCCGCTAATAGCAAAGTACTTATCTTCTAAAAACACAATTCTGGAGTACTTAGCAAAGTATATCTAATTTCAAAAGTATCAAGATCTCGAATTAAATACTATTTCAACAATACAGGTCACAAAATAAAGAATATTCATAAATTGCACTTCAAGCTATCATTAAGATATTATCTCTCTTATATTAAACCACTTGCACAAAAATATCTTGCTTTATCCACTTGCACAAAGGTATCTTGTTCCATAAGACAGGGAAACAATATAATACTCAAGGGGACACAAGGACACCCAATTGCAACAGACAAGCTCTGACTAAAGTAGCTCAGTGGCAGAATCAAGGTATGTCAGGAGGGGACACCAATCACTGTTCCAATAGTGGCTCACTGTAGCTTTAACGGCACAACTAGTGGGCAACAGTGATTGGGAAACCCAGCCTATAAATACCCCATTCTACACACAAACAAGGAAGAATCTTAGAATAAAAAACTCTTACAATACAAAAGCTCTCTACACACTCTTCACATTCGATACATTCTTACCAGCCTGATTATTATTATTTCCGATTACTGATTCTTACACCGGAGGTGCTTGACGGCCACCACCCCCGGGCAACCATTGTTTTGCAGGCACCCAAACTCAGGTGAAACATACCGGAACAGTGATCGGAAGCCTATAATCAGCCGTGAGGATTATCATGATGTATATATAATTTTACACCTTAATCTTCTAAGATTTTATTGGACATGTACAAAATAATTAGCATGCTATATATTACCAAAGAACGTTGAAAAATTAAGGAAAAGTTGTCAGTTTGATATCCTACAAGAGTTAGAGAAGGAAAAAAAATAAGAAAAGTAGAATAGCAGTACGAACGAATCGAACCAAAAAAAAAAAAGAGGAGTAGAATAGCAATACAAAGGAGTCGAACCCTGGCTGCTGGCTACAAAACTCAACATCAGACCATCCAAGCTACAGCCAAAATACACGTAGAATGCCTACTACACATGTCATATCACGAATTCAGGGGGGGCCATGGACCCCTCTAGACCCCCCTTGGATCCGCCTCTTCCCCTTATGACCTTATCTCATTGACGGATGTTTTCAGTTATATGAAACTAGTAGTAGTAGTAAGTTTTAGTTATTATGGATTTTTCTCAACGGTTTCTATTTCATGGACTTCTACTTGAAACTATAATTTGGTTGCTAGGTGGTATTAGAGAAAAATTATATCCGTTTTATTTTCAGAATTATATCTATCGCAAATTGTCCCTACATTTATAATATGTAATATATTCTAATATAATATATTACAAATAATTTTATAAATTAAAAAAAATCTAGAAATAACATTTTCTGTGCTCCTATTATCAGCTATAGGCCTCGTTTGGAAAGAACATATAAGTTACTTATTTCGGAAAAAAAATTGTATTTACATACTTTTTCTTAGAGAAAAATGTGTATGGAAAGTTAAATATTCGTTATGTTACAAAAATAAGTTACTTATTTCAGAAAAAAATACATATTTACATATATTTTTCAAAATAAGTAACTTATTTATGAAAAATAAGATTTCTCCAGACCATAATCTAGTAGACTTATTTTCAGTTACTATTATTCAAGTACAGAGCTTACACTAAACTATTCTGGTAACGAACTCACCACAAACTAGGGAATGAATGGATTACATTACTATTAGGAAATTCGGCTTAAACACTTTACATTACGACTTTACGAGTACTAAGAACATCTCCAACGCAGCCCCTCCCTTACCTATAATCTGCAACGTTGGAAGCTTTTAAAGGTTTTTCCCCAAAAAATCATCTCCAACCATCCTCCCCCTTCCCTAAAATTTTTAGGTGAGAGAATATAGAACCCCTTATTTGAGGGATGAAAATTGCCCCCTATATGCTGCCATGTCATCTCCCGCCGCTCTCTACTGCAATTTTCTCCCACCGTGTTCAGCGTGTGTGTATATACGTGCTCTATCTGTGAAGCAGATGTGTCCAGCTAAATTTCTTTTTTTTGGTTTCCCATTTTGTTTTGTTACTTCATTTATGATTTTATTATAACATGTTAATGATTTAAAATTTAATATTGGGTAAATGAAGGAGGTATAAGTAGTTGAAAAAAATCACATAAATTGTTGTAAAATTCTAGTATTTTCTAAAATTATATTTAGAATTTTTAAATAAAAAATATAGAAATTAATTTTAAAAAACAAGTATTTTATAAAATTATATCGGGTAATATGACTGTTATAATATAACCGTTGGCTTTTCAAATTTCAAAAAACTAATTAAATATACGTTTGAAAATATAGGGTACCAATATAGATGATATGGGCTAAAAATAAGCCCTAAAGACACATTTAATGTGACATTAATTAAACCCAAGATGGTCCAAACGTGGGACCCACCAACAAGGCCCAAACCCTGTATTAAATATTAATTTCGTAATTAACTCAGCAAATAAGAGTTAAATAAGGATACTACTCCTACTAGACTTAGCCTCCAAGGCATCCAATTCGATATGCAAACAGACTCCTACAAGGAAGGAGTCTAGAACCTTCCCCAAGGCGGTGGCTTGCCCACCAAGTCTCGAAATCCTACCATAACTCTAGGGCTTCTCAAGGTACGTAGGCATCTTGTGAAGGCAGATTCAGCCAAGAACACAAGAGTAGCCATTAAAGCATGAAGCTCGCGAACCCTAGTATTAATTACATACAAACCCTAGCCGCAATTTAACAACCTAGTTTTTATTCCACAACATTTGGCGCCGTCTGTGGGACGACAACATCAACCATGGTTCAAACACGAAGAACAACATCAACCTCGACTGAGGCCATACCCCTTAGCTCTGCTTCACCTGCCACTTCTGATCTGCCTATCACTACTGAAGAAGGACAATTGCCCCCATCAACAGGGGTGATCATTCAACCTCCAGTCTCTCAACCCCCAGGGATGACTCCCCATGTTGAGGGAACTCTACCAGTGGTCATCCATCAAAGCCAAGAAGCTAACCCTCTTCAGATGGTGGTTTCTCCTCTTGATAACGTTAATCGTACGCTACCCCCAGGGGTACGGATCCATACTATGGATCTCCCCGCGAATACCAACCCGATTTATGGTCTGCCCAACTACCCTCCTGCTACCTGAGGTGTTGGAACAAGCGGTCATGCTCTGCTGATTCAGGAGCCTCCTTATAATAGGGGGTTGGGCCGTGATCAGGAATATGATAACTACTCTGGCCCCTATACTGACGACTCGTCATCTGAGGACGATGATCATGATGAAGCCCCGAGGAGGCGACGTGCTAGCAAAGAACCTCTAAGGAGGACACGAAGTATCCATGATGGACCCCCTTTAACAAATGCTGAGAGGATAAGTGCTCATGAGGTCGAGATCTTAAAGCTGAAGGACGACATGGCAAGAGAGCAGACAAGACAAAATCAAAATCGACCCCCTCCGACTACAGGAGGGATTCCCCTTATTGATTTGGAAAGGCCTTCAAGGAGGCAAAGAAGGGCTGACGCCCTAACTGGAAGAACAACAAGGGTGGAAATCCCAAAGGCAACCCAAGGATCTGATGCCACTTGGGGATCCTGATGATCCCACACCCCCGTTTACTGAGGAGGTGATGAATGCCCGTATCTCAAAGAAATTCAAGATGCCGACAATCAAGGCTTATGATGGAACGAGTGATCCCGAAAATCACGTCAGGACATTCTCAAATACACTGCTGTTACAGCCTGCAAGTGATGCCCTAAAGTGTAGGGCATTCGCTCAAACCCTGTCGGGCATGGCTCAAAGATGGTATAGCCGGTTACCTGTGAATTCGATTGGCTCTTTTAAAGAATTGAGCGATGCTTTTGTTAGCCAATTCATTAGTGGGAGAGTTCATAAGAAAAGCTCTGCATCCCTTATATATGTGGTGCAGGGGAAGAATGAAAATCTAAGGGATTACCTCAAGCGATTCACTAAGGAGACCCTAAATATTACTAACTTGGAAAACAAGGTGGCAACGGCAGCCCTAGAGCATGGAACCACTGATCTATTCTTTAAAAGGTCTTTGGAAAAGCATCCCCCTGAGAATATGGCTGAACTCCAGCGAAGGGCTGATAAGTATATTAAAGCTGAGGATAGCATGAAGAAATAAGCTACAGCAGGTCATGGAGGGGGTAATAACGACTTTAAGAAACGAAAGCAAGAGCAAGAGTACGATGCGAGGGACAAATATCCCCAAACTAGCAAGGACTCTGACTCTGCTCTAGGATCGAGGTTCGCTGATTATGCAAGGTTGAACACTCCCAGGAGTCGAATCTTGTTAGACATTAAGAAAGATAAAGATTTTCGATGGCCGAAGCCACTCAGGGGTGATCCCTCAAAGAGAAACAAGAATCAGTATTGCAGATTCCACAAGGATGTGGGTCATAACACTGATGATTGCAAGCAACTCAAAGATGAGATCGAGTTCTTGGTCCGTAGAGGGAAGCTGAGCTACTTCACTAAGGGTGAAGATCGTGGTAATCAGAGAAGAGAGTATGATAGGAGCGACGATGATCAAGATCGCAACTGAAAGGCAGAGTGTGTAAACTTGTAACACTATAACTAATGTAACTCAACTAAAGGAAAAGATACTTAACCAGAAGACAATCAAGAACAAGAAGTCACAAAGAAATCAACACTAAATGAAGACAAGGTAATTGATACAATTCAACATGTTAACTACGATCAAGCCAAGAAGAAATCATTGAGAGAAGTTCAAGTCAAAGTTGTTCATGCCTCAGTGATTTGAAAAGCCAAGAATCAAGATCATAACTATCAATATCAATAAGACTAATTGATTTCAAGTGAACAAGAAGGAAAGCAAATATTGGAAAGCCACATTTCTAATTGGATATGGTAATTTATTCAAGAAGCAAAAACACTATCAAGACTAGTCACTTATGAACCAGACCAGTGCATCAAGTGTCAGGACATTGATAGCAATTTTATGTCAGTAATAAAGATCCATGTTCAAGAGCTTGGTGAAGAATAAAGAAGACATGAAGATATCACAAGTTCAAGATGTGCATTGAAGTTTCAAGTTGAAGACCAGAATATTTTCTAAGTACTAAATATTCTAGATGACCAAGTAGAAGTTTCTAAGTAGAAGTTCTACTTAGAAATTCGAGATGGCTAAGTAGAAATTCTCAAGTAGAAGTTCTACTTAGAGTGCAGCTTCAACATGACACATGGCATCTTCTGATTGGCAGATTTCCAAGCTTTCAAGATAAGGCAAGATTTATGTGGACATCATTGGGCCACGTATATCTTAGTCTTTGAAGACTACAAGACATAGATTACATGTAGTATAAATAGAAGTACTTGTGTAATGTTTTAGCTAGTGAGCAATTCTTGAGAGAAACACTTGTAAAAAAGAGAGAGTGCATTCACAGAGCTTAGTATCATTCACTTCTCTCTGAACTTCTGTTATACTTTGTAATGAATGTTGTAGCAACCACTTCAAGTTATATATAAGACATATATTCCTTGAATCTGTGTGTTCGTTTATTGCATCGTATTTATTGCTTCTCATATTTGAAAAGTTGTATTCACCCCCCCTCTACAACACATTTGGACCTAACAGCAACCCACAGCCCCGAGGGCCAGTAATCAACATGATCTCAGGAGGCCCAACCGCGGCCGGGACAACAAAGAATTCCCGAAAGGCTTATACCAGAGAAGTGATGCACATTGTTGGAGAAATGCCTAAACGTGCAAAAACTGAGGTAGTAATCAGGTTCGATGATTCAGATCTCGAAGGGGTAAAGTTCCCCCATGACGAACCGCTGGTCATAACTCCTATGATTTGAAATTCAGAGGTGAAGCGAGTCTTGATAGACAATGGAGCTTCTGTGGATATCTTGTTTCATGACACATTTATAAAGATGGGGTATAATGACTCTCAATTGACCCCCTCCAACATGCCTATATACGGATTTAATGGAGTAGAATCTAAAGTTGAGGGAACTATTCAGTTGCCCGTCACCATCCGACAGAAGCCTATAGACGCCACTCAGATGTTAACTTTTTGGTTATCAAAGCATCTTCTACTTACAATGCCATCCTTGGGTGGACTGGACTCCACTCTTTTAAGGCTATGGCCTCTACCTATCACATGAAGATCAAGTTTCCAACCAGGAATGGTGTAGGTGACCAGAAAATGGCTAGGAGCTGTTATGTAGCCGCGTTAAGGCCTGATGGAGTCGGGGGGCAGGTCCTTCCGATTGAATACATTGATGTCCACAGTGATAAGGTACACCAAGAAAGGCCAGCAGAGGACATCACACATAAGCCTCGGACAGCCGTCAAGGCTAAGGTGTTAACTGACTTCGTGGTTGAATGTACCATTGGCAACCAAGAAGTCGGGGGCAGGAGATAGTACCCCAAGCAGGAAGTGAACTTAAGAATAAGAATTAGGTGACCAGAAGGAGTAGTGGGTGCTCTATTTTGATGAAGCATCAAAAACAAAATCAAGTTGGTGCAGGCCTAGTCTTGCAAAGCCCCGATGGGTTCAAATTATCCTAGTAGGACTAAGTTTCATATTTATCTAGTAGAAGTAGAAATAAGGTTCGTTGAAACCATTGTAGAGCATGTTGCTCCGAGTAGGACAGTAGTACTCTATGTAAGGGTTGAACCCATCTCAAGTTATTAATGCAATTTTGTTTTCCGTTCATTTCTTATGTGATTTTATTTATGTACCAAGCACCCGATGTGTGTAAGTCGAAGATGACCAAGTACTGAAAATAAAAGAACATATGAATGAAAACTGTAACGCCCCAATTTCCCATTACTACAAATGTACTTTTATATTAAATTATTGGATTTAATAAATAAAATGAAAATTTTCTTTTTTTATACAGGGAAATTTTGGAAAATTTCGACATGAAGTGTTCGTATTTCGGACTATCCACCTGTATTTAGAATCAAACCCAATCTCAAACAAATACCAAAAACAAATCTAAATATTAATAAAAAAATCAACACAAGTTCAACCTGTCCTAATCGACCAGGTGAACCATACTAAACTGCCCTCTCGATCAGAGCAAAGATCGGCATCACAATACCAACTAAAAACATAAACCTTGAAAACAAAATAATGAAAAATAAATACAACCCCACTACTAACCCGGATCTCTAACAGGTAGTGGTATGAAACAAGCAAATACTAACTAAGTTATTACATTACATTGCAAAATCCTTAATTTAAAAGTTACATGCACTCCACAAATATAAATACATCTAGCTGTCACTATTACATCTAAACGTGACGATTTACTCAAAAGCCCAACCTGATACTGGAGCTGTACTAGTATGTCTAGAAATCCACAATGAGCACTTCTCCTGATAAAGCTTTTAGTAAGTATCCTCTTCTTTCTTAGCTGAAAGGGTTTAGAAACAACAGCAATAAGTGAGCCAAATGCTCAGCAAGTAACAATATAAAAAAAATTGCAACCGAGATATGGGTAAGACAATATAAGAATCATTCTGTGAGCTTTTCCACTACTTTGAGAATTTTATAAATTCATCTCAGGGAGAGATCCATTCTCCGTTTAAATCATATTTTATTTTCAAAACATTAAAGTTAAATTGAGTTTTTCATTAAAACCGGACAATACGGGTGATCAGCCACGTAAAGTCCCCCTTCCTTTGAAATTGGGTTCCAAATTAGGCAACACATTGGCCTTTAAAGCTGGACTAGGGGAACCACCCCTAACCTCTTACGCTAAATAAAAAGTGCTGGACTAGGGGAACCACCCCTAGCCTCTTACGCTAAATATTTTAATAATTAAAGGTTTAAAATTTAACCAAAACGAGTTTCGATAAACATAACTCTTATATAATAATTCAGGGTAGGAAGATATTCTGTTCAGTTTAAAGAATAAAGAACTCAATGTCACGTGAGAAATCCAGATTAATTATTTAAGATCTACAAGACAGGGTTCAAGGATGATTCACAAATATTTAAAGATAATGGTTTATTAATCTCTTGTCATTCTAGAGGGGTAATTCAAGGTGGTGTCAAACATGATATAGCTCGAGGAAAAAAATAGGAATTTAAGCAATAAGGGAAATTAATTAATTAAGGACATAATAAGAATTAGGGATTTAGAGTTTAGTTTCAGGTTTATAAGGTGTATGTAAGAACCCCAAATTTTGGATATAATTAAAACTTTTTATTAAGTAATGATAAAATGAGGAACAATGATTCCGACAACAAGGTCACCAGCTCTAATGAATGGTGGTTTCAAAGAACAATGATTGTAATGAATGGATATTGCTTTGGACAATAGTCCTGATGCATTGGTATATTGGTATATTCATGCAAACTTTTGTGCATTTAATGAATGCATCTAGCCAGTCATGCTCAAATACTGTTGCTAGTTCAAACATCAAGAAAAAGCATGTGAGAGCCAAGACTGTCAGTCCTCCTAAAGTTAGGAGTGACAAACCTTCTCCTAAGACTGACAAATCTGTCAAGTCTGAGAAAGGAAAGGAGATAGTCGAAAGCTCTAGTAATGTTAAGAAAAGTGCATCTCCTGTTGTTAAATCTGTTGATTCTCGATCTTATCGAAAAGCCGGGCCCAATCAAAGTTGGGTTCCGAAGAATGTCTAACCAATCTGTCATTGCAGGGCGTTAAGCAGAATAGAAATAAAGTTATATGGGTGCAAGACAGTGGAGCATCGAGGCATATGACTGGAAACAAGTCCCTGCTTACAGAGTTGGTTATGAAAGCTGGCCCTTATGTTACCTTTGGAGATGACAGCATAGGTGTGACTAAGGGATATGGAAAACTGAAGACTGGTAATGTCATCATTGAAGATATTTCCTATGTTGAGGGACTGAAGCACAATCTGTTGAGTATCAGTCAATTCTGTGATAAAGGTTACGAAATTGTCTTCAACAAGAAAGGTGTATCAATCACTCACATCAAGGAAGTCTCATTGGCTTTGAGAGGAGTTCGAAAGGCAGATCTTTTTGTTGCAGACATGGATTCAGCAAATCAGAATGAGGTCACCTGTTTCTACAGCAAAGCCTCGGATGATGAAAGCTGGTTATGGCACAAAAAGCTATCTCACTTAAACTTCAAAACGATGAATGCTCTCGCGAGGCGAGAATTGGTGAGAGATCTACCTCAAATGGAGTTCGCTCCGAAAGGACTCTGTGAAGCTTGTGAAATGGGAAAGTCGAAGCGAGCATCGCATAAAAGCAAAGAAATTTATAGTATTACTGAGCCTCTGCAACTTCTTCATATGGATTTGTTTGGCCCAGTGAATGTCCTATCTTTGTCTAGGAAAAGATATGCATTGGTAATCGTGGATGACTTCTCCAAGTATACATGGGTATTGTTCGCAATGACGAAAGACGAAGTACCTTTCTTAATCATTGATCACATCACTCAAATTGAGAAAGTTTCAACACTTACTGTGAAGACGATTAGATCAGACAATGGCACTGAATTCAAAAACGCAGTGCTGAATGACTTCTATGTATCTAAAGGAATACGTCGTCAGTATTCAGCCTCGAGAACTCCACAGCAAAATGGAGTAGTTGAAAGGAAGAATAGAACTTTGGTTGAAGCAGCAAGAACTTTGTTGTATGATTCAAAACTTCCTTTATACTTCTGGGCCGAAGCAGTGAGTACCGCTTGTTACACTCAAAATAGAACCTTGATTATAAAAGATAAAGAAAAGACACCATGTGAATTAATGAACAACAGAAGACCAACAATCAAATACTTTCATGTCTTCGGAGCAAAATGCTATGTGCTTATAGATGATGAAAATCTAGGCAAGTTTGCAGCAAAAGCTCGTGAAGGAATCTTTGTTGGTTATTCCACAGATGTGGTGGCAGCTTATAGAGTGTTCTTAGTGAATGATCGAAAAGTGACTGAAAGCTATAACGTCAGATTCGACGATACCAAACTCCCATCAATTTCTAGAGATTCTAGTGAACCTGAGTCCCTAAAATTTCAGAATCTGGACTTAGATGAACTTGAAGATAAACCTGAGTTAGTTGTCCCATTAAATGTTCCAAGTGTACGTGAAGAACCTGAGTCTAGTGAACAAGCTAATTCTACAAGATCAGAAGAGACTTCTTCAGTACGAACTGGCAATAACTCAGGGGGAGTAAATAGCAGCTCAAGGACAACTGTTCAAGGCTCGAGACGAGTTGACAGTAGTTCTGTAGGAGCTGGCACTAACTCAGGTGGAGTTAGTGAGAATAATCAAAGTAGTCAGCACCATAACTCAGAAAGTCAAGCTGAATCATCAAGACAATTTCCAGGAGAACGGGTATGGAATAGAGATCATCCGTTTGAATTAATTATTGGTGATCCAGATGCTGGTATGACTACTAGAAGAACTGCAAGAGCTAACCTGGCTAATATTTCCTTATATTCTGGGTTCTTATCCAAGCTTGAACCTAAAGAAATAGAAGAAGCTCTTGGCGATGCTGATTGGGTGATTGCAATGCAAGAGGAACTCAATCAGTTTGAAAGGCAGAAAGTTTGGAAACTGGTACCCCGACCAAAGAACATATCAGTAATTGGAGCTAGGTGGGTATTCAGAAATAAACTGGATGAAAACGGACTTGTAACACGAAACAAGACTCGTTTGGTTGCAAAAGGTTATTCTCAGCGAGAAGGAATTGATTATGATGAAACCTATGCACCAGTTGCAAGACTTGAGGCAGTCAGGATGTTCTTGGCATTTGCAGCACATAAGAACTTCAAGGTTTTCCAGATGGATGTGAAAAGTGCCTTCCTGAACGGAGAGTTAGAAGAAGAAGTGTATCTGGAACAGCCGCCTGGCTTCGTTGATCCAGAACATGTAGATTTTGTGTATCTTCTCTTCAAATCTGTCTATGGCCTCAAGCAATCCCCAAGGCGATGGTATGAAACCCTATCCTTATTCTTAATTAAAAATGGTTTTACTAGGGGAGTAATTGATAAAACATTGTTCTACAAAAATGTAAGAAATGACTTAATACTTGTTCAAGTCTATGTGGACGATATTATTTTTGGGTCATCAAATGAGCGCTTGTGCGAGAAATTTGCCAAGCTAATGCAGGAAAAATATGAGATGAGCATGATGGGAGTGCTGTCCTTCTTCCTTGGATTACAGATCAGTCAGAGAAAAGATGGTATCTTTATCTGTCAATCCAAGTACGTCAGAGATTTACTCAAAAAGTACAATCTAGAAGATGCATCAGCAGCTAAGACTCCCATGGCAACAGCCACGAAGCTTGATGAAGACAAATCAGGTAAACCAGTTGACATCACAAGCTATCGAGGTATGATTGGCTCACTCCTCTATTTAACTGCAAGTAGACCCGATATAATGTTCGCAACTTGTTTATGTGCAAGGTTCCAACCGGATCCTAGAGAATCACATCTCGTAGCCGTCAAGAGAATTTTTAGGTATCTCAAGGGCACACCAAATCTAGGGATTTGGTACCCAAGAGATACAGGTTTTAATCTAATTGGCTATTCGGATTCAGACTATGCAGGTTGCAGGATTGATAGGAAAAGCACATTTGGTGCTTGTCAGTTTCTTGGCAGAAGATTGGTGTCCTGGCAAAGTAAAAAGCAACATACAGTATCTACTTCTACTGCTGAAGCTGAGTACATTGCTGCTGGAAGCTGTGTAGCTCAAATACTGTGGATGAGGAACCAATTGAAGGATTATGGCATGGAGCACAAGAAAATTCCAATTATGTGTGACAACACAAGTGCCATTGCCATAACCAACAATCCTGTAGATCACTCAAGAACCAAGCACATCGACATCAGGTATCATTTCATAAGAGAACATGTCGAGGAGGGGACTGTGGAGCTACATTTTGTGCCCACAATGCAACAAATTGCAGATATATTCACCAAACCTCTTGATGAAGTAACATTCAATAGATTGGTTGGTGAATTGGGAATGCTTAACACAAGTTAGTAAAGCCTTCTATCTGTAAAATCCAGGTTTATGTTTGTATGTGCAAGCTACTTAATCATTATGTGCTTAGACTTTAAAATGCCTAATTAATGATTGTTATAGTTTGCATATGGTTTGTATAAATTCATTGTGTTTTAAGTGTCTTTTATAGCACAAATCTGTGAATTTATGCTTGTTAGATTGCATGATCATAGGGGGAGTTAAATTCATAATATTCTAAATTTTACATGATTTTTAGATGAATTTACCTATGATTTTCATGTAATTAGAGGCCTTAGAATTGAAAATCTTCAAAATTTCGAGTTAGTTTTTATCTCGAAACTCATCTCGAAATTCGACTTGAATTTCGACTTAAGCTATCGGAGTGAAGTTTTGAAAATTCTAAGTCTGGGAAGAATTTCGAGTTGTCTATCTCGAAATTCATCTCGAAATTCGACTTTGAGTTCGAGTTCGAGTTACCAGTGTGCCTAGTTCTATCTTCAAAATATTCGAGATAAAGTCTATCTCGAATTTTATCTCAAATGTTGAGATGAGGTTTCCATTAAGGGAATATTTTGAAAAGAACTAAGAATAACTTCGAGTTAGTCTATCTCGAAACTCAACTCGAATTTCGACTTGATGTTCGAGATAGAGTTCTCAGTTGCTTAAGGGAATTTTTTTTGAGTTACTCCTAACTCGAATCTTATCTCGAAGGTTGAGATTAGGTTTCCATTCAAGATATTTTGGAAAGAATTGAGATTAACTTCGAGTTAGTCTCTATCTCGAAACTCAACTCGAATTTCGACTTGATGTTCGAGATAGAGTTAAACTTATAACTCGAAACGTATCTCGAATTTTCCTTTATTTCTTTTACTGGAGGGGAATTTTCCAAGTCTACAAACCAATCCAGTTCGAGATAAGATTTCCCTGTAGTCTTTGCTGTAAAATTGGTTAAAGTGCTTATTTGTGCTTATTTGTTCGAGTTAACCTCTATCTCGAACTTCATCTCGAAGTTCAACTTGATGTTCGAGATAGAGATGTTCGAGATAGAGTTCGACTTAAGTGTTCCCTGTATGGACTTATTATTTTTCACTCTTTTTAACAGGGACATTTCTGTCATTTCACAATCATCTATATATACATCTCTAACTCGATGCATCATTCACTTTACCTAATTTCATTTTCACAGCAGCCGCTTCACAAAAACAGGGCGATTTCACAAATTACATACCTTTAATCCGTGTTTTTGTGATTAAACTCATACTAATCACGAATTACTGCCAATTTGTTGACTGCTATTCACTGTGTTATCCTTAATTGTTGTGGTGGTGTGTTTAGTGACCGTTCATACACGCGCATATACATACACACGAACATAAATTGTTTGTGTAACTGTTCATAAAACACGATTTCACTGGTATACACACGAATATTCATCTTTATTGAATATTCAGATTTAGTATTGGCTATTGATTGAATCCCGTAGTTTAATTTCTCAAAGGGACTTTTGTTGTTCTTGTTAAATTAAAAGGGATACAATCTTTAATTCGTAAATTACTTGTTTTTCAAAATTAAAAATTTTTTTCACATCTTTTAAAGAAAAACATTTAATTAAAATGGCTCACCAATTTTCACTTGCTAAAAACAATTTTTATAATATTTCTACGGAAATTGGTGATCAACTCCCACGGTTTAAGTTTTGGATACGATTTCTCAATTTGTACTCCAAGGCTAGCCATGCTTTTACTGCTAAACCTACACTAGTACATGATGCTTTACAGCAATTATGGACTAGTGCGGTTACTTTTGGGAGCAAAACAACCCCCTACGGTTTCAGGTTTACCTTAGCGGGTCAGGAATATGAGGTGACTGAAGAAATTGTCAACAGGGTTCTGGGATTTCCAATCAAAGATGTTTATGATGCAAAACCTACAGCGGAACAACGCCTCACTTTCTTTGAAGAAATAGGATGTTATCCTCCGACTGGCCGGATCACTGGAAACATCCAAAAACAATTCTTCCATGTGGAATGGAATTATTTTTTCGAGGCCATCACAAGATGTTTTCGGGCACGCGAAAAAGATTTTCATCAAATTCCAATTCCAATGCAAACCTTTGCAGTTGCCCTAGAAAGAGAACTGGATATAAATTATGGACGCATAGTTCTCTCTGAGATAGTGGCCTCAATGGGATCTCCTGCAAGCAGAGACCTCACTACAACTGATGTTGTCTGCTGGTTTCCTCGGTTCCTACAAATGCTGATTAATGATTTAATACCAAAGGATGCTCTTGCTGTTAGACAGGGATTTCCCAGAAGCCCAACATCTGCACCGCTAGGGATGGGCACTAAGTCACTTTCAACCATTGCTAATCAGGATAAACATCAAGGTAAACATATGTCAATTCCTGAAAATATTCAAATGTGGCTTACATATGATGCAGGAGTTACCAATTTGGAGGCATCATCACAAGTTTCATCACATGCTCAGAATCCATCTGTTCATGATGAGGCATTTGATGAGATTCCTGATGAGCAAAGTGATGATGCACAAGGTAATCAATCAGGTAATCTCTCCCTGCATACTATTCATTACTCCTCCTATGTATCTGATTCCGAGACCCAAGAGACTGCTAACCCGCAGGATCTATCCCAGGGTGAGAGCTATATTTCTGAGCCTGATACACATTCTTATTCTCTTTCACCCCTGTTAACGGAAGTCAGAAAGCCAGCACATGTATATGTAGGAGATGATGAGGAGAGTGAACCCGAAGAGCAGCAACTTATTCGAAAGAAAGCCAAACTTTTTCATGCTGCTACTTCAAAAGTCCAGTCAAACCCTAATGTGTCACACGCAACCACTCCACCTCACGAGGGTGGTTCTCCCCTTAAACAATCTGCACATAGGGATTTTGGTCAGGATTATGTACCTTTTGAAGATCCTGTTGCTTCAAAAGGACATGAAGGTTTAACAACTTCAGCCGTACCTTCACCGGTATGTACTGATGCTGCAAAGAGGATCGGTTCTGATGTCGTACAAGAACACTTTGCAGCCACTCAGCCTGAGATTCCAACTCAGGACATAACAGAAATAGATCCCATAACTGCCAATTATATTGCTTATCCAATTTCTGCAGGTATTGCTTCATACTTTGGATCAATCATTGAAGACATACACGAGCGTGAGACAGGGAGTGTGTGTGAGAGGTTAGGGAGAGAGGGACCTTCATTTTTAAGGCCCGAAACCGAGCGCCAAATACCAACAGAACGAGTATTAGAGCGAGGTCACCTAAACCAAACACCGTCCCTTAATATTGAAAATCTTTATACACGTATGACTTCTATGGAAAATCAGATGAGGCAGTTCGGGCCGACGATGGGGCAGTTCGGGATTAAAATTGGAAACAATCAAAGGGCTCTTGATGACTACGCAGCGCGAATGGCAAGTCAAGCTACAGCTTTTGATGCTTTGACAAACAAGGTCAATGACTTGGGCCATGTTGGTGGTGTCTTGGGAAGCACTCTTAATGAAAGGATGGGGGCAATGGAGTCTACAATGCATACAATGGCAGTGGAGATCAGTAGAATGATGTTCGCAGTCAGGAGTTTTGTGCCCCCGGAGTGTTTCGAGTCGCAACAACCTCCCCCCGATGCTGGTGCAGGTGGTGCAGGTGGTACTAGTGGAGCGGGAGCCTCTGGTTCTGGTTTTGGAGGTTCTTATGCAGCTGGTGGATCTGAAGACCAAGGTGGAGCTCAGGATAACTCACCTAAGGGGGAGAGTGGAAAGGAGACGAGACAGCAGGCAGTTCACATCGAAGAAATTGAAGAACCCGCTGATCTTGTCAAGGAAACAGAAATTGAGCCTGCTGTTGATGAAGAGGCTCTGAGGAGGAGAAAGAGTAAGGCAATGATGGTTGATGAACCATTCGTTGACCTGAGTCATCAGGAAACAGTACAGGAGGTACTTGACTCAGATTCTGATATGGAAGACGTACCTTTGGCACATGCTATAAAGAGATCTTTGAAGGAACAAGGTGGAGGTGCTGGGATGTCTTCCGGAATGCCTGAAGAAATTCCTGTTGATGAGGAAACCCTTAAAGCTCAACAGTTAGCCTTGGAACAAGCTCAGTTCCATAAAATGAAGATGATGCAAGAACGTGCTGCCTTCCTAGAAAAGAAAGTAGAGCTCCAAGGGAAGCAGTATGATCATGAGCTTGCAAGGCTAGCTGATCCCCAAGTTGATCTCGACAAGAGGAGGATAGGACAGAAGTGGGATGAAGCAAGGAAGATAATGATGGGACCCTGTGCAAAAGGAGTTCATAGCAAGGAGGCAGATGATCTGTTCTACAACTTGAATTTGCAGAATCCAATGACTGGGGACTATATAAGTGCATTGAAGAGATTAATTTCTAAAGTCAGGGTTGGATACAATGCAACACTTAAGGAGTGGCAGGTTATTTTATCTTTGGTAGAAGGAGTCCCAACATCTTTCCTATATGTGGATGATCAATTCATAACGAGAAGATCTGCGTCAGAGTTGTTCTTGCTAGCGA
Organism: Saposhnikovia divaricata; assembly: GCA_036435485.1. NCBI lineage: Eukaryota > Viridiplantae > Streptophyta > Magnoliopsida > Apiales > Apiaceae > Saposhnikovia > Saposhnikovia divaricata. The sequence continues at coordinate 66,461,691 of CM071598.1, forward strand.
CAAAAATTCAATACTCTCAATCTGAGGAGCTAAGCATTCTGTATAGGGATCAGTTAATGCAGCTAGCAGAGGACAAGGGTCCAGAATTCTCAGCATATCCAAATTTTGTCCGGATGGTAGTTGACGGAAAGATGAAGAGGGTTAGCATGGAGGAAAATGATCTAATGGAGCTTTCAGTGGAGTCTCTCAAAGCTGTCTATAGACAAATGATGAGTAAGGGATTCGCTTCTGAGCTTAAAGAAAAATCCGTGAAGATCATTGAAAGAGTCATATTCAAGAAGAGCAATGAGGTGTGGAAGTGTGATATCATTGCTCCAAACCCTCTTGATAACGTGAAGATTGAGCCGGAGCTGATGGAGAAGAAATGGAATATTTTCAAGCAATGAAGAATGTAGATGAAGCTCTGACTCTTCCTTCTGGAGCACTGGAACAAGGAGAGATAAGGGAGGCAATTGGTGTTCCAGGAAGTGATAGTGTATACTGGATACACGCTTATGCTGAAGATACAGCTGATGCCTTAGTATTCATAGATGCAGACCAGAATCAAACATTCTTGCATATGAGTAGAAAATGGCTGCTACAGACTCACGATGCTGCATTTCTGGAGAGAGTATTACATGTATTCAAATGGGGCGAAGTGGAAGATATGTATGTGGAAGTAAAGCAGAGACTCATGAGTTACCTGTCTGAGATAGTGGTGGAAAAGAAGCGGATGGAGCGAGATGCGGACAGTGTCAACAATACTGACCGTGTCAAGGGCTACCCTAAGATGATCTATTGTCAGTTTAAAGCTGATAAATCTCATTGGAAACCACAGCTCATAATGAAGAACTTTGAGGACATTCCAAAGATCAGGACTACTCAGGAGGTGGACAAACTCAGAAGGCTTTTCAAACATCCTTATCCAGAGCCCAAGAATCCTCTAGAAATGGAAGCTGTAAGTCTATTGAATGCTAGCTGGAAGCAGCTTCACGATCCAGTGTACAAGAAAGAACAGCAGCAGAAGGAGAAGCGCAGAAGGCAGAAAGAAGAGAAAGACCAAGCTGCTGAAGCTAGAAAGAGGAAACGGAATTAGGGTTAAAGGTCAGAGTGGTGTGAACTTGAAGTTGGAAAAACTTCATGTCTTTCGGTTGCTTTAACTCACTTGAGGAAAATTCACCTTAGAGTGAATCCAATAAGGTGATATAAGTTTGACTAAAAGGTATGAAATAATCCAGGTGATAGGAATCACTCAAATGATCTTTAATTCGAAGTTCGAATTCTGTTTCTAGTTTAAGTTCTTTGTATTGTTTTCAAGTAAATTTCAATTGTAAATTATTCAAGACTGTAATGTTAATTATCTTTTCTCGTCTCATTGTCTAGTTGAGTTATCCTTCATTAATTTGAATGTCATTGTTAGACAATCAAATTGGGGGAGATTGAAAGGCAGAGTGTGTAAACTTGTAACACTATAACTAATGTAACTCAACTAAAGGAAAAGATACTTAACCAGAAGACAATCAAGAACAAGAAGTCACAAAGAAATCAACACTAAATGAAGACAAGGTAATTGATACAATTCAACATGTTAACTATGATCAAGCCAAGAAAAATCATTGAGAGAAGTTCAAGTCAAAGTTGTTCATGCCTCAGTGATTTGAAAAGCCAAGAATCAAGATCATAACTATCAATATCAATAAGACTAATTGATTTCAAGTGAACAAGAAGGAAAGCAAATATTGGAAAGCCACATTTCTAATTGGATATGGTAATTTATTCAAGAAGCAAAAACACTATCAAGACTAGTCACTTATGAACCAGACCAGTGCATCAAGTGTCAGGACATTGATAGCAAGTTTATGTCAGTAATAAAGATCCATGTTCAAGAGCTTGGTGAAGAATAAAGAAGACATGAAGATATCACAAGTTCAAGATGTGCATTGAAGTTTCAAGTTGAAGACCAGAATATTTTCTAAGTACTAAATATTCTAGATGACAAAGTAGAAGTTTCTAAGTAGAAGTTCTACTTAGAAATTCGAGATGGCTAAGTAGAAATTCTCAAGTAGAAGTTCTACTTAGAGTGTAGCTTCAACATGACACATGGCATCTTCTGATTGGCAGATTTCCAAGCTTTCAAGATAAGGCAAGATTTATGTGGACATCATTGGGCCACGTATATCTTAGTCTTTGAAGACTACAGGACATAGATTACATGTAGTATAAATAGAAGTACTTGTGTAATGTTTTAGTTAGTGAGCAATTCTTGAGAGAAACACTTGTAAAAGAGAGAGAGTGCATTCACAGAGCTTAGTATCATTCACTTCTCTCTGAACTTCTGTTATACTTTGTAATGAATGTTGTTGCAACCACTTGAAGTTATATATAAGACATATATTCCTTGAATCTGTGTGTTCGTTTATTGCATCGTATTTATTGCTTCTCATATTTGAAAAGTTGTATTCACCCCCCCTCTACAACACATTTGGACCTAACAGCAACCCACAGCCCCGAGGGCTAGTAATCAACATGATCTCAGGAGGCCCAACCGCGGCCGGGACAACAAAGAATTCCCGAAAGGCTTATACCAGAGAAGTGATGCACATTGTTGGAGAAATGCCTAAACGTGCAAAAACTGAGGTAGTAATCAGGTTCGATGATTCAGATCTCGAAGGGGTAAAGTTCCCCCATGACGAACTCCTATGCTTTGAAATTCAGAGGTGAAGCGAGTCTTGATAGACAATGGAGCTTCTGTGGATATCTTGTTTCATGACACATTTATAAAGATGGGTATAATGACTCTCAATTGACCCCCTCCAACATGCCTATATACGGATTTAATGGAGTAGAATCTAAAGTTGAGGGAACTATTCAGTTGCCCGTCACCATCCGACAGAAGCCTATAGACGCCACTCAGATGTTGAACTTTTTGGTTATCAAAGCATCTTCTACTTACAATGCCATCCTTGGGAGGACTGGACTCCACTCTTTTAAGGCTGTGGCCTCTACCTATCACATGAATATCAAGTTTCCAACCAGGAATGGTGTAGGTGACCAGAAAATGGCTAGGAGCTGTTATGTAGCCGCGTTAAGGCCTGATGGAGTCGGGGGGCAGGTCCTTCCGATTGAATACATTGATGTCCACAGTGATAAGGTACACCAAGAAAGGCCAGCAGAGGACATCACACATAAGCCTCGGACAGCCATCAAGGCTAAGGTGTTAACTGACTTCGTGGTTGAATGTACCATTGGCAACCAAGAAGTCGGGGGCAGGAGATAGTACCCCAAGCAGGAAGTGAATTTAAGAATAAGAATTAGGTGACCAGAAGGAGTAGTGGGTGCTCTATTTTGATGAAGCATCAAAAACAAAATCAAGTTGGTGCAGGCCTAGTCTTGCAAAGCCCCGATGGGTTCAAATTATCCTAGTAGGACTAATTAAGTTTCATATTTATCTAGTAGAAGTAGAAATAAGGTTCGTTGAAACCATTGCAGAGCAAGTTGCTCCGAGTAGGACAGTAGTACTCTATGTAAGGGTTGAACCCATCTCAAGTTATTAATGCAATTTTGTTTTCCGTTCATTTCTTATGTGATTTTATTTATGTACCAAGCACCCGATGTGTGTAAGTCGAAGATGACCAAGTACTGAAAATAAAAGAACATATGAATGAAAACTGTAATGCCCCAATTTCCCATTACTAAAAATGTACTTTTATAATAAATTATTGGATTAAATAAATAAAATTAAAATTTTCTTTTTTTTTATACAGGGAAATTTTGGAAAATTTCGACATGAAGTGTTCGTATTTCGGACTATCCACCTGTATTTAGAATCAAACCCAATCTCAAACAAATACCAACAACAAATCTAAATATTAATAAAAAAAATCAACACAAGTTCAACCTGTCCTAATCGACCAGGTGAACCATACTAAATTGCCCTCTCGATCAGAGCAAAGATCGGCATCACAATACCAACTAAAAACATAAACCTTGAAAACAAAATAATGAAAAATAAATACAACCCCACTACTAACCCGGATCTCTAACAGGTAGTGGTATGAAACAAGCAAATACTAACTAAGTTATTACATTACATTGCAAAATCCTTAATTTAAAAGTTACATGCACTCCACAAATATAAATACATCTAGCTGTCACTGTAACGCCCCCAAATCCGGGGTCAGGGATATGGGTCGCTACTGCGGAAAACCTTAATAATCAAACAATCACCTGCTAATATTTAATCTAAAACATGACATCCGACCCCCAACCTAACAAGATCTTTTCAGGTTATAGACTTGGAAACAAGAAATCCAAAAACACTTATAATAATAACTTCTTTTATTACAACTCAAATCTCTAAACAGAACAATCTCTTATACAATCTTATGCTGTTTGTATCACCTTGATAAAAGGTATACAACGGCCACAATAATCTAATACAACAAATAATACAATACAAGAATATGAATACCATACCAGTCTAACTAAACATCTAGTAGAATAACTCAAAAGACAGAATCGCTTTGAGCCAAAGATCAACTCAATCCAAGATTTGCCCTGCTTCGAGCTAAACTAAGTCAACCGCATCAACTATCTATCTCTGAAAAACAAGATTTAAAACAAAAGCAAGAATGAGCGAAAGAAATGCTCAGCAAGTATATAATAGAATATACTAAAATACTTTTCAACATAAGTTAAAAAGGGAATTTTCAAATCCAATAGCGAATTGATATCTTTCAAAACTTTTGTGAAAGAAATAGAAGTAAATAAGAAAACATTTCTTTGTATAACACAAGAGTATATTTGAAAACAAGCAACAGTTCAATGAAGTATCTCTTTTGAAAAAGAACCGATACAATTTATAGAACCAGGGTCGAAATTTTGTAACACGAGTAAAGATTGTATGAAAGGAAATTTCAAACAGACTACAGTTTAATAAAAGTATCTTTTATCTAACAACATTATTTCCAGTCAAATATGAATTTTTTTCCCTTAAGTGATATGTGGAATATCAACAGTTGCAAGAGTTAAGCTGATGATCAGTCCCGCTTAACCCAAAAACCATGCACACATGATGTACAGGCTATAAAAATATGGATCCTGATGGCACTTATTGCTATTGGCCTAAAGAAGACCGTCACTAGTCTCTTTTAAAGCTGGACCTGCAACCGGCCTCTTACGCTAAACATATTCACATATCAAAACAAAACATTTTTTTGTCTAGAGATCAAGGGATAAGCATCTCTAAAGTTTTATTCCTAACTTATATTGTAGGAATAACATTTTAAAACAATTGGGCAGTAAAACTACCAAATCAGTGAAATTCTTAAATAACAGTTTCTCACTGAATATTTATATAACAGAGTTAAATTTGAAGATGTAAAGATCTTTTATTAAAAACAATCATAAACTTTTAAAACATGATACACACATGCTCGATCATAAGTTGGAAGTGATAAGAACTGATTTGATTAATTTAAACGGGTTCTCGATGATTACGAGTTTTTAAATAAAACATTCGGCATAAAATTTAAGGAAAATTAAACATACTCTGAATAAAAGAGTACGGTTAGGTAACTTGCCTTATTCGGAGCTTAAACTCTGCTAAAAGCTGACTAATATTCTGACTGCTAGCTACCCCACACTTTATGTCTATTTGATCCTTAGTCGCTTGGTATGACGTAGATCCGAAATAACATAACGATCTTCTTCCCGATCGATCTTATTTGCTCCTACGATTGCCACGAGTCCGAACTACCTCGATCGAGCCCGCGCGTCAATTCTACAATTAAATACAAGACGACATTTTAGTCTTCGGAATAAATCTACGGCCTACCGACGTTTGTATGCATACTCTAATCACGTTTAAATTAAATCAAATAACACATAGGGTTAATCACATAAGCATACTCGATTTATGTTCTAACCCTCGATACACAATACCTAAATAATTCATATTGCACATAAAAAGACTCGATAAGTAAATCATATAATCACATAGCACGTCAGATCATGAAAAGATTTTATCGTGTTGTATTTAAAATTATAAAACGGGTCAAAACCCTGATTATCGGATATAACCGACTCAATAAAAAGGTTTGGTAAAAAGTCGACCCAAATTTAAAAGTTGAATTTTAACTTAAAACCATTTTTATAAGAACCGAGTCATTTTTCTAATTCCAGAAATACTTGTCTCGTTTAAAACGGACAAGCGGTTTAATTAATACGCAATTAATAAGAATAATTCAATTAATAATTAAATTAATTAAATATTCAAATTAATTATTCATTAATCAACCCATAAAATAAACAAGTATTTTATCATAAAAAGATTTAAATTTAATTAAGTCAATCATATATTTAACTAATAATTAATTAATATAATTAATCAATTAAAATGAATTAATCAATTAATTAAATCAATTAAATTATTATTAAAAAATAATTAACTAATTAAATTTAATTTTTAAAAATTAAAATAATAATACATAAAAGAAATTTGAATTTTAGAAAATTTTTATAAAAATTTGACCCAAAAACATTTTTCTGAAAAATTTAGAAAAATTTTGAATCAAACTACACTATTCATCATCATCACCACACATTCATCACCAAGAACACCAAGAACACTCAACCACCATTAATGGAGGTTCGCCGGAATCCGGAAATTTTCCGGCAACCAAAAACACTCCGGTGACTCCGTTTTCTACACCAATACAACACAAAATCTTTGCCCATCAACCGGGCAATAACTACATCACAAAATCCGACCAAAACAAACCACAAATCACAAAATCCGGCGAGCTTCAAACTAAGATTCCGGTGAAATTCGAATTTCACAAAACGGGCACCAAACTTGATGATTCTTATGGCAAAACGAAGCTTAAACAACAACAAATCTAATACCAACAACCAATTACATGAACAATAACACATACTTAAGATACAATTGATTTTATAAACTAACAAAACCAATTAACTCGTTTTACACTTATTCGAACATAAACATAGCAATTAGATACTCAAATTGATTGTAAATCATTATAGGAAGCTAATGGAACCATCAAAACAAGCAAACAATCAACCATATGAAAAGCCCCAATTTGCTCATGAACCCTAGAATTCGAATTGACCAAACTAGCAATATAACAATGAAATTGAACATATAATTGGACTCCTGGAATCAATTTGAAGCTATACAAACCATCAATTCAACCGGAAAATCAAAGAATCAAAAAGCCCCAAATTCTAACATGAACCCTAGTTTTTCAGATTTGAAGATAAATTAATATAAAATCGAAAATTTACCAAAACTGAGATTTGTTAAAGGATTTTGAAAGTAGATTCCAAGAGCTTCGATTTGAGTGGTTGAACGCCAAAATCCGAGATCGGCATCACCTCCAAATTAAGTTTGATCTTGAAGAACAAGAGAGAGAAAATCTACTTTACTATTTAACTTTTGTAAAAATCTGATTTTTATGATTTTTGTAAATAAATAAAAATAATTTTAGGCTATTTATATTTAACGAATATTAATACATCGAAAACTATTTTTGGTTCGATAATGAATCGATGAATCGTTAAAATCGAAAAAAAACTAATCGTTTAAAAAGATAAATATCAAAGATGTACGGATAATTACAATAATTATACTCTGGACTGATAAACAATAAATACGAATCAAAAATGTATTTATCTCGCATTTTAAAGATATTTTTGGCTCAACGGATAAAACATTGGTACGAACGATGTACCAATACATACGAATAATTAAGAAATAGACGAACCAAAACAGATGTTTATCCAAAAGAAAGATATCAACAATGAAACGGACACGAAAAAAACGAGAAAATAATTATAAGAACATAGAGTACTAGTAAAAGAACCAAGTCTTTTAAGTAAAGCCCCTATAAATAGCAATTACGGGGTACGGAGTAAAAGATATTTTAATTGATTCGTTTTACGAGAAAAACCCCGAACATTAGCAATTAACATGGAACACATAATATACACACCGATACATTTCTAATACTCGTAATTTCTATTTTTGTTTCGTTAAAATTATTTTGACGATAAAAGTATATCCGTAACGAAATTTTCGTATCGTCTAAAAATTTTAAAACACGATACATTAAAATCCAAAAATTTTAAGAAACGAATAAAATACACATACACGTATCGTTTATTTAATTAAAATAATAACCTTGAACTAAAATAATTACTAAATCGAATATTTTAAAAAACCGTATCTACAACAATTAATAGAACGTACAGATAAACATTTAAACACGTAACATTTAATCACATAATTGTATCACATACGAATAAATATTATAACTAATATTTAAATATTATATTCTCGTCAAATCTATCGGTCAATGCAAAATAATAAATTTATTTTGAAAATTCGGGTTGTTATAATATTCCCCCCTTAACAGGATTCCGTCCTCGGAATCAACAGAAGAAAGAACGAGGTTCTAGGACGCACCGCTTCCCTCTAACTAAAGTTCCAACGGTCTACGGTAATCACTGCAACTTCGCGACTAAAACAATTTGTACATCAATCTTAAGTCACAAAAGAATGTTGAAAAACAACTGAAATGATGGAACCCTTGAATAGAAGAAATTCCTTAACAATTTGAATGTCACATAATGTGATCGAAAAATTTTAAGAATTTTACGTAACCATTGAAGATTACAAAGGAATAACTGAGAGATCAATATGATCTAGGAAACTCAACGTTGCGTGTCTTAGTTAAGACATTACTAAAGGTAATTAGCCTTCTTGTATTGCACAACACACAAGTGATGGCGTCCCATCCAATTTCTATCACACAGACAGATAGTTCTTGTGTCCCCTATATAATAGGGTTGTTTGTCTCAGTTAGAGTAAGGAGTTTTGAAATGAAATTTCTGATTAAGCAAATAAATATCATCTTACAACGAGAAACTTTCAAACGCATACCTTGGATAAAACTAGGCAAATTCCAAGGGTGTTAATCCCGAAAGAAAAATTTAACGGGAGAGGATACTAGCACATAACGAGAAGGTAGTGCTGTACCACGAATAAAATTTTACCCACCACTAGAAAAATAAAGGCGGAAGTTTGATTTGAATAAATTTGGCAGGGCCTGAAAAATAGGTATTATGATAGCCTCTGACACAATCAAAACCCCACATTCGGGTGAGCTCAAATATTTATAAGATCTATACTTAGAAGACGGAATATATCTTCAAACAAAACTTCCATTGAAGGATAGTCAAATAAATCATAGATGAAAAGAATGATTGCCCCGATCTCCACCGATGCATCCTCTGCTGGTTCTTCTAACAAACGATCGATCAATTTTAAACTCTCTCCACAACGTCTTAAGATACACGATTCCCTATGTCGACGACAACTCACAATGGTCTCCAAGGACTCCACTGCAACTATTTACAATCACAAGCATATCTATCCAACTCGGCACAATCATCTCATGAGAGTGTTCCAATCTATAGAAGACTTTGCTACCGGTGCTGCTCTCATTAATAAATCAACGATAAATTCTATATCTCTAATACGTGGTACTTAGAAGGTCGTTAGGAGCTACATCCTCGAATCCAATCATTTTTATAATCTTATCTATACTAACATTTATATTCACGTACCAATCACATCTGCTAAATAAGCTTATCATCTTTGGCATCACAGCCTTTCCATTCAAGTCATTTTCTGAAATTCTCAGTCCTTTTTCCTTTAAAATATAATCTCATCTTTACCGAATAATCTTAACTTTACCATTTTATCACTATAGTCAATCCAAATATTAGAATCCATCAATCAATCCATTTACTATATTACATCACTTTCCTAACTCAAAAAGTTTTACAAACAAGTAACTTCAACTCGTACTCTATCACACTCATCCAAAGATCCCACAATACAAGGACAGTCTCAACATATCACTGTCATATTACGAGATACTAACTATCCATCCTTTAATGTCCTGCTAAAGTTATCTATAGGTCGGAAAGTACAGAACTATATCCATGAATCATCTAAACCATAAGTAGCCAGATCTAACTCAGCAAATTCTTAATTCAGACACCCCATTCTTACTCACTTATTGGTACTACATCCAGTAGTCCAACACAAACTCTATGTGAGTTTAGACAATCTCACATAACTATATATAATCCTACAATCTCTCTTGTTTCTAGTTTCTATAACCTCAGCTCTGATACCAACTTGTAACGCCCCCAAATCCGGGGTCAGGGATATGGGTCGCTACTGCGGAAAACCTTAATAATCAAACAATCACCTGCTAATATTTAATCTAAAACATGACATCCGACCCCCAACCTAACAAGATCTTTTCAGGTTATAGACTTGGAAACAAGAAATCCAAAAACACTTATAATAATAACTTCTTTTATTACAACTCAAATCTCTAAACACAACAATCTCTTATACAATCTTATGCTGTTTGTATCACCTTGATAAAAGGTATACAACGGCCACAATAATCTAATACAACAAATAATACAATACAAGAATATGAATACCATACCAGTCTAACTAAACATCTAGTAGAATAACTCAAAAGACAGAATCGCTTTGAGCCAAACATCAACTCAATCCAAGATTTGCCCTGCTTCGAGCTAAACTAAGTCAACCGCATCAACTATCTATCTCTGAAAAACAAGATTTAAAACAAAAGCAAGAATGAGCGAAAGAAATGCTCAGCAAGTATATAATAGAATATACTAAAATACTTTTCAACATAAGTTAAAAAGGGAATTTTCAAATCCGATAGCGAATTGATATCTTTCAAAACTTTTGTGAAAGAAATAGAAGTAAATAAGAAAACATTTCTTTGTATAACACAAGAGTATATTTGAAAACAAGCAACAGTTCAATGAAGTATCTCTTTTGAAAAAGAACCGATACAATTTATAGAACCAGGGTCGAAATTTTGTAACACGAGTAAAGATTGTATGAAAGGAAATTTCAAACAGACTACAGTTTAATAAAAGTATCTTTTATCTAACAACATTATTTCCAGTCAAATATGAATTTTTTTCCCTTAAGTGATATGTGGAATATCAACAGTTGCAAGAGTTAAGCTGATGATCAGTCCCGCTTAACCCAAAAACCATGCACACATGATGTACAGGCTATAAAAATATGGATCCTGATGGCACTTATTGCTATTGGCCTAAAGAAGACCGTCACTAGTCTCTTTTAAAGCTGGACCTGCAACCGGCCTCTTACGCTAAACATATTCACATATCAAAACAAAACATTTTTTTGTCTAGAGATCAAGGGATAAGCATCTCTAAAGTTTTATTCCTAACTTATATTGTAGGAATAACATTTTAAAACAATTGGGCAGTAAAACTACCAAATCAGTGAAATTCTTAAATAACAGTTTCTCACTGAATATTTATATAACAGAGTTAAATTTGAAGATGTAAAGATCTTTTATTAAAAACAATCATAAACTTTTAAAACATGATACACACATGCTCGATCATAAGTTGGAAGTGATAAGAACTGATTTGATTAATTTAAACGGGTTCTCGATGATTACGAGTTTTTAAATAAAACATTCGGCATAAAATTTAAGGAAAATTAAACATACTCTGAATAAAAGAGTACGGTTAGGTAACTTGCCTTATTCGGAGCTTAAACTCTGCTAAAAGCTGACTAATATTCTGACTGCTAGCTACCCCACACTTTATGTCTATTTGATCCTTAGTCGCTTGGTATGACGTAGATCCGAAATAACACAACGATCTTCTTCCCGATCGATCTTATTTGCTCCTACGATTGCCACGAGTCCGAACTACCTCGATCGAGCCCGCGCGTCAATTCTACAATTAAATACAAGACGACATTTTAGTCTTCGGAATAAATCTACGGCCTACCGACGTTTGTATGCATACTCTAATCACGTTTAAATTAAATCAAATAACACATAGGGTTAATCACATAAGCATACTCGATTTATGTTCTAACCCTCGATACACAATACCTAAATAATTCATATTGCACATAAAAAGACTCGATAAGTAAATCATATAATCACATAGCACGTCAGATCATGAAAAGATTTTATCGTGTTGTATTTAAAATTATAAAACGGGTCAAAACCCTGATTATCGGATATAACCGACTCAATAAAAAGGTTTGGTAAAAAGTCGGCCCAAATTTAAAAGTTGAATTTTAACTTAAAACCATTTTTATAAGAACCGAGTCATTTTTCTAATTCCAGAAATACTTGTCTCGTTTAAAACGGACAAGCGGTTTAATTAATACGCAATTAATAAGAATAATTCAATTAATAATTAAATTAATTAAATATTCAAATTAATTATTTGTTAATCAACCCATAAAATAAACAAGTATTTTATCATAAAAAGATTTAAATTTAATTAAGTCAATCATATATTTAACTAATAATTAATTAATATAATTAATCAATTAAAATGAATTAATCAATTAATTAAATCAATTAAATTATTATTAAAAATAATTAACTAATTAAATTTAATTTTTAAAAATTAAAATAATAATACATAAAAGAAATTTGAATTTTAGAAAATTTTTATAAAAATTGGACCCAAAAACATTTTTCTGAAAAATTTAGAAAAATTTTGAATCAAACTACACTATTCATCATCATCACCACACATTCATCACCAAGAACACCAAGAACACTCAACCACCATTAATGGAGGTTCGCCGGAATCCGGAAATTTTCCGGCTACCAAAAACACTCCGGTGACTCCGTTTTCTACACCAATACAACACAAAATCGTTGCCCATCAACCGGGTAATAACTACATCACAAAATCCGACCAAAACAAACCACAAATCACAAAATCCGGCGAGCTTCAAACTAAGATTCCGGTGAAATTCGAATTTCACAAAACGGGCACCAAACTTGATGATTCTTATGGCAAAACGAAGCTTAAACAACAACAAATCTAATACCAACAACCAATTACATGAACAATAACACATACTTAAGATACAATTGATTTTATAAACTAACAAAACCAATTAACTCGTTTTACACTTATTCGAACATAAACATAACAATTAGATACTCAAATTGATTGTAAATCATTATAGGAAGCTAATGGAACCATCAAAACAAGCAAACAATCAACCATATGAAAAGCCCCAATTTGCTCATGAACCCTAGAATTCGAATTGACCAAACTAGCAATATAACAATGAAATTGAACATATAATTGGACTCCTGGAATCAATTTGAAGCTATATAAACCATCAATTCAACCGGAAAATCAAAGAATCAAAAAGCCCCAAATTCTAACATGAACCCTAGTTTTTCAGATTTGAAGATAAATTAATATAAAATCGAAAATTTACCAAAACTGAGATTTGTTAAAGGATTTTGAAAGTAGATTCCAAGAGCTTCGATTTGAGTGGTTGAACGCCAAAATCCGAGATCGGCATCACCTCCAAATTAAGTTTGATCTTGAAGAACAAGAGAGAGAAAATCTACTTTACTATTTAACTTTTGTAAAAATCTGATTTTTATGATTTTTGTAAATAAATAAAAATAATTTTAGGCTATTTATATTTAACGAATATTAATACATCGAAAACTATTTTTGGTTCGATAATGAATCGATGAATCGTTAAAATCGAAAAAAAAAACTAATCGTTTAAAAAGATAAATATCAAAGATGTACGGATAATTACAATAATTATACTCTGGACTGATAAACAATAAATACGAATCAAAAATGTATTTATCTCGCATTTTAAAGATATTTTTGGCTCAACGGATAAAACATTGGTACGAACGATGTACCAATACATACGAATAATTAAGAAATAGACGAACCAAAACAGATGTTTATCCAAAAGAAAGATATCAACAATGAAACGGACACGAAAAAAAACGAGAAAATAATTATAAGAACATAGAGTACTAGTAAAAGAACCAAGTCTTTTAAGTAAAGCCCCTATAAATAGCAATTACGGGGTACGGAGTAAAAGATATTTTAATTGATTCGTTTTACGAGAAAAACCCCGAACATTAGCAATTAACATGGAACACATAATATACACACCGATACATTTCTAATACTCGTAATTTCTATTTTTGTTTCGTTAAAATTATTTTGACGATAAAAGTATATCCGTAACGAAATTTTCGTATCGTCTAAAAATTTTAAAACACGATACATTAAAATCCAAAAATTTTAAGAAACGAATAAAATACACATACACGTATCGTTTATTTAATTAAAATAATAACCTTGAACTAAAATAATTACTGAATCGAATATTTTAAAAAACCGTATCTACAACAATTAATAGAACGTACAGATAAACATTTAAACACGTAACATTTAATCACATAATTGTATCACATACGAATAAATATTATAACTAATATTTAAATATTATATTCTCGTCAAATCTATCAGTCAATGCAAAATAATAAATTTATTTTGAAAATTCGGGTTGTTATAGTCACTATTACATCTAAACGTGACGATTTACTCAAAAGCCCAACCTGATACTGGAGCTGTACTAGTATGTCTTGAAATCCACAATGAGCACTTCTCCTGATAAAGCTTTTAGTAAGTATCCTCTTCTTTCTTAGCTGAAAGGGTTTAGAAACAACAGCAATAAGTGAGCCAAATGCTCAGCAAGTAACAATATAAAAAAAAATTGCAACCGAGATATGGGTAAGACAATATAAGAATCATTCTGTGAGCTTTTCCACTACTTTGAGAATTTTATAAATTCATCTCAGGGAGAGATCCATTCTCCGTTTAAATCATATTTTATTTTCAAAACATTAAAGTTAAATTGAGTTTTTCATTAAAACCGGACAATACGGGTGATCAGCCACGTAAAGTCCCCCTTCCTTTGAAATTGGGTTCCAAATTAGGCAACACATTGGCCTTTAAAGCTGGACTAGGGGAACCACCCCTAACCTCTTACGCTAAATAAAAAGTGCTGGACTAGGGGAACCACCCCTAGCCTCTTACGCTAAATATTTTAATAATTAAAGGTTTTAAATTTAACCAAAACGAGTTTCGATAAACAGAACTCTTATATAATAATTCAGGGTAGGAAGATATTCTGTTCAGTTTAAAGAATAAAGAACTCAATGTCACGTGAGAAATCCAGATTAATTATTTAAGATCTGCAAGACAGGGTTCAAGGATGATTCACAAATATTTAAAGATAATGGTTTATTAATCTCTTGTCATTCTAGAGGGGTAATTCAAGGTGGTGTCAAACATGATATAGCTCGAGGAAAAAAATAGGAATTTAAGCAATAAGGGAAATTAATTAATTAAGGACATAATAAGAATTAGGGATTTAGAGTTTAGTTTCAGGTTTATAAGGTGTATGTAATGTAACATCCCGGATTTTCGGGATATTAATTCTAAATACGAAACTAAAATAAACAGAATTCTTAATTCAAATTATTCAAAATTAACGAAATTCAAACGCGGCGGTCAAATTCAATTTCTAAAATCATCAAATCGGAGACGCAGCTCCACAAATCCAATATTCAATATCTAATAAAGTATTGAAAATTTATTCAATAATGCCATAATTCTTTTTCAATGATGTCATCTAAATCAAGTAGCACGTAATCCACACAGTCCACATCCTTAATCTTAATAAGCTTCCAAAAGTCCGAACCTGAAATATATTGAAACAATGAGCTGCGAAGCCCAGCAAGTAACTATCGCCCAACGGCTCAAAAATAATATTTTTTTTAAAAGAATAGAATTTCTGAAACTTTAAATCGATACAAAATTCAAAATAATAAAATCATATTTTATTCCCACAGTTCTAAATTACGGTCACACTAAACCAGTGACACGGTTCTATGTTCGATGGGGGCCAGTTTACGTATCTATGTGTTCCGGAACGTGCGTAAACTAGTTCTATTATTCTATATGCCACACTATCCAGTGACCGGATTCTATGATTGGATACGCATCTAAAACTGGGGAAATTCTAAAATAATTCTTTTCTAAAATCAATTTTCGATATCACAACTTCGATAACCAAATCAAACAGATATTTTGAAACAGTATAAAACAGATTTTATAATAATAGTGAGTAACGAAAAGTCACTTACCTCGAATGCGATACAAACACCGAAAATTAATACACGAACTGTTCCTATAATTTTATTAACAAAATCAAAACATAATTAATCATTTATGCTATAAACACCTTACAAATGAATACTCACGGTAAATTACAAGTTGGACTGCCAAATTACATACACACCGGACAAAGTCTATGACAATAAAATTTATAAAACAAACGGCCACAAACTTAAACAAGATAACTAATAATATAAACAAGAAATCCAATGAACATTAAGGAATAACATGACATACAATGGACTTGTCCTGCTGAAAGGTACATGGCCTTATGTAATCAAATCCGTCAAACTTTATAATCTAATATTATTAAATACAATTCACATTACCTGGTGTGCATTTATAATGTAAACTAAAACATGCATAGCAATTACTGTAGTGTTACTAGACGTACTAACTTAACAATAAAACAACTTAATTAACTTAAAATCATGCAAATCAATTATCGTATATTAATTTATAAAAGCAAAAATATAGCCGAGTATCCTATTCTATTTCTAACATGTACATAAGTTAAAAACTTAGACAATTATCATGTTGTACAAACGCATCACATTTGGCATCTATGTGAAAAAAATAGGGTTAATCTACCTTATTTTCATAACTTGCACATAATCAACACCAATAATCAATTCTTTTTAATATTAAAAGTTCCTGTCATGCAATAAACCACGAACTACCTTGTGACCTTGTCCTATTGTCACGTTGATACTATAATTCTAAACAAAATCTAGTCTCCTTTTCATAAATTCCATGTGCAATTTAAGAGCTAAATTATATACAACTATAGTTGAACATTCGCATAGAAAAGCCAGGGAAAATAAAACACGTTCTAATTAATTCATTCATGGAAAACCGTGTTGACATATATATGAAGTTCTTCATATTGATAATACAAGCATATAACAATTAACACGAAAATCAATTCACAATTAAAAACACACGTATAAGTACCAAGACGTAAAAACCAAAAACTTATATGGAGGAGAAAACATACCTCTGCGGTGGTGAATTAAAATATGTACGAGTCTCAAACTTTAATAAGGGGTTTCTTATATAGGCACAAAAACCCTAAATTAATTAAGGTGATTCTAAAACTTGCTACTAATTTATTTACAACATCTCCAAGTAATTTCTTAAACTAAAAGATTCTAGCACACATAATTAATATAATTAAAAAAAGATATCGATTCACTAAAATATTCTTACTCTTCTTTCCAAACATAACGTATCTTATCCTTTAGAATTCTAGAATTTTCTAAATGAAATAAATATCTAACTAGAAATTATTTTAAAATGTAATATCTAATTTTAAAAATAAAAATTACGGATTTTACATTCTCCCCTCCTTAAAAGAATTTGGTCCCCAAATTCACAAAATAACATCAAATATGTTACAAGTAAAAAGAAATCATACCTTAATTACGATTGTTCGCGCGACTTTCCGTGAGCATAAATACACGTCCAGTGGTCTTGTTATCTGCTTCTTTCCTTGGTGGTGGATTATGTGGGCATTGAGCAATCCTGTGTCCGACTTCACCGCAATGAAAGCACGCACCTCTGTTCCAACGACACTCTGTATCAACATGGTTCCCGCCACACCTAGTGCACTTATCTTGATTTCCTTGTCCTCCCATTCGGTCATACACGTAAGGTTTCTTGAGTGGTCCCCCTTGAGAAGATTGTCCACCAGTTGGAGTGAACCGTTTCTTGTTCCAGTTGCTTGTCGCCTTTTCAGATTCAGCTAGGCCTCTCTCGATTACCAAAGCCTTTTTAAGAACAGCCTCGTACGTCTGGAGTTCAAATGATGCCACAGAATTCCTAATGTCGCTTCGAAGTCCCTCTTCCAATCTCCTTGCTCGGCTGCTTTCATCTGCCACTAAGGTCGGCGCATACTTCGAGAGCTTTGCAAATTCCGCTTCATATTCAGTAACAGTCTTTTCACCTTGCTCAAGCCGAATGAAGTCCCTTTCCTTTTGCAGACGAATGGTTCTAGGAAAGTACTTGTCTTCTAGAGCCTTCTTGAACTTTGCCCAGGTGTATGTTCCGGTTCCCCCTTCAGTGGTTGCAGTCTCGTTCTTCCTTTTCTCCATGAGCCACCAGTCATAAGCACTGCCTTGTAATTGATACACAGCTAATGTGACCTTCTGTTCTTCATTGCTTCCTAGTAGTCCGAAAGCCTTCTCCATTTCTTGTATCCACATCTCGACTATGGCCGGATCAGTTGCCCCATCGAAAGTTGGTGGGTTCAAACGCTTGAACTGAGAGACGATATTCTGCTGTCTGGGTTGCTGATTCACGAGTGTAGCTAGAGTCTCGGCTAGCTGGTCGAATACATTTCCACCATCACCATTGTTGTTGCCATTCTGATTGTTGTTGCCTTGATTGTTATTGTTGTTGCCATTCTGATTGTTGTTGCCCTGATTGCCATTGTTGTTGCCTTCCCCGTCCATCTTTTCTAAAAACAACAAACTTTCAAACTTAAATCAATGATCAAAAAGCACAAAAGTCAAATAGGTCAAATAATCACACAAACAAGTGCCCCAAATTCAAAATAATTTACAAACTTAAAGGTCAAAACCTATACAATAATCCGTAGGATCGCATCCTAGGGAATGTACTAGTCCCATACCTAATACACTCCGAAGGAAAACCTAGGCTCTGATGCCAACTGTAACATCCCGGATTTTCGGGATATTAATTCTAAATACGAAACTAAAATATACAGAATTCTTAATTCAAATTATTCAAAATTAACGAAATTCAAACGCGGCGGTCAAATTCAATTTCTAAAATCATCAAATCGGAGACGCAGCTCCACAAATCCAATATTCAATATCTAATAAAGTATTGAAAATTTATTCAATAATGCCATAATTCTTTTTCAATGATGTCATCTAAATCAAGTAGCACGTAATCCACACAGTCCACATCCTTAATCTTAATAAGCTTCCAAAAGTCCGAACCTGAAATATATTGAAACAATGAGCTGCGAAGCCCAGCAAGTAACTATCGCCCAACGGCTCAAAAATAATATTTTTTTTAAAAGAATAGAATTTCTGAAACTTTAAATCGATACAAAATTCAAAACAATAAAATCATATTTTATTCCCACAGTTCTAAATTACGGTCACACTAAACCAGTGACACGGTTCTATGTTCGATGGGGGCCAGTTTACGTATCTATGTGTTCCGGAACGTGCGTAAACTAGTTCTATTATTCTATATGCCACACTATCCAGTGACCGGATTCTATGATTCGATACGCATCTAAAACTGGGGAAATTCTAAAATAATTCTTTTCTAAAATCAATTTTCGATATCACAACTTCGATAACCAAATCAAACAGATATTTTTAAACAGTATAAAACAGATTTTATAATAATAGTGAGCAACGAAAAGTCACTTACCTCGAATGCGATACAAACACCGAAAATTAATACACGAACTGTTCCTATAATTTTATTAACAAAATCAAAACATAATTAATCATTTATGCTATAAACACCTTACAAATGAATACTCACGGTAAATTACAAGTTGGACTGCCAAATTACATACACACCGGACAAAGTCTATGACAATAAAATTTATAAAACAAACGGCCACAAACTTAAACAAGATAACAAATAATATAAACAAGAAATCCAATGAACATTAAGGAATAACATGACATACAATGGACTTGTCCTGCTGAAAGGTACATGGCCTTATGTAATCAAATCCGTCAAACTTTATAATCTAATATTATTAAATACAATTCACATTACCTGGTGTGCATTTATAATGTAAACTAAAACATGCATAGCAATTACTGTAGTGTTACTAGACGTACTAACTTAACAATAAAACAACTTAATTAACTTAAAATCATGCAAATCAATTATCGTATATTAATTTATAAAAGCAAAAATATAGCCGAGTATCCTATTCTATTTCTAACATGTACATAAGTTAAAAACTTAAGACAATTATCATGTTGTACAAACGCATCACATTTGGCATCTATGTGAAAAAAATAGGGTTAATCTACCTTATTTTCATAACTTGCACATAATCAACACCAATAATCAATTCTTTTTAATATTAAAAGTTCCGGTCATGCAATAAACCACGAACTACCTTGTGACCTTGTCCTATTGTCACGTTGATACTATAATTCTAAACAAAATCTAGTCTCCTTTTCATAAATTCCATGTGCAATTTAAGAGCTAAATTATATACAACTATAGTTGAACATTCGCATAGAAAAGCCAGGGAAAAAACACGTTCTAATTAATTCATTCATGGAAAACCATGTTGACATATATATGAAGTTCTTCATATTGATAATACAAGCATATAACAATTAACACGAAAATCAATTCACAATTAAAAACACACGTATAAGTACCAAGACGTAAAAACCAAAAACTTATATGGAGGAGAAAACATACCTCTGCGGTGGTGAATTAAAATATGTACGAGTCTCAAACTTTAATAAGGGGTTTCTTATATAGGCACAAAAACCCTAAATTAATTAAGGTAATTCTAAAACTTGCTACTAATTTATTTACAACATCTCCAAGTAATTTCTTAAACTAAAAGATTCTAGCACACATAATTAATATAATTAAAAAAGATATCGATTCACTAAAATATTCTTACTCTTCTTTCCAAACATAACGTATCTTATCCTTTAGAATTATAGAATTTTCTAAATGAAATAAATATCTAACTAGAAATTATTTTAAAATCTAATATCTAATTTTAAAAATAAAAATTACGGATTTTACATGTAAGAACCCCAAATTTTGGATATAATTAAAACTTTTTATTAAGTAATGATAAAATGAGGAACAATGATTCCGACAACAAGGTCACCAGCTCTAATGAATGGTGGTTTCAAAGAACAATGATTGTAATGAATGGATATTGCTTTGGACAATGATCCTGATGCATTGGTATATTGTCAGAATAGAGTAATTCGATGGTTGAGGACTTAGATAAGAATAATCTACCATCCAGGAAGGAGCTAATGGATCCTTGAAGGGAAATGAGTACGTGCATAGTGTTTTCCATACGTGCATAGTGTTTCCCATACGTGCATAGTGTTTCCCATGCGTGCATAGTGTTTCCCATGCGTGCATAGTGTTTCCCGTACGTGCATAGTGTTTCCTGTACGTGCATAGTAATTTGGTGGATGAATATTGATTTTGTAAGTTGGAAAACTTTTCACGCCACCCTATGTACGGGACGTGATATGGATGTTTCGAAGTCATATTAGTAATACGCGGAGGAAATAAGTGAATGCAGAGACGATCGGAATTCAGAAATTCCAAATTCTTTTTAGGTATAATATTTGACCGGACAGTGGATTAAATATTATTATAATCCAAGAATTGAGATATTAACTTTGAGGATTTGATATTTTGGGATGTTATTATATTTGATTTAAGAATGAAGGTAAGAAACCACTGAGGCAGTGAAACAAGCGTTCTAGAAACCGCTAAAACGTTATAACGAGATTAATCAATAAAGCGAACGAATCCTAGATTACGGATTAAGTTCGTATCGAGATTAAATATCCTACATGGTCATCACGAGGATTATATTAAGGATGGGGGAAGGTATTATGAATATCGAGAAATTTCCCGGTAAACCCTAGAGGTGAAACTACTTAGTTATTCGTCCGAACGATCAATGAATTGAGCAATAAACGGACAAAGAAACAAGCAGGGAATCAAGATACATGCATGTAGTGGTGGAAAATATCTAGCAAACCAAGTGATGACTCATGCAACTAGCATACTTAGCAAGGAAACTAGTACTTAGAAAGCAAACCATTTAGTTAGCTTATAACCATACAAAACACAACACTTGTCTTGCAAAAATACATCATCTAGTGCATCATCACTTTATTAAAGTAAAAAGAGATGAGATATTATCCAAGGCTCATCCACTTTATGCATTATTCCAAGAAAAACCACAAGAACACATCAAACTCTCTCCAGCTTATACCATTCAAATTTTTCCTTAATTCCAAGGGGGAAATCCCACTTCCAACCATCATTTGATCTTGTAATTTTTATGGTGAGTCCTATATTTCATAAAACTAATCTCCTAGAAATTTCAAGCCCAAATTCCTTTGTTTCCATTTTCAAAAAAATCAACAAAGATGAGGGTGAATAGTGTTCTTACGAACTAACCTTTGATTTTTATGTTTCTTTTGATTGATCTAGCTAGCTTAAGGTCACATAAGGATAGATCAAGGCTTGATAAGGCTATATCACTATCTAAAGAAGGTAACAAGCTCCAAAAACCCTTGGTACCATTTTGAGATTTTATGAGTTTTATGGATGATTTAGTGTTAGTATGCTATGTTATGCTTAGATCTATGTTATTAGTTGATTATGGTTGTTGTTTGGATTGTGATCCATGAGATGGTTGAGATGAGATGTTGTTAGACTAGATATGATGTTATCATGTGTTAGAAGGGATGGGGTGTAGTGCTTGATTGAATCACGGTGATGTGAAAACTTTGGAAATCGTGTAAATATAGCCGTCGTAATGCCGAATTTTTGATAATCTTTAAAAACCGTGCATCACAGTAGCATGAAATCACTGTCCAGTGTTGTATTTTCCCATGATAAGATAGGTTATGTTATAAGCTTTGTTTTGGTATAAAGAACGCGTGAAACAGACTTACGGTTTAGGAGTTACGGTCGGTTTACTAAAAGTAGTTCGAATCCGTAAACAAAAGTTCGTAACTGAAATTGAACCCCGATAAAATATGTAAAGTCATGAAGAATCTTGGTAATTAAATACTAGAGGTGAAAAGGAAGGTGTGAGAGAAAATCTCATGTGAAACGGATCGTGTTCCGATTTTATAAAAATGTTCCAATCAAAGTTAATCGCGAACGAACCCCTAAAAAAACCCGCTTGATTATAACTTCGGTAAAACACTTAGAAAACGGGCGATAAAACTCGGAGAATAATATTGATTCGTAACGATCGACTTTAGAACTTGTATGACTTAAGTATGTCCCAAGTGTAAGTACAATGACATGTCGTATTAACGAACGAATGTCGGGTCGGATCGATGATAAAAGGAATCCACTAAAAGGGGTATAACGAGATAACTCGAGAACGTGTTTCGATTTAAGTATAACTTAACTTTTAAGATGTTAAGTGATTAATCCCGAATGCCTTGGCTATTTATAGATCACCAAGCTGACCCGGGACCCGCTACCACTACCCCTTACCGTACTCGACTACCAGGCAAGTTTCAATTCCCTTCTTTTAGGCTGTTGTTGTGATTGAATATATATATATATATATATATATATATATGTATATATGTTTTTTTGTTATACATATGCCATAGCATGCATGCCTACTTTCAAGTTATATCATTATGCTTGTTCCCTGATTGTTATTGGCCTATAAATTAGATAGCTATCGTATCAATTATAAGCCGGTTATTGTAAGACCTTCAGAGAAGGGTGTATACATCTTATTCATCAAATATAGACCGGGAGTCAATATTTCTTGACATATCGAGATTACCTCGAAAGAAAATATCTAAGTAAATTTTTTCCAGTATTCGGGCGACGAATATTATTTGAATATTCTTTCGAGATTATTTATTTAACGATCCCTACTTCAAATAATTATTTGAACGTAACCATTCGACGAATAATATTTTTCAATATTCATTCAAAGTCGAATAGATTATCGATTATTATTCCGAATATTCTTCTAAAGATTGGACTACTAAATGAATATTATTTGAATATCCATTTAGAATATTATTTTATTAAATGAATATTACTTTTGAATATTCATTTAAGATATTACTTAATTGATGAATATTATTCTAATATTCATCTGAAGCTTGATTTATTTATCGAGTCTTATCTCGAATATTCCTTTAAAGCTTGGATTACTAAAGGAATATTACTTGATATTCATTTAGAATATTATTCATTAATCGAATATTACTTTTTCAATAAACATTTAAATTCCTAATTAATTATGAATATTATTTTGAATATTCATCCAGGGTTCTATTTAATCATCGAATATTATTTTAAATATTTTAAATATTCCTTTCAGCTCTTATTAATTAATGAATATTATTTTGAATATTCATTTGAATACTTAATTATGCAATAAATATTCTCTAGATATTTCTTCAAGGATTATTTGAGAAATACTCTGATTAAAGATATTCTTTCATATTCCTAAATATTCTGTAAAATATTTTAATTCAATAAATATTCTCTGAATATTTATTCCATACTTAGAATAACCTCGATAAGGTTTATCTTCTTCGATTATTACAGAAAATATTTCGGAGTCATATTATTATTAATCTTATATCAAGAAAGGTTCTCAGACATCATTCTTCTTTGAGTCTACCTCTCTAATAATAATGGAACCATACTTGGAAGATGTTATTTATCTTGTCGACTTCCCGGTCATAAAGTATTCTCTTCACTCGCAACTCGGGTGCGGTTGACTTATTAAGTCGTTGTTTACCTTCTCATCTTTCGAGGGGTAAGATTGTTGGAACAAGTTGATATTCGATACCAAGCCACAGCTTGGAAGTTATTGGTGAATTTTCCTTTCCAACTAGATACGACTACCTTGTAGAGTCTTATCAACAAGTATTATATTTGGGGAAAGGGGGACGAACGTTACATTCAGAATCATGAATTCTATTTGAACTAGGAGTCGTGTAAGAGGCCGAGTAGCGCCGGTCCATCCCCTTTGGCCCAACCGTTGGCCGGGGAGAGCTAGTAAGGCGGTAGACAAGTAAAGCCGTCAGTTCTTCCTTCTACCGGTAGTAAATCTAATTTGAGCTGTACGATCTCGACTGATCATCAAGATTGGAACAGCGGGCGCGGTGAATACTCCATCATTGGTTCATCATCCAAACTTATTTATTTCCTGCAACATGATTACTGTTGGCAGAGCTGGAAAAGTGTTCATAACTGGAATTGCAATCTTTTCATGCAAGTTCCTCTTTTTAATGACAATGAGATTATCACGCTTACTTTTGATGGAGCAGATATTTCTACGAACAAATACTTTAAGTTACCTTGTAACTTCATCGTTCATATTATACTGGCATCATTTCCGTAAATGCATGGCATATGGTTTGAAAGATACTTTTGAACTGTTATATATTATCGTTCAGTTATATATTATTGTTGGTGGGCTATTGCTCACCCTTGCTTTATTATTATATCACAACAACAGCTAGACCAGATGACTCGCACCAGGCGCACTCGACGCGGGCGAGGACGATGAGACTACCAGAGCTGAAGAAGAAGATATTGGTAGGATATATTTATTCTTTCAGTACCAAGAATATGGTCTAGTATGACTTATGTAAATGGATGGCAAAGGGTATGTATTTATATTGAAATTCTTTTGGATTGTAAGAACTCATAATGTGATTAATAAAAATTTGATTGTTACTCTGATTTCATCTCTGGGACTATAACGGGTGTGTTTTATATTGTTGTGTTGGGTCATAGAGACGTAATTTATTTTATGTTAATGAAAGTTCAATTGTTGTGGACAGAATTGGAAACCGTAACCACCGGATCCCGGACCCCGGATCTGGGGGTGTTACAGAAGTGGTATCAGAGCGTTACGTTATAAATCCCAGAGATGAGGCGACGTTAAAACCATAAACTTACTAAGATAATAAGAACTCTTGCCAAGTTCATAGTCGGACTACTTAATGTAGTGCTGACATATAAAACCCTTATGGGAACTCTTAAGTATCATGATAGTAACTTAGCTCGTTCTCGTATCGACTAGTAAGGCGATAGACCTTGAGGCGTACGAGCAGCATCATGATGATGTTGTAGTATATGCTGACGATCGGATTGTGAATTCGATAGAGTACCCTATTGAGGACTCGAAAGAGGTTCCAGCAGAGGAAAATTCTATTGAGGATGAGGAGATTACTCCAAGGAAATGAGGGCTGTAGCCAGAGGGATAGCGAGAGTTAAGATTATAGTGCTCAGAGAAGTGAGCACAAAGAACTGAGATATTATTAAGAGAATTAAAATTTTATGTTGGATTTATAGCCGGACTACGAGAGGTAATACCAGCAGTTAAGACAGATTGGAAGGATTACTTGAGGTCTTATATGGGGATAGATAAAGATCATTAGAGACTTTCAGATTAATGAGAAAGGAGTTGGAATGATGCATGATTATCAAAGACGTCGATGTAGGACGGGGAGCACCCAGGAGCAGTTGTGATAGAGGCAACAAGTGCCATATTATCAGATAAATGGATTAGTGTGAATATTGTCAATGGTAATTCGCCATGAGAAGGCGGATTTCATGGGTTATATTTTATGAAACCAAATTGAGATTGTTGAGGTGGTTTTATTCAGCGAAATGTCCATATTATGAATGAACCAGCTTCGAAAGTAAAGATAGTGGAAAGTGATGGCCTGATTGGATAAAGTTATATAAAGTAGTAAGCGAGACGATGATCTCAGAAACTACCAGAGGAAAAGACCAGTGGGTCTATGATGAACTCGTAATATGACTACTATCAGGTACTAAGTATAAGTTTATTTTAACTCAGTAAAATGGTGAATCAGGAACGTTAGATGCATGTGATTCAGAAGAATATTAAATTCTTTCTTTTCCCCGAATAGATTATAGTAGTTACCTTAAGTTTATTTCGATGCGGAATTATAATAGATCAAGTAATACGATCAGCAGTTAAAGAGAAAATTGTGAGAAAATCTTCCTGGAGCTAAAAAGTGAAATTGGTAATGACCAAGAGCTGGCATTGCTTAATGGAAAAAGGAGACTTTGTGCTTCCAACGACGCTTCGCATAAAGGGTTAGGTAGACCGACATTTGGTAGTATTGAATATCAGGACGTATAGGTATCAGGACGTTGTGACAGGTTTCAGTTTGAAACTATTGATTCCCTTCTAAGGGATGGATATAATTGATTCCTCTCCAGTGGGTAAACTTCCAATCTGATGATGATCATTTCGTTAACTATGACTGCTTATGATTCCACCTGCTTGGAGGTTCATAGAACTATTCTTCAGGTTTCGAAACTGGTCTCCTTAATGTTACCAGTAGGTGGGTAGATTGATCAAAATTTCCCTGATTCTGGAAAGAACTTCAACGAATTTTGGCAAACCTTGTCTTTCTGATTATTAGAGAACGTCATGGAAGAGAGTAGAAACTGGGGCGAACCCCATGAATTGGGTAAGGTAGCCGCTATATGGGTTAGAAGACTGGCCCTGAGTATTTCAATCGATGGTAGAGAAAAAATGATGAAGTAAGATTGGACGAAAACAGGAAATGTAATTAAGAAACCAGCTGGACTGAGAAACTCCGGGATTGACTCAAGTGAAAAGGCTGTCATGCCAGGAATGGTAAGCCTATGTGGCACGTGGGATTGATAAGAATAGCTGAAAAGATAAAAGTAGAGAAAAGGTGACCGGAGACGGCGTTGAGTAGCCGATTAAGACTTATATGAAGTAAAGTTTTGGAAAGGTAGAAAGGTATCAAAGAAGAAGGCACTATGCCGGTAATTGCTAGAAAAGTAATGCTATTAGCCAACCCCTAAAATCAAATATATATATTTTTTGTATGGCCAGTTGAGGCCAAGTCACAAAGGATTATCAAGTGACTAGACCAGCAATGAAAGGACAAAGCAGGGTTGCTTCTAAGAAAGCGCCGACTGCAAGGGCTTCTGATATAAAGGAAACATTAATGAGATCGTAGGAATCTTCTACTAAACCCTTTGCAACCCATGTTTTGATTGGGAATTTGATAGATTTTTTTTGTATAGGGTCACCCGTACTAAAGTGATTCATCTAGATATGATTATCCAAGATTACGAGTAAAAATAGAAGTATAATGACTTGAAATGTTTGATGTTAGGGTATTATAAATACCATGAATATATTATGACTAAGGAAAGTAAACAACGAAGGTTTATGAAGAGAGTATGGAAATGGTCAGAGATGGATCAGTATGCTTTAGAAATTTTGTCTAAGGCAAGTACATTTGAAAAGAACGATAAGTACTAAGAGATTCACGTTGAACTCGACAAATATCTTCCAAAACATCCTTGCTACCATTACCAAGTTCTGTAAGAGAGCAGATAGGCATACGTTGCCTTTTGGAAGGCCAAATAGGCTGACAACTATCTGAAAGAAGAGGGTGGCATTAAGCCACCGATCGATTATCAAATGAGAAGGATTGAAAAGAGACCTTTATTAAGGATACATGATCTGATTGCCAATTATAAGATGCAAGAATTCCTTGGCAGTTGAATTAAGGATAGGATATCCATAAATTAAGACAAACCCTGGGGAATGCACAAGGGGTGGCATTAACCCTAATAACGACATTATGACTTCAGATGATATGAGTTGGACTTGCTAAGGCAACAATGACCGGTAAGGATTATTAAAAAGAGTTCTGGAAAGAACATAGATAGAATTATTAGAGTATTGATCAATGACATTTTGATATACCCTGTACCCAGAAAATACAAGAGGAAGGATGAGGATGACCTATGAAACCTTACAAGGAAAAAGGTAATATTCCGAACTTTAAAATGGAAGTTTGGTAAGGAATGTATGACATAGTAACAATAATGCCAGATGAGGCATGTATGAAACCCTGAGGAAGTATGGATTGAACCTATAAAGGTTGAGATTATCCTAAGATAAGGAAAGAACTAAGAAAAGAAGTATCCTAAGTAGGATTGGGAATAAACGTGATAAAGTTCCCACGGGTAGGTGGAAGCAATGACTTATGGAGAAAGACTGATAAATATATTTTCTCCATCAGCAGAGCTTAAGGGAGAATGCTTTCACCAAACAATGATGGGAATGAGGTAGAAATGTTTGAATTGGAATATGTCCAGAGAACTAGGATTACCAGAAATTATTATTATCAGGAAAGGCCAATGAGGTAGCCGACAGTCTAGTATAAAGGAATAATTACAAATGTTCATACCGAAGAAACAAAATGATATTTGGAAAGACCTTGAAGGTCATATTGGAGTGGAGGAAGTTACATTCCTTTTGATGATTGTGCAAGAATCGAAGGTAATAATAGTTTAAGTAAAGATTCGATTCCTGATGGAGTCTTAAGCATATTACGTACCTTAGAAGGTCCCGTTTTGAGGCAGACCAGAACCATGATACAAAATTAACGAAGTAAACCGTTAAATTTCCAGTCTTTTATGGAAGCTGCATGAGTGATAGTTTCATCAACCTGACATAGCTGCGATGCTTGAAACTTTTCTGCAATTGTATCTACTTCATGTAATATCTACATCAAGTTCGGGAAGTGTTCCTTATGGATAAGGAATAGTAATTACTTTGTCTCCCTAAAGGATTTGAAACCCGTAGGATTAGCTATTAATGCACTACGTAAACAACAAGCGATGGTGATTCTTCTAAGAAAGTAGATGACAATGTAAAGATAAAAAAAAAGTGCTGCCATTGATTAACTAAATGGCATGTTGATGAATGACAAACAAGTTTATGTTATTGTACTTCTGCGCAAACAAGATAGAGAATATGAGGTTGATGATTCATGATATTAAAGATATTCCCATGGAAAGAATTAATGAGACTTGGAGGGAAGGGCGGTTGAGCCCAAGACTTATTGGGCCACCTGAGAGTTTAAAAGTTTTCGGACGGCGGTATTCGAGCCAGCCTTACCCCCAAAACATATAGCACGGTCATAACGGGTTTTCATGTGGCCAGGCTACGCCAGTAAAATGCAGATGCTCGATAGATGATAAGAGCATGAGCCGTTAGATATACGACCTGGTCTGACTTACGAAAGACAACCTGTGGAAAACCACGGATAGAAAAGAACAAGTGATGAGAAACAAGGTTGGCAGAAGTAGATTATATGAATCTAAGTTAAAGGGATCGGGCCAGATTCATTTCGGAAAGTTTAAATTGGAATAACGTGATGATTATAGAATAAATGTGACAGAATACCGATAAGGAGGTACCAAGTGCAAAAAGGTGTCTCAATAAAGAGGTGAAGGTGAAAGTAAATAATAGAAATGAGTAAGAATCAGATAATAAGAAGGATGTGATTGATAAAGAAAAGGCTGGGAAAGCAACTATGGAATGAGAAGCAAGGAATGTTATGAATGGGTTTTCTAATGAATTCTCAGGATGACAACCTGATAGTGTCAATATTATAGTTATGAAAAAGCTAGTAACATGATATGGGATGTCAGTAATAATGATGTCAAGTGAGAAATCTAAGATTTAACCTGAAAGTTTGAAGGATTTCCCGAATGTGAGTATCGTTAAGATTGAACAAGAGTATTTGTCCATAGAATAATGGACAAAGCAGCAAGATATGTTGACACGTGAGATTGCGATCAAATAGTATTGGATATAATTATGATTAATTTCTTCTTTGATAAACCTCTATAGTTCAGAGGTAAATTCTGAGTATGATATTCTACAATCATGAAAGCTTTCTATAATCCTTTAGAACTCTTTTCTCTTCTTCTCTCTTATTCATCTTCTTTATGAATTGAGAAGAACAACCCTTATAGGAGGGGAGGTACTGCTACGTGACTATCTGTCTATGTGATAGAAGTCTAAGTGGAATACCATAACTTGTTTAATTGCTTGTCAAGTACTAAAGGCTGGCCCCCTTCTGTACTAACTATGCAATATAAAAAATGTTCAATTGATCATAGTGATCTCTCAATAAATCTTCCCACTTCTCTATATTGATCGAGATTGCGAAGATTAAAGCGATCAGGAAATGCATAGTACGAGCGAGGTTACCTCCGAATTCGTAGGGTGATAGTGATACCAATGCTACTGCAGGTATCAATAAGAATAAGACTGAGTAAGAGTATAACCCCGATAGTGAGTTGTACGAAAAGTAGCAACGTTGATGGAAAAAGGATACAGTATGGATTGTAGCACTAGAAGATGTGCTGAGGAAGGGTAGAACGACTAAGAATTGACCAGGAAGCTAAAAAGTGAACGACAGACAAACGACTCTTTGCTTCCTACCTGATTCCGGGACGGAATCCTTTTAAGGAGGGGAGACTGTAAGAACCCCAAATTTTGGATATAATTAAAACTTTTTATTAAGTAATGATAAAATGAGGAACAATGATTCCGACAACAAGGTCACCAGCTCTAATGAATGGTGGTTTCAATGAACAATGATTGTAATGAATGGATATTGCTTTGGAAAATGATCCTGATGCATTGGTATATTGTCAGAATAGAGTAATTCGATGGTTGAGGACCTAGATAAGAATAATCTACCATCCAGGAAGGAGCTAATGGATCCTTGAAGGGAAATGAGTACGTGCATAGTGTTTCCCATACGTGCATAGCGTTTCCCGTACGTGCATAGTGTTTCCCATGCATGCATAGTGTTTCCCATGCGTGCATAGTGTTTCCCGTACGTGCATAGTGTTTCCTGTATGTGCATAGTAATTTGGTGGATGAATAGTGATTTTGTAAGTTGGAAAACTTTTCACGCCACCCTATGTACGGGACGTGATATGGATGTTTCGAAGTCATATTAGTAATACGCGGAGGAAATAAGTGAATGCAGAGACGATCGGAATTCAGAAATTCCAAATTCTTTTTCGGTATAATATTTGACCGGACAGTGGATTAAATATTATTATAATCCAAGAATTGAGTTATTAACTTTGAGGATTTGATATTTTGGGATGTTATTATATTTGATTTAAGAATGAATGTAGGAAACCACTGAGGCAGTGAAACAAGCGTTCTAGAAACCGCTAAAACGTTATAACGAGATTAATCAATAAAGCGAACGAATCCTAGATTACGGATTAAGTTCGTATCGAGATTAAATATCCTACATGGTCATCACGAGGATTATATTAAGGATGGGGGAAGGTATTATGAATATCGAGAAATTTCCCGGTAAACCCTAGAGGTGAAACTACTTAGTTATTCGTCCGAACGATCAATGAATTGAGCAATAAACGGACAAAGAAACAAGCAGGGAATCAAGATACATGCATGTAGTGGTGGAAAATATCTAGCAAACCAAGTGATGACTCATGCAACTAGCATACTTAGCAAGGAAACTAGTACTTAGAAAGCAAACCATTTAGTTAGCTTATAACCATACAAAACACAACACTTGTCTTGCAAAAATACATCATCTAGTGCATCATCACTTTATTAAAGTAAAAAGAGATGAGATATTATCCAAGGCTCATCCACTTTATGCATTATTCCAAGAAAAACCACAAGAACACATCAAACTCTCTCTAGCTTATACCATTCGAATTTTTCCTTAATTCCAAGGGGGAAATCCCACTTCCAACCATCATTTGATCTTGTAATTTTATGGTGAGTACTATATTTCATAAAACTAATCTCCTAGAAATTTCAAGCCCAAATTCCTTTGTTTCCATTTTCAAAAAAATCAACAAAGATGAGGGTGAATAGTGTTCTTATGAACTAACCTTTGATTTTTATGTTTCTTTTGATTGATCTAGCTAGCTTAAGGTCACATAAGGATAGATCAAGGCTTGATAAGGCTATATCACTCTCTAAGGAATGTAAGAAGCTCCAAAAACCCTTGGTACCATTTTGAGATTTTATGAGTTTTATGGATGATTTAGTGTTAGTATGCTATGTTATTCTTAGATCTATGTTATTAGTTGATTATGGTTGTTGTTTGGATTGTGATCCATGAGATGGTTGAGATGAGATGTTGTTAGACTAGATATGATGTTATCATGTGTTAGAATGGATGGGGTGTAGTGCTTGATTGAATCACGGTGATGTGAAAACTTTGGAAATCGTGTAAATATAGCCGTCGTAATGCCGAATTTTTGATAATCTTTAAAAACCGTGCATCACAGTAGCATGAACTCACTGTCCAGTGTTGTATTTTCCCATGATAAGATAGGTTATGTTATAAGCTTCGTTTTGGTATAAAGAACGCGTGAAACGGACTTACGGTTTAGGAGTTACGGTCGGTTTACTAAAAGTAGTTCGAATCCGTAAACGAAAGTTCGTAACTGAAATTGAACCCCGATAAAATATGTAAAGTCATGACGAATCTTGGTAATTAAATACTAGAGGTGAAAAGGAAGGTGTGAGAGAAAACCTCATGTGAAACGGATCGTTTCCCGATTTTATAAAAATGTTCGAATCAAAGTTAATCGCGAACGAACCCCTAAAAAAAACCCGCTTGATTATAACTTCGGTAAAACACTTAGAAAACGGGCGATAAAACTCGGAGCATAATATTGATTCGTAACGATCGACTTTAGAACTTGTATGACTTAAGTATGTCCCAAGTGTAAGTACAATGACTTGTCGTATTAACGAACGAATGTCGGGTCGGATCGATGATAAAAGGAATCCACTAAAAGGGTTATAACGAGATAACTCGAGAACGTGTTTCGATTTAAGTATAACTTAACTTTTAAGATGTTAAGTGATTAATCCCGAATGCCTTGGCTATTTATAGATCACCAAGCTGACCCGGGACCCGCTACCACTACCCCTTACCGTACTCGACTACCAGGCAAGTTTCAATTCCCTTCTTTTAGGCTGTTGTTGTGATTGAATATATATATATATATATATATATATGTTTTTTGTTATACATATGCCGTAGCATGCATGCTTACTTTCAAGTTATATCATTATGCTTGTTCCCTGATTGTTATTGGCCTATAAATTAGATAGCTATCGTATCAATTATAAGCCGGTTATTGTAAGACCCTCAAAGAAGGGTGTATACATCTTATTCATCAAATATAGACCGGGAGTCAATATTTCTTGACATATCGAGATTACCTCGAAAGAAAATATCTAAGTAAATATTTTCCAGTATTCGGGCGACGAATATTATTTGAATATTCGTTCGAGATTATTTATTTAACGATCCCTACTTCAAATAATTATTTGAACGTAACTATTCGACGAATAATATTTTTCAATATTCATTCAAAGTCGAATAGATTATCGATTATTATTCCGAATATTCTTCTAAAGATTGGACTACTAAATGAATATTATTTGAATATCCATTTAGAATATTATTTTATTAAATGAATATTACTTTTGAATATTCATTTAAGATATTACTTAATTGATGAATATTATTCTAATATTCATCTGAAGCTTGATTTATTTATCGAGTCTTATCTCGAATATTCCTTTAAAGCTTGGATTACTAAAGGAATATTACTTGATATTCTGTAAGAACCCAGATTTTGGGTGGGATTAAAAACTTTTATGTATTTAATGATGTAAGAATGAATAGTGGTTATGACTGCGATGTAACGAAGATCTATTAAATAAATGGAACGGATTTGAATTCAATTACTTATATGTCATGCAGAATACTTTTGGTTGACGGCATAGATAAGAATGATCTATCTCCTAAGAATATAAGTATATTACTTCAAGTAAGATTATTCTTATGTCATCCAAATCAATATCTATTATAAGTCCAGCGGTTCCGTAAAAAGGTTAAGAAGCACTCGAGAGTGAACCAGGTTCATTTTCCTAATTATAGGAATTAAATAAAAATAAGTGATGAATAGTGATTTTGGTGGAATTTGGAATATTATTATAATAATGATATACCCGGTATTCGGAACGGATTTCTGAGTTCGTATTAGTGATCCAGGAGGAAAATAAGTGTATGTAAAAGCTGTCGGATTCAGAAAAAGAGCACTTTTATTTTCTCCGAGATTTCCCGGGACACTGCAAGACTTAAGGAATTATAAAAGGGATTTAAGGAATTTAAATTCGAGAAGTACTAAGAAAGATGAGGAATAGTATTATAAATATTAAGAAGGTTTTCGGTAAAAACCCTAACTAGAAACGAAAGAGTTATTCTTACGAACGATCAATCGGATCGAGCAATAACCGGACAAAAGAGCAAGCAGAGACTAAGATGCATGCATGTGCTATGTATAAAATATCTACTAACCAAACTAGAATCAAGGAACTAGAACCATTAGAGATCAACTAGTACCTAGAAAATCAAATCACTTGGTTAAGCCTTAAACCATCCAAACTTCAACACTTGTCCTCACAAATACATCATTCTATACATCACCACTTTATTAAAGTGACAAGGATGAGATATTATCTAAAACAAGTCACTTTATGCATTATTTTCAAGCAACCAAGCAAGAACTCATCTTTCTCTCCAAAGAAACAAAGCATTCGGCCTCTTGGAAATTCCAAATTCAAAATCCAACTTCCAACCATTTGTTGATCTTGAAACTTTTATGGTGAGACTTACATTTCATGTAAATGATCTCCTCAAAATCCTAGCTTCAATCTCTTCTTTTTCCATTTTCAAAAAAATGATTTAAGAGGAGGGTGAATAGTGTTTTCATGAACTAATCTTGTTTTTCCTTGATTTCTTTGGTTGATTTAGCAAGCTTAAGCACTTCTAAGGATCATACCAAGCATAGTGAGGCTAGATCATACTCCAAGGAAGGTATAACAACTTTAAACCCTAGGCTTTACCTTGAGGTTTTGCATGCTCTTGATGGGTTTTAGTATAAGATGTGATATTAGCATGATTATAAGCATGAATATGATGTAGTTTTGATAAATGTTAAAAATAGTTTAGATGAACGGAAAGGCATTGCTTGGCCTCAGTTCATGTATATAAGTCATGTATATGTTGTTTGGGTTGGATGCTATGTTTATGGGAAGATTCGAAATTGATAGATATTCGATTTACAGCCGTTATAATGCCCGATTTTACAATACCATGTTTTGTATGCCATTTTCCATGTTGAACCCCTACTGTCCAGAGACCTTATCTGCCATGATAGGATAGGTAATGCTCTAAGCTTCGTTTTGATATAAAGATCACGTGAAACGGACTTACGGTTTAGGATTTATGACTAAATTACTAAAAGTAGTTCGAATCCGTAAACAAAAGTTCGTAACTAAAATTGAACCCTCGTAAGCTATGTAACGTCATGGCGAATCTTGGTAAATAAATACTAGGGGTAAGAAGGAAGGTGTGAAAGAAAACCGTATGTCAAAAAGAGCATTTTTCGATTTATTAAAAATGTTCGAGTCAAGGTTAAACGAGAACGAACCCCTAAAAGACGACTCTTTTATAACTTTGGTAAAACGCGTAGAAAACGGGCGATAAAACTCGGAGTAAAATATTGGTTCGTAACGATCAACCTTAGAACTCATATGACTTAAGTATGTCCCAAGTATAAGTGCAGTGACATGTCGTATTAACGAACGAATGTCGGGTCGGATCAGTGATAATAAGTAATCCACTAAAAGGGGTATAACGAGATGACTCGAGAACGTGTTTCGATTTAAGTATAACTTAACGTTTAATATGTTAAGTGATTAATTCCGAATGCCTTGGCTATTTATAGATCACCAGGCTGAACCGGGACCCGCTACCACTACCCCTTACCGTACTCGACTACCAGGCAAGTTTCAATTCCCTTCTTTTAGGCTGTTGTTGTGATTGAATAAATATATATATATGATTGCTGATATACATATGCCATTGCATGCATGCCTACTTTCAAGTTGAATTGATATACTTGTTCCCTGAATGTTATTGTTGGCTTATAAGCTAGATAATTATATATCAGTTATAAGCCGGTTATTATAAGACCCTCATAGAAGGGCGTATACATCTTTATTCATCAAATATAGACCGGGAGTCAATATTTCTTGATATATCGAGATTACCTCGGGAGAAAATATTTAAGTAAATATTTTCTATTATTTGGGCGACGAATATTATTTGAATATTCGTTCGGGGCTAATTATTTTAACGATCCTTACTTCAAATAATTATTTGAATTTAACTATTCAACGAATAATACTTCTCAATATTCATTCAGAGTCGAATTGATTATCGACTATTATTTCGAATATTCTTCTAAAGATGAGACTGTTAGATGAATATTATTTGGATATTCTTTTAGATTATTATTTTATTAAATAAATATTACTTTCGAATATTCATTTAAGATATTAAATACTTGATGAATATTATTTTAATATTCATCTGAAGCTTGATTTAATTATCGAATATTATCTCGAATATTCCTTAAGGCTTGGATTACTAAATGAATATTACTTGATATTCATTTAGGATATTATTCATTCAATGAATATTACTTTTGAATATTCATTTAAATTTCCTAATTAATTATGATTATTACCTTAAATATTCTTTTCAGGTCTTATTAATTAATGAATATTGTTTTGAATATTCATTGAAATATTTATTTATTCAATAAATATTCCCCTGATATCTCTTCAGGGATTATTTTGAGAAATACTCTGATTAAAGATATTCTTTCATATTCCCAAATATTCTGTAAAATATTTTAATTCAATAAATATTCTCTGAATATTTATTCCATACTTAGAATAACCTCGATAAGGTTTATCTTCTTCGATTATTACAGAAAATATTTCGAAGTCATATTATTATTAATCTTATATCAAGAAAGGTTCCCAGACATCATTCATCTTTGAGTCTATCTTCTTAATAATAAGGGAACCTTACTTGGAAAAATGTTATTTATCTTGTCGACTTCCCGGTCATAAAGTATTCCCTTCACCCGCAACTCGGGTGCTGTTGACTTATTAAAGTCGTTGTTTACCTTCTCATCTTCCGAGGGGTAAGATTACTGGAACAAGTTGATATCCGTTACCAAGTAATAGCTTGGGAGATATTGGTAAATTTTCCTTTCCAACTAGATACGACTACTTTGTGGAGTCTTATCAACAAGTCTTATACTTGGGGAAAGGGGGACGAACGTTACATTCAGAATCATGAATTCTATTTGAACTAGGAGTCGTGTAAGAGGCCGAGTTGCGCCGGTCCATCCCCTTGGCCCAACCGTTGGCCGGGGAGAGCTAGCAAGGCGGTACACAAGTAAAGCCGTCAGTTCTTCCTTCTACCGGTAGTAAATCTAAATTGAGCTGTACGATCTCGACTGATCATCAAGATTGGAACAGCGGGCGCGGTGAATACTCCATCATTGGTTCATCATCCAAATTCATTTATTTCCTGCAACATGATTACTGTTGGCAGAGTTGGAGAAGAGTCATAACTGGAATTGCAACCCTTTCTTGCAAGTTCCTCTTCTTATTAACGACAATAATATCTCGCTTACTTTGATGTAGCAGATATTTCTTCAAACAAATACTTTAAGTTACCTTGTAACTTCATCGTTCATATTATACTGGCATCATTTCCGTAAATGCATGGCATATGGTTTAAAAGATAGCTTTGAACTGTTTTAAATTATCGTTCAGTTATATATTTGTTGGTGGGCTTTCGCTCACCCTTGCTTTGTTTATATTGTGTCACAACAACAGCTAGGACAGATGGCTCGCGTCAGGCGCACTCGGCGCAAGCAGGTTACCCGACCCACCGGACTACCCGCTGAGATGCTAGCCGCCATTACTGAGGTAGCATAGTTAGACAGCTTTTGTTTCCTGTTTAACTATATGTATAATTAATGTAATCCACGGCAAAACTTTTAAACCTATGATGTTATCCTTTTGGGATTGTAATAACTTTTATTCGTAAACCCTTTAATGTAAGACTTATTTCAATTTCATCTCTGGGACTATAACTGTTGTGTGTGTGAGTGGTAATTATTGTGGGGTCACAGCATGTGATTTATTTATTATGGACTCAAGTCAAGTATTATGAATGGATGTAAGACCGTAACCACCAGATTCCTGACCCCGGGTCTGGGGGTGTTACATATTCATTTAGAATATTATTCATTAATTGAATATTACTTTTTCAATAAACATTTAAATTCCTAATTAATTATGAATATTATTTTGAATATTCATCCAGGGTTCTATTTAATCATCGAATATTATTTTAAATATTTTAAATATTCCTTTCAGGTCTTATTAATTAATGAATATTATTTTGAATATTCATTTGAATACTTAATTATGCAATAAATATTCTCTAGATATTTCTTCAAGGATTATTTGAGAAATACTCTGATTAAAGATATTCTTTCATATTCCTAAATATTCTGTAAAATATTCTCTGAATATTTATTCCATACATAGAATAACCCCGATAAGGTTTATCTTCTTCGATTATTACAGAAAATATTTCGGAGTCATATTATTATTAATCTTATATCAAGAAAGGTTCTCAGACATCATTCTTCTTTGAGTCTACCTCTCTAATAATAAGGGAACCTTACTTGGAAGATGTTATTTATCTTGTCGACTTCCCGGTCATAAAGTATTCTCTTCACTCGCAACTCGGGTGCGGTTGACTTATTAAGTCGTTGTTTACCTTCTCATCTTTCGAGGGGTAAGATTGTTGGAACAAGTTGATATTCGATACCAAGCCACAGCTTGGAAGTTATTGGTGAATTTTCCTTTCCAACTAGATACGACTACCTTGTAGAGTCTTATCAACAAGTATTATATTTGGGGAAAGGGGGACGAACGTTACATTCAGAATCATGAATTCTATTTGAACTAGGAGTCGTGTAAGAGGCCGAGTAGCGCCGGTCCATCCCCTTTGGCCCAACCGTTGGCCGGGGAGAGCTAGTAAGGCGGTAGACAAGTAAAGCCGTCAGTTCTTCCTTCTACCAGTAGTAAATCTAATTTGAGCTGTATGATCTCGACTGATCATCAAGATTGGAACAGCGGGCGCGGTGAATACTCCATCATTGGTTCATCATCCAAACTTATTTATTTCCTGCAACATGATTACTGTTGGCAGAGCTGGAAAAGTGTTCATAACTGGAATTGCAATCTTTTCATGTAAGTTCCTCTTTTTAATGACAATGAGATTATCACGCTTACTTTTGATGGAGCAGATATTTCTACGAACAAATACTTTAAGTTACCTTGTAACTTCATCGTTCATATTATACTGGCATCATTTCCGTAAATGCATGGCATATGGTTTGAAAGATACTTTTGAACTGTTATATATTATCGTTCAGTTATATATTATTTTTGGTGGGCTATTGCTCACCCTTGCTTTATTATTATATCACAACAACAGCTAGACCAGATGACTCGCACCAGGCGCACTCGACGCGGGCGAGGACGATGAGACTACCAGAGCTGAAGAAGAAGCTATTGGTAGGATATATTTATTCTTTCAGTACCAAGAATATGGTCTAGTATGACTTATGTAAATGGATGGCAAAGGGTATGTATTTATATTGAAATTTTTTTAGATTGTAAGAACTCATAATGTGATTAATAAAAATTTGATTGTTACTCTGATTTCATCTCTGGGACTATAACGGGTGTGTTTTATATTGTTGTGTTGGGTCATAGAGACGTAATTTATTTTATGTTAATGAAAGTTCAATTGTTGTGGACAGAATTGGAAACCGTAACCACCGGATCCCGGACCCCGGATCTGGGGGTGTTACAGAAGTGGTATCAGAGCGTTACGTTATAAATCCCAGAGATGAGGTGACGTTAAAACCATAAACTTACTAAGATAATAAGAACTCTTGCCAAGTTCATAGTCGGACTACTTAATGTAGTGCTGACATATAAAACCCTTATGGGAACTCTTAAGTATCATGATAGTAACTTAGCTCGTTCTCGTATCGACTAGTAAGGCGATAGACCATGAGGCGTATGAGCAGCAGCATGATGATGTTGTAGTATATGCTGACGATCGGATTGTGAATTCGATAGAGTACCCTATTGAGGACTCGAAAGAGGTTCCAGCAGAGGAAAATTCTATTGAGGATGAGGAGATTACTCCAAGGAAATGAGGGCTGTAGCCAGAGGGATAGCGAGAGTTAAGATTATAGTGCTCAGAGAAGTGAGCACAAAGAACTGAGATATTATTAAGAGAATTAAAATTTTATGTTGGATTTATAGTCGGACTACGAGAGGTAGTACCAGCAGTTAAGACAGATTGGAAGGATTACTTGAGGTCTTATATGGGGATAGATAAAGATCATTAGAGACTTTCAGATTAATGAGAAAGGAGTTGGAATGATGCATGATTATCAAAGACGTCGATGTAGGACGGGGAGCACCCAGGAGCAGTTGTGATAGAGGCAACAAGTGCCATATTATCGGATAAATGGATTAGTGTGAATATTGTCAATGGTAATTCGCCATGAGAAGGCGGATTTCATGGGTTATATTTTATGAAACCAAATTGAGATTGTTGAGGTGGTTTTATTCAGCGAAATGTCCGTATTATGAATGAACCAGCTTCGAAAGTAAAGATAGTGGAAAGTGATGGCCTGATTGGATAAAGTTATATAAAGTAGTAAGCGAGACGATGATCTCAGAAACTACCAGAGGAAAAGACCAGTGGG
Source organism: Saposhnikovia divaricata (assembly GCA_036435485.1). Classification (NCBI taxonomy): domain Eukaryota; kingdom Viridiplantae; phylum Streptophyta; class Magnoliopsida; order Apiales; family Apiaceae; genus Saposhnikovia; species Saposhnikovia divaricata. The sequence goes on from CM071598.1 coordinate 66,503,208, forward strand.
TCTATGATGAACTCGTAATATGACTACTATCAGGTACTAAGTATAAGTTTATTTTAACTCAGTAAAATGGTGAATCAGGAACGTTAGATGCATGTGATTCAGAAGAATATTAAATTCTTTCTTTTCCCCGAATAGATTATAGTAGTTACCTTAAGTTTATTCCGATGCGGAATTATAATAGATCAAGTAATACGATCAGCAGTTAAAGAGAAAAATGTGAGAAAATCTTCCTGGAGCTAAAAGGTGAAATTGGTAATGACCAAGAGCTGGCATTGCTTAATGGAAAAAGGAGACTTTGTGCTTCCAACGATGCTTCGCATAAAGGGTTAGGTAGACCGACATTTGGTAGTATTGAATATCAGGACGTATAGGTATCAGGACGTTGTGACAGGTTTCAGTTTGAAACTATTGATTCCCTTCTAAGGGATGGATATAATTGATTCCTCTCCAGTGGGTAAACTTCCAATCTGATGATGATTATTTCGTTAACTATGACTGCTTATGATTCCACCTGCTTGGAGGTTCATAGAACTATTCTTCAGATTTCGAAACTGGTCTCCTTAATGTTACCAGTAGGTGGGTAGATTGATCAAAATTTCCCTGATTCTGGAAAGAAGTTCAACGAATTTTGGCAAACCTTGTCTTTCTGATTATTAGAGAACGTCATGGAAGAGAGTAGAAACTGGGGCGAACCCCATGAATTGGGTAAGGTAGCCGCTATATGGGTTAGAAGACTGGCCCTGAGTATTACAATCGATGGTAGAGATAAAATGATGAAGTAAGATTGGACGAAAACAGGAAATGTAATTAAGAAACCAGCTGGACTGAGAAACTCCGGGATTGACTCAAGTGAAAAGGCTGTCATGCCAGGAATGGTAAGCCTATGTGGCACGTGGGATTGATAAGAATAGCTGGAAAGATAAAAGTAGAGAAAAGGTGACCGGAGACGGCGTTGAGTAGCCGATTAAGACGTATATGAAGTAAAGTATTGGAAAGGTAGAAAGGTATCAAAGAAGAAGGCACTATGCCGGTAATTGCTAGAAAAGTAATGCTATTAGCCAACCCCTAAAATCAAATATATATTTTTTTTGTATGGCCAGTTGAGGCCAAGTCACAAAGGATTATCAAGTGACTAGACCAGCAATGAAAGGACAAAGCAGGGTTGCTTCTAAGAAAGCGCCGACTGCAAGGGCTTCTGATATAAAGGAAATATTAATGAGATCGTAGGAATCTTCTACTAAACCCTTTGCAACCCATGTTTTGATTGGGAATTTGCTAGATTTTTTTTGTATAGGGTCACCCGTACTAAAGTGATTCATCTATATATGATTATCCAAGATTACGAGTAAAAATAGAAGTATAATGACTTGAAATGTTTGATGTTAGGGTATTATAAATACCATGAATATATTATGACTAAGGAAAGTAAACAACGAAGGTTTATGAAGAGAGTATGGAAATGGTCAGAGATGGATCAGTATGCTTTAGAAATTTTGTCTAAGGCAAGTACATTTGAAAAGAACGATAAGTACTAAGAGATTCACGTTGAACTCGACCAATATCTTCCAAAACATCCTTGCTACCATTACCAAGTTCTGTTAAAGAGCAGATAGGCATACGTTGCCTTTTGGAAGGCCAAATAGGCTGACAACTATCTGAAAGAAGAGGGTGGCATTAAGCCACCGATCGATTATCAAATGAGAAGGATTGAAAAGAGACCTTTATTAAGGATACATGATCTGATTGCCAATTATAAGATGCAAGAATTCCTTGGCAGTTGAATTAAGGATAGGATATCCATAAATTAAGACAAACCCTGGGGAATGCACAAGGGGTGGCATTAACCCTAATAACGACATTATGACTTCAGATGATATGAGTTGGACTTGCTAAGGCAACAATGACCGGTAAGGATTATTAAAAAGAGTTCTGGAAAGAACATAGATAGAATTATTAGAGTATTGATCAATGACATTTTGATATACCCTGTACCCAGAAAATACAAGAGGAAGGATGAGGATGACCTATGAAACCTTACAAGGAAAAAGGTAATATTCCGAACTTCAAAATGGTAGTTTGGTAAGGAATGTATGACATAGTAACAATAATGCCAGATGAGGCATGTATGAAACCCTGAGGAAGTATGGATTGAACCTATAAAGGTTGAGATTATCCTAAGATAAGGAAAGAACTAAGAAAAGAAGTATCCTAAGTAGGATTGGGAATAAACGTGATAAAGTTCCCACGGGTAGGTGGAAGCAATGACTTATGGAGAAAGACTGATAAATATATTTTCTCCATCAGCAGAGCTTAAGGGAGAATGCTTTCACCCAACAATGATGGGAATGAGGTAGAAATGTTTGAATTGGAATATATCCAGAGAACAAGGATTACCAGAAATTATTATTATCAGGAAAGGCCAATGAGGTGGCCGACAGTCTAGTATAAAGGAATAATTACAAATGTTCATACCGAAGAAACAAAATGATATTTGGAAAGACCTTGAAGGTCATATTGGAGTGGAGGAAGTTACATTCCTTTTGATGATTGTGCAAGAATCGAAGGTAATAATAGTTTAAGTAAAGATTCGATTCCTGATGGAGTCTTAAGCATATTACGTACCTTAGAAGGTCCCGTTTTGAGGTAGACCAGAACCATGATACAAAATTAACGAAGTAAACCGTTAAATTTCCAGTCTTTTATGGAAGCTGCATGAGTGATAGTTTCATCAACCTGACATAGCTGCGATGCTTGAAACTTTTCTGCAATTGTATCTACTTCATGTAATATCTACATCAAGTTCGGGAAGTGTTCCTTATGGATAAGGAATAGTAATTACTTTGTCTCCCTAAAGGATTTGAAACCCGTAGGATTAGCTATTAATGCACTACGTAAACAACAAGCGATGGTGATTCTTCTAAGAAAGTAGATGACAATGTAAAGATAAAAAAAAGTGCTGCCATTGATTAACTAAATGGCATGTTGATGAATGACAAACAAGTTTATGTTATTGTACTTCTGCGCAAACAAGATAGAGAATATGAGGTTGATGATTCATGATGTTAAAGATATTCCCATGGAAAGAATTAATGAGACTTGGAGGGAAGGGCGGTTGAGCCCAAGACTTATTGGGCCACCTGAGAGTTTAAAAGTTTTCGGACGGCGGTATTCGAGCCAGCCTTACCCCCAAAACATATAGCACGGTCATAACGGGTTTTCATGTGGCCAGGCTACGCCAATAAAATGCAGATGCTCGATAGATGATAAAAGCATGAGCCGTTAGATATACGACCTGGTCTGACTTACGAAAGACAACCTGTGGAAAACCACGGATAGAAAAGAAAAAGTGATGAGAAACAAGGTTGGCAGAAGTAGATTATATGAATCTAAGTTAAAGGGATCGGGCCAGATTCATTTCGGAAAGTTTAAATTGGAATAACGTGATGATTATAGAATAAATGTGACAGAATACCGATAAGGAGGTACCAAGTGCAAAAAGGTGTCTCAATAAAGAGGTGAAGGTGAAAGTAAATAATAGAAATGAGTAAGAATCAGATAATAAGAAGGATGTGATTGATAAAGAAAAGGCTGGGAAAGCAACTATGGAATGTGAAGCAAGGAATGTTATATATGGGTTTTCTAATGAATTCTCAGGATGACAACCTGATAGTGTCAATATTATAGTTATGAAAAAGCTAGTAACATGATATGGGATGTCAGTAATAATGATGTCAAGTGAGAAATCTAAGATTTAACCTGAAAGGTTGAAGGATTTCCCGAATGTGAGTATCGTTAAGATTGAACAAGAGTATTTGTCCATAGAATAATGGACAAAGCAGCAAGATATGTTGACACGTGAGATTGCGATCAAATAGTATTGGATATAATTATGATTAATTTCTTCTTTGATAAACCTCTATAGTTCAGAGGTAAATTCTGAGTATGATATTCTACAATCATGAAAGCTTTCTATAATCCTTTAGAACTCTTTTATCTTCTTCTCTCTTATTCATCTTCTTTATGAATTGAGAAGAACAACCCTTATAGAAGGGGAGGTACTGCTACGTGACTATCTGTCTATGTGATAGAAGTCTAAGTGGAATACCATAACTTGTTTAATTGCTTGTCAAGTACTAAAGGCTGGCCCCCTTCTGTACTAACTATGCAATATAACAAATGTTCAATTGATCATAGTGATCTCTCAATAAATCTTTCCACTTCTCTATATTGATCGAGATTGCGAAGATTAAAGCGATCAGGAAATGCATAGTACGAGCGAGGTTACCTCCGAATTCGTAGGGTGATAGTGATACCAATGTTACTGCAGGTATCAATAAGAATAAGACTGAGTAAGAGTATAACCCCGATAGTGAGTTGTACGAAAAGTAGCAACGTTGATGGAAAAAGGATACGGTATGGATTGTAGCACTAGAAGATGTGCTGAGGAAGGGTAGAACGACTAAGAATTGACCAGGAAGCTAAAAAGTGAACGACAGACAAACGACTCTTTGCTTCCTACCTGATTCCGGGACGGAATCCTTTTAAGGAGGGGAGACTGTAAGAACCCCAAATTTTGGATATAATTAAAACTTTTTATTAAGTAATGATAAAATGAGGAACAATGATTCCGACAACAAGGTCACCAGCTCTAATGAATGGTGGTTTCAAAGAACAATGATTGTAATGAATGGATAATGCTTTGGACAATGATCCTGATGCATTGGTATATTGTCAGAATAGAGTAATTCGATGGTTGAGGACCTAGATAAGAATAATCTACCATCCAGGAAGGAGATAATGGATCCTTGAAGGGAAATGAGTACGTGCATAGTGTTTCCCATACGTGCATAGTGTTTCCCGTACGTGCATAGTGTTTGCCATGCATGCATAGTGTTTCCCATGCGTGCATAGTGTTTCCCGTACGTGCATAGTGTTTCCTGTATGTGCATAGTAATTTGGTGGATGAATAGTGATTTTGTAAGTTGGAAAACTTTTCACGCCACCCTATGTACGGGACGTGATATGGATGTTTCGAAGTCATATTAGTATTACGCGGAGGAAATAAGTGAATGCAGAGACGATCGGAATTCAGAAATTCCAAATTCTTTTTCGGTATAATATTTGACCGGACAGTGGATTAAATATTATTATAATCCAAGAATTGAGATATTAACTTTGAGGATTTGATATTTTGGGATGTTATTATATTTGATTTAAGAATGAAGGTAGGAAACCACTGAGGTAGTGAAACAAGCGTTCTAGAAACCGCTAAAACGTTATAACGAGATTAATCAATAAAGCGAACGAATCCTAGATTACGGATTAAGTTCGTATCGAGATTAAATATCCTACATGGTCATCACGAGGATTATATTAAGGATGGGGGAAGGTATTATGAATATCGAGAAATTTCCCTGTAAACCCTAGAGGTGAAACTACTTAGTTATTCGTCCGAACGATCAATGAATTGAGCAATAAACGGACAAAGAAACAAGCAGGGAATCAAGATACATGCATGTAGTGGTGGAAAATATCTAGCAAACCAAGTGATGACTCATGCAACTAGCATACTTAGCAAGGAAACTAGTACTTAGAAAGCAAACCATTTAGTTAACTTATAACCATACAAAACACAACACTTGTCTTGCAAAAATACATCATCTAGTGCATCATCACTTTATTAAAGTAAAAAGAGATGAGATATTATCCAAGGCTCATCCACTTTATGCATTATTCCAAGAAAAACCACAAGAACACATCAAACTCTCTCTAGCTTATACCATTCGAATTTTTCCTTAATTCCAAGGGGGAAATCCCACTTCCAACCATCATTTGATCTTGTAATTTTTATGGTGAGTCCTATATTTCATAAAACTAATCTCCTAGAAATTTCAAGCCCAAATTCCTTTGTTTCCATTTTCAAAAAAATCAACAAAGATGAGGGTGAATAGTGTTCTTATGAACTAACCTTTGATTTTTATGTTTCTTTTGATTGATCTAGCTAGCTTAAGGTCACATAAGGATAGATCAAGGCTTGATAAGGCTATATCACTCTCTAAGGAATGTAAGAAGCTCCAAAAACCCTTGGTACCATTTTGAGATTTTATGAGTTTTATGGATGATTTGGTGTTAGTATGCTATGTTATGCTTAGATCTATGTTATTAGTTGATTATGGTTGTTGTTTGGATTGTGATCCATGAGATGTTTGAGATGAGATGTTGTTAGACTAGATATGATGTTATCATGTGTTAGAATGGATGGGGTGTAGTGCTTGATTGAATCACGGTGATGTGAAAACTTTGGAAATCGTGTAAATATAGCCGTCGTAATGCCGAATTTTTGATAATCTTTAAAAACCGTGCATCACAGTAGCATGAACTCACTGTCCAGTGTTGTATTTTCCCATGATAAGATAGGTTATGTTATAAGCTTCGTTTTGGTATAAAGAACGCGTGAAACGGACTTACGGTTTAGGAGTTACGGTCGGTTTACTAAAAGTAGTTCGAATCCGTAAACGAAAGTTCGTAACTGAAATTGAACCCCGATAAAATATGTAAAGTCATGACGAATCTTGGTAATTAAATACTAGAGGTGAAAAGGAAGGTGTGAGAGAAAACCTCATGTGAAACGGATCATTTCCCGATTTTATAAAAATGTTCGAATCAAAGTTAATCGCGAACGAACCCCTAAAAAAAACCCGCTTGATTATAACTTCGGTAAAACACTTAGAAAACGGGCGATAAAACTCGGAGCATAATATTGATTCGTAACGATCGACTTTAGAACTTGTATGACTTAAGTATGTCCCAAGTGTAAGTACAATGACATGTCGTATTAACAAACGAATGTCGGGTCGGATCAATGATAAAAGGAATCCACTAAAAGGGCTATAACGAGATAACTCGAGAACGTGTTTCGATTTAAGTATAACTTAACTTTTAAGATGTTAAGTGATGAATCCCGAATGCCTTGGCTATTTATAGATCACCAAGCTGACCCGGGACCCGCTACCACTACCCCTTACCGTACTCGACTACCTGGCAAGTTTCAATTCCCTTCTTTTAGGCTGTTGTTGTGATTGAATATATATATATATATATATATGTTTTTTGTTATACATATGCCGTAGCATGCATGCCTACTTTCAAGTTATATCATTATGCTTGTTCCCTGATTGTTATTGGCCTATAAATTAGATAGCTATCGTATCAATTATAAGCCGGTTATTGTAAGACCCTCAAAGAAGGGTGTATACATCTTATTCATCAAATATAGACCGGGAGTCAATATTTCTTGACATATCGAGATTACCTCGAAAGAAAATATCTAAGTAAATATTTTCCAGTATTCGGGCGACGAATATTATTTGAATATTCGTTCGAGATTATTTATTTAACGATCCCTACTTCAAATAATTATTTGAACGTAACTATTCGACGAATAATATTTTTCAATATTCATTCAAAGTCGAATAGATTATCGATTATTATTCCGAATATTCTTCTAAAGATTGGACTACTAAATGAATATTATTTGAATATCCATTTAGAATATTATTTTATTAAATGAATATTTCTTTTGAATATTCATTTAAGATATTACTTAATTGATGAATATTATTCTAATATTCATCTGAAGCTTGATTTATTTATCGAGTCTTATCTCGAATATTCCTTTAAAGCTTGGATTACTAAAGGAATATTACTTGATATTCATTTAGAATATTATTCATTAATCGAATATTACTTTTTCAATAAACATTTAAATTCCTAATTAATTATGAATATTATTTTGAATATTCATCCAGGGTTCTATTTAATCATCGAACATTATTTTAAATATTTTAAATATTCCTTTCAGGTCTTATTAATTAATGAATTTTATTTTGAATATTCATTTGAATACTTAATTATGCAATAAATATTCTCTAGATATTTCTTCAAGGATTATTTGAGAAATACTCTGATTAAAGATATTCTTTCATATTCCTAAAAATTCTATAAAATATTTTAATTCAATAAATATTCTCTGAATATTTATTCCATACTTAGAATAACCTCGATAAGGTTTATCTTCTTCGATTATTACAGAAAATATTTCGGAGTCATATTATCATTCTTCTTTGAGTCTACCTCTCTAATAATAAGGGAACCTTACTTGGAGATGTTATTTATCTTGTCGACTTCCCGGTCATAAAGTATTCTCTTCACTCGCAACTCGGGTGCGGTTGACTTATTAAGTCGTTGTTTACCATCTCATCTTTCGAGGGGTAAGATTGTTGGAACAAGTTGATATTCGATACCAAGCCACAGCTTGGAAGTTATTGGTGAATTTTCCTTTCCAACTAGATACGCCTACCTTGTAGAGTCTTATCAACAAGTATTATATTTGGGGAAAGGGGGACGAACGTTACATTCAGAATCATGAATTCTATTTGAACTAGGAGTCGTGTAAGAGGCCGAGTAGCCCCGGTCCATCCCCTTTGGCCCAACCGTTGGCCGGGGAGAGCTAGTAAGGCGGTAGACAAGTAAAGCCGTCAGTTCTTCCTTCTACCGGTAGTAAATCTAATTTGAGCTGTACGATCTCGACTGATCATCAAGATTGGAACAGCGGGCGCGGTGAATACTCCATCATTGGTTCATCATCCAAACTTATTTTTTTCCTGCAACATGATTACTGTTGGCAGAGCTGGAAAAGTATTCATAACTGGAATTGCAATCTTTTCATGCAAGTTCCTCTTTTTAATGACAATGAGATTATCACACTTACTTTTGATGGAGCAGATATTTCTACGAACAAATACTTTAAGTTACCTTGTATTATCGTTCAGTTATATATTATTGTTGGTGGGCTATTGCTCACCCTTGCTTTATTATTATATCATAACAACAGCTAGACCAGATGACTCGCACCAGGCGCACTCGACGCGGGCGAGGACGATGAGACTACCAGAGCTGCAGAAGAAGCTATTGGTAGGATATATTTATTCTTTCAGTACCAAGAATATGGTCTAGTATGACTTATGTAAATGGATGGCAAAAAGTATGTATTTATATTGAAATTCTTTTGGATTGTAAGAACTCATAATTTGATTAATAAAAATTTGATTGTTACTCTAATTTCATCTCTGGGACTATAACGGGTGTGTTTTATATTGTTGTGTTGGGTCATAGAGACGTAATTTATTTTATGTTAAGGAAAGTTCAATTGTTGTGGACAGAAATGGAAACCGTAACCACCGGATCCCGGACCCCGGATCTGGGGGTGTTACAGTGTATTTAGATTAGTGCGAATTAAAGAATTTAGTATGAATTAAGGTTTAAGCCAATACAAAAGATATATCATACATCGGGGTTTATAATTCAACAAGAATTAATATAAGGAGGGAGTGCAGTAGTTGAAAAACAACAATCTATAAGGGTAACAAGAAAGTATAGAGGATTATGCAATAATTAATAGGGTTTAAATAGTGTACTGCAAGGGATTCAACAAATTCTTGAGAGAAACAACATTAAGTTATGAGAATTTAAACGATGAATAATTAATATGGTTTAAACAGTGTAGTGCAAGGGATTCAACAATTTACTTGAAGGAAACGACAAGAAGTTATGAGAATTTAAACGACAATTCATGTATAATTGAAAGAACCTGAACTTAGATCCAAGGTTCAAGTTACTTGCCTTAACCAGGTGCTTTCACGCTAGTCACCTAGCTCAAAAACCCTCAGTCTTTGCCTTCCCTTTATCCCTTGATTCTACGTCCTTCAATTCTACACATATAAAAACACTACTTCAGAATTCTATTCAATAATCAACGTTCATCATTTAAATGTCTAATCTTAATCTACCCTTACGATAATCCCTAAACTAACTTACTATAATCATATATCATCATCAACCATAAGCCACTGACATACACATATAATTACAACCAATAAGCATTTAGTAGGAAATCACATAAATAAGATATAATTAAAATACAATCTATACTAGTAGTACATACATATATACATATACTCGAGAAAATAAAATTAAGATTTTTAGAAAATTTTGATGGCATCCCCTCTATACGGGTAGCCTACCCGTCGGAACACAACCGACAAAACCAACAACAATTAACAACATAAACCCCATGTACATAATCGACTACGACTAACAATCACCATACATCATTCTAGAAAATCATATCTTTTCGAATCATATCAGTTTTATTATTAAAAAATCTGAAACCCACAAACAATTATAAGTTCGAAGATTCACTAAAAATACATACACACATATGTAATCCATATCTCGAATTTAAACGGTAAGATTATAATTCCACCGATTAGTTCGCATATCAAATTAAAACCATATTCATCTCGAGAAATTCAGAATTAAATCGAATGAATTGAAACCCACTTCGGCTTCACCGTAATCACCCACAATCAGACCAGTTACATAGCACAGTCAAATTACCAGTTAGACCCGAACCCATCACACAACTAATTAACACCCACACACTCTGATTACTACACCCGTACAGCTGGATTAATACACACACACACACACGACTTATAGCTACACACGCACACAAATTCACTCACACACCCAACAGAACGATACACACGAATAGCAGGGGGGGTTTTGAGATGAACAGAGCAAGGAGAGAACCCACCAACTTCAGCCCATAGTTTTAAGAAACACCAACATCAATTATTAAGCTCAAAACGAGCTAACACCAAGAAGAATAAGAGCTTTGCAGCTGTGAAATTGCTACACAATCCCACACACACCCGGCAGTTTACACACACGCGTTCTTTATGCCCACACATAGAAACATGGCAGCAAGAATTGGGGAGAGGACAAACAGAGAGAGGCTAATCAGGATCGAGAGAAATAAAGAGAGATATGTGAGAGACTTACCGAGGGGTTGAGAGATTGAGAGAAACGGGAAGAGAGACTAGAGAGTTCCAGAGATTGATTTTATGTCTGTGTCAAACAAAATTAGGGATTGGAGAGTATAAAGGGGGAAAAAGAATTTAAGTATAACATTTCTTTAAATAACGAATAAGCTGTTTACTTAATTTCCAAAAATCACATCACGGAAAAATTTCGTGAAACATTAAATTTTAAAATTCTAAAATATAGAATGAAAAATCACGATACCCCACATATTTTTAAAATATTTTTCGGGTCAACAACGAATTAAATATGAATTTTACAAGATTAAATCCATAAAACACAAATTAATTCGTAAAATCATTTTAAAATCCTTACAAATTACAATAAATCCATTTAACATTTTTAAAACTCAAATAAATTAATAAAGTCAATAATACAAAAGTTTTCATAATTTTTACTAATTACAATGATTTTACAAAATTCTCAGAAGATAATTATAATACAATTAAATGGAATAAAATCTCCAAAAATATAATTAAAAATACCCGGGCTTACACGACACGTATAAATCACAATTAAACCCACAAATATGATATTATACAAACTTTACCTTCTCAACAAAAAATCACAGCATATAATTCACATTTAATAATAAATGAATAATTATAAATATTAAAATTTTCTAAGGCGTTATATCCTCCCCCCTTAACAGGATTCTGTCCCCAGAATCTCACCTAAGTAAATAGATGAGGATAATTCTAGAGCATCTCGCTCTCAAGTTCCCAAGTTGATTCTTCAACTCTTGGGTTCCTCCACAAAACCTTTACCAACCTAACTGTCTTATTTCTTAGCTTCCTATCCATTCTGTCCTGGATTGCTACAGGCTGTTCTATATAAGACAAGTCTGGCTGTAACTCAATAGGCTCGTACTCGATCACATGACTCAAATCTGGATGATATTTCTTGAGCATTGACACATGGAAGACATTGTGGATATGACTCATATATGGCGGTAGGGCTAACTCATACGCGACTTTTCCAACCCGTCTTAAGATCTCAAAAGGTCCTACGTATCTCGTACTGAGCTTTCCTTTCTTGCCAAACCTCGTAACTCCTTTCCAAGGTGACACTTTCAACAACACTTTCTCTCCTTATTCAAAATACATATCTTTCCTGGCTTGATCAGCATACTTCCTTTGTCTGTTCTGGGCAGCAATTAGCCTTTTCTGAATGATTTCGATCTTTTCCTTCGTTTGTTGTACTAGTTCCGATCCTAACACCTTACGCTCACCAACCTCATCCCAATATACAGGAGATCTACATTTCCTTCCATATAAAGCTTCGTATGGCGGCATCCCAATACTCGCATGATAGTTGTTGTTGTAAGAGAATTCCACCCAAGGTAGGTGCTCGTCCAAACTTCCTTTAAAATCCAATGCACACGTTCGCAGCATGTCTTCTATAGTTTGAATGGTTCGTTCACTCTGTCCGTCTGTCTGCGGATGATAGGCTGTACTCATCTTAAGCTCAGTTCCCAAGCATTCTTGAAATTGTTTCCAAAATCTGGAGTTGAAACGTGGATCTCGATCAGACACAATAGTTACTGGCACACCGTGACGCATAACCACTTCCTTCAAATACAGCTGTACCAACTTATCTAGTGAGAATCTTTCATTGATTGGAAGAAAATGTGCAGACTTAGTCAAGCGATCTATGATCACCCAAATCGCATCATGATTGGCTTTCATTCTTGGTAATCCAACCACGAAATCCATAGATAGATGCTCCCATTTCCACTCAGGAATATCTAACGGCTGTAGTAGTCCATAGGGATGGCAATTTGTACCGACCCGATGGATACCCGACCCGTTTCGACCCGAATAACCCGAACCGAACCCGAAATTTTCGGGTTTGGGTTCGGGTTTGGGTTTGATTTTTAAACCCGAATCAATTTCGGGTCGGGTTTGGGTTTTGGCCAAACCCGACCCGAACCGACCCGAAAACCCGAAACCCGTTCCAAACCCGAACCCGACCCGAAACCCGAATTAATATATATTATTATTTCTATTATTTTATACATACTATTTAATATTTAATATATATTATCTATTATTATATATATTTAATATTTGATATGTAATAAAAATTAAAATATTTTATATATTTATGTTTTATATTATTTTTAATATAAAAAATATTTATTTTTTATTTATTTTTTTCGGGTTCGGGTACCCGAAAACCCGTTCGGGTTTAACCGGGTCGGGTTTGGTTTCAAAATTTCGGGTTTAATCGGGTTCGGGTTCGGGTTCGGGTTTGGTGGATTTAACCGGGTTCGGGTTTGGTTTTGGCCAAACCCGACCCGACCCGACCCATTGCCATCCCTAGTAGTCCACTGGGCCTTTGATGTTCGGCTTTGACTCTTTGACATGTGTAACACTTACTAACCCACTCTGTAATCTCTCTTTTCATATCAGGCCACCAGAAACGTTCCTTCAGGTCTTGGTACATCTTCGTACTCCCCGGATGAATTGAATATCTTGAACTGTGAGCATCCCGCAAAATCTCATTCTTTAATTCTGGCACATTTGGAATCCAAATCCTCGAAGATAATCTTAAGATACCCTTATCATCCTTCTGAGTGCAAATCTCTTCACCTGTTAATGTGTTCATATCTTGATTCATGATTTCCTCCTGACATCTTCGTATCTTTTCAAGTAACTCGGGTTGAAAGGTCATGGTATAACACTTACCACTGGTAGGCTCCGAGATTTGGACTTCTAATCTCAACTTTTCAAACTCCTTGAACAATTCCTTTGAGATGGTAAACATGTTCAGTCTCTCCTTTCTACTTAATGCGTCAGCCACTACATTCGCTCTCCCTGGGTGATAATTAATTGTGCAGTCGTAATCCTTAATTAGCTCCAACCAACGCCTTTGTCTCATGTTAAGTTCCCGTTGAGTGAAGATATACTTCAAACTTTTGTGGTCCGTGTAAATCTCACATTTCTCACCATATAGATAGTGTCTCCAAATCTTTAATGCGAATACAATTGCTGCTAACTCCAAATCATGAGTCGGGTACTTTTGCTCGTGAGGCTTTAATTGTCGGGAAGCATAAGCAATCACCCTTCCATGTTGCATCAGTACACACCCCAATCCCTTGTACGAGGCATCGCTGTAGATCACAAAATTCCCTTAACTATCGGGTAACACCAACACTGGTGCTGTTACTAACCTTTTCTTTAATTCCTGAAAACTTTCCTCACACTTTTCATTCCATAAAAACTTCTCATTTTTCCTAGTCAACTTGGTCAATGGTGAGGCGATTTTAGCAAAATCTTGAACAAATCTCCTATAATAACCAACCAGTCCCAAGAAACTTCTCACTTCGGTAGGTGTCTTCGGTCTGCTCCAATTCACTACAGCTTCTATCTTCGCAGGGTCAACTCTAATTCCTTCACTATTGATTATATGGCCCAGAAATTGTACCTCTTCCAACCAAAACTCACATTTTGAAAACTTAGCATACAACTTCTCTGCTCTCAAGATCTCTAACGCAATCCTTAAATGTTCCGCATGCACTTCCCGGGTCTTAGAATATATCAAAATATCATCGATGAAGACTATCACAAATTTATCCAAATGCTTCCTAAATACTCTATTCATGAGATCCATAAATGCTGCTGGGGCATTGGTTAATCCAAATGGCATCACCAAGAATTCATAATGTCCATACCTTGTGCGAAATGCCGTTTTTGGAATGTCTTCAGGTTTGATCTTTAATTGATTATAGCCCGATCTTAAATCAATCTTCGAAAAATAAGCTGCTCCCTTAAGTTGATCAAACAAATCATCGATTCTAGGTAAGGGATATCTATTTTTGATGGTCAGCTTGTTGAGTTCTCGATAATCGATACACAACCTTATACTACCATCCTTTTTCTTGACAAACAGCACAAGCGCTCCCCACGGTGATACACTTGGTCTTATGACTCCCTTATCTAAAAGTTCTTGTAATTGTGTTGCTAACTCTTTCATCTCCACAGGTGCCATCCTATATGGTGCTTTGGACACGGGTTCTGCTCCAGGTACTAGGTCTATAGCAAACTCCACTTCTCGATCTGGAGGTAAACCGGGTAATTCTTCTGGAAAAATGTCGGGGAACTCGTTAACAATTGGTATATCTTCTATCTTCGGTGCTTGCTTCTCTACATCCGTCACGTGTGCTAAATACGCTTCAAAACCTTCTCTAAGTAACCTCTTGGCTAGCATAATACTCAGAAATTTCTTCACCTGCCTTTGTCCTTGAAATATTACTTCCTTATCATCCTCCGCCTTTAATCTCACCTGCTTCTTTTTGCACTCAATCTGTGCATCATAATCAGCCAACCAATCCATTCCTAAGATTACATCAAATTCTCCCATTTCGAAGGATATCAAATTGGCATAGAAAAGGTAACCACTTATCTCTATATTACACTGAGGACACACCTGATTAATGGGGACTCTATCTTGATTTACCACCTCTATCACTAAAGCTTGATCTAAAGGTTGAATTTCACATTGCGATTTGCTAACAAACTTGTTGGAAATGAAAGACTTGGTAGCTCCAGAATCAATTAAAATTTTAGCCTCTACTGAATTCACAAGAAGCGTACCTACGACAACATCCATTTCCTGAACAGCATCCTGCATAGTCATGTTGAAGGTTCTGGCTCTAGGTTGAGAGATCTGGGTCTGGGCGGGAGGTCCAGTTATCCTCAAAGCATTTGTCGATGGGGATCCGGCTATCCTCAAAACATTGGCTGACTGAACCGGTTCTTTACAATCCTTTGCAAAATGACCAAGTTTCCCGCAATTAAAACACTTTACCCTGGTTTTGAAGTCGGACAATCTCCCGCATAATGCCCCTTCTTGTTGCACTTAAAACATGTAACACTTAGTCTGCGACAAACTCCCGAGTGTTTCTTCCCACAAGTTGTACATTCAGGTAAAGCTGGTCTGATTGCAAGTTGCTGATTGGTATTCTGGAAACGTGTGCCTGGACCATCATTTCCATTCTTCGGTTTTTGAAAACCTCGGTTCCTACCAAACTGTCCCTCACTCCTTGGCTTGAACTTGTTATTATTATTATTATTATTATTATTATTATTATTATTATTATTATTATTATTATTATTATTATTATTATTATTATTATTATTATTATTATTATTATTATTATTATTACCTCTTGAGTTCTGACTTCCCTCAATACTTTCCATTTTTCTTTTCCTTCCTGCCTTTTCCTTCTGATACAACTCGCTTTCACCTTCAACAATCATAGCTTTCTCCACCACCATTGCGTAATTCTCTAACTGAAACACTGCCACCTTACTACGTATCCATGGCTTTAGACCCTGTTGAAATCTTTTAGCTTTCTTTGCTTCCGTATTGACACATTCAGGAACAAACCTTCCTAGCTCCGTGAATTTTGCCTCATATTCCGCCACACTCATGTTCTCCTGCTTTAACCCTAGAAATTGGATCTCCAGCTGATCTTGCATAACGCCCCAATTTCCCATTACTACAAATGTACTTTTATAATAAATTATTGGATTTAATAAATAAAATGAAAATTTTCTTCTTTTTTATACAGGGAAATTTTGGAAAATTTCGGCATGAAGTGTTCGTATTTCGGACTATCCACCTGTATTTAGAATCAAACCCAATCTCAAACAAATACCAACAACAAATCCAACTATTAATAAAAAAAATCAACACAAGTTCAACCTGTCCTAATCGACCAGGTGAACCATGCTAAACTGCCCTCTCGATCAGAGCAAAGATCGGCATCACAATACCAACTAAAAACATAAACCTTGAAAACAAAATAATAAAAAATAAATACAACCCCACTACTAACCCGGATCTCTAACAGGTAGTGGTATGAAGCAAGCAAATACTAACTAAGTTATTACATTACATTGCAAAATCCTTAATTTAAAAGTTACATGCACTCCACAAATATAAATACATCTAGCTGTCACTATTACATCTAAACGTGACGATTTACTCAAAAGCCCAACCTGATACTGGAGCTGTACTAGTATGTCTAGAAATCCACAATGAGCACTTCTCCTGATAAAGCTTTTAGTAAGTATCCTCTTCTTTCTTAGCTGAAAGGGTTTAGAAACAACAGCAATAAGTGAGCCAAATGCTCAGCAAGTAACAATATAAAAAAAAAATTGCAACCGAGATTTGGGTAAGACAATATAAGAATCATTCTATGAGATTTTCCACTACTTTGAGAATTTTATAAATTCATCTCAGGGAGAGATCCATTCTCCGTTTAAATCATATTTTATTTTCAAAACATTAAAGTTAAATTGAGTTTTTCATTAAAACCGGACAATACGGGTGATCAGCCACGTAAAGTCCCCCTTCCTTTGAAATTGGGTTCCCAATTAGGCAACACATTGGCCTTTAAAGCTGGACTAGGGGAACCACCCCTAACCTCTTACGCTAAATAAAAAGTGCTGGACTAGGGGAACCACCCCTAGCCTCTTACGCTAAATATTTTAATAATTAAAGGTTTTAAATTTAACCAAAACGAGTTTCGATAAACAGAACTCTTATATAATAATTCAGGGTGGGAAGATATTCTGTTCAGTTTAAAGAATAAAGAACTCAATGTCACGTGTGAAATCCAGATTAATTATTTAAGATCTGCAAGACAGGGTTCAAGGATGATTCACAAATATTTAAAGATAATGGTTTATTAATCTCTTGTCATTCTAGAGGGGTAATTCAAGGTGGTGTCAAACATGATATAGCTCGAGGAAAAAAATAAGAATTTAAGCAATAAGGGAAATTAATTAATTATGTAACGCCCCAAATCTGAGGTCAAAGATTCAGGTCGTCACGCCACCATTCAACCATATCATACCTGTATTAACTTTACAACTCAACAATACATCCATTCATACCTCAATCTTACACACAATCAAGTTAGAGTCTCAGAAACGATAATCAAAAGTGCCACTAAATATTACAATTCATTTGTACAAATCAGAGTCTTACGCAATTCCACTTATACAACTACACTTGAAGACAAGTCTTACTATTACAGTTGAAAACCTATCAGACTCACTCTGCAGTATTTATCAGGAACTAAATCATCTCCGGGGTAAATCTTCTACTCCTCTTCTGCTGTCGCGGAGTTAACCGACCAAATTCTTCCCTTTCTGAAAAGTTTTTATAAAGCAAGAATGAGCTACATAATGCTCAGCAAGTTCACCATTTTGCAAAATAATAATGTGGTTTATTTCGAAAACATTCCCAACTATATGGGTACATATCTCAGATTTCAAAACATAATTGGACAATGTATATGTCCGAGTTTGAATAAAACATCTATACTCACTAAGGAGCTTTAAGAATAACATATGAACCCTTTATAAGGTTCCCATTTCAATATATCTCAAGTTTGAAAATATATGCATATGAGTATATCATTTTCGGCAAAACACTCTACGATTAACATACTGTACAAGGAATACATCGTTGCAAACCTCTTTCCTTCCATTAGCTTAGAAGGTTTCTCATACAAAACATTTCATTCTTTGAGACAATTGCAAGAGTGCACTAACACGTGCCAATCTTTATAGAAAATCTTGCAGTTCTAGATACTGCACGATGTCAATATTTTCTCGTCAAAAACCACACTATCAGCAACTTGGCACTTAGGCCCAAGAAGCAGTGTTTGAGTATTTTTCCAAAGTGGAGGATGGGACTGGAAGAAAACATAAAAACCTGACAAGGATTGACAATGATCAGTCGCCACATCCAAGTCCAATAATCTGCGGGTCTTCTCTACCGGTAGAAGGATAGAAACTACATCCGTAACTCTCCCTCGGGTGAAAACTACATCCGTAATCACCCTCGATGAAAACTACATCCGTAATCATCCTTCGGCAACACCTGGGCCGGAATAATAAGTGATGGACCGCCTGGCTCACGGCCGCTTACACATCCCGGGAATCGTTCGTCAACGGTTCCCACACCTGCCAGAGTCCCTTTTTCTTTTTCTTTTAAAAACTGAATTTTGATTGAAAACAGAGTAATTGAGGTCCGACATCAGTCGACCGATGATTCTTGAAATCATACAAGAAGCAGAATCTGACCGGGGGTTTTCGAAAATGTTTTGAGTTCGAATGAGTTCGAGTTTGAAAATATTAAAGTGTATCTTGGATTAACTTTGTCTTTAAATAATGAACAATGATTAATAAATAATATTTTAAGATTTAATATTAATAATTAATAAAATAATTATTCGATAAAATAAACTTTTAATCCAAGATAGGGTTTCGAGCATTTACGAAGATATAATAATAGTTATTTGAATATACGATACCACCCGAATGACCCTTCGGGTTTTCGCAATATAAATACGATATAGTAATACACCGCTCCCCGGTCAATAGTATATACGGACCGCTACGACCTCTATTGCTAGAGTCGTTGTCCGAAGAAAACATTTCAATCTAAGTTCAAGGGGTAAAAGCATACATGTACTTGTTCAATCTCAATTGCATCAATACTTCGATAAGCATAGCATTTGATATCATTTGAAAACTACAAACACAACAGTGAAAATCCTTGTATAGGGATAAGTTTTGAAAAGTAAACTTGCCTTGGTTTGATTGGGGTGGTCGAGCGTGCGGATTCGAACGATCTATACATAAACAATAATCGTTCGTTAGAACCTTAACAATTTCTCTTTAATTACGGGGTTTTAAGGGGGTACGAAATTAACTTAATGACTTCGTCTTATGACTCCCTAGACCCACTATAGGTCCATGTCATCACTTGTTTACGCTCGTCACTTACTCGACTTAATTTAGTTACTACGTTCGAATCATAACCACTAACCCTAGAATAATGTTCCACTAATCGACTTTTTCCATTGCGCAAATTTAACTCTAGCATTTTTATAAAATCCAAAAATTCATATTTTAATCCAATTCCTTTTGGGTGGTCTTCACCACTGCAGTACCTACATTCTCAAATTTTTCTATGATCCCAAATATACTTTAAGGTGTTTAAACAAGGTTCACCAGGGGGTCACTTAATACAGTCCATAGTCCAGAAACAAAATTCACTCCTCCGGCCATAACTAAAAATCCACACATCATCTAGCTATGAACCTTACATTTCCAGAAACTACATTCAATTATCTTTCCAAAAATATAAGGTAGGACATCAGGGGACATCATTTGGGGGTTCAAAATCGTGCTACAACACAGATCAAAGTTCCTGGACAAACTCAGCAAGATCAAGTCACTTAGATCAACCATTTTTCATACTTCCATAACATAATCACCACTTAATACACTTAGATCATGACTCATAACACTCATGGAGATGTATATATTAACCATGGTCATAAAAATCACATTCTCAACATCAAAACCCAAGATCCATGCTATCCAATACATATACATTCAAGATAAGTCCTAAAACACATGGATCTACTACCATACTATATGAACAACACATAACCAAGGGTGGTTTGAGATTTTATACCTTCTTGAGCTCTTAGAGACCTTGAACAATCTTTACAAAACTTAAAAACACCTTAGATGGCCTCCCACAACACTCACAATGCAAGATCTAAAAGATAACAACTTATGTTAACACTTCTCTAAACTTTCAACAATTTATATCTCAAGAATCAATGGATGGAAGGCTATGAAATTGATACCATACCTCTAATATGATGCAAGGAAGCCCTAGGATTTTTGCTTAAGGTTGTAGATGAAGAAATGTTGGAGAGAAAATCTCTCCCTCTCTCTCCAAGTAGTTCGGCCGAGAGCTTTTTCTAAGGGGGGGGAGTGTTTTTCTTTTTGTTTTGTTGGAATGGTAAGAAAATGCTAAGTATGATATGTATTATTGTGGTTATTAGGAGTAGTCACATGTTGCCAAGCTAGAGTGTAGGTTACCTCCCATGCCCTATTGTCCCCTAAGTACATCACCCATCATACATGTCACTATTCACTTCTACTTTTATGTTTTCTAGTTCCTTTTTCCTAACTAGCTAGTTACATGGCACTTGCATGTAATTTCTTTCCTTGTAATATTATTCTCCCACCAATGCTTGTCATTTAATCCTTACTTCGTATCGTATCTTAATTATTCCCTCGTAATAATATTTCGTCGCGTAGAGATTTCCCCTATAATTCCTTAAGTACTTATTGAGAAAATTCCTCGAATGTTCATAATTCCTCGTCATAATTCTTAATAAATCCTTTAATACTCTAACCATTCTCAAATCCCAAGTTTTATAAATATTACTAACAATAAGACTCTTTGCCTTCACAATCTCTCTACATATCTTACATCATAAATGCAACAACGCAGTTTCTTAGACAATTAATTCTATAAATCAACAGGGATGACTCGAAAGGTTCCATAATGATAATGTCACAAGATATTAAATAAAAGAAAATATTACCAAAAATTAGGGTTCTTACAAATTAAGGACATAATAAGAATTAGGGATTTAGAGTTTAGTTTCAGGTTTATAAGGTGTATTTAGGTTAGTGCGGATTAAAGAATTTATTATGAATTAAGGTTTAAGCCAATACAAAAGGTATATCATACATCGGGGTTTATAATTCAACAAGAATTAATATAAGGAGGGAGTGCAGTAGTTGAAAAACAACAATCTATAAGGGTAACAAGAAAGTATAGAGGATTATGCAATAATTAATAGGGTTTAAATAGTGTACTGCAAGGGATTAAAAAAATTCTTGAGAGAAACAACATTAAGTTATGAGAATTTAAACGATGAATAATTAATATGGTTTAAACAGTGTAGTGCAAGGGATTCAACAATTTACTTGAAGGAAACGACAAGAAGTTATGAGAATTTAAACGACAATTCATGTATAATTGAAAGAACCTGAACTTAGATCCAAGGTTCAAGTTACTTGCCTTAACCAGGTGCTTTCACGCTAGTCACCTAGCTCAAAAACCCTCAGCCTTTGCCTTCCCTTTATCCCTTGATTCTACTTCCTTCAATTCTACACATATAAAAACACTACTTCAGAATTCTATTCAATAATCAACGTTCATCATTTGAATGTCTAATCTTAATCTACCCTTACGATAATCCCTAAACTAACTTACTATAATCATATATCATCATCAACCATAAGCCACTGACATACACATATAATTACAACCAATAAGCATTTAGCAGGAAATCACATAAATAAGATATAATTCAAATACAATCTATACTAGTAGTACATACATATATACATATACTCGAGAAAATAAAATTAAGATTTTTAGAAAATTTTGACGGCATCCCCTCTATACGGGTAGCCTACCCGTCGGAACACAGCCGACAAAACCAACAAAAATTAACAACATAAACCCCATGTACATAATCGACTACGACTAACAATCACCATACATCATTCTAGAAAATCATATCTTTTCGAATCATATCAGTTTTATTATTAAACAATCTAAAACCCACAAACAATTATAAGTTCGAAGATTCACTAAAGTTACATAGACACATATGTAATCCATATCTAGAATTTAAACGGTAAGATTATAATTCCACTGATTAGTTCGCATATCAAATTAAAACCATATTCATCTCGAGAAATTCATAATTAAATCGAATGAATTGAAACCCACATCGGCTTCACCATAATCACCCACAATCAGACCAGTTACATAGCACAGTCAAATTACCAGTTAGACCCGAACCCATCACACAACTAATTAACACCCACACACTCTGATTACTACACCCGCACAGCTGGATTAATACACACACACACGCACACAATTTCACTCACACACCCAACAGAACGATACACACAAACAGCAGGGGGGTTTTGAAACGAACAGAGCAAGGAGAGAACCCACCAACTTCAGCCCATAGTTTTAAGAAACACCAACATCAATTATTAAGCTCAAAACGAGCTAACACCAAGAAGAATAAGAGCTTTACAGCTGTGAAATTGCTACACAGTCCCACACACACCCGGCAGTTTACACACACACACGCGTTCTTTATGCCCACACATAGCAACATGGGAGCAAGAATTGGGGAGAGGACAAACGGAGAGAGGCTAATCAGGATCGAGAGAAATAAAGAGAGATATGTGAGAGACTTACCGAGGGGTTGAGAGAAACGGGAAGAGAGACTAGAGAGTTCCAGAGATTGATTTTATGTCTGTGTCAAACAAAATTAGGGATTGGAGAGTATAAAGGGGGAAAAAGAATTTAAGTATAACATTTCTTTAAATAACGAATAAATTGTTTACTTAATTTCCAAAAATCACATCACGGAAATATTTCGTAAAACATTAAATTTTAAAATTCTAAAATATAGAATGAAAAATTATGATACCCCACATATTTTTAAAATATTTTTCGGGTCAACAACGAATTAAATATGAATTTTACAAGATTAAATCCATAAAACACAAATTAATTCGTAAAATCATTTTAAAATCCTTAAAAATTACAATAAATCCATTTAACATTTTTAAAACTCAAATAAATTAATAAAGTCAATAATACAAAAGATTTCATAATTTTTACTAATTCCAATGATTTTACAAAATTCTCAGAAGATAATTATAATACAATTAAATGGAATAAAATCTCCAAAAATACAATTAAAAATACCTGGGCTTACACGACACGTATAAATCACAATTAAACCCACAAATATGATATTATACAAATATTACCTTCTCAACAAAAAATTACAGCATATAATTCACATTTAATAATAAATGAATAAATATAAATATTAAAATTTTCTAAGGCGTTATAAAAACAATCACACGCATATAAAAGGTTCCGAAGGATCAACATTTGGATTACAATACAATCAAAATTCAATTCCAAAAAGGACCCTGGATACAAGATAAGATGAACAATTACACCACATGTGGCTGCTTAAGCCATGCAAGGCTAACAACAGACCTTGAATCTCAACCAAGGATCAGGGAATCCAAGGGCATCCTTGACCAAGACCAGGGAGTCCAAGAAAACCAAGAAGGTCCGGCAACTAACTTTGAAACTTGTATTCATATCTCTGAGCAAGGCATGATGCCTTTGTTCCCATGAAGGGCTAAGCCAAAGTGCCTTTAAATCCCTTATCAAACTATTCCACCGTTGAAAAGGTTACATATATTGGAGCTTCTTTGAAAGAACCCTTGAAGGGCAGTTTGATAGTGTTCTCACAAGAGAACGGTGATGTGCTTGCTTGGATAGCAGTTGACATTCCAGGGATTGATCCCCAATCATAACTCATAAGTTGAATGTCGATCCTAAGCAGAAGACAATAAAGCAGAAGAAAAGGAATTTTGCTCCTGAAAGTCAAGAGGCCATTAAGCAAGAGGTAAACAAGCTCTTAGAAGCTGGTTTCATTGAAGAGATTCAGTTACCTAATGGTTGGCTAATCCCGTGATGGTCAAGAAGGTGAATGGAAAGTGGAGGATGTGTATAGACTTCACCGATTTAAATGGTTCATGTCCTAAGGATTGTTTCCCTCTACCAATAATAGACACACTTATAGATGTCACAGCTGGGCATGAGATGTTAAGCTTCATGGATGGGTTCAGTGGCCACAACAAAATTAAGATGAACAAGGATGACATCCCCATGGATGCCATTTATCAATGATTCGTGAAAAAGATATTCGCCCATCTGATTGGAAAAACCATGGAGGTCTATGTTAATGATATGTTAGTCAAGAGCCTAATCAAGGCAGACCATTGATAAGTGGATTTTATATCCACTTGGATCGCTTTAATTCGGCTAAAATTGATTGTCTTGGACTCAAGTTTGTTGTAGTTTTGATGTGTTTTCTGTAGTTGTGCAGGTTTGTAAGAATGTCGATTATGGTTGATGCTTCCGTCATTTTTGGAGTTAAATTTGTGCAATGGAATGAAGAATGGAGTTGTCATTAAACTCCCATGAAGGTTCCTAAGTCAAGGGAAAAAAAGAATGTGATCTAACACAAAAAAAACGGGCGAAAACGGAGCAAGAACGAAGAAACGGAGCAGAAAATTGCAAACCAGCCTAAGCCACGCGCAGGCAGCGCATAATGCAGGTGGCTGGGGCGCGGGCTGCGCGTGCGCGATGCTGAAAAATTACTGATTTGCCCTTTTTCACTGTTTTGGCCATATCTTGAGTTCTACAAGTCCGTTTTGGACGATCTTACTGTCCACACGAAGATAACGGAATTCTCTTTCATTCTAAAGTGGTTCAGAGGTCCAATTACAACTGGAACGGCCCAGAAATACTGAAGAAAAGTCAGCTACGAAATTTCCTTCAGAACAGAATCAGTTTAGGAAACGTATTTTGCAGAAATTCTATTATAATTCTGTTTTGGTATTTTCTTGCTGGGCAATCATTCTAGAGCCTATTTAAACACATCCTACCATTGTAATTTGTATCATTAGTTAGCATATTATAACATAGAAATCATATCTTGTTTCATTATCATGGTTTCACTTGATCCCATGATGACGAGAGGTTCAATTACGAACTAATCATTGTCATGGGATTCTAACGAATTTATTTATGGAGCTTTAGTATTTTGATGCTTTAAAGATCTGTGTGTGATATATATTTGATATCCTTGTATGGTTATTCTTAATGCTTTTAGATGCGTAGCTAACATCTAAATTGAATTGTTAATCTCTTGCGAAACGAGAGTGGACCTTGAGATTTAGAACTTGCCATGCTAGCATAGAATAGGTTGATGTTTTAACATCATGATTTGTAGCGTAAATAGAGATATTATGCTGCCCTATGTGATCAATATGGATAACTTGTGTTTAAACCGTTATGTTTTCAAATCTTATAGAGATATAGGATCTAAACATAATTGGTGTCTATTCATCTTCTATCTCTTTTGTGGATGTATGAGTAGTTTGGTGTTAGTATACCGAGAGGTACCTTATACTTGTTTCATGTTATCGGATTAGATATCATAACCATTGCATATAGTGATTAAAGGCGTCAGATCTAAGCAAGTATTTAATGAAGTTAGGATCCCATGTTTTCTCTTGCATAAGTAATTCGATTCCAATTCTCGTTAGTTGGTTAATTCTTAGTTTTGCTAATTTGTTTCTTAGTTAATTATAGTTAATCTAAACCCAATCTTGTTAATTGTCTTAGCAGTGAATAAAAACCATACATTGTTGCATAGGTGCATGAACTGAATTGAAACCTAACCAGATCTCTGTGGGAACGAACTTGACTTATATCTATATTACTTGTGACCACGTACACTTGCGTGATTTTGTGTAACCAAGTTTTTGGCACCGTTGCCGGGGATCATCAGTGTTTTATTTTTAGTTTATTTGCTTGTCATCAGTGGTAGTTAGAGTTCATTGACTCGGATTGTTTCTTATATAGTTGTTTAGTTCTATGTGTTTCAGGTAGCAATGGGAGAACCAGCAGCAGCAGCGAAAGCATTGATGTATTATTCTCAACCAAAGATCAATGACGTCCAATTTAGCATTGTCAGGCCAGCTATTGTAGCTAATACTTTCGAAATCAAGCCTAGCATAATTCAGATGGTGCAGAATTCGGTTCAGTTTGGGGGTGCTCCGATTGAAGATCCTAACATGCACATCCGGAATTTCATTGAGATCTGCGACACTTTCAAGATCAACGGGGTGTCGGAAGATGCTATCAAATTGAGACTTTTCCCAATCTCTTTGAGGGATAAAGCTAAAGGCTGGTTGCACTCTCTACCAGTAGGTTCTATTTTGACATGGGAGGATCTTGCTCAGAGATTTCTCACTAAATTTTTTCCCATGGAAAAGACCGAAGCAATCAGGAACGCTATTACTCAATTTTCACAATAGTCTGAAGAATCTTTGTGCGAGGCTTGGGAGCGATATAAGGAGATGCTAAGGAAGTGTCCACATCATGGGATGCCTGATTGGATGGTGATTAACTGCTTTTATAATGACTTGGGTTCACAGTCAAGACCCATGCTAGATGCAGCATCAGGTGGAGCTTTTTGGGTTAAGAGCTATGCGGAAGCTTATGAGCTAATTGAGATGATGGCTGCGAATGAATACCAGAATCCAACTCAGAGATTATCACAAGGCAAATTAGCAGGAATTCTGGAAGTTAATACAGTCACAGCTCTAGCAGCTCAGCTAGAGGCACTTAATAAGAAATTGGATTTTATGTCAAAGCATAGGGTGCCTCAAGTTGCTAGTGGTGGTGAGCTATGTGAGGGCGCACATGAGATGAGTCAATGTGCCATATCTTCTGAATCGGCACAGTTTGTGAGCAACTTCCAGCAACCTTCGCAACCAGCTCCAGCCACCTATCATTCCAATTTCGGCTGGAGCAATAATAAAGATTTTCAGCAGCAACAGTTTCATGGGGATGATGGTCAATCTTCGAATGAAAAATCTGAATTGGATGAATTGAGGTTGATGTTTAAAAGTCAGGCGCTATCTCTCAAGACATTGGAGAATCAGATTTGGCAAATTGCAAGTGTCTTTCTCAACGGACCGCAGGGAGTTCTTCCTAGTGCCAGAGAGGTA
Organism: Saposhnikovia divaricata; assembly: GCA_036435485.1. NCBI lineage: Eukaryota > Viridiplantae > Streptophyta > Magnoliopsida > Apiales > Apiaceae > Saposhnikovia > Saposhnikovia divaricata. The sequence goes on from CM071598.1 coordinate 66,530,690, forward strand.
AATCCAGGAAAACAAGATGGCATGGAGCAGGTTAATTCCATAACACTCAGATCTGGAAAAGTCACGAACGATCAGAATTCAGCAATTGAGCATGAAGAAGGAATTCATGATGAGGATCCTACAGAAAAAGAAGAAAATTCTGTTTTTTCAGAATCTGTGGTGGATAGTGATGAGGAGGAAGAGTGTGAGTCACTAGGCTTGGCTGATCTTTGGGATTCTAAGGTGCTGGTTGATGAGGTGGTTTCATGGTCAAATCTTGAGGATAGTGCAATTGAGTCTTTTCTTCAGAAAGATGTTTTGATTGAGGGTAATAGGATCTTCATGAGTTGTATAGGAATTTTACTTCTTATGAGATGTTAGAGGAATTGAAGGTCATTTGTTCTAAGCATGAAATCCAACTTGAGGAGAGTTCTTTTGATCCTAAGTCAGTTGTGAAGACTTCTGTTGGTGAACTACCCACTTTCGTTCCTAATCCGTCTATTTCCACTCTTGCTCAGTCTTTGGTGGTTAATAATGAAAATCATCATGTTGAAGAAACTTCCAGACTCGAGTTTAAACCATCATATCAGTTAAGGTATGTATATTTGGGTCAATCATCTACTTTGCCTATTATTATTTTTGCTAACTTGTCACGTAGTGAAGAGAACAATGTTACGGACACTTTTAAGGAGCAAAGAAGGCGGAAACTTGTCGTCAAGGATATAGCCCCGGAAAAGATAGTTAAATGGCCATATAGAGATACGGTGTAGAAATTTTCAATAGAAAAGCCATTGCCATGTCTAGCTAAAGACTTTAAACAAAGCGCTTCGTGGGAGGCAACCCATGTGTTTCGATGAGTAGGTATGTTTCCTACTATCCCTCCTATTTACTTTCATTCAATGCGGACATTGAATATTTCAAGTTTGGGGGTGGTTCGAGGGATGAGTAGTAGATATGTAGTTGTTTATAGTAGTTATGTGTCATGTAGGATATCATGCTTTGCATTTTAGTTGTAATTCATGCATGTTTTGTTCATGTTATTATCATGTGAGTCCATAGTAGTTTGCATTTGCACCCATGCTGGATAGGAATTTTGTGTTGTTGACGCTTTTGATTGAGAAGTGATAAGCTTTGTTCTTGTGCACACACATACACTAGTAAGTTGAAGTTAGTAGACTTATTGAATGTTGTGAGTAATTAGAAGGACATGAATATGTGCAAGTTGATTTAGTTTGCATGCTTTGAATACAAGTAGGTGCATTAGAGAGATTTTTGCTTGGGATTGAGTATGTTTTTCCCTGCACCGAGTGAGCTTTTGAGCCTTATTGCATATTTGTTGCAATTTATTCGTTTGCTTGAGTGTCCACGGATTGTTTGCATTGCTAGCAGTTGTTTGAGGTCTTTCTTGAAATGCATGACATTATTTGACGATTAAAATGATAAAGGCATTTAGGAATAACCGCATATTTTCCCATATTACCACACCATATTTACATGATCAATTAGTTAACCCGTTGAGCTGAATCCTATTTTTTCGGTGACATACCACATTACTTGCCTAGACCTTTTTCTTGTATTGGCCTTACATTAATTTTAACCCACATTGTCAAAAGCTAGTAGAGTGCTTAAGAGAGTAATAATGTGTGCAAGGAGGGGTTTATTGTTGGTCATAATTTTGGGGGAAATATTGAACATTAGGTTTGGTTGTTTACTTGATAGTCGGCATGTGTAATAAAATCGTGGGATCATTATTATTGTTTATATTATTGCTTTATTTAGCTCTCGGAAAAAGAGAAAAAGAAAAAAAAAAGAAAAAAAAAAGTAAAAAAAGGAAAAAAAAATATTATGAGAGCATATTTGTGTTTGTTGTGATCCTACTTTAGTCGACTAGTCGAGTGTTTTTATTGGAAGAAAAATAATAAATTATGTGGGGGAAATAGGGTGTTGTGTATGATTCATTATAGTTCCTACTAGCTTTTGACACTTCACCTGATTTGGCTTATTTGACATACCTTGTCCCTAGCCCCGTTACAACCCAATTAAAGACCTTTTGATTATCGTCATTGATGTATATTGTGTTAAGAGTTAGATTGATACCAAATGTCAAGCATGCTTATGATTTTGTTGGAATTGAGTGATACACTTACCCTTGTTCTTGAGTGAATATTCTTTTGTGAGTGGATTGTGAGTGTGTACTTGTTTTTGCGTATGAGATCCTGAATTTTGTCTCAAAGATGTACTCTTGTAGGCTTAGCATGGTTACTAACTTCTTCTTACAATTGACATGGACTTTTGAGAACTTATGCATGTTCATTGAGTAGACTATGTGAATACTTGCACTTTCGACACCAAGACATCGCATTACTACTTTGATTCTTAAGTTGAAATGACATGAGAGGATTTGAAGGTGTGGTGATGTATTAGTAGTAAATCATATGCATTTTCATATTAGTTGCATTCATGCATTGCATTGCATTGGATTTTGTGGGTACATTCGCTATAGGCCCTCACGAGACCTCACTCGTCCACTAGGGCTGCCTAGGGGTTTAAAGGGCTTGTTGCATATTGCAAATGCAACCGTGATCACCTACGGAAGTGGTACTAATTAGGTAGTGTTTAGTTATTTATGCTTGAGGACAAGCATCGGTTTAAGTTTGGGGGTGTGATAAGTGGATTTTATATCCACTTGGATCGCTTCAATTCGGCTTAAATTGATTGTCTTGGACTCAAGTTTGTTGTAGTTTTGATGTGTTTTGTATAGTTGTGCAGGTTTGTAAGAATGTCAATTATGGTTGATGCTTCCGTCGTTTTTGGAGTTAAATTTGTGCAATGGAATGAAGAATGGAGTTGTCATTAAACTCCCATGAAAGTTCCTAAGTCAAGGGAAATAAAGAATGTGATCTAACGCAAAAAGAACAGGCGAAAATGGAGCAAGAACGAAGAAACGGAGCAGAAAATGGCAAACCAGCCGAAGCCACGCGCAGGCAGCGCGTGGGAGGCGCAAGCAGCGCGTAATGCAGGTGGCTGGGGCGCAGGTTGCACGCGCGCGATGCTGAAAAATTACCGATTTGCCCTTTTTCACTATTTTGGCCATATCTTGAGTTCTACAAGTCCGTTTTGGACGATCTTACTATCCACGCGAAGATAACGGAATTCTCTTTCATTCTAAAGTGGTTCAGAGGTCCAATTACAACTGGAACGGCCCAAAAATACTGAAGAAAAGTCAGCTACAAAATTTCCTTCAAAACAGAATCAGTTTAGAAAACGTATTTTGCAGAAATTCTATTATAATTCTGTTTTGGTATTTTCTTGCTGGGCAAGACTTCTAGATCCTATTTAAACACATCCTAACATTGTAATTTGTATCATTAGTTAGCATATTATAACATAGAATTCATATCTTGTTTCATTATCATGGTTTCACTTGATCCCATGATGACGAGAGGTTCAATTACGAACTAATCATTGTCATGGGATTCTAACAGATTTATTTATGGAGTTTTAGTATTTTGATGCTTTAAAGATCTGTGTGTGATGTATATTTGATATTCTTGTATGGTTATTCTTAATGCTTTTAGATGCGTAGCTAACATCTAAATTGAATTGTTAATCTCTTGCGAAATGAGAGTGGATCTTGAGATTTAGAACTTGCCATGCTAGCATAGAATAGGTTGATGTTTTAACATCATGATTTGTAGCATAAATATAGATATTATGCTGCCCTATGTGATCAATATGGATAACTTGTGCTTAAACCGTTATGTTTTCAAATCTTATATTGATATAGGGTCTAAACATAATTGGTGTCTATTCATCTTCTATCTCTTTTGTGGATGTATGAGTAGTTTGGTGTTAGTATACCGAGAGGTAGCTTATACTTGTTTCGTGTTGTCCGATCAGATATCATAACCATTGCATATAGTGATTAAAGGCGTCAGATCTAAGAAAAGTATTTAATGAAGTTAGGATCCCATGTTTTCTCTTGCATAAGTAATTCGATTCCAATTCTCATTAGTTAGTTAATTCTTAGTTTTGTTAATTTGTTTCTTAGTTAATTATAGTTAATCTAAACCCAATCTTATTAATTGTCTTAGCAGTGAATGAAAACCATACATTGTTGCATAGGTGCATGAACTGAATTGAAACCTAACCAGATCTCTGTGGGAACGAAGTTGAATTATATCTATATTACTTGTGACCATTACGCTTGCGTGATTTTGTGTAAACAACCATATTAAGCACCTCAGAGAGGCATTTAAAGTGCTAAGGCACCACAAGATGATGTTAAATCCAACTAAGTGTGCCTTTGGCATTGGGTCAGGAAAATTTTTGGGTCGGATGGTTTCGAAGGGAGGCATAGAAGCCAACCCTGATAAGATCAAGGCGATTGGACATAGAGCCACCTCGTTCTGTAAGAGATGTGCAGAAGTTGATGGGTCGAGTTGCAGCCTTGGGGAGATTCATCTCCAAATCTAGTGGTAATGTTTGTCTTTCTTCCAAGCATTGGAGAAAGTAAAGAACTTTGAGTGGACACCTGAGAGTCAAGAGGCCTTTGAACAATTAAAGAAATACATGATTGAAGCCTAGTTGTTGGCCAAACCTAGTCCTGGGGAGACTGTTTATCTATATTTAGCGGTGTCTGAACAAGCACTGAGTGCCGTCCTCATTCAAGAAGAGAACAAAGTTCAGAAACCTATCTACTATGCGAGCAACATGGAGCAGAATTAAATTACTCTCCCATCAAGAAGTTTGCTTTGGCATTGGTAACAACCTTGAGAAAGCTACGACCGTACTTCCAGGCACATAAAATTGAAGTCCTGGTGGACCAGCCCTTGAGGAACATACTCCATGGCCCGAAAACCATTAATAGGCTCATCAAGTGGGCAATCGAGTTAGGGGAATTTGATATCAAGTATAAGCGAAAGACGACCATCGAAGCCCAAGCCTTATAAGTTGATGAAAGGCATATGAATCAGCCTATTTGTAGTTCGAGGATCCTAATCAACTTAAACCAAATTGTAATAAGTAAATATCCGTATGATCTGTCACAGGAATCTCAGGAAGCAATATCTGTCAGAAGAAAGAAGGAAGTCAATCTACAGTTTTGATGTTTCACACTGGAAGACGTATCAGGTATTTGATCAAGCCTCGGTATAACATTGAAGTGAATGGATTCATTTACAGTGACAGAGATTTTTCGAGTGATAGATTGAAAATCAATCAAAGTACAAGAAAATTGAGAGAAGAAATAAACCACAGCTTAAAGTCAGAAGTGAAGAAGATGTTAGTCGTTCATGAACCAGACAGTACATCGAACGTCAACATAAGTCAGTGGTAATTCTTTATTATTTTCCGTGGTTTGGGAGAATTAAATTAATTAGTTATTGATTTAATTTAATTCATTTGTAATTGATATAAATCATTAATTGGTTTAATTAATGAATTAATTCTAATAGAATTAATTTATTTATTAAGTTAATTATTGTATCAATTAATCATGAATTAGTTAATCTTTAATTAATTAAAAGGATTAATATGACTTAAGTTAAGTCATACGGACATATCAAATGATTAAGTCAGACCGGCTGTTTAAATGGAAATATGTCTTACCGACCTGCAATGGATTAAGTCATACCGAATGGAATAAGTCATGCTGAAGGAAGATATTTCTGAAAAGGTATTATGTCATACCGACAAAAGGTGATTATGTCATACCGACTGCACTGTTCAGAATAGGTCATACCGACACTTCTGATAGGTCATACCGAGCTATATTAAGTCATACCTAATGATTTAATTAGGTCTTGGAGCAAGAAAGGTCATACTGACAGCTGATTAAATAGGTCTTGAAGTTGATTAAGTCATATTTAATCAGTACAGACTTATATAATCAAGACAGGAAGCTGAACACAGCAGAATACAACAGCAAGAAAAAGAAAAAGACAGCAATTCTCTCTCAAAGCCTTCAACAACACTAAGCATAAATTAATTCACATAAATTCAAGTTCATCATCTTTGTAATATTCTATCCGATAGAACTTGTCTACTTGTGATTCTTGTTTCCTAGTACTTATCTTGAGATTTATTAACTAAATTAGAAAAGTTCTTGTCGAATTTTCTAATTAGTTATTAAACACTTGATAATAGTTTGTATTGATTTTGTAACACCCCATCAAGTTAATATACAATTATATTCAACTTGAAATCCGTGTCAATTTATTCCGCACAAAATATTCGTTTAAGTGAAAATTATTTAATGAATAAATTTTGAGAAATTGATATAGATTGTATTCAACCCCCTTCTACAATCATTTAGACCTAACAATTGGTATCAGAGCCTATTGATTGATACATAAATCAAGATCCTAATTTTATTCCGTCAAAAATCTATCTCGAATTTTTAACTCACTTAAAAATTCATCATGTCGTCAAAAAACATTGTTAAGATTCCCATGTTTAACAAGGACAATTATGCAATGTGGAAAAATAAAATGGAGTTGTTTCTTGATGTCGCAAATTCTAAATATTTGGGTGTTCTACGAAACGGACCTATAATTCCACACGAATATGTATCTGAATCTATTGTTAGAGGAATTGTTGTAACACCTGCATCATCTTTTCCAAAGCATGCTGATTCTTTTACTCTTGCTGAAAAAGAGGACGCAGGACTAGATAAGAATTTGAGACTTATTCTAATAGATTCCCTGGATGCTGTAATGTACAGTCATGTGATGAATTGTAAAACTGCAAAACACATGTGGGAAACTATTGAGACTATCAATGAAGGAACTGATGAAGTCAGGGAAAATAGACTTCAGATTTTAACCTCTGAGTATGAACACTTTAGTGCTGGCCCTAATGAAGGCATTCAGGAAGTGTTTGAAAGGTATAACAAAATTATCAAAAACTTGCAAGTTCATGGCAAGCAATATACACAGAAGGAGATTAATATGAAGTTTTTGTTGACTATGCCCACTCATCTTGAACATAAGATTACGGCCATCAGAGAATCAAGAGATTTGAATAAGGTTTCTCTTGAAAGATTGTTTGGTGTTCTGAAAACCTATGAACTGGAACAAGTACAGCAGAGGGAGGTCTCTGGTAAAGGAAGAGTGCCAAGTTCATCTACAGCTCTTGTAGTTGAGGCACCTAAGGAAGTGGAAGCTAAGGTTGTTCTACCTTACAGCTCAGACAAGGAAAAGACTGAAGTAGAGCTTGGTCAGACACCACCTACTCAGGATGGTGGAGACTTTTACTCATTGGAAGAGCTAGATCAACTGGAAGATGAATCCCTGGCATTGATGGTAAGGCAATTTGGCAACTTCAGATTCAGAAGAAATCCAAAGTACAGGTTCAAGTCAAATAACAGATTCCAGAAACGAGGCTCTTCTTCCTCTACTAATAGGGGAGGATACAAAACTGGATCTATTGACAGAAGCAAGATTCGTTGCTTCAACTGTAATGAATTGGGGCACTTTGCCACTGAATGTCAGAAACCCAAGCAAACTCAAAGAAAAGATTTTGCTGCTGAGAAGAAGAAACCTGGAAAAGCCTATGTTGCGGCTGGTAAGAGTTGGGATGACACGAACAGCGAAGATGAAGAATATGGAAATCTTGCGTTGGTGGCAAATGATGAAGCATCTAATCATCATAACAAACCGGTAATTGTTACTGACACTGAATTGATTCGTAGTCTATATAATTCCTTAGGTAATGCACAAACTGGATATAATAGACTAGATCTGCTAAGCACTAAACTTGAAAATGAAGTGTCAGAATTGAAAAAGGTGCATATTAATCAAGATCAACAAAGAGATGAAATAACAATGCTTTATAAAAAGGAGAAAGCTATTCTAGAAGTTGTAGGCTGACAAGGCTGTCGCGTGCCTATCAAATAATAATATCTAACAAATCCTTCTAACTATGTAGTAGGGTAAGTTAGAGTCGATCCCACAGAGACAAACGTGTTAATCACTAGTTGTTCTCGATTCAATTCAGCCAAGCAAGTAACACAATAAAATATCAAAGATTATTAAACTAATTTTATACTAATGCAATTAATCAATTAACTAAAACTTTCAGATTTAAGTATCCCCACTAGCATGAATTAATGCAATCGTGAATTCCCTCCCCAATCAATCGTATAATACTCAACAGGAAAGGTGCGCCCTATAAATTACCAATAACCTCTCTTGAGTATTAATGGCTTCTCTAAAATATAATCAAGCCTATTCTCATGGTATCATGCAATTTAGAGACATTAATCACAGCACCCTAACTTCCTAACAATCCGTTCTACCTATTCTCATGGAGAAGTTCATGTCCTCATTGGATAAATCACAACCATCTAAATCCAACTCTCGTTGATAAATAGACAATGGTTCAAACAATAAACATAATCACGTCTGATTTGTAATTGCTAATTAAAACAACTCAATAAGCAAGAGCAATTAAACAATCAAATTGGGGGAATTGGGAAAATCACACATCAATCATAACTAGGGTTCTACTTAACCCTAGATTAATTATCTACTCATACACAATTAAACTAATAAAACAAGAGATATAATATGAACACATAATATTATAAAGAATAGAGAAAAACCTTCAATCTTCAAAGAAAGAAAAGTGAAAAGCTATCTCCAATCTCTCTCTGTATATGTCTATACGTACGTATGTATGTATACGTAACTATCTATCCCCCTAATAATAATCATCTTTGATATTATATATGTCTCTAATAAAAAAGGTATTTTAATCCTTGAGGAAATTACAAGTACGTTTCCTAAACTGAATAGATTTTCAAGGAAAATTCGTGGTTGACTTCTCTCCAGTAATTCTGGGCCGCTCCAGTTGTAATATGACATCTGGACCATTTTAGAATGATAGAAAATTTAATTATCTTCGCGTGGGCTGTTGAATCGCCCAATTCTGACTTCTAGAACTCGAGATATGACCCAAATAGTGAATTGCGCGCGTGCTGCCCGATAAATCCGAATTTCCTTCTAATAAATCTCCAATTAAGCTCTTTATTCTCAAATCCTTCCAAATTTAGAATTTCCTTGCTTCCTACAATAAAACATTAAAATCTATTAAATAAAAATCCAATTAAATGCAAAATATAATAAATATGAGGAATATAATCATATAAAATATATATAAATATACACTCTATCAAACATCCCCACACTTAGCATTTGCACGTCCTCGGGCAAATAAAGAAATAAAATTATCCTAACTAACTAATATCACTTTCGTAGATGACACGATTGCATTGAGCGTATGCAACAAGCCGTTAAACCCCTAGGCAACCCTAGTAGGACGAGTTTTGTCTCGTGAGGGTTTATAGAAGATGTACCCACAAAATCAAATATTTTCAATCACCAAGTCTCTCTAGCATGCAACATATCATAGTACTCCACACAATGCAAATCTCAATCACATAACAACCTGAAAGTGTCTGAAAGTACAAGTACTCTCACTTTAAGCATCATTAACACAAAATAATCCAAGTATGCACACAATGTCTGGATAGACAAAAAAACATCATGAAATAGACCTCAAAGTCGCTTTCAGTAAGTAAGCATGCTATGGATAAATATCTCACTTTGCTCTAAATTCACACAAGTGTATAGGTGTAAGTGTTTCACTCAAATTCAATCAATGTACATGCGCTACCATATGCTTGGTTGTCCACCAAATCTCCACTACTTCGCATACATGCATTACATGAATCAAAAGGTCTTTGTTAAAGGTTGTAACGGGGCTTAGGTAAAGGGTAGGATATCAAAGAAATAGGCCAACAAGTGGCTAAATTACTTGATAAACCAATAGAGCATAATGTTCACTTCTAATTAAAACACCCAACATGAAAAGTAGATCATGTAAAAGTTGAACAATCTTTCACAAGCATTAAACTTCAAAGCACATATACCATGTACTTCCCCTCTTTCATATTGCACAAACAATGAACACAAACTGTACTTGATCTTCTTTTTTCTCATAATTTTTTTCCTTTTTTTTTCAAAGTCAAGTCATTCTCCAGTAACCAAGGGCAGTGAAAAGTCACCAAAGTACAATTACACTTAATACCAGCACATGTACATGGATCGTCCCTTTCATATGACATTGCACTTGCCACTCATTGATCTCAAAGGAGTACCTAGCCTTTTTTCTTCTTTTTTTTCATATCGATTCCCACCAACTGAACACTTTAGCAAAAGAAATCCCCACACTAAATATTCACCAATCCTGAAGTTGAATCACTATGCTCTACCAGTAAATCAAGACATGAATAAATATGTAGGCTCAAGAATTTTAGATTGGTGATATATGAAAGAAACGGATATAAGCTCAAGGGGGTTCACTAAGGATTATTTATCAAGGTACTGTTTAGGAAAAATAAGGTTAATCCTAGTGCCTTTATCATATTCATGCATACACATATCATGTAGTCTCAAAACGGTTTAAAACAAGTTCTAGAGCAACATGCCAATGATGAACAACACACAACAAAAGAAATGGATTGATATAAAATGTATCAATCATAAATTAGGCTCAAAATCTCACAGGGTGAAAGCATGCTTGACTCACTAAAATTGACTAAGAAGCATCTCAAGTTTTATAATTTTCGCAAGCACAAACAAGGAATTACCAAGCATCAAATGATTTTTCATGAATATGACACTCAGAATTAATCACGTAAAATTAATCTACACAATGGGTACTTATCCTTGCTAACATGATCTTGAGACAAGGTAATTATATACAAAAAGTTTTCTTTAATTTTTTTATTTTTATCATATATATATATTTTTTGGATTTTGTTATAAATTAAGAACGTATCCCCACACTTAAATGGTTCATTGTCCTCAATGAATAAATATAATATATACATAACTAAAAGATCCTAAAAACAAATACAAAAATAAAATAAAAATAATATACAAAGAAAGGTTAAAATACTCCCCTAGTGCATATGCACGAAGTGCCGTTGAAAAATTAATTGCAAAATGTTATTTGCAATGCTTCACTCCAAGCTGCCATTCCATTATATATTCAAATGAGTCCATAATACAACACAAGAAGTTGTCCAGCTCAAGTGGTGGGAAGGGGCAAATAGAAGTTATTCACAAAGAACTCAAGGTCAGGGGTTCAACTCCCTTGGCTGGCCTTCCAATATTTTCAAAACATTTTTGCAAAGGGCTGCCACCAAGCAGATGACGTGGCTGACGACTCAGAGCTGACTGGATGCTGAGGTGGCAACTAAGATCCTGCTGGACTGATGACGTGGATGTTGACTGTGGTGACATATGGCGAATGACATGGCGGTGAGGTGGCGAATGACATGGAAGACTGATGCAGACTTGGCGCCATGTAGATCCCAACCAGATTGGGCCAGAATTAATGGGCTTGCGAAGATAGTCTGTTGGACAAGGGAATGCACATCGCGAAGATGGACCTCATCAGCAAAATGGGTTGGACAGCAGAATTGGACGAGGCATGTAAGCAGCAATTTACGCGCTGGAATGATGTTCGCGCGCTTGAATTAATGTCCGCGCAGGAGATGAAAAAGCGCTGTGCTGTGCAGAGAATGTAAACCGCGGGATAGATAACTCTATACCCCGGTATTAAATAGCTGGTCCTCATTTATAAAAGCAGCAGGGACCGAAACGCCAGTATAAAAAATTGAGCTGCCAGTATTCGTGCGTTGAAAGTCACAAAACCGTGGCTTTCAACCTTTTTTTTTTCTTTTCCGTGATTTTTCAAAATTCGAAATAATTAAATCCTGAAACACTTCAAGCAATTCATCAACGCACCTTGTGGGAGTAAAAAAAAAAATTATCTCCTCTAATAATAATAATAATAATAATAATAATAATAATAATAATAATAATAATAATAATAATAATAATAATAATAATAATAATAATAATAATAATAATACAAAACTTACAATAAGCTTGGGTTGCCTCCCAAGAAGCGCATTTGTTTAACGTCGTTAGCCCGACGCCTGTTGACAATTATCCTGGCGAAAAAGCATATAGATGTACATATCTCCTAATTTGAATTAATCTAATGATGTGAGCACCAATTAGATAACCAAGAAGATACATAAATTGGCATGTGAGACTCATGTGATGCTCACGAAATTTCGGGATGTGAAAATATTTAGCAAAATCCGCATCAAAACATTTATGACTACTTTTCACAAATCCCTCCCATATCGGGTCTACAACAGGCATATACACATTCTCAATCTTAGCATTCTTCAAGTCAAGCGTATCCAAATTCGGTTCTATCTTATCTACCACAATGGGAATCACAATATCCTTATTCGAATTTATATCTTCCATAACCATACTATCATCCTCGTCAAATAGCATGCAAAGAGAGTCATCTAAGAAATCAACATCATTTCTATCAAACGAGTTTTCACACAAATTAATTTCTTGAGAAGCGTATGGGTCAATAAGAGTAAGACTATCAAAATAACCATCTTCATCATAAAAAATTAGCTTACTGTTACTAACCTCGTTTTTCGACTCTTTGAACTCCGTACCACTCCACAAAGTTGCATCATCAAATTGACTCATTGGTATTTCCTCCGTTTGAGAGCGCCTCTCAACGAATTCAGTTACCTCTTGAGCTAGTTGAGCAATTGAGTTTTCAATCAACTTACCTTGAGTTTTCAACTCATTAAGACTTGTCTCAACCTCTTCATTCTTGCTCAGCTGTGCAACAACAACTCCTTCCAAAAGATTTTCCAAGTTGGATTTCTGTGGTGGCTGAGGTGGATTGTCTTGGTAGGAAAAATTAGTGTAATCTTCCCAACCAGAAGTGTAAGTATCAGCATAAGGATTATATTGTGGTGGCTGGTGAGGGTGGTCATGGGTATTGTAATAAAAATTACCATCCCAAAATTGTGTTTGATTTGGGTAATAAGGGATATTAAATTGGCAATTATTTTGAGTATGTCCCTGTATACCGCAAACATCACAAGTGGCAAACAAAGAAGAATTTCTTGACTCAATTTCATCGATCTTTTGAGAAAATGCCCGCATAGTCTCAACCAATGCCTCCATGCTTTCTTCTTGCTCCTCTCTTTACTCGCTTAATTTCTTGTTATAGGAATCTGAAAATCAATTTTACAAGAAACAAGAAAAACCACAAGCAAAGATCAAACAGAACAAGAATAATAGCTGAAGCAACACAACTAAACAACTTGGCCAAACTAACTCAAAAATTAACTAATCTAACACTGCTTTGTCCCCGGCAGCGGCGCCAAAAATTTGACAAGGCTGTCGCGTGCCTATCAAATAATAATATCTAACAAATCCTTCTAACTATGTAGTAGGGTAAGTCAGAGTCGATCCCACAGAGACAAACGTGTCAATCACTAGTTGTTCTCGATTCAATTCAGCCAAGCAAGTAACACAATAAAATATCAAAGATTATTAAACTAATTCTATACTAATGCAATTAATCAATTAACTAAAACTTTCAGATTTAAGTATCCCCACTAGCATGAATTAATGCAATCGTGAATTCCCTCCCCAATCAATCGTATAATACTCAACAGGAAAGGTGCGCCCTATAAATTACCAATAACCTCTCTCGAGTATTAATGGCTTCTCTAAAATATAATCAAGCCTATTCTCATGGTATCATGCAATTTAGAGACATTAATCACAGCACCCTAACTTCCTAACAATCCGTTCTACCTATTCTCATGGAGAAGTTCATGTCCTCATTGGATAAATCACAACCATCTAAATCCAACTCTCATTGATAAATAGACAATGGTTCAAACAATAAACATAATCACGTCTGATTTGTAATTGCTAATTAAAACAACTCAATAAGCAAGAGCAATTAAACAATCAAATTGGGGGAATTGGGAAAATCACACATCAATCATAACTAGGGTTCTACTTAACCCTAGATTAATTATCTACTCATACACAATTAAACTAATAAAACAAGAGATATAATATGAACACATAATATTATAAAGAATAGAGAAAAACCTTCAATCTTCAAAGAAAGAAAAGTGAAAAGCTATCTCCAATCTCTCTCTGTATATGTCTATACGTACGTATGTATGTATACGTAACTATCTATCCCCCTAATAATAATCATCTCTGATATTATATATGTCTCTAATAAAAAAGGTATTTTAATCCTTGAGGAAATTACAAGTACGTTTCCTAAACTGAATAGATTTTCAAGGAAAATTCGTGGTTGACTTCTCTCCAGTAATTCTGGGCCGCTCCAGTTGTAATATGACATCTGGACCATCTTAGAATGATAGAAAATTTAATTATCTTCGCGTGGGCTGTTGAATCGCCCAATTCTGACTTCTAGAACTCGAGATATGACCCAAATAGTGAATTGCGCGCGTGCTGCCCGATAAATCCGAATTTCCTTCTAATAAATCTCCAATTAAGCTCTTTATTCTCAAATCCTTCCAAGTTTAGAATTTCCTTGCTTCCTACAATAAAACATTAAAATCTATTAAATAAAAATCCAATTAAATGCAAAATATAATAAATATGAGGAATATAATCATATAAAATATATATAAATATACACTCTATCATAGGCAAACAAATGGCTAGAATTACTGAACTTGAAACACAGGTCAGGGCTTCTTATAATTCTGTTAAAGTTTCCAAAGAGTTTTTTAACAATCAGTTGTAGAACGAACAACAAGTATAGGGTATGGTTACAATGAAGCTGTTGGATCATTGGGCATAAATTCCCCTAACCCTGTTAGTGCTAAAGAAAGGGGAATACCACATGTGCTCAAAAATGTTAAAGAACCTCTATTTAAAAAATCTGATGCTGGACCACCAGATATTCTTTCTATGGTTATCCAAGAAGAAATGAGAAATGAGGATAGTGCAAATGGCACAGTCTTTGTTAAGGATAAATCTGTTAAGAACGCTAATCCAAAGAATGTTTCATCCAAGAAAGATGTCATAGTCTTTGTTAAGGCTAAATCTGTTGAGGACAATAATACAACGAATGTTTCATCCAAGAAAGATGTACCTAAAGTGCCAGTCAAAGTTGTTGAAACAGTTAGTTCTTCTAAGACTGGATTAGGTGGTAATAAGTTGAAGCAGAAAAATACCATGCCTATCATTGATTCTAATCATAAAGCATGTGGTGTTATCAATTGTATGTCTTGTGCTTTTAACAGTATGCGTGCTTATTTTAATGGTAGTTATGAATGTGTTAAACAGACTGCTCCTCGACAGCATATGAACAGGAACAATAATGTTCGATCAAAGACTGCTTTTCCTCCTCAAGTTAGGAGAGAGACATTTGTACCTAAGACTAAACAAAAGGTTACCAAGAATGTTTACCAGGTCAAATGTCGAGTCAATGACACAAGTGTTATTGCTGCTACAGAAACATGGATACCCAAGATAAAACAAAAGATTTTCAAATCTGTTTATAAGGTTAAATGTTTATTGACTAAAGAGGTTAAAATTAAAAATGTTGTTTTGCCTGATAAAGGTCAATACTTTAAATCCGCAGGACCCAATCAAATTTTGGTCCCGAAGAAGGTTTAATCCATTTGTCATTGCAGGGTATTGAACAGGTTGAACGAGTAACCTGGATCTTGGACAGTGGATGTTCAAGGCATATGACTGGAGACAGAACCCTACTGACAAATGTGGTGGAGAAGGTCGGCCCAGTAGTTACCTTTGGAGATAACAGCAAAGGTAGAACTGATGGATATGGCAGACTTGAAGCTGGAAATGTTATCATTGAAAAAGTGTCCTTTGTAAAAGGACTTGAGCATAATTTGCTCAGCATCAGTCAATTCTGTGACAAGGGATTTGAAGTCTACTTTAACAAAAAGAATTGTCTGATTTCACACAAAAGAAGTGAACAACCATCTCTGACGGGAGTCAGAAAAGGAAACTTGTATGTAGCCAACATGAACACTGGAAGCACTGAAGAAATCAATTGCTTCTATTCTAAAGCATCCACAAATGAAAGTTGGCTATGGCACAAGAAACTTTCTCACCTAAATTTCAAGACGATGAACTCTCTGGTCAAGAGAGAATTGGTGAGAGGTTTACCTTCTATGGAATTCACACAGGAAGGACTATGTGATGCCTGTTAAAAAGGCAAACTAAAAAGGGCAACTCACAGAAGCACTGATATGTCTTCAATAACTGTACCTTTACAGTTACTTCACATGGATCTATTTGGTCCAGTGAATATGATGTCTATGTCAAAGAAAAGATATGCTCTTGTGATTGTTGATGATTTTTCAAAGTTCACATGGGTCTTGTTCCTGAATTCTAAAGATGAGACTCCACAACTGGTGATTGATCACATCAAGTTAATTGAGTTGGATTCCAAGTATCCAGTGAGGGCTATAAGGTCAGACAATGGAACTGAATTCAAGAATGCAGTTCTGAATGACTTTTGTACTGAAAAAGGTATAACCAGACAATACTCAGCTCCAAGAACTCCTCAGCAAAATGGAGTAGTTGAAAGAAAGAATAGAACCTTGATTGAAGCTGCACGTACTATGTTAAGTGAATCAAGGATTCCATTGTTTTTTTGGGCTGAAGCTGTCAACACTGCTTGCTATACTCAGAATCGAACTCTTATCAACAAAGACTTGATGAAAACACCCTATGAAGCCATGAATGAAAAGAAACCAACACTCAAATACTTTCATGTATTTGGAGCAAAATGCTTTGTACTTAAAGAAGGAGACGATCAAGGTGGAAAATTTGAAGCCAAAGCACATGAAGCAATTTTTGTTGGTTATGAAAGAAGAGCTTATAAGGTGTATTTGATTGAACATCAGAAGATGATGGAAAAAGTCAATGTAACATTTGATGACACTAAACTCCCTAGTATCCAAACTGAAGATTCATCTGAAAAGCTATCTTTTGAAGATATGACAGATCTAGATTCAGATGATGATAGTCCACCTGATGTGTTTGCTGATGCTAATGACAACAATATCAATGATGAGACTAATCAGAATAATGGTTATGAAAATTATGATAATTCTCAAAATATCACTCATATTTCTGAACACTCATCTAATCATCCTGGCAACAACTCAGGGGGAGTTAATGAAGGATCAGCTAGTCATATTCAACATCAAAATGAAGAACAAGGCGAATCATCAAGACTAAATCTTCCCAGACAGACTGTTTGGAATAGAGCTCATCCTTTTGAGCTAATCGTTGGTGATCCAGATGTTGGTGTAAAGACTAGAAGAGCTTTTCAAAATCAATGTAAGTATTCAGGGTTTCTATCTGAAATGGAACCTAAGAAAATTGAAGAAGCTCTTTCAGATCCTGATTGGGTGATTGCTATGCAAGATGAACTCAATCAATTTAAACAACAAGAAGTATGGAAGCTGGTACCCAGACCTACAAATAGAACAGTGATTGGTACTAGGTGGGTATTCAGAAACAAACTTGATGAAGATGGTACATTAACAAGAAATAAAGCAAGACTGGTAGCAAAAGGTTACTCACAATCTGAAGGCATTGACTATGATGAGACCTATGCTCTAGTGGCTAGACTTGAGGCCATTAGGATATTCTCGGCATTCGCAGCATTTTCTAACTTTAATGTTTGTCAAATGGATGTCAAGAGTGCCTTTCTGAATGGAAAGCTGGATGAAGAGGTATATGTAGAACAGCCACCTGGTTTTGAAGATCCAGATCTATTGGGTTATGTTTACTTTCTCTTCAAAGCCATTTTTGGTCTTAAGCAAGCACCAAGGAAATGGTATGACACTCTCTCTGAATTTTTACTTGAAAATGAATTTACTAGAGGTGTCATACACAAAACTCTCTTCACAAAGAAACTTAAGAATGATACAATATTAGTTCAAATTTATGTGGACGATATAATATTCGGGTCTACTAATGATCTTCTTTGCAAGA
Source organism: Saposhnikovia divaricata (assembly GCA_036435485.1). Taxonomy (NCBI): domain Eukaryota; kingdom Viridiplantae; phylum Streptophyta; class Magnoliopsida; order Apiales; family Apiaceae; genus Saposhnikovia; species Saposhnikovia divaricata. The sequence goes on from CM071598.1 coordinate 66,548,608, forward strand.
AATTTTCAAAGTTAATGCAGGGTAAATTCGAAATGAGCATGATGGGAGAGCTGAAGTTCTTTCCTGGATTACAAATAAGTCAAAGGCAAGATGGTATATTTATTTGTCAATCCAAGTACATCAAAGAGCTTCTCAAGAAATATCAAATGGAGGACTCTTCTTCAGCAAAGACACCATTATCCACAGCTGTCAAATTTGGAGCATGTGAAAATTCTGCTAGGGTAGATATTACAAGCTACAGAGGTATGATAGGCTCATTACTTTATCTCACTGCAAGTAGACCGGATATAATGTTTGCTACATGCTTATGTGCAAGGTTCCAAGTGGATCCTAGAGATGTTCATCTCATTGCTGTAAAAAGAATTTTAAGATATCTCAAGGGTACGCCTAATTTAGGTATCTGGTACTCTAAAGATTCTGGTTTTAATCTTGTTGGATATACAGATTCTGATTATGCAGGAAGTGTTGTAGATAGAAAAAGCACCTCTGGGAGTTATCAATTCCTAGGTGGTAGATTGGTTTCATGGTACAGCAAGAAACAACAAACAGTTTCCAACTCTACAGCCGAAGCTGAATATATAGCTGCTGGAAGCTGTTGTGCTCAAATCTTGTGGATTAGGAATACTCTGATGGACTATGGCTTTGTATTACAAAATATTCCTATTTTGTGTGATAATACAAGTGCCATAGCAATCTCCAACAATCCTGTGCAGCATTCAAGGACAAAGCATATAGATATCAGGTCTCATTTTATTAGAGAGCATGTCATGAATGGTACAGTGGAATTACTATTTGTACCCACTGAAGAACAAACAGCAGATATTTTTACTAAGTCGCTCGACGAATCCACATTCACCAAAATTGTTGGTGAATTGGGTATGTTGAACAGTCCTAGTAATTAATCTAGTTAATATCTGAGGTTTGATCTTTAATAATTAACAAGTGATTAGTTTGTGAATATTTGTTGAATAAAATCACTTGTTTAATTATTTTATCAACTTGTTTTTCTTGATTGTTATTGTATTTATAACTTTGTTTAGTTAAATATTTGATACTCCATATTTCTATAATTTTAGAATAATTGTATGTATTTATTTTATTTGTTTAGAATATTTTATTTAATGTTTTGTAATGTTTGTCCTGTTAATATTGTTTTATTTCCGTTAATAGATTAATCTATATTAGTTATTTCTATTTTTATTATTTGTTTAATTTATTATATTATTTTAAATATATTTTTCTGTATTAATAGTTGTAAATAATTGTGTGTTAGTTAAGTTATTTGCATTTTCTTTAATTAATTTTAGGTAGATATGACTTATAATTAGTTTAAACTGCATTATGACCTGTTTTTCGTTTTTGTTTGGTCGGTATGACTTATTTAGCATATTAAACAGATTTAGTCTTATTTAGATTAAGTCTTACATAGTTTACTAAGTTAAGTCATATTCGTCCATATTTAGTTAAGTCTTATTAGTATTAAGTCTTAGTTTTTCTTTAGATTAAGTCATAACGATTTAAGTCATATTCAGTATTAATATTTAGATTAAGTCATATTCACACGGTTTGTATATATATAACAGATAGAATTATGTTATGTCTTATTTTAGTTTAAGTCATTCTCTCATGTTAAGTCATAGAGAACTATAAACCGATACATACATATATACACACGATTGTATCGAATTACTGCTCGATTTCTTGCTCAAATCACACCGTAATTAAGCTCTAAGGACGATTAATCGATTCCCTGTGTTCTCCTCTTCAAATCGACCATTTTATCAACTGATTTAGTCGAGTTTTCCAGTTTTTAGTTTTCGAAAAATCGAGTTTTCGATCTACAATTCCGATCGATTGGCTTTGAATTTGTAAAATCTAAAAATACTGGTGTGTTTGTGTGTGTATCAAGATCATTGTGTGAAATTTTCAGAATTTTTGAACAACTTTGATTATTTTCGAATTTTTAATTAATTATTCAATTTAATTATTTATATTGTAAAATCTGAAATTTTTCAAAGTATTAAAATTTGATAAAAATGGCTGGTAATAACAATGATCGTTTTGAAATAGTTATGCATAATTTGATCGGTTATTTTGATCCCGAAAAATGTTCAATTGAACGTTTTCGACCGTGGATTCGATTTTTAAATGATCATTCTCTAGTTCGCACTGCTTTGAGTTTAGATACTCCTTTAAAAATTGAACCCTTGCGAATTATGTGTACTACTGCTGTCGTTTCTAACAATAACAGGTCATTTGTTTTCACTCTTGGAAACAATCAGTACACAGTGGATGAATCTGTAATAAACACGGTCTTAAACTTTCCAAATGACAATTTTGAGGATTTTCCGTCAGATGAGGAATTAACTAATTTCTTTGCTGGTATTCATTATCAAGACAGCGCAGATCTTCCTGTCTTGAATAAAAAGTTTCTAGTTCAGGAATGGGATTATGTGTTCGACACACTAGCCAAGGTGTTTGCCAATTCTACAAAAAGCAACTTCGGAGTATTACCTTCCTTTATGCAGCATATTGGATTTGCAGTTGCTTATAAACGAAGAATCAACATTGGCAGCCTTCTGTGTGGACCTATGGTTAGAAGAGTAATCAACGCTAAAAGGAATTTTGACAGGGGCGACAAAGTTCAATGCTTTTACCCAAGATTCTTTTCTTTGATTTTTAATCATTTGGTAGAATTACAATATCATGCTCCATTTCTGAATAGTGAAGTAATGGTGTCGGGTAAACCTTCGACAAGATTATTCACTGAGTACGGTGTCAAACCTAAATTTTCAAATGTGCCAGTAGTTGTCACTGAATACATGTCAAACTTTATACAACTACCCATCATTGCACCTGTACCTTTACCAGTGGAAAATGAACCACTACCTGAGCAAGCAGAACCAATAGTGGAACCTGAAGTTGAACAAGAGGTACCTATTCAGCAAATTGAACCTGTTCAAGAGCAACTGGTTCAAACCACTCAAGCTGCAATCTCTTCGACACCTGCTGACCAGGTATTGACTTCTAATCTTTCTATAACTTCTATTGCTGAACAATCTACTTCTGGAACCCAAGTGGTTGATAGGGCTGACCAAGGGATTGTAAGACCGCAATCTCGAACCCCGATCATAGAGCCACACACTCAATCTACATCACTTAAAACTTTCCATTCCAGAAAGAAAATTCCCTTTCAAAGAGCAAAGAAGAGAAGTAATATAATGAGTGAACCCACAGCTCTTCCTCTACAAAAGAAAACTAGAACTGATTCAGAGGCAACTGTAAGCCCATCCGTATCTTCCCAACAAGATATGGACATTGATATGGCCATGCAACAGTTACTAGGATCATCCTCTCAACATGATGATACTATTGAAATTCGCCATAGGGCCATGGCAACCTGTAACGTGTCAAGCACAACCCCTTTGTTTTTACTAACAATGGGAGAACATATAGATTATGATGAACATAGGGACACATTGACAGGAGAGCACATCGAGTCTGGAACAGTGCCTACCATAGTTACCATAGTGATGCAAGGATCACCACAAAATTGAGTGATACACATGCACATCAGGTGAGTGAAATTCAGAGTGAAACTCAGGTGAGTGCGCACACAGACACATACACTCTCTCATTGATACAAAAGATACAAAATCTGGAAAGGGAACTGGAAGCAAGTAAAGCTGAAGCTAGACTACTTCGAGCACAAGTGGATGAACGGTCTTCTCCAACCACCTCTGTTAATAATCAGCTTACTTCGATAAAAGGTGACATCAACAACTTGAAGACATCCTTCACTAATAAAATCAACACTCTCAAACTTTCTTATGAAAAAGCTCTTGATGATTCTGGTGAGGTCACTGTTGCACAAGATAGAATAATTGCTGAAATCTCCAACAAGGTTGACAATCTACAGGAAGAAGTACATGAAAATCAACGTTCTACTGATTTTCGACTAGTTCAAATTGAGAAGCAAAATGCACATCAAGCTAAAGGATAAGGCATTTGTTTAATCTGATAAGTCAAAATCGCACACCAACAACTGAAGAAAGAGAATTCTTTGCAAGAACAAGTGGTGATGATGATGAGCGAGATCCTAGAGCTGGTGCAACTGGTAAATCTGTAGAGGATTCCTCAACTAAGGGGGAGAAATCACAACAGCAACAGAAATCACAAGGGGAGAAAGGAGAAAAATCGAAAGAAAGAGAGGGAGGAGATAAATCTGATAAAGATAAGGATCACAGTGAAGACAAGAGGAATAAGGGGAAGAAGAAAGTTGTTGTAGATGATCAAGTCAAAGACACAGATTATTACTACACGGGTGAATCGGATAATTTTGATGTTTTTGCTGACTTTGATTTTTCTGATGAAGGTGAAGAATTACCTGAACCAGATTTCAGTCACTGGGAAGGAGAAGAACCAGTGACATCTGAATATGAAGCTCTACAACCAGAGAGAGAATCTGAAGAGTTATTTTCTCAGAGGGAAGCTAATTTGCTGATGAGAGAAGAAAAGCTTCAAAAGTCATTAGAGCAGATTGCACGAAATGAAGAGCTTCAGAAAGCTGAACAACAAACACTACAACGATCACATGCTATAAATGTTCAGAAGAGAAAGACATATATAAGACTCAAGAGCGGTGACAAATGGGAACGTGCTCAAAAAGCAATTGATTCACCTTAGAGTTCTGATTATGATGATTGTCGTCTTGGAGAAATTCTCGAGGAATTCAAACTGGCAAATCCAATTCATGATATGTATATAAGGGCCTTAAAGGTAGAAGTCATCAGGATAAATACTGCATTTGACCCCAAATCTGATGAGCTGGTAATATTTGTGGAATGTCATAATGTTGGAACTTTCAGAATATCTATACAGTTCTTTTATGACAGATCACTGACAGAGATTTAGGTACTTAGGCCTAAGGTGAGAACATCGTCTGAGCTAGGTGTTTTGCTACATGAAAAGTTCAAAGAATTTGCTGAAAGAGCTGGACCAGAAGTAATTAAGAATCCTCCACAAGTAAAATTTCTTAAGGGAGAGGTACTTCATTCAATCAATCTTCAGACAGATGAGTTATATGAACATCATGCAATACACTTGGTATATGCTGAATATGCTCTCAGAAATCATGGATTCTTGACTGAAGAAAAGGTTATAGCTGCAGATCACCTTCGATCCTATGCACAAACGAATATAACAGATTACAAGAAATTTCAAGGTGAATTGAGAAAGAAGCTTGGAATTCCTTTAATCTTACCTCAAGGGTTGTCATCAAAAGAGAGCGTCTTGTTGATTCTGATTTGCACAAGAAACTTCAAGTCACAGATGAGCCAGAAGAAGGAGAATTTAGACGAGAAGACAGTAATTGAAGAACAGCTCTACATGTATTATCTTTAGAGCTAGATAGGTCAAGATAGGAATATGTTAAATATGATCAGGCTAAAGGATCATCTATCTTGTATTTATCATTTTGTTTGAATCTGGAAATGTTTAATATAAACCAGAACTGTTTGATATTTGCTTTACATTTAATATTTTATCTTTCATTTTGTTAAGTTGAATTAGTTGAGGTATCCTCTAGGTATTTGATTGTTATTGTCTAACAAACAAATAGGGGGAGATTGAAAGGCATATGAATCAGCCTATTTGTAGTTCGAGGATCCTAATCAACTTAAACCAAATTGTAATAAGTAAATATCCGTATGATCTGTCAGAGGAATCTCAGGAAGCAATATCTGTCAGAAGAAAGAAGGAAGTCAATCTATAGTTTTGATGTTTCACACTGGAAGACGTATCAGGTATTTGATCAAGCCTCAGTATAACATTGAAGTGAATGGATTCATTTACAGTGACAGAGATTTTTCGAGTGATAGATTGAAAATCAATCAAAGTACAAGAAAATTGAGAGAAGAAATAAACCACAGCTTAAAGTCAGAAGTGAAGAAGATGTTAGTCGTTCATGAACCAGACAGTACATCGAACGTCAACATAAGTCAGTGGTAATTCTTTATTATTTTCCGTGGTTTGGGAGAATTAAATTAATTAGTTATTGATTTAATTTAATTCATTTGTAATTGATATAAATCATTAATTGGTTTAATTAATGAATTAATTCTAATAGAATTAATTTATTTATTAAGTTAATTATTGTATCAATTAATCATGAATTAGTTAATCTTTAATTAATTAAAAGGATCAATATGACTTAAGTTAAGTCATACCGACAGATCAAATGATTAAGTCATACCGGCTGTTTAAATGGAAATATGTCTTACCGACCTGCAATGGATTAAGTCATACCGAATGGAATAAGTCATGCTGAAGGAAGATATTTCTGAAAAGGTATTATGTCATACCGACAAAAGGTGATTATGTCATACCGACTGCACTATTCAGAATAGGTCATACCAAGCTATATTAAGTCATACCTAATGATTTAATTAGGTCTTGGAGAAAGAAAGGTCATACTGACAGCTGATTAAATAGGTCTTGAAGTTGATTAAGTCATATTTAATCAGTACAGAGTTATATAATCAAGACAGGAAGCAGAACACAGCAGAATACAACAGCAAGAAAAAGAAAAAGGCAGCCATTCTCTCTCAAAGCCTTCAAGAACACCAAGCACAAATTAATTCACATAAATTCAAGTTCATCATCTTTGTAATATTCTATCCGCTAGAACTTGTCTACTTATGATTCTTGTACTACTAGCGAATTAAGTTTCCTAGTACTTATCTTGAGATTTATTAACTAAATTAGAGAAGTTCATGTCGAATTTTCTAATTAGTTATTAAACACTTGATAATAGTTTGTATTGATTTTGTAACACCCCATCAAGTTAATATACAATTATATTCAACTTGAAATCCGTGTCAATTTATTCCGCACAAAATATTCGTTTAAGTGAAAATTATTTAACGAATAAATTTTGAGAAATTGATATATATTGTATTCAACCCCCCCTTCTACAATCATATTGGACCTAACAGTTGACTTCGTGGTTGAACGTGCCATTAACAACCAAGAAGTCGGGGGGCAAGAGGTATTAGCCCAAGAAGGTTGGAATCCTAGAATCAATATACATGACTTTGAAAGAATAGTGGGTGCTCTATTTTAACGGAGCATCAAAAACAAAATCTTACTATAAAGTGGTATGGAGAATACATTCTAAGGCTAATGATTGAAGGTTTGAACCTCAAAATCTCAACATAAAATTTAAGCCATGATGGCCAACAAGGCTGTTTGCCTCCAATCAAGCTTGTCGTTTGAATTCAAGGCCTTAAATTGAGAGTCGTCAGTCAAATTGAAACCTGAGCAAGGTTCTATGAGCATAAGAAGAAGGTTAGAATCCTAGAATCAAGATAGAGGGTGGACAACCAGCCAAGGAACACCAGACTTGAGGTCAAGCACTAAGGAGCAAGTGGACTTCCTGAACGATCAACCGAGAAGTAAGACCTCCCACATGTGAAACGAAGGGGAAACAAGAACTAAGGGACTTTATCATTTCTACATCTTAGAAATAAGTCGTTTTGAATTCAGTAAACAAGTTAAGGCCCAGAAGGTCACGAGACTAAGAAATAAGTCGTTTAAATTCGAGGTTCGCGAAACCATTCAAGGCATAGCAAACACCTTCTATTGACCTGAAACCTCGTGTGGTGGTCCTGAACACCCCCATCCTGATAGATGTTTTGGTGGTTGATTAAGAATACTTATTAAAAAATCTAAAGGTTGATACCTCAAATTTGAAATTGAAAAATCAACTTGGAATCCTGGGTCTTTGATCCAGAACACCAACGTTGAACATGTGAACATCAACCTTGAATCCTAGGATGGGAAACACGAGAGATTAGCCATGAAGGCCAAGATTAGCAATGAAGGCCAAACTTGAGAACCAATCTGAAATTTTGGATCCTCGATCCAGAACGCCAATGTTGAACGTCTGAACACTAGCATTGAACACTTGAGCATCAACCCTGAATGGAGATTAAAAACCTCTTAGGTAAGGTTCAAGACCTCATGGGATCGACTAGAAGCCAAGACGGCCTTCAGCTGACCTTAAGGAGCCATCGAGGCACCCACGGGGCTCCAGCCGACAGAGGCACCCTCAGCCTGTTAGCCGACCGAGGCTGATGAACAGCCTTGAGTTTCGAATTTTTCACCTTGATGTTTGAAACATGAAAATGAAGCTGAAGTCGAGTGGCGTCAGCCAAGGGCCTCAACCGACTGGCCTCAGCCAAGGGCCTCAGCCGACCGACCTCATCCAAGGGCCTCAGCTGACCGAGCCTCAGCCGACCGGCTCAGCCAAGGGCCTCAGCCGACCAGCCTCAGTTGAGGGCCTCAACCGACCGAACCTCAGCCGACCGGCCTCAACCAAGGGCCTCAGCCGACCGGCCTCAGCCAAGAGCCTCAACCGACCGAGCCTCAACCGACCGGCTCAGCCAAGGGCCTCAGCCGACCGAGCCTCAGCCCACCGAGCCTCAGCCGATCGGCCTCAACCGACTGAGCCTCAGCCGACCGAGCCTCGGCCAACCGGCCTCAGCCGACCGAGCCTCAGCCGACCGACCTCAGCCAAGGGCCTCAGCCGACCGAGTCTCAGCCAAGGGCCTCAACCGATCGACCTCAGCCAAGGGCCTCAGCCGATCAACTTCAACCAAGGGCCATGAATGGCCGACCGAGGCACGCACGAACCGTCAGCCGACCCCCATTGGCCGACCAACCTACGCACGGTGCTCCGGCCGACCACGAGGAGCCTACCATGGCCTCCCCTGCTGCTCCAGCCAACCAAGACTGATTTTCAGTCCGAGTCCTCGAGTTGGTGTTTAACTTCAATCCTGACGTGTTGAATGTGAAAATCAGTATGAAGCCGAAATTAAAGATTAGCACTGATTAGCTCCGTTTAGCGCCGGTTAGCGCCGTTTAGTGCCGATTAGCGCCGATTAGTGATGATTAGTGCCGATTAGCACCAGTTAGCACCGTATAGTGCCGACTAGCACTGTTTAGCACCGTCTTATGCCATGTAACGCTGTTTAGACGTCGTTTAAGGCTGGTTAGCACCGTTCAGTGTCGTTTAGTGCCGTTAGCATCGTTTAAAATGTCGTCGTAAACGTGTCGGTCGCTCCACGCTTTACATCAAAAGATGGTACTCGTGTAACACTAGTGTACAACGATAAACCCTAACCCAAGTCTCAAAAAAGGTAGTTAAAACTTCAAGGAAAACCTGATCAGTTTTCCTAGAAGTTGGGAGGCAAATGATATGGGCTAAAAATAAGCCCTAAAGACACATTTAATATGACATTAATTAAACCCAATATGGTCCAAACGTGGGACTCACCAACAAGGCCCAAACCCTGTATTAAATATTAATTTCGTAATTAATATTAAGGGTAATAAACAGCTCAGCAAATAAGAGTCAAATAAGGATACTACTCCTGCTAGACTTAGCCTCCAAGGCATCCAATTCGATATTGAAAAAAACTCCTACAAGGAAGGAGTCTAGAACCTTCCTCAAGACGATGGCTTGCCCACTAAGTCTCGAAATCCTACCATAATTCTAGGGCTTCTCAGCCTATATAAAGAGCCTGACCCCTCATTCTCAGAACTACGTTTTTGGGTAGAGCTCAATACGTCACTTACGTTTTGGCTTAATCCTCGAATAAGGACATACAAGCCACTACATCCTTGGTGTGCCCTCGCCGCCATAGCCCCGAGGGCGAATACTCAGAACTACGTTTTTGGCTTGATTCTTGATATTCATCAAGGTACGTAGGCATCTTGTGAAGGCAGATTCAGCCAAGAACACAAGAGCAGCCATTAAAGCATGAAGCTCACGAACACCACGAACCCTAGTATTAATTACATACAAACACTAGCCGCAATTTAACAACCTAGTTTTTATTCCACAACAATAGGAATTACCATTGAAGTAAAACAGCTTTTTGGTTCCCTATATTTTAGGTAACCCTTATTTTACTATATTTTAGGGATCCAAAATAGGGAACCCCACTGGAGATGCTCTAATCATAAAAGTATATACTATTATATTTTAGATTGTGAAGACTGCAAAGTGATGATTAAATCAATAGCAATGATTAATTCAATTATGAAAGTCAATCTCCATTTAACAACTTGCTAATTACTCCTACGTACTACTTCTACACAAGTACAAATCAATTTAACTAGTGTTGGTTAGTATTTCCTAAGAGATCCCAGATAGGGATGGCAAAAAAAACCGATCCGATGGATACCCGATCCAATTCGACCCGATTGGATCTTACCGAACCCGATTTTTTGGATTTGGATTTGGATTTGGATTTGTTTTTTAAACCCGAAAGAGTTTGGATTTGGATTTGGATATTAGCCAAATCCAACCCGATCCAAACCCGAAATCCAAAACCCGATCCAAACCCGATCCAAACCCGAAACCCGAAAAAACCCGAAATATATATATAATTTATTCTTTATTCATTTTTGTCCCTAGATAGTGATATTTAATATTTAGAGTGGTGTAATTTGGACATATTTATTTTTATGTTTTTGGAATCTGAATATTTATTTGTAATTTTAATTTTATTTTTTATAAAATTTTTATGTAATTCGGGTTTGGATAAACCCGAACCCGATCCAAACCCGATGGATCGGGTTTGGATTTTGAATTTCCAGATCCAATTGGATTTGGATCGGGTTTGGATTTGGATTTCATATTCGGGTTTGGATTTGGATATCACAGGTATCCAACCCGATCCAACCCGTTGCCATCCCTAATCCCAGATGAGCTAGGGAACCCTAGGAGAGGTTGCCCTTGGTGTAAACAAAAGCTTTTCAAATGTGTAGTAGCCGTAGGGCATAACAGGTACTCCTAATCTACTATACAAATGCAATACATTTATTATGTTATGTTGATTGGTTAGTGAATTACAATTTAAAAATTGCTTAGGACAAAAAATTGCTTTAACAGGTGAATATGTCAAAGTTCCTAAGTTAAGTTGATTATGCCTAGGACAACTTTTTGCTTTGTTAATCCAATTATTTTCCCAGCTCTAAGAACATCTTTTATAGTTGGTACCCCTCAATGGGATATTAATTTTATGGAATAATAAAAAAATATTGCTCCTTATCATGTAACTATTTACCATTATCTATAAAATTTTATTTAGCAAAAAAAAATATTGTTCCCTCTATCTCATTCATTTTTATATAATTACTATGTTAGGGTGTCCATTTATTTTTATGCATTCCAAAAAGAGTAAAATTTTAAAAATAAAAAACACTATGAGAAAAAGGTTCCTAAAGTTAACTTTAGAAAAATTACTAAAGTCAAGCTTTAGAAACTAGATGATTTTAATTATTTGCATATATGCACACCCTAAAGTGATGGTTGTACACCCTAATTTTCATTTAGACTAAAAAGTCCCTAACGGTGAATAAAATTTATTTGGTTATTTCTCATAATATAAAGTATTTTTATCCCACTCAAACTTTTAAGTTTTGTATGTATTTCTACAATTTTATAAATATATTTTGTGTTTGCATATTTTGATAATACTGAATGTAAAAATTAATAATTATTGACTTAATTAATATGATTATATAATTATAAACAAAATCCATAATGTGCTACTTCATGATAATTGTATGTACAAAATATAAATACATTTATTTGATGTTTTTTGTTAAATTAATTGGTTCCACATTTCATAATATTTAATTAAAAAGATACTATAAATCTATAATGGTGTAATTTTAATTTGTATAATCATAAATTAATAATTTATTCCAGAAAAGGTTAAGTTAAGTGTGGAAGCACATTTTAGCACTTATTATTAGACTACTTAATCAAATTTTTAAGCATTACTTTGATTATATTATAATAAATTAGGAGGAGGAAGTAATTGTGGGTCAACACTTATTTGAGTAAATGGTGTTAATATGAAACTTATTACATACAAATAACATTATAATTGTAACAAAACAAAATATTCATATTATTAATTTTATCATAATATGCTAAGCTGTGAAATGCATTTATTAATTAAATAATATTAAAATGCGAGAAAGCACTTCCTTGATTTTGAATAAGAACAAAACATGAGAAATAAAGCTAATTTTGAGGTTGAGGACATTATTGTCAAATAATATGATTAGAGTGTACATATATCACCACCTTAAGTTTATTGGTTAACTTTAGGAAATTCTCCTAAAGTTAATTTTAGACTCCATACACCCAAACACTATTACACCTACTAACTTATTCTCACTATCTCAAATCTATAATATAAAACAATATTACACCCACTACTTTTCTCCACTATATCAAATTTATTATTAAATATTGATAAGTCTCATCACTTTACCCACTTTTTATCTAACTTTACTCATTTTTTATATATTTTTTTGTCTCTCTGCCCAACTCTAATGTATATAACTCATCGGAGAGGTAGTATTTTTTATATTCTTTCTCTTTTACAAAATTTTGACACCCTTTGAGGAAATATTCTAATGGTTGACACCTCTAAATGCTCACATTATAAAAAAAAATACATGACATAAATATATTAGAAAAATATTATTTAAATATCATTGAGTCCATAAATGAAGTTGACACCATACTTGGAATAAAAAAATTTGGCATTTCAAGTTGACACCCCATGATTTCACCACCACATAGAATTAGGCTTGGCACTCCAATCATATCCCAACTTCAATGTAGTGATAAGAAGAGTGTCATGCCATGTCATGTCATGTTAACACCCCTCTTGTCCTCCATTGAAGATGTTCTTAACAAAGTTTTTTTTTTTTAATTTGTGAAGAGAAATGAACCAAGGAGTTCAGTTTCGGTGAAGCCGCATAGGATTTGCCGCATCAAATTGTTTATCAACAATGCATGACACTCTACATACAGGGTGGTAACTGGAGTCCAGGAGTTGAATTGCATTCTAAACTGTAGAAATTTGTAATAATTCATAGATGAGTAACTAAATAATCGAACAAAGAAGAAAAGATTAACAGAGATATGTACAAATTGAAAGTTTGTTTAAGGGCTACATTGTATTGTTTTTGGTTCTGGTTTATTTACTAATGATGATTTACAAGCAATTTAAATAGACTAACATCACGTAAGTGATAGCTAAAAATCAGGAACCAGCTAATGGGCTAAACTACTTCCCTAAAATATCTCTACTAACAGCATGACCAAGTCAATCAATAATTTCCTTGACGTAAATAAAGCAACTAATACCGAGTTTAAGATTAATCCCAACATTCTCCCCCTTAATCTTAAACTCGTTTGGACTCAGCAGTCAACACATGTGTTGCTTCACATGGTTGCCATAACTAATTATATTCTCCATGTCCCTCCACAACAAGCACCCGTGAACACCACTTCACATACATACCTCATTTTAGAAAGAACTAGACAACCTGACATTTGCGTCAAATCGAAACCAAGATAAACACCCTCGGGTGATTAAGTTCCAACTCAAATCACTACCCCGAGTCAGTATCGGGTGATTAAATCACAATCTAATCACTAACCCGGTATACTAAATTCGCAAACACTCCACGAGTCGATTTAGACAAGATGATGGGAAACCCAACAGAAACCCAACAATCCCTTCCCCAGCATTTACAGATGCCTTACCTTGGTAACTCCAGCATGTACAGATGCCTTACCTTGGTAACTCGAAACCGTGGCTTTGCAAACTTCAAATTTCACAGCCCGTATGGCTTTCATCCTGCTTGCACTGAGACAGGGATCAACTCATTATCCCGTATGGCTAGCTACATTCAGCAACACCCATGTTGCTACCACTTTCATTCAAGCAATTCGATTAGGTAAACCACCCCCCAGCATATTTACAGATGCCTTACATTGGGTCTAGGCAGGATCACAATCCTCCCCCCCCCCCAACATCTACCAGAGTCAGTCCTGTCCAAATATGCCTTCACTGGGACTCGAACTTTGCTATTATCATTCGTCTGCACACAGCGGACACTTCTTCTCTTGAACACCATTTCTTCTTTCTGCCACCACCTTGAAATGCCTTCCTCTAGCGTTTGAAAGCTTCACTTGCTAAACATGAGGTACTGGGACAATGTACTCTCCATCATATGTGTCACCAATTGACCTGGAAAGGCACAAACCACTAGGCCAGCAGCAAAGTGGACCAACCTCATTTCCGTCGTAAAGATTAAGTCTCCCTACTTCACCTCGCTTACAATGACACGTTCCCTCTCTTCTACATTCTCCTCCAGCCTATGGTCAACTGTCAAGAGAGAAACTACACCACCTTGCGTATCTAATATACATCTAGAATCATCGACAGATACATAGTTACAGTCCACCCATCAATTACCACAAAAGTAACCGTTGTACCAGATGTCTCTCCTTTCTGCTGAAATTCTATATCTGCTCTCACAAATCCTTGCAACCACCCTTCTCTAGCAGCTCCTTTAGGAATCTCACTCAAAACATTATTCAATAAATTCTCCTTTGTAAATATAGCAGCTGATATACCATTATGCCCATCAAAAATCCCAAAAACAGAAAAAAAAAAAAAAAAAAAAAAAAAAAAAAAAAAAATGTCGACTGATCCCCCCGGAATCCTCTCGCAATCCGTCTTTATCAAGAAATAATCTTCTCCCTTTTCGGCCATGCCTGCCTGTCCATACTTGATAGTAGGCTTCCCTAAATTATCTTCATTCCTTAGCTCACGACCAATCAAAGTCCCCAGCGGAACAAGTTGCGGCTTAGTTCTCATATTCAAATCCTTCATCTGGCTTATTCTACTCTTTGATGTCTCATCATCTCCTGCACTTCCATCGAATCTTTCTTTTTTCGATAGTTTGTGCACAAAAAACAGAATTGCTCATTTAACCAGAACTGCTCATTTTGCCACCATTCATGCAGAGTGATTTCGTGACCACCTCTAAATGTGTCTCGTTTCGTGACACAATAAACTGATCTCCATCCTTTGTTGTGCCTTCGATAGCCTATCACAACGTTTTCACTTATCAAACCATGAATCCACCCCACACTTGAATGAACATACTGATAGTATTTTGTCCTAAACCCAATCATGTATGATGAGTTAGGAAATACTTTCATGTAATCTTATTTGATTTTATTTATATTAATAAAAGACTTGTTGTTTTTATTACGGGCTTTATCTATTTAAAGTGTTTAAATAAGAAGTTCCATAGTTTAGAGTAAAGCTTCTAGAATTATAATGAGATTATAATAATGAGATCTAGAAGATGATAACACTAAACTTAAATAGTTCCCGATCGTAGGATAACTAATTGGGAGTTAGTCAATCCGTAAAGATCGGTACATACTATGCTTGCTTCCTCGGAAGGATGTCTGTTCTCATAGACATTCGTGTGGTGACACTATAGCTAGTATGTAGGTGCTTATTGGAGAATAAGTTCACTGAACGTGACTTGATCTAATGAACGACTAATGGAGTTTACTCACGTGTTAATAGTTGTTCATAAGTTGATGGTGGTACAAGTGTCCTTAGACTTGAGACCGTTAAAGTAATCTTATATACAATGAACTATGTTTTGGTTTAGTTCTAAGTCCTCAAGGAACAATCATTAGTTCTATTCCGGGTATAGGAATTTGTATATGAAGATAGTTAACGATCGATAAAGAATCTACCCCTTTCAGTAAAAGAAAGTGAATATCCTATGATGTTCTTACTATGTTAGTTCTGGAATCTCTGGCCAGAGTAATTGAAGTTAGAAAGAGTTTCTAATTCAAATGAACTAGACATAATGTATAAGAAATTATATGATTAAATTAAATAGGCTTGACACGCGATCCATGCCTTGTATTTAATCGGGATATTGTCGGGTAGAAGGAATTGATTGTACGGTAACCATTTGCTGAATAGGTTTTATATATTCTAAGCAATGAATTCATATTATCCGGATAGTCGCGATATATTGAAAAGTATCACTCACGATGTAGAATAAATATTAATTACTTATGTAATTATATTTAACGAATTAATTAGTAATTCGTATAAGTAATAATAAATAGTTTATTATTATTTATTTCTACTACCGGCTTAATATTGAACCTAAAGGGCCACACCATAAAAAGGTTAAATATTTATAGATGATGAGAATAATTAATAATGGCTATGAATTATTTATTTATTGAATAAATAATTATTTAGCAATTATTTATAATTTATTAAATGTGATTTAATAGATTATAAATAAATTAAGAAAAGTTCTTAATAATTATTAATTACAAAATTTAGTTTGAGAAATTAAATTTTATGAGAGAATTATTTTCAGAATGGGATTAATAATTAAAAAGGTTTTAATTATTAAATGATTATTTAATTAGATAAAGTAAAGACTTTATTTCTTTAAATATCAATCATTCCAAGAGTTGGAAGATAGAACAAAACACTTAACAAAAACATCACAGGGGATTTGAGAGGATCATTGAGAGCTTTTGAAGTTCATCAAAATCATTCCAAATCATTTTAATTATTTTCTCAATTGTTCTTCATCTACTATATGATATTTGATCTTGGTGGATACCATTAGAGCACTCCACACTTGAGGGGTGATTACTGGAAATCAAAGATACATTCATAACAATCCCAGGAAAGCTATCAAGGTATTTTTCTTGTGTTCATACAATTTTTAAATCTATATACATGATTAATTAGGTTTTTATGCAAGTAAATGTGATTTATGCTTCCGCTACGGTCATAAATTCCTTCAATGGTATCAGAGCATAGGTTGCATGTATATAGATCCCAGAAAATATTTCGGAATTTTTCAAGCTTGTATGAATTAGTTATGAATTTTTGAAGTTCTTGGAGGCTATAATCAAATTAATTACGAATTAATTAATAAATTATTTTTTTAAATAATTTTGATCACTGATATATTTTCTACAAGTGTTGTAGAAGTCCCAGAAAAAGTTTCATAATTTTCCCATGCATAGATTATTTATTATTGATTTTTAAA
Source organism: Saposhnikovia divaricata (assembly GCA_036435485.1). Taxonomy (NCBI): domain Eukaryota; kingdom Viridiplantae; phylum Streptophyta; class Magnoliopsida; order Apiales; family Apiaceae; genus Saposhnikovia; species Saposhnikovia divaricata. Next base: position 66,565,606 of record CM071598.1, read on the forward strand.
GAGTTTACAAATTAATAAATAATAATCTGTTTTATAAATATATATATATATATATATATATATATATATTATTTATAAAAGGTTATTAAAGTTGGGGTCCCAAAAGGTTGTTAAAGTGGGCTGGTGGGCTGAATAGTTGGACTATTATTATTCAACTCTGTCGACTGATTTCAAAAAAAACAGAATTCACTGCCCGCGACTGACAAACGCGCGTGGGCGTCACGCGCTGGCGGCTCACGCGCCGCGCGTGCAGCTCACGCGCCGGGTCGGGTCATGGGTCGGGTCGGGTCAGGGATCGGGTCGGGTCATGGGCCGGGTCGATGTTGACGTCAACATGACATCAGCATGACGTCATCACTGTGTAACGCGTCTGTTGAATGCGTTACACAATAAATATGTTATTTTTGGCCTAAAACGCATTCTGGTAATGCGTTACAGGGTCAAATGGTGACAATAATGGCCCTGATTCTTATTTTGATTTTTCCCGTTGATCCGTAACTCCGTTTGAGGCGTATAATATATCGTTGGATTCGTTTTTTCGAGACGGATCTAATGGAGTGGTCAAATAAATTTTAAAAATTAATTTTAAAATGGTTATAGCTTCCGGAAGTGTTTTAAAGCCCGTTTTAATTGTGTTAAAATGCTTTAAAATACTAATATTGTTTCATATAGATGTTTAACAATGTTTAACATGATATAACATGTTTGCCTATATATATGTGTGCATAGAAATGCCATGAGATAATATATATAGTTTTATATATCGTATATAAAATGCATGTTTGACTTTAGGTTTTAACGAAAACGTTTCGTAACCTAAATAATATAAAATCCCTCGTTATTTAATATCAAGTAATAAAATGGCCAATGTCACAACGGGCTTGTGTCGGTCATAGCCTTCCAACATGGTAGAAAGTAATTCTTAGTTTTGAGCTTTGTCGTTTCGTGCTACAGCCGAGGGCTCCATTTTCAAAAATAGGAATTACTTGTCTATTACATGAGATGCGTATAATTAATTAGAATCCAATTGTCGTTACGTGCTACAGCCGTGGGCTATTGAGATCTTATTAATTTAACGAGATGTTGGGTCTCACTTGACTTAGAATATTGAATTTAGACGTGCTACAGCCGTGATTCAATGATTCAAGAGGCTAAATGGAATTAGGGAATAACATGAGATGTAATTGATAAAGAGTTATCTGCCTATGGAACATTACATAGCGTTTCGTGCTACAGCCGAGGTTATATAATGGAAAGTAGGATCCCTATTCTCACAGGCATTGAGAATGCTTAAGTTATACATTTGAGGGTTGTATAATTTTAATAAAACTGTGGGAGCCACCTATGAATAAAGACCCGATTCATAAGGTGTTATAATAAAATTGGATATCTACTAATGTTGTTATGTATTCACAAATTTCAGATTTATAGATCATGTCTTCTACTCTATCACTCCGTAGCATACTTGATGCGAACAAATTGACTGGTCCCAATTATGCTGATTGGCTTCGAAACCTGAGAATCGTTCTCAGGGCTGAGAAGAAGGATTATGTGCTTGACTCGCCTTTACCTGTACCTCCTTCTGATGATGCACTTTTCGAAGAACGAGAAGTGTATAATGACTGGTTAGATGCTGCTAATATTGCTCAATGTGTCATGCTAGCATCCATGACACCTGAGTTACAGAAGCAACATGAGAAAATGGATGCTCCTACCATTCTGATACATCTACAGGAGCTTTATGATGTACAAGGGAGAACCGCTCGATATGATATATCGAAAGAGCTATTCCAATGTAGAATGGCTGAAGGGTCGTCTGCGAATGACCATGTGCTTAAGATGATCAATCTGATTGAGCATCTAGGGCAGTTAGGTTTTTTCATGGATGGGGACTTAAGCCAAGATTTAGTCTTGCAGTCACTCCCGGATTCGTTCTCGCAGTTCGTTATGAACTTTCACATGAACAAGGTGGATGTCAGCTTAGCTGAGCTCCACAACATGCTGAAAACTGCTGAGGCGAATTTTCCCTCCAAAAGGGGTTCTGTTCTTATGATCGGTGCCAGTACCTCTACTAAGAGGAAGAGGAACTAGAAGCCGAAGAATAAGAAAAAGGGTGAGAATAAGCCTGTTCCACCAAAGGCTGACCCAAAAAGCAAAGCAGTTTGTTTCCACTGTAACAAGGTGGGACACTGGAAGAGGAACTGCAAGGTTTACCTTGCAGAGTTAAAGAATAAGAAGGGCAATGAGATTACCGCTTCTGATACAGGTATGTTCATGATTGAACTAAATATGTCTTTAAGTTAGATTTCTACTTGGGTATTGGATACTGCTTGTGGGTCTCATATTTGTAATTCGTTGCAGGGACTAAAGCAAAGTAGATCTCTAGGGGAAGATGAAGTGATTCTATTGATGGGTAATGGAGCAAGAGTTGCTGCTGCAGCTGTAGGATCATTTCCTTTGCATATGCCTACGGGCAAAACTATTGTGTTGAATAAATGTTATTATGTACCATCAATTGTAAGAAATATTGTTTCTATTCCTGTACTTGATTCGGATGGTTTTACATTTATTGTTGAGAATAATAAATGTTTAATTAAGAGAAATAATATTACTTATGGATACGGTACATTACATAATGGTTTGTATATATGTGACTTAGAACATAATTTGTTTCAAATTGAACAACCTAATAATAAAAGAAAAAGAGATAATAAAAATCCAACTTTTTTATGGCACTGCAGACTAGGTCATATTAGTGAGAACAGACTTCGCACATTACATAAGGATAAGTTACTAGAACATTTTGATTTTGAATCATATCCTACATGCGAGTCTTGTCTCATGGGTAAAATGACTAAATCTCCATTTACTGGACATGGAGAGAGAGCTGCGGGGTTGTTAGACTTAGTACACACAGATGTGTGTGGACCAATGTCAACAAGTGCTAGAGGAGGATTTTCATACTTCATTACTTTTACGGATGATCGATCCAGGTTAGGATATGTATATCTTATGAAATACAAATCCGAAGCTTTTGAAAAGTTCAAGGAATATAGAAATGAAGTAGAAAAACAAACCGCACGTAGTATAAAAGTTCTTCGATCAGATCGAGGAGGTGAGTACTTAAGCGGAGAGTTTTTAGGTTATCTTAAAGAAAATGGTATAGTTTCTCAATGGACCCCTCCCTATACTCCACAATTAAATGGAGTATCTGAGAGAAGGAATCGTACTCTATTAGATATGGTGAGGTCCATGATGAGCTTTACTGATCTTCCAGTATCACTATGGGGTTATGCTTTAGAGACGTCAGCGTATTTACTGAACAAGGTGCCTTCTAAATCGGTTCTCACGACCCCACATGAGATGTGGAGTAGGAAGAAACCAGGTCTTAAACATGTTAAGGTTTGGGGGTGTCCAGCTTATGTCAAGAAAGTTGAACATGATAAGTTGGAACCTAGATCTGTGAAATGCAGTTTTGTGGGATATCCTAAAGAAGGTCATGGATATCATTTCTATGATCCTTCTGATCAAAGGATATTTGTTTCTAGACACGCACACTTCTTAGAGGAACAGTTCCTCCTTGATAGAAACAGTGGGAGAAATATTGAACTTGATGAAGTTCAAGAACCACAAAATGCAACGATTAGAGAAGAAGTACCTGTTCAGAAAGAACAACCTTCTGTAGAACAACCTTTACGTAAGTCAGAGAGAGTGTCCCGCCCAATCGAAAGATATTACGGGCTTGTCATTGAAAATGATGATGATTTGTCATTTGTTGATGATGAGGACCTTATGACTTATGAAGAGGCTGTGAGTTGTAATGACTCAGAGAAATGGCAGGATGCCATGGAATCCGAAATGGACTCGATGTATATAAACCAAGTGTGGAATTTGGTTGAGGCACCTAAAGGAGTTAAACTCATTGGGTGCAAATGGATATACAAACGAAAGTTAGGAGCAGATGGCCAAGTGGAGACCTATAAGGCCAGGCTTGTGGCAAAAGGATTCAAACAAAGACAAGGGATTGACTTTGATGAAACCTTTTCGCCTGTAGCCTTGCTCAAATCCATTAGGATTTTGCTTGCGATTGCAGCCTACTATGATTACGAGATCTGGCAAATGGACGTAAAGACGGCCTTCCTCAATGGGAAACTTGAAGAGGAAGTGTATATGACACAGCCAGAGGGTTTTGTTTCCATTGGAAACGAAAATCTAATATGTAGACTGCTGCGAACCATATATGGTTTGAAGCAAGCTTCTCGAAGATGGAACATCCGTTTTGATGAGACAATCAAAGAGTTTGATTTTATAAAAAACTTAGATGAACCATGTGTTTACAAGAAGGTTAGTGGGAGCGCGATAACATTTCTTATAATTTATGTGGATGACATACTTATAATAGGAAATGATATACCGATGTTACAATCAGTCAAGGTCTGGCTATCAAAGAACTTCACTATGAAGGACTTGGGAGAGGCATCCTATATTTTGGGGATGAAGATCTATAGAGATAGATCTAATCGAACGATTGGCCTATCCCAAGGTACATACATCGATAAAGTGCTAAAACGGTTTAGCATGGAGAACTCGAAAAAAGGTCTCATTCCTATTAGTCATGGGATTACTCTTTCCGAGAAGATGTCTCCAAAGACATATGAGGAAAGGGTGCGCATGAGTAGGATTCCTTATGCCTCAGAAATAGGATCCATCATGTATGCGATGTTATGTACCAGAGCTGATGTTGCTCATTCACTTAGTATGACGAGCAGATATCAGTCTAACCCAGGTGAAGAACACTGGAAAGCAGTGAAGAACATATTGAAGTACTTGAGAAGGACTAAAGATGTTTTTCTTGTTTTTGGTGGATCTGAATTGAAAATTGAGGGTTATACTGACTCTAGTTTTCAATCAGAAGGCGATGGTAGCAGATCCCAGTCAGGGTATGTATTTACTCTAAATGGGGGAGCGATTAGTTGGAAGATTTCCAAACAGCCTACAACGGCTGACTCCACAGCGGAAGCAGAATATATAGCTGCATGTGAAGCTGCAAAGGAAGCTGTCTGGATGAGGAAATTTGTTTCTGATTTGGGAGTAGTTCCTAGCATTGAGGATCCTATAGTGTTGTATTGTGATAACAACGCTGCGATAGCTCAAGCTAAGGAACCAAGATCCCATAAGAATTCCAAACACGTGTTGCGGCGCTTTCATCTGATTCGAGAGATCATAGAAAGAGGGGATGTCAACATCGTAAGAGTTGACACACATAACAACATAGCGGACCCATTTACTAAGGCATTGTCTCAGGCTCACTTTGATCGACATAGAGATAAGATGGGTATAAAATACCAGAGTGATTGGCTTTAGTACAAGTGGGAGTTTGATAGTATTTTGTCCTAAACCCAATCATGTATGATGAGTTAGGAAATACTTTCATGTAATCTTATTTGATTTTATTTATATTAATAAAAGACTTGTTGTTTTTATTACGGGCTTTATCTATTTAAAGTGTTTAAATAAGAAGTTCCATAGTTTAGAGTAAAGCTTCTAGAATTATAATGAGATTATAATAATGAGATCTAGAAGATGATAACACTAAACTTAAATAGTTCCCGATCGTAGGATAACTAATTGGGAGTTAGTCAATCCGTAAAGATCGGTACATACTATGCTTGCTTCCTCGGAAGGATGTCTGTTCTCATAGACATTCGTGTGGTGACTCTATAGCTAGTATGTAGGTGCTTATTGGAGAATAAGTTCACTGAACGTGACTTGATCTAATGAACGACTAATAGAGTTTACTCACTTGTTAATAGTTGTTCATAAGTTGATGGTGGTACAAGTGTCCTTAGACTTGAGACCGTTAAAGTAATCTTATATACAATGAACTATGTTTTGGTTTAGTTCTAAGTCCTCAAGGGACAATCATTAGTTCTATTCCGGGTATAGGAATTTGTATATGAAGATAGTTAACGATCGATAAAGAATCTACCCCTTTCAGTAAAAGAAAGTGAATATCCTATGATGTTCTTACTATGTTAGTTCTGGAATCTCTGGCCAGAGTAATTGAAGTTAGAAAGAGTTTCTAATTCAAATGAACTAGACATAATGTATAAGAAATTATATGATTAAATTAAATAGGCTTGACACGCGATCCATGCCTTGTATTTAATCGGGATATTGTCGGGTAGAAGGAATTGATTGTACGGTAACCATTTGCTGAATAGGTTTTATATATTCTAAGCAATGAATTCATATTATCCGGATAGTCGCGATATATTGAAAAGTATCACTCACGGTGTAGAATAAATATTAATTACTTATATAATTATATTTAACGAATTAATTAGTAATTCGTATAAGTAATAATAAATAGTTTATTATTATTTATTTCTACTACCGGCTTAATATTGAACCTAAAGGGTCACACCATAAAAAGGTTAAATATTTATAGATGATGAGAATAATTAATAATGGCTATGAATTATTTATTTATTGAATAAATAATTAATTAGCAATTATTTATAATTTATTAAATGAGATTTAATATATTATAAATAAATTAAGAAAAGTTCTTAATAATTATTAATTACAAAATTTAGTTTGAGAAATTAAATTTTATGAGAGAATTATTTTCAGAATGGGATTAATAATTAAAAAGGTTTTAATTATTAAATGATTATTTAATTAGATAAAGTAAAGACTTTATTTCTTTAAATATCAATCATTCCAAGAGTTGGAAGATAGAACAAAACACTTAACAAAAACATCTCAGGGGATTTGAGAGGATCATTGAGAGCTTTTGAAATTCATCAAAATCATTCCAAATCATTTTAATTATTTTCTCAATTGTTCTTCATCTACTATATGATATTTGATCTTGGTGGATACCATTAGAGCACTCCACACTTGAGGGGTGATTGCTGGAAATCAAAGATACATTCATAACAATCCCAGGAAAGCTATCAAGGTATTTTTCTTGTGTTCATACAATTTTTAAATCTATATACATGATTAATTAGGTTTTTATGCAAGTAAATGTGATTTACGCTTCCGCTACGGTCATAAATTCCTTCACATACCCATCTCTTTTTCGTTCACAGCATCTGCACACAACCAGTCACACACCAACAATACAGCCCCATTCAACCTAGGCTGCCAAAAAAACACCCCAATGCCATAATCCCAACATTATCAAAAGAAGCACAAAGTCAGTTTTCTCGCCTGCATTTCCTCTACAAGACTGAACCCATAAGTCTCCAGAAATTGCAAGGACAAGAGTTGCAGACTTTCCATAAACAGAGGGTGGATCCTTAAATCGTCCACATTTCCAAACAAACTTACCAACAAATTCATAATACAATCAAAAACGAACTTCATAATACTACCTCAAAACACTTCACACAAAGATAAAACATCCCCAGAAACAATCAAGCCAACAATAATAAAACTTAACGTAGTCAAGTCTCACCCACAACCGCTTCGAAGATATGAAACCAAAGCTCCATCAATCGACACCGCAACACCAGAAACTAAATGCTTTATGTTTTTCCTCCTTTTACAGCACTCAGCATTTCTTGAAAATATGATGCTATAATCCTTTTACCAGCGACCACATTTCCAATTACTTCTATTGACCTTCAAAATCCTCTCATGACTCTGATCATCAACTCTGTTCTCAACATTCATAAATTGCAAACTGCAAATAATGATGTCCAACAAAGTCAAAACTGTCCAATCTCAGTCTGTGAAAGCCCACCATTCAACAAAATTGCACATTTCAAAGATTAAATCTTATTAAATGCAACAATGCCACAGCTCTGGATGTACTCAAATGATGGCTCAACAGTAAGATAATCCTCGATATGATCGTCAACACACACCAAGAAATTGCATCTCGAATCCCTCCATATCTTGACATATGAACTCAACATGATTCATGTCGAACAATTCTGCATCCTCAACTTTCAACATTACATTTGATATAACAATTCTCTACACATATCTACACTTTCAAGCACTTACAAACTCTGATAAAACTCACCCCATCAAGCATTTACGGAGCCCATTTAGACCCAACTCTCTCAATAGGTCCATGAAATTGCCTGCCTCCATTGACACAATAACAACACACCTACAACATAACCATCAAATACTCTGCTTTCGAGATGTCACCAAACTTTCCTATTACTCCTATACATATCGTTACGAAAACAACCTTCCTCGTGACAGCAATTTCCAGACCGTGACAGCAACCTTCAAGTCACTTGCTGTCAAAGTTAGGCCTTCTATCAAACACATCCTGTGCATAAAACCTTATGTGTTATCACAAAGCTCAGAAAATTTCACAATAAAACAGCAACAATTCTTCTATTTTGGCACAACCCCACATCAACAAACCAATAAAAAACTCAGCTGCAAACAATAGACTACTATTTTTCCTTGGTGGTATTCATCAAACATCTTGTGCGCATCACATACAAACTCCCTTTCAGTCTCTACTGCATTCACAACAATCCTCTTTACCCTTTCCTCACTTAGCTTCATCCTCAACAAAGGGGCTGAGAGTAAAAAAGGCCGGAAAAATACGAAATTTTTATTTTTCGAGGCCTCAGGAATCTAAAACTCTGATACCAAATGTAGAAATTTGTAACAAATTCATAGATGAGTAACTAAATAATCGAACAAAGAAGAAAAGATTAACAGAGATATGTACAAACTTAAAGTTTGTTTAAGGACTACATTGTATTGTTTTTGGTTCTGGTTTATTTACTAATGACGATTTACAAGCAATTTAAATAAACTAACATCACGTAAGTGATAGCTAAAAATAGGAACCAGCTAATGGGCTAAACTACTTCCCTAAAATATATCTACTAACAGCATGACCAAGTCAATCAATAATTTCCTTGACGTAAATAAAGCAACTAATACCGAGTTTAAGATTAATCCCAACATAAACCAGGGGCACCGGAAGTGCTTAAGTTTACATGGGCGGTGAATGGTGATGCCCCGATCAAACTGGAATTATAACAACTAGAACAAGCTGGAATAAGTGAATGGCAATGGTAGACAGTAAATTCACAAACAGCTGTTATATCTAGCTGCTTTTTTCACACCGGACGGCGCGTATAACCAACTTTTCACGTCTCCTCACCCATGCCGTATAACTTAGAAATGGAAACACATAACTGACAGCTCATGGTTAAACAATTAAGGAATTCTATACCTGTAATAGTTAGCTTTGGTAGATCAATTATATATTATGCAGTTTTTCTATCCTAAAGGCTGTACGGTGGTCCATTTTTTCTGTTACATGTCAAATTTCAGAAATTTAAATATTTACGAATACGTATCTTTCTGGAGATAGGGTAGACTGGTAGAGGGTGTCCCCTCGTCTAATCTTGCAAAATGCGGACCATGCTTGGCTGCTTGCTGAGAGTGACACACATGTTTGAACCTGGGCTCTGGCATTTGTTAACAAGAAATTAAAGTTGTTTTCGAACCTCCGTATAATTTTCTGTTAGCCACGAATGTGAAAATGTGAAATACTACACTGTCGAATCTTGGTGCTATACGTTTAAGCATCAACTGTAATATCTTGTTATCATACTCACGGAACACTGCATTTGGTGCTATACGTATAAGCATCAACTATAATCTCTTATTATCATACTCAGGGAACACTGTTTGGGCTAAGATTTGTTTTCGTCCGGATTGTTTTAACTTTTTAAGTGATGTTAAATTTTTTATGGAAGATCCAGCCGGGTCAAATTCTATCTCATAACTTCCTTTTTTGATGGGCTTTTAAATATACACTTCAAATTATATTTCGACTGCAACATACATACAGCTTTTTGTATTATACAAAACTTCCAGCCTGCAGGATCTCCACTTAAACCTCTTCTTAAAGAATATTGGCATAATTAGGGGTGCCATTGCATCTGAAAAAGGAAAAGAGGACATGTTATACATTTAACTACTCTGCCTAAATTTGCCTGTTTTTTCTCTCGTCTTTCTTATTTAGATTTGTGTACGTATTAGACTTAACAAGGTCTTATTAGCAAATAAATTACATAACATTGTCATATGGAATATTTTTCATATAATCAAGAAAATATTCATGGTTCATCCCACAACATAAGATAAATAACTATTATGTTATACACAACATTCTATATCGAACTTGTTCACACAATCAAGAGAATGTTCATATTTTATCCCACAACATAATATAAATAACTGATGTATCATGCATAACATTTTTTATATCGAACTTTGTTCATACAATCAAGAAAATGTTAGCAATATATTGAACAAACATAAGATAAACAATTAATTCGTACATATACAGACACTCTTTTATATCATATCTATACAATTATATGAAGTATGCTAATTCATATAGGCTAGCAAGTTCCAGTTTCCATATTTAATCAGAAACGGAATATAGTAGCGTATTTACTAATTGTCAAGTCTAAATTAACACACTGAAAAAATCTATGAAAACTTTAAAACAGAAGAACTGAACCTTCATAAACAGTGTTCAACTTGAGCCTAAACGAACGAGCGGCCAACTTAACCCGTTGAGAAGAGTATCTCTGCAACTTTCTAATGGATCCTGATCTAGATATCCTAATATCATATTGCTTATCAGAACCACCCTTCTTTTTTATCCTCACAATCCCATCAGAAACCGAATTTTCATTTACTTTCTCGTCAACTTCGATTGATAAAACAGGAGATATCCTAGACCTCCTACTCTTATCACTCGAAAGAGCACCACTTGCTTTTATCGCAAGTGCTGCCATTTCTGATGCGGTTAAAGGATATTGAAGCTTCGAATTCGGGAGTACGAAATAAATTTCACCCGAGTGTAATTCTTGATCAGAGTTCAAAGCGGGGATGTTTTCGTCGTAGTACAAATTATCGGAGTTACAGATAAATGATTCCGAAGGCGAGGACTGGATTTGTTCAAGGACTTGAGAAACTGATATCGGTGTAACAAACTGTCGAAATTCTCCCGTAATCGTGATGACATTTGCTGTTGATGCTGCAGGTAATTTATTATCGTTCAAATCGGGACTGATCAGTATAGAGAAACATCCACCCATTTTGCTTCCGTGACGTGCTTGTGATTTGTTCTTGTTAGTAAAGATGATATTTTAATTGTGAGAGATGGAGATGTGTAAAGCTAAGTTAGCGTGTGTGGTGTGGGAGAGAAAAGGTGATAATGTTAGTGCGGAGGAAATGAGACGCGTTGCATGTTCTTATAGAGAGGTCTTGGCAAATGCAAACCGGGAGAAATTTCTTTGTAGGACCCTTTACAAAAGCAGACTATGATTGTCACTTTTGACCGAGTAATTTAGATGTCGTTTTTTGTGTATTTACATGGATATATTTTGTTATTCATGCTATAAACTAAGAAACTAATTACTCCATAGCTTGTCTGATTTTATCGAAACAAAAATACAACATTGTGTTCCGAATTGAAATTTTGAAACAAAGAAAAAGAATTATGTTTATTTTTTTTTTGAATAAATCGTACTTGCATATATTAAATTGCTTCCAAAACAAGATTACACGAGATAAAAGTAGCCCACCACCTAAATAAGATCACATGCCGGAAGAACTAAGAAAAACAAAGATCGGCAATGAGCGAAAAGCTCATATACGGATATAAAAAGTAAAACGAATCACAAGCTGAACAAGTTAAGAATAAAAATGATTATCTGAATAAAAGAACAATGAAACATAGCGAATGAGATAATAGAAAATAGATATTCAACTCATAATATAAAAATAAACGCTTTCAAATCAAAATAAACTTATTCTAACAAATAATCATATCACTTAAAATTATGTTTATTTATTATCATGAAAAGATTGATTATATGTAGGATAGATGTTATATTTGATTGATTTCCTTTATTAACATGAGAAAAAGAGAAGAATAATCATTCGATTGGTATATAGTTGAAGTTGATATAAATGAGAACAGAACAAGTAGGCGTGTTATTAGAAACTACTACATTAGCGACAATATTTGCACCAACAAAGTATTTGGTTCAAGTGAAGCCCACAGACACGAGTGAACCGTGAAACCACTTAATGTGAAGATTGACTAGTAGGGTTTGCGTGTTTTGAACTAGGCCTGTCAACGGGTCGGATTCGGATCGGATTATCCTAAATCCATATCCGAATCCATTAAGATTTTTCGGATTCGGATCGGATCGGATCAGGAGCGGATATTTTTTAGTCCGATCCATACCCGATCCGTTCGGATTTCGGATTTTCGGGTCGGAGGTCCGACCCGTTTAAAAAAAAAAAAGGAAAAACATGCAAAATTATAAATTGACATCCAAATTTAAAATTTCATAAAATGAAAGATAGAACTAGGGTTTAGGTCCTTTAGGATTAGTTTTGTATAATAAAAGACCGGTTTAAAATAATTGTTTTCACAAAAAATTTAGTATCTAGTTTAAAATATTTTTTATTGGAATATTTTTTTATCTATTTTAAACCCTAAACCCTAAACCCAACCCTAAAGGGTTTCGATATTTTTTAAAATATTTCTCGACGATCCAACCGTACCGATGTCAAAATCCATCTTTTTTAATGTAATTTCCAAAATTTTAGGAAAAAATAAATTCATTTGATTTGGTAATTTAACGATCAACTAGTACTTTGACTTGTACCCCTAAACATGGTTTCGTCCTTGATTCGTGTTTCGATTTTTTTCAAAATATTTCTCAACGATCCAACCGTACGGATGTCAACATCTATCATTTTAAATGTTATTGCCAAAATTTTAGAAAAAAATAAATTCATTTGATTTAGTAATTTAACGGTCAACTAGTACTTTGACTAGTACCCCTAAACATGGTTTCGTCCTTGATTCGTGTTTCGATTTTTTTTAAAATATTTCTCGACGATCCAACCGTACGGATGTCAACATCTATCATTTTAAATGTTATTGCCAAAATTTTAGAAAAAAATAAATTCATTTGATTTAGTAATTTAACGGTCAACTAGTACTTTGACTATTACCCCTAAACATGATTTCGTCCTTGATTCGTGTTTCGATTTTTTCCAAAATATTTCTCGACAATCCAACCGTACGGATGTCAACATCAATCATTTTTAATGATATTGCCAAAATTTTAGAAAAAATAAATTCATCTATATATTTTTTATAAATTTTATATTATATATGATAAATAAAAAATGTATAATACATACTAAAAAATAAATATAGTATATTATATATTATATAATACATATAAATAATAAATATAACATATATTAGCATAAAATATAGTATAGATATGTAGATATATTTTTTATATTTTATATTATATATAATAAATATATTATATATAATATATAAAAAAATATTTAATATATAAATATATTCGGATCGGATCGTTAACGGATCGGATCATGCTAAATCCATATCCGCTCCTTATCGGATCGGACCCTTATCGGATCGGATCCTTATCGGATCGGATTTTTTTTTAAAGGATCCATACCCGCTAATTTCGGATCGGATCGGATCGGATCGGATCGGATTCTTGATCCATTGACAGGCCTATTTTGAACTAATATTTAGCAATTTCATTCATGTATAGATAATTTTCGTTAGAAGCGATGACGCGTGATGGCATAAGCAGAGACTTTGAGTTGCTTATCCCTTTAAGCTCACGGCCCATATTACACAACTCGTGACTGCGTGACTAGTGCCAGAAATTTTGGGTTTGACTTTAGGCTTTCATGTGTTGCCGCTGACTCATCTAACACCCCGCATTTTTATGTACATGGCCGGTGTTTCTCTTAACAGCCTCGTATTTATCTATAGTAGTATGTGTAAAAAACAAGAATCAAGAATCTAATACTACAATGTTTATGGCTGTGGGATGATTACCAAGTCAAAGCATACAAATCTTAACAAGATTGACATGTCAACTGTTGGTTAAATACTACCGAACTAGACATTCTTCAAATAATCATTAATGTTGCGTTGCACATGGTTTGATTTGCAGTCACATTAACAAAAAAATATATTTACACAAGTACATGATTATTGAAAGTTCGAGCACCCAACATGCAGCAGCGTGCATGTTGGTGTGACCGGAAACCAACATTCTCTGATTAATCCGTACTTTTTTCATGCATTACATGGAATTGTACTTTTATGTTTTCATTTATTTCAATGTATAGTTTGTGAGTAGAGAGACTTGTTCTGCAGTAGATCACTGCAATGTCTTTAGAGTAGGCAGAGTAGGCCTGTCACTGCATATATTTACACTATACCTTGAAAAAACAATTACTACATTTTTTTATAAATACGCCATCTTTTGTATTGCATTTAAATTTTGGATTTACGTTTAAATCTGAATTAATTTAATGTTTAGAGTCCAAATCTTGATGATTCTAATTTTGTTTAACATATTTCAGAATTGATAGATATTTATTATAAATGTTTATTGTTCTGCTATGTCTTTGTTAGGATCGCATCCACTATAGATCAACGTCATGGGCGGACCTTGGGCTGGGTTAGGGTTGGCTCTAGCCCACGTCAAAATCTATGAGCCCATGTAACATTTAACCTTCCACAAAACCCAGCCCAGGTGAAAATAAATCTAGCCCTATATATATATATATATATAAGCCCAGGTGTCCAGCCCATATCTTTCTTCTTTTTTTTTTGCTAATTGATCCAGCCCAAACTTTCAATTGTCCACCAAAAAATTTATACGGCCTGTGTCCTTGTGTGTGTTTCAGTTTTGAGTAGAAAAAAAAACCCAATTGAAAGAAATTAGCCAATTAGGGATTGATGTATTGAACAGACGACGACAACGAGAGTCAGCAACGTCTCAACATCTCTTCTTCATCAAACCTTGCTTCCGTAATGTGAGTATTTTATTTTTAGCATCCCTCTCTCTTACTTCCTTGCTGATTTAGTATAGATACGAAAAATTCTTATATAAAAATCTCTACCAGAGAGAGAGAGAGAGAGATAGATTAAAGGGTAAAAAATATTTGTAGAAGTAGAGAAAATGGATTAATACAGAAGGACAGGGGAAAAGCATTAAAACCTATATTGTAGTTCTGCCTCTCTATAATGAAATATGTTTTGATAACTAATTTACATGGTAATTTCATTTATTCTGTTGTATTGTAGCTTAATCCAATTTTAAATATTAGTTACATTTTTAATAGTTACAAAGTTAAATTGCACTTGATGGTGTTGAGAATCCATTTTTTCCCCTGCAATTTCGGTCTGACATATCTTACTTTTGGCCACTTTGGTGGCTTATACAGTATTAAGTTTTCAGCAAATGAAGGACAACCATCAAATTTTGTCCAACTTGACTGATAGAGTTGGTTATAACTTATAGAAATTTAACCGTCTCGTGTTCTTTAAGTAAATTTTTGTTGAATATATAACCTGATCATATAACCTGATCACATGTTTTACCCCCAGTATCTACCAGGTGGAGCTTTCACTTTAATTGTGTTTGTAGTTTGATTGATGAGTATGGTTCAATAATTGTTGTGTTGGAAAGCATTGTTAGTTGTAGTACTTCTTCGAACTCTATGCGTGGAGAAGCTAGGGGTTCTTTAAAGGCATTGAAATCATTTAATTTTTTATTTGTACTACACTTGATGCATAAGATCATGGGCATTACAAATTTGCTTTGCCGAGCCTTACAAAGTAAATCAATTGATATCTTGAATGCCATGGATTTAATTCTGTAATTGATTTTCAGTTAGAAGAGCTACAATACAGGTTCAGTGATAATACAGTGGAGCTTTTGAGATTAAGTTCATCTTTGGAACCGAAAAATAATTTTAGTTTGTTTGACAAGGAGCAGATTTGTACTCTAGCTAGTACCTTTTATCCCGCTGATTTTAGTCATCAAGATATGTACTATCTTCAACTCCAACTTGATCATTACGGCATTGATGTGGTTAAGCATGCTAAATTTCAGAATTTGTCAACTATTTCTGAGTTATGTCTACGATTGATTGATACATGAAAGGCTGAACATTACAGTTTGATTTATAGGTTGATTTGTCTTGTGTTGACTCTCCCTGTTCTACAGCAACTACAGGAAGGGTTTTTTCAGCTATGAAATTAGTGAAGACCATTCTTCGAAATAAAATGGATGAAGAGTACTTGAGAGATTCTATGGTCATCAACATTGAGAGGGAGTTTGCTGAATATATTGATCACGATGAAGTGATAGATGAATTTTATGCTCAAAAGAATCGTCGAGTACAACTAAAATAATGTGAGTAAATCTTTTCTATTTTTAATTGTAAACTAGTACTTTTATTATTTATTTTATGTATATGTTGGATTTCTAGTTAATAGCATAGTTGAACTTCTAATATTGTTTTTACATTTTAAGTTAATTTGTGCATTTATCATTTTTGTTAAGTGCGTGAAAAAAAAAATTCCTCCAGCCCCAGTAGGATAAAAATCCTGGGTCCGCCCCTGATCAACGTTAATCAAACACAATAACAAACACGAAAGTAAAGAACACAACGAATTAACGTGGAAACCCCTCACGGGAGGGTAAAACCACAAATCCACTAAGTATGAATGTATTACAAGATTGGTGTCACTCCCTCACTCAACACTCTTGAATATAATCACCTCATCTTGCTCACAAAAGTTCTCTCTTGTGTATCGCACACAACTCTCTAACTTCTGCAATGTTCCAAATCCCCTACAAATATCTATATTTATAGGCACCACAAATATTCTAATCCTATTCTACTTCAATATCTATTTGTGACAATTACCATCTTTTCTTATCTTGGATAGAAAACTTTCTACAATTAATATTTCTACCAAGAATAAGAATTACCTCAATTATCACAAAATAGAATTCTGCTCATAATAGGATTCTTAACTTAATTATGAATTCGGGACGGACCCCAACAAATCCTCCCTCGGCTCGAGTTCCTTAATACCTCAACTGATTTCGAAAATCTTACATTTTTCTCGGTCTTCATCGCCTTTGCTTCCTCATCTAAACAATAGATGTTCTCCATATTCATCATCCCTTGTAGAATCAAGCTCTTTCCATTATACACCTTGCAACTTCGCCCTCGTCCAACGAATCTGTACCCACATGATGCCAACACACTCAAAGACAACACATTCTTTGATGCATCTGGTACGTATCCCACATTGAGAGCTTTCTAGATCGTACCATCATGGAATTTAAGACGAACAGTTCCAACTCCTTGAACCTTCATCTTCTCATCATTCCCCACAATGATATTACCAAGATTTTCATCAGTGGATAAAGTCTCAAACATAGCTCGATCTCTATATATATGCATGGAAGCAGCAGAATCTATCACCCATTTTGATTTATTCTTCACGATCCAGGAACGGTATCCTCACTCGTCATCAAAAACTCTCCATCCTCGATCACATGTGTAGAGTCCGCATCATCAACTTTGTTCTTTCCCTTCATCTGCTTAAAGGACTTCAAAGCATCTTTAAAGCTTGGACAGATCATTTGCACATGACCTGTTTCACCACAAAAATAGCACTCAACAGTGCCCATATCCTTCTTACGCGGCCGAGATTTACTTCTTCCTTGTAGGTCATTGCGATTGCGACTTCTCCCTCTTTCAGCACTTTGGACAGCTAAAACTGCCCCACCGCTTTGAGTAACAACATCCTTTATCATCCTCTCATTATCTCTTAACGCCTTTAACACATCATCAAGCGTAAGAGTTGTCCTCCCTACTAACAGCGTCTGTTTAAAATACTTGAAGGGCTTCGGCAACGATGAAAACAGCAACAGAGCTTGTTCCTCGTCTTTCATCGGCTCATCAGCATTAGCCAGATGACACACTAACTGATTAAAACAACTAATGTGATCATAGAGACTACCTTCTTCATCCAGTTTTAAAGTGTACAACTCCATCTTCAAATTAAGTCAGTTGGTCAACGACTTCGACGCATAGATGCTTGCTAACTTGTGCCATATCTCCTTCGGTGTTGACTCCTTAAACACGTTATACCTCACCTCGGGTGCAAGTGCCAGCCTGATTGTACTCGCCGCTCTCTTCTGGATTTTCGCCCAATCTGTATCGCTCATCTTTTCTGGCTTCTTCTCCTCTAAGGCATCATCAAGTCCTTGTTGAATTAACACATCCTTGACGGTTAACTGCCACATAGTAAAATTCGTCTTCCCATCATACTTGGGTGCATCAATCCTTAGCGACTTTAGATCTTTCATCAAGCCAAAGCCAAGAAAATCAACTCAAGACCAACTAACAACGCGCAAACAGTCTACTTCGTGATTGCCTTCTCTTTAACGCCGAATCTATTTCTCGAACCCAAGCTCTGATACAAGTTTGTTAGGATTGCATCCACTATAGATCAACGTTAATCAAACACAATAACAAAAACGAAAGTAAAAAACACAACGAATTAACGTGGAAACCCCTCAAGGAAGGGTAAAACCACAAATCCACTAAATATGAATGTATTACAAGATTATAGTCACTCCCTCACTCAACATTCTTGAATACAATCACCTCACCTTACTCACAAAAATTCTCTCTTGTGTATCGCACACAACTCTCTAACTTTTGCAATGCTCCAAATCCCCTACAAATATCTATATTTTTAGGCACCACAAATATTCTACTTCAATATCTATTTGAGACAATTACAATCTTTTTTTATCTTTGATAGAAAATTTTCCACAATTAATATTCCTACCAAGAATAAGAATTACCTCAATTATCACAAAATAGAATTCTACTCATAATATAGGATTTTTAACTTAATTAGGAATTCGGGGCGGACCCCAACATTCTTAAAAGTAATTTTTCATCATTTCATATTTTAAAATAGATAAAATAATTTATTTTTAAAAAATATTAATTGGACATCTATGATCCTAATGGAGCAAATATGGTTTGATTTTTAAAAAATCCAATAATTGATCGATCTCATTCAAAAAATTAGATAAATTTGGATATGAACACCGACCTAATTTAGAAGTGCGGTAACAAAATAATGTGTTTCACCAATTTGCATTACTCCAACAATTATATCAAAAAATATAATTTCTTGTTTGAAAATAAATTGAAACAAGATTGGCTAATGATTTGATGTTATATTAAAATTTCATTTTTTATACACACTAAAATTCTTATTTTCATTATTCATAACTAGTTTATCAACATGATCCAAATGGTACCTATTTTTTACTTTTTTATCCTTAATTAATTATTATTATTGATATTATTATTATTATTATTATTAACTCATTTTTCTATACTATTTTATTACGAATGGAAACATTGAAAATTTGGATTTCAATTTTCAGTCCGTCATTATATTATATAAAATTAAATGATAATATTATAATTATAAATAGCTAATTAATTTCATTTTTCAAATAAAACATGTTACATTTTCTATTTTTTTAATAACTAATAAATTTTCTTTCTTAGGTAAATACATTGTCTTTTATATTAAGTTTAACTAAAATTTTACTTTTTCTAAAAACAGGTCGAGCTTCTATTTTATAAAGAATAATAACAATAGTTATAGAAGTTATAATAATAATAATAATAATAATAATAATAATAATAATAATAATAATAATAATAATAATAATAATAATAATAATAATAATAATAATAATAATATCTAACCAATTAGCTGTTTATTTAAAATACGTTAACTTTTCTTTTTTTTCTAACTAATTTTTTTTTCCATTAATATCACGGATGGTTCTATTTAATAAAATAAAATAAAAATTTTATTTACTAAAAATTAATCAATTACCTTTTCTACTAAAACGTATCATCTTTCTATATTTTTTTAAATATAATCTCTATATGCAACATATACATAATCATTATCAAATTATATATTTTAAAATTCTAAAATTCATGTGTTAAAAATTTTAATTTAAAATAAAAAAATTATATAATATTATGAAAAATTCATACATTCCACAAATTGGGTTTCTGCCCAAAGAAAATGGGCCGAGCTTTGAATGTACTCTTGTCTTTGGGCTGTTGCAAATGCTCACTTCTCTTGACTCCGTACGCTCATATATTCTCATTTCTCATGTAGTTTTTTTTTTTTTGCTAAATATATTCTCATGTACTTGTATATATAACAGTGACTACAATTCAGTTAAAATAAGGGTCCCGCTAACGACTTCTTAAGCTATGGTTAGGGGTGAGCAAAAAACCGAATTAAAACCGATACCGAACCGAAAAAACCGAAACCGTAACCGAACCGGCGGTTGCGGTTTTTGATTTTTAAAAACCGAGACTTTCGGTTCCGGTTCCGGTTATAGGTTAAAACCGAACCGAACCGATTATTAAAATAAATATAAAATTTATATAAATTTATGTTATGTATTATTAAATTAATAAATATAATATATCTTGAATTATAATTAAGTTTCAATTTGTTAGGAAGATATAAACTAGACTCACTGGCTTATACATCTGACTATGGATGTGAATTTATTGTCTGTGTGACATGTTCTACAGCCTGCACTGAAAGCTTGAGCATGGAATTCAATGTCCAGACTATTAACATCAGATTTCTGGCATATAAAAGTGAAATAGATCGTGGCAGGGTTGGCATATAAATGAGAAGTAGATTTGAATGGAACAACTGAGAACTTGCCAATCTTGTCACGGCTTATAGTGTTCTGGGAATCTACAACAAGATATAAGAAGTTAGTACAACAACAAATAGTACCAGAATACCAGTAGTAGTAGTTTTGCATCACATTTTTTTTGCCAAGTATGTTTGTTTAATTTACCTTTATCACTCAAAAATACTTCAACCTCTGACTGCAATAAGTTTGATATCTGAATAGTAAGAAGTACAAAGATTTCCTTCTGCTCTTGTAATGCAACATGTGAATTCCTGTTACTAGATGTGCATCCTGTGCTATCAGGTTGTATAACTGGAATATCCCTTCCAATGCTCTGAATTAGGAAGTCTATGTCACCAATATGTCCCTCTTCAGATTTCAGAGAACAATGTGCAATCCTAAAGGAACATTTTACTGACTCGGCGGATAGTAGAGCACTTTGAATAGATATAAAAAGCTAGTAAACAGAAGTTGCCTTCAACCTATACACTGTGAGCACTGGTTTCACCAGTAACTAAAACATGTGGCGCATGTTTACATATTTTCATCCGGTTTTAAAACCGAAACCGAACCGTTACAAACCGAACGGGGGTTTTTGAAACCGAAACCGAAACCGAACCCGAACCGGTGGTTGCGGTTTTCAATTTTAGAAACCGGAGATGTATGGTTCCGGTTCCGGTTTTACCCTAAAACCGGACCGAATCGGCCCATGCTCTACCCTAGCCATGGTTAAGAGTAGACCGTTAAAGTAGTTAAGAGCAGATTTAATAAAATGTATTTGAATTCAAAGAATCGAACTGAACCGAAATTTATGGAATCGATTTCGATTTTATATTCAAACTGAAAATTTTAATAATTATTCGAAAATCAATTTAATTCGATCTGAAAAATATCCGAACCGAAAATCTAACCGAATGTAATCTGAAATGCTAGACCCAATCATTACCTGGAATCGATTAAAACTGAATAAAAATTATCCGAACCGAATATTATTCGAAAATTTGGATCCGATTTAGATCCGAATGAGAAAACCGATGAATTAACGGGTTGTTATAATGTTAACAAAATAGCCTATATATATTAACACACATTTCATTCAATATTGACTCATTCATAAGCAAAATGCATATCTAAAAAAATTTAATTTCAAATATATCATAATTATTTAATTAATTTTTTTGAAGAACTACATATATTTATATTAGAAATATTATATTCAATAATAAGATATACTTTAAAATCTCACAAATTAAAATAATGAATGTGTAATGATTCGAAAGACTCTGAACCAATTCTGATCTGAACCGAATTTCATCCGATCCTAATCCGAATTTCATGTGATTTTAATTCGAATTAGACCTGAACCGAATCAAATTCGATCCGATCCGAATTGCCATGTCTATGTTAAGAGTTGATTAAAATATTTAATTATAAAAATTTTCATTAATACACTTGCACTTGTTTCCATATGTAAAATTTTGTTTTTTAAACATTTTCATAATTACAATTCATTAATAAATAAAAATTAAAAATTTCAAATAATTTAGTGATTTGAATCAATCATTTTGTAACAAAAAAATGACAAATATCTACCATTAACAATATATAATTAAATAATACCATTGTAAAAATAATAAAATATTTACCAAAATACCATTTTTTCTAACTTTTTTTTTTGTGAATTTACCATTTTCTCAAAATATTTGTAAAAATACTTTTTTTAAAAAATACTTTGCAAAAATCCCATCTTATTTGCAAAAATATGATCTGCAATGCATATGTGGTTACAAAAAGTTGCATTTAATAATTTGATTATATAAAGTATTTTTACAAATGAAATGCTATTTTTGCACATATTTTTTTTAAAGTGTTTTTGTAAAAATATTTTTGGAATTGGGTATTTATGAAAAAAAACCTATATTCTACATCTTGAATTTATATAAACATTTTTCTTAAAATAATAATTGTAATTTTTTCCCATAAGATTTTCAAGGGCAATCAAGGCCAAACTATAAGTTACTACAGTATCTTAAATAAGTACATTGTAATAAAAAAAATATTAATCTATAAAAAAAAAAGTAAAAGCATAGTTATAGATTTTGGAAATCCGAACAAATCGGTTTAGGTACTTAATAATGATTTATCGATAAATCGGAATTTATCGCAATAATAAATCGAAAAAAAATTGGGATAAATTTAATTTTTTTAATAATAATTTAATAAATTAGTCTAATTTATAATATAATATACCATTTAAAAATATTCATAGAGATAAATCAAATTTTAAAAATCAAATCGATCAAATATTTTTTAATAATTTATCGATGATTTAGCGATAATTTTTAAAAAATCGAACGATTCTTAGAACACCGAAAAAAACATGAATACATATTTTCTGATAGTCCCAAATTGTTTTTTTTGTTCAGCAATAGTCCCAAATTGTTAGTATTAAGCTATTAGAATTATAGTAAAAACAAGAGGGCAGGTGGAAGAAACAAATAGCACAATCAACAAACTTGACTTCTGGTAGCTCATCGCTGAGTCAACACGCCCTCCGACAAGCCTTTCCAGATCCGTGGCAGAATACCGTAACAACACCTGTAGATTGGTTATTCGTGGCAATATTAGAAAATGCCACGTTTGGAATGGTGATCCACAATTATAGCCTCTTGTCTCCAGCCTTATCCTTTACGTCATTAGTAATATTTTGCAGTATCAATTAGATATTTTCGTACTGATTCATCCTGAATTTTCTAGCAATGATGTGCTGGTGGCGAAATCAAACTTGAACTGCCCAGACCAAAATTTGAAAGTGATTGTTTCTAAATGTGATCTCCAAAAAAAAATGGTTAGTATTTCATATTAGAAAAATTAAAAATGTTTGACTTTAGCTCAATTTATTCAAAAACACTAGTGTTACACTTCTAGATTATTCGGAATTTTGATTTTTTTTTTTTGAAAAACGGAATTTTGATTTAGCCACTATGATATACAAAATCATAATTAATTTTTTTATAAACAACTTTTCTTGGATTTTGGATGGTTCGTTAATCGTTACCGTTGATTTCATCACCGCATTGCTGCTAAATTTTACAACTTCAGTTGAAGTACAGCCGATTCCTTGCAGTCTGCCAATCATACTAATACCACGCCTCCACTCTATCTACTTTCTATGAAAGGAAAATATACAATAGTTGTTTCCACCTTTGCCAAAGGTCGCACAAGATACTACTAACATACATTACATAATCTGTTACAATAATATACACTAATACACACATTGGGTTTCTATATTTGCACCTCTATGCATTTTTCTTTTTCATTATTGATTTCTCGTCATCAGTTGTTCTTATTTATTAAACATTTTTGTTCTGTTTCTAACCTTTGTCCTGTATTCAGAGTTCAGACCACTAGCTCCTGAATGTGCATTGGTTGGGAGTGGTGAGATGATCAAAAGGGTGCGCGATGAGGGATGCCCTTTCTTCGACTTGGATTCCGATGATTGAAGATTGGGGGAGTGCCAGGGGAAATACTTTGATAAGTCTGCTCCTCATCTCCAGAAGTAGACCCATCGTAACCACCAATATAGATACGTGAACAATCATTCGAAAACAGTGAGAAATCGGTGAAACGATTGAATACATGGTTCTTCTGAATCTTTTTTGGGGTTGAAGGTCCATCAAACTCCGATTCATAAAATCCATCACGGTGGTCTTTTACCTTCAATGTGAATGTGAGCTCTGGATCACCCCGCATGATACCCCCAAGCTAGTACAAGATCAAGAAACAGCAATGAAGATCATTTAAAATCCAGATGACATTTAGTATGAAATGTTCACTGAAAAATAAATCTAATATATCAAGAAGTGGCATATACTGATGGCAATTGTAAGAAAACCAAAGTCATAGAACATTTCTAGTACGAAATCGATATACATTTCAACAATCAAAGCTACAAGAACAATCCAAATATTAATTTTACAGAAATGTAGACTAGCAAGAACAATTCACATCCAAAACTAAAAGTCTATCTTGTTAAGTCGTATAGTTTCTAAAAATAGGACATCCCAAATCAATAAAATTTGGTAGAAAAATGAGCTTTAACTGAACTCAATAAATACAGCAAAGACTGTTTCATCATTCAAAAAAAAAAAATTCTCCGAACACATACTGGTCAAAATAGTGTAAAAACATACATGGAATGATCAACTAGCAGGAAAAGAAAAATATGGAAAGAAGAGAGGGGAGGATTAACCTTGCAACCAAGAGAACAGAAGCGGAAAGTGTCAAGAAGACTCCTAGCACAAATTTCACAGGTATTGGTAACTCCTTTGCCTGGCCTGGGTTGTGGACGCTCGTTCAAGAACACAATCTTCGCACTGTTGATGATGTATGTTTGGACACAAGCTATGTCTATGTACTTCTGTATCTCACTTGCCCTCACCACATTATGATATGAAGATCTCCGTATCTACAAACACACAAATCCTCAGATATCTCCGATATTTTTTCTTGATACTTTTAATGAAATAAAGACCTACAAACTTACCTGAATAACATGGTGATCTTTGTGATGAACTAAACAGTAAGAACAAAGAGCATTTCCCATGCAATCCAAGCAGAACATATTGCATTCGCATTTGCTGGAAGCTCCATGAAATTTGCAGGGTGCAAAGTAATTAGCTTTCAGCAATGGTTTCAACCATGGTGGACTTATATTCTTATATTCCATCTCACTAACTCAACTAACCTAAAACAAAATCCAATATCAGAACAACATAAACACCGAAAATTATAACTTCATGAAAACTAACAAATTTGTACAACTTTCTTTTTTCCCAGATTAAAAAAAAAAAAAAAAACACGGCAAGAGCATATTACCATAAGTTGATAGAATAATGAAATGGATTGAACCATTTATAGAAAATAAAAACAAAAAAGCAATACTGCAAACCAGAAAGGATAATACATATATCTAACCTTCGAAACTAGTCTTGAACACAACTTGAATGAACACAAAAGCGTTAACTGAACTGCACAGACTTGTCACTTATCTTTTGCTCTGTTTTGGGGATGTTTTTTGGTGATTATATGAGAACGTAAAATGAGAAATAAACAGAGGATGTATGTGAGAAGAGGTAAAGACTAAGGGCCTGTTTGGGAAAAATTATTTTAATGGCTTATTGACTTATTTTCGGGTAAAAATTTTATATTTTGATAATTTTTTTTATATAAGTATTTATTGTATGTTTGAGATTTTAATAAGTTGCAAAAATAAGTTGGAATGTTAAGAATCTCTAACTTTGTCTTAAAATAAGTTGACTTATTCTGAAAAAAAGTTCCCCAAACACCCCCTAAGTAAAGAAAGTGACTTTTTATGTTTTAATATTCAATAATTTAATTACACCGAGAGGAAAAGGTTGGAATTAAATATAATAAAGTACTTGCTAGAAACATTACTAATTCGGTCGACAGTAACAAATACCAATATAATAATAACTATCTAAAACTGTATTATTGGAGTATTAGGAGTTAAAGTGATTTGTTGGCAATGGAGTCATCGTAGATAAGATTAAGATGTGAAAATGAAATACTAAGAAAACGAAACGTGTACTATGATTAATATCGGGACGGACGATCGGATATGCATCAACTGAAACATTGGACCCCAGCTATGTTTTGTTTTTATGTGTGACCAGACCAAAGCTCTAGTTTATTTGTTGAACCAAACTTTGACATCTAGTCAAAATCATGTCCTAACATATGTTCCACTTAAATTCCTCACGGCCCATAAATTAGGCCCGTTCTTTATACCCAAAACTTGGCACCAACAATCATCCAGATTTCTAAATTGAACATAGAATGAACAAACAGCCCAACATTCAATAATAAAGACAAAATAAAGCAACCAGAAAATTTAAACAGAAAATTGCTGGAAAATTTTCTAACATACTTAAAAAATAAGCTTTAAAATGTATTGGTTCCGCATGGCTAATTTGGTAATATTGCAAAATTTTAAACGAATTCTGATTTTACAAAATTGTCCACTCTATGTTTGCATATAAAATCTATATATATTAAAGAATTTACCTAAGACTTATCTTAGCCTCCCTACTTTCAAATTTAAAATACTGTCGAAATTTAATAGTCTAACTAACTTATAACCCGTGCGAAGCACTGGATATCTTTTGATAGGTTGTAAAATTTATTTAACATTATAATTATGTTTTTATATAATCCTTATTTTTAATAATATTTTAATTTTAATTTAATATAAATTTATATAATGAAATGCATGGTTTAAATTTTATTTTGTAAAATTCTAAATTAAAAATGTCGTTGACGGGTTCGAACTTTGAATTTTTAGTAAATTAATTTAATCATATAATATATCTTATTATTAGATCTAACGATTGTTATTTATTAATAAAAATAATGATTTGTATATATGGTGAGATATTTTTGGGTGTATATTAGTGATCTCAAGATTAATTTTAAATTAAAAAGTACTCCATATTTTAATTACAAAAATTACTACAAAAATTAATCACGGAAAGATATGGTGTGATATTTTGGATATATATTAATTATTGTAATATTAGTTTTAAATTAAATGGTAAAGTGTTTTAATTAGAAGTAAAATCTTTAGAAAAAATGAATAATTGAGTTGTTGGAGCAGAAAAAAGAGTCCAAGTAGAAGTGGATGAATGAATTTTAATCAGAATATAATTACGTTAACATTAGTAATTAGCTTTTTGAGTTGTTTTTGTAATTTAATTATTTAATTATTGTAATATTAGTTTTAAATTAAATGGTAAAGTGTTTTAATTAAAAGTAAAATCTTTAGAAAAAATGAATAATTGAGTTGTTGGAGCAGAAAAAAGAGTCCAAGTAGAAGTAGATGAAGGAATTTTAATCAGAATATAATTACGTTAACATTAGTAATTAGCTTTTTGAGTTGTTTTTGTAATTTATTATTTCTTTTAATAATTAGAATAACCAAATCGAAAACCAAAACTTAGGATAACCAAACCGAAAACCAAAACGTTTCGGTTTTAATATAATAGTATATAATCTATACTATTATATTAAAGCCGAAACATTGAAAGTTTTGGTTTTCGGTTTGGTTATCCTAAGTTTTGGTTTTCGGTTTGATTATCCTAATTATTAAAATAAATAATTAAATTACAAAAATAACTCAAAACGCTAATTACTAATGTTAACGTAATTATATTCTGATTAAAATTCCTGCATCCACTTCTACTTGGACTCTTTTTCTACTCCAACAACTCAATTATTCAACTTTTTCTAAAGATTTTACTTTTAATTAAAACACTTTACCATTTAATTTAAAGCCGAAACATTAAAAGTTTTGGTTTTCGGTTTGGTTATCCTAAGTTTTGGTTTTCGATTTGGTTATCCTAATTATTAAAATAAATAATTAAATTACAAAAACAACTCAAAAAGCTAATTACTAATGTTAACGTAATTATATTCTGATTAAAATTCCTTCATCCACTTCTACTTGGACTCTTTTTTCTGCTCCAACAACTCAATTATTCATTTTTTCTAAAGATTTTACTTCTAATTAAAACACTTTACTATTTAATTTAAAACTAACATTACAATAATTAATATATATCCAAAATATCACACCATATCTTTCCGTAATTATTTTTAGTAGTAATTTTTGTAATTAAAACACGTTACTTTTTAATTTAAAATTAATCTTGCGATGCCTAATATACACCCAAAAATATTTCACAATATATTCAAATAATTATTTTTATTAATAAATAAGAATCGTTAGATCTAATAATAAGATATATTATATGATTAAATTAATTGACTAAAAATTCAAAGTTCGAACCCGTCAACGACAATTTTAATTTAGAATTTTACAAAATAAATTTTAAATCATGCATATCATTATATAATTTATATTAAATTATTAAAAAATTATTAAAAATAAGGATTATATAAAAACATAATTATAATGTTAAATAAATTTTATAACCTATCAAAAGAAACCCGTGCTTCGCAAACAACTCAAAAAGCTAAGTACTAATGTTAACGTAATTATATTCCGATTAAAATTCATTCGTCCACATTGAGGACTCTTTTTTCTGCTCCAACAACTCAATTACCCATTTTTTCTAAGGATTTTACTTCTAATTAAAACACTTTACCATTTAATTTAAAACTAATATTACAATAATTAATATATATCCAAAATATCACACCATATTTTTCCGTAATTATTTTTAGTAGTAATTTTTGTAATTAAAACACGTTACTTTTTAATTTAAAATTAATCTTACGATCACTAATATACACCCAAAAATATCTCACCATATATTCGAATCATTATTTTTAGTAATAAATAAGAATCGTTAGATCTAATAATAAGATATATTATATGATTAAATTAATTTACTAAAAATTCAAAGTTCGAACCCGTCAATGACATTTTTAATTTAGAATATTACAAAATAAAGTTTAAACCTGCATATCATTATATAAATTTATATTAAATTAAAATTAAAAAATTATTGAAAATAAGGATTATATAAAAACATAATTATAATGTTAAATAAATTTTATAACCTATCAAAAAAACCGTGCTTCGCACGGGTTATAACACGGGTTATAAGCTAGTATAATAGTATAGATGAGTCCATGAAAACAGTTGCAACTCTCATCGTCTCATTGTGAATTCCAGGAAAATAAGCAACAAATTTAAGTTTGGCAAGTTTTCATGGTTGCCAAAGATTGTTAAATAGGTTGCCAATTGGTGCCGGAAAATCCGTCACCTTTTGTACGAGGTTTCACGGGGCGATACGAACCATCATTCACCACCATTAACACAAAGAGAGTAGCCAGGGTACCAAGTATCCAACACAAGATCTGGGTAAAAAGTTGTCTTTTGCCCCTATTGCGCAGTGCTGCAGGGATAGCAGTAGCTTTTGGTTTGTTGTTCTTGCTACATTGAGAAGATATTTTGAGCTTTGTCCCGGGACTATCAGGGCTCTCTTCCATACTTGAGTTTGTGTGAAGTTCTAGACCACTTTCTTCATTGGTATTCTTTTTTTCCTTCTTTCTTAGGCGTCTTTCCCTCTCCTACATACAAAGCCATTATTTTTTTTTTTATCAAATTAGGGATGCAATGAAACTACAAATCAAATAGTCGACAGTCATGTTTATCCACAAGATGGGGATATAAATAAAAAGCAACATTGAAATGGAATGCTGATTACCTTCTCCTTCTGTTCGGCCTCTTTTTGGGCTCGTAACATGGCCCTCATTTGGGTCTTCTCCGCATTTCGCCTCTTCCGCTCCAGAGCCTCCAGAGCTTTCGCTCTCTCCTCCTGTCGAAGTTTTTCTTTCAACTTTGCAGCCATCTCTTCTTGCCTTAACATATCAGCTTTTCTTGCTGATTCTAGCTCTTCTTCTGTTTGCTGTTTCTTTTCCTCCAACATCTCAAGAGACTCGAGGGGGCTAGAAGCAATATGTATGACACTCCCAGATTCAGGAATAGCTTTGACATATGTTTTGTCTTTCAACATCTTCTTTTTCGATTCTTCCAGTACCCAGGATTTACCATCTACTTGTTCACTTTTAACAGGTTTTGTTATATTTTCTTGCTTCATATTTGTAGCCGGTGATGGGTGGGTTGTTCTCGATGAAGTAGACATTTGCATATCCTCTCTTTCACCCATATAAATGGGAATTACATCTGCTTCCTCATCAGGGCCAAGTGAACGACCATCCGATGTCTTTAATCTCCTCAATGTGCTTCTCATGTTACATCTGACATAGTCTTCACGGAACTCATCATTCTTGTTCCAAAGGTCCATGAAAGTCTCCACCTGATAAACATACTTGCTAATCTAAATCAGGGGAAAACAAAATAAACTTTTTTCTTTGAAAAAATGGTAAGCCTGACCAACCTGAGTAGTACAAAGACGATAAAGTGCCTCTATATCTCCGTTTAGCGCATAATCATTAGCTGTCCTTGCTTCATCCTTGTACATCCAGTAATGCTTGCTCTGCATCACAATATCAACTTCTAATCAAATGCTGCATTGTGCTACTTTTCAGTAATGTGATTTTATTTTTTTTAGTGAATATCTCTTTTGTTTTAGTGCTTCAACTGCTGATTTCATAATAAAACAAATCATGTGCATTTTAGAAAGGAACAGAGAGAATGGTATGTGCAATAATATTTTTAAAGCTGCAAATGATTATGTTAACCAGGTACATTTCAAAACACATTCCAATTTAATGAAACTACGCCATACAAGTATACAACAAAATACTCAAATATTTCAGTAGACCTAAAGCAGGGCAGTGCCTTCCTCTTCATGTGTATACAAATAGTCAAATGCTACGCGTACTATACATAGATATAAAGAAATATGTAGGTATCTTTAGTGACTGCGATTAAATTAAATTTCCAATTCCATTTTTTTTTTGTTTGAAGGTAGCATATAATTGGATTGGAGGGACAGAAGCTGCAAGTGGAGCTCTATAAAATTTTCTCTCAAATTAGTGGATTTTAATTTTGGTTCGAAATAAAGAGATACAACATGAGATACTAGAACAAACCTTCTCATGCAATTGCCTTTCCAAACCTAAGAAATCTTTGTATGCATCTTGCCGAACATCATTGGCAGCTCTGAACTGAGCCTGCAATTCTCCTAGTTTTTTACATTCTCCATTACATTCACGTGCTAACAGTATGGTACCAGCTTCAGCGTTGGAAACCTTAGCCTTGAGATCACCTAGCTCCTTCTTTAATGTCTACATGTATCAATTACACAAATGTCAAAGAATAAGAAAATATGGCAAATTAGCAAAAAAAATAATTTCCAACTTTTGCCTATAGGAGTTATTGTTAATTGATAACTGGAACCTTCGGAGCAGTAACTGTTAACTGATAAATGGAACTTTAGTGAATATATAATTAAAGTGAGAAAACCAACTCCAACCGAGAATGACTATAAATAGAACAAAGTAACAACATAGATGCACATACCTTAAGCTGCATTTCCATGGGTTCTATCTGAGTGTGAGGCGAATTATCTTCATTATTGGAATAGACATTGGAAGAAATTTGATCTTGTAGCTTTCTCAATGTATTAATTTCACGAAGCAACTGATTTTTCTCCTCCAAAGGATTGGTCTCCTGCTCTATCATGTATTCCATGTGCTGTATCTATTGTAACACCAAAATAATCAAGGAAGCTATAATAAATTGGATTCGACTTACACATAATGCTGGGTCTTTTAATTTTTGGTAATTGATTGGAAGAATAAAACTCATAGAACGAGCAAATGCTTACCCTGCTATTAATATCTATAACTGAAATTGAATTCTTCAATTTATTTATTATATCTTGAATAAAATCTATTTCCTGCCTCTTTAGCTTAACTGATCTCCTTGCAGCTCTCTCATCTGATTTTGTAGCTTCAAATTTACAAAAAATTGATTGAAGTTTGGCCTGTTAATAGGATATTAAATTTATTACATCGAGTCAGATATGACAATATCATATACAGTAAAAAAATAAGCACATACCCGTTTCCTTTCAATTTCAATTCCTATATCATCTCTCCGAGTTGTCTTCTCCTCAACTAACATCTGAGCATCTTTCATATGTTTTTCAAGCTTATCATCATCAAATCTAGGAATTTTTATAAGGAATCGAAATGGCTTTTCCTTGGCCACAACACCCAGAGTTTCTCCAATCACAGAATCACCACTAGAACACTCCAGCATAGTATGTCCATCATTAACTGATCCACTTAAAACTTTAGATTCAGCTACAGATGCATCTTTCACAGGCATATCAGAACCGTACTGAATGCCAGATTCTAAATTTATATCCGCATAACTTTCAGACCCAACCGAATTCATTGTAGAGTCAGCCTTGGAGGAATTTTCAGTTTCTCCTTTTGAGATCTGGAAATCCGGAAGCACATCCACACCAGTGTCAGATTTCTGTCCAAAGTCTGCTGGTGAGACCATGACATCTAGTTGCACATCCCTTACACCGATATCAGACAATTCACTTGCCTCTGCTGATTTTATTCCTGTCTCCTTGCTCTCTCCAAGCTTTGCATCATTAGCTAAATCATTAATTTGCTTTAACTTGGCATGATCTTCTCCAAGTTCATGGGCCCCACAATTAACAGAACATGTGACACTGATTTCATGTTCCAAACTTTCTTCTACTAACTTTATCTCAGTTTTCTCTTTTCCAACTTCAACATCTATTTCAGCCTCAACATTCGTCAATTCACATCCATCAGCCCCCAAAGTAATAGCCTCAGATTTCGCATTCTCCCCTAATTCTGCTGACGACTGCAAAACATTTTTCTCCACAGACTTAGTCCTGCTTTCAGATAATTCATGTGCCAACATTATTTTAATCACCTCCTCCTGCCTCTCCCCAAGCTCTATATCAGTGTCAGTCTGAGACTCTCGATTCTCTATCAGCTTAGTGGTGGAGTCAAAGGCAACTTGATCCTCATGCTTGCCATCTTCTACCACACCAATAGTTCCAGTATCAACCAAAAATTCACCATGCAAAGCAACATCTTTTTCCGTCACCACCAACCCCCCACAATTATCCTCCTCCACCGCATAATCTTGATCATTCCCCCTGTTCCAAACAACTAATTTCTCATTTTCGACTCTCACAGCAGTCTCATCCTTCAATCCAACTTGATCCTCAACCTTCACATCACCATCATTCCCCCCGACCCCAACAACTACCTCCCCATTTTTGACCCCTACACCACTCCCATCTTTCTTGAAAACTTGATCTTCAACCTTCACCCCACTATCATTCCTCCCAACCCCAACAACCACTTCCCCGTCTTCGATCCCTATACCCCTCTCATCCTTCAACCCAACTTGATCATCAACCTTCACGTCACGATCAGCCTCTCCACCCTTTACAACAACACTTCCACTCTCAACCAATAATTCACCATGCAAAGCCCCGTCTTTACCCATCCCCGCCAAGACCCCACCATCATTTCCCCCAGTCCCAACAACCACTCCCCAATTTTCCACATCACCAACAGGATCACAAGCATTGACCTCACCAACAAAAACATACGAACCACCAACATCATCACCCACATTGTCATTGCCTTTACAGTCAACCATGGTCCCACCACAATCTCCACCAACTTGCTGCTTCAGATCCTGGCGTGAACTCAATCCAGCATCTCCTTCTAAGCCCTTGAAAACCCCCATATCATCTCCAGTACCAGCCATCTTTAACCACAAAATGATCACCACAATTCTACAACAAAACACACATAAACAAAACCCATCAACAATTTTTCTTGCAGGGCCACAAAAACCAACCAGAATCACATAAATACATAACCAAAACACATGCATTGTATCTAAAAAAAGTATGTCACTCTATACACAACATAAACACACACACACACACACATTAAAAAAATTGTATTAACATACCTGACTTAATGATCAAGAACAGAGAGACCCTGATCAAATCAGAGAGAGAACCAAATTGACACAAAAATTAAGGTTTAAATATTTGGGAATGAGAGAGCTATAAGCAAGACAAGAAGCAAAAACAACTAGGAATTTTTTGCTGCTTGTGTTTGGTACGTGAGCTTGTGTGATATCGGTATTTATAGTGTTGTAGATGTACTTAGCCTCCTATCATTTGAAACAATCCGTCATAACATTTACTGCTCAATCCTATGATATCTCAAAATCTTACAGATTTTGTTGAAGATGTAGATAATTTTAGGTGTGGAGTGGCACATTCTGTTTTTATTTTTCCACACCAGTTGAGCAAATTACAATGATCGTAGTAATATTATAATTTCAATGTTTCCACAAAATGTAGTAAGAATTAATTTTTATTATTTATAATTTAAGAAATCTGATGCGGTGTAATTTAGGATTGGACATGTAATTATATTGTTATATCTTTTGACGATGAATATATATTTAAGGGATTTAATTTATAATAGAAATTGATATCAAATACAATGAGATTATTTGATGTTAAAGATAAATTAATATTACTATGTATTTTGATCGTCATTATCTATTTAAGAAATCAAATTTATGAACCGGGTTAAAATAAATCGTTATCGGAGATGATGAAATGATTTGATACCGGATGAAGATGAAATAAATTGGTATCAGAGATGATAAAAATTTGGTACCAGATGATAAGACGAAATGAATTGGTATCAAAGACGATAAAAATATCACAAACAAATACATACAAACCTGATACAGAAGTCATCGGAAGTACGATAGAATGCAATTGTCATACATATCACGAAATAATATGACCACCATCTATGCAACGATGTAGTAAATTGACCTTTATGTTGTGACATTTTCGGAAATTGATTGGTTCGATCGGAAAAAAGTGATTGTATATCTGTTAACGAGCATTGTTATTGAATACGAAAGAAAACGGTGAGCATTGTTATTGAATACGAAAGAAAACGGTGTGTGAAGACCGATGGAGAAAAGTAGTATATATCGACATGCGAAAAAACGAACAATTACTTACATAAAATATTTTTGGAAAATTTCAATAACACTTAAATTTTAACACTAGAATACACTTTTTACAATTATCATGATTTGTATATTCATAAATAACATCAACAATATATATTAAGAAAGAGAAAAAATGCTTATATATATATAATAATTTATTTATGTAAAAAATAAATTAATTAAATTTAAAATATAAAAATATGCATTATTCTTATATTACACATTTTTGTATAATTTTTAAATTGCATATATATCTTGTTAAACTAAATATTTTATAATATATTCTTATGTTTAAGACATTTTATTAATATTATTATTTTAGTATATGAAAATTTTATGAAGAAGAAAATTATAAGGAGCACCGCTCTATCTATATAAACTATCTCTAAAAGTTTCTTTTTTCAAAGTGTCCAAGTAAATTTTTGTCTTATATTAACAGTATTTAGATAGATATTCATCATCTTGAAAAAAAGTAAATGTAATGAGATGAACATGAT
This sequence comes from Saposhnikovia divaricata, assembly GCA_036435485.1. Taxonomy (NCBI): domain Eukaryota; kingdom Viridiplantae; phylum Streptophyta; class Magnoliopsida; order Apiales; family Apiaceae; genus Saposhnikovia; species Saposhnikovia divaricata. The sequence continues at coordinate 66,601,347 of CM071598.1, forward strand.
GCTATCTCTAAGTTTGAAAATTGCTCAAATAAATACAAATGACATTCATTATCTCAAAGGAAAAAAGGGGAATGTGATGAGATTAAAATGTTATCTATAAATTTGTATATTTCTCAAATATCTCTAAACGATCTCGAGGTATCCTTAATTTCTGTAAAATTAATATATTATCTCCAAAATAATATTAAAAATAACTAAATAAATTCTATAAAATCTCCCACCTAACAACTATTTCTACTTCTTGGGTAATATCAATTGATTGCATTGATTTCATCGTATTCAACGTTTCGTCCACATGTATATTAGGAGTAATACGTTTTCTTTTCCATTTATCCCGATCTCATCATCTTACGTTTGTTCACACATTGGATAAATTCGTAAATTGCGAGATGTACCATTTATGTACAATTTTTTTTTTAAAATCTCATGCATAAGTACTTGAATATATGTTCAAATAATTTTATATATTTTAAACATATTTATGGTATACTTATAACTACATTACAAATAGAAATATGTAGTTATTATCAACGTTCCCAAAAAATGTTAAAAATAATAATTTTAATGATGTGGCTAAAACATTTTAAAACGTGGGAAAAGAATTCAATTATCAATTACTTGGAAATTGAGAAAAATCTGACTATCACAATATGCTTAAAAAAATAAAGTAAATCAGTTGATACTCTAATAAATAATTTGATGTTTGGTTGGACAAAAATTCAACTTGAATTTGGTGGATTTGTAAACAAGTAAAACATTCACAAAATTTTAAAGATCAGTCTACAAATAAGTAAAACTTCAACACAAGATAGTTTAATTTGAAATTTTGCGAACATATTTAAGAACAAGTTTGATTTTGTGAACGTAATTCGTGAATATTCTTGTCAATATAGTCAATGAACAAGTTTAAGAACAACTATGTAACATATTCAGTATGCATACGCGTTAACATGAACATGCGTTATGAATTAATATGATAGTCTAACTCTTTTTTTTTTTTTAAATAACAGCTTCTTCATTAATAAGAAAAATTAATGAGACTAGTAGTGTAAATACTAGAAATAGATAATTAGTTTATTTCAGTTTATTTCCAGTTGTAAGCTTCTAGATTTCAGCTGTAACTTCTAGATAGGTTGATAGAATCAGTTAGTTAGTTCCCGCTCATTTTTGTTCATACTTGTATATAAGAACAGAACATACACATTGTATGCTCTCTCACATTTTTACAATCAATATACAGTTTCTTTCTTTGCTTTGTTCATAAAAGATATCATGGTATCAGAGCTTGCTAAAGCTCTAATGGAGACTATCTGTGAGGTCGGTTGATTGCAGACGATTCTTCTCCGGTGACTTCTTCTCTGCCGATCTCAGACTGTTTTCATTCTCCGGTGAAATCTTAGTGTTAATCAACATAATCTCAGGTGTTCTTGTTCTTCTTTCTTTGTAGAATTACAACTCAGAAATCTCGTGATTTGTTGTTTCTTGCTTATAATTGTGCATTTCTGCAGAATCTGGTGTGAATATAAGTATAAAACATATTTGTATTTGCATTTCGTGAACAAATATGTTATTCTAAACTCTGAATTGATCTGTTCTTTGTGTAATTGTCGATCATAATCGATTTCTTGTCAATCGTAATCGATCTTCTGTAGTCTAAAACTTTGCGTTTGCTTGCGATTGTTGAAATATTGCAAATTTCGATTCTGAATTGTTTCTTCTATTCGTATTGTGTATCTTTCACACAAGACTAAACAAATGACTGAACAAATGGCTACAAATACAAATTTACAAGGAAATCAAGATCCTTCAAGTGTCTATTATATTCATCCATCAGATGCCTCAACTACTCAACTAGTTTCTGTGAAATTTTCTGGTTCTGGTTTCCATAATTGGAAACGATCTATGATTTTGACGTTATCTGCTAAAAACAAGTTAGGTTTCGTAGATGGAACCATTGCAGTTCCAGCTGTGACATCTGTCAACTACAAGTATTGGGAAAGATGTAACAATCTTGTTATTTCTTGGCTGATAGCCAATCTTGATGAGACAATAGCGAAGAGTGTTCTTTTTATGCAAACAGCTGCAGAAATCTGGCAAGATCTTGATGATCGTTTTGGTTATACTTCAATGGTACAAGTTTACTCACTTGAACAATAGCTCTTAAAAATTAATCAAGGTCATGACACTGTATCAGAGTTTTTTACTAAGATCAAAACAATTTGGGATGGTTTAAACGATGCAAATCCTTTGCCTTACTGCACTTGCAATCTGTGCACTTGTAATCTGACTCAAAGGCTGGTTCAGAAACAACATGAACACAGGGTGTTACAGTTTATGATGAAGTTGACTGATCAGTTTTCTCAAATCAGAGGAAATGTACTCATGATGCAACCATTGCCAAATATCTCTCAGACCTATAGGTTGTTTGCTCAAGAAGAGAGGCATAAGGAAATTGCCTCTGTAACTAATCAGACTGAGTCTATGGCTTTTTATGCAGACAAAAGAAGGTTTAACACATCTAATCAAGGTGCTAAGCAATTCTCTAATGCTCCTTTTTCTAATGCTCAGCAGAATAACAGGAATGATACTCAAACTGTCTATAAGAGAGGCAACAAGCCTGCATCAAACTACTTTCGCAATCATTGCAAAATACCTGGACACAGCACTGAAAGATGCTTCAAGTTACATGGCTATCCACCTGGTTTTAAGGAAAGACAGGGTCGAAAGTTTGCAGCTATGGTACAGAAAGATGGTGAACATAGTTTTCATGATGAATTTACTGGAAATGATCATGCTCAAGCTTCTAAAAATGACAATAAGGCAGAAACTGTCAGTCTATCTCAGTATAATCATCTTTTGAGCATGTATAATTAAAAGAATGATCAGAACAAAGTTGATGAAAATGGAAAAGTAGCTTTGTTGGCAGGTAATTACTGCTTATTATCTACTTCTGGTTATTCCTGGATAATTGATAGCGGTTCTACAGATCATATTTGTCTAACTCTTGATAGTTTCTTACATTATGAATCTATTCAAGATGTTGCAAATACAATTACTATTCCAAATGGAAATAAAGTGCAGGTGTTACATGTTGGTTCTGTGAAACTAAATGATGACATTACTTTAGATAATGTTCTTCATGTTCCTGACTTTCACTTCAAATTTATCTCGGTACACAAGTTATGTAAGGATCTAAATTGCAGTATAACTTTTACTGATAACAATTGTTTTGTTCAGGGCCATTCCTTGAAAAGGCCTCAGATTCTTCTTGGTAGCATTTCACATGGTTTGTACAGCTTGCAATCTTCTCAGAACTCCGATTCATCTGGCAACTCCAAGTACTGCAATATTGTTAGTTTCAAATTAGTATTTGAAGTCCAAACTTGGCACCAACGATTGGGACACTTACCTTTTAGTCAAATGAAAGCTGTTTTTCCAGAAGCTCAAAATTCTCTCCATAATTGTGTTTGTCAAGTTTGTCCTGCAGCAAGACAAGTTAGACAATCTTTTCCTACTAGTTCTATAAAGACAGATAAAGCTTTTCAACTACTGCATATCGATGTGTGGGGACCGTATAAAGTGAAATCAATTTCTGGTTGTAAACAGTTCTTAACAGTCGTTGATGATTTTACTCGTTTTACTTGGACACATCTTATTAAGTGTAAATCTGAGGTATCTTCTGTACTTGAAAACTTTCTGATATATGTGGAGAAACATTTTCATGCTAATGTTCTTTATATACGAAGTGATAATGCCTTGGAATTAAGTGCTGGCCTTTGTGATCAGTTGTATAAAGCTAAGGGAATAGTACATCAAACCAATTGCCCCATACTCCACAACAAAATGGTGTTGTGGAGAGGAAGCATAGACACCTACTTGAAACAGCTAGAGCCATTTTTATTCAAGCACAATTACCACAAAAATTCTGGGGTGATTCTATTTTATGTGCAACATATCTTATAAACAGGATGCCCTTAAAATCTCTTAACAATGTTAGCCCTTATCTCAAACTTTATGATACTAAACCTGATTTACTTCATATCAGAACCTTTGGTTGCCTTTGTTTTGTATCTACTCATAAGGTACAAAGATCAAAATTCGATTCTAGAGCTGATGCTGCTGTTTTCTTAGGATATTCTAATACTACTAAGGGTTACAGAGTGTATAATTTGAAGACAAATCAAGTTACTATTTCTAGAGACATTGTCTTTCATGAAACCATGTTTCCATTCCATATTATATCTCAAACTTCTACTACTGAGTTTCTCAATACCACTTTTCTTCCGAAGTTTTCTGAACCTCATGTTGTAGAAGACATAAATACTTCCACTATTACCACAAATGCAAATACTTCAAACTCTAAACATAATTCTCAGAATAGTATTGAAACTGATACATCTAATACTTCTTCTACTTCTGACACATCAAACTCAAACTCTTTTGTTCCTGTTAGAGTATCTAATCGAAACAAACAGATGCCTTCATACCTTACTGATTACTATTGTAATTTCAGTTCTGATTCTCACTGGTGCAATTTAGTGTCTAGTTCAAGTTTGCCTTCTTCTCATTTCCAGTTCATGGCAAAACAATGTACTATTACTGAGCCTTCTAGCTATAAAGAGGCCTCTGAGAATCCTCTCTGGATTGCTACTATGCAGAAAGAACTTGATGCTTTGCATAAAAATAAAACATGGGACTTAGTTCCTTTACCTCCAGGAAAAAAGGCAATTGGTTGTAGATGGGTTTTCAAGGTCAAGTTAAATGCAGATGGTTCTTTGGAACGTTGTAAAGCCAGATTAGTTGCCAAAGGTTATAATCAGAAACTTGGTATAGATTTTACTGAAACTTTTTCACCAGTGGTGAAAATGAGCACTGTAAGATGTTTTCTTTCAGTTGCAGCTAGTCGAAAATGGAAGATATTTCAATTGGATGTTAACAACGCTTTTCTCCATGGTGATTTAGTTGAAGAAGTATATATGACTGTTCCAAAAGGTTATGACAATCCATTAAATTTGGTTTGTAGATTGAGGAAGTCTTTATATGGTCTTCGACAAGCATCAAGACAATGGGCAGAAAAACTTACTCATGAGTTAATAGCTCAAGGTTTTGTACAATCTAAACATGATTGTAGCATGTTCACCTACAAGAATGGATCAGATATTACTATTTTAGTAGTTTATGTTGATGACATTATTGTCACAGGTAGTAACATGGCACGTATTCAGTCAATTAAAGGTCACTTGAACGATGTCTTCAGCATAAAAGACTTGGGTCTTCTACATTACTTCTTAGGTATTGAGATATCTTACTTATCTGATGGCATAGTTATGAGTCAAACAAAGTTTACCAAAGATCTTCTTCAAGATTGCAAACTGGATATTTCTAAGAGATCAATAACACCTTTACCATTGAATGTCAAGTTACATGCTTCTGAAGGTGAACTCTTAGATGATCCTGAACATTACAGGTCTCTCATTGGTAAACTTAACTTTCTCACAAACACACGTCCTGATCTTAGTTACACAGTTCAACTGTTAAGTCAGTTCATGCAATCTCCTCGTACTTCTCATTCTGAAGCTTTACATCATACATTAAGGTATGTTGCTCATACAGAAGGGCAAGGAATTAAATTGCAGAATCCAGAGTCTTTAACTTTGCAAGCATACTCTGATTCTGACTGGGCTTCATGTCCAGGCTCACGACGCTCAGTGACAGGCTATGTTCTTCTATTGGGTGGTTCTCCTATTACATGGAAATCAAAAAAGCAAGCAACAGTTTCACGTTCGAGTTCTGAAGCAGAGTATAGAGCCATGGCAGCAGCAACATCAGAAGTAACCTGGGCTGTTCATTTGTTACAAGAACTAGGAGTTCCAGATTTACACATTGCTAAGAACCCAGTTTTCCACGAAAGAACTAAACACATAGAGGTCGACTGTCATTTTACACGTGACAAAGTTCTTGAGGGATTACTACAGCTTTCATATTTACCAACTCGAAACCAACTAGCTGATGTCCTTACGAAGACACTACCTTCTTCTCAGATGCATGATTTGTGTTCCAAGTTAAGCATCGTATCCGATTCCAACTTGCGGGGGGATAATGAGACTAGTAGTGTAAATACTAGAAATAGATAATTAGTTTATTTCAGTTTATTTCCAGCTATAAGCTTCTAGATTCCAGCTGTAACTTCTAGATAGGTTGATAGAATCAGTTAGTTAGTTCCCGCTCATTTTTGTTCATACTTGTATATAAGAACAGAACATACACATTGTATGCTCTTTCACATTTTTACAATCAATATATAGTTTCTTTCTTTGCTTTGTTCATAAAAGATATCAAAAATCACTCAAACTAGTCTCCAACAAATGAGTAATATGAGACGTAACTACATTGAAGCAATTGCTCGAATAAGGGATTTTAACTAAACCGTGAGCTATTTTGTTGGCTTGCTTTCGGATGGGAGTAACACGACCTTCAGGCAACGATGCAACATAACCTTGCAATGCTCAATTATATGATCCACTTCCAGTAGATTTTCGTTTGTGCCATTTAACGCATGAACGGTGACTAGGGAGTCTATCTCCACAATCACCTTCCTATCCTGTCGAAACATCACCCATGATAGTGCGCTTCCCGAACTCCAATATTTTCAACCTCAAGCATGTTAAAGGAAAAGGTAAAGAAAGATTCTTACCCTCTATTAAAGCACCCGTATGATCTCAAATAACCATCACGATTATAAAAGAATCAGCCTCGGGAAAAATAGATGTATAAACATTCACCTTGAGCGTACCTTCCTCTAGGGGTTCCCATTTTTAAACTTCTTTCTCGTTCTCTCTTCGTCGTCCTTCTCTCTTTTTTAACAAATCTGGCATCCCAATATAAGAAAAACTGAATCAGACGACACACATCAGACAACGCTTCGACGAAAAAGTGTTGGCTGAAATTTTCACACAACGGTTTATTATTCATGCTTTTCGTTGTACTGTCTGATCATGAACTTTACTCCAGTTTTAAAAAGTGTTGTCTAGAAGCTCAAAATAGACAGTTGTTTTACAACGGTTTTGGTAAGTAGTATTGTCTAACAGGTTGTCTTACAATGTTCCTAAAAAGCGTTGTAAAACTTAGACAAGTGTTTTTATCAGATATTGCTTCAAAAGTAGTCACACAACGATGACTAAATACTATTGTCTGATTTTAACAACATTTTTGGAAAGCATTATCTGAAGAAACTTCAGACAATGCTTTAAAAAATGTTGTTAAAATCAGACAAGCGTTTTGATAAGACGTTTTATAAAATGTAATCAAATAATGGTTTGTGAATATTGTTGTCTGAATTGCATGCAACAGATAATGGTTTTGTATTATGAGTTCTTTAACTCTCACACAAGCGTTTGGTAGTTAAAAATTGTCGTCTGATTTTACAGTTGGGAAAAAAATAATTGAAATTGGGCTAACCCCTGCCAAAACATACCAAACATCGAAGGCAATACAATGCCATACCAAACAAACATCAGCCAACATCAAAGGCAATAAAATGCCATACCAAACAAACATAACTAAAAGTACAAAACAGTCATCAAGAAAGTTTATGTTCAAAGTAGCAAACACAGTTATCATATTACAAAGTTTATGTAATTAAAAGTACACAAATTAAATTACATCAAGAAAGTTGAATTGTTTCATCTACACCTCGCACGTACCTATGTTCCTCTTCCTCAAGTAAATCAACATCGGGTAAATTGGGCACAAAAAAAGTCATTCTCAAGTTCTACTTCCACAGATCCCTCATTTTCATCATCATTATCTTCATAGTACTTTTTCTCGGGTAGTTTCAACACCACGGACCATAATTTATCAAGAGGATCATCGATGAAACAAACTTGCTTAACATGTTTTGCTAACACAAATGGATCGTTTAAAAACCCCAGCCTATTCAAATTAACCAATATATAACCCATGTCATCTTCCTTGACCCCTTTGTTTATATCTACCAACTTGCACCGAAAAATAGGGAACCTAAAGTAGTTATAGTCCAACTCCCATATAATTGTTATAACTCCATAATATGTATGTGATGTGTGATCAATATTTTGATCCTTACCCTGCACTATCATTGTATCAGCTTTAACGCACACACCACTACATTGAACTTGACGCGTATCATCACGATCCTTGGTAGTAAAGGTAACTCCGTCCATTTTATAATCGCTGAACATAGGCACAACCTTTTTAGGCTCATCTGCGATCCATCTTATCTCCTGCGATATCTCTTTTTTATCAACCAAATCTGAAGCAATCTTAAAAAAAAATACTAGTTACAAAATGATTAATATGAGCAGTAGTTGTAAAACATGCAGAAAACTATTACTAAACACATATAATACCTTTTCTTTAAACCATTTTGGGAATTTCTCATTTTGTTTGTTCTTCATCCACATTTCATCATTTTCATGTTCCGGATATTTGGTCAATAAAAATGCCATGTGTTCACTACATTTAAGTAAAAGAGACTACATAAATAATGAAATAATGACATAAAATATGGACTGGATTTTTTTAGTTTAAAGAGTGCAGAAAATGGTAAATGTAATGAAAGTAATTTTACTTACTCAAAATATGGCCGAACAGCAGTAGTATTTTGTAGAACACATAAATGTGCTACGTGCAAATCAGTGCTGCACGGGGTTATCACAGTTGCACCGGATAATGGCCTGCAAATGCCATCCTTGGTATGTCTACCATTTTTAGGTACCCCAATAGTTGCTTCTTCATGGTCCACCAAACATTCAACCGCCTCTTTCGCAATATAGGACTCAGCAATGCAACCTTCTGCACGAGCCCGATTCGTTATATATACCTTAAATGTCTTCATGTATCTCTCAAAAGGACACATCCACCTAAGGAAAATTGGTCCACAAAGATCAACTTCTCTTACAAGATGAATCGAGATATGAAACATTAAATCAAACAAGAAAGCGATGAAGTATTTTTCAAGCTAGCACAAAGTTTCTACCAGTTGCGACTGTATTTTCTCCAACTTATCAACCTCAATGACTTTAATGCAAATTGCCTTAAAGAAGAGGCAAAACTTGATAATAGTGTTCCTGACCTATTTTTGCTGTGACGATCGAATCGCAATTGGGAGCAAGTGATGCATAATCATATGACAGTCATTAGATTTCATTCCTGTAAGTCGAAGCGTTTCCATTGAAACTAGACTTCGAATATTTGAACAAAAACCATCAGGCAACTTCATGCCAAGAAAGGATGAGCAAACATCTTTTTTTCAGAATGAGTTAAATTCCAAGATGCCAGTGGTAACTTTTCTTTTTTCCCCGGAGTTTTTGGCCTTAGTTCTGTTCTTATTCCCATTTTGGCCATGTCAAGACGGACTGATTCCTTGTCTTTTGTCTTCTTTGGTATATTACGCATGGTACCAAGTAAAGCTTCTCATATGTTTTTCTACATATGCATCACATCGAGAACATGCCTAACCGGAAAAAACTTCCAATAATTAAGCTCAAAGAATATAGAAACCTTCTTCCAAACTGGTCGAGCATCACCTTTCTTCAATCGAGGTTGGCTTTGTGTCTTACCGTAGACATGACCCTTTAAATGTTGTACTCTTTCAAGCACCTGCTCTCCGGTTAATGGAGCTGGAGCCAATTCTTTTTCCACGGTGCCATCAAAATCTTGTTTCTGCCGACGATATGGGTGATGACGGGGCAACCACCTCCGATGCCTCATGACCACGCACTTTCGGTAATTAACCAGCCTCGTAGCTTTTGTTTCATCAACACAAATAGGACACCCGTTATACCCTTTAACAATATTGCCCAAATATTATTTTAAGATGCATTTTAAGTAAAGTTCTATAAATTTTAATTTTTTTAATAAAAATTTAAACATTTAATTCTAGAAAAAAAGAAAATTTTAAAAATAAATTATAGAACTATCCTTAAAATGCATCTTAAAATATAAACCGAAGTTTCGGACATGAAAATTGTATATGTTTTTTGTTTGAAATGAAAATTGTATATGTTGTTAATTAATCTACGAAATTTGGCAAGTCATTTTGAAAATCTGAAACTTCCAAACAAAGTTTGTAATTTATGCCCACTCCACGTAATAGATTAATAGGATAATCTCAAAAATACCCATCCTTCAAATTATTTTTTTTAAAAATACTACCACTTTTAAAACTTATTATAAAAATACCTTTCTTTAAAATTCTTTTTTGAAAAATACGTTTTGTAACCTTTGCAACCTCATTTGTAAATTCAGGACGGCGCCAGCCGTGTGAGTTGCAAAAGTTGCAACTGAACAAATGAGGTTGCAAAAGTTGCAAGTGAAAACTGGAAGTTGCAAAAGTTGCAAATGAGGTTGCAAAAGTTGCAACTGAAAACTGGAAGTTGCAAAAGTTGCAACTGAACAAATGAGGTTGCAAAAGTTGCAACTGAACTGGAAGTTACAAATGAGGTTGCAAAAGTTGCAACTGAAAACTGGAAGTTGCAAAAGTTGCAAAAGTTGCATATGAAATCTCATATGCAACCGAAAACTGAAAAGTGGAAGTTGCAACTTACAGTTTTCAGTTGTAATTTTCGACCAGTTTTTTGAAATATATATATATATATATATATATATATTCAAAAAACTGGTCGAAAATGACAACTGAAAACTGGAACTTGCAATCGGAAATTCGTCTACTCCCCTATATAGCATCGAAGTTGCATATAAGGTTGCATATGAGATTGCATAGCAACCTCATATGCAACCTTATATGCAATCGAAAACTGAAAACTTAAAGTTGCAACTTACTGTTGTCATTTTCGACCAGTTTTTTGAAATATATATATATATATATATATATATATATATATATATATATATATAATTGCACACCATAACAAACACCTTATATAACAAACAATAAAGAACACATTATATCTAATCTAATATAAGAGTTCCGGCATGGCACCCAATACAAAAAATTGTTATTTTTTTACCTGCTATCCATCCAGCAAAAAAATAATAAAAAAAAATTTTAAAAATTTTATTGTTCATGATGACGTCAGCATGACGTCATCATGAACAGTAAATTTTTAAAAATTTTTTTTTTATTATTTTTTGCTGGATAGATAGAGGGTAAAAAATTAATAACTTTTGTATTAGGTGCCCCTGGCGGGGCCAAAGGATCTAATAGATCTATGGTGTTCTTTGTTGTTTGTTATATAAGAGTGTTCTGTATGGAGCAAAGGCCTATATATATATATATATATATATATATATATATATATATATATATATATATATATATATATATATATATATATATAAATGAGAACCTTCACTTGTGATGAGATATGAGATCTAATCCTAGCCACACATATTTTATATCTAAATTAAATCCTAACCCTACAATTAATATTTTATATTTTATTTTTTATTATTCATCTAATCCACCATCATCTTCTTTATACTCCGATCAACAACTCCAGTCACCATCTCCGACGACCAATTTCGGCCAAGTCAGAAAATCACCACCGATAAACAGAAAATCACCGCACTTCCACCACCTCCAGCCACCATGCCGCCGCCGCCACCACCACCAACAAAAATCACCGACTCTAAACAAAAATCACCGCACTTCGGCACCTCCGACCACTATACTGCTGCCACCACCAACAAAAATCACCACTGGTGTACGAAAATCACCGCGACCAAACCACCACAAACCACCACCACCTCCGCCCATCACCAACAAATCACCACCGGAACCCAAAAATCACCACAAATAAAACCATAACACAACAGAATCACCTCAAACGACTTCTTCCAAATTCAAAAATCACAACCTTTTAACATCACCGATCCCCACCAATGGAGGCTGTGACCACCACAATTACCAAACCACAATTATCTACACACCACAACTGATTTAAATATGAATTTTCATCATCACGCCTCTTCTTTTAATTCACATAATTAAATTAAACAAACTAAAGTAAACTAACTGATTAAAATATAGCAGGTTCGATTCTCCGGTACCGGTGACATCATCTCCACAAAAAGAGAATGCGAGAAATCACCACAAAAAGAGGATGTGGTCGGAGGCGGGTTGGGGCAGTGGCGGCGGGTGGTGGCAATTTCGTATTGGATGAATGGTGTGAACAGAGGTGAATGAGAGCTTTAATTTGGTGGTTAAATGTCGTGATTTGGTCTTCAAATTCCGGTGAACTGGTAGCGTCAACAATGAGAAAGAGAGATAGTGACGGGGAGAGGGGAGAGACACAGGGACTGGGGGGCGGTGTTTTGTGCGTGAGATAGAAGGGTGTTTAATTTGTGTGGTCAAGATTTAAAGTTGGTTAATAATTGTGTGGCTAAGATTAGATCTTAGATCTCACAATAATAAGGGGTTCTCACCTGAGCAAAACCCTATATATATATATATATATATATATGTATATATTAGATTTCAAAAAAATGGTAAGAAATGACAACTGAACACTGAAACTTGCAATCAGAAATTCGTCTGCTCCCATATATAGCATCGAAGTTGCAACTTCCAGTTTTCAGTTGCAACTTTTGCAACCTCATTTGCAACTGCCAGTTTTCAGTTGGAACTTTTGCAACTTCCAGTTTTCAGTTGCAACTTTTGCAACCTCATTTGTTCAGTTGCAACTTTTGCAACTCAAACGGCTGGCGCCGTCCTGAATTTACAAATGAGGTTGCAAAGGTTGCAAAAATTATTTTTAAAAAAATAAAAAGTTAAAAACAAAGTTGGTAGTATATTTGTAAAAGTAAGATTTTAGAATTAAAAGAGGAAGTTAATGATAGTAAAAATGTAAAAAAAAAGTTAAAAACATATACTCTCTCTGTCCCTCTCATTTCTTTACATAAAAAATTGCGTGTCTGACACGCATTTTAAGGTGCATTTTAAGGATAGTTCTATAACTTATTTTTGATATTTTCTTTTTTGGTATAAAAATAGAATTGTTCTATTTTTATACGAAAAGAAAAATATCAAAAATAAATTATAGAACTATCCTTAAAATGCACCTTAAAATGCGTGCCGAAAACTGGTCCGCAAATGTAAAGAATTCGGAGGGACGGAGGGAGTATATTTTTATAAAACCAATCCAAACCAAACAAACCCAGTATATCCCGCTCAGAGCAGGGTCTGGGGAGGGTAGGTTGTACGCAGACCATACCCCCACTTTTAGAGCGGGGAGGCTGTTTCCGTGAATACCCTCGGCTGAGTGCACAACAAACATAGAGTGTGGTAAAAACAACGGAAATGATATGGAGATGGGCAATGACATACCTGAGGCCCATGGCGTTCTCCACATGGGACCTACCTGTCTACGAGGATTTATGCTACTCCTATCTTGAAGAGCTCCAACCGCACGGAAAGTCCCGCACAGAGATACCACCGAGCCAAGCTCCCTGCAGCTGCATAAGCAAAAAACAGAAGACACTGAAGATGAAGAGTGAGAATGTTAAAGCCGAACTTCTACAGAATCGCTAACCGAGACAAGGCAACCCGGAGGCTCTCGACAACAGAACCACAACCTTAAAGGGAATCCACCACTCTGATACGCCGCCTCCAAGAACCCCTATCCGCGAGCATGGTCTCATTTAATTCTAAGGCCTTCAAATCCATCCGGAGCTGCTCTTCCCATGTCCTCCTCGGCCTGCCTCTCCTCCTCGCCCCAACAACCGCCAGACTCTCGACCCTCCTAACTGGGGCTTCCGCCAGCCTCCTTCGGACGTGGCCGAACCATCTCAACCTTCCTTCCCTAACTTTCGCAGATAACGGCGCCACTTCCAGCTCGCTCCTAAACACCGAGTTCGGGATTCTGTCCAGCATCGTGCGCCCACAAGACCACCTAACATCCTCATTTCAGCCCCTTCCAACTTGCTTATGAGAGCCTTCTTCTCCGCCCAACACTCAGAACCATACAGCAACGCAGGACGGATAGCCGCTCTATAAAATTTCCCTTTCAACTTCAAAGGGACTTTCTTATCGCACATAACCCCTGACGCTGCCCTCCACCTTAGCCACCCAGCCTTGATACGATGCATGACATCTGCTTCAATCTCCCCTTCCTTCTGGATAATCGAACCCAAATACTTGAATTTGTCCGTCTGCGGGACGGTCTGGTCTACAATCCTAACCTCCACCCCTTCTTCGTTGGCCTCACCACTGAAGTTGCACCAGAGATACTCGGTTTTAGACCGACTCATACGAAGCCCTTGGGACTGCAACATATCCCTGACAAAAAAAAAACTCTGCATTATATCAAATTACTCACTATCATGTACATCAATCAACTAAATAAAATTTAGGATTTGTAAATGTGTGAGCATGGTAAAGGCGAGTCCAGTATGTTGCACGAAAAAGAGTGGCAGAAAGTTACGCGAATTTTGTAAATGCGCGGTCCCTACTTTGTTTCTACTAATATATGCATTTTGTTTCTACTAATATATGCATTTGATTAGTCATTTGTGAATATGTGCTTGGATTAATATTATAATGTTTTGCGTGTTGATTATATGTGAGGTTTTTAGTTTAAGTTCGTATATATGGTGTTCGTAGAGTTAAAAGAGGAGATCATAAGTGCTAAGGTTTTAAAGCAAGTTCTTAGCATAATTTTGTATTAATATTTTAAGCCTTCCTCTTATTTGAAAATTAATTTATTTATTGAAAAGTGGATCATAAACATCCATTTTCAGGTATTAATATTTTGGAACATTAATTTGCTTTTATGTTCATAACAAATTATAAGAATATTGAAAATATCAATTAATTGAACTTGAATCCTCGTGTCAGCATGAACTCTGATACCATGTTAAATAAGCAATATGTATAAAATCTTAAAATATAAAAGAAAGGCCTTAAGAGAATCTTATATTAATATTCTAAAAAACACAGTTTGTGATTTGTGTATATGGACATCTAAAAAAATTGACTTTGCTGTGATTTACTGGGAAAAAGCGGGCGGGTAGAGTTTAGTGGTGCAACTTGTTGTTGCCGATTTTCGTCAGGTATCGTAAAATGGGTATTCGCACAGTGCTTCTTCCCTAATATTTTCAAGGCCGTTTACGGAGGAGGTTAGGGTTTATACTGAGCTTGAGAGTTTATTCTAATAGAGCTTCTAATATTTCGGCGGGTGTCGGATCCCCCGCAAGGTGCCTACGTATCTTTATATTATAAAGAATCAAGTCAACGTAGTTCTATTAGGATCCACTACCTTTTCTGTATAGAGTTCTAGTTAGAACAATACTCCTAATCTTTAGGAGCAATTCATTTAATTGTAGTGAGTCTCCTCGTTATTGGGCCTATTTAATATGGACCGATACCCATACGGGATCAGACTTATATCTCGTAGCAACATGTCCCCAATATTTATTGGAGGTTTCCTTCGATGAGTACTTAAAAGTTTTTTTTTTTTTTGACAAGTTCATTTTGGGAATTCTCGATTTGTGAAATTGAGTTTGCTCGACAATATATCAATTTGTACTTGCATTATGGTTTTTGTTAAATTGCAAATTTTGACTATACTTGCCCATGTTTATTAGATAATATTTCTAATCTTGTTACATTTTCTTACCATCCACGGCATGTTTCTCCCTTATAAATCATTAATAATAAGAATCACCTGTGTCAACTCAAGGTTAACCTTGATGAAGTTGGATGCGTCAATCCCATGCACCAAGTTTGGGCTAACATTATTAGCGAGATCTCTACTAGTCATACCGCCTTATGGAATGAGTAAATTTCAAGCCTGTGCTTCCGAGCCACAAAATATTAAATATAAATGTGAAATATTAACTCTGCTCGCACACTGATAAGAGGTCATCCGTAAGTCAAAAATTATCCAAAGACTTTGCTTACCAATCACTCATCTTCGGGTTACCAGTACCCAATTTTTTATGTACCATCATAGCTCAAAGGCAATTTTTAAGTTTATATATATTGGCATTATCCTGATCCCATAGTTATTTGTTCATACGGTTCGTAAAAAGATATCACTAGTCTAGGTCGGATCGATTTTGATCAAATTGTTTTCCCGAATAACTATCAACTGATCAGAAAGTTAAGGTTCTTAGGATTATAATGATCAATTTTAATTTTATTTTTTGTCCCCGAGTGATCGTCATTGCTTTTCCATTTTCTCAAACGATAACTTCAAGAGAAATTTACGTCGACTAACAGTTGGAGAATTTCAGCTCATAGGATGTAAATAGTTTTTCAGGATGTATCAGCATAAATTCTAACTATAAATATTATATATTTCTTATGCATGACATTAAATACAAAGTGTGAAAAATATCACTTATCTTGAATTTTTGTGACGAACCTCACTGCATTAAATTGCACATTTGGAGCAATTTGTGTTTCATGTATCATTTTTTTTAACTGTTTCTTCTTCAGAGTTTGTTTTTCTTCTGCATTATTTATTTTGTCCTAGGATGTAGGTGCACTTCACATTCTGTTTTATGTATTCCGCTTGGTTTTCTGTTCCTTGTCAACATCTGTGCTGCTTTTGGTTTAAGCACACATGGAATATTGTCGATAAAAGCTACTGGTAGATGACAGCATCAAGTTTAATTTTTCTCTTACCTGTTAATCAACTACTCTTTCATCATCTTACAGTGTTTTTAACTGTAGTGCCGTATGAATTTCTTCCTTCCCATGTCTTAGTTGCGAGCTTCTATTTGAATTATTTGCTGTTACAAATAGTAAAATGCTACCTTGATTGTGCTGTAACTTCTCCTGGAACAAACAATCAGCTTTATGAAAGAGCTGATATGTGTTGTATCGCTGAAAATGCCACTCCAATGCTGGTTACATTTATGATGATATTTTGTTGAACTACACCAAGCTGTCATGGTCCAATGCCAGCGTTTCTGGTTTATATTCAACTCATCATCTATGCTCTGAACCTCCATGGTTTTCATTTCTGTAAAGTTCCTCGCTGCAACTCCTTGTCTTCTTTTGTTTTTTATTTCTTGAAGCTCAGATAGGTCCAGTATGCAGATGATATTGTGAGCATCACATATTTTCATTTCACTTGGTTGTTGAAATACGGATGGTTCCAACAAATAAGCCTTCATCAAGCTATCATATTGATTTCTCGAGTCTCTATGATCAGGGGCAGTAGTTCAACTCCTGCATTTATCATGTTCTATTTTTTTTTATCAGAATTGCTACTTCTTCCTCTATTTTCTTTTATGTAAAACTACTTTGCTCCTTATGATTTCACGAGTGTAGATTGTCAATATTTTTTGGCTCACCGCACATGAGAGATCTACAGCTTTGTCTTTCTTTTTTTCTACTTGGCAGGCTGCTAATTAAGTTTGTATCAAGAATTTTTGAAAAGCTTTTACACGTTGTTAAGTATACTTTTCCATCACAGTCACCTCAACAAATTAGTCAGCCACATGAGCCACCTCAGCATATTAGTCAGCCACAGCCAGCTTAGAGACAGCTATAGGATGACAGCTTGTGAAGTTAGTTATAGTTTGTTACAGAAATAGAATTCTATAGAGGTAGAGTATATAACGTGAATGTAACAGGATAATTTGACATCTATTATCATTTTCAATGTAATTCAGTCTTTCCTCTCTCTCTCATTCACAATTTGTATCATGGTATTATACCTTGAAGCTAGATCTTCTACATTTTAATGGTGATTTCATCCATATAATCATCTCTTATCTCATCTTTCTATTACAATGACTACTGGAACATCGTCTTCGTCTGCAACAGTTGGATCCACATCTTTTTCATCTTTAACAAGCATCGATGTTAATCATCCGTACTACTTACATCCATCGGATAATCCAGGGATGCAGATAACAACAGTTATGTTGACTGAAAGCAATTACAACTAGTGGAATCGATCTATGGAGATCGCGTTATCCTTGAAATTGAAGCTCGGTTTCATTGACGGTTCTTATGTGCAACCTACTGCATCTTCTCCAATTCTGATTCACTGGACTAGATGCAATAATATAGTAACATTTTTGATTCTAAACTCTGTTTCAGTTGATATTCGCAATAGTATTGACTATATGAAGTCTGCTCGTGCTATTTGGTTAGATCTTGAGGTTTGATATTCACAGAGCAATGTTCCTAAATTGTTTAACCTTCGTACTGAGATTTCTCATTTAGCTCAAGGAAATATATCAATTTCTGCGTATTTCATAAAATTTAGATCTGCTCATGATGAATTGGCTTGTATTTAGTCTAAAATTCGGTGTACTTGTACTGCTTGTACTTGTAATGTGAATATGAAATTGGATGCTCAACATCAAGATACTCAATTATCATAGTTTCTTATGGGATTAAATGAGCACTATACGGCTATTAGGGGTCAAATCTTGCTTATGAATCCCTTACCATCCATAAGTCAGTGTTATGCTTTATTACTTCAAGAAGAAAATCAGAGGTCTGTGCTTGGATCTGTTATGTCTTCTGAGGCAATGTTAGTCAAACAGTCTTTTAATACTCCATTTCAAGGAGCTAAGTCAAGAAAGGTTACTGGAGATGCCTTTGTAAAGTGTGATCACTGTCATATGACTAGACATACAAAGGATCAGTGCTTTTGCATTCATGGTTATCTAAGTTGGAATAAACTCTTTGGTAAACCAAAGCCAAAACCAAGGTTTCAACAGGCCTCTAATGCTACTTCTAGACCTACTTCTGTTGCACAAGTGGCTTCACAAATTCCCTCTGCAGACACTAGTGATAAGACTGTTGACTCGATGCATCTTTCAGAGAACCAGTGCAAGCAACTCATTAGTATGTTACAAAAGTCCATGACTACCAACACTAGTAATCCTCCTATTTCAAGCCAGGATGCACAGTTTACTACACCTAATTCATCTTGGTATTCTACTACTAATAGTACTCAGTTCACAGGTACTGTTCTTCACTCTGTTAATTTTGTCCAACCTGCACACTTTGACTCAGCACAGTGGATTATCGACACTGGTGCAACTGATCTTGTCACACCTTTTCTTAATTTTTTACATGATGTTACTCCACTCAATTCTGTTCTGCATTTGCCAAATGGTGCTACTGCGTTAATTACTCATAAGGGCTCTTTTACTCTGACTAGTTCTATAACTCTTTTGAATGTGTTATGTGTTCCGTCCTTCAGTTACAATCTGATGTCCGTATTAAAGTTGCTTGAGGATAATTCTATCACTACAAAATTTAGATCTTCATCTTGTTATCTCCAGGCCCCTACTTGGACGAGAGAACTCGAGATGGTAAAGCATTTAATGGGTTGTATCTTCATAAAAATCCAGTTAGGTCTGATTATGTTATATCTACTACTTCCTCTTGTTCTACATCTCTTAACACACAGCTTTGGCATTCTCGCATGGGTCATGTCCACTCCTTGTCTTGAAGTTGTTGCATGTAGTTGGAATTACAAATACCTTATCTGTTTGTGATAGTTGTATGTTAGGAAAATAAACAAGATAGCCTTTTCCTAATAGTGTCACTGCTAGTACTGCTTTGTTTGAAATTGTTCATGTTGACCTTTGGGGTCCTTATAGACACAAAACTTTTAATAATTGTACTTTCTTTCTTACTATTGTGGAAGACAAATCTAAGGCCACTTGGGTCTAATTATTACCCAATAAAATGCATGTTACATCAATTTTTCAGGAGTTTATTCCTTATGTGAAAATTCAATTTACATTTACTATAAAAATTTGTCGTACTGATAATGGTACCGAATTTTTCAATTTTGGGATACATACTTTGTTAGCTCAGGATGGTATTGTCCACCAGAAAAGTTGTGTGTATACTCCACAAGAAAACGGCTTGGTTGAACGTAAGCATCGTACATTACTCAGTGTCGCTCGCTCTCTTCGGTTTCATTCATATGTTCCGTTGAGTTTTTGGGGTGATTGTCTCCTCAATGCAGCCTACTTGATTAATCATACACCTTCTCCTTTACTTAATAACAAGTCTCCATATGAGATTTTGTTTAACGAGCAACCAGATTTTTCTCGCCTAAAGGTCTTTGGATGTTTGTGCTATGCTACGACTCTTCCACATTCCATAGATAAGTTCTCACCTCGAGCTGTTAAAGGTGTACTTCTAGGTTAGCCTTTTGCTACAAAATGTTATAAGATTCTTGATTTAGAAACAAGGCATGTATTTGTGTCTCGTGATGTTCGCTTCTTTGAAACTATTTTTCTTTTTCAGACTATACACTCTCCAACTTTATCTCAATTATTTACTCACTCTACTACCTATGTTGATTGTGAGCCATTAGGTGATTATTCACCTCCTATTATTCCAGTTCATTCCACTCCTACTTCTGGTCAATCTGCTAATACTTCACCACCAGCTTCACCTCCTCCTCCGCCTCCACCTCCACCTCCGCCTCCACCAGTTATATCTAGACCTCATCGCACTCGTCAGTTGCCAAGTAAATTTTCTGACTATACTGGTCTTCCTACACACCTAGCTTCTTCTATACGAGTACTTAACCAAAATGACTCTTCTTCAACTTTACATAACTATTTTTCATATCTGCCTTTTAACCCAGATTATGTTCATTTTTTGGCTAATATTACCACCATCCCAGAACCACAGTTCCACAAACAAGTTGTTAAACAGGATTGTTCGTGTGAGGCTATGAACATTGAACTGGCTACCCTTGAAGCCAACAAGACTTGGGAAGTTGTTCCCTTACCATCCGATAAAAAGGTGGTTGATTGTAAGTGGGTGTATAAAGTAAAATACAAGTTGAATGGTGGTGTTGATCGCTACAAAGCTCGTTTAGTGGCCAAGGGCTTCACTCAAACTAAAGGTGAAGATTTCTTTGAAACTTTTGCACCTGTGGCAAAAATGTCTACTCTTCGTATTCTTCTAACCTTGGCTGCCAAATTTAACTGGTTGTTGAAACAACTTGATGTAACAAATGCTTTTCTTCACGGTACATTGGCTGAAGAAATCTAAATGGCATTACCACCAGGGTATTTTCTTGATGCTAAGCTCCAGGCATAGTTTCCAAATCAACGACTAGCTTGTCGTTTGTTAAAGTCTTTGTATGGTTTATGTCAAGCACCCAGAGTGTGGTTTTTGGAGCTCTCTTCAGCCTTACTTAAGTATGGATTCACACAAACGTTTAGTGACAACAGTCTTTATTTTTTCAAAAGGGAAAGTCCGTTGCTTTGCTACTAGTCTATGTTGATGACATGGTGCTTACGAGGAATGATTCTTCACTTCTTGACTCTGTCATTCAATTCTTGGCTTCCCAGTTTAAAATCAAATACATGGGGCCCCTTAAGTATTTCTTGGGTCTTGAGATAACAAGGTCTTCTATGGGTATCTATGTGAATCAACGAAAGTGCACACTGAATATCTTGACAGATAAAGGCTTACTGGACTGCACTCCTTGTTGTATTCCCATGGAACAACATCACAAAATACTGTCTGATTTGTCATCTCCACTCATAGATGCTTCTACCTACAGACGGCTCATTGGGCGCTTGATTTATCTCACAATCACCCGTCCTGACCTGTCCTATCCAGTGCATATTCTTGCCCAACTTATGGCTTCTCCTCGTGAATGTCATTGGCATGCTATTCTTAAAGTTGTTCGTTACCTTAAAGGAACGTGTGGTCAGGGTCTTCTCTTTGTTGCTACACCTGATCTATCTCTTCAGTCCTTTTGTGATGCTGACTGGGGGATCGACACTACACGAAAATAGACAATAGACATCAGTTCTGGGCTGATGTAAAAAACTTTAAAAACCGATGTCTAGGTGGGTGAGGTTAAAAGTCCATGTATTTTACATCGGTTCTGGGCCGATGTTAAAAAGTACTTATTACATCAGTTTTAAACCAATGTATATAGATATCAACAACATCAGTTTTTAAAATAGAACTGATGTCTCAACCCCTGTACTACATCGGTTTTAGTTAGAACCGATGTTGTAAATTGTATACTAAAACTGATGTTGTAAATGGTATACCACATCGGTTCTTAACTGATGTAAAATAGATCCATGAAATTGCCAAATTAGACAACAGTTTTTAGGTGATGTGTTAAAGGCTCAAATTGATCTCTGTTTTTTTGCAGGAACATCAGTTTTGCTTTCAAAAGTGATGTATGTTCTTTGTTTTTACATCATTTTTTCATTAACAACGTGATGTGTTATATTTGCGTAATTATGTGCCCAAAAATTTACCAAAATCAGCATTGCATTCAAATAGATTTATATACCACCAAAGTTAGCAATACAAAACATTTACCCAAAAGCATAATAAGCCGCTGCTACACTTGTCTAAATGAGAAACCACATATACAATGATGACAGGAACTACTACACTTGTCTAAATGAGGAAGAGCTACAAAGATAAACCCGCTATTGTTGCTATAGATGCTGTCTAATAAGCTTAAGACTAACACAGAGAAGACTGATCTCACTTCTTCATACTTCTTCATGCAGCCACAACACATTGGTCTCGGGGAAGCTGTATGATGACAAACATAAAGAGGTTATCAGCAAATGCAAAGTATTGACCAAATATTTGGACAGTAGCATATTTGTTAATCATTTTGGAAAAGCTAAGATCTTTTGTCCAGTAATCATTATGATATAGATACATTAAGATGTTACTTGTTTCAAATTAAATGCAACTCTAAGTGTATTACAGAACTAAGAATGACAATAGCAATGTTTGCGACACATTTACATCTTAACGAACAGAATGGACTATACTTGGACATAATGAACCAAAAGCCTAAGCAATGCCGTCAAAACATGGATTTTCATAAGATACCCCCTCATAGATATGCTCTATATTTTTATGCACAAGTCTGAATTTTGTTAAAGCTAAGTGTGGACTGGGAACCCTGTAAGTCTGTAACAGAACTTATTTCAGAATGGAAATGCGGAACTTCTCTATTACCTGGTGACTTGGTGTTCCATATACCATCTGTGAATAATTTATGTATAGAAGTGACATGTAAAAAACAAGCTTAAGACCAGGGCGGTAACATAAGTCATCGCAGCAAAGCAACCCCCTCCCAAAAAAGAAAAGAAAAAGACGTATTCACTAATCATTACCAAAAGACCTACCTCCATGCACTGACCAGTTTCATCTTTGCCAGTGCACAACCGACCTGCCTTTTCAAGTTCTGGAACCATATCAAGATTTACCTACGTATCAAGATTTCTTTTATTAATCAAACACAAGATCCTTATGTAGTTGCCTATTTATTTAGCCAAAAAAGAAAACAGTTACCTACTTTGTGCAGTCATGATGAAGTTTGCTAGAAGTCAGACAGTTAGTACATGTCGTAAATAGATAAACAACTTTAAACTTAAGCTTTGTGTGTGTGTAAAGAGAGACTTTTGTTTACCACTATATATTTAAGTGAATGGAAGTTGGAAGATCAAACAGTCAATTTGCAAAAGCTAAGTAAAGATGTTCCAAAAATTATTGGCAGTAATATTGGAAGGAGAACCTTATTGCTGCTAGCAGCTTGACCTGAAACTATTGTTTCCGTGAGCTCTGCTAAAGATTTGTCTAAACCTGATAGACATTAAAAGAGTTCAATTGTTATAAAAAAAGATAAAATTTGTATAGAAAAAATTAAAAATACAGAATCCACATTAAAGCAAGAAATGTATAGAATATATTCAAACCTGAACACATGGTACCCCTACCTATTTATATTATAGTTTTTAGAGATAGCTAAAATATCAGCATAGCTATCAACCAAAAGTGAGATTCTTGCACCCAAAGAGGCCCTCCAAGTGAAACAATCAGCAACTTACAAGCTGTTTGAGAAGCAAGAGCTACTGGATCCTCATGTCCGAGAAATTGTTTTTTTTCGACCGACTGAAAGCAGCCCATCTACTAAGTTAAAAGATGTAGCCTACAGCTATAGTCCTAGTCATCAAAAATCTTGGAATACCTACAATGCATCAGAATTTTGACATTAATAGAGTCAATCAGATCATACAACGAGTGATAGTAGTTTGACCAAGCTGCGAAATCATTTACACCTTCCAATAATTCAAAACATAAACTCAAATCAAGTTGTCACAATCAAAGTAAATTGTATATATAGTGTATACATAAGAAAAAATCCATTCAAATGATCGAATTACATATACAACAGTGTCAGTCTACTTCATAAACAACTAAATTACAAAGTCAAATTAAACCTTACAAAATATCAGAGAAACTACATTAAAAAAATCTAATCTCTCATTGACACCTAATTCAATAACTTCACTTAATTTAAAAACAAAATTATATGCAAAATGAAGTGAGAGGGAGCGAGAGAGGGAGCGAGAGGGAGGGGGTAAGAGAGAGAGAAGATAGAGAGAGAGATCAAAAATTACAATAAATGAGGTGAATCACAGTTAACGCCAATTGAAAAATTGGACTTCTCTTTAGTCGATAACAACACCAAGCTTATTTGCTTCACTGTCAATGGAAGTAGCTGATGTGTTTCATGATTCTGCCAATTGAATCATAAACACAATCAATTAGCTTAATTGAATCAATTAGAACTGTAAATAATAAATCGAGAACAAAATAGAAAAATTCAAGGGAGGGAGAGAGAGAAAGATTATTGCAAAATCCGCCAATCTAAAGTATCCTCTGCAACCAATTAACAAAAATCGAAATCTAGGGTTCGACCTAATTTGGATTCGACAATGGAGGTTTTGAAATCTAGGGTTTGAATTTTGGGGTTTGTAAGCTAGGGTTTGAATTTAGGCATTCGAAATAGGGTTCTTGGGTGAGTTTGTGAGTGAGTGAATTAAGGGTTTGAAATTAGTTTGAGGAAATGGTGATTGAGTTTGCGTTTGAGAGCGGGGAAATGAAATGTCTTAAGGGGGAAATGAAAAAAATAAACTGGGAAAATATTTTCAAGTAAGGGGAAAGTGGGGGAAAGAAACATTCGCGTGTTTTTTTATTTTTCTAAAAAGTGGTTGAGACATCCGTTTTAACTACATTTCTTCACGAACTGCAGTTAAAAGAGGTGACTCCAATCACAGTATTTTGTGATAACAAATCTGCTCTACATATTGCTTCTAACCCTATCTTCCATGAGCGAACTAAGCATATCGAAATCGATTACCACTTAGTTCGTCAAAAGATGTAGCAGGGTCTCATTGTTACAGATCATGTTTGTAAGAACCCTAATTTTTGTAATATTTCTTTTATATAATATCATCTGACATTGTCAATTTGGAACCTTTCTAGTCATCCCTGTTGTTTAATGGAATTGATTGTCTGAGAAACTATGTTGTTACATTCACCATGCGAACTGCAATTAAAAGAGGTGACTCCAATCACAGTAGTTTGTGACAACAAATCTGCTCTACATATTGCTTCTAACCCTATCTTCCATGAGCGAACTAAGCATATCGAAATCGATTACCACTTAGTTCGTCAAAATATGTAGCAGGGTCTCATTGTTACTGATCATTTTTGTAAGAACCCTAATTTTTCTAATATTTCTTTTATATAATATCATGTGACATTGTCAATTTGGAACCTTTCTAGTCATCCCTGTTGTTTAATGGAATTGATTGTCTGAGAAACTATGTTGTTACATTCACCATGTAGATAAAGGGAAGGTTGTTGAGGGCAAGAGTCTTATTGTAAGTAAGATTTATAAAACTTAGGACTTGAGAGTTATTGGAGTATTAAAAGATTTATTAGGAATTATGACGAGGAATTATGGATATTCGAGGAATTTACACAATTAAGTACTTAAGGAATTACAAAGGAAATCTCTACGCGACGAAATATTATTACGAGAAATTAATTAAGATACGATACGAATTAAAGATTAAGTGACAAGCATTGGTGGAAGAATAATGATACAAGGAATGATATTGCATGCAAGTCCCATGCAACTAAGTAGTTAGGAAAGCAAACTAGTAATACAAAGTTGACAAGAGGAATAGTAACTAGTTGGCACCATTTTCCAAGGAGACAAGAGGGTATGGTGGCCTATACACTAGGCTTGTACCATGTGAGACATATACACACACTTAATACATATCACCCAACCCTTTACACATTATTCAACCAACACCAAAAGCAAACACAAAAACTCTCTCTTCCTCCCTTATCCAACCTTGCTCTCGGCCAAGCACCATTGGAGGAGAAGAAAAATTATTTTCTTCCACTTCTCTTCACTCTTAATTCAAGGCAAAATTCCTAGGCACTCTACATCATATAAGGAAGGTATACTAAGAATTCCAACCCTTTTCATCCATTAGTTTTCACGATATAAATTGTTAAAGTTTTGATGAATAGTAACAATGTTAAGTTTTCTTTTAGATCTTGGATTATAAGGAGTGTAGGAGCTCATTCAAGGTGTTCTTGAGACTTGTAAGGCATACCCAAGGCTCCTAGATACTCAAGAAGGTATAAAAACCCTAACCCCTCTTGGCCATGTAGTATTTGTGATGTTTAATGTTAGATTCATGATTATTAGTGTGAATCTTGGACATATAAGTGATGGATGATGTAGATCCTGAGTTTAAGTGTTATGGTTGTAATTTTTAAGCTTGTGGTTAGTGTATGTAACTCCATGAATGTTTTAATGTATGATCTTGGTGGTTTAGATGATGGATGTGATGTGTATGTAAGATTCTTGAATGGATAAGTGATATAAGCATGCTGAGATTTTTCCAGGAACTTGAACTGTCTTGTAAGAGGGTTTTGAACCCCAAAATCTTGTCCCCTGAGGTCCTAATATATATTGTTGGAAAGGTATTTAAATTTAGTTTCCAGAAATATAAAGTTCATGACTAGGTGATGTATAGATTTTGAGTTATGGCCTGTGAAGTGAAATGTGTTTCTGGATTCCGGACTGCACTAAATGGTCCCCTTGTGAACCTTGTTTAAACCCCTAAAAATTTATGTATGATCATGGAAAAATTAGAGAAGCTAGTAAATGCAGTGGGGAAGGCTGTCCAAAAAGAATTGAATTAAAATATGTATTTTTCGATTTTATAAAAATGCTAGAGTAAAATTCGCGGAAGGGAAAAAGTCGTTAAGGGAGTGTGATTTAAGGGGTAATGGATATGATTCGGTTATGGTAACCAAATTAAGTCGAATAAGTGATGAGCGTAATCGATTGATGACATGAACCTATAGTGGGGCTAGAGTGTCATAAGACGAAGTCATTAAGTTAATTTTGTACCCCCTAAAACTCCGCAATTAAAGAGATATTGTTAAGGTACTAACGATCGGCTATTGATTATGTATAGATCGTTCCACTCCGCAAGCTCGACCACCCCAACCTCACCAAGGCAAGTTTACTTTTCAAAACTTACATATATAAGGACTTTCACTGTTGTGTTTGTAGTTTTCAATCGCATCATATGTTTATGCTTATTGAAGTATTGATGAAATTGAGATGTATAAGCACATATATGCTTACACCCCTTGAACTTAGAATGAAATGTTTTCTTCGGACAACGAATCTAGCAATAGAGGTCGTAGCAGTCCATATATGCTATTGACCGGGGAGCGGTATATTATTATATCGTAATTAAATTGCGAAAACCCGAAGGGTCATTCGGGAAGTATCGCATACTTAAGTAATTATTTTTATATCATCATAAATACTCAAAAATACCTATCTTGGATTGAAAGCTAATTTAATTTAATCATTATTTTATTACCAATATTAAATCTTAAAATACCATTTATTAGTTATTGTTCATTATTTAAAGACAAAGCTAATCCAAGATACCTTTAGCACGTTCAAACTCGAACTCTTTCGAACTCAAAACATTTTTGAAAAACCCCGGTCAGGTTTTGCTTCTTGTACGATTTCAAGAATCATCGGTCGACTGATGTCGGACCTCAATTACTCAGTTTTCAATCAAAATAAAGTTTTTAAAAGAAAAAGAAAAAGGGACTCTGGCAGGTGTGGGAACCGTTGACGAACGATTCTCGGGATGTGTAAGCGGCCGTGAGCCAGGCAGTCCATCAATTGTTATTCCGGCCCAGGTGTTGCCGAAGGATGATTACGGATGTAGTTTTCATCGAGGGTGATTACGGATGTAGTTTTCACCCGGGGATAGTTACGGATGTAGTTTCTATCCTTCTATCGGTAGAGAAGACCCGCGGATTATTGGACTTGGATGTGGCGACTGATCATCGTCAATCCCTGTCAGGTTTTATGTTTTCTTTAAGTCCCATTCCTCCATTTTGGAAAAATGCTCTAACACTGCTTCTTAGGCTTATGTGCCAAGTTGCTGATAGTGTTCTATTTTGATGAGAAAGATGTTGACTCTATGCAGTATCTAGAACTGCAAGTTTATTTTGAAAAGAAGGGCACATATTGGTGCACCTTCGAAATTTATCAACAATGACAAGTGATTTTATAACTGATTGATACAAACGAGTTTAATAACTGCTAAACATATGTAATGTTATATTGCTTACCTTATAAATATATTTCTTGCTGAGCTATAGTTGCTCACTCTTGCTTGTTTTCAAATTTTACAAACACAACAGCTAGGAGAAATGGCAAGACCTAGACAGACTGCCCGAAAGCAGGTGACTAGACCCGAGGCAGCAGTTGAGATTCCACCGGTAGGCCCCATTAGCCGGATTGGTTGGCAACTTTTTTTAGTACGTTTTATTTATAAGTATGACCTGTGCAAAGCAGTGTACCGTAACAAACATTCAAGCCGCCAACTTCGCTTCTTATCGAAGTGTTGTTGATAGCATAAATGCTATTTAATTCGGTCTGTAATAACTCTGAAACTTTTACTTCTGCTTAATCAATTGTGTGACGTTTCTGAGACTCTAACCTGTGTGTGTGTGTGTGTGCGGTGTGAGTTTATTGTGGGGTCGATGGCTGTTTTATATATTATGTGCAAGAACATGTATGTTATTAATGGAAAATGGACTGTGAGCGCCTAGATCTCCGACCCCGGATCTGGGGGCATCACAGAAATGGTATCAGAGCGAGGTTACAGTTCTCAGAAATGATAGTAATTTAAGAAATCAACCATAATAATAATAACAATAATAATAACCCTAATAACAACCCTAATAATACTTAGAACTCTCATCGAGTTTGCAGTCGGGTTATCGGATATAGCCCTGACTTTAAGGCCCGTGAGGGAACTACTCCTTAAACCTTTCTTTATGGTTACTGACCCACCTTATTTCCCTTGTGTAGATGGAGGAGATACCAGACCCTGAGGCCTTTGAGAGAGAGCATGATGAGGCACTGATGCGAGATACCGAGGATCCTGAGGAGGATATGGGTGCTGACTCTGAGCTTGGCCCCTCGATTACGCTGATAGGAGATACTGAAGATGAGGATCCCGTTGAGGAGCCCTTTGAGCCTGAGCCTGTTACCCCATCTCCTGTAGCTACTGATGAGGAGAGTGTGAGATCCGGTGAGGGCCGTGTTGTGTCACCCCTACCTTCTCCGCAGTCATCGAGCCCTGTTTCATCGGACGATGACTCCGAGGATGATACTTCTAGCGAGGAGGAGCTTGACCCTACCCCTGCTCCTGCTCCTGCTACTGCTCCTGCTACTGCACCTGCTCCTGTTCCTGTCATACCACCCCCGCCGATGGACCTACCCCCAGTGTCGGGCACTGAGCACGCCTACGTGGTGCAGTTCCTGACCCGAGAATTGCTTTCTACAGAGGCCAGACTTAATGAGGCGAGGCGGGCACTAGTGGAGGAGCGCGAGGCGCGATTGAGGATTCGGGCTGAGATGAGGACTGCTGTTGCTAGGAGGACTAGGGCTCGACTCCATAGGAATGAGAGGAGGAGTCGCGAGAGGATTCTTGGTTTAGGGATCCGCGGGGGCGGAGTGATCCAGGCTAGGGATGCTAGGCGTGTTGTGCGTCGTGCATTTTCCCGAGTGAGAACCTTGCTCCATCGTGGTGCGGCCCCATGATGTGTTACTGATAGCTCAGTCCTCTAGGTTCAGATGACATTAGTGTGTCGATTTTGCGAGATAGTTGACTTGTGTAGTGGTATCCTTTCTGACCAGTGGATGAGTAGACTGACCTACAGATATGTAGATGTGACTTCGGATATTATGTACGGATGTAGCCCTACTTTTGTGTAGCCTTGACTATTCAGATGATGTACTTGTTATTGTTCCACTTTTGCTAGACTTTGACATCGGAACTATGTATTAGGCTCTAACATCCAAACTTTGTGATAACCCTTGTACCGTACTTATTTAGTTTCAGTTTCCTTGATATTGTCTCAACTGCCTTACTTTCCGATGCCATGCTTTACTGTTTTGATATACAACTGTGAATATATACAATTGCTAAAAACCACAAATGCAACCATGCTGTTTCAAATTTACGATATGTGATTTCAAATTGTTCTCTACAAATTTCCAAAATGTTCCTACAATTTTTAAAATAAATTTTTTTCAAAAAAAAAATAAAATTTTGAGGTTTCGAAATCTTGAAAACTCCTGCAAATGTTTTCGCATCCCATAGAGATTTTTCCCCAAAAATGTTTTAACGTTTTATCTCCAGCATCGGGTTATTAAAACTTTTGCAACTTCCACCCTATGAGGAGGAACGATACGTTCCTGACCCGTGTAAACGCTGTCAGGTGATTAGAAAACCCTAACCCATTTCTTGTTTCATTATCAGAATCATGCCACCCAGAAGAATGAACACTCGAGCTCACCCGGTCAGTTCTGAAGGCCAGGATAGCCACCATGGGACCGGAGGCCACCAGAACTGTGAAGGGGAGAATGTGAACCTGAGTGAGGATGAGGGCAACGATCATAACTTGTTTGATGACTCTGAGTATGACGAAGAAGAAGCTGGTGATGACACCCGAGAGGTGGAACATCCAAGGGGAGGCCCTATGGAACAGTTCATGGAACTACTTAGGCAGAACTTGGACCGTCCCCCGGTTCAGCAACCACCCCACAATGCTAATGCAAATGCTTTCCGGAACTTCAAATCCCTGAAACCCCCAGAATTTAAAGGAACTGCCGATCCAGTCGAGGCAAGAGCCTGGCTGAAGGAAATGGAAAAATCTTTCGAGATACTAGGTGTCGCTGAGGAGCAGAAGACTGTTTTCGCCACTTACCTTCTGAAGGGTGAGGTAAACTATTGGTGGGAAGCTAAGAAGAATTTGGAAGGAAGAGGTGTGGTGACCTGGGAGAGGTTTAGCGAGCTGTTCTTGGAAAAGTACTTTCCTAGGTTCATGGAGACACAAATGGAGCTGAAGTTTTTGGAACTAAAGCAAGGTAACATGACGGTGGCCGAGTATGAGGCCAAATTTACTGAGTTGTCGAGGTTTGTGCCGGAATATGTGAACTCTGAGGCAAAGAGGGCCCGAAGGTTTCAATTGGGGCTAAAGCAATGGATTTAGAATCGTGTGGCGGTTCTTGAGCTGACAGACTATGCCACCCTGGTGCAGAAAGCATCAATTGTTGAGGCTGGGAGTGAACAGATGCAGAAGGAGAGGGAAGGAAAGAAGAGGAAGTTTGATAGTCGAAAGGGAAACTCTGCTGGTGGGAGCTTTCCGAGCAAATTTAAGCGAGGGACGATGTCCCAACCCAGCGGAAACTTTGGAACCAAGAGAGCTGAAAGTTGGAGTGTGGGCCAGAGCGGCCGACCACAGGGATCGTCTTACTCTACCCCATCCCGAGCCCTACCCCCAGATTGTAATAAATGTGGAAGGAAACATGCGGGCGTGTGTAACCTACAGGATGTAAAGTGCTTCAAGTGTGGGCTGATAGGACATTATGCTAACGCCTGTCGAGGAACTAGTAACAACCCCAGTGCCGGAGGTAATTGCTTCAAGTGTGGGAAACCAGGGCACCGAATGAGGGAATGTATGTCCTCTGGGCCAGCTGCATCGAGAGTGAGTGGAACTGCTTCTAACAAGGCCCCTTCTGCAAGAACTTTTAACATGACGGTGCAAGATGCCGTGAGGAACACGGATGTGATTTCAGGTACTCTACTACTCAACTCAGTTAAGGCAAATGTTTTATTTGATTCGGGAGCTACCAACTCTTTCATATCTCTAGATTTTGTATGTCAGTTAGGCCTTAAAACTGAACCATTGAAAGACAGACTGCAAGTAGAGATAGCTAATCATGAAATTATCCCTGTTAGCCAAGTATGTCCAGGTTGTGACCTAGAAATAAGAGGGCGACATTTTCGGGTAGATTTAATACCTTTTAAACTAGGAGAGTTTGACGTAATAGTAGGTATGGATTGGTTAACGACCCACGGAGCCCAGATTGATTGTGTAAGGAAGAAAGTAAGTTTGAAACTGCCAGGGGACGAGGAAGTAGTGTTTAGTGGAAAACGGCAAAACCAAAAGTTCCTGACTATGATTTAAGCTAAGAAGCTGTTACGTAAAGGATGCGAAGCCTATTTAGCCTATGTGAAGGATACCAAGAAGGAGGCACCAAACATACAGGAAATCCCTATCGTTAATGAGTTCGCGGACGTATTTCCGGATGATCTTCCCGGACTACCACCTGATAGAGACATCGAGTTCGCTATAGACTTAGTTCCGGGTACGGCCCCAATTTCGAAGGCCCCATATCGGCTAGCCCCAGTGGAGATGAAAGAGCTGGCCACTTAGTTACAAGAGTTGTTGGATAAAGGGATGATAAGACCTAGTGTGTCACCGTGGGGAGCCCCGGTGTTATTCGTGAAAAAGAAGGATGGTAGTATGAGATTATGTATAGACTACAGGGAGTTGAACGAGGCGACTATAAAGAATAAATATCCCTTGCCCAGGATAGATGACCTGTTTGATTAATTAAAGGATGCAGTTTATTTTTCTAAAATCGATTTGAGGACCGGGTACCACCAGTTAAGGATTAAGCTAGAAGATATACCAAAGACGGCCTTTCGCACCCGGTACGGACACTATGAGTTCCTAGTGATGTCATTTGGGTTAACGAATGCCCCTGCAGCTTTCATGGACTTAATGAATCGAGTCTCAAGAAGTACTTGGACAAGTGTGTTATAGTCTTCATCGATGACATCTTGATTTATTCCAAGACGAAAGAAGAACATGCGGAGCACTTGAGGATTGTATTGGGAGCATTGAGAGAAGAAAAGTTGTATGCTAAGTTCTCGAAGTGTGAATTTTGGTTGAAGGAAGTTCTGTTCTTAGGGGATGTGATTAGCGAACAAGGCATTCTAGTGGACCCAGCCAAAATAGAGGCTATGTCAAATTGGGAGAGACCAACCACTCCGATAGAGGTGAGAAGTTTTATAGGGTTGGCTGGCTACTATAGGAGATTTGTCCAAGACTTTGCCAAGATAGCAGCCCCTTTGACCCGACTAACTCGCAAGACTGAGAAGTTTGTTGTGGATTGAAAAATGCGAAGAGAGCTTCCAAGAGTTGAAAAAGAGGTTGGTGACAGCACCAGTACTAGCCCTACCTGATGATAAGGGTGATTTTGTGATTTATAGCGACGCATCCCATAAAGGTTTAGGGTGTGTGCTTATGCAGCACGGTAAAGTGATTGCTTATGCGTCCAGACAACTTAAGGAGTACGAGATAAGATACCCCACCCATGATTTGGAATTAACGGCGATAGTTTTCGCTTTGAAGATCTGGAGACATTATCTTTGCGGAGAAAAGTGTGAAACTACACGGATCACAAGAGATTAAAGTACATATTCACTAAGAAAGAGTTAAACATGAGGCAGAGGAGATGGCTAGAGCTAATCAAAGATTATGATTGTGAGATTCATTATCACCCAGGGAAGGCCAACGTGGTGGCCGATGCACTTAGTCGAAAGGAGAAACTCAAGATGATAACGTCAGTGGACGAATTGATCAAGGATCTTGAGAAATTGGAGATTGAAGTGAGGTTACCAGGAAATGGACAAGAGAGTCTAATGGAAATAAGAGTCCAACCACCGCTATTGGAAAAGATTAAGTTATGCCAGGAAAAGAAGATAGAAGAAGAAAAGAATTCGATGGAGAAAATTTTGACTGGCGAGGAAATTAAGTGTGAGAAGGACGGGAATGGAATTATGAGGTACGCATCTAGGATATGGATCCCGAACGTTCAGGAATTAAAAGACGAGATTTTGCAAGAGGCTCATAGTTCAAGTTACTCAATTCACCCTGGAGGCACTAAGATGTATAGAGATCTGAGGGAATACTATTGGTGGCCAAATATGAAGAAGGACGTGGCAGAGTGGGTAAGTAAATGCTTGACATGTCAAAGAGTAAAGGCCGAACACCAGAGGCCCAGTGGATTGTTGCAACCTTTAGAGATACCCGAGTGGAAGTGGGAGCATATTGCGATGGACTTTGTGGTCGGACTACCAAGGACCAAGACTAATCATGATGCCATTTTGGTAATTATCGATAGATTGACCAAGTCAGCACATTTTCTTCCAATCAACGAGAGGTACACTGTCGACAAGCTGGCGGATATTTACTTAAAGGAGATTGTGGTTAGGCATGGGGTTCCGATGAGCATTGTATCAGATAGAGACCCAAGATTCAACTCCAGGTTCTGGAGAAGTTTTCAGGATTGTGTAGGGACCAAGTTGAACATGAGTACTGCATACCATCCCCAATCAGGCTGACAAAGTGAGAGAACCATCCAGACCATAGAGGACATGTTGAGAGTATGTGCCATCGATTTTAATGGAAGTTGGGATGACCACTTGCCGTTGATCGAATTTTCCTACAACAACATTTACCATGCGAGTATAGGAATGCCCCCATATGAAGCTTTATAAGGACGAAGATGTCGGTCTCCCTTGTGTTGGGAAGAAGTTGGAGAGCGGAAGATATTAGGGCCTGAACTGGTCCAATAGACAAGAGAAACTATCGAGCTCATAAGAGGACGGCTGGTAGCGGCCCAAGACAGACAGAAGAAGTATGCGGACCAGTCCCGCAAGGACAAAGAATATGAGGTAGGAGAATTTGTGATGTTAAAGGTATCACCGTGGAAGGGATTGATGAGATTTGGTAAGAAAGGGAAGCTAAGCCCGAGATTTATCGGACCTTTTGAGATCTTGAGACGAGTTGGAAAGTTAGCCTATGAATTGGCTTTACCCCCAAGCTTACAGCAAGTACATAATGTGTTCCATGTGTCCATGCTACGACCCTACCATACCGACTTCCGACATGTGATAGAATATGACCAAGTGGATCTGCAACCAGACTTAACATATGTGGAGCAACCCGTAGAAGTCATGGATAGAAAAGAACAGGTGTTGAGGAACAAGGTTGTCAAACTAGTGAGAGTTTTGTGGAGGAACCAGAATGTCGAAGAATCAACATGGGAACTAGAGAGCACGATGCGTGAAAAGCACCCCCAACTGTTTTCAACCTGATTCTGGGACGGAATCCTTTTAAGGAGGGGAGGCTGTAAGAACCCTAATTTTTGTAATATTTCTTTTATATAATATCATGTGACATTGTCAATTTGGAACCTTTCTAGTCATCCCTGTTGTTTAATGGAATTGATTGTATGAGAAACTATGTTGTTACATTCACCATGTAGATAAAGGGAAGGTTGTTGAGGGCAAGAGTCTTATTGTAAGTAAGATTTATAAAACTTAGGACTTGAGAGTTATTGGAGTATTAAAAGATTTATTAGGAATTATGACGAGGAATAATGGATATTCGAGGAATTTACACAATTAAGTACTTAAGGAATTACAAAGGAAATCTCTACGCGACGAAATATTATTACGAGAAATTATTTAAGATACGATACGAATTAAAGATTAAGTGACAAGCATTGGTGGAAGAATAATGATACAAGGAATGATATTGCATGCAAGTCCCATGCAACTAAGTAGTTAGGAAAGCAAACTAGTAATACAAAGTTGACAAGAGGAATAGTAACTAGTTGGCACCATTTTCCAAGGAGACAAGAGGGTATGGTGGCCTATACACTAGGCTTGTACCATGTGAGACATATACACACACTTAATACATATCACCCAACCCTTTACACATTATTCAACCAACACCAAAAGTAAACACAAAAACTCTCTCTTCCCCCCTTATCCAACCTTGCTCTCGGCCAAGCACCATTGGAGGAGAAGAAAAATTATTTTCTTTCACTTCTCTTCACTCTTAATTCAAGGCAAAATTCCTAGGCACTCTACATCATATAAGGAAGGTATACTAAGAATTCCAACCCTTTTCATCCATTAGTTTTCAAGATATAAATTGTTAAAGTTTTGATGAATAGTAACAATGTTAAGTTTTCTTTTAGATCTTGGATTATAAGGAGTGTAGGAGCTCATTCAAGGTGTTCTTGAGACTTGTAAGGCATACCCAAGGCTCCTAGATACTCAAGAAGGTATAAAAACCCTAACCCCTCTTGGTCATGTAGTATTTGTGATGTTTAATGTTAGATCCATGATTATTAGTGTGAATCTTGGACATATAAGTGATGGATGATGTAGATCTTGAGTTTAAGTGTTATGGTTGTGATTTTTAAGCTTGTGGTTAGTGTATGTAACTCCATGTATGTTTTAAAGTATGATCTTGGTGGTTTAGATGATGGATGTGATGTGTATGTAAGATTCTTGAATGGATAAGTGATATAAGCATGCTGAGATTTTTCCAGGAACTTGAACTGTCTTGTAAGAGGGTTTTGAACCCCCAAATCTTGTCCCCTGAGGTCCTAATATATATTGTTGGAAAGGTATTTTAATGTAGTTTCCAGAAATATAAGGTTCATGACTAGGTGATGTATAGATTTTGAGTTATGGCCTGAGAAGTGAAATGTGTTTCTGGATTCCGGACTGCACTAAATGGTCCCCTTGTGAACCCTTTTTAAACCCCTAAAAATTTATGTAGGATCATGGAAAAATTAGAGAAGCTAGTAAAGGCAGTGGGGAAGGCTACCCAAAAAGAATTGTATTAAAATATCTATTTTTCGATTTTATAAAAATGCTAGAGTAAAATTCGCGAAAGGGAAAAAGTCGTTAAGGGAGTGTGATTTAAGGGGTAATGGATATGATTCGGTTATGGTAACCAAATTAAGTCGAATAAGTGACGAGCGTAATCGATTGATGACATGAACCTATAGTGGGGCTAGAGTGTCATAAGACGAAGTCATTAAGTTAATTTTGTACCCCTTAAAACCCCGCAATTAAAGAGATATTGTTAAGGTACTAACGATCGGCTATTGATTATGTATAGATCGTTCCACTCCGTAAGCTCGACCACCCCAACCTCACCAAGGCAAGTTTACTTTTCAAAACTTACATATATAAGGACTTTCACTGTTGTGTTTGTAGTTTTCAATCGTATCATATGTTTATGCTTATTGAAGTATTGATGAAATTGAGATGTATAAGCACATATATGCTTGCACCCCTTGAACTTAGAATGAAATGTTTTCTTCGGACAACGACTCTAGCAATAGAGGTCGTAGCGGTCCATATATGCCATTGACCGGGGAGCGGTATATTATTATATCGTAATTAAATTTCGAAAATCCGAAGGGTCATTCGGGAAGTATCGCATACTTAAGTAATTATTTTTATATCATCATAAATACTCAAAAATACCTATCTTGGGTTGAAAGCTAATTTAATTTAATTATTATTTTATTATCAATATTAAATATTAAAATACCATTTATTAATTATTGTTCATTATTTAAAGACAAAGCTAATCCAAGATACCTTTAGCACTTTCAAACTCGAACTCTTTCGAACTCAAAACATTTTCGAAAACCCCCGGTCAGGTTTTGCTTCTTGTACGATTTCAAGAATCATCGGTCGACTGATGTCGGACCTCAATTACTCAGTTTTCAATCAAAATCAAGTTTCTAAAAGAAAAGAAAAAGGGACTCTGGCAGGTGTGGGAACCGTTGACGAACGATTCCCGGGATGTGTAAGCGGCAGTGAGCCAGGCGGTCCATCAATTGTTATTCCGGCCCAGGTGTTGCCGAAGGATGATTACGGATGTAATTTTCATCGAGGGTGATTACGGATGTAGTTTTCACCAGGGGATAGTTACGGATGTAGTTTCTATCCTTCTACCGGTAGAGAAGACCCGCGGATTATTGGACTTGGATGTGGCGACTGATCATCGTCAATCCCTGTCAGGTTTTATGTTTTCTTTAAGTCCCATTCCTCCATTTTGGAAAAATGCTCTGACACTGCTTCTTAGGCTTATGTGCCAAGTTGCTGATAGTGTTCTATTTTGATGAGAAAGATGTTGACTCTATGCAGTATCTAGAACTGCAAGTTTATTTTGAAAACAAGGGCACGTATTGGTGCACCTTCGAAATTTATCAACAATGACAAGTGATTTTATAACTGATTGATACAAACGAGTTTAATAACTGCTAAACATATGTAATGTTATATTGCTTACCTTATACATATATTTCTTGCTGAGCTATAGTTGCTCACTCTTGCTTGTTTTCAAATTTTACAAACACAACAGCTAGGAGAAATGGCAAGACCCAGAAAGACTGCCCGAAAGTAGGTGACTAGACCCGAGGCAGCAGTTGAGATTCCACCGGTAGGCCCCATTAGCCGGATTGGTTGGCAACTTTTGTTATTACGTTTTATTTATAAGTATGACATGTGCAAAGCAGTGTACCGTAACAAACATTCAAGCCGCCAACTTCGCTTCTTATCGAAGTGTTGCTGGTAGCATAAATGCTATTTAATTCGGTCTGTAATAACTCTGAAACTTTTACTTCTGCTTAATCAATTGTGTGACGTTTCTGAGACTCTAACCTGTGTGTGTGTGTGTGTGCGGTGTGAGTTTATTGTGGGGTCGATGGCTGTTTTATATATTATTTGCTAGAACAGGTATGTTATTAATGGAAAATGGACCGTGAGCACCTAGATCTCCGACCCCGGATCTGGGGGCGTCACAATGTTCCTACTTCTGAGCAGCCAGCAGACCATTTTACTAAATCATTATGCTCAGCTCAGCTGCTATTTTTACTCTCTAAGTTAGGAGTTTGTAACTTGTTTTTAACTCCTAACTTGCGGAAGGATGTTAAGTATACATCTCCATCACAGTCACCTCAGCATATTAGTCAGCCACATGAGCCATCTCAGCATATTAGTCAGCCATAGCCAGCTCAGAGACAGCTGCAGGATGACAGCCTGTGAAGTTAGTTATAGAAATAGACTTGTATAGAGGTAGAGTATATAACGTGAATGTAACAGGATAATTTGACATCTATTTTCATTTTCAATGTAATTCAGTTTTTCCTCTCTCTCTCTCTCTCTGTCTGTCTGTCTCTCTCTCGCTCATTCACAATTTGTATCATACGTTTCTTGTTCACTTCTTTTCGTGTGGCTTCTCCTGCAACCCAAAATTTGTCAACCCCTCTTGTGTCAATTTGATTTATCAAGTTTATGGTAATGCGTAACAAGCAACGGGCCATTCGTATCTTTTTCAAGCATCAACTTTAGCAACATGTTTATCAGTGTGCTCAGTGCAGCGTTAAATTGCTAAAAACTTTCCTCCTGTATGAAGAAGTTGTGCTGAATTGCTTTTGTATGCCTCTGCGTTTATGATTTTCAGGGCACGTGACTTGTGACTGCATCTTGCAAGTTGTCCTTTCTTCCGAAAGTTTGCCGCTAATGTCTCAAACTATACCAAAAATTAACATGCCTTTGATTTTTTTCTTTTATACATCTCCTACTTCTTCTTTACTTTTCTTTTATATAAGCTGCTGCACCACGCTTTGTTTACTGTAGACTCTGCTTTTTTACCACGCCACTATTCTGATTTGCATATTTTCCAAACTGTTTTTCTCTCTCTCTTAAATCTTAATTACGCAATCTTACTTGACTGGTAACTTTTTCTTCTTGCTGTTAGCACTATTGTCGCCTCACAAGCATCAGACCTCCATACAAGTTTTAGAACGCACCTGAATTTGCTCGGTAACAAGTCTCAAGATCTTAATGTTCCTCTACTAACTCTATCTTGGATAGTTGGAAGCCAAATATCTTTCTTTTAGATGTATAATTTTTTATTTTTTTTACTTGCATGGGCATGACCCAGCAAGCTTGTCAGCTTGTGCTTCTATCAAATGTTCTCTGTTTCTTCAATTCTTTTAACTCTAGCTGATCTCTTTTCATATGAGATACATTTGCTCTACATATTCGAGATAGAGTTCATATAGTTATCCCAGATCCTCTTCTTTTGCAAACTGGTGTGTCTTAGGTGTTCCATTTTAGTTTGTTGCGACAAGCTCTAGCATTATCGTTGATATATCTTTCTTATAACAACTTGCTTTTGGCTTTGTTAATATTGGTTGCCTCCATGCTCGAGTTTTGAACTTCAGTGGGAGACAGTGTTGTTAGTCACAGAGGCATGCCTGAATACATCTAATATCAAGCCTAAGTTATTTGTAATGCTATGCATTACTTACATGACCTCTTAACTGAGGGAACCTCTAGTTGTAGAGTTTCTACTGGTTTTGTACTTATAATAGGCATCAAATTCTAGCTATGTAACTGTACCTATTAAGTTAAGAATAATGCTTGAAAGAAGTTCCAAGGTTCATGCCTCAAGCAAGGAGATAAAGACTGCCAAATAATCACAGTTGGGATTTGAAGAAATGAAGAATTTGCCTAAGTACCAATTCGAGAAGTACATTTATCTATTCGAGAAGTCTAGCATTCGAGAAGTCAGGGGTTCGATATCTCAGAAGACACTATTCGATATCTCTGAATACACTGTTCGATATCTCAGAGATTCGATATTTCTATTACTCTGTTCGAGAACTCAAGGAGTCAACAGGTCAAAGGTGATATTCGAGTTCTCAAAAGGGTCAACAAGTCAAAGCTACATTCGATATCTCAAAGACTCAAGATGCTATTCGACATCTCAGGGATTCAATATGTCAAAATGCTCTATTCGATATCTCAAGGACTCCCAGATAAAAGAGCTATTCGAGAAGTGATTCGATATGTCAATATAACACTATTCGAGAACTCAGAGTTATCGATTAAGTCAATTCTAGTTCTCGAATCACTCACTTAGCCACTTCTCGAATACATTCTTGAAGACAAAATACTGAAGAATTGTACAAGTCATAAACCTACAACAAGCCAAGACGCTTTATTTGACTATGTACTATAAAGCACGTTGGAAAGCCTACAAAGAAGCTTGGAGAGATAAGTCAAGGGACAAGGAGCTAAAGAAGTGGATCTGAACTGGCTTTGCAAAGACAAATCTGTAACCGTTTGGACTCTTACTCAAATAAGATAGACAGACTGGAAAGTATTTTGTTTACCTACCTTATTTGTAGTAAGTAGGTGTATCCATGTCTATAAGGATACAGCCTCACTTCCTTAGTAGAGAAGTTTTTAAGATACATCACAAGAAATATCTCTCTGAGTAAAACGAAGCTGAGAATACTATCATTTGTATTCACAGATTGTAGCAAGATCTTTATCTAATAAAATATTAGATTAAAGTAATATTGTGTTGTGTTTGTCTTTGTTATCCGCACTTACATATCTCACACACTCAACACATATCTTGCTGCAAAGATTCAAGAACGAAGAAAAGTTCAAGAATCCATTCACCCCCCCTCTGTATTCTTTTACTATATTCAATACTCAACAAGTGGTATCAGAGCAGGTTGTTTAATCTAAATAGAAAACGATCATGAGTTCGAATACACCAAAGACTACAGGTACGGTAAAGGTCCCTAAGTTCGACAAAGACAATTACAACCTCTGGAAAATAAAAATGCTGTTGTTCATCAAAGCTGCCAATCCTCTCTACCCTGACATCCTCAAGAATGGTCCATTTGTACCACAACAAGAAATTGATGAATCTACAGTGGGCACAATAGTCATTCCTAGATCATATGTTCCAAAAGAGCCATCCAAATGGACGGACTCAGAGAAGGAAAAGGTTGCCCTAGACAGTCATCTCATGTTGCTGATCATAGACTCCATGGATATATCGATGTTTGCCGACATAGCATCATGCACATTAGCCAAGGACATATGGAACCACATCGAGGTGTTATGTGAAGGGACAGAGGAGGTAAGAGAAAATAGGAAACAGATACTGGTCACACAGTATGAGGCTTTTATGGCACAGTCCAAAGAAAGTATTACTGATATGTTTGAGAGAATTCACAAGCTGGTGACTGAGCTTCAAATGAATGGGAAGGTTTACAGCACTAAGGAATTAAACATGAAGTTTCTACTATCTGCACCAAACCATCTAGAG
Organism: Saposhnikovia divaricata; assembly: GCA_036435485.1. Taxonomy (NCBI): domain Eukaryota; kingdom Viridiplantae; phylum Streptophyta; class Magnoliopsida; order Apiales; family Apiaceae; genus Saposhnikovia; species Saposhnikovia divaricata. Next base: position 66,643,576 of record CM071598.1, read on the forward strand.
CAAAGGGTCATATCTCTAAGAGAAAGAGATTTGAACAAAGTCACATATGATGTGCTCTATGGGGTTTTAAAGACTCATGAGCTTGAGCTGCTTCAAAAGAGGGCCATCCAAGCCAACCAAGGGAGAATGATAAACACATCCTGTGCCTTGATTGTCAACAAATCTGTTCAAGACCTAGAAGCATCTACAAGTCAGCTGAGAATAGAAGAGATAGTAGATGATGAAGAAACTGAAGAAGAAGTGACTGAACCTGTTGACGAAAAGGAAGAAGATGTGTTCTACACTCTTAAAGAGTTGGATGCCATGGAAAACACTTCATATGCTTTTATGGCTAGAAAATTCCCAAACATCAGATTTAAGAGGAATCAGCCCTTCAAGCCTAGATCTCAAAATCATTCATTCAACAAGAGCAAGGCACCTGTGAAAGCAAACAAAAATAGATTCAAAACCAGCTATGTGGATAGGTCATCTGTGAGATGTTATAGATGCAATGACCTAGGGCATTTTACGAGTGAATGCAAGAAGCCTAAAAAGAAGGATAAGGAGTTTCTTGAGCTTTAAGCCAAGTATGAGGCTCTGCTAAAGAAGCATACACCAGGTAAGGCCTACATAGCTGAAGGGAAGTGTTGGGATGATTCTGATAGTGATGGAGAAGAACAAGAATTCTGCAACTATGCCTTGCTGGCCAACTCCAAGGAAGAACCATCTGCATCAGACTCTCAGGTACCATCCCTCACTACCATAGACATGTTTGTTTCTGAATACAAATCTATGGTTGAACAACTATCTGTTGAAATGTTTAATATTCATACTAGTATGACTGCTGCTAATGAAAGAATTGCTAAACTGTCTACTAAGAATGAACTGTTGAACAAAAGAAATGAGGAACTAGAACTAACTTCTATGCAAGTAGAAAACCTTAAACAAGAAATTGAGTATCTAAAGAATAAGGTTCTATGTGCTAGTCAAGTTGAGAAAGCTCTTAGGGATGAACTAGCTGAAAATGAATTTAAATTGAAAACATTTAAGAATTCCTCTAGTCTATTGTAGTCCTACCATGAGAAAAATCTAGCTAGACCTAAGGTTGCCATTGGACTTGATTATGACACTCTTAAACAGAGGAAAGGCTATGCAGTCATTGAAGATGACATTGTTGTTCAAGAGGAAGTGCCTCAGGTTTTGAAAAAGACTGAGACCCCAATATTTAAAACACCAACACTTGAGATTGATGAGGATGCCTTACTCATTAAGCAAATGTTGTATGATGAAGATAAGGCACAATCAAATGAATAACAAGCATCCTCTAAGAGTGAGAATGTCAAAACCAAAGCCAAAAAGCCAGTAGGAGGTAGACCTAGACCTGAGAAATTTGTGAAGTTTGTTTCAGCTGGGAATAATGAGTTTGAAAAGAAAGTGGCTAAAAAGAAACAAAACAGGAATGGCAAATTAGGGATTAACAAGGACAACAACTATGCTTATGTGCCAAATGCCCCTAGGAAATTTTGTCAAAACTGTTTTAGCACTAATCATTTAACTCATGCATGCAAGAAACCATCTGGTAGTGTTGCTAAACCATTCTATGATTGCTCTGTGCCTTTAAGACATAGAGACTCTCCTTTCTATGATAAACATGATTGTATGCCATGTAACATGAATGTAATGACTAGTTATTTTAATTTGAGAAGACAATTCATGGAAGGTTGCATCAGTCACAATGTTCACACACACTACACAAGAACAAAGTCTTCGAGTCCTCCTAAAGTTAGGAAGGTACCTCTGTCACCTAAGTCTAAGAACCCTGATTCTAAGACTTCTAACAGTGACAAGAAGACTAACATCAAGAAAATTGATAAGCATGCTGTTTATGATAAAACTGTTGCTAAGCCACATGGACCTAAACTTGTTTGGGTACCAAAGAAGAAGTAATACCTTTGTGTTTGCAGGGCAAAGAAAGTGAAAAGAAGGTCATGTGGATTTTGGACAGTGGATGCTCAAACCATATGACTGGTGATATGGCCCTGCTATCACAGTATGAGGAGAAGGCTGGCCCAATTGTTGCTTTTGGAGATGACAGCATTGACAACACATTGGGATATGGCAAGTTGGAAATTGGAAATGTCATCATTGAAAATGTAGCACTGGTCAAGGGGCTCAAGCACAATCTACTGAGTGTTGGTCAATTTACTGACAGAGGCTTCAAAGTGAATTTTGACAAAGATGAATGTTTGATCACCCACAAGAAGACTGGTGACTTTGCTCTATCTGGAGTAAGGAAAGGAAGCCTGTTTGTAGCCAATATGAACTCTGCAAACAAGGACAAAATTTGTTGCTTTTACTCAAAAGCATCAAATGAAGATAGTTGGTTGTGGCACAAGAAGCTATCACACTTGAACTTCAAAGGCATTAATTCTTTAGTCAAAAGGGAGATAGTGAGAGGCATTCCCACACTTGAATTCTGTCAAGAAGGAGTGTGTGAGGCTTGTCAAAAAGGAAAAATGAAAAGATCAAGCCACAAGTCAAAGACAGTGACATCAATAACTAAGCCCCTACAACTAATTCATATGGACTTGTTTGGGTCTGTCAATATTGTGTCACTAGGAAGAAAGAAGTATGCTCCAGTGATGGTTGATTATTTCACAAGGTATACATGGGTAGAATTTCTGGCATCAAAGGATGAGGCTCTACAAGTAATCATTGAGCATAAAAAGAAAATTGACAAGGAAGCAAAGGCCAACAATGCAAGTGTGATTGCATTAAGAAGTGATAATGGAACAGAGTTCAGAAATGCCATGCTTGAAGCATTCTGCAAAGAGAATGGTATTTCTCAACAATTCTCAGCTCCAAGGACTCCACAACAAAATGGAGTTGTTGAGAGAAAGAATAGAACTCTGATTGAGGCTGCTAGAACAATGTTGCTTGATGCAAAGATTCCTACATGTTTTTGGGCTGAGGCTGTGAGCACTGCATGCTATATCCAAAACAGAACCCTCATCAACAAAAACACTGGAAAGACACCTTACAACTTTATGACTGGAAAGAAGCCTACTATAAAGTATGTTCATACTTTTGGAAGCAAATGCTTTGTGTTAAAAGACAATTCAGAATATGTTGGAAAGTTTGATGCAAAAGCATTTGAAGGAATTTTTCTTGGTTACTCTATGGAAAGAATTGCATACAAAGTTTATGTCATCAGTCAAAAGAAAGTTATGGAAAGCACAGATGTGACATTTGATGACAGCAAACTACGTGGATTAGAAGAAGCCAATGATGAAGATAAAGATCCTTTGAAGTTTGACAATCTAGATGATTCTGATGAGGGGATTGAAACTGAATTTGAGCCCACAATCCAACAAACTCAAGTGAATGAAGAACCTGTGTCAATCAACAATGAAGAAACAAGCATCCAAGACACACTTGTGATTAGTGGCAACTTCATAGGGGGAGGAAATGTAAATGATCATGATCTGGTTGATGAAGCAACATCAAGGCTAAGAAATCAATCTGAATATACAAGGAAATGGGATAGATCACATACTGCAGATCAGATAATTGGAGATCCAAATGCAGGAGTGAGGACAAGGAGAGAAACTCTAAATGAATGTCTCTATGGTTTCTTTCTATCCCAAGTTGAGCTTGAGAAACTTGATGCATTGTTGGATCCTGATTGGATAATTGCTATGCAAGAGGAGCTAAATCAATTTGAAAGAAGCAAGGTATGGGAACTTGTGCCTGCACCAAAGGATAGAACCATTGTTGGAACAAAATGGGTTCTAAGGAATAAGATGGATGAAAATGGTGTAGTCATAAGAAACAAAGCAAGGTTGGTTGCAAAAGGATACTCTCAACAGGAAGGCATTGACTATGATGAGACTTTTGCCCCTGTTGCTAGACTAGAGGCCATCAGAATTTTCTTGGCATTTACTGCACATTCTAATTTCAAGGTTTATCAAATGGATGTCAAGAGTGCATTTCTGAATGGGGAGTTGGAAGAAGAAGTATATGTGCAACAGCCACCTGGCTTTGAGGATCCACAATTCCCTCACTTTGTCTACAGATTGCTTAAAGCATTGTATGGACTTAAGCAAGCTCCTAGGGCATGGTATGACACACTATCACAATTTCTACTGGAGAATCAATTCACTAGAGGCACACTGGACAAGACACTGTTTTACAAGAAACATGGTGATGATATTATCTTAGTTCAAATCTATGTGGATGATATCATATTTGGCTCTACAAATGAGAAGCTGTGTGAGAAATTCTCCAAGCTCATGCAGAGCAGATATGAGATGAGTATGATGGGAGAATCAACACTCTTTCTTGGGTTGCAAGTTAGTCAAAGGAAGGATGGCATTTTTATGAGTCAAACCAAATACATCAAGGATCTATTGAAGAAATTTGACTTGGAAGAATGCTCACCTGCAAAGACACCCATGGCCACTGCCACCAAGTTAGATGAAGATGTTAAGGGCAAGAAGGTAAATATTTCAATCTACAGAGGCATGGTTGGTTCTCTACTCTACCTCACTGCTAGTAGGCCAGACATCATGTTTGCAACATGCTTGTGTGCAAGGTTTCAATCAAATCCAAAGGAATCACATATGATAGCAATAAAGAGGATTTTTAAATATCTGAAGGGCACACCAAACTTGGGGTTATGGTATCCTAAGGACACAGGGTTCAATCTGGTTGGTTATTCTGATGTTGATTATGCTGGATGCAGAGTGGATAGGAAAAGCACCTCAGGTAGCTGCCAGTTTCTTGGACAAAGGTTAGTCTCTTGGTACAGCAAGAAACAACAATCTGTGTCAACTTCCACAGCTGAAGCTGAGTACATAGCTGCTGGAAGTTGCTGTGCTCAAGTGCTTTGGATCAGAAACCAAATTAGAGATTATGGACTTGTGTTGGAAAGAATTCCAATCATGTGTGACAACACAAGTGCAATCTCTATAGTTTCCAATCCTGTCAATCATTCTAGGACAAAGCACATTGACATCAGATATCACTTCATAAGGGAGCATGCAACTAATGGAACCATTGAGTTACATTATGTTCCCACAGATAAACAACTAGCTGACATATTCACTAAACCATTAGATGAAGCCACCTTCACAAGGTTGGTTAGTGAGATTGGAATGCTGAATTCTTCAAATTCTGGCTAAGTGAATATATCAACAAGATTGTTGCAGTAGTAAACACTTACTTTATCAAATGCTCAATATTTTTGAAGTAAGTATTGGCTGGAGTATGATTTATAAATATTCCGTAATGCTGCATATGTTGAAAATCATACATCTTTAGCTTGAAATTTCTGTGAAATTTTGTGAGAATAACTATTTAATTTGGTAGAATATTCTTTTGTGAATATTTCTGGTAAATTTTAAAAGATAGGGAAAATTGAATTTTATGAGTGAAAAGTATAGTTCGATAAGTCAGACTTCTCGAATGGTTCATTGTTATGTCATGGCTCGAGTTCTCGAATAGGCTTATCTAGAACCCTCTTGAGTTCTCGAATAGTGTCTTTTGGAGAAATCGAATAGCACACTCTGAGTTCTCGAATAGAGTATTTTAGTTCTCTAGTGATGGAGTTCTCGAATACTATATTTGAGTTATCGAATCATTTAAAAAGGCTGATTTTTCGCTGACACTTAATCGCTTTTTGGATTTATATTCAAAATTTCATTTCTCTCATAAAAACATATTTTATTTAGCTTAGAATTATTTTCTGAGTTAAATAACTACCAGCTGTGAGTTACAAACCGCCTGAGATATCGAATAAGCCATTCTTAACTTATCGAATAGTTGTTTTATACTTCTCGAATGACTTGTCGATACAGATCATATATCTAATCGACAACTCAGGTTATTCATATATATACAATTTCACAACTATTCAACTCATTTCGTCGATTTCTCAAGCATCTAAACTCCTAAAACCTCTGAAAACCCTAACTGCAAATTTCTTCTTCAACCTTAATTCTTCTTTCTTCTCTACCCAAATGGCAAACACTCAACTCACCATACCATCTCAAACTAATTTCATCGCAATTACCAGTGATGTGGAAGCACCAAATGCTAATTTAAATTGCTTTGTTCGATGGTTGTCTGAATCTTACATCAAGGGTGCACTCTCAGCCAACCCAACCCTGTACATAGACTTATTAGAACAATTCTGGAGGACAGCTACTATGGAGGTCATCGCCCTTGAGAATGCTATCACCTCATATGTTGTCTACTGCAAGATTCAAGGCGAGGATATTACTATCACTACCGCAGACATGAATCAAGCCTTGGATTTGCAGCAAGAGGCATATGACTCCCTGGCCACCGATGCTGAGTTGGAAGAATTCTTTTAATTTATCAACTACTCCGATGCTATTAAACTTGGGAAGTTGAATAGGAAGTACTTGAAAAAAGAATGGAGCTATGTTTTTGCTACACTCCTTCATGTATTCACTGCAAGGAAATCGAGATTTGACCAGATTAGTACACCTGTGCAACAGCTTGCCTATGCCTTGGCTCATAGGAGAAAGATAGATGTTGGACATCTCATCTTACAGGAGCTATATGGGAGACTTGGTAAGAACACAGCCAAGAGAGGTACTGAAATTTTCTTTCCTCGTTTTATTCAATCAGTACTTAATTTTAAAAATGCTTCATTGATTGAATTGCCTGGAATAGATAAAAGTAAAATAGGCTATCCTAGGTCCATGACCAAACTCATTTTAGGTAACTTGGAGACTAGGAATCATGTGGATGTAAGGCTTAAGATAACTCCCCACATGGAGGGTTTATTTAGGTCTTACCCCCACAACATGCCAATATTTGATTCTAAGTCTCAGTTAGCACAGCCAAAGCAAGAAGAACAAAATGCTAACCCAAGGCTTGCTAACCAACCCTCTCAGACAAACACTCTACCAAACACAGAGCCAACTGCATCATCCTATCAAAAGGGTGATGTTAGTAAAAAGAAGAGAAAACAGGTTGCTTCTGAACCTTTAAACATCTTAACTAAAGCAGCCTTGGCTGTAGAACTAGGTTTAGAATGTGAGGAACCTGAGTCACCTATCATTAGCCTAAAGAAGAAGAAGAAGAAGAAGTCTAAAACCACCTCTTCAGTCACCCAAATGGCTGAAGTTGTAAAATCAGGGGCACACAGCTCACTAGATTTATCCTCTCAACAGGGTGCATCTATAGAATCAAGCATCCTCCCCAATGCACCTACCTATAAAGAGTCAGCACAGGGGAGTGATAAGGCTGGCCCAACACTGAGTGGAGAGCACATCACACTTGAAACTCCCTCTATTTCTCAGGGGGAGTTGCCAAAATCCATTCTACAACACTCTTCTCTTCCAGAATCTAACATTGAAATTTCTTTGGAGCCTGCACCTCAAGAAATTGAGGAGCAAGGCATTGATCACCAAGAATTCCATTCTCTTGGTGAGCCAATGGACTCAAGTGACTTAGTGCCTGACACTTTACTCACCACCCAGGTACCACATTTAGATGGTCAGGGAATGCATGCTGGGGCATATCCTAATAACACCATCACAAACACAGAGGATTCACTAGTTTTAACTAGAGACTTTGTGCTTGTGTCACCTACTATTGTAACTCATCCCACTCCTGTGGAGACAACAGTAGTAGAGTCTGTCCATCCGGTTACAGAAGTTGCATCTGTAACTGAGGAGTCTAGCTTGCCTAGCTCTAGCTCTAGCTCTCACTATATGTCTCAATGGCTGAAGCCTGTGCAACATGACAGTGCTTCAGGATCAGGGTCTGTTCCACCACAATTGACGGTTGAAGCACTCCAAAGCTTAATTGTGGATCAGATCCCTGAGTTCACAAAGATTGCTCAGCACCTTCTCACTGCAAACATGCCCAATCCAGACTATGAAGCTATCCTCTTATGCCACAGAGATGATGTAGAAATACAGAAGGCAAAGATCATAGATGAAACTGAGAGAGATGGAAATGTAGATGCTTGGCTACAAGGAAAAAATGACATCCCTCTCTCAGAAGGTCTCCAGTACCTCAGAGAGGAGTACATCACTTCACTAGGGTCCAGTGCCAAATCTCTCACCCCTAATGATGTGTATGAGGTAGTCAATGACACCTACAAAGGGATTCTCAAGGCTGCACACTACCTTGGCAAGGGCCTAAAAACAGAAGTTCAAGCAGTTTGCACAGCAACAACTCAAGAGGTGCATGAGATAAAAAGGACTTTTGATGCTAAATTCCCTCAAATGGAGACTGTTCTCAAGGACATTAGAACCTGCAAGGTTACATGTACAAAGATGGACAATGGTTTAGCCATTCTATCAGATACTGTCAAAGGTCCGGGGCACAAATTTCAAAATCTTTCTGATCAGACAACAGAAGCCAATGCCATGCTAAGAACTATGTTTGCAAATCAATATGGAGACAAGCTGCCTACTGAAGTCCCAGTGCATTCTATGTCTAAGTTTGAAGTGCAGAGACTGAAAGAACAATCCTTGTCTGGCTTCAAATCTAATGAACTGTTCACCAAGGTCAATGCTCTTAAAAGGGAAGTAGCCTCTCTCACCCAGTCTAATGCTCATCTTACAAACACTGTCACTACTCTGACTGAGCAGTTGAACACTCAGGCCACCACCACAGCTGATGTTCTTCTGCATCAACAGTCCATGTTAGCTGATATGATGAAGTACATGGGTCTCCCTCTGCCTGATGAATCTTCAACTCCAAAGGTCACTTCTACAGCCTCTGTGCCTGATAACAAGCCTAAGGGGGAGAAGAGGACATCAAGAAACTCAAATCCAAAGGGGGAGAGACCACTAGAAAAGGGCATCAAGTTCAATGAGGGTGGCCATCAAAGAGCTTCAAAATCTTTAACTCATGTGCTTGGCAAAGGAAAATCCAAAGTTGATGAGCCTCCTACTTCTCTGCCAGTTGTCACTCTACCAACTGTGCACATCACTACTCCTAGTGGTCAAAAGCAATCTATCACAACCACAGTGGTCGCAGGGAGTATGCCATCTGACAAACCTCCATTCTCCATATCTAAGAGTGCCAAGCCAGTAGAAGTGAAGGTGGTCACTGAGGCCAATCTACAAGAAATTGCAAACTCAAATGTCTATCATGATGATGTATTCTTGGAGTTTCTGAAAGTCTCAAGAGAACAGGCTGGTGATGCTTTATCATATCATAGGAGTTTGAAGAGTCAGATTGACTATCTCACTGTAGTACCAAGGAGATTTGATGGCCTATGGCTAAAAGAGATAATGATGGTAGGAAAGAATAAGATATGGTACTTAACCATCAACACTCTACAGGGTCTAAAGCACTCAGAAGTGGATTGTGTTCCTTGGACTGCTTGAAAAGAAAGATGAAAATAGCAAGAGTCTCTTTGATGAGTTAAGGGATGGTCAACTAGCAAGGCTACCTGAAGTATTCACAAATCTTAGAACCATCATCTATCAGGCTGCAACAAGAATTGATGATATCAAGCAGCTGGTCATTCCTAATCATCTAACTCCTCAGAACAAACCTCTCATTATTGCCATCATTGAGAAGCTGAACAAGAAGAAGGGTTTAAGTACAGCAGAAGAATTGGAAGCTATATCTTATCTCAGGTCATACATTGCAACTGGCATTGTACCTGAATCTGCTAAGTTCAACCCAAGCAAGGATGGTGATCAGACAAGGATGGAGACAGAAGTGATGGAAGGAGAAGACATCACAGGAGTGATAAGGGTGATGAAGATAAAAAGAAGAAGAAGGATGATAAGGAGAAGAAGAATGATGATGACCAAGGTAAAGTCTCTGAGAGGAAAAGTGGAAGACATCAAGCCTTAGGCATTGCTAATAGTAACCTCACCACAACACAAGACTCTAAGTCTAGGGTGAATACTGTTAGTAGTGACCTACCAAAATCTACATCTATGGCTTCTGCAACTGTCTTGCCACCTCAAGAAGAGAAGAAGATTCAATGTAAGAAACCATTTGTATATTTCAAAAAGCAAACTGCTAATGGAATACTACAATGGTCTACAAACAAAGGTCACATACTGCTGCCAAGTAATCATGTAAAAAGAATCAAATTCAAGCAAGCTGCAAGGAAATAAAAGCTATCCAAATCAAAGACCCTGACAATCTATCCAGGCTTAAAACTCCAACCACTAGATGAAGATTTTGATGAAGACCAACTGCAATTATTACAAGCTCAAAGAATCTACCATGTTGCCATTATTGATAATTGCCTTGAGATCAAATATACTGATGGAAGGGAGGAGAAATTCAAACAAGGAGGATGTCAACACTGGGGCAAGCTACATGACATAGAAAGAATCATTGCATTATTGAGCTCAGAAGATAAAGTGGAAAGAGTATGGAAGCTGGAGCTAATTGATTTTGTGAAGATGAAGAGAGATCATGAGGAGAGAATCAGAAAAGAGTGTCTTGAGAAATGGCTAGCAAGGGAGAAAGAAATTGAGAGACTGGAGATTGAAGCAGAAAAGCTAAGGGCAAAGGGATTGTGTAGAGTTCAGTTTAACCCCTATGTGGTGAAGTATAGGAGGAGAAATGGGGATCAGGTCCACATCAGAATGAGCCTACTCAACCACTATCCTGCAAACATTCTGAAACCAGTACTTGAAGATTTCAAAGACTCAATTTTGCTTGAAGAATTGGATGCTATGGCAGAAATAATAAAAGCTATGGATGAGAATACAAGGAAGGAGAAAGAAAGAAGACAGAAAGCATATGATGATTTGCAAGCCAAAGCTATGGAAAGGGAAACAAATGACAATGGCTAGTACTTCATCATAGGCTGTAAGATTACTCACCCTGTAGTTCTATCCACATTGCTAATCAAAATTCATACATGTATGTCAAGTTTTATCTTTATGTAAGTTAGGCTTGTTATCAGACATGAAATTGTGACTAAGGGTCTTACTCACAATTTGGGGGAGATTGTTAGTCATAGAGGCATGCCTGAATACATCTAATAAAAAGCCTAAGTTATTTGTAATGCTATGCATTAATTACTTGACATCTTAACTGAAGGAACCTCTAGTTGTAGAGTTTCTACTGGTTTTGTACTTGTAATATGCATCAAATTCTAACTGTGTAACTGTACCTATTAAGTTAAGAATAATGCTTGAAAGAAGTTCCAAGGTTCATGCCTCAAGCAAGGAGATAAAGACTGCCAAATAATGACAGTTGGGATTTGAAGGAATGAAGAATTTGCCTAAGTACCAATTCGAGAAGTACATTTGTCTATTCGAGAAGTCTAGCATTCGAGAAGTCAGGGGTTCGATATCTCAGAAGACACTATTCGATATCTCTGAATACACTGTTCGATATCTCATTCGATATCTCAGAGATTCGATATTTCTATTACTCTGTTCGAGAACTCAATAAGTCAATAGGTCAAAGGTGATATTCGAGTTCTCAAAAGGGTCAACAAGTCAAAGCTACATTCGATATCTCAAAGACTCAAGATGCTATTCGACATCTCAGGGATTCAATATGTCAAAATTCTCTATTCGATATCTCAAGGACTCCAAGAGAAAAGAGCTATTCGAGAAGTGATTCGATATGTCAATATAACACTATTCGAGAACTCAGAGTTATCGATTAAGTCAATTCTAGTTCTCGAATCACTTACTTAGCCACTTCTCGAATACATTCTTGAAGACAAAATACTGAAGAATTGTACAAGTCAGAAACCTGCAACAAGCCAAGACGCTTTATTTGACTATGTACTATAATGCACGTTGGAAAGCCTACAAAGAAGCTTGGAGAGATAAGTCAAGGGACAAGGAGCTAAAGAAGTGGATCTGAACAGGCTTTGCAAAGACAAATCTGTAACCGTTTGGACTCTTACTCAAATAAGATAGACAGACTGGAAAGTATTTTGTTTACCTACCTTATTTGTAGTAAGTAGGTGTATCCATGTCTATAAGGATACAGCCTCACTTCCTTAGTAGAGAAGTTTTAAGATACATCACAGGAAATATCTCTCTGAGTAAAACGAATCTGAGAATACTATCATTTGTATTCACAGATTGTAGCAAGATCTTTATCTAATAAAATATTAGATTAAAGTAATATTGTGTTGTGTTTGTCTTTGTTATCCGCTCTTACATATCTCACACACTCAACACATATCTTGCTGCAAAGATTCAAGAACGAAGAAAAGTTCAAGAATCCATTCACCCCCCCTCTGTATTCTTTTACTGTATTCAATACTCAACAAGTGTAATCACATAACACGCCTCCCTTAATTACCTTTGCACAGACCCTCCACAAACAAGGTGCTCAGAGTTTGACTTTCTTTCTGGAATGTCTGATACTTCATTTACTTGATAATTTCAATCCTTGTACTTGCTCCTTATACTTGCATCCAAGCAGGCCCTGTAATAAGGCTAAGTTAACAACCTTTTTTCCCAGTCTTGAATTTTTTTTTTTTTGGCCTCAGTTGATGGCATGAATAGAAGGCTTGAGCTAGACAAGTCATTTTCATTTAGTATAGATGTTCCTTCTTTGAACTTTTACTCCCTTTGCATATTGGTTCTCCTCCAGCCCACCTCTCACGCATGTGTTACCAAGTTTTGATATATTTTTTCTTTAAGTCGCTTCTTTGTTTTATCCTTCAAATTTTTTCCGGAAGTTTTTTTTGTTGCTTTGAGCTTCCAAAAAATTGTTCTATTTTAATCATGCTGCTGCACGTCCTTTTTTATATATTTTTCAAGCACCTGACAACACGGCCTTGGACTTATTTGAGGATCCGGAATTGGTTGTGTTGAGACAAACAATGTTCTAAAAAGCGGATTAAGCGACCACCTAGGTGGAATCGGACCATAAAATGCTTCGATTTTGTACTAATCGGGTGATTAAGCGTTTTGAAGATTAAGCGGCCTATTAAGCGGATTAGGCGGCTATTAAGCGGTTTAAACGGTCATTAAGCGGATTAAGCGGTCAAAGAGATGTTGACCTGCTAATTTTTTAATTTTGAATATATTAATATTTATTATAATATGAATATAACTATATTATAATAATAAAATATTTCATTTTTATGAGAAATATTTTATGTTTAGATTTTTATTATTTAATAATTATATAATTTCGATTCAAATATAGTAATAGTATATTTAAAAATTTAAAAATATATATTATTAATCCGCTTAATGACCGGCTTAAAATTTCGTTTAAGTGTCCGCTAAACCGCTTAAACGCTAGAAGGTCCTTCTACCGCATAGAACCGCTTACCACTTTCTAGAACACCGGATACAAGTCATCACTTTTTTCTGAATTTAGTTGAGTTTCACAATATTGTGATGAACCTGAACATCCGTGGGAACTATCATCCTTGCATCATCATGCTATATATTCACTCTCATCCAATGGCTTTTCACTATTTCCTGATAAATAAGATTATTCAGTACTAATGTACATCATAAATTTACATATACTAGATTAGTAACGAATTCTTATTGCATATGATGTACTATGGATATAATTTAGACCCTCAATCATGAAACCAGTTTAACATGTGCTAATTTCATAAAGTCAACCGGTAAAATTGAATAGATACAAGATGATGATATATTTGAGTCAAGTTAATTACCCGGGTAAAATAATTTTGCTAGCATTAAAGTTTTCAGATGAAAAGATGGCAGCTTCAGTTTGTATGTTGTATACTTGTATTGTATGTATGAATACATATAATAATAAGAACAAGATTTAAAAATTAGGTAAGAAAATAGGCTTAATGCTAATGCATGAACTTAATAAAGAAGTTCATGAAAACTTATCTGGTCACATGAATTAATATTCATGTGCTTTTCCGTAAGTTGTCGAAGATCTTTCTTTTTCCGGCATCCATTGTACTTTTCACCGTTAAAAACATTTTAAATATCACCGCATCCATGATTTAGTTTAATTATTTTCTCTACACGAGTTTCTACATACGACGCCAAATGTTGATGCCAATTTTCGTCATGGACGGGCATCGTAAAATGGGTATTCACATAGAACTTTTTACCCTAGATTTCCATGGCCATTTACGGAGGAGGTTAGAGTTTATAGTAAATCTTAGACTGAACTTGAGATTTTATTCTAAGAGAGCCTCTAGAATTTTAAGTGTCGGATCCCCCTTAAGTGCCTACATATCTTATATTTACTAGCTTATAACCCGTGCAATGCACGACTCCCTTTTTACTATCTATAAATATATTATATGTTATTAATTTATATATCAAATTGTTGTTAAAAAATTGATATACAGTAAAATCTCGTTAAATTAATACTTGATAAATTTATAATCTCTCTAAGTTAATAATTTCCTCCGGTCCCAACTTGGTGCACGGCCTGAAATTGTAGAGAATCTTATAAAAATGTTTGATGAGGTGAGTCCTCTAACTAAAAAGTTTCGGCAGGCAAGAGACCGTTTCAAGGCAGAAGAGCCACCAGAACTTAGGATACTTCTCAAAGAATCCAGGTCTACATCTGGACGTCCTAAGCATATTACTCCATCTTCGGAGGTTGCTGCATTGATTGTTGGCGAAGATGATCCTAACATTGGTGATAGAGATGTGATTCTCCATCTCAAACAGGGTGGCCTGGAAAGGATAAGTTTCATACACCCTCTTTTTATGGCACTTCAGTATCCAATTTTGTTTCCATTTGCTGAGGATGGATTTCATAAAGATATCAAGTATATACGCATAGCTTCAAATACTACCAAGAAAAGAGAAAATGTGACTTTAAAGGATTACTACTCTTATCGGTTCCCGATAAGACCAAATGAAGGTTAACTCCTTACACCTATAACCACATATGTAGTAATCTAACACATAAATCTGTATCAAATATGAATCTGTATGCCTTAAAGTATTGTAGAAGTCAACCTCTCAAGTTAATTATGATTTTATTTTAGGAATTTATTAAATTCTAAACTTGCAAATCTCATGCAGGGATGACCTTACGATATGGTAGACGTCTTTACCAACAATATATTGTTGATGCCTTTTCTATTATTGAACAATCACGTCTTTTATGATACAAAACCCATCAACATACGGTCAGGGCTGATATGTATCAAAACATCCGCGATCATGTTAGAAGAGGTGATGACGATCCAAATTCTTGCGGTAAGTCCTATATTTTACCAGCATTATTTACTGGTTTGAGACGGTACATGAACCAAAACTTTCTTGACGCTCTTGCAATATGTCGTGCTATTGGACATCCAGACATATTTTTAACTATGACGGCTAATACTAAATGGCCAGAGATTTAAGAAATGCTCGACTACACTCTTGGCCTGACTGCAAATGATGCACCCGATATAGTTGCTCGAGTCTTCAAGTTGAAGTTAGATCAACTAATTCATGTCATAAAGAAAAAAATTTCTTTGATCGCTGTATTGGAGGTAATTACTTAATTAATATAAAATATATTTTTTCAACATAGGTATTTTACGATTAAATGATAATTATTGGATATTTAGCATTGTGGATGACACTTAATTTTCGTATTAAAGAAATGGTTTGCCTGTTTGCACAAATTTAATGTTGTTATTTTTACTATTGTATTTCAGCATTACATGTCATAGAATTTCAAAAGCGCGGTTTGCCTCATGCACACATGGTAATTTGGCTACATCCTGATAGTAAACCAAAGACCATTCAACAGGTTGATCAAATGGTTTCTGCGGAGATTCCAGACAAACAACAGGATCCTCATGGATACGATGCTGTCAATAAATTTATGATACATGGACCCTGTGGTGAATTAAATAAGTCATCTCCGTGCATGGATTCAGAACACAGGGCTTGCACACGTCAATTTCCAAAAAGGTAACCATTCTCGAGCAAGTAAAAATTAGGGGGAAGATTATTTTATTAAATTTTCCTAATAAAATATGAATTAAAATCCCATATTTATTAGGAAGAAAAATTAAAAATGAAAGTGACCCAAAACTCGAAAAACAATATATTAAGTTTTTCATTCAGGTTGATTAAACTACTATCTATGCTCACTATTATGTACTTCATGATCTTATCGCATTGTTAAATAACCATTAATAATTTCTTATTGCATAGATGCTTTAAATGTTAAATATCTAACTCTTATATCCTTTATAAAAATTATCAAGGTACTCTCCAGCGACGTCATTTGATGATAGCGGATTTCCTGTGTATAAGCGACGCAAAACTAAGCATACGGTAATTAAGAATAATGTGGAGTTGGACAATCAATGGGTTGTCCCATATAATAGAGACCTGTTGGTCATGTTTCAGTGCCATATAAATGTCGAAGTATGCAACCATTCGAGAAGCGTAAAATATCTATTTAAATATTGCATGAAAGGACACGATAGAGTTACTATGCTACTGGTCAAAGCAAAACAAAATACGGCTACCAATGTTGCTCAATCCAGTACTACTCCAGTAAAGGCCAGCCCTATCGATGAAATTAGCCAATATTTGGATGGGCGTTATGTATGTGCCGCGGAGGCAGCTTGGCGAGTTTACGGGTTCAATATACACCATAGGACTCCATCTGTTGAACGGCTTCCAGCTCATTTAGAAGATATGCAAACTATCACTTTCAAAGATAATGAGTCTTTGACAGATGTTGCAAATCGTGCTTCATTTCGCCTTGGCAAGTTGCAGGCATGGTTCGAGGCAAATAAAAAATATTCTTGGGCTAAAAATCTCACCTATCAAGATTTCCTGCTTCATTTGTATGGGTTGCTAGAGGTTGTCAATGGACCCCCAGAAAACAGGGCTTAGTTGTTGGCAGGTTGAATTCTACGTATGCCACGTCTGGAGATACGTTCTACTTGAGAATGATTCTCACTAGATTCAAAGGTGCGACTTCATTTACTGATCTTCGAACTGTGAACGGCCAAGTGTATAGCACATTTAAAGATACTTGCAATGCTTTGTGACTCTTGGAAAATGATATGGAGTGGCATGAAGCAATCAAAGAGAATGCCAATCATGCTACAGCATCCCAATTACGTCAACTATTTGTACACATTTTGGTCAATTGTGAGGTCAGTGATCCATCAAAGCTATGACATGATCACATCAATCATTTTACCGATGACATAATTTGGATACGTCGACGCGTGCTAAAAAATAATGACATGATACTACCGGAAGATGAAATAAAATTCTGGGCTTTAGCAGGTCAGGTTATATCCCTTTCATTTTTATGATTTAATATGAATTTGTCTCAATTAAAATAAATGTTATTCTGTATGCCAAACTCTGAACAGTGAACACCTATCTAATATAATTATTGAACCTTATTCATGTTGAGTTAATAGAGCTTTCCGATCATTGTTTTTTGCATCATACATCATGTTTCATATCCCTTATTCCACTTTCACCAATTTTTTCCTCTCCTCTTCAGTGTGTGTGTATGTCTGACAAGATTATGGTTTAAGAGTTCTCATAATAATCACATTATGTAGAGGTTTTTCTTTTGCTAAGCATTACGTAGAGGTTTTGACTTTTGCTTCATAAATCCTATTTCGCAATTCAGTAACCTCCAAAACCTCTATTTTTTTTTGCAAAATAGCTCCAAAAATTTTAGAGGTGCTAACCTAAATCTCGCTCCTACTCAAAAAGATTCAAAAAAATTGCATACATTGTGTACAGGTATTGGGCCCCCATACTGCCCACTTCGATAACCACCCATTCTATCCAAAGTTCTAGAAGTATTTAGCTAATTCTTCTCCACCTAATACTAATGTTGGGGGTAGGTTGTCATATATATGTTGAGATTAAACTTTTTTGATTTATGCACCTGCATAAATGAGCACGTCTATCCATTTTTAAAACATTAATAATTATAACTTTTGTTAAATGTTGGTACATCAAGTTTCTTATAAGATAAATGCAAAAATCATGAAATTATGCAGGAATGGACTGATAGAAATATATACCTTTAAACAACACTATTTAGAGTTTAAAGAAGACCCTGAAATACACATACACTTTGACTGCCTCTGGCATATAATGGTATATCCCTTTCATTTTATGATTTAAAATGAATTTGTCTCAATTAAAATAAATGCTATTCTGTATGATTTAAAAAATGCTAAAATAAATGTAACATCTATTTATATTGTTTACTGAGATCTTCCTTAACTTCGGTACACAAAAGGATACACAGAAGGATCAACTAGACAGAGATACCAAACAAACAATTAGCTGGGGTTCATAACTCATATTTATCTATAAAACCTAACAACAAAGCTATCCATGATAATTAGGTTAAGATAAGGTGTAATCTACTCACTTATCCCACTCGAAGAACACGATACGCAGAGGGTAGGATGTACTCAACCTTACCCCTAGACAAATGAGCAGAGTCATCCAAGATAATATTTGTCTTAATTTATATAAATGCTATCTGATCTGATTTAGAAAGGCTGAATAAAAACTAACAGCCTTCTTAAAATGTAATAGTTATATGAAACTATTCACATTTTCTATTATATTTGTTAAATATTAATCTATTAGAATATTAAATTAGAATATATTAGAATATTAAATTAGTCATATAATGATAAGGATGCAGGAAAAAAATACTATTTTATTGCACATGTTACATTCTACATCTTGTTTATCACAGACCATCAAGTTTTTTTATAAAAATCTGAAACCAAATTCATTATTCTGCTTTCTTTTGCAGAACTTGAAAGGATATTCAATTGTATTGGAAAATCTTTGCAGAACTATCTAGATATGCCATTTCCACCTGATCAATATTTGTGTGGCATTTCAAATACTCTCAGCGAAGAAAGAAGTTATGGTATACAGACCATGATGGTTGAACACAAAAAATTGTATACAAATCACAATGCATATCAAATGGTTATATACGATGCTGTAATCGAATCTGTCTACAATAAAAATGGGCGTGTATTTTTTGTCTATGGCAGTGGGGGGTGTGGTAAAACCTTCCTTTGGCGGACAATCATCGCAAAACTATGGTCAGATAGAAAGATTGTACTACCTGTTGCATCATCCGGGATTGCAGCCGTATTATTGCCAAGAGGTCGAATGGCCCATTCAAGATTTAAAATTCCATTGGACGTAGATGGACAGTCAAGTTGTGGAATAAAAATGGGAACTGATATAGCTGAGTTGTTGCAGAATACAGATCTCATAATATGAAATGAGGCTCCAATGCAAAAAAGGCATGCATTTGAAGCTGTAGACCGCACTCTTAGAGATATAATGGGTTGTGTTTCATCAGAAAACAAATTAAAGCCATTTGGTGGTATAACTACAGTATTTGGAGGCGACTTTAGACAAATATTGCCTGTTATTGAAAATATTGCCTGTTATATCTCAGGGATAGAGCAATTCTTTCTCCCACTAACAAAATAGTGGATGAAGTTAACAATCATGTCCTAGACCATCTACCGAGTGAGGAACATGTCTACTTAAGTGTTGATAGTATTGATGAAGATCCAATGAATGAAACTGATCAGAATTCTGCTTTTCAGGAGGAGTTTTTGAATACAATCGACATGCCAGGAATGCCAAAGCACGAACTTAAGTTGAAAGTTGGAGTTATTGTCATGTTAACAAGGAATGTTAATCAGGTTTTTGGGTTGTGCAATGGGTCACGAATGATTGTAAAGGGGCTATTCAAGTGGATAGTAGAGTGTGAGATAATTACAGGAAGTCATTCAGGAACTAGACATATTATTCCGAGGTTTATCACTACACCCCCCCGATAACAACTCAAAATGGCCATTTATCTTTAAGAGGAAACAATTACCTTTGCAGGTTTGTTTTGCAATGAAAATTAATAAGAGCCAAGGCCAGTCAATGGAGAAGGTTGGTTTGTATCTTCCGACTGATACTTTTTTTCATGGGCAAGTGTATGTTGCGGTCTCGCGTGTCACATCTCCAAGTGGTTTGCATATCTTATTAGGAGATGGAACTGGTGTCGAAAAAAAAAACAACCAAAAATATTGTTTATGAAGAAGTTTTCTACAATTTGCCCAAGCAATAACTTATTTGAACACATGTTTAAACATACTGTCAAGCTTTACTTTTTTTGACATTTAGTAGCTGTATGGATACATATTTTAGCCATTCACTTACCACATTACAAACCTTTTTTTTTCCAGTATACATCCTTAGAAAAAAATAAATCATGTGTAGTGGATTTTCTTACTGCAGGTTATCATGTGAGGTCATTTTTAGAAAAGAAGTACGGGTTGTTTAAGTTGCTGCAATTTGTACTGCAATTGTGTAGTGGTTGTTTGAGTTATTATTTCATTTTATATATTCTGGGGTTAAGAATTAGTATATGTTTTTCCACTCAAGTTTCCCCATAGCTGTGCTTTTTTCATTTTACTGTAATGTAAAATTTAGCAAACAATATAAATTTGGATATGTTAAATATTAGCATGTGCATTTTTTTTAATCTATGTATTATGGTTAAATATACAATGCACAAATCCATATAAAAATTTCTCTATCTAATTTTTAAGTTCATAAGCTAGACCTAACATTATGTAATCTAATTTAAAGAACGTGCTTTAAATGAAAAAAAATATATTCCTAAATTAAATTTTCATATCCCCGTTTATGTTTGAATGTTTTAAATATCAAATTAAGTTTAAATTTAAAATTTTTTAATCATCCATGTTATTTGATTAAAAACCAAAATTTAGATAAATTTAAATATGAAATTTTCAACATAAAAACTAAGTTATTCATTATTTTCATTAATATAAACGAATAGTCATCAAATGCAGATCAAAAATAAAAATTATATACATAAATAAAAGTATGTACCTTGACAACTGAATTTATGACATAAATTTGTATTTGAAAGTTATAGTTGATCAATTTAATTTAACTAGCTTTATAGCCCGTGCATGCTCTAGAAATATGTTATGATTATATAAGAAATTTTCGTAATGATAAAAGTGGTATAAATGAGTTTTTGTTGTTTTTAACGATCATTAAGACATACAAATTGAAAGTACCGGCTCATTCTAAGACTTTGTTATACATAATTTGATATACAATTGGGGAAAACAAAATGAAAAGTGATATCTACCGAAGTGAATCAATCAGTTTATAGCCCGTGATGCTTCGCAAATTAACACCTTGATCATGAAATTTTATTTGTCTTGTTTGCATGGAGAATAAAGGGAAGTAAAATCTTGCCCAATATTGACTCCTGGAAAAGCTTTTAACCAGGCTTTATTAAAGGCATCTATTGCCTATAGATGATGCCAGAAGGAGCAGCTGCAGCAGATTGCTCAACGCTCTTTAACTTGAACATGCAAGTATGCATCAGTGTGTTCTTCAGCTGTTCAACATCAAATCTTCCATTATTGTTGTTTAGTATAAACTCTTTTAATTCTAGTAACTATTTAATAACTGAGCTGATTAGAAAGGAAAAGTAAGTACACTAACATAGAAAGGAAAAGTAAGTACACTAACATAGTAACATTTATATAATACCAATTTTCATATGAACCCGGAACAACTTCTTATATCTGCCACATACATATTCAGTCAACATAACCATAAAAAAAAACTATTTAGCAGCCGACATACCATGTAGTGTCTGATAGCTTACAAAAATATTGAAGTTAGTTTTTTAAGCAACGTCACTTACAATTGAAGAGCTGTCTATGTTACATTCTAACGTACAATTGAAGAGTTGTCTATGTTTACAACAAAGTCTGCATTTTCCTAGGCACAAGTTTGCTCCAAACGCAGAGGTATTGAGTTGAGGTTCTGTGTAATATTCGTATTTCTACCATATGTAAAAATCATATCAACACAACTCCTCACAATGTACATATATATCTCCCATTCATGGTTTTAAAAGTCCTTCATTCGATCAATCAATCCCTAATTAATCTCTTCCAAGATGCTCTACTGATTCGGGTTTTAAAGTTTAATAAATGATCACTAATAATCATTCTTGACCGGTATATTTTATAATAAATTATTAGACTAAAATGATATTTTAATAAAAATTACAAATTGGGAAATGTTATAATACATATTATTTAATAAAAAAACCAATAAAATAAGATTAATTGAATTAAATAATTTTATTTCGGTTTGAAATGTTTACAACAATGCTCCGGCTATATAAATAATTTGCATATTGGTGTCTTTACTCTTTCCAATGAAATTAGTTAAAAATATATTACATAGATAGATTCTTACATCGAATTTGGTTTAAAGTTTTTGTTTCCTAACAAAAAAGTACAAGAAGTATAACGAACATTTTGCTTGGTAAAGTCCTTACGCCAACCAATCATATAAGAAATTACCGTAAACATCATTTCCTATATTGCATCTTCTCATTCTATTTTCTTAATTGCGTATACATAATCTGTTAAAGCTAAAATATAAATGAAAAATTAAAGTTACACATAAGGTTAAATAAGATACTTATAAAACACAATGCTCTCTCTTCAGCCACCTTTTCCGTTTACCTGAAATCTCTTTTTCTTCCTGTTGACCATCCGATTCTGCTTTCATTTCTCAGCCACGTACCTCACGCTCTCTCTTTCTTGGTTCTTCTCCTTCTCCTCTTCCCTTTCATACCTTTTTCTTCCTCGATCTGTAAGGATTGCTGTAGGATGGGATCTCGCAACTCGGAGCACTCGGGATCTATGAACTCTGATGAGTTCGCTGTTCTTAATGGCCACAACTATGGAGTCTTTGCCAATAACTTACTGCCTCTATTACACTTTGAAGTGGACAATGATTCTATTAACACAGATGTGGTTATGGGGGATCCTCTATCCCCAGGAACCCAAGCTCGAATGACGAATCAAATCAATCTTATCCTTAATGATGGTACAGAACAACTTGCCTCAGGTCCTACAGCTGCAGGGTCTTCTGGGGGTTCTCGTGAAGCTTCAAATGTTAACTCCCCAATAGAGGTTACCTCGCCTCTGGTTGCTCAGGAAACTCATCAAACTGGTAAGCACACTCAAGTTGATAATGTAATTCTCAATTCCATTGCTGGTACTTCAAATGTCCAAAAGAAAACCGTAACTTGGAGTTCAGTTGTTGCTAAATCTGTAGCTGATCCTATTCCTTCTTTGCAAAATGATGATTCTGTTCTAACTTTTAAGGAAGACGGTACTGCCATGGTAAAATTTTCGAGAGAATACATGGTTAATGCTCAGAAAAAATGGGCCACTAGTATTATCGGTCATTTCATAGGGGGAGGGTTTGCGTTTAAATTTCTTCGTGAACAAGCATATCGTATGTGGAGGAATAAGGGCTTGACTGGGGTTTTCTATAGCTCTAAAGGATATTATACTTTCCGTTTTGCCTCATTAGAAGAAAGGAATGTAGCTCTGTATCTTAATACAGTTCAAATGGGTGGGAAAACAATGTACCTCAAGCCATGGATGGAGGGGTCAACTTTCAAGAGAAATGTGGTCGAAAAGGTGCCTTGCTGGATTCGTCTGGTTGACGTTCCTTACTCCCTTTGGTCCAAAGATGGTCTTTCTGCTTTGGCTTCTTCAGTAGGTAGACCTCTGAAATTCGATGATGCAACGGCAAAGTTTGAACCTTTGAAGTATGTAAATATTCAAGTTGAATTAACCTACTCTGCTCCTAGGCCAGACTTCGTTTGGGTTAACGTCCTTAATTCAAATGGGGTTGAAGAACAAGAACGGGTTGAGATCCAATACCCTCAACTCCCTTATTCTTGTAGTTTATGTCAAGCTTTTGGCCACTCTCTTTCGAGATGCCTCAACAACCCAGACCGTATTACCAAGAAACGGAAAGTGCCTAATGACAATGAAATGCCAGATGAACAAAAGGAGCATCCATCTGCCCAAACGGAATTTTTGCAAAATATGGAGATGGTCCCTTACGCTATAGGGAAGTTCTGTGGTTGTGATGTTGTCATGGACGATGATGCAATCATTAATGAAATAGAAAATGGGGATGCCAACTTGGAAGAGGGTGAATGTCGCCAAAATATTGAAGCTAACTCGAAGGAGTTTGACGCCTTAACAGGCGCTTCAGGTTGCTCGAATGATCTGGTTTTATGGAAAGATACAACTCAATCTAACACAAAACGTGTAGAGAATCGGATAAGTCATTCTGAAGATGGGCTAATGGGGGACGCGATTGTTGTAAAAAATGGCTTTGAGGCCCTCATACATATTCCTGAAAATCAAACTTCTGTTGAATCACCACTTAAGAAAAGAAACAAATACACTTCTCCAGCGAAAGCAAAGCAGTCAATAGAGCTCATTGTTGATCTAGGTACAAACTCTAATGCTACTTCGAGCCAAGGAAGAGGGGTCATAGATAAAGATGGCTTCACTACGGTGACTAAAAACAGGAAAAGCTCCAGGTTGGCAGGTACGCCAACGCTCCCAAAATATCAATGATGAATTTCGCGGTTTGGAATGTTAGGGGTATCAATAAAAGTCCTCATCAACAAGAGGTCACACATTTTATTTCTTCCAACCATATCTCTCTTATGGCCTTAGTGGAAACGAAAGTTAGAATTCAGAATTCGGTTAGCATTTCTAGAATTATTAACAAAAAATGGCAGTGGATTTTTAATTATGAGCATCATGACTATGGTCGTGTTTGGGTTGGTTGGGATCCTAATATTTGGTCGGTTCAAACTCTTGCTAAGTCTTCTCAGCATATTACTTGTTTCGTAACGTTTTTGGAAAAACACATCACGTTTTGTGTTTCCTTCGTTTACGCTCTCAATCAACCTCATGAAAGGGAACCCTTGTGGAGGGATCTTACAAATATAGGTCGGAACCTTTCTTTACCGTGGTGTTTAAATGGAGATTTTAATTGTATTTTGGCTTTAGATGAGGTTAAAGGAGGGCGGGCTCGGTGGACTCCTGGTATGCAAGACTTCCTGGATTTTGTTTCGAATTTGTGTTTAGGGCACATTAAAACGCATGGGTCTCTTCACACATGGACTAATAAAAGAATGTCTCTTATCCAAAAACGCCTGGACCGCATGCTAGGTAACAAGGAGTGGTTTTCTGTCTACACAGAAGCTTCTGTTCTGGTTAAAAATAAAGGGATTATGGATCATTGCCCTTTACTCTGTTCAGTTCCAATGCAGCTCGAAAAAATACATAAACCTTTTCAATTTCATAATCATATGACTGCTTTTCCTGATTTTCTCACAACTGTTGCTAAATCTTGGGAACCTCAGTGGTTCGGCGACCCTATGGCAATATTGGTTCGCAAATTGCGAGACGTTAAAACGGCCTTGGTCAGACTTAACAGAGATCATGGTAATGTGTTTACCAATGTTTCCTTGGCCCGTGCCGCCTTATCCCAAATTCAAGATCACCTAGTCGCTGATTCTGCCAATCCTCAATTGCTCCATTTAGAATCTCAGGAAGCGAGCAAGCTTCAGGCTGCCCTGCTAGATGAAGAACGGTTTCTCCACCAAAGGTCGAGGGTGAAGTGGCTCGAATGTGGTGATGGGAACAATGCTTACTTCCATAATAAACTTAAGGCTAACTGGAATTTCAACAAGATAATGGCTATTGAAAATGATCATGGGGTTCTTCTTTCTGGTCACAAGGAAGTTTCTAATGAGGCTGTTAATTTCTTTTCCTCAACTCTGGGATTCCAACCTCCAATGGAGCCTTTTGATTTCGATGCCATTGACTGCAATAAAATCACGAGTGCTCAGGCCTTGGCTCTTGAAGCTCCGGTATCTAATGATTTAATTTTGGCTACTCTCAAGGCCATGAAAAGAAATAAATCTCCGGGCCCTGACGGCTTCACGGTGGAGTTTTACTTGTCCTCTTGGGATATTGTGGGAGGGACTTTTTGTGCGGCTGTCCAAAGCTTCTTCTCCGACTACTATTTGCACCCTAATTTAAACGCAACTAGTATTGCTTTGATCCCTAAAGTTCCTACTCCTACAACTATGCGGGATTATCGGCCTATCTCTTTATGCAATATTCCGTATAAGTGTATCGCTAAGATCATGGCCTCTCGTCTGAAGCTTGTTTTGCCTAGTCTAATTGACATATCGCAGTCGACTTTTATTCCGGGAAGGTCCATTTCAGATAATATTCTTATGGCGCAGGAACTTTTTAGAGGTTACCATCGCAACACGGGCTCTTCAAAATGTGCTCTAAAGCTAGATCTTCATAAAGCCTTTGATTCCATAAATTGGGATTTCATAATGCATGCTCTTCGAAAACTTAATTTCCCTCCAAACTTTCTGAGGTGGATTCATTTATGCATTTCAACTACTTCCTATTCAGTGAAGGTTAACGGCTCATTGTGTGGTTTTTTCAAAGGCAGGAAGGGCCTTCGTCAAGGGGACCATATCTCCCCTTACCTTTTTGCTGTGGCTATGAATGTTTTATCTTCGCTGATTGCAAAAACTCCGGACAGTTTTAGGTTCCACTGGAAATGCAAGGATATGAAGCTCACTCATCTCTTTTATGCAGACGATGTCCTCCTTTTCTGTCATGCAGACTTGGCCTCTATCAAACATCTAATGGACTGCATCAAAACATTTTCAAATGCAAGTGGGTTGCATCCAAGCATTGCTAAAAGCACGGCTTACTTCTGTAATTGCTCAGTCGATTTCATTAACTAGCTTGACACCAACTACGGTTTTGCTCATGGAGACCTTCCTATTCGATTCTTAGGGGTGCCTCTAATTTCGACTATGCTGAAACACACAGACTGCATGCCTCTCCTAGAAAAAGTAACGGCTCGAATTTCCTGTTGGTCGAGTACAATCCTTTCGTTGGCTGGAAGAGCCCTGCTTATTAAATCTGTCCTCCTCATGATTCAAATGTATTGGACTAAACATTTTGTTCTCCCAGCTTCAGTCCATGCCAAACTTCAAACTCTTTTCACCAGATTCTTGTGGAAGGGGGATGTATCATCGAAGGGAGGTGCAAAGATTAGTTGGGATTCGATTTGTAGGCCTTGTGAAGAGGGTGGCCTGGGGTTCAGTCATCCAAGAGAGTGGAACCGCGCTCAGATATTGGCTCATCTCTGCAAAATCATTTGCAAGAGTTCTTCGATATGGCCTCAATGGATTAACAAAACTGTCCTAAAAAGACAACACTTCTGGACCATGGAAATGCCTCATGACTGTTCTTGGATATTCAGAAATGTCCTTAGATTGCGTTCTTTGGCTAGACAGTTCATATCCTTCAACATCGGTAATGGCATGGGAACTTCTCTGTGGTTTGATCCATGGTGGCACAACACTTGCCTTGCTACTAATAATCAGGATCGCATTATCAACCAATCTGGTGTCTCGTTCGAAGCCTCTGTGAATGCTGTAATTTTAACTGGCTCTTGGTCCATTCCTCGTCCTTCTACTAGGCAGCGAAATCCTCACCCTGGCTTGCTTTATTGGAACGACCATTTTGATTATCCTAGCTTCAACCTTAGCTCCAGGGACGTTATTTTGTGGGAAGGAGTCCCTCTTCATAAGGTTAAAACTCGTACTATATGGAATTCGATTCGCTCATCTTCTCCAGTAATTACTTGGTTCAAACATGTCTGGCACCGTTTTAAAATTCTAAGATACGCTCACCTGGAATGGATTCTTTGCCATGGCCGTCTCCCTACTGCGAACAGACTAGCCCTTTTCGGGTTAAATGTTGACCAGAATTGCAGCCTCTGTGTGGGTGGTATTGAAACGGACTCGCACCTGTTCATCACTTGCCACTATAGCAGTTTCATTCTTCAAAAATTGGCAGGTGTCGTGGGATTCCCCATGGCTGGCTCCACTTGGACTGAGTTTCTCATCTCTTTGGACAACATCTCAAATTACATCCATAGGAACATAGCTCTCCTCACTGCGCAGATTTTCTCATACTTCTTGTGGAGAGAGAGGAACGCCAGGGTTCATGACAGGGGGGTGTCGCCTCCAAACATTCTCATTAAGGGTATCATGGTTGACCTAAAGGCAAAGCTCTTGAATATGGATTGGTTTAACCGTCATGCAGATTTAAACTGTTATAGGTGGCTTTTTGTTTAATCTTCTTAGGGAGATTTAGGTAGTTCTGTTCTCATTGCTGTTGTTTGTATCTTGTTTCTCTCTTAGCGTTTGCTAAGATCTAGGGTTAATCCCTGCTTTTCCTTTTATAAATATTTATTTAGCAAAACAAAAAAAAAAGATACTTATAAACACATGTTCTGTACTTAGCAGTTTTAATTAAGACACACGCATATGCATCGTTACCAAACTACCCAACTTCACTTTTGGACAGGCCTACCGCCTACCTTATTAGTTAAACTATTCCAGTTCTTTAGAGTCCACTGAAACTTGATAAATTTTCAAGTCCACTGGAGCTGCAAGACAATAAATTGAAGAAGCCCTCCCCATTCCACACGATCTTTTTTTACATAGATAGAAACTGTAATTTTTATTTTGGTAAAAAAAAAATATAACACATGCTTAGCTAGAAAAAATATAGATATGTAACACATAGATTTAGCAACCCTGAATTTTGATATCACCAGTCAATTAAACATAGCTGCTGCACAACTCAATACCCAGCCTAAGCCAGAAAAAAATAGCTAAAAAGAACCGTTACGAACTAAAAAAAAGGGGTAATTTATGGTCCTCCAAAATTTCTTTGTTATTGTTTGTTTATAAAACTGGTCAGGAAACATCTAGAGGCCATATACTTCCAGCAGAACACAATTCACATCATTGCACAACTTCAAGATCATACTTATCATTTGTTTAGCCCTTCGGAATCTAGGGAAATTGCAAGTCTACAACATACTCAAATGTTAATACGACAATTGATACATTGTATCATAATGTAAGACTTGACCTACCAAGGGAAAGTGCTTCCAGCAGTCAGGATTATTAACGATATACTTCTAATCAAAAGAACATAAAAAAACCTTTAATCTTGCAATCCTGTAAGATCATTTTTTTTTCAATATTAATCAAAATTCGAACAAGTATGTGTACTACAGATAATTAGAATGTAAAAGTTACAATTTAATGGAACAAAACAAAGGGCAAAATAAAAATGAGGAATATGGACAGCTCACATCCTGATATTTGTAAAACCTTTAAATATCCATGTGGACTGTGAAATCTACAGTAAAGAGCCCATAAACACTGGGTGTATATGAACTAATTTTTTTTTGTATACTATCACAGTTTGCTAGACATTGAAAAGATGGGTGACAAATCACTTGTGTTCTGTTCATGTTATTCTGCACGAAAACTATTGAGCAACCAAATATATATGAAAAACTCTTTTACAATATAATCCTTTCGGGTTTATTGGTTTTTTAATGACGCACAATGGCAAGTTAGCAAAATACATTACTACTGCATGTACCCTAAAAAGGATCTAATCATGTTAAAATGTCATTGTGATTTAATGTAGTAGGTGCCGTTAGAAAGTGTGATTAAAACAGTAGATCCAGATAGAGGTGGACGATTTTGGGCTTGATTGAGGGTCAGAGGCAATAATTCTTCAACATCTTTCAGCACGTACTGAGTTACAAGCTAACAATAATTAACAGGATATAATATTAAATTATCACCACATCTCAATTAAAAGAAAAACGTGCATACACTATGATGAAAATTACCTTCATGGTTATCATCCCCGTAACAATGGACTCCTCGAGATCAAGCCAGGATAACATTGTCTATGCTCTTCGGATTCTCAAGCACAGTCTTTGCATTTTACGGAGGTCTGCCATTAACACCACAAACAAACTCCTTTTCATTTGCGTCTACACTAAAACGGTTTAAGTACTAATTATTGCTTGATTACAATCGGTAGTTGTATCAATTATAGAAAATGACTACACTTCTTTACATTTAAGAGAATAAAGAATTCATAAGGCATAGACGATATCAAAGTACATGAATTATTTGCATTTAGTTTCGATCCCAAACATATTTATTTAGTAAATATTAAAATCTAAAAATATTAAGAGATGCTATAAGTAATTAAATAAGAAATGAAAAATTAAGTATGGTATCCATAAGTAATCAACTTAAAAAGGGGCCAAGAATCATTATAGAAAACAATATATGCACATTAAATTGAATCAAAGCACAAAAACACCACTTGATGGCACATGTGATACAAGTATCAAGAAATAAGTTAAAGCCGGAATTCATATCAAGCCTATCACAAAGCATTGTAGAAGCATAAATTTGGAAGGAAAAATCAGATATTATTTAAAGAGGGGAAAGTTGACAGCTCTAACTTTGGAACTTATTATAAGCTTTTCCTATTAAACAAATACATTCCTTCAATGACATGCTATGCGCAAAAGCGCATTATAGTATTAAACTAAATGTGGCTAAGCAATGTGTTGAACATGATAAACTGATTTTAACCAAAGATTCAAATTCAAACTAAGTATAAAGTCATAATTCTCGCATGTTTCACGAGCTAAAATTGCAATCTGCTTTGTATCAGCTTCCAAAAAAGAAAGGAGCATACACAACAGATTCAAAGTAGGCTGCAGTATTAGCTATTTAGCTTCCTTAGATTTTTCAATCAAACCACATCAAGTAATAGTCTATTATCATAATTTAAGTGATAAAAGCGACTAATTTACGCTTAAATCATCAAATTTGCCTGCATTGTCACCCGATGCCCAAAAAATTCAATGTCCACTTATTTGCCTAAAAAAGTGATATGTTTTTACATGGAAAGGAGCAAGAAGACAATGATTGAGTAGAAGAAAGAACCTTATCTATTTGCTACGGCTTGCCTAAAAATCTAAAGGGTGGTCCTGAAGCCATGGAGAGTAAAGAGCACATTTTTCTGAAGTCCATATTTCGTTCCAGAACTACATTGTCGCAGTCATTAAAGAATCGAAATCTTAGTCAAAGGGAACCTTTGAAATCCAAGATTTGCCTATAAATGTGTCCATTTGTGTGTGTAAAGTTACATTTCATTGAAACACATACATTATAATATTATAATTAAAAGCAAATAATTGACACATCAACAATCCTGGCCCAGAATAGTAAGCACCACCTCTTAATAACTCACAGTATAAAAAAAACTTAGCTTACTCAGTTATAATACCACTCAAAGTGGTGTCTGAGGAGAGTAGCTGTACGCAGACCATGCCCCTATACAATAGGGAGGCTGTTTCCGAAGGACCCCCGGCCATTACAAATACAGAAATACAAATACAGAAAGGAAATCTAATACAAACTAAGAAACTCACGCACACGCAGGAGTCGAACCCCTGACCTCCTTTAAAGGAGGCTAAATTAAATATATAAATGACGTTTCTTTTATTAATTAATAGCCAATTTTAAAAGATGACATATAGGGCCAACAAATGAAGTGAAGTTTAATATTGTTTACATATCTATTGATATGACAACACCTTAAGCAGAGAGTGGTGATGGGTGTTGAGTGTGGAATGGAGTTTTGTCTCCATCGGCAATTCATTGAGTATAGCCCTCTAAGTCTGTGTGCCTTAATAAAGTTGCTAAATAATATAAAATGTTTGCAAACGACAACCATCCACATCCATACCGAGATAAATTAGTTGAATAATAATGAAGCAGATTTGTAATAGATTATTAAATTACTTGAAGTCACACAGTGCTTGAAACTGATTTTGCTGCATTTTCTGCTTGTTTAACCAATGCCATCCCTTCACTTATGAGATGCTGCATCAAGGAACAACAAAAGATTGTTAAGATGGTAGCCTTTTATGCATACCTTGCTAAAAGCTTGCTTCTAGCGTAAATAGATTCACTATGCAATATACTTACATGCTTGAAAATATTAGGAACTGGATCCAGCCCTTTAGGTATTTGGAAAAGAGTCTGTACATCCTAGACAAATTATCCACCTAAAAAGTAATGGAAAGAATTAACTTATCGAGCTAAAATCATATAACCAAATTGACCAGAAGAAGTCCAATGAGTACCTTGTCAGCCCTAAGTAATGCATGACTACCAGAATGTTCCTTCTCGGGTAATTGTGTAGTATACACGGATAGCAGCTCATGTTGCACTTTGTAGAACAGAAACGAAAACAATACTAAAAGTTAATTAGAATAGAAAATATATCACCAAAACTTGAGCGAAATGCAAAAACACAAATAAGTAACGTAGTTGGATGGCATCTTAGACCATTGCACTACATCATTCATCCTCATGACTAAATAAAAATTTAATGATGCTTTTGGCAGGTAATTTTAGGATAACAGATCTCAAGCAACTTTTGCTCACTACTGAAATGTAGGTAGTGGGAAACCTTGTCCTTCTCTCGTCGCAAACACTCTTCTGCCTGGAATTGCAAGAAAGATATTAATAAATCATCTAGGATTTGAGAAATACCCGTAAACTTGAAGAATAGGAATAATGTGACCTTTAACATATATTCAGGACAAGAATCTTCAGGATCCAGTTTAAAGCTTTTCGAGAATAGCATGCAGCAATATCAGTGAGCATATCTTTTTCAAAGCCATTCTCACATTGATCCATTTGACGCATCCCAATTCCAACCAATGTGTCTAGAACATTCTTCAATAAAAATCAATCGATCTGTTCCCCATCATTCTCTTGATCGATCTGTATAAGAATACATTTTCATGAGACCTGAATGAAAACAAATAAAATATTGACCATTTAACAGGAAAGAACAGAACATAGCAGGCCCTTAATTAAACTTTTAGCCCTTGATAGACCTGTAAAAAGGTACAAGTCCCAACAATATTAAGAGCAGGCTAACTTTCTACTATTTCTACTTCATCATAATGCATCAGAACTCCAACTGAGTGTAACACACTTCCAAAGAATGTACATCGTACATATATAAGAATCAACAGCTGAAAAAAGAAGTGCAAAAAGAAGTTATCAGATCTCGGAAGCACGTGAGTCCAACTTCATTTAGTGGAGGAAGCGACCTCTGGGAAATGAAGTGCAGATCAACATAGTGAAAGAATGGAGATAGCCACCTGATCATGACTTTGTGGTTGGTCCATCTATTCACAACCTCTCTCAAATTAAACTCATCATGCTTATTTCGCAAAGATGGCAGTACCTGGATCAGAATAAAACACATCAAAGTTAGCTCTAAAAAAAAGTCCAAAAGGTCACATTCTGGTTGAGCAATAGACATTAGAATCATAAAACATGCTCAAGCAACACAAAAGATTTCAAATAGGCAAGGTGGTCTACAAGGCAAGGTTGTCCGACACAGTTGAAAAATTGCAGTGGTGGGTTGGCGATGCGGGAGAATAAGAAATTCATTCAAAACGCGAGCTGAACAATAACCTTTTGCAGGAGGCTTACTTGATTATGGAGATTTACTTGATTATGAAGATTTACTTGATTATGTATTTCGCTTTTGTTTTTTTGGTTGTCATCTTTTTTTGGCTTGCCTAAAAACCGAGGACCCAAATATGTAGGCTGGATGCAAGATGGTTTTCTTACACCAGATGTCTCGACACAATGTGCAGAGTTCTTAGGCTCTAATTTGGAAATGAGGATCTGAGAATAGCGTGTCTTATAGTACATCTAAGCGAGAGATCAAATTCTAGAAGTATAATGTGCCTATATTTCCTCAGAAATACAGTTTATGGTTTTAGGTTTCTATAATAATCCCCAGCATATGCTTGTACTCCATAGCAAGGAGCACTTCTCTGCTTCTGCTCCACAAAACCTGTAAACATTGAAACAACTAAAAGGCTAAAAATATGTACAAGTTTTCAGTATTCGATTTCAACAAAATCATTTACATATAAATAGAACTGATTATAGGAGGTGCCATTCCATAAGGTCCTAAACAGATGCAAATATGACCTGTAAAGTGTGTTGTGGCCCATCGTGCCACCCTAAAGGCCTGCCTAGTCACTCCATTCGACTGACAAGCATATGCTGGGGATAATTACAGAAACTTGTACCATTTTGATAATTCAGGTTGTAGAACTTACAACCCTGTAATATGAACACGACCAATTGCTTTATAGCTGAAACATGAAATGCTCCATATATTCGCATTTGCAAAAATCTATGGTTCCTAAAAATTTATAAATCATACCAGATACGAAAGATAAACACTTAAAACTGTACAATCAGTGAATCCATCAAAGCCAGAGAAATAATTCTTTCAACATTCATTTTCCAATCCTGAGATGGATTGGTATATAAAAAATTGCCAGATATATATCATGTTATCAAGTTTAGTCCATCAGTTTCTACATCGAACAAAATGCAAATTTGAATACCTGAGACTGAGAGTATTATGCGCGATTAACTGGAGGAAGCTTTTAGTCCCACCAAAATCATTGGTATAACAACATTAGAATGGAGCATACGCATAGAATTCCATGAGAATCCAAGGATAAACAATCCAAATCACTTAAACACTTCATCATACAGGTGGTGCCCTTCGTATTCGATGCACCTGATCATCTTTCTGCAACCTTTTTATCGAACGGACGTTTGATGAGGCTATCGACTAAGACACGTAAATAGGCTAGAGTAGGAAGTGGAAGGGTTCAGACATATAATATATAGGATATAGCAACAGACAACAGGGATAGTTATAGACGGAGTTAAAACGGAGCTGACGTGGAATAAAATGATTCACGGAAGGGGTATGTTGCAGTATTATATATAGAATAGATTTGGTCATTATTTTATTTTGTTTAAACTTAAAACTAATCAAAATAAACTAACTTTACAAAAATCACATAGTAATAGTTATAAGAAACTATTCACATTTTCTACTATATTTGCTAAATATTAATTTATTAAAATAACAAATCCTTTCTTATAATGATAAGGATACAGGAATAAATTTAATATATCCTTTCTTATAATAAATTTAATGCATATGTCACGGTTATTAACCGGTATGTTGTTATTCTTCTTATAAAATGACACAATTTCTAAATATCTGAACCTCCACCATTTAATTTACTACAAAACTAATTTTAAAAATAATATTTTGAATGTAATATAAAAAATCAATAAAATATCTCAAAGCGGGCTACTTAATTTATAATAATTTATCCTATTTTTTTATATATAATATTTTATTGTGTAATCCTATGTAATAATATTTTAGGTCTTGAAAAAAATCTAAAAAATATATTATCTATATAGCTCCCACATACATTTCAAAATTTTAAAACAAATTTATTTTTTGAAACTCTGTCTAAAAAAATGATATTTCGTTTTTTGGTTACGTGAGATATTTTGATTATGTAAACAGATTCTTTGTGCCCTAAATGTAAATTAAAAAGCATGATTACCGTGAATTACTTGGCCTCCAAATCTTTCCATTTTATAACGATTTATGGTTACTATGTATTTATTAAAAAACCTTGATTTAAGCAAGTAATATTGCTTAATTGACATTAATTTCACTGCCTATTAGTACAATAGGAATGGTGAATTATTTACATCTATCTATAAATATACTGTTATAGTGCGTGCTATAAAAAAGCAACCTAAAAGTATTATAAAAATCAAAAGAACATGGATGCCAAGCGATTCGACTCTCTCAGGACTTTGACAAACAGCAAAACAAACTGGAGGATCAAGGTTCGATTAACACGATTATGGAATAGTCGTAACCAGCAGAATGGAAACTTCAAGGGTTACAACATGATTTTTCTTGACGATGATGTAAGTTGTATTATCGTTAATAGCTTATTCCTATATGCTACACTTAGTGTTGAAAGATAGTATCATTTTTTATGTTTAAACTTTGCAATAAAATTATGGTCGCAACATGCCTTCTCTTCTTCTTTGTTGTACAAGTTCAGTTATCATCCTTATTTGAATAATTTGTTGCACATCATTTCATGTCCTTGCTATCCTTCCTTTTATGTTAGGCTCATTAAACATGTATGTCAATAACAAATTTACACATAAAATTGCTTATCATATATGTGTTTCTCATGTAAACATTAAGATTTCTTTTATTAACGCATTTTAAACATGTACTATATAATTTTGCAGAAGAGTCACATTAATGCTTATGCTGGAATGGACTTCGTCAGTGACATAAAAGAAGCTCCTGAAGAAGGAAAAGTTTATTCAATATCAAACTTTAATGTAGCAGATTCGAAGCCGAATTACTCTGCCGTTAGTAACAAAAAAATTATTTACTTTTTGAAAAATACATGCATGCAGCTTATCAAAGAGGATGATGAAATGATCCCAAAACACAAGTTTGAGTTAGTTGCTTTTAACTTCTTGAAAACTAGGATTGGAGACAACAAATACTTAACAGGTATGGTGTTTTTAGTTTTACTCGGGATTACATGTTACCCATGTTGATGTTGATTGTATGCAACGATTAGACTTAAGAGCTTTCATATAAGATTCTCTCTTATTTAAAATTTGTATGGCTTAACATTTTCTTTTACATATTTAATGGGATTGTTACAGAAAAGATACCCAATGTCCAGCCGCAATACTGCAAGAGGCATCAAAGATATCTTAATGATTGATATAACATATGGGAGGTGTTCATTTGATAATTATAAGTTCTTAGATTTATTTATAATTGTAGCAATATAATATTAGTAAATGAACAAATATTTGATCTTTTTATTCTTATTTTATTACAGTGAAAAGGTTATTGTCACAGTTTGGGATCCACTGGCAAGTATTTTGAATGAGGAGTTAAACAAATTTTCTAACCTGGAAAACATTATTTTGATTATCACAAGTTGCAAAATAACAGAGTATGAAGGTAAAGTAATTTTTTACCTGCAAAAATTTTAAATTACAAAGAATTTTCATCTTATAATGTTGTAATATTGGACTAAGTTGCATTAATTATTATGTTTCAGGAGTACTTCAGGCGAGTACATATTCACCATCAAAATTTTATATAAATCCTGATTATGATGCAGTTTATCCTTTACGTTATAGGTAATTTCTTGCCATTACTTAACATATCTAATTAAGTTACTTACATTTTTTTAATCTTCTTTTTTTATGTAACAATAACTTAATATTTGAATTTATTATTTTCGACTATATCATGGCTTATACATTTGTGTATTATAACGTGTGTTTAACCATGGCAGGCTTCTTAATGCAGTGACGGAGTCATCACTCTCATGTGAATCAATTTCGGCAACTGAATGTTCAGTTAAAAATATGGATTTGTATAAGTTAGAAGATATTGTCAAGCTCCGAAATACCGAAGTCAAAGAAGTGAGTCTTTTTTTATAAGAAAGGATTACTATCCATCTAAACAAATTAATCATTATGTACCAAATTATTAATTCTTTCTTAATTTCAGTTGGAGGTGATTTGTCATGTCAAGATTAGCAATGTTGATGTTAACTCAAAGTGGTGGTATTATAGCTGTGATACATGTCCAGAGGAAGTGGATGAAAACTACATATGTGATTTATGTGATCAGAAAATTGTTTCCGTTCCTGATAAGAGGTATAAAATTTGCGTAACAAAATCAATTAGAATAATAAAACTTGTCTTGACTTTTACTAAAAATTTGTAAATCACTTTTAGGTTAAAGGTCCCAATGCATGTTTCTGATGGTAGTGAAACAATTCAAGTTTTCTTATTTGATCGTGAAGTAAGACGATTAATTTCTAGATCCGTTGATAGTTTCTTTGGTCATGATGATAAGGTTCAGTACTATTCATTTATTTATTATTCCAATTTCAATTTTAATGATGCTCTAAATGTACCGATATTAATACTATTTTATCTTTTATATTCAAAGGAACTACAATATCCTGCAACATTGAAAGAGGTTGAAGGAAAATCATTAACGCTCACTGTGTGTCTGAATAAAGAAAATTTAATTGGTGGAAGCACGGTTTACTATGCTTATGATGTTATTGAAGGTATTGAGACATCAGGAAGCTGTTCAGCTCTTGAGAAAACTGAACAAAACTATGCATTGGTTAGTGTTGTATTTTAATTGCTAATTTTTTATATTAAGACCCTTAAATGCAGCAACGTGTTTTATTATTCTAATTATTTTTATTGTGTTTACTAGGAATCTAACTCTGGAAAATATGATGAGGCTGATCCTAGCAAAAGTACTCCAGAATCTAAGCTATCTGCAAATAAACGTCTTCGCACAAGTGATCATGGAGCAGATGACAAGAATATAAAGAAGAGTGCTTAAGTTGCATGATATGTTTTATAAAATTTTAAGTTGTTCAATTTCTTGCTCATGCACAAATAATATTTTACGCCTGATCATTTCAGTATGAAGACATTTTCTAATTGTGATTTATTTAATATAATTAATGCTTTTATATAGGTTTATAATTCTTCATCTTTTACCAATATTTTCAAAATTCAATTTAATTATCATTTATATAAAAAATAATAACATAAAAACGTATAATTTTCAAAAAAAAAAAAACTAACCCGGTGCGTAGCATGGGTGTAATACTAATATCTTATATTTACTAGCTTATAACCCGTGCAATGCACAGCTCCCTTTTTACTATCTATAATTATATTATATGTTATTAATTTATATATCAAATTGTTGTTAAAAAATTGATATACAGTAAAATTTCGTTAAATTAATACTTGATAAATTAATAATCTCTCTAAGTTAATAGTTTCCTCCGGTCCCAACTTGGGTCAGTTCAAAAAATGATCAATTTCGATAAGATAATAATTTTTTTGAAAAACCCTATATAAGTATATGGTCCCAATAATATTATAAATTAATAAATTCTTTATAATCATAAAAATATATGCATTACACCATTTTCCCTATTATAAAATATTATTCTAGGGTTCTTAAAATTTGAATCTATACGAAACTCATCCTTAGCCCTCTTTGTTGCATCCAAAAATTCGAATGTAGTTTTTTTGTAAAGCTTGAAAAAGTCATTAATCAATGTTTTTAATATCTTGAGTGCTTCTTTACGTGCAAAAAATTCAAAAATGTTGTTTTATCTTTGATATCATCTAAATATACATTAATATTTACTTTGAATATTGCTAATACTCATTGAATTTGTAAAACAATTTATATGGAATTAATTGAATTAAGTATAACACATAAATTGTAAAATTCATTTTATTTAAATGTATATAGTTGGAAATTAATTTTCTTTGATTTCAAAAATTTTCTATAAATTAATAATTATTAATTTATAGATTAATTAATATCTCTCTAAATTAATAGAATTTTCCGGTCCCGACTATATTAATTTATAGAGGTTTTACTGTATATAAGATTACACGTCAATTTAATATTTGTGCTCTATATTGAATTCTTAAAATTTGATTTGGACGGTTTTACAGCTCACGTGAAATTGACAAAATAATCTTTAATTTAGTGATGATTTAAGAATTATTTTCCAATTAAAACTACGTACAAACAAAAGAGAGAAGAAATTGATGATTTTTTAAGTGGAAAATTCTATTCGATTTATGAAATCTACTTCTATTTCGTTTTGATTATCAAAATACCCTTGTTATTATTTGAAGATAGTTCTACTAACAACCAAATACGGTAAGTTTATAAATTCGAACATTTTCCTTTGTAAGTTTGAACACTTATTCTACTTCCAGTAAAACTTTAATTATATGTCTTCTTTATAAATTCGAACTACTCTCTTTTATAAATTCGAACTCCTATTCTACTTCTAATGTGTTAAAAGATATTTTTTATTATTATTTAAAATTCTAAATTTTTTATAAAAAATAGATTGAGACGATCCAAAAATCACCACCTAACCTCTCCCGCGTATTCCACTCTTCGCCACCGCGTTATGAACTCCTTGGAAAAGTAAAACTTTTTCTAAAAAAAATTACCATTCTTGTAATTTAAATAAAAATAAACAAAATTCTGAATGATTTAATTAAAGTAAAAGGCTTTGCAGCATGTTAATATCTTATGAGTACAAGAACATTCTCCTTGTAATGAATAATTTTCTAATTTTTAACAAACTATTAAAAAAATCAATCTCTCTTCTCCTTTTTTCACATTAAGCGATACACCTGGTATCGAGTATTTGGGTTGCTGGAAATTGATCAACTTAGGCACAAATAAAAAAATCTAGTTATGAGAAAGACATTAACTATGCTTCGGTGTAGAATTGTTTGGGTTGGATAGTGACAGAGTCATAGGTTTCGCTCTTTAGGTTTTGGAATTTGTCAAAATAAAAGTGAAATTAAATTAGATTTAGGATTCCACTTAGAATCCTCCCCCAGAGACGACATTTTCCGGTACCAAGTTAAAATGGTCAACCCTAACCAAAAATGTTTTCCGACACATTTTAGACATTGACTTAGAATGGAAATATCAAGTAATGGTATTTCATATTCTAGGTTGTGTATGTCAAAAGAATTAGGCATCGACAAAAGGCACGAATATCGAGAATTTTCAAACACTGCTTTTACGAACCAAAATTACCCAAATTATTCAAAAGCATGTTTTTCTTAAATGTTTTACTCTCAAATATTCTTGATATATTTGTCAAATATTTACAATCAAATTGCCCTGCCAAAAACCATGCCAAAAGACCAAAAAGAGATTTTATTCCAAAATACCCGTAATTCCTTATTTATCCGGATAAAATCTTTTAAATACAAACTTAAATACTCCTTGGACCTTATAGTCATTATATCATAAGGAATATTATGTTTGAATATTTTTCAAGTCAAAACTTTTGTCTAAGTTGTCGGTAAAGACAAAAGAATTTTTCGGTCGCTCCGGAAGGCCATTTTTACATTCGAAAAATTCGTAAAAATACTTCCACATATCATTTTGACTTGAAACCTTGGATATGTCCTTAGTTTCTTCATAGGACATTGTATAATAAGTTTCGTAAATTTTGGATGACTTTTTTCCTGGACCCCTTAAATCGATACGTAATTGATTTAATGGTCGCTTAAAAGTAATAGAAGGTCAACTCATTTCAAGGTGAAATTTTGACCATAATCCTCTGGGCACATTTCTAGGGGATTCCCAAAATTTCATAATTTTTGAATGATTTTTCGATTTATCACGATTAAACCCATTTCGGCTCGTCAGTACGCGCATTTTACATTTTTATTGATTCGTAAAATAATAAAAATGTGTGGGCACTCTTTTCCATGCAAATTTGAATTGTTATACAGCTGTGAGACCCTAAGGAATATTCCTCCCACTTTCCATTTCAACATGTTCCATAAACCATTTAAAAATAAAGCTAAAATGCTTATTTTTTGGCTATAAATAAGCCCTTACCCCCCCTTCTTTTCCAAGCTTTAAGAGCCAATTATATGCTGAAGTAAACACTCCCCAAACACTCTTCCTACTTCCTTCTTTGAGCAAAAAACGTAGCCTTGAGTGAAGCCATTTTTACACCTTGATATTTCATCATTTTGGCTTGTTTTTCTTCTTAAATCTTGCTCTCCTACACACACCTTTGGTCACCCACGTTTTTCCACCTTCCAAGCCTTGTTTAGGCAGCTTGTAAGTGACCTTTTGAACCCAATAAAAGTCTCCCTTGAACCTTAAATTCCGGCCAAATTCCGGCGACTTTTCCGGCGAGTGTTTTTGTGTGTTAATGCTTCAAAACTAGTTTTTTCTCTTGTTTTCTCTTTAGATCTCAAGGGTTATAAGTTGGTTTCATATTCTTATATATATTTATGTATATAATCAAATATATAGTTGATATATTGTGGTTGCTTGGTTGATTTTTGCATATATTAACTTATATTCACTTAATCTTGCATATTGCTCTTATACACGCTTGTTCTTGAAGTTGATTCGTTTAGTGTGTATTTTGGCAACTTGTTAGTTCTTGAAAGCACTTAAAAGATTATCCTAAGCTTTCCCCAAGTCCTTTGAAAAACCCATTTTGGGTGTGAAAGGCCATTTAGCTATCTTTTGGTTTGGTCAAAAAAATTATAATCTAGTTTTACCTTAAATGGTATAAACTTGATTCTTTAAGTAACCAAAAGTATTGGCTCCCTTGTCTTTGCTCAACCAAGTCCTTAATCTTTATCTTGAGCTTAAAAATATTTTAAAGGACCTAAAAGAGTAAGACCACTTGAATTTGTTTTTAAAACAAATTTGTTTTCATTCGGCCCATTTGGTTAAAATATTCGGCCGAATATATTGTATATATATATATATATATATATATATATATTTGTACATCCTCTTGCTTGCTTGCTTGCTTGTTTGTGTGATCTTACGAGTTTATATATTTTACGCACTAATTTAATGTAACACCCTCACTATCCAACAATAATGTCCATACATTTTATAATAATATAAATATATTTTTATAGGATAATTTTAGAAAATTTTGGCATGATATATTCATAAATATGACTATCCACCTGTCCAAACCAACCAAACCAACCAACTAATATTAAAACAGTTCACTTGCATGATAATAACAAAACCATTGAGAAATATAACTACACCAACCAAGACCGCTCACAGGCCACAGTATGAAACAACTACTAATTAACCATTACAACCCAATACTGAATAAAATAATATAAAACTCCATAAGATAAATAATCTGTCTACTAATACAGAAATGACATGAAATGGGGTTATAAGCTCACTACCCATCCCACCACCTTGACTCTCTGGCTGCCTCTATGGCTGCCCCAACCAGACGGTCCACTCCTTCTAGACATCTTCGTGCTTAGCTGAGGAAACAGAATTAACAAGCAAGTGGGCTAAAATGCTCAGCAAGTATATATATAATTAAAAGCATAAACAAACTGAAATGTTTGCAAGTCTGTCAAGAACTAACAATCAACAATATAAAAGCTCAACTGAAAGATACGTCTTTTGTCTGAATCATAAAATAGAAGAGGATTGGACTATCATGCATTTTATAGATAAAAACAATCATAAGGTTAGGCTGCTGATCAGTCACGCACTGACCCCGGACAAACGCACACAACAATGTCCTTAATGGATCCACGGCACACATTGGCCTTAATAATTTCTGACCACGAATCTGGTCCGACCCTTACGGTCCACATTTTTTTTAAAAAAAAACTAACAGTCCAATCCTATAACTAGACATCAGGTGTCGGAACAATCGACCACCTCAACTGCCAAACACCCTGGACACTTTCGTTCCAGGTCAACATCTCAAATCTCGCAA
Organism: Saposhnikovia divaricata; assembly: GCA_036435485.1. NCBI lineage: Eukaryota > Viridiplantae > Streptophyta > Magnoliopsida > Apiales > Apiaceae > Saposhnikovia > Saposhnikovia divaricata. Next base: position 66,686,688 of record CM071598.1, read on the forward strand.
AATGAAATAAGATCGGGTAATTTCTGACCTAGATATCGACAAGTTCGATATATATACAAGGGGTATGGATGTAAGTCAAGCCACTAAAAGAATCAACGAAATCAATATAATCGATTTGGGGTATAACAATTTAATATTCGAAATTAAGGGAAATTAACGGAACAATTATAACAAGGATAATTCGAACGAGCATATGAATCAAGTTATAATAATCATAATTCACTTGAAAGATAATTGAAGTAATTTACTTGCCTTAACCAGGAAATCACAGGATTCGAAGAGTCTTTACGTCCTCAGCTTTAGCTTTCCCTTTATCTGCGGGATCTACACACAATATAACACTATTTTAGAATTCTACTCAATATTCGCTAATCAATATCAAAATTTAACTTAATCTACCTCCGCGAATAATCTCCTAATTTGCATTTATTTAACCATACACCAATAATTAATAAGCTTCAAATATAGATATTTAATTATAGCCAGCAAACGTTACTCACGAAATCAACTAAATAGATAATACGGTAAATAATCCAACACCTCGATCAAATTGTGTAATTATATGCACATATATATACAAAGAAATTATTTAAGATTTTTTTAGAAAATTTTGACGGCATCCCATTTATATGGGTGACTGCCAGTCGGGATACTGCCGACACAACCAACATAATCATTCTTACTAATCAAATCTATATCTCAAACTCACATTTCCAATTCACTGTAATCTCAATCCAATACAGTTTAAATAATTAATACCAAATCGATAATAATTACAATTTATTATGTAAATATTAAATTTAAATACTTGGCTCAGAAAATCATCATCATCGCCAATTACCATAGTCGAATTACAATAGCATAACATCAACTGGCAGTAAAACTTTTCAAGGCCATAATTCGAAATATAGTAATCACAGTATTCGAATTACGATCACAATCAAATCGAGTTAACCACAGAATCGTCTCAATAATACCACTGGCAACACAGGACACAATAGGAGATAGTATAAACAACCACAATTGAGAACCATTGCCAAAGTAACGAGCACGGGAAAGGGAAAAGGGAAGACCAACTCGCACATGGACTAGAATTCCACACACAACCCAATTCAATTCAGCCCTCACCAATACATCACACACCCATTACACACACAACGCACACACACATTTCTTTACACATATAACCTCTCATTCGAGGCTCAACACAGGGGAAAACAGGGACACCTGCGAACCACAACCTCGCAGCATAACCACGACATAAAGCACACACCCACACTCCAAACAAATGCACACACACACACACCACGAATATGAATTGCAGAAGAGGGATAGAGGGAGGATGGAATACACCACAAATTTCTGAGAACAAATTAAAAGGAATTAGCTTGGATGGGGAGATGCCGAGTGTCCATGGGAGAGAGAGCAAGAGATTAGCCGAGAGATTTTGTGAGTAATAGAGAGAGATCGATTAGTGTTTTTAGAAAGGAAACTCTAGAGCAATCCAGAGAAGTATAGAGAGAGTAAGGGAGAGTCGGCTGAGAGATTGATGTTATGATTTTAGAAATTTAGGGATTTCAATACTTAAAAGAGGGGAAAGAAATAATTGAAGTAAAGGAAATGTATTACACTAATTTCTGAAAAACAATCGATTTAATCCCCAAAATTCGAATTATTAAGAAAATAGGGAAAATTTTAAAAATTAAAATTCTAAAATAAAGAATACAAAATTTCGATCACCCATATATTTTTAAAATATTTTTAGGATTAAAAACGAATTAAATATGAATTTTACAAAATTGAATCCATAGAATGGAAAAATAATTCATAAAATCCTTGAAACCCAAAATAATTCACCAAATATTTTTAAAAGTCATATAAACTAATAAAGTTAATAATGCAAAAGATTTCAGGATTTTATAAAATTCACAGAAGATAAATATAACACAATTAAATAGGAAATAAATTCCCAAAAATATAATTAAAAATATCCGGGCTTACACATCACATATAAATCATCAACTAGGCCCACAAATATTATTCCACAGATACTTCACCTCCTCAACAAATTTTTATACGCCACACGATTCACATTTAATATTAAATAAATAATTATTATTACTAAAAATTCTAAGGCATTATATTTAACGCATAAGAGCGGCCCTCGTTTTATCCTATAGATAAGCGAGCTACTTTTCCGTACGCGTGAGTTGTGTTGTGTGTAAATTAATTGTTGTGTGCTTGCATTCACGAATATATATTCTTGTATGATTAATTTATTGTCTTGCATATTTTTCTTTGGTCCTCGCACTTGCGAGTTGAATATTTTTATTTGGTCCTCGCACTTGCGAGTTGAATTTTTATTTCTTGGTCCTCGCACTTGCGAGTTGAATTTTTCTTTCTTGATCCTCACACTTGTGAGTTGAATATATCTATATATATAAATTAATCACCACTTGCACACACCACTAAAGTACGTAGTTTTTTCGATTGGCATCATGAAGAACTCGACTTTAACTAATAACGAATAAATTATTTTAACGCGTAATAGCGTCCCCGTGGCTAGTACCGTAACATACTAGTTTTGCACGGATTTATTGTATATCTCACTTATCATATATTGTTTGTTTATTAGACTTGTATTCTAATCTTTGCAGTGAGGTGAAGTGAAGTGAGGTGACTATTGTTCTAAGACCCAAGTCTTAGGCGTACTAACGGGGAGTTAGTAGCCTTCGCACCGTGAAGAAAAGGGAAGACCCAAGATCTAAGACCTTAGATCCAAGACCGGCAAAGTTGTAGAAGTACATAGTCTTGTAAATGGTTACTACAAAGTATTTGAGGAGGTAACGGGGAGTTACGCTCCAAGATAATTCTTGTAGTGGGTATTTGCTATTTATTGTGAGGAGAAAACGCGTGCGTATTTCTCCAAGGTGTAAAGGCTTCTCCGCCTACTATAAAGGAGTCTCTTTATAGTGGAAGAAATCTCGACCCGGGGAGGAGCTCGGGGACTGGAGTAGGGGTGTTCGAATCCATTAGGGGTTGCGGGCATCGCGAACCTAGATAAAATCGACCGTGTTATTTTTCTTTCCTTCTTTATTTTTTCGCACTCGATTCACTTGTTTACAAGTAACGAATTTAAAAAGAGGAAAGAAACTTCGAAAAAGCCAAGCTCTAAATTTTAAAAAGGAGATAAGATATTCAACTCCCCCTTTTAGCTTATCTAACCCATAAACGGGACCTATCAATTGGTATCAGAGCAGTGCTTTTAACCGTGTTTTTCGATTGTTGTGATAATCGGAAAATACAACAAAAAGTAGATCCTTATCGGGTTTATCGACTGTTGCGAAAGTCGATATATAAAACCTTAAAAAAGACATCTTTTTGATGGATTAATTGAATACTATTGGTTTCGGAGAAGGGCTTTCTAGTTCCCGACCACCACTATTTGATGGTACTAATTTTGCTACTTGGAAAACAAGATTTAGAATTTATGCTAGATCCCAAGGAGTCAAAGTTTGGATGGCCATAGAAGATGGAGTCACTATACCTATTAAAAAGGTAGGCGACTTTATTGTTGAAAAGAAAGTGAGTGAGTATACTCCGGATGAAGAAATTCAAATGAATATTGGCGCGAAAGCGGAAATGGTTCTTACTAGTGCACTTGCAGAAAAAGAATATAAACGTGTTAACAATTGCAAGTCGGCACAAGAAATGTGGAACAAATTGGTTATTACTTACGATGGTACAAAAGATATTAAAGAATCCCAGATGGATACTTTAATACAAGAATATGAAAATTTTAAACTCCTCGAAGGTGAAACCATCATTGATATGGAAACGAGCTTTACTCATATAATCGATGAACTTGCACAACTTGGAAAGGTTTATACTATAAATGAGAAAAATAGTAGGATTTTGAAAGCCTTGCCTCCAAGTTAGAAAGTTAAAGTTACCACAATAAAAAAAATGCATAACTTGAATTCATACTCCATCGATAGCTTATTCGGAAATCTTCGTGCTAACGAGGAAGATAACATTCTAGAAAAGGCCCTTCCGAAAGTGGAAGATAAAAGAAAAAGCATGGCCTTAAAAGAAATACTTATCGATGAAGATGAAAACGATGATGAGTTAAACGAAGAATTGCAAAATCTAGATGAGCAAGAGATTGCACTTCTTTCGAGACAACTATGTCGGGTTTTGCAAAGTAAAGCTTAAAGGTACGGAAAAGGATTCCTTAAGTCGAGTAACCAACAATGTGTATTTAACTCTAAAGGAAGGCCTAATTATAAAAATAACAACAATTTTCCTACCACGAGCTTCAACAAAGGCAAAGGTTTTCAACAAGGGAATAATGCTTACAATAATAATTCGAATTATTCGAATAATTATTCTCCACCTAAGCCGAAGGAATCGCCAAATGAAGAAGCACATGATGTGTGTTTCGAATGTAAACAACCCGATCACTATAAACGGGAATGTCCAAAGTTGGCTAAAGGTTGAAGTCTTGTAGCCGAAAATGGATGGGATTTAAGCGAGGATGAAGAAGCTCCCGAACAAAGTGAAGAAGTTGTCAACTTGTGCTTGATGGCGATCGGTGATGAAGCTACACCAACTGAAACATCCACTACTAATCAAGAGGTAACCCTAAACTTTAATGATAATGTGGCATCTTGTAGTAGTGATAATTTTAGTATAGATTTATTTAAAATAGATCAAGCAAATTTGGGTGTCTCGGAGCTTATTAATCTTGTAAAAATGTTGAAAATGAGTCATGATGAAATTAGCCAAAAATACATCACGGTTAGTTCCGAAAGGAATAAAATACAGGATGTGAATGTTGAGTTATTAAAAGAGGCTACTCGTTTGACCGATATCCATGTGAAAGATGTGGAATATTATAAATTCATTTCATCTCAAAATGAGTGCTTGAAACTTGAAAATACTAATAAGGATGAAAATATTCGAAATCTTGAGATTGAGAATATATCCTTGATACTTTAAGCCGAAGAGATGGAAAATGAAAAAGTTCAATTATCCACTAACACTAGTGATCTCCATGTCGAGATGTTGAATTTAAAGATTCGAAATGAATCTTTGATTCGTGAAAATGAGACACTAAGTGAAAAGAAAAAAGAACTCGAACAATCTCTAACGGGAGATATTAAGGAAGAGCTACGTGAAGCCATAAAAGAAAAAGAATTAGATTGTCAAGTTACTTTATCCATTAAGGATTTCGAACTTGCCAACATTAAAGACTTACTTGAAACTGAATCAAAGGAACGAGAGTATGTTGTCTCTGAACTCAAATCGGTTATCTTGGAAAGTCAAAGGCTTCAAAATGAAAATAGCAAGCTCTTAACTCAAATCACTTATCAAGAAACCTTTCTAAAAATAAGATTAATATCTTGTTAACGGAAAAGGAAAATCTTGAGAAAACCGTTAGACAATTCACCAAGAGTAATACTATATTGGATAGTATGGTATTTAACTCAAAGGTATCATATAACCGAGAAGGTTTGGGATTTAATGTGAACTCTCCCCCTAAAAGAGAAGTTGCACCTCCTAATACTTCATGGAATACTCCTCCTAAATCATCTTCACCTAAATGTTCATATTGCAATGTTAGTGGACATATAAGTCTTTATTGCAAATCCAAAGAAGGTGAAAGAAAGGGGAAGTATAAATGGATTCCTAAAGGTGAAAGTTCGAAAAATGATAAGAAATCTAAAGTTGCTAAAAAAAATATGGTTAAAAATGATAAAAGGCAACCGAAGTTTACTTATCAATAAAAACCGATTAGTTTTCAACAAAGGAACATGCAACAACAAGCTAGTACTAGTACCAACAATGCTAGTTCTTCTAAGCTTCCTATGCAAGGTTATAATGCTAGAAATGCAAATGGTTATAGTCTTGTAAATACTTATTCTATGCCTAGGAATACGAGTCATTTTAATGCTAGATCGAGTCAACATGCTAATGTGAGTCATCATGCTTATCCTAGAATTAATAATGCTCATATTAGAAATAATCATGTTAATTATCGTGCTAATAATCATTCTAGAGATTCCGTTATCACTATATTTCCCCGTAGTGATAATAGACATGCTTTTCGTGATAATTCTAGATATACTCCTAGAAGAAATCCATATCATATTTCTAATAGGAATCAAGCATCTAGAAACGATATTGTTTATGTGAATGATTATCCTATTCCTCGGTTTATCTATGAAAGTACTCGTTTGCCTTATGATGTACTAACACCCGGACCCTCAAGTAAAAAGGGTACCAAAAGGTTTAATTAATCTTTTGTGTAGGTGTGCCTTGCTGCTAAGAAAGATGTGTGGTACCTTGATAGTGGTTTTTCTCTATATATGACCGGTAATAAGTCTTTGTTGAACAACATTAAAAAGGTAAATGTCGGAGTTGTAACTTTTGGAAATAGTAGCAGAGGTGACATTATTGGCATTGGTGACATTGGTAATGAAAGCTTTTAAATATGTGATGTACAATTAGTCACTGGACTAAAGTACAATTTGCTTTCAATAAGTCAACTATGTGATAATGGTTGCAAAGTGATTTTCTTTCCATCTCATTGTGCTATTTATGGCAAAGAGTGGAAACTAATTCTAAAATGTCCACGAAATAAGAATGTTTATTCGTGTGACCTCAATGATTATGAAAATGTGTGTTTGGTATCCATGAATGAGGATCCATGGTTATGGCATCGACGTTTAGTTCATGTCAATATGAAACTCATTAAAATAATATGTTCGAATGAACATGTACGTGGTTTACCAAAACTCAATCTCATAAAAGATCATATATGTGAAGCTTATGAAATTGATGAACAAATTCGAGCATCTCATAAAGCCAAATTCATGGTGTCTACTACTAGACCACTAGAGCTTCTACATATGGATCTCATCGGACCCGTGCTCGTACAAAGTTTGGTTGGTAGTTCGTATACTCTTATAGTTGTCGACGACTTCTCTCGATACACGTGGACAGAGTTCCTAAAAGCAAAAAGTAATGCATTTACATCATTTGTTGCTCTTTGCAAAAGGATACAAACTCAACAAGAAACGTCTATTGCTTATATAAGGACAGATCATGGTAAGGAATTTCAAAATTCCGAGTTTGTTGAATTTTTTGAAGCTAATGGTATTACTCACAACTTCTCTCCTCCTTATACACCTCAATCAAACGGGTTTATTGAAAGGAAGAATAGAACATTACAAGAAATGGCGAACACGATGCTTAATGAATATCATCGACCTAAATATTTTTGGGCCGAAGCCATGTCAATGGCTTGTTATGTTCTTAATCGAGTTTTACTATGACCTATTAAAATGAAGACTCCCTACGAGCTTTATTTTGGTAAAACTCCTAAGATAAGCTACTTTAAAGTTTTTTGGAAGTGAATGCTTTATTTTTAATACAAAAGATTATTTAACAAAATTCGACCCAAAATCTAGTGAGGGTGTATTTCTTGGATATTCAAATACAAGCAAAGCTTATCGGGTATTTAATCTTAAAACTTTAATGGTGGAAGAATCATTGAATGTTGTGTTTGATGAATCAAAACCACTATCAAAGTATAAAGATTTTGTTGAAGAGGAAAGTGATCAAAAAGAAGATTGTCATGATAACGATGAGAATGTTATTAGACAAATCGATACTTTTGATCAATGAACTACAACTCCTAATAATCCTCTCGAAGTAATTGAGGTCGATAATAAATTACCTTCGGATGTACCTTGGGTTAGAAATCATCCTATCGTGAATATCGTAGGTGATAGAACTAAAGGTGTCCAAACTCGATCTCAAGTGCAAAACATTGCTAGTCACTTAGCTTTTCTATCACAAATAGAACCCAAAACTGCAAAAGAAGCTTTATTGGACGAGGATTGGATTCTTGCCATGCAAGAAGAACTAAACCAATTTACTCGTAGCAAAGTTTGGGAACGAGTTCCACCTCCACCCGATAGTTCTACTATTGGAATCAAGTGGGTCTTTCGAAATAAATTGGACGAAAGTGGAACAGTGGTAAGAAATAAAGCAAGACTAGTTGCTCAAGGATATAAAAAAATGAAAGGTATAGACTACGATGAAACTTATGCTCCCGTGGCTAGACTCGAAGCAATTCAAATGTTCTTAGCTTTCGCTTGTCATAAGGGATTCAAAGTCTATCAAATGGATGTTAAATCGGCTTTCCTAAATGGTGTCTTAGAAGAAGAAGTTTATGTAAGACAACCACTGGGATTTGAAGATTTGGAACATCCGGAATGTGTGTATAAACTTTATAAAGCCTTATACGGACTAAAGCAAGCTCCTAGAGCTTGGTTTGAGCGGTTAAGCAAATTCCTAATTGCTAGTGGTTTTAAAATGGGAATTGCCGACATTACTTTATTTATGAAGTATGAAGGTGATGATATCTTGCTCGTTCAAATTTACGTAGATGATATTATATTTGGGCAACCAAAGAATTACTATGTAACGAATTCTTGGAAATAATGAGTAAAGAATTCGAAATGAGCATGATGGGAGAACTCAATTTCTTCTTAGGTTTGAAAATCAAGCAATCTAACGAAGGCATTTATATACCTCAATCAAAATATTGCAAGGAAATGCTTAAGAAATTTGAGATGGAAAATGCCAAACCCCTTAGTACTCCTATGTCTCCCTCAGAGAAATTAGTTGCGAATGCTACCGGAAATTCGGTTGATACAAAGAAATATCGTGGTATGATTGGTAGTTTACGTTATATAACCGCTAGTAGACCGGATATTCAATATGGCATTTGCAAATGTGCTCGATTTCAAGCAGCACCTAAAGAATCTCATTTATCCGCGGTTAAACGGATATTTAGATATCTTAAAGGTACCACGAAACTCGGTCTTTGGTATCCGAAAGGACTACCATTCGACTTAGTTGTTGGGTTTCAACCCAATGGGTTTGGGTAGATAATTAGATACCATGTATGATTAGAATTTGGTAGGTAATTAGAAACCAAATATGATTATGCTTGTATGGTAACTTGGTGGCTAAGTTTGTGATGGTTATATATACACAGTCATATTGTATTTGTCTAGTGTGTGAAAGCTTAAGAGATGTAGTCTTAAGTATTGTTTGGGAGATGCTTGAGCATTGTTGGCTCAAGTATTGGGGTTGGGACACCGTTAAAGTGTTATTGTTTTGATGTACTATTGATAACTATTTTTAAGATTAATAATACAAGTTTGGGGTGTGGGTGTTTCTACGTCAAATATTGTGTGTGTTCTTCTTTTGCTTTTACTTATTAATTTGATAAAAGTAGAAGTAATACTTGAATAGTGTTTGACCGCGCTTTGGTGGATCTTGTCAATTAATCGATTGGTCGTATTTGCTCTGTATTTGTGGTTTGTGAATCTCGGATTGTGTAAGTCCCCTAACCTAACAAGTGGTATCAAGAGCCAAGGTTCGAGTTCAAGATGGATGGGGTTAAGGGAAAGTTCGAGGTTCAATTGATCTGGCAGAGTACAATGAAGGATTTGCTGACAAGGAGATTGCTGCTAAAGTGGGAAGAGACAAAGTTACGTGCGGTTTGACGATTGACTTGCACCGTGGATCAATCCTGTGTTCGGACTCGAGATAGAAGAAGATGGAAGAGGTCATCGCAATTGTTTCAATGGCTTGATCAACCAGGTGAACTGTTTGGATGATACTACGGATTTCTTCAGGAGACCGAAAGATTGTAAAAGCAAGTATCGGGTGACTCAATTGATGGAAGAGCACTCGTGGTGGTTGATGCACGTGATTTTGTAGATTGATACATCGTTATGGTGAAGAACGATGGTTTTGAGTTCACTATATGGGTTTTAGCGAAACTCAATGATCGGAAGAGCAAGATGAGTAGATTCTTGTTCGAGGGGAGGCGGTGGCGAATGGACGTCAATGGCTTGATGGGTACTGTTCAATCCGATATGGGTATTGGGTTGGAGGGGAGGATTGTTGGGTTTCAACCCAATATGATGTTATGGGTTTGGGTAGATAATTAGATACCAATTATGATTAGAATTTGGTAGGTAATTAGAAACCAAATATGATTATGCTTGTATGGTAACTTGGTGGCTAAGTTTGTGATGGGTATATATACATAGTCGTATTGTATTTGTCTAGTGTGTGAAAGCTTAAGAGATGTAGTCTTAAGTATTGTTTGGGAGATGCTTGAGCATTGTTGGCTCAAGTATTGGGGTTGGGACACCGTTAAGGTGTTATTGTTTTGATGTATTATTGATAACTATTGTTAAGATTAATAATACAAGTTTGGGGCGTGGGTGTTTCCACGTCAAATATTGTGTGTGTTCTTGTTTTTCTTTTACTTATTGATTTGATAGAAGTAGAAGTAATACTTGAATAGTGTTTGACCGCGCTTTGGTGGATCTTGTCAATTAATCGATTTGTCGTGTTTGCTCTGTATTTGTGGTTTGTGAATCTCGGATTGTGTAAGTCCCCTAACCTAACATTAGTGTGTTATTCCGACTCGGATTATGCGGGTCATTTAATCGATAGAAAAAGCACAAGTGGTACTTGTCAATTCCTCGGTAGATGTTTGGTTTCTTGGTTTTCAAAGAAACAAAACTCCGTATCGTTATCTACCGCGGAAGCCGAATATATAGCGGCGGCAAAATGTTGTGCTCAAATCTTATGGATGAAGCAAACATTAGCCGACTATATGATTAAATTTGATGCTATATCTATTTTGTGTGATAATACGAGTGCAATTGATTTAAGTAAAAATCCGGTATCCCACTCTCGTACTAAACACATAAATATACGACATCACTTCTTACGTGATCATGTCAACAAAGGTGATATTTTAATGGATCATATTGATACCGAAAATAATGTTGCCGACATATTCACGAAACCGTTGCATTCCGAAAGATTCAATAAATTACGTTTGCTTTTAGGAATGTTGGAATGCCCACAATAATTAAATATAGTTGATTTCTATATTTAATTCAAGATTTTATTTGAAATTCAAATCAAATGATTTTTCTAGTCAAGTCAATCAAGCGTATTGTGTGAGCAGATTTTCTAGGGAACTTCGGTACTCGAAAATTCAGATTTCTCTATAATAAATTTGATTAAAAATAGACATTATAAAGTTAATGTTTATGTCTTTGCTAAAAACCATATTGAAATATTTCAAATAAAATAAAATTTTAATTGGTTTCAGTTTTGCATGGCCTTGAAATACGTAATGTTTCAAAATTCGGGCAAAATGATGGAAACTAATTAAAATGTATCTAAAATTGAGATTTAAATTTTAATTTTTGATCTCATTTTTCTGAGCTCTCTAGATTTTTTGTGGAATTTTTTAGTGAATTTATATCTATTTTTACAGATTTATTTTGTAAAATAAGATGTAATTTACATGATTAATGTTGATTCACAAAAATCAGTATTATTTTCACAAAAATCTGATTTTGCAGGATTTATCTGGACCATTGGATCAAAAAGGGATTGTATCACAACCGTTCACTTCGAAAATATATATTTTTTCATTCCCCTAAAATCACAAACCCTACTGTTCCATCTATCTCTCTCTCGCCTCTTTTTTCTCTCGACCTTCCTCACGACGATTTCATTTTTCCGGCAGATATACTGTTCACCCACTAAATATGAGTTCATATTCTTTCTCTACAGCCTCTATTACATACTTGTCTTTACTCATTTCACACTCTCTAGTCCCTGATTAGTAAATTTACGAACCCTAGAATCGCCTCTTTCAATTCGAGATGAATTTATCGACTTTTCGATCGATTCTCATCAGTTCCTTGTTGATTATGATGTCTCAATCATCATATAGCAAAAACCCTCTGGTTGAAGATTAATTTCTCTAAACCCTAGTTTTCAATCTTGATTCAATTCATTAAAATTGTGAACTGTTTAACCACTTTTATGTGTTTTTGCAAGATTGGTAAGTTGTTTTTATGTTAGTACTAACTGTTTCTTTGCTGAACTCGGTGGCGACTCACCGAAACTCAGTAAGTCAGGCAGCCTAACTTGGTGGTTCACATGGATTAATGTACTGTATGTCATATTGTGAGTAATCTATTCGTTTTGGAATTTATAACTGTGTGTATTACCACCACAGTCCAGGTTCACTCAATTTTGACCTATGTACTTACATCATCTAGTTGTTTATAAATTAAATGATTGTGTAATTGTGATGATAAGCTTTAGATTTAAGATTAATTGAGAGTTTTGTGAACTATTAAATTAGTTAAGTGATTTATTTGTGGTAATTGTGATAAACGCTGATTGTCTTTGTCGTATGTTGGCTGAGTTCTTGAGTTCTATAGTTGTTGGTGCCAAATTTATCTGTATTGAATAAATGTACCAAGTACATTGTCTTTCCCTGTATTGCTTAGTGTTACATTGTTAAATGTGTCTCTGTTAATAAGTTGAGCTATTACTCTAAATATGAATCCTGAGTGCCTTATTTGTTGTTTGGTTCGAGTATAGAGTTACTTGGTATCTCTATTACTTGTTGTAGATGATTTGGATGAGGAGTCAGTTGGTATCTCTTTGCCTAGTATTTTATTGTATGGAATACAGCCTGTTTAGTTGCTATTCCTGTGTGCCTGGTAGTTTATTTTTAATTGGTACTTGATCAGTCATGACATCTTTAAGTATGGTCACTTGCTTCCTTTTGTGAACTTACTTGAATATCCTATATGAGTATGGTGATATTTGCTTTGCAATGTCTTTGTGCCATACCTGTGCTAGATATATGTGCATTGTGTATTCTACTCAATGTGATTTAGCTAAACTCCTGATTTATGGAAAGTGTGAATACATATAGATGATACAAATCTTGAACTGAATATTGATCATATCTTTAGAAATATTTATAGTACATTGTTTAAATGATTTCAGCAGCTTGAAAGGACTATTTGTTTAAATTATATTTGTTTTGAACAAATATCTTGCTTTAGTTGTTCAGCTCTCTTGCTTTGCATTAAATGTGATTACTATTTTGAGGTATGGAATGTGGCTTGTGTATACTATCTGTTGTGATTTGGTGGCTGACTTTGGTTAGATAAATCCAAAATGCAACTTTTAGCCTGTAATCCAATCTGTTTAGTACTTGTGCTCAGAATTGTACACTGTCCTATACTGTGCTGTGTCCTTTGTCAGTGTACCTGTGTACTGTTTAGTACTATTGTTAACTGTTCATTACTGTTCATGTACTTGAAAATCTGTGTGTTTATGGCTATTTAAGAGTGTGGTTTTCTGCTCTGTTCTGCATGCACTATGTAATTATTTCTCTTCTTGTTTTTCTTGTTATAAGTACTTGCTTTCTCACACCATCTCTTCTACACCAGTTGACACTACACTTAACCTGTTTAGCACTTCTGATAGCTCTAAAAACATGAAAAAGAGACCTAAACACTCACCACCCATGTTTATCTCCACCTCTGCATAGAATAGGTTTGCTAAGTCTAAAATGCAACCTGGTTGTTTGATTCAGTTGTCTAGAGAATCTGAATTGCTTGCTAAGTTTCAACATGCTAAGTGGGATATTTTGTTATCTTTACCTACTAAAAGAGTCTTGCCTAACTTTGTTGCTGAGTTTTATTGTAATATGGGAGGTGGGAGTGGGGTGAATGAAGTTCTGTACATAACCTCTGTAGTCAATGGGAGTCCTATCCTTGTTGATCACATTGTGTTAGGTAGGGCACTCAAAATTCATCCTTCTGTTATGGCTATGAGACCTATTGATATCTCAAAGACTTTTGTCTTTAACTCTGAGGAGAAAAGACTTTATCTGTCTGTGTTTTGTGGCTATGATGTTTCTGCTTATGTATTTGAGTCTGCAAATGGCATTAACTATAAGTATTTTACCCCAATGTATCAAACTTTAGCTCAAATCATTTGAGCAAACTATTTTCCTTCTCAAAATTCTGGAAAACTTGTTTCTTTTGTTGAACTAAAACTCATGTACAAGATTGTGAGTCAAAAGGTGGACTTTAATCTTGCTTACATGATCATTTCAAAAATGATTTCTGCAACAAAAAGTGGGTTTATGCCTTATAGTTTATTGCTGACTCAGATCTTTGAATACTTTAAGTTTGACACCAACATGCCTCCTTTCTTCCATGTGACCAATACTGTCTCAAATAGATCTACTAGAGTCACTCTGTCTTTTGATGCTTTGAACAATGATGTGCCTATGAATGTGAATGATGTCATACCTGTTGAGAATAATGTTGTTGTGCCTAATGTGAATGCTACCATGAATTCTCCTAGTTCTGCTTCCAATAACTCTGCTCAATTTCTTACTTCTTTCACTGCTTTTGTGAAACTCTCTACTCAATGTGAGGAACTTGAAACCAAGTTCAAGGACTTGGAGAAAGAGTTTATTGCTTTGAACGAAAGGTTCACCCAGATACTTGAGAAAGTGGATACAGTGATGTCAGTGTTTAGCTCTGTTATGCAAGGGTGTTTGTTGTGGAAAACAACCTGTCTTAGTTGGTTCAGTTTCAAATCAACATGAACACTCCTTCTAAACAGCCTCCCACTGTTGTCATTGAGCCCATTGATACTGAAATTATGGAAGTTGGGGAAAAAGAGTATGAGGTTGGAACTGGGAATACTGCTGATAACCCTATTATGTCATGTGATGCCATGTTTGAAGATGTTGTGAAATCTGATACTATGGAAACTATTGACTAAGTCTATGTATCTGTTGCTGCTTGATAACTTTTTTTATGTTATAGCACTTTCTGTTTTGTGCTTATCTTATCAAGCTTATTATCTATATAGTCTTCGTATGTTGTTATGGGTGCCATTACCAAAATGGTTGTTGTTGTGTTACTTGGACTGTTGTCCCTTGGTTGTTGAATGATGAATGTAGTACTTCTATTTTTAGCTTAATATCATCTTGATTAAATACTACTTGCTTATTTTAGATCTATATCATTGCATTCTTAGGACACTTGGACCTCACTATACTGCTGATTCCATGGACTGCCTAGATGATCCCTTAGAGAATCCTTGATCTGAACCCAGGATGAACCAGTCACATTTAGATTGCATGCATTATTTTCAACCCTTGCATGTTCTTGAGATAGTTTGTATCACCTTGGCTTATTTGTGATTTCCAAAAGGGATGGGGTTAAATGCCAGATGATGCCAGTCTCATGACTCAATTATTTGAGCAAGATGAGACTGCTGATGGCTTTCCATACTTGCAAAAGAACCCAAACTAACATGGTTTTCTTTGTTTATTTTGCAGGTACTCCCCTCTTGGGGTGGCTAAGTGATGTCAATTTCTACCACAATCATTCTGATAGCTCTCTGATTAAATTATTAGACTGAAAGCCACTTGTCATTTTAACTTCATGATCTTTACTGACTATTTTTTTTTGGTTATCTGTTTTGCAGGTCCCCTCTTGATAAGAGGGTGGCTAAATGATGCTAGAAATATTGAAGTCACTATTGCCATGATCTAGCTATGATGATATATCACTCCGCTGATAGTCACATATTTGCTAAAACTTCTTAAATGAAGTCCTTTAGCCTATATGACCACTATAATTCACTTATCTTTTGATAAGATCAAATCTGCACTTGACCTTAGCTTCTTGTCTTAGTGGTATTTTGCAGTTTGTTGCATGGAATTGCCTTGGAGTTGAGCATGCCTGGTCATGGGTCTCCACTGCACAAGGACACTATTTGCAATTTCTTATTCTATGCACTTTAATTTTCATTATTTTTTTGTGAGAAGTTACTAACAGTTTGCCTTGTAGTGAGCAATGATGAGCTTGTTCTGAGCTCAGTCCTTCCCCTCCCCACACAATCTGCATGATTTAGTCACATACAATAATTTCCTTAGTCACTTGAAATGTTTATCTCTAATGCAAATCTTGTTTTACAGGACATATAAAAGGCCTCCATCTTCAGTCAACTAGCTCAAAATTCCAAACATTTGCTCTTCAACATTTAACTAGTTTTATAGTTTAAAATATCCAACTGTTTTTCATTTGTTATAGTATTTTGTGTTGTAGAAATTACTTTAACAATTGATGTAGGTTGTTGTATGGTTTGTAAAACTATACACTCAGGTTTAGTATTGGTTTTGAATTTTGTATAGTTTGTAAACTATACACTTGGTTACTCTTTCAGTTCATATATCTGCATGCCATAAACTGTTTAGACATTAAGACAGATGCTTTAGTTGCAAAATGATAGTTCGATAAGGAACATGATTTTGAAAAATGTGATTTATGCAATCAAGTTCAGATTTAACCACTTGATTAAAATTTTGCAGAAATATGTGGGCTAAGGAACTTGGAGTTTTCGAATTGTACCAAATTCGAACATATCTTTCAAATATTCGAAACTCATATCTCATAAATTTGTAACCTTTTCACACTCATTTCTATTAAATTGTTACAAGCCTGATTGTCAAATCTTTCTACCAGTTTTAGTATGAACTTGCAGAGAAAATTGATCTTTTAAGATCATATATATCAATCCCAAGGTCCACACTCAAATGGAAGTTAACTTACGACCTATCAATGCGGGATAATGGATACACCATTTTTACAAGACAGACTTAACAAGTTGTACTTTTCATTATCTTGTAAAATTGGGAGATTAATTATGTAATTTCTAGACTAGGTCTTGAAAACATGCAATCATTTTAAAACCAGTCCCACATGTGAAGATTTGGGAAGATTGACTGGTATGGAGTAATAAGGAGGATTGGTGGGAATTTCTTGTAATAAGTAGGAATTAATCGCCTAAATCCCCTTCCCTTTTTCCCCCCCTCAATATCAATTTCACTTTTTTGCATTATGTCAAAAAGGGGAAGAGGATATTCTACGAGAATATAAAATGAAAATTAATGTGTGCTCGTACTAACCTTGCTTTTGCAGATTACTGCATTGAAATTTTGTGATAAGTACCGACACTTATCACATGGGGTAAAATTCTAACTCAAGCTTCTATGTACTTATGTATGTGATTCTATGTGCTTATACGTGCTTGTGTGCTTAAATGCTTGTATGTGATGGTGTGCATATATTTAGGGGAAGTAAATAACCCCAAATTTTTATTTTGTACCATGCATACACTTAGGGGAAGTAGTTCGCACATACATATTTAATTGTCCCTATTAGTTTTGACAAATACCAAAAAAGGGAAGATTGACAGAGTCATAGCTTTCGCTATTTAGGTTTTGGAATTTGTCAAAATAAAATTGAAATTAAATTAGATTTAGGATTCCACTTAGAATCCTCCCCCGGAGACGACATTTTCCTGTATCAAGTTAAAATGGTCAAACCTAACCAGAAATGTTTTCCGATACATTTTAGACATTAACTTAGAATGGAAATATCAAGTAATGGTATTTCATATTCTAGGTTGTGTATGTCAAAAGACTTAGGCATCAGCAAAAGGCACGAATATCGAGAATTTTCAAACACTGCTTTTACGAACCAAAATTA
This sequence comes from Saposhnikovia divaricata, assembly GCA_036435485.1. Taxonomy (NCBI): domain Eukaryota; kingdom Viridiplantae; phylum Streptophyta; class Magnoliopsida; order Apiales; family Apiaceae; genus Saposhnikovia; species Saposhnikovia divaricata. The sequence goes on from CM071598.1 coordinate 66,704,192, forward strand.
CCCAAATTATTCAAAAGCATGTTTTTCTTAAATGTTTTACTCTCAAATATTCTTGATATATTTGTCAAATATTTACAATCAAATTGCCTTACCAAAAACCATGCCAAAAGACCAAAAAGAGATTTTATTCCAAAATACCCGTAATTCCTTATTTATCCGGATAAAATATTTTAAATAAAAACTTAAGTACTCCTTGGACCTTATAGTCATTATATCATAAGAAATATTATGTTTGAATATTTTTTAAGTCAAAACTTTTGTCTAAGTTGTCGGTAAAGACAAAAGAATTTTTCGGTCGCTCCGGAAGGCCATTTTTACATTCGAAAAATTCGTAAAAATACTTCCACATATAATTTTGACTTGAAACCTTGGATATGTCCTTAGTTTCTCCATAGGACATTGTAGAATAAGTTTCGTAAATTTTGAATGACTTTTTTCCGGGACCCCTTAAATCAATACGCAATTGATTTAATGGTCGCTTAAAAGTCATAGAAGGTCATCTCATTTCAAGGTGAAATTTTTACAATAATCTTCTGGGCACAATTCTAGGGGATTCCCAAAATTTCATAATATTTAAATGGTTTTTCGATTTATCGTGATTAAACCCATTTCGGCTCGTCAATACGCGCATTTTACATTTTTATTGATTCGTAAAATAATAAAAATGTGTGGGCACTCTTTTCCATGCAAATTTGAATTATTATACAGCTGGGAGACCTCAAGGAATATTCCTCCCATTTGCCTTTTCAACATGTGCCATAAACCATTTAAAAATAAAGATAAAATGCTTATTTTTTGGCTATAAATAAGCCCTTACCCCCCACTTCTTTTCCAAGCTTTGAGAGCCAATTATATGCTTAATAAAACACTCCCCAAACACTCTCCCTACTGCCTTCTTTGAGCCAAAAATGTAGCCTTGAGTGAAGCCATTTTTACACCCTGATATTTCATCATTTTAGCTTGTTTTTCTTCTTAAATCTTGCTCTCCTACACACACCTTTGGTCACCCACGTTTTTCCACCTTCCAAGCCTTGTTTAGGCAGCTTGTAAGTGACCTTGTGAACCCAAGAAAAGTCTCCCTTGAACCTTAAATTTGGCCAAATTCCGGTGACTTTTCCGGCGAGTGTTTTTGTGTGTTAAAGCTTCAAAACTAGCTTTTTCTCTTGTTTTCTCTTTAGATCTCAAGGATTATAAGTTGGTTTCATATTTTTATATATATTTATATATATAACCGAATATATAGTTGATATATTGTGGTTGCTTGGTTGGTTTTTGCATATATTAACTTATATTCACTTAATCTTGCATTTTGCTCTTATATACACTTGTTCTTGAAGTTGATTCGTTTAGTGTGTATTTTGGAAACTTGTAGTTCTTGGAAGCACTTAAAAGATTATCCTAAGCTTCCCCCAAAGTCCTTTAAAAACCCATTTTGGGTGTGAAAGGCCATTTAGCTATCTTTTGGTTTGGTCAAAAAAATTATAATCTAGTTTTACCTTAAGTGGTATAAACTTGATTATTTAAGTAACCAAAAGTATTGGCTCCCTTGTCTTTGCTCAACCACGTCAATAATCTTTATCTTGAGCTCAAAAATATTTTAAAGGACTTAAAAGAACAAGACCACTTGAATTTGTTTTTAAAACAAATTCGTTTTCATTCGGCCCATTTGGTTAAAATATTCGGCCGAATATATTGTATATATATTTATACATCTTCTTGCTTGCTTGCTTTCTTGTTTGTGTGCTCTTACGTGTTAATATTTTTTATGCTCTAATTTAATGCATAATAGCGGCCCTCGTTTTATCCTATAGATAAGTGAGTTACTTTTCCGTACGTGTGAGTTGTGTTGTGTGTACATTAATTGTTGTGTGCTTGCATTCACGAATATATATTATTGCACGTTTAATTTATTGTCTTGCATATTTTTCTTTAGTCCTCGCACTTGTGAGTTGAATATTTTTATTTTGTCCTCGCACTTGCGAATTGAATTTTTATTTCTTGGTCCTCGCACTTGCGAGTTGAAATTTTCTTTCTTGATCCTCACACTTGTGAGTTGAATATATCTATATATATATAAATTAATCACCACTTGCACACACCACTAAAGTACGTAGTTTTTCCGATTGGCGTCGTGAAGAACTTGACTTTAACTAATAACGAATAAATTATTTTAACGCGTAATAGCATCCCCGTGGCTAGTACCGTAACAAACTAGTTTTGCACGAATTTATTATATATCTCACTTATCATATATTTTTTTTTTCTTAGAATTGTATTCTAATCTCTGCAGTGAGGTGAAGTGAAGTGAGGTAACTCTTGTTCTAAGACCCAAGTCTTAGGCGTACTAACGGGGAGTTAGTACCTTCGCACCGTGAAGAAAAGGGAAGACCCAAGATCTAAGACCTAAGATCCAAGATCGGCAAAATTGTAGAAGTACATAGTCTTGTAAAGGGTTACTACAAAGTATTTGAGGAGGTAACGGGGAGTTACGCTCCAAGATAATTCTTGTAGTGGGTATTTGCTATTTATTATGAGGAGAATACGCGTTTGTATTGCTCCAAGATAAATAAATAATGGTTTAGGCGTTGTAAAGGCTTCTCCGCCTACTATAAAGGAGTCTCTTTATAGTGGAAGAAATCTCGAGTCCGGGGAGGAGCTCGATGACTGGAGTAGGGGTGTTCGAATACATTAGGGGTTGCGGGCATCATGAACAAGGATAAAATCGACCTTGTTATTTTTCTTTCCTTTTTTATTTTTCCGCACTCGATTCACTTGTTTACAAGTAACGAATTTAAGAAGAGGAAAGAAACTTTGAAAAAGCCAAGCTCTAAATTTTGAAAAGGAGATAAGCTATTCAACCCCCCCTTCTAGCTTATCTAACCCATATACGGGACCTATCTGATAGAAAATATTCAATGTTTTATATACTTGTATAATATTGCTGCCATTTATATTGAAATACGAATAAGTATATGTCAATAATTTAAATCATATATAATTTGGTTATCTACATTGAATAGAATTATCAATGTAGGTCTTCTACACTGAATATGATTAATGTAAAAATTCGTAATTATATTTTCTCTTGAGATTCTGAGTGTTTTCATTTCGATAATAACTATTAAATCAACACTAAATTAAAGATAATTTTATGAGTTTCGCGTGGGCTGTAAAATCATCAAAATCTGAAATCTAAATCCCGAGATAGAGTCCAAATAGTAAATATAATTTTTTTTAATATTAATAAAAAAATTAAGTAAACTTAAATTGTATTAAGTAAAATTCAGTTGTATCCTTTTTTAATTATATCCTTTTCATGTTATAATTTTCTTTTTAAAATTTAAATCCAATACAACCTTTTTTAATTATATCCTTTTAGATTATAATTTTCTCTAATATGATATAATCTTGATCGTTTATTTTCAAAAATATTAGATTCGATAGTTGAGATTATTTTGATAGTACAGTAACCAAACTACAGTGGCCAAACCAAAATTAAAGACAGATCCCTCTTACGCTTATTATATATACTAGTCTATAACCCATGCAAAGAACGGGGGGTGAAAAACCAGAATACCCACATTTTTATTGAGGGTGCCCAAAATATCTACCAGCGGAAACGTCCGCCCAAAATACCCACGGACCACGCATTACACAAATGCGCACAGGTGGGTACGCATTCTGATAATGCGTGGAATAGGACCACGCATGTGGTAACTGCGTGGAGTGTGTTAAAATTGTTTTGGTGTTTGTGAACAATACCACCATACACGCATGTTGAACATGCGTTTTTGAAGATACGCATGTCCAACATGCGTATATGGCATTCTGTTCATCGTCTTCTACAGCTGTTGCTGGAGGCGATTTCACGGCCAAACTTTAACCACAACGTTCGTCCTTTCTAGGCATCGAGCAATTGAATCCTATACACCAAAATCATCGCCTTCCTCTCCTCTACAAGTTCATACCATTTGAATCGCCGGATTTGAAACACCCATTTTGGCGATTCAGTCGACGTCGAACACTCCGACGAGCTTTACACTCGTCCCTGCGGGGCCAAACTCAACAAATCAAACATGATTAAATGTAGAGGCACGTATGGGCTTCGTTTTTATGCCAACAGGAGGAGTGGAGATGGCCAGAGTTGGGAGAACGGAGGGGGGCGACGGGAGGTGCGATTTCTGGGGAGAGAGAGCGCCGGCTGTGTTTGTGAGATAATGACGTGGGATGACGTCATCACGCATTCTGAGAATGCGTGACCTGTGATACGCATGTTAAACATGCGTACCCTAGGCTACGCATTCTCAGAATGCGTAGACCGTGGGTAATTAAGGCGGTGCGCAGCGCAGATGGGCATTTTGGGCAGGGATTAAGCAAAAGTTGTGTATTTTGGGCATTATTTCAAGAAGGGGCCATATATCATATATTATTATTATAAATTAACATATTAATTATTTAATTTAATAAAAAAAATTAATTAATTTCAATAAATTTTATTATCATTTTTAATTTTATATATGTTCAAACTTAATTTCAAGACATAAATAAATATCATTAATTTAACGTTTTTTAAATTTATTGTTAAATACCTTAAGAATTCAATAGATATTTTTGTAACCTAAAATCGTAGAAGAAAGAATCATAGGAAGAAGTGTGTGCGGGCGATGATTCTAATCGGGATATAATTGAAAACTTTTATAATTCTATGAAATATATTGTTTCTGATTTTTAATAAATTATATATCATTTAACTAAATTTGGAAATTTTAACAAGTTTTTTTTAATTTTTGAAAAATATATTTTTGTGCCTCATTGGTAAATTTGTTGTTTATAATAAATAAATTAATATTTTAATATAATTTTTTAAACTTGTTATTTTTAGGAAGGTGTTAACAATTTTTTTGAACGCGTTAACGAACTAACCAAATATGCATTGTTTTGCTTATAATATTAGAGATATTATTAATTTAACTTTATTTTTAAATTTATTGTTAAATATCTTAAGAATTCAATATATGTTTGAAAAAAATTATTTTATTTAACCTAAAATCGTAGAAGAAAATATCATAGGAAGAAGTGTGTGCGGGCGGGCGATGATTATAATTGGGATATAATTAAAATGTTTATAATTCTATAAAATATGTGGTTTTTTATTTTTAATAAATTACATATAATTTAACTAAATTTGGATTTTTTTTACACGTTTTTTAAATTTTTTTAAAATATTTTTTTTGCCTTATTGGTAAATTTTGTTGTTTATAATAAATAAATTAAAATAGACCATGTTTTGCTAATATATGAGATAATTATATATCTCATATATATTATTTAATGTAATATTAGAATAATATATGTTATTAAATAATAATCATTTAATTATATGATATATTATTAGAACTATGACTATATTTTATCATAATAATATAAGTGAAAGTATCGTAATACTTATATTCAAATTTTTGTTGATATTATCATATTCAAATTATGATTGTATAATAATCTATAATGTAATATTTGTCTAAAATAGAATTTAATATTAATTTGTAATTGTGTGAAAATTTTATTGTTTATTATATAGTTTTAATTTGCTTTCACTTTGTTGATTTATAATTTTTTTATAAATTTGTTAATAAATATGTGATTTTAATTCAAGTATAATTGAAAGAGTATGTAATTGAATATTAATTGAAGTATGTTGATGAGTGGATTTCGTAACAACTTTTTTAGAGGTTTTCGGTGAGTTGTAAGGCTAACGATCAACTGTTCTATGGAAAATTTGGGTTGTGTTTGTGGGGATGAGCTGAGCTTGAGAGTGCCTCAAATAATCTCAGGTTCCTTTAGAGAGAATTAGAGAGCTAAAATATGTCCCCTCTCAAGGTGCCTACGTATCCTTTATATAGGAATCAAGCTCACGTAGTTCTAATGCTAAGCTGATTCTGCTTGACCAGCTATACAGGGTAATCTAGTTCGTGTTGGGCTCAAGTTCCTTTAGAGCTTACCACGAACTGGTTGGCTAAGTAGAATAGAACACGAGTTCGTATCCTACTATAAATCTGACATCTATTAGAGGCAATCTAGGATCAACTAGGTCCTAGTAGTACACTCCAATATAATAAATCTATATCTATCTAGACAACTTCTAGATCTTTCAGTCAGCTAATCATAGGAACTTGGTGCTCAGGAACCTATATCTTAGGAGCCTGTTTCTCAGGAACCTCCATATCTTGGAACCTGTCACTTAGGAACTTCTCTACAGGAATCTGTACCTACACAAACAACAAACTTAGTAGACTGGAAAGATTCTCTGGTGTCTATATATGTTCTTGACTGTCTCTATGGCTGTTGCTAGGCTGACTTGAGCTCTTCTATCGGGATGAACCTAGTTCATTTGTAATTTGTTTAGCTCCCAGTTCTTCAGGAACCTCTTGATACTCTTGGCTTCTTGATCATCTTCTCAGCTAGTGCTCATTTCTTGATGTCTGGTCTTCATATCTTGTACTGGATCTATCTTCTAGCTTGTATGGATTGGACCCTATAGCTTAATGGGCCTAAATTTAGCCCATGGTAATTTTGGGCACAACAACTACCCCCCGGTTCCTTGAAATCATGTAATGTAAAAGGAACCTATTCTGCTTTCTGATCTGGGGTCCAATGCTGAATCATTCTTCCTCAAATACCTCACTTCAATATCATACATTCAAGCCTACATGAGCTAACTCTGCGTAGGAAACAGGATATATAATATTTTAGCTAGTATAGTCTTGACCTGCTTCCTTTCCAATGAGGAACCTGTTCTCTTGTTATCCTTTTCTGAATTTTCTTTAAACTTCTTTTCTTCAAGCTGTAGCTTTCGAGGTCAACTTAAAATCTTTATTCAGCTTCCTGTGAAATCTTATTTATTGTTCCACGTTTTGTCACGCCTTTTCGAATTTCAATAAATTTAAAATTCGGGAGAAGATAATAATTGGCAATAGATATCCTAAGGGATAATTCAAAATTTGAATTAACCTGATCAATTACCATAGATGCAGTTAATGTAGGATTTTCCAAGGTTCACATGCCTCTTACGCGTGCACCACATTATTTACTGCTCCAATCGTTTGTTGCCACGTGTACACGGTTGCTCTTCATTTACCTCGGCTATATAACCATATCTATAACTCCAGCCTCATTTTTACCTTTACCAAATATTTAGTAAAACCCTTAGAGAGAGAAGAAGGAGAAGTCCGACGGTCATCTGCTCAATCCAGCCTCCTTATCCTCACTTTCGTCTAACCAAGGTATGATTTCGACTCGTTTTTCTAGGTTCTTTCATAATCTTGAATTTGTTTTCAACTATCTGTTTCCTTAGGCCTTGCATGTCGACTTTTTCTTTGCTTCTCGTCTTTGTTTGAATGTATATATATGTCTGTATCTATTCTTCACACTCCATATCGCACACACAGGTTTCCACCAAAGATTGTATCTGTGTTTTCTTTATCTATTTCTGATGTCCATTCACCGACCCGTAATTGTATTGTCTTGGTTTAGTGGTAACTATTGATTGTCTGAATATGTGCTCAAACTTATACTACTGTACTGCTGTTGATGTACGTTCTTTGCGAGATCTCTTAAGCCACTTTTAATACATGACTATGACCATTTATGTGTCCTAGGACCTCAATCTCTTTCTTAGATGTCCTTAGACCTGATCTTTCTCCGTCTGTCTTTGCAGATGTCCTCTGAATCCACTCATTCAAACCTTCAATCCTCTATAAACCATAAACTGGCCAAATCTGTTAGCGATAGGACTAGGTCCAAGGTGTCTATCCCTGACTTAGGTGAGCCTCAAAACATTCTTGTTAGACTTCTAATTAACCATGATAAGGTCCTAAACTTTCCCAACTTTATTGATTTAGGAGATGACTGGCCTTCCGATGATGAAGAGGTGTCTAAACCTGAGGTTCCTGACCTTTGCTCTGAACCTGACTTTAACAGAGAGATAACTGTAGAGAGAGCTGTATAGGCTAGAGATTATACCTTTTTGTGAGAAGATTGATTCCATCATGTCTTTAGCGAAATTAGAAAAGCTCTTTGAGGAATGTCCTTGTCCATCCTGTACTATAGTAATCCCGGAACCTGGTGAGAGAGCTCATAGGTTTGATGTGAGAACCCCAGAACGGGGTATTCCTAAAGCTGTCATCTCTGCCACCTTCTTTAAGGTTGGTGTGTACATACCTCTACATCCGTTCCTACGGGAAGTTTTAGACTTTTATGAACTAGCACCAATACAACTCACTCCCAATTCTTTCCATCTGGCTATCAACACATTCATATTATACTCTAGCAAATTTACAACTCCTCTGTCCGCCCCTAAACTAGGTTATTTCTTCAGATTGAAAGATACTGGGAGAAGTTCTGGTTGCTTCTACCTTTCTGCCCAGCCTTGTCATCAGGGTCAATGTATAAAAAATGTGAACAAAACTTCGAACAATGGCCAGAGCCATTTTTATATTGCTATTACTGCCCTGACGTTAGGTATGAGTTTAATTATCGACCAAGTGTTCCCAAGCAAACCGTCCTGATTGGAGTTTATTTGGAGAGAGCAAAAGAGATCTTGAAACTATCAGCTTCTATTAGGGATTGCCTGATTTTAATGACCCCTGAAAACTTGATTCCCTTAGGCTTCATTCCTTCAAATTCTGGTATGAACTATGTTACTGTTATGCTTTGTCTTTAACTTTAACCTTATAACTGCATTTATTATCTTTTCATATATTCTTCCAATCTTGATTTGTTCATTTATGCAGATATGGCTCCCAAGGTTCCCTCCTTTGTTAAAAGATCCAAGAATGTTGAGGAGATATTATAGATTGATGATGAAGTAAAGGAGGTTCCGCTTTCTGTAACTCCAATCACCCAAGTTCCTACTCCAATATCTACTCAGAACCAACCATCCAACTTTTCAAAGCGTAAGCTCGCTCAAACTATTCTCGACCTATCCGGAAGCTCGTAAACCAGGTCCATGAGAAAAGGCAAGGCTGTGAAGGTCGATCCAGCTGTGGCCCAGAACCAATTCAAAGAGTTAATCGATACCCATGTTCTTGTGGAAGCTGTCGCTGGTTAGGCCAAGATGGATGTTATTGAAGCTATGCATGCCATGAGATTTTCTGTAGCTCATAATGCTTTCTTCATTCTCAAGTTCTACGATGATATTGCTGAAAATTGCAGTATGATCTCCGATTGCAAGCAGAGGTTTCGAAGCTCAAGGAGGAGCTGGCTGCTAAAGAAGAGAGAGTGAACATTGCGACAGCTGCCATTAGGAGGGCGAAAACTATCGAGACCTCTCTGAAAAAGGGCAAGGATGAGCTTCAGGGGATGGTAAAGAACTTAAAGGATGAAAAGCTGGAATCTTTAGAGAAGGTCAATGAGCTGGAAACTCAGGTGGATGCCTTGAATGCAACTGCTGCTTTCGTCCAATCATCTATGCTCGTCAAGGACAAGGCCATATACGATGAAGGCTATAATGAAGGTATTCGGGACTATATGAGGTCCATGTAGGAAAAGATGCCTGAGTTAAACTGGTCTCTCCTGGGCGAGGATGTGGTGGGAATGATCAAGGATTTTGAAAAAGAAGTTATGGTTATTGGTGACTCTGTACCTCCCGCAACGACGGTTGAGAGGCCTCCAGTTTCTGTTCCTGAGGCTGCAGAGGTTCCTGCCCCTGAAGCGGTCCAAACTACCCTTCCGACTCCTCCGATTACTGAAAAATCTGATAAATACCTTCAGCTTGAACTTTTATGAATTCTGTTAAACTTTTATAACTTTGAATGAGGTTGCGAGCCCCTCGTAGTGCCTCGCGTGATGTAACTTCGAATTGGTTTCTAAGGCCTTCGTGCCTTATAACTTTTAATTATCGGTTTCCTAGGGTCCTCATGCCCTATAACTCGTACTTTCGGTTTCCAATGATAGCTGCTTTTGCTATATCTCTTCTTCTAATTTACACATTCGTGCATACATATTTTTCGTATTAAATACTATGCACTTTTTTTTTAAAACTTCATAAAACACTTCCCTACTATGCATCCTAAGAATTACTTAGTTTCCATACTTATGTATTCAAGCTTACGCGGGCTAACCCATTGTATGAAACAGAATACACTCGTACTTTCACTTATAATCTTTCAAGATAAATGTTTCGAACAACTTACTTGCGAACTTAGAACCTCTTTTCTTCATACTTCGAGCATTGTTTTCAAAACCACAATCTGAAATATCTTTGTTTTATAACCTCTTAACTTTTATCACTGAATAACTAAACCAGGTTCACTATAACCAATTGTAGATGAAAAATATGAATCCTGCAAAATAAAACAAGAAACATGAAACAGAAAGTAGTTAGTTTTAGTAAGCTAGTCCTGTTAAGTACATGCCGACTCTAGGAAAGGTCACCATCTGGGTTTCCAATCCTAAAAATCTAGGTTCCAACATGCCAATCTAGGTTCCATGCTGGTCCCTCTTACCTCGAGGCGACTCTAGAAACCTGTGTGCCAATCTCGGAATCCACACAGATTCCTTTTCTTTATGCACCTGTCTTGGCTCTGCATAAAGGGGAAGCTTATAGCCCCCTTAAGGAGTGATATGCCTGTCCGGGCTCCATATCATTTCCTTCTTCTTCATGTGTCATGCTGGACATCTTATGGAGGAAAAACTAAGGAACTGAGTCCCTTCTCCCCATGTGCCAGTGGAGGCTCCACATGAGGGAGAGCTTATTAGGCTTCTCTTTAAGAACAGGTATGCCAATCTCAGAATCCACACAAGTTCCAACTTCCTTTCGTGCTAGTGGGGCTCCACGGAGGGGTGAGACATATAGTCTCAGGTTCCTGTATGCCTGTCTCGGCTCCATACAGGTTCCTTTAAGATGCCTTTCATAAGGGCTTTTGGTGCCTGTCAACAGGGCTTATTAATCAAGTGCTCAAGGAATCTGAGGCTTTTAACTAAATCATCTTGCTCAGGTGACTGAGGCTTTAAAATCAACTTGCTCAGGTAACTGAGGCTTTTATCAAACTTGCTCAGGAAGCTGCCTAAGGCTTAAATCAAACTTGCTCAGGAAGCTGTCTGAGGCTTAAATCAAACTTGCTCAGGAAGCTGAATGAGGCTTAAATCAAACTGTCTATAAGCTGTATCTAACCAATCAATAACTACAGGATACCTTAACCACAGGTTCCTATTTTCACAAAACAAGTACTAAAACAAACATTTAAAAAGTTTCAAATTGGCATGTGAAATAGCTAGTCAAACATGCATATTACTGTCTAAGTAGGAATACTACCCCCAGTTTCTTTTGGGAAATTATTGTTACGTAAAAGAACTTATTAGGAAGCTATAATCATCAAACTGTAATCAAAGAAATCAACGTAGAGCTATCACTGCTCAATACTAAAACTGTCTTGCAAATAGGAGGTCACATCAGGTACCCCCCGAGTACATGCATAATCAAAAACTGAAATAAATTAGTTCTGGGCAGCTACAACTAATAAGCTGCTTTTATTCTTGGGCTAAAAGAGCCTTATTTTTCCTAAGAAAAACATAATAAAAGAGAGTTACTGATAGTACTTCTTGAGATGTTCTGCATTCCAAGCTTTCGGAATAAGATTCCCATCCATGTCCATCAAATGGTAAGCTCCTTCCCAAATGGCTAATTTTATTTGGTAAGGGCCTTCCCAATTCGCTCCGAAGGCTCCATGTGCAGGAACCTTGGTGTTAGGCATGACTTTTCTCAAAACTAGGTCTCCAACTTTAAAAGGTCTTACTTTTACCTTGCTGTTGTAGTACCTTCGAATTCTCTGCTGATAAGCTGCTAACTTCATCTAAGAATCTGCTCTTAACTCTTCAACCATGTCCAGGTGGAGTCTGTGATTGACCTCATTGTTCTCGGGGTCATAATGCTTTCTTCTCAAGGAACCTGTGCCAACTTCTACAGGTACTATAGCTTCACAACCATAGGTGAGGGTAAAAGAAGACTCACCAGTTGTAGTTCTATGGGTGGTGTTATACGACCACAAAACTCCAGGAAGCTCCTCTGGCCATCTTCCTTTTTTCTCTTCAAGCCTTGTCTTCAACGTATTGTTGATAATCATGTTTACAGCTTCAGTATATCCATTGCTTTGTGGATAGTACATTGCTAAGAATGACTTCTGAATTCCAAACTGTTCACACAATCCTTTAAGCTCTTTGTTGTCAAACTGCTTCCCATTATCAGAAATCAGTTACTGAGGAATACCAAACCTGCAAACAATAGCTCGAAAAACAAACTCAGTTAGTTTGGAAGCTGTGATCTTAGCAAGTGGTTCTGCTTCTGCCCACTTTGTGAAATAATCAACTGCAACCACGGCATATTTAACTCCTCCCTTTCCTGTTGGGAGCTCGCCAATGAGGTCTATCCCCCAGATGGCAAATGTCCAATGGCTGACAATCTGCTTGATAGGGGCCACAGGCTTGCTATCAAAATTTGTAAACTTCTGGCAATTACTACATGCTTGAAAAAATTTATAAGCATCTGCTTTGAGGGTTAGCCAATAATATCCTTGTATAAGGACCTTCATGGCTAGAGAACTACCCTTCGAGTGATTTCCACACACTCCTTCATGTATCTCTTCGAGGATATACCTACACTGTTCTCCAGCTACACACTTGAGCAATGGCTGATTAAATCCTCGTTTGTATAGGATTCTATCATAGATTACATACTTAGCAGCATGATACTTCAGGATCCTAGCTTCATCCTGATTAGGAGGCACTTCTTCCTTATCCAAGTAACTGTAAATTGGTGTTATCCATGAGTCTTCAAATGGAAATTCAATGTCCATGACCTCTTCTTTAAAAACACTCGGCTGCTCTTGAATCTGGAGTGGAATTACTCCCAACAGGGTTGACTCTCTCTGCGAGCCCAATTTAGCTAATGCATCTGCATTGGTGTTCTTTCCTCGTGGTATCTAATCTAGCTTCACTTCTCTAAACTTTACAAGCAGCTCTTGTGAGTACCTCAAGTATAGGTCAGTTCGTAGACCTCTCGCCTGGAATCCACCACGAATCTTCCAAACTACCAGCATTGAGTCACTGAATACTCTGATGTTCTCCACTTTCATCTCCAAAGCTAACTTGAGACCTGCAATTAATGCTTCATACTCTGCATCATTGTTAGTGGCTCTGAAAGCAAAATGAATAGAACTATGAAGTCTATGTCCTTCTGGGCTAACTAGCTCTATGCCTGCTCCGGCTCCATTGCTATTAGCAGCTCCATCCACATATAGTGTCCACCAAGGAGCACAATTATCATCTTCTATCTGCTTTTTCTTAGATTCCCTTGGTTCCTCCTGACCAATAACCTCTACATGAGGTGGAAACTCAATCAAAAAGTCTGCTAAAGCTTGAGCCTTAATCGCTGTTTTTGGTTTGTATTCTATATTAAACTGGCCCAATTCTATAACCCATTTTAACATTCTACCTGAAGTTTCTGGTCCATGCATCACCTGTCTAAGTGGATACGAGGTCCTCATCTCTATCTTGTGAGCCTGGAAATAAGGTCGTAGCTTCTTGGATGCCAAAATCAAAGCATAAACAAGTTTCTCCATTTCTGTATATATGGTTTCTGCATTAAGCAATCTTTTACTGACATAGTAGATTGAGCTTTGCTGTCCATCTTCTTCTCGAACTAAGACTGCAATAATAGAATATTCAGATACAGCTAGGTAAAGTATCAATGTCTCTCCATCAACTGGCTTAGCTAGCAGTGGGGGGCTTCCAAAATGTTCTTTTAATTTTCCAAAGGCTATCTCACATTCTTCTATCCACTCAAACGTACTTCCTTTCTTAATGGCTTTAAAGAACTCTTGACACTTATATGTAGACCTTGGGATGAACCTGTTTAAATCTGCAACTCTTCCAGTAAGGGACTAAACCTCTTTCACAGTCCTTGGTGACTTCATCTCAATTAGTGCTTTAATCTTGGCTGGATTAGCTTCTATACCTCTATGATTCACCATGAATCCCAAAAACTTCCTTGATTCTGCCCCAAACACACACTTTTGGGGGGTTCAGCTTTATCTTGTACTTTTGTAAGATTCCAAACATCTCCTCTAAGTGCTTCACATGGTCAGTAGCTTCCTTTGACTTGACTAACATATCATCCACATATACTTCCATGGTATCACCAATTTGATCTATAAACATCATGTTTACTAACCTTTGGTACGTGGCTCCAGCATTAATCAATCCAAAAGGCATACAAACATAGCAATAAAAACCTCTATCCGTAATGAAAGAAGTATGTTCCTGATCAGGTTCATACTCTTCATGCATAACATTCCTCCTCTTAACTGCTGGCTGACTATCTTCACGACTTCCACTGTGTTTCACTTTTCAATTTTCATCATTCCCCAATTCATCTGTCATACACACATCTCCATATTTATCTGTAAGGGGTGCACTTTCCAACATTAAATAAGGGGTATCTGGTCCCTGAAAAACTAGAATCTCAGCATGAGTTTCCTCTTCTATGACTTCTTCAATCCTCACTGCTCTACAGGAAGCTAACACGAATCCGTCCAATGGTTGACTACGAAAATCAACTGTTATATCATCTGGGTTCTTTCCTAGAAAATCATCTGGAATCTCATCCATTGGCACTGGAAGCTTAGCCGCTTTAGCAGCATGTTGTAAATATTTAGTATAACATTCTCTGGACTCATACTGGCATCCTCGAACTATACCAATACCATTTGGTGTTGGGAACTTCATGGTCAGATGATAAATTGAGGTAACCACCCTCATCTCCTTCAAGATTGGTCTTCCAAGAATAGCATTATAGTTCATATTGTCCTCAATAACAGTGAATTCAACCAACTTTGTAATACAATGAGGTTTATCACCTAAAGTTACTCGAAAACGAATCTTACCTTTAATAGGTACCTGATTGTTTGTGAAGCCATATAAGGTATCCTTCGTTGGAGTAAAATCTCTGTCCAGAAAATCCATTTTCTTGAAAGCTGAGTAGGATAACAGGTTCACCGAGCTTCCATTGTCTATCAGTACTCTATGAACTTCATTATAAGACCCAGTCCCCGTCTCTATTACCAAAGCATCAGTATGTGGATGGTGTACCCAGAAAGCATCCTCTTCTGTGAAAGTAATATCCGCATCTTCTCCTTCAACCAACTTTGGAAACCTCTATGACAGGTTACAGACATTCGTCAAAGGACGCTCTTTAGCTTCATGAGTATATCTTTCCATGGCGTTTCTGCTGTTTGCTCCAATGTGTGGTCCTCCTATAATGGTGCGTATACACCCAGCTTTATGTGGTCCTTCCATTAAAATAGGTTCTGGTGCTTTTTGGGTCTTCTCTTCTCTATACTTCTTCCTTTCTTGAGCTACCCATTCAGTTAACTGCCATTGCCTAATTAGAGTTTCAATTAAATCTCTCAGATGGCGACAGTCTGCAGTATTATGCCCATTAGCATCATGAAAGGATATATTCGATATAATATTTATTTTGGTATATGTACGATTTAAACATAAAATTTAAATACACGTAGAATCCTCTCCACTAGGTCATCTATTTAATTGATTCATCTAAAGTAAAATGGTCACCTCTAGCAAAATTTATCATCCTAATTTAAATATAAAAGATGTTCCAATTCGCTGAAAAATCAAAATATATTTTACGGAATATATCTCTACACAATAAGATCAAAAAAGAAATATCGAGGTTTGATATTTTTTAGATCTCCGTTGCAATATTAATAAGGCAACAAGCTCGAACAAAGAATATTCGAGATTTAATGTTCTTTAGAGAACTCGTGCTAAACTCAAAAATGATCTGTTTTTACTCAAAAAATATTTTGTCTTCGCACTCAAAACATTTTCTCATCCTATAAAGGACTTTTTATTCTCTGGAATATTTTCCTCTCTTACCAAGAATATTTAAAGTAATTTTTCTCTCGTTTCGTAAATTCATCATATTTCGGAGAAAATTATTTTAATCGTTCAAAAATATTTCCTATGTAAGAACCCAGATTTTTTGTAGTAATTAAAAACTTTTATTATGTAATGGAGCATAAGTGTAACAGTGGTTCTAGTGAATGAATATTTAACGAATTTTGATTCAAATGTTTATATGCGATGAACAATGTAATTGGTTGACAACTTAGGTAAGAATAATTTATCTCCTGGAAAGTAAGATATGGTAAATTTCGAAGAGGAAGGTTATTCTCATGTCATCCAAATCAATATCTGTTATAAGTCCAGTGGTTTCGTAAAAGGGTTAAGGAACGCTCGGGAAAGCGCAAGGACATTTTTCTAATTATAAGAATTAAAGAGGAAATAAGCAATGAATAGTGTTTTTGGTGGAAATTGGAATATTATCAGACGACGCTATATAGGAGTATTCGTAACGGATTTCTGAGTTCATATTAATGACCGATAAGCAATATAAGTGTATGTAAACGATATCAGATTCAAAAAAATAGCACTTTTATTTCCTCCGAGATTTCCCTAGACACTGAATGATTTAAGGATTTAATATAAAGATTTAATCAATTTAAATTCAAGAATTATTAAGGAGGATTGAGAATGGTAGTATAAATATTAAGAAGGTTTCCGGTAAAACCCTAACTAGAAATGCTTGAGATATTCCTCCGAACGATCAATGAAATTGAGCAATAACCGGACAAAAGAGCGAGCAGAGAACCAAGATGCATTCATGTGCAAGTAGATAATATCAAGTAACCAAGTAGTTATAAGAGTAACTAGCATACTTAGCAACAAACCAAGTACTTAGCATCATCTTCTCATCTTACCACTAATCATCAACACTTGTCCACTTGGAATGCATCATCCATGACCTAATCAGTTTATTAAAGGTGCTTTATACAAGATATTATCCAAGACATCAACAATAATTCATTTTATCACAAGCCAAGCAAGAGAACAAGCCAAGCACTCCATTCTCTCCCTTTTTCCATCCATTCGGCCCAATGCTAAATTCCAAAATCAAAATCCATCTTCCCACCATTGTTTGATCTCCAAATTTTTATGGTGAGTATTACATTTCATATAATAGCTATCCTAGAAATCTTAGCTTCATACTCCACTTTTTCCATTTTCAAATAAATCATCAAAGTGGAGGATGAATAGTAACTTTCATGAACTAACTTTGATTTCTTGTTTTCTTTGGATGATCTAAGCTATAATAAGGCCATACAAGGACTATACAAGGTTTATTCAGGCTTGTACACTCTCCAAGGAAGGTATAATTCTTAAGAACCCTAGATCTTACTTTGAGATTATGTATGTTCTTGGTGGTTTTTAGCTTAGTTATGATTATAGTGTTATTATAAGCATGTAAGCATGATCTTGTAGTTGGTTTAGCCATATGATGATAATGTCGGTTAAGTAAGATGTTCTTGGACTGATGAGATGAATATTATGTGTATAAGATTGATGGTATGCCTGGTGTGGCTTGGTTGTGATGTAACAATTTTGAAACGTTCGATTTACAACCTTCGTAATGCCGAAATTTTGTTAAACCCTTAAAATTCGTGCATAACAGTTGGGTTAATTTCTGGCCTTGATGTATATATGACCTACCCTTGTAGATCTCGAGTCATAGATCGTTTTGGCATGAGAATCGAAGCAAACGGACTTACGGTTTAGGAGTTATAGTCAAAATCGTAAAAGTGGTTCGAAACTGTAAGTGCGAGTTCGTAACTGAACTTGAACCCCTATAAAATATGTAATTCAGTGGAGAATCTTGGTAATTAAATATTAGAGATCATAAGAAAGGTATGAGAGAAAACCTCATGTCAAACGGATCGTTTTTCGATTTTATAAAAATGTTCGAATCAGGGTTAAGTACGAATGAACCCATAAAAGAACAAGTGGTTATAACTTTAGAAAATCACTTAGAAAACGATCAATAAACCTCGAGGTATAATCTCTTTTAGTAAACGACCGACCTTAGCACTTTTGTGTCATAAGTACCTACCAAGGGTAAGTGTAATGACAAGCCTTCATAACGGTGATAAAAAGAGTTACACTAGAGGGTATATAACGAGATAACTTGAAAACTTGTCTTAACCTAAGTTAAATGTATACTTAGCCTTTCAAAAGCGTTAAGTGATTAATCTCGAATATTCTGATTGTTTATAGATCACCGGACTGAGCCAGGACAAGCTACCCCTACCCGACTACCAGGTAAGTTTCCAATACTTTGGAACTGTTGTTGTGATAATATATATGATTGATTGTTGTTATACATATGTCATAGCATGCATGCCTACTTTCAAAATTATATTGTGATACTTGTTCTCTGATTGATGTTGGCTTATAAGTCAGATACAAGATATACTAATTATAAGCTGGATATTGCTAAGAACCTTAGCGAAGGGAATATGATCTCATCCTTTTAATGAAGACCGGGAGTCTGTATTTTGTAATATAGAGATAGTCGTGGAAACCTGGAGGGATTCCAGTGACAGATTATTTGAGGAATGTTATTTATAAACATTATTTATATTTTCATAAGTATTAATTACTTGGAAATTATTCGAGGAATGTTATTTGAGTATAATCTCAGTCGAGAAATACTATTTGAATATTATGTTTGAATATTCATTTAAGACTTGATTTATTTAATGAATATTCATTTGAGGTGATTATTTTAGATGAATATTATTTTGGAATATTCATTTGAGTTATTTATTTAATGAATATTATTTTGAATATTCATTTGAGCTTTATTTCTTTAATGAATATTATCTTGAATATCCATTTAAGGTTGATTAAATTATCGGATTTTATTTTGAATATTTATTCGAGGATTTATTTATTTAATGAATATTCTCATATGTTTATTCGAGGGTTACTCTGAGCAATATTTTATATTAAGAATATTCCTTAAATATTTATGAGTTAATAAATATTCTTTGAATATTTATATAATTCTTGTAACTAGTTTTAAAATATATTATTTTATTCAAATATTATCTTCGACCATAAAAAATTATGTAAAATATTTCTGAGTCTTATTTTGACTATTTTTATCAAGGGAAGGTTCCCAAAATTCTATCCTTCACTTAAATCTATCTTCCAAATTATGAGGGAACCATACTTGAGAGCTGTTATTTATTTGTTTGACTTCCCGGTCATAAATCTTTTGAAACTATTCTTTGCACTCGTAACTTGGTTGTTATTCATCAGATTGAGTATTTGTATTACTTTCTCATAATTCGAGGGGTAATGTTGTTGGAACAAGTCGATATCCATTAACAAGCAACTGCTTGGGAAATATTGGTGAATTTTCCTTTACAACTAGATACGACTACTTTGTGGAGTCCTATCAACAAGTATTACACTTGGGGAAAGGGGGACGAGTTTCACATTTCAGAGTCATGGATTTACTCGAACTAGGAGTATTTGTGTAAGAGGCTGTGGGACAGTCCATCACTGAAACTTTGTGTAAGAGGCTGTGGGACAGTCCATCATTGTAAACTGGTATAAGAGGCTGTGGGACAGTCCATCCTGGAAATAGGGTCCGAGTGGTGACGGCCCCGACTAAGCCCAAAGATGGCTAAGGAGATCCGGCGTATGGTGGTGTCCATATGTTCTTCCTTCTACATGTAGAGAAACAAATTTTGAGATGCACGACCTGCGACTGATCATCGTAAGGTGGTGTCAACTGGCGCAACATACTCCAGCATTGGTTCATCTTACAAATCTATTTATTTTCTACAACATGAAGTATCACTCATGCTGACAGGGTTTGAATACTGTTCAAAACTAAAAGTACTCTGAAATACCTTGTAACTTCATCGTTTATATTATATTGGCACTATGTTCGTTAATGCATGGCATATGGTTTCAATAATAATACTTTTGAACTATTATATATATATTATTGGTCAATATACATTATTGTTGGTGGGCTATTGATCACCCTTGCTTTATTATTTATATCACAACAACAGCTAGGTTTGATGGCCCACGTAAGGCGCAATTGGCGCAAGCAGGTGACTCCAGTCATAGAACTACCCTATGATATGGTTGTGCCATTGCTGAGGTAGACAGACATCTTTTGTTTTCAGCCTTAATTATATGTATAATTAATGTTAATCATTGACAAGAACTTTTAAACTTATCATTATGGGTTGTAATAATTATAATCGTGGATCCTAATAGTAGAGACTTATTTCAATTTCATATCTAGGACTATAACTGTGTGTGTGTGTGATGTGATATTATTGCGGGGTTGTAGCATATTACTTATTTATTTTAGACTCAAGTGCAAGTACAATTTATGGAACATGAGACCGTAACGACCAGGTCCCTGACCCCGGATCTGGGGATATTACATTCTACATTCTCAAAATATTTTATATTTTAGGAAATATATTCTAAGTATGTATTCTAGTCAAAACATTGGTCAAAAGGTTTATTTAATTCAAGAAAAGACCAATCATATTTTATTCGGAACTGAAAGCTGGTTTAATCGTTTTAAATCCAAATAAAATACTTCCACTTGCTAGAATGACTTGAAACTTGAGATTGATTATTTAAATACTATTTTATATGCATGATTAAAGTTTCTTAATTTTTCAGAAATTTTCATCCGGGCACGAAAATCGAGACATTTAGTCAACAATTGACCACGTTTGACCAAGTCAACATTGACAAAAATTTACCAAACTTTCCAGAATATTATTATATAGGCTTAATGACCTTTCAACCCTCAAAGTTTCCACTGATATACCCATCAGCCCTCAATATTTCAAAACGTTCCTTTTAACCCTCGAAGTATCTATAAAGGTCCTAATAACCCTTAAACCGGTACAAAAAATAAAAAATAAAAAAACGGTATAACTCGGATGGGCAAAAGAGACATTTCACAAACCGATACCGAGGGTTAAAAGGTATACTTTAGATACTTTGGGGGTTAAAAGGTATACTTTAGATACTTTGGGGGTTAAAAGGTATAACTAGTACAAATGAAGTTATTCTAGACGACCCTGCAAAAGCGCCATAAACAAACCTCCTACTCTTTTTAGAGAACTCTAGTGGGTTGAGTCTTATATAGATGACCTTCCCGTTAAAGTCATCTTTTGATAGCTGTTGCATATTAAAGAGATCTGTATTCCAAGTAAAATAGTTACCATCGTGGTAGGAATAAGCACTGCAAGAACAGTTGCTCAAGCAGACAGATTTGCAGCCTGTAGTACTCCCAACAAATGACACGGACTGAGAATGATCAGGCAACTTAATGTAAGAATATTTTCCAAACACCTCTTTTTGGCCATTAGATGCATTTGTTTTACCACACTCCAAGTTGATGTTTCTAACACAACCACCAGAGTAGTCTCCCAAGCCCCAACTTTTCTTGAACCTACTGTTAAAGGCAGGCAGACAGTTACAGGGAGGTAAAGCAAGTTGATTACATATACCATACGCCCCACAAACATCAGTAACTTCACACTGCTGTTTTGGCACAGACCAAATTAATCTCCACTCATTGGTTTTTTCCAACCATGAGAATAGCTGGAACTGCCCGGAATAACTTATGATAGTTCTGGATATAAAATATGGACTTTGTATTACATAATAGGAGAAAGAAGTCTCATTTCCATTGGAAACATAGGTGAAGTTAAACAAAGAATAAGAATTATGGCGCATATCAGGTACTAAACTAAATGCCTAACCATCCCAAGGTCCATTCTTCCATATCTGCTTCGACCTGTTCCACATAATCACACCCTGATTGTTAATTGGGTCTACTTCTAATGTATACAATCCAGGATCAGGATCTTCAGAATTCTCCAGAAAGTAAGAGTTTTCGTCTTGTTTGTACGTTTATTAAATGAAATCTTACTACCTGGCAACTAGGTATGAGATGGGTAATCCAAGCTTTGCCATAGTGCTGAACTTGACCTGTTTCTCAAAACCAAGTTTCCATCATCAAGAAGTACTGCTACTAGATTGCGAGAAGTGGACTTTGTCTCCGTGGACCAAACTTGTGTTTGCATTTCGAAGTCAAAAGATGACTTTAACGGGAAGGTCATCTATATAAGACTCAGCCCACTAGAGTTCTCTAAAAAGAGTAGGAGGTTTGTTTATGGCGCTTTTGCAGGGTCGTCTAGAATAACTTCATTTGTACGAGTTATACCTTTTAACCCTCAAAGTATCTAAAGTATACCTTTTAAACCCCAAAGTATCTAAAGTATACCTTTTAACCCTCGGTATCGGTTTGTGAAATGTCTCTTTTGCCCATCGAGTTCTACCATTTTTTTATTTTTTATTTTTTATACCGGTTTAAGGGTTATTAAGACCTTTATGGATACTTCAAGGGTTAAAAGGAACGTTTTGAAATATTGAGGGCTGATGCGTATATCAGTGAAAACTTTGAGGGCTAAAAGGTCATTAAGCCTATTATATAATATTCTTAAGTGCTCCATAATTTTAGATGTATTTGTTGGGTGTTTTCGTATTTATCGGGTATTTAATTAACGATACTTGGTATGTATTTATTCGTTAATCGGAACAAATGGTATATCATAATATCGATTCAAAGTGCTGGGATATTTAGCTCATCCACTTGCAAAGAAACACAACTTTACATGTTGGCAATCCAAGTGAAAGCCATGTCATCAATCCACACCTTTTTAATCTCAACCACTCCCTTAAATCTAAATCTCCACCATTCATTCCACCCAACTCTCTCTATAAATAAACCCCCTCATCCACCCATTTTCAAGACAAGCTAAGAGCCATAGAATTGCTAGGATTTTTGAAGCAAACACTCTCTTTCAATATTCAAACACTCTCTTCATCTACTTCAGCTAAAAAACCTTCTCTCTCTTAAATATATATCCATATATTGAAGGTTTTTGTTCAACAAGATTAGTTCTACCCAACCAAGCGCGAATTTTTTCGGTGAACTTTTCCGATCATTTTCCAAAGGTGGTAAGTTTTAGCTTCGTCTTTGTGTCATAACCGACCATATTTATATTTGAGATTGGCGTTTAACTTCTATACTTCATCTTAATCTCAATACTTGGATCTATAAGATTACAAAAGTCTCTTTATAAAAGAGAAAGAAATTATCAACGTTGTAATGAAAGTATTTATACGAATACCCAACTAACATCTTTAGTGTTCTGTGGGTTATTCTTGAAAGATACTTCGTCCAACCAATACTTCTCAAAGCACAAGTTTAGCCACTTGTGTATCGCACTTCCTTTTATTTTTTAATGGCTATAACTAATCGAGTGCAAGAAGTAAAAGAAGAGTATACTTTGACATCGTAGTTAGTCAAAAAGAAGTATACATCTTAAAATCCTTAAGCATATTAGCTTAAAGGACTTTATATATCAACAAACTCCGAGATCTATATTTTTATCTCATCTTACCGGAGTATAGATATTTGACATACGTCAAAGTTGTAACGAAAAGTATTTATACGAACTCCCAACTAGCATCTACAGTGCTTCGTGGGATATTCTTTAAAGAAATACTTCGTACAACATAAACTTCTAATAAGCACAATCTTAGCCACTTGTTTTATTACATATACGTTTAGTATTTGTAGTGGCTCGTGCAAGAAGTTATATGTATACCTTCAAGCACTATAGCTTTTAACAAGGTCTTATAATATTACTCCATCCATCTTTATATTTATTTGGAGTAATTAAAAGTATACTTTGATTATAATTTAATATCAAAGAAAGTATACTTAAAGCATAACAATATAACTTAATATTCTTTTACGAATATTAAAGTTACCTTTGGATCTAGTACCGTAACATACTAATCCAAACTTTATATATCTTTAATCATATTTGTTTCGTAGATATTGTTTGTCTAAATTTTGTAGTGAGGTGAAGTTAAAGTGAGGTGATTCTCGTTCTAAGACCCAAATCCTAGACGTACTAACGGGGAGTTAGTAGTCTTCGCACCGTGAAGATGAGGAAAGATCCAAGACCTTTCATCTAAGACCCAAGACCGACAAAAGCCAAGAATCAATAGTCTACACCGAAGGTTCCATATCAACTTTGAAGAAATAGCAGGGAGTTACTGTCTAAGATAAGTTGTGTAGGTTTAAAACGACTTTGAGGTGGTGACGGGTAGTTACGCATCAAGACGAGTCTTGTATTTGTTCGGATTTATTTTGAGGTGGTAATGGGTAGTTACGCACTAAGAAAAATATTTTTAGGGTTGTAAAGGCTTCTCTGCCTACTAAAGGAGCGAGTTTATTTTTAAGGGAAAATCTCGAGTCTGGAGAGGAGCTCGGGGACTGGAGTAGGGGTGAGCAAATCCATTAGGGGTTGCGTCATCGCGAACCAGGATAAAATCTCCTGCGTGGTATTTTCTTCTCTTGTCTTTCGTTTCCGCACTTATAAAACTGCTAACAACCATGGCGTATCTAAATACCATTGGTTGTGGTGAAGGCCTATTTAGCTCTCGCCCTCCTCTATTTGATGGCACAAACTTTGCAACATGGAAAACGAGGTTTCGCATCTATGCTAGATCTCAAGGAGTCAAAGTTTGGATGGCCATAGAAGATGGAGTTGTTATTCCTACCGAAACTATCGACGGTGTCATTGTTGAAAAGAAGGTTAGTGAATACACTCTCGCCGAAGAAAGTATGATGAATACTGCCGCAAAGGCGGAAATGGTTCTCATAAGTGCACTTGCCAAAAAAGAATATAAAAGAGTAAATAATTACAAGTCGGCATAAGAAATGTGGAACAAATTAGTGGTTACCTACGAAGGAACCATTGATATAAAAGATTCTCGAATTGGAGACTTTAATCCATGAATACGAGAACTTTAAACTCCAAAAAGGAGAAAATATCATCGATATGGAAAAAAGATTTACTTGTATCATCGATGAATTATCTCAACTCGGAAAGAAGTATTCCCGAAATGAAAAGAACCAATGAGTTCTTAAATCTTTACCTCCGAGTTGGAAGGTTAAAGTTAAAAATATTAAAGAAATGCATTATCTAAATGATTATGACATTGATAGTTTATTCAGAAACCTTCGTGCATACGAAGAGGATAATATACCGGATATGGTCATTCCCAAAGTGGAAGACAAAAAGAAAAATATGGCATTAAAAGCTATATTAATCGATGAAAATGAAAACAACGAGTAGTTGAACGAAGAACTCCAAGATCTCGATGAAAGCGAAATTGCTTTGCTAACGAGACAACTTCGTCGTGTGCTTCAAATCAAAGCTCAAAGATACGGAAAAGGCTTCCTAAAATCTAATAACCAACAAAGAGTTTTCTTCTCTAACGGAATGCCAAACGACTCTCAAAATTATACTCCTAAGTATAAGAGTAATTTTCCGACAACGAGCTATAACAAAGGCAAAGGCACTCAAAATACTAATGCCTATAATAATGCCAATGTCAACAATAATCCTACTTACACTCCTCCAAAGCACAAGGAACAAAATCCGGAGGAAACTCAAGAAGTGTGCTTCGAGTGTAAGCAACCGGGTCATTTTAAAAGAGAATGTCCTAAGCTTTCAAAAGGACGAATTCTCGTGGCCGAAACCGGTTGGGATTAAGTGAAGATGAAGAAGCTCCGGAAGCTAGTGAAGAAGTTGTCAATCTATGGTTAATGGCTATCGGAGACGAAGCTACATCAACACAAGCCTCCACTTCAAGTCAAGAGGTAAACGCTAATCTCAACTACATTTCAAATAAATTTCAATTAGACGAATCTAACTTGAATTTAGTTGATATAAGTAAGTATGATTTGATTGAGCTTGTAGTAGGTATCAACAACAAATATAAAGATGTTGATAAAAGACTTCATCTATTATGGTCCGAGAAAATGAATCTCGAAGAAATGCATCATACGCAAAGTAAAGAGTTAACTCGTATGATGGATTTAAAAATCCAAAATGAAAGTGAAATCTTGTTCGTGAGTGACCAAAATCATCTCTTGAAAGGTGAAGTAAATCAATTCAAGGACAATGCTCTCAGTCTTGAAGTAGAAAATATGGCTTTAGTACTTCAAGTTGAAGAGTTGGAAAATGAGAAATTACAACTCAATGACAACATTAGTAAACTTAATTTTGATCTTTTGAACTTAAAGATTCAAAACGAATCGATGGTTCGAAACAATGAAACATCTCAATCTCATATAAAAAATCTTGAAAAAGAGAATGAGCTATCAAAAATCTTTGAGTTAAAAGAAAATAAATTACAAGAAGAAACTCAAAGAGTGAAAGAAGAAAATTTCAAGCTCATATCTCAAGTAATGGTCAAGCAAGATTCTTTAACAACAAGATTGATGCCTTAGAAAGAGAAAAAGAAAATCTTGAAACGCTTGTTCAAAGATTTACTAAAGGCAATGAGATGTTAGACAAAATGGTACACTCACAAGTATCCCATAACCGTGAAGGTTTAGGATATTATAAGAACACTCCCCCCTGTGCGAGATGTTCAACCAAGAGTGCAACCTAATATGGCTCCCTCAACCACAATCTTTAAAATGCACATATTGTAAGAAAGATGGACATTTTGTCTTTGATTGCAAATATAAGTGTGGTAAGATTAAGGGGAAGCATGTATGGGTTCGTAAAGGATCGGAACCATACAAGAAGGTTGAAAGACAAGTACCATTTAACAATGTTGTTTATAATGGTCAAAAGCAACAAAGGTTTCAACAACCTAGGGTGTTTCAAAATAGAAACACAATGTATCGTAACAATGCTAGTAGGTATGCTTCTAGAAATCAATATGTTCCTAATCGAAATTTCTATCCTCAAAATGCTCCCTACTTTGCAAATAATCGATATAATGTGCATCATGTTAACTTTAGATTTTATGATAATGCTAGACCTACATATCATGCTAGACATAATGCTTCTAGAAATCTATATAGGCCTAACAATGATTATCATATGCCTAGATTCTATCATGCTAATGTTGATTATGATGTACTAACCCCAGGACCCTCAAGACGAAAGGGTACCTATAAATTTGATTGATTTATTTTGTAGGTTTGTCTTGCCATGAAACAAGACATGTGGTACCTTGATAGTGGATGTTCAAGACACATGACCGGTAATAAGTCACTTTTGAGCAACATTAAAAAGGTCACCGCGGGAAGTGTTACATTTGGAGATAGTAATAAAGGAATCATTATCGGAATAGGAGACATCGGGAATAGTCGTTTCAAGATCTCAAACGTACAACTAGTCACGAGACTAAGGTACAATCAACTCTCGATTAGTCAACTTTGCGACAATGATTACAAAGTCATTTTCTATACTACTTATTGTTCTATTGTAGATAAAAATTTGAAATTACTTCTCACTTGTCCCCGTAACAAAAATGTCTATACATGTGACATGAGCAAACATGAGAATGTATGTTTAATCACGACAAACGATGACCCATGGCTTTGGCATTGAAGATTAGGACATGCAAATATGAAGTTGATTAAAAATATATCAACAAAAGATCATGTTCGAGGTATACCAAAGTTGAATTATCAAAAAGATCATACTTGTGAAGCTTGCGAAATTGGAAAACAAATTCGAGCCTCTCACAAATCGAAATTCATGGTATCTACCTCTAGACCTCTCGAGCTTTTACATATGGATCTTATTGGTCCGGTTCCTATACAAAGCCTCGGAGGTTGCTCATACACGTTAGTAACCATTGATGATTATTCACGATACACGTGGACGGAATTTCTCAAAAATAAAAGTGATGCTTTTGAATCTTTCTCTTCCCTATGTAAAACGATTCAAAATCAACAAAATACTACCATAGTCTATATACGGACTGATCATGGTAAAGAATGTGAGAATTCCAGTTTTACCATTTTTGTGATGAAAATGGTATCACACATAATTTTTCTGCTCCGTACACTCCACAATTAGACGGAGCTGTTGAAAGGAAAAATAGAACATTACAAGAAATGGCTAGCACAATGCTTAATGAATATCGTCGACCTAAATATTTTTGGGCCGAAGCTATGTCTACCACTTGTCATATTCTTAATCGGGTTTTGTTAAGGCCTATAAAGCAAAAGACTCCTTACGAGCTTTACTTTGGCAAAACATCGAAACTAAGCTTTTTTCGAGTATTCGGAAGTAAGTGCTTCATATTAAACTTGAAAGATAACCTTACTAAATTTGACCCTAAGTCAAGTGAAGGTATATTTCTTGGATACTCTACAAATAGTAAAGCCTATCGAGTATTCAATCTCAAAACACTTGTGGTGGAAGAATCAATAAATGTAGCATTTGATGAAAGTAAACCACAACCAAAGTACAAAGATCTTGTTAAAAAAGACGTTGTCGAACAAGATGATGTAGAAAATATGATTTGACAATTCGAAAATATGGATCTTGGGACCCCTGTTCCAAGAAACCCATTAGAATTGGTCGAAACGGAAGTTGAACTCCCAAAAGAAATTCCTATAATTAAAAGTCATCCCTTGGACAATGTTCTTGGAGGCTTAAATAAAGGAGTTCAAACGCGGTCACAAGTTCAAAATGTTGTGAATCGTCTTAGTTTTCTATCTCAAATAGAGCCTAGGTGTAACATCCCCAAATCCTGTACAAGGAATTCGAGTCGTTACATCTCCATCCATTCTCAGATAGCAATACCTGTTCACAATATATTCTACTACTACAATAAGAGTAGTTTCCACACATCTACTCCACGGGTTATACAGCCTTAGAACTTTCACATACATTCCCAAAATCATTACAACATCAGAGTATCTTCCAGAATCTCGTCCTAACGTCTACTTAAGGTTGATACAAAACACCCTAATATAATACATAATCATTTCTACAACTAGTTTGCTTGACAGTATTTAACAATTCTGCCAGCTTAAACTGGAAACATGAGCCCTCCTTCTACTATGCTGCATCAGTTGCAGGACCTTTCCCCTTGTCTCAAAATGGTTGGTACGATCCACTCGCACCGTCTCCTCTCCTTGCTGCTTTATTAGATTAACAACATAGAAAACATATAGCAAGAATGAGCCAAAGAATGCTCAGCAAGGTTATATCACGGAAAATGTATTTATTTAAATATCTTGAACTCTTTTAAAAATAAGGTTTTTCAAAAGATGCTTTTAACTCCAAGTATCACCATTTTTACTACTCCACGAAATGAACACATAGGTTCTCGGCATTATGCCAACTACTGAAAATGAACACATAGGTTCTCGGCATTATGCCTACTACTGTTGGACTTTATATATTGGAGCATCTACATGCCACTGTGCTATAACAGGTGATCAGTCTGTTATAACCATTTTGGTTTTACTACTGGTAGAAAAGTGAGCCGACTTGTCCGGACCATCACCCTATTGTTTCTACCAAGGGGGAGCCGACTTGTCCGGACCATCTCCCTAAGGATGAGCCGGCTTGTCCGGACCATCATCCTTAGCCATCCTTGGCTACATATTTGCTGGGCCGGGTGTTACTCCGGTCTCTTATGCTGCTCTAGTCCAAAATACAAAATATCAAAAATAATAGACAACCTTCAATACTACTCATCTTAGATGCCACGTGTAATAGCACATGCACCTCAACTTACTACTTTAGATAATACTTTTACTATTAGAATATAATCCTCAAAGATATTTCGTACCTAATAATATTTAATAACAAAAACAATTATTTATGATCATGGACTTTCCATCATCCAGACCAATGCTTCAGGTTAAACATTTAATCACATAAACAACTAATACGCCTCATAAGATAATATCTTTGAGTGCGGAAAATGCACCTCATCATTCGTCCCAACAAGATATGGACCAACTTCGTATCTACTACTATCTTCTAATACTATTCGGGTAACAGCAATCAACAACAAGGTATATGCATTAAATTGCAAGAAGAAAACATCTCCGATAAGTAATTAACTAGATAGAATAATTTCATTAAATCATCTTGGTTATTTCTCCGGAACAAAGCAGTTTTAAGAAAACGTTTTGAAAATGATATTCATCTAATTAAATAAATTTATTTAGAAGAATAACATTTATTAGTGATGTTGCCTTTAGGTTAATTATTGCGAAATTCTTTTTTTTTAAAAAGCTTTGTCCGGGTTTTTCAAAATTCAATTCTCCTCAGCACTTCGTGCTCATCGCCTACTCCTTATGTTACATCATCTACTTGGAACGTTGGTTACTTCTAACCATACTTCCATTATCTCCTCATTATGTTTACTCGCATTTTACTACTATTACGAACAACTTTCATTACAAAATATCTCTACTCCGAACGATAGAGTAAGAGTTAGTGTACTTGCCTGGTACTCCTGCTTCGAATATTCGTGCGTGTGTCGGGGTCTGGTGATCTATAACAAACAGAATACAAGATCGATCTTCTATGCAATACACTTACAACTCAACTCCTATGCACCTGTATAAAAT
The DNA here is from genome assembly GCA_036435485.1 of Saposhnikovia divaricata. NCBI lineage: Eukaryota > Viridiplantae > Streptophyta > Magnoliopsida > Apiales > Apiaceae > Saposhnikovia > Saposhnikovia divaricata. The sequence goes on from CM071598.1 coordinate 66,734,646, forward strand.
ATGACACTGGCTCTAGTGGTTCATACTTGACTTATTCTAAGTCCATGTTAATCCTCAAACACTTAAGTCACAAGTTTAGTCCGAAAGCGTTCCTCAAATACAATTTATACTTAACCATTTATAACCTCATTATTTACACCAATATGTTGCCTTGTAAATTCTTAACAAGTCTCGTGTTTTAGTCGACTCTAAATTCCTCCTTTAACTTAGCCAAAACGGATGGTCAAGGTAATACCTTTAGAGTTGACTTTCCTGAAAATTACTATTCCTTGACTCGTACTCCAACACTTTTAATAAATCACTGGAAACGTATTCAAATTCGAAACCACCTCTAAAATCATCTTTGGTATTTTTAATATTTATCATAAAAATCTTGATTCGAAAACACGGGTCTAGATAGGTGAAATGTATTTTCGAATTTGAGTTAACTGCGGATTCTTACTATTTACACCACTTTTACTAAAACCTTCATAACTCGATAACCGTTAACTCAAATGACGCACCGTTTTTGCGTGCACGATCTAGAGAATGTCTAGAAGATAACCAACTAAAGACATGGCTCTGGTCAGAAGAGGTATTTTTCGTAATTTACAAAACAGGGCAGGGGTTTAGCAATGAATAGTGTCATCTCTTTAAATAGGTTTTTCACTTGCGCAACCTCGGATTATGCATTTTTATAAAATCAGAAAATAATCTTTTTAACTTTAAACTTCACTCAAACCTTGATAACTGACGTTAATATTTATCCTCAAAATTTCACATTATAAATCGACTCCTAAGGGTCTCAATCATAATCTCAAAGTGGTTAAATTTCTGCAAAACAATCTCTTGAACCACTTTCACTAAAACTAGCATAACTCTTAAACCGTAAACTCTTTTAATGCGATTCTTGCGGAAAAATAAACTAGACATCCATACCTACATAACCATATTCAGTGGTGATTTTAAAAAATAATCTTACGTTCTCGGGGCTCACTGTTTTTAGGAGCTAACAAAATTTCGCCGTTACGACGGCTATATCTTGGACATTTCCATTTTACAAACACTACATCCAAGCCATACCAGGCAACCAATCGTCCTCAACATCAACAAACATCCATTATACTTCTCTAAGACCAGTGGTGGTGTTCGAATTCAACACCCATCATTTTAAACATTTTACAAAGCCAAATAATCACTAAAGCACTCAATATGACCTTAACTTTGCATGAACTTCAAAACTCATATAAAACTCAAAGGTGGGTTAGGGTTTATACCTTCCTTGATGTCTTAACAACACTAAAAATGCTTGGGAATCCTTAAACAAGCCTTGTATAGTCCTTAGGAAGCTTAAACTTGAACATTAAAACAAGAAAACAAGGTTAAGTTACTATTCACTACTATTCATCATCACTTTGTAAAACCTGTATAAATTCGAAAATTCAGAGAATGGTTCTCAAATTTTTACCACACCTCCTACTCTTCAAGGGTTTTCTTTTGAGTCATAAATCATCACCAGGGGATGCTTGAATCTTGACTTATGGGCTTGCTAAGGTGAGAGGTCGAAACTGCCAATTGCTGGACCGTTTTGATTCTCCAACTTAGAGGAGAGATTTCACTGGGCTACATTCCTTTGTTGGCCATGAATTATTAAAAGTGTGTTATAAATATAATGAGGAAGCTATGGTTCAAATTTGGTGATTTATAAATGGGTAGAAGTGAGATATTAATTTTTCTTACGTGGTTGCTCATGTTGGACAGTTTTGGTGTTCTTTGTTTTCTCTTGCTTTTCTCTCTTTAATCTCCTTGTTGACTAGTTGGTGAATGATTTGGGTGAGATATGTGATACACACCAGCTACTAACACCTTTTAATCCATGTGGCTAGCTTGTGTGGTGGATAAAATATGGTGACAAGAAGCCTTGTTGGCATGTTCTTCATCAAACACCTCTTAAATCCTTTTTCTTTTGATTTCTTGATTTGTTTTCCACCAAATTCAATTGATATAAAACCCTAGATGATCATGCATGGTTTCTAATCTCGTTACGTATCTAATCCCTAATTTGTTTCACGTTCGCTTAGTCACTTAATCTCGTCATAAAGTTCTAGCGATTCCTAGAACGCTCGTTATACTAACTCAGGGATTTTCGTTCTAACTAGTTAAATCACCTTTATTAAAATAATAAAATATAAAATCCTCAAATTAAATATATCACTTGTCTTGGTCGCATTTGATATGCTCTTCACTGCTCGGTCAAATATTCCATGAAAATAAAGTTTGGAATTTCTGAATTCCGATCGCGTTTACATACACTTATTTACCTCGTAGATTACTAATATAACTTTGAAATATCCATTTCCTATCTCGTACATAGGATAACATGAAAAATTTCTTAATCCTCAAAAATCATTATTTATCCATAATTTCACTATTCATCCATGTAAATCACTATTCATCCCTTAAATGAAAATTTTTATCAAGTACAGAAATTTGGGTTATTACAGTCTTCCCTCCTCAAAATGATTCCGTCCTCGGAGTCAACGTAGGTAACAGCTAAGGTTATCCTTCTTGTAGTATACTCTTAATGCCTCCTCACTACTCTTATCAGTTCTATGCCCCTCAATCCCTAAAAGTCCTATATGCTCATCTTAGTACTACATCCAATATTCCATTTACGAACTCCAAATGAGCTCTTACGTCACTTTCTCCTCCCTTCATAACTCCTTCTACTCTAGTTCTAAGGTTTATAACCTATTGCTTTGATACCATCTCTGTAACGCCCCCAAATCCCGTACAAGGAATTCGAGTCGTTACATCTCCATCCATTCTCAGATAGCAATACCTGTTCACAATATATTCTACTACAACAATAAGAGTAGTTTCCACACATCTACTCCACGGGTTATATAGCCTTAGAACTTTCACATACATCCCCAAAATCATTACAACATCAGAGTATCTTCCAGAATCTCATCCTAATATCTACTTAAAGTTGATACAAAACACCCTAATATAATACGTAATCATTTCTACAACGAGTTTGCTTGACATTATTTAACAATTCTGCCAGCTTAAACTGGAAACCGGAGCCCTCCTTTTACTATGCTACATCAGTTGCAGGACCTTTCCCCTTGTCTCGAAATGGTTGGTACGATCCACTTGCACCGTCTCCTCTCCTTGCTGATTTATTAGATTAACAACATAGAAAACATATAGCAAGAATGAGCCAAAGAATGTTCAGCAAGGTTATATCACGGAAAATATATTTATTTAAATATCTTGAACTCTTTTAAAAATAAGGTTTTTCAAAAGATGCTTTTAACTCTAAGTACCACCATTTTTACTACTCCACGAAATGAACACATAGGTTCTCGGCATTATGCCAACTACTGAAAATGAACACATAGGTTCTCGGCATTATGCCTACTACTGTTGGACTTTATATATTGGAGCATCTACATGCCACTGTGCTATAACAGGTGATCAGTCTGTTATAACCAATCTGGTTTTACTACTGGTAGAAAAGTGAGCCGACTTATCCGGACCATCACCCTATAGTTACTACCATAGAAGGGGGAGCCGACTTGTCCGGACCATCTCCCTAAGGATGAGCCGGCTTGTCCGGACCATCATCCTTAGCCATCCTTGGCTACATATTTGCTGGGCCGGGCGTTACTCCGGTCTCTTATGCCGCTCTAGTCCAAAATACAAGATATCAAAAATAATAGACAACCTTCAATACTACTCATCTTAGATGCCACGTGTAACACCACGTGCACCTCAACTTACTACTTTATATAATACTTTTACTATTTGAAAATAATCCTCAAAGATATTTCGTACCTTATAATATTTAATCACATAAACAATATTTATGATCATGGACTTTCCATCATCCAGACCAATTATTAAAGTTAAACATTTAATCACATAAACAACTAATACGCCTCATAAGATAATATCTTCTTCCTTCTTCGAGTGCGGAAAATGCACCTCATCATTCGTCCCAACAAGATATGGACCAACTTCAAATCTACTACTATCTTCTTATACTATCCGGGTAACAGCAATCAACAACAAGGTATATGCATTAAATTGCAAGAAGAAAGCATCTCCGATAAGTAATTAACTAGATAGAATAATTTCATTAAATCATCTTGGTTATTTCTCCGGAATAAAGCAGTTTTAAGAAGACGTTTTGAAAATGATATTCATCTAATTAAATAAATTTAATTAGAAGAATAAGGTTTATTAGTGATGTTGCCTTTAGGTTAATTATTGCGAAATTCTTTTTTTTTAAAAAGCTTTGTCCGGGTTTTCGAAAATTCAATTCTCCTCAGCACTTCGTGCTCATTGCCTACTCCTTATGTTATATCATCTACTTGGAACGTTGGTTACTTCTAACCATACTTCCATTATCTCCTCATTATGTTTACTCGCATTTTACTACTATTACGAACAACTTTCATTACAAAATATCTCTACTCCGAATGATAGAGTAAGAGTTAGTGTACTTGCCTGGTACTCCTGCTACGAATATTCGTGCGTGTGTCGGGGTCCAGTGATCTATAACAAACAGAATACAAGGTCAATCTTCTATGCAATACACTTACAACTCAACTCCTTTGCACCTATATAAAATATGACACTGGCTCTAGTGGTTCATACTTGACTTTTTCTAAGTCCATGTTAATCCTCAAACACTTAAGTCACAAGTTTAGTCCGAAAGCGTTCCTCAAATACAATTTATACTTAACCATTTATAACCTCATTATTTACACCAATATGTTGCCTTGTAAATTCTTAACAAGTCTCGTGTTTTAGTCGACTCTAAATTCCTCTTTTAACTTAGCCAAAACGGATGGTCAAGGTAATACCTTTAGAGTTGACTTTCCTGAAAATTACTATTCCTTGACTCGTACTCCAACACTTTTAATAAATCAGTGGAGGTATTCAAATTCAAAACCACCTCTAAAATCATCTTTGGTATTTTTAATATTTATCATAAAAATCTTGATTCGAAAACACGGGTCTAGATAGGTGAAATGTTTTAACTGCGGATTCTTACTATTTACACCACTTTTACTAAAACCTTCATAACTCGATAACCGTTAACTCAAATGACGCACTGTTTTCGCGTGCACGATCTAAAGAATGTCTAGAAGGTAAGCAACTCAAGACATGGCTCTGGTCAGAAGAAGTATTTTTGTAATTTACAAAACAGGGCAGGGGTTTAGTAATGAATAGTGTCATCTCCTTAAAGGGGTTTCCACTTGCGCAACCTCGGATTATGCATTTTCATAAAATCAGAAAATAATCTTTTTAACTCGAAACTTCACTCAAACCATCATTTTCAAGGCAAATAATCACTAAGACCAGTGGGAGTTTTCGAATTCAACACCCATCATTTTAAACATTTTACAAAGCCAAATAATCACTAAAGCACTCAATATGACCTTAACTTTGCATGAACATCAAAACCACTTCAAAACTCATATAAAACTCAAAGGTGGGTTTGGGTTTATACCTTCCTTGATGTCTTAACAACACTAACAATGCTTGGGAATCCTTAAACAAGCCTTGTATAGTCCTTAGGAATCTTAAACTTGAACATTAAAACAAGAAAATAAGGTTAAGTTACTATTCACTACTATTCATCATCACTTTGTAAAATCTGTATAAATTCGAAAATTCAGAGAATGGTTCTCAAATTTTTACCACACCTTCTAATCTTCAAGGGTTTTCTTTTGAGTCATAGCTCATCACCAGGGGATGCTTGAATCTTGACCTATGGGCTTGCTAAGGTGAGAGGTCGAAACTGCCAATTGCTGGACAGTTTTGATTCTCCAACTTAGAGGAGAGATTTGACTGGGCTACACTCCTTTGTTGGCCATGAAATTTTAAAAGTGTGTTATAAATATAATGAGGAAGCTATGGTTCAAATTTGGTGATTTAGGAATGGGTAGAAGTGGAGATATGAATTTTTCTTTCATGGTTGCTCATGCTGGACAGTTTTGGTGTTCTTTATTTTCTCTTGCTTTTCTCTCTTTAATCTCCTTGTTGACTAGTTGGTGAATGATTTGGGTGAGATCTGTGATACACACCAGCTACTAACACCTTTTAATCCATGTGGACTAGCTTGTGTGGTGGATAAAATATGCTGACAAGAAGCCTTGTTGGGATGTTCTTGATCAAACACCTATTAAATCCTTTTTCTTTTGATTTCTTGATTTGTTTTTCTACCAAATTCACTTGATATAAAACCCTAGATGATCATGCATGGTTTCTAATCTCGTTACGTATCTAATACCTAATTTGTTTTGCATTCACTTAGTCACTTAATCTCGTCACAAAGTTCTAGCGATTCCTAGAACGCTCGTTATACTAACTCAGTGATTTTCGTTCTAACTCGTTAAATCACCTTTATTAAAATAATAAAATATAAAATCCTCAAATTCTCAAATTAAATATATCACTTGTCTTGGTCGCATTTGATATGCTCTTCACTACTCGGTCAAATATTCCATGAAAATAAAGTTTGGAATTTCTGAATTCCGATCGCGCTTACATACACTTATTTATCTCGTAGATTACTAATATAACTTCGAAATATCCATTTCCTATCCCGTACATAGGGTAACATGAAAAATTTCTTAATCCTTAAAAATCACTATTTATCCATAATTTCACTATTCATCCATGCAAATCACTATCCATCCCTTAAATGAAATTTTTTATCAAGTACAGAAATTTGGGTTATTACACTAAGACCGCAAAAGAAGCTTTGCTAGACGAGGATTGGATCTCGGCTATGCAAGATGAATTATTACAATTCACTCGTAGCAAAGTTTGGAAACTCGTTCCAAAACCCGAAGACACTTCCGTAATTGGAACTAATGAGTTTTTAGAAATGAGTTAGATGAAAATGGAAGAGTTGTTCGAAATAAAGCGAGATTAGTCGCTCAAGGCTATACCCAAATGTAAGGTATAGACTTCGATGAAACTTATGCACCCTTAGCTCGAATATAAATTCCAAAAGGTTCGCTAAACTTCGTTTGGATGTAGGAATGTTGGAATTACCAAAATAATGGTTTATACATTTATATTAATATTATCTATATTTATATATATATTTTGTGAAAATATTTATCATAATTATTTCACGAAAAAGAGATCTACTTAACCGAATTCTAAGAAACTCTAAAACTCAGATTTATCGATAATGATAACACATGAAACTTTATCGATCGGGTTTTATTGAGATTCTTATTATTTTATCAATTAGATAAAACTATTCGAACAAATATTTTTCGAAATAAATTCGAAAATATTTTTGAGATATTTTTGTGATATTTAAATTCACATACAAAGAATCAAAACATTATTTTCAAATATCTATATCTTATTATATATATATTTTTTAAAATATTATTTTCATAAAAATATACATTATTTTCTTAATACTTCTGGTCATTATTCGACCCAGTCCAAGGATACTAAGCCCAGTCCAGCTGATTAATGTATTTAAACCGGCCCAAAATCTTAAAACCCTACGATCTCATCTGTTGGTTTATATGATGAGTTAATCTCAGCCCTTGATTTCCAAAAATATATATACATAGCGATATGTCTTATTCAATATACTGTTTACGCAGTGTTCACTTCTAACCCTAAATCTCTCTCTATTCTCTCTCGCCGCGTCTCTCTCATTTCTCTTTGTCTCTTGCCTTAGAACCCTAAAATTCTAGATCTCTCCGGCCATTAAACACTATATCGAGTCTATATATTCTTCTATATATCAATTAATCGACTTAGTTGATATTATTCAAGCTGGGATTGGTAAAATTGAGAGAATTCAGAGATCAAATCAACGATTTTCGTCATAAATCGTTTGATAAAGCTCGAATTCGACACGTATATAATATATATATACACAATCACACACTCACGTTTGCTTACAATGTTTACTTTCGAAACCCAAACAATTTTTTTAAGAAATGAACTGCAGGAGGCTGATTAAGTCATATTTAATGATATAAAAAGCAGTATCTGTCAAGATTCGCAAAGAAATCAGTTGAGATTCGACTGATTCACTTTAACTTAGTGAGTCAACTCGGGGGTTTTGGCTTTAACTCGATGAGTTGACTCGGAAGTTAACTCAATCCGCGATTGAGTTAACCAGGTAAGTCTCGAGTAACTGTTTACGGTTCTTAGGCTAAGGTAATCTTTTATTCTCTATTATTGAAGTGGATCTGTGTGCTCTATGGTCAATTGTGAATTAAGTGTTATATGTTTAAGATTGATGGTTTAAAATTGAGTGATTAAGTTATGCATTATGATAAGTGGATTTTATATCTACTTGGAACATTCTAAATCGGCTTAAATTGATTGCTTTGGCCTCAAGTTTGTGGTAGTTTTGATGTGTTTTGGTTAATTGTGCAGGGTTGAAGAAATGTCAATTAAAGGTGTAGTTTCCGTCGTTATTTGGAGTTGATTTATGATATGGAATGAAGAATGGAGGCTAATGTCAACTCCTAAGAAGTATACAAGTCATTAAGGATGAAAGACGGAAGCTCATGCAAAAGGAACGGAAGAAAAAGCTTAAAAATCGAAGAAAAATCAATTTTCGCAGATCGGGACCAAGCCGGGAGCCTAATTGGCGCCCCAGAGCTGTTTTATGCAGATTGAGTTGGCGCCTCAGGCGCCCAACCGGCGCTTCAGGCGCTACGGCGTGCTGGGAAAATCAGCCAGAATTTCTGATTCTTGTTTTGGTCATATCTTGAGTTCTAGAAGTCCGTTTTGGACGATCTTACAGCTCACGCGAAGATAACGGAATTATCTACAATTCAGAAGTGGTCCAATATCAGTATTCCAACGGGATCAGCCCAGAAACAGGCCAGAAAATCCAGCAGCTTCCAGAAATTCGATTTAAAGTAGGAAACTTCCATAAATCCAATCCTAATCAACATGGAAACACTAGTGGCGCTAGGAACATTCTAGAGGGCTGTGTTAAGCGTGGAAACTTGCAATTCTTACTTCTATTCAAGCTTGGAAACTTGCCATCTCCTAATCCAACTCTATTTGTGGCAACTTCCTTGGAATGCAATTCTATTATGGAAAGGACTTGGAGGCTAATACATCTAGTGGCTATATAAACACATCTTGGGACACATTATTAAGGAGGTAATATTAGATCAGATAATATAGTTTAGAGTAGATTAGTATTATTATTAGTTGGAGATGTAGAGATACACCATGACTCTTCTTTTGGGTGACAACATTGAAGTTTGAAGGTTTTGTTCTCTTAATCTTTTCTTTGTTCTTATTAGTTTAATTATGTTTTATTGTTTTACTAGTTGTTTTACTTGTTTAATTATTAACGAGTAGTTATTTCTAGGGCTTAAAGGGAAGCCATGTTTGCACTAATATTGGCATGATTTTCATAGTGGTTTGATTGGTTATGGTTAATTCTGATTGATATGTTTTAATCATTAATTTGTGTAATCGGCCGATATCATGGATTAATTATATGCAAATAGGGGTATGGATCGAGAGATTTACTTACTAGAGGCACACATACGATTAGCAGAATTGAATTTGAGTGCGGAAGCATCATTGGATTTCTGAGAGCGTTAATGCTTGGAAGAGATTAACTTGACTCTAATTACCTGATTGATTAAATTACTAAAAGTGGTTAATTGTGTTGAATGTTTCGAGAGTGTTAATGCTTGAAAGAGATTAACATACTCTAGTTATAGGATCACATTGATTGCTTTAGCTTAAGAGCCAATTGTGTAAGCATGGTGGACCTGATTGCCCTAGGTTTTAAATAATTTGTTTATCATCTGTTTAATTAGTGTTAATCTTGTTTAATTAGTTAATTAATATTCTCCAATATTCGTCTGACCCTTGAAACAATTAACGATAACTGAAAAGGAATTAGTAGAACCTGTCTCCTTGTGGATTCGACCCGCTTGCCATCTGTACTAGCAATAGACACCGTGCGCTTGCGGTTAGACATAATTTTAAACATCATATTAACGATTCGTGAGTCTCAGTTCTTGAGTGATATGTGGTGGTAATAAAGTAATGTTTTGTTTCAATCAAAAATTACTTAGAGTGAATTTGTAGTAATTATACAGTCATGCATACACTCACACACTTTCCCATATATTAAGACCTGGCTGGAAATTCCTTATAGAATTCCAGTATCTGGATTACTGATATGTCTGGCCACATAGATTCTAGGACATTTAAACTTAAAAAATCTTTATGATATGGTTACTTATTTTATGTGTGATGTTTGGTCTGGTTATGGTGCACTGCACTATTATTATGTGTAATTTGATACAAATTTATTTGGATAAGGTCTGTGCTAGCTGTTATATATGATACATGTTTGGCATCTAGTTTAAATTTACATACTTTGACCCTCAAGGCACCTTACACCTTTTCAAACCTGTCAACCTCACATCCATCATTTGTACATACATTAAATGCATAGTACATGTTTACACAAGCCATGCATAATCTTTCTAAAACTTTCTCAACTCACTCTGGGACCCCTGCAGTTTAGGTGTCCTCTTTGTACTTCTTGTCTGCTAAGTGACATATGCATTAGAACCTTAAGTGTCCTTCCATACTATTTTCTTGTGGACTTTATACCTTTGTGTCATACTTAAATATATTCTTATTCTCATATAACACCTAAATGCATGCATGACAGCATTTATGTATCTCTACACTCTTTTTCTACCTTGGTTTTGGAAATGCATCTTTGGATTTTTACTGAATATAGCTCCCGAATTTCAAATAAAAACTGCATATAGTACACACTAACACTATTCACTTATCTGTCTAGTTTTATAATTACTGTTCGTTTAGAAATTCAAATTTTGGCATTTTGGCTATAAAAAGGCATATAAACAATTACACTAATGCATGCATATCTAAACCTTACTCTCTACTACACATCTCTCACTACACATGGACTTTCAACCAATACCCACAAACCCTAAACCTAAACACATTACTGAGAATCCATTTCTTCTTGAGAAAATGGAAGACAATCAATTTATTCATTCAAAATCTTCACACTTTAGAGTCATTCCACCTAGGCTCCAAAACCCTAGAAACAGTAAAAGACCTAAAAGAGGCTTCAAAAGCCCCTCAATCCCCTTTTACCAAAGCTCCAAGTACCAACTACCAAACATAAACAGTCCTGAAGCTAGGAAACCTTATTGGCCTAAAGTGTACACATGGAAACAAGCTTCTCAACCCTCACCAAACACTATACCTAAATAGCTACCTCCTCCACAACTGTTAAACCTTTTAGACACTAAGAAGTTCATAGAAATGGTTAAGAATGTGCAACCTGGGATTAACATCAATGTGGTAGGTACAGTTGATTTTGCTATTAGGAAAGCTAATTGGGAAGGTCTAGTGTCTCACCTAGGAAAAAGGTTTTATCCACACTTAATGCGTGAGTTTTACTGCAACATGAGAGTCACTAAGAGTATAAATGGCATCTTGCATTTCACTACATCAGTTAATAGGAAAACCATACTTGTTGATTATAAGACCATTAACATGGCCTTACATCTGCCTATTAAATTAACTGATCATGAACATCATTGTCTTGATATTTATTCATATTTCATGCTCAACAAAGAGGAATTTCAACTCATGCTTAGTAATTTCTGTGATTCTGATGTGCCTTTGGGTTTATGTGACGAAAATTGTAGCATCCATTACAAACACTTCAATCCCTTGTTTCAACAACTTGCTTTGATTATTGGAGCTAATGTGTTACCTAAGCCTAATCAGAGTAAATTCTTTGACTTCTATGACATGAAAGTTATGTTTCTGCTTTATAATAACAAGATCAACTTCAACGTCTCTTATGTCATCTTATTGAACTTGATAAATGCAAACCTAGTTGAATACATGCCCTATGGTTTTATGATTTCTTCAATTCTAAATCTATGGAAGATGCCATTGCTTGACGTTGTTACTTGCTTCTGTATGTCTGCTGCTGTTGTATCTGATCTTGCTGCTATGGTTGTAATCTACTTGTTCACTTTTGTTTGTGGTGGTTTCTGCTCTTGGAAGTATGTTAAAGATTTTGTGAAATCTTGTGATTGGTCCAGTTTTGCTGTTTTGGATCTACTTTGATTATAACTTTTGCTGTTGTAATTGTATGTAGTTGGTTCTTAAAAGTCTGTTAAGACTATATGTACTTTGGTTGTTGGTCTGTAACTTTATCTTGAACTGTTAATCTGTAATAGCTGGTGTATGACTTGTTTTGAGTCATGAAGTTGGTATGTAACCTTGGTTGCTGTAGGATCTTGTTCTAATTAATCAGTGACACACATTGATTAATGTGAACAATTTTGAATTGTAATATATGTTCTGCAGTTGTCCTATTCAATGATTTCATTACTTTTATTATTATATCACTATGAAACATTGTGTATCTGATTTATCAAAGTGATGCATATATCCACCTTGTACTGCAATCTTCTTAGCTTGATTATCTGTTATTCTTCCTGCAATCTGGTAAGTTCTACAGAGTTGGAATTATACTCACAAGGTAATGGCTTCAATGTTTTTCAATCCTGTAAAATAGTTGCAATAATTATCCTGTTTGTATTAGTAATGTATGATGTAATTTTCTAAATTTGACGTGCAGTACAATAGTTGCATATGTTCAGAAAGATTGTAATTTGATTAGAATGTATTAGCCGTAGTTCATGTATTGATTTTTAGTTGTGATTTAGTAAATTCGTATGTACAAAAGACAAGTTGCAATCCATGTAACAGGTTTTAGATTGTATAAGTTCTTGATAATGTAATATTTATGATCTGAAAACACTTATCTTGATTAAAATGTAAAGAAAAGTACATGGTTTTGTAGATTATATTAGCATCTCCTTGTGTAAAAGTTTGTAAACCTGTAATGTTACCTTCAGCTACAAACAAACTGTTTAGTTTGTATTAGCATAGCTTGTAACACTTTGACTAGAAGTATATGATTTGTAAGGACTATAATAGTACTATTCCACTATATTTGGTTTGTAAGATGACCAACTGTTATCTCTCGAGTACAGATAATTTTTACGAATTGATGAATTACCTGTTCTCTCACCCGCACTATTCGTTAGTATCCCATGCTATAGTTTATATCATTACGTTTGGATGTAATATATATATACCAAGGTAAATCGAATTGTAAAATGATGATCTTTTCTAAAAATTCTTCTCTAACCAATAGCATGCTAACATACATACTTGATAGTAAAACGATTAAACAGCATGTCTATCTAAATACTTATATTATTACATCAATCTGGAAAATACTTGTGCTCCTTGCATGTTAATTACGAACTTATCTCTCAGCATGAATAACTGATACATGTTTTCTAAAATAAGATAAATCTATAATTGTAGAGTTATATATATATTCTTGCTTATAAAAGGGAAGAGAAAATTTATTCAAAAGAAAGCTTTATCAATAGTTTTTGGCACTTTACCAAACAAAAGGGGAAGAGAGAATAGTATATACTATTGAAAATTTTAAACTTTTGCTATATTATATATCTTTCTGCACAATTTGACTATGGTTTTATTTTGCAGGAATCAAGTAAAATCTTTACAGAGGAATGATTAGTAGTATTCTTCTTACTCATTATGTGCGAAAATATTTTTCAAATATCATGCATACACCAAGGGGAAGCACACACACTTTTAAAAATATAAATTTTATGTTTGTTTGAAAAATATCAAAAAGGGGGAGATTGAAAGGATATCTTCGATATATTATTTATTTTGGTATTTGTACAATTTAAACATAAAATTTAAATGAACGTAGAATCCTCTCCACTAGGTCATCTATTTAATTTATTCATAAAAAGTAAAATGGTCACCTCTAGCAAAATTTATCATCCTATTTTAAATATAAGACATATTCCAATTCGCTGAAAAATCAAAATACATTTTACGGAATATATCTCTACACAATAAGATCAAAAAAGAAATATCGAGGTTTGATATTTTTTAGATCTCCGTTGTAATATTAATAAGGCAACAAACTCGAACAAAGAATATTTGAGATTTAATGTTCTTTAGAGAACTCGTGCTAAAGTAAAAAACGATCTGTTTTTACTCAAAAATTATTCTGTCTTCGCACTCAAAACATTTTCTCATCCTAGAAAGGACCTTTTATTCTCTAGAATATTTTCCTCTCGTACCAGGAATATTTAAAGTAATTTTTCTCTCGTTTCGTAAATTCATCATATTTCGGAGAAAATTATTTTAATCGTTCAAAAATATTTCCTACACTCTCAAAATATTTTATATTTTAGGAAATATATTCTAAGTATGTATTCAAGTCAAAACATTGGTCAAAAGGTTAATTTAATTCAAGAAAAGACCAATCGTATTTTATTCAGAACCGAAAGCTGGTTTAATCGTTTTAAATCCAAATAAAATACTTCCACTTGTTAGAATGACTTGAAACTTTAGATCATTTAAATACTATTTTATATGCACGATTAATTTTAGTAATTTTTCGGGAATTTTCATCCGGGCACGAAAATCGAGACAGTTAGTCAACAGTTGACCACGTTTGACCAAGTCAACATTGACCAAAATTGACCAAACTTTCCAGTATATTATTATATAATATTCCTAAGTGCTCCATAATTTTAGATGTATTTATTGGGTGTTTTCGTATTTATCGGGTATTTAATTAACGATACTTGGTTCGTATTTATTCATTAATCGGAACGAATTGTATATTATAAAATAGATTCAAAGTGCTGGGATATTTAGCTCATCAACTTGCAAAGAAACACAACTTTACATGTTGGCAATCCAAGTGAAAGCCGTGTCATCAATCCATACCTTTTTAATCTCAACCACTCCCTTAAATCTAAATCTCCATCATTCATTACACCCAACTCTCTCTATAAATAAACCCCCTCATCCACCCATTTTCAAGACAAGCTAAGAGCCATAGAATTGCTGGGATTTTTGAAGTAAACACTCTCTTTCAATATTCAAACACTCTCTTCATCTACTTCATCTCAAAAACCTTCTCTCTCTTAAATATATATCCATATATTCAAGGTTTTTGTTCAACAAGCTTAGTTCTACCCAACCAAGCTTAATATCACCAAGCAAGCTCATCCACTACAACTTTCCGGCCTCCCTAAGGGCTGCCCAAGTTCGACCAAGTGCCAAAATCCGGCCGAACCTCCGGCGAATTTTTCCGATGAACTTTTCCGATCGTTTTCCAAAGGTGGTAACTTTTAGCTTCGTCTTTGTGTCTTAACCGACCATATTTATATTTGAGATTGGTGCTTAACTTTTATACTTCATCTCAACCTCTATACTTGGATCTATAAGATTCCAAAAGTCTCTTTGTAAAAGAGAAAGAAATTATCAACGTTGTAACGAAATATTTATACGAATACCCAACTAACATCTTTAGTGTTCCGTGGGTTATTCTTGAAAGATACTTCGTCCAACCAATAGTTCTCAAAGCACAAGTTTAGCCATTTATTTATCGCACTTCCTTTTATTTTTTAGTGGCTATAAATAATCGGGTGCAAGAAGTAAAAGAAGAGTATACTTTGACATCGCATTTAGTCAAAAGGAAGTATACATCTTAATAGCCTTAAGCATATTAGCTTAAAGGACTTTATATATCAACTAACTCCGAGATCTATATTTTTATCTCAACTTACCAGAGTATTGATATTTGACATACATTAAAGTTGTAACGAAAAGTATTTATACGAAATCCCAACTAGCATCTATAGTGCTCCGTGGGATATTCTTTAAAGAAATACTTCATACAACATAAACTTCTAATAATCACAATCTTAGCCACTTGTTTTATTGCATATACGTTTAGTATTTGTAGGGGCAAGCGAATCCAGTAGGGGTTGCGCCATCGCGAACTAGGATAAAATCTCCAGCGTGGTATTTTCTTCCCTTGTCTTTTATTTCCACATATATGAAACTGCTAACGACTCGGTAAAATATTTTAAAAAGGGAAAAATATTTTTTAAACGCCATAATAATTTATAATTGGTAATTAAGCTATTTAACCCCCCCTTCTAGTTTAATATAGCCCTTATACGGGACCTAACACATCATGAAAATCACAATATAGACCCTCATTCTTATTTCCTGGAGGACCAGCTCTAAAGGGTTTCTTGAACCATTGAGACTTCTCATTCACTGCATATATATGATCTATCAGAGCTGCTAAAGGGGTGAAAGATTCATAGTTGGGCCTCTCTCATCGATTATAAGAAGCTGGTGGTGGAACTTGATTCATAGCAAGTCTAGTAGGATTTACAGCTTCCGCTTCCGGTACGTTTTACCTGGGATGTGCGACTAATAACCTTCTTATTATCACAGTTATTGGGACTTCTAGGCCTTGTCCTCTTGTTTCCTGACCATCCACCTTGCTTCTCAAACTCTGGATCTTTCTTCAAATCAACTAAAGATTCCTCCACAAGATGAAAAGATTCTGCCTGAGAGTAAAAGTCTGCCAACATCTCAGGTTTCTTCCATTACAGCGGGGAAGAAATGGGAAATCGTCAAGGATGACTTTCCAGAAATCTGAACCTCTCCTGACTCCAGCAATTAAGAAATTCTTCAAAGTCTCCTCAGATGCTTTCCTAAACTTTGGAACCTCTGCATTAAACCTCTTGAAATATTCTGTCAGTGTCTCATTAGGTCTCTTCTTGATATTGGCTAAAGTATTAGTATGAGGTGCAAACGCTACCGATGCCCTAAACTGAGTGACAAAAAAACTTTCCCATACTCTCCCAGGAACGAAAAGAATCAGCATGTAACCTCTTAAACCATTGATGAGCACCACCCTGCAAAGTTACTGCCAACAACCTACATCTAGTGGCTTCCTTAACCTGATAAACATCCATCTCTGTATCGAAGCGACTTAAGTATTCGATTGGATCAGCGGTTCCATCGAACTTCAATTCGTTTGAAGGTCTATAGGATCTAGGTAATGATGACTTTCTAACATTCTTAGTAAAAGGTCTATTGGTTTAGCTGCAAGATACTTCTCATCCTTGAATTTATCCAGTATCCTCTTAACATCTTCAACAGTTACCTCTCCAGTAGCTTCCGTCTTCATCTTTTTACTTGTTCCTCCATCTTCCTGTGACTCCGCAGTACTAGATTCATCAGTAGTTTCCTCTGAATCTGTTTCATCATCCTCAATTATCTCAACAGATGGTTCCTTATCTTTTTTCTTCTTCTGCGAGGAACCTCCTGCTTTGACCTTCTTCTTTCCCTTGGACTCCGTATGAACCTGGGACTGTCTCTTTTTGGTAGGAGTTTGATTTTTCTCAGGATTCTCTTGTCCTTCATTATCACCATTATGCTTTGTTTCTTCTTCATTCTCCTCAAACTCGTCCTCAGGTTCAGTCCCTTATCCTCAAAGTTCAACTGTTTCGGGGGTAATCTTCGACTTTTTACCCATCTTCGATTTCTTCTTCTTTTTGCTTGATGCCTGTTCCAGAGTTGATAACCTTTCTCCAATGGACTTAAGGGCTTCAAGCACATCCGCTGGGGTGATCTATTTTTCCTGGTGAATCTGTTCATCATCGTTCGGTGTCTTTTCCACAGAATGAGTTGCTTTGCTATCTGAGTCGCCTGCCATCTTTCCACTCTTAAGATGTTAACGACCCTCCTTCTAGCGCCAATGTTGATGAGTGGATTTCGTAACAACATTTTTAGAGGTTTTCAGTGAGTTGTAAGGCTAACGATCAACTGTTCTATGGAAGATTTGGGTTGTATTTGTGGGGGTGAGCTGAGCTTGAGAGTGCCTCCAATAATCTCAGGTTCCTTTAGAGAGAATTAGAGAGCTAAAATCCGTCCCCTCTCAAGGTGCCTACGTATCCTTTATATAGGAATCAAGCTCACGTAGTTCTAATGCTAAGCTGATTCTGCTTGACCAGCTGTACAGGGTAATCTAGTTCGTGTTGAACTCAAGTTCCTTTAGAGCTTACCACGAACTGGTTGGCTAAGTAGAATAGAACACGAGTTCGTATCCTACTATAAATATGACATCTATTAGAGGCAATCTAGGATCAATTGTGTCCTAGAAGTACACTCCAATAATAAATCTATATCTATCTAGACAACTTCTAGATCTGTTGGCTAATCTTAGGAACCTGGTGCTCAGGAACCTATATCTTAGGAGCCTGTTTCTCAGGAACCTCCTTATCTTGGAACCTGTCGCTTAGGAACCTCTCTACAGGAATCTGTACCTGCACAAACCACAAACTTATTAGACTGGAAAGCTTCTCTGGTGTCTCTATATGTTCTTGACTGTCTCTATGGCTGTTGCTAGGTTGACTTGAGCTTTTCTATGGGGAGGAACCTGGTTCATTTGTAATTTGTTTAGCTTCTAGTTCTTCAGGAACCTCTTGATACTCGTGGCTTCTTGATCATCTTCTCAGCTAGTGCTCATTTCTTCATGTCTGGTCTTCATATCTTGTACTAGATCTATCTTCTAGCTTGTATGGATTGGACCCTACAGGTTAATGGGCCTAAATTCAGCCCATGGTAATTTTGGGCACAACAGAGTATAATTAAAAGAGTTTGTTATTAAGTAAAATATGTGATATATTTTTTTGCAAAATAAAATTTTATATGCATTTTAATTTTTTTAATTTTTGGAAGGTGTTAATAAACTTTTTGGAAAGGTGTTAACCGACCGACACAGTATATTCACTTTTTGACCTGGTATAGTGGCTAAGAGGAACATTTATGAAGTTGGAGGGGGAAAGGCACGCATTAAAACTTTAGGGCTTTATGGGTATAATTGTGCAAACTTGAAGGGCCAAAAGGTCATTATAAAATTATTATAATTATAAATTATATTATTTAGAAATTTTGAACTTACGAAATTCATGTCTTAAATTATCAATACAAATTAATGAAAAATTATATAATATTGAAAAAATTCGTGCATTTCACGGGTTCTAAGCTAATGCATATTATAAAATAAATAGCCGAAACATTAAAAGTTTGGTACCTATTTTTGGTATTTCGTGTTTTTACGTAATTACCCCTATTTATATATTAACACGTTTTTACCAAAATAGCCTTACTTATATCAATCTATATTACTATATTAAAGCCAGATATTGTAGCCGAAATATTAAAAATTTTGGCACCCTTTTTTTGTTACTTCGTATTATTACTTGATTACCCTTACTTATATATTAGCATATTTTTACCTAAATAACTTTACTTATATTTATCTATTCTACTATATAAAGCCAATTTCCTTTTTTATGTTACGAATGTTATATATATATATATATATATATAAACTAGCATTTTACCCGTGCTACGCACTAAACGCACAATTCTAAAAAATATTAAATAAGTACCAAAAATATATATAAATATAAAAAATAAATTATTTTGTTATTTCATTTTTTCAAATAATTTTACGACATTTTATGCTCTTTTTACGGAAAATTCAGTTCAATATGGCCTTGTATTATGGACTGGGCATAAAAAACAAAAAAAAACATAATTATTAATATATATTTAAGAATTTCTACATTTTTTTTTCTATAAACGTAAACAGAGTAGGAAGTGTCGATTCTTTGGAAGTTGTTGAATTAAGATGTTATGCTGCTAATTGAATCTCTAATTCGATCTTTGGAGGTTGTCAAATGGTCATGTTATACTGCACATAGGCTTTCACAAATGTCAAAAATTGGACCGGACTGGATCGACATGGACCGATCGAAGATCGGATTCTTCCAATTTCTTGGACCAAAGACCAGACCTAGTATATTCGGTTTTGGGACCGAACCGGTTAGTTAATTTCTACATAAAAAAAAAATTTATTATATAATATTTAATTTTTTTTAAAGTTTAAATAAATAAATTATTTTTCAAGTTAATATATGTTTAAAATTGAAGTCCATATCTTATTTATTATGAAACAATCGAAATTTTTAAACATGTGAATGCCAATTATTTATCGTATGAAGTATGACATTTAATTATTTAGATTAGAATGTTGATACTATTTCATCAGTTTATTATCTACTAATTTAGTTTGTTAAATTATGATGTATTTAAATTTTTAATATATATGTTATATTATTTAAGAAGTAATTAATATAAAAATAATTATATAAATGATGTGCTAAAAATAAACAATTAAACTTCGCAAGCGCACGATTATCGTTTTAATATTTAAGATTCGATCCACAGGGAATAATATTTATTTCGCGATCCTTAACTTTAATTTAGGCGAATTAGAACAATTTTGGGATTTTTGTAAATTTGGATTTATTCTTTTTAATTCCTACAAAGAAAATTTAAACTATTAAAAAAAGAGAATTTAATCTAATTTTAATTTAACAAATTAAAATTTAAAAGAATAGAAATATTAGTCACTCATAATTTCTAATTTATTCGAACTAAGGTAATTTGGATTTTTTTTACTATTACTATTTAATTCCTAAAACTATTTTTAAAAGAAAATTAAATAAATCTATTTTAAACTAACAAAAACTGATTTTTTTTTAATTTTAACTATTTAAATTGAAATTAGATTTGTATTTACAGAAAATTTGAATAAAAATTGGACATAACTATTTTATAAATACGACTAGCCAGACCAAAACAAAACAACCAAATCGAACTTAGCACAACTATTGTGGCTACATTGTGGCTACAGCATAATTAAACCCAATAACACAAACACTGTAAACTACAACCATAATTAAACTTAGCAATTTTATAGCAACGCAGCAAACGAAAGCTCATACACGAAACTTGACAAAAAGCTCAGCAAAACGACTCGACATGAATTAAATACAGAGGAAAAAAAATGCGGACTCGGTGAGAACTCAAGCACAAACGCAGCTAATTAAACGGGAAATCAGTAAATTCGGACATCAAAACTAACAACAGCAAGAAACAATTCAGAACAACGAAATCAGTTCTCGACTCAACAGACCCATTCGAACGACAAAAACAAGCCGGGGAACGCAAACTTCAAGCAACAGCGAACAAACAACTCAGAAAACGCAAATAAAACTCTGAAAATTCAGTTACCAATTAATCCTTCAACTCGGTTTAATTCACTAAAGGTAAAAAGAAAGAAAATGAAGGTAAAAAAAAAACGCAGCCATTGAAAACACAACAAACACCCAGTCGACTCAGTCATACAACCAAAATCCGATAACAAACACGAGTCAACTCGGCTATTGCAAACTTGGTGAAAACTAAGAAACTCGAAGAACAGAACAGTGACAAAACTCAACGGAATACTCGAATAAACCAGGAAAAATAAACCAAACCAATTCAGAAAATTTTAGGGAAAAATCGGCGATTGAATTAAAACAAGCAAGGGTGTTTGCATTTGCAGCAATTGACAAGAAAGGGGATTTGGAGAAGGAGAAAAGGCTGGTGGGCTTGAGGAGAAAGGAGGAAGAAGGAGATTTGAGGCAGAGAAGGGTGAACTGGGTTTCGAGTTTTAAAAAAAAACAAGGAGATGGGTTATGTTTGATACAGGGGATGGCTTGAACAAAACAAAAAAAAATATAATAGACAGGCTGCTCCGAATTATCACTAATAAATGAGACAGAAAATAAATAAATAAAGAAACTAAAACTAATATTTTTGTAAATTTTTTTTATTGTTAATTACATTAAACCACAAACATAAAAAAAAAAAATTAGAACAAGAAATTAAACCCACAATAAAATGGAAATTTAAAGGGGCGTAATTAATATTAAAACGAGAATTAAAATTACGAAAACAAATTCTTCAAATCGATACTTTCAATCCCGTGTGGTTAGCGTTGCTACTTTATCCACCCGAGGCTTACACACATTCGCTCACTTACGCTGTCCCCCCTCTCAATTGATCCCTCGATCAAGTCCTAACTATAAATCTCTTAAGAGAAGAAGAGAAATCATTTTGATTCGAGGCGAAACCCTTCTCCGCCGTTACCGAAGTGACAATAGTCACGTTGAACCCTCGAATATGTTCGAAGATCTCGAAATGCTCTCCCAGTTCCGGGGATAATTCGCAAAACTCCGTTTCCGTTGAGAATTGAATGGAGTTTTCCCGTATTTCGACCGGAGAATCTAACAGAGACATTACTGTGGAGATTCTGAACAAAAAATGAGACATTCCATGCCCTCGGAGTAACATCCCAAATTTTGGGGACATTAATTCTAATTACGAAACTCAATAAAAACGAAATTCTTTATTCAAATACTCCAAAATTAACGAAAGTCAAAGCAGCGGTCAAACTCAAATAATTCAAGAACATAAAATCGGAGACGCAGCTCCACAAATCCAATATTCAATATCTAATAAAGTACTGAAAATTTATTCAATAATCTGATAAGTCTTTTTCTATAATGACATCTAAATCAAGAAGCACGAAATCCACACGGTTCAAATCTTTTATCTTATTAAGCTTCCAAAAGTCCGAACCTCAAAATCGATACCAAAGAAAACAAAGCTAAGAATAACACGAACTGATCCTATAATTAAATAAATCAAACCAAAAATCACAAACTATATAATAGAACAAGTCAGGGCCATATCCATATTTATCTAGTGGCAATGCAACTAAAAACATGACACATTAATCATTTATCATAAATTTTAATTGTATTATATTAGATTACTTGCGAACTGTGATGTGTAGTTTTGAAAAGAGAAAAAAGAAAACAAAGATTTTGATCCATGTTAGTTTGCCACTGTGTGTATGTTCTGTACATGTAAGATTAATTAATTAATTAGTCAATTTAATCACATGTACATGCTTTCTGTAAGTTAGTGAATTAAGTCAAGTAGAGATAGTGACTTAGACTTGAACTATAGAAAAGAACATTGACATTTTCTTCTGTGCACATAATTTTAACGAACATGGGCTACTAGTTTGCTTGGGTTAGTCATATTTCTGTGATGGGCTTTAGACCCAGTTGTATATATTCTTTTATGACATTTGCTTAAATACAGAATTGTAGATTAATATGATTTAGTGAATGTCAAGTTGCCAAGTTCATAAATATTAAATTTAAGAATAAATGATTAATGTGTCATGTTTTTAGTTGCATTGCCACTAGATAAATATGGATATGGCCCTGACTTGTTCTATTATATAGTTTGTGATTTTTGGTTTGATTTATTTAATTATAGGATCAGTTCGTGTTATTCTTAGCTTTGTTTTCTTTGGTATCGATTTTGAGGTTCAGACTTTTGGAAGCTTAATAAGATAAAAGATTTGAACCGTGTGGATTTCGTGCTTCTTGATTTAGATGTCATTATAGAAAAAGACTTATCAGATTATTGAATAAATTTTCAGTACTTTATTAGATATTGAATATTGGATTTGTGGAGCTGCGTCTCCGATTTTATGTTCTTGAATTATTTAAGTTTGACCGCTGCTTTGACTTTCGTTAATTTTGGAGTATTTGAATAAAGAATTTCGTTTTTATTGAGTTTCGTAATTAGAATTAATGTCCCCAAAATTTGGGATGTTAACGAAATAAAGAACAAGGAGAGAAATGAAAGAGAAGTGCAAGAAATTAAATGAAACTTGAAATTTGCATAAAAATAAAGAGTGTTTACAAGAAAAAAAATATAAAATTAGAACTACAATTTTTGGAGATGAACTAATACAATCTAATTCTAGTATGTAAGGTAATGGTCTTTTTTAACAAGTGAAGATGAGGCCTATTTATAGGAAATAATTAGGGTTTTTGGTTGGTGTGGGCTAATCTTGGCCATTTATTTAGTTTAGTGTTGGCTTAATCTTGGCCATCCATTTTGGTTTGGTAAAAATGCACCACCACCCCTTGCTTTTCCTTTTCTTCTTGTTTTGGTCCTTCCTCTTCTTATTTTGTCTTTTATTTCTTTATTTTGTCATTTCTTTAGTTATTCTTGAATTTCCTGAAATGCAATAAAATAAGTTTATTAAAACACGAATTCAAGCAATAAATAGGCAATAAAAATATGCAAAATTATGCACTTATTAATAAACAAACTTCGGTCTAATCCGGATTTTTTCAGGATCTGGACCGGACATGATGGAAAATTGGATTTTTTTGATTTGATGGACCGGAGACCGGACCGCTTGTATACATCTGGTCTGGGTCATGGACTAATAGACCCGGTCCAGTCTGATTTACCGCTCTAGATCGAAATGTTGTGTAGCCTTAAATGCACTATACATAGATTATTTCTAGTAACTTAGTGTTTTGTTCAGTTTTTACTTTATTAATTTCACAAAAAATTCTCGTTGTGATTAAAGAAAAGTCTCAAAAGCCTTAGAAGCTTGTTTTTAAATTTTTTCCCCATGAAATGGATAAATTATATTAAGGATAATAATAAGAAATAAGAAACTGATTAAGTGAGTGATATAATAAATCTTATGTTATAAGTTTAGAATCATTTAAACCCATGAGAAATGAATATTTACATATAAAGTCAAGTAAAATATCAACATTGATATAATTTCAAACTCATATATATGTTTGTTATGTCACTAATAGAGACTAAAATATTAAATTTTAATCAAACAAATATTATTTAGTAATTTTCAAACTATTCCTAAGAAAAAATTGTGCTTGACCTGAAAGGTCAGAAAAATAATACAAAAACTGTTAACGACACAGGTCGAACGACCATACTTATCATATATTTTCTTACTTTTTTGATTGCAAATGTGGTAACAAAAGTTTCTAGCCATACACCATAAATTACTTTATAGAGAGTACACATCCCATTAATAACATAACCTTCTTTGCCTTGTTAGCGTATGTTCTGGTGACCTTCCAATAAAGTAAAGTGGAAATTCATTTTCCAAAAACTTAAAAATATAATTCAACTTATATTCTCGGATGGGCAATGGCAATCATTAACTATGGCATGAAATTCATTTATATTTAGGATCCACCAACAATTATGTAAGTTCATCAAATATAAGAAAAGACTAAAAGTGAACATAATAGGTTATATAATTTAGTGACTTGAGCTTTTAGAGTCCCCATGTTAAAGTTGACTACCAAAGTACAGAAATGATTTTGGAGAATATAGATAGGTGGTTTTTATAACTACTCTGACAACAAAAAATTGTGGCATAATATGCATTCGACACACGAACAAATATATTAATATAAGTATTATGAAGTTGAGAAAAGTTATATGCTTTAATTTGGAACATGCATGTGTGTGTGAATAAGTGTGTAGGTATTTTTGTTAGTAAGAAAATCAAAAGTATATAAATAAAATAATTAACTCTTATAAAAAAAACAACATCATTCACAAACATTTACTTTTTTCAATCTAATAATTTAAATTGTCAAATACAAACATTTCGTAGATATACAACTACGGTAGTCATACTTAGTTTAAGGAAGGAATAAGGATGCTCACCGGGATGTGGTACAATCTCAAAAATGTATATAGACTCTTTTTTTGCAGTAGATTTGTCTGTTTGTCTCACAAGAGACCATAAACAAAATTTACAATGATATAGTTTCAATTTCTTTTAATTTGCCAAGTTTACGCATATATTTCATATACATCAATTTGATTATCTTGTAAAAGATGGAGGTGAAAAAGGTAAGAAGCGGAAAAAAATATGAGACATAAAAAACATAAAATTTTAAAATAGTAAAATAATTAAATATATCTTTGAAATCAAGATTTTATTTACACAGGCATCACACCAAATTATATATATATATATATATATATATATATATATATATATATATATATATATATATATATATATATATATATATATATATAATTGTTCATTTAATTTAATATTATATCTATTTCGAACTTACTAAGTAACTGTCTTTACATTCCTGGATTTCATTTTATTAATAGCAAAACACAAATTAAATTTAAAGACGGATATTTAAAATGCTAATAATGAAAAACAATGGATGGTTCTGATTTTGAAGTATAATTATAAAGCATTTATTTAATTATTAGTAAATCTAAATTAATATTAATTTTTATATGAACTTACTAATTAATTGACTTACATTCATGGATTTTTAGATTAATAGGAAACCATAAAAAAAAATTTAAGGACAATAAATCAAAATGATAATTATATAAAAATGAATGGGTTTGATTTTGAATAATAATTATATTAAAAAATGTCTCAAAATAAATGACAATTAATGGTTTTAGATTGTTTCCATACCTTTTGTCATTGATTCGTGTTGTGAATTCAAGATGCCTTCTGAATGGTTATAACCATTCATTATGTACGTTTGAATATTAAGTTGGTGAAATAACAATATATACAATATTAAATTCATTAGCAATTAAGTTGATGTAAGAAAGAGAATTTTTATTAATGTATTGAAGAAAAAAACTGTTGAATGCATTTTCATTGAATGTGACTTGTGTGTTTTTCTTAAGAATCATTTTATAGGGGTCTAGAAAAATTCTGCTTTAGAGGAATCAAGAAACTGATCTTATATGGGTATTAGCCCCTTCTAGAAAGGCCATTTGAGGAAAACTACATCGTACTTTTAAATGTATGGACAATGAAACAATATATATTTTAGTGATCATGCAGGTAAGTTATGAATGATAACATTGACAACCCAACATTGTAAAAAAAAGCCATTTATCTATAGGCACGTCTAGTAATGTAAATAATTCGGTGTAATGTGATAAGAATTAATGTCTACAATTCAGTAAGTCGTAGAGTTATTGAAGCTGGCCACTGAATATTCTAATGGGAAGTAATCTTAGAGGATTTGGAATAGGGATGATGAAAATCTAAATCGATTTCAATTATTTTTTTGTCAAAATTGTATTTTAGTTAATTTTGCTGGACAATTAAAATACAAAACATACGGTACATATATGTAATCGAAATAAAAAAAATAACATATCCAAGTATCGTATGTCATTTAATAAAAAGATACTAAGTAGTACTTTAACCAAAATTGATATGATTTAAGCATGAGGAGAATTGATACAAATACTTAGTTCATCAAAGTTGGCCAGGTCTGATGGAGAATATGGAATAAGCAGCTTTGATTTCCTTTAATGATTAAATTGACATAATAATTGTATTTTTTAGTTTGTAAGAATTTTATATTCGAGGTATTTTTATTTTATGTAAATTTATTATTAGTTAATCGTTAAAATATAAAGTAGTAGTTATTATGTTTAGTTATTTGATATAAAAAAATAAAAATCAATTGTTAATGAGTTTAACATGAGTTGAGTTTAATCTTGGCTGAAACATAAAATCTAGATACAACAAAGAAACATGTTACATTAAGTTTAATTGGTCTAAAATTTAGTAGACTCTGACTGATGCTAAAATAATTCACAATATTCTGATTGGTTAGCTAATATGTTGTAGAATCAAGTATTATAATAAAAGATGTTCAAAAACAATTCATAACTAAAAGATGTATAAACATATGTAATTTACTGTTGTGTGGATTTATAAAAAATATTATTTACGGTTAGTAGTAACTTTTTAAAATTAAAAATCATGCGATATACGAATTTATTAAATCAGGATATTACTATATTTAAATTTAATTTAACCGCGATTAGTAAATCACAATAAACATTGTAAATAATAAAAGTTTTGTATGTGATTGATTGATTGAAAACTTAGAAGTGGATTATGATTGTCTCTTAAATAATTTATATTTTTTTAATTGGTAGTTTATTCACCAACTAATAATAATACTCTTGTAGCATATATTTAATAATTTAAATAATTAAAATATATGTAGTGTTGGATTATTTACATTTATTAATTAATTTTATTAACAAATTATGAATAAATCTATTTTTGAGCTTTTAAAAAAATCGAGTAATTGAATGTATGGATTTTATCCAAGTTATTTAAAATCTGATTTCAAATTCGATATTTTTAGATTTCTAGTTGAGTTAGATTATGATTGTTTAAAATCGGTTATAATTGTATAATATATATTATAAAAATCAATTTATAATTTATGATAATATAATTGTGATTGACTTTATAAAACAGTGGTTGATTAATTAATGAGTAGTTATGAAATTTATTTAAAATATATAATAGTATATCATGATTGATTTCAATTTAAAATAGTAATTTTTTGGTAATTTGTTTTGATATAAAAAATATGTATTTATGGGTATGCTAAATAAAATCATTATTGTATTTAAATTAGAAGTGTTAACTAATCATGATTAATGAGGTATGGTAAAGATGTAAATAAGGAAAATTCTTAATATTACATGATTGGTCTAAAATTTAGGAGTCAGCTCTGATTGGTTCTAAAATAATTCATAGTTTTCTGATTGGTTAATAAAGGATGTAGAAATAAGACATTTATGAAATGGTTCTTTAAATACTTTATATTTTCTATTTATCCGCAAATGTATATCCTTCAAAATGTATTTACCCGTGCGCGCAAGTGCGGGCAAAAATACTAGTGTTCTAATAACGTTTCATTGAAGATTAATATTTTTTAAATTTTTTCCGTAATTTTTATTTAATTATGACAGTTCATACCCAATTTTAACTAAGGATTATTCATGATTAAAGGACTCTTCCCTGATAATATCATTTTGAATTGAAAGATAGATTAGTATAATATTAATATTTTTTCGATCGGTGCATAATACGAATAAAATATTAGTAATTGATAATTTTTGACTTTACAACCACTATAAATTATTATTTCTTGATAAAGCATTATTTATCAGTAAATTTAATTAAAAATCAACTTTTTGAACATTAGACTTTCTGATAAGTCTCTTTTACCTATTTATAGTTAGAAAAAATAATAATTAAATTCCCACCCAAATACGGGGGCTAAAAATTTGTTTTTGTAATACTTAATTTAATTTTGAAAAAGGAAGAAATAATAAACAAACACGGTTTTTGTTTGTGTAATCCTTAAATAAATTTTTAATTGTTTAACCGGATAAATGTTTTTGAATTATTACATAAATTAATTTTGAAAAGGGGAAGAAATTAAAAAAAAAAGCTCAGGTTTGTCTTATACTCATACTTAATAAATTTTAAAAAAGGAAAGAAATCAAAAACAAACTCGTTAGCTTTTGTTTTGCCGACTTGGACGTCACGTTAATCATACATCAAGAGGCAACTCAATCAATCCGGCCAATATTCAAATTACCCCTTGTAAATACATCTTTCGCTAAAGCAATGTTGTCCCGAATTTGCGATGCTATCCCGAATTTGTTCCCGAATGATACATGGATTATTTTTATTTGTAAATTAATATGTATACACAATGGGCCCATCTCATTAATGTGAAGAACACCAATAGTGTAGTGATAACTCATCATTTGAGAATAATTTTGGGAAACTTTTTGGGAACTCTAGCATTTTTCCTCTCGCAAATACATCTCTCAGTTTGTAAACTGCAGCTTCTTGCTTTCGTGTTTTGAATCTCTACTGCAATGTCCTTCTGTTATAAAAAAAATGAAAAAATAATTTTAGGTCTTCCCTATATCTACAAAATAATAAAAGTTTGTAAATGCAACAGTAACATTATATTTTTTTAAGGGGAGTTTATCCAAAAAATACTCTTGGTCACATGGGATTTAGAATTGTTGCTTAACTGGAAAAGGTGGATAGAAATGATGTTGTAGCAGTGGAAAAGGAAGGGCTGGAGATGTGATTATGGAGGAGAAGAAAGGGGCTGAAGATGTGATTATTGAAGAAAAAACCATTGCAGAAAAGTAAGGGGTTGGAGATGTGATTTTGGAGGAAAAATGGCGAAGAAAAGGGAGAAAAAAATCTATGTTCTTGACTATATCTTCAATAAACACAATGTTTATTGTATTTCTGTTGGATCGGGTGATACCTTTTACTCATTTACGAAACCTGGTGATGACAAAAATGATGACGCTTGGCTAAGTTCATCATTGTTTCTGGATCTAAGATCATTCATTTGAAGCTTTGAGTGAAATTTAAGAAACTTATGACTGAAGAAGCTAGAAAGAACATGGGATTCTCTCGGTCAATAATTGGAGAGCAGTACAAATCTTGAGTGGTGGATACAAGGAGGAGATAAAAACAAAATGGTATAAGGCACTGGTTTTATTATTTGTATTTTGCAATAACTAGCAAAGCTTTTAGATCCAAGGGAGTGTATGATTTTGTGAAGATGGTATTTTAAGATGAAACAAATACCATACACAAGATGCCTCCTATGACTTTAAAGAGATGAGCAAATGGGGGAAGATATCGGAAGTTGCATATGGAAACAAGATTATCGTATATGAGTGGCTTGAAAATAACAATTTTGTTGCGAGGAATTTTGTAAGGGATCGAAAGGAAGTTGCAAAAATATTGTTGTCATAAATGTTCCACCGTTATATAATCTCCAGGTTAATTTTCAGAAAGTGAGGAAATCATCGACTTCCCACCGTGCCTTGTTTGGAAGTCCACCTCCAAGTTCTATGTTTTTCGACCCGCTTATGCCAAGATTTCCAGTCTAATGATGTCTTTCTACCCAAATTTGTTACTCAATCACAAAAATTTTTCAACCCGCTAATGCGGAGATTCTAATCCAAAAGTACCTTCTTACTTATATCTATTGCTCAAAAGCAAAATTTATGAGACATGCGGCCATTAAGTAGAACGATCAAGGCAATTGCAACCGGCATCAGATTATTGAAAAAAGGCTTGTAAAACAGAAGTACCACAAGAATTCTGTAAAGGGTTACTAAGAATCACGTGACTTCTTATTTAGAATTTTTTTAGTTCTTTTTCATGATTTTAATTACCTGCCAGCAGACATAATTGGTCTGTTTGCTCGAGATTAACATTATATCTAATGCTCGAATCATCCACTTGACTGAAAAAAACATTATATTTTTAATTTTTCAATTTTAAAATAATTAAACACACATAATTAATCCAATAAAAAAATTGGAACATGATCAAGCATCTGTCGAACTATTATAATCTACTAGCCTATAACCCGTACGATGCACGGATTATTTTTAATATTTTTATCTTATTTTTTAAATATTTTTATATTATTATTTATAATTTTAATATATGTTTTTCAATTAGTAGAAAAATAAATTATAGAAAATACTAAAATATAATAATAAATATTTTATAGTATTCTAAATGATAGTGTTTTTCTTATATTTTGAAAACAGATAATATAACTTTTTAAATGTAATATAATTTTATTGAAATTTATATTATATTTTTATATAAACATTATTTTCAATATTTTTTTTGATTTTAATTTAATATAATTTGATATATTCATATTTAAGGATTATACTTATGTTCTTATTATAAACAACGTACACTGATTTTTAATATATTTTATTAATGATTGAAAGATATGGTGTGATATTTTTGAATATATATTAATGATTGCAACTAAAAAGTAAAACGTGAAAAAGACAATCAATTAATTATAATAGTATGGTATAGATAAGGATATAATGTTTTTAATTGAATGTATGTATTATGTTTTAATTTATTAATTAATGGGTCATCCATTGCTATTCTCAATTAATTGGATTTACATATTCGTTCCCTATTTTGACCTTACGGGTATGACAGTAAAGTATTTATATCGGTAAACTTTTCGAAATGATAATATGCCACAGCTGGCGAATATCTGGTAAGAAAATGGCACGTGATTATTATCTGGGCTGTAAAATTACTGACATAGCCGGGGAAGTATATGAGAGTGTTGGTTGTGTTTTTGTAAAATACAAACACTTCCTTATATTTATTGGAGTAGTTTATAATATAATATAAATGTATAAAAAGAGTTTTTTTATTATTTATCCAACTGTTCTCATTAATCTATCTTAAAATCCAATTGTTGATATTGAGTGTACCAAATAAGTGACCAAATAAGTGACCAAACTACCAACCAACCAAATAGAGGTTGTTTTGCTTATAATATTATAATATAGATACATTTTAGTTTTAGTTAATATTAGATTTATTGATGTTTGGGATATATTCATGAATTTTGTGCATGTATTTATGTATTATAACTAATCAAAATTCTACTAAAATAGAGGAGGGTTGGGCTTAGTCCCACTAAAGACGAAAAATCTGGCACTTCTAGCCAAGTGGTGGTGGAGAATCTACAATGAAAAAGACATGCTATGGAATCAAATTTTAGCAAAGAGATATGGAGCTACTGTCCAATATAATTTATTCTCTACTCAAATTAGTGCAAGCACATCCCATATGGTTAGGAGTATAATAAACCTCAGGAACATAAATGGCATCTCCTCCCTTATCAATGCTGCTTCTTTCAAATGGAAAGTACGGAATGGAGAGAAAATTTTCTTTTGGGAAGATCATTGGTTTGAAGGTGGTCCACTAATGCTCCAAATGCCCAGATTATATAGGATTTCATTGACAAAGCATCTTTCAATAGCGACTTTTAAAATTAAATGGAACAACAGGACTGATTCTTCTAGCATTTGGTCGAGGAGCCTTCTTTCTAGGGATAGCGCACATCTCACATTCCTCTCTTCTATTATAGCTGCACTCTCTCTAAATCGAGGAGAAGACTTAATGATTTGGGTTCCTGGTAATGGGGAATTTAGTACTAAAGTCTGTACCCAAACTCTACTATCCCATTCCGCCAGCTGTGAAGCAATATCTCCCGAGTGGAATTTAATCTGGAACATCAAAGCTCCTCCAAAGATCCTTATTTTTTTGTGGAAAATTCACAGGCATATCCTTCCCACCTCTGAATTCTTGGGGAGAAAATTATCCAATATATCCAAAATCTGCGGTTGGTGTACCTTAGAAGACGAAACAGTTCACCATCTCTTCTAGAGATGCTCTCTAGCTAGCATGACCTGGTCTTTTATTGGAAAATGGTGGAGCTACACAAATGAACTTCAAGCAATAAGTCGGTTCTCGCTGATCAATATCATCAAGATCAGCAAAGGGCATTTTCACAGGAAATTATGGGGACTTGTAGTATCAGCATCCCTCTGGTCTATTTGGTTGGTCAGAAACGAATGCAGATTTTCAGGGGTGCGTGTTTCAGAAAAACTATTGGAGTTTCTCTTATTAAAGAGAATCAACAAATGGGGAAAAGCTGCAAATATTCTATCTTTTGGGAACGAGCCCCTATGGCTGTCCAATCCTCATGGGGTAATAGCAGTCCATTTGTACAAGGTTAGAAAGGAATACTGGGACTACAAGAAAGTCGCGTTTGACTTTGTATGTGCGGTGGATGGAGCATGGTATGCTAGCGACTTAGGACCAATGGGAGGGATAGGTGGTCAAGTGCTTAACAGGACAGGAAATATAATCTACTCATTTGCAGGGCCTTTGAAGGTTCGTAACAGTCTGGAGGCAGAAATTGAAGCTATTCTGCATGTTGTTAACTTAGTTATTGAAAAGAAATTCCAAAATGGTAAGATGGTGATTTGCTGGACTCGACGGAAGCATTGGCTCAGATTCGTATTGGCCTTCCTTTTTATTCTCCTATTTATGGTCCAATTAGTAATCTCAAATCCTTGGTCAACGATAATTTTTATTTGGACTTTGTTCCAAGGGACCTGAACGAGAATGCAGACTCTTTAGCAAAACTTGGGTCCTCAAAAGCCCAATTTAGCTACTTCTGGGCCTAATTTTCATTGGTTGATCAACAGGAATGAGGTTGAAGCAACATTATCTTCCTGGCAGAAAATAAGGCAATGTTTTAATAATCCCAGTATGGAACAACTTCAGTGGCCTTGCAAATCACGAACTCGAAGGGCAAGGAGAAAGTTTATTCAGTGTTTGCTTCCTATATCAACGGTCTCCGGAGTGCAGAAGCCATTAAAATCTTCGGTCTCTAAAGCTTTTTGTAAGCCATCTTTAGACTTGGATATGAAGTCTTTAAAGGAATCAAAGTCAAAAAATTTTTTACATGTGGCGGTATAAGATTCTCTTCACAAACTGTTGGGAATTAACTACGTCCCAAAGAGTATTGCTGGCGATCTGAAAATCAGCAACACATTTGAATGCCCAGACATGGTTATGGTTGGTACGGGCCGGTTATTATGGACAATGAAGCTCTAGATTTGAGGGAAGGGGATAATGTAATCAGCAACAGGATATGGCCTTTGTTTCCAGTTTTGCTGTCATGTTATGTGGAACGGTGTCTGCTGTTTAGTTTCACGTTTTTTTTGTAAGTTCCTAAAGGCTGTAGCCCTCAGGCATGGCCTGCTTATTTCTAATGATTCTCTGTTTTGCAAAAAAAAAAAAATTCAAGTTCGTTACAATTTACTCGATGAATGTTATTTTTGTGTATTGATCGATTATTGTTTGTATTGCGTGTTTTGGTTATGTTATTTTTTTTCTTTGACGAATTTTGGTTATGTTATTTAAATTATTGAAATACTAGTCTATAACCCGTACGATGCACGGTTGTTTGTAAATTTTTTAATTATATTTTATTGTTAAAGTTATAAATTGTATATATATTTTTATTATTATAATAATTTTTTAACTTTATAAATCTCATGTATATAAATATTATCGTAATTATTTATTTTGAATTGTAACTTTAAAATACATACGTATATATATTAATATTACATAAAAATATTTTTTTAACTTTTATTTAGAAAAAGTGAAATTTATCTAATCATGTAGACCTTTTTTCGTTTTTTATACAAAATTTTCTATATTGTAAGTATTTTCCAAATTTTGTGTGATTGTTTACTAGATAGCTTATTACCCCTATGATGCACGAATGTTTTTTTAATATTTTTTGTTTTATTACCCATATTCATATATATATTTTCTAATTAGTAGAAAATAAATTATAGATGATAATAAAAAATTGTAATACATGTTTGATAGTATTTTTAACGATAGTGTTTTAATTAATAAACTTGTGAGTGTAGTATATAAAATAATATATATGTTTAATAGACATATATTGGTGGGATTCGAACTTTGAATCTATCTTGTATTTTAAAAATTAGATTAGGAATATTTTTTTAGCATTAGATCCAGTGGTTCTCATTTATTTATCTTAAAATCTAACGGTTGTTATTGAGTGTACCAAACCAACAACCAAATATACCATAGTTTGCTTATAATAGTATAAATAGCTTGTAACCCGTGCGATGCACAGAAGATTTTAAATATTTTTATCTTAATATTTAATATTTTTATCTTATTATTCATAATTTTAATATTTGTTTTTTAATTAATAAGAAAAGAAATTATAGAAGATAATAAAATTTAATAATACGTATTTGATAGTATTCTAAATGATAGTTTTTTGCTTGTATACTGAAAATAGATAAATAATTTTTTAAATTTAATATGTTATTGACGGGAATTGAAACTTGAAATTGTTAGAGTAGTTTATAATATAATTTTTCTGTCCCCTATTTTGACTTTTCAAAGTCAAACTGATCAAGTTTTTACTGATAATCAATAAATATTGATAAACATATAAATTACAAAAAAATGATCATAAGAAAATTTATGTGAAAAAATGTTTAATAACAATATGATGAAAATAGATAATATAAATTTTTAACTAAAATATGTTGTTGAGGGGAATCGAACATTGAACTTTTAGGAGTAGTTTATAAGATGATATAAATATTTAATAAAAATATGTTGTTACGGAATTCGAACCTTGAACCTATATGAATATTTTATATATTATAAAAAGAATATTTTTTTTAGCATTACATCCAACGATTCTCATTAATCTGTCTTAAAATCCAGCAATTGCTATTGAATATATCAAAAAAGTGTACCAAACTACCAACCAAGTATACGGCAATATATAGAAGGATATAATAAAGAATCATGTCAACCTATAGTTCTATTAAGATCTGCTACCTTTTTCGTATAGAATTCTAGTCTATCTTTAGAAGCATAGGAGCGAGTCATCTGATTGGAGATATCAACACATCTGCTTCTGCAGACCCCTCTAGGGCTAACACCATAAGTCGATCCTTTCCACAAACTTATGGTCAGCCATTAGCCCATTTTCTTAGAGCAAGTGCTGAGGTTCCTGATGCTCAGATAATCACTGAGCATCCAGGAGTTAGGTATACACATGGCATCCACATCATTTTTCTTTCAGTTTACTTGCAAAACAGATCATACCGGCTAAAAGGATTGGAGTTGTAGTACTCTTTAGATAAACTCTTTTGTAATTTAAATCTGCATGTAGTTGAGTATTTATCTAGAAGTTTAAAGATGGAAAAAAGATATTGCGCTTTATAAATGAACTGTTTCGCCCAAATATCTTTGTTTTATTGTAATTTGTGCTAGAACAAAACAAAGAATAAGAAGAGTTGGTATCAGAAAGGCGACGAAGAATCTTATATCTATTTATAGATGCAAACTCTAATTTGTTGTTTCTTCTCAGGGTTGGAGTGGTTTTCTGCGGTAGACAATCACCCAGAGGACATATTGTCATAAGGGGTCTTCATGCTCTTAAAACTCATAATTCTGCCAGTACTTTGCTCGGGTTTCTGGGTAAGTATTGTGTGGTTTCTTTTCAGCAATTTGTAGAATTTTCAAAACGTGTGCATCCAGAAAAGGGAATATGATATTTGACTTTAGAGTTTCTTAGGTTCACTCCATTTTGTACAGATCAATTATGCTTGTTGCAAGTGCAACTTGAGGTGTTTAGTGAATTAAAGGGCCAGTATCACTTTAATTAAATATTTGCTCGAGTTATGTTCTCTCAGCGAAAGTGGCCTTTCTGCAATTCTTATATAAACTTAAATACATGTACAGCACCAATTTAAGGCTCATTATTCCGAGTTTGGAGGTTTAATCTCCAGAAGAAGTAATTCGTTTGAATGTCCCTATCTAAAATGTGAAATGGTCTTTGTTTAAACATGTTCTTTTTTGTTTTGTACCAGGAGGATCTGAAGGTTTATTTGCACAAAAGACTCTTGAAATTGCCGATGAAATTCTGGCAACCTACAAAAATCAAGGTATCAATCAGCAACGATAATTTTTTTATTTAGGTAAACATTTTTCGATTTAGATCCAATGAACTTGTATTTTTTAATCCTGTAAAGGTGGATGTGACTTGCTGGGAAGGACAAAAGATCAGATAAGAACAACAGAGCAAATGCTGCATTATCAACATGCAAAGCTTTAAAGCTGGACAGCCTTGTCATCATAGGGGGTAATTTAGGCTGTCTCTTCTCTTCATGTCCTTCTCTTCTTCATCTCTAACAATTCAATTTGTTATAACAGGGGTAACATCAAACACAGATGCCGCACAGCTTGCAGAAACTTTTGCTGAAGCAAAATGCCCAACAAAGGTAATTTTTTGTGCATAAGGCATCAGTCTGCAATGAGGATAAATTTCGTCTAACTTTACATATCACATATTGCTGCTTCTCTGATTCCATGATAATTTATTATGTTTGAGATCTGCAGGTGGTTGGGGTTCCTGTTACATTGAATGGGGATCTCAAGAATCAGTTTGTTGAAGCAAATGTTGGATTTGACACTATCTGTAAGGTGCAGCAAGTCTCTGTGTTTTGACAGATCACATGATTTGCATCTCATTATCATCCACTTGGAGGCTTACAGTGTCATATACTGTTAAATACTTAAATACATTGGTGAAAATCTGTAATGCTATAATTTTTCTGGTATACAGTTCAATTTCCAGCTTATTAGCAAAGTCTGCACCGATGCCCTTTAAGTAGAGAAGGTATATTTTGAAACAGACATACAGGTCTTCCGTATGAGCTGTGGTTTTTTTAAGATATAATTTGATGAATCCTGACGTGTTTGTCTGAATGAGGTCAGATAGTAGATTACATTTCTCTAATATACAATGAATTTGATTTCCAACCTTTACTTATTCTCTTTATTCTTTCCTGCAAAACGATCTGCTTTTCCACACTTCACTGGCTGACTATCTAGGTTTGTTTCTGCTTATCTAAACACAACTGAGCAGCCTTTTATTTTTCCTCAGTATTACTATTTCATCAGACTCATGGGCAGGAAGGCATCACATGTTGCTCTGGAATGTACTCTCCAGTCACATCCAAACGTGATCCGCCTTTTACTCTTTTAATTTTATATTTAAAGTAACTGTGGAGCCTTTAGCTTCTTGTAGATGTATGTTGATCTGTCTTGCAGGTTATTCTAGGTGAGGAGGTGGCTGCAGCAAAATTCACTCTTTTTGACCTTACAAAGCAACTATGCGATGCAGTGCAAACCAGAGCAGAACAAGGTGAGAATCTCTTAATTTCCCTTTAAATTATTTATGATGCTTATTGTCATCACTTAGCATAATTTATATGGAACAGACAAGTACCACGGTGTTATCCTACTACCAGAGGGACTCATAGAAAGCATTCCTGAAGTTTATGCTTTATTACAGGTAAAGTCCAATAAGCTTTCAGTTGCTTAACTGCTATTCCACTTTCCATGTCTTGTATCTTAGCGTTGTTGTTCTACTTAAGTATTAAAGAATTCACTAAAGTGTCTATTGCTGTGGTTTAACATCTTATTATTACAGGAAATTCATGGTTTGCTCCATGAAGGCATTTCGTATTTTCTGTGGATAATATTTCCTCTCAGTCGTCACCTTGGGCATCTGCCTAGTTTGAATTCTTGCCTCCCTTCATCAGAAAACATGTCTATCTTCTCATTCATGTTGATATAAATGTTACTAAATCTTCATGTTGGGTACTCATTTGGAGTAGTGATATGGCAGTTGCTCCTCCATCCTGGATCCGATGACTCTGCTCAACTCTCTCAGGTATTATGAACTGCTGTCTTTATGGTAATAGGAAAAAAAAAAAAAAATTATTAATATTTAGTAATTCTAAATATCTATATCGTTTCAGATTGAGACAGAGAAGCTTCTTGCTCATCTCATGGAAGAAGAAATGAACAAGCGGTTGGTATGTTACCCTTTCTGACAAATCAGTGTGATGCCCAGAGACTTGGTTTTCACTTTTTTTAGTATATGATAATTCATCGAAAACTAAAAGCCCACTTCTCAAGTCTTTATTTTCGTCTACTTGAGAACACGACTATGTACTCTTTGGCATGTCATTATAAAGTCTGCAAAGGGAACATAGACATTGACCGACTATTATTTATTCAGTAATCAGTAGCCCTCGCTTTAAGTACAGAGGATAAATGCTTCTAACTTCGTTAATCTGTGCACAATCTGTTTGATTTGAAAAGTCCTTCGCACTCTTTGGCTATTGGATGGGTTTTAAAAGTGCCGTAAGAATGTGCATGATGATAGAAATATATGAATGACATCTAAAGAGTACATATCAACTTATCAGACACGCACGGTCCCTTTAATTTGACATCTACCAGTCCTCAGGCAGTGTTGTTGCTGAATCAACCTTGAGTGTATGTTATGTTCTGGTTATCTGAATGAATTGTGTCAGAGTCTTGGATGTGTGTATCCATTGAAGTTGCCACATATCTCTTGCGATTTTTTTTCCTTTTCTGGAAACCTTTTAGTAATTCATTGTAGTACCTTTTTGAACTTCTTCTCTTGTAGTAACAGAGCTTTAGAAGTCTCTTTCGTTGTGTATGTAAAATACCATCAGTGCGTATGGAAGTTCATACCTTAAGGGAGGTTTTCCAATTTTCATTTGGATTGCAATGAAGTTCTTTTGACTAACAATTTAAATACAAAGCTGATTTACAAAGCAACTGCAAGTCATGTAGTCCAGTGTTAGTAGTACTCTCTACTGTTTTACATTTAGCTCAATTCTGAGTGCTTGTGAACATGTTTTTTTTTTTTTCTAAATCAGATAAATAATTTGTTACATTATCATTGAGCTCAATTTGGTGTTACTTCTGTGATGTTAACAGAAAGAAGCAACATACAAAGGAAAAAAATTCAATGCTATTTGTCATTTCTTTGGCTATCAAGCTCGTGGATCTTTGCCGTTCGATTGTGATTATGCTTATGTAAGCGCTTTTACTCTGAGTGTTTACATCTCATATAAACTGATGTTTTCAGCATTATATTAACATAGAGGATTTAAAAAATGTTTGCAAGCCAAATTTTCATATAGGTTCTTGGACACATCGTTTACCATGTTCTGGCAGCTGGCCTTAACGGGTACTTGGCAACTGTAACTAACTTGAAGAATCCTTTGAACAAGTGGCGCTGTGGTGCTGCCCCCATAACAGTATGATTTTTCTTTGAACATAAAAACATCCCTGTCTGTCATTTTCAAATGGTATGGATTTTTTAGATTTGTTAGAACAACACACCCATCTTTCAATCTTATTTTAAAATTAAAATTGTGATGATGAATGTTTGCTTCTATTCCATGCGTGTGTGAACTACATTTTTGTTTGAGTACTTGATTCTGTTATGCCACTATGGCACTATCACTATATATCTTTCCGATTCCTACAACATGAAAATGACTCCACCCTATTGGTCTTTTTAGGCAATGATGACTGTCAAGCGGTATGGCAGCAGTCCGGGGGCGCATTTAGCGGGAAACCCGCTGTTCATCCAGCTACAGTGGATCAGAAAGGCAAATCATATGAGTATGTTATCTTGTGTGATCATCTTGAAAGTTTCTCTTTGTAATGATTATGTTTGTTTAGAATTTGACATGCACTCTTTGCCTTCAAGACATAACATTTGTAAAAAAATTGGTTGATTACCACCATTAATATCTGTTCTCCTACCGCTGCCAAGTAACTAGATGGTGCAAATTGTTGAGTCAAAATGCGACAAAAATTTTGCTTGAGGACATTTACAGAAATCCAGGACCCCTTCAGTTTGATGGTCCTGGAGCTGATGCAGAGGCTGTGACTTTGTGCGTTAAGGATGAGGATTATATGGGTCGTATCAAGGAACTGGAAGTATATCTTGACAAGGTACAAATGTGTAACTGCATATACTATAATTTGTAACTTATGGTGTGACCTTCAAATTTTTAATTCAAAAAGAAGTGATATAGTCCATGTTGCATGTTAAGCAGTGGAGGCCAGAGGGATACACCCAGAAGTACTGGCCTATTGGGCATATTTGCTTGCAATCTCTGTGTGATTTTTACCTGAGAGAACACTTCAAAAATAAAGAGAACAGGGGAACCTCATATATATCTTAGTTAACAATTCTTACGGAGTATAAAAGATTGTGCATATTAAAATAACATCTTAACTTTTTTTTCCCCCTATTTTTAGGTATTCCCTTGTTAGCCACCACTGCATGTGTGTGTTTTTCTTTAATTGATAGCTGTTGTGCCCAAAATTTGTAATGCACTTAATTTCAGGTCCATGGATATTAGGGGTCCCAATTGAAATGGTTTGAGTAATATTTGAGGAATTAGATGTGGAGGTACGGTTATGGAGGTAGTTGTGGAAATGCAGGTACGATTATCAGCCAGGACAGATAAGGATTATCTCCTAAATTACATATATTCATAAATGTTTTTATATACATTTATGGATAGGTTTTAGGTGGATTATTTGGAGTAAGACTCTATTAGTCAGCTGATTGAACAAAAGATCAGGCTTATCAAGAAGGCAAAATCTATCAATTTCGTGGCTTGATCAGCAAGAAAGGAGTCCATAACCTAGAACTATATTGGGCCTTGATTCCTATAAATAGGATATGTAAGCAATTGACAAGGGGTACAACTATTCA
Source organism: Saposhnikovia divaricata (assembly GCA_036435485.1). Lineage (NCBI taxonomy): Eukaryota > Viridiplantae > Streptophyta > Magnoliopsida > Apiales > Apiaceae > Saposhnikovia > Saposhnikovia divaricata. The sequence continues at coordinate 66,776,330 of CM071598.1, forward strand.
CTCATTTTGCACACAAAGCACGTGTAACCTTAGTGATATATTTCTTGGCATATTTGGCAAAAATTTATTGCCAATTCTGTCCGGTGACCTTGCCAATTTAGCCCTTTAAATGCTTTTTTCCATTATCAGGTCTAACTGCCAAGCTTCACTTACAGCTGGTGGGCCTGCTCTTCTATCTGAAAACCAAGGATAGACCTATTTGTTCCGGCGAAATTTACTCGGGGGTGTTGTGACAGATTTTCATCAAAACATTTTTGATGCTAGAAGGAGGGCATTTTCTCTCCTAGAAACTTGGATTGTGAAAGAATGTCGGATACGACCGGCCATGAGCAAACGCCAAGGGGCGATGCTGAAGGCGAAATAACGAATAGGGACATCCTTGATCACCTTCAACACATGGGTGAAAGGATTGTTAAGTAGGAAAAAAAATCTGCACAAATGAAAAAGTGGCAAAAAAAGCGAAGGTCGTCGGAAAAGCAAGTCAGGTGGTGGGAGGTGACACCGGTACATCTCGATTTTGAAAGCGAGGATGAAGAGCTAGAGGAGGAGGCTCACAAAAATAGTTTCTCTGATGTGGAAACAGACCAGGAGAACCCAGACTGGAAGAAAAGGAAGGTCTTGTGGATTCGTCCATAAAGAGTGTGAGCGTTTTCGACCGAATGGGGAAGAAGCTTAATAACAAGGACCTGCGATATGTATTGAATGAGACTAAGGAGAAATGTTATGGAAAGGACCGCAATGAAAGGTCCCAGTCGAAGGGCTCAAGGAGCAATAGAAGGGAGAAGCCTCAATCTGAAGGACGAACGTATGATAGGAGGTTCAGGTCCACCAAACCCCCATCAACACCTGGGATGATGGGAGCTCCAGTTCTCAGGAGAGCTCAGCTCATAAACAGAATGAAGATTCAAATGTTGAAACTGATGAAGGTGAGGACTATATCTCAGACGGTGAGGATATGAACTATAAGGTGGTAGATTTAAGGAAAGCTCATGAAAAAATTAAGGCGGAGAGAAAGGCAGTCTGGTTTGGCTGTAGCTTTACCTTTTATTAAGGTGGGAGATTCATCCATCCCACCTAAATATAGGGGGTAGGTGATTTGAAATTTGATGGGACCACAGATCCAGTGGAGGATCATAGTCACTTTAGTACTGGAATGGAGGTTTATCAAGTCAAGGATCGCACTAAATGCAGGCTGTTAGTAGCAACGCTGAGGGACAATGCTCACCAGTGGCTTAAGAGGTTGCCTGCTATTTAATCCGCTTTTGGAGGTAGATGGGTGAGCTCTTTGTTACCCAGTTTCGAGCTACGGTTGCATTTATAGCTCCTGCTAACACTTTAGCAAATATCAAGTAGAGGGAAAATGAGACCATGAGAGAGTATTTCAAGCATATTAATGCGGATGAGACTTACAAGAACTTTTTGATAGCTAAAGTAAGACCTAGAATTGATTTTTGGAAGGAGTTCCAAAAGGAGGATCAAACCACGTTAGCTGATATATATATCTATGCTCGTGTTGAGACTCACAAGGTTGTTGAGGAGTCTATTGCTAAGTTGAGGAAGGACAACAGCTCTAGTGCATGGAAAATGGGTAAAAGAAAGAGTACTTATAGCCCGAAGGGGAGCAGTGTTAACAGGTGTACCTCTTATCATGGAGCTTCAACTGAAACGAAAGCTAATAGAAGAGAAAAGATAGCACCTCTCACCGTGAATACAACTGGTTCACGGAAAACTTAGGGTATAAGCATCCACCCTTGAAAGACTAAAAGAGATACACGGAGTACACCCCGTTGGCAACTCCACTTGAGCATGTTATCGAAGTTGGTGATAAGGCTGGGTTGTTTAAAAACCCAACTCGCACTGATCCTCCTGGGAGGAGGGATCTTGGAAAATACTATGCATTTCATGATGCAAATGGACATGAACTGCTAACTGTCGGCATTTGAAGGACCATGTTGAGGACCTGATTAGGAAAGGGTACCTCAAAGAATTCAAAGCTATGGAGGCGAAGAAGTACAGGGAAGAGAATGCAAACAAAGATGTTGAGAAAACTGTACCTGATCGCACTGCAAGGGTAGGAAGTATTCGTACAATCATTGAAGGTCCATGTATTGGAGGTATGAGTAGAAACTCCATGAAGAATTTGGTAGTCTCCTCACAAATGTGTGTCATTTGGCTGAAAGGCCTCCGAAGCTGTTTAGAGGTGAAGCAGTTGACATAACCTTCACCGAAGAAGATGCTAGGCATGTGCATCACCTGCACAATGATGCATTGGTGGTTACATTTACTATCGGGGAATGAATGTACACTGGTGGACAACAGAAGCTCATTCAATATTATAGCCTATAACACCTACCAAAAGATGAGACTCTTGGATAAGGAGATGTATCTGTTAGGTCCCAAAGTATCGTAGAAGGGGGGGTTGGATACGATACTATAAAAATTAAAAATAATTCCGAGAATATATCTTTATTGATAATAAACTCGAAGGGGTGACAACTTATAATCCAATGGATTAGCTTCAAAATTAGAACACTCCTAAGGATAGTTTAGGCACGAGGACCTTCTACCCGACACTGCCTGAAAGTGGGCTAAGCCGACTTTCCTACTAGACGGACTATCTAGCAGCTTACACAGAAAATATATGAGAGAGAAGAGAGAGTTGTGTGTTGAGGTTGTTTTGAAATGAAATACAACAGGCCTATTTATAGGTTATAGAAAGTAACTATGCAGTCAATATACGTAACTGATTACGTATATTAACCTGCCTAATTTCATTCCGCTAACTTTCAATAACCACCTTCCGAATTCTTCCTTCCTGCTTTTCAACCACTGCATTTTCAATTTCAAAGTCTTACTTTGATTTTTAATACATGTGGGCCCCACATGTTCCCTACTTTATGAATAGTACTTTTGGGTACTATTCACATGAATAGTAACTTCGGTTACTATTCATCCGGTGTGAATAGTGATTTCGGTGAATAGTAATTTCGGCGTGAATAGTAATTCCGGTGTGAATAGTGATTTCGGTTACTATTCATTGTCCTCTTATTTTTGACATCCATAAATATTCGGCTTCTAAATGGTGGATATCAACACTGCTCTCAATCATACCTCTTTAACAGTTTTTCTGAGTTAGATACTTCGATTCCTTTGTGAAAATGTTGACGCCTAGTGCAACTGGTCTAGTTCACAGACGACTAACATTCACTCGTGGTCTTCGTATCATATCTTTAAGAATACTGCCAAGAATTGTGCAACCATAAAAACTTTATCACTGAAATCTTTTTGCTCTTCAACTGAATCATCTGTACATCTTATTTTTGTCGCTGAGGCTTGATCATTTTAATGAACTTCTTTCAGCGACTTGATCCTTGTTGGTGCCTGTTCTTTAAATTTCACGATCCCTGTATAGAGTTTATTATTTATCTTTTATCCTAGTTGAGTTATATATGTCCTCTATTACATATTACATTTTTATACTTTACAACCTCCCCCTATTTGACTGTCAGGGTTTGACAAACAAATTCCTAGAGGATAACTCAACTGATACAACAAAATAATAAAATACAAAGATAAATAATATAAACGTACATTCTGGATCATATATATATTTTCCAGATTTCCAAGTGCAAGACAATTGTTCCTCTAGACTGAACATATCTTCAAGTTTTGCCTTGCTTTCTTTTCACATAGCATGAATACTTCCATTTAGCTTTTCCTTTCCCAAGATAAAGTTAATTCCGTGTCAACAACCTTTTCCTTTCCTTTATTACGCCTAGTAGCTTCTTGGTCATCCACCTTCTCCCCCTCAGTTGGGTTATCCTCCAAGACAGTAGGATGTGGAGTTGGTAATTTAGACGAAGCTGTCTTCACCAAGGAATTAATTGCATGACTAAACTGAGCTGCCATGGAACTTAATTGCACCTGGAATGCATCATCTTGAATAAGTTGCAAATTTTTGATTTCTGCAATGGACTTACAGATATTTGGCAACTCTTTCTCCAATTTTTGGACCCGTGTAAGGAGTCTGCTGTATTCCTTTTTGGTTACAGGTGCATGTGGTTGAGTAGGTTGCTCACTCGTATGTTCTGCAGGTGTTTCACTTAACACTCAATATTCACTTGGTTTAGTGGTATGGGTGACACTTACATGTTCTGTTCGTGTTACCCTCAACTCTCCTCCAGAGCTTCCACCGATATGTGTACCTGCAAATGAAATCATCCTAGCCCCTTTTTCAGAGGTCACGGATGGTGCAATGAAAGTTCGTGAGCTTCCATCCTCGCGTGAAGCGAGTTGCCGACCATTGGTAAATAGTGGTAAATCTCGAAAGAGATCCAGAGATTTTTCCTCTGGGAGGTTAAACTTGAATCGATTAAATGGCACAAAACCCAAGTTTTCCTCGTATGTCTGTGAAGACACTTGGTTCATAAAAGAACCACCTACCGATGGATCTTTCCGTAAAATGGAAGATTCACCAGCAGTTATTGAGGTAGGTAATTCCACCTCGGATGCCTGTGAAGGCATTTGATCTTTAGAAAGATCATCAACCACTCTTATGTTCCGTGAAATGGAACTCAAGATAGTTGCTCCCGTCAATTCATCCTCATTTACATTTTCACTCATTTGACAAGGAAGAATTGTTTCCCTAACAGTTATAGTACCTCATGTTCATTTGGTTTACTTCGTTTAGAATGAGGTAGAGCTGCTGATGTAACTAACTCCTTATGTGGTGCTGCTGAGGCACTACCTCCCTCAAAAGTGTTGATGGTTGGTCGTTTAAGTGACAATTGAGGTGTAGGAGTTTGTTGTGTTTGTGTTTGCATTTGTAAAATGGGCTCTTCGACCTGTGTTAGAGTCGGTGGGATTTCCTGCTCTTGGTCGGGTAGGATGGCCACTGGGGGCTGTAGAAACTGTATTTCCTGTGACACAACAGGGAATACAAAGGTTGGAATAGCAGGGATTGAAATATTACCTTGTCGTATACCTGCTCTCACTGGTCTTGGTAACAACAGAAGTGGGACAGTCTTTAGATATTCAGTTAGGACTGTAGGCACATCCGTATATTTCTTTTTGCTCATGTAATTAATTACATTTGTCTTTATGGAAAAACATTGCACCTTTTGACCATTTTCCAAGCGTACCCTGTCTTCATCATTCAAAAAATCATTTAATATTAGCTGTAGAAATCTTGGATATAGACATTTGACATTTTGAGTCCGAACATCTCTTGTTCCTAAGTGTTTCATCTTTAAAATGATTTGACCAAGTACTATTTCTCCAAAATTAATCCTCAAATTATTGGCGATCGCATACCATATTTTTTTGGATATATTCAGGTATTCGATCTTGAGTTGTTCTATCTGAGGAAAAAACATGGTTAAGAGTGTGAAAGAAGAAACTCCAATATTGGGTTAGAAACGTTCTATAAAGATTGCCAGTATTGAAATTGCCATCTTGGTACCTTATAAAACGAAAGAACATTTCAATCTATTCAGGTGTAGGATCAGAAACGAGATTTTCCATAGGAAAATGAAGAATTCGATTAACATCTCGTTCAGTGACCCTAATCGACCTACCAAATAGTCGATATGTCAATGCACACCCGTCCTGTCCAGAAGTGTTAACCGCACTGCAATATAGTTCACGCAATGCATCATGGTTAAGCTGCACTGGTATAACTAAAGCATATCGAATTAATGAATGTTCATTCAAAAATTGTGTCCAAGCCCGAAATTGATCATCCTGAATGGTTTCGATTTGCTGAATGGAAATAGGATTTACTTTAGCAATTAAAAAGCTTCCCTGCAATGCCATTTTCAAAACTTCGAGGAAATTCAAAAACAAGGGTTAGTTTTTATAAAGGATGATGTATAAAGCAAGAATATAAAATCCAATCTAAAAACCACCAGCTAGATTGAGAGATCTTTCCGATCAAAGCTCGAAATATTCAGCAATCGTGTGTATATGCTCTATATATCTGAAAATGATGATGTTAAACACAAATAAAAGCTCATCATTTATAAGGTTTCAAGGTTTAGTAGGTTAGGTGTAATAGTAATAGGTTATGTTTGAAAAACACCGCTCAATAATTTCTCACCTAACAACCTAATTCGCCGAAAAAACATCTTATCACCGAAACCTGTCGGCCGAAAAAACATCTTATCACCGAAACCTATCAGTCTATACACATATACACATATTTATTACTTCTAATTATTATGGATTTAAAAATAATCACGCTGTAAATCAAGAATTAATCCACAATAATCAGATAAACTCACAATTGAATAGATATAAAATTAACAAAATATCATTAATTGATATATGTCAATAAAATATTTATTTAATTATGCTACAGTGATATCTCCAGAATAATCATGCAGATAATCAAATAAAACAAACAAAATCCAGAGAATGAAATTCACTGGCTGCAATTAATTGAACAGACATTTTAAAAAATCATGTGAAATTTAACATACCAAGCTCACTTGCCAACCTTGAAAAGGTTGCTTCATCCAAAGCTTTAGTAAAAATGTCTTCCAACTGTTTTTCACTAGGAACAAAATGCAGTTCCACAGTGCCTTCCATCACATGCTCCCTGATGAAATGGTATCTGATGTCTATGTGCCTGGTTCTAGAATGCTGCACTGGATTCTGTGATATTGCAATTGCACTAGTGTTGTCACAGAAAATTGGGATCCTTTTAACTTTAACTCCATAATCAAGTAGTTGATTTCTCATCCATAGAATCTATGCACAACAACTCCCAGCTGCTATGTATTCAGCCTCTGTAGTTGAGGTAGATACTGAGTTCTGCTTTTTACTGAACCATGAGACCAGCTTGTTTCCCAAGAATTGACATGTTCCTGTGGTACTTTTTCTATCCATTTTGCAACCTGCATAATCTGCATCTGAGTAACCAATTAGATCAAAACCAGAATCTCTAGGGTACCAAATGCCGAGTTTTGGTGTTCCCTTGAGATATCTGAAAATCTTTTTAATAGCTACTAAGTGAGATTCCCTCGGATCAGCTTGAAATCTAGCACATAAACATGTAGCAAACATAATATCAGGTCTACTAGTTGTTAAGTATAAAAGAGATCCAACCATGCCCCTATAGCATGTCATGTTCACCTTCTTTTCCTTAGTATTCAGTTCAAGCTTAGTGGCAGTGGCCATGGGTGTTTTTGCAGAAGAACAATCTGCTAAATCAAACCTTTTTAAAAGATCATAAATGTATTTTGTTTGACTTATAAAAATTTCCTCATTCACTTGTTTAACTTGTAAACTAAGAAAATAAGTTAATTCACCCATCATACTCATTTCATATTTACTTTGCATGAGTTTAGCAAACCTCTTGCAAAGTTTCTCATCTGTAGACCCAAATATTATATCATCTACATAAATTTGGACAAGTATCATAGAGCCATTGACATTTTTATAAAAGAGAGTTTTATCAATAGTACCTCGAATGAAGTGATTCTCTATAAGAAACTGTGAGAGTGTGTCATACCAGGCTCTAGGTGCTTGCTTCAGGCCATAGAGTGCTTTGAGTAGAAAGAACACATATTCTGGAAAGTCTGGATCTTCACATTGGAATCACTATTCACACCGGGTGAATAGTGACCAAAGTTACTATTCATGTGAATAGTACCCAAAAGTGCTATTCATAAAGTAGGGAACATGTGGGGCCCACATGTATTAAAAATCAAAGTAAGACTTTGAAATTGAAAATGCAGTGGTTGAAAAGCAGGAAGGAAGAATTCGGCAGGTGGTTATTGAAAGTTAGCGGAATGAAATTAGGCAGGTTAATATACGTAATCAGTTACGTATATTAACTGCATAGTGACTTTCTATAACCTATAAATAGGCCTGTTGTATTTTATTTCAAAACACACCTCAACACACAACTCTCTCTTCTCTCTCATATATTTTCTGTGTAAGCTGCTAGATAGTCCGTCTAGTAGGAAAGTCGGCTTAGCCCACTTTCAGGCAGTGTCGGGTAGAAAGTCCTCGTGCCTAAATTATCCTTAGGAGTGTTCTAATTTTGAAGCTAATCCATTGGATTATAAGTTGTAACACCCCTTCGAGTTTATTATCAATAAAGATATATTCTCGGAATTATTTTTAATTTTTATAGTATCGTATTCAACCCCCCTTCTACGATACTTTGGGACCTAACAATTGGTATCAAAGCAACTTTAACTAAATTAAATAACCAATATGGACCTGTCAATAAAAACTTTGTAGTTGGAGAGTGCAGCAAAACCAAATCTGTTGAACAAATAAACATAGGCAACTGGTCCCACAAGTAATTGAAGGACAAGCTAGAAAATGTTAAGTCAGGCGTTAAGGACAAGAAAAAGAATAGAAATGGTAAGGTAGGGATTAACAAACACAACAATTACACACCTAATAAAAATGCTCCTAGGAAAAAATGTGTAAAGTGTGGAAGTGTTAATCATTTATCTACCAACTGTAAATCTGTTAAGAATGCTTCTGTGCCTTATATGCCTATGCCTATGCCTGCTGTGAATGTTATGACAAATATGTATGCTCCCTCTGCTCATGCATCTAGTCAATATGCTAACATGCCATTCATGTATAATCCATACTACAATATGCCATACATACCATGGATGATGAATAACATGTTTGCACAGACTATGCCTAATAATGCTATTAACTATAACACATATGAGCAAGTATTAAATTCTGTCTCTCAAAGGCCCAAACCAAAAGTCAAAATTGATTTAACTCAATCTAAACCTTCGGTTAAAAGGGATTTGAAGGATAAGAAATTGGCTAACAAGACAGGACCCAAGAAAGCTTAGGACTTAGGTACCAAAATCAACTTCATTTTGTGTTGATGTGTGCAGGGAAACAGAAAGAATCTTTGGTATCTGGACACAGTGGCTGCTCTAGGCATATGACTGGAGATTCTACCCTGCTCACTAAGTTTGAGGAGAGAGCTGGCCCTAGCATTACCTTTGGAGACAACAGCAAAGGATATACTAGAGGATATGGCTTGATTTCACAAGGGAATGTTGTCATTGAAGAAGTAGCACTGGTTGATGGACTTAAGCATAACTTGCTAAGTGTCAGTCAATTGTGTGATAAAGGCCAGAACGTCTGGTTCACATCTGAAGCTTGTGTCATTTTCAAGAAAAGTGACAACAAGGTAGTGTTGACAGGAGATAGAAGAGGAAATGTGTACATTGCTGACTTCAATTCAACAAATTCAAACATGACTACATGTCTTCTCAGCAAGGCAAGTGTAGATGAAGGTTGGCTTTGGCACAAAAGACTGTCACACTTGAATTTTAAAGCAATGAATGAGTTGGTAAAGAAGGATTTGGTTAGAGGTATTCCAAAATTGGATTACTCCAAGGATGGATTGTGTGATGCATGCCAGAAAGGGAAGCAGAAGAAGGCCTCTTTCAAATCAAAGTCAATGTCATCGGTTGATCAACCCTTGCAACTACTCCACATGGATCTCTTTGGACCAGTCAATGTGTTGTCAATTTCAAATAAGAAATACTGTCTTGTGATTATTGATAATTTCTCAAAATTCTCTTGGACATTCTTTCTGCACTCTAAGGATGAAGCAGGTGAAGTCATTTTAAATCACATCACGATAGTCAACAACAATCCTTTACTCAAAGTAAGGAGAATCAGAAGTGACAATGGAACTGAGTTCAAGAATTTTGTAATAAGAGAGTTTTGTGAAGAAGAAGGAATTATCCAAGAATTCTCTGCACCAAGAACTCCTCAACAGAATGGTGTATTGGAAAGAAAGAACAGAACTCTAATTGAAGCTGCAAGGACAATGCTTGAAGAATCTAAGCTACCAACATACTTCTGGGCAGAAGCTGTAAACACTGCATGCTACACTCAGAATATTTCTTTGGTCAATCAAGCAAAAGGCATGACACCTTATCAACTTTTCAAAGGCAAGAAACCAACAATCAACTTTCTGCATGTCTTTGGATGCAAATGCTTTGTACTGAAAAATCATGGTGAGCATCTTGGAAAATTTGATTCAAAAGCAGATGAAGCTATCTTTGTTGGATACTCAGCTGGAAAATCCTACAGAGTCTACAACCTAAGACTAAACATTGTAATGGAGTCCATACATGTTGTCTTTGATGACAAGAAAATATCTGGTCTAGTAGATGAAGGTTTTCATGAGTCTCTCTCATTCGAGAATGAGAGAAGTGGTGAAGAAAGTGAAGATGATGATGAAGAATGGAGATCAAATGGTGTGAGAAACAGAGAAGGATTATCAGTTGAAGTGAAGAATGAACCACCTGTTGAAGAGCAAATTACACCATTAGTTGGAAATCAAATTGAAGCATCTGTAGAAAATCAAAGAGAAGCATCTATTGATGAATCTGCAAGAAATCCATCAATCTCGAGGGCCATACACTCAGGGGGAGTTTCTCACAGTCAAAACTCAACAATAAGTCACAATGATCAACACAGAGAAAATGAAGCCCCTTCATCAAGGTCAAACTTACCACCACAGAGAAAATGGACCAGGGATCATCCATTTGAGCTTATCGTTGGAGATCCTAATGCAAAGGTCCAAACCAGAAGAGTGAGTCAAGAAGAATGCTTATACAGTAGTTTTCTATCTAAAGAAGAACCTAAGAGAGTTGAACAAGCTCTTCTGGATCCAGACTGGGTTTTAGCAATGCAAGAAGAGTTAAACCAGTTTGAGAGAAATGAAGTATGGAAACTTGTACCCAAACCTAAAGACAAATCAGTGATTGGCACTAAGTGGTTATTCAAGAACAAAATGGATGAGAATGACATAGTCACAAGAAATAAAGCTAGATTAGTTGCTAAAGGCTACTGTCAAGAGGAAGGAATTGATTTTGAAGAAACCTTTGCACCAGTAGCAAGGTTAGAAGCAATAAGGATCTTCCTGGCCTATGCAGCGCATGCCAATTTCAAAGTCTATCAAATGGATGTCAAGAGTGCATTTTTGAATGGTATTCTGGAGGAGGAGGTGTATGTTAGTCAACCGCCTGGTTTTGAAGATCCAGACTTTCCAGAATATGTGTTCTTTCTACTCAAAGCACTCTATGGCCTGAAGCAAGCACCTAGAGCCTGGTATGACACACTCTCACAGTTTCTTATAGAGAATCACTTCATTCGAGGTACTATTGATAAAACTCTCTTTTATAGAAATGTCAATGGCTCTATGATACTTGTCCAAATTTATGTAGATATAATATTTGGGTCTACAGATGAGAAACTTTGCAAGAGGTTTGCTAAACTCATGCAAAGTAAATATGAAATGAGTATGATGGGTGAATTAACTTATTTTCTTGGTTTACAAGTTAAATAAGTGAATGAGGGAATTTTTATAAGTCAAACAAAATACATTTATGATTTTTTAAAAAGGTTTGATTTAGCAGATTGTTCTTCTGCAAAAACACCCATGGCCACTGCCACTAAGCTTGAACTGAATACTAAGGAAAAGAAGGTGGACATGACAAGCTATAGGGGCATGGCTGGATCTCTTTTATACTTAACAGCTAGTAGACCTGATATTATGTTTGCTACATGTTTATGTGCTAGATTTCAAGCTGATCCGAGGGAATCTCACTTAGTAGCTATTAAAAGGATTTTCAGATATCTCAAGGGAACACCAAAACTCGGCATTTGGTACCCTAGAGATTCTTTTGATCTAATTGGTTACTCAGATGCAGATTATGCAGGTTGCAAAATGGATAGAAAAAGTACCACAGGAACATGTCAATTCTTGGGAAACAAGCTGGTCTCATGGTTCAGTAAAAAGCAGAACTCAGTATCTACCTCAACTGCAGAGGCTGAATACATAGCAGCTGGGAGTTGTTGTGCACAGATTCTATGGATGAGAAATCAACTACTTGATTATGGAGTTAAAGTTAAAAGGATCCCAATTTTCTGTGACAACACTAGTGCAATTGCAATATCACAGAATCCAGTGCAGCATTCTAGAACCAGGCACATAGACATCAGATACCATTTCATCAGGGAGCATGTGATGGAAGGCACTGTGGAACTGCATTTTGTTCCTAGTGAAAAACAGTTGGCAGACATTTTTACTAAAGCTTTGGATGAAGCAACCTTTTCAAGGTTGGTAAGTGAGCTTGGTATGTTAAATTTCACATGATTTTTTAAAATGTCTGTTCAATTAATTGCAGCCAGTGAATTTCATTCTCTGGATTTTGTTTGTTTTATTTCATTATCTGCATGATTATTCTGGAGATATCACTGAGCATAATTAAATAAATATTTTATTGACATATATCAATTAATGATATTTTGTTAATTTTATATCTATTCAATTGTGAGTTTATCTGATTATTGTGGATTAATTCTTGATTTACTGTGTGATTATTTTTAAATCCATAATAATTAGAAGTAATAAATATGTGTATATGTGTATAGACTGATAGGTTTCGGTGATAAGATGTTTTTTCGGCCGACAGGTTTCGGTGATAAGATGTTTTTTCGGCGAATTAGGTTGTTAGGTGAGAAATTATTGAGCAGTGTTGTTTTTCAAACATAACCTGTCACTATTACACCTAACCTACTAAACCTTGAAACCTTATAAATGATGAGTTTTTGTTTGTGTTTAACATCATCATTTTTCAGATATATAGAGCATATACACACGATTGCTGAATATTTCGAGCTTTGATCGGAAAGATCTCTCAATCTAGCTGGTGATTTTTAGATTGGATTTTATATTCTTGCTTTATACATCATCCTTTATAAAAACTAACCCTTGTTTTTGAATTTCCTCGATGTTTTGAAAATGGCATTGCATGGAAGCTTTTTAATTGCTAAAGTTAATCCTATTTCCATTCAGCAAATCGAAACCATTCAGGATGAGCAATTTCGGGCTTGGACACAATTTTTGAATGAACATTCATTAATTCGATATGCTTTAGTTACACCAGTGCAGCTTAACCATGATGCATTGCGTGAACTATATTGCAGTGCGGTTAACACTTCTGGACAGGACGGGTGTGCATTCACATATCGACTATTTGGTAGGTCGATTAGGGTCACTGAACGAGATGTTAATCGAATTCTTCATTTTCCTATGGAAAATCTCGTTTCTGATCCTACACCTGAACTGATTGAAATGTTCTTTCGTTTTATAAGGTACCAAGATGGCAATTTCGATACTGGTAATCTTTATAGAACGTTTCTAACCTAGTATTGGAGTTTCTTCTTTCACACTCTTAACCATGTTTTTTCCTCAGATAGAACAAATCAAGATCGAATACCTGAATATATCCAAAAAATAGGGTATGCGGTCGCCAATAATTTGAGGATTAATTTTGGAAAAATAGTACTTGGTCAAATCATTTTAAAGATGAAACACTTAGGAACAAGAGATGTTCGGACTCAAAATGTCAAATGTCTATATCCAAGGTTTCTACAGCTAATATTAAATGATTTTTTGAATGATGAAGACAGGGTACGGTTGGAAAATGGTCAAAAGGTGGAATGTTCTTCCATAAAGACAAATGTAATTAATTACATGAGCAAAAAAAATATACGGATGTGCCTACAGTCCTAACTGAATATCTAAAGACTGTCCCACTTCCGTTGTTACCAAGACCAGTGAGAGCAGGTATACGACAAGGTAATATTTCAATCCCTGCTATTCCAACCTTTGTATTCCCTGTTGTGTCACAGGAAATACAGTTTCTACAGCCCCCAGTGGCCATCCTACCCGACCAAGAGCAGGAAATCCCACCGACTCTAACACAGGTCGAAGAGTGATAGAGTGTATATTTATATATTTTTTATATGATTATATTCCTCATATTTATTGTATTTTGCATTTAATTGGATTTTTATTTAATAGATTTTAATGTTTTATCGTAGGAAGCAAGGAAATTCTAAACTTGGAAGGATTGGAGAATAAAGAGCTTAATTGGAGATTTATTAGAAGGAAATTCGGATTTATCGGGCAGTATGCGCGCAATTCACTGTTTGGGCCATATCTCGAGTTCTACAAGTCAGAATTGAGCGATTCAACAGCCCACGCGAAGATAATTAAATTTTCTATCATTCTAAGATGGTCCAGATGTCATATTATAACTGGAGCAGCCCAGATCTACAGGAGAAAAGTCAACCACGAATTTTCCTTGAAAATCTATTCAGTTTAGGAAACGTACTTGTAATTTCCTCAAGGCATTAAAATACTTTTTAATTAGAGACATATATAATATCAGATATTATTATAATTAGGGATAGATACATAGATACGTATAGAGAGACAGAGAGAAGGTGAGACTTTTATTTTTCTTCTTGTGCAAAGATTGAAGATTGAAGGTTTTTCTCTATTCTTATAATTATGTGTTCAACTTATAATTCTTGTTTTTTTAATTCAATTATGAGTGAGTAGATTATTAATCAAGGGTTAAGTTGAACCCTAGTTATGATTGATGTGTGGATTTCCCAATTCCCCCAATTTGATTATTTAATTGCTCTTGCTTATTGAGTTCTTTTAATTAGCAATTACAAATCAGACGTGATTATGTGTATTGTTTGAACCAATATCTAATTATCAACGAGAGTTGGATTAGATGGTTGTGATTTATCCAATAAGAACATGAAATTCTCCACGAGAATAGGTAGAATGGATTGTTAGGAATTTAGGGTGCTATGCTTAATGTCTCTAATATGCATGATACCATGAGAATAGGCTTGATTGTATTTTAGAGAAGCCATTAATACTCGAGAGAGGTTATTGGTATTTATAGGGCGCATCTTTCCTGTTGAGCAGCGTACGATTAATTGGGGCGGGAATTCACAATTGCATCAATTCATGCTAGTGGGGACATTTAATTCTGGATGTTTTTAATATTTGATTTAATATAAAATCAATTTGCTTTAGCATAAGTTTAGTTTAACAAATTCTCAATATTTATTGTGTTACTTGCTTAGCTGAATTAAATCAGAAACAACTAGTGATTGATACGTTTGTCTCTGTGGGATGGACTCTGACTTACCCTGCTACACAGTTAGAAGGATTAGTTAGATATTATTATTTGATAGGCACGCGACAGCCTTGTCAAATTTTTGGCGCCGCTGCCGGGGACAAAGCAGTGTTAGATTAGTTACTTTTTGAGTAAATTTAGCTAAGTCTTTTAGTTGAGTTGCTTCGGCTATTATTCCCTTGTTATTTGATCATTGTTTCTAGTTCTTTTGTTGCATGCACACTCGAAGTTCAGGTTCTGAAAATTTAATTGCTATTGATCCTGAAATTGAAGCTACAGCAAGAAGGCAAGCAGGCAAGAGAAGGAAAAACAAGGACAAGGAAGTTATGGGTGAAACACCAGCTAAAGCTCTCAGGGAGCATGGTATGCCAGATGCTACAGGCGTACTCTCAAGCATAGTCAGACCAACAATCACAGCTACACACTTTGAACTCAAGCCTCAGTTCATCCAATTCATCTCCAATGATTCTTTCGCAGGATTGTCCACTGAAAATCCTGTTGATCATCTTGAGAGTTTTCTTGAAAAGTGTGATACAATAAAACTGACCAATGTTAGTGATGATGCTATAAAGCTGCGCTTATTTCCATTCTCTCTCCGAGATGCAGCAAAAGATTGGTTGAAGGATGAAGGACCAAATACATTCACTACTTGGGATAGTCTTGCGAAGGCTTTTCTATTAAAATTCTTCAGTCAGAAGAAGACTTCCAAGCTCAGGAATGAGATATCTAATTTCCGTCAAGATGATGACGAGTCACTTCATGATGCTTGGAGAAAATTTAAGCGACTTCAAAGACAATGCCCTCACCATGGAATTCCTGACTGGTTGTTGATCCAAACATTCTACAATGGGTTGACACAAGAGTTCCGAAACTTTGTAGATGCTTCTTCTGGTGGTTCTATTATGAAGAAGAGTACTGAGGATGCTAAAGCTTTGTTAGACGAGATGGCATCTAATGATAATTATCCATACAGTGATCGAAATCATCCTAGGAAAGGTGGTAAGTATGATGTTGATGCTCTAACCATGTTGAATACTACTATGCAGGCAATGGTTAAGAAGATTGAGCAATTGGATGTCAGAAGCACTCCATCTACTGTTGCTTCATGTGATATATGTGGTGTTGTTGGACACACCAAACATGCTTGTCAATACAATCCTTCTGGAATGGCAGTTGAACAGGCAAATGCTCTTTACAATCAGAATCAAAGGCCGCAGTATAATCCTTACTCCAACACGTACAATCCAGGTTGGAGAGATCATCCAAATTTATCCTACAGGAACAATCAGGGTCAAACTCAATCTTCACAGAATAATTTTTCTCAGCCTCCTGGTTTTCAACAAGCTCAGCCGCAGAAATCCCACTTGGAAAGTCTTATGGAAGGATTTATCTCTACGCAATCGAAGAAGAATGAGCACTTTGATTCAAGTATCAATGAGATAAAGGCTCACAACAAATTGATGGAAAACACGATCACTCAAATTTCTCAACAGTTGAGCCAACTTAATAAGCCTTCAGGCCAACTTCCTGGTCAAACTGAGCAACCACCAAGGGGTCATATCAATGCTGTAACTTTGAGAAGTGGTAAAGAATTGAAAGAGCCGGAATTGAATGCGAGCAAAAATGTTGTGAAGGCTAAGGAAAGTGAAGAGGAGATTGCAACTGAGAAACCGGTAGAACCAGAGATCTTGGAAAAAGAAAAGAAAGAATCAGAAGTTGCTCCTCTTAAACCATACGTGCCACCTGTTCCTTTTCCACAAAGGTTGGCACAAGCTAAGCTAGAGAAGAAGTATGGTAAATTCCTTGAAATTTTGCAGAAGCTACACATTAATATTCCATTCATGGATGCTATTACTGAGATGCCCTCTTATGCGAAATTCCTTAAAGATATTTTGTCAAGGAAGAGAAAAATTGAAGAAAGCTCTTGTCTCTGCTCCAATCATACAACCACCAGATTGGAAATTACCATTTGAGATCATGTGTGATGCTAGTGATCAAGCTATTCGTGCAGTTTTAGGTCAGAGGAAAGATGGAAAGCTTCATGCTATTTACTATACAAGCAAGACCTTGGATGGTGCTCAGATTAATTATGCAACAACGGAGAAAGAATTGCTAGCGGTGGTGTATTCTATGGAAAAATTTCGATCCTATCTCGTTGGTTCGAAGGTTATTGTTCACACGGATCATGCAGCTTTGAGATATTTGATGAGTAAGAAGGATGCTAAACCTCGTTTGATTCGTTGGATTCTACTTCTTCAAGAATTTGACTTAGAGATTAAAGACAAGAAAGGGGCTGAGAATGTGGTTGCTGATCATCTTTCACGCCTTAATTTAGATGATGATGATGGTAAAAATATTCCGATTAATGATTCTTTTTCTGACGATCATCTACTTTCTCTTGCAAGGATAGAGGTTCCTGGGTATGCTGATATAGCTAATTTCTTAGCTAGTGGTACTGTTCCTCATGGTTACTCATCGCAGCAAAAGAAGAAATTTTTCTATGATGTGAGGAAGCACTTTTGGGATGATCCTTTTCTCTATAAATCATGTGCTGATGGAGTCATTAGAAGGTGTGTTCCGTACAATGAGATTGCTTCTATAATCTCGCATTGTCACGATTTGCCAAGTGGTGGTCATGCAAGTACTACGAAAACTGCTGCAAAGATTCTTCAGTGCGGTTTTTATTGGCCAACTCTTTTTAAAGATGTCCACCAATATGTTCATTCTTGTGATCGTTGTCAACGAACTGGAAATATTTCAAGACGCAATGAGATGCCTCTCAATAGCATTCTTGAAGTGGAGCTTTTCGATGTTTGGGGAGTAGATTTTATGGGACCATTCCCTCCATCTTTTAAGAACCGGTATATCTTGGTAGCTGTGGATTACGTCTCAAAATGGGTTGAAGCCGTTGCATCCCCCACTAATGATGCTCGTGTTGTGAGCAAGTTCTTTAAGAAGACGATTTTTCCTAGATTTGGAGTGCCAAGGATTTTGATTAGTGATGGAGGAAAGCATTTTCTGGAAAATCGCTTTGAAGCTATGTTGAAGAAATATGGAGTTTATCATAAGGTGGGACTTTCTTATCATCCCCCAAACTAGTGGTCAGGTGGAGATCTCTAACCGTGAAATAAAGACTATCTTGGAGAAGACGGTCACAAAATCAAGGAAGGATTGGTCTACGAAGCTTGATGATGCACTTTGGGCGTATAGAACTGCGTTTAAGACACCTATTGGGACAACTCCATACAGATTGGTTTATGGAAAAGCATGTCATCTTCCCGTTGAGTTGGAGCACCGTGCATTTTGGGCTATCAAGGGTCTGAATTTTGATATGTTAGCAGCAGGTGAGAAGAGACTTCTACAACTTAATGAGCTAGATGAGCTTCGTTTGGAGGCTTATGAAAGTTCTAAGCTTTACAAGGAGAAAACAAAAAGATGGCATGACAAAGGGCTACTACGAAGAGAATTCAAGGAAGGAGATTTAGTTCTTCTTTTTAATTCGCGATTGAAACTTTTTCCCGGAAAACTTCGCTCTAGGTGGTCTGGCCCGTTTAAAGTAAGAAAAGTTTTTCCATATGGTGCAGTTGAATTGCTGGATACCCATGGAGAGTCATTTAAGGTGAATGGGCAAAGAGTGAAACATTATAGAGCAAGTGAGCTGATTAACATGAAAGTGGATATTCCGCTTTCTATCCCTTCATCAGAATGATTGATAATGAGGTCGAGCTAATGACCTTAAAAAAAAAAAAGCGCTTCTTGGGAGGCAACCCAAGCTTATTGTAAGTTTTGTATTATTGTTATTATTATTATTATTATTATTATTATTATTATTATTATTATTATTATTATTATTATTAGAGGTAGATAATTTTTATTTCATTTTTTTTTTCACTCCCGCAAGGTGCCTTGATGAATTGCTTGAAGTGTTTCAGGATATAATTATTTCGAATTTTGCTAAATCTCGGAAAAGGAAAAAGAAAAAAAATAATAAGTGAAAGTCACGGTTTTATGATTTTCAACAGCGCAGAAATACGGGGGGGGGGGGGATTGATTTTTAATACTGGCGTTTTCATTCCCTGCTAGTTTTATAATTTAGGACAGAGTTTCAATACCGGGGTATAGAGTTACCAACCCCGCGGTATATATTTTCTGCCAGTGTCAAGTCCTTGCGCGCGCGTGCTTCTTCACCAGCGCGTGCTCCTTCTCTTCTCCAGGAGTCGTCCTCCCATTGTCCAGTCCAGTCAAGCCCAGTCCATCTGCTGTCCAGTCCAAGGCCCATCTTTTTGTCTAATTGTTCAAGCCCATCATTTGCTGATTGTCCAGTCCAATGCAAGCGCACACGCAAGCCCAGTCGATTGTGTCAGGCTTCAAATTGGGCCAAGTTTCAAGCCCATTCCTCTTTTGCAACATGTTCTTCACGTGCTGCTGTTTGTTAAAAAATTTTTGTTGGAGCAGGGGTTTGAACCCCAGACCTCGCACATGCATGTACACATGACCAGCCACTCCACCAACTCTGTCATTGTGTTACAATCTGATTTGCTTATTAATAAACACAAGGATGGATCAGAAATTTAGCAAGGAGCAAGGCCATTTTCTACAATTTTTCAAGGACATTTCATGCTTCTATTAGGGGAGTATTTCTAACCTTTATTTGTATAATTTTTTTTATTATTCTTTTTGTATTTTTTTTTAGGATTGTTAGATTTTATTTTTTATTTTTCTTCCTTTTATTAAATTATTCATTGAGGACAATGAACCATTTAAGTGTGGGGATATGTTCTTAATGATAAAAAATCCAAAAAAATTATATATGATAAAAATAAAAAAAATGAAAAAATTAGAAAACTTTTTGTATATAATTGTCATGTCAAAAGCATGTTAGCGAGGATAAGTACACATTTTGTAGACTGATTTTGCATGATTAATTCTGAGCTTGTATCATAGAATAAAAATCATTTGTTGCTTGATAATTCCTTGTGTGTGCTTTCGAAAATTTAAAAACTTGAGATGCTTCTTAGTCAAATTTAGTGAGTCGAGCATGCTTTCACCTTGTGAGATTTTGAGCCTAATTAATGATTGATACATTTTATATCAATCGAATTTCTTTGTTGTGTGTTGTTCGTCAATTAGCATTGCTCTAGAACTTGTTTTGATACCTTGTTGAGACTACATGTTGTGTGTGTGCAAGAAAGTGATAAAGGCACTAGGATTAACCTCATTGACCTAAACACTATCCTTATGAGTTATATCATTAGAAGCCCCCTTGAGCTTATATCTGTTTCTTTCAATTATCACCACTCTATAATTTTTGAGCCTACTTATTTATTCTTATCTTGATTTACTAGTAGAGCATTGTGATTCAACTTAAGCGTGGGTGAATGTTCGAGTGTGGGGATTTCTTTGTTAAGGTTTGATATTTTGGTGAGAATTATATAATGTGGTTGCTTGATCTTCAAAAAAAAAAAAAGAAAGAAAGAAAGAAAGAAAGAAAAAAGGAATAAAAAAAGAGAAAAATTTGAAGAAGATCGAAGTAGAGTTTGTGTTCATTGGTTTGTACAATGTGAAAGTGGGAAAGTACATAATGATGTACTTATGGGTTTAATGCTTGTGAAAGTTTAATTATCTTTTACATGATCTACTATTCATGTTGGGTGCTTTAATTAGAAGTGAACATTATGCCTATTAGTTTATCAAACTTAGCCACTTGTGAGCCTATTTCTTTGATATCCCACCCCATACCTAAGCCCCATTACAACCTTTAATGAAGACCTTTTGATTTGTGCATGCACATGTACGAAGTAGTGGAGATTTGGTGGATAACCAAGCATATGGTAGCACATGTCTATTTTGATTGAACTTGAGTGAAACACTAACACCTATACACTTGTGTGAATTGAGAGCAATGTGAGATTTTCTATCCACGGCATGCTTACTTATTGAAGGAGACTTTGATGTTTATTTCATGATATTTTTGTCTATCAAGACAACGTGTGCATACTTGGATTGTTTTGTGCAAGTGGTGTACTTTCAGATCTTCTCAGATTGTTGTGTGATTGAGGTTTGCATATGTGGAGTACTATGAATTGTTGTATGTTTAAGACTTGGTGATTGAAAATATTTGATTTTGTGGGTATATCTTCTATAAACCTTCACGAGACAAAACTCGTCCTACTAGGGCTGCCTAGGGGTTTAACGGCTTGTTGCATATGCTCAATGCAATCGTGTCATCTACGAAAGTGATGTTAGTTAGTTAGGATAATTTTTATTTCTTTATTTGCCCGAGGACGTGCAAATGCTAAGTGTGGGGATGTTTGATAGAGTGTATATTTATATATTTTTTATATGATTATATTCCTCATATTTATTGTATTTTGCATTTAATTGGATTTTTATTTAATAGATTTTAATGTTTTATTGTAGGAAGCAAGGAAATTCTAAACTTGGAAGGATTGGAGAATAAAGAGCTTAATTGGAGATTTATTAGAAGGAAATTCGGATTTATCGGGCAGCATGCGCGCAATTCACTGTTTGGGCCATATCTCGAGTTCTACAAGTCAGAATTGGGCGATTCAACAGCCCACGCGAAGATAATTAAATTTTCTATCATTCTAAGATGGTCCAGATGTCATATTATAACTGGAGCAGCCCAGATCTACAGGAGAAAAGTCAACCACGAATTTTCCTTGAAAATCTATTCAGTTTAGGAAACGTACTTGTAATTTCCTCAAGGCATTAAAATACTTTTTAATTAGAGACATATATAATATCAGATATTATTATAATTAGGGATAGATACATAGATACGTATAGAGAGACAGAGAGAAGGTGAGCCTTTTATTTTTCTTCTTGTGCAAAGATTGAAGATTGAAGGTTTTTCTCTATTCTTATAATTATGTGTTCAACTTATAATTCTTGTTTTGTTAATTCAATTATGAGTGAGTAGATTATTAATCTAGGGTTAAGTTGAACCCTAGTTATGATTGATGTGTGAATTTCCCAATTCCCCCAATTTGATTATTTAATTGCTCTTGCTTATTGAGTTGTTTTAATTAGCAATTACAAATCAGACGTGATTATGTGTATTGTTTGAACCAATATCTAATTATCAACGAGAGTTGGATTAGATGGTTGTGATTTATCCAATAAGAACATGAAATTCTCCACGAGAATAGGTAGAATGGATTGTTAGGAATTTAGGGTGCTATGCTTAATGTCTCTAATATGCATGATACCATGAGAATAGGCTTGATTGTATTTTAGAGAAGCCATTAATACTCGAGAGAGGTTATTGGTATTTATAGGGTGCATCTTTCCTGTTGAGCAGCGTACGATTAATTGCGGCGGGAATTCACAATTGCATCAATTCATGCTAGTGGAGACATTTAATTCTGGATGTTTTTAATATTTGATTTAATATAAAATCAATTTGCTTTAGCATAAGTTTAGTTTAACAAATTCCCAATATTTATTGTGTTACTTGCTTAGCTGAATTAAATCAGAAACAACTAGTGATTGATACGTTTGTCTCTATGGGATCGACTCTGACTTACCCTGCTACACAGTTAGAAGGATTAGTTAGATACTATTATTTGATAGGCACGCGACAGCCTTGTCAAAGAGCCCATTTTACAAATGCAAACACAAACACAACAAACTCCTACACCTCAATTGTCACTTAAACGACCAACCATCAACACTTTTGAGGGAGATAGTGCCTCAACAGCACCACATAAGGAGTTAGTTACATCAGCAGCTCTACCTCATTCTAAACGAAGTAAACCAAATGAACCTGGGGTAACTGTAACTGTTAGGGAGACAATTATTCCTTGTCAAATGAGTGAAAATGTAAATGAGGATGAATTGACAGGAGCAACTATCTTGAGTTCCATTTCACAGAACATAAGAGTGGTTGATGATCTTTCTAAAGATCAAATGCCTTCACAGGCATCCGAGGTGGAATTACCTACCTCAATAAATGCTGGTGAATCTTCCATTTTACGGAAAGATCCATCGGTAGGTGGTTCTTCTATGAACCAAGTGTCTTCACAGACATACGAGGGAAACTTGGGTTTTGTGCCATTTAATCGATTCAAGTTTAACCTCCCAGAGGAAAAATCTCTGGATCTCTTTTGAGATTTACCACTATTTACCAGTGGTCGGCAACTCGCTTCACGCGAGGATGGAACCTCACGAACTTTCATTGCACCATCCGTGACCTCTGAAAAAGGGGCTAGGATGATTTCATTTGCAGGTACACATATCGGTGGAAGCTCTGGAGGAGAGTTGAGGGAAACACAAACAGAACATGTAAGTGTCACCCAACCCACTAAACCGAGTGAATATAGAGTGTTGAGTAAAACACCTGCAGAACATACGAGTGAGCAACCTACTCAACCACATGCCTCTGTAACCAGAAAGGAATACAGCAGACTCCTTACACGGGTCCAAAAATTGGAGAAAGAGTTGCCAAATATCTGTAAGTCCATTGCAGAAATAAAAAATTTGCAACTTATTCAAGATGATGCATTCCAGGTGCAATTAAGTTCCATGGCAACCCAGTTTAGTCATGCAATTAATTCCTTGGTGAAGACAGCTTCGTCTAAATTACCAACTCCACATCCTATTGTCTTGGAGGATAACCCAACTGAGGGGGAGAAGGTGGATGACCAAGAAGCTACTAGGCGTAATAAAGGCAAGGAAAAGGTTGTTGACACGGAATTAACTTTATCTTGGGAAAGGAAAAGCTAAATGGAAGTATTCGTGCTATGTGAAAAGAAAGCAAGGCAAAACTGGGAGATATGTTCAGTCTAGAGGAACAATTGTCTTGCACTTGGAAATCTGGAAAATATATATATGATCCAGAATGTACGTTTATATTTTTTTATCTTTGTATTTTATTTTTTTGTTGTATCAGTTGAGTTATCCTCTAGGAATTTGTTTGTCAAACCCTGACAATCAAATAGGGGGAGATTGTAAAGCATAAAAATGTAATATGTAATAGAGGACATATATAACTCAACTAGGATAAAAGATAAATAATAAACCCTATACAGGGATCGTGAAATTTGAAGAACAGGCACCAACAAGGATCAAGTCGCTTAAAGAAGTTCATTAAAATGATCAAGCCTCAGTGACAAAAATAAGATGTACAGATGATTCAGTTGAAGGGCCAAAAGATTGCAGTGATAAAGTTTTTATGGTTGCACAATTCTTGGCAGTATTCTTAAAGACATGATACGAAGACCACGAGTGAATGTTAGTCGTCTGTGAACCAGACCACTTGCACTAGGCGTCAACATTTTCACAAAGGAATCGAAGTATCTAACTCAGAAAAACTGTTAAAGAGGTATGATTGAGAGCAGTGTTGATATCCTCCATTTCAGAAGCCGAATATTTAAGGATGTCAAAAATAAGAGGAAAATGAATAGTAACCGGAATCACTATTCACACCGGAATTACTATTCACCGGAATCACTATTCACACCGAAATTACTATTCACCGAAATCACTATTCACACTGGATGAATAGTAACCGAAGTTACTATTCATGTGAATAGTACCCAAAAGTACTATTCATAAAGTAGGGAACATGTGGGGCCCACATGTATTAAAAATCAAAGTAAGACTTTGAAATTGAAAATGCAGTGGTTGAAAAGCAGGAAGGAAGAATTCGGCAGGTGGTTATTGAAAGTTAGCGGAATGAAATTAGGCAGGTTAATATACGTAATCAGTTACGTATATTAACTGCATAGTGACTTTCTATAACCTATAAATAGGCCTGTTGTATTTCATTTCAAAACACACCTCAACACACAACTCTCTCTTCTCTCTCATATATTTTCTGTGTAAGCTGCTAGATAGTCCGTCTAGTAGGAAAGTCGGCTTAGCCCACTTTCAGGCAGTGTCGGGTAGAAGGTCCTCGTGCCTAAACTATCCTTAGGAGTGTTCTAATTTTGAAGCTAATCCATTGGATTATAAGTTGTAACACCCCTTCGAGTTTATTATCAATAAAGATATATTCTCGGAATTATTTTTAATTTTTATAGTATCGTATTCAACCCCCCCTTCTACGATACTTTGGGACCTAGTATATTAACTGCATAGTGACTTTCTATAACCTATAAATAGGCCTGTTGTATTTCATTTCAAAACACACCTCAACACACAACTCTCTCTTCTCTCTCATATATTTTCTGTGTAAGCTGCTAGATAGTCCGTCTAGTAGGAAAGTCGGCTTAGCCCACTTTCAGGCAGTGTCGGGTAGAAGGTACTCGTGCCTAAACTATCCTTAGGAGTGTTCTAATTTTGAAGCTAATCCATTGGATTATAAGTTGTAACACCCCTTCGAGTTTATTATCAATAAAGATATATTCTCGGAATTATTTTTAATTTTTATAGTATCGTATTCAACCCCCCTTCTACGATACTTTGGGACCTAACAATTGGTGCAAAGGTTTCTTCAAAATCAATTCCTTCCTCTTAACAGTAGCCTTTAGCAACTAATCTAGCTTTATTCCTTGTGACTATGCCATTCTCATCCATCTTGTTCTTGAATACCCACTTAGTGCCAATCACTGATTTGTCTTTAGATTTGGGTACAAGTTTCCATACTTCATTTCTCTCAAACTGGTTTAACTCTTCTTGCATTGCTAAAACCCAGTCTGGATCCAGAAGAGCTTGTTCAACTCTCTTAGGTTCTTCTTTGGATAGAAAACTACTGTATAAGCATTCTTCTTGACTCGCTCTTCTGGTTTGGACCTTTGCATTAGGATCTCCAACGATAAGCTCAAATGGATGATCCCTGGTCCATTTTCTCTATGGTGGTAAGTTTGACCTTGATGAAGGGGCTTCATTTTCTCTGTGTTGATCATTGTGACTTATTGTTGAGTTTTGACTGTGAGAAACTCCCCCTGAGTGTATGGCCCTCGAGATTGATGGATTTCGTGCAGATTCATCAATAGATGCTTCTCTTTGATTTTCTACAGATGCTTCAATTTGATTTCCAACTGATGGTGTAATTTGCTCTTCAACAGGTGGTTCATTCTGCACTTCAACTGATAATCCTTGTCTGTTTCTCACACCATTTGATCTCCATTCTTCATCATCATCTTCACTTTCTTCACCACTTCTCTCATTCTCGAATGAGAGAGACTCATGAAAACCTTCATCTACTAGACCAGATATTTTCTTGTCATCAAAGACAACATGTATGGACTCCATTACAATGTTTAGTCTTAGGTTGTAGACTCTGTAGGATTTTCCAGCTGAGTATCCAACAAAGATAGCTTCATCTGCTTTTGAATCAAATTTTCCAAGATGCTCACCATGATTTTTCAGTACAAAGCATTTGCATCCAAAGACATGCAGAAAGTTGATTGTTGGTTTCTTACCTTTGAAAAGTTGATAAGGTGTCATGCCTTTTGCTTGATTGACCAAAGAAATATTTTGAGTGTAGCATGCAGTGTTTACAGCTTCTGCCTAGAAGTATGTTGGTAGCTTAGATTCTTCAAGCATTGTCCTTGCAGCTTCAATTAGAGTTCTGTTCTTTCTTTCCACTACACCATTCTGTTGAGGAGTTCTTGGTGCAGAGAATTCTTGGATAATTCCTTCTTCTTCACAAAACTCTCTTATTACAGAATTCTTGAACTCAGTTCCATTGTCACTTCTGATTCTCCTTACTTTGAGTAAAGGATTGTTGTTGACTATCCTGATGTGATTTAAAATGACTTCACCTGCTTCATCCTTAGAGTGCAGAAAAAATGTCCAAGAGAATTTTGAGAAATCATCAATAATCACAAGACAGTATTTCTTATTTGAAATTGACAACACATTGACTGGTCCAAAGAGATCCATGTGGAGTAGTTGCAAGGGTTGATCAACTGATGACATTGACTTTGATTTGAAAGAGGCCTTCTTCTGCTTCCCTTTCTGGCATGCATCACACAATCCATCCTTGGAGTAATCCAATTTTGGAATACCTCTAACCAAATCCTTCTTTACCAACTCATTCATTGCTTTAAAATTCAAGTGTGACAGTCTTTTGTGCCAAAGCCAACCTTCATCTACACTTGCCTTGCTGAGAAGACATGTAGTCATGTTTGCATTTATTGAATTGAAGTCAGCAATGTACACATTTCCTCTTCTATATCATGTCAACACTACCTTGTTGTCACTTTTCTTGAAAATGACACAAGCTTCAGATGTGAACCAGACGTTCTGGCCTTTATCACACAATTGACTGACACTTAGCAAGTTATGCTTAAGTCCATCAACCAGTGCTACTTCTTCAATGACAACATTCCTTTGTGAAATCAAGCCATATCCTCTAGTATATCCTTTGCTGTTGTCTCTAAAGGTAAGGCTAGGGCCAGCTCTCTCCTCAAACTTAGTGAGAAGGGTAGAATCTCCAGTCATATGCCTAGAGCAGCCACTGTAAGAACACAGATTTTGGGTGGAATTAAAACTTTTATGTATTTAATGATGTAAGAATGAATAGTGGATATGGCTACAATGTAATAATTGATATTTGGGAAAGAATGAATGGAATTCGACTTTATTATGTTTATGTCTTGAAGAATGCTAAAGGGTGACAACATAGGTAAGAATAATCTATCTTCTAAGGGAATAAGATATGGCAACTTCAAGCAAGAGAATACTCTCATGTCATCCAGATCGATAATTATTAATCCAGTAGTTCCGTAAAAAGGTTAAGGAACGATCGAAAGAGAATACGGACAATTATACAACCCTAAGAGAACAAGTAAAGAATACAGAATGAATAGTGTTCTGGTGGGAGTACATAATAATATGAGACGACACTATATAGAAGTATTCGGAACGGATTTCCGAGTTCGTATTAGTGATCCAGGGGGAAAATAAGTGTATGTAAAAGCTGTCGGATTCTGAAAAACCGCACTTTTATTTTCTCCGAGAGTTCCCTGGACACTGATAGCCTTAAGTATTTAACGAATGGATTAAAGGAATATAAAATGGAAAGTTAGAATGAAAGATGGAGAATAAAAGTATTAATATTAAAGAGGATTCCCGGTAAACCCTAATTAGAAATCCGTGAAATATTCTCACGAACGATCAATCGAAACGGGTAATAACCGGACACAGAAACAAGCAGAGGAAGCAAGAGTCTTGTGCAAGCTACTAGTATAAATATCTAGTAACTAAACTAGAAGCAAGGAACTAGCACCTTAGGGGAAGAACTAAGTACTTAGCAAGTAACTACCTAGTTAAGCTATAACCACCATAAAACCAACACATGTCTTGCCATTTGAGCATCCAACACCTCATCACTTTATTAAAGTGACTTTTACAAGATATTATGTTGTAAGTGGATGAGAGTGAAGGAGATTAAAACACAAAAATCAAAAGAACCAAGCAACACTCTCCCCCCCTTGCAAAGAAACCATTCGGCTATATCCATTAATTCCAAATCCAAACTCAACCTTCCCACCATTGTTTGTTCTTGAAATAATTAAGGTGAGTCTTACATTTCATAAAACTTATCTCCTCAAAATCTTAGCTTCAAACTCATCCATTTCCATTTTCAAAAAAATCAAACAAGAGGAGGGTGAATAGTGTTCATCATATACTAACTTTGTTTTCTTGATTTTCCATGGTTGATATAGCAAGCATAATCACTCCTAAGGAC
Source organism: Saposhnikovia divaricata (assembly GCA_036435485.1). Classification (NCBI taxonomy): domain Eukaryota; kingdom Viridiplantae; phylum Streptophyta; class Magnoliopsida; order Apiales; family Apiaceae; genus Saposhnikovia; species Saposhnikovia divaricata. The sequence continues at coordinate 66,805,010 of CM071598.1, forward strand.
CATACAAGGCTTAGTAAGGCTATATCACTATCTAAGGAAGGTATAAAGCTCTTGAAACCCTAACCCTTGTTTGAGATTTAAGCATGTTTATGATAGTTATAACTTAGTTATGGTTATGTTAAGATTATAAGCATGATTATGTATGGATTTTTGGATTAATGATGTAAATAGCTAGATGAACGGAAAGGCATGGCTTGGCCTCATTTCATGTATATAAGTCATGTATATTTTGTTTGGGTTGGATGCTATGTTTATGGGAAGATTCGAAATTGATAGATATTCGATTTACAGCCGTTATAATGCCCGATTTTACAATATCATGTTTTGTATGCCATTTTCCATGTCGAACCCCTACTGTGCAGAGACCTTATCTGCCATGATAGGATAGGTAATGTTCTAAGCTTCGTTTTGATATAAAGATCACGTGAAACGGACTTACGGTTTAGGATTTATGACCAAATTACTAAAAGTGGTTCGAATCCGTAAACGAAAGTTCGTAACTGAAATTGAACCCTCGTAAGCTATGTAACGTCATGGCGAATCTTGGTAAATAAATACTAGGGGTAAGAAGGAAGGTGTGAAAGAAAACCATATGTCAAAAAGAGCATTTTTCAATTTATTAAAAATGTTCGAGTCAAGGTTAAACGCGAACGAACCCCTAAAAGACGACTCTTTTATAACTTTGGTAAAACACTTAGAAAACGGGCGATAAAACTCGGAGTATAATATTGGTTCGTAACGATCAACCTTAGAACTCATATGACTTAAGTATGTCCCAAGTATAAGTGCAGTGACATGTCGTATTAACGAACGAATGTCGGGTCGGATCAGTGACAATAAGTAATCCACAAAAAGGGGTATAACGAGATAACTCGAGAACGTGTTTCGATTTAAGTATAACTTAACTTTTAATATGTTAAGTGATTAATCCCGAATGCCTTGGCTATTTATAGATCACCAGGCTGAACCGGGACCCGCTACCACTACCCCTTACCGTACTCGACTACCAGGCAAGTTTCAATTCCCTTCTTTTAGGCTGTTGCTGTGATTGAATAAATATATATATATATATATATATGATTGCTGTTATACATATGCCATTGCATGCATGCCTACTTTCAAGTTGAATTGATATACTTGTTCCCTGAATGTTATTGTTGGCTTATAAGCTAGATAGTTATATATCAGTTATAAGCCGGTTATTGTAAGACCCTCATAGAAGGGCGTATACATCTTATTCGTCAAATATAGACCGGGAGTCAATATTTCTTGATATATCGAGATTACCTCGGGAGAAAATATTTAAGTAAATATTTTCTATTATTTGGGCGACGAATATTATTTGAATATTCGTTCGAGACTAATTATTTTAACGATCCTTACTTCAAATAATTATTTGAATTTAACTATTCAACGAATAATATTTCTCAATATTCATTCAGAGTCGAATTGACTATCGACTATTATTTCGAATATTCTTCTAAAGATTAGACTATTAAATGAATATTAATTGGATATTCTTTTAGAATATTATTTTATTAAATAAATATTACTTTTGAATATTCATTTAAGAAATTAAATACTTGATGAATATTATTTTAATATTCATCTGAAGCTTGATTTAATTATCGAATATTATCTCGAATATTCCTTAAGGCTTGGATTACTAAATGAATATTACTTGATATTCATTTAGGATATTATTCATTAAATGAATATTACTTTTGAATATTCATTTAAATTCCTAATTAATTATGAATATTACCTTAAATATTCTTTTCAGGTCTTATTAATTAATGAATATTGTTTTGAATATTCATTTGAATATTTATTTATTCAATAAATATTCTCCTGATATTTCTTCAGGGATTATTTTGAGAAATACTTTGATTAAAGATATTCTTTCATATTCCCAAATATTCTTTCAATATTTTAACTCAATAAATATTCTCTGAATATTTATTCCATACTTAGAATAATCTCGATAAGGTTTATCTTCTTCGATTATTACAGAAAATATTTTGAAGTCATATTATTATTAATCTTATATCAAGAAAGGTTCCCAGACATTATTCTTCTTTGAGTCTATCTCCTTAATAATAAGGGAACCTTACTTGGAAAATGTTATTTATCTTGTCGACTTCCCGGTCATAAAGTATTCCCTTCACCCGCAACTCGGGTGTTGTTGACTTATTAAGTCGTTGCTTACCTTCTCATCTTTCGAGGGGTAAGATTACTGGAACAAGTTGATATCCGTTACCAAGTAATAGCTTGGGAGTTATTGGTAAATTTTCCTTTCCAACTAGATACGACTACTTTGTGGAGTCTTATCAACAAGTATTATACTTGGGGAAAGGGGGACGAACGTTACATTCAGAATCATGAATTCTATTTGAACTAGGAGTCGTGTAAGAGGCCGAGTAGCGCCGGTCCATCCCCTTTGGCCCAACCGTTGGCCGGGGAGAGCTAGTAAGGCGGTATACAAGTAAAGCCGTCAGTTCTTCCTTCTACCGGTAGTAAATCTAAATTGAGCTGTACGATCTCGACTGATCATCAAGATTGGAATAGCGGGCGCGGTGAATACTCCATCATTGGTTCATCATCCAAATTTATTTATTTCCTGCAACATGATTACTGTTGGCAGAGTTGGAAAAGTGTCATAACTGGAATTGCAACCTTTTCTTGCAAGTTCCTCTTCTTAATAACAATAAGAATATCTCGCTTACTTTGATGTAGCAGATATTTCTTCAAACAAATACTTTCAGTTACCTTGTAACTTCATCGTTCATAATATACTGGCATCATTTCCGTAAATGCATGGCATATGGTTTAAAAGATAGCTTTGAACTGTTTTAAATTATCGTTCAGTTATATATTTGTTGGTGGGCTTTCGCTCACCCTTGCTTTGTTTATATTATGTCACAACAACAGCTAGGACAGATGGCTCGCGTCAGGCGCACTCGGCGCAAGCAGGTTACCCGACCCACCGGACTACCCGCTGAGATGCTAGCCGCCATTGCTGAGGTAGCATAGTTAGACAGCTTTTGTTTCCTGTTTAACTATATGTATAATTAATGTAATCAACGGCAAAATTTTTAAACCTATGATGTTATCCTTTTGGGATTGTAATAACTTTTATTCGTAAACCCTTTAATGTAAGACTTATTTCAATTTCATCTCTGGGACTATAACTGTTGTGTGTGTGAGTGGTAATTATTGTGGGGTCACAGCATGTGATTTATTTATTGTGGACTCAAGTCAAGTATTAAGAATGGATGTAAGACCGTAACTGGAATTGCAACCTTTTCTTGCAAGTTCCTCTTCTTAATAACAATAAGAATATCTCGCTTACTTTGATGTAGCAGATATTTCTTCAAACAAATACTTTCAGTTACCTTGTAACTTCATCGTTCATAATATACTGGCATCATTTCCGTAAATGCATGGCATATGGTTTAAAAGATAGCTTTGAACTGTTTTAAATTATCGTTCAGTTATATATTTGTTGGTGGGCTTTCGCTCACCCTTGCTTTGTTTATATTATGTCACAACAACAGCTAGGACAGATGGCTCGCGTCAGGCGCACTCGGCGCAAGCAGGTTACCCGACCCACCGGACTACCCGCTGAGATGCTAGCCGCCATTGCTGAGGTAGCATAGTTAGACAGCTTTTGTTTCCTGTTTAACTATATGTATAATTAATGTAATCAACGGCAAAATTTTTAAACCTATGATGTTATCCTTTTGGGATTGTAATAACTTTTATTCGTAAACCCTTTAATGTAAGACTTATTTCAATTTCATCTCTGGGACTATAACTGTTGTGTGTGTGAGTGGTAATTATTGTGGGGTCACAGCATGTGATTTATTTATTGTGGACTCAAGTCAAGTATTAAGAATGGATGTAAGACCGTAACCACCAGATCCCTGACCCCGGATCTGGGGGTGTTACAGAGATGGTATCAGAGCGAGAGTTATATATCCCAAGAGATGATACGATGTTATATAATAATAAATTCAATAATATAATAAGAACCCTTGCCAGGTTCACCTAAAACCCTTACGGGAACTTTTTAAGTATCATGATAGTAACATAGTTCGTCTTGTGTAGGCGAGCGACTTGTCGGCCCAGGAGGCAGCTGCGAGACAGCATGATGAGGACATGTTCCGGACTAGGGACCCATACTATGAGCACTTGCCTGAGGAGGATACTGAGCCTGAGGAGGAGGACGCTGAGGAGGTCCAGGTTGATGCTGATACTGATGTGATCGAGTCTGAGGAGGAGGACCCTGAGGAGGTCCAGGATGATGCTGACACAGATGTTGTTGAGACTGAGGGGGAGGAGGACCCGGAGGGGATCTAGACAGGATAGGATGCTGAGTTAGTGGTTGAGGATGATGATTATTGGGTTGTGACTGAGATCAGGACTATGGGAGATGACACTGACATGACCACGGATCAGGTGGTGCCGGTATATGAGGGTGTTGAGGGAGATATAGATGAGCCAGTAGTTGGTGCTGTAGGGAGTTCTGGACTTTTTGTGCCACTCCTCCCTGTTGAGAGAGCCCCTACCCCACCACCACTACCTGTGAGCCCGTACCCCGACGAGTTTGAGGAGCTTACCCCAGAGCCCCAGCAGACAGAGACTGCCGCTCCAGCTGAGCCATCCACCCCACCTCATGCCCCGATAGGAGGAGTCCCAGTATGTGTTCACAACTTGATTGTGAACGGGCTTTATAGAGATTTGTCTGTGGCAGATGCCAGGTTGGCAGAGTCTAGGAGTGAGTTAGCAGTAGAGAGAGCCGCCCGGATGAGGGTGCAGGGCAGGAGGACTATCAGTGACAGAGTTGGGTATAGGGCTGTGACCCGCATCGAGCTGAGGGCTCGGGTGAGGGTGCGACAGTTGCCTACTGATGGGCATGGTAGGGTAGACAGAGCAGAGGCTGAGGAGGTTTTTCGCATCGCCATGGGGAGGGTTCGGAGGATGTTTCGTCGTGGCGGCTGATTTCAGATGTAGTGATGCAGTGGTCTAGTTGTCTAGTCATGTACGGACATAGTAGTGCCGGCTTTTGTAGGGATGGTTTTCTTGTACTTGGTTTCCCTTTTTGCAGACTAGACAGATAGACAGCATATTTCACTTTTGACTTGTTGTTGTTGTTAGGATGGCTGTACTTTAAACTATCGTTGTAACTCGGATGTTGTACCTTTTCGGTACCTGGTATATATTTGTTTCCATTTCAGTCATTACAATTTTGTTGGGATGTGATCACGAGTTTATTAGCATATGTATTACTTTTCGATTAAGTTGCCATGAGATATAAAACTGTGGGATTTTAAACCCAATCATGTAAAGAAATGTGCAAGGAAAAATCCTTTAAAACAGATAAGGGAACCTAATGTATAATTTTCCAAATTTTCAGTAAAATGCCTCCAAGACGAATGGGCACTAGGGCTAACCCCCGCGAATCTACTGACCAAGAGAGTCACAACCAACACGAGGAAAACCGTGAAAGTAGTGAGGAACAAGATCAGGACTATAATGAGCAAGAAGATTCCCAGTATGGAGCAGAGGATGAACCCCTGTACTCTGAAGAATTTGAAAGGGAAATAGAGGGTGGAGAAACAGAAGTAGAACAGGAAGGGGAGAACCAGGGCGGAAACCCCATGGGCCAGTTTATGGATCTACTTAGGCAGAATTTGAACCAATACCCCCAACCACCACCAAGCAACAACACTTCAGTGGCAAATTCCTTTAGGGCCTTTAAGTCCCTTAAGCCCCCAGAGTTCCACGGATCGGCTGATCCCGTTGAGGCGAGGGCCTGGATCAAGGAAATGGAAAAGTCTTTTGAGATTCTGAGTATCAATGAGACTCAGAAGACTGTTTTTGCTACTTACCTACTAAAGGGAGAGGCCAATTATTGGTGGGAAGCCAAGAAAAACATAGAGACTGATGCTGTCATAGCCTGGGAAAGATTCAAACAATTAATCCTGGAGAAGTACTTCCCGAAGTTCATGAAGACCCAGATGGAACTTAAGTTTTTGGAACTGAAACAGAACAATATGTCAGTGGCGGACTATGAGGCCAAATTTACTGAGCTATCGAGATTTGTGCCAGAGTTTGTAGATACAGAAGAGAAGAAAGCTAACAGGTTTCAACAAGGGCTGAAACAGTGGATCCAGAATAGGGTGGCTATTTTGGAGATTACAGATTATGCCACCTTGGTGCAGAAGGCAACCATTGTGGAGGCTGGTAGTGATCAGATGCAGAGAGAGAGAGAGAGAAAGGGGGGATAAAGAGAAAGCATGTTAGTATGGGCGGAAGATCCGCTGGAGGAAAATCCCCAACCAAGTTCAATCGAGGAGCGGTTTCCCTACCAGGGAGGAATGTAGGGTTTAAACCATCTGCGAGTGTAAGTGTGAGCCAGGGCGGCCATCAATCAGGAATGTCCCGTTCCAACCCTTCTCGACCTCCATTGCCATTGTGTGCTACTTGTGGGAAGAGGCACTCCGGGGTGTGCAACCTGAAGCAGATAAACTGTTATAAGTGTGGGCGAGCTGGGCATTATGCTACCGCTTGCACCTCGGTCATCCCTAACAGCACAACCTGTTTCCAGTGTGGACAGTGAGGGCACATGAGGAAGGATTGCCCAAAGAGCAAACCAGCAGCATCAGGAGCAAGCAAGGTTGCCTCAAATAGGCCACCAACTGCTAGGACTTTCAATATGTCAGTACAAGATGCCGTGAGGGACACAGATGTGATAGCAGGTACTTTTTCTCTCAATTCAGTCAGTGCAAATGTCTTATTTGATTCAGGAGCAACTAAGTCTTTTATATCTAGAGATTTTGCGCATAAGTTGAAACTTAAAACCCAGCAACTAAGAGATTCCTTACAAGTAGAAATAGCTAATCAGGAAATCATACCGGTTAATCAAATTCACCCCGATTGTAAGCTAGAAATAGGAGGACGATCCTTCTATGTCGATTTAATTCCTTTTAAGCTAGGGGAATTCGATGTCATTTTGGGTATGGATTGGTTGTCTCGCAATGATGCGCGGATAGATTGTAAAGGGAAAAAGGTTAAGTTGAAAACCCCAGGGAAGAAAGAAATAGTGTTTAAGGGGATGCGACAGACCCAGAAAATTCTGACTATGGCGCAAACCAAGAGATTGTTACGAAAAGGGAACGAGGCTTATTTAGCCTACATTATAGATACTCAGAAGGAAGTGCCAAGATTGCAAGACATTCTGGTAGTTAATGAGTTCGAGGACGTGTTCCCACAAGATCTTCCCGGACTACCACCGGATAGGGTAATTGAGTTTGCCATCGAATTAGCCCCGGGGACGGCACCGGTTTCGAAGGCCCCGTACCGACTAGCCCCAGTAGAAATGAAGGAGCTAGCTAAACAATTACAAGAATTGTTGGATAAGGGCATGATAAGGCCCAGTGTGTCGCCTTGGGGCGCACCAGTGTTGTTTGTTAAGAAAAAGGATGGAAGTATGAGGTTATGCATCGACTACAGAGAATTGAACAAGCTAACCATAAAGAATAAGTATCCATTGCCCAGGATAGACGATTTGTTTGACCAGCTAAGAGGAGCTGAATACTTCTCTAAGATTGATTTGAGAACGGGATATCACCAACTGAAGATCAAACCTGAAGATATCCCGAAGACTGCATTCCGCACCAGATATGGACATTATGAGTTTTTAGTTATGTCATTTGGATTGACCAACGCCCCAGCAGCCTTCATGGACCTAATGAATAGAGTGTTCAAGGAATATTTGGACCAATTTGTGATAGTTTTCATTGATGATATTCTCATCTACTCAAAGACAGAGGCAGAACACGCTGAACATTTAAGGATAACCTTAGAAATACTCAGGAAAGAGCAGTTATATGCCAAGTTCTCCAAGTGTGAGTTTTGGAAAAATGAGGTACAATTCTTAGGGCACGTGATCAATAGAGAAGGAGTGTTGGTTGACCCCTCCAAGATAGAAGCAGTTTCAAACTGGGAACGGCCAACTACTCCAACCGAGGTGAGGAGTTTCATTGGACTGGCCGGATATTACAGGAGATTTGTCCAAGACTTTGCGAAAATCGCAGCTCCATTAACTCGACTTACCCGTAAAACCAAGAAATTTGAATGGACTGAGAAATGCGAGAAGAGTTTCCAGGAGTTAAAGAAGAGGCTGGTGACAGCCCCAGTGCTGGCATTACCTGATGGAAAAGGAGATTTCGTGATTTACAGTGATGCTTCGCATAAAGGACTGGGATGCGTGCTTATGCAGCACGGCAAGGTAATAGCGTATGCGTCTAGGCAATTGAAGGATTATGAAGTCAGATATCCCACGCATGATCTAGAACTAGCAGCCATAGTCTTCGCTTTAAAGATTTGGAGACACTACCTGTATGGGGGAAAATGCGAGATTTACACAGACCATAAGAGCCTCAAATACATTTTCACTCAGAAAGAGCTTAACATGCGCCAGAGGAGATGGTTAGAGTTAATCAAGGATTATGACTGTGAAATTCGCTATCACCCGGGAAAAGCCAATGTGGTGGCTGACGCCCTTAGTCGGAAGGAGAAGCTCAAGATGATAACTTCAGAGAAAGAGCTAGTGAAGGATTTTGAGAAGTTGGAAATCGAGGTTAAGTTACCTGGAGAGGGCCAAGAAAAGTTAATGCAAATTAGAATCCAACCTCCATTGCTAGAAAAGATTAGACTGTGCCAGGAACGGATGATGGAGGAAGAAAAGAACTCTACAGAAGAGCTAATGACCGGGGAGGAAATTAAGTGCGAAAGAGACAAGGAAGGGATCATGAGGTACACATACAGGATATGGATCCCAAATGTTCAGGAGCTCAAGGATGAGATTTTAAATGAGGCACACAACTCAAGATACTCAGTGCACCCCGGTAGCACTAAAATGTGTAGGGATTTGAAGGAGTATTACTGGTGGCCCAATATGAAAAAGGACGTAGCAGAGTGGGTAAGCAGATGCTTGACCTGCCAACGAGTGAAGGCCGAACACCAGAAACCCAGCGAACTTCTACATCCCTTAGAGATTCCAGAATGGAAATGGGAACATATAGCCATGGATTTCGTAGTAGGTTTACCAAGGACCAAGGCTAATCATGACGCCATATGGGTAATTGTAGATCGACTGACGAAATCGGCTCACTTTCTCCCGATCAACGAAAGGTACACGGTCGACAGACTAGTGGACATCTACTTAAAAGAGATAGTGGCGCGACATGGAGTCCCAGTCGCAATAGTATCCGATCGAGATCCTAGATTTAACTCCAGGTTTTGGAGAAGTTTTCAAGAATGTGTAGGGACCCGGCTGAACATGAGCACAGCCTACCACCCCCAGACAGATGGGCAAAGTGAAAGGACCATCCAAACGATAGAGGATATGTTGAGAGTCTGCGCGATAGACTTCAAGGGAAGTTGGGATGATCACTTGCCATTGGTTGAGTTCTCCTATAATAACAGTTATCATTCAAGCATTGGGATGCCACCTTATGAGGCCCTTTATGGAAGAAAATGTCGATCTCCCTTGTATTGGGATGAAGTTGGAGAGCGAAAGATGCTCGGGCCCGAAGTGGTCCAACGAACTAAAGATGCAGTAGATCTAATCAGAGGACGGTTGGTAGCAGCCCAGGATCGACAAAAGAAATATTCCGACTTAGCTCGGAAAGGCAAGGAATACGAAGTAGGGGACCTAGTGTTCTTGAAAGTGTCACCTTGGAAAGGTTTAATGAGATTTGGGAAGAAAGGAAAGCTGAGTCTCAGATACATTGGACCATTTGAGATCTTGAGGCGGATTGGGGAACTAGCTTATGAGCTCGCATTGCCCCCGAATCTACAGCAGGTGCACAATGTGTTCCATGTTTCGATGCTGAGAAAGTATAATCCGGATGCTAAGCATATTGTCGAGTATGAGCAAGTGGACATGCAACCAGACCTGACCTATGTGGAGCAACCGGTGGAAATCATAGACCGGAAAGAACAAGTGCTCCGAAACAAGGTCATTCAGCTAGTCAGAGTTTTGTGGCAGAACCACAATGTAGAAGAATCCACCTGGGAACTTGAAAGCGCAATGCAAGAGAAGTACCCCCACTTGTTTTCAAACTGATTCCGGGACGGAATCCTTTTAAGGAGGGGAGACTGTAAGAACCCAGATTTTGGGTGGAATTAAAACTTTTATGTATTTAATGATGTAAGAATGAATAGTGGATATGGCTACAATGTAATAATTGATATTTGGGAAAGAATGAATGGAATTCGACTTTATTATGTTTATGTCTTGAAGAATGCTAAAGGGTGACAACATAGGTAAGAATAATCTATCTTCTAAGGGAATAAGATATGGCAACTTCAAGCAAGAGAATACTCTCATGTCATCCAGATCGATAACGATTAATCCAGTAGTTCCGTAAAAAGGTTAAGGAACGATCGAAAGAGAATACGGACAATTATACAACCCTAAGAGAACAAGTAAAGAATACAGAATGAATAGTGTTCTGGTGGGAGTACATAATAATATGAGACGACACTATATAGAAGTATTCGGAACGGATTTCCGAGTTCGTATTAGTGATCCAGGGGGAAAATAAGTGTATGTAAAAGCTGTCGGATTCTGAAAAACCGCACTTTTATTTTCTCCGAGAGTTCCCTGGACACTGATAGCCTTAAGTATTTAACGAATGGATTAAAGGAATATAAAATGGAAAGTTAGAATGAAAGATGGAGAATGAAAGTATTAATATTAAAGAGGATTCCCGGTAAACCCTAATTAGAAATCCGTGAAATATTCTCACGAACGATCAATCGAAACGGGTAATAACCGGACACAGAAACAAGCAGAGGAAGCAAGAGTCTTGTGCAAGCTACTAGTATAAATATCTAGTAACTAAACTAGAAGCAAGGAACTAGCACCTTAGGGGAAGAACTAAGTACTTAGCAAGTAACTACCTAGTTAAGCTATAACCACCATAAAACCAACACATGTCTTGCCATTTGAGCATCCAACACCTCATCACTTTATTAAAGTGACTTTTACAAGATATTATGTTGTAAGTGGATGAGAGTGAAGGAGATTAAAACACAAAAATCAAAAGAACCAAGCAACACTCTCCCCCCCTTGCAAAGAAACCATTCGGCTATATCCATTAATTCCAAATCCAAACTCAACCTTCCCACCATTTTTTGTTCTTGAAATAATTAAGGTGAGTCTTACATTTCATAAAACTTATCTCCTCAAAATCTTAGCTTCAAACTCATCCATTTCCATTTTCAAAAAAATCAAACAAGAGGAGGGTGAATAGTGTTCATCATATACTAACTTTGTTTTCTTGATTTTCCATGGTTGATATAGCAAGCATAATCACTCCTAAGGACCATACAAGGCTTAGTAAGGCTATATCACTATCTAAGGAAGGTATAAAGCTCTTGAAACCCTAACCATTGTTTGAGATTTAAGCATGTTTATGATAGTTATAACTTAGTTATGGTTATGTTAAGATTATAAGCATGATTATGTATGGATTTTTGGATTAATGATGTAAATAGCTAGATGAACGGAAAGGCATTGATTGGCCTCAGTTCATGTATATAAGTCATGTATATGTTGTTTGGGTTGGATGCTATGTTTATGGGAAGATTCGAAATTGATAGATATTCGATTTACAGCCGTTATAATGCCCAATTTTACAATACCATGTTTTGTATGCCATTTTCCATGTCGAACCCCTACTGTCCAGAGACCTTATCTGCCATGATAGGATAGGTAATGTTCTAAGCTTCGTTTTGATATAAAGATCACGTGAAACGGACTTACGGTTTAGGATTTATGACCAAATTACTAAAAGTAGTTCGAATCCGTAAACGAAAGTTCGTAACTGAAATTGAACCCTCGTAAGCTATGTAACGTCATGGCGAATCTTGGTAAATAAATACTAGGGGTAAGAAGGAAGGTGTGAAAGAAAACCATATGTCAAAAAGAGCATTTTTCGATTTATTAAAAATGTTCGAGTCAAGGTTAAACGTGAACGAACCCCTAAAAGACGACTCTTTTATAACTTTGGTAAAACACTTAGAAAACGGGCGATAAAACTCGGAGTATAATATTGGTTCGTAACGATCAACCTTAGAACTCATATGACTTAAGTATGTCCCAAGTATAAGTGCAGTGACATGTCGTATTAACGAACGAATGTCGGGTCGGATCAGTGACAATAAGTAATCCACAAAAAGGGGTATAACGAGATAACTCGAGAACGTGTTTCGATTTAAGTATAACTTAACTTTTAATATGTTAAGTGATTAATCCCGAATGCCTTGGCTATTTATAGATCACCAGGCTGAACCGGGACCCGCTACCACTACCCCTTACCGTACTCGACTACCAGGCAAGTTTCAATTCCCTTCTTTTAGGCTGTTGCTGTGATTGAATAAATATATATATATATGATTGCTGTTATACATATGCCATTGCATGCATGTCTACTTTCAAGTTGAATTGATATACTTGTTCCCTGAATGTTATTGTTGGCTTATAAGCTAGATAGTTATATATCAGTTATAAGCCGGTTATTGTAAGACCCTCATAGAAGGGCGTATACATCTTATTCGTCAAATATAGACCGGGAGTCAATATTTCTTGATATATCGAGATTACCTCGGGAGAAAATATTTAAGTAAATATTTTCTATTATTTGGGCGACGAATATTATTTGAATATTCGTTCGAGACTAATTATTTTAACGATCCTTACTTCAAATAATTATTTGAATTTAACTATTCAACGAATAATATTTCTCAATATTCATTCAGAGTCGAATTGACTATCGACTATTATTTCGAATATTCTTCTAAAGATGAGACTATTAAATGAATATTAATTGGATATTCTTTTAGAATATTATTTTATTAAATAAATATTACTTTTGAATATTCATTTAAGAAATTAAATACTTGATGAATATTATTTTAATATTCATCTGAAGCTTGATTTAATTATCGAATATTATCTCGAATATTCCTTAAGGCTTGGATTACTAAATGAATATTACTTGATATTCATTTAGGATATTATTCATTAAATGAATATTACTTTTGAATATTCATTTAAATTCCTAATTAATTATGAATATTACCTTAAATATTCTTTTCAGGTCTTATTAATTAATGAATATTGTTTTGAATATTCATTTAAATATTTATTTATTCAATAAATATTCTCCTGATATTTCTTCAGGGATTATTTTGAGAAATACTCTGATTAAAGATATTCTTTCATATTCCCAAATATTCTTTCAATATGTTAACTCAATAAATATTCTCTGAATATTTATTCCATACTTAGAATAATCTCGATAAGGTTTATCTTCTTCGATTATTACAGAAAATATTTCGAAGTCATATTATTATTAATCTTATATCAAGAAAGGTTCCCAGACATTATTCTTCTTTGAGTCTATCTCCTTAATAATAAGGGAACCTTACTTGGAAAATGTTATTTATCTAGTCGACTTCCCGGTCATAAAGTATTCCCTTCACCCGCAACTCGGATGCTGTTGACTTATTAAGTCGTTGCTTACCTTCTCATCTTTCGAGGGGTAAGATTACTGGAACAAGTTGATATCCGTTACCAAGTAATAGCTTGGGTGTTATTGGTAAATTTTCCTTTCCAACTAGATACGACTACTTTGTGGAGTCTTATCAACAAGTATTATACTTGGGAAAAGGGGGACGAACGTTACATTCAGAATCATGAATTCTATTTGAACTAGGAGTCGTGTAAGAGGCCGAGTAGCGCCGGTCCATCCCCTTTGGCCCAACCGTTGGCCGGGGAGAGCTAGTAAGGCGGTATACAAGTAAAGCCGTCAGTTCTTCCTTCTACCGGTAGTAAATCTAAATTGAGCTGTACGATCTCGACTGATCATCAAGATTGGAACAGCGGGCGCGGTGAATACTCCATCATTGGTTCATCATCCAAATTTATTTATTTCCTGCAACATGATTACTGTTGGCAGAGTTGGAAAAGTGTCATAACTGGAATTGCAACCTTTTCTTGCAAGTTCCTCTTCTTAATAACAATAAGAATATCTCGCTTACTTTGATGTAGCAGATATTTCTTCAAACAAATACTTTCAGTTACCTTGTAACTTCATCGTTCATAATATACTGGCATATGGTTTAAAAGATAGCTTTGAACTGTTTTAAATTATCGTTCAGTTATATATTTGTTGGTGGGCTTTCGCTCACCCTTGCTTTGTTTATATTATGTCACAACAACAGCTAGGACAGATGGCTCGCGTCAGGCGCACTCGGCGCAAGCAGGTTACCCGACCCACCGGACTACCCGCTGAGATGCTAGCCGCCATTGCTGAGGTAGCATAGTTAGATAGCTTTTGTTTCCTGTTTAACTATATGTATAATTAATGTAATCAACGGCAAAATTTTTAAACCTATGATGTTATCCTTTTGGGATTGTAATAACTTTTATTCGTAAACCCTTTAATGTAAGACTTATTTCAATTTCATCTCTGGGACTATAACTGTTGTGTGTATGAGTGGTAATTATTGTGGGGTCACAGCATGTGATTTATTTATTGTGGACTCAAGTCAAGTATTAAGAATGGATGTAAGACCGTAACCACCAGATCCCTGACCCCGGATCTGGGGGTGTTACAGCCACTGTCCAAATACCAAAGATTCTTTCTGTTTCCCTGCACACATCAACACAAAATCAAGTTGATTTTGGTACCCAAGCTTTTTTGGGTCCTGTCTTGTTAGCCAATTTCTTATCCTTCAAATCCCTTTTAACCGAAGGTTTAGATTGAGTTAAATCAATTTTGACTTTTAGTTTGGGCCTTTGAGAGACAGAATTTAATAGTTGCTCATATGTGTTATAGTTAATGGCATTATTAGGCATAGTCTGTGCAAACATGTTATTCATCATCCATGGTATGTGTGGCATATTGTAGTATGGATTATACATGAATGGCATGTTAGCATATTGACTAGATGCATGAGCAGAGGGAGCATACATATTTGGCATAACATTCACAACAGGCATAGGCATAGGCATATAAGGCACAGAAGCATTCTTAACAGATTTACAGTTGGTAGATAAATTATTAACACTTCCACACTTTACACATTTTTTCCTAGGAGCATTTTTATCAGGTGTGTAATTGTTGTGTTTGTTAATCCCTACCTTACCATTTCTATTCTTTTTCTTGTCCTTAACACCTGACTTAACATTTTCTAGCTTGTCCTTCAATTGCTTGTGGGACAAGTTGCCTATGTTTATTTGTTCAACAGATTTGGTTTTGCTGCACTCTCCAACTACAAAGTTTTTGTTGACAGGTCCATATTGGTTATTTAATTTAGTTAAAGTTGCTTTGCTAACAGGCTTAGGTCTCAAAGAACATTCTTTTTCGACTAAATCACTATCTGAAGCAACTTCCCTATCAACATCTAACTTAGCTTCTGCTAATTTGTGAAAAGAATCAACTCCTTGTATACTGTACATTTCTTCAGTTTTAGCCTTTGATCCCTTCCACTTAGCAATTAAGTATTGTTCCTCTTTTAACTTTTTTATTAAGCACTCTTCTCTTTTCAGAGCCTCAAGTAACTCATTCTTAGCATCCTGGCAATCTCTTTTCATTGTTTCAAAATCAATTAATTGAGTTTCTAACAGAGTATTCCTATCACCTATCTTAGCATTAAGATCTTTAATCTTTTTGTTCTCCTTGTTAAGTGATTTTAATGTGACATGCATGTTGTACAATTCATTAGACATTTCATCAACAATATTGGCACATTCATCTTTGGGAAGCTCAGTTAGATTTGTAGAGTATACCTGGTTGCTTGTTGAACTAGCCACTTCATCAGTTTCTTTTGCCATGAGTGCAAGATTGACAAACTCTTCTTCTGCATCTGAGTCACCTCCAGCTGCCCAATCATCATCTCTTGATACGAATGCTCTCGCCTTTTTCTTGAGAAGGTCAAAGTATTTCTTTTTGTAATCGACAGTCTCAAACTATTTCTTTTCATTCTCAGATTTGGATTTTCTGCATTCATTGGCAAAGTGGCCAGCAATTCCACAGTTATAGCATTTGAACTTTGATCTTTCAACCACATCCTTGTTTGGTTGATAGTTTTT
The DNA here is from genome assembly GCA_036435485.1 of Saposhnikovia divaricata. Lineage (NCBI taxonomy): Eukaryota > Viridiplantae > Streptophyta > Magnoliopsida > Apiales > Apiaceae > Saposhnikovia > Saposhnikovia divaricata. Next base: position 66,821,187 of record CM071598.1, read on the forward strand.
CTTGAATTGCCCGGCTCCTGCTGAATTCTTCTTGAATCTTAGCTTCGAAAATCTTTTTGATAGAAATGCCAAATATTCATCTAGATCTTCAGCTTCATCCTCACTTAATGCATCAGGTTCTTCAATCATCTTGTTTTTACCTTGGCTAATTGCAGCTCCACCTTCCCAAGTTCTTTGACTTGGTGTGGCTTCTTTATTCTTCATCTTCTCTCCATCTTGGTTTGTTGGAATATTGGCTACCAAAGCTATATTTCCACCTTTCTTCTGGCTTTTCTCAATTTCTTCATCTTGTTGCAACTCGAGCATATAGGTCTTTAAAATTCCATACAGTCTCTCAAGTGTAAAATCTTTGTAGTCTTGAGAGTTTCTCAACGAGACTGTAACTGGCTTCCATTCCTTAGGAAGAGATCTCAGAAATTTTAAGTTGGAGTCTTTGACTTCATATGTTCTCCCGTACAACTTCAGGCCATTCAGTAGTTTCTGAAATCTACTGAATATATCTGTTAAATTTTCTCCAGAATTATAATGGAAGTGTTCATACTGTTGTATGAGGAGTTGCATCTTGTTCTCTCTGACTTGTTCAGTTCCTTCACAGAGTGTTCGAATAGTGTCCCACACTTGCTTGGCCGTGGTGCAGTTGATGACATTGTCGAACATGTCTTGATCAATACCATTGAACAGTATATTCATGATCTTTTTATCCTTCTGGACTTCCTCTTTGTCTCCATCTGTGAATTCTGCGGATAATTTGGGAATAGGCCTTCCAGCAACTCCAGTTCCTGCTGCTTCTCCAACTGCAGTGTTGGCCTTCATAGGAATATGAGGCCCTCTCTCTAAACAGTTTACATAACCTTCATCAATAGATAAGAGATGTAAATGCATCTTTACTTTCAAGGGAAAGTAATTATCTTTGTCAAGAACTGGTATTCTCACGCCTGAATCCTTCATTCCCATGGTGGTGATCTTTAGACTTCTTGTATGCTAGAAGCTTGCTTTGATACCAATTGTTAGGTCCCAAAGTATCGTAGAAGGGGGGGTTGAATACGATACTATAAAAATAAAAATAATTCCGAGAATGTATCTTTATTGATAATAAACTCGAAGGGGTGTTACAACTTATAATCCAATGGATTAGCTTCAAAATTAGAACACTCCTAAGGATAGTTTAGGCACGAGGACCTTCTACCCGACACTGCCTGAAAGTGGGCTAAGCCGACTTTCCTACTAGACGGACTATCTAGCAGCTTACACAGAAAATATATGAGAGAGAAGAGAGAGTTGTGTGTTGAGGTGTGTTTTGAAATGAAATACAACAGGCCTATTTATAGGTTATAGAAAGTCACTATGCAGTTAATATACGTAACTGATTACGTATATTAACCTGCCTAATTTCATTCTGCTAACTTTCAATAACCACCTGCCGAATTCTTCCTTCCTGCTTTTCAACCACTGCATTTTCAATTTCAAAGTCTTACTTTGATTTTTAATACATGTGGGCCCCACATGTTCCCTACTTTATGAATAGTACTTTTGGGTACTATTCACATGAATAGTAACTTCGGTTACTATTCACCCGGTGTGAATAGTGATTCCGGTGAATAGTAAATTTCGGTGTGAATAGTAATTCCAGTTGAAATAGTGATTCCGGTTACTATTCATTTTCCTCTTATTTTTGACATCCTTAAATATTCAGCTTCTGAAATGGAGGATATCAACACTGCTCTCAATCATACCTCTTTATCAGTTTTTCTGAGTTAGATACTTCGATTCCTTTGTGAAAATGTTGACGCCTAGTGCAACTGGTCTGGTTCACAGACGACTAACATTCACTCGTGGTCTTCGTATCATGTCTTTAAGAATACTGCCAAGAATTGTGTAACCATAAAAACTTTATCACTTGAAGTGGCTTTGTAGGTGTGGATTTCGCTTGTCGGTTATTTTGTTGAGTTGATTGTGCTGCTCGGCATTAGCTCAATTCTTGGCGTGCAAATTCGGGAGTTGGATTTGGGCAAATATGATGGTGCCCCCGATCCTCGTTGCTTATTTTTAGGGAAGTTTTCTTTCACTTTATTTCTCCCTCATTTTTATTTGTCATGCATGAGGACATGCCTTGTTTTAAGTGGGGGAAGGTTTGTTTATGTTTATCATTGTAGTATAGTATATAGCTAGTATTAGTACTATCTGTTGTTTTATTTGATGTCCGTTTCATTTTCTTTGGGAAATGAGCTTAGTCGTGAACGTGTTTACTTGTTTGTAAAATTTAAGACATTGTGAGCTTGTAGTCTTGTTTTCTCCTATTTTTTGTCTAACATTACCAAGTTGATGTGAATCTATAAGTTTGATGCACCTTTTTTGCACACACTCACTTAAAATGGCATGAAAAGTCTAGATTGTTGTAATTAAATTGTGGGCATGACGATTATCTCTTAGAATGCATGGAATCAAATCGAGAAGATGTTATTACAACTTAAACCTTGTGAGACCTTGAACGATGATTCTTTTACTTGTGTGTTTCTCCCTCTTTATGTATGTTTGTTGCTCTAGGGCTTGCATTAAACCTTCATTCATGGATGCACCATAATATGGAAATTCTATTTAGGATAACCTTTTTTTTCCGGCCTTTTTAGCTTGTGAACCATGAAAATAATCCCTAGCATATATCCATATTTTTCTTCGTCACTTTCTCCTTTTATACATGAGTCAAAGCCAAATAATTCACTCTCGACCTAGTTGAGCTAGTTGAGTCTTGGAAAGAATTGATTGATGAGCATGTGAATTTGAAGAAGTTGTGAAGAGGAAGGATTGTAATTATTGTAAGTGGGAACTAGTTTGATGTGTATATCTAGATGTGGTTCAAAGTTCTTTGTAGTATTTCTTTATGTTATGCATTCCCTTTGCTAAAAAAATAATAATAAAGGTGATGTAACAAAAAAAAAGAGAGAAATAAAAAAAGCAATAAATCTTTGTACTTTATTTTGTTTCAATTTTCTTGGTAAATGTGGTTGTGTTTTGTAATTGTAAATGAGTGAAGACATTCTTTAGTTTGAGAATTTGGTGGATGAAGCGAGCAAGCGTCATTTTGACTCAACTAGCGAGACTTTTACACCTTCCTTGAACTTAAATTTTCACACCTTCACCCAAGCATCATTACAACCCATTTTATGAATTCCTTGTTTTTGGTGCAATCTGGAATTTAGGTGAACATGCAAGGTCAAGTAGAGCGCATGCATTTAGACTTGGAGTTGAGTGAAATCTCTAGCCCATACTTGTGTGATACATAATTGAGAGATGTGAGATTTTTCACCATACAATTTCATCTTCTTAATGCGAAGCCATGTATGCTTTGTGTTAATCTTGTCTAGTGTTCACGATTGAAGTGCATTCATTCTAGCTTTAATGTCATGGTTACATTTTGCACAAGGTGTGTTATCTTGATTCTTGAATTGGTTGTTAGCTCGTTTTAGTGGATGACAAGGTGAATAGCTCTATATGTTTGATTTTAGTTACAAGTAGACGGCTCGGGCATGTGAGTGTAGTAGTTAGTTTAATTAGTAGGTATTGTTAGTTTTTTGTTTGTTAGTGATTTTTGTGATTTTGTGGGTACATCATCTATAAACCCTCACGAGACCTCACTCGTCCACTAGGGCTACCTAGGGGTTCCAAGAGCTTGTTGCATATGCCAAATGCAACCTTGATCACCTACGGAAGTGGTACTAGTTAGGAGTATATGGTGTTGTTAATATTATTTTGCTCGGGACTAGCAAAGTTCAAGTGGGGGAAGATTTGATAACGTGTATTTTATACACATTTTGTCATTTATTCTCTTGCATTTTTGTTAGTTCCGAATGTTGTTTTATCGTTATTAATTATGTTTTTCATCTTTCAGTGCATCATGCTTAATTGTTGAAAAGATGGCTTATTTGGGGCATGAAAGCAAAGATTATTCAAGAGGGAAGTTAGAAGATGAAAGCTCGCGATGTCGGGAGGTGTTTAATGTATCATCTTGAAGATTATATCTCGTACGGGCTACTGTACGGCCGTTCGACAGGCCGTTCAAAGGTGCAGATTTCTGTAAGGGCAGCTGTACGGCCGTTCAGCAGGCCGTACAGAACCTGCTGTGTATTAAATGAGAAGGCTCATGACATAACATATATCATATACCTACATCTTATTTTTCTTCTAATCTAGCCTCTTCAAGGATAAAATTAGGGTTAGTCAAGTATATAGAAAAACATCAATTACTCATAATCTAGCATTGATTATGAGTAACTAACTCCATTTATTTGGCTCAAGGAGGAATTCTTGTACTAAACCCCCTTCAATTTAAGTAAGATCTATTTCACTCTATCTTGAATTCTTGAGTTGTATTGTTTATGATTTTGCTTAGAGAATTGTAAGTTGCTTCAATTTGCTCTTCTTGTAATATCAATTGCTAATTGTTTGTGCTAATCCGTAATTGTTAGTACATTCATTATAGTAGCACAAGTTTAGTGTACCTAAATTCTCGAGATTCAAGTGCAAATACCTAGGTTGAGCTTCTCATCCTTGGGTTTGTCCTAGCCTCTCTTTGTTTAAATTCCTTGACTTGGTTAAATTGATAGTGCTTCATTATTGGTTGCTATTGTCAAGAGAGCTAATTTATGTGCTTCACTAAATTAGTGTTTTTAGAAGAGAAATAAGTGATTGTGTGCTTCACCAATTATCTTGGTTAGGTAGAGTTGGATATATTTCGCTTGTTGGGTTGAAGTGCTTGAATTGCCATTATCCTTGGGTCAAATATCCCTATAACTTGCTAATTCACTCATTGTGTTGTGTTGGTAACTTTGGATGTTTGTCATTAACATAGTTGTATTTCTATAGCAATTTATTTCTTGTATTCAAGGTGTTCGATAAAACACCTCAACCAAATCCAAACCCCCCCCATTTACACATTTCTAGATTGTAAGAGATAATCTACTCGAAACCAATATTAATAGTCCTTCCCCGTGAACGAACTACGAAAAATACTACCTTCACATGTCTTTAAGAATACTGCCAAGAATTGTGCAACCATAAAAACTTTATCACTGGAATCTTTTGGCCCTTCAACTGAATCATCTGTACATCTTATTTTTGTCACTGAGGCTTGATCATTTTAATGAACTTCTTTCAGCGACTTGATCCTTGTTGGTACCTGTTCTTCAAATTTCACGATCCCTGTATAGAGTTTATTATTTATCTTTTATCCTAGTTGAGTTATATATGTCCTCTATTACATATCACATTTTTATGCTTTACAGTATCCTTCATATAATGACTTGTATGGATTTATCGGAGACCCAGTTCAAATAGTGGGACGGGTGAAGCTCCCAATTAAGCTGGGAATGGAACCCTATGTTGCTACTCAGGTGGAAAATTTTATGGTTGTAAACAAGGATATATCCTATAACGCAATTATTTGCATACCATTTTTTAAGGAGATGCGAGTGGTAACTTTTATATACCACCTCTCAATGAAGTTCCCAACTCCTAATGAAATTGGATGCTTACAAGGATGTCATTCAGATTCGAGGGAATGTCATAATAAGGCCCTGCATTCTGCTGAGTAGGCTTCAAAACACATACTATTGGTGGATGGAGGTATGACTGATAATTGTTACCAGAATCTAGGGTCTCCTAAAAAATTGAATGGCGAGTCCTCCCAACAGAAGGGGGAACGTTTGGAAAGGCATCTTGCAACACAATTTTGATTGTTCAACATCCAGATGAAGATCCTTATATGGATGTTGCTTCTTTTTCGGGGGTAGGTGCCCATAAGGAGGTGCTTATGCTGGAGGTACCCCCACTGAAAATTTTTGATGGTAATGACACTATGGTTGAGGGTATTCTGGAAGAAGTCAATGATAACGACTTTGAAAGTGTTGAATCTATTTAACAACCACTGGCAGTGGTACCTGAACCAATCCAGGTGGAAAAAAAAGGGGACCTGATGGAAATTGATTTGTACCCAAGAATGCTAGAATATGAAGAAAAAACTGGTCCAGCTGGAGATACTATATCTTAGTAGATGTAACTAATCCTTGCAAAGAGCTGAAGGTAGGGAAACAGTTGGAGCTAAACATGCACGAAGCCTTGGAGGTCTTTCTTAGAGAAAACTTGGATGCCTTTTCCTGGAGGAAGATGCTAGGCATGTGCATCACCCGCACAGGCAAAGACATCCATGTTTTCTTTAAGAAAAGCCACCAAGGCTTCATGCAAGTGTAGCTCCAACTATTTCCCTACCTACATCTCTTTTCTAAGATCAGTTACATCTACTAAGATAGATATAGTATATGGAGCTGCGCTAGTTTATTCTTCAGATTCTAGCATCCTTGGGTCGAAATCAATTTCCATCAGGTCCATTTATATCTCCACCTGGGCTGGTTCAGGTACCACCGTCCATGGCTACTCAACAGATTCAACACCTTCAAAGTCATTGTCATTGATTTCTTCCACAATAACCTCAACCATAGTGTCATTACCATCAAAATTTTTCAGTGGGGGTGCCTCCAGCATAAGCACCTCCTTATGGGCACCTTCCCCCAAAAAATAAGCAACATCTATATTAGGATATTCATCCGAATGTTGAACAATCACAATCGTGTTGCAAGATGCCTTTCCAAGCAGTCCCCCCTTCTGCTGGGAGGACTCGCCGTTCAATTTTTTAGGAGGCCCTAGATACCGGTAACAATTATCAATCGTACCTCCATCCACCAACAGGAGGTGTTTCAAAGCTTGCTCAGTAGAGTGCAGTGCCTTATTATAATATTTCCTTGAATCTGACTGACACCCTTGTAAGCATACAATTCCATTGGGAGTTGGGAACTTCTTTAAGAGGTGATATATATATAAGTTACCATTTGCATCTCCTTCAAAAATGGCCTGCCAACAATTGCGTTATAAGATATATCCTCATTCACAACCATGAACTCCGTCACCTGAGTTGCAACATAGGGTTCCATTCCCAGCTTTAAAGGGAGCTTCACCCATCCCGCAATTTGAACCGGGCCTCCGGCAAATCCATACAAGTCATTATATGAAGGATGCATCTCCTATCGAAGAGTCCCATCTTTCGGTTGGTGCTATAGGCTATAATATTGCACGAGCTTCCGTTATCCACCAGAATTCGATGTACATTCATTCCCCCGATAGTAAATATAACCACCAATGCATCATTGTGCGGGTGATGCACATGCCTAGCATCTTCCTCGGTGAAGGTCATGTCAGCAGCTTCATCTCTAAACAGCTTCGAAGGCCTTTCAGCAAAATGACACATTTTTTAGGGGACTGCCTCTAGCCTCTCAAGCAAAATACTTCATGGACTTTCTACTCATACCTCCAACATACGGACCTTCAATGATTGTACGAATACTTCCTGCCTTTACATTACAATCATCTCAACATCTTTCTTTGCCTTCTCTTCCCTATACTTCTTCGCCTCCTGAGCTACAAATTATGTGAGGTACACTTTTCTAATCAGGTCCTCAGCATGGTCCTTCAATTGCCAACAGTCAGTAGTTTCATGTTCATTTGCATCATGAAATGCACAGTATTTTCCAAGATCCCTCCTCCCTGGAGGACCAGTTCGAGTTTGTTTTTGGAACATCCCAACCGTATCACCAACTTCAAAAACATGCTCAAGTGGAGCTGCCACAGGGGTGTACTCCGTGTATCTGTTATAGTCCTTCAAGGGTGGATGCTAATACCCTCGGTGAGAGGTGCTATATTTTCTCTTCGAGTAGCTTTCCTTTTAGTTGAAGGTCCATGATAAGAGGTACACATGTTAACACTCCTCTCCTTCGGGCTGTAGGACCTATTTTTTTTACCCCTGCTCCATGCACTAGTGCTGTTGTCCTTCCTCAAATTAGCCAAAGACTCCTCAACAACCTTGTGAGTCTCAGCACGAGCATAAAAATCAGCTAGCGTGGTTGGCTCCTCCTTTTGGAGCTCCTTCCAAAAATCAGTTCAAGGTCTTACTCTAGCTATCAAAAAATTCTTGTAAGTCTCATTCGTGGCCTTTCTTACCTTTGGTACCTCCGCATTAAAATGCTTGAAATACTCTCTCACAGTCTCATTTTCCCTTTGCTTAATATTTGTCAAAGTGTTGGCAAGAGGTGCAAATGCAACCGTAGCTCAGAACTGGGTCACAAAGAGCTCACCCATCTGCCTCCAAGAGCGAATTGAGTTAGCAGGCAACCTCTTAAACCACTGGTGTGCATTGTTCCTCAGTATTGATGCTAACAGCTTGCATTTAGTGCGATTCATGACCTGATAAACCTCCATTTCAGTACTAAAGTGACTGAGATACTTCACTGGATCTGTGTCCCATCAAATTTCAAATCACTTACCCCTCTATATTTAGGTAGGAGGGGTGAATCACGCACCTTCTTAGTAAAAGGTGAAGCTACAGCCAAACTAGACTCTGGCTTTTTCTCCGTCTTAATTTTTTCCTGAGCTTTCCTCTAATCTACTACCTTATAGTTCATATCCTCCCCGGCTGAGATATAGTCCTCACCTTCATCAGTTTCATCATTTGAATCTTCATTCTGTTTATGAGCTAAGCTCTCTTGAGAACTGGAGCTCCCATCATCCCCAGGTGCTGATGGGGGTTTGGTGGACCTGGACCTCCTATCATACGTTCGTCCTTCAGATTGAGGCTTCTCCCTTTTATGGCTCCTTAAGCCCTTCGACTGCGACCTTTCATTACGGTCCTCTCCAGCAGATTTCTCCTTAGTCTCATTCAACACATGTCGCAGGTCCTTGTTATTAAGCTTCTTCCCCATTCGGTCAAAAACGCCCACTCTCCTTGTCAGCGAATCTACATGACCTTCCTTTTCTTCCCAGTATGGCTTCTCCTGGTCTGTTTCCACATCAGAAAAATTATTTTTGCGAGCCTCCTCCTCTGACTCATGATCCTTGATTTCAAAATCGAGATTTACTGGTGTCACCTCCCACCTCCTGGCTTGCTGTTCCGACGACCTTCATTTTTTTTGCCACTTTTTCATTTGTGCAGATTTCTTTTCCAGTTGAACAATCCTTTCACGCATGTGTTGAAGGTGATCATGGATGTCCCTATTTGTTATTTTTCCTTCAGCATTTGCCTCATGTTCAGGACCACTGCCCCTTGTCGTTCGCTTATGGTCGGTCGTATCTGACATTCTTTCACAATCCAAGTTTCTAGGTGAGAAAATGCCCTCCTTCTAGCACCAAAAATGTTGTGATGAAAATTTGTTAAATATTACTTAAACCATTCCAGTAGGGTTCCCTAACCTCCATGAGCCTAAAATTAAGTCCATTACAAATTTTGGGCACACCAATAATTACCGTGATTTCTTAAGGGAAAATCAAAGATGGTATATGGAATATCAATTATTAAGCAAATAAATGATTGAATTACAGAATATGTCAATTTTTTGTAAAAGGGAAAAAGGTATACTGACGATTTTCATAATGAATCGACTAATTTAAAGCTCTAAGGTATGGATTTTTAAGGTCGTTCAATCTATAAAGTAGGATATATAAACACTATAATGTCCTTAATGATAAAAGGCATGAAATGGTGGTGTATTACTTACATGTATGTGTGTTCATCTATTTGATATATAAGGGTGTGCGGATGTGAGAGCAAGATAAAACACGCAATTAAAGAGAAGCAGAAGAAAAACAAAGGGTGAAGATAAAATCGTACCTTGAGTTGATTTAGAGATTGGAGGTCACCGGAGTTTGGAATCGTTGCTGAATGCTTCGACTGTGTGGATCTTTGAGCGGGGAGATGAATGGGTGTAGGTGAAGAGAGTTTGTATTAGGGATAAAATAAGTGAGAGATGAAAAGGTTTTGATGTTATATAGGGGGTTATGGCATATTTAAAAAAAAGAGGAGGAAAGAAAGAGTAATTATAATTCTTTTTGGGATATGAAACGAGAGGGGATGGATGTACATGTGAAGCATGACTCCCGATAGGAATTGGAAAGTCCCATTATAATTTTGATTACCATGATTTTATTTGGCAATTATTTTGAGTGCATGAAGTGTTTGTTATAAAAATAATAAGTTGGTCTATCTTTCGGATAAATGGAGTTTTTTAAAGCTAGGAATTTCTTGGCAAGAGCTTTGAACGGTTGAACCTGCCTCTTACTGTTGAAGGGGTTTTTTGGATTTTTTAGAAATGGATATTGTGAAATATTTAATTGAAAAAGGATCTTAAAATTTGTTAAGATTTTTGTTGCCACAGTGCAATTAATTTATTTGGGAAGGTATGGAAATTTGTGGTAGAAAGTTATTCTTTTGCAGCTAGACATGGTGACGTAGTTGTACCTGAAGACAAGATGGTAAGGTTCATATTGCATTAAAAGGCCACAAGGAACCGGGGTAGTTGTTGTGCCCAAAATTTGTAATGGACTTAATTTCAGGCCCATAGATATTAGGGGGCCCAATTGGAATGGTTTAAGTAGTAATATTTAAGGATTTAACTGTGGGGGTTCCAATATGGAGGTATGGTTATAGCGGTAGCTATGGACATGCAGGTACGATTGTGGCTCCACCTCTATCTTCCAGGACCGTTGTTCGGATAAGGATTATCCCCTAAATTTTAGGAGCAACGAGTTATCCCTTTATAATAGTTTATTTCGTGGAGGACTATGTTCCTAACATGATAAATCCTATATTATATAGGGTCACGTTCCGCTGAGAACAGATATTAGCGTGAGAACAGTGAAAACACAATTGTTCTGCAGCAGAACAATACAATAATGAAAATGTGCAAAATATGAAAAACAATTGTTTTTCACTTTTTAAAGGAGTGCAGAACAATTGTTCTCACTCTTCTCATATAAAAACTGTTCTCACCTGAATCATACTGTATATATATATATATGCATAAAGATGTTTATATACATTTATGGATAGGTTTTAGGTGGAGTCGGACTCTATTAGTCGGATGATTGAACCCAAGATCAAGCTTATTAAGAAGGCAAAATCTATCAATTTCGTGACTTGATTAGCAAAAAAGGAGTTCATAACCTAGAAGAACTACATTAGGGATGGATTCCTATAAATAGGATATGTAGGCAATTGGCAAGGGATTCAATTATTCACTCATTTTGCATACAAGACACGTGTAACCTTCGTGTAACCTTAGTGATATATTTATGGGCATATTTGGCCGGAATTCATAGTCAATTCTGTCCGGTGACCTTGCTGATTCAACCCTTTAAACGCTATTTTCCATTATCAGGTTTAACTGCCAAGTTTCACTTATGGCTTGTGGGCCTGATCTTCTATCCGAAAACCAAGGATAGACCTAGTTGTTCCGGCAAAATTTACTATGGATGTTGTGACAGATTTTCATCACAACAGTAGCTAAAGACTTTTATTAGTTAATTTTTATTTATTCGAAAATAAACTCCAAAATATTTTGATCATGAACACTATATTTTCGGTTCACATCATATTTGTGCATAAGGAGAATAAGAGTTAAAAGTTTAGCTATCATATAATTTGGAATTGTTCTTTTTTTTTTCGCTAATTGGAATTGTTCTTTTAAACCTTCTTTATGGGTGGATATACATTGTTTATATCATTAATAGCAACGTCATGTCTTTGTGGCCAGGTGCGGACTATAGTGAAACCTCAAAGGATATTCTGAAAGCAGCATCGAATGATATGGCTGCTGTGACAAACATTCACTCTGTGGTGGCGTCTCCTGCCAATAGCGGGCTGTAGATGAAAATAGTACTTACTGTCGAAATGTTGCTATGAGGCATTTTTCTGATTTTCCTTTGTTACATTACTTGCAAACAAGTAGAATGATTATATCTGTTGATAAACCATTATGTTGAATAATTTGAAGAGAATATAACCATGGTTTCATGCTAATTAATTTGTTCTAGTTGATCGTATCTTAAGTATCCACAACTGAGATTAGTCTGGATTTAAAAGTGCAGCGATTTCAACATTTTATAAATAAGTAGCACAAGTTAATGAGTAGCGCAGAAAAGACTTTTATGCTCATGTTTATCATGTCGAAAGCTGGAAAAATTAAAAAAAAAAAAAAAAAAAACTTTGTTGCTTAGCAAAAAAAAAAAAAAAAAAAAGGAGACACTGTATTGCTACACCATGTATGTGAAACAAAGAATATCGTGGCATTCATTAAGAGTAATGTATTGTGGCAGGCTGGCAGCAAGTCCTGAACAAATGTTTACAATAGCAAACATGCCACGAATGTTTAGCGCGGCAAGACAAAATACATCAAAAATCCTAATCCTAGCACGGGAAGTGTAACTAAATCCTCCTGGATTCAAAAAAAAATAATAATAATAAACGCCTAACATGTATTACCGCACTTAATATACGCGGCGAGTTTGCTACAACAAACACTTGCCAGGGATCACGACACATGGATTGTAATTTGTACCTAGCAGAAAAGGCCAAAGCTAATTGATAAAGGGAACAAAACTGGTTGCTACTTGTTAAACTCTTATCTAAGGCGTTAATGAGAAGGAGTGAATATATTTCACGTAAAATATGGTTTGTTTAGTAAATCTTTCACTGGAGAAACACGCTTCCTTTGAAAGACCAGGGAATGTAATACTGCAGATCAGCAAAACTAACCAACCAGCCACATGAAGAAAGTACACCAAAGAGAGAGTGACACCAAAGCACAAACATAACAGCAGAGCATAATCACAGAACACTCGCTTTCACCTTTGCCGAACAACTGCATCATGGTGCCTGTCACACGGAACAAACAAGTTCAACACCGTTAAAGATTTGTTCTTTTGTATTCTCTAGAAATTAATGAAGCCAAATAATTTGTGTGATTGCCTAAATAATATAAAGGCAATGACTAATGAATGTACCTATGTTCATGGCGGCAGGTGGAAGTGCAAACTGAAGCAGAAGGACAAACTGGTATAAGGGGTCTGCCTGCACCAAATTCAAACGCACTGCAGCTTTTACCACGCCAATGCCTATTGAAGGTAAAACAAGATAACGAGCTACTATGATGCCTATGATCATGAATTTTGGTGTTCCTGATGTTCGTAAACCTAAACAAAACTCCAAAGTATTAGATGCTTTGATTGCACAGAGAAATTTCATCTGCAACTAAATCGTACAGATGTTACCTTTCAGAAGGTTTGCTCCAATTATCAGAGTGAGAAGTGGGATGGCTCCATCCCTGCATGTGGTCCAGTACATTTGAAATATAATTCAACAACAAAAGTACACTAAACAAAAAGTTGCCATGAATGGGAAATCCCAGTTCATACTACGACGACCATTAATATGAAACTACTCAAAAATTAAAATGTCAAAATTCAGAATAAATGTAGCTCACTTTGTTTCAAACACAGTTGGCATCTTATCTCTAATAAAAAGGAGAAAAGTCTGTCATTTATTCAGTCTTGAAACATTTTTTTTTTGTTTAAATTTTTGAAAAGACAAGCATCTAGCTCAGTTGATAGCACTCGTCTTGATAATGCTTAAAGTTTTTTTTTTTTTTTGGACAGATGTCTCGGACGGTTCTGGCATGTGCCATACATAGTACAATCTCCAGAGTCATACAGGTTAAATCATTTAGTAGTTCTGAGTAGACTGCGATGACAAATTAAAAAAAAAAAAAAAAAAAACCATCTATCAGTTTCGTTTTCCTGGGTTCCATATTTCTCAATTTTAGAGTAATGTAAGTGCTACTCGGGCTGAATCTTTTGCAGGTTTAACACTATTAAATTAAACATTTGTACAAACTATGATTATTGCATCAAATGTGAAGCATGAAAGTCTTTACCCCTCTACAAAAGTCAAATTACCAACTGATGGGAGTAATAGCAAGTCGATCCTGGCTTAGTTCAAAATTAGCAACCACAACACTGAAATATGCCAAGAGCTATTAGCCTACTACAGTTGTTTTCTTCTTAGATCCTAGTGCTCCAGTACGTGTCTCAAATTTCAAAACCTTAAATAAATCTAATGTATTCAAGAAAGAAATGTGGTAGAGAATTCACCCGAGTAACATAATAGAGTCTTCAATCACGTGGAGGGTGTTAGAGTATATGTTATGTATGCATGAGTCTCCACTATCCAATAGCACTACCGATCCACTACTACTTGTTCCTATAGTGCAGTCCACACTTCACACTCCACTGCAGTCCACATGCTCCCATGATGCAGCACCATCACTCCACTCCACTGCAGTCCACATGCCTCCATGTTCTACACCATCACTGCAGTCCCATGTACAAGTATATGGCTCTATATAAAGCCTCATTAACTCTCTCATGTAATGATCCAAGTATTCACAATGTAGTCCTTTGTATTCTCCTAATAGTGTTAATGTTCTTGTGTCAAGTCCATTACTATCTCCATCTCTACATACTCTTATCTACTTCATCATTGCATATTATAATTCTAACATGGTATCAAGAGCCTCTTCTCTAACGAGCTAAGATCCTCACGTTTCTTCCGCATTAATAATTTTCTGCATTTTCCTTCTCCTCCCCACTTCTCAAATTCTAGTGCAGCAGCAGCCTCCTCCTTTGCTTGTCGAGCCTTGGCTTCAAGTCACGAGCTGCTTCTTCGGCCTGTCTATCTCAGCTTTTGCAGCTTTTCTTTCACGCAATGCAGCTACCTTTCTGCTCATATATCAAGTTCATCTCCTGCTCCATATCCAGAATTTTTTTTTTCCCACATTTCTACCAACTGATCCAGAATCATCAGCATCAATCAGAAATTCTTGTTCTTCGATTTGTTTTTCCAGAATTTTAGCTCTTCTCAGTTCTTCCTTGGCCTCGACAAGCTGCTTCATCTGAACTGTTCCGTGGCCTTTGCTCTCAGAAACAACATTCAGCAACCTAAGATACTGATCTCTTTCCTCAGGATACTGCACCATTGATTTTACCACAGTCCGCACCATGGACTTTACCACAGTCGGCACAAACAATTAAATTTTCGTTGTTTTATTTTGCAGATTTTTCAAGCATGTCTATAGCTGTTTTGGCATGTAGATAGCTTCACGTCCGGCAAGTCTATAGCTGTTTTTACGGCAAGTAGATAGCTAGTGTGTTTTGGAAAGCTTCCCTCTGATCTCTCTCTAAGCTTTATCACTAAAAAAAAACTGCATACTCTTGTATTTTCAGGGTGATTGTGATGATTAATTCCAGCCCTTATGAGCCTTGTGTGCTCCGCTCCGAAGTGAGCCTTTTATGCCCAAGATGGCCGATATATTATGAGCTTGTAATGCTCCGTTTGTTGCCCGAATTGACTGCGGTCTCTCCGTTCGTTGCTCATGTTGGTTGGTTGTCATTGTTATTCAAGCCAAATGTTTCCGTTTCTCTCCCACATTCGTCTTGAGGGGGGATGTTAGAGTATATGTTATGTATGCATGAGTCTCCACTATCCAATAGCACTACCGATCCACTACTACTTGTTCCTATAGTGCAGTCCACACTTCACACTCCACTGCAGTCCACATGCTCCCATGATGCAGCACCATCACTCCACTCCACTGCAGTCCACATGCCTCCATGTTCTACACCATCACTGCAGTCCCATGTACAAGTATATGGCTCTATATAAAGCCTCATTAACTCTCTCATGTAATGATCCAAGTATTCACAATGTAGTCCTTTGTATTCTCCTAGTAGTGTTAATGTTCTTGTGTCAAGTCCATTACTATCTCCATCTCTACATACTCTTATCTACTTCATCACTGCATATTATAATTCTAACAGAGCAATCAAATTCAAGTCCGCAAAAGTTAACGCTATAGAGGGTCATTTCATTCGTCTTCAAGTTGCCTATCTTCAAGTTCCAAGTTGAAGGTTTCCATTGCATTCCCACCTTCAACTTGAGGGGGATGTTAGAATATGTGAAGCAACCCATAATATCAGTTGTGACCACATGCACTCATCATCTCCACATGTTCTCCCATCACCTCATGTTCTCCCATGTTCTCAGCACCATCACTAGGACAGCACTGCAGTCCCATGTTCTCATGTTTATTATCTAGTCTCCTCTCCATCATATGCTGTCTCTACAGTCTCTATATAATGCATCATTAGTAGTAGTTTAAGCATTAAGCCTATTCACAATGTAGTCCTTTGTATCCTCCTGGTAGTTATACAAGCTTGTAACATTATTGTTCTTATGTCAAGTTATTATCTACTCATCTATAATCTACTGTTTTCATAACTCTATTAGAGGGGAGCAGAATCACCGATCATCGACTTTCTGAGCGGAGGTATGAGTCCAACTATGAACCCAATAATCTGTTAACAAGAAGCATTTTTTCTCTTTCAGTTTTAGAACAAGTCCACTTTGTAATGCGTTTAAGCTGAATGCCAAATATATTACATATGATAAAAATCATAGTAGTTCGAAAGAGGAAATGTTAGACACAATTAGTAACCATAAGAATTAGGATCTTACTGCTCCGTTAGTTGAAGGGGCAAACAACTTCTTTAGATTGAGCTTCCCCATGAGCTCCATTACGTGCTGCTTTATTCTACATGTGAATGCCAACTGCCAAAATATCTAATTAGGAGTAATTATCGAACAGCTAGTTGGTGTTCTATGGTTATGCTCATTCACCTGCAAGGTTAAAACATCTAACGAGGCCGGACCTTTTTTATTTGGTGGCAATATCCATGGCAAAATGACCATCTAATTTATCAGGATCTTCACTTTTCTTCGTTGACATGTTATAGGATATATATAGTAAACTGATTACTAAGTTGGCTGCTAATGTACTGCTACCTTAAACTTCTAGAACTTACATATCAACAGATATTTTGGAAGTAAAAACAATCACGTTAGAATTTAGATTTAGCAGTTTTGAGAGATGCGTCACATTTTTAATAGGAACTTACATTAATAAAATAACAACCTTTTTCAAGAAGTTGCCTGCTTGTATGTAACTTCAAGAAAGTCTTACGTTATTAAACAAGTGTTCTACATTATTAAACTGATGAACCAAACCGAGCCTGTTAATTGTTATCGTAGACTTGTAATTCAAGTTTTCAGCCAGAATTTTGGTTAGATTTAAATCGATCATGAAGACACGTAGGAAATCATGATCCATCCTAGGATTGTGTAGGCCAGTGCAAAGCCATGATTAACTAGGAAGTGGGACACCTATGCAACCATTTGGTTAAGTACACGCTAAATTATAAATATACTAGCAAGGGGCACCAAAATATGAAAAGTTGTGGTTGAGCTTTCCATGGCGAAGAGGTACTAATAAAAAAGTGTACAAGGATAACCAAAATAATATTCAATAAATAACCTGATGTTTCACATCGAATCTGGTTGAGGGCAATGCATCTGCATGGTCTTCAGACTTACCAAAGCTTGTTGGAAAACATTGAGCTTCGATGATAAGACTCCCTTGTTCCGCAATATTTGGTTCCATTGTGCATTCATTGACAGAGTTGTCGAATACTTCTGGAATCTCTTGTATAGATAACCTTAATATATTGTATACATAAACCCATAAATAAACCGCTCCTATCTGCAATGCAACAATCACCACATGGTAAGATTGTATGAAGTACCTGGTTATACCAAGTCACGTGTTCCTTATAAACATGTATTTTAGCGTATATTTGCTCAGTGCTTTATTGTCTCAATTAAACCTGTATAGTTGTACTGATTATAAAGCATTATAATATATCTTATTGTTTCAGCTGATCCATATATGTGTTACAAATCATGGTATGAGCAAAGTGGTTGTCATCTTTAAAAGTTCTTCGCTGGGATCACTGCCCGCTACTTTCCAAAAATTATTCACTAGCAGAACAGGGATATATACCGCCATTGAAAGTGAAACATAAGTCAATCCATACGATTTACATGTATAACGATCTCCAAATGGATTTCCCTTCTCTTTGCAAACTGCTGGGACAATAATTATGAGAATGGCACCAAGGTTTCCTGTATTCACCATAGGAACAACATATTATGAAAGAAGCACAGTGAATATTGTTGTACTTCCTGCTTCTTGCATGTGGAAGTAGTAGCTACTTAAATTTGCATAAGACTATAAAATTACTGCACACGAAAAAAAATGATGCATCTAGTTTAGCCGTGATTCGAGAAAGATGGTATACCAGCAGCACAACAGCCTATAACAAGGCCTCGAAGATGCAGTGGCGGTCTTGTCAGTAGATTAACCACCAAGCCGAGCACGGAGCCAACAATAAACGAAATGAGGATATTTATGGGCATGAACCACCTGCAGAAAACAAGAAAGCAACCCAACTGAAAAAAGGATATGATTGTTCATAAAAACCTATATGCTGATCTAATAGAAAAAGGAACTCACAACTTGATAATGCTTTCATATGTTATTGTTTTCGCCAAGTTGCTCGTTATGAGTGCTGGACTGAACACATAAAACACAATCTGTTTGCAAGAAGCAACCTTGTCATTATATTTGGAGATATATTCACCACAACAAAAACCTTGTAGATATTTTTAAGAATTTTAATGGAAAGAATTCTGTAGTTGGTGAACAGATGGTGTAGGGTAACGGGTGGAGATATATGGAGGCATATGTTATGTGCATACACAAGCTATAATAAGTTCCAGAAACTAAATTGAAGGTGAGGAATGCTGAGAAATTGTAATCTGTCGATAAAACCTAATATAAAGGGACTAAGGTAGAGTCATATTACATCACAAATGACACAACTGTACTTATATTGATTGGTATGAAACAGAGTTTCATAATTTATGCCTAAACACTGCTTCATCGGTTGTTGGTTTAAAAATTATCTTCATTGGATGAGCAGTATAAGTAATTTTCTTAAAACTTGGACATGTTTTAAGACTGGTCTGGCTAAAGCAACAAATTGTAGTAAAATAAAGTATCACCATAATTTCTACTCAAGTTCCCTGTCGTTGATCAGAAAGGCCAGTAAACCAGAACCTAGTGTACCTTAAAAATTTCTATTTAACCACGAGAAATAGTTTAATATACAGGAACATAAATTGTACATAAGCTTTATGAAGCAGGTAATTACAAAGTACTCAGAGGTTCATTTGCAAGTGTTTTCTGATCAACTTGGAGTTTGAGTTTTCTGTTAGTACGTGGACGTTGATCTCTGATCAATTTAGAGCTGCTAACTGCTAATTACTATGATGATGTTCTAAAAGCATTAATGCAAGAGTACATAAGCACCTAATATCATACTGGAAGTAACTAAAAATATATAAGTTGAGTGTTACATACAGTGTTTAGATGTTTACGTGCATCGGGGCCGAGTATATTGATATGGTCTAGCGCAAGAAATGATCCAAGAGCAGTGAGCAAAAGCACCTTGAGCACCGGCACTGAAGCAGCAAGAAAAAGGCTGAAAAGCCTCATTTGCCAAATCACTCCGATCACTTCACTTTAACAAGTTGAATTCTCTGAGTATGACTAAGTGGTAACGTTTTAAGTCAGCACATTGTGAACTTCAAATTTGTATTATCATATATTTTCTGCATCCCAAAACCCAAAATACTAGTTTCTTTTGGAAAAAAAAATCATCATATAATAGTTGTCCATCTCTACATCCAATATGAATTTATGAACAAATTTTAAAACTTGCCCTTCTATTTTATCAATTCCAATGCAACTCTAATTCACTTATATACAGATTAATACGATGAATAAGGGTAATCATGAAAAAATAATACATATAACTTTTCTTAATATTATGATTTTTTTCAAAAGAAGCTGTATTTTGAGATGCAGAGAGTGTACCAAGTAATTATAAAAATGTTGTAGATTAATGCATTTATATCCCACACTAATGAATCTAGCATAATATCCATATTGGAAAATACTTACAATTATTCCTAGTTTACTCCTTAAATACTCGCCAAAATAACAAAGAAGATCGAATATGAGAAGACAAGTCGAAAGAAAAATGAGGTTGTAATTGATCAGATTGTTGTTATATATGTATATAGAGTGTATAAAGAGTGTATATGCATGTGTGTGTACATGTGTGTGTATATTTGTCTGGTGGGTAGTCAAAGAAATATTGTTGCGTATTTCAAGGGGGAAGGGGGTGACGCGGTAGTTGCCAAAGTTTATCAATCTCCATGGACAAACAAACTCATAACATTCTCTTTTGTTGTAGTAACATTTTCGACTTTATAATCGCCCAAATATTAAGCATTTATAGGATGCATTTTACGCAACTAAAATCTTATCTTATGACATACACATTATTTAGATGAAAATCTCTTCTTCTTCTTTTTTTAAGGAAAATGAAAATCTCTTTAATTATTAATATAGGGGGAAAAATTTAAAGTAATCACATTTCCAGAGTGACTGAGGTTATTTGTATAAGTCCTAATGGTACAATATTATACATTAATATTAAATACCCATAGTATAATACATATTATATAATATAATATAATATATATTATATAATATAATATAATATATTTTCCTAATATCCCCTAAACTTTGAACATGTAAATTTGAGATGCCCAACTTCTGGAGCATGTAAACTTGAGATGCCCAACTTCCTAAAATAAAAATCAAATTGTCTCTTGCAAGAGCCTTTGTAAATATGTCTGCCAATTTTTCAGTTGTAGGAACGTAAAACGGGGAGATAAGACCATCTTGAATAGCATCTCGCACAAAATGACAATCCACCTCAATATGCTTCGTTTTCTCATGAAAAATGGGATTTTTAGCAATGTGCAGTGCCGACTGACTGTCACAAAATAAAGGATAGCTTTCTTGTGATGAACACCAAGACTCAATAATAGTGCCTTCAACCGCTTTAACTCACAAGTGATAGATGCCATTGAACGATACTCAGCTTCAGCTGAAGAGCGAGATACTGTATGCTGCTTTTTAGTCTTCCAAGAAATTGGGGACTGTCCAAGAAATACCAACCAACCTGTAAAAGATCATCGAGTAAGAGGACACGCAACCCAATTTGAGTCGCACCAACCAGCTGTCAAAGATAACTCACTATCCGAACGAAGAAAAATTCCTGGAGCTCCCTTTAAATAACGAACTGTATGCAATGCCGCATCCCAATGCTCTTGTCGAGGATGTTGTAAACATTGAGAAAGAATATGAACCGTGTATGACAAATCTGAGCGTGTGACCGCCAAATAAATTAGGCGCCCAACAAGTCTACGATATTTTTCAGGATTTGCAAGATAGGCACCGGTAGCATGACCAAGTTTATGATTTTGTTCAATTGGTAAGTTTGCAGGCTTAACGCCCAACAAACCTACTTCAGAAATAATATCAAGAGCATACTTTCGTTGACATAAGAATAATCCTTGTCGACTACGAGCCACCTCAAGACCCAAAAAAATACTTTAACACCCCAAGATCTTTCATTGGAAAACAAAAGCAAAGATAATCTTTAAACATCTTTAATGCATGGGAGTCACTTCCAGAAATAATCAAGTCGTCAACATAAACAAGCACATTTATTTGCACACCACCTTTTGTATATGTAAAAAGTGAATAATCTGAATAAGATTGCATGAACCCATACTCCTTTAAAGCTGTAACAAGCTTATCAGACCAACAACAAGGTGATTGTCTTAATCCATATATTGACTTACGAAGACGACAAACCATACCTGGATTCGAAGATTTAAAACCAGGAAGAAGTTTTATATATACTTCCTCATCAAGATCACCGTGTAAGAAAGCATTCTGAACATTCATTTGATACAATTCCCAATTTTTTGATGCTGCAATGGCTAAGAAAGCCCGGACAGTTACCATCTTTGCTACATGAGCAAACTTTTCATTGTAATCAATACCTTCCAGTTGATAATTACCAAAAACAACCAATCTTGCCTTTAATCTCTCAATTGTGCCATCTGAGTTGTACTTAATCTTGTACACCCATTTGCTACCAAAGAGCTTTCTTTCCAAGAGGAAAATACTCCATAGTCCATGTGCCATTATCTTCTAAAGCTTGAATTTCTTTTTGCATAGCACTACACCATCCTAGATCATTCACAGCCACCTTAAAAGACTGTGGCTCCACACCTGTAGTAATAGCTGTAAGAAAATTTTAGTGTTTAACAGAAAACTTATCACAACTTACATAATGTGCTATAGGAAAACGTGTACTCGAAGGAGGAGGTGAAACAGGGGAAACATTGGATGGAGTTTTCTGTAATACTGTATGTGTCACAAAATCCTTTAGTCTAGTCGACGGAAATTTTGTTCTCATTCCACGACCCAACGTATTATCCAAAGTAGTAGTAGGTACCGGCTCATCCATTGTTGAGCTTTCATTTGCTTGCATATCAGTAAATTCTGGATCAATTGTCTCTGTAGTTGGTGGCATGACAGTCTGTTTAGGAGTATCCGTATTTGAGGCTTTTTTTTCGTAATTCTGTTATTCCCTTTGGCATACCATAATACTCAAAATTTTCTGAATCATCTATATACACCTTGTTTTTCACCGGAGGGAGCAATTTATCATTCACAGAATCATTATCCATGTAAGGAAATTTATCCTCATAAAATTTCACATCACGAGACACACAAAATTTTTTATTCTCCAAATCATATAACTTCCATCCCTTTTTTACATAAGGGTAACCTACGAATATGCACTTTCTACTACGGCTTGCAAATTTATCACCCCTCGCTCGTTGGTTACGAGCAAAACACAAACACCCAAATACCCTCAAAATATCATATGAGGGTGGAGAATCAAACAAAATTTCATATGGAGTTTTATTTTGTAAAATACTAGATGGTGTTCGATTAATCAAATTAGTTGCAGTTAGGACACATTCTCCCCAAAACATAATAGGCAAATTTTCTTTGAAATCTTAATGCGCGTGCAACATTCAAAATATGTCGATGTTTTCTCTCTACTCTTCCATTCTATTGAGGAGTACCCACACAGCTAGTTTGAAATAATATACCATTCACCAAGAAATAACTTTTCAGACTGTTAAACTTTGTACCATTGTCACTGCGCACAATTTTTACTTTTTGAGAGAACTGACGATCAGCCATGGCAATGAACCACATAAAGTATTTAATTACCTCTGATTTATCAGTCAATAAAAATACCCATACAACCCGAGAAAAATCATCCACCAATGTCAGACAATAACGAGCACCGCAAGATGATGGCGTATTGTAGGGACCCCATAAATCGCAATGTGTAAAGCATAATGTAATGTAATATGTAATAGAGGACATATATAACTCAACTAGGATAAAAGATAAATAATATTAACTCTATACAGGGATCGTGAAATTTGAAGAACAGGGATCAACAAGGATCAAGTCGCTGAAAGAAGTTCATTAACATGATCAAGCCTCGGTGACAGAATAAGATGTACAGATGATTCAGTTGAAGGGCCAAAAAGATTCCATGTATTTATATTATTTGAAGATACTGCTGCAGTGTTAGGTCCAAATGTGTTGTAGAGGGGGGGTGAATACAACTTTTCGAATATGAGAAGCAATAAATACGATGCAATAAATGAACACACAGATTCAAGGAATATATGTCTTATATATAACTTGAAAGGGTTGCTACAACATTCATTACAAAGTATAACAGAAGTTGAGAGAGAAGTGAATGATACTAAGCTCTGTGAATGCACTCTCTCTTTTTCTCTTGTGTTTTTCTCTAGAATTGCTCACTAACTAAAACATTACACAAGTACTTCTATTTATACTACATGTAATCTATGTCCTGTAGTCTTCAAAGACTAAGATGTACGTGGCCCAATGATGTCCACATAAATCTTGCCTTATCTTGAAAGCTTGGAAATCTGCCAATCAGAAGATGCCATGTGTCATGTTGAAGCTGCACTCTAAGTAGAACTTCTACTTGAGAATTTCTACTTAGCCATCTCGAAGTTCTAAGTAGAACTTCTACTTAGAAACTTCTACTTGGCCATCTAGAATATTTAGTACTTAGAAAATATTCTGGTCTTCCACTTGAAACTTCAATGCACATCTTGAACTTGTGATATCTTCATGTCTTCTTTATTCTTCACCAAGCTCTTGAATATGGATCTTTATTACTGACATAAACTTGCTATCAATGTCCTGACACTTGATGCAACGGTCTGGTTCATAAGTGACTAGTCTTGATAGGGTTTTTTTGCTTCTTGAATAAATTACCATATCCAATTAGAAATGTGGCTTTCCAATATTTGCTTTCCTTCTTGTTCACTTGAAATCAATTGGTCTTATTGATACTAATAGTTATGATCTTGATTCTTGGCTTTCCAAATCACTGAGGCATGAACAACTTTGACTTGAACTTCTCTCAATGATTTCTTCTTGGATTGATCATAGTTAACATGTTGAATTGTATCAATTACCTTGTCTTCATTTAGTGTTGATTTCTTGTGACTTCTTGTTCTTGATTGTCTTCTGGTTAAGTATCTTTTCCATTAGTTTGAGTTACATTAGTTATAGTGTTACAAGTTTACACACTCTGCCTTTCAATCTCCCCCAATTTGATTGTCTAACAATGACATTCAAATTAATGAAGGATAACTCAACTAAACAATGAGACGAGAAAAGATAATTAACATTACAGTCTTGAATAATTTACAATTGAAATTTACATGAAAACAATACAAAGAACTTAAACTAGAAACAGAATTCGAACTTCGAATTAAAGATCATTTGAGTGATTCCTATCACCTGGATTATTTCATATCTTTTAGTCAAACTTGTATCACCTTATTGGATTCACTCTAAGGTGAATTTTCCTCAAGTGAGTTAAAGCAACCGAAAGACATGAAGTTTTTCCAACTTCAAGTTCACATCACTCTGACCTTTAACCCTAATTCCGTTTCCTCTTTCTAGCTTCAGCAACTTGGTCTCTCTCTTCTTTCTGCCTTTTGCGCTTCTCCTTCTGCTGCTTTTCTTTCTTGTATACTGGATCTTTAAGCTGCTTCCACCTGGCATTCAATAGACTTACAGCTTCCATTTCTAGAGGGTTCTTGGGCTCTGGATAAGGATGTTTGAAAAGCCTTCTGAGTTTGTCCACCTCCTGAGTAGTTCTGATCTTTGGAATATCCTCGAAGTTCTTCATGATGAGCTGAGGTTTCCAGTGAGATTTATCAGATTTGAACTGACAATAGATCATCTTGGGGTAGCCCTTGACACGGTCAGTATTGTGGACACTGGCCGCATCTCGCTCCATTCTCTTCTTTTCCACCACTACTTCAGACAGGTAACACATGAGTCTCTGCTTTTCTTCAACAAACTTATCTTCCACTTCGCCCCATTTGAATACATATAATACTCTCTCCAGAAATGCAGCATCTTGAGTCCGTAGTAGCCATTGTCTACTCATATGCAAGATTGTTTGATTCTGGTCTGCATCTATGAATACTAAGGCATCAGCTGTATCTTCAACATAAGCATGTATCCAGTATACACTTTCACTTCCTGGAACACCAATAGCCTCCCTTATTTCTCCTTGTTCTAGTGCTCCAGAAGGAAGAGTCAAAGCTTCATCTACATTCTTCATGGCTTGAAGAATATTCCATTTCTTCTCTATCAGCTCCGGCTCAATCTTCACGTCATCAAGAGGGTTTGGAGCAATGACATCACACTTCCACACCTCATTGCTCTTCTTGAATATAACTCTTTCAATGATCTTCACGGATTTATCTTTAAGCTCAGAAGCGAATCCCTTACTCATCATTTGTCTACAGACAGCTTTGAGAGATTCCACTGAAAACTCCATCAGATCATTTTCCTCCATGCTAACCCTCTTCATCTTTCCATCAACTACCATCCGGACAAAATTTGGATAAGCTGAGAATTCTGGACCCTTGTCCTCTGCTAGCTGCATTAACTGATCCCTGTACAGAATGCTTAGCTCCTCAGATTGAGAGTACTGAATTTTAGTCGCTAGCAAGAACAACTCTGACGCAGATCTTCTCATTATGAATTGATCATCCACATATAAGAAAGATGTTGGGACTCCTTCTACCAAAGACAAGATAACCTGCCACTCCTTAAGATTTGCATTGTATCCAACCCTGACTTTAGAAATTAATCTCTTCAAAGCATTTATATAGTCCCCAGTCATTGGATTCTGCAAATTCAAGTTGTAGAACAGCTCATCTGCATCCTTGTTATGAACTCCTTTTGCACAGGGTCCCATCATTATCTTCCTTGCTTCATCCCATTTCTGCCCTATCCTTCGTTTGTCCAGATCAACTTGAGGATTAGCTAGCCTTGCAAGCTCATACTCATACTGCTTCCCTTGTAGCTCCACCTTCTGTTCTAGGAACGCAGCATGTTCTTGCATCATCTTCATTTTATGGAACTGAGCTTGTTCCAAGGCTAACTGTTGAGCTTTAAGGGTTTCCTCATCAACAGGAAATTCTTCAGGCAGTCCGGAAGACATCCCAGCACCTCCACCTTGTTCCTTCAAAGATCTTTTTATAGCGTGTGCCAACGGTACGTCTTCCATGTCAGAATCTGAGTCAAGTACCTCCTGTACTGTTTCCTGATGACTCAGATCAACAAATGGTTCATCAACCATTACTGCCTTACCCTTTCTCATCCTCAGAGCCTCTTCATCAACAGACGGCTCAACTTCTGGTTCCTTGACAAGATCAGCGGGTTCTTCAATTTCTTCGATGTGAACTGCCTGCTGTCTCGTCTCCTTTCCACTCTCTCCCTTAGGTGAGTTATCCTGAGCTCCACCATGGTCTTCAGATCCACCAGCTGCATAGGAACCTCCAAAACCAGAACCAGAGGCTCCCGCTCCACTAGCACCACCTGCACCACCTGCACCAGCATCGGGGGGAGGTTGTTGCGACTCGAAGCACTCCGGGGGCACAAAACTCCTGACTGCGAACATCATTCTACTGATCTCCACAGCAATTGTATGCATTGTAGACTCCAATGCCCCCATCCTCTCATTGAGAGTGCTTCCCAAGACACCACCAGCATGGCCCAAGTCATTGACCTTATTTGTCAAATCATCAAAAGCTGTAGCTTGACTTGCCATTCTTGCTGCGTAGTCGTCTAGAGCCCTTTGGTTGTTTCCAATGTTAATCCCGAACTGCTCCATCGTCTGCCCGAACTGCCTCATCTGATTTTCCATTGAAGTCATACGCGTATCAAGATTTTCAGTGTTAAGGGACGGTGTTTGGTTTAGGTGACCTCGCTCTAATACTCGTTCTGTTGGTATTTGACGCTCGATTTTGGGCCTTGAAAACGAAGGTCCCTCTCTCCCTAACCTCTCACACACACTCCCTGTCTCACGCTCGTGTATGTCTTCAATGATTGATCCAAATAATGAAGCAGTACCTGCAGAAAATTGATAAGAAATGTTGTTGACAGTTATGGGATCAAATTCTGTTTGTTCCTGAGTTGGAATCTCAGGCTGAGAGGCTGCAAAGTGTCCTTGTACGACATCAGAACCGATCCTCTTTGCAGCATCAGTACGTACCGGTGAAGGTACGGTTGAAGTTCTTAAGACTTCATGTCCTCTTGAAGCAACAGTATCTTCAAGAGGTACATCATCCTCACCAAAATCAAAATCCCTATGTGCAGATTGTTCAAGGGGTGAACCACTCGCGTGAGGTGGAGTGGTTGCGTGTGACACTCTAGGGTTTGATTGTGGTTGTGAAGTAGCAGCGTGGAAAAGTTTGGCTTTCTTGCGAATAAGTTGCTGCTCTTCGGGTTCACTCTCCTCATCAACTTGTATATATATACGTGCTGGTTTTCTGACTTCCGTTAACAGGGGTGATAGAGAATAGGAATGTGTATCAGACTCAGAGTCAGAAATATGGCTCTTACCCTGGGATAGATCCTGCGGGTTAGCAGTCTCTTGGGTCGCGGAATCAGAAACATAGGAGAAAGAATGAATAGTATGCAGAGAGAGATTACTTGATTGATTACCTTGTGCATCATCGCTTTCCTCATCAGGAATCTCATCAAATGCCTCAGCATGAACAGATGGATTTTGAGCATGTGATGAGACTTGTGATGATGCCTCCAAATTGGTAACTCCTGCATCATATCTAAGCCACATTTGAATATTTTCAGGAGTAGACATTGGTTTACCTTGATGTTTATCCTGATTAGCAATGGTTGAAAGTGACTTAGTGCCCATCCCTAGCGATTCAGATGTGGGGCTTCTGGCAAATCCCTGTCTAATAGCAAGAGCATCCTTCGGTATTAAGTCATTGATCAGCATTTGAAGAAACCGAGGAAACCAGCAGACAACATCATTTGTAGTGAGGTCTCTGCTTGCAAGGGATCCCATTGAGGCCACTATCTCAGAGAGAACTATGCGTCCATAGTTTATATCCAGTTCTCTTGCTAGGGCAACTGCAAAGGTTTGCATTGGAATTGGAATTTGATGAAAGTCTTTTTCGCGTGCCCGAAAACATCTTGTGATGGCCTCGAAAAAGTAATTCCATTCCGCATGGAAGAATTGCTTTTGGATATTTCCCGTGATTGGGCCTTTTGGAGGATAACATCCAATTTCTTCAAAGAATCTGAGGCGTTCTGCAGCAGTAGGTTCTAGATCATAGGCATCTTTAATTGGGAATCCCAGAACTCTGTTGACAATTTCTTCGGTCACCTCATATTCCTGACCCGCTAAGGTAAACCTGAAACCGTAGGGGGTTGATTTACTCCCAAAAGTAACCGCACTAGTCCATAACTGCTGTAAAGCACCATGTACTAGTGTAGGTTTAGCAGTAAAAGCATGGCTAGCTTTGGAATACAAATTGAGAAATCGTATCCAAAACTTAAACCGCGGGAGTTGATCACCAATTTCGGTAGAAATATTATAAAAATTGTTTTTAGCAAGTGAAAATTGGTGAGCCATTTTGATTAAATGTTTTTCTTTAAAAAGATGTGATTTTTTGGTTAATTTTGAAAAACAAATAATTTACGAATTAAATGATGTATCCCTTTAATTTATCAAAAAGAACAAAAGTCCCTTAGAGAAAATTAAACTACGGGATGAACAATCAAAAACCAATGACCAAATCTGAATATTCAAAGAAGATGAATATTCGTGTGTACCAGTGAAATCGTGTGTGTTTTTGAATGGTGAATATGGAATTGCGTTTTTTGAACAGTACACAAACAGTTATATGTTCGTGTGTATGTATATGTGCGTGTATATGGATGAACACAAAACACACCAACACAAAGATTAAGGATAACACAGTCAAGATTAGTCCAAAAATTGGCAGTAATTCGTGATTAGTATGAGATTAATCACAAAACAAAGATTAATGGTATGAAGTTATGAAATCGCCTTGTTTTGTGAAGAGGCTGCTGTGAAAATTAGAATTAGGTAAAGTGAATTAGGCATCGAGTTAGAGATGTATATATAGATGAATGTAAAATGACAAAAATGTCCCTGTTAAAAAATGTGAAAAGTACTAAGTCCATACAGGGAACATCTAAGTCGAACTCTATCTCGAACATTTCTATCTCGAACATCTCTATCTCGAACATCAAGTCGAACTTCGAGATAAAGTTCGAGATAGAGGTTAACTCGAACAATTATGCACAACTAAGCACTTTAACCAATTATACAGCAGAAACTATAGGGAAATCCTATCTTGAACATTAATGAATTGTAGTAAACTTGGAAAAATTCCCTTCTAAGAAAGACAAGGAAATTCAAGATACTTTTCGAGTTAGAGTCTATCTCGAACATCAAGGCGAAATTCGAGTTGAGTTTCGAGATAGACTAAGAACTCTATCTCGAACATCAAGTCGAAATTCGAGTTGAGTTTCGAGATAGACTAACTCGAAGTTAATCTCAAATTCTTTCCAAAATACCCCCTTGAAGCAAAAAGTACAGGGTAACTCAAGATATGTTTCGAGTTAGGAGTGTAACTCGAAAAATTCCCTTTAGCTTAACTGAGAATTCTATCTCGAACACCAAGTCGAAATTCGAGTTGAGTTTCGAGATAGACTAAGAACTCTATCTCGAACATCAAGTCGAAATTCGAGTTAAGTTTCGAGATAGACTAACTCGAAGTTAATTCTCAGTTCTTTTCAAAATATTCCCTTAATGGAAACCTCATCTCAACCTTTGAGATAAAATTCGAGATAGACTTTATCTCGAATATTTTGAAGAAAGAACTAGGTACACTGGTAACTCGAACTCGAACTCTAAGTCGAATTTCGAGATGAATTTCGAGATAGCCAACTCGAAATTCTTCCCAGACTTAGAATTTTTCAAAAACTTCACTCTGACAGATTAAGTCGAAATTCAAGTCGAATTTCTAGATGATTTTCGAGATAGAACCTAACTCGAAATTTTGAAGTTTTTTTTAATTCTAAGGCCTCTAATTACATGAAAATCATAGGTAAATTCATCTAAAAATCATGCAATATTTAGAATATTATGAATTTAACTCCCCCTATGATCATGCATTCTAACAAGCATAAATTCACAGATTTGTGCTATAAAAGACACTTAAAACACAATGAATTCATGCAAAATCACACTATATGCAACCTATAACAATCATTAATTAGGCATATTAAAGTCTAAGCACATAATGATTGATTAGCTTGCACATACAAACATAAACATGGATTTTACAGATAGAAGGCTTTACTAACTTGTGTTAAGCATTCCCAATTCACCAACCAACCTATTGAATGTTACTTCATCAAGAGGTTTGGTGAATATATCTGCAATTTGTTGCATTGTGGGCACAAAATGTAGCTCCACAGTCCCCTCCTCGACATGTTCTCTTATGAAATGATACCTGATGTCAATATGCTTGGTTCTTGAGTGATCTACAGGATTGTTGGTTATGGCAATGGCACTTGTGTTGTCACACATGATTGGAATTTTCTTATGCTCCATGCCATAATCCTTCAATTGGTTCCTCATCCACAGTATTTGAGCTACACAGCTTCCAGCAGCAATGTACTCAGCTTCAGCAGTAGAAGTAGATACTGTATGTTGCTTTTTACTTTGCCAGGATACCAATCTTCTGCCAAGAAATTTGCAAGCACCAGATGTGCTTTTCCTATCAATCCTGCAACCTGCATAGTCTGAATCCGAATAGCCAATAAGATTAAAACCTGTATCTCTTGGGTACCAAATCCCTAGATTTGGTGTGCCCTTGAGATACCTAAAAATTCTTTTGACGGCTACGAGATGTGATTCTCTAGGATCCGCTTGGAACCTTGCACATAAACAAGTTGCGAACATTATATCGGGTCTACTTGCAGTTAAATAGAGGAGTGAGCCAATCATACCTCGATAGCTTGTGATGTCAACTGATTTACCTGATTTGTCTTCATCAAGCTTCGTGGCTGTTGCCATGGGAGTCTTAGCTGCTGATGCATCTTCTAGATTATACTTCTTGAGTAAATCTCTGACGTACTTGGATTGACAGATAAAGATACCATCTTTTCTCTGACTGATCTGTAATCCAAGGAAGAAGGACAGCTCTCCCATCATGCTCATCTCATATTTTTCCTGCATTAGCTTGGCAAATTTCTCGCACAAGCGCTCATTTGATGACCCAAAAATAATATCGTCCGCATATACTTGAACAAGTATTAAGTCATTTCTCACAACTTTGTAGAACAATGTTTTATCAATTACTCCCCTAACAAAACCATTTTCAATTAAGAATAAGGATAGGGTTTCATACCATCGCCTTGGGGATTGCCTGAGGCCATAGACAGATTTGAAGAGTAGATACACAAAATCTGCATGTTCTGGATCAACGAAGCCAGACGGCTGTTCCAGATACACTTCTTCTTCTAACTCTCCGTTCAGGAAGGCACTTTTCACGTCCATCTGGAAAACTTTGAAGTTCTTATGTGCTGCAAATGCCAAGAACATCCTGACTGCCTCAAGTCTTGCAACTGGTGCATAGGTTTCATCATAATCAATTCCTTCTCGCTGAGAATAACCTTTTGCAACCAAACGAGCCTTGTTTCGTGTTACAAGTCCGTTTTCATCCAGTTTATTTCTGAATACCCACCTAGCTCCAATTACGGATTTGTTCTTTGGTCGGGGTACCAGTTTCCAAACTTTCTGCCTTTCAAACTGATTGAGTTCCTCTTGCATTGCAATCACCCAATCAGCATCGCCAAGAGCTTCTTCTATTTCTTTAGGTTCAAGCTTGGATAAGAACCCAGAATATAAGGAGATATTAGCCATGTCAGCTCTTGCAGTTCTTCTAGTAGTCACACCAGCATCTGGATCACCAATAATTAACTCAAACGGATGGTCTCTATTCCATACTCGTTCACCTGGAAATTGTCTTGATGATTCAGCTTGACTTTCTGAGTTGGGGTGCTGACTACTTTGATTATTTTCACTAACTCCCCCTGAGTTAGTGCCAGCTCCTACAGAACTAGAGTCAACTCGACTCGAGCCTTGAACAGTAGTCCTTGAGCTGCTATTTACTCCCCCTGAGTTGTTGCCGGTTGGTACTGAAGAAGTCTCTCCTGATCTTGTAGAATTAGCTTGTTCACTAGACTCAGGTTCTTCATGTACGCTTGGAACATTTAATGGAACAACCAACTCAGGTTCATCTTCAAGATCTTCTAAGTCCAGATTCTGAAATTTTAGGGACTGAGGTTCACTAGAATCTCTTGAAATTGATGAGAGTTTGGTATAGTCGAATCTGACGTTGTAACTTTCAGTCACTTTTCGATCATTCACCAAGAACACTCTATAAGCTGCCACCACGTCTGTAGAGTAACCAACAAAGATTCCTTCACGAGCTTTTGCTGCAAACTTGCCTAGATTTTCATCATCTATAAGCACATAGCATTTTGCTCCGAAGACATGAAAGTATTTGATTGTTGGTCTTCTGTTGTTCACTAGCTCACATGGTGTCTTTTCTTTATCTTTTATGATCAAGGTTCTATTTTGAGTGTAACAAGCGGTACTCACTGCTTCGGCCCAGAAATACAAAGGAAGTTTTGAATCATACAACAAAGTTCTTGCTGCTTCAACCAAAGTTCTATTCTTCCTTTCAACTACTCCATTTTGCTGTGGTGTTCTCGGGGCTGAATACTGACGATGTATTCCTTTAGATACACAGAAGTCATTCAGCACTGCGTTTTTGAATTCAGTGCCATTGTCTGATCTAATCGTCTTCACAGTAAGTGTTGAAACATTCTCAATTTGAGTGATGTGATCAATGATTAAGAAAGGTACTTCGTCTTTCGTCATTGCGAACAATACCCATGTATACTTGGAGAAGTCATCCACGATTACTAAAGCATATCTTTTCCTAGACAAAGATAGGACATTCACTGGGCCAAACAAATCCATATGAAGAAGTTGCAGAGGCTCAGTAATACTAGAAATTTCTTTGCTTTTATGCGATGCTCGCTTCGACTTTCCCATTTCACAAGCTTCACAGAGTCCTTTCGGAGCGAACTCCATTTGAGGTAGATCTCTCACCAATTCTCGCCTCGCGAGAGCATTCATCGTTTTGAAGTTTAAGTGAGATAGCTTTTTGTGCCATAACCAGCTTTCATCATCCGAGGCTTTGCTGTAGAAACAGGTGACCTCATCCTGATTTGCTGAATCCATATCTGCAACAAAAAGATCTGCCTTTCGAACTCCTCTCAAAGCTAGTGAGCCTTCCTTGATGTGAGTGATTGAGACACCTTTCTTGTTGAAGACAATTTCGTAACCTTTGTCACAGAATTGACTTATACTCAACAGATTGTGCTTTAGTCCCTCAACATAGGAAATATCTTCAATGATGACATTGCCAGTTTTCAGTTTGCCATATCCCTTAGTCACACCTATGCTGTCAACTCCAAAGGTAACATAAGGGCCAGCCTTCATAACCAACTCTGTAAGCAGGGACTTGTTTCCAGTCATATGCCTCGATGCTCCACTGTCTAGCACCCATATAACTTTATTTCTATTCTGCTTAATGCCCTGCAATGACAGATTGGTTAGACATTCTTCGGAACCCAACTTTGATTGGGCCCGGCTTTTCGATAAGATCGAGAATCAACAGATTTAACAACAGGAGATGCACTTTTCTTCACATTACTAGAGCTTTCGACTATCTCCTTTCCTTTCTCAGACTTGACAGATTTGTCAGTCTTAGGAGAAGGTTTGTCACTCCTAACTTTAGGAGGACTGACAGTCTTGGCTCTACCATACTTTTTCTTGATATTTGAACTAGCAACAGTATTTGAGCATGACTGGCTAGATGCATTCATTAAATGCACAAAAGTTTGCATGATATTAAAAGTGCATGGCATACAGTTAGGTTGACCACACTGTGCATGATTCTGATGCAGATTATTCATTGTATGTGTGGTAGGCATGGCATATGCAGCAGGAACATTCATGTTAGCTTTGCATGCATAAGAAAGATGTTCAGTAGATTTAAAATGATAACATGCTTTCTTTATTCGTTCAGCCTTAACCTCTTTTATGCCTTTTTCTTTCTTTCCTTGTTGTTTAACAGCCTTAGCTCCTAATCCCAGTCTAGATTCATCTCTAGGGAAATTGATTTTAACTTGTTTAATAGGAGTTGTAGGTTGTTCTTTCTGGCGATCTTCCATCTCAATCTCATATCTAGCTATCAATTCAGTCTCTTCTTCTTCTATTCTAGGAACAAGATGTTTGTAGATAGGTTTGACAGCCGATTTAAGAATACTAGGTGTTTCCTTTTTAAGGTCACTGGAACTAGGGTCAATAGGTCTCTTTCCTTCTTTCTTAGGAAGGTCAGAATAATCAAGTCCTATACCTACTCCAGTTATTTTCTTAAATGTGTCATTATCTACATACACTTTACTAGCCGCTAGTTTGTAAGCTTCGCATTTTGTTTCTAACTCAGCTAGATTGTTCCTAAGACATGCTTCTACTTCTTCCTTAAGGACGAGCTTGTGTTCCAGAGATTTAATAAAGTCTCTTAGAGAAGTATCTACAGTGCAAGCAGCCTCTAACTCTTCCACTTTTGCCTCAAGCATTCTACATTTGGCAACAAGTGTTTTCTGTTCCTTTTGAGAAGAGTCTAGGCTTTTGCACAACATATAGATTTCTTCACTAAGAGCCCCGTTCTGTTCTTTATAATCATCAATAGACATTTCTACTTTAAGAGTCAGAACTGGTACCTCTGGTTCCTCTGATGTCTCAGCCATGAGGGCAAAGTTTGCTACATGAGTAACATCTTCCTCATCTGAATCATCCCAAGCTCTTCCTTCTGTCACCAACAAAGCTCGTTTTCCATGTCTTTCCTTCAACAGTGCTTCATAGTTGCTTTTGAGAACTTCAAATGTTTCTTTTGGATAAGTCTGTTTAGGCTTTTTGCAGTCCGAGGCAAAGTGTCCAGCTTCACCACAATTATAGCATTTGAACTTCATTTTGAAATCCAAAGGAGATTTGTAGCTGGTATTCTTGCCTTTTCCTTTGTAGCCTGACGAACTACCACCACCCTTAGCAGCCCGATAATAAGATGAAGATTTTCTCTGTGGTCGGTTGCTCTTTCTAAATCTCATGTTGCTGAACTTCCTTGCCATGTATGCCACGACACTATCGTCCATGTTGTCCAGCTCTTCTTGGGTGTAGTAGTCATCATCACTGTCAGATGCGCACTCGTCATCATTATCAACTTGATGTGGTGCAAGTGATGATTTAGGCTTTGCTGCAACCATTGCCTTCTTAGACTCTTCCTCATCAGCAACTAATCCTGATGCACTTTCTTTTCCCTTTGAATCATTGTCCCATGCTTGATCTTGAAGTGTTTCCAGCTCATAGGTCTTTAATATTCCATAATATTCTTCCAGAGAAGTTGTATGCAAATCTCTGGTTTCTCTTATTGCGTAGACCCTATGTTCAATGCTTTTTGGCTGGTTCCTCAGATATCTCGTATTAGTCTCAACCATGGGGAGAGTTACACCTCTCAGATTCAAGTCCAATACCAACTGACTGAATCGTAGGTAGACATCTGTTATGCCTCCTCCTTTCCTTATTCTAAAGGTGTCATACTCCATCTTGAGTATGAGTGTTTTGTTGCTTCTGACCTCTGCAGATCCTTCCATGACAACTTCTATCTTGTCCCAAATCTTCTTCGCTGTAGTCAGACCTTTGACTATATTAAACATTTCATGATCAAGAGATTCCATCAAGGTTTGTCGTACAGCAGTATCACAAGCTATTTGTTCCTTGTCAGCATCCGAAAACTCCGAGACCTTTTTAGGCTCAGACCGAGGTGGTATAACCACTCCTCCTTCCGTATGTGCAGGAATAACCACCATTGGGACAAATTTACCCTTGTCAAGGACTTCCAGATATTCAGGGTTAACAGTCTCTAGACATAGTCTCATTCTGAAAACCCATTCTTCATAGTGATCTTTGTTGAACATTGGGATCTTGAATGCATTTTTAGGAGCCATCTCAATTCTGGTCACTAAAAGTTTCTAAGTACCCAAGACTAGGCTATGTAGAATATTTATGTAGAACTTTTGCCTAAGTCGAAATTTCTCTAAGTAGAAATTTTGCTCAAGTCGAAATCACCAAGTAGAAATTGTCCAAGTCGAAATTCTATGTAGAAATTCTCAAGTAGAAATTCTATGTAGAACTTTTGTCCTTAGAATAATTTTTCTGCAGATTACTTTAATATTGAATAAACAATATTATCTCTTTAACACCTTTGGACTTTGAATGCTTTACTCCTAACCCACCTAACCCACATGCTAGGTACTGAGTATGTCTGTATACTTTCGGCCGAATAAAGCAATTTAAAAAGTCCAAAACCACCTTTTTTATTCTTTTACTTTTGAAAAGGATATCAAAAAGTTGTTGGGTTGTCTTCTTTGATAAGAACAGATGATGAACACTCAAGAACACCAAATATGAACGAACCCAGATAAATTCACAAAAATTAGTTAAAATACACCCAAGCTAAATAATCACACCTGGAGTATTTAAATAATTTTTCAGATGAGTTTTCACTACCAACGAATTAAAACACACTTTTCGAGAAAATGAAAAGTAGATCTGAAAAATGAAAACTCACGATTCTCAACACAAGGATCTATGTTTTGTATGTTAAACATATAGCTCTGATACCAATTGTTAGGTCCAAATGTGTTGTAGAGGGGGGGTGAATACAACTTTTCGAATATGAGAAGCAATAAATACGATGCAATAAATGAACACACAGATTCAAGGAATATATGTCTTATATATAACTTGAAAGGGTTGCTACAACATTCATTACAAAGTATAACAGAAGTTGAGAGAGAAGTGAATGATACTAAGCTCTGTGAATGCACTCTCTCTTTTTCTCGTGTTTTTCTCTAGAATTGCTCACTAACTAAAACATTACACAAGTACTTCTATTTATACTACATGTAATCTATGTCCTGTAGTCTTCAAAGACTAAGATGTACGTGGCCCAATGATGTCCACATAAATCTTGCCTTATCTTGAAAGCTTGGAAATCTGCCAATCAGAAGATGCCATGTGTCATGTTGAAGCTGCACTATAAGTAGAACTTCTACTTGAGAATTTCTACTTAGCCATCTCGAAGTTCTAAGTAGAACTTCTACTTAGAAACTTCTACTTGGCCATCTAGAATATTTAGTACTTAGAAAATATTCTGGTCTTCAACTTGAAACTTCAATGCACATCTTGAACTTGTGATATCTTCATGTCTTCTTTATTCTTCACCAAGCTCTTGAATATGGATCTTTATTACTGACATAAACTTGCTATCAATGTCCTGACACTTGATGCAACGGTCTGGTTCATAAGTGACTAGTCTTGATAGGGTTTTTTTGCTTCTTGAATAAATTACCATATCCAATTAGAAATGTGGCTTTCCAATATTTGCTTTCCTTCTTGTTCACTTGAAATCAATTGGTCTTATTGATACTAATAGTTATGATCTTGATTCTTGGCTTTCCAAATCACTGAGGCATGAACAACTTTGACTTGAACTTCTCTCAATGATTTCTTCTTGGATTGATCATAGTTAACATATTGAATTGTATCAATTACCTTGTCTTCATTTAGTGTTGATTTCTTGTGACTTCTTGTTCTTGATTGTCTTCTGGTTAAGTATCTTTTCCATTAGTTTGAGTTACATTAGTTATAGTGTTACAAGTTTACACACTCTGCCTTTTATGCAGGATAATAAACTGGAATGTAACGAAGGTGTGAAGATCAAGATCAGTGCTAGTCACTTGTGAACCAGACCAGTGCACTAAGTGTCAGCACATACGAGAAGGATCAACACAAAAGAGAGAAGCCCAAAAGAAACAGCAAAAAATAGTAATACTAAACAAAGTTACTATGCATGGTTACTATGCGCGGTTACTGTGCAAATAGTGGTTACTATGCAAATAGTGGTTACTATGCAAATATTGATTACTATGCAAATGGTGGTTACTGTGCAAATGGCGGCTACTGTGCAATTGGCGGCTACTATACAAAAAGTGGCTGGTGGGGCCCACGGGGGTTGTTGGAATAGTACAGCATAGTAACTGTCTATAATCTATAAATAGGCCTGTTGTATTTTATTTCAAAACACACCTCAACACACAACTTTCTCTTCTCTCTCTTATATCTTCTCTTTGTAAGCTGCTAGACAGTCCATCTAGTAGGGAAGCCGGCTTAGCCCGCTTTCGTGCCTAAACTATCCTAGGAGTGTTTGATTTTGTAGCTGATCCATAGGATTAGATTGTGTAGCAAACCTCTGGGTTTTATCTATTCAAAGATATTTTCCAAACAGTTGTGTTATTTCAATTCAGTCTTTTTGATCTCATATCCACATCAAAAATTGAAATATTTTTAAATAACGTATTCAACCCCCCTTCTACGTTATTCCGGACCTAACAATTGGTATCAGAGCCACTCTGTTATTATACAACAGTTAAGATCCAAAAAGCTATACAATCATGACAGAGAAAACATGAAGAGATTCAAATTCCGAAAAGAAGAATTTCAGAAAAGTTGAGGGAAAGGAAGGCAGGTCTGGGAAAGTGGACAAGTCCAAGATCAAATGCTATAATTGTGGTGAGAAAGGACATTTTGCACCTGAGTGCAAGAAAGCCAAAGCTGATAAAGGTCAAGCTTACATCACAAAGAAGAAGGACTAGCCTGACACTTGAGACTCTGAAGATGAGGTGAACTATGCCTTGATGGCAAATGCTGATAGTATCTCTCAAGCTACTGAGACCAAGGTACCTCACTCTACTCTAGCTTTTGATACTACTGATATATCTGAGTTAAGACTCTTTCTTAAAAACTTGCATGTTAGCTATAGAGATCAGACTTTAGAAAATGAAAGAATAAAATTTGAAAGTCTAGACCTTAGAAAGAGAATTGACTATCTAGAATTAGAATTAGTCCAGATGTTAAAAATTCAGAAAGAGAGAGATGATTCTATTATTTTTAAAACTGAATTATTGAAAAAGCATGCTTATCTTGAATCTGAACTTGCTAAAGAAAGAAACATTATTAAAACTTGGACTAACTCTGGTAAAACTACTCAGAGTATCTTAGAGAATGGTTGTTGGAAACAAGGTCTAGGTTACAATGATAAAAAGAAAACTGCCAACCTAAAAGCTGAGACCTCTAAACCTATATTTACTGAAAGGGCTGCAAAGCCCAAAATTAATCCTGTGAGGTTTGTACCAAAATCTGACAAGCCAAAACAGGATGAAGTCAAATCAGTAAATATTGACTTAATGTCTCAGAAACAGCTTAAACACAAGTTGAAGGAGATAAAAGGAGTGAACAATGTAAAAGAACCTAGGAAAAATAGAAATGGAAATGTAGGCATCAATAAAAGCAATAACTATATGCCTATTCCCAATGCTCCTAGGAAGAAATGTCACAACTTTGGAAATCCTAACCATCTTGCTACTTTTTGCAGGAAGAATAAAAATATAAACTCTATACCTCCTAAGTCAGGAGTTAAGAGTGGTTCAGTTAGGTTTAAGCCACAGAATCCTTGTTTTCACTGTGGCAGTATTTGGCATTCTATTTATACATGCAAAGAGTATCATAATTTGTATTATGATTATTATGAACTTAAACCCTCTTTGAATAAATTCAAGATTGATTCTACATGTATAAATTCTGATAAAAAGAATGTTAGCACAAACTCTGATAAGATTTCTGCTGCAAAAGCTAACAAACTTAATAAGGCCAAAGGATCCAAGCAAGTCTGGGTCCTTAAAACTAATCATTAGTGGTTTTTGTGATTGCAGGGTAACAGGAAAAATATCCTTGTTCTGGACAGTGGATGCTCAGGACACATGACTGGAAATAAAGCCATGCTATCAGAATTTGTGAAGAAAGCTGGCCCAAGTGTTTCTTATGGAGATGGCAACATAGGAAGGACTCTGGGATATGGCAATATCAATCTTGGGAATGTCATCATTAAATCTATAGCTCTAGTCTCAGGACTCAAACATAATCTGCTAAGTGTGAGTCAAATCTGTGACAGAGGTTATCATGTGGATTTCTTTGAAGAACACTGTGAAGTTATAAGCAAATCTACAGGCAAAGTTGTTCTAAAGGGATACAGGCATGGTAACATTTATGAAGCCAAGCTTTCAACAAACTCTAAAGGCTCTGCAATATGTCTACTGAGTAGAGCATCAATTGAAGAAAGCTGGAACTGGCACAAGAGACTTTCTCATCTGAATTTCAACAGCCTTAATGAGCTAGTGAAGAAAGATCTTGTGAGAGGATTGCCCAAATCAGTTTTTACTCCAGATGGCCTATGTGACTCATGTCAGAAGGCAAAACAAAGGAAAACTTCATTCAAAAGTAAGACTGAATCCTCAATTCTTGAGCAATATCACTTATTGCATGTTGATTTATTTGGTCCATTAAATATAATGTCTATTGATGAATACACCAGATATACATGGGTGTATTTCATGCACAAGAAAGAAGAAACTGCATCAATCTTAACAGAGCATGTCAGACAACTGGACAAAGGATCTAAGCATACATTGAAAATCATAAGAAGTGATAATGGCACTGAGTTCAAAAATGCAGCCATGGAAGAATATTGTAAAGAAAAGGGAATAAAGCAAGAATTCTCTGCACCTGGAACTCCACAACAAAATGGAGTAGTAGAGAGAAAGAACAGGACTCTTATAGAAGCTGCGAGGACCATGCTTGATGAAGCAAAGCTGCCAACTTACTTCTGGGCTAAAGCTGTGCAAGCTGCTTGTTTCACACAGAATGCTGCACTCATAAACAAGCATGGTAAAACACCATATGAGATGGTGAAAAATAAGAAGCCGAACCTGAAGAACTTTCATGTGTTTGGATGTAAGTGTTTTGTTCTTAAGACTCATCCAGAACAGCTTTCCAAATTTGATTTAAAAGCTGATGAAGGAATCTTTATTGGATACTGTAACAGCCCCCGATCCAGGGTCAGGGATCCGGTCGTCACGGTCTCAATTTCCATCCATAATATCAATATAAATAAATTACAACTTTGTGACCCCAAAATAACAACATAAAACACACCCTTTATAGTCCCAGAGATGAAATCAGAGTAACTAACAAATATTATTAATCACAAGTTTTGAGTTCTTACAACCCAAAAGAATTACAATATAACTTACATACTCTTTGCCATCCATTTACATATGTCATATATATAATAAGTCTGATGAACCCAAAAGCTGACAGTCTAGCCTACTGGTTGCTCCTACCTCAGCAATGCCGACCATGACATCAGTGGGCAACCCTATGACAGCTGTCCATTCTTGTACCGAGTGCGCCTTGTGCTGGCCATCAGATCTAGCTGTTGTTGTGATATAATAAATAAAGCAAGGGTGAGCAATAGCCCACCAAAAATAGTTGTAATTGAAAAATAATATATAACAGTTCTGAAATATCTTTGAAAATCATATGCCACGCATTAACGAACATAGTGCCAATATAATGTAAAAGATGATGTTATGGGGTATTTCAGAGTACTTTTAGTTCTGAACAGTTTTCAAACCCTATCAACACGAGTGACACTCCATGTTGCAGAAAATAAATAGATTTGGATGTTGAACCAATGTTGGAGTATGTCGCATCGGATGACACCACCTTACGATGATCAGTCGTAGGTCGTGCATCTCAAACTTTGTTTCTCTACCGGTAGAAGGAAGAACATATAGACACCACCATACGCCGGATCTCCCTAGCCATCTTTGGACTTAGACG
Source organism: Saposhnikovia divaricata (assembly GCA_036435485.1). Lineage (NCBI taxonomy): Eukaryota > Viridiplantae > Streptophyta > Magnoliopsida > Apiales > Apiaceae > Saposhnikovia > Saposhnikovia divaricata. The sequence goes on from CM071598.1 coordinate 66,863,376, forward strand.
GGACCGGCGCTACTTAGACCCTATTTCCAGGATGGACTGTCCCACAGCCTCTTATACCAGTTTCAATGATGGACTGTCCCACAACCTCTTACACATTATACAAATACTCCTAGTTCAAATGAATCCATGACTCTAAAATGTAAAGCTCGTCCCCCTTTCCCCAAGTATAATACTTTTTGATAGGACTCCACAAAGTAGTCGTATCTAGTTGGGAAGGAAAATTCACCAATATTTCCCAAGCTACTGCTTGTTAATGGATATCGACTTGTTCCAATAATCTAACCCCTCGAATGATGAGGAGGTAATACAAGGATTCAATTGATGAACAGCAACCAAGTTGCGAGTGAAAGAATAGTTTCAGAAAGATTTATGACCGGGCAGTCAACAAAATAAATAACAGCTCTCAAGTAAGGTTCCCTTATAATTTGGAAGATAGTTTTAAATGAAAAATGGAGTTTTGGGAACCTTTCCTTGATAAAAATAATCATAATAAGACTCAGAAATATTTTGCATAATATTAGGAGGTTGAAGATAATATTTGAATGAAATAGATCATTTTTAAAACTAGTTAAAGGAATTAAATAAATATTCAAAGAATATTTAAACAATAGATATTTCCAGAATATTCTTAATATAAAATATCGCTCATAATTAACCCTCGAATGAATATATAAAATATTCATGAAATAAATAATTCCTCGAATAAATATTCAAAATATTATCTGATAAATGAATCAATCTTAAATGAATATTCAAGATAATACTTATTAAGGAAATAAAGCTCAAATGAATTTAAAATAATATTCATTATATAATGAAATTCAAATGAATACTCAAACATAATATTCATCTAAATCAATATCCTCAAATGAATATACAATAAATAAATCAAGTCTTAAATGAATATTCAAAAATAATATTCAAATATAGTATTTCTCGACTGAGATTATACTCAAATAACATTCCTCGAATAATTTCCAAGTAATTAATACTTACGGAAATATAAACAATGTTCATAAATAACATTTCTCAAATAATATGTCACTGGAATCCCTCCGGGTTTCCACGACTATCTCTAAAATACAAAATACCGACTCCCGGTCTATATTAAAAGAATGAGATCATATGCCCTTCACTAAGGGTCTTATCAATATCCGGCTTATAATTAGTATATCTCGTACCTAAATTATAAGCCAACATCCACTCAGGGAACAAGTATCACAATATAAATTTAAAAGTAGGCATGCATGCTATGGCATATGTATCAGAAAACAGCATATATATATATATATATATATATATATATATATATATATATATATATATTATCACAACAACAATTCCAAATTATTGGAAACTTGCCTAGTACTCCCGCTATGCTAGTAGTATGACTCGGGGTGGTCCAGCAATCTATAAATAACCAAAATTATTCCGGGTTAATCACCTATCACTTTGAAATGCCAAGTAAATACTTTACTTAAGCTAAAACACGTTTTCAAGTTATCGCTCATTAACATCGTTATGACCCGACACTTTCTTGCTATCACGGTATGTCATTAATCTTACACTTGATAGGTACTCGAGTCATATAAGTTCTAGGGTCGATCGTTTACTAACTAAGATTATATCTCGAGATTTATCGATCGTTATCTAAGTGATTTTACAAAGTTATAACCAAGTATCCTTTTTAGGGGTTCGTTCGCACTTAACCTTGATTCGAACATTTTTATAAAATCGAAAAATGATCTTTTCAACATGAGGTTTTCTCTCACACCTTCTTTATGATCTCTAATATTTAATTACCAAGATTCGCCACTGAATTATCTACGTTAAGGGGATTCAATTTCAATTACGAACTCGCACTTACGGTTCCGAACCGTAAGTCATATCTCCTAAACCGTAAGTCCAAATGCTTCAATTTTTGCACCAAAACAATCTATGACTCGAGATCTACAAGGGTGTGTCATATGCTTGTCAAGTCCAGAAATTTATACCAACTATTATGCTCGATTTTTAAGGTTTAACGAAAATTGGGCATTACGACGGCTATAAATCGAACGTTTCTAAATTTTTAAATCACGATCAAACATCAACCAAGCCACACCGGGAATACACACACTATAATCACTCCATAAGCATCTGATTTCACCCCCATATACATCATATCTCTTAAATCAATTAAATCTACTACACAATCATGCTTATATCATTATTATAATCATATCGCATCTAAGATCACTAAGAACAATCACAAAACTCAAAGTATGATCTAGGGTTTATGAGGGTTATACCTTCCTTGGAGGATGTAGAGACCTTACTAAGCCTTGATTAATCCTTGTACAACCTTAACCAAGCTTAATCTAGCAAGAAACATCAAGAATATGCTTAGGGATTTTCGGAGTTTCTATAACCCAACTGAAAGATCATGAAAAACGAAGGCCTTACCAAGGTTTTCTGGATGAGGCTTCTAAAGGAGAGTTGTAGAGCATCTAACCAGATTTCCAACAAGCTAAGGAATACCAAATTTCATTGAGTAATGAAGAAGATATGTCCGTTTGAAAATCATCACAGAAACTGTCAAATAATCTGGACAGTTTGGTTTCTTCTCTTGGGGAGGAGATTTGACTAGGCTACACTCATTAGAATGCCATGAACTTTTGAGCGAATATTTCTCATGGAGTGGAGAGGCTGTGGTCAAAATTTGGTGATTTTATCATGGATAGAAATGGAGATATGAATTTTCTTCTTGAGCTTGGTTCTGTTGGGCAGTTTGTGGAGAATGAGAGAAATGGTGTTTGCTTGGCTTCTCTTGCACTTATCCTTGGAAAATGTGAATTTGTGATGTGTATGGATAATATCTATCCTAAAGTAGCTTTAATAAAGGTAATAGGTCATTGCTTGCATCAATTAAATGGACAAGTGTTGGTTTGAAATGGTAAGATGATGACAAAAGCTAAGTACTTGGTTTTGTTTGCTAAGTGTGCTAGTTCCTTGTGTAACTACTTAGTTACTTGCTCTTATCCTCTTGCACATGCATGCACCTTGATCCTCTACTTGCTCTTTTGTCCGTTTATTACTCCATAACAATAATCGTTCGGAGGAATATCTCAAATATTTCTCGTTAGGGTTTTACCGGAAACCTTCTTAATATTTATACTAATATCTTTAATCCTCCTTCATAATCCTTGAATTTAAATTCCTCAAATCTCTTAAATAAATCCTTAAATCCTTCAGTGTCCAGGAAAATCTCGGAGAAAATAAAAGTGCTATTTTTCTGAATCTGATATCGTTTACATACACTTATTTCGTCCACTGGTCATCGATACGAACTCAGAAATCCGTTCTGAATACTTCTATATAGTGTCGCCTAATAATATTCCAATTTCCCCCAAAAACACTATTCATCACTTATTTTCTCTTTAATCCTTATAATCAGAAAAATGTTCTCGCGCTCTCCCGAGCGTTCCTTAATCCTTTTACGGAGTTACTTAACTTATCCTAGATATCGATTTGGATGACATGAGAATACTTCCTCGGTTTGTATATCATATCTTACTTCCTCGACGTTAGATTATTCTTATCTACATCGTCAATCAATTACATTGTTCATGGCACATAAACATTTGAATCCAATCCATTCAATATTCATCTATTATCCCACTGATACATTCATACTCCAATATATAATAAAAAGTTTTAATTAATACCAAATATCTGGGTTCTTACAGATACCCACTATCCACAAAAGCATTCAGAGTCTACAATCTGAGAACAAAAGTGGTCATGGAATCTATCCATGTGTCTTTTGATGATAAGAAGATAACAGGACTTGAAGATTTTGATGAACATGACCAGCTGAGATTTGAGAATGAAGAAACAAATGTTGATCTACAAAATTCTGATACTCCTTCAGACTATATTGTTCAATCTATACAAGTAGATCAGACTACAGCACATGTTGAGAGGGAGCAAGTGAACGATGAAAATGAACCCCAATCAAGTGAAGAAACATCAAAGAATCCATCTGCTGCTAATGATTCAATAAACTCTGATTCATCAAACTCTGAAAGCAACAGCTCAGGGGGAGCAAACAATGATTTTGGATCTACTAGTCACCACACTCAACACAATTATGAACTTGGGGAATCATCAAGATCAAATCTGCCGAGACAAAGGGTATGGAGTAGAGCGCATCCCTTTGAACAGATCATTGGTGAACCGGACATGGGTGTACAGACTAGAAGAGCAACACAGAATGAATTCAATTTCGTAGGATTTTTATCTCAAATTTAACCTAAAAAGGTTGATGAAGCTCTAGATGATCCAGATTGGGTAACTGCAATGCAGGAAGAACTCAATCAGTTCGAAAGGCAGAAAGTATGGAAGCTAGTGCCAAGACCAAAAGATAAATCCGTAATTGGTACTAGATGGGTGTTTAGGAATAAACTGGATGAAAATGGTATTGTTACGAGGAACAAGGCTCGATTGGTAGCAAAGGGTTACTCTCAAGAAGAGGGAATTGATTATGATGAAACCTATGCTCCAGTTGCAAGGCTTGAAGCAATCAGTATGTTCTTAGCATTTGATGCACACTCCAACTTTAAGGTTTTTCAGATGGATGTGAAGAGTGCATTTTTGAACGGAGATCTAGAAGAAGAAGTCTATGTTGAACAACCCCCTGGGTTCGAAGACAAGGAATTTGAAGGTTTTGTGTACTTTCTCTTTAAAGCTCTCTATGGTCTCAAGCAAGCCCCTCGAACATGGTATGATACTCTCTCCAAGTTCTTACTTGAAAATGGTTTTACAAGAGGTATCATCGACAAAACTCTCTTTCATAAAAAGCATAAAAATGATATAATTCTGGTGCAAGTATATGTGGATGATATAATATTTGGTTCTACTAATGATTTGTTATGCAAGAGATTTGCTAAGCTAATGCAGAGTAAGTACGAAATAAGCATGATGGGTGAGTTGTCCTTCTTCCTTGGACTTCAAGTTGTTTAGAAGCCTGATGGTATTTTCATTTGTCAGTAAAATACATAAAGGATCTTCTGAAGAAGTATGGGATGGAAGAAGCAGCTACTGCCAAGACCCCGATGCCAACTGCTGTCAAGCTTGATCAAGACAAATCTGGTAAACCAGTTGACATCACGAAGTATCGAGGTATGATCGGCTCTCTCTTATACTTAACTGCTAGTAGACCAGATATTATGTTCTCAACTTGTTTATGTGCTAGATTCCAGGCTGACCCTAAAGAGTCACATCTTATAGCTGTTAAACGTATTTTCAGATACCTTAAGGGAACCCCCAATCTTGGGATTTGGTACCCTAAAGGTACAGGTTTTGACCTAGTTGGCTATACAGATTCTGACTTCGCAAGTTGTAAGATTGATCGGAAAAGTACTTCTGGAAGCTGTCAGTTTCCAGGAAGAAGGTTGGTATCTTGGTACAACAAGAAGCAACACTCGGTATCTACCTCGACAGCCGAAGCAGAATACATTGCGGCAGGTAGTTGTTGTGCTCAGATCCTGTGGATGAGGAATCAACTTCAGGACTATGGATTCATGTTGGACAAAATTCCAATTCTATGCGACAACACGAGTGCCATTCCCATTACCAACAATACAGTTCAACATACCAGGACTAAGCACATTGATATCAGGTATCATTTCTTACGACAGCATGTCAAGAATGGAACTGTGGTATTTTATTTTGTTCCCACAGATCAACAGATTGCAGACATCTTTACTAAACCATTGGATGAATCCACTTTCTCCAGGTTAGTTGGTGAACTTCGGATGTTAAATCTGTCTAATTAATTTTGGATAATCAATAACTGCAATTTGTTATAAGTTCACATGTATTTTAAATGTCCATATGTTTACGAATTGTGAATTTATTTGCATCCAGTCCTCATATTACAGTTATCTCTATATTAATTACCATGCTTATAAATGCTATATTTTATGGTAATTAGTTAGTAAATAACTGTGTCAATTGTAGCATAATTAAATAAATATTTTATTGACATATATCAATTAATGATACTTTGTTAATTTTATGTCTATTTAATTATGAGTTTGTCTGATTATTGTGGAATAATTCTTGAATTATTGATTGGTTATTTTAAATCCACAATAATTAGAAATAATAAGTGTGTATGTGTGTGTGTGTACATAGGCTGATAGGTCTCGGTGATAAGATGTTTTTCGGCTGACAGGTTTCGATGATAAGATGTTTTTCGGCTAAGTAGGTTGTTAGGTGAGAAATTATTGAGCGGTGTGATTTTTCAAACATAACCTGTCACGCTCTCACCTAACCCACTAGTCCTTGAAACCTTATAAATGATGAGTTTTTGTTTGTGTTTAACATCATCATTTTTCAGATATACAGAGCATATACACACAATTGCTGAAAATTTCAAGCTTTGACTGGAAAGATCTCACAATCTAGCTTGTGGTTTTTAGAGGGGATTTCATATTCATGTTATACGCATCATCCTTTATAAAAACTAACCCTTGTTGTTGAATTTCCTCAAAAGTTTTGAAAATGGCATTGCAGGGAAGCTTTTTAATTGCAAAAGTTAATCCTGTTTCCATTCAGTAAATCGAAACCATTCTTGATGAGCAATTTCGGGCTTGGACACAATTTATGAATGAACATTCATTAATTCGCTATGCTTTAGTTACACTAGTGCAGCTTAACCATGATGCATTGCGTGAACTATATTGCAGTGCGGTTAACACTTCTGGACAGGACGGGTGTGCAATCACATATCGACTGTTTGGTAGGTCGATTAGGGTCACTGAACGAGATGTTAATCTAATTCTTCATTTTCCTATGGAAAATCTTGTTTCTGATCCTACACCTGAACAGATTGAAATGTTCTTTCGTTTTATAAGGTACCAAGATGGCAATTTCAATACTGTTAATCTTTCTAGAACGTTTCTAACCCAGTACTGGAATTTCTTCTTTCACACTCTTAACAATGTTTTTTCCTCAGATAGAACAAATCAAGATCGAATACATGTATTTATTCAAAAAATAGGGTATGCGGTCGCCAATGATTTGAGGATTAATTTTGGAAAAATAGTGCTTGGTCAAATCATTTTAAAGATGAAACACTTGGGAAGAAGAGATGTTCAGACTCAAAATGTCAATTGTCTATATCCAATGTTTCTACAGCTAATATTAAATAATTTTTTGAATGATGAAGACAGGGTACGCTTGGAAAATGGTCGAAATGTGGAATGTTCTTACATGAAGACGAATGTAATTAATTACATAAGCAAAAAGAACTATACGGATGTGCCTACAGTCCTAACTGAATATCTAAAGACTGTCCCACTTCCGTTGTTACCAAGACCAGTGAGAACAGGTATACGACAAGGTAATATTTAAATCCTTGCTATTCCAACCTCTATATTCCCTGTTGTGTCACAGGAAATACAGTTTCTATAGCCCCTGGTGGCCATCTTACCCGACCAAGAGCAGGTGTTAACTCGAATAACTTGTAGAAGGGGGGGTTGAATACAAGTTATATAATCGTGTCTGATTTTTGCTTGATTATATGAACAAGAATAAATGAATGAATCAAACTTTGTTTGTATTAAAATAATCAAATACAAACTCTACCAAAGGTGTACAATACCTTTAGCAGCTGCTGACAATAAAAATCTCTCTCTCTATTTGTTTCGAACTCTCGAATACAAATCTTACGAACTCACTCTTTTTACAATGATATAAAGAGAGTATTTATAATGCTACCTATCAACTAATAACAGAATTATAATATATCTATGACAATGTTTAGCCGTCCAGTTGATAGTTTCCATCAATAGAGAATTCGTTTCCTTCACGATATCTTCTTGCTTGTTTTTCAAAACAACGATCCTGTTTTATAGCACTTGCCAGTTTCTGTAGCATCCATAATGACATCATCAGTAACACAACTGATATCAGGATTTCCCATTGCATCAGGATCTGATTATCCCATCAGTATTTGATCAGGATCTGACTTACTGTATCAGGATTTGCTCCTCTGTTCCTGACATATAGTCCCTGATACACTGTTCCTGACATGTAGTCTCTGACGCATTGTTCCTGACTAAACTCTACAGATTACTGTCTAACACATATATCCTATACAAAGTGCTAAATCCTTTATAAGATCAGGATATACAAGAAGTATTAGCAAAATTCTATTCTTAACATCACAACTTATGAATTATTCCTAAAAATCTCCCCCTATTTATGCTTTAGAGTCTGAAGCATAAATCTAAGTTGTAGATGTCAAAACATAAAACAATACAACCAGAATAGAATTTATGAATTCAAGATCATGAAGTTAAGTACCTTCTTCTTCAGATGTAGACATGTATCTAGTACTTAGAAGAAAGAATTCAACTATTTGATGCTTCCTTTCCTTTACCACTTCCATGATGAAATTTACCAACTCTGTCACCCTTGTTTCTGTTCCCAGTCTGTTTATCTCCCCCGGTCTGTTGTTGTTGTTGTTTCTGAATTGTCTTTATCTCCCCCTTTTTGACATCAGCAACATGAATTCCAAGAGATTCAGTAACAGAACAAATGAGATTCATCAGAACTGCTTGATTGTCCATGATAGTGACTTGGTTATTTTCAAGAATTTGAAGTCTCGATTGAATATCACTTTGAGATTACTGAATGTCCTTAAGAATTTCAGAATTGGCTTCAATGTTGGAAGTGCTTGTTGTATCTTCAAATTCAGATGCAGAAAGAACATTATCTTCAAGTCTTGTAGAAGAAGTTGCATGTTGAGAATGATATTCAAGTAATAACACTTGAGTAGAAGTACAAACATCTTCATTTTTCTGATCTGGAGATGAAGTATGATCATCCTGTCCTTCACCAGTATTCTGTGTACTAACATCTACAAATCCTGACTCCTCCTTAGATTGATCAGATATTGTTGATGTCATAATTCTAGCTGAAATTGGAAGTACAAACAAAGGAATACTAGGATCATTAGGAATTTCTTCTGGTACTGGTTTAGTAGAAGTTTGTCTTAGCCTTTCACCTCTTCTGTTAATGATCTCTGCAAGCCTTTCTTTCTGTTTCTGATCTTTAACTTCTGGCTTTGCATTGTGATGTGCTAAGTCATTCTTCTCATACATCTTGATAAAAGAATAAGTACCAGCATCCATACCAAGATTTTCAGACCAAGATTCAGGAAAAACCTGATCCCAGAAATCAAACGATGGTGGTTTCCTAATTTTCTCTCCCTCACTATGGAGTTGATCATCCATACCCTCATTCTCACTTTGACTATCTAAAGTCAACACTCTTTCTACCTCTCCTTTTGCCTAGTCAGGAGCCAGCCTCTCTGTGTGTGGATCTATGTCCATCTTTTCAAGTGTATCACTCAAATTTGGATAAGTGCTCTCATGACCTACAGCAAAATAGGGGTTAGAAGAAGTTTTTATACCTGAACTCACATGGAGAGAGGGTTCCTCATATGGCATGGGGCTTGAGGTTTTCTCCAAGGAGTGAGCTGCTATAGTCTCTGAACCCTTACAAACGTCTACTTTCTTTCCAGAAACTACAGGCTCCAGTATACCACTTTCATGTTTACACTAGACTCTGATGTCTTCAGTAATACTTCATTAGACACCATAGCTAATATGCCATCGTCTTTAAGTGTTGGTTGCTGAGACACACCCTCAAGGTGGATAGACTCTAAAAGAACAATATTGGTTTGATCTTCAGAAAAATCAATCAAAGTCATTCCTCCCATATCATAGGGTTTCTCATTTGTAATTTCAGTCATCGCAGAAGACCTTTCAGCATCATCAATCACAGTTCCTGAGTCATCCAACCTCTGACTAGATGGTTCTTGTGTTGCAGTGGCTGTGATATGATCTATTCTACTATTCACCACTGGTGCAATAGTATCTTCTGTTGACTGCTTCCCTCTATCAACTACCTCCTCTTGTTCACCTTGAACTGAAGCATCTTCAACAATGACATCCTTGTCAAATAGATATGCATGAAGTGATTGAAGTGCAACATGCTTAGGAAGTCCAAATTTCTTGTGTAACTCCTTTCTGACTGAAACATAGAAGTATGTCTTCATTAAATCAAGCCTTTGATGTAACAATCCATATTCTTCAGGAAATGAAAGTTTGGGAACTCTTTCAATCAGAAAATCTAGAACAGGCCTGGAAAGCTTCACATTCAGAGAAATAAGTTCCATAGCCGGTCTGTATGTCAATGTAGTTTCCCATGAAGAATCAAGATCCAGATCTCTCTTGCTAGATACTGACATGGATATAGCATTATTTGTAGAGACCTGCATAATGTTAGTTGGACTTGACACTGTGTGTGTAGTTGACAAATGAATCTTTCTCCTTGTTCTCCTACTATAGTGAGCAACAGATTTGTCTTGAGAAGACTCAAGAGGTGTAGACACAGAAGTGATCTTGGGATGAGATCCTTTTTCAATAGACACAGTCTTTTGAGAGACAGTATCCAGTAACTATTTTCCCTTTTTAAGAACTACAGCCTTTTGAGAGACTGCGGCCTGGCTGTGACTAGATGTTCCATCTCTTTGTCCTAGCTTAGAAAGTTGAATTGCAGCCTTCAATTCTGCTCTCTCAACAAGAGATATATTATCATCATCTTCACTAGAACTACTACTTGAAATAACAAATCTTCTCTTTCTTACAACTGATGTCTTTTGAGAAACACCAGAGGTTGGCTTCTTTGAAACAATAGGCTGTGGATCAAAATTTGGTTCTAGAATTGTTTCAGAGACTATAATGTTTTTGGCTACTTGGGTAGACACAGGGGGTTCTCCTCTAATTGAGATTCCTGAGTCATTTCACCACCAAAGAAAGAAGAATTATAGATAGTAGGAAGATGAGTTCTTAGAAGTACCTGAACATGATTTGGATAGTGTAATTCATCTAGATTCTTTTCATTGTCCTTCTTTGTAATGTAAGAGAAAATTCTCTTTTGCTGTACATAAGAAGAAACACAATACTCTCTACCAAAGCTAGCTTCAACATCAGGAATGAAATGGTTAATAAACAGTTGCATGAATCTGTGATAATAAGCCATATTCCTGTCATGATCTCTTGACCCAAGTTTAATACACATCTGACTTAAGATAATGTGACCAAAATTAATTACTCTGTTATAAAGCAAAGCATATGGAATATGTGATGTAACAGCTGTAACTTGTTGAAAAGAACTACATTTACCAGTAAAACATTTAGCAATTTGATCAAAGAAGAAAGACCATTCTTTCCTAAGAAAAGATCTATTTAACTGGCTCATGTTATCTAGAGGTCCATCATAACCTAATTTAGATAACATAGTTCTCACATCATCATCAGATGGTACATTCACAAAATTTGTACTAACAGGTAAGCGAAGTGCTGAATTAACAACAGATTCAGTAAGATCAAATGAGTCTTGTCCTAAGTGTAGAACAATCTTACCTGATTGACTCTGAGTAGAATCAATTACCTCAGCATTCTCCCAAGCTTGTGAAACAACTACTTGATTAATTTGTGGAGATGCTGTCAAGGCATAGCTTAATGGTCCTTTCGCCATAAAGTCCATTATCGGGTGAAAATCAGTTGACACCCCTTCCTTGTTGGTGATAGCTGCAACATGATTGTTCATCATAAAATCAAAGTCACCAAACTTGAAAGCTACTGATTTGGGTAGTCTTCTTTGAGTTGCCATTTTGATCTGAAAAGAACTTAAGAAATCTTTGAAATTGATTAGTGATTTTAAGAACTCGAGAGTGTTTTTGCTTTAGAGAATGAAATTAGAGAAAGCAATTAAACGATTAGAGTGTCAAAATAATTATATTTCAAAAATCCTTCAGACCCATTATCCGACGTTGACACGTAGGTTGACAGGTGTCAGTCCCTGAAAAAATGCAGTTACCTACGACTTTTGGAAAATAAAATCCAAAAATAATTTCAAGTAATTAAGTCAAGGTAAAATCAAGATAAAAATCAATACTGATCAGCTTTCTTTTCCTGATGTGATCTTCTCATCAGGATAATCACACGATTCAATGTGATTTCTAAATAAAAAGAATTACTAATCCTGACGTGAACACACTTGTATTCCTGATCAATATCATCCTGATTCCAGAGACTAAATGAAGTTTCCACATGGCATATTCTTTTACCTGTAAAAGAAATAACAAAATCAATTGGTTAAATTCATTCAATATTTCTTAAAAATACAAGAAATACAGTCACACATAATTATGACTGAATGCATTGATATCTCCCAAATGACTGTTCAGCTTCCCACGTCTTTCTATAAAAGAAACCGACGCCTTATGCCATTCTCCAAACCCTTTTCATTCTTTTCTCTTTCAATAATGACTTCCAACCCAAATCTTCATATGAACCCTAGCTTTTGGTTCATTACCACTGAGAAGTTCTTTACTCTTGATGATCAGGAGCAAGTGAACTATCTCTTAGAAGAGATGACTTTTCTCATCAAGTCAGATATGGTTGATCTTAACCCAGATGATTTCCAAAAATCTCCTCTAAAACATCTACCAGTTGGATACAATCCTCCTCTAATCTCTTCGCACCTTGAGGATGAAGAATTTGGTGAAGAGTCTGAGGTTGATCTTGATGGAGATGCTTTTCATCTTCTTCAATAAGCATGAAGATGAGTCAGCTGCTTTCATTCAAGTCGCCCAGACAAGGAATTCATTCTTGAGATGCTCCTTGTCCTGAAGTCGATCGTTGAGAATTGAAGTAGCAACAACTTTAGACAAGAACAGAATTATCAGTAGTAATTATACAAAAGAAGAATTGTATTTCATTTTCATGTATGTAATGCTTTTGATTAATGAAGATACAAGTTTTCTTAATATCTACTTGTTTATCGTTGTTTATTGTCTCACATGAATAATGACATAAATTATCAGTATGCATGTAATAACACTTGCTAATATAGACTTAACAAAACTCAGAATTGAACCACTAAATAACATGAACTTCAGAATTTGAAACAGTAAGACACACAAATTTCACAATCCTGATACTGACGATACAATCCTGATGTCAATACTGATGACGTCAGCATAGTGATAGCAATCCTGATGTTTATTAACAAGTCTATCATACTGTAATTTATCAAAGTAAAGTGTTACAGCTTAAGCATTTAACAATCAAGTATAGATCCTGACAAAATATCAAGTCTATAAGCTGAAACAACATACCTTGCTACTTGTGCAGATGTTAAAGATCTAAAAATTTAACATTCCTAACTCACTAACCAATCTAATGAATGTGGCCTCATCAAGTGGTTTAGTTAGTATATCTTCAAGCTGTTTGTCAGTAGGAACAAAATGGAGTTCTACAGTACCATTTTCAATATGTTCTCTAATAAAATGATACATGACATCGATGTGCTTAGTCCTTGAGTGTTGAACTGGATTTTCTGCAATTTTGATAGCACTAGTATTATCACAAAACATAGGAATATTACTAATTGTCATACCATAATCCATCAACTAATTTCTTATCCAAAGGAGTTGAGCACAACAACTGCCTGCTGCAATGTATTCAGCTTCTGCAGTTGAGGTTGAAACCGATTGATGCTTCTTGCTTGCCCAAGAAATCAATCTGTTTCCTAAGAATTGACATGTACCTGTAATGCTTTTCCTGTCTATTTTACACCCTGCATAATCAGAGTCTAAATAGCCAATTAGGGAGAAATCAGATTCTCTTGGATACCACAAACCAAGATTTGGAGTTCCCTTGAGAAATCTAAAAATTCTCTTCACAACAATTAAATGAGATTCCTTAGGATCACTTTGGAATCTAGCACATAAACAGGTAGAGAACATTATATCTGGTCTACTTGCAGTTAGATATAACAGTGAACCTATCATGCCTCTATAGCTAGTGTTATCAACACTCTTTCCCTTAGGATCAGAGTCTAGCTTAGTGGCTGTTGCCATGGGTGTCTTTGCAATTGCAAAATTTTGAAAGTCAAACCTTTTTAAAAGATCTTTGATATACTTTTACTGATTAATGAAAATACCAGTCTCAGTCTGTTTGACTTGCAAGCCTAAAAAATAATTTAGTTCACCCATCATGCTCATCTGATATTTAGACTGCATAAGCTTGCTAAACTTAGCACATAACTTTTCATTAGTAGAACCAAAGATAATATCATCAACATAAACTTGAACTAAAAGCAAATCACCTTTTATCTTTCTAAAGAATAGAGTTTTGTCAATTGTACCTCTTGTGAAGCCATTTTCAAGAAGAAATTTAGACAAAGTCTCATACCATGCTCTTGGTGCCTGCTTCAGTCCATAGAGTGCCTTGTCAAGTTTGTAGACATGATTTGGAAACTTTCGATCAACAAAACCAGGTGGTTGTTCCACATACACTTCCTCATCAAGCTTGCCATTTAGAAAAGCACTCTTTACATCCATCTGGTATACCTTGAATTTTGAATGAGCTGCAAATGCAAGAAACATTCTGATTGCTTCCAATCTTGCTACAGGTGCAAAGGTTTCATCATAGTCAATTCCTTCTTCATGAGAATAACCTTTGGCCACCAATCTTGCTTTGTTTCTTACAATCATACCAGATTCATCTAGCTTGTTTCTGAAAACCCATTTAGCACCAACAATAGATCTATCTTTAGGTCTTGGTACCAGTTTCCACACTTTGTTCCTCTCAAACTCATTCAATTCTTCCTGCATTGCTATTACCCAATCAGGATCCTGTAAGGCTTCTTCAACCTTCTTAGGTTCATTCTTTGAGAGAAAACAACTGTACAAGCATTCATTTTGAATTGATCTTCTAGTTCGAACACCACTATTTGGATCACCAATAATCAAATCCTCAGTATGATCCCTTGTCCATTTTCTAACAGGTGGTAGATTGCTCCTGCTAGACTCTCCCCCTAAGTTAGTGGTATTTCTTGTAGAAGAATGTTCATTTCCTTCAAAAGCTCCCCCTTGATCAGTAGAATCAGTGGATTCAATACTGCTGCTAGTTTCTGATCTTCCTTCATTAGACTCTGAAGGATCAGTTCCTGATGAAGTAGACTCTGAATGACCAGTCTGATCCTGACCAGTCCTGTGTTCTCCTTGATTGAATTGATCCCCCTCAACAGTAGCATTCCTTTGAGAAGCAATAGAGATTTCCTCTGGAGAACCTTCATCATCGCTGGAGGGAATCTCAAAATACTTAAAATTTTCAAATTCCAGATTGTCATGACTTTCATCAGTTTGCAAAATTCCAAACTTCTTATCATCAAATGCAACATGAATTGATTCCATAACAATGTGAGTTCTGAGATTATATACTTTGAAGGCCTTTGATGCTGAATATCCTAGAAAGATTGCTTCATCCGATTTGGATTCAAATTTTCCAAGTTGTTCTGGATGAACTTTTAGGACATAGCATTTGCATCCAAAGATGTGAAAATATTTCACACTTGGTTTCTTTCCTTTGATCATCTCATAGGGAGTCTTGCCATGAGCATTTACCAAGGTACAGTTTTGAGTGAAACATGCAGTGTTGATAGCTTTTGCCCAGAAATAGGTTGGAAGCTTTGCATCTGCAAGCATGGTTCTTGCTGCCTCTATGAGAGTTATGTTCTTTCTTTCTACTACACCATTTTGCTGAGGTGCTCCAGGTGCAGAAAACTGTTGAGTAATTCCATTGTCTGCACAATACTCCTCCATTGTAGAATTCTTCAATTCTGTACCATTGTCACTTCTGAGCACTTTGACCTTGTACTCAGAGTTATTTTGAATATTCTTGACAAGTTCAATGATTTGTTGAGGAGCTTCATCCTTGTTGTGTAGAAAGAATACCCATGTGAACCTTGTGTAGTCATCCACTATAACTAGAGCATATCTTTACTTGTTGATAGACATAATGTTTACTGGACCAAATAAATCAAGATGCAGCATGTGAAATGGTTCAGTAATTGAATTTTCTGTCTTGCTCTTGAAAGTGGTTCTTCTTTGTTTACCAAGCTGACAAGCATCACAAAGTCCATCTTGCACATAGTTTGCCTAAGGTAGGCCTCTCACCAGATGATGCTTAACAAGTTGATTAAGCTTCTTGAAATTAAGATGTGAGAGCTTCTTGTGCCAGTTCCAGCTTTCATCATTGGGTGCCTTGCTGTAAAGACATCTGACAGTTCCTTTAGATGTGTCACTCAAGCTGGCTTCATATATGTTACCATGTCTCTGACCAGTCAGAACAATGTCTCTATTCTTCATATTCAAGATTTTGCATCCCTTACTGTCAAAGATTGATTGGTAACCATTATCACCCAGTTGACTTATTATTAAAAGTGTGTGTTTCAAGCCTTCAACCAGTGCTACATTTTCTATGATGACATTCCCCAAAATAATTGAACCATATCCCAGAGTTTCTCCTTTATTGCCATCTCCAAAGGATATTACTGGGCCAGCTTTCCTCTCAAACTTTGTAAGCAGGGACTTCTTTCCAGTCATATGTCCAGAGCATCCACTGTCCAAGATAATTGAATGCTTCTTTCCAGTTCCCTGCAAACAAAAAGTAGCTAGTTAAAATTTTTTAGGACCCAACTTTGATTGGATCCTTTCTTACTAACTTTTGAACCAACAGGCTTTGAAGATTTTGCTTTTGATTTACCTGTTGCAGAGTCAACCTTAGACTTAGATTTCACAAACTGTTTGTGACTAGGAGTTTCAGATTTCAGAGAATAATAGTCATAATACAGTTCATGATATTCCTTACACATATAAATGGAATGAAGTAAACTACCACAATGACAACAGGGTTCTTGTGGTTGGTATTGAATTTTCTAAGTCTTGGGGAATCTGGACACAGTTTTCTAAGAAGGTTTCTGATTGCAGTCTAGGGCTAAATGATTATGATTTCCACATTTATAGCATTTCTTCCTAGGTGCATCAGGTACATTCTTGTACTTATTCTCTTTGTTAATACCTTCTTTTCCATTCCTATTTTTTCTAATCTTGCTAGACTCTGAAATAGTTTCTAGTCTCTGTTTCAACTGAGACTTAGACAGAAAACCTATGTTGACATTCTTAGGTTTTTCTAACACTCTCTCATCTGAATTGCTATTGTTAATTCTTTTGTGCACAACTGGGGTACCTTTAGAATCAACAAATTTAACATGTTTAGGTTCAGAAACTATCTTCTTACCTTCAGACTTAGATGTGCTAGCTTCAGTTTTACTATCATCATTGACAATAGCTACAGTATCTTCTTGCCTAGCCTTATCAAAACCTAAACCATTAACTTTACCCAGAATTTGATTTTCAATGATTTCTTGAGTCTTTTTACCAGAATTGTTAATGGTTTTAATCACATCTCTCTCTTCCTCTAGTTCTTTTCTGACATAGTCATAAGCCTCAAGAATAACACCATAATCATGCTTAGCTTTATCAGAACTTAACTTGTATTCTTCCATTTGAATTAACTCAGATTCAAGAAAATTATTTCTACTAACTAATTCATCATTCTTAGCCTTGAGTTCATCTTTTTCACTAGCAAGAATTTTGAAATTAGTCATAAGATTCTTAAACTCAACATGAATAGATCTAATATCATCAGAATCTAAGCTATCAAACAAATCAAGAGAGTGAAGTGATACCTTAACAGAAGATGAAGAAGTTTTCTTTGGAGATCCAGGTTTGTCTGAAGTACTTGCCATCAATGCAATGTTGTCATAATCCAATTCATCTTCAGAATCACTGGAGTCTGCCCAATCCTTCTGTGTGACCATGAGTGCATTACCCTTCCCTAAATTCCTAGGCTTTTTGCACTCACTAGCAAAGTGTCCAAGCTCACTGCAGTTAAAGCACTTGATCTTGGCTTTATCAAGCTTGATAATTGTACTCTGGCCTTTGTCACTCTTCTTCTCATCTTTCTTCTGAAAAGATCCTTTGCTAAATCTTCTCCTGTTGAATCTTCCTTTCTTGAAAGCTTTAGCAAACATAGCAAAGAGTTCTTGCATCTCTGATTCAGAATCATTATCTTCAGAGTATATATCTGTAGTCTCTGACTCAGAACTTTCTTTGCTCTTCTTCTTCCTCAAGTCTCTTTCAGTAGATTCAGACTTTTCTTCTGGAAGCTTCTTTGATTCAGATTGAGCAGTGAGTGCAACAGTTTTCATCTTTCCTTCACTCCTGCTCTTTTTCTGCTGCCTGTCAAGTTCATAAGCTCTCAATTTTCCATAAACTGCTTCTAATGATATCTCATCAAGATAATTGGCTTCCTCAATTGCAGATATCTTCTCATTGTAGAAATCAGGAAGAGCTTTCATGAACTTAGTATTCATATCCTCCAAGTCATAATATTTACCATGCAGATCTTTATGATTATTCGAAATCAACCTACTCTGATACCAATTGTTAACTCGAATAACTTGTAGAAGGGGGGGTTGAATACAAGTTATATAATCGTGTCTGATTTTTGCTTGATTATATGAACAAGAATAAACGAATGAATCAAACTTTGTTTGTATTAAAATAATCAAATAAAAACTCTACCAAAGGTGTACAATACCTTTAGCAGCTGCTGACAATACAAATCTCTCTCTCTCTCTATTTGTTTCAAACTCTCGAATACAAATCTTACGAACTCACTCTTTTTACAATGATATAGAGAGAGTATTTATAATGCTACCTATCAACTAATAATAGAAATATAATCTATCTATGACAATGTTCTGCCGTCCAGTTGATAGTTTCCATCAATAGAGAATTCGTTTCCTTCACGGTATCTTCTTGCTTGTTTTTCAAAACAACGATCTTGTTTTATAGCACTTGCCAGTTTCTGTAGCATCCATAATGACATCATCAGTAACACAACTGATATCAGGATTTCCCATTGCATCAGGATCTGATTATCCCATCAGTATTTGATCAGGATCTGACTTACTGTATCGGGATTTGCTCTTCTGTTCCTGACATTTAGTCCCCGATACACTGTTCCTGACATGTAGTCTCTGATGCACTGTTCCTGACTAAACTCTACAGATTACTGTCTAACACATATATCCTATACAAAGTGCTAAATCCTTTATAAGATCAGGATATACAAGAAGTATTAGCAAAATTCTATTCTTAACATCACAACTTATGAATTATTCCTAACAGCACGAAAACCCACCGATTCTAACAGAGGTCGAAGAGCCCATTCTACAAATGCAAACACAAACACAACAAACTCCAACACCTCAATTGTCACTTAAACGATCAGCCATCAACACTTTTGAGGGAGATAGTGCCTCAGCAGCACCACATAAGGAGTTAGTTACATCAGCAACTCTACTTCATTCTAAAATAAGTAAACCAAATGAACCTGAGGTAACTGCAACTGTTATTGAAACAATTCTTCCTTGTCAAATGAGTGAAAATGTAAACAAGGTTGAATTGACGGGAGCAACTATCTTGAGTTCCATTTCACGGAACATAAGAGTGGTTGATGATCTTTCTAAAGATCAAATGCCTTCACAGGCATCCGAGGTGGAATTACCTACCTCAATAACTGCTGGTGAATCTTCCATTTTACGGAAAGATCCATCGGTAGGTGGTTCTTTCTTAAACCAAGTGTCTTCACAGACATACGAGGGAAACTTGGGTTTTGTGTCATTTAATCGATTCAAGTTTAACCTCCCAGAGGGAAAATCTCTGGATCTCTTTCGAGATTTACAACTCTTTACCAGTGGTCGGTAACTCGCTTCACGCGAGGACGGAAGCTCACGAACTTTCATTGCACCATCCGTGACCTCTGAAAAAGGGGCTAGGATGATTTCATTTGCAGGTACACATATCGGTGGAAGCTCTGGAGGAGAGTTGAGGGAAACACGAACAGAACATGTAAGTGTAACCCAAACCACTAAACCGAGTGAATATAGAGTGTTGAGTGAAACACCTGCAGAACATACGAGTGAGAAACCTACTCAACCACATGCACCTGTAACCAGAAAGGAATACAACAGACTCCTTACACGGGTCCAAACAATGGAGAAAGAGTTGCCAAATATCTGTAAGTCCATTGCAGAAATAAAAAATTTTCAACTTATTCAACATGATGTATTCTAGGTTCAATTGAATACCATGGCAACCCAGTTAAATGATGCAATCAACTCCTTGGTAAAGCCATCTTCGTCTAATTTACCAACTCCACATCCAACTACTCTGGAGGATAACCCAACTGAGGGGGAGAAGGTGGATGACCAAGAAAAATCTACTAGGCGTAAGGGCAAGGAAAAGGTTGTTGACACGGAATTAACTTTATTTTGGGAAAGGAAAAGCTGATGGGAGTATTAGTGTTATGTGGAAAGAAAGCAAAGGCAAACTTGAAGATTTGTTCAGTCTAAAGGAATAATTGTCTTGCACTTGGTTAATTTTAGAAATCTGGAAAATGTATATATATGATCCAGAATGCACTTTAATATTATTTATCTTTGAACTTTATTTTTTTTTGTTATATCAGTTGAGTTATCCTCTAGGAATTTGCTTGTCAAACCCTAACAATCAAATAGGGAGAGATTGTAAAGCATAATGTAATGTAATATGTAATAGAGGACATATATAACTCAACTAGGATAAAAGATAAATAATATTAACTCTATACAGGGATAGTGAAATTTGAAGAACAGGCATCAACAAGGATCAAGTCGCTGAAAAAAGTTCATTAACATGATCAAGCCTCAGTGACAGAATAAGATGTACAGATGATTCAGTTGAAGGGCCAAAAAGATTCCATGTATTTATATTATTTGAAGATACTGTTGCAGGCTAATCAATTTGAATGTAACGAAGGTGTGAAGATTAAGATCAGTGCTAGTCACTTGTGAACCAGACCAGTGCACTAAGTGTCAGCACATACGAGAAGGATCAACACATTAATTCATAGAAAGAATTTTCAAAGCCTATTGACGATCAAGGAAAGAAATAGTAATACTATGCAAAGTTACTATGCATGGTTACTATACGCGGTTACCTTGCAGTTATTGTGCAAATAGTGGTTACTGTGCAAATAATGGTTACTATGCAAATAGTGATTACTGTGCAAATGGCGGTTACTGTGCAAATGGCGGTTACTGTGTAAATGGCGATTACTGTGCAAATGGCGGCTATTGTGCAAATGGCGGCTACTATTCAAAAAGTGGCTGGTGGGGCCCACGGGGGTTGTTGGAATAGTACAGCATAGTAACTTTCTATAATCTATAAATAGGCCTGTTGTATTTCATTTCAAAACACACATCAACACACAACTTTCTCTTCTCTCTCTTATATCTTCTCTTTGTAAGCTACTAGACAGTCCATCTAGTAGGGAAGCCGGCTTAGCCCGCTTTCAGGAAGTGTTGGGCAGAAGGTCCTCGTGCCTAAACTATCCTAGGAGTGCTTGATTTTGTAGCTGATCCATAGGATTAAATTGTGTAGCAAACCTCCGGGTTTTATCTATTCAAAGATATTTCCAAAACAGTTGTGTTATTTCGATTCAGTATTTTTGATCTCATATCCACATCAAAAATCGAAATATTTTTAAATAACGTATTTAACCCCCCTTCTACGTTATTCCGGACCTAACACAATGGATTAATTCAAATATCCGTGTAGATTTATTATCACTTATAGAAAAAGTTTCTCTATGTTGCTTTGCACTATAACACACTTCACATGCTTTATCCAAATACTCCTCGAATTACGAAGTTGAGGAATCAATTTTACTACTTTTTTAGAAGGATGTCCCATTCGTTTATGCCACAATTCTATGGAAGAACTTACAGTTGAAACGGCATTAACATTCAAGACACATCGAAAATAATAAAGCCCATCTCGTCGTTCACCTATTCCAACAACCTCACTCGATTGAAATTCCTGTATAGCACATGTATCAGATGAAAATTGAACAAAACAATTTTGATCATCATTAAGTTGTGAAATAGAAATTAAACTGCAAGTTAATTTGGGAACATAAAGAACACGTCTGAGACAAATTTTGTCCGAAAGTTGCACTATTCCCTCTTTAGTTGCTGCAACTTTTCACCGTTAGGCAAACCAACTGGAAAAGCCATACTTTCGAAAGTTGCACTATTCCCTCTTTAGTTGCTATACTTTCAAAATTTTTTGGAAAAAAAAGGTAGAAACAGAAAAATATTAGGATAAATTTCTTCTCAAATTTTTCCCAAAAAATAAGATGATTTGAGATAATCTCTCACACAACTTTTAAAATTTTAAAATATTTTCTCCCTCAACAATAAAACTGGGAGTACACGAGTGAAAGTTTTTACCATTTTTTTGTATTTGTTTTTTCACCTATTTTTCATTACCTAAAAACTAGGGGAAACAAATGATTTAATATCTGTAGTAAGTTGTGATAAAATGTATTAATTTACCCATCAATATAAATAATTGGTATAAATTAAAATGATATTTCCCTCAAAAAAAATAATGAATTGAATCTCAAAACCGAACTAAATATATTCAATATATCCTGCTTAGAATAGGGTTTGTTGAGGTTAAAATGTATGTAAACCATGCCTCTATTTTTTGGAAGAAGAGTATTTTCTGAAGAACTCCAACTTAGTTCTACATAAAATAGTGAATGATGGATTGATATATGTGCAATGTGAACGCCCCCAAATTCGGGGTCAGGATTTGGTATCACAAACAATTATAATCACATATAACTTGATTATACAATGACCCCTCACCGAGGATTGATCTCAGGTTATGGTATGAAACAAAAATCCAAATTATAACAATTATTACAACCACTATACATTCTTATCTGTAGCGCAATCCATTACCGTATGCGTCCATGCTGACTTTGAAATCTATTCTTTATAGCATGCCTCGCTACTCTCATTCGAATTGTAATACATAGGTAGCCAATCCTTAACCCTAACTGAAAAAGGAAGGTAAAACAAAGCAAGAGTGAGCCAACAATGCTCAGCAAGTTAATAATATAGTGAAACAATAATATCTCGATAATTCATTGATGAACAATATCAATGACCAATTTATCTCAAAGGAGTAATTCAATTTCCATCATAGGATTAAACTTTGCATTTCTTCATATTATAACTTTCATCAAAACATTTTTTTCTTTAAAACAATTCCATCATGTAAACATACCTTTCATAAAACCTTTTTAAAGTTTTTAAGTTGATTGGGGTTTTTTCCTTAACAACGGACAATACGGGTGATCAGCCACGTAAAGTTCCCATACCGGACATGAAGTCCCTCTGGACCTTGAAATTAGTTTCCCAATTAGGCAACACATTGGTCTTTAATGCTGGACTAGGGGAACCACGCCTAGCCTCTTACGCTAAATAAAAGTGCTAGACCAGGGGGAACCACCCCTAGCCTCTTACGCTTCTCCAATCTATAAACAAGTTTATTAACAATTAAAACATTTCACTTTTCAGTCCTTAAACTCACTGATAACAGATCAGCCCAGTATAAGGAATTTTAAAAAAACATATTTAATAAATCAACTCATTTTCATTTGCAATGTTTAAAAGACTAATGGCCAGGGAAGCATTTAATAATAGGAATCATAAACAGTGAAGAAATAAGATTGAACTCAACATGGCATGGTACAGTAAAACAGAATCATATATCAATAAGTAAACATTAATCAATTAAGGAACAAAGCAATTGTTATGATTCTAGATATTTGACAGCAATTTATAAGATAATCCTGGAATAAAGGAATCTGAAGTTTAAGGAAATATTTGAGTAATACATTGGTTATAAAAAATGAAGAGTCGTTAGTTAATAAAGAATAAAACAAGTTTAGGGTTCTAGAATTTAATTCAAGGGTTATGAAGTCTGATTATGCTGGTATGGCTTAAAGGAATAAGCATAAGGAAGAAGGCTAAGGTAGAGCAATGCATAAAATTATAAGTCAAGGATTATGGTTCAATAGGAAACAGGGTAAATAATATGGTACATAAGTTTAAACAATGATTCATAAGGATAAGCAAGGTACATGTGTTTCAACAATAATTTATAAGGAATAAACAATAAGGTATAAGGAATTCAAAAAACACATTTTTGAATAGTACTTTTTCCTAATCATATTTTTTTTGACATCGATTAATTGTACCAGAAGTGTAAAAGTTGTGGATTTTTTATTTTTTTTCCCGAATAATTACACTTTAATTAAATTCAAAATAGTGCATATTCATTTAATTCTTATATGCTTAGATGTCGATACAATCGATTTTTTTTTTGAATAGGCCATAATTTGCATTAAATTTTTTGTCCCTCTAAACGATATTTTTTTGGATAAATTTAAAGTACGAAACTTGTAGAAAATGAAAAGGTCTTTTCGAAATATCAACAATCAACGAATTTCGAATCACGATAAATTTTCTACGATTTGTTTTGATAATTACAAATTAAAAAATTAAAGGAATATATCTCATTTAACTCATATGCTTGTAAATGGCTAAAAGGGAACAAATGTTGGAATTGTTGTTAAATATATTTATTTTTGTATGATTTAAAAAAAACACAATCCGTTTATTAGAACAAATAAATGTATAATTTTTTTTTAAATATCCTTTTTTTCCCCACTTGGTGACCCATTTGAAAGTTGACAACTTGTTTAGTGATGAATTAGGTTTAGAATTTTAAGTATTAACGTGACCACTAACATGGAATCCACGTTATAGTTTATGTGGTATAATTTAATGGTTTTTTGTTATTAGTCAATGTATTTTAAAGCTCATGCAAATATTTTGAAATTCAATGATGTAATTACAAGTTAATTGTAATTTTATGATGTAATTGTAAATTTTTTTGAACGAATAATAAAATTAAAAATTTATAAAATTAAAAATTTCATATAAATATATTCTAGTGATGAATTAACTCATTTCCCTACACCATTTTAATGTAGAAATTCTAACAATATAGTATCTTGAGTTGGCGATGCTCTCAAGAAGACGAGACTTGAGGACGTTAAAGGAGTTCCTCCGACTACTCTTCGCGAGGTTTCTCTTCTTCGTATGCTCTCGAGAGATCCACATATAGGTGGGTGGTTGTACTTTTAATTCCCGGTCCTAGGTTTTGGTCTTGTACTTTTGATTCGTACTCTTAAATTGATTTTAATTGTTGTTTGGATACATTGAGTTTTCTTTTACGTAATTCGACCAAAAATAGCTCTGATTTGCGTATGATTGATAGACTAGGTACCCTTGTGTAAACAAGGGAAGACAGTTTTGTACTAGGTGTTTGAGTACGTGGACACCCATCTCAAAAAATTCATCAAGTCTTTTCGTCAAACGGGGGAAAACATTCCCTCCAAAACCGTCAAGGTAAAGCAGTGTCGTAACTCATTACCCTACTATGTAGTGTAGCCTAGCGGATACCTCACTTTTGCTTCGTATAAGAGGTTTGAGTTAAGTGCAATTGACCATTATCAATAGAAACAGAGAATGACTTCTTATTTTTGGTTAAGCATTATGGCTTATCTACTTTACATTTTATTTGGCAGAGCTTGATGTATCAATTAAGCAAGGGGTTACTTTCTGCCATGGTCATGGTGTATTGCACAGGTAAGTATGTAGTTATTAATAATTTTTTGACATTATCTATCATGCACATAAAATATTTCAAATGCTTTCTAGTTAAAGTTTATAATGGTTCTATCACTGGTTTAATTAAAAACTTAAGCCTATAATCTCTTGATGGACCGAAAAACATGCTTAAGATAGCTGATCTTGGATTGGCTAGAGCATTTACTTTACCTATTAAGAAGGATACACATGAGGTACTATACTCCATCTATTAACTAAACAATATTAGGAAAGAAATGCTTAAGAATCTTATGGACTTGATGTCTTGATATGGCTTCAACTTGGGCCTGGCAATTTGACACGTGACACGTGAACACAACACAAAACGACATGAAAAATACGGTTTTAGATTTTGTTTTTAGGTACATGAACACGAAGTTACACGAAATATTTAGTGTTGGATATGGATTTTCATTTTGGGTACAAGAAAGTTCACGAAAGTACGCGAAATACTATATGTATATTTTTTTATTTTTTATATATCATAATAAATATTATGTACGTATTTTTTTTACGTATTCATTAGTATTTCGTGTATTTTTAATCACTTATTTTACATATTCAGTAGTATTTTGTGTATATTTCGTGTATTTGGATATAATCGTTTCGTGTTATTTTGGGTCATTTCGTGTAAACAAAAAGTACACGAAAGTTTAGTGTACTTTCGTGTTGACACGAAACGAAATGTTTCGAGTTCGGTTTTAGCTATGAGTAAACGAAATGATTTCGGATCGGTTTCGGTTTTAGCTATGAGTACACGGAAACACGAAAGTACACGAAACGAAACAAGTGTCAGGTCTACTTCAACTTAATATGTATCCAGTGCAGATATTGACCCTGTGGTACAGAGCTCCTGAGGTCCTTTTGGGGGCTACTCATTATTCCACTGTAGTGGACATGTGGTCAATTGGCGGTAAATTTGGTACAATTCTTTTGATTACTTTCTAGTACAATATAGTATGTTTTTTTCTCTTTTGTTTGGGGTAATATAAGAATATAAGACAATTTATTAGTGCTAAATCTTTGTCTTAATCTGAATTCTAGCTGAGCTGGTTACAAAACAAGCACTTTTCCTTGGAGATTCTGAGCTGCAACAGTACGTTGCTTCACATTTTCAGGTTAGTCATGATCTGTTTTCAATTGTTAAGTTGTGCGTGTACTCTGTATGCTGCTATTCATTGTTAGTGTAGGTGCCCTAGAGGCAATACATTTCAGTTTAGTTAAACTTCGTCATTGACATTTATGTTATATTTTGATTATATTGATGTTTTATTATGCTTAGTATTAACTGCGATATAATTGTTAGTATAATAAATGTCCCTAGATTATTGATACGAACTATATAATTATGAGATAATATACAGTATAATAATCTTGAATATCCCTAGTCAAGTATTATTGTTATTGGGACAATAATAATACATCGAGACTAGTATGTTGATTGACTGATGATCACATCTCATTGATCAAAAGTATGATGATACTAAAGTCAATGCATAGGTACATGTATGAGTACGATGTACTGGATAGACCCACTATGAGATTCGACATGGAATGAATAAATGTGTCATTATGAATCTCAATGTGATAATGATGTAATGATCCTTAGACCTGAAGTCATTACATTTCTATATGAGAATTAATATACTTTGATTCTATCAAAAGTTATCTTTAATCGGGTAATGATAAAGATGGTCTTGGGTATATTATGAATCCTATGAGAAATGTGAATGATCTAGATGGAATTTAACCCTCCTTAATATATATAAATATATAGGAGTGATATTATTGGCCTCTTGTTTGAGTGAGACTATGAAATGCATGGTCGTGCTCAAATAATGATTTGTTTGAATAGTCTACTCATTGATCAAGAAAATAAAGATTAAATTATGACGAGGATGACACATTCCATGCCTCCAGTTTAATCTATAATATCATGGTTAAAGGGATTATATTACATGTAACATTATTCACGAAAGGCGAAATCGATTCACCGATTTAATTATTATTAATTGGGTAACAATGATGTATTACTAGATACCGCTCATTGTTTACGATTTTATTTATTAAATAAAATTGTTGCCAATATAGTAATAACCTATAGAGTCACACACAAGAGCGCTTGAAGGATAATTTAATTTAAATAATCGGATTTAAATTAAGATGATAAATCAAATTGTTAAATAATTAATTAAGTATTGACTTGATTAATTAAAGAAACTAAATTCGAATTATTAATAATCCAAAATTCAGTAGCTTGCTTATTAAGTAAGACTTAATAAGATGAGATTTAACAGAATTTGGATTGAGACAAACTCTAAAGAGATTAGAGTTAGAATTTCGTTTTTATCTCCAGCTATATAACTCTCTTTAGTGGCTACTAGGAGAAACGCGTTTTTATTATCATTAAAAACACTAAACCCTAACAGCAAAAGAGGAGAGAGCAAGAGAGGAGAAAATTCGAGTTCTTGGTGCTAGTACACAGCGATTCCTTCAAGAAAGCGTTCGTGTGGATACCACAGAGACGTACATCGCTCGTGCGGGATACGTGGTGATCGAACAATCCATTCTTCACTCTCAGACATCGGAAAGCTCTTTAAGGTACTGATTTCTATGAACTACGAATTAAATATACAATTCTCGCATGGATCCTTGCGGTGGGTTTCAATTTTATTTTTATTTTTCGCATTTTTCCGCTGCGTTTGATTGCTTGAAACCCAACATTCATAACTTTTTTAGGGGGCGATTTCACACAAGTTGTTGGCACTCCGAATGAAGAAATGTGGCCTGGAGTCAGCAGTCTCATGAACTGGAATGAATATCCCCAATGGAAAGCTTAGCAGATGTCATCAGCTATTCCTAATTTAGAAGAGCACGGTCCAAATCTGTTATCAGTAAGTCTTGGAAACTTTGCATTTCGAATCTTAAATACATTTTTGACTAAATTATACAAATCTTTATTTCTTTAAATCTTTTGGGCAATTTGCAGCAAATATTGAAGTATGAGCCATCACAACAAATCTCGGCAAAGAAAGCAATGGAGTACTCATACTTTGATGACATAGACAAGGCTCTTCTGACCTCTCTAAGTTCAAGTGCTTGTGACATAGCTTGATTAGCTCATACCTTTAATGCATAAGTCAAGAGTGCAACCAACTTCTATTCCTTTTCTCCAGCATTCTCAAATCATGACCGAAAGAGTTTATCTTGATTTTTGTATAATTTATGTTTCCTGATCTTACATTATGGAAATAGTATGTCAGGTTTGTCTTTGTAGCTTTTGAATATAAGAACTTTGTTTTTTTTTTGAAAAATTATACTTGCATTAATCAAATAGCCTCTAGGGCAAGGTTACACATAATAAAATTAGGAGCAGTATATGACCATTCCTGAGGACCTGACACAGAATAAGCAGCCTGAGCTAAGATATGGGCTACATTATTCGTAGATCGATTTACAAAAATGACTAACACTTCCTCAAAGTGTTTAAGTAACTCCCTGCAATCCTCCACATGAGTATGAAAAATTGATTTACCATGACCAGTTCGAATTGCATCTACCAGCACCTTAGAATCTGATTCAAAAATAAACTTATTCTGCCTCCAAATTTTCACCCATGACAAAGCTTCCTTGAGGCTCAGAGATTCAGCTTCCCGTGCACACGATCGACTTCGTACCAATGAAACTCGTGCTCGAACAAAACATCCTTCATCATCTCTCACAACACACCCTGCACCCACATAATCCCTGTCCTGCCTGCAAGAAGCATCAATATTGATTTTCATCCAACCAACTAGTGGTTTAGACCATTTTCTTCGACTCTCCTGTGACCTTCCTTCACTTTCCTCCGTTTGCTCTCTAGCTTTCCTCCAATCTGTTAACATGTTCAATGCCATAGACTTAATGCCAAGCACTGACATATTAAGTTTATCCCAAACCCACTTGTTCCTTCGAAGCCATAAACACCAGCACATCAATCCTATTAGCAGACCTTGTTCTTTATTTGCTGATTGGAATACCCTTTTTAAAACACTTATCACTGTATCCCCCTCCTCTGTACGTATAACTGCAGCAAGGCCTAGCATCCTCCAAACTTCCTGTGCAAATGTACATTCAAAAAATATATGAACTGCAGTCTCTGCACCTTCTCGACGCCAACCATATGCTGTATCTACGTTTACTCGCTTACATTGCAATGCTACTGTTGTAGGTAAAACAGCACGTGCTGCACGCCATAGCAAGTTAATAACCTTCCTTGGTAACTACATTCTCCAAATCCTCCTCCAAAAGACCTTATCAGTACACTCCACTTCCCCTTGTAAGCAACGATAACAGCTCTTAACCGAGAACTTTCCTTTTTCATCTAATATCTAATACCAAGAATCACTCTTACTACATAGAAGAATAGGCACTTGCTTTATCAGTAACTTGTCACGTTCATTACACAAGTCATTCAAGATATCCTCAGCCCACTGTCTCCCATTTTCATCCATAAAATTTCTCACTCTTATATCTCCCAGTTCTTCATACATTATAGATGTCAAATAACCGTTTTCTGAACAAGGCAACCAAGGAACTTTCCATACCATTGTATCTTCTTCGTTTCCAATCCGTCTTCGACTTCCCCTCTTAATCACCTCTTGCATTTCCAGTATACTTCGCCATACATAACTCGGATTACTCCCCAAATTTGCATCCAGAAAATTATACTTTGGATAATATGTGGCCTTCATTACATTAGTAACCAAAGGATTACTATTATTTATCAGACGCCATGCTTGTTTTGCCAATATAGCAATATTGAACTCCCTCAGTTTTTTAAAACCCAAGCCTCCTGCATCTTTTACAACACATAACTTATCCCACGCCAGCCAATGTATGCCCTTACTATTAGATCCACCACTTCCCCACCAAAAAGCGTTCATCCTACGTTCAATTTGCTCACAAACTACACTAGGGATCAACATGATATTTATCCAAAAATGAGGTATAGCTTGCGCTGCCGTCTTAAGTAAAGTAACCTTCCCAGCCTTCGAGAGTGTATGATTTTCCCAGCCTTGCAATTTCTGATCAACCCGTTCCAAAATAAAGTTAAATTCTGCTACTTTATTCTTCCCTATACGTATTGGTAATCCCAGATAACGACCAGGTGATTCAGCCTCCCTTACTCCCAACTGATTAGAAAAAGACATTCTAGATTCTTGACTCGTATTTGGTGCGAATGTAATCAAAGATTTGCTGAAATTTATAACATGCCCAGATACACCCTCATACCTGTTTAAGACCTGTTTCATCACACTTGCTTCAGATTCTGTCGCTTTGAAAAAAGATAACAATCATCAGCAAACAGTAAGTGTGAGATAGTAAGTGCCCTCTTAGCAACTGTACACCCATGAAAGATACCAGCTTCCTCATTTTTTGTGATGATAGCATTTAAGCCCTCAGCACACATGATATATAAATAAAGTGATATAGGATCACCCTGACGCAAACCACGCTGAGGAAATACAATACCAAACTCCTCCCCATTCTGAAGAAAACTGTATGAAACTGAGGTGATAAATCGCATCACTCTATCAATCCACAACCCACAGAAACCAAACCTTTTCATCATATTTCTTAAAAAACTCCACTCCAATCTATCGTACGCCTTAGAAATGTATATTTTTAACGCTGCAATTCCATTACTTCCCTGAGTACGTCTTTTCATGTAGTGATTTATCTCAAAATCTATCATTGCATTATCAGTGAGCAAACGCCCCTCGATAAATGCACTCTATCTATCCGAAATAACTAATTTCAAGCTCTCCTTCAATCTATTAGCCATAACTTTTGAAAGAATACGTACCAATACATTACACAATGATATTGGTCTTAGATCCGCCATACTTTGAGGCACCTTTACTTTCGGAATCAAACACACAACAGCTTTATTAACTTCAAGTGGAAGCGTACCCATATTCATGAAATTCTGACAGAAACTTAACACATCATGCTTCATTATACTCCAAAAAGACTGGAAAAAAGCTGGATTTAAGCCATCCGGTCCAAGTGATTTATCAGGATGCATAGAGAATGTTGCATCCTTAACCTCTTCCTCCGTAATTTCTTTGACCAGCTCTTCGTTTACCATTTCAGTCACCTGTTGTACCACATCTCCATTAGTTAAATCCCCACCTGTCGACGTTGATTCAAAAAGCTGTGAAAAGTAGTCCTCTACTATCCCTTGAATTTCTTCCGGTGTTTCCTTCCACTCCCCATCACGATTCTTTATACGTTTCAACACATTATTTCTCCTTCTCTTCGATGCATAATTATAAAAAAAATCAAGTATTTCTATCACCTTCACGCAGCCAGAAGTTTTTAGCCCTTTGCTTCCAATATATTTCTTGCTTCTCTAACAAATTCAAAAATTTCCACCTCACCTCATTATAAAGTTGAACACCCTGAACATCTCTTCGTGACCTAAGCCTCCGCATCCTAGACCTATATTCCATGATTTGCTGTTTATACTCCTTACTTATCCCCCCCACTCTTGTAACTTAATTCCACAGAATTGAATTTTCTCCATAATTTCCACCTCTCCTGCCTCCTCCCATCCATTCTTTACTACTTGAATGCATTCCTTTTCACGAAGCCATGTGTTTTCGAACCGAAACCTTCTTTCTCTTCTTTGATAAACCTGTTTATTAAGATGAAGAAATAAAGGGAGGTGGTCAGATGTCGCCACCTCAACCACCTGCACCTCCGCTGACGGAAATAGTTGACACCAATCGTGATTCGCTAAACCCCTGTCTAATCTCTCCTGTACCCAATTATGTACCCCCTCGACTTCTCCCATGTGAACTTTTCCCCTACAAAACCCAAATCTAATAAACCGCGGTCTTCTACCGTAGCTGTAAATCCTCGTAAAAGACTACTAGGATGTTGTCTTCCTCCTCTCTTCTCTGCGGCAAACATCATGTCATTGAAATCTCCTATCACACACCATGGCATACTCGATTTAGCAGATAACTCCCTCAATAAATCCCAAGATTCACGCCTCCTTTCCCTTTCCGGGCAACCATAAAAACCCGTATACCTCCATCTTCCCACCTAATCATTCTCCACTTCAAAATCTATGTAATGTCTACTACTTTCTCTAATAACACAGCCTCCTTCGTTTTTCCACAGTAGAGCCAAACCCCCACTGTGTCCCTGAGCTTGAATAACAAAATAATCCGCAAAATTTAAAGCCCTACATAAGTCACGCACTTTATTTCCTTTAGCTAATGTTTCAGATAAAAAAATAATACTGGGTTTTAGTTATTGGGTAGTCTCTTTAATAAATTGAATTGTCCGTGGTCTACCAAGTCCACGACAATTCCAAGCTAACAGACTCATTGATTTAGGTGGGCCTGCAAAACAGGTCCCGCCTCTCGCAAGTTTTTTGGTCCATCACTAACCACATCACCCAGCCCATCAGTTCTCATATCAGTATCCACACTTTCCAAATCTGTTTCATTATCCCCTCTTTTCCGCTTCGAATCTATAACAACTATTGCATTTTCAAATTTTTTATTATCAACTTTTTTGCCGCCCAACAGATTATTTCCCAACAGTGTATCCCTTTGATCTCGCTGGACATAACAAACAGGACCTTCATTTCCCGAAATTTCGGTAACTTTACCATCAATCTCCATGAATTTTGTTGTATTCTGTTGTTCTCCCTGCACGGTGGTCGATGTTGATCCTCCACCTGTCGACTGCCATGTATGTCCTCCATCAACTCCATTTCTCAGCCACCTAGTCCCAATATTTTGATTTTTAGCATTCTTCAGAGGTACTCGAAGCCACGTTCCATAAGCACGTTCAATCACTTTATCCGGGTTTGCATAAACCACCCCACACTCCTTATCTGAATGACCTAGCACGCCACAGACAAACCAGAACGTAGCTAGACGTTCATAATTAAAATTAATCCACCCCCAGTTTCCACCTTCCCTCTTTATCTTCATCCTCCTCTTCAATGGTTTTTTCACATCCATTGTTACCCTTATACGCATATACATTTTCCACCCTCCAATAAGATTATTAGGATCTGTCTTAATGAACTCACCAATATGATTACGAACGCTATGCAGGACTTTCTCTGTCACCATTCCATGCGGTAAATCATAAACCTGAACCCATATATCCATATTATGGAGTTGAAGTGATTGTGGATCCTCCCCAGTTTTAAGATGTTGATCGATTAACGTAATATGTTCAAAAGTCCAAGGCCCCCTTCCATCACCCTATGTAGGTCCAACTTGTGATAGAAAACAAAAGAAAACCTTTGCCCCCCTATGTCTCGAATCTCCACTCCTTCTCTAGGCCTCCACAATGATGCCAAAATATTCTGCATTGCTGAGAAATTTACATTCCTATCAGTCAAGAAACGCCCAATCAACACGAACACATCCTTACTCTGCCCTGCATCCTCCTTTCCGATTACCACCCCTCCTTCTCCTTCCTCTTCCAAGGTTAGCCTTGCATATATTTCCTCCAGATTCATTGCCTCACTCGCCATAATTCTGATACTACACCGATAATAACAAATGACAAAATTAATACTTAAACCTTGTTAATGTGGTAATAAGATCTTAAAGTAGTAATCTATTATTTCAAACTCGTCTCTGTTGGCTTTGATCTCATTCTGCAGATTCCAGATATTTAAGATTTATAAAATTACTACGTTTAAGCTTTTCTGGAATATATAAAATTCTTCAACGGAGTCGTACAGTTGTAATTGCATATATTCATGTCTGGATGCCTTAACCATCAAAAAGATCATTCATTTTGTATTGAACATGTTTCGGAATTAAAGTAAATGTGATAGAAACAGCAAATTATACCAATAAGAAACAATATATTGAAGCTTCAGTTTCCACTTAGATATGTTTTTTTTTTTTTGAATCATATTAAAAAATGTGAAGTATGTAACGCATTCATCAAAACTAAGAGCATTCATCGTTTTTTCCAGTAGGCTTGTAGCAGTTCTTTATTTTCACCTCTTGGAATCTGGCATCCTTTGGAATTGGTATAGATATTAAGAGAATCAAACAACCAACCACATGAAGAAGGTACACCAAAGAGTAAGTGATACAGCAGCAAACACATAGGTCCATAGCATAATAACAGAACATTCAGTTTCACCTTTACCGAACAATTGTGTTATTGTACCTGTTGCGTTAAACAGACAGACAAAATGACATTACAATATGTTCACAGAAATAGCTCAATTAAAGTATAAGAGGAGAGATTCAGAAAAGAGAGAGTCCCTATGGTAGACTTGCCTATATTCATAGCAGGGGGGACTGCAAACTGAAGAAAAAGAACAAACTGGTACAGAGGATCTGCCGGCACCAAATTGAACTTCACTGCGGTTTGAACGATAAGAGTGCCTATTAATGGCAAAGCAATGTAGCGAGCAACTATTATGCCTATAACCACGGATTTCTGGATTCCTGATGCTTGTAAACCTGGATGGAAATTCTCGTAAGCATCAGAGGCTTGGCTTCTCCATGCACATTTCAGGCTAACAAAGTAAAGCAGGTATAGTTCTTGTTACCTTTCAGGAGGTTTGCTCCAATAATTAGAGTGAGAACTGGGACAGCTGCATCTCTGCAGTTTAAGAAACGTAGATATAGAATACAATTCAAAAACTACAGTACACACTGTATATTACAAGCAGTTTGTATAAGCAAAATTAAATGGAAGATCATTTATATAAAATTACAAGCAGGCATGTGTTTAGATCTTTTACCCCATCCAGAGAACTGAGTCTTCAATCACATGGAGAGGTGCTTCATCACCAATCAATAAATTTCTAAGCAGAGGCACGAGTCCTACTATAAACCCCAAAATC
Organism: Saposhnikovia divaricata; assembly: GCA_036435485.1. Taxonomy (NCBI): domain Eukaryota; kingdom Viridiplantae; phylum Streptophyta; class Magnoliopsida; order Apiales; family Apiaceae; genus Saposhnikovia; species Saposhnikovia divaricata. The sequence goes on from CM071598.1 coordinate 66,898,879, forward strand.
TGTACATGAAAAATAGATTTTTAAAATATTGGCCTTTAGTTGGAGAAACTTCAAATGCGATTTCATTTCATCGTGTTTAACAAAGAATGTTAACCAAAGTGATGGGACCTTACTGCTCCATTCGTTGAAGGGGAAAATAACTTCTTTACATTAAGGTTCCTTGAGATGTTCATGATATTCTGCTTTAGTTTATCTGTAAATCCGAGCTGCCAAAAGATCCACTATCAAGCCTAATATTCGATATAGTATTATGTTAACGGAATATAGAAAATTGTATGATAAGAAAGAACTGTTGGATGCGCCATACAGGAATTGAGAGGAAAGAGAGCTGAAAAACGTCTGCTGCCCAATGAGAACAGACACTCTATTTCAAAATCTAGACCAAGGTAATGAATCTAGTGCCATAACTAACCTGTGTTGATCCATCAAACCTAGTGCAGGGTAATGAATCTGCATTGTCTTCAGACGTGTTGCATTCTTTTGGAGAAAGTAATGGTTCAGTGAAACTCTCCGGTTCTCCAGTGGACGGTATACTTGTGCACTCACCAACAGAGGAACCACTTACTTCTAAAGATAGTCGTATTACATTATATACATAACCCCATAGAAAGATAGCTCCCATCTGCAATGCAACAATAACCAGATTGAAGAATTGAATTGAGTACCTGATAATAGATGCATCACTTTTCGTTCATGAACAAGATATTACCAATTTAGGTTTAAAGTAAAGGAGATAACATACCGCCATAGAGAGTGAAGTATAAGCAAGTCCGTATGTACTACATACACTGGGATCTCCGAATGGACTTCCTTTCTCTTTGCAAACTGCTGGCACTATAATGATGAGAATGTTGCCCAGATTTCCTGTAATAATTAAATTGTTAAGCTACTCCGGAAAATGTAGTAATACTACTATTCAACTTGTGTCCCGAATTATAGTGTTCTAGTGAGGAACTAATACAGATGATTATAAATGTAGCTATCTAGACACGACTAAGTAAAGACGAAAAGAATGACATCTATGCCAGAGGTAATTTAAGAGCCGGCATTCGTTAGCAGTGCATTGACATGTACACAAAGAATATTACCAACAATACTTACTACTTACCTGCTGCACAACAGCCTATAACAAGGCCTCGAAGATGTGGTGGAGGATTAGTGACCAGATTAACCAGCCAACCAAGCAAGGAACCAATTATAAATGTGATAAAGACGTTTATGGGCATGAACCACCTACATATAGAAAGAAAACTAAGTATTTTACAATCCAATTAGGTAGGCTGCAACGTTCTTCATTTTATTGTGATAGCCAAAGGAACTCACAACTTAGCCATGCTGTCATATGTAATTGTTTGCGCCAAGGTGCCAAGTATGAGTGCTGGAGTAAAAACGTAAAATACAACCTGTCCGTGAAAAATTAAAATTGTCATTTCTGTCAGACATGAGATTGTCATAAGAATATGATTCTTATATTGTTTTAAAAAGTGGAATTAATGCAGGAAAGTTGTCAGACGTAGGCTGAATGATGGAGCATGAAAATATTGCAAGAACGAAGATATAAACACACTCAGATAACGCAGATCCTTTGAATCGAAAACTTGTAAGATACTCTCATCATACAGATTGTTAGTTGAGAAAACAATCTCATATGTTCAGGGATCTGAGCTTCTCTATAAGATAAAAATGTGTTTAAGCATTTTTTTTCCTGAGATTGCAGAAGGGACCTACTTTTTAGTTTGCTCTTGTATGATTTGTCAGGGTAAGCCAGAAAATTCAACTATTAAATCAAAGTTTAGAAACAAAACTGAAGGAGTTATATAAAAAATTGAAGTTATTTCTCCCATAGTCTTGAGTATCAATGTGAGTAGTAGTGACACATATAAACCATATTTAACAAAAAATACTTCAAGAATGCACTGGAGTGATGTTCGTCTTCCATTTCTCCCGGGTAAAATAATAAGATAGTGGCTAAAATACTCTGGCACCACAATACACGATTATCCAGAAGAAATCTATCTAGAATATAGATGATTGCATTAAGTTGTTTCTTACAGTGTTTAAATGCTTCCGTGCATCCTCTGTCAATATTTTGATACGGTCTAGTGCAAGGAATGAACCAACAGCAGTTACCAAAAGCACCTTTAGCACCGGCATTGAAGCAGTAAGAAATAGATTTAAGATCCCCATCTTTGCAGATCTCTCCTAATCTCAAACTCAAACAATCACCTCCTTATCCAGGAGAATCGCAAGATCAGTGTTCCTAAATATTTCATGGAAATTAACTCAGTACTTTACCATACTCTGAACTTTTGGTTTCAATCTTTTTTAAATTAAAAAGCAGAGAATGTAACAGACACCCAAGTACAACATATTTATAAATTCACATTTTGATAAGAATAAAACTACAGCAAGCATGACATAAGGTGAGCATTTCTTAGAAAATCAGTGTTCCAAACCCCCTGCTGAGAATCCAATATGGAAATAGGAAAAACTGTTCTGTTTTTTCTATAAATTACTTGATTACGACACAAATCGGAAAAAATACAGCCCAAGTGAGAAAATAAAACCTACGACCAACGAACATTTCATAGAAATCAGAAGAGTAAGTAATTATATGTTGCAGAAAGAACTTACCAGATGGCTGAGTAGCAAAGTCTGCAAGTTATGCTGCCCGTTAAGAAACAAAAGTTGTATGCATATAATGGTATTGCTGTATAGGTATAACATTAGTAATATAAGCAGGCATTCTATAAGCAGTATGAAGAAACATATAGAAGACCATCTGATGATTTTATACCCATATATGAAATGTGTTTCTGCATGTATATCTTTGAAGAGGAAGAACTTGAAAAGTCTTTATACAGAAGAAAAAAACACGAGGTGCTGACTGCTGAGTGCATGAGGCCACACGGCTCATAATTAATTTTTGGGGTCGCGTGCTTATTTTAGCTGAACAAGGCTAAAGCCGGTGTGAGATTTAAAAAAAAAAAAAAAAACGATTTTTGTAACATTTCATATAATGGAATAGGACTAAAATCAGCCTTAAATGTAATTAATCTTCATAATAAACTTAAAATAATTTATATTAAGTTGTTTTTGTTTGTAAATTGTAAAATCCAAAAGTTACACTTGTTTATAAATTGTATTTTTGCAAATATCTTTAAAAAATGAGAGGATAGACAAATTTAGAAAATACAACATTTTTTGGTAATTTCTCTATTTAGGTTTTTTGAATGATTCCAAAATTTTAGAAAAATATTAACTTAATATATATTTTAATCCAAATAAACTTTTAATTTAAAAAATTGTAAAATAATGATTTAAATTTTTAAACAAAAATTGATCAATTTAATAAATAAAAAATTTAAACGAAGCCATTATTTTGAAACGGAGAAAGACTTACTTTTTTTAACAAAGTGAAAATACATACTCGTAAACCCAACCAACTTTAACTCAGTTGGTATGATTTTATTTTATGTTACACAAGATCATGATCCATTATTAAAAATATGATAAATGAATCCTTTACCATTTCCATAGTTGCCGCTCCCTTTTTTTCTTCTGATGTGCCTCCTTCTTTCTTCTTCGTTTAAAGTCTTCTTCTTCCTTTCTAATTCTTCTTGAGCCCTCCATCCATTTTACTAAACTTTCTTTTTCAAGTTTCAATAAAATCGAGACTTATATTAGGTTTTTGTTTATTTTAAATCTGTATTTGTTGAATTTGTTCCCAATTTATTTGAGTTTTGTTTATTCTCTTCTCTTTATTGGATTGCATTTAGATATGACGAAGCGGGTATATATATCAATTTCAACAAATCGTTTGACGGTATATCCAAGAGGTCTAAGAATACGATCATATCTTTTTACAGTTTGTTCGACTCAATTGTTCTTAGAGATGTTGTACAACGTTTTATTAACGAATTCAATTCTTTGTTCAAAAAAAAATATATGATAAATGAAATGCCTGTAACAATTAAGTTTTAGAAATAATAATAATTAAATTTAAAATTACTATGTCATAAAAATAACTTTAATTACAACTTCAAAATATTTTTACCTTTTTAAAATTCGTTAAATTTCATCATCTTCCAAATTTTCTTGCTCCTTTTTCCCGTTTACTTCACAATATTCGACTATTTCACACTACTGGTCCGACCACCAGCCCACCTAAATGAGTAGCAATAAGCAGTTGGCACACAATATTTTCTTTAGAAAAAAATCTTAGATATTCACAATTGGATTCTCGTGCGACAAAAAATAAAATACCACTAAATGTGAACGTAAATTAAGGACATAATTGATTGATGTATTAAGCAGGTACAATGTCGACTAGAAGAGGGTTCAGGAAAATTATATGGAAAATGCTAGGTATTTATACACGACTTTCACCAATAAAAGCATTTCGCATATTTACCAGATCAAGATCAACCTCTTAATTTGACATGTGTAGATGATAGTTGTAAGAAATTGTGTTTAAGAGTAGATCTATACGTACATATGTAAATATTATTTAAGTATTATCATAATTTTAGGAATAAATAATTATGTACTTTACTAATTTTTGCTAAAAATTAGGTATTTTAAATTTGAGAAAAAAGATTAATACTTCACTAATTTTTGCTAAAAATTAGGTATTTTAAATTTGAGAAAAAGGATTCTTAGATTTATCTCAGGAAACTTTTTATAAGATATTTAAAATATATATTGGACCGCAGGGATAATTAAAATATTCTGATTTTACAAAAATGTCCATCTCATATTTGCATAAAATGCGCACCCCATATTTTTGTATAAATATCATGTATCTCATGAGATACATATCAGGCTCCCTAATTTCTTTAAAATTTCATCCTATTTTATTTTGTACTTTCTATCATTACAAGTTTTAGTAGTGAAGTTATGATTTTAATATTTATATATTAATGTATTGATAAAAAATAAAAAATATCAATAATCTTAAAGTAATGAATATAAAATATAATAACTAGAACAACTTACATATTAATTTTCATTTTATTTTATATTTAATTATATAAGTTCAACATGAACATTTGAAAATGTTAATTTTGGAGCATTAAATTTTATTTATTCATCATTAACCTGTATATTTATTAATTAAATAAATTGAATTATTCTCGTGAAGGGTGAACAAAATGAAACTAAAAAAATGATATAAATGTGTTTAACTATTTTCTAAAATAAAAATAATGCTAAAGTCATGTTTAAGGATGTAGGTGTAGATTTATTATTTTTTTGATGCATCACGTGTACTAGTCAATTATGTAAGTTTATAAATTCTAGAGTTAAACGTAGCCCCTGTTTTTCTAATTCTCACTTACTCGCACATATTTTAAGATATCTTAATAATATAAAATTATTATTTTTGTGTTAAAAACATGCAATTAAAATTTGATTTCCAGAAAAAACTTTTAAAAACTACAATTTTATCTGTGGCATCATAAAACCTTTTAACATAAGTGCCAACAAATCAAGTGAACTACTATTGATATGGAAGTTGAGTAATACAAGTCAGTTTAGTAAGTAATGTATCATGATCAATTAATATTTATCACTTCAATTGGGGCGTGAATGAAAGTTTAATATAAAATTTATTATCATTTTCATTTATTAAAAACATGAATAAATGTTCCTAATATTATTTAACATGCAAGCATTTCCAACAACTATAGTTATAATAATTGACTAAAAAAATTTATATTAGAAATTATTTAAAATTATATATAAAAGGGGATAAGGGGAATTCTATTAGATTTAGTTTTAATGATAGTTGAATATAAATTTTGTCAAGCAAAATATTAGTTTGATAAATAAAATCAATAAACTATTATTTATAATTTTTGCTAAGGAAAATTATGGATTGAAGTATTATTTTTTTACATATTATTTATCATGTATAACTTAGAAATATTATAATTAAGAATTCTTTTCTGTTGGAAATATTTTAAGTTATTGTTTCACAAACCAGCATTGAATGTCAATAAAATCAATCAGTATTGTTTCCATAACTATAATGATTAAGCAAAAATACTGTTAGGTATAGAGCAGACACAGAGTCTTTCTTGTTTTATTGAATTTGCATTCCAAATAAGAAAATATTAATTATTATAATTTACAAAAATTAATTCGTATATATATTTATGTAGAAGCCTATATTCATTAATGTAGAAGCCTACAACAAACTCGTGGGGTTGGCTTTGAAAACTGGAAATGGTCCTCGACTCCTTGCATGTCCCAGCAAAACTCCACCGTTGGTTGGTTGTGTCCCCATGTATATATACACACATCTGTGCATGTGCCCCGATTCCCAAATAATAGGCATCACTAATAATAGAGTATGGAGTTCCAGCCCGCTCCAGTCATCACCTTGTTTCTTTTTTCCCACGAAAAAAAATGAATTACGTAATAGCCAAAAGTGTTTTATTGTTCTTGTACTTGGTCAAAGTGTCAAACTACAACAGCTGTTTGTATATTTTCAGATTCATTCGTCTGAAGTCTGAACACAACACAAACCATTAATTTACCATGCATAATTTTCTTTGAAATCATTAAACACACTGGTACGTTCACCTTATAGTATTTGATAAGTTTCGAATCTTGATATACCGGGATGGAGATATTACTTGACAGAGAAGGTATAATTGATTAACACTATGTATTGTACTTTCATTTTCGCTTGAATTTGGATTTTGGACTGTTGATTGATATCATCTTTCTAGACGATAAAACGGTGATTAATTTGAGCCGAGCCGATAATAAACAGGTTTGAGTTTGTGTATCTTAATTAAACTAGTCGAATTGTTCATTTAATTTAAAGGAGATTAAATTTTTGATCGAACTCAACTCTCTTATTTTAATAAATTTAATTGAATTTGGTTGCGAACTAAGTAAATCGAGTTTAAAAGAACCGGACCGGGAATTCTCAAGTTCTTATCAATTTAATATTAACAAAATTTAAAATATATAATATATAATTAATTTATAATTTATAGATATAAAAATAATAATTTAATACAATTAAATATAAGTTTGAGTTGAGTCGAATTTTGAACCAAACTTAATCTAATTAGATATATACTTAACTCAAGTTAATTAATTAAATAATTTTAAACTTGTATTCAAATTTGATCCAAGCTAGATTAATGAACAAGTTCGTGTTCGACATATTGGCGAATTACACCCCTATCCCCGTGTATCAACTTATAAACAATAGTCGCGTTTCTCATTTTTAGTACTGTACAGATCTTAACAAGTTTTAATTAGCTAACAGTATGATTATATATATTGTTGAATATATCACATGTGTTCAAGTCAAAGTTAAAGGCAGTTTTGTGTTTATTATTGACCAAGGATGGTATAGTATTTTCATTTAGATATCTGGGGTAGATTTATTTTTTACTTAGAAAAGTTAGTTACAATTTTGTTAGAGTTTAGAGTATATAGATCGAGATGCTCCTGTCATTTCATTTACTTAGAAAAATAGATACGAGCTTGAGAGTCTTCTTCTTCATTTTTGATAACATGTAGATGCTTGTGTTGATTATACTAAATATCAATGGAGTTTGTAATCTTTGTTCTCTGTTTTGTAAATACAGTGTTATGATCTAAATTTACACGAATGAATCTTTGTTCATAAGAAGTTTTGTAATTGTAATATGGTATCAGAGTTCTGCGTTACAATTCTGTTCAGTTGATCGCGATTATCTTTGCGATTGTTCTTCGAAACATCGGTATCATTTCTTTAATCTCTTTCAATCGAGGTTTAGATAAGTTTCAGATTGATTTCTTGTGTTTGCTTGCGTTTTTCTGGTGAGATCTACGAATCAATCACGATAATTTTCGTAGCGTTGTATTGGAGTTTATTTTCTCAAGATTTGTAAAAATTCTTGATTGATATGAGTTTAGATTGTGTTCTTAATCAGAAATTTGCTGTATTAGATTGATTTTGTTGATTGTGTTGGAGTTTAGATTGTATTCTTGATCAGAAATTTGGTGTATTAGATTGATTGTGTTGATTGTGTTCAATTACTGGATAAAGAAAGGCTTCAACATCACAACAGATTCATCCTTCACAGAATCCTTCTTCACATTTCTTTTTACATCCTTCAAATAACCCTGGGATGAAACTTGTTTCAATGAAGTTTGATGGAACAGGATATAATGATTGGAAGAGATCGTTTCTGATTAGTTTGTGTAACAGCCCCAAATCCGGGGTTGGGGATTTAGAGTACTCATGATCCATTTACTCCTTGCCTTACCTGTATTACTTGTAATGTACACAATTCGATTGCTTGTGACCCCACAACATATATCTCACACACACACACACACAGGTTAGAGTCTCAGAAACGATACAATATAACAACTGCAGAATAAATGATTATTATTACAATACCCAAATGTCTTCTGATGCTTACAATCCTCTCATCCTATTCATATTTATACATAAGATGAATAACAAAACTACAGTCTGATCCGACTGGTTCATACTACTCCCAGGATTACTGCTAGAAGCTGCTTCTGGAAAACGTCTTGCGATTGCCACTTGTTGGCGAGGTATGTGTTGTATCCTTGACATCCTACTTCACTGCTCTATAAAATATATAAAACAATAACAAGAGTGAGCAATAATTCAGCAAGGTAATGAAAGTATGGTATAACTCTGCCTTTAATTTAAACCCAGAATAAAGCGGGTATAAGACAATAATTGTCAAAATATCTTTTTACCGAAAGTATTTCCTTATCGGAATATATTCAAAAACCGTACCATTGTAGTACTTCAAATATGATTTTCATAATATCTCTGCAAACTTTCGATATTCACTCTATGAACAAGGTTCTAGTATAATATAAAAGATAAAGTTACAAGGTAATTCAATATAACCTTTCCGTAAAATATCTGCTATATAAAATATAAGCAGAATATCAACATATAACTTAAAAGATGAAGTTATAAGGTGATTCAATATAAACAACCTCCTTATCACAACTCATATTATATAAGGTATCAACAGAGTCATCAAATATAAGATAAAAGATGAAGTTACAAGGTGATCCATTGTAACGTCTGTTTTGAACACTTTCCAAACCCTGCCAACACTTATCGGTAACCCAGCCGTAGCTTTCCGATCGGGGTGCTCTCGATAATGTTGCAGAAAATATCCAAATTTGGATGATGAACTAATACTGGAGTATTCACCGTGCCAGCTGTCCAAACCTTCGATGATCAGTCGCAGATTGTACAGCACGGATATGGTTTTACTACCGGTAGAAGGAAGAACTGACGGATTTACTTGTCTACCGCCCTCTAGTATCTCCCTGGCCAACGGTTGGGCCTTACGATGGATCGGCGCTACTCGGCCTCCTACACGACTCCTAGTTCGAATAGAATTCATGACTCTGAAACGTAAAGTTCGTTCTCCTTTCCCCAAGTATAATACTTGTTGATAGGACTCCACAAAGTAGTCGTATGTAATTGGAAAGGAAAATTCTCCAATATTTCCCAAGCTGTTGCTTGTTAATGGAAATCGACTTGTTCCATCAATCTTACTCCTCGAGTGTTGAGGATGTAACAAAGACTCATTTTGATGTATAACAACCAAAGTTGCGAATGAAAATAGTACTTTCAAAAGTTTATGACCGGGCAGTCAACCATAATAAATAACAGTCTCTCAGGTAAGGTTCCCTATATTTTGGAAGTTTGAGCAACCATTTAAATCTTCTTAAAAGATAGATTTAAATGGAAAAACAGAGTTTGGGAACCTCCCCTTGATAAAATAATCATAATAAGGCTCATAAATATTCCTCATAATTATTAAAGGTCAAAGATAAATTTTAAATAGGATAAACCATTTTTAAAACTAGTTTAAAAGTATTTAATAAATATTCACATAGCATTTATTAAATCATAATTGTTTAAAGAATATTTTTAGTCAAAATAATTATCCATAAATAATCCTCAACTGAATATTCAAAGTTAATATTTTCCTAATAATTAAATCCTTAAATGAATATTCCACCATAATATTCATTAAATAAATAAAACCTTAAATGAATATTCAAAATAATATTCATTAAATAAGTAAAATCTTAAATGAATATTTCAAAATAATATTCATTAAATAAATAACAATTGAATATTATTTATTCAATATCTTTATCAGAAGTAATCTTCAAGATATACAAAAATATCTCAACTCCCGGTCCATAATAAAGAATAAGAATCATACGCCCTTCACTAAGGGTATTAATAAAACCCGGCTTATAACTAATATCTCATATCTAGCTTATAAGCCAATCCTCAAATCATATTCAAATAATAACCTTCGAATGAGGTAATATTCAAATAACATTCCTCAAATCATTTTCAAATAATTAATACTTTCTGCAAATATAAATAATGTTTAGTAATAACAATCCTCAAAATACATAGTATTCTGCCGCTGGAATCCCTCCGGGTTTCCACGGCTATCTACATATCTCAAAATACCGACTCCCGGTTTAGAGTCGAAAACAATGAATATGCTCTTATATCTAGAGCTAAAAGGTATACCGGTTCATAAATACCTAACTCAAAAGATCGTATATAATCCAAAGGTCGAATTCTATTTCAACAGGAAATAAGATATATCGTAAAACTATACAACTTTATACATGGCAAAAGCTGTATTATATAATCAATACTTCAAAGTGTAGATTTAGAAAACCTGCCTAATGCCAGAGAAGTGTTAGGGGTTCGCGACGATGTCGTACAATCTGGACAAAGTCAAAGAAAACGTACGATTAATCCCCTTATAAATTAACGCTTAAACACGCAAGCGAAACACAACCAAGGCATTACTAGCTCGCTTTAGGCTCATACTAAGTCCGTGTTAGTCGAAAATTACTTAAGTCATAAGTTTGGTTCGAAACCGGTCCTCGAATTCAAGTTATACTTAATCACTTATAAAGTTGATTTCAAAGTCACGTTCCTAGGGGTTTTCACTTGCGCAACCTCGGTTTACACATTTTTATAAAATCGGAAAATGATCTTTTTGACTCGAAACCATCGCATACACCTTGCTAACTATCCTTAGCATTTTATCACATAATTTCACATCTTAATTCGACAATTAAGGGTCTCAAAATCATCATCAAAGTGGTTACATTTCTGTGATAAAATCCTTTGAACCACTTTCACTAAAACTAGCATAACTCTTAAACCGTAAACTCTTTTAACTCGATTCTTTCGGCAAAACAAACTAGACAACCATATCTTTGTAACCATAGGAAATATTGATGCTAAAAATGAATTTATGGTCTCGTACATTAACTGTTTTTAAGGGTTAACGAAATTTCGCCATTACGACGGATATAACTAGGACGTTTCCATTTTTGTCACAACATAACCAAGCCACACCGGGCATACCATACATCCACAACCTCAACAAACAACCTACACATGTCTCTAAAGTCAGTGGTGTGGCTACAATCCAACACCCACCATTTTTCATATTAAAACAAAGCCAAACAATCACTAAGTACACTAACATGAACACATCTTGAAACCATCTTAGAACTTAGCATATAACTCATAATATAACAAAGTAAGCTTGAGGTTTATACCTTCCTTGATGCTCTAATAACACTAACAAAGCTTGATAATCCTTCAATAAGCCTTAGATAGTCCTTAGGAAGCTATATCATGATCATCAAAACAAGAACACAACTCGAAGTTACTATTTACCTTCATCTTGTAAAATTCATAACAAATCGAAAAATAAGAGTTTGGTGCTCAAATTTTTACCACACCTTGTGCTCTTTATAAAATTTCTTTTGAGTCCTAGCTCATCACCAGGGGATGCTTGAAGCTCTACTTATTGGCATTTAAAAGTAGGTCCAGAAACTGCCAAGTAACAGGGCAGTTCGGCTTCTTTAACTTGGGAAAAATATTTGGCTTGGCTACACTCCTTTGTTAGCCATGAAATTTTGAACGAATCTTACCTATGAAGTGAAGAAGCTATGATCAAAATTTGGTGATTTATGAATGGGTAGAAGTGGAGATATGGATTATTCTTTGAGTGGTGTTTCTGCTGGGCAGTTTGAAGAAATGAGATGGGGGAGCTTTTTGCTTGCTCTTTCTCTTGTATAATGATATGTATAATGTATATCCATAATATCTAGCCAAGCCTCATCTCTTTTTAATGTGTTGTTACTCATTTTTTGGTCCACATGTTGCTCTCACATTAAGCATACCCATTTTGTAGAAATGCTAGAAGGCCATCCTTGTTGTAGTTGACTTACTCCTCTTCCACTTTGGTTTCTCAAGTTTGCACCAATTGGATTCCCCTTTATCTATTTAATAAAATCAATATGTTATAACTTATATGTTGCATTTTATTACTCTAGTGTGGCACAATCCCTTGAACAAATATTAACTCCAATATTCCTCGTTTGTTACCTTTATTTCTTGTTCTCAGAAAATGTTCTCGATCCCTTTAACTCTAAGGTTTTACTCTTAATTTCATTCCCCTCTCATAATATATCCTCCATTGGACTTCTAATATTTAATGCCCTCGATGCATAAACCAATTATCATATTACTAACTTCCCTGTCAATGATGGAATAAACAATGCTTGTATTCTTTGAATTCTAACTTCGTTTACATACATTCATTTTCTCTGTACATCACTACTGCATACTTGATCTTTCTGTTTCATAGTTATTATTGTGAGTGCTCTAACTCACTTCTCAACTTCCCTCGAGGTTACATTAACTCATTTCTTAGACGATAGATTATTCTTATCTATGTCGTCAATCACTGAATTACTCTATTCTGAAAATACACATATGTATCGGGATCATCATCCATAGCAATATCCATTCATTACAACCACCATTCATTGAAATCACTATTCCCTGATGTACTTAATCGTAATAAGAAAAGTTTTAATTCTACCAAAATTTCGGGCTATTACAGTCTCCCCTCCTTAAAAGTATTCCGTCCCGGAATCAGTCTAGGAATAACTGGGGGTACTCTTTCTCCCATTGCACTTTCTAATTCCCTGGTGGATTTTTCCACTTCTTGATTTTCCACAAATCTCTCATTAACTTGACAACCTAGTCTCTTAGTACTTGCTCTTTTCTATCCGTGATTTCCACAGGTTGTTCTCCGTAAGTCGGACCAGGTTGTATATCTACCTGCTCGTACTCTTTCATATGCCGGGCATTTATAGTATACTGACTTAGCATTGACACATGAACCACGTTACAACCACTGTACAAGTTTGGGGGGTAAGGCTGGCTCGTAGGACACCTTCTTGACGTGTTTTAAAATCTCATATGGCCCAACAAATATTGGGCTCAACTTCCCTTCATTTAAAAATCTCATTAATTCTTTCCATGGGGATACCTTTAGCATCACGAATCTCCAATCTCATATTCTCTATCTTTTTTGCACAGAAATACACCAACATAAACTTGCTTGTCATTCATCAACTTGCCATTTAGCTTATCAATAGCAGTACTATCTTTATCCTTGTGGGCTTGGTCCGCATACTGTCTCTGTCTGTTCTGGGCTATCACTAGCCACTTACTGGCAAGATCTTTTATCTCTCTGGTTTGTTGGACTAACTTGGGTCCCCATATCTTTCTCTTGCCAACCTCCTCACAATACAAGGGAGGGCGGCATCTACTTCAATACAGGCCTCGTAAGGTGGTATCCCTATACTGGCATGGTAACTGTTGTTATAAGCAATCTTAATTAATGGTAAGTGGCCATCCCAATTTCCTTTTTCATTGTAGGCTGCCAATAGCGCTCTTGAACCTCTATACATTTTGGTGCCATCTAGGTGCATCTAATATCTCGGACTATGGGTCTTGGGTAAAATCTCATCCTTTAATTCCCGAACATTCGGAATCCGTCTCTTTCTCATTTTGACTCAGGCATCGGCCACCACATTGGCCTTCCCTGGATGGTAGTGTATCTCACAGTCATAATCCTATGTCAATTTTGGCCATTTTCCCTATCTCATGTTATCTATTATCAACCCCCCGCTGTTCCAGCCCCTTCTTTAATCATTTTAAAGAAAGCCAACCTACCTCTTGTATTCAGTCATTCTTTATTACCTAATCTCTCCTCTCTCTCTCTGAAAAAAAGGCGAGTCTCTTGGGGGATTTGTTTGCGGGGAATGTTGTCTGGCCTGTAGCATGTTCAGCTCTTATATATATATATATATATATCAAGTTCTTTTGATCTGGTTAGATCTAGCACTTTCCTCCATTTAAATAACGTCTCGATATACTTAGGGCGAAAACTATCACGGATACCTCAAAGCCAATTCATTAAATCCATAAAGGTTGTGAGGCATTAATCGACCTCAATGACATTACTGAAGACTCAGAGTGTCGATACCTAGTGCGAATCGCAGTCTTGGCTATATCCTCGGGTTTAACTTTCAACTGGTGGTATCCAGTTCTTAACTAAGTTTGGAAAAAAATACACAGCTTCCTTCGGCTGATCAAACAACAATCTATCGTTTGCAAAAGTACCTATTCTCAATGTTGAACTCGTTCAACTCTCGAGGTTCGATTCACAATCTCGTGCTAACATCTTTCCCTCTCATAACAACACCGGGGCTCTCCACGGTGGTACACTGAGTCTTCTCATACTCTTTCCCAGCAATTCTTGTAACTGAGTTGCTAACTTTTTCATTCCCACTGGGGCTAACAGGAGGTGCAGCACTATACTCTGAATATTCGGTATTCATTCTCATGTCATCCAAGTCGATATCCGGTAGCTCATTAAAACCTTGTACAGCCTTCCAAAACCGCTGTAATTTCCTTTATACTAGGTGTCTCCTTTCTCAGCGTCAACCATAAGAGCTAATTAAGCCTAATATATCTGGCGTAATAATTTCTTAGTCTTAACTATATTCAGGAATTTTTGAATCTGACTTCGTCCCTTAATTATTACTCTTTTCCTTTACAATTAATTGGCTTCATTGGGTGACAACCAATCCATCCTTATTATAATATCAAATTCTCCCAACTCGAAAGGAATCAAATCTATTAAAAGTGTCGACCCCCTATTTCAGGTTCACAACCTGGATGTGCTAATTTCACGAGAAAATTTTTCGATCGACCATCTTTACTTGCAATCACCCTCTTAGGGTCCAACCTTAAGGTCTAATTATCATGCAAATCTTGAGATGCAAAGTACTTAGCAGCTCTGGGTCAAATAAAACGTTGATACTAACTGAGTTTAAGTAGGAGGGTATCTGCTATTTGAAGGTCCGGGTAGTGGGCTGTCCGCTGGAGGTAGTCTCATTACCTATTGGTATAGCTGGTCCAGTAGATGGACATTCCTTAGTCGTGTGTCCAAGCTTTCCACAATCGATGCCTTTTACATTAATGTAGCATAATCTGTTAACTCCAACATCGACACGAGATTCTGGATCCATTATTTCATCCCTAATTGATTCTACGGCTCATTTCACATCTGTAATTACAAACTCCGGACAAACCTCGACAACTCAGAAACTTGGCCTCATACTCTGCCACAGTCATGTTTCCTTGCTTAACCCTAGAAACTTTATTTCCATCTGGGTCTTCATATATTTCGGAAATTTTTTTTCTAAAAACAACAAGCCGAATCTCTCCTACGTCACAACACTATCTCCCTCTAGGTTTACTTTAGATTCCCACCAGTGATGTGCCTCTCCCTTCATGTGGTAGGCGGCGAAAAATATTTTCTGTTTTTCTGCAATACTCAGTATCTCCATTGATTTCTTCATCTCTTTTAGACAAGCTCTGGCCTCTACTGGGTCAGTGGTTTCATGGAATTCTGGGGGTTTCTACCTGACTCCGTTATTATTGGAGTGTCACGATACATCGTTATTCCTTTCACGTATATCGCTTGACCAACTTTCCACTATCATGATATCCTTGAGAGAGAGAGAGAGAATAAACTAATTCATTGATATGTCACCAATATTCTATTTGTAACACCCCCAGATCCGGGGTTAGGGATCTGGTGGTTACGGTCTTACATCCATTCATAATACTTGACTTGAGTCCACAATAAATAAATCACATGCTGTGACCCCACAATAATTACCACTCACACACACAACAGTTATAGTCCCAGAGATGAAATTGAAATAAGTCTTACATTAAAGGGTTACGAATAAAAGTTATTACAATCCCAAAAGGATAACATCATAGGTTTAAAAGTTTTGCCGTTAATTACATTAATTATACATATAGTTAAACAGGAAACAAAAGCTGTCTAACTATGCTACCTCAGCAATGGCGGCTAGCATCTCAGCGGGTAGTCCGGTGGGTCGGGTAACCTGCTTGCGCCGAGTGCGCCTGACGCGAGCCATCTGTCCTAGCTGTTGTTGTGACATAATGCGAACAAAGCAAGGGTGAGCGAAAACCCACCAACAATAATATATATAACTGAACGATAATATAAAACAGTTCAAAATTATCTTTCAAACCATATGCCATGCATTTACGGAAATGATGCCAGTATAATATGAACGATGAAGTTTCAATGTAACTTAAAGTATTTGTTTATAAAAATATCTGCTACATCAAAAGTAAGCGAGATATTCTCATTGTTATTAAGAAGAGGAACTTGCATGAAAAGGTTGCAATTCCAGTTATGAACACTTTTCCAGCTCTGCCAACAGTAATCGTGTTGCAGGAAATAAATAAGTTTGGATGATGAACCAAGGATGGAGTATTCACCGCGCCCGCTGTTCCAATCTTGATGATCAGTCGAGATCGTACAGCTCAATTTAGATTTACTACCGGTAGAAGGAAGAACTGACGGCTTTACTTGTCTACCGCCTTACTAGCTCTCCCCGGCCAACGGTTGGGCCAAAGGGGATGGACCGGCGCTACTCGGCCTCTTACACGACTCCTAGTTCAAATAGAATTCATGATTCTGAATGTAACGTTCGTCCCCCTTTCCCCAAGTATAATACTTGTTGATAAGACTCTACAAGGTAATCGTATCTAGTTGGAAAGGAAAATTCACCAATAACTTCCAAGCTGTGGCTTGGTATCGAATATCAACTTGTTCCAACAATCTTACCCCTCGAAAGATGAGAAGGTAAACAACGACTTAATAAGTCAACAGCACCCGAGTTGCGAGTGAAGAGAATACTTTATGACCGGGAAGTCGACAAGATAAATAACATTTTTCCAAGTAAGGTTCCTTTATTATTAGGGAGATAGACTCAAAGAAGAATGATGTCTGAGAACCTTTCTTGATATAAGATTAATAATAATATGACTCCGAAATATTTTTCGTAATAATCGAAGAAGATGAACCTTATTGAGATTATTCTAAGTATGGAATAAATATTCAGAGAATATTTATTGAGTTAAAAATATTTAAAGAATATTTAGGAATATGAAAGAATATCTTTAATCAGAGTATTTTCCAAAATAATCCCTGAAGAAATATCAGGAGAATATTTATCGAATAAATAAATATTTAAATGAATATTCAAAATAATATTCATTAATTAATAGGACCTGAAAGGAATATTTAAGACAATATTCATAATTAATTGGGAATTTAAATGAATATTCAAAAAGTAATATTCATTTAATGAATAATATTCTAAATGAATATCAAGTAATATTCATTTAGTAATCCAAGCTTTAAAGGAATATTCGAGATAATATTCGATAAATAAATCAAGCTTCAGATGAATATTAAAATAATATTCATCAAGTAATTAATATCCTAAATGAATATTCAAAAGTAATATTTATTTAATAAAATAATATTCTAAATGAATATCCAAATAATATTCATTTAGTAGTCTCATCTTTAGAAGAATATTCGAAATAATAATCGGTAAATAATTCGACTCTGAATGAATATTAAAATAAATATTATTCGTCGAATAGTTACGTTCAAATAATTATTTGAAGTAAGGATCGTTAAAATAAATAATCTCGAAAGAATATTCAAATACTATTCGTCGCCCGAATAATGGAAAATATTTACTTAGATATTCTCTTTCGAGGTAATCTCGATATGTCAAGAAATATTGACTCCCGGTCTATATTTGATGAATAAGATGTATACACCCTTCTCTGAGGGTCTTACAATAACCGGCTTATAATTGATACGATAGCTATCTAATTTATAAGCCAATAACAATCAGGGAACAAGCATAATGATATAACTTGAAAGTAGGCGTGCATGCTATGGCATATGTATAACAGAAAACATATATACATATTTATTCAATCACAACAACAGCCTAAAAGAAGGGAATTGAAACTTGCCTGGTAGTCGAGTACGGTAAGGGGTAGTGGTAGCGGGTCCCGGTTCAGCTTGGTGATCTATAAATAGTCAAGGCATTCGGGATTAATCACTTAACATATTAAAAGTTAAGTTATACTTAAATCGAAACACGTTCTCGAGTTATCTCGTTATACCCCTTTTAGTGGATTACTTTTTATCACTGATCCGACCCGACATTCATTCGTTAATACGACATGTCATTGTACTCATACTTGGGACATACTTAAGTCATATGAGTTCTAAGGTCGATCGTTACGAACCAATATTATACTCCGAGTTTTATCGCCCGTTTTCTAAGTGTTTTATCGAAGTTATAAAAGAGTCGTCTTTTAGGGGTTCGTTCGCGTTTAACCTCGACTCGAACATTTTTAATAAATCGAAAAATGATCCTTTTGACATACGGTTTTCTTTCACACCTTCCTTTTTACCTCTAGTATTTATTTACCAAGATTCTCCATGACGTTACACAGTTTACGAGGGTTCAATTACAGTTACGAACTTTCGTTTACGGATTCGAACTACTTTTAGTAATTTTGTCATAATTCCTAAACCGTAAATCGAAATGCTTCGATTCTTTCGCCAAAGTGATCTATGTTCAAAAATCTATCAGTAGTGTTCATTAACTTGCCAAGAACAGAGAGTTATGGCTACTGACCAGTTCGGTTTCTTAGTGTTAATGAAAATCGGGCATTACGACGGCTACGAATCGAGCGTTCTAAAATTCATTACGCAACAACCAAGCCACACCGGGCATCTAATCAACTTATACACATAATAAGCACCTCAACAAGTCCAGAAGCCACTGATCTTAGTATCAAACTCATCATGTTAATCAAATCACTAAATCACTAACTAAACATGCTTATAACATGAACATAATCATAACTAAGCTAGATCCATCAAGAACATGCTTAAAACTCAAAGTAGAGCAAGGGTTTTCAAGCCTTATACCTTCCTTGTAGTATGTAATAGCCTCACAAAGCTTGGTATTGCCCTTGGATAGCTTTAACTTAGCTACGATCAACCATGAAAACAAGAAAAACAAAGATTAGTTCTTGGAAACACTATTCATCATCACCTTTGATGATTTATTTGAAAATGAAAGGAAGTGAATTTGAGGCTGAAATTTCTAGGGGATCTAAGCTATGATATGTAGTACTTACCCTAAAAATTAGAAGAACAAACAATGGTGGGAACCTCCTCTTCTAGCTCCTTGGCCGAGAGTTGTGTTTCAAGGAAGAAATGGAGAGTTTTGCTTTGGTTTCTTTCTTTGCTTGGTGTAAATGAATTATTAGGTGTTGCCTTAAGATAATATCTATTCTAAAGTGATTACATCATACTCCACTAGCCTAATCTTTGCTTCATCTTATGACAAGTGTAGGTTCCTTATTAAGCACATCCTTTTTGCAACAATGCATTTACACCACTTAGCTTGTAGTTGACTTACATGTGACATACTTTGGTTTCTATTACTCCATCCACTTGAACAGACATGTATCTTGCTTTCTCTGCTTGATTCTGTGTCCGGTTATTGCCCGTTTCGATTGATCGTTCGTAGGAATATTTCACGGATTTTTAATTAGGGTTTACCGGGAATCCTTTTTAATATTAATACTATCTTTCTCCATCTTTCATTCTAACTTTCCAATTTATATTCCTTAAATCCATTCGTTAAATACTTAAGGCTATCAGTGTCCAGGGAACTCTCGGAGAAAATAAAAGTGCGGTTTTTCAGAATCCGACAGCTTTTACATACACTTATTTTCCCCCTGGATCACTAATACGAACTCGGAAATCCGTTCCGAATGCTTCTATATAGTGTCGTCTCATATTATTCTATACTCCCACCAAAACACTATTCATTCTGTATTCTTTACTTGTTCTCTTAGGGTTGTATAATTGTCCGTATTCTCTTTCGATCGTTCCTTAACCTTTTTACGGAACTCCTGGATTAATCGTTATCGATCTGGATGACATGAGAGTATTCTCTTGCTTGAAGTTGCCATATCTTATTCCCTTAGAAGATGGATTATTCTTACCTATGTTGTCACCCTTTAGCATTCTTCAAGACATAAACATAATAAAGTCGAATTCCATTCATTCTTTCCAAATATTAATTATTACATTGTAGCCATAACCACTATTCGTTCTTACATCATTAAATACATAAAAGTTTTAATTCCACCCAAAATCTGGATTCTTACACTATTCATCTTAGGAATCCGCTCTTGTCATAGGCGATTTCGTTGCGAATCTAATTCCTATCAGCGAATTTTGACTTATTCGACCTGGTTGGCCTCCCCTTGGGATTCAATAAAGATAACAAGAATCATGGGGCTTTGAAAAGATAGCTCTCATATTAAGGAAAACGTCACACACTAGTGATCATAAGGTTATGAGTTTTAAGGTAACCTTTATTTGAGATGAGAGAATTTACTAAGAGATCAATATGATCATAAGAACTCAATGTTGCGTGTCTTAATTAAGACATTACTAAAGGTAATTAGCCTTCTTGTATTTCACAACTCACAGTGATGGCGTCCCATCAGGCTTCTATCACACAGACGGATAGTCCTTGTGGCCCCTATAAATATAGGGTTGTTCGTCTCAGTGGAAGTTGAGAAGTATGAAAGAAATTCAAAGTCAAATTATTAATTATCGTTTTTCGACAAATAATTCACAAATGGACACCTTGGATAAAAATTGAACAGATTCCAAGGTGCGATTTACAAGAAAAGGGTAGCCAGAAAAATACTGGTATTCAATAATCAAGTGGTGAGGTATCACCATTGGGTCATTCATTATTTGAAGAAAAGTGAAAGCTGGAATAACATCATTTGACAGGGCTTCGAAAACCTGAAAGTAGGTATCGTGACAGCCTCTAGCACAATTAAAACTGAATATGGTTTAACACAAGTGTTATAAAACAACTTCGAAGAGGGAGTATATCTTTTATCAAAATTCTCTCTAAGGAGATGCCAAGATAGATTATAGCTTGGGGAGGTTTTGCCAAGGTCTCTACGGATGCCCTTTATGTCGGCTCCTCTGACGGATAATCGTTCGATTCTAAAGCTTTTTGTTCTCCATACACACCCTAAGGTGCTCGATACTTACGTCATCGTCGACTTGTAATAGTCGCTACGGATTCACCCATCGACATTGTAATCACATGGAATTTTATTTGACTAGGCGCAATCATCTTAAGCAAGCTTTTTATTCTTGTAAGAAGACTTCGATGCCGGTATCGCCCGTAGCAACGACGAATCCCCCATGTCGAATAGGCGGTACTCCGGAAGATCGTTAGAAACTACATGCTTAAACCCAATTACTATTATAACCATCTTCATGCTAAACATTCCTTTTATCGTATCAATCCCGTGTGCTACATAAGCTTAACACTTGTGGCATAACATCCTTCTTACTTAAGTCTTTCCCAGACTTTCTTAGTCCGTCTTGGTTGTTAAATATATCCCTTCTTAGTGCACTCGTGCTACAATAACATTATGCGTAGTACGTATATATAAAATCTTGCTCGAGGTAATAAAATTCCTCAGTACCGTAGTAACACCGTCCTTGGTGGAATCGTTGATCGTGGGGATTTAAACCCCATAGGTAAGGTAATGCCTCTATTAGTTAAGGTAACTAAGTACACTTAATCATACACGAAGTTTTAACGTCTCAGTTCTTACGCATGCTTCCTCCCTATGCACTGCAACAGACTACGAGCAACAGGTCTCGTTCAAGTTGAATCAATCCACTGGTATTGGCTATACTGCCTCTACCTCTTCTATTTTTGAGACTCTACTCCATCTTCTTCGTCATGTCTCTTGATGAATCATAAACGATTCTAAACTCTCGTCTCGTCACTTATTTGTCCTCTGAAGATTCGTCCGGTCCTATTATAAGACCTCAAGTAACACACCACATCTTTATCAATCGACACGTTCTCTACAAGATTCTTCCCTTGACCTACCATAGGGTCCTCCTCTAGATCCTCCTATGGATCCTCCTCTATCAGGTCTCCGTCCATCTCAAGGAGCGCATCATCAAATGCTTACTCGAAGGCCTCGGGGTCTGGTATTTCAGGATCCCATCTATCTATAACTTGTACGAATCGAGGTGACTTACCATGAAGTCCTAAGTATGGTTTCCCGGAAGATGTCCCCTCTCGGGATTCATCTCAAACAGTCAGGGTCATGTCCTTTAAACCGACTACGAACTTGATTTGAACTCTAGTTATTGTCATCATTATTAAGGGTATTGTAAGACTCGATCTCCTATCGTTTCTGAGGACTGTAACCTCGCTCTGATACCATTTTTGTAACAGCCCCAAATCCGGGGTCAGGGATTTAGAGTAGTCATGATCTATTTACTCCTTGCCTTACCTGTATTACTTGTAATGTACACAATTCGATTGCTTCTGGCCCCACAACATATATCTTACACACACACACAGGTTAGAGTCTCAGAAACGATACAATATAACAACTACGGAATAAATGATTATTATTACAATACCCAAATGTCTTCTGATGCTTACAATCCTCTCATCCTATTCATATTTATACATAAGATGAATAACAAAACTACAGTCTGATCCGACTGGTTCATACTACTCCCAGGATTACTGCTAGAAGCTGCTTCTGGAAAACGTCTTGCGATTACCACTTGCTGGCGATGTATGTGTTGTATCCTTGACATCCTACTTCACTGCTCTATAATATATATAAAACAATAACAAGCGTGAGCAATAGCTCAGCAAGGTAATGAAAGTATGGTATAACTCTGCCTTTAATTTAAACCCAGAATAAAGCGGGTATAAGACAATAATTGTCAAAATATCTTTTTACCGAAAGTATTTCCTTATCGGAATATATTCAAAAACCGTACCATTATAGTACTTCAAATATGATTTTCATAATATCTCTGCAAACTTTCGATATTCACTCTATGAACAAGGTTCTAGTATAATATAAAAGATAAAGTTACAAGGTAATTCAATATAACCTTTCCGTAAAATATCTGCTATATAAAATATAAGCAGAATATCAACATATAACCTAAAAGATGAAGTTATAAGGTGATTCAATATAAACAACCTCCTTATCACAACTCATGTTATGTAAGGTATCAACAGAGTCATCAAATATAAGATAAAAGATGAAGTTACAAGGTGATCCATTGTAACGTCTGTTTTGAACACTTTCCAAACCCTGCCAACACTTATCGGTCACCCAGCCGTAGCTTTCCGATCGGGGTGCTCTCGATAATGTTGCAGAAAATATCCAAATTTGGATGATGAACTAATACTGGAGTATTCACCGCGGCAGCAGTCCCAACCTTCGATGATCAGTCGCAGATTGTACAGCACAGATATGGTTTTACTACCGGTAGAAGGAAGAACTGACGGATTTACTTGTCTACCGCCCTCTAGTATCTCCCTGGCCAACGGTTGGGCCTTACGATGGATCGGCGCTACTCGGCCTCCTACACGACTCCTAGTTCGAATAGAATCCATGACTCTGAAACGTAAAGTTCGTTCTCCTTTCCCCAAGTATAATACTTGTTGAAAGGACTCCACAAAGTAGTCGTATCTAATTGGTAAGGAAAATTCTCCAATATTTCCCAAGCTGTTGCTTGTTAATGGAAATCGACTTCTTCCATCAATCTTACTCCTCGAGTGTTGAGGAAGTAACAAAGACTCATTTTGATGTATAGCAACCAAAGTTGCGAATTAAAATAGTACTTTCAAAAGTTTATGACCGGGCAGTCAACCATAATAAATAACAGTCTCTCAGGTAAGGTTCCCTATATTTTGGAAGTTTGAGCAACCATTTAAATCTTCTTAAAAGATAGATTTAAATGGAAAAACAGAGTTTGGGAACCTCCCCTTGATAAAATAATCATAGTAAGCCTCATAAATATTCCTCATAATTATTAAAGGTTAAAGATAAATTTTAAATAGGATAAACCATTTTTAAAACTAGTTTAAAAGTATTTAATAAATATTCACATAGCATTTATTAAATCATAATTGTTTAAAGAATATTTTTAGTCAAAATAATTATCCATAAATAATCCTCAACTGAATATTCAAAGTCAATATTTTCCTAATAATTAAATCCTTAAATGAATATTCCACCATAATATTCATTAAATAAATAAAACCTTAAATGAATATTCAAAATAATATTCATTAAATAAGTAAAATCTTAAATGAATATATCAAAATAATATTCATTAAATAAATAACAATTGAATATTATTCATTCAATATCTTTATCAGAAGTAATCTTCAAGATATACAGAAATATCTCAACCCCGGTCCATAATAAAGAATAAGAATCATACGCCCTTCACTAAGGGTATTAATAAAACCCGGCTTATAACTAATATCTCATATCTAGCTTATAAGCCAATCCTCAAATCATATTCAAATAATAACCTTCGAATGAGGTAATATTCAAATAACATTCCTCAAATCATTTTCAAATAATTAATACTTTCTGCAAATATAAATAATGTTTAGTAATAACAATCCTCAAAATACATAGTATTCTGCCGCTGGAATCCCTCCGGGTTTCCACGGCTATCTACATATCTCAAAATACCGACTCCCGGTTTAGAGTCGAAAACAATGAATATGCTCTTATATCTAGAGCTAAAAGGTATACCGGTTCATAAATACCTAACTCAAAAGATCGTATATAATCCAAAGGTCGAATTCTATTTCAACAGGAAATAAGATATATCGTAAAACTGTACAACTTTATATATGGAAAAAGCTGTATTATATAATCAATACTTCAAAGTATAGATTTAGAAAACTTGACTGATGCCAGAGAAGTGTTAGGGGTTCGCGATGATGTCGGACAATCTGGACAAAGTCAAAGAAAACGTACGATTAATCCCCTTATAAATTAACGCTTAAACACGCAAGCGAAACACAACCAAGGCATTACTATCTCGCTTTAGGCTCATACTAAGTCCGTGTTAGTCGACAATTACTTAAGTCATAAGTTTGGTTCGAAACCGGTCCTCGAATTCAAGTTATACTTAATCACTTATAAAGTTGATTTCAAAGTCACGTTCCTAGGGGTTTTCAATTGTGCAACCTCGGCTTACACATTTTTATAAAATCGGAAAATAATCTTTTTCACTAGAAAACCTCGCACATACCTTGCTAACTATCCTTAGCATTTTATCACAGAATTTCACATCTTAATTCGACAATTAATGGTCTTGAAATCATAATCAAAGTGGTTACATTTCTGCGATAAAATCCTTTGAACCACTTTCACTAAAACTAGCATAACTCTTAAACCGTAAACTCTTTTAACTCGATCGGCAAAACAAACTAGACCACCATAACTTTGTAACCATAGGCAGTGGTGATGCTAAAAATGACTTTATGGTCACGGACATTAACTGTTTTCAAGGGTTAACGAAATTTCGCCATTACGACGGCTATGACTCGGACGTTTCCATTTTTGTCACAATATAACCAAGCCACACCGGGCATACCATACATCCAAAACCTCGACAAAAACCTACACATGTCTCTAAAGTCAGTGGTGTGGCTACAATCCAACACCCACCATTTTTCATATTAAAACAAAGCCAAACAATCACTAAGTACCCTAACATGAACACATCTTGAAACCATCTTAGAACTTAGCATATAACTCATAATATAACAAAGAAAGCTTGAGGTCTATACCTTCCTTGATGCTCTAATAACACTAACAAAACTTGATGATACTTCAATAAGCCTTAGATAGTCCTTAGGAAGTTAAATCTTGATCATCCAAACAAGAACACAACTCGAAGTTACTATTCATCTTCATCTTGTAAAATTCATAACAAATCGAAAAATAAGAGTTTGGTGCTCAATTTTTTACCACACCTTGTGCTCTTTATAAGCTTTCTTTTGAGTCCTAGATCATCACCAGGGGATACTTGAAGCTCTACCTATTGGTGTTTAAATGTCGATCCAGAAACTGCCAAGTAACAGGGTAGTTCCGCTTCTTCAACTTGGGGGAAGGATTTTGCTAGGCTACACTCCTTTGTTAGACATGAAATTTTGAACGAACCTTACCTATGAAGTGAAGAAGCTATGGTCAAAATTTGGTGATTTATGAATGGGTAGAAGTGGAGATATGGATTTTTCTTTGAGTGGTGTTTCTGCTGGGCAGTTTGAAGAAATGAGATGGGGAACTTTTTGCTTGCTCTTTCTCTTGTATAATGATATGTATAATGTATATCCATAATATCGAGCCAAGACTCATCTCTTTTTAATTTGTTGTTACTCATCTATTGGTCCACATGTTGCTCTCACATTAAGCATACCCATTTTGTTGAAATGCTAGAAGGCCATACTTGTTGTAGTTGACTTACTCCTCTCCCACTTTGGTTTCTCAAGTTTACACCAATTGGATTCCCCTTTATCTATTTAATAAAATCAATATGTTACAACTTATATGTTGCATTTATTACTCTAGTGTGGCACAATCCCTCGAACAAATATTAACTCCAATATTCCTCGTTTGTTACCTTTATTTCTTGTTCTCAGAAAATGTTCTCGATCCCTTTAACTCTAGGGTTTTACTCTTAATTTCATTCCCATCTCATAATATATCCTCCCTTGGACTTCTAATATTTAATGCCCACGATTCATAATCCAATTATCATATTACTGACTTCCCTGTCAATGCTGGAATAAACAATGCTTGGATTCTCTGAATTCTAACTTCGTTTACATACATTCATTTTCTCTGTACTTCATTAGTGCGTACTTGATCTTTCAGTTTCGTAGTTATTATTATGAGTGCTCTGACTCACTTCTCAACTTTCCTTGAGGTTACATTAACTTATTTCTTAGACGATATATTATTGTTATCTATGTCGTCAATCACTGAATTACTCTATTCTAAAAATACACATATGTATCGGGATCATCATCCATAGCAATATCCATTCATAACAACCACTGTTCATTAAAATCACTATTCACTAATGTAATCGTTATAAGAAAAGTTTTAATTCTACCAAAATTTCGGGTTATTACAGTTTGTCTGCTAAGAATAAGTGTGGTTTCGTTGATGGCACCATAGTTAAGCCAAATGCTACTGATTCTTCTTATAAGGCTTGGAAGCGATGTAAGAATATGATGATATCTTGGATTTTAGGTGTGTTAGATCAGAATCATGCAAGAAGTGTGTGTATTTTAAGTCAGCTAGAGAAATTTGGGTGAATTTAGAAGAGCGTTATGGTCAAGCATCTGGAACTTTGTTATTTGGATTACAACAGTCTTTGTATGAAATAAGGCATGGTCAAGACACAATCTCAGGTTATTATATGAAAATGAAGATGTTGTGGGATTAACTTGATGTAGTAGATCCTATTCAGAGTTGCTCTTGTGCTAATTGTACTTGTGATATAACTCAGAAGTTGTTGAAATCACAAGAAGATAGGAGATTGATTGAGTATTTAATGAAGTTAAATGATTGTTTTGAGATGATAATAGAAAATATACTTGTTATGAATCCATGATTATAGAATGTTAATGCAGGAAGAAAATCATAGGAAGGTTAATCAGCCATCATTGTCAGCAATAGATGAAGGAATGGCTTGTATTTCTAATAGGAGAGATTTTCTGATAGGTATAGACCACAGAACTTTGATAAAAGAGGGGGTAATGGTTCTTTTGATAACAAGAACAGAAACACACTTTTCTGTGATCATTGCAAGATGTCAGGACACAGTATTCAATGGTGTTATAAACTTCATGGATATCCTCAGAATCAAAATTTTAGGAATGACAGAGATAAGAGGGTTGTAGCAGCTTTGGCACAAACAGATGAGGAGGAAAATCATGATAATGAGACTGTGACTTTTACAGCAACAAAATATCAAAAGTTACTCCAATTGATTGGTAAAGACAGTCCTACTGAAGATTCACAAATTCAAGTTGATAATTCCAAAGATGCTTATGCTGCAAGTAAATATTGTTTCACTTCTTCATCAGGATTTAATTGAATTGTGGATAGTGGTGCTACAGATCATATGTGTTGTGATCTATCATTGTTTAAGTCTTATATTGAGATTCAAGAAAATGGAACATCTATTACTATACCAGATAGGAATAAAGTTCTTATTAAATATGCTGGAATTGTTCATTTGAATAATGATCTTGTACTGAAGGATGTGCTATATGTACCTGATTTCAAGTTTAATCTAATTTCAATTCCAAAGATTTGAGCTGTTCAGTTACTTTTACTGATGAAGAATGTTTCCTCCAGGGCCTTTCAATGAGGCCACTGCTTCTTGGTAATTTCAAATATGGACTGTATTACTTGGAGGATACTGCCAACAAAGGTTCAGATATGATTCAACCAGCAGTTTCTTCAGTAAATACAGCAACTGTACATAAAAATAAAAATGAAGTGGATTAAGTCAAATTGTGACATTTAAGGATGGGTCATTTGCCTCTAGTAATGTTTCAGCATATCAAGAATGTGTTTGATAAGCCTTGTACACTTGATAGTGTTTGTCAGATTTGTTCAGCTGCAAAACACGTAAGAAATTCTTTTCCTATCAGCAGTATAAAGAGTACTCAGAGATTTTAGTTGTTACACTTAGATACTTGGGGGCCATTTAGAGAGAAGACTTATAATAGATATTTCTTCACTATTGTTGATGACTTTACAAGAATGACTTGGGTGTTTCTTATGAAAAATAAATCTGAAGTTAGTTCTGTCATTCCTGCATTTTTTGCTCATATTGAGACACAGTTTAAGGCAGAAGTGTGCACTGTTAGGACTGATAATGCTCAAGAGTTATGCTATGGTGATTTGAAAGTGTTTTTTCAGAATAAAGGAATTATTCATCAAAGGAGTTGTGTTTATACTCCACAACAAAATGGTGTTGTGGAGAGAAAACATAGACACTTATTGGATACAGCTAGGTCATTGTTTTTTCAGCCAAAGCAACCTATACAATACTGGGGTGAGTGTATTCTTACAGTAGCTCATTTAATCAATAGAATGCCTTTATCAGTCTTGCAAAACTTGAGTCCCTTTGAAAAATTCTATACATTTCCTCCTCCACTTGATCACATTAAAACTTTTGGTTGTTTGTGTTTTGTTTCTACTCTAAAACACAACAGAGATAAATTTCAACCAAGGGCTACTACTCATGTTTTTATTGGATATCCTAGTGGTCAAAAGGCTTATAAAGTTCTCAATTTAGACACTATGGAAATTCAAGTCTCAAGAGATTTGTTTTTCATGAACAACATTTTCCATTTCACATTTCTCCTAATTCTGAGTCAAAATTCATGTTTCAATTTTTCTTACCAATTTCTACAGAATTTACTCCAATTCTTTCTGATACAATTCCACATGTCTTTCACAATCATGATACTTCAAATCACACAGATAATTTTGCTTCTTCACCAGAGTTATCTTCACCTGTGTTATCTTCTGATCTCTCAAATTCACATGAAATTTCTTTGTCAACATCTTCTTCTCCTGAGCATACACAGTCTGAACAAATTCTCAGAAGAAGCACTAGACAACTAAATACACCTACATATCTGACATATTATGTCTGTAATTCCAGTCATCTTACTCAAACTCAACATTGGTGTAATTTAGTGTCTTACAATTCTTTACCAATTACACATAGATCTCTTATAGCAACATCTGAGAATTTGGTTGAGCCTATCACTTATCAAGAGGCTACTCAGAATCCTAAATGATTTGATGCAATGAACAAGGAACTTAAGGCTCTAGAAGATAACAATACTTGGGTTTTGGTTTACCTTCCCCCGGGAAAGAAGGGTATTGGATGTAAATGGGTGTTTAAAATCAAACTTAAAGCCAATGGTGAGGTGGAAAGATACAAAGCCAGGCTTGTGGCTAAAGTCTTTAACCAGAAATGGGTATAGATTATCAAGAAACCTACTCCCCAATAATTAAATTGACAACAATAAGGTGTTTACTTGTTATTACTGCAAACCATAATTGGCCACTGTTTCAGCTAGATGTCAATAATGCATTTCTGCATGGAGATTTATATGAAGAAGTATATATGACAGCACCAGAAGGGTATCCAAATCCAGTAAACAAAGTCTGTAAGCTCATCAAATCTATCTATGGTCTGAAAAAGGCTTCCAGACAATGATTTGCTAAACTGTTAGGAGAATTATTGCAAAAAGGATTTTATCAATCCAAAAATGATTATTCTCTGTTCATAAGGAAGGATGGTACTACTTGTGCTATAGCAGCTGTATATGTTGATGTTATCATCCTTATAGGTGATAATTTGTCACTTATACACAATCTTAAACATCATCTGGATATCACCTTTAGTATTAAAGATCTGGGAAGATTGAGCTTTTTCTTAGGGATTGAAGTTGGCTACATACTCGCTGGTATTATTCTTACTCAGAAGAAATTCAATAAGGAACTATTAGCTGATGCTGGTCTTGTTTCGTTCAAGAATGTTGTCACCCCTTTACCATTACATCTTAACTCTCAGCTACTGATGGTGATCTTTATAATGATCCCACATTTTACAGATGTATGGTTGGCAAATTGAACTTTTTAAGTCATACTAGACCAGATTCGGCTTACACTGTTCAATGTCTAAGTCAGTTTATTCAACAGCAAAGACTTCCACATTTTCAGGCTTTAATGCATACTTTGAAATATGTTGGCTCTACTGCTGGACAAGGTATTATTCTCAAGACCTCTGACAAGTTATCTCTCAAAGCTTATTCTGATTCAGACTGGGGTGCCTGCCCTGACACTAGAAGGTCTATTACTGGTTATGTCATGTTGCTTGGAAATTCTCCAATCAGTTGAAAATCAAATAAACAAGGCAGAGTTTCTAGAAGTTCATTTGAGGCTGAATATCGAGCTATGTCTATTGCTGCTTCAGAAATTACTTGGTTAGTTCGCTTACTCGAGGAACTGGGCATATCTGATCTCAAGCCTATCACCTTACACTATGATAATCAGAGTTCTATCCACATTGCTAAAAATCCAGTGCATCATGAACGCACCAAACGCATCGAAATTGATGTGCATTTTACTAGGGATAAAGTTTTTGAAGGGCTGATGCAACTGGTTTATGTTCCTACTAATCTTCAATTAGCAGATGTCTTTGCAAAGGTCCTCCCTTCTGCACAATTCAACACATTGCTTGACAAAGTTGGCATGACTGAACTTCCTGCCAAGTTTGAGGGGGGATGTTGACACATGTGTTCAAGTCAAAGTCAAAGGCAGTTTTGTGTTTACTGTTAACCAAGGACAGTATAGTATTTTGGGGTAGATTTGTCTTTTCACTTAGAAAAGTTAGTTACAATTCTGTTAGAGTTTAGAATATATAGATCGAGATGTTGCTGTCATTTCATTTACTTAGAAAAATAGATACGAGCTTGAGAGTCTTCTTCTTCATTTTTGATAACATGTAGATGCTTGTGTTGATTACAGTAGATATCAATAGAGTTGGTAATCTTTGTTCTCTATTTTGTAAATACATTGTTAATGATCGAAATTTACATGAATGAATCTTTGTTCATATGAAGTTTTGTAATTGTAATATATATTAGCATCTACCTAGAACTTTCGATATTGTAAGGTTATCCATCACTATCGTTATTAATTAATGATTAATTGCTTGATAACTCCCCAATAAACTAGCTACCACATATCATGCATTACCCTATTCACTTCTAATAAGTTTGGCAAGCACTTCCGTACTATTTTTTAAACTCATAAATTTGATAATCATATTTTAGTTTTAATTGCAAAAAGGTGGCCAGATTTTACACTCATTTTCAAAAAAATGGTCAGAATTTCAATTTTGCAAAATGGTGGCCAAACTTGTCTTTTTCCCTTCAAAAAAGTGACTGGAGACGTTTTTTAGCTTATTTGGCAGGGGTAAAATGGAAAAATATGTTATAATATTATAAAAAAATGATAAAAATTCCAAAAATTATCCAAAAAAATCCCCAAATTAATATGAGTCACCATTTGATTGGTTATATTCGTAATAATAATAATAATAATGCCCCCATGCATGCACATAAATTGACTAATTAAATCTTGACAACTCATATTTGTGGATTTTTTTGGTGAATTGATGTGCATACATGGGGGCATTATTATTATTATTATTATGAATATAATCTATCATAAGGTGACATATATTAATTTGGAATTTTTTTGGACATTGTTTGGGATTTCTAGCATTTTTTTTCCCCATTTTATCCCTGACAAAAAGCTGAAAAACGCCTGCAGCCACATTTTTTAAAGAAAAAAGGCAAGTCTGGCCACTTTTTTGGAAATGAGTGTAAAATGTGGCCACAACTTTGAAGTTTAGTCTTTGTTTTATTGTTCCAATGTTTTGTGAGCTTGAATTGAAGTAACTTTTTTGTTTCTTTGTATCATCACCTCGTTGAGAGATAGAATTAACAATTTAACATGATCATGTACAATGCTTAAAAAAAAAGGGTTGTACATAGGGATGGACATTCACCCCGGCCCGCCCGATCCCGATCCCCGCACCGAACGGGGCGGGGAATCGGGGATTTTTTCGGGTACGGGCCGGGGAGCGGGGACAATTTTCAAAAAAAACCGGGGAGCGGGCCGGGGCCGGGATTTTATATCTCCCCGGCCCGATCCCCGACCCCCGCCCCGATTCTCAATCCCCGACTTGATTCCACCACATTATAATATTATATATATATATATATATATATATATATATATATATATATATATATATATATATTAATAATCATATATTAATATATATACGAATTTCCAATATATATATATATATATATATATTAATATAAATTCTCAATCCCCGACTTGATTCCACCACATTATAATATTATATATATATATATATATATATATATATATATATATATATATATTAATAATCATATATTAATATATATACGAATTTCCAATATATATATATATATATTAATAATCATATATTAATATATATATATATATATATATATATATATATATATATATATATATATATATATATATATATATATATATATATATATATATATACGAATTTCCAATACTTTATATTAGAAACAAAATTATATTTTAATCTTATATGTTTGTCTTTCTAGTAGTTAAATAACTTCATTTCCATGTTATTTATAATTGTTTATGTAAGTAATAATTTTTTATCTTAATTTAGTGCTTAAAAAATTGTTTCAAACTCACTAGTTAGTGTTTAAAATTGTATAAAATGTTATTTTTTATTTAAAATGAAATTCCCCCATTCCCCGCGGGGATCCCCGTTACCCGTTTGGGCCGGGGACGGGGAATAAAAAATAATCCCAGACGGGGATCGGGCCGGGGATGGGGATCGGGTTTGAATTCGGGGATGGGGACGGGGATAGCACTCCCCGGCCCCGAAGTGCCCCGATGCCCATCCCTAGTTGTACAGGTGCTTAACGGTACTTAATAATTATGCGGGGCACTCTGAAGAACAGAATGATAGAAAAAATGAAAATAATTGTACTATTGATATGACCTGTGAGGACGAATAGTAGACTGATACGTGATAGATCATTGATCATTATATCCCTCTAGCTGGCCCGGGGAGGCATACAATATGCTTTTTCTTCTTGGCTTTTTATTTAAAAAATTTTTTTTTTTGAAACTTTATACGATGCTTAGATAAATTGTGATATCGAATGCATATGGAGGAGCCAATTTTGTGGAGCAATAGGTTACATGTGTGGGTGAGGATCATCTGTACCCTTCTTCATGTTCCTTTTGTGTCCTCTATGTAAAATAGGTGCCCCTGACGGGGCCCATTATAAGGAAAATGGAAATAAAATATTTTATTTTATTTTTCTTTACAATGGATCCCGCCAGGGGCACCCATTTTGTATAGGGAACATGAAAAAGGGGACAGAAGATCCGGGCTCTATATGTGCTTTTATAATATCATGAATCATGATGGTAAATTTGGCCAGTTCATCACCATTGTACGTATATGCTACAGCTACACAATGAGTAACTGATAATTTATCGTTAAGCATAGGATGTAAACAACAATATTACTCCTTTTCAAAAAAAAAAAAAAAACAATATTACTCTGACGTCGTTTTAACTTGAACTTAAAAGTGTGGTCGATTTTTTTAATTTCGAAATGGTGCAGAATTGATTCATTTAATTTCAATAAATTTTACGAAATTCTCAACTTTGAGCTTTTTATATAAATATATAGAAAAAAATAATTTTTTTGCAATTTTACTTTTTTTAAGAATAGTTATTTGCAAATTTAATATCATAATTGCAAAAATAATATTTCTATTACAAAAATAACAATTTCTTATTAAAAAGAAATTACTGCTGGGCCGACTGCCACAACACTATCCACTCAACTGCCAGCAGGGGGTGGGACCCACCGCCACGTCAGCATGCCACGTCAATAGGGGTGGGTCCACCTGCCAAGTCAGCGTGGGTAGGACCCACCTTCGACGTCAGCATGCCGCGTCAACAGGTTGGGACCCACTCTGCCACGTCAGCATGTCACGTCGCAGGGTGGGACCCACCTGCCACGTCAACATGCCCCAGTCCAGTCAGCAATGTGGGATCCACTACCACGTCAGCATAGCCCAGTCAGCATTATAATATAAAATAAAAATAAATACATAATAGTATAAAACAATTAAGATAATATATTTGCAATTAAGATAGTATAGTTGCAATGAATTTGAAGAAATAGCATTTTTGCAAAATAAACTTGAAAAGCTAGTGTTTATCATAAATTTTCAATTTTCAATATATATAAACACATATCAGTACATATGTAAAATTATAATTATTCATGATCAATCAGCTTCCAAAAATTAGAATTTTGTTGGTTTATTAACAAGTTCGAATGCAAAAATAAAATTTTATTTGAAGAAGAAATCCGATACACTTTTTAAAGTTGCTGCATTTTAATTTACATATCTATACTATACTATTATAAGCGAAACAGAGTATAATTGGTTGGTCGGTCGGTCTAACACCTTCCCAAAAAGTATAGTAACACTTTCCAAAAAATAAAAATAAATTAAAATGCATATAAAATTTTATTTTGCAAAAAATAAACTACATATTTAACTTAATAACAAACTCTTTAATTATTACATACTCTTTCAATTATATTTGAAATAAAATCACATATTTATTAACAAATTTACAAAAAATTATAAATCAACAAAGTAAAGACAATCTAAAACTATATATTAAACAATAAAATTTTAACAGTATTTAACAGTCAAGTGAAAACTGTCAAACTTACTCTCAGTTGTTTATATATTTAGAAAAACTTTACATATTTAACCCTTAATTTGTTTCATCAACATAAATGAAAAGGAGAAAGTATGTAATTTTTTAAAAATAAAAAACCACATATTTTATATTATAATTATAAATGTTTTCAATTATATCTTGATTAGAATCATCGCCCGCACAAACTTATTTCTACTATTCTTTCTTTTATTATTCTAGGTAACAATAAATAAATTTTAAAAATATCTATTAAATTTTAAAATATTTAACAATAAATTTAAAACTAACGTTAAATGATATTTATTTATGTCATGAAATTAAGTATGAAACATATATAAATTTAAAATTATTAATACAATTAATTAAAATAAAATGAAATTTTCTATTAATTCAAATAATTAATATATTAATTAATAATAATAGATAATAGCCCGTAATTTGTACGGATTGGTTGGTTAACGCCTTCCAAAAAAATTGTTAACACCATCCAAAAAATAACAAGTTAAAAAAATTATATTAAAAATATAATTGAAAGAGCATGTAGTTGAATTTCAGTTGAAGTATAACTCTTAAAGTATGTATTTACGTAAATTATGTGTTTTATTTTTTTTTTAGTAAATTATAGTATATATTTTAATTTGTTTTTTTAGAAGTGCAAATAAGTTTTTTAGAAAGATTTTAACTAACCAACCAATTATACACTATTTTCCTTATAAAAGTATAGTACATATAGATAGTATATTTATTTTTCTTTTAATTTCCCTTTTTTTAGTTTGTTTACTTATTAATAAATTTTTATATTGAAATTGTTTATATTAATTTTAAAAGATATTGGTTCTCGAAAGAGTTTGAGGAGAAGTTGGATGTTGGTGGAGAATTCTAATGGAAATATAATCGAAATATTTTTTAATTTTAATTAGAATTAATATATTTTAATTTGTTTTTTGTTTTTTATTAAATAACGTGTAAAAAATTCCAAATTCTGTGAAATTATATATATTTATTAAAAATAAAAAAACACATGTTTTATAGAATTATAAATGTTTTCAATTATATCAAAATTAAAATCATCGCCTACACACATTTCTTACTACGATTCTTTCTTCTACTAAATAATTTTTAAATTCTTTTTTAATTCTTAAGATATTTAAAATAAATTTAAAAATATTTTTAAATTAATAATATTTATTTATGTCAAGAAATTAAGTATGAAACATATTTAAATTTAAAATTAATAATAAAATTTATTAAAATGAATTAAAATTTTATATTAAATCAAATAATTTATGAATTAATTTATAATAATAATAATATAAGATAGTCCGTGCTTTGCACGGGTTATAGGCTAGTAATAATAATATGCTAGGTTATATTCGTGACCTGTATAATGCACGTTCTATTTTTATTCTCGCGGCAAAGGCAATTGTTCAATAGTTCCGACTCTCTTCTTGCTAATTGTTTGATTATTTTACTTATAAAAAGTGTATTATTATTATTATTATATATTTTTTTGAAGTTAGCAAATACTCCATGTTTGGACGGATTTAATACTGTTTGCTTGGTGTGACAACAAAAAAAGGAAAATATTAACAAGTCGCAATTTAGGTACCAGCGAGAAAATGACAATGCGAGACCACAATACACCGGCTACGCACAAATTACATATGCTAATATAGAGACCACTAAATCTGTGTACATGCGTGGTTGGTTACTGCTTAACCATCAAACTTTGACTATAAAACTAATATGTGGCTGGATTTATTTATTTAATTATTATTCTTTTTATAGCAAGCTATAGAAAAAGAAAAGCAAAAATTAGGGCTAAATATTAGTACGATGATTAGTGATAATAAAGCAACTCAAATGCAAAGACCACGAGCGAAATGAAAAATCAGCCCACTTGACCAAATTTCAGATAAGGCCTGTAGGAGTTGGAATTTAGGCCCACTATCAGAGACCAACTTTGCGAGACCGAAACAACGCTCCACAGTATTGCATCAAACAATTACGGCGGTCCTCTAATATCATCGTTTCATTTCTTTTCAGTTGACACTTGACAATACTTTCGATAATTTTTAAATTAAAAATTATCATCACACTATTAATAACTATTTGGCTCATCGAAATAGGTTACAAGATTTTGCTTTTTCTCGAGAGAATAAGTTGCCATCTCTTGGTTATATTTTGAATCTCAAACTATAAAATTAGTAAATCAGTAACAAGGTAAAGATTAACATTACCACTTTTTTAATTCAGCTTACAAAAATACCATAGACGGGAGAGGCTGGTATTTTCCTATTACGCATTTGATGCAAGGATAATAGCTGTTACGCATTTCTAAACAACTTAATATATGTATTTCATTTTTCTAAGAGATGGGTAACACATGTTATGTTACGCATTTTCAAAATGGGTAATAGTATCTATTACCCATTTATGAGATGGGTAATAGCTTATTACGCATTTCTCAAATGGGTAATACTTCCTTCGTTCCTTTTTAATAGTCGCTTTGACATTTTGCACGTATTTTAAGGTGCAAAAAAATCGTACTTCAATATGTTATTTTTGAAAATTTCTTTTTTTGAATAAAAGTTTAACATTTAAATTTTTATTCAAAAAAAGAAAACTTTAAAAATAACATATAGAAGTATGATTTTTTGCACCTTAAAATACGTGCAAAAAGTCAAAACGACTATTAAAAAGGAACGGAGGGAGTTAGGGGTGAGCAACGGTTCCGAACCGAACCGAACCGAACCGAACCGGAACCGGTGGAACCGGGAACCGAATTTCAGAAATTTTGAGAACCGAACCGGAACCATTTATGTAGTAGAACCGAACCGGGAACCGGATCATAAATTATGGTTCGGTTCGGGTCAGAACCGAAAGAACCGTCCAAACAACAATTTCCATATTAAAATTTGAAATTTAAAATTTGAAAAGAAAATAAACATGCTATTTCATCCAAAGTCCAAACAACAAATGTCTACTATAGGTAAAAGGACCAAAAATAGCATAATTCTAGTTTATACAAAAACTAGCAGAATAAATATATATATTATACATACAAATGTCTACTATATATAAATATATTATATATAAATATAAATATATTATATATAAATATATTATACAAATGTCTACTATATATAAATATATCATATATAGTAGAATATATATATTTTTTATTTGTGTGTATATATAAATGGTTCGGTTCGGTTCTTATGTTTTTTTTTTTGAAAGAGAACCGGAACCGAACCGGGAACCGAAATTCTATAAAAATTAGAACCGAACCGGAACCAAATTAAATATTTATAGAACCAGAACCAGATTTTTCCCTCGGTTCGGTTTCCGGTTCCGAACCGGGAATTGCTCACTCCTAGAGGGAGTAGCAATTAATATTTTTTTCATTACTCATTTGGTACATGCGTAATATGTAGTCAGGAAATTTTTGTTTATTACACATTTTAGAAATGCGTAATTGGTTGGTAATTTTGGCCACCAATCCCGTAAATTGTTATTTTGGTAAAAAATGAAAAAATTTATCGTAAAAATGTCATTATTTCCCAGTAACATGTAATCGCAAATCACTCGACTTTTAGATGATTTTTAAAAAAATTATATTTTTGTAAGAGTAATGGAAGGTACACCAAAAAAATTTCTCAAAATGTCTTCGAATCATGGTTCTAAAAATCACTGATTCAATCGATTAATCCTCTACACGGTAACCAATCGATTTCGATTTTTGAAATCCGATTAATCCTGTGAATTTATTTAAAATGATATGTTTAATTGTAAATTAGACTAATATATTAAATATTATTATAATATCAAATTAATACTCCGATTAATTCTTCCGATTAATTCCCGATTACCCGATTAATCTTAAATCGGTAGCATCAACTAAAATGATGCTCGAATAAGTACACGCGCAAGATTCAATATTTTTATTTGGAATGTAAGCAATTAGCAATTAGCATCTATCATTTATGTATTTGAAAAGAAATTTAAAATTGTGTTTTGAAGATTTTTACAATTACTAAATTATGAATCCTGATTAACTTATAGTGTTTAACTAAACATATATTGTGTTTATATAACTAAAAATTAGTAGTACTTAATTTTATAGAAAAAACTTCTAAGAAAAATGTTCTAAATCAAATCAATACTAAAAATTTATAAAAGTATTCTACATGAATAAAATGAATAGAATTTTTATTTGAACTAGTTTACCAATCCATGTAAAAGCAATTATATTTTATTATATAATAAAAGTAACAAAGTAATATGTAAAAAGGAATGTGTATCTTTTATTATCACAAATAGTTT
This sequence comes from Saposhnikovia divaricata, assembly GCA_036435485.1. Taxonomy (NCBI): domain Eukaryota; kingdom Viridiplantae; phylum Streptophyta; class Magnoliopsida; order Apiales; family Apiaceae; genus Saposhnikovia; species Saposhnikovia divaricata. Next base: position 66,938,876 of record CM071598.1, read on the forward strand.
CATACAATGCTTTTATATAGAGGCAAGATGCTCAAGTTATAAGAAAGTGAAAAGCCAAAAGTCATCTAATAATGGTAGGAGAAGCTAGAAATCTAATAGTCAGAAAATAAATACATAACACTCCCCTTTGGATGACTCGTACAAACATCATGCCTCGTTAAAACCTTACTAGGAAACACCTGTGGGAAAAACCCTAGTGAAGGAAAAAGAGTACATGTGTTGTACTAATGAAAAAGAGTGTATCGTATATGTCTCCCCCTCATTGCAACATGACTATTAATGTCAACATATATCTCGAAATCTACGCATTCCAATCTTGTGTACTAATTTCTTGAAAGGAGCCGTAAGAAGTGCTTTTGTGAATAGATCCGCTGGGTTATCACACGAACGAATCTGACAAACATCAATGTCTCCCCTTTGTTGAATTTCATGAGTAAAGAAGAATTTTGGGTCGCTGTGTTTCATCCTATCTCCTTTGATGTAGCCTTCTCTAGTTTGAGTGATACAAGCTTCATTATCTTCATATAGGATGGTAGCACTTCCTTTGTTGATTGAGAGACCACATAATTCTCGGATATGATGGACCAAGGACCTTAGCCATACACATTCTCGACTTGTTTCATGAAGTGCAAATAGTTCAGCATGGTTCGAGGAAGTTGCTGCAAGAGTTTGAATCTCCAAGATATTGCGGTATCGCCATATGTGAATATGTAACCCATTTATGATCTCCCTTTATGGGGGTCAGACCGATATCCGGCATCAACATAACCAATTAATTTCCGATTTTGAGTCTTTAGAATAAAACAAACCCATATCCATTGTACCCTGTAGATATCTAAAAATTTGTTTCACATCAGTCCAATGTCTTCGAGTTGGAGCAGAGCTATGTCTTGCCAATAAATTAAAAGAAAATGCAATATCGAGACGTGTACAATTGGCAAGGTACATTAGTGCACCAATGGCATTAAGATATGGTACTTCAGGACCAAGAAGTTCTTCTCCCTCATCTCTTGGGCGGAATGGATCCCTTTTCTTTTCAAGTGAGTGAACAACCATAGGTGTACTCACGGGATGCTTCATCCATAATAAATCGTTTAAGGATATTTTCGATATACGATGACTGGTGGACAAAAATTCCTTTAGATAAATGTTCAACTTGAACACCAAGGCAGAGTTTTGTTTCACCCAAGTCTTTCATTTCAAATTCTCTTTTTAAGCATTCAGTCGTTTCATGAAGCTCATCTGGGGTCCCAATGATGTTAAGATCATCAACATAAACTGCAATGATAGTAAACCTAATTTTTATCCTTTTAATAAAAACACATGGACAAATTACATTATTAACATTACCCTTTTTCAAAAGGTACTCGCTAAGGCGATTATACCACATTCGATCTGATTATTTCAACCCATATAATGATCTTCGTAATTTAATTGAGTAAATATCTCGGGGTCTTGAACTACATGTTTCAGGCATTTTTAATCCATCAGGGATTTTTATATAAATGTCATTATCTAGAGACCCATACAAGTAGGCAGTCACAACATCCATTAAATTCATTCGGAGCCCTTCTAAAATTGATAAACTTAGTAAAAATCTGAATGTTGTTGTATCCATTACCCGGGAATAAGTTTCTTCATAATCAATTCCCGGTCTTTGTGAGAAGCCTTGTGAAACAAGGCGTGCCTTATAACTCACAACTTCATTTTTCTCATTTCTTTTACGCACAAATACCCATCTATATCCAACGGGTTTCACACCTGCAGGTGTTTGGACAATAGGTCAAAAACTTGACGTTTTTCAAGTGATTTTAATTCTGCCTCAATAGCATCTTTCCACTTTGGTCAATCTTTTCTTTTTTTACATTCATAGATCGATCTAGGTTTATGATCCTCGATTTCTTCAGAAATGTCAAGAGCAGCTGCACATGCAAATATTTCATCCATGACAATTTCTTTTCTATTCCACCTTTTTCCTGAAATGATATAGTTTATTGAGATCTCTTCATTGTCCTCAATTTCAGGTGTTTGATCATCCTTTGAAGATGACTCTTTAGTGATCAAATCTATTTCTTTTACACTGATGTCATTTGATGTGTCAGCTTCTTTGTTTAGTTTCCTTGTCTTTCTTGGATTTTTATCCTTGGATCCAACAGGTCTACCACGCTTCTGGCGTGCTTTAGACTCATTTGCTATCATGTTTTATTCTCTTCATCAGGAAGTTTAATTTTACAAGGAACATTAGCAGCTGGTATATGTGATTTTGTCAATGTCTTAACATCAGTGAATTTTTCAGGTAGTCTATTTGCCACTTCTTGTAGGTGGATAATGTTTTGAACTTCAAGTTCACTTTGATTTGTTCGAGGATCATAATGAGACATATGGATTGCATTCCACAAATTTTCTTATCTTTCTTTATCAGATTTTGTCTTATCTCCCCCTAATGCAGGAAAAACTGTCTCATCAAATTGGCAATCGTCAAACCTTTCCCTAAATAAATCACCAGTCATGGGCTCCAAGTATTTAATGATTGAGGGAAAATCAAATCCAATATATACCCCTAATCTTTTATGGGGTCCCATTTTTGTTCGTTGAGAAGGAGAGATCGGAACATAAACTGTACAACCAAAAACTCTTAAATGAGAGATACTTGGTTCTTAACCATTTACAACTTGCATAGGGGAGACATTGATGATAGGAAGTCGGTCTTAACCGAACTAAAGAAGCTGCGTGTAATATCGCATGTCCCCATGCAGAACTTGGTAAATTTGTTTTCATGAGTAAAGGTCTAGCAATCAGTTGTAGCTTCTTAATGAAAGATTCTGCTAGACCATTTTGAGTGTGCACATGAGCAACAGAATGTTCCACTTAATCCCAATCGACATACAATAATCATTGAAACATTGGGATGAAAATTCCCCCGCATTGTCCAATCTAATTTTCTTTATATTATGATCAGGGAATTGTGCTCTTAATCGAATTATTTGAGCAAGTAGTCGTGCAAATGCAATGTTTCGCGTGGATAATAAACTGACATGTGGCCATCGTGTTGAAGCATCAATAAGTACCATAAAGTACTGAAATGGCCCACTTGATGGGGTGATAGGCCCACATATATCTCCCTGAATTCGTTCCAAAAAATTTGGACACTCAATTGGAACTTTTACTGGAGATGGTGATAAGTGGATTTTATATCCACTTGGATTGCTTAAATTCGGCTTAAATTGATTGACTTGGCCTCAAGTTTATTGTAGTTTTGATGTGTTTTGCTTAGTTGTGCAGACTTACTAGAATGTCGATTATGGGTGATGCTTCTATCTTGTTTGGAGAATTAATTGATTAAAATTCGGATTTTCCGGGGAGGTTGCGCAGTCTACACTGTTTTGGCCATATCTGGAGTTCTAGAAGTCCGTTTTCAGCGATCTTACAGCTCACGCGAAGCTTGAGAGATTTTCTACAACCTGGGATAGATAGCAGGGGACGTACTGAATAAAATTGCGCACGTGGTCTATGATAAGCCATGCAGAAAAATTCCAGTTTTGCCCTTTTTCTAATTCTAATTGTATTTTGGGCAGCTTTTGGTACCTTAATCGAATTCTAATTGTAATAGAAGGTAATTGCTTATTGGGCAAGACTTCTAGAGTCTATTTAAACACATCCTACCATGTAATTTGTATCAGCTTTTTATTATTGTAACGTAGAACGGCAAGAGAGAAAAGTGGAGAAGGATTCAAGCTCGGTGACAAGCAAAGATCTAGATCTACTTCATCTTTTGTATACTTTGGAATATAGATTTGTTCTCTCAACTCTTGTTTTTATTAATATTATTGTTTCTTTCTTTTATATCTTGTTAATTATCATGTTTTCATCAATTCCCATGACGATGAACAGTTCAATTATGGGCTAATCGTTGTCATGGGATTCTAACGGATTTATTTATGGAACTTAGTATCTTGATGCTGTAAAGATCTGTGTGTGATGTAAAATTGATATCCTCGTATGGTTAATCTTAATGCTTTTAGATGCGTAGCTAACATCTAAATTGAATTGTTAATCTCTTGTGAAGTGAAAATGGATCTTGAGATTTAGAACTTGCCATGCTAGCATAGGTTCATAATTGTTTATCAATATGATTCGTGGTGTGAGATGAAAATACTTATACCACCCTATGTGATCTTAATGGATAACCTGTTCTTCAACCGTTATGTTTTCAAATTCTATAGACATATAGGGTCTAAGCATAATTGGTGTCTATTCATCTTCTATCTCTTTTGTGGATGTATGTTTAGTTTGGTATGCGTATGCTGACAGGTAGCGTATACTTGTTTCGTGTTATCCGATCAGATATCAAAACCATTGCATATAGACATTAAAGGCGTCAGATCTAAGGGAAGTATTTAATGAAGTTAGGATCCCATGTTTATTCTCATATTAGTAATTCGATTCCAATCTCCTTAGTTAATTTAATTCTTAGTTTAATATTTGCATCCTAGTTTAATTTAGATAATCAATACCAAAATTGTTATTTGTCTTAGCAGTGGATTAAAACCAAACATTGTTGCATAGGCATATTTACTGATTAAACTTAACCAGATCTCTATGGAACGAACTTTAATTATATTACTTGTGCTACGTGCGCTTGCGTAATTTTGTGCTAACAAGTTTTTGGCACCGCTGCCGGGGATCATCGGTGTTTTGTTTAGTTTATGTGCTTGTCATCAGTGGTCGTTAGCGTTCATTGACTCGGATTTCTTACTTAGTTGTTTGTTTCGTGGTGTTTTCAGGTACTTGAACGTGTATGCGAACACGTTTGCAGGCTCGTAAGGAAAAACTGGCAGAAGACGGTCTTGTAGTAGATAATCAGAAATAGGAACTTGAAACTACTGTAGAGATGGCAGATTTACCAGCAGCAGTCAAGGCTTTGAAGGACTATTCGCAGCCGAAGATTACTGACATACAATCTAGTATTGTCAGGCCAGCTATTGCAGCAAATAACTTTGAGATCAAGCCGAGCACAATTCAGATGGTGCAGAATTCGGTTCAGTTTGGGGGTGCTTCGACAGAGGATCCTAACATGCACATCCGGGACTTTATCGAGATCTGCGACACTTTCAAATTTAATGGTGTGTCGGATGATGCTATCAAGTTGAGGCTTTTCCCATTCTCCTTAAGGGATAAGGCTAAGGGATGGTTACACTCTCTACCAGCTGGTTCCATTACTACATGGGATGATCTTGCTCAGAAGTTTCTTACTAAATTCTTCCCTATGGCGAAAACTGCAGCAATAAGGAACCAGTTAACTCAATTTCAACAGCAATCTGGCGAGTCTTTGTGTGAGGCTTGGGAACGTTATAAGGAGATGCTACGAAGGTGTCCTCATCCTGGCATGCCTGATTGGATGGTAAGGAACTAGTTAACTCAATTTCAACAGCAATCTGGCGAGTCTTTGTGTGAGGCTTGGGAACGTTATAAGGAGATGCTACGAAGGTGTCCTCATCCTGGCATGCCTGATTGGATGGTTATTAATGGTTTTTACAATGGTTTTTACACAGCTTCAGCTATTGCAGCTCAGTTGAAGGCTCTTACGATGAAGGTGGACTCTCTTGCTAATTATGGAGTTCAGCAGGTTGCTAGTATTTGTGAGCTATGTGCGGGCGCACATGAGACGAATCAGTGTGCTATCTCTTCTGAATCAGCACAGTTCGTAAGTAATTTTTAGAGACCTGCTGCACCAGTACCAGCCACCTATCATCCAAACAACAGGAATCATCCTAACTTCAGCTGGACCAATAACCAAGGTGCTCAACAACCTCAGCAGCCCTATCAGCAGTTTCAGGGTCAGCAAGAAAGGCCATTCAATCAAGGTTATCAGCAGCAGTATGCTCCAAGGCAATCATATCAGCCTCCGGGATTTCAGCAGCAACAGCCTCAGGCTCATGCGGGGCAATCATCTAATGAAAAACCAGAAAGGGATGATTTGTGGATGATGGTGAAGAACCTGTAAGCTTCTCAAAAGGTCTTGGAAACCCAGGTGGGACAGATTGCAAGTGCCTTACTTGTTAGGCAACAAGGAACTCTTCCTAGTGATACGGAAGCAAATCCAGGTAGGAGGGATGGCAAAGAACAGGTGAAGGCTGTGACTTTGAGATCGGGAAAAGTTATAGCAGGCCCTAAATCAGCAGTCGAAGAAGATGAAGATGTTCAGAATCAGCAGGTTGAAAAATCTGCAGTGCCCGAAATTACTCAATCTGATTTGGTGGCTGATCAGCAAGGTGGTGAAGTAGAGAAGAGCAAGGAACCTGTTAAAAATGCTGTGGAGCAGTCTACAAAGAACACTCAGATCTATCCTCCTCCTCCATATCCTAGAAGACTCCAGAAGCAGAATTTGGACAAGAAGTTTGCTAAGTTCTTAGAGGTGTTCAAGAAGTTACAGATTAATATTCCCTTTGCCGAAGCTCTTGAACAGATGCCGAGCTATGCCAAGTTCATGAAGGGGATTCTTTCTCGTAAGTTGAAGCTCGAGGAATTAGAGACCGTTGCTCTAACGGAAGAGTGCAGTGCTGTGCTGCAACAGAAATTTCCTCCAAAACTAAAGGATCCTGGTAGCTTTACTATTCCATGTACTATTGGTAAATTGTCTTTTGCGAAGTGCTTGTGTGACTTGGGAGCTAGCATCAATCTCATGCCCTTGTCAGTCTATATGCAACTTGGTCTACCGGAACCAAAGCCTACCAACATCTCTTTGCAGTTGGCTGATCGTTCAGTTACATATCCTAGAGGCATAGTGGAGGATGTATTGGTGAAAGTTGACAAACTCATATTTCCTGCTGATTTTGTTATCTTGGATTTCGAGGAAGATAAGAAGATTCCCATAATCTTGGGAAGACCATTCTTGGCTACGGGAAAGACTTTGATTGATGTGCAAAAATGGGAGCTCACCATGAGGGTGCAAGACCAGAATGTCACTTTTAATGTCTTTAATGCAATGAAATTACCCTCAGATGAAGAAGAATGTTTGAAGGTGGATTGGGTTGATTCTGCAGTTACTATGGAAATGGAGAAGTTGCTTAAGTCAGATTCTTTGGAAAAAGTTTTAGTTGGTGACTCTGATTTTGAAGATGAGGAAATAGCCGAGCAACTTCAGCAGCTAAATTCAGCCCCTTGGAAAAAGAGATTTGATTTGCCTTTTGAATCTCTTGGGTTAGCAGAACTTAAAAATTCGGGGGGGGGGGGCCTGAAACCATCTATTGATGAAGCTCCTACACTTGAACTCAAACCACTTCCGGAACACTTGAGGTATATTTTTCTTGGTGATGCATCTACATTACTTGTTATTATTGCCTATAACTTGTCAGCTAGTGCGGAAGAAAAGCTTTTGCGAATTCTGAGAGAGTTCAAATCAGCCATTGGTTGGACTATAGCAGATATCAAGGGAATCAGCCCTTCTTATTGCATGCACAAAATTCCGTTAGAGGAGGGAGCTAAGCCTACTGTTGAGCCTCAGCGGAGACTTAATCCTATTATGAAAGAGGTGGTGAAGAAGGAAATTCTAAAGTGGCTTGATGCGGGTATTATATATCCTATCTCAGACAGTTCTTGGGTGAGCCCGGTTCAATGTGTGCCAAAGAAAGGAGGCATGACGGTTGTTGCTAATGAAAAGAATGAGCTCATCCCTACTCGAACAGTCACGGGGTGGAGAGTTTGCATGGACTATAGGAAGCTCAACAAAGCCACGAGAAAAGATCACTTTCCTCTGCCATTCATTGATCAGATGCCAAACAGGTTGGCGGGACATGAGTACTATTGCCTTCTTGATGGTTATTCAGGTTACAATCAGATTTGCATTGCTCCGGAAGATCAAGAGAAGACCACATTCACATGTCCTTTTGGTACCTTTGCTTTCCGACGGGTTTCGTTCGGACTTTGTGGTGCTCCCGCCACCTTTCAAAGGTGCATGATGGCTATTTTCTCAGACATGATTGGCTCGAATGTGGAGGTTTTTATGGATGATTTCTCAGTTTTTGGTACTTCATATGACGAGTGCTTGCATAATCTTGGCTTGGTTTTGAAACGTTGTGTGAACACTAATTTGGTGCTTAATTAGGAGAAGTGTCACTTCATGGTGCGAGAGGGAATTATTCTTGGACACAAGGTATCTGGTAGAGGACTTGAGGTGGATAGGGCTAAGGTGGAAACAATCGAGAATCTTCCTCCACCTATCTCTGTTAAAGGAATTCGCAGTTTTCTTGGTCATGCGGGTTTCTATCGGCGATTCATCAAAGACTTCTCAAAAATTTCTAAACCCTTGTGCAATCTCTTGTAGAAGGATGTTCCTTTCAAGTTTGATGATGAGTGTCTTGCAGCTTTTGAGCTCTTGAAGAAGAAGTTGACTACCACACCAGTCATTACTGCACCTAATTGGGAGGAACCGTTCGAACTTATGTGTGATGCTAGTGACTATGCTGTTGGAGCTGTGCTTGGTCAAAGGAATGAGAGATTTTTTCATGTGGTTTACTATGCTAGTAAAACCCTCAATGATGCACAGCTGAACTACACTACTACGGAGAAGGATTTGCTAGCAGTTGTCTATGGTTTCGAGAAATTCAGGTCTTATTTGCTTGGTACGAAGGTGATTGTGTACACGGATCATGCTGCTATTCGATATCTCATGTCGAAGAAGGATTCAAAGCCTAGATTGATTCGTTGGGTGCTTCTTTTGCAAGAATTTGATGTGGAAATCAAGGATAGGAAAGGCACGAAAAATCAAGTAGCAGATCATCTCTCACGCTTAGAGGACCACGGTAAGGAATTGCATAACAAATCTCTTATTAATGAATCTTTTCCAGATGAGCAGTTGTTTGGAGTGCAAGATGAAGAGCCATGGTTTGCGGATTATGTGAACTATTTGGTTAGCAATGTTATTCCTCCAGATCTTTCGAGTGCTCAAAGGAAGAAGTTTCTACATGATGTGAAGTGGTACCATTGGGATGAACCGTTTCTGTTTAGACAAGGAGCAGATCAGATGATCAGACGATGTATTCCATATAGTGAGACGGAGGGTGTGTTGCGAGATTGCCACTCAACTGTTTATGGTGGTCATTATGGTGGAGAAAAGACAGCGGCTCGTGTGCTTCAAGCAGGATTCTATTGGCCTACCTTGTTTAAAGATGCTCATCAGTTCGTGTTGAGATGTGATCGTTGTCAAAAGGTTGGCAATATTTCTAGAAGGAACGAGATGCCTCTAAACATGCTTCTTGAGGTGGAGATCTTTGATGTTTGGGGAATTGACTTCATGGGACCTTTTGTTTCTTCATGCAATAATCAGTACATCTTGCTAGCTATGGATTACGTGTCTAAATGGGTCGAGGTTAAGGCATTGCCGACCAATGATGCAAAGGTGTTATTGAATTTCTTGCATAAGCAAATTTTTACGCGTTTCGGAACTCCACGTGCTATAATAAGTGATGAGGGAACTCACTTTTGCAATCGCCAGTTTACTACGTTGATGGCGAAATATAATATGACGCATCGTGTTGCCACTGCTTATCACCCTCAAACGAATGGCCAAGCTGAAGTTTCTAACAAGGAGATCAAGAGAATTCTAGAGAAAGTGGTGAATCCGTCTCGTAAGGATTGGTCATTGAAGTTGGATGAAGCTGTGTGGGCGTACAGAACTGCCTACAAAACTCCTTTGGGTATGTCTCCGTTTCAGTTAGTTTATGGGAAAGCATGTCATTTGCCTGTAGAGTTGGAACATAAAGCATATTGGGCGTTGAAGAAATTGAATTTAGATATCACGGCTGCGGGTGCAAAACGGTTGCTTCAGTTAAATGAACTTGAGGAATTTCGTGAGCAAGCTTACGAAAATAACAAGATGTATAAGGAGAAGGTTAAGAGGTGGCATGATAAAAGGTTGGTACCAAAGGCATTTGTACCGGGTCAACAAGTGTTGCTATTCAATTCTCGCCTCAAGCTTTTCCGGGAAAACTCAAGTCGAGGTGGTCGGGTCCATTTATTGTTAAGTCGGTGTATCCACATGGAGCTATTGAAATTCATGAAACAACACCGGATCATGCTTTCAAAGTAAATGGACAGCGGTTGAAGCATTATTATGGAGGATCGTTTCAACGCGAGAAGGTTTCCGCCATTTTGGCGTCGACTTGAATCCGGAAAAGAATGTCAAGCTATTGACATTAAAAGAGCGCTTCGTGGGAGGCAACCCACGCTCTTGTATTATGTTGTATTTATTTTTTTCTTTCAAAAAAAAAAAAACAACAACAAAATTTTTCAGCAGAAGCAACTCGCGCTAGAAGCGCTAGTCGCGCCTCAAGCGCCAGGACACGCAGATAGCAGTTGCGCCACAGGCGCCATTGGCGCTGGAAACTACTGCCCATTCGAAAAAAAAAAAAATTCATCTCCTATCCTATTATTTACACAACTCCTATCCTAAATCAAATTCAATTCAAAACCCTAATCCCCAAAATCATATCCTACATATCCTACATCTCTAAATCATATCCTACATCTAATTCAATCCCCAATTCCTTTTCCATCTCCATTATCTATATACATACACCCACCTCACCTATACATACACAAACCCATCTATATAAACCCAAATTTCTCAACTTTCATCCATTCAAGTGCAAGGGAGAATCAAATTCGAATTTTTGGGGATTAATCTAGCAAGTTCACCTCTTTGATTCAATTGGGTAATATTCTATCTCATCTTTTATTTGAATTTGTGAATTTTGCAAGCTAGGGTTCTTGGAGTGTGTAAATTGGGGGTTCTTTTGTTTGGTGAATTGTTTGCAGATTGTGGTTCTCTGCTTGATAATTGTTGTTATGGCTCCTAAGAGACAACAATTAGTAGGTAGTGGTAGTAGTACTCGTCCATCTTCGGATGAGAATGCTATTGTGGGAGATGGATTGGAAAAGTTTGTAAATGAGGATGATAAAGCGGAGTATGAAAGGTTAGTTTCCAAGGGGGTTATTCAGGAAAGGAGGCTTGTGCCATGTACTTATGAGCAAATGAAGGCTATTATTAGTGAGCGGGGATGGACTTTATTTTGTGAGTTTGCTAATGATGCCCCATTGGATGTGGTTAGGGAGTTTTATGCTAATGCTTCGATAGCAAGGAATAACTCCACGGTTGTTAGGGGCCAGAAGGTGGATTATTCGCCTCGTGCGATTCGTACTTTGATTAGGCAACCACCTAAACCTAGAGGTGCTACGGATTGGGGGAAAAAGACTAGGGATGATGTTGATCTTGATGCTATCAATAGTGAGCTATGTGTTCCGGGTACGGAGTGGAAGTGTAGGTCGGGTACCATCGAGAAAAGGATTTTTCCGGCTGCATCATTGTCTAGTTTTGCACGGGCTTAGTTCTTGTTCATAAGTTATAATATCATTCCGTCAAGCCATGTGTCCGATGTTACTGTTGATAGAGCTATTTTGTTATGGGGTATTCTCAAAGGTGAGTATGTTGACCTTGGTTACCTTATTAATCAAAATATTCTTCGGTATTTGGGGAGTAATTCGTTGGCTAATATTCCTTATGCTTCTATCATAGCGTACTTGTGTGATGCTTCCAAAGTAAAATGGTACAAAGGTGAGCCGGTGCATAAAACCATGTCTTCTATTACCGATGCTACTATTGACGGGTTGACGGAGTGGTCGGGCAGCATTCCTCATCCTCGGGGTTTAGGATTTGTTGTTGATGGTGCTAGTGGTCAGGGAGCGGGTGCTCCACCACATGTTTCTAGGGCACCGGGAGTTGTTATGGCAGGTCCTCCGCGGCGTACGGTGGATATGTCAGTTTTTGATACCTATTTTCGTCGACTGACTAGGCGGATGGATGCTATGCATGTTAGCAGTCGCCAGTATTCCGAGGACATGGCCGTAGCTTTGGATGCAGCTTTTCAGTCTCCAGGTACTGCTGTTCAGTGGCCTCTATATGGAGCTCGGACTCCGTATCCTCCACCTGATTCATCCGACGAGGATGACGAGGATGACGAGAGCGAGGACGAGTAGGTATGTTCTGCTATCCCTTGTAATTACTTCCATTCAATGCGGATATTGAATATTTTAAGTTTGGGGGTGGTTTGAGGGATTAGTAGTTGTTGTTGTATTATGTGTTCATGTAGGATTTCATGCTTTGCATATTATTAGTAGTAAATTATGCATGTATGTTCGTGTTATCTACGTTTGTTTCACATAGGGCATTCTGTTTTTTTTGTTTCGTATACCATGTGAGTTCATATTAGTTGCATTTCATGGCATGCATATTTCATGATCCCTTAGAACGAGCTAATTCTGATTGGTAGATAGGTGTCTAATTGAGTGTGGTAATGATGAATAGAGGGTTGACTTATAGTTTCTATGAAATTGACTTATGTGTTTCGGAAACAAAATCTTTTCACAGTCTCATTGGGTGCTTTTGGGCTAGGTTAGGGTCATGCTTGTTTGGATGTTTTGAGATTTAATCACTTGTTTATATTTAGAATTTTCGTTATTCCCTTGATGGCCTAGAACACTTAAGTCTAAGTTTGGGGGAAAACAGGGATTTCATGCTAAATTGTAAATAATTGTCAATAATGGCTAGGCGTCAAATGACTAGTAGCCGGCTCATATTTATATGAGTTGTCTAGGGTTGGAATTGAGAATTCTCATTCCAGATTGCATAGAAAAAAAACAGAAAAAAAAGGGAAAAAAAAGTCAAAAGTGTCAATTGTTTATATGCAAAATTAACTAGGGTGAGCTCTTTAATACTCGAGTTATTAAGTTCGCGGGGACTTTGTACCTAGTGACCTAAGGCTTTTATAGTCTGGGATCCACTAACCCAATGCTCGCTACATGGGTATTATTGTATAAGCCTTTCGGGATCTCATCCATTGCACGGTTAAATAAGCATGCTTGTATATATGTGTCGTAGTAGTTAGTAATAAAGCATGAATTTCTGTCTACATTGGATATGGATGGAGGTGTTCCTAGGTTATGAAGTGTCTATAGTCTATTCTATTTATAAACTTGTGATTGTCTTGACGAAGAGCATGTATGATTTTTGACCTAGTTTTGGAAGTATTTCTGATGAGCATTGCACACACGCACGTTTCTGTTCATGTATTGTTAGTATACGGGAACTTGGTCGAGCTCTATTTGGATTTAGTTGCATTCTTTAAGATATTTGCTTGTTAGTTGGTTTTGGTCAGTTTGAAGGGGATTGTTGCATTTTCATTCTAGTTGCATTCATGCATTGCATTGTTATTGCATTGTTTAGTCAGATGGATTTTGTGGTTACATTCGCTATAGGCCCTCACGAGACCTTACTCGTCCACTAGGGCTGCCTAGGGGTTTAAAGGGCTTGTTGCATATACCAAATGCAACCGTGATCACCTACGGAAGTGGTACTAGTTAGTTAGTTAGTTGTAATTGTTTATGCTTGAGAACAAGCATCGGTTTAAGTTTGGGGGTGTGATAAGTGGATTTTATATCCACTTGGATCGCTTAAATTCGGCTTAAATTGATTGACTTGGCCTCAAGTTTATTGTAGTTTTGATGTGTTTTGCTTAGTTGTGCTGACTTACTAGAATGTCGATTATGGGTGATGCTTCTATCTTGTTTGGAGAATTAATTGATTAAAATTCGGATTTTCCGGGGAGGTTGCGCAGTCTACACTGTTTTGGCCATATCTGGAGTTCTAGAAGTCCGTTTTCAGCGATCTTACAGCTCACGCGAAGCTTGAGAGATTTTCTACAACCTGGGATAGATAGCAGGGGACGTACTGAATAAAATTGCGCACGTGGTCTATGATAAGCCATGCAGAAAAATTCCAGTTTTGCCCTTTTTCTAATTCTAATTGTATTTTGGGCAGCTTTTGGTACCTTAATCGAATTCTAATTGTAATAGAAGGTAATTGCTTATTGGGCAAGACTTCTAGAGTCTATTTAAACACATCCTACCATGTAATTTGTATCAGCTTTTTATTATTGTAACGTAGAACGGCAAGAGAGAAAAGTGGAGAAGGATTCAAGCTCGGTGACAAGCAAAGATCTAGATCAACTTCATCTTTTTTATACTTTGGATTATAGATTTGTTCTCTCAACTCTTGTTTTTATTAATATTATTGTTTCTTTCTTTTATATCTTGTTAATTATCATGTTTTCATCAATTCCCATGACGATGAACAGTTCAATTATGGGCTAATCGTTGTCATGGGATTCTACGGATTTATTTATGGAACTTAGTATCTTGATGCTGTAAAGATCTGTGTGTGATGTGAAATTGATATCCTCGTATGGTTAATCTTAATGCTTTTAGATGCGTAGCTAACATCTAAATTGAATTGTTAATCTCTTGTGAAGTGAAAGTGGATCTTGAGATTTAGAACTTGCCATGCTAGCATAGGTTCATAATTGTTTATCAATATGATTCGTGGTGTGAGATGAAAATACTTATACTACCCTATGTGATCTTAATGGATAACCTGTTCTTCAACCGCTATGTTTTCAAATTCTATAGACATATAGGGTCTAAGCATAATTGGTGTCTATTCATCTTTTATATCTTTTGTGGATGTATGTTTAGTTTGGTATGCGTATGCTGACAGGTAGCGTATACTTGTTTCGTGTTATCCGATCAGATATCAAAACCATTGCATATAGAGATTAAAGGCGTCAGATCTAAGGGAAGTATTTAATGAAGTTAGGATCCCATGTTTATTCTCATATTAGTAATTCGATTCCAATCTCCTTAGTTAATTTAATTCTTAGTTTAATATTTGCATCCTAGTTTAATTTAGATAATCAATACCAAAATTGTTATTTGTCTTAGCAGTGGATTAAAACCAAACATTGTTGCATAGGCATATTTACTGATTAAACTTAACCAGATCTCTGTGGAACGAACTTTAATTATATTACTTGTGACTACGTGCGCTTGCGTAATTTTGTGCTAACAGATGGTCTTGTTATTAATTTTCCTTGATAACAAGTAATACATGAAAAATCCTTAGACAAAGGAACAATTTTGTTCTTGAGGGGATGTCCATTTGAATTTTCTATAATCTTCGCATCATTGTTGAACCCGGATGACCTAAACGATTATGCCATATGATAAAATTAGTCTGGTCCTTTGATTTTTGGTTTATCACCATATTTGACTCAACTGGATTTATAAAGGTATAATACAATCCAGATTTATATGAAGGGAGCTTTTCCATGAATTTCTTCATCCCTGAAATAACTGATGTGATATATAAAAATTCTTCATCATTTTCATTTATTGTCTCAATGTGATAACCATTTTTACGTATATCTTTGAAACTCAAAAGGTTTCTTTGTGATCTGGTGAAAAACATTGCAACATCAATGCTAAACTGTGTACCATTATGTAACATTATATTTGCTCTTCCGGAGCCCTTAATAAGATCTGATGCACCAGATATAGTGTTAACATTAGCTTTAGCTAGAATTAGATGCGAAAAGTATTTTTGATTTTTCAATATTGTGTCTGTTGTTGCACTATCCGCTAAGCAAAGTGATTCATCATCGTTTATAACGCATGAAGAGAGGCTGCTGGCCATATTTCTTCACAAAAATAAATAACACATGAATTAGAAATATAATTAACATTTCTTTTGATGATAAGATAAGCAACTTATAAAGTTCAAACATAAAACCTTATGGTTCAAACATAAATATTCATATTCCAAACATAAATCTTAACAAGAAGACAAGAACTTATTATTTAATTAATATTGGCATCATCACCACCAAATTTGACCACTTCTATATTGCCATCTTCAAAGAAGTCTGCCACTTCCATATGAGTAGAGCTGATTGGATTAATTTGATTCCTCCCTCCAAGGTGTGCTTCAAGGTGGGCAATGCCCAAAGGATCACTTTCTTCAGTAAAATTAGTCTCCACACCCTTCAAATTAAATAAGCTTGATAAAGATCAACAAGGTGCTTGGAGGTACGACATGTACGACTCCAATGACCTTTCATTCTACAACGATGACAAGTGCTTTCAACCCTTTTATCCATCATACTTCCCCTGGGCTTTTCATCATTTTTTTCCACTTCTGGTGGTGAGGTTTCTTAAAATTTAAGAATTTTTGGTGATCATGGCCTCGACCACGTCCAAAACCACGCCCACGTCCAAATCGACGTCCATGCCCACGTCCAAATTGCTTATTTTGTCCATATTCATTACTATCACAACATTTGCTTCAGGGAATGGTGTTGAACCAGTTGGACGTGCTTGGTGATTTTTCAGCAATAGTTCATTGTTTTGCTCGGCAAGGAGCAAAACTGATATAAGTTCAGAATATTTTGTGTATCCCCTTTCACGATATTGCTACTGCAGAAGCATATTATTTGCATGGAAAGTGGAGTAGGTTTTTTCCAACATATCATTATCAGAGATATTTTCACCACATAATTTCAACTGTGAAGTAATCTTAAACATTGCAGAATTATACTCGCTTACACTTTTAAAATCTTGTAAGCGCAAGTTAACCAATCATAGCGAGCCATAGGAAGTATGATAGTTTTCTTGTGGTCATATCTTTCTTTCAGATTGTTCCAAAGGGTTGAGGGATCTTTCACAATTAAGTATTCAGTTTTCAATCCCTCATCAAGGTGGTGGCGGAGAAATATCATAGCCTTTGCTTTATCTTGTTCGGAGGTTTTATTTCCCTCTTTTATGGTGTCACCAGGACCAGAATTTCGGTATCCAAGATCCATATCAAATAATTTTTGCCAGTAACATCAAGTGCGTTGAACTCAAGTTTTGTAAGATTCGACATTACTATACAATAAACACAATTTAAATTAATATCAATCTATTAAGACAATATTTTTTTTTGTTTAAGAAAACTAATATGAGCAAATTAAGCATATATATGGGAGCAAATGAAACATGTATAGAATAAATTACAAGGTACACCCGAATAAGAAAGTGTTATTTAAGAAATATCACTATGTAATCTCAATAGTAAACTTATTAGTCAAAAAGGCTAATAATATTACGGAGCAGATATAATCAATTTTACGGAGTAGAAAATAGTACAATATTAGAGTATTTAATATAGGCTGACAAACTGTGCAATATCATAAAAGGCTATATATATACAAGTTTTTCATTTTTTAAACATATAAAAGAAAAAGAAATAAAAAAATGATTTAACTAGATATTATCAGGGAGATAATAAAAATTATAAAACAATCATAACATGCAAAATGGCTCAACAATATGTAGTCTCAATTATGTCAAAATTAAATAAGAAGAAGAAATACCATTTTTTTTTTTTGTCATGCGAAGAAAACTCATGATAGAAAATATCTATTAGTAAGTTTCACACCTAAGATTTGCCTAATTAATCCTCCATCAACATGTATGCATGCAACTCTCACACCTAAGATTCTATACTAAATTAGTAAGTTAGCGCGCAGTACAAATTTTACATAAAGTTGCTAACTAATAATTTGTGGAAGTAGACAAGTTTCAGATCTCAGGACATGCAATTATATAATCATCTTGAGTCAAGTCTCTACATATATCCTCCTGCCTTTTATTTAATTATACAGTAACATTAGTTTACCAAATACAAAAATTATAAACATATAGAGATGGATATAACATGGGTGACACATATTTATGTAAACGCACATGTATGTAAACACGGATGCATTTGTTGGGCAATCAAAGGGTTTTAAAAAAATTTACCGTGATATTACAGAAAAGTAAAACAGATAATGGAATGAGGTGCTGATCACCCTGCTAAAGCTTGAATATCTTGCAATTTATTTAATCCGTAGTGCTTCTTTATTCTTCTTGCATCGTGCTGATAACGTAATATGTAAAAAGGACTGTGTATCTTTTGATATCACAAATAGTTTCATACAATGCCTTAATATAGAGGCAAGATGCTCAAGTTACAAGAAAGTGAAAATCCAAAAGTCATCTAATAATGATAGGAGAAGCTAGAAATCTAAGAGTAAGACAATAAATACATAACACAAAGATAATAAATAAGTATTATCATAATCTAGTTTTCGATTCTAATCAGTGACATGTTTAAATAATATATATATATATATATATATATATATATATATATATATATAGTAAAGTTTTATGGAGTACTCATTTAATTGGAGTACTTGGAGTACATACACATTTTGCGTTCAAAATTTTGCAAATTTTATTATTTTGCAAAGCTTATTACATGAATATAACTATTTCATCGAAAATCTTGAAAATTTTGTATGTTTTGCTAACAAAATATTGCAAAATGAATTGTTCTCCGAAACACATTTGGGTTGCAAAACTTATATGTTCTGATTGCAAAACATAAAGGATTTTCAAGATGAACATATTGCAAAAAATACATGATTTTCAAGATTATCAATGAAATTATGATATTCATATAACAAGATTTGTAAAATAATAAATTTTAAAATATTTTGAATGCAGAACATATATGTTCTCCAAGTACTCCATAGAACTTTTCTCTCTCTCTCTCTCTCTCTCTCTCTCTCTCTTTATATATATATATATATATATATATATATATATATATCATATTTAAACTATTATATTCTTATATGCAAAAAGCATAAAAGATAGTAAGATAGGGATATTTACAAAAATAAGTAATTTTTTGAAAATATTTTAAAAAATACTACCTGAAGTTGCAAATGAGGTTGCAACGCTGGCACTACAGGTGAAAATCGGTTGCAAATAAGGTTGCAAATGGGGTTACAAACCAAATTGCAAATGTTGTAACTGTATTTTTGAAAAAAAAAATGAAACTTGGATATTTTTGAAAAAAACTTTAATGTTTCGATAGTCATTTGATCATTCATACAACCAAAACAATAACATGTGTTAAATTGTTAATCAAATAAAGTAAAATCATTGAATTTATTGTTTAAAAGATACTAGTGTGTTATGTAATTGAAAAATTCAAAATTTTAATAATAACTTGGATTTCCAATTTTCATTAATCACTCATCAATCAAAATGATATTTGTCTTTAGGGGCTTAGCCCCCTCATATGCAACAAAAAAAAAATTATATTTGTCAAAAAGGAAAAATGTCATCAATGGTAACAAACATTTCCCAAGTCCTAACAACATACACCAAAATTAAAAAAAAATAAATGTCTTAAAAAAAATTTTTAATATTAAATAAATATGATTTGAGTGGACCCTGTTAGTCCATTTGTCAGAAGCAGTGCTGTTGAGAATATAGAAGAAATCTGACTCAGCATTCCACATCATCAATCTACCAGCTCAGATAGTTAGTTACAACAGAATCACAGAAGAATTAGTGGGGGTTGGACTATGATGAAACGTCTTCTCCAGTTTTCAAGATGACCACGATTCATTGTTTACTTGCCATTGCTGCTAATAGAAAATGGGGTTTACATCAACTTGATGTAAACAATGCATTTTTACATGGAGACTTGCTTGAGGAAGTCTACATGCTACCACCTCCAGGTTTTTCTAATTCATTACATAAGGTTTATAAACTTATCAAATCCCTGTACTGTTTGAAGCAAGCTTCCCATCAATGGTTTGCTAAGTTAGTGGGGGAATTAACTGCTAGAGGTTTTGTACATTCTAAGCAAGATTACTCATTGTTTATCAAACGTCATGATCATCATATGTCATGGAGCAAGCCAAAACAAAACGCATTGATACAAAATCTACGTGCCTTAAAACTCAAGTTGTGGTGGAAATCCAAACTCACCACATTCTATATAATTTGTATGCATGTATATATATACATGTACACCCTCATAATTTAACTAGCATTATATATATTTACAACAGCCCTCGTCTCCCTCAAAACTTCACCGGAAAAATTTGATTAAACATTTTTATTACATTATTTCTTTACATGCAATAATACAGTTGCACCACTTACAAGGTAGATAATACTGTACACAATTAGTGCCTCAGTAGTTGAGGGATCCATTTAGACGATGCTCAGTGTGGCTCATTTGAGGAACACTAAAGATGAAAGACTTGGAGACAAGATTAATGAAACTAGTTTTTTCATCGGCGGAGGGGGGGATATCAACGACTTCCCAGATTTTTCCTCAGACAATTTGCTGGACAGTATTGATTTTGATGACCTATTCGTGGATGTGCTTCCAGATTTGGAAATGGACGCAAACATTCTCGGTGATTTCTCTGTCAGTTGGGGTGAAGAATCCGACAGTTTAAATTATAATACAGCTTCTGCTTCAAATGAGAACATTATTCATGTGAAGAATACTAGTGGCAAAGAAGAAAACAAAGTTTCGGATTCTGGTTCGGGGACTTCAAGTTTGAATCAAGGAGAAGAAATCTTGAGTAAGAGAGATAGTAGTAAGTCTTCATCTGTGATATGTTAGACAAGAAATTTAGCATCAAAGATTTGGGTAAACTTAGTTACTTTCTTGGCATTGAAATTGGTTATTTTGACACTGGAATCTCTATGTCTTAGAGAAAGTTTACTATGGAGTTACTAGATCAGTCTGGGATTACTGAATTTAAGAAAGTGGTTACACCACTTCCTATAAATTTGAAGTTAAGTGTTGATGAAGGGGAATTATTCCATCATCCAAGTTTGTATAGATGCTTAGTTGGAAAAATGAACTTTCGAACACACACAAGACCAGATCTATCCTTTACAGTCCAACACCTCTGTCAATTCTTAAAAGCTCCCAGAGTGCCTCATTATCATGCCTTGTTACATACCTTGAATTATATAGCAGGAACAGCAGGGCAAGGCATCATTCTGAATGCTAAATCTCAGCTTACTCTACAGGCATTCTCAGACTCTGATTGGGGATCATGCATAGACACTAGAAGATCTATAACAGGATATCTGATGAAACTTGGAAAATCTCCAATAAGCTGGAAGTCTAAAAAGCAAGGAGTAGTGTCTAAAAGTTCTGCAGAAGCAGAGTACAGAGCAATGTATGCAGCAGCTTCAGATAACATGGCTTGTTAGATTACTGAAAGAATTGGAGGTCCCAAATATTCAACCTGTTATATTGCATTGTGATAATCAAAGTGCAATTCATATTGCTAAAAATCCAGTGCAACATGAGAGAACAAAGCATATAGAGATCGATGTTCATTTCACTAGAGACAAGGTTTTGGAACGGTTACATACTTGCCTACTGCAAACCAAATTGCAGATGTATTCACAAAGGTCCTGCCATCAGCTCAGTTCAAGGAGTTACTTAACAAACTAGGAATGTCACAATGCCATTCCAGTTTGAGGGGGACTGTTGAGAATATAGAAGAATCTGACTCCGCATTCCACATCATCAATCTGCCAGCTCAGATAGTTAGTTACAACAGAATAATAGAAGAATTAGTCCTTGTATATATTAGCTCATCATTCTCTAATTCTCCAGTTAGTTAGACTTTCATCTGTTTTTACACACACTACTATGTGTTGTCTTCTTCATCAAGAAATGTAGCTAGTAACCAGTAGATTCTATAAACACAGTGATTGTAATATGGATTGTTTTTAGTTGTGATTCTATAGTTCTCATTATCGTAAGAAGTGCTATGTTGAAACGCAACCGGGCATACTTTAAAGTTGTAACATTGTAGTGGTTATTTTTATGATTTATTCATTGGCAATTTCGATTTGTTGAACTTAAAAGAAACAACACTTGTCTTCTTTCTCCTCTGTCACTTCCCTACTGGTAATTTTTTTTTTAATTTTAACGACCGTTCGTATATATCCATCGTATTTGTTGCCTTCACACACATTTCACGGATACTTTCCCTATTTGTGTGCTTTTTCACCGTTCGCTCAGCTGTGTAGCTTAAACAAACCCATTTAGGGTTTGCACTGTTTCTTTTTTTTCCTTTTGTTGTACTTGGTGTTTTGACTATTGTGTTTTTTTACTTGGTTATAATATAACCATTTTTTTTATTAAGAAATCACTTAATCTCGCACAAACCCTTGACCTCTTGTTACTAAAACGATTATGGGTAGCCATTAGACTAGTGTACTAGAGATCTTTTAGGATTTTGTTTTTTTGAATCTATTTAACTCAAGTTCTGTAGATTTTTTATTTTATTTACCCGGACATCTTTACATCTAAACAAAAACATCAAGTCTTTACCTGTTGGTGACTTGGTGTTTCTTTTATGTCTGTGTCCCAACCCTTGATTTGGTTTTAGTTTAAGACAAGCTTCGGACACCCCTTTTTGTTCGATTATGATTTAGTGTCTGCAGAATCAGTGACGGACCCAGAGACATATCAAAGGGGGTCCAAAAAAATTTAAATTTTAACCGTAAATAAATAAATAAATTTTTAAATAAAACAATTCTTTTAAAAATTGTCAAAGGGGTTATTAAAAATCTGCTTACATAATGAAAGTTTTAATCTGCTTATATAATGAAAGTGGCAGAAAAAGTTTCATCTAAAACTGAAATCATATGGAAAAAATGAGAACCATGGGAATTGAACCCTAGTTGGTTGTGAAAAAGACAGATGCAACACCAACTGGGCTGCACTACATACATTGTAGTGTAATAACATTACTGCATATATATATATATAGGGGGCTACTCCAATACAAACCTCCTTAAAATACAAACCTACAAACCAAGCATAATCTAATATTTCAAGCTAATCTAATGACCAAACTAGGGGTACCCCAATACAAAAAATGCTTAAAATAATTGGCTCTATCCAACTAAAAAAATAAAAAAAAATTCACTGTTCACGTGATGACGTGGCAGTGGATTTCACTGGTTAACGGTGCTTCGCACCTTCTTGTACGGCGCTTCGCGCCTTTATCATTCTAAAGTTGTAAGGAATGGCAATCAATGGTAAAGGCAATAGACGATTGACGGGTGTGTCGAGGGCCTGCGGCCCTCATGACTACCTAACTCATCCGTTTACTATCTTAAATGCTTCGCATTTCCACGGCAAGTTTTTTTTTTTTTTTTTTTTTTATGGATAGAGCCAATTATTTTAAGCATTTTTTGTGAAGGTACCCTTGGCGGGAACCTTAGAATAAATGAAATATAATTAATTTAGTGTTGGTTTGCAGGTTTGTATTTTAAAAGTGGTTTGTATTTGAGCACTTGCCTATATATATATATGTGTATATATATATATATATATATATATATATATATATATATATACAAAATTCTCAGAATTTTAGGGCGGTCCAGGGACTCCCGGTCCGTCCCCATGCAGAATTAAAAGCGGCTACTATTTTTACAAATGAACATAATCATTATAGATACCTATTAAGCCCTCATCAGTGGCGGAGCCGGCCTTCGAACGTAGCGGAGCCAAATATTTTTATCACCAATGTGATCATTAATATAATCAATATTTTTACCACCAATGTGATAATTGATATAATCATACGTACTACTTAAAAATTTTAAAACTGAAAATTATGATTAATATATTAAAAGTTTGATACTATATTTACTATAGTTATATAGTTATATATATAATTAGAGCTTTAAAACACAACCATTTGTATGTAGCATACTACTCCCTCTGTCCCGGATTAAGTGACCCGGTCAACATTTCCCAAATATTAAGAAAAACTTTTTGACTTTGTTTGTTGGCAGACTGTGATTTGTTCCTTTAGCCACTTGCCCTGCAGAAGTCAGTATTTAAGTTCGGTAGTTGTGTATTGTATTATATTATATAAAAGTTTAGTAGTGGGTGTAATAGTGAAAAGTAATGGGTGTTATAATGTTTATTTAATAAAAAAGAGTATAAAATGGAGAAGTAGTGGGTGTAATAGTGAAAAGTATTGTTAAAAAATAGTAAGAATAGTAGGTTCATTCTTTTTGGGACGTCCCAAAAAGGAATAGAGGTCATATAAATTGGGACGGAGGGAGTAGTATATTAAATGTAAGTAGTAGAAAATCAAAATTCTAGTGGGGACCGATGACCCCACCTGACTAACCTAAATCCACCCCTGGCCCTCATACTAACTCGAAACACAAGGCAGTTTTGAAAGAGTTCTTTCTTTTGACTCCCAATGTCCTCGAAATGTTTAAGTTGGACTATGGTTGAATATGTTGTTAGAGATGAGCTCCTAGACCCACTCTTCAATCCACTGGGCTTTTGAGTGAGAAGACTTGTTAGCGCATAAACATGGTATATTTATAGCCCTATGCTTACCCCGAGATTTTAGGAGAGTTGGTACATTGAAATGTACACTACTTTTAGACATGTTTATTGATAAGTGTGTAGTTGGAGCAGCAAAGATTGGCTCAATTTGCATACATTAACATGGTGGTCAATGGCCAGAGCATGAACCTGGGGATTTCATGTTGGTCATGACTGGATAAAGCCCCAAGCATAGAACCTTTCTTAAATATATTTAAATATAGAAGTGTATGTTCCTATCGTAGAAAAAGGAATCTTGCACCGTAATCAGCCTCTGTATTCCGTCATTTGCAAACAATTGCCCCAGATCATTTATGCAAGTATTCTATTATCATGATTTTTACCCAACCGAGATTTGTTTTAGTTGTAAATGATTTTAATTATGCTCAAAAAGTTGTAGATTGATCGTTGTATTTCTCCTCATTGGCTATTTCAGCCGGTCTTAGATCTTCCCCAAGGCCAAACCCTGTGCTGGAAAGGCATCTCTAAATTTTCTGTATGTTATCACTTGTGCACATATCTTATAATGATTTATTTTCTTTGTTAAATTGTTTCATATAATTCGCAGATATGGGTGATACAGTGGAAATGGATGATGCTGAGAAACTGGAAATTAATGCTATTAATTTTAATGACATGACAAAAAGTGATTCACTAGTCCTGCAGATCAAGTTCAACCAATGATGCACGATGCTAGTGAATCATCCAAGGATCAAAGTGGGGATGCCAACATCATAAAGGTAATTCTGCTTTAAGAGGTTGTGAAATTTGTATTAATCACTAATAGTCAAATTCTAAGTTAGTATTAATTTTCTTGTTAAATGTTAACAGATGATTGCGGAGGAGGAAACAGGGACACCAGAGGATCAAGCTGCGTTCATGAATGAACTCGAGAGTTTTTACAAAGAGAAGGGAATGGATTTTAGACCTCCTAGGTTTTATGGCACAATCTTAAATTGCTTGAAGTAAGTTTTTCTCAGTATTGCTTTTGCATGGTATGTAGAGGTTAGTAATAACTAACTTACCTTTATTATACTTGTGTCATAGGTTATACAGAGCTGTGACTAGACTAGGTGGTTATGATCAGGTACGAAGATGTCTTATTTAGTCGTGTTTACTTCAATGTGATAAGTTGGGTAGCTGATTATTGTTGGTCAATAAGTGATTGACTAACTTGTTGACTTTTGTAACAAACTTTTGTAACCGTTTCTTGATTTCTTTGTTTGTATATAAGGTCAAGTCTGTAAGCTTTGAGATGTAACAAATAATCATTTTTCACATTCTGTAAATATTGTCATGTAGTTCATCTCTCTCTCTCTCTCTCCCCCCCTCTCTCTCTCTCTCTTTTCATTTCACTCTGTTAAATCTCTCTAAACACTACACTATATCTAGTTGCTAATGTAAGTTCTGGAAATGATGAGCTTTATAGTTTGTATCATGGTATCAGAGCCTGAGTTTCAAGTTCTTTCCGCAATCTCTCAACTCCGTGTTCAATTGATCGGGTAAATCGTTCGTTATCACTTGTTTTTCGATTTTCCTGTTGATATCTTGAGAGATCTGGTTCAAATTCAGTTTTTGATCCAAGTCGTGATGTGTTGATAATTAGATATTCACTATTGTGCTATGTTTGTTTGAGATTGACATTGTCCTGCTCATATTCTGGTGAAATTGCTTGTTAAATTGTTCTCATCATGTCTACAATTGCTTCGTCTTCTTCATCTACTCTATCAAACACATTAGATAGTAATCATCCGTATTATCTTCATTCTTCGGATAATCCTGGTATGATCATTACTACGGTTGTGTTGAATGAGAACAATTACAGCCAGTGGAATCGTTCTATGGAACTTGCGTTATCCTCTAAATTGAAGTTAGGTTTTGTTGATGGAACTTATCTCAAACCTGCTTCAGATTCACCTCTGTTGATACATTGGACTAGATGTAACAATATGATTACATCTTGGATGTTAAATTCAGTAACGCCTGAGATTCGTAACAGTATAGTGTATATACAGTCAGCTCGTGATATTTGGCTTGATCTTGAGGTTCGTTATGCTTAGAGCAATGTTCCTAAACTGTTTCATTTGAGGCGAGAAATGGCACAGCTTACACAAGGTTCATTGTCTGTTTCATCATATTTTACAAAGTTTAGAACTATAAGTGATGAACTTGATTGTCTTGTGTCTAAACCAAGATGTACTTGTGGCTTGTGTACCTGCACTGTAAATGTTAAGCTAGATACCTCTGAGCAAAATCTGCAACTGATTCAATTTTTGATGTGGCTAATTGATAGTTTCACTGCTATTAGAGGTCAAATTCTAATGATGAAACCTCTGCCTTCTTTGAGTCAATGTTATGCTATGCTGTTGCAAGAAGAAGGACAAAGAACTTCTTATGGTTCTACTGGATTAAATTCTGAGAATATGGCAATGGCAGTTAAAACTTCTTATCAAGGCACAAAATCTAGAGTCAATCCTAAGAAAGCTGAGTCAAATGTTGTGTGTGACTTCTGTCATATGACTGGACACCTTAAGGATAAATGTTATTGTATTCATGGTTATCCTACTTGGCATAGATTGTTTGGAAAACATAAACCTAAGCCCAAGCTGATGCAATCAAAGTCTTCTGTTATGGTTAATATGGCTCAAGCATCTGAAACTGTGTTGCCTGCAAGTTCTACTGTTGGAGTTGGGGTTCAGTCTAGTGATGGTCTTACTCTTTCTGATAGCCAATGTCAACAACTAATTCAGCTTTTACAGAAATCTTTGGTTGATAAGCCTACAGACAAGATAATTCAACAAAGTGGACAAGTATCATCTGCATCTACTGGTCAATGGCCTGCACATCATTCGATTAATACTGTTCATTTGTCAGGTAATCCGGTTGTTAACAATGTTGTAAGTGTTGATAACTCTCAAACTTCAACAATATAGATTATTGATACAGGTGCTACAGATCATATAACTCCTTTTGTGCATCTCTTAACTGATATACAGTCTTGTTCTGCTACTCTTCAGTTACCTAATGGTGCTACTGCAGACATTTTTTATGTTGGAAATTTAACTCTCAATGCTTATGTTACTCTCAAGAATGTTCTGTGTGTACCATCTTTCACATATAATCTTCTTTCTATCTCAAAACTGACCAAGGATACTCAGTATCTAGTTAGTTTTCACTCTGATAAATGTTATCTTCAGGACCCTTCTTGGACGAAGGCTCTCGAGATTGGTAAAGAGGATAATGGTCTCTATTTTTTTGCTAATGTGGCAGAGCAACCTGTTAGCTTTCCTGCAGTCTATAACTCTTCAGTTGATTCTTTTGTTGCATAGACAGTTTAAATTGATAAGTGGCATGCTCGAATGGGACATGTGCCTTTGAGTATTCTGAAGTTACTACCACTTGCTCCTTCTGGTACTTTCTTAGATGTTTGTGATAGCTGCCATCTAGCAAAATAGTCTAGGTTGTCTTTTCCTACTAGTTTACATACTAGTGACAAGTTGTTTGACTTAGTACATGCTGATTTGTGGGGACCGTATCGGTTTCCTATTCATGGAAAATGTAATATGTTCTTAACAATAGTGGATGACAAGTCTCGAGCTACTTGGGTGTAGTTAATATCTGATAAATCCACTGTCTCTACTATTTTACAAGAGTTTATTTTGTTGATTGCAAATCAGTTTTAAACTACTGTTAAAGTGTTACGAACAGATAATGGAACAGAGTTTATGAACAAAAATCTTACTCAGTTTCTAGCTACAAAAGGCATTGTTCATCAGTCAAGTTGTGTATATACACCGCAGTAAAATGGTCTTGTTGAGCGTAAGCATCGTCATATATTGAATTATGCTCGTGCCTTACGGTTTCATGCTGCTTTACCAATTATGTTCTGGGGGGATTGCTTGATAACATCAGTGTATCTGATAAATCGAACACCTACCCCTGTTCTTCATGGAAAATGTCCTTATGAGATTCTATTTGGATCTTTGCCTCAATATGATCACTTACGGATATTTGGTTCTCTTTGTTATGCAACGGTGGTTCCTCAAGACACTGATAAGTTTGGAGCTCGTGCTATCAAAGGAGTTTTCTTAGGATATCCTTTCTCTAAGAAGGTGTATAAGGTGTTAAATTTGGAAACAAAGCAAGTTATTGTTTCTCGTGATGTTCAGTTTATTGGGAATGTGTTTCCATTTCGTGATATTCACTCTTCAGTTCCTCAAACACTGTTTCCTTCATCATCTTCTTATGTTGATGATGATTTATTTACCAGCATACCAGTTGAGACTTTTGCAGACTCATCTACCTCACCAACTTCATCTACTTTAAATACTCCATCTACACCAACTACATCCATCACATCATCATCTTCATCATCTACTCCACCTATTGTCAATGTTCGACCTCAGAGACAACGTCACATACCATCAAAATTTTTGGACTATACAGGGCTTCCAAATCATTTGATTAATCAGTTTTCTACAACTGATATAAACCCTGTTGAGTCTGTTACAGTACAACCTGTTAAAGTTGTTGAACCACAAACTTTTAAAGAGGCTGTATGTGTCTCTGAGTGGTGTGAGGCTATGAATGTCGAGTTAGCAGCTTTAGAGCCTCCCAATAAAAAGACAGTCAGCTGTCGTTGGATTTTTAGAATCAAGTATCATGCTGATGGTACTATTGATCGTTACAAAGCACGATTAGTTGCTAAGGGGTTTACTCAAACTCCAAACATGGATTATTTTGAGACCTTTGCACCCATTGCAAAGATGACTTCATTTCGATTGTTGTTAGCTTTAGCAGCAATGCATAATTGGGATTTAATTCAACTAGACGTGACAAATGCGTTTTTGCATGGGTCTTTGGATGAGGAGGTTTATATGTCTTGTCCACCAGGTTATTCAATTCCCACACACTTGTTGAATAAATACCATAATCTGAAGCTTGTCTGTCGACTTTTGAAGTCTTTGTATGGTCTCAAACAGGCCCCAAGGCAATGGTTTATTGCTTTGTCCTCAGCCTTGTTGTCCTTTGGTTTTATTCAAACATATGGAGATCCAAGTTTGTTTGTATTTACCAAGGATACTATGGTGGTTTACTTACTGGTTTACGTTGATGATATGGTCATGACAGGAAATGATTCTCATGTTATGACTCAAGTTACTGATTTCTTAAGCAATCATTTTAAAATCAAGGTGTTGGGTGCTCTTGATTATTTCTTAGGAATTCAGGTTTTTCGAAGTGCAGCTGAAATTGTTATCAATCAGCAAAAGTATGTGGTTGATATTCTCAAAGACTTTGACCATATTCAGGGAAAAACAGCTGTTGTTCCTATGGATCAGCATCATGATCTGTTACAGGAATCTGATAGTCCAGTGTTGAGTGATGTAACTGCTTATCGAAGACTGGTAGGTAAACTTATTTACCTTACTATAACACGACCTGACTTGTCCTATTATGTACATGTTCTTGCTCAGTTCATGAATACTCCTCGCTCAGTTCATTGGCATGCTGGCCTCAAGTTACTTCGGTATCTCTGTGGTACTATCTCATAAGGTCTGTTCTATGCTCGTCAATCTAGTCCAGTTTTAATTGCCTTTTGTGATGCTGATTGGGGAGGATGTAAGACTACTAGACAGTCTTTGACTGGGTATTGCTTAACTTTTGGTGGCACATTAATTTCCTGGAAATGTAAGAGACAATCTACTATGTCACGCTCATCTGCTGAGGCTGAGTACCGCAGTCTTGCTGATACGTGCTGTGAAATAACATGGTTAGTTTCATTGTTAACTGAGTTGCAGGTGCAGAATATTACTCCAGTTCCGTTATACTGTGACAATCGTTCTGCATTGTATATCGCCTCCAATCCTGTTTTCCATGAGCGTACAAAGCACATAGAAATTGATTGTCATCTGGTGCGTCAAAAGCTTAGAAATGGACTTATCTCTACTCATCATTTAGCTTCCTCAGATCAGCCTGCAGACTTGTTTACTAAGCCACTTTCTTCTTCTCAAATGTCTTGGTTGTTGTCCAAGTTAGGTGTTTCCACATCTAACTTGAGGGGGATGTTGGTCAATAAGTGATTGACTAACTTGTTGACTTTTGTAACCGTTTCTTGATTTCCTTGTTTGTATATAAGGTCAAGTCTGTAAGCTTTGAGATGTAACAAACAATCATTTTTCACATTCTGTAAATATTGTCATGTAGTTCATTTCTCTCTCTCTCTCTCTCTCTCTCTCTCTCTCTCTCTCTCTCTCTCTCTCTCCCTCTCTCTCTTTCTCTTTTCATTTCACTCTGTTAAATCTCTCTAAACACTACACTATATCTAGTTGCTAATGTAAGTTCTGGAAATGATGAGCTTTATAGTTTGTATCAATTATCCATCACTTTAACGATGATTCATATAATGCAGCAATTATACTGGTACCACTGAAGGCCTGTACTAAATTAGGAATTTAGTCATGAACATAATGTGTTTATGTATATGGAAGTAGAGAATACTGGAACTACTTGTTCTATTGCCTTGAAAAGAAATAACGAGTACATGCAAATATATATAAGCAAATAAACTAATTACTAAGGTGGCCAAAACTATGCAACTATGTCCTACAAACACTCCAGTAATCCTACCATCCCATGACTCTTCCAACGTGCAAGAAGACCAAGTCTGTAGCTACTAACTCGCTACTAACACGGCGCCTTACACCAGACTTATTCAAACATAAACAAATAAAACAATTAACTAAAACTATAAAACAATAAAACAAAGTCTAAGATTAATTTTACAACAATCACCCCCTTAATCTTAAACTTGTCTTGTGCAATCCTTCCAGCCTGTATGGCTTTTAAACTGAGCCCGTATGGCTATTGAACTGAACCCCCCGTATGGCTATTGAACTAAGCCCGTATGGCTATTGAACTGAGCCCGTATGGCTATTGTTTGCCCGTTTGGCACTTTCTTCATTAGCCCGTTCGGCTAAGCCCGTCTGGCTTTCTTCTGCTATAATCTTTCCAGGCCATACACGTATACATGTATCGAAAACCTGAACCATCACCTCAGTACACGAACATACATAACCATAAACAAATAACAACAACTGCAGCCTTGCCGTCATCCTCCATCACATCGACCAGACCTATCTCCCATATCAACACCACCAACGACCGAAGAATAGCAAGCAGCGCAGCAACAAAAACAAAGCATCAAAGAACAACGGTACACACATACTACTCGATTAAACCAAGAAACGCAGCAGCCCCGTCTCCTGTTCTTCAACAACCACACACCGTCGCCTCCTCCTGGAGCTTTCTGTTGCTTTCCTCCTTGCATCTGCAGCTTCTTCTTGGCCGGCTTCTTAAGGAAAACAACCATTCCTCCTCCCAGGTCTCGCCATCTTCGTCACTGTGCTACTGCCACCACTGCTGCTGTGCTGCTACTAACACAACGCCCGGGGCCCGTGACGCCAACGCCTAGCGACAACCCAAGGATCGGAGGGAAGGCTGTTAAGCCTTGATACTCTCTCCCCCCTTCAAGCTCTGATACCACGTGTAGAATATAATACGTGTATAATGTGTTTATGTATATGGAAGTAGAGAATACTGGAACTACTTGTTCTATTGCCTTGAAAAGAAATAACGAGTACATGCAAATATATATAAGCAAATAAACTAATTACTAAGGTGGCCAAAACTATGCAACTATCTCCTACAAACACTCCAGTAATCCTACCATCCCATGACTCTTCCAACGTGCAAGAAGACCAAGTCTGTAGCTACTAACTCGCTACTAACACGACGCCTTACACCAGACTTATTCAAACATAAACAAATAAAACAATTAACTAAAACTATAAAACAATAAAACAAAGTTTAAGATTAATTTTCCAACAAATAGGAATATCTCACAGCCTTCCCAAGTGAGGATAACAATAATTTTTTTATAGCAATTTTTGTCCTCAGGGTTGGCTTTGAAAACTGGAAATTAATGGTCCTCGATGGCATAACATCATGTGATTTTTAGTATGATAGCCTTGATCTCAACCAGTTGCTACTGTTTATCACTGTCTTGCTATACAAATTTCTAGTTGTTTGGCCCTGAATCATTTCATATACCTTGGGCTTGAAGGCACTTTTAGAGTATGAAAGGCATAAGTTGCAAAATGGTAAGCTACAGCTCGCTCTTCCATCTGTTCCTGAACCTCCAACAGCTGCATAGTGAGCTTAAAATTAATGTTGTGTAGTACTAGTTTGCATAAGCACGTCTACATGAGAAGTTACCTTCTTCAGCCTGACTGTTATCAATGTGACATTTCTACTCCACTATCTTAAAACATCATTAATTATTTTTTTGGGGTTTCAGGCCATATTTAACTGATTACTACAGGTTCAGGTAGGGCAAGAAGAGATGCTGCAACCCGCGCGATGCAGGGATGGCATGCACAGCATCGTTATGGCAATGAGCCAATGATGAGATAGCTCTGCCAACCATCAAGGTCCGCTGGGTTATGGAACTTTCTTTTAACATTTTGTTTTGAATTTAGTATAATCAATGCATTCACATTTATATATTGTGTACAGAACAAGAGCTCGAACAACATGGCAAAATGTAAAAAAAGTCTCAGAAACTTTGGTATGCTTCCTAGATCAGTGCCAGCTTTTGATAATTTAATTTCATCAATTATGAATCCAATGCTGATGTTCCCTCTCGTTACACTGTAGATTCCCTATGATTTGGTTTGTAGTATTATGTACAAGATTTAAAGAGTATTATGAATAAATACTTTGTATGTTGCTTGTTAAGGTTTACTTTCTTGGTTTCGTTTTATGATATGAGTTGTTCCCTTTGATCTAGGTTCTGCCAAAAACAAGCGGCCCAAGGAAGTTGAGCATCCTGCACGAACAGAAACATTTAAGGAGTTAGTACCACATATATATATATATATATATATATCTATACTATTATATAAAAGCCGAAACATTAAAAGTTTGGTTAGTCGGTCGGTCGGTTGGTCGGTACTGTTGATTTTACTTATTTACCCTTACTTAATTACAGATAAACTAACTAATCAATTTCCTTATTGAGTTTAAACATATTATCTTTTTTATTTTTCAAGAACTAACTAATTTCCTAAAATATAATATCCTTTTATATTTTATCTAACTAAGATTTCTACTTTATTAATCAATTACCTTTTTCAGGTTAGACATATTACCTTTTCTACTAACTAATCAATTTCTAACTAATCATTAAAGTTAAACATATTATCTTTTCTCTTTTTCAAAAACTAAATAATTTTCTTTTTATTATAAAATATAATATCCCTTTATATTTTATCTAACTAACTAATTTCCTAAAATACAATATCCTTTTATATTTTATCTAACTAAAATTTCTCCTTTATTAATCAATTTCCTTTTTGAGGTTAGACATATTACCTTTTCTACAAACTAATAAATTCCCTTACTTAATTACAGATAGTTTAACTAATCAATTTCCTTCTTTAGTTTAAACATATTATCTTTTCTATTTTTCAAGAACTAACTAATTTCCTAAAATATAATATCCTTTTATATTTTGTCTAACTAAAATTTCTACTTTATTAATCAATTTCCTTTTTCAGGTTAGACATATTACCTTTTCTACTAACTAATCAATTTCCTTCTTAAGGTTAAACATATAATCTTTTCTCTTTTTCAAAAACTAAATAATTTCCTTTTTATGATAAAATATAATATCCCTTTATATTTTATCTAACTAACTAATTTCCTAAAATACAATATCCTTTTATATTTTATCTAACTAAAATTTCTCCTTTATTAATCAATTTTCTTTTTCAGGTTAGACATATTATTACCTTTTCTACTAACTAATAAATTTCCTTCTTGAGGTTAAACATATTATCTTTTCTCTTTTTCAAAAACTAAATAATTTCCTTTTTCTGATAAAATATAATATCCCTTTATATTTTATCTAACTAAAATTTCTCCTTTATTAATCAATTTCCTTTTTCAAGTTAAACATATTACCTTTTCTATTTTTCAATAACTAAACAATTTTCTTTTTCAAGTAAAATAGAATATCTTTCACATTTTATTTAACTAAAATATCTCTTTTTTTAAAAATAGTACGAGCAGTTTTGTTTAATAAAATAACGTAATTATATTATAATTACTATTAACTAATCAATTATCTTTTTCACCCAAAACACGTTACCTTTTTTTTTTCTCTAATTAACATCTCTCTTTTTCCAATTATATCATGAACGGTTACCTTTTTCAACCAAAACACGGTACCTTTTTTCTTTTCTCTTATTAAAATCCCTCTTTCTCCAATTATATCACAGATGTTTCTATTTAATAAAATAAAATAATAATATTATAATACTAATAATTAACCGATTACCTTTTCAGCTAAAATGTATCATCTTTTCTATTTCTAATTAAACTCCCTTTTTTTTCTAGAAATATCACGGACAACATTAATTTCTCATTTTCTAAAAACTATGAGCAATTTTATTTAGTAAAATGACATAATTAAATTATAATTATATAAGCTAATCAATTACCTTTTTCACATAAATCATGTCATTTTTTTTAATTTTCACGTTACCTTTCTATTTTCTCTAACTAAAATCTCTCTTTTTCCAATTATATCAAGGGAGGTTTTATTTAATAAAATAAACTAATAATATTTTAATATTAATAATTAATCGATTACCTTTTTCAACTAAAACGTATCATCTTTCCTATATTTTTTTAACTAAAATCCTTCTTTTAATAGATATATATATCACAGACAATATTAATTTCACCTTTTCTAAAAATATTTCGTACAATTGTATTTAGTAAATAAGGTAATTAAATTATAATTGCTATAAACTAATCAATTATATTTTCACCTATAACATGTTTCCTTTTTAATTTTCTGTAACTAAATCCTATCTTTTTCTAATCATATCACATGCATTCTATTTAATAAAAATAATAATTTTATAATTACCAATAATTAATCCATTACCTTTTTCAACTAAAACCTATCATCTTTTCTAACTAAAATCCTTCCATTTCGAGAAATATCACGGATAACATCTGTATAATTATTATCAAATCATCTGATATAATAATGTAAGCCTCCAAAATTCATCTTTTAAAAAATTAATTTAAATAAATGAAAAAATTTATATAATATTAA
The DNA here is from genome assembly GCA_036435485.1 of Saposhnikovia divaricata. Lineage (NCBI taxonomy): Eukaryota > Viridiplantae > Streptophyta > Magnoliopsida > Apiales > Apiaceae > Saposhnikovia > Saposhnikovia divaricata. Next base: position 66,974,239 of record CM071598.1, read on the forward strand.
AATAAAAAAATCCGTGTATCGCACGGGCTTTAAGCTAGTATATTAAATTCTTTAATCATAGAAATCATTTATTTGCAAGTTATTTCCAAGAGAAGAAAAGAAAATTGGTCACTAGGTACAATTATATATATATATATATATATATATATATATATATATATATTAGTGCGGTTTAAATTATGATAAATTAGTTATTATTTGAACAATCCAACCGTACAGATGTTAAATTCATACAAAAATATGTGAATGTACAAATTTTCGTGTAATTTAATTATTTGGAACTATAAATTTATAGCAATAAGATTATGATAAATCTGTGTCGTTGAATATATATAGAAAATAGTATTATTATAAAAGTGATGCTCCACTATTTCAAATATAATAAAAATTTGTATACAATGTTATTTTGACATAAACTTTTCATCCGTACGGTTGGATTATCAAAAATAATAATAAAATACAAGATTTAAGGTGCACTAATAGAGAACTTCTCTATAGTGTGCTTTAGAAACTCCATGCCCATATATATAGAGTTACACTCCATGAAGAACACCATATATAAAGAACAATAAAGAACACCTCATATTTAATTCAATATAAGAGTTCCGTCATGACACCCAATACAAAAAGTTATTATTTTTTTTATCTTCAATCCATTTAGCAAAAAAAAATTAAAAAAAATATTTTGGAAAAAACACTGTTCATGATGACATCAGCAGTGACGTCATCATGAACAGTGACTGTTTTAAAAAAAAAAAAAATTTTTTTTTGCTAAATGGATAGAAGATAAAAAAATAAGAACTTTTTGTATTGGGTGCCCCTGGCGGGGCCAATGGATCTATTGGAATAAATAATTTTGTAGTGTTCTTTATTGTTTGTTATATAAGAGTGTTCTGTATGGAGTAAAGGCCAATATATATATATATATACTAGCTTATAACCCGTGCAATGCACGGGTTTCTTATATTATATTATAAATTTTATTTAATATTATAATTATGTTTTTATATAATCATTATTTTTAATAATTTTTTTAATTTTAATTTAATGTAATTTAATATACTCATGTTTATAAATTATACTAATGTTTCTTTATTATAAACAACGTATACGCTTTTTAATATATTTTATTAATAATTGAGAAATATGTTGTGATATTTTCGGATATATATTAGTTATTGTAAGATTTGTTGTAAATTAAAAAGGTAACGTGTTTTAATTATAAAGGAAATATTATTGATTGAAAGATATGATACGATTGATCTTTTTATGTGTTTATAAAAGGTTATATCTTCAACTAAAAGTAAATGTGAAAAAGGCAATCGACTAATTACCATTAAATATATTATGTTATTATTTATTTTAGGTGTTATATTTTTCTTGAAAATTATGGTGTTATATTTTTGGGTATAAATTAATGATTGTAAGATTTGTTTTAAATTAAAAAGGCAACGTGTTTTAATTCGAAAGAAAATATTAATGATCGAAAGATATGATACGATTGATATTTTTAGGTGTTTATAAAAGATAATATGTTTAACTAAAAGTAAATGTGAAAAAGGCAATCGACTAATTACCATTAATTTTATTATACTAATGTGAAAAAGGCAATCGACTAATTACCATTAATTTTATTATGTTAATCGACTAATTACCATTAATTATAACATGTTTTAATTCGAAAGAAAATATTAATGATGGAAAGATATGATACGATTGATGTTTTTAGGTGTTTAAAAAAGCTAATATCTCGACTAATTACCATTAATTATATTATGTTATTATTTATTTTCCATTATAATTAATGGTAAATAAGTAAATTCACTCAGTACCAAAAAACAGGTACCAAAACTTTCAATGTTTCGGCTTTTATATAATAGTATAGATATATATATATATATATATATATATATATATATATATATATATATATATATATATATAATTTAATCAGGAGTCCCCGGGGATATCACCTGCCCGCATTGTTTCATGGCAGGCGTTAATTTGTTAAAATTAATTAAAAACAGAAAAAAAAGGATAAAATTCGAATAAAAATTCATAAAAATTCAAATATTAATACTCATCGATTCTGTGATTCATATTACAATAGATTCACTAATTTCCTATTTTTGAGATTTTTCACCCTACTTTTAACTAGTTTGTTAATTACATTTAAAATTAAATAAAAATAGTAAAAATGATAAAATTCGAATTAAAATTTAAAATGAAAATATTCATACTCATTGATTCTGTGATTCATGTAATATTAGATTCACTAATTTCTTAATTTTGAGATTTTTCACTCTACTTTTAACCAGTTTATGAATTACATTAAAAATTAAATAAAAAATACAAAAAAAGATAAAATTCAAATTAAAATACATTAAAATGCAAATATTAATACTCATTGAATCTGTGATTCATGTTACATTAGATTCATTAATTTTATATTTTTGAGATTTTTCAGTCTATTTTTAACTAGTTTCTGAATTACATTAAAAATTTAAATAAAAATAGAAAAAAATATAAAATTTGAATTAAAATACATTAAAATGCAAATATTAATCCTCACATTTATTCCAAACTTACTTTGAAATAGAATTTAACGGTCAACCACCACTTTGACGTTAACCCCTAAATTAGTTTCCGTTCAAGATTCTTGATTCGATTTTTTTGAAAACGAATTTCGAGGATCGAACCGTACGGGAGTCAAGAACAATCCTTTTAAATGTTATTCTAAAATTTTAAAAAAATAAAAAAATTATTTTATTAGGTAATTTAACGATCAACTATTAATTGACTTCAACCCCTAAACAGGGTTTCCTCACGGTTTAGGGTTTCATTTTTTTTTTAAATAGATTTTTGACGATCGAACTATACGGGAGTCGAGATTAATCTTTTTAAATGTTATTCCAAAATTTTTAAAAAATAAAAAAATAATTTGATTAATTAATTTAACGATCAACTAATACTTTGACTTTAACCCCTAAACAGGGTTTCCTCATGGCTTATTGATTCGATTTTTTCGAAAAAGAATTTCGATGATCAAACTGTACGGGAGTCAAGATCAATCTTTTTAAGTGTTATTCTAAAATTTTTAAAAAATAAAAAATTTATTTGGTTAGGTAATTTAATGGTCAACTAGTAATTTGACTTTTACCCCTAAACTAGTTTTCGTTCCCGATTCTTGGTTCGATTTTTTTTGAAATAGAATTTCGACGATCGAACCGTACGGGAGTCAAGAACAATCCTTTTAAATGTTATTCCAAAATTTTTAAAAAATAAAAAAATTATTTGATTAGGTAATTTAACGGTCAACTATCAATTTGACTTCAACCCCTAAACAGGGTTTCCTCACGGTTTAGGGTTTCTATTTTTTTGAAATAGATTTTTGATGATCGAACTGTACGGGAGTCAAGATCAATCTTTTTAAATGTTATTCCAAAATTTTTAAAAAATAAAAAAACTAGTTGATTAATTAATTTAACGGTCAACTATTACTTGGACTTTAACCCCTAAACAGGGTTTCCTCATGGTTTATTGATTCGATTTTTTCGAAAAAGAATTTCGACGATCGAACTGTACGGGAGTCAAGATCAATCTTTTTAAGTGTTATTCTAAAATTTTAAAAAAATAAAAAATTTATTTGGTTAGGTAATTTAATGGTCAACTAGTAATTTGACTTTAACCCCTAACTAGTTTTCGTTCCCGATTCTTGGTTCAATTTTTTTGAAATAGATTTCGACGATCGAACCGTACGGGAGTCAAGAACAATCCTTTTAAAAGTTATTCCAAAATTTTTAAAAAATAAAAAAATTATTTGATTAGGTAATTTAACGGTCAACTATTAATTTGGCTTCAACCCCTAAATAGGGTTTCCTCAGGGTTTAGGGTTTCAATTTTTTCGAAAAAGATTTTTGATGATCGAACTGTATGGGAGTCAAGATAAATCTTTTTAAATGTTATTCCAAAATTTTTAAAAAATAAAAAATTATTTAATTAGTTAATTTAATTGTCAACTATTACTTTGACTTTAACCCCTAAATAGGGCTTCCTCAGGGTTTATTGATTCAATTTTTTTGAAAAAGAATTTCGACGATCAAACCATACGGGAGTCAAGATCAATATTTTTAAGTGTTATTCTAAAATTTTAAATAAATAAAAAATTTATTTGGTTAGGTAATTTAATGGTCAACTAGTAATTTGACTTTAATCCCTTAACTAGTTTTCGTTCCCGATTCTTGGTTCGATTTTTTTGAAATAGAATTTTGATGATCAAACCGTACGGGAGTCAAGAACAATCCTTTTAAATGTTATTCCAAAATTTTTAAAAAATAAAAAAAATTACTTGATTAGTTAATTTAACGGTCAACTATTACTTTGACTTTAACCCCTAAACAGGGTTTCCTCAGGGTTTAAGGTTTCAATTTTTCTTGAAATAGATTTTTGATGATCAAATTGTATGGGAGTCAAGATCAATCGTTTTAAATGTTTTTCCAAAAATTTTAAAAAATAAAAAATAATTTGGTTAATTAATTTAACGGTCAACTATTACGTTGACTCTAACCCCTAAACTTGTTATCGTCCCCAATTCTTGATTCGATGTTTTTGAAATAAATTTTGACGATCGAACCGTACAGGAGTCAAGAACAATCCTCATTATTTGTGTGTTGAATTTTAACCTAATTTCACTAATTTTCCATTTTTATCATTTTTAACTATTTTGTAAAATAGATTAAAAAACTAAATAAAAATTGGAAAATTGCCTAATTTTGAACCAAAATTCTTACACACCAAAACAGTCATTCTCACTATTTGTGTGATGGATTTTACCCTACTTTCCATAATTTTCTATTTTTTTTTTATTCTTCCACCCTTTTTAACTAGTTTGGAAAATAAATTAAAAATACATAAAAAATAGAGAGAAAGCCAAAAATCAATTTAAAATTCATACTTATACTCACTTTGAACACTACAAAACAACTAAAAATAGTAGTAGTAGCAATGGTAGAACTCAAAATAATTTTCTAATTTTCTGATTTTTATTGATTAATAATTTATATTAACTTTGAATAATTTAATTTTTATTAGTTTGTAAAATTATTTGAAATAATAATTTAAAATAAAAAAGCAGAATCTGAATTTAAAATATATTTATACTCAAAAGATAATATTTGATTATTATTAATTTTTCAATTTTATTTAAATTTTTAATGAAGAAATAACAGATTTGAGAAAAATAAAAAAAAAAGTGTCTGTACACCCGCAATGAAACATTGCGGGCGCCGTTAAAATTACATTTTTACCCTTAATCTGCCCGCAATGAAACATTGCGGGTGTCTTCTACCCGATTATACCCGCTGAACTTCACAAAACCCATTTATACACACAAAAATCCCTAATTGCTAACATAACCTAATTTTCCAGTTATACACACACAACCCAATTACATACATCCCCATCTCCATCTTAATTTGTTCGAGATTCTAGCGATTATTGTGCGGAGTTAACAACCATCCCCATCTCTCCTAAACCTTAACACACTCTCTCTCTCTCTACATCTCTCTCTCCACATATATTTTCTATTAGCTCGTTTCCATTTTCGGCGCCGACAATTGGTAAGTCTTCATTTCTATATAAAATTGATTATTTTAATTGCAGCCAACATAATGATGTGAGTTTTTTTGGATTCTTGGCTAAGGTGTTTCTTTGGTATCCTATTTAATTTTCAGACATAATGGGGAATAAATGTCGAAGTTTAGAATTTTAGGGGTATGTCTAATGAAACTATGTATTGTTGAATTTGCAGGTGGATATAAACAATTTGGAAGAATATATTTATTTTGTAGTTGACGCCACAGCGGGGGTGGGAATTAGGAGACAGTTGGAGACAGTTTATCCTGGCAGGACTGAAACAAACAGATGCTGGAGAAATTTTCCCAGGCGCCCTCCATGTTTCATGGCGGCCGCCCGCCATGTTTCATTGCGGGCGTCCTGGAAATTTTCTGTTTTTGCAGTTTAGTCACTGCAGTTTGATTTCTTTCAAATTTTAAATCAAAGTTTAATATTTTTACACCAAACCTTCTGCCTTATTTCTGTTTTTCCAAAAAAAATAGTTTTTTTAAATTTTTTGTTTTAAACATCACATTTTCATTGTGAATAGTGATAATCCGTAAACAAGCAAGAAAAACTACTTCAGTACATAATAATCCATTACATTGCCAAGATTACATGAAAATTGGAGGTACTCCATTGCATCTAGGCCGGCTTGCTTGGACAATTTCTCCTATCATGATTTGCTCCTTCCAATCCACATTTTCCACACTTCTGCGACATTGGGGGATCCAATATGTGATCATCTTCGCCTTCATGGTGAAACGACTCATTCATTCTTACATTGTGTTTCTCTTCCGGAAAAGACTCATTGATGTACACCTTCTCTTTCTCAATTCTATCCATCAAGTAATGGTACCGTTGGACACTAACACTACCAATAGCACCTAAACTTTGAAAGGCATTGCATAATGAACTATACCTTGCCGTTTGTGATTCAAAAACATTGACATGCACGGGATAGGCATAACGTAAAGTTCCCGAGGCTTTGTTGCCATTCATTGTCCACCTCACTTTGATACAATCTTCGGGGATTTGCATTTTTTGTTTCTTATTAAGGTAACGGATCGTGTGTCTACAAATCATCCTGGAATTTTCAAATTTCTTACAAGCACATGAAATTTTCACGTCTATCACAACGCATATAGTATAAATTTTTCTACAATTCTCCGACACCATGGACTTTTCTACTAAGTACATCCTAGGAAAAGATCTTCCATCATGTTTAACGCTCCTAACAATAAAAGATCCACTTTTTAGAAGCTCATTTTGAAATTGTTTAAACATCTCTTTTGTGTAAATCGTGGATGCTTGAGTCTCCAAAAAGAATTGTATAATAGTCCCTTCTTCTTGTACTCGGTCTCGTGGTCGGCTCCAACCTCGTTGAGATATTGTTTCTCCAAAGCCTTTTGTGAGTTCTCAATGAATTCTTTCAAACCGGTTGATGCTTTAACATACTCATCAAAAAAAGAATTCATGGACTCGCTTCTTGAAGTGGTAGTCATTCCGACGGAAAAAAATTGCTTGGTGTAAACATGAATCCATTTTCTTCTAATTGCATACATCTCATTTAGCCAAACATGATTCCCGAGACCGTACTTTTCAACCATCACCTCCCAACTAACTTCGAATTCGGTAGGTGACAACGACTTGTACACACATGAGTTAAAATCTTTCTTAAAATCCAGAAATCGAGTATACAAAGAAGACAACTTCTCGGGAAACTTTTGACTTATATGCCACGTACAATATGTATGATTTGTTTGTGGCATGACCGCGGCAATAGCATTTGCCAAAGCAATGTCTTGATCGGTAATAATCTTAACGGGATGTTTGTTGTCAGCGGCTTCCAACCATGTTTCCAAAATCCATTTGTAAATGTTTCTTTCTCGTCCCTTACAAGTGCAAATCCAAACAAGATGTTTTGGTAGTGGTGGTTCACACCCGTAATAGGTATAAAAGACATGCAATACCTATTAGTCCGATAAGTCGAGTCGAGAGTTACCACGTCTCCAAAATTCTTGTAAGCATTAAGCGACCGAGAATCAACCCACACCAAACCCCTAACACGATTCTCCTCGTCCACATCCACTCGATAAAAGAAATTTCCACCACAAGCTTCTTTCAATTCTCGTAGCAAAGCCAAACCACAATCCGCATCACCGGAATCAAACACCCGTTATCGAATGTCGCGTACAACATTACGTATGTCTTGACTAGAATAACCAAGATTTTGAATACCACCACATGACTCACTAAGATATTTCATTATTTTCGCGGTCTCGATCCCCGATTTGTGAAACAACTCAATTATCGATCGGGTAAACGAATCTATGTTATGCTAATGATAATCTAATCTTTGTAAGGTAACACCATGTAATTTGATTAAAACATGTGCTGTTTTATTAAAAAAAGAAATTTATATTCCTGCTGATAACTTGGCTATATACGCACGTATCAAATTTTCATGACGGTGATCACAAAACTCGATCTGCCTAGTTTATATATATTATATATTAGCTTATAATCTGTGCGATGCACGGATTTTTATATAATAAATTTTATTTTATATTATAATTATATTTTTATATAATCATTATTCACAATCTTTTATTTTCATTTTAATTTTAATAATTTAATATAAATTTAATTAATGATATGCATGGTTTAAAACTTATATTATAAAATTTTATAATAAATATGTCGTTGTTAGAATTTGAACATTGAAATTTTAGTAAATTAATTTAATCATATAATATATGGGTAAAGAGTTTCTACCTGACACTGTAGGAAACTTTTCTACAGTGTCGCCTTAAAATCACGATTTTGCTGCACATATGATATGCAAACTGATCGTTGAGAGATGGAGAAAAATACAGTGAAGTTAGATTTCAAAAAAAAAATCACTAATTCACGGGAAAAATCAAATTAAAAATGGAGGAAATTAGGTGGGATTGTGTGTGTGAGGGTGTATTCGATTTATGTGTGGTGCCCCTAGCGGGGCCATTGGATTAGATTAATCTATGACCCAGATTTAATTTAAGGCGATACTGTAGAAAAGTTTCCTACAGTGTCAGGTAGAAACTCTTTTTCCATAATATATTTAATTATTAGATCTAACGATTCTAATTTTTTATACAAAAAATTTAATGGTCATTATTCGTAGTATACAGATTTCTATTATATCGTAGTATACGGATTTCTATTATACTAGCTTATAACCCGTGCAATGCACGGGTTTCTTGTAATATATTATAATTTTTATTTAATATTATAATTATGTTTTTGCATAATCATTATTTTTAATAATTTTTTAAATTTTTATTTAATTTAATTTAATATACTCATGTTTATAGATTATATTCATGTTTCATTATTACAAACAATGTATACGATTTTTAATATATTTTATTAATAATTAGGAAATATGATGTGATATTTTCATGTATATATTAACGATTGTAAGATTTGCTGTAAATTAAAAAGGTAACGTAATAATATTAATGATTGAAAGATATGATAAAATTGATGTTTTTAAGTGTTTATAAAAGGTAATATGTTCAACTAAAAGTAAATGTGAAAAAGTAAATCAGTAATTACCATTAATTTTATTATATTAATTTGAAAAAGGCAATCGACTAATTACCATTAATTTTTTTATCTTAATCGACTAATTATCATTAATTATAACGTGTTTTAATTGGAAAGAAAATATTAATGATGGAAAGATATGATACGATTGATGTTTTTATGTGTTTATAAAAGGTAATATCTCGACTAATTACCATTAATTATATTATGTTATTATTTATTTTAGGTGTATTTATGTTTCTTTATAATGAAGGGTATATAAGTAAATTCACTAAGTACCAAAAAACAGGTACCAAAACTTTCAATGTTTCGGAATTTATATAGTAGTATAGATTTTGTTAGTGATAGATTTTATATGATAGTATTAATAATTGAAAAGTATGGTGTGCTATTTTGAGATTGGTTGAAGGGTAAATAAGTAAATTCATGAAGTACCAAAAAACAAGTACCAAAACTTTTCGGCTAATAAAATCTCTTGTCCACTTCCCTTTATCCATAACACCAGCCACCAGGTGTGTTCGGACCTCGTCTCCCACCCTTCCGAAAAATATACATCCGCGATGCAAGATCATCAACTTCTTTATGCTTATGAGTGCTCCTAATAATTATCTCAAACCCCACCTTACGACCATAATTTTTATAAAATAATTCCGCTTCTTGCAAAGAATCAAATTGCATACTAACACAAGGCACTTCATCATTCATATTTCCAAAAAAAGATCCAATATTAGCTTTATCATTGTCATGATCATCAATATCATCCTTTTTTCCAATATTAACATCTTCATCACTATCAATAATAATTTTTTCTTTCCCCTTCACATTAGAAGTATCACCAAAGTTTTTACCAACATTATCAACAACATCATCAGTATCATCAACATCTATTGTTTCATGAATTTCAACACTATTTTCATCAAAATGTTTACAATAAATTCTTTTATTTCGAACGGGAGTTACATAATTAAAGTCGTTATGATCACTAGAAGAGCTAGAATCATAATTAAATAAATAAGAACCATGAAAACACTAACCTTATTTTTTGCTCTCCAAAGATTAACAAAGAAGCTGGAAAAAAACTCTACAGTTTCAAAAAAAAAAAGGTTGGACACTTGGAACAAAAGGCTTGACAGTTGGAAAAACAGCTGGAGTATCTAATGCGCCCGCCAACAATGAACGATGCGTCAGGGCTTTATTTATTTTATTTTATTTAGAGATTAATTAATTAAAAACAAAGAAAAGATTAAATTCGAATTAAAATTCATACACACTCAATTAGTGGTAGTCACTAATTTTGGGATGACTGTCAACTCAATATCACTATTTTCCTATTTTCTTGATTTTTCAATAATTTTTAACTAGTTTGTGAAATATATTACAAAATTAATTAAAAACGAAGAAAATATTAAATTCGAATTAAAAATTCATACACACTAAATTAGTGGTAGTCACTAATTTTGGGATGTATATTATAAAATTAATTAAAAACGAAGAAAAGATTAAATTTAATTTAAAAATTCATACACACTCAGTTAGTGGTAGTCACTAATTTTGGGATGAATGTCAACTCAATATCACTATTTTCCTATTTTCTTGATTTTTCAATAATTTTTAACTAATTTGTGAAATATATGATAAAATCATTTAAAAACAAAGAAAAGATTAAATTCGAATTAAAAATTCATACACACTCAATTAGTGGTAGTCACTAATTTTGGGATGAATGTCAACTCAATATCACTATTTTCCTATTTTCTTGATTTTTCAATAATTTTTAACTAGTTTGTGAAATATATTATAAAATTAATTAAAAACGTAGAAAATATTAAATTTGAATTAAAAATTCATGCACACTCAATTAGTGGTAGTCACTAATTTTGGGATGAATGTCAACTCAATATCATATTTTCCTATTTTCTTGATTTTTCAATAATTTTTAAATAGTTTGTGAAATATATTATAAAATTAATTAAAAACGAAGAAAAGATTAAATTTGAGTTAAAATTTCATACAAATTCAATTAGTGGTAGTCACTAATTTTGGGATGAATGTCAACTCAATATCACTATTTTCCTATTTTCTTGAGTTTTCAATAACTTTTAAATAGTTTGTGAAATATATTATAAAATTAATTAAAACGAAGAAAAGATTAAATTCGATTTAAAAATTCATACACACTCAGTTAGTGGTAGTCACTAATTTTGGGATGAATGTCAACCCAATATCACTATTTTCCTATTTTCTTGATTTTTCAATAATTTTTAACTAGTTTGTGAAATATATTATAAAATTAATTAAAAACGTAGAAAAGATTAAATTTGAATTAAAAATTCATACACACTCAATTAGTGGTAGTCACTAATTTTGGGATGAATGTCAACTCAATATCACAATTTTCCTATTTTCTTGATTTTTCAATAATTTTTAACTAGTTTGTGAAATATATTATAAAATTAATTAAAAACGAAGAAAAGATTAAATTCGAATTAAAAATTCATACACACTCAATTAGTGATAGTCACTAATTTTGGGATGAATGTCAACTCAATATCACTATTTTCCTATTTTCTTGATTTTTCAATAATTTTTAATTAGTTTGTGAAATATATTATAAAATTAATTAAAAACGAAAAAAAGATTAAATTCGAATTAAAAATTCATACACACTCAATTAGTGGTAGTCACTAATTCTGGGATGAATGTCAACTCAATATCACTATTTTCCTATTTTTAATATAATTTTCACAAGAATACGCCCACCACGTTTCGTTCCGGAAGCTCGCCATGTTTCGTTACGGGTGCCCGCCATGTTTCATTGCGGGCGCCCGCCTTGTTTCATTGCGGGCAGAGGGATCAGGGGGATATCCCCCGGGGGCTGTGGAACGAGACCCTTTATATATATATATATATATATATATATATATATATATATATATATATATATATATATATATATATATGAAAGCTTGGGGATAGTAGAAATGTAAGTGCTCCAATATCATCTCATCATGTTGTATGAAACCTGTAGTAAAAGAGCTCTGTGTAATATAAACTGTTTAGTTTGAAACTGAAGAAAACAAACAGATTGCCAGCAAAGTTGATAGCCTTTTCATTAAACAAACGATTACAAATAAAGAAAGAAACAAGCGAACGTTACCTACAAAAAAGGAACAACTAAACCACTCTCCTACTTGCACTCTACCACTACAACCTTTATTTTCCTAAAAGCTCGACCACTCTACAGACCAAGTCAAGACTCCTATTAAAACAAATAAATGACCACATTATTTAAATCAAGTTTATATTAATTCCAACAAACTCCCCCTTAATATGAACTTGATTTTTTAATTCAACTCCTTAACTCCTAGCAACTATCTCATTTGTTCGAACCTGACCACTGGTAATGCCTTCGTGAGTGTGTCTGCACGCTGCTCCTTTGTTGTCACATACTTCACAACAATCTCTCTTTTCTCCACACACTCTCTAATGAAATGGTAGCGGATATCGATGTGTTTGCTCCTATATACCATGAAACACAAGGTTTTTTGCAAGGTCAATGGCTGATTTGTTGTCGATGAACAGCACCACCGGACCATTGAAATCATCTGTCACTTATCTAAGAACCCTTGCAAGCCATACGCCTTGACACGCTGCAGCAGTTGTTGCCATAAACTCTGCTTCGCAAGAGGATAATCCTACACATTTCTGCTTCTGTGAAATCCAAGTGATGAGATTATCATTCAGGTAGAAGGCAACTCCACTCGTGCTTTTCCTGTCATCTAGGTGTCTTCCCAAATCACTATCTGAGTACCCGTTCAACACATTATTTCCACTAGTTTTAGAATACACCAGCCCAAAATGCAATGCCAATTAAAAATGCAATGTCAGGTCGGATGTGCACGAGGTACCATAGTCCACCAACCATACTCTTATACTCTGTAGAATTCACTGGCTTGCCTCCTTCATCATTTGTGATGGTCAGTCTAAGCTCCATCGGGTACCTGGTTGGGTTACACTTTCCAATTCTAAATTTGCTAAGAATTTTCTTTGCATATGCGCTTTGTTTCAACTCAATGAATCCCTTTTTCTACTCTACTTCGATACCCAGATAATATGATAGTCTACCCAGGTCGTTCATTTCGAAATGGTTGCTCATCGCTGCCTTAAATTTCTTAATAACGCTGGTGCTTGACCCTGTTACAAGTAGATCATCTACGTAGACTGCCACAATTAGAACTTCCTCTCCTTCTCGTTTAGTGTAGACAGCGTGCTCATGAGGACACCTTGTATGACCCATATCTTCTAGACACTTACTTAGTTTAGAGTACCAAGCTCGTGGGGCTTGGCGCAGCCCGTACAAAGCCTTAATTAATTTGTAAACCATATGTCCTTTTCCCTCCTTCTCGAAACCTTCAGGTTGCACAACGTAGACCTCCTCACTGATTTCACCATTTAAAAAGCTGACTTGACATCTAGATGATGCAGCTCCCACTCGTTTTTTGCTGCAAGTGCTAAGAGCAGTCGCACTGTCTCCAGTCGAGTGACATGTGCGTATATTTCTTCAAAATCCACACCATATTCCTGAACATATCCCTTTGCTACTATTCTCGTTTTGTGCTTTACCACCTCTCCATTGGCATCCTTTTTAAGTTTAAAAACCCACTTCAACCCTATAGCTTTGTGACCTGGAGGCAAATTTACCAATTTCCACGTGTTATTCCTTTCAATAGACTCAATTTCATTTTTCATGGCATTCCTCCATTCTCTTTATTCATTGCTTGACTGTAATTGGTAGGTTCTTCGACACCCATCAACATCAATTCTTCATCCAGCTCAACCTCTTGGGTTTCATCATAGACTTCACTTAGTAACCTGAACTTACGAGGTGGTGTGCTTTCATCAGAGGTGTCCAGATTGCTTACTGAATGTACAGGAGTTTCCGCATCTGTTTCATCAGTTTGATTTCCTGGACTCCCGGTCTCTGCAACATGCGTCACTGGGGTACTGGGTTCTTCCTCGTCGAATCTTTCATCTACTACATCAATCCCAACTACAGTGAAGTACTCTTGTGAACCATTTGTGCCACCACTTCTGTTCTCCCACGTCCATGCTCTACTCTCATCGAAGATGACATCGCGGCTGACATGAATTTTCTTGCTTTCTGGGTCAAATAAACGGTAACCTTTAGTGCTAGGTTCTCTTCCCAAATGAACCAACATTTTACTTCTGTCATCAAGCTTACTCAGGTGAATACTTGGCACCTTTGCGTATGCTACACATCCAAATACCCGTATATGACCCACATGTGGTTTTTTCCCCATCCACATCTCATATGGGGTTTTGTTAGAGAGGGCACAAGTTGGTAACTTGTTCAATACGTACACTGCATTACGAACTACTTCTCCCCACATATGTGCAGGAAGTTTCATCTCCTTAAGCATGCTCCTTGCCATAGCCACTACTGTGCGATTCCGTCTCTCAACTACTCCGTTCTGTTGAGGAGTATACGGAGTAGTAAAGTGACGAGTGATTCCTTCATTTTCACAATAACTCATGAACATCTTTGAGCAGAACTCACCGCCCCTATCTGTGCGGAACGTTTTGAATTTCTTTTGAAGACCATCTTCTACTAGAGCTCTGAATTTTTTAAACTGTTCGAACGCCTCATCTTTGTTCTTTATCATATATACCCACATGTATCGATTGTAGTCATCTACCAGTAGCAAGAAATACCTATTACCTCCTGGTGTATTTGGCATTATAGGTCCACACAAGTTGCCATGGATCAGCTCTAACACTTTTGTGGCACTGAAACTTGACTGGGCCGGAAACTGAGTTCGTGTCTGTTTGGCCATTAGGTAGCCAGTACACACCTTTTTTTGACTTGCCATCTTGGGCATTCCATCCACCATATTCTGAGTATACATTAGATTCATAGCCTGGAAATTGACATGACCAAGGCGAGTGTGCCAAAGCCACGCCACGACCTTTGACAATAAACAGATAGAATCAACAGTATCTAAAATGATTTTATACAATCTATTAGCTGACCTCTTTACTTTCATAAGCAATCTTCCACCTTCGTCATGGACCCACAGTAAATCACCTTGTAGCACCACTCTATTTCCATTCTCCGAGAGTTGACCAAGACTCACGATGTTGTTGCACAAGCTTGGGATGTAGTACACCTCCGACAAAGACTTTGCTTCACCATTCTTGCTTCTGAAAGTGATTGTGCCTTTTCCTTCAATTTTCACGGTTGAACCGTCTCCGAATCTAACCTCACCTTTACCTCCTCATTCAAAGAAGTAAACTTGGACCTGTGGCCTATCATGTGGTTGCTGGTCCCGTTGTCGAGGTACCAGACATTAGAATTTCCCTGATCCTTCCTGATTTCAGTACTCAATTTTGGCGTCAATCCCTCCTCGTTCAACAACATCATACTTCCTTCCTCTTTGTCACGCTCTGCAAGTAAAAGGGTTGGTTCATCGTCTTGTGTCTGCACCATATTAACCTCCAACCTTGCCTCCTTTTCTCGTTTCGGTTTGTGACATTCAGATGCGAAATGTCCGAGAATGTCACAGTTAAAACATTTGATTCTGCTTTTATCTCTGAAGTTTCGGTTTCCTTCCCTTCCACGAGAACTTGTTCCACCACTGCGACCATTCTTTCCTTCAGAACCTCCCTTTCCAAATCATCTCTGCCACTCCTCCCTTGTGAGGAGTAACTATCCATCATTACTTTCCTTCTTCAGCCACTGCTCTTCCGTAAGAAGTAGTTGACTTTCACTGGATTCGACTTGTCCTCGAATGCGTTCTTCATGGGCCTTCAAAGACCCTATAGCTTCCTCTACTGACATACTTTCCACATCCCCAAATTGTTCAATTATGGATGCAATCTGCAAGAATTTGGGTGGGACTGCTCGAAGCAGCTTCTTCACGACATAGGACTCTTCAATCACTTCACCTAGTTCTCGAATCTTTTTTACCATACCATTGATCTTCAGACAAAAACCATCAAATTCGTCTGTGTCTTTCATCTTCAGTGCTTCAAACTCGGCTTTAAGAGTTTGCACTCTTACTTTTTTAACACGATTTGCACCAAGGCAAATGGTTTGAATGGCCTCCCACCCTTCTTTTACAGAACTCTTATCAGCCATAGAGAGAAGTATATCTTCAGGGATGGCCTGGTATATCAGAGCAAGTCCTATCTTGTCCTTCCTTTCATCCACCTTCACCTTAGGATCCTTGGGTTCCACCGCCTCCCACACACCGTGGGCTTGCATATAAACCTTCATCTTGAGGGACCACACTGTGTAGTTTCCTCGTGTCAGCATTGGATACGTCAGACCAACTCCCCCTTCCTTCACCTTGTTTGTTTCCGTTGTTGTGTCCTCAGACATGTTAGCGAACCTTTGCTCTGATACCAAATATAGTAAAAGAGCTCTGTGTAATATAAACTGTTTACTTTGAAACTGAAGAAAACAAACAGATTGCCAGCAAAGTTAATAGCCTTTTCATTAAAAAAACGATTACAAATAGAGAAAGAAACAAATGAACGTTACCTACAAACAAAGAACAACTAAACCACTCTCCTACTTGCACTCTACCACTACAGCCTTTATTTTCCCAGAAGCTCGACCACTCTGCAGACCAAGTCAAGACTCCTTTTAAAACAAATAAACGACTACACTATTTAAATCAAGTTTATATTAATTCCAACAAAACCAAGCAGCAGTTCTGAACTAAGTTTAGATAAAAATTCACCACTAAACTTAAATCAAGGTTCCTAAGGGCTAAGGTCATTTTTGGCCTTACCAGAACTGAAATAGCAAGGAATAATCACTTTGCTTAAAAGAAATTGAAGTGGAAAAAATTGTCAGAGACAAAAGTATTTGTTCATACAAGCTTGTTTCCCTCTTATTGCAGTTCATCATGTTTATAATTCCCATTTTCTTTCACACACTCAACCAATTGCTTCAACAAATCCCGAGTACAAGAACTAGCTGCTACTAGTTATGAAAATAGCTAAACACTTGGAATAACTCAAATGAAATCCTTAAAATAATTCACAAATTTGCTAACCCATTCCTCCATTCTTATGTTGTGGTTTTTTCTTTCTGCACTCCTGCCTACATTTATTAAGTGCCAATGTTTTCACTAGATTGGTCACTACAGTTGTGGATGTTGGTCCACGTGCTGATTGGGTGAAGATAAATGTAAGAGAGAATGTAAGCATGTTCGAATTATATGAGTTACTGTATGATTTATCTCATGTTTAGGTTTCTTCCATCTAAATTCTGACATCAAATTATGTAATTACGACAGATAGATTGTTCCGAAGTCTATGCTCTAGTCCCAGGTCTTTTGAGGGAGGAAGTATGTGTTAGAAAATGGAGTTTTGAGAGCATAAGTATTTTATGTTCTTGATGTTAATTCCGGATTTTAACGATTGCAAATTATTCCTTGCTATGAGGACTTAAATTTTCATATATGGGTCTAAGTAATTTTCTTAGTGAAATCCATAGATAAATAGAGTTGAAGTGGGTAGCTTGAAAGAGCTTGAAAAAGAGAATGTGTATTTGTCCCACATTGAAATAAATAAAAGGGGTTGTTGGCTTTATATAGAATCACACACATGGGTAGTTTACAACTACTAAAGTGTATGATGGTGCATGGTGTTACTGTGTGCTTCACGCGCGCACACACACACACGCGCCGCCACCGTCGCCCGCCTCGCCATGCCACGCCACGTCTTGTTTCGTCTCGACTCGGGTCGGGTCGGCTCGGTCGAAGGGCGACCTGGGCGAGGGATTTTATTTATGTGTTTAAATAATATTTTAATTAGAATAAATATATATTAATTGGGATCAGTACTTGGAATAAATCATGTGGAACTAGTCAGACATCTAATACTGATGGGCCAGATCCTGATGATGATCAAATACTGATGGACATCAGATCCTCATGATGATCAAATACTGATGGACATCAGATCCTGACGGATGAAAATCCTGATAGATCAGATCCGGATGTTGGGTCTTGGTCCTGGTCAAAATTTGATAATATATATATATTCTTATTAATTTAAATAAAACTGAAATGTGTGGATAAAATATAACGTAACTGTTACGATTTATTTAATTGAAAATCAGCTGTTACATCCGTTTTGATTATATTAAATCGACCGTTTCATTCTTATTAAATGGAATGGGGGTTACAATATTGATGAGGGTGGTATCAGTTACGTTTGGCCTCTCCTATAAATAGAGAGCTAAGCTGCTGATTTTAGTAGTATCACACCCTACATTCTCTTCTCCTCTCTACACTCTTTTCACCCTCCTATCCGTAGCTTCTCTGCTTGTGAGTTGTGGGTTTTCTGGCGACTAAGGTGCTAGTCGAAGTTGAGCTTTCTTATTACTGTGATCATATAGCTCGGAGCTGTTTTATCCTGGAAGAATATTGCCAGCATCCTGACATAGTGTAAGTGGGGGAAATTATCTCTTCAAGAGCAGTCAGGACTTCGAGCAAGGCCTGACGACTCAGCTGGTTTTTCTACTTGATTGATATACGGTTATAGCTATGGCTACTGGTATGTCTTCTATCTTTCCTTCGTTCTTACAGTTAGTGATATGTATGTTTCATACCTTCGTGTTTTGTTTCGTTGATTGTTTGCTTGGCCTTGACTTGTTAAATATGATATATTACTGCCTCTATGTTGCTGTTTTAGTAATATTTTCCAACATTCTTGAAGAGATAATTTGTTATATAGTATTTAGCATAATGGTTAACGAAACTATAGTTCCTCCTAGTGGTAGTTCTGTTGCATCTGTTGGGGTCATGGATTGGACCACTTATAGTTTCCACAACCCGTTGAATTAACTGGCTTGCCGGAGAAGTTCAATGGGGGTGTTGGCTTTTCTCGTTGAAAGAAAAGGATGAAGTTGTGGTTGACTGTAAAGGGTCTATGGCCTGTTGTGGAATATGAGAAGCCGGTTGTGGATCAAGCAAAGGCTGAATCAGTTAAGGGTTTTGCGAAGTGGGCTGAGAAGGATGGTGTGGCTAGGGTGGCCATTTTGGCTGCTGTAACGTACACCTTGTTTGATGTGTACTCCTCTGATGCCTACACCGCAAAACTCTTATGGGAAAAGCTGGACCAGACACATAATACTGACTCACAAGGTCTGGAAAAGTATTATGTTGCTAGGTTCCTTGATTTTAAGCCGGTGGACAATAAGTCCATGACTGAGCAAGTGCATGAGTTCGAGATGATAGTGCATGCTTTGAAGGAGTCCGGAATGGACCTCCCCGAAAAGTTTAAGGTGATGAGTGGGATTGAAAAACTCCCAAAGTCTTGGGAAGAGTTCTCTCTCTCCCTGAAAAGACAGAAAGGAGAGATCACCTGGACCAACCTTATGCTGGACATCTCGGTGCAAGAACAACACAAGTCCAAACAGGGACATGTGGTGCCCACTGAGCACGGAAGCTCGAAGGTGAATGTAGCAACTGTAGGACAGAAAAGGAAGGTTGTCTCTAAGAAGGGTAATAGTAATAAACCTAAGAATGACAAGGATAAGGCCAAGAAACCAAAGGCAAATAAACCATGTTGGTCTTGTGGGCAGGTTGGGCACTGGAGTAAGGACTGCCCGACAAAGAAAGCGAAGAAAACCAAGGTGGTAGCTCAAGTGAATGCTGTGCTTGGAACCTCAAGTGGGCCTGTAGTGAACATGGTTGTTGGTGAGGCTACGGCTTCTGAAACCAACATGGACCGGCATGTTACCTACAACCCTGTACTATTTTCCACTTATCTGTTAAATGAATGGTTGATTGATACTGGAGCTAATGTGCATATTTGTGCTGACATTAGTTTATTTGTATCTTATCAACAAAGTCATAGCTTAACAGTGACGATGGGGAACGCAAGTGCCGCTCAAGTACATGGAGTAGGAAACGTGGACCTGAAGTTTCCTTCGGGTCGTGTTCTATCCCTGACGAGAGTGCATCATGTTCCCAACATGCATAGAAATATAATAAGTGGAAGCTGTTTAGTAGCTAATGGTTTTGAAGTCTCTTTCAAATGTAATAAAGTAGTTCTTATTCATACTGGTACATTTTTTGGCAAGGGTTACTTGTCAAATGGTTTATTTGTAATAAATGCTGAGCCCGTTTTGGGTGCGTTGATTAATAATATTACTCCTTCTATTAACTGTTTTGAATCTTCAAATTTATGGCATGCTAGACTTGGTCACTTAAACTTTGGTGCTCTTAAAAATATGATGAACTTAGAGTTGATTCCAAGACATACCATAGAAAAGAATTCTAAATGTCAAGTATGTGTGTCTGCTAAACAAATAAGAAAACCTTTTCATAATATTGTTAGGGATTCAGGTTTGTTAGATTTAGTACACACTGATATTTGTGAATTTGGCGGTGTGTTGACTAAGGACCAGTTTAGATACTTCATTTCCATTATAGATGATAGTAGTAGACACTGTTATGTTTATTTACTTAGACATAAGGATGAAGCACTTAGTAAATTCATTATATATAAAACTGAAGTAGAAAATCAAACTAGTAAGGTACTTAAAAGGTTGAGATCTGATAGAGGTGGTGAGTATACGAGTAACTCCTTTAATGAATTTTGTGCAAGTAATGGAATAGTTCATGAAGTTACCCCACCATACACACCTGAGTCTAATAGGGTTGCTGAGCGAAAGAATAGAACTTTTAAATATATGATTAATAATATGCTTATTAATTCTGGGTTTGAAAGGCATATGATGTAGCCTATTTGTATTTCGAGGATACAACTCAACTTAAACAAGATTGTAATAGTAAATAGTATATAGACTGTCACAAGGAATCTCCGATTGTATTATCTGTCAGAAGAAAAAGATCAAGGTCAATCTACAGACTTGAGGAATTACTACATTGAAAGAAGTTCAGACATCTGATCAAGCCTCAGTGAAGTATTCGTTAAAGAAGTGGATTCATTTAAAGTGACAGAGATTTCTACAGTGACAGAGACAGTACAGAAGAATTATTAGAGAGAGAAGAAAGAGAAAAGAAAAGAAACCAGATTTTAAAGTCAATATATGAAGAATAGTCATTGCGGTTAGTCACTCATGAACCAGACAGTACATCGAGTGTCAACATTAAATAGTGGTTGTTTATCATTAATTTCAGTGGTTCAAGCTATCAAGACTGGTATGTTAAGAGAAGAAAGGAACCAAATCATAGAGTCAAAAATAAAGAAAAGCCGTTGGAGTTAGTCGCTCATGAACCAGACCGTGTATCGAGCGTCAACGAAAATTCGATGGTAATTCTTATTACTTTCAGTGGTTCAAGAAAAAGATTTTAGCTGTCAAAAGATTTATATTAATTCTCTTTTAATTAATATAATTATGTAATTGATTTAATTTAATAAATTAATTCATTCCGAATTAATTTATTTATTAAATTAATTATCATGTTAATTAAATTGTGAATTAATATATTAATCTATTATATTTAATTAATTAGTTTATTAATTAATTAATCATTATTCATTTAAATGATTAATTGATTAATCAAGTTAATTAAATTAAATACAATAGATAAAGAAAAGAAAAATCAAAAGAAAAAAAACGAAGAAACAAAACAAATAAAAAAATAAAAGGAAGTCAGCTTGTACATGTTATGGTCGACAAAAGAAAAAGAAAAGTACAGTAAAGACAAGCATGCATGCTAAAGAAAAAGGAATCAAAAGAAAAGATAAACAAACTCTGTCTATCACCTGCATGTTCTGTCGGCTGAGGTTTCACGCGCCTTTACAGCGCGTGTTGGCCACGCGCCTGGAAAAGGAGAAGAATCAGCCGCGCGTGTCCTGTACTCCTTGCTCCTGAGACTGGTCTTCTTTTACAGCAGTTCACCTTTTGTTTATAATCAATCATACAGCCGAATTATTTAATTTTAACAAGACAATCTCAATTGTCTTGCCGATTGTATTGGTAAGCTTGGATTGTCTTGCCCATTGTATTGCCTATTATCTTGGCAGTACAAATTGATTATCTTGGTGGTTTTGGATTGTCTTGCCGATTGTCTTGACAGTACAAAATTGATTGTCTTGGAAGAGCAGATTGTCTTGCCGATTGTCTTGGCAGTACAAATGAAAAAGAAAAGAGGCAGAGGACTATAATAATTCAAGACAGGCGGCCAGATCAACAGAACACACAGAACATAACATTCACAGACACAAACCCAGCTCAATTCTCTCTCATTGAAGAACAACACAGCAAGAGAAATAAATTTGTATAAATTCAAGTTCATCTTATTTTTAATATCTGATCCGATAGAACTTGTTTACTTGATACTCTTGTACTATTAGCGAGTTTTTACTCCTAATCTATATCTTGATTTTTATTAACAAATCTAGAAAAATTCATGTCGAATTTTCTAATTTGTTTTTATTAACTAGATATAAATTATGTACTGTATTTGTAACAAACCCCTCAAGTTAATATAATTTTATATTCAACTTGAATTTTGTTTCATTTAATTCCGCTCAAATTTGTCAAAATATAAATTAAATTTATCCGGACAAATTTCGATTAAACAGTACTGTTTGTATTCAACCCCCCCTTCTACAAACATATTGGACCTAACAATTGGTATCAGAGCCTATTGATTGATACACAAATCAAGATCCTATTTTTATTCAGTCAAAAATCCATTTCGAATTTTTAACTCACTTAAAAATTCATCATGTCTTCAAAAGTCTCTGTTAAGATTCCTATCTTTAATAAAGATAATTATGATATGTGGAAAAATAAAATGGAGCTGTTTCTTGATGTTACAAATTCTAAATATTTGGGTGTTCTGAAAAATGGACCTAAAATTCCTATGGTCATTGAACAACAAGTTGTTACTAATGGAATTGTTACAACACCTGCTAAAACCCATGAAAAAGACCCTGCGTCTTATACTCCTGATGAAAAAGAGGATGCAGGACTAGACAAGAATTTGAGACTCATACTATTAGATTCCCTAGATGATGTGATGTACAGTCATGTGATGAATTGTAAAACTGCAAAGCACATGTGGGAAACTATTGAGACTATTAATGAAGGAACTGATGAAGTCAGGGAAAACAGACTTCAAATTTTAATCTCTGAGTATGAACACTTTAGAGCTGGCCCTAATGAAGGCATTCAGGAAGTGTTTGAAAAGTATAACAAAATAATCAACAACTTGCAAATCCATGGCAAACAATATACACAAAAGGAGATTAACATGAAGTTTCTACTGACCATGCCTACTCACCTAGAACATAGGATAACTGCCATTAGAGAAGCCAGAGACATGAATCAAATTACTCTTGAAAGGCTCTTCGGCATTTTGAAAACCTATGAGTTGGAACAAGTTCAACAGAAAGAAATTCATGGTGAAGGTAGGGTTCCAAGTTCTTCTACAGCTCTAGTGGTTGAGACTCCAAAGGAAGTGGAAGCTAAGGTTGTTCAACCTTGCAGCGCTGACAAGGAACAGGTTGAAGTTGAGATTGGTCATACACCTGTCAGTCAGGATGGTGGAGATTTCTACTCATTGAAAGAGCTGGATCAGTTGGAAGATGAGTCAATGGCTATGATGGTGAGGCAATTCAGTAACTTCAGATTTAGGAGGAATCCCAATTTCAAGTTCAAATCTAACTACAATAGATTCCAGCGAGGAGGTTCTTCCTCAAGTAGCACAAGTGGTGGCTACCAAACTGGAATGGTATACAGAAGCAGGATTAGGTGCTTTAAATGTAATGAACTTGGACACTTTGCAACTGAGTGTCATCAACCTCAACAAGATGCAAGGAGAGAGTATGCATCTGGTAAGAAGAACACAGACACGGCCTATGTGGTACAAGGCAAAAGCTGGGATGACACAGACAGTGAAGATGAAGAAGTTGGAAATTTTGCGCTGGTGGTAAATGCTGATACATCAACTCCTTATAGTACTCCGGTAATTCTTACTGACACTGAGTTGATTCGTAGTCTTTATAATTCCTTAGATAATGCACAAACTGATTATAGAAGACTAGATCTGCTAAGCACTAAACTTGGCAATGAAGTGTCAGAATTGAAAAAGGTGCATATTAATCAAGATCAACAAAGAGATGAAATAACAATGCTTCATAAAAAGGAGAAAGCTATTCTAGAAGTTGTAGGCAAACAAATGGCTAGAATTACTGAACTTGAAACACAGGTCAGGGCTTGTTATATTTCTGTTAAAGTTTCCAAAGAGTTTTTTAACAATCAAGTTGTAGAACGAACAACAGGTATAGGGTATGGCTACAATGAAGCTGTTGGATCATTGGGCATAAATTCCCCTAACCCTGTTAGTGCTAAAGAAAGGGGAATACCACATGTACTCAAGAATGTTAAAGAACCTCTATTTAAAAAATCTGATGCTGGACCACCAGATATTCTTTCTATGGTTATCCAGGAAGAAATGAGAAATGAGGATAGTGCAAATGGCACAGTCTGTGTTAAGGCTAAATCTGTTAAGGACGCTAATCCAAAGAATGTTTCATCCAAGAAAGATGTCACAATCTTTGTTAAGGCTAAATCTGTTGAGGACACTAATCCAGAAAATGTTTCATCCAAGAAAGATGTACCTAAAGTGCCAGACAAGGTTGTTGAAACAACTAGTTCTTCTAAGACTGGATTAGGTGGTAACAAGTTGAAGCAGAACAATAACATGTCTAACATGAGTACCATGCCTATCATTGATTCTAATCATAAAGCATGTGGTGTTGTCAACTATATGTCTTGTGCTTTTAATGTGATGTCTTCTTACTTTAATGGTAATCATGCATGTGATAATAAGACTGCTCCTCGACAACATATGAACAGGAATAATGTTAGATCAAAGACTACTAGTCCTCCTTATGTTAGGAGAGAGACATTTGTACCAAAGCCTAAACAAAGTTTTATGAAGGCTGTTTACAAAGTCAAATGTCCAGTCAATGATATTGTTACTAAACAAACATGGATACCCAAGATGAAATCAAAGATTGTTAAATCTGTTTATAGGGTAAAATGTTTGTTGACTAATGGTGTTAAGATTAAGAATGTTGTTTTGCCTAACAAAGGCCAATACTTCAAGTATTCCGGACCCAGTCAAATTTGGGTCCCAAAAAGGGTTTAACTGTTTTGGCATTGCAGGGTGTGTAACAGGTACATCGTGTTATGTGGATTCTGGACAGTGGATGCTCAAGGCATATGACCGAAGATAGAGCCCTGCTATCAAGAGTGGTGACGGTATCTGGCCAAGTGGTTCATCCCTTGGAGACAACAGCAAGGGTATGACCTAGGGTCAAGGCTATTCAATAGCCAAGGATTGTTGTCAGTAATAAAGAATCTTTTACAAGATGAAGAGCCTACTGTTCGAGGATTAAGGAAAGAGAACTTATCTGTAGCTGACATGGAATCTCAGTCAAAGGTGAAGTCAACAAGGTCAAATCTAAAGCTTCATCAGACAGGAGTTCAGCTATGACATAAGGAGCTCTCTCACCTGAATGTCATATCAGGAGATTCTTTCCTGGAAATCGAATCAGTAAAGTAGACTGCCTCATCTGGAATTAAAGTAAAATAAAATTATGAGGCATGTCATAAAGAGAAGTCAAAGAAGCATCACACAGAAGTTCTACATCAATGATAAATGAAAGTGAGCATCCTAGCAATCAGCTAATGCTCAAGAGGATAATTTCCTTGGTTACTCAGTGGAGTCAACAGCCTACAGGGTGATTGTTATTAGTCAACAGAAGGTGATTGAAAGTCTTAGTGATGTTCAACGACTTCTAGCTCCCAGCTGTCAGTGGTAATGATGATTCAGATCCAAGCAATGTCAACATTGAGAATCTTCATGTAAACCCAGCAACAGCTTAGGGGGAGCAACTGAAGGATCATCTAGTCAACTCAACACCACACTGAAAGTCAAAGGACACTATGAGAACATGTCTGCCAAGACAAAGAGTGTTGACTCAATTAACTCTTTGTTCTAGTTCTTAGTATTTCTAATGGTGGAAGTAAAAGACTAACAGAGCTTTAAGTACTAATGATTATTTCTTTAGTCTTCTTTTAGAAGAAACTAAGAAAGCTACAAAAGCTCTGAAAGATCCAGGTTGAGTGATTGCAATGCAAGATGATCTCAATCAGTACAAAAGGTAGATTGAAGGGAAGCTGATATCTAGACCAAACAACAAGGCTGTATTTGGTACAAGGATAATCAGAAGTCTACCTGGATGATGTCAAGGCATTGTTATGAGGGACAAAGCCAAACTGTATGCTAGGTTACAATTTGATCAAACAGTATATTTGACAAGAAGCACCAGTGACAAGACTTGAGGATATCAGGCACCTGCTGCACATTCAAGATTATAATGGACATCTAGACCTACTGAATCTGGATGCTAGAGGAATGTGAACAAGTGCACTCCTGGTTGGTGAGATAATTGAAGATCTCTACAGGTTAGTATAAACTGGTATCATCACTCAAGCAAGCATGGAATACATGGTATGACACCCTAACTATAATTTAATATTTGGTATCAATCTTTAACAGTTGGTATCTTTTAACAATTGGTGTCATATTTATAGAACTCTCTACATCTTTAGGCACAAACATAAATGATATATATGTGCAATGATATCATGATTATATTATATGTTGGTCTACTAGCTATAAATTGGTATCAAGATATTTGCTGTAATCATCAGCTCATTATCTTATTCAATTGCTAATAGATCACTTACACACATATTTTATTCTCAATTATGCAAATGTGCATGGTCCCAAGTGGATTCTTGAGAATCTATTCTTGTAGTTATTACACTTGATTTTCAGATGTCTTAAGTTGGACCCAAATCTACGGAGATGGTACCCTAGAGACATCAGTTCTGACATGTTTTGCTACATAGAGACAGATCAAATGAGTTGTACGAAAGCAGGAGAACACAAGGAATCAATTTCATCTCCAACAACTCTGTGGAACACTCAAGGACTAAGCAACTTGCATAAGGTATCAATTATTTCGAGAGCATGTCTTTAGTCAAGAATAACTTGCAGATACGTTTACTAAATCACTTGATGAAATTAATTTTTCAAGATTGGTTTGTAAACTCGGGATTTTATTAATGCTATATGATTGTAAATCTCATCTGTTAAGTAATTCTTAAGTAAGCTCACAAGTTTTTCAACTGTCTGTATTGAAAGGAATTGTGAACTTATTTACATCCAGACCTCACACTGAAAATTATCTGTTGAATGATTGCCATGTGTATAATTGCAATATATTTTAGTGGTGATTATTTAAGGATAATTTAAATACTTAAATGCTAAAATCTAACTCATAGAGATTTAGTATTTAATTATTTATTTTGATTTATATGGGTTACGGACTTGAAGCAATTCAATTTAGTATTTGGTCTGTACCTTATATTTATTAAAATAAATAAACAACATAACTAATTTGGACCTAATCTGTATTGGTCTTCAATTAGTTGTCAGATGTTAATTCTAGTGAATTTTATCAATGTTCCATTTTCAGAAATTCACTATAATTAATATCATGGTTCTAACAATTGGTTGTACTGAAGTTTTAACTTATATCAGTTAATGATATTTAGTTAGAATTCTATTTACTAACTAATTGTGAGATATATTGGTATGTGTGAAATTACTTAGAACTCCTCTAAGCAATCATTGTTATATATTTTATAATTCACTCATATTATTATACAAGGTATAAAAATTCTCTAAGTAGAACTATGGATATTGAAATATCTAAAGTTACCATAGTTCAATTACTTTGAATAATTTTTATGCTTATTTGCAAGCTTCAAATCGCTTTGATAATAAATGTTATATACTATGGATCAAGGCGTATTGGACTTAGAAAATTATTTCTAAGATTGCAGACAAGACAATCTTGGTAATCAAGTTTTATTTTTAGAACCAAGATTGTCTACCAACAAACAGCTGTTAGGAGTTAACAATTGTTGTTATCGAGGAGTTGTCTTGAAGTCATAAGTTTAAAATGTTAATAATGATAATTATCCAAGTGATAGTGGTAGAAACAATTTTGTTATTGGCAATACCAATGTCACTGGAAAATAATCATCAAGTCATTCTCGCAATAACTCGAGGGAAGTAAACAAAGGATTCACTAGTCAAACACAACATCACAATGAAGAACAAGGTGATTCATCAAGATCCAACCTTCTCAAACAGTCTGTTTGGAATAGAGCTGATCATTGGTGATCCAGATGTTGGAGTAAGAACAAAAAGAGCCTCTCAGAATCAAGGTATAGAATCTAAGGAATCTAAGAAAGCACTTGCGAATCTGGAACAACAAGAAACATGGAAGTTGGTGCCAAGGTTTGAGCGCCAAGTAACTGGTATGACATTCTTTTCGAATTCTATCTTGTCATCTTTCTAAAAAGAATTGTCATAATCATTCTAATGTTTTAATCCATGTTTCTTTATTTTAGAATAATAATTTTCTCTAAAAATATTTTTCTCTAATTCTCCGGTTAGAATTTTTGAGGAAGCTATTTTTGTTGAAAATTTCTTTATTTTAAAATAACTGCCATATTTATGATAGTTTATTAAATCATATTTTCTCTCTAAATAATTTTCTAGTAGAAAGTTGTTTTGTCAGAAAATATATGGATTTGCTAACCTATTATAAATACTCTTGTATATACTTAATGTTTTTGTACATGTATTATAATTTTTTAAATGTTAATCTTATTTAACATGTTTTGTTTTTTTTTATTTTAGTCGTATGTCCGTTTATAGTTTAAGCTATGTAAATTATTAAATTATGTATAGTTTTACTATTTTTATTTGTTTCTATACTAATTCGAATTTGAATTTTTCTTTTCTTATAGTTTTTATTTTGTATAATTATTATGTATATTATTTCTTATTTTTAAATATTATTTATCATGTGTATATAAATAGTTTGTATAGTTTTTACAATTTAGTCACTATACTTTCAAAACTTACAAGTAGGTCACTGTACTTGGTTCTTTTGTTGTTCTTCTTATTAACACACACAAAACCTGCAGTTTAAGTATAAATCTTTGTTTTGTGATTGCTGTTAACAGATCTTCGTGTTAAGGACTTAACAATTGAACAATGTTGGTATCAAATTGGTATGTGTCTATACAATTGGTTAGGAACTAATGTTTGATTTTCAGGATCTAACGATTGGAAGACAAGACCTATCAAGTGCTAACAATTTCTAATAGTTGGTATCTATCATGCAGGACCTAAAACATGATAAAATAGTTTTGTTTGTATTGGTTTAAACATTAACATACATTGATTCGATTTTACCTGATGAGTTTAACAAGGTGATGTCTTCACAGACATTAGAAGGGAATCTTGATCTCAATGCTAAATTTATAGATCATTGTTTACCTTCTCAGAATTCAAATCTGAAAACCCTAAAAAGGGAAATTAGCAACTTGTAGATTATGACTCAGATTCGTCTGACGAGTCCAACGAGGATTTGGGATTTGCGAACTCCCATTGCACCACCACTGACCTGTCTTGAAGGGGTTATGGTGTTTTTTCCTTGCAGGTACACTAACGGATGTTGGAGCTATGAGTGATATGAGTGAAACACTAGTGAGCAAGAGTGTAAACACAGAGAGAAGTGAGACACTCAACACAAATGAGTGGAGAGAAGAGTGAAACACTTGTGAGGTACACTAAACACTATCACACACTCACAGTGAGGAAGAAAATGAAACTTCCTTTCTAACAAAGCTTTATCAATTGATTTCAATGTACTCTAACGATTGGTATAAATTGGTAACAATTTGGTATCAACTACTTTGTCAATTAGTTGAATGGAGGATTCCTCAACTAAGGGGGAGAGATATATTGAAAAAGATATATTCAAGCTTAAAGCTTACCTTAGTAGGATATACTCAACTAAGGGGGAGAAGTATTGGGGTACAAGTAAAAGAAGAGTGAGTTAGAAAGGGGGAGCAGTAAAGACTGTGCTTAGGATGAGAAGCAAGTCTAGTTTCTAAGGGGGAGCCTTAAATGAAAAAGCAAAAGAACTTTCATTTGTTATGAAAGTGGAGATATAAGGAGAATTACATCACAATACTATTCTATTAGTCTTTCAATGTACTATGTATAAAGGCTAAGTGGAAGAGTAGTAAATTCACCAGAAGTTATAGAAATGGTATTGATTCACCATTGTCTACATAGTAAGAACAGCTATTTTTCTTTAGTGAGAAAAGCTGTGTCAGAAATGGGAAGTGATTGTAAATCAAGAACTGCTGATAATCACCAATGTAAGATGTGAAGGATTATCAGGCAGAGATATGAAGAATCAGAAATGAAGATGAGTTATCTATTGAAGATCAGTTCAGTGCTAGAGGAACAATCATCTATCATTTCATCAACTGAAGATTCTGGAATTGTTAAATCTAAACCAGAGAAATTTTTTTTGTATTATTTACTTAGTTCTTAAAAGTTTTATCTTTTTCTTGTTTAAGTGAGTTAGTTGAGTTATCCTCTAGGTATTTGCTTGTTATTGTCTAACAAACAAATAGGGGGAGATTGAAAGGCATATGATGTAGCCTATTTGTATTTCGAGGATACAACTCAACTTAAACAAGATTGTAATAGTAAATAGTATATAGACTGTCACAAGGAATATCCGATTGTATTATCTGTCAGAAGAAAAAGATCAAGGTCAATCTACAAACTTGAGGAATTACTACATTGAAAGAAGTTCAGACATCTGATCAAGCCTCAGTGAAGTATTCGTTAAAGAAGTGGATTCATTTAAAGTGACAGAGATTTCTACAGTGACAGAGACAGTACAGAAGAATTATTAGAGAGAGAAGAAAGAGAAAAGAAAAGAAACCAGATTTTAAAGTCAATATATGAAGAACAGTCATTGCGGTTAGTCACTCATGAACCAGACAGTACATCGAGTGTCAACATTAAACAGTGGTTGTTTATCATTAACTTCAGTGGTTCAAGCTATCAAGACTGGTATGTTAAGAGAAGAAAGGAAACAAATCATAGAGTCAAAAATAAAGAAAAGCCGTTGGAGTTAGTCGCTCATGAACCAGACCGTGCATCGAGCGTCAACGAAAATTCGATGGTAATTCTTTATTACTTTCAGTGGTTCAAGAAAAAGATTTGAGCTGTCAAAAGATTTATATTAATTCTCTTTTAATTAATATAATTATGTAATTGATTTAATTTAATAAATTAATTCATTCCGAATTAATTTATTTATTAAATTAATTATCATGTTAATTAAATTGTGAATTAATATTGTTGTGGAATAAAAAGTAGGGTTATCGAATTGCGGCTAGGGTTCGTGAGCTTCGTGCTTTAATGGCTGCGCTTGCGTTATCGTGACCTAATTCGGGTCCTCACAAGATGCCTACGTATCTCAGAGTTGAGAATCAAGCCAAAAAACGTAGTTCTAGGATGAGGGGTCTGGCCCTTTATAGAGGTTGTGGGAGCCTTAGAATTATAGTAGGTTTTGGAGACTTGGTGGATAAGTCACCGTAATTGAGGAAGGTTCTGACTCCTTCCTTTTAGGAATTAGTTTCCATGTCGAATTAGGTGCCTTGGAGGCTACACAATATCCTGGGGATATTCTAGGACGTTCTTGGTTTCTAGAACGTTCCTGGTTTGTGGATCAGACCCATGTTAGAGATAGGCTTTTACCGGGCGTCCCCGGTTTGGGCCGTTCTTTTGGGCCTGACCATTAATTACGAATTTAGTGCCCAACTAGGGTTTCGGGCCATATTTACGGGCCAATAAATGTCACATTAATTATGTCTTTAAGGGTTATTTTTTACCCATATCAAATATATTAATCTATTAGATTTAATTAATTAGTTTATTAATTAATTAATCATTATTCATTTAAATGATTAATTGATTAATCAAGTTAATTAAATTAAATACAATAGATAAAGAAAAGAAAAATCAAAAGAAAAGAAACGAAGAAACAAAACAAATAAAAAATAAAAGGAAGTCAGCTTGTACATGTTATGGTCGAAAAAAGAAAAAGAAAAGTACAGTAAAGACAAGCATGCATGCTAAAGAAAAAGGAATCAAAAGAAAAGATAAACAAACTCTGTCTATCACCTGCATGTTCTGTCGGCTGAGGTTTCACGCGCCTTTACAGCGCGTGTAGGCCACGCGCCTGGAAAAGGAGAAGAATCAGTCGCGCGTGTCCTGTACTCCTTGCTCCTGAGACTGGTCTTCTTTTACAGCAGTTCAACTTTTGTTTATAATCAATCATACAGCCGAATTATTTAATTTTAACAAGATAATCTCAATTGTCTTGCCGATTGTATTGGTAAGCTTGGATTGTCTTGCCCATTGTATTGCCTATTGTCTTGGCAGTACAAATTGATTATCTTGGTGGTTTTGGATTGTCTTGCCGATTGTCTTGACAGTACAAAATTGATTGTCTTGGAAGAGCAGATTGTCTTGCCGATTGTCTTGGCAGTACAAATGAAAAAGAAAAGAGGCAGAGGACTATAATAATTCAAGACAGGTGGCCAGATCAACAGAACACAGAACATAACATTCACAGACATAAACCCAGCTCCATTCTCTCTCATTGAAGAACAACACAGCAAGAGAAATAAATTTGTATAAATTCAAGTTCATCTTATTTTTAATATCTGATCCGATAGAACTTGTTTACTTGATACTCTTGTACTATTAGCGAGTTTTTACTCCTAATCTATATCTTGATTTTTATTAACAAATCTAGAAAAATTCATGTCGAATTTTCTAATTTGTTTTTATTAACTAGATATAAATTCTGTACTGTATTTGTAATAAACCCCTCAAGTTAATATAATTTTATATTCAACTTGAATTTTGTTTCATTTAATTCCGCTCAAATTTGTCAAAATATAAATTAAATTTATCCGGACAAATTTCGATTAAACAGTACTGTTTGTATTCAACCCCCCCTTCTACAAACATATTGGACCTAACAGGGTTGCCTAAATACATGTGGGGAGAGGCTCTGAATACGGCTTTCCATATTCTGAATAGAGTCCCTCTGAAACACATGGATAAGACACCCTATGAGTTATGAAAGAGCAATAAGACTAGTCTTAAGTATCTTCGTGTGTGGGGGTGCCTTGCTAAGGTACTTGTCCCTGAACACAAGAGAAAGAAACTAGGTCCGAAGACTGTTGATTGTATCTTTCTGAGCTATCTTGAGACTACTACAGCTATGAGATTTTTAGTGTTAAAATCTGACATAGATGGTATAGTAGCAAACACGATAGTTGAATTTCGTGATGCTACATTCTTTGAGGATGTTTACCCTATGAAGACTGGTATGCATTAAGATACTTCTAATGAAGATCCTACTCACACATCGAGTTCTATTCCTGATCATGTGGAAAAGATGACAAATGTGGGGGCGGAACCTAGTAGTAGCTCTACTCCTAAGGAGATAGAGGAACCACAAAGAAGTAAGCGTGCAAAGGTAGTCAAGGATTTTGGAAGTGATTTTATCACTTACAATGTCGAGGATGAACCTTTAACTTTCCGACAAGCTATGGATTCTTCCGAGTCTAGGCACTGGAAGGGCGCTGTAAATAGTGAAATTGACTCTATTGTTTCTAACGGAACATGGGAGTTAGTTGATCTCCCTTATGGGTGTTCTACTGTCGGGTGCAGATGGATTTTTAAAAGGAAGTTGAACCCTGACGGCTCAATAGATAAGTACAAAGCTAGACTGGTAGCTAAGGGTTTTAAGCAAAAGGAGGGCATTTATTACTTTGATACATACTCTCATGTAGCTAGAATGACAACAATCCGAATGCTTGTAGCATTGGCTTCCGTACATGGTCTTATCATCCATCAAATGGATGTAAAGACAGCTTTTCTTCATGGTGAACTTGAAGAAGAGATTTATATGGATCAGCCTGAGGGATTTGTTGCATCTGGTAACGAAAGGAAAGTATGTAAGTTGATCAAATCCATCTATGGCTTGAAACAAGCTCCTAGGGATTGGCATAAAAAGTTTGATGAAACTGTGTTGCCGTTCAGTTATGATATTAATGAAAGTGACAAGTGTGTTTACACCAAAGTTATAGGTAGTGAGTGTGTCATCTTGTGCCTATATGTAGATGACATATTACTGTTTGGAACCAATATTGAGATTATTAACGAGACAAAAGCTTTCTCGAAAAGGCATTTTGAAATGAAGGATATGGGCGAGGATAGTGTGATTCTTGGTCTCAAGCTGACTCAATCAGCTGAGGGAATAACGTTATCACAGTCTCATTATATAGAGATATCTATACTTGACAAATATGGTTATTCATAGTATAGAATCGCTAGTACACCCTATAATCCTAAAGTTGCCCTTGTTAAGAATACTTCAAGAGTACCTGTGTCTCAGTTAAGGTATTCTCAGATTATAGGGAGCTTGCAGTATCTTGCTAACTGTACTAGACCAGGTATTTCATACTCTGTGTCTAAGTTGGCTAGATATACAAGTTGTCCAAACAAAACTCATTGGGATGCTCGTGATAGAGTACTTAAATATCTAAAAGGCACAATGTACCTTAGTTTACACTATAGGAGATTTCCTGGTGTACTTGAGGGGTACAGTGATGCAAGTTGGATAGCTAAGAAGTCTGGTTCCAATGGAGTGACTGGATACGTGTTCACCTTAGCAGGTGGAGCAATATCCTGGAAGTCGACCAAACAGACTATAGTAACTCGGTCTACTTTTGAGGCTGAGTTGTGTGCACTTGATGCCACGGGGACGGAGGCTGAATGGTTACACGGACTTATGTCTGTGATACCTGTAGTAAGCAGACCGCTTCCTGCAATTGCTATTCATTGTGATAGTAAAACAACTATCGACAAGATTAGCAGTAAAAAGTATAATGCTAAGACAAAGAGGCACATCCAAGTTAGACTAAAGTCTATAAGGGGTTTAGTGTTTGATAGGATTATAGCTGTAGAGTTCATAGGAACTCAGAATAATATAGCTGATCCTTTGACTAAAGGACTGGAACCTGCAGTGGTCCTTAAGTCAAGGTTGGGGATGGGGCTGTCAACCCATAATAGTTCATCATCAGTGGGAACCCAATGCACATGAGAGGAGATCCCTTGAATTGTATTCAATGTGGTAATAACAAGCTGTAAGGATGAATTGGTAGTACCTTTGCTACATAGATGATACTGTTGTATCTGAGTCTATCCCCTGTAAACCTAGAAGGTACTGACGCTGCTAGTAAGCAAGAGTTATTATAACTCTGAATGGGGTCAAGTCATTCGACGAGATGGTAGCAGTACATCTCTGGAGATGCCCAGCTAAGCGAATGTAATTTTGTGGTCGCAATTAGAGGAAAGGGTTATTCCTCGAAGCATTCGACGAATAGGATCGAGACAAGACCATTAATGTCTCAAAGCCGTAGATTGGCACCATAGCCTTTGACTTGTCGTCTATGGAACATGGTTACACCAAACGAATTAAGATTCAAGGTGAAACATTCCATCTGAATCCGGTAGCCATCGAAGTAGGGGACTCAGGAGGGTTCAAACCCGGAAGGGTACCGACTCTGAAAAACAAGTCATGATGAAAAAACCTGAAGCATTTTTGTATGGATTTGTGGGGGATTGTTAGAAAATGGAGTTTTGAGAGCATGAGTATTTTATGTTCTTGATGTTAATTCCGGATTTTAACGATTGGAAATTGTTCCTTGCTATGAGGACTTAAATTTTCATATATGGGTTTAAGTAATTTTCTTAGTGAAATCCATAGATAAATAGAGTTGAAGTGGGTAGCTTGAAAGAGCTTGAAAAAGAGAATGTGTATTTATCCCACATTGAAATAAATAAAAGGGGTTGTTGGCTTTCTATAGAATCACACACATGGGTAGTGTACAACTACTAAGGTGTATGATGGTGCATGGTGTTACTGTGTGCTTCACGTGCGCACACACACACGCAATCTAATACTGATGGACCAGATCCTAATGATGATCAAATACTGATGGACATCAGATCCTGACGGTACCAGATCCTGATGATGATCAAATACTGATGGACATCAGATCCTGACGGATGAAAATCCTGATAGATCAGATCCTGATGTTGGGTCCTGGTCCTGGTCAAAATTTGATAATATATATATATATATATATATATATATATATATATATATATTCTGATTAATTTAAATAAAACTGAAATGAGGGTGGTATGAGTTACGTTTGGCCTTTCCTATAAATAGAGAGCTAAGCTGCTGATTTTAGTAGTATCACACCCTACATTCTCTTCTCCTCTCTACACTCTTTTCACCCTCCTGTCCGTAGCTTCTCTCCTTGTGAGTTATGGGTTTTCTGGCGACTGAGGTGCTAGTCGAAGTTGAGCTTTCTGATTACTGTGATCATATAGCTCGGAGCTGTTTTATCCTGGAAGAATATTGCCAGCATCCTGACACAGTGTAAATGGGGGCAATTATCTCTTCAAGAGCAGTCAGGACTTCGAGCAAGGCCTGACGACTCAGCTGGTTTTTCTACTTGATTGATATACTGTTATAGCTATGGCTACTGGTATGTCTTCCATCTTTCCTTCGTTCTTACAGTTACTGATATGCATGTTTTATACCTTCGTGTTTTGTTTCGTTGATTGTTTGTTTGGCCTTGACTTGTTAAATACGATATATAACTGCCTCTATGTTGCTGTTTTAGTAATATTTTCCAACAGTATGGACCTTTACCAATCTGTTTTTTTTATGGTTATACTTTTGTCCTGATTTGACAAGGCACTCTGTTTCTTGTGACACTTGATGAGACAGAATATCAAATTTTCTGGTTAACATAATATTGATTTAGATAAATATATCGGTTCCTCTTATGACCTTCCTTTTATGCTTTTTTTACTTGAAAAGATGTAGTAGCACTTGATTTCGTTGGTTGTACTTGTGAATTCAGGAAGAGGTCATGTTTGGTTAAAGTAGAGTAGTTGCACCAGGAGCATAAACAAAACTAAAAATTGTATGAAAATTGAATCAAATGCATAATTAATTCATCTAAAACACAAAAATATAAGTAAATCTTTTCATTTATGCAAAAATGAATATGAACATCGATACTTTTGTATTTGCAAAAATGAATATAAACATCGATACTTTTGTATTTGCTAATAGACATGAATACCTATTTTTTAAAAATAGTGTACATAAACTTCGAGTGAAAACATTTAAAATTAGGATTGAGAAAGAAACCCATACATGGATCGACGGTGGGTAGTTTCACAGAGATGAACCTTGTCTGCATAATTATTTCACTTCTAGTTTCCACATCTTCATTCTTCTGATTGAATTTCTAATACCCAATATTGTTTGTGATATCGAGGGTGTTTCGCATTACTTAAAATAAGTTATTTTTGACTTAATGGAGGTGTTTTTAACTTAAAGGAGAAAGTAAAATTGTTTACTTTAAGTTGAATGAATGTGTTTGGGTAATTTTACTTAAAGTTAAATGGGGGTTTAATAATTGTGACTTAAAGTGAAATTTGACTTAAAAAAAAATTTAAAATTCATAATATTTTAACTTTACAAGAGTCCTGAAACAAAAAAATAAAAAAAATTGGATAAGTCATAAGTCAAAAGTACCTAAAAGGAACTTATGACTTAAAGGAGTTTTTTAACTTAAAGCTCAGCTTTAAGCAAGTTACACAAACAGAGCATTTTTAACTTAAAGGAGCTTTCTCCTTTAAGCTAGGTTACCCAAACAGGCTGATCATCTGTTGGTGGATTCAGATTAATGTGAAATCAAATCCAGAAGGACGGCTTGTCATAACGGGTCAACCTGAGCATCATGATAAGACGTGGGGGATCACAGCCTTCCAAAAGGTTAGTCTCAATTCTTCCTCCATGAAATTGAAAGGGTGGTGTTAATTTATAGTATGATTCAAGCAACATGGAAGTCAGTAAGGTACTATACTTCATAATTAAGTGAAGTACAAAAGCTGTTGTTTCAAATTTACACAAAAAATTGGGCAATGTTTCCATTTATGGTCTTATGTATCTATCCCATTGGTACTGATTTTGGTGTTTAATATGAGCATAATCCAATTAATTGTATATCATTCATTTGTTCAGAACTACTAGCCATTTAAACATGAAACTTTATGTTACATATATGTCCTGAATCTGATGACCAACTTCTTCAGGTTATCAGCTTACCTGCAAGAATTGATCCAGTTCAAACATTAGCAGTTGTTACCTGCATGGACAACTTTTTGTTCGTATACCATCTGAATCATCCATGTAAATCAGAAGCTTGACTACTCTGGTATTAGGAACTTGAGAGCCTTAACAATTTTATGGACTAATTCTAGTTCTAGTGACAAATCCTCAAGATCAATGTAAATTATTTCTCTTCTGTTTATCATCTTTCTTGCTTCCGTTATAACAAATTGGTATCAGAGCTTTGGTTGTAGTTGCTGTGTTTTTTCGAAAAGAAAATTTTCGCCGGAATTTTTTCAAGCTCGCCGGAGAAGACGACACTGTTCAGGCGGAGTTACTGTTCATTGCCGGAGAAGATGACACTGTTCATCATCGGAGAAGATGACACTGTTCATACGGTACTGTTCATACGGAACTGTTTATACGGTACTGTTTATACGTACTGTTCATACGATACTGTTCATACGGTACTGTACATCAGGCACTGTTCACCGACACTGTTCACAGTACTGTTCACGGGCACTGTTCACGGTACTGTTCACGGTACTGTTCACGGTACTGTTCACGTATACGGCACTGTTGATGTGTACGACACTGTTCACATATACGATTCTGGGAGAAAGATGTCTGGTGGTATTAGCGTTAAGGTCGACAAATTTACTGGGAGAAATAGTTTCAGTCTGTGCCAAATCAAGATGCGTGCCTTGTTAAAGCAACAGGGGCTCTGGGCGCCGTTGAACACAAAAATGGTTGCTTCTGAAAGCGCTGAGATGGGCAGTCTAGAAGAAAAGGCACATGCAACAATTCTGTTGTGTCTTGCAGATGATATTATTACTGAAATTGCGGAGGAGGATACCGCGTCTGGTTTATGGTTAAAGCTTGAAAGTCTCTACATGACAAAGTCTTTAACAAATAAGTTGCTTCTGAAGCAACGTCTGTTCAGTCTGCGAATGCAGGAAGGTATGCCTCTTCGAGATCACTTAGATCAATTAAACACAATTTTATTAGAATTGCGTAATATTGATGTTAAAGTTGAAGATGAGGATGCTGCTTTGATTCTGTTAGTTTCTTTACCATTATCGTACGAGAACTTTGTGCAATCATTTATTGTTGGTAAAGATACTATTTCTCTAGAGGAGGTTAGATCTGCTCTTCATTCTAGAGAGCTGCGCCATAAGGCGGCTGGTACAGGTGCAGATAGTCAGGCTGCTGGATTAATAGCCAGTGGGAGTAATGGACATGGAAAGTCGGGGAAGAAATCAGTTCCTAAGGGTCCAAAACCTAATGATGTCTGCAATTACTGTAAAGAGAAGGGACACTGGAAATCTGACTGTCCCAAGAAAAAGAAGCAACATGATGCTGCTGCAGATACTGCTGCTGTAGCTGATGCTACTTCTGAAGAAGATATTGCTCTAGTTGCTATCAAGGACACGCATCACTCTGATGTGTGGATTCTTGATTCTGGAGCGTCTTATCATATATGTCCGCGCAGGGAGTGGTTTACAACCTACGAGCGAGTAGACGGTGGCAAGATTTCTATGGCTAACAGTTTTGCTTGTGAGACGGTTGGAATAGGCTCGATTAAAATTCGGACAGATGATGGTAAATTCTGCACATTGAATGATGTTAGGCATGTTCCACTTATGACAAAGAATCTGATATCTTTGAGTATGTTAGACAGCAAGGGTTTCAGTTTTCAAGGTGAAGGTGGAGTTTTACATGTCCGCAAGGGTTCTAATGTGGTTCTGAAAGGTGTTAAACGTGGTACCTTGTATCTTCTTCAAAGTTCTACGTTATCAGGTTCTGTTGCTGTCGCATCCTCGGAAAAGATTAAGAGGCTACGAACTGATAATGGTCTGGAATTTTGCTCATCTAAGTTTGATGAGTTCTGTAAGAATGAAGGGATTTCTAGGCATCATACAGTCAGGGATACACCGCAGCAGAATGGTGTAGCAGAGCGTATGAATCAGACACTTCTGGAGAGAGAAGGGATTTCTAGGCATCATACAGTCAGGGATACACCGCAGCAGAATGGTGTAGCAGAGCGTATGAATCAGACACTTCTGGAGAGAGAAGGGATTTCTAGGCATCACACAGTCAGGGATACACCGCAGCAGAATGGTGTAGCAGAGCGTATGAATCAGACACTTCTGGAGAGAGAAGGGATTTCTAGGCATCATACAGTCAGGGATACACCGCAGCAGAATGGTGTAGCAGAGCGTATGAATCAGACACTTCTGGAGAGAGCTAGGTGCATGTTCTCTAATGTTGGACTTACTAGAAGATTCTGGGCGGAAGCAGTTAGTACATCAGGTTATCTGATAAATCGTGGATCTACGATTGTTTCAGAAAGTGGTGGTGTTGAGAAACAGGTGGAGCAGGAAGTCACTCAAGATGAGAGTGAACCACAACAAGAAGTTCAACAACCACAGTCAGAATCAGAATCATCAGTTTCAGTAGCGAATCAGCACAGTTTGGCTCTTGATAGATCAAAAGAGCTAATTATGGCGTGCCTCCCAAGAGAATTGTGGTGAGCAAAGTGGGTACTGCTGATAACCCAGCTGATATGCTCACCAATCCGGTTCCACATAGCAAGTTTCAACATTGTTTGGACTTGCTAAATGTTCGGAGTTGTTGATTGCCCTTTTTTAGGGCAAAATCTGAGGCAGAAGAGTTTTTTTTTTTTTCTGGTACATCTGGCATTATTATGGTGCATCCGGTACATCTGGCATTATTATGGTGCATCTGGTACATCTGGCATTATTATGATGCGTCTGGTACATCTGTTATCTGTTATTTGTGAGAGGATTCAAGTCAAGGTGAAGAGTTTTATATGGTACATCTGGCATTATTATGATGCATCTGGTACATCTGTTATCTGTTTTCTGTGAGAGGATTCAAGTCAAGGTGGAGATTTGTTAGTATGACTTGAATTAGGTAGCCGCCGGATTTGACTGCGGCGGCCGCCGGCTACTGTTCCTCCGGCGGGCACAACAGAATTGTTGAATGTGCCTTTTCTTCTAGACTGGCCATCTCAGCGCTTCCAAAAGCAACCATTTTTGTGTTCAACGGCGCCTAGGGCCCCTGTTGCTTTAACAAGGCACGCATCTTGATTTGCCACAGACTGAAACTATTTCTCCCAGTAAATTTGTCGACCTTAACGCTAATACCACCAGACATCTTTCTCCCAGAATCGTATACGCGAACAGTGTCGTACACATGAACAGTGCCGTATACGTGAACAGTGCCCGTGAACAGTACCGTGAACAGTGTCGGTGAACAGTGCCTGATGAACAGTACCGTATAAACAGTACCGTATGAATAGTGTCGTCTTCTCCGATGATGAACAGTGTCGTCTTCTCCGGCGATGAACAGTAACTCCGCCTGAACAGTGTCGTCTTCTCCGGCGAGCTTGAAAAAATTCCGGCGAAAATTTTCTTTTCGAAAAAACACAGCAACTACAACCAAAGCTCTGATACCAATTTGTTATAACGGAAGCAAGAAAGATGATAAACAAAAGAGAAATAATTTATATTGATCTTGAGGATTTTCAGATTACAGATTTCAGATGCTCAGATCTCTCAGATAATTTACAAGAGAAATATGGATGTCTATTTATAGACTAAATCTAAGGGGTTAGGTGTGGTTGGTGGCCGCCGGAGGAACAGTAGCCGGCGGCCGCCGGCGGCCGCCGCCGCAATCAAATCCGGCGGCTACCTAATTCAAGTCATACTAACACTAATCATAGCACAAAGGAGGTCTTTTTTGTTTGACCACTTGCCACCCCTGTAGATTGATGGTTTTAAATGTGACTCCATGCTCTTGAACCTTAACTCCTGTTTTATGACAACCAAGCACAAAGAAAAATCTTTGGTTATCTCATTTGTTGCATGAGACTAAAATTAGCCTCTATTACCAACACCAATCACCAATGTACTTCGGCATGTATCATATACCACAATTTTTTTTCCGATTTTATTTGAAAGATATGGTGATGAAAATATCCTGCGCCGAGCAAAACTATTTTTTTGTGACAAACCTTGTTGCAGGTAGTCATCAGTTCTGTAATTTTGATACTTTAAATCTTCAATTAAGCAGTTGTTTTCTCCTGGCCAGCAATTTTTTTTCTTTTCAAAATTACAAGTTACAAGTTACAACCTTGCCTGCAGATCAATTCATTGTTCGATAGGAGGAATAATGGTACTACTGTATCCCAAGAATGCATATATACTGGGGGAGAGGGGGACGAATATAAAGTAAATACATTAACGTATAACACAAACCAAAGTTGATGATCAAGCTAATAATACTGTGCATAATATTATATTAATGAAATTCATAACCAATCAGGTACATCCGGTTTAAGAAATGTTAACATCAATCTCATTTTATATAAATAAATTTCATATACATGGTCTTGAACCTACGAAAGAGATACATGTTCTCCTGCAAATCAGCATTGATCTAGCCATCTGAAATATACTACAATATGTAATGCTCTTCCAACTGTATGAGAGAAGGAGAAAACACAACAAATTTGCCTAGCCTCTTTTCTAAATGAAGTGATCAGAGGCCATCTAATAATTACCGCAGGAAAAAATTAAAGGCCAA
Source organism: Saposhnikovia divaricata (assembly GCA_036435485.1). NCBI lineage: Eukaryota > Viridiplantae > Streptophyta > Magnoliopsida > Apiales > Apiaceae > Saposhnikovia > Saposhnikovia divaricata. Next base: position 67,017,319 of record CM071598.1, read on the forward strand.
GAAAATTTGATTTGCTCTAACAGCTGGGTTGCTTGCCAGGTTGATGACTTCGTGGATGAAGATGATCTAGAATGGAGGCCTTGATGCAGCATTACTTGCACCCCATCCACTCACATCAGGTGGAAATGCGTAAGTGCTGTGAGCAGGAGTAGGAGCCACATTAAACAAAGGAAGACCGCCGGCACCCCCTGTCACACCAGATGACTGGGACGCCGAGGCCTGAACTTGCTGCACAGTATTCTCCTCTGCTGCATGATCCTCCACTGGTAGACGTTCGAACACAGCATTAGCAAATGAAGCAGTCACCAAAACAACCCTTTCTGTTGCAATCAGCGGACCAACAATATTCCCTCCAACCACCTGTCCTTGTCCACCAGACAAAAATATAGATAAGCCACCGGCTCCTGGAGGGGCAGGTGGCGGAAGCACGGTTCCAGTAAGCGAAAGGATCGGGAAAGCGCCCCGCAAAGTCACAACGCTCCCGGATGAAGAAGTGGGCTGGCGTATAGTGACATTTGAAACCGTGCCACTCCCACTAAACACACAAACCCCTCTCGCTCTTCGCGTTGCATAGTCGTTGAGGCTCCCCATTATGTCAGTACCAGCAGCGACCTCGAGCAGGTGCGATCGAAGGGCATTGGGGCTGTCACGTGTGACAACGATAGGTGGCTTGGGCTTGTTTTTGGAGCCAGGAGGGCGGCCTCGTGGACGCTGATTGGAGGAGGAAGGACCAGCGCCTCCCGAGCTTGCAGGGTTGGACTTGTTATCGGAATCAGGTTGATCTTGATTGTCCGGAGGAGACAGAAGTTGCTGCACATATCTAGATGAAGAACCTCCTCCTTGGTTATCATTAGTATAACCTTCCATTGGAAGGTGTATTATTTATCCTTGTTGATCTAAGAAAGACTTTTTTTGGTTCCACTACGACTTGAGACTTAAAGAGTTGAATATTTATATATCTAGTCTACACAATTATATGAGTATTCAACAATCTCTAAGTTGACATTCTTAACTGAAGCAGATAAAGTAGGCTAGGGGAGAAGATGAGCTAGGAGTAAGTCGTAGTTAAATCGAGGACTAGGTTCCAAATTAGAGATGAGACTGCATACTCACATGTCGGTTACAAAAGTAGTAACATCAAATGTGTAGCTACTCTCATCATATATCCATTATGCATGCGTTACATATTAACATCTGAAAGAATAAGTTTTGATGTAACTGCACATTCCTAACAATATCTAGCGCTACAAGAAAATCGGCCTTTTCCACCAAGACCAAAATTCAACCTTACGGATAGCAATAAAAAAAAAAGAAGTTGCGATACCAGTAAGCTATTTAGTTAGCGAGATTGCAAACATAAGGGTAGAGACATTAAAGACATTGAAATATGTAGGTGGTGGGAGGAGGGACGGGTGATCGTAAAGATGATAAAGAAGAAGCAAGCTAGAAAGTTTAATTAAGAAGATGGATAAAATATGAAAATATTACTGTTGCTTTATTCATTGCATGTATACGATGCTTTATAGTTTTGTCCTCAAGTGCGTATGAGCGTAATCCATGGTTTGCTGTTTTAATTATTAAAAGAAAAATGCGGACGTATCAAATTGAGTACCAAAAATTGTTATCAAATGATTTGACATTATTTTGATTGGTTATAATTGTAATGGGTCCATCAGGATCATCCAATTAAAACATCCCAAAATTCCAAGTAACTAGCATCATGTCATTTAGTAACAAATTTTGATACTCAAACACTACTATTATTAAAATTTAGACACCATTGTATGTTTAAAATTTAGACAACATTGTATGTAACATGGCCTTTTGAAAACAGAGATATATAGTTAATGATCGAATCAGGCTGGTTTCGGAACTAATCTCGTAATTAAATTAATATTTAGTCGATGCGCAATTGATACTTTATTCTCAACCGCCGGAATTAGCTTTAGGGGATGACAGCAGTCCGCACTAGCTTGGGTGATATTTTTGCAAAGCAAAATAGCTCTAACATCTTATACATGAAACTTAAACTAATATAACGGTAAATAAATGTAGAGGGGAAGGATGAAGAGCCTCTTTGATTCTAATACAAAGTTACTAACAAATGTAGAGGGGAAGGATGAAGAGCCTCGTTGGCTCTAATACAAAGTCACTAACGAGCTCTGACTGGGTTAGTATAAACCTTATCCTAAATTGCAGGGATGGAGGTTTTAATTTTCCTCCTATACATAAATTGTTAGGATAAATATATGTAAATTATAAGGTGCGGCATATTAATACATTTATAGTGATATTATTTGAAATTTGTATTATTTGATACGGCATATTAATTTGCTTGTATAGATGTGATCTGAATTTTGTACGGTTTGGTACAGCATATTGATTTGCTCGTATGGATATGGTCTGATCTTAATTTTATACGATTTGGTACGGCATATTAATTTACTCATGTAGATATGATATGAATTTTGTGCGATTTGGCAAATAAAAAATTTTGTAATGTAGTAACAATAATAATAATGAAGTATCAAAAACTTTTAACTTCAAATTTATGAACTGTCTTTGTGTAATAAATAAAATTTTTAATAAAAATTTCAAAAATATTTTAATCAAAAACTTGTGACCGATATTAACTCAGAATTTCAAAATAGTAAAAGATCTCACAATTTTTTTGAAAATAGTGTATTGTTATCATATTGAAATTCAAATTTTCAACCGCTAAATTTGAAATTTGGTAGAAGTTATTTTATTGAGCATCTTTTTCTATTTTTTTAATATTATATGACAAAAATATTACTCATGTGTACCACAAAGAAATTTTACTTTTAATATATAAACATTAGTAGTAATACACTTAAAATTAAAATTTTAACTTCCGTAAACAAACATATACGTAAACGGGTCGAAGTCACGTGCGAGGGAAGAAAGAAAATGTGGAAATTGTCGGGACATCAGAACTTGGTCAACTACGGTCCGGTCCACCCTATCCTTTTTTTTCTTCTATCTATAAATCACCCAGACGGTCGGGCCCAACTGCCACCTGAGCATCACCCCTGCTATTATCCAACTCCATGTGTGAACTTAAAACTGTCTATGTCCTATTCTTTCCGTCCCACTGAATTCTACCCGTTTGATTTGGACACGGAAACCAAGAAAATATATAAAAAATTAGTAAAGTTAGATGAAAAGTAATGGGATCTATCAATATTTAATAATAGCAAGATTGTAAAAATCGGAACTCGGTTCGACTCGGTTTTGTTTTGGAAAAACGAGTAATCAGAAACTCAGAGAGTATTCGGAATGAGTACTCGGAGAACAAATCGGATATTCTTTTTTTCATATATTAAATCCATTCATTTAAATTTCAATGTTCATGTGTTAAAACTTAAAATTTAACGATATCATATATTTTATATGTATACAGAGGCGATCTTACGGTGTGGAACATATGCGATCGTACAGGGCCTCCCAGAATTAGGGGAACATTTTTTAAAACTCAAGTCTATATAATTATAATATTTATACAAATATATTTAATTTGTATAATAATATTCTATAATTTTTTTAACAAAAAATATAGTATCATTGATATTTTGGGTTATTTCAAACGATTTGGTTGTTTTAAAATCAAGTGAATAATTTCTAGTATAATTTTCATTATTTTATTTATAAGAATTATATTAATAATTTTATTACAGATGCATTTATTTTTATTAATTATTACCGATGCACTTAATATATATTATGCACAGCCCCTCTAAACTTCAGGACCGGCCCTGTATGTATACTAATAATATTATTTAATAATATTAATACTAATAAATAAATTGTAAAAATCTAAGTAAGTCAAACTCGATTTGATTCCAAAACTCGGAACTCGGATCGGACGAGGGGTTAAAAACGAGTACTCGAAATGAGTACTCGGCCGACTCGGTGATTTTTAGAACACTGAATAATAGATTTGAGATAGTGGAGGAAAGTAGTGGATGTTATAGTGTTTTATATTATAGATTTGAGATAGTGGAGGAAAGTTAGTGAGTATAATAGTGTTTTTTATTATTAAAATTTTACTATTTTTAGAATGGGTAGAAGTGATAGGACATCCCAAAGTAATAAGTGGATAGAAATGAATGGGATAAAGGAAGTAACTCGTAAACATAACAAAAAAATGTATGAATTAATGTGGTTAATTGTATGTAAACCAAATTTCTAACCCTTGACCTTGATGTTTTAGAAGAATTGTTAATTTAATATGGAATATTTAATAAGAATATGAAAGCGTATCATTCCTAATATTCTTAATATTTTACTCCCTCCACTATTAATGGTTTAGATTACTCCATCCGTCCCAAAAAGATTGACATACTTTTCTTTTTAATTCGTTCCAAAACTAATGAACCTACTATATTTACTATTTTGGAATAGTACGAAAACCAAAATAGCTCAAACAAAATGGGAAGGAGGTAGTATTTTATAAAAACCAAGGAGTTGCTTTTAATACCCTAGCATTAACTATAATCTTTTTTTTACTTATATGCCCTTAAAACTTGAACTGTTGGAAACAAAGTGTAGCTTAGATGGGGATATTTGATGGAAAACATGACATTTAATGTATACTAAAAATGCAAAGCGTCAGATATAAGGAACAATTGCATAAGTCTATAATGTCTAATATATAGGAATAGAGGAAATAATAAGTGCTCGTGATCCATTTTTCGACTCATAAATATATTTTCGAGTGAGGAAAAATATTAAAATCTTAATATAAGAGCGATTCGTTACTTAACAATATTAGACTTTATTATGTGAATACTCTACTATCCGGAGCAAGAGTAGAGAAACTGATTCAAGAACTCCCGAAGATAAATAAAAAATGGATATTGGTCCATATCATGCAATGGTTAATAAATTATTTGTTTGCTAAAAATTATCATAGATACAAAAAATCTAAATTTAAGGAATTAAGTACAAATAGATCGACGTGATTTTCTTGCATTCATATTAATTTCCATGAATAATGATTTATTCATCGATGATCAAGAATTAGGACCCATAAAATAAGAGCAAGTCCAACAGCTTTCCTATATGAGTTTTTAACTTAGAAATTAGGGAAATTTGATACAAAATAGTGGTCCAACAGTGTCTTAGTGGTTCTCTAAAACACTATAAACAACTAATCATTCCCTATGTTAGGCATGTTCCACTTATGACAAAGAATCTGATATCTTTGAGTATGTTAGACAGCAAGGGTTTCAGTTTTCAAGGTGAAGGTGGAGTTTTACATGTCCGCAAGGGTTCTAATGTGGTTCTGAAAGGTGTTAAACGTGGTACCTTGTATCTTCTTCAAAGTTCTACGTTATCAGGTTCTGTTGCTGTCGCATCCTCGGAAAAGATTAAGAGGCTACGAACTGATAATGGTCTGGAATTTTGCTCATCTAAGTTTGATGAGTTCTGTAAGAATGAAGGGATTTCTAGGCATCATACAGTCAGGGATACACCGCAGCAGAATGGTGTAGCAGAGCGTATGAATCAGACACTTCTGGAGAGAGAAGGGATTTCTAGGCATCATACAGTCAGGGATACACCGCAGCAGAATGGTGTAGCAGAGCGTATGAATCAGACACTTCTGGAGAGAGAAGGGATTTCTAGGCATCACACAGTCAGGGATACACCGCAGCAGAATGGTGTAGCAGAGCGTATGAATCAGACACTTCTGGAGAGAGAAGGGATTTCTAGGCATCATACAGTCAGGGATACACCGCAGCAGAATGGTGTAGCAGAGCGTATGAATCAGACACTTCTGGAGAGAGCTAGGTGCATGTTCTCTAATGTTGGACTTACTAGAAGATTCTGGGCGGAAGCAGTTAGTACATCAGGTTATCTGATAAATCGTGGATCTACGATTGTTTCAGAAAGTGGTGGTGTTGAGAAACAGGTGGAGCAGGAAGTCACTCAAGATGAGAGTGAACCACAACAAGAAGTTCAACAACCACAGTCAGAATCAGAATCATCAGTTTCAGTAGCGAATCAGCACAGTTTGGCTCTTGATAGATCAAAAGAGCTAATTATGGCGTGCCTCCCAAGAGAATTGTGGTGAGCAAAGTGGGTACTGCTGATAACCCAGCTGATATGCTCACCAATCCGGTTCCACATAGCAAGTTTCAACATTGTTTGGACTTGCTAAATGTTCGGAGTTGTTGATTGCCCTTTTTTAGGGCAAAATCTGAGGCAGAAGAGTTTTTTTTTTTTCTGGTACATCTGGCATTATTATGGTGCATCCGGTACATCTGGCATTATTATGGTGCATCTGGTACATCTGGCATTATTATGATGCGTCTGGTACATCTGTTATCTGTTATTTGTGAGAGGATTCAAGTCAAGGTGAAGAGTTTTATATGGTACATCTGGCATTATTATGATGCATCTGGTACATCTGTTATCTGTTTTCTGTGAGAGGATTCAAGTCAAGGTGGAGATTTGTTAGTATGACTTGAATTAGGTAGCCGCCGGATTTGACTGCGGCGGCCGCCGGCTACTGTTCCTCCGGCGGGCACAACAGAATTGTTGAATGTGCCTTTTCTTCTAGACTGGCCATCTCAGCGCTTCCAAAAGCAACCATTTTTGTGTTCAACGGCGCCTAGGGCCCCTGTTGCTTTAACAAGGCACGCATCTTGATTTGCCACAGACTGAAACTATTTCTCCCAGTAAATTTGTCGACCTTAACGCTAATACCACCAGACATCTTTCTCCCAGAATCGTATACGCGAACAGTGTCGTACACATGAACAGTGCCGTATACGTGAACAGTGCCGTGAACAGTGCCCGTGAACAGTGCCCGTGAACAGTGTCGGTGAACAGTGCCTGATGAACAGTACCGTATGAACAGTACCGTATAAACAGTACCGTATGAATAGTGTCGTCTTCTCCGATGATGAACAGTGTCGTCTTCTCCGGCGATGAACAGTAACTCCGCCTGAACAGTGTCGTCTTCTCCGGCGAGCTTGAAAAAATTCCGGCGAAAATTTTCTTTTCGAAAAAACACAGCAACTACAACCAAAGCTCTGATACCAATTTGTTATAACGGAAGCAAGAAAGATGATAAACAAAAGAGAAATAATTTATATTGATCTTGAGGATTTTCAGATTACAGATTTCAGATGCTCAGATCTCTCAGATAATTTACAAGAGAAATATGGATGTCTATTTATAGACTAAATCTAAGGGGTTAGGTGTGGTTGGTGGCCGCCGGAGGAACAGTAGCCGGCGGCCGCCCGCCGGAGGAACAGTAGCCGGCGGCCGCCGACGGCCGCCGGCGACCGCCGCCGCAATCAAATCCGGCGGCTACCTAATTCAAGTCATACTAACACTAATCATAGCACAAAGGAGGTCTTTTTTGTTTGACCACTTGCCACCCCTGTAGATTGATGGTTTTAAATGTGACTCCATGCTCTTGAACCTTAACTCCTGTTTTATGACAACCAAGCACAAAGAAAAATCTTTGGTTATCTCATTTGTTGCATGAGACTAAAATTAGCCTCTATTACCAACACCAATCACCAATGTACTTCGGCATGTATCATATACCACAATTTTTTTTCCGATTTTATTTGAAAGATATGGTGATGAAAATATCCTGCGCCGAGCAAAACTATTTTTTTGTGACAAACCTTGTTGCAGGTAGTCATCAGTTCTGTAATTTTGATACTTTAAATCTTCAATTAAGCAGTTGTTTTCTCCTGGCCAGCAATTTTTTTTCTTTTCAAAATTACAAGTTACAAGTTACAACCTTGCCTGCAGATCAATTCATTGTTCGATAGGAGGAATAATGGTACTACTGTATCCCAAGAATGCATATATACTGGGGGAGAGGGGGACGAATATAAAGTAAATACATTAACGTATAACACAAACCAAAGTTGATGATCAAGCTAATAATACTGTGCATAATATTATATTAATGAAATTCATAACCAATCAGGTACATCCGGTTTAAGAAATGTTAACATCAATCTCATTTTATATAAATAAATTTCATATACATGGTCTTGAACCTACGAAAGAGATACATGTTCTCCTGCAAATCAGCATTGATCTAGCCATCTGAAATATACTACAATATGTAATGCTCTTCCAACTGTATGAGAGAAGGAGAAAACACAACAAATTTGCCTAGCCTCTTTTCTAAATGAAGTGATCAGAGGCCATCTAATAATTACCGCAGGAAAAAATTAAAGGCCAAGAAAATTTGATTTGCTCTAACAGCTGGGTTGCTTGCCAGGTTGATGACTTCGTGGATGAAGATGATCTAGAATGGAGGCCTTGATGCAGCATTACTTGCACCCCATCCACTCACATCAGGTGGAAATGCGTAAGTGCTGTGAGCAGGAGTAGGAGCCACATTAAACAAAGGAAGACCGCCGGCACCCCCTGTCACACCAGATGACTGGGACGCCGAGGCCTGAACTTGCTGCACAGTATTCTCCTCTGCTGCATGATCCTCCACTGGTAGACGTTCGAACACAGCATTAGCAAATGAAGCAGTCACCAAAACAACCCTTTCTGTTGCAATCAGCGGACCAACAATATTCCCTCCAACCACCTGTCCTTGTCCACCAGACAAAAATATAGATAAGCCACCGGCTCCTGGAGGGGCAGGTGGCGGAAGCACGGTTCCAGTAAGCGAAAGGATCGGGAAAGCGCCCCGCAAAGTCACAACGCTCCCGGATGAAGAAGTGGGCTGGCGTATAGTGACATTTGAAACCGTGCCACTCCCACTAAACACACAAACCCCTCTCGCTCTTCGCGTTGCATAGTCGTTGAGGCTCCCCATTATGTCAGTACCAGCAGCGACCTCGAGCAGGTGCGATCGAAGGGCATTGGGGCTGTCACGTGTGACAACGATAGGTGGCTTGGGCTTGTTTTTGGAGCCAGGAGGGCGGCCTCGTGGACGCTGATTGGAGGAGGAAGGACCAGCGCCTCCCGAGCTTGCAGGGTTGGACTTGTTATCGGAATCAGGTTGATCTTGATTGTCCGGAGGAGACAGAAGTTGCTGCACATATCTAGATGAAGAACCTCCTCCTTGGTTATCATTAGTATAACCTTCCATTGGAAGGTGTATTATTTATCCTTGTTGATCTAAGAAAGACTTTTTTTGGTTCCACTACGACTTGAGACTTAAAGAGTTGAATATTTATATATCTAGTCTACACAATTATATGAGTATTCAACAATCTCTAAGTTGACATTCTTAACTGAAGCAGATAAAGTAGGCTAGGGGAGAAGATGAGCTAGGAGTAAGTCGTAGTTAAATCGAGGACTAGGTTCCAAATTAGAGATGAGACTGCATACTCACATGTCGGTTACAAAAGTAGTAACATCAAATGTGTAGCTACTCTCATCATATATCCATTATGCATGCGTTACATATTAACATCTGAAAGAATAAGTTTTGATGTAACTGCACATTCCTAACAATATCTAGCGCTACAAGAAAATCGGCCTTTTCCACCAAGACCAAAATTCAACCTTACGGATAGCAATAAAAAAAAAAGAAGTTGCGATACCAGTAAGCTATTTAGTTAGCGAGATTGCAAACATAAGGGTAGAGACATTAAAGACATTGAAATATGTAGGTGGTGGGAGGAGGGACGGGTGATCGTAAAGATGATAAAGAAGAAGCAAGCTAGAAAGTTTAATTAAGAAGATGGATAAAATATGAAAATATTACTGTTGCTTTATTCATTGCATGTATACGATGCTTTATAGTTTTGTCCTCAAGTGCGTATGAGCGTAATCCATGGTTTGCTGTTTTAATTATTAAAAGAAAAATGCGGACGTATCAAATTGAGTACCAAAAATTGTTATCAAATGATTTGACATTATTTTGATTGGTTATAATTGTAATGGGTCCATCAGGATCATCCAATTAAAACATCCCAAAATTCCAAGTAACTAGCATCATGTCATTTAGTAACAAATTTTGATACTCAAACACTACTATTATTAAAATTTAGACACCATTGTATGTTTAAAATTTAGACAACATTGTATGTAACATGGCCTTTTGAAAACAGAGATATATAGTTAATGATCGAATCAGGCTGGTTTCGGAACTAATCTCGTAATTAAATTAATATTTAGTCGATGCGCAATTGATACTTTATTCTCAACCGCCGGAATTAGCTTTAGGGGATGACAGCAGTCCGCACTAGCTTGGGTGATATTTTTGCAAAGCAAAATAGCTCTAACATCTTATACATGAAACTTAAACTAATATAACGGTAAATAAATGTAGAGGGGAAGGATGAAGAGCCTCTTTGATTCTAATACAAAGTTACTAACAAATGTAGAGGGGAAGGATGAAGAGCCTCGTTGGCTCTAATACAAAGTCACTAACGAGCTCTGACTGGGTTAGTATAAACCTTATCCTAAATTGCAGGGATGGAGGTTTTAATTTTCCTCCTATACATAAATTGTTAGGATAAATATATGTAAATTATAAGGTGCGGCATATTAATACATTTATAGTGATATTATTTGAAATTTGTATTATTTGATACGGCATATTAATTTGCTTGTATAGATGTGATCTGAATTTTGTACGGTTTGGTACAGCATATTGATTTGCTCGTATGGATATGGTCTGATCTTAATTTTATACGATTTGGTACGGCATATTAATTTACTCATGTAGATATGATATGAATTTTGTGCGATTTGGCAAATAAAAAATTTTGTAATGTAGTAACAATAATAATAATGAAGTATCAAAAACTTTTAACTTCAAATTTATGAACTGTCTTTGTGTAATAAATAAAATTTTTAATAAAAATTTCAAAAATATTTTAATCAAAAACTTGTGACCGATATTAACTCAGAATTTCAAAATAGTAAAAGATCTCACAATTTTTTTGAAAATAGTGTATTGTTATCATATTGAAATTCAAATTTTCAACCGCTAAATTTGAAATTTGGTAGAAGTTATTTTATTGAGCATCTTTTTCTATTTTTTTAATATTATATGACAAAAATATTACTCATGTGTACCACAAAGAAATTTTACTTTTAATATATAAACATTAGTAGTAATACACTTAAAATTAAAATTTTAACTTCCGTAAACAAACATATACGTAAACGGGTCGAAGTCACGTGCGAGGGAAGAAAGAAAATGTGGAAATTGTCGGGACATCAGAACTTGGTCAACTACGGTCCGGTCCACCCTATCCTTTTTTTTCTTCTATCTATAAATCACCCAGACGGTCGGGCCCAACTGCCACCTGAGCATCACCCCTGCTATTATCCAACTCCATGTGTGAACTTAAAACTGTCTATGTCCTATTCTTTCCGTCCCACTGAATTCTACCCGTTTGATTTGGACACGGAAACCAAGAAAATATATAAAAAATTAGTAAAGTTAGATGAAAAGTAATGGGATCTATCAATATTTAATAATAGCAAGATTGTAAAAATCGGAACTCGGTTCGACTCGGTTTTGTTTTGGAAAAACGAGTAATCAGAAACTCAGAGAGTATTCGGAATGAGTACTCGGAGAACAAATCGGATATTCTTTTTTTCATATATTAAATCCATTCATTTAAATTTCAATGTTCATGTGTTAAAACTTAAAATTTAACGATATCATATATTTTATATGTATACAGAGGCGATCTTACGGTGTGGAACATATGCGATCGTACAGGGCCTCCCAGAATTAGGGGAACATTTTTTAAAACTCAAGTCTATATAATTATAATATTTATACAAATATATTTAATTTGTATAATAATATTCTATAATTTTTTTAACAAAAAATATAGTATCATTGATATTTTGGGTTATTTCAAACGATTTGGTTGTTTTAAAATCAAGTGAATAATTTCTAGTATAATTTTCATTATTTTATTTATAAGAATTATATTAATAATTTTATTACAGATGCATTTATTTTTATTAATTATTACCGATGCACTTAATATATATTATGCACAGCCCCTCTAAACTTCAGGACCGGCCCTGTATGTATACTAATAATATTATTTAATAATATTAATACTAATAAATAAATTGTAAAAATCTAAGTAAGTCAAACTCGATTTGATTCCAAAACTCGGAACTCGGATCGGACGAGGGGTTAAAAACGAGTACTCGAAATGAGTACTCGGCCGACTCGGTGATTTTTAGAACACTGAATAATAGATTTGAGATAGTGGAGGAAAGTAGTGGATGTTATAGTGTTTTATATTATAGATTTGAGATAGTGGAGGAAAGTTAGTGAGTATAATAGTGTTTTTTATTATTAAAATTTTACTATTTTTAGAATGGGTAGAAGTGATAGGACATCCCAAAGTAATAAGTGGATAGAAATGAATGGGATAAAGGAAGTAACTCGTAAACATAACAAAAAAATGTATGAATTAATGTGGTTAATTGTATGTAAACCAAATTTCTAACCCTTGACCTTGATGTTTTAGAAGAATTGTTAATTTAATATGGAATATTTAATAAGAATATGAAAGCGTATCATTCCTAATATTCTTAATATTTTACTCCCTCCACTATTAATGGTTTAGATTACTCCATCCGTCCCAAAAAGATTGACATACTTTTCTTTTTAATTCGTTCCAAAACTAATGAACCTACTATATTTACTATTTTGGAATAGTACGAAAACCAAAATAGCTCAAACAAAATGGGAAGGAGGTAGTATTTTATAAAAACCAAGGAGTTGCTTTTAATACCCTAGCATTAACTATAATCTTTTTTTTACTTATATGCCCTTAAAACTTGAACTGTTGGAAACAAAGTGTAGCTTAGATGGGGATATTTGATGGAAAACATGACATTTAATGTATACTAAAAATGCAAAGCGTCAGATATAAGGAACAATTGCATAAGTCTATAATGTCTAATATATAGGAATAGAGGAAATAATAAGTGCTCGTGATCCATTTTTCGACTCATAAATATATTTTCGAGTGAGGAAAAATATTAAAATCTTAATATAAGAGCGATTCGTTACTTAACAATATTAGACTTTATTATGTGAATACTCTACTATCCGGAGCAAGAGTAGAGAAACTGATTCAAGAACTCCCGAAGATAAATAAAAAATGGATATTGGTCCATATCATGCAATGGTTAATAAATTATTTGTTTGCTAAAAATTATCATAGATACAAAAAATCTAAATTTAAGGAATTAAGTACAAATAGATCGACGTGATTTTCTTGCATTCATATTAATTTCCATGAATAATGATTTATTCATCGATGATCAAGAATTAGGACCCATAAAATAAGAGCAAGTCCAACAGCTTTCCTATATGAGTTTTTAACTTAGAAATTAGGGAAATTTGATACAAAATAGTGGTCCAACAGTGTCTTAGTGGTTCTCTAAAACACTATAAACAACTAATCATTCCCTATTTTTTGGGAACCACTAGTCATCCCTAACTTCATTTCCATTAATAAAATAATCATTTCCCTCCATTTCATCAATAATTGTCTTTATCTCATTCTTAATTACTTTCAAATTTATTATTATTATAATAGTAAGGAATGAATATAAAAATTATTGTTAGAATTGATATACAAAATAATGTTCCTAAAATATTAGAAATCCTTATTTTATAATATTTATAGGGAATCAATTAAGACATTGTAAACTTGCTTTGAGCTGGTAATGCCCCTCTAATCAGGACTTACAAATTTTCTTTTAATTAAGTAGTAGTATACTGTACCCAAAAAGGAAAGTGTGTCAATATTTTTGGGACGGAGGGAGTATATTTTCAAGGTTTATTCCGAATTGAAGCTTAGGTAATCTCGTCCTGATTACGTCACTGTATGTTCGTCCGCCCAAGTTGCATATGAACTTCATCTCTTTCGTGAAGATATAGATGAAAAAGCAACACATAGTAGACGCAACGAAAAAATTTATAATTTAATTACCAAAACAAAAAAAAATTATAATGTGTTAACTAGATACGTCTTGAAACTGTACTTTCACTGCAACTCAAAGCTCATATACACACACGCATCAAGTAGTTCAAATGCTCACTAAGAGCAAGTTCAAAAATGTCCTAAATGTTATCCTAAATCAATATTTAGGATATTTAGTCACTTTTTGTGCTCCAATAATGTTCTAGTAGTGCTTTAAAACACTAGGACATCCATCTCATGCCCTACTTTTAAGGCATTTCTATCCATCTCGTCAGACGCCTTATGGAGAAGTTTAGGGAGCGCCGCAAAGACCTCCATATGGTGTTCATTGATCTCGAGAAGGCATATGATAGTATCTCCCGTGAAGCGATTTGGAAGACCCTTGTAGAGCGGAGAGTATCGGCGTCATACGTAAGAGTGATTCAAGACATGTACTCCCAAGCTAGTTCTTGCGTCCGGACCCCAGTGGGTGACTCTCGTTTCTTCCCTGTTGAGATTGGGCTTCATCAGGGTTCGGCCCTAAGTCCTCTTCTGTTCGCACTTATCCTTGATGTCATGTCACGCGGGATCCAAGACGCCGTCCCGTGGTGCATGCTCTTCGCTGACGATATCGTGCTAGTGGCGGAGTCAAGGGGGGAGGTCAACGAGAAGTTGGAACTATGGAGATCTACTTTGGAGTCACAAGGCTTGCGGGTGAGTAGAACTAAAACCGAGTATCTCTGGTGCAACTTCAGTGGCGAGGCCATCGACGAAGGGGTGGAGGTTAAGATCGAAGATCAGATCGTCCCGCGTACAGATAAGTTCAAGTATCTGGGGTCGATCATCCAGAAGGAAGGTTAGGTGGAAGACGATGTCAAGCATCGTATCAATGCTGGGTGGCTAAGGTGGAGGGCAGCGTCAAGGGTGATTGTTAGCACAAAAACACGCAAGTGCACGTGATCTCAAGCAATATAGATAGCAAATAAGATTCGTTCCTACAGGGACTCGTTGTATTGTCTAGTTAATTCACTCACCAATGTATGATTATTATTCGATGCCACGACAAATTAATAACTGGAATTTTGTTTATCACTACAATTACTCTAAGAATTATAACTAATGATCAACTACTTAAACTAAGAATTATATCGAATTACTTATGCGAGATAAAACATGGGATTTTAACTTCATTAAACAATCCATCTATAGTCTCCACTTCTCTAGCCTTTTCATGTGATTTGTTAATACCTGATCGAATACACAAAACTGATATAAGCCAATTTTCATTGCACAAATACCATCCTAAATAATATCCACATTAGATAGAAATCACTTAGTCTCCCAATTATGCCTAATCTGTATATGTCTATAAAGATTGAAACATAATGGTTGAAGTACAAGCATTCAATTGATCACATAGTTGTCATAAAACGGTTAGAGTTACGACACTAATTACGAATGATATTCTCACGCATAAACCTATGCTAACATGGCAAGTTCTAAACTCTTAGATTCACTTTCGCTTCAATAAGAATTAACACACAATTACAGGAGTTAGCTACTCTCCTATAACGAATTAAAACAACCATGATAGGATATCACATCAATCACACTATAGGCATCGAAAAGATTCAACAAATAAACTTCATGAATAAATCCGCTAAAACCCCATGACAATGAATTAGTTCATAATCAAACTAATCGTCACCATGGGTTCCAATGTAAACATGATAGAAGAAAACAAATATTGATTTAAATAAATAATAAGGGTTCTAAAGAATACACCCAAACCAAGCATCCACAAACTAGGAAGAATACAAGAATAAATCGAAAAACTATCTTCTTCCTCGCTTCTTCGTGCTTCAAAACTCCGTAAATACAATATGTGGTACGATCCTCTATTCTAGGGTCTTTTCCTTCTTTATATAGGCTCTAGGTGCAAGAAATTCGAGAAGAGGATCCTATTTTGACTTTATCTCGAAAAACAGCAAAAACAGAAAATTCTCGGCAGAAACACCGGCGCTGCCGCGCCATCCTATAGTTCAAATGCGGCGCTGCCGCGCCATTCTCCAGGAATCACAGAAATCACAGCGCTGCCGCGCCGTTCTCCAGTATAAACGCGGCGCTGCCGCGCCTTCCCTTCTGTCCAGCACTGGATTTTTTTCTCGTTTCTTCATTACAACTCCGAATTACTATCCAATTGCTTTGCTGCATTCCTTGAACACCTGTGATTAACATTCCTGCACAAAACCCTTAAAAGAGATCAAAAATACCACAACTTAAGTACAAACATTCGTTTTAAGCCAAACGGAAATGTTTTAAGTGAATATAATACCCACTTATCACACCCCCAAACTTAAACCGATGCTTGTCCTCAAGTATAAACAGGCAAATTATGTACAACTAACTAATACCACTTCTGTAGGTGATCACGGTTGCATTTGGCATATGCAACAAGCCCTTTAAACCCCTAGGCAGCCCTAGTGGACGAGTAAGGTCTCGTGAGGGCCTATAGTGAATGTACCCACAAAATCCAACTGACACAAACGACACAAACAATGCAATGCATGAATGCTACTAAACATGAATGCAAATAACCCCCTCAACCTAACCAACATCACTTAGCAAGCAAACATCTCAACGAATGTAATCACTCCGAACAGAGCTCGACTAAATTCCGGTATACTAACAATACATGATCAGAACGTGCGTGTGTGCGATGCTCGACAGATATACTCCCAAACCGGATCAAAATCATACATATTCTTTTTCAAGACAATCACAGGTTTATAAATAGAATGAACGTTAAACTCAAGATCACTTCAGATACACCTCCATACTCCTCTAAGGTAGACAAAAATTCATGCTTTATTACGACACAGACACAATATATACACAACACACATGCTTATTTGACCGTGCAATGGATGAGACCTCTAAAGGCTTATACAATAATACCCATGTAGCGAGTGTTGGGTTAGTGGATCCCAGACTATAAAAGCCTTAGGTCACTAGGCACAAAGTCCCCAAGAACTTACTTGCTCGAGTATTAAAGAGCTCACCCTGATCAATTCTGCATACTCACACTCTCACAAACACTCATTTTTTCTTTTTCTTTTTTTTTTTCTTTTTTTTTCTATTTTTTTATTTTTGCTTTTTGCTTTTTCTATTTTTTTCTTTTTTTTCTGATTTTTTTTCTGAATTTTTTTTCACACAAGGAATCTGGAATGAGAATTCTCAATTCCAACCCTAGACTACTCATAAACATGAGCGGCTACTAGCCATTTGACACCTAGCCAACAAACATAAACACAAACACAACACAATAGCATGAAATTTCTGCTTTCCCCCAAACTTATATTTTAGTGTTCCTTAATCATCAAGGGAATAAAGCAAATTCTATCGATAAACAAGTGATTAAGTCCTAAATCCAAACAAGCATAACTCAATCTAGCCCAAGAGCAAACGACGAGACTGTGTAAAATTTTTGTTCATGACACATGCACGTCAATTTCATCAGAATTTAAAATCAGCCCTCTGTTCATCCTTTTCACACCCATATCAACATCTACCTACCTCATGGCATCAGCTTAGTCTAAGGGATCATGAATAAATGCATGTAATGCAACTAGAATGCACCTAAATACCATAATAACAGAGTGTCCTATATGTCATAAAAAAAAAACAAAATGCTCTAATGCTCTAACTAACATGCAACATGCTAACATGCACACATACAAATACAAATACAACTACAAATGCACCTTGCATCCCCACCCCCAAACTTAAAAATTTTCAATGACCTCATTGAAAGTGAGAATAACAAGTGTACAAGGCATACCTACTCGTCGTCCGAACCACTCCCATCAGGAGTGTCCGGTGGCGGATAGACAGCGCCAGCTCCAAAGGACGGAAAAGTCACGTCCACTCCACTCGCACGAAAAGCCGTGCCCAATGCTTGCGCAAACTGAGTAAAATCCGCTGCAAAACCTGCTTGCATATCGTGCACTGCATCGATACGCCTCGACAACCGCCTATACTGTCTCTGAGTAATAAAAGAACCTCCTCCCTGAGGCTCCTCCTGCTGCTGCTGCTGGTGGTCTGCTACAAAACCAAGACCCCACCAGTCCGGCTCACCACCGTTCCACTCAACCAACCTCCCAATACTCTGATGATCTAGCGCCTCCTGTGGCTACTGTACAACCTCATCTGCTGCCCAACGAGCACCACAATCTCTAGCCAACCTAGCAATGATCGAACTGTAAGGCATCGCTGCAGTGGTACTACCTTGCATAAACCGCATCATCCCCTGATGGATCAAATTACCCACATCCACATACTCTCTGCTGCAGATAGCATACAATAGGATAGCCCTCTCCACTGTAACCTCATTCGAATGCCTCATAGGAATGAGATTGGCACAAATAAACAGATGCCAAGTACGCCCATATCTGTTCAGTGCCGTCGACAGAAACGAAGTAGGTTCAGTCGTGCCTCTCCTCAAACGCCACTCTGTACCAGGCACACACAATCGTTGGATAACCATCTGAAGATCCACATTATCCCGAGTTCTCCCCGACCAATCATCTTGCCCCCTCCTAGGAGCCGGAAGCCCAAGAACACGCCGAATAGCAGGCGGCTGATAATCCACACGAAAGCCACGAACCTGGCTAATCCCATTCCTCTCCACACTAGCGTTCGCATAGAACTTGCGAACCACAGTCAACGGAACAAGCTCCGGAACCTCACAGATCTGCTCCCAATGTCTCTCCAGAATATTCTCAAACATATACCCATCCGCCGCATTAGGCAAAAGACCCCTCTCA
This sequence comes from Saposhnikovia divaricata, assembly GCA_036435485.1. Taxonomy (NCBI): domain Eukaryota; kingdom Viridiplantae; phylum Streptophyta; class Magnoliopsida; order Apiales; family Apiaceae; genus Saposhnikovia; species Saposhnikovia divaricata. Next base: position 67,036,064 of record CM071598.1, read on the forward strand.
CGAGCAATAGGGCGCCCCAACAATCGATTATACTCATCACGAGCCCCATTATTAATAAACTGCGGTCCACCATTACCTCCCTCAGAATCTGATGAAGATGAAGAACGAGGGTTCCTCCTACCAGTCCCACTACCACCGGCACCAGCACTACCACCACCAACAACCCTCTGTCGCTTGGAAGCCATGAAATTGATTAGAATAGTGTTTCGAGAGTTTAAAGTGTTTAGAGAGTTTTTTGAGATCTGTAGGTGTGTATGTATAGGTAGGGTTGTGTAATGGTGTATATATATTGGAGAAGTAGGGTTAGTGGGGTTAAATTATGGGCTTGGGTAGTGGGTCTCTATAATAACAACTAACAACAAATTTTTTATTTTTTTTCAAAATCTGCTAAAAAAAAAATTTTCTGTACAGTCGACACGGCGCTGCCGCGCCAGGAATGCCTTGTGGGACGGCGCTGCCGCGCCAGAACTTCTGTTCAAAATTTTTTTTTTTTTTTTCAACAAATCACGTGGGTTGCCTCCCACGAAGTGGTCTTTTCACGTCATTAGCTTGACATAGCTCCATCTCCTTACGTTGTGCAAAGTAGAACCACCGTCTCAACTTCACGATTCAATTTCTCTCCAAAATATGGCTTTAACCGCTGACCATTGACCTTGAATGATTGTTCCGGTACTTTGTCAAAAATCTCCACTCCCCATGTGGAAAAACTGTTTTTACTGTGAAAGGTCCCGACCAACGTGACTTCAACTTCCTAGGAAATAACCGAAGTCGAGAGTTGAACAACAACACCAATTGCCCGGGCACAAACGTCTTAAGAACCAACCTACGATCATGCCACCTTTTTACTTTCTCTTTGTATAACTTGTTGTTCTCATAAGCCTGCAATCGAAACTCGTCCAATTCGTTCAACTGAACCATCCGCTTTTCACCTGCTGCTGTAAGATCAAAATTCAGCTTCTTCAATGCCCAATAAGCCTTGTGTTCTAACTCAGCTGGAAGGTGGCATGCTTTACCATACACTAGCTGAAATGGTGACATTCCCAAAGGTGTTTTATAGGCTGTCCGATAAGCCCATACTGCTTCATCAAGCTTTAGCGCCCAATCCTTCCTAGAAGGACTAACTACCTTTTCCAGAATCCGTTTAATTTCCCGATTAGACACTTCGGCTTGCCCATTGGTCTGAGGATGATAAGCTGTAGCAACTCGATGATTGATGTTGTAGCGTGCCATAAGAGATGTAAACTTTCGATTGCAAAAATGTGTACCTTCATCACTGATGATCACCCGTGGAGTACCAAACCGAGTAAAAATATTCTTGTGAAGAAAATTAAGTACTACCTTAGCATCATTCGTGGGAAGTGCTTTTACCTCCACCCACTTAGACACATAGTCCACAGCTACAAGAATATACTGATTACCACATGATGGAATGAACGGTCCCATGAAATCGATCCCCCACACGTCAAAGATCTCTACCTCCAACATGACGTTAAGAGGCATCTCGTCCCTACGAGAAATATTACCTACCCGTTGACATCGATCACATCTCAACACAAACTGATGAGCATCCTTGAATAGAGTCGGCCAATAGAAACCCCCTTGAAGAATACGTGTGGCTGTCTTTTTACCCGCATAGTGGCCTCCATAAGCTGTGGCATGAAAATCACTAAGAATAGCCTCGGTCTCACTGTAAGGAACACAACGCCTAATAATCTGATCAGCTCCTTGCTTGAATAAAAACGGTTCATCCCAAATATACTGCTTGACATCGTGCAAGAATTTCTTCTTTTGAGCATAAGAGAGTTCAGGTGGAATGATGTTGCTTACTAGATAATTCACAATGTCGGCGAACCATGGTTCATCATCTTGCACTCTGAATAGTTGCTCATCAGGAAAAAACTCATTAATAACTGTGTTGTCCTTAGGTGACTTTCCATGATCTTCCAATCTAGAGAGATGATCGGCTACCTGATTCTCCGTCCCCTTTCTATCCTTGATTTCCACATCAAATTCTTGCAACAGAAGAACCCAACGAATCAACCGCGGCTTAGCATCTTTCTTTGCGAGGAGGTAGCGAATGGCAGCATGATCCGTGTAAACTGTCACCTTAGTACCGAGCAGATAAGAGCGAAACTTTTCAAAACCATAGACAATAGCAAGTAGTTCCTTCTCAGTGGTAGTGTAATTCAACTGAGCATCATTGAGAGTTTTGCTCGCATAATAAATAACATGGAACATTTTTTCCTTCCTTTGGCCTAGAACGGCCCCAACTGCATAATCACTAGCATCGCACATCAAAGCAAATGGTTGGCTCCAATCAGGAGCTGTGATAACTGGAGCAGAAATTAGTTTCTTCTTCAAAATCTCGAACGCATATAAACAAGCCTCGTCAAAATTAAATGGCACGTCCTTTTCCAAGAGATTGCAAAGCGGCTTAGAATTTTTTGAGAAATCCTTTATGAAGCGCCTGTAGAACCCTGCATGACCAAGAAAGCTACGAATACCTTTGACCGAGATAGGTGCCGGAAGATTCTCAATAGTTTCCACTTTTGCTTTGTCAACTTCCAAACCCTTACTCGAAACCTTGTGTCCCAGAATGACACCTTCTTGTACCATGAAGTGGCACTTTTCCCAATTAAGAACAAGATTGGTCTCCACACAACGTTTTAAAACCAAACTCAAGTTTTCCAAGCACTCAACAAAAGAATCCCCAAAGACTGAGAAATCGTCCATGAATACTTCCATATTAATTCCAATCATATCTGAGAAAATGGCCATCATACACCTCTGAAAAGTAGCTGGTGCACCACACAACCCAAAAGAAACACGTCTAAATGCAAATGTACCAAATGGACAAGTGAAAGTAGTCTTCTCCTGATCCTCGGGTGCTATGCAAATCTGATTGTATCCCGAATACCCATCAAGCAAACAATAGTACTGACGTCCAGCCAATCTATCGAGCATCTGATCAATGAACGGGAGTGGAAAATGATCTTTCCGAGTGGCCTTGTTCAACTTTCGATAGTCCATGCAAATTCTCCAACCAGCAACTGTTCGTGTCGGAATGAGCTCGTTCTTCTCATTAGTAACCACTGTCATGCCCCCTTTCTTAGGCACACATTGTACTGGGCTCACCCACGAACTATCAGAAATCGGATAGATAATGCCCGCATCAAGCCATTTAAGAATTTCCTTCTTCACAACTTCTTTCATGACAGGATTCAGCCTCCTTTGATTATCGACTGTAGGTTTAGCTCCCTCTTCCAAAGGAATTTTGTGCATGCAATAGGAAGGACTGATACCCTTGATATCTGCTATAGTCCACCCAATGGCTGATTTGAACTCCCTTAAGATTCTAAAAAGTTTTTCCTCTTCTGTGCCTAAAAGCTTAGATGATATAATAACAGGTAAGGTAGAAGAATCACCCAGATAGGCATACCTTAGATGTTCAGGCAATGGCTTAAGTTCCAAGGTAGGTGCTTCCTCAATGGATGGCTTGAGTCTAACATGAGATTTCTTCAATTCCGACAAACCCAATGATTCAAATGGAATCCCAAACTTCTTCCATGGAGATGCATTAAGGTATTGCAAGTGTTCCTTATCCTCTTCATTCTCAATCTCCGAGTCATTAGCAAGAACTCTTTCCAACACATCCTCTTTCATCAAATGTTGAGTCGCATCGTTAACCACCTTGTCGACCATATCAATTTTTTGACACTCTTCATAGTCAGTAGGAAGCTTCATTGCGTTGAAAACATTAAAAGTAACGTTTTAATCGTGCACCCTCATGGTGAGTTCCCCCTTTTGGACATCAATAAGAGTTCGGCCCGTAGCCAAGAATGGTCGTCCCAAAATAATAGGAATCTTCTTATCTTCCTCGTAGTCAAGAATAACAAAGTTGGCTGGAAAGATAAGCTTGTCGACCTTCACCAAAACATCCTCAACTATCCCTCGAGGATAAGTAACTGAACGGTCTGCAAGTTGTAGAGTCATAGCAGTTGTGAAAGGCAGAGTGTGTAAACTTGTAACACTATAACTAATGTAACTCAAACTAAAGGAAAATATACTTAACCAGAAGACAATCAAGAACAAGAAGTCACAAGAAATCAACACTAAATGAAGACAAGGTAATTGATACAATTCAACATGTTAACTATGATCAATCCAAGAAGAAATCATTGAGAGAAGTTCAAGTCAAAGTTGTTCATGCCTCAGTGATTTGAAAAGCCAAGAATCAAGATCATAACTATCAGTATCAATAAGACCAATTGATTTCAAGTGAACAAGAAGGAAAGCAAATATTGGAAAGCCACATTTCTAATTGGATATGGTAACTTATTCAAGAAGCAAAAACCCTATCAAGACTAGTCACTTATGAACCAGACCGTTGCATCAAGTGTCAGGACATTGATAGCAAGTTTATGTCAGTAATAAAGATCCATATTCAAGAGCTTAGTGAAGAACAAAGAAGACATGAAGATATCACAAGTTCAAGATGTGCATTGAAGTTTCAAGTTGAAGACCAGAATATTTTCTAAGTACTAAATATTCTAGATGACCAAGTAGAAGTTTCTAAGTAGAAGTTCTACTTAGAAATTCGAGATGGCTAAGTAGAAATTCTCAAGTAGAAGTTCTACTTAGAGTGCAGCTTCATCATGACACATGGCATCTTCTGATTGGCAGATTTCCAAGCTTTCAAGATAAGGCAAGATTTATGTGGGCATCATTGGGCCACGTATATCTTAGTCTTTGAAGTCTACAGGACATAGATTACATGTAGTATAAATAGAAGTACTTGTGTAATGTTTTTAGTTAGAGAACAATAGTTGAGAGAAACACAAGAAAAAGAGAGAGAGTGCATTCACAGAGCTTAGTATCATTCACTTCTCTCTGAACTTCTGTCATACTTTGTAATGAATGTTGTAGCAACCATTTCAAGTTATATATAAGAAATATATTCCTTGAATCTGTGTGTTCATTTATTGCATCGTGTTTATTGCTTCTCATATTCGAAAAGTTGTATTCACCCCCCTCTACAACACATTTGGACCTAACAATTGGTATCAGAGCTATATGTTTAACATACAAAACATAGATCCTTGTGTTGAGTAGAAGAATCGTGAGTTTTCATTTTCTAGATCTACTTTTCATTTTCTTGAAAAGTGTGCTTTAAATCGTTTGTATTGAAAACTCATCTGAAAAATTATTTAAATGCTCCAGGTGTGATTATTTAGCTTGGATGTATTTTAATTAATTTTTGTGAATTAATATGGGTACTTTCATATTTGGTGTTCTTGAGTGTTCATCATCTGTTCTTATCAAAGAAGACAACCCAACAACTTTTTGATCTCCTTTTCAAACAGAAAAATAGTAAAAGAATAAAAAGGTGTTTTTGGACTTTGTGATTTGCATTATTCACGGCCGAAAGTAAACAAGACATACTCAGTACCTAGCACGTGGGTTAGGTGGGTTAGGTGAGTAAAGCATTCAAAGTCAAAAGGTGTTAAAGAGATAATATTGTTTATTCAATATTAAAGTAATCTGCAGAAAAATTATTCTAAGGACAAAAGTTCTACATAGAATTTCTACTTGAGATTTTCTACATAGAATTTCGACTTGGACAATTTCTACTTGGTGAATTTCGACTTGAGCAAAATTTCTACTAAGAGAAATTTCGACTTAGGCAAAAGTTCTACATAAATATTCTACATAGCCTAGTCTTGGGTACTTAGAAACTTTTAGTGACCAGAATTGAGATGGCTCCTAAAAATGCATTCAAGATCCCAATGTTCAACCGAGATCACTATGAAGAATGGGTTTTCAGAATGAGATTATATTTAGAGACTGTTAACCCTGAATATCTGGAAGTCCTTGACAAGGGTAAATTTGTCCCAATGGTGGTTATTCCTGCACATATGGAAGGAGGGGTGGTTATACCACCTCGGTCTGAGCCTAAAAAGGTCTCGGAGTTTTCGGATGCTGACAAGGAACAAATAGCTTGTGATACTGCCGTACGACAAACCTTGATGGAATCTCTTGATCATGAAATGTTTAACATAGTCAAAGGTCTGACTACAGCGAAGAAGATTTGGGACAAGATAGAAGTTGTCATGGAAGGATCTGCAAAGGTCAGAAGCAACAAGACACTCATACTCAAGATGGAGTATGACACCTTTAGAATAAGGAAAGGAGAAGGCATAACAAATGTCTACCTACGATTCAGTCAGTTGGTATTGGATTTGAATCTGAGAGGTGTAACTCTCCCCATGGTTGAGACTAATACGAGATATCTGAGGAACCAGCCAAAGAGCATTGAACATAGGGTCTACGCAATAAGAGAAACCAGAGATTTGCATACAACTTCTCTGGAAGAATATTATGGAATATTAAAGACCTATGAGCTGGAAACACTTCAAGATCAAGCATGGGACAATGATTCAAAGGGAAAAGAAAGTGCATCAGGATTAGTTGCTGATGAGGAAGAGTCTAAGAAGGCAATGGTTGCAGCAAAGCCTAAATCATCACTTGCACCACATCAAGTTGATAATGATGACGAGTGCGCATCTGACAGTGATGATGACTACTACACCCAAGAAGAGCTGGACAACATGGATGATAGTGTCATGGCATACATGGCAAGGAAGTTCAGCAACATGAGATTTAGAAAGAGCAACCGACCACAAAGAAATTCTTCATCTTTCTATCGGGCTGCTAAGGGTGGTGGTAGTTCGTCAGGCTACCAAGGTAAAGGCAAGAATACCAGTTACAAATCTCCATTGGATTTCAAAATGAAGTTCAAATGCTATAATTGTGGTGAAGCTGGACACTTTACCTCAGACTGCAAAAAGCCTAAACAGACTTATCCAAAAGAGACATATGAAGCCCTCAAAAGCAAGTATGAAGCACTGGTGAAGGAAAGACATGGAAAACGAGCTTTATTGGTGACAGAAGGAAGAGCTTGGGATGATTCAGATGAGGAAGATGTTACTCATGTAGCAAACTTTGCCCTCATGGCTGAGACATCAGAGGAACCAGAGGTACCAGTTCTGACTTTTAAAGTAGAAATGTCTATTGATGATTATAAGGAACAGAACGGGGCTCTTAGTGAAGAGATCTATATATTGTGCAAAAGCCTAGACTCTTCTCAAAAGGAACAGAAAACACTTGTTGCCAAATGCAGAATGCTTGAGGCAAAAGTGGAAGAGCTAGAGGCTGCTTACACTGTAGATACTTCCCTAAGAGACTTTATTAAATCTCTGGAACACAAGCTCGTCCTTAAGGAAGAAGTAGAAGCATGTCTTAGGAACAATCTAGCTGAGTTAGAAACTAAATTCGAAGCTTACAAACTAGCTGCTAGTAAAGTGTATGTAGATAATGACACATTTAAGAGGATAACTGGAGTAGGTGTAGGACTTGATTATTCTGATCTTCCTAAGAAAGAAGGAAAGAGACCTATTGACCCTAGTTCCAGTGACCTTAAAAAGGAAACACCTAGCATTCTTAAATCAGCTGTCAAACCTATGTACAAACACCTTGTTCCTAGAATAGAAGAAGAAGAGACTGAATTGATAGCTAGATATGAGATTGAGATGGAAGATCGCCAGAAAGCACAACCTATAACTCCTATCAAACATGTTAAAATCAATTTTCCTAGAGATGAATCTAGACTAGGATTAGGAGCTAAGGCTGTTAAACAACAAGGAAAGAAAGAAAAAGGCATAAAAGAGGTTAAGGCTGAACGAATAAAGAAAGCATGTTATCACTGTAAATCTACTGAACATCTTTCTTATGCATGTAAAGCTAACATAACTGTTCCTGCTGCACATGCCATGCCTACCACACATACAATGAATAATCTGCATCAGAATCATGCACAGTGTGGTCAACCTAATTGTATGCCATGCACTTTTAACATCATGCAAACTTTTATGCATTTAATGAATGCATCTAGCCAGTCATGCTCAAATACTATTGCTAGTTCAAACATCAAGAAAAAGTATGGGAGAGCCAAGACTGTCAGTCCTCCTAGAGTTAGGAGTGACAAACCTTCTCCTAAGACTGACAAATCTGTCAAGTCTGAGAAAGGAAAGGAGATAGTCGAAAGCTCTAGTAATGTGAAGAAAAGTGCATCTCCTGTTGTTAAATCTGTTGATTCTCGATCTTATCGAAAAGCCGGGCCCAATCAAAGTTGGGTTCCGAAGAATGTCTAACCAATCTGTCATTGCAGGGCGTTAAGCAGAATCGAAATAAAGTTATATGGGTGCTAGACAGTGGAGCATCGAGGCATATGACTGGAAACAAGTCCCTGCTTACAGAGTTGGTTATGAAGGCTGGCCCTTATGTTACCTTTGGAGATGACAGCATAGGTGTGACAAAGGGATATGGCAAACTGAAAACTGGCAATGTCATCATAGAAGATATTTCCTATGTTGAGGGACTGAAGCACAATCTGTTGAGTATAAGTCAATTCTGTGACAAAGGTTACAAAATTGTCTTCAACAAGAAAGGTGTATCAATCACTCACATCAAGGAAGGCTCACTGGCTTTGAGAGGAGTTCGAAAGGCAGATCTTTTTGTTGCAGACATGGATTCATCAAATCAGAATGAGGTCACCTGTTTCTACAGCAAAGCCTCGGATGATGAAAGCTGGTTATGGCACAAAAAGCTATCTCACTTAAACTTCAAAACGATGAATGCTCTCGCGAGGCGAGAATTGGTAAGAGATCTACCTCAAATGGAGTTCGCTCCAAAAGGACTCTGTGAAGCTTGTGAAATGGGAAAGTCGAAGCGAGCATCGCATAATAGCAAAGAAATTTCTAGTATTACTGAGCCTCTGCAACTTCTTCATATGGATTTGTTTGGCCCAGTGAATGTCCTATCTTTGTCTAGGAAAAGATATGCTTTAGTAATCGTGGATGACTTCTCCAAGTATACATGGGTATTGTTCGCAATGACGAAAGACGAAGTACCTTTCTTAATCATTGATCACATCACTCAAATTGAGAATGTTTCAACACTTACTGTGAAGAAGATTAGATCAGACAATGGCACTGAATTCAAAAACGCAGTGCTGAATGACTTCTGTGTATCTAAAGGAATACGTCGTCAGTATTCAGCCCCGAGAACACCACAGCAAAATGGAGTAGTTGAAAGGAAGAATAGAACTTTGGTTGAAGCAGCAAGAACTTTGTTGTATGATTCAAAACTTCCTTTGTATTTCTGGGCCGAAGCAGTGAGTACCGCTTGTTACACTCAAAATAGAACCTTGATCATAAAAGATAAAGAAAAGACACCATGTGAGCTAATGAACAACAGAAGACCAACAATCAAATACTTTCATGTCTTCGGAGCAAAATGCTATGTGCTTATAGATGATGAAAATCTAGGCAAGTTTGCAGCAAAAGCTCGTGAAGGAATCTTTATTGGTTACTCTACAGATGTGGTGGCAGCTTATAGAGTGTTCTTGGTGAATGATCGAAAAGTGACTGAAAGTTACAACGTCAGATTCGACGATACCAAACTCTCATCAATTTCAAGAGATTCTAGTGAACCTGAGTCCCTAAAATTTTAGAATCTGGACTTAGAAGATCTTGAAGATGAACCTGAGTTGGTTGTTCCATTAAATGTTCCAAGCGTACATGAAGAACCTGAGTCTAGTGAACAAGCTAATTCTACAAGATCAGGAGAGACTTCTTCAGTACCAACCGGCAACAACTCAGGGGGAGTAAATAGCAGCTCAAGGACTACTGTTCAAGGCTCGAGTCGAGTTGACTCTAGTTCTGTAGGAGCTGGCACTAACTCAGGGGGAGTTAGTAAAAATAATCAAAGTAGTCAGCACCCCAACTCAGAAAGTCAAGCTGAATCATCAAGACAATTTCCAGGTGAACGGGTATGGAATAGAGACCATCCGTTTGAGTTAATTATTGGTGATCCAGATGCTGGTGTGACTACTAGAAGAACTGCAAGAGCTGACATGGCTAATATCTCCTTATATTCTGGGTTCTTATCCAAGCTTGAACCTAAAGAAATAGAAGAAGCTCTTGGCGATGCTGATTGGGTGATTGCAATGCAAGAGGAACTCAATCAGTTTGAAAGGCAGAAAGTTTGGAAACTGGTACCACGACCAAAGAACATATCCGTAATTGGAGCTAGGTGGGTATTCAGAAATAAACTGGATGAAAACGGACTTGTAACACGAAACAAGGCTCGTTTGGTTGCAAAAGGTTATTCTCAGCGAGAAGGAATTGATTATGATGAAACCTATGCACCAGTTGCAAGACTTGAGGCAGTCAGGATGTTCTTGGCATTTGCAGCACATAAGAACTTCAAGGTTTTCCAGATGGACGTGAAAAGTGCCTTCCTGAACGGAGAGTTAGAAGAAGAAGTGTATCTGGAACAGCCGCCTGGCTTCGTTGATCCAGAACATGCAGATTTTGTGTATCTACTCTTCAAATCTGTCTATGGCCTCAAGCAATCCCCAAGGCGATGGTATGAAACCCTATCCCTATTCTTAATTGAAAATGGTTTTGTTAGGGGAGTAATTGATAAAACATTGTTCTATAAAGTTGTGAGAAATGACTTAATACTTGTTCAAGTATATGTGGACGATATTATTTTTGGGTCATCAAATGAGCGCTTGTGCGAGAAATTTGCCAAGCTAATGCAGGAAAAATATGAGATGAGCATGATGGGAGAGCTGTCCTTCTTCCTTGGATTACAGATCAGTCAGAGAAAAGATGGTATCTTTATCTGTCAATCCAAGTACGTCAAAGATTTACTCAAGAAGTATAATCTAGAAGATGCATCAGCAGCTAAGACTCCCATGGCAACAGCCACGAAGCTAGATGAAGACAAATCAGGTAAATCAGTTGACATCACAAGCTATCGAGGTATGATTGGCTCACTCCTCTATTTAACTGCAAGTAGACCCGATATAATGTTCGCGACTTGTTTATGTGCAAGGTTCCAAGCGGATCCCAGAGAATCACATCTCGTAGCCGTCAAAAGAATTTTTAGGTATCTCAAGGGCACACCAAATCTAGGGATTTGGTACCCAAGAGATACAGGTTTTAATTTAATTGGCTATTCGGATTCAGACTATGCAGGTTGCAGGATTGATAGGAAAAGCACATCTGGTGCTTGCCAATTTCTTGGCAGAAGATTGGTGTCCTGGCAAAGTAAAAAGCAACATACAGTATCTACTTCTACTGCTGAAGCTGAGTACATTGCTGCTGGAAGCTGTGTAGCTCAAATACTGTGGATGAGGAACCAATTGAAGGATTATGGCATGGAGCACAAGAAAATTCCAATCATGTGAACACAAGTGCCATTGCCATAACCAACAATCCTGTAGATCACTCAAGAACCAAGCACATCGACGTCAGGTATCACTTCATAAGAGAACATGTCGAGGAGGGGACTGTGGAGCTACATTTTGTGCCCACAATGCAACAAATTGCAGATATATTCACCAAACCTCTTGATGAAGTAACATTCAATAGATTGGTTGGTGAATTGGGAATCCTTAACACAAGTTAGTAAAGCCTTCTATCTGTAAAATCCATGTTTATGTTTGTATGTGCAAGCTACTCAATCATTATGTGCTTAGACTGTAAAATGCCTAATTAATGATTGTTATAGGTTGCATATAGTGTGTTTTTGCATAAATTCCTTGTGTTTTAAGTGTCTTTTATAGCACAAATCTGTGAATTTATGCTTGTTAGATTGCATGATCATAGGGGGAGTTAAATTCATAATATTCTAAATATTGCATGATTTTTAGATGAATTTACCTATGAGTTTCATGTAATTAGAGGCCTTAGAATTAAAAAACTTCAAAATTTCGAGTTAGGTTCTATCTCGAAACTCATCTAGAAATTCGACTTGAATTTCGACTTAAACTGTCAGAGTGAAGTTTTTGAAAAATTCTATGTCTGGGAAGAATTTCGAGTTGGCTATCTCGAAATTCATCTCGAAATTCGACTTAGAGTTCGAGTTCGAGTTACCAGTGTGCCTAGTTCTATCTTCAAAATATTCGAGATAAAGTCTATCTCGAATTTTATCTCAAAAGTTGAGATGAGGTTTCCATTAAGGGAATATTTTGAAAAGAACTGAGAATTAACTTCGAGTTAGTCTATCTCGAAACTCAACTCGAATTTCGACTTGATGTTCGAGATAGAGTTCTCAGTTAAGCTTAAGGGAATTTTTCGAGTTACACTCCTAACTCGAAACATATCTTGAATTACCCTGTACTTTTTGCTTCAAGGGGGTATTTTGGAAAGAATTTGAGATTAACTTCGAGTTAGTCTATCTCGAAACTCAACTCGAATTTCGACTTGATGTTCGAGATAGAGTTCTTAGTCTATCTCGAAACTCAACTCGAATTTCGACTTGATGTTCGAGATAGACTTCTAACTCGAAAAGTATCTTGAATTTCCCTGTTTTTCTTAGAAGGGAATTTTCCAAGTTTACTACAAATCAATAATGTTCGAGATAGGATTTCCCTATAGTTTCTGCTGTAAAATTGGTTAAAGTGCTTATTTGTGCTTAATTGTTCGAGTTAACCTCTATCTCGAACTTCATCTCGAAGTTCGACTTGATGTTCGAGATAGAGATGTTCGAGATAGAGTTCGACTTTGGTGTTCCCTGTATGGACTTGGTAATTTTCACTCTTTTTAACAGGGACATTTTTGTCATTTCACATTCACCTATATATACATCTCTAACTCGATGCCTAATTCACTTTACCTAATTTCATTTTCACAGCAGCCGTTTCACAAAAACATTGCGATTTCACTAATTATATACCTTTAATCCGTGTTTTTGTGATTAAACTCATACTAATCACGAATTACTGCCGATTTGTTGACTGAGATTCACTGTGTTATCATTAATCGTTGTGATACTGTGTTTAGTGACCATACATACACACGAACATATATTGTTTGTGTACCTGTTCACAAAACACGATTTCCACACTCTTCATCCATATACACACACGAGTTTACTGGTATACACACGAATATTCATCTTCTTTGAATATTCAGATCTAGTAATTGGCAACTGTTCATATCCCGTAGTTTAAATTTTCAGATTGTCTTTTGATATTCTCGAAAAATTAAAAGGGATAAAACTGATTAATTCGTAAATTATTTGTTTTTCTCAATTAAAAAAAAATTTCACATCTTTTAAAGAAAAACATTTAATTAAAATGGCTCACCAATTTTCACTTGCTAAAAACAATTTTTATAATATTTCTACGGAAATTGGTGATCAACTCCCGCGGTTTAAGTTTTGGATACGATTTCTCAATTTATACTCCAAAGCTAGCCATGCTTTTACTGCTAAACCTACACTAGTACATGATGCTTTACAGCAATTATGGACTAGTGCGGTTACTTTTGGGAGCAAATCAACCCCCTTCGGTTTCAGGTTTACCTTAGCGGGTCAGGAATATGAGGTGACCGAAGAAATTGTCAACAGGGTTCTGGGATTCCCAATCAAAGATGCTTATGATCCAGAACCTACAGCTGCAGAACGCCTCAGATTCTTTGAAGAAATTGGATGTTATCCTCCGAAAGGCCCAATCACAGGAAATATCCAAAAACAATTCTTCCATGTGGAATGGAATTACTTTTTCGAGGCCATCACTAGATGTTTTCGGGCACGAGAAAAAGATTTTCATCAAATTCCAATTCCAATGCAAACCTTTGCAGTTGCCCTAGCAAGAGAACAGGATATAAATTATGGACGCATCGTTCTCTCTGAGATAGTGGCCTCAATGGGATCTCTTGCAAGCAGAGACCTCACTACAACTGATGTTGTCTGCTGGTTTCCTCGGTTCCTTCAAATGCTGATTAATGACTTAATACCGAAGGATGCTCTTGCTGTTAGACAGAGATTTGCCGGAAGCCCAACATCTGCATCTCTAGGGATGGGCACTAAGTCACTTTCAACCATTGCCAATCAGGATAAACATCAAGGTAAACCGACGTCAATTCCTGAAAATATACAAATGTGGCTTAGATATGATGCAGGAGTTACCAATTTGGAGGCATCATCACAAGTTTCATCACATGCTCAAAATCCATCTGTTCATGCTGAGGCATTTGATGAGATTCCTGATGAGGAAAGCGATGATGCACAAGGTAATCAATCAGGTAATCTCTCCCTGCATACTATTTATTCCTCCTCCTATGTATCTGATTCCGCGACCCAAGAGACTGCTAACCCGCAGGATCTATCCCAGGGTGAGAGCTATATTTCTGAGCCCGATACACATTCATATTCTCTTTCACCCCTGTTAACGGAAGTCAGAAAACCAGCACGTGTATATGTAGAAGATGATGAGGAGAGTGAACCCGAAGAGCAGCAACTTATTCGAAAGAAAGCCAAACTTTTTCATGCTGCTACTTCACAACCACAGTCAAACCCTAGTGTGTCACACGCAACCACTCCACCTCACGAGAGTGGTTCTCCCCTTAAACAATCTGCACATAGGGATTTTGATGATAATTATGTACCTTTTGAAGATCCTGTTGCTTCAAAAGGACATGGAGTTTTAACAACTTCAGCCGTACCTTCACCGGTACGTACTGATGCTGCAAAGAGGATCAGTTCTAATGTCGTACAAGAACACTTTGCAGCCGCTCAGCCTGAGATTCCAACTCAGGACAGAACAGACATAGATCCCATAACTGCCAATTATTTTGCTTATCAAATTTTTGCAGGTACTACTTCATACTTTGGATCAATAATTGAAGACATACACGAGCGTGAGACAGGGAGTGTGTGTGAGAGGTTAGGGAGAGAGGGACCTTCATTTTCAAGGCCCGAAACCGAGCGCCAAATACCAACAGAACGAGTATTAGAGCGAGGTCACCTAAACCAAACACCGTCCCTTAACATTGAAAATCTTGATACGCGTATGACTTCTATGGAAAATCAGATGAGGCAGTTCGGACAGACGATGGGGCAGTTCGGGATGAACATTGGAAACAACCAAAGGGCTCTAGACGACTACGCAGCAAGAATGGCAAGTCAAGCTACAGCTTTTGATGATTTAACAAATAAGGTCAATGACTTGGGCCATGCTGGTGGTGTCTTAGGAAGCACTCTCAATGAGAGGATGGGGGCATTGGAGTCTACAATGCATACAATGGCTGTGGAGATCAGTAGAATGATGTTCGCAGTCAGGAGTTTTGTGCCCCCGGAGTGTTTCGAGTCGCAACAACCTCCCCCCGATGCTGGTGCAGGTGGTGCAGGTGGTGCTAGTGGAGCGGGAGCCTCTGGTTCTGGTTTTGGAGGTTCTTATGCAGCTGGTGGATCTGATTACCAAGGTGGAGCTCAGGATAACTCACCTAAGGGGGAGAGTGGAAAGGAGACGAGACAGCAGGCAGTTCACATCGAAGAAATTGAAGAACCCGCTGATCTTGTCAAGGAACCAGAAGTTGAGCCGTCTGTTGATGAAGAGGCTCTGAGGATGAGAAAGGGTAAGGCAATAATGGTTGATGAACCATTTGTTGACCTGAGTCATCAGGAAACAGTACAGGAGGTACTTGACTCAGATTCTGACATGGAAGATGTACCGTTGGCACATGCTATAAAAAGATCTTTGAAGGAACAAGGTGGAGGTGCTGGGATGTCTTCTGGAATGCCTGAAGAATTTCCTGTTGATGAGGAAACCCTTAAAGCTCAACAGTTAGCCTTGGAACAAGCTCAGTTCCATAAAATGAAGATGATGCAAGAACATGCTGCGTTCCTAGAAAAGAAGCTGGAGCTACAAGGGAAGCAGTATGATCATGAGCTTGCAAGGCTAGCTGATCCTCAAGTTGATCTGGACAAACGAAGGATAGGGTAGAAGTGGGATGAAGCAAGGAAGATAATGATGGGACCCTGTGCGAAAGGAGTTCATAACAAGGATGCAGATGATCTGTTCTACAACTTGAATTTGCAGAATCCAATGACTGGGGACTATATAAATGCTTTGAAGAGATTAATTTCTAAAGTCAGGGTTGGGTACAATGCAAATCTTAAGGAGTGGCAGGTTATTTTGTCTTTGGTAGAAGAAGTCCCAACATCTTTCCTATATGTGGATGACCAATTCATAACGAGAAGATCTGCGTCAGAGTTGTTCTTGCTAGCGACAAAAATTCAATACTCTCATTCTGAGGAGCTAAGCATACTGTATAGAGATCAGTTAATGCAGCTAGCAGAAGACAAGGGTCCAGAATTCTCAGCATATCCAAATTTTGTCCGGATGGTAGTTGACGGAAAGATGAAGAGGGTTAGCATGGAGGAAAATGATTTAATGGAGCTTTCAGTGGAATCTCTCAAAGCTGTCTATAGACAAATGATGAGTAAGGGATTCGCTTCTGAGCTTAAAGATAAATCCGTGAAGATCATTGAAAGAGTTATATTCAAGAAGAGCAATGAGGTGTGGAAGTGTGATGTCATTGCTCCAAACCCTCTTGATAATGTGAAGATTGAGCCGGAGCTGATGGAGAAGAAATGGAATATTCTTCAAGCAATGAAGAATGTAGATGAAGCTCTGACTCTTCCTTCTGGAGCACTGGAACAAGGAGAGATAAGGGAGGCTATTGGTGTTCCAGGAAGTGATAGTGTATACTGGATACACGCTTATGCTGAAGATACAGCTGATGCCTTAGTATTCATAGATGCAGACCAGAATCAAACATTCTTGCATATGAGTAGACAATGGCTGCTACAGACTCACGATGCTGCATTTCTGGAGAAAGTATTATATGTATTCAAATGGGGCGAAGTGGAAGATATGCATGTGGAAGAAAAGCAGAGACTCATGAGATACCTGTCTGAGATAGTGGTGGAAAAGAAGCGGATGGAGCGAGATGCGGCCAGTGTCCACAATACTGACCGTGTCAAGGGCTACCCCAAGATGATCTATTGTCAGTTTAAATCTGATAAATCTCACTGGAAACCTCAGCTCATAATGAAGAACTTTGAGGATATTCCAAAGATCAGGACTACTCAGGAGGTGGACAAACTCAGAAGGCTTTTCAAACATCCTTATCCAAAGCCCAAGAATCCTCTAGAAATGGAAGCTGTAAGTCTGTTGAATGCTAGGTGGAAGCAACTTAAAGATCCAGTGTACAAGAAAGAACAGCAGCAGAAGGAGAAGCGCAAAAGGCAGAAAGAAGAGAAAGACCAAGCTGCTGAAGCTAGAAAGAGGAAACGGAATTAGGGTTAAAGGTTAGAGTGGTGTGAACTTGAAGTTGGAAAAACTTCATGTCTTTCGGTTGCTTTAACTCACTTGAGGAAAATTCACCTTAGAGTGAATCCAATAAGGTGATACAAGTTTGACTAAAAGGTATGAAATAATCCAGGTGATAGGAATCACTCAAATGATCTTTAATTCGAAGTTCGAATTCTGTTTCTAGTTTAAGTTCTTTGTATTGTTTTCATGTAAATTTCAATTGTAAATTATTCAAGACTGTAATGTTAATTATCTTTTCTCGTCTCATTGTTTAGTTGAGTTATCCTTCATTAATTTGAATGTCATTGTTAGACAATCAAATTGGGGGAGATTGAAAGGCAGAGTGTGTAAACTTGTAACACTATAACTAATATAACTCAAACTAAAGGAAAAGATACTTAACCAGAAGACAATCAAGAACAAGAAGTCACAAGAAATCAACACTAAATGAAGACAAGGTAATTGATACAATTCAACATGTTAACTATGATCAATCCAAGAAGAAATCATTGAGAGAAGTTCAAGTCAAAGTTGTTCATGCCTCAGTGATTTGAAAAGCCAAGAATCAAGATCATAACTATCAGTATCAATAAGACCAATTGATTTCAAGTGAACAAGAAGGAAAGCAAATATTTGAAAGCCACATTTCTAATTGGATATGGTAACTTATTCAAGAAGCAAAAACCCTATCAAGACTAGTCACTTATGAACCAGACCGTTGCATCAAGTGTCAGGACATTGATAGCAAGTTTATGTCAGTAATAAAGATCCATATTCAAGAGCTTAGTGAAGAACAAAGAAGACATGAAGATATCACAAGTTCAAGATGTGCATTGAAGTTTCAAGTTGAAGACCAGAATATTTTCTAAGTACTAAATATTCTAGATGACCAAGTAGAAGTTTCTAAGTAGAAGTTCTACTTAGAAATTCGAGATGGCTAAGTAGAAATTCTCGAGTAGAAGTTCTACTTAGAGTGCAGCTTCAACATGACACATGGCATCTTCTGATTGGCAGATTTCCAAGCTTTCAAGATAAGGCAAGATTTATGTGGACATCATTGGGCCACGTATATCTTAGTCTTTGAAGTCTACAGGACATAGATTACATGTAGTATAAATAGAAGTACTTGTGTAATGTTTTTAGTTAGAGAGCAATAGTTGAGAGAAACACAAGAAAAAGAGAGAGAGTGCATTCACAGAGCTTAGTATCATTCACTTCTCTCTGAACTTCTGTCATACTTTGTAATGAATGTTGTAGCAACCATTTCAAGTTATATATAAGAAATATATTCCTTGAATCTGTGTGTTCATTTATTGCATCGTATTTATTGCTTCTCATATTCGAAAAGTTGTATTCACCCCCCCTCTACAACACATTTGGACCTAACAAGTTGGCTTTGGTTCTGGAAGACCTAGTATCCTCGGCTATGGCATGAGATTAATACTTGCACCCAAATCACACAAGCATTTGCTGAATGAGAGATCTCCGATAGTACATGGAATGGTAAAGCTTCCAGGGTCCTTCAACTTAGGCGGCAACTTTTGTTGCAAGATGGCACTACATTCCTCCGTCAAAGCAACGGTCTCTAGCTCCTCAAGTTTCAATTTCTTCGAGAGAATGCCCTTCATAAACTTCGCATAGCTCGGCATTTGCTCAAGAGCCTCCGCAAATGGTATATTAATCTGAAGCTTCATGAAGACATCCAAGAACTTAGCAAATTGCTTGTCGAACTTTTGCTTTTGAATTCGTTTTGGGTATGGGGGAGGTGGAAACACCTTAACGTCTTCTTCTTTCTGAGCACTCTCATTCTTAGAAGTTACAGGAGTAGAGGAAGTAGCAATCGGTAGCAATTTAGGACCAGATTCGACCCCAGTATTAAGACTGAATTTTTCTTCCAGAAGATGCGGCGCTGCCGCGCCAGTATTGTACTGGGTCACGGCGCTGCCGCGCCGTGCTAACTGCTCAGAATTTTCATTTTCTTCCTCAGTTGATTTTTCCTTGTTCTGACCTTGGAGAATTCTTCCTGATCGCAATGTTACTGCCTGGACCTGTTCCTTGTGATCCTTCTTGCCTGGATTCATCTCTGTGTTACTCGGAAGTGTTCCTGGTTGACGGTTCAACAGTGCATTGGCCAGTTGACCAATTTGATTCTCTAAAGTTTTCAATGACACTGCCTGACTCTTGTACATCATTCGAAGCTCTTCCAATTCAGACTTCTCAGACTGATTCAATGAATTCCCTTGAGATGGTTGAAACCCCGGTGGATTGAATGGTTGCCTTGGAGCATAAGGTGGTGGTTGATAGTTCTGATTATATGGCCTTGCATTGAACTGTTGATTCTGGGGTTGCTGAACACCGCCCTGATTGTTGCTCCAACTGAAATTAGGATGATTCCGATTGTTGGGATGATAAGCATTAGGCACTGGTTGCTGAGCTCTTTGAAAATTACTAACAAATTGTGCGGATTCAGATGAGATAGCACACTGATTCGTGTCATGAGCCCCTACACACAATTCACACACCTTAGCAACCTGGTTAGTTCCATGATTAGAAAGGGAATCTACCTTCATTGTCAATGCCTTGAGTTGAGCAGCAATAGTAGTAGCTGCATCCAAGTCCAGAACTCCGGCCACTTTAGCAGGTGGCAAGCGCTGAGTGGGATTCTGAAACTCATTGGCCGCCATCATCTCAATAAGATTGTAAGCATCCTCATAGCTCTTAGCCCATAGCGCACCTCCAGAAGCTGCATCTAACATTGGCCTGGACTGAGTTCCCAACCCGTTATAGAAATTGCTAATTATCATCCAATCCAGCATCCCATGATGAGGACAACGTGCCAATATCTCCTTGTACCTTTCCCAAGCTTCCCCCAGAGATTTCTGAGGTTGCTGAGCGAACTGAGAAATAGAATTCCGATAAGCTGCTGTCTTAGCCATGGAGAAATACTTCGTCAAGAACTTTTGAGCACAGTCTGCCCATGTTTTAATAGAGCCAGATGGCATAGAATGTAACCAACTCTTGGCTTTATCCCTAAGAGAGAAGGGAAATAGTCTCAATCTGATTGCGTCATCTGTAACTCCGTTGAATTTGAAGGTGTCACAGATCTCAAGGAAGTCCCTAATATGAGCATTGGGATCTTCAGCAGGACTACCCCCAAACTGTACTGTGTTCTGAATCATCTGAATGATGTTTGGCTTAAGCTCGAAATTATTAGCCCCAATAGCTGGGCGAACAATACTGGTATGAATATCCTCCACTTTTGGCTGAGAGAATTCACTCAAAGCCTTCGCTGGCTGTGCTTGATCTGCCATTTCTTCTATTGATTCAAGATCGTCTTCTAACCCAATGTTATCAAAATCAAGTTTTCTTCTTGCTAGTTCTTCTCTACGTGCTTGAGCTCGTGTACGCATACACTCTTAAACAGTACCTGAAATTCACCAACAAGAAAATTGGTGAGAAACGTCTTAGTCACCGAACTTTAATGACCACTAATGGCAAATACTGAAACTAAACAAATAAAACCGCGTCCCCGGCAGCGGCGCCAAAAACTTGTTAGCACAAAAACACGCAAGTGCACGTGATCTCAAGCAATATAGATAGCAAATAAGATTCGTTCCTACAGGGACTCGTTGTATTGTCTAGTTAATTCACTCACCAATGTATGATTATTATTCGATGCCACGACAAATTAATAACTGGAATTTTGTTTATCACTACAATTACTCTAAGAATTATAACTAATGATCAACTACTTAAACTAAGAATTATATCGAATTACTTATGCGAGATAAAACATGGGATTTTAACTTCATTAAACAATCCATCTATAGTCTCCACTTCTCTAGCCTTTTCATGTGATTTGTTAATACCTGATCGAATACATAAAACTGATATAAGCCAATTTTCATTGCACAAATACCATCCTAAATAATATCCACATTAGATAGAAATCACTTAGTCTCCCAATTATGCCTAATCTGTATATGTCTATAAAGATTGAAACATAATGGTTGAAGTACAAGCATTCAATTGATCACATAGTCGTCACAAAACGGTTAGAGTTACGACACTAATTACGAATGATATTCTCACGCATAAACCTATGCTAACATGGCAAGTTCTAAACTCTTAGATTCACTTTCGCTTCAATAAGAATTAACACACAATTACAGGAGTTAGCTACTCTCCTATAACGAATTAAAACAACCATGATAGGATATCACATCAATCACACTATAGGCATCGAAAAGATTCAACAAATAAACTTCATGAATAAATCCTCTAAAACCCCATGACAACGAATTAGTTCATAATCAAACTAATCGTCACCATGGGTTCCAATGTAAACATGATAGAAGAAAACAAATAGTGATTTAAATAAATAATAAGGGTTCTAAAGAATACACCCAAACCAAGCATCCACAAACTAGGAAGAATACAAGAATAAATCGAAAAACTATCTTCTTCCTCGCTTCTTCGTGCTTCAAAACTCCGTAAATACAATATGTGGTACGATCCTCTATTCTAGGGTCTTTTCCTTCTTTATATAGGCTCTAGGTGCAAGAAATTCGAGAAGTGAATCCTATTTTGACTTTATCTCGAAAAACAGCAAAAACAGAAAATTCTCGGCAGAAACACCGGCGCTGCCGCGCCATCCTATAGTTCAAATGCGGCGCTGCCGCGCCATTCTCCAGGAATCACAGAAATCACAGCGCTGCCGCGCCGTTCTCCAGTATAAACGCGGCGCTGCCGCGCCTTCCCTTCTGTCCAGCACTGGATTTTTTTCTCGTTTCTTCATTACAACTCCGAATTACTATCCAATTGCTTTGCTGCATTCCTTGAACACCTGTGATTAACATTCCTGCACAAAACCCTTAAAAGAGATCAAAAATACCACAACTTAAGTACAAACATTCGTTTTAAGCCAAACGGAAATGTTTTAAGTGAATATAATACCCACTTATCAGTGATGTGCGACAAGAAGATTCCTTTAAAGTTGAAAGGGAGATTCTATAGAGCGGCAATCCGGCCTGCGTTGTTATATGGTTCTGAGTGCTGGGCAGCGAAGAAGACCCACGAAAGCAAGTTGGAAGCAGCTGAAATGCGGATGTTGCGGTGGTCGTGTGGTCGCACGATGCTAGATAGAATCCCTAATAGGGTGTTTAGAACCGAGCTCGAAGTGGCGCCTCTTTCTGCGAAAGTTAGGGAAGGGAGGTTGAGATGGTTCGGCCACGTCCGTAGGAGGCGGCCGGAAGCCCCAGTGAGAAGGGTCGAGAGTCTTTCGGTTGTTGGGGTGAGGAGGAGAGGCAGACCGAGGAGGTCATGGGAAGAGCAGCTTAGGTTGGATTTGAAGGCTATGAACCTAAGTGAGACCATGACAGGTGTTCGTGGAGACGGCAGATCAGAGTGGTGGACTCTCTGCTAGGGGACGGCTCTGTAGTGGAGAACCTCAGAGTTGGGTTGTCTCGGATGGCCATATCTTAGGATTTCGGCTTTTTTCGCTATCTTTTTCCAGTTGCATTTTTTCATTTTTATTATCATATGTTTCCCGGTTGTGCAGGTGCAGGGAGCTTTGCTTGGTGGTATCTAGGGGCATGGTAGGTAAGTCCCGTGTGGAGAAAGCCATGGGCGCAGGTATTGCTGTGAACTTTGTCGCATATCTTTTACATTCCTTTGTATATATCACTCACCGTATATGTCGTGCACATAGCCGAGGGTCTTCACGGAAACAGCCTCCCTACCCTAAAAAGTGGGGGCATGGTCTGCGTACAACCTACCCTCCCCAGACCCTGCTCTGAGCGGGATATACTGGGTATGTTTGGTTTTCCTAAATCATTTTTAACAATAAAAAATTAACTTCCCTCCTTTTCTACACTTCTCTTTCCTCTCTTTTTTCCCTTCCCTCCAATTCTAATTCAAATATATTATTCTTTTAATTATATGGCACAAGTATAAGGCATATTGTTGGAAGTGATACACAACAATTATGTCTTAAATCACTAGAACACTATATTTTATTATATTTATAGGACACCAATTAGGACATTGTTGGACTTGCTCCAACAATGTACTAAATATTGTCCTAAATTAATATTTAGGAATGTCTTAGTGGTGCCTTAAAACATTAGGACATCCACCTCATGCCCTTTTTTTAATGCATCTCTATACTTGTCCTTAATCATTTTTAACAATCAAAATTTAACTTTCCTCCTTTTCTACACTTCTCTCTCCTCTCTATTTTCCCTTCCCTCCAATTCTAATTCAAATATATTATTATTTTAATTTATAAGGCACAAGTATAAGGTATGTTGTTGGAATTGATTCACAAAAATCGTGACTTAAATCACTAGGACACTATATTTTATTATATTTATAGGGCATTAACTAGGACATTGTTGGACTTGCTCTAAGAGCATTATCAACAAGCTCCTTAGAGCAAGTCCAACAATGTTCTAACTATTGTCCTAAATTAATATTTAGAACATTTAGTCACTTTTTGTACTCCAACAACGTCCTAATGGTGCCTTAAAACACTAGGACATTTAGTCCAACAATGTCCTAAATATTGTCCTAAATCAATATTTAGAACATTTAGTCACTTTTTGTGCTCCAACAATGTCCTAGTGGTGCCTTAAAACACTAGGACATCCATCTCATGCCCTACTTTTAAGGTACATCTATACTTGTCCTAAATCATTTTTAACAATAAAAAATTAACTTCCTTCTTTTTCTACACTTCTCTCTCCTCACTTTTTTCCATTCCCTCCAATTGTAATTCAAATATATTATTATTTTAATTTATAAGGCACAAGTATAAGGCATATTGTTGGAATTGATACACAAAAATCATGACTTAAATCACTAGGATACTATATTTTATTATATTTATAGGGCACTAACTAGGACATTATTGGACTTGCTCTCATGCCCCTTTTTTTAAGGCACCTCTATACTTGTTCTAAATCATTTTTATCAATCAAAAATTAATTTCCCTTCTATTCTACACTTCTCTCTCCTCTCTTTTTCCCCTTCCCTCCAATTCTAATTCAAATATATTATTATTTTAATTTATATGGCACAAGTATAAGGCATGTTGTTGGAATTCATACACAAAAATCATGACTTAAGTCACTAGGACACTATATTTTATTATATTTATAGGACACTAAGAGCATCTCCAAGAGCCTCTCTACTTGAGCTTTTAACTCAAAAAATAAGGAGAGAGAATGAAAATGTTGCTCCAAGAGACTCTTAGTGGCTCTTAAAAACATTAAGAGACTCTTCCCTCTCCTCATTTCTAAGAGTCACTAGTAGCTCTTAACTTATATTTTAATAATAAACTATTTATGTCCACCAATTCTTGCACAACTTTTGGTTATAGTGGGATTGATTTATGAATAAACTACAAATAAAGAGCTAATATAAAGAGTATTGTTGGAGCTTGACATATAAGTCAATGTAATAATTTGCTAAGAGCCATTTATTTATATTATTTTTAAGAGTGAATGTAGGAATCTTTTGGAGATGCTCTAACTAGGACATTGTTGGACTTGCTCTAACTTTACTTATAAGTCAAATTTTGAGGAGGATTTATCAAAATTTTCACTCCAACAAACTACTAAGTCTTTTCTAATATTTTAAGAGCCTTCAAATCCTCCTCATACTTAAGACTCGTTCTCCTCTACTTTCTTCATTCTTTATTAATATATATCAATTTTTATCAACTTCGTACTCATATTACATTTCTTTGTTCGGCTACCGTAAATATATTTATTAATAAAATATAAGTTAGGAGGTAGGAATAAATATATTATTAGAGATGATGAGTAGTATTGTATCTTACATAATTAGGAGGCATTTATTTATTTTATTTTTAGTAAAAATTTTAAGAAATTGTTGAAATTGCTGTAACAACTGACATTTTGCCAACAAAAGAAACCAAAAACTAGGCTGAAATACTGGAATAAGGGAGTATATTCCAAATAATCGAGTAGGGTGCTGTTATATGTGATTAATTAGCTAGTGTTTAGCTGCATGAAGTTGTATTAATCATAGAGGCCAAGATTCGTGATACAAGTCCCCGGTTGTCCTTACTTCATAGTTTATACACAGAGGCCAAGCCCCCCATCACTGTCTGCTTGATGCATGCACTTCTCTTTCGCTTCTTTCTTATTTTATTATTTTCTCGACATGACGTTTTCTTCTCCCTTTTCATGTGCTTGCATGTTCTATGTTAACAAACGGCTACTGGTTGCAAATTGCAATTTTGTGGAGTGAAGATCTAAAATCTCTCCAAATAAAAATTTTGAAGTCTAAAACAAAGATTAATTTACTCTTTACTACTATAAAAATCAACCGAATTCAACATTCCTTTAATTGATTTTCAGCTGATAATCGTATATAAATTTTAAGCTAATTTCAATTAGGTTACAATTACCCATTCCTAGTTCTCTTAACTACATTTCTGTTTGACATTTGTATACGCCTTTGCATGTAATGAGAGGTAGTTAGAAACAAAAGATTGTTACAATGATGGATGAGCAAAAAAATTGAATTAAAACTAAAATCGAATCAAAACCAATAAAAAATAATAAAAAACAAATCGTAAAAAAACCGAAACCAAAAATTGAAAAATCGAATCGTTCCTAAGATTCTGATTCCAGTTTTAGGTTACACCAAACCGAAAAAAATCGAACTGAATTCATTATTAAAATAAATAAATTTTATGTATATATAGTTCATACAAGTTTATATGTTTCATAAAAATAAGCAATAAAATAAAATTTATTTTGGACCTGACCAAAATTAATGATCTGGGTCTCCATTATTTTTTTTTTTTGATAATTCAAGATTTGTATTATATTTGAAAAATTATACAAATTGTACTACCTCTCAAATAAATTTGAGATGGTAGTGAACCTTAGGCTACAACATATAAACATACACACATTACAATACAGCTACATTTTTAGCCTTGTGATCCACCATTCACTCATGTCATCCATCCTGAGATTACTTTTGGTCTATGTACTCCCTGCTTAGCTAGGCCATCTGCTTCCAAGTTAAGAGCTCTTGATATATGAATGAATTTATTGTTCAATAGGATATTTTTGTCAAATTGCATTCCTTCCCTAAGTATGGACTGTCCTCCTTTGAGACTGTTGATTGTGTGAATTAGATTTGATGAGTCTGAGAAGAAAGAGCACTGCATATCCTTGTAAATGCTTGCCTTGATAGTTTCCATCAGAAGAAATAAAGCTTCCTTTTCCGTGTCAAAAGCAGAAGATTGTGCAGAGGGTCCTGATAATATAAATATCACCTTGCGTTGTTTATTCAATATGAAACCTCCCACTCCAGCTTCAAATCCATTGTTCTGAGAAAATTTCCATGCTCCATCCGTAAAACACAGTAATTGTGACTCTGAAAATGCTGAATTTAATAACTGTAGTTTCATCTATCTTGAATGTTGTCTCAATGTTTGCATGGGATAACAATGCCATATGTTTTCTTGATTTGGTGGAGCTATTTTTGCTGCCTTGCTCCATGAATAAGCTCTGTGTTTAATAAGGAACTCCAAGTAAGATTGAGGTATCCTTACCATGTTGAAGGTGCAGTCATTTCTTGCTAGCCATAGGGACCATAATAGTGAAGCCAAACAGACTATTGCACCTGCATGCGTTATGTTCCGTTTAAGTTGGTTTAGAACCAATTTTAATTGAAATGGCTAGCTTATTTCAATCTTAATCTCCGTCCAGTTGTAGAAGAAAATCCATGCTTGTTGCGCCCTTGGACATGACCAAAATAAGTGATTTATATCCTCCGTCATATCATTACACCACTTGCACTCTGAACTCAAATTAATTCCTCTATCCTTCAGAAAACCCGAAGTTGGGAGTATTGCGTGCGCACACTGCCAAAGGAAAAGCTTTACCTTCGGAGGTACCTTTGAAGTCCATATTGTTTGCCATGGTCCTTCAGTTGAACAATTTGTGTTGTTTAAAGCCTCATAAACCTGTCTTGTATTTAGTTCTCCCTTCATACTGCCCCATTTTAACTTGTCATGGCCTGATTTAAAGGATATTTCATTGATTAAGTTCTTGAGAACTTCTTCTTCATCTTGCTCCCATCCTCTCAGTGGCCTTCTCCAATGAATAGAGTCTGTGGAGTTCCAGCTTTCCACTAAACTTCGCACCGTTATATTTTTTCTTACCGCCAAGTGAAACAGTCTTGAGAATTGCAGTTTGAGTATACCCTGATGATGCCATTGGTCATTCCAAAATTCAATCCTATTTCCATCTTTTAAGCACCATTTAACTTCTCGAAGAAGCGGTTCGAAGATTGATTTGAGGCCAATTAGACCTTCCATTATAGGAGATAAAGAAACCCCTACATTTCTTGTCAAGTCCCTCAAATCACCATATTTTCCTGTTAACGTCTGGTGCCAAAGCTTATCCCTGTCCTGTAAAAATTTCCAGAACCATTTGAATAGCAGTGAGCGGTTCTTGGATTCTAAATTGCTCAGGCCTAGTCCTCCTTGATCTTTTGAGTTGCATATCTTGTCCCACTTTAAAGTGTGTAACCTTCTTCTAGTGTTCTCCGAGCCTTGCAATTCACCCCAGAAAAATCGTCTTCTAATCAAATCTATTTCCTTTGTGACTCCTTTAGGCATTACAAAAAAATTCATCCAGTAGAGTGGCAAGCTATTCATTGTGGCTTTGATTAGGATCGATCTTCCTTGTTTGTTAAGGGAGCTACCTTTCCAAGAATTCAGCTTTGTTTTCACTTTGTTTTTGATGGGTATCCAGTATTTCTTCTTTTTTGGAGAATTACCTATATTGACTCCCAAGTATAGAAGGGGCCACCTTCCTACCTCGCATCCAATAATGTTAGCCCATTCAGTAACTTGCTGTACGTGATTATTGGTTGTGTAAAGAAAACTTTTCTTGAAATTTATCTTCAGGCCTGTGAGGAGTTCGAAAATCTTTAGAATAATTTTGATACCTCTACATGACTTTATCGACCCATCAAGAAATATGATTGAGTCATCTGCGAACTGTAGGTGAGACAGCGTTGGTCCTGAACCTAAGGTTATACCTTGTATAATTCCTAGTGCAGAGGCTTTTTCAATAAGTAGATGAAGTGTTTCTCCTACTATGTTAAAAAGCAATGGTGAGATTGGATCACCCTGGCGTAGGCCTCTTGTTGGACTGAATTCCTCCGTCGGACTACCGTTTACCAATATAGACATCCTCGTGGTTTTTAGGATTGAAAGTATCCAATTATTCCACTTATTTCCAAACCCCATATGCTCCATTGTGTGAATCAAAAAGTCCCAGCTAACTGTGTCAAAAGCCTTTGCAAAGTCTAGTTTTAGAATAAAACCTTCGACAACTCTAGTTTGCAAGCTATGAGCTACTTCCGCTATTATCAATACACTATCCGTTATGTTTCTTCCTTTCATAAACGCTGATTGTTCCTCTGAGACAATGTTTTGGATCACATTTCTGAGTCTATTAGCCATTACCTTTAGTAGAATTTTGAGCGAGCAGTTTATGAGGCTAATTGGTCTGAAGTCCGAAACCGACTTTGGTTGTTTTGTTTTTGGAATTAACGCAATGAAAGAAGAGTTCAAGCCGTTCGGGATTGTACCGTTCAGGTGAAACTCATCCATCATCCTGTTGAAATCCTTGTGAAGTCTAGGCCATAATTTCTTTATGAATTCTATCGTTATTCCATCCGGACCTGGTGCCTTGTTGAGGCCCATCTCTTGTAGAGCTGCAAACGTTTCTTCTTCTGAGAAGATTTTTCCATGAAGGTTGCTTGAAGATGGTTTAACGACGTTCCCATTAATGACCCTAAAGAGAACACTCTTTTATGCTCTGACTTGGTAAAAAAAATGCTAAAATGTTGGAAGAATGCACCTTTGATACTCTCTGGATTTGTTATCCATTCTCCTCTCCAAGATAAACCATGAATGTGATTTTTGCTCTGTCTGTACTTAACATATTTATGGAAAAACCTTGTGTTTGCGTCTCCCTGCAACTCCCAGTTCAATCTTGATTTTTGTTTTAGCATCCCATCCCAGATGTTATAAGCTTGTGATAGTTGTTGTTCCATCTGAGATTTGTGTGCGAACTGTCTATCATCAATTTGATGCAGCTGATCAAACGCATCTATGCTCCTTTCAAGTTTAGAGATTTTTTCGTTCATGTTTCCCTGCTGAGAGTTCCACCTCTTTATTAGTACTTTTAGTGCTTTAAGCTTGACATGAATATTTGCATTCTCATTCCCCAGTACAGACCAGCTATTTGTTATGTGGTTAATCAATCCTTCATCTTGTAGCCATATGTTGAAAGCCTTAAAAGGTTTTTTCCCCCAGTTGAAAGATTGCGTTTGCAACAATATGGTCAGAGTTTTTTTTCCCTAATCCTTGTGTCTGCCAATGACCTGATCTAAACCACTCTGAATTAAGCAATGCTTTATCCAGTTTGCTGCATTTTGCCTGAGGACCAAACCATGTGAAGTTGTAGTTTCCTAGGATCACCTCTTTTAATTCGTTTTCTTTGATGAACCTATCAAAATCTTTGATGTCATGTCTCCTGTAACTGCAATTTAATCGTTCTTCTTCACTTGCTATGCAGTTGAAATCCCCAATTATACATATTGGTTCATCTTTG
Source organism: Saposhnikovia divaricata (assembly GCA_036435485.1). Taxonomy (NCBI): domain Eukaryota; kingdom Viridiplantae; phylum Streptophyta; class Magnoliopsida; order Apiales; family Apiaceae; genus Saposhnikovia; species Saposhnikovia divaricata. Next base: position 67,065,974 of record CM071598.1, read on the forward strand.
TATTCATTAAGGATTTCTGAGAGTTCTCTCCAAACTTGCCTCTTGCAATCTAAATCATGTGGCCCATAGATATTGATGCAGGCACAGTATTTTGTGATGTCTGAATTCATTTCCCATCTTGCCCATATCCAGTTTCTTTTAACTATTGAGCTAACAAGCTTTAACTGTTTGTTATCCCATGATGTGATGAGTCCTCCTGATAATCCTATGCTGTTGGAGACCAGCTAACCATGATCATTATGATCCCAAATTGATGATTTTTGTGCTTCCCCCCACTGAGTACATTTAGTTTCCTGGATCAATAAAATCTGTGGTTTTGATTGCATCAGTAAATTCCGAATATTTCTCACTGTGACCGAGTTATTACAACCTCTGCAATTCCAACTTAGTAATGAAATATGGTTCATGAGATTTGATTTTTCAGTTATCAGTTGGATAGCAAAGCTTTAATCTCTAGCAATGTTTTCCTGTATGATTGCCAAGGATTCCGCACAATCTTTCCATGGAATTAAACCCATAAGCTGGCTTGTTTCCAAAATTTTCTTGGCCAAATCTCCTTCCTGGTCATTTGATCTTGCTTCTGTCTCTTCATTGTTGAAATTCTCTTGAGCTATATTCCTTTTTTGCCTTCTTGATATCACCCTTGTTTTTTTATTCCCCTGGAAATGAGCTTTTTTAGTTTTGCAAGAGTTTCTTGTTCTTTTGCACCCCTTTTGAAAGTCAAAGAATTTAAAGCTTTTTGCATATTTTCTCAGTCTACCCACTTTTCTTCCAAGTTTCAGCTTTGACACTTGTGTACTCAAGGAGTTCATGCATGGTTGGGCAGAATTATCTTCCAACTCTTCCTCTGCATAAGAAGTTTGTACAAGATAGTTGTAAGCCCTATCAATTGATGGATTACGTAGGCCTGAATCTTCCGTATTTTCAGAAGAAATTTCATTGTTATCTCTGCATTTCCATTTCGCAGTTTGGGAGACCTTCGGTGATTCTACGTTCGTATCTGAACATGTATCCTCATCTAAATTGTTACTGATATAGGATCTTCCAATTCATTGTATCTGTCAGGATCTAGTTGCGGTCCTTTTTTAGAGGAACTTGGGTGGTTTTCACTGGATGTAAACCTTACAGAACTTGGGCTGCTTGTTTTATGTGAGGAACTATGTGTTGAATTGTTACCCATTATAGAGTATTCTTTAGTCTTGCATATCTCCTTTAACATTTTATTGCTATCAAAACAACTTGTTGATTCCCTAAGCCTTACCCAGTAACCTCCACCATTGATCTCCACCTTGACCGTCTCATCCACCTGAAGAACCTTATGAGTCTGTATGCATATCTTAGGACAGAAATACATACCTTGCTGGAGTTTGATTTCTCCCTCCCATATGATATAGCCCCAATCTCCTAATAATTGTTGCCAGGTTTATTTGTTCCACGCAAAGGATGGTAAACCATCGCAGTAGATCCACGCAAACCATATCTAGTAAAGTTGCTTCCTTTATTTTCACAAAAAGGAATTTGAGAAAGTCCACACCTTGTTGTTTCATTTCGATATCCTCGAAAGTGACAAGATATTTAAAGTGCGAGATCCCTTTGATATCTACTGATGAGATTCCTTGGGCAAGTAATTTTTCTATTAGCATTACTGCCGTTGTTGGTTCCTCTGTCAACCCTATTACCGATCTGTCCAGTATAGCTTTATCTGATTCTTTGATGTGTCCTTTGACCGTTCGGAAAGATGGTTGAGGTTGAATATTGATTGTCTCCTTTGCTTGAACATTTGGTTTCGTTCGGAAAGATGGTTGAGGTTGAATATTGATTGTCTCCTTTGCTTGAACATTTGGTTTTGAAACTATATTGTTCGCCATTTTCACCTGTAGGGTATGACCCATGAAGGTTTTGTTGTTGTGTTCCTTCATTATAGTGTTCGCTGCATCTTGTCCCAACACCATCATAAATCCTATTCTATAGTTGTTCTTGTCTCTCTTCCTAGGCAGGATTATGTCCCTTATCAACCTTCTCTTGTTTAGGAATAACAAGATTTCCCTATTTGTTGCTTGTGTGGGAAGATTATGAATCATTACAGATAGTTTTTCTCTTGCTTCCTGAGAATTTTGTTTGATTTGATACACTTGCTCCTTTGTGTGCTTGGTTTGTAAAACCTCCAAATACGATCTGTTTCTCATCTCTCCTTTGTTTAGAGAATCTTGCACACTGATCTGATCATTTTCTGCTGGGATGGTTTTCCTTTTACCCGTTATTTCATCTCTTTTTACTTGATACCACTGCTGATTCCGACTGCCATCTTTCACATCGCCGGTTTGGAAGTTTGAATTTGAATTTCGATTACTGTTCCCATGTGTATTCCCTGCTCTGCCTTGATCTCGTAGATTATCTTCTTGGCCGGATCTGTGTCTCTGAATTGGATCTGAATTGCTACCGGAATTTTGGAAATTTATCATCCTTCTTTTTTGAATCCCCCCGTATTTCTATGTTTTCTCTATTGTTTAGATGTTTAAATTAAATCTACTTAGGTTTCATTGCTTTCATATTTGTATACCCCTCCATTATTTGAGGCCGGTAAGTAGTTGCCTGGTATTTGGGAGTACTATCTTCATCACTTATGGTGCTCCGGTTTTTGTGTTATTGACTACTGTTTACATCACTTAATATATAAACTTCATAATGCTTTTTCTCCGGTGTCTAGCACCGAGCCAACGATCAGCTTATAACTATCGCAAATATTCAATGCATCATCTATTATTTATGTGTATGGAGATGTAGATGGTAAAATTATTTTTTTTAATTACATTTTATTTATTTGAATTTATTATATTTTTAGTTCAATAGGTTTTCAAACCGAAACCGAACTTATAAAAATCGAACCGTATTTTTTAAATCGAAAGATGATTCGATTGCAGTTTCGATAATTGATTTTTTAAATCAAAGATATTCGGTTTTATCGAACCGAGGTTTGCTCTCCCCTAATTACAATATATTATACCGTCAAAAAATTTCATGTACCTATAAAAAATGGATCCCAGTATATTCATATAAAAAATCTTACTATATAAGTGATAAAATATTCGCAAGTAATCGTCTTATTCAATCGTGAAGGCACAAGGCTTAGTTCGTTTACCAATACCTAAACGTAATAAAGAAACTATCATTTTTCCTCTAATAATAATAAGAGAAATTCTTAATGTTACTCTCGTAGAATTGGCTTTTTCAAATTATACACCGAATAATTTTGACTTCCATTTGATACTAGTCCACTACACTATTTGTCATTTCATGATATACCCCTTCCGTCAACTCCCGTTAGTCAAACGTTATATGACCTTGTAAACAACATAACACACAAGAAAATTCTCAATGATATCCTTGTACATTTTGCTTTTTTAAATGATATACCAAATATTTTGACTTTCATTTTGTATCATTCTACTATTATATAATTGCATGCTATACCCTTTCCATCAAATCCCGTTAGTCAAACATCATTTGATCCTCAATTGACCTTAAAAAAAGGTAGTGAGATTGTTAAATTTATGATCTTGATTAATAGTTCATCTAAAAGGACAAAAATGAAAATAGGCTTCACAAAAGGGTAATGCATCACAAGATACTGAGATAAGAATTTCCTGGTTTGGTTCATCTCTTACTTAATCATAAGTTTAAAATAATTTCAGTTTGGTTTTAAATTGTTTGTTTTGGAAGATCAATTTTTACACTATATTTCTTTTAGATTATTTTAGTTAAATGGTGAATATGGTTGAATCTTTTGAATAACTAGAATTGGATATTTATGATAATTTTGTTGTCTTTTTGCATTAGTTTTTATTTTAACATATGACTATTAGATTGTATTTAGCTACAATTATTTATGTTTTTATATTATTTACAAGGTTATATAAGGTTTGATTAACAGGGGTTGACTATCCATATTACACCATATAAATATGTTAACATTCCCCTCAAACTCAAGATACTCAAAATAATAAGTATCGAGAGTTTGCAAAATAATAAGAAAATTAAAAAAAATCTTAAAAAATAGTCGTCATCGTTTCCAATCGAGAAACGATTGTCGTCGGTCGTCGTTCATCATCATCTATCGTCGTCGTTTATTATCGTTTCTGAGAAACGATCATCGAATCATCGTTGTTGTTTTCCATCGATAAACAATTATTGGGTTGTCGTCGTTTTTATTGGAAATCGTCATTGTTTTTAATTAAAAAACGATGCTGTGATCTTGTTGTAATTCGTCGCATCTTCGTTGGATTAACACAATCTCTCCTCCAAAACCATTATTATTGTTGTAGTGATTTTGTCTCATCATTATCTTTGTTAATAATTTAGACTCTTAATATCATGATAAAGTATTTGTAAGTACTCGTCTTATTCAATCGTGAAGTCACAAGTCTTAATTCATATACAATATAATGATTGTTTATATAGCTAACACCTAAATGTAATAAGGGAAATTATACCATTTTCCCTAATAATAATAATAATTACAAATTCTCTGTATTACACCATAATAATATGTTTAACAATATGTAGTACAAAAATTATACACAATATGATATATTACAATAATCACAACAATCACCTATTTTTGATTGAATCCCGCATAAAACAATCACACTATATTAACAATGGTGTTGTATGATATTCGGATTAGTGTTCGCCTAAACTTGGTGCAGCATTCATATATTTTAGCTTGCGAATGTCAAACACCAAACACATACTAGTTTAAGAATTACTTTATGCATTAGTTTATTATAGAGTTCATTAGCGAGAAATGAAGAAGAATCCTTAGCAATAATATCTTAGGTGATATGATATAGATAATATGTAAAAAAAAAAAATTATGGATAATCATAGCTCTCTAATTATGTTTGTCGAACGTAAATCTCTTTAGCAAAAATTATATATAATTTTCATTTTAGCTAAGATCATTGGAGTTCCAGTTGTTTCCCTTATGTAAAATTTTAACTATTACCTAATAAATTTTTTTTGTAACTAATCATTATAACTATTATCATCGGAAATGCTCTTAGTTTAGGACTTCAAAAACATGTATCGACGAGAGAATATAATTAGGTATTTCTTCACTGATTATATACTTTCTTTTCATAAATGGCAAATGTTGGATGCTGAGAGCTGGATTTGTGTATATCGCTGCATAAAATATATTCTTAAATTTTGCAACAACAAAATAAATAAATAAATAAATAACCAGCAAGGAATCGCAACATCTAAAGGGGCTGATTAAACAAGAAAATTCAGGCTGTAACAGTATTTAAACTTGATTAAGGTTCTTAAAGCACTTCTCCACATGTCTCATCTCAATAATTAAAACCAAAAAAAAAAAAAAAAAAAGCAAAGCAAGTTAATTTACTTTATAATAACTAGCCAATTTATTCGCGCTTCGTGCGGTTTATAAATTTTTATATAAAAGTACTGTACTAGGTAAATTAATTTCTATTATTATTAAAAATTGATTGATCTCTTATGAATTTTCTATAAAAAAATAACTTAAAAATAATTTACCCCTCTCATAATATACATGTTCAATAATAGTGTAAGAATTTATTTAATCTGAATATTAATTTATTTTAACACGATATAATGAAACAATGGGCGTATAAATTTTTTATCAATTTAATCTTCCGATAAAGTGGTTGGGTTTGTTCAATTTAATTAATTTAGTCATAACTCATGTGTAATTTATTCATGTGCATGATTTGTTTACAAATTTAGATATTAAGTAAAAATCCGTGTACTTCCATAATTTACTACGACTCCCAATCATTGATAATAAAGATTGTTTGAGAAATTAAGGTTAATAACGTTTTTAAAGCCGACGCCCCTCTCATAATATACATATTCAATAATAGTGTAAAAATTTGTTTAATTACAATAAAAATTTATTTCGACAAAATATAACGAAACAATGGGTGTATAGTTTTTTTATCAATTTTATCTTCCGATAAATGACTGAATTTGTTAAATTTAATTGATTTGATCATAAATCATGTATTATTTATTCATGTGCAAATTAAAAATCTGTCTGTATTGCTTGCATACAATTCCAGATATTAAGTGAATATCTTGTACTTCCATATGGCCTGTTTGGCACAGCTTATTTATGCCGACTTATGACTTATATTCGGGTAAAAATTTTATATTTTGATAATTTTTTTATACAAGTATTTAATGTATCTTTGAGATTCAATAAGTTGCAAAAATAAGTTGGAAAGTTAGGAATCTTAACTTTCAACTTAAAATAAGTTGACTTATTCTGAAAAATATGCTCTCCCAAACACCCCCGTAATTTATTACGACTTTCACAATAATGCAATATAAACAATTGTTAGTCGTCATTTTACCTAAAATTAAACATAACTATATATAATTAATATTTAATATTGAAATAATAACTATAATGTTCAACTAATTTGCTAATTTTTAAACAAATTAAATAGAGTAAATTTAATATATGTTTAATAGGTATAATTAATGACTATTTAAATTGTCATTAATAGCTATTTAATGCAAAAAAAGAATTTTAATAAAAAAGTCAAAAAAATGAAAATTCAAGAAAAATACCTTAAACTGTTCTGGTGCATTTCCGATCTTCAAGCATTATAATATATATAGATGGCCACGCCATAACCTGAATCCTCAATCTAAGCCTTAATACCAATCTCTGTGCATCATATCAGGACTTCCTTCTTGTCGTATCCACACGTACTAATTACTACTTCTACAGTAACACCGTCTCTTCTTACTTTTCCTCTTTAGTTTGTATATGTTTGTCAATGTACACTTTTAATCGTTAATATTTTTAATTTCATATTAATATTAAATATAAAAACTTCACTGAATTAAAGTACTCACAAATGTGAATCAAACAAAATCATTAATGACTATATTTTATCTTATAAATTATGCATAAATCAGTAGTCAACCGCTTATAATGAATAGTATAAAAAATCAAAACAAGAAAAGTATAAAAAATAAAAGGAGTATTCGTCACCACAATTAATATATATTAAAATCACCAACAAGCAACGGCCATCATTAGTCTTCTCTTTCATACATTATGATTAACTATGAACATCACATTTTTCATAATCATAACATGCATCTTTGATTAAATTTCTGTAGGTACTTGCTGATCTAATGACCTTCTGGTAACTGTCAAGAAAAACTGATAACCACTACTACCTTCGTCCCAAAAAGACCGAACTTGTTTGACTTTCACGGAGATTAAGAAAAGATAGTAAAAAAAGAGTAAAGTTAATTGAAAAGTGGATATAATGGTGGGATCTATCAATATTTAATAATAGATTTGAGATAGTGAAGAAAAGTAGTGGATGTAATAGGGTAAAAAAGAATATAAAATAGAAAAGTAGTGGGTGTAATAGTGAAAAGTAGTGTTCAAAAATAGTAAGTATAGTAGGTTCACTAGTTTTGGAACGTCCCAAAAAGGAAAGTGTGTCAATCCTTTTGGGACGTAGGGAGTATAAGTTTTTTTTTTTTGAAACAAATCGTACTTGCATTACTTAGAAATTATCACTTTCGAGTACATGATTAATAAATGCAGAAAGAGTGACAGGCCACTCTACATAACCTGACATAGAATTTGTGCAGCATTTGCAAGCAAAAGAACCACACGAAGCATGATCAATGTGCTTTAGTGATTTTGTCCAATAAATGGCTTCTCGAAGGCTAATGGCTTCAACTTCTCGTGGTTGTCAATTACCTTTTATCTGACAACAGCTCGCTTCAACCAGATTTTCCCTCCAAACCTGGAGCAAATTCCGAACTACAGCCAACATACCAAACAAGACAACAAATAGAAAACACAACCAAAACATAAACCCAAAAATCAACAACCCCAAAAAATTGGGGACAATCAACAACCCAAAAAGATGGGTACGATAAAAAGATCTCATCCAAAAATGATTGGATCTCGATTTTATTGAAAAATTAAAAAAAAATAGAAATTAAAAATTTAGAAATGGAGGAAACGGGATGAGAGGATGGGTGGTATGGATGTGGGTTTGGTGGAAGGATGGGGCTGAATGGTGGGGGAAGGATGGATGAAGGGGACCGACTCTCAAAACGAGGCAAATGGTTTAGAAGAAGAAGAGAGAAGCGATTAAGTAGGATAACCAGTATAAGTTTTAACGCAAAATGTGTTGTTATAGATAGGATCACAATATATCTAGAGTAGGAAGATGGTCCATGGCATTGAAAAACTCGGAATACATGATGGGTGTGATACATATAAATGATGGACCTCTTATATTCATATCAAATACATTAAAATACTATTAGAAAGTGATAGGAGTTTCTCCAACATATAACCCTATTCACATAAAATACATCAAAAACCCTACTCAAATACATCAAAAAGACAAAAACCCTACGGGAAAGTAATACGAGAGCATATTGTCACGTCCCGCCAAAATTTAACCTCTATAAGCGCGGAAGATTTTAGAGAAGACCGGGAGGCCCGGATGGCTCTAGAATATAGGAGAACATTGCGGAGTTCTTTAGAAGGTGCTCGGGACTTCAGGAAGAGTCTAGAAGATGGTGGAACGTGGTGGAGCCTCGTGGAATCTTTCGGAACCTTCAGGAACTTGGGAGCTTTCTAGAGAAATCCTAGATGTTGTGTGTATGCTGGTATATTCTAGATATGGTAGGATCTAGAAGTATCTTGTAGAGGTTTGTTAGTGGAATAATCTAGAAACATGTGGTATGTGCATGTTCTAGAACTCTCCAAGTGATGGAGGAGCCTATAAATAGGTGAGACCCCTCATTTGGAGAGGGGGGGAGAGTGATAGAAAAGATATAGAGAAATATAGTGATAGAGTGGAAGAGAGTAGGAGGCAAAGTGAGAGCATTCAAGCAGGAGAGCAAGTGTGCTTTTCTTTTGAGGGTTGAGTGCTAAGCTTTGTAACTAGCAAGGGGCTAGTGTGGGTCAAGGGGATCCAACTCTTGTAATATTCTTTACTAATAAAGAAAGGGTCTTTGTTAGTAAGTGAAGTTATCTTCTACTCTTATATTTCTCTTATATCCGTTGTACAAGTGTTAGGGAACACTTGGGGTAAGGCTGGTCTAGTAGTTCGCTTGGTGGGCGACGAACGCTAGACACCGGCACGGTTGGCTTAGAAAGGGGACGAATTCTAAGGCCCTGACAACTTGGTATCAGAACTAAAGGTTACGGAGGGCGTAATCTTGACTAACGATGGTGCTAAGGGTAGCGCAACTATGGGTGGTCCAAGGTATCCTAAAGGGAAAGGAGTGAAGGACAAGAGGTGTGTGTCGCCAAGCAAATCGAGGCAACGTGGGGGCGTTGTCGAGGAACCGCAAGTACTTGGCGCGCGAGTAAGGAATGAGTCATCACATGTATCTCAAACTAAGGTCGACGGTCGACCTAAGGAGGTGAAGGAAATACTTGGGGAGCGGCTCGTGAAATTGAAGGGTTTGGCACCGAGTAGGCAATACTTGGTGAGGTGGAAGGACCGAGTAAAGCAATGTGGGAGTTGGAGCCGAACTTGGAGCAACACCGAGAAGAGTTGGAGCCTATTGGGAGGCGACGACATCGACGAGGGCGACGACATCGACGAGGGCGTCGACAGATTCGGTGGGGGAGAGTGTCACGCCCCGCCAAAATTTAACCTCTATAAGCGCGGAAGATTTTAGAGAAGACCGGGAGGGCCCGGATGGCTCTAGAATATAGGAGAACATTGCGGAGTTCTTTAGAAGGTGTTCGGGACTTCAGGAAGAGTCTAGAAGATGGTGGAACGTGGTGGAGCCTCGTGGAATCTTTCGGAACCTTCAGGAACTTGGGAGCTTTCTAGAGAAATCTTAGATGTTGTGTGTATGCTGGTATATTCTAGATATGGTAGGATCTAGAAGTATCTTGTAGAGGTTTGTTAGTGGAATAATCTAGAAACATGTGGTATGTGCATGTTCTAGAACTCTCCAAGTGATGGAGGAGCCTATAAATAGGTGAGACCCCTCATTTGGAGAGGGGGAGAGAGTGATAGAAAAGATATAGAGAAATATAGGGATAGAGTGGAAGAGAGTAGGAGGCAAAGTGAGAGCATTCAAGTAGGAGAGCAAGTGTGCTTTTCTTGTGAGGGTTGAGTGCTAAGCTTTGTAACTAGCAAGGGGCTAGTGTGGGTCAAGGGGATCCAACTCTTGTAATATCCATTATATCTATTATAGGCCAACAAGGTCTTTCAAGCTATTTAGTAAATTACATGATTACCCTTTTATCATAATGATGTTAAAAATTAATGTTGGTAGTAAAACTTGAACCCATGACCTTCAATGTTATTAACAATGAATTATGCTCACATCTACAACCACTGCACCAAAGTCATTTTTTGTATACTTTTAGAAATCATCAACTCCATACACTAACTATTACATCAAAGTCATTTTTTGTGTCTTTTTAAAAAACATCAACTCCATACACTAAGAACTCAATTATTATATTTTATTTTAGATTTATTCATTATCTATCTACCTATTTATTATAGGTTAACAAGACTTTTGCACTTATTAAGTTGATATTTATATCATATTTTATATTAAGTACACTTATACTAAAATTACTTAAAATGTCCTATCAAAAAAAAATTACTTAAAATGTGTGTTGAAATTTTAACCCATGACTTACGTGATTGAAATGAATTATGTTCACAATTTAACCCATGACCTTCGTGATTAAAATGAATTATGTTCACAACTTCAATCACTACACCAAAAGAATTCTGATACATTTTTAAGAAATCATTAACTACATGTGCCAAGAACTCACTTTCTATATTCTATTTAATATTTATTTTACAGTTTAGAATTCATTGATTATATTCGCAAGTGACTTTCATGATATATTCATTGTATTTAATTCAAATTATTTAAATAATATGCAAATTTATCACGTGATATGGGTTAAAAATAAGCCCTAAAGACACATTTAATGTTGCACTAATTAGACCCGGTATGGTCCAAACGTGGGGCCCACCAACAGGGTCCAAAACCCTATTTTAAATATTAATTTCGTAATTAATATTAGATGTGAAAAACAGCTCATCAATAAGAGTTGGATAAGGATATTATCTCCATCAGACTTAGCCACCAAGGCATCCAATTCGATATGGAAACTGATTCCTATAAGGAATAGATCTAGAACCTTCCTCAAAGACTTGTCCACCAAGTCTCCAAATCCTACCATAATTCTAAGGCTTCTCAGTCTATATAAAGGGCCTGACCCCTCATTCTCAGAACTACGTTTTTTGGCTTGATCTTTGATATTCATCAAAGTACGTAGGCATCTTGTGAAGGCCGATTCAGCCACGAGCACAAGAGCAGCCATTAAAGCACGAAGCTCACACACCTTTGCATTAAATACACAAACCCTAGCCGCAATAATTTCAACCTAGTTTTTATTCCACAACATTTGGCGCCGTCTGTGGGAAGACAACATCAACCATGGTTCAAACACGAAGAACAACACCAGTTGCAACTGAGGCCATACCTCTCAGATCTGCTCCACCCATCACCGAACAGGTTCCCCCAGCATCAGGGGCGATTTCCCAACAAGCTCCGCCAGCATCAGGGGCGATCACCCAATCTCAAGTTTCTCAACAATCAGGGGCGATCCCCCACGTTGAGAGTACATTACCTCCGATTACCCGTACAAGACGAGAAACCAATCCTCTTCAGATGGTGGTCTCTCCTCTGATTGATCCGAACAACCCATCGCATGGGGTCCAGATCCACACTACAGATCTCCCCGTGAGTACTAACCCGACATACGGGCTGCCTAATTATCCTCCTATCCAAGGACAGGCCCAAGTAGTCACGCTTTGCAGATCCGAGATCGAGAGTATCACGATTATTCGGGTCCTTATACTGATGAAACCTCCTCCGACGATGAGGATGATGACCGTGATGAAGCCCCGAGGAGGCGACGTGCTAGTAGAGAACCTCGAAGGAGGACTCAAGACATCCGTGATGGACAATCTTTGACAACTGCTGAAAGGATCAAGGCTTATGAGGCCGAGATCTTAAAATTGAAGGAAGATATGGCAAGAGAACAAGCTAGGCTAAATCAAACTCAGCCTCCTCCAACTGCAGGAAGGATTCCCATCATTGATTTGGAGAGGTCTTCAAGGAGACAAAGAAGGGCTGATGCCTCATTCGGAAGAACAACCACAAGGATGGAAATTCCCAAGGGAAACCCCAAAGATCTGATGCCTCTCGGAGATCCTGATGATCCAACACCCCCGTTCACCGAGGAAGTGATGAATGCTCACATCTCTAGGAAGTTTAAGATGCCTACAATAAAGGCTTATGATGGAACGGGTGATCCCGCAAACCATGTGAGAACATTCTCGAACGCACTGCTGTTGCAGCCTGCTAGTGACGCTCTCAAGTGTAGGGCGTTCCCTCAAACCCTGTTGGGTATGGCTCAAAGGTGGTACAGCCGTTTGCCTGCAAATTCGATTGGATCTTTTAAGGAATTGAGCACTGCTTTTATCAGCCAATTCATTAGTGGAAGAGTTCATGAGAAGAGCTCTGCGTCTCTTATGTATGTGGTACAAGGAAAGAATGAAAATCTAAGGGATTACCTTAAGCGATTCACTAAGGAGACTCTAAATATCACTGACTTGGAGAATAAGGTGGCCATGGTAGCCCTGGAGCACGGAACCACTGACCTCTTCTTTAAAAGGTCATTAGCGAAGCATCCCCCAGAAAATATGGCTGAGCTCCAACGAAGGGCTGATAAGTATATTAAAGCTGAGGATAGCTTGAAGAAAGAAACCACCGTAGGTGGAGGAGGAGGTAACAATGACTCCAAGAAGCGAAAGCAATACCAAGACTATGATGATCAAGAGTATGATGTTAGGGACAAGTATCCCCGAACTAGCGAGGACTCCGACTCTGCCCCTAAGAAGAACCAAGGGTCAAGGTTCACTGAGTATGCAAGGTTGAATACTCCTAGGAGTCGAATCTTGTTGGACATTGAGAATGATAAGGATTTCAGATGGCCGAAGCCACTCAGGGGTGATCCCGCAAAGAGAAACCAGAATCAGTATTGCAGATTCCATAGAGACGTGGGGCATGACACTGACGATTGCAAGCAACTCAAAGATGAGATCGAGTTTTTGATCCGTAGAGGGAAGCTGAGACACTTCACTAAGGGTGAAGACCGTTATAATCAGAGAAGAGACTATAATAGAAGGGATGACGATCAAGATTGCAACCCACAGCCCCGAGGGCCAGTAATCAACATGATCTCAGGAGGCCCGACTGCGGCCGGTACAACTAGGAACTCTCGAAAGGCTTATGCCCGAGAGGTGTTGCACATCGTGGGAGAGGCCCCGAAGCGTGCAAAAACTAAGGTAGCAGTTAGTTTTGATGACTCAGACTTGGAAGGGGTGAAGTTCCCCCATGACGACCCATTGGTCATAACTCCTGTGATTGGAAACTCGGAGGTGAAGCGAGTCTTGATAGACAATGGAGCTTCCGTTGACATTCTGTTTCATGATGCGTTTGCGAAGATGGGATACACTGATTCTCAGTTGACCCCCAATAACATGCCTATATACGGATTTAACGGAGTAAAATCCAAAGTTGAAGGGACTATTCAGATGCCTGTAACTATCGGGCAAGAGCCCAAGGAGGCCACTCAGATGTTGAACTTCCTGGTAATCAAGGCGGATTCAACGTACAACGCTATCCTTGGAAGGACTGGACTTCATGCATTCAAGGCTGTTGCCTCAACCTATCATGTGAAGATCAAGTTCCTTACCAGGAATGGTGTTGGAGAACATAAAGGTGATCAGAAGATGGCACGAAGCTGTTATGTAGCCTCGTTAAGGCCTGATGGAGTCGGGGGGCAGGTCCTTCCGGTTGAAGACATGGATGTCCACAGTGGTAAGGAACACAAAGAAAGGTCAGCAGAGGACATCACACAGAAGCCTCGGACAGCCATTGAGGCTAAGGCGTTAACTGACTTTGTGGTTGAGTGTACCATTGGCAACCAAGAAGTTGGGGGACAGGAGGTAGTACCCCGAGCAGGAAGTGAACTGCAGAATAAGAATGAGGAGACCAGAAGGAGTGGCGGGTGCTCTATTTTGATGGAGCATCAAAAACAAAATCAAGTGGTGCATGCCTAGTCTTTCAAAGCCCCGATGGGCTCAAGTTATCCTAGTAGGACTTAGCTTCAAAATTTATCTAGTAGAAGTAGAGATAAGGTTCGTTGAAACCATTGCAGAGCATGTTGCTCCAGTAGGATAGTAGTATTCCATGTAAGGGTTGAACCCATTTTAAGTTATTAATGCAAGTTTGTTTTCCATTCATTGATTGTGATTTTATTTATGTGCCAAGCACCTGATGTGTGAGTCAAAGAAGACCAAGTACCGAAAATAAAAGAATACACGAATGAAAACAAACAAATGCATACCCCGAGTGGTAGAGTTAGGTTACAGCAGATAAGAGTTTAAGTCCTCGAAGGACCCTGGATAAAGACAAACGTTGAAGTCCTGATGGAACACCCGTTGAAGAAACATATTGCATAGCCCGAAAGCCAATGAAAGGCTCATAAAGTGGGCAATCAAACTAGGAGAATTCGATGTTAAGTACAAGCCTAGGACGGCCATCAAAGCCCAGGCTCTAGCTGACTTCGTGGTTGAATATACCATTGACAACCAAGAAGTCGGGGGGCAGGAGGTAATAGACCAGGAAGGTCAACAAGGTGAGGAACCCCTGGAAGAGAAGAAGGAATATTGGATGCTCTATTTTGATGGGGCATCAAAAACAAAAAGCTCTATTTTCATGGGGCATCAAAAACAAAAACCAGTGGTGCAGGTTAAGTTCTGCAAAGCCCCGATGGGTTCACACTCGAGTATGCCTTGAAGTTGGACTTCCAAACAACCTACAACGAGGCGGAGTATGAAGCTCTGATAGCCGACCTTAGACTGACAAGAGCCCTGAGGGTCAAGAACCTGAAAGTCTGTGGAGACTCAAAGTTGGTAGTCTCACAAGTCAATGGAGAGTTTGAGGTTAGAGAAAAGAATATGCCCAAATACTTGAGGATTGTGAAAGCTGCGATAGCCCAGTTAGATGAGTGCCAGGTATATCCCAAGGGAGGAGAATACAAAGGTCGATGCCTTATCTCAATTCAAGGGTCGAGACCCATTCTGGGTGCGTCTACTTCCAAGTCCTGAAGACCCCCACCATCAATTTGAAATTGGTAGCACCAGTTGATGTAAGCTGAAGGATAGACCCTAAAGCTCATCTTGAGACTGGTTGGCCCCTTGATAATGCCTTGAAGGTATAGAAACTGTTAATGAGAGTGTTGAGATAAGAAGTCCTTTACAATTCCACACTTGAGGTCTTGAACTTTAAATCTCAAAATTCAAGCCTTGATGGCCAACAAGGTTGTCTGCCTCCAAACGAACCTGACAAGAGGCATCAGGCTACTTAAAACCTAGCCAAGGTTCTACAAGTATAAGAAGAAGGTTGGAAACCTAGAAGTAAGATAGAGGGTTGACAACCAGCCAAGGCACACCAGACTTGAAGTCAAGTGCTCAGGCAAGTGAACTTCTTGAACGATCAACCGAGAAGCAAGACCCCCACTATATGAAGCAAGAGGGCAAAAACTAAGGGACTCCATCATTTCAACATCTAAGAATGAGAGTTAAAGGTTGAATGGTTGATGATAACCAACAACCACGAATGAATTCTCGTTTTCGAATCAAGGACTCAACAAACGAATTAAGGCCCTGAAGGTCACGAAAGCTAAGAAACGGGTCGTTTCAAGGTTCTGCAGGAATCTCAAAAAATTCGAAAATAATAAGGCTGAGAGCCCGACAAAAACCAAAGAAACGGTCCACAAATAAAAATTGGCCCAAAGGATAGGAGCCTAGAACACCAACGCCCAAGAAGCTAAATCTCTTAGGCGTTGGATCAAATAAAACCTCCTTGGCGGGGATACCCACGCCAAGGCTGGAGTAACAAATGAAGGGTATTAAAGTACCCACGCCAAGAAGACATAAAATCATAAGACAAGGTATCACAAAGTGCCTCCTTGGCGGGGGTACCCACGCCAAGGTTGTACGAATTGAGGGTGAAAAAATACCCACGGTCAGGAAGCCATATCTCCTAAACGTGGTTGGCAAAAACATCTCCTAGGCGGAAATACCCACGCCCAGAATAAATTTTGAAAATTGAAGGCATGAAATACCCACGCCCAGGAGACCAACTTCCTTGGCGTGCCTAAGGAGAAGGTCTCCTTGGCGGGGGTACCCACGCCCAGAATAAATTTTGAAAATTGAAGGCATGAAATACCCACGCCCAGGAGACCAACTTCCTTGGCGTGCCTAAGGAGAAGGTCTCCATGGCGGGGGTACCCACGCCCAGAATAAATTTTGAAAATTGAAGGCATGAAATACCCACGCCCAGGAGACCAACTTCCTTGGCGTGCCTAAGGAGAAGGTCTCCTTGGCGGGGGTACCCACGCCCAGAATAAATTTTGAAAATTGAAGGCATGAAATACCCACGCCCAGGAGACCAACTTCCTTGGCGTGCCTAAGGAGAAGGTCTCCTTGGCGGGGGTACCCACGCCCAGGGCTCCTCTTCGAACGACAAGCCATTTTTCAGAAATTAAAAAAGGAATAAAATCCTTAAAAATTCTGAAAATAGGCTAGAAGTGATGATAAAATGGGTAAAAATACCTATTAAATCAAAAAAATGTTTGAATAATTTATAAAATTATTTCTAAGGCATGAGGCCCAACATTTTATTTTTGGTAAAAATTATCGAAAATAAAACGTATAAAACCTGATGGTTTAAAAAAAAAAAAAAAAAAAACCACCAAAAACACCCACGCCACCCAAGCATCTTTCCTGGGCGTGGAAAAGAAAAATGGCTTCTACGCGGGTACACCCCCGCCTAGCTTCTACTTACATGTTAAATGGCCAAATTGCAGTTTAGTACCCCAGGTTCTGCTTATTCTATGAAAAGGCCATTGTAGTTTATAAAATTACAAAATGGCTCCTATACTTTGTAATTTTATAGAAAGGTCCCTACACTTTACACTTTGATAAAAATTCCTAAATTATTAGGAATAATTTAGAAAAATACCTGTTGGTACATAAAAATTCCTAAATTATTAGGAATAATTAAGGAAAATACCTGTTGGTACATAAAAATTCCTAAATTATTAGGAATAATTTAGAAAAATACCTGTTGGTACATAAAAATTCCTAAATTATTAGGAATAATTAAGGAAAATACCTGCTGGTACATAAAAATTCCTAAATTATTAGGAATAATTTAGAAAAATACCTGTTGGTACATAAAAATTCCTAAATTATTAGGAATAATTTAGAAAAATACCTGTAGGTACATAAAAATTCCTAAATTATTAGGAATAATTTAGAAAAATACCTGTTGGTACATAAAAATTCCTAAATTATTAGGAATAATTAAGGAAAATACCTGCTGGTACATAAAAATTCCTAAATTATTAGGAATAATTAAGGAAAATACCTGCTGGTACATAAAAATTCCTAAATTATTAGGAATAATTTAGAAAAATACCTGTTGGTACATAAAAATTCCTAAATTATTAGGAATAATTACGGAAAATACCTGTGGGTACATAAAAATTCCTAAATTATTAGGAATAATTACGAAAAATACCTGTGGGTACATAAAAAATCCTAAATTATTAGAAAAATTAAGAAAAATACCTGTGGGTACATAAAAATTCCTAAATTATTAGGAATAATTACGGAAAATACCTGTGGGTACATAAAAATTCCTAAATTATTAGGAATAAATACGAAAAATACCCGTGGGTACATAAAAATTCCTAAATTATTAGGAATAATTACGGAAAATACCCGTGGGTACATAAAAATTCCTAAATTTTTAGGAAAAATTAAGAAAAATACCTGTGGGTACATTAAAAATTCCTAAATTATTAGGAAAAGTACAGAAAAATACGAGGAAAATTATAGAAATATCTTCTTAACAAATTGAGCAATAATTTATGCTAATAATGCATAAAAGCTCTATGAAAGTGCCAAAATTGCTAAAAGCAAGCACAAATTAAAGCCTCGAATAAGGTAAATCGTCGTAAATGTGTAGGTCGCTCCACACTTTACAATCAAGACGATACTCGTGAAACACTAGTGTAAACCAAAATTTCCATATAAGGGTAGGAAAATTAAGAAGTCCCAGGTAAGGGATAAAAACGACCCCGAGTCTCGATTAAGGCAAATCTAACTTCTACGAAAACCTGATCAGTTTTCCTAGAAGTTGGGGGGCAAATGATATGGGTTAAAAATAAGCCCTAAAGACACATTTAATGTTGCACTAATTAGACCCGGTATGGTCCAAACGTGGGGCCCACCAACAGGGTCCAAAACCCTATTTTAAATATTAATTTCGTAATTAATATTAGATGTGAAAAACAGCTCATCAATAAGAGTTGGATAAGGATATTATCTCCATCAGACTTAGCCACCAAGGCATCCAATTCGATATGGAAACTGATTCCTATAAGGAATAGATCTAGAACCTTCCTCAAAGACTTGTCCACCAAGTCTCCAAATCCTACCATAATTCTAAGGCTTCTCAGTCTATATAAAGGGCCTGACCCCTCATTCTCAGAACTACGTTTTTTGGCTTGATCTTTGATATTCATCAAAGTACGTAGGCATCTTGTGAAGGCCGATTCAGCCACGAGCACAAGAGCAGCCATTAAAGCACGAAGCTCACACACCTTTGCATTAAATACACAAACCCTAGCCGCAATAATTTCAACCTAGTTTTTATTCCACAACATCACGTATGCATACAATTATGTAAGCCTAATTTATACATTTTATATAATCTTTGATGTACATTAAAATTTTGGGTCAAGTTTGGATATTCTCGATCAACCTGAAATTGACCCGACTTTCTAATAATTTTTTTACCCAACATGATCTTTCCTACCGTTTATAAAATATATACTATAACCTTGTAGTGCATTAATAAAATATATTAATCATAATTTATTAAATTAATTTTGTTACAAAATTTATCGTTTCCGTTTGGGGCAAGAATCGGGGAGTAAAATAATATCCATGTTCGGGGATCGGGACTGGCCAATATAAACCATGGCTTGACGATTGAGTTCGGATTCGGGGAGTGGGGCAGGATTAACATTTCTCGGTCCTGAATTGACTCGATGCCTATCCTAGGCACGCAAGATGACATGAATTCATTTAGTGTCAAATTTTGACATCAATATCATATTTGTTGCAAACACTTGTGCCTGAACTAAGTACCATCAAAAAATAGGTACCTCAATTTTTTTATCATCTTAAAAACAAATGAAAATACAACTTAATAGTTGATAATAATACATTAATCTAATCCATTGATAAATTTTAGATGAGTTTTATTGAAAATGAAAAAAAATAGCGTACTAACTCATTAACATTCGAAAGACGTGTACAAGTTTAATGTGTTAGAGGTATGATAATTGACGATTTTATTATCATCATACATAATCAGCTCGTAACCACAACAAAATTAATTTAATATAAATATGAAAATGCAGGTCGATGATAGATTATTAAAGATGCATGGAAAATGATTGGAGAGAGAGGAAGGATGAGAAAATTTAAGATTGTTGAAGATGAACGAGGAGAGATAAGGGAAGATGAATGTGCATATATCACATGGTTGGAGGGATGGACTGATATGAGAGGTAGTGAGGTGGCTAAAAACTGGTCGGAAAGAGATCGAAGTGAGAAGGTAGGTGGTTGCTAATAAATTGGAAAAGATATGAGATAGCCTTATGAGTGGAAAAGAAAATAGATATTAAAACAATGTTGTAACTAAGATTGAAAGTGGTTAAAAAAAAAATGGGATTGAAATTGGGTCTCAGTATTTATTTCATGGTGAAATCTTAGTTGAACACATAATATATATATATATATATATATATATATATATATATATATATATATAAGGTTAGAACATGTGCGATGCATGAATCTTCTTTAATATTTTATATTTTTTAATTATGTATTCTAATAATACAATAAGATATAATACTATGTTATTATTAAATCTTTACAATGGCTAATATAAATATCAATTTTTAATATATTTTTGACATAAGTCGAACCTTAGATTAAAATATAAAGTATTCTTCAATATTATATATAATAGTCATTATCTATTTACTTTAAAACATACAATGACTAATGATGGTGTGCTACGAACTAATCAACAGAGCTTATAATATTTCAATTTTAATAAAATAGTATATATTTATAGGATTGTGTTCAAACGCAAAATTTTCTAAATTACAGACTCTATTTGTATAATATTATGCAGACAATCTTAGTATATATTTTAAATTTCAAAAGTAATTATTACCTAAATAATCTCACTTACAAAGATTATATCTATTTAGTTCTTAAATTTTGTTAAAGACAAGTTTATTATGTAAAGAATTTTAAAATTGCCTTTGTACTTAAGAAATTCAACATGGTTAACACGTAAAGAAAAATACATTTATCCTAAATGATTATACAAGATTGTTGTGGGAGAGAGTTCATTATTAAATTTACAGTCAACTTACACTTACTTTCAACTTTTGCGCTCAATAGGCATAAAAAACTGTTACATAGGAAATTTTACTTCAAAGCGAAAATTAAAACTATATATACCAAACTTATAAGTTGATTATTGGTGATGTTATGCCAATTATTATGTCACATGCTTAGCAAAAATTTTTTTTTATTATATCACATGTAGTGATCCTCTCATTTTCTCATGCAACCCTTAGTATCTTTACTATAAACATATTATATAATACACTGTTGTCATAGTGATTTTTTTTAGACTTTCTAAGGAAACAAACTTCATTGCACACCATTATCGTGGTAATAATTTGACAGCTAACGATAACTTATATATTGTTTTTGTCACTCATCCTTCTCACATTAAACAAGCACCACTATAGTAAGATTTGAAATATATTATATAAATTAAAATGTGGCTCGTGCTTTGCACGGGCTATCATGCTAGTTCTTTACTAATAAAGAAAGGGTCTTTATTAGTAAGTGAAGTTATCTTCTACTCTTATATTTCTCTTATATCTGTTGTACAAGTGTTAGTGAACACTTGGGGTAAGGCTGGTCTAGTAGTTCGCTTGGTGGGCGATCAACGCTAGACGCCGGCACGGTTGGCTTAGAAAGGGGACGAATTCTAAGGCCGTGACAATATGCTAGCATAGGGGATATACCGTATACGTATGCCCCCTTTAGAATAGATTGCTAAATTATTAATATAGTAATTAAATTCTTCGACAAAATGTGTATTACTAATTTTATTATAATCACAGTCATTTCAAAGTTCAGTACAAATTAAAGTTCATAGTATTACTAATTTTGGTCAAAAACGTGTTGTTCAGGACACGCTAGCCTGCCTGGATTATATACCAGGACCGGCCGACCAGCCCCATGGTCAACACCGGCATGTAAATCATGCTAACCGTGCGGTAAGACCCAGTGGCTGGGCTTCCCTGCGATACGCAAGATACACCGCGTCTTGTCTTGGTCAAAGTTTCCACTGTCTCTCCAACACGGCTACACGCAGGGGGCGGGTGAGGTTCGAACCCGTGACCCTTTGGATCAACGCTAGGCCTCGTTTCCACTGAGGCAGCTCTCACACTCTAGTATTACTAATTTTATTATAATCACAGTATTAATTTTATAATAATCACAGTCATTTCAAAGTTCAACACAAATTAAAGGGCAATAGCATGTATGGTAGTTATAATCAGGGCATAGGAGACGAATGGCATTGCATATTTGCGTGAGATCAGTGAGGACTAAATGTTATGTTTTATGGTAATAGTGAAAAGAGTTACTCTTTTTTTTTTTTGGACAATGGTGCAATAAGTTCAATACTTTTGAAATGCAAAAAAAAAATATCATGCAAAAAAAATACAATTACATGTAAAATAAATAATTTAAATGATAAAAAAAAGATTTAAGTCAAAAAAAAATGTAATAACCTAATAGGTTACTGTAATTAACAATGACAGAATATGTATATGACTGACTAGTAGTTTTCTAGTTAACATCAAAAAACACTTGATCAAGATATATTGATCAAAGCCTTTCAAAACAAATTTACATTTCTTTCCCGTCTAAATCCTCTTCCACTGTCTTACAATTTTTAACACTGTCAACTAGTATATCTTGTTGATAATATTTTTCTTCACTTCCCATGATTTCTGCATTGGTAAAATTAGAATCAGCTATTACATGAAGATATTGAGGAGGAGTAGCTGCAGGATCTAGTTCAAGGCACCCCCGTGGAACTTCTGGACCTGTTATTAAGTGAGAAGGAATATGATGTGAAAACTGAAATATTTCTCCTTTAGGAATCTTCTGTATCTTATTGTAGTCCAAATGAGGGTGAAACACCGTCTTAAACCCAGCAACTTTCACTAAAGGAATCACGACAATGCAACCTCCTTCCTCGTTAGAGGCATCCTCTAGAATTTGTACTATATCATACCGGTGTACAATTTCATCTGCTGTCAATTCATTCCATTCTGGACACCAATTCTTGTAAAGACACCAAACATCTCCGATCCTCGGATAAATTTGAAAACACCCTCCCAAGCCTTTTGTCCACTTGACCTTGTGAGAGAAAGAATTGACGGACTCGATAATTTCCTGTTTCCCTACTGTAAAATCACCACAAGTCTTGGAGAAAGCAGAACCAATACAACCTAGTGTGCTCAAGTCACTGCTGTGCTTAAAGCTAAGCCAATTTATCTTGACCTTAAACGGATCCAAACAAATTACTTGGTCAACCATGCCATAATACCGAGGCATTCCATCATCATTGTCATACGCGGCCCACACTTGATTTTCTTCAAAATATTTTTCACTTCTATATTTGTCAAAATCATGAAAATGTGAATCCGGAACTTCCGTTGACATTGGCATCCTATCTATATTTCCACTTAAAGCACCAAGAATAGACTTATTGGCAGGGTTCTCATCTAATGCATGGAATGTTTGGCTAGTATCATGCTTTCTTACACCATTGATGATCGGATAGTCCATTTTCTTCTCTACATCAGCTTTCTCAATCAGTCTTAGATTGGCTTCTAGTGATTTAGTTACAGGAGCTGAATTCCATTCCTTTACTCTCTTGAGAATTTCTTTCCTGGCCTTTATGGTTAAAGGATGCAGACTTTGGACAATAAAGGAATCACGGTTCCTAGAAGGCTTCATGGATTTACGAACTTTAAGTTGTTTAAAATTTAACTGTTTAAGCCCAGACAAGCTGCCTGCTCCATTACCCATGTTATTTAGATATTCAGACATGCCATCATCACCCAACTCTTCCATGTCGGACCTTCTCTCTCCATCATCATAGTTCTTATTTGATAAACTGCCATCCACTACGTCAGAGGCATGCTTCTTTTTTCGCAAGGCCTCCTCTCTTTTTGTTGCTGCCTGTGCTTCTACACGCTCCCTCTTAACCTTCTCATAGGCATGCTGAACAACGCTAGCTGCTTGAGCGGCGGAAGCAGCAGCAGCTGTCTTAGAAAATGGAGCCCATTGGAATTTATCATGATTATTACAATCGCCTGATGATGTCACATTTGCACTTGCTGACTTGTTTACTCCTGACAATTTGCTCTTGCTGAACTTCTGAGGATGAGCTAAAGTTTCCTTCCTTGCAGGAGGTGGTGCGATTTCAAATGAAAAAAAAGGCTCACGGCAATTAGGACAGAGCAGATTACGGTTGATATACATTCTAGGATACTCATATTGCATCTTGCATCCATGACACGCAGTCCAAAAGGTAGTTTGCTTTGGTTCTTGAGGTGGATCAGGGACAATAGGCATGCGCTTCCGTTTGTGAGATTTAACAGGAGAATTAGGTGGCCTCTGTTTATCAGATGAAGAAGGGGCGGTATTTGATTTATGTTCATGAGACGGAGAAGTTGGTTTCTCGTAGTGAGATGGAGAAGATGTTGATTTCTGTTTATGAGAAGCCGGGGCAGAGGCAGTACTATCCTTTGGAGCTTTCATGTTTGAACCTTGTGCAAAATTGTAAAAACCATTTTCCCCCGGTAGTAATGATGACCCCCCACATCGAGGTTGAATGTGTAAAGCTTTGTCATATGCCGATCTTTTGGCTTTATCAGACAACAGAATCCAAGCTTGTGATATAAGATTGAAAGCCCCATCAGCTCCTTTTGCTTTGTTCTTATCGGGATGAAGCATTAGAGCTAACTTTCGATATTGTTTCCGTATAGCATCTTCAGTATCCAGTGGATTCACACCAAGTACCCCGTACCAATCAACTTCCCCATTGATTTTGTTCTCCGAGTAAATGTATATATCTAACGTTGCCAACAACTGAGAAATACCATCCAGCTGAGGATATAGGTTCTGGGCCTTCAATGCAAATTTTTTTGCCCCTGTGAAGTCCTTTTCCAAAAACCTCTTCTCAGCAATATCTTTAGCCCTTGTGGCTTCATCTCTGTTGCACTCCATTTAGATTGGCCGAGTTTGTCACAAAAATTGTTGAGAGGACCACAGTAACAGAAATGGTAAAATGCTACCAATCATCTATGTGTATCAGAATCAACTTCAGCTTCGTGATAAATAGATAACCTTTTCATGATAAGCCATAACCTTCACAAAGAAATAATTCACTGCTTAGGTAAGAAAAATCACTTGACAGAAGGACTTAACAAAGATGTAATAGAGGCGAAGATAATTAGATTTCCCGGTACACAAAGAATAAAGTGATCACGTAAAAGTACAGCAGAGGGCATAGTAAAGCACCTGCTAATTATGTGGCAACAAAATACTAATATTAGAATGGGCTCAAGGGCAGATCCTTAACACTACCACCACTGGTGCGAAAATTCGCATCAAGGATCATCCTTAAACTCACTCTCCTTTCCCATAGTAATTGATAAATTTTCCAAAAAAACATTACCATTAGCTATGTTGTTCAAGAGAAAGTGAAAAGCAAATTTAACAAATAAAAAAATTCGTGACTCTAGTGGCATGACATTTGACAGGTAAGAAATTATATTGAGCAATAGTTTAAAGACAAAAAGGAAAGGAGATGTGCTGAAATTCAACAGTAAAATTCAGACATGTTGGTCGGTAGAGAGAAGTGTAATTAGGTTTATGCGCTGTAAAAGTCGGAAGGAAAGTTATACAAAATTGTATAGAGAAGTGTGATAAGGTTTATGCGCCATAAAAATTGGAAGGATAGTCATACAAAGTTGTTATTATGCCTATCCTGATACTATATGAGATACAATGTTTTGTTTGCATAGAGAAGTGTGATAAGGTTTATGCGCCATAAAAATTGGAAGGATAGTCATACAAAGTTGTTATTATGCCTATCCTGATACTATATGAGATACAATGTTTTGTTTGCATGATCAAGCAAGAAGAAGCAGAAATTTTGGCTAAGGTGGGGTAGCTCCCAGAGAATAAAAGGAACAAAAGATGTAAGAGAATCGTTTGTGGTAGTTTGGTGACTTTGGTCATGTCCAGCATAGACCAGATTCTATGAGCAGAGAATTTGAGTCCAGCCATGCTCAAAAGAATAAAGGATTGACCAAAAAAGACATGATCGAAAGTTATCTGTGAAGATTTGTAATATAAGGAACTAACTGCAGACGCGATGATAGAATAAATAATGGAGAAGGATGATTCACGTAATCGATCTTACGCAATCATACTATATATTATGACCAACCTAACCTTAACTGATCTATCTGTGCGGTTAATGATAGCCGACCCCAATTATTTTTACTAGTTACCTACCACATAACCACACAGTGGTAATATCTAAAATATTTAAAACATATAAACTGTACCTTATATCCTTATGTATTATACTAGCTTAAAGCCCGTGCAAAGCACGGGTTACTTTTAAATATTTTTAAAATTATATGATTAAACAAAATAGAGTATAATAGTTTATTATGGATATAATTTAACTTTATAATATTAAATAATAAAATTATTAGTTTATTTAATAAATGACATGTATTGTTTAGAATTAATAATACTCCCTCCGTCCCAAATCTTTTGTCCTGTTTTACTATTTGTGGTCAAACTGACCAAACTATGACTAACATTTACGTATCATTTTTTTTTATAGTTTACAAAATCTGAAAAATACATATTAAAGCAGACTAAATGTACTTTCTAATGATGTAATTTTTATAAGAATTTTTATTTATATTGTATATGTAATATTTGGTCAAAGGTTGGTCAATTTGACCAATTTGACCATTAAAAGTAAATCAAAAAAAAAATGTACTACATATATAATTAATATTTTGTTAGAACATAACTTTGGGAATTATTTATGAAATTCCATAGTATAATTAATATTTCTCTCTTGGACTTCATGTAAGAGAGATTGAGTTTTCTCCGCCCGTAATGGTCTACATATATATTTTAGTTAAATCACTCACCAACATCAATTTCGAAAAAAAAAATATATCAACAACATTGGTAAAAGTAAGTTACATGTTTAGTTAGGTTACTAATTTGACTTTTCTCGCTACTTTTGTATGTTTAAATATGCTTATTTCAACATAAGTTCTGAACATATATAACTAATTTATAAACTTCAAGAGAATAAAAAAATATATACCTACTAAAAAAAATCGTGCATCGCATGGGTTATGAGCTAGTAATTAAAAGATAGATACAACATTTAAGTATTTAACCAACCTGGAAACCATACGCTTCAATCCACATAGCATGTCAAACCAATTGTTTAGAATAAAAGTACATCAAAACCATATGAAATTTTATCATGAGCGCCCTTGTCTTGAGAGCAAAAAGCAACGGCAGTAATTCTAATATTATTTAAACTAAATTACTACTATTAAATAGATGTAAAATTAAAAATTCATAATTCATAACTATTTAGTATTTAAATTATAACTATAGTTTTAATAAATAACATTTAATAAAACCATAAAAAGAAAATTATGATATTAAATAAAGTATGTTCGTAATTAGTTGTAAAAATAAAAAAATCAGTTCAAATTGGTTAGCTTACCACAATACAATTATTTGGTCATTCAATCAGTACTTATAATGATTAAACCATATGAAAATGGAGGTATTGATATATTTCTTAGGTTATATAGCATTTTTGCAAGTATAAAAATCAACAACTTTTTTGTAAAGTTAGATAAACATAAAAAAGCCAAAATATCTTTGCATTTTAGTTAAATTTTAATTTTTGTAAAAATTTTATAAATCATTTAGTACAACAATAAATTTTCTAAAACACTTATTTTATATTTTAATTTCGAGATCTTTATATATAACTCGATTTATCTTATTTGTAAAATGTGTGTGTGTTATTACAATTTTTAAAACAACTTTTAAATATTTTACTAAAAATTAGTATTTATAAAAGGAGATAAAAAGCAGGGCATATAATATATAGAAGATCAATTACAAGAAAAAAATGAAAATGAGACTCAGTTGAATATTATATCCAAGGGAGGCAGATTATACAGAAGTAGAATTTGATGTTCACAATTATATTATAAGTTTTCGTGTGAAAGAAATGATGTGAGTCTTTCTTAACAGAAATATAAATATACATACTTCATGCTTTTAGTCGTAGAAATCTTGGTCACTCTACTGAGAGAAAATTAAAATTTAAAAGGAAAATAACATGATTGTTGCTATTGTTAGTTTTGTCTTGTTCAAACGCAAGTTATTAACAAAAAGGAAAAAAAATTAGAAAATAATTTTATAAATCTCGAGCGTCGGGCAAAGGTAAAATGATCCATAAACAATTCACTTGAAAAATGAAAAAAGAAATTATTAGGTTAGTAAACTCGGTAGCTAGTGAGCTTAAACATGTAGGGTAAGCATGTATACAAATAATCAGAAAAGCAAGCCTGTAGACAAATAATATGATGAAATAACAACAAAAAGGTGTGTGATTGATATATACAAAAGCAAATAAGAAGAGGATTGGGAAGGAAGTCACCAAAAATAAAAAGGAAAACTGAAATCACCTCATAACATAATCCCCTCTCTATCTATCTCTCCCTGGCTCCCAGCTAAGCCTAAGATGACTTTTGCGAAATCTAGAACATTGAAAAAAATAATTATAGATGGATAAAACCCCCACTTTCCCAATTCTCACCCCCTCTTGGAATTGTTTGTTGTCACTAATTGTTTATCCAACTTCTTAGTTCTCAATTGTGTTTATTTATAATGGTTAATTCAAAGTCCATATATTCATTAAAAACAAATTCACTTTAGTTCTTTTGGCCCAAAAAAACCCTCATCATCAATTCTACCCAAGCAATTTCTGTGAAGTTGGGGTACTCCGTACTCCATGTTTTTGGAGGTCCAATAACAGCTTGTGTAGTTGGAGTACTCTGTACTCCATGTTTTTGGAGGTCCAATAAGCTGAATTTGTTTGGTTGACTTTTTTCATTAGCTAGATTTTTTAGATAAAAATTAATAATAAATAATTGATTCCATTAATATCAATGTAAAGCGTAAAAGTTTATATATTATAAAACGTGAAATTAAATACACATCTTTGATATAATACCAGTTAGAAACATATTGTTCGTCGGAGCGCTAATCCTCTTGGGATTTTTAATAAATATTGAGGATTTATTAGGAATGAGGATTTATTAGGAAATATATTAATTATATATTATATTATATTATATTATATTATGGGTATATTATGGATATTTGCGTTAATCCATTGCGATTGATGGGATCCTTACAATACGCCTTCATCTTGTAGTGCTCGTTATTTCTGACATTACTGGATGATTTTTCTCGTGTTGTATGACTTTTTTTTGTTGACCGATAAAACAGAGTTTTTTTATGTGGTTCATTGCTATGGCTGATCGTCTGTTTTCTCAAAAAATAAAAATTGTACGCAGTGACAATGGTACAATATTATAAATTAATATTAAATACCCATAATATAATATAATTTAATATATTTTCCTAATAGGATTCAATTTCTTTAAAATTAAGATATTATTTATATGTTATGAAGGGAATAAACCAATGACTCGAATCCTAGCGGCTAGAATAAGTAACATAACATAAATTTGCTTATTTGTTCATTAAGAGAGGTTTTATGCTATGTTACCCGGACTCGGCTGAAAGTGTTCAATATGGATACGAATCCAAGTATCGGACTCGGCAATATTTTTAAAAAAAAAACATGTTTTTGGCTTAATATTCATGTCCAAGTGTCCATACTCATGTCCGAGTGTCGAGTAGCCGACATGGGTATTTGAGGCAAAATGAAGAGTCGGGTTAACAAAGGTTTTATTTGATAAGTAAGAAGATGATACAATACTTATTTATCAATAAATACGGTCAAAAGTTTAATGTTTGGCAACAATAAGAAATCACATAATATTTATATATTAATTGCTTATAACATACTAAAATTTGTTTATTAGGAGGAGAAGTTATTGAATGTCACGTACAAAAATATATTTATTACGAAGAGGAGTTAAGGAATTGGTACTTGGCAACTAGAAAAAACATGAAGTGTAATCATCACTAAAAAAGTCTATCAGTTATTATTAGTTAGTTGTCAGATACATTAAAAGGTGATAATTCCCTACTAACCAGAAGAAAATCAAACTATCAATATATATATTTATATACAAAGAAACTTACATGTAAAAAATAAATATTAAGCCTAATGGTATGATAACAAATAAAAAATATTACATGATTGTTAAATAAAAATTGAAAATTTTTTGGATTGCAGGGACAAAAAAATTAAACGGTGTAGGCTCTTCATATTAGAAAAAATAATATAAATAGATTCAAAAAATTATTAATATATAACCTTATCTCACAGGGGTTGAAACTAGTTTATATAAAATTTGTAATAATACCATATTATCAATTAAATAAACATATACATATTCATTTGTAAATTTTTGGTAATAATAATAAATTAACAAACTCACAACATATATCTAGTACTCTAGTACACATAGACGAGGGGCTAAGTGTAGTAGGAGTATAAATTAAAAAAACAAAAAGGGGCCGACTAGAAGAAAGGAAAAGATGGAGTACAAAGCCTTAAAATAGCGAAGAAAACCCCAAATTCAGACATTCATAATCTCTTAACCGACTAATCTGAATGCCCAATCATCCAATTTTCATTTACTACCAATAGCCCTGTCTTTTCTTGATGAAAACCCCAATGTCACCGTCAGTATCCTCTCCAGTAAAGGCAATCATTTCTGCGCAAGCATCACCTCCAACTCCTCTTAATGTGGACGCACAGTTGGACGCCTCCACCGTCATATCCTCTTCATGCCGGAAGCCTGTTCTTGTCAGTATTCGTTGTGCTTGAATTGACAGTGGAATTGATATTATCACTGCCTGCATAGTTGCTTTTGTACCAAGTCGACCTTTCTCATTCAAGGAAGTTGTCCTTGCCATTACTGCTGATCTTGGTACCCTTCAGAGGTTGCCTCTTATTGTCGGTTATGTCAATGCCATCGATCTCGCCTTAATGGCTAGAATGTTCTCCAATTTCAAGGCCAAAGTTTAGGTTTTGTTTCTAAAGTTTTTGCTTCCAAGACTGCCATTGATGAAGCTGTAGAGCTTTGCTCAGGGCTAATTGTGTTTTTGATTATCTCAGTTCTTTTATTCTTATATGTATGTATAGCTCATACACCAGTTACTATACTAGTTTCTAATGTTAACAAGATGCAAGCATTTATAACAGTTTAATAAATAGCAAATGGTTATCTACTTTATTATGCACATCTGTTTTAACCTGCAGACAAGCTACAAGTTATCACAGTGAGCCAGTAGCATAGGCTTGCCACTCGGGAACATTTTTTAGTCAGTTGTATCTCTTTTAGCATATTGGAATTCGGTAATTAGTTTTATATAGTTTCTCATCCTTTTTGAGGGGTGCACTACAAATGTACATCCTCACCTGTCTCCGGTCATCCAAATTCCCAAGAAACCGATATTTAGCAACATAAAAGGTGGTAAAAAAAAACCAAACACCTTCTTTGCTTTTTAGTGCAAAGGAGTAAACAGATATTCACTCTCACTATGCAACAATTAAAATTCGTAAATTATTTCTATTATGCTAATTTTGATTTCTTATAGCTGGTATATTGTAGTCAATTTATCTGAACTTTGGACTAATAATAGTTAACCAATGGGGCTTCCTATTTTAAAGGCTTTCTCCCTGCATTAAATCACCTATATACAATTAAGCTTAAGCAAAAAATTCTGTTTCAAATCTTATTTTTACATTGCTTTTTTATATAATTTCTCTAAAAGAAGATAGTTTAAGGTTATCCCCAGTCTTGTAGTCTGATGAATATCCCTTTTCCGGTAAATATGTTTTCATGGTAAAAAGAGGTGAACAAGAGATTGTACTCACGTGTGCTAGTATCAGAGTAAGGATCTGTCCTCTGTAAAAAAAGGTATTTAGGGTTTTGGACAACATAATTTGTTAAGCTGTACTTGACACTATGGATGAATAAAATGACTAATTTTTTCAGTCTTTAAGAATGTTGTCTATATAGCCTTCATCAATGTAATTGATATTTTAAAAAAAATATATATCAGTTAATAAGCACGCAGACTGTTCATGTAGGCTGAAAATCTCACCATCCCGTCGTAACCTGAAATGTACACTAAAATCAACAAAAAAGGAAGCTCACAAGCACTAACACCAAAAATAGACTCCCATCAGTTTCTTAAACACTTAACCAATCCTAAGTACTAGGTTGAAGCAGTTATTGTACTAGTAATAGCAAAGACCCAGAACGACATTACAAGTACCCGTACTCACACAACATAACAACATATTAAAATCAATACAAAAAGGGAACTGAAACAAACATACACACACACACACACACAAATCAATATCAAGAAAAGCAGACAACATTTCAATTACAGCACTATACAGATATGCATAATAAGTTTTCGAAAGGGGGTAAAGATATGTACCATAGTATTGCAGTGCTTGTAGTTGTGGAGTAGTCATAAAATGGAGATTGGGGAGCTTTGGGGATTCAACAAAGAACGAGGCCCGTCGATTCACCACTCAAGATCACCACCACCATTAGCCCCAATCAACTTCTTAGCTACACAAAATTAGGGTTTCAAATTAAAATCGTGAAATTCACAGGACTGAGCAATTGGTTTTATGTGGATACACACTCCTGGGTTTTCAAGGTGTTTTAAGGTTTTTGCACAGAAGTTAAGAAACCCATATTAATCACAGTTCGACTGTATTTATTACCTAACATGTTTCCTGTTTTGTCCTTGTACAAACAAAGATTGTTTCATAAACCAATCTCGGTAGGAATACGGCATTCGGTGGCCAAATCCGACACCAGCTCAATTTTACATGATTTTTTTTTTTTTTTGTAAGGTACAAATTTGACATGAATTTTTATTCGAGAAATATAAATTGGACATTTGGGTTAAAAAATTCGGGTTGGAATTCATTTTGAGTTTGTTTAATCTGAAACTCACCTAAATCGACTAATATCATAATTATTAAATAATTAAATATATATTTTATATTATACTAGCTGATAACCTATGCAAATCACGGATCCAGGTCGAGCATGAATAATGACTAAAATATTAATATTAATAAATTATTGTGAATAAATAAAATTAATTAGTATTATTTAATTATATACTTGTAAATAATTGAATGATAAAAATATTTAATAAATAAACACTATTTAATAAAGTAGTTATAAGGAATCAAGCCCGAACTGAAGCTAAAGATATCAAAATAAATAAATCTTATATAATTATGTATTTGTTTGGAATTGAACCCGAATCTAAAGATAACCAAATTAGTATTTTAGTACTTTGATACTACTAGCTTATAACCCGTGCAACGCACGGTTTTTTTCTAATATTTGTTATATTATTTTAAATTTATTTTTAGTTTACATATCAAATTGTTGTTAGGAAATTGATATACATATAAGATTTTACAGGTTCAATAGTTGGCAAGAGATGAAGGCAAAGATTCTTAAAACTTGATTTGGATGATTTTACAGCCTACGTGAAATTAACAAATTTATCTTTAATTTAGTGATGATTTAACAATTTTCTTCAATTAAAACTACCAAGAAACAAAAGTGAGAGATGAAATTGACGATTTTTTATATTGAAAATTCTATTCTATTTAGAAAATCTACTTATATTTTGTTTTGATTATCAAATTAATCTTCTTATTATTTGAAGATAGTTGTAATAACAATCAAATACAATTTTAATAATAAGTGTAGTAGGGATTTTGTCCAAAACTTTGTTAGTTGTTAGTCTGGTCCTCATTACGATAAAATAAATAAGAACTGTTAGATCTTAAATAAATAGATAAAAACGTTGGATATATCATAAAAAATATTTAATATTTTAACATGTAAACTAAAAAGTGTATTTATATTGAAATACAAAAAAGTGTCTGTCAATGATTTATATCACATATAATTAGGTTTTCTATATTGAATAAGATTATTAATGTAGGTATTTTACACTAAATAGGATTAATGTACAAATTCGTAATTGTATTTTCTCTTGAGATTCTGAGTGTTTTCATTTGGATAATAATTGTTAAATTGTCACTAAATTAAAGATAATTTTATGTGTTTCGCGTGGATTGTAAAATCATCCAAATCTGATTTCTATATCTCGAGATAAAGCCTAAATAGTAAATATAAACCTTTTTAATATTAATAAATAAATAAAATTTAGTTCTAATACAATCTTTTATATCCTTTTCAGATTATAACTTCTTTTTAAAATTCAATTATAGTACAACCTTTTTAATTATATCCTTTTTAGATTATAATTTTCATTTTAATATAATATAATCTTGATCGTCTATTTTTAAAAATATTATATTCGACGGTTGAGATTATTTTGGCGGTACAGTGACCAAACCAAAGTGACCACGCCAAAATTATGGATAAGATCCCTCTTACGCTTATCATATATAAGGATATAATTAAATATTATTATTTTATTAAATAGAACCATCCTTAATATAATTGGAAAAAGTGAGATTTTAATTGATTAGTTTAAAGTAAATATTATTTAATTACGTTATTTTACTAAATACAATTGCACGTAATATTTTTATAAAAGGAAAAACTTAATATTGCCCGTGATATTTCTAATAAAAGAAGGATTTTAGTTAGAAAAGATGATATGTTTTAGCTGAAAAAGGTAATCGATTAATTATTAATATTAAATATTATTATTTTATTTTATTAAATAGAACCGTCCTTAATATAATTGGAAAAAGTGAGATTTTAATTAGAGAAAATAGAAAGGTAACGTGAAAATTAAAAAGATGGCATGATTTATGTGAAAAATGTAATTGATTAGCTTATAATAATTATAATTTAATTATGCCATTTTACTAAATAAAATTGATCATAGTTTTTAGAAAATGAGAAATTAATGTTGCCCGTGAAATTTCTAGAAAAAGGGAATTTATTTAGAAAAAATAGAAAGATGATCCGTTTTAGCAGAAAAGGTAATCGGGTAATTATTAGTATTATTATTTTATTATTTTATTATTTTATTTTTATTAAATAGAAGCGTCTGTGATATAATTGGAAAAAGAGAGGTTTTAGTAAGAGAAAAGAAAAAAGGTAACGTGTTTTGGTTGAAAAAAGGTAACCGTCCATGATATAATTGGAAAAAGAGATATGTTGGTTAGAGAAAATAGAAAAGAGAACGTGTTTTGGTTGAAAAGTGTAATTGATTAGTTAATAGTAACTGTTAGGTCCAAAATAGTTTGTAGAAGGGGGGTTGAATACAAACTATGTCCTTCAATCGAATTTGCTCTTTTCTTAAAATATTAAATCAAGAACAAATTGATGCGGAATAAAACGAATACCGATATTCAAGTTAAATATAAAATTTATTTAACTTGATGGTGTGTGTCTAAATACACGGGTACAAATTACAATGGTTTGATGACCAACTAATTATTACAATTCTATAAAAAAAATCGACATGAACTTTTCTATATTTGTAATAAAAAGATCGAATGCTAAAAGCAATTCGAGAGATAAGTTCTAGGAGTAAAAACTCGCTAGATAGTTCCAACGTTACAAGTAAACAATTTCAATCGGAGATTTAACGATACAGCTCAGAAATAATTTACAGGAATTTATTTGAAGAACAGAACTATTTCTCTTGGTCTTTCTCTTGTTCAGCTCGGAGAGAATTTGTGAAGAATGTGAAGTTGTGCCTGCTGCTCTCTTCTGTCTGATTGCTTCTGCCTCTTTTATAAAATATTTTGTATTGTCAAGACAATCGGCAAGACAATCAGTTCTTCCAAGACAATCAATTTTGTACTGCCAAGACAATAGGAAATACAATCGGCAAGACAATCAGCTTCCATCAAGACAATCGGCAAGACAATCCAATTCTGAGATATTTGTCTTGCTTTAACAGCTGTAGAAGACTTTTCCTTTTTAATCATCATCAAGACTATCAATTTGAATATTAATCTTTCTTTTCGAAAGGCTGTCGAGGATATTATCTACATAATGATTACCAAGACAATCGGCAAGATTCTGATTTAAGCCTCCAAGACAATCACTTTAGCTTATCAAGACAATCTTTTAATTGTCTTGTTAGTTTAAAAATAAACTAACAAGACAATCGGTAAGACAATCAAAACAAATAAAACATGGCCATTTTTTGTTTAATCCATTTAGCTCACGCGCCTGCCAACACAATAATGACCTGGTGACCTGCTATTACCATTTATAAATTACCTGGGCCTATTTTGTCTTATATGGGACAGGCTCCGTAGAAATGCTTTTTATCCCGCACAACTTATAATCTTTAATTAATAAATAATGAATTTAATTTAAAAATTATAAAAATAAATATCTAATATTATTAGATATTTTAAATAAAATATTTATTAATATAAATAAATCTTTAAGCTCTAAGCTGCGGTTATCTGAGGGTCTGGAACTGGACTCCTTTTGCTTAACAAAAAATATATCAATTCCAACCGGGATTCCAGCTTTAAGAATATATCACTTTCCATATTTTTGTGATAATTCTATTTTCTCATAACCCGTCCAGGTGTAAGCTACGGTCTCTTGAGGATCGGAAACCTGATTCCTTTTGATTAGCAAAATATACAACAATTCTAACCAGGGTTTCAGCATTAAGAATATATCACTTAGAATTTCTTTATGACAATTCTTTTTCCTCGTAGCCTGTCCACTTGATAGTAAAATCATTGTGATTAATGAATTTAACATTTTTGTTGCTTGCACAATGATTTTCTCTTTTACCAGTCTTGATAGCTTGAACCACTGAAGTTAATGACGAATAACCACTGTTTAATGTTGACACTCGATGCACGGTCTGGTTCATGAGTGACTAACCGCAATGACTGTTCTTCATATATTCACTTTAAAGTTGTGGTTCATGTCTTCCTTTTCTTCACTCTTTTTCAAACCTTTATAATCTGTATTCTGCCACTGTAGGAACCTCTTGTCACTGTAAATAGAAACCACTGTCTTGATTACTCCACTGACGCTTGATCAACTGAATGAACTTCTTCAAGTGTAGTATACCTCAAAACGATAGATTGACTTTGTCTTCTTTCTCTTGACAATTATGCATTTAAGATCCCTGTGACAGTACATATACTATTTACTATTACATTCTTGTTTGAGTTGAGTTGTATCCTCGAAATACAAATAGGCTACATCATATGCCTTTCAATCTCCCCCTATTCGTTTGTTAGACAATAACAAGCAAATACCTAGAGGATAACTCAACTACAAACAAAGAAGATAAAACATTAAAGAACTCTAGTAAATAATACATAAAAAAAATTTCTGGTTTAGATATAACATTTCCAGAATCTCAGTAGATGAAATGATGATGATTGTTCCTCTGGCAATGAACTGATCTTCATTAAGTAACTCATCTTCATTTCTTGACATATCTGGCTGATAACCCTTTACATCTAATATTGAACATTATCAACAGATACTTGGGAATTCTTCAGTGGTCCACATACTGAAGAATTCTTTTTTTTCATTTCATACTTCTCTCCTTCCTTATGTCTCCCTACCTAAGGTGATATGTTACCTCCTTATAACGGTGAATACTCCCCCTTTCTAAGGTATATCCCTTTTTCATATCTCTCTTCCTTAGATAGAAAATCTCCCCCTCACTAAGGTAAGCTTATACTCTCCCCCTTAGTTAAGTATCTCTTACTAAGGCAATCTTTGAGTATATCTATATCTTCTTCAATTATATCTCTTATATCTCTCCCCCTTAGTTGAGTAATCCTCCAAGCATTCAATTTTAGCAAACATCCAAATGTAAATTAGATGATACCATTTTTTCAATTATAACTCACTTCTTACCTTTAGTACAATAGATTCTTCATACATATAACATTGTCTGTTGCAATAAAGAAAAGAAGCTTTTCTTGTGTTGAAGGATTTTCATGAAGACTTCCAGAATAGAAGTATGTAGATTGATCAACTTTGCCCTTTAGATATTATAGAATGGCCTCACTATTGATCATCCTGACAACCAAATCTTCCGACAATTTCCTTGTATCTCCCAAATCTTGTAAGTAAACTTTGTTTGGGAATAGGGAATGAGATTTGGTGTTTATCTTTCTTCCTCACTGTGAGTGTGTGATTCTGTTTCGTGTACCTCACAAGTGTTTAGCTCATCTCTCCACTCATATCACTTAAAATGAGTGATCTCATCTCTCAACTCTCAAGTGTTTACACTCATGCTCACTAGTGTATCACTCTTATCTCTCATAGCTCCAACATCCATGTGTACCTGTAAGGAAAATTCACCATAGCCCCTTCTAGAGAGGTCACTGGTGGTGCAATGGGGTTTCGCAAATCCCCGATCCTCGTTAGACTCGTTAGACGAATCTGAGTCATAATCTACAAGTTGATAAAAAAATTTCCTTTTTTTGGGTTTCAGATTTGAATTCTGAGAAGGTAAACAATGAAATCAAAACTTAGAATTAAAATCATGTTTCCATCTAATGTCTATGAAGACATCACCTTGTTAAACTCATTAGGTAAATCTGAATCATAGTTAACAAGTTGTCTATCCGCACCTATGTCGGATCCGATACCCGCAGGATCCAGAGATGTTCCCTCTGGGGAGTTAGATAATGATCTTGTTGAATTTTGCATTGAGATCAATACCTTCTCTCGAGGTAGTGAAGACTCTTGGTTCTTTGAGAAACCTTCAACTTATAATCCTAACCGTAAAATGGTCGAAGTATTAGTTGTTTCCGTCAATTCGTCCTTAGTGTGTGCAATCTCACTTTGTGCATAGAAAGTATTTTAGAATTGTGTATGAGGAGTGACTTACCAACAGATGCCCTGGCCGACAGGAGAATTTCAATATAAACTCATCATTTTAAAATAATGAATCCAGAGACTGTTTTAGTGCCATTTTCAGCTCTGCATCCTTTTGGGAGAATGCAGGCGAGCTTACAGATACCTCAAGTTATATACATCTATTCTCTTTGAGAGGTAAAGCTGTGGGTTTACTATCCCTCACATCCTTATTTGCTGCATCAAGTGCAGTTACTCCCCTAATGACCTCTAGTCAAATAAGTTACTTCCACTTCAGGGGTAAGTTAGGATGTGTTTAGATTTGGATTTATACTCCGGGATAGAAGTTGTTGGGTTTACAACCTCATTACTTACAATGTGAGAAAACTTCCACTAGGAGCTGAACCTGCATCACATAGCAATAGAGCAATATAGAGATAGAATGCATTTACATCATACCATAACATTGTGTGAAAACATATGCATTATATCCAATGAGAGAAATGATGTACAATTGTGACTTCAAAAAGTTTTACAATATAAGCAATCACAACTGTAGAAAAAATTGAGTTTTTCTTTTAAAAACTGTTAATGTGCAAGAGTTTGTATTTATGCATAAATCAATGTATTATCATGTCTTTTAATGAAAACTAGGTCGTTTTAATTTTAAAAGACACAAACTCTTGACTTTGCAGTAATTTAGAAAGAAAGATGTTCTTTAAGTACTTATTATGTATAGAGAACTTTAACACAAAAGTTAGTGAAAAGACTCATACAAGCACTGAAAGTAGTTTAGGTAACAAAGATTACCGAGTACATAAGTACAGATAACCAATGTCTCTCCCTTGGCGCTGCATTACTTAGCATAACATAAACTAAGTAATCGTCTGATGGATGTAAAAATATTCTAAGAACTATCATGTATATAAAGTGGTGTATAACCAGAATTAGAGAATTTAATTTTGAAAAATCTTCACCACTTCAAAATATGATAGGAGACTGAATGTAACTTTAAGTCTCACTTACTTAGAAAGTTAAACACCTTAATTTATACTAACACTAATGATTTATAGATAAGACACATTTACTCAGAATAAATCCTAAGTAATATCATCAGAGATAATATATACATCACAATTAGTTTGCAATAAAGTATCAGAACAACTAGCAATTCTCAGTAAACAAATATTTTACTATTTGATACCAACTGCTAGTATTTATCAAATACTTTAAAATGCAAGTAATTGTGTTTATGATTACTTTACCAAAATTAAATTATGAGCAAATAAACCATTGAATTGCTTCACGTCATAATTTAACTATGATATAAATAATCACTGCTAAATACTAAATATTCAATTATACCAATTGTTTGATAAATTCAATCTATTGTAAGATAAATTCAATTTAATGAAGATTGAATTGTTACATTGAGTGCCAATTGACATAATGAATATTAGTATCTAACTACTTAAGAACATCATTCACTGATATTCATAAGTACGAGGAACTAGTTGACAAGAAATACACAAGCTCTTAAGATATAACATTTCAAACTTATGACTTCAAGGCAACTCCTCGATAATAACAATTGTTAACTCTTAACAACTGTTTACTGGTAGACAACCTTGGTTCTATAAATAAGACTCGATTACCAAAGCTGTCTTGTCTGCAATCTTAGAAATGATATTCTAAGTCCTATACACCTTGATCCATAGTATAAAACATTTATTATCAAAGTGATTAGAAGCTTGCAAATAAGCATAAAAATTATTCCAAGTAACTGAACAATGGTCACTTTAGATATTTCAATATCCATAGTTCCACTTAGAGAATTTTCATATTATGCATAGTAATATGAGTGAATTGTAAAAGATATAACAATGATTACTTAGAGGAGTTCTAAGTAATTTCACACATACCAATATATCTCACAATTAGTTAGTAAATAGAATTCTAACTAAATATCATTAACTGATATAAGTCAAAACTTCAATACAACCAATTGTTAGAGCCATAATATTAATTATAGTGAATTTCTGAAAATGGGATATTAAAGTTCACTAGAATTAACATCTCATAACTGATTGAAGACCAATACAAATTAGGTCCAAATTAGTTATGTTGTTTATTTATTTTAATAAATATGAGGTACAGAGCAAATACTAAATTGAATTGCTTTAGATTCTATAACTCATATTAATCAAAGTAAATAATTAAATAAATAAATACTAAATCTCTATGAGTTAGATTTTAGCATTTAAGTATTTTATTATCCTGAAATAATCACCACTAAAATATATTGTAATTATACACATGGCAATCATTCAACAGACAATTCTCACCGTGAGGTCTGGATGTAAATAAGTTCACAAGTCCTTTCGATACAGACAATTGAATACTTGTGAGCTTACTTAAGAATTACTTAACAGATGGGATTTAAAAATCATATAGCATTAATAAAATCCCAAGTTTACAAACCAATCTTGAAAAATTAATTTCATCAAGTGATTTAGCAAACATGTCTGCAAGTTAATCTTAAATAATGACATGCTCTCGAAATAATTGATACCTTATGCAAGTTGCTTAGTCCTTGAGTGTTCCACAGAGTTGTTGGAGATAAATTTGATTCCTTGTGTTCTCCTGCTTTCGTACAACTCATTTGATCTGTCTCTATGCAGCAAAACATGTCAGAACTGATGTCTCTAGGGTACCATCTCCGCAGATTTGGGTCCAACTTAAGACATCTGAAAATCAAGTGTAATAACTACAAGAATAGATTCTCTAGGATCCACTTGGGGCCTTGCACATTTGCATATTAAGAATAAAATATGTGTAAGTGATCTATTATCTATTGAATAAGATAATGAGCTGATGATTCCTCTATAGCCTGATTAGGTCCTAATTAGTAGATCCTGAACTTATTGGGTCAAATATCTCTAGGGTACCATTTCCTTGGATTTGGGTCCATCTTAAGATTTTTGATTACCAACTTGTTAGGTCCAAACTAATAGGTCAAAAGCCAGCTATAGTGGTGTGTTGGCATGTAGTCTTGACAGGTCTAGAATCTTCTGAATAGAAACAAAAGATCCTTGACTTACTTTTATTGTCATCATTCTTTTGGCTTACTGAAGTAAATCAAAAGAATTGCAACTTTACCAACATCAAAACAGCAAATATCTTGATCCCAATTTATAGTTAGTAGACCAACATATAATATAATCAAGATATCATTGCACATATATATCATTTATGTTTGTTCCTAAAGATGTAGAGAGTTCAATAAATGTGACACCAATTGTTAAAAGATACCAACTGTTAAAGATTGATACCAAATATTAGTCTGCCATGCTTGCTTGAGTGATGATACCAGTTCATACTAACCTGTAGAGATTTTCAATTATCTCACCAACTAGGAGTGCACTTGTTCACATTCCTCTAGCATCCAGATTCAGTACGTCCAGATGTCCATTATGATCATGAATGTACAACATGTGCCTGATATCCTCAAGTCTTGTCACTGGTGCTTCTTGTTAGATATACTGTCTTATCAGCTTGTAACCTTGCACCCAGTTTGGCCTTGTCCCTCATAACAATGCCTTGACATCCAGTTAAACTTCTGGTTATCCTTATACCAAATACAGCCTTGTTGTTTGGTCTGGATACCAGCTTCCCTTCAATCTGCCTTTTATAGTGATTGAGATCATCTTGCATTGCAATCACTCAATCTGAATCTTTCAGAGCTTTTGTAGCTTTCTTAGTTTCTTCTAAAAGAAAAATTAAAGAAATAATCATCAGTACTTGAAGCTCTGCTAGTCTTTTACTTCCACCATTAGAAACACTAAGAACTAGGACAAAGAATTAATTGAGTCAACATTCTTTGTCTTGGCAGACATGTTCTCATAGTATCCTTTGACTTTCAGTGTGGTGTTGAGTTGACTAGTTGATCCTTCTGTTGCTCCCCCTAAGCTGCTGTTGGGTTTACATGAAGATTCTCCATGTTTGACATTGCTTGGATCTGAATCACCATCACCATTGACAGCTGGGAGCTAGAGGTTATTGAACATCACTAAGACTTTCAATCACCTTCTGTTGATTAATAACAATCACCCTGTAGGCTGTTGACTCCACTGAGTAACCAAGGAAATTAACCTCTTGAGCATTAGCTGATTACTAGGATGCTCACTTTCATTTATCATTGCAAAACAATTTCCTACATACTTGTGGGGTCTTCCTATATTTCTTACAGATCAGGGTTCGATCATGTGAGTAGCAAAAGTAGCAAACTATTGACTGCTTCAGCATTAATACTCTTGAAGGTGCAGAAATCATCCAGAACAATAATTGATAGGTCCTGTAATCTGGTCTCCAAGTTGTCATAGTCAGTTTTGTTTCCTTCCAATCTTCTAGATGTGATCAATCACCATCAGTGGTGTCTTGTCTTCAGATTGTTTGAACAACAACTTTTTTTGTTGAGAGAAGTCATCAGTCATCACCACTAAAGTATATTTTTCATTGATGTAGAACTTCTGTGTGATGTTTCTTTGACTTCTCTTTATGACATGCCTCATAATTTTATTTTACTTTAATTCCAGATGAGGTAGTCTCCTATACTGATTCGATTTCCAGGAAAGAATCTCTTGATATGACATTCAGGTGAGAGAGCTCCTTATGTCATAGCTGAACTCTTGTCTGATGAAACTTTAGATTTGACCTTGTTGACTTCACCTTTGACTGAGATTCCATGTCAGCAACAGATAAGTTCTCTTTCCTTAATCCTCGAACAGTAGGCTCTTCATCTTGTAAAAGATGCTTTATTACTGACAACATTCCTTAGCTATTGAATAGCCTTGACCCTAGGTCAAAAAAAAAAATACCCTTGCTGTTGTCTCCAAGGGATAACCACTTGGCCTGTCT
Organism: Saposhnikovia divaricata; assembly: GCA_036435485.1. NCBI lineage: Eukaryota > Viridiplantae > Streptophyta > Magnoliopsida > Apiales > Apiaceae > Saposhnikovia > Saposhnikovia divaricata. The sequence goes on from CM071598.1 coordinate 67,109,418, forward strand.
TCACATTCACATTTGATAGCAGGGTTCTTTCATTGATGATATGCTTTGAATAAATCAATAATAATGCACAATCGATTAACCTGTTAAGCCCTACATTCATAAATTGATAAAAAGTTCTTGGTACCCAAATTGTTTAATTGGGTCCAAATGGATTAGAGATTTCTCTTTTATCAAAGTTAACAACAGTTTTAACCTTAACATGCTCATTCTTATCTTTGACTGACCATTTCTCCTTTTTAGTGTCATTGACAAAATAGTCACTGAGCAAGGAGAATAATGGTTCCTTCCTAACATAAGGAGGACTAGCAGTCTGTACCTTATTGTTATTCTTAAACATGCTTTTTCTACGATCAATGCAAATACTAGGAAATGCATTTATGACATTTGAAATAAGCAGGCATGATAATAAGAATACATTGCATACATTCAGCATTAAAATATTGCAGATAAGAATTATGCAAATTAGGCTTGTTATGCATTTTAGAAAATTCAGTACTATCTACTTTAACCTATGTACACTTGTGTAACAGGTAGCAAGTAGATTTACAGATATTCAATAATTTTCTAAACATGCATGGAATAGAAGAATTAACAATTAATCACTAATTCTATCCAATCCATTCCTATTGTTATATTATATTATGTAATCTCTATTACCTAAGTCAGTTTTACAAATGACTTGATGTTCTACTAACATCCTAGGTAATTATTCCATCTTTTAAACTTTTTAAACCTTAACAAACAATTCACAATGAATAAGAAAATTTTGTCCTAATGGGGATCCTGAAACTAGCTTAAGTAGAGGTCATATATGCTTGACATATATCATTTAAGAATTGAGAGAAATTATCTAAGGAACACTTCTAACTCACTATTGCAATTAATTAAATTCAACAAATATTCGTACACATAATAAGATCTTCTAACCAAAGATATACCAATTAAAAACTAAGATCTTAACATGCTTTGAATTTCTGAGAATTACATATTACACTAGTTCGAAGAATTGATACCTGAGACATGTGAGGTGAATCATCTTCAGAGATTGCTATGAAGGCAAGATATTAATTATGCTCTTCTCATCATCATCTAATCCATCCTAACTCTTTTCTTCAGCAAGATAAGTTCTGCACTGATGCTTCTGTTTCATCTCATTTAATGAATCCCTATTCATCCTTGTCTGTCAGAATTCTATACCATGTTGCACGGCTTGATCATTACTTATAACATAAAACTTTTCATAACTGCAACTATCATGTTTTGTTCTTTCCATCAACTCAGTCTTGTAGCCACCTCTTGAACTGTATCCTGAAGAGTTTCTGCTTCGGAGTAGATAGGCCTAATTCCTGAATTAAACATTTGTACTCTTTCTAAATTAGTAACTCTTCATGTATGTTCTGAGGTTCCATCATTAATTCCTGACTGAGATGTCTAACTGTCTAGTTCATTCTCAAACCTCCTTGATTCCACTTTTCTAAAATCTCTGTTGATTCCTTGAAAGATATTTCTTGGTACAATCCACTAAGTGTAGTAGATGTTACATTTGGAGCAATCCACTTAGTGTTTGTATATCACAGAATCAATAGACTTAATTCAAATCTTCGAGAAAAATTCTATCCATTATAACCTCTTCCATTTCTGCTTCTCAAAAACCAGTGAATTCTATGGATATTACTTTGAGGAGCTTCCACAAATTTTTCTTCAGTAGGTAGAAATTAATTTCATTGAAAAATGCATTTTTTTCAAAAGATTCAAATCATCTTGGACAATTCGGAGAATCTTCAACTAACAACCTTCTTAGAACTATTGGCTTAGAATAAATTCAAAATATTTAAAATTCAAAAACTTCAAGGACTCGAAAAATTTTTAGAAATAAAAAATCTGAAAGTAAGTTCAAATTAATTAAAATTCGAAATTAGAGTCAAATTAATTAAGAATAAAAAAATCTCAAGAAATGATAATTTTTGAGAGTTAAAGAATCCAAAAATAAATTCAATTTAATTAAAATTTGAAATTATCAAGAATTAAAAAATTTGAGAATTAAACAATTTAAAAATAAATTTAAGTTGTTTAAAAATCAAAAATTCCAAGTATTAAAAATTTCAAGAATTAAAAATTGAATATAAGTTCAAATTATTTAAAGATCAAATATCTCAAAAATGAATATTTTTGAAGGTTAAAGAATTCGAAAATAGAGGAGTTGAATTTTGGTCTAATACCGGATTTAATTTCTGTATGGGTCAACAAATTTGAAATCCAATTGGAGGACCACAAAAATACGGATCTTGATATGTGCGTCAATCAAAAGGCTATAATGCCAATTGTTAGGTCCAAAATAGTTTGTAGAAGGGGGGGTTGAATACAAACTATGTCGTTTAATCGAATTTGCTCTTTTCTTAAAATATTAAATCAAGAACAAATTGATGTGGAATAAAACGAATACCGATATTCAAGTTAAATATAAACTTTATATTAACTTGATGGGATGTGTCTAAATACACGGGTACAAATTACAATGGTTTGATGACCAACTAATTATTACAAATTCTATAGAAAATTCGACATGAACTTTTCTATATTTGTAATAAAAAGATCGAATGCTAAAAGCAATTCGAGAGATAAGTTCTAGGAGTAAAAACTCGCTAGATAGTTCCAACGTTACAAGTAAACAATTTCTATCGGAGATTTAACGATACAGCTCAGAAATAATTTACAGGAATTTATTTGAAGAACAGAACTATTTCTCTTGGTCTTTCTCTTGTTCAGCTCGGAGAGAATTTGTGAAGAATGTGAAGTTGTGTCTGCTGCTCTCTTCTGTCTGATTGCTTCTTCCTCTTTTATAAAATATTTTGTATTGTCAAGACAATCGGCAAGACAATCAGTTCTTCCAAGACAATCAATTTTGTACTGCCAAGACAATAGGCAATACAATCGGCAAGACAATCAGCTTCCATCAAGACAATCGGTAAGACAATCCAATTCTGAGATATTTGTCTTGCTTTAACAGTTGTAGAAGACTTTTCCTTTTTAATCATCATCAAGACTATCAATTTGAATATTAATCTTTCTTTTCGAAAGGCTGTCGAGGATATTATCTGCATAATGATTACCAAGACAATCGACAAGATTCTGATTTAAGCCTCCAAGACAATCACTTTAGCTTATCAAGACAATCAAAACAAATAAAACATGGCCATTTTTTGTTTAATCCATTTAGCTCACGCGCCTGCCAACACAATAATGACCAGGTGACCTGCTATTACCATTTATAAATTACCTGGGCGTATTTTGTCTTATATGGGACAGGTTCCGTAGAAATGCTTTTTATCCCGTACAGCTTATAATCTTTAATTAATAAATAATGAATTTAATTAAAAAATTATAAAAATAAATATCTAATATTATTAGATATTTATAAATATAATTTTCTAATTAAATAAAATATTTATTAATATAAATAAATCTTTAAGCTCTAAGCTACGGTTATCTGAGGGTCTGGAACTGGACTCCTTTTGCTTAACAAAAAATATATCAATTCCAACCGGGATTCCAGCTTTAAGAATATATCACTTTCCATATTTTTGTGATAATTCTATTTTCTCATAACCGGTCCAGGTGTAAGCTACGGTCTCTTGAGGATCGGAAACCGGATTCCTTTTGATTAGCAAAAAATACAACAATTCTAACCGGGGTTTCAGCATTAAGAATATATCACTTAGAATTTCTTTATGATAATTCTTTTTCCTCGTAGCCTGTCCACTTGATAGTAAAATCAAATTGGTTAATGAATTTAACACTTCTGTTGCTTGCACAATGATTTTCTCTTTTACCAGTCTTGATAGCTTGAACCACTGAAGTTAATGACGAATAACCACTGTTTAATGTTGACACTCGATGCACGGTCTGGTTCATGAGTGACTAACCGCAATGACTGTTCTTCATATATTGACTTTAAAGTTGTGGTTCATGTCTTCCTTTTCTTCACTCTTTTTCAAATCTTTATAATCTGTATTCTGCCACTGTAGGAACCTCTTGTCACCGTAAATAGAAACCACTGTCTTGATTACTCCACTTACGCTTGATCAACTGAATGAACTTCTTCAAGTGTAGTATACCTCAAAATGGTAGATTGACTTTGTCTTCTTTCTCTTGACAATTATGCATTTGAGATCCCTGTGACAGTACATATACTATTTACTATTACATTCTTGTTTGAGTTGAGTTGTATCCTCGAAATACAAATAGGCTACATCATATGCCTTTCAGTAATTATAATATAATTATGTTTTTTTATTAAACAAAACTGATCAAACTATTTTATTAAAAAGAGAAATTTTAGTTAAATAAAGTGTAAAAGATATTCTATTTTACCTGAAAAAGAAAATTATTTAGTTGTTGAAAAATAGAAAAGGTAATATGTTTAACTTGAAAAGGAAATTGATTAATAAAGGAAAAATTTTAGTTAGATAAAATATAAAAGAATATTGTATTTTACCTGAAAAAGAAATTATTGAAATTTTAGTTAAATAAAATTGTTAGGTCCAAAATAGTTTGTAGAAGGGGGGTTGAATACAAACTAAGTCGTTTAATCGAATTTGCTCTTTTCTTAAAATATTAAATCAAGAACAAATTGATGCGAATAAAACGAATACCGATATTCAAGTTAAATATAAAATTTATATTAACTTGATGGGGTGTGTCTAAATACACGGGTACAAATTACAATGGTTTGATGACCAACTAATTATTACAAATTCTATAGAAAATTCGACATGAACTTTTCTATATTTGTAATAAAAAGATCGAATGCTAAAAGCAATTCGAGAGATAAGTTCTAGGAGTAAAAACTCGCTAGATAGTTCCAACGTTACAAGTAAACAATTTCTATCGGTTCAGATTTAATGATACAGCTCAGAAATAATTTACAGGAATTTATTTGAAGAACAGAACTATTTCTCTTGGTCTCTCTCTTGTTCAGCTCGAAGAGAATTTGTGAAGAATGTGAAGTTGTGTCTGTTGTCTCTTCTGTCTGATTGCTTTTGCCTCTTTTTATAAGATATTAACATTTTGTATTGCCAAGACAATCGGTAAGACAATCAGAATCACCAAGACACTAAATTTGTACTGCCAAGACAATATGAAATACAATCGGCAAGACAATCAACTTCCACCAAGACAATTGGCAAGACAATCAATTTCTGAGATATTTTTCTTGCTTTATCAATAATTATCAATCTGTCGGAACCTTTTCTTTTTGATCATAATCAAGACAATCTGATTTGAACTGTCAAGACAATAGTCAAGACAATCAAATTAGATTTTTATTCTCCTTTTTAAAGCTGTCGGGTATAATCATCATAAAAGACAATCGGCAATACAATCAGGGATTGTCTTGCTTTACTGATTTCCTTCTTCAAGACAATCGGCAAGACAATCAGAGATTGTCTTGCTAGTTCATTTTTTCAGTTTTAAATTAAACTGATTAATAAATAATCATTTCAATTTAAACTTACTTAAATAATAATTATTCAGATTTAATTAATTTAAATAATTACTTTAATTAACGAATTAATTCTTGATGAATTAATTTATTAATTAAATTGACTACTTGATTTAAATTAATTAAAGAAGAATAATTATATATCCTTGGATTGTCTTAATTCTTTTCTGAATCACTGAAAGTAATAAAGGAATACCACTGAATATTCTGTTGACGCTCCATGTACTGTTTGGTTCATGAACGACTAACTCCAATGGATGTTCTTCATTTAGACTATAAGATGTGATTCTTTTTCTCTTGATTGTTCTTTAATAATTATATTAATTCCAACTTAATTAACCTTTTAATTAATTTACATAATAAATTAATTCTGATAGAATTAATTCATCAAATAAATCAACCAAATGATTTAATCAATTAAGAGAGAATTAATACACCTCCTTGACAGCATAACCCTTGTGTTTTTCCATGTCTTGATAAATCTGATCCTCCACAAAGATTATTCCTTAGCCAGTACACTTGATAATAAAATCATTGTGGTTAATGAATTTAACACTTCTGTTGCTTGCACAATGATTTTCTCTTTTACCAGTCTTGATAGCTTGAACCACTGAAGTTAATGACGAATAACCACTGTTTAATGTTGACACTCGATGCACGGTCTGGTTCATGAGTGACTAACCGCAATGACTGTTCTTCATATATTGACTTTAAAGTTGTGGTTCATGTCTTCCTTTTCTTCACTCTTTTTCAAACCTTTATAATCTGTATTCTGCCACTGTAGGAACCTCTTGTCACTGTAAATAGAAACCACTGTCTTGATTACTCCACTGACGCTTGATCAACTGAATGAACTTCTTCAAGTGTAGTATACCTCAAAACGGTAGATTGACTTTGTCTTCTTTCTTTTGACAGATAATACAATTTGAGATTCCTTGTGACAGTATATGTACTATTTACTATTACAATCTTGTTTAAGTTGAGTTGTATCCTCGAAATACAAATAGGCTACATCATATGCCTTTCAAAAATGTAAAAGATATTATATTTTACCTGAAAAAGGAAATTATTTAGTTATTGAAAAATAGAAAAGATAATATGTTTAACTTGAAAAGGGAACTTGATTAATAAAGGAAAAATTTTAGTTAGATAAAATATAAAAGAATATTTTATTTTACCTGAAAAAGAAAATTATTTAATTTTTGAAAAATAGAAAAGATAATATGTTTAACCTCAAGAAGGAAATTGATTAGTTAGTAGATCTGTAATTGAGTAAGGGTAAATAAGTAAAATCAATAGGTAGAGAAATTTTAGTTGAATAAAATGTAAAAGATATTCTGTTTTACCTGAAAATGGAAATTATTTAGTTGTTGAAAAATAGAAAAGGTAATATGTTTAACTTGAAAATGGAATTGATTAATGAAGGAAAAAAAATTTAGTTAGATAAAATATAAAATGAAATTGTATTTTACCTGAAAAAGGAAATTATTGAAATTTTAGTTAAATAAAATGTAAAAGATATTCTATTTTACCTGAAAAACAAAATTATTTAGTTGTTGAAAAATAGAAAAGGTAATATGTTTAACTTGAAAAGGGAAATTGATTAATAAAGGAAAAATTTTAGTTAGATAAAATATAAAAGAATATTGTATTTTACCTAAAAAAAGAAATTATTGAAATTTTAGTTAAATGAAATGTAAAAAATATTCTATTTTACCTGAAAAAGGAAGTTATTTAGTTATTGAAAAATAGAAAAGGTAATATGTTTAACTTGAAAAGGGAAATTGATTAATAAAGGAAAAATTTTAGTTAAATAAAATATAAAATAATATTGTATTTTACCTGAAAAGAAAATTATTTAATTCTTGAAAAACAGAAAAGATAATATGTTTAACCTTAAGAAGGAAATTGATTAGTTAGTAGATCTGTAATTGAGTAAGGGTAAATAAGTAAAATCAATAGGTACCAACCAAACAACCAAACTTTTAATGTTTCGGCTTTTATATAATAGTATAGATTGCGCGCCGTTAAAACATGATTTTTCGTATTAATAAAGGTATAAATTGAACGATAAAACTATTAATAAATTAATAATATTTAATTATGCAGTTATAAGAAATTGAATCGAGGTAAAACTAAAGAAATTAAAGTAAATAAATTTTGTATAATTTTGTAATTGTAGTGAAGCGAACTGAGACCAATTATAATTAAATTTAATATTTTAGTACTTTGTTACTATTACGTGTCATTAAAACATGGTGTTTAACATTAATAAAAAGTATAGATATCGATACATTTTTAATGTACGTAGATTGTCATTAAATTTCAATATAACATATATATTGCTAGGGCTTGATGTGCCTGTGGTTGTCCACAGGATTCTCCCCTGAGGTTAAAAGATTTTCAGTATAAATTTAAGGGTACATATGTAAATTACTGTAAAAAAAGTTATATTTACAAAATTGCCCCTGCGGGGTCACTTGTTTTATACAAACAAAATCTTTTAATCTAAGGATTCTTCCCTGAGCACGACCTCAGACCCAGTTTTCTCATATTGCTAAATGATTTTTTAATTTTTATTGTATGCTACGTAAATTATCCGCGCTTCGCGCGGTTTATAAATTTTCATTTTAAAATATTGAAAACAGACGAATTATTTTTTATCATTTTTAAAAATTGATTAGTCTCTTAACAAAAATTAAAAAAATTGATTCAATACAATTTACATGAATTATACGTTTGAAGATACTCTCTTTATATATCTAAAATTTTCATAATCTCAAAAATATCATCATAAACATAAAAGTAGCAATTATAATACAAACGTAGTCTTTACGATCAAAAGTTATAAAAATTATATATAATGACACTTTTCAAAACCGACGTCCCTCTCATAACATACATGTTTAACAGTAGTGTAAGAATTTATTTAATTAGAATATGAATTTATTTCGACTCATCATAATGAACAACGGGTGTACAACTTTTTTATCGATTTAATCTACCGATAATATTGGATTTTTTCAATTTAATCGGTTTGGTCATAACTCATGTATAATTTCATGTAAATAAAAAACTATTTGTATTATTTCTATTAAAGGTGTTTACCGAAGATTTATATACTTCTATAATTTTTTACGATTTTCATATTCACTAATAAAGATTGCTTGAGAAGTTAAGAGTCGTCTATATTACAATTGTTCGAAAAGAAATTAGAGTGGTATTCAATAAGGAATAAAAATGGACGCAATGTAAACAATTTTTACTCGTTATTTTACCTAAATTTAATAAATATTTATTAGGTATAATTAATGACTACTTAATATGTCATTAAGAGTTATTTAATACTAAAAAAATATAATCAAAATATCAGAAAAACAAAAATTTAAGAAAAATATCTTGAATGCTTCTCATAAATTTATGTTCTCAATTTTAGTATGACACTCTTTTTCCCCTTGAGGTTTTCTCCCTTAGGATTTTACTCTTGTGGGGTTTTAACGAGGCCTTATTTGATGGATATAAAGGTTTTAATTATCTAAACTTCCGGGGGAATCTCTTTCCTATGGATCCTGCGATCCATGGATTGGCTAAGCATACCTTTCGATTAGATAATAAGCTTTTATTATCTCTTGACATGTATTCTGATTTTATATCAATGAAATGATTTATTATTTTAGAAAAAAAAAATATGTATAGATTGTCTGATATATATCTCTATTTTAATCGTGTTGGTTATTCGTGTTTGTTTGAATTGGATTCAAACATTTAAAGTGATCTCCTAAAATTTTGAATCATAATTTTCAAAAAAAAAATGATAAATTTATAATTTGAATCAGAAAATTTAGTCAAAATACATGTTTGATATATGATATAAACTTGGTAAGATCATTTTCCTAACATCTTGAAATTTTATGAGAACCGATAACTTAACGAGCTCTGGTTGTGAGAGGTTTAGGTTCGAGTCCCTCCTAATCCTCAATATTCTTATTTATTGAAATGGTGTGCTACAATTGTTCTATAAAGGGACAAGATCCCCCACCTAATATTGAAAATTGGACATGGTCAGACGCTAGAACCAAAAAAACACGAACAACGAATAACCTATAATTCAATTTTATAATCCTGTTAAGTCCCCCTAACATCTCGAGTTTTTAGGAGAACCTATAATTTAACATTACAGAATACTGGTGTCCAAAATCATTCGGATCATTTTGAGCACGCATGAATAATGCTAATGCTATTTTCTTTCTAGATTTTTTAGACATGAAGACAAAATTTAAAACTCCTAGAATTTATTGCAAATTACGAAATGAAATTTTTACACACGAAATCCTTTAAACCGTTGAGGGAATTTTGACACACAAAGTGAAATTTTAGTGTAAAAAGGATGGTGCGCCACCAGTCCACTACAGGTTGTTCCTGGAGTTCTCCGAGATCCAGCATACACGTAGACTGCAGAGCCCATACTTGAAATACTACAAGATTGACACGAAAACCACGGGCTATTAGAAACATAACAAAAGGACCAAAGCCCAAGATCCAAGCCAGTTACCTCGGTTGAGTAAAATCGAATCACAATCGAAAATTGAATCCAATCGTGTAATTTTGGTTCGGTTTGATTTTTTTTTTTCTAAAATTTCGGTTTATTCAATTTTTCGGTTAGGAATCTTAGGATCGAATTAAAGATAGGTTCGTTCCGCTTCTTAAGAAAAAAATTCGGTCCGGAATAAATAGATCGACTGACATATATTACTCCCTCCGTCCTTTTGATTTATTATCATTTCAAAATAGGGTGCTTGGCACGCATTTTAAAGTAGATTTTAAAGATAGTTCATAACTTATTTTTGAATTGCTAAAAAAAAAACTTATTTTTGAAATTTTCTTTTTTTGTATAAAAATAGAACAATCCTATTTTTATATAAAAAAAATTTAAAAATAAGTTATGGAACTATCCTTAAAATCCATCTTAAAATGCGTGCAAGAAAGTGACAAAAAAAGTGATAACAAATCAAAAGGACGGAGGGAGTATATATTACTAACTTATAACCCGTGCAACGCACGAATCCTTTTTTAATATTTATAATTATATTAAAATTTTTAATATCTATATGTTTATTAATTTACATACAAATTGTTGTTAAAAAATTGATATATATATATATATATATATATATATATATATATATATATATATATATATATATATATATATATATATAAGATTTTACACGTTCAATTTAATATATATGTTCTATCTTGAATACTGAAAATTTGATTTGGACGATTTTACATTACACATGAAATTAACAAAATAATCTTTAATTTAGTGATGATTTAACAATTACTTTCCATTTAAAACTATGCAGAAGCAAAAAGATAGAAGAAATTTACGATTTTATACGTTGAAAATTCTATTCAATTTATAAATCTCTTATATTCCGTTTTGACTATCAAAATACCCTTCTTGTTATTTAAAGATAGTTCTACTAACAACCAAATAGATTCTTAATAATAAGTGTAAGAGTGATTTTATCCAAAATTTTGGTAGTCGGTAGTCTGATCTTTGGTACGACAAAATAAATATGAATCGTTAGATCTTAGAATAAATAGATGAAAAATGTTAGATCTAGCATAAAAAATATTTTATATTTTAACATTTAAACTGAAAAGTGTATTTATATTGAATACGAAAAATTGTATGTCAATGATTTAAATCAAATATAATTAGGTTTTCTACACTGAATAAGATTATCAATGCAGGTCTCTAACACTGAATACTTATGTAAAAATTCGTAATTCTCTTGAGATTCTGATGTTTTCCTTTCGATAATAATTGTTGAATCATCACTAAATTAAAGATAATTTTATGAGCTTCGCGTGAGCTATAAAATCATCCAAATCTTCTTTATAGATCTCGAGATAAAAACCAAATAATAACAATAAGATTTTCGATTTATTCGATTCGATCCTATTCTAAATCAAATCCACCGAATGCTCAATCATACTGAAATACATAATAATTATATCCTATTATATAATAAGAGTAAAAGAGATAATTATCGAGTACTATCATAGGTCAAGGGTTCGACTCTCACTAACAACATAATTAAATTTAATATTTATAATTTTAAATGTACTAATAAAGCATATGATAAAATTCACTTTTCAAAACTCATTAATCATCTTTTAAATTTAATATAAGAAACTCATTAATCATCTATTAAATTTGATATTATTACACGCCGAAAATTTAGTTTACAAGATAGCATTGAAAAATTGCGAGTACATAAGAACGAAGCAGCCTCATCTCTTCTATAGAAAATTACCACGCCCTGGTTTTCGGTTTTCGGGAAACAATCCAAATCAAACCTGACTTTAACTACTACAATGCAAAAATTTATGTTTATCTTCTGTACTTTATATGTGCATATAATTTACGTTAATTTTGGGAAGAAAAATCAAGTAATAATAAGATGTAACAAAAAACAAAAAATAACTTATTATTAGTTACATATATAATTTTTTTACAAAATAATTTATGATATAAAAATACATGTTAGCCAATAATTATATCCTTATATATAACAAGCGTAGAGGGATTTTAGCAATAATTTTAGTAAATAATCTCAACCGTTTAATCTAATATTTTTAAAAATAGACGATCAAGATTACAACAATATTAAAAAGAAAATTATAATCTAAAAAAGATATAATTAGAAAAGGTTGCATTAGTAGTGAATTTTAAAAAGAAATTTTAATCTAAAAAGGATATAATTAAAAAAGGTTGTATTATAATTGAATTTTAAAAAGAAAATTATAATATGAAAAGGATATAATTAAAAAATTTTGTATTAGAATTGAATTTTATTTATTTTTTTATTAGTATAAAAAAATAATTCATATTTACTATTTGGGCTCTATCTTGAGATCTAGAAATCAGATTTGGATGATTTTACAATCCACGCGAAACTAGCTCATAAAATTATCTTTAATTTAGTGATGAATTAATAATTATTATTCAAATGGAAACACTCAGAATCTTAAAAGAAAATATAATTACGAATTTTTACATTAATCCTATTCAATGAAGAAGTCCTAAATTGATAATGATATTCAATGTAAAAAACCTAATTATATATATATATATATATATATATATATATATGATTTAAATCATTAACATAAATCTTTTCGTATTTCAATATAAACACACTTTTTAGTTTATAACATAATAAAATATAAAATATTGTTTTGTGCTACATCCAACGGTTATCATCTTTTTATTTTAAGATATAACGATTTTTATTAATTTTGTCGTACGGAGGACCAGACTACCGATTATCAATGTTTTGGACAAGATTCCTTTTACACTTTATATCCTAATATATAATAAGCGTAAGAGAGATATTATCCATAATTTTCGTCACTATATTACCAAAATAATCACAACCGTCGAATCTAATATTTTTAAAAATAGACGATCAAGATTATATCATATTAAAAGAGAAAATTATAATCTAAAATGGATATAATTAGAAAAGGTTGCATTAGAAATGAATTTTAGAAAGAAAATTATAATCTAAACAGGATATAATTAAAAAAGGTTGTATTAGAATTGAATTTTAAAAAGATAATCATAATCTGAAAAGGATATAATTAAAAAAGATTGTATTAGAATTTTATTTATTTTTTATTAGTATTAAAAAAAATTATATTTGCTATTTGGGCTCTATCTTGAGATCTAAAAATCAGATTTGGATGATTTTACAATCCACGCGAAACTCATAAAATTATCTTTAATTTAGTGATAATTTAATAATTATTATTCATATGGAAACATTCAGAATCTCAAGAGAAAATATAATTACGATTTTTTACATTAATCCTATTCAATGTAGAAGACATACATTAATCTATTCAATGTAGAAAACATAATTATATATGATTTAAATCATCGACATACACCTTTCGTATTTCAATATAAATACACTTTTCAGTTTGTAACATATTAAAATATTAAATATTTTTTTTATATTAGATCCAACAGTTTTCATCTATTTATTTTAAGATCTAACAATTCTTATATATTTTATCGTATGGAGGACCAGACTACCGATTATCAAAGTTTTGGATAAAATCTCTCCTACACTTATTATTAAAATTATATTAGTAGAACAATCTTCAAATAATAACAAGGGTATTTTGATAATCAAAACAAATTATAAGTAGAATTCATAAATCGAATAGAATTTTCAACGTAAAAAATCGTCAATTTCTTCTCTTTTTTGTTTTTGTGTATGTTTAATTGGAAAATAATTATTAAATTATTACTAAATTTAAGATTATTTTGTTAATTTCACGTGGGATGTAAAGTCGTTCAAATTAAATTTTAAGAATTTAAGATAGAGTATAAAAATTAAATTGAATGTGTAAAATCTTATATAAATATCATTTTTTTTAATAACAATTTGATATGTATATTAATAACATAAAAAATTAAAAAAATTAATATAATTATAGATATTAAAAAAGGAACCGTGCGTTGCACGGGTTATAAGCTAGTATAATAGAATTCCAAAAGACCGGTTTAATATGTTCACGAATTTTTTTTTTTGCTAATTTTTTTTTTAATGATACAAATATATACGAAATGTTCACGAAATTTTAACTTACGTCTTACCGTAGACCTTTTTATTTTAGTCACAATTTTAGGATTTCTTTTTTCTCTTTTTCAAATTGTGTGCGCGCAAACACACATATATTAAATATTCAAATTGCGTACCTCATCAGAGTAGCTATTACAAAAATCTGTTAAAAGAAACACTCATAAATTAAACTTAGAAAAAAAAAAGGGAATTTATTAAATATGTCCCAAATTAAGGGGTGCTTTTATGTTTATATCCCATTTTATTCATAATTTATAAATATGTCCTATGGTTAAAATCTAACTCACATACATATAATCATATATATATTTATACTAATTAAGACTATAAGAGCATCTCCAATGGGAGAGACCCCTTAGGTAAATTTTAGAATTAATTACCATAAATAAGAATTATAAAGAATGTGTAAAATAATTTACACTCCGATGGGACAAAACTGTTATCTATAATTATAGATAATCTCTTGATGTTGGCTATATTTGTCGAACCTCTAGAGACCTGTAGTGAATTGTCACATCACTTATTTCTATATTAAAATTATATATTCCATTAATAACAACTTAAAATATTAATAACATACCATTTTTAAAATATAGCCAATCATTATAGCCAATACCCTCGGAACACAATGTATTGCAGGTTCGATAAATTTTACATAATCAATATTTTATGTAATTTAGCCAATCATTTTTAGCTAATGCCGTTGGAGATGCTCTAATGCCCCCTCTCCCACCCACTTCATATCCTCTTCCTGGTCCCGCAGGGGCACAACCATTCACCGGAAACACTCACCGACCCACCCACCTGAAACACCTCATCCACCGACGTCGCCACCACCACCACCTCCCCCTTCGAGCTCTGGCCCCGCAGGGGCACCCTTCTTCTCCGACCTAGTTCTAAAAAAAAGGTAAAACACCAAGTTACGTTTTGTTGCAACGACGTGTTAAAAGGGTTTGAGTTGTGCAAGTCCGATCAGATTCAGACCCAGCTCTAATCACCTACGTTAGTTTCTGTTTTTGATATAATCTTTACTTTGTATACTCATTTCCTATAAGTAACTGATATATAAAATCAACTAACTTATATGTGTTCTTGTTTGCCTGAGCCTTTGTTGTTTAATTTATTTTAATAATTCATCTCTGATACATTAATCTTAACATAAGATTCAAGTTTAGTGGCAGCTACATATCTTAAATTGAGTAATTGATACAATAGAAATTCAAATATAGATTTATAATTTCTTATATGAAATTTGTGGATATTAAATCCCGCACAACTATAGGAAGTGCATATGTATCAGGTGATTATTGTGAATTTTAGCATAGATACCAAAAATGTGGGTGAGGAATTAGGATAACTAGATTATAACCCGTGCAAAGCACGGATTACTATTAATTTTTTATAATTTATTTATAGTGTAATATGATACTATAAACATCAATTTTAATATGTTATTGGAAGAATTTGAAACTTAAATCTCTGTATATAATAATTTTTAGTATTAAATATAAAGTAATATGTCATTGGCGAGAATCGAACTTTAGACCTCCGTATATAACAACTTTTAGTATTTTATATCTAACGGTCATGATCTATTTGAATTGAAAATCTACCGATTGTGAATAGTTTGATTAACCAAATTACAAACTACAAAAGATCTCTAGTTTGCTAATAATAATATAGTATAAATTTGGAGGACAAAAATGTCGTTTAATGATATAAAGTTAGTAAGTTAATCATGGTAATATTTGAAAATGGGACATATTAATAAAATGGGACATATTTATAATTAAAATTAAAAATAAGACATATTCATAAACAACCTTTTCAAATGGGATATATTGGAAAAAAAACCCAAAAAAAAAATCCGTTTTCGTTCTTTCAAAAGTTAAAATACAATGATATTTAAAATACACGCAATATAGAAGTAAATTAATTATCTATAGCTGCTTGCATTTTCAAAGAAGTAGCACTTTTTATATTTCAGCCATTCATGTTTAATTTTTCCAAAAAATTAATAATTAAATATCACAACTTCCAATGATGCACACTATGGGGCTGTTTGACTATTCTTAAAGTAGCTAACTTATGGCTTATAAGTCCATAAGAGCTTATGAGAGGTGTTTGCCTACCTAACTTATTAGCTCAATTTAGAGCA
The DNA here is from genome assembly GCA_036435485.1 of Saposhnikovia divaricata. Lineage (NCBI taxonomy): Eukaryota > Viridiplantae > Streptophyta > Magnoliopsida > Apiales > Apiaceae > Saposhnikovia > Saposhnikovia divaricata. Next base: position 67,125,742 of record CM071598.1, read on the forward strand.
AGTCCAACAGCTCCCTTATATGATGTCCTAAATTTAAATATAAGGGATATGGTATAAAATGACACTCCAACAGTGTCCTAGTGATTCCTTAAATCACTAGAACATCTATCCTATACCTTATCTTTAGGGAATCACTAGCCATTTCTTATATAATTTTTATCAATATAAAATTCATTTCTCTCTCTCTTCTTTTAACTTCTTTTCTCTCTCTTCATTACACTTTTTGTCCTTCTTTTTCCAAATTTATTATTACAATAATAATAACGAATGAGTATAAGGATTATTGTTGGAGTTGAAATATAAAATCATGTCCTAAATCACTAGGACTTGTTATTTTATAATATTTATAAGGAACGCACTAGGATACTATTGGACTTGCTCTTATAACTTACTAGCTTATAGCCCGTGCAAAGCACGAGTTACTTTTAAATACTTTTAAAATTATATGATTAAATAAAATAGAGTATAATAATTTATTATGGATATAATTTAACTTTGTAATTAATTAATAAAATTATTAGTAATAATAATATTTATTTAATAAATAATATGTATTGATTAGAACTAATAATATAAAATGTTAATGTAAATTTGTTATTGACGGGATTCGAACTTTGGATCTTTAGAAGAGGGATTTAAATATAGAATATTCCTTATTATTAGATCTAACGGTCACTATTCTTTTAGATGGTTGAACCAAGTTGAACCAAACAACCAAATTATACCCCTATTTGCTTATTATATAATACTAGCTTTAAATCCATGTGTTTTGGAACGAAAAGTAGGGTGTATTTAGTGCTAGGGTTTATGGAAGCTTCGAGTTTTAACGGCTGATCAAGTGTTTCGTGACTTAACTCGGGTCCTCACAAGATGCCTACGTATCTCGTATTGAGAATCAAGCCAAAAAACGTAGTTATAGGTTGAAGGATCAGGTCCTTTATATAGGTGCAGAAAACCCTAAAATTAGAGTTGAAATAGGAGACTTGGTGGGCAAGTCATTCAGTTGGCCCAATTCTAGAGCCTTCCAAGAGATAAGAAGATAAGTATTGAAGATATATACATTGGAGGTTACTTCTGATATGATTCAGTTTCCTTTTCATACTCAATCACGAAGTCCATTATTTGGCTGATTTATCAGCTACGAATTTTATTATTTAATTAGGGTTTCGGGCCTCATTAAGGGGCTTTAACCTTGGACCAATCTAGGCTTATTAAATGCCACATTAAATGTGTCTTTACAATTTTATATTCAGCCGATATCATTTGCCCCCCAACTTCTAGGAAAACTGATCAGGTTTTCATTGAAGTTAAAAGGTTTATGTACACTAGTGTTTCACAAGTATAGTCCTGAATGCAAAGTGTGGAGCGACCTACACATTTACGACGATTGATCTTATTCGAGACTGTATAACCATATTTATGTCTCACAGAAAATTATAAATAATTTTCAAGCACTTTCATATACTCGCGGGTATTTTACATCATTTTTGTACTTAATTTGTCGAAAATATTTCGGGTATATGACCTGTAAAATGACCTTACAATTTTTTCTGCAAATTTTTTTTTTTGAGGTCGTGCAAAGTCCTTAAATCAACCTGGTCGTGAGCTGCTCGACCTCACGCCACGACGTCGATCGAGGTCGTGTAAGGGCTTATAACAGATCAGGTCGCATGATGTACGACTTCAATCCTCGATCTGGATTGAGGTCGTGTAAGTGCCACAAACCGAGCTCGTCGAACAGCTTACAACCTCCTTTTACGAGGTGGATCGAGTTCGACTATGGTCCATGGAATGGCCTCGTCGCACGGCTCACGACCTCACTCTACGAGGTCATTTGAGTTTTTATAATTTGCTTGCTCGTGAGCTTTACGAGGTCAACACACAATTTGAATCGAGGTTGTGTATCCTCTTTTAATCGGTCAATTCGTGAGGTTTTCGAACTCGATTCTCGATCAGAATCAAGGTCGTGTAAGGACCAATAATTAGCTTCGTCGTGCAATCTTCGACCTTAAATAACGACGTGAATTCACTTCGTACAAGGTCCTTAAAATTACCTGGTTGCGAGGCCTACGACCTTAGTCTAAGACCAAAATTGAGGTCATGCATGGGACAATTACTGGCCTTCTCGTGTCTTATACGATCTCGACCCACGAACTGAATTGAGTTCGTGTAAGGGACAATAATAGGCCTGCTCGTGGATTTTACGAACTCAATCCATGAACTGAATTGAGTTCGTGTAAGGAACAATAATAGGCCTCCTCGTGTATTTTACGAACTCGATCCACGAACTGAATTAAGTTCGTGTATAATACGACTTGGTGTTATCGTAGGCATTTTTTTTTTATTTTGCTAATTACTTTTAGGATTTTCTCGATCATTCTAGAACCCTCTTCTAAACTCTATAAGCTTCTAGATCCTGTGCCTTTAATTGGGCCTATAGGCTTTAACCGGTTATACCCGGTGGTCATGGAATTTTAACCGGCTAATCGACCGGCTGTCTCTTGTATAAAAGAGTAGGATGAGAAACTTCCTTTCTCATTTCACTCCTATCTTTCACTAAAATCTCTCACTAAAAACTCTCTCTAGAGCTTCAGTTGCTAAGGCGATTTCCGGCAAAGATTTTTGGCGGAGCTCCTCCCATTAACGGTGGTTTCTGGATTTCCTTTGAAGATCATCTTCGAAGCATTCATCCCAAGAACATCAATGGCGGATGATAGAGAAGCTAGGAGGTTGAGCAAGATGAGTGCATCATCGCGAGGTACCTCTTTCCCTCCTATCCGTTCAAAATATACTTCCTTGATAGACATGATTAATCAAAGAGGAGATGGATATCCCTCTGTATCTGCATTAGATTCTTATAATCATCATTCGAAATTTTTTGATGCTGAAAAAATCAAAAAATTCAACAAACTCTTCAATGTTCGTTCCCCTTTAAAATTAGTCCCAGCTGAACCAGGAGATCGTTCTTGTCACTGGAAACCCCATGCCTTGTGCATATACAAGAATGCTATCATGGCTGGGCTTCGCTTTCCTTTTCATAATTTCATTCCCACCTTATTGGCGGATGTTCAAATAAACCCTTGCCAGCTAGTCCCAAATGCTTGGAGAGCCATTCTTTGTGTTAGGCCGAATACACACTTATAATCAACTAAGTATGAGAGAATAACAATAAGTTCTTTAAAAGCTTTAAAAAAACTGTTTGAAATTAACTTCTCTCTCAGTGATGTAAATTATCACAGAGAGCTGCTTAGGTTACAATGAATAATATATATTACACGATCGATACCCTTCTAGGGTTAACCTAACTGTATTTATAAAGTATACAGCTGCTATACAATCGATAATTGATACTCCTATAAATTAGCTATACAATTGATATCAATTACGATTGCTACTCGTCTCCTTAGTCAACTCAATCTCTTTGACAGCTATCTAGGGCTGAGCAAAACCGAACCGAAACCGAAAAACCGAACCGAACCGTGCAAATTCGGTTCGGTTCGGTTCTAATTTTTTGAAAATTCGGTGTATTCGGTCCGGACCGAATAGACCGAAATAAAAATCGGTTCGGTTCGGTTCTTTGAAAAATATTTCGGTCCGGACCGAATAGACCGAATAGTCCGAATAATATATACTTTAATTTTTATATTTATGTTATGTAAATTTTATATATATCTTATAAAATATAATTATATTATCTAATTTGTAAATTCTAATTATATCTATATTGGTGAAATAGTGGTGATTAATTGATTATTATTTTTGTGATAAATCATGAATTTTTAGCTTTATTTATAATATAGGTTTTTTTTCAAAAAAAAATTCGGTTTTTTCGGTCCGGACCGAACCGAACCGAATTATTTCGGTTCGGTCCGGTTCGGTCCATGATTAAACTTCGGTCCGGTTCGGTCCAGAAAAAAATGACATTTCGGTTTTCGGTTTATTCGGTTCGGTCCGGTTCTGGACCGAACCGACCGAATGCTCAGCCCTACAGCTATCCAATCTTCAAAGATATTTCTTCCATAATAAATCTTCAATCACTGTTGACCAGTAGACGTTGCCTCCAGACAAAGTTTAACAAACTCTGTCGAGCTTCCAACAGTCAGCGTATAGCAAACTCTGTTTAGCTTCTAACTGTCAGAGTTTAACTAAACTCTGACTGCTTCCTGTTTAAACTCTGTTTTTCCCTGCAAAACTTAAACACTGATATTAACCATATCAATTATATTTAACAATCTCCCCCAACTTGTTCATTAGTAAAAATGCACAAGTTAACAATAATTGATGATGTCAAAATAATTTCATACAAACACAGTGTTTATTAAAAAAAGCAGAGTTTAAACTTGACTTTACAAAAGTCTACAAATAACAAGAAAATTCTTACAGACTTTAATCTCTAATTTCTTCAAGATCTGGCATTGTTCTGAGATAATCTATGAGCAATCTTCTTTCTGCATTTTTAAGCTCAATCTCCATAGCTTCTTTAATCTCTCTTAGCTGAGGATCACTCTCATCTGTCTGATAGATAGCAGATCTAAGATCATAGATTTTGTTTCTTCTCATCTCATTTCCCAGTCTGATAAATTTGACTTCTTCTGACTGTGAATTGAAGTCAAGTCCTGTGATTCCCAAATCAGTCTTTAATTTCGCAGTACCCTTCTTCATTTCAATAAGATTTCCATTCCAATCCCTATACTTAGGAACATATCTGCTATTGCACTTCATCCCTCTGATTGCCAAATTCTGGAGCATTTTCTTTCTGAGCACATTTGCAACTGATTGAGTCCTTTGACTATTCACCTTGAAAAGATATAGAACATATTCTAATTCTTCCCAATATTTCAAGCCAATATCATTCTCACCAATTCTAAATACTGTCCCATCAGCCATGAAGTACAAGAGAAAGTCCTTCTTTAAACTCTTCTGATAGACTAACTGTACTGATTCCAGTCTGTCCAAACTTTCTTGAGTGACACCACGACCTGGAACAGCCAGTGAAGAAGGATCTCTAGGACCAGTATATTGCCTTTTGTCCTTGTGTGAGCCTAGACCACCCTTATTGTTTCCAACCTTACCAGACAAGGCTCTTCCATCAGAAAAATCCATAGAAACTCCAGATAATAGATTTGGATCATGAAGTGTTCCTTTCCCAAAAACTGATTGCAACTGAGAAGATAAAGGTCTAGACACAACTTGTGTAGCAACAGAGGTTGTGTTTTCTTTCTTCTGTACAACTTGTGTAGAAACAGAGGTTGTAACTTTCTTCTGTGAACTTTCTCTTTCAATGCCTTTCAGCTTGAGTTTAGCTTCTACTGCCATTGTTTCCTTTGATAACTGTGATTTTTGACTAACATCAGCACTTTCCTTGATCACAATGCCTTTAAGAACAGGCCTAGGAGCTTTTCCTTTCTTTAACTTACCAGACTTTAAAGCCTTGAGGTGTTCTTCTTGTAAACTCTTTTCTTCAGCTTTAATGTCCTAAATTGTAACTCCTTCCTCATTCTCTTCAACAAACAACTTAGCAGCCAATTCTTCATCAGTCTGTGGATTAGAAGATAATAGCAAACTCTTGGTCTTTGAAGTACCTTGAGTATCAGTGTTTATCCCAACAAACTGTGATTTAGAGGACTTGCTAGTTTTCAGAGTTTGAAATTCTTCAGTTTTGCCCTTTCCTTTACTACTTGCTCCTCCATCTCCAGCATTATCCTTTCTGATCAGAGTTTGAGATTGCTTGCATTTGTCTTTAGCAACTCTCTCCCCCTTTTTGACATCATCAGGAATCAAGATAGAAGTGATCAGCTCCAAGGAGGTAGCAATGGAATCAATTTTCCCAGACAATATATTCTGATTTTGTTCAACTTGACCCAGCCTCTGAAACAGAGTTTCTTGAGCTTTAGAAATGGTCTTAAACTTTGTCTGATTATCCCTCTGCATAGTCATATCTCTAGCAATAACATCAGCTCTCAATTCATTAATAGCTTTTTGAGACTCATCAAATCTTCCATTCAGAGTTTTGACTTGAACAATGGTTGCTTGCAAACTTGAGATAATATCAGGATTTGAGATCTTCGTGGCAGATTGATGAACAAATTTAGCTGCTCTTTCAACAGGAAAAATACAGTCTGACTTATACCAATCCCTTGAATTCTTGGCAAAGTGCTCAGCTTCAATGTTATGTTGATCTGAAGGTTTAGAGAAAGGTGTGTGCTTAGCATCAGTTTGAACCGGTATACTCTGAGAAGAGTTTGACTCTGCACTTGCTTCATCTTCAACATCAACAGCTGTATTTTCAACTTGATCAGTATGCACTGCAACATTTTCTTCAACAATCTCTGCAGTTTCAGTAACATTCACTGCAGTTGTGTCTCTAGCCTCAACAGACTTTGTAACTTCAACTTGTTCAACCTCTTCACCTTGTTCAAGAACCTGGTGAGCATTAGAGAATAACTCAGTGTGTGATGCCACTGTTTCATCAAGTACTACAGTTGGCTGATCAGCTGCACCAGTTTCTTCAGAATTTGCAAGGATAGGTGAAAGAGGAACAGTAATGTGATCAGAGAATGGTATAAATGTTTCAACAAAATCATCCATAGCAGTGAAACCTTCTCTGTTGTCCTCATCCATTTGTACATTGACAGGTGTTTTGACAACTTCTTCTTCAGCATATGTCTCAACAGTAGGTATATCCTTGGAAATCACCTCTGGAGCTTCAAAATTAACATCTTCATCAGATTCATCAAGAATTAATCTCCTTCTCTTAGCTGGAGGATTCACTTCTGCTCTCTCTTCTGCTGAGACGGAATCATCAGGTATAGAAGGAGATTTAGGTTTGTTTGCCCGTTCCTTATACTTCTTTGCCTTAGAAGCTTCAGCCAGCCTCTGTTTTCTTGATGGCCTTATAGCCTTGCTTTTCTTTGGCTTCTTAGGTTTTGATTGTGGTTGTGGTTGAGGGTGTGATGAAGATTGTGGTTGTGGAGATGTAGTTGTTGTGATTGGCTCAGTGTTTATGGTTTGATGTGGGTCAGTGTTTGTGGGTTGAGGTGGTGACTGTGGAGGTTCAATGATTGGTTCATTTTGTGGTTCTTGTTGTTCTTGTGGTTGGTTGAGGAAGTTTCTGAGAGCAAGAGTATAAATAAACTCTGGTATTTGCTCTTTGTTAGCATCCTTATTTGTCAGATCAGAGAACATTCTCTTATGACATTGGAAAGGTTGAATAACATCCTCATCAGCAATTGTTAAATTTGGTAAACAGGCAGAGAATAAACATTGACAGAAACGAGAAAAATAAATAGTTGTACTAGACTCTGCAAGTTTTTCACCTAAATTCATAAGTACAAGACGACCAAAATCAAAATTGCTCCCATTAAGAAGAGAATACCCGATTTGAAGACTCTCACCAGGAATTGCATCCCAGTTGGTTACCTTCTTGCCAAATGCACGAGTAATGCAATCAAAGAAGAAGCTCCACTCCTTCCTGAGCCCTGGCCGTTTGACATCCCCAATCTTATCCAATGAACCAGAAAACCGTATTTGTTGTAACATTTCTTTCAATTGACCCACAACAGCCACAAAGTATGAAGTGTGAGTGTCAAAATCCAAAACCTCACGAACAGTTGCAGGAGTTATGACAAACTCTTGGTCTTCATAGGTAAACACAATTGATGGAGTCCCATTCTCTCCACCATCATCATAAACAGAGTTTTTCCAGAAGATTGAGATTTGTGTGGCTGAGAGTATCTCTGGTTGAACAAGAGCCTTACCAATCTCAGAGTCTCTTAAGAAATTTTGAATCAGATGAAATGATGCTGGAGCTTTAGCAGTGTCTAGAATTGCAGCATAATTTTTGGTAACAAAAGTTAATCCCTGAGCCACAAAGTTCTTGGTTGCCATTAGAACAGTATAAGACAGAAGAGAGTATATGGAAAAGTGTTTGTGAAAATGCTTAAGTGAAAGTAACAAAGAAATTGTGTGTGATGTTGTGTGTTTGTGGTTGTAAAGATGAAAAAGTGAATAATGAAATGATTTTGATTAGATCTGTAATTGAAAAACAAAACCCAATCGTTTTAGACATTAAACACGCAACCAATTTCTTGTTAAGTGTGTGAGTGGGACACGTGTCACATAAACAGTGGAATAGTTATTTACACGCGCAGTAATAATGCCTATTATTACTGCTGTTCTCTCTCCTATTTCCAATAAGCTTTAACTGTCTGACACAATTAAACAACTGGCAAATATTACATGCAAATTTCAAAAACTCTTTGTGTACTCCAAGTATATATTCTGTCTGCAATAAAATATTACCATAGAGTACTCAACAAAATCCATCAGTGTTTATCAATTCTCCAACTTAATTACTGTTATCCTTTCAAACACTGCACAGTTGTGAATATACGTGTGTGTAGAGCAGAGTTTACTAGATCAGTATTTAGAGCATCTAGTATTTCATAAAATCCATCAAATAAATCAGTAAACACTGGATGCACAAACTCTCATAGTAAACACCGAATATATGATGAATGCTAAACTCTGTATTAAATAGTTTATATACAGTAATAATTAACCTATAACCCCCAATTTATTTTTTTTACTTTCTCCAGTAATCAGAGGTTGAAACTAGTCACCAAAAATCCTAAAATTTTAGCCCTTATCAATTTGATAAGTTCTTGGGTCTTCCTAGCTTTCGACTAGTCACCAAAAATTAGAGAATTTTAGCCCTTACTATGTACCAGTAAGTTCCTGGATCGTCCTAGTTACAAACGTGATCTCAAAGGAGTTCTAAAAATCTATATAGTTTAGCTTTGGGGTTATTCTAATAACAGAATCAAATTTAACATCAGAAACAAACAGAGTTTAGAACTCATCAACATCAGAAATTATTTATGAGAGGCAATGCACACAGTATTTACAGACTCAGAGTTTAGAATAAATAAAGTAAGAGATGCTATAAATATAGAACAGTATCATGTTGTGTTAACTTTCTGCACAGTTTAAGATTAGATCACAAATAACTCAGAAAGATTCATGACTAATTACTGAGAATAATGTTTCATACATGTATCTTCATCGGTGTTTATGTTCAGAAAGAAACATTATCAGAGTTTCTCAGAGTTTATTTAACAGTTAACAGTGTATGACTTAAAAAGCATGCTCACAGAGTTTAACAGTCATTGAGTAGAGTTTGCATATCAGAGTTTAACATACCACAGAAATATGAACAACACAGTACATAAGTAGAGTTTTGAGTCTAACCAATATCTCTAGTCAAAACTAGAGACCATTCCTAGTTCATTTACCAGCCTTGTAAATACTGCTTCACTCAATGGCTTGGTGAAGATATCTGCAAGCTGTTGTTTTGTAGACACAAAATGAAGCTCAATGTTTCCTTCTTCTACATGTTCTCTGATAAAATGGTACCTTATGCTGATGTGCTTGGTCATTGAATGCTGTACTGGATTACCAGTCATAGCAATAGCACTTTGATTATCACAGTAAATAGGTATTTTACTGTACCTCAATCCATAATCCAGTAATTGATTCTTCATCCACAGAATCTGTGCACAACAGCTACCAGCAGCAATATACTCTGCTTCAGCTGTAGATGTAGAGATTGATTTCTGTTTCTTGCTGTACCAAGAAACAATTCTATCACTAAGAAATTGACAACTTCCACTAGTACTTTTTCTGTCTATCTTACAGCCTGCAAAGTCTGCATCAGAGTAACCAAGAAGCTGGAAGTTTGATTCTCTTGGATACCACAAGCCTAAAGTTATGGCTCCCTTAAGATATTTGAAGATTCTCTTCACAGCTGTTAGATGTGGTTCTCTTGGATCTGCCTGAAATCTTGCACAAAGACATGTTGCATACATGATGTCAGGTCTGCTAGCTGTTAGATAAAGAAGTGACCCAATCATTCCTCTATAGTTTGTCATATCCACTGATGAGCCTGTGTCTCTATCCAACTTTGTTGCTGTTGCCATAGGAGTTGTGGCAGATGAGCAGTCAAGCATGCCAAATTTCTTTAGAAGATTTCTGGTATATTTTGCTTGATTGATAAAAATTCCATCATCTGTTTGCTTCACCTGTAGCCCTAGAAAATAACTAAGCTCTCCCATCATGCTCATTTGATACCTAGACTGCATGAGCTTGGCAAACTTCTTACAGAGTTTATCATTAATAGATCCAAAGATTATGTCATCAACATATATTTGAACTAATAACAGATCACTACCAAGATTGAAATAGAACAAGGTTTTATCAATTGTACCTCTGTGGAACCCATTTTCTAAAAGAAATTGAGCCAGAGTTTCATACCATGCTCTTGGTGCCTGTTTAAGTCCATAGAGTGCCTTGTCAAGCCTGTAGACATAATCTGGATACTTGGGATCTACAAATCCTGGTGGTTGTTCAACAAACACTTCTTCTTCAAGTTTTCCATTCAGAAAAGCACTCTTCACATCCATCTGAAAAACCTTGAATTTCTTGTGAGAAGCATATGCTAGAAAGATTCTTATTACCTCCAATCTTGCAACTGGAGCAAAAGTTTCATCATAGTCTATTCCTTCTTGCTGTGAATAGCCTTTGGCCACAAGTCTGGCTTTGTTTCTTGTAACAACCCCATCACTGTCAGTTTTGTTTCTGAAAACCCATCTAGTACCAACAACAGATCTTTTCTTTGGTCTAGGTACAAGGGTCCATACTTCATTTATCTCAAATTCATTTAACTCCTCCTGCATTGCTGTTATCCAGTCAGCATCTTGAAGAGCTTCTTCCACTTTCTCTGGTTCAGAATTGGACAGAAATGCATGAAACAGACATTCATTTGTTTTAGCACTTCTTGTCCTAACTTTTGCATCTGGATCTCCAATGATTAAATCAGGTGTATGTGATTTTGTCCATTTCCTAGCTGTAGGTAAATGACTTCTATCAATAGTTGATCCTCCCCCTTGATCAATGTTCTCCTGATTATCTTGATGATCTTCTTCATTCGCTGAGGCTCCCCCTGAATTTGATCTCTCAAAGTTTGAACTGTCAGAATTTGGACTTTCAGAGTTTGAGTCATCAGAGTTTGAGTTTGATCCAGAATTTTCAGTTGACTCACTATCAGAATTTGAGTCATCACTATGATTATGCTCCCCCTCAACTAGTTCTCCTCTTTGTTCAGACTGTACTAATTCTTCTGTGTGTACCAGTAGAGGTTCAGAGTTTGCAGCAACAGAGTTTGTTGGACTAATATCATCAGATTTTATTTCGTCAGAGATTAGATCTTCATTTTCGAAATGCAATTGATCATGTTCATCAACATCTTCAAGTCCAGTGATTTTTCTGTCATCAAATGACACATGAATAGATTCCATAATCACCCTTGTTCTCAGATTGTAAACTCTGAATGCCTTGGTTGACACTGGATAGCCAACAAAAATTCCTTCATCTGCTTTCAACTCAAACTTGGTCAACTGTTCAGGATAAGTTTTCAGCACAAAGCATTTGCACCCAAAAATATGAAAATATTTCAGGTTTGGCTTCTTTTCCCTCACCATCTCATATGGTGTTTTTCCATGCTTGTTGATCAGTGTTGCATTTTGAGTAAAACAAGCAGTTTGAACTGCCTCTGCCCAGAAATAGGTTGGCAATTTTGCTTCATCAAGCATAGTTCTTGCAGCTTCTATCAAGGTTCTGTTCTTCCTCTCAACTACACCATTTTGCTGTGGTGTACCAGGTGCTGAAAATTCTTGCTTAACTCCTCTGTTCTTGCAGAATTCTTCCATTGTTGTATTTCTGAATTAAGTTCCATTATCACTTCTGATTATTTTGACTTTGTGTTTTGATCCTTTGTCTAGTAGCTTTACATGCTCCATCAGTGTTAATGCAGTTTCATCCTTCTTTGCTAGAAAATACACCCAAGTGTATCTGGTATATTCATTAACAATAACTAGAGCATATTTCTTTCTTCCAATTGACAAGACATTTACTGGTCCAAAAAGATCAATATGTAACAGATGATATGGATCAACAATTGAAGATTCAGACTTGCTCTTGAAAGAGGTCTTCCTCTGTTTGGCCTTTTGACATGAATCACACAGACCATCGACATTTAGTAAAGACTTTGGAAGTCCTCTAACAAGATCCTTTCTCATCAGCTCATTGATGTTGTTCAGATTCAAATGAGAAAGTTTCTTATGCCACTTCCAACTCTCCTCATTGGACATTCTTGTTGACAGGCACATTGTTTTTCCATCAGAGTTTGTCAACAAGCTTGCTTCATAGATATTGTTGCGCCTTTGTCCAACTAAAACAACTTTCCCTGTGGTTTTGCTGATAACCTCACAGTATTCAGGTTGAAAATTTACATGAAAACCTCTGTCACAGATTTAACTCACAGATAGCAGATCATGCTTGAGTCCTGGAACCAGAGCTACATTTGTGATGATGACACTTCCAAGATTAATATTGCCATATCCCAGAGTATGTCCTATGTTGCCATCTCCATAGGAAACTTTTGGACCAGCCTTCTCCACATACTCTGATAGCAGGGCTTTATTTCCAGTCATGTGTCCTGAACATCCACTGTCCACTACTAGGATGCTTTCCCTGATGCCCTGCAATCACAAACAATTACTGAGGATTAGATTTAAGGATCCAAACTTGCTTGGATCCTTTGGCTTTCTTAATTCTGTTAGCTTTAGCAGCGGAATTTTCATTATCAGAGTTTAAGCTAACTTTATCAGAGTTTACACTTGCAGAATTAACTCTAACCCATTTCAGATTAGGTTTCAGTTCATAGTAATTATGATAAATAGCATGATAATTTCTACAAGTATAAATAGAATGCCAAGTGCTTCCACAGTGTTTGCATAAAGTCCGTGGTTTAGTTCTAACATTATCTTTCTTTACTTCAGGCTTGGAAGGTAAAGAATTAATGTCTTTGTTCTTCCTGCAAAAACTAGCAAGATGGTTAGTACTACCACAGTTATGACATGTCTTTCTTGGAGCTAAAGTAGCAAGCATTGTATAGTTTCCTTGAGTAATGCCTACTTTACCATTTCTGTTCTTTCTAGACACTTTCTGTTTCTTAACAGATTTTAACTTCTTAAGCTTATGCTTAAGTTGTTTATCTGTCATTAAACCAATATTAACCTGTTTAACATTAGTTTTTACCGGTTCATTCTTAACAGCTTCTTTTCCACCTTCAAATCTTGGTTCATTTATTCCATTAACAAATGTTCCAAATTTCTTAGATGGAAGAGGTGGTCTAATCTTAACTGTATTCTGAAATCTAAGTTCATCTTTCTCAGAATAACCTAGACCTACAGTGTCAGATTGAAAAACTTCTTGAGTGTCTTTTCCTGAGTGAGTCCAAGTTTTAATAATGTGATTTGCCTTTTCCAACTCAGATTCTAGTTGTTTATACTGACTTAACAACTCTTGTTCAAGATAGACAGCATCATCTCTCTCCTTTTGAACTTGCTGCATCTTAACAAGTTTCTCTTCTACAACCTTATTTCTCTCTTTGAGTTCAGAATTCTCAGTTTTGATTCTCTCATTCTCTAAAGTCTGATCCCTATAACTGATATGCAAGGACTTAAGATAAATTCTTAATTCAGTTATATCATCAATGTTATAAGCATAGGTAGTTAGAGGTACCTTGTTTTCAGAATCTACAGCTTCATCAACAGTAGTAGCCATGAGAGCATAGTTTACATCCTCATCTGAGTCAGAGGTATCTGCCCAATCTCTGCCTTTAGTGAAGAGTGCCTTATCAGTTTTACCCTTCTTGCACTCAGGAGCATAATGACCCATCTCCTTACACTTGTAGCATTGAATCTCAGACTTGTCTCTTTTCCCAGATTTGGTATCCTTTCTCTCAGATTTTCTGAAATTCTTCTTGTCAAACTTTGAATCATTCTTGGAGAATTTCTTTCATTTCTTGAAGTTCTTGAAACCCATATTCTTGAAAGTCTTTACCATCAAAGCAGCCATTTCCATCATTTCCTCATCATCTTCAGAATCAGATGATTCATCTGCATTTGAGTCAACATCAGAGTTTGATGACTCACTTTCAGAATGAATGACCAAGGCTTTTCCTTTTGCCTTCTTCCTGAATGCTTCCTTCTTTGAGGGTCTTTCTTCAACTCTTAGAGCAACAGATTTTGACTTTCTACCTGATCTTCTGCTTCTCTGTTCCATTTCTAGTTCATGAGTTTTGAACAGCCCATAGATCTCATCAATATCAGTATCAGCCAGATCATAATTGTCTCTAATAGTGGTTGTTTTGACATCCCACTTTTCAGGTAGAGAAAGAAGAAACTTGAGATTTGAATCTTCTAGATCATATTCTTTATTAACCAGTGATCGATCATTAAGTAGCTTACAGAATCTGTCAAAGGTTTCTTTCATTGATTCTTCAGATTTATCCTCAAAGTGTTCATACTCCTGTGTGAGTATGTTCCTTCTATTCTTCTTAATTGCAGCAGTTCCCTGACATCTAACTTCTAGAGCATCCCAAATCTCTTTTGCAGTTTTACAATTGATCACTTTGTTAGACATAACATTATCCAAAGAACTGTGAAGGAGATGTCTAACCTTTGCATCCTTTCCAATGGATGAAATATGCTAAGGAGTCAAATCTTTCTTCTCCTTTGGAATAGATTTAGCTTCCTATCCAACAGCAACAACAGATAATTTTGTAGGCTTATGAGGGCCTTCATAAATTCTGTCAAGATATTCTGGATCTGTAGCTTCCAGAAACATAGCCATTTTCACCTTCCAGGTTGAGTATTCTGCTGGCTTAAGAATAGGAACCCTGATTGTTTCATATCGACTCACAGTTGCAGGTTGAGCCTTCTCAGCACTAGAGCCTGATGTAGGAGGAGGAATTTCCGCCATTGATTATAGTTGTGTGTGTGTGTGGATCTTAAACTGTATTAAATTAACAGATCAAGCTCTGATACCAATTGTTAGGCCGAATACACACTTATAATCAACTAAGTATGAGAGAATAACAATAAGTTCTTTAAAAGCTTTAAAAAAACTGTTTGAAATTAACTTCTCTCTCAGTGATGTAAATTATCACAGAGAGCTGCTTAGGTTACAATGAATAATATATATTACACGATCGATACCCTTCTAGGGTTAACCTAACTGTATTTATAAAGTATACAGCTGCTATACAATCGATAATTGATACTCCTATAAATTAGCTATACAATTGATATCAATTACGATTGCTACTCGTCTCCTTAGTCAACTCAATCTCTTTGACAGCTATCCAATCTTCAAAGATATTGCTTCCATAATAAATCTTCAATCACTGTTGACCAGTAGACGCTGCCTCCAGACAGAGTTTAACAAACTCTATCGAGCTTTCAACAGTCAGCGTATAGCAAACTCTGTTTAGCTTCTAACTGTCAGAGTTTAACTAAACTCTGACTGCTTTCTGTTTAAACTCTGTTTTTCCCTGCAAAACTTAAACACTGATATTAACCATATCAATTATATTTAACACTTTGTTTCATGGTTCTTTGTTTGAAAAACAACTTTCCACTATCTGTTCCTCTTTTTAGGAAGATTTTTCAATATAAAAATAGTGCAATCACTAATCCTGGCTGGGTATATATCAGCCTTCGTGCTATGATCCAAAATATCTACGATCCCTCTTCAATTCCTGATAGTAATCCTAAATGGAAAGAGGAGTTCATGTACCTTGTGTGGGAGGGGGTGATTGGGGCACCCTCTTTCGTAGCTCCTTTGGGAAGGTAACTGATGGAAATTCAGATGATATCGAGCTAAATGATGCCGAAAGAGCTACTTTCAACACCCTTATTGCAGACAAAGGGGAAACTCACTTCTTCACCCTTCTTGAGGAATTTTCCCTCAAGTATGTGGGTCTTTCTTCTATCACTGATAAGGGTAAACCCCACCATTCTTTTACTTAGTTTTTCATTCATTTACATGTTATATTTCATTTGTTACTAACTTTGCCTTTGATTTTTCAGCTGCTAGATCCATTAATGAGCTCCAGGAGCATTTTGGCTGGGGAAACTCCCCGTATGAAGAGGAAAAGAGCTGCGAAGGACCCTAGGGGACAGCCTACAGAGCCTGCCTTTTTAAGGCCTCATGATGCTGTTGATGTAGAAGAGGGCAGTGGGGCTGCCTCCTGTGCTAAGAGTTCTGTTTTTCGACCTGCTTGGGGCATCAGAAAACAGGATTCGGTTGTAGGAAGCACCAAGCATTCCAAGGATTGGTCCTACCACTCAATCACCCCTGCTGATTATCGCGATATTGTTGTTTCTCGCGATTTGGAGGCGGTTGAGCTAATGGGTGCTCAGGCTCTTGCTACCGTAAGTATTTTTTTATCTCGTTACCTTAAATTTTTACTTCTTGCCTGTTTTTAACTTATCGTTTTTCAGGGCAACACCTATTTCCAGGCTGCTATGCATCATGCCAAGTCTTGGCGAACTCAGGTTGGAACTCACAAGAGGGATCTTGACTAGTCGAAGGCCCAAGTTACAGGTTTGGAAGAGAAGTTGAAGGCGAAGGAGGAGGAGCTGAAGAAAGCCTATGGCAGCATTGCTGAGCTTCGCCAAGGCAAGGAAGATATCATTGATGATTATATAGACTCCGAGGACTTTCAGAGGCTTATGGCTAAGCATGATGATCTTATCTATCTAGCCAACTACTTTAGTGGCTGGAAGGGGGCACTAGATGCTGTTTCTGAGAGGCACCCCGGGCTGTTCCAGATTGGTGATATTCCTTGCCCTGAGGCTCCGTTGGAGCTGGCCAAGTTGTTGGAGTCTCAGAGAATTTCCCCCATGGAGGAGGATGAGGAGGAAGAGAGGGAAGGGGAGGATGCTGCTGATAGGATCTTGAACCCTGATCGCTCCCCTCTCCATGCTAGATCTGGTGGTTCAGTTGCTGGGGATTCGACTACCCATACCAGCACTGACAGAGATTCTCCTGCTAGGAGTGCTGGCAAGACTAAGGCACCTTGATTTTATTTACCTTGGCCCTGCGTGGCATGAATTTTAATGTTTTGATTTCTTTAAATTTGCAATCTTGAAACTATAGCCTCCGGGCTTGCTTATTTGATTTATGCATTTTCTGGTTTTTCCTTCTATACTGTTGCTTTGCCTTTTGTGTTTTGGCTTACTTTAGCTAGCAATTTTAAATATGCTTTTGACACATAACAGACATAAAACAACAACTAAAGGAGGAGAAAACCAAATTGCATTAAAACTTGAAATGGGCCTAGCCCTTACATAATACTCTACTTCCTACTCAGAGTTTAAAAAACCCCAAAATGGTTTCGTCGACCTTATTTCTACTTTCCTAATAGATATAAGCTACGTCCTTCATAGGATAATCAAACATAATAGACCTTGAGATTCGATGCGTGCCAAGTGCGAGGTACCTCGTTCCCTTCCACAGTCTCCAACTTGTATGATCCTCGACCCAGTGCACTTTTGACCCGATATGGACCTTCCCAATTTGGTGCCAACTCTCCTTTTTGTCCAACTCCGAATGCTTCAATCTTTCTAAGCACTAAGTCTCCCTGACGGAAGAACCTTTATTTCACCCTTAGGTTGTAGTAGAAGGAAGCTTTTTTCTGATGCTCCGTATTCCTAGCATGGGCTTCATCCCTTACTTCGTCGATCAGATCGAGGGCTAGTCTCATCCCTTCCTCATTGGTGTCTGGTTCAAAGGCTTCCACTCGTGGGGATACATGCATGATTTCCACGGGTACTACAGCTTCAGCCCCGTAGGCTAACATGAATGGAGTTGCTCCAGTAGTCACCTTGCATGTGGTTCGGTATGCCCAGAGTATGGGTAGTAACTCATCCACCCAAGTATTTCTAGAGCGTTCCACTCTTTTCTTAAGTCCATCGAGGATGATTCGATTGGCAACCTCAGCTTGACCATTAGCTTGAGGGTGGGCAACTGAGGTGAATCGAAGCTCAATCCCATTCTCATCACAATAGTCCTTGAACTCTTTGTTGTTTAATTGTAAACCATTGTCCGTAACAAGGATTCGTGGTATTCCATATCTGCACATGACATTCTCCCAGAAGAATTGCATGTTTTACTTGGTTGTGATTTTAGCCAAAGGTTTGGCCTCAATCCACTTTGTGAAGTAGTCAATAGCTACAACTAGAAACTTCCTTTGAGCAGTGGCCATAGGAAAGTGCCCAAGAATGTCCATCCCCCACATAGCAAACGGGATGGGGGAGATAACGGGTGTCAACATCTCTGGTGGTTGTCTAACCACTGGTGCATGTTTCTAGCACCGATCAAACTTTTTCACATACTCTTTGGCATCAGCCATCATCTCAGGCCAATAGAATCCAAGCCTGACTATCTTGTGAGCTAGGGCCCTGCCCCCCAAGTGTTGTCCGCAAATTCCCTCATGAACCTCCTCAATAGCTGATTTGGCCTCTTCGGGCCTTAAACACTTTAGATACGGAATCACAAAAGATTTTTTGTAGAGTATCCCCTCAATCAGAGCATACCTCAACGCTCTCACAGATAATTTTTGTGCCTCCATGGCATTAGTCGGGAGCCAACCAGTCTCGAGGTGTGCTTTTATGGGATCTATCCAACATTCCCTCACTCCAATAGGTGCGATTAACTTTGAGTCGATGGTAGGGGTTCTCAGAACTTGGAAGTAGACACTTCTAGAGTAATTCTCTATCTCAGAGGAGGCAAACTTGGATATGGCATCAGCCTTGGTGTTTTCCTCCCTCGGAATGTGCTCAATGTAGCACTCATCAAATTGAGTCATTATTGCCTTCACAAGCCTTAAGTATTTAGCCATGGTTTCATCCCTTGCCTCAAACTCTCCATTGACTTGAGCCACAACTAGCCTTGAATCTCCACAAACTTTAAGGTTTTTGACCCTTAGGGCTTCTGTTAAGCCAAGTCCAGCTATCAGAGCTTCATATTCTGCCTCATTATTGGTTGTTGGAAATTCCAACTTCAGGGCGTATTCAATCATGAATCCATCGGGACTTTGTAAGACAAGACCTGCGCCACTTGTTTTTGTTTTTGATGCCCCATCAAAATAGAGCATCCAGAATTCCTTCTCCTCTATTATGGGTTCCTTGACTTCCTTATTGCCTTCCTGAGGTATCTCCTGCCCCCCGACTTCTTGGTTGTCAATGGTGCATTCAACCACGAAGTCAGCAAGTGCCTGAGCTTTGATGGCCGTCCTTGGCTTGTACTTAATATCGAATTCTCCCAACTCAATTGTCCACTTGATGAGCCTACCACTGGCCTTAGGGCTGTGCAAAATATTCCTCAATGGTTGCCCTGTAAGGACCTCAATCTTATGTGCCTGAAAATAGGGCCTTAGTTTCCTAGAAGCAGTTACCAATGCTAAGGCAAACTTCTCAATAGTGGAGTAGTTCAACTCTGCTCCGTGTAAAACTTTGCTCACATAGTATACGGGTTTCTGAACTTTGTTTTCCTCCTTCACCAACACTGCACTCACAGCTTGACCTGAAATTGCCAAGTAAAGATAGAGGATTTCTCTCGTACTTGGCTTGGCCAACAGCGGGGCCTCAGACATATACTTCTTCACCTGCTCAAAGGCCTCTTGGCTTTCTTCTGTCCACTCAAAGTTTTTTACCTTCTTCAAGGTTTTAAAGAACGACAAACACTTGTCCCCGAATTTGGAGATGAACCTCCCTAACGCAGCAATCCTCCCGGTAACTTCTGTACATCCCTTATAGAACGTGGTGGTTCCATGTCCAAAATAACCTTGATTTTGTCGGGGTTGGCCTCAATTCCCCGTTTTCAGACCATAAAACCCAAAAATTTTCCAGACCCAACACCAAAAGCACACTTGGCCGGATTCAACATCATCTTATGGTGCCTCAGCACTTCAAATGCCTCGCGTAGGTGTTCTATGTGATCTGCCTTATGTAGGATTTCCACCAGCATATCATCCACATAAACCTCCATAGTCTTTCCAATGAGATGAGCGAAAATCTTGTTTACCAACCTCTGATAGGTAGCTCCTGCATTTTTCAGTCCAAAAGCCATGACCAGGTAACAATACACACCGAAGTCGGTGATGAACGATACCTTAGGAATATCATCCTTATGCATCTTGATTTGATTATAACCACTAAATCCATCCATGAAGCTTAACATCTCGTGCCCAGCCGTAGCATCTATCAACGTATCGATCCTTGGCATGGGAAAACAGTCCTTTGGGCATGTGTCGTTCAGATCAGTGAAGTCTATACACATCCTCCACTTTCCATTAGCCTTCCTGACCATCATAGGATTGGCCAACCATTCCGGGAACTGGATTTCCTCAATGAACCCTGCCTCTAGGAGTTTATCAACTTCCCGTTTTTTGGCTTCTTGCCTCTCAGGTGCAAAATTTCTCTTCTTTTGTTTCACCGTCTTCCGGTTTGGATCCACATTCAGGCTATGTGTTATCAATTGGGGATCTATCCCTGGCATGTCAGCTGCTGTCCACGCGAAGACGTCACTATTGTCTTGCAAGAAGGAGATCAATTTGCTCTTCAAAGGGTCTTTCAAAGATGCCCCGATGTAAGTAACCTTCTCAGAATCTCCCAACTCCAAGGGTATGGGAACCAAGTCCTCTGCTGGTTTTCCTCTCCGCTCTTCATTCTCTCGAACATCCATATCCTCGATTGGGAGGACCTGCCCCCCGATTCCATCCGGCCTCAGTGCGGCCACATAACAATTCCTTGCCATCTTTTGATCTCCTTTCTCTTCCCCTACTCCATTTCTGGTTAGGAACTTAACCTTTAAATGATAGGTAGAGGAAACTGCCTTAAAAGCATGTAGTCCCGTCCTACCTAGGATAGCATTGTATGTGGATGTAGCTTTGATAACCATGAAATTTAACATCTGAGTAGCCTCCCGTGGCTCCTGCACTATAGTCATGGGTAGCTGGATTGCCCCTTCAACTTTCGACTCTACTCCGTTGAACCCATATATGGGCATGTTTGACGGTGTCAACTGAGACTCAGTATATCCCATCTTCAAGAAGGCATCATGAAACAGAATGTCCACCGATGCTCCATTGTCAATCAAGACTCTCTTCACTTGGGAGTTGCCTATCACAGGTGAGATAACCAATGGGTCATCATGGGGAAACTTTACCTCTTCAAGGTCCGAATAATCGAATCCAATTGAGACTTCCATCTTCGCACATTTTGGGGCTTCCCCTACGATGTGCATCACCTCTCGTGCATACGCCTTTCTGGAATTTCTACTTGTCCCGGCCGCTGTTGGGCCACCAAAGATCATGTTGATCACTCGCCCCCGGGGCTGCTGATTGGGGTTACGGTCCTCATCTTTCCTATCATAATCCCGCCTTGGGTTTCCCCGATCCCCATCTTTGCAGAATTTATTCAATTTTCCCCTACGGATCAAGAACATGATCTCATCTTTCAATTGTCTACAATCATCGGTATCGTGTCCCACATCTTTATGGAACCGGCAGTACTGATTCTTGTTTCTTTTCTCCGGATCAGTCCTTAGTGGCTTCGGCCATCTCACGTCCCTGTCTTTTTCTATCTCCATCAGGATTTGACTTCTTGGAGTGTTCAACCTTGCGTAATCCATAAACCTTTGCCCGGGACTCCCCTTCTTAGGGGCTGAATCAGAATCTCTGCCCGTGCGCGGGTACTTATCTCTAGCATCATATTCCTATTCCGACTTCCACTTCTTAGAGTTGTCACCGTTTCCAGTGTTCCCCGTTCCTGACTCTTTCTTCAGACTATCTTCCGCCTTGATGTACTTGCTCGCCCTTTGCTGGAGCTCAACCATATTTTCAGGGGGATGCTTAGCCAATGACATTTTAAAATAAACATTCGAAGTTCCATTCTGCAACGCCACCATGGCTACCTTGTTTTCCAGGTTTGTAATGTTGAGCGTTTCCTTTGTGAATCGCTTGAGATAATCTCTGAGATTTTCATTCTTTCCTTGTATCACAGTCATGAGGGATGCAGAATCTTTCTCATGAATCCTTCCTCCTATGAACTGGCTGACGAAAGCATTGCTTAGCTCTTTGAAAGAGGCAATGGAGTTTGGTGGTAGGCGGCTGTACCAACGTTGTGCCATGCCCGCTAATGTTTGGGGAACACTGGCGGGTTGTAACAACAGTGCGTTAGAGAATGTTCTTACATGATTAGCGGGATCTCCCGTTCCATCGTAAGCCTTTATGGTTGGCATCTTGAACTTCCGTGATATATGCGCATTCATTACCTCCTCAGTGAATGGAGGGGTTGGATCATCAGGATCTCCAAGTTGCATTAAGTCTTCAGGGTTGCCTCTGGGGGTTTCGACCCTCGTGTTTCCACCTCTAGGGACTTCGGTCCTTCTCTCTCTCCTTGGGTTTCTTTCCAAATCAACAAAAGGAATGTCTCCTCCCGTTGCTGGTGGGGGTCAATTCTGATTCTGTCATCGTTGTTCCCTTTCTATGTCCTCTTTTAGTTTTTGGATCTTGGCCTCATGAGCCTTGATTTTTTCAATAGCCGTTAAGGGAGGTCGATCATGGGTTCTTCGGCGTCCAATAGGTTCCTTACTTGGATGAAGTCTCCTCGGGGCTTCATCCCTATCTTCTTCCGAGGATGAGTCATCAGAATACGGGCCTGAGTAGTCATAGTATTGCTGGCCTTGATTGGGTCCTAAACCTCTGATGTAAGGTGGATTGTACGGCTCGTGTATCTGGAGGGCGTGACCACTTGGTCCGACCTGATACGGGGGATAATTGGGCAACCCATATATCGGGTTCGTGCTTGCGGGGATCACGGTAGTAGAGATTTGAGCGGTGGGTGGAGCGGACTGCCCTCCGAGAGGGGCGACCACCATCTGAAGGGGATTCGTCCCTTGGGTAGAGGGATTCGTCATCGAAGGCAACGATCCATGAGTTTACGCTTCATTTCCTTGTGGCTGAGTGATCAGTGGTTGAGAACTCGCCCCTGGGGGCACTTGTTCCCCAATCGGGGGTGTGGTGGTGTTAGTAATGGTTTCAGAAAGTGTTGGTGTTCTCCGGGTGGTAACCATGGTTGATATCCGATTCCCACAGACGGCGCCAAATGTTGTGGAACGAAAAGTAGGGTGTATTTAGTGCTAGGGTTTATGGAAGCTTCGAGCTTTAACGGCTGATCGTGTTTCGTGACTTAACTCGGGTCCTCACAAGATGCCTACGTATCTCGTATTGAGAATCAAGCCAAAAAACGTAGTTCTAGGTTGAAGGATCAGGTCCTTTATATAGGTGTAGAAAACCCTAGAATTAGAGTTGAAATAGGAGACTTGGTGGGCAAGTCATTCAGTTGGCCCAATTCTAGAGCCTTCCAAGAGATAAGAAGATAAGTATTGAAGATATATACCTTGGAGGTTACTCCTGATATGATTCAGTTTCCTTTTCAGACTCAATCACGAAGTCCCTTATTTGGCTGATTTATCAGCTACGAATTTTATTATTTAATTAGGGTTTCAGGCCTCATTAAGGGGCTTTAACCTTGGACCAATCTAGGCTTATTAAATGCCACATTAAATGTGTCTTTACAATTTTAATTTCAGCCCATATCACCGTGCAATGTATGGGTTTCTTTTGATATTTTATAAATTTTATTTATGCTATAATTATGTTTTAATATAATCATTATTTTTAAAAATTATTTTAATATTAATTAAATATAAATTTAATTAATGATATACATGATTTAAAATTTATATTATAATATTTTAAGTTAGATATGTCATTGACGGAATTCGAACCTTTATTCTTTAGCAAAGTAATTTAATCATAAAATATACCTTATAATTACATCTAACGTTCTTATTAATTACTAAAAATCTAAAAGTAATATGGTGTAATATTTTTGGGTATACATTAATGATTACAAAATTATGTTTTAAATTAAAAGGTAGTGTATTTAATTAGAAAAGAAACATTGATGATTGGAAGAAAAGGTATAATTGATGTTTTTAATTGTTTATAAAAGGTAATATCAACTAAAAGTAAACATGAAAAAGGTAATTGAGTAATGACCATTAATTACATTATTCTATTATTAATTTTATTAATTAGGGTAACCATAAACAATGTATACTGAATTTTAATATATTTTATTAATAATTGAAAGATATGTTGTGATATTTTTGGATATATATTAGTGATTGCAAGATTAATTTTATATTAAAAGGTAACGTGTTTTAATTAGAAAAAATATTAATGATTGAAAGATCTGGTATGATTCATGTTTTTAGGTGTTTATTAATGGTTAAAAGATATTGTGCAATATTTTTCGATGTATATATATATATATATATATATATATATATATATATATTAATGATTGCAAGATTTGTTTTAAAGTAAAAAAGTAACGTGTTTTAATTAGATAGAAGGTAACATGTTTTAATTAGATAGAAATAATAATAATGATGATTAAAAGATAAGGTATGATTTATGTCTTGATTGCAAGATTAGTTTTAAAAGGTAACGTGTTTTAATTAGATAAAAGGTAACATGTTTTAATTAGATAGAAATATTAATGATTAAAAGATATGGTATGATTTATATTTTTAGTTGTTTATAAAGAGTAATATTTAAACCATGAAAAAGGCAATCAGCTAATTACCGTTAATTATATTATGTTATTATTTACTTTAATAAATAGGATAACCAAATCGAAAATCAAAACTTTTAAAACTTTCAATGCTAGTTATTATTTAGGGGAAGTGTAATGAATGTAAGATTTGTTTTAAATCAAAAAGATAACGTATTTTAATGAGAAAGAAAATATTAATAATTGGAAGATATGGTACTATTGATGTTTTTAGATGTTTAAGAAGGGTGATGGCCCATTTTACTGTTTTTTCGCATATTGATTACCAAAATACTGATTCTCGGCATGCGTAGCCTTTTCTACCGACTGCTTGCGCCTTCATGTGCAGCGTGTCACCAGATACGCATCTTGAGATAGCGTATCCTTCTAATGCGTTTTTCAGGATAACGTATGCACCAGACACGCTTCTTAAAGCCACGTATTCGTCGGAGAGACGGTTCTAGTCACAGCGTATTTGGTGAATCTTTTACTAATATGATATTCAGTTTACCTTTCTTTTCGTACTACCAATAAGCATCATCACACAATTTGCTATATTATTATATACATATGTGATATGTCTACATACATATATATGGATATTTAAATCACACACCCATAGATGTTCTTCTTTGTTTTCAGTCATAGTGAAATCAATCTCATCAAACAACCTATGTATATATAGTAAGCTGGGTTTTGTCCGATTTCTGCTCAACAGATGTACTATACAGTGTATGTAATGTGTCTGATACATATAAATTTGAAGTGAAGTAGATTTGTTTGGACTTGTTCAGTACTAATACGCCAGTACATGAATCGTATTGGGTCGGTAGAAAGGGTCAGGTTACCGAGTATAGGTATATTGGACCTTTGTACAGTGAAAAGTCAGTATTTAAGTCATTTTCTCGTTTAAGAAAAGGTAATATTTTCAATTAAAATTAAATGTGAAAAAGACAATCGACTAATTATCATTAATTATATTATCTTATTATTTATTTTAATAATTAGGATAACCAAACCGAAAACCAAACTGACAAACTTTCAATCTTTCGGCTTTAATATAATAGTATAGATACTAGCTTAAAACTCGTGCGATGTACGGATTTCTTTTAATATTATATGACTTTTTTTATTAATTTGAATTAATTTTTTTAAAATATTAATTTTGGAGGCTTAATTTTTAAATGAGATGATTTGATAATAATTATATAAACGTTATCCGTGATAATTCTAGGAAATGAGGAATTTTAGTTAAAAAGTTTTGAAAAGATGATAAATTTTAGTTGAAAAAGGCAATCGGTTAATTATAAGTAATTATAAAATTATTATTTAATTTTAACAAATAGAATGCCCGTGATTTAATTGGAAAAAGAGAGATCTTAGTTAGAAAAAATTAAAAAGGAAACATATTTTAGGTGAAAAAGGTAATTGATTAGTTTATAGTAATTACAATTTAATTATGTTATTTTACTAAATAAAATTACTCGTAATGTTTTTAGAAAATGAGAAATTAATGTTGCCCGTGATATTTTTATAAAAATAGGGATTTTAGTTAGAAAATATAGAAAAGATGATACATTTCAGCTGAAAAAGTTAACTGGATAATTATTAATATTATGATATTGTTATTTTATTTTACTAAATAGAACCACCCGTGATCTAATTGAAAAAAAGAGATTTTAGTTAGAGAAAATAAAAAAGGTAATGTGAAAATTAAAAAGGTGACATGTTTTAGGTGAAAAGGTAATTGATTAGTTTATAGTGATTATAATTTAATTTATGTTATTTCACTAAATTAAAATTGATCGTAGTGTCTTTAGAAAGTGAGAAATTAATGTTGTCCTTGATATTTCTAGAAAAAAGGAATTTTAATTATGAAATATGGAAAAGATGATACGTTTTAACTGAAAAAAGTAATCGGTAATTATTAGTATTATAATATTACTATTTTATTTTATTAAATAGAACCACTCGTGATATAATTGGAAAAAGAGATATTTTAGTTACAGAAAAGAGAAAAGGTAACGTATTTTGGTTGAAAAGGGTAATTGATTAGTTAATAGAAATTATAATTATAATATAATTATGTTATTTTATTAAACAAAATTGCTTGTAGTATTTTTAAGAAAGGAGAAATTTTAGTTAGATAAAATATAAAAGATATTGTGTTTTACCTGAAAAAGGAAATTAATTAGTTAGTGAAAAAGGAAATTAATTAGTTAGTGAAAAATAGGAAAGGTAATATATTTAACCTGAAAAGAAA
Source organism: Saposhnikovia divaricata (assembly GCA_036435485.1). NCBI lineage: Eukaryota > Viridiplantae > Streptophyta > Magnoliopsida > Apiales > Apiaceae > Saposhnikovia > Saposhnikovia divaricata. Next base: position 67,152,598 of record CM071598.1, read on the forward strand.
ATTGATTAATTAGTAAGAGGGATTTTATATGTAATTAAATAAGGGTAAATAAGTAAAATCAATAGGTACCGTACCAACCAAACTTTTAATGGTTCGGCTTTTATATGAAAGTATAGATATAATATAGATTTAAGTAAGAATAATTAAATAAAAAATTAAGTTTGAAAATGAGATATTTTTGTTAGAAAATATAAAAAAGATATTACCTTTTACTTGGAAAAGATAATTAGCTAGTTAAAGTAAATAATTATTAATTTATTTCATTAATTAGAACGACTATATTTTTGGAATGAAAAAATTTTAGTCAGAAAAGTTAATAGCTGAAAAAGGTAATTGGTTAGTTATTATTTAGGAGAAAATGAGATATTTTAGTTAGAAAAGATAGAAAATAAATTACCTTTTTGCTGGAAAAGATAATTGGTTAGTTATTATTTAGAAGAAAATGAGATATTTTAGTTAAAACATACAGAAAAGATAATATCTTTTAGCTGAAAAAGTTAATAGTTAGTTATTAGTAATTATAATATATTATTTATTTCATTAATTAGAACGATCATGTTTTTGGAAAAAAATAGATTTGAGTTAGAAAAGTTAGAAAAGGTAATTGTTAAAAAAGGTAGTTGGTTAGTTATTATTTGTTGAGTATTGAACACACAAAAGAATACAGGGGGTGAATGGATTCTTGAACTTTTCTTGTTCTTGAAGCTGGTTGATGTATGTAGCAAGATATGTGTTATGTGTGTGCAGAAATATAGGTGCGGAAAATAAACAACACAAGACATAATATCACTTTAATCTTATATTTTATTAGATAAAGATTTGCTACAACCTGTGAATACAAATGGTAGTATTCTCAGCTTCGTTTTTCTCAGAGAGATGTATATCTTGAATATGTATGTGAAAAACTTAACTGCTAGAGAAGTGAGGCTGTATTCTTATAGAACATGAATACAGCCTACTTACTACAAATAAGGTAGCTAAACAAATTTACTTTCTAGTGTGTCTATCTTTTTTGAGTAAGCATCCAAACGGCTACAGGTTTGACTTCTTGAGGTTCTGTTCAGATCCACTTCTTTAGCTCTTTGTCTCTTGTACATCTCTCTAAGCTTCCTTGTAGGCTTTTCAAAGTACTTTACAGTTTGTGGTCCATAAAGTGCTTTAGCTTGTTGCAGGTTTCTGACTTGTACAATTTCTTCAGTAGTTTGTCTCCAAGAATGTATTCGAGAAGTGGCTAAGTGATTGGTTCGAGAACTAGGATTAGATAACTCTGAGTTCTCGAATATTGCAAAGTTGACATATCGAATCAATTATCGGATAGCTCTTTTCTTCAGGAATCCTTGAGTTGTCGAATAGAGCATTTAACTTATCGAATAGCTGAGATATCGAATAGCTTTCTGAGTCTTTGAGATATCGAATGAACCATGACTTGTTGACTCCTAGAGAACTCGAATGATGCTTTGACTTGTTGACTTTCTGAGTTCTTGAATAGAGTAGTAGACATATCGAATCTCTGAGATATCGAATGAGATATCGAACAGTGCATTCAGAGATATCGAATAGTGTCTTTTGAGATATCGAATCCCTGACTTCTCGAAGGCTAGACTTCTCGAATATAACAAACATACTTCTCGAATTGGTACTTAGGCAAATTCTTCATTTCTTCAAATCCCAACTGTGATTATTTGAAAGTCTCTATCTCTAAGCTTGAGGCATGATCCTCGGATCTTCCTCCAAGCATTATTCTTTGACTTTTAAGTACAGTCTCACAGTTACATTTGATGCCTATTACAGGTACTAAACAAATAGAAACTCTACAACTAGAGGTTCCCTCAGTTAAGAGGTCATGTAGGTAATACAAAGCATTACAAACAATTAGGCTTGTTATTAGATGTACTCAGGCATGCCTCTGTGACTAACAATCTCCCCCAAATTGTGAGTGAGACCCTTAGTCACAATTTCATGTCTGATAACAAGCCTATCATACATAAAGATAAAACTTGACAGTACATGTATGAAATTGATTAACAACATGGATAGAAACTACAATGAGTGATCTTACAGATTATGATGAAATACTAGCCTTTATCATTTGATTCCATCTCCATTGCCTTGGCTAGTAGATCATCATATGCCTTCTGTTTCCTTTCTTTCTCCTTTCTTGCATTCTCATCCATAGCTCATATGATCTCTGCCATAGCATCTAATTCTTCAAGCAGAATAGAGTTCTTGAAATCTTCAAGTACTGGCTTCAGAATGTTGGCAGGATAGTGATTGAGTAGGTTCATTCTTATATTGACCTGATCTCCATTTCTTCTCCTATACTTCACAACATAGGGATTGAATTGAACTCTACACAATCCTTTTGCCCTTAGCTTTTCTGCTTCAACTTCTAGCCAATCAATCTCCTTCTCCCTTTCTAGCCATTTCTCAAAGCACCCCTTTCTTATCTTCTTAGCATAGTCTCTCTTCATCTTCACAAAATGAATCAACTCCAGCTTCCATACTCTCTCCACCTTGTCTGCAGAATCCAATAATGCAATAATTCTTTTTATCTCATATAGCTTGCCCCAATTTTGACAACCTCCTTGTTTGAATTTCATCTGTTTTCCATCAGTGTATTTGATTTCAAGGCAGTCATTCACAATTGTAGCATAGTAGATTCTTTGAGCTCTTAGAAATTGCAGTTGGTCTTCATCAAAATCTTCATCTAGTGGTTGAAGTTTCAGTCCTGGATAGATAGTTAGGGCCCTTGACTTGGGTAACTTTACTCTTCTTGCAGCATGCTTGAATTTAACCTTTTTCACTCCAATGCTTGGCAGAAACTTATGACCTTTGCTTGCAGACCACTGTAGTATACCATTAGCAGTTTGCTTTTGGAAACATACAGATGGTTTCTTGACTTGTACCTTCTTCTTCTTGAGGTGGCAAAGCAGTTGCAGAGGCCATGGGTGTAGATTTTGGTAGGTCACTACTAACTGTATTCACCCTAGACTTAGAGTCTTGTGTTATGGTGAGATTACAGTTAGCAATGCCTAATGCTTGCTGTTTTCCACTTTTCCTCTCATAGACTTTGCCTTGGTCATCATCATCTTTCTTGTCTTTACTATCCTTCTTCTTCTTCTTCTTCTTCTTCTTCTTCTTCTTCTTCTTCTTCTTCTTCTTCTTCTTCTTCTTCTTCTTCTTCTTCTTCTTCTTCTTCTTCTTCTTCTTCTTCTTCTTCTTGTCTTCATCACCCTTATCACTCCTGTGATGTCTTCTCCTCCCATCACTCTTGTCTTCATCTTTATCATCCTTATTCCTCCTTGCTTTAGCCATCTCTGGACAGAGCCAGTTGCTATGAAAGATCTTAGAATATTCAATGCTTCCAAGTCTTCAGCAGTCCTTATCCCATTCTTCTTTTGCAGTTGATCAATGATGTCAATTATAATTCTGTGATTTTTGATAGTGAGATCCTTGGGAATGACAAGCTGATTGACATCTTCTATCTTTGTACCAGACTGATAGAGAATAGTTCTTGGATTAATGCACACTTCAGGCAATCTAGCTTGTTGACCATTGAAAGGAATATGATGTAGCCGATTTGTATTTCGAGGATACAACTCAACTTGAACAAGATTGTAACAGTAAATAGTATATAGACTGTCACAAGAAATCTCAGATTATATTATCCGTCAGAAGAAAAAGATCAAGGTCAATCTACAGACTTGAGGAACTACTACATTGAAAGAAGCTCAGACATTTGATCAAGCCTCAGTGAAGTATTCGTTAAAGAAGTGGATTCATTTATAGTGACAGAGATTTCGACAGTGATAGAAACAGTACAGAAAGAATCAAAAAGAGAGATGAGAAAAGAAAAAGAACCAGATTTTAAAGTCAATATATGAAGAACAGTCATTGCGGTTATTCACTCATGAACCAGACAGTACATCGAGTGTCAACATTAAACAGTGGTTATTCGTCATTAACTTCAGTGGTTCAAGTTATCAAGACTGGTATGTGAGAAAATCATTGTGTAAGCAACAGAAGTGCTAAATTAATTAACCACAAGGATTTTACCATCAAGTGGACTAGCTGTGAGGAAAAAGATTTATCACAAAGAAATGCAAAGTGATATATTCTTAATGCTGAAACTCTGGTTAGAATTGTTGTATTTTTTGTTAAGCAAAAAGAGTCCGGTTTCAGATCCTCAAGAGACCGTAGCTTACACCTAGACGGGTTATGAGAAAATAGAATTATCACAAGAAAATTGAAGGTGATATATTCTTAAAGCTGGAACCCCGGTTGGAATTGATATATTTTTTGTTAAGCAAAAGGAGTCCAGTTTCAGACGCTCAGGTAACCGCAGTTTAGAGTTTAAGAATAATTTTATATTAATAAATATTTTATTTATTTAGAAAATTATATTTATAAATATCTAATAATATTAGATATTTATTTTTATAATTTCTGGATTAAAATAATTATTTATTAATTAAAGATTATAAGCTGTGCGGGTTAAAAGGCATTTCTACGGAGCTCTACCAAATAGGCCCAGGTTGTAAAACATTTGATTTTAAATCAAATGTAACAAAGCAAGTGGCGTGGCTAGTTGTGTTAAGCAAATCAAAAGAAAACAAAAGTCTGTCACATGCTCAAAGTTGGTTGGCTTGGTATTTGGTGGGCTTGGTTTTATTAAAGGTCCAATTAATTGGACTAAAGAGTTCGGCTGTTGAAATTGTTATATTAGCAAAATAAGTGAATTGTTTTGTAGAGTAAAAAGAATTGTAAAAGAATTGCAAAGAAATCAAGAAGCTCAGCTGTTTGTCAAACCACGTGATTGTTGTCGACCAGCTTCTTCTCACGCGCCATCCCTCGCGTGTTGTCCACGCGCCTGTTATAATTTAACACAAGCCACGCGTGTTCCTCACTTTGGCCTGCTGCGGCTAGTCGTTATTCTACAAAGCTGAATCAGTTGATTAACTATTTTGATAGTTATACCGAATGTTATATCCGGCAAAAATGATTATTTGATTGTCATATCAGCTCAACTGATTGTTATACCGATTGTTATATTAAGCCAAAAGAAAAATGAGACAGTCATATTAATTCAAATGATAGTCATACCGACTGTCATATTGAATTAATGGATTGTTATATTAGTACAAATGACAGTCATAATGAGCTGATTGGATAGTCATACCGATAGTCATATCAGTTCAAATCAGCAAATTGTATAAAAGATGCAGAAGACAGCAGCCAGAGAAAAAGAGAGACACGCACATAACATTTCATCCAGAAAATACAGCAGCCTCCATTTCTCTCTCTCTCTCAAGCAAGAACAAATTAATTCCTAGAAAATCAAGTTCATCTCCTTTGTAATATTTTATCCGGTGGAACTTGATTATTTTTTATTCTTGTACTACTAGCGAATTAAGTTTCCTAGTTCTTATCTTGATTTTTATTAACTAAATTAGAAAAGTTCATGTCGAATTTTCTAATTAGTTTTTATCAACTTGATAATTAATCTGTACTGAAATTGTAACACCCATCAAGTTAATATATTGTTATATTCAACTTGAAATTTGTTTCAATTTATTCCGCTCAATTTTGTTTAAAATAAAATATTATTTGAAGAACAAATTTCGATAAATTGGTATAGATTGTATTCAACCCCCCTCTACAATCTTATCGGACCTAACAATTGGTATCAGAGCCTATTGATTGATACACAAATCAAGATCCTATTTTTATTCAGTCAAAAATCCATTTCGAATTTTTAACTCACTTAAAAATTCATCATGTCTTCAAAAATTGGAGCTGTTAAGATACCCATATTTGACAAGGAGAATTATGAACTATGGAAAAAGAAAATGATCCTTTTTCTACAAGTGGTCAATCCTAAATATTTAGGAATATTAAAAACCGGGCCAATAGTTCCTATGATTACTGAAGAGGAAATAATCGTGGAAGGAGTTGTTGTAGTTCCCGCAAGGACATATCCAAAGGACATTAGTGTTTATACAAATGATGACAAAGTGGATATTGCCCTTGATTTTAATGTACAATTAATTTTGGTGGAATCCCTAGATGCGATCATGTGCAACCATGTTGTTAACTGTAAAGATGCCAAGCATATCTGGGACACCATTATAAGAATAAATGAGGGAACTAAGAAAGTCAGGGAAAATAGATTGGAAGCTAAGATTGTTCAACCTTACAGCTCTGAAGAGGAAGTGATTGTAGCAGAGTATGGGAAGACAGCTACAAGTCAGGGTTGTAGAGAATTTTATTCATCAGAGGAGCTGGAGCAGTTGGAGGATCAATCAATGGCACTGGTTGTAAGACAGTTTAATCATTTCAGATTTAGAAGAAATCCTAATTTCAGACTCAGGTCTACTGAGAACAGATTCCAGCAAGGAGGTTCATCCTCAAGTAGCACAGGGGTTGGCTACGAGACTGGAATGGTAGACAGAAGCAAGATCAGGTGCTTCAACTGTAATGAAATGGGACATTTTGCAACTGAGTGTCATCGACCTGAACAAGATGCAAGGAGAGAGTATGCATCTGGTAAGAAGAACACAGACACGGCCTATGTGGTACAAGGCAAAAGCTGGGATGACACAGACAGTGAAGATGACGAAGTTAGAAACTTTGCACTGGTGGCAAATGCTGAATCATCAACTTATTACACCACACCGGTAACTCTTACTGATGCTGAGTTAATTCATAGTTTACGTAATTGCTTGACTAATGCACAAAAAGGATACGATAGAATAAGTCTTGTTAACACTAAACTTGAAAATGAAGTGTTAGATTTAAAAAAGGTGCAGATTAATCAAGATAAGAATATAGAAGAAATAGCTAGACTTAATTACAAAGAAAAGGGTCTAGGAGAATACATAGTAAAACAAGTTGATAGGATTGCTGAACAAGAAACCAGGATTAGAGAACTTGAAACACAGATTAGAGCTTGTTATAATTCTGTTAAAGTTTCCAAAGAGTTTTTTAACAAACAATCTGTAGAACGAACAACAGGTATAGGGTATGGCTACAATGAAGCTGTTGGATCATTGGGCATAAATTCCCCTAACCCTGTTAGTGCTAAAGAAAGGGGAATACCACATGTACTGAAGAATGTTAAAGAACCTCTATTTAAAAAATCTGATGCTGGACCACCAGATATTCTTTCTATGGTTATTCAGGAAGAAATGAGAAATGAGGATAGTGCAAATGGCACAGTCTTTGTTAAGGATAAATGTGTTAAGGACAAATCTGTTAAGAACGCTAATCCAAAGAATGTTTCATCCAAGAAAGATGTCACAGTCTTTGTTAAGGCTAAATCTGTTGAGGACACTAATCCAGAAATTGTTTCATCCAAGAAAGATGTACCTAAAGTGCCAGTCAAGGTTGTTGAAACAACTAGTTCTTCTAAGACTGGATTAGGTGGTAATAAGTTGAAGCAGAACAATAACATTTCTAACATGAATACCATGCCTATCATTGATGCTAATCATAAAGCATGTGGTGTTGTCAACTGTATGTCTTGTGCTTTTAATGTGATGACTGCTTACTTTAATGGTAATCGTGCATGTGATAATAAGACTGCTCCTCGACAACATATGAACAGGAATAATGTTAGATCAAAGACTGTTAGTCCTCCTTATGTTAGGAGAGAGACATTTGTACCAAAGCCTAAACAAAGTTTTTTGAAGGCTGTTTACAAAGTCAAATGTCCAGTCAATGATATTGTTACTAAACAAACATGGATACTTAAACTGAAACAAAAGATTGTCAAATCTGTTTATAGGGTAAAATGTTTGCTGACTAATGGTGTTAAGATTAAGAATGTTGTTTTGCCTGACAAAGGCCAATACTTCAAGTATTCCGGACCCAATCAAATTTGGGTCCCAAAAAAGGTTTAACTGTTTTGGCATTGCAGGGTGTGTAACAGGTACATTGTGTTATGTGGATTCTGGACAGTGGATGTTCAAGGCATATGACCGAAGATAGAGCCCTGCTATCAAGAGTGGTGACGGTATCTGGCCAAGTGGTTTATCCCTTGGAGACAACAGCAAGGGTATGACCTAGGGTCAAGGCTATTCAATAGCTAAGGAATGTTGTCAGTAATAAAGCATCTTTTACAAGATGAAGCGCCTACTATTCGAGGATTAAGGAAAGAGAACTTATCTTTAGCTGACATGGAATCTCAGTCAAAGGTGAAGTCAACAAGGTCAAATCTAAAGCTTCATCAGACAAGAGTTCAGCTATGACATAAGGATCTCTCTCACCTGAATGTCATATCAAGAGATTCTTTCCTGGAAATCGAATCAGTAAAGAAGACCGCCTCATCTGGAATTAAAGTAAAATAAAATTATGAGGCATGTCATAAAAGGAAGTCAAAACGAATCACACAGAAGTTCTACATCAAAGAAAAATATATTTAAGTGGTGATGACTGATGACTTCTCTCCACAAACAAGTTGTTGTTCAAACAATCTGAAGACAAGACATCACTGATGGTTATTGATCATATCTAGAAGTGTGTCAGGAAGCAAAATTGACTATGACAACTTGGAGACCAGATTACAGGACCTATCAATTAGTGTTCTGGATGATTTCTACACCTTCAAGAGTATTAATGCTGAAGCAGTCAATAGTTTGCTACTGACATGATTAAACCCTGATCAGTAAGAAATATAGGAAGACCCCACAAGTATGAAGGAAATTGTTTTGCAATATTAAATTGAAAGTGAGCATCCTAGCAATCAGCTAATGCTCAAGAGGTTAATTTCCTTGGTTACTTGGTGGAGTCAACAGCCTACAGGGTGATTGTTATTAATCAACAGAAGGTGATTGAAAGTCTTAGTGATGTTCATCGACGTCTAGCTCCCAGCTGTCAATGGTAATGATGATTCAGATCCAAGCAATGTCAACATTGAGAATCTTCATGTAAACCCAGCAACAGCTTAGGGGGAGCAAAAGAAGGATCATCTGGTCAACTCAACACCACACTGAAAGTCAAAGGACACTATGAGAACATGTCTGCCAAGACAAAGAGTGTTGACTCAATTAACTCTTTGTTCTAGTTCTTAGTGTTTCTAATGGTGGAAGTAAAAGACTAACAGAGCTTCAAGTACTAATGATTATTTCTTTAGTCTTCTTTTAGAAGAAACTTAGAAAGCTACAAAAGCTCTGAAAGATCCATGTTGAGTGATTGCAATGCAAGATGATCTCAATCAGTACAAAAGGCAGATTGAAGGGAAGCTGGTATCTAGACCAAACAACAAGGCTGTATTTGGTACAAGGATAACCAGAAGTCTACCTGGATGATGTCAAGGCATTGTTATGAGGGACAAAGCCAAACTGGATGCTAGGTTACAATTTGATCAAACAGTATATTTGACAAGAAGCACCAGTGACAAGACTTGAGGATATCAGGCACCTGCTGCACATTCAAGATTATAATGGACATCTAGACCTAATGAATCTGGATGCTAGAGGAATGTGAACAAGTGCACTCCTGGTTGGTGAGATAATTGAAGATCTCTACAGGTTAGTATAAACTGGTATCATCACTCAAGCAAGCATGGAAGACATGGTATGACATCCTAACTATAATTTAATATTTGGTATCAATCTTTAACAGTTGGTATCTTTTAATAATTGGTGTCATATTCATAGAACTCTCTACATATTTAGGCACAAACATAAATGATATATATGTGCAATGATATCTTGATTATATTATATGTTGGTCTACTAGCTATAAATTGGTATCAATGTTAGGCCGAATACACAATTAATAATCAATTTTGTATGAGAGTTTAACAAGTAAGAGCGTTTATGCACTTAAAAACTTCTTGTATTACAAACCCTCTTCGTGATGTAAAATATCACAAAGAGCTGCTAGGTTACAATAAAGATAATTCGTTGTACGATACCCTTCTAGGGTTAACCTAACTGTATTTATATATCATACAGCTACAATACAATCTCTAATTGATATTCCTAATAATCAGCTATACAATGATATCAATTACAGATTGTCACTCGTCTCCTATGTCAACTCGATCTCTTTGATAGCTATCCAATCTTCAAAGATATCGCTTCCATAATAAATCTTCAATCACTGTTGACCAGTAGACGCTTCCTCCAGACAGAGTTTGACAAACTCTGTCGAGCTTCCATCTGTCAGAGTTTACACTAAACTCTGACTGCTTCCAGCTAAACTCTGATAATTCACTGTAACACTTAAACAAGGATTAAAACACATCAATTATATTTAACAATCTCCCCCAACTTGTTCATTAGCAAAAATGCACAAGTTAATGACAATAATTGATGATGTCAAAACAAATAAACAAATACAGTGTTTACACAAATTCAGAGTTTAAGCTTCTACTTAACAAAAACTACAGAGAATAAGAAAATCCTTACAGACCTTAATCTCTTATCATTTCAAGATCTGGCATAGCTCTGAGATAATCTATCAGCAATCTTCTTTCTACATTTTCAAGCTCAATCTTCATAGCTTCTTTAATTTCTCTGAGCTGAGGATCACTTTCATCTGTCTGGTAGATAGCAGCCCTAAGATCTTAAATTTTGTTCCTTCTCATCTCATTTCCCAGTCTGATAAATCTGACTTTTTCTGACTGTGAATTGAAATCAAGTACTGTGATTCCCAAATCAGTTTTTAACTTTGCAGTACCTTTCTTCATTTCAATGAGATTTCCTTTGTAATCCCTGTACTTAGGAACATATCTGCTATTATATTTCTCTCCTCTGATTGCCAGATTCTGAGTCATTCTCTGTCTGAGCACATTAGCAACTGATTGAGTCCTTTGACTATTCACCTTGAGAAGATATAGAACATACTCTAGTTCTTCCCAACATTTCAAGCCAATATCATTCTCACCAACTTTAAATACTGTCCCATCAGCCATGAAGTACAAAAGAAAATCCTTGTTTAAACTCTTCTGATGAACTAACTGTACTGATTCCAGTCTGTCCAAACTCTCTTGAGGAACACCACGACCTGGAACAGCCAGTGAAGAAGGATCTCTAGGACCAGTATATTGCCTTTTGTCTCTGTATGAACCTAGTCCACCCTTATTATTTCCAACTTTGCCAGATAAAGCTTTTCCATCAGAAACATTCATAGAGACTCGAGATAATACATTTGGATCATGAATTGTTCCTTTTCCAAAAACCGATTTCAACTGAGAAGAGTGTAAAGGTGTGATCATTGCTTGTGATGCAACAGAAGTTGTAACTTTCTTTTGTGAACTTTCTCCTTCAATGCCTTTTAGCTTGAGTTTAGCTTCTGCTGCCATTGCTTCCTTTGAAAACCGAGATCTTTGACTAACATCAGCCCTTTCTTTGATCACAACACCTTTAACAACAGGTCTAGGAGCTTTTCCTCTTTGTACCTTATCAGACTTTAAAGCTTTGAGATGTTCTTCTTGTAAACTCTTTTCTTCAGCTTCAATGTCCTCAATCGTAACTCCTTCCTCATTCTCTTCAATAAACAGCTTAGCAGCCAATTCTTCATCAGTTTGTGGATTAGAAGGTAACAGCAAACTCTTGGTCTTTGAAGTACCTTGAGTATCAGTATTTCTCCCAACAGACTGTGATTTAGATGACTTGCTAGTTCTCAGAGTTTGAACCTCTTCAGCCTTGTTCTTTCCTTTACTACTTGCCCCTCCATCTCCAGCACTATCCCTTCTGACAACTCTCTCCCCCTTTTTGACATCATCAGGCATAAGAATAGATGTAATTAACTCCAAGGAAGTAGCAATAGAATCAATTTTAGCAGATAAGTCAGACTGATTCTCTTCAACTTTACTCAGCCTGGCAAAGAGATTGTCTTGAGCTTTAGAGAATTTTGTAGTCACTAGTTTTGAGTCTCTTTCCATTTTCATTTCTCTAGCTACAACCTCATTTCGCAAAGCAGTGATTGCCATTGTAGTATCATCAAATCTTCTATCCAGAGTTTTGACTTGAACTACAGTTGCTTTCAAGCAAGAAAGAATCTCTGGATTGGAGATAGTATCAGCATTTTTCTTAACAAAATCAGCTGCTCTTCCTCGTGGAAAAATACAATCCTCTTTGTACCATTCAGCAGCATTCTTTGCAAATTGTGCTCTCTCAACTTCATGAGAAGTACAAGGTTGAGTGAAAGGTGTATGTTTATTGTCTGTTTGTACTGGTGCACTCAGAGAAGCATCAGAGTTTGCACTACTTTCACCTTCAGTGTCAACACTTGTAGCTTTAGCAGGTTCATCTTCAGCCATAGTTTTAGCAATTTCTTCTGTAGGCTTGTCAAGATTTTCTCCATGTTGCTCAGGCTCAGCAACAGGCATAGGCTGAGAGGTGGCCTTGATTGCTTGATCAATTTCATCTCCTCTTTCAACAGTTTTGTGAGCATCAGATATTAACTCAGTATGGGATGCCACAGGTTCAGAAAGAACAACCGTAGGTTGATCAGCTACACCAATATCAGAGATAGGATCAGAGAATGGCATAAATGAATCAAGAATATCATTTATTGGAGAAAGGCCATCTCTAGCATCCTCTTCTGCAGGTATTTTGTCCTCTGCAGGTATTTCAACCTCTGCAGGTATTGCATCTTTCTCAACTTCAACAGGAGGTGTTTGCTGTGAAACTACCCCTGGAGCTTCAATATCTTCATCCACAGAATCAGAGAATACCAGTTTTCTTCGCTTTGCTAGAGGTACATTATCTTAATCCTCTTCACTAGATGGTGGAGTTTGTTCTACCACTGAGAGTGATTTAGGTATGTTTGCCGTTTGTCTTATTCTTTTCACTCTTCTAGTATAAACAGCTCCAGGAGATGTCTGTTTTGATTTCTTTTGTGTCTCTTTCGCCTGCTTTAGACTTGCACGTCATTCAGTAATTGCCTTCTTAACTCTTTGTGCTTTAGACTGTGATTCTGGTGGAGATTGTGATGATTCAGAGTTTGTTTGTGGAATGTGTGAAGATTGTTTTGTGGGTGCTGAGTGAGTAGGTGATGTAGGTGATTCAGTGTTTGGTTTTTGAGTACGGTCAATGTTTAATGGTTCTGGTTGAGGTTCAGGGTGTGGTTCAGGTTGTTGTTGTGGTTGTGGTTGTGGTTCAGGTTGTTGTTGTTGTTGTGGTTCAGGTTGTTGTTGTTGTTGTGGTTGATTGAGAAAATTTTGCAGAGCAAGTGGCATGTCAAAAGCAGGGAGATTTGCTTTACCAACATCCTTATTAGTCATATCAGAGAATATTCTCTTATTGACTCTAAAAGGATCAATTTCATCAGTATCATCAATTTCGAGACCAGGTACACAAGCATTGAACAACATTTGACAAAAACGAGCATAATAAACAGTAGTAGATTCTGACAGTTTATCACCTAAGTTCATCAGAACATATCGACCAAAATCAAAATTAGTACCATAGAGTAGAGAATACCCGATTTGGAGACTGTCTATTGGAATGGCATCCCAGTTGGTGACTTTCTTCTGGAATGTCCTTGTTATGCAATCAAAGAAAAAGTTCCATTCCTTCCTGAGATTTGGTCTCTTTATACCGCCAAGCTTGTCAAGAGATTCCATGTAACCTATCTCTTGTAGCATCTCTCTCAAATAAGTTTCATTAACCAGAGTATTAGAAGTATGTGTGTCAAACCCCATTGTATCTCTTACAGTCTGTGAAGTAATCACATAATCTTGTTCTTCATACGTGAAGATGATGTTAGGAGTCCCATTCTCTCCTCCATCCACATAAACTGAATTCTGCCAAAATGTAGCAATTTGAGATGCAGAGAGAGTTTCAGGTCCAACCAGAGCTTGTCCAATCTCTGAATCTCTCAAGAAGTTCTGCATTAGATGAAACGGTTCTGGAACGCGTTCATGATAGAGTGGAGCTTCATAGTTGTTAGGAACAAACCGTAAACCAAGAGCAGTGAATGCTTTAGAAGCCATTGAGTTAAGAAATTTTCAAGAATTTCTAAGAGAAATGTATGTAGGAAAGGTGTTTGCGAGAGTGCCCAAGTGAAAAACGAGAGAACTGTGAGATGTAAGAATAAAACACAACCGTTTGGACACAAAAGTAATTAGAGTAATTAAAAACCCAATCTCTTATGTAAACAAACACTCAATCATTTCCTAGATTAATGTGTAGTGGGACACGATAATGTGTGAGTGGGACACATTAATGGGCGAGTGGGTCACGTGCGCTTATTTTTAAGAAGAGTATTTTGCAAATTAAAACATTAAAATATTTGATTTAAACAAAAATCAAATAATACTCTCTTAAAATATCTGGACCCAATTAAAAACAGAATATGAAGCGTTTACCTGTTGCCTTTAATAACCAGAATACGAAGCGTTTAAGAACTTTATTCTTACCCATCTCTATTTAAGACCTAGAGACTTGCTCAGATTAGTTCATTAAACCTTTAACCTTTCAGTCTCCCCTGTAAAATCACAAACCCTTCAAACCAAACACTCTGAAAAACAATGGCCAACCTTACCATCAAAGAAAAGAACCTTCATCTTGTCGAGAATAGGGACATCTTCAGCTATACGCGTGAAGAATTTGAAGCGTTTGAGTGGGAAAGGCAGCTTGAGACGCTGTGGCTGCAAATGGATGCTGGTCTGGAAGAGCTCAAGAGAGAGAAACCTGCAAGGGTGATCGACATCGATGCTGCTCTCCAAGCAACATTGGCATGGCTCTCCTCGAAGGCATCCTCATCCAACACCACCAACCATTGTTAATGAATATGTCAGCAAAAATAACCTTATCCCTTCAACTTCCACCCAAATAAAGTGGCAAAGATGGGATCTGGGAATTTTTGCTAACAATGGAGTGGTTTGGACTGACCTTATTTTCATGTTGAATAGATTAGCAGATAGAGAGAACAAAAAGATGTAATATGTGCTTGTAATCTCTTTCTTATTATCAATGAAAAATTATGTTTTTCTAATCTAATTCATTGTGTTCTGCAACTTTTATTTATGTTTTATGAACTGTTCTTCAAGAAAATAAATCAAGAATAGAATATGAAAACTAATTAAAGTAATCATATAAAGAACACATTCATCAACAATCCATTGATTACCAGTTGTCAAAATCCCTATTTACTCCAAGATTTTCATAATTGTCCAAGTGAAAATTTACCTTAGAGTACAAATCACGAATCAACAACGTTTGTCAATTCTCCAACTTTATCACCGAAACCCTTTCATAAATTGTATAGTTGTGAATATATGTGTGTGAAGCAGAGTTTACTAAATCAATTTTTAGAGCATCTAATTTTTCATAAAATCCATAAAGTAAATCAATAAACACTAGATGCACAAACTGTCATAGTAAACACTGATTGTATGATGAAAGCTAAACTCTGAAGTAATCAAACTATATACAGTAACTTTTATTTTATACCCCCTTTATATACATTTCCCCTTTTTTTTTCATTTTTTTTTATTTTATATATATTTTTTTTCATTCCAGTAATCAGAGGTTGGAACCAGTCACCAAAAATTCAAAAATTTTAGCCCTTATCATTTTGATAAGTTCCTGGGTCATCCTAGTATTTAACTAGTCACCAAAAATCAGAGAATTTTAGCACATATTATATACCAATAGGTTCCTGGGTCATCCTAATATCCAACATAATCTCAAAGGAGTATAACAACCTATATACATTTTCTTTTGGGGTATTGCAATAAGCATTTTATTCTACCAGAGTATAACTAACAGAGTTTAGAGTTCATCAACATCAGTAGTTTTTCTTGTAAGGTAATGCACACAGTATTTATAGACTCAGAGTTTAGGACAAAATAAACTAAGAGATGCTATAAATATGAGCCAGTATCATGCTGCGTTAACTTTCTGCACAATCTAAGATTAGATCACAATAACTCAGAAAGATTCATGATTAATTGCTGAGAATCATGCTTCATACATATTTCTTCATTGGTGTTTTCATTCAGACAAAAATCAACTCAGAGTTCACAGAGTTTATCAAACTGATTAACAGTGAATGACATATAGGCATGCTGACAGAGTTTAACAGAGTATGCATAACAGAGTTTAATCAACAGAGTTCACTTAGCACTTAACCAAACAGGAAATATGAGTAATACACCACATAAGTAAAATTTGAATCTAACCAACATTCCTAGTCAGAACCAGAGACCATTCCTAGTTCAGTGACCAGTCTTGTAAATGTAGCTTCACTCAATGGTTTAGTGAAGATATCTGCAAGCTGTTGTTCTGTAGATACAAAATGTAGTTCAATATTCCCTTCTTCCACATGTTCTCTGATGAAGTGGTACCTTATGCTGATGTGCTTGGTCATTGAATGCTGTACTGGATTACCTGTCATAGCAATAGCACTTTGATTATCACAGTAAATAGGAATTTTACTGTACCTCAAACCATAATCCAGCAATTGATTCTTCATCCATAAGATCTGTGCACAACAGCTACCAGCTGCAATATACTCTGCTTCTGCTGTAGATGTGGAGATTGATTTTTGTTTCTTGCTGTACCAGGAAACAAGTCTGTCACCAAGAAATTGACAACTTCCACTTGTGCTCTTTCTGTCTATTTTGCAGCCTGCAAAGTCTGCATCAGAATACCCAAGTAGCTTGAAATCTGATTCTCTGGGGTACCACAGACCTAATGATATGGTGCCCTTGAGATACTTGAAGATTCTTTTCACAGCTGTCAGATGTGGCTCTCTAGGATCTGCCTGAAACCTTGCACAAAGACAGGTTGCATACATGATGTCAGGCCTACTAGCTGTCAAGTATAGAAGAGATCCTATCATGCCCCTGTAGTTTGTCATATCCACTGCAACTCCTGTGTCTTTGTCCAATTTAGTTGCTGTTGCCATGAGAGTTGATGCAGATGAACAGTCAAGCATACCAAATTTCTTGAGAAGATTTCTGGTATATTTTTCTTGATTAATGAAAATACCATCATCTGTTTGTCTCACCTGTAGGCCTAGAAAGTAACTAAGCTCTCCCATCATGCTCATTTGATATCTGGACTGCATGAGCTTGGCAAACTTCTTACAGAGTTTATCATTAGTAGACCCAAAGATAATGTCATCAACATAAATTTGAACTAAAAGAAGGTCACTTCCTTGATTGAAATAAAACAGAGTTTTGTCAATTGTTCCTCTGTTGAATCCACTTTCTAGAAGAAATTGAGCAAGTGTCTCATACCATGCTCTTGGTGCCTGCTTAAGTCCATATAGTGCCTTATCTAGCCTGTAGACATAATCTGGATATTTGGGGTCCACAAATCCTGGTGGTTGTTCAACAAACACTTCTTCTTCAAGCTTTCCATTCAGAAAAGCACTTTTCACATCCATCTGGAACACTTTGAATTTCTTGTGAGAGGCATTTGCTAGAAAAATTCTGATTGCCTCCAATCTTGCAACTGGAGCAAATGTTTCATCATAGTCTATTCCTTCCTATTGTGAATAGCCTTTTGCTACCAGTCTAGCCTTGTTCCTTGTGATAACACCTTCACTGTCAGTCTTGTTTCTGAAAACCCATTTAGTACCAACAATAGATCTGTTCTTTGGCCTTGGTACAAGGGTCCAAACTTCATTTCTTTCAAATTCATTCAACTCTTCCTGCATTGCTGTTATCCAGTCAGCATCTTGAAGAGCTTCTTCCACTTTCTTTGGTTCATTTTTAGACAAGAATGCATGAAATAGACATTCACTTGCAGTAGCACTTCTTGTTTTCACTTTTGCATCTGGATTACCAATTATCAAATCAGGTGTATGTGATTTAGTCCATTTCCTAGCAGAAGGCAAATGACTTCTGTCAGCATGTGATCCTCCCCCTTGATCCATGCTCTCCTGATTTTGTTGTGATCTATCTTCGTTTTCTGAGACTCCCCCTGAACTTGACTGCCCAGAGTCAGAATTTGAATTTTCAGAGTTTGAAGCATCAGAGTTTGATCCAGATTTTTCAGTTGACTCAGTATCAGTGTTTGAGTCTTCATCTTGATCATGCTCCCCCTCAACTGGTTCTCCCCTTTGTTGTGACTGAGAAGTTTCTCCAGTGTTTACCAGTAGAGGTTCAGAGTTTGTTTCAACAGAGTCTGTCAGAATTGTTTCATCAGAGTTTCCTTCATCAGAGTTTAAATCTTCATTTTCAAAGTTCAGTTGATCATATTTATCTTTGTCTTCAAGTCCAGTTATCTTCTATCATCAAAAGAAACATGTATAGATTCCATAATCACTTTAGTTCTCAGATTGTAAACTCTGAATGCCTTTGTTGACAGTGGATAGCCAACAAAAATTCATTCATCTGCCTTTAGCTCAAACTTGGTCAACTGTTCTGGATGAGTCTTCAAAACAAAACATTTGCACCCGAAAATATGAAAGTATTTCAGGTTAGGCTTCTTTTTCTTCACCATCTCATATGGTGTCTTTCCATGCTTATTGATCAGTGTTGCATTTTGAGTAAAACAAGCAGTTTGAACAGCTTCTGCCCAGAAATAAGTTGGCAATTTTGCTTCATCAAGCATAGTTCTGGCAGCTTCAATCAAGGTTCTATTTTTCCTTTCAACTACACCATTTTGTTGTGGTGTACCAGGTGCTGAAAATTCTTGCTTCACTCCATTGTCCTTACAGAATTCTTCCATTGTTGCATTTCTGAACTCAGTTCCATTATCACTTCTGATGATTCTGACTTTGTTACTTGATCCTTTGTCCAGTAGCTTCACATGCTCCATCAGAGTTAATGCAGTTTCATCCTTTTTTGCTAGAAAATACACCCAAGTGAATCTAGTGTATTCATCAACAATGACTAAAGCATATTTCTTCCTTGCAATAGACATAACATTTACTGGACCAAAGAGATCAACATGCAGAAGATGATAGGGATCAGTGATAGAAAATTCTGTCTTGCTCTTGAAAGATGACTTCCTTTGTTTAGCCTTCTGACATGAATCAGATAGGCCATCAACATTTAACAGAGTCTTTGGGAGTCCTCTTACAAGATCCTTTCTGATCAATTCATTGATGTTGTTCAAGTTCAAATGTGAGAGTTTCTTGTGCCATTTCCAACTCTCTTCACTAGACATTCTTGTAGACAGGCAAACAGCTTTTCCAACAGAGTCTATCAAAAGCTTGATTTCATAAATGTTGTTTTGCCTGTGACCAACTAGAACAACCTTTCCTGTAGATTTGCTGATAACTTCACAATATTCAGGTTGAAAATCTACATGATATCCCTTGTCACAGATTTGACTCACAGATAACAAGTCATGCTTGAGTCCTGGGACATGAGCTACATTGTTGATGATGACATTTCCAAGATTAATATTGCCATATCCCAATGTTCTTCCTACATTGCCATCACCATAGGAAACTTTTGGGCCAGCCTTCTCCTCATAGTCTGATAGCAGGGCTTTATTTCCAGTCATGTGTCCTGAACATCCACTGTCCACGACTAGGGTTGCCTCCCTGTTACCCTGCAATCACAAGCAATTACTGAGGATTAGTTTTAAGGATCCAGACTTGCTTGGATCCTTTGGCATTCTTAATTTTGTTAGCTTTTGCAGCGGAATTAACATTATCAGAGTTTGAGCTAACAGTATCAGTGTTTACACTTGAAGTGTCAACTTTAACCCATTTCAGATTGGGTTTCAGTTCATAGTAATTATGATAGATAGCATGATATTCTCTGCAAGTATAAATGGAATGCCAAGTGCTTCCACGGTGTGTGCATAAAGTCTGTGGCTTAGTTCTAGCAAAATCCTTCTTTACCTCAGACTTTGTAGGTAAAGAATTTATATTTTTATTTTTCTCGCAGAGATTTGCAAGATGCTTAGTACTACCATAGTTATGACATGTCTTTCTTGGAGCATAACTAGCAAGCATTGGTTTATTTCCTGAAGTGATGCCTACTTTTCCATTTCTGTTCTTGTTTGACACTTTCTGTTTCTTAACAGATTTTAACTCCTTCAGTTTATGCTTGAGTTGTTTATTTGTCATTGAACCAATATTAACCTGTTTAACACTAGTTTTTACTGGTCCACTTTTAACAGCTTCTTTTTCATTCCCAGACAAAAATTTACTGGTTCCATGTACAAAATGAGTTCTGACTTTAACTTGATTTTGAAATCTAAGTTCATCTCCCTCATTATAACCTAGACCAACAGTGTCTGTTTGAAAAATCTGTTGAGTGTCCTTTCCAGAATTAGTCCAAGTCCTAATTTTATTATTTGCTTCCTCCAACTCTGACTTTAGTTGTTTATACTTCTGAAGCAAATTCTGTTCTTTACAAACAGCATCATCTCTCTTTTTCTGAACTTGTTGCATGTTTTCAAGTTTTTCTTCAACAAATTTATTTCTTACCTTAAGTTCAGAATTTTCAGCTTTTATCCTCTCATTTTCTAAAGTCTGATCCCTATAACTTATATGCAATGACTTAAGATAAATTCTTAATTGAGCAATGTCATCAATATTATAAGCATAGGTAGTTAGAGGTACCTGATTTTCAGAAGTTTCTGATTCAGTAGTAGCCATGAGAGCATAGTTCACTTCTTCATCAGAATCTGAAGTATCTGCCCAATCTCTGCCTTTAGTGTAGAGTACCTTTCCAGTTTTACCTTTCTTGCACTCAGGAGCATAGTGACCCATCTCCTTACACTTGTAGCATTGAATTTCAGACTTATCCTTCTTCCCTTTAGAATCTCTCTTATCAGACTTCCTGTAACTTTTCCTGTCTTCATTTGAATCCCTAGAAAACCTTTTTCCTTTCTTGAAATTCTTGAAGCCCATTTTCTTGAAAGTCTTCACCATCAACACAGCCATTTTCCTCATTTCTTCTTCATCATCCTCAGAGTCAGATGATTCAGAAGAGTTTGAATCACAATCAGAGTTTGGTGATTCACTTTCTGAATGTATGACCAAAGCTTTTCCCTTCATTTTCTTTCTTGATGCCTCTTTCTTCTGAGGCTTCTCTTCAACATTAAGAGCAACAGACTTTCCTTTCCTGCTTGATCTCCTGTTTCTCTGCTCCATTTCCAATTCATAAGTTTTGAGCAGCCCATAGATTTCATCAATTTCTGTTTCAGCAAGATCATAGTTGTCTCTAATAGTGGTTGTTTTCACATCCCACTTTTTAGGTAGAGAAAGAAGAAACTTGAGATTCGAGTCTTCTAGATCATACTCTTTGTTGACCAATGACAGATCATTAATCAGTTTACAGAATCTATCAAATGTTTCTGTCATGGTCTCTTCAGATTTAGCCTCAAAATGCTCATACTCTTGTGTGAGTATGTTTCTCCTATTCTTCTTAATAGCCGCAGTTCCTTGACACCTGACTTCAAGAGCATCCCATATCTCTTTTACAGTGGTGCAGTTAATGACTTTGTTAGACATAACATTGTCTAAAGCACTATGCAGTAAATGCCTAACTTTTGCATCCTTAGCAATTGATGATAGATCTTCAGGAGTCATATCCTCCTTTTCCTTTGGAACCATTTTTGCTTCTTCACCAGCAACTGCAACAGATAGATTTGTAGGATTGTGAGGGCCTTCATAAATCCTGTCAAGATATTCTGGATCTGTAGCCTCCAGAAACATAGTCATCTTGACCTTCCACATAGCATACTCTAATGGCCTGAGAATAGGAACCCTGATTGGTTCATAACGACTCACAGTAGTAGGAGCCTTTTCAGAAACAGTAGGTGTTGGTGGAGGGATTGCTGCCATGATTATTTTTGTGTTTGGATCTTAACCTGTAATAAAGTAACAGATTGGCTCTGATACCACTTGTTAGGCCGAATACACAATTAATAATCAACTTTGTATGAGAGTTTAACAAGTAAGAGCGTTTATGCACTTAAAAACTTCTTGTATTCCCAACTGATGGTTTACTTGAGTTGTACGAAAGCAGGAGAACACAAGGAATCAATTTCATCTCCAACAACTCTGTGAAACACTCAAGGACTAAGCAACTTGCATAAGGTATCAATTATTTCGAGAGCATGTCTTTAATTAAGAACAACTTGCAGACACGTTTGCTGAATCACTTGATGAAATTAATTTTTCAAGATTGGTTTGTGAACTTGGGATTTTATTAATGCTATATGATTTGTATATCCCATCTGTTAAGTAATTCTTGAATAAGTTCACAAGTATTCAATTGTCTATATTGAAAGGACATGTGAACTTATTTACATCCAGACCTCACGCTGAGAATTATCTGTTGAATGATTGCCATGTGTATAATTGCAATATATTTTAGGGGTGATTATTTAAGGATAATTTAAATACTTAAATGCTAAAATCTAACTCATAGAGATTTAGTATTTAATTATTTAATTATTTATTTTGATTTATATGGGTTACGGACTTGAAGCAATTCAATTTAGTATTTGCTCTGTACCTTATATTTATTAAAATAAATAAACAACATAACTAATTTGGACCTAATCTGTATTTGTCTTCAATTAGTTGTGAGATGTTAATTCTAGTGAATTTTATCAATGCTCCATTTTCAGAAATTCACTATAATTAATATCATGGTTCTAACAATTGGTTGTATTAAAATTTTGACTTATATCAGTTAATGATATTTAGTTAGAATTCTATTTACTAACTAATTGTGAGATGTATTGGTATGTGTGAAATTACTTAGAACTCCTCTAAGTAATCATTGTTATATTTTTTACAATTCACTCATATTATTATACATGGTATAAAAATTCTTTAAGTAGAACTATGGATATTGAAATATCTAAAGTTACCATAGTTCAATTACTTTGAATAATTTTTATGCTTATTTGCAAAATTCTAATCACTTTGATAATAAATGTTATATACTATGGATCAAGGTGTATTGGACTTAGAAAATTATTTCTAAGATTGTCTACCAACAAACAGTTGTAAGGAGTTAACAATTGTTGTTATCGAGGAGTTGCCTTGAAGTCATAAGATTAAAATGTTAATGATGATAATTATCCAAGTGATAGTGGTAGAAACAATTTTGTTATTGGCAATACCAATGTCACTGGAAAATAATCATCAAGTCATTCTCGCAATAACTCGAGGGAAGTAAACAAAGGATTCACTAGTCAAACACAACATCACAATGAAGAACAAGGCGATTCATCAAGATCAAATTTTCTCAAACAGTCTGTTTGGAATAGAGCTGATCATTGGTGATCCAGATGTTGGAGTAAGAACCAAAAAGGGCATCTCAGAATAAAGGTATAGAATCTAAGGAATCTGAGAAAGCACTTGCGAATCTAGAACAACAAGAAACGTGGAAGTTGGTGCCAAGGTTTGAGCACCAAGTAACTGGTATGACATTCTTTTCGAATTCTATCTTATCATCTTTCTAAAAAGAATTGTCATAATCATTCGAATGTGTTAATCCATGTTTCTTTATTTTAGAATAATAATTTTCTCTAAAAATATTTTTCTCTAATTCTCTAGTTAGAATTTTTGAGGAAGCTATTTTTGTTGAAAATTTCATTATTTTAAAATAGCTGACATATTTATGATAGTTTATTAAATCATATTTTCTCTCTAAATAATTTTCTAGTAGAAAGTTGTTTTGTCAGAAAATATATGGATTTGCTAACCTATTATAAATACTCTTGTATATACTTAATGTTTTTGTACATGTATTGTAATTTTTGAATGTTAATCTTATTTAACATGTTTTGTAGTGTTTGTCTTTTTATTTTAATCTTATGTCAGTTTATAGGTTAAGCTATGTAAATTATTAATTTATGTATATTTTTATTTTATTCAAATTTTTCTTTTCTTTTCAATTTCTAGTTTATATAATTATTATGTATATTATTTCTTATTTTTGTATATTCTGTTTCATGTGTATATAAATAGTTTGTATAGTTTTTACAGTTTAGTCACTATACTTGCAAAACTTACAAATAGGTCACTGTACTTGGTTCTTTTGTTGTTCTTCTTCTTAACACACACAAAACCTGCAGTTTAAGTATAAATATTTGTTTTGTGATTGCTGTTAACAGATCTTCGTGTTAAGGACTTAACAATTGACCAATGTTGGTATCATGATTGGTATATGTCAATTCAATTGTTTAGGAACTAATGTTTGATTTTCAGGATCTAACAATTGGAAGACAAGACCTATCAACTGCTAACCATTTCTAATAGTTGGTATTTATCTTACAGGACCTAAAAACATGATAAAATAGTTTTGTTTGTATTGGTTTAAACATTAACTTACATTAATTCAATTAATTTTTATTAATTGAATTTTTGTCCTTGTTTTTGTTTTGTAAAACCGGCTCAAGATCTATATCTTCCTAAATTCAAAATATCTTTCTACAGCTGTGATTGCTTACATTGTAAATCTTTTAAAATCACAACTGTACATCATTTATCTTAAGATAAAATGCAATATTTTCTTAGAAAATTTTTCAAATGTTAAAAAAAATGCATTCTATCTCTATATTGCTCATATTCTGTGATGCAGGTTCATCTACATGAAATTTTGTATTCTCACATGTTTAGTCATAAGGTTGTAAACCCAACAACTTTTATCCCAGACTACAATCAAACTCAAACACATTCTATCTTACCCCCTAAATGGAAGTAACCTATCAGACTAGAGGTCACCAGGGAGTAACTGCACTTGATGCAGCAAACAAGGATGTGTGGGATATTCAGTTGGAGAGTCACTACCTTATACACTATCCAAAATACTTCATATGCACAAAGTGAGATTGCACACACCAAGGATGAATTGACGGAAACCTGTAATCCAACCATTTTACGGTTAGGATCATAAGTTAAAGGTTCTTTAATGAATCAAGAGTCTTCACAGACCTCGAGAGAAGGTATTGATCTCAAATGCAAAATTCATCAAGATCATTATCTAACTCCCCATATGGAACATATCTGGATCCTGCGGGTAACGGGTCCGACATAGGTGCGGATCGGCAACTTGTGAACTATGATTCAGATTTTACCTGATGAGTTTAACAAGGTAATGTCTTCACAGACATTAGAAGGGAACTTTGATCTCAATACTAAATTTATAGATCATTGTTTACCTTCTCAGAATTCAAATCTGAAAACCCTAAAAAGGGAAAAATAGCAACTTGTAGATTATGACTCAGATTCGTCTGACGAGTCCAACGAGGATTTGGGATTTGCGAACTCCCATTGCACCACCACTGACCTCTCTTGAAGGGGCTATGGTGATTTTTCCTTGCAGGTACACTAACGGATGTTGGAGCTATGAGTGATATGAGTGAAACACCAGTGAGCAAGAGTGTAAACACAGAGAGAAGTGAGACACTCAACACAAATGAGTGGAGAGAAGAGTGAAACACTTGTGAGGTACACTAAACACTATCACACACTCACAGTGAGGAAGAAAATGAAACTTCCTTTCTAACAAAGCTCTATCAATTGATTTCAATGTACTCTAGCGATTGGTATAAATTGGTAACAATTTGGTATCAACTACTTTGTCAATTAGTTGGATGGAGGATTCCTCAACTAAGGGGGAGAAATATATTGAAAAAGATATATTCAAGCTTAAAGCTTACCTTAGTAGGAGATACTCAACTAAGGGGGAGAAGTATTGGGGTACAAGTAAAAGAAGAGTGAGTTAGAAAGGGGGAGCAGTAAAGACTGTGCTTAGGATGAGAAGCAAGTCGGGAGATATAAGGAGAATTACATCAAAATACTATTCTATTAGTCTTTCAATGTACTATATATAAAGGCTAAGTGGAAGAGTAGTAAATTCACCAGAAGTTATAGAAATGGTATTGATTCACAATTGTCTACATAGTAGGAACAACTGTTTTTCTTTAGTGAGAAAAGCTGTGTCAGAAAGGGGAAGTGATTGTAAATCAAGAACTGCTGATAATCACCAATGTAAGATGTGAAGGATTATCAGGCAGAGATATGAAGAATTAGAAATGAAGATGAGTTATCTATTGAAGATCAGTTCAGTGCTAGAGGAAGAATCATCTATCATTTCATCAACTGAAGATTCTGGAATTGTTAAATCTAAACCAGAGAAATTTTTTTTGTATTATTTACTTAGTTCTTAAAAGTTTTATCTTTTTCTTGTTTAAGTGAGTTAGTTGAGTTATCCTCTAGGTATTTGCTTGTTATTGTCTAACAAACAAATAGGGGGAGATTGAAAGGAATATGATGTAGCCTATTTGTATTTCGAGGATACAACTCAACTTGAACAAGATTGTAACAGTAAATAGTATATAGACTGTCACAAGAAATCTAAGATTATATTATCTGTCAGAAGAAAAAGATCAAGGTCAATCTACAGACTTGAGGAACTACTACATTGAAAGAAGCTCAGACATTTGATCAAGCCTCAGTGAAGTATTCGTTAAAGAAGTGGATTCATTTATAGTGACAGAGATTTCGACAGTGATAGAAACAGTACAGAAAGAATCAAAAAGAGAGATGAGAAAAGAAAAAGAACCAGATTTTAAAGTCAATATATGAAGAACAGTCATTGCGGTTAGTCACTCATGAACCAGACAGTACATCGAGTGTCAACATTAAACAGTGGTTATTCGTCATTAACTTCAGTGGTTCAAGTTATCAAGACTGGTATGTGAGAAAATCATTGTGTAAGCAACAGAAGTGCTAAATTAATTAACCACAAGGATTTTACCATCAAGTGGACTAGCTGTGAGGAAAAAGATTTATCACAAAGAAATGCAAAGTGATATATTCTTAATGCTGAAACTCTGGTTAGAATTGTTGTATTTTTTGTTAAGCAAAAAGAGTCCGGTTTCAGATCCTCAAGAGACCGTAGCTTACACCTGGACGGGTTATGAGAAAATAGAATTATCACAAGAAAATTGAAGGTGATATATTCTTAAAGCTGGAACCCCGGTTGGAATTGATATATTTTTTGTTAAGCAAAAGGAGTCCAGTTTTAGACGCTCAGGTAACCGCAGTTTAGAGTTTAAGAATAATTTTATATTAATAAATATTTTATTTATTTAGAAAATTATATTTATAAATATCTAATAATATTAGATATTTATTTTTATAATTTCTGGATTAAAATAATTATTTATTAATTAAAGATTATAAGTTGTGCGGGTTAAAAGGCATTTCTACGGAGCTCTACTAAATAGGCCCAGGTTGTAAAACATTTGATTTTAAATCAAATGTAACAAAGCAAGTGGCGTGGCTAGTTGTGTTAAGCAAATCAAAAGAAAACAAAAGTCTGTCACATGCTCAAAGTTGGTTGGCTTGGTATTTGGTGGGCTTGGTTTTATTAAAGGTCCAATTAATTGGATTAAAGAGTTCGGCTGTTGAAATTGTTATATTAGCAAAATAAGTGAATTGTTTTGTAGAGTAAAAAGAATTGTAAAAGAATTGCAAAGAAATCAAGAAGCTCAGCTGTTTGTCAAACCACGTGATTGCTGTCGGCCAGCTTCTTCTCACGCGCCATCCCTCCCGTGTTGTCCACGCGCCTGTTATAATTTAACACAAGCCACGCGTGTTCCTCACTTTGGCCTGCTGCGACTAGTCGTTATTCTACAAAGCTGAATCAGTTGATTAACTATTTTGATAGTTATACCGAATGTTATATCCGGCAAAAATGATTACTTGATTGTCATATCAGCTCAACTGATTGTTATACCGATTGTTATATTAATCCAAAAGAAAAATGAGACAGTCATATTAATTCAAATGATAGTCATACCGACTGTCATATTGAATTAATGGATTGTTATATTAGTACAAATGACAGTCATAATGAGCTGATTGGATAGTCATACCGATAGTCATATCAGTTCAAATCAGCAAATTGTATAAAAGATGCAGAAGACAGCAGCCAGAGAAAAAGAGAGACACGCACATAACATTTCATCCAGAAAATACAGCAGCCTCCATTTCTCTCTCTCTCAAGCAAGAACAAATTAATTCCTAGAAAATCAAGTTCATCTCCTTTGTAATATTTTATCCGGTGGAACTTGATTATTTGTGATTCTTGTACTACTAGCGAATTAAGTTTCCTAGTTCTTATCTTGATTTTTATTAACTAAATTAGAAAAGTTCATGTCGAATTTTCTAATTAGTTTTTATCAACTTGATAATTAATCTGTGCTGAAATTGTAACACCCATCAAGTTAATATATTGTTATATTCAACTTGAAATTTGTTTCAATTTATTCCGCTCAATTTTGTTTAAAATAAAATATTATTTGAAGAACAAATTTCGATAAATTGGTATAGATTGTATTCAACCCCCCCTTCTACAATATTATCGGACCTAACAATTGGTATCAGAGCCTATTGATTGATACACAAATCAAGATCCTATTTTTATTCAGTCAAAAATCCATTTCGAATTTTTAACTCACTTAAAAATTCATCATGTCTTCAAAAATTGGAACTGTTAAGATACCCATATTTGACAAGGAGAATTATGAACTATGGAAAAAGAAAATGATCCTTTTTCTACAAGTGGTCAATCCTAAATATTTAGGAATATTAAAAACTGGGCCAATAGTTCCTATGATTACTGAAGAGGAAATAATCGTGGAAGGAGTTGTTGTAGTTCCCGCAAGGACATATCCAAAGGACATTAGTGTTTATACAAATGATGACAAAGTGGATATTGCCCTTGATCTTAATGTACAATTAATTTTGGTGGAATCCCTAGATGCGATCATGTGCAACCATGTTGTTAACTGTAAAGATGCCAAGCATATCTGGGACACCATTATAACAATAAATGAGGGAACTAAGAAAGTCAGGGAAAATAGATTGGAAGCTAAGATTGTTCAACCTTACAGCTCTGAAGAGGAAGTGATTGTAGCAGAGTATGGGAAGACAGCTACAAGTCAGGGTTGTAGAGAATTTTATTCATCAGGGGAGCTGGAGCAGTTGGAGGATCAATCAATGGCACTGGTTGTAAGATAGTTTAATCATTTCAGATTTAGAAGAAATCCTAATTTCAGACTCAGGTCTACTGAGAACAGATTCCAGCAAGGAGGTTCATCCTCAAGTGGCACAAGGGTTGGCTACGAGACTGGAATGGTAGACAGAAGCAAGACCAGGTGCTTCAACTTTAATGAAATGGGACATTTTGCAACTGAGTGTCATCGACCTGAACAAGATGCAAGGAGAGAGTATGCATCTGGTAAGAAGAACAAAGACACGACCTATGTGGTACAAGGCAAAAGCTGGGATGACACAGACAGTGAAGATGACGAAGTTAGAAACTTTGCACTGGTGGCAAATGCTGAATCATCAACTTATTACACCACACCGGTAACTCTTACTGATGCTGAGTTAATTCATAGTTTACGTAATTGCTTGACTAATGCACAAAAAGGATACGATAGAATAAGTCTTGTTAACACTAAACTTGAAAATGAAGTGTTAGATTTAAAAAAGGTGCAGATTAATCAAGATAAGAATATAGAAGAAATAGCTAGACTTAACTACAAAGAAAAGGGTCTAGGAGAATACATGGTAAAACAAGTTGATAGGATTGCTGAACAAGAAACCAGGATTAGAGAACTTGAAACACAGATTAGAGCTTGTTATAATTCTGTTAAAGTTTCCAAAGAGTTTTTTAACAAACAATCTGTAGAACGAACAACAGGTATAGGGTATGGCTACAATGAAGCTGTTGGATCATTGGGCATAAATTCCCCTAACCCTGTTAGTGCTAAAGAAAGGGGAATACCACATGTACTCAAGAATGTTAAAGAACCTTTATTTAAAAAATCTGATGCTAGACCACCAGATATTCTTTCTATGGTTATTCAGGAAGAAATGAGAAATGAGGATAGTGCAAATGGCACAGTCTTTGTTAAGGATAAATGTGTTAAGGATAAATCTGTTAAGAACGCTAATCCAAAGAATGTTTCATCGAAGAAAGATGTCACAGTCTTTGTTAAGGCTAAATCTGTTGAGGACACTAATCCAGAAATTGTTTCATCCAAGAAAGATGTACCTAAAGTGCCAGTCAAGGTTGTTGAAACAACTAGTTCTTCTAAGACTGGATTAGGTGGTAATAAGTTGAAGCAGAACAATAACATGTCTAACATGAATACCATGCCTATCATTGATGCTAATCATAAAGCATGTGGTGTTGTCAACTGTATGTCTTGAGCTTTTAATGTGATGACTGCTTACTTTAATGGTAATCGTGCATGTGATAATAAGACTGCTCCTCGACAACATATGAACAGGAATAATGTTAGATCAAAGACTGTTAGTCCTCCTTATGTTAGAAGAGAGACATTTGTACCAAAGCCTAAACAAAATTTTATGAAGGCTGTTTACAAAGTCAAATGTCCAGTCAATGATATTGTTACTAAACAAACATGGATACCTAAACTGAAACAAAAGATTGTCAAATCCGTTTATAGGGTAAAATGTTTGCTGACTAATGGTGTTAAGATTAAGAATGTTGTTTTGCCTGACAAAGGCCAATACTTCAAGTATTCCGGACCCAATCAAATTTGGGTCCCAAAAAAGGTTTAACTGTTTTGGCATTGCAGGGTGTGTAACAGGTACATTGTGTTATGTGGATTCTGGACAGTGGATGTTCAAGGCATATGACCGAAGATAGAGCCCTGCTATCAAGAGTGGTGACGGTATCTGGCCAAGTGGTTTATCCCTTGGAGACAATAGCAAGGGTATGACCTAGGGTCAAGGCTATTCAATAGCTAAGGAATGTTGTCAGTAATAAAGCATCTTTTACAAGATGAAGAGCCTACTATTCGAGGATTAAGGAAAGAGAACTTATCTTTAGCTGACATGGAATCTCAGTCAAAGGTGAAGTCAACAAGGTCAAATCTAAAGCTTCATCAGACAAGAGTTCAGCTATGACATAAGGAGCTCTCTCACCTGAATGTCATATCAAGAGATTCTTTCCTGGAAATCGAATCAGTAAAGAAGACCGCCTCATCTGGAATTAAAGTAAAATAAAATTATGAGGCATGTCATAAAGGGAAGTCAAAACGAATCACAAAGAAGTTCTACATCAAATAAAAATATACTTAAGTGGTGATGACTGATGACTTCTCTCCACAAACAAGTTGTTGTTCAAACAATCTCAAGACAAGACACCACTGATGGTTATTGATCATATCTAGAAGTGTGTCAGGAAGCAAAATTGACTATGACAACTTGGAGACCAGATTACAGGACCTATCAATTAGTGTTCTGGATGATTTCTACACCTTCAAGAGTATTAATGCTGAAGCAGTCAATAGTTTGCTACTGACATGATTAAACCCTGATCAGTAAGAAATATAGGAAGACCCCACAAGTATGAAGGAAATTGTTTTGCAATATTAAATTGAAAGTGAGCATCCTAGCAATCAGCTAATGCTCAAGAGGTTAATTTCCTTGGTTACTTGGTGGAGTCAACAGCCTACAGGGTGATTGTTATTAATCAACAGAAGGTGATTGAAAGTCTTAGTGATGTTCATCGACTTCTAGCTCCCAGCTGTCAATGGTAATGATGATTCAGATCCAAGCAATGTCAACATTGAGAATCTTCATGTAAACCCAGCAACAGCTTAGGGGGAGCAAAAGAAGGATCATCTGGTCAACTCAACACCACACTGAAAGTCAAAGGACACTATGAGAACATGTCTGCCAAGACAAAGAGTGTTGACTCAATTAACTCTTTGTTCTAGTTCTTAGTGTTTCTAATGGTGGAAGTAAAAGACTAACAGAGCTTCAAGTACTAATGATTATTTCTTTAGTCTTCTTTTAGAAGAAACTAAGAAATCTACAAAAGCTCTGAAAGATCCAGGTTGAGTGATTGCAATGCAAGATGATCTCAATCAGTACAAAAGGCAGATTGAAGGGAAGCTGGTATCTAGACCTAACAACAAGGCTGTATTTGGTATAAGGATAACCAGAAGTCTACCTGGATGATGTCAAGGCATTGTTATGAGGGACAAAGCCAAACTGGATGCTAGGTTACAATTTGATCAAACAGTATATTTGACAAGAAGCACCAGTGACAAGACTTGAGGATATCAGGCACCTGCTGCACATTCAAGATTATAATGGACATCTAGACCTAATGAATCTGGATGCTAGAGGAATGTGAACAAGTGCACTCCTGGTTGGTGAGATAATTGAAGATCTCTACAGGTTAGTATAAACTGGTATCATCACTCAAGCAAGCATGGAAGACATGGTATGACACCCTAACTATAATTTAATATTTGGTATCAATCTTTAACAGTTGGTATCTTTTAATAATTGGTGTCATATTCATAGAACTCTCTACATATTTAGGCACAAACATAAATGATATATATGTGCAATGATATCTTGATTATATTATATATTGGTCTACTAGCTATAAATTGGTATCAAGATATTTGTTGTTTTGTTGTTGGTAAAGTTGAAATTCTTTTGATTTGCTTTAGTAAGCCAAAAGAATGATGACAATAAAAGTAAGTCAAGGATCTTTTGTTTCTATTCAGAAGATTCTAGACCTGTTAAGACTACCTACCAACAAACCACTGTAGCTGGCTTTTGACCTGTTAGTTTGGATCTAACAAGTTGGTAATCAAAAATCTTAAGATGGACCCGGATCTGAGGAAATGGTACTCTAGAGATATTTGACCCAACAAGTTCAGGATCTACTAATTAGGACCTAATCAGGCTATAGAGGAATCATCAGCTCATTATCTTATTCAATTGCTAATAGATCACTTACACACATATTTTATTCTCAATTATGCAAATGTGCATGGTCTCAAGTGGATTCTTGAGAATCTATTCTTGTAGTTATTACACTTGATTTTCAGATGTCTTAAGTTGGACCCAAATCTAAGGAGATGGTACCCTAGAGACATCAGTTCTGACATGTTTTGCTGCATAGAGACAGATCAAACTATATTCTTTACCCACTATCTTAAAACCCGTGTTTTTAGTCAAATGAGAAAAGCTTTGAGAGACGTAGGGAGTACATTTTTTAGGAAAAAATGTATATGGGGAGTTTAACATTCATTTTTTTACAAAAATAAGTTACTTATTTCAGAAAAAAGTACATATTTTCTAACTTTTTTCAAGAATAAGTAACTTATTTCTGAAACAGGAACCATGATGAATCATACACAACACCCTATTTTTCCCCCCACATAATATTTTCGTAAATCCAAGTAGTGGACAAAGTAGCGAAAGCTAACCACTATGGGTTGAAAGTAACGATTTTTAAATTCTTGTTCGTAGTTTTAATTCGTAATTTTGCCCCTGCCGCTCATGTTTTGTCTGAAATTTCCTAACCCCGCCCATATTTTTGCTCTGTGTCTTCGCTACCGATTGAATGGTCTGGTGAAGTGTTCGGATTGCGGCGACGTGGGCGGTTTGCAATTCACGTAATTGGTAATATATCTTGTTTTTTCAACTTGTTTTATGCAATTTTGTTTTCTAAAGTTAGTGTATCTTAGTAGTGGCAGAGCCAGATATCACCGCTAGGCCAAACCTCCAGTCTCAAAAAAGATCCGTAGATGTCAGGAGCAGGTAATGGACGAAGACAAAGCAAAATTAACCGGAGAAGAAATCGGGATTCAAAAGGATGATAAAGGAATTCTCAGATTTTCTTCACGTATATGGGTACCTAATGTCGCGGAACTGAAGGATGAAATCTTGCGGGACGCACACAACTCCAGGTATTCTATTCACCCTGGCAGTACCAAGATGTATAGAGATTTGAAGCAACACTTTTGGTGGACAGGTCTTCAACCCTTGGGATGTCTCCCTCGTGCCACGGTAATGTCTGCATTTCAACAATGCATGTCACCGGTGAGGGGCGGCACCGGGGCGGCGATGGTGGCCGGCAGGACCGCAGTCGCGGTGGGGGAAAGAAGAAGAAGAAGGGGGAAGGGGCTGTACTACTGTGGTGGCAGTGGTGATGCAGGAGAGAGAGAGAGAGGGAGGAAGAAAGATTTTGCGGAAGAGTGAATCGAAAAGGTATTCCCTTTTCGTTTATTTTATTATTTTTCGATGTAATTATTTAATTCTCATTTTAGATTAAATTATGATAATATTGTTGTAACCAACATTCAGAAGGAATCCCCTGCTCTCATGCTGATGGTGAACAAAGGAGGTGCCAAAGGGAAAAGAAAGTGGAAAGGCAATAAGAAGAGGATTGTATCCAAATCTGCTGCCAATCCTAATTCTGCTCCCAAGAAGGCTACCAAGCCTAAAGGAGGTGTCGAAAAGGGTGATTGTCACCACTGTGGTAAACCGGGACACTGGAGGAGAAATTATCATGCTTATTTGGAAGAGTTGAAGAAGAAGAAGGC
Source organism: Saposhnikovia divaricata (assembly GCA_036435485.1). Taxonomy (NCBI): domain Eukaryota; kingdom Viridiplantae; phylum Streptophyta; class Magnoliopsida; order Apiales; family Apiaceae; genus Saposhnikovia; species Saposhnikovia divaricata. The sequence continues at coordinate 67,186,893 of CM071598.1, forward strand.
TGTTGGGCAGACTTCTGATTGGGGAGTTCTTAATCGTTGTTTTCTTGAGAAAGTTAAATTTTTTGGCAAGGAAAATTTGAATAAATTATGCTAATCGACGCAACAATGAGTATACTGTTACTATAAAAGAATAAACTTACATGTTGTTTATGACCTTAAAAGGATGCATATAATTTATATTCGTCTCGGTGTTAAATTACATACAAACAATAATGGAGACCATGGGATTTAATTCCTAATTAATTCCCTCACCCACTTTCTCATTTGTCAAGAATGACGCTCTAAAGACACTATAGATTAAGGAGTCATTTGTTAACTTCTTAATAGGCTTAACTTAACTTAATAACAGGCTTTTGCATAATTAATATCGTTTGTTTTGTATTTTTAGCTTCTGAATATGTTCGGATTAGCTTAGCGCTTAAGATTCAATATTCTAACTCAACCATTAAGATAGGAGGAACTGAGTATCTGACAATGTGATTGTGCTCCGTTCTTTATTGTTGCAATTCGGTCTCTTGTTTTTTATTTTATTTTTTTCATTTTGTTAATACTAATTTCATAAAATTTATATATATGCAAAAGTGTATAGTTAGGATATTTCTTATTACTAAGCTACGACTTTTAACCCTCTCAAAACCAGCAGCAAAAAATGGATCCATCAAATTCAGATGGTTTACAAGGTGTAAAATCTAACGATGTAAAACTCTTGGAACCACATCCACCGAAATTTAAGCAGTATGGAAGGCGGAAGAAGCTGAAATCCATGACTAAGGACAAGGAAATCCAAGATGTGACTGCTGAACTCGAACAGAAGACAAAACAACTTGATCTTTCAGATCTAGATAAATTGTCCCAACCATTTTCTGCTGAAAGTCAGCAACAATTGGAATTTTGCAAAGAGAAACAAATACCTGAATCTAGACAGCAGGTAACATCCACTTATAACAATGTAGGTATGGATACAAAGCAGCAGCATGTACTCGAACAGCACGATAAATCAGTTTCAAATAATCCTGTTGAGCAACAAGGGGCAAAAAAGGTAGGCCAAGTGGTACGTCGTAGTCAAAGGCTTGCTAAACCTACACAGAATTAGATTAATATTATCTTATTCCAGTAGTACTTGTAAAACTTGGGATTTATAACCAAGGGAAGCAACTCTTTTGTAAGCTAAGAAAATAGATACATTTGCTTACGGTTTTTGTTGAATATCCTTAGAAAGCAAAGAGTTGTAAAAACATAAGCTGTGTACTTTTGTATCACAGAGTTTTCTTTGAATAAAAGCTTCAGGTGGTGCATTTAACCACCTGATTTTTATGTGTTTGTGCGTTAATCTTTCTACAGCAATTATCTACGTATAGATTTCTGGAGTTCTTAAAAGGATTCTGTTGCACAGTACGTATTTTCTGTTAGGCATGTGGACACCTATTCTGAAACAGTCCAAAGCTGAGACTGCATTAACATCAAGAACACTTGCTACCTTGCCTTGAGAAAGCCTCTGGGTTGGATTTTGATATTCATTAGCAGCCATCATCTCAATAAGAAGTCTCTTGCTGATTTTTTCATTTATCCAGCCACTTGGACACTTTGAGCTCCAGGCGCATGCTTCTGCTGTTTCACGCGCTCCAGGCGCACGGTTACGCGCTCCAGGCGCGTAAACTTCCTACCGAAACTGATTTTCCTCCATTTTCTTCGTTTTTGAGCCGTTTTCTTCCGTTCTTTTTGCCATTGCTTCCATAGTCAATTAACTTTACTTGGAACCATCATAAAATCTCAGTGCTTGACTCCAAACTTCATTCCATTTGCACAAATCAACTTCAAATTTGACGGAAGCGGCAACCCTAATCGACATTCTTGCAAACCTGCACATTTAAACAAAACACATCAAAAATACCAAAAACTTAAGTCCAAGTACACCAATTGGTTCTAGATCTATTCCTTGTAGGAATCAGTTTCCATATCGAATTGGATGCCTTGGTGGCTAAGTCTGATCTGAATATCCTTTAGAATTCCAGAATTAACTTCAAAGTTGGAAGTGCTTGTTGTATCTTCAGACTCAGATGCAGAAATAATTAGGAAGACCCAACTTCGAGGAGATGGCTACAGCAGTTGCTCGTTAAAGTACAAGGGCCTCGTGTTGCATTGCAAGCAGGTGGAGGATTTGAGCATATGATGGTAAACTGATTTTGGTATCTTTGTTAGCATACTAATATGAATATTAAACATTTCAGTAGATAGTTGTTCAATTATATCCTTATATTCAGAAAAGACATGTCTATGGTAGTGAGAGAGGATTATAGAGTCTGTATGCCTTGCTCATTTTGTCATATCCTGTAAAGATGCACTTCTTGCCGTTATTATCCAGCTTCTTCCTTTTCTGATCAGGAACATGGGCATATGCAATACACCCGAAAATTCTGAGATGCCCAACTGATGGTTTACTTGAGTTGTACGAAAGCAGGAGAACACAAGGAATCAATTTCATCTCCAACAACTCTGTGAAACACTCAAGGACTAAGCAACTTGCATAAGGTATCAATTATTTCGAGAGCATGTCTTTAATTAAGAACAACTTGCAGACACGTTTGCTGAATCACTTGATGAAATTAATTTTTCAAGATTGGTTTGTGAACTTGGGATTTTATTAATGCTATATGATTTGTATATCCCATCTGTTAAGTAATTCTTGAATAAGTTCACAAGTATTCAATTGTCTATATTGAAAGGACATGTGAACTTATTTACATCCAGACCTCACGCTGAGAATTATCTGTTGAATGATTGCCATGTGTATAATTGCAATATATTTTAGTGGTGATTATTTAAGGATAATTTAAATACTTAAATGCTAAAATCTAACTCATAAAGATTTAGTATTTAATTATTTAATTATTTATTTTGATTTATATGGGTTACGGACTTGAAGCAATTCAATTTAGTATTTGCTCTGTACCTTATATTTATTAAAATAAATAAACAACATAACTAATTTGGACCTAATCTGTATTTGTCTTCAATTAGTTGTGAGATGTTAATTCTAGTGAATTTTATCAATGCTCCATTTTCAGAAATTCACTATAATTAATATCATGGTTCTAACAATTGGTTGTATTAAAATTTTGACTTATATCAGTTAATGATATTTAGTTAGAATTCTATTTACTAACTAATTGTGAGATGTATTGGTATGTGTGAAATTACTTAGAACTCCTCTAAGTAATCATTGTTATATCTTTTACAATTCACTCATATTATTATACATGGTATAAAAATTCTTTAAGTAGAACTATGGATATTGAAATATCTAAAGTTACCATAGTTCAATTACTTTGAATAATTTTTATGCTTATTTGCAAAATTCTAATCACTTTGATAATAAATGTTATATACTATGGATCAAGGTGTATTGGACTTAGAAAATTATTTCTAAGATTGTCTACCAACAAACAGTTGTAAGGAGTTAACAATTGTTGTTATCGAGGAGTTGCCTTGAAGTCATAAGATAAAAATGTTAATGATGATAATTATCCAAGTGATAGTGGTAGAAACAATTTTGTTATTGGCAATACCAATGTCACTGGAAAATAATCATCAAGTCATTCTCGCAATAACTCGAGGGAAGTAAACAAAGGATTCAATAGTCAAACACAACATCACAATGAAGAACAAGGCGATTCATCAAGATCAAATTTTCTCAAACAGTCTGTTTGGAATAGAGCTGATCATTGGTGATCCAGATGTTGGAGTAAGAACCAAAAAGGGCATCTCAGAATAAAGGTATAGAATCTAAGGAATCTGAGAAAGCACTTGCGAATCTAGAACAACAAGAAACGTGGAAGTTGGTGCCAAGGTTTGAGCACCAAGTAACTGGTATGACATTCTTTTTGAATTCTATCTTATCATCTTTCTAAAAAGAATTGTCATAATCATTCGAATGTGTTAATCCATGTTTCTTTATTTTAGAATAATAATTTTCTCTAAAAATATTTTTCTCTAATTCTCTAGTTAGAATTTTTGAGGAAGCTATTTTTGTTGAAAATTTCATTATTTTAAAATAGCTGACATATTTATGATAGTTTATTAAATCATATTTTCTCTCTAAATAATTTTCTAGTAGAAAGTTGTTTTGTCAGAAAATATATGGATTTGCTAACCTATTATAAATACTCTTGTATATACTTAATGTTTTTGTACATGTATTGTAATTTTTGAATGTTAATCTTATTTAACATGTTTTGTAGTGTTTGTCTTTTTATTTTAGTCTTATGTCTGTTTATAGGTTAAGCTATGTAAATTATTAATTTATGTATATTTTTATTTTATTCGAATTTTTCTTTTCTTTCAATTTCTAGTTTATATAATTATTATGTATATTATTTCTTATTTTTGTATATTCTGTTTCATGTGTATATAAATAGTTTGTATAGTTTTTACAGTTTAGTCACTATACTTGCAAAACTTACAAATAGGTCACTGTACTTGGTTCTTTTGTTGTTCTTCTTCTTAACACACACAAAACCTGCAGTTTAAGTATAAATATTTGTTTTTTGATTGCTGTTAACAGATCTTCGTGTTAAGGACTTAACAATTGACCAATGTTGGTATCATGATTGGTATATGTCAATTCAATTGTTTAGGAACTAATGTTTGATTTTCAGGATCTAACAGTTGGAAGACAAGACCTATCAACTGCTAACCATTTCTAATAGTTGGTATTTATCTTACAGGACCTAAAAACATGATAAAATAGTTTTGTTTGTATTGGTTTAAACATTAACTTACATTAATTCGATTAATTTTTATTAATTGAATTTTTGTCCTTGTTTTTGTTTTGTAAAACCGGCTCAAGATCTATATCTTCCTAAATTCAAAATATCTTTCTACAGCTGTGATTGCTTACATTGTAAATCTTTTAAAATCAAAACTGTACATCATTTATCTTAAGATAAAATGCAATATTTTCTTAGAAAATTTTTCAAATGTTAAAAAAAATGCATTCTATCTCTATATTGCTCATATTCTGTGATGCAGGTTCATCTACATGAAATTTTGTATTCTCACATGTTTAGTCATAAGGTTGTAAACCCAACAACTTTTATCCCAGACTATAATCAAACTCAAACACATTCTATCTTACCCCCTAAATGGAAGTAACCTATCAGACTAGAGGTCACCAGGGAGTAACTGCACTTGATGCAGCAAACAAGGATGTGTGGGATATGCAGTTGGAGAGTCACTACCTTATACACTATCCAAAATACTTCATATGCACAAAGTGAGATTGCACACACCAAGGATGAATTGACGGAAACCTGTAATCCAACCATTTTACGGTTAGGATCATAAGTTAAAGGTTCTTTAATGAATCAAGAGTCTTCACAGACCTCGAGAGAAGGTATTGATCTCAAATGCAAAATTCATCAAGATCATTATCTAACTCCCCATATGGAACATATCTGGATCCTGCGGGTAACGGGTCCGACATAGGTGCGGATCGGCAACTTATGAACTATGATTCAGATTTTACCTGATGAGTTTAACAAGGTAATGTCTTCACAGACATTAGAAGGGAACTTTGATCTCAATACTAAATTTATAGATCATTGTTTACCTTCTCAGAATTCAAATCTGAAAACCCTAAAAAGGGAAAAATAGCAACTTGTAGATTATGACTCAGATTCGTCTGACGAGTCCAACGAGGATTTGGGATTTGCGAACTCCCATTGCACCACCACTGACCTCTCTTGAAGGGGCTATGGTGATTTTTCCTTGCAGGTACACTAACGGATGTTGGAGCTATGAGTGATATGAGTGAAACACCAGTGAGCAAGAGTGTAAACACAGAGAGAAGTGAGACACTCAACACAAATGAGTGGAGAGAAGAGTGAAACACTTGTGAGGTACACTAAACACTATCACACACTCACAGTGAGGAAGAAAATGAAACTTCCTTTCTAACAAAGCTCTATCAATTGATTTCAATGTACTCTAGCGATTGGTATAAATTGGTAACAATTTGGTATCAACTACTTTGTCAATTAGTTGAATGGAGGATTCCTCAACTAAGGGGGAGAAATATATTGAAAAAGATATATTCAAGCTTAAAGCTTACCTTAGTAGGAGATACTCAACTAAGGGGGAGAAGTATTGGGGTACAAGTAAAAGAAGAGTGAGTTAGAAAGGGGGAGCAGTAAAGACTGTGCTTAGGATGAAAAGCAAGTCGGGAGATATAAGGAGAATTACATCAAAATACTATTCTATTAGTCTTTCAATGTACTATATATAAAGGCTAAGTGGAAGAGTAGTAAATTCACCAGAAGTTATAGAAATGGTATTGATTCACAATTGTCTACATAGTAGGAACAACTGTTTTTCTTTAGTGAGAAAAGCTGTGTCAGAAAGGGGAAGTGATTGTAAATTAAGAACTGCTGATAATCACCAATGTAAGATGTGAAGGATTATCAGGCAGAGATATGAAGAATCAGAAATGAAGATGAGTTATCTATTGAAGATCAGTTCAGTGCTAGAGGAACAATCATCTATCATTTCATCAACTGAAGATTCTGGAATTGTTAAATCTAAACCAGAGAAATTTTTTTTGTATTATTTACTTAGTTCTTAAAAGTTTTATCTTTTTCTTGTTTAAGTGAGTTAGTTGAGTTATCCTCTAGGTATTTGCTTGTTATTGTCTAACAAACAAATAGGGGGAGATTGAAAGGAATATGATGTAGCCGATTTGTATTTCGAGGATACAACTCAACTTGAACAAGATTGTAACAGTAAATAGTATATAGACTGTCACAAGAAATCTAAGATTATATTATCTGTCAGAAGAAAAAGATCAAGGTCAATCTACAGACTTGAGGAACTACTACATTGAAAGAAGCTCAGACATTTGATCAAGCCTCAGTGAAGTATTCGTTAAAGAAGTGGATTCATTTATAGTGACAGAGATTTCGACAGTGATAGAAACAGTACCGAAAGAATCAAAAAGAGAGATGAGAAAAGAAAAAGAACCAGATTTTAAAGTCAATATATGAAGAACAGTCATTGCGGTTAGTCACTCATGAACCAGACAGTACATCGAGTGTCAACATTAAACAGTGGTTATTCGTCATTAACTTCAGTGGTTCAAGTTATCAAGACTGGTATGTGAGAAAATCATTGTGTAAGCAACAGAAGTGCTAAATTAATTAACCACAAGGATTTTACCATCAAGTGGACTAGCTGTGAGGAAAAAGATTTATCACAAAGAAATGCAAAGTGATATATTCTTAATGCTGAAACTCTGGTTAGAATTGTTGTATTTTTTGTTAAGCAAAAAGAGTCCGGTTTCAGATCCGCAAGAGACCGTAGCTTACACCTGGACGAGTTATGAGAAAATAGAATTATCACAAGAAAATTGAAGGTGATATATTCTTAAAGCTGGAACCCCGGTTGGAATTGATATATTTTTTGTTAAGCAAAAGGAGTCCAGTTTTAGACGCTCAGGTAACCGCAGTTTAGAGTTTAAGAATAATTTTATATTAATAAATATTTTATTTATTTAGAAAATTATATTTATAAATATCTAATAATATTAGATATTTATTTTTATAATTTCTGGATTAAAATAATTATTTATTAATTAAAGATTATAAGCTGTGCGGGTTAAAAGGCATTTCTACGGAGCTCTACCAAATAGGCCCAGGTTGTAAAACATTTGATTTTAAATCAAATGTAACAAAGCAAGTGGCGTGGCTAGTTGTGTTAAGAAAATCAAAAGAAAACAAAAGTCTGTCACATGCTCAAAGTTGGTTGGCTTGGTATTTGGTGGGCTTGGTTTTATTAAAAGTCCAATTAATTGGACTAAAGAGTTCGGCTGTTGAAATTGTTATATTAGCAAAATAAGTGAATTGTTTTGTAGAGTAAAAAGAATTGTAAAAGAATTGCAAAGAAATCAAGAAGCTCAGCTGTTTGTCAAACCACGTGATTGCTGTCGGCCAGCTTCTTCTCACGCGCCATCCCTCGCGTGTTGTCCACGCGCCTGTTACAATTTAACACAAGCCACGCGTGTTCCTCACTTTGGCCTGCTGCGACTACTCGTTATTCTACAAAGCTGAATCAGTTGATTAACTATTTTGATAGTTATACCGAATGTTATATCCGGCAAAAATGATTATTTGATTGTCATATCAGCTCAACTGATTGTTATACCGATTGTTATATTAAGCCAAAAGAAAAATGAGACAGTCATATTAATTCAAATGATAGTCATACCGACTGTCATATTGAATTAATGGATTGTTATATTAGTACAAATGACAGTCATAATGAGCTGATTGGATAGTCATACCGATAGTCATATCAGTTCAAATCAGCAAATTGTATAAAAGATGCAGAAGACAGCAGCCAGAGAAAAAGAGAGACACGCACATAACATTTCATCCAGAAAATACAGCAGCCTCCATTTCTCTCTCTCTCAAGCAGAACAAATTAATTCCTAGAAAATCAAGTTCATCTCCTTTGTAATATTTTATCCGGTGGAACTTGATTATTTGTGATTCTTGTACTACTAGCGAATTAAGTTTCCTAGTTCTTATCTTGATTTTTATTAACTAAATTAGAAAAGTTCATGTCGAATTTTCTAATTAGTTTTTATCAACTTGATAATTAATCTGTACTGAAATTGTAACACCCATCAAGTTAATATATTGTTATATTCAACTTGAAATTTGTTTCAATTTATTCCGCTCAAATTTGTTTAAAATAAAATATTATTTGAAGAACAAATTTCGGTAAATTGGTATAGATTGTATTCAACCCCCCCTTCTACAATCTTATCGGACCTAACAACCATTCCTAAGTTCAGAGTACAGACTCTTGTTGTTCTCCCCTTTCTGCTCAATTAGTTCCAAGATAGCATCAATCTCAGTGAATTTTAGGACTTTCAAGGTGTCATAAGATAGATGCCATATTTTGCCATTTGACACCATCATAATCTCCTTGAGATAGATTTGATTTAGCTGGCATCACTGTCAGATATTTGATTTGTTCTTTAAGACTTCTTCTGTACAACAGTGTATCTCCTCTAACCTTTGCCTTAGAGACTTGTAGAAACTTCAAGAAGGCATCATCATGATAGATCTCTGAGTTTGCTACTTCTATCATCTTGGCCTCTATAACTACACTAACTTCAAGTGGCTGATCATCTTCATGTCTAGATGTTTGGACTAGATCACCTGGCATGGAACCTGCCACCACTGTAGTAGTGACAATTTGCTTTTGGCCACTTGGAGTAGTGATGTGCACAGGTGGTAGAGTAACAACTGGCAGAAAAGATGGAGGTTCATCAGTTTTAGCTTTCCCTTTGCCTTGAACATGAGTTGTAGTTTTTGAACCTTGACCACCCTCAGTGATGACAATACCTTTCTCCTTAGGTTTCTCCCCCTTAGGTTTTGAGTTCCTTAAGGTCCTCTTCTCCCCCTTAGGCTTGTTGTCAGGCACAGAGGCTTTGGTAGGGGCCTTTGGGTTGGAAGAGGTGGGATTGATAGATTTATCAGGAAGAGGGAGTCTCATGTGCTTCATCATAGCAGACAACATCAGTTGTTGGTGAAGAAGAACCTCAGCTGTGGTGGTACTTGAATGTCCAACTTTTCAGTAAGAATTACAACTGTGTTTGTAAGATGAGCATTTGACTGTTTGAGAGAGGTCACTTCTTTCTTCAGAGCATCCACCTTGTTGAATAACTCAGTAGATTTAAAACCAGATAGTGATTGTTCCTTGAGCCTCAATACCTCAAATTTGGTCATTTCATGAACAGGGACTTCAGTCACCAACTTATCTCCATATTGATTTGCAAACAGAGTCCTTAGCATGGCATTGGCATCAGTTGTCTGACCAGATAGATTTTGAAATTGAGTTGCTAGATTACTGACAGTTCCATGAAGCAAAGCCAAGCCATTGTCCATATTGGTGCAGGTAGATTTGCAGTCTTGTATAGTTTTGAGGACAGGATCTAGAGTGGGAAACTTGGCAGCAATTTCTCTTTTTATTTCACTTACTTCCTTGGCTGTTGCATCACATACTTTATTGATTTCTGTTTTAACTCCCTTCCCAAGATAGTGAGTAGCCTTGAGGAATCCCTTGTAAGAATCATTTATAGCCTCATACACTTCACCAGGAGTCAGAGATTTGGCATTAGATCCCAGTGAAGTGATGTATTCCTCTCTTAGGTATTGAAGAGCTTCATTGAGAGTAATGTCATACTTTCCTTGCAGCCAGGCATCTACATTGCCATCTCTCTCAGATTTATCTGCTATTTTCTCCTTTTGCATCTCCACATCATCTCTGTGACACAGTAGAATGGCTTCATAGTCTGGATTTGATATGTTTGATGTGACCAGGTTTTGGGCTATTTTAACAAACTCAGGAATCTGATCCACAACTAAGCTTTGAAGTGCTTCAACCGTCAATTATGGTGGAGCAGACCTTGATCCTGAAGCACTGTCATGTTGCACAGGCTTCAGCCATTGTGACAAAAAGTCAGAGCTAGAGCTAGGCAAGCCAGACTCCTCAGATACTGATGTAACTTCTGTAACCGGATGGATTGACTCTACTACTGTTGTCTCCACAGGAGTGGGATGAGTTACAACAGTAGTTGACACAAGCACAGAGTCTCTAGTGAAAACTAGTGAACCCTCTGTGTTTGTGATGGTGTCATCAGGATATGCCCCAGCTTGCATTCCCTCACCATCTAAATGTTGTTCCTGGGTGGTGAGCAAAGTGTCATGCACTAAGTCACTTGAGGCCATTGGCTCACCAAGAGAAGAGAATTCTTAGTGATCAATGCCTTGCTCCTCAATTGCTTGAGTTGCAGGCTCCAAAGAAATTTCAGTGATAGATTCTGGAAGAGAAGTGTCTTGTAGATTTGATTTTGGCAACTCCCTCTGAGAAATAGAGGGAGTTTCAAGTGTGATGTGCTCTCCACTCAGTGTTGTGCTAGCCTTATCACTCCCAGGTGCTGATTCATTACAAGTAGATGCATTGGGGAGGATGCTTGATTCTATAGATGCACCCCGTTGAGAGGATACATCTAGTGAGCTGTTTGCCCCTGATTTTACAACTTCAGCCATTTGTGTGACTGAAGAGGTGGCTTTAGATTTCTTCTTCTTTGGTCTCTGTAAGGGTGACTCAGGTTCCTCACTTTCTAGACCTAATTCTATAGCCAATGCTGCTTCTATCAAGATATTCAAGGGTTCAGATTCGATCTGTTTTCTCTTCTTCTTCTCCTCTTTACTAACACCATCCTGTTGAGAGGATGATGTAGGTGGCTCTGTGTTTGGTACAGCGTTTGGTTGAGGGAGTTGGTTAGCAGGCCCTGCATTAGCATTTTGTTCTACTTGCTTGGGCTGTGCTAACTCAGACTTAAAGGTAAATGTTGGCATGTTGTGGGGGTAAGACTCAAATAAACTCTGCATATGAGGAGTTATTTCAAGTCTCAAATCCACATCATTCTTATTCTCCAAGTTACCAAAAATGAGTTTGGTCATGGATTTCGGATAGCCTATTCTATTTCTATCTATCCCAGGCAATTTAATCAGTTTATTATCTACAAAATTAAGAGCAGATTGAATAAAATGAGGGAAGAAAATTTCAATACCTCTCTTGGTTGAGTTCTTACCAAGTCTCCCATATAGCTCCTGCATAATTAGATTACCCACATTGATTTTCCTATCATATGCCAGGGAGTATGCAATTTGTTGTGCAGGTGCACTGATTTGATCAAAACTTGACTTTCTAGCAGTGAACACTTGTAGCAGTGTGGCGAACACAAAACTCCATTCCATTCTAAGACACTTCTGGTTCATTTTTCCAATCTTGATTGTATCAGCATATCTGATAAAGTCGAAGAATGTAATCAAATCATCATCAGATACCAGAGGGTGATACAGGTCTTGATGAAGTCCTAGTGCTTGATTCATATCCTCTGTAGTGATAGTAACCTCTTTCTCTTGTATTTTACAGTAGATAATATAAGAGGTTACTGCATTTTTGAGAGCAACAACTTCCATAGTGGCTGTCCTCCAAAACTGTTCTAGAAGATCTAGGTACAGAGTTGGGTTGGCTGAGAGTGCATCCTTGATGTATGACTCAGACATCCAGCAAACGAAGCGCTTGGAATTAGCATTGGGTGCTTCCACATCACTAGTAATAGGAATGAAGTTGGTGTGGGTAGGAATTGTGAGTTGGGTATTTGCCATTGTCACACAGAGAGACGAGAGAAAAGAATGAAGGTTGAAGAAGAAATTTATCTTTTGAAGTTAGGGTTTTCAGAGGTTTTGGAACTTTAGATGCTTGAAAAATCGAATGAAATGAAATGAATAGATTTAAAATTGTATAAGTATGAAGTACTTGAATTATCGATTAGATATATGTTTTGTATCAACAAGTCAGGCATTCGAGAAGTAGAAATCAACTATTCGATAAGTCAAGAAAGGCTTAATTGATATCTCAAGTAGTTTGTAACTCACAGCTGGCAATTATCTAACTTAGAAATAATTCCAAATTAAATAAAATATGTTTTTATGAGTGATTTAAAATTCTGAATAAAAATCCAAAAATGGTTAAGATTCAGCGAAAATTTAGCCTTTTCAAATGATTCGACAACTCAAATGTTCTATTCGAGAACTCAGTCATTAGAGAACTCAAATTTCCTATTCGAGAAGTCAAGCAAGTCTCTGTTCGATTTCTCTAAAATGCACTATTCGAGAACTCAAGAGTGTTCCAAATAGACTTGTTAGAGAAGTCAACCATAGACATGAAAGTCATTAGAGAAGTCTGACTTATCGAGCTATACTTTCCACTTATAAAATTTAATTTTCACTATCTTTTCAAAATTCACCAGAATTATTCAATGAAGAATATTCTAACAAATTAAATAGTGATAATCTTAAAATTTCATAGAAATTTCAAGCTAATTCGAATATGATTTTCAACATATGCAACAAATCTGAAATATTTATAAATCATATTTCAGCCAACACTTACTTCAAAAATATTGAGAATTTAGATAAAGTAAGTGTTTACTGCTGCAACAATCTAGTTGATATTTTTACTTAGCCAGATCTGAAGAATTCAGCATTCCAATCTCACTAACCAACCTTGTGAAGGTGGCTTCATCCAATGGCTTAGTGAATATATCAGCTAATTGTTTATCTGTGGAGACATAATGCAACTCAATAGTTCCATTAGTTGCATGCTCCGTAATAAAATGATATCTGATGTCAATGTGCTTTGTCCTAGAATGATTGACATGATTGGCAACTATAAAGATTGCACTTGTGTTGTCACACATGATTGGAATTCTTTCCAACACAAGTCCATAATCTCTAAGCTGATTTCTAATCCAAAGCACTTGAGCACAACAACTTCCAGCAGCTATGTATTCAGCCTCAGCTGTGGAAGTTGACACAGATTGTTGTTTCTTGCTGTACCAAGAGACTAACCTTTGTCCAAGAAACTGGCAGCTACTTGAGGTGCTTTTCCTATCCACTTTGCATCCAGCATAATCAGCATCAGAATAACCAACCAGATTGAACCCTGTGTCCTTAGGATACCATAAACCCAAGTTTGTAGTACCCTTCAGATATTTAAAAATCCTTTTTATTGCAATCAAATGTGACTCTTTTGGATTTGATTGAATCCTTGCACACAGACATGTAGCAAACATGATGTCTGGCCTACTTGTAGTGAGATAGAGTAGAGAACCAACCATGCCTCTGTAGACTGAGATATCTACTCTCTTGCCTTTGACATCTTCATCCAATTTGGTGGCAGTGGCCATGAGTGTCTTTGCAGGTGAGCAGTCTTCTAAGTCAAACTTCTTCAATAAATCCTTGATATACTTGGTTTGACTGATGAAGATACCATCATTCCTCTGACTAACTTGCAATCCAAGAAAGAATGTTAACTCTCCCATCATACTCATCTCATATCTACTTTGCATGAGCTTAGAGAATTTCTCACACAGCTTCTCATTTGTAGAGCCAAATATGATATCATCCACATAGATCTGAACTAGGATAGTATCATTACCATGCTTCTTGTAAAACAGTGTCTTGTCCAATGTGCCTCTAGTGAATTGATTTTCAAGAAGAAATTGTGATAAAGTGTCATATCATGCCCTTGGAGCCTGCTTAAGTCCATATTGTTGGGACAATCAGATCTTGGCACTGCGATTTTTGATATAATAAATTAACGAGTACGAATAGAAAAGTCACCTTGTTAACGGTTGATTCCACGCTCTTCTATTGTATTCCCAAATTCCATTGAGCGAAGTGTGGCCTTCGTCTTCTCAAGTTAACCTCTCTTCTTGCTCCTGGGTGGCTACAAAATTTTTTCGACCAACCCTAGCAAGAAGAGAATAAGAATATATATAGGGCTACAATAGGGATCATGGATAATTAGGTTAGGCCTCCCAATGACATTCCGAGCCCAGCCCAATGTCATTTAATATTAATTCAATCCACTAAAGAATTAATATTTGCACTACCTTTCCTAATACCGTAATTTAATTAATTCGGTTCAAATATTTTTTGCTTATTAAATTCCCCATGTTTAAAATATCGCATGTCTATTAATTAAATAAATTACTCATAATTTATTTAATTAATATCTTTTATCCTTGATCATCCACTCAACCTTTATTTAATTATGCCGGAATAAATCCACCTGCAGGGTTTCACATAATTAAATCTTTTTGAGCTTTCAAGGGGACATCATTAACCTGAATATTATCAGGACATGGATTCCTTCTAGAAATAATATTCACCATATATATTATTTCATCACCCAAAATATAATGAAATAAATCAAAAGAATTATTTCATATATAAATCAAAGCATGTAAATAATATACACGTGTCAATTACTATATCTGGATTAAGAACCTAAGCATTAATAATAACATAGAATCTTAGTTCTCCTTCTTAATCAGTATAAGGGAACAATTCTAAATTTGATCCTGTTCAATATACACAAAGTATACTAGTATTATTTATTAGTCAATATAAACTAATCTAAATAATACTACAGCCATTCCAGTGGATTGTCTAACTCCACCTGTGCTATGAACCTTATTATATTATATAAACCGTATTTAACAATCTAATATTATGTATCCCATTTGATACTAGATTGTCCACAATATATAATATTAGACAGCATGTAAACATTTAAATGATTCTCAATAAAACTGGGCCAGAAATCAATGTATATACTTTAAATAAATATTTTCAATATACACCAACAATATCCCACTTATACTCAAAATATTCTATGAGTATATCATTGTTTATTTAATCCACTATTACACAAAAAAAAAATGTGTCTATCCATCTGACTCCTGTCGCTTCCACATGCCTGTCAAAAACTTTGGCTAGCAAGCTCTTTGTGAAAGGATATGCCCGGTTGTCTTCTGATGATATGTGAGCCACAACTATATCTCCTCACTTTACGATTCCTCGTATGAGATAATACTTACGTTCAATATGTTTAGCTGCTTTGTGATCTC
The DNA here is from genome assembly GCA_036435485.1 of Saposhnikovia divaricata. Lineage (NCBI taxonomy): Eukaryota > Viridiplantae > Streptophyta > Magnoliopsida > Apiales > Apiaceae > Saposhnikovia > Saposhnikovia divaricata. The sequence goes on from CM071598.1 coordinate 67,202,443, forward strand.
GCGGTTCCTTCGAATTTGCCACAGCACCAGTGTTATCACAATACACTGTTAAGCTCCTAGGAAAATTAGGTACCACATCCAAGTCCAAAAGGAAGTTCCTGAACCATACAGCCTCCTTTGCCGCCTCAGAGGCCGCCACGTACTCGGCTTCCATGGTAGAGTCTGCAATGCATTTCTGCTTTATACTCCTCCATATAATGGCTCCAACTGTCAAAGTAAAAACATATCCCGAGGTTGATTTCCTCTTATCCCTATCTGATTGGAAATCTGAATCAGTATATCCCAAAGGAAATAGATCTGAGGCCTTGTAAATTAACATATACTCCTTAGTCCTTCTCAGGTACTTGAGTATAGTTTTTATACTATACTCAAGCTTCGACTGATGTCTACTAACCATGCCTACAGCAAAGCAGATGTCAGGCCTCGTACATAACATAGCATACATTAAGCTTCCACATGACGAAGCATAAGGAACTGCTTTCATGCTCTCTATATCCTTAGGTGTCGAAGGACACTACTCCTTGGATAGAGCCACTCCATGCTTAAAAGGTAGAAAACCTTTCTTAGAGTTCTGCATGTTAAAACGAGCTAATACTTCATCAATGTAGGGCTCTTGAGATAAAGCCAACATCCTTTTCTTGCGAACCCTTATTACTTTGATCCCAAGGATGTATGCCGCTTCACCTAAGTCCTTCATTTCAAATTGTTTGAACAACCATGCCTTTACTGATGACAACATCTTAACATTGTTTCCAATGAGTAAAATGTCATCCACATACAGTACTAGAAAAACCACTGCATTACCCTCACTTCTCTTATACACACATGATTCGCTTGGACTTTGATCAAATCCATATGACTGGACTGCCTGATCAAAACGAATATTCCAGTCCCTAGAAGCTTGTTTTAGTCCATAAATATACCACTTAAGCTTACAAACAAGATGCTCTTGGCCTTCCTTAATGAATCCTTTTGGTTGTTGCATATAGATGGTTTCCTCAAGACTTCCATTAAGGAAAGCTGTCTTGACATCCATTTGCCAAATCTCATAATCGAGATGAGCTGCTATAGATAAAAGAATCCGGATCGACTTAACCATAACAACTGGAGAAAGGTTTCCTCATAATCGATCCCTTCTTTCTGAGTATACCCTTTCGCAACAAGTCGTGCTTTCCAGGCTTTCACCTTTTTGTCAGATCCTCTTTTATTCTTGTAGATCCACATACATCCAATGGGTTTTACACCTTTGGGTGGTTCCACGAGCTCCCAAACTTGATTGGAATACATAGATTCCATCTCAGATTCCATTGCCTTTTGCCATAGATCTGCATCTTTATCTAGAATTGCCTCTTCGTATGTCCTGGGATCCTCATCATGTTCGCCAGAGACCAAGTCCGAGGACTCTCCTAAAAATATGAATCTATCTGGTTGTTGAACAATCCTCCCACTACGACGAGGCACTGGTGCAGTATTAGTGTTAAGTTGTGCATTTTCTTGTGGCTGTTCTACTTGTACTATTGGCACTTGGGGATTATCTGTCCCTCTCACTAGTTCCTCTAAAATGATACTACTCATGGGTTTATGGTTCATTATATAGTCTTCTTCTAAGAATCTAGCATTGGTGCTAACAATGATATCTCGATCCCTAGGACTATAAAATGAATAACCTTTCGTTCCTATAGGATAGCCTACAAACAGCCTTACTTCTGTACGAGATTCTAACTTGGTCGCGTTCTTGTTCAGCACATGTGCTGGATAACCCCAAATCCGAATATGTCTTAGACTTGGTTTACTGCCAGTCCACAATTCTATTGGAGTCTTGGGAACCGACTTAGAAGGTACCAAGTTCAGAAGGTAAGCCGCTGTTTCTATAGCATATCCCCAAAATGACTTGGGTAAATCTGAATAATTCATCATCGATCTAACACTCTCTAAAAGAGTGCGATTCCTTCTCTCAGCTACACCATTCTGCTGAGGTGTGCCAGGTGCAGACAACTGGGATGTGATCATATTTTCTGACAAATATTCCCTAAATTCTCCAAGCAAGTATTCGCCACCACGATCTGATCGTAGTGACTTGATACATTTTCCAAGATGTCGCTTCTCCGCACTTGCTTTGTACTCTTTGAATTTTTCAAAGCACTCAGACTTACGGCGCAACAAATAAATGTACCAATATCTAGAATAATCGTCAATGAAAGTGACAAAATACTCATAACCTCCTCTTGCTTGGATACTCATAGGTCCACATAAATCAGTATGAACCAATTCTAACACTTCTTTGGCTCTATTCCCCTTTGCTTTAAAAGGCCTATTAGTCATCTTACCTTCCAAGCAGGATTCACAAACTGGAAATGGCTCCACTGCCAACGAGCCTAATGGCCCATCTACTACCAGTCTTTGAATCCTCCTCAAGTTAATATGACCTAATCTTAAGTGCCAAAGATATGTTTGGTTCAATTCAGAAGGTTTCTTTCTTTTATTTGAGCTAGAAAGAATTTTATTAGTTTCCTTATGTTGCAGCATTGGTTGGATAGGATTAATAATATATAAATTGTCTTGCAATGTACCAGAACATATAACTCATTTATTCATCATAATAGAAACATTACGATCCAAACAAACATTATAACCATCCATGGCAAGTTTAGAAACTGAAATTAAATTCCTTCTAAACGAAGGTACATAAAGACAATTGTTCAAAACCAAAATCCTATTATCGCCAAAAGATAATGTAATTATTCCAACTGCAACTACTGCTACTTTCGTAGCATCTCCGATGAACACATATATCTCGCCATCTCTAAGCATTCTGGATTGTTGGAACCCCTGCATAGAGTTACAAACATGGTCAGTGGCTCCTGTATCTACACACCAAGTGCTCGTAGATATAGCCGCTATATATGTTTCTGTAACTAGAGAAAGAGACATACCAGTATTGTTTGTCTTCTTAGGAAGAGGACAATCCTGTTTCCAGTGACCAGACTGCTTGCACCTGAAGCACTTGCCCTTAGGCTTTTTCACAGCACCTTGAGCTCCCACTGCATTAGAAACCTTTCCAGCTTTCTGTGTCTGAACCTTTTTCTTCTTCTTGCCTTTCGGCTTAGAGGAAGAAGCTTTCTCAGCCACATTCACTTGAACATTCTGCTTAAAGAGTCATTCAGCTGCCTGAAGTTCTGTCAGAAGTTCCGTGAGACTATACATCCTTTTGTTCATGGTGTAATTCAAGCGGAACTGCTCAAAACTTTTGGGCAGACCCATAAGGATGATATCGATCTGGGTTTCCCCATCAATATCAGCACCAAGGATCTCCATCTCATTCAGATGAGACATCATCCTGAGAACATGATCCCTTAAAGGTGTTCCTTCAGTCATCTGAGTGTTCATTAAAGCCTTCATTGCTACTTGCCTAGCAGCCCTATTCTGTTCCCCAAAAATTTCCTTGAGATTAAAGAGCATATCTGAAGCAGTGGCCATAGCCTGATGCTGATGCTGCAAAACACCCAACATTGCTGCCAGAATGTAACATCGCGACATCTCATCAGCCTTAACCCACCGCTTATAATACTCCTTCTCACTTTCAGGAGCATCTTCAGCAGGCTGGTCTGGCTTGGGTTCATAAGTACAAAATTTGTACTCCTCAGCAGTCAACACTATGTCCAAATTACGTTTCCATTCAATATAGTTTGGTCCAGTAAGTTTGTTATCCTTAAGTATGGTGAATAGTGGATTAAAGCCCATAATGATCTAATCCTGAGAATCATACATGTAACATATAATCAGAGAGTTGCACAAATCTTAAAACCTATTGGTTTCCTCTAACAATTAATTAAAATTAATGCACCAATATTTAAACACCATAAGTATCTGGTACGCCACGATGGGTGACATATATACCACTTAAATTCGTTTAAATATTACTTCGGTCCTATTACTAAATAATACGCCACGTTAGGGTGGACTATATATTATTTTTCATAGCTAATTGTATACCATTATTTAAATTCTTAAATTACTCCAACTAAATACATCCGTTTGATATATTAATGGATAATTCCCAGGTCTCGGAGGAGTCACAACGGCCTCGCTTAATACCCAATTCCTAGATAGAATTCTCCATAGTCAACATCAAAAAGAGTATCCAATTTTCCTAACGAATTCTATGAAACTTGGTATGTCACGTTAGGGTGATCTATATACCTTTCAATATTCGTTATTTAATTTAAGAATTTTGTTCTAGTAATTTCTGCAACCTTTTAAAATACCGTAAATAGTACGCCACGTTAGGTGATCATATATACCATCTACATTATTAAAAAGGTTATATTACAAACAAAATATTGGAGACCGTGGGATTTAATTCCTAATTAATTCCCTCACCCACTTAGAATTTTTATTTAAAAAATGAGGAATTTTAAAAATTAAATGGGACCTATGTCGTTACAATTATGTCTAACATGCATTCCAAATACACACATAATTTAACAACATAAAACATTTAATTAAAGCAATAAATAAAATATCTATGTCCATGTCGTCATAATTATGTTAAACATGCAATTAAAATTACACACATAATTAACAACACACTTAATAATTATTTAAAGTAATAATTAAAAATTAAATAGCGAAAATTAAAAATTAAAACAATAATTCAATCCACTATTATGGCCCTAAAATTAATTTACCGCAGCTCCCTGTTCTTGCTTCGAATTAAACAATAATTCGAATCAACATAATTTTCCTGCACTTGTTCCTGCTGGCGAGTCCGCGGAGGCATAGTATGAATTACTCGATTAAGAAATTCACAGGACTTCGGATTTTCTTCAATTGTCCATGTATTCATGTTACTCTCGCATGCGCCAGGAAACTGGAGTGCATGTGCCACCGGTGTGTTCCACGTGCCTGTGGCCCACGCGTGTTGTCTATCACTTTTCTGCCAATAACGCCAGCCACCAATTGTTTTGTCTCTTCTCTGTTAATAATGAAGGACCGCCAGGAACAAAAAGAACACACGAGAAGCTTACGCAGCGGAAGCAATAATCTTCGGTCGTACATAATTGTGATACATGATACCCGAATTTTTACAAAATCCATCAAACAATTACATAAAAAATAGATCTAATACAAAACTAATTTTGTAAAATCTATTCTAACACGATCAACCCTCGTGATTTACAACCACGATAAACCACGTGGAAACCAAACAAAAATTAACCACGATTAAACCACGTGGGATCCAAACACATAATTAAAATATACATGGCCATAATAGTGGATAACAACCTGCAAATCAGAATATACAAGCCTACCACTATATACATGCATATATAATTACGACATGGATATCGTATCAAAAATCGCAGAACCATTGAACCTAGCTCTTGATGCCAATTGTTGGGACAATCAGATCTTGGCACTGCGATTTTTGATATAATAAATTAACGAGTACGAATAGAAAAGTCACCTTGTTAACGGTTGATTCCATGCTCTTCTATTGTATTCCCAAATTCCCTTGAGCGAAGTGTGGTCTTCGTCTTCTCAAGTTAACCTCTCTTCTTGCTCCTGGGTGGCTACAAAAATTTTTCGACCAACCCTAGCAAGAAGAGAATAAGAATATATATAGGGCTACAATAGGGATCATGGATAATTAGGTTAGGCCTCCCAATCACATTCCGAGCCCATCCCAACGTCATTTAATATTAATTCAATCCGCTAAAGAATTAATTTTTGCACTACCTTTCCTAATACCGTAATTTAATTAATTAATTCGGTTCCAATATTATTTGCTTATTAAATTCCCCATGCTTAAAATATCGCATGTCCATTAATTAAATAAATTACTCATAATTTATTTAATTAATATCTTTTATCCTTGATCATCCACTCAACCTTTATTTAATTATGCCGGAATAAATCCACCTGCAAGGTTTCACATAATTAAATCTTTTTGAGCTTTCAAGGGGACATCATTAACCTGAATATTATCAGGACATGGATTCCTTCTATAAATAATATTCACCATATATATTATTTCATCACCCAAAATATAATGAAATAAATCAAAAGAATTATTTCATATATAAATCAAAGCATGTAAATAATATACACGTGTCAATTACTATATCTGGATTAAGAACCTAAGCATTAATAATAACATAGAATCTTAGTTCTCCTTCTTAATCAGTATAAGGGAATAATTCTAAATTTGATCCTTTTCAATATACACAAAGTATACTAGTATTATTTATTAGTAAATATAAACTAATCTAAATAATACTACATCCATTCCAGTGGATTGTCTAACTCCACCTGTGTTGTGAACCTTATTATATTATATAAACCGTATTTAACAATCTAATATTCTGTATCCCATTTGATACTAGATTGTCCACAATATATAATATTAGACAGCATGTAAACATTTAAATGATTCTCAATAAAACTGGGCCATAAATAAATGTGTATACTTTAAATAAATATTTTCAGTATACACCAACACATACAATGCCTTAAGCAATCTGTAGACAAATTCTGGGAAATGTGGATCCTCAAAGCCAGGTGGTTGTTGCACATAAACTTCTTCTTCCAACTCCCCATTCAGAAATGCACTCTTGACGTCCATTTGATAGAATTTAAAGTTTGAATGAGCAGCAAATGCCAAGAAGATTATAATGGCTTCCAATCTAGCAACAGGAGCAAATGTCTCATCATAGTCAATGCCTTTCTGTTGAGAGTATCCTTTTGTAACCAACCTTGCTTTGTTTCTTACTATTACACCATCTTCATCCATCTTATTCTTCAGAACCCATTTTGTTCCAACAATGGTTCTGTTCTTTGGTGCAGGGACAAGTTCCCATACTTTGTTTCTTTCAAATTGATTCAGCTCCTCTTGCATAGCAATAATCCAATCTGGATCCAATCTGAGATAGAAAGCAACCATAGAGACACTCATTTTGAGTTGCTCTCCTAGTTCTCACTCCTGCATTTGGATCTCCAATAATTTGCTCTGCCGTGTGTGATCTATCCCATTTCCTTGAATGCTCAGTTTGATTTCTCAACCTTGATGTTGCTTCATCATCCAAGTCATGATCATTTTCATTTCCTCCCCCTATGAAGTTGCCACTATTCACAGGTGTGTCTTGGATACTTGTCTCTTCACTGTTGATTGGCACAAATTCTTCTCTTGCTTTATCATTCACTTGAGTTTGTTGAACTACAGTTTTAACTTCAGTTTCAATCTCTTCATCAGAATCATTTAGATTTTCAAACTTTAATGGATCTCTATCTTCATCATTGGCTTCTTCTAATCCAGGTAGTTTGCTGTCATCAAATTTCACATCTGTGCTTTCCATAACTTTCTTTTGACTGATGACATAAACTTTGTATGCAATTCTCTCCATAGAATAGTCAAGAAAAATTCCTTCAAATGCCTTTTGCATCAAACTTTCCAACATATTGTGAATTATTCTTTAACACAAAGCATTTGCTTCCAAAAGTATGAACATACTTAAGAGTAGGCTTCTTTCCAGTCATCAAATTGTAAGGTGTCTTTACAGTGTTTTTGTTGATGAGAGTTCTGTTCTGGATATAGCATGTAGTGCTCACAACCTCAGCCCAAAAACATGTAGGAATCTTTGCATCAAGCAACATTGTTCTAGCAGCCTCAATCAGAGTTCTATTCTTTCTCTCAACAACTCCATTTTGTTATGGAGTCCTTGGAACTGAGAATTGTTGAGAAATGCCATTCTCTTTGCAAAATGCTTCAAGTAAGGCATTTCTGAACTCTGTTCCATTATCACTTCTCAATGCAATCACACTTGCATTGTTGGCCTTTGCTTCCTTATCAATTTTCTTTATGTGCTCAATGATCACTAGTGGAGCCTCATCCTTTGATGCTAGAAATTCCACCCATGTATACCTTGTGTAGTCATCAACCATCACCAGGGCATACTTCTTCTTGAGAGTGACATAATATTGACAGGCCCAAACAAATCCATATGATTAATTGCAGGGGCTTGGTGATTGATGTCACTGTCTTTGACTTGTGGCTTGACCTTTTCATTTTTCCCTTTTGACAAGCCTCACACACTCCTTCTTGACAGAATTCAAGTGTGGGCATACCTCTTACTAACTCTCTTTTGACCAGAGAATTAATGGCCTTAAAGTTCAAGTGTGATAGCTTCTTGTGCCACAGCCAACAATCTTCATTTGATGCTTTTGAGTAGAAGCAACAAACTTTGTCCTTGCTTGCAGAGTCCATTTTGGCTACAAACAGGCTTCCTTTCCTCACTCTAGATAGAGCAAAGTCACCAGTCTTCTTGTGGGTGATCAAACATTCATCCTTGTCAAAGTTTACTTTGAATCCTCTGTCAGTAAACTGACCAACACTTAGAAGATTATGCTTGAGTCCCTTGACTAGTGCTACATCTTCAATGATGACATTACCAACTTTTAACTTGCCATATCCCAATGTGTTACCCATGCTGTCATCTCCAAAAGCAACCATTGGGCTAGCCTTCTCCTCATACTATGATAGCAGGGCCATCTCACCAGTCATATGATTTGAGCATCCACTGTCCAAAATCCACATGACTTTCTTTTCTTGTTCTTTGCCTTGCATACACAAAGGTATTACTTCTCCTTTGGTACCCAAACAAGTTTAGGTCCACTTGGATTAGAAACAGATTTATCAAAAACAGCATGCTTATTAGTTTTCTTAGGACTAGTCTTCTTTTCACTGTTAGAAGTCTTAGAAACTGAGGTCTCAGACTTAGGTGACAGAGGTACCTTCCTAGCTCTATGAGGACTTGAAGACTCTGGCCTTGTGTAGTGTGTGTGAATGTTGTGACTGATGCAACCATCCATGAATTGTCTTCTCAAATTAAAACTGCTAGTCATAACATTCATATTGCATGGCATACAGTCAAGTTTATCACAAAAAGATGAATCTCTATGTCATAAAGGCACAGAGTAATCATAGAATTGTTTAGCTACACAACCAGTTGGTTTCTTGCACGCATGAGTTAAGTGATTAGTGCTAAAACAGTTTTGACAAACTTTTCTAGGGGCATTTGGCACATAAGCATAATTGTTATTCTTGTTTATCCCTAGTTTGCCATTCACGTTATGTTTCTTATTAGCCACTTTCTTCTTAGATTCATTTTTCCCAGCTGAAACAAACTTCACAAACTTCTCAGGTCTAGGTCTACCTCCTACTGGCTCCTTGGCTTTTGGCTTGACACTCTCACCCTTAGAGGATGCTGGTTGTTCAGTAGAATGTGCCTCATCCTCATCATTCAACATTTGTTTAATGAGTAAGGCATCCTCATCAATCTCAAATGTTGGTTCTTTAAAAATTGGAGACTCAGTCTTTTTCAAAATGTGAGGTACTTCCTTCTGAACAACTATGTCATCTTAAATGACAGCATAGCCTTTCCTCTGTTTAAGAGTGTCATAGTCAAGTCCAATGGCAGCCTTGGATTTAGCTTGGTTTCTCACATGGTAGGACTGCAATAGACTAGATGAGTTCTTAAAAGATTTTAGTTTGAATTCATTTTCAGCTAGCTCATCCCTAAGAGCCTTCTCAACCTGAATAGCACATAGAACCTTTTTCTGCAGGTATTCAACTTCTTTCTTAAGGTTATCTACTTGCATAGCAGTTAGCTCAAGTTCCTCATTTTTCCTGTTTAACCATTCATTTCTAGCAGACAGTTTAGCAATCTCTTCATTAGCAGCCGTCATACTAGTGTGAATATTAAACATTTCAATAGACAATTGTTCAACCATGCATTTATATTCTGAAACAGATATATCTGTGGTAGTGAGAGATGGTACTTGAGATTCAGATGGAGATTGTTCATCCTTGGAATCATCAATCAAGGCATAGTTGCAGAATTCTTGCTCTTCTCCATCACTATCAGAGTCATCCCAACACTTCCCTTCAGCTATGTAGGCCTTGCCTTGTGTTTGATTTCTCAGAAGGGCCTCATACTTAGCTTCAAGCTCTAGAAACTCCTTATCCTTATTTTTAGGCTTCTTGCATTCACTGGCAAAATGCCCTAGGTCATTAGATCTATAACACCTTATAGATGACCTATCCACATGGCTGGTTTTGAATTTACTCTTGTTTGCTTTCACAGGTGTCTTGCTCTTGCTGAATGAATGGTTTTAGGGTCTAGGTTTGAAGGGTTGGTTTCTCTTGAATCTGATGTTTGGAAATTTCCTGGCCATGAAAGCATATGAAGTGTTTTCCATGCCATCAAGCTCTTTAAGAGTATAGAACTCTTTTTCTTCCTTCTCCTCAACAGGTTCAGTCACTTCACCTTCATTTTCTTCATCATCTACTATCCCCTCTATCATTAGCTGACTTGTAGATGCTTCTAGGTCTTGAACAGATTTGCTGACAATCAAGGCACATGATGTGTTTATCATTCTGCCTTGGTTGGCTTGGATAGCCTCTTCTGAAGCAACTCAAGCTCATGAGTCTTTAAAACCCCATAGAGCACATCATATGTGACTTTGTTCAAATCTCTTTCTCTTAGAGAAATGACCATTTGCTCTAGATGGTTTGGTGAAGACAATAGAAACTTCATGTTCAACTCCTTGGTGCTGTAAACCTTCCCATTCATCTGTAACTCAGTCACCAGCTTGTGAAACCTTTCAAACATGTCAGTAATGCTTTCCTTGGTCTGAGCCATGAAAGCTTCATACTTTGTGACCAGTATCTGTTTCTTGTTTTCTCTAACCTCCTCTGTTCCCTCACATAGCACCTCAATATGATCCCACATCTCCTTTGCTATTTTGCAAGAGGCTATGTTAGCAAACATTGACAGTTCCATAGAATCTATGATTAATAACATGAGATGACTGTCAAGAGCAACCATCTCCTTTTTTGTCTCTGTCCATTTGGATGGTTCTTTAGCCACATAGGATCTTGGAATGGTTACAGTTCCAACAGTCTTTTCAGAAATCTCCTGTTGTGGAACAAAGGGACCATTCTTGAGTATCTCAGGATATAGAGGGTTAGCAGCTTTGATGAACAACAGCATTTTAATCTTCCAGAGGTTGTAATTCTCTTTGTCGAACTTGGGGACCTTCACTGTTCTTGTAGTCTTTGGTGTATTCATGATCTATTTCTGTTTTTAAATAAACAGTCTGCTCAAATACCACTTGTTGAGTATTGAACACACAAAAGAATACACAGGGGGGGGGTGAATGGATTCTTGAACTTTTCTTGTTCTTGAATCTGGTTGATGTATGTAGCAAGATATGTGTTATGTGTGTGCAGAAATATAGGTGCGGAATATGAACAACACAAGACACAATATCATTTTAATCTAATATTTTATTAGATAAAGATTTGCTACAACCTGTGAATACAAATGGTAGTATTCTCAGCTTCGTTTTTCTCAGAGAGATGTATATCTTGAATATGTATGTGAAAAACTTAACTGCTAGAGAAGTGAGACTGTATTCTTATAGAACATGAATACAACCTACTTACTACAAATAAAGTAGCTAAACAAATTTACCTTCTAGTGTGTCTATCTTTTTTGAGTAAGCATCCAAACGGCTACAAGTTTGACTTCTTGAGGTTCTGTTCAGATCCACTTCTTTAGCTCTTTGTCTCTTGTACATCTCTCTAAGCTTCCTTGTTGGCTTTCCAAAGTACTTTACAGTTTGTGGTCCATAAAGTGCTTTAGCTTTTTGCAGGTTTCTGACTTGTACAATATCTTCAGTAGTTTGTCTCCAAAAATGTATTCGAGAAGTGGCTAAGTGATTGGTTCGAGAACTAGGATTAGATAACTCTGAGTTCTCGAATATTGCAAAGTTGACATATCGAATCACTTCTCGAATAGCTCTTTTCTTCAGGAATCCTTGAGTTGTCGAATAGAGCATTTAACTTATCGAATCCCTGAGATATCGTATAGCTTTCTGAGTCTTTGAGATATCGAATGAACCTTGACTTGTTGACTCTTAGAGGACTCGAATGATGCTTTGACTTGTTGACTTTCTGAGTTCTCGAATAGAGTAGTAGACATATCGAATCTCTGAGATATCGAATGAGATATCGAACAGTGCATTCAGAGATATCGAATAGTGACTTTTGAGATATCGAATCCCTGACTTCTCGAAGGCTAGACTTCTCGGATATAACAAACATACTTCTCGAATTGGTGCTTAGGCAAATTCTTCATTTCTTCAAATCCCAACTGTGATTATTTGAAAGTCTCTATCTCTAAGCTTGAGGCATGATCCTCGGATCTTTTTCCAAGCATTATTCTTTGACTTTTAAGTACAGTCTCACAGTTACAATTTGATGCCTATTACAAGTATTAAACAAATAGAAACTCTACAACTAGAGGTTCCCTCAATTAAGAGGTCAGGTAGGTAATGCAAAGCATTACAAACAATTAGGCTTGTTATTAGATATACTCAGGCATGCCTCTGTGACTAACATTATTTAGGGGAAGTGTTGGGAGAGTTGCGTGTGATATTTTGAGAAAAAATTGTGTTTTGTTTTTTAATAAGTAACATAATTAATATTAATAAAGTAAAACAATTAAATAAGGTAAGAACTGTGGAAAGATAGTTGGTTAGTTATTATTTAGAAGAAAATGAGATATTTTAGTTACAAAATTTAGAAAAGATATTACCTTTTAGTTGGAAAAGATAATCAGTTAGTTATAATTAATTATAATATATTATTTATTTCATTAATTACAACGATCATGTTTTTGGAAAGAATAGATTTTAGTTAGAAAATGTAATAACTGAAAAAGGTGGTTTGTTAGTTATTATTTAGGGCAAGTATAGTGTGATATTTTGAGAAAATATTGTGTTTTATTTTGTAATAAGTAAGTAAAATAATTAATGCTAATAAAGTAAAACAATTAATTAAGGTAAGTACTGTACTGTACCGTACCAAAACTTTTAATGTTTCGTATTTTATAATATAGTATAGATAGTATAGATATGTTGATAAGTTGAATGTTGAGTATCCTTAACATTCAACTTTCAGCTTATTCTTATTTCTCGATACACGCAATATATAATATTCTTCAAATCTTCAAAATCATATATCTTTTGATTCGTTCATTAGAAAATTGATATGTATATATCAAATTTTTGTACTAATCGAGATCTATCCATTGATATATATAAAAAACAAATATGTTGAAAATGATAAAAGAAAGTTAACTTATAAGTTCTATTTACCAAACATTCTACTGATTTATAAGTTCTGATTTACCAAACATTCTACTGACTTATAAACTCTGATCTACTTATTATTTATATAATATTTATGATTTTAATCCATAAACTACTTATTTTAAGATACTTTAAACATCCCCTATGTTCATTTGAATCATGAGATTATTAACGATAATGAAAATGAAATTTTGCTTCAAAATTATAGTACTAACATAACCTGATTCCTATTCCCAATAATTGTTTTAAAATTTCATGATTGATGATCCAAACAAATCACAGTAGTCTATAAGGTTTAAATGCAAATATTCACTTCACACAAAATGGCACAATGAATCCTAAAGCTCAAAAGAGATAAAAGTTGACCAACTATTAGTCCCCGCTTCTAGAAAGAGTTAGTACAGTCAAAAGTTCTTAGAAGCCTTCTTCTTCTTTTTTTTTTTTTTTTATGTGTCAGGGAATCGTTCCTTTTTTAAAAAAAAAGTTACATTAAATCATCCATGACGCGATCAATAATCATCTTCCAGCGGCAAGTCCTGTACATAAATACAGAGTATAGTTTACCAAAAACGAACATCTTGGTCAATTTTAAAATTTGTGCAAGTTTGATCGTATTGTTTGGTTAGTTTTGATGGCACAAAAAGGAACAGTCTGTGTAACAGGGGCTGGAGGTTACATTGCTTCATGGCTTGTTAAGGTTCTTCTCTCTAAAAATTACATTGTTCATGGCACTGTCCGAGATCCAGGTTTCTTTTTCTTCTTCTTACACTCTCTTTCTATCCCCCATCCCCCCCCCCCCCCCTCTCTTCATGGTTATATATCCACACACATAGACACACGCAATTACTAAAACTTATTGCTGCTGAATTCATGCTAATAATTTGCTGATCAAAGGATAGTTGGGTCAGTTTGATTTTGTTTTGATTGCCATATTACATTTATATCATTTGTCTTTATCATGTTCTGACTCTTGTATTTTCTTGATTCTCTCATATATGAGCTCGATGAATTCTAGTATTGTGTTTGTTCCTCTGGAAGTTTTAGAAAAAAAAGGAATTGAATAAATTTGCTAATATACAAAGGAGTGACTGTTCGTCAAAACTTATTTTAAGGACTTATTGACTTATTTTCGAATAAAAATTTTATATTTCAATAATTTTTTTTATACAAGTATTTAATGTATGTTTGAGATTCAATAAGTTGCAAAAATAAGTTGGAAAATAAGTTGGAAAGTTAAGTGCGTGTTTGGCTAACCATATAAGTCGATTTATATGGCGAAATCCCGTTTCAAACTTATTTAGAGTGTTTGGCAAAATAAGCAAAAACCCATTTTTAGAACTTATATGGGATAAGTTGAATGTTAAGAAATCCTAACATTCAACTTTCAACTTATTCTTATTTCTCGATATACGCAATATATAATATCCTTCAAATCTTTAAAATCATATATCTTTTGATTTGTTCATTAAAAAATTGATATGTATATGTCAAATTTCTCTACTCATCGAGATCTATCCATTGATATCCACTTATATATATTAAAAAAAAAATATTTTGAAAATATTTAAAAAAGTTAACTTATAAGTTCTGATTTACCAAACACTCTACTAACTTATAATTTCTGATTTACCAAACACTCTATTAACTTATAAGTTCTGATTTACTTATCACTTATATGATACTTATCACTTTAAGTTATAAGTTACTTATTTTAAGGTAAGCCAAACATGCCCTAAGAATCTTAACTTTCAACTTAAAATAAGTTAACTTATTCTGGAAAATAAGTTCCCCAAACACCCCCGGAATTGTATGCACTCAGAAGATGATGCTATTGTAACATTATGCAAGAATGTATGACTGTTTCTAAACTATTCCATATACTTTGCATATGTTATGTTCTCCCTGAATTTCATCAAAACATTTACGATTTCCAGCTGCTTTCATCTCTCCAATCGTTCCTCTTATCTTTAATTCCATTCTCATGTCATCCCTTTCCAACCACCCAAACACAACGTAAACATCTTTGTAAGTAGATTATCTTTTCAAGGGTTTATGTTGAATTACTCTACAATGTCTTGCAGGTGCTGCTAAGTATAGTCATTTAACTAAGCTCGAAAAGGCATCTGAGAACCTAAAACTCGTCAAGGCTGATCTACTTGATTACGATTCTCTTCTTACTGCCATCAAAGGATGTGATGGAGTTTTCCATGTTGCCAGTCCAGTTCCTGCCACGGCTGTTCAAAATCCTGAGGTAAGATTAGAATTACTAAATTAATTAGCAACCAAAAAACTTTTAACTATCAGAGACCTTTGGAACTAAAAACATGCATTATGGTCTTTTTTGCTGTCCGAACTTTTCTTGCTAAGCTGGCTTCATGATAGCATATGTAGTTGCTCTTTTGAACTTGAGTGATTTTAGATGGCTGTTCACACAGAAAATTAATCTAAGCTATTGGTAAAGTAGGTTTTCGTTTATGCTGGGCTCTTCCCCCCCTACCCCAGCTCTTTTACTTAATCACACTCCTCTCATCAGGGTCTCTCCCTAGCAATTGTTTATCTAAGTATAACCAATAGTGCCACAAGGGACATCCATAATTTCACAAGATGTTAACTAGTATGAGTAGTGAGAATGTCCTACTCAGACCTGTAAAAGGCGGAGATACAAATTTTCCTTGTGGAATATTACTTCTCTATTGGACACTATTCAGACGAAGAACTTAAGATCTTGTCGGATGTTGAGTAACCATTTTGTTGTGCCCCATGACATTATATGTATTGTGCATTCAATATTTCTTTTTCTCACAGTGATCACCCTGGTGCAGGTAGAATTGATTGAGCCAGCTGTTAAAGGTACATTTAATGTTCTTAAGGCATGTTCTGAGGTAAAGGTCAAGCGAGTAGTGCTTGTATCATCCGTGGCTGCTGTTGCCATGAACCCGAGCTGGCCCAAGGGACAATTGATGGATGAAAGTTCTTGGTCTGACAAGGAATTCTGCAGAAAAACGAAGGTATTAAAGTTATTGGCTCACACATATTTTAAGACATCTTAAGCATAATAAACCTTATGTTGAAATATTATCTGTTGCTGAGATCTAATTTCTATGTAATATTTTCTTGATGTAGTTACTAATTAGTCTGCCTTGGTTTGTGTCTTCAGAACTTTTATTCACTGTCCAAAACAGAAGCAGAGAGTGAAGCTTGGGAATTTGCCAGAAAAAGTGGAATTGACCTTGTAACTGTTTGTCCTAGTCTTGTTTGGGGGCCGTTGCTTCAGAGCACAACAAATTCCAGTAGCTTAAGCCTCATTAATATTCTAAAAGGTACTAGATGCATAAAAACATAAACTCCATTACAAATGAGAATGCTGAGTGGTACTCATTTCTTTTGAATTACAGAAGGGATAAAGGAAATGGCAAACAATATGGGGTGGTATGTAGATGTACGTGATGTTGCCGATGCATTATTATTGGCATATGAAAAGCGTGAAGCTGAAGGAAGATACATATGCTCAGCTCACGCATTCTATAAACAGGATTTAGTGGAGTTTGTGAGAAAACTTTATCCCAACTACAATTATCCAAAGAGGTGAGTTTCTATTTTTATTACGAATATTATGCCAAATGAACTTGCCATGAATTCTCATATGTGATGACAGCAAATTTTTACTTTGTCTTCTTCCTCAATTCCTTTGATATTCTTTACAGCTTTACTGCCGGAGATGGAATCGATTTGAAACCCACTACAAAGAAACTGGAAAAGCTGGGGTTGAGTTACAGACCCCTAGAAGAAACTCTTGCGGATTCTGTTGAGAGCTACAAACAGTCCGGGATTCTGGAATAATTAGAAGCTTAAGCATAGCTTTTGCTCTATTATAATAACTTATGTAGGAGTATATTTTAAGGGATGATGATGATGTACTATGAATTGGTTCTCAGATTTCTTTTTTTTCCCCCATATTTTCATAAAGTACTACCATGAAATAAAGTGAGTGATCACACACCTCTTTGATTTATGTTTAGAACATATGACATAAAACTCCTAAAAAGAAGCTTACAAACATTTATAGTCGAAATACGACTCCCATCAGTTTCTTGAACATTTAACTGATCCTGATAGATTAAGTACTAAGTTGCAGCAATTGGTATTGTAGTACAATACCAGACTAAAATGTAGTAATAGCCAAGACCAGAACGAATTAACAAGTATCCGTACTCAAGCAACATCAAAGTTAATTAGAATGAATATAAACATGGAACAGAAACAAACACATACACACACAAATCAATATCAAGAAAACCGGCCAAATTCTCAATTAAGGAACTACACATAAAAACAAAACTTATTATATGCATAATAAGTTTTCGAGTGGGGATTTTATATATATAC
Source organism: Saposhnikovia divaricata (assembly GCA_036435485.1). Classification (NCBI taxonomy): domain Eukaryota; kingdom Viridiplantae; phylum Streptophyta; class Magnoliopsida; order Apiales; family Apiaceae; genus Saposhnikovia; species Saposhnikovia divaricata. Next base: position 67,220,044 of record CM071598.1, read on the forward strand.
ACAGCTTAGCAAAAAAAAAAAAAAAAGTTTTCGAGTGGGGAGAAGAAATGTACCGTACTATTGCTGTGCTTGTGGTTGTGGAATTATCATAAAATGGGACAGCTTCGGGGATTCAACAGAGTACAAGGCCCATCGATTCACCAGTCAAGATCACCATCATCATCATCCTCAGTTTCACCAGGTAAGTCAGTTTACCCACGATACGACCAATAAAAATAATTAAACATAATAATTTTTGGTATATATATATATTATAATGCATGGAGATCGGAAACCTATCAGAAGAAGCGTTTAAGATATTTTTCTTAAATTTTTGTTTTTTTGAATTTTTTATTAAAATTGTTTTCTTGCATTAAATGGCTCTTAATGACATATTAATTAGTCATTAATTATACCTAATAAATATATATTAAAAATAATTTATTTTATTTATTTAAAAAATTAGAAATCTTTATTTCAGCATTATAATTATTATTTCAATATTAAATATTAATTACATATATAATTAAGTTTATCTTTAGATAAAATGACGACTAAAAATTGTTTACATTGCGTTCTTTTTTATTCCCTATCAAATACCACTGTAATTCTTTTTTGATAATTGTAGTACGGACGATCCTTAACTTCTCAAGCAATTTATCAATAGGGATAATGGAAATTGTAATAAATTATGGAAGTATATAAATATTCTCTTAACACCTGTAAAAAAAATAATACAAATAATTTTTTATTTTTACACACGAATAAATTAGACATAGGTTATGACCAAATCGATTAAATTGAAAAAATCCAATTTCATTGGTAGATTAAATCGATAAAAAAGTTATAAACCCGTTGTTCATTATATTGTGTCGAAATAAAATTAATATTCTAATTAAATAAATTCTTACTTTACTATTGAACATGTATGTTATAAGAGGGGCGTCGGCTTTAAAAAAATGTTATTATAGATAATATTTATAACTTTTGATCGTAAAGATTACGTTTGTATTATAATTGCTACTTTTTATGTTTATGATATTTTAAAGATTATCAAAATTTTAGATATATAATCAAAGTATTTTCAAAATTATAATTCATGTAAATTGTTTTGAATCAATTTTTTTGGAAAATTCTGAAAATATCAATTAATTTTTATTTCCAATCAAATTTTAAAAATAATCAAAATTAATTCATATATTTTTAATATTTTAAAATGAAAATTTATAAACCGCGCAAAGCACGGATTATGCTAGCGTTACTAATCTATTAATGATCCAGATTACTTAAAATTTGTTTTTCTCTTATCACGTGAATTATTTAGATTACTTAAAAATCATATATAAATACGTTCAGATTACTTAAAAATCATATATAATTATTTTAATTTACACACATTTTTATAATTCATATTTTAGTTTAGTGACCCTAAAACTTTTTTTAACGAGTTTAATTATATTTAAAGTATTTTAGTTAAAATATGTATTGATGAGATTATGTGGTAAAATCAATGGTTCTCTTGAGGACTTTATATAATAAGGTTCTCTTCCGAACAACGGCTAACACTCATCAAGAGGTTCCAAGCATATAATCATTTTATAATTTTTTTATTAATTTACAAAAAGAACAACAAATTTAAAAGCAACTCGTATAAATTTATAATATTATTTAATTGTTTTCATTTATATTTATTAGCATATACTTAATTTTTATTAAATTTAGGACGAAGCCTCTGCGAGGATCGTATAAATATAGTAGAATCTCGATAAATAAATATACTTGGAACCAAGAAACTATATTCATTTAACGAGTTTATTTATTTATCGATAAATGAATAATTTATTCAATTATCAATAAATAAATATTTATTCATTTAGACAATTTTTTTTATGATAATGGTGTTTTAAAATTTAATATTTGAATGTATCTAGAAGATAATAATTGAAATTCTAAAGTTCTTATCATATATTTTCTTCACACACATTAATATACATATTTGGATTTTACGCATAAATTAAATATAGTATACTTGAACTATTTTAACATATTTGACACTATTTTTAAGATTGTATAAGTAAAATACTTAGAATCTATTTAGCAAAAAAAAAAAAAAATACTTAGAATCTATTGAATTATATATGAATTTATGAATTTTTTTGACTAGATAACATATATTATAAAAATATATATTACTTCAAATTAAGTGAATATTTATTTCTGTTTATATAGTAATAGGCTATGAACAGCACTAGCCCGGATGGCTTTACCCAAATCAAAGCTACGAATAATAGACAACATCCGCCTGGGCTAGTAAAAATCCAAGTTGGCAACTATTATGACACGTGGAACTTCAATCTTAATTTAGGATCCACTTGATACTGACAACTATTGATAACTAATGATTCACATGTGTCAACCACACTCCAGAATGGTCCAACACACTCCTTCACATTTTTCACCTGGACACATGTCCTACATCTACAAGACCCAGGTATCCACACTACCTAGGAAAAAAAGCCCATGATTAAAGGTTACACACCCTCTACTCTCACACTCATACACACACCCTCCACATTTTCGATACTTTATTTTTTCGATTATTACTTTTAAATCCTACTCTTATTCTCACACCGGAAGCGCCGTTGGGCCAAAATTCCCCTTCATTATGTTATTTTGCAGTCACCCACCAGCAATTACACCACATCATTGTGGAAGAACCGGATAGATTTGGAGTTATCATATAGGGTCTTTAAAGATTCAAATAAAATTTGTTCATTAATGCATTTAGCGAGATTATTCATTTATCTCATTATCGATCGAAATAATTTATTCAATTGATGAATTTATTCATTTATCGAACATTTATTTATCGAGGTTCTACTGTAACATGAATGACATAAAATTTAAAATTTCCGTCAAGATCCATTTTCTCATTTAAGTTTGACGAAACGGTCTCACTGGGAACAACTAGTCCGGGTTACCCAATTTCCCACCGCACCTCTACTTGTACTAGTTCATGAACTATTCTACTTGCACTAGGCAATGAACTAGATTAGAATCATTCTCAACGAGTCCATAAGAAATGATCCCATTTTTTACATTGAATTCGGATAGAGATCAAATATCTTGAGCAACCAATCCGGCGTAACTTTAAAAGTACAATCAAAAGTTATCAGAAGCTAGTATGGGCTTTTGATCCGGTGGCTGGTAGACCGTCATAGACTAAGAGCCCGTTTGACTAAGTTTAAAATTAATACTTATGATTTAAAGTTGCTTAAAGTGGTAATTGAAAAGTAAAACTTTTAAGTCAAAATCTGTTTGGGTAATTTTATATTATGGATAACTTATGAATTATTTAAAATTTTAAAATAAAAATAAATTTGATAAATAATTAATTTGAATGATGATATTAACTTTTATCAAATAAAATAAGTCATTCAAAAAAGTACCTACTACAAACTTCTGGCTTTAAGCTATTTTTTTAACTTTAAATCATTTTCTGACTTATTACACAAACACACAAACAGACATTTTTCAGCTTAAAGTTAAAAATCACTTAAAGCTGGAGCTTTAAGTGATTGCCAAAACGGGCTCTAAAGGTCAATGGATGCTAGAATGGGCTTTTGGCACCCTTGTCCGAGTGTAGAATCAACATATGATTCTCTTATGATATTCACTTAGCATTTGGGTAGGAGATTGTCTCAGGTCTGTCTTGAATGTCAGTTTGGAGTGTCCATGGTGGATATAGTAGTCTGAATTGCAAGTTGGAAGTTTTTAGGGACATATTCTGCATCTAGTATTTATTTGCATTCAGAGGCATATGTAGAAAGTATCGAGTACGAGATTTCACTATTTAAGTCTACTCAGTGTATTGAATCTTTTGTTTGATCAGTGATCAGCGTGTGTCATGTCTGGAGGTACAACTGTTATTCAACGTATGTCAGAAACATGTTAGTAGTTGCTACTTCCTACAAGTACTATTTTTCCATTCCCTCTTTTTTTTTTAAAGTGTCAGATTTTTTCATTCTTTTTAAGTGGATGTTTGCTGCGAAACAGAGAAATAGGAATGTCGATACAACCTAAAAGCTAAAACACACAAGTATCCGAAAATGCATATATTATTGGATATTTTAGTGTAATTGGATTGATTAGTTGATCAATGTAATCGTAATGTTACATCGAACAAGTCGGGAAAGTGCGGAGTGCATGCTCTGTTCGAGTTCGTTATGATTTCAGTATTATTGCTTATGAGACATGTCTATTGACATCAAACACATCTGTTAGAATGAGATGATTGAGATGTGTCTGTTAGCATTAGACATGACTGTTGGAATGAGATGTGTCTGTTGGCAAAAGACACATCTTGAGATGTGTCTATTGGCAAAAGACACATCTGTTGACATCTATATATAGGTGTTGCATTGATCATTTTCAGTATGGGTTCATTTTGAAATTCACAACAAAACACATTCTCTATTCTTGCAGAATTTCTAATTTTATCTGAAAGGCATATGACTCAGCCTATTTGTAGTTAGAGGATCCTAATCAACTTAAACCAAATTGTAATAAGTAAATATACATATGAACTGTCACAGGAATCTCAAGAAGTATTATCTGTCAGAAGAAAGAAGAAAAGTCAATCTATAGTTTTGATGTAGTACACTGGAAGACGATTCAGTAATCTGATCAAGCCCCAGTATAGCATTGAAGTGAATGGATTCATTGGAACAGTGACAGAGATTTTTCGAGTGATAGTTTGAATGTCAGTTACAGTACAAGAGAATTGAGAGAAGAAACAAACCACAACCTAAAGTCAAAAGTGAAGAAGTATCATTGAAGTTAGTCGTTCATGAACCAGACAGTACATCGAACGTCAACACAAGTCAGTGGTAATTCTTTATTACCTTCAGTGGTTTGTAAGAATTAGATTAATTCTTTATTGATTTAATTAAATTCATTTATAATTGATATAAATCATTTAGTTGATTTAATTAAATGAATTAATTCTAGAAGAATTAATTTATTTATTAAATTAATTATTGTATCAATTAAATATGAATTAGTTAATCATTAATTAATTAAATAGATCAATATGACTTAAAGAAAGAAGGTTTAATTATGTCTTGGAGAAGAAAAATTCGGTATGACCTAAATTAAGTCATACCGACAGCATTCAAGATTATGTCTTACCGAGTCATTCAAGATTATGTCTTACCGACCTGATTAAGTCATACCGACTTTCTGCCAGCTGTTTTAAGTCTTACCGAATTTTATTAAGTCATACCGACCAGGTTTATGTCTTAATGGAGGTTTGTGTAAGTCTTAATGAAGAAAAACTAAGTCTTGGAAGCAGTTTAAGTCATGCTGGAGCAGTTAAATATCCTACAGAAAGCTAGTAAGACTTATGACTGATACAAAAGAACAGAACACAGCAGATTAAGTCATAACCAAGAAACAGAGCAGAAAATATCAAATTCAGCAGAAAAGAATTCTCTCTCAAGAACACCAAGAACACCAAAGCTTAAACAATTCCCAGAAATTCAAGTTCTTCATCTTTGTAATATTTTATCCGCTAGAACTTGTCTATTTGTGATTCTTGTACTACTAGCGAATTAAGTTTCCTAGTTCTTATCTTAATTATTATTAACTAAATTAGAAAAGTTCATGTCGAATTTTCTACTCCCTCTGTCCCATCCATTTCTTCACACTTTCCTTTTTGGGATGTCCCATCCAATTCTTCACATTTCAAAACTTTCCTAAAATAGTAAAGTTTTATATATATAAAAATCAACTACATCCACTACTTTCCTCCACTATACCCAATTTATACATTATATATTTATGGGTCCCACCATTTTAATCATTTTTCTCCTCCACTATGCCCACTTTATACATTATATATTTATGGGTCCCACCACTTTACTCAATTTTCTCACTTTTCACCCTTTTCTTTATATATTTCCTTGGTCTCCGTGCCCGAACCCATATGTTAACTAATGGGTGGGACGGAGGGAGTAATTAGTTATTAACATCTTGATAAGTTGTTATACTGATTTTGTAACACCACATCAAGTTAATATACATTTATATTCAACTTGAAAAATTGTGTTAAATAATTCCGCACAAATTTGTCTTTGCTAAAATATTATCTAACGGACAAATTTCGATAAAAAGGTAAAGATTGTATTCAACCCCCCCTTCTACAATCTTATCGGACCTAACAATTGGTATCAGAGCAGATTGATTGATACACAAATCAAAGATCCCATTTTACTCGATTAAAAATCATCCCCGAATTTTTTAACTCTTTTAAAAAATTCATCATGTCTTCTAAAGTTGGAACTGTGAAAATTCCCATATATGACAAAAACAGTTATGATATGTGGAAGAACAAAATGTTAATGTTCCTCGAGGTTGCAAATCCTAAATACATGAAAGTCTTATCAGAAGGACCAATAATACCTTTTGGATTAATTCCTGAAGTTGTTACTGATGGAAAAGTTGTTGCCCCTGCAAGGTTTGTACACAAAGATTCTTCTGAATACACTCTTGCTGAAAGAGAGGAAGCTGGACTTGACATTAATTTAAGACTGATCTTAATAGATTCTCTAGACTCTGTAATGTACAGTCATGTGATAAACTGCAAGACTGCAAAGCAAATATGGGAAACCATTGAAACTGTGAATGAAGGAACAGAGGAAGTTAGGGAGAATCGACTAGAAATTCTGACATTTGAGTATGAACACTTTCGATCAGCATCCAATGAAAGTATTCAAGATGTGTTTGAAAGATATAACAAACTTGTCAACAATTTACAAATGCATGGCAAGTACTACACTCAGAAAGAGATCAACGGAAAATTTCTACTGTCAATGCTTGTTCATCTAGAACATAGGATTACAGCTATCAGAGAGTCGAGGAATCTAAGTGAAATTACTGTAGAAAGACTCTTTGGTGTTTTAAAAACCTATGAACTGGAACAATCTCAACAAAAGGAGATTTATGGAAAAGGAAAACTTGCTAATACTTCTACAGCTCTTATTGTTGAGAACAAACAGGAAGTGGAAGATAAGGTTATTCAATCTTGTAGTGTTGACAGTGGCAAGCTTGAAGTTGAAGTTGGTCAAACGAATGCTAGTCCAGATGAAGGAGACTTCTATTCGTTAGAAAAGCTAGATCAGTTGGAAGATGAGTCCATGGCTTTGTTGGTAAGGAAATTCAGTAACTTCAGATTCAGGAAGAATCCCAAGTTCAGGTACAAATCTAACTATAACAGGTTCCAAAGAGGAGGTTCTTCATCCTCAAGTAACATAGGAGGTTACAAAACTGGAACGGTTGAAAGAAGTAAAATTAGATGCTACAACTGTAATGAACTTGGACATTTCGCTACTGAATGTCAGAAGCCAAAACAAAACCAAAGAAAAGACTTTGGATCTGAGAAGAAGAAGACAGGTAAAGCCTATGTGGCTGCTGGAAAGAGTTGGGATGATACAGACTCTGAAGATGAAGAGTATGGCAATCTTGCCCTGATGGCAAAATCTGATAACTCCAGTGGTACTTCATCTGAGGTATCATGTACTGAAAGTCAATATATCTATTAACTTAGTGATTCACTAGGTTGTGCTAATAGAGAGATTGAAAGGATCAATTTGTTAAATACAGATCTTAGTAATCAATTATCAGAATTACACGATGTACAAAATTGCCATGATAAACAAAAATCAGAAATAAGAATTCTAAAAGAACTTGAGAGGTCTTTAGCGTTGATAGTGGTTCAACAACGAGAAACAATAGCTGAGCTAGAAATAAGGGTTAGTGCTACTTCTAATTCATCTAAAGTGGCTAAAGAGTTGTTTAACCAACAAGCTATTAATCAAACCGTAGGAATTGGGTTTGATTATAATGAAGCTATTGGACGAAAAAGCATTATTACCCCTAATCGTGTCAGTGCTGTAGAAAGGGGTATACCAATAGTGCTTAAGGGTGTTAGTAACCCACTCTTTAAGACATCCATAGCAGAACCTTTGGATACAACATCTTTAATCATTAAGGAAGAGATGCGCATTGAGGATTTAGCTAATGGCGTAGTCTTAGAAAGTAATCAAGTTGTTAAAAATGATGAAGATAGAAAGTCTGTGTTTAAGAAAACAGAAAGAGTTGGTGAGTCTACTAGTTCCTTGAAAACTAGTAGTAGAAGTAACAACATGAATAAATGCAACAACATATCTACCATGCATGCTATTCCTGTTATTGATACTGCTCATAAAAAGTGTAATGCTGTGTTAGGTCCGATAAGATTGTAGAAGGGGGGGTTGAATACAATCTTTACCTTTTTATCAAAATTTGTCCTTTAAATTAAATTTGATAAAGACAAATTTATGTGCGGAATTATTTAACACAATTTTTCAAGTTGAATATAATTGTATATTAACTTAATGTGGTGTTACAAAATCAGTATAACAACTTATCAAGATGTTAATAACTAATTAGAAAATTCGACATGAACTTTTCTAATTTAGTTAATAATAATCAAGATAAGAACTAGGAAACTTAATTCGCTATTAGTACAAGAATCACAAATAAACAAGTTCTATCGGATAGAATATAACAAAGATGAAGAACTTGAATTTCTGGGAATTGTTTAAGCTTTGGTGTTCTTGAGAGAGAGAATTCTGTTCTGAATTTAATGTTTCTGCTGTGTTTTCTCCGTTATGACATAACCTGCTGTGTTCTGTTCTTTTATATTAGTAACAGGTCTTGCTGGCTTTCTGTAGGATATTTAACTGCTCCAGCATGACTTAAACTGCTACCAAGACTTGATTTTCCTTCATTAAGACTTACACAAACCTCCATTAAGACATAAAATGTGTCGGTATGACTTAACAGAAGTTCGGTAAGACTTACAACAGCTGGCAGAGGTTGGTAAGACTTAATCCAGGTCGGTAAGACTTAATCCTGAAAAGCTTCTGTCGGTAAGACTTAAAATTAAGTCATACCGAATTTTCTTCTCCAAGACATAAATCATTTTTCTTTCTTTAAGTCATATTGATCCATTTAATTAATTAATGATTAACTAATTCATATTTAATTGATACAATAATTAATTTAATAAATAAATTAATTCTTCCAGAATTAATTCATTTAATTAAATCAACTAAATGATTTATATCAATTATAAATGAATTTAATTAAATCAATAATTAATTAATTTAATTCTTACAAACCACTAAAGGTAGTAAAGAATTACCACTGATTTGTGTTGACGTTCGATGTACTGTCTGGTTCATGAACGACTAACTTCAACGATGCTTCTTCACTTTTGACTTTAGGTTGTGGTTTGTTTCTTCTCTCAATTCTCTTGTACTGTAACAGATCTTCAAACTATCACTCGAAAAATCTCTGTCACTGTTCAAATGAATCCATTAACTTCAATGCTGTACTGGGGCTTGATCAGATAACTGAATCGTCTTCTAGTGTATGACATCAAAACTATAGATTGACTTTTCTTCTTTCTTCTGACAGATAATACTTCTTGAGATTCCTGTGACAGTTCATATGTATATTTACTTATTACAATTTGGTTTAAGTTGATTAGGATCCTCTAACTACAAATAGGCTGAGTCATATGCCTTTCAATCTCCCCCTATTTGTTTGTTAGACAATAACAAGCAAATTCCTAGAGGATACCTCAACTAATCCAACTTAACCAAATGAAAGATAAAACTTTAAATACTAAGTAAATATGAAAAAAAAAAGTTCTGGTTTATATTTAACATTTGCCAGATTCAAACATGAAAGATAAATACAAGATAGATCATCCTCTAGACTGATCATATGATATAAATCCTATCAAGATTTATCTAGGCTCTAAAGATATAACATGTAGAGCAATTCTTTTTCTTTAGTTGTCTTCCCTTCTGAATTCTCCTTCTTCTGGTTCATCTGTGACTTGAAGTTTCATGTGTAGATCAGAATCAACAAGACGTTCTCTTCTTGATGACAATCCTTGAGGTAAGACTAAAGGAATTCCAAGCTTCTTTCTCAGTTCACCTTGAAATTTCTTGTAATCTTTTATGTTCGTTTGTGCATAGGAACGAATGTGATCTACAGCTATTACCTTTTCTTCAGTCAAGAATCCATGATTTCTGAGAGCATATTCAGCATATACCAAATGGTTTGCATGATGTTCGTATAACTCATCTGTCTGAAGATTGATTGAGTGAAGTACCTCTCCCTTAAGAAATTTTACTTGTGGAGGTTCCTTAATCACTTCTGGTCCAGCTCTTTCAGCAAATTCTTTGAACTTTTCATGTAACAACACACCTAGCTCAGAAGATGTTCTTACCTTAGGCCTAAGTACTCAAATCTCTGTCAGCGATCTGTCATAAAAGAACTGAATAGATACTCTGAAAGTTCCAACTTTATGACAATCTACAAATATTACCAGCTCATCAGATTTGGGTTCAAATGCAGTAGTTATCCTGATGACTTCTACCTGTAAGGCCTTTATATACATTTCATGAATTGGATTTGCCAGTTTGAATTCCTCGAGAATTTGTCCAAGACGACGATCTTCATAATCAGAACTCTGAGGTGAATCAATTGCTCTTTGAGCACGTTCCCATTTGTCACCGCTCTTTAGTCTGATATATGTTTTTCTCTCCTGAACATTTATAGCATGTAGTCGTTGTAATGCTTGCTGTTCAGCTTTCCGAAGTTCTTCATTTCGTGCAATTTGCTCTAATGATTTTTGAAGTTTTTCTTCTCTCATTTGCAAATTAGCTTCCCTTTGAGCAAATAATTCTTCAGATTCTTTCTCAGCTTGTTGAGCTTCAAATTCAGATATCACTGGTCCTTCATCTTCCCAGTGACTAAGATCAGGTTCAGGAAGTTCTTCACCTTGATCAGGGAATTCAAGATCAGCAAAAACATCGAAGTTATCCGGTTCACCCGTGTAATAATAACCTGTGTTCTTGTCTTGAATTTCTTCTTTAGTTTCTTCAACTACTTTCTTCCTCTTATCTTCACCTTGGTCAGATTTACCAGATTTTCCTTCTCCTCCCTCTCTTTCTTTAGTTTTATCTTGTGACCCCTTTGATTTCTCCCCCTTAGTTGAGGAATCCTCTACAGATTTATCAGTTGCCCCAGCTTCAGGATCTTGTTCATCATCATCACCATCCTTACTTGTAAAGAATTCAATTTCTTCATTTGTAGGTTTGCGACTTTGACTTACAAGATTAAACAGATGTCTTAACCCTTTAGCCTGGTGTGCATTTTGCTTTTCGATCTGGTCCAGACGAGAATCAGTAGATTCCTGATTGTGCTGTACCTCTGACTGTAGATTATCAACTTTCAAGGAAATCTCAGAAATTAACATGTCTTGAGCAACAGTAATATCTCCAGAGTCATCAAGTGCCTTTTCATGAGAGAGTTCGAGAGATTCTATCTTCTTGGTGAAAGATGTCTTTAAGTAGTTTATGTCCTTCTTGATTACAGCAAGCTGACTGTTGACAGAGGTGGATGAAGAAGATCGCTCACCCACTTGTGCTCTAAGGATTTCTGTTTCAGTGAAAGGCAGAGTGTATAAACTTGTAACACTATAACTAATGTAACTCAAACTAAAGGAAAAGATACTTAACCAGAAGACAATCAAGAACAAGAAGTCACAAGAAATCAACACTAAATGAAGACAAGGTAATTGATACAATTCAACATGTTAACTATGATCAATCCAAGAAGAAATCATTGAGAGAAGTTCAAGTCAAAGTTGTTCATGCCTCAGTGATTTGGAAAGCCAAGAATCAAGATCATAACTATCAGTATCAATAAGACCAATTGATTTCAAGTGAACAAGAAGGAAAGCAAATATTGGAAAGCCGCATTTCTAATTGGATATGGTAATTTATTCAAGAAGCAAAAACCCTATCAAGACTAGTCACTTATGAACCAGACCGTTGCATCAAGTGTCAGGACATTGATAGCAAGTTTATGTCAGTAATAAAGATCCATATTCAAGAGCTTGGTGAAGAATAAAGAAGACATGAAGATATCACAAGTTCAAGATGTGCATTGAAGTTTCAAGTTGAAGACCAGAATATTTTCTAAGTACTAAATATTCTAGATGGCCAAGTAGAAGTTTCTAAGTAGAAGTTCTACTTAGAACTTCGAGATGGCTAAGTAAAAATTCTCAAGTAGAAGTTCTACTTAGAGTGCAGCTTCAACATGACACATGGCATCTTCTGATTGGCAGATTTCCAAGCTTTCAAGATAAGGCAAGATTTATGTGGACATCATTGGGCCACGTATATCTTAGTCTTTGAAGTCTACAGGACATAGATTACATGTAGTATAAATAGAAGTACTTGTGTAATGTTTTTAGTTAGTGAGCAATTCTTGAGAAAAACACAAGAGAAAGAGAGAGTGTGCATTCACAGAGCTTAGTATCATTCACTTCTCTCTGAACTTCTGTTATACTTTGTAATGAATGTTGTAGCAACCCTTTCAAGTTATACATAAGACATATATTCCTTGAATCTGTGTGTTTATTTATTGCATCGTATTTATTGCTTCTCATATTCGAAAAGTTGTATTCACCCCCCCTCTACAACACATTTGGACCTAACAATTGGTATCAGAGCTATATGTTTAACATACAAAACATAGATCCTTGTGTTGAGTAGAAGAATCGTGAGTTTTCATTTTCTAGATCTACTTTTCATTTTCTTGAAAAGTGTGCTTTAAATCGTTTGTATTGAAAACACATCTGAAAAATTATTTAAATACTCCAGGTGTGATTATTTAGCTTGGATGTATTTTAATTAATTTTTGTGAATTAATCTGGGTACTTTCATATTTGGTGTTCTTGAGTGTTCATCATCTGTTCTTATCAAAGAAGACAACCCAACAACTTTTTGATCTCCTTTTCAAACAGATAAATAGTAAAAGAATAAAAAAGTGTTTTTGGACTTTGTGATTTGCATTATTCACGGCCGAAAGTAAAACAAGACATACTCAGTACCTAGCACGTGGGTTAGGTGGGTTAGGTGATTAAAGCATTCAAAGTCAAAAGGTGTTAAAGAGATAATATTGTTTATTCAATATTAAAGTGATCTGCAGCAAAATTATTCTAAGGCAAAAGTTCTACATAGAATTTCTACTTGAGATTTTCTACATAGAATTTCGACTTGGATAACTTCTACTTGGTGAAGTTCGACTTGAGCAAAAATTTCTACTTAGAGAAATTTCGACTTAGGCAAAAGTTCTACATAGAATTTCTACTTGAGAATTTCTACATAGAATTTCGACTTGGACAATTTCTACTTGGTGAATTTCGACTTGAGCAAAATTTCTACTTAGAGAAATTTCGACTTAGGCAAAAGTTCTACATAAATATTCTACATAGCCTAGTCTTGGGTACTTAGAAACTTTTAGTGACCAGAATTGAGATGGCTCCTAAAAAATGCATTCAAGATCCCAATGTTCAACCGAGATCACTATGAAGAATGGGTTTTCAGAATGAGACTATATTTAGAGACTGTTAACCCTGAATATCTGGAAGTCCTTGACAAGGGTAAATTTGTTCCAATGGTGGTTATTCCTGCACATACGGAAGGAGGGGTGGTTATAGCACCTCGGTCTGAGCCTAAAAAGGCCTCGGAGTTTTCGGATGCTGACAAGGAACAAATAGCTTATGATACTGCCATACGACAAACCTTGATGGAATCTCTTGATCATGAAATGTTCAACATAGTCAAAGGTCTGACTACAACGAAGAAGATTTGGGACAAGATAGAAGTTGTCATGGAAGGATCTGCAGAGGTTAGAAGCAACAAGACACTCATACTCAAGATGGAGTATGACACCTTTAGAATACGAAAAGGAGAAGGCATAACAGACGTCTATCTACGATTCAGTCAGTTAGTATTGGATTTGAATCTGAGAGGTGTAACCCTCCCCATGGTTGAGACCAACACGAGATATCTGAGGAACCAGCCAAAGAGCATTGAACATAGGGTCTACGCAATAAGAGAAACCAGAGATTTGCATACAACTTCTCTGGAAGAGTATTATGGAATACTAAAGACCTATGAGCTGGAAACACTTCAAGATCAAGCATGGGACAATGATTCAAGAGAAGAGACTGAATTAATAGCTAGATATGAGATTGAGATGGAAGATCGCCAGGATAAATCTGTTGATTCTCGATCTTATCGAAAAGTCGGGCCCAATCAAAGTTGGGTTCCGAAGAATGTCTAATCAATCTGTTATTGCAGGGCATTAAGCAGAATAGAAATAAAGTTATATGGGTGCTAGACAGTGGAGCATCGAGGCATATGACTGGAAACAAGTCCCTGCTTACAGAGTTGGTTATGAAGGCTGGCCCTTATGTTACCTTTGGAGATGACAGCATAGGTGTGACAAAGGGATATGGCAAACTGAAAACTGGCAATGTCATCATTGAAGATATTTCCTATGTTGAGGGACTGAAGCACAATCTGTTGAGTATCAGTCAATTCTGTGACAAAGGTTACGAAATTGTATTCAACAAGAAAGTTGTATCAATCACTCACATCAAGGAAGGCTCACTAGCTTTGAGAGGAGTTCGAAAGGCAGATCTTTTTGTTGCAGATATGGATTCAGCAAATCAGAATGAGGTCACCTGTTTCTACAGCAAAGCCTCGGATGATGAAAGCTGGTTATGGCACAAAAAGCTATCTCACTTAAACTTCAAAACGATGAATGCTCTCGCGAGGCGAGAATTCATGAGAGATCTACCTCAAATGGAGTTCGCTCCGAAAGGACTCTGTGAAGCTTGTGAAATGGGAAAGTCGAAGCGAGCATCGCATAAAAGCAAAGAAATTTCTAGTATTACTGAGCCTCTACAACTTCTTCATATGGATTTGTTTGGCCTAGTGAATGTCCTATCTTTGTCTAGGAAAAGATATGCTTTGGTAATCGTGGATGACTTCTCCAAGTATACATGGGTATTGTTCGCAATGACGAAAGACGAAGTACCTTTCTTAATCATTGATCACATCACTCAAATTGAGAATGTTTCAACACTTACTGTGAAGACGATTAGATCTGACAATGGCACTGAATTAAAAAACGCAGTGCTAAATGACTTCTGTGTATCTAAAGGAATACGTCGTCAGTATTCAGCCCCGAGAACTCCACAGCAAAATGGAGTAGTTGAAAGGAAGAATAGAACTTTGGTTGAAGCAGCAAGAACTTTGTTGTATGATTCAAAACTTCCTTTGTACTTCTGGGCCGAAGCAGTGAGTACCGTTTGTTACACTCAAAATAGAACATTGATTATAAAAGATAAAGAAAAGACGCCATGTGAATTAATGAACAACAGAAGACCAACAATCAAATACTTTCATGTCTTCGGAGCAAAATGCTATGTGCTTATAGATGATGAAAATCTAGGCAAGTTTGCAGCAAAAGCTCGTGAAGGAATCTTTGTTGGTTACTCTACAGATGTGGTGGCAGCTTATAGAGTGTTCTTAGTGAATGATCGAAAAGTGACTGAAAGCTACAATGTCAGATTCGACGATACCAAACTCTCATCAATTTCAAGAGATTCTAGTGAACCTGAGTCCCTAAAATTTCAGAATCTGGACTTAGAAGATCTTGAAGATGAACCTGAGTTGGTTGTTCCATTAAATGTTCCAAGCGTACATGAAGAACCTGAGTCTAGTGAACAAGCTAATTCTACAAGATCAGGAGAGACTTCTTCAGTACCAACCGGCAACAACTCAGGGGGAGTAAATAGCAGCTCAAGGACTACTGTTCAAGGCTCGAGTAGAGTTGACTCTAGTTCTGCAGGAGCTGGCACTAATTCAGGGGGAGTTAGTGAAAATAATCAAAGTAGTCAGCACCCCAACTCAGAAAGTCAAGCTGAATCATCAAGACAATTTCCAGGTGAACGGGTATGGAATAGAGACCATCCATTTGAGTTAATTATTGGTGATCCAGATGTTGGTGTGACTACTAGAAGAACTGCAAGAGCTGACATGGCTAATATCTCCTTATATTCTGGGTTCTTATCCAAACTTGAACCTAAAGAAATAGAAGAAGCTCTTGGTGATGCTGATTGGGTGATTGCAATGCAAGAGGAACTCAATCAGTTTGAAAGGCAGAAAGTTTGGAAACTGGTACCCCGACCAAAGAACATATCCGTAATTGGAGCAAGGTGGGTATTCAGAAATAAACTGGATGAAAACGGACTTGTAACACGAAACAAGGCTCGTTTGGTTGCAAAAGGTTATTCTCAGCGACAACGAATTGATTATGATGAAACCTATGCACCGGTTGCAAGACTTGAGGCAGTCAGGATGTTCTTGGCATTTGCAGCACATAAGAACTTCAAGGTTTTCCAGATGGATGTGAAAAGTGCCTTCCTGAATGGAGAGTTAGAAGAAGAAGTGTATCTGGAACAGCCGCCTGGTTTCGTTGATCCAGAACATGTAGATTTTGTGTATCTTCTCTTCAAATCTGTCTATGGCCTCAGGCAATCCCCAAGGCGATGGTATGAAACCCTATCCCTATTCTTAATTGAAAATGGTTTTGTTAGGGGAGTAATTGATAAAACATTGTTCTATAAAGTTGTGAGAAATGACTTAATACTTGTTCAAGTATATGTGGACGATATTATTTTTGGGTCATCAAATGAGCGCTTGTGCGAGAAATTTGCCAAGCTAATGCAGGAAAAATATGAGATGAGCATGATGGGAGAGCTGTCCTTCTTCCTTGGATTACAGATCAGTCAAAGAAAAGATGGTATCTTTATCTGTCAATCCAAGTACGTCAGAGATTTACTCAAGAAGTATAATCTAGAATATGCATCACCAGCTAAGACTCCAATGGCAACAACCACGAAGCTTGATGAAGACAAATCAGGTAAATCAGTTGACATCACAAGCTATCGAGGTATGA
Source organism: Saposhnikovia divaricata (assembly GCA_036435485.1). Classification (NCBI taxonomy): domain Eukaryota; kingdom Viridiplantae; phylum Streptophyta; class Magnoliopsida; order Apiales; family Apiaceae; genus Saposhnikovia; species Saposhnikovia divaricata. The sequence goes on from CM071598.1 coordinate 67,236,964, forward strand.
TTGGCTCACTCCTCTATTTAACTGCAAGTAGACCCGATATAATGTTCGCAACTTGTTTATGTGCAAGGTTCCAAGCGGATCCTAGAGAATCACATCTCGTAGCCGTCAAAAGAATTTTTAGGTATCTCAAGGGCACACCAAATCTAGGGATTTGGTACCCAAGAGATACAGGTTTTAATCTAATTGGCTATTCGGATTCAGACTATGCAGGTTGCAGGATTGATAGGAAAAGCACATCTGGTGCTTGCCAATTTCTTGGCAGAAGATTGGTGTCCTGGCAAAGTAAAAAGCAACATACAGTATCTACTTCTACTGCTGAAGCTGAGTACATTGCTACTGGAAGCTGTGTAGCTCAAATACTGTGGATGAGGAACCAATTGAAGGATTATGGCATGGAGCACAAGAAAATTCCAATCATGTGTGACAACACAAGTGCCATTGCCATAACCAACAATCCTGTAGATCACTCAAGAACCAAGCACATCGACATCAGGTATCACTTCATACGAGAACATGTCGAGGAGGGGACTGTGGAGCTACATTTTGTGCCCACAATGCAACAAATTGCAGATATATTGACCAAACCTCTTGATGAAGTAACATTCAATAGATTGGTTGGTGAATTGGGAATGCTTAACACAAGTTAGTAAAGCCTTCTATCTGTAAAATCCATGTTTATGTTTGTATGTGCAAGCTACTCAATCATTATGTGCTTAGACTTTAAAATGCCTAATTAATGATTGTTATAGGTTGCATATAGTGTGTTTTTGCATAAATTCCTTGTGTTTTAAGTGTCTTTTATAGCACAAATCTGTGAATTTATGCTTGTTAGATTGCATGATCATAGGGGGAGTTAAATTCATAATATTCTAAATATTGCATGTTTTTTAGATGAATTTACCTATGATTTTCATGTAATTAGAGGCCTTAGAATTAAAATACTTCAAAATTTCGAGTTAGGTTCTATCTCGAAACTCATCTAGAAATTCGACTTGAATTTCGACTTAAGCTGTCAGAGTGAAGTTTTTGAAAAATTCTAAGTCTAGGAAGAATTTCGAGTTGGCTATCTCGAAATTCATCTCGAAATTCGACTTTGTGTTCGAGTTCGAGTTACCAGTGTGCCTAGTTCTATCTTCAAAATATTCGAGATAAAGTCTATCTCGAATTTTATCTCAAAAGTTGAGATGAGGTTTCCATTAAGGGAATATTTTGAAAAGAACTGAGAATTAACTTCGAGTTAGTCTATCTCGAAACTCAACTCGAATTTCGACTTGATGTTCGAGATAGAGTTCTTAGTCTATCTCGAAACTCAACTCGAATTTCGACTTGATGTTCGAGATAGAGTTCTCAGTTAAGCTAAAGGGAATTTTTCGAGTTACACTCCTAACTCGAAACATATCTTGAATTACCATGTAGTTTTTGCTTCAAGGGGGTATTTTGGAAAGAATTGAGATTAACTTCGAGTTAGTCTATCTCGAAACTCAACTCGAATTTCGACTTGATGTTCGAGATAGAGTTCTTAGTCTATCTCGAAACTCAACTCGAATTTCGACTTGAAGTTCGAGATAGAGTTAAACTTCTAACTCGAAATGTATCTCGCATTTCCCTATTTTTTTTTCTAGAGGGGAATTTTCCAAGTTTACTACAAATCAATAATGTTCGAGATAGGATTTCCCTATAGTTTTTGCTGTAAAATTGGTTAAGTGCTTATTTGTGCTTATTTGTTCGAGTTAACCTCTATCTCGAACTTCATCTCGAAGTTCGACTTGATGTTCGAGATAGAGATGTTCGAGATAGAGTTCGACTTAAGTCCTCCCTGTATGTACTTAGACTTTAACACTCTTTTTAACAGGGATACTTTTGTCATTTCACAATCATCTATATATACATCTCTAACTCGATGCATCATTCACTTTACCTAATTTCATTTTTACAGCAGCCGTTTCACAAAAACAAAGCGATTTCACAACTTCATACCATTAATCCGTGTTTTTGTGATTAAACTCATACTAATCACGAATTACTGCCAAATTTTTGACTGCTATTCACTGTGTTATCATTAATCTTTGTGTTGGTGTGTTTTGTAACCGCATATACACGCGCATATACATACACACAAACATCAATTGTTTGTGTACTGTTCATAAAACGCGATTTCATATTCACCATTCATAAACACACACGATTTCACTGGTACACACGAATATTCATCTTCTTTGAATATTCAGATTTAGTAATTGGCTTTTGATTGTTCATCCCGTAGTTTAATTTTCTCTAAGGGACTTTTGTTCTTTTTGATAAATTAAAAGGGATACATCATTTAATTCGTAAATTATTTGTTTTTCAAAATTAAAAAAAAAAAAAAAATTCACATCTTTTAAAGAAAAACATTTAATCAAAATGACTCACCAATTTTTACTTGCTAAAAACAATTTTTATAATATTTCTACGGAAATTGGTGATCAACTCCCGCGGTTTAAGTTTTGGATACGATTTCTCAATTTGTACTCCAAAGCTAGCCATGCTTTTACTGCTAAACCTACACTAGTACATGATGCTTTACAGCAATTATGGACTAGTGCGGTTACTTTTGGGAGCAAATCAACCCCCTTAGGTTTCAGGTTTACCTTAGCGGGTCAGGAATATGAGGTGACTGAAGAGATTATCAACAGAGTTCTGGGATTCCCAATTAAAGATGCTTATGATCCAGAACCTACAGCTACAGAACGCCTCAGATTCTTTAAAGAAATTGGATGTTATCCTCCGAAAGGCCCAATCACAGGAAATATCCAAAAGCAATTCTTCCATGTGGAATGGAATTACTTTTTCGAGGCCATCACAAGATGTTTTCGGGCACGCGAAAAAGACTTTCATCAAATTCCAATTCCAATGCAAACCTTTGCAGTTGCCCTAGCAAGAGAACTGGATATAAATTATGGACGCATCGTTCTCTCTGAGATAGTGGCCTCAATGGGATCTCTTGCAAGCAGAGACCTCGCTACAGCTGATGTTGTCTGCTGGTTTCCTCGGTTCCTTCAAATGCTCATTAATGACCTAATACCGAAGGATGCTCTTGCTGTTAGACAGAGATTTGCCGGAAGCCCAACATCTGCATCGTTAGGAATGGGCACTAAGTCACTTTCAACCATTGCTAATCAGGATAAACATCAAGGTAAACCGATGTCTATCCCTGAAAATATACAAATGTGGCTTAGATATGATGCAGGAGTTACCAATTTGGAGGCATCATCACAAGTTTCATCACATGCTCAAAATCCATCTGTTCATGCTGAGGCATTTGATGAGATTCCTGATGAGGAAAGCAATGATGCACAAGGTAATCAATCAGGTAATCTCTCCCTGCATACTATTCATTCCTCCTCCTATGTATCTGATTCCGCGACCCAAGCGACTGCTAACCCGCAGGATCTATCCCAGGGTGAGAGCCATATTTCTGACTCTGAGTCTGATACACATTCCTATTCTCTATCACCCTTGTTAACGGAAGTCAGACAGCCAGCACGTGTGTATGTAGAAGATGATGAGGAGAATGAACCCGAAGAGCAGCAACTTATTCGAAAGAAAGCCAAACTTTTCCACGCTGCTACTTCACAACCACAGTCAAACCCTAGCGTGTCACACGCAACCACTCCACCTCACGCGAGTGGTTCACCCCTTGAACAATCTGCACATAGGGATTTTGATTTTGGTGAGGATGATGTACTTCTTGAAGATACTGTTGCTTCAAGAGGACATGAAGTCTTAAGAACTTCAGCCGTACCTTCACCGGTACGTACTGATGCTGCAAAGAGGATCGGTTCTAATGTCGTACAAGAACACTTTGCAGCCTCTCAGCCTGAGATTCCAACTCAGGAACAAACAGAATTTGATCCCATAACTGTCAACAACATTTCTTATCAATTTTCTGCAGGTACTGCTTCATTATTTGGATCAATCATTGAAGACATACACGAGCGTGAGACAGGGAGTGTGTGTGAGAGGTTAGGGAGAGAGGGACCTTCATTTTCAAGGCCCGAAACCGAGCGTCAAATACCAACAGAACGAGTATTAGAGCGAGGTCACCTAAACCAAACACCGTCCCTTAACATTGAAAATCTTGATACGCGTATGACTTCTATGGAAAATCAGATGAAGCAGTTCGGACAGACGATGGGGCAGTTCGGGATGAACATTGGAAACAACCAAAGGGCTCTAGACGACTACGCAGAAAGAATGGCAAGTCAAGCTACAGCTTTTGATGATTTGACAAATAAGGTCAATGACTTGGGCCATGCTGGTGGTGTCTTGGGAAGCACTCTCAATGAGAGGATGGGGGCATTGGAGTCTACAATGCATACAATGGCTGTGGAGATCAGTAGAATGATGTTCGCGGTCAGGAGTTTTGTGCCCCCGGAGTGCTTCGAGTCGCAACAACCTCCCCCCGATGCTGGTGTAGGTGGTGCGGGTGGTGCTAGTGGAGCGGGAGCCTCTGGTTCTGGTTTTGGAGGTTCCTATGCAGCTGGTGGATCTGAAGACCAAGGTGGAGCTCAGGATAACTCACCTAAGGGGGAGAGTGGAAAGGAGACGAGACAGCAGGCAGTTCACATCGAAGAAATTGAAGAACCCGCTGATCTTGTCAAGGAACCAGAAGTTGAGCCGTCTGTTGATGAAGAGGCTCTGAGGATGAGAAAGGGTAAGGCAGTAATGGTTGATGAACCATTTGTTGACCTGAGTCATCAGGAAACAGTACAGGAGGTACTTGACTCAGATTCTGACATGGAAGACGTACCATTGGCACACGCTATAAAAAGATCTTTGAAGGAACAAGGTGGAGGTGCTGGGATGTCTTCCGGAATGCCTGAAGAATTTCCTGTTGATGAGGAAACCCTTAAAGCTCAACAGTTAGCCTTGGAACAAGCTCAGTTCCATAAAATGAAGATGATGCAAGAACATGCTGCGTTCCTAGAAAAGAAGGTGGAGCTACAAGTGAAGCAGTATGATCATGAGCTTGCAAGGCTAGCTGATCCTCAAGTTGATCTGGACAAACGAAGGATAGGGCAGAAATGGGATGAAGCAAGGAAGATAATGATGGGACCCTGTGCGAAAGGAGTTCATAACAAGGATGCAGATGATCTGTTCTACAACTTGAATTTGCAGAATCCAATGACTGGGGACTATATAAATGCTTTGAAGAGATTAATTTCTAAAGTCAGGGTTGGATACAATGCAAATCTTAGGGAGTGGCAGGTTATCTTGTCTTTGGTAGAAGGAGTCCCAACATCTTTCCTATATGTGGATGACCAATTCATAATGAGAAGATCTGCGTCAGAGTTGTTCTTGCTAGCGACTAAAATTCAATACTCTCAATCTGAGGAGCTAAGCATTCTGTACAGGGATCAGTTAATGCAGCTAGCAGAGGACAAGGGTCCAGAATTCTCAGCATATCCAAATTTTGTCCGGATGGTAGTTGACGGAAAGATGAAGAGGGTTAGCATGGAGGAAAATGATCTAATGGAGCTTTCAGTAGAATCTCTCAAAGCTGTCTGTAGACAAATGATGAGTAAGGGATTCGCTTCTGAGCTTAAAGATAAATCCGTGAAGATCATTGAAAGAGTTATATTCAAGAAGAGCAATGAGGTGTGGAAGTGTGATGTCATTGCTCCAAACCCTCTTGATGACGTGAAGATTGAGCCGGAGCTGATAGAGAAGAAATGGAATATTCTTCAAGCCATGAAGAATGTAGATGAAGCTCTGACTCTTCCTTCTGGAGCACTAGAACAAGGAGAAATAAGGGAGGCTATTGGTGTTCCAGGAAGTGATAGTGTATACTGGATACACGCTTATGTTGAAGATACAGCTGATGCCTTAGTATTCATAGATGCAGACCAGAATCAAACAATCTTGCATATGAGTAGACAATGGCTGCTACGGACTCAAGATGCTGCATTTCTGGAGAGAGTATTATATGTATTCAAATGGGGCGAAGTGGAAGATAAGTTTGTTGAAGAAAAGCAGAGACTCATGAGTTACCTGTCTGAGATAGTGGTGGAAAAGAAGCGAATGGAGCGAGATGCGGCTAGTGTCCACAATACTAACCGTGTCAAGGGCTACCCCAAGATGATCTATTGTCAGTTTAAAGCTGATAAAACACATTGGAAATCTCAGCTCATCATGAAGAACTTTGAGGATATTCCAAAGATCAGGACTACTCAGGAGGTGGACAAACTCAGAAGGCTTTTCAAACATCCTTATCCAGAGCCCAAGAACCCTCTAGAAATGGAAGCTGTAAGTCTGTTGAATGCTAGGTGGAAGCAGCTTAAAGATCCAGTGTACAAGAAAGAACAGCAGCAGAAGGATAAGCGCAAAAGGCAGAAAGAAAAGAGAGACCAAGCTGCTGAAGCTAGAAAGAGAAAACGGAATTAGGGTTAAAGGTCAGAGTGGTGTGAACTTGAAGTTGGAAAAACTTCATGTCTTTCGGTTGCTTTAACTCACTTGAGGAAAATTCACCTTAGAGTGAATCCAATAAGGTGATACAAGTTTGACTAAAAGGTATGAAATAATCCAGGTGATAGGAATCACTCAAATGATCTTTAATTCGAAGTTCGAATTCTGTTTCTAGTTTAAGTTCTTTGTATTGTCTTCATGTAAATTTCAATTGTAAATTATACAAGACTGTAATGTTAATTATCTTTTCTCGTCTCATTGTTTAGTTGAGTTATCCTTCATTTATTTGAATGTCATTGTTAGACAATCAAATAGGGGGAGATTGAAAGGCAGAGTGTATAAACTTGTAACACTATAACTAATGTAACTCAAACTAAAGGAAAAGATACTTAACCAGAAGACAATCAAGAACAAGAAGTCACAAGAAATCAACACTAAATGAAGACAAGGTAATTGATACAATTCAACATGTTAACTATGATCAATCCAAGAAGAAATCATTGAGAGAAGTTCAAGTCAAAGTTGTTCATGCCTCAGTGATTTGGAAAGCCAAGAATCAAGATCATAACTATCAGTATCAATAAGACCAATTGATTTCAAGTGAACAAGAAGGAAAGCAAATATTGGAAAGCCACATTTCTAATTGGATATGGTAATTTATTCAAGAAGCAAAAACCCTATCAAGACTAGTCACTTATGAACCAGACCGTTGCATCAAGTGTCAGGACATTGATAGCAAGTTTATGTCAGTAATAAAGATCCATATTCAAGAGCTTGGTGAAGAATAAAGAAGACAAGAAGATATCACAAGTTCAAGATGTGCATTGAAGTTTCAAGTTGAAGACCAGAATATTTTCTAAGTACTAAATATTCTAGATGGCCAAGTAGAAGTTTCTAAGTAGAAGTTCTACTTAGAACTTCGAGATGGCTAAGTAGAAGTTCTACTTAGAGTGCAGCTTCAACATGACACATGGCATCTTCTGATTGGCAGATTTTCAAGCTTTCAAGATAAGGCAAGATTTATGTGGACATCATTGGGCCACGTATATCTTAGTCTTTGAAGTCTACAGGACATAGATTACATGTAGTATAAATAGAAGTACTTGTGTAATGTTTTTAGTTAGTGAGCAATTCTTGAGAAAAACACAAGAGAAAGAGAGAGAGTGCATTCACAGAGCTTAGTATCATTCACTTCTCTCTGAACTTCTGTTATACTTTGTAATGAATGTTGTAGCAACCCTTTCAAGTTATATATAAGACATATATTCCTTGAATCTGTGTGTTCATTTATTGCATCGTATTTATTGCTTCTCATATTCGAAAAGTTGTATTCACCCCCCTCTACAACACATTTGGACCTAACAATTGGTATCAGAGCTATATGTTTAACATACAAAACATAGATCCTTGTGTTGAGTAGAAGAATCGTGAGTTTTCATTTTCTAGATCTACTTTTTATTTTCTTGAAAAGTGTGCTTTAAATCGTTTGTATTGAAAACACATCTAAAAAATTATTTAAATACTCCAGGTGTGATTATTTAGCTTGGATGTATTTTAATTAATTTTTGTGAATTAATCTGGGTACTTTCATATTTGGTGTTCTTGAGTGTTCATCATTTGTTCTTATCAAAGAAGACAACCCAACAACTTTTTGATCTCCTTTTCAAACAGATAAATAGTAAAAGAATAAAAAGGTGTTTTTGGACTTTGTGATTTGCATTATTCACAGCCGAAAGTAAAACAAGACATACTCATTACCTAGCACGTGGGTTAGGTGAGTAAAGCATTCAAAGTCAAAAGGTGTTAAAGAGATAATATTGTTTATTCAATATTAAAGTGATCTGCAGCAAAATTATTCTAAGGCAAAAGTTCTACATAGAATTTCTACTTGAGATTTTCTACATAGAATTTCGACTTGGATAACTTCTACTTGGTGAAGTTCGACTTGAGCAAAAATTTCTACTTAGAGAAATTTCGACTTAGGCAAAAGTTCTACATAGAATTTCTACTTGAGAATTTCTACATAGAATTTCGACTTGGACAATTTCTACTTGGTGAATTTCGACTTGAGCAAAATTTCTACTTAGAGAAATTTCGACTTAGGCAAAAGTTCTACATAAATATTCTACATAGCCTAGTCTTGGGTACTTAGAAACTTTTAGTGACCAGAATTGAGATGGCTCCTAAAAAATGCATTCAAGATCCCAATGTTCAACCGAGATCACTATGAAGAATGGGTTTTCAGAATGAGACTATATTTAGAGACTGTTAACCCTGAATATCTGGAAGTCCTTGACAAGGGTAAATTTGTTCCAATGGTGGTTATTCCTGCACATACGGAAGGAGGGGTGGTTATAGCACCTCGGTCTGAGCCTAAAAAGGCCTCGGAGTTTTCGGATGCTGACAAGGAACAAATAGATTATGATACTGCCATATGACAAACCTTGATGGAATCTCTTGATCATGAAATGTTCAACATAGTCAAAGGTCTGACTACAGCGAAGAAGATTTGGGACAAGATAGAAGTTGTCATGGAAGGATCTGCAGAGGTTAGAAGCAACAAGACACTCATACTCAAGATGGAGTATGACACCTTTAGAATATGAAAAGGAGAGGCATAACATTTGAAATTGTTGACTGAATTGCTTCAGTAGTAGATTGATCAAGTTGCCTTCAACCTTCTCCAGTCGAAACTGCGAGTGGAAAATCCCTTGAGGGAGCCAGGAGTGTTTGTCCTGGGAGGGGAGATGATGGTTCTATTAAAGTTGGTTGAGAACCAAGATTTCCCTCTAAAGCCTGTGAAGACTCTTCTACCGTAACTATGGTAGGCACTGTCACATTTTCTACGTGCTCTCCTTGCAATGTGTCCTGAGACTCATTTAAAGATATGTCTTCCCCCATTGTGAGTAATAGGGGAGGTGTGCTTGACTCACTACAAGGTGCCACGGCCCTATGGCGAATTTCAAAAGAATCATCCTGTTGAGAAGATGATTCCAGTAACTGTGTAACGGCCATATCAACTTCCATATCCTGTTGAGAGGATATAGACGGGCTTACAGTTGCCTCAGTTTGAGTTCTACTTTTCTTTTGTAGAGGCAGAGCTGTGGGTTCACTCATACTATCACTACTGATTCGACTTCTTTTGACTTGCAATTTCTTTCTGGAGTGAAAAGATATGAGTTTTGTTGGTTGAGTGTTTGGCTCTACGACCTTGGTTAGAGGTTGTGGTACTACAACCCCTTGGTCAGACCTACCAACCACTTGGGTTCCAGAAATAGATTGAGAAGTAGTAGTTTGAGGAACAGAAGGCAATACCTGGTCAGCTGATTCCGCAACAGTCTCTGATAAGATGGGTTGATCTGATTCAGGTTCAGGGACAGATGCAGTTTCTTGCACTGGATGTTCAACAGCAAGTGCAGCTGGCTGAGGAACAATTTGCTGAGCAGGTGCAACTTGTTGATTGCCTTGATTTTCATTATCAACAAGTATGTTTTCCAGTGGTGGTTCAGGGTTTTGTTCTGGTACAGGTTCAATGACAGGTAGTTGTATATAGTTTGACATGTATTGGGTGACAACTACAGGTATGTTTGTGAATTTATGCTTGTTGCTGTACTCAGTGAACAATCTGGTAGTAGGTTTACCTGACGCCAGTGATTCTCCATTCAGGAATTGGGCTTGGTTTTCTAGTTCCACAAGATGATTAAAAATCAATGACAAGAATCTTGGATAATAACATGATACTTTATGTCCATTATCAAAATTCTTCTTTGCATTAATGATTCTTCTAACCATCGGAACACACAGTAGTCTGCCAATATTAATCCTTCGGTTGTGTGCAACTGCATATCCAATATGCTGCAAGAAAGATGGTAATACCCCGAAGTTCCCTTTAGTAGAATTGGCAAAGACTCTACCTAATGTGTCAAACAGATAATCCCATTCCTGAACGAAGTTCTTTTTATTCCAGACAGTTTGATCAGGACTGTCTTGATAGAATACACCATTTAAAATTTTTATCAATTCTTGATCTGATGGTAATTCTTCGAAATTATCAGTTGGAAAGTTTAAGACCGTATTTATTGTATTTTCATTCACTGTGTACTGATTGTCTCCTACAGAGAAGACAAAAGATCTGTTATCATTAGAAATGACAGCAGTAGTACACATGATTCGCAAAGGTTCAATTTTCAGAGGAGCATCCAATCTCAAAGCATTGCGAACCAGTGAATTTTCATTTAAAAAGCGAATCCACGGTCGAAAACGTTCAACTGAACATTTTTCTGGATCACAATAACCGATTAAATTATGTTTAATAATTTCAAATCGATCAGCCATTTTAATCAAGATTTAATTTCCTTGAAAATTTCAGATTTAACAAATTTTTAATTTAAAAATTAATTTTTCGAATTAATAATTAATTAAAAATTCGAAATAATTAAAAGTTCTTCAAAAATTCTGAAAAATTCACACAATGATCCTTGTATACACACAAACACATGTATAATTTTAGTTTTGCAAGAATCAAACTCAGATTTCCAGAAAAAACGGATCTTGAAATCGATTTTTCGAAAATAAAAACCTTTAAAAACTGAATAAAATCACGATTTTAAACCACCAAAACGTAGATAAACAGTCAAGGAATCCAAATATGTGGTTAGATCGTGAAAAAAATGAGTGATTCCGGTCGAAGATCGGGCAGAGGTTCGACAGAGTTCGTGTATGTATTGTATGTATCTGAGAGAGTTTTCTAAGACTTAACTTGAGAAAGACTTAAAAATGAAAATATGACTTAACACATCTATATATACAAACTGTCGAATAAGACTTAAAAAGTTATCTAATAAGACTTAAAACTACATACAGACGAATAAGACTTAAGACGAAGAAGACTTAAAATTAGATTAATACTCAGTAAGACTTAATATAAACACAACTAGTTAAGACTTGAATTGGAATAAGACTTAAATTTAAAACTAAAAAGACTTAACTAATTATACTTAACAAATAAGTAATTAAGACTTAATTATTTACAGGTGATTAAGACTTAATTTATACTGACTAGCGAATATGACTTAGATTTAAAAACTCGGTAAGACTTAACCTGTTTAAGTCATACCGATTTTAAATTAAGTCATATTGATTATTTTTTTCCTAATTTTAAGTCATATTAACTTTAAACAAACATTAAAAACACTATAAAATATACAATTAACTTATAAAAATAATAAAAATATTATAGAAAATTAAACAAATAATAAAAATAACTATAAATACCATATGCTATCCTATTAACGAAAACAAAGCAATATTAACAGGACAAACATTACAAAACATATGATAAATTAATTACTAAAAATAGAAATAAATATCTATAAATATTCTAAAAATACAGAAGTATGAAGTATTAAATAATATGAATAAACAAAGTGAAAAATAACTAAACAAACAAGAAAATCAGATGGTAAAATAATTATACAAGTGATTTCAAACAACAAATATTCACATAATAATCACTTGCAAAATTATTAAAGATCAAATTTCAGATATTAACTGTATTAATTACTAGGACTGTTTAACATACCCAATTCACTAACAATTCTAGTGAATGAGGATTCATTAAGCGACTTAGTAAAAATATCTGCAGTTTGATCTCCAGAACCTACAAATAGTAGTTCCACTATACCATTCATTACATGCTCTCTTATAAAATGATACCTTATGTCAATGTGCTTTGTCCTTGAGTGCTGCACAGGATTGCTTGCGATTGCTATGGCACTTGTATTATCACATAAAATAGGAATATTTTCCAATACAATGCCATAGTCCATTAATTGATTCCTTATCCATAAGATCTGAGCACAACAGCTTCCAGCAGCTATATATTCAGCTTCGGCTGTAGAGTTGGAAACTGTTTGATGTTTCTTACTGAACCAGGATACCAATCTTCCACCTAGGTATTGACAACTTCCAGATGTACTTTTCCTGTCTACAACACTTCCTGCATAGTCAGAATCTGTATATCCAATTAAAGTAAAACTAGTTTCATTAGGGTACCAGATGCCTAAATTAGGCGTACCCTTTAGATATCTTAAGATTCTTTTGACAGCAGTGAGATGGATTTCTTTAGGGTTCGCTTGGAACCTTGCACACAAGCATGTGGCAAACATTATATCTGGTCTACTAGCAGTTAGGTAAAGCAATGAGCCAATCATACCTCTATAGCCTGTGATATCTACCTTGGCAGAACTTTCACATAAACCAATTTTGACAGCTATAGTTGATGGTGTCTTTGCTGATGAGCACTCCTCCATGTGATATTTCTTGAGAAGCTCCTTGATGTACTTGGATTGACAAATAAATATTCCATCTTGTCTCTGACTTATTTGTAATCCAAGAAAGAATTTCAGTTCTCCCATCATGCTCATTTCAAACCTACCCTGCATTAACTTAGAAAACTTCTTGCATAGAAGCTCATTAGTAGACCCAAATATAATATCGTCCACATAGACTTGGACTAGTATTATATCATTCTTATGTCTTTTAGTGAAGAGCGTTTTGTCTATGACACCTCTTATAAAACCATTTTCTAATAGAAATTCAGAGAGAGTGTCATACCATTTTCTTGGGGCTTGCTTAAGACCATAGATAGCTTTGTAAAGAAAGTAGACATAGTCCAGATGATCTTGATCTTCAAAACCAGGGGGCTGTTCTACATACACTTCTTAACAGCATTGTATTTCTTATGAGCAGTATCAATAACAGGAATAGCATGCATGGTAGATATGTTGTTCCATTTATTCATGTTGTTACTTCTACTACTAGTTTTCAAGGAACTAGTAGACTCACCAACTCTTTCTGCTTTCTTAAACACAGTCTTTCTATCTTCATCATTTTTAACAACTTGATTACTTTCTAAGACTACGCCATTAGCTAAATCCTCAATGCGCATCTCTTCCTTAATGATTAAAGATGTAGTATCCAAAGGTTCTGCTATGGATGTATTAAAGAGTGGGTTACTAACACCCTTAAGCACTAATGGTATACCCCTATCTACAGCACTGACACGATTAGGGGTAATAATGCTTTTTCGACCAATAGCTTCATTATAATCAAACCCAATTCCTACGGTTTGATTAATAGCTTGTTGGTTAAACAACTCTTTAGCCACTTTACATGAATTAGAAGTAGCACTAACCCTTATTTCTAGCTCAGCTATTGTTTCACGTTGTTGAACCACTATCAACGCTAGAGACCTCTCAAGTTCTTTTAAAATTCTTATTTCTGATTTTTGTTTATCATGGCAATTTTGTACATCATGTAATTCTGATAATTGATTACTAAGATCTGTAATTAACAAATTTAGCCTTTCAATCTCTCTATTAGCATTACCTAGTGTATCACTAAGTTGATAAATATATTGACTATCAGTACATGATACCTCAGATGAAGTACCACTGGAGTTATCAGATTTTGCCATCAGGGCAAGATTGCCATACTCTTCATCTTCAGAGTCTGTATCATCCCAACTCTTTCCAGCAGCCACATAGGCTTTACCTGTCTTCTTCTTCTCAGATCCAAAGTCTTTTCTTTGGTTTTGTTTTGGCTTCTGACATTCAGTAGCGAAATGTCCAAGTTCATTACAGTTGTAGCATCTAATTTTACTTCTTTCAACTGTTCCAGTTTTGTAACCTCCTCTGTTACTTGAGGATGAAGAACCTCCTCTTTGGAACCTGTTATTGTTAGATTTGTACCTGAACTTGGGATTCTTCCTCAACTGCATTCGGGGATGATTTTTAATCGAGTAAAATGGGATCTTTGATTTGTGTATCAATCAATCGGCTCTGATACCAATTGTTAGGTCCGATAAGATTGTAGAAGGGGGGGTTGAATACAATCTTTACCTTTTTATCGAAATTTGTCCTTTAAATTAAATTTGATAAAGACAAATTTATGTGCGGAATTATTTAACACAATTTTTCAAGTTGAATATAATTGTATATTAACTTGATGTGGTGTTACAAAATCAGTATAACAACTTATCAAGATGTTAATAACTAATTAGAAAATTCGACATGAACTTTTCTAATTTAGTTAATAATAATCAAGATAAGAACTAGGAAACTTAATTCGTAGTACAAGAATCACAAATAAACAAGTTCTATCGGATAGAATATAACAAAGATGAAGAACTTGAATTTCTGGGAATTGTTTAAGCTTTGGTGTTCTTGGTGTTCTTGAGAGAGAGAATTATGTTCTGAATTTAATGTTTCTGCTGTGTTTTCTCCGTTATGACATAATCTGCTGTGTTCTGTTCTTTTATATTAGTAACAGGTCTTGATGGCTTTCTGTAGGATATTTAACTGCTCCAGCATGACTTAAACTGCTACCAAGACTTGATTTTCCTTCATTAAGACTTACACAAACCTCCATTAAGACATAAAATGTGTCGGTATGACTTAACAGAAGTTCGGTAAGACTTACAACAGCTGGCAGAGGTCGGTAAGACTTAATCCAGGTCGGTAAGACTTAATCCTGAAAAGCTCCTGTCGGTAAGACTTAAAATTAAGTCATACCGAATTTTCTTCTCCAAGACATAAATCATTTTTCTTTCTTTAAGTCATATTGATCCATTTAATAAATTAATGATTAACTAATTCATATTTAATTGATACAATAATTAATTTAATAAATAAATTAATTCTTCCAGAATTAATTCATTTAATTAAATCAACTAAATGATTTATATCAATTATAAATGAATTTAATTAAATCAATAAATAATTAATCTAATTCTTACAAACCACTAAAGGTAATAAAGAATTACCACTGACTTGTGTTGACGTTCGATGTACTGTCTGGTTCATGAACGACTAACTTCAACGATGCTTCTTCACTTTTGACTTTAGGTTGTGGTTTGTTTCTTCTCTCAATTCTCTTGTACTGTAACTGACATTCAAACTATCACTCGAAAAATCTCTGTCACTGTTCAAATGAATCCATTAACTTCAATGCTGTACTGGGGCTTGATCAGATAACTGAATCGTCTTCCAGTGTATGACATCAAAACTATAGATTGACTTTTCTTCTTTCTTCTGACAGATAATACTTCTTGAGATTCCTGTGACAGTTCATATGTATATTTACTTATTACAATTTGGTTTAAGTTGATTAGGATCCTCTAACTACAAATAGGCTGAGTCATATGCATTTCATGCTGTTAATTGCATGTCTTGTGCTTTTAATATAATGTCTGCTTACTTTAACGGTAATCATGCATGTGTTGATAAAAATGTTCCTAGACAGCATATGAGCAGAAATAAACATGTTAGATCCAGGACTGTAACACCACCTAATTCTAAGATTAGGACTTCAAGTCCTTCTCAGGATATGGTGAAGACATGGTTACCCAAGCTGAAACCAAAACAAGTTAAAGCTGTTTATAGGGTTAAATGTCCAGTACCTGAAGAAAATGTTGTTAAAATAAAAAGTGTTGCTTTGCCTGATAAAGGCCAATTCCTTAAGTACTCCGGACCCAATCAAATTTGGGTTCCGAAGAAAGTCTAATTAATTTGTCATTGCAGGGTTTAAAACAGGTTGAACGAGTCATGTGGATTCTGGACAGTGGATGTTCAAGGCATATGACCGGAGATAGAGCCCTGTTGACAAATGTGGTGGATAAGGCCGGCCCAGTCGTTACCTTTGGAGATAACAGCAAAGGTAAACTGATGGATACGGCAGATTAGAAGCTGGAAATGTTATCGTTGAAGATGTCTCTTTTATGAACGGCCTTGAGCACAATTTGCTCAGTATTAGTCAATTCTGTGACAAAGGTTATGAAGTTCACTTCAACAAGAAGAATTGTCTAATATCACACAAGAGAAATGAAAGGCCGTAGTTGACTGGAGTAAGAAAAAGAAACTTGTACATAGCCAATATGAACTCTGGAAGCACGGATGAAATTAGATGTTTTTATTCAAAGGCATCCACTGATGAAAGTTGGTTATGGCACAAGAAACTTTTTCACCTAAACTTCAAAACAATGAATTCTCTAGTTAAAAGAGAGTTGGTGAGAGGTTTACCTTCGATTGAATTTACTCAGGAAGGTCTATGTGATGCTTGTCAAAAAGGGAAGTTAAAAAGGGCAACTCAAAGGAGCATTAACACATCATCAATAACTGAACCATTACAACTTCTCCATATGGATTTGTTTGGTCCTGTTAGTGTAATGTCCATGTCAAGAAAAAGATATGCTCTAGTGATTGTTGATGATTTCTCAAAATTCACATGGGTACTATTTCTGAATTCAAAAGATGAAACTCCACAACTGGTAGTTGATCACATTAAGTTAATTGAGCTGGACTCTAATCGTCCAGTAAGAGCTATAAGGTCAGACAACGGAACTGAATTCAAGAATGCAGTTCTGAATGACTTTTGCATTGAAAAGGGTATAACTAGACAGTACTCGGCTCCAAGAACTCCTCAGCAAAATGGGGTAGTTGAAAGAAAGAATAGAACCTTGATTGAAGCTGCACGTACTATGCTAAGTGAATCAAGGCTTCCTTTGAGCTTTTGGGCTGAAGCTGTCAACACTGCATGCTATACCCAGAATCGAACACTTATCAATAAAGACTTAATGAAAACACCATATGAAGCTCTACATGACAAGAAACCAACTCTCAAGTACTTTCATGTATTTGGGACAAAATGCTTTGTGTTGAAAGAAGGAGATGATCAAGGTAGTAAATTTGAAGAAAAAGCACATGAAGCAATATTTATTGGTTATACTAGAAGAGCCTACAAGGTGTATCTTATTGATCAACAGAAAACTATGGAAAGTGTCAATGTTACATTTGATGACACAAAACTCCCAAGTATCCAAAATGAAGATCCATCTGAAAAGCTTAAGTTTGATGATATGTCAGACTCAGATTCAGATGATGACAATCAACCTGACGTTGTTGCTGATAATAATAATCCAAATGTTGGTGGTAATGATCAATGTGATGCTGGTGAAAACAATGATAATTTTCAAGACACCACTGATACTCTTGAACCATCAACAAGTCAAACTGGCAACAACTCAGGGGGAGATAATGAAGGGTCAACAAGTCATACTCAACATCATACTGAAGATCAAGGCGAATCATCAAGATCAATTCTTCCCAGACAAACTGTTTGGAATAAAGCTCATCCTTTTAAGCTGATTCTTGGTGATCCAGATGTTGGTGTGAAAACAAGAAGAGCTTATCAGAATCAATGTAACTATTCTGGGTTCTTGTCTGTCATGGAACCTAAGAAAGTAGAAGAAGCTCTATCTGATCCTGATTGGGTGATTGCTATGCAAGATGAACTCAATCAATTTAAGCAACTAGAAGTATGGAAGCTGGTACCCAGACCTAAAGATAGAAAAGTGGTGGACACAAGATGGGTATTCAGAAACAAACTAGATGAAGATGGCACTGTGATAAGAAACAAAGCAAGACTGGTAGCTAAAGGTTATTCTCAAGCTGAAGGCATTGATTATGACGAGACCTATGCTCCAGTGGCAAGACTTGAGGCCATCAGAATATTCTTGGCATTTGCATCCTATTCAAGATTCAAAGTTTATCAAATGGATGTCAAGAGTGCCTTTCTGAATGGTAAGCTAGATGAAGAAGTGTATGTAGAACAGCCCCCTGGTTTTGAAGATCAAGATCATCTGGACTATGTCTACTTTCTTTACAAAGCTATCTATGGTCTTAAGCAAGCCCCAAGAAAATGGTATGACACTCTTTCTGAATTTTTATTAGAAAATGGTTTTATAAGAGGTGTCATAGACAAAACGCTCTTCACTAAAAGACATAAGAATGATATAATACTAGTCCAAGTCTATGTGGACGATATTATATTTGGGTCTACTAATGAGCTTCTATGCAAGAAGTTTTCTAAGTTAATGCAGGGTAGGTTTGAAATGAGCATGATGGGAGAACTGAAATTCTTTCTTGGATTACAAATAAGTCAGAGACAAGATGGAATATTTATTTGTCAATCCAAGTACATCAAGGAGCTTCTCAAGAAATATCACATGGAGGAGTGCTCATCAGCAAAGACACCATCAACTATAGCTGTCAAAATTGGTTTATGTGAAAGTTCTGCCAAGGTAGATATCACAGGCTATAGAGGTATGATTGGCTCATTGCTTTACCTAACTGCTAGTAGACCAGATATAATGTTTGCCACATGCTTGTGTGCAAGGTTCCAAGCGAACCCTAAAGAAATCCATCTCACTGCTGTCAAAAGAATCTTAAGATATCTAAAGGGTACGCCTAATTTAGGCATCTGGTACCCTAATGAATCTGGTTTTACTTTAATTGGATATACAGATTCTGACTATGCAGGAAGTGTTGTAGACAGGAAAAGTACATCTGGGAGTTGTCAATACCTAGGTGGAAGATTGGTATCCTGGTTCAGTAAAAAACAGCAAACAGTTTCCAACTCTACAGCCGAAGTTGAATATATAGCTGCTGGAAGCTGTTGTGCTCAGATCTTATGGATTAGGAATCAATTAATGGACTATGGCATTGTATTGGAAAATATTCCTATTTTATGTGATAATACAAGTGCCATAGCAATCGCCAGCAATCCTGTGCAGCACTCAAGGACAAAGCACAATGACATAAGGTATCATTTTATAAGAGAGCATGTAATGAATGGTACAGTGGAACTACTATTTGTAGGCTCTGGAGATCAAACTGCAGATATTTTTACTAAGTCGCTTGATGAATCCTCATTCACTAAAATTGTTAGTGAATTGGGTATGTTAAACAGTCCTAGTAATTAATACTGTTAATATCTGAAATTTGATCTTTAATAATTTTGCAAGTGATTATTCTGTGAATATTTGTTGTTTGAAATCACTTGTATAATTATTTTACCATCTGATTTTCTTGCTTGTTTAGTTATTTTTCACTCTGTTTATTCACATTATTTAATACTTCATACTTCTGTATTTTTAGAATATTTGTAGATATTTATTTCTATTTTAATACTTAATTTATCATATGTTTTGTAATGTTTGTCCTGTTAATATTGCTTTGTTTTCGTTAATAGGATAGCATATGGTATTTGTAATTATTTTTATTATTTGTTTAATTTTCTATAATATTTTTATTATTTTTATAAGTTAATTGTATATTTTATTGTGTTTTTTTAATATTTGTTTAAAGTAAATATGACTTAAAATTTGGAAAAACAATCAATATGACTTAACTTAAAATCGGTATGACTTAAACAGGTTAAGTCTTACCGAGTTTTTGTTAAATTAAGTCATATTCTCGAGTCTGTTAACATTAAGTCATAATCGATTATAATTTATATATATTATTTTTAAGTCTTGTCTGTATATAAGTATAAGTCTTATTCGGTGTAAACTTAGGTCTTAGTTTTTTAATTTAAGTCTTATTTAATTAGGTCTTATTGATAAATTAAGTCTTATCAGTTGAGTCTTATTAGATTTATTGAAATTAGGTCTTATGTCTGTAATTATAATTAAGTCTTATTCTATTATTATTAAGTCTTGTTAGTTTTATTTAAGTCTTATTTGACCCGTTTGTATATATATACCAAATAGAATGTGTTTAGTCTTATTAACATTTTAAGTCTTTCTCGTGTTAAGTCGCAGAAAACTCCCAGCGATACACACATATATACACGCGTATATACACAGAGTTCATGCCCAATTTTTGACTTAAAACCGAACTGAAATCACGAACATAGTACAAACGTCGATTCCTTGTTCAATTCTCGTCAGTTTGATTGCTTAAAAACGAGTTTTGGTTCGGATTTTGAAGGTTTTTATTTTCGAAAATCGTTTTTTAAGATCTGATTTTCTGAAAAACTGAGTTCGATTCTTGAAAATCTAAAAATATACGGTTGTTTGTGTGTATACAAGGATCATTGTGTGAATTTTTCAGAATTTTTGGAGAAATTTTAATTTTTTCGAATTTTTAATTAATTATTAATTCGAAAAATTAATTTTTAAATCATAATTTTGTAAAATCTGAAATTTTCAAAGAAATTAAATCTTGATTAAAATGGCTGATCGATTTGAAATTATTAAACATAATTTAATCGGTTATTTTGATCCAGAAAAATGTTCAGTTGAACGTTTTCGACCGTGGATTCGATTTTTAAATGAAAATTCACTGGTTCGCACTGCTTTGAGCTTGGATGCTCCATTGAAAATTGAACCTTTGCGAATCATGTGTACTACTGCTGTCATTTCTAATGATAACAGATCATTTATCTTATCTGTAGGAGACAATCAGTACACAGTGAATGAAAATACAATAAATACGGTCTTAAATTTTCCAACTGACAATTTCGAAGAGTTACCATCAGATCAAGAATTGATAAATTTTTTGAATGGTGTATTCTATCAAGACAATCCTGAAAGAGCTGGACCAGAAGTGATTAAGGATCCTCCACAAGTAAAATTTCTTAAGGGAGAGGTACTTCATTCAATCAATCTTCAGACAGATGAGTTATATGAACATCATGCAAAACTCTTGGTATATGCTGAATATGCTCTCAGAAATCATGGATTCTTAACTGAAGAAAAGGTAATAGCTGCAGATCATATTCGATCCTATGCACAAACAAATATAAAAGATTACAAGAAATTTCAAGGTGAACTGAGAAAGAAGCTTGGAATTCCTTTAGTCTTACCTCAAGGATTGTCATCAAGAAGAGAACGTCTTGTTGATTCTGATTTACACATGAAACTTCAAGTCACAGATGAGCCAGAAGAAGGAGAATTCAGAAGGGAAGACAACTGAAGAAAAAGAATTGCTCTACATGTTATATCTTTAGAGCTTAGATAAATCTTGATAGGAATTTGTATCATATGATCAGTCTAGAGGATCATCTATCTTGTATTTATCTTTCATGTTTGAATCTGGCAAGTGTTAAATATAAACCAGAACTTTTTTTTCATATTTACTTAGTATTTAAAGTTTTATCTTTCATTTGGTTAAGTTGGATTAGTTGAGGTATCCTTTAGGAATTTGCTTGTTATTGTCTAACAAACAAATAGGGGAGATTGAAAGGCATATGACTTAGCCT
Organism: Saposhnikovia divaricata; assembly: GCA_036435485.1. Classification (NCBI taxonomy): domain Eukaryota; kingdom Viridiplantae; phylum Streptophyta; class Magnoliopsida; order Apiales; family Apiaceae; genus Saposhnikovia; species Saposhnikovia divaricata. The sequence continues at coordinate 67,258,510 of CM071598.1, forward strand.
ATTTGTAGTTAGAGGATCCTAATCAACTTAAACCAAATTGTAATAAGTAAATATACATATGAACTGTCACAGGAATCTCAAGAAGTATTATCTGTCAGAAGAAAGAAGAAAAGTCAATCTATAGTTTTGATGTAGTACACTCGAAGACGATTCAGTAATCTGATCAAGCCCCAGTATAGCATTGAAGTGAATGGATTCATTGGAACAGTGACAGAGATTTTTCGAGTGATAGTTTGAATGTCAGTTACAGTACAAGAGAATTGAGAGAAGAAACAAACCACAACCTAAAGTCAAAAGTGAAGAAGTATCATTGAAGTTAGTCGTTCATGAACCAGACAGTACATCGAACGTCAACACAAGTCAGTGGTAATTCTTTATTACCTTCAGTGGTTTGTAAGAATTAGATTAATTCTTTATTGATTTAATTAAATTCATTTATAATTGATATAAATCATTTAGTTGATTTAATTAAATGAATTAATTCTAGAAGAATTAATTTATTTATTAAATTAATTATTGTATCAATTAAATATGAATTAGTTAATCATTAATTAATTAAATAGATCAATATGACTTAAAGAAAGAAGGTTGAATTATGTCTTGGAGAAGAAAAATTCGGTATGACCTAAATTAAGTCATACCGACAGCATTCAAGATTATGTCTTACCGAGTCATTCAAGATTATGTCTTACCGACCTGATTAAGTCATACCGACTTCCTGCCAGCTGTTTTAAGTCTTACCGATTTTTTATTAAGTCATACCGACCAGGTTTATGTCTTAACGGAGGTTTGTGTAAGTCTTAATGAAGAAAAACTAAGTCTTGGAAGCAGTTTAAGTCATGCTGGAGTAGTTAAATATCCTACAGAAAGCTAGCAAGACTTATGACTGATACAAAAGAACAGAACACAGCAGATTAAGTCATAACCAAGAAACAGATCAGAAAATATCAAATTCAGCAGAAAAGAATTCTCTCTCAAGAACACTAAGAACACCAAAGCTTAAACAATTCCCAGAAATTCAAGTGCTTCATCTTTGTAATATTCTATCCGCTAGAACTTGTCTATTTGTGATTCTTGTACTACTAGCGAATTAAGTTTCCTAGTTCTTATCTTGATTATTATTAACTAAATTAGAAAAGTTCATGTCGAATTTTCTAATTAGTTATTAACATCTTGATAAGTTGTTATACTGATTTTGTAACACCACATCAAGTTAATATACAGTTATATTCAACTTGAAAAATTGTGTTAAATAATTCCGCACAAATTTGTCTTTGCTAAAATATTATCTAACGGACAAATTTCGATAAAAAGGTAAAGATTGTATTCAACCCCCCTTCTACAATCTTATCGGACCTAACATTATCCGATTGAATTATTTGGGTGAACCAAAAATAACTTCAATCTGAAAGTGTTCACACGACTTCAGAAAAATCCAAGTCATCACCCTATTCCCCAACATATATATGTGTTGATGCAAAACCTTTTAGAATTTGGTGATCTTTTCAGTGTATCCAAACCTTTTCATCAATCTTTTTCTTTCTCCAATCCCTCAATAGATATCTTACAAGTAGAGCATCCTAACTTACAAAATAGTACTCCCTCCATCCCCGCCCATTTGTTAACGTTTCAAAATAGGGTGTCTGGCACGCATTTTAAGACCGATTTTAAAGATAGTTTCATAACTTATTTTTGAATTTTTTTTGTATAAAAATATAACAATCTTTTTATACAAAAAAAGAAAATTTTAAAAATAAGTTATGGAACTATCCTTAAAATTCACCTTAAAATGCGTGTCAGAAAGTGACAAAAAAAAAGTGTTAAGAATTGGGTGGGACGGAGGGAGTATGAACATTAGTTAAATTCATATTTTGCTCTTATTACGCCAGTTACTTGACTCTTTTATATCGTTATAAATAAATTAAATTAAAGAAAAACAGGGGCTATTTGAATAAAACCTACAAATAATTAAAGGCAGCATATAGTATATTTTAGCCAGCAGATTCAGAAATTTTGTAATTTAAATCTTTATGTCTCTGGTGGGCTTGAAAAAATTCCAAGGTGCTTAATACCTTAATTACTATTCTTTTAATAGCATATTAGCATTGCAAAATTGGACTTAAAACAAAGTGTTCAAGACTTTCATCGAGGGCTTAAACTATTGACCTTTGATTAAGAACGGTATAGAAGGTATCCCTTAAAAAGATAAATGCATACAAATTTTATAATTTTGCAACCTTGGGTTTCTTTTCAATAGAAAGTAGGGAGTAAGGAGTAAGGACTCCTTATATAAATATAATGGAATGGAATAGGAGCGGAACTCCTAAAATAATCCACCAGGACCAGGAATTATGAACTTTGGAATTTTCAATATGAACTTTCGAGAAAAATCTCAAGTCTTTGAATACATAGGACTATTTTGTTACAAATTTTGTTCCAACAGTTTAAGGTTTAGCATTTGCTTTAGTACAAACTCATCTCTGAACTTCCAAACCTAGTTCACTTTACAGGATAGAGCTTCATCGCAGTAGCCTGAAAATTTAACACAAAGAAAGGAGAGCATTATAATTATTGAGAGGCATGGTAAGCAAGTCTTCTTCCAAGTGATTTAACAAGTGGGGTTATTTTATTTGCAACCAAAAAGTTTTCTAGACTGAGGTGAGGAGTAACAATGAGAAAATTCTACAATATGTTTAAGGAATAGACTAGTACTGCGTACTTAAGAACCAGATGTCAAGATTTGTGTTGGTTCCTTATACGACACACAATCTTTCTACAAGATGTCAAGATGGATTCAGCTTTGCAGTAAAGTCTAAGCCACGTGAAAATCCTACCCTTCGAAACAAAAATTAGTAGTCCTAAAGCATCAACATTATTATAGCAGGTCATCATTCTTTTAAAATTTAATGGCAGTGATAATACAGTGTGCATTAGATATGGCTTACATGGGAAAATTGGGTTACATTGAGCTTCTTGTGATGTGAAAGCACTTTGCAGAAGTTTTCATCATAGCCCAAGTCGTAGATTACATAACCCAGTGTGTCTACATTTTCAAATGAACCGAAAGGATGAAACAACCTGAAAGGGCCCAAAAGTTAGAAAATCTTACAGAAGCTACAAATAGGAAGCATATTCATGACTGAAAACTTCAGTAATTACACTTGGAAAAACTACTACAGTATATCTTAAATGAATCACTTGGTCTGCTTCGTAGTTCATCATGCCAACTCACATATTGCATATATATGCCCTAGATGACCATATGTTCTTGTTGAAAGTCTTGTTAGCCACTAATACCAATACCTATTTTTTAAGGGGGCTGGATTCTAGCTCAATAAATATAAAGAATACTAGGTAATCCAGATAAGGAAATCAAAGGTAGGCTTGAACATAAGAAAGGAATAAATGGTTTATATAAGGGATTTTTACTAAAGATAGACTCGTAATGTTAAGTAGTGCATACTCAATTTTGACAAACCATGTCAGTTTTGTTCTTCAGCGCTCATTAACATAGTACTTTAAAAACATCAAACAACGCTAAGTTGCATCAAAGTTGTAACAGTTGAAGCCGATAAGAGAGAACATAAAATATAGGGATATTCCATTTGGTACCATTGTAAAAATGACTTTTCCATTTGGTACCATTTTCCATGTGGTACCATTCACTAGTTAACTTACGATGGTACCATTTGAAAATACAGATACTAACATTCTGGCTGACGGAGTGGCATTTCATGGAAAAACCAATTGTATAATGGTACCATTTGGAAGTCAAAAATAGTGAATGGTATTTCATGGAAAAACCAATTGTACAATGGTACCATTTGGAATTTCCCAAAGATGTATTAAAAGTTGTGTCAGAAAGATAAGTAGATAACTGAGCCGTACTACTTGAAGCTTACCTTTTTAATTTCTGAACCATATTTTTCTGCATCCTCTTCAACAAACTACAAAGAATGCATTTTTGAGTCGGCTACTAATGCACACAAACTCTTTAAAGCACAGAAGTCCAGATCAATGAAAATACGTTCAATATATTCAACTGCTTATCTCACACCAACCTGCCCTGTGAGGGTGTACAATCTGTTGTACCAACCATTGTTTGCTACCCCAAGCACTGAAAAAAGATGTCTCTCACTTTCACCAGGATTGCGCAAGGTGTATTCTAGGTAGTAAAAGCCTGAGTTTATGGAAAATGTGAACATGTATTAAAGTCTTAATATTAATGTTGGTCAAGCTTGTGATACATAATAATAAAGCTACAGCACAAGCCACCACTATAAATTTGTATGAAATGACCCTTTCTTGTTAAAATAGTTAAGAGGCTGTTTCAGCCCCCAAAAAAATTATGTGGCAGACCTTCTGTCCTTTTGCATCTACAACATTAGACTCTTTCACTGTAATATTCCGTTCACAAGTTAAAGACCGTTCAAGTGTTTTCTAGACCAAACAAACCTGAAAATCTTGTTTCTTTCGCAAATATGCTTATTTATCAGTAAAATGCAACAAACTCACTGCCACAAAAAAGAAAAAAGAAAAGTTGAGATGAAGTTTAGACTTGTAAACGCACTAAACTAACCATACCAAGTACCCTAATGCGTAAAAAATAAGTGTAGTGTCTTAAATGGAAACGGTTTCACGGTAGTTGACTATAGTTATATTATATATCATTTAACATGCTGGAATTGAAGTAAACTAACCTTTGGATGCTTTAGAGTCAATGAGTTTTGCTTTTACACCTGGGGGACTCTGCCAGCTTCTGTCCAATCCACTAACCTATTGAGTGCAAGATATCATCAGGACTATGCTAAATATAATTAAATAACTATTGCTGAGAGAAGTCGGTATCCAGATGTCAGATCACTGTAACAAGAAAAGTACTAGAGTAGATTGTTGAAATACTAAACACCAACCAGATTTTCTGCAAAAGCATCAACATTCCCAAAAGACTCCAATCTGGTAAAATCTGGGCCAAGCCCGGTAATTACAACGCTCACTGAAGCCATGCATAAGCACCGATTAATTTCTTGAACAACAAAAGGAGTTTAAATTAAGAAAGTCTAATCAATTACCACTTGAACCGGAAGAAGCTTCTTTAGGGTAGAAGGCAGTCACTGACTTAAATCCGTTGCTGCCATCTCCTGAACCAACTTCCCAATCTGCAGATAGTAATAGGTGAATGTTGTGATCTCTCTCTATATATATATTATATCCAAACTGACAGAAAATTAAGTATGATACAAGTGCCATAAAAAGTCATAAACTATCTAATTTGACCACAAAGAAATTACAAAAAAGGTTAATTACATACATAACCTTATTTTGTCTTTGACTAAAGTAATCACTATGAAATGATCAAATTAGGTTAGTGTGTGGTAATGAGAGTAAAGATCCATATGAATCATCAATCAAATTTATATATACATGGATGTCCAATAGTACTCATAAAACTATGGTTATATAATAGATAAACTGTAATGGTACAGGATAAACATACATTTTTTAACTACCAGTGTTCCTTGAAGAACTTACCTTGAGGTATGGTTATCTTGAACTTATTCACATCATCAGAGTAAGTGCGATATTCCACAGCCACAGCTGGAAAGTCATTGTTGCGCAAGTTAGAATTTTTTTTATATATTTTTTCCAAATTATGTGTACAATTATAACTACTTATCTACACTAGAAGAATGATAATTATGCCAATCAAATGAAAAGCAAATAAATGAAACAAAGGGGGTACCATTTTCTGCAAAAGCAAGTGGAACAATTGAAGGTAAAGAGAAAGTAGCAAATGCAGTCTGAAACAATGCCTCTCTCCTTTTAATTTGAGATTCATCTTGAATGGGAGCACAGCTAAATTTATGCATCAACATGTTAAAACTATAAGCAAACACACACCCAACCATATGCTGAAAGTAGTTTAAAGATTAAATTACCCTGTAATTTGAGCATTGTTGCAGCATATAGCATATGGGATTTTGTAATCTGCACAAATTGCAAAAAAAAAAAAAAAAAAAAAAAAAAAAAAAAAAAAAAAAAAAAAGCAGCATTACTCAAGTGTCCGTAAAGATAAATTTTTTAGCATGCATAAGAAATATAAAAAAGTGGGTGTTGAGTTTTGACCTTTGAGAGGCTTAAGGGGATAAAGACGAGGAAGAAGCAGATTGTTTGATTGAATAAACTGCAACGACGAAGCAAGCGCCATTTTTTCTCTCTCCTGTCTCTACTCCAGACTCCAGTAGTGTTTTAAGCCGTAGAGATTTTGTTTTATTTTTCTTTTTAAAAACGATTGGATATTGTTTTACGGTTTTCCCGTACATCTTTTTCCTAGTCTTTGCAGTAGTTTTTACACCGGTGCATGGGTCTGTAAATGAACAGATAATTTGCGAACGGCTCGGCATTCGATTTGAAAAAAGTTCGGTTCGGGTTCGGTTCGATTCGTAAACAAATCGATCGTGAACATGATTTTAAGGATCGATTATAAACAAGTTGAACCTGATCATGGTAAAGTTCGATTCGATAGCCCGCGAATAAGATTGATTAACGGGTTCGTAAACAGGTTCGTGAACATAACTCATGTTCGTGAATAAGTTTGATAATTGAGCTTATTGACATGCTCGGTATTCGAGCTCATTAGTGATTCATAAACAAATTCGATAGATAATCTCCTATATATATACTAGTCGACTAAGCCGCGCTTCGCGACGGCCAAATAATTTTTTTAAAAAAATTTTAAATAAAGATCATTTAAGAAAAGAAATGACAAAAATATTTTTATAATATCTATACTATTATATAAATTTCGAAACATTAAAAATTTTGGTACCTGTTTTTTAATACTTAGTGAATTTACTTATATACCCTTTATTATAAAGAAACATAAATACATCTAAATAAATAATAACATAATATAATTAATGGTAATTAGTCTAGATAATACCTTTTATAAACACCTAAAAACATCAATCGTGTCATATCTTTCCATCATTAATATTTTCTTTCCAATTAAAACAAGTTATAATTAATGATAATTAGTCGATTAAGATAATAAAATTAATGGTAATTAGTCGATTGTCTTTTTCAAATTAATATAATAAAATTAATGGTAATTAGTGATTGCCTTTTTCACATTTACTTTAGTTGAACATATTACCTTTTATAAACACCTAAAATCATCAATTTTATCATATATTTCAATCATTAATATTTTTACGTTACCTTTTTAATTTACAACAAATCTTACAATCATTAATATATACATGAAATATCACATCATATTTCTCAAATATTTCCGAAACATTGAAAGTTTTGGTACCTGTTTTTTGGTACTTAATGAATTTACTTATATACCCTTCATTATCAAGAAACATAAATACACCTAAAATAAATAATAACATAATATAATTAATGGTAATTAGTCGAGATAATACCTTTTATAAACACTTAAAAACATCAATCGTATCATATCTTTCTATCATTAATATTTTCTTTTCAATTAAAACACGTTATAATTAATGATAATCAGTCGATTAAGATAATAAAATTAATGGTAATTAGTCGATTGCCTTTTTTAAATTAATATAATAAAATTAATGGTAATTAATGATTGCCTTTTTCACATTTATTTTTAGTTGAACATATTACCTTTTATAAACACCTAAAAACATCAATTTTATCATATTTTTCAATCATTAATATTTTTACGTTACCTTTTTAATTTACAACAAATCTTACAATCATTAATATATACATGAAATATCACATCATATTTCTCAATTATTTCCGAAACATTGAAAGTTTTGGTACCTGTTTTTTGGTACTTAATGAATTTACTTATATACCCTTCATTATCAAGAAACATAAATACACCTAAAATAAATAATAACATAATATAATTAATGGTAATTAGTCGAGATAATACCTTTTATAAACACCTAAAAACATCAATCATATCATATCTTTCCATCATTAATATTTTCTTTCCAATTAAAACACGTTATAATTAATGATAATTAGTCGATTAAGATAATAAAATTAATGGAAATTAGTCGATTGTCTTTTTCAAATTAATATAATAAAATTAATGGTAATTAGTGATTGCCTTTTTCACATTTATTTTTAGTTGAACATATTACCTTTTATAAACACCTAAAAACATCAATTTTATCATATCTTTCAATCATTAATATTTTTACGTTACCTTTTTAATTTACAACAAATCTTACAATCATTAATATATACATGAAAATATCATATCATATCTATATCTATACTATTATATAAATTCCGAAACATTAAAAGTTTGGTTAGTCGGTCGGTCGGTCAGTCGGTCAGTCGGTCGGTACTGTTGATTTTACTTATTTACCCTTACTTAATTACATATAAGCTAACTAATCAATTTTTTCATTGAGTTTAAACATATTATCTTTTTTATTTTTCAAGAACTAACTAATTTCCTAAAATATAATATCCTTTTATATTTTATCTAACTAAAATTTCTACTTTATTAATCAATTACCTTTTTCAGGTTAGACATATTACCTTTTCTACTAACTAATCAATTTTAACTAATCAATTAAGGTTAACATATTATTTTTTCTCTTTTTCAAAAACTAAATAATTTCCTTTTTATGATAAAATATAATATCCCTTTATATTTTATCTAACTAACTAATTTCCTAAAATACAATATCCTTTTATATTTTATCTAACTAAAATTTCTCATTTATTAATCAATTTCCTTTTTGAGTTTAGACATATTATCTTTTCTACTAACTAATAAATAATTACAGATAAACTAACTAATCAATTTCCTTCTTGAGTTTAAACATATTATCTTTTCTATTTTTCAAGAACTAACTAATTTCCTAAAATATAATATCCTTTTATATTTTATCTAACTAAAATTTCTACTTTATTAATCAATTTCCTTTTTCAGGTTAGACATGTTACCTTTTCTACTAACTAATCAATTCCAAACATATTATCTTTTCTTTTTTTCAAAAACTAAATAATTTCCTTTTTATCCATTTATATTTTATCTAACTAACTAATTTCCTAAAATACAATATCCTTTTATATTTTATCTAACTAAAATTTCTCCTTTATTAATCAATTTCCTTTTTCCGGTTAGACATATTACATTTTCTACTAACTAATAAATTTCCTTCTTGAGGTTAAACATATTATCTTTTCTATTTTTTAAAAACTAAATAATTTTCTTTTTATAATAAAATATAATATCCCTTTATATTTTATCTAACTAAAATTTCTCCTTTATTAATTAATTTCCTTTTTCAAGTTAAACATATTACCTTTTATATTTTTCAATAACTAAACAATTTTCTTTTTCAAGTAAAATAGAATATCTTTCACATTTTATTTAACTAAAATATCTCTTTTTTTAAAAATAGTACGAGCAGTTTTGTTTAATAAAATAACGTAATTATATTATAATTATTATTAACTAATCAATTACCTTTTTCACCCAAAACACGTTAACTTTTCTTTTTTCTCTAATTAACATTTCTCTTTTTCCAATTATATCATGAACGGTTACCTTTTTCAACCTAAACACGGTACCTTTTTTCTTTTCTCTTACTAAAATCTCTCTTTTTCCAATTATATCACAGATTTTTCTATTTAATAAAATAAAATAATAATATTATAATACTAATAATTAACCGATTACCTTTTCAGCTAAAATGTATCATCTTTTCTATTTTTTATAATTAAACTCCCTTTTTTTCTAGAAATATCACGGACAACATTAATTTCTCATTTTCTAAAAACTATGAGCAATTTTATTTAGTAAAATGACATAATTAAACTATAATTATATAAGCTAATCAATTACCTTTTTCACATAAATCATGTCATTTTTTTAATTTTCACATTACCTTTCTATTTTCTCTAACTAAAATCTCTCTTTTTCCAATTATATCAAGGGACGTTTTATTTAATAAAATAAACTAATACTCCCTCAGTCCCATTGATTTGTTTACATTTCAGAATGATGTTTTTTGCACGCATTTTAAGGCACATTTTAAAGGTAGTTTCATAACTTATTTTTAAAATTTTCTTTTTTTTGTATAAAAATATAATGTATATATTTTTATAAAAAAAAGAAAATTTTAAAAATAAGTTATGGAACTATCCTTAAAATGCGTGCCAGAAAATGTAAAAAAAATGTAAAGAATTGGTTGGGACGGAGGGAGTAATATTTTAATATTAATAATTAACCGATTACCTTTTTCAACTAAAACGTATCATCTTTCCTATATTTTTTTAACTAAAATCCTTCGTTTAATAGATATATATATATATATATATATATATATATATATATATCACAGACAATATTAAATTCACCTTTTCTAAAAATATTTCGTACAATTGTATTTAGTAAATAAGTATCAATTATATTTTTCACCTATAACATGTTTCCTTTTTAATTTTCTCTAACAAAATCCTATCTTTTTCTAATCATATCACATGCATTCTATTTAATAAAAATAATAATTTTATAATTACCAATAATTAATCCATTACCTTTTTCAACTAAAACCTATCATCTTTTCTATATTTTCTAACTAAAATCCTTCCATTTCTAGAAATATCACGGATAACATCTGTATAATTATTATCAAATCATCTAATATAATAATGTAAGCCTCCAAAATTCATCTTTTAAAAAGTTAATTTAAATAAATGAAAAAATTTATATAATATTAAAATAAAGAAATCTGTGTATCGCACGGGTTTTAAGCTAGTTATTATATAAATTCCGAAACATTGAAAGTTTTGGTACCTGTTTTTTGGTACTTAGTGAATTTACTTATTTACCCTTCATTGTAAAGAAACATAAATACACCTAAAATAAATAATAACATAATATAATTAATGGTAATAAGCCGAGATAATACCTTTTATAAACACCTAAAAACATCAATCATATCATATCTTTCCATCATTAATATTTTCTTTCCAATTAAAACACGTTATAATTAATGATAATTAGCCGATTAAGATAATAAAATTAATGGTAATTAGTTGATTGCCTTTTTCACATTAATATAATAAAATTAATGGTAATAAGTCGATTGCCTTTTCACATTTACTTTTAGTTAAACATATTACCTTTTATAAAAACCTAAAAACATCAATCATATTATATCTTTCGATCATTAATATTTTCTTTCAATTAAAACACATTACCTTTTTAATTTAAAACAAATCTAAATTAATGGTAATTAATCGATTACCTTTTTCACATTTACTTTTAGTTAAACATATTACCTTTTATAAACACCTAAAAACATCAAACGTATCATATATTTCGATCATTAATATTTCCTTTATAATTAGAACATGTTACCCATTTAATTTACAACAAATGTTACAATCATTGATATATACTCGAAATTCATATTTCTCAATTATTAATTAAATATATTAAAAATTGTATACATTGTTTATAATAAGGAAACATTAATATAATATGTATAATGGGTATATTAATATATATTAAATAAAAAATAAAAAATATATTTAAAATAATGATTATACAAAAACATAATTATAACATTAAATAAAATTTATAATATAATACAATAAACCCGTGCATTGCACGGGTTATAAGCTAGTCAATATAAATTGGTGAACACAATATTGTATAAATTAAATATACATAGATAATAAGATAAATTATTCATATATTTTTCTATACCGATTTTGTCTTACGATTTTTTAGGCCGACATCCGTTGTATATCTATACTATTATATAAATTCCGAAACATTGAAAAGTTTGGTACCTGTTTTTTGGTACTAAGTGAATTTACTTATTTACCCTTCATTATAAAGAAATATATATATATATATATATATATATATATATATATATATATATATGATATCTATACTATTAAAATTCCTAAAATAAATAATAACATAATATGATTAATGGTAAGTAGTCGATTCTTTTTTTTCGCAATTACTTTTAATTGAAGATATTAACTTTTATAAACACCCAATAATCTTACAATCACAAATATCTATACTATTATATAAAAGCCGAAACAATAAAAGAGTTTTGGTACCTGTTTTTTGTTACTAAGTGAATTTATTTATTTACCCTTTATCTATACTATTAAAACTCCTAAAATAAATAATAACATAATATAATTAATGGTGAGTAGTCGATTGCCTTTTTTCACATTTATTTTTAATTGAAGATATTACCTTTTATATACACCTACTAATCTTGCAATAATTAATATATACCCGAAAATATCACATCATATTTTTCAATTATTAATAATATATATTAAAAATCTGTATACGTTGTTTATAAAAACATTAGTCGTATCATATCTTACAATCATTAATATTTCCTTTTAAATTAAAACATGTTACCTTTTTAATTTAAAACTAATCTTACAATCATTAATATATACCCGAAAAATATTACATCATATTTTTCAATTATTAATAAAAATATATTAAAACTTTGTATACGTTGTTTATAATAAGGAAACATTAGTATAATCCGTAAACATGAGTATATTAAATTATATTAAATTAAAGTAATTAATTAAAATAATGGTAAGTAGTCGATTGCCTTAATTAAATTATAATTACTATAAACTAATCAATTACATTTTTCACATAAATCGTATAATCTTTTTAATTTTCACGTTGCCTTTCTATTTCTATAGCTAAAATATCTTCTTTTTTTCAATTATATCACGGGCAGTTCTATTTAATACAATAAACTAATAATATTCTAATATTAATAATTAACTAATTTTCTTTTTCAGCTAAAATGTATCATCTTTTATATATTTTCTAACTAAAATTCCTCTTTTAATAGAAATATCACGTACAATATTAATTTCTTATTTTCAAAAAACATTACGAGCAATCGTATTTAGTAAAATAACGTAATTAAATTATAAATACTATAAACTAATCAATTACCTTTTTCACCAAAAACATGTTACCTTTTTAATTTTCTTTAACTAAATCCTCTCTTATTCTAATCATTACACGGACATTATATTTAATAAAATAAAAGAATTATTTTATAATTACTAATAATTAAACAATTATTTTTTTCAACTAAAAACTATTATCTTTCTATATTTTCTGACTAAAATCTCTCCATTTTTAGAAATATCATGGATAACATTTATACAACTATTATCAAATCATCTCATATAAAAATTTAAGCCTCCAAAATTAATATTTCAAAAAATAATTTAAATTAATGAAAAAAATTCATATAATATTTTAAAAAATCCGTGCATCGCACGGGTTTTAAGCTAGTATTATAAAAATACTAATCGTACACTTTTAAATACTAAAATGCTCTTTGACTTTAATTTACCGATTTTGCCTCACAATTATTTTTTAAAATTTTAAATATATCTAAAATATAAATATAAATTGGTGAACACAATATTGTATAAATTAAATATACATAGATAATAAGATAAATTATTCATATATTTTCCTATACCGATTTTGGCTCACAATTTTTTAGGTCAACGCCCGTTTGTATATATTAAAAAAATACTAAGCATACACAATAATAAAAATTTAAATACTAATATGCTCTTTGACTTTGATTTATCGATTTTGCCTCACAATTTTTAGGCTGACGCCCGTTGTATATATTTTAAAAATACTAAGTATATACAATAATAAAAAATTAGATGTTAATATCCTTTTTTTACTTTAATTTCGGTTTAAAAAACATAAAAAAAACTATAAGAGAATCAATGTAATTAGAATTTGAAAGTGCAAAATCATAATAAAGTATGATGCTAACAATGTTTAAAGAAAAATACACATATAATAACAACTCTTTTGGTGCTTGTATCACCAAAACTCTTTCCACAAACGTATACATATAAATCAAATTTATGAACAAAATAGACAACGGAACGAAGAGTGGTTAAAATGAAAGACAAAAAAGCAAACATAAAATTTTAAAGATATCAATTGATCATGATCACATGGCACGATCTATCTTCTCTTTCTACGTGAAGGAGGATATGGTGAAAACTATATAATTCAAACATAAAATTCTAATGCATAAATAAAATTATATAAGTAATTTCTTACAAAAATTCAAACCAAAACTTTTATCATAACAATATAAAAAAAAATGATGGCGTAAATTCTTAACTTGTAGTGCATAGTAGGACTTGAGGAAACTCGTGAATCAGAATTGATAGGTGCACATCATCATCATGCATCCAGCTTCTTTATTTGATAATACAAATATCATCAAATTACATCCATCTTCTTTGTACTGCGACAAAACTTTGGCATCTATTCTTGCATCTTAAAAAAACAAAATAGTCAAAATCAAGACTAATTTTTTATGTTAAAGAAGATACAGATACTCTAAAAGCAAACATAAATATAAAGAGAACTAATATTTTTGGACTACATAAATTTGTTTATAAATCGAGTAAATATGATTACAAACATGGTGATAGAATTTGATTATTAGAAATAAAGATTGTATATATATAAGAATATAAAATTTCTTTTCTATTTCGAATATATAATATAAGAATATAATTTTTTTCTATTTCGAATATATAATTTTTTCTTCCCAACAAATTCGAAAACCTTTTCAATTTCGAATATGTAATTTGAATTCTTTTTCCCTACAAATTCAAAAACCTTTTTCTATTTCAATGATGTTTATGTTAACGTTTATATTAATGTTAAAAAACGAAGTTTTGATTTCTTTTCTAAAAAATAGGGTTTAAAGAAGAAAATTTTAATTTTACATATTTAAAATAGAGGAGCTCTAGAAAAATAGATAAATATGAATCGAGCGATTCTAGAGCTCCACCAAACTCCTGGGGAATTTCCTTTATATATATAATAGATAGATAGATAGATAGATATGTTTGATTATTAGAATATACTCTCGAAATTCTTATTAATTGTATACCATTAATTAGAATATGTTATGCTAGATGTTATAATTGTTTATTTTATAATAGTAATTATGAAATAATAATAATAATAATACTAATACTAATAATAATAATAATAAACAATAATAATAATGTCTTAGTCTTACAATTAGTATATGTATTATAATACTATAAATTTGTCAAAATATGTATCAAATTAAATATTACATCATTTTAAGTGCTAAATTTTAGTATTAAATATTACTGATGTATAAATTAATTTATACTAATTAAATATATAAAAAAATATTAAAATATGTTTTTGATTGTGTAAAATTTGAAAGTATAATAACTTGAGATACTTGCAAATATGAAATATAAAGTCCAAAATAAGTTAATTAAACACTACAAATACAATAATATTTTTTTAATACTTTAAATTTGTAAAATATAATGAGATAATATTATATACATATAATCTATGCCAAAATTTAGAGATAAGATTGTAAATTTAGGTAAGGAGACCAATATCTTTGTATGACTGATATTTTATAGTGTTGTGGAATAAAAACCAGGGTTCTAGATTGCTGTTAAGGTTCGTGCGTATTTAATGCTAGGGTTGGTGAGCTTCGAACTTTAATGTTTATTCTTGCGTTCGAGATTAAATGGTCCTTGCAAGTTGCCTACGTATCTCTGTATTGCTAGAGAATCAAACCAACGTTGTTCTGAGAATGAGGGGTGAGGCCCTTTATATAGGCGTTAGAAGCCTAAGATTTAGAATAGGGTTAGGAGACTTGGTGGACAAGTCACCTCTTTTGTGGAATTCTAGATCATTCTTTGTAGGAATCAGTTTCCATGTATGATTAGGTGCCCTGGAGGCTACTTCTTGTAGAAGTTACATCCATATTTGACTCTTATTTCCAAGCTGTTAATTAACCTCAATATTAATTACAAAATTAATATTTAATTAGGATTTCGGGCCTCATTAATAGGCTTCTTATTTGGAACAAACTAGGTCTAATTAATGCATCATTAATTATGTCTTTGGGGCTTATTTCTAGCCCATATCATATAGAAGCCTAAGATTTAGAGTAGGGTTAGGAGACTTGGTGGACAAGTCACCTCCTTTGTGGAATTCTAGATCCTTCTTTGCAGGAATCAGTTTCCATGTATGATTAGGTGCCTTAGATGCTACTTCTTCTACAATTTACATTCATATTTGACTCTTATTTCTAAGCTGTTAATTAGACCACAATATTAATTACAAAATTAATATTTAATTAGGGTTTCGGGCCTCATTAATGGGCTTCTTATTTGGACCAAACTAGGTCTAATTAATGTATTATTAATTATGTCTTTAGGGCTTATTTCTAGCCCATATCATTTGCCTCCCAACTTCTGGAAAACTTCTAAGTTTTTATAGAAGTTATATTTGCCTTTAACAAGGCTTGGGGTTCATTTTTATTCCCTTACCAAGGGTTAATTTCGTACACTAGTGTTTCACGAATATCGTCTTTATTGTAAAGCGTGGAGCGACCTACACATTTACGACGATATTCATTCATTTTTCGGGCGACTAAGCCTAAAATGGCGTTTAAACGATGTTCAACGGCGTTAAACGGTGCTAAACAGCACTAATCAACCTTAAACAACGTTTAAACGGTGTTAAATTGCGTTAAATGGCGCTAATCACCTTAAAAGACGTTTAAATAGTGTTAAACGACAGTAAACGACACTAAACGATGCTCAACGACACTATATGGTGCTAAACGATGCTTAAACAGTGCTAAGCAATGCTAAACGGTGCTAAAAGATACTAAACGATACTAAACAGCGCTAAACGATGCTTAAACGGTGTTATGCGATGCTAAACGGTGCTAAACGATGCTAAACGGCACTAAACAACGCTAAACGATGCTTAAACGGTGTTAAGCGATGCTAAATGGTGCTAAACGATGCTTAAACGGTGTTAAGCGGTGTTAAACGGTGACCTCGGTCGGCCGGAGCCTCCGGGTGATGCAGGTTGGCTGACCTCGATCGGCCGGCGCCTACAGGTGACGCCTATCGGCTGACCTCGATCGGCCGGAGCCTCCGGGTGATGCCGGTCCGCTGACCTCGGAAGGCCGGAGCCTTCGAATGATGCCGATCGGCTAGAGCCTTCGGGTGACACCGGTCGGCTGACCTCGGTCAGTCGGAGCCTTCGGGTGATGCCGGTCGGCTGACCTTGGTCGACCGGAGCCTTCAAGTAATGTCGGTCGGCTGACCTCAGTCGGCTGGAGCCTCCGGGTGATGCCCGATCGGCTGACCTCGGTCGGTTGAGGCTCCTTGGGAGGCTCGCTCGGTTGAACTCAGTCAGCTAGAGCTCCTCGGGATGCCAGGTCCGCTGGAGCCTCCAGGTGATGCCGGTCGGTTGGAGCCTCCGGGTGACGCCGATCAGCTAGAGCCTCCGTTGGAAGCTCGGTCAGGTGACCTCGGTCGGTTGAGGCTCTCTCGGGAGCTCAATCGGCCTTCTGTGGTCAGCTAGGGCTCTTTCTAGTGTTTCTGATCGGTTGTAGGAGGTCCTAGGCTTCCCCAAGGACGTTTAAAACCTTCTTCTAGGGTTTCATGGCCACACGTCCCCAAGCAATCCATGTTTGCTTGCTTGAAACTTCGTGTTTGAGAGCTGAATGCATGATTCAATCCTAAGTGGTGTTTTAATCATCCTTCTTCAGAGCATGTCTGAAACATCACCTGATCTTATGATTGATCAAAAGTGGCTTTCATAACTTGTAAGGCCTTCAATGGCTTCAACCTGGTTTCTTGATTCTTGGTTTAAAACACAAGACTAAGGTTCCAAGTTCGTAGTACTACTAACCTAGCATCTACAATTCATGTTTGAATGTTTAAGGTTGATGTTTGTATATTGAACATTGATATTCACAACTAAGGGTATCCAGCCTCAGGTAACACTCAAGTCTATACTTGAAGTTTAAATCCTTAGTGGTATTAGAGGACATCTGGACTACCAATGAATGGTTTCGAGTCAAGTTTTGAGTGTTTCAAGCCATCAAAGCACCCAATAGGGGTGTGCACGGGTCGATTCGGCTCGGTTTTTACCGAAAACTGTTACCAAACCGCATATGTCGGTTCGGTTCGGTTTTTATGTATTAACCGTAACCGAACCGTCCACAACAGTTATTTTCGGTTCGGTTAACCGTTCATCGGTTTCGATTTTTTTTGATTTTTTACCTAATTTAAAAGTTTATACAAATTTAATAATATTTGGCTTGAAAATATTATAATATAAAAGATGTAAAAGTGATCAACACTTTTATATGAACGGTTCAGTTGAAGGAAACATCTAATTAATATGAAAAATGGAAAATAAGACAATCATATGCGATTTGGTGTCGAAAGAAACTATAAGTCATGCAAAGACAGTACTCGAGAGAGTTAGGATCCTAAGAAACCATCAACTTTTGCATTTATTTGCCTCGACAGAAATTTCATGCAAATAGGTGGGTTTACTCCCACTAATGTTAGTATCCACAAATTAATCCTGAAGCTACATCAGGACCAAATGCAAGCAGGGCCAAACGTCACTAGACGCCCAATATTATATAGTTAATAATATATTATATATAATTATATGATAATATTTTAATTATTATAATATTATATGAACGGTTCGGTTTTTCGGTTCGGTTATAGGGATAAAACCGTAACCATTACCAAACCGTTCCGTCGGTTCGGTTTAGTTACGGTTTTTTTGGTTTTTATCGGTTTCGGTTTTTTTCGGTTTGGTTTTTCGGTTTTTCGGCTCGGTTTCGGTTTTTCGGTTTTTTTTTCTCACCCCTAGCACCAAACACAGGAGCCAGAACACCACTACCTAGCTTCTGAGTGTCTGAAGCCCTCCTGGGTGGTGTGGTCGGCCCTTTGTGGTCTGGAGCTTTTCCTCGGGGATTTCCATACTCCATCTTGGGATTGTCCAAATGTTGAACAACGATGTTCGAATGTTGAACGTCAATGTTCGAATATTGAATGTTGATGTCCGAATGTTGAGGGTTGACTATCAAGTACTCATGACTTTATTTTGAGGTGTCCACCTTTATCACTATTCTTTAAGTTCTTGATTCTTAACTTGGAAACCAAGGTTGTTCGTAGGTGATAAGTTTCTCATCTTGGGTTGTCATCAACCTAGAGTTTTTAAAATAACTTTTTTTGGCTCAGTTAGCCGTCATGGCTTCAAAGTTTGTCTTGGTTCCTCATTTTGAATTCAAGGTTTCAAATTCCATTATTGTTTCTTGTTTTTCTTGATCCTAGATAAGGATCCAAGGTCGATTCTTTGATTTGGAGTTCAAGAAATATCATTCCTTTTGGCTTCTTGCCTTTATACTCTCGAGACTAGAGTTTTCTTGAACTTCTTGATCCTTGATAAAGGATACTTTTATATTCCATGATCCGTGGACTGGGATTCAAGGTTCTCTGTTGGTCTTCAACCTTAGATTCTTCATCCAAGTCTTTAAAAATATTGAAGAGTGACTAGTCCTTAGCCTCCACAACCTTGCATGGCATTGATTGCCACATGTGGCTTTTATTAACTTGTCTTTTATCCAGGGTCCGTCAAGGACTTAAACTCTTATTTGGTTATGTTGTCACCTAGCTCTCGACCCTTCAGGGTATTTATTTATGCATTTGTTTGTTTCCATTTGTGTATTCTTTTAATTTCGGTACTTGGTCATCTTAGACTTACACTCATCAGGTGTTTGGTACATAAATAAAATCACAGAACATAGAATGAAAACAAACTTGCATTAATAATTTGAAATGGGTTCAACCCTTACATAGAATACTACTATCCTACTTGGAGTAACACGCTCTGCAATGGTTTCATCGAACCTTATTTCTACGTCTACTAGATAAGTATGAAGCTAAGTCCTACTAGGATAGTTTGAACCCATCGAGGGATTTGCAAGACTAGGCCTGCACCACTTGATTTTGCTTTTGATGCTCCATTAAAATAGAGCTCTGGTCAGATATATGCTCCTCATTCTTGTTCTGAAACTCAATTCCTTCTTGGGGTACTATCTCCTGCCCCCCGACTTCTTGGTTCTCAATGGTACATTCAACCACGAAGTCAGCTAATGTCTGAGCCTTAATAGATGTCCATGTGATGTCGTTGTTCTCTTGTAGGAATGTGATCAACTTGCTCTTCAAGGGCTCCTTCAAGGATGCTCCAATGTAAGAAAGCTTATCGGGGCCTCTTAGTTCTAAAGGGATAGGAACCAGATCCTCTATTGGCTTTCCTAGGCGTTCCTCATCATTATGGACATCCATGTCTTCAATCAGAAGGACCTGCCCCCGACTCCATCAGGCCTTAACGCGGCTACATAATAGCTCATAGTCATTTTCTGGTCACCTTTTTGTTCTCCTACACCATTCTTGGTTGGAAACTTGATCTTCATGTGATAGGTTGAGGCCACAGCCTTAAAAGCATGGAGTCCAGTCCTCCCGAGGATGGCATTGTAGGTGGAAGGCGCTTTGATAACCAAAAAGTTCAGCATCTGAGTGGCCTCTATTGGCTTCTGTCCGATAGTGATGGGCAACTAAATAGTTCCCTCAACTTTAGACTCTACTCCATTGAACCTGTATATAGGCGTGTTGGAGGGGGTCAACTAAGAGTCGTTATACCCCATCTTTATAAATGCGTCATAAAACATGATATCCACAGAAGCTCCATTGTCTATCAAGACTCGTTTTACCTCTAAATTTCCAATCACGGGCGTTATGATCAGTGGGTCATCATGGGGGAACTTCACCCCTTTAAGGTCTAAATCATCAAATTCGATTGTTACCTTGGTTGTTGCACATTTTGGAGTTTCTCCAACAATGTGCATTACTTCTCTGGCATAAGCCTTTTGAGAATTCTTTGTTGTCCCGGCCGCAGTTGGGCCTCCTGGGATCATGTAGATTACTGGCCCTCGGGGCTGTGGGTTGTGATCTCGATCATCGTCGCTCCTATCATACTTCTTCTCTGATTACCACGATCTTCACCCTTAGTGAAGTGGCTCAGCTTCCCTCTACGGATCAAAAACTCGATCTCTTCTTTGAGTTGCTTGCAATCATCAGTGTCATGCCCCACATCCTTGTGGAATATGCAATATAGATTCTTGTTTCTCATTGAAGGATCCCCCCTGAGTGGCTTCGGCCATCGAAAATCATTATCTTTTTCAATGTCCAATAAGATTTGACTCCTGGGAGTGTTCAACCTTGCATACTCAGCAAACCTTGGTCCTAGAGCAGAGTCGGAGTCCTTGCTAGTTCGGGGATACTTGTCCCTAGCATCATACTCCTGGTCTGTCTTTCGCTTCTTAAAGTTCCCGTATCCACCACTTACTACCTTATTTTCCAGATCAGGAATGTTCAATGTCTCCTTGGTGAAGCGCTTGAGATAATCCCTTAAATTCTCATTTTCTCATTGTACCACTTGCATTAGTGATGTAGTGCTCTTCTCATGGACTCTTCCATTGATAAATTGGTTAATGAAAGTCGTACTCAATTCCTTGAAAGAGCCAATTAAGTTTGAAGGCAATCGACTATACCATCTTTATGCCATCCTGGCTAAGGTTTGAGGGAACGTCATACATTTAAGAGCGTCACTCGTAGGTTGCAACAACAATGCATTCGAGCGTTCTCACGAGATTTGTGGGATCACCTGTTCCATCATAAGCCTTTATAGTAGGCATCTTAAACTTCCTATAGATGTGAGCATTCATCACCTCCTCGGTAAATGGTGGTGTGGGATCGTCAGGATCTCCGGGTTGCATTAAATCTTTGGGATAAGCCTTTGGGATCTCCGTCCTTACAACCTATGATCTAGGGATTTGGTCCTCCTTTGCCTCTTGACGACCTCTCCAAGTCAATAATGGGAATCTCTTTTGACCTTGGGGGGGTCGATTTTGGTTTTGCTTTTGTTGTTCCCTTGCCATATCTTGCTTCAACTTTTTAATCTCGGCTTCGTGAGCCTTGATTCTTTCCATGGATGTCATTGGTGGTCCATCATGGATCCTTCAAGTTTGCCTTCTAGGTTCCTTGCTAGCACGTCACCTCCTCGGGGCTTCACCACGGTCAACGTCCTCAGATGAGGAGTCATCAGTATAGGGCCTAGAGTAATCATAATATCCTTGATAAGGGCCCAAGCCTCCAATGTATGGAGAGTGATATGGCTCATGTATTTGAAGGGCATGGCCACTTGGTCCAGCACCTCGTGGATTTAGAGGATAGTTGGGAAACCCTTATACCGGATTCGTGCTCGCTAGAACCAGGGTGGTTGAAATCTGTGCTCTGGGGGGAAAAGAACGATTACCAAGGGGAGAGACCACCATCTGAAGAGGGTTAGTCCCTTGATTCGGGTGGGTTACCAAGGGTACAGTCCTCTCAATATGGGCAGTCGTCCATTGATGTTGAGAAATCTGTGGCGGAGTGGTTGCCTCCATTGGTGAGGGTACATACCCTTGTTCGGTGACAATAAGAGGAGAGTTGGTGGTCTTGGTGGTCTCGATGACTGGTGTTCTTCGTGTGGTAACCATGGTTGATGTTGTCTTCCCACAAACAGCACCAAATGTTGTGGAATAAAAACCAGGGTTTTAGATTGCTATTAGGGTTCATGCGTATTTAATGCTAGGATTGGTGAGCTTCGAGTTTTAATGGTTGTTCTTGTATTCGAGACCAAACGGTCCTTGCAAGATTCCTACGTATCTCTGTATTGCTAGAGAATCAAGCCAACATAGTTCTGAGAATGAGGGGTCGGCCCTTTATATAGGCGTTAGAAGCCTAAGATTTAGAGTAGGGTTAGGAGACTTGGTGGACAAGTCACCTCCTTTGTGGAATTCTAGATCCTTCTTTATAGGAATCATTTTACATATATGATTAGGTGCCTTGGAGGCTACTTCTTGTAAAAGTTGCATCCATATTTAATTCTCATTTCCAAGCAGTTAATTAGTCATCGATATTAATTATGAAATTAATATTTAATTACGGTTCCGACCCTCATTAATGGGCTTCTTATTTGGACCAAACTAGGTCTAATTAATGCATCATTAATTCTGTCCTTAGGGCTTATTTCTAGCCCATATCATATAGGTTTTATGCAAGAAAATTAGTATTTTATATGATAATGAAATTTTATGTAAGGAGATGTGAGAATTTTATTGGTTGATGATTTATTATTATTATTTTTAGTGCCGAGACATAAATTTAATTATTTAATTTTGGACTTTTTAATTTTTTTAATGTTAGATTTATGTATACAAAAATAAGAAATCAAGTTTTCGAGTTGTTCGTAAGTGCGCTCGTAAGCATAAGTTCGCGAACAATATTTAAGATTTATTCATGAGCATAATTTCATGAACAAGCTCGTGAACAAGCTTAATGAGTTGTTCGAAAGCAAAAGTTCATGATTAAGCTCATGAGACATGCCTATTCGTGAGATGTTCGTGAACGGTTCGCAAATAACATTCTATCTTAACGAACCAAGTTCAAACATGTTTTTTGGCTTGATTCAAGTTCGAGCTCGAGTTCGAGTTCGATAATTTCTTAATAAATGATATATGAACATTTTAGAGTTCGGCTCGGCTCATTTATACTCCTGGCGGTGCATTATGATTCGGAAATTATAGTACTTGCTAAAATTAGAGTTTCGAGTTAAATTAGAGGTTAGATCAAATGAAAACTTTAATATGGATATGGTTGTTTAATAGTTAGCGGATTGAAATAGCGGTTGAAATTAATAAGCTAATTTCAAAAAGCTGCTTGGAGGAGTTTTTTCAACTAGAGAATTTTAATTGTGTCTAGTAAAAATAAAAAAAAGCTATTCAAACAGCTAATTACCAAATATTTTCATGCGAACAACTAATTCAAATCCGCTAATTAAAACATCTATCTTATAAGGCTCTATTTGGGATTACTGTTAAAAATGGTTGTGCTGTTAAAATAAGTGCTATTGCGAAAATCAGATAATTGTTGGGTAATATTTTTGATATTTTTAGTTATAATTTATTAAAAATAATATTTTTGGTGAGGTTTAATGTTGAATTCAGTAGTTGTTTCCCGCAAAAGCTGAAAAGCAACTTTTTTCAAAAGCATGTAGGGACATACTTTCTCTAAAAGCAATTTTTCAGCCAAAAGCACTTTTCAAAAAAGCAGCTTTTAAAATTTACCAAACACTTTTTACTTGCTTTTCAAAAATAAGTTGCTGTTGCTGTTTCCAACAGCAATACCAAAAGGGGCCTTAATATGCTAATCAAAACCGCTACTTAATCCGCTCCAACTAACAGTTAAGCACTAATTGCCAAACATGGCCTATGTTTCTAAAAAAAAATAGGAAAATTAACGATGGTATCCTTTATTTGACATTTCAAATGGATACCATCACTTCTTTTTTTGTTAAGATAAATTTACGATCCTGGTAAACCCAACTTAACACCTTAAAGTTTTAGGAGAACTTGTAACTTAACATGTTATCAGAGCTCTGGATGTAAGAGGTCTTAAGTTCGAGTCCATCCTACCCCCAAAATTCTCATTTATTGAAATTGTGTGCTAAAGTGGGCCCAAAAAGGGACGAGATCCCCACCTAGTATTGAAAATCGGACCAACTGAACACTAGGACCAAAAAGGCACTAACAACCTAGTGATCCACACTTTGATCTAAATAATGGGCCTTCGAGTGAGGGAATGTTTAGATAAATATATGATCCTGGTAAGTTCAACTTTTAACACTTTAACGTTTTAGAAGAACTGGTAAGTTAACATTTTTACTTACTAGATATCCTTTGTATTTTAGGTTTCACTTGTACCATACTCCCTCTATATTTAAGTGGCTCGTTTGATTTTTAAATGATTAAATTTCATAAGTTTTACCAAAAAGACAAACGTTAAAATATAAGGATGCCTAGAAATTCCTTTTAAAAACAATTTTAATTTGTTAAAATAATAATATATGTTTTTTATTCCATTGAAATATTTTTTTTTGAAAAGTGATTCCTAGAGACATGTTACATTAAAATTGTTATATATGTTTTAATTAGATTAGATTTGTAAAATAGTTAAATTTGTTAAAATATGTAAATCATAAAAATGTATTTATATTAGTATAATAAGTAGGTTAGAACAACAAAATTTAAGTACCAAGTCCAAATAGATATAAAGGGTTGAAAAATACCTTATATAAAAAATAATTAAAAACATCATAATAGTACTTTAATTTTCATAAAAATTATTTTATTAAGATTTGAATCACGGTATTTAACAATAATTAAACTTAACATATCAAATTTAACGTATAATCTCATCGAAATTTAAAAATCAAACCTTGTAAGAGCATAGAATATATATATATATATATATATATATATATATATATATATATAGGCTAATGCTCAAAAAGGAACCCCTTTAAAAAGAGAACTTAAAGAACTCCCCATTTAACCTTTAGATTTATGATCTAATGGCCCCGCCAGGGGCCCCCCTCATATAATAAACATAGACACTCACACACATTAACAAACCCCAAAAAAAAAAACTTCAAAAAAAAACTATGGAAATTGTATAAAAAATATACAAAAAATGGTATATATAAAAAAATATATTAAAAATATATTTTTTGTATTAAAAAATAAAATAAAATTTGTGGACCCCAAAGACAAGTCAGGTGAATTCTAAAATGAATTTGAGAATGAATTAATCAACAGTGTAGATGAAGTTCTCTAAGTTTCCTATATAAAAAGTTTTCCCTAGATCCCTACTAATATATATATATATATATATATATATATATATATATATATATATATATATATATATATATATATATATATATATATATATATATATATATATATATATGGGTCCTCTTCTACAACCACAGTTGGATATTTTTGAATATTGATCCAACCCATCTATAACCATCCACTAAAGATATGGACGACTGGGATTTAAAAGTTTACACTATATTATATAGCGTAGTACGCTATATTATACAGCGTAAGCTTTTTTACCTTTTTATCCCTAAATCTGCCACGTGCTGTCACGTGCTGGTTTAAACTTACGTTATATAATACAGCGTAATACGTTATACTATATAGCGTAAACAATTTTTTTGACGAAATCGGGTTTATTTTACACAGAACATAATATAGCGTATTGTGGTTCATATATACATTATTTTACAAAACATTAAGTTAGCAAATCATCCACAAACCACCGAACATCGCAAATCCATCGGAATCGGAAGTAAATCATCATCAATTTCATCATTTCTTCATATAAAGTGAGTAATTTCGTGTCTATTTCTTGTATCTATATGTCATCTAATTGTTAAGATGTGTGTAGATTTGTGTACATGTATGTATGTATGTATATATCACCAAAATCATCTAATTGTAGATTTGTGTACATGTATGCATGTATGTATATAATTTTCGAATAGGGTCGAATTAAGGTTTGAATTTTTGGATAATTTTCGAATTAGGGTTCGAATTTGTTGATAATTTTTCGAATTAGGGTTCTAATTTGTGTATAATTTTTGAATTAGGGTTCGAATTTGTGGATAATTTTCGAATTAGGGTTCGAATTTGTGTATAATTTTCGAATTTATGGATAATTTTCGATTAGGCTTCGAATTTGTGGATAATTTTCTAATTATTAGGATTAAAATTTATTGGATTAAAGTTTGAATTGTGGATTAAGTTTGGATTTGTGTAGTTTGGATTTTTTTTGTATGCATTAAAGTTTTTTATATGTATTGGATTTTAGATGGAAGATTTTTGCGGTCCGGTTGATCCTTCTCTCCTTACCGACCAAGGTAACCATATAAGTAGTAGAATATGGGTTGGTGATCATCGAGATAAACTTACAATCCGTCAAAGTACCTCGTTGCTTAATCAATGGGAATTAGAGCCTTATCAAATTCATCTTTTACAACATTGGGGTTTCGGAATGTTTACCAACCCAGTGTCTTTAATTACGTCATTAGTGGAGCATTGGAGGTCAAAAACCAACACATTCCACTTTACTTTCGGGGAGATGACGGTGACACTTGAAGATGTGTACATGTTGACGGAGCTTCCGGTTGTTGGAGAGGCGATAACTTTGAGTGACAAAATTAACGTAAAAAATCTTTGGTTACGTGATTGGCCGGATCCGACACTCTCATTTGAGGAAAGGGAGAATGCTTTGGAGAGAGGTGGTGTGAAATTAATTTTTTTGAGGGAGAGATATCACAAATGCCCGAACAAGGAGGATCGGGAGCTTCTAGAAATATATACACGGGGGTATGTGTTTTATTTGTGTGGGGCGATATTGTTCCCCATAAAATCAAACAATGTTTCTCATCCAAGATTAATTCCCTTGTTGATTGATACTTCTAAAATTTTTGGGTATGCTTGGGGTGCAGCAGCACTTGCCTATCTATATAGGAATTTATTTGAGGCATGTCATAAGGATTGCAAGTCCATTTCGGGATGCTTGACAATATTGATGCTTTGGGCACGTGAGAGGTTGCGCCCGGGACAACCTATGCTAGCATCTCAAACCGAGTATATATGGCCTAGGACTTTGGCATGGTCGGTTGCTTCCGTTGGCCCAGGAAAATCTAAGTACTTCAATGTCCATCACAATATTGATGCATATCGCGGGATGTTCGATAACTTTGATGCACAATGGGTTAAGTGGAGGCCATATGCTCGCTTCTATCGGCCTTTTGATCTTCAATTTCAGTGGGCCATTGTAGCCAGTTTAGCTCATGTGCCCCTTGTGTTTTTTGAAGATGTTGAACATCAACTTCCGGAAAGGGTGGGAAGACAGTTTGGTTTTCAATTAAGCATTCCGCCGCCGCCACCGGATGATATGTCAACGTTGAGGGTGAGATCTGAACATTCTTTTGTATATCAACATTATCTCAATTTTGCTTGATATGTAGTTATTTGGAATGAATTTGTGAATAATGGTATTGGTATTTTGGGACCACCTTTGAATGCCATATCTCTAGAGGAGTATATGGATTGGTACTATAATGTTACCAAATTAAAGATTTTGCCGCCTTCAAAACCAACCAAGGATCCGAAAATATTCCAACAACCGAAAGACAAGTTTGACAATCCCAAGGCAATGGACTTGGTACGTATTTTTTATAACATGGAGTATGTTATTTGAGATAGTTTCGTTGAATATTCTTGTATTTATATTTATACTTTGTCCTTGCTTCATATGTATTGTAGATCATATGTACCGCACGAGATATGAGTAGGCTTTGCTCTTATGATATGCATGGGATTTTTCACGAGGAAATATTGCCAAACTTCGTGAATAAATTTGATGAATTAATGCTCGAGACATATGGCCCGACTTATGAAAGGCCCGATTTCAAGAGTTGTTTACCTAAAAGAAAGGCAAGAAAGGCAAAAAAGACCCAAGAAATTAGTCCCGAGAAGGAAAATTATTTTGAGGGGTATGAACGCTATTACCATCCTTATGATACTCAGGAAACTTTTATTATTGGTCATAGTGCTCCAATTCTTAATCCTACTCAATTCGACGATGATCCTAGTGCACACTTCGAAGTGGAAGAGGCTCCAGTTGAGGTATAATTTCTTAATTGTAATTTCACAATGCCACTTTGTCAATTATTATGTCATTAATAACTCATTTGTTCACTATGTTCATTTTAGGGTTTATTAACAAATCCAAAGGACATGGTTGGTCCTCGTGCTCAATTTGATAAAGGATCCCTTATAAAGTCGATCAAGATAAATAAAGTGGATTGGTTGAATGAAAATTGGTGGGAATGTGATAAGCCTATTAATCTTCCGTGTAATTGTAGTGCAAAAGCGATTATTTCTTTGGAACCGGGCAATGAAGTGGAGGATACTATAGTCGATTGCTATACTGTATTGCTTGAAAAAAGAGAAAGAACCCTCTTTGGTCATCAAGTTGGTGCCGTCAAATATTACTTCATGTCTCCGTGGTTCTTCCAAGTAATGGGGGCTCATCATTGCAAACCTATGAAGAAGAATCCCGCAAAATGGAAAGCTAGTGAATGGACGGCCATTGATACGGACTTTAGAGCATATGGCATAAAGGAAGGGGGGAAATGGTAACCAATTTCGACTATATTATCATTCCGGTTGCAACGGGCGGTCATTGGATCCTATTCTTGTGGTCAATGACCACTTTTAGATTATCTTTGTTTGATCCTCTAAGGGACGATACTAAGCACATGAAATTAAAAGAGCTATACAAGACGGAGTTCTACATTGTGGTATATTTTATCTTCCTTTTTTTTTAATTTCTAGTAGTCCATGTTTGTTTGATACATTACTAAGACAATTCATGTTTGTTTGATAGGAAAAATTGGTCCCTCTCATGTTGCATCGGTTGGATCCTATAAAATTTGAACATGTCGTATTCCCTGATGTTGAAAACGTCTATGAACGACCTAGGCAAACCAATGGTATGGATTGCGGAGTTTTTGTTATGAAGTATATAGATTGTATATTGACTTGCAATACCCAAGCTTGGTGTGGTGTCCAGTGGGATGAAGATGTGATTGAAACATTCCGACGGCGTATTGGTTGGGAGCTCCATAAAAACGAAGCTCGACATTTGTCTTTGTATTCCCACGATTGTAGACTAGCGGGATTGTAGGTTACTAGTTTGTTTTTGGAAATTTTAGAGATTGTAAGTTACTAGTTTGTTTTTGAAATTGTAAGTTACTAGTTTGTTTGATTTTGAATTGTAAGTTAGAGATTTTTATAGATTGTTGAATTGATTTTGAATTGTTGAAATTTTTATAGATTGTTTTTAGAGATTGTGTTTCAAATGTTGAAATTTTTATGGATTGTTTTTAGAGATTGTGTTTGAAATGTTTTTAGAGATTGTTTGGAATACTATACAGGGGGTGTTGCAAAAACAGGGGAAACAGGGCAAAAAATTTCTGTACTTACGCTCTACAATATAGCGTAAGGGTTAAAAAACAGGGGAAACGCGCTGAAGAGCCCTGTACTTACGGTTTATAATATAGCATAAGTGTTAAAAAAACAGGGGAAGCGCCCTGTTTTTCAACACTTACGCTCTATTATAGAGCGTAATTACAGAATTTTTTTTTTTGCTCTTTTTTTCTTCTTTTTCCCTATACCAAATTCAAGCACCAAATTTCTACTAAAATCAAAAGCACCAAATTCCAAATTGAAAATTGCTAACCAAATCAACAAAATCAATACCATATTCACTCAAAAGTAAAATCAAAAGCAACAAATTGAAAATTGCTAACCAAATCAACAAAATCAAAAGTAAAATCATGAATTACATTTCCTTGGTTTTTTTGAGTTGGACTTTTCGGGAATCGACTCTCCTAATTTTTTTGGACAATTTCGTGAATCATGTTTAGCATCAAGTTCTTTGCAACAATTACATTTCCTTGGTTTTTTTGAGTTGGACATTTCAATGCCACTCTTCACTCTTTCCCTCTTGCGACCTTTAGTAGTGGAAATTATAGGGTCTTCCAAATTTTCAAAATCTTCAAATCCACGTTCATCCTCACATGATGGAGTTTTTTTCGTAGAAGGCTTCTCTATAGGAAAATTTTCCACAACTTCCACCTCTTTTTCAATCAATCCCATGACATATTTAAATCTTGGAATCGAAAAACTTCCACGAGCCGCTAAATCTTGAAAGGCTTTGCACAAAGTTGTATATCGGGCGTGCTGTGATTGAAGAATATTGCCAATGATAGGACGTTTATACGATATAGACCCGGCCAATTTATTTTCTCCAATTGTCCATCTCAAGTTAATTAAATAGTTAGGGATCTCCGTCCATTGCATCATATTCAAGTATCGAATAACATGATGACAAATCATTCCCGAACTTTCAAATTTCCGACAAATACAATTTATCATATCATTGGTCACGGTTATTTGATACACTTTTCTATTTTCCTCCGCCACCGTGGCCTTATATGTTTCGTACACCTTAAATAGCATAGTACTCATGGAATCTCTCTCATTCACAACATAGGCTCCATTTTGTTTAAGTTCGTGTTGAAAATGTCTAAACATTTCCTTTGTATAAATAGATGCCGCATGATTCTCCAATGAGGAGGATGTTATTCTTGACCTTTCATTTTCCTTTGCTTCATAGTCCGCTTCTTTCTCACGAAGATATTGTTTCTCCAATGATTTTTGTTAATTCTCTATAAACTCTTTCAAACCGGTTCTAGCATTTACATACTCGTCAAAAAATGCATTCATTGACTCACTTCTCGAGGTAGTGGTTATCCCGATAGTGAAATGAAGTTTAATGTACACACGAACCCACTTATGTCGAACGGAATACATTTCTTGCAACCAACCATGATCAACCAAGTTATATTTTTCAACAAAATCATTCCACCTATCTTCAAATTGTTCAACCGTCATTGACTTGTACAAACATAAGTTGAAATCTTCTTTGAAATGTGGTTCATATGCGTACAAACCGGATAACTTCTCCCCGAATTCGGTACTTATATGCCAAGTACAATAAAGATGGTTCGTGTTTGGTAAAACTTCGGCAATTGCATTTCCAAGTGCAATGTCTTGATCGGTGATGAGGGAGATTGGAGGGTTGTTTCCTATAGCTTCCAACCAATTCTTCAAAACCCATATATAAGAACTTTCTTTCTCATCCCTTATTAGTGCAAAACCAAACAATATGGATTGGTAGTGGTGGTTCACCCCCGTAATAGGTACAAATGGCATACTATACCTATTTATGCG
The DNA here is from genome assembly GCA_036435485.1 of Saposhnikovia divaricata. Taxonomy (NCBI): domain Eukaryota; kingdom Viridiplantae; phylum Streptophyta; class Magnoliopsida; order Apiales; family Apiaceae; genus Saposhnikovia; species Saposhnikovia divaricata. Next base: position 67,290,243 of record CM071598.1, read on the forward strand.
GTATGTGGAGTCAAATACTACCACGTCTCCAAAAATTTTATATGTATTTAATGATCTTGGATCAACCCACAACATGGAACGCACCCGATTATCCTCATCAACATCTACTCGATAGAAAAATTCCCCAAAACTATTACATTTCAATTCTTGGAGTAATGTCAAACCTTCTTTGGCATCATTTGAATCAAATACATGATGTCTAATATCACGCAAAACATTCTGAATGTCTTGACTAGTAAATCCAATATTCTCTAAGCTTTTCGTAAGCTCACCCATTACATTCAAAGATTTTTGAGGCCCAATACCCGACTTACTCAAAATTATAATCAATTCTCGCATGATGGGTGTTATGTTTCTTGGCCTTTGCATGAAATGTACCTTACTAGGTGAAACCATCTCATGATTGTGTACCAAATGAACCAATGTTACCTCCCACTTATTTGATTTCTCTCTATGAACAACATACATTCGCGCCTTACATTTTGTTCTACCAAGAGAATCTCTTTTTCTCTTTTTTTCGGAACTTCATCTTCATCATCCAAAGATTTTGAGGCTAATCTCCCACCCTTTCGACATATATACAAACGCGAACAAATCTTGTTATTTTTTGAACGTTTATGTGTAGTTCTAGTTATTACTTCAAAACCAATACGCCTACCATAATCTCTATAGAACCTCTCCGCTTCATCTAAACTATCGAATAATTGACCAACACATGGGCAAACATCATTCAAATCATCCAAAGAAACACCATTCTCAACATCTTCAACATCATCACCATCATCAACATCATCACCATCATCAACAACATCACCATCATCAACAACATCATAGACAACATCACCATCACCATCACCATCATCATTCTTAACATCTTCATTATTATCATCATCAAGATCTATTATTTTAGGTGTGTGTGGACTTTCATTAACATCTTCATTTTCTACCTCAATCTCAATCTTACTAGGTGTCTTATTAGGAGATTTTAACTTTGAAAAAAATGAAAAAAGCCATGGGTTAAATAGAGAGCTAACCTTAAATTCCAAGCTCAATCTTCAAAAATCTTAATTTGGGATTGGTACTCCAAACTCAATCTTCAAAATCTTCAAATTTGGGTAAGATTTGACAAATAAACTAAGATTGGTAAAGTAGAAATAGGTATAGATTGGTGTAGATTAAGTTTGTGATGGTGTAAAATATATCTCCAAATGATTTAAGATTGGGTATAAACTCAAGAACACTCTTGAAATGATATTTCAAAACATGAAGGGTTGTTTGAGCTGAAATTGGTGTAGTTCTCGGCTAAGATATATAATAGAGCGGAACAGATTAAGGGTAAAATGGGAATATTTGTTACGCTATATTATATAGCGTATTACGCTCTATTATAGAGCGTATACGCTATATTATATAGTGTAACTCTTGTTCATCCTGACCGTTGACTGGACGTTTTAATGGTATAAGATGGGTTGGTTGGATATATTAAAATATCCAACTGTGGCTGGTGACCAGTTTCCTATATATATATATATATATATATATATATATATATATATATATATATATATATATATATATATATATATATCTGTGTGTGTGTGTGTATAATAAAATTATGTGGAATCATATTATATTTGATCCTATTTTTTGTTAGATCTTATTTTTATTCATAAAAAACCATTTTCTATGTGAAAATTAGAATCTAAATTCAATTTTATGTAAGATTCTATAATGATTTTTGTTCTTATTTGTATGAAAAAGAGGTTTTCCAGGAATATTCGCCTCGATATAAATTTGTAAAAGAAATAGGCTAAAGTAACAAAAAAATGTATTGACCAAAAAATTCGAACTCGAGTTTGAGCTCGGACGCGATCGAGTCACGGATTTCAAGCTCTCGATTTGGCAAAAGTTCGATAAATTTGAGATAAGTTCGAAAACTCGAATTGATTTTATTAAATATTGAGAAAAGCTCAAATTCAATAAGTTTGGCTCGATCAAATATGTACAATATGTACAAATATTGAATATATGTATACTAATTTATAAATAACATATAAAAAATACATAAATTAAAAGTCTGATGCCTCACAAACTGGGTAATTTGCAACTCGAGCTTGATTCGGTAACTATTCCAATAGCTTAAGTCCGTACTCGTATCGATTATTGTCGAACGAAATTTAAAAATTTTATGAGTCAAACTTGTATAACTCACGAATGTTTAATTCATTTACATCTATAGTACCGACTGATTAATTATTAAAATTTTAATAATTCTACTTTAATAATGTAGTATAAATTAATAATGATTTCAATCATTTGAATAAGGGTATTGATTTATGCACACCCTAAATTTATTTATGCACAATATTTTTTATTTGTTTGACCAATTTGTCCCTATTACACTTTACATGACTTTTTTTACCCAAGTAATACTCATAGCTTACTTATTTTTCTTCGATTATTATATTATGTCTAGTTATTTTATTTTTATATTATGAATAAAAAAATTATTGTTAAATTAATTCATATTATATTATATAATATATATGAACATCTCCTATTCCTAAAAAAAATTATTATATTACTAATTCTTATTTTCGATTGACTTAAGCTTTAATTCTTCAACTAAACAAAAAAAAATGTAATTGCAAAATTGTGATATGTATTATTTAATATTATTAATTTTAAGATACATATAAGTTGGAAGAATAATTCTACTAGAAATTGAATTACAAAAATAATTTAATTTTAAATTTTTAATAATTTTTAAATATATTTAATGAACTCTTTATTTTTGGATAGATTCTTATCTTGAAATAATGTTATTAGAAAATAAATTACTCATTTATACTTCAATATATCATCAAATTTATACTTCAACATATCATCTCATCATTCTTCATAAAATTTATTAAATTAATAAATAATAAAAAAAAAATGTTAAAGTATTAAAAACTTAAAATTTTTCTTAAAGTCATTTAAAACAACCTAGGAAAACTAAAAGTTAGTAAGACAAACGAAAAGTGAGTAAAACTCTCGGTTCATACAAGTAATAAGATTATTTTAGTCTAGTATGAAAAAGGATGTACATAAATAACTTTAGGATGTGAAACGCTATTTAAGTACTACTAGAACCTCGTATAGTTTTCTCTTCGCTTGATGCGAGAGTTTGTTTTTTTTCTCTCCACGTCTCAATTAGTTGAGAGAACCTGTGTGGGAGTGAGTTTCATTCATGGCAAGATATCGGGATATTGATGATCAAATTGAGGGGTTGAATATCGAAGATGAGGAAAATCAAGAGTTTGTTTTTGAGGGGGATGTGGAGGAGCATATGAATAAGTGTGAACTTTGTCTAGTAGGGTTGTTTCATACGGAAAAAATGTTAACATACGAGCCATGAAGACCTAGATGGCTGATGTATGGAAACCAGTTATGGGGATTAATATTAAGGAAATTAAGGCAGGGATTTTTCTGTTTCAGGTTTATCGTAAGGAAGATCTTGGGTGGGTGTCTAAAGGTGGTCCTTAGTCATTTAACAATGCCATGTTGATTACCAGTATAATTCCAGAAGGGGAGGATCCACTGGAATTTCCTCTATGGTATTTAAGTATGTGGATTCAGATATATGACTTACCAACGAGGTTTACGACGGAAGCAATAGGAATGCAATTGGGCAATTTTTTTTGGAGAGTTCCTGGAGTATGATATGAAGAACAACACGAGCATTTGGAGGGAGTGCATGAGAATCAAAGTCAGAATTAATGTACGTAATCCTCTGAAACGAAAAAAAGCAAATCACAAGAAAGAACGGAACTGAATTCATGGTGCAATGCAAATACGAGGAATTAGGAGAGTTTTGTTTCACGTATGTAATGGTGACACATACAGAAAGATTCTATAGAGGATTCATTAATCAAAGAAATGATAATGGTGGTAAGGAATGGGGAAGTTGGCTTCGTACACCACCACGCCGGATGGCGGGACAAGGGAGGAGTAAGTGGCTCAAAGAGGAGGGTGACATACAGTGGGAGGCTCGATTGGGAAGAGATAACAATCATACGAGTTTTTTGAAAGAGGTACAACAATATAGGGGGAAAGAGATTGTGACAAAGAGTGATTATAAGGGGAATGAGAGAATTAAGGGAGATAACCAGTTGACTATAACAAATCAGGATCAATTAAATTCTAAAGCGGAAAAGGTGGTAAATTCAAATTCGGTGTGTGGGCCTGGATTAGAGGAATTAGATGGGCTGAATATTGAAGAAAGAAAAAGAGGAAGGATTGGGTTGTATGAAACTATGGAGTTAGAGGGTGGACTCATGCATATGCAAATGGAAGCTGCTAATTCTATAAAATATTTTTCAACATCCACTTCAACTGATTTGGCTAAGCTTGCTAAGCAAGCTAGCCAGTTGAAATGAATTACCTTGTTTGGAACTGTCGGGGTTGGGGAATTTCCATACAGTTCATGTTCTTGGGGACTTACTTAAGTAGCATAAATCCCATTTCATGTTTTTGTCTGAAACTTTGGCGATTAATAATAGTTTAGAAGAGATATGTAAGAAGTCTGGTTTTGCATTCTCTTTTTCAATGGATAAGATAGGTCGTAGTGGTGGGCTTGCGATTTTGTGGAAGAGTAGTGTCTCATGTGTGGTTACTGATTCTTCTTCGAACTATATAGACGTGGTGGTGTTTAATAATAATGTAGCACAGTGGAGGTTAACATGCTATTATGAATTCCCAGAAAGAAATCGAAGGCGAGACTCGTGGAATCTTATCTAAAGGTTGGCCTCAACTTCTCAGTTACTATGGTGTATTTTAGGAGATTTTAACGACTTGTTTTACTCCTCAGACATGAAGGGGAGACACCACCATCCCCAAGTGCTATTGAGAGCTTTAGACAAGCGATAGAGGATAATGCTTTAACGAAGGTTGATTTAACTGATGGTGCATATACGTGGGAAAAAAGTAGAGGGACCCCTGAATGGGTTTGAGAAAGGCTAGATAGAGCGTTTGCTATTGGTTTATGGCTCCAAAAATTTCCGTTGTGTAAGTTAAAGGTGATCCACACTACATGTTCGGACCTTGATCCAATCCGTCTTTAGCTTTATAGCACAAATTTAACTTGTAAACAGTTCACATTCCGTTTTGAAAATACTTGGTTGAAGGAGCCAGAATTTCATAAAGATGTATCGCAGCATTGGAGGGAGCTGCCAACCACTCATATTCTTTCTAAGCTAATCTCTATTTCAGCTTTTTTGTCGAAGTGGGGAAGGTACTTCTTTCATAAGTTTCATGCCAAAATTAAGAAACATAAGGAAATGCTGAACTTGCTGGTAGATAGAGACGACGGGGAGAGTTTACAAAAATATTTTGAAGAGAAGAATAAGTTAAACGATTTGTTGATTCATGAAGATTTGTACTAGAAGCAACATGCTAAGACTTTCTGGTTGGTTAAAGGTGATATTAATTCAAAGTTTTCATGCATCAGCCACAACTCGTAAGAAGATTAATCATATCTTGTCTCTTAAATCAGAATGTGGAGAGATTATGACATATCATGAAGCTATGTGTTCAATAGCAAAGGATCATTTTGTGAGAGTGTTTGCAGAGGAAGGTATGAATTCTAATTTCTGTAGGCAAGGCAGAAAAGAGATTATTAGCACTGAGCAGAACCTTAAATTGACAACAGATTTGTCATTTGAAGAATTTAATACGGCGGTTAAACAGATGCACCCAGATAAGGCATCATGCCCTGACGGATTGAATCCGGCATTCTTTCAACATTTTTGGAGTTTATTGGGGAGAGAAGTGTTTCATAGTTGTCAAGGGTGGCTGAAAGATAAGTCTTTCCAGCAAAGCTAAATGATACTAATATAGTGTTAATCCCTAAGAAAGAAAATGTAGAGCGTGTGAACGATTATAGACCTATAGCTCTCTACAATGTTCTTTATAAAATATTGGCTAAAGTGCTTCTAACAGGCTAAAAGAGATCCTTCCAGTTTCTATTTCGGAAAACCAGTCCGCATTTGTACCTGGTAGGAGTATTACTGATCATGTGTTGTTAGTGTTCGAAATTCTGTACCATATGAAGAGGAAGAATAGTGGGCAGGATGGTGAAGTAGTGTTAAAATTGGATGTCAACAAGGCTTATGACCGTGTAAGTTGGACTTACCTGCAAAGGCGTATGGAAGAGATGGGGTTTGTGGATAATTGGGTTAGCTGGGTTATGTTGTGTGGGACTATAGTGTCCTGTTCCATATGTTTTAATGGGTCAAATATGGGCCCTATAGTGCCATGGAGGGGGCTTCGCCAAGGAGACGCACTCTCGCCCTACCTTTTTCTTTTATGTGTGGGTTGTCAAATTCAATATCAAAAACAGCTAGGGACATGAGGATTACAGGTAGTAAGATTAGTTCTCAAGCACCCTATCACACACCTTTTGTTCGTGGATGACAGTTTTTTATTCTTTAAAGTCGATAGAGAGGAAGCTAGAGCTATTAAGTAATTACTTAAAGTGTATGAATAGCATTCTGGCAAAGCAATTAACTTCCAGAAGTCCGGAATTTTTTTCAGTGCTAATGTTCGTACTGATAAGAAATAGATGATCAAAGATTTGTTACTGGTGTAGAATGATTTAAATACAGCAAATACTGGGGTTTGCCTTCTCTGATGGGAGGTCAAAGAAGGCAGTGTTTGATTTTGTCAAAGAAAAAGTGTGGAAACGAAATTTCTAAACTCCTATCTCGTGCAGGTAAAGCTATTCTTATTCGAAATGTGGCACAAGAAATACCCACTTATTGTATGTCATGTTTTCTGTTGCCACAATCACTCTGTCAGGAGAATGAAAAGATGATGAATAAGTATTGGTGGAGCTCGAATTCAAGGAATATTAAAGGGATTAATTGGCTGGCATGGGATAAGATGAGTATGGCTAAAAGTAAAGGGGACCTGGGGTTTCGAAGTTTACATGGGTTTAACTTAGCTCTCCTCGGAAAGCACTGTTGGAATTTCATTACCAATATTGGCAGGCTCAAATGAATGTGGGAGAAACGGTTCCACAATCGAAGGGGTAGAACAGGATTTGGAGTGTGCCTCATAAACTTAAACTTAAAGTTCGCTTATTGTCTAAATGTTTTCTTTAAAAAGAAAAAATTCGATATAGTTGTTCGTTGCTATCAATTTATTTGCATTCGTATCATTCATTTATATAGTAATAGGTGATTACATGAATACATGACCAAATGGGAACCTTTCTAGATTAATGTTCAGTAATATATATATATATATATATATATATATATATATATATGCATATTCTAGAACTTGCCATTTCTTTTCTTGAACATTCTTTCTCAGTTCTATAAGCTCTTTCCTTTTTCCTTCTTTTTAGTTGTTACATTGATCGATAGACATTTGATATCTCGCTGATTCTTTTCCCTGTACATTGCAATAGCAATTACTTCTAATCCATTTCTTAATACGTGTGCTGCCTGTGTCGATATCTATTGCCTTCAACGGATACTTTAAATCAAAATGAGACGAGGTCAAAATAGTGGACTGAAGTCCAACATATGAAGAGCTCTAGGAACTCAATATTATTAAAAACAGACATCTAAAGTTGATTTGATTAAATTATAATAAGTATACATATGATTGTACATAGTGCATACATGGCTTAGAGTTTTTTAGTGTAAAATATTTTTATTAATTCTTCAATTATTTTATTGATGTATCCAAGTTACTTGTAGGCTTTATATGATCCTCTGGTGACTAATGATGTACAAGTCCTCTTTCACTGCTGAATGCCAGGCTGCTGCATCTATCATTATTTATATGACGGCAGTGCGTGGTCGTCACACCCGGGATCTTTCTACAGATAGTCAATACCAGGACAATGGTCGTCTTTAGAAGGCTTGAAGGAACACTCATTGCAGTTTTGTCCACTCCAGATTCCAGGATATATATTTATAATTTGGTAGCATTTGGTATATACTTTTGACTTATGAGCTAATTTATATATACGCAATACCCTCATTCGAAATTGTCTCTACAAAAGATTACGTGTTGGTAATAGAATAACATCTAAAATTAATAATCAAAAGCCTCAATCGTATGGGATATTTCTCATTTTTCACAAAAATTATTTTTATTTGCGCGAAACGCGGATTTTCAACTAGTTTTTAATATAACTCATTATTCATGCAAAGCCGCGGGAGATGGTACAAAACAATGGGTAAACAAGTTAGTTATTGATGACACATAAACATTGAGAAAATGGTGGTAGAATAAAACTGCATCTATCGTACATCTGACTTTTAGCATTAAGGACAAATTATAATTCCAATTTTTGGTAAGGAAAGCAAATGTGTGACAGCTTTCGGACCCCAAAGTCATCATAAAAAGTAACTCGGACTCCTATAATTTCCATTTATTTGTACTATACAATAATACGTGAAAATCAAAATACGTAATATACAAAATCTAGAACAATTTCTTTAAAGTAAAGCCTCTAACCCCCTTTTTCAGTCTGCATTCACAAACCCTAAATAATTTTAATCATCTTCCCTCCCCTCCTTTCGTATTGTTTTATGCTCCTTTTAATTTTCTTTATTTATCTGTAAGTATTTATTTCTGTGTTTTTTTGGTTTTTATTCTTTAATTATCTAATAACTTTGCTGCTTCTTCTTTTTTCCCAGGTAATTTCCTGAACCGTAAATTCCCAAAATTCAATTTTATTTTCCTGGAAAATTATAATTTAGGTTAATTTGAAGCACCGATCTATAGAAAAATCAAAACTAGTGTTAAGTATGAATCTGTGTAGCAGAATTATTGAATTAGATCGTAAAAATGCCAATATATATTCTGTGTGTATACGCATATATGTAAGTACTGCTGAAAGTACTACTTAAAACTCAAGTCTACTAAGTTAAATGTTACTGCCAGTTTAAACTAGTTGCAACTGTTTGCTGTCTGAAATTTCAGGTAGATTTTGTTAACGAGGGCAAATCGGTAATTAAATGAAATATGTCGAGATCTGAAACCGGAACGGTCATGACGACGCCGTTTAACAACGTCGCCGGTCACAATTCTCCGTCATCACAAAACATGCGTCTATCCTACACCTCAGACGGTGCAGCCATTTACAAGCCACTTCCAAACCCACCTCCTCTTCACTACCCCACCGAGCCTGCCGTTTTAGCGCCGCCCATCACCGTCGCACCACCACCACTACCACCACAGCAGCAGCAGCAGCAGAATGTAAATATGAATGTAATGGGTGAAGTTGTGAAGAAGAAGAGAGGGAGGCCAAGAAAGTATGGGCCAGATGGGTCAATGGGCTTATTGACTCTCACTTCTCCACCACCTGGTCCTGCTTCTGGTGGGCCCATATCTCCGCCGGTGCCGTCGCAGAATGTTGTGAGTTCTGCCTCGGGATCTTCACCCAGGAAAGGCAGAGGTAGACCACCTGGTTCAAAAAAAAAGCACCATATGAATAATGCATTGGGTATGTTTTTTTGCCATCATTTCTTATGTACTTGTTTGTGTAATTTATGTTTTTGTATGCACGTGGATAATAAATATGAAATGTTCCCTCCTTGTTTGTTTGCCTGCATTATCATTATGTATTTTAAGTTTTCATTTCTTGTGGTACTGTTTTATTTGTTTGAGGTTTTTTCTTTCTTTCTTTTAATAGATTTCTAGTGGCTTCATTTTCTCCATGTTTAAGGTGGTTAATTAGATGTAGTTGGTATATGAAATATGAATAATGTGTCGGTGGACTTGTGGCTAATTCTATATTTGTATTGAATCATGGGATATGTTTATACTTTATATGTATGAGTGGAGGAATAACATGCTGTTACAGTTTAGAGATTGGAAAAAAAGTGGGGGATATGGTCACTGCTGAAAGTTTGGATCTGCTTCTTCTGACTCCAGAATCTTTTGGTGGGATATTACTTATATGCCCTTCATGTTCTGATCCTTGGGTACCGAAGTATGTGTGTTTTTGACCTGTGTATTTGCACATATTGTGTGAGGCTTTTGACTGATGCAGTATCTGATTTGTTTTTCTAGTTTGTGTCTCCTTGTGCTTTTCATGGCTCAGATGAATAACTATTTGCAATGGCTTGAAATATATCCCTTCTTTCAATCAGCATCCTTATGTAAACTTCACTTATGTCGCTTTCTTGCTTCTTATTTTCCCCCTTAATCTACTAAGGTTGCTTTTGTAATGAACTAACCCACATTCACGTAATAATAAAAATATCTTAGGGTGGATTGTTATGGCTTTACTATTGTACACGGGATTATTACTGCTTTGCTTTTTAGACACTCTTTCATCTATACGGAGTTCTCTTGTTAGCTGCAACTACATGATATCTCCAAATTTCATGCAGATTCTAACTTTGCAGCATCAGCGGGAATAGGATTCACTCCACATATTATTGATGTTAAAGCTGGAGAGGTTATTACTTCAAATTTCTTTGCCAAATTATATACAAAAATCTAACTTTTCCTTTTCCTTATTATGGAATTAGTTAACTTAAATTTTGACCATTAGTTCCACGTCAGTTTAATTTTTTTATTTTTTTTTTGTGCTTGCATCTGATAAAGTTGATGTAACAATGGTTTACCCTTTGTGTGCTCTTCTAATAAATTTTCCTCAGAAATCATACAACAATTAATAATAAAGAACAAAACTATATATATTGTGATGCAAGTGTGAAAAATACTTTAACAAAGAAGTTTCTTTTTTTAGGTAAAATATAGCATCTATCAAAAATGTGTATAAATTTGGATTTTTATCATGGTAAGTGGCACCAAATGGGAAACTTGTCTTTGCTGTCTTTCTAATCTTTCTTGGACAAACTAATGTGTGATTTAGTAATTTCTCTGCAGTTGGTTATATGACACTATATCTTGATAAACTCTATGTGTATAACAATAACTTTTCGTTGTGCTTGTAAAGATCATTTCATCTTAAATTGCTTTAAACAGATGTACAACATGAGTATGTGAAAGTGTTTGATAGGAAGTAGTTTTTCTTTTTTCTTTTATTTCAAAGCTTCTACAAATGGCTACATGCTACCAGCCATTCTAAATAGAAATAAGTATTTATTAATTAATACTGTACTTCAGTTTCTCTATAAGCTAAATGCATCATTTTTTGGACCAAGTCAAAATATCTATGTTTAACTAAAGATCCTTTTAAAATTTCAAAGCCATGGTATCTTTTAATGAGACAGCTATCATTGACTGAAAAATATAAATGGTTAGGTCTATGCATAAATAGGTGCACATACTGTATGTGAAGTAGTACATCTGTAAGCTATAGATCCCCCCCCCCCCCTCTCTCTCTCTAATATTAGTACTTATACGGCTTGTACTAAACATCATCAAATTTGTGTAAATACGAGTGCTTACATATTTTATTTTTATGTATTTGAACTATTTCACACAATGTGCGTGTATAATTATATATTGCTTTGCTTCCCGATTTCCCTACTTCGTCCGTTGGCTGGTCTTGTAAAGTTTACACATTACAGCAATATAGCTAAAATTTTATTATCTGAATTCAGGATGTATCTTCGAAAATAATGGTGTTTTCTCAGAACGGTCCTAGGGCTGTATGTATTTTATCAGCAAATGGTGCTATATCCAATGTAACTCTACATCAGACTGCAACTTCTGGTGGCACTGCAACATATGAGGTTTGTATAAATTTTCGAAACTACAATAATAATCTGTTTTTTTTGTAAATGTAGTCCTTCACTCCTTCCTAGTAGGAGGTCAATTCGTAGCAACCTTTTGAACATGTATTTTTTATTATAGGACAACCAATGAATCCAATAAATATTATTTGCATTGTGGTTTCCTGTGATCGGTTTTGCCACATGAGTATCTGATGCTTAAAGATTGGAGTAATTCGTATTTAATTGTCAAGATAAGAGGCGTAGCCTTATTGGGCCAATGGGGAGCCAAAGCCCCCAGTGAGAAAGAAAAAGGTCCAGCAAATTACATAAATAATGTACAATTCTTATTTTATTCTCTGCTTTGTATCTACTTCATAAATGAACTTATTCTGCTTTATATTTTTATTTTTGCTATTTACATTATGATTCAACTCTACTTTGTGTTGTTTTTATTTTCTTCACATTAAATTTTTTCTACTTTGTATCTATTTTTTATTTCTTCTTTATATCTAATTTAATGTTAGTTTCCTAGTTATATTGTTTCTATTTTTTTATCCAACAAATTTACTTGTAGTCCTATTCTACTTATTTACTTCCTTTATGCTATTTTTTTGTATCTATTTGTTAGTTTCTATCTGGTTGTTCTACTTTTATCTTCAGTCTACTTCTTTGCGCCTCTCCTCTGCCGTAATCATTAATCTCTCAAGAATTCTGGAAGTAGAATTACGAATGCAACGGACAATAATGTAATGAATCTAATTGTTGTTGAAGACACTAATGATAAATTCGACATTTTTAACCCCCCCCCCCCTCTTTCGTGAGTTATGTCTATTGACTTAGGATTGCTTACCTCCAACTTTAACTTTTTTCTCTTCATACAGTTATTTCAGCCATTTTATTAGTTGTTTCCAGATTTTGATGTTGTCTTTCTTCGTGCAGGGACGTTTTGATATTTTGTCCCTTTCCGGTTCATTTTTGTTATCTGAGGTAGGTGGTCAGCGAAGCAGGACAGGCGGACTAAGTGTTTCTTTATCCGGCCCAGATGGACGAGTTTTAGGTGGTTGTGTGGCAGGTCTTCTAACAGCTGCATCACCCGTTCAGGTTGGCATGCATTTCTTAGAACTATGCACTCTAGATACTCATATATATGAGCTATCCTGATTTGTTTGTATTTGGTTGTCCACTATCTTGTGTTATTCACATTGAGAAAATGACTTATTTCATTGGTTTAAAATATTACCCAGTATCTTCTCCTGTAATCCCCATTCTTCTGTTTTCTAATATTGTGGTGATTGTGATGCACCTAGTTGCTGGTTGCAAATACACGTAGAATCTCCGGTGTGGGTCTTTGAACTGTTTGCCTACTTGCGGTTGTTCATGGACAACAGGACAAGTTATTGGGAATTAAAGACTCTTACTGGGCCTTTGGTCTTCACCAAAGCATATCCTGAAAATTACAATATTATAATTTATTAGAGACAGAATAATTCCATGGCTGTTTATGACTATTCTTTTGGTTATGACAGTCATTGTATCATGCTGTATATGGTTTTTTAACCACGCACTGAGATATGTAAGAACTCTTCAGGATTGTTCTGGTTTGAGTTTATAGATTTCTTCCTCATATGTGTGTCTTGTATCTACAATTCATGAGAAAATTCAACATATTAATTACTGACTGGTAGATCGATTTATAAGATTTGTCTGTTCAAGTGTGTGTCTCTATTTAGTCATCTGACCCTTTTGTTGCAGGTTATTGTTGGCAGCTTCATTGTGGATGGACGCAAGGGATCTGAACCTTTATCTGCTACACCAAAGCTCAATCCAGGCAGTGGTACTACTGGTCCTAACAGCCCACAATCACGCGGAACTCTCAGTGAATCGTCTGGTGGGCCTGGGAGCCCACTCAACCAGAGTACAGGAGCATTCAACAACAGTAATTTTCAAGGAATGTCAAGCATGCCATGGAAGTGATCTTTCTTTCGAATTCTCAGTAATTTACTGATTAGGCCTGAGCTCACTAAAATTAGTTTATCTAATTATGTCAAACTGTAAAAAGTTTGTAATGCAAGCTCGTAATGTTGTGCAAAAAATAATGTTCTGCTGCGGTGGATGGCTTTAGCTCAACAGGTGAGTACTGCGACGGTAAGAACCAAATATACCCCCGGCTTACGACTTACTTTCTTACTAGGAGCAATGTGTATTATTGTTAGATGGTCTTAAGCCACACTATGTAGTTGTGTTTTATAAGCTGTTGTATTGTAGTAGTTCCCCAGTTACTAGCTTAATTATTGTCTCTTTCCCTCGTGATTTTTGAATGGGCAACTGGCCATATTAACCACATGAATGAATACTGTAAAGTGTAAATTAAGGAGGCGGCTTTTTTCACCACAAGAGGACTAAATTTCTTTTCCAGAGTGTATCATATCTTCCTATGTAATTCACATATCTAAGTTGTGTACTTCCAGATATCTATGAGGAATGTAGTAGAGCTGAATATATCTTTAGTGTATAGGTTTTAATGCCGCCCACTCACCGCTGGTGGTTCCTTCTCATCCTTGGGGTATTCAACCACAACAGCATCAATCGTAGTCAGACACCACATTGCAATGTAATATATGTCAAGAACAAATGGTTGAACAACTTATTTAAAATGAGCAGTGATATACAAACGCAATTCATGAACCAGACACTGAAGACCAAAGCATTTCCTGCAAAAGATTTTCAATATTGTCAATTGTCGTTGGGAATGGAAATTACCTTGCTGCATGACAAGGGATGTTCTGAATCTGATGACTTGACAGGATCAATGGCTAGCGTGTCCTGAACAACACGTTTTGATCAAATACGCACTAGAGCAAATGTGAAAAGAAATGAAGTTAAGGTTGATTTTTACACGCCTATTCACCTAATTTATGAAGATGGATAAGGAAAGGAAAAGAAAGAAAGAGCAATGCTAGGAATCCCGAAATGATTCCCGAATTTGTTTACAAATGCCAAATGTCCCTTTTTCATTCACATATGTATACATGGAGGGTCTCTTTATTTCAGATATACACATCCAATCAGATCTTGCAAATTAAGCATTTGGGAACCATTTTAGAAATATTTTTGGGAACTTTAGCATCCCTCTAATTGAAATCAAGTTCATCCTGCAAGCTTGCTACCTCCACTCCAGTAAAAAAAGAATGTGCAGGAAGTTATCAATTACATAATCATGTATAGATTGCATCAAAAATTTCGGATCAAATACCACGTTTGCGTTCAACTTTGTAACGTAAATTCACACAAATGGCAGTCATTTTTTAAGTCAACCATTAATCATGGAAAGTACGTGTTTTACTATACAATAGCCAAGTGAAGAAAAAAATTCAGTCATGCCCCCCCATATACTAGTAGTACGAGTTAGAGAGGGCAGAGTTCAAACATCCCACTAATGCTGAACACGATTCCGTACAAAATTTGTCATAGGTAAAGACCATAATTAATATATATTTCCTCTGTCCCATTCATTTGTTTACGCTTTCCTTTTTGGGATGTCCCATCCAATTCTTTACATTTCTAAACTTTCCTAAAATAGTAAAGTTTTATAATATAAAAATCAACTACATCCACTACTTTCCTCCACTAACTCATTTTATACATTATATAGTGATGGGTCCCACCACTTTACTCATTTTTCCTACTTCTCTCCTCCTTCTTTATATTTTTCCTTGGTCTCCGTGTCCAAACCAAATGTAAACATTTGGTTGGGACGAAGGAAGTATACAGA
Source organism: Saposhnikovia divaricata (assembly GCA_036435485.1). NCBI lineage: Eukaryota > Viridiplantae > Streptophyta > Magnoliopsida > Apiales > Apiaceae > Saposhnikovia > Saposhnikovia divaricata. The sequence continues at coordinate 67,305,711 of CM071598.1, forward strand.
AACAAATCAAATATAAATTTTTCTAAACTTAGAGCATCCCAACAAGGTTGACTAAAATATTTGATTAAATAATATAAAATATTAATTATGTAAAATTTGTTGAACTTGTAAAGTTCTATATTTCAATGAAATTTATTGTAATGGTTGGAAACGGTATGTTATTATCATTTTAAATTAATATAAATAAAATATATTATTTTAGTATGACAACAAATGATGTAGAGTTTCAGTACAGGTTAATTTGACTAAAATTTAATCTAAAAATAATGTACCATTGGAATGAAAAATAAAAATAAAAAAAATTACACATTATATCCTATGTATAATTGGCGTAAGAAGGTTCCTGTGATCGTGTGGTCGTCATGGGTAATATAGTAAATTTAAGTTATAACAAAAAAATTGTAATAAACACAAAAGCTAAACATAATTAACAAACAAGGATAAAATTGCAAAAAACCATAATTAAAAATAACTCACAAATTCTTTATATATATATATATATATATATATATATATATATATAATAAACAAGTAAACAAAGCATACCATCATAATTTCAATTCAAAAAATAATTTTTTATAAAACAAGAATTTACATTTAATTACAAAACAAAAAAAAAAGTCTTCAAGAAAATATACGGTAAAACAAGATATTAAAAAGTAATAAAAAAACATGTTATAATTGGAAATGACACCAAAATTCAACAAAATATATTCTACGAAACAAACGCTAATTCAAGAAAAATATTTAGAAAACTAAAATCAATAATAAACTTTAATATAATGCACTTAAAACAAATATAAACCAACACAAAAGCATAAAAAGGTGGTACAAACTATTTTTTTTTAAAAAAGTATAAATGTATTTATGTTCATATGTATGTTAAATTACATTATACAGTAAAACCTCGTTAAATTAATACTCAATAAATTAATAATCTCTCTAAGTTAATAATTTTATCTGGTCTCAACTTGGGCCAGTTCAAAAAAATGATCAATTTCGATAAGATAATAAAATAATAATTTTTTTGAAAAACCCTATATAAATATATGGTCCCAATAATATTATAAATTAAGATATCCTTTATAATCATAAAAATATATGTATTATCCTTTTGTAAAATATGATTTTAGGGTTCTTAAAATTTGAATCTATATGAAACTCGTCCTTAATCCTCTTTGTTACATTAAAAAGTTCGAATGTGGTGTTTTCGTAAAGCATTAAAAAGTTATTAATCAATGTTTTTGATGTCTTGAGTGCTCAAAAGATTTCAACAATGTTGTTTTATCTTTGATACCATCTAAATATAGATGAATCTTTACTTTGAATCTCGCTAATACTCATTGAATTTGTAAAACAATGTATATTTAATTAATTGAATTAAGTGTAAAACATAAATTGTACAATTCAATCTATTTAAATGTATATAGTTGGAAATTAATTTTTTTGATGTAAAAAATCTCTATAAATTAATAATTATTAATTTATCGATTAATTAATACCTCTCTAAATTAATAAAATTCTCCGATCCCGACTACATTAATTTATAGAGGTTTTAGTGTATATATAAAGAATAGTTATACCAATAAAAAACAAAAGTGTTTTAAGAAAAACATTATTTTAATAAAAATCATTAAATATTCTATTTTTAGGTTTGGCAACAAATATATTTCTAAAATTTAAATTAAAAAAAAAATGTGAGCACAAATCAATAAATAAACATATTCTTACTTTGCAAAGAAAAAATAAATTAAAAAAAGTGAAAACAAATCAATAAATAAACATATTTTAAATTAAAAAACAATCCAAACACCCACAAAATAAATTTATATTAATATCTAAATATAATATAACATAAAAACCCCTAATATTACTCAGTAAAAATACGGAGATTGCATTCAGTTGCATATGTGGTTGGTTGCATTCAGTTGCATGTGGTTGCATCCAGTTGCATATAACCTTATACGTAATTGAAAATTGAATTTACATGGTTGTACCGTTCTTATACAAGAAAATTGAATTTGCATTTTTTGGCTACGCAGCAGGTTGCATTCAGTTTGGTTGCATTCAGTTGCATGTGGTTGTATCCAGTTGCATATGTTGTTACATGCAACTAACCTTATACGTAATTAAAAATTGAATTTGCATGTGGTTGCATCTAGTTGCATATGTGGTTGATTGGATTTAGTTGCATATGTGATTGCATCCTATGCAACCTCCGTATTTTTCCAATTTTTTTGGTATTTTTGTAAATTATTTTTTTTATGAAAATATTTTTGCGAAAAAGTTTTTGGACTTGGATATTTATGAAAAAATCCCTTAAAATTTTGTGAAAAAAAATTGATAAAAATTCACTACAAATTTATTTTGCTGATTTCTTTCCATTTTTATTTACAAATTTTTCCTGTAATATACCGTACATATGATATAGCGGGTGTTTGGGGGAACTTTTTTCCAGAATAAGTCAACTTATTTTAAGACAAAGTTAGAGATTTTCAACTTTTTCCTGAAAAAAGTTAACTTTTTTTTGCAACTTATAGAATCTCAAACATACATTAAATATTTGTATAAATTTTTTTTTATCAAAATATGAAATTTTTACCCGAAAATAAGTTCATAAGGACTTATTAAAAGACGAGCCAAACAGGCTAATAATGTATCTTTATTCACAAATTTCTCCTTCAAACATGACTTTTAATGTTATTATTACTGTATTGGAATATTGTTTTATTTTCCGTAATTAGAGGTTTATAAGTGAATTTTTTAGGTAAGGGTTTTATTAAATGAGAAAACTGGGTCTGAGGTTGTCATCAGGGAGGTTAAAAGATTTTATTCCTATAAAATAAGAGCAATTTTGTAAATATAATTTACATTAATTTACATATATACCCTTAAATTTATACCGAAAATCTTTTAACTTCATGGAGAACTGAGCACAACCTCAGGCCCATCAAGCACTTATTAAATTAATCATGAATTTTTTGGGTTAGGGTTTTATTAATCAACCTAAACTCAGACTAAAAAGGAAATTAAACAACAGTTTTGTTGGCAACTTTAGTGTGCCCGATAGCAGCTTGTATCGTTTCTCCCTTTAATCTGTAAGTAATTCTTTCTGTCACATATGATATCATATTACATGTGTTTGTGTATTCGCACAGTATTTATCTATTAAGCTTGCTTTGTTAATTTAAACAAGAATTATTAGCTAAATACTGTAAAATGTTTTTAAGTCTTTGGGTTGGTGTGTTGTATAAAACTACTTAGCTGGACAAGCTTTATAAATTGATGGTTTGTGTTAAAGATGTGAAAATGTGAATGTCGGATAGATTCTGCTTTGTTTGTTTATATAGCTATTTAAGTATTTGACCTTCGTTGTCAATGATAACTTCTCCTACTTTGCATTCCAGGAGCAGGTGTGGATTTTATTTTATTTTAATTTTTATTTAGGAGGCAATCTTTAACGGCTAGGTGCGCAATGTTTGGGAATCTGCAGTGTCAAACTACTTAATGATACTTTACTACTTTGTTTCGGATGTCCTTAGCCATATATGCCACTAAATTTATAAGCTGCTACAATGTTATAGAGACATTTGTTTTTTGCAACACTAGGAAAATGTTGGTGCTAAGATGCGTTTAACCATACGTATAAACTGATACTTAAATATTTTTGAACATTACTAACATTTCACCGTTCTTATGCCATGTCGCATAGGGTGGCCATGTGTCTTAATATTTCTACCTTGTGATGCTAAAATTATGTAACGTGTCATTTTAAATTAAGTTGCATCTTTAACTGTTATTATCCATTAAATGAGTAGTGTGATCAGCTAAAATTTCTAAAAAAATGTCGTGATTTGATTATTTCAGTTTAGTGAGGACAAGTTTCTTTTACCTCTGTCATGGTACTTGAAAAAGTATTTGGTTAAAGTATATTGGGGTACTTTAGAACTTACAAGTTGACATTGTGAGGGTGGATGACTAATAGGTTCAAATGTTTAGAGACAGATTATGTGGATCGGGCGAGCTATAATATTCTGTTGAATAGTCAAGTAATGATTTTAGAATCTATCTTTCCCAGAAAGATCAGTTATTGTACTGCTCTTCTTCTCGGGATCATTAGAAATTAAGAATCCCTTCTCTGTTTAGTCAATGAGCTACCTCGATACACGTTTGTCACAATGGCTGATCTTTTTGCGGAGCTGTAGAACTAGTCACCTTTAAAGGTGCATTCTGCAGAACAACGCAGCGCTCTGAAGCTATCTACATGACATGCATATACATGGAGTAATAAAATAACTGGACTCAATTTCTTCGATTCTGAATTGCAGTTAATAGATATTCTTACCGACTATGTTGCCTGAATGTGACCAAAAGTGCCAACATAAATATGTATCCATGCAAGGGAATAGCCGCATATAAAAAAAAAAAGTTCCTCAGGGTAAAATTTCAAATATTAAATAAATTTAAAAGATAACACTGAATTTTTAATTTAAATGCGGCCAAACTTTTTTAATTTAGGTATAAATTATCTAATATAGTAAGTGCCATTGTTAACTTCGTAGGTTCACCCTTTTGCCCTACTGCCGGACTCTATTATATTAAGACTGTGCATGTATATGGCCCAAAGTTAACTATTGCCTATCGGGTATTTATACCCTTGTCCAAATGTCGAGTTCGTGACACAGACAGTTTAAGTGAAATAAAGAGTATTTGTAGTGTAGCTTATTGACCCAGAGATCATGTTGGTACTTCTCTAACAATAGTATTGCATGTTTTGTCTATCTGTAGCGCTCCAATTGGTTGGAAGGAATCTATGACTAATGAGGTAGGATTGAAATGGAAAATATGTGAATAAGATGAAGTGAAAAAAAAGATAGAGAGGGAAGAGCGAAGAAAATTAGAGGTTGCAGTAATGATAAGATTAGTGACTGATATGAGTAGGAGGAACTCGAGGAAGAAAAACATTCATTGCTAAACTGGTTGGTTCGCCACTAGTTTGAATTTGTGAGGTTGGAATGGAGGAAAGCATTAAAAATATGATATGACGAAAAAGTAGTACAAATTTCAATATTCCCCACAAACAGAGCATAAACCAACAATTTTCTTGTTTAGTTTATTGAAACCTTGATACTCAGTATAATGTCTAAGATGCTTCGTCTTCTAACTCAGTGTCATGTTTCGTATCTACGATATAAGTTTGCTTTCAAGGAACAAAATCCAATTCCAATTGTGTACGAAATTCCTATATAGATAAATACATACGCGTATTTGAATCTAAACCAGTTTAAAGATCCTTAGCGTATCCCTGCCAATTAATGTACCTGTCAAGTATGCCCCCTCCATAGTACGTATTATTCCACTTTATTTAACCACATAGTCGTAACTACAAACTGACTACCGCGTGCAACTCTCCAGCTTGCATCGGAAATTGCCTTAAGTTACTAAATTTTCATATTTGTCCGTTATTGTGTTATTAGATGTATTGATTTTGTGAACAAACTTGTGTGACGCTTATTGTATATTGTCTCTGACTCTCTTGTGCAATTAAAAGTTGATGAATCATGTGTCATAGTTGAACTCATTTGTTCTTCTTTCATATGCCAGTTTGTTGTTAGTGAACCTGCGTTACTCTTATTGCACGTTCTTACTAGTCCAGTTTCAAAGTAATAAAATCATGTATTTGAACTTGTTTGTCCTTCTTATGCATATAACCTATCGTTCAATATTATTAGACCATAGTTGATCAAATTGTTTCTTTAGCACTCTTTTTCAGTCATTAATTGTAAGGACGACATTAGAGATTTATATATTTTATCCTATCAAAATATTGCTTAAATTACTGTACAACAGTACAAGAGATATGCTTAGGCCTTAAAACAATTTATTTTTTATATTAGAGGATTGCTGGCGCTATTGTCAATTCGAAATGGAGACTCAACCTTCCGAGCTAGTGTTATGGCAACATTCTGGGGAAACAGTGAGGGCAAAACATGCAAAAAGAAATGGTTACTTTCCAGGAAATAGTAGCATTCTTGCACAATTCAACTCGATTGAAAGGCCAAGCTCTGATACTACACAGTTATCTGTATTACCAACATCCAGTTGGAACAGGCCTTGTATAATGCCGTTTGTATCCCTTCCCAATGTAGATGAAGGTACTTTAAATGCTAATATTATCTTAATGGGAACAGCTAAAAGAGGAGGAACTGGACCATCTGTTGGATCTGTAGACATTGGTGCTAGCAAGACTGCCTACTATTTTCGAGTTGCACTACCTGGAGTGAAGAAGGATCCTGGTACTTTCTTTTCCCATCATATTCAAACAATTTATTTCTGAATTTTTTTATTGTAGATAGGTTTCTATGTATTGAAACCCCGACTTCTAGCAAGTAATTTTATAAAAGCACTAATGCTTGTTTGAGTAGGGACAGACAATAAAAGAATCCGTTGGCAATGCTCTGTCTTATCTTACCAAAGAAGACTCGACCTTATAAGAATTAAGGAAGATAGTGGCTACAATATTTGGCTTTTTTAATTGTGTGTGTGATGTATACTATTCAAGTAAAAACCTGTTTTATAGTCCAAAGGAATGTCTGAGACATTATTTTTCCATTATCATGTTTGTTTCCTGCATTTAGATTATGCAACATAAATCATGCTGTTACCGCTCCCTGCATTATTTCTCTCTTACGAAATTTCCTTGTACTTCTCATATGCGTTTCAAAAGTATAGCTCTTACCTGATTCCTCTTCTCTTTGGCATTGACATCATCAATTTCAGTTTAATATTAGCATTTTGTTCTTCACATAATTTTACAAAGTGATAATAGGTCAGTTCAGCTGTGAGATTGAACGTGATGGGAAGGTCTACGTTCGAGGTGTGACAACAACTGGTGAACATTTTGTTTCAAGACATACCCGAGTCTTTGAGATGAAAGTACAGCAGCAGTGCCCACCTGGTCCGTTCACACTTTCTTTCAGACTTCCAGGACCTGTTGATCCAAGGCAGTTTTTACCGAACTTCAGATCTGATGGCATTCTTGAAGCTGTCGTCGTAAAGTATGAGTGATATCCAGTGTTTAATACATTAAGCAAAATTCTTAACTTGCATTAGTATATTAGAATGTTGTGTTGAGCCACTATAAAATACTTAATCATCTGATTTTGTGTTGGATTTCTGATGCTGTGTGTTGTTTCTTCATGAATGAGATATTTGGGTACTCGAAAGCTAAAATACAATATATTTTTTTTATGCATTTGTAAAACGATTTTTACCATTTCAATCACTCATTTTTGAACTTCTTTAAATTTACATATTCATCATTTTTCACATGCTTACGTCATTAAGGTATTTAACCTCCTAAATAATATTATTAGGAGGCATCTATGTTTCTGATTGACTTGTTGACAGACAAGTAGCAAATTTGATTTTAGTGTTTTTAGCTAATTATGGTTGATTATTTATTAGCAATTGCATGTGTGGTGTCCTTTGCATTTGCTTCAGAGCTATCTTGTGCGCACTCCCCAGTTCTTGTGTACATGTATAGATTTGGCTTTAGTTTCTTGCCATCCCCAAGATAAGGTGCAATGTATGCGCAATTGCATGCGAAAATATTGCCATGATACGTATAGGACGTTATTAGTTGAAGTGAAAAACATAAATACATAAAGTGGTAATAAACGTGAAATTTATTAATCGTTCATTGTTTTGGGAAGAATAATCGAAACAACGATTAATTTAAAGAAGCCAAGGGAGCAAACCGAAACTTCAAACAAACATGGGATGATGAATTATATCTACTTGGATTTTGTGGGATAAGAAGCCATTTTGTTGATACCACATTTGCCTTCAGGCTTGCCAGTATTTCTCTTGAGCCTGATGTAACCTTTCTCTCCCCATTTGGGACCCCATGAATTCTTCACAATTATGTAATCCCCTCCCTTTGCTGTTCCATATCCCACTGCAGCAACTCCATGGTCCAGCTCTGTTCCGCAATGCCCATCAAAGACACCCTATATGTACCAAACGAAAACTGGTTTAACCGAGAAGATTTGAATTAGAACTAAAACATATAAGCTCTAGCTAGGTAGCTCACCCCACTGTAGAACTGGAAGTCACGGCCTGATGCCTCAATCGCAACACTCAAAGGCTGGTTCGCAAGGGCCTTTATTAAGCTTTCGTCGCTATTTCGTGGCACATCATGGTACCCGCTGATAGTTACTACTTGAAATTCATCCTGCATTAAGAAAAAGGGAAAGATTGATATAATTAACTGACGTGAAAGATTGATGTTCAGTTACATACTCTTCCAGAACCAAAGATCTGTTAGTAGATGGACTAAATATTCTTTTGTATATAATTCTTGTATGTTGTTATACAATACCTTTTTCTCGTCACAAGTGCCTTCTTCCATGATGTAAGGATAGTCATCCTCCTTGTGAAGTCCACCATTGGACATAATAAAGGAAAATGCATAATCCATTAGACCACCATTGCAACCACTGTTTAAGGTAGTATCACAATCAACTAGCTCTTGCTCCGACAACGATGTTAAATTTCCTGTCACTATTTGGTTTATTCCCTCTACTGCAGCTACTGTCGAAAATGCCCAGCAACTACCTGCAATTTAATCATGTTCAATATTTACATGCAATTTAAATAACATTTGTTTTCAAAACATGCCATTGTGCCTACACAATAAATTGACATTATTCTAAAACAAAGAAACATGAATAAATTTGGGATCAAATGGAATCAGGGGCGGACCGACATGGAGACCATGGGTGGCCATGGCCCCCACCCCAACTTCTCCCGACCATAGACAAAGTTTTTAGGATATGAACTTCTCCCGGCTGTTTTAGGCCTTTTGGTCCCTCCCAACTAGTCGAAATCGATTTCTGATAGTATGGTTGTGTAAATGATGATGAGAGGATCGATTTGGATATATATATACTAGGGTTTTGATGTCAAAATCATGTAGAAAAATGAGTTTGATTATTAGAATATATATTATATATGTGTTCTTCAGTAGAGAGAAATATTTGGGAGAGGGAGAGAGAGTGAACTTTTAATATATACTATACTTTATACATATTTAAAACTAAAATGCATTGGTTCAATGGTAGTTTCTGTAGTATTTTTGCAGGAGACCCGGGATCGATTCCCCTCGGCGACATTTTTTCTTACATGCTATGTCAGGAGAAATTTTTTGGCCCCCCCTAACTCGGCGTCCGCCCCTGAATGGAATATTATTATATTTATAAAATCTTACCACATGAACCTTGGTTCTTAACATTAGTGACAGCTCCTTTCTTTCTCCAATCCACAGACGTGGGCAAATCAACAACATCTTTGTACATGAAGTCTTCAGGATTGGACTCTCTCCTTGTAGACAAGTCAACATTGAGGCCCAAATACATCTTCTTGAACTCTTCATGACTCAAGTCTGCAAACTCGTTCAGGCCAAGCCAATAGCTGCTGATCTTCTTATTTGTTTCATCAATGTGCATCAAATTTTCCTTGAAAATCTCAAACCTATGCAACTTCTCTTCGATGCTTTCATAACTCTTGGCATGCTTTGCAAGCCAAGATTCAAATAGATTAATTAGTTTATCGATGGATGTCAAGTCATCGGGTGCATAACCTACGATTGAGAAATCGCGAGCTAACACTGAGGTGGAGAAAATTGCTAGGAAAAATGAGAGGAAGAATATATGTTTGGATGAAAAGCAGGATGCCATATTAACGAGAAAGTTTAGATAGATAGATATGGAGTGAACAAGTTGATGAAATGAGCACAAGGGCATGGGGTATTTATAAGGTTTTTTTTTTCAAAACGTAATACCAAGACCAGATGTAATGTAAGATTGGTGTTGCTTTCGAGTAAAGGTGTTGAATAATTTTCGTTGAGATTGAAAGAACCAAAGCTTTAAGGTTGGTTCTGTTTTGAGAAAACTTTAGATCCAAGCATGTAAATTGTCTTTTCAGGTTAATTACGATTTATTATGACTAGTAGTAGACTATACAAATTAATTATGTGGAAATTGTCACCTGTGGAAAAAAACACGATGGTTAACAAGCCCATTATTTGGGCTAGGCCTGTCAAAGGTAGAAATATAAGTATCCATACATTTCATGTAGTCAAGATGAAGCCATGGAACAAGCGAGGCCCAGAAACAATCATTAACATATCCACAAATCACAATTCTCATTACACCCATAACTTTGAAACTAAATTAACTCTTGAAAATTCAAATTTTAGGTAATACTTATTATATAATTGGTATAATGGTGTAAGAGAGATGACGTGGTTTGGTAGTCAGGCATGAACTTGTCAATTTAAAAAAATCATTAATAATTATATTTTTTAAATAATATTAATGAAAATTAAAATATTATTTAAGTTATACATCTTATTTTAAAAAGTATGAAGGAGGTTTAAAAGTATCATTTTTGTAATTGATTTCATGGTATAATAAGATTATTGAGTGGAAAAATATAGAAAATATAATATTTAATGATTTTAAAATTAGAAAAACATGAAATTGATGTAAAGATTACAATAACAACTAAATAATAAATATTAATGTCTTTAAAAAAAATAGTAACGTCAATAAAATTAATATCATCAATTTAATAGGGTTTGTAGATGTATAATACAATTTTTGTAAAAAAAAATATAATTTAATATAATATAAAAATTTTAAAATATTTATATAGTATTCGGTAAATGGAAGCGGTTTACTATTATTTCACTAAGTGGGCCGTGGCCACTATCACGACCAAAAAATTGAAGTACTTTATCTACGGGGTCATTGTGTGCCGTTATAGGTCCCATATCGGCTCATATCAGATAATGGGAAGCAATTTGACAGCAAGCAGATGAAAGAATTTTATGAGAACTTGGGGATCAAAAAAGGCTTCTCTGCTGTGAGCCACCCCCAAAATCAATGGCCAAACGGAGGCCGTGAAAAAAATAATCAAGCATACCTGGAAGGCTAAGCTAGAAGAAAGTAAGAGGAATTGGCCTGAAGAATTGCCCAAGATTCTGTGGTCATATGTAACGATCCCAGGGAGCACTACTGTGAAGACCTCTTTTTCTTTAACATATGGATGCGAGGCCATGGTTCTAGTTGAGATTGGTTCAGATTCGTTCAGAAGATATCACTACGATCCCGAGGCAAATGAGGTCAATCATTGGCTTTATCTGGATATGATTGAGGAATCCACGGAGGAGTCTCAGGTGAGGCTCGCAGCTTATCAAAGGAGATCAGCGAGACAATCTTTCAACAATCTTCTCTTTCACACATCGGGCTCGGCACCTGCCAAATCCGCCTCATTTCTGTGTGATTTAGCTTCCCCTTGATCCTTGCTGGAAGTTCACCTAGCTATTTGGCTCCCCCCAGGCCTATGTATACTGGAAGCCCATCTGCCTTCTCTTGAAGCCTATCCTGGGGTAGCTCATTTGCCTTTTTTAGGCCCATCTGGAAGCCCATTGAAATTGTTATGAACCGTTATAACCATAGCTCTGATACCACTTGTTGGGCTTGCTAAGCAGGCCTTAACTCCACATTTGTATGATATTGTCTGCTTTGGACCGAGCCCGCATGAATTTGTTTTTGTTCATGTCCCAAAAGGCCTCATAATAATGGAGTTAAATGACTGCTTATTAACCAGCAATCTTTCCCTTCCACAAATGATGTGGGACAACTCCCAACAATCTTCCCCTACACACATCGGGCTCGATACCTATCGAATCTGACTCCTTCCGTGTGATCTGGCTCCCCATTAATCCATACTAGAAGCTCTTGGATATCTGACTCTCTCTAGGCCCATGTATGCTAGAAGCCCATTTGCCACCTCTTGAATCCCGTTCTGGGGTAGCCCACCTGCCTCTTTCTTGATCCATTTAAGAGCTCATCGAGATTGTTATGGACTGTTATAACCATAGTTTTGATACCACTTGTTGGGCTTGCTAAGCAGGCCTTAACTCCACATTAGTATGATATTGTCCACTTTAGGTCGAGTCCGCACGAATTTATTTTGGGCATGACCCAAAAGGTCTAATACTAATTGACTTAACTAGCTTATTAATTAGCAATCTGCCCTTTTCATAAATGATGTGGGATGACTTCCGACACCGCCATTCTATTAAAATCGAGGCATATTAGAAGCCCTAAGTACGTGGAAATATTGAAGATTGATTACAAATATTCAAGCAAGCAGATAAGGAAATAAAGATAAAATAGATCTCAAAATGAATTAGGATCCGAATAATTCAACCTAAATTTATCGAACTGAATCCAATTTTATATCTGAATTGAAAATTTTAATAATTTTTTGAAAATCAATTTAATTCTATTCGAAAAATATCCGACTCAATTCGTCAAATTAAATCCGATTTTATATTGAATTGATAATTTTGATTATTATTCGAAAATCAATTTGATTCGATCCGAAAAATATCTGAATCGAAAATTTAATAAAAAATAATCCGAAATATTAGAGTCGATTATGACCTAGAATCGATTTAAACCAAATTATAAATTATCTAAATTGAATGTGACTTGAAATACGGGATCCGATTTAGATCTGAATTAGGAAAATTATGAATTAAGTAGTTGTTATAATTTTAACAGGTCATAACGAATAACTTTTTTACATCAACACACATTTCATTTAATATTTATCTCATTCAAAAATAAAATGTATATTTAAAACAATTTTATGTCAAATGCATCATAACTATTTAATCATATCTTTTTGAAAAAAGTACATGATTTTATATTTAAAATATAATATTCAATAATAAAATACTTTTTAAAATCTAATAAATTGAAATAATGAATAAATAATGGTCCGAAAAGATCCGAACCAATTCTGATTCGACTCGAATTTTATCAAATCTTAATTCGAATTTATCTAATTTTAATTTAAATTAGATCTGGATCAAATTAATTCGAACTAAACTCTATTCAAATATATTATAATAATAAAATATGTAGAAAATAGAGAGTGATTCAAATATATTATAATTTCAATTCTGACATTGATTTTCTGATTAATTATTTTTTAACATTTATACTTATATACAATCACTCTGTATTTTCTACATATTTTGGATGTGTTTTTAATTATAATGAGAAGAAAACGGAGCATTTAATAAAACTTAATGAGAATTCGAAACACGGATCGAGATAATTTATTTTATTATTTTTTATAATTTTTTTATTTATTAAAAAAAGTAATTTATAAAATTATAAAAATACAAAATAAACTATGTTATTTATGTAGTTTAATAGTCTATAATAAAAATATTGTAACTACATTAGAGTTCCTATAATTTTAGCAGATACGAATCTAGGGGAATATCATTAAAACAAAATTTCAATTATTAATAATATATTTTATTTTATTTATTTAAGATTATTTTAAGAAAATCAAGAAAACACAACATACATGATTCTAAGAGCATCTTCAAGGGTGAAATCTAAATTTTAGCTATAATGCTTATCTAAATGGATTATACAATTTTTTTGATAACAGTGCAGATATACACTTCAATAGTGTTATGTATAATTATGTTAAGCTAAAACTATATCTAAAAGTTTTTTTAGTTCAAAAAATATATCGAATCATACATGGTTATCTATATTCTTTTTGCTAAGAGGTAATGGTTGGAGTGCAATATTTTTTATATATCATCTAAAAGGGCCACATAGATGACACATGGGGTGACACATCCCTTGGAGATGCTCTAACAGATATGTTATTTGTGTAACTCAGTAATTAACAAAAAATAATTAAATTCCAACAATTTCTTTTATAAATTATTATGAAATTCTAGGGTAAGTAGAAATTTAAGGGTGGAACTATAATAAAGGTGAAACAAAATTTACTATCAAAATACTGTTAAACTTATTAATAAAGATCATAAATTCGTTGGTGTATTCCACAAAAAGTTATACGATTAACATATGCATTGGTCTTTTATTAAAAGTTATGGTATATGTTACCTAGATCGTACCTTGTATTGTTGTTGTTTTATTGTGTATTTATTGGTAACTTTTAATTATAATATTTTTTTGTTAAAAATTATAAATAAAAGAATTATAATTATAATAAGATTTCTATTTTTATTATTTTTTAAAAAATAGAATTCTAGAGAAAAAAGAATTCTGGCAAGAAAAATTAGAAATAAAAATTTAAAATTAAAATAGTATTCTATTTTTTTTAATTTTAAAAGACAACATAGAATTTAGGATAAATAAAATTTTAAGGGATGCAACTAAGATATAATGTAAAGAAAATTTGGTAAAAATAGTACTATTAAAAAGGAATTTCTCCATTAACAAAGGGTTATAGATGATAAAGAATATATATCTGTGTGTTTTTTGAATTTAACAATACTAGCTTAAAGCTCGTGCGATGCACGGATTTTTTTATTTTAATATTATATAAATTTTTTCATTTATTTAAATTAACTTTTTAAAAGATGAATTTTGGAGGCTTACATTATTATATCAGATGATTTGATAATAATTATACAGATGTTATCCGTAATATTTCTAGAAATGGAAGGATTTTAGTTAGAAAATATAGAAAAGATGATAGGTTTTAGTTGAAAAAGGTAATGGATTAATTATTGGTAATTATAATTTTTTTTTTATTAAATAGAATGCATGTGATATGATTAGAAAAAGATAAGATTTAGTTAGAGAAAATTAAAAAGGAAACATGTTATAGGTGAAAAATATAATTGATTAGTTTATAACAATTATAATTTAATCACCTTATTTACTAAATACAATTGTACGAAATATTTTTAGAAAAGGTGAAATTAATATTGTCCGTGATATATATATCTATTAAAAGAAAGATTTTAGTTAAAAAAATATAGAAAAGATGATACGTTTTAGTTGAAAAAGGTAATCGGTTAATTATTAATATTAAAATATTATTAGTTTATTTTATTAAATAAAACCTCCCTTGATATAATTGGAAAAAGAGAGATTTTAGTTAGAGAAAATAGAAAGGTAACGTGAAAATTAAAAAAATGACATGATTTATGTGAAAAAGGTAATTGATTAGCTTATATAATTATAATTTAATTATGTCATTTTACTAAATAAAATTGCTCATAGTTTTTAGAAAATGAGAAATTAATGTTGTCCGTGATATTTCTAGAAAAAAAGGGAGTTTAATTAGAAAAAATAGAAAAGATGATACATTTTAGCTGAAAAGGTAATCGGTTAATTATTAGTATTATAATATTATTATTTTATTTTATTAAATAGAAACATCTGTGATATAATTGGAAAAAGAGAGATTTTAGTAAGAGAAAAGAAAAAAGGTACTGTTTTTTGGTTGAAAAAGGTAACCGTTCATGATATAATTGGAAAAAGAGAGATGTTAATTAGAGAAAAAAGAAAAGGTAACGTGCTTTGGGTGAAAAAGGTAATTGATTAGTTAATAATAATTATAATATAATTACGTTATTTTATTAAACAAAACTGCTCGTACTATTTTTAAAAAAAGAGATATTTTAGTTAAATAAAATGTGAAAGATATTCTATTTTACTTGAAAATGAAAATTGTTTAGTTATTGAAAAATATAAAAGGTAATATGTTTAACTTGAAAAAGGAAATTAATTAATAAAGGAGAAATTTTAGTTAGATAAAACATAAAGGGATATTATATTTTATTATAAAAAAAATTATTTAGTTTTTGAAAAATTTAAAAGATAATATGTTTAACCTCAAGAAGGAAATTTATTATTTAGTAGAAAAGGTAATATGTCTAACCTGAAAAAGGAAATTGATTAATAAAGGAGAAATTTTAGTTAGATAAAATATAAAAGGATATTGTATTTTAGGAAATTAGTTAGTTAGATAAAATATAAATGGATAAAAAGGAAATTATTTAGTTTTTGAAAAAGAGAAAAGATAATATGTTTAACCTTAAGAAGGAAATTGATTAGTTAGTAGAAAAGGTAACATGTCTAACCTGAAAAAGGAAATTGATTAATAAATTAAAAATTTTAGTTAGATAAAATATAAAAGGATATTATATTTTAGGAAATTAGTTAGTTCTTGAAAAATAGAAAAAATAATATGTTTAAACTCAAGAAAGAAATTGATTAGTTAGTTTATCTGTAATTATTTATTAGTTAGTAGAAAAGGTAATATGTCTAACCTCAAAAAGGAAATTGATTAATAAAGGAGAAATTTTAGTTAGATAAAATATAAAAGGATATTGTATTTTAGGAAATTAGTTAGTTAGATAAAATATAAAGGGATATTATATTTTATCATAAAAAGGAAATTATTTAGTTTTTGAAAAAGAGAAAAGATAATATGTTTAACCTTAATTGATTAGTTAGAAACTGATTAGTTAGTAGAAAAGGTAATATGTCTAACCTGAAAAAGGTAATTGATTAATAAAGTAGAAATTTTAGTTAGATAAAATATAAAAGGATATCATATTTTAGGAAATTAGTTTGTTCTTGAAAAATAAAAAAGATAATAAAACTCAATAAGGAAATTGATTAGTTAGCTTATCTGTAATTAAGTAAGGGTAAATAAGTAAAATCAACAGTACCGACCGACCGACCGACTGACCGACCGACCGACTAACCAAACTTTTAAGGTAATTGATTAGTTAATAATAATTATAATATAATTACGTAATTTTATTAAACAAAATTGCTCGTACTATTTTAAAAAAAAGATATTTTAGTTAAATAAAATGTGAAAGATATTCTATTTTACTTGAAAATGAAAATTGTTTAGTTATTGAAAAATATAAAAGGTAATATGTTTAACTTGAAAAAGGAAATTAATTAATAAAGGAGAAATTTTAGTTAGATAAAATATAAAGGGATATTATATTTTATTATAAAAAAGAAATTATTTAGTTTTTGAAAAAGAGAAAAGATAATATGTTTAACCTTAAGAAGGAAATTGATTAGTTAGTAGAAAAGGTAACATGTCTAACCTGAAAAAGGAAATTGATTAATAAAGTAAAAATTTTAGTTAGATAAAATATAAAAGGATATTATATTTTAGAAAATTAGTTAGTTCTTGAAAAATAGAAAAGATAATATGTTTAAACTCAATAAGGAAATTGATTAGTTAGTTTATCTGTAATTATTTATTAGTTAGTAGAAAAGGTAATATGTCTAACCTCAAAAAGGAAATTGATTAATAAAGGAGAAATTTTAGTTAGATAAAATATAAAAGGATATTGTATTTTAGGAAATTAGTTAGTTAGATAAAATATAAAGGGATATTATATTTTATTATAAAAAGGAAATTATTTAGTTTTTGAAAAAGAGAAAAGATAATATGTTTAACCTTAATTGATTAGTTAGTAGAAAAGGTAATATGTCTAACCTGAAAAAGGTAATTGATTAATAAAGTAGAAATTTTAGTTAGATAAAATATAAAAGGATATCATATTTTAGGAAATTAGTTAGTTCTTGAAAAATAAAAAAGATAATAAAACTCAATAAGGAAATTGATTAGTTAGCTTATCTGTAATTAAGTAAGGGTAAATAAGTAAAATCAACAGTACCGACCGACCGACCGACCGACCGACTAACCAAACTTTTAATGTTTCAGAATTTATATAATAGTATAGATATTACAAAAATTTAAATGACATTTCCTCCCTTCTTTTTATTCAATTGTTCATATTTTAGTTAAGCACGTGTATTCAGAAAATGTGTAAAGTAGCACGAAAAAGTAGAAAAGTGATTGAAATAATGGGACCAATCAATATATAAATTGAAAAAAATAATGAATGTAATTAAAATTAAAATTTTGAAAATTTTATTATTTTTGAAAATTTTACAAATATAAAAAAATTATAAGGGATATCCATAAAAGAAAGAGATAATAACCAAAATGTCCCATTTCCAAGACCCATGAATGGCAAATAGTCTGTTGTATTATTTTTTTAAAACAAATGCATGATGCGCTTTTTTGTGAACCGCATCAGTGCCTATGTCGGTGTACTGTCTGCCGTATCAAGCCTTATGTGGGAGACGAAATATTGCATTGGGGGCTGTTGTGGTGGACGAAACAGCGCAACATCGGTTGTGGTGGACGAAACTCCGTATTTGCGAGGTACTTTAGGTCATTTTTCTAAAATGGGACATTTTGGACCATGAGAATTGTAGATGGGGCATTTTGGATCGTCATCCTAAAAAAATGATTAGTATTTATGTAAATTATTAAAGAATATCTGTGCTATTTATAAACTGGTGCTTATAAATTACAACTATATAAATATTATCTTAATTCATACGTAGTATTTCTAAAAGAAATTTAATTAGACCAATTATTTGAGAAAATTATTTAAAAGTTTAGCATAACAGTTTTTCTATCGGCTCTTAGAGCATCTAAAATGGTATTAGCTAAAATGATTGGCTAAAATTAATAATATAAAATAATGATTATAAAAAATTTATTGAATCTTTTGTTTTAATGGGTTAACTATAATAATTGGTTATATTTAATAAATCGAATGTTATTATTATTTGAAATTATTAAAAATATTATATATTAATTGAATATGGTAGTTATTGTTTTTTTTATAAGTCTTTACAGGTTCGACAAATATAGCCGATAGAGTTGGCTATAATTTTACCTAATAGAAATGTCTTATTGAAATGAAATTATTTTTACGTATTCTTTAAAAATTTTATATAAGGCATGCGAGCTACTACCTCCGTCCCATGTTATAAGACCCTTATTCCTTTTTTAGACGTCCCAAAAAGAATGAACCTACTATACTTACTATTTTTTAACACTACTTTTTACTATTACACCCACTACTTCTCTATTTTATAATCTCTTTTTATTTAATAAACACTATTACATCCACTACTTTCTCACTTTACCCAATTTTATACACCCACTTTGACAACTAGCCAATCAAATATTGCCACCTAGCAAGTCAAACTGATTTTTCTTAATATTTATGTAAATTTGACCGGGTCATTGTTTAGGGGATAGAGGGAGTACTTTTTTAGCTAAACTTTTTTTTTTTTTTTATCGAAGATGCTCTTAAGTATTTAGAAGTTTCTTCCCTTCTCATTTTATAGATTTGTTTTCCAAGACGATATTATTTTTCATGCATCTCATATTGTATTCTTGTTTATAAAAAGATATTTTATTATTATAAATAAATGTTGCCCAGTAATTAACAATTGTAGAAGGGGGTTGAATACAATTGTATAAGATTTTCGACTTAAACAGAAATGATAACACAAGTATGAATAAATAATAGCTTTATTAACTCTGATATAAAACTGTTACAAACTCTCTCAAGAAATCCTTATGTTCTTGAGAGCTGCTATGTTACAAGATAACTCGTGTAAGCGATTACAATCATGTAAAACCTAAACTGTGTTTATATAACGTACACAGCTGCACTATCAATTACAAGATATTCTAAATCAATTACATACAACTCTGAATGCATATCTTGCATGTAGCTGCCTTCCTATAATTTAGGAACCGACATATCAATCTTCCTTGATCTATGAACTGATGAAAATCTTCATGTAATCCTGATCAGCTCATAATCCTGATAACACCCTAATACTGACGTTGCATTACTGATGACGTCAGCATGAGTATCTGATCAGTGGTCCAGATCCTGACATCACTTGAATCAATATCTAACAATCTCCCCCAATTTGTACTTTGTGAAATAAAGCACAAATTCCTTGATTTAATGATGTCAAAAACTCAAAACAAAATATCATAAGAAATCCGCAAGCTTAGTCTCAGAAATTCTCACAAAAAAATTACTCATTTGTAAGAAACTTGATAGTAATTCTTCTTCTTTACTTTCGAGAATTTGAATGAGTATTTTCTTCAGATTCCTGAGTTCTTCATCTTCCTCATTAATCTGATAAATACTTGCCCTGAGATTTTGAATTGAGCTTCTTGATATATCTAAATCTCCCAACAGTAGATATGCAAGTTCTTTCCCACCAGGATTCAGAGATAATTGTTCTTGATAAAATATCACTTCTTTAACAGCTGAACCCCTTTGCATTTCAACTTCTTGTCCTACTGTATTCAAGTACATGGGAGTATAATTACCATCATACCTTGATCCTCCATCTAAATGTCTGCGTCTGATAGTTCTGAGAATCATGGTACATCAGTTATTGTAAACATTAGCTTCCTTATAATGAATTCTTTTATTCTTGAGCAGATAAAGAACGTATTTCAGCTTTTTTGTTGATTTGCACAACACCTCATGAATAGTCAGCTTCTTGACACTCTTGTCTTTCATGAAATACAACAACTTTTCTACCTTCTTAGAATCAACATTGCAAGAAACAATTGCAACAGCTTCAAGTTCCCAAAGATCATCAACTGTTAGTTCATCACCAATTCTTTTCACTAGAATATGCTGATCTGTTTGAGCTGTAAACACAAATTCTGATTCCCTAGAACCAATACCTCCTCTTGTGTTAGGTTCTAGTCCTTTCAACTCAGATTGCATTTTAGTCCATCTTGGTGAAAGTTTATCAGACCTAGAAACTTTATCTGCAACACTCGATGGAGGAATAAGAAGTTTTTCTTTAGCAACTTGTGGAGGTTCTGTTATCACACCACCAGATTGAAAAACAACTGGTCCGGTGTAATTTATGTCATCAATTTTCTTCCACTTATTTCTCTTCTTTTTGGAATGAGATTCATTAGTTTCTTCCTCCTTAGCTTGCTTTGTGATATCATACCACAACTCTTTGCCAGAACTGAAAACATTTCTCAAATACCTTTCACTTTCCCTGTCAGCAATAGTTCTTCCTTTTTCCCTAATAACCTTGCTTCTTCAAGTTTTCTGAATCTTTCTTGATCAATCTTCAAGTTCATCTCATCGACTTCCAGATTATGAGATTCAACTACAACAACAAGAATCATCACTTCAAGATCTTTCAAGATTTCAGCTTTATCAGAATCAGGAATTGCAGGTTGCGTAGTTCCAGCAGCAACATTCTGTGCTTTCACAGTAGCTTTACTCTTCCTAGCTCTCAGTAGATTTTCTTCTTCAACTTCTTCAGATACATTGATAATATCTTCAGTTTCATTAAATATGTTGTCTGGAGCCATTTCAAGAAGTAGTGGAGTTTTCTTCCTTTTAATTTTCTGAGGATCTTCAGTTATCTCCTCAATTGTGATTCCACTAGACCTTGTCTGTCTTGTACTTGTCTGAACAAGTTTTCTTCCTCTGCCTCTGCTTCTACCTCCTCTGCTTCTCCCTCTACTTGCAGCAGGAGCTTCTTTCTGTTTAGCAATTTCCTCAAGAATCTTCTTTTGTTCTTTTAGGATCTCTTGAGTACTCATGTCAGAATTCTCTGCAGAGATCAAAGCCAGTGCCTCCCTAGCATGATGTTGTTGAACTTTAATATCATTGTGATATACAATTTCACTCTCACCTGACTTGGAAGTAATCTTCTTAAAGAGATGTGGAGCATCTTCTATCTCAGTAATAAACAAATCATTATCTTCTTCAAGAATTGTTGAAAGTGATTGATTTTGGCCAGGTAGTTGAGATTGTTCTTCTGTCAGAACTTGAGATTGCACCATTGTCCTTACTGTTCTCTTCCCAGATTTAGAAACATGAGTTGACTGCTTGGTTTGAGTCGAGATAAACTTCTCCTTGTTACCAAAGCAGCATCAGAGGTTTCTGTTACATGTGTCTGAGCACCACCATCATTTCCAGAAGTATCATCATCCTTTCTTACAACTGGATTAGGTGTGCATTTTGTTTTGATTACCTTCTCCCCCTTTTTGACATCAGAAGCATCATCAGTAGGATCAATTAACAAGGATAAGATCAATTGGAGAGAATCTTCAATATTAATCATCCTTAAGGAAAAATTAACAACCTTATCTTCCAAAGTATCCATCCTTGTGGTGAAGGCAGTGCTTAAACGTTGAAGCTGTTGAGCAGTAGCAATCTCAGAAGAATCCTTAATGAACCGAGCATGAAACTTTTCATTATCAGTCTTGACAGAGTTAATTTCATCTTTCAAACCCTTTTCCAGAAGAGTAGTAGTCTTCAGATGAGCTTTGAGATTAGGATTAGAAAGCTTTGTAGCTATATGACTGGAATGAAAAAGAGCATTATTGAAATTTATATCAGCAGTAGGTGTTAGGAATATGTTGTACTTGATGATAACTTCACAATCAATCAAATTGTATAAGGTTTTGTAGCTGTCAACGGATGAGGATTTATAACTCTATCCGTTGACAGGTAGCTCATCAACGGATGAGGTTTTGTAGCATACTGCAAGTATCTCTATGTTATCAGTTGATAGGGTTTTTATCCACAGTCATGTTGACTATCAACGGATAGACAGAATAGGGTAGCCAATTGTAAATAAGCTATGCTATGTAATTCTGTCTAAGTGAAAGTGTATCAACAGATGAAGACAAAACTCTATCAACGGATACAACTCAAATCCACTCTATCAACGGATACAGCTCAAGTCTCAAGATCAACGGATACCGCTCAATACATCATCAACGGATGTCAGTGTACAACATCAACGGATAATCATTGACACCGTCTTCTATGATTAGCTGGGGATTAGCAGTTGATAAGGACATGTTTGACTGACAGATCACATGGGTTGATAGTAGATACAAAAAGCAGTATGGCAGCCATACTTTGGAAACACAGAAGAAAGAAGCATTCTATTTACACTATGAATACAAGAAAGGTGCAGGAGACATGTCTGAACACAAGGACAACCTTTCGGCTACATGTGTATTTGGAGTGTAGTAGCAAGTCAACTAGAATTAGATTAGTATTATCTTATTCCAGTAGTACTTATAAAACTTGGGATTTATAACCAAGTGTAGCAACTCTTTGTAGGTTAAGAAAACAGATACATCTTGCTTAGGGTTTCTATTGAATATTCTTAGAAAGCAAAGAGTTGTAAAACAGAAGCTGTGTACCTTTGTATCACAGAGTTTTCTTCGAATAAAAGCTTCAGGTGGTGCATTTAACCACCTGATTTTTATGTGTTTGTGCATTTATCTTTTACAAGCAATTATCTAAGTATAGATTTCTGGAGTTCTTATCAGAAATTTATAAATATCAAGAATTGTATTCAACCCCCCCTTCTACAATTATACAAGTGTGTAATCTGGGAATAACAATTGGTATCAAAGCAAGCTTCTAACATATTTGAAGTTTAAAGATCAACACACTTCCAACATGTCTAAGAAGGATTATGGAGTAAAGATTCCAGTTCTTGATAGAGAAAATTACTTTCACTGGAAAGTAAAAATGCGTCTACATCTCTCGTCTATTGATGAGGGTTTTGTGGATTACATTGACAAGGGTCCTCACGTTCCAATGAAGACAGCAACAAGAGTTGGCCTGGCTGATGATGTGCCTGACACTCTCATTCCCAAACCTGTTTCTGAGTGGAGTCTTGAAGATATTGCAGAAGTCCACAAAGACAAAAAGGCCATGAATATTCTGTTCAATGGTCTAGAAACAGACATGGTTGACAATGTTATTAACTGTACTACCGCCAAGGAAGTATGGGACATTGTTCAAACCCTGTGTGAAGGAACAGAACAGGTAAGGGAAAACAAGATGCAACTACTAATCCAACAGTATGAACATTTTCACTTTAAGAGTGGAGAAACATTGAATGATACATTTAGTAGATTTCAAAAGCTACTAAATGGTTTAAAACTGTATGGAAGAATCTATCAAGTTAAAGATTCTAATCTCAAATTTCTGAGATCACTGCCCAAGGAATGGAAGCCAATGACTGTTTCTCTAAGAAACACTCAAGAGTACAAGACATTTACTCTTGAAAGGCTCTATGGAACTTTAAAGACCTATGAGCTGGAAATGGAGCAGGATGAAGAGATTGAGAAGTCTCAAAAGAAAAGTGGGTCAGTTGCACCTGTTGCCAACTTGGAGCAAAAGGAGGAAAGGACAGAAACTGCTAGTTCTACACCAAACAGGGAGGTTTGTAAAGGTAGAGCAGAATCAAGCAGGAGCAAGGAAAAGGTGTCTGAGGAATTGAATGCCCTTCAGCAGGATGAATTGGATGAGATAGATGAGCACTTAGCTTTTCTATCTAGGAGATTCTCTAAGCTGAAATTCAAGAGAAACTCTGGGGTGGCCAAGCCATTTAACAAGGATTTTTCCACAAGCAACTATGTGGATAAATCCAAAATTAAATGCTACAATTGTGGAATTGCTGGTCATATGATAAGTGAATGCAGGAAACCTAGATCTGAGAACAAGGGAAAGCCAACTGAGGCTGTTGACTATAAGAAGAAATATTTTGATCTTCTCAGGCAGAAAGGAAATGCATTCTTGACCCAAGAGTATGACTGGGCTGTTGATGACAATCATTCTGATGATGATGTTGAGTTAGTCAACCTTGCTTTAATGGCTGATTCTGGAGAGCAGGAACCAAGTTCAGCTAGCAATCAGGTATTTTCTACTAATCTCTCTGAGCTCACCAAAGAGGAATGCAATAGTGTTATAGATGAAATGTCTACAGAACTATATCACTTAAGTGTTACTCTTAAATCACTTACTAAAGAGAACAATAGAATTAAAGAGTCTAATCTGTTTTTAAGTGATAGAAATGCTGCTCTAGAAACTCAATTTCTAGAATTTGAGAAAATGAGAGTTGATTGCAATAATGCTAAAAGTGAACTTGAAGTTGTGTTAAAAAGAGAACTGATTTTAAAAGACCAGCTTGAAAAAGAACAAGGGATAATTGCTAAATTTCAAAGTTGTAGGAATATTTCTCAAAACATAATAGAAGTTCAGGGAATAGAATCATTTGTGAAGGATACCTGGACTCAAAAGAAAAAGGAGCTAGAATCTGGCCTTGAGGATCTAGAGACTATTTATGAATCAACGGATAGTGATCATCCGTTGACAGATGAACCGTCAACGGATGAGAGGTATCCGTCGACTAACAAAAAGTCTGTTAGTAAGAAGGAACTTAGGAAACTGGATATCAAGTATGGTCCAGTAAACAAGAATTTTGTTAGTGGTGAGTGCAGCAAAACCAAATCCAGTGGGAAGGCTAAGACAAGTGATTTACACAACAAAAAGGCTGTTGGTAAATCAGACAATGAAAAGGTAGAAATTGAGGGCAAAAAGAAAAAGAACAGAAATGGTAAGATAGGCATCAACAAGAAAAACAATTACTCTCCTGACAAGTTTGCTCCTAGGAAAACTTGTAGTAATTGTAATAGTGTCAATCATCTATCTTCTAATTGCAAGATTGTCAACAAGGCTCCTGTTCATGTACCTCAACCAATGCCATGTATGCCTGCAATGCCTGTTATGCCTGGTTTGTATCAAAATGCTAATTTTTCAAATCCATATGTGAACATGCCATATATGTCTAATCCTTACTTTCAATCTATGAATGTGCCACAAATGTCATGGAACATACCTAACATGAATAATATGTATGCCAATTTTCCACACATGCATGCATCCAATATTCATGCAAATGAGCATTTGTCAAACCCCATCACTCAAGCATCTACACCTAAGTTGAAGAATGCTAAGAGTGCAAAGTCAAAGGCTAACAAGAAAGGACCCAAGGAAGCTTGGGTACCAAAATCAACTTGATTTGTTTTTGAAATGTGTGCAGGGAAACAGAAGGAATCTATGGTACCTAGACAGTGGATGCTCTAGGCACATGACAGAAGATTCAACCCTGCTCACAGAGTTCAAGGAAGGAGCTGGCCCTAGAATTACCTTTGGAGATGACAGCAAAGGATATACTAAGGGATATGGCCTGATTTCAAAAGACAATGTCATCATTGAAGAAGTGGCTTTAGTTGAAGGTTTGAAGCACAATTTGCTGAGTATAAGTCAGATTGTGACAAAGACTATGAAGTAAAGTTCACAAAAGAAGCCTGTGTTGTTTCTGCCAAGGAAGACAACAATGTGGTATTGACAGGCTTTAGAAAAGGAAATGTTTACATAGCTGACTTCAATTCAGCATGCTCAGAATCCATTACTTGTCTCTTCAGCAAAGCAAGTAAGGATGAGAGTTGGCTATGGCATAAGAAGCTGTCACATTTGAATTTTAAAGTTATGAATGATTTGGTAAGAAATGATCTTGCTAGAGGAATCCCTCAATTGGAGTTTGTCAGAGATGGGCTGTGTGATGCCTGCCAATTAGGGAAACAAAAGAAATCATCCTTCAAAAGCAAGACAGAGTCATCCATTGTTAAGCCTCTTCAATTGCTGCATATGGATTTATTTGGTCCAGTAAATGTCAAGTCTATTTCAAAGAAGAAATAATGTCTGGTGATTGTAGATGATTTTTCTAAGTTCACATGGACTTTCTTCCTGCACTCCAAGGATTGTGCAAGTGAAATCATCATCAATCATCTCAGAATACTAAACAATGGTTCTGAAGACAGAGTACAAAGAATCAGGAGTGACAATGGTACTGAATTCAAGAATTCCACAATGAAGATTTTCTGTGAAGAGAATGGAATTATCCATGAGTTTTCTGCTGCCAGAACACCTCAACAAAATGGGGTTGTTGAAAGGAAAAACAGAACTCTCATTGAAGCAGCTAGAACAATGTTAAGTGAATCAAGGTTACCAACATATTTCTGGGCTGAAGCTGTCAACACTGCATGCTTTACTCAGAATATTTCCTTGGTCAATCAAGCTAGAGGAATGACTCCTTATCAGTTATTAACCAACAAGAAACCAACTTTAGCTTTCCTACATGTCTTTGGATGTAAGTGTTTTGTGCTAAGGAATCATGGAGATAACTTGGGCAAGTTTGAAGTAAAGGAAGATGAAGCTATTTTCGTTGGATATGCAGCAGGGAAAGCCTACAAGGTCTACAATTTAAGAACCAACATTGTTATGGAATCTGTACATGTTGTGTTTGATGATCAAAAGATTCTAGGCCTAAATGATGAAGGTTACCATGAAAAGTTGGAATTTGAAAATGAAGGTGAAGGAAGAATGTACTATGATGATGATGAGGAAAATGAAGATCATGACCACAGAGATCCACCTAGAGCTGTTATACCAATTAGAAGTGATGCTTATACTGAAAATGAAGCATCCGTTGACAGTCATTCTGCAACATCCGTTGACAGTCATTCTGCAACATCCGTTGACACTATTAGAGATGCATCCGTTGACAGATATTCTCAAGCATCCGTCGACAGGCAAAATGATGCATCCATTGACAGTCAACTTCATAATTCAGCAAGGACAACAAACTCAGGGGGAGTTTCTCAAGGTCAAAATTCAATGCTAAATCAACATGATCATGGAAATGAAGCAACCTCATCATGATCAAACCTTCCACCTGCAAGAAAATGGACTAGAAATCATCCATTTGAGTTAATCATTGGTGAATCAAATTCAAGAGTCTAAACTAGAAGGGCCACTCAAGCAGAATGTCTATACAGTAGCTTCCTGTCTCAAGAGGAACCTAAGAAAGTGGAAGATGCCCTTCTAGATCCAGATTGGGTGTTAACAATGCAAGAAGAGCTAAACCAATTTGAAAGAAATAAAGTATGGAAACTTGTGCCCAAACCTGATGATAGAAGTGTCATAGGTACTAAATGGGTTCTCAAGAATAAGACAGATGAAAATGGCATAATTGTGAGGAATAAAGCTAGATTAGTGGCAAAGGGCTACTCTCAAGAAGAAGGAATAGATTTTGATGAAACTTTTGCTCCAATGGCAAGACTTGAGGCAATAAGAATCTTTCTATCCTATGCAGCACATGCCAATTTCAAAGTCTATCAGATGGATGTCAAAAGTGCCTTTCTAAATGGGGAACTGGAAGAAGAGGTCTATGTCCATCAACCTCCTGGTTTTGAGGATCCAGAATTTCCAGAATATGTATATCTTCTCATGAAAGCACTTTATGGTTTGAAGCAAGCACCAAGAGCCTGGTATGACACTTTATCTCAATTTCTTTTGGAGAACCACTTCACTAGAGGTACAGTAGATAAAACCTTATTTCATAGGGATATTAATGGCTCTTCAATACTTGTTCAAATCTATGTAGATGATATTATTTTTGGGTCTACAGATGAGAAGCTTTGCAAAAAGTTTGCCAAACTTATGCAAAGTAGGTATGAAATGAGCATGATGGGTGAATTAACTTACTTTCTTGGCCTACAAGTAAAGCAAGTTAATGAAGGCATTTTCATAAGTCAAACAAAATATATTTATGATCTCTTAAAGAAATTTGACTTAATGGATTGTACATCTGCTAAAACACCTATGGCCACTGCAACTAAGCTTGAGTTGAATACTAAGGAAAAGTCTGTGGACATCTCAAGCTATAGAGGCATGGTAGGTTCACTTCTATACCTAACAGCTAGTAGACCTGATATAATGTTTTCTACTTTTCTTTGTGCTAGATTTCAAGCTGACCCTAGAGAGTCTCACTTAATAGCTATTAAAAGAATTTTCAGGTATCTCAAGGGAACACCAAACCTTGGCATTTGGTACCCAAGAGAATCTGGTTTTGATCTAACTGGCTATTCAGATGCAGATTATGCAGGTTGCAGAGTTGATAGGAAAAGTACTACAGGTTCTTGTCAATTTCTAGGAAACAGGCTTGTTTCATGGTTCAGTAAGAAACAAAACTCAGTCTCCACTTCTACAGCTGAAGCTGAGTACATTGCTGCTGGAAGCTGTTGTGCACAGATTCTATGGATGAGAAACCAACTCATTGACTATGGTCTAAAAGTTGAGAAGATTCCAATTTTCTGTGACAACACAAGTGCTATTGCCATCACAGGGAATCCAGTGCAACATTCGAGAACCAAGCACATTGACATCAAATACCACTTCATTAGAGAACATGTGATAAATGGTACAGTAGAAATGCACTTTGTGCCAAGTGAAATGCAGCTTGCAGATATCTTCACCAAGCCTCTTGATGAATCCACATTCACAAGATTGGTAGGTGAGCTAGGTATGCTTAACTTGTCATAATTCCTAGTGATATTTGATTTCACTGCATTGAAGCTAGAAATGTGTTTTGATTTACTTGAAAGTTAAAACTTTCAGAAAAATTTTCTGCAGAAATTTTGTCTAAGGCAAAATTAGCTTATCAACGGATATCCTTTTATCCGTTGATAGTATAAACACATTACTAGATTTTCGCATGTCAACGGGTAACAGGCTATCCACGTCATCAACGGATAAACTGTATCTCAACCGTTCATTCTATATCCGTTGATATACATTTTTTTATAACCGTTGGTAACCGTGTATATCTAATCATGGCTGTACTTATTTTCTTTTCATTTATTATCTGACAGTTACTTTTGACCAATGGAGTAATTACTTTTAATTATTTCATTTTTAATTCTTGAAAAATATAAAAGGCTGACTTGTACTCTCACATCTCACTTTTATTCATTTTCAAGCATATCAAAAGTTAACTGCATCTTCTTCTCTAAAGCTCTCTGTAACCAAAGTCCAAACACTTCAATGGCGCCTATTGTTAAGATGATGTCCTCCACTGGGTTTACCTATGAGAAGAACAATTTCGCGGCCTTTGTTGACACAGTGAATGCTCCAGAAGCTTACCACACTTTGATGAGTTTCGTGAAGAAATGCAAACTGTCATATGCTATGACTGCCACCACTCCCTTAATCCACGAGGTAATTGAAGAAATGTGGATATCTGCTGAGTACAATGGCACAGACAGTACAATTGATTTTTCTTTAAAGGGTAAAAACTATGTGGTTAATTCTGATGTAATAACTGCTTGTTTAAAATTGCCTGAGAATAACTGTCTGAAAGTACCCACTGATGCTGAAATTGTTGCCATGCTTAATTCTATTAATTATGCCCTTAGTACTGAAAACTTAGGGAAAATTGTTAGGAAAGGAATGGTTAAAGAATGGAGCTATTTCTGTGATGCCTTCATTAAAACTTTTTCAGGCAAAATTAGTAATTTTGATGCTGTTACCCAGTCCATGCTAACTATGATGTGTATGCTCTTAAATGATAAATTCTATAATTTTGGCACATTAGTTATGTATGAGATAGCTGCAAAGTTGGGTAAAAAGGAAACTAGGAGCAAGAATATCTACTTTGCTAGATTTTTAATGCTCTTAGCACTGCATGTATCTGAGAATAAGCTATCCATTGCTAACCCGGATAGCAAGTTCCAATGTTTTGTTCAGGAGAAGAGAGTCTTAAGTGACCTAATTCGAATGAACCTCAATGCAGGAGTACAATTGGTATATCTACCAATTGTTCAGGTAACTATCTCTAACTCTGAAACCCCTATCTCCAACCCCCAAATTTCTTTGCCTTCTAGTGTCACAATGGAGTCTGTAGTTGTGTCCAAACAGGCTCCTACCAAAGTGACCAAATCCAGAGTTCCAAAACCACATTCTAAAAAGCCAACCTCAAGTGTCTCTCAAAAGACACCTGTTGTAAAATCTACCAAAACTCTTGAGGGGAGTGTGAAGGTGGTAGTGAGTGGTGAGGGACAGGGTGAACATCAAAGAAGCCCTAAGGATAAGGAAGGAGAGATGAGTGCAACCACCATTTCAGTCTCTCAAAAGACTGCTAATGTAACTACAAGCCAAATTCTAGTTACACTCTCTCAACAGAGTGTGACTACTGAATCAAGTTCCCCACAAGGAACACTGCACAAGAGGGTTAGAGACACATATAGCCCAATCTCAAAAACCTATGGAAGAAGAGTGAAATCTAAAACCACAGGGGAATCACAGGGTGCACACACAGTACAGGAAACTGTACCTTCTCAAACTCAGTTTGATGTGGCTTCAATAAATGTGGAGTCACAGCCCCTTGATCTCAATCTTCAAATCGATACACATTACAATCCACCATCACCAACTCCATCTCTGGATGTGGATATGATATCTACATCAATTCCTGATTCTCCATCTTTAAGATTCTTGGAGAAGCCCCACTCTGAAATTGGTGGTCATCATCTTTTAGATGATTTGTTGGACCATCAATCTTCCCTTCCAGAATTCTCAACACAGACTGTGGCCTCGAACTTAAAATCAATCTCCACAGATTCAGTGTTGGTTTTCTCTTCAACGGATAAAATTATTCCTTCCTCAACGGATATCCTTCATCCGTTGACAAGTGTTTCTCCATCAACGGATGCGCCTCTATCTAGCCATCCGTTTACAGCTATAACTACTCCATCAACGGATATTCCTTATCCGTTGATAACTCACTCTACCACTGCTATATCTGACATTCCTGTGTCAAGTGTGGAGGAGTTCTCAGTAGTTGAAACACTTTTAGGATTGAGGGAAGGGAGTGAGAGGCTGCCTTGTGAGCAGGCAAAAGGAGAGGTAAATAATGAGAGGCTGGCCATTTCTTCCGGTCAGGCAAAAGGAGAGTTTGAGAGTTCCACCTTAGTAGGTGAAGGTGAGGGTGTGAGAGGTGTGAGCCAAGGGGAGCCCTTGATGCAAGAAAAGAGAGATGAGGGGAGAGAAGGGACTACAGGAGAAATAAGGATGGAAGAAGCAGCCATTGCTATTGGGTCAATGGAGGTTGAGGATGCAGCCAAGGAAATGGAATATCAAAGAGAATATCAGTCCATGATTGACTCCATTTCTTTGGATGCTGAAACCTTTACTCACCCTGTTCCTGCCTATCAAATTCTGGCACAACAGGGCAATGTGGAAGCAGAGGAGGCAATGCACCTAGTGCACACCTCACAATCTCTACTTAGAGCTAAGGAATCTATAGAAGCTCTGCCAACCACTGCTGAGAGTGACGAATTTGAAGATTCTGAAGATGAAGACAGCGAGAGCCCTGAAGATGAAGGTGGTAGCAGTATTCATGATTTTACATTTGCTCACAACTACACCTATCATCAACTTGATATGGAAATCATAAGGCAATATAAATCTGCCCTGGTTGAGCACCCAGAAGCAGATCCACAGAGAAAGGTTGTTCTTCAACAGGTAATTGACTCCCTTAAGTTACAAAAGATGCAAATGGTGATTCAGAGATCCAACTTAGAGGAGGTCAAACAAGAAATCAAGGATGTGAAGATCTCTGTGGATTCCAAGTTAGAGCAACTAGCTCCTACAGCCACTCAGAGGGTGTTGCAACAAAGGTTCATCAAAGAAGACAACCTGGCTAAGTCTGTGCAACTACTCAACTCAAGAGTGGAAAAGATGGAATCCCAGATGGGGCAATTTCTTCAACATCAAAAACTGCAAACCCAACTGCTAGAAAAGTTAGTTGCAGCCCCAACTTCTAGTCAAACCCTTGATGCTAACAAAAAGGGGGAGAAAGTGGAAGAGGCTGTGGCAACTACAAGTCAAATCTTAATTTCTAAAAGAAGGGAAGCAGCAAGTGAGGGGGAGCAGCAGCCTACCATAGTGGTCAATCCACAGGACTTCATTGTCATAGCTTCCCCTAGCAAATCCAAACCTGTACAAGTAGCTCTATCTGAAGAGTTTGATTTCTCAAACTTGACAGAAGAGGAAAAGCTAGCCAAAATTGAAGCTCTAGAAAAGATGAAAGAGGAAAACTATGAAAGGATAATGAGGACAGAAAGATTGATCAATCAATCTATTGCATCAACTCTGTTCTCTAGCCAAACCTCAGCTTCAACAATATCTACCACAATTCTGAAGGTGCTCACTCCAGCAATTGTGGCTCCTACATTCTATGATGCTGAGCCTTCTCATGTTAAAGAATTTGAACCCTACATCAAAACAAGACCCTACTCACCACCAAAAGCAAATGGGAAGAACAAGTTACAACTGGACTTTCCATTTTCCAAGGATGATGAAGAGAAGCTGATGGGTAAGCAAATTAAGGAATTCAAGGAGAAGACTAACAGTTGTGTAAGAGAATGGATGGCTGTAATCATAAGGAATGGAAAAGTTCTAAACATATCCAACAGCCATCCTAGATTTGTTGAAGTCAAGAGAGAAGAGACTTCAAGGCTGCTAAGAGAATCTCAACCAAGCACTGAATATCAATATGAAAACTCAGATGAGAAGCAAGCAAGGCTGGCTCAAGAGTTAATGGATGAGGTAGAGGATGAATTGAGGGAACCTGAGGAAGTCCCCAAATTCAAAAAGAAAGGGAAATCAGTCCCCAAATCCAAATCTAAGTGAATAAAATCAAAGGCAAGGAGGCCTGTCTCTCCAGAAATTGAAAACAAGGAGACAGTTGGCTCATCACAACCTACTTCTGTAAAAGTATTCAACCCAGCTGTGAATTTCCATGGTGATCCTATAGTACCTAAAGAGGAACCAATGAATCTTGACTCCATTGAGGTTCCTTCATTCTTGCTGAAGCCTCAACAGAAGCCTATACAGAAGAAAAGGAAACCAAGGAAGCAACCTTCAAAGGAACCAATTCAAGTTGCTAGGGTACCTGCAATTGTCAGGCAGCCAATCTTGGAAAACAAGGATGATTTTATCTATCAGGCAGATATTGAAGAATACTCTGGCATGAATCTTTATCTGGATGAATTGTCAGAAGTAAGAGGAATTGACAAATATAAACATTTGCCTGAAAGATTGGTCTTTGTATACAAGGGAGGAATGGAAAGGACATGGCCACTACAAAGGGTTCTTGGAGAAAATTATCATACCTTAACCAAAGTGTTCTCTGCAATCAAGAGATACACAGGGTTCTCCAAGATAGCAAAAGGGGAGATATTGGACAGAATAGAACAAATAAGGAGGGAATGGAACTCACCCATCAAGTCTACCAAGGAAAATGAAGATCCCATACAATGGACAGAAAATCCACCTTCAACCCTTCTGGATGATGGAGTTCAGGGATGAAGATGGTAACAGGAGATAAACTTCTCCTTGTTACCAAAGCAGCATCAGAGGTTTCTGTTACATGTGTCTGAGCACCACCATCATTTCCAGAAGTATCATCATCCTTTCTTACAACTGGATTAGGTGTGCATTTTGTTTTGATTACCTTCTCCCCCTTTTTGACATCAGAAGCATCATCAGTAGGATCAATTAACAAGGATAAGATCAATTGGAGAGAATCTTCAATATTAATCATCCTTGAGGACAAATTAACAACCTTATCTTCCAAAGTATCCATCCTTGTGGTGAAGGCAGTGCTTAAACGTTGAAGCTGTTGAGCAGTAGCAATCTCAGAAGAATCCTTAATGAACCGAGCATGAAACTTTTCATTATCAGTCTTGACAGAGTTAATTTCATCTTTCAAACCCTTTTCCAGAAGAGTAGTAGTCTTCAGATGAGCTTTGAGATTAGGATTAGAAAGCTTTGTAGCTATATGACTGGAATGAAAAAGAGCATTATTGAAATTTATATCAGCAGTAGGTGTTAGGAATATGTTGTACTTGATGATAACTTCACAATCAATCAAATTGTATAAGGTTTTGTAGCTGTCAACGGATGAGGATTTATAACTCTATCCGTTGACAGGTAGCTCATCAACGGATGAGGTTTTGTAGCATACTGCAAGTATCTCTATGTTATCAGTTGATAGGGTTTTTATCCACAGTCATGTTGACTATCAACGGATAGACAGAATAGGGTAGCCAATTGTAAATAAGCTATGCTATGTAATTCTGTCTAAGTGAAAGTGTATCAACAGATGAAGACAAAACTCTATCAACGGATACAACTCAAATCCACTCTATCAACGGATACAGCTCAAGTCTCAAGATCAACGGATACCGCTCAATACATCATCAACGGATGTCAGTGTACAACATCAACGGATAATCATTGACACTGTCTTCTATGATTAGCTGGGGATTAGCAGTTGATAAGGACATGTTTGACTGACAGATCACATGGGTTGATAGTAGATACAAAAAGCAGTATGGCAGCCATACTTTGGAAACACAGAAGAAAGAAGCATTCTATTTACACTATGAATACAAGAAAGGTGCAGGAGACATGTCTGAACACAAGGACAACCTTTCGGCTACATGTGTATTTGGAGTGTAGTAGCAAGTCAACTAGAATTAGATTAGTATTATCTTATTCCAGTAGTACTTGTAAAACTTGGGATTTATAACCAAGTGTAGCAACTCTTTGTAGGTTAAGAAAATAGATACATCTTGCTTAGGGTTTCTATTGAATATTCTTAGAAAGCAAAGAGTTGTAAAACAGAAGCTGTGTACCTTTGTATCAAAGAGTTTTCTTCGAATAAAAGCTTCAGGTGGTGCATTTAACCACCTGATTTTTATGTGTTTGTGCATTTATCTTTTACAAGCAATTATCTAAGTATAGATTTCTGGAGTTCTTATCAGAAATTTATAAATATCAAGAATTGTATTCAACCCCCCCTTCTACAATTATACAAGTGTGTAATCTGGGAATAACAGTAGGCTGATTACACTCAGTATACCATTCAGATCTCCTTAGAGCTTGAATATGTTCAGGAATAAGATGGCTATATTCTCCTCTGATCTCAACTTGAGCAGCTGTAGATTTACCCACAGACTCCATAAACTTGCTGGATGATCCATAAGCAGATCCTAGACTTGCTTTCATGACAGCATTCAGCTGGGCTGCTTCAGGATCATTATCAGCATCATCATCATCATCTGAGCTATCGTTAGCCTCAGGAATTCAATCATCCACATTGTCTTCAGGATTCATAACTCCTTTCAATTTTAAATCAATAGTAGATGGTACTGTTGTATCCTGAAATCCTGCATTCAGATTAGAAAGAATTTATATCTCTCTATTTTTCTAAAGTGATCTCATCACTTCTCACAACATCACCTAAGTTACTTTCAATAGTAACTGCTACCTCACTAGAAGTTTGAAACTTCTCACTCTGTTCTACCTCTCCTTTTGCCAGTTCAGGAGACTACCTCTCTTCACTCTTCTTTTTCTCTAATTGTTCACTCTCTTTCTCACAAGAAAGGTTCTGGCTCAACAAATTCAAAGAAATAAGAGGTGGTTGAGAGGAGTGGACTGAAGTCATACAAATAGAGGTATCCCTTATCTCAGGTCTATCTGTAATCATGCTATCAGTAGTAAAAGAAGTAGAGATAGAAGTGTTACCTGATGAAGTTGAAATAGATTCCATTGGTCTTGAAGAAATTGGTTCAATGAGCAGTGGAATATTTGGATCAGAAATACTTTCATCAGGATTGACATCTGTAACTGGAGAATGACTTGCATCAGTATTTTCTACCAATGGTTCTTGTGTAGTCTGAGGTTGTGAAGCTGCTTCTACACTTTGAGTCAAAGGTTCTTGTGTGCTTCCCTCAAATGCAGTGTCCTTGAGAAGTTCATCACATTCAGCAATGTGCAAATCATGAGCAGCTTTATCTGCCAGACTTTGAGTTAAGTCAAATCCAATTTCAGAAATCCCTAGAGCATTGTCAGGAAACTTTTGTGCTGATGTGATTTTGCCTGCATCTTCACTTTGAGAAGATGGTTCTTGTGGGGCAGGAATGTTCTTGTCTTCACCTTCCTTTTGAGAAAGTGGTTCTTGTGGGACTATTCCTTCATAAATGTCTGCACCCACACTTTGAGTGGGTGGTTCTTGTGGGACTGGATCTTCAGTAGCTTCTGAACTCCTTTGAAGTTCAGGTTCTTGTGGGCTAGATCCTTTCAGAGATGAAGTAATTCTCTGTTTCTTTTGTCTTTGAAAGACCTTTGCTTCAGCCTGTCTCTTCACTAGAAGTGGTGATGGTGCAAGACCAAGCTGAGCAGCAATAGCATTTGTTTCTTCCACAGACATCTCAATGATTCTTCTTTTTGGAGAAGTAGGTGCTGGAGAATCAGAAATCTCAACAGTCTTCACAGGTGAATTATCAGGAGTAGAGGTGTTAAGATTGAAAGTTGTGTTAGGAACTGATGAATTGTCAGGATTGGTAGAGACTTCAGGAATGTTCTCTATATCATCATCAAGATTCTGTTTTTCCATAGGAATGAAAAATTTGCTCTTGTTGATTATCCTCCTTCTTTTCTTTGGCTCTTCAGAGACAGCCAATTCTTCAGGAACAACAGCAACAATTTCCTTTTTCTTCAACATAACTGATAATGATACTGTATCATCACCAGAATCAGAATCCCCCTTATGACAAAATTTCCTCTTCTCTCCTGTTTCTTTGTACACTCCTATTTCAATTAAAGATTCATCAACCTTAGAAACAGGTTTCTTCAAAACCAGGACCCCTTGTTCACCCCCTCATGACTTCTTTTGAGTGAGGGTTGGAGTTGAGAAATCCGTTGATCCTAATTGCCTTCCAGACACATCAGATCTAGCTGATTTCTTAGATTTTACAACTGATGCCTTTTGTGAGACACCAGAGATGGTTGACTGTTTGGATGAGTGTTTGGGTTGTGTGCTTTTGTCAGAAACAGAATGTGTGTTGTCCTGTCTCATAGCACTAGAAATAGGTCCAAGACCATCAGTAATTGATCCATAATGAGTAGGCTTTCTCTTTTTCAAAAGAAGCATGACTGCATTAAGAATAATTGCATTGCCTTCAAGATTGTTTACCTTATCACATTTTTCCAGATTTTTGATGTTATTCTCAGAAATTTAAATATAGGCAACACTGTATCATTTTCAAACTCAACATTGGGGCATAAGTGAGGGAATATCAATTGAAAGAATCTAATAAAACAGACATAACCACATTTATCTGTTCTTCTAGCACTTAATGCTTTTAGAATGAAAGACCCATAATCAAATAAAGTTTCATGGATTAGAGAATACCCAATGTGAACTGAAGCAGAAGGTAGTGCATCAAAGTTAGAAACTTTGTTCAAGAAGCATATACTGATGGTGTCAAAAAAGAAATTCCATTCCTTCTTTAGCTTGGTTCTGAACAGATCTCCAAACTTCTTTGGTTGTCCATTGTAGC
Organism: Saposhnikovia divaricata; assembly: GCA_036435485.1. NCBI lineage: Eukaryota > Viridiplantae > Streptophyta > Magnoliopsida > Apiales > Apiaceae > Saposhnikovia > Saposhnikovia divaricata. The sequence continues at coordinate 67,343,604 of CM071598.1, forward strand.
CCAAACTTGTAGCAAATTCCAGAAGAGCAGTATCAGAAATACTTTCTGGAGTCTTACCATATAGAGATGGTAATTTGAGCGCTTCAACTATAGGAGTTACATGATGTGTAACACCATTGTATTCAAAGGTCAAGTTTGGTTTTCCTGAAGGTTCACTGTTGCCAAAGATAGCAGTATTCCAGACCTGCATAACACACTTGAAAGAGACTTTTGCAGGTTGGGTAAAAGCATAATTAATTGGACTTGTTGCCAAGAAATCTTGAATGATATGAAAATCATTCAACAGTTCCTGATGATCAAGAACAGCAACATAATTGTTAGGAGCAAAAGTGAAACCATTGATAACAACCTTATTGTTTACGAATGATAAAGTGTCCATTATAGTTGAGACTGTGAGAGAAATTGAGATTTTTGAACAGTTAGGGTTTATTTTCTCACAGAGATGGAGAGAAAAGGCAATATTGATAGTTTTGAGAATAGTGCAAAATTTAGAAAACTAAATTGTTTTTAGACAAAGCAAACGATTTCTCAAATACAGGTGTCAGTGTATGATTTGTGCAAACATGAGTAGTGGACTAATTGACATGAGAGAGTGGTGATAACTGCACGCGACACGTTTTACAATGTGTATCTATATGTTTCTGTGAGTGAAACACACGCGCCCGTATTTTTAATTAAGAAATACAACTATGATAATGATGAGAAATATGACAATGATTTTAATTAAAGAAATCAAATATCACAATCTAAAAATACCTGGTACCAATAAAAACCAGAATATGAATCGTTTCATGTCCTCGTTCGTCTCCCACCTCTATTTAACACAACGAGACATGTTCACTAACTCTTTAACCCTTCATTCTCTCCTAAAAAATCAAAAACCCTTCACAGAAAACACCTTAGTAAAAAGATGTCTAACCTTACCATCAAAGAAAAGAATCTCCATCTTGTAGAGAAGAGAGATATCTTCAGTTATACTCGTGAAGAGTTTGATGCCTTTGACTGGGAAAGGCAACTTGAAACCTTGTGGCTGCAGATGGATGCCAGTCTTGAAGAGATCGAGATGGAGAGACCTGCAAAAGTGATCGACATCGATGTTGCTCTCCAAGCAACATTTGCATGGCTTTCCTCTAAGGCATCCTCATCCAACTCCACCAACCATTGTTAATGAATATGTCAGCAAAAATAACCTTATCCCTTTCGACTTCCACCCAAACAAAGTGGCAAAGATGGGATCTGGGATAGCTGCTCTCAATGGTGTGGTTTGGACTTCACTTTTTCTTTTGCTGTTGAATAAATTAGTTGATAGAGAAAGAAAAATATGAAATATTTGCATGTAATGTCTTTCTTATTATTAATGAAAAGCTTTGTTTCTCTAATCTCATTCAATTTGTTCTGCATCTTTTATGTTATTGAACTGTTCTTTCAAGAATTATAACAAAGAAGTGAACATGAGAACTAATTAAAGTAATCATATTATTAACAAGTTCATTAACAAATAACCACAAATAAAGCAGGAAAAAGAACAATAAAGAGTACTTAGATTCTGAAAGTTGTACTGATAATCGAACCATCGCATCAGGATTCGATGTTTGACTAGAGTCAGGATTCGCTATGCATCAGGATCTGATGATCATCAGTATTTGGTCTCCCTTTGTTCTCAGAAACTCTCATAGTTCACCATTCCTAATTCATTCACCAATTTTGTAAAAGTAGCTTCAGGAAGTGGCTTGGTGAATATATCAGCTAGCTGTTGATCAGTAGGAACAAAGTGTAAGTCAATTGTCCCTTCCATTACTTGCTCTCTTATAAAATGACATCTGATACTGATATGCTTAGTAAGAGAATGCTGTACCGGATTTCTTGTCATAGCAATAGCACTTTGGTTATCATAATAGATAGGTATTTTTGAATATGACAAACCATAGTCCATTAGCTGATTTCTCATCCACATTATCTGAGCACAACAGCTTCCAGCAGCAATGTACTCAGCTTCTGAAGTTGATGTAGAGATCGACTTTTGCTTTTTACTAAACCAAGAAACTAGTCTTCCTCCAAGAAACTGACAACTGCCTGAAGTACTTTTCCTGTCTATTTTGCAGCCTGCAAAATCAGCATCTGAGTATCCACATAAACTAAAATCAGAGACGGAGTGCCTTTCAAGTATCTGAAAATTCTTTTGACTGCATTGAGATGTGGTTCCCAATGATTTGCCTGAAATCTTGCACATAGACAGGTTGCATACATTATATCTGGTCTACTAGCAGTTAGATATAAAAGTGAGCCAATCATACCTCTGTAGTTAGTTACATCTACCTCAATACCTTGATCAAGATCAAGCTTAGTAGCTGTAGCTATGGGAGTTGAAGCAGTAACACTGTCTTGCATGTTAAACTTTTTGAATAGATTCTTTGTGTACTTTGACTGATTGATAAAAATCCCATCATCAGTCTGTTTGACTTGCAGACCTAAGAAATAGCTCATTTCCCCCATCATGCTCATTTGATATCTAGACTGCATTAGCTTTGAAAACTTCTCACACAATTTGGAGTTAGTTGACCCAAAAATGATATCATCAACATAAATTTGAACTAACAGCAAATCCTTATCATGATTCAAGTAAAACAAGGTTTTATCAATTGTACCTCTTTTGAATCCACTTTCCAGTAAGAATTGAGCCAATGTTTCATACCAGGCTCTTGGAGCTTGCTTTAGTCCATAAAGTACTTTATCCAGTCTATAGACATAATCTGGATATTTAGGATCAATGAAGCCAGGAGGTTGTTCAACATATACCTCCTCTACAATTTTCCATTTAGAAAAGCACTTTTCACATCCATCTGGAAAACCTTAAATTTCTTGTGGGCTGCATATGCCAGAAAAATTCTGATGGCTTCTAGCCTTGCAACTGGAGCAAAAGTCTCATCATAGTCTATTCCTTCCTGTTGAGAATACTCCTTTGCAACTAGTCTTGCTTTATTCCTTACAATTGTGCCATCTGAATCTGTCTTATTTCTGAACACCCATTTTGTGCCCACAATTGACCTACCCTTTGGCCTTGGTACTAGTTTCCAGACTTCATTTCTTTCAAATTCATTTAGTTCTTCTTGCATAGCTGTAACCCAATCAGCATCCTTAAATGCATCTTCAACTTTCTTAGGCTCCTCCTTTGATAGAAAGTTATGATAAAGACATTCATTCTTAGTGGCACTTCTGGTTTTAGCACCTGCATCTGGATTCCCAATAATTAAATCAGGAGTATGGCTTTTAGTCCATTTCCCTGCTGGTGGTAAGTCATTCCTTGAGCTGGATGCTCCTCCTGGATTGGTGTTATCTTCAAAAGAACTAGAATTGCTAGAAGCTCCCCCTGAGATAGTGCTATCTCTTTCTGATCTGCTGTCAGAATTATCACTTGAATCTATTTCTGATGAATCTCCTCCTGATGTTTGAGTCGTTCCTGAGTTGATGGTCTCTTGCTGTTGCTCCCCCTCAACATTTGCATCACCATCAATAATTTGTGTTTCATCAGGAATGAGAGAATTGTCAGGATCTGATGGTGTATCAGTATCTGACATAATTTCATCAGAATTCTTGGTAGCTTCATTTGCAAAAACCAAACTGTCATGTGAGTCTTCAGTTATTCATATTATCTTCTTATCATCAAAAGATACATTGATAGACTCCATGACTGTCTTTGTTCTTAGATTGTAGACTTTAAAGGCTCTTGTTGTTGGATAGCCGATAAAGATGCCCTCATCAGCTTTAGTCTCAAACTTTCCTAGCTGTTCAGGATGAGGTCTTAGAACAAAGCACTTGCAGCCAAATACATGTAAATGCTTCAGACTTGGCTTCTTTTCCTTAATCATTTGATAAGGGGTTACACCATGTCTGTTGATCAGTGTAATGTTCTGAGTGTAACATGCTGTGTTGACTGCTTCTGTCCAGAAATATGTAGGTAGTTTATCTTCCTCCAACATAGTTCTGCCAGATTCAATAAGAGTTCTGTTCTTTCTTTCAACCACTCCATTTTGCTGGGGTGTTCCAGGAGCAGAGAATTGTTGAACTATTCCTTTGTACTTGCAGAACTCTTCCATTGCTGAATTCTTGAATTCAGTTCCATTATCACTTCTTAGAATCTTGACTTTGTACTTTGTGCCAGTTTCAATGAGTCTCACATGATCCAAAAGTATTTCAGCGGATTCATTTTTCTGTGCATAAAATACACCCAGGTAAATCTAGTATATTCATCAACAATGACTAGAGTATACCTTTTCTTACTGATGGACATTATGTTGACTGGTCCAAACAAGTCAAGATGAAGCATGTGATATGGTTCATCAATTGAGGATTCTGTTTTACTCTTGAATGATGTCCTTCTCTGTTTATCCTTCTGACAAGCATCACAGAGTCCATCAGGAGTATACAATGCCTTTGTAATCCTCTCACCAAATCTTTCTTAACCAACTCATTGATGTTTTTGAAGTTGAGATGAGAAAGCTTCTTGAGCCAATTCCAACTATCATCTACAGAAGCTTTACTGATGAGACATGTTGATGGACCATCAGTATTGGTGTAGATGTTGGCTTCATATATATTACCGTGCCTTTGACCAGTTAATGCAACCTTTCCTGATGCCTTGCAGATCACTTCAAAATGATTATCATAGAAGTTGACATGATAACCTCTGTCTGTGATTTGACTAACACTTAGCAGATTGTGTTTGAGTCCCTTCACTAGAGCTACTTTTTCAATGATGATATTTCCAATGATTATATTTCCATATCCCAAAGTTTGTCCAATGTTGCCATCTCCATAAGACACAGTTGGGCCAGCCTTCTCTTCAAATCCTGACGGTAAGGTTTTGTTTCCTGTCATGTGTACAGAGCATCCACTATCCATGACTAACACATTTTTCTTTTTACCCTGAAATCGGAACCACAAAGAACACAGTTAGAATTTTTAAGAACCCACACTTGTTGGGTTCTTTTTGCATGCAATTTAACATTTTTAGCAGCATAAGACTTCTTAACAAAAGCATTTTCTTTAGGATTGACTCCATCAGAATTTGTCTTGTAATTATCAGATTTAACATATGCATGCTTAAAATTCACATTCTTTGTTTTACCAGAATTTGCACTTTTATTAAACTTTGGCAATGGATCATAAAGATTGTAGTACAAACTATGGTATTCTTCACATGTATAAATAGAATGCCATTTACTACCACAATGAAAACAGGGATTCTGTGGTTTATAAAATACTGATGTATTCCTAATTTCAGACTTAGGAATTACAATAGCTTTCTTTTTACTCCTCCTGCAATCAAGCAAGATGATTAGAGTTACCACAGTTAAAACATACTTTCCTTGGTGCATTTGGAATATACTTGTAATTATTCTCTTTGTTTATTCCAACTTTACCATTCCTGTTCCTTTTAGCAATAGAAACTTTCTTTTTATCTGTTACTTCACACATTCTTTCTCTCAGTTGTTTCTTAGACAAAAGACATACATTTTTGTAGAAGTAGATCCCTTTTCTGAAGTAGATTTGGGATTTTTTGGATACACATAATTAACAGGTTTTAATTCAGTTTTTGTTCTATCTGTAACATATCTGTAGGTTTTTTAATTTGTTGACTCATTCACAACAGCTCATCCTGCTTCTGTTGTTTCAGCAGTAACAACTTTACCTTTATCCTTTTTCTCATTCTCTGGCTTATAACCTAGACACTCTTTCCAATTTTTGTCAGTGATAATTCCATGAGTTTTCTTTCCAGAGTGTGTCCAGGTTTTGAGTTTCTCTTTAGCATCCTCAAGTTCTTTTTCAAGTTCAGTACATCTAAACTCTATTTCTAGTTTCACGTGCTTAACATTATCACGGTCTGTTTGTACCTCTTGCAAGAAAAATAACTCAGCTTCTAGATGATCATTTCTCTTAGCCACCTCTGCCATTTCAGATTTTATTCTAGCATTTTCAAGAGATTGACTTTTAAAGCTAATATGCAGAGATTTTAGAAATGATCTTAACTCAGAGACATTATTAGTATCAAAATCAAACAAAGTTTCAAATACCTTATTATCAACAGCAACAGTCTCATCAGTATTAGCCATCAATGCATAATTCACCTTCTCCTCTTCAGATTTAGAGGAAGAGTCCATCCAATCCTTGCTTGATGAAATGAGAGCTCTAGCTTTGGCCTTCTTGCACTCAGTTGCAAAGTGACCCATTCCATCACAATTGTAGCATCTGACTTTTGACTTGTCAAATTTGCTGCTTTTGTCTTCTTTCTTCTTGTACCTGTCCTTGTCAGCACTGAAGGTTTTCTTTTGAAACTTTCCCTGCTTCCTAGCCTTTCTGAACTTCATCTTCTTGAAGCCCTTGACTATCATAGCAACCATCTCCATCATGTCAGAATCAGTAGAGTCATCATCAGTATCAGAATCAGACCTAGCTTCAGTATCTGATGATGAGTCATCAAGAATTGACTTTACAACTCTACTCTTCCTACTAGAAACCTCCTCAGCTTTTCCCTTTGATTTTGATTCCACATTCAAAGCAACAGACTCTACCTTGACATTCTTCTTGTTCTTTCTTTGTTGAACCTCAAGATCATAGGTTCTTAGCATTCCATAGACTTCATCAAGAGACAACATTTTCAAATCATACTGATGCCTAATAATTGAGGATTGAGTATCCCACTCCTTAGGCAGGGCTCTTAGGAACTTGGTATTTGAATCCTCTGGATCATACTCTTTGCCAATAAGGGATAGATTGTTCAGCAGTGTCAGAAATCTATCATACATATCAGTAAGGCTTTCATCAGATTTAGCATCAAATTGTTCATACTCCTGAATCAACAGAGCCCTTCTGTTTCTTTTGATGGATTCAGTGCCTTGGCATTGAGTTTCCAAGGTATCCCAGATTTCTTTAGCAGTTTTGCATGCTATTACCCTGTTTGACATGATAACATCAAGACTGTTATGCAAAATATTCTTTACCTTTGCATCTTTGAGTACTTGAGCCTTTTCCTCTGGAGTCCATTCACTTTTTGCCTTGACGACATAGTGTTCAGGAACAGTCTCTGTTCTTCCAACTAATTTCGTTGGAAGAAGTGGTCCATCATTAATCCTATTGAGATAGTCTGGATCAGTTGCTTCCAGATACATCAACATTTTCACTTTCCATGTTGGATACTCAGTTTTCCTTAGAATAGGAATCTTAATGCTTTCATACTTGCTTGTCGACATCTTAAGATCGTTTCTGATTATAATTAATCAGTTTGCTCTGATACCAATTGTTGCCCAGTAATTAACAATTGTAGAAGGGGGTTGAATACAATTGTATAAGATTTTCGACTTAAACAGAAATGATAACACAAGTATGAATAAATAACATCTTTATTAACTCTGATATAAAACTATTACAAACTCTCTCAAGAAATCCTTATGTTCTTGAGAGCTGCTAGGTTACAAGATAACTCGTGTAAGCGATTACAATCATGTAAAACCTAAACTGTGTTTATATAACGTACACATCTGCACTATCAATTACAAGATATTCTAAATCAATTACATATAACTCTGAATGCATATCTTGCATGATAGCTGCCTTCCTATAATTTAGGAACCGACATATCAATCTTCCTTGATCTCTGAACTGATGAAAATCTTCATGTAATCCTGATCAGCTCATAATCCTGATAACACCCTAATACTGACGTTGCATTACTAATGACGTCAGCATCAGTATCTGATCAGTGGTCCAGATCCTGACATCCCTTGAATCAATATCTAACAATAAAAATTCATTATAAGGAATTTTGTAGGAAATATACCCTATGATATGTAAGAAATTGACTTTTTTTTATAAGCCAATCATTGTATTGCTTGGGAAAATTATAACAAATTGACTGCAGAGGTACAAAGTTAGGGCTATCCTAACATCATACTCTGCGACTTACTACTAAGCAGTACATTACTACAAGCTTCATCAACACTACAACTGAAAAGCAGGTAAAGCTGTCTGAACAGAAAAAAACCCTAGTGACCAAGTACTATAATAACTTGAGCATTTAAAAACAAAAGACAGACCCTTGCAGATGAGGAACCCTGAAACTTTAGTCCACCATTTCTAGTGGGCAGTTTGGTAGCTGTAGCAACTGGTTTTCTTAAAAAACCACTCCACCATGGAAGAAATCTTCCTCTATCCCCCTACCTTCCTGGAGTATATCTGCGTTTAGGGCTACGTCTATGTTTACAAATTGAGGGGCATCAACTTGACCTAACCTTAAATCACTTAGCTGGTCAGATAAATTTGCCACAATATCGAAATTCACTGGGTCTGCTACTTCCTTAGGCAAGTAAATGTCCTGAAAATCCGGGTGGTCGATTCCGAGGCCCATATCCCAGTTCAATAGCTCCTCAACTCCCCCCACAGGCCTGTCAAAAGTGTAGATTCTATCGCAGACATCGATACCTAGTCTTGCTAGAAAACGAGGCACCTTGTTTCTTGATGGGAAGACATAGGCAATTTTACACTTCCAGTGTTTGTCCTTCGACCTTATATCGATCTGTGAAGCTATGTCATAGACCGATGTTGGTGCTCCATTGAGATGGAAGTGTTTGGCGATGAGATAAGCCTCGTAGTTATCTGTTTCAGTAACCACGTCACGGTAACCTTCGTTAAAAGCTCGAAGAAGAGGGACGAAAATTGCCCAGAGCTGATTTCCCAGTTTGGTGAGATATGTTCTAAAGCAAGCATCCAGAAACAACTCTAAGGGTAGTGGGGCGATCTGTTTGACAGCAACCTTATGGTCAATATGGCTAGCAAGGAATGATATCATGTTCAACAACACGAAAATCTCAAGCTCGCACCTTTCTTTTATCATCAAACACAGGGCTTACCTCTGGTGTCAAGCGTCTTCGCTAATCCATCCAAACCAAGAGAATATATAGGTGCAGGATCCTTTACAAAGCTTCTCTCTCCATTGCAAATGGTAACTAAATTCCCTCTTACAGAAATGGTTTGAACTATCGGACTTTATATGCTTCTCGGATGGGGCTTGGACAGAAAATACACAAAGACAAAGTCAGGCAGGCATAGGTGGTCTCATTTTCAACAAAAAAAGGAAGCAATTTTTCTATTCTCAGGACCATCTTGTCAGCCCTCAGCAAAAGAAACGGAATGGAAGCCCTTACTTTCCTTATGGAACATCTACATAACAGCTCCTTAATACAAGCCCATCTAACTTTTTTCTCAGACTCCACCGGTTTGATTCGGAGAATCAATGCTCAGAAAAATGGTACAAGTGACACAAACAGTGTACCAAGACAATTCATATTTCCACTTCATAACTCGAACTTTGTACACATCAGCAGAGAGTTAAACAAATCGGCAGATTGGCTTGCAAAGCAGGGAAAGAAGAGACCAAAGATGATTGCGGGCTGGATTCATAGGCCCACCAACTAGACAGTTTTATTTTCCATTAGGCTTACCACATCTGAGATGGTTTTCAGTACAAAGCCCAAAGTTTTGTACAACTTGCTATATAGAGCATTTATCTCTATTGAAGCTTCTCTCTTCAGTAAAGAGGCAAGCGCATTGACCTGTACATCAATCACAGCAAGTGGAAATGCTTTGTGTCGAGCGGCGGCCACAGGCTTTTATTTCGAACAGCTCTCGGTTTCTTCCTAATCATTCAGTCCTGTTATTCCCAGATTACACACTTGTATAATTGTAGAAGGGGGGTTGAATACAATTCTTGATATTTATAAATTCCTGATAAGAACTCCAGAAATCTATAAGAAGATAATTGCTATATGAAGATTAATGCACAAACACATATAAAATCAGGTAGTTAAATGCACCACCTGAAGCTTTTATTTGAAGAAACCTCTGTGATACAAATGTACACAGCTGCTGTTTTACAACTCTTTGCTTTCTAAGGATATTCAAGAAAACCTTAAGCAAATGTATCTGTTTTCTTAGCTTCTAAAGAGTTGCTTAACTTGGTTATATATCCCAAGTTTACAAGTACTACAGGAATAAGATAATACTAATCTAATTCAAGTTGACTTTCTACTTCACTCCAAATACACATGTAGCCGAAAGGTTGTCCTTGTGAACAGACATGTCCCCTGCACCTTTCTTGTATTCATAGTGTAAACGGAATGCGTCTTTCTTCTGTGTTTCCAAAGTATGACTGCCATACTGCTTTTTGTATCTACTATCAACCCATGTGATCTGTCAGTCAAGCCTGTCTTTATCAACTGCTAATCCCCAGCTAGCATAGAAGAAAGTGTTAATGCTTATCCGTTGACATTGTACACTGTCATCCGTTGATAATAGATTGAGCTGTATCCGTTGATATTGTAGATTTGAGCTGTATCCGTTGATAGAGTTCTGTCTTCATCCGTTGATACATTTTCACTTAAACAGAATTACATAGCATAGCTTATTTACAATTGGCTACCTTATTCTGTCTATCCATTGATGGTCAACATGACTGTGGATAAAAACACTATCAATTGATAACGTAGAGATACTGCAGTATGCTACAAAACCTCATCCGTTGATGAGCTACCTGTCAACGGATAGAGTTATAATTCCTCATCCGTTGATAGTTACAAAACATGACTTATACAATTTGATTGATTGTGAAGTTATCATCAAGTACAACATATTCCTAACAATCTCCCCCAATTTATACTTGATGGCAATAAAGCATAAATTCAGGACCTTGATGATAACAAAACATTCCTAAAGATATATATAGAACAATGCAAAAATTGTATTAAGCTACAAAAATTAAAAACAAAAAGTTCTAAGAAACTTAACAGAGAAGTGCTCCTCTAGACTGAGCAGATTAATACTGTTTCTTCTCTCTGGTTGGCATCACCCTTGATTTTCCTTATTTGGCAGAGTTGGACTCAATCTGTATTTGGAGTTGCCTATAGAAGGCATCTTCTTCAACAACTTTTGGATTTAGCTTTTGTTGTAACCATCTCAGGTATTGAGAACTAGCCTTTGATAGTTGGTCTTCTAACCTGAAGAATCTCCTGCAACCATCTTCATCCCTGAACTCCATCATCCAGAAGGGTTGAATGTGGATTTTATGTTCATTGTATGGGATCTTCATCTTCCTTGGTAGTTTTGATGGTGAGTTCCATTCTCTCCTTATCTGTTCTATTCTATCCAGTATCTCCCCTTTTGCTATCTTGGAGAACCTTGTGTATCTCTTAATTGCAGAGAACACCTTGGTTAAGGTCAGATAATTTTCTCCAAGAACCCTCTGTAGTGGCCATGTCCTTTCCCTTCCTCCCTTGTATACAAAGACCAATCTCTCAGGCAAATGCTTGTATTTGTCAATTCCTCTTACTTCTGACAATTCATCCAGATACAGATTCATGCCAGAGTATTCTTCAATATCTGCCTGATAGATAAAATCATCCTTGTTTTCCAAGATTGGCTGCTTGACAATAGCAGGCACCCTAGCAACTTGAATTGGTTCCTTTGAAGGTTGCTTCCTTGGTATCCTTTTCTTCTGTTTAGGCTTCTGTTGAGGCTTCAGCAAGAATGAAGGAACCTCAATGGAGTCAAGATTCATTGGGTCCTCTTTTGGTATTATAGGGTCACCATGGAAATTCACAACTGGGTTGATTACTTGTGCATAAATAGATATTGATGAGCCAGTAGTTTCTTTACTTACATTTTTTGGAGAGACGGGCCTCTTTGCCTTTATTTTCACTCTCCTTTTGGGTTTGAATTTGGGGACTTCCTCAGGTTCCCTCATTTCATCCTCTACCTCATCCATTAACTCCTGAGCCAGCCTGGCTTGCTTCTCATCTGAGTTTTCATATCTCTCTTCTTCACTTGGATGAGCTTCCCTGAGAAGTCTGAAGGTCTCCTCTCTTTTTGCTTCAACAAATCTAGGATGGCTGTTGGATATATTTAAGACTTTTCCATTCCTTATGATTACAGCCATCCATTCTCTTACACTCCTATTGGCATTTTCCTTGAACTCCTTAATTTGCTTTCCCATTAGCTTCCCTTCATCATCCTTGGGAAATGGAAAGTCCAATTGTAACTTGTTCTTCCCACTTGCTTTAGGTGGAGAGCAAGCTCTGGTTTTTATGCAGGGTTCAAATTCTTTGACAAAGGAAGGTTCAGCATCATAAAATGTAGGAGTCACAATTGCTGGAGTGAGCACCTTCAGAATTGTGGTTGAGATTGTTGGAGTAGAAGCTTGAGTAGAGAACAAAGCTGATGTAATTGATTCATTGATCATCCTCTCTATCCTCATTATTCTTTCAGTTGCCTCCTTGTAGATCTTCTCTAATTCTTCAATTCTGGCTTGCCTCTCACAATCTGAGATTCCTGATAAGTCAGGAATCACAGGCAAAGCATTTTGTTTCTTCACAGGGAAAGCCTCTATAGAAAATTCTATTGGATTGACCACTATAGTTGGCTGTTGTTCCCCCTCAGTCTGTGCTATCTTGCTACTGGCAGCTTAAAATTGACTAGTAGTAGCTGCAACCTCTTCTATTCTTGTTTCCTTTTTCTCCCCCTGTTTGTTAGCATCAAGGGCTGGAGGTGAGGCTGCAAGTAGGCTTTCCAGTAGCTCAGTCTGTTTTGCTTGGTTGGCAATGATTTTCTTCATTTGAGATTCCATACTATCCACTCTGGAGGAAAGATGCTGAACAGACTTGGCCAGGCTATCTTCTTTTAACAGTTTGCTAGTCAGCACCTTCTGAGTGGTAGTAGGGGCTAGTGCCTCAATCCTGGCATCTAGTTCTACTTTCATTTCTTTGATTGCAGTTTGGACCTCCTCTTATTGTGTTCTTTGAATAACCATTTGCATCTTGTGAAGTTTCAGGGAGGCCATTATTTGTTGAAGGACAGCATTCCTTTGTGGATCTGCATTCTTGTGCTCAGCCATAGCAGTTTGATATTGCTTCATAATTTCCACATTGAAGTCACCAACCACAGTGGCAGTAGAAAATAGCCATTCTGGAGTATCCTCCACATTGACTTCTTCATCATTTTCTGTGCTAGCACTGTCATCATTGCCAAACTCTTCACTTTCAGCATCTGAAGGCAGAGCTGTCAAAGCTTCCTTTGCTCTTTGTAGAGATTGTGAGGTGTGCACTAGGTGCATTGCCTCCTCTGCCTCCACATTGCCCTGTTGTGCCATGACTTGATAGGCAGAAATAGGATGAGTAAAGGTTTCAGGATCCAAAGAGATGGAGTCAACGATTGACTGATATTCTTGTTGAAATTCCATCTCTTTAGAAGCTTCATCAACCTCCATTAACTCACTTGTAATGGCTGGATCTTCCTGCCTTATATCTCCTATAGTCCCTTCTCTCCTCTCATCTCTCTTTTCTTGCATCAGGGGCTCCCCCTGGCTCACACCTCTCACACCCTCACCTTCACCTACTAAGGTGGAACTCTCTTGCTCTCCTTTTGCCTGACCGGAAGAAATGGTCAGCCTCTCATTATTTACTTCTCCTTTTGCCTGCTCACAAGGCAACCTCTCACTCCCTTCCCTCATTCCTAAAAGTGTTTCAACTACTGAGAACTCCTCCACACTTGACACAGGAATGTCAGATATAGCAGTGGTATAGTGAGTTATCAACGGATAAGGGATATCCGTTGATGGAGTAGTTATAGCTGTCAACGGATGGCTAGACATAGGCGCATCCGTTGATGGAGAAACACTTATCAACGGATGAAGGATATTCGTTGATGAAGGAAAGATAGTATCCGTTGAAGTGAAAACCAACACTGAATCTGTGGAGATTGATTTTAAAGATGAGGCCACAGATTTTGATGTGAATTCAGGAATGGAAGATTGATGTCCCAACAAATCATCTAAAAGATGATGACCACCAATTGCAGAGTGGGGCTTCTCCAAGAATCTTAAAGATGGAGAATCAGGAATTGATGTAGATATCATATCCACATCCAGAGATGGAGTTGGTGATGGTGGATTGTAATGTGTATCGATTTGAAGGTTATGAATAGGGGGCTGTGACTCCACATTTATTGAAGCCACATCAAACTGAGTTTGGGAAGGTACAGTTTGTTATACTGTGTGTGCACCCTGTGATTCCCCTATGGTTTTAGATTTTACTCTTCTTTCATAGGTTTTTGAGAGAGGGCTAGTTGTGTCTCTGACCCTTTTGTGCAGTGTTCCTTGTGGAGAACTTGATTCAGTAGTCACACCCTGTTTAGAGGATGTAATTAGAACTTGGCTTGTAGGTTCATTAACAGTCTTTTGAGAGACTGGAATGTTGGTTGCACCTGCCTCACCTTCCTTATCCTTAGGGTTTTCACCCTGTCCCTCACCACTCACTACCACCTTCACACTCCCCTCAAGAGTTTTGGTAGGTTTTACAACAGGCGTCATTTGAGAGACACTTGAGGTTTGATTTTTATATTGTGGTTTTGGAACTCTGGATTTGGTCACCTTGGTAGGAGCCTGTTTGGTCACAACTACAGACTCCATTGTGACACTAGAAGGGAAAGAAATTTGGGGGTTAGAGATAGGAGTTTCAAGGTTAGAAATAGTTACCTGAACAATTGGTAGATATACCAATTGTACTCCTGCATTTGAGTTCATTCGAATTAAATCACTTAAGACTCTCTTATCCTGAACAAAACATGGGAACTTGCTATCCGGGTTAGCAATGGATAGCTTATTCTCAGATACATGCAGTGCTAAGAGCATCAAAAATCTAGCAAAACAGATATTCTTGCTCCTAGTTTCCTTTTTACCTAATTTTGCTGCTATCTCATACATGACTAGTGTGCCAAAGTTATGGAATTTATCAGTCAGAAGCATACACATCATAACTAGCATGGAATGGGTAACAACATCAAAATTACTAATTTTGCCTGAAAAAGTTTTAATGAAGGCATCACAAAAATAACTCCATTCTTTAACCATTCCTTTCCTAACAATTTTCCCTAAATTCTCAGTACTAAGGGCATAATTTATGGAATTAAGCATGGCAACAATTTCAGGATCACTGGGTACTTTCAGACAGTTATTCTCAGGCAATTTTAAACAAGCAGTTATCACATCAGAATTAACTACATAGTTTTTACCCTTTAAGGAAAAAGCAATTGTACCGTCTGTGCCATTGTACTCAGCAGATGCCCACACCTCTTCAATTACCTCGTGGATTAGAGAAGTGGTGGCAGTCATAGCATATGACAGTTTACATTTCTTCACAAAATTCATCAAGGTGTGATAAGCTTCTGGGGCATTCACTGTATCAACATAGGCCGCGAAGTTGTTCTTCTCATAGGTGAACCCAGTGGAAGACATCATCTTAACAATAGGCGCCATTGAAGTGTTTGAACTTTTTTTGCAGAGAGTTTTAGTGAAGAAGATGCAGTTTACTTATGAGAATCTTGAAAGTGGATAAAAGTGAGATGTGAGAGCACAAGACAGCCTTTTATATTTTTCAAGAGTTGAAAATGAAATAATTAAAAGTAATTACCCATTGGTCAAAAGTAACTGTCAGTTAATAAAAGAAAATAAATATAGCCATGCCTATATATACACGTTTACCAACGACTATATTTAAAAGAAAATATGGATATCAACGGATATAAGATGAACAGTTGAGAAACAGTTTATCCGTCGATGTTGTGGACAACCTGTTATCCGTTGATATACGAAAATCTAGTAATGTGTTTATACTACCAACGGGTAAAAGGATATCCGTTGATAAGATAATTTTGCCTTAGACAAAATTTCTGCAGAAAATTTTTCTGAGAGTTTTTAATTCTGAAGTAAATCAAAGCACATTTCTAGCTGCAAAGCAGTAAGATCAAATATCACTAGGAATTATGACAAATTAAGCATACCTAGTTCACTACCAATCTTGTGAATGTGGATTCATCAAGAGGCTTGGTGAAGATATCTGCAACTGCATTTCACTTGGCACAAAGTGCATTTCTACTGTACCATTCATCACATGTTCTGTAATGAAGTGGTATTTGATGTCAATATGCTTGGTTCTCGAATGTTGCACTGGATTCCATGTGATGGCAATAGCACTTGTGTTGTCACAGAAAATTGGAATCTTCTCAACTTTTAGACCATAGTCAATAAGTTGATTTTTCTTCCATAGAATCTATGCACAACAACTTCCAGCAGCAATGTACTCAGCTTCAGCTGTAGAAGTGGAGACTGAGTTCTGTTTCTTACTGAACCATGAAACAAGCCTGTTTCCTATAAATTGACAGGAACCTGTAGTACTTTTCCTATCAATTCTGCAACCTGCATAATCTGCATCTGAGTAGCCAGTTAGATCAAAACCAGATTCTCTTGGGTACCAAATGCCAAGGTTTGGTGTTCCCTTGAGATACCTGAAAATTCTCTTAATAGCTATCAAGTGAGACTCTCTAGGGTCAGCTTGAAATCTAGCACAAAGACAAGTAGAAAACATTATATCAGGTCTACTAGCTGTTAGGTATAGAAGTGAACCTACCATGCCTCTATAGCTTGAGATATCCACAGACTTTTCATTAGTATTCAACTCAAGCTTAGTTGCAGTGGCCATAGGTGTTTTTGCAGAGGTACAATCCATTAAGTCAAATTTCTTTAAAAGATCATAAATATATTTTGTTTGACTTATGAAAATGCCCTCATTGACTTGCTTTACTTGTAAGCCAAGAAATTAAGTTAATTCACCCATCATGCTCATTTCATACCTACTTTGCATAAGTTTGGTAAACCTTTTGCAAAGCTTCTCATCTGTAGACCAAAAAATAATATCATCTACATATATTTGAACAAGTATTGAAGAGCCACTGATATTCCTATGAAATAAGGTTTTATCTATTGTACCTCTAGTGAAGTGATTCTCCAAAAGAAATTGAGATAAAGTGTCATACCAGGCTCTTGGTGCTTGATTCAAACCATAAAGTGCTTTCATGAGAAGATATACATATTCTGGAAATTCTGGATCTTCAAAGCCAGGAGGTTGATGGACATAGACCTCTTCTTCCAGTTCCCCATTTAGAAAGGCACTTTTGACATCCATATGATAGACTGTGAAATTGGCATATGCTGCATAGGCTAGGAAGATTCTAATTGCCTCAAGTCTTGCCACTGGAGCAAAAGTTTCATCAAAATCTATCCCTTCTTCTTGAGAATAACCTTTTGCCACTAATCTAGCTTTATTCCTCACAATTATGCCATTTTCATCTGTCTTATTCTTGAGAACCCATTTAGTACCTATGACACTTCTATCATCAGGTTTGGGCATAAGCTTCCAAACTTTATTTCTTTCAAATTGGTTTAGCTCTTCTTGCATTGCTTAGACCCAATCTGTATCTAGAAGGGCATCTTCCACTTTCTTAGGTTCCTCTTGAGACAGGAAACTACTGTATAGGCATTCTGCTTGAGTGGCCCTCCTAGTTTGGACTCTTGAATTTGATTCACCAATGATTAACTCAAATGGATGATCTCTAGTCCATTTTCTTGGAGGTGGAAGATTTAATCTGGATGAGGTCGCTTCATCTATATGAGCATGATCTTGTTGATTGGTCATTGAGTTTTGACTTTGAGAAACTCCCCCTGAGTTTGTTATCATTGCGGAATTATGAAGTTGACTGTCAACGGATGCATCTCCTTGTCTATCAACGGATGCTCCATTTTGCCTGTCGACGGATGCATGAGAATGCCTGTCAACGGATGCATCGGATGCTCCAATATGACTGTCAACGGATGCTTCATTTCCAGTGTGAGCATCACTTCTTGGGCCAACAACTCTTGGTGAATTTCCATGGTCATGATCTTCATTTTCCTCATCATCATCATTGTACATTCTTCCTTCTACCTCATTCTCAAATTCCAGCTTTTCATGGGAGCCTCCATCATTTAGACCTAGAATCTTTTGATCATCAAACACAACATGTACAGATTCCATAACAATGTTGGTTCTTAGATTGTAGACTTTATAGGCTTTCCCTGCTGCATATCCAACAAAAATAGCTTCATCTGCCTTTGCTTCAAAGTTGCCTAAGTTATCTCCATGATTCCTTAGTACAAAACACTTACATCCAAAGACATGAAGGAAAGCTAAAGTTGGTTTCTTGTTGGTTAACAACTGATAAGGAGTCATTCCTCTAGCTTGATTGACCAAGGAAATATTCTGAGTGAAACAGGCAATGTTGACAGCTTTAGCCCAGAAATATGTTGGCAATCTTGATTCACTTAGCATTGTTCTAGCTGCTTCAATGAGAGTTCTGTTTTTCCTTTCAACAACCCCATTTTGTTGTGGTGTTCTAGCAGCAGAAAACTCATGGACAATTCCGTTCTCTTCACAGAATATCTTCATTGTGGAATTTTTGAATTCAGTGCCATTGTCACTCCTGATTCTTTTTACTTTGTCTTCAGAACCATTGTTTAGTATTCTGAGGTGATTGATGCTGATTTCACTTGCACAATCCTTGGAGTGCAGGAAGAAGGTCCATGTAAACTTAGAAAAATCATCTACAATCACCAGACAGTATTTCTTCTTTGAAATAGACATGACATTTACTGGACCAAATAAGTCCATATGCAGCAATTGAAGTGGCTTAACAATGGATGACTCTGTCTTGCTCTTGAAGGATGATTTCTTTTGTTTCCCTAATTGGCAGGCATCACACAGTCCATCTTTGATAAATTCCAATTGAGGGATTCCTCTAGCAAGATCCTTTCTTACCAAGTCATTCATAACTTTAAAATTCAAATGTGAAAGCTTCTTATGCCATAGCCAACTCTCATCCTTACTTGCTTTGCTGAAGAGACAAGTAATGGATTCTGAGCATGCTGAATTGAAGTCAGCTATGTAAACATTTCCTCCTTTCAATACCACATTGTTGTCTTCCTTGGAAGAAACAACACAGGCTTCTTTTGTGAACCTTACTTCATAGTCTTTGTCACAAATCTGACTGATACTCAGCAAATTGTGCTTCAAACCTTCAACTAAGGCCACTTTTTCAATGATGACATTGTCTTTTGAAATCAAGCCATATCCCTTAGTATATCCTTTGCTGTCATCTCCAAAGGTAATTCTAGGGCCAGCTCCTTCCTTGAACTCTGTGAGCAGGGTTGAATCTCCTATCATGTGCCTAGAGCATCCACTATCTAGCTACCATAGATTCCTTCTGTTTCCCTGATTGCTAGCTGAATTTGCTTCCTGCTCTACAGAATCAGCCATCAATGCAAGGTTGACATACTCAACATCATCATCAGAATGATTTCCATCAGCAGCCCAGTCATACTCTTGGGTCATGAATGCATTTCCTTTCTGCCTGAGAAGATCAAAATATTTCTTCTTGTAGTCAACAGCTTCAGTTGGCTTTCCCTTATTCTCAGATCTGGGCTTCCTGTATTCACTTATCATGTGACCAGCAATTCCACAATTGTAGCATTTAATTTTGGATTTATCCACAAATTTGCTTGTGGAATAATCCTTGTTAAATGGCTTGGCCACCCCAGAGTATCTCTTGAATTTCAGCTTAGAGAATCTCCTAGACAGAAAGGCTAAGTGCTCATTTATCTCATCCAATTTATCCTGCTGAAGGACATTCAATTCTTCAGACACCTTTTCCTTGCTCCTGCTTGATTCTGCTCTACCTTTACAAACCTCCCTGTTTGGTGTAGAACAAGCAGCTTCTGTCCTTTTCTCCTCCTTCTGCTCCAAGTTGGCAACAAGTGCAACTGACCCACTTTTCTTTTGGGACTTCTGAATCTCTTCTTTCTGCTCCATTTCCAGCTCATATGTCTTTAAAGTTCCTTAGAGCCTTTCGAGAGTAAATGTCTTGTACTCTTGAGTGTTTCTTAGAGAAATAGTCATTGGCTTCCATTCTTTGGGCAGTGATCTCAGAAATTTGAGATTAGAATATATCACTAGGTAGATTCTTCCATACAGTTTCAAGCCATTTAGTAGCTTTTGAAACCTACTAAATATGTCATTCAATGTTTCTCCACTCTTGAAATGGAAGTGCTCGTACTGTTGGATTAGTAGTTGCATCTTGTTTTCCCTCACATGTTCTGTTCCTTCACAAAGGGTTTGAACAGTGTCCCATACTTCCTTGGAGGTAGTACAGCTGATAACATTGTCAACCATGTCTGTTTCTAGACCATTGAACAGTAATTCATGGTCTTTTTGTCTTTGTGGACTTCTGCCATATCTTCAAGACTCCATTCAGAAACAGGTTTGGGAATGAGAGTGTCAGGCGCATCTTCAGCAAGGCCAACTCTTGCTGCAGTCTTCATCGGAACATGTGGACCTTTGTCAATGCAATCCACAAAACCCTCATCAATGGACAAGAGATGTAGACGCATTTTTACTTTCCAGTGAAAGTAATTCTCTCTATCAAGAACTGGTATCTTTACTCCATAATCCTTCTTAGACATGTTGGAAGTGTGTTGATCTTTAAACTTCAAATATGTTAGAAGCTTGCTCTGATACCAATTGTTATTCCCAGATTACACACTTGTATAATTGTAGAAGGGGGGGTTGAATACAATTCTTGATATTTATAAATTCCTGATAAGAACTCCAGAAATCTATAAGAAGATAATTGCTGTATAAAGATTAATGCACAAACACATATAAAATCAGGTAGTTAAATGCACCACCTGAAGCTTTTATTTGAAGAAAACTCTGTGATACAAATGTACACAGCTGCTGTTTTACAACTCTTTGCTTTCTAAGGATATTCAAGAAAACCTCACTAGTAGAAAACTGGTCTTTTACGTCGGTCAAATTGGTCTTTTACGTCGGTTAATTGGCGACGTATGGAGGGGCGACGTATAAAGTCACCTGTTTTTTACGTCGGTTAAAAAGCCGACGTATAAAGTCATAATATACGTCGCCAAAAAGCCGACGTATAATGCCATAAAAAGCCGACGTATAAAAAAGATAAAAGCCGACGTATAATCCAAAGAATACCGACGTATAATGCTGAAAAAGTCCAGTCGTATATTGTCTTAAAACCGACGTATATTGTCTGAAATACCGACGTATAATGTCAAAATTGACCGACGTATATTGCTATAAAGACCGACGTATAAAGTGTTAATACAACCGACGTATAAAGTGTTAATACAACCGACGTATAAAGTCGAATTACAACCGACGTATAAAGTCGAAATACAACCGACGTATAAAGTGTTAATACAACCGACGTATAAAGTCGAAATACAACCGACGTATAAAGTCGAAATACAACCGACGTATAAAGTGTTAATACAACCGACGTATAAAGTCGAAGAACCGACGTATAAAGTGTAAGAATAACCGACGTTTAAGTCTAAAAACCGACGTATAAAGTCTTAAAATGCCGACGTATAATGTTAACTAAATATCCATTTTCACCAAAATTCCTATTATTCAAACCAAAATAATAAATAGAAATTGCAACCCAAATTTCTCAAAAATGTGCTTAATTAAATTAAAACAAATATTATTACATAATTGATCCATAATATTTACAAATTTTTAATCCGAGTAACCATGTCATACATCTAATTCAACACAAGTGCTAATAACTATCATAAATCCAAAACATATAATATCCATTTTCCGATTGCTACAAGATTCATATCATACTCCGTCTTTCCAGCACCTGCAAAAATTATGTGTTCGAACTTGTTAGCACAAAGTACATATAATATAAAATACATGTAAAAAATTCTTGAAAACGAATAGTTTTTTTAACTTAAAGAGTCGTGCATGTACCCGTTCACATATATTCACGAGTAATATAATCTGCCCAAATATCTCGAATTTCTTCAATTTGCTGGTTTGTGTATCTTTTTCCAAGACCCTACATGTCAATTCAAAGAATTGTTAACTTTATATGCAAGTAATATTTTTTCTAATATCTACATAATTCCATTTCAGATAGTTCGTACCTCTGTCCACTTAACTTTAGGATCTTTACGAGATAACATAACTATGTCATACATATATCTCATCACAAAATAACCACATTCTGTGCCTCCTTTTTGTTGAGGACACTACAAAACAAACTCAACATATTTAAAGTTGAGATAAAACAGAAAAAAAACTTTCAAGATCAAGCTATGTATTGAAATATACCTGAACAGCCTCATGGTACCAAAGTAGGTTATTTTGATTATTTTTCCTACCACCATATCTGGTATATACTTTATATGCCCTGCATGTTATAGAGTTAAAAATGTCAAAATATAAAAAAGGTTTTGAACTCTTTGAAAAGTAAATATATTTATTGTACTTTTCAAAATTTTAATTTTTTCATAGCTTACGTATTCCAAGGAGCCTTCACGTAAAGGTCTCGTTTTTGATTTAGTGGATCAAACACGTATACAGCACTTTCATGAACACAAAATAAAAGCAAGATCCAGTGGTCACTGCAATTTAAACATACTTAAAATAAAAAGTGTAGTTGTGTGTTTTGGATTCAATCATAGAACTTAACAAAAGCTTATGTTCTTACCTCTGAATGTATGGTGCTAGGATAAAACGTTTCTCCTTGGCATCTCTCATTACCTCAGACATGTATCTAGATGTATCATCTTGATGCTTAGATGCCAATGTTAATACAGATGGACACATGAATGCAAATGAATTATCTTCCAAATCCTTGCACAATTTATGAATGTACCTTTAATGTAATATGGATTCTGCACTGTTAGTTGTTATGAACAATCAATATAAAATTATGTCTTATAAAAAAATGAGGAAGAAATTGATGTCTTACATCATAAAAACCTGCAGAACCGATATATTAAGACAACTTAACCTCAAAAACTCATTGATATCTCCTGGGGTGACATATATTGGAATTTTATTACTTTCATGAAACTTGAACAACTCCAAGTTTTTAGCAACGACAATAGAAGAATCAGGAGGACTATTATCAACCAAGAAACGTAAAGTTCGGCATTTTTCACTTACTTTGTCCTCATTATGCAAAGATTGATTCTTGTGTGTTGCTGATTCTTTACTAACAGCCTTCTTTAGTATTTTCCGTTGAGCTATCTGGTGTCCTTTTTTCTTCTCAGGTTCCTAATTATAAACAAATTATGTTAAAACCATAATTTTCTCTAATTATCTATGAATTTTCAGGTTCGCAAGTTTGTAAAGCAGTTCGAATCTTGTAAAGATGCATGTGCAAACTATATGAATGAATTTGAATAGCATTAAAATTACCTGCCCCAAGATTACAAGATCCTTTGGCCACTCAACAAAGCTACCAGCTGCATTGCCTATAGTTTCATGTTCATCACAGGGCACTGGAAGTGGGGCAAGTTGAAATTCAACTACAACTTCATCCACACATACTTTCACATTACTTGCCGCAATTGGTTTGCCATGAATAAAATTTCCGCCCTCGCTATTCAATGGGAAAACTTGCCCTCTTGCTACAACAACCCTTCCTTTGTCATGATGTTTAAGACATAGACGACACAAGGTTGGAATCTGCATATTTCATCTTCTTGTTAAATGACCTTACTGTAAATTTGAGAATAAAGAATTGCAAAATCAGAGTAAAAAATTAGCATAGTCCTCTCCTGTCATCATGTTGCTACCAATTATTGTAAAAAAATAAATGAAACTCTTAACTAAGGCTTTCAAACCCAAATGTGCTTGTAGCAAGACAGAGCAAGCTCTTGTATGTACAGAATTCAATAAAATATGTAGTTTCACAAACGATATTATTCAGCGACATCTCCTATAAGAGAAACTTACTACTAAGAAATAATTTCCAAGATTTTTGGTCATAAGAGACATGAACAGTCAGCTGATAATGATCGATGGTCCATACTGGTGCACTAAAAAACAATATATCTGAAAACATTGATATCTAATCTATGTAATTAGATATAAGTTCTACAATTGTAGAAGAATAATTCAGTGGCGTCTACTTCCCGTTGTGATATTCTGAAAACAGACTCCTGAGCTCAAGTTATCTGCCAAAAAGGGGGGTATGTTGAACAATGAACACTGACTCTTTAATCGACAATTGAACCCCTAGAACTCAAGTTACCTCACAAATAGTGTATGGTGAACATGCAGCAAAGAAACATAACTTAAATAGCCATAATTGTCTTTATCTCTTTTACGAGTCTCTCTACATAAGCATTGTCATATCTCTAGATATGCATTGTGATACCTGGTCCTTTCATTGTTCGAGTATACATTTTGCTTACAGAACATGCATCAAAACGGAATAGCTTTCAAATACTTGAATCCCGACTCTTAGAATGGAATAGCTTTCAAATACTTGAATCCGGACTCTTAGAACTGAATTGATTTTAGACTCTTAGGACTTGCAATAAAATAGTATAATCTATTCAGAATAGCATAATTTCAGATATGTTCGTTAAAATTTTTGTGCATTTGTCTTTTTAGGAAGAAAGAAAACAGTTCGCTATGAGTACGTTGTATATTATTGGATCGAAAAATCTCAGATCTGAAGTTTATTAGATATGTGGTTTTGGCAAATATCTACAAGTGCTGCTACCATGTAAAGACCTATTGATCTACAAACCATTTGCCAGACATAGCTAATTTACACACTTGTGCAAACTCTTGAACAGAACCTCGTTGATACAAGGTCAATAAATCCTAGCTCAGCTAGCAATTAAAGAGAGAACATGGATATAAAATGTTACATAACTCAACCACCATCATCAGTTCATAAACCAGCAAGCATCACGGAAATTCTAATTCTGGAACAACAAATCTGAGATTAACTAGCAGGTGCATTCACAGGAATACAAGCAAGCAATCTTTGCATGACATAATTTGATATTAACAGATTTGCACAAAAGGGTAGCAACAGTATCCACTATTCTGCTGTTAATATTTTAGCAACAGTATCCACGTGAAATTGTGTACATCCATGTATGTCGATCCATTATATATTACTAAAAGAATGCAATAAAGGGCAAATTTGAGAGTTAGATAATTTAACAACAAGAAGATTTCATTATTTATGCTGAAAACCAAATTAAAAACATTTCGTATTTTTCTGGTTTTTATCACTACATTTATATCTTTTACTAAAATGTATTCTCATTACTTATTATAGTCTTGTTATATATCTTCTCATGTGTAATTAAATGGCAGAGATTCTCATGAAGAAAATTTCATGGGTGAGCAAAGTATACAGTACTAGATATTTCTATTCTTATTTTAATCATTAAAGTAATATGCTTCTTAAATAAAGTTATATATACTCTATAACTCCTGTTATTTAAAATTAAAATAACTAATGGAATTATTCAAACTCTAACTTCTGGTTGGATTTTGAATAAAGAGAGAAATATACAAATAAGTAGGCAACAGAGAAAAATGTCACCTTACTTGAAGAAAACAACAAAACTAGCTACAGCATTAATATTTTTAAGCACCAATATGAAGGAAATGAAGCTAATTGGATACGACCACAGATTTGTCACAATAGACCAAGGTGCTAGATGACCATTATTAGATTTATTTATCAAATTGTCTTTTTTGCTTTTTGTTCATAAAGTTGTGTTAAATTCATACATCTTGACTCTTGAGAATTTAGCCAATTAGACTTTGAGACTTTAATAAAACACTTGTTAATTGAATAACATTATTAAACTCATGAAATATTGAAGTATTGGACCGTTTGTGAACTTCCTTGAGCTTGCACTTAAATATGACTATGTTCCAGCAGGTCAATATATCTCTTAGCTCCTCTTGGTAGAGTACATTTTCATCAACTGTGATTCCTCAAAAGATATCACTCATCATAAGCTAAGAGATATGCAGCTAGGGGTGTTTCGACTGTTGATGAGAATGGGAATACAATTGAATCGATGGGTCTAGTAAGGTATAAATTACCCGGTTAAAGGTAATGTGTTACCCATTCCAATCAAACAAATTCTCTGACCAAACACCAATACATGAAAATGAGACTCTAATTCCCATTAAAAGGATCCATTAACCTTAAACGGTTATTTATAATACCCCATATGTTGTCTTGACCCTATAATAGCATTGATAGGTCATTATTCATATGTCGTAAATCGCAATTGTCTCACTATTTTCTCTCTATACACATCTCTGATACTACACATATTACACATGCACTTGCATACATACACATGAAGACAATTAAAATGTATCAAAAATAATACATCTCCTTGTATAAGAGTAAAATCCTAAAAATTAACAGTGCAAAATTCTATTAAGAAAACTAGTCAATAAAGGAAAAATATTATTATAATATTCCGATACCATAACTTAACATATTCAATAAAATCTATGAATAAAAAAACAATAAAACTTTGCAATATATTACAATTAGCTATATTCCTAAACAAAAAAAAAAAAAAAACTAATACAACTTAATATTTTATTTCCTTGCTCCTCATTAAACTTCTTTTAAATTAGACGATTCTTTTTGCAATGCATTATGAATCAATAAGTATCGACTAAGAGCACAAAGGCAATTAACTTCATGACTTCAAACATCAAACACAGCATTACTTTAACTCTTCTTATGTATGCCATTCATATAATGATTTCTACGAAATGAATTGCTCTATGCAAATGATTCATGGCAATCCTTCCAAGGGCAACATCTTACAATCCCGACAAATAACACACAAAGTTAATCATAAGCACAACAAACTGATTTCATATCAAGGGCAACATAATTGCAATCCCGATGCATAACATACATTATTACAATCGAAACTACTACCAACACACCAATGGTACAATAACAACACACCTTGTTTGCAGGATTAGAGAGATACAACGCCAGCAATTTGACGGCCTGGAGAGGCGTGGCGGTAGATGAATCAATCTCGCTAATCACAAGCTATACATACAACAAAAACAACAATATATACACAGATAAGATTAAAATCACGAAATTCAATTCATAGAATATGTGAATTGAGCGATGTAGAGAGAGAGAGAGAGAGAGAGAGAGAGAGAGAGAGAAGGAGAGGGAGAGAGAGATTAAGCAAGAGAGAGGAGCAGTAATTCAGGATAGGGTGGAGTCGTTACCGGTGTTGTTTCAGTGGTGGTGTTGTTGAAGCCGGCGGTGGTGTTGTTTCAATTAGCTCTGAGTCGTATTTGGGGAAACGTAGAGTTTAATTTGGGGACACTATCTTGTTTAATTTTTTATTTTAACATAAAAGTCTTATACGTCGGCATTTTGTTAACCGACGTATAAGAAGAACTTTATACGTCGCCTGCTATCAAACCGACGTAAAAAATGTATATCTTATATGTCGCCTAATAAAGTCGACGTAAAAAGTGAATCTTATACGTCGCCTTAAACTAAGCCGACGTATATAAGTATTTTATACGTCGCCTTTATGCGGAACCGACGTATAAGATATCTAGAAAAACAAATATACGTCGCCTTTTTGCGGAACCGACGTATAAAGGTAGAATATACGTCGCCTTTATGCGGAACCGACGTATATTAGGCGACGTAAAAGACCAGTTTTCTACCAATGCCTTAAGCAAATGTATCTGTTTTCTTAGCTTCTAAAGGGTTGCTACACTTGGTTATATATCCCAAGTTTACAATTACTACAAGAATAAGATAATACTAATCTAATTCAAGTTGACTTGCTACTTCACTCCAAATACACATGTAGCCGAAAGGTTGTCCTTGTGAACAGACATGTCCCCTGCACCTTTCTTGTATTCATAGTGTAAATGGAATGCTTCTTTCTTCTGCGTTTCCAAAGTATGGCTGCCATACTGCTTTTTGTATCTACTATCAACCCATGTGATCTATCAGTCAAACCTGTCTTTATCAACTACTAATCCCCAGCTAGCATAGAAGAAAGTGTTAATGCTTATCCGTTGACATTGTACACTGTCATCCGTTGATAATAGATTGAGCTGTATCCGTTGATATTGTAGATTTGAGCTGTATCCGTTGATAGAGTTCTGTCTTTATCCGTTGATACACTTTCACTTAAACAGAATTACATAGCATAGCTTATTTACAATTGGCTACCTTATTCTGCCTATCCATTGATGGTCAACATGACTGTGGATAAAAACACTATCAATTGATAACATAGAGATACTGCAATATGCTACAAAACCTCATCCGTTGATGAGCTACCTGTCAACGGATAGAGTTATAATTCCTCATCCGTTGATAGTTACAAAACATGACTTATACAATTTGAATGATTGTGAAGTTATTATCAAATACAACATATTCCTAACAAGTCCTCCACCTGCCTATCAGTCGTATTTAGACTCCACTTCCAAGTTCTACTTCATCTTTTCCAAGCTTTACAACTGGACACGTGTTGAGTTGTATGCATTCGTAACATACACATCACCTTGAAACAATACCGCACTATCAGTAATTTTTATCAAAATATACCCAAGGTATATTGATGACAACGGCAGAATAGAAGATGTGGTAGTTGTACCCATTTACTGTAACGGCACCCAGACCCTCTATATATTCTACCCTTTCCCTGGTTTCTCTACTCAAACCCTTTTCTTTCCAACTCTGAGATGGCTTTCCACTGAATACCACCCCCACCTCCTACCCTCAAAATCAATGTGCATGGGACCTTCTCCCACACGCCGAGGCCAAACGGAAACGATTCAGGCATCGGGGCCATTTACAGAAATTCCCAGGGCAAACTCGAACTTCTGTAAGAAATTGACTAACTATCGTTTGCATATTGGATGATAATAATTTTATGATGAAAAATGTTTACAAAATAAACCATTTGTCAAAATAAAATAAAAACAAAAATACCATTATACGTATATACTGTAATATTGATTCTTAAATGCACTAACCTCGATTATGAAGGGGATAAAAGTGAATTCTATGACATGCTTACATATTACAGATACACTCGTAGTAATCCCGTATACATACAAACATACTGACATCTAGGGGTGAGCAAAATTTTCCAAACCCGCCCAAACCGTCCAATCCAAACCGCCCAAACCAGAATTTACGGTTTTGTAACGGTTCGGGTTGGTAACGGTTTCGATTTTTTAAAAACCGAAAAATAATGGATGGGTTCGGTTTGCCTTGTTAACCCAACCAATATAACCCGTTTCACCCGAATATATAATAACATATATTAATTAATTTTTATTATTATTTAAGAAATATAATTCAAATTAATAATTAACATATAATTATATAAAAAGGAAAAAAATGTGCTTACAAGTTACAATATCACTTATGTAAACTTATTACTTATTGATTGGTTATTGAAAACTTATTACTTATTGGTTGGTATAAACTTGGAAAACTCTTGCGATATGCTGGAGTTTCTTTTATAGTAACTTGGACAGAAGTTTAAGAATTTACCATAAATTAAAACTAAGATGCTTGTACAGTTCAAGAATCTATCATAAGCATGTCTGTGTTGAAAGAATCTATCATAATCATGCTTCATGATTCTGAGTTCTAATGTTTGTTTTATAATTTTTTTTGTTAATGTTTCAGTTCTAATGCATCATGATTCTGAGTTCTAAAGTTTGTTTTATAATTTTTTCTGAATGGTGATGTATGATTATATTTTATGAGATTTTGTACGTTATTTTGCTAGTCCGTAAGACTTTGTAACTTAATTACCAGATTTTGATGATATTTTGTGATGTCAGTCCATTGATGCATTGGACAATTGTGTTGATTAATTTTTTGCAAGTTTATTTTTTTTTAAGTGGTTTAAAACCCAACCCGCCCAAACCAAACCGTTATAATTTGGACGGGTTTTTTTAGTACTAACGGTAACGGTTATGGTAACGGGTTGTTAAATTCCAAAACCGTAAAATATGGGTTGGGTGGTTTAGTCCGTTCAACCCGACCAACCCGACCATTGCTCACCCCTACTGACATCGCACATAAAAACACAAAAGGTAATTATAGGAAAAGTATACTATACAATGGGTGTGTTTGGGGGAACTTATTTACAGAATAAGTCAACTTATTTTAAGACAAAGTTAGAGATTCCTAACTTTCCAACTTATTTTCCAACTTATTTTTGCAACTTATTAAATCTCAAACATACATTAAATACTTGTACAAAAAAAGATTATTAAAATATAAAATTTTTACCCGAAAATAAGTCAATAAGTTCATAAAAAAAGGAGAGCCAAACACCCCCAATCTTTTGCTTTGGATTCTCATTCTCCCTCTTGCATGTTTATTTTTTTTGTCAAAGAACAAAAGCGCGCACATAAATGATCTCATGCATTATATATAAATCAATTTAATTTTCTTTAATTCCACATGGATAAACTCTGGTATGTATACTGTAAACAAGTTACTAACAAATTTATTTACAGATCAACTTCTTACAAATGTTTGGGTTAAAATAGAAACGACTCTCGAAAATGCTGTTTGTTTGTAGGGGCATGCAATGCTTATCGAAAACGGTCTTCCTATTTTTATTTTTAGAATAGGGACATGTTTTTTGTACATTTTATATTTTTAAGACTTTGTTTTAAGCTGATGTACAATTATGTTTAATTTTGTTTGCTTTGGCTCATACATTCTTATATTTATAAGAAAAATTATTATCTATTATATATCAAATACAATACCAAGGGGATTTATTGAGCATTTAATTCATGGACTATTTTGCACTTATCTTTACTATATGTTTTTTAGGATTATTTTGATTTTTTAAAATTAACATACTTAGTACATACACAAATATCATACATACATACATGCATACATTTATGTTAGGTAAATGGCCAAAATCATCACTGTACTATTCGAAAACTTTCACTTGGGTCACCAGCCCAAAAAAGCTTTTATACGAATTACTAAACTCAATATAACTTTCAATCGGGTAATTGTACATTAAAAATATTTCACTGCCGTTAATTTTTCGTTAACTTAACGGAAGTCTGTTAAATTTTTACACCTTAGCTCCCAAATAGTTACACCTCAGCACCATATCATCATCCATGTCATTTATCTAAAATATAATATATTATTTATTTAATAAAAAAGAAAAATAGTAAAACATATAAAAATCTTGAACACAATCTCACCCCCTAACTCCTGCTGCATCCCCCCCTTTTTATCCCCCTCCCGCAGCCGCTGTTTACCACTTCGCCGGACTTTCAACCTACAGTCCACCATCCTCTCTCCTAACTCCCAAACACATCTCCTACCTCCCATGTCATTCAAACCCACCACCGTTCACCCCTTCGACCTCGCACCCACAACCTCCATCCGCACCTACACCTCCCAACACTCCGTTCGTCCCTCCAACTCCACCTTCTGCAAATCGGTGACTGGTACCGCCCATCTCCCTTCAACCCACCAACCGCACCAACCACCACCGCTCATCAGCTTCAACCCGCAACAATCACCGCGCCGCCTGCAACCTCCAACGCCAATCACCACCCCATTTCCTTCAACACCGCCGCCCTTCTTCTCCCTTCACCACCAATCTCTCCTTCTCACTCCCATCCGCAATTCCCTCCAACCGTAGCCACCCATTTCTTTCCACTTACCCCTTTCGCCATCAACACTCATCTCCTCCTCCCTCACCCTTTCTCCATTTTCTTCACCTACGACCAATACCACAACGCCGTTAGCCCCTCCGCCACCAAAGATCGAACCCGAACAAAGCCCCAAATTTTGAAATCATATAAAACTCGAATTATAGACTATGGGCATGTAGATAATCGATTGCCCGTTAATTTTGTTATTAAAACTTTGATTTTGGACAACAAAATCATTAAGAAACTAAGGTTTTTAATTACAAAAATGTAGAAGAAGAAAGAAACAGAGAGTTGAGAGAGACATACAGGAGAAACGAGAGAGAAAAGTAAGAAAAGGAAAATGAAAAGTGAAAGGCATATGACACATCCTATTTGTAGTTCGAGAATCCTAATAAACTTAAACCAAATTGTAATTAGTAAATAATATTTTTAACTCTCACAGGAATCAAAGAAAGTTTTATCTGTCAGAAGAAAGAAGAAAGTCAATCTATAGTTTTGATGTTTTACACTGGAAGAAGATTCAGTTAGCTGATCAAGCCTCAATATAGCGTTGGAGCAAGTGGATTCATTTAGAGTGACAGATGACAGCATAAGTATAGATAGTGTGAAGAATTATCAAGAGAGTTAATAATTGATATGGACCACAACCTTAAAGTCAAGAATGAAGAACAGTAATTGAAGTTAGTCGTTCATGAACCAGACAGTACATCGAGCGTCAACAAAAAAAATCAGTGAAAGTTCTTCATACTTTACAGTGGTTCAAAAAGAAGTTAGTGATATCAAGAATTAATAATAATTTTTATTATTAATTAACTATATTACTAGTTAATTTTTTAATAAATTAATTATCAAGTTAATTAATTTTAGAATTATTGATTAATATGAAGAAAAAAAAAGGTAGAAAAGGTTGGATACTATTTCTGAAAGCTATACTATCACCAGGGATTGAAAGCTGCATACTATTATGGTGATACTATTGCTAGGATACTATTTCTGGAAATTTATAGATACTATTACAGATCAGTAATAGTATGCTATACTATTACCGAAGCAATTCAAGCCATACTATTTCCCAGCAGTTATACTATCACCGAGCTATTTAAGCTATACTATCACTACACCACAGAATGGATATAGCAGCGGGTCAAATATGTTGCAATATGCCATATATTCGTTGCAATAGGGTCTACGGCAACGATTATGAAAAAAATCAGGCGTAAGGTTTGCTCTGGTTGCCATAGGGCCCTTATGGCAACGAATTTAGTACCATATTGCAACGTTGTATTATCGTTACAATTAGGGTATATGGCAACGATTTACTGGCTATAGCAACATGTTTAACACCATTGCAATATCTTGGAGGACATATGGCTTAATTTTTGTAACGATTTTTGTGTGTGTTAATTGTTGCAATACATGGACTCAGGTAACCTAAGGCAACATATATATGCCCAATTGCAATGTATCAAATTTTTTAAAGAATATGACGTATATAGCAACATTTAAGTTACTATTGCAACACTGAATCAAAAAATTGGCATGACCTTTATATTTCATAAACATCCACCAATTTTAATTGGTATATCAAAACAACAAACCGACCAAGCAGTATATATTACAACATCAATACACAAATCACTCCAACTAAGTTCAGGAAAATGAACAAGTTCAAGCAAAATAACTAAGTTCAAGTGATATAATCTAACTTAGTAATACATAGACCAAATTCTTAGTTAAACATTATATAAACTTGAGTCGCTTCCTCCTTCTCTTGCTCTTCATCTGCATTTGTCTCTTCTCCATCCTCGATAAAAATAGTAGCACATAATTCTTTTACATTGATATTCAACGATGGATTCTTCTGTGCCATTTTTCCAAGAATTATAACTTCAAATAAAAACATAGCACACAAATCAACTCTAAGTCAAATTAGTGACTTTCACCACTCCAGAATTTGGGCCAAAGAATCATGAAGCTCGGGTAGGTGAACAAGAACATGTTGTTCATGACGTTACGAGCATCATTGTATGCATCCTGGAACAAATAAATGAACGTAATAAGACTCAAACAAATATACGTTAAAATTAATAAGCCAACATTACCTTGTATCCTACTCAGGCAGTTAAGATGGTGTCTACTTAGGCAGTTAAGAAATGCCTTGCCATTTGAACTAGTAAAGGAAAAAAACCTGCCTTGCCATTTTGAAGCTTTGAGCTTGTCACCTTCATAAGCCCATTCTTCCCCCCACCATTTTGTCCTTGTATGGTTTTAAATTGATCGGGTCTTTAAAATTTACTTGATGCTACATATACATTCTCCCAACCAAGCTCTTTTCCCTTGTCTCCTCCCCCTCTGCCCACCTCTTTCCATTTATGGCCAGGTATATGAGAAAAAACAATTAACTTGGCTACTTCAAATTTTAATACCTGAGACATTATTATTGGGCCACCTTGAGATTCATAAAGCCTTTCTACTTTCATCATATTCACTATCTTTGTTGTAAATTTTTGCATAGCACTCTTCGTGACACCAATTAAAGGCCAACGTTAGTTCAAGCACAAAAAACTAGTATAATGCAGAAATAAGATAGCAGTCAGAATGAGAAGTGCAAACCTTAAAAGGTCCATTCAGCACAAGCATAGGTACCAATCCTGAGATGAACATAGAGACCAGCTTGCTTCACTAGCTTTATGAATTTCACCAGGTCATATATGTCCTCAAAATAATTCTACACATATTAAAGGACAAGAGGTAGAATCCTTTGTAATTAAGAATCAAGATACCACACATATTAAAGGAAGGAGAACCTTGAAGTTATTTGGTATAATGTTTCTGACTAGTCAAGCTTCTGTTCAAAGTACTGTTGCATCAGAGTCCACTCTGAATCAGAAGCCCACTGTTTTAAACAATTAACAATTCAACATGATAAAGCATGGTGTATTAATCAATCATAGATAGTTCGATTATCAGTCACACGTAAATACTCACACCAAACTCATGGTGCATAAAGACCAGCTTTATTTATTTGACTCAACAAAATAGGGGTACTTGAAACTATCTGGTGTGCACAAGTAGTGCATGAATTTCTCAAGGAAGTATTTAATTTCAATAAATTCTGGCCGATCTGCAGGGTCTTCTGCCCAACAGGACACCAGGAGGGGCACTATCTCCTTTGGAATGTTATCAGTGCTAGGCCTCTTGTTCTGGGAGAAAAGGGAGCAGAAACGTCAAATCCATTGCAATGAATTAAAGGACAGTCAACTATTACAAAGTTTGGTTAGTAGAATTACCAAGTTAAATTGTCTGATCTTTGAAAAGGGCACACATATTTACCATTAGATTTTATATTATTGAATACGGATATGTCATTAAGGCATTGTATGTGGCCATTGAACAAAATTTCATAAATTACTTACTTGAGTTAAAGCAGCATATGCTGCTGTCATGCAGGACCTTCATTTAAATGGAGTTGTGTTTGTCAGCAGCTCCCACAAAACCAATGAGAAGCTGTAGAAGTGACAGTGACAAAAACAAAAAACCTTAACATCTAAACACAACAAAAATGATTAGCAACCTCAAACACAGCAAAAAACCTTAACATCTAAAGTGCAGTGGCAGTAGACAAAATTGCAAGACCAACCCAGAGAAGAGATCTAAAGTGATAGTTTAAATAGTAACGAGGAAGTGGGAACTAATTACTGATAAAGTGGCATCATTCAAACTAGCTAACTCTGTAAAAACAACCGAAACAACTGCATGCAAGGATATTGAAGGAAGCCCTTTATCAAATTTTGCAGAGCTTTTAGACAGTACATCTAGGTCTGCAGAAACAATAAGCACCCTTTGTGTAGTTAGCATCCCTGTAACAGATCCCCTGAGAGTTTCTTGCCACTGAATCTGAAAGCAAATTAATAGTATATTTAGTATGCTAATTCTAACAATTTAAAATGAGTAAAATGAAGATTAAAAGTATTCCCTGGTAGGCTAAAACTAATGTTGAGTGCATTTATAAAGAAACCTAACCGATAAATAATAGACATGACTACATTAAAGGAACCTAACCCGTAAGATCAGGAATGATGAGTGCATATAAGAACTGCCTTGAGATCTCCAATTCAGAAGTACTAACTCATCAACTTGTGCCATCTCCAATGCCGGCAAATAATAATATACAAAGAAAATGTTATTTAGAGCATAGTTTATCCAAATGTTATATCATCCAAGTAACATGGGGACACATTGGTTGTTTCTATTATTCATTACAAGTACATAATTAAACAAGTACCGCAATGGGAAGTAGAAAAATGGAAAGGCCAAAGTAAAGAGTCAGTAAATTAAGTTTGTATTCCCTACCTGACAGCGAAGGCCAAAGCACTATATTGAAAGAGCAAGTTGCCTTGTAGATTCCTTTCAATTTATGACGTTCAAACATGTTACTAAATTCAAGGATTTTACAAATTTACTTTTAAGAATAAGAATATCAACCTTAAGAATAATGGACTGCATGAGACACTGAGCAGCGATACAAGTCATTGCCTCATTGCAGCTCCTAGAAGTAGAGTAAATGTTACTATTAATTAAGCAGTTAACATATATCTGACAATAGACGCCCTAAAAACTGGGTTTAACAATAATATTTGCAGTTCAGCACACAAAGCATTACAATTAAGGTGATCAAGGATACGGAATGAAAAAAGATGAAAGTACCTTGACCTGTGAACGCGACTGGATATCATTGTCAGTACTCACATAATTCATTAAAATTAAGTACCTTCACCTGTGAAGCCAGTATAATTCATCTCGTCACAATATCATCTCAAATTCATCTAAATTATAGCATTCTATCATCTCGTCATAATATCATCTCAAATCCATTATTCAGTTTGTTACTCTTAAATTATAAGAATAATATTGATAAGATTCCTTATGAACTATCAATTCACAAATTCAGTCTGTTACTATTAAAATGGTAAGTATAATATTTGACAAGATTCCTTACGAAATTGTCATTCACATATCGTGAATATTTTGGGTTATTAGAATGCGTAATAAAATGATACATACCTCAATGAATCGCCCATTAGATATCAACCTCTCCCCTATATCATAGTACATATATGTAGCAACAGAAGTTGAACCACTGGAAAGAGGAACCTAAACAAAGGTAGAAAACAAAATATAAATCCATAATTATAATACATCTAATTTTACATGAACAACTCTAAATAGTGTTAACAAAGCCTTACACTTGAAAGGAGATTAGACACGTCCTGCTTAATTCCACCAATGGTGATTTCTGATTGAAAACTTAAATGATGATGTGAACCCAGTGATACTTATAATGGAACCTTGCTGGAGGACATACTTGTTCCAGGAGACGATGGTTGCAAGGGCTTTTAGAGCAAATATAGGAACAATACCTTATCAATATCTAGCAAATTCTATTTTTCCATGTCTTCAAGCAATTCTATGCATTCCACTAACCTGTATCCGAAACTCAATCAAGTGAATTTCAAAACCATCAAGTTGACCCTAAAAGAGGGATATATGAATGAAATATGCACCAATCAGTGAACGGCTAATTTACCAGTTACCCACAAAAACAAAGCATAGATTTAACAAACTGAAGCCCAAACGCAGAAAGAAAACACAAACACAAACTCAATACAAAAAAACTTAGATTTTAAAATTCCCAAATTAAAGCCCTAATTAATATAAACACATAAATCCTAATTAACAAGCACAAACATGAATATATAAGAACTCAAATTAAATAAAAATTAAAATGTTAGAGACAGAGATATATACACAGAGAGATATAAAGATACACGGAGAGAAATAGAGTGAGAGAGATAGAGATATATACACAGAGAGATAGAGATAACACAAAACAAAAACCCAATTAATCTCCAATTATAACATAAACCCCAATTAATTGATGTATGCAAAATTGATTAAGGAACATACCTTGTTTGAGCTTGAGTGTTCATCGAGTTTGAATCTTCGAACTTGGAACCCTAATTTGAAGTTCGCCTTTTTCTCCTCTTTATCCTCTTCACTCTTTCAATGTATTTTTCTTTGTTTTTGTGCATGCGTGTTTGTTTTTGGTGTATTATTTTGCTTTTCTTTTTCTTTTATTTAGTAATCCCGCTTGTTTTTATGAGCCAGGAAGAAAAAATTTACAAAGCCCGCTTCTTTTTCATGAGCCCGCCAATATTTTTTGATCCAAAATTCTGGCTCAACAGTTTCTAATATTGTTGCCACGCTTTTCAAAATCGTTACAATATCTTTGAACTTGTAAAAACTTTTGAGGAAATAGCAACGATTTTTAAATTTTTTTTTCATTGTTGGTTGCAAAATCCAATCTATGGTGTAGTGTATCTCCGAGGGACATCATACTATCACCGAGGGTTTGTGTATACTATCACCGACAGATATGTGTACTATTACATGGGTTTGTGCATACTATTACAACAGCTGTCATACTATTACAAGGGAATGAAGATACTATCTCTAGCACTAGGTTATACTATTTCCCAGGGTTAAAAGGTGTTAAAAAGGAAGCAGTGGTTGTTGACTATAAAAGAAAAGACATGGACACAGACAGAAAGACGAGAGACAGAAAGAAAAAAGATCAAGCTACAACATTGAATACCCATCTTTACTTCTCATCTGCTAGACTTTTTTTTTTGAGGAATCATCTGCTAGACTTTAATTTTCACAATAAATTTAGTTCAAGCCCTTTGTAATATTTGATCCGATAGAACTTGTTTATTGATCACTCTCTTGATACTAGCGAATTAATTTTCCTAGTTCTTATCTCGATTTTTATTAACTAAATTAGAAAAGTTCATGTCTAATTTTCTAATTAGTTTTTATTACATGATAATACTCTGTACTGAATTTGTAACAACCGTCAAGTTTAATATATCGTTATATTTAACTTGAATTTTGTTTCAATTGATTCCGCACAAATTTGTCTAAACTAAATTTTATTTAACAGATAAATTTTGATAAAAAGTATAAGATTGTATTCAACCCCCCCTTCTACAATCTTAACGGACCTAACAATTGGTATCAGAGCCGTTTGATTGATATACAAATCAAGATCCTATCTTTATTCATTCAAAAATCATGCTCGAATTTTTAACTCATTTAAAAATTCATCATGACTTCGAAAGCCATTGTGAAGATACCTATCTTTGACAAAGATAATTATGATATGTGGAAGAGTAAGATGAAGTTGTTTCTGGATGTTACAAATCCCAAATATTTGGGTGTTTTGAAAGAAGGACCTAAAATTCCTTTGGTCTATGAAACAGAAGTTGTTGTTGAAGGAAAAGTTGTAACTCCTGGTAGAGCCTATGAAAAGGACCCTGCTTCATATACTCTTGATGAAAAAAAGGATGATGGACTGGATAAAAATTTAAGACTCATCCTAATAGATTCCATGGATGTTTTAATGTATAGCCATGTGATGAATTGTAACACTACTAAACACATGTGGTAAACTATTGAAACCATCAATGAAGGAACGGATGAAGTCAGGGAGAACAGAATCGAGATCCTAACCTCTGAATATGAACATTTTAGATCTGGCCCTAATGAAGGCATTCAAGAAGTGTTTGAAAGGTATAATAAAATAATCAACAACTTGCAAATCCATGGCAAGTACTATACACAGAAGGAGATTAATCGGAAGTTCTTACTGACTATGCCTATTCACCTAGAACACAGGATCACTGCCATTAGAGAATCCAGAGACATGAGTGCAACCACTCTTGAAAGACTCTTCGGTGTTTTGAAAACCTATGAACTGGAGCAAGCTCAACAGAAAGAGATTTATGGTAAAGGTAAAGTTGCAAACACATCTACATCCTTAGTTGTTGAGACTCCATGGGAAATGGAAGCTAAGGTTGTTCGACCTTACAGCAATGACAAGGAACAGCTTGAAGTTGAAGTTGGTTAGACACCTGCTACTCAAGATGGTGGAGAGTTTTATTCCTTAGAAGAACTGGATCAGTTGGAGGAGGA
This sequence comes from Saposhnikovia divaricata, assembly GCA_036435485.1. Classification (NCBI taxonomy): domain Eukaryota; kingdom Viridiplantae; phylum Streptophyta; class Magnoliopsida; order Apiales; family Apiaceae; genus Saposhnikovia; species Saposhnikovia divaricata. Next base: position 67,383,158 of record CM071598.1, read on the forward strand.
ATCCATGGCTATGATGGTGAGACAGTTCAGTAACTTTAGATTTCGAAGGAATCCCAAGTTCAGATTTAAATCTAATAGCAATAGATTCCAGAAAGGAGGTTCTTTATCCTCTGGTAGCAAGACTGGTTATAAAACTGGAACTATTGATAGAAGCAAGGTTAGGTGCTTCAACTGTAATGAACTTGGACATTTTGCCACTGAGTGTCAAAGACCCAAACAGAGTCAAGGGAAGGATTATGCCACTGAAAAGAAAAAGACTAGTAAGGCCTATGTGGCTACTGGTAAAAGCTAGGATGACACAGACAGTGAAGATGAAGAAGTTGGTAATCTTGCGCTGATGGCAAATTCTAACAATTCCAATGGTTCCAATGGTTCTACCTCACAGGTAAAATTTACTGATGCTGAAATAATACATCATCTTGGTAGAACTTTGGAATGTGCAAGAAGTGAAAATGCTAGAATAAATATGTTAAACACTGAGCTTAAAAATCAAGTGCTAGAACTGCAAAATGTGCACAACTGTCAGGACAAGCAAAGAAAGGAAATAAAACTACTAAATAAAAGGAGAAGTCCTTATTGGAAGTAGTGTCTAAACAACTTGCTAAAATCAGTGAACTTGAAGGTTTCGACTTACTTTAATTCTTGTAAAGAATCTAAAGAGTTTTTCAACAGACAAGCTGTCGAGCAAACCGTAGGGATAGGGTTTGGTTACAACGAAGCTGTTGGAATGTTAGGCATAAATACACTTAATCCTGTTAGTGCAAAAGAGAGGGGAATACCACATGCACTTAAAAATATTAAGGATCCTCTCTTTAAGAAGTCCATTGCAGAACCTCCAAACTTCACTTCTATCATTATTTAGGAGGAGATGAGAACTGAGGACATTGCCAATGCAAATGTCTGTTCTAAACTAGATATGCATAAGGTGCCAGTCAAGGTTGTTAATTCAACTAGTTTGTTGAAGACTGGACTAAGTTGTAAAAATGTGAACAATAACAACAGGTCTACCATGCCAACCATGCCTATTATTGATTACACTCATAAAGCATGTAGTGTTGTGAATTGCATGTCTTGTGCTTTTAGTGTCATGTCTGAATACTTTAACAGTCTGCATGCAACAAGGTATATGAGTACTCCAAGGCAATATATGAATAATAGGAAGCATGTTAGACCCAGGACTGCTAGTACATCTAATCCTAGTTCAAGGACTTCAAGTCCTCCTAAGGTTATGGTAAAGACATGGATACCCAAGCTAAAACCAAAGAATGTTAAAGCTTTTTACAGGGTTAAGTGTCCAGTCTCTACTGAAGATGTTGTTGTTAAGATTAAGAATGTTGTTTTGCCTGATAAAGGCCAATTCTTCAAATACTCTAGACCCAATCAAATTTGGGTTCCAAAGAAAGTCTAACCAATTTGTCATTGTTGGGTGTGGAATAGGTTGATCGTGTTATTTGGATTTTAGACAGTGGATGTTCAAGGCATATGACCAGAGATAGAGCCCTACTAACAAATGTGGTGGAGAAAGCCGGCCCAGTGGTTACCTTTGGAGATAAAAGCAAAGGTAAAACTGATGGATATGGTAGACTAGAAGCTGGAAATGTTATCATTGATGAAGTGTCTTTTATGAAAGGACTTGAACATAATCTGCTAAGTATCATTCAATTCTGTGACAAGGGATATGAAGCTTTATTTAACAAAAAGAATTGCCTGATCTCTCACAAGAGACATGAACAGCCTGCACTTATTGTAGTTAGAAAAGGAAATTTGTATGTAGCCAACATGAACTCTGGAAGCACTGAAGAAATCACATGCTTCTATTCAAAAACATCTACAAATGACAGTTGGCTATGGCACAAGAAACTTTCTCACCTAAATTTCAAAACAATGAACTCTCTAGTTAAAAGAGAATTGGTGAGAGGGTTGCCTTCTATGGAATTCACTCAGGAAGGACTCTATGATGCCTGTCAAAAAGGGAAGTTGAAAACAGCAACTCACGGGAGCACTGACACATCATCAATAACTGAACCTATGCAACTACTGCACATGGATCTTTTTGGTCCAGTTAATGCGATGTCTATGTCGAAGAAAAGGTATGCTCTCGTGATTGTTGATGACTACTCAAAGTACACTTGGGTCCTGTTCCTAAATTCCAAAGATGAGACTCCACAATTGGTGATTGATCACATCAAGTTGATAGAGCTAGATTCAAAACATCCAGTAAGATCAATAAGGTCAGACAACGGAACTGGATTCAAGAATTCAGTTCTAAATGACTTTTGTGCTGAAAAGGGAATAACAAGACAATATTCAGCTCCAAGAACTCCTCGGAAAAATGGGGTAGTAGAAAGAAAGAATAGAACCTTGATTGAAGCTGCACGTACAATGCTAAGTGAATCAAGGCTTTCTTTTATATTTTTGGGCTGAAGCTGTCAACACTGCGTGTTATACCCAGAATCGAACTCTAATCAACAAAGATTTAATGAAGATACCTTATGAAATAATGAATGAAAAGAAACCAACACTCAAATACTTTCATGTATTTGGAGCAAAATGTTTTGTGCTTAAGGAAGGAGATGATCGTGGTGGAAAATTCGAGGCCAAAACACATGAAGCAATTTTCATTGGTTATTCAAGAAGAGCTTATAAGGTGTATATAATTGATCGATAGAAAATGCTTGAAAGTGTCAATTTAAAATTTGATGACACTAAACTCCCCAGTATCCAAACAGAAGATCCGTCTGAAAAGTTATCTTTTGATGAAATGTTAGATTCAGATTCAGATGATGACAATCCACCTGATGTTGTTGATAATGATAACAATAATGATGATAATGATCAGAGTGGTGGTGGTGGAAATAATGACAACATTGGAGATACCCCTGACACTCCTGAACAATCATCAAGTCAACCTGGCAACAACTCAGGAGGAGACAATGAAGGATCAACTAGTCATACTCAACATCATGATGAAGAACAAGGTGAATCATTAAGATCTAATCTTCCCAGACAGACTTTTTGGAATAGAGCTCACCCCTTTGAGCTAATCCTTGGTGATCCGGATGTTGGTGTGAAAACTAGAAGAGCTTATCAGAATCAATGCAATTGTTCAGGGTTTCTGTCTGAAATGGAACCCAAGAAAACTGAGGAAGATCTTTCTGATCAGTTTGGGTACTTGCAATGCAAGATGAACTCAATCAATTTAAACAACAAGAAGTATGGAAGCTGGTACCCAGACCTAAGGACAAGAAAGTGGTTGATACTAGGTGGGTATTCAGAAATAAAGTAGATGAAGATGGCACTGTGACTAGAAACAAAGCAAGACTGGTTGCTAAAGGTTACTCCCAAGCTGAATGAATTGATTATGATGAAACCTATGCACCAGCGGCAAGACTTGAGGCTTTCAGAATATTCTTGGCATTTGCAGCATTCTCAAACTTTAAGGTTTATCAAATGGATGTCAAGAGTGCTTTTCTGAATGGTAAGCTAGATGAAGAAGTTTATGTAGAACAGCCCCCTGGCTTTGAAGATCCAGATCTTTTGGACTATGTCTACTTTCTCTTCAAGGCTATCTATGGTCTTAAGCAAGCGCCAAGAAAATGGTATGACACCCTTTCTGAATTCTTACTTGAAAATGGTTTTGTTAGAGGTGTCATAGACAAAACTCTCTTTACAAATAAACATAAGAATGATACTATACTAGTCCAAGTCTATGTGGGCGATATGATATTTTGGTCTACTAATGATCTCTTGTGCAAGAAATTTGCTAAGTTAATGCAGGGTAAATTTGAGATGAACCTGATGGGTGAACTGAAGTTCTTTCTTGGATTAAAAGTAAGTCAAAGGACAGATGGAATACTTATTTATCAATCCAAGTATGTCAAAGAGCTCCTCAAGAAATATCAAATGGAGGACTCATATTCAGCAAGAACACCATCATCTACAGCTGTCAAATTTGGAGCATGTGAAAATTCTGCCAATGTAGATGTCACAAGCTACAGAGGTATGATTGGTTCATTACTTTATCTTACTGTAAGTAGACCAGATATTATGTATGCTACATGCTTGTGTGCAAGGTTCCAAGCGGATCCTAGAGATGTGCATCTCGTTGCTGTTAAACGAATCTTCAGATATCTTAAGGGTACCCCTAACTTAGGTATTTGGTACCCTAAAGAATCTTGTTTTAACCTTGTTGGATATACAGATTCTGATTATGCAGGAAGTGTGGTAGATAGGAAAAGTACATCTGGGAGTTGTCAATTCCTTGGTGGAAGACTGGTTTCCTGGTACAGCAAACAGTTTCCAACTCAACAGCTGAAGCTGAATACATAGCTTCTGGGAGCTGTTGTGCTCAGATCTTGTGGATTAGGAATCAGCTACGTGACTATGGCTTTGTACTTGACAAGATTCCAATCTTATGTGACAATACAAGTGCCATAGCAATCTCCAACAATCCTGTGCAACACACGAGAACCAAGCACATCGACATCAGGTATCATTTTATGAGAGAGCATGTCATGAATGGTACCGTGGAATTACACTTTGTACCCACGAAAGAACAAACAACAGATATTTTTACTAAGTCTCTTGACGAATCCACATTCACCAGAATTGTTGGTCAATTGGGAATGTTAAATAGTCCTAGTAATTAAACTAGTTAATATCTGAGGTTTGCTCTTTAATAATTTATAAGTGATTATTTTGTTAATATTTGTTGTTGAAATCACTTATATAATTATTTTATCAACTTGTCTTCTTGCTTGTTTATTCTCAAACATTTGCCATTATCTTCTTAATATCTTTTTACATACTTCTTTTATTTTTTGATAAATCATATTTTCTCTCTAAATAATTTTCTATTTAGGAAGTTATTTTATTTGAAAATATATAGATTTATTAAATTAGTGTAAATATTAATGTAAATAGTTAATATTTTATTTTGATAATTTGTAGTATTTGTCCTTTTGCTATTATTGTTTTATTTTCGTTAAAAGGACTACTTATGGTCTTACTAGTGTTTTTATTATTTTTATTATTATTACTGCTATTGTAAGATTATCTTGCTATTATTAGGTTAATATTTTTTAAATTATTAAGACTGCTATTGTTACTTAGTTATACTATTATTAAATCTATTTTCTGTAAATAGTATACGGATTATGTGCATCAATAATAGTATAGAAAAATTAAGTAGTATTAATATATTATTACTTGAGTAATAGTTTAATTTCTTAGTAATAATATGGATTAATATAGAATTCGGTAATAATATAGTTAATTCGGTAATAATTAAGATAGTTCGGTAATAGTATAATTTGTCAGTATTAGTATAGTTCTTTCGGTAATAGTATAAGAATATTATCAGTAATAGTATAACAGTTCGGTAATAATATAAACAGCTCAGTATTAGTATACTAAGTAACTTATACTGTCTCTCAGTCATACTATTTCTCAAACATAACTCACGAGTTAAGTCTCTGAGCCTCTCTCTGTGATACACACGATACATACATATACAAACCGACCCACGCCATTTTTTTTCTAAAATCGAACCTCAAAACCTCAACCAAACTCAATTCTAAGAACACATAATTGATCTTTGCTTCTTTCTCTTCGATTCAACTGCTCAATCGCTGATTTCTGTTCAAAATCGCCAAGAAATGAATTTGAAAAATCGTTTTTACGATTCAAGATCTGGAGAGTTCGGGATTTTTGTTTGAAAATCTAAAAATACCTTTGTGTTCGTGTGTTTGAGGAGGTTAACATACTAAAATTTGATAATTTTTTGTTATGGTTTGAATTTTCTGAATTTTTAATTAATTTTAAATTAATTTTAAATTCTGTAATTCGAAGTTAATTGAAATTAGTTGAATTTTGGTGTTGTTCTTGAGTTCAGAATAATGGCTATTAATTTCGAACTTATTAAGCACAATCTTGTTGGATTTTTTGATCCGAAAGAATGTTTGGTTGATAAATTTAAACCTTGGATTCGGTTCTTGAACGAGCATCCTTTAATTAGCAGTGCTTTATCACTTGATGCTCCGTTAAAAATTGATCCCCTTCGTCTGATGTACACTACATCTGTTGTTTCTGAAGCAACTAATTCCTTTACATTCACAGTTCAGAATACACAGTTTAGAGTAAATGAATCAGTGCTTAAGACAGTGTTGAATTTTCCTACTGATGACTTTGTTGCTCTACCTTCCAATAATGAATTGACTCAGTTTTTCACTGGCATTAATTATCAGGAAGAGTTACATTTGAACAGACTGGCGAAAAATGGTATTTATTATTTGACACATTACTTAAAGTGTTTGCTAACTGTCCTCAAACTTCCTTCTCAAATATTCCATCCTTGATTCAGTATATTGGTTATTCAATTGCTTACAATCAAAGGATCGATATAGGGAAACTTCTTTGGAAGAACATGTTCAGACGGATCATCACTCGAAAGAAGAATTTTAATAAGGGTTCAAAAGTCTCATGCTATTATCCTAGATTTTTTACTCTTATTTTTAATCACTTGGTTTCTGAAGGGATACAAAGTTTTTTTGCTAATGCAATCTCTGAAGACTCAAGCACAACTCATAAAAGGTTTAATACAAGAACAGTCACAAGGCAAAATGCTTACAACAACATCCCAGTGGTCGTCACTCAATATATGTCCACTTTCATAAACCTGCCAGTTATGCATGAACCTGTTCCTGAGGAACCAGTACCAGAAATGGAGCAACCTGAACCTGCTCCTGAGCAACCACCTCCGGTCATTGAGCCACCTGCACATGTCCTTGAACCTCAATCTCAAGTGGATCAACCCACTCCAATTGCAATTTCAACAGCCTATGTTGATCAGGTATTGCTTTCTAACTTTGAAACTACTTCTCAGTTTCTATCTACTTCTGGAACCCAAGTGGTTGTTAGGGCTGACCAAGGGGTTGTAGAACCACAACCTCTAACCCAGGTCAAAGTGCCAAATAAAAAGTCTAAATTTGACAAACATTATGAAACCAGAAAGAAATTGCAAATTAAAAGAACTCAGAGTAGTAGTACTGATATGTGTGAACCCACAGCTCTGCCTCTACTAAAGAAGAGTAGAACTGACACTGAGGCATTTCCTCTCAACATGATGTGACTATTGAAGTTCACCATAGGGTCGTGGCACCTTGTAAAGAGTCAAGCACACCCCTATTACTCACAATGGAGGGAAACACAACCTTAGATGAAACTCAGGACACTTTGCAAGGAGAGCACATAGGGATGGATATAGTGCCTGCCATAGTTACGGCAGAGGGGCCTTCACAGATCTACGAGGGAAATCTTGATTCTTCGCCTCCTATAATAGAATCATCATCTCCCCTCTCAGGTGGAATATACCTGAATCCCTTAAGGGAGTTTCCACTCACAGTTTTTATTGGAGAAAGTGGAAGGCAGCTTGATCAATCTACCACTGAAGCAATTCAGATGTCAATTCCAAATGAACAAGTAGATTTGATTAAGGATCGGGATTTGCGAACTCCAATTGCACCACCACTGACCTTTCTAGAGGAGGCTAGGGTGATTTCTTCCGCAGGTACATCAAAGGGAAAGGAACTTGTGTTGAGTGATGTGAGGACCACTACAAATATGAGCGAAATAGTTACACAATAGGTGAGTGAAACATATTTGAGTGGATTTCAGGTGAGCGCACACACTAGCACAAATACTTTTTCATTACTTGCACAAATTCAGGCACTGTAAAAGAAACTTGAGGAAACTGAAGCTGAAAAACAATTCTTTAAAGCACAAGTGGAGGAACGGTCTTCTTCTTCCACCTCTGTCAACAATCAACTCACTGTGATCAAAGATGACATCCATAACATAAAAACCACTGTCACTCCAACCCTGAACACCTTGCTACAATCCAACACCCAGGCAGCCTCTGAAAGGTCAGATATATTGATTGCTATTGATAATCTCTCTACAAAGGTGGATGATCTTCAAAAAGAAGTACATACCAATGCTGCACTCTATGATAGTAACTTTGCATATCTTGAAGAAAAATATGACTACATGTATGAAGGACTGGATCATTTGTACAACATTGTTAAACCCACTTATAACATTACACCTGAACAGAGGGAGTACTTCGAAGGTAGTGGGGATGGTGGTCAAGGTGGAAATGGTAGAACTCCTGAAGCTGGTGCAACTGATAAAACTGTAGAGGATCCCTCAACTAAGGGGGAGAAATTAAGAGGGGAGGAGCAAAATCTGGAAATGATCAAAGTAAAGACAGAAGTGATAAGGGGAAGAAGAAAGCAGCTGAAACGGTCAAAGCAGTTCAAGAGGAGGAAGACACTACAGAGTACTATACAGGTGAACCTGATGACCTTGATATGTTTGCTGATTTAAAGTTTCCTGGTGAGTGTGAAGAGGTACCTGAAACAGATCTTAGCTACTGGGAAGATGAAGCGCCAGTGGATCCTGAACTTGAAGCATCACAACAATGAATGGACTTTGAATCTGAAGCAACACTTGAAAAGCAACAGGCAAATCTATTAATGAGAGAGGAAAGGCTTCGAAAGACAATGGAGCAGATTGCCCACAATGAAAGGATTCAGAAAGCAGAAGAGGAAGCAATGCAACATGAACATACCCTCAAGGTTCAAGCAAGGAAAATGTATATCAAGTATAAGAGTGGTGAATGGGAACGTGCTCAAAGAATAATAGACTCAACTCAAACTTCTGATTATGATAATTGTCGTCTTGGTGCTATCTTTGATGAGTTTAAAAAGGCCAATCCAACAAATCAGATGTACACAGATGCGTTAAAGATGGAAATTGTCAGGATATCTGCTGGATTTGACCCGAGAATAAAGGAGTTAATGATTTTTGTTGAATGTCATAATGTTGGAACACACAGAGTATCTCTTCAGTTCTTTTATGATAGATCATTGACAGAGCTTTGGGCTCTTAGGCCAAATGTGAGAACATCTTCTGAGGTGGGTGTATTACTTCATGAGAAATTTAAAGAATTTGTTGAAAGGGCTGGTCCAGAAGTAATAGATGAGCCTAGTCAAGTAAAATTTCTTAAGGGTGATGTACTTCAGACAGTTCACCTTAACACAGATGAGTTGTATCTGCATACTGCCAAGCACTTAGTATATGTTGAGTACATCATGGATTTACATCTCAAGCAAAAAGGGAAGCTGCAGATCATATTAAATCCTATGCTCAGACCAACATTGTTGATTATGAAAAATTCCAAGGTAAATTGAGAAAGAAACTTGGAATCCCACTAATTCATCCTAAAGGTTTATCATTTGGAAGAGACCTTCTCTATGACTCTGAAATGCACAAGTTACTGCCAGAAATAGAAGAACCCGAAGAAGGAGAATTCAGGAGGGAAGACAGCCAGAATTGAAGACCTGCTCTACATGTTATATCCTTAGAGCCTAGATAGAACAAGATAGGTTAGATAGAACAAGATAGGTTAATAGTCGTATATGATCAGTCTAGAGGATCATCTATCTTGTATTTATCTTTTTGTTTGAATCTGGAAAATGTTAAATATAAACCAGAACTGTTTCATTATTTGTTTTGCATTTAAAGTCTTATCTTTTATTTGGTTATGTTGGATTAATTGAGGTATCCTCTAGGTATTTGCTTGTTATTGTCTAACAAACAAATAGGGGGAGATTGAAAGGCATATGACACAGCCTATTTGTAGTTCGAGGATCCTAATCAACTTAAACCAAATTGTAATAAGTAAATAATATTTTAACTGTCACGGAAATCTCAGAAAGTTTTATCTGTCAGAAGAAAGAAGAAAGTCAATGTATAGTTTTAAAGTTTTACACTGGAAGAAGATTCAGTTAGCTGATCAAGCCTCAGTATAGCATTAGAGCAAGTGGATTCATTTAGAGTGACAGAGATTTTTCAAGTGACAGATGACAGCATCAGCACAGACAGTATGAAGAATTATCAAGAGAATTAATAATTGATATGGACCACAGCCTTAAAGTCAAGAATGAAGAACAGTAATTGAAGTTAGTCGTTCATGAACCAGACAGTACATCGAGCGTCAACAGAAAAATTCAGTGAATGTTCTTCATAATTTACAGTGGTTCAAAAAGGAGTTAGTGATATCAAGAATTAATAATAATTTTATTATTAATTAACTATATTACTAGTTAATTTATTTAATAAATTAATTCTGATAGAATTAATTTATTTAATAAATTAATTTTTGAATTATTGATTAATATGAAAAAAAAGGTAGAAAAGGTTGGATACTATTTCTAAAAGCTATACTATCACCAGGGATTGAAAGCTGCATACTATTATGGTGATACTATTGCTAGGATACTATTTCTGGAAATTTATAGATACTATTACAAATCAGTAATAGTATGCTATACTATTACCTAAGCCATTCCAGCCATACTATTTCCCAGCAGTTATACTATCACCGAGCTATTTAAGTTACACTATCTCCGAGGGACATCATACTATCACCGAGGGTTTGTGTATAATATCTCCGACAGATATGTGTATTATTACATGGGTTTGTGCATACTATTACAACAGCTGCCATACTATTACAAGGGAATGAAGATACTATCTCTAGCACTAGGTTATACTATTTCCCAGGGTTAAAAGGTGTTAAAAAGGAAGCAGTGGCTGTTGACTATAAAAAAAAAAAAAAAGATATGGACACAGACAGACAGACGAGAGACAGAAAGAAAAAAGATCAAGCTACAACATTGAATACCAATATTTACTTCTCATCTGCTAGACTTTAATTTTCACAATAAATTCAGTTCAAGCCCTTTGTAATATTTGATCCGATAGAACTTGTTTATTGATCACTCTCTTGATACTAGCGAATTAGGTTTCCTAGTTCTTATCTCGATTTTTATTAACTAAATTAGAAAAGTTCATGTCGGATTTTTTAATTAGCTTTTATTAACGTGATAATACTCTGTACTAAATTTGTAACAACAGTCAAGTTTAATATATCGTTATATTTAACTTGAATTTTGTTTCAACTGATTCCGCACAAATTTGTCTAAACAAAATTTTATTTAACGGATAAATTTCGATAAAAAGTATAAGATTGTATTCAACCCCCCTTCTACAATCTTAACGGACCTAACAAAAAGAAATTTTAAAATTATTTAACATTATAGTTTATGAGATTAAAATTTTGGAAAATGGAAATTTTGGAAATTATAATTTAAAATAGATATTTAAAATGAAAATTATAATTTTGGAAATTATAAATTTAAATTTAAAATTAACCGATGACCTAATTGAAAACTGATACAAAGTTGAGTGATTAATTAGCTATTGAACCTTATTTCGTTGTGCCACGTCAGCAACTACGTCAATATTCCGTCCGTTTTTTAACGGAACTAACGGTGCAAACCTAATTGAAATGTTTTACTTGTACAAGTGTTTGACTGAAAGTTTTTTTGGACTGGCGACCTAAGTGAAAGTTTTCCAATAGTACAGTGACGATATTGACCATTTACCCCATTTATGTTGTATTACATACATTTGTATAATCTATTAATTATTCACTAATTTTAATTTATTAAATATTTTATAACTAATACGTATATTTATACATACATACACATATGGATATATAATAATATATGATAATATTCACTAACATGTATTTCACTAACATGTACCATATCTCATTATACAATTATTTATATCTACTCTAAATATTTATGAATTAAAAATGATAAAAAAATATTACCTGAAAAGAAGTCTATATAGAAGTATCATTCATAACTTCAATACAACAATGTACATATAACTTCTGTCTTAATTTAAGAGTATTATGTTTACATGACGCAAATAAATTTTAATCAATATAAAAAAGGAACGTTCATATGTATATAAGTATAATACAACCTTGTATTAATATTAAGGGGTTTTTTCATAAATATCCAAGCCCAAAAACTTTTTTGCAAAAATACTTTTTCTAAAAAAAAAAAGAATTTGCAAAAATACGGAGGTTGCATATGCAACTGGATGCAACCACATAGGCAACTAAATGCAACCAACCAACCACATATGCAACTGAATGCAACCAACCACATATGCAACTGAATGCAACTTGCTGCGCAGCCAAAAAATGCAAATTCAACTTCCTTGTATATATATGGGCGGCGCAGCCACATATGTAAATTCAGTTTTCAATTACGCATGCAACTACATATGCAACTGGATGCAACCAACCACATATGCAACTGAAAGCAACTGAAAGCAACCTCCGTATTTTTACAATTAAATTTGTATTTTTCAAATATTTTGAGAAAATAGTAAAATCGCAAAAAAAACTTAAAGAGAGTAGTATTTTTGGTAAATATTCTAACATTAATAATCGCAAAACTCATCGCATCTTTAATACGCAAACATATAAAATAATATAACAAACATCGAATTTTAGTACATATAAGAATAACACTTAAACTGGCCAGGATCATTAATCTCACAACAGAAAATCAACGATCATATAACTCATTTATCGCACATACAAATACAGCATATATTTTAGGAAAAAATAACAATTTATTCGTATTTAGAATATGTCACGGACTAAAGAGCTACTTTTAATAAATTAATAACATCGTGATGAGTTAATTTTATTAATTTATTAAAATTATTAATTAATCAAGATTAGATATATATGATTGTTATTATGAGTGAACAAAATTTACATTAAAAATATTAATTTATTATAAATTATTAATTTATCAATTATTAATTTATCGAAATTTTACTATATTGATCTCGAAGCAAAAGAAGTGCACAAATCCACTGCCGGCAGGATTACTACCGAACCAACTCTTATCTTGCCGATTTCCAGAAACGCATACAAGTATTAATCCTTTTTATTTCCAGGGATTCGAAAGAACCTTTTGTTGCTGAGACTATGTTGAAGTTTTTAATACTACGAAATTGTGTTAAAATGTGGACATAATATATAGAAAGTGAAAAGAGTTTTACGTACGCTAGAATCAATTATTTTAAAGTAATATTGTCATGTTCCAATATAGTTTGCCGACATTTAAATATTTACGTACTTTATACTCCCATTTATTTTCTAGGCTAATAACAATAAGGTTCTTCATTAATAACACGAATTATTTATAAAAAGAAACCAATTATCTCTCATCTCTCATCTCTCTATTTTTTCTTCCACCGCCTCTTCCTTTCAAATCGACGGGACTTCCACGGATTTTTCGGTGAAAAACCCCAAATCCTTTAATTTATTTATTTTGCTTTTGTTTTCTTCAATAATCTCCTATTTTGGGTTAAGGTTTTATACCCATTTAGGATATTTGGTTTTGTTTTTTAGATCTATATCATCGAAACTTCGGATTTTCGTTCTTCTTCGATTCAATTGGGTTTTGGATCTGTGTGTGGACCGATTATCTCTTGTTGTGGTTTCGTTTTTGCATATCTAAGTTTTATTTGGAATTTCAGTTTGGAATTTTAGGTTGTAATTCCAGTTTGATTTTTCTCCTTGAGAGGGTGTGGATTTCTCTCCTTCTTTTGTGAGAGTTGGTTCGGATTCAACGATAAAATCTTATTAGGGATTGCCTTTGTGGTCGATAGCTCAAATGGATTTTGGCGAAGATATTGAGCGTAGAGCAAGTATCTATATGTTCTATGTTTGTTCGATTCGATCATTCTTATAGATGCCCTATGGTTATTATGAGGGTGTTTGGAGGAACTTTTTTCCAGAATAAGTCAACTTATTTTAAGACAAATTTAAAGATTCCTAACCTTTTTCTGAAAAAAGTTAACTTTTTTTGCAACTTATAGAATCTCAAACATACATTAAATACTTGTATCAAAAAAATTATCAAAATATGAAATTTTTACCAGAATATAAGTTCATAAGAACTTATTTTAAGTCACGCCAAACAGGCCCTATGTATTGAATTATCTCCTTTCATAAAGAAAATATATATATATATATTTACGGACTATAGATGGAAACTTGAATACGTTGGGAAGGGAGAGAAATCGCTACTTGCAGTAGCATTATTGTATCTCTACGTGGTCGTAAGATGTGTGCTGTAATTTCTGTTAAAAGATGAACATGTAAAAGGTGATAGATGTGCGCCCAACCTAACAAGTAATTTAGACTATTTTAAAACTTACATATATTATGTGTAAGTACTCCTGCATTGTTTGCAGGTCCAGATTCCACTCTTGCTATATATGAGAGAAGCAAAGTTAATTTTCCCTTGCAAAGATATAGAAGAAGAAATAGTTTGCTTTGTGTACAGAAAAATAAATGTTATTATGCGGGAAAAATATATTCTTCCAACCATGCAGTGATTATCGAGTTTGAGTTCAAAATTTTGTATTCAAATCAAGTCGAAAATGTGAGTTTACGAATTATGCTCAAAACTGATATTTATATAGGGTCCGTTTGACTTAACTTTTTTTTAAAGGATAAATAGTTCATTGATTAAAAGTCATACGACATCTATAAAGATAATTGAAATTTAACAAACACATAATAAAGATTAAATCTAAGTTTTCTTCATCGAAGCTACAACCATTGAGTAGATCTTCTCTCTGGTGCGGTCCCTTGCTAACATCGCTGGAAAATACAGTCTTTTTGAAGGGACTATCTAACGATTTGACGTAGTGATGAACATGATGTATTCGAAAAACCAACCATAATTGTAAGCCTATATAAATTTTTTTCAAAGAACCAAATGATCCAAAACACCAAATATCCCGCAAATCTGCGATTCTGGACATTAAAACACACTAAAACAAATTTAAACTCTCACACGGAGAGAGACAAAACCCACTAAATGGGACGAAAGATCCAATAAATGGGTAGAAATCCTCACCCGAGGACGATTATTGAAATAAATGAAGAACAAAACACGAAAAAAGACAAACGAAAGCCTCCGGTCGGTGGAGAAGCCATCGCCGGAGAAAGAAAAGTTAGAGGCGCTGCTTTGTTTTAGAGAGAGAAGTCTATTACCAAATGTAACTGATAGTAAATCAGAGCTTATAAGTCAATAGAGTGTTTGATAAATCAGAACTTATAAATTAGTAGAGTGTTTGGTAAATTAGAACTTATAAGTTAACTTTTTTTATTATTTTCAAAATATTTGTTTTCTAATATATATCAATGAATTAGATTTTGATGAGTAGAGAAATTTGATATATACATATCAATTTTCTAATGAACGGATCAAAAAATATACTCCCTCCGTCCTAATAGATTGTTAACACTTTCTATTTTGGGATGTCCCAATAGATCCAATAGATTGTTAACATTTCCTAAAATAGTAAGTTTTAACACTATTACACCCACTACTTCACTTATTTTAACACTACTTTACACTATTACACTCACTACTTAATTTATTTTAACAATAAAATCACTATTACACCCACTACTTCATTTATTTTAATAATATCATACCCACTATCTTGGATTCCGTGCAAAAAACAAATGTTAACATCCCATTGGGACGGAGGGAGTATGATTTTGAAAATTTGAAGCATATTATATATTGCGTGTATCGAGAAAACAGAATAAACTAAAAATTGAATGTTAGGATTTACAACTTTCAACACATCAACTTATTTGTATAGAACAATCCCATTCAACTTATTTACCAAACAGTCCGTGAAAATGCTGAAGAAACGTTTTGCCCCTTTAAGTTCAAAACGGGCGTTTTGCCTGTTAGCCAAACAGGCACATAGTATAAATCAAGTTGGAGCTTTGTCAATAAAATTTTGAATTCGAGTCGGTCCCTAACTAGTGAAAATATTAATTAAATGTATATAGTCTAAAACAAGAAAGTGTAACTTTTGTAAAGAATTTATGTGCCGTGAGTAATCTCATTACTGATTGCTGGAGAAACTAGAGGCCTGTGCTTTGCTCATCACCTCCAAAGATTATGTTCCACTTTTGCACGCGTGTGCATATGATTATACATGTAGCTAATAGGGTGCTAACCATGTTACACGGGAGTATTAATATATTGTGGCATGCAGCAACAATACAGAGGAAAGATCATTGTTTTTGTATATGGACTCATCGTAATCTCCACAACATCCATCACACCAGCTATATCATGTGCACTGTGCCCCAAACTCCAAATCAGTGCTATGCTACCCCAGTAGAACTGATCAAATCCACCACAATTATTATTTGTATTAAAGAATGAGCTTTTCTTATAATTAGACAGAGGCCTAGGCTAAATTAATATTCCTACTATTAGGCACAAAGTGTGGCAAAAGACAAAAACAAGGATTAGGACCATGTAGGGGGGTTGGGGGAATAGTGATGACCTCACACTATATTAAAATTAGTGGTGTTTTTAAGGGGTGCCTAAAACATATAGGTACCTATATACATGCTGTTCCTCTTTGTTAAGTCTATCAGATTCTGATCTCCTGCTCATCATATGAAAGCAAAAGCCTGACTCTCTTGCTTTCACTAACACGCATAAATTTATTTTAACTCCTCCTCCTCCTGTTTTTAAATATTTTTTATTTAATTATTTTAAATATTTTACTTAATTTAGAAGACTTTACTGAACCCTCTCTGTCACAGCCTTTATGGCCCCAAATCTCTTTCCCTTATCTCACCCTCTCCTTACACATATATTTCCCCCTTCATTTTCGGTTTCAGTGCATCTCTTTCCAAAACCCTCTCCCTTTATCCTATTTATTCATCTACTACTCTTTATATAAGCAAAAGTCTTTGTGTCTCTTGAGACATTTGTGTATCTATTTTTGATAAAAAGAAACAAAGGGAAGAGCTTCGATCGAGAGATGTTGGGAATAGAAGAAATATTGTGTGAACTGAATGGAAATGAGATGAATGAGCAAGGAATGCCTCCGGGGTTTAGGTTTCACCCAACAGATGAAGAGCTCATAACTTTCTACTTGGCTTCCAAGGTCTACAATGGCACTTTCTGTGGTGTGAACATTGCTGAAGTTGATCTCAACAGATGCGAGCCCTGGGAACTTCCTGGTACATATCCTAACTACCTATATTCTAAACTACTACTACATGCATATAAATATCTGGCAAACGTTGAACGGCGGTGTCTATTTTGCTGTGTATCCAGTAACATTGAATTATTTGAAGAGCGAATATTTTAGAGTTTTAATGCATCGTATTCGTTGGTACTACTGCAAGTCTGCAATACATAAATGGTTATGGAGGATGATTTATATCTCAAAAGCTTTCCCCCCACCCATTCACTTTTGCCAGAAAGCAAAAGTTTCTCACGTTTGCAGAAAATAAAAATCAGTACTAACCACCTGACAGATATATGAGTATAATCTAGCTAACACACACAAACTATGTTACTGCCGCACACAAGCCATTCAATTTTAACTAAACTTTTTTCAATATAGTACATGTGTTGGCTTGTATGTAAGTTACAACTACAGTATTAAACTATTATTACTATACATGTAAGACGGCGGAAAACATAGGTTGAAACCCGGCTAAGCTTTAAAATTAATTGAGTATAATATGTTGTTAAACCCTGATTTTCTGTGTAAAAAAATATTTGAAGTTCCGGTTAGCATAATAATATGCAATTATTTTTCAAACCTTGAATATTTGGAATAATAAACATATGAGTGATGTAAATATTGATGAAACAGAAATAGCGAAAATGGGGGAGAGAGAATGGTACTTTTTCAGCTTAAGAGACAGGAAATACCCAACTGGGTTAAGAACAAACAGAGCAACAGGAGCTGGTTATTGGAAAGCAACTGGGAAAGACAGACAAGTTTACAGCAGCAGTGGTGCCAATGCTGGTGCTGCTACACTTCTTGGGATGAAGAAGACTCTTGTTTTCTACAAAGGCAGAGCTCCTAGAGGTGAAAAGACCAAATGGGTCATGCATGAATATCGCCTTGACGGTGACTTCTCCTGCCGTCACACGTGTAAGGTAAATTCTGCAGATTTCATAACCCCCCCTCCCCCCTCATCTGGCACGCTTCAACTTCTAAACCTCCTTAAACTGTCTCTTTTGGGGTTGACTTTATGATAGTATTTGGTAATATTTGCAGATATTAGGTAACTTTGATATCGGATTCTTTCGTAGAAGAATATATTGAAATTACAAATCACTGCAACTCATCACTGTGTGTTTGTGTGTGTAAAGTCTTGGTGTGTTTCTTTCTTTACCTGCTGCTAGTTCATTTTTACTGTGAGCATTATTTTTTGGGACAAGGGAAATTGCGATTTTTATTGTTAGGATGTGACTGGATGAATAGTAGGAAGGATTCAATCTGTGTTCTTACCCTTTAAAATCAAACTTTATCGCAAAAACCACTAACTTATGCAGAGTCTAGTCACAGTCTAGCTCAAGTGATTGAGGTTTTATGTCATATTGCTTAAAAATTACTATGTCTGTCAGTACAGATTTATAAGTAACGTTGATTATTTGAAATGGGAACGTTAGTACATTGTTTCTTATTTGGTGTCTCTGTTTATCGTACCATTCTGTTGTTTCTAATTGTTAATGTAATGTTTAGGCTAAGCAAAAAAATTACTCCATAATAATGTAATTAACCGTAGTGTTTTGTTTTCAAGAAATCTGTTTATTTAGAGCGGTTAATTACAATTATATTTGGTTAATATTACAGGAGGAATGGGTGATTTGCAGAATATTTCAGAAATTGGGGGAGAAAAAAAATGGAATGCTTCTCCAGGGACAAAGCAGCAGCAGTAGCTACATGCAAGAAGCTTCAAACTCATCTTTATCACATTTGGTTGATCAAACTTTAAAAGTAGGATCAGCTCTAGCATTACAACCTTACCAAACCCAACTACTTCTAAACAATATTATCCCCCATGAAACAGACCACCTTAAATCTCTACTAAACAACTCATCATCATCATCATCAGTTGGGGTTGCAGCTCTGGCAGTGTCACAAGCCAGCGCCTTGGTGACAAACAATGTACTAAATGGCCTACAAACACCGTGTTTACCAGCGAAAACCAAAATGAAAGAAGACAACGTTCTTCTCAAGACTCTCCTCCCCAACCAGGATCATTATCGTTCCAAGGAGCACGAACCTCCATTTCCTAAAATCTGCAAGACAGAGTCCAACTTTTCGCCTTTTCAGTCATCTAACTCTACTTATCATCATCCACCGCCTCCACATCCTAATTTTTGCTACCCGGTAACTACATGTCCAGATTATGATATAATTATGGCTCACCAAAGCACAAACACCCCGGCCCCTAATTACAAAGTCAGTCCATTACTTTTCAGGAGTTCAGACAATGATCACAACAAGAATGTAAGTTGTGGGTTCCCAGCTTACGGTGCAGACAATGAAATGTCCATTTCATTATCATCGTGTTCACGAGTACTACCTTTCAACAGGCCTGGCTTTAAGCAGATGCTGCTGGATCCTCCCACCAAGATAACCGCAGGAGAATCTTGGCCTTTTCACTTTTAATGTACTCCTAGTACTTACTTTCTCTCAAGTTAATCCCACTCTATAAATCTTTGTTTAGTCACTTGGATATTTATATGTAACTACAGTACTACATGTAATGACAAATGTAATGCTGCTACTTTAATCAGTAATGCACGTCAAAAATCTAGCCACACATGAAGACATGTTGCAGCTGCCATGTAACTCTAGGCTTTTAGTTTAATATTAAAATAATACGTACGAATTTATCTTACCTTATAGCTATGTTGTAAAAATCGATTGACTTGGTAAGTACTCGAAACATCAATCTATTACTCGATTTATGAGGACGTAAGCAAGTATAATCGATTTCCAAGTTTTACGGGGGGCGACCTTGAAAATTACGGGACTTTAGGCGAAATCAAATTTTGGAACCCTAAGCATATATATGTTACATATTTGAAAAGTTTATATAAAATTAATTGAATTTTTTTGGATCCTTAAGTATCGAGGATTCTAGGCGCTTCTTGTTCGCCTATAACCAAGGTCACTCCTCCTTTTACAACCTTGCTTTATATTAACGTCTTCATGAAGAGTAGCTCTGTATGATACTGTTTAAACTAGAAAGCTATTTGGTGGAGCGGGGTGGTAGGGGAGAGGTGGTGTTCTGTTGGACATGACACGATGATGGGAATATATATTAGTACATTATATATCCATTTGTCAAGTGGAATTATAAATATGATGTCACATTATTTATTTACTTTTTTCTTTGTAAATATGACTGATGATGGGATGGAGGGGGTCCATGTCTGCATGCATGCGCATCAGTGACAGTGGTGAGTATGTGGGTAGGGAGTAGCCAGTAGGATTCGCCTGCCCACCTCTCTGCCTCCGGGATATATACGCGTCAGCGAGAAAGGGATGCTGAGAGTGATTTTATTTCGTAAAAAATTTAAAAAGAAATCCGGTTTGAAATTTTTCCTACCAAAATGAATCGAGCTTCAACTCAGTTCTGATACTAAGGAATCATGTTTACTTCTATTTTTCAAGTCGAATCGTACATTATGTAGGTAGACCAGATTCAAAGTAATTTTCCAACATATAGTTTCTATATTTGACTGCATATGAGTTGATCTTGAACTCGATTCACGAAGTTGGAAACAAATTACAACCCCGATCATGACAAGAGATCAATCTACCTAGACTACCTAACTTCGTTTTCTTTAGATAATTGAGAGAATGATTGTTGGTGTTCTTCGTTACACCAGAAGGTAATTAAGATGTGCTTCAGCGGTTTCTTTGTTGTCCCATTAAAATTTAGGTTGCTCTATTCCCTCCTTATTTATAAGATATTTGTTTCCTTATTTCATTTTTCATGAATAAAATATTAATTTCCCTCCATTCTAATCCTCTTTTCCCCTCTTTCACTTTTCCCTTCCTCTTTCATTTAAATTTAATATTATTATAAAGGAATAAAAATGAAGAGTATCATTGCAATCGTCATCTATATTATATTATAATAAGCGAAAGGGGGTATAATTTGTAGTTCGTTACCCCTTATTTTTGGTTATCCTCATTCACAACCGTTAGATCTTCAATTCAAATAGATCATGACCGTTAGATACAACAATACTAAAAAGTTGAAGGTCTAAGGTTCGAATCCCGCCAACAACATTTTAATATAAAATTAATACTAGACTATGTTATATAGAAAGGTTGAAGGTTCGATTCCCACCAACAACATATTAATTTAGATTTAATACTAAACTAAAAATAATGTTTAAAATATTATATATATACTAAACTATAAACAAATTTTAAAAAAAATAAAAATAACCCGTGCTTTGCACGAGCTATAAGCTAGTATCTTATAATATCATAAATCACTAGGATCATAATTATTTATAATATTTATAAGAGATATATTAAGAGATTATTAGAATATTTATACATTTATAAGAAATATGTTAAGAGATTGTTGGAGTTACTCTTAACCTTGACTATCACAAGTTTATAAGATGAGTCGAATCCACCTGAACTCCCTAATGTATTGAATCTGGTTTCTTTGTTCTAACTTCCAGCATCCTTGTAGATTTGTAGAGGATCTATGAAAACATTTGTAAACTTAACATTCTCAGCTGAGTAAAAGTACTCATTAATTTGCTTTCATTTCATCTTAACTTTTCACTACAGATGTGATACTCTTAAGTAGAGCTCCCATACAAACTTGGACCATCGTCCTTCTTGTCTAGTACTGACAGCAGACAAAATAACCTAACTAACCTGCACTAACTTGCAGAGACAGCTACATGCCCTTGTATCTTTCTGGGATCATGTGCACTACCTATTACTACTACTGGACTGGACTCAATAGCATTACTGGACTGGACCATACTAAATAACAATAATTAGAGAAACAAGCTTGGGCCTTGGACCTTGTATCTTCAACACTCCCCCTCAAGTTGTGTGTTTTGGAACACGAACGCCAAGCTTGTCCAGTAAGATTTTATGTTGTCCCACAGTAAGAACTTTAGTGAAGACATCAACAACTTGCTCTGTAGTTGATATATAGGTAGGTTTGATTTGATCTTCAACAACCTTCTCTCTAATGAAGTGACAGTCAATTTCCACATGCTTTGTCTTCTCATGATGGACTGGATTAGCAGCAATGGCTAAAGCAGCTTTGTTGTCACAAAATATAGTGGTAGATCCCAGATGTGTGAGTCCCAAGTCTTTAAGGAGCTATTTGACCCATAACACTTCACAAACTGTCATTGCTAATGACCTATATTCTGCCTCAGCTGTTGACCTTGCCACCACAGATTGCTTCTTAGATTTCCAAGCTATAGGTGATTTGCCTAGCACAATACAGAAACCAGATGTGGACCTCCTTGTGTTGGGACACCCTGCCCAATCACTATCACAATATGCCTTTAACTCAGCTGCTGAACTAGATGCTAATAGGATGCCTTGATTTCTTGATCCAGCTAGATACCTTAGAACCCTCTTGGCAGCTTGAAAATGAGCTGATGTATGGGAATGCATAAACTGGCTTAAGACATGAACAGTAAATGCAATATCTGGCCTAGTTATATTGAGGTAAATTAACTTACCTATGAGTTTCTGATACACTTCAGGTTGAGGAAGGGGCTCTCCTACAGTAGAGATTAGCTTCACATGAGTATCCATTGGTAACTTCAATGGCTTACAGCTTGACATCTTATACTCCTCAAGGATGTCATTGATATACTTCTTTTGAGATAGGAAAATCCCTTGCTCATTTCTATCCACTTCAATCCCCAGGAAATATCTTAATTCCCTTAAATCTTTCATATTAAATTGTGAGCTCAGAAACTTCTTTGCTTCATTTATTGCCTCCATGTATTGCCAGTAATAAGGAGATCATCCACATAGGCAAGAATGGCTATGAACTTCCCAGCTATTTGCTTAGTAAATAAGGTGGAATCAGCCTTTGATTGAGAAAAGCCATCTTTCTTCAAGGCTGAACTCAGTTTTCCAAACCAAAGTCTAGGTGACTGCTTGAGACCATACAAAGTTTTAATGCGTCTGCATACTTTATTCTGCCATTTTGAGTTATCCTTGTACTCCCCCTGTGATGCAGTCTGGAACCTGAAACCAGTTCCCTCATAACCTGGTGGAAATTTCATATAAACCACTTCCTCTAATTCTCCATGCAAAAAAGCATTCTTCACATCCATTTGATGTGTGAACCATCCTTGGATAGCAGTAACAGCTAAAAGAGACCTTACTGTTGTAAGTTTAGCCACTGGGGCAAAAGTTTGGTCATAATCAATGCCATACTTTTGCCTATTTCCCAGAATTACTAACCTTGATTTATATCTGGTGCTGTTTCTCTGAGGGTCATACTTAGTTGTGTACACCCACTTGCATCCTATAGCCACTTTCCCTGCTGGTAAATCAGTTATTTCCCATGTACGGTTGCTTTCAAGGGCATCCAATTCCTCATTCATAGCTTGAAGCCAATGGCTATGCTGAGCTGCTTCTTGAAAGGTTTTAGGGTCTAAATTTCTTGTCACAACATTCATAAAGCAAGTAAACTGTGGGCTTGCTTCAGTTTCAGTTACTTATCTAACACAGTTGGCCCTTATTTGATAATCATTGTGCCATGAAGGTGCTCTATGCTCTATTGATGACCTCCTGATCAGAGGTTGTTCTTCACTAGCATGCTCTTCATCTTCTTCAGAATTCATCTCCATCTCATTTTCTTCTGCATGATTTTCAATTTCACAATCAACCCATGTAGGCTGACTGTCTCTTTCTTCATGTTCTGTATCAGCTTCCTTGACAAAGGTGGAGTGAAAAACATGATAAGGATATATGGTCTCATAGAACTTCACATCCCTGGATACAAATGTCACACCAGTTAACAAATTGTGCATTTTATATCCTTTTTGTGTGGATGAGTATCCAGTAAATACACATGGTACTCCCCTTGGCTGGAACTTATCCTTGCTCCTAGTTGGGTTGTATGCAAAAGCAAGACATCCAAATGACCTCAAGTGACCATATTCTGGCACCTTACCATACAAGAGTTCATAAGGTGTCTTACCCTTTAGAACTACAGTTGGTAATCTGTTGGTAATATGTGTTGCAGCCAATACACAGTCCCCCCAGAATTGTAGTGGCAAGGCAGCTTGAAACCTCAAAGCCCTTGCCATCTCAAGGATATTCCTATGCTTCCTTTCTGCTCTGCCATTCTGCTGTGGCCTATCAGTGCAAGAAGTCTGATGTAGCATTCCATATTTCTCAAAGAAAGCTTTACACTTGTAATCATCAAATTCTAAAGCATTGTCAGACCTTAGAATCTTGACTTGCTTCTGAAACTGATTCCTTGCCATCTTTACAAAGCTCTTAATTGCATCCAGAGCATCAGATTTAAATTTAATTAAGTGAACCCATGTCACTCTTGAAAAATCATCCACAAAAGTGAGAAAGAATCTGAATCTGCCTCTATACTTGATCTTATAAGGCCCCCATGTGTCAATATGAATTAACTCAAATAAGTCACCTGCCCTTGACTCACTTCTGGCAAAAGGAAGTTTGGTGAATTTTGCTAAGGGGCAAGCTAAGCAAACATCCTGATTTTCTTCCTTTATACCAATTTTCTTGATTAATTTTAATTTCTTCATAGGAGCATGCCCTAGCCTCTGGTGCCATAAAGTCTCTTTACTCATTTTTGGCACATTTCTTATAACAGTAGGAATTCATTCTCCAGTGTTTACAGCCATGGCCACCTTATCACTCAAGTTTTTCTTAGCCTTACTTGTTATGCTAAGGGTTTGTGCCTTAATATCTTTCCATGTCTTCTGAACCGACTCATTAATCATATAATATAAGCCATTCTCACCTTTTCCTACTCCCTTAACTTCACTTGAGGTTTTATCTTGAATAATGCAATAATCAGCATAAAATACTACACTGCAATTTTCATCTTGACACAGTTTGTGTACTGATAACAAATTGTGTTTAAATGCAGGAATACACAACACATTCTTCAGTTTCAAGCCATTCTTTAGATTTACAATCCCACTATGTGTGATTTGGGATTTGTCACCAGTAGGTAGGTTTATCTTTTGACTACTTTGACACATTTTGGCATCATTTAACAAAATAAGCATGCCTGTCATGTGATCTGATGCACCAGAATCTAATATCCACTCCTCAATTTTCATAGAATCAACAAAGTAACATGAAACCATACCTGCATAGCTTCCCTCCAGTTCATCATCTGTATCTCCTCCTTTCGAGTTTGTAGGCAGCATCCTCAAGGCTCTAACTGCTGGGTGGTTATTGTTGTACTGCTGCTGGTTACAGACCTTGTGTCCTGCTGGTTTTAGCCTTGAACATTGGCAGCAAGTCTTGGTCTTCCCTTATTCCATCTTTGTTGATTTACATTACCACCACCTCTTCCCTTTGATTTTTGAGATGGTTGAGATGTAGGTTTTGCCTTAGCATGCCAAGCTGGATATCCAACCACAGGCCAACACTTCTCTGTATTATGTTCACCTTTTCCACATGCACCACACTGTATAGCAGTTACAGAGTGAGCATTGGATGAAGCTCCCATTGTGTCTTTGCTGAACATTGCTAAACTTTCTGACTCTTCTCTCACATGGCCAAGCACTTCCCTTTGTGCCTCTTCCTGTTCAATATAACTACAGGCTGTTTCAACAGATGGTAGATTAGCCATCATTAGCATCTGGCTTCTCTGAGCTCCATAAACTTCATCAAGTCCATTCAAGAACTGAAACAATCTTTGTTCTTCTCTTTGTGTTTGAAGTGCAGTAGTGAGCTTTGTAATATCTGTTGTAACTGTAGTAATCTCAGGAAGTGTGGTTAAAGATTCCAACTCCTCCCATAGAGATCTCATCTCTATGTAAAACTCAATAACAGGCTTCCCTTGTTGTTTAGTCTCATACAACTCTTTGTTGAGTTTGTATTTTCTAGTACCATTTCTGAGAGAATATCTTTGTTCAAGCTGTTCCCAAATCTGATAAGCACTGCTTAAAAACATAATCGATTTCTTGATAGACTCAGACACAGATCCTAAGATCCATGATATTATCATGTTGTTACAAGTGTCCCAAGCCTCACCTTTGACTACATCAGTTGCATCTCTTGTTACAGTACCCTTTACAAATCCCAATTTTCTTTTTGACGAAAGAGCAATCTCCATGGACCTCTTCTAAGATCTGTAATTTGCAGATCCTTGTAGTTTTTCTACGGTCATGATGTTGCCCCCATCTGAGGGATGTAGGTACAGAAGACTCAATGCATCTATTTTTGACATTTTTCTTCACTGTAACTATTAGCTTAGCTTAGTTACAAGAAGTGATGAGAACAAGAAATACAAAGAAAATTATGTGTATAATGCTAGTGGTCGAACCTGGCTCTGATACCATGAAAACATTTGTAAACTTAACATTCTCAGCTGAGTAAAAGTACTCATTAATTTGCTTTCATTTCATCTTAACTTTTCACTACAGATGTGATACTCTTAAGTAGAGCTCCCATACAAACTTGGACCATCGTCCTTCTTGTCTAGTACTGACAGCAGACAAAATAACCTAACTAACCTGCACTAACTTGCAGAGACAGCTACATGCCCTTGTATCTTTCTGGGATCATGTGCACTACCTATTACTACTACTGGACTGGACTCAATAACATTACTGGACTGGACCATACTAAATAACAATAATTAGAGAAACAAGCTTGGGCCTTGGACCTTGTATCTTCAACAATCTAACCTAAGAATTTTGAGATTCAATATGAAAATATTTACGAAATTCTTCAACAATTTGTCTTTTATGAATATTACAAAAAAAAACTGGGGTTGATATAATTCAAGATGATTTTAATAGAATTATTAGAAGTCATGTCAAATTTTTTGAAAAATCTCATGACTTTTTTTTTCAAGAAATATAGTTATAATTTTTGTTAGAAGTCATTAAAAGTCATTGACTTTTTGAATAACACGATACTTATAAAGAGTCTATAAATGTCTAAATTCAATACCACCCTACTTTTAAATACTTCATAAAAGTCATAATTAATTAACACCAAACTTTTAAAGACTCTTTAAATGTTAGAATTGAATATCTCAATACTTTTAAAATCATTAAAAATCTTTAAAAATTTTAATACAATACCACCAAACGTGTTTTGGAGTTTGGAATTAAAGAATCAATGCATAACTAATTATTATTAAACAACAATTTACCTTATTCAAGCATAACAAAATCAAAAAATGCATGAATTTTATATTTATAAAACAATAAAATCAACAACATATAAGTTTTAATTTTATGCTTCATACTACATACTGTTAAATGTTATTATAAAAATAGTGATTCATATAAACGCATTCACTCTAATCTTAATTTTAAAATGATTAGATTTCATAAATTTGTATAATGAAACTAGTTTTAAGGTATTATAAAATTATTTTAAAAAATTTAATTCATTTTAACTTGGATGCAAGAATATTTATTTATGGAGAAAGGCACTATACCGGGGTTGTTGGTGGAACTTATTTTTCAGAATAAGTCAACTTATTTTAAGATAAAGTTAAGATTTCTAACTTTTTCTGAAAAAAAAAAAATTAACTTTTTTTTGTAATTTATGAAATCTTAAACATACATTAATATTTGTATAAAAAAATTATTAAAATATGAAATTTTTACCTCAAAATAAATACATAAAGACTTATTCGTAGCCAAACAGTCCAACTAACTATAGGACGAGAACCTCGATTTTGAAAAGTGAATTTTTTTTTTTTTTTTTTTAAATAGCGTCTCTTAGCCCAGTAAAGTAGCCCACGAGGCCAACCTGACTCTCTGTGATACGTATATGAGCCGTCTCCCAGACTGTAAACAGCAAATAGATACCAAGGATTTCCTTATTTACAGTTTAATATATTTAATTAAGGTGTTTTTTATCTAAATTATATTTGAAATTTTAATTTTTCGAACATTTTTTCTTGCATAAATGAAGGTAAACCAAATAGATTAAATATCACAGAAATATTACATTAATAATTAATATAAAAATTTCTCCATCTTTTCTTTTATTTGTAATTTCACTGAATATGCAATCAATTTAAAATATTAAGCTTTGTTCATTTACTTTTTTTGAAATAAAATGCATTCCATTAAATCACCAAATCATTCGACAAGAGAGTCTCCAACAACAAAGATGGAGGAGACATTAAAACCCTAAAGCCATTAGGCGTACAAGGTAATCTAGCCATGCTATGCGCTACCTTATTTGCCTGCTTTTTAGTAAAAACAATCGAAATACCAGTTCTAGCTCGACTGATCTCTCTGCACTGCTCAACCAAGTCACCCATCTCCAAGAAGTTCTTCTTCGTTTTATTGATGGCGTTAACACAAATGAGAGAATCACTCTCAATTATTATATTTTGCTCTTAGAACTCCTTCGACCACACCAATGCTTTGAATATTGCTATCATTTCTGCTTCTTCCACAGGAACACGACCTGGCAGATTCATCACTTTTCCTCTCAAAAACTGACCTCTGCAGTTTCTCAAAACCATCCCTACTGCAAAAGATTCTGCACCAAGATAGACTGAGGCATCCACGTTCAGTTTTACTGACCCCTCTGTGGGTGAAGTCCACTTCTTTCTCTGCTGCATTCCATCCTCTACAACCTGCATTCCCCTCTGCAATTTCCTATTATTAACCTCAACCCAATCTGTCACTTGTTTCGAACTCCAGGCCATAGCAACAGAAGGTGTTAAAACTTTATTCTCCAAAACTTTCTGATTTCGTGCAAACCAAACTCCCCATAGAATTATGGCTATCTTGACCAAATTATCATGCGTTTCCATATTTAATTTCTCCAGTAACCATTCAGAGGCATTTTCGATCTCCCCAGTGTCAAAAGCCAGACCCATCCGCTGCGAACACTCTCTTGCAAAACTACAATCTAGAAAGAGATGCATTAGATGTTCTACATCCCCCGTGCACATTAAACACCCAATAGGAACTGCCACCCCTTTCCCCCTTAGCCTATTGCGAACATGCATAACGTTACGACATATTCGCCAGAGAAAATATTTAATTTTGTGAGGAATTTTCAAACGCCACAGTCTGCCCCAACCATTCGATTGCTGTACATCCCTGTTTCCAACAAAAGTCTGATGCCACTGCCTATAACCCGTCTTCACTGTGTACTGTCCATCATTTGAATGGACCCAGGTCAACCTGTCCATTGTACAGTTCTGTGGAATACGAGTAGAAAGAATAGCATTACCATCCTCTACATTGAAAACATCTCTAACTTTCCCAACATCCCATTCTTTTTTATTCTGCAGAAAGAAGTCACACACCTTCAAATTCGAATCACGAACTGTGACCTCCTGACGATTCACGCACCAGTTCTCCTTCCCTCTTAACCACCTGTCATTAAGTATATCTATTGATCTACCATCCCCTAACACCCAACAAAAACCATTCTTCATTTTCTCTTTTGCTTCCCAGATTCCAGACCACGTGTAGCTTGAGCCCCCACTTCTATTAGCTTGCATTAGAGAGCAGTTTGGATAGTACCTGGCTTTTAACACCTTTGCCACTAGAGAATTTGGACTATTAATCAGATTCCAACACTGCTTTCCTAATAAAGCCAGGTTAAAACCGTGTAAATCACGAAAGCCTAAGCCCTCTCCTTTCTTCGACATACTCATTCTTTCCCAAGCAAGCCAGCGTATTCCCTAGCTACTATTAGAATTAGATTTCCACCAAAAGGACTTCATCATCCGCTCAATTTCCAGACACAACGATTTAGGTAACAGGAAACACGACATACAATATGAAGGAATGGTTTAAGCCACATTACGAATTAAAATCGCTTTGCCAGCTCTCGAGAGCAATTTCGTATTCCAGCCTTGAATTCTTTGCCACACCTTGTCCTTAAGAAATCTAAACACTGTTTTCTTAGACCTACCTATCAGAGAAGGTAGACCTAGATATTTGTTGTCTCCTATATCATTCACTACTCCCAGTAAACCTTTGATCTCCACTTGCTTGTCCCGTCGTACATTAGCTGAGAAGAACACTGCTGACTTCAAGTAATTAACAGCTTGACCTGAGCACTCCTCATACGAGTTAAGGAGATGCTTGATTTTTCTTGTTTCTTCACTGGTGGCTTTAAAAAACAAAAAACTATCGTCCGCAAACAATAAGTGTGTAACAGCTGGTCCCGTTTGGCTTACACGACAGCCATGAATATCTCCCCTGTTAGCTGATTTCTTTAGGGCCAGAGATAAACCTTCCACACACTGCAGAAATAGGTATGGCGATAGTGGATCGTCTTGTCGTAGGCCTCTCTTTGGCAAAATCGGCCCAATCGAAGACCCTTAGAACGATATATCATAAGATACAGTTTTGACACACATCATTACCCAATTAATCCATTTTCTCGAGAAACCCATCATAACCATTCTATTTTCCAGAAACTCCGAACATACTCTGTCGTACGCTTTGCTGATATCAAGTTTTAAAGCTACTTCACCCTCCCCTGTTCTTTTGCGTTTCATGTAGTGAAGAACTATAAAACCAACCAGAACATTATCAGAGATGTTTCTATTTGGCACTTGTTCATTTACTTAATCAATTTGTTTTCATCCCATGTATAGTAAGTATTAAATAAGATTTTTTTCGATAAAGAAGGATGATTTTAAGTTTGCATTCCTTTTGTTCTCCTATTATAATGATTTTTTTTATTTAAATTATAAAGCCTATTACCATTTTATTCTATCTGTATTTACATTCAAATGCCATTTAATCTAAATATTTACATTCAAATGCCATTTGATCTAGTGAAATAATTGGTTTGCATAAAAAAAAAAGAGGAAGAACTATGTGCTAAGAGAAATTATTTTTAAGGGCACCTGCATCAAATATATGCAAACTCCAAAAATATCTGTCCCAATATACTTATGATTTATTCCATTGTAATCTGTTTGAGTTTGACAAAACCAATTAATAATTAAAATGAATATTTTATCCATTATTTGTCTCTTTAATAATTTTATTGACTTATTATATTGTACTGCCACAGTGTGTAAATAAACTATAGAATATGTTGAATATTTCTTAATTATAAGGAAAATGATATTATTGCTTAGTTGTTGAAAAAATGACATTTAATAATATAATATTATAATTATTCAATTATTAAGTCAATATTGCATCCATAATAAATTTTAATTTTACGTAGTTACATGAAAATGCAATATTTTACTATAATTTTAATGATGCTATGTGATGTGGCCAATTCATAATTTTTTTATTTTTAAACAAATATGAAAATAAATGAAAGTTTATGAAATTTATACTTTTAATTTAAATTCAAAATAGAGTAAAATTTCTTTGGAAGCATATATTTAATTTCAAATGACTTAAATTAAGTTGTCATTTCAAGTTCTAATAGTTACACTAATATTCCACTATTTTGGATCTGAAATGAATTCTTAAACCAAACAAGTCCTGAATTTTATTGAAATGAAACACACTATAAATCTACTATCTGAAAAAACTTAGAATATTCAGACAATGTTAATGATCGAATCCATGATATATTTATTTAATTAAACTTAAATTTAGCACCATAATCATTGAACTATATATGTACTTTGTTAAATAGTAGAATTCATTATCTATATTTCTCAATGTTTTTTTTTAATTTGATTTTTCTTTATTCGAGATGTAATGAATGTTTCATTTCTCATGCTATTCTTTATTGATTATCTTTTTGTTATTTTATGTCTCTTTATATATGTACCTAAATTCATATGTCTACTTCATTAATAACTTATTATTTTATTTCATATGAATGTTTAGAATTTCACATATTTTCTTAACTCTTGTACCCTATTCTACGTACTGATTATTCAGCAATTTCAAATACAATAAAATACTTGATTCCAAGTACTTAAAGAAATTTTTTGTTTGAAAAAAACAAAATTAAAAAACTCACCCGAAAGCTACAAAAATGGGACTCTCGTATACGGGACAAATCAAATATCATTTGAGAAACAATGCGACACATTAAATTTTGTAATTCATTATTTATATGCGTGCACGTATTTCAGATTAAATTTTTTTGATACATTAGTATATGAGTATACTAATCAATGAATAATAATTATATATACTTGTAAAATTTGAGAATCGGGACTAATGTATTGAGTTCTCGATCAGGAATTTAAGCAGAAAATCAGGAATTAGCCAGAATAATAATTAGATATATTTTAGTAATAAAGTATTTGACAAATTAGTCATATTTGTAAAAAAATATAAATAATAATTATATAAAGATACTTGTAAAATTCAATAATCAAGTCTAATCAATTAAATTCTCGATATGGGTTAAGCGAAAAACTAAAAATTAGCTGAAGTAATAATCAGATATATTTTCGTATTATAATAGTATTTGATATATTAAATTTATTTTGTAATAAAATATACTATTCAAAACTCAAAAGTAATTCATAGTGAGTAAAATATTTTTGAAAATTTAATCAGGAATTTCTCAAAAATTCAAAAAAATGTAGAACACTGATTAATATTGATGCTTTATAATAGTAATATAATTAATAACTAATTTCATATTATCTTTTAATATATTTTATAAGAGTTGAAAAATAAGCTGCATTCTCATTTTTAATATTGATCGATTGAACTCCGTGACACCTCGCTATAAGTTAACTAATCTAACACCATTAACAAATTAATATCAAAAGAATAACGTTAATTTACAAACTACGTGTTATTAAATAGTTTATATAGATCACTTTATACTCTCAATTCAGGATTTTTCGTTTGTATTATAATGTTATAAATGATATCTTTTTCATATTTTCTTATTTCTTTAGCGTTATTTGCGGTATTTCATGTAATGACTATAAATACAATAAAATTTTAAAAAGAAGAAAACTAGAAGGATCATCTGAAAAACGAATCAAAGAATGATCATTGTCACAACGGAATCAAGTAACGTTAATCATAAAATCTAACAACAGAAATAATTATAAAAACCGGAAACTAGAACAATAGAGGAATCATCTGAAAACTATTATAAAAATACGAGGTCTCGAGAAAGGAACATACCTTAAGATTTAAGAAAGAAAGAATGTGAAGAATTGAAGAATGTTCATCGTCACAACGGGATCAACTATCAGTAAACATAAAATCCAACGACAAAAATAACTATAACAACGTAAATTAGAACATTCGAAAGATCATCTGAAAACTGTTATAAAAATAAGAGATTTCAAGAAAGGAACATACCATTTTTTTTCTCTCCATAAACACATGTGAGAGTCTTGGCTTTTCTCTCCAAATTCAGTTCAGAGAATAGAATATCGTGAGAGTTTTCTGTTCAACGAAGGCATTGATGTTTAAATTGCAGGACTTGGAATTGAAGTGGAGGAAAACGAAGGGTTCGTTCTGGAGGGAGGCATTGAGGAGGAAGTAAATCGTTATGAGCTGTGTCTGGTAGGGAGGCTGTTGACGGAGAAGAATGTTAATGTTAGAGCTTTTAAGTCAAAAATTGCAGATGTGTGGAAACCAGCAATGGGTATCAACATTAAGGAATTGGATCATGGTATTTTCTTGTTTCAGTTTTTTCATAAGGAAGATATGCAAAGGGTGCTGAAAGGAGGTCCTTGGTCCTTCGATAATATCATAATGATTCTGGAACCTATAGGTATGGGAGAAGATCCTACAAAGGTTAAACTCTGGTCCTTAAATATATGGATTCAAATCCATGATCTTCCAATGGGATTGATGATGGAGTCGATTGGCAGACAGCTTGGGAATTTCTTCAGAGAATTTATTGAATATGATGCAAAGAACAACTCTTCTATATGGAGGGAATATATGAGGGTGAGGATTAAGATAGATATGAGGAAACCCCTCAAACGTAAAAAGAAAATAGTGAGGAAGGATGGTACGGAGACTGTGGTGTCATGCAAGTATGAACGTCTGGGCGAGTTTTGTTTCTCCTGTGGGCTGATTACTCACACAGATAGGTTTTGAAGAAGGTTCATTGATAATATGGGAGATGAGGAAGTCAAAGAGTGGGGCATTTGGTTGAGAGCTCCATTAAGAAGGTCAGTCAATCAGATGCAGAGCAAATGGCTCAGGGATGAAGAAGATGACACGTGGGAAGAGAGAATTGGTCGAGCGAACAATCAGGGAAACCAGTACGAAGGAAAATTTTCAAATAAAGGAAAGGAGATAAGCAAAAGGAGTGATTATATGAGTCTGGTAGAGCACGGAGCAAAAAAAAAATCAGTAACGTAACAAACTCATTATCAAATGCTAATTTCAAATAATTCAAATGCACTGTATGAATTAAATGATGAGGATAATGAGGTTTTACAACTGGAGGAACGAAAAAGAAGGCGAAGTGTATTAAATGAGACTGATATTATGGATGCAGATACGAGCTTGCAAAAATTGGTCTGCAAAATGTGGTTAACCAAAAAGAGGCTGTTATTTCTATTGGGGATTTTTCAGCATCTTCAGACAACACATCGGCTGAGCTTGCGAGGCAAGCCAACCGTTCGTCATGAATCTTTTAGGATGGAACTGTCGAGGAGTGGGCCAGCCTCGGACAGTTCGTGTACTCAAGGACGTGGTACGTTCCCAGAAGCCTGATTTATTATTATTATCAGAAACTTTAGCTGTTAGAAATAAAATCGAAGCTCTTGCTTCAAAGTTGGGTTATGTAATTTTTTTTTCAGTTGACAGAGTAGGGAGGAGTGGGGGTCTGGCAATTTTTTGGAAGCACAATATGTCTTGTGCAGTGGTGGATTCATCTCAAAACCATATTGACATCGAAGTTAAGGAGGGCCAGAATATGTTTTGGAGGTTAACTTGCTTCTATGGATTCCCAGAGAGTGAGAGAAGACAGGAGTCATGGGATTTTATAAGGTCTTTAGCTTCTAGGTCGCAGTTGCCCTGGTGCATCTTTGGAGATTTCAATGATATGCTATATCAAGAAGACAAAAAGGGTAAACATCTGCATCCTCAACGTTTGTTAAATGGTTTTAAAAGTGCGATAGATGATTGTAATTTGTCGGAGTTAGAGCTGAAAGGTGGGGACTTCACTTGGGAAAAGAGTAAGGGGACAAGTGATTGGGTTCGAGAAAAATTAGACAGAGTGTTTGCTACAGACTCGTGGTGGCATATGTTTCCGTTAAGCACTCTCTCAGTCTCACACACTATAGTGTCAGACATGATCCCATAAAGATAGAGTTGGTTAGCACTTCGATTTCAAAGAAGCAATTCCGCTTTAAATTTGAAAATACGTGGTTAAAGGAAGCTAAGTTTCACACAGAGGTGGCTGATTTTTGGCAGAATCTCCCAGCAGTTCATCTTCTTCCTAAGTTGATATCGATTTCGTCATTCATCGTAGAATGGGGGAGGACATTTTTCCACAAGTTCAGAGAAAAAGTATCGAAGCAGAAAGATATTATTGAAGGGCTTAAGGATAGAGAGGATGATGATGGTATACAGTTGTATTTTGATGAGAAAGAGAAGCTTAATGAATTGCTCATGCATGAAGAGCTATAATGGAAACAGCGTGCAAAGGCTTTCTGGCTTGAGAAGGGGGATACTAACTCTAAATTTTTTCATGCCATAGCTTTGAAAAGAAAGAAATCAAATTTTATTGCTGCTCTCAAGAACGAGGAAGGAAATCTACTGACAAAGCATGAGGACCTCTGTATCTTGTTGAAGGAATACTACACGCAAGTATTTGCAGATACAAATCATAACTCGGTTTTACCAGTCTTTGATGATGAGGTGAAAGTCACAGATGATCAAAATGATATGCTAACTGCCAATCTCTCATTCGAAGAATTCACAGAAGCAGTCAAGAGCATGCATC
Source organism: Saposhnikovia divaricata (assembly GCA_036435485.1). Taxonomy (NCBI): domain Eukaryota; kingdom Viridiplantae; phylum Streptophyta; class Magnoliopsida; order Apiales; family Apiaceae; genus Saposhnikovia; species Saposhnikovia divaricata. Next base: position 67,419,059 of record CM071598.1, read on the forward strand.
CAGACAAGGCAAGTGGGCCAGACGGGCTAAATCCAGCCTTTTTCCAGCATTTTTGGAAACTGATAGGAAGGGAGGTTTTTCAATGCTGCCAACAGTGGCTTGAAGAATGTAGTTTCTCAGCTGATGTGAATGACACGACGCTAGTCTTGATTCCAAAAAAAGATAATGTCGAGGAATGTAAAGATCTGAGACCAATAGCTCTGTGCAATGTCCTTTACAAGATATTGGCTAAAGTATTGGCCAATAGACTTCAAAAGATTCTTCCTGTGCTCATCTCAGAGGAACAGTATGCCTTTGTTCCTGGCCGCAATATCACTGATAATGTTCTAGTAGCTTTTGAATTATTGCATCATATGAAACGGAAGAGCAGTGGCCAAGAAGGGGAAGTGGCCCTTAAGCTTGACATAAGTAAAGCATATGATCGAGTTCGTTGGGAGTATCTAAGACATAGATTGGAAGGAATGGGTTTCTCGGAGAAGTGGATTAGGTGGATGATGCTTTATGTAACGACGGTGTCCTATTCTATTTCTTTTCAAGGCTCCATGATTGGCCCTATCATACCAAATAGAGGACTCCAGCAGGGAGATCCCCTATCTCCCTATTTGTTTTTACTATGTGTAGAAGGGCTCTCTCTGTCTCTAAAAAATGCTGCTAGGAGTGAACAAATACATGGATGTCGTGTCTGCAGATCATCTCTTATTTGTAGACGATAGCTTCTTGTTTTTTAAGGCTACAACTGATGAGTCTAACTCAATCAAGGAACTGCTGAACTCTTATGACGCATTTTCTGGTCAGGCAGTAAATTTTCAAAAGTCAGCAATTTTTTTCAGTTCAAATATACGAAGAGATAAGCAGCTAGAAATCAAGCAAGTTCTAGGAGTTTTTAATGATATAGGCAACAGTCGTTATTTAGGATTGCCATCCCTCATTAGCAGATCAAAGAAAGTAGTGTTTAGATACTTGAAGTATAAGATGTTCCAGCGCATACAAAGCTGGGAATCTAAGCTGTTGTCTCGTGCAGGAAAGGCAGTAATGCTAAAAAACGTTGCCCAAGAAATACCAGCCTATACTATGTCTTGCTTTCTGATTCCAAGAACGCTTTGTCAAGAGATTGAAAGGTAAATGAATGCCTATTGGTGGAGGTCGAATTCAACTACTAGGAAAGGTATAAACTGGCTAGCCTGGAACAGGATGAGTATGTCAAAAAAAAGGGGAGGCTTGGGATATAGGGACCTTCATGGTTTCAACTTAGCACTTTTGGGTAAACAATGCTGGAGTTTGATTAACAAACCAGAGGCCCTAGTTTCACGAGTGTTGAAGGTAAAATATTATCCTAATGGTCACCTACTGCAAGCTACGAGAACGGGAGGAGCTAGTTATACTTGGTCGGGAATCTGGGAAGCAAAAGAGGAATTGAAAAAGGGCTTGAGATGGGTGATAGGCGATGGTCGAACGATATGCATTGGAAAGGATAGATGGTTGAGGGGAAAAGAAAGTTTATGTGTTGACCAAGAAAGGTGCAGTAGCATAGCTTTAAACTCAAAGGTCTGTGACTTTTTCCAGGAAAATGGGTTCAGTTGGGATGAGACTAAAGTTAGATTGCACTTCGACTGGGAGGATGCTGATTTCATTCTGAATATTCGTATTCCACAGATAGGTGCTAAAGACAGGTTGGCCTGGGTCCATACTAAAGATGGACAGTACACTGTGAGATCGGGTTACCAGCAATGGCATAAAAACCATGTAGGTGATGGTGAGATTCAGCAATCAGAAGGTTGGAATAAAATCTGGCGAGTAGGAGTTCCTCATCGAATAAAAATCTTTCTTTGGAGGTTCTGTCGCAACAACATTGTTGTTCGAATTCTATTACGGGGAAGAGGGGTCCCTGTGCCAATTGGTTGTGCCATGTGTGTAGGGGAAGTAGAACACATGTGTCATTTATTTTTCGACTGTGATTTTGCAAAATCTTGTTGGCAGTTGGTGGGGATTACAAATGATATGAGTGAAGTAGAGTATGCATCTGACTAGTTTCTCAGGAAGTTGAGTATGGAGTCAAGGGACAGCTTAGTGAGGATTGCTATAGTTCTATGGGCTGTGTGGTTTGCGAGAAACCAGAAAGTTTTCGAAGGAAGGTTATTGACACTTGAGGTTGCAATGATGTGGAGCTCGAAACAAATATCAGAATGGCAGTCAGTTCAGAGAAAATATCGTCCCACTACACGAGCTACATCGTCGAATTCCAACCAAGAAGATATCAAATGGTGTTCGCCAGCTATCGGGGAACTCAAAGTTAACGTGGATGCTTCAGTGTATGAAGGAGAGAATTCTTTTTCTATTGGCATGGTAATAAGGAATCATCAAAGTCACTTTGTTAAAGGAAAGACAATGCAGTTTGGAGGGTGTGTTTCGGTGATGGAGGCAGAACTGGTTGGGATTGTTGAGGCACTAAAGTGAGTAGAGGAGATTCCCACAGCAACACAGATAACAATGGAGAGTGATCATTGCTTAATATTAAAGCAATCACTTCGGATAGCATCAATCTTCTGGAGATGGGCGACTTGATTAGCTATTATAGAGAATTTCTTAAAAGAAGGAATGGAGTTAAGATTGGTTATATTAGAAAGTAGGCAAACAGGGTAGCTCATAGTCTAGCAAGAATCCCTTGTGAGCCTAATGGCTTTGTTGATAGTTCGTCTCCTCCATCGTTTTTGTTGGAGACACTTATGTCTGATTATCGTTGATTAATGAAATTGTTTCTTTGGTTTCAAAAAAAAAAGGAACATACCAAACATTACTTAAGAAAGAAAGAAAATAACAAATTGAATAATGTTTATCGTCACAACGAGATTAACTAAAATTAACCATAAAATAACAACAAAAACAATTATAACTAACCGTAAACTAGAACAATCTCGTGCCTTGCACGGGTATTGAAGTTAGTTAACCTTAACAAGTACCATGTTTTTCTACCAAGAAAAATTAACAAAAAAAAATGAAAAATTTAAGAGCATGCGGAGCCCACAAACTAGAGCCGGCAATTTTGCATACAACACAAAAATATGACACGAAAATTGCGGATTTGGGTTGACTTTTGCGGTACACGAACACGAATGTACACGAACATGAAATTAAACGGATGAATTTAGTGTCGGTTTTGGGTTTATCCTTGGATACACGACGAAAACGAAAATACACGAAATAAATAATATTTAAATAATTTTATTAAAATTATATGAATACATATCTTAAAATAATATTTTCTATATAATTTTTACATAAGATAAATACAAAATAGTTTCAAATTTTAGTTTCACAAGACTTGAGCAGAATTGATTCTTTATGACATATTGACTTAAGACTCGACTAGTAAAAATTTAGTATTCAAAAATTTTATTTTTATTCAAAAAATACACAAATGTATACGAAATGAAAGCACACGAACACAAAACGAAATGAATCCTTAACGGGTCGGTTTTGGATTTGGCATTACATACACGAAACATAAAAAACACGATAAAAAAGTATACGAAACAAACGAATTGTCAGTCCTGGGTTTCCTATATATTCGTATTCATAGTCTGACCATTAGGCCTGTGCAACACGCGGCCCGGTCCGTTCATTAAGTAATGGCTGAATTCTCCAAATCTCGGAAGTCTCAAAATTTCAATCAATCTCATTAATTATTATTTATCACAAAATCTTCAAATAAATATTAAGTATGAATAAAAGTTACTAGCATTGAAGGAAAATTATCAAACCATATGTATCATAACAAATTTGGAAATTTAATAAAAAAGACATTTTTGTTCATAAAAAATATTTTGATATTTAGATGAGTTCCAAAAAAGAAAATTTGGTTCAAGACCAAAGAAAGTATCAATAGGGACACCTTGTTCCATGTCGGCTTCAAGTGACTAGGGAATATCGACCTTCAGTACTTTAACAATGACGGGGAGTTTGGTGTAGGATTGGCATGCGTACGTAATCTGTCTATATGATTTGATTAATCGATGACTACAAAATTAATATGACCCGATACTTGTATTTTAGGGGTAAACAAAACTGTTGAGTGCACAACTGAGTTATCAACATTACATTATTGGAACAATAATTTCAAACTGGGCTATCGATTTTTGTAATGGGTCTTGTCCGGATCAATTTAATCACAATCGGAGTCGCTTTATTTAACCTTTGAGTGGGGAAAACAGTTGTTAGGGCCTCGGGCTACATGTCACTTTTGTGTAAAGTCTGTGCAACGAAGACAACGATATTCTGTGGTACACAAATGCTACATGACATCGGATTCAGAATGTTACTTCTTTATATGATAAAATTTACAATAAAATTATTTTACTTTATTTGGTAATAAGTGGTAAAGTGAGATGGTCCAAGGTGGTCTGAGTTTTTCTCGGCATCGTGGTTGCATATTGTGCCAGCAGTTTGTACAAGGCAAATCGGTAGACATGTTCTATTTCAAAATCGTTCCCAAATTAAAAGTGTGATTAATTATATTATAATTAGTAAAACAAAATCATGTATTCACGAATATCATTAATCAAAATATGCAATAGCCAATATTGTTATATCATTTATGCACATTATTTTGGGAATTTTTTTGATACTGAATTTAGGACCCTAATACTACTGTTTTACGAATTACAAGACCAAATTTTCTCATAATTGAACAACAGTTTTAAAGAACAAGGTCCAATTCAAACCGGGTTCTTTGCTTTCATTTTTGTCGTGAGTAAATTTGTGATATTTCCAAAATTCTGAGTCATCATTTATAGTCCTCCGATTTTCTATGAAATTTAACTGCAAGGTTAAATAATTATTCACAGAATTTGCAAATGATGAGGAGGCTGAGATATATCAGGTAAATTTCTTGAAATATATGGGATTTGTATGTAAATATGGGATGAGTATTTTTGTAAAATAAAATTTTTTTAATTAGCCCTATAGACCTAATCAAATTTATAGTATATTTTTCAAATATCTCACGAAAAGTTCCCTGAAATCAATTTCAGAATCCTTTTTCTCATAAAAAATTAATGTCCTTTAAACTTAAAAAATAATAAAATAGGAAAGAGCAAAATAGTCGTCCGTTTAGTTTTCATTCATAGGTTAATACTCTGCACAGTGCACATATTCGATAGTATTAAATTGTGTATTCTCTATTTCCCATTTCCTTTATTTCTTAAACTAATTTATAAATATATAAATATTGGGTTTGGGTCGTACTTGTGGACCATTCAGGGTGTGGGCCTACTCGAAAAGTTTGTAAACACAAATAATGGAAGTATATTCTTTGTAACAGTGTCAACACTTATAGCGAACAAGTGGGTTTGATTACAACAGCTCCAAAGTCGATTTAAGAGCATCTGGAAAGATGTTTGGTTAAAATTGATTGGCTAAGAATATCTCTAATGGTATTGGTTAAAAATAATTGGTTAAATTATATAAAATATTAATTATGTAAAATTTGTCGAACTTGTAAGACATTGTGCTCCAAATGTATTGACTATAATGATTGACTATATTTTAAAAATGGTATGTTATTAATATTTCAAGTTGTTATTAATGGAATATATTATTTTAATATAGAAATAAGTAATGTGACAATTCACTACAGGTCTTTAGAGGTTCGACAAATATAGCCAACATAAAAAGATTATCAATAATTATAGACAAGGGTTTTATCCCATTGGAGTGGTTAATTTTTTATATATTATGTATAAGTTTTATTTTTGGAAAACTACGTAGACTTTTAGCTAAGGACTTGATATGGTTGGAGATGCTCTAAATCAGATAAAATATTGATTATGTAAAATTTGTTGAACCTGTAAGATGTTGTGCTCAAATGGTATATTGGTTATAATGTTTGGTTATATTGTAAATATAGCATGTTATTATTATTTCAGTTTGTTATAAATAGAATATATTTTTATGAGGTAATAGATCATAAAAAAATCTTTCTTACAGCCCTATAGAGGTTGGCCAAATATAACCAACGAAAACAAATTATCTATATTTTTTACTAAAGGTAATGTCTCATTAAAATGAATTTTTTTTATATAATATCTATAAATTTTATTTATGTTATTATTTATTTAATTTTAACTAGGGATCTTCTCCCTTGTAGAACCCATGAACGCGCTGCCGCTCTGTGTGGGAAAATTACAGTAGCTTTTATAACTACTACTTACTTACGAGTTACGAGTATATTAGTATATCATTTACTAGTATTAGTATATATTTCTACAATCATGTCGACAAGGTCATCATCGTTATTATTTCCCATACATCTATCTGTACTATACTGCGTTATATTTGGCTGTTGTTGGTTTGATACGATCTACCATAATAACCCTTGCGATGCACGAAGTTATTTTTTATCAATAGATATAAATATTTATTTATTAATGTCGTTTGTAATTTTTTTTTTTCGTCACTTTTTTTACATTCATAACATGCGTTGGTATAATATTCTTACTTCACTATTCAGTGCATAATTTGATTATGCAAATTCAGATGACCAATAAAAATAGAATATAGTGTAGTTCTTATTGTGTTAGATATGTTAAACACATCTGAAGTAATCTTGAAATATTGCTAAATTTAAATGATCTTTTCATCATATATGGAAATTATTTAGGAATGAGCAAGTGCTACTTGAACAGTGGTAACATATTGATAAATTACTTGTAATTTTTTAATTTTATTTTATTTATAAGACAAAACATATCATTTATTCATTCAATGAATACAAGCGATGGAGAAATGTGTAAAAAAAAAAAGAATTTTTTTTTAATACATAAGTATAATTGGTAGTTGTTTCTACAAAATTTTACTTTGATATAATAGTGTATCTTTTCCAGTGTAAATATTTATTGCAAGTGATTTTTGAAAATATTTACGAACATTTGTTAAAATCTAATTAATATATATTCAAATATGACTATATCATGAACTTCTATTGAAAATAGGATCATAGATCGTTTTGATTTTTGTTGGAGTTGAGGTTTCGTAATTTTTTTTTGTCTCATTCGCATCTCAATCTTTCATTACGGGAAGCCTTCTTAATGTTTTAAATGTTCTTCTATTACATATTTCATTTATTCTTGACTTTTACAATCACTCATTACTAATTTTATATGTGATATTTTGAATGATCCACAAATTTAATATTTCTCAATTCAATTAAGTTTGAAAAAAACTTTGACAATTTTTTTAATCTAAATCGCTACTATAAATTTTATATAATTATTTCCAATAAATTATATATTAAATTATTCCCAAAAACATAAAACAAACTATATTAAAGTAAGTAAATGTATGGAGTTCAAAATTTTGTTCACAAATGTTTAAATAGAAATACGGTCTTAATTAAATAAGAATATATAACTTATATATTTTTAATGAGGGTGATATCTAAACTCTTTAGATATTTATGCATTTACCAAGTTTTATTAATTGGTGAAAAATCTTTTTAATTTATATTAAAAAAATTAGTTTATTTTTCCTAAATTTGTATGATATAATAAATTTTGATCTAGTAATAATGTCATTGAGAACTCGTCATCATTAAAGATGTCACAAGGTTTTATTTTAATTATCTCAATTTATTTTATGAATGAGTAGAATATGAAAAATAATATGTAAAAATTTACTCACATAATCAATCTTTTGACAACCTCGTCAAAAATTGTAATTTTTTCAAATAATAGTCAATTCCCAACCGCATCACATGTTAGTCCAAAAGCGCTAACAGTTTTGATATACCTTAGTTATTGAGTTGCTCTTATATTTAATTGTTATTTATTAAAAATATATTATGTGTTTCCTACATTTTCTTTAAGGTTAAATGGCAGTTGGTCACTCAACCGACTGAAAACTATCAGTTGGGTTACCCAACTCAAAAAGCTTTCAATCAGGTCACATAATTGATAAAAACTTTCAATTAGGTCACTGAGGTTTACGGACGTTAAAAAGAGACGGAAAGATGACTCGGCAAGCTGACATGGCTAGCTTTTATCCAATTGGCTAGCTTTCAATCAGGTCACATAACTGATAAAAACTTTCAATTAGGTCACATAACTGATAAAAACTTTCAATTAGGTCACATAATTGATAAAAGCTTTCAATCAAGTCACGTAACTGATAAAAACTTTCAATCAAGTCACATAACTGATAAAAACTTTTAATATGATCATTGGGGTTTTACGGACATGATTCATGCTGAGTCATCTTTCCGTCTCTTTTTTAACGTCCATAAACCCAAATGACCTGATTGAAACTTTTTATCAATTATGTCACCTGATTAAAAGCTTAAGAATTGGATGACCCAACTGAAAGTTCTCAGTTAATTGAGTGACCTAACTGCCATTTAACCCATTTTCTTTATATAAACCTAAATAGTATCCCGCTCATGCGGCCCACACATAGAGATATGATGTTTATGATTGAAAACATGTATGCATGAGCGATATGGTTGTGTTACGGAGTATCATTATAAAATAAATTATGGTTATTATTATTATCATTACAATTTAAAAATGTATAACCAAACTGTATATTATACATCATTAATTTATATTTTGATATAAAAAATATATTACAGTCTGAATTAATAAATGTAAAAATAAACTCATGACGAAAAATTGTTGATATATCATAGTAATTAAAATACCATGTATTCTTTCACTCAAGCGACACATACATATAATGTGTATATTTAATTCACATGTGTGTCAAGTGGTCTAGTTGTAAAGCAAGGTGTAAGTTAACTTGGAGACTCAAGTTCAATTCCTTCCAACAACAATTTTTTAAAAAATAGTAAATAGAAGGGCAAATCAGTAATTTCAGATGGAATAAAATGTTGCATGATTTTAAATGAAATAAAATGTTTCATGAATTATAGTCCCTTGTTGGGATATTATATATATAATACATTTATATTACTAAAAATAAAAAATAATAAATTTAATATTAAATTTATACTACTAATAAAATTGATAGTAAAAATGAGCAATTAATACTAAATTTATACTACTAATAAAATTGGTAGGCAATAAATTTATTTTATTTTAAAAAATTAAAGTTGGACTATAAATAATATATCATTATTATACAATATTAAGATTTTATGTTTTTAAAATTTTAGATTTTAAAAAATATTTATTGTAATATTTTCATATTCAACCCTTTTTCTTAACCCTCCATCCAAACTAGATAAGGGTTGAACCCTCCTAGGGATGTACATTTCACCCGCCCCGCCCGATGCCGATCCGATCCCCGTCCCGTTCGGATCGGGGATTTGGGGAATTTTTCGGATTTCGGGCGTGGACCGGAGAATATTTTAAAAAAAATCGGGGTTCGGGACGGGGAGTGAGAAATATTTTTAAAAAATTCAGGGATCGGGGCGGGATCGGGGATTAGGGAATCCCCTCCCTGATCCCTGATTTTATTTTTAAATAAAATATATATTTATATATGTATATAATAAATTATTATAAGTAAATATATTTACATATACTATTAGTGCTTAAAATTTTTAATTCATTACACATATTCAAAAGTTTAATAGTAAAATATAATTTAATTATATCTTTTAGTACAAATAAAAATTTAATTAGAAACATTTTTTAGAGTAGATCATTGAATTTAAAATATATTATACATTATCATTTAGCAAATTAATATAATTATAAAATTTGTTAGAAAATGTAGAATTTTTTTTTTTAATAAAAATAAAAAACCTCGATTCCCCGTGGAGATTGCCGTTCCCCATTCGGGATGGGGATCGGGGAGTAAAATATTCTCCATTCGGGAATCGGGTGGGTTTGGAGAACTGATAGGGGTTCGGGGATCGGAGGCGGGTTGCACTCCCCGATCCCGAAGTGACCCGAAGCCCATCCCTTTACCCTTCCTAACTCAACCATTGCATTCAAACAAGATAAGAGTTCAATCCTTTTCAACCCAACCTAATCTAAAGCATCTCATCCAAACCCAACACTTCCCTCATCGACCCCAATCCAAATACACCATAACGATTTGCTATTAAATAATTTGAAATTTATAACATAATGTTGTTTCGATTGAACAACTTTGAAATTTTTCGTAAAAATGAAAATTTTGAAATTATAATCCATGGCGAAACTGCATTACGAAGTTTAAGAAAAGAGTTACATACATTTCAAAAATGAATAATGCTGGCATTATCATCGGAATTTTGTTTAAAGTTTTGGGCGTTTAAACAAAAATGGATCTCTTTCAATTGACTAAAAAACTTTATTAAATTTCTAAAAAAATTAAAAAATCGCCAAAATTTTAAAAATTTTCAGCTTTGAAAGATCTTAAACTGGTCCATTTTGTCTTGAATATATGACATTAATTTAAGTTACAAATATGCGAATGAATTTATCTTCAATTTTTGTTTCAATCAAATGTATTTCAATTCTATATTTGATTTAATATTAATTCAAAAATGAGTAAACCTCTTCATCATTCAAAAAACACCCAAAGAAAACCAATTTCTTGTAAAAAAATGAAAAGGTGTATTTTGACGACTTGCTCTTAATAATTCAGAAATTTCATAATGGCGCCTTTTGCAAATCAATATTGAAATTTCTCGAAAAAATTAAAATTCGGGAACTATAACTATATTTGGAATAATTTTGTAACAACACGAAATTGGAAGTTTGCTGAATTAATTTGTATGTTTATATGATTGTTTTTATGGATTAGGATTTATGAAAAAGAGAGGGTTTGGAGTCTGACTCGGTTATGTGAATTTGTTAGGGGTGGAAATCGGATAATACGGAGTCGGATATGGCCATATCCGTATCCGGATCCGACAATCAGTAATGATATCCGAATTCGTATCCGAATCCGGAAATATCCGGCTAAACCGAATACGGATAATATCCGAACGAATCCGGATCCGAATCCGGATATATCCGGATCCGCCACTTGCAGTCTTGGTTGTCCAAAATTATTGCGTGGGAATTGAACCCGAGTGCTACTCCTTTTACTGGATATATCCGGATCCGCCACTTGCAGTCTTGGTTGTCCAAAATTATTGCGTGAGGAGGGAATTGAACCCGAGTGCTACTCCTTTTACTTTCCTAATTGAACCCGAGTGCTCCTCCTTTCATTTTCCTAAATTCTTAATGTCACACTCAAACCACTTAGGCTACCTGATTGTTGTGTTACAATGTTTAATAATTAATCATAATTTAGTATGAACATGCTTATATTTGTATTCTTAATAATTATTGATAACTATATTATTATATTATCTTAATAAAATGATAGGCATGCTTATATTTTATAATTATATATTAAAATATATATTATATATTAAATATATATATATATATATATATATTATAATTCATTTCGGATACGGATGCGCATATATCCATATCCGCATCATAAACTCCCGGATTCAGATACGGATAATATCCGGTTGACTCCGAATACGGATAATATCAGCTTTTTTCCGGATACGAACACAGATATTTGGGACGAATATTGGATTTTCCGGATTTTTTCCCAGCCCTAGAATTTGTGTCAGAGACTTTAGAGATAAATTTTGTTAATATGAGTAATTATTGATTTATCTGATTTAATCTTGGTATTATGATATTTTCTTGATTTGAATAATATTGTTTGTAGATATTTTACTTTATTCGTTGATTGAGATTGATTTTTTTTCTCATTTCAGAGATAAAATATTACTTGGACAATAACCAATAACTACTAATCGAAATTAATAATTAATAAATATTAAAAATTTGAAAAATTACTAAACATGTAAAATTTATGGCATAACAATAACCTATCATGAAATTTTATTAGTGATTTCAACGATCTAGGTTGGGTTTTTTTTAGAGATAATGAGAATGCAAAAGTAAAGATCCAATTTAACCTTCTATTCTTAACATTAATCATCTCCAAATAATGAAAAGAAAATTCCTAAAACACATTAATTAAAATTAATTTTCTTCAATATCTCATTTGATTAAGATATATAACAAAATTGATTATATAATTAGAGCTTTAAATGGCCTATCAATTAAAGTTGTTATGGTTGTCATATTAAAAGCAAAAATCATCAAAAAATTGTGATTTGTGTGAAATGTTGATCATATGACAATTTCCATTCACGTGAGTTTCCATAAAAAAGTACTTAAAAGGAAAAAAATTATTTAAAAAAAAACAAAATGAAACTTTTCCATTGCCATGCCACGACAGGACGGACGATCAATCTCATTCCATGTCACGGTCATAATTCATGTAATGCATTGTTCCTTTTTTAATACTAGCTAGCTTTATAGTCCATGCATAGGTTTGCTAGTGAATTATGTTAATATATATTTATGTTGCTCTGTATTCAAATAATCAAATGGTAGTTTCAATATGTTGATACTGAGGATGCAAATAAGTCCAAGAGAGATTATGTGTTCATGGGTGTATATTAACTATACAGCTAAAAATAGGTATCATTTGCAATGTACTAATCTTATTTCAAGAATTACTACTTGCCTGAGTTAGGATTATAAAAGTATTTACATAAATAGTGACTGTTCTGAACTTGCATATTACCAAAAGATCGATACGATTGAAGAATTTATATGAGATACTGGTTCCAAATTGCTTGGGAATCAATCGTCTGATCCAATGATACCAAGTGACTTAAATTAGTGCTTCAGTTTTTTGTTTGAGCTGATATTACCAGAATGGGCTGAACCTAAATTTAAAAAATGGAGAGAGTTAGCAGAAGAACTTCCCAAACCCATATTGTCATAAGAAAGAGATAATAGATCGATGCGTTTTCTATTCCACTATAATTAAATATGCTAATATATAGGTGGTTAATGTGCATGCAATTTACTGCACGAGCTTTGCTAGTAAAATCATGTTAATATATATTTATATTGTTTTGTAACTAAACGGTGCTTGCAACTTGTAAATGCTTAGTATGCAAAACATATCCAAGAAATTATCTATCATGATGATTGATGTATGTACCACTAAAAATAAGTAAAGTTCAATGTGATAATCTCTTTGAACGAATGTTCAAATGACTAAGTTACGAGCATATAAGAATTTATATTAGTAGTGACTGTCTGATCATCCACAACCGATTTGTGCATTTTGACCCGAATTAAGAGATATGCGTAGGATATAAATTAATACATAAATTATAGTATCTATCTTTTAAATCCAAGTAACTTGTTTCTACTATAGAATAAAAAAATGCTACATAACTATGTACCGTTCGAAATATTCTGAAATTTTTTATAATATATTCAAAACTAATATCTAGCATAATGATAAGTAATCTCACTTCTAAATTAGAGGTCAAGGGTTAAATTTCCATTAGGAAGAATTTTTTTAATCATTAATATAATATCGAAGGGGTAATTTAGTAATTTCATGATAATTAAATTGTCTCACAATATATTAATATTTTTATAATATATCCAAAATTGATGTCTATTATAGTGGTAAGAAATCTTTTTCTAAGTTAGAGGTCAAGGGTTCAATTCACTCTAAGAATAATTTTTATCATTAATATAATATATGAGGATTGTCTCATGATATATTAATAATTAGTTTTATAATATATTCAAAACTCATGTCTAGCATAGTGGTAAGGATTCTCATTTACAAGGTAGAGGTCATGGGTTCAACTCTCAATAATAATAATTTTTTATCCTTAATATAATATAGGAAGGGTAAATTAGTAATTTCACATTGAATAAATTGTTTCACAAACCCCCATGTTGTGCTATTTGAACAGATACTCATTTGTAAGCTTATTAGCACTTTATTATCAAAAAAAATAATATAATAGATTTCTAAATGTAATGTAATTTTTTTTAATAATATATAAAATATTTTTATTGGTTCAAGTTTCGAATCTTGTCAATAATGTATTATTATTAAACATTTATATCATCTAATAAATCATTCTTAAAATTTCCTTGAACAACATATTTTAGTAAACATTTATATTATATTATAAATTATTCCAATAATTTCAAGATTCAATTCTCGTGAACAACATATTAAATTTTAAAAAGTGATTGATCTATTTTTAATATACAAGCAAAAAACTATCATTTAAAATATTATCAAATACGTATTATTATATTTTATTATATTTTATAATTTATTTTTTTACTAATTAAATAATAAATATTAAAATTATGAATAAGAAGGTAAAAATATTAAAATATTAAAATAAAAATATTTACAATCTTCCATGTATCGCACGGATTATAAGATATTAATTTTAAAGAATGAAAAATGTTTTTCATTTTACAAATGATTATACTTTCATGATATGAACGAAAAATTTGTTATAGTATTTTCCGAGAAGATTGTATTTTCATGAAACGAACGAAAAATGTTGCTATGCAATACCAAATTTACATAATGAGCATCTATATTTACATTTTATATTAATGTAAAAAATTATATTTAAATGATGCATAATCTATATTATTGTACTAAAATTGAAGTATTAAACATTTATCGATTTGGTTTTTCGTATGATTATCCTAACTATTTTGGTTTTATTATGGTTATTCTAATAATTAAAATAAATAATATCATAATACAACTAATGGTAATTAACCGATCATCTTTTTCACATTTACTTTTAGTTCAAGATATTATCTTTTCTAAACACCTAAAACCATCATTCATACCATATATTTCAATCATTAATATTTTTTTTCTAATTAAAACAAATTACCTTTTTCATTTAAAATTAATTTTACTGTCATTGATGTATAGCCGAAAATATCACACCACCATATTTTCCAAAAGAATGGCTAATATGTATCCAAGAACACGGGATAAGGAGTAATTAAGAAATAATTAATTTTATATATCTAAGTAATTATGCCTAGCTATCCATGTATGCAATATTTTTTTTTTTGAAAGAAATTTATTTTATTTAACTCAAAACATTATACAAAATAGTCTCCAACAACACATCTGGAGGAGACATAAATAAATTATAGCAATTTGCTAAACAAGGTATTTTTGCAATTCATGTGCAACCTTGTTCGCTTGCCTTTGAACAAAAACAACGGAGAAACTCAGATCCTCTTCAAGCAGCTTAGAACACACATGCAACACATTGCCAACTTCCAAAACATTTGATGACTTCATATGCAAAGCTCGGACTGTTAACAAAGAGTCCGTTTCGACGATGACGTTCTGCATATTCTTCTCCCCAGCCCATAATAAAGCTTCACAAACACCCCTTGCCTTTGCAGCAAAAACTGATTCCGGATTCAGAAAATTCATGACTTTTCCTTCAATAAATTGCCCCTATAGTCATGAAGAACAATGCCCACTGAACAAGTCTCAACCTCCTCCAAAACTGCTGCATCCACATTAATCTTAACCTTGCCTTCCTTAGGTGGAGACCATTTCTGGATACGAGAATGATTTCCTGGATTCAGCCCTATGTTCCTAGCACGCTTCTCCTTCGATACTCGTTTCCAATCTGACACAATCTTCGAACTCCAGTCCATAGCCATTTCCCGTGATCCCAGTTTATCCTCCCTGTGACACCCCCAGATCCGGGGTCAGGAATCCGGGCCGTCACGGTCCAATTTCCATTCAATATCAATATCTCTTGAGTTTTTTTTTTTTTTTTTTTTAAATATAATAATTAAGCAATTGACCCCACACTAATACACACACACCAGTCATATGCTCAGAGAATAATATCCATTAATGATAGCAGTTAAAGATAAACTATTATTACAATCCCAGAATACCATCTATTACACCCATATATAAGTATATACTACCTTGAGAACAAGTGTCGATACTTTCTCATAAGGTAGACTTCCCCTTTACCCTCTTCCGAGTTGTACTGCGACGTTTCGGCACCTGATCTAGCTGTTATATAAATAAATAGCAAGAGTGAGCTATAATAGCTCAGCAAGATAAATTTTGTAAACTAGCTTCAAAGAAAAATATATATATATATATATTAATAAACAGAAAACCCATCATAATCCTTAAGAAAAGAATTAATTCTTACTTATTAAATACACCATCCATTTTTCTTTATAAGAAAAGAAATATAGAACAATATAATATCAATTTTTCTTCATCTGTAACCATAATTCTATCATCTCATATCATTATTCTGTTTCAGTATAGAATCTGAAAACCATTGTCTACACTTTCTTTTCAAAAACATTGGGGATATCTGCTGTCGCCTGATACGTTAGGACGATGATCAGTCGCCTAATCGTACCTGCTCTCTGTTTACTACCGGTAGAAGGAATGAAGGCCACCTGCTAACATCATCCCTGGAGGAAGGCCACCTGCTAACATCCTCCCTTGGCATCTTCGTGCCGTAATAAAAATAATAAATGCTGGACTGTGTCGCACACAGACCTGACACAGCCGCTTACGCAATTCTGTTGCAATCCCCCTTTTTATAAAATCATTATTTCCTTTTTTTTTAAAAAAAATCATTCCACATTTCCATTTTCTCGCTTTCAAATAATAATAATGCTGGACTGTGTCGCACACAGACCTGACACAGCCACTTACGCAAATCTGTTGCAATTCCCCTTTTTATCACATCATTATTCCCTTTTTAAAATATCATACCACATATCATTCACTCATATCATTTCCATTTATCATCACCTTTAAAAAAAAATATATATGTCATAATACTTTGATTATGACTCAGACATCTCCTCTGTATTCAATAAAATCAAATACGCTCTTATATACATAAAATATTCCATCTCTTTCAAAAGTATTAAATAATCATCAAATAATATTTATTAAATCACAATTATTTAAAAAGAATATTTTTAACATAATATTATAAACATATAACTCTAGATAACAACTGATACCATTCTTTCATATCCCTTTAAAACATAAATTATATTCGCTCTATCAATATTCGCATCCATATCCATAATCCATATTCAAAAATCTCAGCAAACAGGGAATATATCCCTAACCATATCATCATATAAGATTCATATATTATCCACCAAAACCATTTTTCTTTGAACATAAACAGTTTATCAAAATAAGGATAAAAGAATTCTTGCTCCCTTTAATCCATATCCATACTCATATTCATATACATCTCCCTTAAATTTCCAAAATCAGGAAAACAAATCTTTAACAATACTGTAATGATAGAATCACATATATATTCCATGAAATCATTTTCCTTTGAACATAAATAATTTTTCAAAGTAAAGATAGAAGGAATCTTGCCTGGATCCCTAAAGCGAGTAGGTATGATCCTGTGTTCGTCTCTCGTCTCTATAGAAACGAAAGGATCACCGTTAGTATATATCCCACTTAAACACTTAATCCTTATATAATAACACCCTTGACACCTAATATATGTTTAACATAGCCTTTATGTACCAAAATTTCCAAGAACTTAACCACTTTTAAACTCGATCAAAGTTTCAACGATTTACACCATTTTCTTAACAACAACTCTTGACTTTAAAAATTCTCATAAATAATAAATTTCGAATTTTGACTTAGGGTCAGTTGGTAATGTCTCTCTAACCACCCTACTACAATATCCCAAAATTTCATAATATTTAAAAATGTCTAAGTAGGTCGATCATAGCCTCAAAGTTAACACAATTACATTTTCTCGGTTCTCGAACGTCTTTTACTAAAACTGACTTTTCTCCTAAACCGTTCATCAGATTTTAACGTACTTTATATCAAAACGATCTATGAACTAAGCTCTATCATTTCATGGTCAATTGGTAACCTAGGCAGTAGGGTACCGTACGGATACAGGAGTCACAAAACAGGGCAGATTTCTTCCTAACGAAAATCGGGCATTATAACGGCTATAATTTCATACTTTCCATAAATCCAACTCCTCCAAATCAATTGTCAAAAACAATAATCATCACCTACACCATGTGGTCTTCATTACCAGCCATGGTTACAATCCCCAAACACTTCCATATTTAACTCAAATCACTTATAAACACATATATCATCATGAATCATCACTTATCATAACTTTAATCAATAAACTTTCTATAATCCATCATCAACTCAAAGTAATACTAAGGGTTCTTGAGCTTTATACCTTCTTTGTAGAGTGAACAACACTTAATAAGCCTTGAATAGTCCTTAAACAACCTTAAAGTAGCTTGGATCAACTAAAGAAATCATAAAACCAAAAGTTAGTTCTTGAAGGTTACTATTCAGCCATCACTTTGTAAAAATCATAGAAAATCGAAAAATAAGAGTTTGGATCTCAAATTTTTACCACATCTTGGACTCTTCATAAGCTTTTATTTGAGCTATAGATCACCAAAAACAAAGCTTCCTAGCTATGGTTTTGAGCTCCATCTTTCCGCTGGACAGAAACTGGGCAGATTGGGTTCTCTAACTTTGAGCATGGATTTGACTAGGCTATACTACTTTGTTGGACATGAAATTTTGAACGAACCTTGCACATGGAGTGGAGAAGTTATGGTTAAAATTTGGTGATTTTATCATGTATAGAAATGGAGATATGAATTTTCTTCTTGGAGAATGTCCTGCTGGGCAGTTTGTGGAGAAAGGAGAGAAATAGAGTTGCTTGCTTTCTTTTGCTCTCATCCTTGCATTATTGGTGATAATATCTCATAAAGTGGCTGGGCTCCCTCCTTGGTTCTTGTGCAAGGTGTGTTTAGGAAGCTTGGTTGATATTTTGTGGTTTAATCCTTGCCAAAGTACTAGTTTGCCCCTTAAAACAAGTTAGTGGATGGTGATGTCATGTTGATGATCTCATAATCCTCTTTTCCTTGATTTTCTTAAGTAATTTGCTAGCACTCTTGGTAATAATAATGTGGTATATATCCTTGTTATATTGTTCATCTTGGTTGTTTGGTTTTCATACTCGTTTAGTTGTGGTTCGTTTCGAATACATCTCGTTTTCCAAGTGGTTTTGAAATCATTTAACAATCAAAATTCCTTTGGTATTCTCTTAACTTAATAATCCCCTGGCTCAAATCTAAATTTACTAATCCCTCAATATATAATTCTTATAATGTTTCCATGCTCCTTAATATCTAATAGAAGTTCTTTGGAAGTCCAATCCTCAAAAATCCATATTTAGGAATTTCTGAAATCCATCGTCATTTCGAGTCACTTATTTTCATAGTGCGACACTAATATGGTTTATGATTATTCATTTTATGTATCAATTATAGGGTACCTACTTAACATTTTCCTAAATCCCCAAAATTTACTACTCATTTAAGCACTGTAGCATTTCTAAAGTTAGGGTTATTACAGTCTTCCCCCCTTAAAAGGATTCCGTCCCGGAATCATGTTGAAGTCATCAGCGAATACCCTCCTCATTTTACACCCCCTACTTCCCATATTACTTCCTCCATCCTCTAGTTCCTCCTTAAACATCTCTATCTTGTTTGTACAGAAGTACACCAATATAAACTTGCTTGTCATTCATCAACATGCCATTTAGCTTATCAATAACAATACTTTTACTATCTTTACCGTACCAACCTTCTCTGGCATTCTGTCATTCTATATTATCTCATTTCTCATTTCTCTTTTTTTTCTAAGGGTATCGGCCACCACATTGGCCTTCCCTGAATAGTAGTGTGTCTCACTTATTGTCTAACTATATTTTGATTTCTATCATAACATAAAATATAAATACTTCCATCTTATTATATCTTGTTTCTGTAAAATCTTCCAGAAATTTGACTAGAAGGCTATTCCTTGAAACAATTGTAAAAAAATATTATCTATAATATATATATTTCCTGTTCGTACTTATACAAACATATACTTTCCTTTCATCCTTGAAAAATATTCTCGCGCTTTCTCCAATACTCTTAATCTCCTTTTTATAGAGTTCTCTGACTCTTAACAGATATTGATTTGGATGACGCGAGAATAACTCATTTTCTTATATCACCATAGTTTACTTTCTCACAGATAGATTATTCTTATCTATATTATCAGTCCAGTTACACCATTCATGGACTTAGTCGATCCCTAACCGACCATTACACTTAAGAGGTTAAATTAGCGTGTACATGCAATTTCCTCCGGATACCTTATCCCATATGTCTATTGTTCACTACACGCTCTTTACATCTTACTGATCCACCTTAGTTCCTTCATGATATACTATCTATTCCACCTCTGTAATTTTCCTTTATTATTCTCATCAAAATCTTTACCTCAAGTTTTACTCATTCACACCTTTTGGATTTATCCTTTGAATACTTAACATCTTTAATCTCTCTTTGCTACTTAGGGTATTAGTCACAATATTGGCCTTTCCCACTAATAGTTATTGCACCTTGAATCCTTCATTAATTATCCTCACTTCTTTTGTTTATCCTTATTCTAACTCTATCCTCAAAATACACCTTACTCTCAATAGTAAATATCAATTATGCCTTAAAATTCCTCATATTCTTTTCTCTTACTAATCATCAAATATATCCATTTCTTCTCACGAAATTCCTTCCTCTCTTATAATCAAACGCTTCTAGCTCTAATTATCTCTTATTGAAATTTCCTTTGGAATCTCAAGTTTCCTTGTATAATCACGTATACTATAAACATTGCTTCCATCCTTTAATGAAATCTTCTATATTCGAAACAATTAATAGAATTTAAGAGAGTTTGAATTGAAACGAACCCAGAAACAAGCAAGGGTCCCACAACAATTTATAAAATTAAAAGTTTTAAATAACTTTTATTCGAAACAAAAGAATATTTGAGAAATCAATATAATGGAAGAACCCGTATGTCACACAAGTGAGGGCGTCCCCTCCGACTTTCAATCACACAGACAGATCGTCCTTGTGTATACATATTGGGTTGTTCCTCTAAGTTGGAGTAAGAAATATAGAGGGAAATTTAAATCACGATGATAAATACCATCTTCCAAAAATAACCTTAAGGAAATATTTTGACTAAAATAGATAAAATACAATTTTGAAACACATTCCAAAGGTACCAGAAAGTTTTGAAAAGATACCGGCCCTTAATGAATAATTACCCACCGGTGGAGGAAAATTTGAAACTCAATAATATAATTTAGCAGGGCTTTAGAAAATTTGAAAGTAGTTACCGTTAATAGCCTCTGCCCAATTGAAAAACCCAATAATGGATGGTTTTCCTCAAATACCATTTATATCTTAGACTACGTACTCTCCAAAATTTCTTAAATTTGGCACTCACCATTTATCCTTAACCTATCATCTGATATTCCCAATTATCGTCATTTACCTAGTCGCGACTTGGCTCAATACTGTCTGCCTTTATCCATAATAGAACACAACCTTCTAATCGATATACTTACATAATATTGATCGTCTTGACCTGACACTGCTCTGGTATTAAGGACCCTTCAAACTATACTTCTAAATTGTATATTCTAACATACCCTGTATACTCACGAGGTTATCTAACGTACACTTCCCGATACATCAAGTATTCCCTTTCTCATATCGATCACGTGTGCTACATAAACTTAACACTTTTGGCATAATAACCTTTTCATTTAAGTCAATCTCGTAATGTCTCAGTCTTTCTTGGTCCTTAAGGTATATCTTGGCTTTACCGACCAACCTCAGTTTCACCCTTTCATCTCCACAAACAATCAGTGTCTATTCACCAATCTACTTACACCATTACCTCAAACTCTCTCATTTTCCCTTACATTTGCCCTAGTATTACGTCCAGGCGGCATGATTCTGTACATAACAATATTCTCCATTGTTTACCCAAATTTAGGGTACAATATACATTATTCCATATTCAATAATTAAATCACCGATTAATACATTTATGTATATATACCTAGACACTCACAAACATAACTCGACTCACCCATTTCATCTCCCTATAATAAAACATAAACCTTTATTAGTAATAATCTATAAAATTATAATCACTACTTAAAATAAATGCTACACTCGATAAACCACCCTTGAACTCGATGTGAGTTCACAATTTATATTATTACTGATATATTTATTATTATCACTTTTGTTCCTGAGCATTATGACTCTTAGCTCTGATACCATCTGTGACACCCCCAGATCCGGGGTCAGGAATCCGGGCCGTCACGGTCCAATTTCCATTCAATATCAATATCTCTTGAGTTTTTTTTTTTTTTTTTTTTAATATAATAATTAAGCAATTGACCCCACACTAATACACACACACCAGTCATATGCTCAGAGAATAATATCCATTAATGATAGCAGTTAAAGATAAACTATTATTACAATCCCAGAATACCATCTATTACACCCATATATAAGTATATACTACCTTGAGAACAAGTGTCGATACTTTCTCATAAGGTAGACTTCCCCTTTACCCTCTTCCGAGTTGTACTGCGACGTTTCGGCACCTGATCTAGCTGTTATATAAATAAATAGCAAGAGTGAGCTATAATAGCTCAGCAAGATAAATTTTGTAAACTAGCTTCAAAGAAAAATATATATATATATATATATTAATAAACAGAAAACCCATCATAATCCTTAAGAAAAGAATTAATTCTTACTTATTAAATACACCATCCATTTTTCTTTATAAGAAAAGAAATATAGAACAATATAATATCAATTTTTCTTCATCTGTAACCATAATTCTATCATCTCATATCATTATTCTGTTTCAGTATAGAATCTGAAAACCATTGTCTACACTTTCTTTTCAAAAACATTGGGGATATCTGCTGTCGCCTGATACGTTAGGACGATGATCAGTCGCCTAATCGTACCTGCTCTCTGTTTACTACCGGTAGAAGGAATGAAGGCCACCTGCTAACATCATCCCTGGAGGAAGGCCACCTGCTAACATCCTCCCTTGGCATCTTCGTGCCGTAATAAAAATAATAAATGCTGGACTGTGTCGCACACAGACCTGACACAGCCGCTTACGCAATTCTGTTGCAATCCCCCTTTTTATAAAATCATTATTTCCTTTTTTTTTAAAAAAAATCATTCCACATTTCCATTTTCTCGCTTTCAAATAATAATAATGCTGGACTGTGTCGCACACAGACCTGACACAGCCACTTACGCAAATCTGTTGCAATTCCCCTTTTTATCACATCATTATTCCCTTTTTAAAATATCATACCACATATCATTCACTCATATCATTTCCATTTATCATCACCTTTTAAAAAAAATATATATGTCATAATACTTTGATTATGACTCAGACATCTCCTCTGTATTCAATAAAATCAAATACGCTCTTATATACATAAAATATTCCATCTCTTTCAAAAGTATTAAATAATCATCAAATAATATTTATTAAATCACAATTATTTAAAAAGAATATTTTTAACATAATATTATAAACATATAACTCTAGATAACAACTGATACCATTCTTTCATATCCCTTTAAAACATAAATTATATTCGCTCTATCAATATTCGCATCCATATCCATAATCCATATTCAAAAATCTCAGCAAACAGGGAATATATCCCTAACCATATCATCATATAAGATTCATATATTATCCACCAAAACTATTTTTCTTTGAACATAAACAGTTTATCAAAATAAGGATAAAAGAATTCTTGCTCCCTTTAATCCATATCCATACTCATATTCATATACATCTCCCTTAAATTTCCAAAATCAGGAAAACAAATCTTTAACAATATTGTAATGATAGAATCACATATATATTCCATGAAATCATTTTCCTTTGAACATAAATAATTTTTCAAAGTAAAGATAGAAGGAATCTTGCCTGGATCCCTAAAGCGAGTAGGTATGATCCTGTGTTCGTCTCTCGTCTCTATAGAAACGAAAGGATCACCGTTAGTATATATCCCACTTAAACACTTAATCCTTATATAATAACACCCTTGACACCTAATATATGTTTAACATAGCCTTTATGTACCAAAATTTCCAAGAACTTAACCACTTTTAAACTCGATCAAAGTTTCAACGATTTACACCATTTTCTTAACAACAACTCTTGACTTTAAAAATTCTCATAAATAATAAATTTCGAATTTTGACTTAGGGTCAGTTGGTAATGTCTCTCTAACCACCCTACTACAATATCCCAAAATTTCATAATATTTAAAAATGTCTAAGTAGGTCGATCATAGCCTCAAAGTTAACACAATTACATTTTCTCGGTTCTCGAACGTCTTTTACTAAAACTGACTTTTCTCCTAAACCGTTCATCAGATTTTAAAGTACTTTATATCAAAACGATCTATGAACTAAGCTCTATCATTTCATGGTCAATTGGTAACCTAGGCAGTAGGGTACCGTACGGATACAGGAGTCACAAAACAGGGCAGATTTCTTCCTAACGAAAATCGGGCATTATAACGGCTATAATTTCATACTTTCCATAAATCCAACTCCTCCAAATCAATTGTCAAAAACAATAATCATCACCTACACCATGTGGTCTTCATTACCAGCCATGGTTACAATCCCCAAACACTTCCATATTTAACTCAAATCACTTATAAACACATATATCATCATGAATCATCACTTATCATAACTTTAATCAATAAACTTTCTATAATCCATCATCAACTCAAAGTAATACTAAGGGTTCTTGAGCTTTATACCTTCTTTGTAGAGTGAACAACACTTAATAAGCCTTGAATAGTCCTTAAACAACCTTAAAGTAGCTTGGATCAACTAAAGAAATCATAAAACCAAAAGTTAGTTCTTGAAGGTTACTATTCAGCCATCACTTTGTAAAAATCATAGAAAATCGAAAAATAAGAGTTTGGCTCTCAAATTTTTACCACATCTTGGACTCTTCATAAGCTTTTATTTGAGCTATAGATCACCAAAAACAAAGCTTCCTAGCTATGGTTTTGAGCTCCATCTTTCCGCTGGACAGAAACTGGGCAGATTGGGTTCTCTAACTTTGAGCATGGATTTGACTAGGCTATACTACTTTGTTGGACATGAAATTTTGAACGAACCTTGCACATGGAGTGGAGAAGTTATGGTTAAAATTTGGTGATTTTATCATGTATAGAAATGGAGATATGAATTTTCTTCTTGGAGAATGTCCTGCTGGGCAGTTTGTGGAGAAAGGAGAGAAATAGAGTTGCTTGCTTTCTTTTGCTCTCATCCTTGCATTATTGGTGATAATATCTCATAAAGTGGCTGGGCTCCCTCCTTGGTTCTTGTGCAAGGTGTGTTTAGGAAGCTTGGTTGATATTTTGTGGTTTAATCCTTGCCAAAGTACTAGTTTGCCCCTTAAAACAAGTTAGTGGATGGTGATGTCATGTTGATGATCTCATAATCCTCTTTTCCTTGATTTTCTTAAGTAATTTGCTAGCACTCTTGGTAATAATAATGTGGTATATATCCTTGTTATATTGTTCATCTTGGTTGTTTGGTTTTCATACTCGTTTAGTTGTGGTTCGTTTCGAATACATCTCGTTTTCCAAGTGGTTTTGAAATCATTTAACAATCAAAATTCCTTTGGTATTCTCTTAACTTAATAATCCCCTGGCTCAAATCTAAATTTACTAATCCCTCAATATATAATTCTTATAATGTTTCCATGCTCCTTAATATCTAATAGAAGTTCTTTGGAAGTCCAATCCTCAAAAATCCATATTTAGGAATTTCTGAAATCCATCGTCATTTCGAGTCACTTATTTTCATAGTGCGACACTAATATGGTTTATGATTATTCATTTTATGTATCAATTATAGGGTACCTACTTAACATTTTCCTAAATCCCCAAAATTTACTACTCATTTAAGCACTGTAGCATTTCTAAAGTTAGGGTTATTACACTCCCATACCTTCTTGTTACGCGAACTCCATATACCCCACAACACCATTGCAATTTTGCTCACTTCCAGCTCTGATCCCTCATTAATCTTCTGAAGCAGCCACTCTGGTGCAAAAGTAACCTCACTCATATCATAATTCATACCTACATGGGACCAACATTGAGTATCAAATTGGCAATCAAATAAAACATGAAGTAGATGTTCTACATCTCTGTTGTACATAGGACACATGATAGTGATTGGAACCCCCTTATGACGTAACATGTTCTTTACTGGAATATTATTCCGATAAAATCTCCATAAGAAGATACGAATTTTGTGAGGGATCTCTACCTTCCACAGCTTACTCCAACTCGAAGTCTGAGGCACTATAGTATTACTCTCTTGTTGATCAAACCACACTCTGTATCCTGTCTTCACATCATACTGCCCATTTACCGATTGAAAACACGCTACTCTATCTCGAACAGCTCCTTGGGGAACGTGAATAGCTAAAATAGCCTTGGCATCCTCCTCATGGAAGTTCGCATTGATAAGATTGGTATTCCACTGCTTTGTTCCTAGTAAAAACAAATGAGACATTTTCTCATTTAGACCTTCGTATAGATGACTGTTCTCCACTCGAAAATCACTCGTTTTCCGAAGCCACTGATCCTTTACTGCTAGTATGTCTTCACCATCCCCTAGTACCCACCTGAAACCCTTCAACAAAGCTTCATTAGCTGTATACAAACATGTCCAGATAAAACTAGACCTTGTCCCCTTCCGAGCTCGCAATAGATGAGTGTCATCAAAATAACGAGCTTTAAAAATACGAGAAACTAGAGCATGTGGTTGATGGATAAACTTCCAGCAGTGCTTGCCTAGAAGGGCAATGTTGAAACCATGTAGATTCCTAAAACCCAGTCCACCTTTACACAAAGGCCTACTCATATTATCCCAGGATAACCATTTGATCCCCTTATTGTTGTCAGCTCATGAGCTCCACCAAAAACTATTCAACATCCTTTCTATTTTAATGCACAGTGATTTTGGTAATAGAAAACAAGACATACAGTAAGAAGGGATCGATTGAGCCACATTCTTAATCAATACAAGTTTCCTTGCTTTAGAAATAGGCTTCGCTTTCCTCCCCTGAATTTGTTTCCAAACCTTATCTTTAATAAACCCAAACACTCTCTTTTTCGATCTCCCTACTAAAGATGGTAGCCCTAGATATTTGCTATCCTCCAAAGCAGTCGTAACTCCTAGAACCTCTGTCAGTTCCCTTTGCTTGTCCAGCCTAACATTCGAACTGAAAAAAACACTAGACTTCTGGAAATTTACTGATTGCCCCGACTGTTGCTCATACTTATTCAAAACAGCTTTAACTACCCTTGTTTCTTCCTTATTCGCTCTAAAAAACAAAAAGTTGTCGTCAGCAAACAACAGATGAGTGATAACTGGTGCCGTGGGACTAACTCTACAACCATGGATGTCACTTCTCTCCTCTGCCCTATACAACAGATCAGAAAGACCCTCAACACAAAATAGGAACAAATGTGGAGATAACGAATCCCCTTGACGGAGACCATGCTTAGGAATTATAGGTCCAATCGATGAGTAATTAAAACACACCTCGTATGAAACCGTAGTAACACACAACATAACCCAGTTGAACCATTTTCTACAAAAACCCATACTTCTCATTCGACACCTCAAAAATTACAATCAACCCTATCATAGGCTTTACTAATATCCAACTTTAGAGCCACCTCTCCCTCATTCCTTCCTTTTTTCCTCTTCATGTTATGAAGCACTTCAAATTCAATCAACATGTTATCCGTTGTACTCCGACCCGGAACGAACGCAGACTGATTTTCTGATATCAAACCTGGCAGAATCAGTTTGAGTCGATTGGCCAAGACCTTCGGCAGAATTTTGTAGAGCACATTACAAAGTGCTATAGGCCTGAAATCCTTCATACTACATGCATTAGCCTTCTTAAGGTTAAGTACCAGGTTAGTGTTATTAAACTCTGCAGGAAAAAAAAACATCAGCCAGTACAACATTCATACACCTCCCGACCCATGCAGTCCCAGAATTACTGAAAAAATACAGGGTTAAGACCATCCGATCCAAACGCTTTATCGGGGTGCATTTTTTGACTGCCATCGTAAATTATTCAAACGATACTCCCTTTACCAGTTCCTTTTTTTGTTCCTCAGAAACCATAGCCCTTGTTTCAGAATCCTCGATATTCACATATTCAGGTGCCTTAAAAATGCCCTCATAATACTCATGCACTATATGACATATACCCTCATGGTCATTTACACGATCACCCGAATCTGCAACTAAACAAGAGATACGATTTGCTTTCTTTCTACTCGTAGCTGAAGCATGAAAAAACTTAGTATTGGCATCACCTTCCTCCAACCAAAAGATCTTAGCTCGCTGCTTCCAATATGACTCCTCTTGAAATATGAGATCATTCAACTTTTCCACCTCAACCATACACAACTCCACCCCTGCTACATCAGTACGATCTATCAAACCCCCGATCACCTCTTTCTGTCGTTTAACTTTCTTTCTAAATTTATTAAAGAATTTACGTCCCCATTTAGTCATGAATGAAGTCACATTCATTAACTTATGCAAAAGGTGCATAACAGGAATCTTCGACCAGTACTCTTAATTTCCTTAACAAAATTTGGATCTTTTAACCACATATTCTCAAACTTAAAACGGAATAACCTTTTAGAGATCGATGTGCTTACCAGCTCCACCTGAATAGGATCATGATCAGACCGAGAAGTATGATGAACCGTGAGCTTGCATAACGGGAACTTATTCAACCAGGACGTTATACCAAAAGCACGATCCAACCTCTCCCGCACCCAATCTGGCTTACCTCGACACCTCTCCCAAGTGAAACTTCCACCACATAAATCCAGTTCAGACAGAAAACTCTCTTCTAAAACCAAACGAAAACCATCCATTAAGCTCTGAGGATGCACAACCCTACCCCATTTATCTAACTTATCTAACAGATCATTGAAATCTCCAAAAATTAACCAAGGCACCTGTGAAATACTAGCTAACTGTCTTATTAAATCCCAAGAATTTTTACATCTACTTCTTTCAGGATAGCCGTAGAAACAAGTGAGTTCCAAGCTACTAAATTATTTTTTAGAAATTGAATGTCAATATGATTTTGAGAAAACCCTGAAACTTGACAACTTACATTCGCCTTCCAAAACACTGCTAATCCACCACTTTGACCAACCCTATCTACTGAAAAATATTGTGCAAAACCAAACTTTATACGAAGAGTTTTTATTCTATTATTCGTAGATATAGTTTTAGAGAGGAAAAGAACATCAGTTTTACGATTTTGCACGAGATCACCTAGAACACGAATTGTATGAGGGTTCCCCAGTCCTCGACAGTTCCAGCCTAAAAAATTCATAATGGTCGGCTAGCTTGCCTAGAAAGCGTAGCCAAAACATTGTTGTTTGATTCCACCCCATCACCTTTGAAAAGAGTAGAATCATTGTGCACAATACTATCTTTACCAGTTTCCATATCTTCTGATAAAAAAGACCCAATTCTTTACGTTTTCTTTTCTCCAATCCAGCCCATCAAACTCCTCTCCACTCGGCCCATAAGATATAATCCCATTTGAAAAATCTCCGACCTTATACCCACTTCCATGATTAGCTAAAACAACTTCCTTTAATTTAACACCCCATGTTCCCCCATCCCTATTGTTTCGGATCTGATTACCAATTTTCCCCATCCCATATCCCTGATTCTTCACAAAATTCTGATTTCTATTTTCATTTTCGTATCTATCACCCCAATCATCGTCTTCTTCCTCACGAAGCCATTTACTTTTTCCGGCCGCTCTTCGTGGTTGTGCTCGAAGCCACCCATTCCTTCTCCATACTCCCCTCCTGTTGAAACTTTCTCTGGCAAAATCTCTTTGTATGAGAGAGCAATCCACACCGAACACAAAAATCCCATAAACGCTCATACTTGCACTGCATAATGAAATCAGAAGCATTTTTTGTGTTATTTTCTTTTTTCTTCTAAGAGGCTTCCTAACATCCACCTTGATCCTGATACGCATACACTCACGCCATATACTCTTATTATTATTAGGATCATATTCCAAGAATGTCCCAAAGAAATTACCTAACTGTCTCCCCACTGACTTAGACATAAAAACTGGTGGCAAATCATGAATTTGAATCCAAAAACACACTTCATTAAGCGCCACTTTCAATGGATCTTCTCCCTGAGCTATTGAGTTGAAGACCAAAACACCATTATCAAACGTCCATGGTCCTCCCTTTTGGACCAAATTGATATCGTCTTTATGATAAAACTAGAACAAAAACACTACATTTTTTTAACTCCTTGATGTTTATTCCCATTGCAGGACGCCACGCATCCGCCAATTTAGATTTCATTGCCTTCGTATTGATATTCTTTTCAGTTAAGAACCTGCCAACCAAGCACAAATCAAACTTATCTGATACCTCTTCAACCTCCTCATCGAAGCATAACTCTTCATTCTCCTCCGCATTGATATCCATCTCAGCCATTTGAACATCAATATCTTCCACAGATGCCATGGTATAAAACCCTCTCATAGACTCTTCGAAAGACATGAGAGAAAAACTACCCTCTCACATTCAAAAGAAGGAGAGAAACAAGAAGTCCATGTATGCAATATTAATTTTGATAGATTAATAAAAAGTATGATTTGGTAAAAGCTCGGAATGATCCGGTTCAATCCAAATATCTTTACGAACCTCGTATTAAACCAGAATTTGATTTAATATTTTAAACCCAATTTTAAAAGGATTTGGATAAGGGTTTCATGTGCCTGAGGATGACCTCAGGGTTCTACCTGAGGTTAAAATATTTATAATACAAATTTAAGGGTATTTACGTAAAATCACTAAAAAAAGTTTATATTTACAAAAATGCTCCTACGGGGCCCCTTACTTTATAAGTACAAATCAATTATAACCTCAAGAGACATCCCTGAGGTTGTCCTCACACCCAGTTTTCTCTTTGGATAAAGTTCATTTTTTTCAATAACAAGCACATCACAAAGTGAAGAATCTCGAAACCCAAACAAATAATATTAGTCATGATTTTCAAATAAATTAATATTCGAATTAAAAAGTTCAGTCAAAATTCAGTACAATTCGATTCACTTTATTTTTAAAAATGTCATGCTCAGCATAAAACTGAAAAATTTCGACACGATTCAAACAATTTAAAATTTAAACAATTCGAACAATTCGATACAATTCCAACAATATTCTAAAAATTTAAAATCCACCCTAATGCCTGATGAATTCTGATGAATTCTAGTGCTATTATATCTTGTCAATTGTCACATGTATTTTCGTATTAGGCCATCTCTAGTTATGATACAAGAATTCAAATTTAGATCATCAAATGAATCAAATTCTAATCCAAATTTTGATTTAAATTTTTGACCAATTCTAAGAGCATGATCCAAATTTTGATCCAAATTACGATTTACATATTATAGTACATAAATTTATATTAAATTATTTAATTTTAAATTTAATATTTTAATCATTATTAACTATTTATATTATATATAATAAATCAATTAAATGTACTTTTCATTATTAACTATTTATCCAAATGTCTAATATTTTCTATATTGTATTTTTAATTTATTGCAATTAATTGCACTTTTTATCTTATACATTAATGTACCTTTAATTTAATTTTTAATGAAATATGTTTTTCTCATTATTATAAGTTTTATTCTAAATTAAATTTTATTTTCGTACTATTATTAATAAGTAAATAAAAATGATAAATATATTTTAAATTTAATAAATTAAAAATATATAAATAAGAAATCATTTTTTTAATATTAAATCAATTGATCCTTTCCAAAGGTTGTGTATTTAAACATAAATTATATCCTATTATATAATAAAAGTAAGAGGGATAATAAAGGAGTACTACCATAGGTCAAGGGTTTGACTCCTAACAGCAACATATATTTTATAATTTAAATTTAAACTCACTAATACAAAGCTTAATTAATAAACGTATCGAGTTTGTTTATGCCTCGACCTAAAAATCTTTTAATCATATTCTATACGTGTATAGTTGTTAGTTAATTATATCTTAATATATAATAAAATTAAGTGGAATATTATAAAAAAGTAATGGCATAGTTCAAGAGCTAATCAATAATATATTATATCTATACTATCTATACTATACTATAACGAGCGTTCTACCCATGCTACGCATTCTGAACAGATTAATTAATTAATTAAAACATTTTTTTATCGTTATTCAAGAAAAAATATAATTTCATGAGAATTTAATTAATTTAAGTATAGAACTACTTATTCGTCATTTTATACCAATTGCAATAATATTAATATTATCAAACAATTTTCGTAACATCCACATCGCCCGTTGAAACGTTCTAAACCCCTCTTTATTGTTTTTTGTTAATTTAGTTTATCATTTTTGATTTTCCTCATTTTTCGGAAACTTCTACCAAGTTTATAGGTTTTTTACCCATATTTTAAGTTTTGTTCTTTTCGAAATTTGGTACATTTAAATGTGCTACATTGTGGATTTCTAGAATTTTTATCATATTAATTAAATCAAAAAATTTGTATGGGTCGCGATCAGTTTTTCAAATACATATTGAAAATTCATAAACACTTATTTCTCACGACCGTTATAAATCATTAGACTGTATCTTAAAAATATATTGCATGTTTCAACGATGTGAAAAATGATCTCTACTGTGTAAGATCCATTAAACGAACGTAGTTATGACAAAGGAAACTTTCTTCTAATCTAATTTCATATGTGTTTGTTCAATATCATTTTAACAAATTGTATGTTCTTTTATTAGTAAATTGATTTACTACAAAAAAATAAACATTATCAATCAACCAAACATATCCAATATATATCCCGTTCTTAGACTAAGATACGACTGTTAGAGTTTATGGTGATTGCCCTCTACTTGTTTTTAATGACAACTTAAAATGTGTATATTCACTTCAGGAGTTTGAAGGTTGATTTTTTTTTTTTCTATTAGAATATGGTATATTAAATATTAATTTTCTTTTACCCATAAATAGGGATGACAAATTAATTCGATCTAATGGTACCCGATCCAAAATCTAAAATTTTTGATATACCAAACTCGAATTTTTGAATTCAGGTTTGGAATTAAATTTTAAACCCGAAATAGTTTCGATTTGGTACTGAACTGATACCCGATCCGAAATCTGAAATCTGAAACCCGATCCAATATCGAAACCCGATACATTTGTTTTGTTTGGACAAAACAAATTTAGTAAATATCATTGTTTGTTTAGAATCTATCTACCAAATTATTAAGTTTTTTTTACTTATATTTAAAGTTTTGTTGATATTAAAAATAAATAATATCAACCAACCAAGCGAATTCGATATGTCTGTTCTTAGATTATGATATAGGAATTAAATACTATTACTTTAATTCAAGAATACAAAATTAAAAGGACACCTTTTATTAGAACAATATATAATTTTATGTATTGACCTATCTAATTATCAATAATAGTGATTTTTATAACGAAGGTTGTAGTCGTTCCTCTCTCTCCTCCTCTCCCAAAAAATACTAAACTAAAATTTAGGGACTGACATCAGGTTTGGTTGATGATAAGCTCCCTTTTATTGATTTCCTTGATTTTGCTTTGTTTTTTCAATAAATATCTCTCTTTATTGAGAGTCTAGTACCCCGTTGGTGGGTTTTATCTACAGATTAGATTTTGTACTTTCTCCTTGTGAATGATAACTTTCATTTCTTTTCCTTGAGTTTACTTTATTTTTCAATAAATATATCTCCTTATTGAGAGTCTAGTACCCGGTTAGTGGATTTTGTCTATATATTGGGTTTTGTTTTTTCTTTTTGTTAGAGTATATTCTTTTATTTTGGCATCTAGAATCTTAGATCTATAGGATTTTGTTATATTGGTTCATTGATTTGGATAGTATAGAACGTAGTTGTAGTCGGTTGTTCAAATACGTTCTGAAAAATCTTTACGATTATAATAGATTGTTTGATTATTTTGCCAAAAATGCTATATATTTTATTGATATAAGCGGGTGATGTACCACAATTTAAGATCTGATCAACAATCGTAGTTTGGATGAAGAAAATCTTGATATAATCTATTTTAATATGTGTTTGTCAAATCTTTATTATTTTTGTAAATTGTGTATGACCATTTATTGATGAATTAATTACCTATAAAAAATAGAGATTTATAAGAAAATTTGAATTTTTTGTAGAAGTCGTATGTCCTTTTATTGATAAATTAATTATCTATAAAAAAACAGTAATTTATAAGAATATTTGCGCTGAGCTGACAAATTTACTATGAAAATATTCACTAACAATATTTTCTTTAACTCTGTAATGTGATGATTTATACACCAAATAATGTCTAATACGATTTGAGAGTATATTTAGTAATTCGAATAATTCAAATATATTGTTAGGTCAATTTGTTTGTCCCATTAATTATTGCATAACTAAAAAATCGATAGGTAAAATGTTAAAGATAATTAGTTTAAATTCATTTTAATATTTAAATTGGTTGTTAGATTTTTTTTATAATCGATTAATTTAAAAATATAATGTAAATTTTGAACGTGTATTTAGAATAATGTGGTAAATATTTTTCAAATTTTCAAAACTTGTAATTCAATAATTGTAGCTTTTTTCAAATTTGATTGCACCTTATAATTGTAGATCGAGAGTTTGAGATATTAAAATACTATATTATTTAATATACATAAAATAGACTCTGTTATTAAAATAATATATTTGTGTTAAAATCAACTAATAAATACACAATTTTGGAATATGACTCTATACATCGAAACGGGTGCAAGATGTGTTAGTATATAATGATATAATTGTGATTGATTTAAATCAAAAAGTGTGTTTAATTAGTTAATAAGTATTTATGAAAATTAATCTGTAATATATAACTATATTTTATAGTATGATTGTAATAGATATTTATTAAAATTAGCTCGTAATATATAATAGTATAATTTTGATCGACTTTAAATTAAAAGATTGATAAGTTAGTATATATTTTATCACTTTAAAAAATATTTAATTTATGCAAGTACTAAATAAAATAAATTTTGTATTTTAAAAAAATTGTTAAGTAACCAAGATAAGTAATTTAGGATGAGAATGATATGATTAATTTAATTTCAATGATAAATTCTGATTGGCTCTTATATATATATATATATGAAAATTAATCCATAATATATACTCCAATAATGTAATTATGATTAATTGTAAATCAAAAGAGTGGAAAATTAAAATTGCAAAAATCGCTTAATATTATATTTTTGTATAATTCTTATTGATTTTAAATTTATATTAATTTATTATAATTATTTTTAACATTATAAAATATGTAATATGGATATTTTAAATCAAGTAACTGCTATATTCAAATTAGAATTGTTAACTAACCATGGTTAGTATTATAGTATAAGAATGGTAAACAAGGAAAGGTTTTAATATAATACGATTGGTCTAAAAATTAAGAATGTCCTCTGATTGGTTCTAAAATAATTCCTCGATTTTGATTGGTTAACTGATGTGTAGTAGACCGTAACATCCCTATCCTAGCATACATATTTAATTCTAATAAATAGAATTGTTTATTACTAATACTACTCACAAGACTTAAAATTCGTTAAAATATTATTAATGTATGAAGAAAATGAGTGTATGTGTATTCAGTTAGTTTTTGAAAATTTCTGTTCTTGAGATTTCTCGGGAAATGAATAGTAACCCAGGGGATGAATAGTGAATTTGGTGTGAAATTATTATTTGAGATTATGATAGAGGATATTATATGAGGGACTTTAGTCGTTTACGACAATTGAGGATTAGACTCCTAAATATTTTGTTAAGGAATTTAGAACATTTTATAGTAGGTAGTTGAACTTCTGAGAACTATAGAAAAAGATCCGTAAGTCAGAATCGCGCGTATAAATACTCTATGTGAAGGTAATAAAATGAAGAAAATATTAAAAATATGAGACACCAAATTTCGCACCGAAAATCGTTAGGATCGAATTTTATTTGATAAAGAAATGAGAAGTATTAAGCAGATGGGCATTTTGGTAAATTCAGAGGATAAATTCTTGATATATATGGATAAGGAGAAGCTTGACACACCAAAATCACTATTCACCATCATCCTTTCTTGTAAAACTGATTGGAAGCATGGGAGAAGAGAAGGAGAGAAAAGAAAAGCTTGGCGATTACTTGATCATCTTGGATAATTAGCCTAGTGTTTAGCAAACATCAAACACATAACAAAAACGCCATAAAACACTTCTTAAGCTAGGGTTTGAGGGGCAGATTTCAAAGGAAATTTAGGGGAAACCCTTGATTCTTGATAGGTGAGGCTTGATTGGAGTTTTAAAGCTACTTGGAAGGTATAACCTTATTTATCTTTGTTTAATCATTTACTTTCATGATGATTAGTGCTATATTTTGAAAGATTGTTAAGTATTAACATAAAGGAGGATAGGCTTGTTGATTATGAGAAGGAATTGACTTGATTAGAGGGTGTATAAGGTGGATATGAGAGTTATAATTTTGGCTAAATTTTACGAACACCGAAAGGTTGTTTAAATCGCTGACTGTGAACAGTAATTCGGGGGATTGGGTTCTGAGTTTTTGTTAACATTTTTACATGGAAACGTTCTACTCGGAGTCTAGTTTACGTGGCCGCAAACGGTGAGTGGATTGGATTAACGAGCTAGGAGTTATGGCCATTTTAGTATAGGTTGTCCATAACTTTCGAATTTAGTAAACACTGAACTTTGGAAAAATATTTCACCTAGTTAAACTCTTTAATTCGAACTGAAAAATTTATGTAAGGTCTATAAATGATTAAGGAAGAAGATTGGAGAGTTTGGTGATTTATAAACCATTTTTGGATTTATTAAAAATTTTAGAGTGAATGGTGCACAATAGAAGATGATTTCCAGTTTTCCTGAGACAGACCCGTTTTGGAAGATATGTTCGGCTGGTACATGGCTATGTCTAGGTAGTAGGTTTTCTGGGTCTATAACCTAATTTGAGTCTAGTTTACACCCTCGAAAGAATCGAGTCGTTTCATTTAGCGAGTAAGGAGTTATGGTCATTTTAGTGCAATAAGCGCATAAGGTGCAAATTGTTTAAACATGGAACTTTGGGGAATTGTTTCACCTAGCTAAATACCTTAGTTCAAATCGAAATTGTGAGGGTTGATAAAACAATGAGTATAGAGGATCCCAAAGGTGGATTCGTGTTAAAATAATAATCCTACGATTTATAGGGAATTTTAGAGTATGGCTGTGTCGGTAAGGAAATGCCTTGTTTTGGACCTTGTCGTGGCAGAATTTTGTGTCAACTTTGAGAGAACATTTGACCTAGCTATACTAATCGTTTTAATTTAAAAATTTGAGGATAGAAAGGTCTTACGTTAGAGATTAAAAATGAAAAGGTTTTGTGTGAAAATGTTAAGTTTTGGAATTATGAAAAATGTCGTAACATAGGGGTTTAATAAGGATTTCTTAAGAAGATCATTACAAGTAGGAGTTTTTGGGGTTTAAATAACTTGATTAAAAACCTTTGACAATATAGTTTTACGAATAGTTAACGTAGGCCCTAGTAGATGAAGTGTTGGGCAGAAAATTGGTATAAAGATATGAAACTAGATTTAACCAAGTGCACACATAAGTGTAATAAAGATTGGTTCTTATGTGTTTATAGAGTACTTGAGACCTGGAAGGAGCGTGGATAGAATATCACCAAGAATCATTAAAAGAAGTGCATAGGCCAAGGTGAGCATTTATCAAAGCTTTGCTTTATATATGTATACTCTATAATAACTTGTGATATTTATGGGATTAAAAGATATAACTAAGAAATGCTCAAGACTTGAATATATATATATATATATATTACTGGAAAGAATTACATGATTTATCAGAATATGTAGGTTTATATGATTATACGCGATGACAATATTATAGTGAAATGAAGTATCACGTGGTTATAAATGATTGTTATTTGAATAAATTCTCTCAAGTATGATCTTACGTGATAACTGTTATCTGCTAAATGTG
Organism: Saposhnikovia divaricata; assembly: GCA_036435485.1. Lineage (NCBI taxonomy): Eukaryota > Viridiplantae > Streptophyta > Magnoliopsida > Apiales > Apiaceae > Saposhnikovia > Saposhnikovia divaricata. The sequence goes on from CM071598.1 coordinate 67,457,143, forward strand.
ATAAGTGTTATTTGACTGAGTTATCTGAAATGTGCATATACTTGATATATGAGAAAGGTGAATACATGATCACTGTGATGGATGAGCAATGTGAATATATGATGACAGTATCCTTGACTTGAAAAGGGTTATTATGTGATCGATGTGGATTACATGAAAGGAAAATGTCAACGCGAATAAGTACATGGAAGGAAGAAATGAAACGGGTTATATGATGTGTATATTGTTTCATTTGAGTCCCACTAAATAAAGGCGTTATGACTGCCAATACTTTTGTATCAGCAATGTGAATACATGGCCTAGCTAGCCATCAACGCGAATAGAAAAGTCCTCTGGACTATAAAGCAACGTGAATAGGAAAGTCCTCTGGACTATAAAGCAACGTGAATAGAAAAGTCCTTTGGACTATAAAGCAACGTGAATAGAAAAAGTGTCCTTGAGGCCAAGAAATCCCGGGAGATACTAAAGTCAAGTTGGTCAGTCACAACAAAGTAAAGAAACAAGGTGAAAGAAAAGTGAGTCTCATGCATATGTTGCATACATTCATAGTAAATGATTACTTGGATTTATTGAACGATGACTTGGAATTATTTGCGTGACTACGTGTGGACAAGGTGCACAAACATGTTCTTTGAAAATATATGGTGATATTATGAATTTCTCCAATACGTGCTGGTTGTATATGATTTCTTGAATAATATTGAAATGATTATCTGAAATTAATTTATGTGAGGATAAGTTGACTAGGTGTTCAAAGATATGATTGGATGATATGTACTCGTTATATATATATATGATTAGCCTACAGGGTTCAACACAAATATACAGATGACCGTCGAGTCCATAGATGACTTCCGGGTTATATACGGAAAATATTCAGATTTTATATATAAAATTGTTTGCAATAATAAATGTGTGGATTAGAGTCGTTGAACTGATAACAGGGATAAGACTACGGAAAGATACAAGGAGAGTTGGGTAAATAAAGAAGGAATGAATTACAGGTACATGTAATGACACTACGAATTTTTACGAATTAACAGGTATATACAGATATCTTCACAAAACGCGAAATATTGGATTGTCGATTTAGAAATATGTAAATTTTACCAGAGTATATTATATGATGATATATGTTCACTGAGTTGCGACTCATTAAAATCGCTCATGTTTTTTCAGGTTAAGTTGCATGGTCGGCCAGCTGGATCTCCAAAGTCCCTCCTCCTCAGTATTTGCATATATAAATATGTTAAGTTTTTATTTCCGCTATTAAGATTAAATTTTTAGTTATCGTGTTGTGTCGTATTGTATTGTTTTTCACCTGATCGGTTAGGACATGTTGAACTTAGTTGTATTTGCCGTAGTTGTTCACCTGATCGGTTAGGACAGTTTGAAATTGGGGTTGTTTTTCTTAAAAGTTGGAATTGTTGTTTGGTTGTTAAATGGAATTGAGTTTGGTTTGAATTACAGGTGGATAGTCCGATTTACGAATACTTCATGCCGAAATTTTCTAAAATTCCCATGTATCAAAGTCTATTTTATCTAATTAATTCCAATAGTTGAGAGCGTGCTTTAACTGCTAAGTGTTATGTGTATAGTGAGTCACATTTTCTAAAGTTTTCAGCTTCCGCATTGCAAAAGTATTTTAGAGGATTAATGTATATTCTTTTTTAAAGGTAATATTGTTATTTAGGGTTTTATTTATTCCCATAAAATGATTTTGAGAAAATGACACATATAAATAGGGATATTCGATTATTTTATTATAAGACGTATATTTTCAGTATCGGGAAGTCAGGGTGTGACATAGACTCAGGTATTATAATAAAGGATAAGCAAAAGTGGTATATTTTATAGTTTGGTTTTGGTTATTGTTGGTTCGAAAACTAACTACGCAAGCGTACGCGGTCACAAGTAATATAATAAGATCGATCCCATGAAGACTTGGTGTTTGTTCAGAAATAGTGCTTATGCAACGACGTATGATTAAACAACAAACTGCTTGAATAAATATAATAGGGGGGTTTGTTTTATTTTTCTAATTGATTTATCAAAATAATAATACTAAATAATTCGAACTACTTGATTTAATTAAACGAGATTTAATATGTGAGAAAAACATGGGATTCTAATTTCATTACTTATTTCATTTAGAATTGATGCCTTAATTCAATTTTATTTGATAATTACGAAAGCTAGCCGGGAACACGAAGCTAACATAAGCGCCTTTCAGCCTTAACTTATATAAAACCACACGAACATCCACTTAAAAAGATAGAAGTTGCGTGGACATCGTTTATGCTTAGACCCTATATGTCTATAAGATTTGAAAACATAATTTGTTTACGAATATATTCCTTTATTATGACTACATAGGGCGGTGTGATCCAAAATCCTACCACTTATCGTAAATGCACATGACAATTACGAACCTACGCTAACATGACAAATTCTAAATTCCTAAATCCACTTTTGCATTCATTAGGAATTAATAATTTAGATGTTAGCTATGCATCTAATAAATTAAGCGCAACCACATTAGGCAATCTGAGTTTTTATCATAATACAAATTATTAAGGCATCGAATTACTAAATTACGTAAATAAATCCATTAGAATCCCATGACGGCGATTAGTTCATAATTGAATGGATCGTCATCATGGGATTAAATGAACACATGACAGAAAATTGCATGAATTAAATATGAAATTACAAGAGTTTAGAAAATAGAACCGAAATAGCTTCCAATGAAAAAGAGGAGCACTCCAAGTAATCCCCTTAAAATCTTCAACCAAAATAGAACTTACAATAAATTTTCAGAAAATTAAAGTGTAGGTAATTAAACTGAAATTACAAAGAAAGCTACTGAATATTTGAGAGAATACAAATCAGAATTCAGTTGAGAGATAAATTAAAACTTATGGAAAACACACCTATTTATAGAAGAAATTAGCCCACATTTGCAGAAAACACCGGAGTCAGCGGCTGGTGGCTCACGGGCAGGCGGCTATTTGTTTGCCTAAATTTTGCTTTTCAAACTCAATTTGTTTACAACAATTCACGTGCTAACATTTTGTTTTTTAACGGGCTCCGTAGAAATGCTTTTTAACCCGCACAGCTTACAATCTTTAATTATTAAATAATTATTTTAATTCATAAATTATAAAAATAAATATATAATATTATTAGATATTTATAAATATAATTTTCTAAATAAATAAAATATTTATTAAAATAAATATATCCTTAAGTCCTAAGTTGCGGTCTATCGGCGGGCGGTGGTTTAGCTGGCCTGCCTAACTTTTTTTTTTTCTTATTCAATTCTTTGTAAAACCATCATTACACTTTACTTTAAGACATGACGCTCTAAACTGCGGTCTATTGAAGGTCTAGAACCGGACTCCTTTTGCTTAACAAAAAATATATCAATTCCAACCGGGATTCCAGCTTTAAGAATAAATCACTTTCCATCTTTTTGTGATAATTCTATTTCCTCATTGCTCGTCCAGGTGTAAGTTACGGTCTCTTGATGATCTGAAACCGTACTCCTTTTGCTTTGAAACAAATACAACAATTCCAACCGAGGTTTCAGCATTAAGAATATATCACTCAGAATTTGTTTATGATAATTCTTTTTCCTCGTAGTCAGTCCACTTGATAATATAATCCTTGTGATTAAATTCCGAATTGAGGTAAAAATCCGAATTGAGGCAAAAATCCACCATTTTTTTAGTCTTTTATCGCCAGAATACCTAAAGTTGCGAGTTCTGCACAACAAAAACTGAAACAAGATAAACAAATTAAAAGACACAACATACTTAAAGATAAACCACCAATCTAGGTCCAATTAGCGCATAATAAGTGGATATAAAATCCACTTATCACACCCCCAAACTTAAACCGATGCTTGTCCTCAAGCGAAAACAGACTCGACTACCTCTAAATGCATGAATGCAACTGATGCAAGGATCCCATAGGTAAAGCAATAACCAATTCAGTAGAGTGCCTCAGAGAATGTGATAATTCCAAATAGAGATCGACTAAATACCCGCATGTTAACATTTACAAGCTCAGAAACGTGCGTGTGTGCTTAGCTCACCAGATATACTCCCTATACTAGTTCAGAAACGTAGCATATTCTTTGACCAAACAATCACAAGTTTATAAATAGAATGAACGTTAAACACTTAATAACTCAGAGACACCTTCATACTTATTCAAGTTTGCCAAGGATTCAAAATGCTTTATTTAAATCATTCAACTGCTATATATACAAAACTATGCTACTTATGCTTATTTGACCGTGCAATGGTTGAGGTCCCTAAAGACTTATGCACTAATACTCTTGTAGCGAGCGTTGGGTTAATGGATCCCAGACCGAGAAAGCCTTAGGTCACTAGGCACAAAGTCCCCTAGAACTTAATTGCTCGAGTATTAATGAGCCCAATCGTAGTCAATTATACACATATACACTCATATATATATTTTTTCTTTTTATTATTATTATTTTTTTTCCTTTTTTTTATTTTTTTTTTCTAATTTTTTTTCAAAATGAGTGCGTTTCGCTCCATCTCATTCCACCACTAGACTACTCATAATATGTCTATGAGCGGCTACTAGCCTTTGACGCCTAACCTTATTAACTCTCTTAGCTACTAAACTTTCAGCAAGCAATCCTTGGTTTCCCCCAAACTTATACTTTAGTGCTCGTATGCAATCAAGGGAATACAAAACATTCTAAATATAAACAAGTGATTATTCTTAACAAAACAACAAGTATGTTCCGGAACTAGTTCAAGAGCAATCGCTGAGACTCTGTTAAGAATGCGTTTATGTAGAATGCAAGTCAATTCATAAGTATTTAAATCAGTCCTCTATTCATCATTATCACACTCAAATTCATCATTGGCTACTAAATGGAACCACCAAGCGCTACGGGATTAAGAGAAATATGATATGCAACTAATCATGAATATGCAAAAAAAAATTTTTACAAGGCATAATATGAATTATATGAAATTATACTAGCATGGTATAATATGAAACTGTATGCAATACTATGACTCGATTAATCAATTATTATAAATCACCCCCAAACTTAAAATATTCAATGTCCTCTTTGAGGGTATAGATAAAGGATAAAAGAGAACTCCCCTAACTGTCGGCATCGTCGCCCTCCTCGGGTGGTGAATCAAATGGTGGAAAAACTGCATGAGCTCCAAACTAAGGTCAATCTACCTCGAAAGAAAATTTTTTCTTTTGCGAAGCAAGCTCCTATAATTCGTCAATGACCTGCAAACTTGACATAATACTAAATAAAATCAAACTAAAAAAATAAAAACATTAAACCTATGGGTTGCCTCCCATGAAGCGCTTGTTTATTGTCGCTAGCTTGACGATTCTGCTGCTTGATCAAGTTGGGGCAAGAATAGCGATGACTTCTTCACGGTTCACCATACCACCGAAGTAATGTTTCAATCGCTGTCCGTTCACTTTAAACGGATTATCAGGGAACCTATCACAGATCTCGACGGCACCGTGCGGAAAAACATTTTTTATGGTGAATGGACCTGACCATCTTGACTTGAGCTTTCCTGGGAAAATTTTGAGTCTAGAGTTGTTCAAAAAGACTGATTGACCTGGTTCAAATGATTTACGTACCAGCTTCCTATCATGCCATCGTTTTACCTTTTCCTTGTACATTTTTGAGTTCTCATATGCCCGCGAACGGAATTCCTCAAGCTCATTCAATTGCAGCATTCGCTTTTCACCTACAACTTTCATATCAAAATTTAATTTCTTTAAGGCCCAGTAGGCCTTGTGTTCTAGCTCAGTCGGAAGATGCCGTCCTGTATGCCCACGCAGCTTCTTCTAATTTCAGCGACCAATCTTTCCTGGACGGATTAACCACTTTTTCTAGGATCCGCTTGATCTCCCGATTGGAAACTTCTGCTTGCCCATTTGTTTGGGGATGATAGGAAGTAGCGACACGATGGGTTACACGATATTTGGCCATGAGTGCTGTGAACTGCCGATTACAGAAAAGAGACCCTTCATCGCTGATTATTGCTCGTGGTGTTCCAAAGCGTGTGAATATATTCTTGTGCGGAAAGTTTAATACCACTTTAGCATCGTTTGTTGGCAGAGCTTTGACTTCTACCCACTTGGACATATAGTCCACCGCTAGTACAATGTACTGGTTGTTGCACGATGAGACAAATGGTCCCATGAAGTCTATCCCCCAGACATCAAAGATTTCCACTTCCAGGATCATGTTGAGGGGCATCTCATTCCTTTTGGAAATATTTCCCACTCGTTGACACCTATCACATTTCAGTACAAAGTGATGTGAATCTTTGAACAATGTTGGCCAGAAGAAACCTGCTTGCAACACTCGGGCAGCTGTCCTTTCCCCACCATAATGACCTCCATACGTGGTGGAATGACAATCCTGCAGAATACCCTCTGTCTCGCTGTAGGGTATTGTTTGCACTAAATCACGCAAGCGTACGTGGTCACAAGTAATATATGAATAAGTCGAGTTCGTTCCCACAGAGATCTGGTTATGGTTTTAATTCAGTTATTGTACCTATGCAACAATGTATGGTTACTACTCACTGCTAAGACAAATAACAAATTGGGTTTAATTAACTAAATTAACTAAGAAGTAAATTAACAACTAGAATTATCTAACTAACGAGAATTTAAATCTAATTACTGCTGCAAGAGAAAGCATGGAATCCTAACTTCATTAAATACTTTGCTTAGATCTGACGCCTTTAATCACTATATGCAATGGCTATGATATCTGATCGGACAACACGAAACAAGTATACGCTACTTCTCAGTATACGAATACCAAACTAAACATACATCCACAAAAGAGATAGAAGATGAATAGACACCAATTATGCTTAGACCCTATATATCTATAGAATTTGAAAACATAACGGTTGAAGAACAAGTTATCCATTAAGATCACACAGGGCAATATAAGTATTTTCATCTCATACTACGAATCATGTTGATAAACAATCATGAACCTATGCTAGCATGGCAAGTTCTAAATCTCAAGATCCACTTTCACTTCACAAGAGATTAACAAATTAGATGTTAGCTACGCATCTAGCAATTAAGCACAACCATACGAGGATATCAGATATACATCACACACAGATCTTTAAAGCAATCAAGATACTAAAGCTCCATAAATAAATCCGTTAGAATCCCATGACAACAATTAGTTCATAATTGAACCTCTCGTCATCATGGGATCAAGTGAAACCATGATAATACAAAGTAAAAAAAATACAAATAAACTAGAATAATTGATATGTAATGGTTCTCTCCTAATGATACAAATTACAAGGGTTGGATGTGTTTATATAGGCTCTAGAAGTCTTGCCCACCAAGCAATTGTCGTTTCAGAGTTGGAATAGAAGATTGGCAATTTCCGTTCTTGAATGAGAATAGAATTGCAAATTCCATGTATAGATCTGATTCTGGAATGTTCTAGCCGCCCAGAGAAATTACCATACTTATTAGAAGTAGGAATTATAGCACTTTCCTTGTCAAAGTTGAATTTCTCCAGCTCGGCACATAATACGTTTCCTAAACTGATTCGGTTTTGAAGGAAAATTCGTAGCTGACTTTTCTTAAGTATTTCTGGAACGTTCCAATCATAATTGGACTTCTGGACCACCTTAGAATGATAGAGAATCTCGTTATCTTCGCGTGGACTGCTTACGGGCCTCAAACGGACTTCTAGAACTCAAGATATGGCCAAAACAGTAATTTTCAAGATTTTCCAAGCGCAACCTGCGCCCAGCAGTCTGTTTGTCGCGCAGCCTGCGCCAACCACGCGCAACCTGCCCGTGAAACACCTGTCCCATATTGTAGAAAATCTCCCAAGCTTCGCGTGGGCAGTAAGATCGCTGAAAACGGACTTCTAGAACTCCAGATATGTCCAAAACAGTGTAGACTGCGCAACCGTCTCAGAAATCCGAATTTCAATCAATTAATTCTCCAAAAACGATAGAAGCATCCACCTTAATCAACATTCTTGTAAATCTGCACAACTAAGCAAAACACATCAAAATTACAACAAACTTGAGCCCAAGACAATCAATTTAAGCCGATATGAAACGCTCCAAGTGGATATAAATCCACTTATCACACCCCCAAACTTAAACCGATGATTGTCCTCAAGCATAAACAATTACAACTAACTAACTAACTAGTACCACTTCCGTAGGTGATCACGGTTGCATTTGGCATATGCAACAAGCCCTTTAAACCCCTAGGCAGCCCTAGTGGACGAGTAAGGTCTCGTGAGGGCCTATAGCGAATGAACCCACAAAATCCATTTAACCTAATGCAATGCAATGCATGAATGCACTAAATGAAAATGCAACGATCCCTTTCAAACTAACCAAAACCAACTAGCAAGCAAATATCTCAAAGAATGCAACTAAATCCAAATAGAGCTCGACTAAGTCCCCGTATACTAACAATACATGACAGAAACGTGCGTGTGTGCGATGCTCATCAGAAATACTCCCAACACTAGGTCAAAAATCATACATATTCTTCCCCAAGACAATCACAGGTTTATAAATAGAATAGACTGTAGACACTTCATAACCTAGGAACACCTCCATCCTTATTCAAGTTAGACAGGAATTCATGCTTTATTAACGACAAACAACTATATAGAACACAAACAAACATGCTTATTTGACCGTGCAATGAATGAGACCCCTAAAGGCTTATACAATAATACCCATGTAGCGAGTGTTAGGTCAGCAATCCCAAACCACAAGGGCTTTAGGTTACCAGGACTAAGTCCCCTCAGACTTAATTACTCGAGTATTAAAGAGCTCACTCGTGGCCAATTATGCAACTACACATTTACACAACTTTTTTTTCCTTTTTTGTTCTTTTTTTTTTCTCTTTTCTCTTTTTTTTCCCACATATGCAATCTGGAATGAGAATTCTCATTTCCAACCCTAGACTACTCATATAAATATGAGCCGGCTACTAGCCATTTGACACCTAGCCAACAACTAGCATGAAATTCCTGTTTTCCCCCAAACTTAGACTTTAGTGCTACTACGCTATCAAGGGAATAACGAAAATTCTAAATATAAACAAGTGATTAAATCTCAAACAACCAAACAAGCATAACCTCAACCTAGCCCAAAAGCACCCAATGGGACTGTGTAATTAGTTTTGTTTCTGAAGCATGCAAGTCAATTTCATAGAAACTATAAATCAACCCTCTACTCATCATTACCACACTCAATTAGACACCTACCTACCAATCAGAATTAGCTCGTTCTAAGGGATCATGGAAAATGCATGCCATGCTCATGCAACTATATGAACATACATACCACAATAACAGAATGTCCTATATGAAACAAACATAAATAATACGAACATATATGCATGAACTACTACTACTAATATGCAAAGCATGAAATCCTACATGAACACAATGACTAACAATCACATATTTATACCCTACTTATCCCTCAAACCACCCCCAAACTTAGAATATTCAATGTCCTCATTGAATGGAAGTAAATACGAGGGAAAGTAGAAAACATACCAGTATACAACAATGCTTGGGTTGCCTCCCAAGAAGCGCTTCTTTAACGTCAATAGCTTGACGTTACTTCCAAACCTCCATTAAGGATGATAATAGTTTGCCTGGTCCTCTCTTCGTGAAACTTCATCGTCCTCACGGCGGCACACTTTCTGCCCCTTCTCCTCGCTTGGCCTATTCGTATAACAACTATGTCCTATTCCAATGCCTTCTTCGATTGACCCAAAATCTGTCAATTTGTAGAATAACACACACTCGCGGGCTTCGCTTGAATATAATGGAGGAGGGTAGATATAAGTTGCTGAAGCCTTTGGTTCCTCAACGAGAACTTCCTCCATTGGCTCTAATGCGCTACCTCCATCTTTATAATCTGAGACAAGTAGAAGACCTGCATCTTTCCCATGTTCTTCAGCCTCTCGGTACGAACATACCACTTCTCGAAATTTGTGCAGCTCATCAGTGTCTGTCCCAAATAGTGCCCTTTCCAAATCATCCACCATCCTAACATGATCAAATTCCTCACATGGCTTGTGAACACTCACCTCCTCTTGGAATTTGTCTTCTTCAATTATGCATGCAGTACCTTGCTCCAAGTCATCATTATTTTCTGGTATTGCTTCTGGTGTGAATTGTTGTTTCTCTTGTTCCAAGGCTCTCACAGCTTGAGCAACTAGAATCTCCAAAGATTTGAGAGACTCCTCGCTACTCTTTACAAACATCATAATCTCCTCCCTATTAGGAACCTCATCTGACTGAAAAGTAGGAGTAGGTTGCTGATGTTGAAATTCTTCACTACCAAAGACATATGACATATCTGGAACATCTTGCTGGTACTGTTGAGGATGATATTGAAAATATGGTTGCTCTTCATAAGTGACGTATGGATTAACTCCTTCGTAGTAACAATATTGTAAGGGATCATGAACGCCCAAACACTGCTCACATTGATAAGGCATGGATGTACTCGAATATGCCCACCATGGCAACTCCTGACCTGCCATCTTCAACTACTCAAGTACCTGAAACACACCGAACTAAACAAGATAGGTAAGAACTAATCCGAGTCAGTGAACTCTAACGACCACTATTGACAAGCACATAAACCAAAAATAAAACACCGATGATCCCCGGCAGCGGCGCCAAAAACTTGTTTGCACTAAATCACGCAAGCGTACGTGGTCACAAGTAATATATGAATAAGTCGAGTTCGTTCCCACAGAGATCTGGTTATGGTTTTAATTCAGTTATTGTACCTATGCAACAATGTATGGTTACTACTCACTGCTAAGACAAATAACAAATTGGGTTTAATTAACTAAATTAACTAAGAAGTAAATTAACAACTAGAATTATCTAACTAACGAGAATTTAAATCTAATTACTGCTGCAAGAGAAAGCATGGAATCCTAACTTCATTAAATACTTTGCTTAGATCTGACGCCTTTAATCACTATATGCAATGGCTATGATATCTGATCGGACAACACGAAACAAGTATACGCTACTTCTCAGTATACGAATACCAAACTAAACATACATCCACAAAAGAGATAGAAGATGAATAGACACCAATTATGCTTAGACCCTATATATCTATAGAATTTGAAAACATAACGGTTGAAGAACAAGTTATCCATTAAGATCACACAGGGCAATATAAGTATTTTCATCTCATACTACGAATCATGTTGATAAACAATCATGAACCTATGCTAGCATGGCAAGTTCTAAATCTCAAGATCCACTTTCACTTCACAAGAGATTAACAAATTAGATGTTAGCTACGCATCTAGCAATTAAGCACAACCATACGAGGATATCAGATATACATCACACACAGATCTTTAAAGCAATCAAGATACTAAAGCTCCATAAATAAATCCGTTAGAATCCCATGACAACAATTAGTTCATAATTGAACCTCTCGTCATCATGGGATCAAGTGAAACCATGATAATACAAAGTAAAAAAAATACAAATAAACTAGAATAATTGATATGTAATGGTTCTCTCCTAATGATACAAATTACAAGGGTTGGATGTGTTTATATAGGCTCTAGAAGTCTTGCCCACCAAGCAATTGTCGTTTCAGAGTTGGAATAGAAGATTGGCAATTTCCGTTCTTGAATGAGAATAGAATTGCAAATTCCATGTATAGATCTGATTCTGGAATGTTCTAGCCGCCCAGAGAAATTACCATACTTATTAGAAGTAGGAATTATAGCACTTTCCTTGTCAAAGTTGAATTTCTCCAGCTCGGCACATAATACGTTTCCTAAACTGATTCGGTTTTGAAGGAAAATTCGTAGCTGACTTTTCTTAAGTATTTCTGGAACGTTCCAATCATAATTGGACTTCTGGACCACCTTAGAATGATAGAGAATCTCGTTATCTTCGCGTGGACTGCTTACGGGCCTCAAACGGACTTCTAGAACTCAAGATATGGCCAAAACAGTAATTTTCAAGATTTTCCAAGCGCAACCTGCGCCCAGCAGTCTGTTTGTCGCGCAGCCTGCGCCAACCACGCGCAACCTGCCCGTGAAACACCTGTCCCATATTGTAGAAAATCTCCCAAGCTTCGCGTGGGCAGTAAGATCGCTGAAAACGGACTTCTAGAACTCCAGATATGTCCAAAACAGTGTAGACTGCGCAACCGTCTCAGAAATCCGAATTTCAATCAATTAATTCTCCAAAAACGATAGAAGCATCCACCTTAATCAACATTCTTGTAAATCTGCACAACTAAGCAAAACACATCAAAATTACAACAAACTTGAGCCCAAGACAATCAATTTAAGCCGATATGGAACGCTCCAAGTGGATATAAATCCACTTATCAGGTATGCAACGTCTGATCATCCTGTTTGCACATTGTCTGAACAAGAATGGCTCATCCCAATGATACCATTTTACGTCATGCAGAAACTTCTTTCGCTGGACTGACGAAAATTCGGAAGGGATGATATTGCTCAATAAGTAGTTTACAATATCTGCAAACCATGGCTCTTCCCCTTGTACCACAAACAGCTGCTCATCGGGAAAGTATTCATTAATTAGAGTATTATCCCCATTAGCTCCTCCATGACCTTCCAGCCGTGATAAGTAGTCTGCCACTTGATTTTCCGTTCTCTTCCTATCTTTTATTTCTAGCTCAAATTCCTGCAGCAAAAGAATCCATCGAATCAAACGCGACTTTGCATCTTTCTTTGAGATTAAGTATCTAATGGCCGCGTGGTCTATGTAAACTGTAACTTTCGTGCCAAGTAGATATGATCTGAATTTGTCAAACCCATAGACGACTACAAGAAGCTCCTTTTCAGTGGTGGTGTAATTCAGCTGTGCATCAGTGAGGGTCTTACTAGCATAGTAGACCATATGGAACACATTCTTCTTCCGTTGGCCCAGAACAACTCCCACCGCAAAATCACTGGCGTCACACATCATCTCAAACGGATCATCCCAATTAGGTGCTGTAATGATGGGAGCAGTAGTCAGCCTTTCTTTCAAGTGCTCAAATGCAGCCAAACAATCTTTATCAAACTTGAAAGGGATGTCTTTCTCCAACAAATTGCATAACGGCTTAGAAATTTTGGAGAAGTCTTGTATGAATCGCCGATAGAAACCTGCATGTCCAAGAAAGTTACGGATTCCTCTAACTGAGATTGGAGGAGGAAGTCTTTCAATAGTCTCCACTTTAGCCTTGTCCACTTCGAGTCCCTTGCTAGATACCTTATGCCTGAGAATAATTCCCTCTTGCACCATGAAATGGCATTTTTCCCAATTGAGCACCAAATTTGCCTCAACACATCGTTTCAGCACCAGACGCAGATTATTCAAGGCCTCATCATTAGAAGTTCCAAAAACTGAAAAATAATCCATGAAAACAACCACATTTATTCCAATCATGACAGAGAATATGGCCATCATGCATCTCTGAAAGGTGGCAGGCGCGCCACAGAGTCCGAATGAAACCCGTCGGAAAGCAAAAGTGCCAAAAGGACAAGTGAATGTGGTCTTCTCCTGATCTTCTGGAGCAATACAAATTTGATTATAGTCTGAATACCCATCAAGAAGGTAATAATACTCATGGCCAGCCAACCTATCCAACATTTGATCGATGAATGGAAGAGGAAAATTATCTTTTCTGGTGGCCTTGTTTAGCTTCCGATAATCCATGCATATTCTCCACCCTGTGACTGTCCGAGTAGGGATGAGTTCATTCTTTTCATTTGCTACCACTCTCATGCCTCCTTTCTTAGGCACACATTGCACCGGACTCACCCAAGAACTGTCCGAAATAGGATAAATGATCCCTGCATCCAACCATTTAAGAATTTCCTTCTTCACCACTTCTTTCATGATTGGGTTGAGTCTTCTATGCTACTGTACAGATGGTTTGCTGCCTTCCTCAAGAAGAATTTATGCATGCAATAAGAAGGACTGATTCCTTTAATATCTGCAATGGTCCATCTAATTGCTGATTTGAACTCTCTCAAAATACGCAACAGCTTGTCCTCTTCATTACCTAACAGGTTAGCAGCAATAATAACAGGTAATGTAGACGCATCACCTAAATATGCATACCTTAAGTGATCCGGCAGAGGTTTGAGTTCGAGTTTAGGACCTTCCTCACTAGATGGCTTAAGGCGTTCTTGAGAATCCCTGATATCTGCTAAGCCAAGTGACTCATGTGGTGTGTTGAACCTCTTTTACCAGGGGGTTGCATCCAATAGCTGAATTTGTTCCACACTTTCATCATCTTCAATACCCAATTCTCCTTTTAGAGCACTGTCTAAAGGATCAGAATTCAGCAACTGTTCTATCTTGTCACATACTTCCCTATCAACTACATCCACTTTAAAACATTCTTCATCTTCTGTTGGGAATTTCATAGCTTTGAATACATTGAAAGTGACATCTTGATCATGTACTCTCATGGTTAGCTCTCGTTTTTGGACGTCAATCAGAGTTCGACCTATAGCCAGAAATGGTCTTCCCAAAATGATAGGAATGTTCTTGTCTTCTTCAAAATCTAGAATGACAAAATCAACAGGAAAGATCAGTTTATCCACCTTAACCAAAACATCCTCTACTATACCTCTCGGATATGTGATCGAACGATCAGCTAGCTATAATGAGATATTAGTAGGCTTTGGATCAGGGAGTCCCAGTTGAACAAAAACAGATAGCGGCATCAGATTTAAACTTGCTCCAAAGTCGTATAAACATTTGTTGAATGATATATTGCCAATTGTGCATGGTATTGTGAAGCATCGTGGATCCTTGAGTTTCGAGGGCAATTTCTGTTGCAGAATAGCAATGTATTCTTCTGTTAAAGCAACGGTTTCCAATTCTTCAAGTTTTAGCTTCCTTGATAAAATACTCTTCATGAACTTAGCATAACTCGACATCTGTTCCAATGCTTCTGCAAAAGGTATATTAATATGTAGCTTCTTGAATACCTCTAAAAACTTTGCAAATTGCTTATCCAATCACTGCTTCTGGAGCCTCTGCGGATATGGTGGAGGGGGTAGATTTGAGTGTTTGCAGTTTTATGCTCCTGAGATGCTTTCTTAGACGGCCTATTGACACTCTCCGGTTTGCTGATACTGATTTTAGGTTTCGAGATCTCCGTTTGTTCCTCTGTAGTGGTGTGGCTGCCCTGTGCCTCCGGCTGTTCGATTACCTTTTCAACTTCTTGGTCCTTTGTGATTTTGCCAGATCTTAAAGTGATAGCTTTGACTTGCTCTTTGCCGTCCCTTTTTCCAGGGTTTGTTTCTGTGTCGCTAGGAAGAACTCCTTGCGGCCTGTTGAGTAAGGCGTTTGCTATTTGGCCAAT
Organism: Saposhnikovia divaricata; assembly: GCA_036435485.1. Classification (NCBI taxonomy): domain Eukaryota; kingdom Viridiplantae; phylum Streptophyta; class Magnoliopsida; order Apiales; family Apiaceae; genus Saposhnikovia; species Saposhnikovia divaricata. The sequence goes on from CM071598.1 coordinate 67,472,592, forward strand.
TTGGTTTTCCAGAGTTTTAAAAGATACAGCCTGGCTTTTACACATCAATCTTAGTTCTTCCAATTCTGATTTCTCAGCAGACTGTTGGCTTAGACCGGCATTATATTATTGATAAAATCCTGGAGGTTGAGATTGTTTCAGGGCATATTGATTCTGAAGTTGTTGCCCCTGCTGTTGATGCGATCCTGAGGGATTTTATGGTCTGGCCCCATACCGCTGATTTTGGGGTTGATGGTATGGTTGTTGTTGATATGGCTGTGGTTGCTGTGTTTGATATGGGGGTTGAGTTTGATATGGTGGTGGTTGCAATCCATTTTTATTGTTGCTCCAGCTGAAGTTAGGATGGTTTCTGTTGCTGGGTTGGTAAGTGTTTGGGACTAGGTGCTGTTGCTTTTGAAAATTGCTCACAAAGTGTATTGATTCATTAGAAATTGCACATTGATCCGTTTCATGTCCACCGGCGCATATCCCACAAACACTCGCTACTTGCTGTACCCCATAATTTGTCAAAGAATCCACCTTCATGCTTAGTGCTTCAAGCTGAACTGATAGGGATGTGGCTGTGTCAACCTCGAGGATTCCTGCCACCTTGTGTTGAGGCATCCTCTGTGTCGGATTCTGATACTCATTAGCCGCCATCATTTCAATTAGCTCGTAGGCGGCTTCATAGCTCTTAGCCCATAAGGCTCCTCCTGAAGCTGCGTCTACGATTTGTCTTGATTGCCATCCTAGACCATTATAAAAGCAATTAATCGCCATCCAGTTGGGCATTCTATGGTGAGGGCATTTTCTTAGCATTTCCTTATAGCGCTCCCAAGCTTCACATAAAGATTCCCCCGTCTGTTGTGTGAACTGAGCAGCAGCATTCCTTATGGCAGCTGTTTTTGCCATGGGATAGAATTTAGTGAGGAACTTTTGAGCAAGTTCTTCCCATGTTGTTATCGAGCCAGCTGGAAGAGAGTGCAACCATCCCTTAGCTTTGTCCCGCAGAGAAAATGGGAAAAGCCTCAACTTTACAGCATCATCTGACACGTTGTTGAATTTGAATGTGTCACAAATCTCTATGAAGTTCCGGATATGCATATTTGGATCTTCCATTGGCGCTCCCCCGAACTGGACAGAATTTTGTACCATCTGGATTGTGCCAGGTTTGATTTCAAATGTGTTGGCCGCAATGGCTGGCCTGACGATGCTTGACTGAATGTCATTGATTTTCGGTTGAGAATAGTCCATCAACGTCTTGGGCACAACATCCGCCATTTCTAATGCTTCTTCCAGCTTTATTACGGTTCTTGATTTAAGAGTTTGGGCACGCGTTCGCATAAACAACTCAAGATCCTTATACTGGCAGAGCGAGAAAACACGACGTGAGAAAAAAAAATTATCCAAGTCAATTAAGTTTAACCTCCATTGATGTTAAACAAAAATTCTGAAAATAATACCGAAGTTCCCGGCAGCGGCGCCAAAACTTGTTGGTTCGAAAACTAACTACGCAAGCGTACGCGGTCACAAGTAATATAATAAGATCGATCCCACGAAGACTTGGTGTTTGTTCAGAAATAGTGCTTATGCAACGACGTATGATTAAACAACAAACTGCTTGAATAAATATAAAAGGGGAGTTTGTTTTATTTTTCGAATTGATTTATCAAAATTATAATACTAAATAATTCGAACTACTTGATTTAATTAAATGAGATTTAATATGTGAGAAAAACATGGGATTCTAATTTCATTACTTATTTCATTTAGAATTGATGCCTTAATTCAATTTTATTTGATAATTACGAAAGCTAGCCGGGAACACGAAGCTAACATAAGTGCCTTTCAGCCTTAACTTATATCAAACCACACGAACATCCACTTAAAAAGATAGAAGTTGCGTGGACACCGTTTATGCTTAGACCCTATATGTCTATAAAATTTGAAAACATAATTGGTTTACGAATAAATTCCTTTATTATGACTACATAGGGCGATGTGATCCAAAATCGTACCACTTATCGTAAATGTACATGACAATTACGAACCTATGCTAACATGGCAAATTCTAAATTCCTAAATCCACTTTCGCATTCATTAGGAATTAATAATTTAGAGATTTATCAAAATAATACTAAATAATTCGAACTACTTGATTTAATTAAACGAGATTTAATATGTGATAAAAACATGGGATTCTAATTTCATTACTTATTTCATTTAGAATTGATGCCTTAATTCAATTTTATTTGATAATTACGAAAGTTAGCCGGGAACACGAAGCTAACATAAGCGCCTTTCAACCTTAACTTATATCAAAGCACACGAACATCCACCTAAAAAGATAGAAGTTGCGTGGACACCGTTTATGCTTAGACCCTATATGTCTATAAGATTTGAAAACATAATTGGTTTACGAATAAATTCCTTTATTATGACTACACAGAGCGGTGTGATCCAAAATCCTACCATTTATCGTAAATGTACATGACAATTACGAACCTATGCTAACATGGCAAATTCTAAATTCCTAAATCCACTTTCGTATTCATTAGGAATTAATAATTTAGATGTTAGCTATGCATCAAATAAATTAAGCGCAACCACATTGGGCAATTTGAGTTTTTATCATAATACAAATTATTAAGGCATCGAATTACTAAATTACGTAAATAAATCCATTAGAATCTCATGACGGCGATTAGTTCATAATTGAACGGATCGTCATCATGGGATTAAATGAACATATGAAAGAAAATTGCATGAATTAAATATGAAATTACAAGAGTTTAGAAAATAGAACCGAAATAGCTTCCAATGAAAAAGAGGAGCACTCCAAGTAATCCCCTTAAAATCTTCAACCAAAATAGAACTTACACTAAATTTGCAGAAAATTAAAGTGTAAGAAATAAAACTGAAATTACAAAGAAAGCTACTGAATATTTGAGAGAATACAAATTAGAATTCAGTTGAGAGATAAATTAAAACTTATGGAAAACACTCCTATTTATAGGAGAAATTAGCCCACATTTGCAGAAAACACCGGAGTCAGCGGCTGGTGGCTCACGCGAAGGCGGCTATTTGTTTGCCTTACTTTTGCTTTTCAAACTCAATTTGTTTACAACAATTCACGTGCTAACATTTTGTTTTTTAACGGGCTCCGTAGAAATGTTTTTAACCCGCACAGCTTACAATCTTTAATTAATAAATAAAATATTTTAATTCAGAAATTATAAAAATAAATATCTAATATTATTAGATATTTATAAATATAATTTTCTAAATAAATAAAATATTTATTAAAATTATTATATCCTTAAGTCCTAAGCTGCGGTCTATCGGCGGGCGGTGGTTTAGCTGGCCTGCCTAACTTTTTTTTTCTTATTCAATTCTTTGTAAAACCATCATTACACTTTACTTTAAGACATGACACTCTAAGCTGCGGTCTATTGAGGATCTGGAACCGGACTCCCTTTGCTTAACAAAAAATATATCAATTCCAACCGGGATTCCAGCTTTAAAAATATATCACTTTCCATCTTTTTGTGATAATTCTATTTCCTCATTGCTCGTCCAGGTGTAAGTTACGGTCTCTTGAGGATCTGAAACCGGACTCCTTTTGCTTAGAAACAAATACAACAATTCCAACCGGGGTTTCAGCATTAAGAATATATCACTCATAATTTGTTTATGATAATTCTTTTTCCTCGTAGCAAGTCCAATTGATAATAAAATCATTATGATTAAATTCCTAATTCAGGCAAAAATCCGAATTGAGACAAAAATCCACCATTTTTTAGTCTTTTATCGCCAGGATACCTAAAGTTGCGAGTTGTGCACAACAAAGACTGAAACAAGATAAACAAATTAAAAGACACAACATACTTAAAGATAAACCACCAATCTAGGTCCAATTAGCGCATAATAAGTGGATATAAAATCCACTTATCAGTTATCCCTTTCATTCACAATCGTTAGATCGGTAGCTCAAATAGATGATAACCGTTAGATATAATAATAAAAATTGTTATAAAAATTGTTATACACAGAGATCTAGGGTTCGAATCCCGTCAACAACATTTTAATTTAAAATTAATACTAAAAGATGTTACATAGAAAGGTTGAAGGTTCGATTCCCGCCAACAACATATTACTTTAAATTTAATACTAAAAGTTGTTATATACAAAAATGAAAGATTTATAATATTATGCAACTATACTATAAGTAAATTAAAAAAAGTTAAAAGTAACCCGTGCTTTATAATTCACCAACAAAATCATAGAAAAGGTTAATATATCTTGTGGAGCATAGATCTGGTACCCAATATCCAACTTGTGAGCACGTTAACCGATTACTACTTGGCTCACTTGTTAGTCTCGGTTTTAGGTTCTACTAGCTTATAACTCGTACGAAGCACGGTTGCTTATAAATAAGCAAAACAGGGTATAATTGATTGGTTGATCGGTTGGTTAACACCTTCCCAAAAAATTTGTTAACACCTTCCAAAAAATAAAAAATATAGAGTGTATTTTATTTTACGAAAAATAAAACACATATTTTACTTAATAACAAACTCTTTTAGTTATACTCCAATCAATATTGAGTTACATACTCTTTCAGTTCTACTTGAATTAAAATATTAATAAAAACATCTGTTCATCCTTCCAAAACATAAAAAATAAAATAAAATGTAGACCTTTTTCGATTTTTTATACAATTTTTTCTTAATTATAAGTGTTTTTCAAATTTTATGTGATTTTTAACTATATAGCTTATAACTCGTGTGATGCACGAATGTTTTTATTAATATTTTATTCAAGTATAATTGAAAAAGTATGTAACTCAATATTGATTGGAGTATAACTAAAAGAGTTTGTTATTAATCAAGTAAAATATGTGTTTTATTTTTTTAAAATAAAATTTTATATACACTTTATTTTTTTTTAATTTTTTTGATGGTGTTAACAAAATTTTTGGGAAGGTGTTGACCAACTAACTAGTTATACACTGTTTTGCTTATAATAGCATAATATAGATTCGTTTCGATAAATGGATTATTTTTGGGTCAAATTAAAATCTTTTAAAATCAAATAAAATTTAATAAATAAGTGTAAAGGAATGAAAATCTATTATCTATTATATATCCATTATATCTATTATATGTCAACATGAGTTTTGAGCCTATATAGTAAATTACGAATTTGTCATTAAACTTATTTTAATGTTAAAAAACTTTGTAGTTGAAAGGAATTGAACCCATGACCTTCATGCACCTTTATCTTTATGTTCACATGCACAACCACTAATCCAAATCAATTTTTTGTGACACATTTTAAACTCATTCATTACATGCTCAAATAACTCACTTATTAGTAATATTTATTTTTATAATTTACTCAGGATAAAAATGCCCATATAATTATACTAATTTTATTAATTTGAATTTTGATAAGAATTAACCCTATGATTCATATACTCATAAATGTATGTTTAAATTTATTTTTATGATATATTATGCATAAAATCATTAAAATATTGTTCTCATATAATAGTAAAAAATGGCAATCAGAGAGAGAAAATATAAATTGACAGATATGATGTTGTTGAAGTCAGAATTAAGAAAGGTATCGAGGTGACCGAAAATTGGTAAAAAATAAATCAAAGTGAGGAGGTAGGTGAAGGTAGTGTTTTTCGTAGTTCGTTCACAGGGAAGGACTATCAATATTGATTTCGAGTAGATTATCTCTTATAATCTAGAAGTGTGTAAATGGGGGGTTTTGAGTTTGGTTGAGGTGTTTTATCAAACACCTTGCATACGATAAATAAATTGCTACAAAAACACAACTAAGTTAATGGCTAATATCCAAATTTACCAACACAACACAATGAGCAAATTAACAAGATAAGAGATATTTGACCCAAGGATAATAGCAAATCAAGCACTTCAACCCAACAAACAAGAATATATCCAACTCTACCTAACCAAGATAATTGGTGAAGCACACAATTACTTATTTCTCTTCTAAAAACACTAATTTAGTGAAGCACATAAATTAGTTCTCTTGATACTAGCAACCAATAGTGAAGCACTACCAATTTAACCAAATCAAGGAATCAATCAAAGAGAGGTTAGGACAAACCCAAGGATGAGAAGCTCAACCTAGGTATTTGCACTTAAAGCTTGAGAATTTAGGTAAACTAAATTTGTGCTACTATAATGAATGTACTAACAATTACGGATTAGTACAAATAATTAGCAATTGAAATTACAAGAAGAGCAAGATGAAGCAACTTACAAATCTCCAAGAAAAATCATAAACAATACACTCAAGCAATTAAGATAGAATGAAGAAGATCTTACTTAAATTGGATGGGTTTAGTACAAGAGATGCTTCCTTGAGCCAAATTATGGAGTTAGTTACTCATAATCAACTACTTCCTACTAACCCTAATTATGTTCTTGAAGAGGCAAAGAAGAGATGAAGAAGTTAGATGTAGGTTAGATCTGAAGATAAGATGTTTTAATGCTATTTTAATACACAGCAGGCTCTGTACGGCTTGTCGAACGTCCGTACAGCAACCCGTACAGAAAAACTGCTCCTTTAAACGGCCTGTCGAACGGCCGTACAGCAGCCCGTTCGAGACAAAATCTTCAAGATAATACATTAAACACCTCTCGGCATTGCGAACTTTCATCTTCTAACTTCCCTCTTGAATAATCTTTGCTTTCATGCCCTAAATAAGCCATCTTTTCAACAATTAAGCATGAGGCACTGAAAGATGAAAAACATAATTAATATCGATAAAACTACATTTGAAACGAACAAAAATGCAAGAGAATAAAAGACAAAACGTGCATAAAATACACATTATCAAATCTTCCCCCACTTAAACTTTGCTAGTCCCGAGCAAACTAAAATTAACATAACCATATACTCCTAACTAGTACCACTTCCGTAGGTGATCACGGTTGCATTTGGCATATGCAACAAGCCCTTGGAACCCCTAGGTAGCCCTAGTGGACGAGTGAGGTCTCGTGAGGGTTTATAGATGATGTACCCACAAAATCACAAAAGCCACTAACAAATAAGAAACTAACAATACCTACTAATTAAGCTAACTACTACAATCACATGTCCGAGTCGTCTACTTGTAACTAAAATCAAACATATAGAGCTATTCACCTTGTCATCCACTATAAAGAGCTAATAACCAATTCAAGAATCATGATAACACACCTTGTGCAAAATTTAACCATGACATTAAAGATAGAATGCTTGCACTTCAATCGTGAACACTAGACAAGATTATCACAAAGCATACATGGCTTCGCATTAAGAAGATGAAATTGTTTGGTGAAAAATCTCACATCTCTCAATTATGTATCACACAAGTATGGGCTAGAGATTTCACTCAACTCCAAGTCTAAATGCATGCGCTCTACTTGACCTTGCATGTTCACCTAAATTCCGGATTGCACCAAAAACAAGGAATTCATAAAATGGGTTGTAATGAGGCTTGGGTGAAGGTGTGAAAATTTAAGTTCAAGGGAGGTGTAAAAGTCTTTCTAGTTGAGTCAAAATGACGCTTGCTCGCTTCATCCACCAAATTCTTAAACTAAAGAATGTCTTCACTCATTTACAATTACAAAACACAACCACATTTACCAAGAAAATCGAAACAAAATAAAGTACAAAGATTTATTGCTTTTTTTTTCTATTTCTTTTTTTTACATCCCCTTTATTATTATTTTTTAGCAAAGGGAATGCATAACATAAATAAATACTACAAAGAACTTTGAACCACATCTAGATATACACATCAAACTAGTTCCCACTTACAATAATTAGAATCCTTCCTCTTCACAACTTCTCCAAATTCACATGCTCATCAATCAATTCTTTCCAAGACTCAACTTGCTCAACTAGGTCGAGAGTGAAGTATTTGGCTTTGACTCGTGTATAAAAGGAGAAAGTGACGAAGAAAAATATGGATATAAGCTTCAAAGGGGTAACTAGGGATTATTTTCATGGTTCACAAGCTAAAAAGGTCAAAAAGGTTATCCTAAATAGAATTTCCTTATTATGGTGCATCCATGAATGAAGGTTTAATGCAAGTCCTAGAGCAACAAACACACATAAAGAGGGAGCAACACACAAGCAAAAGAATCATCGTTCAAGGCCTCACAAGGTTTAAGTTGTAATAACATCTTCTCGATTTGATTCCATGCATTCTAAGAGATAATCGTCATGCTCACAATTTAATTATAACAATCTAGACTTTTCATGTCATTTTAAGTGTGTGTGTGTGTGTGTGTGCAAAAGAGGTGCATCAAACTTATAGATTCACATTAAATTGGTAATGCTAGGCACGAAATAGGAGAAAACAAGGCTACAAGCTCACAATGTCATAAATTTTACAAACAAGTAAACACACTCATGACTAAACTTATTTCCCAAATGCAAACAAAACGGACATAAAATGAAACAAAAAAGATTATTGTTACTAGCTACGCATATTATACAAGGATAAACATAAACAATCATTCCCCCACTTAAAACATGGCATGTCCTCATGCATGACAATAAAAATGAAGTAGAGATATGAGTGAAAGAGAACTCCCCTAAAAATAAATAACAAGGACCGGGAGCACCACTCATATTTGCCAAAATTCAACTCCGAAATTGCACGTCAAGAATTGAATAAATGCCATCAATCACAATCATCTCAACGAAAATAACCAATAAGCCAAAATCCAACACCCTACAAAGCCATGCAATACACTAATTAAGGAAATAGAAATAATAAAAATATTGTTTTTGTTTTGTTTTGTTTGTTTTTTTTTAAAAAATAAAATAAAATAACTAACCAATTAATAATAATAAAAAAATCAAATAAAAATCAAATCAAATTTAAAACTGAAATAATAATAAAAGCAAAAATCAAATTTAAAACTAAAACTAAAATAAAATAAAATAATTACTTAGTTTTAGAAAATTAAAAACTAAAATCAAAATTAAAAAGAATTAAAATTTTGGTTTTTAATTTTTTTTTTTTAAAAAAGATAAAATAAAATAAAATGAAATAAAATTAAAAATAAAAAAAAATTAAACAGAATAATAATAATAATAAAAATAATAAACTAACAAATTAATAATAAATCAAAATCAAATTTTAAAACTAAAATAAAATAACTAAGCAATTACTAATAAAATCAAAAATTAAATTTAAAACTAAAATAAAATAAAATTAAAATTCAAAATTAAAATAAAATAAATAAAATAAAATAACTAACTAATTATTAATAAAATCAAAAATCAAATTTTAAAATAAAAATTAAATAAAATAATAAAATTGATTCTTGACTTTTTATTTATTATCTAACTAAAAAAATATTAAAACTGAAAATCAAAATAAAAAAATAAAACAAAACAAATAGATAAAAAGAGAAATCAAATAAATTAAATCAAAAGAAAATAAAATCAAAATAAAACAAAAACGGGGAGGGGGAGGCTGTTAGTGCGAAAGGAGGGGAAAAAAGGGGGGGTGCTGGCAGTGGTGCGGAAGGGAGATGAAGAGAATGCGGTGTAGGGGGTGGGGTAGTGGGCTGATGGTTATGAGTTGGTTGAAGGTGATGATGTAGGTGGAAGGTGTGCACGGGGTGAGTTTGGGAAATCGGAGAAAGAAAAGCAGCAGTGGTGGTGTAGTCGGATATAAGCGGGGATGGAGGATAGGGTGACGCGGTGGTTTGGCTACGCGGCTGAGAAATTGGCGTGGGCGGAGTGGTGAAGTGAAGAAGGAAGGGGAGAATTTGAAGGTAGTGGCTGTTGGTGCTAGGAAATGGGTGGAGTTAGTGGTGTGGTGTTAACGGAGGAGAAGGAGGTGAGATCGGAGGTCGCGGTTCGTGAATGAGAGAGGCTGGGCAGATGGAGATTGGAAGAGGAAGGCTGTGGTGGAGTTAGGAGAGTGGAGTGGTGGGTTTTTTTGGTGTCGGAGAATAACGGAGGTGGGTTGCGAGTGTGTAGGCTGGAGTGGTATTAGGCTGTGGTGTTGAGGGAAGAGGTGCGATTGTGGTGAGAGGAGTGCAGGAGAGGAGAGTGTAGGATGTAGAATAATTGCAGGGAATTGTGGGATTGTTTGCTCTGTTTTGTTTTGTTTGGCCCCCCTTTTTTCTAGAGCTGCACGGTCGTTGAACAAGTGGGTAGGGGGTTGAAAATTCCCCTCAATTTACACTACAACTTGGACAGACGCCAATAAAAACTGCACGGCCTGCTGCACGGCTTGTTGCACGGCTTGCATCCCGTACGACAGCCCGTACAGCCCTGAAATTTTATAAAAACAAATATTTTTTTCTTTTTCTTTTTTTTACAAAATCCACATAAATTCCTGAATGCTTGAATAAAATATTAATTCCTGAAAACATGAACAAACACATCAAGGCAAGTGTGGAATAAATATAAAAATCATAAAAATTAGAATTAACGATACTAAATATTATTGAGTGGGGAATTATTATTAATTTTTTTTAAAATCTATTATAAAATTCATTAATCACACCACAAAAATACATAATAATTTTTTTTGGGTTATTTACTTAGAATTAAAATAGATGAAAAATGGAATCCCCACTCACTAATATTTAGATCAATCCTCAAACCCACAATAAGCATAATACCCTACATAAATGCAAGCGAGGAACAAAATCTAATACACTCTTAAAAATATATAAATACATGCGTACCTTGGGTTGCCTCCCAAAAAGCGCTTTGTTTATTGTCGTTTGCTCGACTTATTTATACAACTATTCTAACTAATGAGGTGAAAAAGCAAATAAATGCACATACCTACGAATCAATAATAAAAATAAGGTGTGCAAATATACCTTTGATCCATAAAAATATAAAAATATTTTTATGATCTTCACATCTTCAAGAGACTTTGAAAAAGAAAAGTAGTTAGAAAAATTGTCAGAATAATCATTATAACTACGACTCAAAAATTGTTCCCAAATTGGATCCTTATATACCCAAGCAAAAATTTCAACCTCATCAATCTTAAGCTCAAATTCCTTCTCAATTTTAATTGGACATTCATCAATTTTTATCTCATCTACCAATTCATTAAGCACAAAAGTATTTTCTAAATTTGGTAGATCCTCAACTGTATCCAATTTATCATCATTAAGCCTAAGGGAATCGTCAACTAAACAAGCAAATTCATCATGCACAACATTTTCATTAATTACAAAACAAGAATCGTGATTAGTAGGAGAATTGACCTCCTCTAATCGATTCACGGTTTCGGCTAGTTGGCTCATTTGCTTTTCTAAGTTGGATATGATTTGAGAAGTGTTCTTTTACAAGTTGGATATACTTTGATAAGTGGTGTTTTGGAATTGGAGGGTGTTTGCCGCCATTTGTTTAATCATCTCCTCTAACGATGATAAGGAAGATGAAGAAGACCCTTGATGGTCTTGGGAATTATATTGCGGATCATAGCATCGATTTTCAAGAGCAAATTGGAGGTTGTTTGCCGCCATTTGTTTCATCATCTCCTCTAATGATGATAAGGAAGGTGAAGAAGACCCTTGATGGTCTTGGGAATTATAATGCGGATCATAACATTGATTTTCAAAAGCATATGAATAATCGATGCTAGGAGGGTAAGGAGCATAGCATGAGTTTGTAGAATATAAAGAATTCACCTGATACGCATTAAAATTCTGAAAAGAATTAAAATCTTTATATCGTTCTTGATCATAGGTGAAATCTTGAGCCTTATTCCAACCAAAATAGTTATCCATCGTCTCCTGAAAGAGTTAGTTCATGTCTATATCCAATAAACATGAAGACACACCAATAACAAAAAAAACAAAGAAAGAAAGAAAAAATTATATACAAAGATAAAATCTAAAATATAAGAAACAAGTAACTCAAAATTAATATTGTTTCCTTCCCCGGCAGCGGCGCCAATTTGAAGGTAGTGTTTTTCGTAGTTCGTTCACAGGGAAGGACTATCAATATTGATTTCGAGTAGATTATCTCTTACAATCTAGAAGTGTGTAAATGGAGGGTGAGTTTGGTTGAGGTGTTTTATCAAACACCTTGCATACGATAAATAAAATGCTACAAAAACACAACTAAGTTAATGGCTAATATCCAAAATTACCAACACAACAACAAAATGAGCAAATTAACAAGATAAGAGACATTTGACCCAAGGATAATAGCAAATCAAGCACTTCAACCCAACAAACAAGAATATATCCAACTCTACCTAACCAAGATAATTGGTGAAGCACACAATTACTTATTTCTCTTCTAAAAACATTAATTTAGTGAAGCACATAAATTAGTTCTCTTGATACTAGCAACCAATAGTGAAGCACTACCAATTTAACCAAATCAAGGAATCAATCAAAGAGAGGTTAGGACAAACCCAAGGATGAGAAGCTCAACCTAGGTATTTGCACTTAAAGCTTGAGAATTTAGGTAAACTAAACTTGTGCTACTATAATGAATGTACTAACAATTACGGATTAGTACAAACAATTAGCAATTGAAATTACAAGAAGAGAAAGATGAAGCAACTTACAAATTTCCAAGCAAAATCATAAACAATACACTCAAGCAATTAAGATAGAATGAAGAAGATCTTACTTAAATTGAATGGGTTTAGTACAAGAGATGCTTCCTTGAGCCAAATTATGGAGTTAGTTACTCATAATCAACTACTTCCTACTAACCCTAATTATGTTCTTGAAGAGGCAAAGAAGAGATGAAGAAGTTAGATGTAGGTTAGATCTGAAGATAAGATGTTTTAATGCTCTTTTAATACACAGCAGGCTCTGTACGGCTTGTCGAACGGCCGTACAGTAACCCGTACAGAAACTGCTCCTTTGAACGGCCTGTCGAACGACCGTACAGCAGCCCGTTCGAGACAAAATCTTCAAGATAATACATTAAACACCTCTCGGCATTGCGAACTTTCATCTTCTAACTTCCCTCTTGAATAATCTTTGCTTTCATGCCCGAAATAAGCCATCTTTTCAACAATTAAGCATGAGGCACTGAAAGATGAAAAACATAATTAATATCGGTAAAACTACATTCGAAATGAACAAAAATGCAAGAGAATAAAAGACAAAACGTGTATAAAATACACATTATCAGTAGGTGACGAAAAATGAGTAAAAATCTATCTCAAGTAGGTAAACGGGTGGAAGTAAAAATAGATCTATAATTTTTTTTTATAATATTTCTCTATTTTAACAATTATGTCTATATTTTCGTCAAATGGCCACAATATGTTTATTATTAAATTAATACAAAAATGATAAATGAAGTGTAACTTATTTTACTCGATAATAGTATAATATTTTATTTTAAGTATGAAAGGTACCAAGGTGGCCAAATATTGATCAAAACAATCTAATTGAGGAGGTAGGTGGCGGAAAATAAGTAGTCAAGTAGGTAAATGGGCAGAAGTGAAAATAGATATGTGAAAATTTCTAACAATATTTCTCTATTTTAACAATTATGTATATATCTTAGTCGAATGGCCAGACTATGTTTATTATAAAATCAATACAAAAAATGATAAATAAAGTGTATAACATATTTTTACTCGATATTAGCATAATAATCTATTTTAATTTTTTTTGCAGTACATCGTTTTTTTTAAACATTGCATTATATCGGTTAATCCTATTAGCATCGGGTAATTTATAGATTGACTAATAAAAAAGATTAAAATATTAAAACTAAGAAATAATTACGTATGGCATTTGGATCTGGTAAAAAAATGACAATCTGGTTTTGATATCTTTTGTCTCTCACACTATATTTTTGCAGCATTTTCGTAATATGCTAATATTATTAATTTCATACAAAATGAGTTTTACAACTACATACTTAAATGAAAATTAAATAAAATATACCAATTTCACTTGAGTTTTAAACTCCATTGTGAGTTTCATCGCGGTGTGAGACTAATAAATTCGAAAATTGCTGATATATATAATGTCTTATGATCACGGAAGTGGTATGTATATATTTTTTTAGTTCTCGGCTATCATTTTGGTGTTATCTCAAATTTAAATGATATTTCTTGGATGCTTCAATATCGTAGTTATGTCTATTTTCTTTTCATAGATTGAATTTTATTGTACACGTGAACTTTTAGAACATAATTCATTCAGTGCATACATTTACAAATCTCATTTTAAAAACCCATTATGAGATATGACAGTTTAATTTTAGTTACTCGTGTATTTGGTTGAATTTGTACATGTCTAAATATGTTTTGTCTTGAAATTTGAGATATTATCTTGGGTTTTTGAAAAATTCGCTTATGACAATGGATGGTACAATGTATTTTGAAGAAAAGATATTGTTAGGGTCAATTTGCTATTGAAAGGATATATCTGAAATAGTCAAATATCATGATCCTAGAAAAGAACACATCATATATTTATTTTGCACGTGCACAACTATTAGGATAAATTTGTTGTTCTTCTTGTTCTCCAAAATTAGTCGGAAAAAGTGATCCAAAATTGGAAATCAGCGCTATTTTCTAAGCAGAACTATATGACTCTATTATTTGTACTTTTCCATCACATTACATTATTTATTACAAATTAGAAATAATATAATATTTAATTCTTCCTCCGTCCCAAAATAAATAAGTCAGCGATTTTTTCACGCATTTCAATATACCAAGATTATTGTGGTAATACTTGGCAGTTACAATCAACCCTTACCTACTGCTTTCAGTCAGTCATTCTTCTCACATTAACAAAAAATAACTAAAAATATACTTTTACGATTCAGAATCTAATAATATTTTGAAACTATAATACCTTACATAGACCGAAATACGTGAAATAGACTTACACGAAAAAATACTATGAATTATTATATGGCCTGTGCTTTGCACGGGCTATCATGCTAGTTATATATATAATCCACCAACATGGAATTTACCTGAGCAAATTAATTCATAGATTCGGTCCTTCCGAACCTCCAAACTCACACTCCAAACCTAATTCCTTATCGATCCAAATTAAATTACCATTATACTCTTAAGTATATATCAATGTCAAAAAATTTGAATTTGATAAGAATTGAACCTATGACCTCCCTATAAATATATCTTTAGATTCGCATGTACAACCACTACACCAAATCCCTTTTAGTGACACATTTTAAGATCATTAACTACATTCTTGAATAACTCCTAACTACATTCTATACAATTTTTATTTATTATCACATATAGAACAACTAAACCAAATCATAGTTTGTAACATATTTTAAAAACATTGACTACTTGTTCGAATTATCCACTTACCGCTATCAATGTAATATTTATTTTATAACTTATTCATTGACTATAATTTTAATTTTGAGGGGAATTAAACCCATGACACCCACATACTCAAAAAAATTATATTCATGTTTATTTTATAATTTATTATGGATAAAATCATTGGAATATTTTTTACTCTAATATATTGTTAGATAATATCCTTTATATTAATTATAATGTCATTTTATAGCCCAATTGTGTATTTTACGTAATTCTTTAATCGATAAATGATAAAAGAGTGTAAAACTCATTTAAAATTTAGTAATATTTAATTAATAATATTTTATCAATATCATTATGTGTGTATGATTTAAAATACATGTGAATGTGTGGCCTAATGATATGAAAATGCCAATTTAACTCGGTGTTCCAAGTTCAATCACCATTGAAAATAATACTTCTATATATAAATAGGAACTTAGGGGTAATGTAATAACCCTAACTTTAGAAATGCTACAGTGCTTAAATGAATAGTAAATTTTGATGATTTAGGAAAATGGCATGTAGGTACCCTACCATTGAAACAGAAAATGAATAATCAGAAACCATATTAGTGATGTACTATGAAAATAAGTGACTCGAAACGATGACGGATTTCAGAAATTCCTGAGTGTGGATTTTAAGGA
This sequence comes from Saposhnikovia divaricata, assembly GCA_036435485.1. Taxonomy (NCBI): domain Eukaryota; kingdom Viridiplantae; phylum Streptophyta; class Magnoliopsida; order Apiales; family Apiaceae; genus Saposhnikovia; species Saposhnikovia divaricata. Next base: position 67,488,570 of record CM071598.1, read on the forward strand.
TTTTCAATTTCAATTGAGACTCTATGGAATGTGATATGAAGGAGTATAGAAATATTAAAGGGTGTATACTTTGAGGACATGTGAAATTAGGTTAAACCAGGGGATTATTAATTCAAGGGAATGCCAGAGGAACTTGGATTGTTAAACGATTTAAAACCACTTGGAAAATGAGGTATATTCGAAACGAATCGTAATTAGACGAATATGGAGACTAAACAACCAAGATTAATATCATAACAAGGATATACACTACATTACTAATAACCAAAATCATCAAAACATAATTAGAAAATCAAGAACAAGATTATAAAATCATCTCTCATGATCATCCAAATGACATCACCTCTTACATCACTTTCCACTAACTTTAATCAAGGGTTAATTAGTAATTTCACCATGTAATTATCTATAACATGCAGCAAGACTCTAGAACTCTCAATATTAGCAAGATAAGAGCAAGCAACACAAAGAAATTTCTCCCCCTTTCCATTATCACCCAATTTGGCCATTTCAAGAAAAAGGGAGAAATAGAAAATAAAAACCCTAGCTACAATCAACTACAATTCAAGGGAAAACTAAAGGAGGTTCTTGGAGGTTAGAGAAGATCATCCACCAAGTTTCATAGCCATTCAACATCATTTGCATAGGTAATAAAATCATCAAAGTTGCTAGATGAATAGTAACCTTTAAGTACTAACTTTGTTTTCATGGTTTCTTTAGTTGATCCAAGATACTTTAAAGATAATTAAGGACTAACCAAGGCTTATTAAGTGTTGTTCAAGCTCCAAGGAAGGTATAAAGTTCAAGAACCCTTAGTATTATCTTGAGTTTATAATGGTTTATGGTTAGTTTGGTGGTTAAGTGAGTATTAAGCATGAAATCATGATTATATGTATGTTTATAAGTGATTGATTGAACATGGAGGTGTTGTGGGTGCTAGTAACCATGGTTGGTATGATGTCTACATGGTGTAGGGTTTGGTATATGTGCTGGATTTTGGATTTGGAGGAGTTATATTATGGAAAGTATGAAAATATAGCCGTTATAATGTCCGATTTTCGTTAAAACATAAATTACTTATTAAAAAAAACAGAGCATCCCGAATCTGTCAAGGTCAGTAGGGCATAACCATTGGTCATGATAGGATAGATCTTAGTTCATAGATCGTTTTAATATAAAGTACATAAAAATCTGATGAACGGTTTAGGAAATATGGCCAAAATACTAAAAGTGGTTCGAACGCGTAAATGCGAGTTCGTAACTTCAATTGAACACCCTTAACCTAAGTAATTCAATTACGAATCTTGATAATTAAATAATAGAGGTCATAAGGAAGGTATAGGAGAAGGTCTCATGTCGAACTAATAATTTTTCAATTTTATAAAAATGTTTAGAACAAGGGTACGGTAATGGAATATCCCTTAAACGGACAAAGGATAATTTTCTCGAGTTAATGGTCGACTTAAAAGTCTTTAAAACTTAAATATCTACTAAGTGTATAAGATAATGACATACCTTGATAATGTACTAAGTGTCATTACGTGGCGGTATTAATAAAAGTTATGTTATGGTGTGTTTGATAAGCTAAAAAGATTAGGGGATCAAGTGAGTTAAATGGTTATGATAAGTGTTGTTAGTAATAATAATTATAATGAGGCATATGCTAATGATGATCCTTTTCGTTCTTATAGAAACTCAAGACGAACACCGGGTCATACCTCTGGGATTTAGAGATCGAGGCAAGATTTCTTCTTCCTTATTTTGATAAATTGTTTATGTTTAAAGAAAAGTGGTTTTGCTAGATAATATATGAATCTTATATCAATATATGATATGGATTGTGGATATGAATATGAAGGGAGGCAATATACTTTATGGATTAAAAAGATATGAAAGAGAATGGTATCAGTTGTTATCTAGGGTTATATTGTTTATGATATTATGTTAAAAATAATCTTTAAACATTTGTGATTTAATAAATATTATTTGATTATTATTTAATACTTTAAAATAGTTGTAATATTTTCTATATAAGAGCATATTTGACTTTATTAAATACGGAGGAAATGATTGAGTTATAATCAAAGTATTATGATGTATGTATTTTAAAGATAATGATAAATGGAAATGGAAATGATATATGTGAATGGAAATGATATATGTGAATGGAAATGGAAACGGAAAATGGAAAATATGGAATGGTGTTTTATAAATGGAATAATGATTTGATAAAAGGGGGGATTGCTACAGCAAGCGTAAGAGGCTGTGTTCGGCACAGTCCAGCACTCAATATTTTATTACGGCCCAAGAGATGCCGAAGGGGGATGTAGCAGAGAGCCTTCCTCCTGGGATGATGACCAGGTTAGATCATTCCTTCTACTAGTAGTAAACAGAGAGCTGGTACGATTAGGCGACTGATCATCGTCCTAACGTATCAGTTGACAGTCGATATCCCCAAAGTAATAAAAGAAAGAATTGATAATGGTTACAGTTCGACATATTGAAAAAGGAAAAATGGTATGAAATTATGAAATTGTTTTTATGATTTAGAAGAGAAACTGATATTATATTAGAAGAGAAACTGATATTATATTATATTAGAAGAGAAACTGATATTATATTATGTTAGAAGAGAAACTTATATTATATGGTTCTATATTTCTTTTCTTATAAAGATAAATAGATGGTGTATTTAATAAATAAGAATTAATTCTTTTCTTAATGATTACGATGGGTCTTTTGTTTATTAATAAATATATATATGTGTTTTCTTTGATACTGGTTTACAAAATTTATCTTGCTAAGCTATTATAGCTCACTCTTGCTACTTATGTATATAACAGCTAAGTCAAATGCCGATACTCCGCACTACACCCCGCAAGAGGGTAAGGGAAAGACGACCTTTTGAGAGAGTGCTGGTGCCTATCCCTGAGGTAGTTGATAGACAGATGGGTATTGGTAGACTTATGTAAATTAAGTGTGTAAGTATGTAATAAACTTTTGGTTGTTGAAATACTTCCTCTCGAAGTAATATTCAGCAACACTACTTAAGTAAGATTCTGGGTTTGTAATAACTCTTTTAACTTTAAACTTATGATATTGTGGATGTTGTTCTCTGAGCATATGACTGGTGTGTAATATTATTAGGTGTGGGGTCTACTGTGTGGGTTTTATTACGCATTTATATTTCAACTGTCAAGAATATAATGTTATTAAATGGAAATTGGACCGTGATGACCTGGATTCCTGACCCCGGATCTAGGGGTGTCACATATGGTATCAGAGCTAAGAGTCATAATGCTCAGGAACAATAGTGATAATAATAAATATATCAGTAATAATATAAATTGTGAACTCACATCGAGTTCAAGGTTGGTTTATCGAAGGTAGCATTTATTTTAAGTAATGTTTGTAATTTTATAGATTATTACTAATAAAAGTTATTTTTTTATTTATAGGGAGAGGAGATGGAGACCGGTGAGCCGAGTCATACACGAGAGTGGCTAGGGATGTCGGAGCAGGAGATTACGGATTTATTGTACGCAGGTGTCGAGGTTCCAAACTATGCTATAGCTGACTTGAGGAGGAGAGTTCGAGAGAGAGCCAATGAGGCATGTGAGCGCAGAGCGAGAGATGCTGTGGCTATAGTGCCAGACACTGGGAGACCATTTGTAGGATCCGATGAGGCAGGTCCTTACCGAGTTAGATCAAAGGTTCCAGAGGGAGATATGCCAGTGCGTAAGAGGCCTAGATTATCAGTGATAGCTGAGGAGCAGCCCGGGTGGAGAGATACCCACATGATTCCTACTCCTATTCCACCTGTGTTAGTGCCCTCACCTGTTCCATCCCCTACACCGAGTCCGAATCCTTTGGATGATCCGATAGAGCAGTTCACTCCCCCAGAACAGTTTGTTTTCCATTCAGAGGAGGAGGAGGACCCTTCAGAGGATGCGAATACAGAGCCAGTTCCTTCACCTCCACCAGTAGTTGCACCTTCACCTGTAGCTGCACCATCACCAGTAGCTGCACCCCCACATGAGGTACCTATACTTGCAGGTGATCCGGTCTATATCACTTTATAGTCAGACTACCATATCTTACTGGGTCAGCTAGAGGAGTCTCGTAGGATGATAGATACACTATTGTAGAGGTTAGCTGGAGGTAGAGGAGGTGTTATTCCAGATGGTGTATATTTGGGATTGATTAACATTGAGCTGCGAGCACTTGGTGATCTGAGGAGGTTGTTAGCACAGAGAGGAGATCTAGCATGGAGAGCTGAGGTAGAGGAGGTTGTCACGTCTATGGTGGTTCAAATCAGGGATGTTATTAGAGCAGGGTTACCGTGAGCCGGGGACAGTAGTTTTAGTCACTAATCAGACTGTAGTCATCTTGCTGATGTCATTTTGGGGATTAGTTTAGTGTTTACTATCTTAATCCCAGTCTGATTAGAGGGATGTTAGTAGTACTTTTGTTATAGCGGATTAGTATGTACGGCTATGCTTTTGGGGTTTCAAACCTTGTACTTTATAATGTATATATTAATTAGTAGTGAAGGATGTTATCCACAAGTTGTAATATATTTATGTGAATTAATGAAGTTTATGTATTTTGCATAATTTTTATCGTATTTTGCTACTAAATGTTGAGATTCGAAAATATTAATGTATATAAGGTGATTGACTTAAATGAAAAGGTTATCATGTTAAAAGTCATCGTGTTAAAGGTAGTGAGCTTATATGTTTCGTATTAATGGTATTATAACTTGATATTAATTGCTTGAATTTGAGAATATGGTTATATATAAATGAGTAAATAGTGATATAATTATTGTATATGGGAATGATGAATATTGTACCCTAAATTTGGGTAATTGATGAGGAATATTATTATTGACAGAAAAATGGCTAGACGTAATAACAGAGAGAATGCCAGAAAAAATGAGAGAGATGAAGAAAGTCAAAATAGACAGAACGAAAATACTCAGGACGAACCAAATCATGAGGAACAAGAAGAAGACGAATCAACTGGCCAACAAGGAAATCGGGGAGGTGATCCCTTAAACCAATTTATGGACTTATTAAGGCAAAATTTAGCTAATCCACAGAATCTTCAACAACCACCTGTTCCCCCGAACCAGGTAGCTAATACATTTTGTGCCTTTAAGTCATTAAAGCCCCCAGAGTTTGAGGGAACTGCTAACCCAGTAGTAGCCAGAGCATGGCTGAAAGAGATGGAGAAAGCTTTTGAAATCTTGAGGGTAGATGAGGAACAGAAGACCATTTTCGCCGCCTATCTCTTGAAGGGAGAGGCAAACTATTGGTGGGAAGCTAAGAAGAGTCTAGAAAACCTGGGAGCGTTTTACTAGAGTGTTTCTAGAGAAGTATTCCCCTAGGTATTTGGAAAACCAAATGGAAATAAAAATTTTGGAGTTAAAGCAGGACAATCTAACAGTGGCAGAGTATGAAACTAAATTTACTGAACTGTCTAGGTTTGTTCCGGAATTTGTGCGTACTGAAGAACAACGAGCAAAAAGGTTCCAACAAGGATTGAAACCATGGTTACGAACGAGAGTGGCACCATTTGAGCTAACTGATTATGCTGCAATGGTTCAAAAAGCAGCTATTATAGAAGCCGAGAGTGAACAAACTCAAATTGGTCGAGAGAATAAGAAAAGGAAATTTGAGGGCCAGAAAGGAGGTTCAAGTGAAGGAAGTTACTTTAGCAAGTTCAGTAAAGGATAAAAATCTCAGTTTGTGGGAAAGTCGGGGAGTAATAAGGCTGTTAGTGAGACTGTGAATCAAGGTGGTAAATCCTTAGGAACATTTCAGTCCAATCAATCACGACCACCATTACCAGATTGTAACACGTGTGGTAAGAAGCATACGGGAGTGTGTAGAATGTTGGGAATAACTTGTTTTAAGTATGGACAAAAAGGACACTATTTTAACCAGTGCCCATCAATGGATACAAACCCTAGGAGTGACGTCAAGTGTTACCAGTGTGGAAAATTAGGACACATAGCTAGAGATTGTCGTTCTAGTGGGTCGTCTGTGATAGGACAAAGTATGACTGCTTCGAATAGACCTACTGCCAGAGTGTACAATATGACCTTAGGAGATGCGTTGAAGAAACCGGATGCAGACACAGGTATTTTTACTATTTAACCTTTTAAGTGTAAATGTTTGGTTAGGAATCAACTTGGTCAATGAATGGTGTAAATAAGTTAATAAAATAGATAATAATAATCTATCTGATTAGGAAGTAAGATATGCTGGTCCAAGGAGAGAGAGAGAGAGTAAGAGTTTATAAAAAATAATAATATAATATAGATAATATTTCTTACAATTGTTTCAAGGAATAGCCTTCTAGTCAAATTACTGGAAGATTTTACAGAGACAGGATATAATAAGATTGAAGTATTTATATTTTATGCTATGATAGAGATCAAAATATAGTTAGACAATAAGTGAGACACACTACCATTCAGGGAAGGCCAATGTGGTGGCCGATACCATTAGTAAAAAGAGAAAGGAGAAATGAGATAATATAGAATGACAGAATGCCAGAGAAGGTTGGTATAGTAAATATAAGCTAAATGGCATGTTGATGAATGACAAGCAAGTTTATATTGGTGTACTTCTTTACAAACAAGAGAGAGATGTTTAAGGAGGAACTAGAGGATGGAGGAAGTAATATGGGAATTAGAGGGTGTAAAATGAGGAGGGTACTCGTTGATGACTTCAACATGATTCCGGGACGAAATCCTTTTAAGGGGGGAAGACTGTAATAACCCTAACTTTAGAAATGCTACAGTGCTTAAATGAATAGTAAATTTTGAGGATTTAGGGAAATGGCATGTAGGTACCCTACCATTGAAACAGAAAATGAATAATCAGAAACCATATTAGTGATGTACTATGAAAATAAGTGACTCGAAACGATGACGGATTTCAGAAATTCCTGAGTGTGGATTTTAAGGATTTTCAATTTCAATTGAGACTCTATGGAATGTGATATGAAGGAGTATAGAAATATTAAAGGGTGTATACTTTGAGGAACATGTGAAATTAGGTTAAACCAGGGGAATATTAATTCAAGGGAATGCCAGAGGAACTTGGAATGTTAAACGATTTAGAACCACTTGGAAAATGAGGTATATTCGAAACGAATCGTAATTAGACGAATATGGAGACTAAACAACCAAGATTAATATCATAACAAGGATATACACTACATTACTAATAACCAAAATCATCAAAACATTAGTTAGAAAATCAAGAACAAGATTATAAAATCATCTCTCATGATCATCCAAATGACATCACCTCTTACATCACTTTCCACTAACTTTAATCAAGGGTCAATTAGTAATTTCACCATGTAATTATCTATAACATGCTACAAGACTCTAGAACTCTCAAGATTAGCAAGATAAGAGCAAGCAACACAAAGAAATCTCTCCCCCTTTCCATTATCACCCAATTCGGCCATTTCAAGAAAAAGAGAGAAATAGAAAATAAAAACCCTAGTTACAATCAACTAAAATTCAATGGAAAATTCATGGAGGTTCTTGGAATTTAGAGAAGATCATCCACCAAGTTTCATAGCCATTTAACATCATTTTCATAGGTAATAAAATCATCAAAGTTGCTAGATGAATAGTAACCTTTAAGTACTAACTTTGTTTTCATGGTTTCTTTAGTTGATCCAAGCTACTTTAAGGCTAATTAAGGACTAACCAAGGCTTATTAAGTGTTGTTCAAGCTCCAAGGAAGGTATAAAGTTCAAGAACCCTTAGTATTATCTTGAGTTTATAATGGTTTATGGTTAGTTTAGTGGTTAAGTTAGTATTAAGCATGAAATCATGATTATATGTATATTTATTAATGATTGATTGAACATGGAAGTGTTGTGGGTGCTAGTAACCATGGTTGGTATGATGTCCATATGGTGTAGGGTTTGGTATATGTGTTGGATGTTGGATTTGGAGGAGTTATATTATGAAAAGTAGGTAAATATAGCCGTTATATGCCCGATTTTCGTTAAAACATAAATTACTTGCTAAAAAAACAGAGCATCCGAATCTTTCAAGGTCAGTAGGGCATAACCATTGGCCATGATAGGATAGATCTTAGTTCATAGATCGTTTTAATATAAAGTACGTAAAAATCTGATGAACGGTTTAGGAAATATGGCCAAAATACTAAAAGTGGTTCGAACGCGTAATTGCGAGTTCGTAACTTCAATTGAACACCCTTAACCTAAGTGATTCAATTACGAATCTTGATAATTAAATAACAGGGGTCATAAGGAAGGTATAGGAGAAGGTCTCATGTCGAATGAAAAATTTTTCAATTTTATAAAAATGTTTAGATCAAGGGTACGTTAATGGAATACCCCTTAAACGGACAAAGGATAATTTTCTCGAGTTAATGGTCAACTTAAAAGTCTTTAAAACTTAAATATCTACTAAGTGTATAAGATAATTACATACCTTGATAATGTACTAAGTGTCATTACGTGGCGGTATTAATAAGAGTTATGTTATGGTGTGTTTGATAAGCTAAAAAGATTAGGGGATCAAGTGAGTTAAATGGTTATGATAAGTGTTGTTAGTAATAATAATTATAATGAGGCATATGCTAATGATGATCCTTTTCGTTCTTATAGAAACTCAAGACGAACACCGGGTCATACCTCTGGGATTTAGAGATCGAGGCAAGATTTCTTCTTCCTTATTTTGATAAATTGTTTATGTTTAAAGAAAAGTGGTTTTGCTAGATAATATATGAATCTTATATCAATATATGATATGGATTGTGGATTGTGGATAGGAATATGAAGGGAGCCAATATACTTTATGGCTTAAAATAATATGAAAGGGAATGGTATCAGTTGTTATCTAGGGTTATATGGTTTATGATATTATGTTAAAGATAATCTTTAAACATTTGTGATTCAATAAATATTATTTGATTATTATTAAATACTTTAAAATAGTTGAAATATTTTGTATATAAGAGCATATTTGACTTTATTAAATACGGAAGAAATGACTGAGTTATAATCAAAGTATTATGATGTATGTATTTTAAAGATGATGATAAATGGAATGGAAATGATATATGTGAATGTAAATGGAAATGGAAATGATATATGTGAATGGAAATGGAAACGGAAAATGGAAAATATGGAATGGTGTTTTATAAATGGAATAATGATTTGATAAAAAGAGGGATTGCAACAGCAAGGGTAAGAGGCTGTGTTCGGCACAGTCCAGCACTCAATATTTTATTACGGCCCAAGAGATGCGAAGGGGGAAGTAGCAGAGAGCCTTCCTCCAGGGATGATGACCAGGTTGGATCATTCCTTCTACTAGTAGTAAACAGAGAGCAGGTACGATTAGGCGACTGATCATCGTCCTAACGTATCAGGCGATAGCAGATATCCCCAAAGTAATAAAAGAAAGAATTTATAATGGTTACAGTTTGACATATTGAAAAAGGAAAAATGGTATGAAATTATGAAATTGTTTTTATGATTTAGAAGAGAAACTGATATTATATTATGTTAGAAGAGAAACTTATATTATATGGTTCTATATTTCTTTTCTTATAAAGATAAATAGATGGTGTATTTAATAAATAAGAATTAATTCTTTTCTTAATGATTACGATGGGTCTTTTGTTTATTAATATATATATATATATATATATATATATATGTGTGTGTGTGTGTGTGTGTGTGTGTGTGTGTATGTGTGTGTGTGTGTGTGTGTTTTCTTTGATACTGGTTTACAAAATTTATCTTGCTGAGCTATTATAGCTCATTCTTGCTACTTATGTATATAACAGCTAGGTCAAATGCCGATACTTCGCACTACACCCCGCAAGAGGGTAAGGGAAAGACGACCTTTTGAGAGAGTGTTATTGCTTGATGTGTAAAATAACTGCAAGCGCACAATGTTTAGTTGTAGCAATTACAGGTCGATCCACAGAGACTACGAATTTTCAAAACCCTAATAATTAAATCAGGCGAACTAGACAAATAGGTTTGAGATGAGTTTTAATTAACCTAATTAGCAAAGATTATCAAATAATATGAAAAACCTAGGAATCCGAATCCGTTAATCAATCACAATTAATATCACCTCGCCCTAAAACCAATCCTCTTTTCTTCACAAACAGGATATATCAATTAACGAGACAAGCATATACTATGAAACTTGTTATCTAACAATAACCTATCAAAACTTCAAGGAGCAAGCATAGGCTATGAAAATAAATCCGGTAACAATAATATATCAAAATCACTTTGTCAATTGAACAATTAAGCACCAAGAAAAATCATGAGAATCAATTAATAAGAACGAGAAGAAATCAAGAGTAATTAAATCAACTTCATCTTCATCCTAGGATAAGAGAACTAGCTAGACATGATATCGAAAAACAAACAAGAATTTAAAGCATGAATTGAATAACAGAAAAAGTGTTTTAATAAAGCAAATAAAAATTGTTTGTATTGAAGGACAACTAAATCTACTCCTACTCCTAAATTATGAATCTAGATCGGTGTCTAAATTGATGTCTAAAGTGGTGTCTCAAATACAAGAGAGGAGGCCATATATATAGGGAAAAATAATAGGTTTGGCCCCTTTGATTACAATCCGATCTTGAATATAATTTCTTCAATTTCCTTTTCTTCTCCGATAAGTAATCGATTTTCCCTCCAATTTCCTTGACTTCAAGTATTTTCCACCTCCTTTCCCTTTTTGCACCTTTTCCTGCTTGAAATATGTTTTTATTTATTTTCCTACAAAACAAAATAAAACAATTTATTAATTAATAAAATTACGAAAACGGACATAAAATAGGTATTAAAAATATGATTAATTATGGACCTATCAAATGCCCCCATACCTATCTTTTGATCGTCCTCGAGAAAAATATAATATAAAATACTATCTAATATATAATACCACTTCCGTAGGTGATCACGGTTGCATTTGGCATATGCAACAAGCCCTTTAAACCCCTAGGCAGCCCTAGTGGACGAGTGAGGTCTCGTGAGGGCCTATAGTGAATGTACCCACAAAATCCATCTAGCTCATGTAAAAGATTGCTCAATGCAACACCACACATACAAGTCATCTCATGCTACATCAACTTAAGAAATCAAAGTGAATTTGCAATGTCTTGGTGTGTAGATGCTAGTATTCACATAGTCTACTCAAAGAAATATGCAGCGGTCATTAGAAGTCCACGTCAAGTGTAAAAATAAGTTGGTAACCATGCTAAGCCCACAAGAGTACACCTTAGAGTCAAAACTTGGGATCTCATATGCACAAAACAAGCAATAACTCACCTTTCACTCACAAAAGAATATTCACTCAAGAACAAGGGTAAGTGTATCACTCCATTCCATCAAAATCATAAGCATGCTTGACATTTGATATCAATCTAACTTTAACACAACATACATTAATGATGATAATCAAAAGGTCTTTTATTTTGGGTTGTAATGGGGCTAGGGACAAGGTATGTCAAGTAAGGCCAAATAAGGTGAAGTGTCAAAAGCTAGTAGAAACCATAATAAATCATACACAACACCATACTTTCTCCCCATACATGGATTTCTAATTTTCTTCCAACAAACTGCTTGACTAGTCGAATGAAGAAGGATCACACAAAACACAGAAACATAAGTATGCTCTCATATAACTTTTTTCTTTTTTCTTTTTTTTTTCTTTTTTTCGTTCAAATTTTTTCTTTCTTTTTTTTCTTTTTTTTTGGAGAGCTAAGATAGATAATATAAATATATATATATGCAACCACAATCCTTCTTCAAAAATTTCTTGAACAACGACTGACAAGTAAGCAACAAAATCCAATAATTCCTTAAAATTAATGAACAAAAGTAAACCCCATCTCACACACCTTATTACTCGCTCAACTTCCTACTAGCCTTTGACAAATTGGGATCAAGTATACGTAGGCTGCAAAAGAAAAAGGTCTAGGCAAGTAATGTGGTGTGTCACCGAAAAAATAGGATAAAGCTCAAAGGGGTAACTAATTGATCATATATAAAGGGTGTGGTAATTTGGATAATAATAGGTTATTCCTAAATGCCTTTATCATCTTATCATCAAATAATGTCATGCATTTCAAGAAAGGTCTCAAACAAGTGCTAGCAATGCAAACAACATGTGGACACTCAAGCAAACGAATATAAAATGCAAAATATGCATATAGGCTCAAAATCTCACTTGGTGGTAAAACATAATCAATCCCAAGCAAAAAAATCTCTTTAATGCACCTACTTGTACTCAAAGCATACAAACCAAATCTTCTTGCACATATTCATGTCCTTTTAATTACTTACAACATTCAATAAGTCTACTAGTTTCAACTCGCTAGTGTATGTGTGTGCACAAGAACTTGGCAAATCACTTCTCAATCAAAAGCTTCAGAAACACAAGAGTACTATAGCATGTAAGGGTGCATCAAGCCTACTTATAACAGGTAATCATTTCACAAGGCTAGAATTATTTTTGTATTTTTTTCATTTTTCAATTTTTTTGGGTTTTTTTTAATAAAAATAATAATACTACTAAATCCCTCCCACATACCTAAATCATGCATTGTCCTCAATATATGCAAATGAGAGAAAAGTGACAAAGTAAAAGGACGAGAATACCTGATAAGGGATGAGGAGATACATTATTACCTATAACACACACACACACAAAAACTCACACACATAAAATAAACACACACACACACACATACATAACACACACACACACACACACATACACCCCCATACCTAAACTTGGTCATGGGAGACACAAAAAACACTTACTAACCAATACCAGAACGAGGGAAAATAACATTCGTAACACAATCAACACACATGTGAAACTCACCCACAAAAACATCATTATCCACTAGAGAAACTTGATCATGCACCAGAATAAAACTCATACACCTAACATCATTTATAGACCAATTAGATGCTTCTTTATGTTGTTTAAGCAAATTAATCACTTGAAATTCTTGGTCATGAACTAAATCACTAGAAAGAACATGATAAGTTTCATTATCAACTATCAAAGACTGATCAAGAATGGAAAAAGATGGATTATGAACGAAAGTGGGTGGCTCACCTACAGAAGTTTTAACAACAGACCTAGGATCAAAAGAAATATCCTCAAGTTTGGTTTCATGCTTAGAACAAATGGCATTCAATTCATCTAACATCTCATCACAAGAAAAATTTCTATAAAGCTCATGAAGTTCTTTATTACACTCATACTCTAACAAAACATCTTCATCAAGAAAAGACTCAATTGAACTATCCTCAAGATTCGACCATGAAACAACCTCATCTATCAAATTAACTCCTACAGGTTGTTCAAAAAGCTCATTAGGTTGATTGCCTACATTAAAGACATTAAGATCTATCGTCATGTTTCCAAAAGTGAGTTTCATCGAACCATTCCTACATTTAATCAAAGCATTAGAGGTTGCAAGAAAAGGCCTTCCTAAAATGATAGGAATTTGATTTTTGAGATTTTTGACTGGTTCGGTTTCTAGAACAACAAAATCGACGGGGAAGACAAAATCACCAACCTTAATCAACACATCTTCCACTATACCCTTAGGAGTTTTAACAGAACGATCAGCTAACTGAAGAATGACACTAGTCTTCTTAAGTTCACCTAAACCCAAGGCTTGATAGACAGATAATGGAAGAAGGTTCACACTAGCTCCTAGATCGAGTAAAGCTTTATCAATGAAAGTATCACCTATGACACAAGAGATGGTAGGACAACCGGGATCCTTATACTTCACAGGGATTTGATTTGACAAAATAGAACTAACATGAGATGTTAGGAAAGCTTTCTTAGGAATATGAGTGGTTCTTTTATGAGTACATAAATCTTTTAGACACTTAGCATAAGAGGGAACTTGTTGAATCGCATCTAAAAGAGGAATGTTAATCTTGACTTGCTTAAAGACTTCCAAAATCTTATCTAACTGAGCAGATTGTTTGTTTGAAGTAAGTCTTTGAGGAAACGGGCCTTTCGGTTTAAAGACTTTTTCATTAGACACATCAGAGTGGGGTTTCGAAAGTGGTTCATCGGATGGTGATGACTCATCAGCTTTATCTACTTCAGAACTCTCTTGATTTGAAGATTGTTTAAGACTAGGATTCAAGAGTAAAGGATTTGGTTCAGATGTTAGCTTATCTTCTTCTTGAGTACTGACACCAACATGATTGTTGAATTGATTACCAGACCTTAGAGAGATAACAGAATTCACATTTTCATGAGACTTTTGATTTGGATGAAATTTAGGATTAGTCTCGGGTTAACTAGGAAATCTATTTTTCTCTCTCTCTCACTGATTGTGTTTGCCAATTGACTGACTTGGACCTCTAGCTTAGATATGGCTTGAGTGTTGGAATTCAGTAACTTCCTATCTTGGGTCATAGCTTGCATGAAAGATTGTTGAGATTTGAGTAATGCCTCCATACTCTTTTCAATAGAATTCAATTTCTTATCAGATTCACTAAAACCAAGAGGATTCATGGGGATTGAGTTTGGATAATGACCAAGATTTTGAGGTGGATATGGATTAGGATTTTGAGTTGGGTATGGACCAGGATTGGGCTTTTGAAAAGTAGGTTGAGGATTTTGATTGTACTGATTATATTGACCTTGATTCCATGAGAAATTTGGGTGACTCTTCCAACCAGGATTGTATGTGGGTGCATAAGGATCATTCCTAACTCTAGGTTGAAACATGGCATTGACTTGTTCAATTTCAGGGCAATTCTCTACCACATGATTAGGAGAACTACAGTTTGCACAGAGAGACATTTGAGATGACAATTGTTGGTTTCTAAGGCTTCTAGACGTCTAGTGAGTGTAGCTAACTTAACTTCGGTTGCAATAGAATTACCAACTACGCGTAAGCCCTTAGATGAGTTAGAATTTTCAGCTTCTTGATTAGGTTCCCTAGTTGACTCCCACAACATTGTTCTTTCAGCTAACTCCTCAAAAAATTGCCAAGCTTCATCCTCAGTTTTATCCATAAACTTACCATTACACATAGACTCTAACAAAGCAGTGGTTTGGCTATCTAAGGCTTCATAAAGAATTTTGCAAAGTCTCCATTTTTCTATACCATGTTGAGGACATTTAGACAACAACTTTTTAAATCTATCAAAATATTTCCAAAAAGACTCATTTCGATTTTGTTGAAATTGGTTGATTTCATTCCTAAGTCTGTTTGCCTTATGGTTTGGAAAATATTTTTTAAGAAAGATAGCAACAAATCCCTCCCATGTGGAAATAGAATTAACGGGTAGAATATACAACCACTGTTTAGCATCTTCTTTCAAAGCAAAATTAATAAGCCTGAGCCTAATGGAATCCTCACTCAATTGTTGAAGTTTTTGCAATGCACACACTTCCTCAAACTCTCGAATGAAAAGATATGGATCCTCTCCCTCTACCCCAGCAAACCTAGGTAACATGCTAATGTTATGATGTTTGATTTCAAAGTTATTCGCGGTTACTGCGGGTAAGACTATGCATGAGGGTTGAGCGGTACGAGCGGGGTAACAACGGTCTTTAAGTGAAACAGCCATGACTACGGGTTGAACTTCTAATTCTTTTGACTCAATTCTAGTGGGTGAAGAGAACTCGAGTTGCCTTACTACTTTAGGAGATGACAGATTGGTTTGTCTTACTAATCTAGATGTAGTGTCTCGAACCCAAGAACTTTGAATACAAGAGAAGTAAACAATTAAGCACGTAGCAGACAAGAGCTATAAGTAAACACCTAAAAAAAATGGAAAATTAAAAAGAAAAATCTATATTAACCTAAGAAAAATCTAGACCTTGCTCCTAACAATAAGATACTACTAAAAGTCACAACTCAAAAAGCACTCGTCCTGACTGGCCAGGCAGGTGCAAGCATTGCCAAGAGGCTAAACACCTTTCTAGACACCAATCCAAATTAGCCAGGTAAGCGTGACGCTTGCCTAGACACCAAACGAAAGAATGCTTAGTGATTTGTTCCTCCTAGATTCTCTTCCTAATTGAGCGCGAGATCCTAGGGGCCAACGTCTACTTAATTTTATTAAGGAAAGGGTATGCAAGATGAACGAATTAGTGATTTGTGGGCCAAGGAAAGGGTGATGAAATCCCTCACCTTATCTTGTAATTGGGTGGCACCCTTAAGATTGATTGAATGATGCAACACACAAAGAACAAGAAAATAAACACTTATGGATGCAATACACTACGTGTTCTATACTAAATTGTATGTACCTCTTTCCTCCAGAAATCACCACAGTTATATAGGATGGAAAGCAATAAATACAATAAAGAAATCTAGATGATGTGATCCTATGTGAGAGAATGAATGATGCAGCAAATTAGTTTTTAACAAACAATTAACTAACTAATATTTTTGGGTTTTTTGAATATTTAATTTTTTTTGTGTTTTTTTTTCAATAATAATAAAGAAAAGAAAAATAGAGAGAGGTGATACGGAATACCGAAAAGCGCTTTCAAAAATTTCAAAAGAGACAGCGAGGCCTTCCAGCGATCTTCTTGTCCAAGCTTTTCTTCGCTTCACTATTCCCTAAAAAAAAAAACAAGAAACTAATCCGAAGAATTAATATTAAGGAGTGAAAATTACCAATAGTCCCCGGCAGCGGCGCCAAAAACTTGATGTGTAAAATAACTGCAAGCGCACAGTGTTTAGTTGTAGCAATTACAGGTCGATCCACAGAGACTACGAATTTTCAAAACCCTAATAATTAAATCAGGCGAACTAGACAAATAGGTTTGAGATGAGTTTTAATTAACCTAATTAGCAAAGATTATCAAATAATATGAAAAACCTAGGAATCCGAATCCGTTAATCAATCACAATTAATATCACCTCGCCCTAAAACCAATCCTCTTTTCTTCACAAACAGGATATATCAATTAACGAGACAAGCATATACTATGAAACTTGTTATCTAACAATAACCTATCAAAACTTCAAGGAGCAAGCATAGGCTATGAAAATAAATCCGGTAACAATAATATATCAAAATCACTTTGTCAATTGAACAATTAAGCACCAAGAAAAATCATGAGAATCAATTAATAAGAACGAGAAGAAATCAAGAGTAATTAAATCAACTTCATCTTCATCCTAGGATAAGAGAACTAGCTAGACATGATATCGAAAAACAAATAAGAATTTAAAGCATGAATTGAATAACAGAAAAAGTGTTTTAATAAAGCAAATAAAAATTGTTTGTATTGAAGGACAACTAAATCTACTCCTACTCCTAAATTATGAATCTAGATCGGTGTCTAAATTGATGTCTAAAGTGGTGTCTCAAATACAAGAGAGGAGGCCATATATATAGGGAAAAATAATAGGTTTGGCCCCTTTGATTACAATCCGATCTTGAATATAATTTCTTCAATTTCCTTTTCTTCTCCGATAAGTAATCGATTTTCCCTCCAATTTCCTTGACTTCAAGTATTTTCCACCTCCTTTCCCTTTTTGCACCTTTTCCTGCTTGAAATCTGTTTTTATTTATTTTCCTACAAAACAAAATAAAACAATTTATTAATTAATAAAATTACGAAAACGGACATAAAATAGGTATTAAAAATATGATTAATTATGGACCTATCAGTGCTTATCCCTGAGGTAGTTGATAGAAAGATGGGTATTGGTAGACTTATGTAAATTAAGTGTGTAAGTATGTAATAAACTTTTGGTTGTTGAAATGCTTCCTCTCGAAGTAATATTCAGCAACACTACTTAAGTAAGATTCTGGGTTTGTAATAACTCTTTTAACTTTAAACTTATGATATTGTGGATGTTGTTCTCTGAGCATATGACTAGTGTGTAATATTATTAGGTGTGGGGTCTACTGTGTGGGTTTTATTACACAGTTATATTTCAACTGTCAAGAATATAATGTTATTAAATGGAAATTGGACCGTGATGACCTGGATTCCTGATCCCGGATCTAGGTGTGTCACAGGTAAATTTGTGCTTTCAAATCCTAAATAAAATACATTATGCATTTCACATTTTTTCTTTATATAAAACCAAATATTGTCCCGCTTAAGCGTTACACACAGAGATATCATATGTATTATCAATATTCAAAGTTAAGATAACTATATTTTTTGACATATATATCTAATAGAGCAAATGGGGAGTTTCATGAGCAAATTTATTCATATTAAAAGTCATATTTACCCCTACCAATTCTATCTATGTTATATTTCCAAGGGCTATTTAGGTATTACAACAATAATATATTTATTACATAATAATACCTAATATATATGTACTAATATGCATTTATTATTATGTAATTAATACTTGTAAGTATCTCTGTATCCATCCATATTAACTCTATATATTTATATTTCGAAGTACGGTTTTGATCTTAACATTGACCTATTTATTATATATGGTTCAAGTTTAATTTAATAAAACAAAGCATAGCAACCAGAATTATAATTTGAATGTCACGATCGGATATTACATAAATTTTGTTTCCTCACAACAATTGTTGCGAATATATGCACAATCGAAGATATCAACAATCCAACCCTACATGATCACGAGTAATTCATAAATATTTGTAATTTAGAGCATGCACGTGCCTTGCACGGACTATAATGCTAGTTTTAATAATGAATCATTTTCGATCATTTGGATCATTTTTGGGTTGACTAGATCATGTTTAGGTTATTTTCGAGTTTTCTTCCAATAAATTAAATTACAAATCGAATCGAATTCAAATCGTGTTGATATTACCACCCTTATGTATTCTGTTCCTGAATTTCTTAGAAAAATTATGATGATAATAACATACGTAAAATTTTTGTTATATTTTGAAAATTGACGTTAAAATAAAATTTGTACTTCCGGTGTAAGTTCATACCAAACATATTTAAATAAAATTATATTTTGATTCTATAAAAAAAGTTATATTTTGATTACCTAATTTTTGAATACACAGTTATATTTATTATTATTATTATTATTATTATTATTATTATTATTATTATTATTATTATTATTATTATTATTATTATTATTATTATTATTATTATTATTATTCCAATAATCAATTACTACTTGTACAATTATAGTACTAACATACATATTTAATATCAAATATCATTTGCTATTTTTCATATTCAGCATCGCATTGGACTGATTTTCCTTTTATAAATAGCATCATTTTTAACATTATGATGAACTTGATTTTATGAAAAATTCATAATTATTATTATTAGAATATATAATATAATGATTCAATTGTGTCTTTTTTAACACTTTAAGATTTTAGTTAGACCGACTACCTAACATGGCATCAAATCTCAAGCATGCTGGTATTATAGGTTGATTTTTTGCGATCTCTAATATTTTCAATATTTATTATGAATCCGAAAGGTAATTTATGCTCTCTTCGACCCATAAATGGGTTTTTAAGTTCTTCGACCCATAAATGAATTTTTGAATGAAAGGGAAGTGTTAAAATATAATATAAAATCAAATTGATGGACTAATTACCTAAGAAAAACTCAAAATATTAGAGGAAGACGTAACTGAATCTTTATATTTTAACAATTATGAATCCATCAAAACACCCATAAGTTCAGGAATCTCAATTAAGGGCCAGTTTGGCACCACCAATATAAACTAATTTATAGCTTATAAGTGTATTTCAACTTAAAAAGGTGTTTGTTTACCCAATTTATTAACTCAACTTATAGCTTATATGTTGATAAGTTGAAAATAAGTAACGACGTATTTTTTCTCAACTTATTTCTTATTAGTTGATTTTTTTTTATTAAATATTTTATATTTTTACATTTGTATTTATAAATGTCATATGCATATATTGAGATCATTTTATTAAATAATTATTATTTTTTAATTTTATTTAATAAATATTCACCAATTTATAAGTAAATTTATCCAAATACTTGTAGAATTTATAATTATTCTTCTAATTATCACTTATATAACACTTATTCATTCAAATTATAAATGACATATTTTAAAATATCCCAAATAACCACTAAATATACCCAATGAGTTCGGGAAAAACCATACTATAAGAAAATCATATAGGCAAGTTACATGTTGGATACTTTTGGTTAAAAAATCGATATTGTTGAGACTACAATTTTCTTGATAAAATTACAATGTGTATACATATTAAATAGAGACCACACTATACTAATTTATAATGAAGATTTGTCTTGACATTTACCTAGATGGAGAGAAGATTTGTAAATGGATTTTGTCAAAAAAATAAGATTACTAGATAGTTTAAAATCTATTGGTATCGAGTTAAATCCTCATTCGAGTTAAGTAATAAGTCCGAATATAAAATCAAAATATTATTGAATGAAATATTTTTTTAACAAAAACGTTAACACAGTTTACAATCATAGAGCTACTTACATCATGAGAGAATCGGATATTGAAGTTTTGAGATATTTATGTTAAGCCATAGTTGGTGAAATGTGACCGACGAAATTAGGAATTATTGCAAAGATATTATTTTGAAGCACCCACGGTCACACACTCACTCACTCGTAATGAAGAATATGACTTCCTATAAAAGAATTCTAGTATGGCTTTGTTTGTACGTGCCAAAAAAAGATCCCCTTTAATTTTCTTTTTAATTTTCAACTACAATAATTCAATAATTGGCGTGCCCCTCGAACCTCCTTGTGTTAAAAGTGTCTTTTTCCCGCAGGTATATTTGTCAGCATAGACCCAAACAAACTCTGCTTTGCTGTTCTTTTATTTGTTCCATTTTTTCTTTTAAAATTAAATGGTTATTACTGTTCACATATATTTTTGTGGGTATTTATAAATTTAAGTTCTTGCATCAAGCCCTACTTTCCAGTCTCTCTCTAAGTACTTGTACTGAAGATAGTGGCCTACAGTCCACTGATTTGTTTCTGTGCCCAAGTCTTGAGCTTTTCAAAGGTTAGTCATAATCTTCCATTTTTGCTTAATCATTGTTTTTATTTCTATTCATGTATGTATTTGATTTTGTGGTTTTGTGGGTGGTGAGTATAAATAATAGCTAGTTGATGTGATGTGTGTGTATGGATCTAATTAGGGAAGTGATCTTGCTTTTTTTGGGTTGTGATCTGGATTTATTTCTTGTAGGGTGATTTATTTTGTGTATATAAAAGGGTTGATAATTCAGTTTTGGATTGCTGTAAAGATGAACGGAGCTGCTTTGGTGGCAATTGTTGCCACAATTGGCAATCTTTTGCAAGGTTGGGATAATGCTACTATAGCAGGTATGTATCTAATCTGTTTTGCTTTTTTGAATCTGATATCATTTTGTTATGAATTTAGTATGTTGGTTTTCGAGATCAAATTATTATTTTTTTCGGAATCTTGATTATGTGTGTTCTTGAAATTGAGTTTTTCTAAGTCAAGATTTGATTTTTAGAGTAAGTTTGTATGTCATGTATTCAAGATTTGTGTTGCTGAATATAGTTTTTTGGAGTTTATGTTGTGTGTTTATTCTTTTTTCGTAATTCTGTTTGTTTATGCGAGATTTGTTGGTGTGTAATGAGATATGTGAATGAATTTGCAGGAGCTGTTGTTTATGTAAAGAAAGAACTTCATTTGGGAACTACTGTAGAAGGTCTTGTTGTTGCCATGTCACTTATTGGAGCTACACTAATCACGACCTGCTCCGGAAGTGTATCAGATCGGGTTGGCCGACGCCCAATGCTTATACTTTCTTCAACGTTCTATTTCATTAGTGGTTTGATAATGTTGTGGTCTCCTAACATCTGTACACTACTTTTAGCGAGGCTTCTGGATGGATTCGGAGTAGGGTTGGCAGTTACTCTAGTGCCGCTTTATATATCTGAGACGGCTCCATCTGAGATAAGAGGATTGTTGAACACCCTACCACAATTTTTAGGTTCTTCTGGAATGTTTCTCGCATACTGTATGGTTTTTGGAATGTCACTCATGGACTCACCAAGTTGGCGATTGATGCTAGGAGTTCTTTCTGCCCCCTCTATTGTTTATTTTTTGTTAGTTGTATTATATTTGCCTGAATCCCCCCGATGGCTTGTGAGTAAAGGAAAGATGCTCGAGGCTAAACGAGTCTTACAGAAACTGCGAGGCAGAGAAGATGTCTCAGGTATATCTCTATTGATAGCTTTTCCTGGACAACTAGAGATCTGGCTTATATGGTAGTTTGACTTGGTTTTGAGCTACATCAACATGCCTACGTAATGGATAGCCTGAGTTTTTCATGCAGGACTTGGCATTTAATTGCTTTTATTTTCTTGCTGACGATCTTCGTTTCCTCAAAACGAGAAGTCTTTCTTTCCTTTTTAGGTTTGAAAAGTAAATTAACCTATCTTAGAAGTCAACATACTGAATTTTTACTTCAGTATGCTCTAACATGTTCTAAATTGCGAACTACTTGATCCTCGAGTCTTAGAGGATATATTATCAACAGTTTGATCCTTTATAGCGAACAATCAATTCCAGATATTAGTATAATTAAGTCGTCATCCACCTTGATTTGCTTGATTTTATTCTGAACATAGTTGTTTAAATTATAATATTATTTAGGACAAATTTAAACAACCTATTTAAATTTTGTAGCTTCATGCATTTACGTTCTTTCTGAAATTCGATTATTCTAATAAGTATAATGTATTATATCTGCTATTTACTTCTTAAGAAAAGATATTTCTATACTTGTCAACTTTACTCCTAATGTTAAGTTTGCTGACACCTGATAAACTTGTCGTGCTCAATATGTTGTTCTTTCTTTTGTCCACAGCTGAGATGGCTTTGCTGGTAGAAGGTCTGGCAGTTGGTGGTGATACATCCATTGAAGAATACATCATTTGTCCTGCGAATGAGCTTAATGATGACCAAGATCCAGATGCGGAAAAAGAGGATATTAAACTGTATGTACCTGAAGTAGGAGTCTCATGGGTTGCCAAACCTGTCACACGACAGGGTAGTATCGGCCTTGCATCTCGCCAGGGAAGTATGGTAAACCAGGGTAAGTCTTTTGTAGATCCTATCGTGACTCTCTTTGGCAGTGTCCACGAGAAACTCCCCGAGCCGGGAAGTATGCGGAGCATGTTGTTTCCAAATTTCGGAAGCATGTTTAGTATGGCTGATCCTCATACTAAACCTGAACAATGGGATGAAGAGAGCCTACAGAGAGAAGGTGAAGATTATACATCTGACGCTGGCGGCGAAGGCTCCGACGATAACTTGCAGAGCCCATTAATTTCACGTCAAGCAACGGAAAAAGACGTGGTTCCTCCCCCTTCACATGGCAGCATTCTTGGTGTTAGACGCAACAGCAGTCTCATTCAAGGGCATGGAGGAGAAGATAGTATGGGCATTGGTGGTGGTTGGCAGTTGGCATGGAAATGGTCCGAGAGACAAGGTGAAGATGGACAAAAAGAAGGAGGCTTCAAAAGGATTTATTTGCACGAGGAAGGGATTGCTGGGTCCAGGCGTGGGTCTATTGTTTCCCTTCCTGGCGGTGAGATTGCAGAGAGTGAATACATACAGGCTGCTGCTCTTGTGAGCCAGCCTGCTCTTTATTCAAAGGACCTTATGAGTCAGCATCCAGTTGGACCAGCAATGATTCATCCATCTGAAACTGTTTCCCAAGGGGTGGGATGGACCGCTCTTCTTGATCCAGGAGTCAAGCGTGCATTGGTTGTTGGGGTTGGGATTCAAATGCTTCAACAGGTAGGATTTTTTTTTTTTTTTTAAATTTCTGTCCTCCATCTCACTATAGTACTGTATTTATGTTTTTTTTAAAAAAATTTATGTAATGTAAGAAGTGCTTGACCTAATTACCACTACTACAATTACTCTGTGTGGGTTGATCTAGTTCCTTTCTACTCAATAACAGCGAGTCAGCAATCGCCTCCAGTATCAGTTTTTATTATCTTGTAATAGTAGTTTCCGAGTACAGGTTCTTAAGAAAATTCCTCCAAAACTGTATTATTCTTTTTGGCATTTATCTGTTGTGGTCCAAATTGAACACTGCATTTGACTTTGAGTTTGGTTAGAAAGCTCTAAAGTTTGTTTAGTTATCGATTTTTTAATCTCTCATTGTTGAAAGGAGAGCTCTCGACGGTTTTAACTTTAGTTATAAGTTTTTCGTGGATGTTGCATTACTAATTTTAAAATTATATGGATATATATATATATATATATATATATATATATATATATAGGATTGTATATATATATATATAGGATTGTATATATTTATGTCTGCATAATCTTAAAGTTTACATTCCGGATGAGATATCCCTTTCTCAGAACATATTGCTCTTTATTTACATGTAGTAAATCATAATGATTGAATCAGAATGTAATGTATTGTAGATGTTATGCTATATGCTTCAGATCACCATGTCATTTCTATATTCTCACAGAAATTAAACTAGTAATACAGCCATTCTCAAAACTTACCGAAAAATGGTGTTCCTTGTAAATTTTATGCCTGGGTTAGTTCCTATATTAGAAGGAACTTCTTCTTTCTCGTTTCTTATGTGTTTTATGATGATTATGCAGTTTTCTGGCATTAACGGAGTGATGTACTACACTCCACAAATTCTAGAGCAAGCAGGTGTTGAGGTCCTACTTTCCAGCTTGGGAATTGGTTCTGAGTCTGCATCTTTTCTTATTAGCGCATTTACAACCTTGCTAATGCTTCCTTGCATAGCTGTTGCGATGAGATTTGTAGATGTTGCTGGAAGAAGGTTAGTTGCTTATATATATACTTATGCTGTGCTTTACATATTGACCGGTTACTATCTGAAGTTAATTTGAAACATGTTCTACTGAAAACCAAACTTAGCATTTTTTTGCTAACTGTTGCTTGTGCAAGACGCGTTGGATGCATGCCAACTAAAGCCATTGAGTTTTCCTATATGTTTGCCATCAACTAAACCCATTACGTTTGCAGTTATGTTTAAAATACTGGTTTTGTTATTTCATTTGGTCAACATTTCAGGCAAACAAAATTATGTAAAAAAAATTTCACAAGTTGATCTACCTCGTAAGAAAGGTGGAAATCCTTTAATGTGATTTTGGAATTTTATTTTCATCTTTCTGTCTTCTCTATGTCATATATTCTGGAATTTTATTTTCATCTTTCTGTCTTCTCTATGTCATATATTCCTTCAGTCCTCATTAATATCCTGGTTTAAGTCTGCCACTCCAAACATATTCTCTATGATTGCTCCGTTGTCCGTATATATCTTTGAAAGAACTAATTATGATTGAAAAGCTTTTTTTACTTTGGCAATAAGAATCATGTTGGTAAAATTCTGTCCTATTAAATATTTATAGATTTCTTAAAATATTGCTTTATGCAGGATTTGTCATGTTTGGTGTAACCTTTCATTGGGCTTCCTTTAATATTTTAATATATCTAAGATTTTAATTGAAGTGGAAATTTTAACTTGTCACCATTCAGTTACACTATAAAAAAAATCTTAAATCTTATTTTAGTAAAGGAAGGCAGGAGGTAGAGGCAAATGTTCATATTGTTGTCTTCTGTAATGTTTATTTATATATGTTCTGTGCGCGACGAAGCAACATGCTTCTTTCTCTGTAAGTTATCTCTTTTGTTGTTTCTCTATTAAGTGCTGTGTTAGGGTTCCGAAATTGAGGTAAAGCAAGCCACTCCTCTTCCATGTATTATAACTTTCATGTGTATTGTTGTTAGACTATCATACATGTTTTGTACCGTTTGTGTTTGTGTAAATATATTGTGCTTAAACGATCTATTAGTTGGGAACCATTGACGTTGCAGTCTCAATCTCTTCTTCTTACCTTTTAAATTTCAAGTGAGATGCTGGCAATCGTCATACTTCATTAAAGCAGAGTCGTGATAAGATACATTACCTGATTTTACTGTGCTTTGAGTCGTGATAAGATACATTACCTGTATTTTACTGTGCTTCTGTAAGTAGTCTATCTTTATCTTTATCCTTTCTATTATGATATTAATGTTTTGTTATTCCACTAAATGAAGGACATTGCTGCTCACGACTATCCCTGTGCTAGTGGTTTCACTAGTTATCCTAGTCATCGCCAATGTTTTCGATCTGGGTACTATTCTTCATGCAATCATATCAACCATCTGTGTCATAATCTATTTTTGTTGCTTCGTCATGGGGTATGGACCAATCCCGAGCATCCTCTGCTCAGAAATATTCCCTACAAGAGTTAGAGGCCTTTGCATTGCCATATGTTCTCTGGTCTACTGGATCTGTGACATCATTGTGACCTACACATTGCCTGTGATGCTCAGTTCAATCGGACTAGCTGGCGTCTTTGGAATTTATGCTGTGGTATGTGTCATTTCTTGGATGTTTGTGTATGCAAAGGTTCCAGAAACCAAAGGCATGCCCCTGGAAGTTATTACAGAGTTCTTTGCTGTTGGCGCAAGGCAGGCCGATGCTGCTAAAACAGAGTAATGAGAGACAGCTGAAATGTTTTTCAGTTCTTCCGCGACTTCTTTGTTGCTTGTATAGTGCAGGTCCGTGCTGTCAAGAACTGAAGTAATCGAGGATATTGAAAATGGGTAGCAGTTCTTTAAGATGATGTGCTAGGAATGTCTGCAAATTTTGAACTTTGGTGTGAAGAATTAATCTCATAGTTTTTTTTCTTTACAATTTAGTTATTATACTTTGAAATGAATATCTGTTTGTAATTCTCTTTTCTTTCATAATATCTGATATATTCATCCAGATGGCCCCTTCAGTATCACTAATATACAGTTGCAATCAGTTATGTTCTAATTTACTTCGACATTTCTACATTTCTGCATTTACCATGTTCATGTAATATATAGTTTTAATCATGTTCTAATTTACTTCGACATTTCTACATTTACCATGTTCAGGAAACAAAACAAGGTTTGCAAGTCACTAAAAACTGGAACGCAAACGCAGTATAGAGAGTGGGTGCAGAGGACAGTTTGTTAGTATAAACCACTTGCAAATCCTACTACGTTAACACTAATCACTTTTGGTGGAACATCAAAGTCAAAACAAAAGTAGCATCTATTTATATTCTAAGATTTTGTGGCACTCAGTGAGCCAAGGGTATGTTTAATAATTATAATGACAAGCTACTTTTTAAGAAATAAATGGATTAGTGATAATTAATAGAATTATATATAGGAATACGGTAGACTTTCACTGTTTTAACAAGCAAAAAACACCGAGCATAGTTTTGAAGTTGTTTAAACTTATCTTTTTGGTATCTAATGGTACCTAGGGCCACCATATACGATGAATATCACTTTTAATTAGGTAAAGCTGGTGTAGTGGCCAATTACTAAACTTCTCTTTTGGTACACAGCCATGTATCTTTGGCGTGTGTAAGTTGCAAATATTTTGAATACAAACGTAAACAGTATACTTGCTTCACTTGAACTTCAGAAGGTCGACTTACTTGAAATTCACCGTCATATAAATGACTTTTTGATAGCTTACTGATTGAATAAAACGGTCAAATCCTGTAACAAGTTCCTCCACATTTTGAGCTCTAGATAGTAATCTACGTAAATATAATATGAATAATATCCTTTAATAATATTAGAAAAAGCAAGAGGAGAAAATTTCAGACTTCTACATTAACGGATCAGAAAGTATAAGAAGAATATGAAAATTTAAGTTAACTGTGACATGTTTTCTTCCAGAGACTCCCGACAAAATTTCACCGAGTAAAGCACCAGACACTACTAGGCAACTAAAATTATCAAGGCATCTAATATCCTAGAATATATAGGATTCATTCTGTTGCTGCTTAAATCTCATCGATAATATCAAGAAGCTCATCAAGCTCCTTCCTCAAGGCTGAAATTTTCTGCTGGATTAGAACAATTTTGTTTTCGATGTCCCGTCCTGATTTTTTCTCGTAGGAGTCCACCACTGTAGAGTGTTTCAGCATCATCTTCTCCTGCAGGTCTCTCTCCTTTGCAACCAAATCATCCACCTAAAAAGGCAATCATTAAGCTATCATAAGAAAGAATTGACAGCTATATATACCTGAAGATATCAGTATCAAAAGTAACTGAAGAATATTGCATGGCTGGGCTTATATATACCTGTTTCTTTGGAATTTTTGCTAGTTTAACTCTTTGACCTTAAAAGATGCAACTTATTGAGGAGGAAAAACAAAAAAACAGCAGCAATAAAAGTTCAAAAGTTTGAATAATGTAAAATTAGAAACAAAAAAAAAATCTTCCTCCATTTTACGTGACAACGTACAACAGACATCGATAGTCTCGAGTTGACTATTGAAACACCGAAAAGTTATTATAAAGAAGGATTTGTTCACTAAATGAGGTGAGAAATAAGAACGAATTGAGATTTGAACTATATATTACACATTATGCCTTTCTCTATCCATTCTTTTGGTTTAAACTAATATTTAATTTCTTCTAGTATCATATTGAATGGTCACTCCTTGCCCCCGTTGATTCCTTCACATTCATATCATAAAATATTTGCCTCTCCATTATTTTTCACCCGCAACCTTACTACATCCTCTGGCACATTATTTTCTTCAAAAAATTTCATTCCATATCCTTCAATGTGGACAGAATCCTAAGGTATTGCCATTCATTTTAAGTTCATCAGAATTGTTTTAAGGATCAACCATGAGAAATATAAAAGTACTCCCCCCATTCCCATTTAATAGTCGTTTATGATGGCCGTTTCACAATTCCAAAACTCATCAACTGCTGAACTTTTCAAAAGTTTCCATAACATGCCCCTGTATTTATTTGGATGCCTTTCCTTTTCTTTTTAACTTACAAGGACATAAAAGTAAGAATATAACCTAATTAATTAAATGTAGTGTTTGGCTACTACTCCTGGTCTGTGTAAATATATTGAAAATGACTACTATAAAGAAAATGGGGGGAGTATAATTCTAGACAGATATCAGTCTAACCTTTGAAAATATTGGTAAAGCCTGTGGAGAGGATTGCAAAAATGTCAACAAGGGCTTTAATTCTTTGGAAAGCTCCTTGAATGAGCTGTCAGCTGTTTTCCGAACTGCTTTGCAAACTTGAACATCGCCTGTTCTGGAGAGATCACGTAATGACCCTTCTAACTTATCATGGATTGTCAAGCTTCGATAAATTATGTTCTGGACCTGCTGAACAGCTGCCTGGACCTGTAAAATATGGCAACCAAGTTACAGGAGTATGATCTACTGAAGTAAATTAATCAAATGAATTTTATATGCTAACAAACCTCATCCCACTGCAGCTTCGCTAAATAAGAAGGTGAAAGCTTTGAGATTGTCATGTCTGCATTCATATAAGTGATGCAGGCAACAAAAAGAAGGAAAAACCCAGTGATTAGCATCAATGGCTCCCGAAGAAGTGAAAACTTGCTGAACTTGTAGTGGACCTAAGAAACCAGAAAAGGTTACCAAATATAGTTTCAAGTAGCTTAAAAAACTCTACCTAAGTCCTACTGCAAAACATAACAGCAAGGCTACAGCAAAGCTGAACGATATAAATATAATTTTGCATGACCCAATCAACATCACAATTTTGCAAATGATTGAGTATTTACAAACTAATACACGTCTTACAAACTAATACACGTCTTACTTTCAGATAAAAAAACCCCGCACCTAATTAGTGGCTTAGCAAGGATTCCAAGTAAGGGTGGGCTAAATTGCACAATTTTATTCTTGAAAATTAATAAATATATATAATTTGTTTAAAGTTATTACAAAAACCAAGTACAGTGATGAATATTCGATAATTTTTCAAAAAAAGATAATTACTTTCAACATTTGAAGAAAAAATCATTTAAAGAATTTACAAAATAATATAAATCAAAAATTTCATTTATATCTAATTATCCAGTGTTTATTAGAAAAATATACAACTTCAATAAAGGAGAGGCATTGAACAAGACAGAAGTGAACTGTTATAGATCAATAGATAACTAGATAATTTTTAAAATAAAAATAAATGAATATGAACACTGCCGAAGTTCCCGGGGTTGGGGGTGTGTGGGACTGGG
Organism: Saposhnikovia divaricata; assembly: GCA_036435485.1. NCBI lineage: Eukaryota > Viridiplantae > Streptophyta > Magnoliopsida > Apiales > Apiaceae > Saposhnikovia > Saposhnikovia divaricata. The sequence continues at coordinate 67,518,730 of CM071598.1, forward strand.
GGGGGGGGGGCATTAGCGCACCCCGCCTGCACCTACAAGGCTATGCAGTACAATTTTAAAATCGAACTGTTGAAAATCAATGTTATGTTGCCAAGAGAATAAATTTCCTCCTCATTTTTCGTCACATCAAAAAGTTGGGATCAAATATCTTTTGTCACTGAATCCATACTTCAAGGAGTCCGAGAAAACTTCTTCGTAGCTTATCACTTAAAACATAACCAAATTAAACATGCATAAGAAGCAAGGCATGATTTATGTCTTATTGTTCGCTAGAAAGTTGAGGGGAAAGATTCACACAACCACCTGAAGTCTCAGTGTTTTCTTTTAACACCTCATTTCAGAAACGCCCTTAACATTTCATCATTGTCACACTCTCACACATAACAATGTGACCTTCAGAGATACAAACTTAGAAACTTCAGGCTTCACAATTTTCTCATAACCGCCTGAGGAATAATTTTGATTTATGTGGTTAAACTAAAAACCCAAAAACTCTAGTTTCTAAAAATTAGAAGGATGTGAAAAGGATTTTGAATCCATAGATTTGTGGAAAGAATCAGATGGTTGGATGTGAATTTTGAAGTTGCATGTTTTTGTTTTAGAAGTCATGTACTTATGTTAGAATACTATCGAATGTCGGGTGGATGTACTTATGTTAGAATACTATCGAATGTCGGGTGGTTACTGAAGTTAAGTGCTACATTAAGTGTATACTTTTCTCATAATAGCACCCATCTCATCAAAGGCCTTCCCTGGCATAGAATTAGCTGTGAAGATATATGATGCATGTGATAAAAGTGACCTCCTACCTGAAATGGCAGATTATGCTCAGGCACGACATTCCTCTTTTCTAATACAACCACCGGTCTACCAACCATATCTAAGTGAGAAAATTTTGTCTGCAATAAAACATATTGAACACAACATAAGGCTATACTCTTTTAAAAAAAGAATATTAATGAACTTACATTGGAACCATAAGAAAAATATGCAAGTGCAAATTTTTTCTGTATTACCTCTTCGGATTGTTGTACCGGAAATGGAACAGATGCAGAAATATCCGTGGAACCTTCAGGCAGAACAATCTGTAGTTGAGAAAATCATATTAGACACAATAAACATATTACATTTTAGACACCTGAAATTCACAATATTTACCACTGTGAAGGTTCGACTCTACAGAAATTATGTACCACGAGTATGAAGCCTCGAGGACAGTAAAGAATGCAAGTACTACTAATTTATTGTTTTAATTTAGAAACAGCAATTTAATATTTTAGAATGTAGTGTGTGAGTGTGTAAAGAATTGTGTTCAACTACAAACCTGTAGAACTCACTAATAAGGAAACATAGTGCACCAAAGTGTCGGTAGAATTCACTAAATCTTTGGAAAATAAAAATAATAAAATCATTATTTATATTAATGAATCGCAAATTCCTTTATTATATAAACATTTTACCTTGATTATAAAAACATTTACTGTAAACACAATATTATTTATACATTTTATTTTCCAAAATTTTGGTGAATCTTACAGCTATTTTTGTCACATCACATGTCGAAATTAGTGGAAGTAAATATTATAGGCTAAGAGGTTTGAAGTAGAACACACCCCTATATATATATTTAACAAAAGAATGTAAAAATTACTTGACATAAATGAAAATTATCAAGTTGAAACAGCAAACAAGCCACTTCTTAAAACAGGTATCATCTATTCTTCTCAGCATTAGTTAAGCCGAGCATCATATTAGTTTTAAAACTGGCAGTTCATCACAGTTTACAAAGCATAATGAAAACGCAGTCACGGTTGTTGAAGTGTGCGCTGAGTTTGCACTTTGCTCTGAGAAGGCCTAGCCACTTTCAGCGCCCATTAAGCGCTATTAAGCGGGAAGGACCAAGCGCTTTCAATGTGCTTTTATGAAGGGGTTGACTAGATTTGATTTACCTTTTGAAATCTGACCGGAAATTTCGAACAACAAAAATTAGAACGCATTCATAACTAAGTCAATGGCCCCACTAAAATTGCATTATGCTTCCCATAAAACAACTAAAGGCAAGTGTAACAGAGACAACTGATTCCCCCATTAAAACAAGTTAATCTGAGCCTACACATACCTTCACTAAAAGTTTCTCAACTACAACATCATTCATTGGGCAACCAAAAGTGAAATTTAGGAGTCGTTTTCCATCCGAATGGAACAAGTAGTCCTGAAGTGGCAACCCATATCCAATTGTGAAAGAAGTTCTCCAACCTCCGAACATCGGATATCTAGGTTCAATTTCCAACAAAGTCTGCAATTGGAAGAAGATAACAATTGTCAAAGATTAAAAACAAAGGTATTAATTTAAGAAAAATCTGAACATATGCCAATTTTCCACCTTTGTCGTATCACCATATATGTTAGATGTCGAGATATTTCCAATTGCATCCCTGTAGTAAATAGAATGAGCTCGGGCTGGCAGTTTTGCAACAAGGCTTCTAAATGCTGCCGGACCTCTGCCCCTGGCTTGAAAGTCCAATCTGATTTAGATAAAAATGAAAAATCTCAGTATTAAGATTCTACTTCACATGAAAGACAATTAACAAGTGATTAAATTTAACATCAACAAACCTAGAAAATTCTCCAGTGCTCTGAGCACCTCCATGGAAAAGGTTGTAATGCTCAGTGACCTGCACATTTCCCCAGTGGGATACCTCTATCTCTCGCACCAACTCTTTAGCAACTGCGAAGGGAAGATTGCTAACAAAATGGATTGCTACAGGAAATTCTTGGAAAGCAGGAACATTCTCATACGGCCCATATTTAATCTCAGAACCGGAGAGTTTAGAATTCTCCATTTTTGTATAAGATTCAACTTTTTCTTCAGGCAGTTTAAAAGTAAGCGATTGGACCTTCACTAAGTAAGGAGAAAAAAAGTAACCGTTATCCTGGAACATTACCATCTGGTTTTCACCTTGCGTAATTTTCTCAGGGAACGGCTGCAGTACACGGGTAAATGCTGCAAAAACAGTTATGGTAATGCTCTCTCCCTGACCCAGTTGCCTTGGTAAAGTTAACAAAAACCAAGCGTAAGACGGGGGGACTCCATTTGGTTGGACAGGCTTAATAGTAACACTTCCGGCAGAAGGTTTCCCTTTGCCTTCACTTGCAGTACTCAAAAGCAGATTCATAAATTTAGTTTGATGCTCGGGAAATGCCACCAAAACGTCCGACACTGGCTCAGGACCCGTACATTTCACCTGTAATAAAGTGATAAATGTAAGTCTTAAATATTCGATATCAAAATAATTAATCTCCACAGGAAGAGAATTGTATGCACCTTTAGTGTGGAGGTGATGCGCACAATCTGTGATCTGAGATCAACCTGCAATAACATATAATCCGATAAGCGTAATGTTTATATAACAAGTAGTGGAATGTGCATTCAAACATCAAGGCGATTACGCATAATTAATTCAACAAAATCCTTACATATGAAACTTCATTATATACATAATTACATAAGCTTGTGCAGAAATGAAATATAAATAATGACGAATCGAATACAAATCACAACATGACAGTCACAGAATCAATAATTTCAACAATAAAAATCACAAATTGTGGGGCTTGTTATATAGAAGATAGATATCTACGATTACATAAACCCTAGCAAAATGAATAATAAATGAGGATAATTAAGAAATAAAATTAAAGAAGAAAAGCAAACCCGGCGATCGAGCTTGGAGATGACTAGATCGGATTCAACGGGTGAAGATAAAAGAGCAGCAGCTAAAATTATAGAGACTAGTATACATGTACTACTACTACTACTACTCATTCCGCTTTTCATTTTTCTTCTGCTCACTCTCTCTCTCTCTCTCGATCTGTACCAAACTTCTGTGAGATTTTGTGTTGTTTTTCTTTGTTGCTAGTATTTCAGTGTTTATCTGTATTTATTATTTTGGGAAATGCTAAGTAGGACATGGTTAAGCATTAAATATTATCGTATTTTCAATATCTTTCATAAGGTTTTTAGTTGTTTTTAGTTTCCCAATGTCTCTTTGCAACAAAAATTTAATTTTTTATGGACCTCCTGCATTTATATTAATTTTCAATGATAAAAACATCCCAAATTTCTAAATAATTATATTGAATTTCGTACAAAATTGATGTATTAAGTGCAAAATTGATGTGTTAAATGCATTTATCCATTTATATTAATGCTTAACCATAATCCTAAGGGTTATGTTTAGCATTACCCTATTATTTTTACTAATAATCGGAATGAGTATTCTGATCAAATAATGGATGTAAGAGTAAGTCAAAGATACTATTGCTATTGTTATAATATAGAACCAAAAAGTGAATTTTGGTACTAAAATAAAATTCACCATCCAAAACTAGTTCTATAACTAATTTCAAATTTAACCAACTATTTTAACTTTTACCTAATTCTTTAAATTTCTATTGAATATTCTTTTATTGCATGGATGCATAAATGCATCGTTGGTTTCAAATTTAGCACCAAAAATGCATCCAACTATAGCACCTCTTTGTAAATGAGTTTTTTAGCACTTGGTGCTATAATATAGCAATAGCATCATGGATAGCATTGCATTGGACTTGCTCTTAAAGAATTAATTTTATAAATTAAAATTATTAATATAAATATATATCATATAATAAATTACATACTACATCAAAATTGAAATTAACTCAAACAATGCATATTACTCCTATTCTTATTAATATATATTTTCATAAATAACAAAAACAATATTAATTCCAATTCATACTCAATGATTTAAACTTGAAAGTAAGACGAGTTTCAGACTCAAAGAGATAAAAATCAACAATTTTGTATACAAATTGGTTATAAATATACTATATAGTGAGATGAATGAGGAGATTTTGGAAGACTTTTGATTAAATAATTAGTTATGTTGATTTAGTGTTTTGATGTTTGTTTTTATTTTTATAAATTTTGAGAATTTACCAAAATACTAGGTTTAAAGTTTCTCTTTGCAAAAATACCATCTTCTTTAATTAATTGCATATTTACTATCTTAATTGCAAAAATACTATCTTTCCTTTTCCAACCCAATTTTATTTTATCTTTTTAAAAAAACAATTTTAAAAAATAATTCGGATGAACAGTAACCAGCCACGTGGCAGGTTACTGTTCATCGATTTTTTTTTTAAGGTGGGGTGATTTTGGTGGATTTGGGTTGGAAGGCCCCGTCAGGGCCATATTCAACTGAATGCAATCACATGCAACTTTTTTTATTATTATTTTTTAAGGTGGGGTGATTTTGGTGGATTTGGGTTGCAAGGCCCCGCCAGGGGCCATATTCAACTGAATTCAACCACATGCAACTTTTTTTTAAGGTGGGGTGATTTTGGGTTGCAAGGCCCCGCCAGGGGCAATATTCAACTGAATGCAACTGAAAAATGAAAGTTGCATTCAGTTGCATGTGGTTGCATTCAGTTGCATAAGAAAGTTTCATTTTTCAGTTGCCATTTTCGACCAATTTTTTGAACTCTCTCTCTCTCTCTCTCCCTCTCCCTCCCCCCCCTCTCTCTCTCTCTCTCTCTCTCTCTATATATATATATATATATATATATATATAGAGAGAGAGAGAGAGTTGCACTCCATAACAAACAATAAAGAACACCTCATATCTAATCTAATATAAGAGTTCCGTCATGGCACCCAATACAAAACGTTGTTATTTTTTTACCCTCTATCCATCAAGTAAAAAAAAATAATAAAAATTTTTTTTAAAAATTATTGTTCATGATGACGTCAGCATGACGTCATCATGAACAGTAATTTTTTTTAAAATTTTTTTATTGTTTTTGCTGGATGGATAGAGAGTAAAAAAATAACAACTTTTTGTATTGGGTGCCCCGTCAGGGGCAATATTCAACTGAATGCAACTGAAAAATGAAAGTTGCATTCAGTTGCATGTGGTTGCATTCAATTGCATAAGAAAGTTCCATTTTTCAGTTGTCATTTTCGACCACTTTTTTGAACTCTCTCTCATACTCTCTCTCTCTATATATATATATATATAGAGTTGCACTCCATAACAAACACCTTATATAACAAACAATAAAGAACACCTCATATCTAATCTAATATAAGAGTTCCGTCATGGCACCCAATACAAAAAGTTGTTATTTTTTTACCCTCTATCCATCCAGCAAAAAAAATAATAAAAAAAATTACTGTTCATGATGACGACACTGATGACGTCAGCATGACGTCATCATGAACAGTAATTTTTTTAAATTTTTTTATTGTTTTTTGCTGGATAGATAGTAGGGGAGAGCACGGTTCGGTTCGGGGCGGTTTTCCCCGAAAACCGAACCCGAAACCGCATACCTTCGGTTTTAAAAATTGAAAACCGCAACCGAACCGTCGGTTTCGGTTTCGGTTTTAAAAAGCTCGGTTCGGTTTTTAACGGTTCGGTTTCGGTTTTAAAACCGAACAAAAAAATCATAAATATATTACAATACTTTAATTCTATAAATTATAATGTACTCGATTTTTAATCATAAAATATATAAATTAATAAAATTTATATTAATAAAATTAAATATTGGTGGTTCTTCATTGTCGTCGCCGGTCTCTGTTTCTTTAGTTTGTTATTCCTCTCAGCTTGTTGCTCATTAGTATCTGTAATGATCTGCTACTCCAGTATCCCAGGCTTTGCCTGTCTCTATTAACTCAAGATATAATATATTTATTAATTTTAAGAATACATATAAATTATATAAAATTATTTATTTATTTTAATAATCGGTTCGGTTCGGTTTTAGTCGGTTCGGTTTTAACTTATAACCGGAACCGGAACCGAAAGTCTCGGTTTTTAAAAATCAAAAACCGCAACCATCGGTTCGATTTCGGTTTCGGTTTTTTCAGTTCGGTTTTGACCGGTTTCGGTTCGGTTTCGGTTTCAATTCAGTTTTTTGCTCACCCCTAATAGATAGAGGGTAAAAAAATAACAACTTTTTGTATTGGGTGCCCCTGGCGGGGCCATTGGATCTATTAGATCTAAGGTGTTCTTTATTGTTTGTTATATAAGGGTGTTCTATATGGAGCAATGGCCTATATATATATATATATATATATATATATATATATATATATATATATATATATATATATATATATATATATATATATACTTCAAAAAAGTGGTCGAAAATGACAACTGAAAAATGGAACTTGCAATCAGAAATTCAGTTGCATGTGGTTGCATTCAGTTGCATAAGAAAGTTCCATGTTTCAGTTGTCATTTTTGACCACTTTTTTGAACACTCTCTCTCTCTCTCTCTCTCTCTCTATATATATATATATATATATATAGTTCAAAAAGATAACTGAAAAATGGAACTTGCAATTAGAAATTCAGTTGCATGTGGTTGCATTCAGTTGAATATGGCCCCTGTGGGGCCTTGCAACCCAAATCCACCAAAACCACCCCACTTTAAAAAAAAAGTTGCATTCAGTTGCATGTGTTTGCATTCAGTTGAATATGGCCCCTACGGGGCCTTTCAACCCAAATCCACCAAAATCACCTCACCTTAAAAAAATTGCATGTGGTTGCATTCAGTTGAATATGGCCCCTACGGGGCCTTGCAACCCAAATCCACCAAAATCACCCCACCTTTTAAAAAAAAAAGTCGAAAGGAAGAAGCCAGGCGAGCAGGGGGGAGAAGGGGGGAAGGGGTGCCCTAATTTGTAGTATTTTTTCAATTTAGAACTTAGTTTAGTAAAATTGTAACTAGCTATTCTTAACAAAAGTAAATGTGTAAAAATTTACTTTTTCCTATATATTTATCAAAAAAGCCCTAAATTTTTTATGTTCAATCCGAGTTGGACCGAGTTTGATGCGAGTTATGTCGAGTTGACCCGATTTAGACTTAAAACCGAGCTACTATCCGAGTAATGCAAAATCAGCTTATTGAGTTACTTATTATTTTGAGTATCTTGAGTTTGAGGGGGATGTTAGCATATAATTATTGATGTAATACGAAAAATTACCGTAATTATTTTTATTAGGGAAAAGGTGATGGTTTCCTTTATTAAAATTAGATTTGCTATATAAATGATCATTATATTGTAAACAAATTAAGACTTTATGCCTTCATGATTGAATACGAAGTATTTACGAATATACTATCACAACTTAACAATGGAGATTGTTATTATTCTGTAAAAAAGTGAAATACACTATCATAATCAAAATTATGATTTTAATCGACAATATGAAAATAAAACATAACTAATGTAACTAATTCGCCCCCCTTCTTCCCTATCTCTTCTTAGGGACCCCAATCAATAGAATGATGATAAACCCCCTTTTATTATTTTCTTTCGATCTTATTTTTTTTTTCTCAATAAATTTCCCTCTCTTTTGAGAGTTTTAGTATCTCATTTGTGGTTTTTTTTCTACCCATATATTAGGTTTATTCTTTCTCTATATGAGAGTCGTTTGTTATAGTATCCGGGATCGTAGATCTGCTGGATTTTTATTGATTTATTAATATGGGTAGTATGGAATTGTGATCATGGTCGATTGTTCGAATACGTTTTGAAAAGTCAAATATTTATGTTTCCCAGGACTACAATAGATTGTCAGATTGTCTCTTATGTTTCATCGATATGAATGAGAGATGTATCATGTTTGAAGATCTGATCAACTATCGTAGTTTGGATGAAGTAATTCGTGATATGATCTATTTTAGTACGTGTTTGATCAATTTTGATTATTTTTGTAGATGCCGTATAACTTTTAATTAATGAATTAATTACATATCAAAAAATATGAAAATAAAACATATTATCAAGCAAATAAAAGATGTGTAAGAAATAATTCATTAAATTGATTAAGTCTCGAGATAATATCTTGGTTGATAGAACAGAATAGAAAATACTATCATCAGCATTCCTGATAATATGATTACAAGTGAAAGTACAAGTGGTGAGGGAGGTTTTTGGAAGAAGTTGTGGGGGCTTAAGCTTCCTGGTAAGGTTATTAATCTCGTATGGAGGGCATGTAAAGAGGTTTTACCTACTGCTTTGGAGTTGGTTAAAAGACGAGTGAATATAGACCAAACGTGTGCATGGTGTCATTGGTATGCAGAGACAGCAGTTCATACGATGTTCACTTGTAATTTTGCACAAGAGTTATGGAGTTGTGTGGGGTTGCAGGGTATTGTGCCTAGAGATGAGAATACGGCAGCTCTCCAAGTGCTTAAGCAGTATTTTAGAAGAAGTACTCTATAAGAGTGTACACAATCGCTATACTATTCCAGCACACCTCCGATTCGTGTTGTTACGAAATTCCTCCAATAACATTTGGCGCTAGAAGGAGGGGACAATTTTATTATTCGTGGAGGACGAATAATTTAATCAAATTTATTCATGGGGGGTTGGCTTTTTATCACCACGATGACATGATCGTGGCGAGTTAGTTTGTATTAGGATACCAATTTTTATGGAAGCAACAACTTCGATTTAAGACGGAGGCGGCGAACGAACAATAAACAAAAAAAAAGAGCCAACAAAAGAAGGAAGAAAAAATAACAAGGGAAAACAATCAAGACAGAAGCGAAGAAAACGAAAATCGAGAAAGAATGAAGGCCTGTAAAGTCCATGCACGATAAGGCAGAGGAACAAAGGCTAAAAAAAATGGGTTGTAGTCTACATGAATAAAGAAATAAAAGAAGATTCGTGAATTGCTTGTGCATGGTAGGACCCGCTGGATTAAAAATAAAGGAAAAAAAACAATAGCCATGGCCACAGGAACAAGCATGGCAATTGGCAGCAGGAAAAAAAATGGCAAGAGAAACAATCTTAAACAAGATGGAGTCGTAGCAATATCAACAGCGGAAGCCAGCAACAACCAAAAAAGGGTGAGGCATTCGCATATCGATCGGCTCGATTTTAATATTTAAAGATAAGTTGTTAATTCTTATTTTAATTCTGCAAATTGCACAAATATCATGTCATATCGTTAAGATAATATATGATCCTGGTAAGCCCGCTTCCCTAACACCTTAAGGTTTTAGGAGAACCGGTAACTTAACATGGTATCAGAGCTCTGGTTGTGGGAGGTCTGAGGTTCGAGTCAATCCTACCCCCCAATATTCTCATTTATTGAAATATTGAAATTTTGTGCTATTGTGGGCCTAAAAAGGGACGAGTTCCCCACCTAGTATTGAAAAAATGGCGAACCGGACGCTAGGACCAAAAAAAGGCACGAACAACCTAGTGATCCACTCTTTGACCCAAATAATGGGCCTTCGAGTGAGGGGGGATGTTAAGATAATATATGATCCTGGTAAGCCCGCTTCCCTAACACCTTAAGGTTTTAGGAGAATTGGTAACTTAACACATACCACACATACATTAATCATGTTTCTAAATATTTTTCAAAAAAAAATATTTATTATTTAACAATTCGTACGAGCAATATATTTTTACACTTGTAAAATTATTTCGATTTAGAAAATATTGTACGAGATACTTAGTTTGATAAATTGATTACGGATTTATTTTACAATCCCGTACGAGCTGCATACTTTGAGAGAGAAATTATATATGCGAGATGCATAATTTTGAAAAAGATTTTCTACAAAAATAGGACATTTTTTTTTGTCAGAACAAAAATAGGACATTATATTTGAAGATAATAAATGTTGCGACATTTTTAAAGAGCATATTTATTATTGCATTTGGATTTGTAAAACATCTTTCATATATCATCGCGATAGTACATATATGTCAAAAATATCTTCAAACTTGTGAACTAAATTGTTAAGTAGGGCAGCCTGGACAAACTATAAGTACCGCAATGCTACACGCTTGAGTAAAGTGCAACACCCTCTGGATTATTATTGAAGGCCCATGACCAGATCTTGAGCTCAAGGTCGCATGGGTGGAGGTATCCCTATGCATAATAACTTTAAGACTTCATAGCACAGCTAGCCCAACAAGGGACGCGTGCGAAGTTCGCCAGGAAACTTCAGCACAGCCAGCCCAAGAAGGGACGCATGCGAGTTTTGCCAGGATTACATCTCTAACTCTTATTGAAGATCCCGCCATATACATCCTTATGTGGTTGCATCAGACACTTGAAAAGCGTGTATGCCAATTCGGGATATATACAAACGCCAAGGTCCTAACTAGACAATAAGGATCGCATGAATTTCATAAAAATTATTTATGCTCGCACTTTTGAAACCTTGGGAAAAAAATATATATCCTAGTCATCGCATGTTGTCACGTTTACATCCGCATACCCCTAACGAGCACTGTGGTGCTCTAAATGTTTTTCTAATCATCTATTTTCAGTTTTTTCAGCAGTTCACGAAATTTGGAAGCTTGAAGAATGATTAGTTCTCCACTGCACCAAGCTACATTGAAGAACTGGGGGCTAATTGTTATGCTATATTTTTGGCATGTCTAATAATCTCCCAAATTTCTAATATTTATTAATTTATTAATTATTAATTCAGATTAATAATTATTACTTAACCGCTAAGTTTATCCTCTCTCTGAAACGAGGAAATAATCAATCTCAATCAATCAATAACGGAAAATATCTCCAAACGATATTCTTCAAATCACGAAGATATCATAATGCCAAGATTAAATCAGATAAAATTAGTAATTAACCACATTAACGAAGTTTATCCCTAAAGTCTCTTAGGGATAAACACAATTGCACAGAACTGCGTAGGCTTGATCCAATATAAATTGGTACGCAAGCATCTTGGCAATGGTATTCGATACACGAGACAAATCGAGACACCTGCCCAGTCCAGCCCCTCTCTTTTTCATAAACCCTAATCTCTAAAAACAACTACATAAACATACACAATCGCTCTACTATTCCAACACACCTCCGATTTCATGTTGTTATGAAATTCCTCCAACAAAAGTGGAGAAGTAATTTGTAGGTGTGGGACAGGAAAAATACTTCATTGTTTGGGGTTCGGTCCATGGCTTTGAACATGTTGCAGGATTGGCAATGAAGTCAGGAGTCTACTGCATGTGGGCGAGGAAGGAAGGGATCTGGTATTAATCGATGGAGTAAGTCTTAGGATGGGTGGATTAAGATTAATGTGGATGTTGCTCGTTATAATCAGTTGGAGTTAGAGATGTTCAAAAAACCTGAAGCCTGAAATCCGGCCCGGTTCGATCCGAAAAAAAGCCCGAAAAGCCCGGCCCGAAAAAAGCCCAGCTCGGCCCGAAGCCCGGTTAAAAACCCAGGCTTTTAAAAAGCCCAGATAAAGCCCGGTTCGGCCCGGATAAAAGCCTGGGCTTTTTTAAATATCCGGATAAAAATTTGATTTTTTATAGATAAAATCTAATATTATATAATATTTTTGATTAATTTTAAGAATATGAAACTTAGAAATAGAGGGAATGTGATTGATCATGAGGCTAGGAAGAATCAACAATATACAAGACAAACTCTTTTTTAAAGAAGACTAATTGAGTGAAGAGGATGTGCTTCTCGAAATAGTCATATGCGAGAAGATTTATATGGCTAACGGTTGCCTTAAGTCATAACGCAGATTATGAGTAAAAAATTCTTGAGTTGCAGTGATGTTTTATGATAAAACAAGTATTATGCTAGTAATTTTTTAGTATTAGGTTTCGTGGTGTCTTTTTTTATGTATTCTAGATTATAGAAGTTCAAGAACGTAAATATTTAGAGGTTGTTTCTTTAGTAAGATTTTTTTTTGTATATTAATATATTAGCTTTGCAAAAAAAAAGACAAAAATTACATATATATAAATTAAAAAAAAAGCCCGAAAAAAACCCGGCCCAGCCCGAGGGCCTAAAACGGGCCTCATATTTTAGAGAAAGCCCGGCCCGATTTTTTAAAAAGCCCGGCTCGATCCGATTGTTAAAAAGCCCGGGCTTTTTAAAGCCCGGATAAAGCCCCGCCCGAAGGGCTTTTTGTGCATCTCTAGTTGGAGTACATAGGGATGGGGTGTGTTGTTCGAGATGATAGAGGTCATTTTCTTCGAGCTCGTAGTGCTAGGATAAGAGGAGGTTGGCAGCCTAGGGAAGTTGAGGCATCAAGCCTCAGGGAAGCTTTGCTGTGGATTCGGGAATGGGGGACAACCAAATTTATTTTGAGCTGGATGCCAAATTGGTGGTGGACGCGTTGCATGGCAAGGGAGGCAACTCTAATTTTCACACAATTATAGAGGATTGTGTAGAAATTCTTAAATACTTTCAGGAGGTGTTAGTCGTTTTTGAACATTGATCTACAAATAAAGTGGCACATATGTTGGCATAGGCTGCTTAGTCTATGACAGATCCTAGAGAGTGGTTAGATACTGCTCCTAATTTTACCTTATGTAACCTTGTTTTCGAAGAAGATTAATATATGCAAGTGCAATTTTTTTAAAAAAAAAAATTTAGTAGAGGTCACATGTCTCCTGTGAAGGACCCATAAAAAATTTTTTTCTAGTCGGAGCCTGATATAAATACTAGGATAAAATTAAAATTAAAAAATAATTATAAGTACAAAATTTAACGCATGAAAAATGTTTTATCTTTTAGAATTAATTTTTTACGTATTCTTATTTTTTAGAATAATCTGTTACATGTTTATCAATAATTTTGACTACTTTTGGGCTTCTTTTAATTTTTATTTAGTTTTTTCATGTGATGATTGATTAAAAATTTTATTAAGTAGATTCCTGCAAAAAATTAAGTGAGTCCTTTTTTTTTTTGACGAAAAGCATAGAATTATATTACTGGATCAAACAACTCAATATAACAGCGGGACAAACCCCCGACTGTCAACACGATCAGGGTGAAAAAAAATAAATTGTTTTCTGATCGTTCAACAAGATGAACATAAAAGTTCTTGAAACTAAAAACAAATTCGAAAACATCCTAAGCGATCCAAACTGCGCCAAAATCCCTGAAAACAGCGATATTACAATTGACCACATCACATAAGAACCGTTGATACCTCAGTGTTCAGAATCCTCACTCCAGCGATCTACATGCCGGATACCAGCTATAGACATGCCGAACATGAAAACCCCCAAAGGATGAGTAACACCCCAGCTATCTACATGGCGGATACCAGCTATAGACATGCCGAAAGTGAAAACCTCCAAAAAATGATGAACCATCTTTGGTTGTGAGTGGTGAGCTCTTGCAATAATCTTCACCGTCCTAGCTTCGATGCAATCTTTCCAGATCCCCCAAGACATCAACAAAGTTATTCTCAGCAGATCCAACCACGGACATAGAGATACATAATTAATTAAATACATAAAAACTCCAAACCACTTCAAAAGGAGAGACACACGCCAAAAGGCGAGACGAAAAACCAAAAATTCAAAGACCTCGGAATGACACCAAATTTTGGTATGATGTTAAGGAGGAGAATTTGAATCTAAAGGTATTTTTTATTTGGGGATTCGGAATCAAAACCAAGATAGATCTGAGAAATAAATTCTAAGATGTTTTGCTTTGACTCGATTTTTATTGAAAACTGGAAAAAGGGGAGAAGATTGGAGAAGGATCGGAGAATGGAATGAGGGAGGAGGGTGGTGAGGGAGGAGGGACGGACAGAGAAAAGGAGGAGGGCGGCGACGACTCTTTAGTCGACTCTCATAAGATAAGGGAGAGAGACGTACGTAGGTCAAGTTGTTGGAGTTAAGTGAGTCCTTTAAATAGCTAGTAAAAACTTGTATATATTTAACTTAAGATTCCCAAATATCATGTCTTTGTTACAGACCTGTAAGACTATGACACAATCTTGAGAGTGTACAAGACATTTACCAATTCAAAAGTATATAAGATTAGCATGAACTGAGATTGTCTAAACTACAAATAAAAACATATAGATGTTTACGTCTTGTATATCTAGTTATCATTTTAAGGAAGATGAACATATTTGTACGGAGCTGTTACTTGATTAAATTAACAGTTCCATATCTCACTTATAATCTAACGATTTAAAATTCACTTATGAATCACTCTCGAGTAAATTGTAATTGGAAATATTCATTTTCAGATTGTTATTAAATAAAATATTTATTTTATGAGAATACTGTTCTTATATTATGTTTGCATTTCTTACAGATAATAAAATTTTTGATTGTTGTTGCGAAAGTTTGTAAAATCTATTAGTATTGCATTCAAAGCATTTGACAGTACTAATATTATATACTACTAACTTATAACCCGTGCAATAAAATATTTTGATAAATTATAGTATTTTTTTATGTTATAGATATATTTTATGTAATTACTTTTTTAAATACTTATTAATTTTAATTTAATATAATTAATTAGTGACATTCATGATTTAAAACTAAATATATTGTTATTTGAAAGTTGGATCTTTAGTAGAGTTGTTTAAATATATAATATTCCTTAGCATATAATCTAACAATTCTTATTTATTTACTAAAAATCTAATGATTATTACTCCCTCTGTCCCCCTTGGTTGTATACATTTGGGGGACGTAATTCTGACACGGATTTTAAGGTACATTTTGCGGATAGTTTCATAACTTATTTTTAAAATTTTTTTTTTGTATAAAAATAGAATTGTTCTATTTTTATACAAAAAAAGAAAATTTTAAAAATAAGTTATAGAACTATACTTTTTAGAAGCCTTAAAATGCGTGTCAAGCAGTGAAAAAAAATGTAAAGAAATGAGAGGGACGGAGGGAGTATTCGTTATATGGTTGAACCGTTGAACGAAACTCCAAATAATTATACTCATGTTTGTTTAGTATAAATGTCTGGATTTTTTTGTATATTTTATTAATCATTGACATATATGTTGTGATATTTTTGGGTATATATTAATGATTGGAACATAAGAATATAATTACTTTTTTAGATGAATTTATAAAAAGTAATATGTTTCAAATTAAAAAATAACATGTTTAAATAAGAAAAGACGTATAAATAATTGGAAGATATAGTAAATTGGTTGTTTTTAGGTTTTTATAAAAGGTAATCTAGGGACTTGCTCATGTGAGAACCCCCATGTGAGAACCCCCATGTGAGAACCCCTGAGAACTGAGATCTAATCTCCGCCCCATATTTTTTTATATCTAACTAAATTCTAACCACAGAACACATCCAATTAAACACAACACACACATACACATGTGTAACATCACGTAATTTTTTTAGATAATAATAATAAAAGAATAATAGAAAAAGAAGAATAAAAATTATTAAAGGTTAATAATTAAAATTGAATTAGAAAATATTAGTATAAAATATGGATGAGATTCTAAAATTAGGATAATTAGTAAAATTTGGATTAGAGTTTTAAAAATATATTTGATTAATTCTTATTTAGAGGATTCTAGAATATTTATTCTTTTTGTACAAGTTAATTAGAATAAAGATAAGATTTGTAATTATAGGAAAGAAGCGTGAGAAGATTTTAGAAAATCGAGATCTTTTGATTTAGAATAATTGTGTGGATTAGAATATTTCAATTTAACTTTTATTAATGGCAAGTTTTACAATTACCTTATTAATTTAGGGTTATGTGTAGCTATATAAGAAGCCCTATAGAATGATACAAGGTCGTACAGAATTCGATAAAAAAAAAGAGGTACGTTTCTACCTTAATTATTGTTTCTTCGTGGTTATGTATGAAATTATTGTTTCGCTTTCTTCCCTGTACTATTAGCCATGAATTACTGGATGCTCATTATATTAGAATTAGTAGAGCTTTGTTTCTTGTGCAAGTACTCGAATCATGCTTTTTGATACCTATTCTTAAGTGATTATGTGGTAGCTATGCCATGATAATGATTTGTTATATAATTGCATGTATGTGAAACTAATTTTATTTTAATCGTTGGTCAATAGTTTTATACACCTTATTCATTGTTAGTTATGTTAATTTGTCATGCTATTTTAATTAACTAATACTCATTTCATGATTTTGCCAACATGGATTATTTAACAAATTGTTAAGAAGGATAGATTTATTAGTTAATAGTTAACTAAATTTTATATGCTATTTGTGATTAGTTAGTGGTAACCATTCATGCCACCTATACCGGATTAAGTGCACACTAGTAATTAATTAAGGAGGACAATTGAAAAAAAAAATAATTTAAAATATGATGATTGGTTTGCATTTTCGTACATTAATATGGACATGGCCGGGTATATTGTCAAGATAGGGTTTAGGGCTCATTATTCTACTTGAATGTAATCTGCATAATAGTGATTTAAGGTTGGTTTGTTTTGTTAATATGACATGATAAGAAGTTTGAGTAATATAGCGGGTTATGTGATTGTATGGACTAATTTATTTGTTTAATTAAGAATTAGTAATCTACGAGTGCAAATAGGTGACAATCTGTTTTGTTAAATTTTAAGTGCTACATGGTTGTTATCTGTAATATTGTCCAAGTTGTTACTGTTTCCGAATTAATGATTAATTATTTCATATTTTATTATTTATATTTTTAGGATTGTTCGTGTTATTATTTCGGATTTTTAGTGTCGACTTTGAGGTAAGTACTTTTTGACTTACTTTTATTTTTCGAAAATATTTTGATATTGTGATTTCGATTTCGTATAAGATATAAGATATTGTTTCGAACTGTATAAGATATAAGATACGAGAATCTTCGAATCCCTCAGTCTCTACGTTTCGAACCCGTTCGTAATTTACGCTATAATTCCGGAACTAGCCTTAGATACCCTTAATAGGCGCACAAGTGTGCAACTTTAGATACCTATTAAGGGCGCGTAATTATTGAACTTTAGATGCCGGTCACTGGCAAAGTGTGGCGAAAGAATAACAATAAGAATAAGATGCCGGTCACTGGCAAAGTGTGGCCGTAGATTAAGACTGTGGTATTTATAAGAATTTCATTTTTATTTATGCTCTGTTTTTCTAGTTTTGTTTCAAATTTGATTTGTAAAATATAAACTTTGGGTTGAATCATTTTCGCAAAAGGTTTTCGAAAAATTATTATTATTTTGAGAAAATATGTTTTAGTAAAACGTCTACTGATTTTGAGGATATTTGTAAGTCAATCTGTTACTTGCTGAGCTGTGTAGCTCACTCTTTTCTAATATTTCAGGTTCGTATATTGTGGAAGCTTAATGAGATCAATGTGGATGAGAACTTGTGAATTTCGTGCTACCTGATTGATGTAATTTATTGGATAATATTTATTATGCTGTTAGACGAATTTTGTTAATGGCAAGATGTTGATAATTGAATTTGTGGAGCTGCTCCTCCGATTTTATGTTTTTGAATATTAAGTTTGACCGCTGCTTTGAATTTTGTGGAAATTTTTATTTGAATAAAGAATCTATTTTATGTTAGTTTCGAATTTAGAATTAATAGTTCGAAAAGTCGGCATGTTACAACACGTGACAGACACACACAGAGAGCATTGCTTACACACAACTCATACACACAAACACGTACATACCCCACCACACCCCACACCACACCACATCCCCGGCCACCACCACCTGCCCATCTCCTCATTACCGGCCACCGCCGAACTCAACCTATACATACATACTGTTTATTCGTATAGATCAACCTAATTCTCCGATGCCACTCTTCCGATTGCTTCTCCAGCATCGTGAAAATGCTGTCGCCTCCGCCGTTGGACACAATCCTACCGGAATTCGATTTTTTCGCGGATTGCTTCATCTATTTTTTAGCATATGTGACTTTTTGCCAACCGTGGTTTTTGGTAGCTTCGACTTCGTCAATGTGATTTGAATCAAATGAATTGAGCTTAACCTCCATTGTTATATATAATTTATCTGTATATGTGTGTGATTTTCGGGTTATTTGTGGTGATTTTCGGGCTGTTATTGATGATTTGTTGGTGGTGATCGGAGGTTGTAATGGCGATATGGTGGTTTAGAACTTTAGGCCGCGATGATTTTTGTACATAAGCAGTGATTTTTTCGTGGGGGCGGCAGCGTGGTGGCGGTAGTGCGGTGATTTTTGTTTATAGGCGGTGATTTTTGTTGGTGGTGGCAGCGGCATGGTTGTCGGAGGTCCACAATGTGGTGATTTTCTGTTAAACGGTGGTGATTTTCTGGGTTGGCTAGAATTGGTCGTCGGAGATGGTGACCGAAGCTGGGAAGAAGATGATGATGGTGGATTAGATGAATGATAAAAAAATAAAATTTGAAATATTAATTGTGGGGCTAGGATTTGGTTTAGATATAAAAAATGTATGGTTAGGATTAGATCTCAGTTCTCACACTAATTGGGGGTTCTAGAGCAAGACCCAGGTAATCTATGCTCTTTATTTATTAATGTAGAAATCCATGTTTTAATGGTATGCAATAGTACCAAAATACCAAAACAGCAAATTTGGTTATCACTAAATTCGGGTTCGATTCCTTACAACTACATAATTACACAAGATTTATTTACTTTAATTTTTTTAGCTTTGCTTCAGGTTTGATTCCTTAAAACTACATAATTATAAAAATTTATTTATTTTAATTTTTTAAGCTACATAATTAGATTCTATGCCCGTGCATCGCATGGATTATACATTTTAATTAAAAGTAAACATATTTTAAATAGAAAAAACAACTGATTAGTTACTATTAATTATATAGTTTAATTATTTATTATTAAAAAGGATTCAAAATCGAAAATCAAAAATCAAAACTTTCATTGTTTCGATTTTAATATAATAGTATAAGATAATAATATTTAAATTTTAAAGACGGAGTAATGGAATAATATAACTCTGTTACATTTCCATCATCCTGTTTTGTACTTTGCATCAGTAGAAAGAACGAAACTTCTTCCGGTAGTACTACTAGAGATCAGCTGTACAAAATAGGAGTACTATACATCAGTAATAATTTGTGTAAGATACTATACTCCCCCGTCTTTGCAATGTACAGTCAAAATGAGAAGCCAGGTAGTAATGACTAATGGTACACCTAAGGATCAATGAGTTATAGATTTTACTGCAACAACACTTCTTATATGAGATGATAGTTTCTTATATGACTTGATAGAAGTCAGTCCCCCAGATTGCATATTATAATCGCGGTGCACTTTAGTCTGGAATGTCAACTCTTGAGGCATTAGCTGGGTTTCCTAACGGGCTTGTATCATTGATTCTACGGGAATTTGGATGCACCGGAGAATCATGAGGCGAATCAGGTGGGCTCATATTCCGAGCAGCAGGCGATCCGGGCTTCTCTTCATGCTTCTTCTTTGCATGTTTATGCCATGACATCAGTGCTTTGCTAGTTTGTTCATCAAAAATAGACTTTTTCATGGTTGATCCCATCTGAAATTCCCAAAAAAAAAAAAAAAAATCAGAGGAAAATATATTTAAGAACTGTCCAAATAAGTCGTCATGAAATTGTACTATATCAGGAATGGAAAACATTAAAAATAGCAAACACGAAGCAACTCCTACAACTTCTTAGGGTTTTGGTTGGGGTATCAAAAATCAGGTATGAGTTTAGAATGAGTATAATCCACGGCTCATGTTTGGTTCAACTTTTCATTTTAAAAGGGGTATGCGATATCCATTTTGATATTATTTATTTTATTTCATCCAACAAACGTTATAAATTTATTTGATATACAAACACAAGTAAATATGGCAAATGCAATTCTGTTGGGGAAAAAAGGAGTTATGATAAAAAGAAATACCTGTGTAACCAGAGCGTAGAGTGGGAGGGTGATATAGCTGCATAAGAATAAGATCTCAACCCTGCCAACTAAATCACCTAATTAGAAAATAATCATTGTTGTGTATCAACACAAGGTCATTTAGTAATGGTCATAAAAAAGGTTGAAACTCTCTGTTTGGGAGAGGGCATAGGATTTGTCTAAGCTTATAGTAACAGGGCAAATATTTTCAAGCCTCTGAATATCAGAGCAGCTTTTGTCAATCGGGAGCAATTTATTCCATTTTTTTGCGTGGACCTTTTTTTGTTTATTGCAAGTTAGATGTGGTTTTCCACTTGAGTCGTTTGGATACAAAGGAACTCATAGTCGAACTTACCCGATGCAAAGTCTCAGATACTGAAGATACATGTACTTGTGAAAACAAGAGTGCAGCCCGAACTCGTACTGCATCAGAAAATATATAGTTTCTCACATGAGTACGTAAGTGCATAGAGGAAAAGTTTAAGGGGTGGTCGCTTTATTACCCATATCCAAAAGAAATATGTTATTCCGAATGCATTCTGGACAAAAAGGAAAGAAATAGCACCGTTCGTTAGAAAACTTCTGACTAGCGTTATGACAAATGCTTGCATAGACTCTTTAAAAAGCTAAAGTTTGTAACTTTGCTGCTCAAGAATGGAAAATTTTAAACAAAGACAAGGGCATCAAAACAGAGAGACTCTTATAGAGGAGGCAGGAAGTGACCTGAAAAAGTGTGAGATGAATTATATGGAGAAGTAGCCTAGGCGAGCTAAACCAAAAATATCGATCAGACACTTGGACAAGAGGTATGCCTTGTACTACAGCATGTCTTTCTGTGATCTCAATCGCCATTTGCGATATAATTGCTTGAAGCTTTGTTCCAACTAATAAAATTACCTTGAATGAAGAATCCCATGGTAAACATTTTATCTTACGATACTAAAATACAATGAGGATAACAATATGTATGCAATTCAATAAGTTCTTACAACTAGCGGAAAGAGAGAGAGCCAAAACATTGCCTGCCATCCTGCAAATTACAAATGAACATAAACTTTGCTAGCTATTTGATATTTTGAAGTTTGAACCGATATTACATTTACTCTATGTTATTCAGAATCTTTATTTTACTCCGAGTACCTGTGCCAGACAGTGACACTTGGACAAAAGCATGCAAACTTTTTACCGAGTTCGACAATTAAATAATCATTCATGTCGGACACTCCCAGCCAAGTTCAGGGTAACATTTATAATGATCAGGTTAAAGAAATACTCAATTGAAAATATAATGTACCTTCAGCGTTAAGAGTCAAGTAGAGGACTGCTGAAACCCATAACAAGGGACTGAAATATTATCAGACTTGAGTAGATGAGTGTCGGATGATGTAAAATCAACTTGTGTGGGGTAAATTATCAGAAGAAGCCACGCCACACAAAGGTTTATATTGTGACTAAACGGTACCTGATTCCCACAATAACCTTGAAGTCATCTTCTAAAGACCTTTTGATATACTTTCGAAAGTCAAACTTACTTCCAGGTGATAAATGAACCTATGAGAGCAATTGAAAAATAAAAAAATAGAAGAATAGAAGCTCAAAACATATGAGAAAATATTTTAAATCTTATTGAACTTACAGAGATAAATCCATGGCGCATAGTTAAGTAGTCAGGTTTACGAACAGATCTAAAAAATTGGCGAAAAAAACAACCCTGAAATGGGCCGATGCATCAGGTTAGAGGAATACAGGGTTAGGTAAAATATTTTATTTATAAGCTACTGAACTATTTGGTGTGTTGCTGATGGTGCTTGTGAGTATCATTGTCATTTTTAAATGATTGGAGCTAAGCTCAGTTAAGATTATTACTACTAGTAACATGTTCACTGTTCTTTTAGAGATAGCTTGTTCTATGATTACCATTAGGTTCTCTGATTTTAAATGAAAACTAGGAGCTGACTACAATTTAAATATAAAGATTAAGAAGCAGAATGATGATTGTTAACTAGCTCATCTTTCTAGAGATGGAATCAAATTACAGATAGAATGGCAAATAAAAACTAAATCGATGATTCCGTGACATACATATTCTTATTTTGAAAACTGAATTTTACGAAATATTTCAATTTCTTACCAGGTAAAATAAGATAGGGTTTCTTGTCCAGACACTAGTGTGGTCTTTCACAAAAGACGTTTCATGTGTGAGCCTGAATTTGGCATGATCTACATCATTAACACATAGTAAAGAATAGTTAAAACAATCCAATGACTTGAAGAAATCCCAAATATGGATTCAAATTCATCGTTAGAATAAGAAATAAGAAAATATATAAATTTGGTCAGTATCCAAGGGAAAACCATGGCTCTGATCTGTCTGCGCAGCAGCTTCTTCCTCCCAGTTCTTCCAGGTACGAAGCTAAATCAAATAAATAAACCATTTGTGATAAGCTGAAAAAATTTCTTCCATGGAAAGATCAAGTTTTACATTGTAATTACAATTTCAGTGGATAAATATCAATGTCATCACTCATTTCATCCAAATATATCAAGTGAGTCACTCATTGCAAAACTGATTCGATTTGGTCACTATTTTTAAAATTTGAATCAAGAAGATTATCTGGGAATGACTAAAATGATAATAATTTTCAACTTGTTAATAATTAAGATGATACAAATTTTCAAATTGGTGTACTAAACTGAGTCATTTTTACGATAAGTGACTCATTTGATATATTTGAATGAAACAGTTGATGATCTTGATACTTATCCCCAATTTCAGTAGCGACAAACTATATTTATATAGTTAGATTTTTTAAGTAAAAAGTCAAAGTTAATTACCTTCGTCCTTCCAAGGAACATTGTAATGGCACTGTAAAGGATATGAAAACATGCCAAAAAGAAGATGAAGATATGTAACTGGTGAACTCCTTCAACAGATATAAGCGGTTGGTGACCCTATTTTATAAAATTGCATTAGTAAACCATCTGGAAAGAATTAGTAAACCATCTGGAACGAATATCCTTATATTCAGTCGGTACTCATAAACAATTGACAAATATTATAGACCCTTTGCAAAATCAATGATGCGTGCATGAAATTTAAAGTTACACCTCTGTAATGCAGGACACAAGTTTTAAGTTTTACATAAGGTATGAGCCTATGATGAATGTGACGTCTTTCGTTAATAATCTGATGACTTGTCAACTTATAGTACCACAGCCTTACAGATACATCACTTTCGTTGGATACAATTTGGTACAGTAATTATTACTTGTGTATCCTAAATTTCTTTATTATGTGACCATATCAGCCACAAAAGAATTCCAGATGCTCACTTGCTCCTAAAGCATTAACTGCCAGGAATAAATCAGAATAGAGCAAGTGAGAGCATTCAAAGTGTGCTTGTCTTGTAACTAACAAGGGGCTACTGTGGGTTAAAGGGATCCAACTCTTGTCATAGTATTTTACTAATAAAGAAAGTAAGGGTCTTTGTTAGTAAGGTTGTGTTCACTTGGGGAGAATGGAATGAGGTAGGAATGGAATGACAATTGTAAACAAAATTTATGAATAAAGAAGAGATGTTGGGTGAAATAATGAACAAATATGAAAGAGAAGAAGTTTCTTATGATGAAAATTGCAAGGAAAATGATGATGATAGAGAATGGAGCATTCCTTCCAAAACATGTGGGTTAGAAATTTAGTTTAAATTATGTGGAAAGGAATGAAGTAAGAAATGAAAATTTAAACATTTTTCCCCAAATAGGAGTATAAATTTCATTCCATTCTTCCCCCATTCCATTCAAGTGAAGTGAACATAGCCTAAGTGTGGTTGTATTCTACTCTTATACTTCTCTTTTATCCATTGCTAAAGTGTTAGGTAACACTTGGGTAAGGCTCGTCTAGTAGTTCGTTTGGTGGGCGACAAACGCTAGACGTGATCCCCTATCCACAACACAATGTGTACCTACTGAGAATAGGAAAATTTATCAGCCTCTTAGTCGGCACGTCGGATCTACCAGATCAAAGGTCAATCACCTTTCAGTTTAAAACTTATTGACCTGCAGTATCACTAGGTTGGTGTAAAACTTCTTGTATTGTTTTTATCCTTCCATTTCTTCTCACTTTGGCTTTAACTGCTAGTTATGGACATAACCACCAGCCACCAGGTTACAGTTTATCCTAAAGAAAGGTATAAATAAATTCTTTACATCTTTCCATATGAGTTTATACGTAGGTGCATGCCAGTTTGACAATGTGGAAGGTAACCGGGAGATTAATTACTGGTATGAATATGTACATAAAGGGAAAGAGTATACCACAAAGTACCATGTTTCATCAAGTAACACACTTCCGAGAATAGAGATAGAACAATCAATTTATAAAGAAGTGGATTGTGGATACCGCATGGCACTCAGCTTTGCCACCTTCTGCTGATAACATTCTATGCTCATTCCACAGAAGCCTACGATGCCCATCGCCACCCCCACCCCCATTTTTATTTTCCTTCAATATCTCTGACGCCTCCTCCTGATACTCATCCTCTTTACTCCCACTTTCAGGTTCTTCATGTTGACGATGCTTGCATGGTAACATCGTGTTTGCAAGATGGTCCCGAATACAAATTTTAGCAATGTAACTCTGCCCAAATGTGAGAAGTAGTGATATGAATCCCAGAACCATGAGCTCTGCAAAAGTTATAGGAGTCAGCAAGGACCATCCCATCAGTTTGGCCACAAACTAATGTACATTTAGCAGCTGCATAAAAAGCTAGTATGTGTACCTCCTTTAAGTTTCTCAAGAGCTTCAACTAGCGTCATTTTGTGCCTTTCTTTAAGATACTGAAATAAAAAAACAGATCCAATTACTGCTTAGCGAAAAAATGAAGGAATTTTTTTTATTATTGGCAACTAAACCAAGATTGATTAGAATTTTAAATTAGGCTTATCTTAGGAGATCTTTATATATAGTTATCTTACAATCTAAATCTTGATCCAAGTGGAAAACTAGATGAAGAAACACCAGCTGCTAAATCTACCCATGCGCGTCTTATCACAAAGTGCTATAATTATTTGAGGAAAACAAGTTAGACATAATGAAGTAACATGCGCAAACATATGAGCAAGATTAAGGGATAGATGGAGGTTTAGAGAGATGGAAAACAGTTACTGATCCTTTAATGTTGATCGTTTGTTAAAACATATGTAATTTTTATTTTTTTAGTTTCGGAAAACCAGTTGATAGTAGGTGCCAATTGCAAAAGTTATAAGAGAATTCCAAGAAGGACATATGAACTTGAAATGAGGGCAAATTACAGATTATTGCGCAAGTGAACAATATGATAAACCTCATGGCTGTTAGACGTTTTTCTTTCCTCTCCTTTACTGCATGCATTCTCTTCTCAAATTTCTAATCTTTACCCTTTAACACTCACATGATCTGTAATTTTGGAGCTACACCATAAAAGCTGTCATCTTTTGTCAAATTAATAACCAATCCGAGAAACTAAACATAGCTCAGCAGCAGACCAAAAAAACCAGATAGTTAGCATGAAGATTGAAATGAAAAACACGATGCCAAGTAATGTGTCATACAAGCCTTAAAGTTGCAGCAAGAAGAAACAATAATTAAAAAAAAAAAAGAAAAGAAGTTATTGCAACAGAATAAGGATTTACATGTCCGAAAGAATGCAAGACTTTCTCCAGTAATACCGAGATAATAACAATAACTGCACAAACAAGACCAACTGCCCATGTGGGTGTTTGATCAAGCTGCCTCTCACCAGGCTCTGCTCCTACCGACATTTCTTGCTAACCTCAATCCTCCTCAATCACGGGAACCATCCGAAAAACAATCATGCATGAAATAGGGACGATATTTATCTAGAAAACACGAGTAATCGAAAAAACTCTAAAATGGGTAAGAAATTAAATTATGATATTGTTATGAATCCTGGTTGATTATGGGTCCTGGACCTGGTGGTATTGTAAAAGAAGTGATTTGGTGAATGTCTGCATTGTGGTAAAAAGAAACATGTTGCAGTTTGTTTGTAGTATGAAAAAAATAGTAAATTGGAGGCAAACAATTAGACTTGCCTGTTTCTTTTGAATGAAATCTATCGGCATCCCCAGAGTATTAGTAGGAATTTAATCAAACAGAGACCACCAAATAATGAAGTAGGAGAAAGTAAGTTGATAAATTGTCACCCCAACCATTAAATTAAATTTCGATAATCACCGAAAAATGATTTGCTAATCCATAAAAATTTATATACTTTATGTGTCACTAGTCCAATGATCAATAATCTTAAGTGTTCCCTCCATTAGGGTTTTGAGAATAGCCGCTTCTACTACAATATATGTCAATAACAAGCGTATGCAAAACTTTAATTGAATTTTTATGTAAAGTACGCAAAAAACAAAAAGTTCGCCGCTGCCGGGGATCGAACCCGGGTCACCCGCGTGACAGGCGGGAATACTTACCACTATACTACAACGACTTGATGTGCAATTGGTGTTCTCTGAAAATTTTATCATATTCTGTAATACTTGTAAAATTCCATTTTAACAAGCGTGGATAATTTTTATATAATTTCAATTTAAAAATATTTACGATAGTAATCCGAAAAGACTGGCCAACTTTAGTTATAGCGTATATATATACATACATTAGGCACTTATTTTTTTTTTGTTCTTTCTACCATATTTTAGTACATGTTATGATACATTAATACAGTCATTATTTAAAATGTAAGCACATCAATAACCAATAATGTTTGTCCAACAAGTATTAATTTAAATATGAATTCATATGAATAAATGCAGTAGTAGCTAGTTAATATAAGAGCCTCAGAAGGCGTAGAAATGAAACTGAAAAAATCTGTCATGAACATATCTGGGAAAAATCATAACTCTGTATGCTATCAGTAAAAAGTCTGACGTAAACTAGAAAGAAAACTACTTCTGCTGAGAATCGCTAGGAGTAAAGACCGGAAGCTGGCCACCCCTTTGTGTTCGACTCTGCTGATAATAGCTTGGCGGTAGACCTGTGTCAGAATCAGAACTTGCAGAACCTGTGCTTATGTTTCTTGTCCCTCTGCTTAACTGTTCATCTACAAGGGGCCCACTATAGAATATAGTCTGACATGTGTATGTAAGCTCTGGACCAGGAATTATCTGAGAGGAAGAACTGACATTCTGGGTTGATGCAGATACGAAACGCCCAGCATTGTCATCCCAATATATGGATGACCTTGTGTTTGCTGTAGAAACTGGGTTGTTTCTCCTCATTGGTACTAGTGATGTAGACCCCACAACTGCGGCTTCGTTTCCCCTTGATGACTCTGGAGATTGATCAGCTGATACTTGATACATTGGATTGAAATGATCTGCATTTGGAGTCTGCTGTTCAAAGGGAGAAAAAGTGAAGCTGGGAGGGAGGGGACTGCTTAGATTACTGATGCTGTGATCACAAGTTTCAATGTCTTCCCTGCTAGCACGACTGGGTGGATATGAGCTTTTTGAACCAGATCGCCCACATCTTCCACGATATTCTCTGTTAGGACTAGGACTACTGCCCACTTTGCAACT
Source organism: Saposhnikovia divaricata (assembly GCA_036435485.1). Classification (NCBI taxonomy): domain Eukaryota; kingdom Viridiplantae; phylum Streptophyta; class Magnoliopsida; order Apiales; family Apiaceae; genus Saposhnikovia; species Saposhnikovia divaricata. Next base: position 67,547,014 of record CM071598.1, read on the forward strand.
AGATAAATGATCAGAATCATAATTTTGATGTTTTGAACTGATTGGACGTAGAACTGATGATGAAGCTCTGGCCTTGGCACCTGCTTTCGCTGCCTCTCTGGGATCCAGCTGTGCAAGCTTCCAAGTGCTGATTTTAACAGGCCGATGTGGTACCTTCTTACCCTTGTCAGGTGGCTGAACTGCATCCGGATCAACAGTTGATGGCAGGCGTCCTGGGTGAAGATGTGGAATAATCTCATCCTGCAAGTCGTATTAAACTACATTTGTCAGAAGTTTATTCGCCGCAAACATTCGAAATCCAAATTAATTTTTCCAGAAACCGGATCAATTAGAAAGAAATAGACGAGTATCTTCCTGGCTGAGTTGACCACAATAAATATATTAAACTTCGAAAAACAAATAATGTGTAAACTAGACAACCAAAATGTCAAAGCTTATGTACACGCAAGACATGCAATTTTGATAGCAAAAAAAGTACAGTAATTTTGGAAACATGATGCTACTGGTAAGTGGTAAACTAATGATTGAACTCATCGTCAACACATATATAGGTCTCAATAATTTATTCTCTTCTTTGCATCACATATTTTTCTTTTTGAGGAAGAGCTGTGTGTATTAAATTTATTTAACAGTTTTCCGTTGGGAATGAGCTCCAGTAGCATCAGAGGTGTTTCGCTCATAAAGATGCTATAAGCGCAAAGTACTTTAGCAAAGTTTTATAGTAAATTAATTAAAGGACCAGCAAGGAATAATAAAAGAGGAATGGCATCTGAAGCTTTTTTCATAGAGAGGAAAGAGCAGACACAATACCTGTTGATCCATAAAGATTCTTGGGGGAGTACACCAGGCACCTTTGTATTGCAAGCCCATTCCATGCGAGCTTCTTCCACTAATGACAGTGACAGCAGAACTCACCGGTGAAGATTGACAGCTTTGTTGATCTCCACCGTCTACAGAGCGCCCAGGAGGTTCACTTTGGGTCCTCATGGCAACAACATAATCATATGTTGAGATACCCTGAAGAGATACTTTAATTAGGTTGCTTATGTTATCTAACCTTATTGAAGATTAAAAGGGAGAAACCCTAAAGATACACACCTTACGTATCAGAATCATGTGGAAGAAGAACAGTTCTCCAAGTGGCACTGTAGCCAGGAAGGAAACAACTGTACATAGAGCCTAGAGCAAAGGAACAAACAATAAAATGAAACAGGATAATGCAGTGAAACGAGGAGCATTTGAGAGTATCGATGAGCACAAGAAAAACAACAGTCAGTTCGAAATATCAAAGTTTTCTAAAGCGACTAAAAACAATAGTAAAAAAAGGCTAGAGGTCTCGAAATCGGAATCCCAAATGCATGCACCATTATTACTTTAACACTATGTGTACCACCTAAACCAAAGTAAATGAAAAGTAACAGACTACACTAAATGTCACACGAGACAATCTACAATATTGAAGTCAAAATCAGACGTCCAGTCTAAAGCAAAAGAATTTACGAAAATCTATGGCCAGATTAATGGCTACGTGAAAGATCAATAGAAATCTAAAGGTGATGTAAGCAATGGAAACAACATACCACTACAGTAGCAAACGGGGGCCGCGTAAAAACATCTCCAAGTCTCTCTGAGATCAGGTGTTCTGTTGCTTTTCTCTCAGCAAAGCATCGAACAAGGACAGCTATGCCAACTCCAAGCTCAAAAATGAGCTAAGACAAATATGCAAAATACAGATGCCATGAGGTGAACATCGTAAACCAACCATAGATGACAATCATGAAACTAAACAAGGATGCTAAATTAAGAGGAACAAGCCAGAAGAGCGTCTTGAATTAATCTTACCCAGACAAGGCTCACTGCCATGAGGCATACAAACGTCATATAATTTTTCCTTCCTACACAGTTATTCAACCACTGCATTCAGATTACAAGGCAACAAACTAAAATCAGATAACAGAACAAAAAAAAAATTATTAAATATAACTGTGGACTCTATAACCTGATTACCAGTTATCTCTTTAGATATGAAATTTCTCACGTTATGTACAGAAAACAATTTCGAAAACAATATCCAAATTAAGAAGACTTCGCATACTCTATTTACTAATCAATAACACTTCTCGTACTCTATGTACTAATTGTTAAGTAACCAGCTCATCTAAAACCTTAAAGTGTCAGAGGAAGGTCCCAACAGGATCTTATGCTACAACAAGTATTATTCAACACTCCCCTTCAATCGTATGATACGTCTACGATTGACAGACGACAAACAGATAATGAAGACATGAAGGAGACGAACAACAAATAATGAATTAAATAAATGGGGGTGGAGGGACTCGAACCTGAGACCCCTCCTAAATCGAGCTCTGATACCATGTTAAGCAACCATCTCATCTAAAACCTTAAGGTGTCAGAGGAAGGCCCAACAGGATCTTATGCTACAACAAGTATTATTCAACACTAATCAATAATACTTCCAAGAAATACATGACCATCCAAATTAAGAAGACTTCGCAAACTCTATTTACTAATCAATAACAATTCTCGTACTCTATTTACTAATCAATAATACTTCCAAGAAATACATGACCACCAAAAACGATGATCAATTGTCATGTTTCTAAACATAATAGAAACTGCCTCCGTCCAAGCTATAGAACACAGGACAGAAACTTCAAGGCAAGAACTGAATATTACACTCATTGACCAATTAAACAATTATGGAACTTCCACAACTTAGCTGATACAGTCATACATGTTATAGACAGGCCCACATATATAAACGCCACTAATTACAAAGCTTAAAATAAGCATATTTAAGTTAAATAGAAACCTTGACAACTTGCTATTACAATTCTTTTAGTAATTACTTTTGTTCCCGTAACAGAGCTAATAATTTGATGGCTTATATTTAACCTTATATACATGAAGCTGATAACATAAATGACATAAACTTACTCTGCAGTGATGATCAAATCCATCAACACATTTGTCACAGCTTTTACAATGTTTGCTAAAGTTGCGCACCTGCAGAATCAGAAAACAGCAATTAATATCCTTCCCATAACAAACTTTTAGCATCCATATATTTCGTGCAGACAAAGGCTCATAAGTTTAAAGATAAACGTAGGTTTGGGTGGATGCATATGCACCAATATATTTAGCCGACCGAAATGCTAGCCAGGGAACAATCCTTGATTACAAGAAATTCGAATAATCCTCACTAAACACTGTATTGATTCCTTGGATTCCCTTTAATACAATTTGAACTAAGATATAATAGGAACAGGGTTATACCTCAGCATTGCATAATGTGCAAAATACAGCATTCTGTTCTTCAGATTGCTGCTCCAAATAGTCTTCATCTTTCCGGCAATCTGCCTTTACAAAACAACCACAAAAGAGTCCTCCAACTTTTGAAAAAGAACTTGAAGTAAATTTTGCAGACTTTCCTCCATATCTTAATTCTTCCTTCCCAGGCTCTCCTACATAAAATGCATTCTACAATCAGCAACTAAAAGGCTGCTAAAGAAGAATCAAATAAAAAGGAGAAGTAGTTATAATCAAATCACAAATTTGCACCGCCTTTTTCACAACAAAACACATAACCTAACAAATTCAGACATTTAACTTGAATTTCCACAGCTTTCAAGTTTTAAAATCCAATAGTCCAATTTCTTATACAGAAATGAAGTTCATGAGACCGTGCTTTGACCTCCAAGAATACATATCGTCAGATAATAATGTATAAAACTGCCAACCTGAGATATCTGTGTCATGATTAGAATTATAGGTTGGCATATTAGGTGTCAAAATTCCAGGATCTGCAGGATCAATAGCTGTGCATCTTACATAGAGTACAAATACAGAGAGAGCCTGGAAGCAGTGACAAACATAAGATAGCCGGAGCAAGCATCAGTATATAGCACTTCACATATAATTGCAAAAATAGACAAAATTAAGATAGAAATCGGGATTAAAATATTTGTGCCATGAATTTACTCACCAGGAATGAATATACACCAACAGCCATTAATTCGTAGCTGTCTTTTCCAAGAAAGGGGGCAAAAAAAGCATAAAAGGCAACACATAGCAAGAAATATACTGTTATGGCAACCACCTGTAACATTGCCAACAAATGAGTAAAAAGCGTACAGCATAGCCACACAGGTTATCAAATATCAAGTGGTTATTTAATGACTTCATACAACACTTTACAGACCTATAGTATTAGGTCAGGCCTCTATACTGGATTAAACTTGAACACATAATACTTATACAGTCACAGCAATGGTCAGGACACATCATAACTGGACGATCTTAGGTTACATAAACAAAAAATCAATGATTATCATCATCCTGAGTCCTGGACTCTAGTAGTCAAGTTTAACACTATACATATGCTAACTGACTAATAATATACACACATTGCAACATCTTAACAGATCATTACTATAGAAAGTTGACAGATATTGAAAACTCTGCCATTATCCAAGGCATTTAGTTGATGCAGTAAACACTAGTGCGTAATGTCCCAAGTCATAAAGTACTGTAGAACGATATTACAGCAAACATTATTTAGCCTCAAGGTTTTAATTTGAATTGTTAGTGATTTAGACGGTATAGATATGTTATTTGATACCTCAAGACCTGGTCTTCAGATACTTTAACACAGCAGAAGAAATTCTTTTACAAATCACCTCACGGAATTAAATCTCTAACAAGTACAGATGTTAAATCTGCCAATGTATAATGTGTTTAATTACACAAATTACAAGCATAGGATGCTTATCATCAATATATTACTCTCCTTACCTGACCAGGTCCACTTCTCTTTAAAATAAAAAAATTAAAGGATCACGAAGAAAAGAATTAAAGGATCAAAGTCATACGATAACTTCTATAGTATGGTTAACGCTTACTAAAACTCTTTGTCTCTTCCCACATATGACTTAATAAAAACCATCAATTTCCAACACATATACAAACCTGTACTAGTTGATAATGTACAGCTCAACCAACCACAAACCTAGACTACTTGAGAATATACACCTCAACCAACCACAACTTGAGCCTACAATCTAATATTTTATAGCAAAAAAATTACAGCCTCTCGGAAATTCAATCCCTGATTTTCTAATCAAGTACTCCTTTTTGCACAATGAGCAAAGAATTTCATCTGAATATATATGGCCTATTTGGACAACCACATTCAAGAACAATAACATCCATCATAATTCAAAGTACACATACCAATAATTATTCCAAGATCCAAAACAAGAACTCAATACATAACTAGTAAGCAGACATTCAAAGTTAAAGTAAACAACTTTATACATGTATATCACATAATAACTTAAACTATACTTGAACACTAAAAAATCACTGACAAAAATCAATCAAACAGCAAAGAATTGCATGTACCTGTAAAGTGTGAGCAGGCAGTTCCCATCCATTACGCCTAGGCATGATCAAACCACTTGAGTAGTTCAAAAATCATGCACACTAACAATTAAAACATACAACGTGTGACATGCCCATGTAATAATAATGTAGACCCAGATGATAAATAGCAAATTAAAGTCGACCCATTTGCTTGAATTTTAATTTTAGGGTAATTTATCAGAAATAATTGTTAACTCATAATGGCACTCAGGATTTTCGAGTGTGTGTATATATAGATAGATACACAGACTATTAACAACTACCTGAGTGACGAAACTGCCGGCTGTATGGTTATTTCCATAAATACTTCAATTTCTATTTGTTAATCATTAATTTATGTTAATTCCAACGTATTTTAAGAAATTGATTTGATTGTTTCTTTAATACGGAGTATCTTATTATTCAATTTCTTATCATATGGAATATTTGCCAAAGTTGAATTGATCAAAATTTTATTAAAATTTAGATGTATTATGTAATTGAAAAAAATAAGTATATCATTGAAATTGAAATGTTCATTTAATTTAGGAAAATTATACATGTTATGAATGATATCCCTAAATGAACAGTAAAGTGGTACCATTTATCCCTCATAATAAGTCATAAAAAAGGATATTATTCATAAAAGTCAAAATCAGAGGGGGTACCATTAATAATTTCCCTTTAATTTATTTAAAATTTAATTTGTAGTTTTCCAAAATAAATGTTAAATAATTTTTAATATGTAGAGTCAATGTAATTATTAAAAATTAAAAGGAATATGTAAAAGGGAATGAAATTAGTATTTATTTCTCATTATATTCACAACTAATTTGTTTTTCACTATTTAGTTGAAACTGAACCAAATATTATATATTTTTGAGAAAAGAATTATAATGTAGCCATATAGGATGATTTAATAATTAATTTTTCTAAAACAAAGGTAAGTATCTACAAATATTTTTTTTTTGAATAAATCTACAAATATTGTAGATTTATTTTCTAAATTTATATTTTATCTACGTTTAATATATGTTCACAATGGGCCGATAGCGAATTTTGTCACAACAAAGTTTCTAGAAAATATATTATTGTGGGCAGTACGGCCTTTTGGATGCGCCAGCAATGCATGCAGTAATTTCGAGTGTTCAATTAAATTTTATTTCCATTTTAATTAATATATATATTTTTTTTTTACATGGGAACCGCAGCCGCTACCCTTGGTAAACCCATGGGCTCACGCAATAGCCTGCAAACTACGTTATCCAAGGCAAACCGCACAAGTGCGACTGGCTCTGCCCCATGATGGCATAATCACAAATCCGCCTCTCAGGGAAGTCGAACATATGATCAAGAGGTGAGAAGACCTCTCTTTAACCAACAACAACCCTTGCGGGCCATTTTAATTAATATTAGAGTGAAAGTGAATTAAGATATGACTCTCTAATATTTCGGTAAAATTGGATGTGTACTTTTCGAGAATATACCAACATTTAAGTATGGAAAAAGAGGATGCTATGATATTAAAAATCTTATTTCTTAATATTTTAATCCTAATTTTGGTTTGATTTCGCTCATCCAAAATATCTATGATTAGGAGCCCATTTGGCAATGGGCCCATTTTCTTTAACTTTAAATCAAAAAATGTAATAAGTCAGAAATTGACTTAAAGTTAAAAAAATTGTTTAAAGTCAAAAATTGGTATGAATTACTTTTTTGAATGACTTATTTTATTTTGATAATTTTATTTGATTAAAATTAATATCATCATTCAAATAGATAATTTATTAAATTTATTTTTATGTTTACATTTTTAATAATTCATAAGTCATTCATAATATAAAATTAGGCAAATATATATTGACTTAAAATTTTTACTTATCACTTTAGCAACTTTAAATCATATAAGTAATAATTTTAACCTTACCAAACGGTCTCTAGTCTCTAGATAATCAAAATAATTTGATTCAAATTTTGTATGCGTAAAAAGTTTTAAACATATGTTCTGATTAGCAAAGTTCTATGGTCCCATCGCATGCATATTTGTTGAACATCATTTATATACAGACTTTTTTTTTGTCAAGCATTTATAAACAGACTTGATCCAATTAAAACATGGTAATTATTAATGAATAGTGCTTCTCCATGTTTCTCCACAAAAAATTATTGTTCCTTTACACAACTCAAATGAAGAAAGCATGGACCTTTCTTTTATTTTGTAATCAGTGGCAACTAATCTTGTTGTTGCAGAACCTTCTAGACTAAATCAAGTAATTGGTGAATGGTGACCAATCACTATCATATCTCAGGTAAAACCAGTATCATGGGATTCTTCTGTTGTTTCTGGTGGTTGTGAAATAGGATTAGATGCCTCAAGATCCCAGTGCTGATCATCACTATGTTCAGATTGACAAGAAGACACTGGAGTGTGTGGGATGCTTTCATTTTGGGTACTTTCATCACAAATAGTTGCTGCTACAAATGCAGTAGGCACCGCGGCTTTACGGAGTCTCTTTTGATGTGCTTTTGCAGATTTATGCCAGTTCCTTAATGCCTTTGCTGTTTGTTCTTGAAATATTGATTCTTTCATGTGTGAACCCATCTGCCAAGCACAAAACTTTATGTTAGGACTCAGAAATACCAGCATGAACTGATCTCGAAAATGTTTATGTATAAACTCACCTGGGTAACTAATGCGTAAAGAGGAAAAGTTATGTAGCTGCAGAGGACATGCAATGCTACTCCAAGCATCACTCTTAGCAGAACTGATATTAGTTTCTCGTGAAAACATGGCTTGTGACTAAATTCAAACTGAAATTTTGTAATTATAAGGTAATTAGATGTAGGAAATTAGTTGTAGGAAATTATTTGTCTAAGAAAGTAATCATAATTTTTCCTTTTTAGTAAGTTACTCACCAGTGTAAATAGAAAAAATGCCATTTGAAATGCATTCTGGACATCAAATGCAAAATATGACAAAGTTAGCCTCAGTTGATTATACAATATTTTGGAAGTGTACACATTAGCTTCTTATAAGATAATTGAGGACCTGAAACAAAGTGAGATGAATCAAGAAAAGAATCCATTGGGGTCGATGAAACCAAAAAAACTCATCACTTGGCTGCACCATTGGGGATCCTCTTACAATGATCGTCTGGTCCTGAATTTGCTGAGCCATATCCATAATCGCAAGTTCCAATTTCGTACCCACCATCACAAGTATCTACAACAATGCAATCAAACTTTATAGTTTGATGCTGGCACAAGTTTTCATATCAATACTGATCAATTCACAGTCATGATATATTCTTACCAGAAGTGGTACTATCGAAAGCCAGGTCAATGTGTGCCATTCTGGATCATTGCAAAAAATAGGACACCCAAAAGTTAACAACTTATACAGTCACAATTTTTGTTTCTTTTAATTATTGTTCATTGAGTTCATTGACATGAGCAGCGATAAAATCACAATAATTAAGCGCCTTGAGATAACTAACCGTAGACATTTAGAATCAAGAAGATGAGAGCAGAAATCCATAAGGGGATACTGCATAGGAAACACAAAGCAGTGTGTTGATAAATACTCCTAGGGATTTTTAATCATTAAAACTTGGTACCGAGATTGGAGAAAGAGACGACACCTTATTCCCAAAACTTTCTTGTAGTCATCTTCCATAGATCTTCTAATGTATCTATGAAAATTAAACTTGGTATTAGGTGCAAAATGTGCCTGCACATTGTTAACATATAAGGCATTGCATTATTAAATTAAAATATAAAATGCAACAGATGGCTCTTACATTGATAAATCCACTGCGAATGGCCATATAATCTGCCTTCGATATGGAACCTAAAAATTGCCTGAAAAATGCCACCTGCAAATTGTTACAGAAAGTAAATCACTGCCAAAGTTAGAAATGAAAGAGATTCCACACTCCTGTGTCTTCCTGAGTTTTTAGAGCTGAGAAGGGTAGTGTAATATCTTACAATCCATCTAATCAAAGGTTTTCTGGAGAAACCAACGTGACGTTTCACAAAAGTAGTTTGGTGAGTAAGCCTCATTCTTCTTGGATCTACAATTGTACTCATTGAATTATAACCCATGCATCGTGTCTTTCATTAGCAGATATGTATGGACAAACATTTTAGAAGTTGGTACGAGGTAGTGTAAAAAAGGATGAAGATGAATTTTGGTACAATAAAACTATAACAAGTAAAAATAAGGTAAAGTAAATACCAATGGTGAGTTGATACTCCAAAGATGAAGTCTCTGATTCCCAGGCCTTCCATTTCATCATCTATTCAATTCCAGAAAAGTTGTTATAGAAACTTGTTCAAGAATCAAGGAAGAAGTGTATTTAACAGCTTTTGAAAAGTAAGAAAAGCTTACCTTGGCTTGTCCAAGAGCCATGAGGATTACACTGTACAAAACATGAAAGACTACAAGGACAAATATACACATGTGCAACTGGTGCACCCCTTTGTATGAAATTAATGAAATTCGTCCCTGCCCCGAAAAACAAAGATTGTTAAGCCAGTTTCATGGTATGCACGAGTGTATATTTTGGCAGCACGATAGTATGCCTACCTTGGCAGCACAATAGTCCTCATGTTCATCCCTAGCAGCCAAACTTCGATGCCACATCATCGCTTCTGCATATGAAAGCAGTTTTCTCCTGTCACCACCTTCATTATCTCCCTTGCCATCATAGATGCCTCTCTTCTCATTGTAGTGCTGGCATGGAAGCAATGTCTTTCCAAGTTTGATAGGGATGCATATTTTCACAACATATGTTGTACTCACACTTAGTAACAGAGATATAAATCCTAGTATCATCAATTCTGCGTATGAACAGCAATTAACCCATACATCAATCCTCTACTTCAGATTCACTTCAAAAAAACTGCTGAGTAACAGTAATTACTTGTATATTTCTAACCTGCTTTCATTTTTTCCAAGGCTTCTGTCATGGCCTTCTTTTGTCGTTTATGAAATAACTGTCATAATCCAAAAAACAAGTAGTACAACACAATCATTAAGTTAATTCTATATTCTCATAACCGTATTAGAAGTTTAACAAATGAATGTCTACATAAATATACCTTTCCAAGAGAAAGAATTCCATGTTCAATGGAAATAGATATGATAATAAAAACCGCGCATACAAGGGCAACAGCCCATGTTGGTATTTCTTGCAGTGACCTGTCGTCTAACTCACCTGCTGCCATTGCTAGCCGTAAGAAAAAGCTGTGTCTGTGTGAAAATCGTCTAACTTGAGCACTTCTGATACAGCTAGCTAGTCCTCCTACTTGGTAGTGAAAATGTCGTCGAATAAGTTTTAACGATCAAGTCATCCCTTTTGTAGTGCAGGTCCAGACATTGTTGTCAGCTGGAATATTCAAAGATAGTGAATATTAGAAATTGTTGTCTAATGGAGTAATTTATAAGCTGACCGCTCGGTATATTACTATCTGCAGAATGCAGATATACCGAGAGTGTTCTACATAAATCGAAAACCAGCCTACGCTTTCTAAAATATAAAAATTTGATATTGATTGATAATCTACAGCTATCACTTGTGAGACTTAGAGTGAGAGCTTGTAAATTGGATATACTGCATGGCTGTTGAACACCAATTTAATGTATTAGTAAACAATGTGAAGTTGACTTCGCAATAACTATATTATAGCACTTAAATTAATTTAATTGGACAAACATTTTGTCTGTATAGTTATGACTTATGATACAAAGTTCTTGCTATCCTCATCAACTTTTTTATTGGACAAGCATTTTGTCTGTATAGCTAAGGACTGAGGTAGCAACTCTAGCTAAGCATTTTGTATATGTTTGACAACAATTTTAAATCTTGAGACCTCATCCGACTTGATTAATGTTTTGAGTACTTTTCTTAATTTTGCAACTAATAGAAGTAAGCCAGTTTAAACAGAGTAAATCTCTATATCAGAGTTTTACGGATATCATCTCTAGAAGCAAAAGTGATTTTGCATCATCCCTCCTACTTGATACGTGTTTGCTTGGTGTAGGCCTGTGAATTTCAAGAACAGAACTAAACTCCAAATAGATGATTTCTCAATGCCATGAACCAGCTGGCTTTAGTATTCATCGTAAAAAAGTTACCGTTTTTTCCATAGTTTCACAATGTGTTTGTTTTCATCAAGCCATCATTAACCATTTGCTACTCTCTCTCTGTCACACATTCCGGTCTTTGTTTTTTCATATATTTCACTCATCTTCTTGTCCAATAAAAAATGAGCTTGAAGAACTTGTTCCATCAGACCATCATATATATGCATATAAGCTTGTTCAGGTTAGGACTTGAAAGATATCAGGTTATTTGTCTTGATGGTTACAGATGTGACACTTCCCTAATTAATCAGTTGAAATAATACTGAAATTCTTCCCATAATAGTCTTGGGGTTGGGGGTTGTATTTTCTTTCTTTTTATCTTCATGCATTAGATTATTTTTGAGTACATGTCAAATATCTTGATTACGCAGTTGATTAATAGCCTTCTGGAGAGATTATAAAATTTACTTGCTGCATTCTTCACGCACTAAGATATCCTATTTACAGATGACTCACAAACAAATTGGCAGCTACCTTTGATGGACTTAATTCTGACAGGCAATATTTCTGCTCACCTGCGAACATAAGTTTCTTCAACTGGATGATTGCTATAGATACTGTTGAAAGTGAAGCTTCTATAAATATTCTTGCTATTCTGATAAACAGAGATATATGCATTACTAGTCAGCTTCTTCATAATCTGCTGAATAAGGCGCAATTAATTATTTTTGTAAGAAATGCAACGAGTGTTCTGACAAAATGCCTGATATTCTCATGCATTCCCCCTTGGACGATTCTGACAAAATCCCTGATATTCCCACACATGCCCCATTTGATGATCGAACAGGAGTTCTGCTATGCATGCTACAATACTAGACAATTGTTGTGTTTTCTGCTGTAAAAGCTTGTCCTGGATTAATTGGGATCCTTGCCTAGCTTGAGCTGATATGCCGTTTCATTTTTTTGGTTGCTAGCTTACAGAATTCAGATTAAATGCATCAACCCCGACTGAATCAGAAAAATAGTAACAAAAAACTTGTTTAGTCCAGGGTGAAATTTAGAAATAGAATAGGGATGAGTGATTGATTTAATGTTATTAAGTTTGAGACCGGGGTCAATATAAATCCCCGTAAAAAAGATGTTACTCTTTTTCCGATTAAAAACAAATATTCAACTCCAATAACAAGGGCAGCAGTGTGCAAAAACGTTAAATTTTAAAGGGGTCGTCCTTGTCAACCATGATTGATCTACTATAATCGAAAGGGAGCTAAAAAGTTGCTGGATGTGTAGGGTATGAGTGTTACTTGGACATACATACTATTACAGTACTTAATTTCAACTCGTGAAGCTTTGGTAAATCACACATTATATATTGTAGCGGTCTTGCAACTACATTAATAAAGGTACATATAGATCATGCAACAAGGTTCAAATAATCTGTGGTTCAGAATATGAAGGTGCAATACAAAAATATCATCTCTTATCTTATAGAAATCTCTACATTTATCCTCACCACACGTTCCTTCACTCAGTTTCTAACCTCAAGATGCATGCATATTCAGCATTAATAACTTATATAGTTTCTCTTTTGCAAGGAACTTTTTAATAATATTTGTTTTATTTAATGAAGACAATATCTTATTAGAAAAAAAATACAGAATAACACAAAATTAACTTGAAATGGAACTAATGAGGAGTTCAATTATGTATAAACGCTGAAAAATAAGAAGAAAAAAGTAGGTATTCTCTGAGTCTTTAGTTGAAGCAATGGCTTGTAAAGCAGCTCTGGTTTCTTCAAGCCTTCCAACAAATATTAGACTTCCATCTAGAAGCTCTTATTCTTTCCCTGCTCAATGCTCCTCCAAGGTACTCTTTCTGTGTATTCTCATAGCAAACATGCAGCAATTATCTTTGTTTGCTAAATGATGTTATTTATGTATGTGTAAATATAATGCAACTGATCAGTGTTCTTCTGTTTCTTGCTATTCTGTGTAGAGACTTGAAGTAGCTGAGTTTTCCGGGCTCCGATCAAGTGTTTCGCTCAAATATTCAAAGAATGCTAGTGAAGGATCTTTCTTTGATGTGGTGGCTTCCAAACTTTCTCCTAAGGTTGGTCTTTTTTCGGAATTATTGATTGATCACAAAACAATTTCTAGTAATATCCTAGTATTCGATTTATGTAGGCGATTGATCATTCGATAGGCTTCCAGTGATTTTTTGCTTTGTTACTATTAATATATGACTTTGGTCTTTAAAAAGATGATCAGTGCAATATAAATGAAATGATCAAGCGGAAAAGCATTAACAAATCATTGGTTTGATGATTGATCGTATGATGAAGTATATATGCATACATGTTAATCTATTTCAGAGTTTGTAAAAACTGATTTAGAGTAAAGAAGTTGGTTGATATTCATTTCCCAAGTTTTAGTTGGGACAGATCAACTATATTACACATTCAGTCACATGAATCTGGCTGATATTTTTTCCTGCATCTGTCATTAGACTTCAGGATTATCCCCTGTTAGAGGAGAAACAGTTGCCAAATTGAAGGTAGCAATCAATGGTTTCGGACGCATTGGCAGGAATTTTCTTCGTTGCTGGCATGGACGCAAGGACTCTCCACTCGAAGTTATTGTTGTCAATGATAGTGGTGGTGTCAAGAATGTGAGTGTGTGGATCTTTTATATTTTCTATCCTTAATCCTTGAGATCCAATCAACTTAACTACCTGTTCCAAATAAAATGTTTTAACTGGGTCATTTACATTAAAAGTACAGGCATCGCACTTGCTGAAGTACGATTCAATGCTGGGCACTTTTAAGGCAGATGTTAAGATCGTCGACAGTGAGACTATCAGTGTTGATGGAAAGCACATCAAGGTTGTCTCCAACAGAGATCCACTCCAGCTTCCTTGGGCTGAGATGGGAATCGACATTGTGATTGAGGTAAAATTGTTATCCACCTTACTGTGAATCAGAGATTCTAAATGGCAGTACAGTGCTTTTCTAATATAAAGTAATTAATGTGTTCACCTTGTTCGAACTAATATTACAGAAACCTGAGATTTTACATAAATACAGGCAATAGTCGGATGCATTTCCAAAACAGGACTTTTAACCTTATAATTTAACATGTATTGTCCAACATAATTTTAGTTAATGTTATAGTAATGTATTTATTTATTTAAATATAGGGTACTGGTGTGTTTGTTGATGGCCCTGGGGCTGGGAAGCACATCCAAGCAGGGGCAAAGAAAGTTATTATCACTGCACCTGCAAAAGGAGCTGATATTCCAACTTACGTTGTTGGCGTGAATGAGAAAGATTATGGTGATGACGTTGCTAACATCATAAGGTTAGTATCCGTCAAAATTATCACAGTAAAGCAGCATTTTTATCGAGCTCATATTGCAGGATTAACCCGTATACAAAATATATGTGTCTTGTGATTGCAGCAATGCTTCTTGCACTACAAACTGTTTAGCTCCTTTTGTGAAGATCTTAGATGAAGAATTTGGTGAGAATAGATTTAATACACAGTTTAAACAAATTAATGATCTAGACAAACTTGGAAATTTGAATTGGTAATTAATGAGTAGCCAAGTCCATCAATATTGATTTAGCATACCTACCACAAGCATAATGCTTCTAAGGTCTGAAACACTGTAAACTTGTAAGTTAACCGATCCATTAATATGCAGGTATCATTAAGGGAACCATGACAACCACTCATTCTTATACAGGAGACCAGGTACTAACCAACACACACAAAACATAAAAATTCAGTGACTTGGGCAAATGACAGAACTATAGTCTACATACAACAATCACAAATCTTGTATTTTATCATAATTATGTCCTACAAAATGTTAGATTTTAACTGTTATTATAGATATAATATGCAAACATAATTGATTACAGAGGCTTTTAGATGCTTCTCATCGGGACTTGAGGAGAGCCAGAGCTGCAGCTTTGAACATAGTCCCAACAAGTACTGGTGCAGCCAAGGCTGTATCTTTAGTGCTACCCCAACTAAAGGGTAAGCTGAATGGCATTGCACTCCGGGTGCCCACGCCTAATGTATCCGTTGTTGACCTTGTCATAAATGTTGAGAAGAAAGGACTTACTGCTGAAGACGTCAATGCTGCCTTTAGAAAGGCTGCTGAAGGACCACTGAAGGGAATTCTGGAGGTCTGTGATTTGCCTCTAGTGTCGGTGGATTTCCGGTGCTCTGATGTTTCATGCACCATCGATTCATCATTGACAATGGTCATGGGAGATGACATGGTCAAGGTCGTAGCCTGGTACGATAATGAGTGGGGATACAGGTATGTGAAGATAATTAAAAAAAAAAAAAAAGATGTATTTTCATGTTCTAATTTGTTGAGGTGATCGTAGTATCTCATTGGAGTGATATTGTGGTTTTGCAGCCAAAGAGTTGTAGATTTGGCAGATTTGGTAGCAAGCAAATGGCCAGGTGCAGCAGTAACTGGAAGTGGTGATCCATTAGAAGATTTTTGCGAGACAAACCCTGCTGATGAGGAATGCAAAGTTTATGAATAATTTACCTTGTTCCACCTTTATTTTTCCAAATTAAGTCGTTTAGGTGATTTTTAAGTTCAAGTCATTCGATGTGTTAGCGTCACTAGTATTGAATAATCTACGGACTAGGGGACAGAAAATTTGATGATTTATTGTTGATGAGATTATAATGGGATTTGGAATATCGAGAAGAACAATTCATAAAACTTCAGTGAGTTTCCAGAACAGAATCTTTTTGGTTGATGTCCTTCTGCTTCAATCCACAAACTTGCTAGTAGTTCTTGGTAAACAACATCATTTCATTTTCACCTCACAATTCCAACAACAGTAGTTTACCTAGTTCACTAGAAAAATCATCCTCTGTTTTGTTTGTTTTAAAGGCAGCGGGCATAACACAACATGAGGATGCCTGCTACTTCTTCTATTATTATTGATGCCTATATTATGGATGTTGTCCCGGCCAAAGGCTGTCAGAATAATACAACATGATTTGTTTCGGAGTGCAGTGATATAGAATCAGAGGATGGGGAGAGTCATTCTAAACTACGAAGTGCAGTGGAAGGTATCCGAAATATGTTGGTTCTTGCATTATTAGTAGATTTTTGTGCATAATTGGGGAGGGTTAATTTGAAATGAACCGGTGGCTGAAATAAAATCTGTGGGGAACATGAAGATGTGGATATTTTCAAAGATGCCTGTCTGTTGCAAAATTATTAAGCTTTGTTTTAATTATTACTCTTGACCCAACGGCGAATAGAGAGGCTGCAACTTTTGTTACTGTTTTTTTGCTCACTTAACTGCTGTTTTTTCTCTCCTTAATTAGTGGCAACATTCATAATGCTTAGCAGCTGTAAGAGCTCGAGGGCTCCAACTGCATAAAAGTAACCATACCATGACAATATGTGCTCATACGGACTCGACCAAGTCAAGAAAATAGACAACAACCTCATGTATATAACTGATTCCCACCTGACCAGATTCCCACCTAGACCAGCTAATATATACTCGAGCATATGCACATCTTTACTTAGAAGAAACTTTTGTAGCAGCACCAAACACTCAAACTTCTGAGCAGCTGAAGTACATTACAATGGCTCATTCATCTCATTTTTTCCTCATAATCATATTATTACTACCATTTTACTATGTTTCCGGTATCGGGATAAACTACGGTACCCTCGGAAACAACCTCCCTTCTCCAAAAAGAGTGGCTCAGCTACTTCAATCGACTCTCATAGACAAAGTTAAGATCTACGATACTAACTCACAGATCCTCGAGGCCTTCTCCAACACCGGCATTGATCTCATTGTGGCCGTGGAAAATATCCTCATCAAAAACATAAGCTCTGACATATCTGTGGCTGACGAATGGTTTTCATCCCGTGTCATGCCTTTCATTCCAGCCACTTCTGTCACCGCCATTGCTGTAGGTAACGAGTACTTATCCACTGCAGATGATGATGATAATGGCTTGGATCCCAAAGCACTAATCGAAGCCATGCAGAACATTCATGCAGTTCTATTAGCACGTGGTTTAGACCGAAAAATTAAGGTAACAACTCCGCATTCCATGGCTACTCTGGCTTCTTCTTTTCCTCCATCATATTCCACTTTTGCAACCACTCTCATGCCTATCATGACTGCCGTAGTAGGATTTTTAACCGATACAGGTGCACCTTTCATGATTAATGCGTATCCGTATTTTGCATATCGGGACAATCCTCGTACAGTTAATCTAGAGTATGCCTTACTAGGCAATTCAACCGGTGTGCATGACCCGAAGGGTTACATTTACAACAATATGTTGGATGCACAAATTGATGCAGTACATTCAGCCATTAATGCATTAGGATTTGGCAACCGGTCCATCGACATTATCGTCTCCGAATCCGGGTGGCCATCTAAAGGGGAGTCTAGTGAGACCGCGGCAACTCCACAAAATGCAAAGACATATAACACTAGATTGATTGAACGTGGTCAGTCCAGTAAAGGAACCCCCATGAGGCCCAAAGATAATGTACAAATATTTGTGTTTTCTTTGTTCAATGAGAACAAGAAAGAAGGGGTGGCTAGTGAGAGAAACTTTGGGATCTTTAATGGAGATGGATCTAAAGTTTATGATGTAGATTTACGCTGTGAATTTTGTAGTAATGGAGATAAGTTTGGGTTTGGAGAAAAAGTATCATCAGGTGTGGTGAGAGGACCATCAGTTTGGTGTGTAGCTAAGCCTCATGCAGATGAAAAGGTGGTTCAAGCTGTGTTGGATTTCTGTTGTGGGCCTGGTGGTGTGGACTGTCGAGAGATATATGAGAATGGGAGGTGTTTTGAGCCCAATAAGATTCATGCACATGCATCACACGCAATGAATACTTACTACCAAATGCATGGGAGGAACTACTGGAACTGTGATTTTAAAGGAACAGGACTTGTTACCTTCAGTGATCCAAGTAAGCAGTTCATCATTAATTATCATTTCTATTTTCTTTCACACTCACCACAATGTCTATGTACTTACGCAGCGTCAAAACCAGGATTTCATAAAAGTTGGGCCTCAAATAATTTAAGATATATAATTCTCGGAAATTGCTTTAGCACCCTCAATTCCTGGCAAGTACTTGCGTACAGAGTAGTGTGTATTGTATAATTTTAACATCTGGTTCAATATTGGTGTGATCAGGTTATGGGACATGCCGGTACTCGCAACAGTAAAGTCAGGGGAATCGACAGTGGAGACAGTTATGTAAGGAGTAAGGTATTCGACAGCTCTTCGGTAATCAGATGTACTCTGCTATGTATTTGCAGTAAATTAATGCATGGATCTGTAGGCTCACTGTAGGTCTACTAATTAAAAGAAAAAGTAGTAGTATCTATCACGGATTTGTAATTTGCGTACTCCATATGAAGAGGCTCTAGCCATAGACCCACACAGGTGGCCTACCCATTGCTCTAAAGATTCTTCAATCAATGTTGAATTTAGCTAAACGGAATTCGAATATTTGGTTTGGTTAGGACCGTAAATGAGGCAATGCACTCGCGAACGGCTCGGTGTTCGATTCGAAAAAAACTCGATTCAGGTTCGATTTGATTAATAAACGAGTCGATTTTGATCACGATTTTAAGGATCGATTTATAAATGAGCCGAACTTGATCATGGTAAAGTTTGACTCGATAGCTCGTGAACAAGTTCGATTAATGTGTTCGTGAATTGGTTCGTGAATAAGCTCGATAATTGAGCTCGTTAACATGCTTGATATACATGTTCATTAGTAGTTCATAAATAAATTTAATAAATTATCTCGTATATATAAATATATAAAATATATTTGATTATTATAATATACTCGAAACTCTCAATAATTGTACTTCATTAATTAGAATATTTTTTATGTTATGCTAGATATTATAATTTTTTATTATATAATTCTAACTAATATTTTTAATAATAATAACTCAGTTATTTGTTCGTGTAATTAGTATAACTAATATATTTTTGTCATAATATGTTATAAAACTAAATATTACATTATTTTAAGTGTTAAATATTAATAATGTATAAATTTGTTTATACTAGTTAAATATAAAAGGTATTAATATATCTTTATGGATTTGTAAAACAGAAAATTAAAATATATTTACAAATATGTAATTCAAAGACCCGAATGAATTATTTTAACAAACATATATAATAATAGTTTTTTTTTCAAATGTACTTCGAATTTATGAAATATCAGTATGTTAACACTCGGAGATAATATTGTAAATGTATAATTTATGTCAATATTTACATATAAAATTGTAAATTTTATGTAAGAAGATAATGTATCAATATGATGACCATAACGGTTATTAATATTTTAAATTTACAATATATAAATTTAATTAAACTTATATTATTTTGTAAGATGATCGGTAATCTTTTTATAATTTACAAAAAATTAATCAACTTTTGAGTAGATTAAAAACTTCTCCTGAAACATAAATTTATATATTTAGTTTTCGATCTTTTTAATTTTGTTAATTTTAATATTTGATTTTTGTATGCAAAAATGGCAAACAATCTACGAGTTGTTCACAAATGAGTCCATGAATTGTGTTCACGAGCAATGTTTATGATTTATTCGTGAGCAAAATTTCGTGAACAAACTCGTGAGTAAATTAGTGAGTTGTTCGTGAGCAAAAATTCGTGAGAAAATTTACGAAAATTCATGAGTTGTTCGCGAACCTTTCGTGAACTTTTTTCCTTAACAAATTGAACTCAAACACATTTTTTGGCTCCATTCAAGCTCAAGTTCGAGAAAATTTTAACAAAGGATACATGATCATTCTAGAATTCATTTTGACTCGACTCATTTATATCCCTAGCTCCCATAAAATCCAACTTTTTTTGTTTAGGGACATGCTCTAAAGTCGCTCAATCAAATGTTTTTGTCACCTTGTCATCCCTTTCTTTTTTCCTTTTCAGAAAGCTACTGCCCTTTCTTTAGAGCTGCAGTGGTGCACATGGGTAGGGTCAGCTGATCAATCAAACATTCAAACCCAATTCATTTTTATTTTTGGGCTGATTTGTTAAATTCTATTTTCCAGATTTTAAGTTTGCGAATAATTTCCCAAAATAAAACATGACAGAGAATACAACTAATTAAACCAAACTCAATGGTATTCTAAAAATGGTCCGATTTTTCAAAAATTGTCGATATATTATTAGAAAAATATATTATTAGAAAAGTATTTGATCGATTTGATTTTAAAATCTGATTTATTGCTATGAAATATTTTTGAATGATATATTATTTATATTCTTATATACAGTAAGCGTAAGAGAGATCTTATCTATACTTTTGTTCACTGTATTACCAAAATAATCTCAACCGTCAAATCTAATATTTTTTTAAAATTGACGATCAAAATTATGTCATATTAAAAAGAAAATTATAATCTAAAAAAGATATAATTAAAAAAGGTTGTATTTGAATTTAATTTTAAAAAGAAAATTAAAATATGAAAATGATATAATTAAAAAAGAATACAATTGACTTTTATCTATTTATTTATTAATATTGAAAAAAGTTGATTTTTACTATTTTTACTATATCTCGAGATCCATAAATCAGATTTGAATGATTTTACAGTCCACGCAAAACTCAAAAAGTTATCTTTAATTTAGTGATGATTTAACAATTATTATCGAAATGGAAACACTTAAAATCTCAAGAGAAAATATAATTAGGAATTTTTACATTAATTCTATTCAGTGTAAAAGACCTACGTTTGATAATCGTATTCCATGTAGAAAACCAAATTTTACATGATTCAAATTATTGACATACACTTTTTTGTTTTCAATATAAATACATTTTTTAGTTTACATTTTAAAATATAAATATTTATTATGCTAGATCCAACGTTTTTCATCTATTTATTTTATGATCTAACGGTTCTTATTTATTTTGTCGTACTGAAGACCAGATTACCGACTACCAAAGTTTTGGTGAAAATCGATTTTACAATTATTATTAAAACAATATTTGGTTATTAGTAGAACTATTCAAATAATAAAAGGGTATTTTGATTATCAAAACGAAATATAAGTTGATTTCATAAATCGTATAGAATTTTCAACGTAAAAAACCGTCAATTTTTTTCTCTTTTATTTCTGCATAGTTTTAATTGAAAAATAATTGTTAAATCATCACTAAATTAAAGATCATTTTGTTAATTTCATGTGGGCTGTAAAATCGCCCAAATCAAATTTTAAGAATTCAATATAGAGCACAAATATTAAATTCAATGTGCATATATATATATATATATATATATATATATATATATATATATATATATATATATATATATATATATATTAAAAAATTATAATTGTAGATATTAACAAAGAATCCGTGCGTTGCACGGGGTATAAGATAGTATTATAAATTAGATTAATTTATTAAATATTGTTAAAATATTAATATTTATCCGATTTTTGTTCCGACTTATCATTCCGATAAATCCCAATTTACTGATAAATCGCTATTAGGTACCTAAACCGATTTGTAACCTGACAATTCATTCGTTTCATATACTTTCGTGTCGTGTACTTTCGTATTTCAATTCGTGTACATAATGCCAAATCCAAAACCGACCAGTTAAGGATTCGTTTCGTGTTCGTGTACCTTCATTTCGCGTACATTTCGTGTCGTGCTTCGTGTAATTTTTGAATTAAAATAAAAATATTTAAATATTAAATTTTTATTAGTCGAGTTTAAGTCAATATGTCTTAAAGAATCAAGTGTGCTCTAATCTTGTGAAAATAAAAGTTTGAAACTATTTTGTATTTATCTTTTGTAAAAATTATGTATATAATATTATTTTAAAATATGCATTCATATAATATTAATAAAATTATTTAAATATTTATTTATTTCGTGTATTTTCGTTTCGTGTCGTGTACCCAAGGCTAAACCCAAAATCGACACTAAATTCATCCATGTAATTTTGTGTCCGTGTACCGTAAAGGTCAACTCAAACCCGTAATTTTCGTATCGTTTTCATATCATATTTTTGTGTCGTGTACGAAATTATCGACTCTACCGATTTGTTCCGATTTTCGAAATTTACAATCGTGCAAGTTAGACATAAACTTAGCACAGGTTAGTACTATGAAATATTTTCACATTCGTAAATTCATAAAAGGATGTTTTTAAATTACAAATATCAATTAATGTGAAAGTTGATGAAGGAATTTATATTACAAATTGTCAAACATTATTAATTATCACAATAAAATAGTTTTTTTTATTTTAGCATATTTCAGTTTGAAATTTTTATCAATTTAAAAAAACAGATATTGGGGCATTACTTTAAAAAGATTCCATGCACGCAACACCCTACAACTAAAGCAACTCGTCAGGATTCAGAAATAGCCTTGCTCATTTGTGCACGCGGAAGAACACTAGCGAAGTCATGGGCCAATTGTTTAATTTAAGAAATGGGCTTAATAGAAAAAGAAAACAACGGACCCGATGGGAAAGTGTTTTAGGTGTGTGACCCTATATATTACGTACGTACAACAATCTGATCCAAAATTAGGGGTGATCATAAATCGTATTAAATTGCAAAAATCGTTCGTACCGTACCAATTCGTACCATACTGCGCGGTTTTTTTTGGTGGTGCGGTTGCGGTTTCAAAATTTCACAAACCGTGCGGTGCGGTGTGGGTTGCGATTTAAATTTTCTGATACGCGGTTCAAACCGCACCACACCGTAATATTTAATATAATATATAATTATATATACATATATATATATATATATATATATATATATAAGTATGTACTCCCTCTGTCCCTACAGGAACTTTACATGGGGTTTTAGCACAAAGACCAAGGAAAATAAATGAATAGTGGGTGTAATAGTGTATTTTATTGTTAAAATAAGTGAAGTAGTGGGTGTAATAGTGATTTTATTATTAAAATAAGTGAAGTAGTGGGTGTAATAGTGTAAAGTGTTGAAAAAGTGTAGTGAAGTAGTGGATTTAATAATGTATTTTATTATTAAAAGTTATTATTTTTAGTAATGTAAAGAATTGGTGGGACGTCCCAAAAATGAAAGTGTAAAGAAATGGGAAGGACATGGGAAGTATCAATTTATATTGTATAGGCCCATCAGATCAGGCCATTAAAATTTACTTATGTATAGCCCAATACTCTAACTACTAACCAGGTTAATACTGAATCAGCTCAGGGCTTAGACGCAATCGAAGTATCGAACAAAACCTCCCTTCAGGCTTCATCTGAATCTAATCGAAGTATTTGAAAGGTAATTGTTAGATTATTTTCTTTATCAATTGTTACTTGTTAGATTTCTCTTATCGTTATATAATCAGTATTCAGTAGTTATTTTTTTTACTTGTTTTAGATGGAGATAGAACAAAGCTCAGAGTATGTTACTCCACTGACCTCTATGAGTCAAAATCAAACACAAGGTACACAAGTTGAACCCATCGAGAAGCCACCTTCATCACAAACACGAAAAGAAAAGTTGTCGCAGGTATCTTCTAAAAAATCAAGTGATGTTTGGGACCATTTTACGATCGATGAATCTGATCCAACTAATGTGAGAGCTATTTGTAATTATTGTGATAAGAACTATGCTGGTGGTACTAGGAAACATGGCACTAGCACTGTTAGGTATCATTTGGTAAATCAATGTCCGAAATATCCATATAGAGTAGTGGATAAAAAACAGAAAATTTTGTGCTTTCAAAAAACAAGTAAATTTGGGTTTGAAAATGTTGGTGGTTCAAGTAGAAATTCGGTTGCTGTGTGATTTATCCAATCTGATTGTACGGCTGCTTGTGCTAAAATGATTATTATAGATGAATTTTCCTTTCGATTTGTTGAGCAGGAAGGGTTCAGGTTATTTTGTAGTGTTGCTTGTCCTAGATTTATTATTCCTTCACGTCATACAATTGCTAGGGATATTAATAATTCCAAGAAGTCAAAATTAAGGGATTATTTGGTTAGAAATTCACAAAGAGTTTCGTTGACAAGTGACACTTGGACTTCAATTCAAAATGTTTGTTATCATGTATTGACATCACACTTTATTAATAATGAGTGGAAAATGCACAAGAGAATTCTGAATTTTTGTCAAATTGCTAATTACAAAGGAGAGACCATAGGAAAAGCAATTGAAGCATGTTTAAAAGGTTGGCGTATTGATAAAATATTTACGATTACTCTTGACAACGCAGCCTCTAATGATGTGGCTGTTAATCACATTAAGAAAAGGTTGCAGATCTGGAAAACAGCCATTTGTGATAGGGATTTTTTGCATATGAGGTGTTCAGCTCATATCCTTAATTTAGTTGTAACTAATGGATTAAAGGATATTGATGATTCTATTGCAACGGTTCGTAATGCGATAAGGTATGTCTGAGCTTCTCCTTCTATATGGGCAAGATTTCAAAGTTGTGTGAAAAATACTTCCAAAGAAGAAAAGGCTTTAGTTTCTTTGGATGTACAAACAAGATGGAATTCTACTTATTTAATGTTGGATAGCGCATTAAAATATGTTGATGGCTTCAATTTGTTAGAAGAAGAAGATGAGATCTATATGCAATATTTTATTGATAGAGATAAGAATGGAAAGAGTTTGATAGGGCCACCAAATTCAAAAGATTGGGAAAATTGTGTCTCTTTCTGCAGATTTTTAAAAGTATTTTATGAGGCTACTTTTAAATTCAGTGCTTCCTTATTTGTCACTTCTAATTCTTACTTTCATGAAGTGTGTGCTGTGCGTGGAAAGATTCTGAAGTGGTGTTCAAGTGACAAATTATTTTTGAAGGATATGACCGTAAAGATGAAACTGAAATTCGACAAGTATTGGGGCAATATTGAAAAGCAAAATATGTTGCTTTATGTGGCAGTGGTATTGGATCCAAGGTATAAACTAAAGTTTGTAACGTGCTGCTTGAGGAAATTATATAGCGAGGATAAAGTTAATGCTATAATGTCTTCTTTG
This sequence comes from Saposhnikovia divaricata, assembly GCA_036435485.1. NCBI lineage: Eukaryota > Viridiplantae > Streptophyta > Magnoliopsida > Apiales > Apiaceae > Saposhnikovia > Saposhnikovia divaricata. The sequence goes on from CM071598.1 coordinate 67,572,591, forward strand.
AAGAGTTGTTTGTCAAATTTGATGACCCACTATTCTAATGAACTCAAGTTAAAAAGTCCAGAAGATGTCACTACTCAAGGCGGATTAACTAATCAGGACAAGAGCACAATGATAGATTTAGACGATGAAGATTCCCTTAATTTGTTTGAATCTCAATTTGATAAAGAATGTGATGAAGATGATGCCTTGGATACAAAAAACGAGCTTGATAGGTACCTGATGGAGCGTAATGAGGATAGGAAAAATAAGGATTTTGATATCTTGGTATGGTGGAAAATGAGTTCATCTAAATATCCTATATTAACAGAGATGGCTCGTGATGTTCTTGCTATTGAAGTATCGACCGTAGCTTCTGAATCAGCTTTCAGCACTGGAGGAAGGGTGCTTGTTTCCTTTCGGATTTCTTTAAATCCTGTCATGGTACAAGCTCTAATCTGTTGTCAAAACTGGCTAAGATCATCCTCGCTACCGCTGGATATGGGATCAGTGCTGGAAGATATTGACACCTATCAGTCATATGCTTTTGGTACAAGCTCTTAATCTGTTGTCAAAATGATGAAAATTCCTTTTATTTGTTTGAATCTGAATTCATATGCTTCTCTTTTATTTTATAGATGGCTCAGGCGTATTCGAAGTTGTGGACGGTAACTTTTATTATGTACTCACTTTATGTGCAAAATCATTTTGCTGGATTGTTTAGTATATAGAGAAAGTTGTTTGCTTAATCGTCATTATTCATGAATATATGACAGATTAAATTAAAAAGAATGCTTGTCATTAGAAAGTGGTAACAGCAAATCATGATTAGCCTAATTAAGGTACTTTTTTATGTTTCAGTTTAGTATAATTTACCCACAACACAAACCTTATATTCATTTATCAATATACTATTCATGTGTTATGGTACTATTTTGTTAGTAAAGAATTCTAAGTTGCAAAGTTTTAAGAATTTTACAAAATATATATGGCACCTTGTGTACGTGTTTCTTATTTGATACATGGTATAAATCAAGCTTATGGTCTACTATTGAACGTAAGATGTGTTTACATATGGGTAAAGAGAATCTATCTGACACGGTAGAAAATTTCTCTACCAATGCAACTTAAAATCATGTATTTATCAATTTTTTGTAAATCTAACCATACTGATGAAAATTTTATGCAAAAATAAGTAGGTGTGCAAAATTTTATAAATTTTATCCTTTAAGAATACCTTTAATTTAACATGATATTTTATATATGATTTACAATATGAATGTAACGGCTCAGATTTTATATCATTTTTTGATTAAAAATTGCATCATATATAAAATCAATTTCTATGTAATTTTGTGTACCCAATAATTTTTGCTTAATCTTTTAATCTGTACGATTGAATTTTCGTAAAAATTATTGAAAATATGAATTTGAAGCCGCATAGGTAGAAAATTTTTCTATCGTGTCAGGTAGATTCTCTTTACCCTTTTCATATTTTATAGCCATTTATGTCATCTATTTGTTACTATTCTTTTAGTATTTAATAATTAAATTGGTCACTAATTTATTATTAATGTCAGTAATCAGTGTTGCAGATTTCGGAAATCGGAATTATTCGGTTGAGGTACCGATTTACGATTTATCGGGTGATTCGGTTGAAAAATCGACGATTTTTTAAAAATCGGCCGAATCGGTTCCAAAATTTTGACAGATTTATCGGCGATTTTTCAGAAATCGGCCGATTTTTATAATAATGCCAGTAACTAGGTCTTACTTGTGTTATTATTTTGAGTCCGCAACGTGTACAAAGATGTAGTACTAGTTGTTTTAATATATTAATATTATAGACTATTGGAATACATCTAATTATATTACTGGATCGAATTCAAATGCATTCGGTAATTATTCATATTATATCCTTATATATAATAAGCATAAGAGGGATCTTATCCAAATTTTTGGTCTAGTCACTGTACTACCAAAAGCATATGATCCGTTGGATTAAAAATAGACGATCAAGATTAGATCACATTAAAAATAAAATTATAATCTAAAAAGGATATAATTAGAAAAGGTTCTATTAGAAGTGAATTTTAAAAAGAAAATTATAATCTAAAAAGGATATAACTAAAAATGGTTGTATTAATATTGAATTTTTAAAAAAAATTATAATCTAAAAAGGATATGATTAAAAAATGTTGATTAGAATTGAATTTTATTTATTTTTTTATTAGCATTTAAAAGAATTCATATTTATTATTTGGATTCTATCTTGAGATCTATAAATCAGATTTGGATGATTTTACAATCTACGTGAACCTCATTAAATTATCTTTAATTTAGTGATGATTTTATAATTATTATTCAAATGAAAATACTCAGAATCTCAAGAGAAAATATAATTATGAATTTTTACATTAATCCTATTCAATGTAGAAGTCCTACATTGATAATGATATTCAATATAGAAAACCTAATTATATATGATTTAAATCATTGACATATACATTTTCGTATTACAATATAAATACACTTTTTAGTTTATAACATATTAAAATATAAAATATTTTTTTATGCTAGATCCAATTATTTTCATCAATATATTTTATGATCTTTGTCGTACTGAGGACAAGACTACCGATTATCAAAGTTTTGGACAAAATCCCTCTTACACTTATTAAAATTGTATTTGGTTGTTAGTAGAATTATTTTCAAATAATTACAAGGGTATTTTGATAATCAAAACGAATTATAAGTAGAATTCATAAATCAAATTGAATTTTCAGCGTAAAAAATCGTCAATTTCTTCTCTTCTTTGTTTATGCGTAGATTTAATTAGAAAAAAAAAATTAGTAAACCATCACTAAATTAAATATTATTTTGTTAATATCACGTGAGTTGTAATCGTCCAAATCAAATTTTAAAAATTTAAGATAGAGTACAAATATTAAATCGAACGTGTAAAATTTTATATATATCAATTTTTTAAGGATATTTACCAAAAATACTACTTTTTTAAGTTTTTTTTTTTTTTTGCGATTTTACCATCTTCTCAAAATATTTGCAAAATACGGAGGTTGCATTCAATTGCATATGCAGCCTTATATGCAACTAAAAACTATAACTTGAATTTCCATTTTTTTGCTGCTACGCAGCCCTTATATACAGCTATAAAAAAAGGAAATTCAATTTTCAGTTTTCAGTTGCATATGCAATCACATTTGCAACTGAATACAATCTACTACGCAGCCACATATGCAAATTCAACTTCCAGTTGCACATAAGGTTGCATGTGCAACCTCCGTATTTTTGCAAATATTTTTTGGTATTTTAGCAAATAATTTGGTATTTTCGAAAATATTTTTTTTGAAAAAATATTTTTGCAAAAAAGTTTTTGGGTTTGGATATTTATGAAAACCCCCATTTTTTTAATAATAATTTGATATATAAATTAATAACATATAAAATTTTAAAAATTATATAATTATAGATATTAAAAAAAGAGCCGTGTGTTGCAAGGGTTATAAGCTAGTATATAATAATTATGTTAAGCTGGTATGTATATGTATATATATAAACCAAAAAGAATGAATTTTTAATAACAAAGTTATATTTTTGTAAATAGATCGGGAGCCGAGGGTGTAGCGGATTGTTTGCGAATTTAATAGTATTTGAGTTTACTATCTTCGAGGTACGGATTTTCTTCCCCTTTTATTCAACGCTACTCATTTTAGGATTAGTTATATTAAATCTGTTTTGTCCTCAAATATATTCACTTGGTTGTAATTGTTTTGACTGTTCTGATTTTGGAAAATGTTTTGACTCGTTGTCTTTGGAAAGTGATTTTTATATCTATTTTGAAATATTTAAATATTTATTTTTGTGACGTTCTGAAATTTTGCAAATTATATATTTGTTGGAAATGTTCAATTATTTGTCTAATGTGATTTCGAAGATTTTGCAAAGTATTTTATTTGAACTCTTAGCGATATAGGGTATACCGAGTTAACCAGCTGTAGGGGTACTATAGCCATGTCATTGCGGCACCAGTGATATGACACTTTCGTGGTAGTGTGATTGGTCACGACGTATCCTTATGATAGCTCAGGTGGCTGATAGTTCAGGTGGCGAGATTTTGCGCATTTTGATATTTATTTCAGGATACGTGGGTGAACCAAGAGTTTAATTGTTTTAAGAATTTTACAAAATATATATGGCACCTTGTGTACGTGTTTCTTATTTGATACATGGTATAAAACAAGCTTATGGTCTACTATTGAACTTAAGATGTGTTTACATATTTTATAGCCATTTATGTCATATATTTTTTACTATTCTTTTAGTATTTAATAATTAAATTGGTCACTAATCAATATATATTATAATAGTGCGATAAGAAAGTCCCTTTAAAGTTGAAAGGGAAATTCTATAGAGCGGCTATCCGTCCTGCGATGTTGTATTGTTCAGAGTGTTGGGCGGAGAAGAAGGCTCTCGTTAGCAAGTTGGAAGGGGCGGAAATGAGGATGTTGCGGTGGGCATGTGGGCGCACGATGGTGGACAGAATCCCGAATTCGGTGTTTAGGAGCGAGCTTGAAGTGGTGCCTTTTTCTGCGAAAGTTAGGGAAGGTAGGTTGAGATGGTTCGGCCACGTTCGGAGGAGACTGGCTGAAGCCCCAGTAAGGAGGGTCGATAGTCTGGCGGTTGTTGGGGCGAGGAGGAGAGGCAGACCGAGGAGGTCGTGGGAAGAACAGATCCGGATGGACTTGAAGGCCTTAGACCTAAATGAGACCATGCTCGCGGATAGGTGTTCTTGGAGGCGGCATATCAGAGTGGTGGATTCCCTTTTAGGATGTGGCTCTGTTGTCGAGAGCCTCAGAGTTGCCTTGTCTCGGTTAGCGATTTTTTAGTAGTGCGGCTTTAACGTTCTTACCTTTCGTTTTGAGTGTCTTCTGTTCTCTGGTTTTGCAGGTGCAGGGAGCTTGCCTCGGTGTTATCTCTGTGCGGGATTATCCGTACCATTAGAGGACATCAAGCTAGGAGTATCATAATAGGTAAGCCCCATGTGGAGAACGCCATGGGCCTCAGGTATGTCTGTGTCCATTTCCGTTTCTTTTCCGTTATATTTACCACACTATATGTATGTTGTGCACTCAGCCGAGGGTCTTCACGGAAACAGCCTCCCCGCTCCAAAAGTGGGGGTATGGTCTGCGTACATCCTACCCTCCCCAGACCCTGCTCTGAGCGGGATATACTGGGTATGTTTGGTTTGGTTTGGTTTGGTTTATGAGAGGCTTGCACTCAGAAGCTTCAAAATACTTTTTTTGAAAAGGATATGATTAAAAAATGTTGATTAGATTTGAATTTTATTTATTTTTTATTAGCATTTAAAAGAATTCATATTTATTATTTGGATTCTATCTTGAGATCTATAAATCAGATTTGGATGATTTTACAATCCACGTGAACCTCATTAAATTATCTTTAATTTAGTGATGATTTTATAATTATTATTCAAATGAAAATACTCAGAATCTCAAGAGAAAATATAATTATGAATTTTTACATTAATCCTATTCAATGTAGAAGTCCTACATTGATAATGATATTCAATATAGAAAACCTAATTATATATGATTTAAATCATTGACATATACATTTTCGTATTACAATATAAATACACTTTTTAGTTTATAACATATTAAAATATAAAATATTTTTTTATGCTAGATCCAATTATTTTCATCAATTTATTTTATGATCTTTGTCGGACTGAGGACCAGACTACCGATTATCAAAGTTTTGGACAAAATCCCTCTTACACTTATTAAAATTGTATTTGGTTGTTAGTAGAATTATTTTCAAATAATTACAAGGGTATTTTGATAATCAAAACGAATTATAAGTAGAATTCATAAATCAAATTGAATTTTCAGCGTAAAAAATCGTCAATTTCTTCTCTTCTTTGTTTATGCGTAGATTTAATTAGAAAAAAAAAATCAGTAAACCATCACTAAATTAAATATTATTTTGTTAATATCACGTGAGTTGTAATCGTCCAAATCAAATTTTAAAAATTTAAGACAGAGTACAAATATTAAATCGAACGTGTAAAATTTTATATATATCAATTTTTTAAGGATATTTACCAAAAATACTACTTTTTTAAGTTTTTTTTTTTTTTTTTTGCGATTTTACCATCTTCTCAAAATATTTGCAAAATACGGAGGTTGCATTCTATTGCATATGCAGCCTTATATGCAACTAAAAACTATAACTTGAATTTCCATTTTTTTGCTGCTACGCAGCCCTTATATACAGCTATAAAAAAAGGAAATTCAATTTTTAGTTTTCAGTTGCATATAAGATTGCATATGCAATCACATTTGCAACTGAATACAATCTACTGCGCAGCCACATATGCAAATTCAACTTCCAGTTGCACATAAGGTTGCATGTGCAACCTCCGTATTTTTGCAAATATTTTGGTATTTTGGCAAATAATTTGGTATTTTCGCAAATATTTTTTTTGAAAAAATATTTTTGCAAAAAAGTTTTTGGGTTTGGATATTTATGAAAACCCCCATTTTTTTAATAATAATTTGATATATAAATTAATAACATATAAAATTTTAAAAATTATATAATTATAGATATTAAAAAAGAGCCGTGTGTTGCAAGGGTTATAAGCTAGTATATAATAATTATGTTAAGCTGGTATGTATATGTATATATATAAACCAAAAAGAATGAATTTTTAATAACAAAGTTATATTTTTGTAAATAGATCGGGAGCCGAGGGTGTAGCGGATTGTTTGCGAATTTAATAGTATTTGAGTTTACTATCTTCGAGGTACGGATTTTCTTCCCCTTTTATTCAACGCTACTCATTTTAGGATTAGTTATATTAAATCTGTTTTGTCCTCAAATATATTCACTTGGTTGTAATTGTTTTGACTGTTCTGATTTTGGAAAATGTTTTGACTCGTTGTCTTTGGAAAGTGATTTTTATATCTATTTTGAAATATTTAAATATTTATTTTTGTGACTTTCTGAAATTTTGCAAATTATATATTTGTTGGAAATGTTCAATTATTTGTCTAATGTGATTTCGAAGATTTTGCAAAGTATTTTATTTGAACTCTTAGCGATATAGGGTATACCGAGTTAACCAGCTGTAGGGGTACTATAGCCATGTCATTGCGGCACCAGTGATATGACACTTTCGTGGTAGTGTGATTGGTCACGGCGTATCCTTATGATAGCTCAGGTGGCTGATAGTTCAGGTGGCGAGATTTTGCACATTTTGATATTTATTTCAGGATACGTGGGTGAACCAAGAGTTTAATTGTTTTAAGAATTTTACAAAATATATATGGCACCTTGTGTACGTGTTTCTTATTTGATACATGGTATAAAACAAGCTTATGGTCTACTATTGAACTTAAGATGTGTTTACATATTTTATAGCCATTTATGTCATATATTTTTTACTATTCTTTTAGTATTTAATAATTAAATTGGTCACTAATCTATATATATTATAATAGCAGGAGACATGAGAGGCTTGCACTCAGAAGCTTCAAAATACTTTTTTTGAAAAGGATATGATTAAAAAATGTTGATTAGATTTGAATTTTTTTTATTTTTTTTATTAGCATTTAAAAGAATTCATATTTATTATTTGGATTCTATCTTGAGATCTATAAATCAGATTTGGATGATTTTACAATCCACGTGAACCTCATTAAATTATCTTTAATTTAGTGATGATTTTATAATTATTATTCAAATGAAAATACTCAGAATCTCAAGAGAAAATATAATTATGAATTTTTACATTAATCCTATTCAATGTAGAAGTCCTACATTGATAATGATATTCAATATAGAAAACCTAATTATATATGATTTAAATCATTGACATATACATTTTCGTATTACAATATAAATACACTTTTTAGTTTATAACATATTAAAATATAAAATATTTTTTTATGCTAGATCCAATTATTTTCATCAATTTATTTTATGATCTTTGTCGTAGTGAGGACCAAACTACCGATTATCAAAATTTTGGACAAAATCCCTCTTACACTTATTAAAATTGTATTTGGTTGTTAGTAGAATTATTTTTAAATAATTACAAGGGTATTTTGATAATCAAAATGAATTATAAGTAGAATTCATAAATCAAATTGAATTTTCAGCGTAAAAAATCGTCAATTTCTTCTCTTCTTTGTTTCTGCGTAGATTTAATTAGAAAAAAAAAATCAGTAAACCATCACTAAATTAAATATTATTTTGTTAATATCACGTGAGTTGTAATCGTCCAAATCAAATTTTAAAAATTTAAGACAGAGTACAAATATTAAATCGAACGTGTAAAATTTTATATATATCAATTTTTTAAGGATATTTACCAAAAATACTACTTTTTTAAGTTTTTTTTTTCGATTTTACCATCTTCTCAAAATATTTGCAAAATACGGAGGTTGAATTCAATTGCATATGCAGCCTTATATGCAACTAAAAACTATAACTTGAATTTCCATTTTTTTGCTGCTACGCAGCCCTTATATACAGCTATAAAAAAAGGAAATTCAATTTTTAGTTTTCAGTTGCATATAAGATTGCATATGCAATCACATTTGCAACTGAATACAATCTACTGCGCAGCCACATATGCAAATTCAACTTCCAGTTGCACATAAGGTTGCATGTGCAACCTCCGTATTTTTGCAAATATTTTGGTATTTTGGCAAATAATTTGGTATTTTCGCAAATATTTTTTTTGAAAAAATATTTTTGCAAAAAGGTTTTTGGGTTTGGATATTTATGAAAACCCCCATTTTTTTAATAATAATTTGATATATAAATTAATAACATATAAAATTTTAAAAATTATATAATTATAGATATTAAAAAAAGAGCCGTGTGTTGCAAGGGTTATAAGCTAGTATATAATAATTATGTTAAGCTGGTATGTATATGTATATATATAAACCAAAAAGAATGAATTTTTAATAACAAAGTTATATTTTTGTAAATAGATCGGGAGCCGAGGGTGTAGCGGATTGTTTGCGAATTTAATAGTATTTGAGTTTACTATCTTCGAGGTACGGATTTTCTTCCCCTTTTATTCAACGCTACTCATTTTAGGATTAGTTATATTAAATCTGTTTTGTCCTCAAATATATTCACTTGGTTGTAATTGTTTTGACTGTTCTGATTTTGGAAAATGTTTTGACTCGTTGTCTTTGGAAAGTGATTTTTATATCTATTTTGAAATATTTAAATATTTATTTTTGTGACGTTCTGAAATTTTGCAAATTATATATTTGTTGGAAATGTTCAATTATTTGTCTAATGTGATTTCGAAGATTTTGCAAAGTATTTTATTTGAACTCTTAGCGATATAGGGTATACCGAGTTAACCAGCTGTAGGGGTACTATAGCCATGTCATTGCGGCACCAGTGATATGACACTTTCGTGGTAGTGTGATTGGTCACGACGTATCCTTATGATAGCTCAGGTGGCTGATAGTTCAGGTGGCGAGATTTTGCGCATTTTGATATTTATTTCAGGATACGTGGGTGAACCAAGAGTTTAATTGTTTTAAGAATTTTACAAAATATATATGGCACCTTGTGTACGTGTTTCTTATTTGATACATGGTATAAAACAAGCTTATGGTCTACTATTGAACTTAAGATGTGTTTACATATTTTATAGCCATTTATGTCATATATTTTTTACTATTCTTTTAGTATTTAATAATTAAATTGGTCACTAATCTATATATATTATAATAGTGCGATAAGAAAGTCCCTTTAAAGTTGAAAGGGAAATTCTATAGAGCGGCTATCCGTCCTGCGATGTTGTATTGTTCAGAGTGTTGGGCGGAGAAGAAGACTCTCGTTAGCAAGTTGGAAGGGGCGGAAATGAGGATGTTGCGGTGGGCATGTGGGCGCACGATGGTGGACAGAATCCCGAATTCGGTGTTTAGGAGCGAGCTTGAAGTGGTGCCTTTTTCTGCGAAAGTTAGGGAAGGTAGGTTGAGATGGTTCGGCCACGTTCGGAGGAGACTGGCTGAAGCCCCAGTAAGGAGGGTCGAGAGTCTGGCGGTTGTTGGGGCGAGGAGGAGAGGCAGACCGAGGAGGTCGTGGGAAGAACAGATCCGGATGGACTTGAAGGCCTTAGACCTAAATGAGACCATGCTCGCGGATAGGTGTTCTTGGAGGCGGCATATCAGAGTGGTGGATTCCCTTTTAGGATGTGGCTCTGTTGTCGAGAGCCTCAGAGTTGCCTTGTCTCGGTTAGCGATTTTTTAGTAGTGCGGCTTTAACGTTCTTACCTTTCGTTTTGAGTGTCTTCTGTTCTCTGGTTTTGCAGGTGCAGGGAGCTTGCCTCGGTGTTATCTCTGTGCGGGATTATCCGTACCATTAGAGGACATCAAGCTAGGAGTATCATAATAGGTAAGCCCCATGTGGAGAACGCCATGGGCCTCAGGTATGTCTGTGTCCATTTCCGTTTCTTTTCCGTTATATTTACCACACTATATGTATGTTGTGCACTCAGCCGAGGGTCTTCACGGAAACAGCCTCCCCGCTCCAAAAGTGGGGGTATGGTCTGCGTACATCCTACCCTCCCCAGACCCTGCTCTGAGCGGGATATACTGGGTATGTTTGGTTTGGTTTGGTTTGGTTTATGAGAGGCTTGCACTCAGAAGCTTCAAAATACTTTTTTTGAAAAGGATATGATTAAAAAATGTTGATTAGATTTGAATTTTATTTATTTTTTTATTAGCATTTAAAAGAATTCATATTTATTATTTGGATTCTATCTTGAGATCTATAAATCAGATTTGGATGATTTTACAATCCACGTGAACCTCATTAAATTATCTTTAATTTAGTGATGATTTTATAATTATTATTCAAATGAAAATACTCAGAATCTCAAGAGAAAATATAATTATGAATTTTTACATTAATCCTATTCAATGTAGAAGTCCTACATTGATAATGATATTCAATATAGAAAACCTAATTATATATGATTTAAATCATTGACATATACATTTTCGTATTACAATATAAATACACTTTTTAGTTTATAACATATTAAAATATAAAATATTTTTTTATGCTAGATCCAATTATTTTCATCAATTTATTTTATGATCTTTGTCGGACTGAGGACCAGACTACCGATTATCAAAGTTTTGGACAAAATCCCTCTTACACTTATTAAAATTGTATTTGGTTGTTAGTAGAATTATTTTCAAATAATTACAAGGGTATTTTGATAATCAAAACGAATTATAAGTAGAATTCATAAATCAAATTGAATTTTCAGCGTAAAAAATCGTCAATTTCTTCTCTTCTTTGTTTCTGCGTAGATTTAATTAGAAAAAAAAAATCAGTAAACCATCACTAAATTAAATATTATTTTGTTAATATCACGTGAGTTGTAATCGTCCAAATCAAATTTTAAAAATTTAAGACAGAGGACAAATATTAAATCGAACGTGTAAAATTTTATATATATCAATTTTTTAAGGATATTTACCAAAAATACTACTTTTTTAAGTTTTTTTTTTTTTTTTTTGCGATTTTACCATCTTCTCAAAATATTTGCAAAATACGGAGGTTGCATTCAATTGCATATGCAGCCTTATATGCAACTAAAAACTATAACTTGAATTTCCATTTTTTTGCTGCTACGCAGCCCTTATATACAGCTATAAAAAAAGGAAATTCAATTTTCAGTTTTCAGTTGCATATAAGATTGCATATGCAATCACATTTGCAACTGAATACAATCTACTGCGCAGCCACATATGCAAATTCAACTTCCAGTTGCACATAAGGTTGCATGTGCAACCTCCGTATTTTTGCAAATATTTTGGTATTTTGGCAAATAATTTGGTATTTTCGCAAATATTTTTTTTGAAAAAATATTTTTGCAAAAAAGTTTTTGGGTTTGGATATTTATGAAAACCCCCATTTTTTTAATAATAATTTGATATATAAATTAATAACATATAAAATTTTAAAAATTATATAATTATAGATATTAAAAAAAGAGCCGTGTGTTGCAAGGGTTATAAGCTAGTATATAATAATTATGTTAAGCTGGTATGTATATGTATATATATAAACCAAAAAGAATGAATTTTTAATAACAAAGTTATATTTTTGTAAATAGATCGGGAGCCGAGGGTGTAGCGGATTGTTTGCGAATTTAATAGTATTTGAGTTTACTATCTTCGAGGTACGGATTTTCTTCCCCTTTTATTCAACGCTACTCATTTTAGGATTAGTTATATTAAATCTGTTTTGTCCTCAAATATATTCACTTGGTTGTAATTGTTTTGACTGTTCTGATTTTGGAAAATGTTTTGACTCGTTGTCTTTGGAAAGTGATTTTTATATCTATTTTGAAATATTTGAATATTTATTTTTGTGACTTTCTGAAATTTTGCAAATTATATATTTGTTGGAAATGTTCAATTATTTGTCTAATGTGATTTCGAAGATTTTGCAAAGTATTTTATTTGAACTCTTAGCGATATAGGGTATACCGAGTTAACCAGCTGTAGGGGTACTATAGCCATGTCATTGCGGCACCAGTGATATGACACTTTCGTGGTAGTGTGATTGGTCACGGCGTATCCTTATGATAGCTCAGGTGGCTGATAGTTCAGGTGGCGAGATTTTGCACATTTTGATATTTATTTCAGGATACGTGGGTGAACCAAGAGTTTAATTGTTTTAAGAATTTTACAAAATATATATGGCACCTTGTGTACGTGTTTCTTATTTGATACATGGTATAAAACAAGCTTATGGTCTACTATTGAACTTAAGATGTGTTTACATATTTTATAGCCATTTATGTCATATATTTTTTACTATTCTTTTAGTATTTAATAATTAAATTGGTCACTAATCTATATATATTATAATAGCAGGAGACATGAGAGGCTTGCACTCAGAAGCTTCAAAATACTTTTTTTGAAAAGGATATGATTAAAAAATGTTGATTAGATTTGAATTTTATTTATTTTTTTATTAGCATTTAAAAGAATTCATATTTATTATTTGGATTCTATCTTGAGATCTATAAATCAGATTTGGATGATTTTACAATCCACGTGAACCTCATTCAATTATCTTTAATTTAGTGATGATTTTATAATTATTATTCAAATGAAAATACTCAGAATCTCAAGAGAAAATATAATTATGAATTTTTACATTAATCCTATTCAATGTAGAAGTCCTACATTGATAATGATATTCAATATAGAAAACCTAATTATATATGATTTAAATCATTGACATATACATTTTCGTATTACAATATAAATACACTTTTTAGTTTATAACATATTAAAATATAAAATATTTTTTTATGCTAGATCCAATTATTTTCATCAATTTATTTTATGATCTTTGTCGTACTGAGGACCAAACTACCGATTATCAAAATTTTGGACAAAATCCCTCTTACACTTATTAAAATTGTATTTGGTTGTTAGTAGAATTATTTTTAAATAATTACAAGGGTATTTTGATAATCAAAACGAATTATAAGTAGAATTCATAAATCAAATTGAATTTTCAGCGTAAAAAATCGTCAATTTCTTCTCTTCTTTGTTTCTGCGTAGATTTAATTAGAAAAAAAAAATCAGTAAACCATCACTAAATTAAATATTATTTTGTTAATATCACGTGAGTTGTAATCGTCCAAATCAAATTTTAAAAATTTAAGACAGAGTACAAATATTAAATCGAACGTGTAAAATTTTATATATATCAATTTTTTAAGGATATTTACCAAAAATACTACTTTTTTAAGTTTTTTTTTTTTCGATTTTACCATCTTCTCAAAATATTTGCAAAATACGGAGGTTGAATTCAATTGCATATGCAGCCTTATATGCAACTAAAAACTATAACTTGAATTTCCATTTTTTTGCTGCTACGCAGCCCTTATATACAGCTATAAAAAAAGGAAATTCAATTTTTAGTTTTCAGTTGCATATAAGATTGCATATGCAATCACATTTGCAACTGAATACAATCTACTGCGCAGCCACATATGCAAATTCAACTTCCAGTTGCACATAAGGTTGCATGTGCAACCTCCGTATTTTTGCAAATATTTTGGTATTTTGGCAAATAATTTGGTATTTTCGCAAATATTTTTTTTGAAAAAATATTTTTGCAAAAAGGTTTTTGGGTTTGGATATTTATGAAAACCCCCATTTTTTTAATAATAATTTGATATATAAATTAATAACATATAAAATTTTAAAAATTATATAATTATAGATATTAAAAAAAGAGCCGTGTGTTGCAAGGGTTATAAGCTAGTATATAATAATTATGTTAAGCTGGTATGTATATGTATATATGTTAGGTCAAATACACAATATATAATCAAGTACTGTATGAATAAGTAACAAGAACACACGTTTTAACTCTTAAAACTGTTTGGAATTAATAATTCCTCTCTCGGTGATGTAAAGTATCACAGAGAGCTGCTTAGGTTACAAGAATGATATTCGTTCACGATGGATACCCTTCTAGGGTTAACCTAACTGTATTTATAAGATATACAGCTACGTACAATCGTAAATTGATTCTCCTAAAATTAAGCTATACAATTGATATCAATTACGATTGCTACACGTCTTCTAAGTCAACTCAATCTCTTTGATAGCTATCCAATCTTCAAAGATATCGCTTCCATATTAATATTAAATTAATCTTCAAACTCTGTTGACTTGTAGACGCTCCCAGTAGACAGACTTTAGCAAACTCTGTTCTCTCCATACTAACAGTGTTTGCGCTTCCATGTATTCAGCTATCAGTGTTTACGCTTTCCTCTGTCAGCGTTTGCGCTTCCAGCAATCAGCATATACTCAAACTCTGTTACAACTGCTTTCAATAACAAGTTAAACTCTCTTTACCTGTAACACTTAAACACTGACATTAAATCACATCAATTATATCTAACAATCTCCCCCAACTTGTTCATTAGAAAAATGTACAAGTTCATAATAATTGATGATGTCAAAACTAACAAATAAAAACACAGTGTTTAACATATAATCAGAGTTTAAACTTGACTTAGCAAAATTTACAGAAAATTCGAATTACTTACAAATTCTGTCTACCTAACCTCCTCAAGATCTGAAGTTGTTCTGAGATAATCAATCAACAACCTCCTCTCAGCATTTTCAAGTTCAATCTCCATAGCTACCTTGATCTCTCTTAAATCTGGATCATTCTCATCAGTCTGAAAAATAGCAGCTCTGAGATCATAGATCTTGTTTCTTTTCATTTCATTTCCCAATCTGATAAACTTCACTTCTTCAGACTTTACATTAAAATCTAGAACAGTAATCCCAAGATCAGTCTTCAGCTTTGTAGTTCCCTTCTGCATTTCAATCAAATTCCCATTCCAGTCTCTGTACTTTGGAACATACTTGCTGTATTTCATATGTCTATTTGCAAGATTCTGTATCATCTTTTGTCTGAGCACATTTGCAACTGATTTAGCTCTTTGATTTCTTACTCTGAAAATATACAGAACATACTCTAGTTCTTCCCAGAATTTCAAATCAATATCATTCTCAGCAATCTTGAACACCGTTCCATCAGCCATGAAGTATAACAAGAAATCCTTCCCTAAACTTTTCTGATGAACAAGCTGTACTGACTCCAGTCTGTCTAAACTCTCTTGAGTGACACCACGACCTGGAACAGACAATGAAGAAGGATCTCTGAGAGCAACATTCTGTCTTTTATCTCTATGTGAGCCAATGCCTCCTTTGTTATATGCAATTTTACCAGATAAAGCTCTACCATCAGTAAAATCCATTGAAGCTGTAGCTGGAGCTGTAGCTGCAAGACTCAAATCATGAAGAACACCTTTTCCAAATTTTGATTTCAACTGAGAAGACAGTATTGGTGTAGTCACAACTTGTGTAGCAACAGAGGTTGTGTCTTCATTCTTCTGTACAACATGTGTATCAACAGAAGTTGTAATTATCATTTTATTCTTGCTCTCTTCACCCATCACTCCTTTTAACTTCAGCTTGGCATCAATAGAAGACTTTCTAATCAGCTTTCCTTTATCTTCTTCTTCTTCTTCTTGAATACCAGATAATCTCTCTTTGATCTCAATTCCTTTCATTGCAGGCCTTGAAGACTTTGAAGCTTTAACAACTTTCTTCACTTTCTTGGACTTTTGAGCTTTTAAATGCTCTTTCTGCAACAGCTTTTCTTCAGCTTGAATATCCTCAAGTGTAGCTTCAGCATTCTCTTCACGAAATAGTTTCGCAGCCAATTCTTCATCTGTTTGTGGATTGTCAGAGAATGACAAATCCTTTGGCTTTGAACCAGAAGTACTCTGAGCATTTGTATCTATCACCAAGTTAGGCTTTGACCTTGTAGACCTCCCATGTCCTTGTCTAGAATTTGCATTTCTTAAGCCCTTCTCAGCATTAGTACCTTCATCATCAAGATGATCTTTCTTTGACAGAGTTTGAGTTTGCTTACACTTGGTTTTAGCAATTCTCTCCCCCTTTTTGACATCATCATCATCATCTTGAATCAGAATGGAGGTGATTAATTCAAGAGAGTTTGCAATGGAATCAACCTTCTCATTTAGTAAAATCTGATTCTTTTCAACTGTGCTCAGTCTGTCATTTATATTTGCTTGAGCTTTAACAAATTGTTGAAAGAGCTTAGCATTAGCTAGTTGAGCTTTCTCTTCATGAGTAGCAACTTCTGTTCGAAGATCAACAATAGATTTCTGAGTATCATCAAATCTATTATTCAAAGTTTTGATTTGAATCACTGTGCCTTGCAAACAAGTGAAAATTTCTGGATTTTTAATCTTCTTAGAATTGACTTCAAGAAACTTTTCTGCCCTTCCAGGAGGAAAAATACACTCTGACTTGTACCAATCAGCAGTTTGCTTGGCCAAATAACCAGCATCAATTTCATTATTAGAAGGCCCAGCAAAATCTGGTTTTTCTCCTGTTTTCTGACCATCAGTCTGATTTTGTGGTTGTTCAACTCCTGTACTCTTAGCTTCAACTGAATTACTCATCGACTCACTAGTAGAGACAACAGAAGTAATAGGTTCTTGAGCAGAAATAGGTTCTTGAGCAACCTGTTTTCCTTTATCAACTGGAGTTTGCTCTGAAGAAAGAACCTTTTCTGGTTTATCAACCTCCTCACCATGAGCAGAAACATTATTAGCATCAGAGTTCAACTCAGTGTGTGATGCAACCACAGTGTCTTCAAGAACAACAGTAGGCCCATCAGCAACACCAGTATCGATAGAAAGTGTAACCTCCATGAGTGGTGGAGTAGATGCTTCATGATTAAAAGAAATTGGAGTTTCAGCAAACTCTTCCATTGGAGACAAAACATCTCTAACAGCTTCATGTTCTTGAACCTTAACAACTTCTGGTTCAGAAAGCTTGACTTCAGATTCTGGTATTATAGGTTCTATGATAACCTCTGGCTCACCAGTAGGAATATCAAAAGAGATTTTCTCTTGAGCCTCTTCAATATGCTCATCATCAGAATCAGTTAAAATAAGCCTTCTCCTCTTAGCTTGAGGTACTGCAACCAATTCTTCTTCTGCACTAGAACTTTCACTAGAACTTTCCTCAACCAATGGTGTTGAAAGTCTATTTGCCCTTTGTTTAGCCCTAGAACGTTTGGTGTTGATTGCAGTATGTTTCTTCCTTTTTGACTTTGGTGGTGGTTGTGGATGAGTAGTAGTGACAGGGTTTGTTAGTTCAGTAGTCATTTGGTCAGATTGTTTTTGAGGTTCTGTTTGTGTTTGAGGTGATATAGGTTGATCAGTGGTTGTTGGTATCGGCTCAGGTGATTGAGTAGGTTGAGATGGGATGTTTTCTGTACGATCAGTGGTTAAAGGTTCAGGCATAGATTGTGGTTCTGGTTGATATGGTTCATGTGATTCATGGTTTGGTGACGGAGAATGTTGTGGTTGATTGACAAAGTTCTGTAAAGCAAGTGGCAATACTAAAGGAGGTATTTCTTTTCCAACATCTTTGTTAGTCATATCAGAGAATATTCTCTTAGTGACTCGAAAAGGTTGAATTTCATCAGCTTCATCAATGGTTAACCCAGAAACACATGCATTGAACAGAAGTTGACAAAATCTAGCAAAGTAAACTGTAGTAGACTCTGACAACTTATCACCCAAATTCATTAAAACATATCTACCAAAATCAAAATCACTGCCATAGAGTAGAGAATACCCAATTTGCAGACTGTCCATTGGAATAGCATCCCAGTTGGTGACCTTCTTTTGAAATGTCCTGGTGATACAATCAAAGAAAAAATTCCACTCTTTTCTCAAGTTTGGCCTCTTCACACTGCCCAGCTTGACAAGTGATTCCATGTACCCAATCTCTGTTAGCATTTCTCTCAGATTTTGCTCAGAGACAACATCATATGAAGTATGTGTGTCGAAATTCATGACATCACGAACAGTTTGTGGAGTAATCACAAACTCTTGGTCTTCATGAGAAAAGATGATAGACGGAGCTCCATTCTCTCCTCCTTCTATATATCTTGAGTTTTGCCAGAAATTAACAACTTGGGAAGCAGATAGAGTAGCCGGTTCAACCAGCGCTTGCCCAATCTCAGAATCTCGAAGAAAATTTTGCATTAGATGGAACGCCTCTGGAGCCCGGTCGTTCTCAAGTAAAGCTGCATAATTGTTAGGCACAAAACGTAGACCAAAGACAGTGAAAGGTTTAGTTGCCATTGAATCAAGAAATAAGCAAGAATCAACTGTGAAAATGTTTTGCAAGAAAGGTGTTTGTGAAAATGCCAAAGTGAAAAACAAAGATGTTTTCTGTTTTGGTAAAGTGAATACGAGTGGATAAAAGTGATTGTTGCAAAAAGTAATTTGAGTTTTAATTAAAAACTAAACTCAAACGATTTTACTTGAAAACACGCAACTGTTCCCTTGAAAAGTGTAAAAATGAGACATATTGATGAGTGAGTGGGACACGTGTCACACATGCAACGATTCACTTAATACATGCGCAGTAAAAGCCATTATTACCGCTGTCGTTCCGTTTAGCAAGACATGTTACCACTAATTACACCAATTAACAGTTGTCAACTACTCCATTTACTCCAAAATGTTCAAATTATCTTAATGAAAATTTACCTTAGAGTACATAACACAATCAATCAGTGTTTGTCCAATTTTCAATCTTTATCACAAAAACCCTTTCAAAAATGCACAGTCGTGATTTTCGTGTGTGAGTAGCAGAGTTTACCAAATCAATTTTTATAGCATCTAATATTTCATAAAATCCATAAATCAAAACAATAAACACTGAATGCACAAACTCTCATATTAAACACAGAGTATATGATGAATGCTAAACTCTGTAGTTCCTTAATTACAGAAATCTGAATATCCCTGTTCCAGTTTATGTTCATGATTATCCAAGTAAGCACACAGTCATTATAGACAAAAATATCAAGAGATAAACATCAAAGCATCATTCAGTGAGTTACATGTCAAGGATTGTCTCACAAACTCTCAGATCACACAAGTGTTTAGGTGAAGTGTTTACTCTCAGATTCAATCAGTAAAAGCAGATACTACCATAAGCTTGAATGTCCACCAAATCTACACCACTTCGATTATATTTATGCACAGATCAAAAGGACTTTGTTCAGGGTTTTAATTGAGTGAAATCAAACAGATGAGAAGAGATGAGAATTTCTAACTGAACAATTTATTTGATCAAAATGTTCAGTCAAATGATTAGTACATATTTGTACAAAATGATCAGTATATATACCCTTTTTTTTTCATATATATATACTGAGTAAGATATCTTTTCTTAAGAAATACTCACCTGCTTGAATTTGATTTAACAAACGAATATAACTGCTCTTAATACTTCAGTATTCAAGAAAAATGAGCAGTTAATTTGGCTCAAGGAGGTTTACTAAGGGTAGTGTTTTATGAACAGTGTTTATGATCAGTGTTCAAAAATGTTTTGAACAGTGTTTGAAGAAAGATGGTTAATCCTAATGCCTTTATCATCTTCATGCACACATATATCATGTAGTCCCAAAATGGTTTAATGCAAGTTCTAGAGCAACATACTTACTGATGAACATCACACAACAATAAAATCTGATTGATATAAAATGTATCAATCACTTATTCAGCTCAAAATCTCACAGGGTTCAGACATGAACTGTTTCTCACCAAAATAAACAATGACACATCTCAAGTTTTAAAATTTTCACAAGTGCAAACAAAGAATCATCAAGAATCAAGTATGACTTGAAAACAGAGTGTCACTAATCAGAGTTTAGAGTTCATCAATATCAGAGTTATTCATGAGAGGCAATGCATGCAGTATTCATAGATTCAGAGTTTAGGATCAAATAAACTAAGAGATGCTCTAAATATGAAACAGTATCATGCTGTGTTAACTTACTGTGCAATTTCTGATTAGATTACAGTGACTCAAAAAGAATCTTGATTTTTTTGTTTACTGAAAATCATGCTCTATACATTTTTCTTCATCGGTATTTTCATTCAGACAAAAATCAACTCAGAATTCACAGAGTTTAACAAACGTATTAACAGTGTATGACCAACAATCATGCTGTCAGAGTTTAATCAACACATTTTATTTGAAAGAGTTTGAGTCTAACCAACATGTTTAGTCAAAACCAGATACCATCCCTAGTTCATTGACCAGTCTTGTAAATGTTGCTTCACTTAGAGGCTTTGTGAAAACATCTGCAAGTTGTTGATCTGTAGGCACAAAGTGAAGCTCAATATTGCCTTCCTCTACATGCTCTCTGATAAAGTTATACCTTATGCTGATGTGCTTGGTCATTGAGTGTTGTACTGGATTACCTGTCATTGCAATAGCACTTTGATTATCACAGAAAATAGGTATTTTACTATACCTCAACCCATAATCCAGTAGTTGATTCTTCATCCATAAAATCTGTGCACAACAGCTACCAGCAGCAATATACTCTGCTTCAGCTGTAGATGTAGATATTGACTTCTGTTTCTTGCTGTACCAAGACACTAGTCTGTCACCAAGAAATTGACAACTTCCACTTGTGCTTTTTCTGTCAATCTTACAGCCAGCAAAATCTGCATCAGAGTAACCAAGTAGTTTAAAATCTGATTCTCTTGGGTACCACAGTCCTAAGGTTACAGTTCCCTTGAGATATTTGAAAATCCTCTTCACAGCTGTTAAATGTGGTTCCCTTGGATCTGCCTGAAATCTTGCACACAGACAGGTGGCATACATGATATCAGGTCTACTAGCTGTTAAATAGAGTAGAGAACCAATCATCCCTCTGTAACTTGTCATATCCACTGATGAACCTGTATCTTTGTCCAGTTTTGTTGCAGTTGCCATGGGAGTTGTTGCAGATGAACAGTCAAGCATACCAAATTTCTTGAGAAGATTTCTGGTATATTTTGCTTGATTAATGAAAATTCCATCATCTGTTTGCTTCACCTGTAAGCCTAGAAAATAGCTTAACTCTCCCATCATACTCATTTGATATCTAGACTGCATGAGCTTGGCAAATTTCTTACATAGTTTATCATTAGTAGATCCAAAAATGATATCATCTACATATATCTGAACTAAGAGCAGGTCATTACCAGATTGAAAGTAAAACAGAGTTTTGTCAATAGTACCTCTGTGAAACCCACTTTCTAGTAGAAATTTAGCAAGTGTTTCGTACCATGCCCTAGGTGCCTGTTTGAGTCCATAGAGTGCTTTGTCTAACCTGTAGACATGATCTGGATATTTTGGATCTACAAAACCAGGTGGTTGTTCAACAAATACTTCTTCTTCAAGTTTTCCATTCAGAAAAGCACTTTTCACATCCATTTGAAAAACCTTGAATTTCTTGTGAGAAGCATAGGCAAGAAACATCCTTATTGCCTCCAACCTGGCAACTGGTGCAAAAGTCTCATCATAATCTATTCCTTCCTGCTGTGAATAGCCTTTAGCTACCAGTCTTGCTTTGTTCCTTGTGATCACACCATCACTGTCAGTTTTATTTCTGAAGACCCATTTAGTACCAACAATAGATCTGTTCTTTGGCCTTGGTACAAGGGTCCACACCTCATTTCTCTCAAATTCATTTAGCTCTTCTTGCATTGCTGTTATCCAGTCAGCATCTTTCAGAGCTTCTTCTACTTTCTTTGGCTCAGTTTGTGACAAGAATGCATGAAACAGACATTCATTTGTTGTTGCACTTCTTGTCCTTACTCTTGCATCTGGATCACCAATAATTAAATCAGGTGTATGTGACTTAGTCCATTTTCTTGCAGAAGGCAGATTGCTTCTTTCATCATGTGATCCTCCCCCTTGATCCATGCTCTCCTGATTTTCTTGGTGCCTTTCTTCACTTTCTGATGCTCCCCCTGAATGTGACTGCTCAGAATTCGAATGTTCAGAGTTTGAATCAACAGTGTTTGATTCAGAGTTATCAATTGAGTCACTATCAGTATTTGAATTATCACTTTGATGTGATTCTTCACGCTCCCCCTCAACTGGTTCTTCCCTTGTTTCTGATTGAAAAGTTTCTTCAGTGTTTACCAGTAGAGGTTCAGAATTGACCTCAACAGTGTTTGTCAGATCTGTATCATCCGAGTTTAATAAATCTTCATTTTCAAAGTGCAGTTGATCATGCTCATTAACATCTTCAAGTCCAGTTATTTTCTTGTCATCAAATGACACATGAATAGACTCCATGATCACTCTGGTTCTCAGATTATAAACTCTGAATGCCTTTGTTGACAGTGGATAGCCAACAAAAATTCCTTCATCTGCCTTTAGGTCAAATTTGGTCAACTGTTCAGGATGAGTCTTCAACACAAAGCACTTGCATCCAAAAATATGAAAATATTTTAGATTTGGCTTCTTCTTCTTCACCATTTCATATGGTGTTTTACCATGCTTGTTGATCAGTGTTGCATTTTGAGTAAAACAAGCAGTTTGAACTGCTTCTGCCCAGAAATAAGTTGGCAACTTTGCTTCATCTAGCATGGTTCTGGCAGCTTCTATCAAAGTTCTGTTCTTCCTCTCCACTATACCATTTTGTTGTGGAGTGCCAGGTGCAGAAAACTCTTGTTTGATCCCTTTAATCTTGCAAAATTCTTCCATAGATGAATTTCTGAACTCAGTTCCATTGTCACTTCTGATTATCTTCACTTGATGCTCTGACCCTTTGTCCAGTTGGATTATATGTTCTGTCAGTGTTAATGATGTTTCATCCTTCTTTGCAAGAAAATATACCCATGTGAATCTGGTATATTCATCAACAATTACTAATGCATATTTCTTCTTTCCAAGAGACATCACATTCACTGGACCAAAAAGATCAACATGTAGTAGATGATAAGGATCAACAATTGAAGACTCAGATTTGCTTTTGAAGGAGACTTTTCTCTGTTTAGCTTTTTGACAAGAATCACACAGTCCTTCTACATTCAACAAGGACTTTGGTAGACCTCTTACAAGATCATTCTTGATTAGCTCATTGATGTTGTTCAGGTTCAAATGAGAAAGTTTCTTGTGCCATTTCCAACTCTCTTCACTGGACATTCTTGTAGACAGACACACTGCTTTGCCATCAGTGTTGGTTGACAATTTTATTTCATAGATGTTGTTGTGTCTGTTTCCAACTAGAGCAACTTTCCCTGTAGATTTACTGATCACTTGGCAATATTCAGGCTGAAAATCTACATGATATCCTCTGTCACAGATTTGACTCACAGATAGCAAATCATGTTTGAGTCCTGGAACCAGAGCTACATTTGTGATGATGACATTTCCAAGATTAATATTGCCATATCCCAGTGTATGTCCTATGTTGCCATCTCCATAGGAAACTTCTGGGCCAGCCTTCTCCTCATACTCTGATAGCAGGGCTTTATTTCCAGTCATGTGTCCTGAACATCCACTGTCCACGACTAGGGTACTGACCCTGGTGCCCTGCAATCACAAACAATCACTGATTATTAGTTTTAAGGATCCAGACTTGCTTGGATCCTTTGGCTTTCTTAATTCTGTTAGCTTTTGCAGCGGAATTCATATTAACAGAGTTTAAGCTAACTTTTTCAGAGTTTACATTTGCAGAGTTTACTTTAACCCATTTCAAATTTGGTTTGAGTTCATAGTAATTATAGTAAATAGCATGATAATCTCTGCAAGTGTAAATAGAATGCCAAGTACTTCCACAGTGTTTGCATAAAGTCTGTGGTCTTGTTCTCACATAATCACTCTTTACTGCAGTTTTAGAGGGCAAAGAATTAATGTTTTTATTCTTACTGCAGAAATTAGCAAGATGATTAGTGCTACCACAGTTAAAGCATGTTTTCCTAGGAGCTAATGAAGCAAGCATTGGCTTTATTCCTGATGTTATGCCTACCTTACCATTTCTGTTTTTCTTAGGCATTCTCTGTTTGTTGACAGATTTTATCTCCTTAAGCTTATGCTTGAGTTGTTTATCTGTCATTAAACCAATGTTAGCCTCTTTAACAAAAGTTTTAGCATATGACTCTTTAACAGCCTTTTTCTGTGCTTCAGTCTTAGGTCCACCTGTTCCCATGACATTACCCTCAGATGAACAATGTGGTCTAACCTTTACCTGATTTTCAAATCTAAGTTCATCTCCTACAGAGTAACCTAGACCTACTGTATCTGACTGAAACACTTCTTGAGTGTCTTTACCAGAGTGTGTCCAAGTTTTAATGATGTGTTTAGTATCCTCCAATTCAGATTCTAGTTGCTTATACTTACCTAGCAACTCCTGTTCAATAAACACTGCATCATCTCTCTCTTTTTGAATTTTATTCATGTTCTCTAGCTGTTCCTCAACAAGTTTATTTCTTTCTTTGAGTTGAGAACACTCAGACTTTATCCTCTCATTTTCTAAAGTCTGATCCCTATAACTGATATGCAATGATTTAAGATAAATTCTCAATTCAGTTATATTATCAGTGTTATAAGCATAGGTAGTTGGAGGTACCTTGAGATCATCATTTTCAGTCTTAGTAGTAGCCATGAGAGCATAGTTGACTTCCTCATCTGAATCTGAAGTGTCTGCCCAATCTCTGCCTTTGGTGTAGAGTGCCTTTTCAGTTTTACCCTTCTTGCACTCAGGAGCATAGTGACCCATCTCCTTACACTTGTAGCATTGAATCTCAGACTTATCTTTCTTACCAGATTTGAAGTCCTTTCCCTCAGATTTCTTGAAATTCTTCTTGTCAAACTTTGAGTAGTCGTTGGAGAATCTCTTTCCCTTCTTGAAGTTCTTGTATCCCATCTTCTTGAAGGTCTTTACCATCAATGCAGCCATTTGCATCATCTCCTCATCATCTTCAGAATCAGATGATTCATCTGTGTTTGAGTCAACATCAGTGTTTGATGACTCATTCTCTGAATGAATGACTAAAGCTTTTCCTTTTGCCTTTCTCCTTGATGCTTCCTTCTTTGATGGTTTCTCCTCAGCCTTAAGAGCAACAGACTTTGACTTTCTACTAGATCTTTTGTTTCTCTGCTCCAATTCCAATTCATGGGTTTTGAGTAGTCCATAAATTTCATCAATCTCTGTTTCACCAAGATCATAATTATCTCTTATAGTGGTTGTTTTCACATCCCACTTTTCAGGAAGAGAGAGAAGAAACTTGAGATTTGAATCTTCTAAATCATACTCTTTGTTCACCAATGACAAATCATTGAGCAGTTTACAGAATCTGTCAAATGTTTCTGTCATGGTTTCATCAGATTTTGCCTCAAAATGCTCATACTCCTGAGTGAGTATGTTCCTTCTGTTCTTCTTAATTGCAGGAGTTCCTTGACATCTAACCTCAAGTGCATCCCATATCTCCTTTGCAGTTGTGCAGTTTATCACTTTATTAGACATAACATTGTCTAACGCACTGTGAAGTAAATGCCTTACCTTCGCATCCTTTGCAATAGATGAAAGATCCTCAGCAGTTAGATCTTTCTTCTCTTTTGGAATAACTTTTGATTCCACACCGGCAGCAGCAGCAGATAACTTTGTAGGTTTGTGAGGACCTTCATAAATTCTGTCCAGATATTCTGGATCTGTAGCCTCCAGAAACATGGTCATCTTCACCTTCCAAATTGCATACTCTAATGGCCTCAGTATAGGAACCCTAATTGTTTCATACCTACTAACAGTAGTAGTAGCTTTCTCAGATGGTGGAGGTATCTCTGCCATTGATTACTATTGTGTTTGGATCTTTAACTGTAATAAAGTAACAGATTTGGCTCTGATACCACTTGTTAGGTCAAATACACAATATATAATCAAGTACTGTATGAATAAGTAACAAGAACACACGTTTTAACTCTTAAAACTGTTTGGAATTAATAATTCCTCTCTCGGTGATGTAAAGTATCACAGAGAGCTGCTTAGGTTACAAGAATGATATTCGTTCACGATGGATACCCTTCTAGGGTTAACCTAACTGTATTTATAAGATATACAGCTACGTACAATCGTAAATTGATTCTCCTAAAATTAAGCTATACAATTGATATCAATTACGATTGCTACACGTCTTCTAAGTCAACTCAATCTCTTTGATAGCTATCCAATCTTCAAAGATATCGCTTCCATATTAATATTAAATTAATCTTCAAACTCTGTTGACTTGTAGACGCTCCCAGTAGACAGACTTTAGCAAACTCTGTTCTCTCCATACTAACAGTGTTTGCGCTTCCATGTATTCAGCTATCAGTGTTTACGCTTTCCTCTGTCAGCGTTTGCGCTTCCAGCAATCAGCATATACTCAAACTCTGTTACAACTGCTTTCAATAACAAGTTAAACTCTCTTTACCTGTAACACTTAAACACTGACATTAAATCACATCAATTATATCTAACAATATATATAAACCAAAAAGAATGAATTTTTAATAACAAAGTTATATTTTTGTAAATAGATCGGGAGCCGAGGGTGTAGCGGATTGTTTGCGAATTTAATAGTATTTGAGTTTACTATCTTCGAGGTACGGATTTTCTTCCCCTTTTATGCAACGCTACTCATTTTAGGATTAGTTATATTAAATCTGTTTTGTCCTCAAATATATTCACTTGGTTGTAATTGTTTTGACTGTTCTGATTTTGGAAAATGTTTTGACTCGTTGTCTTTGGAAAGTGATTTTTATATCTATTTTGAAATATTTAAATATTTATTTTTGTGACTTTCTGAAATTTTGCAAATTATATATTTGTTGGAAATGTTCAATTATTTGTCTAATGTGATTTCGAAGATTTTGCAAAGTATTTTATTTGAACTCTTAGCGATATAGGGTATACCGAGTTAACCAGCTGTAGGGGTACTATAGCCATGTCATTGCGGCACCAGTGATATGACACTTTCGTGGTAGTGTGATTGGTCACGACGTATCCTTATGATAGCTCAGGTGGCTGATAGTTCAGGTGGCGAGATTTTGCGCATTTTGATATTTATTTCAGGATACGTGGATGAACCAAGAGTTTAATTGTTTTAAGAATTTTACAAAATATATATGGCACCTTGTGTACGTGTTTCTTATTTGATACATAAAACAAGCTTATGGTCTACTATTGAACTTAAGATGTGTTTACATATTTTATAGCCATTTATGTCATATATTTTTTACTATTCTTTTAGTATTTAATAATTAAATTGGTCACTAATCTATATATATTATAATAGCAGGAGACATGAGAGGCTTGCACTCAGAAGCTTCAAAATACTTTTTTTGAATTTTCACATTTTTGATTTTTTTTAATAAAACAATTTCTTGCATTTAATTAATCATTAATTATACCTATTAAATATATATTAAATACACTTTATTTTATATTTATATAAAAGTTTAACAATTTTATTAGAACATTGTTATTATTATTTTGTTATAAAATATTAATGATTTATGTAAAAGTACCATTATTTTATGGTAAAACAATAAAATAAAATTATTTTTATCGTGTCATTTCTAATCCTTATTCAAAATCATTGCAATTCTTTTGGCGACGATTTTAACTTTTCGATAAATCCGTAATCAATGATCGTGAGAATCAATACATAAGTATAAATATTTTTCAATTAACATCCACAATTTAGATAGCGGTAATATCGTAGAATTTACTTTATACATGAACAAATTACACACGGGGTGTGACCAACTCAATTAAATTGAATCAAGTCGACCCTTTTTTTGGTCGATTAAATCAATAAAAAAATTACCCAATCGCTGTTTGATTATTTTGTGTTGGAAAAATTAATATCCTAACTAAACACATTCTTATATTATTATTAATCAATTAATCATGCATGTATGTTATGAGACGGGAGATGGTGTTTAAGAACGTTAATTAGTTATATTTAATATTTACAATTTTTTATTATAGGAATTATGTTGACATTGTAATTTGGTATGGAAAAAAGTAAGAGGTCTTTGAGGATTTGATTTTTTTTCTATTTTAAACAAATTCTCACTTTTTGAGCATTGAGTAAGGATGTTATAAAACGGGTATCGGTTTTAAAAATAATTATATGTACATATTTATTATAAAATTTAATAAAAGAATGTTAGAATATGTGAGTATCACTTTGAACGTGTGCCCATGAATTTAATTTTAATATTACAAACAAAAAAGTTCTAATAAAATGCTCATAAAAATTAATTAAATGTAGAGATACGGGTGTCGGATCACTCCAAAAAACATGAAGCATGACTTACAATGTGCATTTGAATTCTGCTTTTTTCGTCATAAAACCAAATATATCGACAAGTGAAGTCAATCACTCATCTCATCACATTTACATTCTACTTCTTTTCATCATACAATCAAATTTACTAACAAACATATTGTCAATTTGTCATCGACAATAGAAAAGATTCACAAATGTTTTTTTTACTTATTCAATGTCAAACTTTGTAAATGTCTGTCAATATTGGATTTCAAAAGCATTTTTTATGCGACAAAATAGGTATCGTCAATATCTTCGAAATTATTATTATTATTAATAATATTCAAGAGTTTAACTGAAACATGTTTTTTTACCTAATTCTTTTCTCTTTAATTTTTAAACATTCAAATTTAATTACATTTCACACAATTTTTAATTTATCATATCAACTCAAATAATAAAGTTTAATAAACAATAATGTTATGTGTACAGTTTTTAAAAATATATTCGTGTCGCGCGTAGCGAGGCTTTGTTACCTAGTTTAGTATTAATGCAAGTAACTAGGTCTTACTTGTGTTATTATTTTAAGTCCGCAAGGTGTACAGAGGTGTAGTACTAGTTGTTTTATTATATTAATATTATATACTATTGAAAGACATCTAATTATATTACTGGATCGAATTCAAATGCAAAGTTAGTGATTGCACTCAGTATTCGGTAATAATTCATATATATAATAATTATGTTAAGCTGGTATGTATATGTATATATATATATAAACCAAAAAGAATGAATTTTTAATAATAAAGTATATTTTTGTAAATAGATCGGGGGCCGAGGGTGTAGCAGATTGTTTGTGAATTTTATAGTATTTGAGTTTACTATCTTCGAGGTACGGATTCTCTTCCCCTTTTATTCAGCGCTACTTATTTTAGGATTAGTTATATTAAATCTATTTTGTCCTCAAATCTATTCACTTGGTTTTAATTGTTTTGACTGTTCTGATTTTGAAAAATGTTTTGACTCGTTGTCTTTGGAAAGTGATTTTATATCTGTTTTGAAATATTTAAATATCTATTTTCGTGACTTTCTGAAATTTTGAAAATTATATATTTGTTGGAAATGTTCAAATATTTGTCTAATGTGATTTCGAAAATTTTGCAAAGTATTTTATTTGAACCCTTAGCGATATAGGGTATACCGATTAACCAACTGTAGGGGTACTACAACCATGTCATTGCTGTACCAGTGACATGACACTCCCGTGGCAGTGTGATTGGTCACGACGTATTCTTCTGATAGCTCAGGTGGCAAGCTTTTCCGCATTTTGATATTTCTTTCAGGATACGTGGGTGCACCCAGAGTTTGATTTGATTTGGCAGTGACGTTGTACATGCCGTACACGTTATCCGATTTGTTACACACATTAGGAACCCTATGATGTGTGTATTTGTATCTGTTCTGATCTCGGTATGAAATATCCAAACCCCTCGTTGCTTCAGCCATGCTTATTTTTGAAATAAATGTCTTATTATAAACTATCAAATATAAATAACTATTTTATGTTTTATAAACTGTACTTCAAATTCGTACTGGGCGATTGGCTCATGCCATATTCTTTTTCTGGCAGGTGCTTAGGGGATCTGGGATTGTGTGATGGAGAGCTACCATTATTCCATTGATTACAACTTATGAACTTCTAGCATTATTTAGACTTAATCATTTATTTAGAGATTGTTTTAGTGCTTTGTTGTAGGTTATGGATTTTAAGTAATATCTCCTCCCATTTTAGGAAGGGGGTGTTACAACATGCAATATTACATGCTGCATCACTTGTTCGTTTAAGACCGACTGTTTATCATAAATGGTCAAGAACCAAATATTTCTCACTAAAGAGTTTTTGGGTGTGCAGTTTATGTTTCGATATCTCCTCCCTAACGAACAAAAATAGGACCCCAAAGAAGATTAGGGGTATACGTTGGGTTTGACTCTCTCTCAATTATACAATATTTGGAGCCCATGACTGGTGATTTATTTAAGGCAAGATTTGCCGACTGTCAGTTTGATGAGACAGTTTTTCCTACATTATGGGGAGATAATTCAAAATTTGAAAAAGAAAGACAAGAAATTTTGTGGAATGCAGCATCTCTGTCTCATTTGATCCTCGAACAAATCAATGTGAACTTGAAGTTCAAAAGATTATCCATCTGCAAGAGGTTGCAAATAAATTTCCTGATTCATTTGCTGATGTCAAGACAGTGACGAAGTCACATATGCCGGCTGTCAATGTTCCTTGTAAAATAACACTTCCTAATGAAGAAAATAAAATCATGCTAGCAAATGAGTCTAAAGCACGCCAGAAGCGTGGTAGACCTATTGGATCCAAAGATAAAAATCCTAGAAAATCAAGAAAACTTGATAAACAAGCTGGTACATCAAATGACATAATTCTAAGTGAAATAGAATTAATCACTGAAGAGACGTCATCAAAGGATGATCAAACACCTGAAATTGAGGACAATGAAGAGATCCCGATAAATTATATCATTTTAGGGAAAAAGTGGAATAGAAAAGAAATTGTCATGGATGAAATATTTGCATATGCAGCTGCACTTGACATTTCTGAAGAAATCGAGGGTCAAATGCACAAGTGTTGGAAATAGGAGGATCATCTCGATTGGCTGTCCAAACTACGGTCTTATTCGGTGGAAGTCCAACAAGGAAAATTCCAACACCAAAGAGGTTATGGCCTTACGGATAGAATCCAAAGGCGAATAAGCCTGAAGGTGACAACCAAGACGAGTTCCCGGTTGGCGTTAGAGAGGAGCCTTGGCTTATAGTATTGGTTAGATTTTGTTGAGCTTTTGTAAAAAAAAATCCAGACAGCAGAACAAGAAGCCTAAAGCGAAAATTGGCCATGAAATTGATTTCAATTTATGTTGTTGGTCTCGTTTTTTATTTTGTTTAATATAAAACCGCCACCCTGCAGGTGTGAAACTCGTTGGATATAGATGGGTATTTTTGCGCAAAAGAAATGAGAAAAATGAAATTGTGAAATATAAGGCAAGCCCTTGTTGCACAAGGCTTCTCACAAAGACCGGGAAATGATTATGAAGAGACTTATTCCCCGATAATGGATGCAACAACATTCAGTTTTTTATAAGTTTTTCAATTTTAGAAGGGCTCCGAATGAATTTGATTGATGTTGTGACTACCTACTTGTATGGGTCACTAGATAATGACATTTACATGAAAATCCCCGATGGATTAAAAATGCCTGAAACATATAGTTCAAGACCCTAAGAGATTTATTCAATTAAATTATGAAGATCATTGTACGGGTTGAAACAATTATGTCGAATGTGGTATAATCGCCTTAGCGGGCACCTTTTGAAAATTGGATATGTTAATAATGTAATTTGTCCATGTATTTTTATTAAAAGGACAAAAATGGGGTTTACTATAATTACGGTTTATGTTGATGATCTAAACATCATTGGGACCTCGGATGAGCTTAATGAAACGACTGAATATTTGAAAAGAGAATTTGTGATGAAAGACTTGGGCAAAACAAAACTATACCTTGGTTTTCAAGTTGAACATCTATCCAAAGGAGTTTTTCTCCACCAGCCATCATGTATTGAAAAGATCCTTAAGCGAATTATTATGGATAAAGCATATCCCGTGAGGACACCTATGATTGTTCGCTCACTTGAAAAGAAAAAGGATCTATTCTACCCAAGAGAAGAGGGAGAAGAACTTCTTGGTCCTGAAATACCATATCTTAGTGCCATTTGTGCACTAATGTACCTTGCCAATTGTACACGTCCTGATATTGCTTTACTTGTTAATTTATTGGCCAGACATAGTTCTGCTCCAACTCGAAGACATTGGACTGGTGTGAAACAAATTTTTAGATATCTTTGAGGTACAATGGATATGTGTTTGTTTTATTCTAAAGACTCAAAAGTAGAATTAGTTGGTTATGCAAATGCAGGATATCAGTCTGATACCCACAGAGGTAGATCACAAACAGATTACATATTCACATATGGTGATACCGCAATATCTGGGCGGTCTACAAAGCAAACTCTTGTAGCAACTTCTTCGAATCATGCTGAATTATTGGCACTACATGAAGCTAGTCGAGAATGCGTGTGGCTAAGGTCTTTGGTCCATCATATTCGAGAATCATGTGATCTTTTAATCAATAAAGGAAGTCCTACTGTTCTATTCGAAGATAATGAAGCATGTATCACTCAAACTCGAGAAGGTTACATTAAAGGTGATAGGATGAAGCACATTGATCCAAATTTTTCTTCACTCATGAGCTTCAACAAAGAGGAGAAATTGACGTCTGTCAGATTCGCTCATGTGAAAATCTAGTAGATTTGTTCACAAAGTCACTTCCTGCATCATCTTTCGAGAAATTGAGACACAAGATTGGAATGCGTAAACTTCGAGATATATCTCATATTTAAATGAGGGGGAGACATGTATTATTAGTACAACACATGTACTCTTTTTCCTTCACTAGGGTTTTTCCCATAGGGTTTTTCCTAGTAAGGTTTCAATGAGACATGATGTTTGTGCGAGTCATCCAATGGGGAGTGTTATATAATATTGTATGACTGTTAGCTTTACAACTACCATTATAACTCCAACCCTTAGCTTTTCATTACCCTGGTAACTCCTCCAACTCTTGACCTTTCAATAACATTGTAACTTATGATTTGATAGGCTATATATAGCCTCACATGTACATTGTTTAAATATGAGAAATAATAGAATGATTTTCTCCTTTCTATCTAACTCTCTCTAGTTCTCTTAATATATATTATATTACTTATTATATAACACCAAATCAAATATTTTAAAATAAATTTCATCGATTTTATAAACACCTTCTTCTATCTATTAGTACTATTAATTCTATAAATTATATATAAATATTATTATTAAAATAATTTTTAGCTTTATAAATCTCATGAATATAAATAATATCAAAATTATTTATTTTTAATTGTAACTTTAAAATATATACGTATATATAAAAATATTACATAAAAGTTAATTTTTTTAAAACTTTTATTTAGGACAAAGAATAAAATTAATCTAATCATGTAAACCTTTTTCGATTTTTATACAATTTTTTCTATATTGTAAGTGTTTCCAATTTTTATGAAATTTTTAACTATGCGAATGTTTTTTAATATTTTTTGTCCTATTACACATATTTTCATATATATTTTTTAATTAGTAGGAATACAAATTATCGAAGATAATAAATATTATAATACATGTTTCATAGTATTCTAAACAATAGTGCTTTAATTTTAGCAATAATATGTTGTTGACGGGAATTGAACATTAAACTCTTGGAAGTGGTTTATAAACTAATATATATGTTTAATAAAGATCTATTATAAATGCATAATAATACTTTATTGAAAATAAATAATAAATTTTTTTTACTATAATATGTTATTGACGGGAATTGAACATTAAACTACTGGGAGTATTTTACAAAATAATATATATGTTTAACAAAGATATGTTGTTGGTGGAATTCGAACCTTACTGAAAATAGATAATATTTTTTACTACTGGGAGTCTGGAAGGATTGTACATCAACGAGGCTTTCGTCAAGGCGATCTTATATCGCCATACATTTATATAATGTGTGCGGAAGGTTTGAGTTCTATTATCAGAAGGAATAAGCAGGCTGGAATTATACATGGTTGTACGATAGCAAGGGAAGCGCCAACAATTTCTCATCTCTTGTTTGCGGATGATTGTTACTTTTTCTTTCGAGCAAATGTAACTGAAGCAGGTGCAATGAAAAGGATTCTAAGCCGCTATGAGTAGATTTCTGGATAGATGGTGAACTATACTAAATCAGTGGTCACTTTCTCGCCAAATACTAGCACAGAAAATAGAAGGGACGTATGTCATGAACTGGGGGTACAGGAGGCCGAATCACCAGGGAAGTTCCTAGGTTTACCAATGCGTATAGGAAAGAATAAGGTTGCGGAATTTGGTTTTTTGTTTGAATGTATAGATCGAAAATTGCAGGGATGGAGTAACCAGAAAATCTCAAGAGCAGGTAAGGTTACGCTTCTTAAAATAGCGGCTCAATCCATACCAAATTTTTGGATGCAATTACTATTGATACCAAATGAAATCTGTGATAAAATAGAGAAGAGGATGAATGCCTTTTGGTGGGGTAAACGAGGAGCAAACGGTGGGGATTAAATGGTTGTCATGGGATAAAATGTACACCATCAAGGAGGACGGGGGCTGGGTTTTAAAAAGTTGAGAGACTTTAATATAGCTATGCTGTCGAAACAAGCGTGGAGATTGATTAATGAAAGCAATCCTCTGGTAAGTAAGTTTATGAAAGCTCATTATTATCCTAACTCGGACTTTCTGAATGCCACAATTGGATCGAACCTGAGTTATCTGTGGAGAAGCATATTGGAGACTCAAGGGATTGTTAAACAGGGGACTCGAAGGAGAATTGGTAGGGGGCAACAACTAAGATTTGGAAGGTACCATGGTTGCCAAGTCTAGATAATGGGTATCTTACAACGGAGATGAATGAAAATCTTCAACATATTACGGTTCAGGGCTTATTGGATGAAACTCAAAAAAGTTGGGATGTGGATATTCTGTTAGACCTGTGTAATGACCGTTACGAAAGGCTGATCCAACAAATTCTGGTGCCTATGCGTGATAAAGAAGACTCGTGGTACTGGATATTGGAGGATAAGGGGGAGTTCACATTTAAAAGCTGTTATAGACGGATTTGAGGTGAGCATGAATGTATTGATAGACATTTTTGGAGAAAATTGTGGGGACTTTAATTACCTGGAAAGATTATTAATTTGTTATGGCGAGCTTGTCGTAATGTGCTACCAACTGCAATAGCATTACGGAGGAAAAATGTGGATATTCCTGCAGAGTGCTCATGGTGTCATTGGTATATGGAAGATGCAGTGCATACACTCTTTGACTGTTGTATTACGAGAGAAGTTTTGAACTCGGTTGGATTGCAAGACTTGATAAGCACTAGTCCACATGATACGGTAATGACAGTACTTAAACGAGTATTTAACTAAGGAACAAAGGAGCAAGGGGCTATGGTTGGAATGCTATGTTGGAGCTTGTGGTCGAGGATAAACAAATGGGTGTGGGAAAGGGTGAACACTTCTGTATTTGGGATCAAAGCAATGACACTTAATCTGGTAGCTGATTTGAAACGAGCACGACAAACGGAGAAAACAAGTCGAAATGTTACTAATGATCACTGTAAAACCTGGTGTAAGCCTCCAGATGGTTTGGTCAAAGTTAATGTTGATGCCTCCTATCGTACAGGTGAGTAACATATTGGTATTGGTTGTGTAATGAGGAATGATAGGGGTCAGTTCCTCCGAGAAAGAACGAATATACTCAAAACCACGATGCAGGTACGGGAAGCTGAAGCCCAGAGTCTGAGAGAGGCCTTGGATTGGACGAGGCGCTGGCGAACAACAAAATGTATTTTCGAGTCAAATGCCAAGTTACTGGTTGATGCTTTTAACAGAGAAAGAGGTAGAACTATTTTCGACACTATTGTGGAAGATTGTAGTGAAATCCTTAAACACTTTGAGGAAGTGTTAATTGTTTTTGTGAGTCGATCTGCGAATAGCGTAACCCATTTGTTAGCATATGCTGCATATTCTACGTCAGGTCCTATGGAGTGGCATAGTATTGCTCCAGATTTTATTTCATGTAACCTTGCTTTGGAAGCAATTTAATATATGCAAGTACGTTTTATTCAAAAAAAAAAAAGATAATATTTTTAACTATAATATGTTGTTGGCGGGAATTGAACCTTAAACTCCTTTGAGTAGTTTATAAAATAATATATATGTTTAATAAAGATATGTTGTTGGTGGGATTCGAACCTTGAACCTATGAGAGTATTTTAAATATTAAAAAAATAATATTTGTTTTAGTATTTGATCCAACGGTTCCCATTTGTTTGCCTTCAAATCTAACGGTTATTGTTTAGTGTATTAATATTTTCAGTATTTTGACATTTTTCTTTAATATTTTAATTATTATATGCTTACATTTTTTAATTCTTTCAACAAGAAATGATTTTTAATTTCTATGATAAACGAGAGCACCTAGCTCCAATTGGACAAAGAAAAAAGTGAATGGGACCAAGAATAAGAGAAGGAAAAGGAGAAATAGATGAGAACAAAGGGGGGCTGAAGAGATATTGGAGATTAGGGTTTGGAAAAGGGGTTGGAAGGAAAAAAGGAAAAGGAGAGAAAATGACTCTCAGTAAAAATATATGACATTAATTAATGTCTGATTATTGTCTTTATTTTCCTTTAAAAAAAATCTAAATATATTACTCGATTTAGATTGCTAATAAATCCTCTAATCATCGTATATGTTTGCCCTTTTTTATTTTATTGGATCTCTCCTGTTTATTTGGAGTATTTGTTGAGTTTGAGTTCACTTTGAGATAATGCATGGGGTAAATGTATTATCTACTTTTCTTCGATTAGTTTACTATGAATTTGTATTTCTTTATTGCTAGAGATTGTATGTTAAATAGTATGTAATCAAAAAAATAATGAACACACAATCTCACTTCAAATACAATATTTTATTAGATCAAAGATTTGCTACAAAGTGTTATACAAGTGTATTCTCAGCTTCGATTTCTTATAGAGATATTTTCTAAGTTCTAACTTGAAAAATCTTAACTAAAGAAAAGGCTTTGTGCATTTATACAACTTGTCCACAACTCATTTTTATAATTGTAGTAACAGACAAATTAGAGAACTAAATATGTCTATACAAATTTGGTGTAAGTTGGCATTTTTTGAACTTCCTTTGTCTTGCACACTGATCAAATCCATTTCTTTAGTTGCTTTTCCTTGAATTTCTCTTCAACTTCTTTATAGACTTTCCAGGTACACACTACAAAATTAGACCACTGTAGGTGCCCAGGTTTTGTTGATTTTTTATCTTGAAAATCTTCTTGAAGTTTGGCTGTTGATGTATTCGAGATTTGGCTAAGGCCATCTCCAGCAGTTGTAAATTTGTAATCCAAAAATGCAAATCTAGATCACCAACTGACCCAAATTCTGATCCAAATTTCTGACCAACTCCAGCAGCGTCATCCAAATTTTGATCCAAATTACTATTTACATATTATATTACATGAATGTATATTAAATTTTTTATTCTTAAATTTAATGTTTAACTATTATTAACTATTTATATTATATTTAATAATTTAATTAAATTAAAATATAAATATAAATTTTAATATACGTAAGTAACATTAAAATTGTCTTGACAAAAAAGAATAACATTAAAATTGTATAATTAATTAACAAACAACACATTCATTTTATTAATCAACATATAAAATATCATTGACACCTTCTAATTTTCCAAATTAGCATATTCTTCCCACAAATTCTCAATTAATGCATCTATAAATGCAATATGAGCCTCTTTATTTTTATTTTTCTATGTCGGCTCAGAAATTCTTGAAATTGAATATTTTCATCAATCGGAATCGTCTCAACTTCTGGATCCGGCACTTCTAATCGTTCTTCAATTGGTGCACTTAAATCACGTTCATCTTCGATTATCATATTGTGCATGATAATGCATGTAGTCATTATATCATGTAGTACATGTTTGCTCCAAAAGAGTGATGGTCGGGCAACAATTGCAAAACGTGATTTGAGTACTCCAAATGCACGTTCAACATCTTTCCGACATGCCACTTGTTTTATTTCAAAGAACTTTTTCCTTGGAGCATGAGGATCACGAATAGTTTGTACCAATATGGACCATTTCGGACATATGCCATCAGCTAGATAATATCCCATGTCCTACTCTTTTCCTTGAATGACATAACGTGCTAGAGGAGCAATACCTTGAGTTAGATTTGCGAAAAGATGGGACAACTCACTTGTAATATCCCATCTTCTATTTCGGACACATTGAAAATTTTCGAGTAATGTTGGAGAATGAAATTGTTGTTTTCAATCACTTGTAACATCGTATTATTGAGAATTTGTTCATCATCGGAACTTGATGAAGAACTAGAATAGAAAATATGAGATGGGT
Organism: Saposhnikovia divaricata; assembly: GCA_036435485.1. Classification (NCBI taxonomy): domain Eukaryota; kingdom Viridiplantae; phylum Streptophyta; class Magnoliopsida; order Apiales; family Apiaceae; genus Saposhnikovia; species Saposhnikovia divaricata. Next base: position 67,611,520 of record CM071598.1, read on the forward strand.
TGTTACTTTAGAAATTTATTTTTGGTGTACAAGTTCTTGTGTGTACTAAAGTGAAGACATTTCACTCATTGTTTATAACATTAACATTAGCGTTGGTTTAAATTGTTACTTTTTTTTTTTGACTTATCACAATACACACATATCAATGCATGTTGTTTTTTTCTCTTGTTGTCATTTAGCTCAATCATGCCACTGTAGAAATCTATTTACATGCATGGCACACAACCCAACACATAAGATAAGGTAGTATTATGTTAATTTATCTCATCCATTAATTAAATTCCATCTCATGTAGAATCGTAGAATGAAAAATCTTATCTTCAAATTTCTATCTATAAAATACAGGTTCATTTCACCATTCTTTCATCTAACTCTCAACTATTTTTACATTTTATAAAAATGAGTTTCGGAAATCGTAGTCAATCATACTCAGCTGAAGAAGATATACAATTATGTCATGTTTGTCCTGACATTTCTCAAAATCCTATTGTGGGTATCAACTAGTCTAAAGGTCAATTTTGGTCTCGAGTTGATCAAAGCGTATGCAAGTAATCAATACTGTAATATAAAAAATAAGAGGATATGTGCGCAAATTGAGCAAAGAAAACCAAGTGGTGCCTCTAACGAAAATATTGTAAGTATATTTCATTACATGAAAATAAAGTACTAATATGTAATTATATAACGAGCATATTATTTTTTTTGTTTTCGGATGAAACAAGCGAAAATATTATTAAAAGATGACTCATTTTATCGAAAAAGATTTAAATTTTATCATATTTTTGCTTTTATTTAGCAAAAAAACAAATTTGATCATACATGGCCTATTCTTAAAGATTGTGAGAAATTTTCCACTCCAAATCGAACTCTAACTCCAATTCCAGAGCCAACTGTTCAACGATCAAGCTCAGCTGATGAAGATATTGGTGAAAATTTGTCATCATTTGTCATCAACTCAACTGACGAAGAAATGGGAGCAACATCAAGCAAGCGTTCAATTGGAATAAAAAAGACGAAAGGGAAAAGAAAACATGATGAAGGAATTGCTAAAATTATTCAACAAAATAATATTCTTGTTGATTTGATAAAAAAGAGAAATGATGATGCTGAACGAAAATTACATTTAGCAGAATGTAAAGAAGACAATAAGATTTTATTGAAAGATTTTTTTATCGGGTATGATTCTGTATATAAATTGCATCAAGATACAATATCCAAGAAAATGAATTTTTTCATTCAAGAAGCTTATCATCTAACCGAAAGGCATGCATGTTGCCCCCGAACATTTAGACAATAACAATTTAATGTCCAAAAAGAAAGCATCTTAATATGTTACTGCACCTAAAATCACCAACAGATATAAACAAAATTAGTCTAAAAGAAGTAATTATATTATTATTTACATAATATAAAATTAACCAAATATAAAATCTAACGAAAAGGAGTCCCTTTTGTTAGATACCTCATTTTATAAAATTATTTAAAAACATAAAATATAATTGAACACTTAGGTCCAAAAATAGCCATCAATATGGCACTTGATTGCCTCGTATAGACCCCAAAAATAAGCCATCAAACATGACAATCCATAAATGGTACGGACACTTTTTACCCCTTAAAGATCAAATTATAAACTCTTAAAATTAAGAAAGTCCAAATTTAAAACACTGATAAAATTAAAACTAGCCATTCTAAAACCAAAATCGAAAACATAAATATTATCAATTAAATGTAATACATGATATTCCCAAATAACAGCATGTATCAGAGCATTAATGATTAATTACTAAAGTCATTTCATGAAAAATGGTAACCAAGACTCTTTTTAGGGAATTAATCATGCATGCCATACTTATCATCTCAAATCCTAAATAATCTAAAACTTAAAATTAGCCGAAAATATTTTCAAATTCAAAATCATGATAAAGGGATTTTAATTAATTTAGTGGAATTTTATAACTAAGTCACAACAAGTGATACACAAGTATATTACCCATAAGCTCAATCAAATTTATAGACAAAATAAACTAATCTACTTGGACAAAATAGGAATCGAAATTAGTGTAAAACATGTTAAAATTTTCTTAACATAATAGTAGACAAATTCACGTAGTAACATATGGTTACAAATCAAAATAGGTTTTTTTAAACTAGAAATTTTACTGTTATACAGGAAATTAAAAACGTGAAGCTGTAAGCCAACCCAGCCTGGCTACGTGAACATCAAATATTGGTGAAGATTTTGCGGCATTCGTACATAAACCATACTCATCAATTGTGACTATTATCCGGACTAGAAATAGAACTAACTACCCACCAAATATACTTAAGTGCTAAAACATTATTTGACGAGGATTCACAATTCTTATTAAACTCGTTTATCCACTACATACGCATAAGAAAATTATGTAAAACAGAAAAATAAAGCCGGATGAGCAACTTAAACATGCGATTAAGAACAAAATTAAATCACAAAAAAAAAAAATTCCCCCCAAAATTAGTAAATATAGAATGGAAAGATTGCACCTATTGCATCATCAGATTGCATAAATTCTTCGTACATCGTTAAAGCGACGGAAAGAGAGAGTGTGAGAGAGAAGAGCTTTATTATAACGCTTAGTGTTGTTGAGGTATTAAATCTTTTATTCTTGATATAAGTTTCTAAAACATTGGCATATGATGGGTTTTGTGGAGTGTAAATGAGGGGTGGGACTGTTTTGATTAGATGGGCTTGATTTATTCACTAGACATTGAACAAAAGTGGTGTAATCTTGGTCTGTGGCTGCTACATTTGTGACTAAAATGAGTAGTCATGAACAATAATTTGATAGTGAATGATAAGATTTTGTTGAAAGATTTGAACTCTATATCTAATCCAAACTTACGTGAATTTGTTCGTGATGAACATATTAGAATTATGCAAAAAAGTACTCAAGAACAAAGATCAACACCTCAAAATCGAGAAAATGAAGATGAAAGTCAAGGATCTCAAATAATATGAATAGCTACGGACAATATTTTTATTATCTTGGACGAAACATAAATAATTTGTTTTATTAAAATAAAATTTTATGTTTATTTGTACCATTTTCTAATCATTTTCTTTAATGTACTTTTAATTTATTTCAATTAATGTCATTTTTATTTTATGCATTTAATGTACTTTTATTTAAATTTTAATGAAATATGTTTTTCTTATTACTACAAGTTTTATTCTAAAAAGTAAATTTTATTAAATATTAATTACATTCTATTATTAATTAAGTAATTAAAAAATCACAAATAAATTTAAATTTAATAAACTAAAAATATATAAATAACAATACCATTATTTTAATATTAATCCAAATTTGGATCAGTACTGTTCACTGATCCGAATTTGGATCACTACTGGAGAAGAAATTGGGATAATCTGCCCTAAATTTGGATATTTGGATCACTACTAGGCTTGCCCTAAGTATTGCATTCAAGATTGCTCATCAAAGATTAGAGATCTCTGAGTTCTCGAATAAATCATGTTACTTCTGGAGTAGCCATTTGACATATTGAATCCCAGAGATATCGAATACGTCACTTTGACTTCTCTAATCTCAAAGATATCAAATAAGTTATTTGACTTCTCTAATGCTAGAGATATCGAATAGATCATTTTGACGTATCGAATCCTGGAGATATCGAATAGGTCATTTTGATTTTGTTGAGTATTGAATACAGTAAAAGAATACAGAGGGGGGGTGAATGGATTCTTGAACTTTTCTTTGTTCTTGAATCTTTGCAACAAGATATGTGTTGAATGTGTGAAATATGTAAGAACAGATAACAAAGACAGACACAACACAATATCACTTTAATTTAATATTTTATTAGATAAAGATTTTGCTACAATTTGTGAATACAAATGGTAGTATTCTCAGCTTCGCTTTTCTTAGAGAGATATTTCTTGTGATGTATCTTGAAAAACTTATCTGATAAGGAAGTGAGGCTGTATCCTTATAGACATGGATACACCTACTTACTACAAATAAGGTAGGTAAAACAAACTACTTTCCAATATGTCTATCTTATTTGAGTAAGAGTCCAAACAGCTACAGATTTGACTTTGCAAAGCCTGTTCAGATCCACTTCTTTAGCTCCTTGTCCCTTTGTCTTATCTCTCCAAGCTTCTTTGTAGGCTTTCCAATGTGCTTTATAGTACATAGTCAAATAAAGCGTCTTGGCTTGTTGCAGGTTTCTGACTTGTACAATTCTTCAGTATTTTGTCTCCAAGAATGTATTCGAGAAGTGGCTAAGTGATTGATTCGAGAACTTGAATTGACTTAATCGATAACTCTCAGTTCTCGAATAGTGTTATATTGACATATCGAATCACTTCTCGAATAGCTCTTTTCTCTGGGACTCCTTGAGATATCGAATAGAGCATTTTGACATATTGAATCCCTGAGATGTCGAATAGCTTCTTTAGTCCTTGAGATATCGAATAGATCATTGACTTGTTGACTCTTAGAGAACTCGAATGATGCTTTGACTTGTTGACTCCATGAGTTCTCGAATAGAGTAATAGACATATCGAATCTCTGAGATATCGAATGAGATATCGAACAGTGTATTCAGAGATATCGAATAGTGTCTTCTGAGATATCGAATCTCTGACTTCTCGAATGCTAGACTTCTCGAATAGACAAATGTACTTCTCGAATTGGTACTTAGGCAAATTCTTCTTTTCTTCAAATCCCAACTATGATTATTTGGCAGTCTTTTATCTCCTTGCTTGAGGCATGAACCTTGGAACTTCTTTCAAGCATTATTCTTGACTTTATAAGTACAGTAACACAACTAGAATTTGATGCCTATTACAAGTACAGAACAAATAGAAACTCTACAACTAGAGGTTCCCTCAGTTAAGAGGTCATGTAGGTAATACAAAGCATTACACACACTTAGGCTTGTTATTAGATGTATCCAGGCATGTCTCTGTGACTAACAATCTCCCCCAAATTGTGAGTAAGACCCTTAGTCACAATTTCATGTCTGATAACAAGCCTAACATACATAAAGATAAAACTTGACAGTACATGTATGAATTTTGATTAGCAATGTGGATGGAACTACAGGGTGAGTAATCTTACAGCCTATGATGAAGTACTAGCCATTGTCATTTGTTTCCCTTTCCATAGCTTTGGCTTGCAAATCATCATATGCTTTCTGTCTTCTTTCTTTCTCCTTCCTTGTATTCTCATCCATAGCTTTTATTATTTCTGTCATAGCATCCAATTCTTCAAGCAAAATTGAGTCTTTGAAATCTTCAAGTACTGGTTTCAGAATGTTTGCAGGATAGTGGTTGAGTAGATTCATTCTGATGTGGACCTGATCCCCATTTCTCCTCCTATACTTCACCACATAGGGGTTAAACTAAACTCTACACAATCCCTTTGCCCTTAGCTTTTCTGCTTCAATCTCCAGTCTCTCAATTTCTTTCTCCCTTGCTAACCATTTCTCAAGACACTCTTTTCTGATTTTCTCCTTATGATCTCTCTTCATCTTCACAAAATCAATTAGCTCCAGCTTCCATACTCTTTCCACTTTATCTTCTGAGCTCAACAATGCAATGATTCTTTCTATGTCATGTAGTTTGCCCCAGTGTTGACATCCTCCTTGTTTGAATTTCTCCTCCCTTCCATCAGTATATTTGATCTCAAGGCAGTTATCAACAATGGCAACATGATAGATTCTTTGAGCTTGTAAGAATTGCAGTTGGTCTTCATCAAAATCTTCATCTTGTGGTTGGAGTTTTAAGCCTGGATAGATTGTCAGAGTCCTTGACTTGGATAGCTTTGGTTTCCTTGCAGCTTGTTTGAATTTGATCCTTTTGACATGGTTGCCTGGCAGTAGCATGTGACCTTTGTTTGTGGACCATTGTAGTATTCCATTAGCAGTGTGCTTTTTGAAATGTACAGATGGTTTCTTGACTTGAATCTTCTTCTCTTCTTGAGGTGGTAAAACAGTTGCAGAAGCCATGGGATTAGATTTTGGTAGGTCATTACTAACAGCATTCACCCTAGACTTAGAGTCTTGTGTTGTGGTGAGATTACTGCTAGCAATGCCTAAGGCTTGCTGTTTTCCATTCTTCCTCTCATAGAATTTGCCTTGGTCATCGTCCTTCTTATCCTTGCTGTCTTTCTTCTTCTTCTTATCCTCATCCCCCTTATCAAACCTGTGATGACTTCTCCTCCCATCACTCTTGTCTTCATCTTCATCATCCTTATTCCTCCTTGGCTTGGCCATTTCTGGAATTACACCAGTTGCAATGTATGATCTGAGAATGTGCAGTGCCTCTATCTCTTCAGCAATACTTGTCCCCTTCTTCTTTTACAGTAGATCAATGATGGCAATAATGAGTCTGTGATTTCGAGAAGTGAGATCATTGGGAATGACCAATTGTTTAATCTCTTCAATGCTGGTGCCAGACTGATAGATGATTGTCCATGGCTTCTTAATCACTTCTGGCAGCCTTGAAGGTTGGCCATTCCTCAAGTCATCATACAGACTCTTATTGTTTTCATTTACATTCCTCTTCTCTATGAGCTCAATCAGTGCACCTATCTCTGAATGTTTCAAGGCATGTAGAGTTTTGTAGGTTAGATGCCAGATTCTGGATTTTTCTACCATCATTACTTCCTTGAGCCATGAGCTATCAACTTTTCTAGGTACCACAGTGAAGTAATCGATCTGATCCTTCAAGCTCCTTAGATCAATTGAGTGTCACCAGCCTGTTCTTTTGAGACTTTCAAAAACTCCAAGAATGCATCATCATGATAGACATTTGAGTTTGAAATTTCTTGTAGCTTGGCCTCAGTGACCACCTTCACTTCTACAGGCCTGTGCACTTTTAGATATGGAGAGTGAAGGTTTATCAGATGGCATACTCCCTGCAACCACTGTGGTTGTGATAGTTTGCTTTTGACCACTGGAAGTAGTGATGTGCACAGTTGGTAGAGTGACAACTGGCAGAGAAGTAGGAGGCTCATCAACTTTGTCTTTTCCTTTGCCAGGCACATGAATTAGAGATTTTGAAGTTCTTTGATGAGCACCTTCAGTGATTTTTATGCCCTTTACTAGTGGTTTCTCCCCCTTTGTATTTGACTTCCTTGATGTCCTCTTCTCCCCCTTAGGCTTGTTGTCAGGCACAGAGGCTGTAGTATTGACCTTTGGGGTTGAAGATTCTTCGGGTAGAGGGAGACCCATGTGCTTCATCATTGCAGACAACATTGATTGTTGATGCAGAAGAACATCAGCTGTGGTGGTGGCTTGAGTGTTCAACTGCTCAGTTAGAGTTTGTACCTTGTCTGTAAGGTGAGCATTGGACTGAGTGAGAGTAGCTACCTCCTTTTCAAGTGCATCTACCTTACTGAATAATGCATTAGATTTGAAGCCAGACAGGGATTGTTCTTTAAGTCTCTGCACTTTAAATCTAGACAGCTCATGCACAGGAACCTCAGTGACCAGCTTGTCTCCATATTGATTTGCAAAGAGTGTCATAAGCATGGCATTGGCGTCTGTAGTCTGGTCAGATAGAATTTGGAATTTGCTTCCTAGACCTGTGACTGTGTCTTTAAGTAGAGCTAGACTATTATCCATCTTGGTGCAGGTGGTGTTGCAGTGTCTGAGATCTTTGACCACACTGTCTAGTTGAGGAAATTTGGCATCAAAGGCCCTCTTTATCTCTTCTACTGAAGTGGTTGTCTTGTCACTCACTTTGTTGACTTTAGTTTTGACTCCCTTGCCAAGATAGTGTGCAGCCTTGAGGAAACCCTTGTAGGAATCATTGACAGCTTCATACACTTCACTAGGGGACAGGATTTTGCATTTGAACCCAGTGAAGTGATGTATTCCTCTCTAAGATATTGAAGTGCTTCACTGAGAGTTACATCATACTTTCCTTGCATCCAGGCATCTACATTGCAATCTCTCTCAGCATCATCAATAATCTTGGCCTTCTGTATCTCCACATCATCCCTATGGCATAGTAGGATGGCTTCATAATCTGGATTTGAGATGTTGGAGGTGACAAGGTTCTGGGCTATTTTGATAAACTCAGGAATCTGATCCACAACATAGCTTTGGAGAGCTTCAATGGACATTTGTGGTGGAACAGACCCTGATCCTGAAGCACTGTCATGTTGCACAGGCTTCATCCATTGGGACAAAAAGTGAGAGCTAGAGCTAGGCAAGCTAGACTCCTCAGTACAGATGCAACTTCTGTAACCGGATGGAAAGACTCTGCTACTATTGTCTCCACAGAAGTGGGATGAGTTACAACAGTAGTTGACACAGGCACAGAGTCTCTAGTTAAAACTAGTGAATCCTCTGTGTTTGTGATGGTGTCATTAGGAGATGCCCCAACATGCATTCCCTGACCATCTAAATGTGGTACCTGGGTGGTGAGCAAGGTGTCATGCACCAAGTCACTTGAATCCATTGGCTCATCAAGAGAAAAGAATTCTTGATGATCAATGCCTTGCTCCTCAATTGCTTGAGTTGCAGGCTCCAAAGAAATATGAGTGGTAGATTCTGGAAGAGAAGTGTGTTGTAGATTAGATTTTGGCAACTCCCCCTGAGAGATAGAGGGAGTTTCAATTGTGATGTGCCCTCCACTCAGTGTTGTGCCAGCCTTATCACTCCCATGTGCTGACTCTGTACAAGTAGGTGCATTGGGGAGGATGCTTGATTCTATAGATGCACCCTGTTGAGAGGATACATCTAGTGAGCTGTTTGCCCCTGATTTTACAACTTCAGCCATTTGGGTGACTGAAGAGGTGGTTTTAGACTTCTTCTTCTTCTTCTTTGGCCTTAGTAAGGGTGACTCAGGTTCCTCACTTGCTATGCCTAATTCTACAGCCAAGGCTGCTTCAGTTAAGATTTTTAGAGGTTCAGAAGCAACCTGTTTTCTCTTCTTTTTACTAACATCACCCTTTTGAGAGGATGATGCAGTTGTCTCTGTGTTTGGTAAAGTGTTTGGCTGAGAGGGTTGGTTAGCAGGCCCTGGGTTAGCATTTTGCTCTACTTGCTTGGGCCTAGCTAACTCAGATTTTGAGGCACATATTGGCATGTTGTGGGGGTAAGTCCTAAATAAACTCTCCATAAGGGGAGTTATTTTGAGCCTTACATCCACATCATTCCTAGTCTCCGAGCTACCAAAAATGAGTTTGGTCATGGATTTCGGATAGCCTATTCTATTTTTGTCTAACCCAGGCAATTCAATCAATTTAGCATCTATGAAATTAAGTACAGATTGAATAAAGCGAGGGAAGAAAATTTCATTACCTCTCTTGGCTGAGTTCTTACCAAGTCTCCCATACAATTCTTGCATTATGATCAAACCAACATCAATCTTTCTCCCATGTGCTAGAGCATATCATATTTGTTGAACAGGTGTGCTGATTTGATCAAAGCTGGACTTCCTTGCTGTGAAGACTTGAAGAAGAGTGGCAAAGACATAGCTCCATTCCTTCCTCAAGTACTTTCTATTCAAATTTCCAAGCTTGATTCTATCTGAGTAGTTGATAAAATCAAAGAAATCTTCCAATTCCTGATCAGTTGCTTGACTGTCATACACTCCTTGTTGCAACCCCAGTGCTTGATTCATGTCTTCAATAGTGATGGTGATTTCCTTGTCCTGAATCTTGCAATAGATTACGTATGAAGTTATTGCATTCTCTAGGGCCACGACCTCCACAGTAGCAGTTCTCCAAAACTGTTCTAGTAAATCTAGATACAGAGTTGGGTTGGCTGAGAGTGCATCCTTGATGTATGATTCAGCCATCCATCGAACGAAGCACTTAAAGTTTGCATTGGGTGCTTCAACATCGTTGGTTATTGCTATGAAATTGGTGTGGGTAGGAATTGTGAGTTGAGTATTTGCCATTGTTACACAGAGAGATGAGAAGAGAATGAAGGTTGAAGAAGAAATTTAGCTTTTGACGTTAGGGTTTACAGAGGTTTTTGAACTTTAGCTGCCTGAGAAATCGAATGAAATGATTTGAACAGTTGTGGAATTGTATATATGTGAGTGACTTGAGTTGTCGATTAGATATAAGTTTTGTATCGACAAGTCAGTCATTTGAGAAGTATAAAACAACTATTCGATAAGTCAAGAAAGGCTTATTCGATATCTCAAGCAGTTTGAAACTCACAGCTGGCAGTTATTTAACTCAGAAAATAATTCTAAGCTAAGTAAAATATGTTTTTATGAGCGAAATGAAATTTTGAATATAAATCCAAAAAGCGATTAAGTGTCAGCGAGAAATTAGCCTTTTCAAATGATTCGATAACTCAAATACAGTATTCGAGAACTCCATCATTAGAGAACTAAAATACTCTATTCGAGAACTCAAAGTGTGCTATTCGATTTCTCCAAAAGACACTATTCGAGAACTCAGGAGGGTTCTTGATAGGCCTATTCGAGAACTCGAGCCATGACAAAACAATGAACCATTCGAGAAGTCTGACTTATCGAACTATACTTTTCACTCATAAAATTCAATTTTCACTATCTTTTAAAATTTACCAGAAATATTCACTGAAGAATATTATACTAAATTAAATAGTGATTCTCTCAAAATTTCACAGAAATTTCAAGCTAAAGATGTATGATTTTCAACATATGCAGCATTGTGGAATATTTATAAATCATAATCCAGCCAATACTTACTTTAAAAATATTGAGCATTTGATAAAGTAAGTATTTACTGCTGCAACAATCTAGTTGATATATTCACTCAGCCAGAATTTGAAGAATTCAGCATTCCAATCTCACTAACCAACCTTGTGAAGGTGGCTTCATCTAATGGCTTAGTGAATATGTCAGCTAGTTGTTTCTCTGTGGGAACATAATGTAACTCAATGGTTCCATTAGTTGCATGCTCCCTTATGAAGTGATATCTGATGTCAATGTGCTTTGTCCTAGAATGATTGACAGGATTGGAAACTATAGAGATTGCACTTGTGTTGTCACACATGATTGGAATTCTTTCCAACACAAGTCCATAATCTCTAAGTTGGTTTCTGATCCAAAGCACTTGAGCACAGCAACTTCCAGCAGCTATGTACTCAGCTTCAGCTGTGGAAGTTGACACATATTGTTGTTTCTTGCTGTACCAAGAGACTAACCTTTGTCCAAGAAACTGGCAGCTACCTGAGGTGCTTTTCCTATCCACTCTGCATCCAGCATAATCAGCATCAGAATAACCAATCAGATTGAACCCTGTGTCCTTAGGATACCATAACCCCAAGTTTGGTGTGCCCTTCAGATATCTGAAAATCCTCTTTATTGCTATCATATGTGATTCCTTTGGATTTGATTGAAACCTTGCACACAAGCATGTTGCAAACATGATGTCTGGCCTACTAGCAGTGAGGTAGAGTAGAGAACCAACCATGCCTCTGTAGATTGAGATATCTACCTTCTTGCCCTTACCATCTTCATCTAACTTGGTAGCAATGGCCATGGGTGTCTTTGCAGGTGAGCATTCTTCTAAGTCAAATTTCTTCAATAAATCCTTGATGTATTTGGTTTGACTTATAAAGATGCCATCCTTCCTTTGACTCACTTGCAGCCCAAGAAAGAATGTTAATTCTCCCATCATACTCATCTCATATCTGCTCTGCATGAGCTTAGAGAATTTCTCACACAACTTCTCATTTGTAGAGCCAAATATGATATCATCCACATAGATTTGAACTAAGATAATATCATCACCATGTTTCTTGTAAAACAGTGTCTTGTCTAGTGTGCCTCTAGTGAATTGATTCTCAAGTAGAAATTGTGACAATGTGTCATACCATGCCCTAGGAGCTTGATTAAGTCCATACAATGCTTTAAGCAATCTGTAGACAAAGTGAGGGAATTGTGGATCCTCAAAGCCAGGTGGCTGTTGCACATATACTTCTTCTTCCAACTCCCCATTCAGAAATGCACTCTTGACATCCATTTGATAGACCTTGAAATTAGAATGTGCAGCAAATGCCAAGAAAATTCTGATGGCTTCTAGTCTGGCAACAGGGGCAAAAGTCTCATCATAGTCAATGCCTTCCTGTTGAGAGTATCCTTTTGCAACCAACCTTGCTTTGTTTCTTATGACTACACCATTTTCATCCATCTTATTCCTTAGAACCCATTTTGTTCCAACAATGGTTCTATCGTTTGGTGCAGGCACAAGTTCCCATACTTTGCTTCTTTCAAATTGGTTTAGCTCCTCTTGCATAGCAATTATCCAATCAGGATCCAACAATGCATCTTCAAGTTTCTTAGGCTCAACTTGGGATAGAAAGCAACCATAGAGACATTCATTTAGAGTTGCTCTCCTTGTCCTTACTCCTGTATTTGGATCTCCAATTATCTGATCTGCAGTATGTGATCTATCCCATTTCCTTGTATGTTCAGATTGATTTCTCAACCTTGATGTTGCTTCATCATCCAGATCATGATCATTTACATTTCCTCCCCCTGTGAAGTTTCCACTAATCACAGGTGTGTCTTGGATGCTTGTTTCTTCATTGTTGGTTGACACAGGTTCTTCATTCACTTGAGTTTGTTGGATTGTGGGCTCAAATTCAGTTTCAATCTCCTCATCAGAATCATCTAGATTGTCAAACTTCAAAGGATCTTTATCTTCATCATTGGCTTCTTCTAATCCAGGTAGTTTGCTGTCATCAAATGTCACATTTGTGATTTCCATAACTTTCTTTTGAGTGATGACATAAACTTTGTATGCAATTCTTTCCATAGAGTAGCCAAGAAAAATTCCTTCAAATGCTTTTGCATCAAACTTTCCAACATATTCTGAGTTGTCTTTTAACACAAAGCATTTGCTTCCAAAAGTATGAACATACTTTAGAGTGGGCTTCTTTCCAGTCATCAAGTTGTAAGGTGTCTTTCTAGTGTTTTTGTTGATGAGGGTTCTGTTTTGGATATAGCATGCAGTGCTCACAGCCTCAGCCCAAAAACATGTAGGCATATTTGCATCAAGTAACATTGTTCTAGCAGCCTCAATCAGAGTTCTATTCTTTCTTTCAATAACTCCATTTTGTTGTGGAGTCCTTGGAGCTGAGAATTGTTGAGAAATACCATTTTCTTTGCAGAATGCTTCAAGCATGGCATTTCTGAACTCTGTTCCATTATCACTTCTTAATGCAATCACACTTGCATTGTTGGCCTTTGCTTCCTTGTCAATTTTCTTTATATGCTCAATGATTACTTGGGGAGCCTCATCCTTTGATGCCAGAAATTCTACCCATGTATACCTTGTGAAATCATCAACCATCACCAGAGCATACTTTTTCCTTCCTAGTGACATAATATTGACAGGCCCAAACAAGTCCATATGAATTAGTTGTAGGGGCTTGGTTATTGATGTCACTGTCTTTGACTTGTGGCTTGATCTTTTCATTTTTCCCTTTTGACAAGCCTCACACACTCCTTCTTGACAGAATTCAAGTTTGGGCATGCCTCTTACTAACTCTCTTTTGACTAGAGAATTAATGCCTTTGAAGTTCAAGTGTGATAGCTTCTTATGCCACAGCCAACTATCTTCATTTGATGCTTTTGAGTAAAAGCAACAGATTTTGTCCTTGTTTGCAGAGTTCATATTGGCTACAAACAGGCTTCCTTTCCTTACTCCACATAGAGCAAAGTCACCAGTCTTTTTGTGGGTGATCAAACATTCATCTTTGTCAAAATTCACTTTGAAGCCTCTGTAAGTAAATTGACCAACACTCAGTAGATTGTGCTTGAGTCCCTTGACCAGTGCTACATTTTCAATGATGACATTTCTAATTTCCAACTTGCCATATCCCAGTGTGTTGCCAATGCTGTCATCTCCAAAAGCAACCATTGGGCCAGCCTTCTCCTCATACTGTGATAGCAGGGCCATATCACCAGTCATATGGTTTGAGCATCCACTGTCCAAAATCCACATGACCTTTCTTTCACTTTCTTTGCCCTGCAAACACAAAGGTATTACTTCTCCTTTGGTACCCAAACAAGTTTGGGTCCATGTGGCTTAGCAACAGTTTTATCATAAACAGCATGCTTATCAATTTTCTTGATGTTAGTCTTCTTGTCACTGTTAGAAGTCTTAGAATCAGGGTTCTTAGACTTAGGTGACAGAGGCACCTTCCTAACTTTAGGAGGACTTGAAGACTTTGTTCTTGTGTAGTGTGTGTGAACATTGTGACTGATGCAACCTTCCATGAATTGTCTTCTCAAATTAAAGCAACTAGTCATTACATTCATGTTACATGGCATACAATCAAATTTATCACAGAAAGGAGAGTCTCGAGCAATCATAGAATGGTTTAGCAACACTACCAGATGGTTTATTGCATGCATGAGTTAAATGATTAGTGCTAAAACAATTTTAACAAACTTTCCAAGGGGCATTTGGCACATAAGCATAATTGTTGTCCTTGTTAATCCCTAATTTGTCATTCCTGTTTTGTTTCTTTTTAGCCACTTTCTTCTCAAACTCATTATTCCCAGCTGAAACAAACTTCAAAAATTTCTCAAGTCTAGGTCTACCTCCTACTGACTTCTTGGCTTTGGTTTTGACATTCTCACTCTTAGAGGATGCTTGTTGTTCATTTGATTGTGCCTTATCTTCATCATCCAACATTTGCTTAATGAGTAAGGCATCCTCATCAATCTCAAGTGTTGGTGTTTTAAATATTGGGGTCTCAGTCTTTTTCAAAACCTGAGGCACTTCCTCTTGAACAACAATGTCATCTTCAATGACTGCATAGCCTTTCCTCTGCTTGAGAGTGTCATAATCAAGTCCAATAGCAGCCTTAGGTCTAGCTAGATTTTTCTCATGGTAGGACTGCAATAGACTAGAGGAATTCTTGAATGTTTTCAATTTAAATTCATTTTCAGCTAGTTCATCCCTAAGAGCTTTCTCAACTTGACTAGCACATAGAACCTTATTCTTTAGATATTCGATTTCTTGTTTAAGGTTTTCTATTTGCATAGCAGTTAGTTCTAGTTCCTCATTTCTTTTGTTCAACAGTTCATTCTTAGTAGACAGTTTAGCAATCTCTTCATTAGCAGCAGTCATACTAGTATGAATATTAAACATCTCAACAGATAGTTGTTCAATCATAGATTTGTATTCAGAAACAGACATGTCTATAGTAGTGAGGGATGGTACCTGAGAGTCTGATTCAGATGGTTCTTCCTTGGAGTTGGCCATCAAGACATAGTTGCAGAATTCTTGTTCTTCTCCATCACTATCAGAATCATCCCAACACTTCCCTTCAGCTATGTAGGCCTTACCTGGTGCATGCTTCTTTAGCAGAGCCTCATACTTAGCTTCAAGCCCAAGAAACTCCTTATCCTTCTTCTTAGGCTTCTTGCATTCACTGGCAAAATGCCCTAGGTCATTGCATCTATAACATCTCACAGATGACCTATCCACATCGCTGGTTTTGAATTTGTTTTTGTTTGCTTTCACAGGTGCCTTGCTCTTGTTGAATGAATGATTTTGAGATCTAGACTTGAAGGGCTGATTCCTCTTAAATCTGATGTTTGGGAATTTTTTAGCCATAAAAGCATATGAAGTGTTTTCCATGGCATCCAATTCTTCAAGAGTATAGAACTCATCGTCTTCCTTTTCATCAACAGGTCCAGTCACTTCTTCTTCAGTCTCTTCATCATCTACTATCTCTTCTATTCTCAGTTGACTTGTAGATGCTTCCAGGTCTTGAACAGATTTGTTGACAATCAAGGCACAGGATGTGTTTATCATTCTGCCTTGGTTGGCTTGGATAGCCCTCTTCTGAAGCAACTCAAGCTCATGAGTTTTTAAAACCCCATAGAGCACATCATATGTGACTTTGTTCAAATCTCTCTCTTAGAGATATGACCCTTTGCTCTAGATGGTTTGGTGCAGATAGTAGAAACTTCATGTTTAATTCCTTAGTGCTGTAAACCTTCCCATTCATTTGAAGCTCAGTCACCAGCTTGTGAAATCTCTCAAACATATCAGTAATACTTTCTTTGGACTGTGCCATGAAAGCTTCATACTGTGTGACCAGTATCTGTTTCCTATTTTCTCTTACCTCCTCTGTCCCTTCACATAACACCTCGATGTGGTTCCACATGTCCTTGGCTGATGTGCATGATGCTATGTTGGCAAACATCGACATATCCATGGAGTCTATGATCAATAACATGAGATGACTGTCTAGGGCAACCTTTTCCTTCTCTGAGTCAGTCCATTTGGATGGCTCTTTTGCAACATATGATCTAGGAATGACTATTGTGCCCACTGTGGATTCAGCAATTTCTTGTTGTGGTACAAATGGACCATTCTTGAGGATGTCAGGGTAGAGAGGATTGGCAGCTTTGATGAACAACAGCATTTTTATTTTCCAGAGGTTGTAATTCTCTTTGTCGAACTTAGGGACCTTCACCGTACCTGTAGACTTTGGTGTATTCGAACTCATGATCGTTTTCTGTTTAGATTAAACAGCCTGCTCTGATACCACTTGTTGAGTATTGAATACAGTAAAAGAATACAGAGGGGGGGTGAATGGATTCTTGAACTTTTCTTTGTTCTTGAATCTTTGCAACAAGATATGTGTTGAATGTGTGAAATATGTAAGAACAGATAACAAAGACAAACACAACACAATATCACTTTAATCTAATATTTTATTAGATAAAGATTTTGCTACAATCTGTGAATACAAATGGTAGTATTCTCAGCTTCGTTTTTCTTAGAGAGATATTTCTTGTGATGTATCTTGAAAAACTTATCTGCTAAGGAAGTGAGGCTGTATCCTTATAGACATGGATACACCTACTTACTACAAATAAGGTAGGTAAAACAAGCTACTTTCCAGTATGTCTATCTTATTTGAGTAAGAGTCTAAACAGCTACAGATTTGACTTTGCAAAGCCTGTTCAGATCCACTTCTTTAGCTCCTTGTCCCTTTGTCTTATCTCTCCAAGCTTCTTTGTAGGCTTTCCAATGTGCTTTATAGTACATAGTCAAATAAAGCGTCTTGGCTTGTTGCAGGTTTCTGACTTGTACAATTCTTCAGTATTTTGTCTCCAAGAATGTATTCGAGAAGTGGCTAAGTGATTGATTCGAGAACTTGAATTGACTTAATCGATAACTCTGAGTTCTCGAATAGTGTTATATTGACATATCGAATCACTTCTCGAATAGCTCTTTTCTCTGGGACTCCTTGAGATATCGAATAGAGCATTTTGACATATCGAATCCCTGAGATGTCGAATAGCTTCTTTAGTCCTTGAGATATCGAATAGATCATTGACTTGTTGACTCTTAGAGAACTCGAATGATGCTTTGACTTGTTGACTCCATGAGTTCTCGAATAGAGTAATAGACATATCGAATCTCTGATTATCTGTCACAGGAATCTCAGATTATCTGTCAAAGAGAAAAGAATAAAGTCAATCTACAGACTTGAAGATTTACTGCATTGAAAGAAGTTCGGTTATTTGATCAAGGCTCAGTGTAGTATTCAAAGAAAGTGGATTCATTTACAGTGACAGAGCTTTCTACAGTGACAGTAGAAGAAATACAGAGTACAGAAGATTTAAATAAAGGGATTAGAAAAAGAAAAGAACCACAGCTTAGAGTCAAAATGAAGAACAATCATTGGAGTTAGTCGTTCATGAACCAGACAGTGCATCGAGCGTCAACGGATAAATCAGTGGAAGCTCTTCATTATTTTCAGTGGTTCAAAGAAAAGATTTGGCTACCAAATTATTTATATGAATTCTCTTTTAATTAATTAAATCATTTAGTTAATTTATTTAATAAAATTAATTCCATCAGAATTAATTTATTCATTAAATTAATTATTAGATTAATTAAATCAGAATTATTGCATTTATCAAAAGAAAATCAAATGTTTAAATGACTATCTAAATTTGTTTAAAAGACTGTAGGATTTACACTAGCATGACTATTTGAAATAGTCTTGCCGAGATGTTTACCTGGATAGTCATGCCAAGCTGTTTTTGAGATAGTCCTTCAAAAGCAATTGAGGATAGTCATGCCCAGTTATTCACTGTGATAGTCATGCCAATATTGTAATAGTCATGCCGATCTAGATATTTGTTTGATAGTCATTCGAGGGTTAATCATCAATTTAAGGACAGGGACTTCATTTCTCATTTTCTTATAATAAAGATCAAGGCAACTGAGACTACACTTGTTCAATTAGAAGAAAAAGAGTAAAACATTTAATCTTCTCTCTATCTCTCTCTCTCTCTCTCTCTCTCTCTCTCTCTCTCTCACTGAAGAACACAGAACTTTTATTTTTCACAGGCTAATCATTTTATATCTTTATTGTAATATTCAAGTCATTAGAAATTGTTTACTTGTAACCTTGTGAGCGGATCATAATTCCTAGTTTTTATCTCGAACTGCTTTTAAGCATTCGATCTTTTTATTACAAGTATAGAAAAATTCATGTTGAATTTATTCTAATTTGTTTTAGTTAGTCTGTACTGTATTTGTAACAACCGATCAAGTTTAATATAAGTTATATTTAACTTGAATCTTGTTTTATTTATTTTTGTATAAATTTGTTCACAAATTATTATTTAACGAACTGGAAAAATTGGATTAACTAGTACCGTTTATATACCCTAAAAAAAAAAGTAGTATCGTTTATATTCAACCCCCATTTCTACAAACTTTACAAGACCTAACAAATAAGTACTAGCTTAAAACCGTGCGATATACAAATAAATTTGAATTGTAATTTTTAAGAAATGAATTTCGTAGACTTAAAATTTTAAATGATATAATTTGATAATAATTATATATATGTTGCCCGTGATATTTTATAAAACGAGGGATTTTAGTTTGAAAATATAGAAGATTAGATGATAGGTTTTATCTGAAAAAGGTAATTACTTTAGTTATTAATTACTATATATTATTTTTTATTTTTTTTAAATAAAATTGCCCGAATAAGTTTTATTAGACAAAACAGAAAAAGTAATGTGTTTTAGCTGAAAAAGGTAATTGGTTAGTTTTTAGTAACTATAGTGTTAGGTCCGGAATAACGTAGAAGGGGGTTGAATACGTTATTAAAAAAATATTTCGATTTTTTTGATGTGGATATGAGATAAAAAATACTGAATCGAAATAACACAACTGTTTGGGAAATATCTTTTAATAGATAAAACCCGGAGGTTTGCTACACAATTTAATCCTATGGATTAGCTACAAAATCAAACACTCCTAAGGATAGTTTAGGCACGAGGACCTTCTACCCGACACTTCCTGAAAGTGGGCTAAACCGACTTTCCTACTAGATGGACTTTCTAGCAGCTTACACAGAGAAGATATAAGAGAGAGAAGAGAGAGTTGTGTGTTGAGGTGTGTTTTGAAATGAAATACAACATGCCTATTTATAGATTTTAGAAAATCACTATTTGGCACTATTCCAACAACCCCAGCTACTATTCCAACAACCACAGTTACTATTCCAACAACCGCGGTTACTATTCCAACAACCACAGTTACTATTCCAACAACCGCAGTTACTATTCCAACAACCGCAGTTACTATTCATATGAATAGTACTATTCATATGAATAGTGATTTCGGTTACTATTCATATTCTCTTCTTTTTATTTTGTTGTTTTAATTCTTCTCAGAAAATAGTTCAAGTACCAGATTAATTTAATTATTTATAATAATTAATTAATCTGTTACTTATTTGATTTTCAGAGTAAATTAATTTTTGACAATACCTTGAAATATTATGTATGTCCTTGATCGTCAATAGGCTTTGGCAATTCTTTCTGTGAATTAATGTGTTGATCCTTCTCTTATGTGCTGACACTTAGTGCACTGGTCTGGTTCACAAGTGACTAGCACTGATCTTGATCTTCACACCTTCGTTACATTCCAATTGATTAGCCTGCAGCAATATCTTCAAATAATATAAATACATGGAATCTTTTGGCCCTTCAACAGAATCATCTGTACATCTTATTCTGTCACTGAGGCTTGATCATGTTAATGAACTTCTTTCAGCGACTTGATCCTTGTCGGTGCCTGTTCTTCAAATTTCACGATCCCTGTATAGAGTTAATATTATTTATCTTTTATCCTAGTTGAGTTATATATGTCCTCTATTACATATTACATTACATTATGCTTTACAATCTCCCCCTATTTGATTGTTAGGGATTGACAAGCAAATTCCTAGAGGATAACTCAACTGATACAAATAAAATACAAAGATAAATAATAATAAACCGCATTCTGGATCATATATACATTTTCCAGATTTCTACAATTTGAACAAGTGCAAGACAATTGTTCCTCTAGACTGAACATATCTTCAAGTTTGTCTTGCTTTCTTTCCCGCATAGCACTAATACTCCATTAGATTTTCCTTTCCCAAAATAAAGTTAATTCCGTGTCAACAACCTTTTCCTTGCCCTTACGCCTAGTAGATTTTTCTTGATCATCCACTTTCTCCCCCTCAGTTGGATTATCCTCCAGAGTAACAGGGTGTGGAGTTGGTAAATTAGACGAAGATGACTTTACCAAGGAGTTGATTGCATGACTAAACTGGGTTGCCATGGTGTTCAATTGAACCTGGAATACATTCTGTTGAATAAGTTGCAAATTTTTGATTTCTGTAATGTACTTACAGATATTTGATAACTCTTTCTCCATTGTTTGGACCCGTGTAAGGAGTCTGCTGTATTCCTTTTTGGTTACAGGTGCATGTGGTTGAGTAGGTTGCTCACTCGTATGTTCTGCAGGTGTTTCACTCAACACTCTATATTCACTCGGTTTAGTGGTTTGGGTGACACTTACATGTTCTGTTCGTGTTTCCCTCAACTCTCCTCCAGAGCTTCCACCGATATGTGTACCTGCAAATGAAATCATCCTAGCCCCTTTTTCCGAGGTCACGGATGGTGCAATGAAAGTTCGTGAGCTTCCATCCTCGCGTGAAGCGAGTTGCCGACCACTGGTAAATAGTGGTAAATCTCGAAAGAGATCCAGAGATTTTTCCTCTGGGAGGTTAAACTTGAATCGATTAAATGGCACAAAACCCAAGTTTCCCTCGTATGTCTGTGAAGACACTTGGTTCATAAAAGAACCACCTACCGATAGATCTTTCCGTAAAATGGAAGATTCACCAGCAGTTATTGAGGTAGGTAATTCCACCTCGGATGCCTGTGAAGGCATTTGATCTTTAGAAAGATCATCAACCACTCTTATGTTCCGTGAAATGGAACTCAAGATAGTTGCTCCCGTCAATTCATCCTCATTTACATTTTCACTCATTTGACAAGGAAGAATTGTTTCCCTAACAGTTACAGTTACCTCAGGTTCATTTGGTTTACTTCGTTTAGAATGAGGTAGAGCTGCTGATGTAACTAACTCCTTATGTGGTGCTGCTGAGGCACTATCTCCCTCAAAAGTGTTGATGGTTGGTCGTTTAAGTGACAATTGAGGTGTAGGAGTTTGTTGTGTTTGTGTTTGCATTTGTAAAATGGGCTCTTCGACCTGTGTTAGAGTCGGTGGGATTTCCTGCTCTTGGTCGGGTAAGATGGCCACTGGGGGCTGTAGAAACTGTATTTCCTGTGACACAACAGGGAATACAAAGGTTGGAATAGCAGGGATTGAAATATTACCTTGTCGTATACCTGCTCTCACTGGTCTTGGTAACAACGGAAGTGGGACAGTCTTTAGATATTCAGTTAGGACTGTAGGCACATCCGTATATTTCTTTTTGCTCATGTAATTAATTACATTCGTCTTTATGGAAGAACATTCCACCTTTTGACCATTTTCCAAGCGTACCCTGTCTTCATCATTCAAAAAATCATTTAATATTAGCTGTAGAAACCTTGGATATAGACATTTGACATTTTGAGTCCGAACATCTCTTGTTCCTAAGTGTTTCATCTTTAAAATGATTTGACCAAGCACTATTTTTCCAAAATTAATCCTCAAATTATTGGCGACCGCATACCCTATTTTTTGGATATATTCAGGTATTCGATCTTGATTTGTTCTATCTGAGGAAAAAACATGGTTAAGAGTGTGAAAGAAGAAACTCCAATACTGGGTTAGAAACGTTCTATAAAGATTACCAGTATTGAAATTGCCATCTTGGTACCTTATAAAACGAGAGAACATTTCAATCTGTTCAGGTGTAGGATCAGAAACGAGATTTTCCATAGGAAAATGAAGAATTCGATTAACATCTCGTTCAGTGACCCTAATCGACCTACCAAATAGTCGATATGTGAATGCACACCCGTCCTGTCCAGAAGTGTTAACCGCACTGCAATATAGTTCACGCAATGCATCATGGTTAAGCTGCACTGGTGTAACTAAAGCATAGCGAATTAATGAATGTTCATTCAAAAATTGTGTCCAAGCCCGAAATTGCTCATCCTGAATGGTTTCGATTTGCTGAATGGAAATAGGATTAACTTTAGCAATTAAAAAGCTTCCCTGCAATGCCATTTTCAAAACTTCGAGGAAATTCAAAAACAAGAGTTAGTTTTTATAAAGGATGATGTATAAAGCAAGAATATAAAATCCAATCTAAAAACCACCAGCTAGATTGAGAGATCTTTCCGATCAAAGCTCGAAATATTCAGCAATTGTGTGTATATGCTCTGTATATCTGAAAAATGATGATGTTAAACACAAACAAAAACTCATCATTTATAAGGTTTCAAGGACTAGTGGGTTAGGTGAGATATTGACAGGCTATGTTGAATAACACCGCTTTAATAATTTCTCACCTAATCAACCAATAATTTCTCACCTAATCAATCAATTAGCCGAAAAACATCTTATCACCGAAACCTGTCAGCCGAAAAACATCTTATCACTGAAATCTATCAGCCTATATACACACACACATACAATATTTCTAATTATTATGGATTTAAAAATAATCACGCAGTAAATCAAGAATTAATCCACAATAATCAGATAAACTCACAATTAAATAGACATAAAATTAACAAAATATCATTAATTGATATATGTCAATAAAATATTTATTTAATTATGCTACAATTAACACAATTATTCACTAACTAATTACCATAAAAGATAGCATTTATAAGCATGGCAATTAGTATAGAGATAACTGTAAGATGAAGACTGGATGCAAAGTAAATTCACAAGTCCTAAAAATATGGACATTTAAAATACCTGTGAATTTATAACAAATTGCAGTTATTGATTATCCAAAATTAATTAGACAGATTTAACATCCCAAGTTCACCAACTAACCTGGAGAATGTGGATTCATCCAGTGGTTTAGTAAAGATGTCTGCAATTTGTTGATCTGTGGGAACAAAATATAATACCACAGTTCCATTCATGACATGCTCTCGTAAGAAATGATACCTGATATCAATGTGCTTAGTCCTGGTATGTTGAACTGGATTGTTGGCAATGGCAATGGAACTCGTGTTATCGCATAGAATTGGAATTTTGTCCAACATGAGTCCATAATCCTGAAGTTGATTCCTCATCCACAGGATCTGAGCACAACAACTACCTGCCGCAATGTATTCTGCTTCGGCTGTCGAGGTAGATACTGAGTGTTGCTTCTTGCTGTACCAAGATACCAACCTTCTTCCTAGAAACTGACAGCTTCCAGAAGTACTTTTCCGATCAATCTTACAGCCTGCAAAGTCAGAATCTGTATAGCCAACTAGGTCAAAACCTGTTCCTTTAGGGTACCAAATCCCAAGATCGGGGGTTCCCTTAAGGTATCTGAAAATACGTTTAACAGCTATAAGATGTGACTCTTTAGGGTCAGCCTGGAATCTAGCACATAAACAAGTTGCGAACATAATATCTGGTCGACTAGCAGTTAAGTATAAGAGAGAGCCGATCATACCTCGATACTTTGTGATGTCAACTGACTTACCAGATTTGTCTTGATCAAGCTTGACAGCAGTTGGCATTGGGGTCTTGGCAGTAGTTGCTTCTTCCATCCCATACTTCTTCAGAAGATCCTTTATGTATTTTGATTGGCAGATGAAAATACCATCAGGCTTCTGAACAACTTGAAGTCCAAGGAAGAAGGACAACTCACCCATCATGCTCATCTCGTACTTACTCTGCATTAACTTAGCAAATCTCTTGCATAGCAAATCATTAGTAGAACCAAATATTATATCATCCACATATACTTGCACCAGAATTATATCATTTTTATGCTTTTTATGAAAGAGAGTTTTGTCGATGATACCTCTTGTAAAACCATTTTCAAGTAAGAACTTGGAGAGAGTATCATACCATGTTCGAGGGGCTTGCTTGAGACCATAGAGAGCTTTAAAGAGAAAGTACACAAAACCTTCAAAGTCCTTGTCTTCGAACCCAGGGGGTTGTTCAACATAGACTTCTTCTTCTAGATCTCCGTTCAAAAATGCACTCTTCACATCCATCTGAAAAACCTTAAAGTTGGAGTGTGCAGCAAATGCTAAGAACATCCTGATTGCTTCAAGCCTTGCAACTGGAGCATAAGTTTCATCATAATCAATTCCCTCTTCTTGAGAGTAACCCTTTGCTACCAATCGAGCCTTGTTCCTCGTAACAATACCATTTTCATCCAGTTTATTCCTAAACACCCATCTAGTGCCAATTATAGATTTATCTTTTGGTCTTGGCACCAGCTTCCATACTTTCTGCCTTTCGAACTGATTGAGTTCTTCCTGCATTGCAGTTACCCAATCTGGATCATCAAGAGCTTCATCAATCTTTTTAGGTTCAATTTGAGATAAAAATCCTGCGAAATTGCACTCATTCTGTGTTGCTCTTCTAGTCTGTACACCCGTGTCCGGTTCACCAATGATCTGTTCAAAGGGATGTGCTCTACTCCATATCCTTTGTCTTGGCAGATCTGATCTTGATGATTCCCCAAGTTCATGATTGTGTTGAGTGTGGTGACTAGTAGATCCAAAATCATTATTTGCTCCCCCTGAGCTGTTGCTTTCAGAGTTTAAAGAATCATTAGTAGCAGATGTTTCTTCACTTGATTGGGGTTCATTGTTCACTTGCTCCCCCTCAACATGTGCTGTTGTCTGATCTATTGGTATAGATTGAACAATAGAGTCTGAAAGAGTATCAGAATTTTGTAGATCAGCATTTATTTCTTCATTCTCAAATCTCAGCTGGTCATGTTCATCAAAATCTTCAAGTCCTGTTATCTTCTTATCATCAAAAGACACATGGATAGATTCCATGACCACTTTTGTTCTCAGATTGTAGACTCTGAATGCTTTTGTGGATAGTGGGTATCCAACAAAGATTCCTTCATCAGCTTTTAAATCAAATTTGGAAAGCTGTTCTGGATGAGTCTTAAGAACAAAACACTTACATCCAAACACATGAAAGTACTTCAGGTTCGGCTTCTTATTTTTCACCATCTCATATGGTGTTTTACCATGCTTGTTTATGAGTGTAGCATTCTGTGTGAAACAAGCAGCTTGCACAGCTTCAGCCCAGAAGTAAGTTGGCAGCTTTGCTTCATCAAGCATGGTCCTTGCAGCTTCTATGAGAGTCCTATTCTTTCTCTCTACTACTCCATTTTGTTGTGGAGTTCCAGGTGCAGAGAATTCTTGCTTTATTCCATTTTCTTTACAAAACTCTTCCATGACTGCATTCTTGAACTCAGTGCCATTATCACTCCTTATGATTTTCACTGTATGCTTAGATCCTTTGTCCAGTTGTCTGACATGCTCTGTTAAGATTGATGCAGTTTCTTCTTTCTTGTGCATGAAATATACCCATGTATATCTGGTGTATTCATCAACAATAACCAAAGCATATCTTTTCTTTCCAATAGACATTATATTTACTGGACCGAATAAATCAACATGCAATAAGTGATATGGCTCAAGAATTGAGGATTCAGTCTTACTTTTAAATGAAGTTTTCCTTTGTTTTGCCTTTTGACATGAGTCACATAGGCCATCTGGAGTAAAAACTGATTTGGGCAATCCTCTCACAAGATCTTTCTTCACTAGCTCATTAATGCTGTTGAAATTCAGATGAGAAAGTCTCTTGTGCCAATCCCAGCTTTCTTCAATTGATGCTCTACTCAGTAGACAGATTGCAGAGCCATCAGAGTTTGTTGAAAGCTTGGCTTCATAAATGTTACCATGCCTGTATCCCTTCAGAACAACCTTTCCTGTAGATTTGCTTACAACTTCACCGTGTTCTTCAAAGAAATCCACATGATAACCTCTGTCACAGATTTGACTCACACTTAGTAGATTATGTTTGAGTCCTGAGACTAGAGCTACAGTTTCAATGATGACATTTCCAAGATTGATATTGCCATATCCCAGAGTCCTTCCTATGTTGCCATCTCCATAAAAAACACTTGGGCCAGCTTTCTCCACAAATTCTGATAGCAGGGCTTTATTTCCAGTCATGTGTCCTGAGCATCCACTGTCCAGAACAAGGATATTTTTCCTGTTACCCTGCAATCACAAAAACCACTAATGATTAGTTTTAAGGACCCAGACTTGCTTGGATCCTTTGGCCTTATTAAGTCTGTTAGCTTTTGCAGCAGAAGTCTTATCAGAGTTTGTGCTAACATTCTTTTTATCAGAATTTATACATGTAGAATCAATCTTGAATTTATTCAAAGAGGGTTTAAGTTCATAATAATCATAATACAAATTATGATACTCTTTGCATGTATAAATAGAATGCCAAATACTGCCACAGTGAAAACAAGGATTCTGTGGCTTAAACCTAACCGAACCACTCTTAACTCCTGACTTAGGAGGTATAGAGTTTATATTTTTATTCTTCCTGCAAAAAGTAGCAAGATGGTTAGGATTTCCACAGTTGTGACATTTCTTCCTAGGAGCATTGGGAATAGGCATATAGTTATTGCTTTTACTGATGCCTACCTTTCCATTTCTATTTTTCCTAGGTTCTTTTACCTTGTTCACTCTTTTTAACTCCTTCAGCTTATGTTTAAGCTGTTTCTGAGACATTAAACTAATATTTACTGATTTGACTTCATCCTGTTTTGGTTTGTCGGATTTTGGTACAAACCTCATGTGATTAAGTTTGGGTTTTGCAGCCTTTTCAGTAAATACAGGTTTAGAGGTCTCAGCTTCTATGTTGACAGTTTTCTTTTTATCAGTGTAACCTAGACCTTCTTTCCAACAATCATTCTCTATGATAATCTGAGTAGTTTTACCAGAGTTAGTCCAAGTTTTAATAATGTTTCTTTCTTTAACAAGTTCAGATTCAAGATAAGCATGCTTTTTCAATAATTCAGTTTTAATAATAATAGCATCATCTCTCTCTTTCTGAATTGTTAACATTTGGACTAATTCTAATTCTAGATAATCATTTCTCTTTCTAAGGTCTAGACTTTCAGATTTTATTCTTTCATTTTCTAAAGTCTGATCTCTGTAGCTAACATGCAAGTTTTTAAGAAAGAGTCTTAACTCAGATATATCAGTAGTATCAAAAGCTAAAGTAGAGTGAGGTACCTTGGTCTCAGTAGCTTCAGAGATACTATCAGCATTTGCCATCAAGGCATAGTTCACCTCATCTTCAGAGTCTGAAGTGTCAGCCCAGTCCTTCTTCTTTGTGATGTAAGCTTGACTTTTATCAGCTTTGGCTTTCTTGCACTCAGGTGCAAAATGTCCTTTCTCACCACAATTATAGCATCTGATTTTGGACTTGTCCACTTTCCCAGACCTGCCTTCCTTTTCCTCAGCTTTTCTGAAATTCTTCTTTTCGAAGTTTGAATCTCTTCGTGTGAACTTCCTTCCCTTTCTGAAGTTCTTGTAAGCCATCTTCTTGAAGCTTTTTACCATCAGGGCTGCAAGTTGTATCATCTCCGCATCACTGCCATCATCATCAGGGTCCGTGAGATTGTCAGAGTTTGAGTCATCATCAGAGTTTGATGACTCAGTATCAGACTTTGTAATAAGAGCCTTTCCATTAGATTGACTCTTTTTCACAACAACTTCTTTAGAAGCTTTCTCCTCAGCTTTAAGAGCAATTGATTTGGACTTGCCTCCATGCCTCTTGCTTCTTTGTTCCATCTCAAGCTCATGGGTTTTGAGCATTCCATAGATTTCATCAAGAGACATGTCTTCCACATCATAATTGTCTCTGATGGTAGTGGCCTTTAAATCCCACTTCTCAGGAAGAGCCAACAAGAATTTCAGATTGGAGTCTTCAAGATCATACTCCTTATCTACCAGTGACAAATCATTCAGCAATTTCAGGAATCTGTCATATAGATCTGTTAATGACTCATCAGACTTTGAGTCAAAGTGCTCGTACTCCTGTGTGAGTATTGTTCTCCTATTTTTCTTGATGGCTTTGGTTCCTTGACATCTGACTTCCAAAGCATCCCAAATCTCTTTAGCAGTTTTGCATCCAATGACTCTGTTAGACATAACATTGTCAAGAGTGCTATGTAATAAATGCCTTACCTTGGCATCTTTGCTAATAGAGGAGATATCTTCAGGAGTGTAGTCTTTCTTCTCCTTTGGAATCGTTTTCTGTTCCTCCCCAACAACTACAACAGAAAGTTTGGTAGGCTTATGTGGACCATCATGGATTCTGTCTAAGTACTCTGGATCTGTAGCCTCCAGAAACATTTCCATCTTCACCTTCCATGTGGGATATTCTGATGCCCTGAGTATTGGAACTCTGATTGATTCATATCTGCTTGTTGTTGGAGTTTGTGTTTTCTCTGTCATGATTGTATAGCTTTTTGGATCTTAACTGTTGTATAATAACAGAGTGGCTCTGATGCCAATTGTTAGGTCCGGAATAACGTAGAAGGGGGTTGAATACGTTATTCAAAAAATATTTCGATTTTTTTGATGTGGATATGAGATAAAAAATACTGAATCGAAATAACACAACTGTTTGGGAAATATCTTTTAATAGATAAAACCCGGAGGTTTGCTACACAATTTAATCCTATGGATTAGCTACAAAATCAAACACTCCTAAGGATAGTTTAGGCACGAGGACCTTCTACCCGACACTTCCTGAAAGTGGGCTAAACCGACTTTCCTACTAGATGGACTTTCTAGCAGCTTACACAGAGAAGATATAAGAGAGAGAAGAGAGAGTTGTGTGTTGAGGTGTGTTTTGAAATGAAATACAACATGCCTATTTATAGATTTTAGAAAATCACTATTTGGCACTATTCCAACAACCCCAGCTACTATTCCAACAACCACAGTTACTATTCCAACAACCGCGGTTACTATTCCAACAACCACAGTTACTATTCCAACAACCGCAGTTACTATTCCAACAACCGCAGTTACTATTCATATGAATAGTACTATTCATATGAATAGTGATTTCGGTTACTATTCATATTCTCTTCTTTTTATTTTGTTGTTTTAATTCTTCTCAGAAAATAGTTCAAGTACCAGATTAATTTAATTATTTATAATAATTAATTAATCTGTTACTTATTTGATTTTCAGAGTAAATTAATTTTTGACAATACCTTGAAATATTATGTATGTCCTTGATCGTCAATAGGCTTTGGCAATTCTTTCTGTGAATTAATGTGTTGATCCTTCTCTTATGTGCTGACACTTAGTGCACTGGTCTGGTTCACAAGTGACTAGCACTGATCTTGATCTTCACACCTTCGTTACATTCCAATTGATTAGCCTGCAGCAATATCTTCAAATAATATAAATACATGGAATCTTTTGGCCCTTCAACAGAATCATCTGTACATCTTATTCTGTCACTGAGGCTTGATCATGTTAATGAACTTCTTTCAGCGACTTGATCCTTGTCGGTGCCTGTTCTTCAAATTTCACGATCCCTGTATAGAGTTAATATTATTTATCTTTTATCCTAGTTGAGTTATATATGTCCTCTATTACATATTACATTACATTATGCTTTACATATAGTTTTATTTTATTTTATTAAATGGAATTGCTTATAGTGTTTTTAGAATAATAGAAATTTTAGTTAGATAAAATAATAAAGATAATGTGTTTTAACCTAAAAAGGAAATTGATTAGTTTTTGAAAAATGGAAAATGTAACATCTTTTCCTGAAAACAAAATTGATTAATTATTGGTAATTATAAATATTATTATTTTATTCGACTATTATAATAAGTAAGGGTAATTAAGTTAAAGAATTTTAAAAAAGGAATATTAAATAATTAAGTATGTAAGGATAATTAATAAAAAAATGGAAATTTACAAAAATATATATGTTTTTAACTTTCTTTTACATTTTTACTATCTTTAAAATGAGGTTTCAAATGTATATTCTCAGTTTTCTAAATATACTACCATCTTTGTTTTTAACTTCTATTTTTTTAAAAAAATACTACCTTCTATAAAAATACCTTTCTTTAAAATTCTTTGTTGAAAAATATGGGTTGCAACTTTGCAACCTCATTTGTAACTTCAGGGCGGCACCAGCCGTGTAAGTTTTCAGTTACATATTAGGTTGCATATGAGGTTGCTACCGCAACCTCATATGCAACTTCGAAGTCAGTTTTCAGTTTTCGGTTGCATATTAGCAACCTCATATGCAACCTAATATGCAACTTCGTTGCTATATAGGGAGTAAACGAATTTTCGATTGCAAGTTCCAATTTTCAGTTTTCAGTTTTTAACCTTTGCAACCTCATTTGTAACTTCAGGGCGGCGCCAGCCGTGTGAGTTTTTAGTTGTCATTTTCGATCAGTTTTTTGAAATATATATATATATATATATATATATATATATATATATATATATATATATCAAAAAACTGGTCAAAAATGACAACTGAAAACTGTAAGTTGCAACTTCCAGTTTTCAGTTTTCGGTTACATATTAGGTTGCATATGAGGTTGGTTGCATATGAGGTTGCTATGCAACCTCATATGCAACTTCGATGCTATATAGGGGAGCAGATGAATTTCCAATTTTTAGTTGCAACTTTTGCAACCTCATTTGCAACTTCCAGTTTTCATTTGCAACCTCATTTGCAACTTCTCAGTTGTAACTTTTGCAACCTCATTTGCAACTTCCAGTTTTCAGTTGCAACCTCATTTGCAACTTTCAATTTTCAGTTGCAAAGGTTGCAAAACGTATTTTTGAAAAAAGAATTTTAAAGAAAGGTATTTTTATAAATAGTTTTAAAAATGGTAGTATTTTTAAAAAAATAATTTGAAGGACGTGTAGTTTTGAGATTATCCCATTAAAAAAAGGCATCGTATTGGCCAAACAAATTTTTAATGTTTCGTATTTAATGATATAGTATAGAATTTAAAGGTTCACAATAGAATTTTTTTTCATAAATATGTAAAATTTAATAAAAGAATTCTGGTCAACCTAGACCAATATTATTCGAACCAGTTTTCTTCAAAAAGAATTATTCAGTTATATTTCGGGTATGAAAGAAAAATTGATGGGAAAAAACCTAATCATAAGTGTCAGTGAGCTCTAGTTCATGCGATAATAAACTTACTTAATATTATATAAGATAATGATTCAATTTCCATACAGTACATAAATTATTGGGATCCATAAATTATAAGGAAATAAATATATCTCATAAAGAAGCATGAAATAATACAAATATTTGTAAAAATTATACATGTTAGTTTAATCGATAGAGTCGCTGATTCGTTACAAATAATTATTGTATATGATGGTGCAAAATTATTATTAGATTTTAATCAAATATAACACTTTATAATAATAAAAATTATTTATAATTAAAAGCATGTACGATTTCTAAATAAAAACCATGTACACGAAAAAAGGAAGGGAAAAAAATCTAAGATTTAATTGTAGATTGATGGTATGTAGTTTAATTTTTTTTGCATGAAGATGATTAAATTATTAATTGTGTCAAAATGATGGCTAATTGTTGAATTTCTCAAAACTTTGGCGGCTCCGAATCCCTTCTGTTAGTTCACAACTAACGATGTTGGAGTTTTTGAAATAAATTAAGCTTGAATTACATTTTGATGGCTCTAGTTTAATTTTTTTCCCACATTATTGGCTAAATTAAAAAAAATATTGACCTAATAGTATAATAGTTGGGGAGACATGACAACAAATTGTTTATATTATTGTTATGTCCAAATTTTGGCATAAGTCCTAAGCAGGCATAATGGGCTAGAATAGCGGTCCACAACTCATAATGGGCCTTAAGATGAAGATTGGGTCACCAAAACCCACCACCAGGAGCTATTCCAATATACTATCAACACAATATGGAAGACAACGACCCCTAGCTACGGGTTGAGTTCGCAGCAGTCCCTAGTATGGGATAGCATCTACCACGTCTCTCTGCAAGGTCCAGCGAGGCCTAGAGGTCCAGCGAGGCCTAAAGGTCCAGTGTGGCCTAGCATATTCTTATTATGAAGGCTCATAGCTAAGCCAAGCGAGGTTGCATGAGTAGATATGAAGCCTCATAGCTAAGCCCAGCGAGGTCGCATGCTACACCCACAGGAGGTCGCATGCCTGTACTGACGAGATCGCATGCCTGTACCGACGAGATCGCATGCCTGTACCGACGAGGTCGCATGCCTGCACCCATAGGAGGTCGCATGCCTGTACCCAGGAGGTCGCATGCCTGCACCCAGGTGGTTGCATGCCTGCACCCACAGGAGGTCGCATGCCTGTACCGACGAGGTCGCATGCCTGTACCGACGAGGTCGCATGCATGCACCCATAGGAGGTCGCATGCCTGTACCGATGAGGTCGCATGCCTGTACCCATAGGAGGTCACATGCCTGCACCGAGGAGGTCGCATGCCTGCACCCAGGAGGTCGCATGCTTGCACCCATAGGAGGTCGCATGCCTGTACCGACGAGGTCGCATGCCTGCACCCATGGGAGGTCGCATGCCTGTACCTAAGGGGTCGCATGCCTGCACCTATAGGAGGTCGCATGCCTATACCCACGAGGTCGCATGCCTGCACCCACAGGGTCGCATGCGAGGTCCTCGTAAGCTCTCCATTAGCCTCGCAAATGAGGCCTCGTGATTCTAGTATCATGTTAGCCATAGGTAATCTTTATTGGGCCATGGGTCATGAGCAGAGTTAATGGACTATTAACTGTTGGGTTTCAAACAATCAAACGCAGCGAAAAATAAAAACAAATTGAAACCCACCGCTAGGATCCATGCGAGAATTGTATATTTAATTCGTAGTTCACATAAATCATTACCTTTAAAAAAACTTTTCGAGGTCTGAGATTGTAGGAAGGATGTTCGATCACCACGTATCCCGCACGAGCGATGTACGTCTCTATCGGTATCCACACGAATGAATTATCGAAGGTAGATGTGTACTAGCACCACTGATCCGTTCTTGCTCTCACTCTCTCTCTCTCTTTACAGCTAGGGTTTTTATAAGACGGGAACCCTAATATGAAATCATAATTTCATTATATAGGAGAAGAGCAAAAAACGAATCCTAAGTCTAGTATAAATCAGAATTTTGACAAATCCGAAATTCTATCTTTTAATACTTTAAGTCCAACTTAAAGTCTTAATAAAATAATTTCAGATTTTATTCTAATTTAAATTAGAGTTTTATCAAATCCGAAAATCGTATTTTAAAGCTTATTAAGTCTAACTTAAAGTCTTTAATAAATCTGATTTCGAATTATATTTGATTTAAATTAAATCTGAATTTAATTTAAATAATCCTTCATTCATTCTTTTGTGTGACCCTATAGGTTATTATTATATTGGCAACAATTTTATTTAATAAATAAAATCGTAAACAATGAGCGACATCTAGTAATACATCATTGTTACCCAAATAATAATAATTAAATCGGTGAATCGATTTCGCCTTTCGTGAACAATGTACAATGTAATATAATCTCTTTAACCTTGATATTATAGATTAAACTGGAGGCATGGAATGTGTCATCCTCGTCATAATTTAATCTTTATTTTCTTGATCGATGAGTAGACTATTCAAACAAATCATTATTTGAGCACGACCATGCATTTCATAGTCTCACTCAAACAAGAGGCCAATAATATCACTCCTATATATTTATATATATTAAGGAGGGTTAAATTCCATCTAGATCATTCACATTTCTCATACGATTCATAATATACCCAAGACCATCTTTATCATTACCCGATTAAAGATAACTTTTGATATAATCAAAGTATATTAATTCTCATATAGAAATGTAATGACTTCAGGTCTAAGGATCATTACAACATTATCACATTGAGATTCATAATGACACATTTATTCATTCCATGTCGAATCTCATAGTGGGTCTATCCAGTACATCGTACTCATACATGTACCTATGCATTGACTTTAGTATCATCATACTTATGATCAATGAGAAGTGATCATCAGTCAATCAACATACTAGTCTCGATGTATTATTATTGCCCCAATAACAATAATACTTGACTAGGGATATTCAAGATTATTATACTGTATATTATCTCATAATTATATAGTTCGTATCAATAATCTAGGGACATTTATTATACTAACAATTATATCGCAGTAAATACTAAGCATAATAAAACATCAATATAATCAAAATGGAACATAAATGTCAATGACGAAGTTTAACTAAACTGAAATGTATTGCCTCTAGGGCACCTACACTAACATTAACAACAGGCCAAAAGTGAGTGAACTTGGGCCAAGATGGATCTACAAAAGCCCTAGCCCGTTTGGGTAACTTCTTCTTTAAGAACTACGTATGGCTTGATCCCTATAAATAGGGTACGTAGGCACCTTGTTATGGATGATTGACAGTTGGCAGCAAGAGAGAATAAATAGTTTTCTCTCATATTCAACGAATCAACAAGCAAGATCAGCCACAAATAATCACCAATCTCCTTCCGCTTTCTTCGTGTTCTTAGCGAAATATCCGTATTTTGCTCCGTGATTCCAGCAAACCTCCAAAATATTGTTATACAATATTCTCCCTATAACAATTATATAAATAACCAATATCTCCTTTGAATTCATTATTTGATCATACTTAGTGTGACTTAATTCATTCATTTCAAAAGGATAATCAGAGTATCGTTGCTCTACTTTTAAAATAGATAATAACTATTTATAAAAATAATTGTTTGTTATCATGTCTACCCATCCAATATGATTTTAGATAATTAATATACTATTAAATCTCAAAAAATGAATAGTCTCGAGTTTAAAAATTTTTATTCAGATATTGAGACTTTCATTTATCGAGGTCAAGATAACTGTTTCTATTATTTTGGAACAAAAAAACATTATTTATTTTAGAAGATTATTCATTTTATTTTAACTAATGATAAGTTTTTACTGTAATTACCTTTTTTACTTTAGCTAATAATATGTAAAAAAGTTAAGCTACAACCAATAAAATGCAATTCAATCTTACTTTATTTAAAGCCTTAACACCGTTAGTTGTGAACTAACAAAAAATACCCGAAACTATCTAAGCGCTGAGAAATTCAATTATTATCCATCAATTTGGCACAACTAATAATCTAACCCGTATAAAAATATTAAATCACATGCCCTCAAGGTGCAATTAAATCAAAATCTAATAGGTTGTCTTATATCATAAATCGACCCAAGTATGTAAGAGCAAGTCCAATAACTCCTTAGTTGATTTTTAAAAAAAGAGTAAATCTTGGACTACACCCTTATGCACTATTAAAACACTACTAGTATTAAAAAAGTGCCCTTGTCGGGGTCCATTTTAAGAAAATAAAAAATAAAAAATGCAATTATAGAGTAATATACTAGTCCTATAATCTAAGTAGTGTTTTAGTAGTTTATAAGGTTGTAGCCCAAGATTTATTCTTAAAAATATAATAAAATAATAGTTCCTAGTGATTTAGGAACCTTATTTTGTACATCAACTCCAACAACATTATCTATATTCACTCTTTATTATTATTATTATTATTATTATTATTATTATTATTATTATTATTATTATTATTATTATTATTATTATATTATTATTATTATTATTATTATTATTATTATTATTATTATGATAAATTTGAAATCAATTAGAGGATGAGATATGGACAAATATTGAAAAATAAAGGGAAATGAATTTTTTATTGATAGAAATCAAATTAGGGATGACTAGTGATTCCCCAAAAGTAAGGAATGTCTAGAGGTCCTTAGTGCTTTAGAAACCCACTAGCATACTGTTGGAGTGATGTTTTGTACTAAGAGCAACTCCAACATACTCTTTGCGAAATCCTTAAATATATTATAAACAATAGAGCTCTTAGTAATTTAGGATAAGTTTAGGAGTAGTTACTCCATCAATACTCATTATATGTGTTTCTTATCTATACTATATTATAATAAGCGAAAGGGGGTATAATTTGTAGTTGGTTACCCCCTTATTTTTGGTTATCCCCTTATTTTTGGTTATACTCATTCACAACCGTTAGATCTTCAATTCAAATAAATCATGACCGTTAGATACAGCAATACTAAAAGTTGAAGGTCTAAGGTTCGAATCCCGCCAACAACATTTTAATATAAAATTAATACTAGATTATGTTATATAGAAAGGTTGAAGGTTCGATTCCCACCAACAGCATATTAATTTAGATTTAATACTAAACTAAAAATAATGTTAAAAATATTATATATATTAAACTATAAACAAATTTAAAAAAATAAAAACTATATTATGTTATATAGAAAGGTTGAAGGTTCGATTCCCACCAACAACATATTAATTTAGATTTAATACTAAACTAAAAATAATGTTTAAAATATTATATATACTAAACTATAAACAAATTTTAAAAAAATAAATATAACCCGTGATTTGCACGGGCTATAAGCTAGTGTATTTTAAATTATACACACAATATATATGTGTGTGATATTGATTAAATGTTATTAATTAAATATTACTGCATTTTAAATGAGTTTGGGACTATTTAATGATTATCATTTATCGATAAAATAACTACGTAAAATACACAATTGGGTTATAAACCGATATTATCTAACAATATATTAGAGTAAAAAATATTGAGGTGTTAGCGTAAAATGAAACTTTTATATTACTAAATAAGATATATATACTGATTTATTAGTCAAACTAGGGTCATAAAAATGTTTGGCTTCAAAAAGACGAATTCTACAAATAAAACATTACTTTTTATATACAAATTAGTTAATGTTCAATTTAAAATATGACATTTTATGGGGAAAAAAGACCATATATTATATATTATTTATGAAGGTAACTCAATGAAAGTCAGGCGGAAATCAGAAGAGAAATAAAGGCAAAGAATTCTTAAAATGAAGAAATTAGAAGAAAACAAATAAAAGAGTTAGAAATGTAGTTTTAAAAAGTAAAAGCGCATGACCTGAGAAGTTTTAGAAGATTTACGAAGGTTTTTTATTGGAATCAGGACTAAAACTTACATTCTCAGAATGTAGCATCTTGAAGACTATTAAATTTTTACCTTGAATATTATTGGAGATCCAGCTAAATGGATGCATCATTTTTTAAGAAAATTTATGAATGTAGGTGCTCTAAAAAATCGTCTTAATTAATAATTAGACAACACCTATAAAACACTCAAATTATATTCTATGACCCACAACAAAATTAAAACCTGACATGATTGCTATCAATACTACTCATATTAGTTTTCAAAGTACAAATTTGAACATATTTAAGTAAGTACACAGTAACCACATAGGCAATTAACAAGATTAAATCTATGAAAATCAATTACATATTTCAAACAATACTGATCATGAATAATTTAATTAAAAAATACAATTTAAGCTAGCGACCCGTGCCTCGCACGGGTTTTTATGCTAGTTATTATAATGAGAGAAAGGGAGAGAGAGAATAGTTGGAAAGAGAGATAAAAAGATGTAGAAAAAAGGAAGGAAGTGAATATTTTACTGATGAAAATGAGGTAAGGGAGGACTAGGAGATTCTTAAAAATAAAGAAGGAAAAATATATGCTAAATTTTAATGAATTATTTAGGAGATTGTTAGAGTGCAAAATTAGATCATATCCCTTAAATTTTTGTTTAAGAACTCATATAAGTAATATTTTAGTGTTACTTTAAATTTCTTAAATTTTGACTTATGGAAGTTATTGGACTTGTCTAAGCAAGTTGTTTACATCATTTACTTTCCCAAGAGACGATCCAACGGCTGGGAGTGAAATGCAGAGTCTAGCAAAAGGTCAACACGTGGCTACCCCATGAACCAAACAAACATAGGACTAGTGTTCCTTCCCTCACGCTGTTCTGTCCTACAATCCCCCGCCTGACATACTTGTTTTACCGGCAAACACCGGTCACTTACCAGTTTACTTAAAAGAAACCCCCCCATCTTTATTTATTCTCTATCTCTCTAGAATCCAAACTTCTCTCTCTAATCTCTCTACACAATACACATATCTCTATCAAACTTTCATTTGCAATGCCCTACAACTAGCTTAACCATTTCTCCTTATCTGTAAGATCTTCTTGTTCATTCCCAAGTTCCCATCATTTTTTTTTTATCTTCTTGTAGTTAAAAAAAAAACTTTTTTAATTGGTTATCTTGTTAATTTGTACTGCATTAGAATTTGATTAAAAAAATTGATTTAAAGTCAGGGTTGCATAGTATGGACTTGTATTGACTTGATTATGTTGGGTATCTGAGTTTTTGAGGAGGAAATTATGTTAGTTGATTAGATTCTTATTGGGGATTTTATATGTATAGGTGATTTGTAACAAGGGTTTGAAATGTTACATAGTTTTGAGCTGTATGATCTTTGATTGTAATTAGAATTGACAGTGTTGGTACCCTTTTCGTGATTATTCGAACCAAGAATTGATGAGGGCTAATGATCCTGAGGATTTTTTATGTTTTTGGTTTTCGATTGTAGAGCATTGAGGTTTTCATTGAGTTAACATTAGTCAAGTTTGTATTTTTGTAACCCTTAGGAAATGCCTATATGTGTAAAGCAGTATGGCAACAGCAGCAGAAACCGATATCTCGCCTCCATTTAGAGTGTTAGAAAGTAGTGTAGATCAGGAGCAGGTGTCTATTAGTACAGATGAAAGTTCTGAGAATTCAGCTGATTCGGAGCAGATTCCAAATGATAACCCTCCAAGGCATCTTTCCATTGTGCGCCGCCATAGTATGAGTTCTCTTGCAGATACTGGTGCTGTTGATTTGGTAAGAATCCTTCTATGAAAGCTTAACTTATATGTGATCTTGTTATATGTGTAGTTTTGTTCTTTGAAATTCAGTTGTGAAATAAAAGCGTGAAACAGTTGTGTTATATATTAAGATTTGAGGTACTAATCGCTTAAGTTTGAGTTTACTTTCTTTTCTGCAAGACCTGAATTCTAAACATTGCATGCAACCACAAACTATCTTATTTCAAAATGTTGCTTTTAAAAAAGAGATATCATACATGCTCTGGTTAAGTTAATGCATCATTGTTGATTTATGTATTGATTTAGGGGCAGTGGTAATATTTAATTTGGTAGATAGAGGATGCTTTAACTGGCATTTAACTCTTTCCACTTTTTATAGGGCAAGTTATTGGACCTAATAAATGCGTCAAATTAGCATCTATGTAAACACGTCGTTTGCTGATTTTGTCTTGTGGTCTCTCAGTTGCTACTATAATTTTCTGTAGGTGGAAGTTGTTGATGACGCTTATGATGAGCAATCTATCTAGGAATAAACTTGATTTATACAGACCACGACACTAGTTTCTTGGATGTTTTTGTTTCAACTAAGTATATCAATATAATAATATTCTTGAGCTAACTTCATGCGTAAAATTTTTGTCGCCTTGCTGCTACGAAGTTGAATGTAGTAATGTTGTGATTCTTTTCTAGTGACAAGCATCTAAATTTTAATGGTACATGTCTCTGATTCTTTCTTGTATCCGGGCGATCTTGACAAAAAAGAACTAATTTAGGGTTCAGTTTTTTCACCTTTTTGTTAAAATCCAACGTGTCATATGATTTTATGCGATACTGTTGGTTGGCCTATATATAGAAAAGGCACGTCTTCAATATTTTCCTTTCTGCCTCTTACATATTTGACTAATAAATATGTCCTCAATTTTGGTCAGGGATCTGATTGTGGGGTCCTTAACATTAAGTCTCTTTCAGATGGAAATTCGAACTTCTTACCAGTGTTTCGATCAGGAAGCTGTGCTGAGAAAGGAGCAAAGCAGTATATGGAGGATGAACACATATGTATAGATGATCTTGTTGAAGAATTAGGTGCAGGTGCAGATGCAAGTTTCCTTTTCTCGGGAGCTTTTTATGGGGTTCGATTCTTTTGACTTCTTTTACAATTTTTTACTTGCAATTTCTAAATGAACTTATTAGGTAATACTCAATTTGCTTCATGATAAACATACCTTTTATAATTTTGCTTTGCCTCCATTAATTTATGTATATATGTCTATGATGGGTCCTCAACTGTGCATTCTTTATGTTGCTTCTTATATCTATCTGTTCAGTCTGTCATTTAGAAGATATCTAAGTGGCAACTTTGGCAAAGGTGTAAGATGTCAGCAGTACCATATCTAAGAAAGCATCTGAGAAGATGCTTATGGGAGTTTTGTTATCCTTAATTTTATGCCATTGGGAAGATACTACTCCTCAAAAAATTTTGAGACCTGGGCTAGTTACCCATTTTTTCAATTCTGATTTACTGAAGTATACAGTCTACTAAAAAATGGAACCAGTACATTTGGGGTCCATTTTGGTATTTAATTTGGGTTATCCGGCATTGGTCTAAAATATGAGAAAAGAAGACATTGGAGAACGAGAGTGCTTAGAGCCGGGAAGGAGAAAACCCACTCAAAGCAACCCAGAGAGAACAGACTGTTGGAGACTGGACCAAAATAGAATCAACTTGGAAAAATCAAAAAGAGGAAGAAATCCACTA
Source organism: Saposhnikovia divaricata (assembly GCA_036435485.1). Classification (NCBI taxonomy): domain Eukaryota; kingdom Viridiplantae; phylum Streptophyta; class Magnoliopsida; order Apiales; family Apiaceae; genus Saposhnikovia; species Saposhnikovia divaricata. Next base: position 67,652,506 of record CM071598.1, read on the forward strand.
ATACCACTTTTGCTCCAACCAACTAGGGTTTGTGGCCCTATGGGGCTCCCCAGCTCCAAAAAAAAACCTTAAATGGACTATGGATGCCTTAAGAAGCTTATCCTCAAGTTAAAACTGTAACAACACTTGGTTATATTTTTACGATGAAATGGTAAGTGTGACCCTGATGTATATCAAAGAGTTGTCAAGATTGTTATTGCCATAATTAGTTATCAGGTGTCTGATAGAGCACTTTATGCACTACAGTGTCCGTACTCCATACAAAAGCCTGCAATATGTAAGATTCACTCGATCCTGTTACTTTTTCTTTGTTAAAATTTTAGCTGATTTTCAGATTCTGACTTGTGAGTCGTGAAATCAGCTCTAGGTTTAGATGATGTTCATGACTTTCTTAGTGGTGTGTGTTTGGGAACTACCATCTCATGTTCTGTATCATGATGCAGTACAGGAGCTTCATATATCTTGTATATTACACCTACAAATAGAGTGTATTTTTTTCTCCCACTTTGTGCAGATAAACATTTTGCGTGATAGCTGATACCTATTAAATGTTCGATATGCTTTTTACCTTCTTTTTCCTCAAAATGTCGTTCATTCCTTCTGGGTTTCAGTGTTTCACCTAACTTCCACCAAAAGTTAATGATATTTTTGACACATCCTGTATTGAAATATTCTATTGGTTTTAATGTTCTTGTAGTCAATTTTCTAATGAAGTAAAAAGTTTTTTGAAATATTAAAACTACAATGCTGATAAATGATGGCCTAATGGAATGGTAATGGAAGTAATTAACTGTTATATGTAAAATAATAAATGAATTTCTGTATGTGCTTCTGATTAAAAGGGTGATCACTAATCAATGTAACAAAAATAAAGGGTGACCAATAGTCCCACTCTGGCCATGGCCGGGGCAGTATGAACTGACTATTTTCAACCTGGTAGCTAATCCTAGTTGGCTATCTAGAACTGTAATCTCAAGTTCCTTCACTGACCTTGTTAATTCCTATCAAGTTTTTATTAGCCTTGTGAAGTTGCACAAGGAGAGTTGTTTTTTACAACGGTGGATTGAAGTAGGTTTTAACATAAATGAAAGCCTTGAGATTTATTTGATGAGGTCTGAAATAATTTAATTGCCAGAGAGAATCTGAATTTATTGGAGGCGCGTGAGTTACTTTTACGAGGTTGCTCTCAATGGTATATTAGTACAGTGTCATTAATTGGAATATTTTGTAAAATAATATGAAAAGCAATTCTTCATTTGTCAATTGTAATATATAATTGTTGGCATGTGTTTATCTGTCTCTTTTTTCCCTAATTTGACATGTAGAGTGCTCATTTAACAGGTGTTTGATGGTCATGGTGGTATTGACGCGGCATCATTTGTTAAAAAGAACATCCTCAAGTTTATAATTGACGACTCTCATTTCCCTATTTTCCTGGAAATGGCAATTATAAATGCCTTCATGAAAGCTGATCATGCATTTGCAGATGAAAGTTATCTAGACACCTCCTCTGGGACTACTGCACTAATTGCTTTCATATATGAAAGGTAATCGTCTTCTTTCTCGAGGTTTTGCTTCTGCTGTGCAGTAGATGGATGTGCTATAGCATCGCTTTTGTGGTTCTGTGCATGTTATTGAAGCCGAAACCTGGAGTGTTATATAGGATTTTGATGTGCACATCATGTGACTCAGAATTAAATCTACTTAATGGTTAGGTCTGATTCCTACAATGGAGCTCATAATGAAATTTTTCTTGAGCCAAGTTTTTTAGTCTCTATTGGCTCAAAGCTCTTATTCTCTATGAACGACATGGTTTCGAAGGATGAACTGGATATGGACAGTTCATAAAGATTTCATTCTTAAACAAAATTCCATTTCTTGATTTATTTCATCTATTCCATGACTGGAACATGGGAGGATACATGTCACACCACAATTCATCATCTCTTTCTATCATATTGTCTTTTGACCACCTTGAGTATTTTTAAACTTTTTGGTTGAGGGCCTTGAAATTTCGAGTTCCAAGGTGTGTCTTTTGTATTCAATAACATGGCTATATTTTTTGCAGACTGTTAGTAGTAGCGAATGTTGGGGATTGTAGAGCTGTGCTGGGGAGACGTGGTAGAGCAGTTGAGCTGTCCAAAGATCACAAACCAAATCGCACATCTGAAAGAACAAGGATTGAAAAATTTGGGGGAGTCATCTATGATGGATACCTTAATGGTCAATTATCTGTAGCACGTGCTCTCGGAGATTGGCACATGAAGGGCCCCAAGGGCTCTGCCTGCCCCTTGAGTGCAGAGCCAGAATTGCAGGTGATTCAGTTGGCTGAAGAAGATGAATTTCTGATTATGGGATGTGATGGTCTTTGGGATGTAATGAGCAGCCAGTATGCTGTAACAACAGCATGGAAAGAGTTAATGTTACACAATGATCCTGAAAGATGCTCTAGAGAGCTGGTAAGGGAAGCACTCAAACGCAATAGTCGTGACAATCTGACAGTTATAATTGTATGTTTCACTCCCGATCCTCCCCCTCGAATAGACATTTCTCAAATTGACCTTCAGAGGAGCACATCAGCGGACGGACTCAATCTGCTCAAAGGTGTGTTGCATAGTGATTCGTAAAGATAGAGTAAAAAAATGACAAAGCATGGAGTTGGACTTCTATAAAGGGCCTGGTGCAAGTGATGGAGGTTAATGGGTTAAGTGAAGGGTTCATCATTTACCCCAGTGTTGCTATAGCATCTTCACTATGGGTTAAGTGGATCCCTCACTTCTGCAAAATAAATTAGTTAATTATATTTAATTTAGTGTTAGCATTTTCTTATATAAAACATGTATAAATACATGTTGCGTCCTGTCTTAGATTTTGCTTCCGGTGTATATTAGTGAGGAGGTGATTTGTCGTACAAGAGCTTTTAGTTGGAGTCACAATATGTTGACTTCTTTATATATGGTTTTGGTCACATAATATTGTCATCCGAATGTACATGTGTGTGTGGGGTGGGGGGTTTACCGCCCTCTGAATTGAAGTTTTGCTCCTGCACCTCACCCATGACTCTGGAAAAAGAAGTGAAAAGTGACATAATTTCCAAGTAAATGTCTGGCAAGCCATGGATGATTTGGTTACCCCCTAGAATTTTGCAGTATTAATTGCATTTTACTAGAGTTTCGCAGATTGAACTTACTTGGAGTCTTATTTTACTGAATTTTAAACTTCTCGACTTATAGATATATAGAGTTACATATGTATCAGTCTTTCAGAACATCTCCGAGGTTAAACGAACTGGGTGATGTCGTTTAGCTTGTCAGAGCATTTCTTCAAGCAATTTCCTGGCTTAGCTGCTTGGCTTTTCATCTACTACAGCAATCTTAAAGAAACCTGCATTCAAACAGCAATCTTAAACAAGCATGCACTCCAACTCTCTGGACCTTGAAAGAACTAGGGGTTGAAATGACAATTGTTTTTAAGCTATTCTGACCTAACTTGGGTCAGTCTATTTGATTAGCTACTTTGTTTTCTTGATACTCCTTTCTTCTGATTCTTCTTTTTTTTTTTCCTTCTTTTTTCACTTTCCATATTCTCGCTTAAATTCTATTAAATTTGAATAATATGACTACTATAATCTTACTATGATTGGAAGAACCTATGAATTCTGATAGAACACAAAACTAGACACCATCAATTGACATGTATAACATTTCTTTTCATGTACTTTTCACACAAACCATTAAAAGAAAAGATCAACTGTGCATACATAAAAGTAATAAAAGAACCTGACCAAAAAATAAAACTAATAAAGGAACTCTCCAAATAAGAACTTAAAAGACGGTATTGGGTATACTAGACAATTCAGTTAGACATATAAAAGGGAAAAGAGGAAAATTAAGCTGCAATTATTACAAAAATTAGAGCCCAGTAAGAAATCGAAATAAAATTGAAACGACCAATTGTATTACGAGATTACAATACAACCAATCCTGCAAGCCTTTAGTACTATTTACTGAGCTCCAAGCTGATACCATCCTACGTGACTTTTTTCTGTTGCAACTATAGTAGTAATATTTGTTTTGTTGTTTTTATGTGAGACGGTTTTCTAATTGAAACCGAGTGGATTGTAACCGTACCGAGAATTTCAAAACCCAACCGCAGTTACGGTTTTGGATTTTAAAACCGAAGATGTATGCAAAAACACAAAAACGTCACATAGGGATGGAGTATTTTTCGTGTTCCAGTAATCTTTGTGTTGCATTAATCTTTTGCACGATCACCACAAATTTTCTACTCAAGCACAACACAAAAATTCGAGACGAAATGGGACCAACTTTTTCACGCCAGTTGAATTGGCTTGTGTTGATCACTAGGTGAAATTTCGTATCTTAAAACGATAAACTGTCAAATTGTATTAGAAAGCAGTAGCTCTGTTGGTGTTGGGAGCTGCATCCCAAGCTTTGGTTCTGTCCTCTTATCATAGTCATCAACAAATTTCTTCCGCAAAAATGATATCATATATAAATTGCACTGCCATAGATGAAAGCAATCAGTAGGGAAAGAAGACATGATAATAGCAAAAAGAAAACCATTAGATAAGGAAGCCAAAGCTAAGTGTTTAGATTCAAAATAATAGAGATGGTAAGGTTCAGGAGCACTACTAGTCTACTACACTATAGAAATGCATCAAAATGATGTAAGCTCATGTTAACTAGAACATTTGTAATTGTCCCGACATGACGTGCTACTTCAGTGAAGACTCAAAAGTATATCATCATTCATAAGTACTAAAAACAACGAACTTGATTATTACAAAGAAACAATAAAAACAATGAACTTTTATTCTTAGTAATGTGAACCACTCAACCAAGTCAACTGTCTTCACCTAAAAATTTTGAGAACTAAAGATTTTGACTTCAATTTGTCTTTTTATATAATTCACGGGTCAAATATCTAATTGGTCACTCAATTCAAGTCCAGATATCACTTTACTCAGATCTCAACAGGGTATCATTTAAGTCAATAAATTCATAATAAATATCAAATAGATATCTCTAAATACTTGTTCGGAAAATAAAAGTAATATTTTATTGAGTTCTACACATTTTTATTGAATGCTACCGCAACCAAATGAAAAGTTGTGAATTCTAGTAATTCTGATAATATATTTAGATTTAAAAAAATATATCTTTACTATTTATTTCTAAATAATTTTAAGAAAATAACTATAAAATTAAAAATTAATAGTAAATCAATTTTTTAAAATCTAAATATATGATCTGAAATACTAGAAGTTGTTGATTGCGGTGGCTTTCAAGAAAATGTGTAGAACTCAACAAAAGATTACTTCTACTTCCCAAACACATATTTAAAGGTATCTATTTGATATTTTTATGAGATTTGAATGATACCCAATTAAGATTGATGAGCAAAATGATATATTATCAGCACATAAGTGACCAATTTAATATTTAACCCTATAATTCACTTTCTACTTACTGTTATCTATAGTATCAATTATTTAAAATGTTTGTGGATGATTATTCATAATCTTTACATACCTTCATCTTTAGGAATGTTAGGTTGATCAACAAGGAGTTGCTGAAGTGCTTCTAGATCACCCTCCCTGCAAGAAGTGTAACCTTTTATCAATCACACTGTTTTTCCCGTTCGGAATAAGTATATACCAAGAAACAACATTGCGGAGAAATATTACGGAAAAATGTGACTAGCAAACAATTTTCGTTCCATTCTACATATGTTCCAAAAAACAACATTGATAAGAAATAAATACGAAAATTTTATGATATCAGTAATTTTTCATAGAAAATTCTGGATCTCTTAACAACTTTTAAAAATGTTTCAGATTTTTAGAATCACCGGGTTTAGTAATATAAAAAATTTCAAATCTTTTCAATATGTTGGATAGTGTAATGCTCATTTCTAGTTTGAAGGATGTTGCCCTTTGTTTGTTGGTTCAAAAGCTTCTACCAACATACCGGATAACGATGATCCTTGGGCGTTGTCTTCAAGATAATTTGGAAATAACAATCAACTTGCATTGAGTTCACAAACTTTACACCATTTACTAGAACTTAGAGTAGGTAGGTACGACTGAGGTTTATTCAACGATTATGAAGTTCAAACCTGGGTCCCAAGGTAATTGTAGGTAGTGCTGATATAACTGATGATTTTAGAAGGTACCTGAAAAACTCAAATTAAAGCTAGAATCAAACATAGTTGTCAATGCATCATCAAAACTAATGAATGTGGAACCATGTTTCTACAAACAAATGAAATAATGTTGCTTATAAATAATCCTAATTCTCTTTGACAAGTGTTTGTGCAAAGTGTAAATCCTTTAGGTTTTAACTTTTACTAAAACAAACACACAAGTTCCGGGGTTTGTCAACGATGTATTGAGCAAGTTTTAGATTCAAAGATATCCAAACATCAGATGAACAATAAAGCCAAACATATTGAGATCTACCATATTTGCAATAGCTGTGTCAAAGCCTATTCAGCCAAGAACAACTGACAGCATGTCGACTAACATGGAAAATATATTCTTCTACAATGGTACAGGACAACAGTAATAACTTGTTTAAAGATGGTGAATCACGACCGATTATGTAAAGAAATTGTAGGAAGCTTATATTAACTGAGATGAAAACTATTAGCAAGGAAGTGACATTCTAGTTTCTGGTCAGCCTTTTAGATCTGAACTTTGCAATATAACAACTCCAATATACCAGTGAGTAACTTGCAAACTAGATAACTGAAAGGCATCCATACTCTGATTTGTGCATATCATGGAGTTCCACGAGCCCTTCCAAGCAATCAGAAAGACTTGGTTTTATGCCAATTCTTTGCTGCAATTGTCCAATTTTAGGCTGAACAGACCCTCCTCCTTTAAGTAGCTGCCGACCATCACGAGCAATCTTCTCAAGCGATATAACAACAGCACGAAACTCCTCCCTGCACTCCTTTCAGAATTACAGCAATATGAATCAATTTCCGCATGTAAACCCATAAGGCTTGATTAAAAGACAAAACTATTGCTCAGTACTGACCTACACAGACAAATAAATATAAATATACATATATATAACATAACAGTGGAGAACAAACTTACAAAGTCTTATTCAGAGAAAGCAAGATATTTTGTAAGGAATTCATCTGTTTGGTCAAGACAGCATCGCCAATACCATCTACACTCTTCAAGGAACCGTATTTCTTTGAATCTTGAATCAGCTATATAATTTAAAAAACAATACAACTTATATAATAAGGTCAACCCAGTAGATTTTCAAAAAATGAAAACAAAAGAAGGAAAATTAAATTGGAAAGTCCAAATTAGCTTTTCCGCCACAAGCAAGATATGCGGACTCCTTGTGGCAATTATTATACGGTCAATATAAATTTACCTAACTTTTTCAATATCAACACCTACATACATGTGCTGATGTGCAAGTACAGAGAGCGATATGTTAAATATTTCATACGCTATAACATTGAGATATTGTAAGTATGGAGACTTTGAATGGGAAAACAAACTTCATTTGTCTATGCTGAATCATAAGTTACACTTGATATTGGTATCCCTTACTATAAGAGATAATTTAATTGATTATCATAAGCAGCAACTTTGATATAATTATCTATCAATAGATCAAACTGTGAATCGAAAATGTATTTGTATTGCAAAGGCATTGTCAGTTTTTTATTTTCTTACAAGCATATATACACACATATTGCTCTTGCAGGAACCTTGCACTAGTTGAAAACAATAATTTCCAGGAGAAAAAAGTAACTCCCTGCAAATCGATGCTCAACAAAAGTAGTTCAATTATCAACATACTTCCATTTGAAAGTCAGGACTCTAAAAAACTCACAATATGTTTTCACTTTTCAGTTTGAAAAGGCACTTAAGTCACTCAACCATTGGTTGTCGAAATAAATTGTAATTTAACAATCTGGAAGCTAAAACCAGATTAAGTCTTAAAGTTATAGAAAATCAGCTCCATACATTGATTGTTAATATGACCCTGGTACAGCTAATTCTAAGGATACACAAAATCAGATTAAATAAAAATGATACAAAAGCAATTATGAAAATGTAAAAATAAAAACCTGCCTGCAATCTAAGGATGATAGAAGAAGCGTTTCTGAATTGGGAAAGAAGAAGAGACTGAAGCTCCTCCCATGTTTCAATGTGTTGTTTCACCTTTTTGAATCTTTGCTGATACTTCTTGATCAGTGCCTCCATTATATATATGAATTTGCCTCCACCAATAACAATAGATTGAATTTGTATGTATGCACATGAGAATTGCTTCAGGAGGGGTTTTCAGGTCAAGGTGGGGACTTAGGGTTTATCTTTATCGCCGATGGAGTATATATTTGTAAAATTGATATTTTTTGGGATGAAAATTTCGTCTCTATTAAAAAATTGGGAACATAAAAATAAAACTATTTTTAATGAGGCTTCTTCTTCCCCAAATATCAGGGAGGAGGGTTGTGATTTCGTAATAAACTAGTTCATAAAGCCGCGCTTCGCGGCGGCGTTACAATTTTTATTTTTAAAAAAATTCAATACATTTACGTTATATTATAATATTAATATTAAATTTTAATAATTAAATAATCTTCTCTAATGAATCAATTTCTTGTTAAATACGATTCTTTCGATTGAGCCGCTCTCTCATTAAAACCGAAATCCCAACTTTTTAACATATATTATAAAGACTTATATAATATTTTTTATCCATAAAATCGAACCGTAAAAATAAAATAAATTTATGACTACAGTATCAAATTCTAATAGCTAATACAATCTTTTCTAGCGAGCCGTCTTCCCGTTAAATACGTTTCGAGCCACTCTTATTTGAAACCGAAATTCTAACTTCACTATATAAAAAGAGTAAATTCCAATTTTTATATTATTTAAACTTTCTAATATTTATGGAGTTTTAAAAGATGAAAATACATCTTATATTTTCTGTATATTATAGATAATTTTGTATAAAAAAGTTAAAATAAAGGATTTTTAGGAAAAAAGATGTATAGTTTTAAAAAAATCGTATATGACGTCTCCACCGTCCTCATATTCTACTTCCAATAAAACATTTTATTTTATGTATTATATATTTAAACACTTTTTATACGGTCATATTTAATGAACCGCTTTCTTGTTAAACACGGTTATTACTATTGATCCGCTCTCTCGTTAAGACCAAAAACCTAACTTTTACATATATTACTTGTATGATAATGTTTATCCATAAAAATTAAATCCTAAAAATAAAATAAAATTTATAACATCAATATGGTATTTTAATAGCTAGTACAATCTTTTATAGTGAGCCGTCTTCCCGTTAAACATGTTTCGAGCCGCTCTCGTTTGGGATCGAAATTCCAACTTCATTACATATTATTGATGATACTTATCTTACATAACAATTTTTTTTTCTTAAAATCAAAAACCTAAAAAATAGAGTGAATTCCAATTTATACTTTCTCTAGACTTTCTAATTTTTTTGGAGTTTTAGAAAATGAAAACACATCTTATTTTCTCTTTATATTATAGATACTCCTGTATTTATTTAGGATTCTTGCATGAGATTGTTCTTTAATTATGTTAACACATCAATTCTTTTCTTTTTAAATACGGTGACTTTTTTTATGACAATAGTATTGGTTTTATGAATAAATTTTCCTAATATAAGTATAATTAACTTATATAAAAAATATATAATTTAAGAAGACCGTGCTTTCTATAAAATATTTAATTATATGTCTGCTCTATATATTCAAACACCTATTCTACTTCTAGTAGAACGTTTATTTATATATTTTTTTCTATAAATTTGAACTCTTATTCTCTATAAATTCGAACTCCTATTCTACTTCCAATAGAACTTTTATTCGTATGCCTTATAAATACTTATTATACTTCCAATAGAACTTCTAATCATATGTCTTCCCTATAAATTCGAACTCTTCTTCTTTATAAATTCGAACACATATTCTACTTCTAATATGTTAATTGATATTTTTATATTTATTAGTGTTTAAAATTCTAAAATTCTAGAAAATTAGAAAAATAGATTGAGACGATCTTAGAGCGCCACCTAAACTCCCGCTATCCTCCTTTATATATATATATATATATATTGATACGCGCTTCGCTGCGGCGTTACAATATTTTTAAAAAAAACAATACATTTATGTTATATTATAATATTAATATTAAATTTTAATAATTAAATAATTTTCTCCAATGAATCGATTTCTTGTTAAACATGATTCTTTCGATTGAGCCACTCTCTCGTTAAAACCGAAATCCCAATAACATATATTATAAAGACTTTATAATAATTTTTATCCATAAAATCGAACCGTAAGAATAAAAAAAATTATGTCATTAGTATCAAATTCTAATAGCTAATATAATCTTTTGTAGTGAGCCGTCATCCCGTTAAATACGTTTCAAGCCGCTCTTATTTGGAATCGAAATTCCAACTTCATTATATAAAGAAAGAGAGTAAATTTCAATTTTTATATTCTTTAAACTTACAGCTTCCGCATGGGAATGTCTTTCTATTATGTTAACATATCTAAAAAAAATTAAATATGAAGACTTTTCGTTACGAAAATAATATTAAATTTATGGATATATTTTTCTAATGCAAGTATAATTAACTTGTATAACAAAGTTAAAATAAAGGATTTCTAAAAAAAAAATATAGTTTTAAAAAATTGTATAAGATGTCTCCACCGTACTCGTAATCTACTTCCAATAAAATATTTTATTATATGTATTCCTTATATATTCAAATATCTTTTATACGGTCTTCTCTAATGAACCGTTTTCTCGTTAAACACGGTTGTTACTATTGATCTGCTCTCTCGTTAAAACCAAAAATCTAACTTTTACATATCTCACTTGAATGATAATGTTTATCCATAAAAATCAAATCCTAAAAATAAAATAAAATTTATAACACCAATATGATATTTTAATAGCTAATACAATCTTTTATAGTGAGTCGTCTTCCCGTTAAACACGTTTCGAGCCGCTCTCATTTGGGATCGAAATTCTAACTTCATTACATATTATTGATAATACTTATCTTACACAACAACTTACTCCTTAAAATCAAAACCTAAAAAATGAAGCGAATTCCAATTTATACTTATTCTAGACTTTCTAAAAATTATGGAGTTTTAGAAAATGAAAACACATCTTATTTTCTCTTTATATTATAGATACTCGTATTTATTTAGGATTCCTACATGACAATGTTCTTTTATTATGTTAATATATCAATTATTTTATTTTTTAAAAACGATGACCTTTTTATGACAATAGTATTGGATTTATGAATAAATTTTCCTAATAGAAGTATAATTAACTTATATAAAAAAGTATAATTTAAGAAGTTCGTACTTCCTATAAAATATTTAATTATATGTCTGCTCTATATATTCAAACACATATTCTACTTCTAATAGAACTTTTATTTATATGTTTTTTCTATAAATTCGAATCTTATTCTCTATAAATTCGAACTCCTATTCTACTTCCAATATAACTTGTAATCATATGCGTTATAAATACTTTTTCTACTTCCGGTAGAACTTATATGATATGTCTTCCCTATAAATTTGAACTATTCTCCTTTATAAATTCGAACACCTATTCTAGTTCTAATATGTTAAATGATATTTTTCTACTTCTAATAGAAGTTTTATTTATACAATTTTTCTATAAATTCGAACTCTTATTCTCTATAAAGTCGAACTCCTATTCTACTTCCAATAGAACTTTTAATCATATGCATTATAAATACTTATTCTACTTCCAATAGAACTTCTAATCATATGTCTTTCCTATAAATTCGAACTATTCTTCTCTATAAATTCGAACACCTATTTTACTTCTAATATGTTAAATGATATTTTTAATTTATTAGTGTTTAAAATTCTAAAATTCTAGAAAATTAGAAAAATAGATTGAGACGATCTTAGAGCGCCACCTAAACTCCCGCGTATCCTCCTTTATATATATATATTGATATTTTTTAATGTATGTTCATGAATATATAATAATAATTTTTGATTGGTTCTATGTTTATTAATAATAATGATCCTTCTATATACACAAAAATCTCAAATAATTAAAATTAATCAATTAATAAAGAAATAGTTATTAGAATGTGAATATGTACACCTTATATAATGTTGAGCTTGTTGTTTCTATCAAGTTCCAATTTTACTTTTATATCAGTGCTGTAGCTTATCTGTTGGTTACAATTTCCTAAATCTTGCAGTGTAAATAGCGTGTACTAGATACATGTTGGTAAAGATATGTTCATGTTTTACCAAAAAGTAAAAGATACAATTCACACCCAAATTTCTTTATTAAAAAACAATCTTCACAGGACAATAACCAATAATGTACTACTATATATTATCATGAGTCATGACTTGAATACAAACAAATTCAACTTTTCCTACATATATGTAAATATATGACACCAATATTCTGCAACTAAGCACCACTTTCGCACACACAAATAACACCACCTTTCTAAAAATAAATTGAAAGAAAAACAAACCATATACCCTCTTCTGCAAGTTTAATGTTACAGGTATATTATACACGCTATTCTCTTAACTTTCACTCTCGGAACTAGGGGCAACGAATTCTCTTAACTTTCACTTTAGGAACTAGAGGCAATGATTTTTTTTTCTTCGAGGCTATACAACATACAGAACTGAAAATGAATTGGGAATGACAAGCGGTCTAAATGAATCAACTGCATGACGCAGCCAGCTAAAAAGCATTCCAATTATCAGACCCCTTTTTTGGAGTTTCGCTACCAGATGAGACCTTAAATGGACCACTTGAGCCAAAAGGGTCACTATCATCGAAAGAGAACCCTCGACTATGGTCGAAGCCTGAGGTGCTGCTCAAGGAGTCGAATCTCGCATAGGATTCCCGTCGAGAAGAGGCGTCATGGTCTTCACCACCAAAAGAATCGAACCTCGACATATTGTTGAAGAATTGATCCCCTGATGCCTCACTAAATCTTGACGGAGAGTTGCCAGCTCTAGAAAGTGGAGAGCTGGGGAATGAATCGTCAAAGCCAAATGGACTCTTCTTAGGGAACAAATCATTTGCCCCCGGGGATCCGGTTCTCACAGGACTTCCCCCAAAGTTGCTAGATTCAAAGAAAGACTTCTCTCCGTGTTTCTCATGATCTGAATCCTGCTAAATGAGATCAGTTTTGGAGGCCAAATGTCAGTATAGAGCTTAAATCAACAACATGCCAGAGCAAAACCTTTGACCACTTAAATAAATACTAAGCTGAACACAATAACACATTAATTAGTCTCTGACACCTGATCCATTATAACTATCAAATCTTAATTATCATATATTTAAATTTACTATCGCGATCTTGTAAAAAAATGTGAGCACCATATGTTACAAGTGTAGCATATTTTTCCTTTAGTGTTTATTATATTGTCTTTTTAAGAACAAAATGAGATAGATATTTCTTAAAAATCAACTACAGATGCATTAAGCATGCAAAGGCTATTTTCAAGTATATTTTAAGAACATTTATCTATAACAAATTTATTATCCCCTCGCACAAGAATCCACTTGAGCCCTGGCACAAGAATCACCTTGCTGTGCCAGAGTTTGACACACTAAGTTGCTGTTGTTTCATATTAAAACATAAGTTGAATCACCTTGCTGTGCCAGAGTTTGACACACTAAGTTGCTGTTGTTTCATATTATAACATAAGTTTTATATTGAAATCAAATTAAAAGTACAATATCTAGAAACTAAATACAAGTACATTTCATTATTATCAAATAGTACCCACACAAATAAAAAGTAAATGTGGCACTAATTTTCCTAACACTAATTACTTTTTTCAGTGACGCATGAGTATCTTTTCCATGCATGTATCAATTTCATCAAATATGCATTATCAAGGTCCCTGTTAAGTTCATCCAATTTTAATTCCAGCTGATTGAAGAACAGATGCAAGCTTCCATATACAGTATAATGCATCACAATAAAACAAGGGCATACATGCGCATCTAGAAGATGCACTCACTTTGGCATTCATAGAGCTAAATCCCCACACAGAATCTGTATCGTCGTTATTGTCGAAAGTGCCCCACGTTGGTTCATCAAAGCTCCTGCTCAGAAATAAAAAGCTCAAAACCCCACAATACCGTAATAGGGAAGAAGCAAAAAAACAAAAAACAAAAATAGACTTGATATCGAACGGGTGTATAGAACATAACAAAAATACAGATAGATGATAAGAAACACCATACCTTTGAGTTTCAGTGTCTGCTTCAAAGCTCTTTCTGAAATGGCCATCTGAATCGTCACGAGATGGGCTTTCAAATTCATTTTGCCTTGTTGGACTTCCTGTAGGACTTTTCATGAACATTTCTCCACTATGGTTGTAAGCCGATTCATTCTCGATTGTATCTTCGCCTTGATTGAAAAGCTTCTCTGACTTGTCATCAATATTTGATAGAGTATCAGGCGAAAAATTTTCATTTGGAGAAGATATTCCATTTTGAGGGGACACAGACTTGACATCTGTTGGTGCCAAAACGTCAAATGAAAATCCTGAAAGATAAGAGAATAGTGTCATTAGTTATCAAATAGACAGGTAAGCATAAGCAAGTAAACAAAAGAAACACAAAAAACAAGCACCTTCATCATCAAACTTGTCCCATTCTTCATCCCAGACAGCTGAGACATCTGGGATTCCGGGCTGCCACCCTTAAAATATAATCAGCATGAAACAGAAGTGAGTCAAACTATTGAAAAAAGTCACTTAAAAATTATTACTGAAATAACTGAAAAGTAAAAGAAAATAACAGAAATAACTAAAACAACTGTACAATAATCATTTGACTGATAAATAAACAGTGCCACTAGAATCACAAATCTTAGATGCCAAACAAAAAGAAAATTATAATTTTGTAAATTGTCGAAGTTTCCAACATATAGAGAGCAAAGAACAATAAAAATATAAAAGATATAGATTCAAAGAACAAACTTGGAATGATGGAGAATTCTAAACTAATAACATATCGGAAACCCAAAAGTAAAAAACTAACAAGATTGTGACGCTGCACTTTATACAAGACTTAAAAATCACATGAAAAAATAACTTAAAATAAAACAAAGAGGATGCTAACATACCCTTGGGAAGTTCAATCATTGCAGCTGACTTGATTTGCACCCCATGTCTCTTACAACGTTCGGCCAACGCCTTCAATAGCTCCTCGAGATCGGATTGTAATCTATCAGCACGAACCTATACAATCCAACAAAAGATTCTCATTTTCAATATATTTTTAGTATTATAGCTGATGTTCCGGAAGCACATGACAGGCACATATTGGTATTCACCTGAAGGATACCATCTGCGCTACCACCTTGTTGCATTTTAATAATCGCCTGATTATATTCCATCTTTCTCTCCTGCATGGACCATCAATGGAAGATGAAATTAAAATGTAAACCTTGTGTTGTAAGAAAACCAAAGGGGGGACTCAATAGATACTCGAAGAGGCAATTTTCAACACAGGCACATTAGTTGAGAGTCAAATGGTCACAATAGGCGATACAACAGACAATAGAGACATAAAAAAATAGCTTTATTGTGTCATCCAATTATTCCATACAACATTTAATACATTTTAAGTTGCTCTTACGAATATCTTACAATCGGTAATGATTACTCTGAACAAGGTTTAGCAGTTCAAGAAACAGAAACCTGTAATATAGTGTATAATATGAAATCACCTGAATTTCACGAAAAGCAGCCTCTTCAATAGTAAGTTTTGAGGCGATCTCAGCAACCTGTTTGTACTTCTCTTCATATTTCTTACCAAGCAATTCAGCCTGAAACAGTATAGTAAATTGGTAATTAAGCAAAGGTATAGCTGCTACAGAAGGATTCATGTGAACATGCAAGGCCAATACTATTCCAGAAATCTAGAGTTCACCTCACGCTTATCAGCTATAGCCCTTTCTGTGATTTCATTGAGCCGATTGTCACATCTGCTTTTAAACATAATCTGGAACAGCCAACAGGATTACCATAAACAAAAGAACAATTAATAACACATAAGAAATAAGAGTGGATTGGAAAAAATACATAACTGAACCTAAATTTCTATGGAAAAGCTGTATAATGACAACTAAGGATGGGGTAAAGCTCATATAGAAAGGTAACTTACAAGGTCCTGCATTTTTTCCCGATAGAACACCAGTTTCTCTCTCGAATCCAGAAGCATTTTCTCCTTACTTTCAATCTTCCATGTAAGAGTGAAAAAAGTCAGTTTGAAAAACAAACACTTTGCACACTGAATCAGATGTCAAAATTCACATCGAAACATATATCATATATATACCTACAATTGGATAAAACAAAACTAGACCAACATAATGTTCTTAAAGAAAATTGACAATTGGTAAAAAAATAAAATATCTCCACAAATGGCCTAAAGCTCAAGTTTCTGAAATTAATCTAACTTGCACTACATCACACTATCATGCTACTTGTGTAGATTTGTGAATTCAACATAAATTTATAAAATTGTTTCAATTTACTTAATTAAAACTAGTTATATTCAAATATACCACATTCTCAGTTTCAGATTCCTTAGAATTTTTCACATCAGCTGAATTGTGCTGTCCGTTACTCTGTTGGGACATCTGAGACTTCTCCATTGACGGCACTCCAGTATTCTGCTGATTAGAAAATCCTGATGGCATAGGAGTCCTTGAAGCACCAGGGTTCACTGGTTGGGGACCAGGCATCCCATGTGGTCTCATACCTAATCATGGTTAAGGTAATATAATCAATCTCATGCAAATTATGATTAGGACTGAAACCCCTAAGGACCGTGAAGCTCAGCAATCCTTGATATTAAAAAGGATCAAAAGTAATTCTTTGCAAATTGTATTTAGCAAAAAAAAAAATCTTTGCAAATTGTACTCTGTGCATCTCATGTACATTTGTACATTATCCATGCACAATGTAGAAGGTTGCAGAGTATTTTTAATTTCAAGGAATGTCGTGCTTCTGTTTTTCGACAATCAATCCTAGGTGAACATCGATAGATACCAGAAGCAGATCCCAATGCGGTGCTTCCATAAGAAGCAGCTGGTGGTCCTGCCAGTGTTAACAGAGTTTCATCAAGCATTATGCTATTAGGAAGTGTCTCTGGAAGATGTTGTCCTTCCCTAAATCGTTCCATTAGGTAGAGAGCAACGCAAAACTCCCTCAAGGAAAGCATGCTATCGTTATCTTGATCTGACAAGTCCCAAACCTGTTTCAAGACCTCTGGAAATGGACAAAACTAAAATTAGTGACGATCATGTTTCTTTAGAAATATCCTGCCCTGAAAAAATACCTGATTTAATTAACAAATAATAAAAACAGGAAAGGTAACAAAAAAAAGAAAAAGTACAGACCATTCTAACCTATGCACAAAACCAAATGAGCAACCAACTCAAATCAAGTATGTTACAGGACACAGGCACACATAAGCATTTCAGAAAATTTTGTTGAACACAACAAAAACCAAGAACTAACGATTCTATATGCAGGGTCAAATTAACATTAAACAGCACAAGATATCTGTAGTATTCATAAAGAAAATGTTGGGTGACAAGAAAAACTTAAACGCTGTACTTGACCTTTAACACTGATAGAATTGTTTAAGGTTCAACCATATTAATATTATTGGCGTTCTGAGGGACCTCTGAACTTCATAGGGACATAAATTACCTCTTGGCAATCTCCAGCTCAAGAATAAGTTGCGCGCTTGTTCACCAGTGATTCTCCCATCTCTATCCGTGTCTACTTCCACAAAGACTTTATGATATCTTTGTATACCAGCACGGGTCATTTTCGGCCAAGAAGATTGGGGTTGGGTGGAAGCAGAACTGCCCAAGTCTACTGGCATTGCGGATGAACCAGATGCGCTATTATTTTGAGTAGGAAGCTGCTGGTTAGGTTTTGACCCTGGTTGACTTGTAGACATACCTCCTGCAGACTGTCTTGTGAAAGCATTCAAAGACTCAAGTGGATCAAGCTTAGTTGAAGGTTGTGGCCCAGATGTTACTGGAGCAACGGCTGAAGAGGAAGGCGCAGTATTAGCAGCGTATGCCGGCGCCGAAGAAGCTTGCTTCGGTGCTGACTGGTTGGCAGAAAACATATCACCTCCAAACGTTGAGTTAGAAGAAAAACCATTTCCTGGACTAGCTGGGGTTTTAGGAGTCGAAACTGGATCAGGTATTTTTTGTCCATATGAGGGAATGGAGGGGCTAATACCTCTGCTAGATACTTGAGATGATGTTGGTCCAGCAGGAGACACACCACTTTGACCTCCAAGCCAATCACTCGAAAGGTTTGTTGAGACAGAAGAACCGGTTATACTACCACCGCCAGGATAACTAGGACCAGATGGCATAGGAGCCGGTGGCCTCATAGACTGATTGGCTTGGGAGGGGAAATACTGCTGATTCATGCCTGAATTTGGGGGCACTTGTCCTCTGAAGCCAAAATTTTGTCCCTGGGGTAGAGAAGGGGACATTTGGTTGGCATGAGGGGCTGGAGAAGGGCCCCTAGAATTAACCTGAGGTGCAGGATATGGGGGCGTTGAACTAATCTGAGGTGCAGATGCGGGTGCAGGAACAGGAGCAGGAGGCCTTAAATTTGTTTGAGGTGCAGATAGAGCTGCAAGGTTAATTTGTGGAGCAGGGATCTTAGCTGAAGCAGGACCATATAATGCTGCCTTCACAATATCTGGTGTTAGGTCGCGCTTACTCTGAGCCACAGTTACCAGTTTAAGGGCATTGTAAAATTCTGCACGACCAAGAAAGCCTGTACGGTTCTGATCAGCATGCATCCATATCTGCATTCAGGTGGTTTTAAGAGCTCATATTGCAAGGTCTCAAAGGACAATTAAAACTTCATTTGAAGCCTATTAACTATGACATGTGAATAAAAGATAATAAAACTTTGTTTCTCAGAATTAAAACTATTAAAAGATATATTCATGAGTTCAAGGCATAAATCATGGGAATCGGAATCTTGAGGAAGTCAAAGACATACACATGAGTCCCTTACAATAGTTTACTATAAGGAGATTTGGTGCTTGTGGTTTATGTGATGCATGCATCCAGGGCAATGGCTATGTGTTTCATGCAAGTTAT
This sequence comes from Saposhnikovia divaricata, assembly GCA_036435485.1. Classification (NCBI taxonomy): domain Eukaryota; kingdom Viridiplantae; phylum Streptophyta; class Magnoliopsida; order Apiales; family Apiaceae; genus Saposhnikovia; species Saposhnikovia divaricata. The sequence continues at coordinate 67,671,780 of CM071598.1, forward strand.
AACTATGCATTACGATTTACAAGAATGTAAATGCAACTGAAAACATCATCAAAATAAGCACCCACGATCATAATCACACAAAATAGTTTCATTGTGAATCACCAACAATAAAAACACTAGTTTTAAAGAGGGTCGGGGAGAGACGAGAAAAAGAAGTAGACGGAAACAAGATATGAAATGAGTCATACACTAAGTACATCAGAACAAACAAATATTCAACAAAAGGACGTTTCATGGTTGGCCTTTAAAGCAGACTTCAATCCAAACAAGCACGATTTCATAGAACATATTTAGGACATGAGGATTATTGTATATCCCTAAGTTAGTCTATCAAACTACAAATAAAAATCACAAGTCCTTAATATTCTGCAATCCAGAGATATTGCATTTAACACAAACTCTAAACAATTGAGAATTCCAACTTGTATTAATTTTCATAAATTCAACTTAGGAAAAACAAGTGTTGAGCAATTAAAATCAGAATTGGCATCATAATGAGGAATACATAATATATAATGAGCAAAATCATAGTTAACGCAGTGGAAAGATCGTAAATCCGAGTAGTGGTGCAACAAGTAATTCACACAGATTGGCATTGAAAGATACATAGACATAAGAAAGAATACAAATTGTAGAGAGAGAGAGAGAGAGAGAGAGAGAGAGAGAGAGAGAGAGGACCTGAGCAAGGACTGGTTTGGACAAGTTGGACGCTTGGAAGAAAGAAACAGCTTCAGCACCGCTAATTCTACCGTCCTGATCCATATCAGCTCTCCTGAAGTAGGCATCGAACAAGTCTACATTTCCTCCTCCTTGATTTTGCCCAGCCATACTATCCCTATTATAATATCGCTGTGTATAATAAATATACACGCAGATATTCAAATCAACGATTCAATTGGGAAATCAAATGAATCACGGATTATGATGATGGCTTAGATCGAGATTCAACGCAACGGGATTTGGATTTCAAGAGCAGGCATCAACGCTACGTTTTTTATTTTTCCGATTTACTCCCTCTCCTCTCTCTCTCTCTGTTTTATTATTGCAACTGTATATTTGGTGATTCAGTCGGATATTACGTCACTATGTTGTCTTCAATCTTGCTACTAGAAATGCATTTAAAAGTTATCAAAAAAAAAAACCATTTAAAAAAGAACTATTTGTCAAAAAATTTATTAAACTTTTCGCAAATTTGTAAAATAATTAATATGATTTTTTGTCACATCTTTATCCATCAACCTTTATAAATCACACAAAAATGCACTAATAATGATTATCGTAGATGTGTAAAACTAAAGGGTGACGGCCCAAAAAACCCACAAATTAAATACACGTAACCAAAATATCCACCACCAATCAGCATGGCCCTAAATACCCACGGGACACGCTATTGGTGATGGAGCGACATGGAGACACGCCACTGGTGAAGGAGCAACACGAAAATACGCTACAGGGGAAGGAGCAACACGAAGTCACGCTACCAAGGAAGTACTGTAGGCACCCATGATATGCATTTGTGTAAGCCACAATAGCTGTTACGCCATTCGAAAAATGCGTGCCTAACGTCATCAATCGTCATCTCAAAGCTCACGGCAAATGGCGACAATGGCGATTTCCACCGGAAACATTCAATCTCTCAGTTCTCTCTCATTCGTAACTTTCCGGTTACGTTGTACATACCATTCGATTCACCTTTCAAAGCTCTACAACCCTATACCAGTGATTTTCCATTTCTTATGCCGGATTTTTAAAACCCAATTAACGATTCCGTCGATTACGAATTTTCCGACGAGCTTAGTTTCTGCCCTTGCGGGACCAAAAACTGAAAACAACATAGGGGAAAGGGGAGAGTGAGATGTGCTGATCACGTAGGTGTGCTGTAGTGGCTTGGAGGTGCTGTACTGAAACAGATCGAAAGAGGCGATGAAAATCGCCATGGTCGCCGGCAAGGAGAAAGCGGGGAGAGAAGTATTTTCTGGCGATGTAACGTGGATGCGCCTTCCCAAACGGCACATCCCGTGGGCAGTTCGGGCCATACCTTCCGCAAATCAGCATTTTGGGCCTTAGGGTAGTGAAAATGAGGTATTTTGGTCATTTTCTCAAAACTAATCATAATTACTGTTCATATCCATGTGACATACATGAATAATGATTTTTTATTAATTTGCCAAAATAATCATTATATAACTGATTAATGTTAAAATAATCATTAACTCAATTTTTTTTAATTTTTTAACTAAAATATCTATTAAACACTAAAGAGGTGGATTCAATTTAGATTTTAATGGACTGATAAAAATCTATAAAATTTTAAAATATTGTTATTCTACACAATTCTAGCAGAGTTGATATAATATATTGTAGAATCTTGTTGTTTTTAACGGAATTTCCCACAAATCCTACGAAATCTCTGAATTTTAGCCATCAATGATTAAAAAAGTTACCTTACTTTTTTCTAATAATATTGAATTGATAAAAAATATACTAACTAATCCATCAAAAGCAACCATTTTATCAAATGCAAAAAAACAATGAACTGTTGAGTACCATCAAATTTTAATGCATTTTGTAAAATTTAAATTGAATACCAACATATTTGAATTCCATATTAAATACCACCATATTTTAAATAATTTTTCAAAATCTAAATTAAATATAACAATATTTTAAAAATTCAAAAAAATCCTTCAAAATTTAAATAAAAGCGCTTCAATCAAAACCAAATTAATCTGGTTTCGAATGTAGCGCTATTATTATTATTATTATTATTATTATTATTTTTCTTTTTCTTTTAGCAAAAACCAAATTGCATTAACTCTGAAAAGATTCATAAATATTTGTCTCCAACACATAATATGGAGGAGTCTCGAAACTATTGTAGCTATTAAGCGAACAAGGGACTCGAGCCAATAAGTGCGCCGCCCTGTTTGCTAGCTTTTTAACATGTGAAACTCTAATGTTGTTCCTACTCAAAAGAATATCCTGACATGCTTCCAAAGTTGAGCCAACCTTCAGTTGATACGTGCGACCTGTCTGTAGAGCTTGGGCTACCAAAAGTGAATCAGTTTCGATGATAATACAATTTTCTGCACACGTACTCGCCTCTACCAACGCTTCATACACCCCCACTGCCTCAGCTTCAAAAACCGACACACTCCCTGGAAAGTTCATTGTTTTGCCTTTTATAGACGAGCCAGTGTGATCTCGTAGTATCATGCGTATAGAAAAAGAGCTGGATCCTGGAAAAACCGAAGCATCTACGTTTAAGTGTGTTAGGTGTGGGACTAGTACATTCTCTAGGATGCGATCCTATAGAATGTCGTTTGGGAGTAGACGTTTAGAATAGATGTGTCACGAACTTTTGGAGTATAGGATTGTTGGAGAATTTGGGGACCAAATTCTTTTTAAGGAAGGTAGTATGTAATATCCCGTAATTTTTAGATTAGTAATAATAAAAGAAAATAGAAATATAAGGGATTAAAATTAGATAATAAATAGTATTTAAACTTTAATTAGAATAGTGGGCCTAAAATACAGATAATTAGTATGTTTTGGATTAGGTTTTGTAACACTATATATACATCTTATTCGTTTCCCTCATCTTTATTATCAAAATTCGTAGGGCTTTTTCGAACACAAATCTGCTGTCTTGTATAATTCGTAGTAAATTCATCGTAAGTCGAAATTCATTGATTCTAGACTTTTCGGAAAGGTCTATTTGTGTTCTACAACTTTCGTTCTTTAAGTTTTTCAAGAAAACATTTTTAGAGGGTGTAAAAGAGTAAATACAGTTCTGGTCAGGAGTGATTACATGATTTGATCATTGAGTTTCCGCGTAGAGGTAAGCTTCTGATTGATCTTTCTAGTGTTTTCGAAATTATATGTTACGTATTTGTTACTAAAACTTGGGCTAAGTTATTATATTTTGAAGTGATGTGTATTATTGTATATGTGTTATGTGTAAGCAATAGTCTTGGAACTCTGATTTATGCCATAGTTTGCGAAAATAAGAATAAGAATAAGGACCGAGTCACCGGGTTGTAGTGACAGTTTTCTGAAAATTTAGGACCGTTATCACCGGGTTGTAGTGGTCGTGGTATGAATTGTGGGTTGCAAGTTATTGTTGTTATGTGGTATCAGTGTTGCAAAAATCGGCCTAGGCGACCGCCTACGCGGTGCCTAGGCACTAGGCGCCATCAAAACGCCTCGACTCGGGCTTAGGCGGTTAGAAAAATGTTTTTTTTGTAAATCGGTTTACGCGGTCAAAAAATCGGCCTAGGCAGTCAAAAATCGGAAAAAATCAGCAAAATACGTTAAAAATTTTAAAAATGACAAAAATATTTGACAAAAATATTTAATAAATAAAATATTAAAAATAATATTTAAATACAACCGATTAATGCTCCGATTAATCCGTCCGATTAATCCCCGCCTACCCGATTAGGCATTGGGCGGTACCCCAACCACCCTGGGCCGTCTAGCGATTTCCGGAACACTGTGTGGTATCGTACCGTACCGTATCGAATAAGATTATAAGAATATGTGTATTGAAAGTTATTGATTCGTGTATCGTATTATATCGTATTGATTATGTTGTATAATACGTGTATACGTGTTACTTGGCCTTACTAGTTGGATCGATTGGTTACTTCTTGGGCTGTACAGCTCATTACTTACAATTTTCAGGTTTGGTGTAAGATAGAGTGAGATAGCATTGGAGTTCAAGGATCTTAGGTTCGAAGTAGATTGTCATTGTTAGCTGCGCTTTTGTCTTTGTAATTGACTTTTGGTTTTATAAATTGTTATTTGTGTTAGTTTTCGATTTAGAATTAATAGTCCGAAAAGTTGGGCTTTTTTAAAATTTGATTTAGTGTTCAATAGATATTTTAGTTAAAAATTATTGAATTAATAGTTATTTTAGTATTTACTAATTGTATAATGGTTATTTTGACAAATTAATAAGAAATCATTATTCATGTGCGCCACAAGGACACATGATTAGTGCATTAATCATGTTTAGTTTGCAGCGGACGATAATTATGATTGATGCATTTTTGCATGATTTATAAAAGTTGATGGTTAAAAGTGTTACAAAAAACCACATTGGTTATTTTGCAAATTAGAGGAAAGTTTAATGGATTTTTTTGGCATAAAACTCTTTAAAAAAACAAACAAAAAAAGCTCTTTTATTTTACAGGGCATCATAAAACCTATGGCCTATATTTTGCCCAACTTAAAATTTACAGTTTTTTTTCTTAATCGGATATTTTTCTTCAAAAAATACCATATTAATTTAAGGCTCGTGATCGGGCTGGATAGTGGATATGGATTTTATTCGTAATCCATTATATATATTATATGTCAAGGTGGCCATTCAAAAACTATTTAGTACATATATATTTATCCCTCGATCATATTAATGTATTAAAATATTATTGGTTATGAGAATTGAACTCATGTTCTTCATGTTAAAAATGAATAATGCTCCCATCTTCAACCACTCATATGCTCTTTTTTATTTAATATCTATTTGATATTTAATCAAGATAAAATTATAAAAAATATTACTACCTTGCTAATAATTAATAATTTATTCAAATGAATTATGTTGACTAACTTTATGTTTATTATAGGCCAAAATGATTTTTTGACCAGTTATGAAAAGATCGATACACCCCTTATACTAATTTAAACATGGTTTTATGATCAGTTAAATAATATACATATGAGATATAAACATTGTTTTGATTATCAATAAAATACAAAAAAAACATAGTTGGGTTAGGACACGACATTATAAAGTATTATAAATAAGATCATAGATACAATACAAATAATTACAAGATTAAGATGTGTAGCTATGTTAATGGAATATAGATATTTAGAGAGAAAATACTAAATTGTATATAATACACATCTTATAATAATCGATTAGATGAATTTAAGGACTATAAAAATGATTGAATTTAAAAAGATAAATTATAAAAATAACTAATTACATTGTTTTAAAAGAAATTTAAAAAATATGGGTTAATAAAAGTGAATTTTTAAAATAAGACTACATGTAATATACATATACACATTTATATAATTATTACTGGTTACTTGTGGAGTTTCAAGGAAGAATTAAATGTAAAAATATACATAATACGTAACTGAAATCATAGATCATGTATTTCATATTATCAATCAATTTGTAAGAAAAAACTATATATAATTCATGTGTTTTTTGATGAATACACCACTATCAATACCACCACTAACAACACATCACTAACACCATTACCACTATCACTGTCATACCACCGGCCACCACATCACCACTACCACGCATCATCACCGGAATCATAAGCAAAATTACTAAATTTTTTACAGCAATCACATCAACACCATCCCTTGCACCACCAAAAAAGACCAATAGGAAAGTAGAATTGATAAACTTTCAACTTAAATCACCAAAATTTGAATCCAAATCACTAAAATTTTGAACGTAAATTACCAAAATTTTCAAAATTTGAAATATATAAAAATAAAAATTATTATTATGTCAATATTATTAATACAGTTATTTTTGAATTTAAAAAAATATATAAAAATAAAAATTTGTTTGTATATTATTATGTCAAAACTTTGTAAATTATTTACTTATGTATAGTTTTATTATTTTTATGTTAATTCAAATTTTTCTTCTTTGTTTAGTTTTATTTGAATTTTCTTTTATATTATTTCTTATTTTTGAATATTATTTTTCATGTGTATATAAATAGTTTGTATAGTTTTTACAGTTTAGTCACTATACTTTCAAAACTTACAAACAGGTCCCTGTACTTGGTTCTTTTTTTGTTCTTCTTCTTAACACACACAAAACTTGCAGTTTAAGTATAAATCTTTGTTTTGTGATTGCTGTTAACAGACCTTCATGTTAAGGACTTAACAATAGATCATTGTTGGTATCAATTGGTATATGTCAATTCATTTGTTTAGGAACAAACGTTTGATTTTCATGATCTAACAATTAAAAGACAAGACCTATCATGTACTAACAATTTTTAATAGTTGGTATCTATCATGCAGGACCTAAAACATGATAAAATAGTTTTGTTTGTATTGGTTTAAACATTAACATACATTGATTCGATTAATATTTATTAATTGGATTTTTGCCTATGTTCTTGTTTAGTAAAACCGGCTCAGGATCTTTATCTTCCTAACTCAAAATATCTTTCTACAGCTGTGATTGCTTACATTGTAAATCTTTTGAAATCACAACTGTATATCATTTCTATTAAGATAAAATGCAATATTTTCTTAGAAAACTTTTCAATGTTAAAAATGCATTCTATCTCTATATTGCTCATATTCTGTGATGCAGGTTCATCTACATGGAATTTTGTATTCTCACATGTTTAGTCATAAGGTTGTAAACCCAACAACTTTGATCCCAGACTACAGTTAAACTCAAACACATACTGACTTACCCCCTAAAAGGAAGTAACCTATCAAACCAGAGGTCACCAGGGAGTAAATGCACTTGATGCAGCAAATAAGGATGTGTGGGATATTCAGTTGGAGAGTCACTACCTTATACACTAACCAAAATATTTCATATGCACAAGTGAGATTGCACACACTAAGGATGAATTGACGGAAACCTGTAATCCAACCATTTTACGGTTAGGATTATAAGTTAAAGGTTCTTTAATGAACTAAGAGTCTTCACAGACCTCGAGAAGATATTGATCTCAAATGCAAAATTCATCAAGATCATTATCTAACTCCCCAGATGGAACATATCTGGATCCTGCGGGTAACGGGTCCGACATAGGTGCGGATCGGCAACTTGTAGACTATGATTCAGATTTTACCTGATGAGTTTAGCAAGGTGATGTCTTCACAGACATTAGAATGGAATCTTGATCTCAATGCTAAATTTATAGATCATTGTTTACCTTTTCAGAATTCAAATCTGAAAACCATAAAAAGGGAAAATTAGCAACTTGTAGATTATGACTCATATTCATCTGACGAGTCCAACGAGGATTTGGGATTTGCGAACTCCCATTGCACCACCACTGACCTCTCTTGAAGGGGCTAGGGTGATTTTTCTTTGCAGGTACACTAAAGGATGCTGGAGCAATGAGTGATACACCAGTGAGCAAGAGTGTAAACACAGAGAGAAGTGAGACACTTAACACAAATGAGTGGAGAGAAGAGTGAAACACTTGTGAGGTACACTAAACACTATCACACACAGTGAGGAAGAAAATGAAACTTCCTTTCTAACAAAGCTTTATCAATTGATTTCAATGTACTCTAACGATTGGTATAAATTGGTAACAATTTGGTATCAACTCCTTTGTCAATTAGTTGAATGGAAGATTCCTCAACTAAGGGGGAGAGATATATTGAAAAAGATATATTCAAGTTAAAGCTTACCTTAGTAGGATATACTCAACTAAGGGGGAGCCTTAGATGGAGAAGCAATGGGTGAGTTAGAAAGGGGGAGCAGTAAAGACTGTGCTTAGGATGAGAGGCAAGTCTATTTACTTAGGGGGAGCCTTAGATGAAGAAGCAAAAGAACTTTCATTTGTTATGAAAGTGGAGATATAAGGAGAATTACATCACAATACTATTCTATTAGTCTTTCAATGTACTATGTATAAAGGCTAAGTGGAAGAGTAGTAAATTCACCAGAAGTTATAGAAATTGTATTGATTCACCATTGTCTATATAGTAGGAACATCTATTTTTCTTTAGTGAGAAAAGTTGTGTCAGAAATGGGAAGTGGTTGTAAATCAAGAACTGCTGATAATCACCAATGTAAGATGTGAAGGATTATCAGGCAGAGATATGAAGAATCCGAAATGAAGATGAGTTATCTATTGAAGATCAGTTCAGTGCTAGAGGAACAATCATCTATCATTTCATCAGCTGAAGATTCTGGAATTGTTAAATCTAAACCAGAGAAATTTTTTTGTATTATTTACTTAATTCTTAAAAGTTTTATCTTTTTCTTGTTTAAGTGAGTTAGTTGAGTTATCCTCTAGGTATTTGCTTATTATTGTCTAACAAATAAATAGGGGGAGATTGAAAGGTATATGATGTAGCTTATTTGTATTTCGAGGATACAACTCAACTTGAACAAGATTGTAATAGTAAATAGTATATAGGCTGTCACAAGGAATCTCAGATTGTATTATCTGTCAGAAGAAAAAGATCAAGGTCAATCTACAGTCTTGAGGAATTACTACATTGAAAAAAGTTCAGACATCTGATCAAGCCTCAGTGAAGTATTCATTAAAGAAGTGGATTCATTTAAAGTGACAGAGATTTCGACAGTGACAGAGACAGTACAGAAGAATTAATAGAGAGAGAAGAAAAAGAAAAGAAAAGGAACCAGATTTTAAAGTCAATATATGAAGAACAGTCATTGCGGTTAGTCACTCATGAACCAGACAGTACATCGAGTGTCAACATTAAACAGTGGTTGTTCATCATTAACTTCAGTGGTTCAAGCTATCAAGACTGGTATGTTAAGAGGAGAAAGGAACCAAATCATAGAGTCAAAAATAAAGAAAAGCCGTTGGAGTTAGTCGCTCATGAACCAGACCGTGCATCGAGCGTCAACGAAAATCCGGTAGTAATTCTTTATTACTTTCAGTGGTTCAAGAAAAAGATTTGAGCTGTCAAAAGATTTATATTAATTCTCTTTTAATTAATATAATTATGTAATTGATTTAATTTAATAAATTAATTCATTTCGAATTAATTTATTTATTAAATTGATTATCATGTTAATTAATTTTGAATTAATATATTAGTCTAATTGATTTAATTAATTAACTTATTAATTAATTAATCATTATTTGTTTAAATGATTAATTGATTAATCAAGTTAATTAAATTAAATCAATTGAAAAAGAAACGAAGAAACAAAACAAAAAAAAAGGGGGAGGAGGAAGTGTTTGTGGTCGATAAAAAAAGGATATAAAAGAAAGACAGCAAAGTTTTTCAGAATTATCGACAAAGTTTACAAAGTCACCATGTGATGTTATGCAGTATGTCTGCTGACTGACGCGCGCCTGAGCGCGTGTAGGCCACGCGCCTGGAAAAGCAACAGCAACAGCCCGCGCGTGTTTCTCACATTCCATTCTCGCGACTTTGTTTCAAACTGACAGTCATATATATTTTGGTTACACAGAATATCAACAAATCATTACAGTCAAGTGGGTTATTTTTATTGATAAAAAGGACAAGTTCAATTGTCTTGCCGATTGTCTTGGTAAGCCTTGATTGTCTTGCCTATTTTATTGCCTATTGTCTTGGCAGTACAAGTTGATTATCTTGGTGGTTTTGGATTGTCTTGCCGATTGTCTTGGCAGTACAAAACTGATTGTCTTGGAAGAACAGATTGTCTTACCGATTGTCTTGCCAGTACAAATGAAAAAGAAAAGAGGCAGAAGACTATATTAAATCAAGACAGGCGGCCAGAACACAAAAACACACAGAATATATCATCTAAAAACAAGAACAGCCATTCTCTCTCATCAAGAACATAAACTGCAGGAGCTGGAAAAATTCATAGAAAATCAAGTTCATCTTATTTTTAATATCTGATCCGATAGAACTTGTTTACTTCAGTCTCGTGTACTATTAGCGAGTTTTTACTCCTAATCTATATCTCGATTTTTATTAACAAATCTAGAAAAATTCATGTCGAATTTTCTAATTTGTTTTTATTAACTAGATATAATTTCTGTACTGTATTTGTAACAAACCCCTCAAGTTAATATAATTTTATATTCAACTTGAATTTTGTTTCATTTAATTCCGCTCAAATTTGTCAAAATATAAATTAAATTTATCCGGACAAATTTCGATTAAACAGTACCGTTTGTATTCAACCCCCCTTCTACAAACATATTGGACCTAACACTTCTCCGTTATCATCATAGTAAAAGTTATCATATGAGGACTTGCCTACATATGTCTACACGTGAGTCTAATGACGCAAGGATAGATTTTTCAAAATACTTATTGTTTTGTCAATCTAAGTTACATTTTTAAAATTATATACAAAAATTCATATGAAATCTTAAACATGTTTCATAAGATAACACAGTTAAGGATAGAAATTGTTTGGCAAAAAAAGCCAAAACCAACAATACTAATATTCATAGAACATTTTCATAAGATAACATAGTTTGCAATGTTTTACTCACAAAACATATATGGTCTTCAAGGTTTCCGATAAAATTGTGGTATCCACAGAACCTAACTCTATGGAAGTATAAAGAAATTTCGGTTAACATCTAGAATTTGTATATAAATAACATTGACAGATTTTTACTTTTGCACATGAATAAATTACACATAAGTTGTTACCAAAACCAATTAAATTGAATAAATCCAACTATTTTATCGGCCTATAAATCGATAAAAAAATTATTTCGTTATTTCATTATGTTGTTCGAAATAAATTAATATACTAATTAACAAAATTCTTATACTATTATTGAACATGTATGTTATGAGAGGGGTATCGACTTTATAAAACGTTATTTAGTCATATTCTATATCTATAATTTTTATCGTAAAGATTATGTTCGTATTGTGATTGCTATTTTTCATGTTTATGGTATTTTTAATATTATGAAAATCTAAATTTATAATAAGAGTATTTTCCAACTAATAATTCATGGAAACTGCTATAAATCAAAATTTTTAGAAATTTTTAAAATACCTATCAATTTTCTTAGTATGATAGATATAAATTTATCTATTTTTATTATTTTTAAAATAAAAATTTGTTAGCCGGTTGTCAAGTTTCAATAATATATAACATGTATTAATTACGCCTAACTTATTATGAATTACTACTTTATTATTGAATTTTAACCATTTATAATTATATATGCTTTTTTTAATTACATTTACAAATATAGACTAAAGTTCTAATTTTATTATGATCTTATAAACAATAAAACTCATTTTCAACAAAAAAAAGTTCAATATGTTAATTTTTCTAAAGAAGACATTATTAATGTATGTATTAAACCTAAATAAATGTAAAAAAAACATTTTCTTTGTATATTAATAAAGGATTTGGTGTATGGGAGATTTCATAAGAAAACATAAATTGTTATCTTATGAATAAAATAAACATAAACTAATCCCGGTTTGGTTTGGATTTTTTTGAATATATAAATAAATTTACTGTAGCAACAATAATGTTTGGTAATTGTAAGATGAAACATGTGTTATCAACAATCAATTTAATATTTTTTTCAAAAGATCTAAGTAACAGTTTTCTAAAATTACTAATTTGTAATGTAGTTATTAATTTATGTTCTAAGAAAGCAAAGTATATATAAAAGAATATTCATACGCTCAACGGTACAATTATTGTGTTCATATAGTCAGTTGTGATATTTTAATATTTACATTTTTAATAAAATAAACTTAAATTCGAATGAAGATAATAAATATTGATTTTTTTTATGTATGTATGTATAACACATCAACAAATTAGGAAATTATTTTTCATATTTAGAGCATGCCTATTATGTAGAATTCGACAACATAATTTTAAGGCAAACAATATTTACTTAATCTTGTCTTTTGTCTTGTATATACTTTGATTAATCGGTGTGTTGTATTAGTGTAAGAGTAGTAATTGGTTTTTGAAGGAAGCGAGTTATATATGTTCTCTTTCCAAAATAGAAAGCATTAGTCCAGTAATCATCAGAAAAACAGACCCATTCAAATTGCAACAAATACTTCTAAAAGATTAAGATCAAATTAAAATATGTAAAAGGAGCATTCTATTTTCTCGAGTTATAGGAATTTTATCTATGAAATAAGCTTAGCATTTATGGAGTTAATACATAAAATAAATGTTGAATTTAAAATTGTACTAATAATATGTTAAAATTTTATACTATACATAATAAAGGTAAAAAAATTGATCAAATATTTATTAGAGTGATGATTTCATTTTATGAAATATTGAAAAATTCAATGAATCTATACTCTTAATTTTTATCATATCCTATTATATTACATTACATCCTTATATATAATAAGCTTAAGTGGGTGATATGGGCTAAAAATAAGCCCTAAAAACACAATTAATGTTGCATTAAATTAGACCTAGCTGGGTCCAAATAAGAAGCCCGTTAATGAGGCCCAAAATCCTAATTCAATATTAAATTCATAATTAATATTGAGGGTGATTGGCAGCTTGCACAAATAAGAGTCAAATAAGGATACAATATCTTTATGAGTAGCCTCTAAGGCACCAAATTCAACATGGAAACAGACTCCTACAAGGCAGGAGTCTAGAACCTTCCTCAAGGTTGTGACTTGTCCACCAAGTCTCCAAGCCCTACTCTAATTCTAAGGCTCCCAACGCCTATATAAGGGTCTGACCCCTCATTCTCAAAACTACGTTTCTGGCTTGATTCTCAAACTTCGAGATACGTAGGCATTCTATGAGGACCGATAAGTCTCGAACACGGAAACAGCCATTAAAGCACGAAGCTCACAATCCCTAGCCGCAATTCAATAACCTAGTTTTTATTCTACAACATTTGGCACCGTCTGTGGGAAGACAACACCAGTCACAACCGAGGCGACTATTGTCACCTCCGCCCCGCTCGTCATCACGGAACCAGGGTTCGTACCCCCATTAATGGAGACGACCACTCAACCTCAAGTTTCTCAGCCTACAGGGACGACTCCTCATACCGAGAGAACTCTGCATGTGGTTTTCCATCAGAACGAGGAGGCCAACCCTCTTCAGGTGGTGGTCTCCCCTCTTGTAGATTGATGTGCTGAAAATATGACAAATAAAATCGCAAGCGCACGATCATCGTTTTAATATTTGTTATTCCATCCACAGAGACTATGTAATTTTCGCGACTCCTTAACTCTTAATTAATGCGAACTAGACAATTAACTTTTGAGATGAGAATTAATTAACCTAATTATCAAAGATTATCAAATAATACGGAAAACCCAGGAATCCGAATCCGTCAATCAATCACAATTAATATCAACTCGTCCTAAAATCAATCCTCTTTTCTTCACAAATAAGATATATCAATTAACGAGACAAGCATATACTATGAAACTTGTTATCTAACAATAACCTATCAAAACTTCAAAGAGCAAGCATAGGCTATGAAAAATAAATACGGTAACAATAATATATCAAAATCACTTTGTTAATTGAACAATTAAGCACCAAGAAAAATCATGAGAATTAATTAATAGGAACGAAAAGAAATTAAGAGCAATTAATTTAACTTCATCTTCATCCTAGGATAAGAAAATTAGCTACGCATATTTGATAAATAAACAAAGTAAAATAAAAATGCTAAAAACATGAATTAATAATTAAGTACGAGTAAACTAAATAATTGATATAAACTAATATAAAGTTATATAAACAAGCATTACACATTTATTACGCATAAAGATTCAAGGAAGCATGCATAAAAAAAATTAATAAACAAAAAGATCAAATTCATTCCTAAAATTAGCATTGCAGTGAAACAAGAAGTACTAGTGCGGGACAAACAAAAACAAGTAAAAATAAAATTAAAACAAATTACCAACAATGATTGCTAATGATTAAACAATAAAGAGGATACTATTACAAATGTAAAAGCTAGGGTGATAAAAAGGAAATGGTGTGAAAAGGGCGTGGTGCAGGCACCCAATGAAAAAGATTATGAAAAAGAGAGTAGAAAACTTAACTTCTAAAATTCATAATTATTAACATATTATCAGAAAAATAAAATAAAAATATCACTATGAAGTTCTAAATTATTCTGAATTTAATAAAATATTTCGAAGTAAGATCCAACAAAAAATATTTTAATGTTGGAGCTCACCGGAATCTATGGAGTTGGCCAGAAAATTACCAAGCTTCACCATAAAATTATTTTTAACCGGAAAATTTGGGTTTTCCAACAAACTCAAACCAAGAAGAAGAATCCCAAGAAAATGAAAAGGGAATGAAAATTTGCATTAAAAAAATGAAAGTGTTTACAAGATGGAGGCTACAAAATTTAGGGTAACTAAAAAAAATAAGATATACTGAAAGAAAGCAAAGGAATCGACCAAAAACAAGAATAAAGCAAAAAGTTACGCAAAAAGTAAAGTGATTCCTTATTGTTGGTGTCCCCCTAGGATGATGAAATGAAGGGCCTTTTATAGGGCTAGTTAATTATCTTGTTTTCATATGAAAACAAGAAATCAAATCTCATGCTGCAGCTTTCAAGATTCTCTAACTCATGTTGCACTCTTTCTTTTTCCAAGATTGCTGCACCGTAATCCAAGACTGCTGGCTGCTGAAACTTTTGAAATATAAAGTCAAATGAAGGTTTTGGGGTGAGTTTGAAATATTCCAATTTGCTCCTAATTCTTTTTTTTTCCTTCTTCTTTTATTATTCTTGCACTTTATTTTCTTTATTTTGTCATTTCTTTATTTTTCTCGAATTTCCTGAAATGCAACAAAATAATTTATTAAAATACGATTTCAAGCAATAAATAAGTAATAAAAATATACAAAAATATGCACTTATCAAATGCCTCCATACCTATCTTTTGCTCGTCCTCTAGTAAAACAAAAAGAAAAATGCAGAATAAAAAACTATACTCATTGTCGTAGGATCACGGATAATTTTAGGTTTACGAACCCATTAAACTCATAGACGATCTCTACAAGAGGAGTGTTGTCTCCTAAGGGTTTACAGAAGATATACCCATAAAATCTTTGAGATAAGTCAGCAAGTATCCAACTTTCCTCTTTCACTCTAGCTTTCACTGGTGTTAACAAAACAATTTTTGTAGGAAAATACATGCCTTAAAGATTATTCTAATAATAGCCAAGTTATAGGTTCCCACAATCCACATGATTAGACTCTAAAAATTTACAAAAAAATCCCAAGGTGTGTAGTGAATTTAAGGCTTTTGATGGATAAGTGCATACGAACATTTTCTATTTTTCAACCAATATTGAACTGACCCAAACTCTATTAAAACAAGTATCTAGCCAAACTTCACGTTCTTAGTAGTTAGACCGACCGTGCAATGGTTGAGGTCCCAAAAGACTTTTGCATCAATACCCATTTAGCGAGTTTTAGGTCAATAATCCCAGATCACAAAGGACCATAGGTTGCTAGGCACAAAGTCCCCTCGGACTTACTTACTCGGGTTATCAATGAGCCCAACCTAGCCGATTTCCCTACTAAGAATTTATTATTACAAAATTACACTAGCACTCTACAATTACAAACCTTTATTGACTCTTTTTTTCTTTTTCTCTTATTTATTTTTTTTTACAAAGAAACTATAGGAGCCAAATCTCACAAAGGTTTGATTCGACATTGTTCTAACATGTGGGTTCTCTCTCAGGTATCGAATAACATTCCTATACAATTTTTACATCAAGGGTCTTGTGCAAGTGTGTCGCTTGGACTTTTAAGCAAAAATTTGTTCGACACAAGTTTCATGAGGAAAACCTTACTTGACTACGTTCAAATTATCTAAAGGCATTATACATATAACTTTTGAAAAACAGTTTACACCAACTAGTTCTAAAGTTCAAGAGTGGGAAGGACAACTAAGCTAAATTATCTCTATTTTTTGGATTTTTCAAAATTTTTAATTTTTTTGGATTTTTCAATTTTATGTATTTACACTAAAACCCTCCCCCATACCTAAATCATGCATTGTCCTCAATGTATGTATATGCAAGAGAAATGAGTAAAGGAGGATGAGGAGATAATACCTGACAAGGGATGATGGAGACGAAAAACTTCTAAAAATTATGAAAGAAAACAACTCACACACACTTGTACGCCCCCATACCTATCTTTCACGAGGGGAGGCAAAGGATAAAACCGAATCAGCCGATACCGGCGGGAAAATTGGGGTGCAGCTTTGAGAAAAAATCAAGACATTTTTGAAAATTTTGATTAGAAAAGACTTTCTCAAGTAGCATGGAATTATTCAACCTTATGGAACAAGTGTCACTAATGTTCTCCCTAAACCAACTTAAGGCTTCTTCATTTTGTGTAAGCAAATTAGAGACAATGAAAGTTTGGTAAAAGGTTGAATCACTAGGAATGACGTAAGATAAAGGTCCGTCTTCTCCTAAGGGCTGTTGATCAAACTCGGGATGATACAAAGTTAAGTCAAATGCAGGAGGTGTTCTCACGAGACTTTTAACAACGGGCTCAACACTAACATCCTCGGGTGGGGTCTCCAACTTAGAAAAAATGTCATCTAACTCTCTCAGCATCTCTTCCGAGGTCATATCCCTTAACGACTCATTATATGCTTGATTAGATGCATAATTGACTTTAAAATCCTCCTTGAGAAGAGACTCAATTTCACTATCCTCAAAGCTAGACCATGTGACAAACTTATTGACAACATTAACCCCTTTTGATTGTTCATAAAGCTCATTGGGTTCTTTTCCTACATTGAAAATGTTAAGGTCAATGGTCATGTTACCAAAGGTGAGTTTTATCGAACCATTCCTACAATTGATCAAGGCATTGGATGTGGCAAATGATAGGGATTTTGTTCTTAGAATTCGTGACGGGTTGTGTCTCGAGAATGACAAAGTCAACTAGGAAGATAAAATCACCAATCTTAATCAAGACGTCTTCTACGATTCCCTTAGGCATTTTGACAGAACGATCGGCTAGTTGAAGTGTCATGTTCGTCTTCTTAAGTTCACCTAACCCTAGGGCTTGATAGACAGAAAATGGAAGAAGATTCACACTCGCTCCTAAGTCAAGTAACACTTTATCCATAAAGGTATCGCCTATGACACATGAAATTGTAGGACATTCGGGGTCCTTATATTTCACAGGAATTTGATTCGAAAGAATTGAACTAACATGAGAGGTCAAAAAGGCTTTCTTAGGGACGTGGGTGGAGCGCTTATGAGTACACAAATATTTTAGACACTTAGCAAGGAATTTGTTGAATGGCATCTAAAAGAGGAATGTTTATCTCGACTTGCTTAAAGACTTCCAAAATCTTGTCCATTTGACCCGATTGTTTATTAGAAATGAGTCTTTGAGGATAAGGAACTTTAGGCTTAAGGACACGTTCACTAAGTTCTTCGAGAATGGATTTTGAAGGCAGAATGATAAACGAAGATTCGTTGGGTGAAGGTGGTTTATGAGAAGATTCTGGTGACTCGGAAGTTTTTTGTGAGGAATGATCAAGGGTTAGGTTCGGTTCAACATCGGACTCTTCTTTTTCGATAGACTTGACACCTACTTGATTATCAACTTGATTTCCCGACCTTAGAGAAATGATAGCATTAACATTTTCATGAGGTCTTTGATTGGGAGAAAATTTAGGGTTGACCTTGGGTTGACTCGGGAACTTGTTCTTCTCTCGCTCACACATGGCGTTGGCTAATTGACTCACTTGAACCTCTAACTTAGATATGGCTTGAGTACTAGCATTTAAAATTTACCTATCTTGGGTCATGGTTTGCATGAAAGTTTGTTGAGATTGAGCCAAATTAGTTGTTGATTTTAGAAGCGCATCAAGACTCTTTTCCAAGGAATTAAGTCTCTTATCCGACTCATGAAAGCCGGGAGGGTGGGCGGATGCTTGAGTTGGATAAAGACCTTGATTTTGAGTCGGGTAGGAGTTAGGCTTTTGAAAAGAAGGTGGCGGATATTGGTAGTTTTGACCTTGGTTCCACGAGAAATTTGGGTGATTTCTCCACCCGGGATTGTAGGTCGGAGCAAAAGGATCATTCCTTTGGTTTGGTTGAAACATGGCATTGACTTGCTCACACTCGAGAAAGTTCGGAAAACCTTGATTATAAATCGAGCACATAGACACTTGTGAGGGGGGTCTTTATAGTTTGTAACACCCCAAATCCGGGGTCAGGGATTTGGTCGTCACGCGGAAATCCTCAATAACAAATCACCTGTTTATCCATATTAAACCATTTATAGTCACTTACTAACAGAAATACAACAATAGAGACCCCAACTACCAAGCATCTTTTGGGTTATAGGGCTAGAAACAAGAACTAAAATCCTTACATTACTCGATTCATTACAGCCATTCAATTACATCACATCGTGTATTACAAATCCTATTCTACTAGTATAGCTTCGATGAGAAGTACACCAGCAACTAGTGCTATCCTGTACAAAGTAATATAATTATTACACATCAATATGATTACATATAACTTACTCCAGCTATAGATTTTCTAGATCATATCGTCTTCATCAGGGCATACTACCTGCTTCTCCTGAGCTATGCATATAAACATCATCCGCCTACCTTTCTCTGAAAGGTTAATATTTAAAACAAACAAGTATGAGCGAAAGAATTGCCCAGCAAGTATTAATAGAGTTTAACAATATATATAATCCAATATACACAGGGGTTTTAAAATCCAACAATACTTAACATCATTTCCGAAACATTTATAACTATGAAACTTCAATAAGGAAAAATATGACGTTGAACGCAACATCCAATGAACAGGTAAGTGTATAACAACTATAGTAATCCTCATATCTTAGCGAAATAGTATACACTACAGTATTGCTAATCTTTTAGAAAGCTTTTCAAAACACGCAGTTCAATATGCTGCTAAGACAGTTGTTTATCATCATATACAAACCAAACCATTAGAAGGTTTCATTTATAGTATTTCTCAAATCTGAAGGTATATACGTATAAGTATGTCATTTTCATCAAACACCCCACAGATCAACATCATGCACCGGGTATAAGTTCTTTAACCACTTGATAAATCTAAACTCAGAAATAACTGATAGGAAACGAGTCAAAGCTCTTGAAGCAAAACATTTGAGACTTGACATCAATAATCGATGAACCATCTTTCATCTTTTGAATATTTGCAAAAGTGCACAAACACATGCCATTATTGTTAGAATATTCTTGCAGTTCTAGATACTGCATGAATTCATCGTCATCTTTCATAATTGAAAACAACACTATCGGCTACTTGGCACTTCGGCCTAAGAAGCAGTTTTTGAGTGTTTTTCCAAAGTGGAGGATGGGACTTAAAGAAAACATAAAAACCTGACAAGGATTGACGATGATCAGTCGCCACATCCAAGTCCAATAATCCGCGGGTCTTCTCTACCGGTAGAAGGATAGAACTACATCCGTAACTATCCCCGGGTGAAAACTACATCCGTAATCACCCTCGATGAAAACTACATCCGTAATCATCCTTCGGCAACACCTGGGCCGGAATAATAATTGATGGACCGCCTGGCTCACGGCCGCTTACACATCCCGGGAATCGTTCGTCAACGATTCCCACACCTGCCAGAGTCCCTTTTTCTTTTTCTTTTAAAAACTTGATTTTGATTGAAAACAAAGTAATTGAGGTCCGACATCAGTCGACCGATGATTCTTGAAATCATGCAAGAAGCAGAACCTGACCGGGGGTTTTCGAAAATGTTTTGAGTTCGAAAGAGTTTGAGTATAGGTATACATTTATACTTATATTAATCCCGACACAGGGTTATGTGTTCACATATGGAAAATGGTACGCATAAAGCTTGTTACACAACAGGGTAATTCCATATATATATATATATATATATATATATATATATATATATATATATAAGTTCTTGAAAAGTAACTTACCAAGATAGAATCAAAATATAATATTTTAAATGACTATGAAAGTCCTTAGACATCCTTTGAATAGCGTTTTATAATCTTCAAAACACTCAAAGTATTTAATAAGTATTTGACTAATATGTAACCAATAATAAATATTCAATAATCCCTTTTTAAAAGAATGCTCAAAATAATATGCATTTACTAAATAATATTCAAATAATATTTACTATTAATACTGAAATATTTAATACCCTCAAAACACCCAGATACAACTCTTGGAATGTTTCTAATAGAAATCAAGACACGATCTCTCCGGCAGTCTCCAAACTTTAGCCATTTTATCAAATAACTACTACTGACTCTCGGTCAGTAAGAAATAACTAATAAGCCTGAAAATCCTTTTTCCCTTTCTCCCTTTTTGTTAATGAACATTATGATTAATATTCATCAATTTAAATAAGCATTCAAATAACATAAATCGATATCAATCTAGCTGTTTTAAGCTGAAAATAACCAATTTATAACCATTGGAACATCTTTAATCCGTATTGAAAATACTATCTCCGATAAATAATATACTAGATAGAATCACTCCATTAAATTATTTTATTATATCTCCGGGACAAAGTGACTTTAAGAAAGCGTTTTGAAAACGATATTCATCTAATTAAATAGATTTAATTAGGCGAATGAGGTTTATTTAATTAGTGAATGCTGTCAGAAACATCTATTAATTAAATAAACACCGATTTATTGGTGATGTTGCCTTTAGGTTAATTATTGCGAAATTCTTTTTAAAAGCTTTGCCCGGGTTTTCGAAAACATACAATACAGAATAGCCCCGACACGCGGCTAAGTTCTAAAACTCAATACATGCTCTACCCTCTGAGCCTCTCTTATTCCGATACATAAATACATACCTCATAACATATAGTCCACTACCATAGTACGAAAAGTTTATAGATATATATATATATATATACCGTATAAGTCAAGATATAGAGCCATAAAAATATCACTGCCCGTCAACAGTATTTTAAGCCATGGGGTTTTGGTTATTACACGAGCAGAATTTAATATTGCTGGCAAAGCCAGGAATACAATGATTTGGCAGAAGAAGTACAAGGTTGGAAAACTCGCGAATATGGATTGAAAACTTATTTAACACAGTTCATATATTTAAAATAAATATACTCTGAACAATAGAGTATGCATAGTAAACTTGCCTCTGGTCCTTAGCAGAAAATAGAAACTGCGGACAAATCCTTCGCACCTCTTCCAAGCAATTCCATGGACTTTACCTGACGTCTCGATCTTCCTTTTTGGATGCACGTCGCTCCAATTTGATTACGCCCTAATAGTACTGAAATGGTTACGAGTACGTGTCAGTCCTCCCTCGTATCTCGAGTAGTCCCGACTCAGAGTTACTACCAAGTCACTTAAAGAAAACTATAGGCGTCTTCCCCATAGTTAACTATTCTAATACCACTTAATGCACATAACACATTTATATCCATTTAATAGACTTAAACCAATTTAATATATAATTAATCCTCAAAGCATCATTGATCCTCAATATCATTTTTAGTACTTAACTTAACACATTAATCCTCGAGGCAACAATTAACCCTCAAATCAACCATTTAACACATATACACATAATCAGTTAACATCCACTTCATGCCTCTAGACCACGGAAATTTAATAAATTAATTATAATTAATCGCAGGGGATTTTCAGAAAATTTCGGCATGAAGTATTCGTTTATCGGACTATGGGCACAGCCCCTCAAATACAATACAACCCTGTTTTAGCAAAAATAAGCTGCCTCAACTTGCAGCAACATAAAATAAACACATAAGAAAGTATCCGCCCTGACATGCGGCACATAGCACATAATGATTTATATTACACTACTTCTTACGCTACACCAATGATCGTATTTCTCACGTATTTTAATGATACACGTGACAATCAATCATTGATGTTCGTAAGCCCTAGGGAACAACCCCTAGCACTAACTATTACTTACGCTATATCGATGATCACACCACTCAAGTATATGAATTATACATGTGATAGCTAATCATGGATATTCGTAAGCCCGAGGAACTAGTTGAAGAGAATTACACAAGCCCTTAAATATTGACATTTAGGACTTGTGATCTCGTTGCAACTCCTCGCAGATAATCACATAATCAATTAAATCTAACAATTAATCCTTGATATAAATCACATTTTAAAACCATACCATTAGCTCACCACCACATATAATATACCACCAAATACTCGACTAGTATAATATTCAACAAATACTATAACTCGACTTATACATTTAGTGCACATAACCCATTCACAATTAACAAACTCATATAACTCCAATATTATATGACAAATAATAATTGCACTTAACAACTAACAATTTACAATTAGTTCATCATATAACTCCAACAATATACGACATATAACAATTAGTACTAACAATCATTTAGCACAAGGTAACTATACTTAACCAACTCAATAATTCTTAACATATAATATTCGGCAATAATAATTAGCAATTAACAAATACTAATCCGACATATTACAAACTCACATCTTTCTCCACAATTATAATTAACAATCATGCTCTCCGAATTAAATAACGGAAATCCAAACGATATTCATAATCCACCATATTAATCTAATTACGAAAATTAGCATATTAACTTACCATTTAAATCCAACTTAATTACCACAATAATCTCACCATTTAACTAATTAAATTACAACCATATACTCAAAATTCCACATAATCTAATTACAAAAAAATTAACACCATAAACTCACAATTAATCATGACAATCATAATCTCCGAATTTAATCTCGGAAATCAACACATTAATCTCACCATTTACAATTAATTAATTACAACAATTAAACAATACTCGCAATTTCACAACTAATTAAAATTACAATCAACTAATTAAATACGAAAAATTAAATAGATAAAGTGCGAGGTTATACCTTCCGAATTTCATCAATTCTCCGCAATAATCTTTCTCTCCCCCCCCCTCTCTCTCTCTCTCTCTCTCTCTCTCTCTCTCTCTCTCTCTCTCTCTCTACCGCGCACAGCAGCCGCGCCGCCCAGGCGCCGCCCCTCTCCGGCGACCCCTCTCTTCCCGTTGTCACTGCACCGCCCGATACACACACACACTGATTCATACATACACATGCGAATTACACACACACACCCACACACTTACACACACATATATATGTATATACACCCATCTCTCTCAATTTCTCTCCCCATCTCTGATTTCCCCCCCCTGCTGCGTTTCTCCCCCTCCCCCGACTTGATTTTGTGCGGCTGTGTTTTTCTGCGTGTCTTATATCTGTTGTGTGTGTATCTAACCTAATGGGCTTGGCCCAATACTAATTAAACAACAAAATTAATATTACATACTTATAAAAATATTTTAAACTAATAATTCTAAATTGGTAAAAATAAAATATCTAGCATAATTAAATACTAGAATATTTTTAAAGACTTATGGAGGAAGAATTAGAATTAAATCTAAATTTTCTAAATTGATATGCATTTTACAAATTATTAGTAATTTATAAAAAAATTCATAAAAATAATAATTGTGGTTCCTAAATCTCAATTTACAGGGCTTTATAAAATACCACAAATATTATTATACTAGCAAAACCTCGAATTCTCAATTTTATAAATTAATCGAGCAATTTCTAAAATTCCTCAAATAATTAAAATAATCATTTTCTAAGGATTTTAAAATATCCAACTTATTCAATAATTTAAGATAAAATCTCTACTGAATAATTCCACACTCCAAAAATTAAATCTTTATCCAAATAATTTATTGACTCGAGATATCTACTCGATCCATAAAATTTTAAAAAGGGTCCCGGTTCCACTTAACCGAAAATAATTAAATAATAAAATAATTAAAAAAAATCCTCCTCATTTTAGGAAAAACATTATTATTATTGAAATAATAATAAATCATTTCTTGAAAAATCCGGGTTATTACATAGTTTCTAGGGCTTCGAGTCTTCTAGTTAGAGTGGCTAATTTGGCATCGTTTCCATCGAATTTCCAATCGAATGCAAACCTCTAGATGATGAACTAGACGATTCGTTTGACTTATTCGATTCCCTAGTAGACTCCCACAACATAGTCTTTTCGGCTAACTCCTCGAAAAATGTCCACCCTTCGTCCTCATCTTTTTCCATGAATTTACCTTGGCACATAGACTCTAACAAAGCGGTTGTCGAACTATCTAAGGCCTCGTAAACAATCTTACAAAGTCTCCATTTTTCTATTCCATGGTGGGGGCATTGTGATAATAGACTTTTAAAACGATCGAAATATTTCCAAAAAGACTCATTTTCCTTTTGATGAAATTGATTTATCTCATTTGTAATCCCGGTAGTCTTGTGATTAGGAAAATATTTTTTTAGAAAAATTACCACAAATCCCTCCCACGTGGAAATAGAATTAATCGGTAGGCTATACAACCATTTTTAGCATTTTCTTTAAGCGTAAAATTAATGAGCCGAAGCCTAATGGAGTCCTCGGTTAATTGTTGGAGTTTTTGTAAAGCACAAACCTCCTCGAATTCATGAAGAAAAAGATAGGGGTCCTCACCATCACTCCCGTTAAATTTAAGTAACATGTTAATGTGGTGAGCTTTAATCTCGAAATTATTACCATTAACGGGAGGAAGAGTGATACACGAGGGTTGGGACAATCGGGTGGGGTAACAACGATCCTTAAGGGACACGACCATGGTTAATACTGGTTCGAAATTTTCCATAGACTCAGATTCAGAAGAGGAAAAATTCTCAAATGATCTCACTAGCCTAGCAGAATTATTCCTAAGCCAAGTAGTTCGCATAAACCACGAAAGTAAACACGTAGCAAATAAGTACGAAAATTTAAACAAACAAAAGAAAGGATGAAAAATCAAAAGAAAAATTCTAGACCTAGGGTTCCTTAACAAAATAAACTAGACCTTGCTCCTAACTTTAAGGACCACCAAAAATTCGGTAAATCAATAATTATTCGAACCGATTTGGCCAGTTAGGTGCATGCATTGCCAAGAGGCTAAACATCAACCTAGACATCAAATCTTAATTGGCCAGGTAAGCTCTCGCTTGCCTAGATATCAAAAAGTCGGAATAATTAAAGATTACGTTCTTTTTTAGGTACCTTCCTAATTGAGCGCGAAAATCATAGGGGCCATGTATAATTTAATTTTATTAAGGCTTGGGTATGTAAAATGAGGAATTAATTGTTGTGGGCCAAGGAAAGAGTGATGAAATCCCTTCCCTTATCTTGTGATGGGGTTTTGCCCTTAAGATTTATTAGAACAACAATTTTATTAAAAGCGATAAACAATTATGGATGCTTACACTACGTGTCCTAACTTAAAGAAAAGAAGAAAATTTAACGTACCTTCGGGTCCTCCAGCGATCACCACAATTTATAAGGTACGAAAAATTAAAAACAAGAAAATAAAAATCCAGATGATGTGCCCTAAGTGATTAAATGCATGATGCAACAAGAATGTAATTTTTAACTATTTTTTTTAATTTTTCAATTTTTAGTTTTTTATGATTTTTAATTTTTTTTGTGATTTTTTTATAACTAAGGAGAAAAAAACGAAAAGAGAGATACATGTTACCAAAGCACGATTCCAAAATTACTCGAACTTTATCCACGTCTTGCCAAAGCTTCCCGAGTCTTCAATTTCCTACAAAAAAAAAACAAAGCAAGTAAAACTAATCCGAAAAGTTAAAAATTAAGGCGCGAAAAATAATTATAGTCCCCGGCAGCGGCGCCAAAAACTTGATGTGCTAAAAATATGACAAATAAAATCGCAAGCGCACGATCATCGTTTTAATATTTGTGATTCGATCCACGGAGACTATGTAATTTTCGTGACTCCTTAACTCTTAATTTAGGCGAACTAGACAATTAACTTTTGAGATGAGAATTAATTAACCTAATTATCAAAGATTATCAAATAATACGGAAAACCTAGGAATCCGAATCCGTCAATCAATCACAATTAATATCAACTCGTCCTAAAATCAATCCTCTTTTCTTCACAAATAAGATATATCAATTAACGAGACAAGCATATACTATGAAACTTGTTATCTAACAATAACCTATCAAAACTTCAAAGAGCAAGCATAGGCTATGAAAAATAAATTCGGTAACAATAATATATCAAAATCACTTTGTTAATTGAACAATTAAGCACTAAGAAAAATCATGAGAATTAATTAATAGGAACGAAAAGAAATTAAGAGCAATTAATTTAACTTCATCTTCATCCTAGGATAAAAAAATTAGCTACGCATATTTGACAAATAAACAAAGTAAAATAAAAATGCTAAAAACATGAATTAATAATTAAGTACGAGTAAACTAAATAATTTATATAAACTAATATAAAGTTATATAAACAAGTATTACACATTTATTACGCATAAAGATTCAAGGAAGCATGCATAAAAAAAATTTAATAAACAAAAAGATCAAATTCATTCCTAAAATTAGCATTGCAGTGAAACAAGAAGTACTAGTGCGGGACAAACAAAAACAAGTAAAAAGAAAATTAAAACAAATTACCAACAATGATTGTTAATGATTAAACAATAAAGAGGATACTATTGCAAATGTAAAAGCTAAGGGTGATAAAAAGGAAATGGTGTGAAAAGGGCATGGTGCAGGCACCCAATGAACAAGATAATGAAAAAGAGAGTAGAAAACTTAACTTCTAAAATTCATAATTATTAACATATTATCAGAAAAATAAAATAAAAATATCACTATGAAGCTCTATATTATTCTGAATTTAATAAAATATTTCCAAGTAAGATCTAACAAAAATTATTTTAATGTTGGAGCTCACTGGAATCTATGGAGTTGGCGGAAAATTACCAAGCTTCACCGAAAAATTATTTTTAACCGGAAAATTTGGGTTTTCCAACAAACTCAAACCAAGAAGAAGAATCCCAAGAAAATAAAAAGGAAATGAAAATTTTCATTAATAAAATGAAAGTGTTTACAAGACGGAGGCTACAAAATTTAGGGTAACTAAAAAAAATAAGATATACTAAAAGAAAGCAAAGGAATCGGCCAAAAACAAGAGTAAAGCAAAAAGTTATGCAAAAAGTAAAGTGATTCCTTATTGTTGGTGTCCCCCCAGGATGATGAAATGAAGGGCCTTTTATAGGGCTAGTTAACTATCTTGTTTTCATATGAAAACAAGAAATCAAATCTCATGCTGCATCTTTCAAGATTCTCTAACTCATGCTGCACTCTTTCTTTTTCCAAGATTGCTGCATCGTAATCCAAGACTGCTGGCTGCTGAAACTTTTGAAATATAAAGTCAAATGAAGGTTTTGGGGTGAGTTTGAAATATTCCAATTTGCTCCAAACTCCTAATTTTTTTTTTCCTTCTTCTTTTATTCTTCTTTGCACTTTATTTTCTTTATTTTGTCATTTTTTTATTTTTCTCGAATTTCCTGAAATGCAACAAAATAATTGATGCAACAAAATAATTTATTAAAATACGATTTCAAGCAATAAATAGGTAATAAAAATATGCAAAAATATGCACTTATCATTGATCGATCGCTACCTCCAGGGGTACAGATCCACACCACTGATCTCCCTGCAAACACCAACCCGATGTACGGGCTGCCTAATTACCCTCCGAATACTCGAGGTGTTGGGCCAAGCGGACATGCCCTGTAGATACGTGAGCCGTATCAGCCTCCTTACATTAGAGGCTTGGACCCCGACCAAGGATATTATGACTACTCCGGTCCTTATACTGATGATTCATCATTTGAGGATGACGGTCGTGATGAGGCCCCGAGGAGGCGATGTGCTAGCAAGGAACCTCGAAGGAGGACTCAAAGAATCCTTGATGGACCCCCTCTGACAGCTGCTGAGAGAATTAAGGCCCATGAGGCTGAGATCCAAAGGCTGAAGGACGACATAGCAAGAGAGCAAGCAAGACAGAATCAGAATAGACCTCCTCCAACTTCAGGAGAGATTCCCTTTATTGATTTGGAAAGGCCTCCAAGGAGGCAGAAGAGGGTTGATGCCCAACAGGAGGAGCTACAAGGGCAGAGGCCCCAAAAGGTGATCCCAAAGATTTGATGCCACTTGGAGACTCTGATGATCCTATACCTCCATTTACTGAGGAGGTGATGAATGCTCATGTCTCTAAAAATTTATTATGCATACGATTAAGGCATATGACGGAACGGGCGATCCCACAAACCATGTGAGAACGTTCTCAAACGCACTGTTGTTGCAGCCTGCAAGTGACGCTCTCAAGTGTAGGGCGCTCTTTCAAACCCTGGCGGGTATGGCTCAAAGATGGTATAGTCGTCTGCCAGCGAACTCGATTGGCACGTTCAAGGAGTTGAGCACGGCCTTCATCAATAAATTTTTTAGTGGACGAGTACATGAGAAGAGCTCTGCATCCCTTATGCAAGTGGTGCAAGGAAAGAATGAGAACCTGAGGGATTACCTCAAGCGCTTCACCAAAGAGACGTTGAATGTCCCAGATTTGGATAACAAAGTAGCTATGATAGTCTTGGAAAATGGGACAACCAATACCTTCTTTCAGATGTCATTGGTAAAGCATCCCCCTGAGAGCATGATTGAGCTCCAAAGAAGGGCGAGTAAGTACATAAAAGCTGAAGAAAGCATGAGGAAGACAGAGGGTTTAACTTTGAGTGGAGGAAACGGGAACTCAAGGAAGCGAAAGCAAGAGCAGGATTACGATGTTAGGGACAAGTATCCCTGAACTAGCAAGGATTCTGATTCTACCCCTAAGAAGAATTTGGGACCAATGTTTTCTGAGTATGCAAGGTTGAATGCTCCTAGGAGTCAAATCTTGTTGGACATCGAGAAGGATAAAGATTTTAGATGGCCGAAGCCACTAAGGGGTAATCCCGCAAAGAGAAACAAAGATTAGTGCTGTAGGTTTCATAAGGATGTGGGACATGACACTGATGATTTTAGGCAACTCAAAGATGAGATTGAATTCCTAATCCGAAGGGGGAAACTAAGCAAGTTCACGAAAGGTGAAGATCATGAAAACCAGAGAAGAGATTATGATAGGAGGGATAACGACCGTGATCGCAACCCACAGCCCCGAGGGCCAGTTATCAACATGATTTGGGGAGGCCCGACAGTGGCTGGCACAACAAAGAACTCTCGGAGGGCTTACGCCAGTGAAGTGATGCACATTGTGGGAGAGGCCCCGAAGCGTGCGAAGACTGAAGTAACAATTGGTTTCGATGATTCAGATTTGGAAGGGGTGAAGTTCCCCCATGACGATCCACTGGTCATAACTCCGGTGATTGGAAACTCAGAGGTGAAGAGAGTCTTGATAGACAATGGAGCTTATGTCGATATTCTGTTTTATGATGCGTTTGTGAAGATGGGGTACAACGATTCTCAGTTGACCCCCAATAACATGCCCATATACGGGTTCAATGGAGTGAAGTCCAATGTTGAAGGGACTATTCAGTTGCCTGTAACTATCGGACAGGAGCCCAAGGAGGCCACTCAGATGTTGAATTTTCTGGTGATTAAGGCGGCCTCAACATATAATGCAATCCTCGGAAGGACTGGACTTCATGCGTTCAAGGGTGTTGCCTCCACTTATCATATGAAGATCAAGTTACCAACCAGGAATGGTGTTGGAGAACAGAAAGGTGATCAGAAAATGGCTAGAAGTTGCTATGTAGCTGCTTTAAGAGCTGACGGAGTCAGGGGGCAGGTCCTCCAGATTGAAGACATGGATGTCCGTGGTGATGATGAACATCAAGGAAGCCGGCAGAGGATTTGACTCGTATGCCTCTAGAGCTGGGAGACCCCGAAAAAGTTACTTATATAGAAGCTTCACTGAAAGAACCCCTAAAGGGCAGATTGATAGCGTTCTTATAAGAGAACAGTGATGTGTTTGCTTGGACAGCAGCTGACATGACATGGATTGATCCCTAACTCATAACTCACAAGTTGAATGTCGATCCTAAGTGGAAGACAATAAAGCAGAAGAAAAGGAATTTCGCTGTTAAAAGACAAGAGGCCATAAAGCAAGAAATAGACAAGCTTTTAGAAGCTGGGTTCATTGAAGAGATTCAATTCCCCGAGTGGTTGGCTAACACTGTGACGGTCAAGAAGGCAAATGAAAAGTGGAGGATGTATATAGACTTCATTGATTTGAATGATGCATGCCCTAAGGATTGTTTCCCTCTACCAAGGATTGACACATTGATAGATGCCACGTGGGCATGAGATGTTGAGCTTCATGGATGGTTTCAGTGGCTACAACCAGATTAAGATGCATAAAGATGACATCCCAAAGGTACCTTTCATAACTGACTTTGGTGTTTTCTGTTATCTTGTCATGGCTTTTGGACTAAAGAATGCAGGAGCCACCTATCAACGATTGGTGAATAACATATTCGCCCATCTGATTGGGAAAACCATGGAGGTCTATGTTGATGACATGTTAGTTAAGAGCCTGTTCAAGGCTGATCATATTGAGCACATCAGAGAGGCATTTGAAGTGCTGAGGCACCACAAGATGATGTTGAATCCAGCTAAGTGTGCCTTTGGTGTTGGATCAGGAAAATTTATGGGTCTGATGGTTTCAAAGCGAGGTATAAAAGCCAATCCTGATAAGATCAAGGCAATTTTAGATATGGAGCCACCACGCTGCATAAGAGATGTGCAGAAGTTGACGGGCCGAGTTGTAGCCTTAGGGAGATTCATCTCCAAATCTGGTGATAAGTGTTTTCCTTTCTTTCAAGCATTGAAGAAGGTGAAGAACTTTGGGTGGACACCTGAGAGCCAAGAGGCCTTTGAGCAATTGAAGAAATACATGGCTAAAGCCCCGTTGTTGGCCAAACCAAGTTCCGGAGAGACACTTTATCTGTATCTAGCGGTATCTGAACAAGCACTGAGTGCCGTCCTCATTCGAGAAGAGAGCAAAGTTTAGAAACCTATCTATTACGTGAGCAAGGTCTTGCATGGAGCTGAGTTTATTTACTCTTCATTGAGAAGTTTGCTTTGGCATTGGTAACAGCCTCGAGGAAGTTACAACCGTACTTCCAGGCACATAAGATTGAAGTCCTGATGGACCAGTAGCTAATCAAATGGGCAACTGAACTTGGAGAGTTTGACATCACATATAAGCCTCAGACAACCATCAAGGCTCAGGTGTTGGCTGACTTCGTGGTTGAATTTTCCCTTGGCAACCAAGAAGTCGGGGGGCAGGAGATAACACCCAACCAAGGAAGTAAGGATAAAGATGAAGAACTTGTACCTGATTAGAAGGAGTATTTAGTGCTCTATTTTGATGGAGCATCAAAAACAAAATCTAGTGGTGTTGTCTTGCAAAGCCCTGATGGGTTTACAGTTGAGTATGCTTTGAAGTTGAATTTCCCGATAACAAATAACGAAGGTGAATATGAAGCCTTGATAGCCGGATTGGGCTTGGCCAGAATATTGAGGGTCAGAAATCTCAAAGTTTGTGGAGATTCAAGACTGGTAGTCTCGCAAATGAATGGTGAGTTTGAAGCCAAGGATGAAACTATGGCAAAATACTTAAGAGTTGTGAAGCTGTTATGACGCAGTTTGATGAGTGCTATGTGGAGCACATTCCGAGGGAGGAGAACGTTAAGGCCGATGCCCTATCAAAGTTTGCCTCTTATGAGATATAGAATTATGCAGGGAGTGTTTACTTTCAGGTCTTGAAGACCCCCACCATCAATTCGAAGTTGGTGGCACCGATCGACGTAGGGAGCTATTGGGTGGATCCTATCAAAGCTCACCTAGAAACAGGATGGCTCCCCGACGATGCCTTGGAGGCACGGAAACTGTCAGTGAGAGCATTGAGATATGCCTTGATTGAAGGCATCCCTTACAAGAGGTCTTTTGTCATCCCATACTTGAAGTTTTTAAGGCCCCAAGAGGCTAAAGAAGCATTGAAGGAAGTTCATGAAGGGATCTATGGGCAGCACTTGGGGGGCATGGCCCTAGTTCATAAGATCACTCGCTTGGGATTCTATTGGCCAGAGATGTTGGCCGACACACAGAACTATGTCAAGAAGTGTGACAGATGCCAGAAGCACACCCCGGTTGTAAGGCAACTGCCAGAGATGTTAACATCGATTAACTCTCCTATCCCATTCGCCATGTGGGGAATGGACATACTTGGTCCTTTATCTGTAGCTTCAGCACAAAGGAAGTTCCTGATAGTGGCCATCGAATACTTCACCAAGTGGATTGAGACTAAGCCCCTAGCCAAGATAACCACCAAGCTGGTTGCCCAGTTCTTTTAGGAGAGTATAATCTGCAGATATGGTATCGCACGAATCCTTGTGACGGATAATTGGCGACAGTTCAACAACGAAGAGTTCAAGAAGTACTACGAGGAGAATGCTATCGAGCTGCGCTTTACTTCGGTAGCCCTCAAGTGAATGGACAGATAGAGGTAGCCAACCGGATTATCCTTGATGGACTGAAGAAGAGGGTCGAACGCTCTAGAAACACTTGGGTGGATGAGTTACTGCCTATACTTTGGGCATATCGCACCACCTACAAAGTGACAACTGGAGCAACTCCGTTCTTACTAGCTTACGGAGCCGAGGCAGATGTGCCCCTGAAGATTACTGATAAGTGGATTTTTGTATCCACTTGGATTTCTTTTGTGACGCCCCTAGATCCGGGGTCAAGGATCCAGGTCATCACGGTCCAATTTCCGATCAATATCAATATCTCTGTAGTCCTTTTTTTTTATAAATAAATAAATAAGCAGTTGACCCCACAATAATACACACACACACCAGTCATATGCTCATAGAACAACAACCACAATATTTAAAAGTTTTAAAGTTAACAGTTATTACAAGCCCAGAATTTACTAAGTACATTGTTGAACAAAGCTTCTACAGGAAGCACTTCAACAACTAAAGTTTATTACAACTTACACACTTAATTTACATAAGTATACTAAGCCCCTTCGCTTGTCACTACCTCGGGGATGGTCGCCAGCACTCGCTCAAAAGGTCGCCTTTCCCTTACCCTCTTGCGGGGTGTGGTACGTAGTATCGGCATGGGACCTAGCTGCTATATACATAAGTAGCAAGAGTGAGCTATAATAGCTCAGCAAGATCATACTGTAACTAAAATTTAAAATGTGAACAAGTATACATATATGTATATGCATATGTAATAGCAGGAAACAATTAAAATCCTTAAGGAAGAGTAAAGCTCTTATTTAATAATACATCATCCACTCACTATTATAAGAAAGAAATCTAAATTAATATAATATCAGTTTTTCTTCATCTGCAACCATAATACCATCATCTCATATCATTATTCTGTTTTCAGTATAGAAATCTGAAATAATATAATATCAGTTTTTCTTCATCTGTAACTATCATTCCATCATCTCATATCATTATTCTGTCTTCAGTATAGAAATCTGAAAACCATTGTCTACACTTTCTTTTCAAAAACATTGGGAATATCTGCTGTCGCCTGATACGTTAGGACGATGATCAGTCGCCTAATCGTACCTGCTCTCTTTTTACTACCGGTAGAAGGAATGAAGATCATCCCTGGAGGAAGGCCACCTGCTAACATCCTCCCTTGGCATCTTCGTGCCGTAATAAAAATAATAAATGCTGGACTGTGTCGCACACAGCCCTGACACAGCCACTTACGCAAGTCTGTTGCAATCCCCCTCTTTATCACATCATTATTCTCTTTTTAAAATATCATTCCACATTTCCATTTTCTCACTTTCATTTCCACATATCATTCTCTCATATCATTTCCATTCTCGCACATTACTTCTATAAAATATATATCATAATGCTTTGATTATGATTCAGACCTCTCTTTCAAATTCAGAAATCAAATATACTTTTATATTCGTAAAATATTCCATCTATTTTAAGAGTAATGCATGATAATCAAATAATGTTTATTAAACCACTGATACTCAATAAGAACATTTTTAATATAATATTATAACCATATAACCCTCGATAACAACTGATACCATTCTCTCTTATTCTCTTAATCATAAGGCATGTTCAATTCATGCATAATCATCTCTATACATATCCATCTCATACTCTTATTCATATTCATATACATTTTCGTACTCATAGTCTTATTCATATACATCTTCGCATACTCTTCTTTTCAATATCAATACTCAAGGAAGACAATTTCTTCACAATATAGTAATAATAGCATCACATATATATTCCATAAAATCAAGTTTCTTTGTGAAGATAAGTAGTTTTACAAATAGGGATAGGAGAAATCTTGCCTCGGTTTCGATATCCTGACGGTATGGCTCGTCCCTCTTCCGGAGTTTCTATAAACACAAAAGGACCGTCGTTAGAACCACATCTCTTACTCATTACACTCTTGTATAACATTACCTTTTGAAACTTTAATATATGTTTAACGTATTCCTCTTACCCCAAAGGTTCAAGAACTTAACCATTTATAACTTAAATCGAAGTTTCAGGGGTTTTCACCATTTCCCTTAACGACCACACTCGACTGTAGAATTTCTTATAATTTTTAAATTTCGAATTTTAATGTAAGGTCAACTGGAAATAGTTCTTTGACCACACTACTACCATATCCCAAAATTTCGTGACTTTTAACAATGTTAAAGTATGGTAATTGTAACCTCAAGTTTGATACATTTACGGTTTCTCGGTTTCTGAACCGCTTTCACTAAAACTGACTTTTCTCCTAAACCGTTCATCAGATTTTAACGCACCTTATATCAAAACGATCTATGAACTAAGCTCTATCATTTCATAGTTAATTAGGAACCTGGACAGTAGGGTACCGTACGGATGCAGGGGGTCCAAAACAGGGCAACTTACATCCTAACGAAAATCGGGCATTATAACGGCTATAATTTCGTACTTTCCATAAATCCAACTCCTCCAAATCAATTATCAAACACCATAATCATCACCTACACCATGTGGTCTTCATTACCAGCCATGGTTACAAGTCCACAACACACAATTTCCACATCAAAACAAACCACTTATAACACATACTCATTATAAACTAAACATTAACTTCACTTAACTACTAACCAACTTAGTTTACACCATAAATACAAAGAGGGCAAGAGTAGTTATACCTTCTTGAAGCTCTAACAACACTCAACAAGCCTTGGGTAATCCTTAACAACCTTACAATAGCTTGAATCAACTAAAGGAGCCATGAAAAACCAAGTTAGTTTCTTAAAGTTACTATTCATGCACTATTCATCATCACCTTCATGATTTATTTCTCAAATATGGAATGGAGTTAGAAGCTAGAATTCATAGCATACCTTAGTCTATATGTAAGCAACCTTCATGAATTTTTCCTTGAATTTAGATGGCTTGGAACTAGGGTTTCAAGTTTCCAATTTCCCTTTTTTTTTTCTCTTGGCCGAATGCAATGAAGAGGATGGGGGAGAGATTTTTTTTTGTGTTTTGTTAATCCTATCTCATCTTGTCTTAATTTCTTGAGAATTCTAGAGTTTTGTGGAAAATCCTATGGTTTAAAGACTAATTTGCCCTTAATTTTGAGTTAGTGGAATATGAGGTCATTAGTGATGTCATTAAGATGAGTTCATATTCTCACTTACTTATTTTCTAAGTATTATGCTACTAACCTTGGACAATCATAATGTGGTATGCACCCTTGCTAAATTACTAATCTTGGTTGCTTGGTTTCCATATTCGTCTAATCGTGGTTCGTTTCGAGTATACCTCATTATCTCAGTGGTTTTCGAAATCATTTACAAATCCAATTTCCTTTGGTATTCTCTTAACTTAATAATCCCTTGGTTTAACTTAAATTCACTAATTCCTCAATATATAATTCCTTTAGTATTTCTATACTCCTTAATATCCAAGATATAGAAGTTCGTTCGAGCTCAAAATCCTCAAAATCAAAATTCAGGAATTTCTAAAATCCATCGTCATTTCGAGTCACTTATTTTCAATATACAACACTAATATGGTTTCTGTTTACTCATTTTCCATCCCTAATATAGAGTACCTACACACCATTTCCCTAGATTCCTCAAGATCACTATTCATTTGGGCACTGTAGCATTTCTAAAGTTAGGGTTATTACAGTCTTCCCCCCTTAAAAGGATTCCGTCCCGGAATCATGTTGGAAATGTCCATAAGTATCTTTCTCATTCACACCTTCTAACTTCCACATTATTTCCTTTATCCTTTTCCTTCTGTAACATCTCTATCTTGTTTGCGCAGAAATACACCAACATAACTTCCTTGTCATTCATCAACATGCCATTTAGTTTATCAATAGCAGTCCTTTTACTGTCTTTTCCTCACAAATCTCCTCCTATTTCCAGTCATTCCATGTTATCTCGTCTCTCCTTCCTCTTTTGACGAAGATATCCGCCACCACATTGACCTTTTCTGAATGGTAGTGTATCTCACTTATGGTTTGGCCATCTTCTGATCTCTATCATGACATAAATATTAACTCCTCAATATTCCTATAGCTCCTCTCTGTAAAATTTTCCAGAAAATAAGCTCTAATAATATTCTTTAAAACAATTGTAAGAAAATACTACCTATAATATATATTTCCTGTTCGTCTCAACGAGCTTGTGTTTTCCCAAAACACTCCTACTTTTCTTTTCATAACGTTTCCTAGCCCTTAGCAGATACTGATTTTCCTTATCTATATTATTAACTTATTTATTCCATTAATTGATTAAGTCGATCCTTAACCAAAGACTTACACACAAAATTTAAATCGAAAAGCAAGTACCTGTATCCGCATCTGGTTTCGTCAACGCTTCCCCTAAAGTCATGTTGTACACTCTAGCAGTAGGCCTATTTGAAGCAGCCCCACTCTGTCCTGGCGCATATGACCCACCTGAACGGCAATCTCTAGCAATGTGTCCTAATTTCCCACACTGGTAACACTTAAGGTTTGCATCAGTTGATGGGCACTGGTTAAGGTAGTGTCCTTTTTGTCCACACTTAAAACAAGTTACTCCCAGCACTCTACAGACTCCTATATGCTTCTTACCACACGTGTCACAATCTGGTAATGGTGGTCGTGATTGATTGGACTGAAATGTCCCTGAAGATTTACCACCCTGATTCACCGTCTCACTAGTAGTCTTGTTACCCCCCGACTTTCCCACAAATTGAGATTTTTGTCCTTTACCTCCTTTGTTAAAGTAGCTTCCCTCACTTGAACCTCCTTTTGGGCCCTCAAATCTTCTTTTCTTATTCTCTCGACCTATTTGAGCCTGCTCACTCTCGGCCTCTATAATTGATGCCTTTTGAACCACTGCAGCATAATCAGTCAACTCAAATGGGGCCACTCTCGTTCATAACCAGGGTTTCAACCCTTGTTGAAACCTTTTTGCACGTTGTTCTTCAGTACGCACAAACTCGGGAACAAACCTCGACAGTTCTGTAAATTTATTTTCATACTCTGCTACTGTTAGGTTATCCTATTTTAACTCCAGAAACTTTAATTCCATTTGGTTTTCTAAATACCTAGGAGAATACTTATCTAGGAACACCCTAGTGAAACGCTCCCAGGTTATCACTCCCGCTTCTTCTAAGTTCTTCTTAGCTTCCCACCAGTAATTTGCCTCTCCCTTTAAGAGATAGGCTGCAAAAACGGTTTTCTGATCTTCCTCTATCCTCAGTATTTCGAAAGCTTTCTCCATTTCTTTTAGCCATGCCCTAGCTACTACTGGGTTAGTGGTTCCCTCGAATTCTTGGGGCTTTAATGACTTAAAGGCACGAAAGGAATTAGCTGCCTGATTGGGGAGACCAGGTGGTGGTTGAGGATTCTGTGGATTTGCTAAATTCTGCCTTAATAAGTCCATGAATTGGGCAAAGGGATCACCTCCCGGATTCCTTTGTTGGCCAGTTGATTCCTCTTCTCCTTCTTCATGATTTTCTTCATTATGAGCATTTTCGTTCAGTCTAGTACCTTCGATATTTCGACTTCTTTCGTCTCTCTCATTTTCCCTTGCATTCACTCTACTGTCACGTCTAGGCGGCATAGTTCTGTACATAACAATAGTCCTTATTAATTACCCGAATTTGGGTTACTATATACATCATTTCTATATACACAATTATATCATTAATTAACTCATTTGCACATCACAATATCTTTATCACGCGATTTGCATCTAGTTATACCATAACCTTAGTAGGTAGTTGTATCGCCCTTAACACGATAGCCTTTTCATTAAGTCAATCACCTTTTATACATCAATATTTTTGAGTCTCAACATTTATAAAAATGCAGCAAAAATTTAGATAGAAATGCACAAACTTCATTAATGTACATAAATATTTTACAATTTGGGTACAACATCTTTTACTGCTAATAATATACATCATCTAATACAAGGTTCGAAACCCAAAACATAGCCGTACATACTAATCCGATATCACCAAAAGTACTACTAGCTGTCCTCTAATCAGACTGGGATTAAAACAGTGAACAACTAAACTAATCCCCAAAATGACATCAACAAGATGACTAGTCTGATTAGTGACGAAACTACTATCCCGGCTCACAGCCCTGCCCCGACAACATCCCGGATCTGGACTACCATGGTAGTAACCGTATCAACTATCTGGGCCCTCCATGCCGGGTCTCCCCTATCACCCAACAACCTCCTAATATCTCCTAATGCTCGTAGCTCAATACTGATCATCCCCAGAGACATCCCATCTGGGATAACCCCTCCTCTCCCTCTCTCTAACCTCTGTAGAAGAGTGTCTATAGTCCTGCGGGACTCCTCCAACTGTCCCTGAAGGGCAAAGTACTCGGTTAATAAGGTAGCTGAAAGTGGGTCATCCGCCGGTAGGGGTGCCTCCTGAGGGGGTACAGCTAGGGGAGGTGCATCCACAGGTGGAGGTGGTGGAGGTGCAAAGGGTGGGGATGGAGGAACCGACTCTGTCTCAGCATCCTCTGAAGGATCCTCCTCCTCCTCAAAAAAACCAAAATGCCCTGGAGGGGTAAACTGCTCGAAAGGATCATCTATAGGGTCAGGACTAGGTAGAGGGGATGGAACTGGTGACGGCACTGGGACGGGTCGGACAGGGGTGGGAACCATCTGAATATCCCTCCACTCAATCGGCTCCTCAGGTATAACTGACAACCTAGGCCTCTTACGCAGTGGCCTCTCCTCCTCAGGGATCTCCGATCTCACTCTGGAAGGACCTGCCTCGTCAGATCCTGTAGAAGGTCTACCCATATATGGCACTAGGGCCACAGCATCTCTCCGTCTCTGCTCCTCTGCCTCCTCTCTCTCTAATCGCTCTCTAGCCGCC
The DNA here is from genome assembly GCA_036435485.1 of Saposhnikovia divaricata. Classification (NCBI taxonomy): domain Eukaryota; kingdom Viridiplantae; phylum Streptophyta; class Magnoliopsida; order Apiales; family Apiaceae; genus Saposhnikovia; species Saposhnikovia divaricata. The sequence continues at coordinate 67,711,902 of CM071598.1, forward strand.
GCCCGGCGTCTCTCCCTGAGGTCCTCAACTGCATACTCGGGGACCTCTACCCCGGCCAGCTGAAGATCTAATAGCTCCTGCTCTGACATCCCTAGCCACTGGGGGTCCTGACTCGGCTCACCCATCTCCGCTCCCTATAATAAAACATAAAATTCTATTAGTAACAGTCTAATAAATTATAATATATGCTTAAAGTAAATACTACCTGCGATATACCACCCCTGAACTTGATGGAAGTTCACAATTTATATTATAACTGATACATTTATTATTATCACTTTTGTTCTTGAGCATTATGACTCTTAGCTCTGATACCATCTGTGACGCCCCTAGATCCGGGGTCAAGGATCCAGGTCATCACGGTCCAATTTTCGATCAATATCAATATCTCTGTAGTCCTTTTTTTTATAAATAAATAAGTAGTTGACCCCACACTAATACACACACACACACCAGTCATATGCTCATAGAACAACAACCACAATATTTAAAAGTTTTAAAGTTAACTGTTATTACAAGCCCAAAATTTACTAAGTACATTGTTGAACAAAGCTTCTACAGGAAGCACTTCAACAACTAAAGTTTATTACAACTTACACACTTAATTTACATAAGTATACTAAGCCCCTTCGCTTGTCACTACCTCGGGGATGGTCGCCAGCACTCGCTCAAAAGGTCGCCTTTCCCTTACCCTCTTGCGGGGTGTGGTACGTAGTATCGGCATGGGACCTAGCTGCTATATACATAAGTAGCAAGAGTGAGCTATAATAGCTCAGCAAGATCATACTGTAACTAAAATTTAAAATGTGAACAAGTATACATATATGTATATGCATATGTAATAGCAGGAAACAATTAAAATCCTTAAGGAAGAGTAAAGCTCTTATTTAATAATACATCATCCACTCACTATTATAAGAAAGAAATCTAAATTAATATAATATCAGTTTTTCTTCATCTGCAACCATAATACCATCATCTCATATCATTATTCTGTTTTCAGTATAGAAATCTGAAATAATATAATATCAGTTTTTCTTCATCTGTAACTATCATTCCATCATCTCATATCATTATTATGTCTTCAGTATAGAAATCTGAAAACCATTGTCTACACTTTCTTTTCAAAAACATTGGGGATATCTGCTGTCGCCTGATACGTTAGGACGATGATCAGTCGCCTAATCGTACCTGCTCTCTTTTTACTACCGATAGAAGGAATGAAGATCATCCCTGGAGGAAGGCCACCTGCTAACATCCTCCCTTGGCATCTTCGTGCCGTAATAAAAATAATAAATGCTGGACTGTGTCGCACACAGCTCTGACACAGCCACTTACGCAAGTCTGTTGCAATCCCCCTCTTTATCACATCATTATTCTCTTTTTAAAATATCATTCCACATTTCCATTTTCTCACTTTCATTTCCACATATCATTCTCTCATATCATTTCCATTCTCGCACATTACTTCTATAAAATATATATCATAATGCTTTGATTATGATTCAGACCTCTCTTTCAAATTCAGAAATCAAATATACTTTTATATTCGTAAAATATTCCATCTATTTTAAGAGTAATGCATGATAATCAAATAATGTTTATTAAACCACTGATACTCAATAAGAACATTTTTAATATAATATTATAACCATATAACCCTCGATAACAACTGATACCATTCTCTCTTATTCTCTTAATCATAAGGCATGTTCAATTCATGCATAATCATCTCTATACATATCCATCTCATACTCTTATTCATATTCATATACATTTTCGTACTCATAGTCTTATTCATATACATCTTCGCATACTCTTCTTTTCAATATCAATACTCAAGGAAGACAATTTCTTCACAATATAGTAATAATAGCATCACATATATATTCCATAAAATCAAGTTTCTTTGTGAAGATAAGTAGTTTTACAAATAGGGATAGGAGAAATCTTGCCTCGGTTTCGATATCCTGACGGTATGGCTCGTCCCTCTTCCGGAGTTTCTATAAACACAAAAGGACCGTCGTTAGAACCACATCTCTTACTCACTACACTCTTGTATAACATTACCTTTTGAAACTTTAATATATGTTTAACGTATTCCTCTTACCCCAAAGGTTCAAGAACTTAACCATTTATAACTTAAATCGAAGTTTCAGGGGTTTTCACCATTTCCCTTAACGACCACACTCGACTGCAGAATTTCTTATAATTTTTAAATTTCGAATTTTAATGTAAGGTCAACTGGAAATAGTTCTTTGACCACACTACTACCATATCCCAAAATTTCGTGACTTTTAACAATGTTAAAGTATGGTAATTGTAACCTCAAGTTTGATACATTTACGGTTTCTCGGTTTCTGAACCGCTTTCACTAAAACTGACTTTTCTCGTAAACCGTTCATCAGATTTTAACGTACCTTATATCAAAACGATCTATGAACTAAGCTCTATCATTTCATAGTTAATTAGGAACCTGGACAGTAGGGTACCGTACGGATGCAGGGGGTCCAAAACAGGGCAACTTACATCCTAACGAAAATCGGGCATTATAACGGCTATAATTTCGTACTTTCCATAAATCCAACTCCTCCAAATCAATTATCAAACACCATAATCATCACCTACACCATGTGGTCTTCATTACCAGCCATGGTTACAAGTCCACAACACACAATTTCCACATCAAAACAAACCACTTATAACACATACTCATTATAAACTAAACATTAACTTCACTTAACTACTAACCAACTTAGTTTACACCATAAATACAAAGAGGGCAAGAGTAGTTATACCTTCTTGAAGCTCTAACAACACTCAACAAGCCTTGGGTAATCCTTAACAACCTTACAATAGCTTGAATCAACTAAAGGAGCCATGAAAAACCAAGTTAGTTTCTTAAAGTTACTATTCATGCACTATTCATCATCACCTTCATGATTTATTTCTCAAATATGGAATGGAGTTAGAAGCTAGAATTCATAGCATACCTTAGTCTATATGTAAGCAACCTTCATGAATTTTTCCTTGAATTTAGATGGCTTGGAACTAGGGTTTCAAGTTTCCAATTTCCCTTTTTTTTTCTCTTGGCCGAATGCAATGAAGAGGATGGGGGGAGAGATTTTTTTTTTGTGTTTTGTTAATCCTATCTCATCTTGTCTTAATTTATTAAGAATTCTAGAGTTTTGTGGAAAATCCTATGGTTTAAAGACTAATTTGCCCTTAATTTTGAGTTAGTGGAATATGAGGTCATTAGTGATGTCATTAAGATGAGTTCATATTCTCACTTACTTATTTTCTAAGTATTATGCTACTAACCTTGGACAATCATAATGTGGTATGCACCCTTGCTAAATTACTAATCTTGGTTGCTTGGTTTCCATATTCGTCTAATCTTGGTTCGTTTCGAGTATACCTCATTATCTCAGTGGTTTTCGAAATCATTTACAAATCCAATTTCCTTTGGTATTCTCTTAACTTAATAATCCCTTGGTTTAACTTAAATTCACTAATTCCTCAATATATAATTCCTTTAGTATTTCTATACTCCTTAATATCCAAGATATAGAAGTTCGTTCGAGCTCAAAATCCTCAAAATCAAAATTCAGGAATTTCTAAAATCCATCGTCATTTCGAGTCACTTATTTTCAATATACAACACTAATATGGTTTCTGTTTACTCATTTTCCATCCCTAATATAGAGTACCTACACACCATTTCCCTAGATTCCTCAAGATCACTATTCATTTGGGCACTGTAGCCTTTCTAAAGTTAGGGTTATTACAGCTTTAATACAGCTTAAATTGATTGACTTGGTCTCAAGTTTGTGGTAGTTTTGATGTGTTTTGCTTAAGTGTGCAGGTTTGCAAGAATGTCAATTAGGGTTGATGTTTCCGTCGATTTTGGAGTTGAATTCGAGCTCAAGAATGAAGAGTGGAGTCATGTTATGAGTTATCATGAAGATTTCAAGGATAGAGAATTGAAGACGGAAGCATTTGCAAAAAGAACGGAAGGAAAAGATGAAGAAACGAAGAAACGGTGCAGAAAACGGCGGATCGGGTGAGGCCTACGCGCAGGCTGCGCCTGTGGCGCGCATGTTGCACGGGATGCAGTAGGAGGAGGCGCAGGCTGCGCCTGTGGTGCGCAGGCTGCGTGCGCATTGCTGAGAAAAAGACTGTTTTGCCCTTCTCGAGTTCTAATTGTATTTTGGGCAGTTTTTGGCACCTAAAATCGATTTCTAGTTGTAATTGAGGGTAATTCCTTCTTAGGCAAGACTTCTAGAGCCTATTTAAACACATCAAACCATTGTATTTTGTATCATTTACATAGCATAACATAGAATTGCAAGAGAGAAAAGGAGAGGGAGATTCAACGCTCGTGACAAGCAACGAATCAAGATCTACTTCATCTTTTGTGTTCTTTTCTTAGGCGTTATTCTAGATTCTAGATTTGTTTTCTCAACTCTTGTTTTAATAATATTCTTATTTTCATTCATATTTTGTTTCATACCATGTTTTCATCAAATCCCATGGTGACGAACGGTTCAATTATGAACTAATTGTTGTCACGGGATTCTAACGGATTTATCTATGTAGCTTAGTAGTGTGAATGCTTTAAAGATTTATGTGTGGTGAATTCTTGATATTCTCGTATGGTTAATCTTAATGCTTTTAGATGCGTAGCTAACATCTAAATTGAATTGTTAATCTCTTGCGAAATGAGAGTGGATCTTGAGATTTAGAACTTGTCATGCTAGCATAGGATAGGTTGATGTTTTAACATCATGATTTGTGGCGTAAATATAGATATTATGTTGCCCTATGTGATCTTAATAGACAACTTGTTCTTCAACCGTTATGTTTTCAAATCTTATAGAGATATAGGGTCTAAACATAATTGGTGTCTACTCATATTCTATCTATTTTTTGGATGTATGCGTAGTTTGGTGTTAGTATACCGAGAGGTAGCTTATACTTGTTTCGTGTTGTCTGATCAGATATCAAAACCATCACATGCATTGAATAAAGGCATCGACTCTAAGTGAATTAGATAATGAAGTTAGGATCCCATGTTTATTCTCATATATTTAAATTAATTTAAATCACTTTAGTTAATTAATTTTTAGTTTGATTTGCATCTAAGTTTAAATTAGATAATCAAAAATCCCAATTAGTTAATTGTCTTAGCAGTGAGTTATAACCATACATTGTTGCATAAACTAGATCTTTGTGGTAACGAACTTGACTTATTCATATATTACTTGTGACCACGTACGCTTGCGTGTTTTAGTGCAAACAAGTTTTTGGCGCCGCTGCCAGGGATCATCGGTGTTTTGTTTTTAGTTTATGTGGTTGTCATCAGTGGTCGTTAGCGTTCACTGACTCGGAGTTTCTTACTTAGTTTGTTGTTTCTTGGTGTTTCAGGTACTAGTACGTGTATGCGAACACGTTCTCAAGTTCGTAAGGATAAGGAGAAAGAGGAAACAGCAAAACCAGTGGTAAAGAAAGTTGTAGAGAAGAAGCTTAAAGAAATAGTTAAGATGGGAGAAACAGCAGCAGCAGTTGTAGAAGCAGTTAAGGCTTTGAAGGACTATTCTCAAACTAAGATTAATGATATTCAGTCGAGCATTGTCAGGCTAGCTATTGCAGCTAACAACTTTGAAATCAAGCCTAGCACAGTTCAGATGGTGCAGAATTCGGTTCAGTTTGGGGGTGCTTCTACGGAGGATCCTAATATGCACATCAGGGATTTCATCGAGATTTGTGACACCTTCAAGTTCAATGGTGTGTCGGATGATGCTATTAAATTGAGGCTTTTCCCATTCTCTCTTAGGGATAAGGCTAAGGGCTGGTTACACTCCTTACCAGCTGGTTCCATTAATACTTGGGAGGATCTTGCTCAAAAGTTTCTTACTAAATTCTTTCCCATGGCGAAAACTGCAGCAATAAGGAACGCTCTTACTCAATTTCAGCAACAATCTGGAGATTCTTTGTGTGAGGCTTGGAAACGATACAAGGAGATGCTTCGTAAGTGTCCTCATCATGGTATGCCTGATTGGATGGTTATCAATGGTTTTTACAATGGGTTGGGAGCACAGTCTAGACCTTTGCTAGATGCAGCATCAGGTGGAGCTTTATGAGCTAAGAGCTATGCGGAGGCTTATGATCTTATTTAGACGATGGCTGCTAATGAATATCAAAATCCAACACAGAGACTTTCTCAAGGCAAGGTATGAGGAATTCTTGAAGTTGATGCAGCAACAGCTATAGCAGCTCAGTTGAAGTCTCTGATGATGAAGGTGGATTCTCTTACTAATTATGGAGTTCAGCAGGTTGCTAGTGTTTGTGAGCTATGTGCGGGGGCACATGACACGAATCAGTGTGCTATCTCTTCTGAATCAGCACAGTTTGTTAGTAATTTTCAGAGACCTGCTGCACCAGCTCCAGCAACTTATCATCCTAATAATCGTAATCATCCCAATTTCAGCTGGAGCAATAACCAAGGGGCTCAACAACCACAACATCCTTATCAACAATTTGGAGCTAGGTCATTCAATCAGGGCTATCAGCAGCATTATGCTCCAAGGCAACCATTCCAACCTCCAGGTTTTCAGCAACAGCCTCAGGCTAATGCAGGGAAATATTCTAATGAAAAATCAGAATTGGATGAGTTGAGGTTGATGGTTAAAAGCTAGGCAGTTTCTCTCAAGACCTTGGAGAACCAGATGGGGCAGCTCGCAAGTGCCTTACTTAGTAGGCAACAAGGAACTCTTCCAAGTGATACAGAGCCTAATCCAGGCAAGAGGGAAGTCAAGGAACAGGTCAATGCAGTTACTTTGAGATCTGGAAAAGTCACGAGGGATCAAAAATCAGCAGTTGAGGAAGACGAAGAAATCAAGAAACAGCAGGTGGAGGCTTCTGCAGATAAAGAAAAGGCAAATTCTGAATTGGCGGCTGATAAAGAATCTACTCCAAAATAGTCTACAGAGAGCAATCAGATCTATCCACCTCCTCCATTCCCAAAAAGACTTCAAAATCAAAATTCTGCTGAAAACTCTCCTCCAAAGCAGAAGTGGGTGAATCAGATCTATCCTCCTCCACCATACCCTCAACGCTTGCCGAAACAAGATCAAGAAAAATAGTTTTAGAAGTTTATGGATGTCTTAAAGAAACTATCCATTAACATTCCTTTTGTTGAAGCATTGGAGCAGATGCCGAGATATGCAAAGTTCATGAAGGATGTTTTGTCACGAAAGGTTGGAAGAATTTGAGACAGTGGCATTGATAGAGGAGTGCAGAGCGGTGTTGCAACAGAAATTGCCTCCTAAACTTAAGGATCCAGGAAGCTTTACAATTCCATGCACCATTGGGAAGTTGTCTTTTGACAAATGCTTATGTGATTTGGGAGCTAGCATTAATTTTATGCCCTTGTCGGTTTTCAAGCAACTTGGTCTGCCTGATCCGAAGCCAACCAACATCTCTTTGCAGTTGGCTGATAGGACGATCACTTATCCGAAGGGTATAGTAGAGGATGTCCTGGTGAAGGTTGATTAGCTCATATTTCCTGCCGATTTTTTGATTCTAGATTTCGAAGAAGACAAGAGGATTCCCATAATCTTAGGAAGGCCTTTTCTAGCTACGGGCCGTACTTTGATCGATGTGCAAAAAGGAGAGCTTACAATGAGGGTGCAAGACCAGAATGTCACCTTTAATGTGTTCAAGGCCATGAAATTTCTGACAGAAGATGAAGAGTGTTTCAGTATAGACATGGTTGATACGGGTCAGAGAGAGGAGTTTGATCAGTTGTTGAGCGAAAATTCGGACACGCACATGCTAAAGCATCACATCATTGATTCCATTTACAGTTCTTCAATTCAAGATCTATCGAATGTAAAGCTCGGAAAACTTCCACCACATTTGAAGTATGTCCTACTGAATGATGAGTTGGTGATTTTTAAAGTGTGTCAAGATAATGTGTTAAGAAGGTGGATCATGGATGATGAGGTAGAAGAGGGTTCTTATCAATCAACTGTGATGCATAAACACCTTAGAGGTGTGAAGAAGAAAAAGAAAAAATCGATTGGAGGAAGAGTCAAGGTGAAGTTTGATTTAGAAAAGATGTGGGAAGATAGCAAGAAGGTTGTCAACCAATGGGTGAATGGTCCTTCTGATAAGGACAAGTCGAATGCGATCTTCGAGCCACCATGAATTGAATCATATTTGTCCAGCTAAATGACGTTAATGACAACACTTCGTGGGAAGCAACCCATGTGGTTCCGATGAGTAGGTATGTTCTACTATTCCTCGTATTTACTTTCATTCAATGCGGACATTGAATCTTTCAAGTTTGGGGGTGGTTTGGGGGATAAGTAGTGTATTTGTAGTTATTTGTGATTATGCGTTATTGTGTTCATATAGATATCATGCTTTGCACGTAGTGGTAATTCATGCATGTATGTTCGTGTTATTTATGTGTGTTTCATATAGGACATTCTGTTTTTATTTTTGTATACTATGTGAGTCATATAGTTGCATTTTCATGGCATGCATATTTCATGATCCCTTAGAGCGAGCTAATTCTGATTGGTAGGTAGATTTCTTATTGAGTGTGGTAATGATGAATAGAGGGTTGATTAATAGTTCTTATGAAATTGACTTGCATGCTTCAGAAACACAATTTTTACACAGTCTCATCGTTTGCTTTTGGGCTAGGTTGAGGTCATGCTTGTTTGGTAGCTTTGAGATTTAATCACTTGATTATATTTAGAATTTTCGTTATTCCCTTGATGGCGTAGAGCACTAAAGTCTAAGTTTGGGGGAAACCAGGGATTTCATGCTAGTTGTAAATAATTGTTAATAATGGCTAGGTGTCAAATGGATAGTAGCCGGCTCATATTTATTATGAGTAGTCTAGGGTTGGAATTGAGAATTCTCATTCCAGATTGCATATATATGAAAAAAAAGAGTCAAAAGTTCAATTGTTAAATGCAAAATTAACCAGGGTGTGCTCTTTAATACTCTAGCAATTAAGTTCGCGGGGACTTTGTGCCTAGTGACCTAAGGCTTGTATAGTCTGGGATCCACTAACCCAACGCTCGCTAAATGGGTATTATTGTATAAGCCTTTAGGGGTCTCATCCATTGCACGGTTAAATAAGCATGCTTGTATATTATGTGTCGTAGTTGTTGTTAGTAATAAAGCATGAATTCCTGTTTAACTTGAATGATGATGGAGGTGTTTTTAGGTTGTGATGTGTTTACCGTCTATTCTATTTATAAACCTGTGATTGTCTTGGCGAAGAATGAGTATGGTTTTGACCTAGTTTTAGGAGTATATCTGATGAGCATCGCATACACGCACGTTTCTGTTCATGTAATGTTAGTATACGAAGACTTAGTCGAACTATATTTGGAGTTATTTGCATTCTTTGAGTTATTTGCTTGCTAGTTGGTTTTGGTTAGTTTGAAGGGGATCGTTGCATTTTCATATTAGTTGCATTCATGCATTGCATTTGTTTTGCATTGTTTAGTTAGATGGATTTTGTGGTTACATTCACTATAGGCCCTCACGAGACCTCACTAGTCCACTAGGGCTGCCTAGGGGTTTAAAAGGCTTGTTGCATATGCCAAATGCAACCGTGATCACCTACGGAAGTGATACTAGTTAGTTGTAAACAGTTTATTTGTTTATGCTTGAGGACAAGCATCGGTTTAAGTTTGGGGGTGTGATAAGTGGATTTTATATCCACTTGGATCGCTTCAATACGGCTTAAATTGATTGACTTGGTCTCAAGTTTGTGGTAGTTTTGATGTGTTTTGCTTAAGCGTGCAGGTTTGCAAGAATGTCAATTAGGGTTGATGTTTCCATCGATTTTGGAGTTGAATTCGAGCTCAAGAATGAAGAGTGGAGTCATGTTATGAGTTATCATGAAGATTTCAAGGATAGAGAATTGAAGACGGAAGCATTTGCAAAAAGAACGGAAGGAAAAGATGAAGAAACGAAGAAACGGTGCAGAAAACGGCGGATCGGGCGAGGCCTACGCGCAGGCTGCGCCTGTGGCGCGCATGTTGCACGGGATGCAGTAGGAGGAGGCGCAGGCTGCGCCTGTGGTGCGCAGGCTGCGCGCGAATTGCTGAGAAAATGACTGTTTTGCCCTTCTCGAGTTCTAATTGTATTTTGGGCAGTTTTTGGCACCTAAAATCGATTTCTAGTTGTAATTGAGGGTAATTCCTTCTTAGTCAAGACTTCTAGAGCCTATTTAAACACATCAAACCATTGTATTTTGTATCATTTACATAGCATAACATAGAATTGCAAGAGAGAAAAGGAGAGGGAGATTCAACGCTCGTGACAAGCAACGAATCCAGATCTACTTCATCTTTTGTGTTCTTTTCTTAGGCGTTATTCTGGATTATAGATTTGTTTTCTCAACTCTTGTTTTAATAATATTCTTATTTTCATTCATATTTTGTTTCATACCATGTTTTCATCAAATCCCATGGTAACGAACGGTTCAATTATGAACTAATTGTTGTCACGGGATTCTAACGGATTTATCTATGTAGCTTAGTAGTGTGAATGCTTTAAAGATTTATGTGTGGTGAATTCTTGATATTCTCGTATGGTTAATCTTAATGCTTTTAGATGCGTAGCTAACATCTAAATCGAATTGTTAATCTCTTGCGAAACGAGAGTGGATCTTGAGATTTAGAACTTGCCATGCTAGCATAGGATAGGTTGATGTTTTAACATCTTGATTTGTGGCGTAAATATAGATATTATGCTGCCCTATGTGATCTTAATAGACAACTTGTTCTTCAACCGTTATGTTTTCAAATCTTATAGAGATATAGGGTCTAAACATAATTGGTATCTACCCATCTTCTATCTATTTTGTAGATGTATACGTAGTTTGGTGTTAGTATACCGAGAGGTAGCTTATACTTGTTTCGTGTTGTCTGATCAGATATCAAAACCATCACATGCATTGACTAAAGGCATCGACTCTAAGTGAAGTATATAATGAAGTTAGGATCCCATGTTTATTCTCATATATTTAAATCAATTTAAATCACTTTAGTTAATTAATTTTTAGTTTGATTTGCATCTTAGTTTAAATTAGATAATCAAAAATCCCAATTAGTTAATTGTCTTAGCAGTGAGTTATAACCATACATTGTTGCATAAGTACATCTACTTAATTGAAACCTAAACCAGATCTCTGTGGGAACGAACTTGACTTATTCATATATTACTTGTGACCACTTACGCTTGCGTGTTTTAGTGGAAACAATTACACATGCATCACCTCGAGTGGAGGCATATGAACCGGAGACTAATGAAGAAGGCGTAAGGCTAGCGCTCGATCTGATTGATGAGGCCGGGACGAAGTAAATGTCAGGAATGCAGAGCATCAGAAGAGGGCGTCTTTCCACTATAACCAAAGGGTTAAAGAGAGGTTCTTTCGTCAAGGTGACTTGGTTTTGAGGAAGATAGAGGCCTCTGGAGTTGGCTAGAAAGGAAAGCTAGCCCCAAATTGGGAAGGGCCGTATCGAGTCAAGAAAACTCTAGGACGAGGATCCTACAAGCTGGAAACCTTGGATGGAAATGAGGTGCCCCGTACTTGGCATGCTTTGAATTTAAAGGTTTATTATGTTTCAGCTATCCTAGAAAGGACTTAGCTTTTTATCTATTTATTAGGAGAAGTAGAAATAAGGTTCGATGAAACCATTCCAGGGCCTGTTGCCCCGAGTAGGACAGTAGTAATCTATGTAAGGGTTGAACCCGTTCCAAATTATCAATGCAAGCTTGTTTTCCATTCTATGATTCTGTGATTTTAATTATATACCAAGCACTTGTTGAGTGTAAGTCTAAGATGACCAAGTAATGAAAGTAAAAAGAACATACGAATAAAGGAAAGCAAGTGCATAAATAAAACGCCCCGAAGGGCCAAGGTTTGAGTTACAATTACAAGCAATACCGAATAAAAGTTAAGTCCATAAAGGACCCTGAGTGAAAGCTAAGTAAACAAAGCCACATACGGCTAATAAGAACATGCAAGGCCCTTTATGAGAGTCATCTATTCTTCGGAAAACTCATCCTCTTCCTCTTCTCCTTCTTCCCCCTCGTCAGAGTCCTCGTCATCGGATCCATCATCATCTTTGGAGCCACTTTCTCCCTCAGCTGCCACCACTATCGGCTGTGCCACCGTCTTCTTAACCTCTTCTTCCTCTTCCCTGGAAGTAGATGTAGTCTCAGAAGACTCACTAAGTTCATTTCAAAGCCTCTTTCCAGGAAGTGGCTGTCAGATCATCGCCTTTTTTGCAGGCATGGGCTTCCTCCCACGAGAGCTCGAGGAGGATGAATCAGGGCTGGCTTGACGGGCTACTCCTCTAGTGCCAGAGCCCAGATGTCGGCGACCCCCTTAGAGCTAGAACCCGATGCCTGAGGCACAACCTTGACCCTCGAGCCGGAAGCATAATCAACATAGCCTCCTCCGCTAACAGGCTAGTCAGGGCAACGGAAGTTCGCCGGGTCAACAACAGTTGGGTACTTGTTGCTCATGACATTCACTGTTTTGTTCCAGCCAATAGACATGTTAACGGGGCGCACCTCAACGTCGTGTTTATCCATGAAATCCATAAAGGCATCTGATTGATGGTAGGCCTCAACCACCTTGTTGAATTCAGCCGTCTTCTTTCTAGCTAAGGAATTGTATTGCTTTTGGTAGGATTGAGCATCTGCCTCAGCACGGATGACTCTAGATTCGAAGTCTTGTTTCTCCTCTTCAAACCTCATCTTCTCTTTTACTAAGGCCACATTATCGTCTCTGAAGGCCCGGCCTTAACGGGCAGCAGATTGGAAGTAGGCATTAGCCTGAAATAAAGAAATTGATAAGGCATTTATAATGTCAAAATAAGCAAGAACACCAAATTCATAAGGAGGAGTGTCATACCTGATATAAAGCTTGAGCTTCAAGGAGCTCAGACTCGTCAATCTTATCCCCTAAAGACACTGTTGTAAGGTCACGGGGAGTGATGGAGCACTTGGACCAGTCCAAGGCCAAAGCTGGGCTCCCCAAGACGGAGTCTTGCTCGCAAATACCCCAAGACGGGATAAAAGGGGTTCTAGTGCCCCCGTCAGCATTCCGGGACCTTTTTCCCGATTGAGAGCATCCATCCAGGAATTGAGGGATCTTTGGGCCTGTGGGGTTTGTTGACGCCTCAGCCTTCTTAAGCATCCTTATTATGGTGATTGGCTGATTTTGAGGACGGTTGTCCAACTCCTCAGCAGCTAAAATGCAGAAATGAAAAATATCGGAATAAGAACAGACGAAGTTCATAATAGACAACAAAGATAAATTACCCTCAAATGAAAGAAAGCTGAGGCCAGCTTCTACAAGCTTTTTCTCGTTCAAGATAGTTTTATAATGGGTGCGACCATCATCCTCAAGCAGTCTATCTCGGTTTAGTAGTTCTTGTTGATCAAGATCACACACGAAGTGTGAACTATCTTCCACATGTCCAAATCTTGGCACAAAGAATTGGCCCCAATCACCTCCTTTCCACTTGAGAACTATCCGGGAAGGAAAGGGCATTCACTATGTGAGGAAGGTTAGTTCTATGTTGTATACTAACCCGCCCTTTCTTAGTATCAGCAGAATTTTTCACTGTGAATATGCTCCGAAACATCGTGGTGCTCAGAGGAATGTCCAGATCCTGGCACCTTATTATGAAAATAATGATAAATCGCCAGGCATTTGGATACAGTTTGCAATGGTGAACCTGGAGTTCTGCTAATAGCCTAATGATAAACGGGTCAACGGGAAACCTCAAACCCGCTTCAAGAGCACCTTTATAGAACACAGTCTCTCGGGGTGCCAATTGCAGGTTCTATCTGCCAAGCCCAGAGAGCAAACCTTGATTACGTCTGGAAAACTGTATGTGTCTGCGATCTCTTCAATCTGGGACTTACTCAACTTACATGGGCTATGATACGAGTCTAACTCTGAGCTATTAGGGAATGCTTCCCTCACAGTACTTAACAAGTCTAATAGAGAATGAAAGCGACGATCAATATATGAAGGAGGTCTCAGTCTAGACATACCTCTGTGGGATCTTGCCTTGCTCCTCTTGGCCATCGCTTCAGCCTTGGAAACTGGGGGGGGCAGGTGCTCTACTGTTGTCCGACATGTTGGAAGCTTGAACTTGAGCTTGGAGGCTTGAGAGCTAGAGAGCTTAGAACTTGGAAGAAATTTGAGAAGTGAAGAAGTGAAATGGAATGAAGACTACTTCTCCTCTTTTATAGAAGAGGCATGACATGCTCCACCAGGTTGAAACACAGCCCGGTTCACGTTTACAAGTCATCTATCATTTATAAACAAAAGAAGGATGAAATTTATCTGTTATGGATGAAAAGAAACGTTATAACTCATACAATTCCGGAAAAGAAAAGAGGGATTTAAGTGAATATACGGCATCCAGCTACACCAAAGCGCTTAGATGAGCTTTAGAAGCTAATCACGCTTAAAGGAGCTAAATCACGAGTTTAGTCTTGAAAGAGATTTGGGACGCTAATCGAAAGATTAATCGTCCTTGACCTAAAGATGATTGCTTATCAACATCCAAGTATCGAAAAAGGGTGATCGAATGTTGTCGAAAAGATTCAAACATCTCGAAGAACCCTCAAGAGGCACAATCAGCCGACCAGCTACTCGAGAAAGCCCCGGCTGACCACCTGGCAGCCGACCAACTATTAGAGAAGGCCTCAGCCAACCCCTTGGCAGCCGACCAGCTGTCATGGAAGGCCTCAGCCGACCCCTTGGCAGCCGACCTATTGTCAGGGGAGGCTTCAGCTGACCTCCTAGCAGCCGGCTAGCCACCGGGTGATACCAACATCTCCGACGATATTCGAACATCTTCAATGATCTTCGAACATCTTCAACAATCTTCGAACATCACACTAGATGCTCAAAACATGGATGTTTAGCCGCTGTTTTAGAAAAACGGTAGCCAAAACCAAAACCCGTTTTAGCACCGTTTAGTGCCGCTTAATGTCGTTCAACATCGTTTAACATTGTTTAAGCGTCGTTTAAGGCTGTTTAGCACCATTTAGTGACGTTTAGCACCGTTTAGTGTCGTCTAAAATCGCTCAAATGCCGTTTAACATCGTTTAAACGTCGTTTAGGGCTGATTAGTGCCGTTTAGCATCGTTTAAACATCGTCATAAATGCGTCGATCGCTCCAGGCTTTACATCAAGACGATATTTATGAAACACTAGTGTACCAAGATAAACCTCGAGTCTCGAAAAAGACGATTATAACTTCAGCGAAAACCTGATCAGTTTTCGTAGAAGTTGGGGGGCAAATGATATGGGCTAAAAATAAGCCCTAAAGACACAATTAATGTTGCATTAAATTAGACCTAGCTTGGTCCAAGTAAGAAGCCCGTTAATGAGGTCCAAAACCCTAATTCGATATTAAATTCATAATTAATATTGAGGATGATTGACAGCTTGCAAATAAGAGTCAAATGAGGATACAATATATTTATGAGTAGCCTCCAAGGCACCAAATTCAACATGGAAACAAACTTCTACAAGGCAAGAGTCTAGAACCTTCCTCAAGGCGGTGACTTGTCCACCAAGTCTCCAAACCCTACTCTAATTCTAAGGCTCCCAACGCCTATATAAGGGTCTGACCCCTCATTCTCAGAATTACGTTTTTGGCTTGATTCTCAAACTTCGAGATACGTAGGCATTCTGTGAGGACCGATAAGTCTCGAAAAAGGAAACAACCATTAAAGCATGAAGCTCACAAACCCTAGCCGCAATTCAATAACCTAGTTTTTATTCCACAATAGTGGGATTTGTTCCAAAAGTTTTATACAAAAACTTTGGTACACGTTCAAGATTAAAAATACACGTTCAAGATTATATCATTTAAAAAATTATTTTCTAAAATAGATATAAGTTAAAAGAGGTTGTAATATAATTGAACTTTTTATTAATATAAAAAAGTTTCATATTTACTCTTCGGACTCTATCTTGGGATCTAAAAATCAGATTTGGATGATTTTACAGCCAACACGAAATCTAAAAATTTATCTTTAATTCAATGATGATTTAACAATTGTTATCCAAATAGAAACAATTATCAAGCTCCAATCTTGTTTTCATACATTTTCTTTACACAATTACTCATGAATTCTTTGTGATGAAATTGACTTTTATTTTATAATGGACAATTGGTCATTTTCATCACAATTAGAGCTTAAATAGCAAATTTAGGAGCTTTTTTTTAATTATATATAAGGATATAATAAGGACACTGGTTTAATTAATAAGTAAATTATATTCATTTTTTATTATATACCAAAATAATAAGGATCGTTAGATCTTTAAATCGATAGATGAGAACCGTTTGATTTAATATTAAAAATATATTTAGTTGTTAGTATGCTTATAATCAAATACTAAAAGGGTATTTTGATAATATAAATCAAATATAAGTATATTTCCTAAATCAAATAAAATTCTCAACCTCAAAATTCGTCAAATCCTTCTCTATTTTGTTTTTGGGTAGTTTTAATTGGAAAATAATTTTTAAACCATCATTAAATTAAAGATTTATTTATGAATTGCATGTGGTCTGTTGAGGTATGCATGTCTATGGATGATGATAACAAATACCACAAGGCAGAAAATGAATCAAGGAGTCGTAGCTGACAAATGAATCAGGAAGTTAACTGAAATGCAGATCAACTAAAGCTACATCTTGTGAATGAAATTCTGCAAACAGTTAAGAAGTATTTCTGTAACAAGCCAGGAGATGCTACAATCAAGTATCAGTAATCAGAAGAGAGTTTGTTGTAACCATGCAAGTAATTTCGAGAAGTCAAGAAAAGAAGAGTTCGAGAAGTCAGTCGAGAACTCTAATATAAAGGGTTATTCGAGAAGTCCCAGTTCGAGAAGTCAGCTTGCCTCTTTATTCGAGAAGTCTGCAATATACACTAATCGAGAAGTCTACATAATAGGCTGTTCGAGAAGTCATTCGAGAACTCAATAAAAAGGACTATTCGAGAAGTCGACATTCGAGATTTCAAGACACATCAGTTCGAGAACTCAGTCTAGATTCTTAATAATGCCAGAGTTCTATAATGGAACATATTGAATGAAGATCAAAACCCATAATTACTTTGCAACCCGTGACTTATAGACAGTGGTCGATTACACAAAAGATGTTACGAGTAGGGAGTCAAATTGTAAATATTTGAAGGCTCAAACTCTTCAAAATGAAAGGTGAAATAAGTCATTGTTTATCTGATATCAAGGGCAACAATAAGAGTGGAAGCAACCTCCAACATGATTACATTACCACTTAAGTATTCAAAGGATATCTTGATGAATGCATAATGATCAGCTAGTTTATCTGGGAAGTTCAAACACAGCTCAATAAGCAGAAAAGCTTATTGACTTTCGAAAAGATTATCTTTTTGATTAAAGCTAATTTTCAGAGATAGAGACCTAAAGCAAAAAGATCTTTTGCCTAAAGCATCACGGGAGCTTGGAAGCTATGTCAACTCAAGAACTTAGTAACTTATGAAGAAAGAAAAATACACTGACTTGGAGCGTGCTGGAATTGTCCAAATCAAGGAAAGGTGACCTTCAAGACATCTCCAGAAATGAATTGACTTCAAGTTTGTGTGTGTGACAAGTTATACCAAAAGTGTATCTTTGCATTTTATGTATTCTACTTGTCTTCATATAGTTTATAAATAAGCTACATGAGCAGCATAGTTTTAGGATAGGAGAAAACATAGAGCATATCATATTTTGCATTATGTTTTCTTATAAACACTAATACTTTGTAACCCGCAGCTGTGTAGCCATACGCAGAGTATTTTCTTCAAATACAACCATCAGGTGGATCGAACAAACCCACCTGAGATTTTTATATCTTGTGTTGTATGTGTCTTAGTTAACTTGTTTACTTCCTGTTCCTATAACAATCTGTTTAAATCCTCACTTACTCGAGAGAATTTAGTTGAGATTGTATTCAACCCCCCTTCTACAATCTCGTGGTGTATAACTTGGAAATAACATGGTCTATGAATTCTTTCAAATCAAATTTTTAGAACTCAAATCAGAACACAAATAGTAAAGCAAACGTGTAAATTCTAACGTATATCAAATTTTAACAACAATTTACGTAAATTAATACCGTATAAGTATTAAAAATTATGAATTAATATTATATCCTATTATATAATACGAGTAAAAGGGATAATAAATAAGTATTACCATAGGTCAAGGGTTCGACTTCTAACAACAACATATATTTTATAAATTAAATTTAAACTCAGTAATACAAAACTTAATTAATAAACGCACTGAATTTATACTTTTGATTTGTTTATGTCCCAGCCTAAAAATCTTCTAATCATATTATATATGTGCTTGCTTTTGTGAATAAATACGTGTATAGTTATTAGTTAATTATATCTTATTATATAATAAAATTAAGAGGAATATTATAAAATAGTAATAACATAGATCAAGAGCTCATCTATAATATATTAAATATAATATAAATATTGATACTTTGAGTTGGTTTTTGACTCAGACAAACTGCACTCGATCCTTTATATCTAAAGTGGTCTAATAAATAATTTATCACAACTTTGTTTTGTGCGGCAATTTCCAACTCTAAATGATAAACATTTATTTAGTGCATGTTTGGAGTATTTTCAAATATGTAATTTTTATCTTATTATATCGTTATATATAATTATATCCTATTATATTCTTATATATAATAAGCATAAGAGGGATTTTATCCATAATTTTGTGTTAGGCCGAATACACAATTAATAATCAAATTCGTATGAGAGTTTAACAAGTAAGATGATTATGCACTTTAAAACTTCTGATATTAAGAACCCTCTTCGTGATGTAAACTATCACAAAGAGCTGCTAGGTTACAATAAAGATAGTTCGATGCACGATTCCCTTCTAGGGTTAACCTAACTGTATTTATAAAATATACAGCTTCGATACAATCTCTAATTGATATTCCTAATAATCAGCTATACAATGATATCAATTACAGATTGTCACACGTCTCCTAAGTCAACTCGATCTCTTTGATAGCTATCCAATCTCCAAAGATCTCGCTTCCATATCGATCTTCAATTGATCTCTAATATCTTCTGTTGACTCTGTACGTGCTGCTTCCAGACAGACTTTACTAAACTCTGTCCAGCTTCCGTCAGTCAGACTTTACCAAACTCTGACTTCCTTCCAGTTAAACTCTGATATTTCACTGTTACACTTAAACACTGAAATATTGCATCAATTATATCTAACAATCTCCCCCAACTTGTTCATTAGCAAAAATGCACAAGTTAATAGATAATTGATGATGTCAAAACAAATAGACAAATACAGTGTTTATACAAATTCAGAGTTTAAGCTTCTACTTAACAAAATCTACAGAAAATAAGAAAATCCTTACAGACTTTAATCTCTAATCTCTTCAAGATCTGGTGTAGCTCTGAGATAATCTATGAGTAATCTTCTTTCTGCATTTTCAAGCTCAATCTCCATAGATTCTTTAATCTCTTTTAGCTGAGGATCACTCTCATCTGTCTGATAGATAGCAGATCTAAGATCATAGATTTTGTTTCTTCTCATCTCATTTCCCAGTCTGATAAATTTGACTTCTTCTGACTGTGAATTGAAGTCAAGTACTGTGATTCCCAAATCAGTCTTTAATTTCGCAGTACCTTTCTTCATTTCAATAAGATTTCCATTCCAATCCCTGTACTTAGGAACATATCTGCTATTATACTTCACTCCTCTGATTGCCAAATTCTGGAGCATTTTCTTTCTAAGCACATTTGCAACTGATTGAGTCCTTTGACTATTCACCTTGAAAAGATATAGAACATATTCTAATTCTTCCCAATATTTCAAGCCAATATCATTCTCACCAATTCTAAATACTGTCCCATCAGCCATGAAGAACAAGAGAAAGTCCTTCTTTAAACTCTGCTGATAAACTAACTGTACTGATTCCAGTCTGTCCAAACTTTCTTGAGTGACACCACGACCTGGAACAGCCAGTGAAGAAGGATCTCTAGGACCAGTATATTACCTTTTGTCCTTGTGTGAACCTAGTCCACCCTTATTGTTTCCAACCTTACCAGACAAGGCTCTTCCATCAGAAAAATTCATAGAAACTCCAGATAATAGATTTGGATCATGAAGTGGTCCTTTCCCAAAAACTGATTGCAACTGAGAAGATAAAGGTCTAGACACAACTTGTGTAGCAACAGAGGTTGTGTTTTCTTTCTTCTGTACAACTTGTGTAGAAACAGAGGTTGTAACTTTCTTCTGTGAACTTTCTCCTTCAACTCCTTTCAGCTTGAGTTGAGCTTCTGCTGCCATTGTTTCCTTTGATAACTGAGATTTTTGACTAACATCAGCACTTTCCTTGATCACAATGCCTTTACGAACAGGCCTAGGAGCTTTTCCTTTCTTTAACTTACCAGACTTTAAAGCCTTGAGATGTTCTTCTTGTAAACTCTTTTCTTCAGCTTTAATGTCCTCAATTGTAACTCCTTCCTCATTCTCTTCAATAAACAACTTAGCAGCCAATTCTTCATCAGTCTGTGGATTAGAAGATAATAGCAAACTCTTGGTCTTTGTAGTACCTTGAGTATCAGTGTTTATCCCAACAAACTGTGATTTAGAGGACTTGCTAGTTTTCAGAGTTTGAAATTCTTCAGTTTTGCCCTTTCCTTTACTACTTGCTCCTCCATCTCCAGCATTATCCTTTCTGATCAGAGTTTGAGATTGCTTGCATTTGTCTTTAGCAACTCTCTCCCCCTTTTTGACATCATCAGGCATAAGAATAGATGTGATTAACTCCAAGGAGGTAGCAATAGAATCAATCTTTAAGGACATATCATTCTGATTTTGTTCAACTTTGCTCAGCCTGTGAGACAAAGTTTCTTGATTCTGAGTAAGATAGTGAAATTTATTCTTGTTGTCAAGTTTAATCATATCAGCTCCTCTAACAACATCACCTCGAACATCAGAGATTGCCTTTTGACATAGATCAAACCTAGAGTTGAGAGTCTTCACTTGTACAATTGTAGCCTTGAGACAAGATAGAATCTCTGGATTTGTAATTGTTCTGGAGGTTCTCTTGACAAATTCAGCTGCTCTTGCAGGAGGAAAGATACAAGTGTCCTTGTACCAGTCATTTGAAAATTGTTCAAGGTGTTCTTCTTCAACATCTGCTTGATTTGAAGGACCAGCAAAATCCTTAACCTTAGCATCAGTCTGGACTGATAAACTCTGAGAAGAGCTTGACTCATTATTCCCTTCAATTTCATCTCCAACCTCAGCTTCAACATGATGAGTGGATGGAGGAATTGGAATAGATGCATCAACAGTGTGAACAACATCCTCTGCAATAGGTTCAATAGTAGAGTCAACAATATGCTGTACAACATCCTTTGCAGATTGCACAATAGTCTCAGAGTTTATCTCCTTAGGTTGTTGATCAATTTCCTCACCATGTTCAACAAATTGATGAGCATCAGAGAGTAATTCTGTATGTGATGCTACAGTTTCAGAAAGGACAACTGTAGGTTGATCAGCTGCACCAGTTGCTTCAGATTGAGCAAAGATTGATGAGATAGGATCAGAGAATGGCATGAATGAATCAAGAATATCAGCCATTGGAGAAAAACCATCTCTAGTATCCTCTTCTGCAGGCATTTTGTCCTCTGCAGGCATTTCAACCTCTGCAGGCATGTCAACCTCTGCAGGCATTGTATCTTTTTCAGCCTCAACAGTAGGTGTTTGCTGTGAAACTACCTCTGGAGCTTCAACATTTTCATCAACAGAATCAGAGATTACCAGTTTTCTTCTCTTAGTTAGAGGCACTTCATCTGAATCCTCTTTACTAGATTCTGCTACCACAAAGGGTGACTTAGGTCTTTTTGCTCTTTCTTTCATTCTTCTAGTATAAACAGCTCCAGGAGATGTCTGTTTTGCTTTGATTTGTGTCTCTATTGTCTTATTAACTCTTGCATGTCTTTCAGTGATTGCTGCTGACTTTACTCTGCCT
This sequence comes from Saposhnikovia divaricata, assembly GCA_036435485.1. NCBI lineage: Eukaryota > Viridiplantae > Streptophyta > Magnoliopsida > Apiales > Apiaceae > Saposhnikovia > Saposhnikovia divaricata. Next base: position 67,734,047 of record CM071598.1, read on the forward strand.
CGTTTTGCTTTAGGCTGTGGTTGTGGTTGAGATTGTGATGGTTCAGAGTTTATTTGTGAAGTGTGTGAAGGTTGTTTTGTAATTGGAGATTGAGGGTTTTGGGTTGGAGCAGTGTTTGTGATTGGTGATGAAGGTTGTTGAGTAGGTGCAGTGTGGGTAGGTGATGTAGGTGGTTCAGTGTTTAAGGTATGAGAATGATCAGTGTTTAGTGGTTCAGGTTGTGGTTCTGGTTGTGGTTCTGGTTGTGGTTGGTCCTAAGGTTGGTTAAGAAAATTCTGCAAAGCAAGTGGCAGAACAAAGGCAGGTAGGTTTTCTTTACCAACATCCTTATTAGTCATATCAGAGAATATTCTCTTGTTGACTCTAAAAGGCTGAATTTCATCAGTTTCAGCAATCTCTAAACCAGATACACAAGCAGTGAATAGCATTTGACAGAGTCGAGCAAAATAAACTGTAGTAGACTCTAACAGTTTATCACCTAAATTCATCAGAACATATCTACCAAAATCAAAATTACTACAAAAAAGTAGAGAATACCCGATTTGTAGACTGTCCATTGGAATAGCATCCCAATTAGTGACCTTCTTCTGGAATGTCCTTGTAATGCAATCGAAGAAAAAATTCCATTCCTTCCTGAGATTAGGCCTCTTTACACTGCCAAGCTTGTCAAGAGATTCCATGTAGCCTATCTCCTGTAGCATCTGTCTCAATTGAGGTTCAGCAACGTAAGTATAAGAGGTGTGTGTATCAAACCCCATCGTGTCTCTGACAGTTTGTGGAGTAATCACAAACTCTTGTTCTTCATGAGTGAAGATGATGTTCGGAGTCCCATTCTCTTCTCCATCCACATAGACTGAGTTTTGCCAAAAAGTGGCAATTTGAGATGCAGAGAGAGTACCAGGTTCAACCAGAGCTTGTCCAATCTCTGAGTCTCTCAAGAAATTCTGCATAAGATGAAACGCTTCTGGAACACGTTCATGATAGAGTGGAGCTTCATAGTTGTTAGGGACAAAACGTAGACCAAGAACAGTGAATGGTTTAGAAGCCATTGAATCAAGAAATTTGCAAGAAATCCCAAAGAAAAGTGTATGTAGGAAAGGTGTTTGCGAAAATGCCCAAGTGAAAAGTGAGAGAACTGTGAGATGTAAAAAGTAAAACACAATCGTTTGTACACAAAAGTAATTAGAGTTGTAATTAAAAATTAAAACTCAATCTTTTATGTATTCAAACACTCAACAGTTCCTAGATTAATGTGTGAGTGGGACACAGTAATGGGTGAGTGGGCCACGTGCTCGTATTTTTAAGAAGTGTATTTGCGAATATAACAATAAAATATTTGACTTTTAAAAAAAATCAAATAACACTCTCTTAAAATACCTGGAACCATTAAAAACCAGAATATGAAGCGTTTACCAGAATACGAAGCGTTTTAGTACTTCGTTACTTTCCCATCTCTATTTAAGGCCTAGAGATTTGTTCAGACTTGTTCACTATCCCTTTAACCTTTCATTCTCTCCTGAAAATCAAAAACCCTTCACACAATACACCGTTAAACAATGTCAAAACTTACCATCAAGGAAAAGAATCTCCATCTCGTAGAGAACAAAGATATCTTCAGTTATACTCGTGAAGAGTTCGATGCCTTTGACTGGGAAAGGCAGCTTGAAACTCTGTGGCTGCAGATGGATGCCAGTCTTGAAGAAATCGAGAGAGAAAGACCTGCAAGAGTGATCGACATCGATGCTGCTCTTCAAGCAACATTAGCATGGCTTTCCTCTAAGGCATCCTCATCCAACACCACCAACCATTGTTAATGAATATGTCAGCAAAAATAACCTTATCCCTTCAACTTCCACCCAAATAAAGTGGCAAAGATGGGATCTGGGATGTTTGCTAGCAATGGAGTGGTTTGGATTTCACTTTTTATTTTCCTGTTGAATAGATTAGTAGATAGAGAGAACAAAAAGATGTAATATTTTCATGTAATCTCTTTCTTATTATCAATGAAGGATCCTGTTTCTCTAATCTTATTCAATGTGTTCTGCAATTTTTTTTATGTTTATGAACTGTTCTTCAAAGAATTAAATCAAAGAAGTGAATATGAAAACTAATTAAAGTAATCATGTAAGTAACAGATTCATTAACAATAACCACAATTAAATCTGGGACAGAACAATTAGAATAGCAATTATCACCGCTGTATTCTCTTTCCTATTTCCAAGACACTTTAACACATTACACTTATTAACAGTTGTCAAAAGCACTATTTACTCCAAAATTTTCAAATTGTCCAAATGAAAATTTACCTCAGAGTACGAACTACAAATCAACAGCGTTTGTCAATTCTCCAACTTTATCACCGAAACCCTTCCAAAAATTGCACAGTCGTGAAAATATGTGTGTGTGAAGCAGAGTTTACTAAATCAATTTTTAGAGCATCTAATTTTTCATAAAATCCATAAAATAAATCAATAAACACTGGATGCACAAACTGTCATAGTAAACACTGACTGTATGATGAAAGCTAAACTCTGTAGTAGGCAATCTATATACGGTAACATTTAATTTATTTTATACCCCCTCTATTGCTAATTAATTTTTTTTATTTAATTCTATTCATTCCAGTAATTAGAGGTTGAAGCCAGTCACCAAAAATTCAAAAAATTTAGCCCTTATCATTTTGATAAGTTCCTGGGTCATCCTAGTATTTGACTAGTCACCAAAAATCAGAGAATTTTAGCACATATTATATACCAATAAGTTCCTGGGTCATCCTAGTCTCCAACATAATCTCAAAGGAGTATAGCAACCTATATACATTTTCTTTGGGGTATTGCAGTAAGCATTTTAATCTACCAGTGTATAACTAACAGAGTTTAGAGTTCATCAACATCAGTAGTTATTCATGAAAGGCAATGCACACAGTATTTATAGACTCAGAGTTTAGGACAAAATAAACTAAGAGATGCTATAAATATGAACCAGTATCATGCTGTGTTAATTTTCTGTACAATCTAAGATTAGATCACAATAACTCAGAAAGATTCATGATTAATTGCTGAGAATCATGCTGCATACATATTTCTTCATTGGTGTTTTCACTCAGACAAAAATCAACTCAGAGTTCACAGAGTTTATCAAACTTTTTAACAGTGTATGACATACAGGCATGCTAACAGAGTTTAACAGAGTTTGATAGAAAAACATGTTAACAGAGTATGCATAATAGAGTTTAATCAACAGAGTTCACTTAGCACTTAACAAATCAAGGAAATATGAGCAACACATTACATAAGTAAAATTTGAATCTGACCAACATTCCTAGTCAGAACCAGAGACCATTCCTAGTTCATTGACCAATCTTGTAAATGTAGCTTCACTCAATGGTTTGGTGAAAATATCTGCAAGCTGTTGTTCTGTAGACACAAAATGTAGTTCAATATTCCCTTCTTCCACATGTTCTCTGATGAAATGGTACCTTATGCTGATGTGCTTGGTCATTGAATGCTGTACTGGATTACCTGTCATGGCAATAGCACTTTGATTATCACAGTAAATAGGAATCTTACTGTACTTCAATCCATAATCCAGCAACTGATTCTTCATCCACAAGATCTGTGCACAACAGCTACCAGCTGCAATATACTCTGCTTCAGCTGTAGATGTAGAAATTGATTTCTGTTTCTTGCTGTACCAAGAGACAAGTCTGTCACCAAGAAATTGACAACTTCCACTAGTGCTCTTTCTGTCTATCTTGCAGCCTGCAAAGTCTGCATCAGAATACCCAAGTAGCTTGAAATCTGATTCTCTGGGGTACCACAGACCTAATGATATGGTGCCCTTGAGATACTTGAAGATTCTTTTCACAGCTGTCAGATATGGCTCTCTAGGATCTGCCTGAAACCTTGCACAAAGACAGGTTGCATACATGATGTCAGGTCTACTAGCTGTCAAGTAAAGAAGAGATCCTATCATGCCTCTGTAGTTTGTCATATCCACTGAAACTCCTGTGTCTTTGTCCAATTTAGTTGCTGTTGCCATGGGAGTTGATGCAGATGAACAGTCAAGCATACCAAATTTCTTGAGAAGATTTCTGGTATATTTTGCTTGATTAATGAAAATACCATCATCTGTTTGTTTCACCTGTAGGCCTAGAAAATAACTAAGCTCTCCCATCATGCTCATTTGATATCTGGACTGCATGAGCTTGGCAAACTTCTTACAGAGTTTATCATTAGTAGACCCAAAGATAATGTCATCAACATATATCTGAACTAAAAGGAGGTCACTTCCTTGATTGAAATAAAACAGAGTTTTGTCAATTGTACCTCTGTTGAATCCACTTTCTAGAAGAAATTGAGCAAGTGTCTCATACCATGCTCTTAGTGCCTGCTTAAGTCCATATAGTGCCTATCTAGCCTGTAGACATAATCTGGATATTTGGGGTCCACAAATCCTGGTGGTTGTTCAACAAACACTTCTTCTTCAAGCTTCCCATTCAGAAAAGCACTTTTCACATCCATCTGGAACACTTTGAATTTCTTGTGAGAAGCATATGCTAGAAAAATTCTGATTGCCTCCAATCTTGCAACTGGAGCAAATGTTTCATCATAGTCTATTCCTTCCTGCTGTGAATATCCTTTTGCTACCAGTCTAGCCTTGTTCCTTGTGATAACACCTTCACTGCCAGTCTTGTTTCTGAAAACCCATTTAGTACCAACAATAGATCTGTTCTTTGGCCTTGGTACAAGGGTCCAAACTTCATTCCTTTTAAATTCATTCAACTCTTCCTGCATTGTTGTTATCCAGTCAGCATCTTGAAGAGCTTCTTCCACTTTCTTTGGTTCATTTTTAGACAAGAATGCATGAAACAGACATTCACTTGCAGTGGCACTTCTTGTTTTCACTTTTGCATCTGGATCACCAATTATCAAATCAGGTGTATGTGATTTAGTCCATTTCCTAGCAGAAGGCAAATGACTTCTGTCAGCATGTGATCTTCCCCCTTGATCCATGCTCTCCTGATTTTGTTGTGGGCTTTCTTCATTTTCTGAGACTCCCCCTGAACTTGACTGCCCAGAGTCAGAATTCGAATTTTCAGAGTTTGAATCATCAGAGTTTGATCCAGATTTTTCAGTTGACCCAGTATCAGTGTTTGAGTCTTCATCTTGATCATGCTCCCCCTCAACTGGTTCTTCCCTTCGTTGTGGCTGAGAAGTTTCTCCAGTGTTTGCCAGTAGAGGTTCAGAGTTTGTTTCAACAGAGTCTGTCAGAATAGTTTGATCAGAGTTTACTTCATCAGAGATTAAATCTTCATTTTCAAAGTTCAGTTGATCATATTCATCTTTGTCTTCAAGTCCAGTTATCTTCTTGTCATCAAAAGACACATGTATAGATTCCATGATCACTTTAGTTCTCATATTATAAACTCTGAATGCCTTTGTTGACAGTGGATAGCCAACAAAAATTCCTTCATCTGCCTTTAGCTCAAACTTGGTCAACTGTTTAGGATGAGTCTTCAAAACAAAGCATTTGCACCCGAAAATATGAAAGTATTTCAGGTTAGGCTTCTTTTTCTTCACCATCTCATATGGTGTCTTTCCATGCTTATTGATCAGTGTGGCATTTTGAGTAAAACAAGCAGTTTGAACAGCTTCTGCCCAGAAATAAGTTGGCAATTTTGCTTCATCAAGCATAGTTCTGGCAGCTTCAATCAAGGTTCTATTTTTCCTTTCAACTACACCATTTTGTTGTGGTGTACCAGGTGCTGAAAATTCTTGCTTCACTCCATTGTCCTTGCAGAATTCTTCCATTGTTGCATTTCTGAACTCAGTTCCATTATCACTTCTGATGATTCTGACTTTGTTACTTGATCCTTTGTCCAGAAGCTTCACATGCTCCATCAGAGTTAATGTTGTTTCATCCTTCTTTGCTAGAAAATACACCCAAGTGAATCTAGTGTATTCATCAACAATGACTAAAGCATATTTCTTCCTTGCTATAGACATAACATTTACTGGACCAAAGAGATCAACATGCAGAAGATGATAAGGATCGGTGATTGAAAATTCTGTCTTGCTCTTGAAAGATGACTTCCTTTGCTTGGCCTTTTGACATGAATCACATAGGCCATCAACATTTAACAGAGCCTTTGGGAGTCCTCTTACAAGATCCTTTCTGATCAATTCATTGATGTTGTTCAAGTTCAAATGTGAGAGTTTCTTGTGCCACTTCCAACTCTCTTCACTAGACATTCTTGTAGACAGGCAAACAGCTTTTCCAACAGAGTCTATTAAAAGCTTGATTTCATAAATGTTGTTTTGCCTATGACCAACTAGAACAACTTTTCCTGTAGATTTGCTGATAACTTCACAATATTCAGGTTGAAAATCTACATGATATCCCTTGTCACAGATTTGACTCACAGATAGCAAGTCATGCTTGAGTCCTGGGACATGAGCTACATTGTTGATGATGATATTTCCAAGATTAATATTGCCATATACCAATGTTCTTCCTACATTGCCATCACCATAGGAAACTTTTGGGCCAGCCTTCTCCTCATAGTCTGATAGCAGGGCTTTATTTCCAGTCATGTGTCCTGAACATCCACTGTCCACAACTAGGGTTGCCTCCCTGTTGCCCTGCAATCACAAGCAATTACTGAGGATTAGATTTAAGGATCCAGACTTGTTTGGATCCTTTGACATTCTTAACTTTGTTAGCTTTTGCAGCGGAATTAACATTATCAGAGTTTGAGCTAACAGTATCAGAGTTTACACTTGCAGTATTAACTTTAACCCATTTCAGATTGGGTTTCAGTTCATAGTAATTATGATAAATAGCATGATACTCTCTGCAAGTATAAATGGAATGCCAAGTGCTTCCACAGTGTGTGCATAAAGTCTGTGGCTTAGTTCTAGCAAAATCCTTCTTTACCTCAGACTTGGAAGGTAAAGAATTTATATTTTTGTTTTTCTTGCAGAAATTTGCAAGATGCTTAGTACTACCACAGTTATGACATGTCTTTCTTGGAGTAAAACTAGCAAGCATTGGTTTATTTCCTGAAGTAATGCCTACTTTTCCATTTCTGTTCTTATTTGACACTCTCAGTTTCTTAACAGATTTTAACTCCTTCAGTTTATGTTTGAGTTGTTTATCTGTCATTGAACCAATATTAACCTGTTTAACACTAGTTTTTACTGGTTCACTTTTAATAGATTCTTTTTCATTTTCAGACAAAAATTTACTGGCTCCATGTACAAAATGAGGTCTGATTTTAACTTGATTTTGAAATCTTATTTCATCTCCCTCATTATAACCTAGACCAACAGTGTCTGTTTGAAAAATCTGTTGAGTGTCCTTTCCAGAATTAGTCCAAATCCTAATTTTCTTATTTGCTTCCTCCAACTCAAATTCTAGTTGTTTATATTTCTGAAGCAAATCCTGTTCTATAGAAACAACATCATTTCTCTCTTTCTGAACTTGTTGCATGTTTTCAAGTTTTTCTTCAACAAGTTTATTTCTAACCTTAAGTTCAGAATTTTCAGATTTTATCCTCTCATTCTCTAAAGTCTGATCCCTATAACTTATATGCAATGACTTAAGATAAATTCTTAATTGAGCAATGTCATCAATATTATAAGCATAGGTAGTTAGAGGTACCTGATTTTCAGAAGTTTCTGATTCAGTAGTAGCCATGAGAGCATAGTTCACTTCTTCATCAGAATCTGAAGTGTCTGCCCAATCTCTGCCTTTAGTGTAGAGTACCTTTCCAGTTTTACCCTTCTTGCACTCAGGAGCATAGTGACCCATCTCCTTACACTTGTAGCATTGAATTTCAGACTTATCCTTCTTTCCCCTTGAATCTCTCTTATCAGACTTCCTGAAGCTTTTTCTGTCTTCATTTGAATCTCTAGAAAACCTTTTCCCTTTCTTGAAATTCTTGAAACCCATTTTCTTGAAGGTCTTCACCATCAACACAGCCATTTTCCTCATTTCTTCTTCATCATCCTCAGAGTCAGATGATTCAAAAGAGTTTGAATCACAATCAGAGTTTGATGATTCACTTTCTGAGTGTATGACCAAAGCTTTTCCCTTCATTTTCCTTCTTGATGCCTCTTTCTTCTGAGGCTTCTCTTCAACCTTAAGAGCAACAGACTTTGCCTTCCTGCTTGATCTCCTGTTTCTCTGCTCCATTTCCAATTCATGAGTTTTGAGCAGCCCATAGATTTCATTAATCTCTGTTTCAGCAAGATCATAGTTGTCTCTAATAGTGGTTGTTTTCACATCCCACTTTTCAGGTAGAGAAAGAAGAAACTTGAGATTTGAGTCTTCTAGATCATACTCTTTGTTGACCAATGACAGATCATTAAGCAATTTACAGAATCTATCAAATGTTTCTGTCATGGTTTCTTCAGGTTTAGCCTCAAAATGCTCATACTCTTGTGTGAGTATGTTTCTCCTATTCTTCTTAATAGCAGCAATTCCTTGACATCTGACTTCAAGAGCATCCCATATCTCTTTTGCAGTGGTGCAGTTAATCACTTTGTTAGACATAACATTGTCTAAAGCACTATGCAGTAAATGCCTAACCTTTGCATCCTTAGCAATTGATGATAGATCTTCAAGAGTCATGTCCTTCTTTTCCTTTGGAACTATTTTAGCTTCTTCACCAGCAGTTGCAACAGATAGCTTTGTAGGATTATGAGGGCCTTCATAAATCCTGTCAAGATATTCTGGATCTGTAGCCTCCAGAAACATAGTCATCTTGACCTTCCACATGGCATACTCTAATGGCCTGAGTATAGGAACCCTGATTGTTTCATAACGACTCACAGTAGTAGGAGCCTTTTCAGAACTAGTAGGTGTTGGTGGAGGAATTGCAGACATGATTATTGTTGTGTTTGGATCTTAACCTGTAATAAAGTAACAGATTGGCTCTGATACCACTTGTTAGGGCGAATACACAATTAATAATCAAATTCGTATGAGAGTTTAACAAGTAAGATGATTATGCACTTTAAAACTTCTGATATTAAGAACCCTCTTCGTGATGTAAACTATCACAAAGAGCTGCTAGGTTACAATAAAGATAGTTCGATGCACGATTCCCTTCTAGGGTTAACCTAACTGTATTTATAAAATATACAACTTCGATACAATCTCTAATTGATATTCCTAATAATCAGCTATACAATGATATCAATTACAGATTGTCACACGTCTCCTAAGTCAACTCGATCTCTTTGATAGCTATCCAATCTCCAAAGATCTCGCTTCCATATCGATCTTCAATTGATCTCTAATATCTTCTGTTGACTCTGTACGTGCTGCTTCCAGACAGACTTTACTAAACTCTGTCCAGCTTCCGTCAGTCAGACTTTACCAAACTCTGACTTCCTTCCAGTTAAACTCTGATATTTCACTGTTACACTTAAACACTGAAATATTACATCAATTATATCTAACATTTTGGTCACTATACTACCAAATTAATCTCAACCGTCGATTCTAATATTTTTAAAAATAGATGATCAAGATTATATCATATCAAAAAGAAAATTATAATCTAAAAAGGATATAATTAAAAAAATTGTATTAGAATTAAATTTAAAAAAAAAATATAATATGAAAAGGATATGATTAAAAAAGGATACAATTGAATTTTATTTATTTTTTTTATTAATAAAAAATTTAAATTTATTATTTGGGCCATATCTCGAGATTTACAAGCCCACGCGAAGGTCATAAAATTATCTTTAATTTAGTAATTATTTAACAATTATTATCGAAAAGAAAACAGTCAGAGTCTCAAGAGAAAATATAATTACGAATTTTTAAATTAATAATATTCACTATAGAAGACCCATATTAATGATCATATTCAATATGGAAAATCAAATTAAAGATTATTTTGTTCATTTCATGGGCTGTAAAATCGTCTAAATCAAATTTTAAGAATTCAAGATAGAGCACATATATTAAATTGAACGTGTAATATATATATATATATATATATATATATATATATATATCAATTTTGTAACACCAATTTAATATGTAAATTAATAACATATAAATATATTCATAAAAAAAACATATAAATATTAAAAAAATGAAGATAATTATAGATATTAAAAGAGGAGTCATGCGTTGCACAGATTATAAGCTAGTTTAAGAGTAATACACATTACATCGAGATAATCACCAAAATATCCCATTTCCAAGGGACATGACCCTCTACTACCCCATTAATACGTTAAATCGGCTGCCGTATCTTGTTTTTCAAAAAAAATCCTTGTTGCGCATACTCGTCTTGCGTATTAGCTGTTTTTACTGAGCATGATCTGCCGTATCATGCATGTTGCGGCAGATGGAACAACATTTTACATCCCTGATGTGCAAAACGAACCTGCGTGACACGTGTTACGGAGCACGAAATAGCGTATCAGCAGGGTATTTAGGGCCAAACTTTTAAAATGGGGTAGAGAGGGCCGTGATGTATGGAAATGGGGCATTTTGGGCCTTCACCCCATTACACCCGGGACGCATTTTCCAAATGCATGTTTCATCCAAATTTTTATTTATTTTAATTTTTTTTGAAAGAATTTATTTTAATTAGTTTCGGAAATAAATTTTTTCACCGAAAATAAAAAATTCAAACAATCCAGTTACAAATGTGTGTATCTCATCATCTCATGTGAAAATGTCAAAAAATTCAAAATAAATATCTTTATCGCGTCGCCTGAAAAATTAATATTTTTATATTTTCCTTTTAAATATTACAGTGCGAACGCACAAAACTTTATATTTCGAAAAAACGAAAGGAGAAATAAAAAAGGAGAAAATAAACAAAGGCCTGTTTGCCATGCTCGAAAATAAAACCTAAAAAACACAAAGACAAAAAAAAACCCAAAGAATGGGTAAGGTATCACCACCAACCTTACCACCACTGCCACCACCACAATCAACCCCACCACTCTCACCGGAAATGAACAAGCCCAAGAAGAAAAAAGGCCGGCCCTCCTTAAAACCCATCAGCCCAATTCAATCAACTCGCCCACAAGACTCACTACTCTCCGACGACGACGACGAAAGACAACAGAAGAAAGTCAAGCTCGTAGTTCGCTTACCTCAATCCAGTCAACATTTTGATAATCCCGAGGCTAAAAGATCCGCTGACGATGATTTGATGTCAGTAGAGCAGGTCATTTTTAGTATAATTAAGGAAATTACACCTTCTTTTATCTTTTGCTGTTTTTGTAAAGTTTGAATTTTTGTGGTTTGCCTATTTTAAATCTTTCTTGAATTTCGCGCGTTGCCCTTTTTATGTGTGTGTCAAAATCCAAGATCTGGTTGGAGTATATGGGGGTTGACTTAGTCAACGCCTTTGTGGCTGTACTTGCCTATTTCCTTTTCATCGTACACCACTCACTTGCAGTTGCCATTTTTATACATATATAATAATCCCACACACACACACACAATTTCTAAACTTGAGTTTGGTATTATTATTTTATTATTGATTTTTGGTTGTTTGACAACTTTTTTTATTTATGGGTTCTGATTAATATACCTAAAGTTCATATTTTTTTGTCTTTTCTTCAAATTTTTTTAGCTTTCTTGTTTGATTTACTTAAATTTGAACTTGGATTGGTTTTGAAGCAGGAAAATGTTACGAAAGGGACTGACACTTTACAGGGTACAATTCTGAAATTGTTGAATAGATATTGGGAATTTTCAGTTTGTGGTGTTACAATTAATGGACTTTGTTTGGATTGTTTATGGACAGGATCATCATTGGACACTGGACCCACAACACCTTTGCTAGACAAAAAGTTGTTGGTTTTCATTCTTGATAGGCTTCAGAAGTATGTTAAATTTTTTCTTTTAGTTTCCTAGTTGTTCTTTTTGGGCTCTACTGTTTCGGGTTTTGACATCGATTTGTTGGATTGTGATCTTTGACTGCAGGAAGGACACTTATGGTGTTTTTTCCGAGCCAGTTGATCCGAATGAGGTTTTTATTTTTATGAAATTGATGTGTTGTTGTTTAGTTATAAGTGAAAATTGTTTGTTGATTGATCTTTTTACATCCTCTGTAGCTCCCAGACTACCATGAAATTATCGAGCATCCAATGGATTTTGGGACTGTGAGGAGAAAACTTGATGCCGGATCGTACTCCAACCTGGAACAGTTGGAGGTTCGTTACCGTTTATCTGTTTGGAATGTTTTATGCGTCCTGTTAAGTCACTTGTTCTGATTACTGCAGTTGCAGACTTTGCTCAAATGCAAAGTTTTTCCGGGTCGAAACTTTTTTTTTTTTTTTTTGGGTCCTAGCTTTTTACATGCTGCTCAGAAGTTTGATTGTTTTTGCAATAATGTCTGTATAGTGTTTGTCTTGAAACCATTTTGTCAATTTAAGAGTCTTGTGAATTCTTCACCTCCAAGTGCTCCAGCTTTTATACACTTCATGTGTCAGAGTAGTTGCATTTTGTTCGATTTTTGTTTGATTTGTCAAGTAATATATTGATCTGTTTGAATGGAAGTAAAAATATGGAGAGTACTTGTTGCTATTCTGTTTTGCTATGTTGCAAAGAACACACTGCATTGTTAGGACTTCAATTCCTGTTTAATTAAAGTGCGAAAGATCTTAATGTAATAGTTCTATTTAATTCCACATATTTAGTCAACCGCAAAACATGAATATCTAAAAGGTTGATTAATTAGAACTTCAGTCGTTTTATTAAAATTTCAAAAGAGTATCTGTTCTGGCACTGGTTTGTTTGCATTTTAATAATTTCAACTTCTCAAATGAGGTACATAATTTTTCAGCGATTACTTTCGCAATTTTCATTGTTTTGCTTGCAAGAAGTACTTTTGAAGTATAAGGTGTAATCACTTTAGAATGATGCCTGACTCTGGTTTCCAGCTGTTTCTAGTATGCTGTTGGAAAGGAAGAAAGTTATATTTTCTTTCATATCATAATGCATATGGTTTTCTTTAGTTGGTTCCATGTTTTCATGTACATTCTTTTTATTATTTTTTGTTAAGATATTTTTGTCAAAGCTCTAAGTTTAGTTTAGTTAGAACCACTTGCAATGAGATCAGAAGTTGTGAGCGAGTGCTTGTGGCAGCTCCTTGCTATGGACATTACTATCATTAGAAAACTTGAACAGCCTTCCAATACTATTGGTGTTTATAAAGTTCAGTTGATGGTATTTAATAGCTTATGTTTTTTGCAATCTACATAATCGTGAGGAATTTATATATTTCTGAGTGCTGTTAATGAAGTTGTACTTGGTTTTATTTTGAAGATTGATGTACTCATTCGACTTTGTGGTTTTGCACTTGAGAGAGATGAATGCTTTTATAATTATGGCAAATAACAGATGGTCAGCGCTTAAATACTTGTACTATTATTTATTTTCATAATATGCCCGGATGAATTATACTAATTTACTAATAAACTTGCTGTGAATCTAAAATTCAACATATAAATACATAATAGACACACACACAGAGATATTATATATATATATATGTGTGTGTGTGTGTGTGTGAAAAGTGGTAGACAGCTGAGTCATAGTCATTGAACATGTTACTAATAATGAAAGTCATGTTTTATCTTCGTTCTTGCTTCCTCTGCTTAAGTTACTCAAAAGGTAAATAAAATCTAAAACAAAATTTCTGGATTATATTACGTTTTGAGTTTAGTGAATAATGAATTTATGTTCAACATGCACCTGTACTAGTGTGCTGAAATACCAACTGTCGAATGTGATGCCTCACTTTTGCTTTCTCATCTTCTGTCAGAGCTTAAGTTGGTAAGATGTCTATCCCTGTTTAAGTGGAACCTTGTCGGTTTAGAGACAGATATGAAAACATTTTAATTCATACTATTTAAGTAGGTTAGGTTATATATTTATTATTTGGGATGGATTCAATATATTATTTCACTGTGATTTCTTATTTGAAGCTGTCATCTTATTATAATCTTTGTTTTAGATAATCGCCCTTACGTAATTTTGGTATATCTATATATCTAGGTTTTTTGGGATAAAAAAGTTGTTGCTTTAACATTGTCCTGTTTGTTATCAGGCCGACGTGCTCTTGATCTGTTCGAATGCAATGCAGTATAACTCATCACATACTGTTTACTTTCGGCAGGTATGACCAAAATGTCAGTTGAGTTCTTTTTGATTAATCAAACTTGTTCGATATATAACTGAGTCATGGGCTACGCTATGCAGGCAAGGTCCATACAAGAGCTTGCCAGACGTGACTTTGAGAATTTAAGGCATGAAGGTGATGATGGTGAACTGCGACCAAAAGTTGTAAGAAGAGGCAGGCCGCCAAGTAAACACCTGAAAAAGCCGGCCCTTACTACATCTATCAGTAATAATGGTCCTGAGACCTCCTCAGGTGCAACTCTTGCCATGAGCGGAGGCATTTAGAGCCCAGGGTTGTCTATCGTGCACCCTGAGTTTGTCCTCTTGTTCTGTATTCCTTTTTCTTCTAATATTATAGTATCTACCACCAAAAGTTGAAGTGACATAGTAGTACAATAAAATTTGTTAGTAAAAAAAATTGGTTTATCTTGTTTGGTTCCTTTGTTTCCACAGTTGCTTGTACATAAAATTTAATACTCTTATGTTATGAAATAGATTATACAAGTTGTTTTTAGTAATTATTTTTTCTGTACTTGTTTAAAGGACAGCACTTAAAGGTTAAAGTAAAATACAGTAATGTAGAGGTGTTGGTAATTGAGAATTGAGACTGAAACAGATCTATTTTTGCTCCTATGTTTGATCACAACTGGTTTTCCTTAAACATACATTTGGTTATTTTTATTGAATTACTAGTAAAATAGTCCTTTTGTTACCACCGACAAGTTAATTTGTAATTCAAAGTTTATTAATTAAAAAATTTATGTATTTTTTTAGATGTATGCTGACATTTTTTTCGTGCAGGGCCATCAGCTCTTGCAGCTGCAGAATCACCGGCTCTTGCGGCTGCAGAATCCCCGGCTCTTGTAGCTGCAGAATCCCCAATTCTTGCATCTGCAGAAGAAAACACAAATGGGTCTAGCGCTTACAATTTAAGACGAGCGCCTATGTCATATAAGTTTCAGAAAACTAATTCCGCACTCTTGTCCCACCGTTCGCGTAATGGTGGAAACTACTCTGAGTGGTTGGCTGACTGGAATGATGAATTTCCAGGTGCAGAAATAACTATTTTTTTCGATCCCTCTCCCCCTAGTTTCTAATTATATATCTGTCTGCCTAGATTTACTAAAAAAAACGTTTTATCTTTCGAAGGCTCCATGTAGAAACTTATTATGCTCAAGAATCACTTGATAGTTTGTACTTATTTCACAATATCTAAGTTTTTTTTAATCATTTCTAGTGATCCATATCTTATTATATTTCATATTTGAGGAGAGTGGCAATGTTATAAAACTCCTTATTCTTGTTGCTAATGTTTCTTACTCTCCGTGCAGCGTACATTTTGCGAGCCGACATGAAGTATGGTAAGAAACTGGTATTGATTGATGAGACCAGGCGTATGACCTACAAGCAGTTTCACCCTACATCGTTTGACCACGAGCCATCATTGTTGTCTGATTTTGGCAGAGATACAAAGCAGTTAATGCCGGTATGACCGATCGTATATTGTTCACCTTAATAGAGTTGGATGTTTGCATTCTGGATTACATTTCTATCATGATGATGACATCTTTTAGGACTAGAACTAGATTTTCATATTAGTACAGGAATCAGGACATATATTGAACTGCTGTCTATCCCTGGCAGAATATGCTGTTTTCACATTGATCAATACATTTCTGGCTAATTGTCAAAAACTATATAATCTTATCTGCACTTCAGGTAGGTCTGCATATGGAGCATAGTTATGCAAGAAGCGTAGCTCGATTTGCAGCAAATCTTGGACCAGTTGTATGGAATATTGCTTCAAAAAAGCTGGCAAGTGTTTTACCCCCAGGAGTGAAGTTTGGACCTGGTTATGTCGGTGAAAGGGAAGTGCCGTTATCGTCACCTTTCTCCTCATTTGAGAGACAGAAATCTTCATGTAGTTTAGCGTGTGAGGTAAATAATAGAAGTCCAGTTACTCCATCTACATCAGGTGTAAATCCAGTACTTGCATCAGAGTTTCAAGACAAAGATAATTTGGAAGAAACAAACAGAAGAATAAGTTGCCAGAATGAGTTGGCTGTATCGCAAGGTATACCAATTTCTGGAAAAATACCTGGACAGAGCTTCCATACTCTGAATAAAAATGTATTTTGTGCTGGAAAAAATGGCTTGAACGGTGTGTTTGGGTGCAGTTTCCAATCCCAAAGGGGGTCAGTACTACAAGACATGGCAGGCGGACTTTCTGGTCTAGAAGAAGCTTCCCAGCTGCCATGCACGGTCCCTAAAAGTGACTTGACATCTCCTTCCCCTGTAGCTGATCATGTTAATCCAGAAGAACACAGGTGTGTAGAATATGCGACTGCACTACATTCCGCACAATATTCTGAAGGGAAACAATCTTTGCAAGCAGTGAGCTCACACCCCTTGCAATATTCTGTAGCAGCACAGCCCGACCTTAATGTCGGACTCCAAACACCAAGCTCACCTAATTCAGGGTTTAGGGTTGTATCGCCCCAGCAGCCAGATCTAGCATTGCAGCTATGACATGCACCACTGTACAGGTAACTTCTGTTCAAGCATGTGCATTGCAGCATTATATGTTGTAACCATTTTTTAGTTGTAATGCCAAGAACATCTTGTGCAACATTTATAGGAACTTGTTAATATATAGAAGGAAACAGAAGATATTTGAGGACTGCTATTTTTCTTTTCTTTTTTTGCCATTTTATGTATCGGACTTTTTGGAGTGGGGCGTGGGCTATCAACAAAAATAAGTAATAAACTTTATTGGTATATAGTTTTGAACGAAGTACAAAGAAGATATACTCTTTTCTGATCTCCGGGCATGTGTTCTACCTGTCTGTTTTACTTGATTCGGAAATCTAATTCTTCGATTTTACATAAATTAGTACAATCTACTGTCTACACACATACACATAATTGAAATTTAAACTTTTAGACCCTTGTATGATGTATCATCACGGGCACTGGGCGAATCCCATTCCCTGGCTCAGTATTGGACTTGCCCGAGCAGGCGCTCTGGTTGCCAAGCTCAGGGCCAAGCTTTGCTTGCAAGGTTCTATTGTTAGCCGGAGAAGTACTTTATGGCACTTTGCGAAGAGGAAATAAGGAGCTATACCATGTATACTATCGAATATAATCTGCAGAAAATTGATCAAGCTGACTTAGCAAGTCATTACGATTTTGCCCGTTTTCCCTTTATGAACGAATGTTGATTTAAGTTTCAACCGTTCATGAATGAGCAATTGATAAAGCTCGACTTGGCAACCGAAATATTTAACAAAATTTCCGCACACATGCATACATGATAAAATGCTTTTTGAGGTTGTGCGTAAAACTAAGCTAATAAGAAAAGGTCTTCGGATCCAAAAGAAAATAATAATACTATCTCTAATATATCTGGGGTAAAAATTGCAAAGATCATGTATCCTATACTCCTATTGTATCTAGATACAAATAGAAATTGTTAAAGTAACATCCGGTGCCATTCCCACTACTACTACTCTGATACTGTATTACTGTTACTAATGTTACATTTTGACAATGATCGATTCCAAATCTTCATCGTCTTTCCCAGACCATATGGTATCCAGTTAAGGTTTTAACTCCAAACCATCTTTCCACCATATTTTTTAACTCATTATCATGCACCTCACAGAACTTTTGCGGCCACCCTATCGGTTCCACTGCAGAAAATCCGAGGCCCGGTGCTCGATCGTTCGACTTTGGATTCACCGCTTGCGTCCAATCTACAACATATGCTGATACCCTGCGTCTAAACTTAGCCTTGAACTCGGGCCAGGCTTGAAACTTATAGTGATTAATGACCACATTGTGTACATTCAACTTTCGCGACTTATAACCAAACTTCAAATGAAAATGATGTATCACATTAAGCAAAGAATCACTAATGGCATCCAATAACACAATCGACTTGTGACGATTTTCCGACTTCTTACGACAATTATACCCTTGCATTACTCCCAACACCGGATGTTTTTTCTGATTCGAAGGTCCAAATTCATGACAGCCGATCATGATTTGGCCAATTTTCGGATCCGCATTTTGCAAAAATGATCGTAACATTGTTTTGGACGGAACAGTTGAGTTAGACCACGATGGTGCATAAACAAATTCATCCACATCAATGTACATCATCCATGTACACAAATCTTTATTAACAATCGCACAATGTGAGAACCCAGCTTCTTGTGTCTTGGGCCATAGCCAAAAATCCATAGTAATATTATACCCATCCCTCACAAGCTTTTCGACAACATGATATAAATCATCATCACTCCCGTTATCATAAAATATAAACTTATCAACCCCAACATTGGAATGATAAATAACCCATTCCCTCAAAAACTTGGCCACATTATAGACCATGGTACATGCGCACAATAGCGACTTTGGCTTGGTCACCGTTAAATTGCGCACGGGGTCACCGTACGCAATGGAAGGCATCACGTTTTTATTTGCTACAAATTCGAGCGACACTCTAACGAGAGTTGACACCGCCATTAAATCAGGCCGCTGACAACGAAACACTTCTTGCAATGAACTCGTAACGGAGGTTCGAGTTGCGTTAGCCACGTTATCACCAAACACACAATTAAACTCCTGTGGGGCCTTGTTAGCTCCTTGGCGCTTATTGACACCTTTTACGAACACAACGACGTCGTTTGGGGTGAACAAAACATCGTACACGATATAATCCCACCGAAGAAGGTCCGGCGCCGGCGTCTCCCTCGTCGGATACCTAATCACCGACGAATTCACCAACGTAGGCTCCGAGAACGGCAATCTCCGGCGAACACGTGTCGGAAGCTCACAGGTCAGCAGTGACCGGTTCGGAAACGGAAAGCTGCCGGAAAAGTGAGCCGGTGATCTCTCATTAGTCGGAAAAATACAAAAGATATCTTTGTAATGTGTGTAATTATTCTCCGGCGAGAGTACGACGAGGACTTGCCACTCTGGGAAGAGAATTGAGACTGGCGAAATTTTCGGCGGTGGGAGAAGCGGGGGGAGTGATGTGGCAGACAAGATAACACCGGAGGTGTTGAGATGGACGTGATTTTTATTGGAAGGGAGGAGAGAGGGAAGAGGTCGCCGGAAAATATAGTCACGGAGGAAATAGTCGCCGGAGAGATTGTAATAGACGGAACCTAAAAAGAGAAAGAAGGCAATGATGTATATGTATGTTGATCGGAGTTTACGGACTATCATGTTTGTTTTGGCAAAAGTAATACATACAGATAACAGTTAATACGAGTGAATAAAAGGAACGAACGACCTTCTTTTGTACAGTAGTATTGATTTTTCAAAAATTATTATACTTACTTTTGTAGGGTTTTTTAGGAAAAGGATTTAGCATAAAGATCTTTTGTGTTTGATGTTAATAAATATAATTTATCTTTTTATAATTATATCTGATATATAATAAGTGTTGATATGGGCTAAAAATAAATTGTAAAGACATAATTAATATTGCATTAATTAGATCTAGTTTGGTCCAAATACAGAGTCCATTAATGAGGCCCAAAATCCTAATTCAATATTAAATTCTTAATTAATATTGAGGGTGATTAATAGCTTGCAAATAAGAGTCAAACAAGTAAATAATATATTTATGAGTAGCCTCCAAGGCACAAAATTCAATATGGAAACAGACTCCTACAAGGCAGGAGTCTAGAACCTTCCTCAAGGCGGTGGCTTGTCGTCCATCAAGTCTCCAAGCCCTACTCAAATTCTAAGCCTTCTCAGCCTGCCTATATAAGAGTCTGACCCATCATTCTCAGAACTACGTTTTTGGCTTGATTCTCAATTTCGAGATACGTAGGCATTCCGTGAGAACCGATCAGTCTCGAACGCAGAAACAACCATTAAAGCTTGAAACTCTCCAAACCTAGCATTAAATACAAATTGATAACCTAGTTTTTATTCCACAACAAGTGTAATAGCGATTTTATTCACAATTTGGTTTGAATATAATATTTTTAAAAATAGACGAATAAGATTATATTAAAAAAAATTATAATCTAAAATATATATAACTAAAAAGGTTGTATTATAATTGAATTTTATTTATTCATTTATTTATTAATAATTAAAAAAGATTCATATTTACTATTTTGGCTCTATCTCGATATCTAGAAATCGGATTTTGATGATTTTATGGCCCACGCGAAACTCATAAAATTATATTTAATTTAGTGATGATTTAACAATTATTATCCAAATGGAAACACTCAGAATCTCAAGGAAAAATATAATTACGAATTTTACATTAATTATATTCAGTGTAGAATACCTACATTGATAATCTTATTCAATATAAAAAATCTAATCATATATGATTTAAATCATTTGTTGGCGTGATGTTTTGATGACGAATACAAATGTTGCATTGTAATACTTCATGTGTATTTATCTAATCCTTTTTTGCAGGAAGTATTGATCAATGATTAAGGGGGAGCTTTTAGCTCAATCACATATTGGTATATAATCATCAAAAAGGGGGAGATTATTACCCTAGTGTGTTTTGATGTTATATATAGCAAGCTGATTGCTTATCTTGTACTAGGTTCACTATATCTAGCTTACAATTATATGATTGAATCACTTGATATATCATTTGCATATATATATATATATATATATATATGTGTGTGTGTGTGTGTGTGTGTGTGTGTGTGTGTGTGTGTGTGTGTGTGTGTGTGTGTGTGTGTGTGTGTGTGTGTTTGCTATGTATAAATATACTCTCAGGTAATTTGGTTGGTGATATGCAAATGCAAAGGTATAAAGCCATCTATCTGTTCAACAGCTGACATGAACTCGCCAGAACCAAAATAGCAAGCTGACATGAACTTGCTATGTTATTTCTATATGTACTAACTTGGTTTTGCACGCTCCATACTTTCTCCAACCGATAATTTTCAAGCTCCTTTCATTTTCTTCATTTCAAAAACATCTCTAACGGCTTTATACATTAATCAATCCGTTGGAGCATTTTGAAGTTTGATTTCAAACATTCTTGTTTAGCTATTTAAAGGCTATTCTTTCTCAGTTCTAAGGTGAACAATCCAAGTGCAAAAACAAGAGTATATACACAACTTCAAGCCTACATTGTAAAATTCTTCAAAACCTCTCAAACCCTTATATACATTCGCATATATATTCAGAGGGTTCATTAGGTTGAGTTGTTTTAATTGTATTGTTCAATTTGTATTAAATAGTTACTGTATAAGGTTGGCTTAAGGTTTTGTGTGGGTCGAACTAGACTAGAGAAGGATACTTGGGAAGTATTGCTTAGAGAGTTAGTTCAGCACAGCAAATAGCAAGCCATTTTTAAACAACTGGGCGTATTAGTTGTTGGGCAGATTGGTTAGGGAACAAGGGTTTGGTGAACATTGCTAGAGAAGTATACTTGGAAGTATAGCTTAGAGAGCAGGTTCTGAAACAAGTGTTCAGCAAGCCATTTGTTAGCAACTAGGAAGAAGGGAGATATATTATTGTATCTTGTAATCGGTTTATTTCATTGATCAATAATATATTCTCTTACCAAGTTGGTAAGGGACCAGGACGTAGACCATAGGGGATTAGGGGTCGAACCTAGCTAAAAGATTGTGGTGTTCTTTATTTTTCTACACCTTATTGTTTCTGCATTTAGCTTACCATTTGCATACAGCTTACCATTTGCATTCAGCGTACCATTTGTGTCTGCATAAATTGAAATCAGTAAGCTATTTCTGGTAATTATTAAAATTGGAATTAGTTAGCCATAACACCTATTCACCCCCTCTAGGTGTTGTTTTTCATTTGGTATCAGAGCTTTGGTATACTAATATTTCTGTGACAGGAAAAGTATTCGATCAAAATTTCTAACAATCTAAAATTGTAGAATATTGCTGTTCATTCTGGAAACAGCAAGCCAACAGAATCTGGTGATGAAGAACTTGCACTCATCTCAAGGTTTATCAAGAAACTGATTGAGAAGAAGAACAGAATGAAAAGAGAGAAAGGTGGAGTTTCTAACAGCAAGAAAGTATCTAAAGACTCAATGGATCAAACTTGCTTTGAGTGTGGCAAACCGGGTCATTACAAGAGAAATTGCTACAAGCTGAAATCAAAACAGCTTGCTCCTTACATGGACAAGACGAGATCAAAAGCTCAACAGACTTGGAGTGATAATTACTCAGATTCTAATGATGATTCAAGTGAAGATATGATGAACTTAGCACTTGTTGGAATTGAAGATGAACCTGTTCAAGAATTCGAAAGGAGTTTATGCTGAAAATGATTCTGAAGAGGATCAAAGTGAGGTAAATTCTTTTAAAGATTATGTATTTTCAGATGATGATATTTTAGAGTCACTAACCATGCAGGAACAAAATAGTGTAACTATTGAAGAACATATGGCACTAAAGGCTGAAATCAGCAAGCTGACTGATATGAACGCCCATCTATCCAAAATGGTAAAAGACTTGTTGCCAAAAATGGAAGAATGGGATTCAACTTCATTAGGCAAAGCTACAGAAATCAAGGAGCTAAATGCCAAGAATAGTCAATTAGAGGCTATTAACAAATTACATGAAAAGAGAAACAAGACCTTGATGGAGGAACTCAAAGAACGGATGGAAGAAATCAAAGAGCTGAGATCTGATGTTAAAAGGAAAGATAAAGCATTGAAGTCATACAAGCTTAAATAATCTAGTCAAGCCGAGTCTTCAAAATCTGTTGAGAAGCGAATTCAGCAAGCTGAACTCATCAAACAGCAAGCTGAACTGATCGATCTCCTAGAAAAGGAAGTCAAAGATCTCAAGAAAGGGATGGAAAATTTTATTCAAGGAGAAGACGGCTTAAAGACGATGATGAAGAAGACAAATGTACCTTTGGTCAGAGAAGGTGTTGGCTTAAACTTCAACAAGAAAGATGGGGTGCTCAAGTATGACGGAAGGAATGACATACCTTACAACTATGCTATGCCTTGGAAGACATGCAACAAATGTGGTGGAAAAGGCCATCTGGAGAAGAATTGTGTGGTTCAAGTCTATAATAAGAGGAAAATAGCATACCAGAATGGACCAGTAAGACAACAAAGAGCATACCAGAATGGACCAGACAGGCAACAGTCAGCATACCAGAAGGCAAATGACAGAAGACAAATAGCTTACCAGTATGGAACCTGGAAGAAAACAGCTTACCATAATGAGTTTGGCAGCACACAAAGAACAAAGATTTCAGCACCAAAAGTGGTACAAAAATTGGTAAAGAAATCTGATTTAAATTCTATCTATGTGCTAGTAACTAACCATGCAGAAATCAAGCAAGTATGGGTGCCAAAACGTTGAGTTTTTGTGCAACAAAAGGTCCCTAGAAACAGCAAGCTAAGTGCAAAAGTTTGGTACTTTAGCTTACTTTTTTAGTATTATTTGCATGCTAAATTAATGCTATTCCTCTACAGATGCCAATAATGAATTTTAAGTGTAATTCACTTGCATGCAAGTTATTATTTACGTGTGCATGCATACATATTATTAATTCTTTCGTATGCAATTTATTGAGTAAATCTGTACTCGTGCATTATGTGATACATCATAATCCATGCTTATATTGAATATGCTACGTGATTACCCTTTTTAATGATTTAGGGGGAGAGATTTTAGGAGGTTAACTCTTAAGGAGGTTATGTGTTTGGGATTTTATTTCATATAAATCTTTATGTGCTTAATTGAATATCATGATGTTAAATCAAGGATGCATGTGTTGAGGGGGAGTATGTACTCCTAAAAATATGTGTTGATAATCATCAAAAAGGGGGAGCATTGTTTT
This sequence comes from Saposhnikovia divaricata, assembly GCA_036435485.1. NCBI lineage: Eukaryota > Viridiplantae > Streptophyta > Magnoliopsida > Apiales > Apiaceae > Saposhnikovia > Saposhnikovia divaricata. The sequence goes on from CM071598.1 coordinate 67,758,059, forward strand.
AGGGGGAGCAACATAGTCTCTCCGATGTATTCAAGTATGTCATCATCAAAAAGGGGGAGATTGTTGGCGTGATGTTTTGATGATGAATACAAATGATGCATTGTAATACTTCATGTGTATTTATCTAATCTTGTTTTGCAGGAAGTATTGATCAATTATTAAGGGGGAGCTTTTAGCTCAATCACATATTGGTATATAATCATCAAAAAGGGGGAGATTATTACCCTAGTGTGTTTTGATGTTATATACAGCAAGCTGATTGCTTATCTTGTACTAGGTTCACTATATCTATCTTACAATTATATGATTGAATCACTTGATATATCATTTGCATATATATATATATATATATATATATATATATATATATATATATATGTGTGTGTGTGTGTGTGTGTGTGTGTGTGTGTGTGTGTGTGTTTGCTATGTATAAGTATACTCTCAGGTAAATTGGTTGGTGATATGCAAATGCAAAGGTATAAAGCCATCTATCTGTTCAGCTCAACAGAACCAAAACAGCAAGCTGACATGAACTCGCCAGAACCAAAATAGCAAGCTGATACGGACTTGGCAGAACCAAACAACAAGCTGACATGAACTTGCTATGTTATTTCTATATGTACTAACTTGGTTTTGCAGGGTACTATAGCTTACAAACAGCAAGCCAAAGTTGGAATACCGTGACAGTTTGGTAAGCCAGTTGCACACAATCAATATGCAAACAGCAAGCCATTTCCAACTATCCAGAATTTCTGTAGATAAAGTTCAACTAGACATATTCATACTCTCAGGAGGTAACTTGGTTGATGATATGGAAAGGCAAAGGTTTAAAGTCATCTGTTTAGCCTATCAGAACCAAAACAGCATGCTGATATGAACTCGCCAGGACAAACAAGCTGATTGTGTCTGTCAGAAATTAAGAACCTTTCGGTTCTCAAGGAGCTTTTAGTGGAAACATTGTTAGGAATATTTGTAAGGGCCCTCTGAATTGTTTCAACATTCCAGTACTCATATCTCTAACATATTGGGAGACAAAATATTCCTTCACTTAAAATAAGGAAAGTAACATTCTACTTTACCTTATTTTAATGACCTCCACTCAAGACAACCACATGAGCTTGTCTCCTTCATCATATCAAATATTCTATTCTCTATACACGCTCCATACTTTCTCCAACCGATAATTTTCAAGCTCCTTTCATTTTCTCCATTTCAAAAACATCTCTAACGGCTTTATACATTAATCAATCCGTTGGAGCATTTTGAAGTTTGATTTCAAACATTCTTGTTTAGCTATTTAAAGGCTATTCTTACTCAGTTCTAAGGTGAACAATCCAAGTGCAAAAACAAGAGTATATACACAACTTCAAGCCTACATTGCAAAATTCTTCAAAACCTCTCAAACCCTTATATACATTCGCATATATATTCAGAGGGTTCATTAGGTTGAGTTGTTTTAATTGTATTGTTCAATTTGTATTGAATAGTTGCTGTATAAGGTTGGCTTAAGGTTTTGTGTGGGTCGAACTAGACTAGAGAAGGATACTTGGGAAGTATTGCTTAGAGAGTTAGTTCAGCACAGCAAACAGCAAGCCATTTGTAAGCAGCTGGGTGTATTAGTTGTTGGGCAGATTGGTTAGGGAACAAGGGTTTGGTGAACATTGCTAGAGAAGTATACTTGGAAGTATAGCTTAGAGAGCAGGTTCTGAAACAGGTGTTCAGCAAGCCATTTGTCAGCTACTAGGAAGAAGGGAGATATATTATTATATCTTGTAATCGATTTATTTCATTGATCAATAATATATTCTCTTACCAAGTTGGTAAGGGACAAGAACGTAGACCATAGGGGATTAGGGGTCGAATCTGGCTAAAAGATTGTGGTGTTCTTTATTTGTTAAATATAATTGATATGGTTAATATCAGTGTTTAAGTTTTGCAGGGAAAAACAGAGTTTAAACAGGAAGCTGTCAGAGTTTAGTTAAACTCTGACAGATAGAAGCTGAACAGAGTTTGTTATACGCTGACTGTTGGAAGCTCGACAGAGTTTGTTAAACTCTGTCTGGAGGAAGCGTCTACTTGTCAACAGTGTTTGAAGAACTATTGAAGATAATTATGGAAGCAATATCTTTGAAGATTGGATAGCTGTCAAAGAGATTGAGTTGACTAAGGAGACGAGTAACAATCGTAATTGATATCAATTGTATAGTTAATTTATAGGAGTATCAATTATCGATTGTATAGCAGCTGTATATTTTATAAATACAGTTAGGTTAACCCTAGAAGGGTATCGATCGTGTAATACAATATCTTTCATTGTAACCTAAGCAGCTCTCTGTGATAATTTACATCACTGAGAGAGAAGTTAATTCAAACAGTTTTTTAAAGTTTTTAAAAGAACTTATTGTTATTCTCTCATTCTTAGTTGATTATAAGTGTGTATTCGGCCTAACAATTGGTATCAGAGCTTGATCTGTTAATTTAATATAGTTTAAATCCACACACACACACACAACTATAATCAATGGCAGAAATTCCTCCTCCTACATCAGGCTCTAGTGCTGAGAAGGCTCAACCTGCAACTGTGAGTCGATATGAAACAATCAGGGTTCCTATTCTTAAGCCAGCAGAATACTCAACCTGGAAGGTGAAAATGGCTATGTTTCTGGAAGCTACAGATCCAGAATATCTTGACAGAATTTATGAAGGCCCACATAAGGCTACAAAATTATCTGTTGTTGCTGCTGGACAGGAAGCTAAATCTATTCCAAAGGAAAAGAAAGATTTGACTCCTGAGGATATTTCATCCATTGGAAAGGATGCAAAGGTTAGACATCTCCTTCATAGTTCTTTGGATAATGTTATGTCTAACAAAGTGATCAATTGTAAAACTGCAAAAGAGATTTGGGATGCTCTAGAGGTTAGATGTCAGGGAACTGCTGCAATTAAGAAGAATAGAAGGAACATACTCACACAGGAGTATGAACACTTTGAGGCTAAATCTGATGAATCAATGACAGAAACCTTTGACAGATTCTGTAAGCTACTTAATGATCTGTCACTGGTTAATAAAGAATATGATCTAGAAGATTCAAATCTCAAGTTTCTTCTTTCTCTACCTGAAAAGTGGGATGTCAAAACAACCACTATTAGAGACAACTATGATCTGGCTGATACTGATATTGATGAGATCTATGGGCTGCTCAAAACTCATGAACTAGAAATGGAACAGAGAAGCAGAAGATCAGGTAGAAAGTCAAAATCTATTGCTCTAAGAGTTGAAGAAAGACCCTCAAAGAAGGAAGCATTCAGGAAGAAGGCAAAAGGAAAAGCCTTGGTCATTTATTCTGAAAGTGAGTCATCAAACTCTGATGTTGACTCAAATGCAGATGAATCATCTGATTCTGAAAATGATGGAAATGGCCGCTTTGATGGTAAAGACTTTCAAGAAGATGGGTTTCAAGAACTTCAAGAAAGGAAAGAAATTCTCCAAGAATGATTCAAAGTTTGACAGGAAGAATTTCAGAAAATATGAGAGAAAGGATACCAAATCTGGGAAAAGAGACAAGACTGAGATTCAATGCTACAAGTGTAAGGAGATGGGTCATTATGCTCCTGAGTACAAGAAGGGTAAAACTGAGAAGGCACTCTTCACTAAAGGCAGAGATTGGGCAGATACCTCTGACTCAGATGAGGATGTAAACTATGCTCTCATGGCTACTACTGTTGATGAAGCTGTAGATTCTGAAAACAAGGTACCTCTAACTACCTATGCTTATAACATTGATGATATAACTGAATTAAGAATATATCTTAAGTCCTTGCATATCAGTTATAGGGATCAGACTTTAGAGAATGCGAGAATCAAAACTGAGAATTCTGAATTCAAAGAGAGAAATAAGGTTGTAGAAGAGAAACTTGTTAAGATGCAGCAAGTTCAAAAGGAGAGAGATGATGCTGTCTATCTTGAACAAGAGTTGTTAAGTCAGTACAAACAACTAGAATCTGAGTTGGAAAAGGCAAATCACATTATTAAAACTTGGACTCACTCAGGAAAAGACACTCAAGAAGTTTTTCAATCTGACACTGTAGGTCTAGGTTATTCTGAGAAAGATGAACTTAGATTTGAGAATACAGTTAAGATTAGACCACCTCTTCCACCTAAGAAATTTGGAACATTTGTTAATGGAATAAATGAACCTAGATTTGAAGGTGGAAAAGAAGCTGTTAAGAAAGAACCAATAAAAACTAATGTTAAACAGGTTAATATTGGTTTAATGACAGATAAACAACTTAAGCATAAGCTTAAGGAGTTAAAATCTGTTAAGAAACAGAAAGTGTCTAGAAAGAACAGAAATGGTAAAGTAGGCATTACTCAAGGCAACTATCCAATGCTTGCTACTTTAGCTCCAAGAAAGACATGTCATAACTGTGGTAGTACTAGCCATCTTGCTAGTTTTTGCAGGAAGAACAAAGACATTAATTCTTTACCTTCCATGTCTGAAGTAAAGAAAGATAATGTTAGAACTAAACCACAGACTTTATGCAAACACTTTGGGAGCACTTGGCATTCTATTTATACTTTCAGAAATTATCATGCTATTTATCATAATTACTATGAACTGAAACCTAATCTGAAATGGGTTAGAGTTAATTCTGCAAGTGTAAACTCTGATAAAGCTAGCTTAAACTCTGATAATGAAAATTTCGCTGCTAAAGCTAACAGAATTAAGAAAGTCAAAGGATCCAAGCAAGTCTGGATCCTTAAATCTAATCCTCAGTAATTGTTTGTGATTGCAGGGCATCAGGGAAAGCATCCTAGTAGTTGACAGTGGATGTTCAGGACACATGACTGGAAATAAAGCCCTACTATCAGAGTATGTGGAGAAGGCTGGCCCAAAAGTTTCATATGGAGATGGCAACATAGGACATACTCTGGGATATGGCAATATTAATCTTGGAAGTGTCATCATCACAAATGTAGCTCTGGTTCCAGGACTCAAGCATGATCTGCTATCTGTGAGTCAAATCTGTGACAGAGGTTTTCATGTAGATTTTCAACCTGAATACTGTGAGGTTATCAGCAAAACCACAGGGAAAGTTGTTTTAGTTGGACAAAGACACAACAATATCTATGAAGCAAGCTTGTTGACAAACTCTGATGGAAAAACAATGTGCCTGTCAACAGGAATGTCAAATGAAGAGAGTTGGAAGTGGCATAAGAAACTTTCTCATTTGAATATGAACAACATCAATGAGCTGATAAGAAAGGATCTTGTTAGAGGACTTCCAAAGTCTTTACTAAATGTTGATGGTCTGTGTGATTCATGTCAAAAGGCCAAACAGAGGAAGACCTCTTTCAAGAGCAAGTCTGAATCTTCAATTGTTGATCCATATCATCTGTTACATGTTGATCTTTTTGGACCGGTAAATGTCTTGTTAATTGGAAGAAAGAAATATGCTCTAGTTATTGTTGATGAATATACCAGATACACTTGGGTGTATTTTCTAGCAAAAAAGGATGAAACTGCATTAACACTGATGGAGCATGTAAAGCTACTGGACAAAGGATCAAAACACAAAGTCAAAATAATCAGAAGTGATAATGGAACTGAATTCAGAAATACAACAATGGAAGAATTCTGCAAGAACAGAGGAGTGAAGCAATAATTTTCTGCACCTGGTACACCACATCAAAATGGTGTAGTTGAGAGGAAGAACAGAACCTTGATAGAAGCTGCCAGAACTATGCTTGATGAAGCAAAATTGCCAACCTATTTCTGGGCAGAAGCAGTTCAAACTGCTTGTTTTACTCAAAATGCAACACTGATCAACAAGCATGGAAAAACACCATATGAGATGGTGAGGGAAAAGAAGCCAAACCTGAAATATTTTCATATTTTTGGGTGCAAATGATTTGTGTTGAAAACTCATCCTGAACAGTTGACCAAATTTGAGTTGAAAGCAGATGAAGGAATTTTGTTGGCTATCCAGTGTCAACCAAGGCATTCAGAGTTTATAATTAGAGAACAAGGGTGATTATGGAATCTATTCATGTGTCATTTGATGACAGGAAAATCACTGGACTTGAAGATGTTGATGAACATGATCAATTGCATTTCGAAAATGAAGATCTAATCTCTGATGAAATAAACTCTGATGACACTAGTCCAACAAACTCTGTTTCTGTAAACTCTGAACTTCTACTGGTACACACAGAAGAAATAGTACATTCTGAACAAAAAGGAGAACCAGTTGAGGGGGAGAATGATCATAGTGATGACTCAAATTCTGATAGTGAGTCAACTGAAAATTCTGGATCAAATTCAAATTCTGACAGTTCAAACTTTGAGAGATCAAATTCAGGGGGAGCCTCAGAGAATGAAGAAAGGCATCAAGATAATCAGGAGAACATTGATCAAGTGGGAGGATCAACTGTTGACAGAAGTCAGTTACCTACAGCTAGGAAATGGACAAAATCACATACACCTGATTTAATCATTGGAGATCCAGATGCAAAAGTTAGGACAAGAAGTGCTACAACAAATGAATATCTGTTCCATGCATTTCTATCAAAATCTGAACCAAAGAAAGTGGAGAGAATGGGACTCCATCAATTGTGTTTACCTATGAAGATCAAGAGTTTGTCATAACTCCTGCAACTGTTCGTGAGGTTTTGGATTTTGACACTCACACTTCATACTCTGTGGCTGGTGTGGGTCAATTAAAAGAAATGTTACAACAGATACGGTTTTCTGCTTCTTTGGATAAGATTGGGGATGTCAAAAGGCCAGGGCTCAGAAGAAGTGGAGCTTCTTCTTTGATTGCATTACTCGCGCATTTGGCAAGAAGGTCACCAACTGGGATGCAATTCCTGGTGAAAGTCTTCAAATCGGGTATTCTCTTCTTAATGGGAGTAACTTTGATTTTGGTCGTCTTGTACTTATGAATTTAGGTGAAAAACTTGCAGAGTCTAGTACAACTGTTTATTTCTCACGTTTCTGTCAATCTTTATTCTCTGCTTGTTTACCAAATTTGACAATTGCTGATGAGGATGTTATACAACCTTTCCAATGTCATAAGAGAATGTTTTCTGATTTGACAAATAAGGATGCTATCAAAGAGCAAATACCAGAGTTTATCTATCATCTTGCCCTCAGAAACTTCCTCAACCAACCACAAGAACAACAAGAACCACAAAACGAACCAATCATTGAACCTCCACAGTCATCACCTCAACCCACAAACACTGACCCACCTCAAACCATAAACACTGAGCCAATCACTAAAACTACATCTCCACAACCACAATCTTCATCACACCCTCAACCTCAACCACAATCAAAACCTAAGAAGCCAAAGAAAAGCAAGGCTATAAGGCCATCAAGAAAACAGAGGATGGCTGAAGCTTCTAAGCCAAAGAAGTATAAGGAACGGGATAACAAACCTAAATCTCCTTCTATACCTGATGATTCTGTCTCAGCAGAAGAGAGAGCAGAAGTGAATCCTCCAGCTAAGAGAAGGAGATTAATTATTGATGAATCTGATGAAGATGTTAATGTTGAAGCTCCAGAGGATATTTCTAAGGAAATACCTGCTGTTGAGATAGAAAGAGATGGAAATGCTGATGCTAAAATGGATGAAATTCTTGAACCATTGTTCCCATTCTCTGAGAACATGGAAATTCCAATCTCTTCACCTGTTATATTCTCTGAGGCCACTGATGCAGTCAATCAAACCACCTTGGTACATGAAGAAACAGTAGCTTCTCATACTGAGTTAATCTCTGATGCTCATCAATCTGTTGAACAGGGTGAGGAAATTGATCAACCACCTAAGGAGATAAACTCTGAGCCTATTGTGCAATCTGTAGAGGATGTTGTACAGCCTATTGTTGAACCTACTGCTGAAACTGTTGCAGAGGATGTTGTTGAAACGGTTGATGCATCTATTCCAATTCCTGAATCCACTCATCATGTTGAAGCTGAGGTTGGAGATGAAACTGAAGGGATTACTGAGTCAAGCTCTTCTCAGAGTTTACCAGTCCAGACTGATGCTAAGGTTAAGGATTTTGCTAGTCCTTCAAATCAAGCAGATACTGAAGAAGAACACCTTGAACAATTTTCCAATGACTGGTACAAGGACACTTGTATCTTTCCTACTGCAAGAGCAGCTGAATTTGTCAAGAGAACCTCCAGAACAATTACAAATCCAAAGATTCTATCTTGTCTCAAGGCTACAGTTGTACAAGTGAAGACTCTCAACTCTAGGTTTGATCTATGTCAAAAGGCAATCTCTGATGTTCGAGGTGATGTTGTTAGAGGAGCTGATATGATTAAACATAAACTTGACAACAAGAATAAATTTCACTATCTTACTCAGAATCAAGAAACTTTGTCTCACAGGCTGAGCAAAGTTGAAGAAAATCAGAATGATATGTCCTTAAAGATTGATTCTATTGCTACCTCCTTGGAGTTAATCACATCTATTCTTATGCCTGATGATGTCAAAAAGGGGGAGAGAGTTGCTAAAGACAATTGCAAGCAGTCTCAAACTCTGATCAGAAAGGATTATGCTGGAGATGGAGGAGCAAGTAATAAAGGAAGGGGCAAAACTGAAGAACTTCAAACTCTGAAAACTAGCAAGTCCTCTAAATCACAGTTTGCTGGGATAAACACTGATACTCAAGGTACTTCAAAGACCAAGAGTTTGCTATTATCTTCTAATCCACAGACTGATGAGGAGTTGGCTGCTAAGTTGTTTATTGAAGAAAATGAGGAAGGAGTTACAATTGAAGACATTAAAGCTGAAGAAAAGAGTTTACAAGAAGAACATCTCAAATCTTTAAAGTTTGGAAAGTTAAAGAAAGGAAAAGCTCCTAGGCCTGTTCTTAAAGGCATTGTGATCAAGGAAAGTGCTGATGTTAGTCAAAAATCACAGTTATCAAAGAAATCAACGGCAGCAGAAGCTAAACTCAAGCTGAAAGGCATTGAAGGAGAAATTTCACAAAAGAAAGTTACAACCTCTGTTTCTACACAAGTTGTACAGAAGAAAGAAAACACAACCTCTGTTGCTACACAAGTTGTGTCTAGACCTTTATCTTCTCAGTTGCGATCAATTTTTGGAAAAGGAACACTTCATGATCCAAATCTATTATCTGGAGTTTCTATGGATTTTTCTGATGGAAGAGCCGTGTCTGGTAAGGTTGGAAACAATAAGGGTGGTCTAGGCTCACACAAAGACAAAAGGCAATATACTGGTCCTAGAGATCCTTCTTCACTGGCTGTTCCAGGTCGTGGTGTCACTCAAGAGAGTTTGGACAGACTGGAATCAGTACAGTTAGTTTATCAGAAAAGTTTAAAGAAGGATTTTCTCTTGTACTTCATGGCTGATGGGACAGTATTTAGAATTGGTGAGAATGATATTGGCTTGAAATATTGGGAAGAATTAGAATATGTTCTATATCTTTTCAAGGTGAATAGTCAAAGGACTCAATCAGTTGCAAATGTGCTCAGACAGAAAATGCTCCAGAATTTGGCAATCAGAGGGATGAAGTGTAATAGCTGATATGTTCCTAAGTACAGAGATTGGAATGGAAATCTTATTGAAATGAAGAAGGGTACTGCAAAATTAAAGACTGATTTGGGAACCACAGTACTTGACTTCAATTCACAGTCAGAAGAAGTCAAATTTATTAGGCTGGGAAATGAGATGAGGAGAAACAAAATCTATGATCTTAGATCTGCTATCTATCAGACGGATGAGAGTGATCCTCAGCTAAGAGAGATTAAAGAAGCTATGAAGATTGAGCTTGAAAATGCAGAGAGAAGATTTTTCATAGATTATCTCAGAACAACGCCAGATCTTGAGAAGATTAGAGATTAAAGTCTGTAAGAATTTTCTTGTTATCTGTAGACTTTTGTTAAGTCAAGTTTAAACTCTGCTTATTTTAATAAACACTGTGTTTATTTGAAATTGTTTTGACATCATCAATTATTGTTAACTTGTGCATTTTTACTAATGAACAAGTTGGGGGAGATTGTTAAATATAATTGATATAGTTAATATCAGTGTTTAAGTTTTGCAGGGAAAAACAGAGTTTAAACAGGAAGCAGTCAGAGTTTAGTTAAACTCTGACAGATAGAAGCTGAACAGAGTTTGTTATACGCTGACTGTTGGAAGCTCGACAGAGTTTGTTAAACTCTATCTGGAGGAAGCGTCTACATGTCAACAGTGTTTGAAGAACTATTGAAGATAATTATGGAAGCAATATCTTTGAAGATTGGATAGCTGTCAAAGAGATTGAGTTGACTAAGGAGACGAGTAGCAATCGTAATTGATATCAATTGTATAGCTAATTTATAGGAGTATCAATTATCGATTGTATAGCAGCTGTATATTTTATAAATACAGTTAGGTTAACCCTGGAAGGGTATCGATCATGTAATACAATATCTTTCATTGTAACCTAAGCAGCTCTCTGTGATAATTTACATCACTGAGAGAGAAGTTAATTCAAACAGTATTTTAAAGTTTTTAAAAGAACTTATTGTTATTCTCTCATACTTAGTTGATTATAAGTGTGTATTCGGCCTAACATTATTTTTTGCACCTTATTGTTTCTGCATTTAGCTTACCATTTACATACAGCGTACCGTTTGCATTCAGCGTACCATTTGTGTCTGCATAAATTGAAATCAGTAAGCTATTTCTGGTAATTATTAAATTGGACTTAGTTAGCCATAAACACCTATTCACCCCCTTTAGGTGTTGTTTATCATCACTGACATGCACTTTTTTGTATTTCAATATAAATACACTTTTTTGTTTACATGTTAAAATATAAAATATTTTTATATGCTAGATCCAACGTTTTTCGTCTATTTATTTTAAGATCTTGTAGTTCTATTTTATTTTGCCGTATTGAGAACTAGACTACTTACTACCAAAATTTTAAACAAAATTCCTCTTACTTAGTAAAACTATCTTCACATAATAAGAAGTTTATTTTGATAATCAAAACGAAGTATAAGTAGATTTCCTAAATAGAATAGAATTTTCATTATAAAAAATTGTCAATTTCATTTCTTTGTTGTTTCTTGCTAGTTTTGATTGAAGAAAAATTGTTAAATCATCACTAAATTAAATATTATTTTGTTAATTTCACGTGTGCTGTAAAATCAACCAAATCAAGTTTTAAGAATTTAAAACTAATCCCGCTTTAATTTTCGGACGGACTTAATCCCGCTTTCTTTCAACACTTTTGGTCTAGCTTGGGTAGGGAAGCTTTTGACAGTTATAAAGAATGGCTCAATCGGTGTCGTTTTCCTGCAGATCTCAATGATACAAACGTTGTTTTGATAACCAAAAAAAGTAAATATTGATCGGATGATAGATCTACGTCCCATTGCCCTTGCAACGTTCTTTACAAGATACTTGCGAAGGTCTTGGCTAACAGATTAAAGAGTATTCTTTCGGGATTATTTCTGAAAATCATCCTGCCTTTGTGCCTGGGAAAAATATTTTGGATAACATTTTGGTAGCTTTTGAGATTATACATCATATGAAGCGTAAACAATCAGGTAATATTGGAGAAGTTGCTCTCAAGTTGGACATAAGCAAAGTCTATGACCGTGTAGATTGGACGTTCCTTCAATCAAGAATGCAACAACTGGGCTTCTGTGAAAGGTGAGTTAAATGGATTATGTTGTGTGTTTGCACAATACAAAATTCGATTGGTTTTAATGGTGCTCAACTGGGTCCAGTGATTTCTAAACGCGGTTTAAGGCAGGGGATCCCCTTTCGCCTTACTTGTTCTTATTATGTGTGGAAGGGATCTTTAGTGTAATTGGAAAAGCGGAAGCGAGTGGTAGCATTCATGGGTGCAAAATAAGTAGATCAGGCCCTTCTGTTACGCATTTACTTTTTGCAGATGATAGCTTCTTATTCTTCAGAACAAAGAATGATGAGGCAAGTAAATTCAAGGAAATTCTTAACATCTATGAGGACCTATCTGGTAAAGCTGTTAATTATCAAAAATCGGGAATTTTCTTTAGTTCGAACATTCGAAGGGATAAGCAATGGGAAATCTCGAACATTCTTGGAGTAAGCAATGATTTGTCAACTAGTAACTATCTTGGTTTACCATCTCTAATAGGAAGGTCGAAGAAATCAGTGTTTAAATTCTTAAAGGAGAGAGTTCAGAAGAGAATTTAGACCTGGAACGTGAAGCTTCTGTAAAAGGCTGGTAAGGCTGTGCTGATAAATAACGTAGCCTCTGCAATACCTTCGTACTACATTTCTTGCTTTCTCATCTCCAAATCATTATATCAGGAGATTGAGTTTTAATCATTGGCTTTTGGTGGAGTTCAAATGCAACTAGCACTAAAGGAATTTGTTGGCTATCTTGGGATAAAATAAGTGGAAAAAATTCGTCTGGAGGTTTGGGTTTTCGTAATTTGTATGGGTTTAACCTTGCTATGTTGGGTAAGCATGTTTGGAACTTTGCTTATGAACCTCAAACTTTAGCTGCCAGGGTTTTAAAGCTAGGTATTTCCCAAAGTCTCATATTTTGGCATCGAAAAGGGGTGGGGGATCAAGTTATATTTGGTCTGGTATATATGCAGCAAAAGAAGAGCTCAAGTGAGGCTTTAAAAGGGTGTTAGGAGATGGGAACGATATATGTGTTGCCTCATATCCATGGATTAGAGTTAAAGAAAACTTTATGCTTGATAGTGGTTATGAGATTAACAATAATATGAAAGTGGCTCAGTTGTTTCGCCAGAATTCACAAAATTGAGATGATGAGAAAATTGTCAACACGTTCAATGCAAGGGATGCCAATGCTATTATAAGCATTTGAATTCCTCAGCATAACACTACTGATAAAATTGCTTGGATATACAGTAAAGATGGGCATTACTTTGTAAAAACTGGTTATCAGCTGTGGCATGGACCAAACATCCAAAATATGCATCAGGAGAACTCTGCTGGGTGGAAGAAACTTTGGAAGCTGCAAGTTCCTTCGAAGGTGAAGTTCTTTTTGTGGCGTTTCTACAGAAATATTGTTCCTGTGTGTGCTGCTCTGCAAAATAAAAGTAATGCAGTGTTAGGTCCGGAATAACGTAGAAGGGGGGTTGAATGCGTTATTCTAAAAATATTTCGATTTTTGATGTGGATATGAGATCAAAAATACTGAATCGAAATAACACAACTGTTTGGGAAATATCTTTGAATAGATAAAATCCGGAGGTTTGCTACACAATCTAATCCTATGGATCAGCTACAAAATCAAACACTCCTAGGATAGTTTAGGCACGAGGACCTTCTACCCGACACTTCCTGAAAGCGGGCTAAGCCGGCTTTCCTACTAGATGGTCTAGCAGCTTACACAGAGAAGATATAAGAGAGAGAAGAGAGAGTTGTGTGTTGAGGTGTGTTTTGAAATGAAATACAACAAGCCTATTTATAGATTATAGAAAGTCACTATCTGACACTATTGCAACAACCCCCAAATAGTAACCGAGCACTATTCCAACAACCCCCAAACAGTAACCGAACACTATTTCACCAACCCCAAATAGTAACCAGGCACTATACCACCAACCCCAAATAGTAACCGTGCATAGTAACTGCGCATAGTAATATTGTTTTTGTATCTCTTGGGCTTCTTTCTTCTATTTTATTCTGCTGTTTTAATTCATCTCTGAAAATAATTCAAGTACTAGATTAATTTAATTATTTGTTATAATTAATTAATCTGTTACTTATTTAATTTTCATAGAGAAAATTGATTTTTGACAATACCTTGAAATATTATGTCTGTCCTTGACAATTCTTTCTGTAAATTAATGTGTTGATCCTTCTCGTATGTACTGACACTTAGTGCACTGGTCTGGTTCACAAGTGACTAGCACTGATCTTGATCTTCACACCTTCGTTACATTCCAATTGATTAGCCTGTAGCAGTATCTTCAAATTATGTAAATACATGGAATCTTTTTGGCTCTTCAACTGAATCATCTGTACATCTTATTCTGTCACTGAGGCTTGAACATGTTAATGAACTTCTTTCAGCGACTTGATCCTTATTGGTGCCTGCTCTTCAAATTTCATGATCCCTGTATAGATTTAATATTATTTATCTTTTATCCTTGTTGAGTTATATATATCCTCTGTTACATATTACATTGCATTATGCTTTACAATCTCCCCCTATTTGATTGTTAGGGTTTGACAAGCAAATCCCTAGAGGATAACTCAACTAATACAACAAAAATAAAATACAAAGATAAATAATATTAAAGCGCATTCTGGATCATATATATACATTTTCCAGATTTCTAAAATTAACCAAGTGCAAGACAATTGTTCCTTTAGATTGAATAAATATTCAAGTTTGCCTTTGCTTTCTTTCCACATAGCACTAATACTCCCTTTAGCTTTTACTTTCCCAAAATAAAGTTAATTATGTGTCAACAACCTTTTCCTTGCCCTTACACCTAGTAGATTTTTCTTGGTCATCCACCTTCCCCCCTCAGTTGGGTTATCCTTCAGAGTGGTAGGATTTGGAGTTGGTAAATTAGACGAAGATGTCTTCACCAAGGAATTAATTGCATGACTAAACTCGGCTGCCATGGAACTTAATTGAACCCGGAATGCATCATGTTGAATAAGTTGCAAATTTTTTATTTCTGCAATGGACTTACAGATATTTGACAACTCTTTCTCCATTGTTTAGACCCGTGTAAGGAGTCTGTTATATTCCTTTCTGGTTACAGGTGCATGTGGTTGAGTAGGTTGCTCACTCATACGTTTTGCAGGTGTTTCACTCAACACTCTATATTCACTCGGTTTAGTGGTTTGGGTTACAATTATATGTTCTATTCGTGTTTCCCTCAACTCTCCTTCAGAGCTTCCACCGATATGTGTACCTGCAAATGAAATCATCCTAGCCCCTTTTTTATAGGTCACGGATGGTGTAATGAAAGTTCGTGAGCTTCTGTCCTCGCGTGAAGCGAGTTGCCGACCACTGGTAAAGAGTGGTAAATCTGGAAAGAGATCCAGAGATTTTCCCTCTGGGAGGTTAAACTTGAATCGATTAAATGGCACAAAACCCAAGTTTCCCTCGTACGTCTGTGAAGACACTTGGTTCATAAAAGAACCACCTACCGATGGATCTTTCCGTAAAATGGAAGATACATCAGCAGTTATTGAGGTAGGTATTTCCACCTCGGATGCCTGTGAAGGCATTTGATCTTTAGAAAGATCATCAACCACTCTTATGTTCCGTGAAATGGAACTCAAGATAGTTGTTCCCGTCAATTCAACATTATTTATATTTTCACTCATTTGACAAGGAAAAATTGTTTCTGTTAGGTCCAAATGTGTTGTAGAGGGGGGTGAATACAACTTTTCAAATATGAGAAGCAATAAATACGATGCAATAAACGAACACACAGATTCAAGGAATATATGTCTTATATATAACTTGAAGTGGTTGCTACAACATTCATTACAAAGTATAACAGAAGTTCAGAGAGAAGTGAATGATACTAAGCTCTGTGAATACACTCTCTCTCTTTTACATGTGTTTCTCTCAAGAATTGCTCACTAATTAAAACATTACACAAGTACTTCTATTTATACTACATGTAATCTATGTCCTGTAGTCTTCAAAGACTAAGATATACGTGGCCCAATGATGTCCACATAAATCTTGCCTTATCTTGAAAGCTTGGAAATCTGCCAATCAGAAGATGCCATGTGTCATGTTGAAGTTGCACTCTAAGTAGAACTTCTGCTTGAGAATTTCTACTTAGCCATCTCGAATTTCTAAGTAGAACTTCTACTTAGAAATATTCTACTTGGACATCTAGAATATTTAGTACTTAGAAAATATTCTGGTCTTCAACTTGAAACTTCAATGCACATCTTGAACTTGTGATATCTTCATGTCTTCTTTATTCTTCACCAAGCTCTTGAACATGGATCTTTATTACTGACATAAACTTGCTATCAATGTCCTGACACTTGATGCACTGGTCTGGTTCATAAGTGACTAGTCTTGATAGTGTTTTTGCTTCTTGAATAAATTACCATATTCACTTAGTAACGTGGCTTTCCAATGTTCGCTTTCCTTCTTGTTCACTTGAAATCAATTTGTCTTGTTGATACTGATAGTTATGATCTTGATTCTCTATTTCTCAAATCACTGAGGCATGAACAACTTTGACTTGAACTTCTCTCAATGATTTCTTCTTGGCTTGATCATAGTTAACATGTTCAATTGTATCAATTACCTTGTCTTCATTTAGTGTTGATTTCTTGTGGCTTCTTGTTCTTGATTGTCTTCTGGTTAAGTATCTTTTCCTTTAATTGAGTTACATTAGTTATAGTGTTACAAGTTTACACACTCTGTCTTTCAATCTCCCCCTATTTGATTGTCTAACAATGACATTCAAATAAATGAAGGATAACTCAACTAAACAATGAGACGAGAAAAGATAATTAACATTAAAGTCTTGAATAATTTACAATTGAAATGTACTTGAAAACAATACAAAGAACTTAAACTAGAAACAGAATTCGAACTTCGAATTAAAGATCATTTGAGTGATTCCTATCACCTGGATTATTTCATACCTTTTAGTCAAACTTATATCACCTTATTGGATTCACTCTAAGGTGAATTTTCCTCAAGTGAGTTAAAGCAACCGAAAGACATGAAGTTTTTCCAACTTCAAGTTCACACCACTCTGACCTTTAACCCTAATTCCGTTTCCTCTTTCTAGCTTCAGCAGCTTGGTCCTTCTCTTCTTTCTGCCTTCTGCGCTTCTCCTTCTGCTGCTGTTCTTTCTTGTACACTGGATCGTGAAGCTGCTTCCACCTAGCATTCAACAGACTTACAGCTTCCATTTCTAGAGGATTCTTGGGCTCTGGATGAGGATGTTTGAAAAGCCTTCTGAGTTTGTCCACCTCCTGAGTAGTCCTGATCTTTGGAATGTCCTCAAAGTTCTTCATTATGAGCTGAGGTTTCCAATGTGTTTTATCAGCTTTAAACTGACAATAGATCATCTTGGGGTAGCCCTTGACACGGTTAGTATTGTGGACACTAGCCGCATCTCGCTCCATCCGCTTCTTTTCCACCACTACCTCAGACAGGTAACTCATGAGTCTCTGCTTTTCTTCCACATACTTATCTTCCACTTCGCCCCATTTGAATACATGTAATACTCTCTCCAGAAATGCAGCATCTTGAGTCTGTAGCAGCCATTTTCTACTCATATGCAAGAGTGTTTGATTCTGGTCTGCATCTATGAATGCTAAGGCATCAGCTGTATCTTCAACATAAGCGTGTATCCAGTATACACTATCACTTCCTGGAACACCAATTGCCTCCCTTATCTCTCCTTGTTTGAGTGCTCCAGAAGGAAGAGTTAGAGCTTCATCTACATTCTTCATTGCTTGAAGAATATTCCATTTCTTCTCCATCAGCTCCGGCTCAATCTTCACGTTATCTAGAGGGTTTGGAGCAATGATATCACACTTCCACACCTCATTGCTCTTCTTGAATATGACTCTTTCAATGATCTTCACGGATTTTTCTTTAAGCTCAGAAGCGAATCCCTTACTCATCATTTGTCTACAGACAGCTTTAAGAGATTCCACTGAAAGATCCATTAAATCATTTTCCTCCATGCTAACCCTCTTCATCTTCCCGTCAACTACCATCCGGACAAAATTGGGATATGCTGAGAATTCTGGACCCTTGTCCTCTGCTAGCTGCATTAACTGATCCCTATACAGAATGCTTAGCTCCTCAGATTGAGAGTATTGAATTTTTGTTGCTAGCAAGAACAACTCTGACGCAGATCTTCTCGTTATGAATTGGTCATTCACATATAGGAAAGATGTTGGGACTCCTTCTACCAAAGACAAAATAACCTGCCACTCCTTAAGTGTTGCATTGTATCCAACACTGACTTTAGAAATTAATCTCTTCAAAGCACTTATATAGTCCACAGTCATTGGATTCTGCAAATTTAAGTTGTAGAACAGATCATCTGCCTCCTTGTTATGAACTCCTTTCGCACAGGGTCCCATCAATATCTTCCTTGCTTCATCCCACTTCTGTCCTATCCTTCTCTTGTCGAGATCAACTTGAGGATCAGCTAGCCTTGCAAGCTCATGATCATACTGCTTCCCTTGGAGCTCCACTTTCTTTTCTAAGAACGCAGCACGTTCTTGCATCATCTTCATTTTATGGAACTGAGCTTGCTCCAAGGCTAACTGTTGAGTTTTAAGGGTTTCCTCATCAACAGGAATTTCTTCAGGCATTCCGGAAGACATCCCAGCACCTCCACCTTGTTCCTTCAAAGATCTCTTTATAGCATGTGCCAAAGGTACGTCTTCCATATCAGAATCTGAGTCAAGTACCTCCTGTACTGTTTCCTGATGACTCAGGTCAACGAATGGCTCATCAACCATCATTGCCTTACCCTTTCTCTTCCTCAGAGCCTCTTTATCAACAGACGGCTCAATTTCTATTTCGTTGGCAAGATCAGCATGTTCTTCAATTTCTTCAATATGAACTGCCTGCTGTCTCGTCTCCTTTCCACTCTCCCCCTTAGGTGAGTTATCCTGAACACCACCTTGGTTCTCAAATCCACCAGCAGCATAAGAACCTCCAAAACCAGAACCGGAGGCTCCCGCTCCACTAGCACCACCTGCACCAGCATCAGGGGGAGGTTGTTGCGACTCGAAACACTCCGGGGGCACAAAACTTCTGAATGCGAACATCATACTGATCTCCATAGCCATTGTATGCATTGTAGACTCCATTGCCCCCATCCTTTCATTCAGAGTGCTTCCCAAGACACCACCAGCATGGCCCAAGTCATTGACCTTGTTTGTCAAAGCATCAAAAGCTGTAGCTTGACTTGCCATTCGTGCTGCGTAGTCATCAAGAGCCCTTTGATTATTTCCAATGTTAATCCCGAACTGCCCTATCGTCTGCCCGAACTGCCTCATCTGATTTTCCATAGAAGTCATACGTGTATCTAGATTTTCAATATTAAGGGACGGTGTTTGGTTTAGGTGACCTCGCTCTAATACTCGTTCTGTTAGTATTTGGCGCTCGGTTTCGGGCCTTAAAAATGAAGGTCCCTCTCTCCCTAACCTCTCACACACACTCTCTGTCTCACGCTCGTGTATGTCTTCAATGATTGATCCAAAGTATGAAGCAGTACTTGCAGAAATTGGATACGCGATATAATTGGCAGTTATGGGATCTGTGTCTGTTCTGTCCTGAGTTGGAATCTCAGGCTGAGGGGCTGCAAAGTGTTCTTGTACAACATCAGAACCGATCCTCTTTGCAGCATCAGTACGTACCGGTGAAGGTACGGCTGAAGTTATTAAAACTTCATGTCCTTTTGAAGCAACAGTATCTTCAAAAGGTACATAATCCTCACCAAAATCCCTATGTACAGATTGTTTAAGGGGAGAACCACTCTCGTGAGGTGGAGTGGTTGCGTGTGACACATTATGGTTTGACTGGACTTTTGAAGTAGCATCATGAAAATTTTTGGCTTTCTTTCGAATAAGAGGCTGCACTTCGGGGTCACTCTCCTCATCATTTCCTACATATACATGTGATGGCTTTCTGACTTCCGTTAACAGGGGTGAAAGAGAATAAGAATGTGTGTCAGGCTCAGAAATATAGCTTTCACCTTGGGATAGATTCTGCGGGCTAGCAGTCTCTTGGGTCTCGGAATCAGATACATAGGAAGAGGAATGAATAGTATGCAGGGAGAGATTACCTGATTCATTACCTTGTTCATCATCGCTTTGCTCATCAGGAATCCCATCAAATGCCTCAGCATGAGCAGACGGATTCTGAGCATATGATGAAACTTGCGATGATTCCTCCAAATTGGTAACTCCTGCATCATATGTAAGCCACATTTGAATGTTTTCAGAAATTGACATCGGTTTACCTTGATGTTTATCCTGATTAGCAATAGTTGAAAGTGACTTAGTGCCCATCCCTAGCGGTGCAGATGTTGGGCTTCTCGCAAATCCCTGTCTAAGAGCAAGAGCATCCTTTGGTATTAAATCATTAATCAGCATTTGTAGGAACCGAGGAAACCAGCAGACAACATCAGTTGTAGTGAGGTCTCTGCTTGCAGGAGATCCCATTGTAGCCACTATCTCAGAGAGAACTATGCGTCCATAATTTATATCCAGTTCTCTTGCTAGGGCAACTGCAAAGGTTTGCATTGGAATTGGAATTTGATGAAAATCTTTTTCGCGTGCCCGAAAACATCTTGTGATGGCCTCGAAAAAGTAATTCCATTCCACATGAAAGAATTGTTTTTGGATGTTTCCAGTGATCCGGCCAGTCGGAGGATAACATCCTATTTCTTCAAAGAATGTGAGGCGTTGTTCCGCTGTAGGTTCTGGATCATAAGCATCTTTGATCGGGAATCCCAGAACCCTGTTGACAATTTCTTCAGTCACCTCATATTCTTGACCCGCTAAGGTAAACCTGAAACCGTAGGGGGTAGTTTTGCTCCCAAAAGTAACCGCACTAGTCCATAATTGCTGTAAAGCATCATGTACTAGTGTAGGTTTAGCAGTAAAAGCATGGCTAGCCTTGGAGTACAAATTAAGAAATCGTACCCAAAACTTAAACCGCGGGAGTTGTTCACCAATTTCCGTAGAAATATTATAAAAATTGTTTTTAGCAAGTGAAAATTGGTGAGCCATTTTAATTAAATGTTTTTCTTTAAGAGATGTGAAATTTTTAATTTGAAAAACAAGTAATTTACGAATTAACAGTTTTATCCCTTTCAATTTATCGAGAATACCAAAAAGCAATCTGAAAAATTAAACTACGGAATATGAACAGTGGCCAATTACGAAATCTGAATATTCAATGAAGATGTATATTCGTGTGTATACCAGTGAAATCGTGTGTGTATATGGATGGAGAGTATGGAAATCGTGTTTTGAACAGTTACACAAACACTTGATGTTCGTGTGTATGTATATGCGCGTGTATATGAGTGGTTACAAAACACACCAACACAAAGATTAATGATAACACAGACAATAGTAGTCAAAAAATTGGCAGTATTTCGTGATTAGTATGAGTTTAATCACAAAAACACGGATTAGTGGTATGTAATTTGTGAAATCGCCTTGTTTTTGTGAAGCGGCTGCTGTAAAAATAAAATTAGGTAAAGTGAATGATGCATCGAGTTAGAGATGTATATATAGATGATTGTGAAATGACAAAAGTGTCCCTGTTAAAAAGAGTGAAAAACATCAAGTGCATACAGGGAAGACTTAAGTCGAACTCTATCTCTAACATCAAGTCGAACTTCGAGATGAAGTTCGAGATAGATGTTAACTCGAACAAATAAGCACTTAAACCAATTTTACAGCAAAGACTACAGGGAAATCCTATCTCGAACTTTATTGGTTTGTAGTAAACTTGGAAAATTCCCCTCCAGAAAAAGAAAATACAGGGAAATTCGAGATACGTTTCGAGTTAGAAATGTAACTCTATCTCGAACATCAAGTCGAAATTCGAGTTGAGTTTCGAGATAAAGACTAACTCGAAGTTATTCTCAATTCTTTCCAAAATATCCCCTTGAAGCAAAAACTACAGGGAAATTCGAGATACGTTTCGAGTGAGGAGTTTTGACTCGAAAAATTCCCTTTAAGCAACTGAGAACTCTATCCCGAACATCAAGTCGAAATTCGAGTTGAGTTTCGAGATAGAGACTAACTCGAAGTTATTCTCAATTCTTTTCAAAATATCCCCTTAATGGAAACCTCATCTCAACCTTCGAGATAAAGTTCGAGATAGACTTTATCTCGAATATTTTGAAGATAGAACTAGGCACACTGGTAACTCGAACTCGAACTCAAAGTCGATTTTCGAGATGAATTTCGAGATAGACAACTCGAAATTCTTCCCAGACTTAGAATTTTCAAAAAACTTCACTCTGGCAGCTTAAGTCGAAATTCAAGTCGAATTTCTAGATGAGTTTCGAGATAGAAACTAACTTTAATTTTGAAGATATTCAATTCTAAGGCCTCTAATTACATGAAAATCATAGGTAAATTCATCTAAAAATCATGCAAAATTTAGAATACTATGAATTTAACTCCCCCTATGATCATGCAATCTAACAATCATAAATTCAAAGATTTGTGCTATTAAAGACACTTAAAACACAATGAATTCATGTAAAATGACATTATATGCAACCTATAACAATCATTAATTAGGCATTTTAAAGTCTAAGCACATAATGATTGAGTAGCTTGCACAAACAAACATAAATCTGGATTTTACAGATAGGAGGCTTTACTAACTTGTGTTAAGCATTCCCAATTCACCAACCAATCTATTGAATGTTACTTCATCAAGAGGTTTGGTGAATATATCTGCAATTTGTTGCATTGTGGACACGAAATGTAGCTCCACAGTCCCCTCCTCGACATGTTCTCTTATGAAGTGATACCTGATGTCGATGTGCTTGGTTCTTGAGTGATCTACAGGATTGTTGGTTATGGCAATGGCACTTGTGTTGTCACACATAATTGTAATTTTCTTGTGCTCCATGCCATAATCCTTCAATTGGTTCCTCATCCACAATATTTGAGCTACACAGCTTCCAGCAGCAATGTACTCAGCTTCAGCAGTAGAAGTAGATACTGTATGTTGCTTTTTACTTTGCCAGGACACCAATCTCCTGCCAAGAAATTGACAAGCACCATATGTGCTTTTCCTATCAATCCTGCAACCTGCATAGTCTGAATCCGAATAGCCAATTAGATTAAAACCTGTATCTCTTGGGTACCAAATCCCTAGATTTGGTGTGCCCTTGAGATACCTAAAAATTCTCTTGACGGCTACGAGATGTGATTCTCTAGGATCCGCTTGGAACCTTGCACATAAACAAGTTACGAACATTATATCGGGTCTACTTGCAGTTAAATAGAGGAGTGAGCCAGTCATACCTCGATAGCTTGTGATGTCAACTGGTTTACCTGATTTGTCTTCATCAAGCTTCGTGGCTGTTGCCATGGGAGTCTTAGCTGCTGATGCATCTTCTAGATTGTACTTCTTGAGTAAATCTCTGACGTACTTGGATTGACAGATAAAGATACCATCTTTTCTCTGACTGATCTGTAATCCAAGGAAGAAGGACAGCTCTCCCATCATGCTCATCTCATATTTTTCCTGCATTAGCTTAGCAAATTTCTCGCACAAGCGCTCATTAGATGACCCAAAAATAATATCGTCCACATAGACTTGAACAAGTATTAAGTCATTCCTTACATTTTTATAGAACAATGTTTTATCAATTACTCCCTTAGTAAAACCATTTTCAATTAAGAATAAGGATAGGGTTTCATACCATCGCCTTGGGGATTGCTTGAGGCCATAGACAGATTTGAAGAGAAGATACACAAAATCTACATGTTCTGGATCAATGAAGCCAGGAGGCTATTCCAGATACACTTCTTCTTCTAACTCTCCGTTCAGGAAGGCACTTTTCAAATCCATCTGGAAAACCTTGAAGTTCTTATGTGCTGCAAATGCCAAGAACATCCTGACTGCCTCAAGTCTTGCAACCGGTGCATAGGTTTCATCATAATCAATTCTTTCTCGCTGAGAATAACCTTTTGCAACCAAACGAGCCTTGTTTCGTGTTACAAGTCCGTTTTCATCCAGTTTATTTCAGAATACCCACCTAGCTCCAATTACTGATATGTTCTTTGGTCGGGGTACCAGTTTCCAAACTTTCTGCCTTTCAAACTGATTGAGTTCCTCTTGCATTGCAATCACCCAATCAGCATCACCAAGAGCTTCTTCTATTTCTTTAGGTTCAAGCTTGGATAAGAACCCAGAATATAAGGAAATATTAGCCAGGTCAGCTCTTGCAGTTCTTCTAGTAATCACACCAGCATCTGGATCACCAATAATTAATTCAAACGGATGATCTCTATTCCATACCCGTTCTCCTGGAAATTGTCTTGATGATTCAGCTTGACTTTCTGAGTTGTGGTGCTGACTACTTTGATTATTCTCACTAACTCCCCCTGAGTTAGTGCCAGCTCCAACAGAACTACTGTCAACTCGTCTCGAGCCTTGAACAGTTGTCCTTGAGCTGCTATTTACTCCCCCTGAGTTATTGCCGGTTCGTACTGAAGAAGTCTCTTCTGATCTTGTAGAATTAGATTGTTCACTAGACTCAGGTTCTTCACGTACACTTGGAACATTTAATGGGACAACTAACTCAGGTTCATCTTCAAGTTCATCTAAGTCCAGATTCTGAAATTTTAGGGACTCAGGTTCACTAGAATCTCTAGAAATTGATGGGAGTTTGGTATCGTCGAATCTGACGTTGTAGCTTTCAGTCACTTTTCGATCATTCACTAAGAACACCCTATAAGCTGCCACCACATCTGTGGAGTAACCAACAAAGATTCCTTCACGAGCTTTTGTTGCAAACTTGCCTAGATTTTCATCATCTATAAGTACATAGCATTTTGCTCCAAAGACATGAAAGTATTTGATTGTTGGTCTTCTGTTGTTCATTAGCTCACATGGTGTCTTTTCTTTATCTTTTATGATCAAGGTTCTATTTTGAGTGTAACAAGCGGTACTCACTGCTTCGGCCCAGAAATACAAAGGAAGTTTTGAATCATACAACAAAGTTCTTGCTGCTTCAACCAAAGTTCTATTCTTCCTTTCAACTACTCCATTTTACTGTGGAGTTCTCGGGGCTGAATACTGACGACGTATTCCCTTAGAGAATACGTCATCCACGATTATCAATGCATATCTTTTCCTAGACAAAGATAGGACATTCACTGGGCCAAACAAATCCATATGAAGAAGTTGCAGAGGCTAAGTAATACTAGAAATTTCTTTGCTTTTATGCGATGCTCGCTTCGACTTTCCCATTTCACAAGCTTCACAGAGTCCTTTCGGAGCAAACTCCATTTGAGGTAGATCTCTCACCAATTCTCGTCTCGCGAGAGCATTCATCGTTTTGAAGTTTAAGTGAGATAGCTTTTTGTGCCATAACCAGCTTTCATCATCCGAGGCTTTGCTGTAGAAACAGGTGACCTCATTCTGATTAGCTGAATCCATGTCTGCAACAAAAAGATCTGCCTTTCGAACTCCTCTCAAAGCCAATGAGCCTTCCTTGATGTGAGTGATTGATACACCTTTCTTGTTGAAGACAATTTCGTAACCTTTGTCACAGAATTGACTGATGCTCAACAGATTGTGCTGTCATCAGTTTGCCATATCCCTTTGTCACACCTATGCTGTCATCTCCAAAGGTAACATAAGGGCCAGCCTTCATAACCAACTCTGTAAGCAGGGACTTGTTTCCAGTCATATGCCTCGATGCTCCACTGTCTAGCACCCATATAACTTTATTTCTATTCTACTTAACGCCCTTCAATGACAGATTGGTTAGACATTCTTCGGAACCCAACTTTGATTGGGCCCGGCTTTTCGATAAGATCGAGAATCAACAGATTTAACAACAGGAGATGCACTTTTCTTAACATTACTAGAGCTTTCGACTTTCTCCTTTCCTTTCTCAGACTTGACAGATTTGTCAGTCTTAGGAGAAGGTTTGTCACTCCTAACTTTAGGAGGACTGACAGTCTTGGCTCTCACATGCTTCTTTTTGATGTTTGAACTAGCAGCAGTATTTGAGCATGACTGGCTAGATGCATTCATTAAATTCAAAAAAGTTTGCATGACGTTAAAAGTGCATGGCATACAATTAGGTTGACCACACTGTGCATGATTCTGATGCAGATTATTCATTGTATGTGTGGTAGGCATGGCATGTGCAGCAGGAACATTTATGTTAGCTTTACATGCATAAGAAAGATGTTCAGTAGATTTACAGTGATAACATGCTTTCTTTATTCATTCAGCCTTAACCTCTTTTATGCCTTTTTCTTTCTTTCCTTGTTGTTTAACAGCCTTAGCTCCTAATCCTAGTCTAGATTCATCTCTAGGGAAATTGATTTTAACTTGTTTGATAGGAGTTATAGGTTGTGCTTTCTGGCGATCTTCCATCTCAATCTCATATCTAGCTATTAATTCAGTCTCTTCTTCTTCTATTCTAGGAACAAGGTGTTTGTAGATAGGTTTGACAGCTGATTTAAGAGGGATAGGAATTTCCTTTTTAAGGTCACTGAAACTAGTGTCGATAGGTCTCTTTCCTTCTTTCTTAGGAATGTCAGAATAATCAAGTCCTATACCTACTCCAGTTATCTTCTTAAATGTGTCATTATCTACATACACTTTACTAGCAGCTAGTTTGTAAGCTTCGCATTTAGTTTCTAACTCAGCTAGTTTGTCCCTAAGACATGCTTCTACTTCTTCCTTAAGGATGAGCTTGTGTTCCAAAGATTTAATAAAGTCTCTTAGGGAAGTATCTACAGTGCAAGCAGCCTCTAACTCTTCCACTTTTGCCTCAAGCATTCTGCTTTTGGCAACAAGTGTTTTCTGTTCCTTTTGAGAAGAGTCTAGGCTTTTGCACAACATATAGATCTCTTCACAAAGAGCCCCGTTCTGTTCCTTATAATCATCAATGGACATTTCTACTTTAAGGGTTAGAACTGGCACCTCTGGTTCCTCTGATGTCTCAGCCATGAGGGCAAAGTTTGCTAAATGAGTAACATCTTCCTCATCTGAATCATCCCAAGCTCTTCCTTCTGTCACTAACAAAGCTCTTTTTCCATGTCTTTCCTTCACCAGCGATTCATACTTGCTTTTGAGGGCTTCATATGTCTCTTTTGGATAAGTCTGTTTAGGCTTTTTGCAGTCGGTAGCAAAATGTCCAGCTTCACCACAGTTATAGCATTTGAACTTCATTTTGAAATCCAAAGGAGATTTGTAGCTGGTATTCTTGCCTTTTCCTTTGTAGCCTGACGAACTACCACCACCCCTAGCAGCCCGATAGTAAGATGAAGAATTTCTCTGTGGTCGGTTGCTCTTTCTGAATCTCATGTTGCTGAGCTTCCTTGCCATGTATGCCACGACACTATCGTCCATGTTGTCCAGCTCTTCTTGGGTGTAGTAGTCATCATCACTGTTAGATGTGCACTCGTCATCATTATCAACTTGATGTGGTGCATGTGATGATTTAGTCTTTTCTGCAACCATTGCCTTCTTAGACTCTTCCTCATCAGCAACTAATCCTGATGCAGTTTCTTTTCCTTTTGAATCATTGTCCCATGCTTGATCTTGAAGTGTTTCCAGCTCATAGGTCTTTAATATTCCATAATATTCTTCCAGAGAAGTTGTATGCAAATCTCTGGTTTCTCTTATTGCGTAGACCTTATGTTCAATGCTCTTTGGTTGGTTCCTCAGATATCTCGTATTAGTCTCAACCATGGGGAGAGTTACACCTCTCAGATTCAAATCCAATACCAACTGACTGAATCATAGATAGACGTCTGTTATGCCTTCTCCTTTTCGTATTCTGAAGGTGTCATACTCCATCTTGAGTATGAGTGTCTTGTTACTTCTAACCTCTGCAGATCCTTCCATGACAACTTCTATCTTGTCCCAAATCTTCTTTGCAGTAGTCAGACCTTTGACTATGATGAACATTTCGTGATCAAGAGATTCCATCAAGGTTTGTCGTACGGCAGTATCATAAGCTATTTGCTCCTTGTCAGCATCTGAAAACTCCGAGGCCTTTTTAGGCTCAGACCGAGGTGCTATAACCACCCCTCCTTCCGTATGCGCAGGAATAACCACCATTGGAACAAATTTACCCTTGTCAAGGACTTCCAGATATTCAAGGTTAACAGTCTCTAAATAGAGTCTCATTCTGAAAACCCATTCTTCATAGTGATCTCGGTTGAACATTGGGATCTTGAATGCATTTTTAGGAGCCATTTCAATTCTGGTCACTAAAAGTTTCTAAGTACCCAAGACTAGGCTATGTAGAATTTCTGCCTAAGTCGAAATTTCTCTAAGTAGAAATTTTTGCTCAAGTCGAACTTCACCAAGTAGAAGTTATCCAAGTCGAAATTCTATGTAGAAAATCTCAAGTAGAAATTCTATGTAGAACTTTTGTCCTTAGAACAATTTTGCTGCAGATCACTTTAATATTGAATAAACAATATTATATCTTTAACACCTTTTT
This sequence comes from Saposhnikovia divaricata, assembly GCA_036435485.1. NCBI lineage: Eukaryota > Viridiplantae > Streptophyta > Magnoliopsida > Apiales > Apiaceae > Saposhnikovia > Saposhnikovia divaricata. The sequence continues at coordinate 67,786,270 of CM071598.1, forward strand.
GACTTTTGAGGCTTTACTCACCTAACCCACGTGCTAGGTACTGAGTATGTTCTGATGTACTTTCGGCCGTGAATAATGCAAATCAAAAATCCAAAAACACCTTTTTAGTCTTTTACTATTTATCTGTTTGAAAAGGAGATCAAAAAGTTGTTGGGTCGTGTTCTATGATAAGAATAAATGATGAACACTCAAGAACACCAAATATCAAAGTACCCAGATTAATTCACAAAAATTAATTAAAATACACCCAAGCTAAATAATCACACCTGGAGTATTTAAATAATTTTTCGGATGAGTTTTCACTACAAACGAATTAAAGCTCACTTTTCCAGAATTTTAGAAAAGTAGATCTAGAAAATGAAAACTCATGATTCTTCTACTAAATAGGGATGGGAAAAAAATCCGATCCGACGGATACCCGATTCGAAATCCGATTTTTTATCCGATTCGAACCCGATTTTTTGGATTTGGATATGGATATGGATTTTAATTTTAAACCCGAAAGATTTTGGATATGGATATGGATTTCATGAAACCCGATCCGAAACCCGATCCGAAACCCGAAACCCGATCAAAACCCGAGCCGAACCCGAAACCCGAAAAATACCCAATTTTTATTTATTATATTTTATATATTATATATTATATATTATATATAAATGTATATTATAAATACATATTATACATATTGGGCTCTAATAAGACCACATTACCTTAGGCCCATTAGGGTTTAAAACCATTTTTAAACTTAGTTACTATATATTAAAAGCTTGACGTGTTAGTTGAGTCGTGGTATATATTAAAAGCTTGATGTGTTTGTTGAGTCGTGATACATGGATGATGATGTCGGTGGTGATAACAATAGAATACTACACTCTAATGGCTAGTTAGCACCCTGACTGAAGTGAATATTGATAAAATTAATATACATGTTGGATTACATATTTTAACTTACTTACACTATTTTTTTTTATTTTTTTGTTAAGCGACTTATTTACACTATTTTTAATTTTGAATACCCGAAAAAAACCCGATCCGATCCGAAACCCGACGGATTTGGATTTGGATATTGAGTTTTGGATCCAAAACCCGATACGATCCGAAACCCGAAACCCGAAAATATTTGGATTTGGATTTGGATTTTGCAAAACCCGAGCCGAACCCGACCCGTTCCCATCCCTACTACTAAACACAAGGATCTATGTTTTGTATGTTAAACATATAGCTCTGATACCAATTGTTAGGTCCAAATGTGTTGCAGAGGGGGGGTGAATACAACTTTTCAAATATGAGAAGCAATAAATACGATGCAATAAACGAACACACAGATTCAAGGAATATATGTCTTATATATAACTTGAAGTGGTTGCTACAACATTCATTACAAAATATAACAGAAATTCAGAGAGAAGTGAATGATACTAAGCTCTGTGAATACACTCTCTCTCTCTTTTACATGTGTTTCTCTCAAGAATTGCTCACTAATTAAAACATTACACAAGTACTTCTATTTATACTACATGTAATCTATGTCCTGTAGTCTTCAAAGACTAAGATATACATGGCCCAATGATGTCCACATAAATCTTGCCTTATCTTGAAAGCTTGGAAATCTGCCAATCAGAAGATGCCATGTGTCATGTTGAAGCTGCACTCTAAGTAGAACTTCTGCTTGAGAATTTCTACTTAGCCATCTCGAATTTCTAAGTAGAACTTCTACTTAGAAATATTCTACTTGGACATCTAGAATATTTAGTACTTAGAAAATATTCTGGTCTTCAACTTGAAACTTCAATGCACATCTTGAACTTGTGATATCTTCATGTCTTCTTTATTCTTCACCAAGCTATTGAACATGGATCTTTATTACTGACATAAACTTGCTATCAATGTCCTGACACTTGATGCACTGGTCTGGTTCATAAGTGACTAGTCTTGATAGTGTTTTTGCTTCTTGAATAAATTACCATATTCACTTAGTAACGTGGCTTTCCAATGTTCGCTTTCCTTCTTGTTCACTTAAAATCAATTTGTCTTGTTGATACTGATAGTTATGATCTTGATTCTCTATTTCTCAAATCACTGAGGCATGAACAACTTTGACTTGAACTTCTCTCAATGATTTCTTCTCGGCTTGATCATAGTTAACATGTTCAATTGTATCAATTACCTTGTCTTCATTTAGTGTTGATTTCTTGTGGCTTCTTGTTCTTGATTGTCTTCTGGTTAAGTATCTTTTCCTTTAATTGAGTTACATTAGTTATAGTGTTACAAGTTTACACACTCTGCCTTTCAGTTTCACTAACAGTTGCAGTTACCTCAGGTTCATTTGGTTTACTTCTTTTAGAATGAGGTAGAGCTGCTGATGTAACTAACTCCTTATGTGGCGCTGCTGAGGCACTATCTCCCTCAAAAGTGTTGATGGCTGGTCGTTTAAGTGACAATTTATGTGTAGGAGTTTGTTGTGTTTGCATTTGTAGAATGGGCTCTTCGACCTGTGTTAGAGTCGGTGGTATTTCCTGATCTTGGTCGGGTAAGATGGCCACTAGGGGCTGTAGAAACTGTATTTCCTGTGACACAACAGGGAATACAGAGGTTGGAATAGCAGGGATTGAAATATTACCTTGTCGTATACCTGCTCTCACTGGTCTTGGTAACAACGGAAGTGGGACAGTCTTTAGATATTCAGTTAGGACTGTAGGCACATCCGTATAGTTCTTTTTGCTTATGTAATTAATTACATTCGTCTTCATGTAAGAACATTCCACCTTTTGACCATTTTCCAAGCGTACCCTGTTTTCATCATTCAAAAAATAATTTAATATTAGCTGTAGAAACCTTGGATATAGACATTTGACATTTTGAGTCCGAACATCTCTTGTTCCCAAGTGTTTCATCTTTAAAATGATTTGACCAAGCACTATTTTTCCAAAATTAATCCTCAAATTATTGGCGACCGCATACCCTATTTTTTGAATAAATTCATGTATTCGATCTTGATTTGTTCTATCTGAGGAAAAAACATGGTTAAGAGTGTGAAAGAAGAAATTCCAGTACTGGGTTAGAAACATTCAAGAAAGATTACTTTTTGCACAGTATCACGCAAGTATACGTGGTCACAAGTAATATAATTCAAGTTCGTTCCACAGAGATCTGGTTAAGTTTCTATTTAGTCATTCACCTATTCAACAATGTATGGTTTTAATTCACTGCTAAGACGAATCACAAATTGGGGTTTTAATTAACTAAATTAACTAAGATGCAAATTATCAACTAAGAATGAACAAATAACGAGAATTAAACTGAATTACTTATATGAGAATAAACATGGGACTCTAACTTCATTATCTACTTCACTTAGAGTTGATGCCTTTAATCAATACATGTGATGGTTTTAATATCTGATCAGACAACACGAAACAAGTATAGGTTACCTCTCGGTATACGAACACCAAATTAATCATACATCCACAAAAGAGATAGAAGATGAATAGACGCCAATTATGTTTAGACCCTATATCTCTATAAGATTTGAAAACATAATTGTTTAAGCACAAGTCATCCAAATAGATCACATAGGGCAGCATAATATCTCTATTTACACCACAAATCATGATGTTAAAACATCAACCTATCCTATGCTAGCATGGCAAGTTCTAAATCTCAAGATCCACTCTCGTTTCACAAAAGATTAACAAATTAGATGTTCGCGACGCATCTAAATACATGAATCACACCATACGAGGATATCAAGAATTCACCACACATAAATCTTTAAAGCAATCAAACTACTAAGCTACATAGATAATTCCGTTAGAATCCCATGACAACGATTAGTTCATAATTGAACTTCTCGTCACCATGGGAATTGATGAAAACATGATATAAAACAAAGTATGAAAGAAAGAAGTAGTAATATTAATAAAACAAAGAGTTGAGAAAACAAATCTAGAATCCAGAATAGCGCCTAAGAAAAGAATACAAAAGATGAAGTAGATCTAGATCCGTTGCTTGTCACGAGCGTTGAACCTTTCTCTCCTTTTCTCCCTTGCGATTCTAAGTTATGATTTGTAACGATACAATTTACAAAGGTAGGATGTGTGACACCCCCCAAATCCGGGGTCAGAAGATTGGGTCGTCACGAGAAAATCCTCAAAATAAAACATTTGTTTTAATAATAATCATTCACTTGCGATTGACCAACACTGGAAATATAACATCTGTGACCCCAAACATACCAAGATCTTTTAAGGTTATAGGGCTAGAAACAAGAATCCAAATTCCATTAAGTAAAAAGTATTCATTCTTTACAACATTCTCTTTGATCAAATCTTAAATCACTGGTGTAACTTCGATAAGAAGTACGCCAGGCCAACTAGGCTAGTACATAATAATAATAAATATTAGAACTCAATCATATAAAATAGATCTTACACTAAATCCAGACATCCTGAGCCAAGTCATCTTCGAAATAGCATCACGCTTCTTCTCTTTCTGAACTGTGTGGATAAGTCTTGCCAAACTACCTTACTGAAATGTTAGAATTTACAACAGCAAGTATGAGCGAAAGAAATGCTCAGCAAGCGTATAAAAATTTTGATATAAAACCAGGATAAGTGGGGCATAAAATCAACTGAAATGTAAAACAGTTTATAGAGAAAACTGAATCAACAACTGTGATATAATTCGAACCATAACTGAAATCATTTGGCATGTCATAAAAAATGAATCACCTGCCAACTCACAATATATAATAGCCATTCGGGCGATATGGATTGGATATACATAACTGAAACACCATTGCCCCCTGATCAGGTTCAAAAGCAATGGGACCTTTTATACTCCACTGGTACAGCTATACCCGTGTGTATAATCCGGATTTCATGAGGGTACCAAAATAGGCAAGTAATGTTAGCCTATAGGAAGATGGAATGGTTACCATATCCTCCTTAAATATTGCTGGACCATGAAATCATCATGGCCTCCTACGCTTTACCATTTGCCAATCCAATAGAGCAATTTCCGAATTCAACAGGAAATGCTTAGTTTCACATACAGTTCACATCCCTATTATTTACTACGATAATAAGGATATGAAGAGTTTATCATAAAGAAATTTTCACATCAAGTGACTTTGTTCGCAAAAATATTTAGGAATCACAAATAGCTCTGAACAATAGCTATTCGTCATGATACGAATCAATGAAACATAAAATAAAAGTGTTTAAGATGATCAAGGGAGAAAATACTTGCCTCTGGTCCTTAACTATTACGTACGCCGAGGTAATACAACTATCTTTTTCTTCTATCTCACGTCATCATGTCCTCTGTTTTAATCATTCGTTGGTTTGACGCTCTTGCGATTGCCACGAGTCTGATCCGTCGACATCGAGCCCACACGTCTACTTCAAAATCTCTATCGGGGGGAAAATAATTGGAAATGTCCCCTTTGAACATAGACGTTTTCCCGGTGTTAAAACACCTCACAAGTAAACCAACAATTCCACAAACAATACTGCAATCATCTCCACATTTTCCATCATCTACTTATCTCCGCTGACAAACATGATCGATTTGGATCCCGGAATCACAGTCAAAAAGTGGTTTGATTCTGAAGAACACCAGGAACACAATTTTCAGAATTTTCAGAAAATAAAAATCAAAAATCTGATTTTTGATTAATTTTTGATAATTAATAATAAAAATCTGCTATTTATATTAATCTGAAAATTAATACCCCAAAAATATTTTTAGCCCCTAATTAAAATTATTAAGCCTTAAAAATAATTTTTATGGGATAAAAATGTAAAATTTTTATTTTTAAACAAATATAATATAAATGCCAAAATTTCCCAAAAATTATGAATTTTACAAAAATTACAAAATAATGCATTTTTAAATATCCTATCATTATATAAAAATAATTTTATCAAAAACAAGGTCTCGAATTCAGTACATGAGCTGGATCCGGAAATTAAAATGCGAAATAATTGCATTCTAAAAATATAAAAATTACAGAAAAATAGAATAAAATATTCTATGCTACACAGAAGTCACATAACACGTACGGGATGATTTTCCTATTTAATAAAAATCATAACACGTTTAAATGCATTAAAAATAAACTAACACACAGTAAATTAAACTAAAAATATATTTTAATATAATAAATTACACATAATTTTCCCTGATTGATCAAAAATATAAAATACAAAATTTTCAAATATTTTCATAATGCACCCAAATATTAATGGGGCACGGATAAGATATTGGGTAAAATTTTAGTACGAGAAAAATATAGTTTTGATCCTTAAAATTCTAAAATAATCTCAAGTTACCAAAAATGTGAAAATACAAAATTTTAAACATTTTAATAATTTATACAAACAAAACTTTTGTACACGGGTAGAATATCGGGTATAATTTTTGTGCCAATAAAATACCAACTCGATCCATAAAATTTTAAAACAAACTCAATTTATCACTATTGATAAAAATATAAATTTTTAATAAAATAAACATTTTTACTAACACAGACAGTACCAAATACAGTCTACCCGAATAACCTATTAACAATTAAACACATAACTGCATTCAAATTAAAATTAAATATTCACAATCTTATTATTCCTTTACGGAAAACCAATAAAATATTTAAGTAATAATAATAATAAATCCGGAAAAATCGGGGTTGTTACAGGATGTGTTTATATAGCCCTAAATATCTTTCCAAGCAAGAAAAATACCCTACAATACAATTATAATTCGAATAAACTACCAAAAATACAATTAGAATTCGAATAGGGCAAAACAGGAATTTTTTTTAGCAATTTTCTGGCCGCGCGCTCGCTGCCTGCGCTCCCACAGCGCTGCCAGCGCTTTCTTCTCTGTCCTGGACTGCTCTAGCGCGCTGCCTGCGCCCTGCAAGCGCTGCCAGCGCTCTACTTGCTATCAGGTTGATTTTTCTGCCTTAATTTCTTCGTTTCTTCACAGTTTTCTTCCGTTCTTTTTGAAATTGCTTCCGTAGTCAATTATCTTTTCTTGGAATCTTCGTAAGATCTTAAAGCTTGACTCCATACTTCATTCCATTGCACAAATCAACTCCAAATTTGACGGAAATGTTAACCCTAATCGACATTCTACAAACCTGCACATTTAAATAAAACACATCAAAACTACAACAAACTTGAGGCCAAGTGAATCAATTCAAGCCGATATGGAACGCTCTGAATGGATATAAAATCCATTTATCAATTACCAGTATTGAAATTGCCATCTTGGTACCTTATAAAATGAAATAACATTTCAGTATGTTCAGGTGTAGGATCAGAAACAAGATTTTCCATAGGAAAATGAAGAATTCGACTAACATCTCGTTCAGTGACCCTAATCGACCTACCAAATAGTCGATATGTGATTGCACACCCTTCCTGTCCAGAAGTGTTAACTGCACTTCAATATAGTTCACGCAATGCATCAAGGTTAAGCTGCACTGGTGTAACTAAATCATAGCGCATTAATGAATGTTCATTCAGAAATTGTGTCCAAGTTTGAAATTGCTCATCAAGAATGGTTTCGATTTGCTGAATGGAAATAGGATTAACTTTAGCAATTAAAAAGCTTCCCTGCAAAGCCATTTTTAAAACTTTGAGGAAATTCAACAACAAGGGTTAGTTTTTATAAAGGATGATGCGTATAACACGAATATGAAATCCGCTCTAAAAACCACCAGCTAGAATGTGAGATCACATCCGGTCAAATCTTGAAATTTTCAGCAATTGTGTGTATATGCTCTGTATATCTGAAAAATGATGATGTTAAACACAAACAAAAATTCATCATTTATAAGGTTTCAAGGACTAGTGGGTTAGGTGAGAGCGTGACAGGTTATGTTTGAAAAATTACAATAATTTCTCACCTAAACAACCTACTTAGCCAAAAAAAATCTTGTCACCGAAACCTGTCAGCCGAAAAAACATCTTATCACCGAAACCTATCAGCCTTTGTACACACACATATACATACTTATTATTTCTAATTATTGTGGATTCAAAATAACCAATCAATAATACAAGAATTATTCCACAATAATCAGACAAACTTATAATTAAATAGACATAAAATTAACAAAGTATCATTAACTGATATATGTCAATAAAATATTTATTTAATTATGCTACAATTGACACAATTATTTACTCACTAATTACCATAAAATATAGCATTTATAAGCATGGTAATTAATATAGAGATAACTGTAATATGAGGACTGGATGCAAATAAATTCACAAATCCTAAACATATGGACATTTAAAATAGATGTGAACTTATAACAAATTGCAGTTATTGATTATCCAAAATTAATTAGACAGATTTAACATCCCAAGTTCTCCAACTAACCTGGAGAAAGTGGATTCATCCAGTGGTTTATTAAAGATATCTGCAATTTGTTGATCTGTGGGAACAAAATATAATACCACTGTTCCATTCATGACATGCTCTCGTAAGAAATGATACCTGATATCAATGTGCTTAGTCCTGGTATGTTGAACTATATTGTTGGAAATGGCAATGGCACTCGTGTTGTCATATAGAATTGGAATTTTGTCCAACATGAGTCCATAATCCTGAAGTTGATTCCTCATCCACAGGATCTGAGCACAACAACTACCTGCCGCAATGTATTCTGCTTCGGCTGTCGAGGTAGATACTGAGTGTTGCTTCTTGCTGTACCAAGATACCAACCTTCTTCCTAGAAACTGACAGCTTCCAGAAGTACTTTTCCGATCAATCTTACAACCTGCGAAGTTAGAATCTGTATAGCCAACTATGTCAAAACCTGTACCTTTAGGGTACCACATCCCAAGATTGGGGATTCCCTTAAGGTATCTGAAAATACGTTTAACAGCTATAAGATGTGACTCTTTAGGGTCAGCCTGGAATCTAGCACATAAACAAGTTGCGAACATAATATCTGGTCTACTAGCAGTTAAGTACAAGAGAGAGCCGATCATACCTCGATACTTCGTGATGTCAACTGACTTACCAGATTTGTCTTGATCAAGCTTGACAGCAGTTGGCATCGGGGTCTTGGCAGTAGCTGCTTCTTCCATCCCATACTTCTTCAGAAGATCCTTTATGTATTTTGATTGGCAGATAAAAATACCATCAGGCTTCTGAACAACTTGAAGTCCAAGGAAGAAGAACAACTCACCCATCATGCTCATCTCGTACTTACTCTGCATTAGCTTAGCAAATCTCTTGCATAGCAAATCATTAGTAGAACCAAATATTATATCATCCACATATACTTGCACCAGAATTATATTGTTTTTATGCTTTTTATGAAAGAGAGTTTTGTCGATGATACATCTTGTAAAACCATTTTCAAGTAAGAACTTGGAGAGAGTATCATACCATGTTCGAGGGGCTTGCTTGAGACCATAGAGAGCTTTAAAGAGAAAGTACACAAAACCTTCAAATTCCTTGTCTTCGAACCCAGGGGGTTGTTCAACATAGACTTCTTCTTCTAGATCTCCGTTCAAAAATGCACTCTTCACATCCATCTGAAAAACATTACAGTTGGAGTGTACAACAAATACTAAGAACATCATGATTACTTCAAGCCTTGCAACTGGAGCATAGGTTTCATCATAGTCAAATCCCTCTTCTGGAGAGTAACCCTTTGCTACCAATCGAGCCTTGTTCCTCGTAACAATACCATTTTCATCCAGTTTATTCCTAAACACCCATCTAGTACCAATTATAGATTTATCTTTTGGTCTTGGCACTAACTTCCATACTTTCTGCCTTTCGAACTGATTGAGTTCTTCCTACATTGCAGTTACCCAATCTGGATCATCTAGAGCTTCATCAACCTTTCTAGGTTCAATTTGAGATAAAAATTCTGCAAAATTGCATTCATTCTGTGTTGCTCTTCTAGTCTGTACACCCGCACCAATGATCTGTTCAAAGGGATGCGCTCTACTCCATACCCTTTGTCTCGGCAGATTTGATCTTGATGATTCCCCAAGTTCATAATTGTGTTGAGTGTGGTGACTAGTAGATCCAAAATTATTGTTTGCTCCCCCTGAGCTGTTGCTTTCTGAGTTTGATGAATCAGAGTTTAATGAATCATTAGCAATAGATGCATTCTTTGATGTTTCTTCACTTGATTGGGGTTCATTTTCATCGTTCAATTGCTCCCCCTCAACATGTGCTGCAGTCTGATCTACTTGTATAGATTGAACAATATTGTCTGAAAGAGTATCAGAATTTTGTAGATCAACATTTATTTCTTCATTCTCAAATCTCAGCTGGTCATGTTCATCAAAATCTTCAAGTCCTGTTATCTTCTTATCATCAAAAGGCACATTGATAGATTCCATGACCACTTTTGTTCTCAGATTTAGACTCTGAATGCTTTTGTGGATAGTGGGTATCCAACAAAGATTCCTTCATCAACTTTTAAATCAAATTTGGAAAGATGTTCTAGATGAGTCTTAAGAACAAAACACTTACATCCAAACACATGAAAGTACTTCAGGTTCGACTTCTTGTTTTTCACCATCTCATATGGTGTTTTACCATGCTTGTTTATGAGTGTAGCATTCTGTGTGAAATAAGCAGCTTGCACAGCTTCAGCCCAGAAGTAAGTTGGTAGCTTTGCTTCATCAAGCATGGTCCTTGCAGCTTCTATGAGAGTCCTGTTCTTTCTCTCTACTACTCCATTTTGTTGTGGAGTTCCAGGTGCAGAGAATTCTTGCTTTATTTCATTTTCTTTACAAAATTCTTCCATGGCTACATTCTTGAACTCAGTGCCATTATCACTCCTTATGATTTCACTGTATGCTTAGATCCTTTATCCATTTGTCTGACATGCTCTGTTAAGATTGATGCAGTTTATTCTTTCTTATGCATGAAATACACCCATGTATATCTGGTGTATTCATCAACAATAACCAAAGCATATTTTTTCTTTCCAATAGACATTATACTTACTGGACCAAATAAATCAACATGCAATAAGTGATATGGCTCAAGAATTGAGAATTCAGTCTTACTTTTGAATGAAGTTTTCCGTTGTTTTGCCTTCTGACATGAGTCACATAGGCCATCTGGAGTAAAAAACTAATTTGGGCAATCCTCTCACAAGATTTTTCTTCACTAGCTCATTAATGCTGTTGAAATTCAGATGAGAAAGTCTCTTGTGCCAATCCCAACTTTCTTCAATTGATGCTCTACTCAGTAGATAAATTGCAGAGCCATCAGAGTTTGTTGAAAGCTTGGCTTCATAAATTTTACCATGCCTGTATCCCTTCAGAACAATTTTGCCTGTAGATTTGATTATAACTTCACAGTGTTCTTCAAAGAAATCCACATGATAACCTCTGTCACATATTTGACTCACACTTAGCAGATTATGTTTGAGTCCTGAGACTAGAGCTACAGCTTCAATAATGACATTCCCAAGATTGATATTGCCATATCCTAGAGTCCTTCCTATGTTGCCATCTCCATAAGAAACACTTGGGCCAGCTTTCTTCACAAATTCTGATAGCATGGCTTTATTTCCAGTCATGTGTCCTGAGCATCCACTGTCCAGAACAAGGATATTTTTCCTGTTACCCTGCAATCACAAAAACCACTAATGATTAGTTTTAAGGACCCAGACTTGCTTGGATCCTTTGGCCTTATTAAGTCTGTTAGCTTTTGCAACAGAAGTCTTATCAGAGTTTGTGCTAACATACTTTTTATCAGAATTTATACATGTAGAATCAATCTTGAATTTATTCAAAGAGGGTTTAAGTTCATAATAATCATAATACAAATTATGATACTCTTTTCATGTATAAATAGAATTCCAAATACTGCCATAGTGAAAACAAGGATTCTGTGGCTTAAACCTAATCGAACCACTCTTAACTCCTGACTTAGGAGGTATAGAGTTTATATTTTTATTCTTCCTACAAAAAGTAGGAAGATGGTTAGGATTTCCACAGTTGTGACATTTCTTCCTAGGAGCATTGGGAATAGGCATATAGTTATTGCTTTTATTGATGCCTACCTTTCCATTTCTGTTTTTTTAGGTTCTTTTACATTGTTCACTCCTTTTATCTCCTTCAGCTTGTGTTTAAGCTATTTCTGAGACATTAAGTCAATATTTACTGATTTGACTTCATCCTGTTTTGGTTTGTCAGATTTTGGTACAAACCTCACAGGATTAGTTTTGGGCTTTGCAGCCCTTTCAGTAAATACAGGTTTACAAGGTCTCAGCTTCTAGGTTGGCAGTTTTCTTTTTATTAGTGTAACCTAGACCTTGTTTCCAACAACCATTCTCTAAGATACTCTGAGTACTTTTACCAGAGTTAGTCCAAGTTTTAATAATGTTTCTTTCTTTAGCAAGTTCAGATTCAAGATAAGCATGTTTTTTCAATAATTCAATTTTCACAATAATAGCATCATCTCTCTCTTTCTGAATTTTTAACATCTAGACTAATTCTAATTCTAGATAGTCATTTCTCTTTCTAAGGTCTAGACTTTCAGATTTTATTCTTTCATTTTCTAAAGTCTGATCTCTGTAGCTAACATGCAAGTTTTTAAGAAAGAGTCTTAACTCAGATATATCAGTAGTATCAAAAGCTAGAGTAGAGTGAGGTACCTTGGTCTCAGTAGCTTCAGAGATAATATCAGCATTTGCCATTAAGGCATAGTTCACCTCATCTTCAGAGTCTGAAGTGTCAGTCCAGTCCTTCTTCTTTGTGATGTAAGCTTGACCTTTATCAGCTTTGGCTTTCTTGCACTCAGGTGCAAAATGTCCTTTCTCACCACAATTATAGCATTTGATCTTGGACTTGTCCACTTTCCCAGACCTGCCTTCCTTTCCCTCAGCTTTTCTGAAATTCTTTTTTTTGGAATTTGAATCTCTTCGTGTGAACTTCTTTCCTTTCCTGAAGTTCTTGTAAGCCATATTCTTGAAGCTTTTTACCATCAGGGCTGCAAGTTGTATCATCTCAGCATCACTGCCATCATCATCAGAGTCTTTGTGATTGTCAGAGTTTGAATCATCAACAGATTTTGATGACTCAGTATCAGACTTTGTAATAAGAGCCTTTCCATTGGATTGACTTTTTTTCACAGTAACTTCTTTAGAAGCTTTCTCCTCAGCTTTAAGAGCAATTGACTTGGGCTTGCCTCCATGCCTCTTGCTTCTTTGTTCCATCTCAAGCTCATGAGTCTTGAGCATTCCATAGATTTCATCAAGAGACATGTCTTCCAGATCATAATTGTCTCTGATGGTAGTGGCCTTTAAATCCCACTTCTCAGGAAGAGCCAACAAGAATTTCATATTAGAGTCTTCAAGATTATACTCCTTATCTACCAGTGACAAATCATTCAGCAATTTCAGGAATCTATCATATATATCTGTTAATGACTCATCAGACGTCGAGTCAAAGTGCTCGTACTCCTGTGTGTGTATTTTTCTCTTGTTCTTCTTGATGGCTTTGGTTCCTTGACATCTGACTTCCAAAGCATCCTTAATCTCGTTAGCAGTTTTGCATCCAATGACCCTGTTAGACATAACATTGTCAAGAGCGCTATGTAATAAATGCCTTACCTTGGTATCCTTGCTAATAGAGGAAATATCTTCAGGAGTGTAGTCTTTCTTCTCCTTTGGAATCGTTTTCTGTTCCTCTTTATCAACTGCAACAGACAATTTGGTCAGCTTATGTGGACCATCATGGATTCTGTCTAAGTACTCTGGATCTGTAGCCTCCAGAAACATTTCCATCTTCACCTTCCATATGGGATATTCTGATGCCCTGAGTATTGGAACTCTGATTGATTCATATCTTGTTGTTGTTGGAGTTTGTGTTTTCTCTGTCATGATTGTATAGCTTTTAGGATCTTAACTGTTGTATAATAACAGAGTGGCTCTGATGCCAATTGTTAGGTCCGGAATAACGTAGAAGGGGGGTTGAATGCGTTATTCTAAAAATATTTCGATTTTTGATGTGGATATGAGATCAAAAATACTGAATCGAAATAACACAACTGTTTGGGAAATATCTTTGAATAGATAAAACCCGGAGGTTTGCTACACAATCTAATCCTATGGATCAGCTACAAAATCAAACACTCCTAGGATAGTTTAGGCACGAGGACCTTCTACCCGACACTTCCTGAAAGCGGGCTAAGCCGGCTTTCCTACTAGATGGACTGTCTAGCTGTTAGTCACAGAGGCATGCCTGAATACATCTAATAACAAGCCTAAGTATGTGTAATGCTATGCATTACCTACATGACCTCTTAACTGAGGGAACCTCTAGTTGTAGAGTTTCTATTTGTTCTATACTTGTAATAGGCATCAAATTCTAGTTGTGTTACTGTACTTATAAAGTCAAGAATAATGCTTGAAAGAAGTTCCAAGGTTCATGCCTCAAGCAAGGAGATAAAGACTGCCAAATAATCATAGTTGGGATTTGAAGAAAAGAAGAATTTGCCTAAGTACCAATTCGAGAAGTACATTTGTCTATTCAAGAAGTCTAGCATTCGAGAAGTCAGAGATTCGATATCTCTGAATACACTGTTCGATATCTCATTCGATATCTCAGAGAGTCGATATGTCTATTACTCTATTCGAGAACTCATGGAGTCAACAAGTCAAAGCATCATTCGAGTTCTCTAAGAGTTAACAAGTCAATGATCTATTCGATATCTCAAGGACTAAAGAAGCTATTCGACATCTCAGGGATTCGATATGTCAAAATGCTCTATTCGATATCTCAAGGAGTCCCAGAGAAAAGAGCTATTCGAGAAGTGATTCGATATGTCAATATAACACTATTCGAGAACTCAGAGTTATCGATTAAGTCAATTCGAGTTCTCGAATCAATCACTTAGCCACTTCTCGAATACATTCTTGGAGACAAAATACTGAAGAATTGTACAAGTCAGAAACCTGCAACAAGCCAAGACGCTTTATTTGACTATGTACTATAAAGCGTATTGGAAAGCCTACAAAGAAGCTTGGAGAGATAAGACAAAGGGACAAGGAGCTAAAGAAGTGGATCTGAACAGGTTTTGCAAAGTTAAATCTGTAGACGTTTGGACTCTTACTCAAATAAGATAGACATACTGGAAAGTAGTTTGTTTTACCTACCTTATTTGTAGTAAGTAGGTGTATCCATGTCTATAAGGATACAGCCTCACTTCCTTAGCAGAAAAGTTTTTCAAGATACATCACAAGAAATATCTCTCTAAGAAAAACGAAGCTGAGAATACTACCATTTGTATTCACAGATTGTAGCAAAATCTTTATCTAATAAAATATTAGATTAAAGTGATATTGTGTTGTGTTTGTCTTTGTTATCTGCACTTACATATCTCACACACTAAACACATATCTTGTTGCAAAGATTCAAGAACAAAGAAAAGTTCAAGAATCCATTCACCCCCCCTCTGTATTCTTTTACTATATTCAATACTCAACAAGTGGTATCAGAGCAGGCTGTTTAATCTAAACAGAAAACGATCATGAGTTCGAATACACCAAAGACTACAGGTACGGTGAAGGTCCCCAAGTTCGACAAAGAGAATTACAACCTCTGGAAAATAAAAATGATGTTGTTCATCAAAGCTGCCAATCCTCTCTACCCTGACATCCTCAAGAATGGTCCATTTGTACCATAACAAGAAATTGCTGAATCCACAATGGGCACAATAGTCATTCCTAGATCATATGTTGCAAAAGAGCCATCCAAATGGACTGACTCAGAGAAGGAAAAGGTTGCCCTAGATAGTCATCTCATGTTACTGATCATAGACTCCATGGATATGTCGATGTTTGCCAACATAGCATCATGCACATCAGCCAAGGACATGTGGAACCACATCGAGGTGTTATGTGAAGGGATAGAGGAGGTAAGAGAAAATAGGAAACAGATATTGGTCACACAGTATGAAGCTTTCATGGCACAGTCCAAAGAAAGTATTACTGATATGTTTGAGAGATTTCACAAGCTGGTGACTGAGCTTCAAATGAATGGGAAGGTTTACAGCACTAAGGAATTAAACATGAAGTTTCTACTATCTGCACCAAACCATCTAGAGCAAAGGGTCATATCTCTAAGAGAAAGAGATTTGAACAAAGTCACATATGATGTGCTCTATGGGGTTTTAAAAACTCATGAGCTTGAGTTGCTTCAGAAGAGGGCTATCCAAGCCAACCAAGGCAGAATGATAAACACATCCTGTGCCTTGATTGTCAACAAATCTGTTCAAGACCTGGAAGCATCTACAAGTCAACTGAGAATAGAAGAGATAGTAGATGATGAAGAGACTGAAGAACAAGTGACTGAACCTGTTGATGAAAAGGAAGAAGATGAGTTCTATACTCTTGAAGAGTTGGATGCCATGGAAAACACTTCATATGCTTTTATGGCTAGAAAATTCCCAAACATCAGATTTAAGAGGAATCAGCCCTTCAAGTCTAGATCTCAAAATCATTCATTCAACAAGAGCAAGGCACCTGTGAAAGGAAACAAAAACAAATTCAAAACCAGCTATGTGGATAGGTCATCTGTGAGATGTTATAGATGCAATGACCTAGGGCATTTTGCCAGTGAATGCAAGAAGCCTAAGAAGAAGGATAAGGAGTTTCATGAGCTTGAAGCTAAGTATGAGGCTCTGCTAAAGAAGCATGCACCAGGTAAGGCCTACATAGCTGAAGGGAAGTGTTGGGATGATTATGATAGTGATGAAGAAGAACAAGAATTCTGCAACTATGCCTTGATGGCCAACTCCAAGGAAGAACCATCTGAATCAGACTCTCAGGTACCATCCCTCACTACTATAGACATGTCTGTTTCTGAATACAAATCTATGGTTGAACAACTATCTGTTGAGATGTTTAATATTCATACTAGTATGACTGCTGCTAATGAAGAGATTGCTAAACTATCTACTAGGAATGAACTGTTAAACAAAAGAAATGAGGAACTAGAACTAACTGCTATGCAAATAGAAAACCTTAAACAAGAAATTGAATATCTAAATAATAAGGTTCTATGTGCTAGTCAAGTAGAGAAAGCTCTTAGGGATGAACTAGCTGAAAATGAATTTAAATTGAAAACATTCAAGAATTCCTCTAGTCTATTGCAGTCCTACCATGAGAAAAATCTAGCTAGACCTAAGGCTGCCATTGGACTTGATTATGACACTCTCAAGTAGAGGAAAGGCTATACAGTCATTGAAGATGACATTGTTGTTCAAGAGGAAGTGCCTCAGGTTTTGAAAAAGGCTGAGACCCCAATATTTAAAACACCAACACTTGAGATTGATGAGGATGCCTTACTCATTAAGCAAATGTTGGATGATGAAGATAAGGCACAATCAAATGAACAACAAGCATCCTCTAAGAGTGAGAATGTCAAAACTAAAGCCAAGGAGTCAGTAGGAGGTAGACCTAGACTTGAGAAATTCGTGAAGTTTGTTTTAGCTGGGAATAATGAGTTTGAGAAGAAAGTGGCTAAAAAGAAACAAAACAGGAATGGCAAATTATGGATTAACAAGGACAACAATTATGCTTATGTGCCAAATGCCCCTAGGAAAGTTTGTCAAAATTGTTTTAGCACTAATCATTTAACTCATGCATGCAAGAAACCATCTGGTAGTGTTGCTAAACCATTCTATGATTGCTCTGTGCCTTTAAGACGTAGAGACTCTCCTTTCTGTGATAAATTTGATTGTATGCCATGCAACATGAATGTAATGACTAGTTGCTTTAATTTGATAAGACAATTCATGGAAGGTTGCATCAGTCACAATGTTCACACACACTACACAAGAACAAAGTCTTCAAGTCCTCCTAAAGTTAGGAAGGTGCCTCTGTCACCTAAGTCTAAGAACCCTGATTCTAAAACTTCTAACAGTGACGAGAAGACTAACATCAAGAAAAGTGATAAGCATGTTGTTTATGTTAAAACTGTTGCTAAGCCACATAGACCCAAACTTGTTTGGGTACCAAATGAGAAGTAATACCTTTGTGTTTGCAGGGCAAAGAAAGTGAAAGAAAGGTCATGTGGATTTTGGACAGTGGATGCTCAAACCATATGACTGGTGATATGGCCCTGCTATCACAGTATGAGGAGAAGACTGGCCCAATGGTTGCTTTTGGAGATGACAGCATTGGCAACACACTGGGATATGGAAAGTTGGAAATTGGAAATGTCATCATTGAAAATGTAGCACTGGTCAAGGGACTCAAGCACAATCTACTGAGTGTTGGTCAATTTACTGACAGAGGCTTCAAAGTGAATTTTGACAAAGATGAATGTTTGATCACCCACAAAAAGACTGGTGACTTTGCTCTATCTGGAGTAAGGAAAGGAAGCCTGTTTGTAGCCAATATGAACTCTGCAAACAAGGACAAAATCTGTTGCTTTTACTCAGAAGCATCAAATGAAGATAGTTGGCTGTGGCATAAGAAGCTATCACACTTGAACTTCAAAGGCATTAATTCTCTAGTCAAAAGAGAGCTAGTAAGAGGCATGCCCACACTTGAATTCTGTCAAGAAGGAGTGTGTGAGGCTTGTCAAAAGGGAAAAATGAAAAGATCAAGCCACAAGTCAAAGACAGTGACATCAATAACCAAGCCCCTACAACTAATTCATATGGACTTGTTTGGGCCTGTCAATATTATGTCACTAGGAAGGAAAAAGTATGCTCTGGTGATGGTTGATGATTTCACAAGGTATACATGGGTAGAATTTCTGGCATCAAAGGATGAGGCTCCCCAAGTAATCATTGAGCATATAAAGAAAATTGACAAGGAAGCAAAGGTCAACAATGCAAGTGTGATTGCATTAAGAAGTGATAATGGAACAGAGTTCAGAAATGCCATGCTTGAAGCATTCTGCAAAGAAAATGGTATTTCTCAACAATTCTCAGCTCCAAGGACTCCACAACAAAATGGAGTTGTTGAGAGAAAGAATAGAACTCTGATTGAGGCTGCTAGAACAATGTTACTTGATGCAAAGATGCCTACATGTTTTTGGGCTGAGGCTGTGAGCACTGCATGCTATATCCAAAACAGAACCCTCATCAACAAAAACACTAGAAAGACACCTTACAACTTGATGACTGGAAAGAAGCCAACTCTAAAGTATGTTCATACTTTTGGAAGCAAATGCTTTGTGTTAAAAGACAACTCAGAATATGTTGGAAAGTTTGATGCAAAAGCATTTGAAGGAATTTTTCTTGGCTACTCTATGGAAAGAATTGCATAAAAAGTTTATGTCATCACTCAAAAGAAAGTTAGGGAAAGCACAGATGTGACATTTGATGACAGCAAACTACCTGGATTAGAAGAAGCCAATGATGAAGATAAAGATCCTTTGAAGTTTGATAATCTAGATGATTCTGATGAGGAGGTTGAAACTGAATTTGAGTCCACAATCCAACAAACTCAAGTGAATGAAGAACCTGTGTCAACCAACAATGAAGAAACAAGCATCCAAGACACACCTGTGATTAGTGGAAACTTCACAGGGGGAGGAAATGTAAATGATCATGATCTGGATGATAAAGCAACATCAAGGCTGAGAAATCAATCTAACATACAAGGAAATGGGATAGATCACATACTGCAGATCAGATAATTGGAGATCCAAATACAGGAGTAAGGACAAGGAGAGCAACTCTAAATGAATGTTTCTATGGTTGCTTTCTATCCCAAGTTGAGCCTAAGAAACTTGAAGATGCATTGTTGGATCCTGATTGGATAATTTCTATGCAAGAGGAGCTAAACCAATTTGAAAGAAGCAAAGTATGGGAACTTGTGCCTGCACCAAAGGATAGAACCATTGTTGGAACAAAATGGGTTCTAAGGAATGAGATGGATGAAAATGGTGTAGTCATAAGAAACAAAGCAAGGTTGGTTGCGAAAGGATACTCTCAACAGGAAGGCATTGACTATGATGATACTTTTTCCCCTGTTGCCAGACTAGAGGCCATCAGAATTTTCTTGGCATTTGCTGCATATTCTAATTTCAAGGTCTATCAAATGGATGTCAAGAGTGCATTTCTGAGTGGGGAGTTGGAAGAAGAAGTATATGTGCAATAGCCACCTGGCTTTGAGGATCCACAATTCCCTCACTTTGTCTACAGATTGCTTAAAGCATTGTATGGACTTAAGCAAGCTCCTAGGGCATGGTATGACACATTGTCACAATTTCTAGTTGAGAATCAATTCACTAGAGGCACACTAGACAAGACACTGTTTTATAAGAAACATGGTGATGATATTATCTTAGTTCAAATCTATGTGGATGATATCATATTTTGCTCTACAAATGAGAAGCTGTGTGAGAAATTCTCTAAACTCATGCAGAGCAGATATGAGATGAGTTTGATGGGAGAATTAACATTCTTTCTTGGGCTGCAAGTGAGTCAAAAGAAGGATGGCATTTTTATAAGTCAAACCAAATACATCAAGGATCTATTGAAGAAATTTGACTAACAAGAATGCTCACCTGCAAAGACACCCATGGCCACTGCTACCAAGTTAGATGAAGATGGTAAGGGCAAGAAGGTAGATATCTCAATCTACAGAGGCATGGTTGGTTCTCTACTCTACCTCACTGCTAGTAGGCCAGACATCATGTTTGCAACATGCTTGTGTGCAAGGTTTCAATCAAATCCAAAGGAATCACATATGATAGCAATAAAGAGGATTTTCAGATATCTGAAGGGCACACCAAACTTGGGGTTATGGTATCCTAAGGACACAAGGTTCAATCTGGTTGGTTATTCTGATGCTGATTATGCTGGATGCAGAGTGGATAGGAAAAGAACCTCAGGTAGCTGCCAGTTTCTTGGACAAAGGTTAGTCTCTTGGTACAACAAGAAACAACAATCTGTGTCAACTTCCACAGTTGAAGCTGAGTACATAGCTGCTGGAAGTTGTTGTGCTCAAGTGCTTTGGATCAGAAACCAACTTAGAGATTATGGACTTGTGTTGGAAAGAATTCCAATCATGTGTGAGAACACAAGTGCAATCTCTATAGTTTCCAATCCTGTCAATCATTCTAGGACACAGCACATTGACATCAGATATCACTTCATAAGGGATCATGCAACTAATGGAACCATTGAGTTACATTATGTTCCCACAGAGAAACAACTAGCTGACATATTCACAAAGCCATTAGATGAAGCCACCTTCACAAGGTTGGTTAGTGAGATTGGAATGCTGAATTCTTCAAATTCTGGCTGAGTGAATATATCAACTAGATTGTTGCAACAGTAAATACTTACTTTATCAAATGCTCAATATTTTTAAAGTAAGTATTGGCTGGATTATGATTTATAAATATTCCACAATGCTGCATATGTTGAAAATCATACATCTTTAGCTTGAAATTTCTGTGAAATTTTGAGAGAATCACTATTTAATTTAGTAGAATATTCTTCAGTGAATATTTCTGGTAAATTTTAAAAGATAGTGAAAATTGAATTTTATGAGTGAAAAGTATATTTCGATAAGTCAGACTTCTCGAATGGTTCATTGTTTTGTCATGGCTCGAGTTCTCGAATAGGCCTATCAAGAACCCTCCTGAGTTCTCGAATAGTGTCTTTTTGAGAAATCGAATAGCACACTTTGAGTTCTCGAATAGAGTATTTTAGTTCTCTAATGATGGAGTTCTCGAATACTGTATTTGAGTTATCGAATCATTTGAAAAGGCTGATTTTTCGCTGACACTTAATCGCATTTTGGATTTATATTCAAAATTTCATTTCGCTCATAAAAACATATTTTATTTAGCTTAGAATTATTTTCTGAGTTAAATAACTGCCAGCTGTGAGTTTCGAACTGCTTGAGATATCGAATAAGCCTTTCTTGACTTATCGAATAGTTGTTTTATACTTCTCGAATGACTGACTTGTCGATACAAAACTTATATCTAATCGACAACTCAAGTCACTCACATATATACAATTCCACAACTGTTCAAATCATTTCATTCGATTTCTCAGGCAGCTAAAGTTCCAAAACCTCTGTAAACCCTAACGTCAAAAGCTAAATTTCTTCTTCAACCTTCATTCTCTTCTCATCTCTCTGTGTAACAATGGCAAATACCCAACTCACAATTCCTACCCACACCAATTTCATAGCAATAACCAACGATGTTGAAGCACCCAATGCAAACTTTAAGTGCTTCGTTCGATGGATGGCTGAATCATACATCAAGGATGCACTCTCAGCCAACCCAACTCTGTATCTAGATTTACTAGAACAGTTTTGGAGAACTGCTACTGTGGAGGTCGTGGCCCTAGAGAATGCAATAACTTCATACGTAATCTATTGCAAGATTCAGGACAAGGAAATCACCATCACTACTGAAAATATGAATCAAGCACTGGGGTTACAACAAGGAGTGTATGACAATCAAGCAACTGATCAGGAATTGGAAGATTTCTTTGATTTTATCAACTACTCAGATAAAATCAAGCTTGGAAATTTGAATAGGAAGTACTTGAGAAAGGAATGGAGCTATGTCTTTGCCACTCTTCTTCAAGTCTTCACAGCAAGGAAGTCCAGCTTTGATCAAATCAGCACACCTGTTCAACAAATAGGATATGCTCTAGCATATGGGAGAAAGATTGATGTTGGTTTGATCATAATGCGAGAATTGTATGGGAGACTTGGTAAGAACTCAGCCAAGAGAGGTAATGAAATTTTCTTCCCTCGCTTTATTCAATCTGTACTTAATTTCATAGATGTTAAATTGATTGAATTGCCTGGGTTAGACAAAAATAGAATAGGCTATCCGAAATCCATAACCAAACTCATTTTTGGTAGCTTGGAGACTAGGAATGATGTGGATGTAAGGCTCAAAATAACTCCCCTTATGGAGAGTTTATTTAGGACTTACCCCCACAACATGCCAATATGTGCCTCAAAATCTGAGTTAGCTAGGCCCAAGCATGTAGAGCAAAATGCTAACCCAGGGCCTGCTAACCAACCCTCTCAGCCAAACATTTTACCAAACACAGAGACAACTGCATCATCCTCTCAAAAGGGTGATGTTAGTAAAAAGAAGAGAAAACAGGTTGCTTCTAAACCTCTAAAAATCTTAACTGAAGCAGCCTTGGCTGTAGAATTAGGCATAGCAAGTGAGGAACCTGAGTCACCCTTACTAAGGCCAAAGAAGAAGAAGAAGAAATCTAAAACCACCTCTTCAGTCACCCAAATGGCTGAAGTTGTAAAATCAGGGGCAAACAGCTCACTAGGTCTATCCTCTCAACAGGGTGCATCTATAGAATCAAGCATTCTCCCCAATGCACCTACTTGTACAGAGTCAGCACATGGGAGTGATAAGGCTGGCACAACACTGAGTGGAGAGCACATCACAATTGAAACTTCCTCTATCTCTCAGGGGGAGTTGCCAAAATCTAATCTACAACACACTTCTCTTCCAGAATCTACCATTCATATTTCTTTGGAGCCTGCAACTCAAGCAATTGAGGAGCAAGGCATTGATCATCAAGAATTCTTTTCTCTTGATGAGCCAATGGATTCAAGTGACTTGGTGCATGACACCTTGCTCACCACCCAGGTACCACATTTAGATGGTCAGGGAATGCATGCTGGGGCATCTCCTAATGACACCATCACCAACACAGAGGATTCACTAGTTTTAACTAGAGACTCTGTGCCTGTGTCAACTACTACTGTATCTCATCCCACTTCTGTGGAGACAACAGTAGCAGAGTCTTTTCATCCGGTTACAGAAGTTGCATCTGTAACTGAGGAGTCTACCTTGCCTAGCTCTAGCTCTCACTTTTTGTCCCAATGTCTGAAGCCTGTGCAACATGACAGTGCTTCAGGATCAGGGTCTGTTCCACCACAAATGTCCATTGAAGCTCTCCAAAGCTATGTTGTGGATCAGATTCCTGAGTTTGTCAAAATAGCCCAGAACCTTGTCACCTCAAACATCTCAAATCCAGATTATGAAGCCATCCTATTATGCCATAGGGATGATGTGGAGATGCAGAAGGCCAAGATTATTGATGATGCTGAGAGAGATGGCAATGTAGATGACTGGATGCAAGGAAAATATGATGTAACTCTCAGTGAAGCACTTCAATATCTTAGAGAGGAATACATCACTTCACTGGGTTCAAATGCAAAATCCATGTCCCCTAGTGAAGTGTATGAAGCTGTCAATGATTCCTACAAGGGTTTCCTCAAGGCTGCACACTATATTGGCAAGGGAGTCAAAACTGAAGTCAACAAAGTGAGTGACAAGACAGCCACTTCAGTAGAAGAGATAAAGAGGGCCTTTGATGCCAAATTTCCTCAACTAGACAGTGTGGTCAAAGATCTCAGACACTGCAACACCACCTGCACCAAGATGGATAATAGTCTAGCTCTCCTTAAAGATACAGTCACAGGTCTAGGAAGCAAATTTCAAATTCTATCTGACCAGACTACAGAAGCCAATGCCATGCTTAGGACACTCTTTGCAAATCAATATGGAGACAAGCTGGTCACTGAGGTTCCTGTGCATGAGCTGTCTAGATTTGAAGTGCAGAGACTTAAAGAACAATCCCTGTCTGGCTTCAAATCTAATGCATTATTCAGTAAGGTAGATGCACTTGAAAAGGAGTTAGCTACTCTCACTCAGTCCAATGCTCATCTTACAGACAAGGTACAAACTCTAACTGAGCAGTTGAACACTCAAGCCACCACTACAGCTGATGTTCTTCTTCATCAACAATCAATGTTGTCTGCAATGATGAAGCACATGGGTCTCCCTCTACCTGAAGAATCTTCAACCCCAAAGGTCAACACTACAGCCTCTGTGCCTGACAACAAGCCTAAGGGGGAGAAGAGGACATCAAGGAACTCAAATACAAAGGGGGAGAAACCACCAGTAAAGGGCATCAAAATCATTGAAGGTGGTCATCAAAGAACTTCAAAATCTCTAATTCATGTGCCTGGCAAAGGAAAAGACAAAGTTGATGAGCCTCCTACTTCTCTTCCAGTTGTCACTCTACCAACTGTGCACATCACTACTTCCAGTGGTCAAAAGCAAACTATCACAACCACAGTGGTTGCAGGGAGTATGCCATCTGATAAACCTTCACTCTCCATATCTAAAAGTGCCAAGCCTGTAGAAGTGAAGGTGGTCACTGAGGCCAAGCTACAAGAAATTGCAAACTCAAATGTCTATCATGATGATGCATTCTTGGAGTTTTTGAAAGTCTCAAAAGAACAGGCTGGTGACACTCAATTGTATCTGAGGAGTTTGAAGGATCAGATCGATTACTTCACTGTAGTACCTAGAAAAGTTGATAGCTCATGGCTCAAGGAAGTAATGATGGTAGCAAAATCCAGAATCTGGCATCTAACCTACAAAACTCTACATGCCTTGAAACATTCAGAGATAGATGCACTGATTGAGCTCAAAGAGAAAAGGAATGTAAATGAAAATAATAAGAGTCTTATGATGACCTGAGGAATGGCCCACCTTCAAGGCTGCCAGAAGTGATTAAGAAGCCATGGACCATCATCTATCAGTCTGGCACCAGAATTGAAGAGATTAAACAATTGGTCATTCCCAATGATCTCACTTCTCGAAATCACAGACTCATTATTGCCATCATTGATCTACTGCAAAAGAAGAAGGGGACAAGTACTGCTGAAGAGATAGAGGCACTGCACATTCTCATATCATACATTGCAACTGGTGTAATTCCAGAAATGGCCAAGCCAAGGAGGAATAAGGATGATGAAGATGAAGACAAGAGTGATGGGAGGAGAAGTCATCACAGGAGTGATAAGGGGGATGAGGATAAGAAGAAGAAGAAGAAAGACAACAAGGATAAGAAGGATGATGACCAAGGCAAAGTCTATGAGAGGAAGAATGGAAAACAGCAAGCCTTAGGCATTGCTAGCAGTAATCTCACCACAACACAAGACTCTAAGTCTAGGGTGAATGCTGTTAGTAATGACCTACCAAAATCTAATCCCATGGCTTCTGCAACTGTTTTACCACCTCAAGAAGAGAAGAAGATTCAAGTCAAGAAACCATCTGTACATTTCAAAAAGCATACTGCTAATGGAATACTACAATGGTCCACAAACAAAGGTCACATGCTACTGCCAGGCAACCATGTCAAAAGGATCAAATTCAAACAAGCTGCAAGGAAACCAAAGCTATCAAAGTCAAGGACTCTGACAATCTATCCAGGCTTAAAACTCCAACCACTAGATGAAGATTTTGATGAAGACCAACTGCAATTCTTACAAGCTCAAAGAATCTATCATGTTGCCATTGTTGATAACTGCCTTGAGATCAAATATACTGATGGAAGGGAGGAGTAATTCAAACAAGGAGGATGTCAACACTGGGGCAAACTACATGACATAGAAAGAATCATTGCATTGTTGAGCTCAGAAGATAAAGTGGAAAGAGTATGGAAGCTGGAGCTAATTGATTTTGTGAAGATGAAGAGAGATCATAAGGAGAAAATCAGAAAAGAGTGTCTTGAGAAATGGCTAGCAAGGGAGAAAGAAATTGAGAGACTGGAGATTGAAGCAGAAAAGCTAAGGGCCAAGGGATTGTGTAGAGTTCAGTTTAACCCCTATGTGGTGAAGTATAGGAGGAGAAATGGGGATCAGGTCCACATCAGAATGAATCTACTCAACCACTATCCTTCAAACATTCTGAAACCAGTACTTGAAGATTTCAAAGACTCAATTTTGCTTGAAGAATTGGATGCTATGGCAGAAATAATAAAAGCTATGGATGAGAATACAAGGAAGGAGAAAGAAAGAAGACAGAAAGCATATGATGATTTGCAAGCCAAAGCTATGGAAAGGGAAACAAATGACAATGGCTAGTACTTCATCATATGCTGTAAGATTACTCACCCTGTAGTTCTATCCACATTGCTAATCAAAATTCATACATGTACTGTCAAGTTTTATCTTTATGTATGTTAGGCTTGTTATCAGACATGAAATTGTGACTAAGGGTCTTACTCACAATTTGGGGGAGATTGTTAGTCACAGAGGCATGCCTGAATATATCTAATAACAAGCCTAAGTATGTGTAATGCTATGCATTACCTACATGACCTTTTAACTGAGGGAACCTCTAGTTGTAGAGTTTCTATTTGTTCTGTACTTGTAATAGGCATCAAATTCTAGTTGTGTTACTGTACTTATAAAGTCAAGAATAATGCTTGAAAGAAGTTCCAAGGTTCATGCCTCAAGCAAGGAGATAAAGACTGCCAAATAATCATAGTTGGGATTTGAAGAAAAGAAGAATTTGCCTAAGTACCAATTCGAGAAGTACATTTGTCTATTCGAGAATTCTAGCATTCGAGAAGTCAGAGATTCGATATCTCATAAGACACTATTCGATATCTCTGAATACACTGTTCGATATCTCATTCGATATCTCAGAGAGTCGATATGTCTATTACTCTATTCGAGAACTCATGGAGTCAACAAGTCAAAGCATCATTCGAGTTCTCTAAGAGTTAACAAGTCAATGATCTATTCGATATCTCAAGGACTAAAGAAGCTATTCGACATCTCAGGGATTCGATATGTCAAAATGCTCTATTCGATATCTCAAGGAGTCCCAGAGAAAAGAGCTATTCGAGAAGTGATTTGATATGTCAATATAACACTATTCGAGAACTCAGAGTTATCGATTAAGTCAATTCGAGTTCTCGAATCAATCACTTAGCCACTTCTCGAATACATTCTTGGAGACAAAATACTGAAGAATTGTACAAGTCAGAAACCTGCAACAAGCCAAGACGCTTTATTTGACTATGTACTATAAAGCGTATTGGAAAGCCTACAAAGAAGCTTGGAGAGATAAGACAAAGGGACAAGGAGCTAAAGAAGTGGATCTGAACAGGCTTTGCAAAGTCAAATCTGTAGCCGTTTGGACTCTTACTCAAATAAGATAGACATACTGGAAAGTATTTTGTTTTACCTACCTTATTTGTAGTAAGTAGGTGTATCCATGTCTATAAGGATACAGCCTCACTTCCTTAGCAGAAAGGTTTTTCAAGATACATCACAAGAAATATCTCTCTAAGAAAAACGAAGCTGAGAATACTACCATTTGTATTCACAGATTGTAGCAAAATCTTTATCTAATAAAATATTAGATTAAAGTGATATTGTGTTGTGTTTGTCTTTGTTATCTGCACTTACATATCTCACACACTAAACACATATCTTGTTGCAAAGATTCAAGAACAAAGAAAAGTTCAAGAATCCATTCACCCCCCCTCTGTATTCTTTTACTATATTCAATACTCAACACTAGCAGCTTACACAGAGAAGATATAAGAGAGAGAAGAGAGAGTTGTGTGTTGAGGTGTGTTTTGAAATGAAATACAACAGGCCTATTTATAGATTATAGAAAGTCACTATTTGACACTATTCCAACAACCCCCAAATAGTAACCGAGCACTATTCCAACAACCCCCAAATAGTAACCGGACACTATTTCACCAACCCCAAAATAGTAACCCGGCACTATTACACCAACCCCAATTAGTAACCGTGTATAGTAACTGCGCATAGTAATACTATTTTTGTATCTCTTGGGCTTCTTTCTTCTGTTTTATTCTGCTGTTTAATTCATCTCTGAAAATAATTCAAGTACTAGATTAATTTAATTATTTGTTATAAATAATTAATTAATCTGTTACTTATTTAATTTTCAGAGAGTAAATTAATTTTTGACAATACCTTGAAATATTATGTCTGTCCTTTATCGTCAATAGGCTTTGGCAATTCTTTCTGTAAATTAATGTGTTGATCCTTCTCGTATGTGCTGACACTTAGTGCGCTGGTCTGGTTCACAAGTGACTAGCACTGATCTTGATCTTCACACCTTCGTTACATTTCAATTGATTAGCCTGTAGCAGTATCTTCAAATTATGTAAATACATGGAATCTTTTTGGCTCTTCAACTGAATCATCTGTACATCTTATTCTGTCACTGAGGCTTGAACATGTTAATGAACTTCTTTCAGCGACTTGATCCTTGTTGGTGCCTGTTCTTCAAATTTCACGATCCCTGTATAGATTTAATATTATTTATCTTTTATCCTAGTTGAGTTATATATATCCTCTATTACATATTACATTGCATTATGCTTTACATGCAGTTCTTATTGTGTGCCCGATGTGCAGTACAGATGAAGAACATCTTCTACATGTATTTTTTGGTTGTGTTTTTGCTTCTCAATGTTGGCAGCAAGCATGTCTGGTTTATAATATGGGGGCTGTTGGGAGTGCTCCAAATTGGCTGTTGGATAGACTTGCAGGTGAGAGTAGTGATAAACTAGTTAAGATTTTCATGTTGCTTTGGGGTATATGGTTTTTTCGAAACAAGAAGGTCTGGGATAATAGAATGGTTATTCCGATTTTTGCTGTTGAGTGGAGTATGAAGCAACTGATTGACTGGAAGCATGCCACTTAAAGTCTGAAGTGCACTCGTATTGTACCAGCATCTTGTGATTAAAGACATAACAGGAAGTGGGTTAGACCGGAGTTTGGGAAGCTGAAGGTCAACGTAGATGCAGCTGTTACTGAAGGGGCTTCGTGCTTTGCTCTTAGTCTAGTTATTAGAAACCATGCAGGTGAATTATGGATGGAAGAACTGTGAGGTTTAGTAGGGGAGTCTCAGTGATGGAAGCAGAAACAGTGGGAATAGGGGAGGCTCTGTCATGGATTATGTCAAGGGGAGATAGGGATGTGTGCGTTGATTCCGACTCGCTCTTAGCAGTGCAGGCCATCAATGGTACTGTGAAATACCAGTTAGAGGTTGGTCATAGATTGAGGTTTGCAGATCAGTTTTAACTTCAAGGAGGGATATTAGCGTACAATATGTTAGAAGATTAGCAAACAGGGTGGCCCACATGTTGGCCCGAATCCCTTGTGAGCTAAATTGCTTTGTCGATTTTCTGTTTCCTCCACCTTTGGTGTTGGATTCGGTGATGTATGATGCAAGTTCTTAAGTAATGAAAGTCCATTTTTCTTCAAAAAAAGAAGAAGAAGAATTCAAGATAAAACTCATAATAAATTGAACGTGTAAAATCTTATATAATATAAATTTCTTAACAACAATTTGATGTGTATATTCTCAAAAAAAAATTAATTTGATACGTAAATTAATAATAAAAAAGTATTATAAAAATAATATAATAATAAATATTAGAAATAGAATCTATACTATTATATAAAAGCCGAAACATTAAAAGTTTGGTCAGTCGGTACGGTACCTGTTGATTTTACTTATTTACCCTTATTTAACAATACATGTTATTTTAATTAATTATCCTTACATAAATACTTATAGTTACTAATAACTAATAAATTTCTTTTTTTCAGGTAAAACATGTTACATTTTCAATTTTTCAATAACTAATCAATTTCCTTTTTCACGTAAAAAAACATTATCTTTTATATTTTATCTAACTAAAATTTTTCCACTAATAAATTTATTTTTTCAGATAAAACATGTTATCTATTTTATTTTTCAATAACTAATCAATTTCCTTTTTCATGTATAATACATTACTTTTTATAATTTATCTAACTAAAATTTTTCCTTTTATAAAAATACTATAAGCAATTCTATTTAATAAAATAAAATATTACAAGTATAATTATAGGAAAATTGCCCAAAATAACTATTTTTGACTACTTGTATATCCAATATACCCAATGTCGAGTCTGCTGACCCTTTTGCCCACTGCATACGCCTATCTCTAAGGCGCATATCATTAACAAGCGGAACAGAATTCAATAATTCATCCCAGCCTTCCTGTCAAGCCTTCCTGTCAGTAAAACATAGATGAAAGCCCCACTCCTTGTGCTGCTGCGATTCCGATCGCTGGTTGCTAGTTTGTATCTCTACTACTAATACATAAGCATGGGTATCAAGTGAATATGTACCACTGCAGATCCATTTGATACGTAAGTTCCATGAATAAGGTTGAATCAAGTATTCATAGAATATTAATCACCATTGGGCGCATCCAACAAAGACTACTCCTACAAAGGCGTACCCAGTATATACTAAGAACAACCAGTGTATCCCGTTGATACTACTCTTTGAACGACGTATATCGTACCGGATACTACTTATGATTAGGCGTATCTATCTGACACGGTTAACAATTAGGCGTGTCCAAAAGTGCTACGTGTGTGTTTGCATATCCTTATATGTGGCATTTCTGCTGATTCTCCTCCTTTCTTGGCGCAATATCGCGAGCAGCTTACCTCTAGGCGTGAGAATATCATACGCCCATCATTAAGGCGTATTAGATGGGTATTTTAGGCAGCTCATTTCGCATGCGGGTATTTCAGCTGTGTCAAGCCTAATAGTGGGTAAAAAGGGCTTTCACCCATAATTATAATTACTAATAATTAACTAATTGCCTTTTTCAACCAAAAAATGTTGTCTTTTTTATTTTTTCAATAAAACCTATTCGGGTTGCTTCAATTAAGTAAAATAAAATAATAATATTTTAATAACTAATAACTAACCGATTATGTTTTTTAGCTAAAACATATTTTTTTTTCTATATTTTCAAAGTAACATCCATCATTTTCTAAAAATATCACGAACAACATATATGTAATTATTATCAGATCATATTATTTAAAATTTTAAGCCTAAAAATTCATATCTTAAAATCTTTAATTCGAATTAAAAAAAGTTTTATTATATTAAAAAACATCCGTACAGGATTTTAAGCTAGTGTATAGAAAATGGAGAGTGAAGATGGTTTGGTTTTGGTCATGGAAAAAAATTACATAAAACAATGTCAAATTTAATTGATTGAAAGGTGATTTTATAATATTCCATATAAATTTTTCACAAGATGTACCCAAAAATATTACACCGTATCTTCTAATCACTAACAGAATATAATAAAAATTCGTATAAAATGAAAAATGACCGTTAGATTTTTAGTAAAAAATTAGAACTGCTAGATCTAATAATTAGATTTATTATATGATTAAATTAATTTACTAAAATTTCAAGATTCGAATTCCGTCATAGACATATTAATTTTAAAATTTTATAATATAAATTTTAAAACATGCATATGATTAATTAAATTCATATTAATTTTTTTTGCCACGTAAACTATTATAATTAAATTAAAATGAATTATTGAAAATTAGTGATTATATAAAAATATAATTATAATATATCAAAAAAATCCATACATCACACGAATTATAAACAAGTAATCTATCTATACTATTATATTAAAGTCGAAATATTGAAAGTTTTGAAAGTTTTGATTTTAGGTTTGGTTATCCTAATTATTAAAATAAATAATTAAATTACAAAAACAACTCAAAAAGCTAATTACTAATGTTAACGTAATTATATTCCGATTAAAATTCCTTCATCCACTGAGCTTCTACTTGGACTCTTTTTTCTGCTCTAACAACTCAATTACCCATTTTTTCTAAAGATTTTACTTCTAATTAAAACACTTTACCATTTAATTTAAAATCAATATTACAATAATTAATATATATCCAAAATATCACACCATATCTTTCTGTAATTATTTTTAGTAGTAATTTTTGTAATTAAAACACGTTACTTTTTAATTTAAAATTAATCTTGCAATCACTAATATGCACCTAAAAAAATCTCACCATATAATCAAATCATTTTTTTAGTAATAAATAAGAATCGTTAGATCTAATAATAAGATATATTATATGATTAAATTAATTTACTAAAAATTCAAAGTTCAAACCCGTCAACGACATTTTTGATTTAGAATTTTACAAAATAAATTTTAAACCATGCATATCATTATATAAATTTATATTAAATTAAAATTAAAAAATTATTAAAAATAGGATTATATAAAAACATAATTATAATGTTAAATAAATTTTATAATCTATCAAAATAAACCCATGCTTCGCACGGGTTATAAGCTAGTACTAACATATTAAAGCCGAAAGATTGAAAGTTTGGTCGGTTTGGTTATCCTAATTATTAAAATAAATAATGACAAAATATAATTAATTGTAATTAGTTATTGCCATTTTCACATTTACTTTTAGTTCAAGATATTACCTTTTATAAAAACATCAATCGTACCATATTTTCAAATCATTAATATTTCCTTTCTAATTAAAATACGTTACATTTTTTATTTAAAACTAATCTTACAATCATTAATATATACTCAAAAATATCACACCATATTTCCAATTATTAATAAAATTTATTAAAAAACCCTGTACATTGTTTATAATAAGAAAATTTTAGTATAATACGTAAATATGTGTATATTAAATTATGTTAAATTAAAATTTAAAAAATTATTAAATTGATCATTATATAAAAACATAATTGTACTATTAACTACAATTTAATAAATACCTAAAATATCTTATCTTTCAATCAATTTAAAATATGTTTATTTTTAATTGAACATATTACCCTTTATGTGTACCTAAAATATCGTAACATCCAATCATTAATAATTCTTTTCTAATTAAAACTCGTTACCTTTTAATTTAAAACATAATTTTGCAATCATAATCTTCCAATCATTAATATTTCTTTTCTAATTAAATACACTACCTTTTAATTTAAAACATAAATTTACAATCATTAATGTATACCCAAAAATATGACACCATATTACTGTTAGATTTTTAGTAATTAATAAGAACCGTTATATGTAATTATAAGGTATATTTAATGATTAAATTAATTTACTAAATATTCAATGTTCGAATTCTATTAACGACATATTTTACTTAAAATTTTATTTTATAAATTTTAAAACATGCAAATCATTTATTAAATTTAATTCAAATTTTATTAAGTTAATATTAAAATAAATTATAAAATTAATAATTATATAAAAACATAATTATAGAATAAAATAAAATTTATAACATATCAAAAGAAACCCGTGCATCGCATGGGTTATAAGCTAGTATAATTTAAACATAAATCATTGAAAGAAAATTACAAGAATATTGTTTAAAGTTTTTGAGCTCTAAGTAAGAGCATCTCCAATAGGGGTTGCCAAGAGGTTGACAAGTCCTATGTGGCATGGCATTCTTGGTTGCCCACCTATTGGAGTATCAATGTTGCCAATAAATTGCCAACCAAAGTTGCCAAAAGTTGGCAACTTCCTCATTTAGTTAAAACACATACAACTCTCCAAAAATATATTTAACTTTACCATTTTTTATGTCTCCCATATTTTTAATGTAATTATAAGATAATATAAAATTTATGTATGGACCACATTAGCAACTTTTAAAGTTGATGGAATAAATTTGTAACAAAAGTTGTCAACAATGAGATGGAGGAGAGAAGAAATAAGAAAAATGGAGTAATATATATATGATAATATGGTAGAATTTGGCAACTATGTTGACAACAAACCATCACGTCACCTTTAAGAAAGACGTGTATCGAATAGTACGGTGACATGATAACGTTTGAAAAAGGAAAGAAAGAAAGAAGAGGTGCTTGTGAAAGTGACAGCTAAACCGTTGAGTCTCAGGAGACGTGTTGAACAAGAAGAGAAAGAGTAGCAGACTAGCAGTAACAAGGGGAGTCTTATCTCTAAACTTTAGTTAGTGCACGTACTTTTCATTCATGCATCAAGAGATAAATTACGACTACTCCCTGGCTGTCAATTCTCTCCATCTTAACAAATATTTTGATCCAATTTTATTTTTGGATGTTGGTCACAGTTGCAACATCTCGTCACTCCGCGTCCATATTTTTCTAAACAATAAAGATCCTAATTTCTTTTTTTTACAACAAGATCTAAAGTTGATGTTAAAATATTTTTCTTGATCTTATACCGAAACATATGTAAATAAAAGGATTTAATTGTTAAATATTTATTTATCATATTTTTTATTTATTTTAATACTCTCTCCGTCCCCCAGTTCTTTACATTGTGTTTGAGCACGGATACCAAGGATAGTGGGGTAATATTGTTAAAATAAATGAAGTAATGGGTATAATAGTGATTTTATTTTTAAAATAAGTGAAGTAGTAAGTGTAATACCGTAAAGTGTTGAAAAAGTGGAGTGAAGTAATGGATGTAATAATGTATTTTATTGTTAAAAGTTACTATTTTTAGTATTGTAAAGAATTGATGGGACATCCTAAAAAGGAAAGCATAAAGAAATGAGAGGGACAGACGAAGTATTAAGTAAGGGGAGAATTAATCTTTTAATATTATACATTTAATTTAAATGTTTTTCTAATTTCGACCTTAGGATCCTTAATTTCATTTATCAATTTATGTCGGTACTTAAGAGTATCCATCCTTACTTTTGTTATGTCTAGTATAATATTAGACTTCCCAAAAAAATAACATAGCAAATAGTTAATTTATCAAAATTTTGGTTTCATATATATTATTTCTCTAAATAAATTTAAAATTTATTATTAATTTACTAATTCCAATATGTTAATGGTAGGTTTGTTAAAAGTGCTAAGAAACAAACTAATGTTTTAAATTTTTTGGTCATAACAAGGATGTGTTTTATATTTTTGTTACAGATACCTCGAACATGCATATATTAAAATATTAACAAACAAACATTTTTTTTTCCTAATGGCATTTCTTTTACCAATATTTATTTATCAATACAATGCAAGTTTTAAATAACGATTTTCACCATATATACCAGCTTTAGACAGTGAGCCCGTTTGGCTTAGCTTAAAAAAAGTAACTTACGACTTTAAACCCATAAGTTGATTATAAATGATAAGTAAATCAGAACTTATAAGTTAGTAAAGTGTTTGGTAAATCAGAAATTATAAGTTTACTGTAGAAGAAATATTTTTATATAATTTTCCTAAATTGCGTCAAAATATAGTACATATGGTATGCAAAATGATCGTTGGGAGATATAGAAAAATATGGTGAAGTTAGATTTGAAAAAAATATCGCCGTTTGACGGCAAAAATCCAATTAAAAACGGAGGGATCAGTGAATAGTAAATAAGCTGGAAAAATGTTGGAACTTTCTAACTTCCAACTTATGAGCTTATAAGCTCACAAGTCAGAAAAATAAGTCGGTACCCAAACACTCTGAAATAAGCTGGACCGGAATTAAAGTCCAAAAAAGCTCCTTATGAGCTCCGCCAAACAGGCGCAGTAATGCAAAGAGGACCTCAAAACCAATTTTATCAAAATGACACCAGAAGTGCCTTTGCATTTGATTAAAATAAGTTTGAACTTGAATTACACATAAAGTAAAAGTTACTACCACATTGCTTACACATTTATCCCTTAATTGCGTCCAAAGCTATATCACCAGCCAACTTTATTCACCCTCTACTCTTCCATCTCCCTCGATGCATTCTCTACATGACTTGTTCACTTCTAAAGTGTCTCTTAGCTAGCTCATTCTTTAAGAAATCTTTTCATATTTATAATACATACTTTATTTCAACTCTAACAGATTCTTTGCGAATTGCTTAAAAATATTATTATAAATAATAGAGTTCTTAATAATTTAGGATAAGTTTAGAAGTAATTACTCCAACAATATTTCTTGTATATGTTTTTTTATTATTATAATAATAATAAAAAGAGAAAGAAAAGTTAGAAAAAGGATACAAAGATGTAAAAAAAGGGAGGGAGGTAAATATTTTATTGGTGAAAATGAAATAAGGGAGTGAAAGGCATATGACAGCCTATTTGTAATTCGAAGATAGAACTCAACTTAAATTAATATGTAATAGTAAATAATAAGTATGAACTGTCCAGGAATCTCAGAATGTTTGACCTGTCAGAAGAAAAAGGTTAAAATCAATTTACAGACTTGAAGATTTACTCATTGAAAGAATTTCAGACATGAGATTACTAGAATAATGGCTGGTTTTGATTCTTTCAAAAAGGAATTGATAATCGTTATCCATTGTCGAAATGAAGTTTCGTTTCATGTAACTCTTAATTGTCTAGAAAGAAGAACCTTGTCTGAGCTATGGATTATGGCTCAAAAGATATCACATAATACTGAGCTGAATTTGTTGTTGTATGAACAACTCAATGAGTTTGCTCGAAAGGCCAGTCCAGAAATAATTCGTCTGCCTTATCAAGTTAAATTTATAAAGAAAGACATACTTCAAACCATCTTTTGTGATTCTGAGCACATGCCTCTTTATGATGCTAAGCATTTAGTATGGATTGGAAAAATGCTGAGGAACACTGATTTCAATACCAAAGAAAAGAAGGATGCTGCTGACTTCATTCAAAATTATTGTGTTAAAAATATTTCAAGGTATAAACAGGAGGTGAACAGACAAAAGGGATTTAAAACTTAACCAGTCAGACCTGAAGGGATAGCAACTGAACATGAACGTATTTTTGATGTTGTGTTGATATCAAATCTGAAGCCCTCAATGATAAGCCAGTAGAAGATGAAGTTGGACCTAGAGAGATAAGGGAGAAAGACACTTCGAAGTGAAGAACAGCTCTACATGTTATATTTTTAGAGCTTAGGTAGATCATGATAGGATAATTTCAAATATGAACAGTTTAGAGAATCATCTATTTTGTATTTATCTTTTATGTTTGAATCTGGAAAATTTTAATATAAACTAGAACTTTTTCATTATTTACTTGCACTTAATATTTTATCATTTACTTGTTTAAGTTGAGTTAGTTGAGTTATCCTCTAGGAATTTACTTGTTATTTTCTAACAAACAAATAGGGGGAGATTGAAAGGCATATGACATCCTATTTGTAGTTCGAGGATACAACTCAACTTAAATTAGTATGTAATAGTAAAAATAAGTATGAACTGTCAAGGAATCTCAGAATGTTTGATCTGTCAGAAGAAAAAGGTTAAAGTCAATCTACAGGCTTGAAGATTTACTCATTGAAAGAAGTTCAGACATCTGATCAAGCCTCAGTATAGTATTCAACAATAAGTGGATTTATTTAAAAGACAGAGATTTCTCTGGAGACAGTTGAAGAACAGTCAGAGTACAGAACAGTTAAGAAGAGAAAAGGAAATGAAAAGGAATCACATTTAAAGTTAAAGATAAAGAATGATCATTGGAGTTAATCGTTCATGAACCAGACAGTACACCGACCGTCAGCAGAAAATTCAGTGGTACTTCTTTATTCATCTCAGTGATTCAGAAAATAGTAAGACATTTAATGGATGTATAATTATCCTCCTTTAATTAATTAAATCAAGTAGTTGATTTAATTAATAAATTTATTCATCAAGAATTAATTTATTTCTTAAATTAATTATTAATTTAATTAAATCAGAATAATTATTTAAAGGTGTAATTAATTCGATTTATTTAAATGATTAAGTAAAATCATTTAAATCTGAAAAATTGAATTAATAAGACATAAAAGGATGTCTTACCGAATGTCTTATTAAGACAAAGCTGAGAAGACTTGATCAAGATGTCCTACCGAATGTCCTATTAAAAGGAAAGCTATCAAGACACAACTCTTATGTCCTACCGAATGTCTTATTGAAGAAAAGCAAACTATTAAGACATAAGCAACGTCTTGCTGCATGTCTTATTAAGTATTGTGAAATCAGAAAGAGGCAGTAGCTTTTGTATAAAATATCAAGAGGCTGGCGGCTGGAATTAAAAAACAAAAACATTACATTTCAACAGAAAGAAAAAGAACCAGCCATATCTCTCTCTTCATTACTCAAGAACATTTACTACGTTTAATTCATCATAAATATTCAAGATCCTTGTTTGTAATATTGTATTTGCTGGAACTTGTTTATTTATCGTTCTTGTACTATTAGCGAGTTTTTACTTCTAATCTATATCTCGATTTTATCAACAAATTAAGAAAAGTTCATGTCGAATTTTCTAATTTTTTTTTAACAACTTCATATTACTCTGTACTGATTTTGTAACAACCCTCAAGTTTAATATATCATTATATTTAACTTGAACTTTGTTTAATTTAATTCCGCACAAATTTGTCTAAATTGAATTTAAATTTTAAGGACAAATTTCGATATAAAAGATATAGATTGTATTCAACCTCCCTTTTACAATCTTATTGGACCTAACAGGGAGGACTAATAGCAAGTCCAACGGCTTCCTTATATGATGTCTTAAACTTAAATATAAGGAATATGGTATAAAATGACACTCCAACAGTGTCTCCCTTAAATCACTAGGACATCCAACCTATACCTTATCTTTAGGGAATCATTAGTCATCCCTTATATCATTTTTATCAATATAAAATTTATCTCTCTCTCTCTTTCTCTCTCTCCCCTTTTAACTTTTTTTCTCTCTCTTCATTACATTACATTTCTTGTCCTTCTCTTTCCAAATTTATTATTATAATTATAAGGAATGAGTATAGGGATTATTGTTGAAATTGAAATACAAAATCATGTCCTAAATCACTAGGACTTATTATTTTATAATGAACACAGTAGGACACTATTTGACTTGCTCTAAGAGATCCTTAAAAATAAGGAATGAAAGACATATGCTAAATTTTAAAAGATCACTAAGGACATTGTTTAGAGTGCAAAATTAGATCATATATAATTATATATCCCTTAAATTTTGTTTAGGAGCTCATATAAATAGTGTTTTGGAGTTGCTCTAAACATACACACATGTATAGCATGTTTTGTTATGTTTGATTATTTTGGGTTTTGGGTGGCAGCCGCAACCTCCGTCCCTGAACATAGCCCAATCCATAAAGTTCGGGCCTTCAACAACCAAGAATATAGCCCAATCCATGGAAGTGCGGGCCTTGTATGTCATCATCATACATATACCTTGTAATCATATTCACTGTATGTTGGGGATTTGGGGTATGTCTTATCCACCTCAGAAGCGGTGTGTGGCTAAAGCTAGAAAGATATGCCTAGGCCCATTAAGCTGGAGGACTTTTTTCTAGCCGATAAAAAGCCTAAGAATATTATGGACCACAATCTAAGATATACCTATTGGATCGTTAAATTATAAACGTTCTGGTCACAGCTCTCGCATTTCTAACATGCCCTGACTGCAATGACCCTAATAATAATAATAATAATAATAATAATAATAATAATAATAATAATAATAATAATAATAATAATAATAATTATTATTATTATTATTATTATTATTATTATTATTATTATTATTATTATTATTATTATTATTATGCTAAATCTGCAAAGACAGCGATTATCATGAAAATTTGATAGAGCCTATTATAGTATGCTTTGCTTCGTTTTCTCCTCTAATTTATTTGTTTTCTTTTGTCTCGCACTCATTTTTCAAATGCCTACGATTCTGGGGTAGAATGTGCACGACTTAAGGGAAATACGAGAAGCCCTATTAACTTTGACAAAGAAAATTGGAGGGGATGAATAATCATGAACCCGAAAGAAAATTTGATGACCTTTAGAACACCAACACGATCCGTAATTCAAAATTATCAATCTTAGGAAGATTTTTAATAATTTTAAAAGTTATAAGATATTCAATTCTAACATTTAAAGAGTTCTTAAAAGTATGGTTTTATTCAATTAAGACTTTTAAGAAGTATTTAAATGTATGGCGGTATTGAATTTAGACATTTATAGACTCTTTATAAGTATCGTGTTATTCAAAAAGCCAATAACTTTTAATGAGAATGATTTTTAATGATTTTTAACAAAAATTGTAACTACATCCCTTGAAAAAAAAGTCATGAGCTTTTTCATAAGATTTGACATGACATCTAATAACTCTATAAAATCATTTTGAATAATATTATTTCATTTACTGTCAACAAAATAAAATAAAACACAATACCAAATCATAAAACAAAATCTAAAAATATTATAAAACAAAAAACCAAATTTTGTAAAACTAGATCATAACACACAAAATAAAATAAGAATCCATCAAACATTATAGTAATGCATGGGCTTCTAAAAATAGTGTACTTGCAAAAATTCACATAAAACACAATACCAAATCATAAAACAAAATCTATCAAAAAGTCTATGAAAGTTTTTAGAAGTCATTCTATTAGGAGTTATTAAAAGTATTTCGAAATTTTGGTGACTCAACAAGAATCACTACGAGTCATTAAAAGTCTATAAAATCCATAAAAATCATTACCCCAAAAATTGTCATTAAAAGTCAAAATATAATACCACCCCCTTAATTTTGTTTACTTTAACATGTTATACATTAATAAAATATGAATCAAAAAATTAAATTGAATTTTATGCAAATAATAAATTGATAAACCGCAACATGTGCAGATTGCAGAAGAAATAATAAACTACTTTTAAGTTACAAGATAGACTTTGGGGGTGTTTGGAAGAACTTATTTTCAGAATAAGTCAACTTATTTTAAGACAAAATTAGAGATTTCTAAATTTTTTCTAAAAAAGTTAACTTTTTTTGCAACTTATACAATCTCAAACATACATTAAATACTTGTATGAAACTTTTTTTTATCAAAATATGAAATTTTTACCCGAAAATAAGTCCATAAGGACATATTTTAATTTTTGCCAAACAGGCCCTTTAATAAAGATTTTACATATTCCTAGCAAATGTGAAATCAGGTCAAATGTCCTACTAGTACGTAACATCTAAGAGCAATTCCAACCCTATTTTTAGTTTTGTAATCAAATTATTAAGGATTAAAGACAAAATTTACCTTCAACAAGCTCTAGCAACTTTCTATAATTTTAGGAATTTCAAATGTTTTCTCAATATTAAGATGTTATCTAAATCTATACTATCAATATCTGTACTATCTAAATTATAATAAGTGAATGTGGGTATAATTTGTAATTTGGTTAACCCAATTTTTTGTTATCCCCCCAGCACAAACAGTTAGATCATCAACTCAAATAGATAATTACCGTTAGATATAACAATACTAAAACTTGTTATATACAAAGGTCCAAAATTCAACTTCCGCCAACAACATATTAATTTATATTTAATACTAAAATTTATTATATACAAAAATGTAAGATTCGAATTCTTCCAATAACATATCAAAATTAATATTTATAATATTATATTATACTATAAACAAATTATAAAAATTAAAAATAATCCATGCTTTGCACGAGGTATAAGCTAGTTATTATAATATCATTTTTTTTTCTTTTCCAAGCTTTGAAGTTGAATGACTCTAGTTATGTTTGTGTATAGTTATTTAGTAAAAAATGAATTTAAGAAAGATTCTCGGGGAAAATATTTAACCGTGTCCGCCATTAGTCTACAGGGATGTTTGTGGAACTTATTTTTCAGAAAAAATGATCTATTTTGAGAAAGAAACTAGTTTTCTAGTTTTTTTCTGAAAAAAAAAAAAACTTTTTTCTGTAACTTATGGTGTCTCAAACATATATTAAATACGTTCATAAAAAATTATCAAAATATGAAATTTTTATTTAAAAATAAGTCCACAAAAACTTATTTTAAATTATAACAAACAGCAGCTATGACCCACCGCTATGTGATATACATACTCTAGTTGAAAAGATTCCAAGTGAATGTCTCAAATTACTTCTGTTTTAGGCCCCTGATTTTGATTAATAATTGTGATTGTCTTTTTTATATGTATTTAAAGTTTCATCTTTCAGCGTATTTTATATGGTGGCACCACCAACAATGTGAAACAACTATAATCCTAGTTTATCTTTTTAGTAAATAAATATTGGAACAATCAATTGTTTCATTTTTAAATTATACTAGCTTATAATCCGTATGATGCACAAAAGATTTTAAATATTTTTATCTTAATATTTAATATTTTTATCTTATTATTCATAATTTTAATATTTGCTTTAAGAAAATAAATTATAGAAGATTAAAATATAATAATACGTATTTCATAGTATTCTAAATGATAGTTTTTTTTCTTGTATATTGAAAATAGATATAAGAGTATTTTATATATTATAAAAAGAATATTCTTTTAGTATTATATCTACCGGTTCTCATTAATTTGTCTAAAAATCCAACGGTTGTTATTGAGTGTACAAAAAAAAGTGTACCAAATCGACAACCAAATATACCTTATTACGCTTATAATAGTATAGTATAAATGTTATTTTTGGTTTACATCCTTTAATTCTTAAAAAAGATATTCCATTATGCCTAAATTTTTACAATTTTTGTTTAACATCCTTCCGGCTATATTTCACAAACGTCCGTTAGTCAATGCTAACGTGGCAATATCGAAAAAATCGAAATTTCACGGAATGAAGTGAAAATTTGACATGTTAATCTATGAGTGATTACAAGAACATAGGTGGTGAAAGTTTTCGATTTCGAGTTCACTAACATATGAAAATCTGTAGATTTTAGTAAATTTTTTTCGTGTTCTTTAAATTAAAGTGCAGATTTCTGTATGTTAGTGAATTCGAAATCGAAAACCTTCGCCACCCATATTCGTATAATCACTCATAGACTAATATATTAAATTTTCACTTCATTTCGTGAAATTTCGAGTTTTCCAACATAGCCACGTCAGCATTGATTAACGTCCGTTAGTTAATTATAAACGAAATGATCATCAGAAATTGTGAAAGTTTAGGTACCGTGATATTTTTTTTTATAGTTCAGGACCTAAACCAAGAACGGCATATAGTTTAAGGACAAAAGAATTTATTTTCCCATAAATATTTTCTTCTTTCAAAAATACATGCCTATTTTAACTTTTGATTGGTCAAGATCAGAATTTGATTGAATTATATATTTACTACATAACTGAAAAAATAAAAAAAATACATCATTATCTAATCCATATGATGATGCAACTTTCAATTTTTGGAATAATAATTAAATAATTTTTAATAATTAGTTAAAGATAAATCAATTTGATCACTAAAAAGTAAAAAAATATATAAAATGGAACGGAATATGAAATAATTTGGGACAGATAAAGTTTTAAGAGGAAATGCACATTTTAAATTGGTTTTTGGATAAATTTAGAAAAGAAATTTAAAACAAAGGGCATGCCTTATTGTCATCGAGGAATAGGAAGAGAAAGAGAGGAGTGCCTAGTTCATAGTGTGTGTAATTATAGTTATGCTCAATCACATCGGGATTGAGGCGTGTAATCATTGTTTTGCAGTGAGGCAGGTTTAACATTGCAAAAGCAGTGACAAAAAAGTTTCTAATCTCACAAGCCTATACACCTATATGCCCATGTAGGTATTAGTATAATAATAGTAACGCAAGATTCCTCCAGCTCTTCCAACTTTTGTAATCCTCTCCAAGCTTTGGATTAGTAGGACTGCAGGAGTACGTAGTATATCTAATTCAAATAGAGATGGATTGATGGGTTCAATGATTGTGGGGGTTGATGGGACGTCTCTGCTAAGCATTACATTGTGAATTTATTATAGCTATCTAGATCTAGCTAGCTAGCTACCTCATGCTTCATACGGAGTACTAGTAGTCTCTTTGAATGCAAGTAATAATGAAAGGAGACCGGGCAAAGCTACTTGCATGCTTCATTAATGGTCTCCAATTTGTTAGATGTTGAGAATGGAACGCTACTTGCTAGACCTACATAATTGATGGCTTGTAGACTTGCATAAATGG
Organism: Saposhnikovia divaricata; assembly: GCA_036435485.1. Lineage (NCBI taxonomy): Eukaryota > Viridiplantae > Streptophyta > Magnoliopsida > Apiales > Apiaceae > Saposhnikovia > Saposhnikovia divaricata. The sequence goes on from CM071598.1 coordinate 67,830,921, forward strand.
TTTGACTCCATCTTATTTTTAATAAATAGATGGATGTTATAAAAAAAAATTTAAAAGTGAAATACAAAATCAAATTAATCAGAAATTAACTAAAATCAATATATCACAGATGGATGTTATTTAAATGTTATAGATGGATGTTATTTTTATTGTATAGATGGATGTTATATATGATGTTGATTGTATAAAATCGAATTTGGAACTAATTGGGCGATATAAATTAATTGGTTAATCAGAATATATTAAAAGTGGTTTATTAATATCCTAATGAAATATATTAATTAATAGCCATTTGTGGTTAGTAATTAATCATATTTTCAAAATTAAATAAGTCAAATATTTTTAAAAATTAACCGGGAGTTAGTCAAATAAAGAAATGAATACATTGGTATACACTGTGTACGTACGAAAAATGATACTGTGGTATAGTTGAATTATATAGTTTGTTGTAATATACTACCTATAATAACAATAAAGGAGCTACTAATAAATATTACTACTTAAACAAAAGAGAGAAAGAGAGAAAGAGAGAGCAGAGAAGAAATGAAGCTGCTCGGTGTGTGTATTTCCATTCACTGATGCATGCTATTTATAGAAAAAGGAAGGATTGCTCGGTGTGTGTATTTCTATTCACTGATGCATGCTATTTATAGCAAAAGGAAGGGGACAGCAGTGTTACAATTTCTTCATCTATATATGCATAGCCCAACTATTACAGTTTTGACTACTGTACAACAATCAATTTAAAACACTCCCCATTGATTGTCATTATAGTATGGATCATAGATTGCCTCGTTAAAACCTTGTCAAAGAAAAACCCGGTGGGATAAAAATCTTGACAAAGGAAAAAGAGTACAATCTCCCCTTGGAAAGAATCGATCATTCACTGAAGTTTTGTTGCAACAAACCCTTGAGTCGACGCATTCCAATATTATGTCGCAGTTTTCCAAATGTTGAATTCGGTAATGATTTTATGAATAAATCTGCAAGGTTGTCACATGATCGGATTTGTTGTACAACGATTTCACCATTCTTTTGTAGCTCATGAGTGTAGAAGAATTTTGGTGAAATGTGCTTCGTTTTGTCTCCTTTGATATATCCTTCCTTGAGTTGATCAATACATGTAGTGTTATCTTTAAACATAAAGTGGGACTTCTCGTGATGTCAGGTAATCCACATGATTCTTGAATATTCTTGATGATAGACCGCAGCCAAACACATTCTCTACTGGCTTCATGAATTGCAATTAGTTCTGAGTGATTTGATGAGGTTGCCACTATAGTTTGCTTTGTGGATTTCCAGGAAATGGCTGTACCGCAATATGTAAATACATATCCAGTTTGTGATTTGCCAAAATGAGGATCTGACAAATATCCAGCGTCTACATATCCAATCAACTGAGATGTCGAGTTTTCCGGGAAGAATAACCCAAAATCAACTGTACCACGAAGATATCGGAATATATGTTTGATCCCATTCCAATGTCTGTCCATCGGAGCAGAGCTAAATCTGGCCAATAAATTCACAGCAAATGCAATATCTGACCTTGTATTATTCGCAAGATACATAAATGCACCAATTGCACCAAGATATGGAATTTCAGGACCAAGAACATCTTCATCATCTTCTCGTGGTCGAAATGGATCTTTATCAGGTTCTAAATATCTAACCACCATTGGAGTGGTCAAAGGATGGGATTTATCCATGTAAAATCTGGTCAAAACTTTTTCTGTATACGTGGATTGGTGGAGGAAAATTCCTGATGACAAGTGCTCGACCTGTATACCAAGACAATATTTTATCTTTCCAAGATCTTTCATTTCAAATTCTGTCTTTAGATATATGACAGCATCATCAACCTCTGTAGCTGTTCCTACAAGGTTTAAATCATCCACATATACAGCAATGATCACAAAACCAGATTGCGATTTCTTGATAAAAATGCATGGACTAATTTGATTACTAATATACCCATTCTTTTGTAAATAATGACTAAGTCTGTTATACCACATACAACCAGATTGTTTCAGTCCGTACAATGATCGTTGAAGTTTAATGGAGTATATATGACGAGGTTTCTTGAACTCATCCATTTTCAATCCTTCTTGGATTTTCATAAAAATTTCACTATCAAGTGAACCATATAGGTATGCAGTAACGACGTCCATAAGACGTGTTTCTAGTTTTTCATTTGATGCCATACCTAAAATGAAACGAAAAGTAATTCCATCCATTACTAGTGAGTATGTCTCTTGATAATCAATGCCAGGTCTTTGAGAAAACCCTTGAGCCACAAGTCGGGCTTTGTATCTCATTATCTCATTCTTTTCATTTCGTTTTCTTACGAATACCCATTTATTTCCAACAGGGTTCACACCAATTGGTGTTTGGACAACAGGTCCAAATACTTCTCTGTTACGCAATTAATTTAATTCTGTTTGAATTGCGTCTTTCCATTTTAACCAGTCTTTTCTTCGATGACATTCATCCACACTTTTTGGTTCAGGATCAGAATTTATATCGACATCCAATGCCGCAGAATACACAAATACATCATCAAATATGGATTTATTTCGATCCCATAATTTCATGTCATGCACATAATTTATTGAAATTTCATGATTACTTAATCCCTCATCTTTAGGGACTAGAATCTCTTCAGGAGATAATACCACTTCAGGGGCATTTTTCTTTGTTTTTCGTTTTCCTGGTGCAACATCTTTTGTACCGACCGGTCTACCACGCTTCAAGGACGGATTTGATTCCGTAACCAATTCTTTTGTATTTGATTCTTTAATTGGTACATCTATCCTAACTGGAGTGTTTACTGCAGGAATACGAGATTTTATAATTTTTCTAGAATCGTTAAATGCGTCAGGCATTTGGTTTGCGATATTTTGCATAATTCTTTTAACTTCAATTTCACATTGACCTGTACGTGGATCTAGAAAATGTAATCCCGATGCATTCCATGTAATCTCAGGATTAGCTTTATTCGAATATTTATCTCCCCCTAAAGGAGGAAACACTGATTCATCAAAATGACAATCTGCATATCTTGCAGTAAATAAATCTACAGTTAGTGGTTCCAGATATCTAATTATAGATGTTGAATCAAAAATAACATAGATACCTATTCTTCTTTGAGCTCCCATCTTTGATCTCTGTGGTGGAGCAATCGGCACATATACAGCACTTCCGAAAATTTTGAAGTGAGAAATATTAGGAATTTGACCAAGTACCAGTTGTAGTGGAGAATGTTTGTTATAGGCAGGTCTAATCCTAATAATATTGGCAGCGTGAAGTACTGCATGACCCTAAACGGATGTAGGTAATTTTGCTTTCAACAACAATGGTCTTGCAATAAGTTGAAGTCTTTTGATAAAGGACTCGGCTAATCCATTTTGTGTATGTACATGAGGAACTGGGTGTTCAACTGAGATTCCTACACACATGCAATAATCAACAAAAGTTACAGATGTGAACTCGCCGGCATTATCTAAACGAATTGACTTGATGCAATGATCTGGGAATTGAGCTCGTAATTTGATTATTTGTGCAAGTAATTTGGCAAAAGCATCATTACGATTTGAGAGAAGACAAACATGAGACCATCGAGTTGAGGCATCAATTAATACCATAAAGTACCTAAATGGGCCAGAAGATGGGTGGATAGGTCCACATATGTCGCCTTGGATCCTTTCAAGAAAATTTGGGCTCTCGAGTTGAACTTTAGTAGGAGATGGCCGAGTCATCAATTTCTCTAAAGAACATGCTGAACAAGGAAGATCATTGCTTGAAAGATTTTAAGATCTCTTAGAGGATGTCCAGTAGAATTCTCTATAATGCAACGCATTATAGAGACACCAGGATGACCTAATCTTTCATACCAAAGTGTAAATGATTTTGGGTCTACTAGTTTCGAAGCAATGACATTGTGTGACTCAATGGCTCTAATTTTCATCATATATAATCCTGAAGAAAGTGAGCAAAATCTTTCTAAGATTTTCTTGTTGCTAGAATTAGCTGAAGTGATAAGAAGATATTCTTTACCAGCCTCGGAAGTGGTTTCGATGTGAAAACCGTTGAGTCGGATATCCTTAAAACTAAGAAGATTTCTAGTGGACTTACTTGAAAATAATGCATTTGGAATACGTAAGTGTGTATCATTAGGTAAGATAAAACTAGCTTTTCCAAAACCTTCAATTATATTAGATACACCAGATATGGTCCCAACTTGTGCTTCGGTTTTGGTTAGAAGGGTAAAATATTTCTGGCTCTGTAGAATCGTATGAGTTGTGCCATAATCAGCAATGCATATATCCTCATAAATCATTCTGTGCATAATTAAGAAACACAATATTATTCGATAGAAATACTACACAGTAAAACAAGATAATACATACTATTATAGTAATTTATGAAACTAATCTTCAGCCTCCCATATGGGAGTTTCTTTAGATTCATTCGGACCATTAATGCTCATTCCTGCAGTTGTAAATATCGGGGAATCATCTAGGTTATTGTTGGCGAAATTGGTTTCCACCATTTTTCCTTTTGACTTTTGAGATGATTGGTATAGATCAACAAGATGTTTTGGGATTTGATAATTACGTACCTAGTGTCCTTCCATTCCACACTTATGGCATGTATTATCCATTTTCCCTCCCTGTAGTGCCTTTCTTTTGCTCTGTTCAGATTGCCACTTCCGGTGACCAGAGCTCTTATAAGGATGAAAGTTCCCGTGACTTCGACCTCGTCCACAGTATCGACCTTGGCCTCGTCCACCTCTATGCCCTTTTCCACGTACATTCTGCTGGAATGACATGTTATTTACTTCAGGTAAAGGGGCAGATCCCGTTGGACGGGATTGATGATTCTTAATCACCAATTCATGATTCTGTTCAGCAATAAGGAGAGTTGATAGAAGATCCCCGAACTTGGTTAATTTACGCTCCCTATACAACTCAGTTAAGTTGATATTATTGGGGTGAAAAGTTGATAATATTTTATCGATTTTTCTTTTCTCAATAACTTTCTCACCGCACATAATGAGCCTAGAACTTATCTTGAATAAAGCAGAACTATATGCCCGAACACTCTTAAAATCCTGAAGTCTTAGATTAGCCTAATCATTTTCAGCTGCAGGCAGATAAACTAGTTTTTGGTGGTCAAACCTATCTTTTAGATTTTCCCATAAAACATAAGGATCCTCGACTTCTAGGTATTCAGATTTTAAATCTTCAAGCATGTGGTGTCGGAGAAAAATAATTGAGGTAAAGTTTTCTTCAGCCGTGGCTATATTTTCTGCCTTTATTGTATCGCTTAATTTCTTTGAACCAAGATGCAGTTTTACATCTTGTACCCATGACAAATAATTATCTCCAGAAATGTCCAATGCAACGAACGATAAGCTTGTAAGGTTTGTCATACTAAATCTGAATTTAACACACAAATTATTAAACTTAAATCATCAATATAAATATTACATAAATCCTAGTTAATCGGGTGTGTTAACAAATACGCAATAATAAATGTATATATCATTATTATCAATGATATTATAAACAGATCTATGTATAGAACAACAAATGGATTTTCACCCGCCATACGGACGTCTGCGTATACAGGTTATCTCTTACTGATAAATATATTTAGGTAGAAAATCCTGCATAAGTTAGTTCATGTACAAAGATTATTTATAATAAATAATAATCATAAAAAATGTTCCCATAATATCTTTCGATGAATGATACCATTTTAACAACAATGTAGACAAAGGTCAATTAAAATATAACAACAATTTATATCAATGACAATGTAATTAAAAGGTTTCCACAATATTTCGGTATTACCCAAAATTAAATGGTACCGTTTTATTAGGCGGTTCTCCAGCCATATATTTTTAGTTATTAGTAGGCGGTGCTCCGGCTATATATGTATATATCTTCTCAGTTCGGCAGGGCTTCGTGCTGATAACGTGTTGTAATATACTAGCTATAATAAAAATAAAGGAGCTACTAATAAATATTACTACTTAAACAAAAGAGAGAAAGAGAGAGCAGATAAGAAATGAAGCTGCTCGGTGTGTGTATTTCCATTCACTGATGCATGCTATTTATAGCAAAAGGAAGTGGACAACAGTGTTACAATTTCTTCATCTATATATGCGTAGCCCAACTATTACAGTTTTGACTATTGTAGGTCAATCAATTTACAACATAGTTTTACTTTTTTAGTTTATGTACATGTAAAGGTAAATTTTTAGAAAATTATTCATCACCAGATATTTTTATTGATACAACATGTTAGAGTCCGGATTAGATAAAATTGTCAAACTTGAGTTATGAAAATTTAATATATCAAATTTGTTAATGTTATTTATTTTAAAATCACACCTTTCATAAGAATTTATTAATACTAGCTTATAGCCCGTGTAAAACATGAATTACTTTTAATTTTTTTAATTTGTTTATAGTATAGTGTAATATTATAAATATTAATTTTAATATTTTATTGAAAGAATTCAAACCTTACATCTTTGTATATAATAATTTTTAGTATTAAATATAAATTAATATGTTGTTGGCGGGAATCGAAACTTAAACTTCTGTATGTAACAACTTCTTTGTATATAATAATTTTTAATATTAAATATAAATTAATATGTTGTTAGAGGGAATCGAACTTTGGACCTCTGTATATAACAATTTTTTGTATTATTGTAACGAACAACCATTATCTATTTGAGTTGAAGATCTTAGGATTGTGGATGAGGGATAACTAAAAATGAGAGGATAATCAAAAATAAGGGTTAATCAAACTACAAATTATACCCCTTTCGCTTATTATAGTATAGTAGAGATATGAATATTATAGATTTTGTAAGAAAATTATATATATAACTAATAATAAGTTGTTTTTAGACTTTTTTGTTACATCTTATTATCCTAATTTTCTTTTTCAATATTAATGTAAATTATATGCACATATGAAGTACAGAAGACAAACATGAATTTTTGTTTTGAACCAGAACTATTTAGTAGTTAAATTTAGGTTTGATTTGGATTGTTTCCCGAAAGTCAGGTGTTGTGGAATAAAAAGTAGGGTATATTTATTGCGTATTAACTACTAGGGTTTGTGGGAGCTTCGAGCTTTAATGGCTGCTCTCGTGCTCGTGGCTGAATTGGCCTTCACAAGATGCCTACGTACTTCGATGTATATCAAAGATCAAGCCAAAAACGTAGTTCTGAGATGAGGAGTCTGGCCCTTTATATAGGCTGAGAAGCCTGAGAATTATAGTAGGGTTAGGTGACTTAATGGGCAAGTCAGCCTTGAGGAAGGTTCTAGACTCCTTCCTTGTAGGAGTCTGTTTCCTTGTATGACTATGTGCCTTGGAGGCTACTCTTTGGAGAGATAATATCCTTATTTGACTTGTACTTCCCAGTTGTTAATTATCCCTCAATATTAATTACGAAATTAATATTTAAATAGGGTTTTGGACCCTGTTGGTGGGCCCCACGTTTGGACCATACCGGGCCTAATTAATGCAACATTAAATGTGCCTTTAGGGCTTATTTTTAGCCCATATCATTTGCCCCCCAACTTCTAGGAAAACTGATCAGGTTTTCGTAGAAGTTATATTTGCCTTAATCGAGACTCGGGGTCGTTTTTATCCCTTACCTGGGACTTCTTAATTTTCCTACCCTTATATGGGAATTTTGGTTTACACTAGTGTTTCACGAGTATCGTCTTGATTGTAAAGTGTGGAGCGACCTACACATTTACGACGATTTACCTTATTCGAGGCTTTAATTTGTGCTTGCTTTTAGCAATTTCGGCACTTTCATATAGCTTTTATGCATTATTAGCATAAATTATTGCTCAATTTGTCAAGAAGATATTTCTATAATTTTCCTTGTAGTTTCCTGTACTTTTCCTAATAATTTAGGAATTTTTTATTTACCCATAGGTATTTTTCTAAATTATTCCTAATAATTTAGAAATTTTTACGTACCCACAGGTATTTTTCTTAATTATTCCTAATAATTTAGGAATTTTTATGTACCCACAGGTATTTTCCTTAATTATTCCTAATAATTTAGGATTTTTTATGTACCAGCAGATATTTTTCTTAATTTTTCCTAATAATTTAGGAATTTTTATGTACCAACAGGTATTTTTCTAAATTATTCCTAATAATTTAGGAATTTTTATGTACCCATAGGTATTTTTCTAAATTATTCCTAATAATTTAGGAATTTTTATGTACCCACAGGCATTTTCCTTAATTATTCCTAATAATTTAGGAATTTTTATGTACCCACAGGTATTTTTCGTAATTATTCCTAATAATTTAGGAATTTTTAATGTACCCACAGGTATTTTCCTTAATTATTCCTAATAATTTAGGAATTTTTATGTACCAGCAGGTATTTTCCTTAATTATTCCTAATAATTTAGGAATTTTTATGTACCCACGGGTATTTTTCGTAATTATTTCTAATAATTTAGGAATTTTTAATGTACGCACAGGTATTTTCCTTAATTATTCCTAATAATTTAGGAATTTTTATGTACCAGCAGGTATTTTCCTTAATTATTCCTAATAATTTAGGAATTTTTATGTACCCACGGGTATTTTTCGTAATTATTCCTAATAATTTAGGAATTTTTAATGTACCCACAGGTATTTTTTTGTCAAATATGAAGTGCAGGGACCTTTCTGTAAAAATATAAACAATAGGGGTCTTTTCATCAAATTGTCAACTACAGTACTCTTTCTGTCAATTTAGAAGCTCCAGTGCATCCTTTGTAAAGTGTGCAGAAGTTGGGGTACCAAACAGCACTTTTGCCAAAAAAATTAACTTTTCGACCAGGTTTGTGGTCGAAACAAGCGTGAGTTTTGTTTTTGGTCGAAGCAATTCTCGAACAGAAATCCTGCTTGTTTCGAGCAGGAATGAGGTCGCCCGGATTTTTTTTTTTTTTTTTGCTTTTCATCTACTTTTTTTTTTGCGATCAAGGCTGGTCGAAATAAGGCCTCTTTTGACAGCTGATCGAACACATTCTCGAGCAGAAATCCTGCTCATTTCGAGCAGGAATGTGGTCGAAACAATTTTTTTTTCCCCAATATTATTATCAAATAATAATATTTATTTTACCCAAAATATGGATAATTTTTGGCCCCTTATTCGGAGGTGTTCCACTCGGATAAAATTTTATTCGAATAAAATCTGACCCGGATTTTTTTATTATTATTTTTAATAATAATAATAATAATTTTTGTAATTTTAGAGGGGTCCTCAGCCCTAATATTTTCGTAATTTACGATCGTATTTTTGGCCTCATTGGCTCGAAATTCGTCCTGAATTGAGGTCATTCATGACTTTAGGCACATAAAAATTTTCATTATATAACCCCTTTTTTTTGTACCAGAATTCGTGGTATTTTAGATCAGGATTTCGATCAGGAATGCTGATCCTTAGATCCGGATTTTCGATCAGGATGCTGACCCCCAGGTCAGGATTTTCGATCAAGAATGCTCACCCCTAGGTCAGGATTTTCGATCAGAAATGCTGACCACTATGTCAGGTTTTTCGATCAGGAATGCTGACCCTTAGGTCAGGATTCTGATCGAAATAAGGGCCTTCCTAGCTTCTTGGTCGAACAGATTTTCGATCAGGATTCCTGGTCATTTCGACCAGGATCTTGGTCGAAATAAGGGCCAATTTTTGGCTTGGTCGAACGGATTTTTGATCAGGAATCCTGACCCTTAGGACAAGATTTTTGATCAGGGGTGCTGACACTTAGGTCAGGATTTTTGATCAGGAATGCTGACCCTTAGGTCAGGATTCTAATCGAAATAAGGACCTTCCTAGCTTCTTGGTCGAAAGGATTTTTGATCATGAATCCTGACCCCTAGGTCAGGATTTTCGATCAGGATGCTGACCCCTAGGTCAGGATTTTCGATCAGGAATGCTGACCTCTATGTCAGGATTTCGATCAAGGATGCTGACCCTTAGGTCAGGATTCTGATCGAAATAAGGGCCTTCCTAGCTTCTTGGTCAAACAAATTTTCGATCAGGATTCCTGGTCGTTTCGACCAGGATCTTGGTCGAAATAAGGGCCAACTTTTGGCTTGGTCGAAGGGATTTTCGATCAGGAATGCTGACCGCTAGGTCAGGATTTTCGATCAGGAATGCTGACCCTTAGGTCAGAATTTTTGATCAGGATGTTGACCCTTAGGTCAGGATTTTCGATCAGGAATGCTGACCCTTAGGTCAGGATTCTGATCGAAATAAGGGCCTTCCCAGCCTCTTGGTCGAATGATGTTTGGACTAGGATGCTTGGTCGTCTCGACCAGGATTTTGGTCAAAATAAGGGCCTCTTAATGGCTTTCAGGTGTCTTCGACTGTGTGACTTCGGCCTATGGCCTTTCAGGAGGTGCTCGGTCGGGCGAGCTCGGCTGTTGCCCTTCGCGAGGGACTTCGGTTAGGGCTACTCGGCCTTGAGGCTTCCTTGAGGTGCCTCGGCCTTGTGGCCTCGGTTACATCGAATGAAATTTCTTAAGTTCCTGAGTTCCTTGTTTTTGAGCCCAAATTCTTTGCATTGGAGTCAAGCTAGAGTTCTTGGAAACCTTGTTCAGCACCGTGGCTTTCATAGTTTTTACTACTTGTTGTTCTTGATTTAAAAAGGAGAACTCGTTCGGTGTTGGTTATCAAACATTCACCTTGGCTAGGTTTTAAGTAGCCTGATGCCTCTTGTCAGGTTCGTTTGGAGGCAGATAACCTTGTTGGCCATCAAGGCTTGAATTTTGAGATTTGAAGTTCAAGACCTCAAGTGTGGAATTGTAAAGGACCTCTTATCTCAACACTCTCATTAACAGTTTATGTACCTTGAAGGCATTATCAAGGGGCCAACCAGTGTCAAGATGAGCTTTAGGGTCTATCCTTCAGCTTACATCAACTGGTGCTTCCAATTTCGAATTGATGGTCGGGTCTTCAGGACCTGGAAGTATCCTTGAATATTTAAACATATTCTTTTCTAGCCTCAAACTCTTCATTGACTTGTGAGACTACCAGCTTTGAGTCTCCACAGACTTTCAAGTTCTTGACCCTCAGGGCTCTTGTCAGTCCAAGGTTGGCTATCAGAGCTTCATACTCCACCTCGTTGTAGGTTGTTTGGAAGTCCAACTTCAAGGCATACTCGAGTGTGAACCCATCGGGGCTTTGCAGAACTTAACCTGCACCACTGGTATTTGTTTTTGATGCCCCATGAAAATAGAGCTTTTTGTTTTTGATGCCCCATCAAAATAGAGAATCCAAAACTCCTTCTTCTCGTCTATGGGTTTCTCACCTTGCTGACCTTCCTGGTCTATTACTTCCTGCCCCCCCGACTTCTTGGTTGTCAATGGTATATTCAACCACGAAGTTAGCTAGAGCCTGGGTTTTGATGGTCATCCTATGCTTGTACTTAACATCAAATTTTCCTAGTTTGATTGCCCACTTGATGAGCCTTCCATTGGCTTTCGGGCTATGCAATATGTTTCTTCAGCGGGTGTTCCATCAGGACTTCAACGTTTATCTTTATCCAGGGTCCTTCAAGGACTTAAACTATTATCTGCTGTAACCTAACTCTACCCTTCGGGGTATGCATTAGTTTGTTTCCATTCGTGTATTCTTTTATTTTCGGTACTTAGTCATCTTTGACTCACACATCAGGTGCTTGGCACATACACAATCAATGAATGGAAAACAAACTTGCATTAATAACTTGAAATGGGTTCAACCCTTACATAGAGTACTACTGTCCTACTCGGAGCAACATGCTCTGCAATGGTTTTAATGAACCTTATTTCTACTTCTACTATATAAATATGAAGCTAAGTCCTACTAACTTAAGCCCAATCGAGTCTTTGCAAGACTAGGTATGCACCACTTGATTTTGTTTTTGATGCTCCATCAAAATAGGGCACCCACCACTCCTTCTGGTCTCCTCATTCTTATTCTGAAGTTCACTTCCTGCTTGGGGTACTACCTCCTGCCCCCCGACTTCTTGGTTTCCAATGGTACACTCAACCACAAAGTCAGTTAACGCCTTAGCCTCAATGGCTGTCCGAGGCTTCTGTGTGATGTCCTCCGCTGACCTTTCTTTGTGTTCCTTACCACTGTGGACATCCATGTCTTCAATCGGAAGGACCTGCCCCCCGACTCCATCAGGCCTTAACGAGGCTACATAACAGCTTCGTGCCATCTTCTGATCACCTTTATGTTCTCCAACACCATTCCTGGTAGGGAACTTGATCTTCACATGATAAGTTGAGGCAACAGCCTTGAATGCATGAAGTCCAGTCCTTCCAAGGATAGCGTTGTATGTTGAAGCCGCCTTGATTACCAGGAAGTTCAACATCTGAGTGGCCTCCTTGGGCTCTTGCCCAATAGTTACAGGCAGCTGAATAGTCCCTTCAACTTTGGATTCTACTCCATTAAATCCATATATAGGCATGTTATTGGGGGTCAACTGGGAATCAATGTATCCCATCTTCACAAACGCATCATGAAACAGAATGTCAACGGAAGCTCCATTGTCTATCAAGACTCGCTTCACCTCCGAGTTTCCAATCACAGGAGTTATGACCAACGGGTCGTCATGGGGGAACTTCACCCCTTCCAAGTCTGAGTCATCAAAACTAACCACTACCTCAGTTTTTGCACGCTTCGGGGCCTCTCCCACGATGTGCAAAACCTCTCGGGCATAAGCCTTTCGAGAGTTCCTAGTTGTCCCAACCGTAGTCGGGCCTCCTGAGATCATGTTGATTACTGGCCCTCGGGGCTGTGGGTTGCGATCTTGATCGTCATCCCTTTTATTATAGTCTCTTCTCTGATTACCACGGTCTTCACCCTTAGTGAAGTGCCTCAGTTTCCCTCTACGGATCAAAAACTCGATCTCATCTTTGAGTTGCTTGCAATCGTCAGTGTCATGCCCCACGTCTCTATGGAATCTGCAATACTGATTCTGGTTTCTCTTTGCGGGATCACCCCTGAGTGGTTTCGGCCATCTGAAATCCTTATCATTCTCAATGTCCAACAAGATTCGACTCCTAGGAGTATTCAACCTTGCATACTCAGTGAACCTTGACCCTTGGTTCTTCTTAGGGGCAGAGTCGGAGTCCTCGCTAGTTCGGGGATACTTGTCCCTAACATCATACTCTTGTTCATCATAGTCCTGGTCTTGCTTTCGCTTCTTGGAGTCATTGTTACCTCCTCCTCCACCTACGGTGGTTTCTTTCTTCATGCTATCCTCAGCTTTAATATACTTATCAGCCCTTCGTTGGAGATCAGCCATGTTCTCAGGGGGATGCTTCGCCAATGATCTCTTGAAGAAGAGGTCAGTGGTTCCGTGCTCCAGGGCTACCATTGCCACCTTATTTTCCAAATCAGTGATATTCAGGGTCTCCTTAGTGAATCGCTTGAGGTAATCCCTCATATTTTCATTCTTCTCCTGCACCACATTGATAGAATATATTTTTATATATATTTTAGATGATTTTATTCTCATATTTATTGTGTTTTGCATTGATTTGGATTTTTATTTAATAGATTTGATTGTTTTATTATAGGAAATAAAGAATTCATAACTTGGAAGGATTTGGAGCAAAAAGAGCTATTTTGGAGATAAAATTGAAGGAAATTCGTATTATTGGGCTACACGGGTTGTTTAACACTGTTTTGGCCATATCTTGAGTTCTAGAAATCCGTTTGAGACCCGTAAGCAGTCCACGCGAAGATAACGAGATTCTCTATCATTCTAAGGTGGTCCAGAGGTCCAATTACGTTTGGAACGTTCCAGAAAATCTGAAAAAAAGTCAGCCACGAATTTTCCTTAAAAAACAGAATCAGTTTAGGAAACGTATCTTGCAGAAATTCTATTATAATTCTGTTTTGGTATTTTCTTGTTGGGCAAGACTTTTAGAGCCTATTTAAACACATCCTACCATTGTAATGAGGAGAGGTAATATTAGATCAGATAATATAGTTTAAAGTAGATTATTATTATTAGTTGGAGATGTAGAGAAACACCATGACTCTTCTTTTGGGTGACAACATTGAAGTTTGAAGGTTTTGATCTCTTAATCTTTTCTTTGTTCTTATTAATTTAATTATTTTTTCTTGTTTTACTAGTTGTTTTACTTGTTTAATTATTAACGAGTAGTTATTTCTAGGGCTTAAAGGGAAGCCATGTTTGCACTAATATTGGCATGATTTTCATAGTGGTTTGATTGGTTATGGTTAATTCTGATTGATATGTTTTAATCATTAATTTTTGTAATCGGCCGATATCATGGATTAATTATATGCAAATAGGGGTATGGATCGAGAGATTTACTTACTAGAGGCACACATACGATTAGCAGAATTGAATTTGAGTGCGGAAGCATCATTGGATTTCTGAGAGCGTTAATGCTTGGAAGAGATTAACTTGACTCTAATTACCTGATTGATTGAATTACTGAAAGTGGTTAATTGTGTTGAATGTTTCGAGAGTGTTAATGCTTGAAAGAGATTAACATACTCTAGTTATAGGATCACATTGATTGCTTTAGCTTAAGAGCCAATTGTGTAAGCATGGTGGACCTGATTGCCCTAGGTTTTAAATAATTTGTTTATCATCTGTTTAATTAGTGTTAATCTTGTTTAATTAGTTAATTAATATTCTCCAATATTCGTCTTAATTAATATTCTCCAATATTCGTCTGACCCTTGAAATAATTAACGATAACTGAAAAGGAATTAGTAGAACCTGTCTCCTTGTGGATTCGACCCGCTTGCCATCTGTACTAGCAATAGACACCGTGCGCTTGCGGTTATACATAATTTTACACATCACACATACATGAGGGATGCAGAACTTTTTTCATGAATTCTCCCACTAATGAATTGGCTAACGAAAGCGGCACTCAACTCCTTAAAAGAGCCAATAGAGTTCGCAGGCAATCGGCAATACAATCTCTGAGCCATGCCCGACAGGGTTTGGGGAACGCTCTGCACTTTATGGCATCACTTGCAGGCTGTAGCAGCAGTGCGTTTGAGAACGTCCTGACGTGATTTGCGGGATCACCCGATCCATCATAAGCCTTAATTGTCGGCATCTTAAACTTTCTAGAAATATGAGCATTCATCACCTCCTCAGTAAACGGGGGTGTGGGATCATCAGGATCTCCAAGTGGCATGAGATCCTTGGGATTACTCCTGGGGGTTTCCACCCTCATAACTTCTCTTGTTGGGACATCAGCCCTCTTCTGTCTTCTTGAGGACCTCTCCAAATCTATAGCGGGAATCCTTCATGAGATTGGAGGGGGTCGAATCAGACTCTGTCTTGCCTGTTCCCTTGCTATGTCATCCTTTAGCCTTTGGATCTCAGCCTCATGAGCCTTAATCCTCTCCTCAGTCGTTTATGGAGGTCCATCATGGATTCCTTGGGTCCTCGCTCGAGGTTCTCTGCTAACACGTCGCCTCCTTGGATGTTCATCACGATCATCATCCTCAGATGACGAATCATCAGAATAGGGGCCAGAGTAGTCGTCCTGATAAGGACCCAATCCTCTAATATAGGATGGATCCTGTATTTGCATGGCATGTCCGCTTGGCCCTGCTCCCCGAGCAGCTAGAGGGTGGTTAGGAAGACCATACCTCGGGTTAGTATTCAAGGGGAGATCCGTGGTGTGGATCTGTACCCCTGGTGGTGGGCTGTCAGGATTAAAAAGAGGAGAGACCACCATCTGATTAGGGTTGGTTCCTCGTCCTGCTTGGTCGATCAGAGGCAGCGTACTCTCAACGTGGGGAATCGCCCCTGATTGTTGAGAAACTTGAGACTGGGTGATCACCCCTGATGCTGGGGGAGCCTGTTGGATGATCGCTCCTGATGCTGGGGGAGCCTATTGGATGATCGTCCCTGATGCTGGGGGAGCTTGTTGGATGATCGCCCCTGATGCTGGGGGAGCCTGTTCAGTCAGGGGTGGAGCAGAGCTGAGTGGCACGGCCTCAGTTACAACTGGTATTGTTCTTCGTGTTTGAACCATGGTTGATGTTGTCTTCCCACAGACGGCGCCAAATGTTGTGGAATAAAAAGTAGGGTATATTTATTGCGTATTAACTACTAGGCTTTGTGGGAGCTTCGAGCTTTAATGGCTGCTCTCGTGCTCGTGGCTGAATTGGCCTTCACAAGATGCCTACGTACTTCGATGTATATCAAAGATCAATCCAAAAACGTAGTTCTGAGATGAGGAGTCTGACCCTTTATATAGGCTGAGAAGCCTGAGAATTATAGTAGGGTTAGGTGACTTAATGGGCAAGTCAGCCTTGAGGAAGGTTCTAGACTCCTTCCTTGTAGGAGTCTGTTTCCTTGTATGACTATGTGCCTTGGAGGCTACTCTTTGGAGAGATAATATCCTTATTTGACTTGTACTTCCCAGTTGTTAATTATCCCTCAATATTAATTACGAAATTAATATTTAAATAGGGTTTTGGACCCTGTTGGTGGGCCCCACGTTTGGACCATACCGGGCCTAATTAATGCAACATTAAATGTGCCTTTAGGGCTTATTTTTAGCCCATATCATCAGGGCGTAGTAGTTTTCTTCTATAGAAGAGATGAGGGCTGCTTCGTGCTTATGCACTCGCAATTTTTCAATGATATCTTGTAAATTAAATTTTTGGTGTGTGGATAGTATAGATTTTGTTAAAAAATTATATATGTAACTAATAATAAGTTGTTTTTTTGGCTTTTTTGTTACATCTTATTATTACCTATTTTTTTTCCAATATTAACGTAAATTATATGCACATATGAAGTACAAAGACAAACATGAATTTTTGTTTTGAATCGGAACTATTTAGTAGTTAAAATGAGGTTTGATTTGGATCGTTTCCCGAAAACCAGGGCGTAGTAGTTTTCTTTAGAAGAGATGAGGACTGCTTCGTGCTTATGTACTCACAATTTTTCAATGCTATCTTGTAAATTAAATTTTTGGCGTGTACTAATATAAAAATTAATAAATGATTAATGATGTTCTAATATTAAATTTAATAGATGATTAATGAATTTTGAAACGTTAATTTTATCATATGTTTTATTTTGGATTGTTTCACGAAAGTCAGGGCGTAGTAGTTTTCGGTAGAAGAGATGAGGGTTGTTTCGTGCTTATGTACTCACAATTTTTCAATGCGATCTTGTAAATTAAATTTGTCGTGTACTAATATTAAATTTAATAGATGATTAATGAGTTTCTAATATTAAATTCAATAGATGATTAATGAGTTTTGAAAAGTGAATTTTATCATATGTTTTATTAGTATATTAAGAGTTATAAATATTAAATTTTATTATGTTGAAAAGTGAATTTTATCATATGTTTTATTAGTATATTTAAAGTTATAAATATTAAATTAAATTATGTTGTTAGTGAGAGTCGAACCCTTGACCTATGGTAGTACCGGCTTATTATCTCTTTTACTCTTATTATAAAAAATATATATAGCTTATAACCCGTGCAATGCACGATTATTTTTTAATATTTATAAATATATAAATTATATTAAAAATATTTTTTTTAATATTATGTTTTTTTCAAAAATATTCAAGTTATAGAATTTTTTTAAAAAAATACGGTTCAACCTCATTTATAACCTCAACTGCAATTATTGCAACCTCAACTGCAATTATTGCAACTTTATGCGCAACTACATATGCAACTTTTATCGTATTTTTTCAAAAAAGTTTGAAAAATGGATATTTTTGATAATTTCCCTTTAATATTTATATTTGTCAAAATTTATATATATTTTTTATTTTTATCAAATAAATTTTAATATTTTATTGAAGAAAATAAAAAACTCTTACATTTGAAAGACTTAGAAAAACAAAAGTTACAATTTTTTATATTGAGAATTATATTAAATTTAGTAAACATACCTATATTTGGTCTTAATTATTAAATTTATTATTTCATATTTGAATATAATTCTACTATCAATCAAATAAATTTACTTTTTAACATTATATCTAATTCTATTCAATTTAGAAAGCCTAACTATATAATAATTTATATTTAGATGTAGAATAATACTATTGTAAATTTAGTTTAATATTTTGTAATTGTTGAAATTCGATCCCTAAACCTATGGTAATACTCACTTCTTATTATATAATGGGATATAATTTCTCATTTTCATTCAAATGATACACGTACAAACCCACAAGTATATATGCAAGTGATTAAATGAGATCCAAACAAAAATGAGATCTAAAACTAAATCTCGTCTTTTTTTTCGATTAAACCGTACTTGCATTAAAATTTCTCAAAATCAAGCATTCAAATGATAAAATCCGGAGCAGAAATATTTCATTCCGTAAGACCTGACATAGAATATGTCGCCCTCGATAAGTTATGAGCTACAATATTCGCAGACCTATGTGTGTAACACACTAACACTTCATCAAAGTGTTTATCCATATCCGTACAATCCTCCAAGATCATATGATCAAGCACCAAACTCACACAAACGGTGAGACAATAGCAACCTCAACAAACGGTGAGACAATAACAAAACTCACACAAACGGTGAGACAACAAAAAAAAACCGATCTTACAATTTTAAAAATGAGATTACAAAATAAAGCTACAAACTAAAACCAAACTAGAACCTTAGCAATCCGTAGATCTGGGAACAAACCCACCAGAACAAGATAACTCAGACCACTTACGAGACCAAGATCACCTGGAAGAACGAGAAATCTGGAGCTCCGTGGAATTGAGATCTAATAAATTGAAGGCCAAATCGGAAAAGGCTTTGAAACCTTAGATCCGAAAAAACAAAGCTTTATTGAAAGAAGGAAGAAAAAACAAAGAAAATAGAAGATTTTGGGGCTTTCCACCGATGGAGATCCGGTGGAAGCCCCGGCGGCTATTAGCAAAATATGAGGAGCAGGGAGAGAAAGAGAGAAAGGGTTTTTTTAGATGGGTGAACCCAAGTGAATCTCGTCTTTTATTTACAATTCTTTCATCTAATTTGGATCACACAGGTACTTTCTCATTTCTCCATCACTAAGATATTTCTTATCTCTTATCTTTGCTATTACAAAAATATTTCTTATATCTTTTCTGATGTACGCAACATACAATTATACATATACATACAAATTATATCCTATTATATAATAAGCGTAAGAGAGATAATAAAAAAAATGTTACCATAGTTCGAGATTCGATTCCCATTAACAATAACAACATATAAAATTAAACATTTATATAAGAGCAATTAAAACTATACTAAATAACTAATAAATATATATTAACAAATTCACTATTCAAATCTTATCAACCATATATTAAATTTAATATTTGTACACATAAAAAATTCGTGTAAAGTTGCATCCAAAAAGTTATGAGTACATAAGCACCCTTAATTTTTTCTAATGAAAATTACTGCGGATTAACTTTCGATTGCAATCCCTTTGCAAAACAACCTGGATTTTAGCTACTAAATATTTCATATTCAATACACTGTCAAAACACATGTCTCTCAGTTTGTACTTCACATATGCACATGATTAATGTCAATTTATAAAAGAAAAACATCAAGTATTAAATAACGTAACAAAAAGTTAAAAAGACAATAAATTATTATTTTAACAGATAAATTTATAACGTTTACAAATAAAGTGTAATATATAAATACATGTTAGCCAATTATATACTATTTTATCCATATTATATTTTTATATTTAACAAGCCTAAAAAAGATCTTATCCAATCCATTATATCTATTATATGCCAATAAGGCTTTTCATGGCTATTTAGTAAATTACAAATTTACCCTTTTATTATAATAATGTAGAAAAAATGTTGGTCATTGGAATTGAACCCATGACCTTTATGTTAGTGATGTATTAAGTTCACATCATTAACCACTGCACCAAAGATATCTTTTTGTATCTTTTAAAAAATTATCAACTACATTTCTAAGACCTCATTTATTATATTCTATTTAACATTCATTTTAAAATATAATCAAGATAAAATTATCAACATATCCGTCGCTTGCTAATAATGAAAAATATTATCACAAATTTCTTCAAAAAATTAGTATTATAGATGAATTATGTATCTATCTATTTTATATAATATATGCCAATATGATATTTTGTCCTTTCTGAAAAGACTAACATATGCCTTTGATTCATAATTGTTATTCTCATTTAAGAGCATAAATGAATCAAAATTTTCGTGAGTTGCTCGAACTCGGCTCATAAAATATTTGAATTTTGTTAAATAGTTTTCGAGACGAACTCGAGCCTAAATACTTTACCGAGTCGAGTTCGAACTTCAAATTACTCGGCTCGTAAGGTTCACGAGCCTAATTGAGATTTTATTGTTTTGACTTTTTATATATTTTTATATATATTTCAACATAAATATTTAATATTTTTATTTGAGCCGAACCTAAATCGAACCATTCATATCATTCTTTTGCCTAAAAAGGTAAAATTCGTTCGAGTTTTAGAACCGAATTCGGACGTATCGAACTTTTTTGAACGAATCTTCAAGCTTAAAATTTAAAGCTCGATCGAACTCGATTGAATATTTTGGTCGAGGTCATACTCGAGTCTTACACTGTTTGACTCGGCTCGACTTGATTACACCCTTATTCTCATTTTTTTCGAGTAAAATATTTTAATAGAATAAAAAATATAATTTTAGGAACAAAACAAAATATGTTGCACATGAGATTTGAACTTAATATAGGTTAACTGATAGATATTTAGATAATAGTTATGCTAGAAATATTATAAAAAAGATTATAGACTAAATAAAAAAATTAGAGATTTAAACTGTCTAGCTATATTATTGAAATATGGTACTTACTAGATAAATATATCATACTGTATAAAATTGCATGCCAAAATTTTAGTGAATTTTAATATTACATTTTATATAAGTACACTTCCATTAAAATCGGTTATTATGATTGTTAAGGATAATCTATATTTAGCATAATAAAAAATGGAATAATTTATATATGAGATGTAGACATCGTATTAATTCAATTATATAATTGAAAAGATACATAGTTTGGTTAGAGTACAACATGTTAAATGAGATTATAGATGCAATACAAACAATTATAAGATTAAAAAGTATAGCTATGTTGATGAAAGATAGATATTTAATAAAAATAATATTGCATTATATATAATGCACAAGTTATAATAATCGATTAGTTGTATTTAGGGAATGTAAAAATGGTTGGATTTAAGAAAATAGATTCTAGAAATAACATTACAATGTATATATATTTTAGATTAATATAAGTGAGTTTTTAAAATAAAACTACATGTAATATTCCTATACACATATGTATAGTTGTTGGATTGCCTGCAGAGCTTCTTTCAAGAAATAAAATATAGGATCATGTATGGTATATAAACCCATCATTTTGTAGTAAAAAAATATCATTATCACTATTAGCACTACCACCAACAACACATCGGTAACACCACCATCATTACCACCACTAACATATCACCACTAGCACACCATCACGATCACGCACCACAACCAAAATTACCAAAATATTAATTGCAACCACATCAACACCACAAGAATCACCAACACCAAAACAAAATGATTAAAAATTCAACTCACGTTACCCAAATTTGAATCCAAATCACTAAAAATTTTGAACACAAATTACTAGAATATTCCAGATTTGAAAATTTGTTCAAGTTCAAAGGTGTTGGTAATGGTGTTGACGATGATAGAGTGGGTGAAAACGACTCGATGGGCGCTACAAACACATATCTATTGAGAGATGACAAAGTAGGATATGATTGAGTTAAAGGAGGCGTGATTAGAAATGTGGCTGGAATTCGATGATAAACATATTCGTAAGTCAATTTGATTACAAGAAGAAATAGCAAAATGATGATGGTTTATACACAAACACACACACTTCATATCTCTGTTTTTCACAAACACACATATTATATATACAGGGTCTTACTCTAATAGAAACCACTCTTAGACTAGAAACTAGAAACTGAAAAAAAAATCCTAAATCGGATCGGAATATAGCATATATGGTATGCAAACTGATCGTTGGGAGATGGAGAAAAATACAATGAAGTTAGATTTCAAAAAAAACCCACCGATTGACGGAAAAAATCAAATTAGAAATGGAGGGGATTATGTGGGATTATGTATGGGAGGGTGTATTAATTATGTGTGATGCTTATAGGGGCCATTAGATTATATTGATCTAAGGGCTTAAATTAGTTTTTAGTTTCTATTTTAATTTTGATTTCCATTTGATCACTTTCATATATATATATATATATATGTGTGTGTGTGTGTGTGTGTGTGTGTGTGTGTGTGTGTGTGTGTGTGTGTGTGTGTGTGTGTGTGTGTGTGTGTGATCATGAATGCTAATGATAAATAGAATATATAAGCAGAGAAAAAGGTGGTGATAATAGTTTGGTATTACAAGTGATGGTGTAATAGGTCGCCGAAATTGGAGGGGGTGGACGTGGAGAAGTAAATTATGTTTGAATGTGTGACTGAGATTAAATATAGATATAAAATAAGTCTCAAATTAGTTTTCAGTTTTCATTTCAGTATACACTTTCCTAAATATATAACACATGTGAATTTACTATCATGGTTAGATTTTAGAAACTGTGAATTGTTCAGTCTTTCACTCTTTTGAAGTTATTGTTTTTAAATTATTAGGTTTGATTATACTGTCATGATCATAAATGAAATTTAAGTAAGAAATTTAAGCTAATATCACTTTTCATAAAAATATATTTTTTTCGCAAATTAATCACATTATTAGTATATAGTGTTTCAAAACTACGATTCATGTATTTGAAAATTAAAAAAATCAAATTATATGAATTAAAATGGTGCCCGTGCTTTGCACGGGCTTTCATGCTAGTTTTTTGGTAATATGGTAGTTAGGTTCGTAGGACCTGGATGACCAAAATACTGGATGACCAAAATAGTACAGATTGTTCAATCTTAAAATAGATAGATTAGAAATGTTAGAAATATTAAAAATTTCATTTAATTAATATTAGGATTATATTCAAATACTAAAAACAAATTTTAATAATATAAATCAAATATAAAAAGGTTTTTGTTTCAAAAAAATATATAAAAAGTTTTTCAAAATTAAGTAAAATTCTTAATATTAAAATTCATATTTTTGTTTTCTTTTCAATTAATGGGTGGTTTCAGTTAGATAATTGTTAAATCATTACTAAATAAGATGATTGTTGAGTTTTACGTGTGCTATAGATATGTCTAAATTTGATTTTTAGAATTTAAGTAGAGCAAATATAGTATTTATCGTGTGAAGTCTAATAAATAATTATTCTTTATTTATTTATACTCATACTTGATTAATTTATTTCTAAAATATTCAAATTTAAGAATTCTTAATTTCTTCGATAAAATATTAAAATTTATTCGATAAAAATCAAATTAACATAGATAAATATTATTTCCTCTGTTCCTTTTGATTCTTAACATTTGGGATGAGTGTAAAGAGAGTAAAGAAAAGGGAAGGAAATGTATGTGAAGTGTTAGGATCTACAAAAATTAATAAATAAAAGATTACTATTTTGAAAAATGTTAAGAAATCAAGGGTACGTTTCAAAAAGAAAAGTGTTAATAAATGAATGGGATGGAAAGAGTAATAAATATATATTTTAAAAAAAAATCCTTAAATAATTATAAATATTATAAAAAGAACCGTGCGTTGCATGGGTTATAAGCTAGTATATATGAATTCATGTAGAGATACATATAGTCGGATGTATATAGTTGTGTATAATCAACTGTTTGGATTCGTTCGAAGATAACAATGTTCTCCATTAAACTTACTCTGATAATGATGGTGTTTTTTGGTGAATTACTTTAGCCACGACGAACACTACACGATGACTAGATGATACAGATCTGATAAGGATAATGGTGGTGGTAGATAATATAGTGATAATGACCATCACTAAGATTTGATGAGTCTTGAGGCGTTTAGTTAATGAGTCGATGTTAGTAATGTGTACCATAATAAATCTAAATATTTTTTTTGATTCACATACAAAATTTTTGGTGATTTGTGCTAAAAAATTGATGATTTGCAATGAAATTTGATGATTGGAATGAAATTCGATTATTTTCTGTGTATTGATATTGTAGCGGCGGTGGCGTGGTTATAATATTTTGTAATTTTAGTTTAGTTTCAGAAATTTTGTAGGTTGTGTACGTCTAAATTTGGTGGTTTGGATGATTTCTATGTAGTGATGGTCGCGACGGATTGTGATAATTGTAGGGGTGATGGTGACAATCGTGATGGTGATGGCCGCATTAATGTGATGACAGTATAAAGCTTATGGTAATTTTGATTTTTGGTGATTTAAGGATTTGGGTCTCTATTCTCATTATAAAGAGGGTCTCATTGGAACAGTTACCTATATATATATATATATATATATATATATATATATATATATATATATATATATATATACATATATGGTCCTATTCAAATAAAAATCTAACTTAGTCTAAAAACTAGAAAATTGTGTAAAATAGTATGGGTTATGTCATCTAGGGGGTTTATGATGTCATAATGATATCATGATAATGTCATGGTGGGTCTCGGGGGTGAGCCCATTTTACTCAAAAGACGATAATTCGTTTAGTAAAATCAAAATTTCAGTTTTTACGATTCAATTTTATCAGAGTTAGAAATAATCTTAATTAAGCATGAATTCCTATTAAAAAAAGGATATTCCATTTGGTACCACTGTAAAAATGACTTTTACACTTGGTACCATTTTCCATGTGGTACCATTCACTAGTTAACTTACGATGGTACCATTTGAAAATACAGATACTAACATTTTGACTAACGAAGTGGTATTTCATGGAAAAATCAATTGTACAATGGTACCATTTGGAAGTCAAAAATAGTGAATGGTATTTCATGAAAAAACCAATTGTACAATGGTACCACTTGGAATTTCCCTAAAAAAAATATATGTTCCACATTAGAAAGTAGTTTGATGAAATAAAAAAAAGTTTCACAAGCTAGCCGAGCTTATCCATGTTCTCCTTCCAAAAAATCTCAATCTTTATTCTTTCGTTTAGGGGTTGTCATCAATCATAACGATTGATGATTCTCTTTTCTTTATAATCTCTTGTCTTTGTTTATTTTTCAAATATAATTTTCTTTTTAGCGAGAGTGTTAGTACCCTTGTTGGGTTTTGCTATCCATATTCTGGGTTTGTTCTCCCTTCTGGTAAGAGTTTAGTTGTTTTCCTTATATGGGATCATAGATTTGTAGAATTTCATTGTATTGGTTAATTGATTTGCATTATATGGAACATCGATTATTGTCCGTTATTCGAACGCGTTTTGATAAATCAGATGTATGTATTTCGCACGACTATTGAAGTTTAGTAGATTGTGTTATTCCCAGTCTAAACAGTGAGGTATATTATAGAAGTGGGGGATGGATGCAATATAAAACAGTTTTGAAGTAAGAAAAGAAATTTAAAACCAAGAAACACTTTATATAATTTCAGGTGGATGTTTGTAATATTTACCTAAGACTGTTTTTGTATTCCTTGAAAAATGTGTGAAAAATGATTCACAACTAGTTACAAAGTTTGTTTATTTTTGCCTTACAATATTTTTCTGTAAAAAACTAGCAAAAATAATTGTGTTCTACACACCTAAAACTATTTTACACACTTGGTTTATATAGACAAAGTGTTATAAAATTTTTGGGTTAAATATCAAAGTGGTCACTAGAGTAAAGTCCATATATCATTTTACTCACCGATTTCAACGGGATATCATTTTAATCACTAGAGTCCTAACAAATATCAAACAGATAACTCTAAATATGTGTTCGAAAAATAAAAGTAATTTTTTGTTGATTCTGTACATTTTTTTTTTGAATACTACCACAACCAAATGAAAAGTTGTTAAATTCTAGTATTTCAGATAACATATTTAGAATTTAAAATTTTTATTTACTATTTATTTTTAATTAAAACAAGGAAAATGACTATAAAAATAAAAATAAATAGTAAGTGAATTTTAAAAAATCTAAATATATTATCTGAAATACTAGAATTTAATAACTTTTCATTTGGTGGCGGTAGCATTTAAAAAAAATGTGCAGAATCAACAAAACAATATTTTTAGTTTCGAACACATATTTAGAGTTATCTATTTGATATTTATTATGACTTTAGTGTTTCAAATGATATCCCGTTAAGATCAGTGAGTAAAATGATATATGGACTTCACTTGAGTGACCACTTTGATATATAATCCTAAAATTTTTACATCAATAATTCATAAGTACATTTCATGTAAAACTTTGTCATATGCACATTCTGCTTGCTTAGCAATTTGAGGAAATGTCTCGAGATTCTCCAATTCTATCCTTGACCTCCTTCCAAAGTGCTTTAGCTTTGTGCATGTTCTTTTATCTTCAAGTGATCACTAGAAACGTTAAGTTGACCTATCTCTCAAGCCCTTGTGATTTCTCTGCAAAGTGTTATAGTTAGGATTTGTCTCTTCTCTACTATTAAGTCACTTTCATTTCCTTGGTTGAAGATAGACTTGACAGTCGACTGCTATTTGCATTTGTTAAGTCATTATTTGAATATAATAATAAATCTAACCTTCAATGCCAGTATTTGTAATTCTTTATTTGTATGCCTCATAACAGATGGATAGCTTATCAATGCCATTACCATTATCTTTGCATCTTCAAGAACTAACTCTCAGTTATAGACTTATTGGATACATGGATTACAACACATATTAGTTGTCGATTATACCAAAAGTGTATCACAAATGATACCACATCTAGAAAATGATATGTTTCGATTATACATGGATACATTAGATTTTATATGGCTTAATTTTGGGACATGTATTCTAGTATCAAGTTAAACTAGATAAACAACATAAATATTATATATAAAGTTTCATATATGACTAACTGAAGTATGAGACTTTCTACAGCCATGAGTTTTCCCATGAGTGTTAGTCAGATTGAGTTGCTCAATGGATTGAATTTCAAGAAGTGGAAACAAGATATTGAATTGAATCTGGGAATTTTGGACTTTGATCATGTTTTAAGAGAAGATCCGCCAGCAGAATTAAACGCCAATGCTACAAGAGATGCTAAAAATAAGTATGAGCAGTGGCATAAGCACAACAAGATGGCATTAATATGCATGAAAAGAAATATGACGGATGCTGTAAAAGGAGGAATCCTGAAACTGTGTTTGCTAGGGACTATTATAATTCTAACGCTGAAAAGTACAAAGTTTCGGACAAGGCAGAAGTGAGCAATCTTATGAATGCACTTACAAAGATGAAATTTAATGGGCAAGGAAGTATAAGGGAGTACATTATGAAGGGAATTGAAATTGCAGAAAAATTAAAGAGTCTGAAGATGAATGTTGATGAACCGTTTCTAGTTCACATTCTCCTCAATTCCTTCTCTGATCAATACAGCCACTTGAAAAGTCTCTACAACACACAAAAGGAGAAATGGAGTCTTAATGAATTGATATCTATCTATGTGCAAGAAGAGGAAGAAGTGCTTAAAAGAGGAAAGCAAGCAAGTATCCATTTTGTTTCAAAAGGAAAGAATAAGAAGCATTTTAGTAGTGTTTTTGGCAAAAGATTTCTCTTCCCTAACTTTCTCTCTACTTTTCCACCGAAAGAACATTTTCTTTCATCTTCTTCTTCTTCTTTGTCGTCGGTAGCTTCTCCTCCGGTGGTAGTTTATCCACCGATCGGAGGGCCCTTTCTTGTCTAGTTTCTTTACTTCTTTCAATAATCATCCTCCTTCTACGAGGATTGTGAGTTTTTTTTTGAGTTATTTATCCATTAATTGGATTTATTTATCTCTCCTTGTGAGAGTTTGTTTTGTCTCTCCTTGTGAGAGTTTGTTTGGTTTGATGAAGGTCTGCAATAGATCAGACTTGTTGAGATTGATTTTGTTTATGTTTTTGGAGATCTGGATTATTGCAAGAGCTCACAACTCACAATTAAAGATTGCTCATTACCTGTGGGGGGGTCTTCACTTGCGGCATGTCTATAGCTGGTATCCGGCATGTAGATAGCTGGGGTATTGCGCATCCTTTGAAGGTTTTATTTTTCGGCATGTCTATAGCTGGTATCCGGCATGTAGATAGCTGGAATGACGTTCCTATAACCATAGTTTATGCAACTGAGGCTTCTGAACACTGGGTTCGGAATTTGTTCGAGGGTTGGAGGGAAGAGCAGGTTGGAGTGAGCTGTTGTCAAGAAGCCATTTCTTGGACAAAATCACTAAAGCACAATTATCAAGTGCTACCGGTTCGATTAGTCTGCGAATCGTGTGGTTTTTTTGCTTGCAAATGCTGCATAAATTCTATGTCAGGCTATGGAGAGTGGTCTGTCACTCCTCCTATTTTTAGTAATCAGGTATTTTATAATTTTTAAGTAATGGAAGTACGATTTATTCAAAAAAAAAAAAAGAAGAAGCATTTTAGTAATAAGAACAAGAGCTATAATTCTGGTGCTTCAAGTTCTGGTATCAAATCTGATATAAACAAGAACAAGTCTCGAAATGGACCAATGAAGTGTTTCTTTTGCAAGAAAGCTGGTCACTTTAAGAAGGATTGTGAAGGCTTCAAAGCTTGGTTGAACAAGAAAGGTAATTTTCTGTCAAAATCACTTTTGGCACTAGAATTTCATGCATATATAAATAAGAATTCTTGGTGGTTTGATACTGGCTCACCTATACATATTGTTAATTCTGTACAGGGATTATCAAGCCTAACAATCCCAAGCAAGAATGAAACAAAGGTTTATGCTGCTAATGGACAAAGGGTGGCAGTTCATGCTGTAGGATCTGTCAGACTAGTCTTTGACAATAATTATGTATTGGCTCTTAATAATGTATATTGTATTCCCTCAATAAAGAGAAACCTAATATCTGGTTCTCAATTTATAATGGATGATGCATATAGATTTTCTAGTAATAACAAAGCTATGTACTTTTATAATAATTCATCTTGTTTTGGGAATGCTAATTTGGTTGATGGTTACTGGCTTGTCAATTGTACTCAAGAGGTCAGTAAAAATCATGAAGTTTATAATATGTCTACGATAATAAGAGCCAAAAGAAAGCTTAAGCAGCATAAATCATCTTTTCTATGGCATAAAAGGCTGGGTCATATTTCAAAACAAAGAATGTATGAACTGATTAAACATGAAATGCTTCCACAATTAGATTTTAGTGATTTTGAAACTTGTGTGGATTGTCTTAAAGGAAAAATGACAAATCAGAGACACTTCACTTCTAGAAGATCATCTAGTTTGTTAGATTTAATTCACACCGATGTTTGTGGTCCTTTTCCAGTTAAAACCATATGTGGAAATTCTTACTTTGTGACCTTCATAGATGATTTTTCAAGGTATTGTTTTGTTTATTTGATTTCTGAAAAATCACAAGTACTAGAAGTTTTTAAAAGTTTCAAGACAGGAGTTGAGAGAAAAAAAGGGGTACTTATCAAAGTAGTAATATCCGATCGAGGAGGTGAATATTATGGAAAATATACAGAAAAAGGGCAGCATAAAGGACCATTTCCTACGTACTTAGAACAGTATGGTATAGTTGCTCAATATACGATGCCATACGCTCCGCAAAAAAATGGCGTGCCAGAGAGAAGAAATAGGACACTAATGAACATGGTCAGAAGCATGTTTATTAGATCAGGCCTGCCCAGATTTTTTTGGGGGGAAGCTTTGAGGACCGCGAATTAAATTTGCAATAGAATGCCTAGTAAAGCTGTGAAGAATACTCCTTTTGAAAGTTGGTGAGGTTTTAAGCCAAGTCTTAATCATTTTCATGTATGGGGTTGTAAAGCTGAAGCAAGGGTATATGATGATGTTGGAGACAAGTTTACTTCAAGATCAACAAGTTCATATTTTATTGGTTATCCAGAGAGATCAAAAGGTTTCAAATTTTATTGTCCAAATCGACAAACCAGAATTTTTTAAACAAATAGAGCAATTTTTTTTATGAACAATTCAATCAAGATGAAAATAGGATTTCTGAGAATAATGATGTGCCTGAAAATAAAAATATACAGGATTGGTTTATTTTTCCAGATATTACTATTTCATCACATAATGGTGATGACAGAGCAGAAATTGTACGAGACCAACATGCTGAAAATCAAATTCCTACAACAAATATTGATGAGACAATCAATGAACAAAATCATACTCAAAGTATAACTGTGCATGAGTCGCTGCCTCCAAGAAGGACAGAAAGAGATCGGAGATCCGCAATTTCAGATGATTATCTTGTTTACTTGAATTTTGTTGAATTTGATTTGGGGGAAGAAAATGATCCTATTTCTCTGAAAGCTGCTATGCAATCTGGAAATAGTCACAAATGGAAGCTGGCCATGGAGGATGAACTTTTAAGTATGTCACAGAATGGAGTTTGGATTTTGGTTGATAGGACAAGTGACATGAGACCTATTGGATGCAAATGGATTTATAAAACTAAGAGAGGTGTTGATGGAAAAATTGATAAATATAAAGCGAGATTAGTTGCGAAAGGATATAGTCAAAAGGAGGGTATAGATTATAATGAAACTTTTTCACCAGTTTCAACTAAAGATGCCTTTAGAGTTATGATGGCTTTGGTTGCACATTTTTACTTAGAACTACACCAGATGGATGTTAAAACAGCATTCTTAAATGGAGAGTTGGAGGAGGATATATATATATGCTTCAACCAGAAGGATTTATAGGTGATGAGAAAAAGGTATGTAAGCTAAATAAGTCGATTTATGGACTGAGACAATCATTTAGGCAATGGAATTTAAAGTTCGATTCTGTGATTACTAAGTTTCGTTTTGAAGAAAATCAATTAGACGAATGTGTATATTCCAAGGTTAGTGGGAGTCATTACATATTTTTGGTTTTTTATGTTGACGACATTTTATTGGCTAGTAGCAATGTTGGCCTGTTAAAAGACACAAAAGATTTCTTAATGGATAATTTTGATATGAAAGACATGGGGGAGGCTAATTATGTTCTGGGAATTGAGATTACTAGAGATAGAAATAGAAGAATGTTGGGGCTATCGCAAAAGAATTACATTGATAAAATTTTAAAAAGGTTTGAAATGAAGAAGTGTAGATCTGGAGAGTCACCTATGTCAAAGGTGATAAGTTGCACCAAGAACAAAGTCCACAAAATTTATTAGAGAAAAAGAACATGGAAAAATTGCCATATGCTAGCTTGGTTGGTAGTCTCATGTATGCACAAGTCTGCACTAGACCGGATATTAGTTTTGCAGTGAATATGTTGTCTAGATATCAGTCAAATCCTGGTCCTGAACATTGGGTTGCTGGAAAGAAAGTTTTGAGATATTTAAAATGTACTCGAGATAACATGTTGGTATACAAGAAAATTGAAGGTCAAGAACTAAAGGTAAAAGGTTATACAGATGCTTCATATCAGCAGGATTTGGATGATTTGAAATCTTGTTCTGGATACATTTTTATGCTTGCCGGAGGTGTTATTTCACGGAAGACAAACAAGCAATCGTTGACCGCAACTTCAACTTTTCAAGTAGAGTACATTGCCGTATATGAAGCTGCTGCTCATGCTCTCTGGCTAAGAAATTTTATTATGAAAATGAAGGTGGTGGATTCAATTGAACGACCTTTAGTTATTTACTGTGATAATGCTGCTGCAGTATATTTCAAAAGGAATAATAGAAGGACATCTGGTTCGAAGAATATAGATGTTAAATATTTCTCTGTCAGAGAGAGTGTTAGAGATAATGAGGTTGAAGTTATCAAGATTGGCACAAAAGAACAACTTGCAGATCCACTTACTAAAGCGTTACCAGTATCTAAATTTGCAGAACATGTGGTTAACATGGGAGTTGTAAGTGAGTTAAATATATAGTATTAGTCATTGTTTTATGTTGTAAATAATACAGTTTATCATATAATTATGTGATGTATGTTTACATAATAAAGTTGCTGCATAATCTA
Source organism: Saposhnikovia divaricata (assembly GCA_036435485.1). Classification (NCBI taxonomy): domain Eukaryota; kingdom Viridiplantae; phylum Streptophyta; class Magnoliopsida; order Apiales; family Apiaceae; genus Saposhnikovia; species Saposhnikovia divaricata. The sequence continues at coordinate 67,863,087 of CM071598.1, forward strand.
TAGAAAGTATATACATTTATTTTTTGTTGATTGTTTTATCAGTATGTATGCAGCCTTGAGACCATCAGGATCATCTTGTTAAATTTGATTACTTTAAGTCAAGCATGATATTACTAGTAGGTAATCCACGTGTTTTGGTTTACCGTAGTTGTGATTATAAGAGACTGGTAATTTCTTAACTTATCATGTTCTCTTATAGTTCACTACTGTATGATCAAATTGACAGGATTTTGGAGACGAATAACGTGTGTTAAACTTATATTGCGCAACTACAGAGTTCTTGTTTGTATTTTAGGGTTTATATATATAGTTATAGTTCAGTGGGAGATTGTAATATTTATATGTAATATTGCAGTATGAACTATTGATATATATATATATATATATATATATATATATATATATATATATATATATATATATATATATATATATCCACATATAAGAACAAGTTTGACACATTTTTACATGTTTTAGTTAATTATGTGTAACTTTGGATATAATCAAATATGGGTTATGTATAGTTATATCCGTTGGAATCTTAAATTCAGTTTGTAATAATTCTAAAGACATGTTGGTTGGAATAGGTAGTTATTGACAGTTTTTTGGTGGAGAGAACTGACATAACTGTTCAAATATTGAACTTGTATATAAACCAATTTTGATCCCTGCTAGAACACATCAATTTTCTCATAAGTTATTTGTCCCATCACAAACAAATTAAGGAGAATCTAAGAGTGGATCTAGGAGATATTGAAAATGGATTCAAGCATCACGAAGACAGGTACTACTTTATACCATTTTGGTCTATAATCTGCCATAGATTGTATCGATCAAGTGTATTAACTCAATGGATTTCAGTGAGTTTCTTACATTTTATTAATAAATTAATCGACTATAGAAAAAACCATATGAGTAGGAGTGAGCACGGTTTTCCGAAAACCGGTTAAACCGACCAAACCGAAAGTTTAGGTTTTTTTTCGATTTGGGTTGGTTATGGTTTTAAATTTTTAAAAACCGAAAATTTTGGGTTGGGTTTGGTTTTACTAATTTTTTCACCCGATTTAACCAACCCGGCCATTAAGATCAATAATATATAAATATTATATATATATATAAGGTTGGTTTCTATTTGGTCTTGTTCTAATAGAAACTAACTTAGAATAGAAACTAGAAACTAAACCTAAATTAAATATTTCAAGCTAATCTAATGACCAAATTAGGGATACTCCAATACAAAAAACGTTTAAAATTATTGTCTCTATTCAACAAAAATAAAAAAAATTTAAAAAAAGTTACTGTTCACGTGATGACGTGGCACGTGAACAGTAACTTTTTTTTTATTTTTTTTATATATTTTTGTTGAATAGAGCCAAGAATTTTAAACGTTTTTTGTGAAGGTGCCCCTAGTGGGGCCATTAAAATAAATGAAATATAATTTATTTAGTGTAGGTTTCTGGTTTCTATTCTAAGGTTGGTTTCTATTTGAACGCTAGCCTATATATATATATATATATATATATATATGTGTGTGTGTGTGTGCGCATATATATATATATATATATAGTTTTAATATTAATTTTATGTTTATATGAAATAAAAGACATGAGACCAAAAAATTCTTATATAATATAGGATGTGATTAATAATAAAAAATTTGTTAGATTTTTCCATTGGCATGCTATTTGAGGCTGCAACAGTTTCTTGCATTCAGTAATATTTCATAACAATTTTACTTGCAGTATTGGTTCACACATGTTGTTGTCTCTTTTTATTATTTAAAAATGGTTCTAAACCGAAACCGACCAAACCAAACCGTTATAATTAGGTTGATTTTTTTTAAATGTTATGGTTTTTGGTTTAGTTATGGTTTAAAAAAATTAAAAATCCAAAATTTATGTTTTGATCGGTTTGACGGTCTTAAACCGTCCGAACCACCCGATGCTCACCCTTATGTATGAGTGTCGATTCTTTTGGAATCTTGAATTCCGTCGGAGTGTGAAACAACGGACAAACTGACTGTCAGAATGCTGAATCGATCCCTTGGTGGGCTGTGGCCTGTGGGCATAAATGTGAAAGCATATGAAAAAAAGGCAGCAGAAGAAAATGTATCGGTGGTCACCACTCAGCTCAGTCACTCACCGCTGATTCTCATATGTTAAAAAACTTGAAACTTTAGTAAATTTTGTTCAGAAAGGGCACAACGGGGCTTATAACAACATTTATTTAATACTCCAACTACCGCACGTACAGTACGTATACTATGCAAGGTGTACCATAATGATTTGACCCCAACTACCGCACCCATCATTAATTCCACCTGCCCCACTGTTGTATTTGCATTCTCACTCTCATTGGGATTGTCATTCTAAATTGCTCCGAGTGAGTTTACTACTTTACTTCTATCTTTAATTTTTGATTAGTTTAAGACATAAAAAAAAAGATACATTTATCATTGCTCTTTTTTTCTTTTGCAAAAAGTTTATCACCAATTTAATTTATTGTTAGGATAATTAAATTGATTAAAGTATCTATTATGATGACCTTTTAACATTTAAATTTATTTTTCAAAATTTATGAAAATAAATAATAAAAATATGTAAAAGAGAAAGAGTGTACCATACAATTTCTTTTAATTTAATCCGTGTAATGCACAATTCTTTTTTAATATTTAAAATTATATTAATAAAAAAATTATTAATATTAATATTTATTTGTATTTAACTATTTTTTATCGGATAAATTTTAATAGTTTACTAAAGTAAATAAAAAATCTTAAATTTGAAGACTAAGAGAAAAATTATCAAATTTAAGTAAAAATAAATAAACATTATTATTTATTAGATTTCACAAAGGTAATTTAAACTTTTTAGTTTACGTGAATTTATATTTTAACAAACTAAATATTTACTTATAACAAGTTGCTGATAAGATTTTAAACTTTTGAAAAATTAATTTACCTATAAAATTTGTAAAATTCCTTTATATTAAAAAAAATTAAATTGGAATTAACATAAATAAGATAATTGATATTTATTTGGTTTTGATAGCTCACTTTACTCTTTGACTTTAATATTAACTTTTATAAATTATAGTGGAACGATTTTGCAGTTTACGCAAAACTTACAAATTAATCTTTAATTTAGTGATAGTTTGATAACTAGTATCAGAGTGGATCTATCTCGAAATTGAAAAGAAAAGAAAGTTACGAATTTTTCACATTAAAAATTTTATTTGAAAAATCTACTTATATCTGCTTAAATTATTAAAATATACTTTTTAATATTTGAATTTTAATTCTAAAAATAATTAAATACAATTTTAATATTAAATTCAACGATTTTCATATATCAATTTAAGATTCAACGAACCTTATCATTTTCGTATAAGACCAAAATTATGGGTAATTTTTTCTTTCCGTTTATTGTAGATAATGATATAATGTTTTAAAAAGATCCATAAAAGTTGAATTTTCATCGAAAAAGTTAATTTTACGAGATAGAGATCCTAATTTCTGTTTAGATTTCAGTTAATCCAGCATTAAAAATCTCATTTTTTTAGGATATTTGTCAAAAATATTACATTTAAAGATTCTTTTTGCAAAAATACCGTCTTTCATAATTTATTACAAATATACTATCAATTGCAAATATACCCCATCTTCTCCAACCCCCATTGTTCTCCAACTCCCATTCTTCTCCTTCTTCTTCACCCACCCCACTCTCCACCCCGACCGTTGCCGCCGGCCACCGCCGCCCTCCCCCCTCCTCCGCCATCTCCGCCTTCCTCCCTTCTCCATCTCCTCCCTCCTCTGCCCTCCTCATTGGGGCCGCAAGCCTCATATGTATGCACACGACGGTGGTGATGACAGTCAGCGGAGGTGGTCGGAATTGAAAGAGGATGGCGGATAGAATGGAGGTGAAGGCGACGATATGGCTATAGAAGTCGGGATGTGTGCATCTGTGGGTACGTGTTCGTGTGTGTATGTTTTAGCAGCAGCAGCTTGAGCTTGTCGGAAATGACAGTGGTGGCAAGAGAAAAAGAGAGATCAGTAGAGGGAGAAGGGGGAGAGAAATTTGAGATATCGGCGAGAGAGAGATCAATAAACAAACTTTAATTTTACCGTGAAGAAAGATAGTATTTTTGCAATTTTTTAAAAGAAATTGGTATAATTATAATTAAGATAGTAAAATTGCAAATAACTCTTCTTACAAAAAGTAAAATTGTAAAAAATTACTTTTGAGAATATATTTATCAAAAAAACTCTTTTTTTTTTTGCTGTTGAAGAACAACATTAGAGTTGATTGTTGAAAAATCTTCAAATAAGACATTAAGACGTACTAGCTTATAACCCGTGCGATGCATGGATTTTTTTGATATGTAACAAATTTTATTTTATGTTATAATTATATTTTTATGTAATCATTATTTACAATATTTTAATTTAATTTTAATATTAATAATTTAATATAAATTTAATTAATGATATGCATGGTTTAAAACTTATATTATAAAATTTTAAAATAAATACGTTTTTGATAGAATTCGAACCTTGAATATAATATATTTAATAATTAGATATAACGATTTTGATTTTTTACTAAAAATTTAATGGTCATTATTCGTAGTATACGGATTTTTATTATATTTTGTTAGTGATTAGAAGATATGATGTGATATTTTTGGGTATATATTAATTATTGGTAGATATAATATGATTGGAAGATATGATATGTTCGATGTTTTTAGGTGTTTATAAAAGATAATATCTTCAACTAAAAGTAGTGAAAAAGTCAATCGACTAATTACCATAATTATATTATGTTATTATTTATTTTAGGTGTTTTAATAGTACAGATATAGTATATATTTTTCTTTATAATAAAGGTTAAATAAGTAAATTTACGAAATACTAAAAAACATATAAAAAAAATAAGTGCCAAATTTTTTATTGTTTCTGCTAATGTTTTCTTATTATAAACAATGTATACATATTTTTAATATATTTTATTAATAATTGAATAATATGATGTTATATTTTCGGGGTATATATTAATGATTGTAAAATTAGTTTTAAATTAAAAAGGTAACGTGTTTTAATTCGAAAGAAAATATTAATGATTGGAAGATATGATACGACTGATGTTTTTAGGTGTTAATAAAAGGTAATATCTTCAATTAAAAGTAAATGTGAAAAAAGGCAATTGACTACTTATCATTAATTTATATTATGTTATTATTTATTTTATGAGTTTTAAAATGTTTTTAGATGTTTATAAAAGGTAATATCTTCAACTAAAAGTAAATGTGAAAAATACAATCGACTAATTACCATAATTATATTATGTTATTATTTATTTTAGGTATTTTAATAGCATAGATATTGTATATATTTTTCTTTATAATAAAGGTTAAATAATTAAATTCACGAAATACTAAAAACAATATACCAAAAAATAAGTGCCAAAATTTTTTAATGTTTCGGCTAATGTTTCCTTATTATAAACAATGCATACATAATATATTTTATTAATAATTGAAAAATATGATGTTATATATTCGGGTATATATTAATGATTATAAGATTAGTTTTAAATTAAAAAGATAAAGTTTTAATTCGAAAGGAAATATTAATGATCGGAAGATTGATGTTTTTAGGTGTTAACAAAAGGTAATATCTTCAACTAAAAGTAAATGTGAAAAAAGACAATTGACTACTTATCATTAATTTATCTTATGTTATTATTTATTTTATGAGTTTTAATAGTATATATATCATATATTTTTTTCTTTATAATGAAGGGTAAATTCACTACGTACCAAAAAACAGGTACCAAAATTTTTAATGTTTCGGCTTTTATATAATAGTATAGATATTATAAATTTTATTTAATATTATAATTATGTTTTTGTATAATCATTATTTTTAATATTTTTTTTAATTTTTATTTAATATACTCATGTTTACAGATTATATTAATGTTTCCTTATTATAAACAATGTATACGATTTTTAATATATTTTATTAATAATTGAGAAATATGATGTGATATTTTCGGGTATATATTAATGTTGTAAGATTTGTTGTAAATTAAAAAGGTAACGTGTTTTAATTATAAAGGAAATATTAATGATCGAAATATATGATACGCTTGATGTTTTTAGGTGTTTATAAAAGGTAATATGTTCAACTAAAAGTAAATGTGAAAAGGTAATCTATTAATTACCGTTAATTTAGATTTGTTTTAAATTAAAAAGGTAATGTGTTTTAATTCGAAAGAAAATATTAATGATCGAAAGATATGATACGATTGATGTTTTTAGGTATTTATAAAAGGTAATATGTTCAACTAAAAGTATATGTGAAAAAGGCAATCGACTAATTATCATTAATTTTATTATATTAATATGAAAAAGGCAATCGATTAATTATCATTAATTTTATTATCTTAATCGACTAATTATCAATAATTATAACGTGTTTAAATTGGAAAGAAAATATTAATGATGGAAAGATATGATACGATTGATGTTTTTAGGTGTTTATAAATGGTATTATCTCGACTAATTTACTATTAATTATATTATGTTATTATTTATTTTAGGTATATTTATGTTTCTTTATAATGAAGGGTAAATAAATAAATTCAGTAAATACCAAAAAAATAGATACCAAAACTTTCAATGTTTCGGAATTTATATAATAGTATAGATATCCATATTTGATAAAATATAAATTCATATTATTATCAACTCGCCGAGTACATTCCAAATTATATTCATCGGTAATCGAATAAAAAGTTACTTCATGAAACATTATCCTTTATTCTAAAACCTCAAATGCTAGGAAGCACGATCATATCACATATTTAAAATTATCTTATTAGAAAGCCCATTATTTAGGTTAAAAAATAGTTAACTAGATTGTTCGTTTCTTTTGGTTATAACATTGAGTGTTGGTCTGTGGGTCAAGACCAACATTGTAAAAATCGGAACTCGGTTCAATTCGGTTTTGTTTCGAAAAAACGAGTACTCGGAAACTCGGAGAGTACTTGGAATGAGTACTCGAAGAACAAATCGGATATTTTTTTTAATTTTTTTTCTCATATATTAAATCCATTCATTTATATTTTAATGTACATGTGTTAAAATTTAGAATTTAATGATAATATATATTATATATATATATATACTAATAATTATTATTTAATAATATTAAAACCAATAGATAAACATTAAAAATATGAGTAAGTGTAATTCGATTTGACTCTGAAACTCGGAACTCGGATCGATCGAGGGATTAAAAACGAGTATTCGGAATGAGTACTCGGCTTACTCAGCCATTTTTAGAACCCTGGTCAAGACATATGCCTAAGGCATCACCAAAATTTTCATATATGTTATACATTATATATACATATATATATACATAAATTATAATTTTTAATTTTTTAACATATGTAAAAATAAATATTAAAGAATTTAGTAAAAATAAAAAATTTTAAGAAGTTGGACAATTATACTTAGACCCAAATTCAATTTTTATTTTTACTTTAACAAAAACATGAGTTTTAATTTAAAAAAACTAACCCATCACTATTTTATTTTAATTTTTGTCCAATAACAATTGAGTACTTTTCCTCTCCCAGATTTCCTATACATCTATTCCGCAAAACAAGGATTTTAACTTTGATCGTTTTATTATTCACTTCCTTCTTGAGTAATTTCAACAGTCAAAATTAGGAAATCAATAATTACTAAATAAATAGTTGTAGACTAATAGTACAAGATTCAATTCAATCATTCACTCAAGTGACAAGTATTAAGTTTTAGGGTGTGCTTGAGAGCCATCATGATTAGTACATCTATATTTATAGGAACAAAAAACAAATCTTCGTTGTGAGTAGTCTAGCAAACACAAATTGAAGGATTTTTTGAAAGAAGTATTGCTTGTTTTTAGGTTATTTTGCTTTTGTAGTTTTATCATTTTTGTTGTCGACTTGCAGCTAGTTGTTATTGCTATTTAATTTAGTAAATATGTATAGTTTAAGTATTTATATTGTCATGTCCGTTTTGCTAATATAAGGGGTACCATTTTAAAAATTCGCCTAGGATATCCAAAATCTCAGGACTGGTCGTACTAACATTCGATCCAATTTTTCAAATATTAGATGCCATTTTGATCCATCATAGTACACAAATTCAATATTTCAATAAATAAAAAAAATTGAGAATATGAGGATCTCGAACTTGGAATCTCACAGAACCTGAATTCTAATATTATTAGTTTTCTTAAAAGCTCAAAATATTATAAAACCGAACTTACTAAAATAATATCACATATTTAACACTCTACTAGCCTATAACCCGTGCTATATTTCGATTTATGAAATCGACGAATTTTTACGTTGAAAATTCTATTCGATTTATGAAATCTACTTATATTTCGTTTTGATTATCAAAATTCCTTTCTTATTATTTGAAAATAGTTCTACTAACAATCAAATACAGTTTTAATAACAAATAAGAACTGTTAGATCATAAAATAAATAGATGAAAAACGATGGATCTAACATAAATATTATTTTATTTTTTAACAAGTAAACTAAAAAATTTATTTATATTGAAATACAAAAATGTGTTTGTCAATAATTTAAATCATATATAATTTGGTTATCTACATCTAATAGGATTATCAATGTAGGGCTTCTACACTGAATAAGATTAATGTAAAAATTCGTAATTATATTTTTTCTTAAGATTCTTAGTGTTTTCATTTCGATAATAATTGAAATCAGCACTAAATTAAAGATAATTTTATGAGTTTTGTGTGGGTTGTAAAATCATCAAAATCTGATTTTTAGATCTCGGGATAGAGTCCAAATAGTAAATATAAACTTTTTTTAATATTAATAAAAAAAATTAAATTAAATTGTATTAAGTAAAATTCAATTGTATCCTTTTTAAATTATATCCTTTTCATATTATAAATTTCTTTTTAAAATTCATTTCTAATACAACCTTTTTTTTAATTATATCCATTTTAGATTATAATTTTCTTTCTAATATAATATAATCTTGATCGTTTATTTTTAAAAATATTAGATTCGACGATTGAAATTATTTTGTTAGTATAGTGATGAAACTACAATAACCAAACCAAAATTAAGTATAAAATCCCTTTTACCCAAATAGTATAGATTACTAATTAGTTTCATTCCACGTCAACATATAATCGTATAAACATGATTAACTCGTCGTGAACCCTTTACATGTATAAACATGGTTAACTTGCGAACCCTTTAAATTTCGACCCTCGACAATTTTTTCTTTATTTTTATTTTTAATGAGTGGGATCAGTTTGCTCCATCCTCATCAAGTGAAGCTAAAGTCCATCTAATGATTTGAAGTCATGTCATTTCGCGGGGATCCAAGATGACGTCCCATGATGCATGCTTTTTATTGATGATATTGTGTTAATGACGGAGTCGAGGGGGAGATGAATGTAAAGTTTGAATTGTGGAAATCTAATTTGAAATCCCAAGGCATGCGTGTGAGCCGGTCTAAGACCGAGTATCTCTGGTGTAACTTCAGTGGTGAGCCCATCGAGGAAGGGGTTGAGGTTATGATTGGAGATCAGATTGTTCCTCGCACAGACAAGTTCAAGTATTTGGGTTCTATCATTCAGAAGGAAGGAGAGGTGGAGGGTGACGTAACTCATCGTATCAAGGCTGGGTGGCTTAGATGGAGAGCATCGTCAGGAGTGCTGTGCGATAGGAAAATCCCTTTAAAATTGAAGGGTAAATTCTATAGAGCAGCAATCAGACCTGCGATGTTGTCTGGGTCCGAATGTTGGGCGGGGAAGAAGGCGCTGGAGAGTAAGTTGAAAGCGGCTGAAATGAGAATGTTGCGTTGGTCGTGTGGGCACATTATGCTGGATAGAATACCGAATGCTGTTTTCCGGAATGAGTTAGAAGTTGCGCCTATTGCTGAGAAAGTTAGGGAAGGGAGATTGAGATGGTTCGGTCAATCCGCAGGAGGCAGGTTACGGCCCCAGTGCGGAGGGTAGAGAGTATTTCGGTCGTAGGGGTGAGAAGGAGAGGTAGACCGAGGAGAACTTGGGAGGAGCAAATAAGGTTAGATTTGAAGGACTTAAACCTTAGCGAGACCATGACAGCTGACAGCTCCACTTGGAGGCGTCGCATCAGAGTTGTGGATTCTCTTCTAGGGAGTGGTTCTGTTATTGACAGTCTGAGAGTTGGGATGTCCCGTTTAGCTTTGTCTTAGAGTTGGGTTGTCTCTTTTAGCTTTTAATATTTGACTGTTTGATGCTTGTGGTTTAGTGTTTGGCAGGAGAGGAGTTTTTGGCAGGGAGTGTTGCTCGGAGCTGACCTATATCAGGAGATGAGTTTTCAATGCCTGCTTAGGTAAGTCCCATGAGGTCCAAGCCATGGGCCCAGGTTCGGCTGAATACTTTCACATTCGTAATCATCTTTGTATAGATCACACACTATTTTTGTTGAGCACTAAGTCGGGGGTCTTCACGGAAATAACCTCTCTATCGTAAAAAGTAGAGATATGGTCTGCGTACATCTCACCCTCCCCAAACCCTACTCCAAACGAGATATACTGGACTTATTTGGTTTGGTTTGGTTAAAGTGCATATTTTCTTAGCCACCCACCCCACATTCTAATTGGCATTTCCCCCGTTACAATTTACAACCACACTACTGTACTCCCGTTATCATTATATTTATTATTATTTTTAAAGCTAAATGTATGGACTTAAGATATCAACACAATCCAACAAAGAGCTGAACTTAAAAAAGAAATTGTTATAAAGTTGTTAGGTATCTTAATTTGGTTCCTAAAAAATATTCCCAAATAACTTGATCATGTTCATTACATGATATTCACAACAACATTTTATTAAGAATTATAGTTAGTTTTATAGTAATAAAATTCCAAAAATGAAACTCTGTGTTATGAATTTATTTTAAAAAGAATGGTATAAAAGAGTCTTTTGCTTGCTTCTATAAAATAATGGAAAATGTTAATCATAGTCCCAAGTGCTATGTTTAATCATTAAATATTCTTATTTTTTTAACATTAATTTAACCATAGCCCTAATTAATTGATTTTTGGTTTTCCAATACTCCTTTACATCATTAATTTAATTTCTCGAGTAATAATAGTTAATCCCCATTCACATTAATTTTCACTGATAAAAACATCCCAAATTGTTAAATAATTATATTGGGGTTCGTGCAAAATTGATATATTAAGTATAAAACTGACATATTAAATGTATTTATCCACTTGCATTAATTCTTAACCATGTTCTAAGGGTTATGTTTAGCATTACCCTAAATCCTAAAATAATTATATAATATGGAAGAATGCTGACGTAGATGTCAAGTAATAGATGTCACATGATCAAATTTTTGGGAATTAATTTGAGATAATATTACTTATTCATATACACTCGCTTGATTTTTTAGCTAACGTCTTTACATTCTTACATTCTTTTGCTTGATTTATTTAGGTAATGTCTTTATTTTCTTTTGCTAAATATTGCGTGTGAAGTATTTTGCAAATTGAATTACTGTGTACATATATACATAAACGTGGCGGAATTAGACATCATTGTGGAATCAAATTACTCTTTCCGTCCTAGTTATTTCTATACATTGGATTTGAGTACGGAGACAAAGAAAATGTAAAAAATAAGTAAAGTTAGATGATAAGTGGGTAAAATAGTGGGACCTATCAATATTTAGGGATCATTTGTTAAATCTGAACCATATTTTCTGAATGATTAAAATTCTGAACGAATGACTAATCTGAATGTTGGATGAATAATGATATTTGTTAAATTAGTTTTTAGTTTTTCTGAATGAAAGACTTGTGCACATTTTTTGTTATACTACCTTGTAATCTATCTATACTTTTTATTAATATGAAAAATCATGATTAATGGCATACAATAGTACCAAAATATCAAATTTGGTTATCAATTAACTCAGGGTTCGATTCCTTCTAACTACATAATTATACAAGATATATTTATTTAATTTTTTAAATTTCACCTTGTGCTCGATTCTTTATAATTACATATTTAAATAATTTTTACTTATTATATATTTTTTCATTCAATTATTAGTAAGTTTATATTTAAATAATACTTATGTATTATGTTTATTTATTTATTTTAATTTTTTTAATTTCACCCCGTGTTCGATTCTTTATAACTACATAATTAAATAATATTTATTTATTATTTACTTTTATCATTCAATTTTCTGCAAGTATATATTTAAATAATACTTATCAATTATATTGATTTTCAATAGGGGTGATTGCCCTTTCTACCCACTATTTTACTTTCTCTCACCAAAATACCCAGATTTGGGATGTACCGTCCAAAATGCCCACGGGATAGGCCCATGATAGAGGAGTATCCTCGGATACGCCTCTGGGATGAGAGTATTTTGGAGGTTACGCCCTCGTGAGAGGAGTAAGCAGTGACATACGCTCACCACATAGGCGCAAGTTGTTCAGGATACGCATCTGGAATCAGCGCAACAGGTGATACGCATCTTCAGGATGCGTATCTTACGTCAGCTCAGAGCTCCTCCAGTCGGGCGACAATGGCGATTCCGGCTTTATTTTTCGATTTGTTCCACCTTTCACATCCCTGACTTTCAATTCACATACCATATACCATTAGAATCCGGGTTCGATTATCTACACAACCATATTACTTTTATAACAGTTCATTTGAAGGATTAAAAACGCCTAAATCGTCGATTTCATCGACTCCCACATCTCCGACGAGCTTCGTTTGGCCCCTGCGGGGCCGGAGACGTTAAACGCAGTCGGGGAAGATGAAGTTCAAGTCCTTGCGATCATTTTGGTATGTATTAGTCACTCGAACAGTTTCTGGAGAGGGAGATCGAAGAAAAGAGCCGGAGACGTCGAAGTCGCCGTTGAAGTCGCCGGGAGTAGAAAGAAGAAAAGCAAGTCAGTTTCTGGCGTTGCTACAGTAACCAGATACGCCCATGGGAGTTGCGCATCCCATGGGTACTGATGTCGGAGTTTTCAGTTTTGGGTATATTGGTTAGTGGGTAGTGAAATTTTAGGCATTTTGGTCATTCTTTCTTTCAATAGTTTATTAATACTCGATCTATGTCCGTCGGGTTATCAGAAATTTTTTATTATAGTATATTATACTCCTTTTGTCCCGGTACGTTATTAACATTATTGTTGGATACGGAGTTTAATAATAATAATAATAATAATAATAATAATAATAATAATAATAATAATAATAAAACTATTAATAATAATAGTAATAGAAGTATTAGATAAGATAGTGTGTATGATAAAGTAGATTGTTAATACTAGTTTAAATAGATCAATCGGATTACACCAACGTAAAGTCACACGGACGGTTCAGTCAAATATTTTAGGTCGACTCGTCCAGAAGAGTATGGACTCGTTCAGAGGGGTTAATTTTCAAAAAAATAACCTGAATAACAGAATAATGTATCGTCCAGTTCAATCCACTTGGTTCAGCTGTTAACAAATGGACCCTTAATACTCCCTCCGTCCCTTCGAATTCTTTACATTTGCGGACCAGTTTCCGACACGCATTTTAAGGTGCATTTTAAGGATAGTTCTATAACTTATTTTTGATATTTTCTTTTTTTGTATAAAAATAGAACAATTCTATTTTTATACAAAAAAAGAAAATATCAAAAATAAGTTATAGAACTATCCTTAAAATGCATCTAAAATGCGTGTCAGACACGCAGTTTTTTATGTAAAGAAATGAGAGGGAAAGAGGGAGTAATAAATTTGAGATAGTGGAGGAAAGTAGTGGGTGTAATAGTGTTTTATATTATAGATTTGAGATAGTGGAGAAAAGTTAGTGGGTGTAATAGTGTTTTTTATTATTAAAACTTTACTATTTTTGGAATGTATAGAAATGATGGGACACCATAAAATAGTAAGTATATAGAATTGAATGGGACAGAGGAAGTAGGTGGTTCAGTTATCAGTTGTATTGACCACTTATCAGTGGTAGAATTACGATTTCAAAACACTTAAATGAAATATCATTAATATTTTGATATTAATTTGAATTTAATAAAAAGTTTTACAAATTTTCAATTAGTATTTGGAAAAAAAAAATTCTACTAAATTTTTTGATTCAATCGGGAATTCGGGATTGGCCACCCCCGATTTTGCCCCTCCAAGTAGAACAAATTAAACAGGTAATGACAATGGAATGTTTTGCCTACATAATAAATTAATACAAAATCATTTCATCTTTAATCATTATTTGTTTGGATCATTAAAAATCTAAAAATCAATTGAAATTGTGAAATTTAGATGTCCAAGGGAGTATTAACAATTTAGATAAGAATCATACTAATAGAGAAAATTCTTCGTTTTCTTTTGCAAAATTAGGAACATAAATTATATAAGATTTTTAATCAATTTTATAAAATTTCACATTCCAGATTGATTTTGGGTTGCATCATACAATTTTACACCACAATGTAGAATAATTGAAAAAATAATCGCTTCAAATGTTACGAACTAACTTTATGTTAGAAATGTTATATACATATCCGGTCACAGTATAGCAGAATGCTGTTGGAAAGAATTAGAAATGTTTCTATTTAAGTTGAAACAGAGAAAAGAAAACAAATGAAATAAAATAGAATTTCCGTGTTAAAGATTAATCATGTGGTTATAAATCTTGTCACTCAGTTACTAGTAGTTGTCTCAGCTTGTTAAAACTAAGAGGACACTCGATTTGTCGCACTCAGTTTTTCTGAATTTTCTATTTTTATATCTAAATGTTCAATTTTTAAGTAGTGGTAGGTCAAAAAATATTTTAAAATTGTTCCGAAAGATATGTAGCGTCATGAATTCATATTGATAAACATGAATGTTCATTATATGTATTAAAGAAGTAAATAATAAAATATGACATTTTATTTTTGAAAATATTTTTCGAATTGTTTTCCGAAATATCTAGAACCACCTTTTTAAAATATATATTATGAACTACAGTGATTGGGAATCATAATTCTTATTAATTGTTGTGGTTAAGAGTATATCGTTTTGTCGATTCAGGTCATAGCGCCCGAGAATTGTTAGAATAGATACTTATTTGTAAATTTATAAGTAATTTATTATTAATAAAAAGATAAAAATTATTTAATTATATGTAATTGTATAAACATATGTTAAAATATTTGAAAGATTATGTATATCAAAGAAAAAATTATTATATCTCAAAACACATTGATTTGATTTGATATATTATGCGAGAAATATTTTTGGAAATACATTAAGTTCCTTTTTATCTATTCATTATTAAAAGAGATTTAGCAATTTTGTTATCTAAAATAATACATACATTTAAAATCTATCTTATAAAAATATTTTTAGAGTAAATTGTATGTACTTTATAATGATATAACCTTTTTAAAATTATTATTATATAATAATAATATAAGTAAATTTCGTCAAAATTTGCTCAACTTATCACACAAAAGCAAAACAGGAATGCAAGACTTTTATTTTGAAAAAGGGAATAATTTGATAAATTTTCAGTTATTAACTAATTTAGTTCAATTTAAATAAAATAAGTTTCACATTATGGACAAAATGGATGTTAAGATGAAAAAGTAATACACTTTCTAATCCATTTTTTTTAAAAAAAATTCTTTTATTTTATTTTATTTTCAAATTTTTTTTTTTATTTAAGTTACATAAGTATGAGGTAAACGGGCAACAAGCTGCGCCGCAAGACCTTGTTGAATGGCAAATCCTACCCGTCTAAACACATATTCAGCTGAACCAGAGGTCATAACATTTTTATTCATGACTTTCTGAACTCGGCGAAGAAACTCAACAGCGTCAGAAGCCAAGAATCCGAATGTATCAAAAGCAAATGGCATAAAACTGTGTTGGTTATCTCTACATGCCTTATCATGCTTATGCACTTTTGCTTGCTCTAGTTGCCGCTTGTCCAACTATGAATACACCATTACCAAATCCGCTCAAGGGAGAAACTCCAGTAAAATCAACGCGTGTATGTTTTCCACCATCCCAACTATAAACCAAAGTACATCATACAACACATCTCTTACCATATCATGCCGATATTTAAAGCCTGTTGCTTTTGATAATGCAGAGCATGCTCTCCAAATATATCCATACGTGTAAGACACAATGGACAGTGGGTACCTTCTGAAAATAAGGGGATCAATAGTCTGTAACGTAAAATCATTTGGTACTCAGATGGTGTCATTCTTTGTCCCAAACCTTCAATAGGGGTAACATTTGTTCCATTTTATAAAGCATTTGATTCTTTTTTTTTTGAAAAAAAGTTATTTTATTTAACTCAAAATATCATACAAAATAGTCTCCAACAACATTTCTGGAGGAGACGTGAATAAATTATAGCAATTTGCTAAACAAAATATTTTTGGCAATTCATATGCAACCTTGTTTGCTTGCCTTTGAACAAAATTAACGGAGAAACTCGGATTCTCTTCAAGCAGCTTAGAACACACCTGCAGCACATTGCCAACTTCCAAAATATTTGATGACTTCATATGCAAAGCATTTGATTCTTTTTCACTTATATGGATGTTTTGATCAGATAATTAAAATTACTAATTTTTTTAAATATACATTTAAATATAAATATTAAATTTTTATTTTATTTTTAAAAAAAAAAGTTATTTTAACCATATAATCAAAAGGTTATTTAACAAAAATACTACTTTTTTTAAAATTGTTTTGCGATTTTACTATCTTCTCAAAATATTTGTAAAAATACTAATTTATTTGCAAAAATACCTAGATTGTACAACCTATGCAACTGAAATTTGAATTTTCATTTTTTTGTCAACTTCCAGTTGCATATAAGGGCTGTGCAGCAGAAAAAAAAAAATAGAAATTCAACTTATATATAAGAGCTGCGCAGTAGCAAAAAATGAAAATTTAGCTTCTAGTTTTCAATTGCATGAAAGTTGAATTTCCATTTTTTGCTGTTACGCAGCCCTTATATAGAACTGAAAGTTGGTAAAAAAAAAGAAAATTCAATTTGCAATTTTTAATTGCATTAAGTTACATATTAGGTTACATATGCAAACTGAATGCAATCTGTTGTGCGGCTGTTACAAATAAGATAGTATTTTTGCAAATAAGATGGCATTTTTGCAAATAAGATGGTATTTTGCAAATAAAATGATATTTTTACAATTTTTTAAAAAAAAAATATTTCACAAAAAATTTATAGACAAAAATATTTATGAAAAAAGTCTGTCCCCTTCTCCATGCCCCCTTTTGTGTCACCAACTCTTTTTAGTATTAAAAGAATGTTTAGGGGATAAAGGAAGCAGGGGATACAGAAAGGGATATGGGGAAGGGGAAGGATAAAGGATCCCTAGTTCCCTACATAGAGGCCGTTTGGCAACAACGGCTTAAAGCTAAAAATAGCTTTAAGTTGTTTTTACTCTGTTTGTGTACCATGGCTTTAAGCCGGCTTTAAGTTAAAAAACTGCTTTAAGCCTTAAGTTTCATTTAGGTACTTTTGACTTATGACTTATGAATTTTTTCTATTTTTTTATTTTTTTTCACAATTCTTGTAAAGCTTAAATATCATGAATTTAATTTTTTTTTAACTTAAATTTCACTTTAAGCCAAAATTATTAAACCCCCATTTAACTTTAAGTAAAATTACCCAAACACTTTCATTCAACTTAAAGTAAACAACTTTACTTTCTCCTTTAAGTTAAAAATACCTTCATTAATTCAAAAGTAACTTATTTTAAGCAATCCCAAACACCCTCATAATCAAGTTATGTGGAAAATATTGCAGAAGTGACGTTAAACAATAAAGCTACTTTTTTTTTTTGAAAATAACAATAAAGCTACTTACATTTACTGGACGCAATAAACTGGTTCCATTTCGAGTGGCGTAAGCATAGCGTGATTTGTTCACGATAATTGTCTTCCCAAAATTCTCCCAACGGTAAAAAGGCACGCGATGGCGATATCATGTCACCCAATGACCAAAACACCCTCATTCAAGCAATTTAATCACATAACAGCCCCCAGACGCCGTAAAACTAAAATTACTGTACACGCCCACTAATCGAGTAATAATACTACTAAACTTAAATTAATCATCCTTCTAAACCAAAAGCGAGGGGCATTTTTGTAATTGCACTCTGCAGTGTATCATGTGTGCAGTGTCCTACTCCCAAGGTTAAGGTAGTCGGCTAACTATAAATGGCAGTGACAACGCGTCTCTCGCTTCGTATCCTCTGAGACCACGGTCTAACAAAAAAAAAAAAAAAAAAAAGAAAAAAAATCTCATCTCCGGCGTTTAATTTAAAAAACTCTGCTTATTGCAATGGCGGCGAGATATATAAACTTGTCTATACTCCTGCGCGCAACTGCAATTTGTCTATTTCAGGCAAGTCTTCTTCAACATCATCACTTACACATATACATACATACAGATACGTGTATGTAAATGTTCAAGCGTGGAGTGTCAAGTGATTACTTGAATAATTGTTTAATCTGTATATCATGATCATTTAAATTGTTGATGACCTGCCTTTTCCTGTTCACTGTTCTTTTTTTTGTGTTTATAGGAATTTGTAACGTTAATTTAGTTGGAGGTCAATTTTACTTATTCTTTTTGTAGTTGACAGATTAGTTTTGCTTGTGGCATTTGTGTTTTTTTTTTAAATTTATGCTTGATTTAATTTGATTTATTTGCAAATGATTGATGTGTACCGCAAGTTGATTCGGTTTGATTTTCGATTCTTCCTTTTTTTGAAATGTAAGTAATCTTTTGATATGCTTTCGCACTTCTTTAGTGTTAGTGAAATCGTACTACAGTTTTAAATAATTATGCTAAGTTTTAAGTAAAATGCATTGCACTATGTTTAAGGAACACTTAACTGGGAATTGCAATGGACAAATTACAATTAACACGTGGTTATGATTGCAGGTCATCTTTATAGTATACTTAGTCGATTCCGAGCGACTTAAAACACAAAGTCTAGTTTCTTCCAATGCCAGAGGCGGGTAAGTTGTGTTTCTATGTCCTGTATTTGCCTTGGTGAAATTTACTCCAACTCTCTAAGCAATATTCCCTATTAGTCCTATCAGCTTACTGACACGTTTGTTTGTGTGTACAACACTCTGTTAGCAATAGTAATTAATAGGACACTCTACCCTTCATGTACTAGTCTAGCTTTGATGGGCATCCCTTTCTTATGATTTTTGTGGCATATGCTTGGTTTTCAAACTGTTCGATGTTTGCAACTGTATACAATGCTACCCCTTTGAGTCTCTTCCCTACTACAACTCTTAACCTTCTAATGTTCGCATAACAGGCAACGGCACTCTGTTGATTATTGCGCAATGTATGATATATGCGGAGCCCGAAGTGATGATAAAGTACTTAACTGTCCCTTTGGATCTCCAGCTGTGCAGGTGCTTATTGCTACTCCGGCCCGTTCTGCTAGAGTATCATTGTTTATAGCTTTGCATATTCATGCCATTGATTAATTGGTTATAGATGTATATTTCTACTACATAAATTCATTAGATATAGGGTTGTAAACTAGCTAAGCTGTCAGCTTGAACTTGGCTTGTTTAAGTGGGTTCAGCTAATTTAAAAATCTAGCTCCGAAATTGTCTTCACCCTTGAAGCCGGCTAGACTCGTTTAAGCTCGAATAAATTACACATTTTGTACCGATAAATATGTACTGTATACGTATACTGAATATATATGCAAATATGTATATAAACGTATAATTGTTAGTGAACAGCTTGGGTTTGGTTTGGGTTGAATCAGTTTGTTTGCGAAAAGATCGAGTTTAGCTCATTTACTGACAAGCTCAAACAAGAATTCTTGTTCAATTATGAAGCTCCCAGACTCGGCTTAACTCATTTAAAAGAATTCAAGTTTAAGTCGTTTGTCTAAAGCTCGGGTCTGTTCATTTACAGCCCTAGTTAGATCATTGAACTGTGCTGAGGTGGTTAGATCCTAGGCTAATACTTGGTATCATGCATTCCAGCCCAGTGAATTATTTTCTTCAAAGATCCAAAGTTTATGTCCAACAATTACTGGGAATGTCTGCTGTACAGAGAAGCAATTTGATACTTTGCGGGCACAAGTTCAACAAGTAAGTACATATCATTCGTTGGTTCTTTTGTTATCCAATATCTGCAGGTCTCTTGTTTATACTATTCATTAAAGTGTAATCTGAAGCAGCCCATGAATGAACGTTCTGGGCACCATGGCACACATCTTTCTTCTCAAGTGTCAGCGATGACCTTCGAATTTTTTTTTCTTTATGTTATTGACTTCTTTTAAGCACACCGTTCTACCTCTGCGTCATGCCTATATTTCAATAGACAAAATAAATTGTGTTTTTTTGAAAGGCAAGCGGGGTTGTTTAAGGAGGATTGTATAGTTATTAGATTTTTATCGCCAACTTCCTATTTGCTCATAGTCTTGTGTTCAGCGGCTGATATACTTGATATAATTATAGTTCCTTCAATTTACCATCAGTTAGATACTTAAAACTTAATTTTGTACAATGTTTTCTTCACTTAGTTTAGATTACTGTTGATATTAGTCATGCTCTGGACACTTAAGAAGTGTATTATGAACAATTATATAGATCAATTACAGACTACATCAATGAATAGCTAGTTATCTAATAATAAAGCCTTAAATACTCACCCTTGCATTTATATTAGTTAGGTACTTCCTCTGTCTCAAGTAATTTGTCACTTCGATTTTTGCAGGTATGCAAATATGTTTAAAATAATACTTGTGCATAATTTTTAGAATTTATATATAAAAATTTTATTCTA
This sequence comes from Saposhnikovia divaricata, assembly GCA_036435485.1. Classification (NCBI taxonomy): domain Eukaryota; kingdom Viridiplantae; phylum Streptophyta; class Magnoliopsida; order Apiales; family Apiaceae; genus Saposhnikovia; species Saposhnikovia divaricata. The sequence continues at coordinate 67,884,022 of CM071598.1, forward strand.
AAACTTTTATACAAAAAAAAAAGAGAATTTCAAAAATATTACGTGAAAGTATATTTTTTTTTCATCATATATGTAAACATAAGATGTATCATGTTTACTTCAACTTGTGCTCCCTAATTTTGCTTAAAGTGCTGGTTTTCAAAATTAGCAAGTGATCTTTGTAGGCCTCACTAAATGGTTTATTTTACTCGTATTAATAGGTTTGTTCCTTGCAGGCAGTTCCTTTACTTGTAGGTTGCCCAGCATGCCTAAGGAATTTTTTAAATCTGTTCTGCGAGCTTACGTGCTCTCCCAATCAGAGTCTATTCATTAATGTGACTTCTATATCCAAGGTCAGAGAATCGTACTTACAATTTTCTACTGATAAATCTATACATCTAGACAAAAGGACGTGTGTTATGTGCGTCCTTTATAAAAATAATGTGATATGGTTGATTGAAGGATTGAATCTCCAAGTCAACCAGATACCTTATCACCAACGTTGTAAAAATCGGAACTCGGTTCATTTCGGTTTTGTTTCGAAAAAACGAGTACTCGGAAACTCGGAGAGTACTTGGAATGAGTACTCGAAAAACAAATCGGATATTTTTTTTAATTTTTTTTCTCATATATTAAATCCATTCATTTATATTTTAATGTACATGTGTTAAAATTTAGAATTTAACGATAATATATATTATATATATATATATACTAATAATTATTATTTAATAATATTAAAACCAATAGATAAACATTAAAAATATGAGTAAGTGTAATTCGATTTGACTCTGAAACTCGGAACTCGGAACTCGGATCGGTCGAGGGATAAAAAACGAGTATTCGGAATGAGTACTCGGCTTACTCAGCCATTTTTAGAACCCTGCTTATCACATTGATGGAAGAAGGTATCTTCATTCTACTTCAATGATTTATGAAGAGATGCAATTCTGTGAGATGAACTTTTTGTTTATATTCATATGTAGTCTGAAGATTAAGATGGATAAAGGATTCGTGTTGCAGACATAATGAGAGGAAGAGGGTGATGTATTTGAACCATAGAAAACCAATTTAACTAGGATAACCGATGTCACCGTGCTTTTAATGCGATAATGTACTTTTTACCTATACATGCTACCTTAGCACGTTGATGAAAGCACATCCATGCACTCCATTTCTATAATACATGACGAGATACATTTTATTATATAAACATCTTATTTCTCTTCATATTTAGCATGAAGATGAAGATTGATTTGAGAAAAACAATATGGAGACTGGAGTCTCATCAGAGGAATATGGTGACATATCGATCAATAGCAAATCATTGTAACTAGGATATGTGATATCAGTTCACTGCTGTCCTTGGGAGAAGAAACTTCCAATTGTACATGTTCACTCACCAGTATGGAATTTTGAGTCTTAAGGAACAATTTTTTGTAGTTGCACTGGAACATTACTGTAAAGAATATTCTGCCCATTTATCTGTGTCATTTTTAGGCTCTCAGCATCCTTGGACAGATGTTTGTGATGGCCACTTACCTTAAGTAATTTGATTGATATTTTAAAATCCATTTTACAGTTAGTTCTGGCGAAGGTTGATGCATATATGTCTAAGGCATAATTGCCGTTCTATCTATGTTTGTGTACAATTATTCACATAAATCTTGTTTTTGCCAAGTATCCCTGTCAACATTTTGGCGTGGTAACTACATTTACTGAAAGTAGTGGAACTTGATTGGAAAACATCCCAAAGTTTATGTCAAGTAGGTTTGTTGTTTGTACTGCTAGATTAGCCCTCCAGAATGCAGTTTTACATTTTTCTTTAAATTTAATCGAAGACTAATAACTATCTGTATTTTCTGATGTTACCAAAAAAAATAGCTAAATTGCATTTAGAGTGCAGTGCCAACATATAACTATCGACTATTGAGTATTGAGTACATGCATTATGTTAGTTTCTAGAACTTTAGGCTTTTTAAGTAAAATTGGCTGCGCAGTTGGCATATACATGAACAATTGCGATACGTAATTTTTCTCTTGCTTGTAAATCCTATTCAGGTCAAAAACAATTCTACTGTGAACGGGATAGATTTCTATGTAGATGACGCTTTTGGCAAAGGGTTGTTCGAATCCTGCAAGGATGTTAAGTTTGGTTCCATGAATACTCGGGCCATAGAATTTATTGGTGCTGGTGCTAAAAACTTTAAAGGTAATTAATATTTTTTGCTTACATATACATAAATTGTAATTCACATGAGAATCAGGGAGTGTCTCTGTGGTGTTTGCTGCTAGAGTTCGATACTCACTTAAAATGAAGGGATTTACCAAAAATGAAGTTTTTTTGGCAATAAATTTCTAAAGAACATAGCTCATTTTTTTCTAAATAGTTATAACAGAGGTATGTTTTTCTTTATTTTGTTAGATCTTATGACAAGAAGTGATCATGCTGGTAATCTCAGAGCCTTGATTCTGTTTACTGTGCTAATTGTTTTTATATCATTCTGGCAGAGTTGTATGCTTTTCTTGGAAAACAAGCAATTCCAAATACACCAGGATCCCCGTATGGAATCAATTTTCGGTCAGCTGTTGATGAGTCATCTGCGATGAAACTTATGAATACCACTACTTATTCATGTAGCGACAGCTCACTGGGCTGTTCTTGTGGTGATTGTGTATCATCCAGTGTCTGCTCCAATTCAGCTCCAGTATCTTCTCAGAAAACGGGGTCTTGTTCAGTAAGAATCGGCTCCATTAAGGTCAGATAGCACTGCAATCTAAGATACCCGTTGATAGCTAGAGTCCAGAGTTTTCATTTGTATGTTAGGCGGACTTTGATGATCTATGAGCATAACCTGCTTAATTCTACCATGTCAACTAAATCATTAATCCTATGCCAGTTTGATTTTATTACTTATTTATGGTATTTGTCCTATCTTTTATTCATCTTAATCATTATTTGGTTGATTATTGCAGGCAAGATGTATTGAATTTGCACTAGCAATCCTCTATATCTTATTGGTTTCTCTGTTTCTAGGATGGGGTTTATTCCATAAGAAAAAGGAAAAGAGTCCAGCTTCTAGAAAGAAACCTCTGGTAAATGTTACTGATGTTGGTGTACTCCATCACTTCAACAGGCAAAAAGATGAAAATGTTCCAATGCAGGTGCATGCAAATTTCTCTACATGTTTGACCCTTTAGTGCTACATTTTGTTGTTACTTGCTTAGTCTTGTGCTGCCCCTTTCTCCTTCCTTTTTTTCCCTTGATGATCAAGAGCTTGTACTTTTTCGAATATAAACAATCAGATGCTCGAGGATGCCCCCCAAATCAGAAATGGTGTCCGACTTTCAATTGTTCAAGGATATATGTCAAAATTTTACAGGTTCTTGGCTACGACATTAATGCTTTATCATCCCACTAAGAATCTATTCTAACATGGTCGGGTATATATCTGTAACACCAGGAGATATGGAACATGGGTTGCTAGAAATCCATTGTTTGTCTTGTGCTCATCTTTGGTTGTCGTTCTTCTTCTATGTTTGGGCCTAATCTGTTTTGAAGTCGAGACACGGCCTGAGAAGGTATTTCAGTAAACATAAAGGTCTCTTTTGTTGTTTCCTGGATTACATATTGGTGCTATTCATTATCTCTCACTACATATGCATAATTGTCTCGTGGCCAAATAAGTCTCTGGTCCTGGTTTATATGAATTAATCTTAATTTATCCGCTTGTGCTGACTCAAGATAATAATTATCCTGCATGATAGTTGTATATTGTCCTTTTGCCATTATTTAATGTAATGAGTTAAACTATCAGTTTACCAACTTCCACTCCTTTTTTCCAGCTTTGGGTGGGCCCCGGGAGCAGAGCTTTGCAAGAGAAAGACTTCTTTGATAGTCACCTAGCACCTTTCTACAGAATCGAGCAGGTTTGACTGTCATATATATCAGTTTTTTTGGCCGTATGTCGTTCTTCACCTAACTCTGTGTTCTACTATAGGGGGTTTCAATTGTAACGGCAGATACTCTAGAAATTTTTATAAATTGATATTTCAAATCAAACCACAAATTATTGTTGAATAATGTATATGTTGCTTGACATCGATAATATCATGCCTGGTCCTAAATTAGTAAATTGGGTGGAACATTTCCATATTCAGGCTTGTTTACCTTTTTATCTACTATCTCGCTGTTACATTGCTATCTTGGATGGATAATATGTTGGAACTACGTAAATTTTATTGGTTCTGGAGGATGGAATCAACATATTGGCTTCTGAACTTTGGTTGTAACTGTTGCACCATCTTTGTCAAGAATCTCACTTGGGGTTAAAGGAATCTTTGACTCCCTGTGCTTACTCTTGGTTTATTAATTGTTTGATGTTCTCTTGAAAACAAATTCTCTTTTCAATTTTTTAATATATGCATTTTCGATTATGCGGCTATGTTCCTTTACTGTTATGCATTATAGTCTTTTGGATATACATTTTCGGGAGGATTGATTTGTGAGTGGACCTTGGGAAGATTGACTTGTAAGGTGGACTTGCCACGTCACTTTTTTCAGTGGTTTTAAACCCAACCACAATGATCAATAGATGTCTTATTTAGCATGTTATTTGAATACACACTTGCCTTTGAACCTAGTAATCATCCTCCTTTTGCTGTATTCTCTTTTTGGAGTTCTTCCTTTGAACCGTACTACTCATTAGCATTATAAACTTAAAAGAGAAATGCTCTGTTTAATATAAAGGTTTTCTTTTATGGTTTAAGTGTTGGTGTTTAAAGCTAATGATGGTTGGCTGAAGAAACAACCTTGCTATATTTCACATTTCCATGTATGATGTGTTTGTGAGGCTAGTTGTTAACTGAATATGCATCAATTAGTTGATAGACTACTTTGGTCTTCCCTATTTGGTTTTACCTGGGAAGTGTTGCCTTTGTTCCTTCTCCGTGGCGTTTATTTTACAATTCGGGTGGCAAGATCGTAGTGACGTGCAAACGGTTGGTAATGGAGGCCAGTGGTGGCCATGGTTCCCCGTGACGTACTTCTATATATTGGTTTATATATTTATATTAATTGGATAAATTAGTGGTTTTATTTAATGGTGAAGGTTTGGTCACTTGATAACTAATAGTTTAATAGCCTGTCTTAAACCCTAGCAGATATTATTTTCCAACTACTTCTCTAAGTGCTATCATGTCCCATTCTTCTTTTTTTGTTTAGAACTTAAAAAGTGTGTACATGCTACCTTTTATGATTCAGTTCTTTAATTTTACTAATTTTGATGTATTTGTTTAGTTGATTATATTGGCTAAATTACATATGACCAAAGTCTCAGATCTCTAAGGTTGTTATTTTTTTTAATGAGTGATAACGAAGGAAAATGAGATCTTGAATTAGTATGTGTGTTTGTGTGTTAGCTGTTTGATAAAAGTCCCCTTAGAACTGTTTTCAAAAGTGTTAGAATATAATATAAAGATCCAGTCTGGGCCTTCCTCTAACACCTTAAGGTTTTAGAGCGAGCCCCCAACTTAATCTTTATATTATATTCTAGACAAAAAGTTATTAGCTCGGCATTAAAAAGACATTGGTATAGTAGAGCTCAACTTTAGTTTCTCTGTCTGTTTTCTTATTATTTGATCAATTTAATAACAGAAAATTTTGAATTTTAAAAAAAATCTTAAGCCCCCCCCATGATCTTGATAGAGTGTGTGTTTGTATGTGTTAGCTGTTTGATGAAAGTCCCCTTAGAACTATATTTAAAAGTTATTAGCTCATCATCAAAAAGACATTGTTATAGTAGAGCTCTACTTTAGTTTTTCTTCTGTTTTCTTATTATTTGATCAATATAATAACAGAGGATTATGAATTTCATATGAAAATCTCAAGTCCTCCCCTTCCCCCCTAGAATCCAACTCGTGGCTTCGTCCTGTCCTGGTGACATGTGCTCATGATTTCCTGGCTACGATAAATTTGAGGGACGTGTGGAATATGCTTTTACAATCCAATCAGCCATGTCTGCATAAAAAATAAAAAAACTATATTGCCATTTTTTTTCCAAAAGATTATATTCATTTCTTCACCTATATATATTGTAACGACCACTAGAATAAGTAACACAGTATATGCATTTATAGAGTGATTTCTATATCATATGTTGGATCATATATAGTTTGGTTTAAAGCCTCATGTGAGTTAAGTTGTATTCCTTTTCTATTATACAAATTTTTGTATTCCTTTTCTATTGTACAAATTTGGAGCTTCTCATTGATGTTGTCATGAGCCAACAGATAAGAGAAATATGCTGCAAAATTCTTGATGTGCTTTACTGCTTTTCCTGTTTAACATTATCCTTTCCTTTTTGCAGCTTATAATTGCAACAAAACCAGATCCAGAGCATGGGAAAAAATCGCCGAAAATTGTGACTGAAGATAACATCAAGTTACTTTTTGAATTACAGAAGAAGGTTGTTTTTTTATATATGTTTCTCTACTTTTTGAAAGTTAATTATATAGGTCTAAGAATGAAGGAGTAAATCTCCTTCTGTAAATGTCATCTATAATGATGCCACTTTATGTGTTGAAGTCATGATTGTTATATCTTTCCTTTCATCATAATTGTTGTCATTCTTTAAATTACTTAATCTATTTAATTTCCTGTAGGTTGATGCAGTCCAAGCTAATTATTCCGGCTTATTGGTATCTCTAACTGACATATGCTTGAAGCCATTAGGCCAGGATTGTGCAACTCAAAGTGTTCTGCAGGTATCTATTTTGCATAACCTACACTATAAAAGTACAATTGACTAATTTGATTTTATGTGGCCACTACTATTGAAAAATCAATTTGTAATAAAGATGAACCAAGATTATGTTGTGAATTCGTGGTAAATGTATAAATCTTACACTATTTTTGAAGTTCACACAATTGATCTAAAATGTATATATATAGAAATTTATCAAAGTAAATATTCATTTGTAGAGACTGACCTTACAAAATACTATAAGGTGCTATTCTTTGAGAACAACAATATTTGGACGAGAATAAATTTTTTTGAACTTTTTTTGTAATATGACTAGATGTAGAATACATTATCAAGGGAATAATGTAAATGTTAAATTTTCACGTATATGAATTTTTAGACCCTTTATATAAATCTGGACATTTTGAATCAGTTAGATCGTGTAAGGAGGAAAAGGATTTTGCTAAATAAAATGGTGGTTTAGAAAGTGCCAGTGTTCAACTTTATAGTTGAGAACTCTCATACCTGCTTCACATATGATACATGGACACATTATTCTTCTTCGTCCACCTTTTTTGTAGGTTCCCTTTATTGCCTGTTCGGAACTGATTCATTTTCTCTGTTTCTTTTGTAGTATTTTAAAATGGATCCAGTAATCTATGATAGCTATGGGGCCACGGCCGCCATTGACCATGTAGAGTACTGCTTTCAGGTAGCTTTTGATATATCAGAATTGGTGGTTTCAGATGCACATCTTCATAATTTTGTCACAATAGATATCGAACAGGACAATGCACATTCATATATGCACAAACACAGTGTACCTGACTACTATCTGCTGATTCTGTTTTACAAGTATTATAAAAGAGCTCAAAGCTATGTTAAGCGTCTTCAAGTGAAGTTATAGTGCTCAAATCAGAGAAATCTTTGCATATTCTTTTTGGATTATCCACCTTTATAAAGAACGTTCAATTTTCTAATATTTTTGACACTATTTTCAGTTACATGATAAGATGGGATACTTTTCTGCTGGTGATTTATTTGCAATCCGTAAAAAAAATGTTTTTAGGATTATATATGTATATTTATGTATTGTATTCCTCAATTACCACGGACTAGTATAAAGAGTTGAAAACTCTATCTCACATAGTTAAGTCAGTGCTTTCAAGGTAACATAAACTGTATACTTAATTCAAGACAAAAATGTAAGTAAATATTGTGACCCTTCGTTAAATGCCTATTGACATTACATCTTTTATTGTTTTTAAGCATTTTTCGTCGGCCGATGACTGTAGGAGTGCCTTTAAAGCTCCACTTGATCCAAGCACTGCATTAGGGGGTTTCTCAGGAAATAATTATACTGAGGTAATTTCTATCCAATGATATTAGCAAAGTGGCCATAATGGAAATTGACCTTATCATGTTATCTTAATGCAGGCTTCTGCATTTATAATTACATATCCTGTTAACAATGCGCTTGATAAAGAAGGAAATGAAACTAAGAAAGCCATAGCTTGGGAAAAGGCTTTCATCCAGTTAATTAAGGTTTGCAGTTTCTGACTATGTAATATATTTAATGACCAATTCATGCTCTATGTGCTTGCAATGTATTATGCATATGCGGTGATCTAGTGTCATTGTTCTGTTCTTGCCTCCACCTTCCTGTGGATACACTTCTGAGCTATTAGCTAAAAAGACCAATGGACTTACTGTTTTTTTGCAATTTAACAAATAAACCTTTTCATTTTCTTTAAGAACCCCAACAAACTTTACTAAATTGGGGAAATTTGTAATAATTGTTTTAGAGAAAAATAACTGATGGTGGATTGGGGATAATTAGGGTTTATGGGAAATCTCTTGTGAGTGGTTAGGTTTATAAACTTTAAAGACTGCACTTAAGTCAATACATGTTCTACCATAGCAATTACAGTGTTACACACACATATAAAAATAGAGATGAAGTCCAATTATATCGGATGCAATGTGTTTGTTAAAGGAGAAATTCCGTAAAATGTGTTTGGTATAAAGTCTGCTGATACAGCTGCCAAGCTACTTGGTATATGGTCCTTGCATATATTTTCATTTTTGTCTGCCCAAGTGCCTTTCCCCCCCCCCCCCCCCCCCCCGCGCCCCTTTGAACACACTCTTGGTGACCGGAAGATTTATTGCAGGATGAGCTTTTGCCAATGGTGCAATCCAAGAACTTAACAATTTCCTTTTCATCAGAAAGTTCTATTGAAGAGGAATTAAAACGAGAGAGTACTGCAGATGCTATAACTATTCTGGTGACTCTCTCTGCACTAATCATTATAAGTTTGTGAACTTGATATTTTATACTACGATGATTCGTTTCGTTAAAAAAAATGAAAGTGTAGATGTGTGGATTCTAATTTCTCTGTTCCTGTTTTGCTGCTTCATGACTTTCCAGATCAGCTATCTTGTGATGTTTGCTTATATATCCTTGACTCTTGGTGATACTCCTAGTTTCACGTCTTTTTATATTTCATCGAAGGTATGTTTCCTTTCTACAACTGTTTAATGTGATAACCTGCTTTCTTTTCAGTATTATGATTGTAGACATTCTGCTCTTCCAAATCAAATACACAAATTATTTAACTTCTGAGACCGTCATTACTGTATAAGTGGCCTTGTTTTAGGATTCAAGTATATCGTACTTACATGGTGATGTAGGTCATATCTGGCTGCCTTCTTTCAATATTATGATTGTAGACATTCCTTTCATCCAGATCAAATACACAAATTATTTAACTTCTGACACCGTCTATCTTACTCTGACTCGGATACGGAGTGTCGGACATGACACATATCCGAGTGTCGGACTTGAAAAGTCTGAAATTTTGAGACACGGGGTCACTGTCCAATTTTTGGACACGGGTACGTGGACACGGCAAAATATATTGATAAACAAGTATAGTAAGTACGACATCTTAACAAAAAGTAACAATAAAACTCAGATTAAACATGGTTTTGTAAAGGATTTTGAAAATTAGGCATCTTTCCTACTTTTATCTCATTCTTGCTTCTTTCTTTCTTCTTACATATTTATTTTGAATCGTAAGTTTGACTCATATTTGATCTTTAAATTGGTCAAAGTGTCCACATTTTAGTCAAAGGGTCCGACACGGAAAAAGCGTCGTGTCCGAGTGTCCAAGTGTCTGACACGGGTACGGTGAACGAAACAGAAGAGTCGGAGTAACAATACATGCACTTGTTTTAGGATTCAAGTATTGCACTTACATGGTGATGTAGGTCATATCTGGAATAAAGTAGGCCGCAAAAATGGTGTCATGAATGTTTTTTGTACGTTTTGAGTACACATTTATGTTACAAGTGCTTAACCAATTGAGTGCTTGACAAGTTATTTATAATGTGGTCTGGGAATTTCCTCAAGGAAACAATCTTGGAATAGTTGTTTAAAAATGTATAACCTAGAATGATAGAGAATTACTTCTAGCAAAACCTGCTAGTAGATTGTTTGGAATCAGTTTATCATCTCTAACATCATTTTTTGTTTCTGCATAAAATTGTCCTGAATTTATACTGTATAATGTTTTATCTTCTTAAATTTCTTTCAAGCAATATATTTGGCAATCATTTTATCTCGATGAAATCGTAAATGCCGCTTTCTGTTATCTTTCTAATCATATGGCTCATGTGCCAGGTCTTGCTTGGTTTTTCAGGGGTTATACTTGTCATGCTATCTGTCCTTGGCTCAGTCGGTTTTTTTAGTGCGATTGGAGTAAAATCTACACTTATCATTATGGAAGTCATACCTTTCCTTGTATTGGCTGTAAGAATACCACTTTCTATAATCTATTAGGTTAATGTAATTTACTTTTGAGCGAATTTTAAGTATTGGAATGGAAAGCATTAATAAGTACATAAACAGACACGCAAGTAGAAGCTTAATCGATATATTAAGTTGCAAATGAAGTGGGACTGACGGAGCAGTGGAAGCACTACATGGTCTTATAAGCATATATTGTTAAAGCAATCTGTTAACTGCTATAGTGGTGAACACTACGGAGCAGATGGAAGCACACATGGTCTTATAAGCCTATACTGTTAAAGCAATCTGTTAACTGCTATAGTTGTGAACACCTTCAATGAACAGATATAGTCTAAAGAGCGTATATTGTGGAAGTAATTAGATGATTGCTATAATATCTAACACTTGCAGTATAAAGCTTATACCTGTTTTTGAATGTAATAGACCTTTTGTATATACGACACAAAAGATAATTTTGAATGCAAGACAATAGACGTTCTATTGATTTTTTTTAAGTCTTGGCGTATTTGAAGTAAGTTTTTTTAACAGTTTCTGTTGCAGTCCTCTTTAAAATTTTTTATTTTTCTTAGGTTGGGGTAGATAACATGTGTATACTGGTACATGCTGTTAAAAGGCAGCGGTTGGAGTTGCCTTTGGAAGGGCGTATAAGTAGTGCACTTGTAGAAGTTGGACCATCCATAACACTAGCTAGTCTGTCTGAGGTTTTGGCATTTGCAGTTGGCAGTTTTATTCCAATGCCTGCATGCCGAGTGTTTTCCATGTTTGCAGGTTAGAAGGTTTCCCTTGCATCATTAAACAACCTGATACAAAAGGTTCTATTCTTGTTATGATTTTCCATCACTATAGTAATATGTCTTAAATTTGTGTTGAAAGAGAAGCTGACATGGCTCTTTGCAGCATTGGCTGTTCTCTTGGACTTCCTTCTGCAGGTTACTGCTTTTGTTGCTTTAATTGTTTTAGATTTTTTGAGAGCCGAAGATAACAGGATTGATTGCTTTCCTTGTGTTAAAACTTCTGGTTCATATGCTGAATCTGATAAAGGTATGTATAAAAATCTGAATATTCATCCATATTCTGCTTTCTTTATTATGATCTAATCTTCCTTCTACCAGCTTTTGATTATGTAATTTTCCTTCACAAAAACTGTAGGAATTGATGAAAGTAAACCTGGATTACTTGCTCGGTATATGAAGGTGATAATCTGCTACATTGTTGTCTTTATAGTAAAGAAATATGATAGGATGTGTTTTACTACTATTTATAAATCTTCTGCATTTTTCGATGCAGTTCATTACCCTTATAACGGTAAAAGTCAATTTAAACAATGTATACATATTCTTATAATATTTATCGTCAGTTCACAACTGGGATTTTCTTACTGATAGAATGATAGTAGATCTTCCTGTGTAAAACGAGTTGAAATGGACAGATGTCCACAAGACTGGTATGCTAGTTCCGTAATGATGCTTATACTACAAACTGCAAGATGTAACGAAAATCATGACCTACATCTGACTAGAAAGTGAGATTTTGGCACCTGATATTTTGGCCTAAGGTTTGCTGTTATTACCATAGTTGATTAGAGAGTGAGAAGCCCATTTTCCGTTTTGGTCAATGTCTGTGTTCTCACTATGGGATGATTTAGAGCTATACTTTTGCAGATTTCTTCTTTGCAAATTCCAATACATACTAATTCTTTTTATTGATGAAATTGCGATTTGTTTTTGACATTAACAACTTAAATATGCCAGCATACCTCTGGGTTAGTAGTTGAGTTTGTTAACATCCTGGTTAAATATTTAGATTCAAGGTAGCAATATCATCTGCCGGTCTACATTGAAAACTCTTCTGCCAACCACAATTACTGGTTTCCTTCACAAGTTCACTTTCCGTAATAGTGGAGTTACCAAATGGTTAAGTTTAAACTTTTTGACAAAATATGTATGAGCATATTAGAATAATCAATTGCACACATGTTAATAATACCTTGTCCACTTGCAAGAATGACATTCGAGTGCACCTCATATTCCGATTGTAAATAACTTATGTGGATGTGTAACATGGTAAACTTATCGGTATGTAATGTTGCAATTTTTTGAGGCCATGTGCACTTAATAATACCTTGTGCACTTACTAGAATGACAAGTGCATTTCATATTCCGATTTTAAATAACGTGTGTCGATGTGTAACATGGTAAACTTATTGGTATGTAATGATGCAATCTTTTGAGGACAAGCTGCAACTCATTCTAATATGCTCTAAATTCAGCGGTTCAGGTTTAGTAATTGACTGAATCCTCTAGGCACCCTCTAGACGGCTGATAGTGGCTTAAAAGCAGTAACCACCTTTACTTATCTTGGATTTGTATTTTATATTATAGGACGCATTGCAGGATACTATCTTGTATTGAATTTTTATGACTGAGTACTAAGAAACTAGCTCACACTAGATTCGGCAACAGTCAAAATCCTTGATCCAGATTAAGTTATGAGCTCAACTGTCTATGTACCAATAGGACTTTTAAGCTTCTGCCAATCCCATTCCCAAAATATTATGAAGCCCCCTGCATGATCATGCATAAAACTTTTGTCAGAAGGTTGTTATTGAGATTTTACAATAGACAACATAGAAAGGAAAATGGCAGGTACACAGATAATTTGCCCAGTTGTCTTGATCTTGTGTTTTAAGAGAGAAGAAAAAGATGGAAAACTTGGTTTCCTAAGTTTCTTACTAGTTACTACTGTGCGTCAAAGTCTCTCATCAATTTTGTGTATGTATTGTAAGAATGAGAATCCACTTGACAATAGAACTTGGTCCCATATCTCTTCTTGATATAATCTCAATGACACCCCTTGCAAAATCAGCAATTTTCACTGTTAGGATTTTACTAGTATCTGTCAAAATACTTAGGGAGCTGATGTGTGCACACCCTTGATAGGGTGGCTTACTTCATCTCACTCATGTAAAACTCATATTATTATCTGAGTGATCCCTTTTTGCAAACATCCTCAAGTGTCGCTGGCGCTGCAATGGTTTTTAATATTGTAAGTTTAGAACCTAGAGTGTTTTTTATAGTCTTAATTAACCCTGAAACAACTCAAAAGGAAAACACATATCTGTTATTGTAGTCTATTCCATTGTAGGTTAGTTCTTTGTCTGTGCCTTCCCTCTAAATGAACAGTGTTAGAGTAGTACTATATATACTAGTGTTTGCTATTTTTTTACCTTGTTAATTAACCAGTGAACCTTATTTTCCTTTTTAGGAGGTTCATGCACCCATCCTGGGTATTTGGGGAGTTAAGTTGGCGGTTATATCTATTTTTGCTGCTCTTGTGCTGGCTAGTATTGTGAGTTTCGATAGTTTATTTGTATATATCTCCACTGTTTTCATTTCATCTTCTGATTCTTTTTTGTTTTTTGCATTTAATCTACAAGGCATTATCTACGCGGATTGAGCCTGGTTTGGAGCAACAAATTGTTCTGCCTAAAGACTCATATCTTCAGGTTTTGTATGCTGGTACCCTCTTCTAATTGTAGAACATCAAATTGATGCGACATTTTGTTGAGGGGTCTGTTTATCTTATCAAATTATGCAGCACTATTTTGATGATCTTTCGGAGTATCTCAGAATTGGCCCACCATTATACTTTGTTGTAAAAAACTACAATTATAGGTATCATATATACAGCATTTGTTTACTGCTCTTATTTATGCATTAAAAAGTTTTCTTAGAAATATGGGTCATGCTGGTAACATGTTGATTTAACAGTTCAGAATCAAGCCAAACTAACCGATTGTGCTCCATCAGCAACTGTGACTCCAACTCTCTTCCGAATGAGGTATTACTAAGTTTCTGTTACACTTGAGACCTTCGGTTTGATAGGTTGTGTGTGAACGAAAAAATAGTTTTCCAATGCTTTTAAAGATCAGAAAGAAGAAGAGCCAAACACCCAGTATAATATCATTTTGAAAGGAGTTCGTCTTTCTAAAACGATTGAGTTGAGTGAACAGACAAATTTTTTGTAAGTTTGAACAATGAAATCGAGGTGGGGACATCTCTGTCTCTAAAGAGCCAAACACCCAGTATTTTTATTTTATACTGTTATACATATTTTGAGAATTCTAATTTTTCAAAACGAATGAGTAGATTACACTTCTAAGAGAAGGAATTTAATAGACAAAGTAAGTAAGAGAAACTAAACAATTCTTATCAATTTAAGGATATTAAGTACCTGCAATACATATTTGTGTTAATTAATTAAACAAATAAATTGTATGAGTTTTAAGTCTGAACAATATAATTAAGGGGGAAGGGACTATTGCAAGTCTCTTCCACACCTGCTTGCAAGTCTCAGAAATTAATTATTCAACATCTTGACACTCAGATGAATGTCTTTTGTCCAAGGCTGCATATAATTGCTAAACTATTACTATGCATCTCTGCAGTGCTAGAAATTTGAATTTTCTGTTTTGCAGATTTCAAAAGCATCTTTGGTTCCAGATTCAAGTTACATAGCAAAACCTGCTTCTTCGTGGCTTGATGATTTTCTCGTTTGGATGTCTCCAGAAGCTTTTGGTTGCTGCAGGAAATTCACAAACGGAAGTTATTGTCCACCTGATGATCAGGTCAGTTGTTAGACATTCTTATGGTACCACCTTGTGGTGGGAAAATTTCCAGTAGGCATGACATGTATATTTGAATAAGGGTTAGTTACTTACCTTCCTACCTCAATGTTTGTACACATAAACCCTCAAAGTTTAAGAACGTACCTTCCCGCCCTCAATGTTTGTCAAATGTACACATGGGGCCGTTTGCTATTTTTATTCCGAAAATACCCCCATGAGTATACATCTTCTCTTATGTATACTTCATGTCTCCCGATTTTCTCACTCTGCCTCAATTATCTCGTGTTCCGGCCAGACGCAAACTTCATGTTTCTCACCATTAATCACTCATGTATTATCTTATTGTATCCTCTTGAAAAATAGAATTACTTTTTATTAACTGAATTTTCAAAATTTCTAATTTCTTTTAAGGGTTCATGTATTTTTATCAATTGAATCAATATTATGTCTTGAGTTGATAGTTCAATGTTTAAAATGAAGCGTAATGAAATCTTAAATCGATTTTGCGTATACATCTATAGATATATGTGCATATCAGTGTGTGCGTGCGTGCAAGAGTGTTGTGCATTTATTTTGTGACTTAAAAATTGGTGATTAGATGCTTTTGTTTGAGTTATAGTAAGTTTTATCAGTAATGTATGTTGTGTGTGTGTAAGACTGTTGTGCATTTATTTTGTGATTTAAAAACTGGTGGTTAGATGCTTTCATTTGAGTTATAAGTTTTAATCAGTGATGTATGTTCAAACTCACTAACAAAAAAGAAAAATTAAGGTATTTGACAATGCTATTAGATATGAGGGTATTTTCAGAGTAGAAATAAAAAGATACGGAGGCACATTTCTAAACTTTGAGGGTTAATGGGTACAAATGCAGATACTATTAGCTTTAAAATGTAAAAAACCTTTTTACTAATTATTTTTTTTTGTATAATTTTACAAAAACCATAGTTGTATCTGATGTTATTGATTTTCGTACTTTTGAGCTGTGTGAATGCGCCAGGTAACGAATAAACAACTGTAGTAAGACTGATTCCCCAAACTGAGTCATTCTTCAGAAGCTTGATGTTAAAAAAACTGGAATAAAGGCCGATTCCCCCCCAAACAAAGTCATTCTTCAGAATTTTGATGTTAGAACTGTAGTTTGATATAAAGTACTCCCTCCGTTTCAATTTGTGTGTCCTGTTTTGACTTTGGACACTGTTTATTATAAATGATTGACTACTAATTTACCCATAATCTATAAGACCAAATATAGTCATGAGTGATCTTGTTGGATTCGTATTTATGAGTACTTTAATACAGTGAAGTTTTTATATTTAATACTAATACGAAATTGAAGATATTAACGATTAAAAGTGTGCGTTGGCAAACGTGTCCAGAAGAAACAGGACACACAAATTGAAACGGAGGGAGTACTAAATTTTCATATGTGTACAGTAGTAGTTAAGATCATTTTTTTTTTGCTAATTTTTAATCTAATGCATTGTGGTGTTTCTATATCAATATTTCATTATGCATATTGTTTTCAACTTTTATTTTTACATTAAATATCCGGACACATTCACCTATTAGCTATAACTATTTGGTGATTCCTTTCAGCCTCCTTGCTGCTCATCAGCTGATGGCTCTTGTACTGCGAATGGGTTTTGCAACGACTGTACTACGGTAAATTCTTGAATATACTTAATCGTACTAATTTACTTGCTTCAATCAACTTCTGTTTATTTAAAATTGATTTGGAATTATTCAGTGTTTCCGTCACTCAGACTTGCAAAAGGATCGTCCATCTACGATACAATTTAAAGAGAAGCTTCCGTGGTTCCTCAGTGCTCTTCCTTCGGCGGACTGTGCAAAAGGTGGTCATGGGGCCTACACCACCAGTGTTGAACTCAAAGGTTAGTGAGATTTCGTAAAGCTCTTTATCTTTCATTTAGTGTATGTGGGTTCCTTATGGTGGTTGTGTTTAGTTTAGTTTAACAATGGCCTTTTCTTTTAATGTCAATGCTTACAAAATGTGGTCAGATTATGAGGAGGGTGTAATTCAAGCATCAGCTTTTCGTACATACCATACCCCGCTGAACAAACAAGTAGGACAATTTGATAAATCGATCGGACTTTTATTTATTCACCTTAAGCTCTACTACACCATGCTTATTTATAATCCTCTTGTTTCCATATATTAGACTGACTATGTCAACTCATTAAGGGCTGCAAGGAAATTTACTTCAAGGATATCTGACTCTCTGAAGGTAGTATTACACTCCACAGTACCTACATGAATAAAACCTTCTCTCAGATCTTGGCTGGTGTGTGTAAATATGTAACTTTAAGTTATGATCGACACATGAAAAGACAATAAGTGCTTTCTCTTAGGTAGAGATTGCATATATATGTTTCATGCTTACCTTACTGGCTTATGTTTTCTGCAGATTGAGCTATTTCCATATTCCGTATTCTATATGTTTTTTGAGCAATACCTTGATATATGGAAGACAGCCTTAATTAATCTGGCAATAGCTATCGGTTCGTGATCTTACTCCTACACCAAAATTTAGAATACACAATTCTCGTTTAATAATAGTACAACTTTTAGCATACATGATGTATTGGTAGAGACCGACATACACCCCTGGATTCTGACCAATTCTCTTTGATGTATTAACAGGTGCGGTATTTATTGTTTGCTTAGCTGTCACATTTAGGTTCGTACACCTTCGCAGATATTGTGGATTTTTTTAAATACATATATAAACATTTATTCATTGGCTTTTTTTACATGTAGTTTTTGGAGCTCAGCTGTAATAATACTTGTTTTGACAATGATTGTGGTGGATCTCATGGTATGTTTCTGAATTATCTATGACACTACACATTACTGAAAATAGTGACTCTCCTTATGTTTTAATTCAACTTATTTACGTTGTTTATTGCGTTTGATGACGAGATGGTACTTGGTACAGGGGGTCATGGCAATTTTGAACATCCAACTGAATGCAGTCTCTGTTGTCAATCTTGTAATGGCAGTAGGTATTGCTGTTGAGTTCTGTGTGCATATAACACATGCTTTCCTGGTACGTGTTTTCTACTACCTTAATCCCAGTTTTGTATTCTTATTATTTTCAAGAAAATTTTCGGCTTTGTATGTTTTTTTCTCCTCTTTTGTCTCTTGGTTTCTTCGGGATACCACAGAAGAATTGCCGAAGGAGATATTTTTCTAATAGTTTTTGTGACTGCAAAACTGTGATGACCCAAGCAAATAAAAAATAGAGAAATTATTTAATTCTGTTCACTCTGCAAGATTACAAGTAGGAGAGAAAAGAAGTGTCAGCTTGGAAGAAGCAGATTTTAATGTATTGAATTATAGAATAGTCTGATCCTCTGTTTTACAATGTATCTTTGTTTAGCTGGAATTTGATTCTTTAGAGTATCCAGCAGAGTATCTAAGTGCTATACCGGCAATTCTTGTAGCAAGATAGAATTCAATTTACTTAATGTGACACTTGCATTAATGTGGATGTTGATAACAATACATATCATAACATACTCAAGTGTCTCTTCTCAGGTGAGCAGTGGAGATAGGAATCAACGCGCAGCCGAGGCTCTGGGTACAATGGGAGCTTCTGTTTTCAGGTATACTCACCTACTAAATGCATGTATCCTTAATTATGCGTAATATTATAATATATGGTGACATGAAGCGAACTTATATTTTGCTTTCAATAAAACGTAGACCATAGAATTACTTGGGGGTCATTTGTTAAATTTGAATCATCCCTGTTTGATGAATAAGCATTCTGCATAAACTGTTAATTGCTATTATCTTTGGTAACCAAGATTTAAAGAAAAAGTAAGGACATGTAGGGGGGAGTATGTTGAACCATACAAAACCCAATTAAAAGAAAAACATAATAGATATATTACTTATAAGGGTGGTTAGGCCCGGAAAACCCACCAACCGTACCAGGTTGCCAGCCCTCACAAATTTAAAAGAAGAGGGCCTTGGTTTGTGAACGTTCCATCTTAATCTACATGTTGGATGAATAATATTTTTACGAATTTTTTTACCATATTTATTTGAACACTATATAACTTACTTATTAGACATAAGTTTTTCCAAGTATATATATAAACATTTCTAGTAAGTGCTTGAAACTAATTCAAATTTCATCACATGCAATGCTATAAAGACGGCATATACTTGTTTAAAAGAATATCAAATTTTTTTTTTTTGATGTGGTGTTTTTGGAATTGTATGAATGTTTTTTATATAACTTGTAGAATCATAAAACTGAAATCTTATAGCTAAAATAATTTGGTCAAAGTACAGATTAAAATTTTCATTGTTTCACAAAAAAAAGGTATGGAGAGGTTTATACAACATTATAGTAAATAACAAGAAAATGTTATAAAGTTTGTGATATAGAATCAGTCTATTTGAGAATGTCAAACAAGCTTAGCACAAAAAAAATGTCAAACAAAGATTGTTCAGTCAAACTCCTTCATGGTTCAGATAGGAACTCTGTCTATTTCACTAACATTTAGCTATTTATTTAATCAAACAAACAACATACTAAAAAATGACCACTTATTGTGGTATCAACTCTAGATTATAGGTTCCTGTACCTGTTGTATACTTTAAGCCAAAATTTCAATTCAAATGGAGCATAATACAAGTGTTGTTGTATCTATAATCTATATAGTGAACTTCAGTGATTACTTTCCGGAGTTGCAATCAATAGGTAGTCAATGTCAGGGGTACTTGTTACTTTCTTGTAGAGATTTATTTATGACCGTGTGTTCACCTTTGCAGTGGCATAACGCTCACCAAGTTGGTTGGGGTAATTGTTCTTTGTTTTTCGAGGACAGAAATTTTTGTGGTATATGATCAATCCCAAGACTGTTTATTATGTACTTGTAAGCCAATTCTATTATATATTAATTTCTCAATTGATTTGCAGGTCTATTACTTCCAAATGTACTTGGCCTTAGTTGTCCTCGGCTTCTTACACGGACTAGTATTCTTGCCAGTAAGTTCTCCTTTAGATAATCCCCCTTAGTGATCTTCTTTTTGCTTTTGAAGAACTTCATATCTTCATTTCAGTGAGTGATTAATTTCTGTATTATTGTGGATGTTATTGGACTTTGAAGTTAATCTTCGTCAATATTCTGCATCAGCTTTATCCCACTTCTGCATTTCTTGCAGGTATTTTTGAGCATGTTCGGGCCACCTTCAAGATGTGTGCTCATTGAGAAACAAGATAATAGGTTGTCAACTGAATCGCAACTATAATCTGGTTTTGGTGGGGTCTGGCTAACTTAAATTATACCAAGGGCCAAGGGGGGCATATATATACAGGGATATCTTCCAATAACTCTCCATTCCCCCCTATACCTCTGTGCATGTATAATGTGTACACGAAGTACAATTACTTTACATGTAAATTAAGTCATCTCGAGGAAATAATGGTAAAGAAGTAAGAAGAGTTGTATGCCTTCGATTTTCTTGTCCAATTCTTATAAATTAGTCTCCCTTCTCTTTTGTACAGTAAAGTAACTAATCCGAATATCAATAAATCTTGGCATACATACATACTCATTACAAAGTCACTACCCGAATTTTAGGAGTTATAACCACTCACCTCCTTGGTATTCATTTTATTATATGTAATTTAGTGTAAATCACAGCGGCATGCCAACATAGTGAGTTAGTGATAAAGGATCCTTGCAAGGTGCTGGGGCACATAACACGGTCTAACAAACAATAAAAGAAAATTCCGTGGAAGTGTTTAACTGTTTTTTTATTCAATCAAGTTGAACCGTTCTTATTCTACTTACAAACCAAGGAAAAGTAGAAGCACATATTATACAAAAACTCCAAGAGCAACAGAAGCAGAGAACTGTACTTGTTAAGGTCTAGACAGCCTCTCAAATCTCACAACACATATTAAACAACTAATGATAAATTGTAATCAAACAAGTGCTATTCAATTGGA
Organism: Saposhnikovia divaricata; assembly: GCA_036435485.1. Lineage (NCBI taxonomy): Eukaryota > Viridiplantae > Streptophyta > Magnoliopsida > Apiales > Apiaceae > Saposhnikovia > Saposhnikovia divaricata. The sequence goes on from CM071598.1 coordinate 67,905,174, forward strand.
ACTCTAAACAAACGTTATTCATTAGCACTTTCTCACACTAAGCAGTGAGCTTCTCTTGACAAAACTTTAGATGTTCTGCTCTGCATTGAGGCCCGATGCTATTTTCTGACCAAGAGAGTTGTCGACCTGCAGCAGAACATATCAGATATCAATCTAGTAAGCTCTTTTATTTATCATCTTGTAGTAACCGAAACACTTGGAACAGGGAAGAAATCAAACCTGAGACCAGAATGAGATCCATATGCTACGAATCTCATGGGTAACACGCGGATCAGACAAAAAATCGAGAGCTACAGTGATAAATCGTTCTTTCCTGCAAAAATGACAAGACCAGTAAAAATAAGTTACTAAATCGTATACATGAAATACTAGCTTGCAAGAATGAGGCAAGGATACCTGTCTGGAGAAAAAGATCGATATCTATCTCCTGCCTGCTTGAAGTTGTTCTCTTTATCAATTACGCGCTGTATTAATTAAAAGATGTCATCTACCCAGCTTATCTAGGTAACAGTTATTCGCAATATTTCACATGCAGCCTTCAAGATAATGACACAACTGTTTAATATATGCCATTCTAAACAAATTAAGACAGCCTAGTATTGATCATTCGACTTTGCTTTTGTATTATATGCAATCTAATATACAGATATGGCAAGAGTACAAACTTTTTCACGCGTTCCTGTCATCTTAGAATTAGGAATGGGGTACTTCTCAGCAGGGCGCACTGGGACATACCTAGATGGGAAGTAATTGACCTGGAAGAGAGCATATATGAGATTAATATGAAGAGACCAGCATGTTTATCAAAGGTAGCTATTTAGGAAGTAATGAATTTAAAGTATAAGCTCATTTCTGTTAAAACTGTACCTCCTCATCCCTAAACATGAAATTCATAGTGCCATCATGGTGATTGTTGTGATGAAGGGACTTGGGAGCATTGACAGGAAGCTGTAGATAGTTTGGTCCAAGGCGGTACCTCTGAGTATCAGCATATGAGAATAACCGACTTTGAAGGAGCTTATCGTCTGAATAGTATATACCAGGAACAACAATAGCAGGGCTGAAGGCAAGCTGTTCATTTTCTTCAAAAAAGTTATCAATATTCTTGTTCAATACAAACCGGCCCACTGGCTGCAGGGGCATGATGTCCTCAGGCCAGGTCTTTGTTACATCGAGTGGATCAAAATCAAATCTATCTTGGTGATCAGGATCCATAATCTGGATAAAAAGCTTCCACTCAGGAAAATTTCCTGCTGCAATGGAGTCATAGAGATCTTTGGTTGCATGGCTGTGATTAGCTCCTCCTATCTTGATGGCTTCTATGGGCGACAAACACTTAACTCCACAGGTAGGTTTCCAGTGAAATTTGACTAGGTGTGCTTTTCCAGCTTTGTTAAGAAGAGTGAAAGTATGAACTCCAAAACCTTCCATGTGCCTGTAATCTTGCGGAATACCTAGGTCATCAAACAGGAAAGTAAACATGTGCAAACTCTCTGGGTGGTGAGAAAAGAAGTCCATGATTCTCCAGGTTTCCTGAATGTGAGACTTTGGGTTGGGTTTGAAAGCATGGACCATGTCTGGAAATTTCATCCCATCACGCACAAAAAACACAGGCATATTGTTTCCAACCATATCATAGTTACCCTGAGTCCAGTGTGAAAGTAAGAACTCTATTAGACTTTTTATATTTATGCAATACTATGGAAAGCAAAATCGGTGAAGTTCTTCAGCAATAGAAACACTGGAAGTATAGTTTTTGACAAAAAGAACTCTAGAGCAAGTGTATGGCCAACAACATGCCAACTCTGAATGCTAAAACAGACACGATAAAATGTCATAACAGATGCAAATCTGATATAATAAGTGGAAATAGCCATGCATTGAAAATACAATCAAGTTTAACTTGTCTTTGGTCGAATTTTGAAGATGCTTCAAGCACTTAAGACAGAATTAAAATTAATTTCACTCTCGCATTTATGTTCTCCTGGAAAAAATCTCACCTCTCTGGTGTAGAACTTCACTGCAAAACCTCTAGGATCCCTGATGGTTTCAGGACTTCCACGTTCATGGACAACAGTGGAGAAGCGAGCAATTACAGGTGTCTGGACACCGGGAGCTCGAAGAAAATCAGCACATGTTAAATGAGTGATATCATGGGTGACCTCAAAGAATCCCTTTGCAGTAGCACCTCTTGCATGGACAACTCTTTCAGGGATTCGCTCCCTGTCAAAATTAGCAAGTTTCTCCACCAAATGATAATCTTCAAGGAGGACTGGACCTGTCAAACCGAACAAAAGTGTTTCATATGGAGATTAACAATAGATTCGCAGTGACAACAGTGTCATTTAGCAACTACACTTGTAAAGTGCATAACAAAACTGAAAAGTTAAAACAGCCTGGTTACGGAATTAGTTTCCGGAAAGAATGTTATTTAATGGAAAAAAAAATAACAAACATGTCCTAAGGAGACATCATCAGACACCATAAATAGCCCCAGAGACACGACTTTGTAGCAAAATTTTGGATAACCTAAAGTGGTAGTTCCTAATTTCATGGAAAGTGATATGCTGGCAAGGCAAAGATTAATACCTCTGGATCCTACAGTCAGTGATGAATCATTATTCCAAACTGGAGCTCCTGAATTTGTGGTCCAGTAAGGAGAATCAAAGGCACTTGAAGGGCGATCCTGCATCATATATAAAAACATATGAAACATGTGTGTTACATATTAAAAATTTGTCAGTATTATAGTTGGTCCTAAAATCTATGGTTTTTTCGAGTTTTGGAATGGCCTTCAAAATAATCTACTTAAATTTCTTGGATGGTACACGTACTAGAAGCTGACTGCAGACTGCAGGGAGTAAATTCACCGGGGACTTCAATATAAAAGCGCAGTACTCTGGTTATAGTTTAATTGACAACAGAGTCTGATGTCGGCTGCATGATCAACTTAGCTAGTGTGTACACATATATCACACCAGTGTGCAACTAAAGTTAAGACTTAAGTTAGTATGAAGAAGTAAATCCATAACCTACACCTGCAACTATTCTTATGTGAGCTTAACAACATGTTTTAATTTACTTGTAGAATAAGTAATAAAATATTTTTACAATTTGGCTGACAAAAGTCCATATGAAAAAACGTAATGTAATAAATGCAAGTACACTTGAACCAATTTAGCAAAAAAAAAAAAGGTACACTTACAACCAGCTGTACTAGTGTTAAGTTTACCTTATTTCGAAATACAGTAAGTACTTAATTAGTTACTAATAATATTCAGTTGTAAGAGCATCTCCAATCGTTGAAAACCCTTAGCTAAAAGTGTATATTACATACCATAATTAAATATTTTAAAGAATATGTAAAATAATTACATCTCCAATGGTACATTCCTGTTATCTAAAATTATAGATAATCCCTACATATTGGCTATATTTGTCGAATCGCTAGAGACCTGTAAGAAAACTCCACATCATCTATTACCATATTTGAAAAAATATATTCTATATTTAACAATTGAAATATTTATAACATACTATTTTTAAAATATAGCCAATCATTATAGCCAACTCCAATGAAGTATAATTCTTTACAGATTCAGCAAATTTTACATAATCGTTATTTTAAATAATTTTAGCTAACCATTTTAGCCAACACCATTGGAGATGCTCTAAGTTAGTTGGAAAATAAACAAGTCAATCACCATTGTGATCATCCAGAGAGAGAGTTTCATAACAGCAAAAGCAATGAAGCATAAATCAAATGTGTACCTTGTTTGGATCCATTTTCCAGTAACAACCAATGCAACAAATATATCAACTCGGAGAGAGAGAGAGAGAGAGAGAGAGTTGTGGATTATATGATAGATTTGTCGGATCAAGTGGGAGAAAGATTTATAGGGTCGGAACTCCGATGCCTTCGAATGTGCCACGCTGGTTATCTATGTAGGACTATTTTATTTATTTTTTATACTAGTAACCCGTGCTATCGAGAAAATTAATTTAAATTAATTATTAATTTATTATTTTGAATGATTTTAATTTTTATTTATTTATACAACTCAGTAGGTTATAATAAAGAAACAATTATATTTATAACAGAATTTTAATAATTCTAAAAGATACGAATTTTGGGGTGAAATCAAATACGGTTCTCATGGATTATTTTGTAACTCAATACGATTATAATAAAATAATTACAATTGTTTTAAGATTATAAAAATTTTACTATTTTATTAAAGATAACATGGACTCCCAGAAGAAATAGGAATAAATGGCTGGAAAGAACTATAATTGTTCTATGATTACAACAATTTTATTATTTTATTAAAGATAATAGGGTGAGTGCCCTTAATAACCACTTTTTATTGTTTCATAACCAAAATGCCCAGATCTCGCGCTGCGCGCCCAAAATACTCACGGGATATGCCTACGACAGAGAAGTATCCCCCGAATACGCCTATGACAGAGTAGTAAATGGTGTGATACGCCCATATCAGAGGAGAGAAGAGTCGATCACGCCTATGTCACAAACGTATGTCTCTGAGATGCGCATTCTCCTACGCGCATCGCATGTCACACATGCGTGATGACGTCAGATGACGTCATCATCATTTTTCCTTAGATTTTACGCGAGCTTCTCCTCCAACGGCGATTTTGAGGCGATTTTCGCCGAAAAAAGGGAATCTTCCGTTCAACACCATTCAGACATCTTCCATTAACGTATTAAATATCATTGGAATCGCCTTTCGACGATCTACATAACTACACAAATATCAAACCATTTGTTTCGCCGGCATTTGCAACACGAAGGAGCTGAGTTCGTTTTTTTCCGATTTGTTCATTTTTTTCCGATTAGGTTCGTTCGAGCTCTCCATACATCCTCCGTTCACGTATTATACGTCAATGGAATCGGATTTCAACGATCTATACAACCGTGACAATGTTAAAACATATTCAATCCTAAATTTAAAAACCCAAAATGAATTTGGAGGAGAGAGTGGACGGAGACGGGAGAGAAGGAAGGAGAGGAGGTAGCTACAGTGAAGGGGATACGTCGTTCCGTAATGCGTATCACGTGGGTAATTTGGGCACTGTTTCTGAATCTGGGCATTTTGGGAAGCGGGTAACCAAAAAATGGTTATTTAGGGCATTCTTTCAAGATAATATAGAATTCTAGAAAAAAATAGGATTAAAGGGGTTAAACAAAAAAAAAGTGGAACCAAATTTGGTACCGTATTACAATTTAAAAGAGAATTTCGCTTATTAATATGAAAAAAAAAAAGCTAATATGAGCATGATGAAAAACTAATATGTTCCAAAGATTTGAGTTTTCATGATGGTTTATCTAAATATAATTAGGCTAATGATAAATAAATTGACATTAACGACACATTAAAGAGCATGCAGATGACACAACTTGGCTAGTTAGAAAGCGATTGTTCGAAAAAAATTAAGTTGTCATGAGATATAGAATCTTTACCTTTCCACAAATTTGATTAGTATCGTTTTTTTGTAATTCGTTGATGGATGATGATCACTGCATTTATAAAAATGGTTGTATATTTGTTGGTATAAGTATATTGTAAGGAGATTGTAGTTGGTGTTTTACCTTGTTGGTGGAGTGGAGTTTTACCTTGGTGTTTTATCTCGTGTTAATTAAAATAATTGCAAAAAGAAAATTATAGTTAGGCTTTTTAATTTTTTTAATTACGAAAACAACATAGAATTCTAGTAGAAATAGGAATTTATGGGTGAAACCAAACTATTGTGCGAACCAAATTTTGTACCATTAAAAAGGGGTTTCTCTTATTAATGCAGGTGTTTTACCTCGTGTTAATTAAAATAATTGCAAAAAGAGAATTATAGTTATAATAAATTTTTTATTTTTTAATTACAAAAATAACATAGAATTCTAATATGTATAGGAGTTTATGGATGAAACCAAAATATGGTGTGAAGCAAATAAGGATGAAACCAATATATGGTACAAATTTGGTATCATTAAAAAGGCTTTCGCTTATTAATAAAGATTATAGATTATATTACTATTTTTATCCTTTTCAATTCTGTTTGTATAATTTAAATCAGCTAATTAATTTTCGTAAAAATTTCCTGGATGGCTAGATCAAAATTACACCAAAGAAAACTCATGATAAGCTGAGTTTTGACAAGTTGACCGATATATTGTAATGCTGAAATTATTATTATCAATTATTATGTGCAAAAAGTCTTTGTAATGTTGTATATATATTGCAAGAATGATTGTCCTTGAAAAGAACATGAAAGCTAGATTAATGAGAGTAAAAGTATTTAATTATACATGTAAGTGCATTCCATCAACCTGCTACCCTAACTAATCTCTGACAGTTGCTAAAATGGACATTATAACTGGACCTGACAATTCGTTCGTTTCGTGTACTTTCGTGTCGTGTACTTTCGTGTTTCGTGTACATAATGCTAAATCCAAAACCGACCCGTTAAGGATTCGTTTCGTTTCGTGTTCGTGTACCTTCATTTCGTGTACGTTTCGTGTCGTATTTCGTGTAATTTTTGAATAAAAATAAAAATATTTAAATATTAATTTTTTACTAGTCCTGTTTTAAGTCAATATGTCATAAGGAATGAAGTGTGCTTAAGTCTCGTGAAACTAAGTTTTGAAACTATTTTGTATTTATCTTATGTAAAAATTATATATAAAATATCATTTTAAAATATGTATTCATATAATTTTAATAAAATAATTTAAATATTTATTTATTTCGTGTATTTTCGTTTCGTGTCGTGTACCCAAGGGTAAATCCAAAACCGACACTAAATTCATCCATGTAATTTCGTGTTCGTATACTTTCGTGTTCGTGTACCGTAAAGGTCAACCCAAACCCGTAATTTTCGTGTCATTTTCGTGTCGTGTACGAAATTGCCGGCTCTAATTATAACTTTCCTTTGTTCAAATTATAATATACTAAAGTATAATAAACAAACTCGGAAATAATTGTTTATAGTTTGATTTAATGGTTTAATCATATAAATAACAATTGTTAGAATTTTAGTAAATCGATAAGAATTGTTCAATCTAACACTAAGAAATATTTCATATTTGTGCTAATTTAATGAATATAATATTCGAATCTCGTTAACAAAAAATTAAAGTTAAAAATTTATATTATTAGTTCTAAACAATACATGAGTTTTTGACTAATATATATTAAATTAAAATTAAAATAACCATTAAATTAGAAAATTAGATCAAAATTTAATTTTATTATGAAAATTATTATATCATATTTAAAAGAAGCACATATATCACACGATTATAAACTAATCTATAATTATAGACTGCTTTATGTTAGGTTAGGGGCTACACAATTAACGAGATTCAAACAAACAAATAAAACAAAGCACACACACAAATATATTTGACGCGGAAAACCCACGTCCCAAACTCGTATTATTAATCTTAACAATATCAATAATACATCAATCACTCGGTGTATCACTCACATAATACTCAAGCCAAACAATACTCAAGTATATATCAAAACATAATATGACTATGTTTATATAGCCACCCAAAACTTAGCCACCAAGACTTGCCATACTTGTTCTACAAGTCTTACCATACTTGTTATACAAGCCATCCAATTCTTGGCACCTAATTACCTAACTTTGTGAATAAGACATACCATATATAATAATTGTGTATCCATACAATTATTACCTTACCCATATATGACTTATATCACCAATACCCATACTACCGTATTGGGTTTAAGCCGTTTAAGCCCAACAATCCTCCCCTTCAACCCAATACGGTTCCATGCACAACCGATTTAACGGTCACCATCAAGACATCGACGTCCATCCGCCAATGCCTCCCCTCGAACAATAACCTCTCCTTCTAGCACAAAAAGATTTCTTTTGTCCTTCCATCCTTTGAGTATCTCTAAATCCCTTTTAGTGACCTCCAAAATACCGTTCTTCATCATAACAGTATATCCCAAATCAACTAATTTACCCAATGAAATTAGATTTCGATTTAACTCCGGTACGTACCTCACTTGAGTTAACTTTCGAACACGACCATTGTGAAGTTTTATCATTACCTCACCAATACCAGCAACCTTTACCCTTTTACCGTTTGGTAAAGCAACCATCTTTCCATCACACTTCTTGTAGGACGAGAACCAATCCCTCCTAGCACATATGTGATGAGAACATCCCGAGTCAAGCACCCATTCTTCTTTCGATCCCTTATCTTCTTGTACCAAAAGAGCATCACCTTCCACAAGCGAAACACTACCCCCTCCTCGAGTTTTCTTCAACTCCTTCAAGTCTTCTCTTGCCTTTGGACACCAGGATTGTATATGACCCAATTCATCACAATAAAAGCACTTGATATTAGGGTTATGTTTCTTACTAGACTTCTTTTTCTTGTCACGTGCATCCACCACGAGTGCACTTCCATCAGATGCGTCACTCGATCCTTGCTTCATCAATCTTTCGGACTCCAGAAGAACAACAATAGTCTCATCCAAAGCTAACTCCGTATTCCCAACCAATAAAGAAGTAATCACAGTACTATACTTCTTTGGTAGAGACACAAGTAGAAGAACAACTTTGTCCTCATCCTTCAATTTTTCATCCAAATTATTTAGTTGGTTGATCAGGCCATTAAAACGATTCAGATGATCTCTCAAATCTCCATCTTCTTCCATCTTTAGCCCGAACAAATCTTTCTTGAGGAACAACTTATTTGCCAATGACTTTGAGTGATACGTCTTCGTCAACTTCTCCCACAATTTTTTAGGGTTATCCTCCTCAAGAACATCATACTTGATTTCCGGTGCAAGGGCCAACCGGATTGTCGATGCTGCACGTAACTTCATATCTGCCCACTTTGGATCTTCCACATCAGCAGGCTTCTTGTCTTCAAGAGTTGCATACAACCCTCGTTGAATCAACAGATCTTTCACCGTCCTCTGCCACAAAGTAAAATTGTTTCTTCCATTAAACAATTCAATCTCGAATCCCCCGACCTTATCCATCACGAACCACGAACCTCGGCTCTGATACCAATTGTTAGGTTAGGGGCTACACAATTAACGAGATTCAAACAAACAAATAAAACAAAGCACACACACAAATATATTTGACGCGGAAAACCCACGTCCCAAACTCGTATTATTAATCTTAACAATATCAATAATACATCAATCACTCGGTGTATCACTCACATAATACTCAAGCCAAACAATACTCAAGTATATATCAAAACATAATATGACTATGTTTATATAGCCACCCAAAACTTAGCCACCAAGACTTGCCATACTTGTTCTACAAGTCTTACCATACTTGTTATACAAGCCATCCAATTCTTGGCACCTAATTACCTAACTTTGTGAATAAGACATACCATATATAATAATTGTGTATCCATACAATTATTACCTTACCCATATATGACTTATATCACCAATACCCATACTACCGTATTGGATTTAAGCCGTTTAAGCCCAACACTTTATACTATATTATAGACTGCTTTATACTATATTATTATAGACTGCTTTATACTATATTATTATAAGCAAACTAGGGTATATTTTGTTGGTTAGTAGGTTGCTTACTTTATTTGGTACACTCAATAACAATCGTTAGACTTTAAGATAAATAAATGAGAATCGTTGGATCTAATGTTAAAAGAATATTCCTTTCCTAATATTTAAAATACTTTTATAGTTTCCAAGTTCTAATCCCACCAAAAACATATTTCTAATAAATATATATATTATTTTATAAACTACTCTAACGAGTTTAAGAATCAATTCCCGTCAACAACATATTATTAATTAAAACACCATCGTTAAAAATAATATCAAACATGTATTATAACATATTATTATCTTCTATAATTTATTTTCCTCCTAATTAAAAATTATATCTGAATATGATATTCCAAAAATTAAAAAAATATTTTAATAATAAAAATATATATACAACTAAAAACTTTAACAATAAATTATAATTTAAAAAATTTATAAACAACGATGTATCGCATGGGTTATGGATCAGTATTAATAATAGAGCACACAAAGATAACTTTAAATTAGGATCCTGTAGATTTGGTATAAATTTTTTTTGCTAAAAGATTTGGTATAAATTAAAAATAGGCTAGTGGGTGTAATTTTATTTTTTTAATCACAACGCTAATGCAAGTGGCCATGATACTTAAACGTTAATCACACCTAATACAACTAGCATGTTTTTTTATTAGTACCTAGTATTTGTTTATGTTAAATTTGTAGAACAACTGAATCGTGTTGTCGGATAAACGAACGTGTCACTTACTAATTGGGTGCGTAAGATATAAAGCTTCATTTAGTAGATGTATAATTAAGATTAGTCCAATTTGACAATCGCAAAAGTGAGGTTTATTCTAGCTTTAGTGCTTTACACAAATGGACACACTGTACTAACGGTAAAAAATATATGGTAGGTACCTGGTACCCTATAAAACAAATGCTTAATAGTTGTTAAAGTTTGATCCAATCTAATTTTATAATTTAAAATTACTTACTATAAAAATTATAGTTTGAACATTTGACCAGTTTACGGAGAAAATGTAAAAAGTCATTTGTGAAATGCATTTTCTAAATGGATATTGTGCATCATTAATTTTTCACATTACTAATGGATTAGATTCGACAAAAAGAAGAGGTCTAGAGTATAGAGTCCTAATTCTATTTCGAATAATGCTTTCGGAAATAGAATTATCTTATTAAGTTAAGAGAAATGTTAAGGAACCAAAATAATTCTTCAAAAATGCTTTTAAAATGAGTGTGACTTGGCAAAATGGGAAGTTTTAATCGAAGGATTCATATGAATGCACACGGGGTCCATCACATTAGTTATTTAATCAACCAATGATAAAAAAATACGTGTTATTATGACACTTTTTTGGAACTTTTGTTTGGTTCTCTAGCATTTTTCTTAAATTAAAGTAAAAGAGTCTTAGAATCTGCTTCAACTAACTTATCATGATTTATTAAATAATTAGTATATAAAAAAGTAACGCTAGGCGTACAGAAAATATATATGAATGAGTTGAATTCCACTAATGAATTATGCCATATTTTTGGCATGTCTAATAATCTCCCAAATTTCTAATATCTATTAATTATTAATTCATATTAATAATTATTGCTTAACGCACAAGTTTTATCCTTTCTCTGAAATGAGGAAAGAATCAATCTCCAAACGATATTCTTCAAATCAGAAAGATATCATAACGATAAGATTAAATCAGATAAAATCAGTAATTACCCAGATTAACGAAGTTTATCCCGAAAGTCTCTAAGGGATAGACACAAATCAATTTCACAGAATTAAGTGGGCTTGATCCAATATAAATTGGTACATAGGCATCTTGGTAAAGGGATCGATACAGGAGACAAATCGAGATACCTGCCAAGTTCAGCCCCTCTTTTTTTCATAAACCCTAATCCCCTAAAACAGTCACATTAATCTAAATTCACTCTACTATTTCAGCAAACCTTCAATTTCGTGTTGTTACGAAATTCCTCCAACAACATTTGACACTAGAAGGAGGGGATTTTATTATTCGTGGAGGACGAATAATTATATCTAACCACGGGATTTTGGGTTTTTATTAACACAAACAATCGGGTTGAAAGCTTCAACGGTTAAAAAAACATGGCATCGGGGCTTATAATGAGGATAACGAGAAGCATGAACAAGAAAAGAAAAAGGAAAAAAGATAAAGCATCGAAAAACAGCGCAGGAAAAAAAAAAAGTTAAAAAAAAATTGAAGACAAGTGAAGGAATCATGACAAATAAAAAGCCAGGTGTATACGTGGACAAGGAAGGAAAAAACAAAAAGAAAAAAAAATTAGCACGAACCAAAAGCAAGGCAAGCATGACATGGTAGTTCGTTGGCATGCTATCTAGCGGGACCTGCCGTGATCGATCCGGAGAAGTAGAAGCAACATACAACAGCTGTGAAATTATGTGAAATTCCCGGCAAAAAATAGAAAATAAAAGATAAGTCTTCGATTTATTTTTTAATCTTTTGCAATTTATTTTATATTAATATCCTGCCATGTCACGCATGCATACATGATGGATTTTTAAATATTTTTCCGAAAAATATTTATTATTTAACAATTCGTGCGAACAATATATATTTTTATGCTTGTAAAATTATTGTGATTTAAAAAATATCGTACGGATATCTATGTTAATGAATTGTGGATATATATATATATATATATATATATATATATATATATATATATATATATATATATGCTGATGATTTGCGGATATTTTACAATCCTGTACTAGCTGCATGCTTTGAAGAAAAATTATATATGCGAGACGTATAACTTTGAAAAAGATTTTTTACGAGAAAAAGAGCAATATATTTGAAGAAAATAAATATCGCGACATTATTAAAAGAGCATATTTATTATTGCATTTGGATTTGTAAAATATTTTTCACATATTGTCGCGATAGTACATATATGTCAAAAAAAAAATATTTTCAAACTTGCAACTAAATTGTCAAGTAAGGTAGCCTAGACAAGCTATAAATCTCGCAATGCTACATACTTAGTAAAGTGCAACACCCTTTGTATTATTGAAGGCCCATTGTCAAGTAGGGTAGCCTAGACAAGCTATAAATCTCGCAATGTTACATACTTAGTAAAGTGCAGCACCCTCTGGATTATTGAAGACCCATGAGATCTCTATATCGAATGGATGGAGGCATCCCTATGCAAACTATCTTTAAGATTTCATAGCACAGCTAACCCAGCAAGGGACGCGTGCGAAGTTCGCCAGAATTACATCTACATCTCTTATCTACATCTCTCGGTGAAGACTCCGCCACACACATCCATATGTGGTTGCATTAGACACTTGAAAAGTGTGCATGCCAATTCGGGATATATACAAACGCCAAGGTCCTAACTAGACAACAAGGATCGCAAAGAATTTCAAAAATGTTATTTATGCTCGCACATTTGAAAACCTTGGAAAATATATATCTTGTAGTGATCATCGCATGCTATCACACTTGCATCCGCATACCGTATGCTCTAAGTGTTTTTCTAATCATCCATTTTCAGTTGACTCGCGAAATTTGGAAGCTTGAAGAATTTTTAGTTCTCCACTACAGCAAGCTATACTGAAGAACTGGGGGCTAGTTGTTATGCCATATTTTTGGCATGTCTAATAATCTCCCAAATTTCTAATATCTATTAATTATTAATTCATGTTAATAATTATTGCTTAACGCACAAGTTTTATCCTCTCTCTGAATGAGGAAAGAATCAATCTTAATCAATCAATAACGGAAAATATCTCCAAACGATATTCTTCAAATCAGGAAGATATCACAACGATAAGATGTTAGGAATATGTTGTACTTGATGATAACTTCACAATCAATCAAATTGTATAAGGTTTTGTAGCTTTCAACGGATGAGGATTTATAACTCTATCCGTTGACAGGTAGCTCATCAACGGATGAGGTTTTGTAGCATACTGCAGTATCTCTATGTTATCAGTTGATAGTGTTTTTATCCACAGTCATGTTGACCATCAACGGATAGGCAGAATAGGGTAGCCAATTGTAAATAAGCTATGCTATGTAATTCTGTCTAAGTGAAAGTGTATCAACAGATGAAGACAAAACTCTATCAACGGATACAACTCAAATCCACTCTATTAACGGATACAGCTCAAGTCTCAATATCAACGGATACAGCTCAATACATCATCAACGGATGTCAGTGTACAATATCAATGGATAATCATTGACACTGTCTTCTATGATAAGCTGGGGATTAGCAGTTGATAAGGACACGTTTGACTGACAGATCACATGGGTTGATAGTAGATACAAAAAGCAGTATGGCAGCCATACTTTGGAAACACAGAAGAAAGAAGCATTCCGTTTACACTATGAATACAAGAAAGGTGCAGGAGACATGTCTGAACACAAGGAAAACCTTTCGGCTACATGTGTATTTGGAGTGTAGTAGCAAGTCAACTAGAATTAGATTAATATTATCTTATTCCAGTAGTACTTGTTAAACTTGGGATTTATAACCAAGTGTAGCAACTCTTTGTATGCTAAGAAAACAGATACATGTTTGCTTAGGGTTTCTATTGAATATTCTTGAAAAGCAAAGAGTTGTAAAACAGAAGCTGTGTACTTTTGTATCACAGAGTTTTCTTCGAATAAAAGCTTCAGGTGGTGCATTTAACCACCTGATTTTTATGTGTTTGTGCATTAATCTTTTTACAAGCAATTATCTAAGTATAGATTTCTGGAGTTCTTATCAGAAATTTATAAATATCAAGAATTGTATTCAACCCCCCCTTCTACAATTATACAAGTGTGTAATCTGGGAATAACAATTGGTATCAGAGCAAGCTTCTAACATATTTGAAGTTTAAAGATCAACACACTTCCAACATATCTAAGAAGGATTATGGAGTAAAGATTCCAGTTCTTGATAGAGAAAATTACTTTCACTGGAAAGTAAAAATGCGTCTACATCTCTCGTCTATTGATGAGGGCTTTGTGGATTGCATTGACAAGGGTCCTCACGTTCCAATGAAGACTGCAACAAGAGTTGGCCTGGCTGAAGGTGTGCCTGACACTCTTATTCCCAAACCTGTTTCTGAGTGGAGTCTTGAAGATATTACAGAAGTCTACAAAGACAAAAAGACCATGAATATTCTGTTCAATGGTCTAGAAACAGACATGCTTGACAATGTTATTAACTGTACTTGTGACGCCCCGGGATCCGGGGTCAAGGATCCGGGCCGTCAAGGTCCAATTTCCGATCAATATCAATATCTCTGCAGTCCCTTTTTTTTTTTAAATAAATAAATCAATAAATAAGCAATTGACCCCACACTAATACACACACACACACACCAGTCATATGCTCATAGAACAACAACCACAATATTTAAAAGTTTTAAAGTTAACAGTTATTACAAGCCCAGAATTTACTAAGTACATTGTTGAACAAAGCTTCTACAGGAAGCACTTCAACAACTAAAGTTTATTACAACTTACACACTTAATTTACATAAGTATACTAAGCCCCTTCGCTTGTCACTACCTCGGGGATGGTCGCCAGCACTCGCTCAAAAGGTCGCCTTTCCCTTACCCTCTTGCGGGGTGTGGTACGTAGTATCGGCATGGGACCTAGCTGCTATATACATAAGTAGCAAGAGTGAGCTATAATAGCTCAGCAAGATCATACTGTAACTAAAATTTAAGATGTGAACAAGTATACATATATGTATATGCATATGTAATAGCAGGAAACAATTAAAATCCTTAAGGAAGAGTAAAACTCTTATTTAATAATACATCATCCACTCACTATTATAAGAAAGAAATCTATATTAATATAATATCAGTTTTTCTTCATCTGTAACTATCATTCAATCATCTCATATCATTATTCTGTTTTCAGTATTGAAATCTAAAATAATATAATATCAGTTTTTCTTCATCTGTAACTATCATTCCATCATCTCATATCATTGTTCTGTTTTCAGTATAGAAATCTGAAAACCATTGTCTACACTTTCTTTTCAAAACATTGGGGATATCTGCTGTCGCCTGATACGTTAGGACGATGATCAGTCGCCTAATCGTACCTGCTCTCTTTTTACTACCGGTAGAAGGAATGAAAATCATCCCTGGAGGAAGGCCACCTGCTAACATCCTCCCTTGGCATCTTCGTGCCGTAATAAAAATAATAAATGCTGGACTGTGTCGCACACAACCCTGACACAGCCACTTACGCAAGTCTGTTGCAATCCCCCTCTTTATCACATCATTATTCTCTTTTTAAAATATCATTCCACATTTCCATTCTTGCACATTACTTCTATAAAATATATATATATATCATAATGCTTTGATTATGATTCAGACCTCTCTTTCAAATGCAGAAATCAAATATACTTTTATATTCGTAAAATATTCCATCTATTTTAAGAGTAATGCATGATAATCAAAAAATGTTTATTAAACCACTGATACTCAATAAGAACATTTTTAATATAATATTATAACCATATAACCCTCGATAACAACTGATACCATTCTCTCTTATTCTCTTAATCATAAGGCATGTTCAATTCATGCATAATCATCTCTATACATATCCATCTCATACTCTTATTCATATTCATATACATTTCATACTCATATCCATATTCATATACATCTTCGTATACCTTTCTTTTCGATATCAATACTCAAGGAAGACAATTTCTTCACAATATAATAATAATAGCATCACATATATATTTCATGAAATCAGGTTTCTTTGAAGATAAATAGTTTTCCAAGTAGGGATAGAAAAGATCTTGCCTCGGTTTCGATATCCTGACGGTATGGCTCGTCCCTCTTCCGGAGTTTCTATAAACACAAAAGGACCGTCATTAGAACCACATCTCTTACTCACTACACTCTTGTATAACATTACCTTTTGAAACTTTAATATATGTCTAACGTATTCCTATTACCCCAAAGGTTCAAGAACTTAGCCATTTAAAACCTTAGTCGAAGTTTCAGGGGTTTTCACTATTTCCCCTAACGATCACACTTAACTGTAAAAATTCTCAAAAAATATGGATTTCGAATTTTATCACAAGGTCAACTGGTAACAACTCTTTGACTACCTTACTACCTTATCCCAAAGTTTCATAATTTTTAAAAATGTTTAAGTATGGTAGTTATAGCCTCAAAGTTAACACAATTACATTTTCTCGGTTTCCGAACGTCTTTCACTAAAACTGACTTTTCTCCTAAACCGTTCATCAGATTTTAACGTACCTTATATCAAAACGATCTATGAACTAAGCTCTATCATTACATGGTCAATTGGTAACCTAGGCAGTAGGGAATCGTACGGATGCAGGGGTCACAAAACAGGGCAGATTTCTTCCTAACGAAAATCGGGCATTATAACGGCTATATTTTCGTACTTTCCAAAATCCAACTCCTCCAAATCAATTATCAAACACCATAATCATCACCTACACCATGTGGTCTTCATTACCAGCCATGGTTACAAGTCCACAACACACAATTTCCACATCAAAACCAACCATTTATAACACATATTCATTATAAACTAAACATTAGCATCACTAAACTACTAATCCACTCAATTTCCACCATAAATACAAAGAGGGCAAGAGTAGTTATACCTTCTTGAAGCTTTGACAACACTTAACAAGCCTTGGTAACCCTTAAACAACCTTACACTAGCTTGGATTAACTAAAGAATCCATAAAAACAAGGTTAGTTCTTGGAAAACACTATTCATTACCATTAATCTAGTAACTTTGATGATTGAAATACCTTACTAAATGATGCTTGATTGCTATGAAACTTGGTGAGTGATCCTTTCTAACCTCCAAGATGCTCCATTAATTTCCTCTTGATTTGTTATTGAAAAGAGCTAGGGTTTTGGTTTTGAAATTTTTTTTTTCTTTTTCTTGAAAAGAGCCGAATGGAAAGATGGACAAAGAGGAGAGATTTTTCTCTTGTTTGGTTCTTATCTCATCTTAATCTTTATCATTCTAGAGTGTGGTGGAAGCATGAGGATTTTTACATGATTAAATGACTAATCTATCCCTTAAATTGTGTTAGTGGATAATGATGTCATTAGTGATGTCATTGTGGAGTAGTTAGCAAGCTTGGTTATTAACCTTAAGTAATTACTAATAACCTTGGTAAATATTAATGTGGTAAATATCCTTATTATTTACTAACCTTGGTTACTTGGTTTTCATACTCGCCTAATTGTGGTTCGTTTCGAATATACCTCCTTATCTCAGTGGTTTTCGAAATCATTTACAAATCCAATTTCCTTTGGTATTCTCTTAACTTAATAATCCCCTAGTTTAACCTAAATTCACTAATTCCTCAATATATAATTCTTTTAGTATTTCTATACTCCTTGATATCCAAGATATAGAAGTTCGTTCGAGTTCAAAATCCTCGAAATCAAAATTCAGGAATTTCTAAAATCCATCGTCATTTCGAGTCACTTATTTTTAAGGTACAACACTAATATGGTTTCCGTTTACTCATTTTCCATCCCTAATATAGAGTACCTACACACCATTTCCATGGATTCCTCAAGATCACTATTCATTTGGGCACTGTAGCCTTTCTAAAGTTAGGGTTATTACAGTCTTCCCCCTTAAAAGGATTCCGTCCCGGAATCATGTTGAAAATGTTTATAAGTATCTTTTTCATCCACACCTTCTAACTTCCACACTATTTCCTTTATCCTTTTCCTGTTGTAATATCTCTATCTTGTTTGCACAGAAATACACTAACATAACTTCCTTGTCATTCATCAACATGCCATTTAGTTTATCAATAGCAGTCCTTTTATTGTCTCTTTCTCACAAATCTCCTCCTGTTTCAAGTCATTCCATGACATCTCGTCTCTCCTTCCTCTTTTGACGAAGATATCCGCCACTACATTGACCTTTTCTGAATGGTAGTGTATCTCACTTATGGTTTGACCATCTTCTGATCTCTATCATGACATAAATATTAATTCCTCAATATTCCTATAGCTCCTCTCTGTAAAATTTTCCAGAAAATAAGCTCTAATAATATTCTTTAAAACAATTGTAAGAAAATACTACCTATAATATATATTTCCTGTTCGTCTCAACGAGCTTGTGTTTTCCCAAAACACTCCTACTTTTCTTTTCATAACGTTTCCTAGCCCTTAGCAGATACTGATTTTCCTTATCTATATTATTAACTTATTTATTCCATTAATTGATTAAGTCGATCCTTAGCCAAAGACTTACATACAAATTTAAATCGGAAAGCAAGTACCTGTATCCGCATCTGGTTTCGTCAACGCTTCCCCTAAAGTCATGTTGTACACTCTAGCAGTAGGCCTATTCGAAGCAGCCCCACTCTGTCCTGACGCGTATGACCCACCTGAACGGCAATCTCTAGCAATGTGTCCTAGTTTCCCACACTGGTAACACTTAACATCTCTTTTAGGGTTTGCATCAGTTGATGTGCACTGGTTAAGGTAGTGTCCTTTTTGTCCACACTTAAAACAAGTTACTCCCAGCACTCTACAGACTCCTATATGCTTCTTACCACACGTCTCACAATCTGGTAATGGGGGTCGTGATTGATTGGACTGAAATGTTCCTGAAGATTTTCCACCCTGACTCACCGTCTCACTAGTAGTCTTGTTACCCCCCGACTTTCCCACAAATTGAGATTTTTGTCCTTTACCTCCTTTGTTAAAGTAGCTTCCCTCACTTGAACCTCCTTTTGGGCCCTCAAATCTTCTTTTCTTATTCTCTCGACCTATTTGAGCCTGCTCACTCTCGGCCTCTATAATTGATGCCTTTTGAACCACTGCAGCATAATCAGTCAACTCAAATGGGGCCACTCTCGTTCGTAACCAGGGTTTCAACCCTTGTTGAAACCTTTTTGCACGTTGTTCTTCAGTACGCACAAACTCGGGAACAAACCTCGACAGTTCTGTAAATTTATTTTCATACTCTGCCACTGTTAGGTTATCCTGTTTTAACTCCAGAAACTTTAATTCCATTTGGTTTTCTAAATACCTAGGAGAATACTTTTCTAGGAACACCCTAGTGAAACGCTCCCAGGTTATCACTCCCGCTTCCTCTAGGTTCTTCCTAGCTTCCCACCAGTAATTTGCCTCTCCCTTTAAGAGATAGGCTGCAAAAACTGTTTTCTGATCTTCCTCTATCCTCAGTATTTCGAAAGCTTTCTCCATTTCTTTTAGCCATGCCCTAGCTACTACTGGGTTAGTGGTTCCCTCGAATTCTGGGGGCTTTAATGACTTAAAGGCACGAAAGGAACTAGCTGCCTGATTGGGGAGAACAGGTGGTGGTTGAGGATTCTGTGGATTTGCTAAATTCTGCCTTAATAAGTCCATGAATTGGGCAAAGGGATCACCTCCCGGATTCCTTTGTTGGCCAGTTGATTCCTCTTCTCCTTCCTCATGATTTTCTTCATTATGAGCATTTTCGTTCAGTCTAGTACCTTCGATATTTCGACTTCTTTCGTCTCTCTCATTTTCCCTTGCATTCGCTCTACTGTCACGTCTAGGCGGCATAGTTCTGTACATAACAATAGTCCTTATTAATTACCCGAATTTGGGTTACTATATACATCATTTCTATATACACAATTATATCATTAATTAGCTCATTTGCACATCACAATATCTTTATCACGCGATTTACATCTAGTTATACCATAACTTTAGTAGGTAGTTGTATCGCCCTTAACACGATAGCCTTTTCATTAAGTCAATCACCTTTTATACATCAATATTTCTGAGTCTCAACATTTATTATATAAAAAAAAAATGCATCAAAAATTTAGATAGAAATGCACAAACTTCATTAATGTACATAAATATTTTACAATTTAGGTACAACATCTTTTACTGCTAATAATATACATCATCTGATACAAGGTTCGAAACCCAAAACATAGCCGTACATACTAATCTGATATCACCAAAAGTACTACTAACTGTCCTCTAATCAGACTGGGATTAAAACAGTGAATAACTAAACTAATCCCCAAAATGACATCAACAAGATGACTAGTCTGATTAGTGACGAAACTACTATCCCGGCTCACAACCCTGCTCTAACAACATCCCGGATCTGGACTACCATGGTAGTAACCGTATCAACTATCTGGGCCCTCCATGCCGGGTCTCCTCTATCACCCAACAACCTCCTAATATCTCTTAATGCTCGTAGCTCAATACTGATCATCCCCAGAGACATCCCATCCGGGATAACCCCTCCTCTCCCTCTCTCTAACCTCTGTAGAAGGGTGTCTATAGTCCTGCGGGACTCCTCCAACTGTCCCTGAAGGGCAAAGTACTCGGTCAATAAGGTAGCTGAAAGTGGGTCACCCGCCGGTAGGGGTGCCTCCTGAGGGGGTACAGCTAGGGGAGGTGCATCCACAGGTGGAGGTGGTGGAGGTGCAAAGGGTGGGGATGGAGGAACCGACTCTGTCTCAGCATCCTCTGAAGGATCCTCCTCCTCCTCAAAAAAACCAAAATGCCCGGGAGGGGTAAACTGCTCAAAAGGATCATCTATAGGGTCAGGACTAGGTAGAGGGGATGGAACTGGTGACGGCACTGGGATGGGTCGGACAGGAGTGGGAACCATCTGAATATCCCTCCACTCAATCGCCTCCTCAGGTATAACTGACAACCTAGGCCTCTTACGCAGTGGCCTCTCCTCCTCAGGGATCTCCGATCTCACTCTGGAAGGACCTGCCTCGTCAGATCCTGTAGAAGGTCTACCCATATATGGCACTAGGGCCACAACATCTCTCCGTCTCTGCTCCTCTGCCTCCTCTCTCTCTAATCGCTCTCTAGCCGCCGCCCGGCGTCTCTCCCTGAGGTCCTCAACTGCATACTCGGGGACCTCTACCCCGGCCAGCTGAAGATCTAATAGCTCCTGCTCTGACATCCCTAGCCACTGGGGGTCCTGACTCGGCTCACCCATCTCCGCTCCCTATAATAAAACATAAAATTCTATTAGTAACAGTCTAATAAATTATAATATATGCTTAAAGTAAATACTACCTGCGATATACCACCCCTTAACTTGATGGAAGTCCACAATTCATATTATAACTGATACATTTATTATTATCACTTTTGTTCTTGAGCATTATGACTCTTAGCTCTGATACCATCTGTGACGCCCCGGGATCCGGGGTCAAGGATCCGGGCCGTCAAGGTCCAATTTCCGATCAATATCAATATCTCTACAGTCCCTTTTTTTTTTAAATAAATAAATCAATAAATAAGCAATTGACCCCACACTAATACACACACACACCAGTCATATGCTCATAGAACAACAACCACAATATTTAAAAGTTTTAAAGTTAACAGTTATTACAAGCCCAGAATTTACTAAGTACATTGTTGAACAAAGCTTCTACAGGAAGCACTTCAACAACTAAAGTTTATTACAACTTACACACTTAATTTACATAAGTATACTAAGCCCCTTCTCTTGTCACTACCTCGGGGATGGTCGCCAGCACTCGCTCAAAAGGTCGCCTTTCCCTTACCCTCTTGCGGGGTGTGGTACGTAGTATCGGCATGGGACCTAGCTGCTATATACATAAGTAGCAAGAGTGAGCTATAATAGCTCAGCAAGATCATACTGTAACTAAAATTTAAGATGTGAACAAGTATACATATATGTATATGCATATGTAATAGCAGGAAACAATTAAAATCCTTAAGGAAGAGTAAAGCTCTTATTTAATAATACATCATCCACTCACTATTATAAGAAAGAAATCTATATTAATATAATATCAGTTTTTCTTCATCTGTAACTATCATTCAATCATCTCATATCATTATTCTGTTTTCAGTATTGAAATCTAAAATAATATAATATCAGTTTTTCTTCATCTGTAACTATCATTCCATCATCTCATATCATTGTTCTGTTTTCAGTATAGAAATCTGAAAACCATTGTCTACACTTTCTTTTCAAAACATTGGGGATATCTGCTATCGCCTGATACGTTAGGACGATGATCAGTCGCCTAATCGTACCTGCTCTCTTTTTACTACCGGTAGAAGGAATGAAAATCATCCCTGGAGGAAGGCCACCTGCTAACATCCTCCCTTGGCATCTTCGTGCCGTAATAAAAATAATAAATGCTGGACTGTGTCGCACACAGCCCTGACACAGCCACTTACGCAAGTCTGTTGCAATCCCCCTCTTTATCACATCATTATTCTCTTTTTAAAATATCATTCCACGTTTCCATTCTTGCACATTACTTCTATAAAATATATATATATATATCATAATGCTTTGATTATGATTCAGACCTCTCTTTCAAATGCAGAAATCAAATATACTTTTATATTCGTAAAATATTCCATCTATTTTAAGAGTAATGCATGATAATAAAAAAATGTTTATTAAACCACTGATACTCAATAAGAACATTTTTAATATAATATTATAACCATATAACCCTCGATAACAACTGATACCATTCTCTCTTATTCTCTTAATCATAAGGCATGTTCAATTCATGCATAATCATCTCTATACATATCCATCTCATACTCTTATTCATATTCATATACATTTCATACTCATATCCATATTCATATACATCTTCGTATACCTTTCTTTTCGATATCAATACTCAAGGAAGACAATTTCTTCACAATATAATAATAATAGCATCACATATATATTCCATGAAATCAGGTTTCTTTGAAGATAAATAGTTTTCCAAGTAGGGATAGAAAAGATCTTGCCTCGGTTTCGATATCCTGACGGTATGGCTCGTCCCTCTTCCGGAGTTTCTATAAACACAAAAGGACCGTCGTTAGAACCACATCTCTTACTCACTACACTCTTGTATAACATTACCTTTTGAAACTTTAATATATGTCTAACGTATTCCTATTACCCCAAAGGTTCAAGAACTTAGCCATTTAAAACCTTAGTCGAAGTTTCAGGGGTTTTCACTATTTCCCCTAACGATCACACTTAACTGTAAAAATTCTCAAAAAATATGGATTTCGAATTTTATCACAAGGTCAACTGGTAACAACTCTTTGACTACCTTACTACCTTATCCCAAAGTTTCATAATTTTTAAAAATGTTTAAGTATGGTAGTTATAGCCTCAAAGTTAACACAATTACATTTTCTCGGTTTCCGAACGTCTTTCACTAAAACTGACTTTTCTCCTAAACCGTTCATCAGATTTTAACGTACCTTATATCAAAACGATCTATGAACTAAGCTCTATCATTACATGGTCAATTGGTAACCTAGGCAGTAGGGAATCGTACGGATGCAGGGGTCACAAAACAGGGCAGATTTCTTCCTAACGAAAATCGGGCATTATAACGGCTATATTTTCGTACTTTCCAAAATCCAACTCCTCCAAATCAATTATCAAACACCATAATCATCACCTACACCATGTGGTCTTCATTACCAGCCATGGTTACAAGTCCACAACACACAATTTCCACATCAAAACCAACCATTTATAACACATATTCATTATAAACTAAACATTAGCATCACTAAACTACTAATCCACTCAATTTCCACCATAAATACAAAGAGGGCAAGAGTAGTTATACCTTCTTGAAGCTTTGACAACACTTAACAAGCCTTGGTATCCCTTAAACAACCTTACACTAGCTTGGATTAACTAAAGAATCCATAAAAACAAGGTTAGTTCTTGGAAAACACTATTCATTACCATTAATCTAGTAACTTTGATGATTGAAATACCTTACTAAATGATGCTTGATTGCTATGAAACTTGGTGAGTGATCCTTTCTAACCTCCAAGATGCTCCATTAATTTCCTCTTGATTTGTTATTGAAAAGAGCTAGGGTTTTGGTTTTGAATTTTTTTTTTCTTTTTCTTGAAAAGAGCCGAATGGAAAGATGGACAAAGGGGAGAGATTTTTCTCTTGTTTGGTTCTTATCTCATCTTAATCTTTATCATTCTAGAGTGTGGTGGAAGCATGAGGATTTTTACATGATTAAATGACTAATCTATCCCTTAAATTGTGTTAGTGGATAATGATGTCATTAGTGATGTCATTGTGGAGTAGTTAGCAAGCTTGGTTATTAACCTTAAGTAATTACTAATAACCTTGGTAAATATTAATGTGGTAAATATCCTTATTATTTACTAACCTTGGTTACTTGGTTTTCATACTCGCCTAATTGTGGTTCGTTTCGAATATACCTCCTTATCTCAGTGGTTTTCGAAATCATTTACAAATCCAATTTCCTTTGGTATTCTCTTAACTTAATAATCCCCTGGTTTAACCTAAATTCACTAATTCCTCAATATATAATTCTTTTAGTATTTCTATACTCCTTGATATCCAAGATATAGAAGTTCGTTCGAGTTCAAAATCCTCAAAATCAAAATTCAGGAATTTCTAAAATCCATCGTCATTTCGAGTCACTTATTTTTAAGGTACAACACTAATATGGTTTCCGTTTACTCATTTTCCATCCCTAATATAGAGTACCTACACACCATTTCCATGGATTCCTCAAGATCACTATTCATTTGGGCACTGTAGCCTTTCTAAAGTTAGGGTTATTACAGTACTACCGCCAAGGAAGTATGGGACACTGTTCAAACCCTTTGTGAAGGAACAGAACAGGTAAGGGAAAACAAGATGCAACTACTAATCCAACAGTATGAACATTTTCACTTTAAGAGTGGAGAAACATTGAATGATACATTTAGTAGATTTCAAAAGCTACTAAATGGTTTGAAACTGTATGGAAGAATCTATCAAGTTAAAAATTCTAATCTCAAATTTCTGAGATCACTGCCCAAGGAATGGAAGCCAATGACTGTTTCTTTAAGAAACACTCAAGAGTACAAGACATTTACTCTTGAAAGGCTCTATGGAACTTTAAAGACCTATGAGCTGGAAATGGAGCAGGATGAAGAGATTGAGAAGTCTCAAAAGAAAAGTGGGTCAGTTGCACTTGTTGCCAACTTGGAGCAAAAGGAGGAAAGGACATAAACTGCTAGTTCTACACCAAACAGGGAGGTTTGTAAAGGTAGAGCAGAATCAAGCAGGAGCAAGGAAAAGGTGTCTGAGGAATTGAATGTTCTTCAGCAGGATGAATTGGATGAGATAGATGAGCACTTAGCTTTTCTATCTAGGAGATTCTCTAAGCTGAAATTCAAGAGAAACTCTGAGGTGGCCAAGCCATTTAACAAGGATTTTTCCACAAGCAACTATGTGGATAAATCCAAAATTAAATGCTACAATTGTGGAATTGCTGGTCACATGATAAGTGAATGCAGGAAACCTAGATCTGAGAACAAGGGAAAGTCAACTGAGGCTGTTGACTATAAGAAGAAATATTTTGATCTTCTCAGGCAGAAAGGAAAGGCATTCTTGACCAAAGAGTATGACTGGGCTGTTGATGACAATCATTCTGATGATGATGTTAAGTTAGTCAACCTTGCTTTAATGGCTGATTCTGGAGAGCAGGAAGCAAGTTCAGCTAGCAATCAGGTATTTTCTACTAATCTCTCTGAGCTCAACAAAGAGGAATGCAATAGTGTTATAGATGAAATGTCTACTGAACTATATCACTTAAGTGTTACTCTTAAATCACTTACTAAAGAGAACAATAGGATTAAAGAGTCTAATCTGTTTTTAAGTGATAGAAATGCTGCTCTAGAAACTCAATTTCTAGAATTTGAGAAAATGAGAGTTGATTGCAATAATGCTAAAAGTGAACTTGAAGCTGTGTTAAAAAGAGAACTGATTTTAAAAGACCAGCTTGAAAAAGAACAAGGGATAATTGCTAAATTTCAAAGTTGTAGGAATATTTCTCAAAACATAATAGAAGTTCAGGGAATAGAATCGTTTGTGAAGGATACCTGGACTCAAAAGAAAAAGGAGCTAGAACCTGGCCTTGAGGATCTAGAGACTATTTGTGAATCAACGGATAGTGATCATCCGTTGACAGATGAACCGTCAACGGATGAGAGGTATCCGTCGACTAACAAAAAGTGTGTTAGTAAGAAGGAACTCAGGAAACTGGATATCAAGTATGGTCCAGTCAACAAGAATTTTGTTAGTGGTGAGTGCAGCAAAACCAAATCCAGTGGGAAGGCTAAGGCAGGTGATTTACACAACAGAAAGGCTGTTGGTAAATCAGATAATGAAAAGGTAAAAATTGAGGATAAAAAGAAAAAGAACAGAATTGGTAAGATAGGCATCAACAAGAAAAACAATTACTCTCCTGACAAGTTTGCTCCTAGGAAAACTTGTAGTAATTGTAATAGTGTCAATCATCTATCTTCTAATTGCAAGATTGTCAACAAGGCTCCTGTTCATGTACCTCAACCAATACCATGAATGCCTGCAATGCCTGGTTTGTATCAAAATGCTAGTTTTTCAAATCCATATGTGAACATGCCATATGTGTCTAATCCTTACTTTCAATCTATGAATGTGCCACAAATGTCATGGAACATACCTAACATGAATAATATGTATGCCAATTTTCCACACATGCATGCATCAAATATTCATGCAAATGAGCATTTGTCAAACCCCATCACTCAAGCATCTACACCTAAGTTGAAGAATGCTAAGAGTGCAAAGTCAAAGGCTAACAAGAAATGACCCAAGGAAGCTTGGGTACCAAAATCAACTTGATTTGCTTTTGAAATGTGTGCAGGGAAACAGAAGGAATCTATGGTACCTAGACAGTGGATGCTCTAGGCACATGACAGGAGATTCAACCCTGCTCACAGAGTTCAAGGAAGGAGCTGGCCCTAGAATTACCTTTGGAGATGACAGCAAAGGATATACTAAGGGATATGGCCTGATTTCAAAAGACAATGTCATCATTAAAGAAGTGGCTTTAGTTGAAGGTTTGAAGCACAATTTGCTGAGTGTCAGTCAGATTTGTGACAAAGACTATGAAGTAAAGTTCACAAAAGAAGCCTGTGTTGTTTCTGCCAAGGAAGACAACAATGTGGCATTGACAGGCTTTAGAAAAGGAAATGTTTACATAGCTGACTTTAATTCAGCATGCTCAGAATCCATTACTTGTCTCTTCAGCAAAGCAAGTAAGGATGAGAGTTGGCTATGGCATAAGAAGCTGTCACATTTGAATTTTAAAGTTATGAATGATTTGGTAAGAAAGGATCTTGCTAGAGGAATCCCTCAATTGGAGTTTGTCAGAGATGGACTGTGTGATGCCTGCCAATTAGGGAAACAAAAGAAATCATCCTTCAAAAGCAAGACAGAGTCATCCATTGTTAATCCTCTTCAATTGCTGCATATGGACTTATTTGGTCCAGTAAATGTTATGTCTATTTCAAAGAAGAAATACTGTCTGGTGATTGTAGATGATTTTTCTAAGTTCACATGGACCTTCTTCCTGCACTCCAAGGATTGTGCAAGTGAAATCATCATCAATCACCTCAGAATACTAAACAATGGTTCTGAAGACAGGGTACAAAGAATCAGGAGTGACAATGGTACTGAATTCAAGAATTCCACAATGAAGATTTTCTGTGAAGAGAATGGAATTGTCCATGAGTTTTCTGCTGCCAGAACTCCTCAACAAAATGGGGTTGTTGAAAGGAAAAACAGAACTCTCATTGAAGCAGCTAGAACAATGTTAAGTGAATCAAGGTTACCAACATATTTCTGGGCTGAAGCTGTCAACACTGCATGCTTTACTCAGAATATTTCCTTGGTCAATCAAGCTAGAGGAATGACTCCTTATCAGTTATTAACCAACAAGAAACCAACTTTAGCTTTCCTACATGTCTTTGGATGTAAGTGTTTTGTGCTAAGGAATCATGGAGATAACTTGGGCAAATTTGAAGCAAAGGCAGATGAAGCTATTTTCGTTGGATATGCAGCAGGGAAAGCCTACAAGGTCTACAATCTAAGAACCAACATTGTTGTGGAATCTGTACGTGTTGTGTTTGATGATCAAAAGATTCTAGGCCTAAATGATGAAGGTTCCCATGAAAAGTTGGAATTTGAGAATGAAGGTGAAGGAAGAATGTACTATGATGATGATGAGGACAATGAAGATCATGACCACAGAGATCCACCTAGAGCTGTTATACCAACTAGAAGTGATGCTTACACTGAAAATGAAGCATCCGTTGACAGTCATTCTGCAACATCCGTTGACACTATTAGAGATGCATCCGTTGACAGAGATTCTCAAGCATCCGTCGACAGGCAAAATGATGCATCCATTGACAGTCAACTTCATAATTCAGCAAGGACAACAAACTCAGGGGGAGTTTCTCAAGGTCAAAATTCAATACTAAATCAACATGATCATGCTCATGGAAATGAAGCAACCTCATCAAGATCAAACCTTCCACCTGTAAGAAAATGGACTAGAGATCATCCATTTGAGTTAATCATTGGTGAATCAAATTCAAGAGTCCAAACTAGGAGGGCCACTCAAACAGAATGTCTATATAGTAGCTTCCTGTCTCAAGAGGAACCTAAGAAAGTGGAAGATGCCCTTCTAGATCCAGATTGGTGTTAGCAATGCAAGAAGAGCTAAACCAATTTGAAAGAAATAAAGTATGGAAACTTGTGCCCAAACCTGATGATAGAAGTGTCATAGGTACTAAATGGGTTCTCAAGAATAAGACAGATGAAAATGGCATAATTGTGAGGAATAAAGCTAGATTAGTGGCAAAAGGCTACTCTCAAGAAGAAGGAATAGATTTTGATGAAACTTTTGCTCCAGTGGCAAGACTTGAGGCAATAAGAATCTTTCTAGCCTATGCAGCACATGCCAATTTCAAAGTCTATCAGATGGATGTCAAAAGTGCCTTTCTAAATGGGGAACTGGAAGAAGAGGTCTATGTCCATCAACCTCCTGGCTTTGAGGATCCAGAATTTCCAGGATATGTATATCTTCTCATGAAAGCACTTTATGGTCTGAAGCAAGCACCAAGAGCCTGGTATGACACTTTATCTCAATTTCTTTTGGAGAACCACTTCACTAGAGGTACAATAGATAAAACCTTATTTCATAGGAATATTAATGGCTCTTCAATACTTGTTCAAATCTATGTAGATGATATTATTTTTGGGTCTACAGATGAGAAGCTTTGCAAAAGGTTTGCCAAACTTATGCAAAGTAGGTATGAAATGAGCATGATGGGTGAATTAACTTACTTTCTTGGCCTACAAGTAAAGCAAGTTAATGAGGGCATTTTCATAAGTCAAACAAAATATATTTATGATCTCTTAAAAAAATTTGACTTAATGGATTGTACATCTGCAAAAACACCTATGGCCACTGCAACTAAGCTTGAGTTGAATACTAAGGAAAAGTCTGTGGACATCTCAAGCTATAGAGGCATGGTAGGTTCACTTCTATACCTAACAGCTAGTAGACCTGATATAATGTTTTCTACTTGTCTTTGTGCTAGATTTCAAGCTGACCCTAGAGAGTCTCACTTAATAGCTATTAAAAGAATCTTCAGGTATCTCAAGGGAACACCAAACCTTGGCATTTGGTACCCAAGAGAATCTGGTTTTGATCTAACTGGCTATTCAGATGCAGATTATGCAGGTTGCAGAGTTGATAGGAAAAGTACTACAGGTTCCTGTCAATTTCTAGGAAACAGGCTTGTTTCATGGTTCAGTAAGAAACAAAACTCAGTCTCCACTTCTACAGCTGAAGCTGAGTACATTGCTGCTGGAAGCTGTTGTGCACAGATTCTATGGATGAGAAACCAACTCATTGACTATGGTCTAAAAGTTGAGAAGATTCCAATTTTCTGTGACAACACAAGTGCTATTGCCATCACAGGGAATCCAGTGCAACATTCGAGAACCAAGCACATTGACATCAAATACCACTTCATTAGAGAACATGTGATGAATGGTACAGTAGAAATGCACTTTGTGCCAAGTGAAATGCAGCTTGCAGATATCTTCACCAAGCCTCTTGATGAATCCACATTCACAAGATTGGTAGGTGAGCTAGGTATGCTTAACTTGTCATAATTCCTAGTGATATTTGATTTCACTGCATTGCAGCTAGGAATGTGTTTTGATTTTCTTGAGAATTAAAAACTCTCAGAAAATTTGTTTTGTCTTTAGAAATTTTGTCCAAGGCAAAATTATCTTATCAACGGATATCCTTTATCCGTTGATAGCCTAAACACATTCCTAGATTTTTGTATATCAACGGATAATAGCTTATCCACATCATCAACGGATAAACTGTTTCTCAACCGTTCAATCCATATCCGTTGATATACATACTTTCTTTTAAATATAACCGTTGGTAAACGTGTATCTATATATGACTGATTATATTTATTTTATTTTATTATTTGACAGTTACTTTTGACCAATGAGTAATTACTTTTAATTATTTCATTTTCAATTCTTGAAAAGTATAAAAGGCTATCTTGTGCTCTCACATCTCACTTTTATCGACTTTCAAGATTCTCTTAAGTAAACTGCATCTTCTTCTTCACAAAAACTCTCTGCAACAAAAGTTCAAACTCTTCAATGGCGCCTATTGTTAAGATGATGTATTCCACTGGGTTCACTTATGAGAAGAACAATTTCACTGCCTATTTCGATACAGTGAATGCCCCAGAAGCTTATCACACCATGATGAATTTTGTGAAGAATTGTAAACTTTCGTATGCTATGACTGCCACCACTCCTCTAATCCACGAAGTAATCGAAGAGGTGTGGGCATCTGCTGAGTACAATGGCACAGATGGTACAATTGCTTTTTCTCTAAAGGGTAAAAACTATGTAGTTAATTCTGATGTGATAACTGCTTGTTTAAAATTGCCTGAGAATAACTGTCTGAAAGTACCCACTGATGCTGAAATAGTTGCCATGCTTAATTCCATAAATTATGCCCTTAATACTGATAATTTAGGAAAAATTGCTAGGAAAGGGATGGTTAAAGAATGGAGTTATTTTTGTGATGCATTCATTAAAACTTTTTCAGGCAAAATTAGTAACTTTGATGCTGTTACCCATTCCATGCTAGTTATGCTGTGTATGCTTCTGACTGATAAATTCTATAACTTTGGCACACTAGTCATGTATGAGATAGCAGCAAAATTAGGTAAAAAGGAAACTAGGGGCAAGAATATCTATTTTGCTAGATTTTTGATGCTCTTAGCACTGCATGTATCTGAGAATAAGCTATCCATTGCTAACCCGGATAGCAAGTTCACATGTTTTGTTCAGGAGAAGAGAGTCTTAAGTGATTTAATTCGAATGAACTCCAATGCAGAGGTACAATTGGTATACCTACCAATTGCTCAGGTAACTCTTTCTAACCTTGA
This sequence comes from Saposhnikovia divaricata, assembly GCA_036435485.1. Classification (NCBI taxonomy): domain Eukaryota; kingdom Viridiplantae; phylum Streptophyta; class Magnoliopsida; order Apiales; family Apiaceae; genus Saposhnikovia; species Saposhnikovia divaricata. The sequence goes on from CM071598.1 coordinate 67,937,180, forward strand.
AACTCCTATCTCTAACCCCCAAATTTCTTTACCTTCCTCAGTCACAATGGAGTCTGTAGTAGTGACCAAACAGGCTCCTACCCAAGTGACTAAAACAAAAGTTTCCAAACCAAAATCTAAGAGACAAACCTCAGGTGTTTCTCAAAAAGCACCTGTTGCAAAAACTACCACAACTCTTGAGGGGAGTGTGAAGGAGGTAGTGAGTGGTGAGGGACAGGGTGCAAGCCCTAAGAATAAGGTGGGTGAGGAAAGTGCACTAAATAGCCAAGCCCAAGTTACATCCTCTCAACAGGGTGTGACTACTAGTTCTACAGCAACTCTGCACAAAAGGGTAAGGGACACTAGCCCTCTCTCAAAGACCTATGAAAGAAGAGTAAAATATAAAACCATAGGGGAAGCACAGGGTGCACACACAGTACAGCAAACTGTACCTTCTCAAATTCAGTTTGATGTGACTTCAATAAATGTGGAGTCACAGCCCCTTGATCTTAATCTTCAAATCGATACACATTACAATCCACCATCACCAACTCCATCTCTGGATGTGGATATGATATCTACATCAATTACTGATTCTCTATCTTTAAGATTCTTGGAGAAGCCCCACTCTGCAGTTGGTGGTCATCATCTTTTAGATGATTTGTTGGGCCATCAACCTTCCATTCCTGAATTCACAACAACATCTGTGGCCTCATCTTTAAAATCAATCTCCACAGATTCAGTGTTGGTTTTCACTTCAACGGATATTATCATTCCTTCATCAACGGATATCCTTCATCCGTTGACAAGTGTTTCTCCATCAACGGATGCGCCTCTGTCTAGCCATCCGTTGACAGCTATAACTACTCCATCAACGGATATTCCTTATCCGTTGATAACTTACTCTACCACTGCTATATCTGACATTCCTGTGTCAAGTGTGGAGGAGTTCTCAGTAGTTGAAACACTTCTAGGATTGAGGGAAGGGAGTGAGAGGCTGCCTTGTGAGCAGGCAAAAGGAGAGGAAAATAATGAGAGGCTGACCATTTCTTCAGGTCAGGCAAAAGAAGAGCAAGAGAGCTCCACCTTAGTAGGTGAAGGTGAGGGTGTGAGAGGTGTGAGCCAGGGGGAGCCCCTGATGCAAGAACAGAGAGATGAGAGGAGAGAAGGGACTACAGGAGAAATAAGGCAGGAAGATTCAGCCATTGCAAGTGAGTTAATGGAGGTTAATGAAGCTTCTAAAGAGATGGAATTTCGACAAGAATATCAGTCAATCATTGACTCCATCTCTTTGGATCCTGAAACCTTTACTCATCCTGTTTCTGCTTATCAAATCATGGCACAACAGGGCAATGTGGAGGCAGAGGAGGCAATGCACCTAGTGCACACCTCACAATCTCTACAAAGAGCAAAGGAAGCTTTGACAACTCTGTCTTCAAATGTTGATAGTGAAGAGTTTGGCAATAATGACAGTGACAGCACAGCAAATGATGAAGAAGTCAATGTGGGTGATACTCCAGACTGGCTATTTTCTACTGCCACTGTGGCTGGTGATTTCAATGTGGAGATTGTGAAGCAATATCAATCTGCTAGGGCTGAGCACCAAAATGCAGATCCACAGAGAAAGGCTGTCCTTCAGCAAATAATGGACTCCCTGAAACTTCAGAAAATGCACATGGTCATTCAAAGAACTCAACAGGAGGAGGTCCAAACTGCAATTAGAGAAATGAAAGTGGAACTAGATGCCAGGATTGAGGCACTAGCCCCTACTACCACTCAGAAGGTGTTGACTAGCAAATTATTGAAGGAAGATAGCCTGGCCAAATCTGTTCAGCATCTCTCCTCCAGAGTGGATGGTATGGAATCTCAAATGCAGACACTCATTGCAACTCAAGCCAAACAGACTGAGCTACTGGAAAGGTTGCTTGCAGCCTTATCTCCAGCCCTTGATACTAACAAAAAGGGGGAGAAAAAGGTAGAAGAGGTTGCAGCCACTTCTAGTCAAATTCAAATTCCAGCTTCCAGTAGCAAGATAGCACAAAGTGAGGGGGAGCAACAGCCAATGATAGTGGTCAATCCAAAAGAATTTACTATAGAGGCTTCCCCTGTGAAGACACAAAAGGCTTTACCTGTGATTCCTGACCTATCAGAAATCTCAGATGGTGAAATGCAAGCTAGAATAGAGGCCTTAGAAAAGATCAACAAGGAGGCCAATGAAAGAATGATGAGAACAGAAAGGATGATCAATGAATCAATTGTGTCAAATTTGTTCTCTACTCAGTCCTCAGCTCCAACAATATCAACTACAATTCTGAAGGTGCTCACTCCAGAGATTGTAGCTCCTACTTTCTATGATGCTGAACCTTCTTATGTCAAAGAATTTGAACCATACATCAAAACCAGAGCCTACTCTCCACCAAAGGCAAATGGGAAGAACAAGTTACAATTGGACTTTCCATTTCCCAAGGATGATGAAGGAAAGCTAATGGGAAAGCAAATTAAGGAGTTCAAGGTAAATGCCAATAGAAGTGTAAGAGAATGGATGGCTGTAATAATAAGGAATGGAAAAGTCTTAAACATATCCAATAGCCATCCTAGATTTGTTGAAGCAAAAAGAGAGGAGACCTCCAGACTTTTCAGGGAAGCTCATCCAAGTGAAGAAAATCAATATGAAAACTCAGAAGAGAAGCAAGCCAGGCTGGCTCAAGAGTTAATGGATGAGGTAGAGGATGAAATGAGGGAACCTGAGGAAGTCCCCAAATCCAAAAGGAAAGGGAAATTAGTCCCCAAATCCAAATCTAAGAGAATGAAATCAAAGGCAAGGAGGCCTGTCTCTCTAGAAATCGAAAACAAGGAGACAGTTGGCTCATCACAACCTATTTCTGTAAAAGTATTCAACCCAGCTGTGAATTTCCATGGTGATCCTATAGTACCTAAAGAGGAACCAATGAATCTTGACTCCATTGAGGTTCCTTCATTCTTGCTGAAGCCTCAACAGAAGCCTATACAGAAGAAAATGATACCAAGGAAGCAACCTTCAAAGGAACCAATTCAAGTTGATAGGGTACCTGCTATTGTCAGGTAGCCAATCTTGGAAAACAAGGATGATTTTATCTATCAGGCAGATATTGAAGAATACTCTGGCATGAATCTTTATCTGGATGAATTGTCAGAAGTAAGAGGAATTGACAAATATAAACATTTGCCTGAGAGATTGGTCTTTGTATACAAGGGAGGAAAGGAAAGGACATGGCCACTACAGAGGGTTCTTGGAGAAAATTATCTGACCTTAACCAAAGTGTTCTCTGCAATCAAGAGATACACAGGGTTCTCCAAGATAGCAAAAGGGGAGATACTGGACAGAATAGAACAGATAAGGAAGGAATGGAACTCACCATCAAGTCTACCAAGGAAGATGAAGATCCCATACAATGGAGAGAAAATCCACCTTCAACCCTTCTGGATGATGGAGTTCAGGGATGAAGATGGTAACAGGAGATTCTTCAGGTTAGAAGACCAACTATCAAAGGCTAGTTCTCAATACCTGAGATGGTTACAACAAAAGCTAAATCCAAAGGTTGATGAAGAAGATGCCTTCTATAGGCAACTCCAAATTCAGATTGAGTCCAACTCTGCCAAAGAAGGAAAATCAAGGGTGATGCCAACAAGAGAAAAGAAACAGTTATATATATATATATATATATATATATATATATATATATATATATATATATATATATATATATATATATATATATATATATATCTTTAGGAATGTTTTGTTATCATCAAGGTCCTGAATTTATGCTTTATTGCCATCAAGTATAAATTGGGGGAGATTGTTAGGAATATGTTGTACTTGATGATAACTTCACAATCAATCAAATTGTATAAGGTTTTGTAGCTGTCAACGGATGAGGATTTATAACTCTATCCGTTGACAGGTAGCTCATCAACGGATGAGGTTTTGTAGCATACTGCAGTATCTCTATGTTATCAGTTGATAGTGTTTTTATCCACAGTCATGTTGACCATCAACGGATAGGCAGAATAGGGTAGCCAATTGTAAATAAGCTATGCTATGTAATTCTGTCTAAGTGAAAGTGTATCAACAGATGAAGACAAAACTCTATCAACGGATACAACTCAAATCCACTCTATCAACGGATACAGCTCAAGTCTCAATATCAACGGATACAGCTCAATACATCATCAACGGATGTCAGTGTACAATATCAACGGATAATCATTGACACTGTCTTCTATGATAAGCTGGGGATTAGCAGTTGATAAGGACATGTTTGACTGACAGATCACATGGGTTGATAGTAGATACAAAAAGCAGTATGGCAGCCATACTTTGGAAAAACAGAAGAAAGAAGCATTCCGTTTACACTATGAATACAAGAAAGGTGCAGGAGAAATGTCTGAACACAAGGACAACCTTTCGGCTACATGTGTATTTGGAGTGTAGTAACAAGTCAACTAGAATTAGATTAATATTATCTTATTCCAGTAGTACTTGTAAAACTTGGGATTTATAACCAAGTGTAGCAACTCTTTGTAGGTTAAGAAAACAGATACATTTTTGCTTAGGGTTTCTATTGAATATTCTTGAAAAGCAAAGAGTTGTAAAACAGAAGCTGTGTACTTTTGTATCACAGAGTTTTCTTCGAATAAAAGCTTCAGGTGGTGCATTTAACCACCTGATTTTTATGTGTTTGTGCATTAATCTTTTTACAAGCAATTATCTAAGTATAGATTTCTGGAGTTCTTATCAGAAATTTATAAATATCAAGAATTGTATTCAACCCCTCCCTTCTACAATTATACAAATGTGTAATCTGGGAATAACATAAGATTAAATCAGATAAAATCAGTAATTACCCAGATTAACGAAGTTTATCCCTAAAGTCTCTAAGGGATAGACACAAATCAATTTCACAGAACTACGTGGGCTTGATCCAATATAAATTGGTACGTAGGCATCTTGGTAAAGGGACCGATACAGGAGACAAATCGAGATACCTGCCAAGTCCAGCCCCTCTCTTTTTTCATAAACTCTAATCCCCTAAAACAGTCATATTCATACACAATCGCTCTATTATTCCAGCAAACCTCTGATTTCGTGTTGTTACGAAATTCCTATACATAATCAGTCTATTATTCCTGCAAACCTCCAATTTTGTGTTGTTACGAAATTCCTCCAACAATAGGTTGATATTAATATGAATGGAGAGACTCGTTAAGTTATAACCAATTAAATTGACACACTTATTATTTTGTGAAATTTTATTTGACTCGCTCATTTTTCCATAATAAATATGATAAAATTGTCCATCTTTTTAGATAGGAAAATGATAAAGTTACATAAAATTTCAAAAGTGAAATACTTGCAAGTTGAGTTCAAGAAAGAAGCTATGGCGTTGGTTCAAAAGTGAAATACTTACGGGATCAAATTCGAGTGATAACAGAATAGCAGAGCTGCCAGAATATCACATTAAACAAGTTGCACAGACTTAACTGTACTTATTGATTGTAGGAAAACATTCAAATTAATATAACTAAAAATATTAAGAAAAGAATATCACATTAAACAAGTTGCACAGACTTAACTGTACTTATTGATTGTAGGAAAACATTCAAATTAATATAACTAAAAATATTAAGAAAAGAATCGTGTGTTGCACGAATTATAAACTAGTTAAGTTATAACTAATCAAATTGACACACTTATCAATTTATGAAATTTTATTTAACTTTATCATTTTTCCTTAATAAATATGTGAAAATTGTCCATCTTTTTAGATAGGAAAATGATAAAGTTAGGTAAAGTTTCAAAAGTGAAATATTTGCAAGTTAAGTTCAAAAAAGAAGTTACAATCCGGTGTTGGTTCAAAAGTGAAACACTTGCAAGTTGAGTAGTACAGGATCAAGTTCGAGTGATAACAGAAGGCAGAGCTGCCAGAATATTACATTAAACACAAGTTGCACAGAGTTAACTGTACTTATTGATTGTACGAAAACATTCAAAGTGCAGAAAATTACATGACAAGTTTGCATACAGTTTGGCTGTGTACAGGTATAAAAATAACATTATCACACTCGTTCATAGGAGTGCTATTTTGATATTATCATACTTCCAGACTCTGATTCAGAACACAACTTCATCTTCTTCCAGAGTACTCTACTGAGCACACAGCATTTCTCGACTCTCGACCATCATAGTTACGACTAGTAGCTTGGCCTCACATTGAGACGAGATGCTATCTTCTGACCGAGAGACTTGTCAGCCTGCACACACCACATGACATACCGTTACTTTGCTAGCTATTAGTTACTTAATTATCCTAGTCAAAATGGTTAAAAATACTAAAATTACTAGAACTTGTTAAAAAATGGTTACTAATCAAATTACCTGACTCCAGTATGAGATCCATATGCTTCGGATCTCATGAGTAATTCGTGGATCAGATAAACCATCAACAATGCGACACAAAAATCGTTCTTGCCTGTTTCAAAAACAAGGTCATATATTGTGCTACAATGAAGAATAATTTAGTACGCAAGCACTAGCAAAGGTTACCTGTCTGGGGCGAAAGTCCGATATCGGTCTCCTGCTTGCTTAAAGTTGTCCTCTTTCTCAATCTTGGTCTGCGTTATCAGATAAAAAGTTATAGTTAAGCTCAACTCAACTTTGGAAATTAAGTTATTGGTCAAAAATTAAGAAACAACAAACACTATAAGCTTACCCTGGTGCGTCTTCCAGTCAATATACGTGGAGGGAGGGGGTGCTTCTCAGCATGGCGAACGGGATCAAACCTTGAAGGGAAGTAATCAATCTGAAAAATAGTGCATTATGTTACTAATTTGGGAACCCAGAATAAGCTGTTAGAGTAAATTAGCGACTGGTAAGCCTTTTGAATCTCAAGAGTGAAAGATGTTCAAGGAATGTGGTTGTGAGTTTTAACTTCCTAAAGGAAGGTATGTAAGTACAAAGTAGCATTTTAAGATTTAGAAATGAATTCCAATTATTAAACCAAAATCATGCTAGGCAAGTGGTACCTCCTCATCCCTGTGCAAGAAATTCATTGCACCATCAATGTGATTGTTGTGATGAGGACACTTGGGAGCATTAGCTGGAAGCAGCAAATAGTTTGGTCCAAGACGATGCCTCTGAGTGTCACCGTAGGCAAATATACGACCCTGGAGAAACTTATCATCGGAATAGTACACACCAGGAACAACAAAAGCAGGATTAAAGGCAAGCATTTCATTTTCAGCAAAGAAGTTATCGATGTTCTTATTCAAGACCAAACGCCCCACTGGCTGCAGAGGAAAAATGTCCTCAGGCCAGGTCTTTGTGACATCAAGCGGATCAAAATCGAGCCTATCTTCTTGATCTGGGTCCATGGTCTGAATGAAAAGCTTCCACTCGGGGTAATTTCCTGCCGCAATCGAGTCATAAAGATCTTGAGTGGCATGGCTGTGATTAGTACCTCCTACTCTGATGGCTTCTTCCTCCAACAAGTTCTTGACTCCACAAGTAGGCCTCCAGTGAAACTTAACATAGTGGGCTTGGCCAGCCTTGTTAAGTAGAGTAAAAGTGTGAACCCCAGAGCCATCCATGTGCCTGTAATCTTGTGGAACACCAATGTCATCATAGAAGAAAGCAAATGTGTGCAGACTTTCTGGGTGGTGGGACAAGAAGTCCATGATTCTCCAGTTTTCTTGAATGTGAGACTTGGGATTAGGCTTAAATGCATGGATCACATCTGGGAACTTCATTGCGTCACGCACAAAGAAGACAGGAAAGTTGTTTCCCACAAGATCAAAGTTACCCTGATAAAGGACATGTAAAATTTAGGTGCAACTTGCCTAATATTGGAATAGAGAAAACATGAACAGCTAACAAAGACTGGCTAGCTAAATACCTCTCTGGTATAGAACTTGACTGCAAAACCTCGAGGATCACGGATGGTTTCAGGACTCCCACGCTCATGGATAACAGTTGAGAAGCGAACAATAACAGGAGTCTGGACACCTGGGGCTCGAAGAAAATCAGCACAGGTAAGATGAGTAATATCATGAGTGACCTCAAAAAAACCCTTGGCACTGGCACCCCTTGCATGGACAATTCTTTCAGGGATCCTTTCCCTGGTAAACCCAGCAATTTTCTCAACCAAAGGATAGTCCTCCAGCAGAATTGGGCCTGTTGGAAATTGGAATATTTGTATAATGATCAGTTTCAATCTCATATATATAAACAGATATAACACAGCACTTCTCTTCTGTATGACTGAGTAGCAAACTAGCAATAAAACTCTGTGGCTCCAACATTACTGTACGTTATATGAACAACTAAATCACCCGAAATCAGCAATTACCAGTTTCGTCAAGTTTCGTAATATGGATAAGTTAATAACAAGATTTTAACCAAAAATGCGAACATGTACAACATTCGAAGTCAATATCAAGATCAAACAAACTAACAATTGTGCTGTTCAATATAAGTCAAGTCAAGTAAGAGATGTATAGATCTTTGGTAAACATTTAGAAAAAGTAAAACACCAAGTACTGATAATTCACTACATATAGGAAAAGCTTTACTAAGCAAATTGTTTAAACACGAACCATTAGCCTACAAACTATACAGAATTACAGATCAACTGCAAGCCACGGAACACAAATCCGTAGTACAAATCTCAAGTTAAAGTTTTAGAAATCATCATCACTGACTCATAGCTAGTACTACGCATGACGGTCTCAATTACGTACACAAAACACCCGTTTGTAGTTTACAGGTCACGTATATCTTACCAATTAAGTAAATGAAGAGCATAAAAGTTTATGAAAAAGGTAAAGAGTGAAAGAAGAGATCAAAGTACGTACCTCTAGTTCCGACAGTCAAAGCAGAATCATCGTTCCAAACAGGAGCACCAGAGTTAGTTGTCCAGAATGGAGTGTTGAAAGCACTTGAAGGCCGGTGCTACACACGTCACAAATTTCAGATACAACAAATTATTAGTTGCCCTCAATGGAGTGTTGAAAGCGCTACATATGACCATTATGTTAATTTAAAACAGTTAGACGTTAACGAGAATAATTTATTTCTTGTTATTTTAAGTTTTGGATTCGATTCTCGCTAATTGCTGCATGTTGTTCGTACGTACCACCAATTAAATTATAATACTGAGTTCATACTAAACTACTATATATAGTAATTGTACTTATGGTTTATATGCTAAAATTAACTAGTGATCTATGCCAAAGCGTATCTAATCAATTTGTTTTGTAATATAATCCCTCACGTGCTCGCATCTAACAATACAAATTATACCTGCAATCTATTTTAATCATAAAAAGTACGTGGATCTTACATATTTTATTTTTACGGTTACGTACTTGGGATCTTAATTTTCAATTTGTTAAGCTTGTAAGATAGCTTTCATGTTTAATAAATTTTTAAAAATTGAAAGATAAAATAGCAATATAAAAAGAGAGTTAGAGCATCTCCAACGGTACTAGGTATAATGGTTAGCTAAAATAAGTGTTAGCTAAAATTTGCTAAACCACACATTTTGCTCCAATGGTGTTAGCAATAATGGTTAGCTATAATTCAAAAACAGCATTTTATTATTATTTTGGTTCACCTTTATCGTTACTTCACCATGGATATAATTTAAATAAGGTAAAAAAGTGACGTGGATATTTTAGATAATGGCTACAGACTCAACAGATATAGAAGATGAAATAAAGGATATCTATAATTTTTGCTAACAGGTCTTGTGGTTGGAGGGGTACATTTTTTAGCTAATATGTATATTATAGTGCCACCTAGATTTTTTAGCTAACAGGTGATGGTGGTTGGAGATGCTCTTATAAGGTAAATGTTTAAAATTGAAATATAAAATAGCAGCAATTTTTTAAGCCAAAAACAAAATCCAAAAACCAATATCGTTGAACAACAAAATGCGACACTGTTTCCATAAAAGGGTACTGTACACTTAAAGGTAACTTGCCCCATGTAAACTTGACAAGCTTATCAAGAGTGGCAAGTAGGCTAGGTTTCCCGATCCAGCAATGGATCATGCATATCTGCAGACTTACTTCACTAATGGAACCATAATCTCCATTTATGCACGCTTAATCTTTAATGACCGACAACAAACCTCGATTTATTTAGACAACAATTACGAATTTGTGCAACATAAAAGTAAGAATCAAAGAAATAAATGTTAGATTATAATATGATCACGATAACTTAACAATATGTATACGTTAGGAGGAGAACCGATAACTTAACAAGAAACACGAGAAGAGGTGAAATGATGTACCTTGTACGGATCCATGGTAGCGGAGAAGAGAGGAGGAGGAGAAACTAGAGATTGATCTTAATTATAGTAGTAGAAGTAGATCAGAGAGAGATGAGTGTGCCCAACACACTAGTCATTACTCCTATTTATACTACTCCAGACTGGGAACAGTGATCATTATTTGGTCAGCTTCTTTCTAATAATTCATCGATCAGTATTATTATATTATCGTCGATGAAAAAATATAAATTTGGATTTATGATATTTGCATAACTTTCAGTTTGTTTTCTTTTTTAATAAGTTTACCAATAATCAAGGACGCGATATCTGTTTGATGATATTTCGGTTTGTACAATTATTTACGTAACAACTCACATGTACATGACCTGATAACGCTCGTGTTTGAATTCAACAAGTTGTGTCAATTCTTAGCAAGAAAACAAAGAAAAATGACAAAATAGGAAGCATATAAACTGCAACCAATACTGCAACTTTGTTTCAGTTTTGTAGACTATATATGTACGTAAGTAAAATATCTCGATTGTAGTATCATTTTACGTTTACAGATTATGACTACAATCTGTTATGCTTACATTGGCATCATAAATTCATGATTGCACCCTCTACATTGTGTCATATTTAATTTTGCAACGAAGTGTAATAATTTTCCAAAATGATGATGAATTTCATTTTAACTCAAAATGAAATATCTTTGTTATCGATAGAATTTTTAACGTAAAAAAGCGAGCTTGATACAACCGAATTGAATGGATTTTAGTCAGAATTGTACATTTTAGGTTCACATAAAAGAAAAGATATTTCAATCTATTCTGTAATTATAAACTTTGTTCGCACATTTTCTCTGTTAGTGTACTATCAAGAGTCAGAATGAATGTTCTGATCTCCCCATTGTACTTTGTAAGATTTGAAGGCCTTCGAGATTACATGACTTTGTAAAGTCGTCTATATAAATGGATCATCGATCATGCATGCATGATGCATATTCAAGAAATAGTGTTTCCTTTGAAATTTTAGCAGTGGACATAGAGTAACTTTTCCATTTTCTTTTCGTATTTATCCCAATTGTACGCAGTAGTAGTAGTAGATTTTTTGTACAAGGAGACAAAATTGTCAGCTAATCCTATCTTCAATCAAAACAAGGTGACTGAGATTCCTAATTGTTTATTATAAAATATAATGCACGGTGCCACCTTTTCAATGCCGTAACGCAGTAGAATGTTACTACTATAGCTTATCCGATTGCATCTTACATGTTGCAATATCATGGGAGTTCTTAGTTATCACCATAATAATTTAGACAATAACACATGCTCCACCCTTCACCTTAACATCGAATTTATATTAATAATTCAAAATACATAAAAATGTAGATCGGAATCCAGAACGGATCCAAAAAAATTTCGAGTAAACTTACCTAAAACATCTTCATACATTTAAATTTTGTAAATATTTATATATATTTCTAAAAAAAAAAGTAATTTTGTTTTAGAAAGGGGACATATACTCCGTACTCCCTTGACAGATGCACCCGTCAGCTCATTTTTCTTGGTTAAAAGGCGATGGCATACCTAGATGAACAGGAAAATGATGATAATTTGTGGTGGATAGGGCCATGGTGACAGCTCAATTGTAGTATGCGACAGAAAATGGTAGTACATTTGATTTTGATTTTTAATAAAGTAATCATGGTTAGTTTAATCATCTTGTGTGGTTACGGTGTTCGTCTTGTGAGGGGAGGAGGATACCAGAAAGAAATAATGGAGTTGGGGAAGATTAGAAAGGAAAAAGTTGAACACAATGGACCTATCTATCTGTAATAATGGAAGAGATGTGTGTATGTTTTATCATAACATGCATGCCCACTTGCTGCTGCTCTAGAGTCTACTCTTGATAATTACAAGGTGTCGGCTATGCGATATATCAAGGAGTATTTAATTATGGTATATTATACATGTCTTCAACTTCAAATTTTGGATATTTGATAATCTATTTCAGGATGAATAGAATCGCGTTGGCTAAAATGAATATTAAAAATAATTTAAAATAATAATTGATTAATATTTACAAAATTTGTAACTATGTACAATTTTGTTATATTCAACAAATATAACGAATGTTCGTAACTAAGTTTGCATATATTCGATTTATAGATGTATATTTTTTATTTAAATTATAAATTAAAAAATATTTTCAATTTGTAGGTGTACATTTTTTGTTTGAATCAATTAAATCAAAATACTTTTTTTACGTAATGATACATTTTTAAAATTGAAAACACACATTAAAATTATTTTAATCAAATTTAAATAAAAAGTGTACACTTATAAATTGAGAGTGCACAAAACTCCCTTAACTTTTTTTGTAAGTGAAGATTTATGTTAAATTTTGTATGTTTTTAAGATGCAGTAGCTTTAATCATTACCGTACGTACGAATCAATCATATATTCTTCTAAACTAGGGAATTTTTGCTATATTTGTTTCTGGTAACAGTCGATCATACCAACATCTGTTATATTGTTTTACCACTTTATTCTATTTCCGAAAACTTTGATGTTTTCTAAAGGAAATTTGTATAATATATCTTGTGGAACGAAAAGTAGGGTGTATTTATTGCGTATTGAATGTTAGGGTTTGTGAAAGCTTCGAGCTTTAATGGCTGATCTAGTGTTTCGTGACTTACTCGGTCCTCACAAGATGCCTACGTATCTTGCAAATATCAAGAATCAAGCCAAAAAACGTAGTTCTGTTTGTATGAAGTCAGATCCTTATATAGGTGTTGAGAACCCTAGAATCAGAATAGAATTAGGTGTCTTGGTGGGCAAGATACAATTTAGGCCCAATTCTAGATCCTTCCTGTTAGTCACAGAGGCATGCCTGAATACATCTAATAACAAGCCTAAGTGTGTGTAATGCTATGCATTACCTACATGACCTCTTAACTGAGGGAACCTCTAGTTGTAGAGTTTCTATTTGTTCTGTACTTGTAATAGGCATCAAATTCTAGTTGTGTTACTGTACTTATAAAGTCAAGAATAATGCTTGAAAGAAGTTCCAAGGTTCATGCCTCAAGCAAGGAGATAAAGACTGCCAAATAATCACAGTTGGGATTTGAAGAAATGAAGAATTTGCCTAAGTACCAATTCGAGAAGTACATTTGTCTATTCGAGAAGTCTAGCATTCGAGAAGTCAGAGATTCGATATCTCAGAAGACAATATTCGATATCTCTGAATACACTGTTCGATATCTCAGAGATTCGATATGTCTATTACTCTATTCGAGAACTCATGGAGTCAACAAGTCAAAGCATCATTCGAGTTCTCTAAGAGTCAACAAGTCAATGTTCTATTCGATATCTCAAGGACTAGAGAAGCTATTCGACATCTCAGGGATTCGATATGTCAAAATGCTCTATTCGATATCTCAAGGAATCCCAGAGAAAAGAGCTATTCAAGAAGTGATTCGATATGTCAATACAACACTATTCGAGAACTCAGAGTTATCGATTAAGTCAATTCGAGTTCTCGAATCAATCACTTAGCCACTTCTCGAATACATTCTTGGAGACAAAATACTGAAGAATTGTACAAGTCAGAAACCTGCAACAAGCCAAGACGCTTTATTTGACTATGTACTATAAAGCAGATTGGAAAGCCTACAAAGAAGCTTGGAGAGATAAGACAAAGGGACAAGGAGCTAAAGAAGTGGATCTGAACAGGCTTTGCAAAGTCAAATCTGTAGCCGTCTGGACTCTTACTCAAATAAGATAGACAGACAGGAAAGTATTTTGTATACCTACCTTATTTATAGTAAGTAGGTGTATCCATGTCTATAAGGATATAGCCTCACTTCCTTAGCCAAATAGAGAGTGATAAGTTTTTCAAGATACATCACAAGAAATATCTCTCTAAGAAAAACGAAGCTGAGAATACTACCATTTGTATTCACAGATTGTAGCAAAATCTTTATCTAATAAAATATTAGATTAAAGTGATATTGTGTTTTGTTTGTCTTTGTTATCTGTTCTTACATATTTTACACATTCAACACATATCTTGCTGCAAAGATTCAAGAACAAAGAAAAGTTCAAGAATCAATTCACCCCCCCCTCTGTATTCTTTTACCGTATTCAATACTCAACAAGTGGTATCAGAGCAGGCTGTTTAATCAAAACAGAAAACGATCATGAGTTCGAATACACCAAAGACTACAGGTACGGTGAAGGTCCCTAAGTTCGACAAGGAGAATTACAACCTCTGGAAAATAAAAATGCTGTTGTTCATCAAAGCTGCCAATCCTCTCTACCCTGACATCCTCAAGAATGGCCCATTTGTACCACAACAAGAAATTGCTGAATCTACAGTGGGCACAATAGTCATTCCTAGATCATATGTTGCAAAAGAGCCATCCAAATGGACGGACTCAGAGAAGGAAAAGGTTGCCCTAGACAGTCATCTCATGTTGCTGATCATAGACTCCATGGATATGTCGATGTTTGCTAATATAGCATCATGCACATCAGCCAAGGACATGTGGAACCACATCGAGGTGTTATGTGAAGGGACATAGGAGGTACGAGAAATAGGAAACAGATACTGGTCACACCGTATGAAGCTTTCATGGCACAGTGCAAAGAAAGTATTACTGATATGTTTGAGAGATTTCACAAACTGGTGATCGAGCTTCAAATGAATGGAAAGGTTTACAGCACTAAGGAATTAAACATGAAGTTTCTACAATCTGCACCAAACCATCTAGAGCAAAGGGTCTTATCTCTAAGAGAAAGAGATTTGAACAAAGTCACATATGATGTGCTCTATGGGGTTTTAAAAACTCATGAGCTTGAGTTGCTTCAGAAGAGGGCTATCCAAGCCAACCAAGGCAGAATGATAAACACATCCTGTGCCTTGATTGTCAACAAATCCGTTCAAGACCTGGAGGCATCTACAAGTCAACTGAGAATAGAAGAGATAGTAGATGATGAAGAGACTGAAGAAGAAGTGACTGAACCTGTTGATGAAAAGGAAGAAGATGAGTTTTATACTCTTGAAGAGTTGGATGCCATGGAAAACACTTCATATGCTTTTATGGCTAGAAAATTCCCAAACATCAGATTTAAGAGGAATCAGCCCTTCAAGTCTAGATCTCAAAATCATTCATTCAACAAGAGCAAGGCACCTGTGAAAGCAAACAAAAACAAATTCAAAACCAGCTATGTGGATAGGTCATCTGTGAGATGTTATAGATGTAATGACCTAGGGCATTTTGCCAGTGAATGCAAGAAGCCTAAGAAGAAGGATAAAGAGTTTCTTGAGCTTGAAGCTAAGTATGAGGCTCTGCTAAAGAAGCATGCACCAGGTAAGACCTACATAGCTGAAGGGAAGTGTTGGGATGATTCTGATAGTGATGGAGAAGAACAAGAATTCTGCAACTATGCCTTGATGGCCAACTCCAAGGAAGAACCATCTGAATCAGACTCTCAGGTACCATCCCTCACTACTATAGACATGTCTGTTTCTGAATACAAATCTATGGTTGAACAACTATCTGTTGAGATGTTTAATATTCATACTAGTATGACTGCTGCTAATGAAGAGATTGCTAAACTGTCTACTAGGAATGAACTGTTAAACAAAAGAAATGAGGAACTAGAACTAACTGCTATGCAAATAGAAAACCTTAAACATGAAATCGAATATCTAAAGAATAAGGTTCTATGTGCTAGTCAAGTTGAGAAAGCTCTTAGGGATGAACTAGCTGAAAATGAATTTAAATTGAAAACATTCAAGAATTCCTCTAGTCTATTGCAGTCCTACCATGAGAAAAATCTAGCTAGACCTATGGCTGCCATTGGACTTGATTATGACACTCTCAAGCAGAGGAAAGGCTATGCAGTCATTGAAGATGACATTGTTGTTCAAGAGGAAGTGCCTCAGGTTTTGAAAAAGGCTGAGACCCCAATATTTAAAACACCAACACTTGAGATTGATGAGGATGCCTTACTCATTAAGCAAATGTTGGATGATGAAGATAAGGCACAATCAAATGAACAACAAGCATCCTCTAAGAGTGAGAATGTCAAAACCAAAGCCAAGGAGTCAGTAGGAGGTAAACCTAGACTTGAGAAATTTGTGAAGTTTGTTTCAGCTGGGAATAATGAGTTTGAGAAGAAAGTGGCTAAAAAGAAACAAAACAAGAATGGCAAATTAGGGATTAACAAGGACAACAATTATGCTTATGTGCCAAACGCCCCTAGGAAAGTTTGTCAAAATTGTTTTAGCACTAATCATTTAACTCATGCATGCAAGAAACAATCTGGTAGTGTTGCTAAACCATTCTATGATTGCTCTGTGCCTTTAAGACATAGAGACTCTCCTTTCTGTGATAAATTTGATTGTATGCCATGTAACATGAATGTAATGACTAATTGCTTTAATTTGAGAAGACAATTCATGGAAGGTTGTATCAGTCACAATGTTCACACACACTACACAAGAACAAAGTCTTCAAGTCCTCCTAAAGTTAGGAAGGTGCCTCTATCACCTAAGTCTAAGAACCCTGATTCTGAGGCTTCTAACAGTGACAAGAAGACTAACATCAAGAAAATTGATAAGCATGCTGTTTATGATAAGACTGTTGCTAAGCCACATGGACCCAAACTTGTTTGGGTACCAAAGGAGAAGTAATACCTTTGTGTTTGCAGGGCAAAGAAAGTGAAAGAAAGGTCATGTGGATTTTGGACAGTGGATGCTCAAACCATATGACTGGTGATATGGCCCTGCTATCACAGTATGAGGAGAAGGCTGGCCCAATGGTTGCTTTTGGAGATGACAGCATTGGCAACACACTGGGATATGACAAGTTGGAAATTGGAAATGTCATCATTGAAAATGTAGCACTGGTCAAGGGACTCAAGCACAATCTACTGAGTGTTGGTCAATTTACTGACAGAGGCTTAAAAGTGAATTTTGACAAAGATGAATGTTTGATCACCCACAAAAAGACTGGTGACTTTGCTCTATCTGGAGTAAGGAAAGGAAGCCTGTTTGTAGCCAATATGAACTCTGCAAACAAGGACAAAATCTGTTGCTTTTACTCAAAAGCATCAAATGAAGATAGTTGACTGTGGCATAAGAAGCTATCACACTTGAACTTCAAAGGCATTAATTCTCTAGTCAAAAGAGAGTTAGTAAGAGGCATGCCCACACTTGAATTCTGTCAAGAAGGAGTGTGTGAGTCTTGTCAAAAGGGAAAAATGAAAAGATCAAGCCACAAGTCAAAGACAGTGACATCAATAACCAAGCCCCTACAACTAATTCATATGGACTTGCTTGGGCCTGTCAATATTATGTCACTAGGAAGGAAAAAGTATGCTCTGGTGATGGTTGATGATTTCACAAGGTATACATGGGTAGAATTTCTGGCATCAAAAGATGAGGCTCCCCAAGTAATCATTGAGCATATAAAGAAAATTGACAAGGAAGCAAAGGCCAACAATGCAAGTGTGATTGCATTAAGGAGTGATAATGGAGCAGAGTTCAGAAATGCCATGCTTGAAGCATTCTGCAAAGAAAATGGTATCTCTCAACAATTCTCAGCTCTAAGGACTCCACAACAAAATGGGTTCTAAGGAATAAGATGGATGAAAATGGTGTAGTCATAAGAAACAAAGCAAGGTTGGTTGCAAAAGGATACTCTCAACAGGAAGGCATTGACTATGATGAGATTTTTGCCCCTGTTGCCAGACTAGAGGCCATCAGAATTTTCTTGGCATTTGCTGCACATTCTAATTTCAAGGTCTATCAAATGGATGTCAAGAGTGCATTTTTGAATGGGGAGTTGGAAGAAGAAGTATATGTGCAACAGCCACCTGGCTTTGAGGATCCACAATTCCCTCACTTTGTCTACAGATTGCTTAAAGCATTGTATGGACTTAAGCAAGCTCCTAGGGCATGGTATGACACATTGTCACAATTTCTACTTGAGAATCAATTCTCTAGAGGCACACTAGATAAGACACTGTTTTACAAGAAACATGGTGATGATATTATCTTAGTTCAAATCTATGTGGATGATATCATATTTGGCTCTACAACTGAGAAGCTGTGTGAGAAATTCTCTAAGCTCATGCAGAGCAGATATGAGATGAGTATGATGGGAGAATTAACATTCTTTCTTGGGCTGCAAGTGAGTCAAAGGAAGGATGGCATTTTTATAGTCAAACCAAATACATCAAGGATCTATTGAAGAAATTTGACTTAGAAGAATGCTCACCTGCAAAGACACCCATGGCCAGTGCCACCAAGTTAGATGAAGATGGTAAGGGCAAGAAGGTAGATATCTCAATCTACAGAGGTATGGTTGGCTCTCTACTCTACCTCACTGCTAGTAGGCCAGACATCATGTTTGCAACATGCTTGTGTGCAAGGTTTCAATCAAATCCAAAGGAATCACATATGATAGCAATAAAGAGGATTTTCAAATATCAGAAGGGCACACCGAACTTGGGGTTATGGTATCCTAAGGACACAGGGTTCAATCTGGTTGGTTATTCTGATGCTGATTATGCTGGATGCAGAGTGGATAGGAAAAGCACCTCAGGTAGCTGCCAGTTTCTTGGACAAAGGTTAGTCTCTTGGTACAGCAAGAAACAACAATCTGTGTCAACTTCCACAGCTGAAGCTGAGTACATAGCTGCTGGAAGTTGTTTTGCTCAAGTGCTTTGGATCAGAAACCAACTTAGAGATTATGGACTTGTGTTGGAAAGAATTCCAATCATGTGTGACAACACAAGTGCAATCTCTATAGTTTCCAATCCTGTCAATCATTCTAGGACAAAGCACATTGACATCAGATATCACTTCATAAGGGAGCATGCAACTAATGGAACCATTGAGTTACATTATGTTCCCACAGAGAAACAACTAGCTGACATATTCACTATGCCATTAGATGAAGCCACCTTCACAAGGTTGGTTAGTGAGATTGGAATGCTGAATTCTTCAAATTCTGGCTGAGTGAATATATCAACTAGATTGTTGCAGCAGTAAATACTTACTTTATCAAATGCTCAATATTTTTAAAGTAAGTATTGGCTGGATTATGATTTATAAATATTCCACAATGCTGCATATGTTGAAAATCATACATCTTTAGCTTGAAATTTCTGTGAAATTTTGAGAGAATCACTATTTAATTTAGTAGAATATTCTTCAGTGAATATTTCTGGTAAATTTTTTAAAAGATAGTGAAAATTGAATTTTATGAGTGAAAAGTATAGTTCGATAAGTCAGACTTCTCGAATGGTTCATTGTTTTGTCATGGCTCGAGTTCTCGAATAGGCCTATCAAGAACCCTCCTGAGTTCTCGAATAGTGTCTTTTGAGAAATCGAATAGCACACTTTGAGTTCTCGAATAGAGTATTTTAGTTCTCTAATGATGGAGTTCTCAAATACTGTATTTGAGTTATCGAATCATTTGAAAAGGCTGATTTCTCGCTGACACTTAATCGCTTTTTGGATTTATATTCAAAATTTCATTTCGCTGATAAAAACATATTTTATTTAGCTTAGAATTATTTTCTGAGTTAAATAACTGCCAGCTGTGAGTTACAAACTGCTTGAGATATCGAATAAGCCTTTCTTGACTTATCGAATAGTTGTTTTATACTTCTCGAATGACTGACTTGTTGATACAAAACTTATATCTAATCGACCACTCAAGTCACTCACATATATACAATTCCACAACTGTTCAAATCATTTCATTCGATTTCTCAGGCAGCTAAAGTTCCAAAACCTCTGTAAACCCTAACGTCAAAAGCTAAATTTCTTCTTCAACCTTCATTCTCTTCTCATCTCTCTGTGTAACAATGGCAAATACCCAACTCACAATTCCTAAACACACCAATTTCATAGCAATAACTAACGATGTTGAAGCACCCAATGCAAACTTTAAGTGCTTCGTTCGATGGATGGCTGAATCATACATCAAGGATGCACTCTCAGCCAACCCAACTCTGTATCTAGATTTACTAGAACAGTTTTGGAGAACTGCTACTGTGGAGGTCGTGGCCCTAGAGAATGCAATAACTTCATACGTAATCTATTGCAAAATTCAGGACAAGGAAATCACCATCACTACTGAAAATATGAATCAAGCACTGGGGTTACAACAAGGAGTGTATGACAGTCAAGCAACTGATTAGGAATTGGAAGATTTCTTTGATTTTATCAACTACTCAGATAGAATCAAGCTTGGAAATTTAAATAGGAAGTACTTGAGGAAGGAATGGAGCTATGTCTTTGCTACTCTTCTTCAAGTCTTCACAGCAAGGAAGTCCAGCTTTGATCAAATCAGCACACCTGTTCAACAAATAGGATTTGCTCTAGCATATGGTAGAAAGATTGATGTTGGTTTGATCATAATGCAAGAATTGTATGGGAGACTTGGTAAGAACTCAGCCAAGAGAGGTAATGAAATTTTCTTCCCTCGCTTTATTCAATCTGTACTTAATTTCATAGATGTTAAATTGATTGAATTGCCTGGGTTAGACAAAAATAGAATAGGCTATCCGAAATCCATGACCAAACTCATTTTTGGTAGCTTGGAGACTAGGAATGATGTGGATGTAAGGCTCAAAATAACTCCCCTTATGGAGAGTTTATTTAGGACTTACCCCCACAACATGCCAATATGTGCCTCAAAATCTGAGTTAGCTAGGCCCAAGCAAGTAGAGCAAAATGCTAACCCAGGGCCTGCTAACCAACCCTCTCAGCCAAACACTTTACCAAACACAGAGACAACTGCATCATTGATGTGTCAAATTATACCTAACCGCAAGCGCACGGTGTCTATTGCTAGTACAGATGGCAAGCGGGTCGAATCCACAAGGAGACAAGTTCTACTAATTCCTTTTCAGTTATCGTTAATTGTTTCAAGGGTCAGACGAATATTGGAGAATATTAATTAACTAATTAAACAAGATTAACACTAATTAAACAGATGATAAACAAATTATTTAAAACCTAGGGCAATCAGGTCTACCATGCTTACACAATTGGCTCTTAAGCTAAAGCAATCAATGTGATCCTATAACTTGAGTATGTTAATCTCTTTCAAGCATTAACACTCTCGAAACATTCAACACAATTAACCACTTTTAGTAATTCAATCAATCAGGTAATTAGAGT
Source organism: Saposhnikovia divaricata (assembly GCA_036435485.1). NCBI lineage: Eukaryota > Viridiplantae > Streptophyta > Magnoliopsida > Apiales > Apiaceae > Saposhnikovia > Saposhnikovia divaricata. Next base: position 67,958,687 of record CM071598.1, read on the forward strand.
CAAGTTAATCTCTTCCAAGCATTAACGCTCTTAGAAATTCAATGATGCTTCCGCACTCAAATTCAATTCTGCTAATCGTATGTGTGCCTCTAATAAGTAAATCTCTCGATCCATACCCCTATTTGTATATAATTAATCCATGATATCGGCCGATTACACAAATTAATGATTAAAACATATCAATCAGAATTAACCATAACCAATCAAACCACTATGAAAATCATGCCAATATTAGTGCAAACATGGCTTCCCTTTAAGCCCTAGAAATAACTACTCGCTAATAATTAAATAAGTAAAACAACTAGTAAAACAAGAAAACATAATTAAACTAATAAGAACAAAGAAAAGATTAAGAGAACAAAACCTTCAAACTTCAATGTTGTCACCCAAAAGAAGAGTCATGGTGTTTCTCTACATCTCCAACTAATAATAATAATCTACTCTAAACTATATTATCTGATCTAATATTACATCCTTCATAATGTGTCCCAAGATGTGTTTATATAGCCACTAGATGTATTAGCCTCCAAGTCCTTTCCATAATAGAATTGCATTCCAAGGAAGTTGCCACAAATAGAGTTGGATTAGGAGATGGCAAGTTTCCAAGCTTGAATAGAAGTAAGAATTGCAAGTTTCCACGCTTAACACAGCCCTCTAGAATGTTCCTAGCGCCCCTAGTGTTTCCATGTTGATTAGGATTGGATTTATGGAAGTTTCCCACTTCAAATCGAATTTCTTGAAGCTGCTGGATTTTCTGGCCTGTTTATGGGCTGATCCCATTGGAATACTGATATTGGACCACTTCTGAATTGTAGATAATTCCGTTGTCTTCGCGTGAGCTGTAAGATCGTCCAAAACGGACTTGTAAAACTCAAGATATGGTCAAAACAGTAATTTTCAGGATTTTCCTCGCGCAACCTGCGCCAAGCAGTCTGTTTGTCGCGCTGTCTGCGCCCACCACGCGCAACTTGCTCTTGTAAAACCTGTTCCATGTTGTAGAAAATCTCCCAAGCTTTGCGTGGGCAGTAAGATCGCTGAAAACGGACTTCTAGAACTCCAGATATGGCCAAAACAGTGTAAACTGCGTAACCTTCCCGGAAAATCCGAATTTTAATCAATTAAATCTCCAAATTTGCTCTTTTTGCTCCAAATCCTTCCAAGTTATGAATCCTTTATTTCCTATAATAAAACAATCAAATCTATTAAATAAAAATCCAAATCAATGCAAAACACAATAAATATGAGAATAAAATCATCTAAAATATATATAAAAATATATTCTATCAATCATCCTCTCAAAAGGATGATGTTAGTAAAAAGAAGAGAAAACAGGTTGCTTCTGAACCTCTAAAAATCTTAACTGAAGCAGCCTTGGCTGTAGAATTAGGCATAGAAAGTGAGGAACCTGAGTCACCCTTACTAAGGCCAAAGAAGAAGAAGAAGTCTAAAACCACCTCTTTAGTCACCCAAATGGCTGAAGTTGTAAAATCAAGGGCAAACAGCTCACTAGATGTATCCTCTCAACAGGGTGCATCTATAGAATCAAGCATTCTCCCAAATGCACCTTGTACAGAGTCAGCACATGGGAGTGATAAGGCTGGCACAACACTGAGTGGAGAGCACATCACAATTGAAACTCCCTCTATCTCTCAGGGGGAGTTGCCAAAATCTAATCTACAACACACTTCTCTTCCAAAATCTACCACTCATATTTCTTTGGAGCCTGCAACTCAAGCAATTGAGGAGCAAGGCATTGATCATCAAGAATTCTTTTCTCTTGATGAGCCAATGGATTCAAGTGACTTGGTGTATGACACCTTGCTCACCACCCAGGTACCACATTTAGATGGTCAGGGAATGCATGCTGGGGCATCTCCTAATGACACCATCACAAACACAGAGGATTCACTAGTTTTAACTAGAGACTCTGTGCCTGTGTCAACTACTGTTGTAACTTATCCCACTTCTGTGAAGACAACAGTAGCAGAGTCTTTTCATCCGGTTACAGAAGTTGCATCTGTAACTGAGGAGTCTGGCTTGCCTAACTCTAGCTCTCACTTTTTGTCCCAATGGCTGAAGCCTGTGCAACATGACAGTGCTTCAAGATCAGGGTCTGTTCCACCACAAATGTCCATTGAAGCTCTCCAAAGCTATGTTGTGGATCAGATTCCTGAGTTTGTCAAAATAGCCCAGAACCTTGTCACCTCCAACATCTCAAATCCAGATTATGAAGCCATCCTACTATGCCATAAGGATGATGTGGAGATGCAGAAGGCCAAGATTATTGATGATGCTGAGAGAGATGGCAATGTAGATGCCTGGCTGCAAGGAAAGTATGATGTAACTCTCAGTGAAGCACTTCAATATCTTAGAGAGGAATACATCACTTCATTGGGTTCAAATGCAAAATCCCTGTCCCCTAGTGAAGTGTATGAAGCTGTCAATGATTCCTACAAAGGTTTTCTCAAGGTTGCACACTATCTTGGCAAGGGAGTCAAAACTGAAGTCAACAAGGTGAGTGACAAGACAGCCACTTCAGTAGAAGAGATCAAGAGGGCCTTTGATGCCAAATTTCCTCAACTAGACAGTGTGGTCAAAGATATCAGACACTGCAACACCACCTGCACCAAGATGGATAATAGTCTAACTCTCCTTAAAGATACAGTCACAGGTCTAGGAAGCAAATTTCAAATTCTATCTGATCAGACTACAGATGCCAATGCCATGCTTAGGACACTCTTTGCAAATCAATATGGAGACAAGCTGGTAACTGAGGTTCCTGTGCATGAGCTGTCTAGATTTGAAGTGCAGAGACTTAAAGAACAATCCCTGTCTGGCTTCAAATCTAATGCATTATTCAGTAAGGTAGATGCACTTGAAAAGGAGGTAGCTACTCTCACTCAGTCCAATGCTCATCTTACAGACAAGGTACAAACTCTAACTGAGCAGTTGAACACTCAAGCCACCACCACAGCTGATGTTCTTCTGCATCAACAATCAATGTTGTCTGCAATGATGAAGCACATGGGTCTCCCTCTACCTGAAGAATCTTCAACCCCAAAGGTCAATACTACAGCCTCTGTGCCTGACAACAAGACTAAGGGGGAGAAGAGGACATCAAGGAACTCAAATACAAAGGGGGAGAAACCACCAGTAAAGGGCATCAAAATCACTGAAGGTGCTCATCAAAGAACTTCAAAATCTCTAATTCATGTGCCTGGCAAAGGAAAAGACAAAGTTGATGAGCCTCCTACTTCTCTGCCAGTTGTCACTCTACCAACTTTGCACATCACTACTTCCAGTGGTCAAAAGCAAACTATCACAACCACAGTGGTTGCAGGGAGTATGCCATCTGATAAACCTTCACTCTCCATATCTAAAAGTGCCAAGCCTGTAGAAGTGAAGGTGGTCACTGAGGCCAAGCTACAAGAAATTGCAAACTCAAATGTTTATCATGATGATGCATTCTTGGAGTTTCTGAAAGTCTCAAGAGAACAGGCTGGTGACACTCAATTGTATCTAAGGAGCTTGAAGGATAAGATCGATTACTTTACTGTGGTACCTAGAAAAGTTAATAGCTCATGGCTCAAGGAAGTAATGATGGTAGCAAAATCAAGAATCTGGCATCTAACCTACAAAACTCTACATACCTTGAAACATTCAGAGATAGATGCACTGATAGAGCTCATAGAGAAGAGGAATGTAAATGAAAATAATAAGAGTCTGTATGATGACTTGAGGAATGGCCAACCTTCAAGGCTACCAGAAGTGATTAAGAAGCCATGGACCATCATCTATCAGTCTGGCACCAGAATTGAAGAGATTAAACAATTGGTCATTCCCAATGATCTCACTTCTCGAAATCACAGACTCATTATTGCCATCATTGATCTACTGCAAAAGAAGAAGGGGACAAGTACTGGTGAAGAGATAGAGGCACTGCACATTCTCAGATCATACATTGCAACTGGTATAATTCCAGAAATGGCCAAGCCAAGGAGAAATAAGGATGATGAAGATGAAGACAAGAGTGATGGGAGAAGAAGTCATCACAGGAGTAATAAGGGGGATGAGGATAAGAAGAAGAAGAAAGACAGCAAGGATAAGAAGGATGATGACCAAGGCAAAGTCTATGAGAGGAAGAATGGAAAACAGCAAGCCTTAGGCATTGCTAGCAGTAATCTCACCACAACACAAGACTCTAAGTCTAGGGTGAATGCTGTTAGTAATGACCTACCAAAATCTAATCCCATGGCTTCTGCAACTGTTTTACCACCTCAAGAAGAGAAGAAGATTCAAGTCAAGAAACCATCTGTACATTTCAAAAAGCATACTGCTAATGGAATACTACAATGGTCCACAAACAAAGGCCACATGCTAATGCCAGGCAACCATGTCAAAAGGATCAAATTCAAACAAGCTGCAAGGAAACCAAAGCTATCCAAGTCAAGGACTCTGACAATCTATCCAGGCTTAAAACTCCAACCACTAGATGAAGATTTTGATGAATACCAACTGCAATTCTTACAAGCTCAAAGAATCTATCATGTTGCCATTGTTGATAACTGCCTTGAGATCAAATATACTGATGGAAGAGAGGAGAAATTCAAACAAGGAGGATGTCAACACTGGGGCAAACTACATGACATAGAAAGAATTATTGCATTGTTGAGCTCAGAAGATAAAGTGGAAAGAGTATGGAAGTTGGAGCTAATTGATTTTGTGAAGATGAAGAGAGATCATAAGGAGAAAATCAGAAAAGAGTGTCTTGAGAAATGGCTAGCAAGGGAGAAAGAAATTGAGAGACTGGAGATTGAAGCAGAAAAGCTAAGGGCAAAGGGATTGTGTAGAGTTCAGTTTAACCCCTATGTGGTGAAGTATAGGAGGAGAAATGGGAATCAGATCCACATCAGAATGAATCTAATCAACCAATATCCTACAAGCATTCTGAATTCAGTACTTGAAGATTTCAAAGACTCAATTTTGCTTGAGGAACTGGATGCTATGACAGAAATATTAAAAGTTATGGATGAGCATACAAGGAAGGAGAAAGAAAGAAGACAGAAAGCATATGATGATTTGCAATCCAAAGCTATGGAAAGGGAAACAAATGACAATGGCTAGTACTTCATCATAGGCTGTAAGATTACTCACCCTGTAGTTCTATCCACATTGCTAATCAAAATTCATACATGTACTGTCAAGTTTTATCTTTTTGTATGTTAGGCTTGTTATCAGACATGAAATTGTGACTAAGGGTCTTACTCACAATTTGGGGGAGATTGTTAGTCACAGAGGCATGCCTGAATACATCTATAACAAGCCTAAGTGTGTGTAATGTTATGCATTACCTACATGACCTCTTAAATGAGGGAACCTCTAGTTGTAGAGTTTCTATTTGTTCTGTACTTGTAATAGGCATCAAATTCTAGTTGTGTTACTGTACTTATAAAGTCAAGAATAATGCTTGAAAGAAGTTCCAAGGTTCATGCCTCAAGCAAGGAGATAAAGACTGCCAAATAATCACAGTTGGGATTTGAAGAAATGAAGAATTTGCCTAAGTACCAATTCGAGAAGTACATTTGTCTATTCGAGAAGTCTAGCATTCGAGAAGTCAGAGATTCGATATCTCAGAAGACACTATTCGATATCTCTGAATACACTGTTCGATATCTCAGAGATTCGATATGTCTATTACTCTATTCGAGAACTCATGGAGTCAACAAGTCAAAGCATCATTCGAGTTCTCTAAGAGTCAACAAGTCAATGTTCTATTCGATATCTCAAGGACTAGAGAAGCTATTCGACATCTCTGGGATTCGATATGTCAAAATGCTCTATTCGATATCTCAAGGAATCCCAGAGAAAAGAGCTATTCGAGAAGTTATTCGATATGTCAATACAACACTATTCGAGAACTCAGAGTTATCGATTAAGTCAATTCGAGTTCTCGAATCAATCACTTAGCCACTTCTCGAATACATTCTTGGAGACAAAATACTGAAGAATTGTACAAGTCAGAAACCTGCAACAAGCCAAGACGCTTTATTTGACTATGTACTATAAAGCAGATTGGAAAGCCTACAAAGAAGCTTGGAGAGATAAGACAAAGGGACAAGGAGCTAAAGAAGTGGATCTGAACAGGCTTTGCAAAGTCAAATCTGTAGCCGTTTGGACTCTTACTCAAATAAGATAGACAGACTGGAAAGTATTTTGTATACCTACCTTATTTGTAGTAAGTAGGTGTATCCATGTCTATAAGGATACAGCCTCACTTCCTTAGCCAAATAGAGAGTGATAAGTTTTTCAAGATACATCACAAGAAATATCTCTCTAAGAAAAACGAAGCTGAGAATACTACCATTTGTATTCACAGATTGTAGCAAAATCTTTATCTAATAAAATATTAGATTAAAGTGATATTGTGTTGTGTTTGTCTTTGTTATCTGTTCTTACATATTTTACACATTCAACACATATCTTGCTGCAAAGATTCAAGAACAAAGAAAAGTTCAAGAATCCATTCACCCCCCCTCTGTATTCTTTTACCGTATTCAATACTCAACACTTCCGGATGGAAGGTGGATAAGTATTGAATTTGTATGTCTTGGAGGTTACTCCAAAGATGCTTTGACTCCTTTTTGGAGTCAATAACGGAGTCTTTTATTTGGATGATTTAACAGCTGCGAAATTATCATTTAATTAGGGTTTCAGGCCTCATTAATGGGCTTTGACCCTAGTCCATCCTTAGTTCATTTAATGTGTCATTAAATATATTTCTAGGGCCTACTTTCAGCCCATATCATTTGCCCCCCAACTTATAAGAAAGCTGAACAGGTTTTCATTGATGTTTAAAGGTTTATGTACACTAGTGTTTCACCGATATCGTTTTGAATGCAAAGTGTGGAGCGACCTACACATTTACGACGACTTGCCTTATTCGAGGCTAATCAACAATTTCCATGTCTCATAGAAAACTTATTTTATAATTTTCTTGCATGTTTTGGGATTTTTCTTAGTGTCCACAAGCATTTTCTTTATTTTTGATAAATTTTATCAAAAATATTGTGGGATAACTGACTTTTGGAAACAATTTTCTGAAAAAAGAAGCTCACATAATACAACATCTTTCGACCAGGATTCCTGGTCGAATTTCGATCAGGATCCTGGTCGACTTATCTCAAAAACATCATTCTGATCGAAGCCTTTTCGACCAGGATTCCTGATCGAATTTCGACCAGGATCCTGGTCGACTTAAGTCATTTTTTCCATCCTGCTCGAAGACCTTTCGACCAGGATTCCTGATCGAATTTCGATCAGGATCCTGGTCGACTTAAGTTTTTCCATCCTGCTCGAAGACCTTTCGACCAGGATTCCTGATCGAATTTCGATCAAGATCCTGGTCGACTTAAGTCGTTTTTTCCATCCTGTTTGAAGACCTTTCGACCAGGATTCCTGATCGAATTTCGATCAGGATCCTGGTCGACTTTTTCTTGGGTTTTCTTCGAAAGCCCTATATTTTTCAATGGGCCTGTAAGTTGGGCTTGAATATTCTCTTGGGCCTGTATTATGAATTTTTACTGGGCTTTTGGACCAATGAATCCTGGTCGAAAATCGATCAGGATTCTGGTCGACTTAAATGCCTTTTTGCCACTCTGGTCGAAGTCATTTCGAGCAAGATTCCTGATCGAATTTCGATTAGGATCCTGGTCGACTTAAGCCATTTTTAATGTTTTGGTCGACGCTATTTCGATTGGGATTTCTAATCGAATTTCGATTAAAATCCTGATCGAAAATCTTTTGTACTTTTTGGGCACAGTAAGCCTACTGGGCTTTATTGGGCCTTATTGGGCCTCGTAACCATTTATATAAATATTCATATTTTTTTTCGGAATTTCTAGGATTATTCTAGGATATTCTAGAACCTTCCTTCTCTTCAATTTAATGTTACTTGATGTTACGTCCCTTATTGACTTAACTCCTTTGCAGGCTAACGTCCACTTTTAGGGCATGGTTCATCAGGCTAAGTCCTGGAAAAACCAGTCCAAGGCTCACGAGACTAAATATCAAAAGGAGAAAATACGCAGCAAGGAGCTTGAGGACAAGCTGAAGGGGAAAGAGGAGGAGTTGGCATCTGCCCACGCAGAGTTAGTGGACTTGAGGTCTAAGAAGGAGGACCTCATTGATGCTTACATGGACTCAACGGATTTTCAGATTTTGATGGAGAGGCACAATGAAGTTCTTTACCCCGTCCAGTATACTGATGGCTGGAACGAGGCTTTGGAGGCGATGCTTAAAAAGCATCCTGGTTTGTTTGTTGTTGAGGATTTCCCGAGTCCACATCCTCCTATTACCCTTCCTACTGGGGAAGAAGAGGGTGAGGACGAGGATGATGTTCTAGGTGAGGGGGGAGGATTCTTGATCCCGAGGCTACTCCTCTCCGAGGGGACTCCGACACCACCAAGACCTCTCCTTCTCGTTCTGCAGGGGGTTCCAAGACCCAGAGAAATGAGGAGGAGTCAGCTTCGTCCCAGGCCCCTTAGGTTATTTTTGTTGTCCTGCATGGCATGTGTTTTTGTAACAATTTATTTTGTAACTTAAAACCTATGCCTTTGGGCTTTTGTTTATTTATTTCCTGGACTTTCTTGTTTTTCCTTCGTTTTGTCTTTTGTATTTTGGCTTACTTTAGCTAGCAATTTTAAGCATGCTTTGACACATAATAGACAAAGAATAGTAACCAGGAGAGGAGAAAACCAAATTGCAATAAAACTAGAAATGGGTCTAGCCCTTACATAATACTCTACTTCCTACTCAGAGTTGAAAAACTCCAGAATGGTTTCGTCGACCTTATTTCTACTCTTCTAATAGATATGACCTATATCCTACTTAGGATAATCAAACATAATAGATTTTGAGGTTCGAGGCATGCCAAGTACGAGGCACCTCGTTTCCTTCCAAAGTCTCCAACTTGTACGATCCTCGTCCTAGTGTGATTTTGACCCGATACAGGTCTTCGCAATTTGGAGCCAGCTTCCCCTTCTGTCCAACTCCGGATGCTTCAATCTTTCTAAGTACTAGGTCCCCCTGATGGAAGAACCTTTCTTTCACCCTTAGGTTATAGTAGAAGGATGCTTTCTTCTGATGTTCAGTATTTCTAGCATGGGCTTCATCCCTTACCTCATCAATAAGATCGAGGGCTAGTCTCATTCCTTCCTCATTGGTGTCTGGTTCGAAGGCTTCCACTCGTGGAGATGCATGCATAATTTCCACGGGTACCACAGCTTCAGCCCCGTAAGCTAACATGAATGGAGTTGCTCCAGTAGTCACCTTGCATGTGGTTCGGTATGCCTAGAGTATGGGTAGTAACTCATCCACCCAAGTGTTTCTGGAGCGTTCCACCCTTTTCTTAAGTCCATCTAGGATGACTCGATTGGCAACCTCAGCTTGGCCATTTTCTTGAGGATGGGCAACCGAGGTAAACCGAAGCTCAATCCCGTTCTCATCACAATAATCCTTAAACTCTTTGTTGTTAAATTGTAGTCCATTGTCTGTAACCAGGATTCGTGGTATTCCATACCTACACATGACGTTTTCCCAAAAAAACTGCATAACTTGCTTAGTTGTGATTTTAGCCAAAGGTTTGGCCTCAATCCACTTTGTGAAGTAATCAATAGCCACAACCAGGAACTTCCTTTGAGCAGTGGCCATAGGAAAGGGCCCAAGTATGTCCATTCCCCACATAGCAAAGGGAATGGGAGAGCTAACAGATGTCAACATCTCTGGTGGTTGCCTAACCAATGGTGCATGTTTCTGGCACCGATCACACCTTTTCACGTGCTCTTTGGCATCAGCCATCATTTCAGGCCAATAGAAACCGAGTCTGACTATCTTGTGAGCTAGGGCCCTGCCCCCCAAGTGTTGTCCACAAATCCCCTCATGGACCTCCTCAATAGCTGATTTGGACTCTTCAGGTCTCAAACACTTCAGATACGGAATCACAAAAGACTTCTTGTAGAGTATCCCTTCAATCAGAATATACCTCAATGCTCTCACAGATAACTTTCGTGCCTCCATGGCATTGGTCGGGAGCCAACCGGTCTCGAGATGTGCTTTTATTCCAACATTCCCTTACTCCGATAGGTGCAACCAACTTCGAATCAATGGTAGGGGTTCCCAGAACTTGGAAGTAAACACTTCCCGAATAATTCTCTATCTCGGAGGAGGCAAACTTGGATAAGGCATCAGCCTTGGTGTTTTTCTCCCTTGGAATGTGCTCAATGTAGCACTCATCAAATTGAGTCATTATTGCTTTCACAAGCCTTAAGTATTTAGCCATGGTTTCATCCCTTGCCTCAAACTCTCCATTGACTTGGGCCACAACTAGCCTTGAATCTCCACAAACTTTAAGGTTTTTGACCCTTAGGACTCCTGCTAAGCCAAGTCCAGCTATCAGAGCTTCCTATTCTGCCTCATTATTGGTTGTTGGAAAGTCCAACTTCAGGGCGTATTCAATCATAAATCCATTGGGACTTTGTAAGACAAGACCTGCACCACTTGTTTTTGTTTTTGATGCCCCATCAAAATAGAGCATCCAGAATTCCTTCTCCTCAATCATGGGTTCCTTGTCTTCCTTATTGCCTTCCTGAGGTATCTCCTGCCGCCCGACTTCTTGGTTGTCAATGGTGTATTCAACCACGAAGTCAGCAAGTGCCTGAGCTTTGATGGTCGTCCTTGGCTTGTACTTAATATAGAATTCTCCCAACTCAATTGCCCACTTGATGAGCCTACCACTGGCTTTAGGGCTGTGCAAAATATTCCTCAATGGTTGTCCTGTAAGGACCTCAATCTTATGTGCCTGAAAATAGGGCCGTAGTTTCCTAGAGGTAGTTACCAATGCTAAGGAAAATTTCTCAATAGTGGAGTAGTTCAACTCTGCTCCGTGTAAAACTTTGCTCACATAGTATACGGGTTTCTGAACCTTGTTTTCCTCTTTTACCAGCACCACACTCGCTGCTTGACCTGAAATTGCCAAGTAAAGATAGAGGATTTCTCCCACACTTGGCTTGGCCAACAGCGAGGCTTCAGCCATATACTTCTTCACCTGTTCAAAGGCCTCTTGGATTTCTTCTGTCCATTCGAAGTTTTTTACTTTCTTTAGTGTTTTGAAAAATGGCAAACACTTATCCCTGGATTTAGAGACGAACCTACCTAACGCAGCAATCCTCCCAGTTAGTTTCTGTACGTCCCATATGGAATGTGGTGATTTCATATCTAAGATAGCTTTAATCTTGTCAGGGTTAGCCTCGATACCTCGTTTCGAGACCATAAGACCCAAGAACTTCCCTGACCCAACACCAAAAGCGCACTTGGCGGGGTTCAACATCATCTTGTGGTGTCTTAAAACTTCAAATGCCTCTCGTAGGTGCTCAATGTGATCTGCATTGTGCAGGCTCTTTACCAACATGTCATCCACGTAAACTTCCATAGTCTTTCCAATGAGATGAGCAAAAATCTTGTTTACCAACCTTTGATAGGTAGCTCCTGCATTTTTTAGTCCAAAAGCCATGACCAGGTAACAATACACACCAAAGTCAGTGATGAATGCTACCTTAGGAATATCATCCTTGTGCATCTTGATTTGATTGTAGCCACTAAATCCATCCATGAAACTCAACATCTCGTGCCCAGCCGTGGCATCTATTAATGTATCGATCCTTGGCAAGGGAAAACAGTCCTTTGGGCATGCATCGTTCAGATCAGTGAAATCTATACACATCCTCCACTTTCCATTTGCCTTCTTGACCATTACTGGATTGGCCAACCATTCTGGGAACTGAATTTCCTCAATGAAGCCTGCCTCTAGGAGTTTGTCAACTTCCTATTTTATGGCTTCTTGCCTCTCAGGTGCAAAATTCCTCTTCTTTTGCTTCACCGCCTTCCGGTCTGGATCCACATTCAAGTTGTGCGTTATCAATTAGGGATCTATCCCTGGCATATCAGCTGCTATCCACGCAAAGACGTCACTATTGTCTTGCAAGAAGGTGATCAACCTGCTTTTCAAGGGGTCTTTCAAAGATGCCCCGATGTAAGTAACCTTCTCAGAATCTCCCAACTCCAAAGGTATGGGAACCAAGTCCTCTGCTGGTTTTCCTCTCCGCTCTTCATTCTCTCGAACATCTATATCCTCGATTGGGAGGACCTGCCCCCCGGTTCCATCCGGCCTCAGTGCGGCCACATAACAACTCCTTGCCATCTTTTGATTCCCTTTATCTTCTCCTACTCCATTTTTGGTTGGGAACTAAACCTTTAAATGATAGGTAGAGGCAACCGCCTTAAAAGCATGTAGTCCCGTCCTACCTAGGATAACATTGTATGTGGATGTAGCTTTGATAACTGTTAACACTAAAATCACGCAAGCGTACGTGGTCACAAGTAATATATGAATAAGTCAAGTTCGTTCCCACAGAGATCTGGTTTTGGTTTTAATTCAGTTATTGTACCTATGCAACAATGTATGGTTATTACTCACTGCTAAGACAAATAACAAATTTGAGTTTTAATTAACTAAACTAACTAAGATGCAAATTATCAACTAAGAATTAACTAACTAACGATAATTAAAATCGAATTACTTACGCAATATGAACCATGGAATCCTAACTTCAATACAAACTTCCTTTAGAGATCATGCCCTTTTATCAATACATGTGGTGGTTACGATAACTAATCGGACAACACGAAATAAGTATACGTTACCTTTCAGTACACGCACACCAATCTACACAATATCCACATAAGATAGAAATCATGCAGGCACCAATTATGCTTAGACCCTATATGTCTATAGAATTTGAAAACATAATGGTTTAAGATCAACTGTCCATAAGATTACATAAGGTAGTATGAGACGGTTAGAAACACACCACAAACATGAATAACATTCATGGACTTATGCTAGCATGGCAAGTTCTAAATCTAAAGATCCACTGTCGCTTCACTAAAGATTAACAAGATAGATGTTAGCTATGCATCTACATGAATTAAATACAACCCTGCAAGGATATCGCAAATTCACCACACATATATCAAGTTAAGCAATCAACATCTAAATTCCATAAGTAAATCCGTTAGAATCCCATGACAACGATTAGTTCATAATCGAACCTCTCGTCATCATGGGATCTGATGAAACCATGATAAAAACAAAGTATGAAAAGATACAAATAAAACTAAGTAATTGATATGTAATGGTGTGTGTTTTTTCTGTCCCCCAAGATGTGTATTTATAGCCCCAAGTGTCCTCTTCTCCAAGTAATTGCCTTCTTTGAGTGGAATTGAAGATTGGCAAATTCCATCTTTGAATGAAATAGAATTGCAAATTCCATGTATAAGTCTGATTCTGGAAGTTTCTGACCGTTCATGTGATTCCATAATGATTAGAATTAGCAAACAAAGCAATTTCCTTCTCAAAATCGGTTTCCAGCAGCATTCTGTCCGAGTCTGGCGGTGGCAGGCGTGGCCGCGCTCCATTTTAGTGCAAATCAAGCGCGCCCGCGCTCTCCAAAATCCTCTCAGCAATTCTACCAGCGCGGCCGCGCTCCAAAACAGTGCAAATCCGGCGCGTCCGCGCTCTGCATTCTGCCAGAAATATTTTTATGCTCTAGAACATTCTCCAAGCTTCGCGTGGACAGCTTACGGGCCTCAAACGGACTTGTAGAACTCCAGATATGGCCAAAACAAAGTAGACTGCGCAACCTACCGGCAAATCCGAATTTCCCACAATTTGCTCATTTCTCTTCCGTTTTCTCTTCCGATTCTTTTGCCACTTCCCGTTCTTCAATTCTTGAATTATGAATCCTCATGGTAGCCTAGGGAAATTCACCATCCTTCATTCCAAAGCTCAATTTAAACTCCAAGACCAACGAAAATCAACAATCATAGCTGGCATTTTGCTAACCTGCACAGCTACACAAAACATATTAAAACACACAAATACTTGAGATACAAGCGATCAATTTAAGCCAAAATGAAGCGATCCAAGTGGATAAAAATCCACTTATCACACCCCCAAACTTAAACCGATGCTTGTCCTCAAGCATAAACATAAAAATCTATCTACACTAACTAGTACCACTTCCGTAGGTGATCACGGTTGCATTTGGCATATGCAACAAGCCCTTTAAACCCCTAGGCAGCCCTAGTGGACGAGTAAGGTCTCGTGAGGGCCTATAGTGAATGTACCCACAAAATCCAACTGACACAAACGACACAAACAATGCAATGCATGAATGCAACTAATATGAAAATGCAACAATCCCCTTCAAACTAACCAAAACCAACTAGCAAGCAAATATCTTAGAAAATTCAACTAAATTCAAATAGAGCTCGACCAAGTTCCCGTATACTAACAATACATGAACAGAAACGTGTGTGTGTGTGCAATGCTCATCAGAAATACTCCCAAAACTAGGTCAAAAATCATACATGCTCTTCGTCAAGACAATCACAGGTTTATAAATAGAATAGACTGTAGACACTTCATAACCTAGGAACACCTCCATCCTTATCCAAGGTAGACAGAAATTCATGCTTTATTACTAACTACTACGACACATATATACAAGCATGCTTATTTAACCGTGCAATGGATGAGACCCCGAAAGGCTTATACAATAATACCCATGTAGCGAGCGTTAGGTTAGTGGATCCCAGACTAATAAAAGCCTTAGGTCACTAGGCACAAAGTCCCCACGAACTTAATTGCTCGAGTATTAAAGAGCTCACCCTGGTTAATTTTGCATAAAACAATTCACATAACTTTTTTTTTCTTTTTTTCTTTTTTTTTCTGCTTTTCTTTTTCTCTTTTTTTTTCCTATGCAATCTGGAATGAGAATTCTCAATTCCAACCCTAGACTACTCATATAAATATGAGCCGGCTACTAGCCATTTGACGCCTAGCCATTATTGACAATTATTTACAATTAAGCATGAAATCCCTGTTTTCCCCCAAACTTAGACTTAAGTGTTCCTACGCTATCAATGGAATAACGAAAATTCTAAATATAATCAAGTGCTTAAATCTCTAAACATCCAAACAAGCATAACCTCAACCTAGCCCAAAAGCAACCTAATGAGACTGTGTAAAAATTTTGTTTCTGAAACATGCAAGTCAATTTCATAAGAACTATAAATCAACCCTCTATTCATCATTACCACACTCAATTAGATACCTACCTACCAATCAGAATTAGCTCGTTCTAAGGGATCATGAAATATGCATGCCATGAAATGCAACTAACATGAACTCACATGGTATATAAAAAAAACAAAATAACAGAATGTCCTACATGAAACACACATAAATAAGACGAACAATAACATGCATGAATTATACTAATATGCAAAATATGATTCTATATGAACACAATGACACACCAAAATTATAACTATACACTACTTATCCCTCAAACCACCCCCAAACTTAAAATATTCAATGCCCTCATTGAATGGAAGTAAATACGAGGGAAAGTAGAAAACATACCTTGGGTTGCCTCCCAAGAAGCGCTTCTTTAACGTCAATAGCTTGACGTTACTTCCAAGCCTCCATTAAGGATGGTAATAGTTTGCCTGGTCATCTCTTCGTGAAACTTCATTGTCATCACGGCGGCACACTTTCTGCCCCTTATCCTCTCTTGGGCTATTCGTGTAACAACTATGTCCTATTCCAATACCTTCATCGGTTGACCCAAAATCTGTCAATTTGTAGAACAACACACACTCGCGGGCTTCGGTTGAATATAATGGAGGAGGGTAAATGTAAGTTGCTGAAGCCTTTGGTTCCTCAAAGAGAACTTCCTCCATTGGCTCTAATGTGCTACCTCCATCTTCACACTTTGAGTCAAGTAGAAGACCTGCATCTTTCCCATGTTCTTCGGCCTCTTGGTACGCACATACCAATTTTTGAAATTTGTGCAGCTCATCAGTGTCTGTCCCAAATAGTGCCCTTTCCAAATCATCCACCATCCTAACATGATCAAATTCCTCACATGGCTTGCGAATGCTCACCTCACCTTGGAATTTGTCTTTCTCAATTAAGCATGCAGCACCTTGCTCCAAGTCACAGTTACTTTCTGGAATTGCCTCTTGTATGAATTGTTGTTTCTCTTGTTTCACAGCACTCACAGCTCGAGCAACTAGAATCTCCAAAGATTTGATAGACTTCTCACTACTCTTTACAAGCATCCTAAGCTCCTCCATAGTAGGAACCTCATCTGACTGAAAAGTAGGAGTAGGTTGCTGATGTTGAAACTCTTCACTTCCAAAGAAATATGTCATATCTGGAACATCTTGCTGGTACTGTTGAGGATGGTATGGAAAATATGGTTGTTCCTCAGAAGTGACATATGGATCAACTTCTTCGTAGTAACAATATTGTGAGGGATCATGAACGCCCAAACATTGCTCACATTGATAAGGCATGGATGTCCTCGAACATGCCCACCATGGCAACTCCTCACATGCCATCTTCAAACACTCAAGTACCTGAAACACACCGAACTAAACAAGATAGGTAAGAAAAATCTGAGTCAGTGAACTCTAACGACCACTATTGACAAGCACACAAGCGTACGTGGTCACAAGTAATATATGAATAAGTCAAGTTCGTTCCCACAGAGATCTGGTTTTTTTTTTAATTCAGTTATTGTACCTATGCAACAATGTATGGTTATTACTCACTGCTAAGACAAATAACAAATTTGAGTTTTAATTAACTAAACTAACTAAGATGCAAATTATCAACTAAGAATTAACTAACTAACGATAATTAAAATCGAATTACTTACGCAATATGAACCATGGAATCCTAACTTCAATACAAACTTCCTTTAGAGATCATGCCCTTTTATCAATACATGTGGTGGTTACGATAACTAATCGGACAACACGAAATAAGTATACGTTACCTTTCAGTACACGCACACCAATCTACACAATATCCACATAAGATAGAAATCATGCAGGCACCAATTATGCTTAGACCCTATATGTCTATAGAATTTGAAAACATAATGGTTGAAGATCAAGTGTCCATAAGATTACATAAGGTAGTATGAGACGGTTAGAAACACACCACAAACATGAATAACATTCATGGACTTATGCTAGCATGGCAAGTTCTAAATCTAAAGATCCACTGTCGCTTCACTAAAGATTAACAAGATAGATGTTAGCTATGCATCTATATGAATTAAATACAACCCTGCAAGGATATCGCAAATTCACCACACATATATCAAGTTAAGCAATCAACATCTAAATTCCATAAGTAAATCCGTTAGAATCCCATGACAACGATTAGTTCATAATCGAACCTCTCGTCATCATGGGATCTGATGAAACCATGATAAAAACAAAGTATGAAAAGATACAAATAAAACTAAGTAATTGATATGTAATGGTGTGTGTTTTTTCTGTCCCCCAAGATGTGTATTTATAGCCCCAAGTGTCCTCTTCTCCAAGTAATTGCCTTCTTTGAGTTGGAATAAAAGATTGGCAAATTCCATCTTTGAATGAAATAGAATTGCAAATTCCATGTATAAGTCTGATTCTGGAAGTTTCTGACCGTTCATGTGATTCCATAATGATTAGAATTAGCAAACAAAGCAATTTCCTTCTCAAAATTGGTTTCCAGCAGCATTCTATCCGAGTCTGGCGGTGGCAGGCGCGGCCGCGCTCCATTTTAGTGCAAATCAGGCGCGCCCGCGCTCTCCAAAATCCTCTCAGCAATTCTACCAGCGCGGCCGCGCTCCAAAACAGTGCAAATCCGGCGCGCCCGCGCTCTGCATTCTGCCAGAAATATTTTTATGCTCTAGAACATTCTCCAAGCTTCGCGTGGACAGCTTACGGGCCTCAAACGGACTTGTAGAACTCCGAATTTCCCACAATTTGCTCATTTCTCTTCCGTTTTCTCTTCCGATTCTTTTGCCACTTCCCGTTCTTCAATTCTTGAATTATGAATCCTCATGGTAGCCTAGGGAAATTCACCATCCTTCATTCCAAAGCTCAATTTAAACTCCAAGACCAACGAAAATCAACAATCATAGCTGGCATTTTGCTAACCTGCACAGCTACACAAAACATATTAAAACACACAAATACTTGAGATACAAGCGATCAATTTAAGCCAAAATGAAGCGATCCAAGTGGATATAAATCCACTTATCAATAACCAAGAAATTTAACATCTGAGTAGCCTCCTGTGGCTCCTGCCCTATAGTCATGGGTAGCTGAATTGTCCCCTCAACTTTTGACTCCACTCCGTTGAACCCATATATGGGCATGTTTGATGGTGTCAACTGAGACTCAGCATATCCCATCTTCAAGAAGGCATCATGAAACAGAATGTCCACCGATGCTCCATTGTCAATCAAGACTCTCTTCACTTGGGAGTTGCCAATCACAGGTGAGATAACCAGTGGGTCATCATGGGGAAACTTCACCCCTTCAAGGTCCGAATCATCGAATCCAATTGAGACTTTCGTCTTTGCACGCTTCGGGGCTTCCCCTACGATGTGCAGCACCTCTCATGCATACGCCTTTCTGGAATTTCTACTTGTCCCGTTCGCTGTTGGGCCACCAAAGATCATGTTGATCACTGGCCCTCGGGGCTGCTGATTGCGGTTACGATCCTCATCTTTCCTATCATAATCCCGCCTTGGGTTTCTCCGATCCCCATCTTTGCAAAATTTATTCAATTTTCCCCTACGGATCAAGAACTCAATCTCATCTTTCAATTGTCTACAATCATCGGTATCATGTCCCACATCTTTGTGGAATCGGCAGTACTGATTCTTGTTTCTTTTCTCAGGATCAGTCCTTAGTGGCTTCGGCCATCTCACGTCCCTGTCCTTTTCTATCTCCATCAGGATTTGGCTTCCTGGGGCATTCAACCTTGAGTATTCAGTAAATCTCTGTCCCGGATTTCCCTTTCTAGGAGCCGAGTCTGAATCCTTGCCCGTACGCGGGTACTTATCCTTGGTATCATATTCCTGATCCGTCTTCCTCTTCCTTGAATCATTGTTACTCCCTCCATTACCTGTTGTGGCCTATTTTTTCATACTATCCTCGGCTTTGATATACTTATCAGCCCTCCGTTGTAACTCAGCCATGTTCTCAGGAGGATGTTTTGCCAATGACCTCTTAAAGAAGAGGTCAGTGGTTCCATGTTCCAGGGCTACCATAGCCACGTTATTCTCCAAATTAGTGATATTCAATGTTTCTTTAGTGAACCGCTTGAGGTAGTCTCTCAGATTCTCATTCTTTCCTTGCACCACATACATAAGAGATGCAGAACTTTTCTCATGAACCCTTCCACTGATGAATTGGCTAACGAAAGCGGCACTCAATTCCTTAAAAGAACCGATTGAATTTGGGGGTAGACGACTATACCAACGTTATGCCATACCCGACAGGGTTTGAGGGAACGCCCTACATTTCAGGGCATCACTTGCCGGTTGCAATAGCAGCGCGTTTGAGAACGTCCTTACATGATTAGCGGGATATCCCGTTCAATCGTAAGCCTTTATAGTAGGCATCTTGAACTTCCGTGATAAGTGCGCACTCATCACCTCCTCGGTGAATGGGGGCGTGGGATCGTCAGGGTCTCCCAGCGGCATCAAATCCTTAGGGTCTTCCCTGGGAGTTTCAACCCTTGTTGATCTTCCAGTTGGGGTATCTACCGTTCTTTGTCTTCTCGAAGATTTCTCCAAGTCGATTAGGGGAATCTCCCTTGAAGCCGGAGGGGGTCGATTCTGATTTTTCCTAGCTTGCTCTCTTGCCATGTCGTCCTTCAGCCGTAGGATCTCGGCCTCGTGTGCCTTGATTCTCTCGGTAAGTGTCTGAGGGGGTCCATCATGGATTCTTTAGCGAGCCTGTCCTATAGGCTCCTTGCTCGAACGTCGCCTCCTCGGGGCTTCATCCCTATCTTCCTCCGAGGATGAGTCATCAGAATACGAGCCTGAGTAGTCGTAGTATTGCTGGCCTTGATTGGGTCCTAAACCTCTGATGTAAGGTGGATTGTACGGCTCGTGTATCTGGAGGGCGTGACCACTTGGTCCGGCTTGATACGGGGGATAGTTGGGCAAGTCATACACCGGGTTCGTGCTTGCGGGGATCAAGGTCATAGAGATCTGAGCGATGGGTGGAGCGGATTGTCCTCCGAGAGGGGCGACCACCATCTGAAGGGGATTCGTCCCTTGGGTGGTGGGATTCGTCACTAAGGGTAACGACCCATGAGTTTGCGTTTCGATTCCTTGAGGTTGAGTGGTTAGTGTCTGAGAATCCGTCCCTGGGGGTACCTGTTCCCCAATCGGGGGTGCGGTGGTGCTGGTAATGGTTTCAGAAAGTGTTGGTGTTCTCCGGGTGGTAACCATGGTTGATATCCGCGTCCCACAGACGGCACCAAATACTGTTGAACGAAAAGTAGGGTGTATTTATTACGTATTGAATGCTAGGGTTTGTGGAAGCTTCGAGCTTTAATGGCTGATCTAGTGTTTCGTGACTTACTCGGTCCTCACAAGATGCCTACGTATCTTGCAAATATCAAGAATCAAGTCAAAAAATGTAGTTCTGTTTGTATGGAGTCAGATCCTTATATTGGTGTTGAGAACCCTAGAATCAGAATAGAATTAGGTGTCTTGGTGGGCAAGATACAACTTAGGCCCAATTCTAGATCCTTCCGGATGGAAGGTGGATAAGTACTGAATTTGTATGTCTTGGAGGTTACTCCAAAGATGCTTTGACTCCTTTTTGGAGTCAATAAAGGAGTCTTTTATTTGGCTGATTTAACAGCTACAAAATTATCATTTAATTAGGGTTTCGGGCCTCATTAATGGGCTCTGACCCTGGTCCATCCTTAGTTCATTTAATGTGTCATTAAATGTATTTCTAGGACCTACTTTCAGCCCATATCACCTACGTTTTAAAATCCTGTCACTGTCTGTAAAGATTAAGACTAAAGTTATATGTGTCATTTAAATATTTAAATGTTATGAATTTAACCATGATTAATTTAAAACTGTAAATATTTTGAAAATAGGATATATTTATAAATTTAGTTAGAAGTTAGATAAGTTTATGGGCTTTTTTGATAAATATGTATAAAACAGTAAATATTTGCATTTTTACTTTTTCTTTTTAAAATCAGTTGCAATTCTACTTTTATATCTTTTAAAAATTGAAAAAATACCTAATTTCTTATTCATATTGCAAAAATTCATTTATTTAATTTAGGGCTTACATTCGTTTCTTCGTTCTTCAACCGGTGCTCGCTCACTTCCTCCAACAATTTTTCTTCGATTCTTTCTTCGATTCTTAATCTCCATCAACTTTTACAACTCGGTGATAAGGTGTCTTATAATTCGAATCTTCTACTTTTGTTATACGAAAATTTGATTTTTAATTTGACAAAATTTGAATGATTGAAGTGATAATCGCTGAGCTTGTTTTGTGGTTCGAAAGCAACATGTTCATCTGCTTTGATTTCAGTTTAATTTGGTTTCGATTGTAGTGTAAAATGATGAGCTTGCTTTGATTTGCTTTTGTAGAGAGATTTCGATTTTTTGTCAAAATCAGTGATTTGTTTTGTGTTTCGAAAACAACATGTGGATGTGCTTAGTTTTGAGTTTAATTTCGTTGCGATTGTAGTGTAGAATGATGAGCTTACTTGATTTACTCATGCAGAGATATTTCGATATTATTATCAAAATCAATGGCTTGTTTTGAGTTTTAATTGAGGTTTATTATTGACTGCATAGCACTATTTTTGAATTTTGGGATTTTGGTATCTATTGTCCATCGGGTAAAAAGTTGATATAGAGGTGCAGATTTTTTAGATTTTTCTGTAAGACTGTGTGCTATCCTTTGCCTGATTATGTTGGTTATGTTAGTTCACTTTAAAAAACAACTAACTAGTTTTGCTTATGGAGTGCTTTTAGTGCACATGTGATGGAGATTTTGGAGTCATGGAAGTGCATTATTTGGATTTTGCAGTTATAGTGATGCTGCAAAAGGGAAGTTGGTCTGATGTTTTGCAAACCTGCTTGTTGGATATAGTGGGTCTGGATT
Organism: Saposhnikovia divaricata; assembly: GCA_036435485.1. Classification (NCBI taxonomy): domain Eukaryota; kingdom Viridiplantae; phylum Streptophyta; class Magnoliopsida; order Apiales; family Apiaceae; genus Saposhnikovia; species Saposhnikovia divaricata. The sequence continues at coordinate 67,980,812 of CM071598.1, forward strand.
AGCTACGCATTATGTGGGGCTGCTGTAAAGAAATTCTTTTCTAGATTTTTTCATATGTATGTGGTTCCATATGCTAGAGACTTTAAAGTTACAAAAGTTAAATATGGTATGATGGAGATTTGAACTAGTTTGCTGGGTTTATCAAATTTGCAGAGCTTCTAGATCAATTTAGTGAAGTTACTGGTTCCGGAGATGGAGATGTTCAAGTTTTTTTCTGGTGTGCCTTTGAAGGCCTGGAGCTTGTTAGTCTGATAGTTTCTTTCACATCTGCAGAGATGTGTTCCTAATGGCGGGGATTTTGTAGTCAGGTCTACAAAGTAGAAAAAAAACAAAGTTGCTGATATAACTATGTAGTCCTTTTGGTTCGAAGAATGAAAAATGCTAGGGAACCGAAAAATGTCACCAAAAAAGTTCTCAAAATTACACGTGTCTTTCTATTATTGGTTATGTAAATAATAATGTAAATGGTTCCCTGCATTTACACCAATAATCAAATTAAAACTTTGCAAGCGTTTGCCACGTCATTCTGGAGATGTTTTTAGGAACAAATTTCTGGTTCCCTAGCATTACTCTCGAAGAATTTTATAATTAATGGTTCAAAGTTTAATGGAAACTTTGTTTTGCAACTATGTTTGGTAATGGTTCATTGTTTTGAGATTCTATGCAATTATTAACGTTTGGTAATGGTTCATTGTTTTATGATTTTATGATTTTATACAGAGTACAATAATTTATGGTCTTCAACTGGTAATATGAATAAAATTTGAATTTATATGGAATAGGCCCCGCAGGGACACCCATCTTAATAGTAAGATTCAAATATCTCTATCAATTGCAACATTTGCAACCTTGTTTACAAAAGTTGCAAACAAGGTTGCAGAAGATGCAACCATGGTTGTAAAGGCTGTAAACAAGGTGGCGACATGATTGCAGCAATATTGTAACTTATGCAACAACATTTGCAACTTATACAAAATACTTTTTCAACGTAAACAAAATACAAAATGCTTTTGCAACTTAATTAACTTAGCAATTATACTAAAAAAAACTTAGAAATTTAGAAACATATGTCATATCAGTTCCATTACTACTGCAAACATAGTTGGAACCATAATTGCAACTTCTGCAACCACGGTTGCAAACAAGATTGCATTCACTTGCATATGTGGTTGCATCCGGTTGCATATTTGGTTATGCCAAGTTTTTTTTCCTTTTGAGTAAAATTGCTTAGTTAATTAAGTTGCAAATACTTTTGCATAAGTTGCAAATATTTTGTGTAATTTTCGAATGTTGTGGCATAAGTTGCAAATACTTTTATATAAGTTTCAAATGTTGTGGCATAAGTCACAAAATTGTTGCAAACATGTTTTGCAACTTCTGCAACCATGTTTGCAACCTTTGTAACCATGGTTACAGAAATTGCAAACATGGTTGAAATAGTTGCAACTGATACAAATAAGTTGCAAACATGTTTGCAACTTCTGTAACTGTTGCGTAAAAACAGACGTGCAAGTGTACACAATCGCAAGAAAGTAATATATATAGTAATAAATACCAGATATCATTCTCAAGGACTGTCTATTTGCATAAATCGCAATTAATATCGAACAATTCGGTTATAGAACACAAGAATTGAGTTTGTTTTTCTAATTAAACTAATTAATAACTAGATTAACTAAATAATATTATACTAGCAAAGAGAGTTACGAGAGTTTTAGATACGAGAAGTTAAGTCAAGATAATTACTTCCCCCTAATATGTTCATGTAGGCAATAGAGCAGTGTAAATCACATTCTACTAACCAGAAATTGATAGATCATAGGTTTCTCTCGAAATCACTATGGTATAGATTCTGTAATTAAATTAACATATGTCTGTGCCAAATTCAACTTCCAGAATACAATTAAGCACCAATTTCACACGGCTATTCAAGGTAACAATATATGTCTATACCATCACAAAATTAATATCAATAGATACAATCATGCACCATTCAAGTATTGTGTCAATTAACCGTAACCCTCTCAGTATTATAATTAACACAACAATCTACTACCGTTGGCCAAACAATAGCAAATATATATCATGATATCCACTTGAATGAATAAACTACAAACTGCATATAGCACTTCTTATCAAAACACCAACAATCCCATACTAGGGTTCCATAAAAATCCCAACTCATACAAGTTTAGTTCATAATAAAAGTATCAAAATAACACCAAGTTAACCAACAAATGTTCAACGGTTGAACTCTTCTTGTTGATGGCTTCTCCTCCATTGTGCAGCTTCTTCTCTCTTCCGTTGTACTCTATTAGTTCTGATCTATCTAATTTTTCCTCTATAATAAAAGTATTTTTAATTATTTAATACAAATGCAAGGAGATTTCCCAATCAGAATTGAATTCCAAGAAAGGAAATTCGTGGCTGACTTTTGGGCTCTGTTTCTGGGCTGATACGGTCGGATTCTTATATCAAGCCCTTCTCATAAGCTTTTCGTGGACTATTGAATCATCTAAAACGGACTTCTAGAACTCCAGATATGACCCAAACAGTGTTGGCTGCGCACACGACCCATAAAATCCGATTTTTAATCAAAATAACTTCCAACTCTTGCTATTTAAGTTCCAAGCCTTCCTTTATTATAACTCCTTGATACCTATAATAAAATATTAAAATTTATTAAATAAAAAACCAAATCAATGCAAAATAACTTAAATATAGGGAAAATATTAAAATTAAATGCACGCTTATCACATCCCCACACTTAGCATTTTGCACGTCCTCAGGCAAAGAAGAAAGAAAAAAAACTAAGTTCTAACTAAGTAATACCACTTCCGTAGGTGATCATGATTGCATTTGGCATATGTAACAATTCCTTTAAACCCCAAGGTAGTCCTAGTGGACGAGTAAGGTCTCGTGAGGGTTTGTAGTGAATTTACCCACAAAATTCATAATTTTTATTCTGACTGCCAAGTTTCAAACATGAAATATAACATAGCACTCCACACATGCAAACTTAATCATGTGATAGCTCTTAGATGTCACATAATGCGATTCCTCAACTTTACACACTAACACAACTATTCAAGCACGCACACATAGTCTCAAAAGACTAAAATATCATGAATAACATCAAAGTCTCAATCAAAAAGAAAATAGCATGCTTTGGATGGAAAATAACCTCACAAACACTCAAATCACACAAGTGTTTATGTGCAACCGTATCACTCAAGTTCAATCAAATGCACATGTGCTACCATAAGCTTGCTTGTCCACCAAAATCTCTAGACTTCATGTTCATATAAATCTAAAGGTCTTTGTCAAGGGTTAACGAGGCTTAAGTGAGGGTAGGAAATCAAAGAAATAGGCTAACAAGTGGCTAAACATGACAACTAATAGAGCATAATGTTCATCTACACTTGAAACACTCAACATGAAACTAACCTTGAGATATCATCCCACATAAAAATGAAAACTCATACATTTCACATTGCAAGAACCATTGAACATACACTTTCTTTCTTTCTTTTCATTTTCTTTTTTTTTGTCTCTATTTTTTTTGTTCCTCCCTTTTTTTATCGATTCGAGTGACTTTATTAAGGTGTCACGAAGAAGGAATAGCCAAACCAATTCAATTCCCACCTAAAATTTAACACAATAACAAAGATATCTTGTAATAACCCTAACTTTAGAAATGCTACAGTGATCACATGAATAGTAAAATTTGAGGATTTAGGGAAATGGTATGTCGGTACACTATAATTGAAACAGAAAATGAGTAAACAGAAACCATATTCGTGTTGAACTAAGAAAATAAGTAACTCGAAATGACGATAGATTTCAGAAATTCCTGAATATGGATTTTTGAGGATTTTGAGTTCGAATGAGATTCTATTTTATTAGATATTAAGGAGCATGGAGATATTAAAGGAATTATATATTGAGGAATTAGTGCATTAGGGTAAACTAAGGGATTATTAAGTTAAGGAATTATCAAAGGAATTTGGATTGTTAAATGATTTCAGAACCACTGAGATAACGAGGTATATTCGAACCGAATCACAATTAGACGAGTATGGAAACCAAACAACCAAGATTTATAAATTAACAAGGATACCTACCATATTATTAATTATCAAGAGAATTAGCATAATACTTAAAAAAATCAAGAAAACAAGTATTCTAGATCATCTACAATTACATCATCCATTACATCATTTTCCACTCACTTTTCTTAAGGATTAATTAGTAAAATCACTTGATAATTATCCATATGACATAGCTAAATATCTACCAAAAGTAGATTAGTTAGGATAAGATCAAAAATCAAGAAAAATCTCTTCCCTTCCATCATCTCTTCTCCATTCGAATTTTCAAGAAAAAAGAGAAAAACCAAATTCCAAACCCTAGTTACAATCAACTAAAACTCAAGGGAAAAATCATGGAGTCCACTTGAGGATAGATAAAGACAAGCACCAAGTTTCATAGCAAACAAACATCATTTGGCAAGGTAATAAAATCATCAAAGTTGATGATGAATAGTAATGAATAGTGATTTCAAGAACTAACTTTGGTTTTTATGATTTCTTTAGCTAATTCCATCCACTTTAAGGTTGTGTAAGGACTATCAAAGGTTTATTAAGTGTGATTAAAGCTTCAAGAAGGTATAAATGTTCTTGCCCTTTTGTATTTATGAAGGATATTAGTTGTGTTAGTAGATATGTTGATATAAGTGATTATTCATGATGATATATGTGTTTGTAAGTGGTTTAAGTTGAATATGGAAGTATTGTGTGCTTGTAACCATGGTTGGTAAGATGACCACATGGTGTAGGTGATGGTGTATAAGGTGGATGATGGATTTGGAGGAGTAATATCTTGGAAAGTATGAAAATATAGCCGTTATAATGCCAGATTTTTGTTAAACCAAAAAGATGCCCTGTTTTTGGAACCCATATTCGTACGGTAGGTTTCTGTCCAGAGCACCCACTGATCATGAGAGGGTAGAGCTTGGTTCATAGATCGTTTTGATATAAAGTACGTTAAAATCTGATGAACGGTTTAGGAGAAAAGTCAGTTTTAGTGAAAGACGTTCGAGAACCGAGAAAACGTAATTTTATCAACTTTGAGACTATAATTATTTAAAAGTTATAAAATTTTGGGATATTATAGTAGGGTGGTCAGAGGACCATTACCAGTTGACCTTGCATTAAAATTCGGAATTGATATTTTCTGAGAATTTTTACAGTCGAGTTTGGTTATTAAGGGAAATGATGGAATACACTAAAACTTTGATCGAGTTTAAAAGTGATTAAGTTATTGGAACTTTTGGTACGTAAAAGCTATGTCAAACATATATTATGTGTCAAGGGTGTTATTGTATAAAGATTAGGTGATTAAGTAGGATATATACTAACGGTGAACCTTTCGTTTCTATAGAGACAGGAGACGAACTCAGGATCATATCTACTCGCTTTAGAGATCCAGGCAAGATTCTTCTATCTCTACTTGGAAAATTATTTACCTTCGAAGAAAATGATTTCATGGAATATACATATGTGATTCTAGTGTTGCTATTTTAGTAAAGAATTTATTTCCTGATTTTGTGAATTAAAGAAAGATGGATATGGATATATAGAGATGATTATGCATAAAGTGAACATGCTTTATGATGATGAGTTATATGAAAGAATGGTATCAGTTGTTATCTAGGGTTATATGATTTATAATATTATGTTAAAAGATATTATTTTTAGATATTGTGATTTAATAAATATTATTTGATTATTATTTACTATTTCTATAAAAAAAGAGATGGAATATTTTATATATATATAAGTGTACTGGATTCCATTAAACACAGAGAAGATGTCTGAGTCATAATCAAAGTATTATGGCATAAGCTTTAAAAGTGATGACATATGTGAATGAAAGTGGAAATGAAAAATGCGGAATGATGTTTTATAAATGGGATAATGGTTTGAAAAAGGGGGATTGCAACAAAAAATGTAAGCGGCTGTGTGCGGCACAGTCCAGCACTCAATATTTATTACGGTCCAAGAGTTGCCGAAGGAGGATGTAGCAGGTAGCCTTCCTCCAGGGTTGATGACCAGGTGGGATCATCCCTTCTACTAGTAGTAAACAGAGAGCTGAAAGTATGCACCTAGAGGGGGGGTGAATAGGTGTATTAAGTTAACTATAGTCTATTTTTATTTTTACAGAAATTCTTCCAGACATATATCAGCTTGCTGAAATGATTATAGCAGAATGTTTCAGCTTGCTGATATTAACTAATGCAGTGCAGAAATAAACCAACAGAATAGAAGAACTTGACACACAAGATTTTAGCTAGGTTCGACCCCTAATCTCTATGGTCTACGTCCTAGTTCCTTACCAAACATGGCAAGAGAATATATTATTAATCACTATAAACCCGATTACAAGATTCAATAATATATCTCCCTTTTTCCCTAGCTACTGTCAAAATGGCTTGCTGAAACCCCGTTTCTAAACCTGCTCTCTAAGAACTATACCACTTCCTGTAGTACAAACTTTTCTAGCTTCGTGTTTACCAAACCCTTGTTTCACAAGCCACTGCCCAGCAACTATGCCTTTACAATAAGTACAATACAGATTTGAATGATTGAAATTACAACTCAAAGATATAGACTCTTATATATATATATATAAAACGTGTAATATATCTTTAGAGCTTGTGTGTGTGTTGTTTGTGAATATGGCAATGTTAAACAACTGTTTTGAGGTGACTGAAGGTATAAATGATTTGATGAATATTCAAGCTTGTGTATGTAAGTTTCAGTAGTGTTTACGTTTATACAAGTGAAGTATAAATACTATCAATGTCCAACGTTCGGATTTGATCAAGAAAGAGTCGTTGGATGTTTTCAGATTTGATGTATGAAGAACATGTTTGAGTTTGGAAGAATAATTCTCAACGGGACGATTTCTGAGATGGTGTGCAGAGAATGTGTTTTATGAATAAAAGAATGATTCTCCTGCAATGCTTTTGGGTGTGCAGAGAATATAATTAGTGGAATAGCAATGAGAACATGTTTAATAGAAGTAGTGGAGCTGTTTGTCTTCATGAATGAGAGAAACGTGTATAGTGAAGGGAATGTGGAAGACAAAGAATTATGGTAGTATGGGTATGGTTATTTAAATAAAGAAAGGTGTATCTTTATTTAAAGGCAAGGCACATGGGTGTATCTTTATTAAAAGCAAAGCACATGTTGTTCCCCCACTTTACTTGAGATGTGTTGAGTGTGATGTTACTGAGCTCTTTACACGTAATATATCTATATATGTAAGAGTCCTTACATTTAACTCTAATTAACATCTCTTTGTATTTCTGGATCGTTCTTGACAGTTTCTGTATTCCCAGAAACAGCTTGCTGAATGTCAAATCAGCTTGCTGATTTCGTATAGTTCCTGTGTCACTATTTCCAGAAATGGCTTGCTGATTTCGAATAGTTCCTGTGTTACTATTTCCTTGCTGAATGTCCTGTTACGACATGTTAGTTTAGCAAAATATATGTAATCAATTAACCATCAAAATCAAGTGGGCTTTCAATCTCCCCCTTTTTGATGATTACCAACATATATTTTTGGGAGGGAATTTCTCCCCCTCAACATATGCTTCCCTGTTAAACATTATAAATAAGAGAAGATAGTTTTCTCCCCCTAAGTTCATGCATCTAAAACCTTCATATAGACATGGCATATTTGAGCAATTTAGACAATCCAACAACACTTAACTTAAGCAGCAGCATTATAGCACAGCAGTCAGAATTGTAACACAAAACAAGTTCAGAATAGTTCATAGAAAAACTTAACCCAGAAATTAACTTAACCCCAAAAGTTTTCTCCCCCTTAATCATTAAAAAGGAGTAAATAGAAGCAGAGTTCATTAGATTATGTCATCCCTTGACTGAGCAGTATCATCAACTTCATTACCCTCTTAGCATATTCATGTAACATTTTAGCATATTCAAAACAAAGGTGAACATATAATCACAGTGGTAGAATACAGCAAATGAATAATAGGTTGATATTAAGCATTTAACTTGAAGACATGAACCATAATAAATCATCGTGATAACAAAAATCGATGTTACCCATTTCAGCTTGCCATTTTCCAATTCAGCTTGCTGTTTCCACTTCACACATGCCTAATTCTCTTCTTAGAACAGTAAATCTTTCTTCTGCAAGAGGCTTAGTGAATATATCAGCGAGCTGATATTCGGTTGGCACGAATATAAGTTCAACATTTCCCTTAGCAACATTATCTCTTAGGAAATGATGACGGACATCGATGTGCTTTGTTCTCGAGTGATTTACTGGATTCTTTGATATGTTGATTGCACTTGTACTATCACAACGAATTGGAGTTTTGCCACATTTGATTCCATAATCTCTTAATGTTTGCATCATCCAAAGTAGTTGAGTGCAACAACTACCCGCAGCCAAATATTCTCCTTCTGCAGTAGAGAGAGCAACAGAGGTTTGCTTCTTGCTTTGCCAAGAGACTAAGCTTTGTCCTAAAAATGTTGCAACACCACTTGTGCTTTTACGATCAGTTTGACTACCTGCATAATCTGCATCACTATATCCCACAAGATCAAATGTATTTGTAATAGGATAAAATAATCCAAGATTTTGAGTACCACTCAAATATTTGAATATTCGTTTAATAGCATTTAAGTGAGATTCTTTGGGATTAGCTTGAAAACGAGCACAAACACATACACTATACATGATATCAGGTCTAGATGCAGTAAGATATAGTAAACTACCAATCATACCTCTATATTTTCGAATATCAACACTAATACCTGTTTCATCAGAATTCAGCTTGCTGATTGGAGTCATTGGTGTTGATTTTGCCTTTATGTTCTCAAAACCAAATTTAGTGAGTAGATTCTTGACATATTTGGTTTGATGAACATATATTCCAGCTGAGGTTTGTTTAATTTGAAGACCCAAGAAGTAATTTAGCTCACCCATCATGCTCATGTCAAATTCACTATGCATGCATCTCGAAAACCACTTGCACATAGAAGCATTAGTTGATCCAAAGATAATATCGTCTACATAGATTTGAATAACTAATAAATCTTTACCTTTATGCATGGTAAACAAGGTAGGATCAATATTACCTCGAGTGAAGCCATGTTCGATTAAGAATTCACTTAATCTTTCATACCATGATCTAGGAGCTTGTCGTAGTCCATACAAGGCCTTTTTCAGCTTGTAAACATGATTTGGAAACTCCTGACTTTCGAATCCATGAGGTTGTTTGACGTATACTTCCTCTTTCAGCACGCCGTTTAGGAATGCGCTTTTAACGTCCATTTGATAAAGCTTTATCTTCTTGAAGCATGCAAATGATAACAACATTCTGATTGATTCCAACCTTGCTACAGGAGCATAGGTTTCATCGAAGTCGATCCCTTCTTGTTGATTGTAACCTTGAGCTACAAGTCTTGCCTTATTTCGAATGATTGTACCAAATTCATCAACTTTGTTCTTGAAGACCCATTTAGTGCCAATGATTGATACATCCTTTGGTGGTTCTACAAGTTCCCAAACATCACATCTTTCAAATTGGTTGAGTTCTTCTTGCATTTCCACAATCCAATTCTCATCTTGAAGTGCTTCGGTTATGTTCTTTGGCTCTTCTTGAGCTACAAAAGCCGCATATCCACATATATTTGCTTGAGCCCTTCTTGTCTTGATTCCATCAGTTTTGTTGCCAATGATTAGCTCTGGAGGATGATCCTTGACTGTTCTTGGTGCTTTAGGCAATAAATGTGGTACTATCTCTTTCATCAACAAAATTTTTAGAGAACTATGTTGATCTTCTTCTTCAGGCTCTTGTTGTTGAGGTTGTTGAAAACATGAATAGCTAGAGTTCATTGATGAAGTTTCAAGATAAGCTCCTTCATTACTCCATGAATTAGTGGGAGGTTGCATCCATGATTGATTGCAAGAATTGGAATATGGGTTACTCCAATTTTGATTACCCTCAAAGCAAATAAAATCCGAATTAGAAGGACAGTAGTCATAGGTATGAGCACCGCAACAATAAACACACGAAGCATTGTTAGCTCGGCTCTGTGGTGGACTCATTGGTTGCCACATAGATTGATTCATTCCTATGCCCAAATTCTTAATCATCTCTGACACCGAAGATAATCTACTCTGCAATGAAAGAAGTTCTTGATCTTGTGCAGCACACTCTTCATTACAGACCATATCCATCGCATACGGAGAATACGGAGAATACATAACTCTATGTTGTTAACCTGAAAAATAACAAGAATTATCAATGTAAGCTCCACAAAATAAACCAAACTGCAAGATGATTAATTTTGCAACAAACACTTTAACAATCCCCGGTAACGGCGTCAAAAACTTATTGCATAAAAACAAACTCAAAAATTAATAAATGAACATGTGATTTATCTAATAAGATTTTTTAAAACAAACTCAAAAATAAATGTAGCCCAATAGTTAAGACATGAACTCCAATAAATAGTGGTACGTAGCCCAATGATTAAGACATGAACTCCAATAAATAGTGATCGATTCTTGAAATCAACAAAAGTTTATCCTATTTTTGCAAAAATTATAAAGGGATAGCATTCTTGTAATTTGTTAATAATTTAATTAACGATCATTTTATTGACATATATTGTCCTTAGTTTTTTAATATATAGAAGGAGATAGAGTGTATATAATATATAAAACAAGAGTTTGGCTCTATGGAGTACTTATTATTTAGAGTACTTGGAGTACTCTATCATCACCGTTAGATTGAAATAGATCCTATGGACAGGATTAAACTTTTTTAATGGCAATGTCGTAAATAAATGAACAATTAAGGGCAAAGTCCTGCAAATCATATTTTAAGTATAGTTTTTATCCTAATCTACCCAACCACCCCGCACGCAGCAACCACCCCGCACGCAGCACACACCCCATCCCCTCATCTCTCTCTACCTCCCGTACTCTCTCTTCCCTTTTCTTTTTCTTCTTTTTCTTTTCTTGAGTTCCTGAAATTCCAAGAATCAAAGCCTTTATTCCTGGTGATTCCATGGTCCAAATCGAGCGTATAAATAACCAAAATCTCTGTCTCTCTGTATTCTATCCATCCACACCATCAAATCGCGGATTTGGTAAAGTTTAATTTTCTGCCGGATTATAAAGTTGATTTTTGTTGCTTGTTTCTCCATCTTGATTATATAAAAGTATAGATCGTTGTATGTAGAGGATTATAGAATTTTTTTTCATAATTTTCTGCGTAGTTTTGAGGTTCACCGAAAAATTCTTAAGTGGCCGAATTTTATTTTGTAAGCATCTGTTGTGATTTCTGTTTGTATGTATGCATGTACTAGCGTATGTATTGTGTTATAGATTTTTGTTGAATTTTTCTGGGCAAGTTTGTATGTTCGCCGATTTTGTTTCCTTCGCCAGATTTTCACGATTCCGGTTCATTTTCAATGGTGTTGGGATTGACTTTAGCTGTAGTTATGTTGTTAATTGTTGAGAGGTTGTATGGGTCGAAAAGAAGATGGTTTTTGGAATGTTTTTGCGTCACCGGAATTTTTGGATAGCTGCCGGGAAATTTTTCGGTTATCGTGTTCATATTTTCCGGCCTTGTTCTTGAAAATTGGAGCGTTGATCTTTCAAACCCTAAATTGATACACCATATTACAAACTAGTTCAGGCATGAACGTCAAATACAATGACACACCAAAATACAACTGCAGGACAAAATAACATAAATAATAATATTAAATACAATGACACAACCAAGTACATCTGCAGAACAAAAACCCATAAAAATAATAATACCTGAATCATCTTCGCCAAGAGTCATGTTAGTGCAGAACACAAACTACACCAAATGTTAAAAACAATCGGGCAACAACATGCAATACATGATTTCTAAAAACCGCAGTATTTGACAAAGTCTGAGATCCGTTGTGCAACCATTAAAGTAAGGAACCACCAGCCTTCACATAATTAATCCATACGACTTATATAGCTGTATTATCTTTTGTCATACGTGAAAATACAGAACTACCCTTCTATTTTAAATTATAAACAAATCAGCAAAAAAATGTGGACCGTTGGATGAGAAACAAATGTATGGTTAAGATGCAGTACTCCAATACTCCAACAAAAATGGTACTCCATAGAACTTTCTTCTACAAAACAATATATAAAAAAGTGCATGATAATATCCTCCCGCATTTTAAATAATTGTACAAATTATTATATGTAAAAGGAACATATAAAGTTAGCAAAATAATATAAAAAGAAATTAAAAGAACATTAATAACAATTCTTGCATTAAAATAGTTACTTTCGAAAACCGCCTTGCTTATGTAGTTTACTTTTTTCTGTAGATTGCAAATCCTTTATATATATTATATGCTAACACGGCTTTCCATGCCATTTAGTAATTTACTAAAATACTCTCAAATTTTATAAATATATTAAAAATATTGTTGTTGGCCTGGATTGAACCCATGACCTCTTGCTATGAATCAATTTTATGGTCACACCATGACCATCATGCTAGAAGCCTACTTCATGAAAATTTTGGAACTCATCCACTAGATTCTTAAATATCTCTTAATTCTTCATTTTATTTAACACTTATTTTAGAAATAATTTCAAAGAAAATAAATGAAATAATGTCTCTTTTCATTTATTATAGGTCAAAAAGTGCTTTCAAGCCAATTTAGTAATTTATCAATATACCGCTCTTTATATTAATGTTAAAAAAAATATTTTTATTAGAAATAGATTTTATAATCCCCCTATGATACAAACAACTTAAATTTATGCACACAACCACTACACCGTAACAATTTCTTATACCTACTTAAAAATCATTAACTACATTTTCAAAGAACCTGCTTCTTAGATTTTCCTTGATTTTTTTTTAAAATTTATGCATGATAAAACTATCAAAAATATATTTCCATCTCATTTAATTAAAATTAAAATTAAAATTATTATTATATTGTCATGAAATTTTAAAATTATAAAGTATTCTTTTTGTATTATGTATGTGATACGAAAATACGACATAAATTCACATTGTACACGAAATGACATAAATTAAAATTTTGATTTCTGGTACATGTATAATAGTATTTTTTTGTGAAATCATAAATCATAATATTTATTTATGTTTGTTATGCTCATGACAAACACAAAACAAATTCACTTGGTACATGTATAGATGAGCATTTCATCCATCCCGTCCGACCGCGATCCAATCCCCTTCCCATTCGGGTTGGGGATTGTGAAAATTTTTCTGTTAGTATAAGAAATATGAAATATTATAAAATAAAAATTTGGGGGATGAGAATGGGATCGGGAATTAAAGTATCCCGACCTGATCCCCAATTCACGTTCCCAATCGATTATCGGGGATTAAGGGAATATTTTATTTACTAGATTATTAAATATAAATATAATTCAAAATTTTAAAATTTTGATAAATTTAAATTTCACAAAAAATAACAAAATAAAATTTTAATTTTAATAATTTTAGTTACAACTTTCATCTTTTATTATAAAAAAATAATTTGAATCGCTATTTATGGTATAATAATAATATTTATCATGATTTATCAAATTATTTTTATTATAAAATATATTAAGGAATTATAAATTTCAATTAAAAAAATATGAATCCTCAATTTTTCGTGGGGATCCTCGATCCCCTTTCGGTATAGTAAAATAATCCCCATTCAAGGATTGATAAGGGTTCAACGATTATGTTCGAAATTTTAATTAAAAATTATATTTCGAATTTTTTTTAAAAAAAATCACGATTTTTCAAGGGATCCTCATTCCCGTTCGGGATAGTAATCGGAGAGCAAAATAATCTTTGTTCGGGAACCGAGACAGGTTCAATGATAATATTTGAATTCGAGGATCTCCATGAGTATAGCACTCTTCAATCCTAAATTGACCTGATGCCACTCCCAAGTACACAAAATAACATAAATTTATTTACTATCAAATTTGGACATTGAGATATGAAAAATGCTTATTGCAAACACTTATGTCTCAATTAAATACTATCAAAAGAATATGTACATCAATTTTTTTTGCCAATTAATAAACAAATGGTAATAGAACTAAATAGTTGATAATAATATGTTAATCTAACCTGTTACAAATATTAGATGAGTTTAATTAAAATTTAAAAATTATAATGTTAGCAGAAAAACATTCGAAAGAAGTATGTATGTTTAATGTGCGAGAGGTATGACAATTAACTATTTTAATTATTAATTCTATTAAAATTAGAAAAATATATAGTGTTGACACAATAACATTCAAAATATATGTATAAGATTATTATACAAGAGATATGGCAATTAAATATTTTTATACCTAATTAGCTCATAATCTTCATTCTCATCCGGGGTAGAAATCGGAGAGCAAAATAATCTTCGTTCAGGAACCTAGACAGGTTCAATGATAATGTTCGAATTCAGAAATTGCTATAGGTATATTACTTTTCGATCCTAAATTTAACAAATACCACTCCTAGATACAAAAGATAACATGAATTCATTTACTGTCAAATTTGGACATCTAGATATAAAAAGCGCTTATTGTAAACATTTATATCTCATTTAAATACTAACAAAAGAATAGGTAGAACTTTTTTTTTTGCCAACTTAAAAACAAATGAAAATAGAACTAAATAGTTGATAATAGTATGTTAATCTAACCTATTACAAATATTAGATGGTTTAATTAAAATTCAAAAATTATAATGTTAACAAAAAAACATTCGAAAGAAGTAAATGTATAAGATTATTATACGAGAGATATGGCAATTAAAGATTTTTATACCTAATTAGCTCATAATCATATAGTGATAATTTCATACGAATATGTGCATGTAAAATTATCATAGTTAAAATGCAGGTCGTGCATTACACGACCATCATACTATCATAATAATTTCACTTTTAAAATTCTAAGATAAAAGTGTTTTAACAACTACAAAAGAAAATTATTATCGGGAAAAAAAATTGTTCTGAAATTAGAATTATAGTTTTATGAAATTATAATATAATAATATTTTTATCTATATTATGAATATGCCATGAAAATAAGATATGCATTCACGTGGTACACAAGACAACGTGAGTTTTTCAACCATCGAATTAGGACATATGATATAGAATATACGGAAACACGATATGATTTTTTGGTCTTATTAAAGGAACTGAATTTATGACCTCTAAATACAAATGGAGTTAAATTCACAACTACTGAATAAAATATCTCTTTTTTAGTTTTTTTTATATCTTATTTTAAATTAACTTTTATTAAATTTATTTAATATATGATTGTTGGGATTTGATACCTTACCTAAAATTGTTGTCTACAAAAGTTGCGACTGTGAAAAATATTTATTTTTGCTAAAGCAATTTTTTTAAAAAATAATGTTGTTGAAAAATTGCTTTTAGATTTACTAAGCTGTTTTGAACCAAGTTTTCTGTAAAAAAATTGTTGTTCCGATCTACAACATCAATACCAAACAGACCTTTAATATGATTGATACTATGTACAATATATATCTATATAAAAAAAATTAGAATTAACTGATATGTTAGATTTGGACTCTATATGAGTTATCGATTAAATAAATGAATAAAATGCATAGTTGAATTATAATATAGTATCATAAGCAAGATTATATATACTAAACAAAGATGTAAAATTATATATGGCTACTTATAACGTAATGATCGAGTAGTGATATTTTAAGACTATATAAAAAATAATTTTTTTCACTGTACATTAGTTTCTATGGATACAACATACATTTTAGTTGATTTTTCTTAATATTAAACCGGTTTGTGCTAGCTATTGCTGCCATAATACATCTCCTACCAAATATGTAATGATCCACATATCACCTCTTACTGGTTTACTATTACTAATGGAAATAAACCAAATAGCATATCGTTATCGTGATAATCTTTTAAAAAAATTGCTAAAAAATAGACTAAACGACACATTATTGTTGCAATAGTACTTGACCACTAATGAGTAACTTTTATGTATCATTATTATCGGTCAATCATCTTACATTCAACGAGTACTGTTTATAAATACGATACCTAGGTTGGTCTTGAGAAATTGAAAGTTACAAGTGAATTTGAATTTTGTACTCAAATAAAAACCAAAATCACATACATACCATTTATTTTTCGACACTTCTTATATCTTAAACTATTTTTGGTGCTACCATAATAAAATGTGCCCCAAAAATCATTTTTGTGCCTCTACGTACTTTTAAATTTTTTACTTATTAGAAAAGATGTGCCCTTAAATTACATCATCTTCTCGGTGCCCCATTGCATGAGCGGCTTAATCTAAGAATTTCCTCTGTATGATATTCAAAATATAGAATTCAATAATATTTCAAAATTTGAACGGTTACCAACTATTGACCTTAAATAAATCGAAGCACATAGAATATAGATTGAAAAGAAGATATGATCGGCTCAAACAAGATTTGTAAAAAAATTGTGCAAATTAAAATGTAGCTCGTGCCTTGCACGGGTTTTCATGCCAGTGTTTATATAAATTTTGTAATACTTTATATATATATATATGCCATTGCTACATACAGAACACCCTTATATAACAAACAATAAAGAACACCTTAGATCTAATAGATCCAATGGCCCCGCTAGGGGCACCCAATACAAAAAATTGTTATTTGTTTTCCCCTATCCATCAAGCAAAAAAAAATTAAAAAAAATTATTGTTCATGATGACGTCATGCTGACGTTAGCAGTGACGTCACCATGAATAGTAATTTTTTTTTTTGCTGGATGGATAGAGGGTAAAAAAATAACAATTTTTTGTATTGGGTGCCATGACGGAACTCTTATATTAGATTAGAGATGATGTGTTATATAAGGTGTTTGTTATATAAGGTGTTTGTTATGGAGTGCAACTCATATATATATATAGGTCATTGCTCCATACAGAACACCCTTATATAACAAACAATAAAGAACACCTTAGATCTAATAGATCCAATGGCCCCGCCAGGGGCACCCAATACAAAAAGTTGTTATTTTTTTACCCTCTATCCATCCAGCAAAAAATAATAAAAAAAAGGTTTTAAAAAAAAATTACTGTTCATGATGACGTCATGCTAACGTCTTCATTGACGTCATCATGAACATTAAATTTTTTTTTAAAAAAAATTTATTATTTTTTTGCTGGATGCATAGAGGGTAAAAAAATAACAACTTTTTATATTGGGTGCCATGACGAAACTCTTATATTAGATTAGATATGAGGTGTTCTTTATTGTTTGTTATATAAGGTGTTTGTTATGGAGTGCAAATATATATATATATATATATATATATATATATATATATATATATATATATATATATATATATATATTTGAATAATTAAACTTATATATCTTAAAAATGAGTATTTATTTCTACAAATTTTGGATTACACGAATATCGAACTCATAAGAGATTACATTATGTGTATTTGTTTCAAAATTCCGACATTTTGAGGTCCCAAAAAACAAAAATATTTCATTTGACAGTCCATACGGTAATTATACCATGAGTCGACGCTGAAATATATATCCTAGAAAAAAAAACGGATATTCTCTTTGGTACACTCGTGGAATTGGTTTTTGCCAATGATACCATCACATTTTTTGCTTCTATACGTGATACACCTGAAATATTGTTTCTCCCTTGGTCATACCATTTTTTAAGTAAAACGTTAAAAAAATGTTAAACAGCGTTTAATCATTGTTAATGACTATTAAAATAATAGGAATATTCTCTTTGGTACACTCATGGAATTGACTTTTGCCAATGGTAACATCAAATTTTTGGCTTTTATACGTGGTGCACCTGAAATATTAACAGTTATCTAACAGAAGGGCATGACTAAGAGAGAAACAATATGTCAGGTGTACCATGTATAGAAGCCAAAAATGTGATGATACTATTGGCAAAAAGTCAATTCCACGAATGTACCAAAGAGAATATCCAAAAAAAAAAAAAGTAATAGGAAAATATGGGATGAGTATGTGAAATGTGAAATGTGAAATGTGAAAGAACAAACGTAGACAAAGTTAAAGATATGGTCGTAGTTATCAATGGCTTGAAACGTCGTAGGAGTCACTGTTACAGCATGGTCCAGTTTGTGGTGCTACTACGATGTAACCTCTAGTGGTTTAAAAGTTGTACCACCATTGTTACAACCTTACACAACTAAGAAGGTGCGGTATTTTGTCACTAGGAGGAATACACTAGTGCTGGTCCTAACAAAAGGAGGAGGATGATATTTTACCAAAAATTCAATTATTCTGAAATGAATTATTGAGTGGCGTCTGGCAAAAAAATAGGAAAAAACAAACAAAACATGAAGTTAAAAACTTATCTTCGAAACATGGGAGAAATTGAACAATTGAATGATTGATTTATGAGTGCTAATTTTAGCGGTAATTATCAGTAGCCTAGTGGACGGTGGAGCCCACCTCCATATGAATTTTTCACAAGGTGAATTATTATCCATGAGACCCCACGTTCCAGATTTTTAGATTTGGTTTCTTATCTTCAAGGGACTCGGTCTGAACCACTTTTGTTCTTCATTATCTGTCTTGACCTTCTCACCCTCAAGTCTCAACTTTTGTTGGAATCCTTATCTAGTTAAAATTTACAATGAATCACGCTTATTACTAACAAAATTTTCTACTGCGAAAACACTTTAGTTACTGTTTTAATATTTTTAAACTCAACTTGGTTAATTGTCAATTTTTAAAGGATGAGAGAATTCATAGCATATAACTTAAATGTTCGTGAGATTTATTTAGTACCAAAAATGCAAAAAGACTATTCTTTTGTGTTTGCTAATATTATATTAAAAAGTAGAGGGTTTTTATACTGGAAGTTTTGTTAATATTTTTATCTATAACTCACATGTATAATAATTTGCAATATAGGAAAAGTATAAATTCAACATAAGAAAACAGTATATGGCAAATTACGAATTGTACTCCCTCCCGACAAAATCTTTACATTTGATTTGGACACGGAAATTAAAGATAGTGAATGTAATATTGTTACAATAAATGAAGTAGTGAGTATAATAATGATTTTATTGTTAAAATAAATGAAGTAATGAGTGTAATAGTGTAAAATGTTGAAAAAATGGAATGAAATAGTGGATGTAATGATGTATTTTATTGTTAAAAGATACTATTTTTAGTAATGTAAAATATAGAGAATTGGTGGGACGTCCCAAAAAGAAAAGTGTAAAGAAATGACAGGGATAAAAAGAGTATATTAGTAATGTCATCGGTAGAATTGACAATTAATATCGATTAATCGTGATTAATCCCGATTCGAAGAGTTACCGAATAACGATTAATCGATAATTAATCCCGATTAATTGTCATTTTTTAGAACACTGAATGGAAGTTAGATGTCTATCTTTAATAATTATGTTCACATGTAATTTCGTTTGCGTTTAGATTGAGAAACAAAAATTATTTTGTACAATTTTTATTGTGTAAAATAAATAAAAAGATATATTATATTTGCAAAAGGATGTTCCATGAATGTGCTTCATATTCTTAGATTACATTAATATATAATATACTCGTACATCACATACGAAAATATGTCAAGCACGCGTTGAATAGTTTGGCGCAACGGATATGCTGATTTGGTACTCTTACAAACTTCGATACACAAGTTGTACACTTTTGTCGTGATATGACGGCTACAAGTATGTGTTGCCATAAAATATTTTAGGATATTGAACTGTGATAAACTAGAGGTGGGATAAATTAGCGAGTCGAGCAAAACTCTAAAATGTTTATATATTATCTGTTAAGAAATTATCAAATTCGAACTTGAGTTCGAACTTAAATCGAGTCAAAAAATATGTTTGAGCTCGGTTCGTTAAGATAAAATGTTGTTCGCGAACCGTTCACAAACAACTTACGAATATGTCTCATGAGGTTACTAACGAACTTTTGCTTTCAAACAACTCATTAAGCTTGTTCATGAAATTATTATTATAATTAAATTATGTCTCATGAGATTATCTATCTGTTATTTCCTAGTTATGCACCACGAGATTGTAGAAGAGGGGGTTGAATACAATCTTGACTAAATTTTTTTGAATTGGTGAGTTCTTAAGATAGAGTGTTATAAGAACAAAGAGTAAACAAGGTAAACAAATTATCTAAGACACATGTAGGGCTGAGCATTCGGTCGGTTCGGTTTTAGACGGAACCGAACCGAACCGAACCAAACAAGTATAAGGAATCGAACCAAACCCGAACCGAAATATTTCGATCGATTCGGTTCTTAAAAACTGAAATTTTCAAATTTTGGATTTTGAAAATTTATTCCAATGTGTAGTATAAAAATAGCAAGGGAAAATTTTACAAAGAATGTCTCAAGGTCTGAAGTAAACAAAGAATGTGTGTGCCGTGTGCGAATGACAAGTGTGAATGTGTGTGCACAAATATGTGGGTGCTTGTGATAGTCGATACTGCATATAAGATTGTCATTTGCTAGACCAACAAAAGGCATGCCTCATGCCTCAAGCCCTCAACATATTGGAAGTTCAATATTAGCTAATACAAACAATATCAAATTACTCCATCCACTGGATTCCTATATATTCACTAAAACAGTTAATTTATTGTCATGAGTCTGTAGAGGGTTAGAGGCAGAGACGACGTTGAGAATAAGAGTAAGATTAACTATTTAATATTAACTATTATTATATATATTATTATTATTATAAATAATATATATATATATATATATATATATATATATATATATATATATATATAATTCGGGTGGTTTGGTTCTAACCGAAATTATTTACGGGAGAACCGAACCGTACCGAACCGAAATTTATTTTGGTCCTAACCAAAGGAACCGAACTGACCGAAAAAGGAAAAAATCTGGACCAAACCGAACTGAAATTGTGTGGTTCGGTTTGATTTTTCGGTTCCGGTTCGGTTTTGCTCACCCTTTGACACATGCAACACAAGATATAAAGAATCTCAGGTGGGTTTGTTCGGTTCACCTGATGGTTGTATTTGAAGAAAATACTTTGTGTAGAAATACACAGATGCGGGTTACAAGGTCTTAGTGTTTACAAGAAAACCTAATGCAATGTGCGTTATGCTCGGTGTTTTCATCTCTTCTAAAACTATGCTGCTCATACAGCTTATTTAAACTATATGAAGACAAGTAAGCTACGTAGAATGTAATGATACATTTTTGGTATAACTTGTCACACACACATGCTTGAAGTGGTAGCCATTTCTGGAAATGTCTTGAAGATCTTCTTTCCTTAATTTGGACAATACTCCCTTCTTTCTGAGTATACCCTTTCGCAACAAGTCGTGCCTTCCAGGCTTTCACCTTTTTGTCAGATCCTCTTTTCTTCTTGTAGATCCACATACATCCAATGGGTTTTACATCTTTGGGTGGTTCCACGAGCTCCCAAACTTGATTGGAATTCCCAGCATGTTTCAAGTCAGTGTATGTTTCTTTCTTCATAAGTTACTAAGTTCTTGAGTTGACTTAGCTTCCAAGCCCACGTGATGCTTTATGCAAAAGATCTTTTTGCTTTGGATCATTATCTCTGAAAAGTAGCTTTAATCAAAAAGATAATCTTTTCGAAAGTCAATAAGCTTTTCTTCTTATTGATCTGTGCTTGAACTTCCCCGATAAAACAGCTGATCCTTATGCATTCATCAAGATATCCTTTGAATTCTTCAGTAGTAGCGTAATCATGTTGGAGGTTGCTTCCACTCTTATTGTTCCCTTTGAAGTCAGATAAACAGTGACTGATTTTACCTTTCACTTGGAAGAGTTTGAGCCTTCAAATATTTACAATTTGACTCCCTACTCGTAACATCCTCTGTGTAATTGATCACTGCCCATAAGTCACGGGTTGCAAAGTAGTTATGGGTTTTGATCTTCATTCGATATGTTCCATTAGAGAACTCTGGTATTATTAAGAATCGAGGCTGAGTTCTTGAACTGATGAGTCTTGAAATCTCGAATGTTGACTTCTCGAATAGTCCCTTTTATTGAGTTCACGAATGACTTCTCGAACAGCCTATTATGTAGACTTCTCGATTAGTGTATATGCAGACTTCTCGAATAAGAAAGCAGTCTAACTTCTCGAACTGGGACTTCTCGAATAACCCTTTTTGTTAGAGTTCTCGAACTCTTCTTTTCTTGATTTCTCAAAATTACTTACATGGTTACAACAAACTCTCTTTTGATTACTGATACTTGATTTTAGCATTTCATGGCTTGTTACAGAAATACTTCCTAACTGTTTGCAGATATCCCTTCCTAAGATGTTGCTTTAGTTGATCTACATTTCAACTAGTTTCCTGATTTGTTTGTCAGCTTCGATTCCTTGATTCATTTTCTGCCTTGTGGTATTTGTTATCATCTATAGACATGTGTGTCTCAACATTATCAAATTTGTTTATGAATTGCTAATGAACTCGAATACCGAGCATGTTAGCGAGCTCAATTATAGAACTTATTCACGAACATGCTCATAAGCTATGTTCACGAGCCTAGTCATCAACTATGTTCACGAACGCGTTAATCGATCTTGTTCGCAAGCTATCGAGTCAAACTTTATCGTGATCAAGTTCAGCTCATTTATAAATCGATCCTTAAAATCAAGTTCAAGATCGACTTGTTTTTGATTCGAACCGAACGCGGACCGAGCTTTTTTCGAACTGAATGCCGAATTATTCACGAGTGTATCGATTCATTTACAACACTAACTAAACATGGTTTTTTATGCTAAAAACTTTAAAAAGAGCAATACAAGTTTAAATTTCGAATTGCTCCCTAAAAGAAAAGTTTAAATTTCGAATTCCGGTCTCACGAAGCATATTACGATTTTTTTTGACAACACCCATAGAAAGTTTGGGAAAATAAATGATATCCTCATGGTATCAAATAATTTGATGTTATAAATGTAAAGTATTCAACAAAAAAATCAAAACTCAAAGCGAATAAACAAGAACAAAAAATAAACGACAATCACACAAGATAAAGATTTACGTGGTTCGGAAATTACTACTCTACAAGCCGCACTAATTTTGTATTGATCTCTCAAAATTGTGTTGTGTTGATGTTTTACAATTACATGAGAATATTTATGAGAGAAGATCCTAGACTAAATAAATCTGAGTCTAATTCTGAAATTCCTAACTCTAATTAGAGCCCAATTCTGGAATTTCTAACTCAAATCAGAATCCAAATAGACTCCACAAACCCAACAATCTCCCACTTGGAGTCTGACCATATCTTCACTTCACTCTTGTAGTAACACCTAATCCTTCAATCAGTAACTTTAACTAGTGCAGCGCCTTCTCATCAATCAGTTTCGAAGGCAAGTTGAAGCTATGCAAAACTTCAACTTTTCATTAGTAACCACCTTAGTCAACATATCTGCAGGATTCTTTGAACCAAGGATTTTCTTCAAGGAGAAAGTACAATGCTAATCAACTCTTTTGTAAAGTGATATCTCAGCTGAATATTCTTCTTCCTAGCATGAAACACAGGATTCTTCGCAAGATGAATAGCACTCTAACTGTTGCTATACAAAGCACTGTTCGCCTGTTTCTTGCCTAACTCCTCAAGAGATTCTTCAACCAAATCATCTCCTTGCTAGCTTCAGAGATAGCCTTGTATTCTGCTTCTGTGGTTGAAAGTTCAACACTCTTCTGAAGTCGAGACATCCAACTAACTGCTGTGCCACCCAGAGTGAAAATATATCTCATAGTACTTTTTTTTTTGTATTCAAACATCAGCCTAAATCTGCATCAGAAAACCCTTCCAAGATAACATCTTTCTTGCTAAAATATAACGCAACCTTGGATGTGCCTTTCAAGTAGTGAAACAACCACTTGACTGCTTCCCAATGCTCTCTTCCTAGATTAGACATGAACCTGCTAATAACTCCCACTATATAAGTAATATCTGGCCTTGTACACACCATAGCATACATCAAACTGCCAAATGCAAATGCATACGGAACTTTAGCCATATTTCTTGCCTTCATCCATTTTAGGTGATTGCTTCTTCGTGAGATTAAAGTGAGTCACCAACAGTGTACTTCTGGTCTTCGCATCCTGGACACTGAATTTTTGCAACAATTTCTCAATATACTCTTGAGATAATTTCAAAGTTCCTTCAGATCTATCCCTTATGATGCTCATACCAAGTATTTATTTTGCTGTACCCATATCCTTCATCTCAAACATCTGTCTCTTTAACTTGTTGATTTCCATCATGTTTGATTCTGCTATCAACATGTCATTAACATACAACAACAATATGATATAAGATGAATCAAACTTTTTAAAATAACAACAATGATCCATAGCACTTCTCGTGTACCCATTCTTCATCATAAAGTTGTCAAACTTCAAGTACCATTGTCTTGGTGCTTTCTTCAAACCATACAAGTTTTTTTATAAGCTTGTAAAGAAGGTTTTCTTTCCCAGCTACTGAAACCCTCTGGCTGTACCATGTAGATTTCTTTCTCAAGATCACCGTGTAAGAACGCGGTCTTAACATCTAGTTGCTCTAGATGTAACTCTTCTGCAATCACAATACTTAGCACAATTTTAACAGTAGTCATCTTAACAACCGGATAAAAAATATTAGTATCGTCAATACCCTTTTTCTGTTGATGACCCTTGACTACTAACCTCTCCTTGTATCTCTTACTGCCATTATGTTCTTCTTTGATCTGGAATACCCATTTATTCTGTAAAGCCTTCTTTCCTGCTGGTAATTCTGTTACAGACCAAGTTTCATTCTTCTCAAGAGAATTCATCTCTTCTTTCATGGATGATTTCCACTGAACAGAGTCATCCACCTGAACTGCCTCTGAATAACATTATCCTCGGTCAATAACATATAATATGCTGAAAGAGAAAATCTTTATGGTGGCCTCACAACTCTGCTAGATCTTCTTACCTCAGCATGTGGAGTAACTGGAATTGTGTCACCACCATTCCCCGAACTCCCACTATTTCCTGCAAGATCTTTTTCAGTAATATCTTCAAGCACTGTTTTCTCTTTCTCAGGTTGTTCTTTTGTAAACTCGAAATCGACTACAAGCTTATCCTTCTACACTGCATTATCATTAAAGTAACATTTCTGCTTCTAATGACCTTTTTCGTTAATTCATCCCAGAAACGGTAACCCACATCATCTGAGCCATAACCAATGAAGATACACTTCTTTGCATTCAGATCAAGCTTGTCCCTGTCAGAATCTTTAACACGTACATAAGAAACACAATCAAAAATTTGCAAATGTAAAAGATTTACCTCATTTTTCTGCCACTCTTCTATAGGAATTTTGAAGCCCAAAGGAACTAAAGGTCCTCTATTTATGAGATACGCTGTTGTACTAAGTGCATTAGCCCAATAAGTCTTTGGCAACCTAGCATATAACCTCATACTCTTGGCCCTCTCATTCAAGGTTCTATTCATGCGCTCTGCAACACCATTCTACTGTGGTGTCTCTAAAATTGTTTTGATCATTCTAATCCCATATTCTACGCAATAGCTTTTAAACTCATCACTACTGTACTCACCACCATTATCTGACATCAAACTCTTAAACTTCAAATCGGTCTGATTTTCAACTTCGGTCTTCCACTTCTTGAAAGTAACACATCTGATTTATTCTTCAAGAAATAAACCCATACCTTTTTAGTGGAATCGCCAAGTGACATTGTAACTAGATCCTCCCAGCGATGCAACTGTTGTTGGACCATATACATCTATATGAACTAGCTCTAATTTCTCAGCCTTGAGTGTCCTCCCAGATTTTGCAAAAGTAACTCGTTTTTGCTTTCCAAGAACACATGGCTCACAGAATCCAACTTCCACATTCTTCAGTTCTGGAATCTTCCTCTTCGAAGTTAACAGCTTTATACCCTTTTCACTCATGTGACCAAGTCTTTGGTGCCACAAAGTTGAAGACCCAATCTCATCAGTAACTGCATTTGCTTCATAGCTAGATTGTTCAACTATGTACAATGTCCCCTTTTTCTCTTCACGAGCAACAACCAGATTCCCCTTTATAACCTTTCACTGTTCGTCTCCGAAAGTAACTCAATACCCTTCCTTATCTAACTAACCGACAGATATCAACATCTTCTTAAGTCCAGGACTGTACCTTACATCTTTCAACGTCCAGCTATTCCCCAAAGAGGTCTTGAGATTAATATCTCCCATGCCCGCAATATCCAAAGTCTCATCTTCAGCAAGACGGAATTTACCAAAATTTCCAAGTCTAAAATTTAACATCAAATCCTTGCAAGGGACAGCATGGAATAATGCACCAGAATCCATAACCCATGATTCAATCGAACATTCAACACAATAAATCAAAGCATCATCATTCGCCACTTCTTCAACTACATTAGCTAAATTATCCTCTTTCTTCTTTCCTTTAGGAGCTACGGGATCCGTACACCAATTTTTGAAGTGACCTTTCTTCTGACACTTCTAACAAATAGTCTCCTTGTGATCTTTGGAATGTCCTCTCTTCTGTGACTTCAATCTGCTATGCCCCTGATTCTGCCCCCAATCGGACTTTCTGCCTCTACTCTCAGTACTTAACAAGGAACCTGATGACTCTCTACGAATATCTTCTCTAAGAATCACATCTCGAACTCCATCAAAAGTCAACTTAGCGCTCCCAGATGAATTGCTAATAGCAGTGACAAATCCTGACCAATTGTTAGGTAACGAGCATACCAACAACAAGGCTTGTACTTCATCGTCGAGTTTAATCCACTTATGTCAATCTTCTTAGGTTAGAGTAAAATTCGTTCACATGATCAACAACACAATCACCTTCACTCAATTTTGTGGCAAACAACAAGCGACACAAATATACTTTATTTGAAGCAGATGGCTTCTCATACATATTTGATAATTCCTTGATCAATCCATGAGTTGTCATTTCCTTGACGATATTATAAGCAAAGTTCTTCGCCAAAGTCAATCTGACAACACCCATAGCCTGCCTTTCCAATAGTTTCCATTCTTTCTCATCCATTGATTCTGGCTTCTTCACTTTCAGCGATTCGTGTAACATTTTCTGATATAAATAATCTTCAATCTGCATCTTCCAAAATACAAAATCTCTACCATCAAATTTTTCGATCTTTATTTTCCTTTCTTCCGTCATTGCTCTCACTCGCCTGAAAACCTAGGCTCTTGATACCAGTTGTTGAGTGTACAACAACAAAAACAAAACCTAAAGCGAATAAATAAGAATAAGAAAATAAACGACAATCACACAAGACAAAGATTTATGTGGTTCGAAAATTAATACTTCACAAACCGCACTAATTTTGTATTGATCTCTTATAATTATATTGTGTTGGTGTTTTACAATTACATGAAAATATTTATAAGAGAAGAAAGGGGCCAAGCAAATCAATGTCTATTTCTGAAATCCCTAACTCTAAAGCCTAATTCTAGAATTCTTAACTCAAATCAGAATTCAATTCTGAAACCTGATAGACTCCACAAATCCAACAATAAATTCATACTTTTTTATTTTTAGAGAATGTTATGTATTATTTAAAATAATTTGAATTAAAATATCGACATGACATGATTAAAAATGTGTTTTATGATGTATTTTAGAGGACATGAATTCTAGGTAAGAAGGAGTCATCTATTAACTTTTTTATTCCTCATGTGAAAGTAAGATAAACTTTTAGACCAATTAATATTTTGATTTACAATTCGAACAGAGAGAAACATAATTGTGTTAATCTTGTCGAAGTTTTCAAATGAATTTGGTAATAAGGTGTTCATAATTGGTGAGACGATAGCGAAGCAGTAAATATAAAGGCACATAATGATGATCAAACATATATAGATACTCAGCATAATTTAATGTCATTTTCTTTTGGTTCGGTTGAATATACGTATTTAAATGGATAGAATTAACAATTCAACGATGTTTGACGGCACAGTTTGTTACCCGTTTACCTCGTGCATATGTAAACTAGATTATTTCCACTTTTTATTAGCTATGTTTTAATTTTTGTAAAAAAAAAATTGTTAGTATAAAATTTAGTCCAAATTATTCAACATAATGATGATCACACATATGCAAATGGGTTTTATGTGTCTGAGGATGATCTCAGGTTCTACCTGAGATTAAAACATTTTTAATACAAATTTAAGGGTATTTTTGTAAAATCATTGAAAAAAATTTATATTTACAAAAATGCCCCTGCGCGGCCCCTTACTTTCTAAGTACAAATCACTTATAACTTTAGGAGACATCCCTGAGATTGTCCTCAGGCCCAGTTATGTGCCTGAGGAGGACCTCAGAGTTCTACCTTAAGGTTAAAACATTTTTAATACAAATTTAAGGGTATTTTTGTAAAATCACTGAAAAAAATTATATTTACAAAAATGCCCTGTTGAAATCAATGATTTAAGTACCTAAATCTATTGTAACTTAAATCCGTTGAAACTCAAATACTCGGCCCTTTTTTTTTGAATAAAAGACAAATTTCATTACTAAGAAATGTCGTATATAAGAGACTCCAACAACACATCTGAAGGAGACGTAAACACGTTTTGACAATTTAGCGAACAAGGTAATTTAGCTACTAAATGAGCGACCCTATCGCTTGTCTTTTAACAAATGAAACTGAATAACCTGATTTAGCATCTAGAATATGACTACAGGCATTCAAGACATGACCAACTTCCAGAAGATTGTCATGAGGATTCTGCAGAGCTTGGACAGCAAGGAAGGAGTCTGATTCAATAATTACTCTATCATGATTCATAGATGATAGCCATTGCAGGCCCTCGAAAATAGCCAGAGCTTCCGCCTCAACAACTGAAGAAACCATAACTGCACAGATCATTTTACCATTCACAAACGCACCTGTATGATCTCGAATAACCAACCCCGTCGAAAATGAATCTGCTCCCAACTTGACTGCTGCATCTACATTCAACTTTTAAACTCCAACTTCTGGTTTTGTCCACTTCACTACACCAGGACTACTAGTACTCGTCTTACTAGAAAGATGATTAGAATGACTAATATGCATTTTGGCTCCACTGATTTAACGTTGTTGTATTTAAAATTCATTTATTTAGTTTTTATATTTTATTAAGCTTAATATTAGCTTAAGATTCGTGCAATGCATGGATGGAAATTTTTTAAATTTGAGTTACAAATTTTAAAACATGAATTTTGTAGGCTTAAATTTTTAAATGATACGATCCGATAATTATTATATATATGTTGTCCGTGATATTTTTAGAAAATGATGAATTTTAGTTTGAAAATATTGAAAAGATGAAATATTTTAGACGTAATCGGTTAGTTAATAGTTATTATAATATTATTATTTTATTTTTTTTATAAATCTACCCGAATAAGTTTTACTGGAAAAAAATAAAAAATAGAAAGGGTAACGTATTTTAGCTGAAAGGTAATTGGTTAATTATTAGTAATTATAATTAAAATATTTTAATTTAATAATAGAATTACTCATAGTGTTTTTAGAAAAGGAAAATTTTTAGTAAGATAAAATATAAAAAATAATATATTTTAGGTGAAAAAGAAATTGATTAGTTACTGCAAAATAGAAAAGGTAGCATGTTTTACCCGAAAAAGGAGATATTTTAATTAAATAAAGCTACCACGTTATTGGAAAAATAAAAAAAAAGAAAAATAATGTAGTTTAGGTTAATTATTAGTAATTGTCTTTAAACCATTTTTTATCATCTTTATTGTCTTTAATTGGTCGATATGATCTTCGTATTATAGAAAATGTTCATAAAAATAAATAATATTAGTGAATTTATGATTAATTTTTTGACGAAAAAGTGTTAACATACATATTTTTAATATATACTCTCGAATTCAAAGAAATCATATACATTATAAATATTATTATGTATAAAATAAATTTTAATTGTGTTAACGTTGAAAAATTTGAAATCTCTCTTAGAGCAAGTCCAATGATAAATGTAAAATGACTAAAGGCATTGCTATAATATGACATCAAAAAGTGTGTTTTGGTGCTAAAATAACTTGCACTCCAATACTAATTATATTTTACAACCAACAAATTCCAAATTTAGCAACACTTATTTTTTGACTTTCATTTAGAGTGGACCATCTTACACTCCATTTCTAATTAATTGATGACGTGGGAAGAATGATTATGGCCATTTTTAGTTCTAAATATACAACCAAGTATCCATTTATGCATTTATCTATTAAAAATATCTATGCATTGGAGTTGAATTTTTTGATTTTAGTTATATATTATAGCTATGCATTGAACTTGTTCTTTATATAATAACCTCTCTAAGTGATACTCTTTTCCGATTCCAACAATCACTAGGGTTCTACTCTAATGTTAAATCAAAAGGATGGAAAATGCATTGTTTTGAATACAATTTTTATACTAGCTTATAACCCGTGCGAAGCACGGGTTTCTTTTGATAGATTATAAAATTTATTTAACATTATAATTATGTTTTTATATAATCCTTATTTTTAATAATTTTTTAATTTAATTTAATATAAATTTATATAATGATATGCATGGTTTAAAATTTATTTTGTAAAATTCTAAATTAAAAATGTCGTTGATGGGTTCGAACTTTGAATTTTTAGTAAATTAATTTAATCATATAATATATCTTATTATTAGATCTAACGATTCTTATTTATTACTAAAAATAATGATTTGAATATATGGTGAGATATTTTGGGGTGTATATTAGTGATCGCAAGATTAATTTTAAATTAAAAGTAACGTGTTTTAATTACAAAAATTACTACTAAAAATAATTACGGAAAGATATGGTGTGATATTTTGGATATATATTAATTATTGTAATATTAGTTTGAAATTAAATGGTAAAGTATTTTAATTAGAAGTAAAATTTTTAGAAAAATGGGTAATTGAGTTGTTGGAGCAGAAAAAAGAGTCCAAGTAGAAGTTCAATAAGTTCAATGTGGATGAAAGAATTTTAATCGGAATATAATTACGTTAACATTAATAATTAGCTTTTTAAGTTGTTTTTGCAATTTAATTATTAGGATATCCAAACCGAAAACCAAAACTTTCAAAACATTAAATGTTTGGGCTTTAATATAATAATATTGAATTGATGAAGATGGTGTAAATTAGGTTTAGAAGAATATAGTTCTGTGCGCAGTGTTCGTGAAGGCAACGGAGGTTTTAAGTTTAGCTGTATTAGTAATGGTGTAAATATAAAATACTATTGTGTCTTTAGGATTATAGCCAATAACGGATTAAAATTGATTTATTTTATATTTAAAATTAATTAAAAATTAAATTAAACAAACCGAAAACCAAAATAAATAGGATAACCAAACCGAAAACCAAAACTTTCAATGTTTCGACTTTAATATAATAGTATAGATATTTATGATGAGAAATATCTGTTAGATTATATTCCGTTCAAATTTCAAAAATTAAGAATGGTTCTAGGCATTGTTCTAAAAATCGGTGATTAATCGAGATTAATCACCGATTAATCCCTGTTCCATGGGTTACTGTATTGATAAATAATTTGAATATCCGATTAATCATTCTGATTAGTCCCTACATACCCGATTAATTCTTGAACAGTGCCTCTACCGATTAAATCCGATTCCCGTTTTTTACAACACTAGTTCTATGTGTTAATATATCTTTATTAAAAGTTTATTAAAAGTTTATCTATTACACACAAGGTGCTAATATACTATTCCAATGGTTCTAGGTCACAAAAGCGAAATATTAACTACGAGCGAGTTGCTAGAAAATTTGATCGGTTGATCAAAAGAGTGTAAATTGTTGTGTAAATATCAGGGATACAAGATGTATTTTTTGAAACTATGAGCATTAAAGTGAAAATTAAATAAATTTAAAGAATGTAAGGTATAGTAATTCTTTGTGCTGCTGGTATTCATTGTTGGTGGCATAGTTGCCCGGGCTTATAAAGATAAGAGCAACTCCAAAAGATCATTAAAAGAGATTACGTTTAAAATTATGCTCCAACAGGCTCTTAACTTTTCCTTAAAAAATTAAAAGTATCATGTCATCCCTTATCTTTAAGGGCTCCCTTATTTCACTTTTATCAATAAAATATTATTTTCTCTCCTCTTTCCAATTGTTTCCCTCTTTTTTTGTTCTTGCTTCCTTCCTTTTATTTATTATTTAATAATATAAGGATCAATTATAAGGAAGCTTGTTGGAGTTGTCATACCTTATAATATTCTAAATCACTAAGAGCCTAAGAACAAGTCCAACAATGTCCTAATTGGTGCCCTATAAATATAATAAAATATAGTGTCCTAATGATTTAAGTCATGATTTTTGTATATCAATTCCAACAATATGTCTTATACTTGTGCCTTATAAATTAAAATAATAATATATTTGAATTAGAATTGGAGGGAAGGGAAAAAAAAGAGAAGAGAGAAGTGTAGAAAAGGAGGGAAGTTAATTTTTTATTGATAAATATGATTTAGGACAAGTATAAATGTGCCTTAAAAGTAGAGCATGAGATGGATGTCTTAGTGTTTTAAGGCACCACTAGGACATTGTTGGAGCACAAAAAATGATTAAATGTCTTAAATATTAATTTAGGACAATATTTAGGACATTGTTGGACTTACTCTAATATTTTATAATATTTATAAGGAAAACACAAGGAGGCTGTTGAAGTTGCTCTAAGCCTTGCAAGTTATGCTCTCATATTCTTATCCATTGACAAGGAATATGAGGACAAAGATTATAGGTAGTATCCAGTATCCTCATTAATGACAATGAGTATACGAGTGTGTTCATAGGAGATAAGTGTCATTGCCTCCATTTCCAGTTATGCCTACTTACCGGTTTCTCCATAAAAAGAAAAACAAGTTTATCAGTGCCCAAAAATAAAAGTCTGGAAATTGGCAATAACAAAGGGCTCGTTTGGGGTTTCTTAAAACAAGTAACTTATATCTTACAAGGTAAAAGTAGATATAAGTGATAAGTAAATGATTACTTATAAGTTATTTTGGTGTTTGGATAAATTTACTTATAAATTATTGAAGTGTTTGGTAATTATAACTTATAAGTTGAAAGAATTTTTTATTGAAAAATGAAACTTTTATCGAATGTATGAATTTTTTAATACAAGGATTTTAATTAATTTAATTAAAATAAATTAAAAGTACAAATTTTGAAAAACAAAGTACTCAAAGTAAAGAACAGTAATAAGCTGAGAATGTTAGGAATTGTTAACATTGAACTTACTGAAAATAAGCTGTTATAAGCCCATTAAAATTATTTACCCAAACGGTAGTGATAAGTTGAATTGGGCTTTTAAGCCCAAAGTCCTATGCAAAATGAAATGCCAAACACCCACAAAATATGGTAATTCCTTTGTTAAAAGGTCTGTGTGCAACAAAACAAGCCCATGACAATCCATGAAACAGAACTAGGTATCAAGAAAACAGAAAATTATGGTATAAGAAACCAGCTTTCACGGAAGTAAGAAACTATCACAGGGTTTTCATTTCTTGGACTGGGATGGTTGATTCTGTTGCAAGGGATTGACAGTAGTGGCGGATTTCTCCAAGATTTTTAGTGCTTTCATTCTTTGCAGCTCTTTTCCTGCAATAAGGAATGATTAGAAATAAGATTAATAGCATGCTTTTGTTTGTTCGTCATGCCAAGTTCTATTCACTATAACATCCGTCATCACTTGGCTAAATTATGGGAACGTTTTAAAATTAGGAAGAAAAATAGTGTAGTTGACCTAATAATACCGATAACTTAATATACTAAACAGATTGAGTATCAACCTTAATAATCTATATTTCAGGCAATCAAAATGGAATTCATGTTCAAAATTTGTCTGGTTGAAAAACGACATGCAACTATTTCCTCCAATTTAACTCGTTTTGTTAGGAAAATCACATAGCAGATAATTTCAATAAGCATGCAGTCAACCCCACACATTACCCTTATGCCATGGCATTTGGTATTGCCCTCTGTTATCCAGTTGTGAACAGATTGTTCAAGGAGAAAAGGAGGTAATACTAATACAATTTCCTAAATTTAGACAGAAGATAATAGTGAAGAAAGATGCTATACGTCCAATACGACAACTAAAAGTCTAAAACAGTCATTTGCGATTACATCAAAATGGATGGAGACTGCGTTAACTGAATGATGAAAAAAATCTACACTATATTTGCTAAACTACCAATGGTGGAAGCTCTTATAGTATACTAGCTCATACAAACAATAAGTTGCCAAAATTTGTTAACAATTCTCTGCATTTTTTGTAGTACATTTATTTAATTATTAGATCTTACGCATAATTAATGCCATTCATAGTCTTGCAGTCAAGATTAATTCAATTTAAACTATAAAGAATTTCAGTTTAGGCATGGGGATTTTAGATAACACCTTTTGTTATGACACGTCATAATTAGTAAAGTAGCTTCCATATAAGAATTAGGTTATTTATTCTCTGGTGGATTTTAAATGTTTGTTGAATACAAGTAAATCAAGGGCTTCAGTTTGCAGAAGCCAAGTTAATTGTTGCTTCATTTCCTTTCTGCATCACTTGCCTCTATTAAATAAAATACATTGCCCTATTAATAAACTCTACTTAGAGGAAGTCTACACTTCAACATTGCTAACTATTTTTGTATTCCAAATTTAGCCCTACACAAAAAGGAAATGGGAGAAAATACCTTCCTCTATTGTTAACTGGATTGCTCTTCTCTCCACTTCAACTGCATATATGCTAAGTTCAGCCGGAGAAAGATGACGAAGCTCTGTTAAGATCATAATAAAAAAAGATAAAAATAAGAGAACACTTTTCAAATTGTAAAAACAACTAGTGCTTGGCACATATCCAGTCAACTAGTGATAGTAATAGAATATAATAACTCACTCTGAACATGATCCCTGCAAACAGACTCATCGTCACACATTTTCAAGAAATTCTGTAAATGAATGTACCGTTCTTCCCATTTTCGGTCATCCACCCTCCTGGAATGAGTTAATAGAGGTTCCTTCGAGGTGACTTTAAAGCAATAATTTTCAGCAGGTACCATACAATTACCAGGATTATCAAGAAAACTAGGTAATGAGTCTACTGGTAAATTTGAATAAGAAAGCATATTCTTTGGAGCCATGTAATTAGATGTAGACATAGAAACATGGTGTGTGTTATCCTCCAACACCGGAGTTTGTTTTTGGGGTATTTCTTGCTGCATATTGCGATAAGGCTTCAGAAGAGGACTGCTTAAGTTTTTATCTGGGTGGTGCTCAGTTTTTCCATTCTCTTGTACAAACTCAAAATTCTTACTAGCATACACCAGATGCTCTTTAGTAGCTCTGTGATCAGGGAGCGGACGAAAAGGGTGGCTTGTAGCCGACTCAGGTGCAAGTCTCTTAGTTCCACAAATCTTTAATTTATCTGCAATGGGTCCTCCATCCGCAAGAAACGAACTTTCTCGATGGTTTTGTGAAACCCTATTGTCATTTTGAACATCTGCAAGAACCATCTTCTTTGTTGACATAGGTGGATGCTTACGGGATATACTAGCATCCAGCCCAGTTTTGCCTAGCTCATTGTTTTTGAGTTCCGAATTAATCATTTTCGATTCCAGACCTAAGAACTTCTGAAATTAAATAATGACTTATATTAATGCACATTAGAAGCCAGCTACGCATTAATGATTATGATAAAAATAGCAAACGATAGATGGATGTAAAAGTGCAGCCAAAGAATATAGTAGCTAAGATAATAAATAGCTAAGATAATAAATAACTGATAAAAAATGGGTCAAATTTTAATGATACCAACGGCCCATATGTAGATGAAGAGAATTTAAACTAATAAATTTGATCTCCACTTTGCTAACACCAATGCCTTAATATAAGTGGTGAGAATTTAAAACTGATAGACCTGATCTCAAATTTGCTAACACCCATGCCTAACTATAAGTGAATAAGTTTTACCAACGGCTATCGATAGTGGAAGAGAATTATAACTGACAAAACTCTTCTAAGTCATTAAGAGCAAGTCCAATGCAATGCTAAAGTTGGTTCTACTTCTATAATTTGGAACCAAATGCTAAAAAACTCAACTCCAAAGGGGGTTCTATACTTAGATGCAAATATGCATAAAAGCATACTTGGTTCTAAATTTGAAACCAAGGATGCATTATGCATCTAGCCACATCATCAAATAACTATAAATGAAATGCATAATGGTGTGCTTTAAATGAAATTTAGAAGATAGAGACAAAACTTAGGTAAATTTGGAAATATTTGGTTGCAAAATGCAACTAGCATTGGAGTTGAAGTTCTATTTTAACACCAACAAACACTTTTTGGTGTCAAATTATAGCAATGGCTATAGCCATTTTGCATTGGACTTTCTCTAATGCCAATTGCTGCCAGTAAAGAGCCTAAATCTAATGTAAGCACTTCAAAATAGATTACTGAATAACACCTATGGCTAACTAAAAACAAAATAACCTAAAGTTGTACCTAAACACTTCTAAACTAGTAGTAATCATCCCAAACAATGATCCCAAACAATGGCATTAATAAGCTTTAAAATGTTTCCCCAAATTCCAGACAGTAAAATATAAGAGCAAAACAAACATAAACATATGTACATCCCTACCAACAATTAATCCCAGTTCAGCAAATTAAACATATTTTACGGCACTAAATTAAACACTGTAGATAAATTCAAAGTCGCCCAAAATAACCCAAGACTTTAGGGTAAAGAAAAACAGTCGATTCACGCACTAGATTTGAAAGAGCAAAATCAGAAGACAATACATTAAAGTGTCTGTGTGTGTAAGTGTTAGAAAGGTGGGAATGTGTACCTTAATGAAACTGTAAGAAGATGCAAGGAACAGATCTGGTAGTAAGACGGGTCATGAGAACAAGCGTTAGGTGGGGTATGTATGTATGTATAGGTACTTAGGATACATAAAAACACGGCGCGGGAGAGAGGGGCTGGAACTTGGAGGGAGATGGAAGGTGGGTTTTTCTTTGAAAAGGCGGAAGCTTTTTGCCTCCAAAAATGAAGATCACTAGTTCACTACTGTGTGTAATATAGGGATGGGCATTCATCCCGGCCCGCCCGACCCCGATCCGATCCCCGCACCGAACGGGGCGGGGAATCGGGGATTTTTTCGGGTACGGGCCGGGGAGCGGGGACAAGTTTTAAAAAAAATCGGGGAGCGGGCCGGGGCCGGGTTTTTATGTCTCCCCGGCCCGATCCCCGACCCCCGCCCCGATTTTCTCTACCCGATCTAATTTTCCATCCCAACTCGATTTCATCACACTCAAATATATACATACACACACACACATATATATATTGATATTCATATATTAATATATACGAATTTTCAATACTTCATATTGAAAATAAAATGATGTTTTAATTTTATATGTTTGTCTTTCTAATAGTTAAATAACTTAATTTCCATATTATTTATAATTATTTCTTTAAGTAATATTTTTTAATTTTAATTTAGTGCATTTGAGCTCAATAGTTAGTGTTTAAAATTATTTAATATTATTTTTTGTTTTAAATAAAATTCCCCGATTCCCCGTGGGGATCCCCGTTACCCGTTTGGGCCGGGGACGGGGAATGAAAATTAGTCCCCGACGGGGATCGGGCCGGGGACGGGGATCGGGTTTGAATTCGGGGATGGGGGCGGGGATAGCACTCCCCGGCCCCGAAGTGCCCCGACGCCCATCCCTAGTGTAATAAAACCCTGTTTGGTGGGGCTCCTCCTAATTCTAAAGATAAAATATACATTTTTCTATTTTTTTGTATTATAAAATTTTGGAGAAAAGGCCCCAACATAATAATTTTGAACTAAATATTCCAAAATGCCACAATTCAAATATATGGGCCCAAATATCATAGCAAAACACAAGATCGTGTAGCATTTTGAGAATTTTTTTTTTATTTAAAAAACGTTACATCCTGTAGCGTTTATGGGGAAGGAGGGTGAGAAACGATACATTATATAACGTTTTAGGGGGAAGGTAGGGATGGGCATCGGGGCAATTCGGGGCCGGGGAGTGCTATCCCCGCCCCCATCCCCGAATTCAAACCCGATCCCCGTCCCCGGCCCGATCCCCGTCGGGGATTATTTTTTATTCCCCGTCCCCGGCCCAAACGGGTAACGGGGATCCCCGCGGGGAATCGGGGAATTTCATTTTAAATAAAAAATAACATTTTATACAATTTTAAACACTAACTAGTGAGTTTGAAACAATTTTTTAAGCACTAAATTAAGATAAAAAATATTACTTAAATAAACAATTATAAATAACATGGAAATGAAGTTATTTAACTACTAGAATGACAAACATATAAGATTAAAATATCATTTTGTTTCCAATATAAAGTATTGGAAATTCGTATATATATATTAATATATGATTATTAATATATGTATATATATATATATATATATATATATATATATAATAATGTGGTGGAATCAAGTCGGGGATTGAGAATCGGGGCGGGGGGTGGGGGTCGGGGATCGGGCCGGGGAGATATAAAATCCCGGCCCCGGCCCGTTCCCCGATTTTTTTTGAAAATTGTCCCCGCTCCCCGGCCCGTACCCGAAAAAATCCCCGATTCCCCGCCCCGTTCGGTGCGGGGATCGGATCGGGATCGGGCGGGCCGGGATGAATTCCCATCCCTAGGGGAAGGGGAGGGATGAAGCTACTTGAAGTAGCGTGTTTGTTTGAGGAGGGAAAAGCTACTTTAAGTAACGTTAGGGCTTCGGGGGCCAGACGCTACTTTCATTAGCGTTTAGGGGAGGGGGAGGGATTTATAAATTATTAAAATATTAAAAATCATTTTATACTAGTTGAAAACTAGTATAAAATAGTCAAAACTTAAACAATAGGCGAAAAGAATATACAATTGTAAACTAATTTGAGAGTAAACATTTTTATACTGGTTGAAGGAGAATGTCACTTGAAATAAAAGTAAGGGGTGTAATTGAAAAAACAACAATAACAATAGGTGTCGACGAGATCGACACAACAATTAGGGTGATATCAATTAAAGAAACAATACTCTTAGTAGGTATTGACGAGATCAACATGAATAATTGGGGTGATATCATAAGAAACATAATTAAGCAATGAATTCACTTGAACAAGAAGTGAAGGGAAACACTTGCCTCAATACACATAGTTCACATAGTTCTGATTCCAACACATCGATTCGTTACTCACTTTACGTCAGTCTCTACTCGACTATACGTCCATCTTTCTTCTATAATTCATCAATCTCGATACCAATACACTTGTCAACTCCGATAATTATCTTCTTTCTCGATATTCCATTTACACGCATAGTGGTGCCTTACTAGCTTCCTACTTGTACCTATATAAAGTGAACTATTATTTCAGTACACTATAATCCTTAATCGTCTAACCCTATTCTACCCAAATGTGTCCTATAACGCTATAATGCTGTAACGCTGTAACGCTTTACAACGTAACATATATAACACGTATTGATCATACTTACAAAATAATATAATACTAACTTGCAAACCACATAAGCATTTAGCATGTACAATCCACTTACATTTGTACCTTATAACCTACTCCCTCCGTCCCATTTTATGTGAACCTCTTTCCTTTTTCGTACGTCCCAAAAAGAATGAACATAATATATTTACTATTTTTTAACACTACTTTTCACTATTACACCCACTACTTCTCAATTTTTTTATTAAATAAACACTATTACACCCACTATTTTTCTCCATTATCTCAAATCTATTATTAAATATTGATAGATCCCACCACTTTACCTACTTTTCAACTAACTTTAATGTTTTTTACTACATTTTCTTAATATCCGTGAAAGTCAAACATGTTCATATAATTTGGAACGGAGGGAGTATGTAACACATCCATATACAAGTAGTTCATATCACATTACTATACAAATTAATAAATAATTCTAATAAAAATTGGACAACATCTCCTTTATAAAATGACCTAACTTGTCGGAATACAACCGACCGACAATTCACTCTAAAATCAATTACCAATTCTATTTCATACTTATAATTCACCCTGTAAATTGTAATACACACATACAACTCAGGTACATTATTAGTTAACACGAAATCCCATTTATAATCTCTATCACAAAATGGCAATGCTTTAACGCGTATAATCTTATAATTTATCCCGAATACACATGTAACATTTGTCTACTTTCTTTCTAATTTAAACTAGAAATCCATAATAATGTTAAAAACTTACTAATTATCACCTAATCGAAATCAACAACTAAATACACTTAACAATTTATAACATTTAGAATTTATATCACCTTTGCTAATGAATATTCAAGAATCGATTTCACATAAACATTTATAATCGAATTTATACCCTTAATCATATCTCAAATCAACATATACTCCTAACGAGCTACTAATTTTTCATAACTATTATTCTAATCATCAACAACACCACCTAATTAACACCAATTAATCATAACAATTTATATAATTCATGTTTATGCGTATAATACTACTTTTAAATTAAATCTTTACTAATATAAATCTGAAAAATCATCTATAATTCACACATATATTCTGCAAATTCAACCTCTAGCAATTAGCAGCTAATACTCATTCAATAATACCAATTAACAATTAATTATGCATAATATTAAGATTTAATACATGAAAATCGAAATTAAATCCTATAAATTCAAGAACATATACATGCAAGCTATTCTAACCAACTATTAACATTCAAAATCATGTAAACACGCTGCAATTTATAAGAAGAACACAAACAACCGCCGGCTCATCGAAAATTCATTGCCGACGGTGGTTGCCGACGGGGAAGAGCTAAAAACGGCCCCTCAACCCATCAAACAACCTCTAAACTCGATTTTTAGCAACAATAGACTGAACCCAATCTTTACAACCACAAAACAAAGCCTCTAGCTTCATGCATGTCAATATATACACACATATACATACGGCTGCACATATATACACATATAAACTCAACAAAATTCATTCTAAACTAATAAATATGATAATAACGAATTGAAGGAGGATAAATACTTGAATTTGGAGTGATTTTGGTGTTGAAACTGAAGAGAGAGGGGTGGTTTTGAGCTCTGCAGGAAGAAAAACGAAGAGAAATGGCCATTTTAATCACAATTTCAAGTTAAAATGCCCAAAATATCACTATTTCAGAAAATGGCCCTTACTGTTACTATCACAAAATAACGCACATAAATTATGCGTTTATAACAAAAACTAAAAGTCGCTCTGTTTGTTGATGGGCCAGGGCCTATTGAAAATCATGAAGAAACGCATCTGGCTCCCGCGTTTTCAGAAGAAGACGTATGTTAACAATGCGTCTAAATCATACACGCATCTTGAAAATGCGTCTTTAAATTTTTTATTTTTATTTTTTTTCCAAAAAATTTGTTTTAAATTTTAAAAATAAAAAAAATGTAAATTAAAGATGCATTTTCATAAATGCAAATTAAAGATGCGTTTTTGAGTGATATAAAAGGTCATTTTTTTAAATTGTGATATTTTTGACCATTTTTAATAAAATTGTGAGAAAAAGGGCCAACACCCAAAAACGAAGGGGAAGTGAAGAATGAAGGGAAAGTAGATGGCGGTGGCTGATAATAGAGCTAGGGGCATTCAGGTAATTTCACAATTACTGACTATCTTTTAAAAAAAGATTTTAATAATTTTAAAATAAATTTTATAAAATTACAAACATCCCCATATTTTTAAAATATTTTTAGGATCAAAAATGAATTTTATACCAATTTTACATATAAAGATTCTTTAAATGCAATTAAACTCTTAAAATCATTTCAAAATAGTTACACATACAAAATAATTCTTCCAATAATTTTAAAAACTAAATAATATCATAAGGATAATAACACAAAAGATTTCATGATTTTTAACAACTTTAATGATTTGATAAAAATCTCAGAAGATCAAACTGCATGTTTTAAATAGATTTTATTCATCAAAATTACAAATAAAAATACAGGGGCTTATACAACACACGTAAATCACCATATAATCACATAAACATGATCTCACACATATTTCTTCTTCACAACAATATTCATACAACATATTTTACATTTATAAATAAATAATATTCACACAACATATTTCACATTATGAATAAATAAATACTTACAAGTACGCGATTTACACGAT
The DNA here is from genome assembly GCA_036435485.1 of Saposhnikovia divaricata. NCBI lineage: Eukaryota > Viridiplantae > Streptophyta > Magnoliopsida > Apiales > Apiaceae > Saposhnikovia > Saposhnikovia divaricata. The sequence goes on from CM071598.1 coordinate 68,023,297, forward strand.
TTTCTAGGGCATTATATGTGCAATTCAGGCACTGTAACGCCCCCAAATCCGGGACCAGGAGATTTGGTCGTTACGCGAAAATCCTCATAATAAATAATCATCCAAAATTGAAATATAACATCTGTGACCCCAACTATCCAAGATCTTTTTTGGTTATAGTGCTAAAAACAAGAATCCAAATTCCATTAAATAAAAACTTTATTCTTTACAACATTTTCTTTAATCATATCTTAAACCACTGGTATAACCTCAACAAGAAGTATACCAGGCCGACTAATCTTATATATAATAATAATTACTAGAGTCCAACTATATAAAATAGATCTTACACTAAATCCAGACATCCTGAGTCGAGTCATCTTCAAAATAGCGTCTGTCCCTTCTCTTTCCAAACTACGCGGGTAAGTCTCACCAAATTACCTTACTGAAAAATTAGAATTTAGAAACAAACAAGTATGAGCGGAAGATATGCTCAGCAAGTGTATAGTAAAACATAAATTTTAAATCATTGCTAATAAAACAGGCATCTTTTGTCACAAGCTCAAGTCACAAGATGAGTATTTTACTATAACCAAAATATGTAGGTTTGCTGGAAGTAAATGAGAAGGAGAGCCCGGGAAAATATCTAGGTTTGCCGATGTATGTGGGCAGAAGCAAGAAGGGGGCTTTCGGTTTTATTAGTGATAAAATTCAAGGTAAATTGCAAGCTTGGTGTAACAAGGAGTTATCAAAAGCAGGTAAGCTGACACTGATTAAATCGTCTGCACAGACAACTCTGAATTTTTGGATGAATCTATTCTTAATCCCTGAGTCGATATGCGAAGAGATTGAAAGGAAAATGAATGCTTATTTATGGGGAGGAGGTTCAAATGGCAAGGGTGTGAAATGGATTACGTGGAAAAGATTATGTATGCCAAAGGAGTTCGGTGGCTTGGGATTGAAGGAGTTAAGAAAGTTTAACTTGGCGATGTTAGCTAAGCAGGGATGGAGATTACTTACACAAGCAAACCCACTGGTTAGTGCAGTAATGAAGGCTAGATATTATTCAAAATCAGACTTGTTGAATGCAACATTAGGAGATAATCCCAGTTATGTGTGGAGAGGAATTTTTGCAGCACTAGACGCACTTAAAGCTGGTGCCAGAAGAAGAATTGAAAACGGAGAGGATACAATGGTTTGGAGTGTTCCTTGGCTGCCTGATGAAAGAAATGGGTATGTGATTACAGGTAAATATGATCAGCTATCGAATACTAAAGTTAGTAATCTAATGTTGCCAGGTGTTCAAGAATGGGATAGTGAGCTGTTGACTGACTTGTTTGTTGATAGAGATATAGGCTTAATCAAACGTATCCCGATTCCGTTACAAGCTACAAATGATTCTTGGTACTGGTTACTGGACGAAAGAGGTGAGTACACTGTTAGAAGTTGCTATAGGCAATTGCAAGGAGAATGGAGGGATGATCATTCGAAGCTTTGGAAAAATATTTGGTCTTTGAAACTCCTTAATAAAGTAGTAAACTTAATATGGAGGTTGTGCAGGGGGGTTGTACCTACAAATGCAGCTTTGGTATCAAAATTCGTTAATATTGCACCTACCTGTCCTTGGTGTCGTAATCATGAAGAAACGGATATCCATGTCATGTTTTTATGCAACTTTGCAAAAACTGTTTGGGGTCTGGCTGGTTTGGATCAAGTGGTGACTTGTTCCCCGAATGAAACCCCAATTGCTGTCTTTCAAAGGGTGTTCGATCAAGGTACGAAGGAGCAAAATATAGAAGTTGCAATGCTATGTTGGAGTATATGGTATCGTCGAAACAGATGGGTATGGGACAGAGCCAACAGATCGGATTTTGGAGTTAGAAACACTGCTACTTACCTTCTTCGGGAATGGCCGGAGTCACAGGTTGCAGAAGCAAGGAGGAAGAACAAGATGGAAATGGGTGATCGTATTTGGTCTCCGCCATTGAATGGATGGATAAAGATTAATGTTGATGCGGCTGTGTTTATGAATGGAAATATAGGGGTTGGAGCGGTGATTAGAGATAGTATTGGGGGTTTTATTACAGCTCATTGTATGAAGATTGCAGGTGGGTGGAAACCTCGTGAAGCTGAGGCTATTGGTTTAAAGGAAGCAATCTCATGGGTCATAGATAAAGGCTATACAAATTGTGTCTTCGAAACGGACTCGTACGTCCTAGCAGATGCAGTTAATGGAAAGCCAGGAAGAGCTATATTTGCTACTATTGTGAGGGATTGTGTTCAACTAGTTAAGCACATAAATCAGATGCTAGTTAAGTTTTCTTTTCGTTCTGCGAATAAGGTAGCCCATGTGCTCGCACAAACTACTTATTCTATGACAGACATAGGGGAGTGGTATGTCACTCCGCCTAATTTTCTTAATCATGTACTGGATTTGGATTTGGTTGTTTAATGCAAGTTCGATTTATATCAAAAAAAAAGTGAGGGATAGTAATACTTGCAATAAAAATTTGGGGAATAATCAAATCATCAAGATAATATTTGCACAAAATGTTTCACTTGAACAATAAGTGAAGGGATATAGTCACTTGCCTTCGGTCCTTAGTATTACGTAAAGCCGAAGTAATACCACTATCTTCATCTTTTGTCTTACGGCATCAAATCCTCTATTTCAATCCTTCTTTGGATCAATGTTCTTGCGATTACTCCGAGCCTGATTCACCGGGATCGAATACGTGCGTCTACTTCAATATCAAACATAAGACAATACTTCAATCTCCAGACAACAATTCTAATATTCTATAAACGCTTATAAACTCAACTCGAACTTATTAACCATGCTTCAATTAAGAACTCTCAAATCAATATCTATGTAATATAGACAACTAACATAGTGAATATCCAACCCAAAATTGTTGTCGTCGATACCTAACATTTTAATCTGTTCTCTTCGTTAAAACAGGGTATTCTCTTCAGAATCTCGGAATGAAATCCATTTAATTAAATAGTACATCTCGATACGGTCGTGTCCATATATTATACATAAATTTCCGAGTTCAGGAAGTATTTTAATTTATTAAAATAATCTTGACTTTTAGAAATGACCATTTAATACTCCATTTTCTAGTAAAATCCGTAACTCCATTGATCTTCATCGTTAAATCAAAATAAAAATTCCATAAAACTTCTAATTTTATCTCAAAGCCAAATAAAATCATAAATTCCAAAATCCAACTTCTCCACTATTTTATAAAATCATCCCAAGTCCTATCTTTTATTCATTTTACCAAATTTTTTAAACTAACATCCCAAAATCCATTTCATCACCTAATAAACTAATCAAATACTATGTCTTTTTCTCAAGTTATCCACAATTTCTCAAACACAAATTCTTCTCCAATTATCAACTAAAATTTCCAAAAGTTCACTATAAATATTCAAATATTAAATTAATAAAAATATAGTCTTACAATCATCACCTTGGGTGGTGGCTTCCCCTGCCTTTCTCCGATTTATTTCTCTCCTTCCTCCCTGCACCTCTCCGACATCTCTCCATCTCAGTCTCTTCTTCCATCTTCCATAACACTTTCTCTGCAATATTTTTGCATCTCTCCCATTATCCAGCAATCTCTCCCACCTTTTCGCTCCTTCCCTCTCTCTTTCTTTATTCTTTTCTCCCCTTCGGCACCACTAACACACACACTGCATACTACCATCACCCCTCCCCTGCATCCATGCCCTCACCCAACCATTTTACAAACTCAAACTAACATCACAATAACAGAATTTTAATAGCTGTAACCAACTAACAACACCAGCCTGCTCACTTTCTCTCCGACACACACACACACACAACCGTAACTTCTCTGTTTTGCACCATGAACAAACACCTACGGACACACTAATATACTACTCCTGCTCTTACTCTTTCACCACTTCAACGCACAAACATACCCACACTGACACACCCTCTAACACGCGTACACACTCATTCCCTCTTTTTCCTCTTTTAGCTTTCAAATTCTCCCTCTCTTCATATCTCCCTCCCTGCTCTTCTTCTTCTCACTCAATCTCCCATGTTCTCTCTCTCTTCTTATGCCTTAACGCCCTCAAACAACACACATACACCTCAACATACACCCAACTGAACCAACAAACCGACAACCTCCAAATTCGAACCACAATAACAAGAAATGCTAAAAACAATTCAGACACACAAAACCGCGGCTAAAACGAACTGTAAGGAGGAATAGGGAAGAGGGAGGGGATTAGTTGGTAACATGAATCATCAAGAGTCGAAGCCAATCGACAAAAGTTCCCCAAAATCGAAATACCCAACTCACACCACACTTACATACATCGATTAATAGCAATACGTATGGATAGATGCAAACTAGGGGATGATTGTGAAAGAACCGACTTCAATTTTACCTCCCAACCAGGTCTTGTATATGCAAGAAAAAAATGAACCCAGTAGAGAGAGCATAGTTGAGAGAGAGTTTGAGAGTGAGGCTGGAGAAATGAAGAAGGTTCAAGAGAAAGGGAGAAGGAGAAGGGGTGTTATAAGCACAAGTGCAAGATGGTAATTCAACATTGCTGAAAAATCAATTAAAACCTAATAAACTACATTCAAAAATCGAATTTAAATGGGAAAATCACGAAAAATAAAACTTTTAAATTTTAAAATAAAAAGTATAAAATTATGAACACTCAAATGTTTTATTTTTAAAAAAAATATTTTTAGGATAAAAAATGAATTATATTTGAATTTTACAAGTTTTGATCCTTTAAATGCAACATAACGCTTAAAATCATTTTTTAAAAAAATAATTAAACGCCAAAAATAATTCTCCCACTAATTTTACAAACTGAATAATTTCATAAAAATGATAACACAAAAGATTTCATGATTTTTAATAACTCCAATGATTTTATAAAATTTCAAGAAGATAAATAAATCCCGTTTTTAATAGATATAATCACAGAAAAATGAAATTAAAATATACAGGCTCACACTAAAATTCATAAATCAACATATAAATATGTAATTCACTATATATTTACCAGACGACACATCAAATTGGAAATAAATATCCATAACCTTATTTCCCCTTTATGAAATAAAAAACCAATAAAGTATTTAAATAATAATAATAATAATAATAATAATAATAATAATAATAATAATAATAATAATAATAATAATAATAATACATAATACATAAAATTCCGGGTTGTTACAGTCTACCCCCCCTTAAAAGGATTCCGTCCTCGAAATCTACTATGAGAAAGCCCTAGGGTTCCTTAACTCTTTCATCATCAACATTTGTTTTGCCAAAATCGGAGATAATATCCATTCGTAAACAACTTATCCAAAATCTCAATTCAAATCTGGGTTTCTAGCTGACACAGTTGTCGCTGGAGTTTCACAACACACTACCTTTTTTTTCAAATAAATTGAACCAACTTTTCAATAGCATAACCTTAATCGATAGAGAGAAAGCGAACTGACATCGTTATATGTCGCTAGTATTGTAATCGCATCTTGATCCGCTTTTGCTCGTGGTAATCGCATCGCAAAGCCTTGATTCATCGTGTCGAGGTTAACTTATTCTAACCTGATTGACATACCTTCAAAATTTTTAGAGGTAACAAGAATCATGAAACTTTGAAGAGAAAAGATTTCATATCACAGCAATTGCCCCACAATTGTGGTTATCAATTTATGGATTTTTTAAAGCAACCTGATTTGAAATAGGAGAATAACTGAGAGATCTATATGATCATATGAACCCGGCGTTGTGCGTCTTAGCTCCGACATTTACAAATAAAGGTGGTCAGCCTTGTTGTAATACACAACACACCAGCGATGATGCCCCATCCAACTTCTATCACACAGATAGATGTACTTGGTGTCCCCTATAAATAGGGTTGTTCGTCTCAGTTGGAGTGAAGAAATACGAAAGGAATTTAGAATCAAATTAATAACTAATGTCTTTTGATAAATAATTATTTGAGAAACGCCTGGGATTCAAACTGAACAAATTCTAAAGGTGTTATTTTCGAAAGGAAGAACCAAAAAAGAAAGTACCGATCAAATGGTACCATATTGCAAAATAAATTTATCCATCACTGGAGAAAAACAAAAGTTGAAAACCTCGAAAATTTGAAAATAGGTATCATAACAACTTCTGACACCATTGAACCAAAATATGATTAAACACAAGTATCAAATATAACCTCCAAAAATGGAATATAAGCATATGCAAAAGTATCGCTTAACGGAATTTCAAATAATTCATTTGGAAGAGAAGGTTTTGCCAAGATTTCCACGTATGCCTTATGTATCAGCTCCTTTCCATGTATGCCTTCTGTACCGGCTCCTTTCCACGTATGCCTTCTTTATCGGCTCCTTCGCTGGCTCATCATCCGATCTAAACTCTTCCTTTCCACGTCCTAAGTTTATCGATACCCTACATCATCGTCAACTCGTAATAATCTTTAAATATTCCACAACAGACATCTCCAGCCGCAAGAAGTTCTATCCAATTCAGTCTAATCATCTCAAATGAGCACGTCTTCTCGACTCGTTATAGTCCCTTCTTTAATTCCTAGAAACTTTCTTGGTCATCACGTCTCCGTTCACGTAAAGTTGTATTATACCATCATAACCAAAACAAATACAACATTCTTCTTGCTTCGCCCCATAGCTCAAAGGATCCCAGTTGATTACACAATGTCTCTCTATAATCATTGTTATTATAATAAAATATCTTAACTTACATGCTTGCTAACACTTTATAAAAGTAAGCGCTACAGTCAGGAATCTAAGGCATACACTATAGCATGAGGAAACCAAATTGCATCAAAATGACTCTGGATCTTCCCTTTGCATTCGAAAGATTCATTGTTCTCGCCTTTGACTGTTGAAAACACTATAATAATAGCAAAAGGTGTGCACATAAAATGCTCGGCAAGTTCACTCTCCCAAATCTTATATCAGAAAATTTTATAACACGCCGATGATTAAAAGGGTAATGCTTGAACAAATAGGAAACTCATATAATATTTAATCATGAAAGCTGTATAAGCAACCTCTCAAAATTTTTTTGAGAATATAAAAATTTTATCAAAATCTCTGACAACTCAAGGAATTCGAATCATCTCACCCATAAGAACATCATAAAGAAAGTACTCAACAATTTCAAGAATTTCAAGAAAATCATCAACTTATTTTGCAACTCAGAATTTAAGAAAAGATTACTGGTCATCCATCCGCTCGGTACCCCCATGGTGTGATCAACTACCATGCCGTAAGTACCGTCCTCCTATGATACCCCACCCAGCCTGATCAGGGCTATGATGTGGTACCACCAAAATTTTCTCTTTTCTAACATCATATGGGTTATCATTTTCAACCCTGGCAACATTATTGCCAAAATAATTATCCGTATTTCCAAATAAAAATATCTCACCGAAACCATGGGTTATTACCCATGTTGACCAGTTCACACCAGAGTTTCCCGTGTAAAAACTTATTGAAATCAGTATAGCTGCCAAAATTTCGCAATTAAATGTCAAGCCCGACACACGGTCAGGGCTGTCTCAAACTCCATCGCTAATCCGAACAATGGACTAACCTTAGGGACAAGAATAAAATTTATTCGACGATACGAATAATGCATCATGTCAGTCCCAACGAATACTATGATGAGAGCCACAAGGCCCTTCCCTATGAATCACTCAGGAGCTAGAAGTTTTGAAGAGGCTACGAATGACACTATTAAGTATGGTTATGAGTAGGAGCGTGGAAGTTGCATAAGTTATTTTAGTTGCGTGGATTTCGTTTTGAAAGACTTATTTAGTTATCATGTATTTTCAATCGAGACAGATTTCGTTTTAGTATTATATATATGCAAATTATTATAGATGATTGGGTTAGTACTTGAGGCGTTGTGTACAGGGCATAGTCCATTATACGAATAGGTCATGTTCGATTTTCAGTAGAAAAGGGATCATCACGTGCGAAAGATCGGTATCTAGAATTAACGAGACATGCAAACCAAAGGATTAAGTTTATGTTAGAAATTCGAAGGCCTACAGGATGAGCCTATCGATATGTGAATTGATATAAAGGAATGCTAGTGTGGAAGGAATGATATGGAAATTGAAGGAGAAATGGTTGAGTAACACTGTCTTTATGTTTTCTTAAGATTGAGTCTGAGGACAGAATCCTATTAAGGGGGGAAGGATATGACGCCCTAGAAAATATCGTATTTGTTATTATTATTATTATGTAATTATTTAATATTAAATGTGGATTATAGGGTGTGAAATATTTTGTAGATAAATATATGTGACATCATGTTTACATGTTTATATAGTGATTTATGTGTGGAATGTGAGTCCGTGTAATTTTATTTGTATTTTGATGATTAAAATCTATTTAAATCATGCATTATTGATCTTCTGAGATTTTTATAAAATCATTAGAGTTGGTAAAAATCACTAAATCTTTTGTGTTATTATTTTTATGATATTATTTAGTTTTCGAAATTATTGGAAGAATTATTTTGTATGTTTAAGTATTTTAAAATGATTTTAAGAGTTTTAATGTATTTAAAGGATCAAAACTTGCAAAATTCATATTTAATTCATTTTTGATCCTAAAAATATTTTAAAAATGTAGGGATGTTTGTAATTTCATAAACTTTATTTTAGATTTTTTAAATTTAAATTTTCCCTTATTTTCCATTTTATTTCGATTTTTGAAACGATTTAAAGTTGTTAAAAGGTAGATTTTCAGCATGGTTATTTTATAATTCTATCCTTGCTGTTTTTAATTGAGAAACCCAGAAGTAGGGATGGCAACGGGTTGGATCGGGTTGGATATCTGTGATATCCAAATCCAAACCCGAATCTTTAATCCAAATCCAAACCCGATCCAAATCCAATTGGATTTGTAAAGTCAAAATCCAAACCCGATCCATCGGGTTCGGGTTTATCCAAACCCGAATTTTTGAATTCTTGTAAAAAAGTAGTAATATTTTTTTTAAGTTAAATTTCATAAAAAATAAAATTACAATTGCAAATAAATTATAATATATATATATATATATATATATTATAATATATATATATATATATATATATATATATATATCGGGTTTTTTTCGGTTTTCGGGTTTGGATCGGGTTTTGGATTTCGGGTTTGGATCGGGTTGGATTTGGCTAATATCCAAATCCAAATTCAAACTATTTCGGGTTTAAAAATCAAATCCAAATCCAAAAAATCGGGTTCGGTAAGATCCAATCGGGTCGAATTGGATCGGGTATCCGTCGGATCGGTTTTTTTTGCCATCCCTACCCAGAAGTGTCTAGAGGATTGAGGTGTGTTCTTTTTGTCTAATCTCTTGAGCTCTCATTTCTCTACAATCTCTCTAACTCTCTACAACCTCTCTCAATCTCTTTAATCTCTCTTATCAATCTCTCCCTCCTTTCCTCCTTCATCAAATCGACGTGTGTGAGTATACATGGGGCGTGTGTGTGTGTGTGTGTGTATTGCAGCAGCTGGGCTAAGAAGAGGAGAGCAAGAAATGAGGTTTTGGGGCTAGATTTCAAGAGGAAAGTCATGGAAAATCACTAAGCTAGCAAGAGGGTATATTTTCTATCCTTAAAACTTTGTTTTCTTTTAGTTTTGAGCATGTTTTTTTAAATATTATCAACTGATCTTAAGGGGTTTATGGGATTGGGCGATTGTGCTTGCTTGTGTGGTTATGGGTTGTGAAGAAGGAGTAATAAGGTGGATTTGAGGGTTACAATTTTGATTAGAATTTACGGATGCCGAAAGGCTGTTTAAAGCACTGACTGTGAACAGTAACTCGGGGGACTGGGTGTTCAGTTTTTGTAAATGATTTTACATGATAACGTTCTACTCGGAGTCTAGTTTACGTGACCGCAAACGGTGCATCGATTGGATTCACGAGCTAGGAGATATGCCCGTTTAAGTATAAGGGTGTCATTAAGCTACGAATTTGTAGAAACCGAAATTTGGGAAAATATTTCACCAATCTAAACTCTTTAATTCGAATTAAAAAATTTATGTAAGATGTATATATGACTAAGAAAGCGTTCTGTGGAATTTGGTAATCTATTGAACATTTATGGATTTATTAAAAATACTAGAGTAAGAGGTGCGCAGTGAAGTCTTGTTTTCCAGGTTCACTGTCTTGCCTTGTTTTTGAGGAACAATTTGAACTACTTAGGACCGTGTAAGGGCAGTAGGTTTGATGAGTCTATAATGTACCTTGAGTCTAATTTTCAACCTCGAAGGTTTCGAATGGTTTCGTTTAGCGAGTAAGGCAATATGGCCATTTGAGTGAAGCAAGCGTAGAGAGTATGAATGGTTTAAACATTGAACCTTGGGGAAATGTTTCACCTAGCTAAACACCTTAGTTTGAATTGAAACTCAGAGGGATGGTGTAACCATGAGTATAGAAGATTTTAAAAGTGGATTCATGTTAAAATAACACTCCTATGATTTATAATGAATTTTTGAGTAAAGATAGGCAAGGCTGCCAGGGCTCTGTTTGGGCAGATTTTTTTACCAACTTCGGGCAAACATTTGACCTAGCTATACTAATCATATTAATCTGGAAATTGGAGGGTAGCAAGGCCTTACGTTAGAGAGTAAAATGGAAAAGGTTTCGTGTAAACATGTTGAGTGATGGAATTATGAAAAATGTCGGAACATAAGGAGATAATAAGGAATTCTTAAGGACTTAAACCGAGGAACCATTTTGGGACAAGATTTCGGACGAGTTAGGGGACTCGTTTGAAAATAGTTTGAATACAAAAGTTGTAGATACGCATAAGTGCTATATAATCGAGTGAAGAATGTATTTTTAAGATGTTCATAAGTTGGGTAGAATAATACCGGAAACAGACCCGAGGAGTTGAGATGCCGGGTAAAATAAGGGTTAAAAATGATTAAACCTAAAATGGAATTGGTATATATATAATTATACTAAATGTGGATTCTCATATTATTATAGAGTATCCGAGGCGAGGAAGGACTTGGATAGACACTGCAGAGTTCAGGCAAGTTTACTATGCCTCACTTATTGTTCAAGTGATGTGAAACCTTTTGTATTATTTATTGTTCTTTCGAAATCCCTTCTTGCAAACAATTATGCTCTTCATATTTATTCTGAATAATGTGAACCTATTTTGTAAATTATACGATGTTCCTTTCAAATCATTTTGTTGGTGCCTATACTCTTTATTTTTATTTCCAATGACATTCTTCTTCTACGAATTTATAATCGTTTATTCTCAAATTATTCTGTCATTATTTATTCTCTCCACCTATTGTTCAGGTGTTGATTCTTTCAAAATTATTTTATATAAATATTTCTCATCTTTATTAATATTCTTCGGGGAACGTTTTTCCTCAAATTGTGTAAACTAATTCGAGTTTTAGATTGTCATTGAAGCATGTGTTGCTCAGTGACAGTTTAAATCAAGAATGAATTGAGATCTTCTTAATTATTCGAACTCATTATTGTCATGCCGGTTTAGCAGCTAAAGCCTATGAGTGCTTAGCCGACAAGAGTGAGATTTGAGTAATTGGGAATTTCTTAAATCATCGTTTTAAACTATTCAAATCTTTTATGTTAATTCAAACTTTGCAACGGAATTTCAACAATTGATAATATTTGAAATGAATGGTTATAGTCAGTGCAATAATTTAAATTTTCAGTTGAACTTCAGGTTCATTTATTGCATGATTTTCCTTATAAGTTGTTGTTCAGTTCTACACCCTGAATAATTGCTCTGTTTCTTATTGATTAATGTTTCCTTGTTGATATATGATCCTGTTTTGCTGAACTATACCCCACTTAGTTCAATCTTATTGCTTTACTGTTTATAATTCCTTATATCAATTGCTTCCCTGACCCTCAGTTTTTTTTTAAAATGGTAAATGAAAATGAGTTAATTAAAGATGTTTTTAAAATTCCTTATACTGGGCTGATCTGTTATCAGTGAGTATAAAGGACTTAAAAGTGAAATGTTTTAAAAGGGTTTTAAAGGTTTTATTGTGGGGGATTCCTTGTAAATGTTTTTTTTCGGATTCCTTCAGATTGGAGGCGTAAGAGGCTAGGGTGGTCCTAGTACAGCGTTAAAGGCCAATGTGTTGCATAATCAGGAACCCAATTTCAAGGTTCAGAGGGACTTCGTGTCTGGTATGGGGACTTTACGTGGCTGATCACCCGTACTTTCCGATGTTAAGGGAAAAACTCCAATCAACTTAAATGTTTTTTAAAAAAAAGGTTTTATGAAAAGCATGTTTCAATGATGAAAGGGTTTTAAAGAAAAGAATGTTTTGATGAGATATATATGTTTCAAGGTAAATGGTCATTAGTTTCGAAATTGTGGATATTAGAGTTAGTTGTTTTATATCTTGATCAATATTGGGAACTCAGTAAAACAATGAGATTAAGGATGGATAGAAGTTTCCCAGTTATTCCCTTCGCGAGTAACATTGTACGTTAAAAGTGGAGTAAGAATGATTGGGTGATTTCTTAATATTCTTTTTCTCAAAGTTTTATCTGAGGCAGTGATGGTTTGTAGTAAATGGAAAATTTTTACTCTATGATGGAAATTGAATGATCTTTTGAGATAAAGTATTCATTGATATTGTTCATCAATGATTTATCATTGTTTCACTATATTATTAACTTGTTGAGCGTTCTTTGGCTCACTCTTGCTTTGTTTTACCTAACCCTTTGCAGTTAGGTTTAAGGATGATCTACTACATTTATCCCTGCGAATGAGAGCGATGAGGCATTCTATACAGGATAGATTTCGGAGCTAGAGCGGGTAAGTACAGATTGAGATTGAGCTACGAATTAGATGGTATAGTAATTTGTATTAGAACAGAGATAGAAGTTGTAAAAATTTGTATTAATTAGATTCTTGTTTCATACCATAGCTTGGAATCGATCCTCGGTGAGGAATCGTTGGTGTATTAAGTTTTAATTGTATTTATTAAATTGGAATTTGGGTTGGGTTGAAATACAGGTGGATAGTCCGATTTACAAATATTTCATGCCAAATTTTTATAAAATTTCCCTGGGTTATCGGGTATAGGGGTGTCACAGGCACTCTACAAGGATGTATTGTTTTGTTAATGAATTTTTAGTTTAAAAAAACCTATATATATGCATCTACACAGCAAGGTAAGGCTTGTGTTAATAGAGATAGAGATGGAGAGAGAGACAGAGAGGGTGAGATAGAGAGTGATTGAAAACAAGTAATATCTGTTGTTTGAGTTGATTGGATTTTTTGCACTTGTCTCTATACTATTTATTTCTAGACAGAAAAGGTAACTGATTTACTACTTCTTTATTTATATTGTTTTTGTAAATTTTACACCGAGATTCTGGGTTTATGTTCGTATGTGTTTTTGATTCCGATCTATCGTGATTCTTCCTATCTTATTATCTGAGCTTTGTTTATAATAAAAGACATGTTTGTTTTGTTTCCATATGTTAACTTACTTGGTTTTTGAGTTCCATATGATTGATCGGAGATGTTTATGAACTTTGCATGGTTCTTTATTTTATTTCCTTTTATACGTTGTAAATGAATTATTTTAGCTATTGTTTGGATTTTGTAGATAATAGAAATGGCCGGCTCCAACGAAAATTGTGTTGGTGGTGCTAGACCCTCAATTCTCAACGTAGGATGAATTTTGATTTATATATTATATTTTCCCGGTGTATTCTATTACTATAGGTGAGTAGAAAAGATACTTGTATGTATATGTCCTAAACTCTATGCTATTGTAGGGAATTTGATGATGGCAGGAGCTAGGAAATCTACTGCCGGAATCAGGCAGACAAGGAAGGCTCTAAGTACCATCAACCAAAACCATGTACGAACCGCACCTTACCCCTCTACCGTAAGCAAGAGGGGCGCGTTGATCGATCATGAATACTGTTATTTTATTTAGAAAGAAGGCTATTTGTAGAAAGAATGTGGGACAGATTCAAGGATTGAATCAACCAATAACTAGGTTTGAAACTGACACTTAAGACATCTGATTATATATAATGGTTTTATGTTGTGCTCCGTTTATGTTGTGACTTGTTTTTACTTCAAATTATTTTGGTGAATTAGGAATATGTTTACCTATTTAAGTTATAATTTTCGTTAATTTAGAAAAAAATGTAATTTCAATGTTTGATTATATTGATATAAGAAACTAAGTAAGCAGTCATTGAAACAGATTGTTCTGAAATTGATATGAATGTTTAAAAGGCCAAAGAAAGTTTTCTTTAGCCAATATCTGTGCAACATGACCTAACGGTATGATGCTTTCACCTTGACTTGTTAATTTATTTTTTGCAGTTATAAAATTTGTGTATCTTCTCTTGTCCATTACCATGCGCTATACAAACACTTGCTATGCACATATTGTTAGGCCAAATACACAATTAATAATCAAATTCGTATGAGAGTTTAACAAGTAATACGTTTATGCACTTAAAAACTTTTGGTATTAAGAACCCTCTTCGTGATGTAAACTATCACAAAGAGCTGCTAGGTTACAAAAAAGATAATTCGTTGTACGATACCCTTCTAGGGTTAACCTAACTGTATTTATAAAACATACAGCTACGATACAATCTCTAATTGATATTCCTAATAATCAGCTATACAATGATATCAATTACAGATTGTCACACGTCTCCTAAGTCAACTCGATCTCTTTGATAGCTATCCAATCTTCAAAGATATCGCTTCCATAATAAATCTTCAATCACTGTTGACCAGTAGACGCTTCCTCCAGACAGAGTTTGACAAACTCTGTCGAGCTTCCATCTGTCAGAGTTTACACTAAACTCTGACCGCTTCCAGCTAAACTCTGATAATTCACTATAACACTTAAACACTGATTAAAACATATCAATTATATTTAACAATCTCCCCCAACTTGTTCATTAGCAAAAATGCACAAGTTAATGACAATAATTGATGATGTCAAAACAAATAGATAAATACAGTGTTTATACAAAATTCAGAGTTTAAGCTTCTACTTAACAAAATTTATAGAGAATAAGAAAATCCTTACAGACCTTAATCTCTTATCTCTTCAAGATCTGGCATAGCTCTGAGATAATCTATGAGCAATCTTCTTTCTGCATTTTCAAGCTCAATCTCCATAGCTTCTTTAATTTCTCTGAGCTGAGAATCACTCTCATCTGTCTGGTAGATAGCAGCCCTAAGATCATAGATTTTGTTCCTTCTCATCTCATTTCCCAGTCTGATAAATTTGACTTCTTCTGACTGTGAATTGAAGTCAAGTACTGTGATTCCCAAATCAGTCTTTAATTTTGCAGTACCTTTCTTCATTTCAATAAGATTTCCATTGTAATCCCTGTACTTAGGAACATATCTGCTTTTATACTTCTCTCCTCTGATTTCCAAATTCTGAAGCATCCTTTGTCTGAGCACATTAGCAACTGATTGAGTCCTTCGACTATTCACCTTGAAAAGATATAGAACATATTCTAGTTCTTCCCAATATTTCAAGCCGATATCATTCTCACCAATTTTAAATACTGTCCCATCAGCCATGAAGTACAAGAGAAAGTCCTTCTTTAAACTCTTCTGATAAACTAACTGTACTGATTCCAGTCTGTCCAAGCTCTCTTGAGTGACACCACGACCCTAAAAGGGTGAATTTCATCAGTATCAGCAATTTCTAGACCAGGTACACAAGCATTGAACAGCATTTGACAAAATCGAGCATAATAAACTGTAGTAGACTCTGACAGTTTATCACCTAAATTCATCAGAACATATCTACCAAAATCAAAATTACTACCATAGAGTAGAGAATACCCGATTTGTAGACTGTCTATCGGAATGGCATCCCAGTTGGTGACTTTCTTCTGGAATGTCCTTGTAATGCAATCAAAGAAAAAGTTTCATTCCTTCCTGAGATTAGGTCTCTTTATACCGCCAAGCTTGTCAAGAGATTCCATGTAACCTATCTCCTGTAGCATCTCTCTCAATAGAGTTTCATTAACAAGAGTATAAGATGTATGTGTATCAAACCCCATTGTATCTCTGACAGTTTGTGGAGTAATCACAAACTCTTGTTCTTCATAAGTGAAGATGATGTTAGGAGTCCCATTCTCTCCTCCATCCACATAGACTGAATTTTGCCAAAAAGTAGCAATTTGAGATGCAGAGAGAGTATCAGGTCCAACCAGAGCTTGTCCAATCTCTGAGTCGCTCAAGAAATTCTGCATTAGATGAAACGCTTCTGGAACACGTTCATGATAGAGTGGAGCTTCATAGTTGTTAGGAACAAACCGTAGACCAAGAGCAGTGAATGGTTTAGAAGCCATTGAGTCAAGAAATTTGCAAGAATCCCTAAGAGAAGTGTATGTAGGAAAGGTGTTTGCGAGAATGCCCAAGTGAAAAGTGAGAGAACTGTGAGATGTAAAAATAAAACACAACCGTTTGGACACAAAAGTAAGTAGAGAAATTAAAAACCCAATCTCTTATGTAATCAAACACTCAATCAGTTCCTAGATTAATGTGTAGTGGGACACAATAAAGGGTGAGTGGGACACATTAATGGGTGAGTGGGTCACGTGCGCGTATTTTTAAGAAGTGAATTTTCCAAATTAAAACAATAAAATATTTGATTTAAAAAAAATCAAATAACACTCTCTTAAAATACATGGACCCAATTAAAACCAGAATATGAAGCGTTTACCTGTAGCCATTAATAACCAGAATACGAAGCGTTTTAGGACTTCGTTGCTTACCCATCTCTATTTAAGACGTAGAGACTTGTTCAGATTAGTTCACTGACCCTTTAACCTTTCATTCTCCCCTGAAAAATCAAAAACCCTTTAAACAAAACACTCTGAATAACAATGTCAAACCTTACCATCAAAGAAAAGAACCTCCATCTCGTCGAGAATAGGGATATCTTCAGCTATACGCGTGAAGAGTTTGATGCGTTTGATTGGGAAAGGCAGCTTGAGACTCTGTGGCTGTAGATGGATGCCGGTCTGGAAGAGATCGAGAGAGAGAAACCTGCAAGAGTGATCGACATCGATGCTGCTCTCCAAGCAACATTAGCATGGCTTTCCTCGAAGGCATCCTCATCCAACACCACCAACCATTGTTAATGAGTATGTCAGCAAAAATAACCTTATCCCTTCAACTTCCACCCAAATAAAGTGGCAAAGATGGGATCTGGGATGTTTGCTAACAATGGAGTGGTTTGGACTTGACCTTTTATTTTCCTGTTGAATAGATTAGCAGATAGAGAGAACAAAAAGATGTAATACTTGCTTGTAATCTCTTTCTTATTATCAATGAAAAATTATGTTTCTCTAATCTTATTCAGTGTGTTCTGTAATTTTTTTATTTATGTTTTATGAACTGTTCTTCAAGGAAGTAAATCAAAGAAGAGAATATGAAAACTAATTAAAGTAATCATATAAGGAACAAATTCATCAATTAAATCAGTAGCAGAACAGAGTACCAATTCGAGAAGTGTTTTGTTCTATTCGAGAACTCTGAGACTCAGAGTATGAACCACAAATCAACAATACACTTATTAACAGTTGTCAAAAGCCCTATTTACTCCAAAATTTTCAAATTATCCAAATGAAAATTTACCTTAGAGTACGAACCACGAATCAACAGCGTTTGTCAATTCTCCAACTTTATCACCGAAACCCTTTCATAAATTGCACAGTTGTGAAAATATGTGTGTGTGAAGCAGAGTTTACTAAATCAATTTTTAGAGCATCTAATTTTTCATAAAATCCATAAAGTAAATCAATAAACACTGGATGCACAAACTGTCATAGTAAACACTGACTGTATGATGAAAGCTAAACTCTGTAGTAATCAATCTATATACAGTAACTTTTAATTTATTTTATACCCCCTCTATATATACTTTTTTTTTCATTCCAGTAATTAGAGGTTGGAACCAGTCACCAAAAATTAAAAAATTTTAGCCCTTATCATTTTGATAAGTTCCTGGGTCATCCTAGTATTTAACTAGTCACCAAAAATCAGAGAATTTTAGCACATATTATATACCAATAAGTTCTTGGGTCATCCTAGTATCCAACATAATCTCAAAGGAGTATAACAGCCTATATACATTTTCTTTGGGGTATTACAGTAAGTATTTTATTCTACCAGAGTATAACTAACAGAGTTTAGAGTTCATCAACATCAGTAGTTTTTCATGTAAGGTAATGCACACAGTATTTATAGACTCAGAGTTTAGGACAAAATAAACTAAGAGATGCTATAAATATGAACCAGTATCATGCTGTGTTAACTTTCTGCACAATCTAAGATTAGATCACAATAACTCAGAAAGATTCATGATTAATTGCTGAGAATGTGCTTCATACATATTTCTTCATTGGTGTTTTCATTCAGACGAAAATCAACTCAGAGTTCACAGAGTTTATCAAACTTATTAATAGTGTATGACATACAGGCATGCTGACAGAGTTTAACAGAGTATGCATAACAGAGTTTAATCAACAGAGTTCACTTAGCATTTAACCAATCAGGAAATATGAGTAATACAATACATAAGTAAAATTTGAATCTAACCAACATTCCTAGTCAGAACCAGAGACCATTCATAGTTCATTGACCAGTCTTGTAAATGTAGCTTCACTCAATGGTTTAGTGAAGATATCTGCAAGCTGTTGTTCTGTAGACACAAAATGTAGTTCAATATTCCCTTCTTCCACATGTTCTCTGATGAAGTGGTACCTTATGCTGATGTGCTTGGTCATAGAATGCTGTACTGGATTACCTGTCATAGCAATAGAACTTTAATTATCACAGTAAATAGGAATTTTACTGTACCTTAATCCATAATCCAGCAATTGATTCTTCATCCACAAGATCTGTGCACAACAGCTACCAGCTGCAATATACTCTGCTTCTGCTGTAGATGTGGAGATTGATTTCTGTTTCTTGCTATACCAGGAGACAAGTCTGTCACCAAGAAATTGACAACTTCCACTAGTGCTCTTTCTGTCTATCTTGCAGCCTGCAAAGTCTGCATCAGAATACCCAAGTAGCTTGAAATCTGATTCTCTGGGGTACCACAGACCTAATGATATGGTGCCCTTGAGATACTTGAAGATTCTTTTCACAGCTGTCAGATGTGGCTCTCTAGGATCTGCCTGAAACCTTGCACAAAGACAGGTTGCATACATGATGTCAGGCCTACTAGCTGTCAAGTATAGAAGAGATCCTATCATGCCCCTGTAGTTTGTCATATCCACTGAAACTCCTGTGTCTTTGTCCAATTTAGTTGCTGTTGCCATGGGAGTTGATGCAGATGCACAGTCAAGCATACCAAATTTCTTGAGAAGATTTCTGGTATATTTTTCTTGATTAATGAAAATACCATCATCTGTTTGTCTCACCTGTAGGCCTAGAAAGTAACTAAGCTCTCCCATCATGCTCATTTGATACCTGGACTGCATGAGCTTGGCAAACTTCTTACAGAGTTTATCATTAGTAGACCCAAAGATAATGTCATCAACATAAATCTGAACTAAAAGGAGGTCACTTCCTTGATTGAAATAAAACAGAGTTTTGTCAATTGTTCCTCTGTTGAATCCACTTTCTAGAAGAAATTGAGCAAGTGTCTCATACCATGCTCTTGGTGCCTGCTTAAGTCCATATAGTGCCTTATCTAGCCTGTAGACATAATCTGGATATTTGGGGTCCACAAATCCTGGTGGTTGTTCAACAAACACTTCTTCTTCAAGCTTTCCATTCAGAAAAGCACTTTTCACATCCATCTGGAACACTTTGAATTTCTTGTGAGAGGCATTTGCTAGAAAAATTCTGATTGCCTCCAATCTTGCAACTGGAGCAAATGTTTCATCATAGTCTATTCCTTCTTGCTGTGAATAGCCTTTTGCTACCAGTCTAGCCTTGTTCCTTGTGATAACACCTTCACTGTCAGTCTTGTTTCTGAAAACCCATTTAGTACCAACAATAAATCTGTTCTTTGGCCTTGGTACAAGGGTCCAAACTTCATTTCTTTCAAATTCATTCAACTCTTCCTGCATTGCTGTTATCCAGTCAGCATCTTGAAGAGCTTCTTCCACTTTCTTTGGTTCATTTTTAGACAAGAATGCATGAAACAGACATTCACTTGCAGTAGCACTTCTTGTTTTTACTTTTGCATCTGGATCACCAATTATCATATCAGGTGTATGTGATTTAGTCCATTTCCTAGCAGAAGGCAAATGACTTTTGTCAGCATGTGATCCTCCCCCTTGATCCATGCTCTCCTGATTTTGTTGTGATCTATCTTCGTTTTCTGAGACTCTCCCTGAACTTGACTGCTCAGAGTCAGAATTTGAATTTTCAGAGTTTGAATCATCAGAGTTTGATCCAGATTTTTCAGTTGACTCAGTATCAGTGTTTGAGTCTTCATCTTGATCATGCTCCCCCTCAACTAGTTCTCCCCTTTGTTGTGGCTGTGAAGTTTCTCCAGTGTTTACCAGTAGAGGTTCAGAGTTTGTTTCAACAGAGTCTGTCAGAATTGTTTCATCAGAGTTTACTTCATCAGAGTTTAAATCTTCATTTTCAAAGTTCAGTTGATCATATTCATCTTTGTCTTCAAGTCCAGTTATCTTCTTATCATCAAAAGACACATGTATAGATTCCATGATCACTTTAGTTCTCAGATTGTAAACTCTGAATGCCTTTGTTGACAGTGGATAGCCAACAAAAATTCCTTCATCTGCCTTTAGCTCAAACTTGGTCAACTGTTCAGGATGAGTCTTCAAAACAAAACATTTGCACCCGAAAATATGAAAGTATTTCAGGTTAGGCTTCTTTTTCTTCACCATCTCATATGGTGTCTTTCCATGCTTATTGATCAGTGTTGCATTTTGAGTAAAACAAGCAGTTTGAACAGCTTCTGCCCAGAAATAAGTTGGCAATTTTGCTTCATCAAGCATAGTTCTGGCAGCTTCAACCAAGGTTCTTTTTTTCCTTTCAACTACACCATTTTGTTGTGGTGTACCGGGTGCTGAAAATTCTTGCTTCACTCCATTGTCCTTGCAGAATTCTTCCATTGTTGCATTTCTGAACTCAGTTCCATTATCACTTCTGATGATTCTGACTTTGTTACTTGATCCTTTGTCCAGAAGCTTCACATGCTCCATCAGTGTTAATGCAGTTTCATCCTCTTTGCTAGAAAATACACCCAAGTGAATCTAGTGTATTCATCAACAATGACTAAAGCATATTTCTTCCTTTCTATAGACATAACATTTACTGGACCAAAGAGATCAACATGCAGAAGATGATAGGGATCAGTGATTGAAAATTCTGTCTTGCTCTTGAAAGATGACTTCCTTTGTTTAGCCTTCTGACATGAATCACATAGACCATCAACATTTAACAGAGCCTTTGGGAGTCCTCTTACAAGATCCTTTCTGATCAATTCATTGATGTTGTTCAAGTTCAAATGTGAGAGTTTCTTATGCCACTTCCAACTCTCTTCACTAGACATTCTTGTAGACAGGCAAACAGCTTTTCCAACAGAGTCTATCAAAAGCTTGATTTCATAAATGTTGTTTTGCCTGTGACCAACTAGAACAACCTTTCCTGTAGATTTGCTGATAACTTCACAATATTCAGGTTGAAAATCTACATGATATCCCTTGTCACAGATTTGACTCACAGATAACAAGTCATGCTTGAGTCCTGGGACATGAGCTACATTGTTGATGATGACATTTCCAAGATTAATATTGCCATATCCCAATGTTCTTCCTACATTGCCATCACCATAGGAAACTTTTGGGCCAGCTTTCTCCTCATAGTCTGATAGCAGGGCTTTATTTCCAGTCATGTGTCCTGAACATCCACTGTCCATGACTAGGGTTGCCTCCCTGTTGCCCTGTAATCACAAGCAATTACTGAGGATTAGATTTAAGGATCCAGACTTGCTTGGATCCTTTGGCATTCTTAACTTTGTTAGCTTTTGCAGCGGAATTTACATTATCAGAGTTTGAGCTAACAGTATCAGTGTTTACACTTGCAGTATCAACTTTAACCCATTTCAGATTGTGTTTCAGTTCATAGTAATTATGATAGATAGCATGATATTCTCTGCAAGTATAAATGGAATGCCAAGTGCTTCCACAGTGTGTGCATAAAGTCTGTGGCTTAGTTCTAGCAAAATCCTTCTTTACCTCAGACTTGGTAGGTAAAGAATTTATATTTTTATTTTTCTTGCAGAAATTTGCAAGATGCTTAGTACTACCACAGTTATGACATGTCTTTCTTGGAGCATAACTAGCAAGCATTGGTTTATTTCCTGAAGTGATGCCTACTTTTCCATTTCTGTTCTTATTTGACACTCTCTATTTCTTAACAGTTTTTAACTCCTTCAGTTTATGTTTGAGTTGTTTATCTGTCATTGAACCAATGTTAACCTGTTTAACACTAGTTTTTACTGATTTACTTTTAACAGCTTCTTTTTCATTTTCAGACAAAAATTTACTGGTTCCATGTACAAAATGAGGTCTGATTTTGACTTGATTTTGAAATCTAAGTTCATCTTCCTCATTATAACCTAGACCAATAGTGTCTGTTTGAAAAATCTGTTGAGTGTCCTTTCCAGAATTAGTCCAAGTCCTAATTTTCTTATTTGCTTGCTCCAACTCAGATTCTAGTTGTTTATATTTCTGAAGCAAATTCTGTTCTATACAAACAGCATCATCTCTCTCTTTCTGAACTTGTTGCATGTTTTCAAGTTTTTCTTCAACAAGTTTATTTCTAACCTTAAGTTCAGAATTTTCAGATTTTATCCTCTCATTTTCTAAAGTCTGATCCCTATAACTTATATGCAATGACTTAAGATAAATTCTTAATTGAGCAATGTCATCAATATTATAAGCATAGGTAGTTAGAGGTGCCTGATTTTCAGAAGTTTCTGATTCAGTAGTAGCCATGAGAGCATAGTTCACTTCTTCATCAGAATCTGAAGTATCTGCCCAATCTCTGCCTTTAGTGTAGAGTACCTTTCCAGTTTTACCCTTTTTGCACTCAGGAGCATAATGACCCATCTCCTTACACTTGTAGCATTGAATTTCAGACTTATCCTTCTTCCCTTTAGAATCTCTCTTATCAAACTTCCTGAAACTTTTCCTGTCTTCATTTGAATCTCTAGAAAACCTTTTCCCTTTCTTGAAATTCTTGAAGCCCATTTTCTTGAAGGTCTTCACCATCAACACAGCCATTTTCCTCATTTCTTTTTCATCATCCTCAGAGTCAGATGATTCAGAAGAGTTTGAATCACAATCATAGTTTGATGATTCACTTTCTGAGTGTATGACCAAAGCTTTTCCCTTCATTTTCCTTCTTGATGCCTCTTTCTTCTGAGGCTTCTCTTCAACATTAAGAGCAACAGACTTTGCCTTCCTGCTTGCTCTCCTGTTTCTCTGCTCCATTTCCAATTCATGAGTTTTGAGCAGCCCATAGATTTCATCAATCTCTGTTTCAGCAAGATCATAGTTGTCTCTAATAGTGGTTGTTTTCACATCCCACTTTTCAGGTAGAGAAAGAAGAAACTTGAGATTTGAGTCTTCTAGATCATACTCTTTGTTGACCAATGACAGATCATTGAGCAGTTTACAGAATCTATCAAATGTTTCTGTCATGGTCTCTTCAGGTTTAGCCTCAAAATGCTCATACTCTTGTGTGAGTATGTTTCTCCTATTCTTCTTAATAGCCGCAGTTCCTTGACACCTGACTTCAAGAGCATCCCATATCTCTTTTGCAGTGGTGCAGTTAATGACTTTGTTAGACATAACATTGTCTAAAGCAATATGCAGTAAATGCCTAACCTTTGCATCCTTAGCAATTGATGATAGATCTTCAGGAGTCATGTCCTTCTTTTCCTTTGGAACTATTTTAGCTTCTTCACCAGCAGCTGCAACAGATAGCTTTGTAGGATTGTGAGGGCCTTCATAAATCCTGTCAAGATATTCTGGATCTGTAGCCTCCAGAAACATAGTCATCTTGACCTTCCACATAGCATACTCTAATGGCCTGAGAATAGGAAACCTGATTGGTTCATAACGACTCACAGTAGTAGGAGCCTTTTCAGAAACAGTAGGTGTTGGTGGAGGAATTGCTGACATGATTATTGTTGTGTTTGGATCTTAACCTGTAATAAAGTAACAGATTTGCTCTGATACCACTTGTTAGGCCAAATACACAATTAATAATCAAATTCGTATGAGAGTTTAACAAGTAATACGTTTATGCACTTAAAAACTTCTGGTATTAAGAACCCTCTTCGTGATGTAAACTATCACAAAGAGCTGCTAGGTTACAAAAAAGATAATTCGTTGTACGATACCCTTCTAGGGTTAACCTAACTGTATTTATAAAACATACAGCTACGATACAATCTCTAATTGATATTCCTAATAATCAGCTATACAATGATATCAATTACAGATTGTCACACGTCTCCTAAGTCAACTCGATCTCTTTGATAGCTATACAATCTTCAAAGATATCGCTTCCATAATAAATCTTCAATCACTGTTGACTAGTAGACGCTTCCTCCAGACAGAGTTTGACAAACTCTGTCGAGCTTCCATCTGTCAGAGTTTACACTAAACTCTGACCGCTTCCAGCTAAACTCTGATAATTCACTGTAACACTTAAACACTGATTAAAACACATCAATTATATTTAACAAATATACAACACTTAAAACTTATGTACGTACCACATACAGACACGAACACGCATTACATTTATTTTTATGCACAATACACAGTCCTGCATTCCTTCTAGTGCCAATGTTTTAGTTGTGAGTTGTGCAAATTCTGGGTGTTTAACGAGGAATCAACACTCATTTGGTTTTGGACTAAAAGATGAATATGAAATATTGTGAAATTGTTGATTGGATCCGAATTGGAGGGAAATTAATTTTTCATCACCAAACTGAATACTGTAAACTGTCAAACCATCGGTGGTTGTGGCTGGTACCATGTTCAAAGACATCACGGCAAAGGTAAGTCCCATATGAAGGAAATCATAGGCTAATGTGTTGTTTCCACCACTTTACAAATTATGTGATCAAATCAAAGTTTGTTTTGTATCGATGTATCATTATTTATCACATTTTATGTATTACACACATGTACACACACAAGTCGAGAGTCTTTTGGGAAACAACCTCTTCATTTTAAAAATGAAGGTAAGGCTGCGTACATCTTACCCTTCCCAAATCATGCGATAAGCGAAATATACAAAAATGTTTGCCTGGTTGGTTGTTAGAAAGGACTTCATTATGACTTTTGTCAATAGGGCGGCGAAATAGAAATGATAGATGCAGATGATCTAGACATAGATGGGGTGACACGAAAGATCCCCATGATGTTGTCGGGTACATGGATGATCTTTATGAATACTACATAAATGTAGAGGTAATGGTCTGTTAAGGACCATGTGGCACTTTGCCCTCATATAGTTGTACTTTAAAGTTACTAGAGTTTAAGAAATTAAGTCCGGTACATAATACTCCATCCGTCTCTCAAAACTCTTCTCGTTTGAAATGTCGGGACTGTTCATAACATGAGACAAATTACTAATTTACGTTTAATTTATAAGACCAAATATAGTCATGAATGATCTTGTTGGATTCGTATTTATGAGTGCTAAGGTACTTGGTTGGCACTTCAGATCAAGGATTGTTATTAGCTTCTACCTCCGCTGCTCAACTCACAGCTTACTGTGATAGTGATTGGGCAAGCTGCCCAATCACAAGAAGGTCTACTACAGGCTATTGCATATTCCTTGGCCAATCACCTATTTCTTGGAAAACAAAGAAGCAACATGTGGTGGCAAGGTCATCTGCTGAAGCAGAGTATCGAGCAATGGCTCTAACCACTTGTGAAGTAACATGGCTAACTGCACTACTCAAGGATCTGGGACTGAAGAATCTACCTCCTGCCATCCTCAAATGTGACAATCAGGCAGCCCTTGCAGTAGCTGCCAATCCAGTCCTGCATGAGAAAATGAAACACGTGGAAACTGATTGCCATTATGTGAGAGATCAGCTCAAAGCAGGACAGATCACCACAGCCAAAGTCTCATCTACAGAGCAAGTTGCAGATATTATGACAAAACCTTTGTCTGTGAAGCTTCATACTGATCATTGCAGCAAGCTGGGAGCTTCATCATCCAGTTTCACTCACCAGCTTGAGGGGGAGTAATAAAGGAAATTCACTCAATCAATGCTACTGTCTATGGTCCCCAACCAGCTGGATCAACAACAAACTTTTTATGGCATATTCTATGTAGTTAGTTATCTTATTTTGTCAACTTGTTCTACTGTCTTATGCTGATTTGTCTGTAATGAGACTATATGTAATAGACCTATCCTAAACCAACGACCTCAGATCATACTGAGAGGACTCAATGATTAATGAAGAATTCAGATCCACATTTGATTTTGTGCTAAATACCTAATTGTAATTAGGGAGAATATCCTGAAGAGGTGCTATGCTGTCTTAATCTTCTTTTAATTATTTACAACTCTACTTATTAGGACCCTCTCAGGCATTCAATGGAAACAATGAAAAATACTACTAACGTGTCGAATGCATACCTAACACAAAAATAGTTGGCAACTTATGCAGATTAACTCTGTTTCTTCTTAGTGCAGCTACAGGATCTCGCCAAAACAAGATACATGCATGCTCAATGGCAGTTCCAAGAGAATTGCAAGCTCCCATGCATTTTCAAATTACTAGTACATATATCTTCCCCAGAGCATGCATGCCTGCACGAGGTCATAGCACATGACGGAAAGAACTCCCCTCACAATAGATTTTAGGAGCATGTATACAATTCTACAACATGTGATAAGACTGAGTATTCCCCCGCGTAGGGTTATAACACTAGTTTTTAATGTAGAGAAAAGTTGTTAGAGATATACTTAATCTTGATATATCTCAATCATGAAAATGTAAGTCTTAGAATTTTAAATTTGAAAAATATGTTAAAATCATGTCTGTGGAAGCTCAGATAACAAAAACCACGCACTAGGAATATGCATGTATGGCCTCCACGCATTTCTGAAATGCGTATTCCCTGTACGCAAGCTCAGAATGCGTGGTCCGTGGGTAAAAAGGGCGGACCAATCCGCCGGTGGGTATTTTGCGCAGCTTGTTTGAAATGGTGGACATTCTGGTTTTTCACCCATTTTAAATTTATATATCAAAATGTGATAGTATTTAGTAATTCTTAGATTTTTTTGAAGGTAAAAAGATGGTGAATATTGATGAATTTTTTATGTTCATGTAATTTTAAATATTTTGTAGTATTCACTATAATTTGTAAATTTGCAAAATGATTTGATTATATAAAATATTTGTGATAAGTTTCTGATTATATTCTTCATAATATTTATAGTTTCCAAAATATTATCTATGTTATGTTATCTTGGGATTGTTTATATTATATAATAATCATAGATTATTTGAAAAAAATTCTTAAAGTGTGTATCATGATTCATAATTTCTTTAAAGAAATTTTTATTATAGATATGATGAATTTGGGATTCCTTAAAATATTATATATACTACATTATAATATTAAATAGTAAAGAATAAAGAAAATTTAAGAAATCTTGCAATACTTTTCAAAAAAAAGAAATCTTGTAATAAAAAATTAATCAACAAAAGAATGATATCCATCCCCAGGCAGCCCGAAAATTTGACATCAACGCTGTTATTCGTTAAACTAGCCGTTTCTTTCAAAATGTGAAAAGGACAGATAATATATCTGCCTGTATCGTGAAAAGGAGGACAGATAATATATCTGCCTGTATCTTACAGTTCATCAAACTATTTATATACATCATGCACAGCAAAGTTAAGGCTTGTGTTGAGAGAGAGGGATAGAAAGAGAGAGAGACATATAGAGAGAGAGTGAGAGAGATATCGAAAAGTAATCATAGCTTTTGTTTGATCAGTAGTTTATTGGATTTTTTCGATTGGTGTCTCTATCCTATTTGTTCCCGTTTACAGAAAAGGTAACCGATTTATTGCTTGTTCATTTATGTTGTTTTTGTAAATTTTACTCCGAAATTCTGGTTTTATACATGTGCGTGTGCATGTGTGTTTTTGATTCTGATCTATCATGATTCCTCATATCATATAATCTGAGCTTTGTTTATGATAAAAGATATGTTTGCTTTAATTTTTTCAATATGTTACCGTTCTTGGTTTTTAAATTCCATGTGATAGATTGGAGATGTATATGAATTTTGCATGGGCCTTTATTTTATTTCCTTTAATCGGTTGTGAATGCATTTCTTTTAGCTGTTGTTTGGATTTTGTAGATACTAGCAATGGCTGGCTCTAACGAAAACTGTATTGGTGGTGCAAGGCCCTCAAATTCTCAAGGTAGGATGAACTCTGATATATATATGTTTCTCGGTGTATTTATTATTATAGGTGGGTGGAAATGATACTTGTTTGTATGTGTCCTAAACTCTATGCTGTTGTACGGAATTTGATGATGGCAGGAGCTAATAAATTTACAGCGGGAACAAGGAAGGCTCTGAGTACCATTAACCAAAATCGTGTACGAGCCGCACCTTACCCCTCTGCAGTTAGCAAGAGGGGCGCCTTGCAAGAGTAAGTTCTAAAAACTGATTCTTTTTTAATTCTTCCGATATTCCTTATATTAGTACCTAGTCTGACCTTTGATCATCTGTACTGTTATTTTATTTAGAAAGAAGGCCATTTGTAGGAAGAATGTGGCGCAGATTCCAGAGTTTCATCGACCATTGACTAGGTTTGCAACTGGCACTTGAGGCATCTGATTATAGATGGTTTTATGTTGTGCTCTGTTGATCTTTATGTTGTGAGTTGTATTTATCTAAATTTTTTTTTTTGGTGAATTAGGATGCATGCTGCGGAAATAGCCGCTAAGCAGCATGAAGTTTTAGCTGAGGTATTTTTTTTTTTTTTACCTATTTTAAGTTATAATCTTCGTTATCTTAGAAAAAGAAGTCAGTGGTATGTAATTCTAATGTTTGATTATATGGATATAGGAAATTAAGCAACCAGTCATTGAAACAGATTGTTTTGTAATTGATGTGGATGTATCCAAGGCCAGAGACAGTGATCCTGAGCCTATGTCCGTGCAATATGACATAACTGTATGATATTTTTACCTTGAATTGTTACTTTATTTGTCTGTTGGTGTTAGAAAGGACTTCAGTATGAATTTTGTCTATAGGACGACGAAATAGAAATGATAGATGCAGAGGATCTGGACATAGAGGGAGGTGACAAGAAAGATCCGCTTGATGTTGTCGGGTACATGGATGATCTTTATGAATACTACAGAAATGTAGAGGTAATCATATGTTAAGGAACATGTGGCACTTTCCCGGCCCTCGTAAAGTTGTTCTTTAAAGTTACTAGAGTTAAAAAAATTAAGTCCCATACATACTAGTTTTTTGTATTTGAGCATGTGGTATCAGTTAAGATGATTATAAATGCTCTCTAATGTGACTGTCTATAGTCCAATTCAATGATTTGGAGCATATGCATGCTAAATTCTGTGATACGCTTAACTGGTCAGTCGCATTCTTAATGTAGAGTTCTTTCTGTGTGCCACCAAACTACATGGCAAGTCAAGCTGATATCAATGAAAAAATGCGAAGGATTCTCATTGACTGGTTAATTGAGGTCAGTGTTATTGCGAAAGTTTACATTGTTAAGTAAGGTTGGCGGTCAACTGCATACGTATGTTGCAGCATACCGTACCGTACACCCGTACCGCAGAAAGTTTCTGCGGTATGTAGAGAGATGAGCCCTCCTGTTTTCACACCAAAAACCCTGCTCTACACCGTATCGCAGAAACTTTCTGCGGTACTGTATGCTGCAGCATACGTTTGCTGTAGACCAGGCCCCGTTAAGTAATATGCAGCAAACATAATAAACACTTCGATGGAATGAACAGGTCCATCACAAGTTTGATTTGAGGCCAGAGATCCTATACTTGACTGTCAATCTGATCGATAGGTTCTTAGCTATCCAACCTGTGATAAGAAAAAAACTTCAGCTTGTTGGAGTCACAGCCATGCTTCTTGCAAGAAAATATGAAGAAGTCTGGGCACCCTTTGTCGAAGATCTCATCCTGATATCTGACGAAGCTTACACCAGAAATGAGGTTCTTCAAATGGTAATATCTAAAACATGTTTTCCTTTGCCATTATATGATTTCTGTTGTCGTCCAAGGGTAATTAGTAATCATCTTTAGATATTCTGACTTCCAACCGACAGGAAACTTTGATGATTAACAAGCTTGAGTTTGACCTCTCAGTTCCAACTGTGTATGTCTTTGTGAAGAGGTTCCTGAAAGCTGCTGAGTCTGACAATGAGGTTTGTTTTTAATTTTCCTGCGACATGATATTATAGCAGGATCAATGTACGCAATACGATTACGGCTTTGCCTAATCAGTTTATATTTAATGCTTACTCGAGTCAGGTTGAGCATTTTACTTATTTATCATAGAATAGAAAACATACTATAAATTTCAATGGCATATGTGTTCATGAAGAAGTTCCAGAAAGCTGCAAAACCTGACAATAAGATTTGTCCTTCATTTTCCAACGACATAATATTGCAGAATCGATGTAAGCATGCATATCCTAATTAGTTTATAATCCATGCTCGATGTAGTCAGGTTGAGCATTTTACTTGCTTATCATAGAATACAAACATTATTAATTTTTTCTCTTAACTTTTTCCTTGATCTTGAACCAGATGGAGCTTCTTGCGTTTTACATAATCGATCTTTGCTTGGTGGAGTATGAGATGCTCAAGTTTCCCCCGTCGATGTTAGCAGCAGCTGCTGTTTTTACTGCTCAGTCTACTTTTGGGAAGGCAGCTCAATGGAGCAAGAAGTGGGAAAGACAAACTAACTACAAGTATGAGGAAATAATGTAAGTAGTTTTTAAATTATTCCTCTTCCTCTGTACTTAAGAGTTCAAGACTAAGTAGTTTTTTTGTTTGGTACTTTATAGGAAATGCTCGAAGCTGATGGTTGAATTTCATCACAACGCGGCCACAGGGAGACAAACCGCTGTTTACAAGAAGTACAACACAGCTAAATATGGATATGCTGCAAGAATACAACCTGCCCATTTTCTGCTGGATTCCTGATTTTTAATATTGATTCAATTTCACTGGGTTTGCATGGTTTTAATTTGAAGAGCCAGCAGTCTAGCAGCCCTTTGAAATAATGAAATGTTTTCCGTGATGTTTTTGATATGTAACTCTAGCATTTTCCTTTTGATAATTTGAGGTATTCTCAAATTTGACTTAATTCAATTTTACGGTTCTGTTCGGGTGTTGGAAATTAATCTTAAACTTAGTTCTTTAGTAATTATTTTATTTGATTATGTTTTTGTTTGTTAAATAAATTTGTTCAGCTGTCAATAGTTGTGTGTCAAGGCAGCTAGACCAGGTCGTGTGAAGTTGAGATTTATTAGGAGATGTAATGGGTTTAGTGGGCTTAGTTGAAGTCCATTAGAGTAATGGAGTAGTGATAGAGTCAGTTGTTTAGTTGAGCGTGTTTCTAGCTACAACCTGGGAGCATTGCTATTATTTATATGCGTGTAATGTTCTCATTTTATTTCAATGCAAGTAGTTTCCCTTTCCAGTATATACACGTCCTCTGCATTCTTGTACATATAAGTCATATTGCTTACAACACTTAGTATCAAAGCTATAGATCTAAAGGGCTTGTGATTTCAAATGGCATCAAATAAATTTTCTCTTTCGATACCTGCATTCAAAGGAGATCATTATAATTCATGGGCTATCAAAATGAAATCATATTTGAAAGCTATGAGTTTGTGGGAAGCAATTGAGAGTGATGTTGAGCCAACCCCTCTTCCACAAAATCCAACAACAGCCCAAATCAAAAAAAGTGACGAAGAAGCGACAAGAGAAGCAAAGGCACTTTCATGTATTCATTCAGCGATGTCGGATGGAATCTTCACAAGTATCATGACTTGCGAGTCACCAAAAGAGGCATGGAGCATGCTAAAGGAAGAGTTTGAGGGAAATGCTAAAACAAAGTTGATGCAAGTTTTGAATCTCAAACGAGAATTTGAGATGCAGCGGATGAAGGGGAACGAAACCATTAAGGAATATGTGAGTAAGCTTATGAGCATTGTTAATCAAATTAGGTTGTTTGGTGAAATATTTGCCAGTGAGAGGGTGGTTGATAAAATTCTGGTGAGCGTTCCTGAAAAATATGAGTCTAAAATATCCTCACTTGAAGATTCCAAAGACCTATCCAAAATAACTCTAATGGAGTTAGTCAATGCCCTTAGTGCCGTAGACCAAAGGAGATCAATGAGGGAGGAAGAAAATGGAGGAAAAAATGAGGGACTCCTATTAGCTAAAACTTCATTCTCAAAAGGCACGGTGTTATTTCCCAGTTATGCACCACGAGATTGTAGAAGGGGGGTTGAATACAATCTCAACTAAATTCTTTCGAAATGATGAGGCTTAGATCAAACTGTTATAAAAACAGAAAGAAAAACAAGATAAACAAATTATCTAATCATACATACAACACGAGATATAAAAAATCTCAGGTGGGTTGGCTTGAAAGCTTAATCCACCTGATGGTTGTATTTGAAGATAGTTCTCTGTGTAAAAAATACACAGCTGCGGATTACAAAGTTTAGTGTTTACAAGAAAACCTAAAGCTATCAGCCTTGTGATCGGTGTTTTCTTCTCTACCAAAACTATGCTTCTCATACAGCTTATTTAAACTATATGAAGACAAGTAAAAGTTACATGAAATGTGATGATACATTTTTGGTATAACTTGTCACACACAACATGCTCGAAGTGGTAACCATTTCTGGAATTATCTTGAAAGTCTTCTTTACTTGATTTGGACAATCCCAGCATGCTTCAAGTCAGTGTATGTTTCTTTCTTCAAAAGTAACTAAGTTCTTGAAATGACTTAGCTTCCAAGCCCACGTGATGCTTTATGCACAAGATCTTTTTGCTTTGGATTTCTGTCTGTGAAAATAAGTTTAATAAAAAAGATAATCCTTTTGAAAGTCAATAAGCTTTTCAGTTTATTGAGCTGTGCTCGAACTTCACAGATATAATGACTGATCCTTATGCATTCATCAAGATATCCTTTGAATCTTTCAATAGAAATGTAATCATGTTGGAGGTTGCTTCCACTCTTATTGTTGCCCTTAAATTCGGATAAACAATGACTGATTGCACCTTTCATTTGGAAGAGTTTGAGCCTTCAAATATTTACAATTTGACTCCCTACTCGTAACATCCTCTGTGTAATTGATCACTGTTTGTAAGTCACGGGTTGCAAAGTAATTCTGGGTTCAATCTTCATTCGATATGTTCCATTAGAGAACTCTGTAATATTGTGGAAACAGGTTGAGTTCTCGAACAGATAAATCTTGAGTTCTTGAATGATGATTTTTCGAATAGTTCCTTAAAGCGAGTTCTCGAATGACTTCTCGAATACCCTTCTGAGAGGACTTCTCGATTAGTGCATGTTGCAGACTTCTCGAATAGAGCAATCTGAATTCTACGAATTAGGACTTCTCGAATAGTTCATTTTACAGACTTCTCGAATAGAGCAATCTGAATTCTCGAATTAGGACTTCTCGAATAGTTCATTTTACAGACTCCTCTAATAGAGCAATCTGAATTCTCGAATTAGGACTTCTCGAATAAACCCTTTGTGTAGAGTTCTCGAATGACTTCTCGAACTCTTCTTTCCTTGATTTCTCGAACTTACTTGCATGGTATTAACAAACTCTCTTTTGATTACTGATATCTGACTTTAGCATCTCCAGG
This sequence comes from Saposhnikovia divaricata, assembly GCA_036435485.1. Lineage (NCBI taxonomy): Eukaryota > Viridiplantae > Streptophyta > Magnoliopsida > Apiales > Apiaceae > Saposhnikovia > Saposhnikovia divaricata. The sequence goes on from CM071598.1 coordinate 68,057,290, forward strand.
CTTGTTACTGAAATAAATCCTAACTGTATGCAGAGTTTCATCCTTAAGATATTGCTATAGTTGATCTGCATTTTAGTTAGCTTCCTGATTTATTCATCAGCTTCGATTCCTTGATTCATTTTCTATCTTGTGGTATTTGTTATCATCATCCATATGCATGCATGTCTCAACACACGGGTAATAAAGTTCAATGCAACCACTGTCATAAGATCGATCATGAAGAAAAAGATTGTTGGCACAAAGGAAAGCCACAATGCTTCAAATGCAAAAGATATTGGCATCTGGAAAAGAATTGTAGATTCCAAATTGATGAAGAAATCAAGGCACAATTTGTCGAGGGAGAACCTCTCCTTTAGAATTATAGGTGATTATGTGCACCATGGAGAGAAGTGCTCCAAAGTTTTAAAATGTTGTTGATAAGATGTACATCAAAATTGATGGTGGTGAGAAGTGCATCACATATGAAGAGAAGTGCTTCGTAAGTTTAAGATTAAGGGGGTGATTGTTGGAAATTAATCTTAAACTTAGTTCTTTAGTAATTCTTTTATTTGATTATGTTTTTGTTTGTTAAATAAATTTGTTCAGCTGTCAATAGTTGTGTGTCAAGGCAGCTAGACCAGGTCGTGTGCAGTTGAGATTTATTAGGAGATGTAGTGGGTTTTGTGGGCTTAGTTGAAGTCCATTAGAGTAATGGAGGTCGTGTGAAGTTGAGATTTATTAGGAGATGTAGTGGGTTTAGTGGGCTTAGTTGAAGTCCATTAGAGTAATGGAGTAGTGATAGGAGTCAGTTGTTTAGTTGAGCGTGTTGCTAGCTACAACCTGGGAGCATTGCTGTTATTTATATGCGTGTAATGTTCTCATTTTATTTCAATGCAAGTAGTTTCCCTTTCCAGTATATACACGTCCTCTGCATTCTTGTACATATAAGTCATATTGCTTACAAATTTAAAAAAATTTGTTGATGAGATGTGCATCAAAATTGATGGTGGTGAGAAGTGCATCACAGATGAAGAGAAATGCTTCGTAAGTTTAAGATTATGGGGGTGATTGTTGGAATTTAATCTTAAACTTATTATTGTAGTTATTTGTTTTATTTTATGTTATGTTTAATAAACGTTGTACGTGAACGTTGTAAGCAAGACTGTGATTTGGTCGTGCGTGTCTGCTGAAGTGAGCGAGTCTCCCGGGTAGTTTAGCATTAGTAGGAGTGTGGAAATAGTGGAGAAATTATAGGAAGGTAGTAGCTTGTATTCAGTTTTCTATAAGGATATATATATCCTGCATGTATTTCATTTTTAATTAACACATAACCTTTAGTTTTGTCATATCTGGTGCTCATTCCTTGATTACACCAAGGTCTTAAATCTCAACACAACAATCACCCCCATAATCTTAAACTTATTATTTTAGTTATTTGTTTTATTTTATGTTATGTCTAATAAACGTTGTATATGAACGTTGTAAGCAAGACTGTGATTTGGTCGTGCATGTGTGCTGAGGTGAGCAAGTCTCACCGGTAGTTTAGCATTAGTAGGAGTGTGGAAATAGTGGATAAATTATAGGAAGGTAGTAGCTTGTATTAAGTTTTCTATAAGGATATAAATATCCTGCATGTATTTCATTTTTAATTAACACAGAACCTTTAGTTTTGTCATATCTGGTGTTCATTCCTTGGTTACACCAAGGTCTTAAATCTCAACATCGGGAAATAATATCCTACAAGGTTTATACAATAAACTTGGTTGATCAGTGATAATGTGTATTTTATACACGTTTTGTCTTTTATTCTCTTGCATTTTTGTTCGTTTCGAATGTAGTTTTATCGATATTAATTATGTTTTTCATCTTTCAATGCCTCATGCTTAATTGTTGAAAAGATGGATTATTTTGGGCTTGAAAGCGAAGATTATTCAAGAGGGAAGTTAGAAGATGCAAGCTCGCGATGCCGGGAGGTGTTTAATGTATTATCTTGAAGATTTTCTCCCACACGGGCTGCTGTACGGTCGTTCAACAGGCCGTTCAAAGGAGCAGTTTTTCTGTACGGGTTGCTGTACGACCGTTCAACAGGCCGTACAACACCTGCTGTGTATTAAAAGAAATATAGCCAAACACACCTCACCTCTTATCTTCATAACTTAACCTACATCTAACTTCAACTTCATCTAACCTAGCCTCTTCAAGGTCCATTCAATTAGGGTTAGTAGAGTAGAGAGAAACATTAATTACTCATAATCTAGCATTGATTATGAGTAACTAACTCTATATATTTGGCTCAAGGAGGAATTCTTGTACTAAACCCATTTCAATTTAAGTAAGATTTTTCACTCTATCTTGAATACTTGTGATGTATTGTTTATGATTTTTCTTGGAGATTTGTAAGTTGCTTCATCTTGCTCTTCTTGTAATTTCAATTGCTAATTGTTTGTGCTAATCCGTAATTGTTAGTACATTCATTGTAGTAGCACAAGGTTTGGTGTGCCTAAACTTCAAGATTCAAGTACAAATACCTAGGTTGAGCTTCTCATCCTTGGGTTTGTCCTAGCCTCTCTTTGTTTAAATTCCTTGACTTGGTTAAATTGATAGTGCTTCATTATTGGTTGCTATTGTCAAGAGATCTAATTTATGTGCTTCACTAAATTAGTGTTTTTAGAAGAGAAATAAGTGATTGTGTGTTTCACCAATTATCTTGGTTAGGTAGAGTTGATTATATCTTGCTCATATGTGTTTGGGAGAAGTGCTTGAATATCCATAATCCTTGGGTCAAATATCCCTATATCTTGCTAATTCACTCATTGTGTTGTGTTGGTAAATTTGGATGTTTGTCATTAACATAGTTGTATTTCTATAACAATTTATTTCTTGTATGCAAGGTGTTTGATAAAACACCTAAACCAAACTCAAAACCCCCATTTTCCACACTTCTAGATTGTAAGAGATAATATACTTGAAATCGATATTGACAGTCCTTCCCTGTGAACGAACTTACGAAAAACACTACCTTCAAATTGGCGCCACTGTCTGGGAAGGCAACAATATTTATTTTGAGTTTATTGTTTCTTATATTTTAGATTTTATCTTTGTATATTGTTTTTTTTTCTTTATTTGTTTTTTGTTATTGGTGTGTCTTCATGTTTATTGGATATAGACATTAACTAACTCTTTCAGGAGACGATGAATAACTATTTTGGTTGGAATAACGCTCAAGATTTCACCTACGATCAAGAACGATATAAAAATTTTAATTCTTTTCAGAATTTAAATGCGTATCAGGTGAATTCTTTATATTCTACAAATTCATGATATGCTCCTTACCCTCCTAGCATCGATTATTCATATGCTTTTGAAAATCAATGTTATGATCCACAATATAATTCCCATGGCCATCAAGGGTCTTCTTCATCTACATTGTCATCACTTGAAGAAATGATGAAGCAAATGGCGGAAAACAACCTCCAATTTCAAAACATCACTTTTCAAAGTATATCCAACTTGGAAAAGATAACTTCTCAAATGGAAAAGAACACTTCTCAAAGCATATCCAACTTAGAAAAGCAAATGAGCCAACTAGCCGAAACCGTGAATCGATTAGAGGAGGTCAATTCTCCTACTAATCACGATTCTTGTTTTGTAATTGATGAAAATGTTGTGCATGATGAATTTGCTTGTTTAGTTGATGATTGCCCTAGGCTTAACAATGATAAATTGGATGTAGTTGAGGATCTACCAAATTTAGAAAATATCTTTGAGCTTAATGAATTGGTAGATGAGATAAAAATTGGTGAATGTCCAATTAAAATTGAGAAGGAATTTGAGCTTAAGATTGATGAGGTTGAAATTTTTGCTTGGGTATATAAGGATCCAATTTGGGAATAATTTTTGAGTCGTAGTTATAATGATTATTTTGACGATTTTTCTAACTACTTTTCTTTTTCAAAGTCTCTTGAAGATGTGAAGATCCTAAAAATATTTTTATATTTTTATGGATCAAAGGTATATTTGCACACCTTATTCTTATTATTGATTCGTAGGTATGTGCATTTATTTACTTTTTCACCTCATTAGTAAGAATAGTTGTATAAATAAGTCGAGCCAACGACAATAAACAAAGCTCTTTTTGGGAGGCAACCCAAGGTACGCATGTATTTATATATTTTTATGCGTGTGTTAGATTTTGTTCCTCGCTTGCAAATATATATGGTGTTATGCATATTGTGGATTTGAGGATTGATCTGAATATTAGTGAGTGGGGATTCCATTTTTCATCTATTTTAATTCTAAGCAAAAAAAAAATGTTGATTAATTATTATGTATTTTTGTGGTGTGACTAGTGAATTTTATAATAGAGTTTTTTTTAAAAAAATTTGTAATGATAATGTCCCGCTCAATAATATTTAGTATCGTTAATTATAGTTTTTATAATTTTTAAATTTGTTCCACTCGTGTCTTGATGTGTTTGTTTCATGTTTTCAGGAATTAGTATTTTATTCAAGCATTCAAGGATTTGTGGGAATTTTCTGTACAAAGAAAAAAAAAGTTTTTGTGAAATTTTAGGGCTGCACGGGCTGTTGTACGGGGTGCAGACCGTGCAACAAGCCGTGCAGCAGGCCGTGCAATTTTCTTCCCCGTCTGTCCATAAGATACTGCAAAATAAGGGGGTCTCAAAATTTCTACCCACTTGATGCACGGGCTGTACAGCTATTCAATAGAAAAACAAAAAACAGAGCACAAACAAATCCTTTCTCCTTCTCCCCTGTTGCTTCAGGGCACCACCTCCCATTTTCTTTCCCATTCCTTCTCCGACCACTACCCCTTCTCCATCACCTCCCACCAGTCTCACCCCGCCCTCATCCCCTTTCCCCCGTTTTGTTCTTCACCACCGTACTCCAACCACCTCTTCTTATTCTCCGTTCACCATCACAGCTCCCCATTCTTCAATTCGCAGCGCCTCCGTCTCACCTCACCACTGCCCTTCGACATACACCCGCACCACCGCTATTCACTCTCTACCACCAATTCACCGCGCTGCCTCCAATTCCATTCGCCATTCCACCAACATCAACCTCCCGGCAACATCCAAACTCACCTGCACCTTCCTCTTACCTCCCTCCTTCTTCTCATCTCCTCTGTCAATCAACCCAACCTTCAACTCCTATTACCACCCTCACCAAGCGCCAACACCAATCTCCCGTCTCTACCAACCTCCATTCCCTTATCGCGTCCTGCACAACCCATCGCCTCAATCCCCTTCTTCTCTTCCGCCCATTTCATTCAACAACACCCATAGCCCAGCAGTCTCACCGTCCTACTCCAACCTCACTTCAAAACACAACAGCCCTGTCCTCCAACTTCTCGCCTGCTCTCCCCCGATTGAAATTCCCCCCCCGGTGTTTCCAAACGCAACCCCCTCCCCTCTTTTGTTTAGTTTTTTTATTTGTTTTATTTATAGTTTTATTTTAATTTTGTTTATTTCTATTCTTTTCTTTATTTTTTTTAATTTTGATTTTTAATTTTAAATTTTCTATATCTAAATAATTTATATAAATTCAAGAATCATTTTTAAATTTACTTTAAATTTGATTTTTGATTTTATTAATAATTAGTTATTTATTTTATTTTGTTTTATTTTATTTTATTTTGATTTTTTATTTGTTCATTTTTTTTAATATGCTTGATTTTATTATTAACTTATTTTATTTTATTATATTTTCTAAACTAAACATATTTTATAAATTCAAAAATCAATTTAAATTCACTTTGAATTTGATTTTTTAATTCTTGATTTTATTATTAATTGCTTAGTTATTTTATTTTATTTTAGTTTTATTATTTTTGTTTTGATTTTATTTTAGTTTTAAATTTGAATTTTTATTTTATTTTATTTATTTTTAAATTTGATTTTTGATTTTATTATTATTTCAGTTTTAAATTTGATTTGATTTTTATTTGATTTTTTTTATTATTTGGTTTGTTATTTTATTTTATTGTATTTTATTTTATTTAAAAAAACAAAAACAAATTTTTTTATTATTTCTATTTCCTTAATTAGTGTATTGCAGTGGCTTTGTAGGGTGTGGATTTGGCTTGTTGATTATTTTCGTTGGGATGATTGTGATTGGTGGCATTTATTCAATTCTTGACGTGCAATTTCGGAGTTGGATTTTGGCAAATATGAGTGGTGTTCCCGGTCCTTGTTATTTATTTTTAGGGGAATTCTCTTTCACTCATATCTCTACTTCGTTTTTATTGTCATGCATGAGGACATGCCATGTTTTAAGTGGGGGAAGGATTGTTGATTTTGATGTCCGTTTTGTTTGCATTTGGTAAATTAGTTTAGTCATGAGCGTGTTTACTTGCTGGTAAAATTTATGACATTGTGAGCTTGTAACCTTGTTTTCTCCTATTACGTGTCTAGCATTATCAATTTGATGTGAATTTATAAGTTTGATGCACCTTATTGCACACACTCACTTAAACTGGCATGAAAAGTCTAGATTATTGTAATTAAATTGTGAGCATGACGATTATCTCTTAGCATGCATGTAATCAAATCGAGAAGATGTTATTACAACTTAAACCTTGTGAGGCCTTGAACGATGATTCTTTTGCTTGTGTGTTGCTCCCTCTTTATGTGTGTTTGTTTCTCTAGGGCTTGCATTAAACCTTCATTCATGGATGCACCATAATAAGGAAATTTTATTTAGGGTAACCTTTTTGACCTTTTTAGCTTGTGAACCATGAAAATAATCCCTAGTTACCCCTTTGAAGCTTATATCCATATTTTTCTTCGTCACTCTTCCCTTTTATACATGAGCCATTGCCAAATACTTCACTCTCGACCTAGTTGAGCTAGTTGAGTCTTGGAAAGAATTGATTGATGAGCATGTGAATTTGGAGAAGTTGTGAAGAGGAAGAATTCTATTTATTGTAAGTGGGAACTAGTTTGATGTGGTTCAAAGTTCTTGTAGTATTTATTTATGTAATGCATCCCCTTTGCCAAAAAAAAAAGAGAAAAAAAAAAAAGAAAAAAAAGCAATAAATCTTTGTACTTTATTTTGTTTAAATTTTCTTAGTAAATGTGGTTGTGTTTTGTAATTGTAAATGAGTGGAGATCATTAGTTGGAGAATTTGGTGTATGAAGAAAGCAAGCGTTGTTTTGACTCAACTAGTGAGACTTTTACACCTTCTTTAAATTTTCACACCTTCACCCAAACCCCATTACAGTCCATTTTATGAATTCCTTGTTTTTGGTGCAATCCGGAATTTAGGTGAACATGCAAGGTCAAGTAGAGCGCATGCATTTAGACTTGGAGTTGAGTGAAATCTCTAGCCCATACTTGTGTGATACATAATTGAGATATGTGAGATTTTTCACCATACAATTCCATCTTCTTAATGCGAGGCCATGTATGCTTTGTGATCATCTTGTCTAGTGTTCACGATTGAAGTGCATTCATTCTATCCTTAATGTCGTGGTTACATTTTGCACAAGGTGTGTTATCTTGATTCTTGAATTGGTTACTAGCTCGTTATAGTGGATGACAAGGTGAATAGCTCTATATGTTTGATTTTAGTTACAAGTAGACGACTCGGGCATGTGAGTGTAGTAGTTAGTTTAATTAGTAGGTATTGTTAGTTTTTTGTTTATTGGTGATATATGTGATTTTATGGGTACATCATCTATAAACCCTCACGAGACCTCACTCGTCCACTAGGGCTACCTAGGGGTTCCAAGGGCTTGTTGCATATGCCAAATGCAACCGTGATCACCTACGGAAGTGGTACTAGTTAGGAGTATATGGTTATGTTAATTTTAGTTTGCTCGGGACTAGCAAAGTTTAAGTGGGGGAAGATTTGATAATGTGTATTTTATACACGTTTTGTCTTTTATTCTCTTGCATTTTTGTTCGTTTCGAATGTAGTTTTATCGATATTAATTATGTTTTTCATCTTTCAGTGCCTCATGCTTAATTGTTGAAAAGATGGATTATTTTGGGCTTGAAAGCGAAGATTATTCAAGAGGGAAGTTAGAAGATGCAAGCTCGCGATGCCGGGAGGTGTTTAATGTATTATCTTGAAGCTTTTCTCCCGCACGGGCTGCTGTACGGTCGTTCGACAGGCCGTTCAAAGGAGCAGTTTTTCTGTACGTATTGCTGTACGGCCGTTCAACAGGCCGTACAACACCTGCTGCGTATTAAAAGAAATATAGCCAAACACACCTCACATCTTATCTTCATAACTTAACCTACATCTAACTTCAACTTCATCTAACCTAGCCTCTTCAAGGTCCATTCAATTAGGGTTAGTAGAGTAGAGAGAAACATTAATTACTCATAATCTAGCATTGATTATGAGTAACTAACTAACTCTATATATTTGGCTCAAGGAGGAATTCTTGTACTAAACCCATTTCAATTTAAGTAAGATTTTTCACTCTATCTTGAATACTTGTGATGTATTGTTTATGATTTTTCTTGGAGATTTGTAAGTTGCTTCATCTTGCTCTTCTTGTAATTTCAATTGCTAATTGTTTGTGCTAATCCGTAATTGTTAGTTCATTCATTGTAGTAGCACAAGGTTTGGTGTGTCTAAACTTCAAGATTCAAGTACAAATACCTAGGCTGAGCTTCTCATCCTTGGGTTTGTCCTAGCCTCTCTTTGTTTAAATTCCTTGACTTGGTTAAATTGATAGTGCTTCATTATTGGTTGTTATTGTCAAGAGAGCTAATTTATGTGCTTCACTAAATTAGTGTTTTTAGAAGAGAAATAAGTGATTGTGTACTTCACCAATTATCTTGGTTAGGTAGAGTTGATTATATCTTGCTCATATGTGTTTGGGAGAAGTGCTTGAATATCCATAATCCTTGGGTCAAATATCCCTATATCTTGCTAATTCACTTATTGTGTTGTGTTGGTAAATTTGGATGTTTGTCATTAACATAATTGTATTTCTATAACAATTTATTTCTTGTATGCAAGGTGTTTGATAAAACGCCTAAACCAAACTCAAAACCCCCATTTTCCACACTTCTAGATTGTAAGAGATAATATACTTGAAATCGATATTGACAGTCCTTCCCTGTGAACGAACTTACGAAAAACACTACCTTCAATTAGCCACACTTTGCACGGTTTTACATAGTGATTCAATTGAAACATTATAAACATGTTCCAAAAATTATATAATAGATCAGAGATAAATAATCGTGTGTGTTTTAATGACATGTGAGTTACCATATTGTATTGTAAATGATATTGAGTTACAGATTAATTTTTAGTTTAAATTAATAAAATTATTGATATAATATCTTCTTCGCCCATATTGTGTCGCAAACCTGCATGCATTCTCTATCATTGTTTTGTTGGGTCATGTGCTTGCCGTCGCGCTATGCCACATGTATGTCCAGTTCAACTCTGTGCAATGCATCACATACGTTGGCAAGGTCATGGTGTGAATATAGTGACTGCAGTCTACATCCACTACATGGAATGCTTTGAGGATTCGGTGCAAATCCACCACCATGGATTGATCTGGTTTGACACAACTTCTCGGTGCCAAAACAACTGGTACTCACTTAAGATAGGATAAATGATTGTAAAAATGTACAGGATTATAATGAATACGTTATTTGTGAACGAACTGAATATAGTTATAATAAAAAATTTAAATTATAATAATATTTTACAATTTTATTATTTTATTAAAAAATAACATAGATATCTAGGTGAAGCCGGAATCTTAGGGGTGGAACCAAATTTTGGTATCAAAGTACCATTAAAAATGGATTTCGCTTGTTATAATAAAAATCTTAGGGGTGGATTTCATTAAAAATGAATTTTGGTACCGAAGTACCATTCTAGGAGGGGTGAAAGCCTTAAATAACGATTTTTCAATCAACAATGCCCAATATAACGACGTTGGAAAAAGCTGCCCAAAACAACCAAAAACATACGCATTAGTAGTGCGAAGATGACCCACGCATACAGTGCATGCGTATCTCTACTCACACATGCACCAAATGCGTGTACTAACCTACCTCTTGTTCCTTTTTCTTGAACCTATTCATCAATATGCGCATACATACAATGCGAAATAAAGATACGCATATGATGCTTGCGTGGGTCTTTATTATTATTATTATTATTATTATTATTATTATTATTATTATTATTATTATTATTATTATTATTATTATTATTATTATTATTTTACAAAATTTCTTTAAAATAAATAAAAAACTATCAGATCTAAAACCCAAAATGGAACTGTTGAACCCTAAAGATTAACTATTGAACCCCAAGAGAATAAAGATAAAATTTAAATTAGGGTTTTGGGTCTAGGGCTTATGACAACCCTAAACCCTAAGTTCGTATACAGTTTATTCGTCGTTCTGAATATTTCTAAAATCCATGGAATTGTTGAACTCCAAAGGTCAACTGTTGAAGAGAATATAAATAAAATTTCTAAATTTTAATTAGAAAATTGAATATTTCTAATCAACAAATGGAATCCGTTGAAACCCAAAAATAAAAAATAACCACAAAGAAAATAGAAATAAAAATTTAAAATATTAATTGAAAAAAATAATATATAAAATTTCAATATACGTATGCTACACGCATTATGGTAGTGCGCGAATATGGAATATACGCATCATGGAGATGCGAATGGGTACACATTGAATTGATGGAAAGAGAAAATGAGGTGCAACACGTCATCCACTGCATACGCATTCTATCAATGCGTGGTTGTTTGGTTAAATAGGGCAACTTTCTTGACATTCAGTATTTTGGGCAGTGATGTACTAAAATATTGTTATTTCAATCATTTTCTCTTTTAGGAGTATCAACATATGTATTTGTAATCTTTTTTAATTAAATTGTAATAAAAGAATTATAATTGTAATATGATTTTATTTTTTTTATAAAAACAACATAGAATTTTAGGGGAAATAGGATATTAGGGGTGAATTCAAAATATGGTGCTAACCAAATTTGGTACATAGTACATTAAAAAGGGATTTTGCTTATTAATAAAAGTTATAGATTGTGCATAACATATGTACTTTTAAAATGATTTGAAGCTCAAAATTGTTTATTTTATAATAATCTGTTAATTTAAGTTTTAGTAAATTGTTGGGTATGATTAATATATGATGTATGATTTATTTTCTGGGAGGCATAAATTAAAAAGTACATTATATATAATGCCGTATTATCGAAGTTGTGCATAAAATAGTACTTTTGAGGTGCTTTAAAACTTGAAATTTTTTATTTTATAATAATTTGTTAATTTAAACATTTGACAGTTTATTTTTCGAGAGACATAAAATAATATAATCACATTACAAGTTAGTGATTCAATAAAAATGTTATTCCCTTTTTCCCTCTCATTTCAGGCATGTTAAGAAAATATATAAAATAGTTGAGAAAAGTGAGCAAAGTATTTGGGACAAATCAATATTTAATGTATAAAATGATGTTAGTGAAGGAAAGTATTGGATAAAATTAATTTTTATGTTATATAATTTTTCTACTTTTGGATACTTTTGGAATGTAAAGAACTGAAACGGACATCCAAAAAGAAAGTGTAATTAAATGGATGGGAGGGAGGGAGGGAGTACTATTATTAATTTTGATTTTACATGTGTACTGTGAAGATTTATCTACATTTTGATAAAAAGTATATCATCATCATTGTCATCCACACTTTCATCCCGTACTTTACCTTCGTCTTGACCATCATCAAGTTCAGAAAAGTCTTTTTCAAATCTCAATATTCTCCTCAATTCCTCCTCAAACTCATCCTCACATCGTGTGAAAAAGTGTTCTTCACATGTATTTCCTCTTGAGTGGGAATCTTCAACATTCAGGGGAGGAGTTTTAGTGGCATAGATTTCGACATTTATATTTTTGAAATTAAAGAGTGCATGCATGTTCATAAAATTTACAATTGTTCCTTCCAACTCAAAGAAATTAATAGTCCCATAAACCCTATATTCTAACTTGCAATGTCCCCCTTTTGAAACACATTATACTAATATCATGTTAATTTCTAACAAACTGATTTTATCTGAATCAAAAAAATCTAAAATAGACTTTCTTCAAATTCATCCACATAAAACATCTAATTGTAAATTGCTCTGGACGTTATAAAATCTAAAAATACTAAAAGAATTACAAGCATGCAAGTAAATTACAAACAATAACCCTTATATCAACAAGTTTCAATAGATCCCCTACACAAATATGAAATACAAACATATGAGTATGACTATAACTAACAATTTGTAAATCGGATCTACATACTTGTTGGTAACAAAATTGAACAATAAGTACAAACACAACTATACTCACGCTTGTACAGCAAAACCCTCCAATCTTTAACACCAAAATTCGATTTTTATGTATGTATGATGAAGTAACTACTAAGATAGCAAGTACTTATAAAATATTTAGGGCATTTGTAAGGTTTATACTTGTCCTACGATCACAATCCAAAAAAATAGAGGGAACTAGGGGTTGCTTTTGGGGGGAAATGGGGTAATGGAGTGGTAATATACACGTTAATTAATTAAATTTATCCACATAACTTTGGCGTTACGTTGTACTTATAAATTAATTAATGCTGTCATTAGTGGACTGAAAGAATGCAATCAAGTGCTTAAAAAATAGTTTAGTTAATAATTTTATAAGTTTTATAAAAGAACCATTTTTGTACAAAAGTAAAATATAGTTCATGCCATATATCAAAATGCAATTTATAAGTCATAATATGTTAAAATCATGCTTGTGACTTGACATACGATTATTGGAAAAGGAATTCATAAAGCCTAATGAAAGTCACTCGCATATAGTTAGTTGGAATGTAATTCTGGTTGTGAACATTGACCAAGGGGTTTGTAGCAGTGGAATTGTTGTTAGAAATAATGAAGGGAAGGTGGTGGTGTCTAAAGATAGTTTTTAAGAAATACCTTTCTCTCCTCTTATATATAGCTGAATTAGTGTTCATGATCAAAGAGGGTATTTATATTGTGAAAGACATGAAACTTGGTAAATGCTCAATTCTTTCCGATTGTAGCTTGGCAATGTCTATATTAAATAGACCTCCAGAAGCTAGTAGTGATCTGGATCTCCTTATCACTGATTTTAAGTTGAGACGAAGGTCAACAAATGTTGTGGCTCATCTAATAACCAAATATGTAATAAATATGAGATATGATATCCTTAGTATTGGGAATGTTCGTTCTGTAGAATTAATTGGCAACAGATCTACTAACTCGTATGCTTGAGACGAACTCAGATTTTATATATTGAAAAGAAAATGCAAGTTACAAGGATAGAAAAAGCATAACTACTTACCTAAACAGTATGACTACACACTACTTAAGTAGATAGCAGTGATGTAGATTGATAAACACGAGCCAACTACATAGGCTCCTAAAAACCAGCTAACAACCATGACCTAGTCTCATTGTGATAAACTAAACACAACAATTTATTTACTACAATAATTTAATTCCAACTAAAATAATTAAATAGTTCAAATTATATTCCAACAAGCTCCCCCTTATTCTGAACTTGACTTCAATTTCTGCACGACCAATAGTTCACGCATTCCCTCAAACTTAGCTCTCGACAATGCCTTAGCTAATATATCAGCCCTATGCTCGTTGCTGTTGACATGTTTAAGTACTATCTCACCTCGCTCCACACATTCACGTATAAAGTGATAGCGAATATCTATGTGCTTACTCCTTCCATGAAACACCGGGTTTTTTGCTAGATCTATTACAGATTTGTTGTCGATATAGAGTATAACCGGTCCAGCCTTTATATCAGTTATCTGCCTCAAGAGATTATACAGCCAGATTCCTTGACAAGCAGCAGCTGTGGCTGCCATAAACTCAAATTCACAAGACGACAATGCTACACATTTCTGTTTCTGAGACACCCAAGTGATGAGGTTTTCATTCAGATAAAAAGCCATGCCTCCTGTAGACTTTCGATCATCTATATTACCAGCTAAGTCACTATCTGAGTATCCAGACAATAGGTAGTTTCCATTATTGTTCGTATAGACTAACCCAAAATTCAGAGTTCCATTTACATACCTTAGAATCCGCTTTGCTGCAGCTAGATACATCGAGGTAGGTCGCTCCATAAACCTGCTTATTATCCCGACAACAAAAGCTATATCAGCTCTTGTAAATACAAAATATCTTAGTCCCCCAACAATACTCTTAAATACAGTTGGATTAACAGCTTTTCCATGTTCGACTTTGTCCAATTTCATCATAGGATCCATGGGATACTTCACTGGATTACAGACTGTTTAAGCTCTTTGTATCTATCCCCTTGGTCAACCTCCATGCCCAAGTAGTACGATAGTTTGCCCAAATCGCTCATATCGAACACACAGCTCATTTCTCTCTTGAAAGTTTCTATGTTGGACACACTAGTACCCGTAATCAGAAGATCATCTACGTAGACAGCAACTACCAAAACCTCACTTCCTTCATGCCTCGTGTAAACTGCATGTTCATAGGGACATTTAACAAAGCCCAAACCCTCCAAGAATTTGTTCAGACATGCATACCAAGCCCTGGGTGCTTGACGTAAACCATAAAGAGCTTTCATAAGTTTATAGACTTTGTATTCCTGTCCTTTCTTCACGAAACCCTCAGGTTGCACTACGTATACCTCTTCTACTAACTCCCCATTCAAAAAAGCAGACTTGACATCTAGATGGTGCACCTCCCAGGAATTTCTAGCTGCAAGAGAAATCAATAGTCTCACAGTCTCTAGTCGCGTTACAGGGGCATACACTTCCTCAAAATCAACCACATATTGCTGCACATAACCTTTCGCGACTAGGTGAGCTTTGTGCTTAACAATTTGCCCATCAGCATACTTCTTGAGCTTAAAGACCCACTTTAAACCTATCGCTTTGTGGCCATGGGGTAGCTCGGTTAACTCCCATGTGTTGTTTCTCTCTATAGAGTCAATCTCTGCCTTCATTGCATCTTGCCACTCAATTTCTTTGGCTGCTTGCTTATAATTGGTGGGCTCATCTACTACCAACATCATAAGTTCCTCTTCTTCCAACTCGACATCTGGAGCCTTATTATAAATATCATTGAGTAATCTCATCCGTCGTACAGGGCTGACAGTCGATCTGCTTGACTCACTCTCATCGCCACCATTGCCAGTACTACCAGTTGATGTATTTTCAGTGGCAGAAGCTGTTTCTTCAGAGCTCCAAGTTCTTGAGCTCCTAGCAGAATGACTTTGATGTATTGGTGTCATTTCTGAGTTTCCTCCCTCTAAATTTTCTTCCGTTTCAGTGAGTTCCAAACCATCTTTGGTCATTTCCAACAAAGTAAAGCTGCTCTGTGTACTTTCAACATTTTGAGACTGCAATTTCCATGGCCAACTCTTAGATTCCTCGAATACCACATCACGACTCACAATAACAGAGTTGTCCTTTGGATCACACAAATGATATGCTTTTGTTCCTGGTTCACTTCCAAGATAAACCACAGCTCTACTGCGATCGTCCAATTTCTTCGTATGTATTCTTGGCACTTTCATATATGCAATACATCCAAATACTTTTATATGACAAAGGTTTGGTTTCTTACCTTTGTAAGCTTCCTAAGGTGTTTTTCCTGTGAGCAGTCATGTGGGTAGCATGTTCAGAATGTAAACAGAGTGTCTTACTGCTTCTCCCCAAAACAACGAAGGTAGTTCCATTCCTTTTAGAAAACTCCATGTCATAGCCACCACTGTTCTATTCCTCTGTTCCACCACTCCATTTTGATGTGGTGAATATGGAGCTGTATAGTGCCTCCTAATCCCAGTTTCTTCACAGTAATTCTTGAAATTATTGGAGCAAAACTCTCCTCCACGATCAGTACGAAATACGTTTATCCTTGATTTGCCATTCTCGACTAACTTTCTGAACTTCTGAAACATTTCAAATGCTTCATTTTTTGTTTTTAGTAAGTACACGCATATATAGCAACTGCAATCATCTACCAGTAGGAAAAAGTATTTGTTCCCGGCTGGAGTTGGTGGAGAAAATGGTCCGCAAATGTCTCCATGTATCAGTTCTAGGACTGTTTTTGCACTGAAATCCGCCTGAGATGGGAAAGGCCTTCTGGTTTGTTTAGACATCAAACAACCTTCACACACTTGCTTTGGTTGAGCTAGTTTTGGCACACCATAAGCCATTCTTCCCTGGACATGAGTGTTAAAGCAGAGAAGTTTAAGTGACCAAGGCGAGAATGCCAAAGCCAGGAATCTTCCTCTGTTTTTATTAATAAGCACTCTAATTTAATCTCTTCAATAACCACCTTGTAAAGCCTGTTTGATGCACGTTTCACTTTCATCAACAACCTTCCTTGGGTATCACGAATCCACAAAAAATCTCGCTACAAAACAACCTTATTTCTTTCCTCGGATAGCTGCCCTAAACTGATGATATTATTACATAGAGATGGAATATAGTACACCTCTTTTAGATGTTGTATTTCACCATTCTTATAATGCAGAGGTATAGTGCCTTTTACCTTTAATTGTTACTGCAGAGCCATCTCCAAATCGCACTTCCCCAGTTACGCTTTCATCCAAAGTAGCAAACTTTGTCCGTTGCCCCGTCATATGATTGCTTGCTCCATTGTCAAGGTACCAAATATTCGTGTCTCCACTCCTAGCTCCATATGACTTCAGTTTTGGTACCACAGTCTCCTCGTTTAGTAAGATCAATCCTTTCTCTTTCACGGTTTTCTCACATTCAGCTAACAACAGTGTAGCCTCGTCTCTGTCATAATCAATCTTGGTCAAATTCACCTCTGCTTTTTATTCCCTTTCTCGCTTTGCTTTGCGACAATCAACTGCATAATGTCCAAATAATTGACAATTATAGCATCTAACACGACTTTTATCACGTCCCCGGCGTCCTCTTGAGTTTGAAGACCCATCTCCAATTCCTTTACCAGATCGGTTTCGCCATTCCTCCTTTGTAAACAAGAGTTTCCCTTCACTCCCTTCTCTCTTCAACCACTCCTCCTCCGTTAACAACTGTTGATCTCCAGTAGTGTCTGACTGTCCCTTTAATCTTTCTTAGTGGGCTTTAAGTGACCCAATCGCTTCTTACACTGTCATCGTCTCTAGATTTCCAAATTGTTCAATAGTAGAAGCAATTTGGAGGAACTTGGACGGAACTACACGAAGCAGTTTCTTCACTAGATAGCTTTCGCTCAAGCTCTCACCCAATTCACGAATATTTTACACCAATCCACTCATTTTCATGTAGAAATCGTCGAGGTTGTCACTGTCCTTCATATGCATTGCCTCAAACTCTGCTTTCAATCTTTGAACTTTGGCTTTCTTCACCTTTTCTGCACCTTGGCTCAGCGTTTTAATCACATCCCAAGCCTCTTTTGCAGTTTTCTTCTCCGTCAACGACAATAACACATCTTTTGGGATCCCTTGGTAGATCATAGCTAGTGCTATCTTATCCGTCTTCCCCTCAGTCGCGACTTTTGGATCAGTGGGCTCCACCGCTTCCCACACCCCATGTGCCTGCATAAAGACGTTCATCTTCATGGCCCAAGCAGTATAATTCTCCCTTGTCAGTGCTGGATAACTCAATCCGACAGACCCTCCTCTCAGTTTGTTCACATCCATCTTTTTCGCCTCTTGCCACACCCGAGACTGCGTGTTAACGCTTTAGGCTCTGATACCATATTGTAGAATTAATTGGCAACAGATCTACTAACTCGTATGCTTGAGACGAACTCAGATTTTATATATTGAAAGGAAAATGCAGGTTACAAGGATAGAAAAAGCATAACTACTTACCTAAACAGAATGACTACACACTACTTAAGTAGATAGCAGTGATGTAGATTGATAAACACGAGCCAACTACATAGGCTCCTAAAAACCAGCTAACAACCATGACCTAGTCTCACTTTGATAAACTAAACACAACAATTTATTTACTACAATAATTTAATTCAAACTAAAATAATTAAATAGTTCAGATTATATTCCAACACGTGCATATGCAGGTGAATCACTTCGCAAAGATATATTGTTTTGTTAATGAATTCTTAGTTTTTAAAAAAAGAAAAACAATATATGCATGTACACGATAAGTTAAGGCTTGTCTTAAGAGAGATAGAGAGACAGAGACGGATGCTAAGAGGGTGAGAGAGAGACTGAAAACTAGTAACATCTTTCGTTTGATTAGTTGATTTTTTCACCATTGCCTATCCTACTTGTTTCTCGTTTCCAGAAAGGTAAATGATTTATTGCTTATTTATTTATGTTGTTTTTGTAAATTTTACACCGAGATTCTGGGTTTATGTGCGTGTGTGTTTTTTACTCTGATCTATCACGATCCTTCATAAATATCTTATTATCTTAGCTTTGTTTATGAAAAAAGATGTGTTTACTTTGTTTTCCTTATGTTAACTTTCTTGGTTTTTAAATTCCATGTGATGGATTGGATATGTATATGAATTTTGCATGGCCTTTATTTATTTCCTTTTAACCGTTGCCAATAAACTTTTTTAGCTATTGTTTAGATTTTTTAGATAAAAGCAATTGTCGGCTGTAATGAAAACTGTGTTGGTGGTGATTGACCCTCAAATTCTCAAGGTATAGGATGAACTTTGATTTATATATATGTTTCCCGGTGTATGTTATTATTATAGGTGTGTGTAGAAAAGATACTTTTTTGTACGTGTCCTAAACACTATGCTATTGTAGGAAATATGATGACGGGCGGAGCTAGGAAATCTACTGCATGAATCTTGCGGATAAGGAAGGCTCTAAGTATCATCAACCAAAATCATGAGTCGCACCAAACCCCTCTACCATAAGCAAGAGGGGCGCGTTGCGCGATTAAGTTCTAAAAACTGATTATTTTCTAAGTCTCCCGATATTCCTTATTTGGGTACCTAGTCTGACATTTAATGATCTATAATGTTATTTTATTTAGAAAGAAGGCCATTTGTAGCAAGAATGTGGCGCAGATTCCAGGATTGGATCGACCAATGACTAGGTTTGCAACCTTGTTGATCTTTATGTTGTGACTAGTTTTTACATAAAATTACTTTGATAAATTATGACGCATGCTGCTCAAATAGCCGCTAAGCAGCATGAAGTTTTAGCTGAGGTATTTTTTTACCTATTTATGTTATAATCTTCGTTATTTTAGAAAAAGAAAACAGTTGTATGTAATTTTATGTTTGATTAATTATTTTGATATAGGAAATTAAGCAACCAGCAGTCAGTGGAACAGATTGTTCTGTAATTGATATGGATGTATACAATGCCAGAGACAGTTTTCCCGAGCTAATGTCTGTGCAACATGACCTAACAGAATGATGATTTTACCTTGACTTGTTACTTTATTTGCTGGTGCTAGAAAGGACTTCATTATGACTTCTGTCAATAGGGCAGCGAAATAGAAATGATAGATGCAGGTGATCTGGACTTAGATGGGGGTGACAAGAAAAATTCCCTTGATGTAATTGGGTACATGGATGATCTTTATAAATACTACAGAAATGTAGAGGTTATCATCTCTTAAGGAACAAGTGGCACTTTCCCCTCTTATAGTTCTTTCAAGTTACTAGAGTTTAAGAAATTAAGTCCTGTACATAATAGTTTTTTGTATTTTCACTCTCTACTTGACTTACCAAATTTTTGTTTGAGCATGTCGTATCTACTTGACTTACCAAATTTTTGTTTGAGCATGTCGTATCGATTAAGATGATTATAAATGCTCTCTAATGTGACTGTCTATTCCATAGACCAATTAATTACTTTGGAGCAAATGCAAGCTAAATGCTGTAATATGTTTAACTCTATTCCTAATGTTTTCTGTGTGACACCAAACGACATGGCAAGTCAACAATCCGATATCAATGGAAAAATGAGAGGGATTCTCATTGACTGGTTAATTGAGGTCAGTATTAAAGTGAAAGTTTACAATGTTAAGTAATACGCAACAAACATTATTAACACTTCGATGGAATGAGCAGGTCTATTACAAGTTTGAGCTGAGGCCGAAGATCATTTATATGACTGTCAATCTCATCGATAGGTTCTTAGCTATCCAACTCGTGATAAGGAAAAAACTTCAGCTTGTTGCAGTCACAACCATGCTTCTTGCAAGAATATATGAAGAAGTATGGTCACCCATTGTCGAAGATCTCAACCTGATTTCTGACAAAGCTTACACAAGAAATGAGGTTCTTCAAATGGTAATATCCAAAACATATTTTCCTTTGCCTTCTGTTAGGTTAGGGGCTACACAATTAACGAGATTCAAACAAACAAATAAAACAAAGCACACACATAAATATATTTGACGCGGAAAACCCACGTCCCAAACTCGTATTATTAATTTTAACAATATCAATAATACATCAATCACTTGGTGTATCAATCACATAATACTCAAGCCAAACAATACTCAAGTATATATCAAAACATAATATGACTATGTTTATATAGCCACCCAAAACTTAGCCACCAAGACTTGCCGTACTTGTTCTACAAGTCTTACCATACTTGTTATACAAGCCTTCCAATTCTTGGCACCTAATTACCTAACATTGTGAATAATACATACCATATATAATAATTGTGTATCCATACAATTATTACCTTACCCATATATGACTTATATCACCAATACCCATACTACCGTGTTGGGTTTAAACCCAACAATCCTCCCCTTAAACCCAATACGGTTCCATGCACAACCGATTTAACGGTCACCTTCAAGACATCGACGTCCATCCGCCAATGCCTCCCATCGAACAATAACCTCTCCTTCTAGCACAAAAAGATTTCTTTTGTCCTTCCATCCTTTGAGTATCTCTAAATCCCTTTTAGTGACCTCCAAAATACCTTTCTTCATCATAACAGTATATCCCAAATCAACTAATTTACCCAATGAAATTAGATTTCGATTTAACTCCGGTACGTACCTCACTTACGAATTAGATGGTATAGTAATTTGTATTAGAGCAGAGATAGAAGTTGTAAAAATTTGTATTAATTAGATTCTTGTTTCATACCATAGCCTGGAATCGATCCACGGTGAGGAATCGTTGGTGTATTAGGTTTTAATTGTATATATTAAATTAGAATTTGGTTTGGGTTGAAATATAGGTGGATAGTCCGATTTACGAATACATCATGCCAAATTTTTATAAAATTTCCCTGGGTTATCGGGTATAGGGGTGTCACAGGCACTCTACAAGGATGTATTGTTTTGTTAATGAATTTTTAGTTTTAAAAAAAACCTATATATGTGCATGTACACAGCAAGGTAAGGCTTGTGTTAATAGAGATAGAGATGGAGAGAGACAGAGAGGGTGAGATAGAGAGTGATTGAGAACAAGTAATATCTGTTGTTTGAGTTGAATGGATTTTTTTCACTTGTCTCTATACTATTTATTTCTAGACAGAAAAGGTAACTGATTTACTACTTCTTTTTTTATATTGTTTTTGTAAATTTTACACCGAGATTCTGGGTTTATGTTCGTATGTGTTTTTTATTCCGATCTATCGTGATTCTTCCTATCTTATTATCTGAGCTTTGTTTATAGTAAAAGACATGTTTGCTTTTGTTAGGTCCGGAATAACGTAGAAGGGGGGGTTGAATACGTTATTTAAAAATATTTCGATTTTTGATGTGGATATGAGATCAAAAAATACTGAATCGAAATAACACAAATGTTTAGGAAATATCTTTGAATAGATAAAACCCGGAGGTTTGCTACACAATTTAATCCTATAGATTAGCTACAAAATCAAACACTCCTAAGGATAGTTTAGGCACGAGGACCTTCTACCCGACACTTCCTGAAAGTGGGCTAAGCCGACTTTCCTACTAGATTGACTGTCTAGCAGCTTACACAGAGAAGATATAAGAGAGAGAAGAGAGAGTTGTGTGTTGAGGTGTATTTTGAAATGAAATACAACAGGCCTATTTATAGATTTTAGAAAGTTACTATGCAGTACTATGCTGCACTATGCAGTGGGCCCCACCTCACTATTCCACCAACCTCAAAACGTGTCTGTTGAAAAAAATTTCTCCCGTGGCCCCCACCAGCCACTATTTGAACAGTACCACTATTTGCATAGTAACCACTATTTGTACAGTAACCACTATTTGCACAGTAACCACTATTTGCACAGTAATCACTATTTGCATAGTAACCACTATTTGCATAGTAGCCGTGAATAGTAACTTTGTGAATAGTATTACCATTTTTTTTGGCTTCTCTCTTCAGTTTATTCTGCTTGAAGATGTTAATGAACTTCTTTCAGCGACTTGATTCTTGTCGGTGCCTGTTCTTCAAGTTTCACGATCCCTGTATAGAGTTAATATTATTTATCTTTTATCTTAGTTGAGTTATATATGTCCTCTATTACATATTACATTACATTATACTTTACAATCTCCCCCTATTTGATTGTTAGGGTTTGACAAGCAAATTCATAGAGGATAACTCAACTGATACAAATAAAATACAAAGATAAATAATGTTAAAGCGCATTCTGGATCATATATACATTTTCCAGTTTTCTAAAATTTGAACAAGTGCAAGTTAATTGTTCCTCTAGACTGAACATATCTTCAAGTTTGCCTTGCTTTCTTTCCACATAGCACTAATACTCCCATTAGCTTTTATTTTCCCAAAATAAAGTTAATTCCGTGTCAACAACCTTTTCCTTGCCTTTACGCCTAGTAGATTTTTCTTGATCATCCACCTTCTCCCCCTCAGTTGGGTTATCCTCCAGAGTAGTAGGATATGGAGTTGGTAAATTAGATGAAGATGTCTTTACCAAGGAGTTGATTGCATGACTAAACTGGGCTGTCATGGAACTTAATTGAACCTGGAATGCATCATGTTGAATAAGTTACAAATTTTTGATTTCTGCAATGGACTTACAGATATTTGACAACTCTTTCTCCATTGTTTGGACCTGTGTAAGGAGTCTGTTGTATTCCTTTCTAGTTACAGGTACATGTGATTGAGTAGGTTGCTCACTCATACGTTCTGCAGGTGTTTCACTCAACACTATATATTCACTCGGTTTAGTGGTTTGGGTGACACTTACATGTTCTGTTCGTGTTTCCCTCAACTTTCCTCAAGAGCTTCCACCGATATGTGTACTTGCAAATGAAATCATCCTAGCCCCTTTTTCAGAGGTCACGGATGGTGCAATGAAAGTTCGTGAGCTTCCATCCTCGCGTGAAGCGAGTTGCCGACCACTGGTAAATAGTGGTAAATCTCGAAAGAGATCCAGAGATTTTTCCTCTGGGAGGTTAAACTTGAATCGATTAAATGACACAAAACCCAAGTTTCCCTCGTATGTCTGTGAAGACACTTGGTTCATAAAAGAACCTCCTACCGATGTATCTTTCCGTAAAATGAAAGATTCACCAGCAGTTTTTGAGGTAGGTAATTCCACATCGGATACCTGTAAAGGCATTTGATCTTTAGAAAGATCATCAACCACTCTTATGTTCCGTGAAATGGAACTCAAGATAGTTGCTCCCGTCAATTCATCCTCATTTACATTTTCACTCATTTGAAAAGGAAGAATTGTTTCACTAACAGTTACCTCAGGTTCATTTGGTTTACTTCTTTTTGAATGAGGTAGAGCTGCTGATGTAACTAACTCCTTATGTGGTGCTGCTGAGGCACTATCTCCCTCAAAAGTGTTGATGGTTGGTCGTTTAAGTGACAATTGAGGTGTAGGAGTTTGTTGTGTCTGTGTTTGCATTTGTAGAATGGGCTCTTCGACCTGTGTTAGAGTCGGTGGGATTTCCTTCTCTTGGTCGGGTAAGATGGCCACTAGGGGCTGTATAAACTTTATTTCCTGTGATACAATAGGGAATACAGAGGTTGGAATAGCAAGGATTGAAATATTACCTTGTCGTATACCTGCTCTCACTGGTCTTGGTAACAACGGAAGTGGGACAGTCTTTAGATATTCAGTTAGGACTGTAGGCACATCCGTATAATTCTTTTTGCTTATGTGATAAATTACATTCTTCTTCATGTAAGAACATTCCACCTTTCGACCATTTTCTGAGTGTACCCTGTCTTCATCATTCAAAAAATCATTTAATATTAGCTGTAGAAACCTTGGATATAGACATTTGACATTTTGAGTCTGAACATCTCTTGTTCCCAAGTGTTTCATCTTTAAAATGATTTGACCAAGCACTATTTTTCCAAAATTAATCCTCAAATTATTGGCGACCGCATACCCTAATTTTTGAATAAATTCAGGTATCCGATCTAGATTCGTTCTATCTGAGGAAAAAACATGGCCAAGAGTGTGAAAGAAGAAATTCCAGTACTGGGTTAGAAATGTTCTAGAGATATTACCAGTATTGAAATTTCCATCTTGGTATCTTATAAAACGAAAGAACATTTCAATCTTTTCAGGTGTAGGATCAGAAACGAGATTTTCCATAGGAAAATGAAGAATTCGATTAGCATCTCGTTCAGTGACCCTAATCGACCTACCAAACAGTCGATATGTGAATGCACACCCGTCCTGTCCAGAAGTGTTAACCGCACTTCAATATAGTTCACGTAATGCATCATGGTTAAGCTGCACTGGTGTAACTAAAGCATAGCTAATTAATGAATGTTCATTTAGAAATTGTGCCCAAGCCCGAAATTGCTCATCATAGATGGTTTCGATTTGCTGAATGGAAGTAGGATTAGCTTTAGCAATAAAAAAAACTTCCCTGCAATGCCATTTTCAAAACTTTGAGGAAATTCAAAAACAAGGGTTAGTTTTTATAAAGGATGATGTATAAAGCAAGAATATGAAATCCGATATAAAAACCACCAGCTAGATTGAGAGATCTTTCCGATCAAAGCTCGAAATGTTCAGCAATTGTGTGTATATTCTCTGTATATCTGAAAAATGATGATGTTAAGCATAAACAAAAACTCGGCATTTATAAGGTTTCAAGGACTAGTGGGTGAGGTGAGATATTGACAGGATATGTTGAATAACACCGCTCAATAATTTCTCACCTAATCAATCAATAATTTCTCACCTAATCAATCAATTAGCCGAAAAACATCTTATCACCGAAACCTGTCTGTCGAAAAACATCTTATCACCGAAATCTATCAGCCTATATACACACACACATACAATACTTCTAATTATTATGGATTTTAAAAAAAATCACACAATAAATCAAGAATTAATCCACAATAATCAAATAAACTCACAATTAAATAGACATAAAATTAACAAAATATCATTAATTGATATATGTCAATAAAATATTTATTTGATTATGCTACAATTAACACAATTATTCACTAACTAATTACCATAAAAGATAGCATTTATAAGCATGGCAATTAATATAGAGATAACTGTAAGATGATGACTGGATGTAAATAAATTCATAAGTCCTAAACATATGGACATTTAAAATACATGTGAACTTATAACAAATTGCAGTTATTGATTATCCAAAATTAATTAGACAGATTTAACATCCCAAGTTCACCAACTAACCTGGAGAAAGTGGATTCATCCAGTGGTTTAGTAAAGATGTCTGTAATTTATTGATCTGTGGGAACAAAATATAATACCACAGTTCCATTCATGACATGCTCTCGTAAGAAATGATACCTGATATCAATGTGCTTAGTCCTGGTATGTTGAACTGGATTGTTGGCAATGGCAATGACACTCGTGTTATCGCATAGAATTGGAATTTTGTCCAACATGAGTCCATAATCCTGAAGTTGATTCCTCATCCACAGGATCTGAGCACAACAACTACCTGCCGCAATGTATTCTGCTTCGGCTGTCGAGGTAGATACTGAGTGTTGCTTCTTGCTGTACCAAGATACCAACCTTCTTCCTAGAAACTGACAGCTTCCAGAAGTACTTTTCTGATCAATCTTACAGCCTGCGAAGTCAGAATCTGTATAGCCAACTAGGTCAAAACCTGTTCCTTTAGGGTACCAAATCCCAAGATTGGGGGTTCCCTTAAGGTATCTGAAAATACGTTTAACAGCTATAAGATGTGACTCTTTACGGTCAGCCTGGAATCTAGCACATAAACAAGTTACGAACATAATATCTGGTCGACTAGCAGTTAAGTATAAGAGAGAGCCGATCATACCTCGATACTTCGTGATGTCAACTGACTTACCAGATTTGTCTTGATCAAGCTTGACAGCAGTTGGCATCGGGGTCTTGGCAGTAGCTGCTTCTTCCATCCCATACTTCTTCAGAAGATCCTTTATGTATTTTGATTGGCAGATGAAAATACCATCAGACTTCTGAACAACTTGAAGTCCTAGGAAGAAGGACAACTCACCCATCATGCTCATCTCGTACTTACTCTGCATTAACTTAGCAAATCTCTTGCATAGCGCAAATCATAAGTAGAACCAAATATTATATCATCCACATATACTTGCACCAGAATTATATCATTTTTATGCTTTTTATGAAAGAGAGTTTTGTCGATGATACCTCTTGTAAAACCATTTTCAAGTAAGAACTTGGAGAGAGTATCATACCATGTTCGAGGAGCTTGTTGAGACCATAGAGAGCTTTGAAGAAAAAGTATACAAAACCTTCAAATTCCTTGTCTTCGAACCCAGGGGGTTGTTCAACATAGACTTCTTCTTCTAGATCTCCGTTCAAAAATGCACTCTTCACATCCATCTGAAAAACCTTAAAGTTGGAGTATACAGCAAATGCTAAGAACATCCTGATTGCTTCAAGCCTTGCAACTGGAGCATAGGTTTCATCATAATCAATTCCCTCTTCTTGAGAGTAACCCTTTGCTACCAATCGAGCCTTTTTCCTCATAACAATACCATTTTCATCCAGTTTATTCCTAAACACCCATGTAGTGCCAATTACGGATTTATCTTTTGGTCTTGGCACCAGCTTCCATACTTTCTGCCTTTCGAACTGATTGAGTTCTTCCGGCATTGCAGTTACCCAATCTGGATTATCAAGAGCTTCATCAATCTTTTTAGGTTCAATTTGAGATAAAAATCCTGCGAAATTGCACTCATTCTGTGTTGCTCTTCTAGTCTGTATACCCATGTCCGGTTCACCAATGATCTGTTCAAAGGGATGCGCTCTACTCCATATCCTTTGTCTTGGCAGATCTGATCTTGATGATTCCCCAAGTTCATGATTGTGTTGAGTGTGGTGACTAGTAGATCCAAAATCATTATTTGCTCCCCCTGAGCTGTTGCTTTCAGAGTTTAAAGAATCATTAGTAGCAGATGTTTCTTCACTTGATTGGGGTTCATCGTTCACTTGCTCCCCCTCAACATGTGCTGCTGTCTGATCTACTGGTATAGATTGAACAATAGAGTCTGAAAGAGTATCAGAATTTTGTAGATCAACATTTATTTCTTCATTCTCAAATCTCAGCTGGTCATGTTCATCAAAATCCTCAAGTCCTGTTATCTTCTTATCATCAAAAGACACATGGATAGATTCCATGACCACTTTTGTTCTCAGATTGTAAACTCTGAATGCTTTTGTGGATAGTGGGTATCCAATAAAGATTCCTTCATTAGCTTTTAAATCAAATTTGGTAAGCTGTTCTGGATGAGTCTTAAGAACAAAACACTTACATCCAAACACATGAAAGTACTTCAGGTTCGGCTTCTTATTTTTCACCATCTCATATGGTGTTTTACCATGCTTGTTTATGAGTGTAGCATTCTGTGTGAAACAAGCATCTTGCACAGCTTCAGCCCAGAAGTAAGTTGGCAGCTTTGCTTCATCAAGCATGGTCCTTGCAGCTTCTATGAGAGTCCTGTTCTTTCTCTCTACTACTCCATTTTGTTGTGGAGTTCCAGGTGCAGAGAATTCTTGCTTTATTCCATTTTCTTTACAAAACTCTTCCATGACTGCATTCTTGAACTCAGTGCCATTATCACTCCTTATGATTTTCACTGTATGCTTAAATCCTTTGTCCAGTTGTCTGACATGCTCTGTTAAGATTGATGAAGTTTCTTCTTTCTTGTGCATGAAATATACCCATGTATATCTGGTGTATTCATCAACAATAACCAAAGCATATCTTTTCTTTCCAATAGACATTATATTTACTGGACCAAATAAATCAACATGCAATAAGTGATATGGCTCAAGAATTGAGGATTCAGTCTTACTTTTGAATGAAGTTTTCCTTTGTTTTGCCTTTTGACATGAGTCACATAGGCCATCTGGAGTAAAAACTGATTTGGGAAATCCTCTCACAAGATCTTTCTTCACTAGCTCATTAATGCTGTTGAAATTCAGATGAGAAAGTCTCTTGTGCCAATCCCAGCTTTCTTCAATTGATGCTCTACTCAGTAGACAGATTGCAGAGCCATCAGAGTTTGTTGAAAGCTTGGCTTCATAAATGTTACCATGCCTGTATCCCTTCAGAACAACCTTTCCTGTAGATTTGCTTACAACTTCACCGTATTCTTCAAAGAAATCCACATGATAACCTCTGTCACAGATTTGACTCACACTTAGTAGATTATGTTTGAGTCCTGAGACTAGAGCTACAGTTTCAATGATGACATTTCCAAGATTGATATTTCCATATCCCAGAGTCCTTCCTATGTTGCCATCTCCATAAAAAACACTTGGGCCAGCTTTCTCCACAAATTCTGATAGCAGGGCTTTATTTCCAGTCATGTGTCCTAAGCATCCACTGTCCAGAACAAGTATATTTTTCCTGTTACCCTGCAATCACAAAAACCACTAATGATTAGTTTTAAGGACCCAGACTTGCATGAATCCTATGGCCTTATTAAGTTTGTTAGCTTTTGCAGCAGAAGTCTTATCAGAGTTTGTGCTAACATTCTTTTTATCAGAATTTATACATGTAGAATCAATCTTGAATTTATTCAAAGAGGGTTTAAGTTCATAATAATCATGATACAAATTATGATACTCTTTGCATGTATAAATAGAATGCCAAATACTGCCACAGTGAAAACAAGGATTCTGTGGCTTAAACCTAACTGAACCACTCTTAACTCCTGACTTAGGAGGTGTAGAGTTTATATTTTTATTCTTCCTGCAAAAAGTAGCAAGATGGTTAGGATTTCCACAGTTGTGACATTTCTTCCTAGGAGCATTGGGAATAGGCATATAGTTATTGCTTTTATTGATGCCTACCTTTCCATTTCTGTTTTTCCTAGGTTCTTTTACATTGTTCACTCCTTTTAACTCCTTCCGCTTGTGTTTAAGCTATTTCTGAGACATTAAACTAATATTTACTAATTTGACTTCATCCTGTTTTGGTTTGTCAGATTTTGGTACAAACCTCATGTGATTAAGTTTGGGTTTTGCAGCCTTTTTAGTAAATACAGGTTTAGGGGTCTCAGCTTCTAAGTTAACAGTTTTCTTTTTATCAGTGTAACCTAGACCTTCTTTCCAACAATCATTCTCTATGATAATCTGAGTAGTTTTACCAGAGTTAGTCCAAGTTTTAATAATGTTTCTTTCTTTAACAAGTTCAGATTCAAGATAAGCATGCTTTTTCAATAATTCAGTTTTAATAATAATAGCATCATCTCTCTCTTTCTGAATTGTTAACATTTGGACTAATTCTAATTCTAGATAATTATTTCTCTTTCTAAGGTCTAGACTTTCATATTTTATTCTTTCATTTTCTAAAGTCTGATCTCTGTAGCTAACATGCAAGTTTTTAAGAAAGAGTCTTAACTCAGATATATCAGTAGTATCAAAAGCTAAAGTAGAGTGAGGTACCTTGGTCTCAGTAGCTTCAGAGATACTATCAGCATTTGCCATCAAGGCATAGTTCACCTCATCTTCAGAGTCTGAAGTGTCAGCTCAGTCCTTCTTCTTTGTGATGTAAGCTTGACCTTTATTAGCTTTGGATTTCTTGCACTCAGGTGCAAAATGTCCTTTCTCACCACAATTATAGCATCTGATTTTGGACTTGTCCACTTTCCCAGACCTGCGTTCCTTTTCCTCAGCTTTTCTGAAATTCTTCTTTTCGAAGTTTGAATCTCTTCGTGTGAACTTCCTTCCCTTTCTGAAGTTCTTGTAAGCCATCTTCTTGAAGCTTTTTACCATCAGGGCTGCAAGTTGTATCATCTCCGCATCACTGCCATTATCATTAGGGTCCGTGAGATTGTCAGAGTTTGAGTCATCATCAGAGTTTGATGACTCAGTATCAGACTTTGTAATAAGAGCCTTTCCATTAGATTGACTCTTTTTCACAGCAACTTCTTTAGAAGCTTTCTCCTCAGCTTTAAGAGCAATTGATTTGGACTTGCCTCCATGCCTCTTGCTTCTTTGTTCCATCTCAAGCTCATGAGTTTTGAGCATTCCATAGATTTCATCAAGAGACATGTCTTCCAGATCATAATTGTCTCTGATGGTAGTGGCCTTTAAATCCCACTTCTCAGGAAGAGCCAACAAGAATTTCAGATTGGAGTCTTCAAGATCATACTCCTTATCTACCAGTGACAAATCATTCAGCAATTTCAGGAATCTGTCATATAGATCTGTTAATGACTCCTCAGACTTTGAGTCAAAGTGCTCGTACTCCTGTGTGAGTATTGTTCTCCTGTTTTTTTTTATGGCTTTGGTTCCTTGACATCTAACTTCCAAAGCATCCCAAATCTCTTTAGCAGTTTTGCATCCAATGACTCTGTTAGACATAACATTGTCAAGAGTGCTATGTAATAAATGCCTTACCTTGGCATCTTTGCTAATAGAGGAGATATCTTCAGGAGTGTAGTCTTTCTTCTCCTTTGGAATCGTTTTCTGTTCCTTCCCAACAACTACAACAGAAAGTTTGGTAGGCTTATGTGGACCATCATGGATTCTGTCTAAGTACTCTGGATCTGTAGCCTCCAGAAACATTTCCATCTTCACCTTCTATGTGGGATATTCTAATGCCCTGAGTATTAGAACTGTGATTGATTCATATCTGCTTGTTGTTGGAGTTTGTGTTTTCTCTGTCATGATTGTATAGCTTTTTTGATCTTAACTGTTGTATAATAACAGAGTGGCTCTGATGCCAATTGTTAGGTCCGAAATAACGTAGAAGGGGGGGTTGAATACGTTATTTAAAAAATATTTTGTTTTTTGATGTGGATATGAGATCAAAATATACTGAATCGAAATAACACAAATGTTTAGGAAATATCTTTGAATAGATAAAACCCGGAGGTTTGCTACACAATTTAATCCTATAGATTAGCTACAAAATCAAACACTCCTAAGGATAGTTTAGGCACGAGGACCTTCTACCCAACACTTCCTGAAAGTGGGCTAAGCCGACTTTCCTACTAGATGGACTGTCTAGCAGCTCACACAGAGAAGATATAAGAGAGAGAAGAGAGAGTTGTGTGTTGAGGTGTATTTTGAAATGAAATACAACAGGCCTATTTATAGATTTTAGAAAGTTACTATGCGGTACTATGCTGCACTATGAAGTAGGCCCCACCTCACTATTCCACCAACCTCAAAACGTGTCTGTTGAAAAAATTTTCTCCCGTGGGCCCCACCGGCCACTATATGAACAGTACCACTATTTGCACAGTAACCACTATTTGCACAGTAACCACTATTCGCACAGTAACCACTATTTGCATAGTAATCACTATTTGCATAGTAGCTATGAATAGTAACTTCATGAATAGTAACTTTGTGAATAGTAACCGTGAATAGTATTACCATTTTTTTTGGCTTCTCTCTTCTGTTTATTCTGCTTGAGATATTATATCTGTCCTTTATCGTCAATAGGCTTTGGCAATTCTTTCTGTGAATTAATGTGTTGATCCTTCTCGTATGTGCTGACACTTATTGCGCTGGTCTGGTTCACAAGTGACTAGCACTGATCTTGATCTTCACACCTTCGTTACATTTCAATTGATTAGCCTGCAGCAATATCTTCAAATAATAACTACATGGAATCTTTTGGCCCTTCAACTGAATCATCTGTACATCTTTATTCTGTCACTGAGGCTTGATCATGTTAATGAACTTCTTTCAGCGACTTGATTCTTGTCGGTGCCTGTTCTTCAAGTTTCACGATCCCTGTATAGAATTAATATTATTTATCTTTTATCCTAGTTGAGTTATATATGTCCTCTATTACATATTACATTACATTATACTTTACATTCTCCCCCTATTTGATTGTTAGGGTTTGACAAGCAAATTCCTAGAGGATAACTCAACTGATACAAATAAAATACAAAGATAAATAATATTAAAGCGCATTCTGGATCATATATACATTTTCCAGTTTTCTAAAATTTGAACAAGTGCAAGTTAATTGTTCCTCTAGACTGAACATATCTTCAAGTTTGCCTTGCTTTCTTTCCACATAGCACTAATACTCCCATTAACTTTTCTTTTCCCAAAATAAAGTTAATTCCGTGTCAACAACCTATTCCTTGCCTTTACGCCTAGTAGATTTTTCTTGATCATCCACCTTCTCCCCCTCAGTTGGGTTATCCTCCAGAGTAGTAGGATGTGGAGTTGGTAAATTAGACGAAGATGGCTTTACCAAGGAGTTGATTGCATGACTAAACTGGGCTGTCATGGAACTTAATTGAATCTGGAATGCATCATGTTGATCTTTTGAGATAAATATTCATTGATATTGTTCATCAATGACTTATCGTAATATCGTTGTTTCATTATATTATTAACTTGTTGAGTATTCTTTGGCTCACTCTTGCTTTATTTTACCTAACCCTTTGCAGTTAGGTTTGAGGATGATCTACTACATTTATCCCTACGAATGAGAGTGATGAGGCATTCTATACAGGATAGATTTCGGAGCTAGAGCGGGTAAGCACAGATTGAGATTGAGCTACGAAGTAGATGGTATAGTAATTTGTATTAGAGCAGAGATAGAAGTTGTAAAAATTTGTATTAATTAGATTCTTGTTTCATACCATAGCCTGGAATCGATCCTCGGTGAGCAATTGTTGGTGTATTAAGTTTTAATTGTATTTATTAAATTAGAATTTGGTTTGGGTTGAAATACAGGTGGATAGTCCGATTTACGAATACTTCATGCCAAATTTTTATAAAATTTCCCTGGGTTATCGGGTATAGGGGTGTCACAGGCACTCTACAAGGATGTATTGTTTTGTTAATGAATTTTTAGTTTTAAAAAAAACCTATATATGTGCATGTACACAGCAAGGTAAGGCTTGTGTTAATAGAGATAGAGATGGAGAGAGACAGAGAGGGTGAGATAGAGAGTGATTGAAAACAATTAATATCTGTTGTTTGAGTTGATTGGATTTTTTTCACTTGTCTCTATACTATTTATTTCTAGACAGAAAAGGTAAATGATTTACTACTTCTTTATTTATATTGTTTTTGTAAATTTTACACCGAGATTCTAGGTTTATGTTCGTATGTGTTTTTTATTCTGATCTATCATGATTCTTCTTATCTTATTATCTGAGCTTTGTTTATAGTAAAAGACATGTTTGCTTTGTTTCCATATGTTAACTAACTTGGTTTTTGAGTTCCATATGATTGATCGGAGATGTTTATGAACTTTGCATGGGTCTTTATTTTATTTCCTTTTATACGTTGTAAATGAATTATTTTTGATATTGTTTGGATTTTGTAGATAATAGAAATGGCCGGCTCCAACGAAAATTGTGTTGGTGGTGTTAGACCCTCAATTCTCAAGGTAGGATGAATTTTGATTTATATATTATGTTTCCCCGGTGTATTCTAATACTATAGGTGAGTAGAAAAGATACTTGTATGTATATGTCCTAAATCTATGCTATTGTAAGGAATTTGATGATGGCAGGAGCTAGGAAATCTACTGCAGGAATCAGGCAGACAAGGAAGGCTCTAAGTACCATCAACCAAAACCATGTACGAACCGCACCTTACCCCTCTACCGTAAGCAAGAGGGGCGCGTTGATCATGAATACTGTTATTTTATTTAGAAAGAAGGCTATTTGTAGCAAGAATGTGGGACAGATTCAAGGATTGAATTAACCAATAACTAGGTTTGAAACTGACACTTAAGACATCTGATTATATATAATGGTTTTATGTTGTGCTCCGTTTATGTTGTGATTTGTTTTTACTTCAAATTATTTTGGTGAATTAGGAATGTGTTTACCTATTTAAGTTATAATTTTCGTTAATTTATAAAAATATGTAATTTCAATGTTTGATTATTTTGATATAAGAAACTAAGTAAGCAGTCATTGAACCAGATTGTTCTGAAATTGATATGAATGTTTACAAGGCCAAAGAAAGTTTTCTTGAGCCAATATATGTGCAACATGACTTAACGGTATGATGCTTTCACCTTGACTTGTTAATTTATTTTTTGCAGTTATAAAATTTGTGTATCTTCTCTTGTCCATTACCATACGCTATTCAAACACTTGCTATGCACACATACAACACTTCAAACTGATGTACGTACCACATACAAACACGCACACGCCTTACATTTATTTTTATGCACAATACACAGTCCTGCATTCCTTCTAGTGCCAATGTTTTAGTTGTGAGTTGTGCAAATTATGGGTGTTTAACGAGGAATCAACACTCTTTTGGTTTTGGACTAAAAGATGAATATGAAATATTGTGAAATTGTTGATTGGATCTGAATTGGAGGGAAATTAATTTTTCATCACCAAACTGAATACTGTAAACTGTCAAACCGTCGGTGGTTGTGGCTGGTACCATGTGCAAAGACATCACGGCAAAGGTAAGTCCCATATGAAGGAAATCATAGGCTAATGTGTTGTTTCCACCACTTTACAAATTATGTGATCAAATCAAAGTTTGTTTTGTATTGATGTATCATTATTTATCACATTTTATGTTTTACACACATGTACACACACAAGCTGGGAGTCTTTTGGGAAACAACCTCTTCATATTAAAAATGAAGGTATGGCTGAGTATATCTTACCCTTCCCAAATCCTGTGATAAGCGAAATATACAAAAACGTTTGGCTGGTTGGTTGTTAGAAAGGACTTTATTATGACTTTTGTCAATAGGGCGGCGAAATAGAAATGATAGATGCGGATGATTAGGACATGGATGGGGGTGACACGAAAGATCCCCATGATGTTGTTAGGTACATGGATGATCTTTATGAATACTACATAAATGTAGAGGTAATGGTCTGTTAAGGACCATGTGGCACTTTGCCCAGGGGCGGAACTAGGGGGCTAGCCCGGGCGTTAGCCCGGGTCGAACCGAAAAAATTAAGTAAAATTTTTTTTTAGCCCGGGGTTAATTTTGAAAATGACTATATATATTTTTTAATAGCCTAGGTTAAATTTTAAAATTTAGAATTCCAAGCCTTGGCCAAGCCAATAACTTCACACAATCTCATCCAAATTCATAGAATAAGAGATTCACCACTTTATAAAGGTAGTTCTTTAATTATTTTTTCTTATTCTTTTTGATATAAGTCTAGATGAAGCAATGATTTCGAACTATAAAAAATAATTTGCGCTTCGCGCGGGATCCGAAGTATAAATTTTTTTTTTTCGCGCTTTGCGTGAGAGCCAACACATTTTTCAGCCCCCTACAAATCGATCCTAGTTCCACCACTGACTTTGCCCTCATATAGTTGTACTTTAAAGTTACTAGAGTTTAAGAAATTAAGTCCGGTACATAATAGTTTTTTGTATTTTCACTCTCTACTTGCCCTACCAAATTTCTCTTTGAGCATGTGGTATTTATTACGATTATTATAAATGCTCTCTAATGTAACTGTCTATAATCCAATTTAATACTTTTGAGCATAAGCGAGCTAAATTATGTGTTATGCTAAATTCTGTTTCACCAAACTACATGGCAAGTTGATCCGATATAGATGAGAAAATGAGAGCGATTCTCATTCACTGGTTACGAAAAGTCCCGCGTTAGAACTTATGACGAAAATGTAAACTTGTGACAAAATTTTATCTTGTGACGAAAATTTGAACTTAAGACTCGAGAAAAAATGAATTTTCCAACATAATTGAACCAATTACGACGATTTCAATGTAAAATTTCCGTCGTAAATGGCCATTTTTCTTGTAGTTTAGTTGAGGTCAATATTAAAGTGGAAATTTACAGTGTTAAGTAATATGGAGCAAACATTATAAACTACACTTCGATGGAATGAGCAGGTCCATCACAAGTTTGAGTTGAGGCCGGAGACCCTATATTTGACTGTCAATCTGATCGATAGGTTCTTAGCTATCCAACCGGTGATAAGGAAAAAACTTCAGCTTGTTGGAGTCACAGCCATGCTTCTTGAAAAAAATATGAAGAAGTCTGGGCATATGTACGTGCCTTGTACCGCTCAAGTGATCACATATTCTGTATTGGTTGTGCATGACATGATTAAAGTTTTCTGGCTTCAATAAAGGGGAATTTTTGTTGCGTGGATAAGAAAACGTATATGTTACACTTGATATGCACCTGGCTTACTTTTTAAAAAAAAAATCAATTCTTGTTAGCTAAAGTTGAAACTTCAAGTCTATGTGATCTTCTAGCTGGTCCGCTTCAACAATTACTTCAACTGAACCAGCACCTTCTCAGACGAAGGGTGCTACCACTACACAAGGGAGTAATAAAGGAAATTCACTCAATCAATGCTACTGTCTATGGACCCCAACCAGCTGGATCAACATCCAACTTGTTATGGCATATTCTATGTAGTTAGTTATGTTATTTTGTCAACTTGTTCTACTATCTTATGCTAATTTGTCTGTAATGAGACTATATGTAATAGACCTATCCTAAACCAACGACCTCAGATCATACTGAGAGGACTCAATGATTAATGAAGGATTCAGATCCACATTTCCTTTTGTGCTAAATACCTAATTGTCATTATGGTATCAGAGCCACACAATTGCAAATCTGGAATGAATAACCTCACCATGTCCGTTCTCTATACACTCTATCATATCTAGATCTCACAGACCATCAACCTACACATTTATAAAATTTAAACCAAGATCTGTTTACTCTTTACTAAAACATGGTTGGACGTATAACGTACCAAGACATGTTAAATCCTCTATTTCTTCACCCTTCAGACAACCCAACATCTATTCAAGTTGATAAACTAGAGGGTTCTGCAGACTACAGAGCCTGGAAGCGTTCCATGGAAATCAACTTGTCTTCAAAGAGGAAATTAGGATTTGTCACCGGATCTACAACAAAACCAATTGATGATGCCACACAGGCTGAACTCTGGGAGACTTGCAACAACATGGTAATTGCCTGGTTGACTCATAATCTCTCTCCCTCTATTAAAAAATCTCTAATGTTTATGACCAGTGCTCAAGACATTTGGTCGAACCTTGAGTCAAGGTTCTCTGTTACTAATGGATCTAGAAAGTACAAACTCAATCGAGATCTTTCTGGTCTCAAACAAAACTCTTTGTCTGTCAATGATTATTACACATCTATGAAAGTCTTGTGGGAAGAGTTAGATGCTATGAATGTCTTGCCCACCTTAACCTGCACCACTGATGAAACCAAAACACTATTAAACCTTATTCAGCAACAAAGAGAAGAAACCAAACTTTTTCAGTTCTTAAATGGACTCAATGAAGTCTATAATCATCAAAGAAGCCAACTGTTAATGCGAATGCCTCTACCCTCTGTTGAAAATGCTTCTTCTGTATTGCAATAAGAAGAGGCACAAAGAGATCTATTGAACCTGAACAGAGACACCTCTAAGACCTCTGCTATGTTTAGCAAATCAAATGTTGAAAAGATTCCAATATGTAATGCTTGTGGGGTGAAAGGGCATAGAGGTAACACGTGTTGGACAGTTGTGGGCTATCCAACATGGCACCCCAAAAATAATTCCCAAACCAATACCTCAAACACAAAACCAAAATAGTTCAACACCTCAAACACAAGGTGGAACTCCACCCAAAGAAACAGTAACCAAAAACTTGCTGCGAATGCACAGACCTCTACTAGAGACAGTGATGTACCTGTGTTTAGCCAGCAACAACTTGAGCAGCTAGCCAAAATGATGCCCCAACTGATGCAACAGACCAAAGGATCTGAAACTGATGATGACATAGACTATCATTTCTCTAGTATGACATATTGTAACACTGTGATTACTCTGAGCAATGACTGGATCATTGACTCAGGAGCCTCCGATCACATGACACCTTGCCTTCAAAACCTGTCAAAAACTTCTCTTGTCAAGGAACAAACAACCATAAATCTTCCCACTGGAGATCAAGCTCAAATCACACATACTGGAGAGGTAAAGCTGGACAATGGGATGAAATTAGAAGGAGTGCTTTGTGTTCCTTACTTCAAACACAATCTGTTGTCAGTTCAAAGATTGGTCAAAGGTAGCAAAGTTCAAGTGATTTTTCACCCATCTCACCGCATTATCTTGGAACCTGAAATCAAGAAGATATAAGGGTTTGGAAAAGCAAGGAATGGTCTGTATTACCTTATAAATCATCACAAACAGCCTGTTCCTAGAGAATGGTTGAAGATTGAAGTGCGGAATACTGGTAAAGCTCATGTGGCAAATTCTATAGTAAATAACAAGGGAATTCACTCAGTGATGGAAGATAATAGCTTGGAGATGTGGCATAGCAGACTAGGGCATGCACCAGTGGCAAAATTAAGCAGATCAAAGCCATTACAGCAGCTGATCCTCAACAAACCAAGGTGTGTGTAACATGTCCTTTGTCTAAATTCACTAAACTGCCATTTAGTTTCAGTGAGTCTCATGCTATTGCTAAGTTTGATCTTATACATATAGACATTTGGGGGTCCTTATAAGGTGTGTACCAAAGAGAAATATAGGTATTTTCTCACTATCGTGGATGACTACAGTAGGAACACTTGGATATACCTGCTAGAGTATAAGTCTGACAGTCTTACCACTTTAGAAGAATTTATGAATTATGTTGACACACACTTTCACACAAACATCAAAACCATTCGATCAGATAATGCTCTAGAGTTTGATACCAGTTTGTGTAAAATTTTCTTTGCTAAACATGGTATCACACATCAAACCTCTTATGTTCAAAGGCCTCAACAAAATGCCCGTGTGGAAAGAAAACATAGACACATACTTGAAGTTGCTAGAGCCTTAAGATTTCAAGCTGGTTTACCCCTGTCTTTTTGGGGAAACTGTGTGTTAACTGCAGTCCACCTCATAAACAGATTGCCTACACCAGTCCTTGACAACAAAACACCCTATGAACCTCTTTATAACACACCACCTGAGTATCACCACCTGAAAGTCTTTGGATGCCTCTTTTTTTCCTATAACCCAGCCTTTCCCTCAGATAAATTTGCCCCCAGAGGAGTCCCTTGTGTGCTCTTAGGGTTTCCTATGAATAAAAAAGGATATAGACTTTACAATCTCTTGACCAAACAGACCTTTGTATCCAGAGATGTGACATTCAAGGAGAACATCTTTCCCTTTAACAGCAACTCCATTGAAAAATATATGCAACCTTTACCTCAAATTACCAACACACATCCAGCCATCATCCCCACAGATGACATTATATTTCCAACACATCTTGAAATGAATGACCCTGTTCACTCATCTCAACAAGACACTACTCACATGGACAGTAGTGCTGGCTCCTCTGCTGAAACTAACCAAACAGATGATAATCAACCAAGCCCACCTCTTAGAAGATCCACCAGACAACATAGGCCACCAATCCGATATCAAGACTATGTCACCAACTCCACCACTGCACCTCACATCTCCAATTTGGCCTACACTATTGTTGCACCTGAGTTTAACTGTTTACTTGCAAAGTTAAACAATAATGTAGACCCTGTCTCCTTTAAAGAAGCTGTCAAACATGAGTGTTGGATAGATGCCATGAATAGTGAGTTGGAAGCCTTAGAACTGAATGACACTTGGGATGTGGTGTCACTGCCTCCAGGGAAGATTGCTATAGGGTGTAGATGGCTCTATAAAACTAAATATCTACCAGAAGGCACTATAGAGAGACACAAGGCCAGGTTAGTGGCACTTGGTTGCAAATAGAAATTTGGGGAAGATTACTTCGAAACTTATGCTCTAGTGGCCAAGACGACCACTATTAGAGCCTTGCTGGCAGTGGCAGCTATGGAGGATTGGAACACATCACAAATGGATGTTTCCAATGCCTTCCCCCATGGAGACCTCACTGAAACTATATACATGAAAATTCCACAAGGATACATGTATAAGGGGTGCAGAATTAATTCTTAATCCTCCTCCAACACAGCTAATACCACATTGGTGCTGAAGTTGAAGAAATCTCTCTATGGCTTAAAGCAATCTCCTAGATTTTTGTTCTATAAACTGTCTCAAACTTTACTAAATCTGGGATACACTCAATCAAAATCTGACTATAGCCTCTTCATTTATCACACAGAGTCTAAGATCATTTTGGTACTCGTGTATGTTGATGATCAACTAATATGTGGTAATTGTGATGATCAGATCAACTATCTAAAATGAATGTTGTCTCAATCATTCCATATGAAGGACCTTGGACCACTACATTATTTTCTGGGAATCGAGATTTGCAGGTCTAAAGCTGGGTTCTTTCTCTCTCAGAAAAAATACAATGCTGATATTCTGCAAGAATTTGGGATGTCAAACTCTAAACCTCTACAATTGCCATTGGACAGTCATCTCAAACTAACTCCAAACAAAGGGGACTTCCTGCCAGACCCCAGTGTATACCAAAGACTGTTGGGGAAACTCATATATCTGACCATCACCAGACCAGATATATTGTTCTCAGTCCAGCTGCTAACTCAGTTCATGCAAGCACCTACCACAGTGCATATGCAGACAGCAAGAAGAGTGCTAAGGTACTTGGTTGGCACTTCAGATCAAGGATTGTTATTAGCTTCTACCTCCGCTGCTCAACTCACAGCTTACTGTGATAGTGATTGGGCAAGCTGCCCAATCACAAGAAGGTCTACTACAGGCTATTGCATATTCCTTGGCCAATCACCTATTTCTTGGAAAACAAAGAAGCAACATGTGGTGGAAAGGTCATCTGCTAAAGCAGAGTATCGAGCAATGGCTCTAACCACTTGTGAAGTAACATGGCTAACTGCACTACTCAAGGATCTGGGACTGAAGAATCTACCTCCTGCCATCCTCAAAT
Organism: Saposhnikovia divaricata; assembly: GCA_036435485.1. Taxonomy (NCBI): domain Eukaryota; kingdom Viridiplantae; phylum Streptophyta; class Magnoliopsida; order Apiales; family Apiaceae; genus Saposhnikovia; species Saposhnikovia divaricata. The sequence continues at coordinate 68,098,528 of CM071598.1, forward strand.
GTGACAATCAGGCAGCCCTTGCAGTAGCTGCCAATCCAGTCCTGCATGAGAAAATGAAACACGTGGAAACTGATTGCCATTATGTGAGAGATCAGCTCAAAGCAGGACAGATCACCACAGCCAAAGTCTCATCTACAGAGCAAGTTGCAGATATTATGACAAAACCTTTGTCTGTGAAGCTTCATACTGATCATTGCAGCAAGCTGGGAGCTTCATCATCCAGTTTCACTCACCAGCTTGAGGGGGAGTAATAAAGGAAATTCACTCAATCAATGCTACTGTCTATGGTCCCCAACCAGCTGGATCAACAACCAACTTGTTATGGCATATTCTATGTAGTTAGTTATCTTATTTTGTCAACTTGTTCTACTGTCTTATGCCGATTTGTCTGTAATGAGACTATATGTAATAGACCTATCCCAAACCAACGACCTCAGATCATACTGAGAGGACTCAATGATTAATGAAGAATTCAGATCCACATTTGATTTTGTGCTAAATACCTAATTGTAATTAGGGAGAATATCCTGAAGAGGTGCTATACTGTCTTAATCTTCTTTTAATTATTTAAAACTCTACTTATTAGGACCCTCTCAGGCATTCAATGGAAACAATGAAAAATACTACTAACGTGTTGAATGCATACCTAACACAAAAATAGTTGGCAACTTATGCAGATTAACTCTGTTTCTTCTTAGTGCAGCTACAGGATCTCGCCAAAACAAGATACATGCATGCTCAATGGCAGTTCCAAGAGAATTGCAAGCTCCCATGCATTTTCAAATTACTAGTACATATATCTTCCCCAGAGCATGCATGCCTGCACGAGGTCATAGCACATGACGGAAAGAACTCCCCTCACAATAGATTTTAGGAGCATGTATACAATTCTACAACATGTGATCAGACTGAGCATTCCCCCGCGTAGGGTTATAACACTAGTTTTTAATGTAGAGAAACACTACAAGAAAACAGTTAATAGACATCACCCCTTTAACATCGGTTGCGTTTTTGACCGATGTTAAAGGTCTGTTTTACATCGGTTTTACTATAACTGATGTTAAAGTACGTTTTAGACATCAGTTGTACTTTAAACCGATGTCTTAACTACTTTTTAAAAAAACAAAAAAACACGCGGATACTTTTTAGACATCAGTTGTACTTTAAACCGATGTCTTAACTACTTTTTAAAAAAACAAAAAAACACGCGGATACTTTTTTCCCTCTAATAATGTAAATTTCAGCCCGCTTTTGCCTTAGAAACATTCCCCCCCGCCCAGCAAATTTCATTTCCCTCTCCTCACTATCAAAAACACTGAAACCTCAGTCCCTCACTCACTCAAATCTCACTCACTATCCCCCAAATTTGAAGAACCCTAGATTAAAACCCTAGATTACAAACCCCCAAATTAAAACCCTAGATTTCAAAACCCCCATTTCGAATCCAATTAGGTCGAACCCTACCTTTCGATTTCTGTTAATTGGTGCTCTTGGAGGCTATTAATTAGGTTGAATCTGTTGTAAGTAAGTATTTTCGATTTCGATTAGTAAGTATTTCGATTTTTTTTCCAATTAGTAAGTATTGGATTTCGATTTTTGTTTGAAAAATCAAAGTTTGGTTTTTAATTTAAGTTTTTTTAGCAGATTGATTGATTCTTAAGCTTGGGTCATCTCCAAAGTAAATGATTTTTCAGATCTATTGTTATAGATGTATGCATGTCTATTTTTCTTGTAATTTTTGTTTGTGTATCTTTGTAAATGTAATGTCTGCGCTGCTTCTTGTTGTGTGTAGGGCTCTATTTGGGTCATCTCCAAAGTAAGCTTGGCTGCTGTTTGTTTGGGCTCAGTTTTTGTTCTTTGTAAGTCTCTAATTCTGTTTCTCACTTTGCATGTGAATCTTTGTGAACTTATTTGTTGTTTGATAACTTATTTGTGAACTTCTTTTGCTTAGTTTGGTTGTTTGATAATTTGCTTAGTGTTTTTGAATATATATATTAGTAGTGCACCTGCTTATACTTGAATATAGGTAGTTTTTTTGTGGTTTGGTTATCCACATATATATTGAACATTGCTTTCCGATTCCGATTAGTGGTTGCGGTGTGTCTAGCTAGTCTTTGTAATTTGTGTATTTGTTTTATAAATGATAATTGTGAACGTTTGGGATTTTGCATACTTGTTTGATAACTGATAATTAAATGCAATTTATATGGAGTTTATTTTAAGTGACATTGTTTTATTAGTCTACTTTTTTGGTTATGCTTTTGAACACATATAAAAAGGTGCTCTGTTTGTACCTCTGTTTTTCAAGCTTAATTAACCTCATTTTACTTGTTTGATGCACCTAGTGAACACATATATGGGTTTTGTGAAAGACACAGTTCCTAATTAAAAAGGAACATAATTACATAATTTATATAAGATGTATAACTAGTGAATAATATTAATTAAATAGATATATATACAATAAAAGTTTCTTTGTCAAAATATGCAATGAACTATAGTTATACAACAGTTGTAATATCAAAGTACACAAAATAAGCCTTAATTAGAATAATTTAACGTACTATTTCAATTTAAATGGATATATATATATATATATATATATATATATATATATATATATATATATATATATACACATATATATATATATAAATAAATTATTACTAAGTTGTCTATTTATATAAATTCCTGAAGAACATAATATGCGACAGAAATGAACATAATGTGAGAGATATTTAGGGAACTCGTGTGTGCACTTATAAAATTTTCTGCCATTTGATATCGAAAATTGTAGGTAGGCTATAACTGTTGCAAAATATGGATAAGTCGTGGATTTCAGCGAATAGAGAAACATTAGAATATGAAGTTGGTGTTGAGAAGTTCTTGATGTATGCCGAACAAAATTGCGAAGATCCTAAGAAAATACCTTGTCCTTGTGCACGATGCGTTAATTTCAAGAAATTTTCAACAAAAATAATTAGAGGACATTTGTATGAAAAAGGTTTTAGTTTGGGGTACACCAATTGGATTTGGCATGGGGAGAAGACTACTAGAGGGGATAGTAAATTACCGACTTCCTTTTCTGCTTCTTCCGACTCTTCTGCTTCCGCCTCTTCTTCAGAAGAGCATATTCCTGATGCTGAATCGGAAATGCCTAATGTTTGTGAAGCAGCCTATGAGGATTTAGACAAAGAAACATATGACTTCAAGAGGTTCGTGGAGGATGCTGAACAACCTCTGTATGAGGGCAGTGATTCCACTAAACTAGATTCAATGCTAAAACTGCATAACTGGAAAGCGAGATTTGGTATTATCGATAGTGCTTTTACCGAATTACTTAGTTCTGTTGGGTCCTTACTTCCTAAAGATAATGTCTTGCCGGTTACTTCTTACGAAGCAAAGAAAACCCTATCTAACTTGGGCCTCGAATATACAAAAATCCATGCTTGCCCCAACGAATGCATTCTGTATTGGGGTATAAATGTCGATGCTACCGAGTGCCCCAAGTGTCGTGCATCTCGATGGAAGAAAGGGAAGGATGGTAAACCGAGGATTGACATTCCGGCCAAAGTTATGTGGTATTTCCCAATCATTCCCAGATTTAAACGACTGTTTAAATCTGCCTCTACCGCGAAATTGATGACTTGGCATGCTGAGCAAAGAGTTGAAGATGGACTAATGCGCCATCCAGCCGACTCCCCTTCATGGCGGAATGTTGATTACCTTTGGCGAGACTTTGGTAGTGAGCCAAGAAACATACGCTTAGCTTTGGCGGCGGATGGTATAAACCCGCATAACAATGGCCTAAACAATAGGTATTCTTGCTGGCCAGTAGTACTAACTACCTATAATCTTCCTCCATGGTTATGCATGAAAAGGAAGTTTATGATGTTAACAATTTTAGTCTCTGGTCCACATGAACCGGGTAATAACATTGACGTGTTCTTACAACCGTTGATTGAAGATTTGAAAAAACTTTGGCAAGAAGGTGAACCAAATGTTTACGATACCTACACCAAGTCTTTTTTTACTCTAAGGGCAATATTGATGTGGACAATAAATGACTTTCCAGCATACGGAAATCTATCAGGTTGTGTAAATCAAGGTTATATGGCTTGTCCTTTATGTGGTGAGGATACGGTGGCTAAATATTTACCTCATAGCAGAAAAATGTGCTTTCAAGGTCATCGTCGTTATTTGCCTCGACATCACCCTTATAGAAAGAAGAAGGCAGCTTTTAATGGTGAACAAGAGTTCGGTGAGAAAGAAGAACCCCTTTCTGGAGAAGAGGTGTTAAGGCGGCAGGGGCGCATTGTTTTTTCTTTTGGAAATGAAGCAAAGAAGTCCAAGAAGGTGGACTGTCCTTGGAAGAAAAAGTCAATATTTTTTGAGTTAGAATATTGGAAATATCATCATGTTCGTCATTGTCTCGATGTGATGCATGTTGAGAAAAACGTGTGCGATAATCTGATCGGGACTTTACTAAATATAAAATATAAGTCCAAAGATAGTGAGGCTTCCCGTAATGATATGATTGCAATGGGTGTTAGGACAGATTTGGCTCCACAAAAAGTAGGAAAAAGAACGTACTTGCCCCCTGCAGCTTACACTCTTTCAAAGGCAGAAAAAAGAAAAATGTTGTCATCACTTGCATCGATGAAACTTCCATACGGACATTCATCGAACATAAAAAATTGTGTATCTTTGCCAGATTTGAAGTTGTTTGGGCTCAAGTCCCATGACTGTCACATATTTCTTCAACAGCTACTTCCAGTTTCAATTCGATCTATTCTTCCAAGACATGTGAGGGTTAGCATAATCAGATTATGTTTCTTTTTCAACTCTTTGTGCAACAAAGTCGTCGATGTATCAAAGTTGGATAAAATGCAAGCAGATGTGGTGTTGACCTTGTGTGAGCTGGAAAAGATATTTCCTCCGTCGTTTTTCGATGTAATGATACATCTCACGGTCCACTTGGTTAGAGAATTGCGTTTGTGTGGACCTGTTTTTTATAGATGGATGTATCCATTTGAACGCTTCAATAAAGTGTTAAAAAGTTATGCACGGAACCGCTGTTATCCGGAAGGTTGTATAGCTGAGAGTTATTTGGGAGAAGAATCTATGGAATTTTGTACGGAGTTTATTCAGAAGAGTTGTACAACTGCCGGCCTTCCAAAGGAGAAGGACAGGCTCTCTGGCCCCTTATCCGCTGCAATAATGAAGTCGGTGGAAGAAAAAGAACGTGATGAGGCGCATCTACATGTTCTACAAAACAACGCTGAAGTGTATCCGTATATTATGTAAGTTAGATTTTTTTTCCCCATTTTTTTTTTCAGTAAGATTTACTTTTAGTCAATAATTTATTTATATATTAATTTTGCAAGGATGCATAAGGAATATCTTGAAGGAATGTATCGAGGGAAAAAAAAGTCGGCACAGTGGCTGATTGGAGAACACAATCGGCTATTTGCTGATTGGTTTAGAAAAAAAGTTAGTAAAATGATCGAGGATCAAGAAGAGGTTTCAGAAACAATAAGATGGTTGGCAGGCAAACCGTCATTTTCATTTTCACTTATGAAGGTTTTCTAGTTGATGGCGTTCGCTACTTGACAAAGCACAGAGATGATGTAAGGGTTGTCCAAAATAGTGGCGTCTCTTTACTTGCAAGGACAGTCCAAGTCTCTAGTTCGAAGGATTTAAATCCCGTGGAAACTGAAATGACATTTTATGGCATAATTGAAGAAATATGGGAGTTGGATTACTATGCGTTCAAAGCCCCATTGTTCTTGTGTAAATGGGCTGACAGTGATAGAGGTGTAAAGGTCGATGATATTGGCTTCACACTTGTCGACCTTAGTCGACAAGGCCACAAGAATGATAAATACGTCTCTGTTGAACAAGTCAAGCAAGTTTTCTATGTTGAAGATCCGGTTGATCCTACCTGGTCAGTTGTACTAACTTCAACATGTCGAGACTATCACGAGATTTACAACGACGATGATTTAGGAGACACTATAATGGAAAATCCTCCATTCTGCTCTAAAATCCCAACAGTCGATGTTTCTCCTGATGGAGATGATGATCCTAGTCTTGGAAATCAAAGATCGAATGTTGAGGGAATTTGGATTAAAAAGTGATTTGTTCTATGTAACATTATATTTTATGTTGTCCCACTCTTTGTCTACTGTGTAATTTAAATTTGAATTTTGGTATTATTTGTGCTAGCTTCCAGGAAATTTTCTTTAATATTAAGGATGCATGTTTCTAGGTTTTAATTTCTTTTTTTAATGCAATATTTTACTGTGAATTATGATCTGCAATAATATACGGTGAATTTCGTTTATGCATTTATATTTTAATTTACTGTGAATTTTGATCTGCACTATTATGCTACAGATTTACTGTGTGTTATAATTATGCATTTATATTTTAATTTACTGTTTTCTTTTATCTGCAATTATTTACTGTGAATTTTTTACTTAAGCACTTACATTTCAGGAATTTGCAGAAAGTAAAAGGAGTTACAAGGAATGGCAAAGAAGCAGAAGAAATGCAAAAAACAATCGGGAAAGGAAATTAAGAGGCATGCAGATGGTGCAGATCCTCCCATCATAAACAATGAAGAAAAGCAGCAGGTGGAGGATGATGGAAAGCAGGTGGAGGATGATGGAAAGCAGGTGGAGGATGATGGAAAACAGGTGGAGGAGAAAGCATTGAAAGGTCAAGGAGAAAACTCAAAAAACTCTAAAAACTCTACAAAAGCTGCCTCCCCCACCCCCGTAGACTCAAACACGGGCACAGTTACTAGTACTGAATCTGCAAAAAAGAGATCAGTGCGAGGTGTTTCTGCAATGCACAAAGTTGCCACTAAGAAAGCACAAGGGAAGAAGTTTAAAATCAGGTACAATCGTAGTGGTGTTCCTATTGGAGATACTAGACGCACGTTGCAGTCCTATGTAGGCATGCTAGCCAGGACAATGGCACCGATCGATATACCATCATGGCCAAAAGTGGATGATGATTTAAAAGCAAAAATATGGAGTGATGTTCAGGTAGAATCAAAATTTGTTTTTATTTTTGAATTATAGCATATGACCATTTAAAAATGTTAGAAATGGTAGAATAATTGATTTTCCTCTGTTTTTCCTTCAGGGTACGTTCACAGTGGAACCGGAAAGTGAGCATTATATTTTGATGTCTGCTGGTGCAAAGTGGAGACAGTTCAAGTCCATGTTAACATCTGATTATGTGATGCCTTTTATTGGTCAAAAGAAAAAGTTAGCGAAGCCCCCGAGGAAGTATGCTTATGTTGGTAAGGAGGCATGGAAAAGATTTGTTGCAATCAGGAGCACCGATGATTGGAAGGTATGCGTTATAGGGAAGTAATATATGAAGTATGATGCAGGAACCTTGAATAATTCTATATAAGCATACTGATTCAAAGAATTAATTTTATGCAGACACTTAATAAAGAGCAAAGTGAGAGGGTGAGTCAGCGAAAATATCCCCACAAGATGTCGAGGAAAGGATATCTTGGTGTGCAAGAGGAAGAAGTATGCATTTATAGAAATATTTAATAAATTTTTTTTCAAGAATTTTTATTTGTTAAGTGCCTGGTGACAATTTTTTTGTTGAATTCTGTTTGGCAGGAGGCGGCGGGACGGATGGATCCCGAGGAAGATCCTGATCGGGCAATTTTATGGAAAATTGGTCGTTTGAAAGATAATGAAAATCCTGATGAAGAATTGGCTGAGATATATGGCAGAATTGTAAGTTTTTTTTTCCTTTTTTACTTTATTATTTCACATCGAATTTAAGAGCAGTCCATAATTTGAGTCATGCGTTAACAGGATGATTTGCTCGAAAAGAAGCTTACGGGTGATTTTGTTCCTAGCGGAATGAGTGATGTGCTGAGTACTGCATTGCAAACACCTGAGCATTCAGGTAGGGTAAGGGGAGTTGGAAGCTTCATAAGTCCATCAAAATACTTCAACATACCAAAAAAGAGAAAGAACCAAAGTTCCAAAGCTGAAATAGAGACAAAGGATGAGCTTGAAAAAACAAAGGCTGAGCTTGAAAGAACAAAAAATGAATTTTCATCGCAGATTAACGAGCTGAAAGCCATGATGGCCAATCTTCAATCACCAAATTTGTCTGACAAGGCAAGTTGTCCAGTAGAACAACTTGATGAATTGATGGCCAACAATGAGGATGATGATATTTTTATTGCACCTGATCCCGTACGCCCCCCTTATCCACCTGGAAACAAGGTAAAACAATTACGCACACACACACACACAGATATATAAATACAAGTCAAGGTTTTAATGGGATATGGTTTGTGATGACGGATACTTACAATTTAACGCATATATCTAGGGTCCAAGAAAATGTGAGCTGGCAGTTGATAACATAGACAATAAGGTAGCTTTTGGTAGGGTAGTACCTGAAGGTGATGCAGGTAAGTCGGTACATGGAATGCCTCTACAACCGGGACATGTTCGTGTCTCGGTGGATGGAGTCATCAAGGGAGATGCCTTGGTTCCGGTGCCCGTAGTTGGTGAAATTGAGACCGTCCGCCAAGCTGTTGGGTCTTATTTAGCGTGGCCTCGGGACATGATCTCCTTCACCCCCACAATAGCTAAGGCATGTAGAGTTAATTAACAGTTGACTTGAATAATATGTAGATGAACTTGCATAATAAGAATTGTATTTAGATATCATTTTTTGTTTATTTGCAGAAAAGGAAAAATGAAGTTCAGTCAACAAAGAAGCCAAAAAATGAATTAGACAGGCTGCATGACATGTTTGCAAGTGTGAATCCCGATAAAAAAGTTCCTCATCGCTTTAAGTTGTTGTACAAACATGCTGTTACCTTTATGAAAGAAAGAGGAGATTCCATTCAGATTGAATGTGAGGAAAAGGTGTTTGGAGTGGCAAAAATTATATACGTGTTGCATGAGAATGTAATTGATTTGTTGAAGTTTGGAATGATTGGCGGGCCCGTTATATCAAGTTACATGACGTAATTTTTTCCACCTTTTCTTCAAAATTTTGTCTCAAATTTTTCTTATTTTAATACGAATATTTACGGCAGATTGTTTATATTTAATCTATAGGTATTTGTCTACAGTGGTTGATGAGAGGAATTTGGATATGTTTGCGTTTGCTGATCCTGGAGCCACTTTCAAGTTGAATGATGATTTTGAAGCTTACATTGTTCGTAGGCTGATGGCTGCACCTTCTCGGATATTATTCTTGCCTCATAATGAATAGTAAGCCTATCTAGTGTTTATAGTATTTAGCCAGAAAAAGAAAAGTCTACTGTTAGTTTATAGTATTTACAGTTAAGACTAATATTTGTGGTAGTTGTAACTTTATATAATTATTTTAAAATCTAACAACTGATTATTTTATCATAAAAACAGCTTTCATTGGATTTTGATATTGATTTGGGAATCTGAAATTTTCATTCTCAATCCATTGCATTCCAACAAGTTTGAAGTGCTAGAATATATATATATATATATATATATATATATATATATATATATAAGTCATGGATTTCTCGGGTTTAATACTATTCTTAAATAATACTCTTCGACAGAGCTGTCCGATCTTACAATGCTCAAACCGGACGTGTAAACAAAAATCCTAAAGTTAAAAATCTTCTGGTTAGTATTCTGCATATGCACTTTAACTTAGGTTATTTATAGTTTATTTCAATAATTTGGTTGCACAGATCGATAATTTGGTTATTATTGGATTAGGGATCCCCTAAACAACCCGGTGGGACTGAATGTGGGTATGTAGTCATGCGCTACATGAAGGACATAATTGAAGACAAGGAAATGGAATTTATAACCAAGGTGTGTGGTTTAATTTGTGTAATTTAACAGAAGTTTTTTATGAGTTGCGAGAATTCCGTCCTGCAGCTAGGCATGAGTTGAGTGTTGATATTGTTTATGAAAGCAAACGATTAGTTGACGAGGCCAAGTTGATGGTCCTTGAATTTGGTAGCAAAATACAGGATTGACATACTTGAGAAACTAAAAACAATCAGTCGAATTATATGTGTAGTAGATGTAGGATACTATTTTTGGGTTGGCCAGTAAGCCTATAGGCAGGTAGTTGAAGTAAACATGTATAACTAGAGTCTTAGACAACGGAAGTTGGTTGGTTATCACTAAAATCTTTATTGTTCAGAGGTTCTGTTGGTAGCCGAACTTTAGTACTCTATCTTGCTGTGTGGGAGATTGTCAACTGTGTATTTTGATTTGGGATATATATAATTATCTTATCTTTCTTATTCATGTTATGATACATAAAATATCAAATTTCAGGAGGAAATGAGAAAAGGTAAAAAAGTGCATTATACATGTAGTTATAGAATTTAACAAATTCTTATTTTCCACGTCTCCCTATCATGTAGTTATAGAATTTCTTGGTTTTGGTCAACGCACATGCACAATTTTTATGATGTTCTACTCTGTTTAATATTCACAGTGGGCTTTGAAGAATCGGAAGAGTTGTTACACAGAGGAGGATCTTGACGTCGTTCGTTGTGAGGCACTTGATTATATCCAGGGATTTGTGTAATCATCGACGACCAAGTACTGAACGGCTTTCAAGCCTTAGTCTGCTGCTAATATTTTGTTAAGTTTTCTAGTACTGTTAAGTTGTCTAGCTATTACTGTTATAAGTTGTTCTCTTCTGTCTTGACTTGTTCGATCTAGGATGCTTATATGCATGGTGAATATTGTGGATGGATCAGTTTGTTATATTGTGGATGGAGTTGTTAATTATTAATGAATTATGCTTTTTGGGTAAATGTTTTGTATTGCTATTGGGTGAATGTTTTGTATTGCTAAGTTTGGTGAATGTTTTGTATACGAAACAAGCTTGGTGCCGTTCTAATTATGAACGTGCAATGGTGATTTTGATTTTGAATGGTAAATTTTTGGGCACCATAATTATGCAAATAACATCAATTTTAGTCTTTAAGACATCACCTAAAAACTGTTGTCTATTATTTTGGAAATTTTTGGGACCTATTTTACATCGGTTAAAAACCGATGTAGTATACATTGGGAGCTATTTTACATCGGTTCAAAACCGATGTAGTATACAGTTTATTCTGGCAATTTTGGTAGGTATTTTACATCGGTTAAAAACCGATGTAGTATACAGTTTACAACATCGGTTAAAAACCGATGTAGTATACAATTTATTCTGGCAATTTTGGGAGGTATTTTACATCGGTTAAAAACCGATGTAGTATACAGTTTACAACATCGGTTAAAAACCGATGTAGTATACAATTTATTTTAGCAATTTTGGGAGGTATTTTACATCGGTTAAAAACCGATGTAGTATACAGTTTACAACATCGGTTCTATGTTGAAAACTGATGTTGTTGATTTGTATTTACATCGGTTACAGACCGATGTAATAAGTCCTTTTTAACATCGGCCCAGAACCGATGTAAAAAACATGGACTTTTAACAACACCCACCTAGACATCGGTTTTGAAAAGCTTTTACATCGGCCCAGAACCGATGTTGTACCCAGTTTTTCTAGTAGTGAAAAGTTGTTAGAGATATACTTAATCTTGATATATCTCAATCATGAAAATGTAAGTCTTAGAATTTTAAATTTGAAAAATATGTTAAAATCATGTCTGTGGAAGCTCAGATAACAAAAACCACGCACTAGGAATATGCATGTATGGCCTCCACGCATTTCTGAAATGCGTATTCCCTGTACGCAAGCTCAGAATGCGTGGTCCGTGGGTAAAAAGGGCGGACCAATCCGCCGGTGGGTATTTTGGGCAGCTTGTTTGAAATGGTGGGCATTCTGGTTTTTCACCCATTTTAAATTTATATATCAAAATGTGATAGTATTTAGTAATTCTTAGATTTTTTTGAAGGTAAAAAGATGGTGAATATTGATGAATTTTTTATGTTCATGTAATTTTAAATATTTTGTAGTATTCACTATAATTTGTAAATTTGCAAAATGATTTGATTATATAAAATATTTGTGATAAGTTTCTGATTATATTCTTCATAATATTTATAGTTTCCAAAATATTATCTATGTTATGTTATCTTGGGATTGTTTATATTATATAATAATCATAGATTATTTGAAAAAAATTCTTAAAGTGTGTATCATGATTCATAATTTCTTTAAAGAAATTTTTATTATAGATATGATGAATTTGGGATTCCTTAAAATATTATATATACTACATTATAATATTAAATAGTAAAGAATAAAGAAAATTTAAGAAATCTTGCAATACTTTTCAAAAAAAAAGAAATCTTGTAATAAAAAATTAATCAACAAAAGAATGATATCCATCCCCAGGCAGCCCGAAAATTTGACATCAACGCTGTTATTCGTTAAACTAGCCGTTTCTTTCAAAATGTGAAAAGGACAGATAATATATCTGCCTGTATCGTGAAAAGGAGGACAGATAATATATCTGCCTGTATCTTACAGTTCATCAAACTATTTATATACATCATGCACAGCAAAGTTAAGGCTTGTGTTGAGAGAGAGGGATAGAAAGAGAGAGAGACATATAGAGAGAGAGTGAGAGAGATATCGAAAAGTAATCATAGCTTTTGTTTGATCAGTAGTTTATTGGATTTTTTCGATTGGTGTCTCTATCCTATTTGTTCCCGTTTACAGAAAAGGTAACCGATTTATTGCTTGTTCATTTATGTTGTTTTTGTAAATTTTACTCCGAAATTCTGGTTTTATACATGTGCGTGTGCATGTGTGTTTTTGATTCTGATCTATCATGATTCCTCATATCATATAATCTGAGCTTTGTTTATGATAAAAGATATGTTTGCTTTAATTTTTTCAATATGTTACCGTTCTTGGTTTTTAAATTCCATGTGATAGATTGGAGATGTATATGAATTTTGCATGGGCCTTTATTTTATTTCCTTTAATCGGTTGTGAATGCATTTCTTTTAGCTGTTGTTTGGATTTTGTAGATACTAGCAATGGCTGGCTCTAACGAAAACTGTATTGGTGGTGCAAGGCCCTCAAATTCTCAAGGTAGGATGAACTCTGATATATATATGTTTCTCGGTGTATTTATTATTATAGGTGGGTGGAAATGATACTTGTTTGTATGTGTCCTAAACTCTATGCTGTTGTACGGAATTTGATGATGGCAGGAGCTAATAAATTTACAGCGGGAACAAGGAAGGCTCTGAGTACCATTAACCAAAATCGTGTACGAGCCGCACCTTACCCCTCTGCAGTTAGCAAGAGGGGCGCCTTGCAAGAGTAAGTTCTAAAAACTGATTCTTTTTTAATTCTTCCGATATTCCTTATATTAGTACCTAGTCTGACCTTTGATCATCTGTACTGTTATTTTATTTAGAAAGAAGGCCATTTGTAGGAAGAATGTGGCGCAGATTCCAGAGTTTCATCGACCATTGACTAGGTTTGCAACTGGCACTTGAGGCATCTGATTATAGATGGTTTTATGTTGTGCTCTGTTGATCTTTATGTTGTGAGTTGTATTTATCTAAATTTTTTTTTTGGTGAATTAGGATGCATGCTGCGGAAATAGCCGCTAAGCAGCATGAAGTTTTAGCTGAGGTATTTTTTTTTTTTTTTTTACCTATTTTAAGTTATAATCTTCGTTATCTTAGAAAAAGAAGTCAGTGGTATGTAATTCTAATGTTTGATTATATGGATATAGGAAATTAAGCAACCAGTCATTGAAACAGATTGTTTTGTAATTGATGTGGATGTATCCAAGGCCAGAGACAGTGATCCTGAGCCTATGTCCGTGCAATATGACATAACTGTATGATATTTTTACCTTGAATTGTTACTTTATTTGTCTGTTGGTGTTAGAAAGGACTTCAGTATGAATTTTGTCTATAGGACGACGAAATAGAAATGATAGATGCAGAGGATCTGGACATAGAGGGAGGTGACAAGAAAGATCCGCTTGATGTTGTCGGGTACATGGATGATCTTTATGAATACTACAGAAATGTAGAGGTAATCATATGTTAAGGAACATGTGGCACTTTCCCGGCCCTCGTAAAGTTGTTCTTTAAAGTTACTAGAGTTAAAAAAATTAAGTCCCATACATACTAGTTTTTTGTATTTGAGCATGTGGTATCAGTTAAGATGATTATAAATGCTCTCTAATGTGACTGTCTATAGTCCAATTCAATGATTTGGAGCATATGCATGCTAAATTCTGTGATACGCTTAACTGGTCAGTCGCATTCTTAATGTAGAGTTCTTTCTGTGTGCCACCAAACTACATGGCAAGTCAAGCTGATATCAATGAAAAAATGCGAAGGATTCTCATTGACTGGTTAATTGAGGTCAGTGTTATTGCGAAAGTTTACATTGTTAAGTAAGGTTGGCGGTCAACTGCATACGTATGTTGCAGCATACCGTACCGTACACCCGTACCGCAGAAAGTTTCTGCGGTATGTAGAGAGATGAGCCCTCCTGTTTTCACACCAAAAACCCTGCTCTACACCGTATCGCAGAAACTTTCTGCGGTACTGTATGCTGCAGCATACGTTTGCTGTAGACCAGGCCCCGTTAAGTAATATGCAGCAAACATAATAAACACTTCGATGGAATGAACAGGTCCATCACAAGTTTGATTTGAGGCCAGAGATCCTATACTTGACTGTCAATCTGATCGATAGGTTCTTAGCTATCCAACCTGTGATAAGAAAAAAACTTCAGCTTGTTGGAGTCACAGCCATGCTTCTTGCAAGAAAATATGAAGAAGTCTGGGCACCCTTTGTCGAAGATCTCATCCTGATATCTGACGAAGCTTACACCAGAAATGAGGTTCTTCAAATGGTAATATCTAAAACATGTTTTCCTTTGCCATTATATGATTTCTGTTGTCGTCCAAGGGTAATTAGTAATCATCTTTAGATATTCTGACTTCCAACCGACAGGAAACTTTGATGATTAACAAGCTTGAGTTTGACCTCTCAGTTCCAACTGTGTATGTCTTTGTGAAGAGGTTCCTGAAAGCTGCTGAGTCTGACAATGAGGTTTGTTTTTAATTTTCCTGCGACATGATATTATAGCAGGATCAATGTACGCAATACGATTACGGCTTTGCCTAATCAGTTTATATTTAATGCTTACTCGAGTCAGGTTGAGCATTTTACTTATTTATCATAGAATAGAAAACATACTATAAATTTCAATGGCATATGTGTTCATGAAGAAGTTCCAGAAAGCTGCAAAACCTGACAATAAGATTTGTCCTTCATTTTCCAACGACATAATATTGCAGAATCGATGTAAGCATGCATATCCTAATTAGTTTATAATCCATGCTCGATGTAGTCAGGTTGAGCATTTTACTTGCTTATCATAGAATACAAACATTATTAATTTTTTCTCTTAACTTTTTCCTTGATCTTGAACCAGATGGAGCTTCTTGCGTTTTACATAATCGATCTTTGCTTGGTGGAGTATGAGATGCTCAAGTTTCCCCCGTCGATGTTAGCAGCAGCTGCTGTTTTTACTGCTCAGTCTACTTTTGGGAAGGCAGCTCAATGGAGCAAGAAGTGGGAAAGACAAACTAACTACAAGTATGAGGAAATAATGTAAGTAGTTTTTAAATTATTCCTCTTCCTCTGTACTTAAGAGTTCAAGACTAAGTAGTTTTTTTGTTTGGTACTTTATAGGAAATGCTCGAAGCTGATGGTTGAATTTCATCACAACGCGGCCACAGGGAGACAAACCGCTGTTTACAAGAAGTACAACACAGCTAAATATGGATATGCTGCAAGAATACGACCTGCCCATTTTCTCCTGGATTCCTGATTTTTAATATTCATTCAATTTCACTGGGTTTGCATGGTTTTAATTTGCAGAGCCAGCAGTCTAGCAGCCTTTTGAAATAATGAAATGTTTTCCGTGATGTTTTTGATATGTAACTCTAGCATTTTCCTTTTGATAATTTGAGGTATTCTCAAATTTGACTTAATTCAGTTTTACCATTCTGTTCGAGTGTTGAAAATTAATCTTAAACTTAGATCTTTAGTAATTGTTTTATTTGATTATGTTTTTGTTTGTTAAATAGATTTGTTCAGCTGTCAATAGTTGTGTGTCAAGGCAGCTAGATCAACTGTCAATAGTTGTGTGTCAAGGCAGCTAGATCAGGTAGTGTGAAGTTGAGATTTATTAGGAGATGTAATGGGTTTAGTGGGCTTAGCTGAAGTCCATTAGAGTAATGGAGTAGTGATAGGAGTCAGTTGTTTAGTTGAGTGTGTTTCTAGCTACAACCTGGGAGCATTGCTGTTATTTATATGCGTGTAATGTTCTCATTTTATTTCAATGCAAGTAGTTTCCCTTTCCAGTATATACACGTCCTCTACATTCTTGTACATATAAGTCATATTGCTTACAACACTTAGTATCAAAGCTATAGATCTAAAGGGCTTGTGATTTCAAATGGCATCAAATAACTTTTCTCTTTCGATACCTACATTCAAAGGAGATCATTATAATTCATGAGCTATCAAAATGAAATCATATTTGAAAGCTATGAGTTTGTGGAAAGCAATTGAGAGTGATATTGAGCCAACCCCTCTTCCACAAAATCCAACAGCAACCCAAATCAAAAAACTTGAAGAAGAAACGGCAAGAGAAGCAAAGGCACTTTCATGTATTCATTCAGCGATGTCGGATGGAATCTTCACAAGTATCATGACTTGCGAGTCACCAAAAGAGGCATGGAGCATGCTAAAGGAAGAGTTTGAGGGAAATGCTAAAACAAAGTTGATGCAAGTTTTGAATCTCAAACGAGAATTTGAGATGCAGCGGATGAAGGGGAACGATACCATTAAGGAATATGTGAGTAAGCTTATGAGCATTGTTAATCAAATTAGGTTGTTTGGTGAAACATTTGGGTGAGAGGGTGGTTGATAAAATTGTGGTGAGCGTTCCTGAAAAATATGAGTCTAAAATATCCTCACTTGAAGATTCCAAAGACCTATCCAAAATAACTCTAATGGAGTTAGTCAATGCTCTTAGTGCCGTAGACCAAAGGAGATCAATGAGGGAGGAAGAAAATGGAGGAAAAAATGAGGGACTCCTATTAGCTAAAACTTCATTCTCAAAGGCACGGGTAATAAAGTTCAATGCAACCACTGTCATAAGATCGGTCATAAAGAAAAAGATTGTTGGCACAAAGGAAAGCCACAGTGCTTCAAATGCAAAAGATATGGGCATCTGGCAAAGAATTGTAGATTCCAAATTGATGAAGAAATCATGACACAATTTGTCGAAGGAGAACCTCTCCTTTAGAATTATAGGTGATTATGTGCACCATGGGGAGAAATGCTCCAAAGTTTTAAAATGTTGTTGATGAGATGTGCATCAAAATTGATGGTGGTGAGAAGTGCATCACATATGAAGAGAAGTGCTTCGTAAGTTTAAGATTAAGGGGGTGATTGTTGGAAATTAATCTTAAACTTAGTTCTTTAGGAATTCTTTTATTTGATTATGTTTTTTTTTTTGTTAAATAAATTTGTTCAACTGTCAATAGTTGTGTGTCAAGGCAGCTAGACCAGGTCGTGTGAAGTTGAGATTTATTAGGAGATGTAGTGGGTTTAGTGGGCTTAGTTGAAGTCCATTAGAGTAATGGAGTAGTGATAGGAGTCAGTTGTTTAGTTGAGCGTGTTTCTAGCTACAACCTGGGAGCATTGCTGTTATTTATATGCGTGTAATGTTCTTATTTTATTTCAATGCAAGTAGTTTCCCTTTCCAGTATATACACGTCCTCTGCATTCTTGTACATATAAGTCATATTGCTTACAAATTTAAAAAATTTTGTTGATGAGATGTGCATCAAAATTGATGGTGGTGAGAAGTGCATCACAATCACAGATGAAGAGAAGTGCTTCGTAAGTTTAAGATTATGGGGGTGATTGTTGGAATTTAATCTTAAACTTATTACTGTAGTTATTTGTTTTATTTTATGTTATGTTTAATAAACGTTGTAAGCAAGACTGTGATTTGGTCGTGCGTGTCTGCTGAAGTGAGTGAGTCTCACGGGTAGTTTAGCATTAGTAGGAGTGTGGAAATAGTGGAGAAATTATAGGAAGGTAGTAGCTTGTTTTTAGTTGTATTCAGTTTTCTATAAGGATATATATATCCTGCATGTGTTTCATTTTTAATTAAGACATAACCTTTAGTTTTGTCATATCTGGTGTTCATTCCTTGGTTACACCAAGGTCTTAAATCTCAACAAAACAATCACCCCCATAATCTTAAACTTATTATTTTAGTTATTTGTTTTATTTTATGTTATGTTTAATAAACGTTGTAAGCAAGACTGTGATTTGGTCATGCGTGTCTGCTGAGGTGAGCGAGTCTCACCGGTAATTTAGCATTAGTAGGAGTGTGGAATAGTGGAGAAATTATTGGAAGGTAGTAGTTTGTTTTTAGCTTGTATTCAGTTTTCTATAAGGATATATATATATATATATATATATATATATATATATATATATATATATATATATATATATATATATATATATATCCTGCATGTATTTCATTTTTAATTAACACAGAACCTTTAGTTTTGTCATATCTGGTGTTCATTCCTTGGTTACACCAAGGTCTTAAATCTCAACATCGGGAAACAATATCCTACAAGGTATATACAATAAACTTGGTTGAGCAGCCACACTTTGCACGGTTTTACATAGTGATTCAATTTAAACATTATAAACATGTTCTAAAAATTATATAACAGATCAGAGATAAATAATCGTGTGTGTTTTAATGACTTGTGAGTTACCATATTGTATTGTAAATGATATTGAGTTACAGATTAATTTTTAGTCTAAATTAATAAAATTAATGATATAATATCTTCTTCGTCCATATTGTGTCGCAAACCTGCATGCATTCTCTATCATCATTTTGTTGGGTCATGTGCTTGCCGTCGCTCTATGCCGCATGTATGTCCAGTTCAACTCCGTGCAATGCATCACATATGTTGGCAAGGTCATGGTGTGAATATAGTGACTGCAGTCTGCATCCACTACATGGAATGCTTTGAGGACTCGGTGCAAATCCACCACCATGGATTGATCTGGTTTGACACAACTTCTCGGTGCCAAAACAATTGGTACTCACTCGAGATAGGATAAATGATTGTAAAAATGTACAGGATTATAATGAATACGTTATTTGTGAACGAACTGAATATAGTTATAATAAAAAAATTTAAATTATAATAATCTTTTACAATTTTATTATTTTATTAAAAAATAACATAGATATCTAGGAGAAGCAGGAATCTTAGGGATGGAACCAAATTTTGGTATCAAAGTACCATTAAAAATGGATTTCGTATGTTATAATAAAAATCTTAGGGGTGGATTTCATTAAAAATGGATTTTGGTACCGAAGTACCATTCTAGGAGGGGTGAAAGCCTTAAATAACGATTTTTCAATCAACAATGCCCAATATAACGGCGTTGGAAAAAGCTGCCCAAAACAACCAAAAACATACGCATTAGTAGAATGCGAAGATGACCCACGCATACAGTGCATGCGTATCTCTACTCACACATACACCAAATGCGTGTACTAACCTACCTCTTGTTCCTTTTTCTTGAACCTATTCATCAATATGCGCATACATACAATGCGAAATCAAGATACGCATATAATGCTTGCGTGGGTCTTTATTATTATTATTATTATTATTATTATTATTATTATTATTATTATTATTATTATTATTATTATTATTATTATTATTATTATTATTATTATTTTACAAAATTTCTTTAAAATAAATAAAAATTTATCAGATCTAAAACCCAAAATGGAACTGTTGAACCCTAAAAATTAACTATTGAACCCCAAGAGAATAAAGATAAAATTTAAATTAGGGTTTTGGGTCTAGGGTTTAGGACAACTCTAAACCCTAACTTCGTATATGGTTTATTCGTCGTTCTGAATATTTAAAATCCATGGAACTGTTGAACTCCCAAGGTCAACTGTTGAAGAGAATATAGATAAAATTTCTAAATTTCAATTAGAAAATTGAATATTTCTAAACCACAAATGGAATCCGTTGAAATCCAAAAATAAATACTATTTAACCACAAAGGAAATAGAAATAAAAATTTAAAATATTAATTGAAAAAAATAATATATAAAATTTCAATATGCGTATGCTACGCGCATTATGGTAGTGCGTGAATATGGAATATACGCATCATGGATATGCGAATGGGTACACATTGAATTGATGGAAAGAGAAAATGATGTGCAACACGTCATCCACTGCATACGAATTCTATTAATGCATGGTTGTTTGGTTAAATTGGGCAAATCCTGACATTCAGTATTTTGGGCAGTGATGTATTAAAATATTGTTATTTCAATCATTTTCTCTTTTAGGAGTATCAACATATGTATTTGTAATCTTTTTTAATTAAATTGTAATAAAAGAATTATAATTGTAATATGATTTTATTTGTTTTATAAAAACAACATAGAATTTTAGGGGAAATAGGATATTAGGGGTGAATTCAAAATAAGGTGATAACCAAATTTGGTACATAGTACATTAAAAAGGGCTTTTTCTTACTAATAAAAGTTATAGATTGTGCATAACATGTGTACTTTTAAAATGATTTGAAGCTCAAAATTGTTTATTTTATAATAATCTGTTAATTTAAGTTTTAGTAAATTGTTGGGTATGATTAATATATGATGTATGATTTATTTTATGGGAGGCATAAATTAAAAATTACATTATATATAATGCCGTATTATCGAAGTTGTGCATAAGATAGTACTTTTGAGGTGCTTTGAAACTTGAAATTTTTTATTTTATAAAATTTGTTAATTTAAGCATTTGACAGTTTATTTTTCGAGAGACATAAATAATATAATCACATTACAAGTTAGTGATTCAATAAAAATGTTATTCCCTTTTTCCCTCTCATTTCAGGGATGTTAAGAAAATATATAAAATAGTTGAGAAAAGTGAGTAAAGTATTTGGGACAAATCAATATATAATGTATAAAATGATTATAGTGAAGGAAAGTATTGGATAAAATTAATTTTTATGTTATATAATTTTTCTACTTTTGGAATGTAAAGAACTGAAACAGACATCCAAAAATAAAGTGTAATTAATGGATGGGAGGGAGGGAGTACTATTATTTATTTGGATTTTACATGTGTACTGTGAATATTTATCTACATTTTGATAAAAAGTATATCATCATCATTGTCATCCACACTTTCATCCCGTACTTTACCTTCGTCTTGACCATCAACAGGTTCAGAAAAGTCTTTTTCAAATCTCAATATTCTCCTCAATTGCTCCTCAAACTCATCCTCACATCGTGTGAAAAAGGGTTCTTCACATGTATTTCCTCTTGAGTGGGAATCTTAATTCAACATTCAATGGAGGAGTTTTAGTGGCATAGATTTCGACATTTATATTTTTGAAATTAAAGAGTGCATGCATGTTCATCAAATTTACAATTGTTCCTTCCAACTCAAAGAAATTAATAGTCCCATAAACCCTATATTCTAACTTGTAATGTCCCCCTTTTGAAACACATTCCACTAATATCATGTTAATTTCCAACAAACTGATTTTATCTGAATCATAAAAATCTAAATATAGACTTTTTTCAAATTCATCCACATAAAACATCTAATTGTAAATTGCTCTGGACGTTATAAAATCTAAAAATACTAAAAGAATTACAAGCATGCAAGTAAATTACAAACAATAACCCTTATATCAACAAGTTTCAATAGATCCCCTACACAAATATGAAATACAAACATATGAGTATGCAACTAACAATTTGTAAATCGGATCTACATACTTGTTGGTAACAAAATTGAACAATAAGTACAAACACAACTATACTCACGCTTGTACAATAAAATCCTCCAGTCTTTAACACCAAAATTCGATCTTTATGTATGTATGATGAAGTAACTACTAAGACAACAAGTACTTATAAAATATTTAGGGCATTTGTAAGGTTTATACTTGTCCTACGATCACAATCCAAAAAAATAGAGGGAACTAGGGGTTGCTTTTGGGGGGAAATGGAGTGGTAATATACACGCTAATTAAATAAATTTATCAACAACGTTGTACTATAAATTAATTAATGCTGTCATTAGTGGACTGATAGAATGCAATCAAGTGCTTAAAAAATAGTTTAGTTAATAATTTTATAAGTTTTATAAAAGAACCATTTTTGTACAAAAGTAAAATATAGTTCATGCCATATATCAAAATGCAATTTATAAGTCATAATATGTTAAATCATGCTTGTGACTTGACATACGACTATTGGAAAAGGAATTCATAAAGCCTAATGAAAGTCACTCGCATATAGTTAGTTGGAATGAAATTCTGGTTGTGAACATTGACCAAGGGGTTTGTAGCAGTGGAATTGTTGTTAGAAATAATGAAGGGAAGGTGGTGGTGTCTAAAGATAGTTTTTAAGAAATACCTTTCTCTCCTCTTATATATAGCTGAATTAGTGTTCATAATCAAAGAGGGTATTTATATTGTGAAAGACATGAAACTTGGTAAATGCGCAATTCTTTCCGATTGTAGCTTGGCAATGTCTATATTAAATAGACCTCTAGAAGCTAGTGGTGATTTGGATCTCCTTATCATTGATATTAAGTTGAGACGAAGGTCAACAAATGTTGTGGCTCATCTAATAACCAAATATGTAATAAATATGAGATCTGATATCCTTAGTACAGTATTTGGAATGTTCGTGCTATAGAATTAATTGGCAACAGATCTACTGACTCATATGCTTAAGACGAACTCAGATTTTATATATTGAAACGAAAATGCAGATTACAAGGATAGAAAAAGCATAACTACTTACCTAAACAGAATGACTACACACTACTTAAGTAGATAGAAGTGATGTAGATTGATAAACACGAGCCAACTACATAGGCTCCTAAAAACCAACTAACAACCATGACCTAGTCTCACTATGATAAACTAAACACAACAATTTATTTACTACAATAATTTAATTCAAGCTAAAATAATTAAATAGTTCAAATTATATTCCAACAAGCTCCCCCTTAATCTGAACTTGACTTCAATTTCTGCACGCCCAATAGTTCACGCATTCCCTCAAACTTAGCTCTCGACAATGCCTTAGTTAATATATCAACCCTCTACTCGTTGCTGTTGACATGTTTAAGTACTATCTCACCTCGCTCCACACATTCACGTATAAAGTGATAGCGAATATCTATGTGCTTACTCCTTCCATGTAACACTGGGTTTTTGGCTAGATCTATTGCAGATTTGTTGTCGATATAGAGTATAACCGGGCCAGCCTTTATATCAGTTATCTGCCTCAAGAGATTATACAGCCAGATTCCTTGACAAGCAGCAGCTGTGGCTGCCATAAACTCATATTCACAAGATGACAATGCTACACATTTCTGTTTCTGAGACACCCAAGTGATGAGATTTTCACTCAGATAAAAAGCCATGCCTCCTGTAGACTTTCGATCATCTATATTACCAGCTAAGTCACAATCTGAGTATACAGACAACAGGTAGTTTCCATCATTCTTCGTATAGACTAACCCAAAATTCAGAGTTCCATTTACATACCTTAGAATCCGCTTTGCTGCAGCCAGATGCATCGAGGTAGGTCACTCCATAAACATGCTTATTATCCTGACAGCAAAAGCTATATCAGGTCTTGTAAATACAAGATATCTTAGTCCCCCAACAATACTCTTAAACACATTTGGATTAACAGCTTTTCCATGTTCGTCTTTGTCCAATTTCATCATAGGATCCATGGGATACTTCAATGGATTACAACTAGTCATGCCAGCTTTTTCTATCACTTTCCTTGCATATGCAGACTGTTTAAGCTCTATGTATCTATCCCCTTGGTCAACCTCCATGCCCAAGTAGTACGACAGTTTGCCCAAATTGCTCATATCGAACACATTGCTCATTTCTCTCTTGAAAGTTTCTATGTTGGACACACTAGTACCCGTAATCAGAAGATCATCTACGTAGACAGCAACTACCGGAACCTCACTTCCTTCACGCCTCGTGTAAACTACATGTTCATAGGGACAGTTAAAAAAGCCCAAACCCTCCAAAAATTTGTTGAGACGTGCATACCAAGCCCTGGGCGCTTGACGTAAACCATAAAGAGCTTTCATAAGTTTATAGACTTTGTATTCCTGTCCTTTCTTCACGAAACCCTCAGGTTGCACTACGTATACCTCTTCTAGTAACTCCCCATTCAAAAAAGCAGACTTGACATCTAGATGGTGCACCTCCCAGGAATTTCTAGCTGCAAGAGCAATAAATAGTCTCACAGTCTCTAGTGGCGTTACAGGGGCATACACTTCTTCATAATCAACCCCATATTGCTGTACATAACTTTTCGTGACTAGGTGAGCTTTGTGCTTAACAATTTGCCCATCAGCATCCTTTTTGAGCTTAAAGACCCACTTTAAACCTATCGCTTTGTGGCCATGGGGTAGCTCGGTTAACTCCCATGTGTTGTTTCTCTCTATAGAGTCAATCTCTGCCTTCATTGCATCTTGCCACTCGATTTCTTTGGCTGCTTGCTTATAATTGGTGGGCTCATCTACTGCCAACATCATAAGTTCCTCTTCTTCTAACTCGACCTCTGGAACCTCATTATAAATATCATTGAGTAATCTCATTCGTCGTACAGGGCTGACAGTCCATCTGCTTGACTCACTCTCATCACCCCTGTTGCCAGTACTACCAGTTGATGTATTTTCAGTGGCAGAAGCTATTTCTTCAGAGCTCCAAGTTCTCGAGCTCCTAGCAGAATGACTTTGATGTATTGGTGTCATTTCTGAGTTTCCTCCCTCTAAATTTTCTTCCGTTTCAGTGACTTCCAAACCATCTTTTGTCATTTCCAACAAAGTAAAGCTGCTCTGTGTACTTTCAACATTTTGAGACTGCAATTTCCATGGCCAACTCTTAGATTCCTTGAATACCACATCACGACTCACAAGAACAGAGTTGTCCTTTGGATCACACAAATGATGTGCTTTTGTTCCTGGTTCACTTCCAAGATAAACCACAGCTCTACTGTGATCGTCCAATTTCTTCGTATGTATTCCTGGCACTTTCATATATGCAATACATCCAAATACTTTTATATGACAAAGGTTTGGTTTCTTACCTTTGTAAGCTTCGTAAGGTGTTTTTCCTGTGAGTACTCGTGTGGGTAGCATGTTCAGAATTTAAACAGAGTGTCTTATTGCTTCTCCCCAGAACAACGAAGGTAGTTCCATTCCTTTTAAAAAACTCCATGTCATAGCCACCACTGTTCTATTCCTCAGTTCCACCACTCCGTTTTGCTGTGGTGAATATGGAGCCGTATAGTGCCTCCTAATCCCAGTTTCTTCACAGTAATTCTTGAAATTGTTGGAGCAAAACTCTCCTCCACGATCAGTACGAAATACTTTTATCCTTGATTTTCCATTCTTGACTAACTTTCTGAACTTCTGAAACATTTCAAATGCTTCATTTTTTGTTTTCAGTAAGTACACCCACATATAGCGACTGCAATCATCTACCAGTAGGAAAAAGTATTTGTTCCCGACTGGAGTTGGTGGAGAAAATGGTCCGCAAATGTCTCCATGTATCAGTTCTAGGACTATTTTTGCACTGAAATCCGCCTGAGATGGGAAAGGCATTCTGGTTTGTTTAGACATCAAACAACCTTCACACACTTGCTTTGGTTGAGTTAGTTTTGGCACACCATAAGCCATTTCTTCCCTGGACATGAGTGTTAAAGCAAAGAAGTTTACGTGACCAAGGCGAGAATGCCAAAGCCAGGAATCTTCCTCTGTTTTTGTTAATAAGCACTCTAATTTAATCTTTTCAATAACCACATTGTAAAGCATGTTTGATGCACATTTCACTTTCATCAACAACCTTCCTTGGGTATCACGAATCCAAAAGAAATCTCCCTGCAAAACAACCTTATTTCCTTCCTCGGATAGCTGCCCTAAACTGATGATATTATTACACAGAGATGGAATATAGTACACCTCTTTTAGATGTTGTATTTCACCATTCTTATAATGCAGAGGTATAGTGCCTTTACCTTTGATTGTTACTGCAGAGCCATCTCCAAATCGCACTTCCCCAGTTACGCTTTCATCCAAAGTAGCAAACTTTGTCCGTTGCCCCGTCATATGATTGCTTGCTCCATTGTCAAGGTTAAATATTCGTGTCTCCACTCCTACCTCCATATGACTTCGGTTTTGGTACCACAATCTCCTCATTTAGTAAGATCAATCCTTTCTCCTTCACGGTTTTCTCACATTCAGCTAACAACACTGTAGGCTCATCTCTGTCATAATCAATCTTGGTCAAATTCACCTCTGCTTTCTGTTCCCTTTCTCGCTTTGCTTTGCAACAATCATCTGCATAATGTCCAAATGATTGACAATTATAGCATCTAACATGACTTTTATCACGTCCCCATCATCCTCTTAAGTTTGAAGACCCATCTCCAATTCCTTTACCAGATCGGTTTCGCCATTCCTCCTTTGTAAAGAAGAGTTTCCCTTCACTCCTTTCTCTCTTCAACCACTCCTCCTCTATTAACAACAGTTGATCTCCAGTAGTGTCTGAATGTCCCTTTAATCTTTCTTCATGGGCTTTAAGTGACCCAATCGCTTCTTCCACTATCATCGTCTCTAGATTTCCAAAT
Source organism: Saposhnikovia divaricata (assembly GCA_036435485.1). NCBI lineage: Eukaryota > Viridiplantae > Streptophyta > Magnoliopsida > Apiales > Apiaceae > Saposhnikovia > Saposhnikovia divaricata. The sequence goes on from CM071598.1 coordinate 68,125,345, forward strand.
TGTTCAATAGTATAAGTAATTTGGAGGAACTTGGATGGAAATGCACGAAGCAGTTTCTTTACTAGATAGCTTTCGCTCAATCTCTCACCCAATGCATGAATATTTGACACCAATCCACTCATTTTCATGTAGAAATCGTCGAGATTGTCACTGTCCTTCATATGCATTGCCTCAAACTTTGCTTTCAATCTTTGAACTTTGGCTGTCTTCACCTTTTCTGCACCTTGGCTCAGTGCTTTAATCGCATCCCAAGCCTCTTTTGTGGTTTTCTTCTCCGTCAACGATAATAACACATCTTCTGGGATCCCTTGGTAGATCATAGCTAGTGCTATCTTGTCCGTCTTCCCCTCAATCATGACTTTTGGATCAGTGGGCTCCATCGGTTCCCATACCCCATGTGCCTGCATAAAGACCTTCATCTTCTTAGCCCAAGCAGTATAATTCTCCCTTGTCAGTGCTGGATAACTCAATCCGACAGACCCTCCCCTCAGTTTGTTCACATCCATCTTTCTCGCCTCTTGCCACACCCGAGACTGCATGTTAACGCTTTAAGATCTGATACCAAATTGTAGAATTAATTGGCAACAGATCTACTAACTCGTATGCTTGAGACGGACTCAGATTTTATGTATTGAAAGGAAAATACAGGTTACAAGGATAGAAAAAGCATAACTACTTACCTAAACAGAATGACTACACACTACTTAAGTAGATAGCAGTGATGTAGATTGATAAGCACGAGCCAACTACATAGGCTCCTAAAAACCAGCTAACAACCATGACCTAGTCTCACTGTGATAAACTAAACACAGCAATTTATTTACTACAATAATTTAATTCAAACTAAAATAATTAAATAGTTCAGATTATATTCCAACACGTGCATGTGCAGGTCAAGCACTCCGCAAAGATATATTGTTTTGTTAATGAATTTTAGTTTTTTAAAAAAAGAAAAACAATATATGCATGTACACGATAAGTTAAAGCTTGTCTTAAGAGAGATAGGGAGACAGAGACGGATGCTAAAAGGGTGAGAGAGAGACTGAAAACTAGTAACATCTTTCGTTTGATTAGTTGCTTTTTTCACCATTGCTTGTCCTACTTGTTTCTCGTTTCCAGAAAGGTAACTGATTTATTGCTTATTTATTTATGTTGTTTTTGTAAATTTTACACCGAGATTCTGGGTTTATGTGCGTGTGTTTTTTACTCTAATCTATCACGCTCCTTCATAAATATCTTATTATCTGAGCTTTGTTTATGAAAAAAGATGTGTTTACTTTGTTTTCCTTATGTTAACTTTCTTTGTTTTTAAATTCCATGTGATGGATTGGATATGTATATGAATTTTGCATGGCCTTTATTTTATTTCCTTTTAACCATTGCCAATAAACTTTTTTAGTTATTGTTTAGATTTTGTAGATAAAAGCATTTGTCGGCTGTAATGAAAACTGTGTTGGTGGTGATTGACCCTCAAATTCTCAAGGTATAGGATGAACTTTGATTTATATATATGTTTCCCGGTGTATGTTATTATTATTGTAATAACCCTAATTTTCGGATTCGAGAAATTTTTTTTCTTAGATGAATAGTGTTTTTTTTATGGATGAATAGTGATTTTGAGGACCAAGAAATTTTTCATGTCACCTATGTATGAGACTTGGTATGGATATTTCGAAGTCATATTAGTGATCCACGGAGTAAATAAGTGTATGTAAAGATGATCGGAATTTAGAAATTCCAAACAGTGAATTGTATATTATTATATTCAAGAAATGAGATATTAAATTTGAGGATTTAATATTTTAGAATTTTATTTGATTTTAGAATTTAGAACGAAAACCACTGAGACAGTGAAACGAGCGTTCTAGAAACCGCTGAAACTTTACAACGAGATTAAAAGATAAAGCGAACGAATTATGGAATTTGGATTGAGTTCATTACAAGATGAAATATCCTACATGATCATCAAGAGAATTATATCAACTAGATTGGATGATTTAATCAAAGATTAAATCAAGAGCAATTAGGAAATTAAGTGATTTAAATCACTTAAATCAAACAAGAAACAAAACAATTAGTAAGCTTGTCCAATACTCCTTGCACAAACCCCAAGGTGTTAAGCTCAGCCATACACCTCTAATAATATCTAGATATCACATTATTTGTCACTTGACCTTTCAAGTAACCAAGAAGCAAGGAAAACTCTCCATCTCTCCCCATTCTGTGCAACTGCCCAGCAGAACACTCTCAAGAAGAAAATTCATATCTCCATTTATATCCATGATAAAGTCACCAAATGTTTACCACAGCCTCTCCACTCCATGGGCAATATTCGCTCAAATTTTCATAGCAATCCAATTAGTATAGCCTAGGCAAATCACCTCCCCAAGTTGAAGAAGCAAACTGCCCAGAATTCGTAACAGCTTCTGTACTGATTTTCAAACGGCCATGTCTCCTTCATTACTCAATGAAATTTTGTGTTCTTTAGCTTTTTGGAAAGCTGTTAAGATCCTCTACAACTCTCCTTTAGAAGTCTTGATCAGAAAACCTCGGTAAGGCCCTCGTTTTTCATGGTCTTTCAACTGGGTTATAGAAACTCCGAAAAACTCTAATTATATTCTTGATGATTCTTGTTAGTTTAAGGTTGTTAAAGCTATACAAGGACTAGATCAAGCTTAGCAAGGCTATCACACTCTCCAAGGAAGGTATACCACTTGAAACCCTTGGTTGAATCTTAATTTTTATGTATGTTCTTGGTGGTTTTGAGATTAGTTATGAATATGGTGTATTATAAGCATGATTATGTAGTTAGTATTAGTGGATCTAAGTGATATGATGATTATGATAGTAAAGTGAGATGTTTTTGGACTGATTGAAATGTGTGTATGCCCGGTGTGGCTTGGTTGATGTTTGATCGTGATTTAAAAATTTGGAAACGTCCGATTTATAGCCGTCGTAATTCTCGATATTCGTTACACCTTGAAACTCGTGCATAGCAGTAGCTATAATTCACTGATCTGGTTAAGGATATAACATACCCTTGTAGATCTCGAGTCGTAGATCATTTTGGGAAAAGAATCGAATCAAACGGACTTACGGTTTAGGATTTATGGCTGATTTACTAAAAGTAGTTCGAAACCGTAAGTACGAGTTCGTAACTGCAATTGAGCCTCCTTAACATGAATAATTTGGTTGTGAATCTTAGTAATTAAATAATAGAGATCATAAGGAAGGTGTGGGAGAAAACCTCGTGTCAAACGGATCGTTGTTCAATTTTATAAAAATGTTTGAATCGGAGTTAAGCGCGAACGAACCCTTAAAACTACACTTGGTTATAACATTGGTGAATCACTTAGAAAACGGGCGATAAAATTGGAGGTATAATCTTGATTCGTAAATGACCGATATTAGGACTTATACGACCTAAGAACGTACCAAGTGTAAGTATGATGATATGCCTAATAACGAACGAGTGTCGGGTCATAAAGGTGATAATAAGAGTTACACAAAAAGGGGTATGACGAGATAACTCAAAAACGTGTTTCGACTAAGTTAAGTATATATGCTTAGCCTTTGTAAAAGTGTTAAGTGATTAATCTCGGATACTTGATTGTCTATAGATCACCGAGCTGAACCAGGACACACTACCCCTACAGGATTACCAGGCAAGTTTCCAATACTTTGGAACTGTTGTTGTGATAATATATATCTGTTGTTTTCTGATACATATGCCATAGTATGCATGCCTACTTTCAAGTCTATTGCAATACTTGTTCCCTGAATTATTGTTGGCTTATAAGCTAGATAGAGAATATATCGGTTATAAGCCGGATATTGCTAAGACCCTTAAGTGAAGGGCATTTGAATCTCATTCTTCGAATATAGACCGGGAGTTAGTATTTCTTGATATATTGAGATTATTTTCCAAGAAAAATATTTAAGTAAATATTTTCCATTAATTATCTGATGAATATTATTTGAATATTCCTTTGAGATTATTATGAATATTATTTTGAATATTCATTCATACTTTATTTATTTTATAAATAATAATTTGAATATTCATTCGAGATTATTTACCTATTAAATATTATTTCTAAATTCCTTGTTAGTTTTATTCATTTAATAAATATTCTTTTAAATATTCACTTGAACTTTATTCGTTCAATGAATATATTCCTCAATATTCGTTTAAAGTCCATTCAATTATCGAATATTATTTCGAGTATTCATTTGGAATATTATTTCAAATATTCATTTGATCATTGAATATTATTTCGAATATTCATTTGGTAATTATTTCTTCAATAAGTATTATTAATTCGAATATTCACTATTTGTTCAGTGAATATTATTTCGAATATTCATTCGAGATTTAATTATTTAATAAGTATTATTAATTTGAATATTCACTATTTATTTAGTGAATATTATTTCGAATATTCATTCGAGTCTTATTTATTCGATAAGTATTATAAATTCAAATATTCATTAATTATTTAATGAATATCATTTGTGAATATTTATTCAGGGATTATTCCAAGCAATATTCTTTAAATATTTATGACTTAATAAATATTCTTTGGAATATTTATTCAATTCTTCTAACTCGTTTCAAAAATGATTTACTTCATTCAAAGATTATCTTCGACCTTCGAATATTTTGTAAATTATTTCGGAGTCTTATTATTAATACTATTATCAAGATAGGTTCTCATAATTTCATTCTTCATTCAAATCTAACTTTCAAATTATAAGGGAACCTTACTTGAGAAATGTTATTTATCTTGTTGACTTCCCGGTCATAAATCCTTTGAAATTATTCTTGTCACTCGCAACTTGGTTGCTAAGTGCTTATTGAATCTTGTGTACCTTCTCATCATTCGAGGGGTAATATTGTTGGAACAAGTTGATATCTATTAACAAGCAGCAGCTTGGGAAGTATTGGTGAATTTTCCTTTCCAACTAGATACGACTACTTTGTGGAATCTTATCAACAAGTATCATACTTGGGGAAAGGGGGAGGATCTTTATGTTTCAAAGTTACGAATGTTATTCAAACTAGGAGTCGTGTAAGAGGCCGAGTAGCGCCGGTCCATCCCATTGGCCCAACCGTTGGCCGGGGAGATCTAGCAGGGCGGTAGACAAGTAAATCCGTCAGTTCTTCCTTCTACCGGTAGTAAAACTAATTTGAGCTGTACAATCTGCGACTGATCATCGTAAGGATTGGAACAGCGGGCGCGGTGAATACTCCAATATTAGTTCATCATTCAAAGTTGGAAATGTTCTGCAGCATCATCGGTGTTAGCAGGGTGAAAAAGTGTTAAAACTGGAACTGCAATATTTTTCCTACAAGTTCCTCTTTTATGATAAATGATGATATCTTGCTTATCTTTGGCATTTGATATTTTCACAGGATATATGTTTTGAGTTACCTTGTAACTTCATCATTTACATTATACTGGCACTATCTTTGTAAATGCATGGCATATGGCTTCAACGATATTGTTAACTTGTTATATATATATTATTGTTCAGTCATATATTACTTTTGGTGGGCTATTGCTCACCCTTGCTTTATGTATTATATCACAACAACAGCTAGATCAGATGGCCCGCACAAGGCACATTCAGCGTAAGCAGGTGTCAGCCGTCAGAGGATTATCGCTGAGGTTATAACTACCATTGCTAAAAAGGAAGCTATTGGTAGGCTAGTTGTTAGCCTTTAAATATCAAAGGTATTTATTATATGACATAAAAAAATGGATGGCAAAGAGTATGTAATGGTTAAATTGTAAATCTTTTGGGTTGTAAGATCTCAATCTTGTTCTGTAATTGATATGGATGTATACAACGCCAGAGACAGTTTTACTAAGCCTATGTCTGTGCAACATGACCTAACAGAATGATGATTTTACCTTGACTTGTTGCTTTATTTGCTGGTGCTAGAAAGCAGTTCATTATGACTTCTGTCAATAGGGCAGCGAAATAGAAATGATAGATGCAGGTGATCTGGACTTAGATGGGGGTGACAAGAAAAATTCCCTTGATATAATTGGGTACATGGATGATCTTTATGAATACTACAGAAATGTAGAGGTTATCATCTCTTAAGGAACAAGTGGCACTTTCCCCTCTTATAGTTGTTCTTTCAAGTTACTAGAGTTTAAGAAATTAAGTCCTGTACATAATAGTTTTTTGTATTTTCACTCTCTACTTGACTTACCAAATTTTTGTTTGAGCATGTCGTATCTACTTGACTTACCAAATTTTTGTTTGAGCATGTCATATCGATTAAGATGATTATAAATGCTCTCTAATGTGACTGTCTATTCTATAGACCAATTAATTACTTTGGATCAAATGCAAGCTAAATGCTGTAATATGCTTAACTCTATTCCTAATGTTTTCTGTGTGACACCAAACGACATGGCAAGTCAACAATCTGATATCAATGGAAAAATGAGAGGGATTCTCGTTGACTGGTTAGTTGAGGTCAGTATTAAAGTGAAAGTTTACAATGTTAAGTAATACGCAGCAAACATTATTAACACTTCGATGGAATGATCAGGTCCATTACAAGTTTGAGCTGAGGTCGGAGACCATTTATTTGACTGTCAATCTGATCGAAAGGTTCTTAGCTATCCAACCCGTGATAAGGAAAAAACTTTAGCTTGTTGCAGTCACAACCATGCTTCTTGTAAGAATATATAAATAAGTATGGTCACCCATTGTCGAAGATCTAAACCTGATTGTTGACAAAGCTTACACAAGAAATGAGGTTCTTCAAATGGTAATATCCAAAACATATTTTCCTTTGCCTTCTGTTGTCATCCGAGTTTAATTACTAATCATTTTTAGATATTCTAACTTCCTACTGACAGGAAACTTTGGTGATTAACAAGCTTGAGTTTAACCATAGCTCTCAATTCCAACGGTGCATGTGTTTGTGAAGAGGTTCCTGAAAGCTGCTCAATCTGACAATAAGATTAATTTGCCCTTGATTTTACTACGACATATTATTGCAGGATCGACGTAATATTTGCTTATTATAGAATACAAAAAATAATTATTTTTTCTGTGAACTTATTAGTCCTTGATCTTGAACCATATGGAGCTTCTTGCATTTTACAAAATCGATCTTTGCTTGGTGGAGTATGAAATGCTCAAGTTTCCACCATCGATGTTAGTGGTTGCGCTCTTTTAACTACTTAGTCTACTCTTGGAAAGGCGCGCAGCTCAATGAAGCATGATAGTAGATCAAATATTATGTAAATATGTATCTAGGTTAAGTTTCCTTAATTGCCCTTAATTGTATATATTTCAGGATCCTAGATAATTATAGATTCTTTTTCTAGCAAATCTGATACTTCTCATGTTTTAGTTGGAAACGGTTTTTATATTTCTGTACAGGGCTCAGGGATAGCACAATTATCTCCAACTCACGCTCATCTTACTCTCTCAAAATAATTAAAAATTTAGTGTCATTTCGTCAATTTACTTGTGATAATTATGTTTCCATAGAATTTGACCCTTTTGGTTTCTCTGTGAAGGATCTACAACGGAGGGCGTAGTCATGATATGCGATAGTTCGGGGAACCTCTTTCAAGTTACCAACACCTCCACTCACAACTCTCCAGTTTCTCTCGTCACCCTCACTCCTCAAATCTGGCATCATCGCTTGGGTAGGGGATCATATTTTTAGCTTTCTTAAGAAAAAAAAAATCTATTTCTTGTAATAAGGAGTCAACCTCCAATTTATGCTTAACATGTGAGATTGCAAAGCATAAACGTTTGCCGTTTCATTTGTCAACTTCTCTAACTTTCTTACCATTTGATATTATGCATAGTGATTTATGGACATCTCCAATTTGAGTGGTCATGGTCATCGTTATTATCTTGTTCTACTTGATGATTATTCACATTTTGTTTGGGTGAATCCAATTATATATAAATCCGAGGCCTATTCAAAATTTATTCAATTCCATAATATGATCAAAACTCAATTTCAACGAGACATTAAAACTTTTCAGTGTGATAGGGGTCGAGAATTTGATAATGCATCGTTTCATACCTTTTGTGTTAATAATGGGATTCAATTTCGCTTTTCTCGTCCTCATATTTCCTCTTATACTTGAGAGATTTATGATTCCTCCTTCTCCAGCAGCACCTATGCAACCCACACCAGCGGTTGTTGCACCCACCATTACGCATTCACATACTACTTTATACCCTCTTGTCTATTCTCATCAAAAGTACACTAGCACAATAGCCCCAACCTATCTACATCTACTGCTTCACATACTCCCTCACCATCTACGGCTTCTCAACAACCTTCTTCTCATCCTTTCACACCGTCTACGTCTCCTCAACAACCTTCTAATATTCATACTTCATCTTTTCCCCCACCATGTCATACAATGACCACTAGATCTAAAGTCGGTATCAGCAAGCCCAGTCCCAAATACAATCTTCATACTCAATCCTTACGCCCTTCTTCCCTACCAAGGTTTCAATTAATTGCTATGCAACCCTTGGAAAGCGGCAATGCATGAAGAGTAAGATGCATTGATAAAAAATGATACATGGGTTCTAGCTGATCGTCCTCCAGATGTTAATGTGGTACGTTGTATGTGGCTTTTTAAACAGAATCTGCTGCTTATGGAATCAATTTACTTATGGTCAGAACATGAATCAAACAAACAAATCATCCATGCGTACAACCCTACCAACACAAAAACCATCTGGCCATTGCCATCTCCGACGAATCGCCTCCGGCCTCAACCACCCAGTCACAACTTCGACCAACACCAAACTCTCCGAAAATTTAAATCCAACCTCTACAGCCCCCAACATACAACCCTATCAACCCAGAAATTTCAAAATCGATCATATATCTCAAAAAATCGAACAAATCCGAATCTTACCTTGAAATTTTTCATCTCAAAATTGATTGATTCATATATGTATAGATAGAGCTTGATTTATAGAACACATCTATATATAAATCACTAATTTTGGATGGATAGATTAAAAGATATAAATTTTAGAAAATTATATGTATATGTATATGTGTGTAATGAGAGAGAGGGGGAGGGAGCGAAAGGAGGGGGAGGCGACGTACAGGGGATGGATCAGAATAGGGGGTGGGGGTGGGTTATTTGTGGTTGTACATATTATATATGTATGTATATTAAATGAATGGCTAGGATTCATTTTCTTTTTAAGGGTTCAGATTGATTGACTCATCAATCCATGTGACAATAAATGGACAATGAGGGAGAGCCACGTAGACGATGACTGAGAAATTAAATTATAATGACAGCACGACTAAACTCGACCGAATATGGTCGAATTTAAGATTAAATTTGACCAATTATGGTCGAAATTAGGAGCTCGGCTAAATTCGACCGAATTCGATCGAATTGAATATTTGGTCGAAATTCAGTTGAATTTATTATTTTAAAAAATTAATAAAAATAGGAATAAATTCCAAAAAAATTAAATAAAATAGAAAAAAACCAAATTTTTATTCAGAATTTATAATCATCCACGTAGTCATACAACAATTTTATGTTCAAAAATAGGCATTTTTCCTATTTTTATTTAATTTTTAAATTTATTTTACAAACTAGTTAAAAATTGGGAAAAAATAAAAAAAATGGTAAAATAAGTGAAAGTAGGGTAACATTCATCACACAAATAGTGAGTATGACTACTTTGGTGTCTATGAATTTAAGTTCAAAAATAGGCATTTTTCTTTTTTTATTTAATTTATTTATTTATTTTATAAAATAGTTAAAAATTGGGAAAAAATAAAAAAAAATGGAAAATTAGTGAAAGTAGGGTAACATTGATCACACAAATAGTGAGTATGACTAATATGGTGTGTATGAATTTATGTTCAAAACTTTGCCTTTTTCCTATTTTAATTAATTTTTAAATTAATTTTACAAACTAGTTAAAAATGGGGAAAAAATAAAAAAATGGAAAATTAGTTCATTTTTTTATGAAATTTTGGAAATTACATTAAAAAGGATGGATCAAGGCCTCCGTACGGTTGGTTCATCGAGAAATAGTTTTAAAAAAATTGAAACACTAAACCCTGACGAAACCCTGTTTAGGGGTTCTAGTCAACGTACAAGTTGACCGTTAAATTACAAAACCAAATTAATTTATTTATTTTTGAAATTTTGGAAATAAAATTAAAAAGGATGGATCTTGACCTCCATATGTTTGGGTCTTCAAGAAATATTTTGGAAAAAATCGAAACACCAAACTCTGACGAAACCCTGTTTAGGGGTTCTAGTCAACGTACTAGTTGACCGTGAAATTACCAAACCAAATTAATTTATTTTTTTCTGAAATTTTGGAAATAACATTAAAAAGGATGAATCTTGACCACCGTACGGTTGGGTCATCGAGAAATATTTTTAAAAAAATGAAACACTAAACCCTGACGAAACCCTATTTAGGGGTTCTAGTCAATGTACTAGTTGATCGTTAAATTACCAAACCAAATTAATTTATTTTTTTCTGGAATTTTGGAAATAACATTAAAAATGATGGATCTTGACCTCCGTGCATTTGGGTCTTCGAGAAATATTTTTAAAAAAATCGAAACACCAAACCCTGGTCAACGTACTAGTTGACCGTTAAATTACCAAATCAAATTAATTTATTTTTTTTGAAATTTTGGAAATAACATTAAAAAGGATGGATCTTGACCTCCATACATTTAGGTCTTTGAGAAATATTTTTAAAAAAATCGAAACATCAAACCCTAACGAAACCCTATTTAGGGGTTCAGTCAACGTACTAGTTGACTGTTAACTTACCAAACCAAATTAAAAAAAAAATTTCTAAAATTTTGGCAATAACATTTAAAATGATGGATCTTGACCTCCGTATGTTTGGGTCGTTGAGAAATATTTTTAAAAAAATCGAAACACTAAACCCTGACGAAACCGTGTTACGGATTCTAGTAAAAGTACTTGTTGACCGTTAAATTTTTCCCCTCATTATTATTTTCTAATTTTTTTATTGAATGTAATATGTCTTCCGGATACTCTTAAATTTTTTTTATATTTTTTTACGACTAGTTAGATATTTTTTAGAAAAATTTGAAAGTATCTAATGAGTAAAAATTCAACATTCTCTTATCATCTGAATATAAATATTTTTTATGATTTTTAAAAACATTTAAATATTTAATAATTGTTTCTTCAATTACTGAAAATAATAAATTCAACCGAATTTTGTCAAATTTATTACATTCGACCAAATTTGGTCAAACTTGCTCTTTATTTTTAAAAAAAAAAAATTAGGTTACATACAATATGTCTTTCCATAACCCTCATAATTTTTTTGTATTTTTTCAAACTAATTAAATGCTTATTTCATTTATTTAGACAATCTATTAAATAAAAATTCAACTTTCTCCTATCATGAACATTTTTTACACACAAATTAAATTTATACATATGAATAATGTTAACCTTTTATTTATAAATATTTTTTCATGATGTGTACAAATTTTTAAATATTTAATTATATTTTTTCAACTTTTGAAAATAATAAATTCAACCAAATTTGGTCACATTTATTAAATTCGACCAAATTTGGTCAAATTTAATGTGGGTAAATTCGACCATTTTTGGTCAAATTTAATATTTGACCGAATTCGATCACATTTATAAATTCGACCAAATTTCGCCCACATCTGAAAAAAAATTTAGGCGGCAATTTTCCCGCTCCCCACTAAATTCGATCACATTCAATCGAATTTAGCAAGTCCCAAAATATTATGGGCGGGACTTTTTCCCCCTTTTTTTAGCGGGTACTAAATTCGATCGAACAAAAATAACGGTCGAATTTAGTAGCTACTAAATCCAACCGAAAAGAAAATCGGTCAAATTTAGTACACTAAATTCGACCAACTAAATTCGACAGACACTAAATTCGACCGCAAATGTGACCGAATACGGTCGAATTTAGTACTAAATTCGACCAAATAAATTCGACCGCTGCTAAATTCAGCCGTTTTCGGTCACATTTAGCCGGGTCAAATTTGGTCGACCGAATATGGTCGAATTTAGCCGCGGTCGAATTTATTTGATCACATTTAGCCTTGTTTTCTTGTATTGATTAGTGTTGTGTACCTCTCCCCTAATCCAGTACAACATCAGCGTACTAAACATGTGGAGATGGATATACATTTTGTTCGTGAAAAAGTCGCCATTGGTCAGGTTCGTGTTGTGCATGTGCCGTCTTCCTCTCAATATGCCGACATTTCCACTAAAGGCCTTCCTGCCTCTCTATTCTCTGAATTCCGGTCTAGTCTCAATGTTCGCAAGCCTCTCCTTTCGACTGCGGGGGTGTGACAGTAGAGGAAATATTATATATATCTAGGTTAAGTTTCCTTAATTGTCCTTAATTGTATATATTTCAGGATCCTAGATAATTATATATTGATTTTGTAAGATACAACACTATATATATTGAATGGAATACAATCCCCAGGACAGGGACTTTTCTAAACTATAGCAGAGCAAGAAGAGGGAAAGACAAACTAACTACAAGTATGAGGAAATGATGCAGGTAGTTTTAAAATTCGAGTAACTTGCAAAGTGGTGGCTGCACTTTACCCGTTTTAGCAATTTGGTGGCCGGAGTTTCAGATTGATAATATAGTGGCCTTACATTATTTTTGTTCTTCAAAAAGGTGGCTAAGGGCCATTATTTTGAGAATTTTTTCTCACAAAAAAGTGGATAAGGGCCAATTTTTCGAAAAATAAAAGCAATGTGTAGTCACCATATTATAAATTTGAAATTTCGGCCATCAAAGTGCAAAATGAGGTGAAATTTTTGGCCACAAGTCTATACTTTACTCTTAAAATTATTCTCTTCCTTTGTACTTCAAGTTCAAGAATAAGTAATTTTTTTTTTGTTTCTTACTTTGTAGGGAATGCTCGAAGCTGATGGTTGAATTTCATCACAACGCGGCCACAGGGAGACTAACCGCTGTTTACAGGAAGTACAACACAGGTAAATAAGGATTTGCTGCAAGAATAGAACCTGCCCATTTTCTGCTGAATTTCTGATTTTAAATAGTGACTCAATTTTCACTGGGTTTGCATGGTTTTAATTTGCAGAGCCAGCTGCCTTTTGAGATAATGATATGTTTCCCGTGATGTTTTTGATAATTTGAGGTATTCTCAAATATGACTCGATTCAGTTTAACGGTCCTGTTCCGGAAACATAGTAAACACTTCGGTGGAATGAACAGGTCCATCACAAGTTTGAGTTGAGGCCGGAGACCCTATATTTGACTGTCGATCTGATCGATAGGTTCTTAGGTATCCAACCGGTGATAAGAAAAAACATCAGCCATGCTTTTTGCAAGAAAATATATATGAAGAATTCTGCGCACCCTTTGCTGAAGATCTCATCCTGACATCTGATGAAGCTTACACCAGAAATGAGGTTCTTCAAATGGTAAAATCTAATTAAAACATGTTTTCTTTTGCCATTATATAATTTCTGTTGTCATCCGAGTGTAGTTCCTAATCATCTTTAGATATTCTGACTTCCAGCCGACAGGAAACTTTGATGATTAACAAGCTTGAGTTTGATCTCTAAGGTTCAACTGTCTATGTGTTTGTGAAGAGGTTCCCAAATTACAACTCTAATATTACTAACCGCTGTTTACAGGAAGTACAACATTCCAACAATTTGAACCTGCCCATTTACAGGAAGTACAACGCAGCTAAATATGGATTTGCCGCAAGAATAGAAGCTGCCCATTTTCTGCAGGATTCCTGATTTTAAATAGTGACTCAATTTGATTAGGTTTGCATGGTCTATTTGCAGAGCCAGCGGTCTCTAGCTGCCTTTTGAGATAATGATATGTTTGAAGAGCCAGTGGTCTAGCTTCCTTTCGAAATATTGATATGTTTTCCGTTAAGTTTTTGATAATTTGAAGTATTCCTAAATATTGACTTGATTCAAATTAACTGTTCTGTTTGGGAAACAATTTCCTATGAGGTTTATAAATAAACTAGGTTAAGCAGCCGCTTTGCGCGTTTTATATAATGATTCAATCTAAACAGTATAAACATATTCCAAAAATTATATATATAAGAGAGCAGTGATAAATAATCGTGTCTGTAATGACGACATGGGAATTACCATAGTGGAAATGATAATGATCGAGCTACAAATTAATCCTTAGTTTGAACCAAAAAAATTTAAATATAGGATCTTCTTCGCCCATATTTTGTCACATTAATACATGCGCTTTCCATCATCGTTTGGCTGTGAGACTATCGTTAATACTACTTAGCCACCACATGCATTCTCTATCACCGTTTGACTCTGACCATCGTTGATACATTACTACGTACTGTGCATTATTGCTACTTATATATTTGTAATTGTCTTGTGTTAACTTTCTTCATACAGTCCAGCTACACCACCTGCCAGTCTTAGACAAATTGACAAAATTTAGGTGGAAGGTGGCTGGTGGCTGTCTATTTTAAATGCCTAATGTGACTTTTAGGAGTACTTAATAAGATTGGGAAGAAATATTAAGATTAAGGGTAAACAAAACTCTCTTATGAGAGTCGACTAAAGTAGTAGCTGAAAACACACAAGAAACAAGACACCACAATGTACTTCTGGAAAACCACTCTATATTTTTATTCCCAAATATGTTTCTCACCAGTTCATATGTATTACAATGCAAAGAAACAATCTATTTATAGTCATAAAAGAAAACAACTCCTGGCCTTTCACCTACAGAGTAAAACTCTTGGCCTTTCATATTTTAGTAACTTCTAATTTTAAGACCCTCTTAAAATAACATTTAAAGTTTATTCAACAAAACTCCCCCATAAACTTAAATGCTTCTTCCATCTGTCATGCCAATCATCTTTTTGTATTTGTCGAGAAGTATTTTCGGTAACGATTTTGTGAAAATATCCGCAACCTGATCCTGACTTGGTACATGCACCAATTCCACACTTCCTTTGTTCACATGATCACGAATAAAATGAAAACGAACGTCAATATGTTTGCTTCTTTCATGGTTTACAGGGTTCTTTGCCAACTCAATAGCTGATTTGTTGTCAACTCGAATCACAGTAGCACCTTGTTGCTTTAGCTCCATCTTGCTTAACAAATTTCTAAGCCATATTGCATGACAAACACACCACGATGCTGCCACATATTCAGCTTCACACGTCGAAAGTGTTACGATAGGTTGCTTCTTTGAAGTCCAAGTAAAAGCTGTATTGCCCAGGAAAAATACATACCCTGAAGTACTTTTTCGATCGTCTATGTCTCCACACCAATCGCTGTCAGAGAAACCAATTAACTTGTTATTTTCTGCTTTCGAGTAAAACAACCCGAGTGACACTGTCCCTTGGATGTACCTTAGGACTCGTTTCAGCGCCTTCCAGTGTGAACTGACGGGCTCCTCCATGAATCGACTTAAGATGCCGACACTCAATGAAAGGTCTGGCCTGGTGCAAGTGAGATAGCGAAGGCTCCCTATTAGACTTCGATATATACTCGCATCAACACGTTTTCCTCCATCAAACTTTGAAAGTTTTACACCTGGTTCCATTGGCGTTGACACTGGGTTACATTTTGCCATCTTGCATTTTTCCAAAATTCCTTTTGCATATGTCTCCTGTGATACAAAAATACCTGTCTCTCCTTGTCTAACCTCCAACCCAAGAAAAAACTTCATCAAACCCAAATCTGTCATCTCAAATTCCCATGTCATCGCACCCTTAAACTCTTCTATCATCTCATTGTTGTTACCCATGAAAATAAGGTCATCAACATAAAGAGCAACAAACATTATATCACCTCCACTCTTCTTTGTATAAAGGGCATGTTCATAGGGACACTGCTTAAACCCGTTTTTCTTAAAATATGCATCAATACGAGTATTCCAAGCCCGTGGCGATTGCTTCAAACCGTAGAGTGCCTTTTTCAATTTTAGTACCTTATTTTCTTCTCCGATTTTTATGTACCCGGGCGGTTGTTCTATGTAGACTTCCTCTTCAAGTAGACCATTCAAAAATGCCGATTTGACATCCATCTGAAATATCGGCCATTTGAATTGAGCTGCTATGGAAATTAGCAATCGAATTGTCTCCATTCTTACAACAGGAGCGAACACTTCATCGTAGTCAATTCCTGCCTTTTGCTTGTATCCCTTCGCAACAAGTCGCGCCTTGTACCGCTCTACCTCACCTTGAGCATTCAGTCTTTTCTTGAACACCCATTTCACACCAATGGTCTGACTTCCTTTTGGCAATTCTACTAGCTCCCATGTGTTGCTGCGGTCAATCGCTTTAATCTCCTCATCCATGGCAGTTTGCCACTTTTTATCTCGCACAGCCTCTTCAAAGCTTACATTCTCAGAATCTGACAAAAGACATATAAGGTGTGCCTCATTTGTTGACTCATATAAATCTTGTAAACTCCGCATTTTGGGTTGTCGTGGCTCATCTTCATCATCGCTAGTTTCATAGTTTATTGGTACACTAGGTGCAAGACCTGTTGATTCTTCAACTTCGTTGGTAGCCTCAGTCAAATTGTTCCAGTCCCACTCACTTGCTTCATTTACTCGCACATCACGACTCACTGTCACTTTTTTGCTTATTGGGTCAAGTAGCTTGTACCCTTTTGTTTTTTCATCATAACCAATAAAAATGTACCTTTTGCTTTTGTCTTCCAGCTTCGTTCTTTGTTGATCCGGTATGTGTGCATATGCCACACTACCGAACACTTTGAGATGAGAGACTGTTGGCTTTTTTCCATTCCAGGCCTCTTGTGGTGTTTGATCTTTTAACTTCGCATGGGGACATCGATTCTGCACATAGATGGCGCATTTCACTGCTTCTGCCCAGAACTCTTTTGGCATCCTTTTGCTCTTGAGCATTGAACGAACCATGTCGAGAATGGTCCTGTTTTTCCTCTCGGCCACACCGTTCTGTTGAGGAGTGTAAGGTGCGGTTAGAAATTTCCTAATACCCTGCTCCTCACAATATTTCACGAAAGCCATTGAAGTGTATTCGCCACCTCTATCAGATCGTATAGCTTTAATGTGTCTTCCAGTTGCCTTCTCTACCATTACTTTGAATTTTTTAAAAACCTCGAATGCCTCAGATTTTTCTTTCAGAAAATAAACCCAAGTTTTCCGTGAGAAATCATCAATAAAAGAAATAAAATACCTTCTACCACTGAAAGATACGGGGGTAATGGGTCCACATATGTCGGTATGAATCAGCTCGAGAGGTTGCTTAGCCCAATATTCTGCCTTCTTTTGAAACGGAGTTCTCACATGCTTGCTAAGGACACATTCTTCACAAAAATTTCCCTCGTAGTCCATGTTGGGTAGCCCGTGCACCATGTTTTTCTTTGCTAATTCTTTCAGACCACCATTATGTAGGTGACCAAAACGGAGATGCCAGAGTGATGCCTTGCTTTCTGCATTTACTTGCAAACATTTTTCACGTATGCTTTTTAAATTCAGTTTGTACATGCGATTTCTTTCCATTTCGACTCGAGCAACCAGACATCCTTGCTTGTCTTTCAAGTGTAACAGTCGATCCTTTAAGAAAATTGAGTAACCTTTCTCTGTGAGTTGTCCTAAACTCAAAATGTTGGTCTTGATGTTTGGTACCTAATAAACATCCTGGATTGAGCCTATTGAGCCATCCTTTTGTTGGTAACAAACCGTACCTCGGCCTTTTACATCCACCTTTGATGCATCTCCAAATGACACATGACCATCTTCAATCTTTTTCATTTCTTTGAATAGATGCTCGTGACCACACATATGATTACTTGCCCCTGAGTCGAGATACCACAGAGAGTCATTGTTGCTACTGATTTCATTTTGAGCCATCAAGAGAAAATCTCCATCATTTTCGTCTTCCAAGACTAAGTTAGTTGTTTCCTCCACCCTTTTGTCGACTTTACAATCTTTTGCATAATGGCCCAATTTTCCACAATTATAACATTTGTCAGAATTGCAATCCTTCGCATAGTGACCATATTTGTGACATTTGTAGCACTCGATGTTTGAAAAATCTGACCGGCCACCTCTTCCTCTACCACGTCCTCTTCCACGCCAATTTTGTTGGTTTAACTGTCCTTTCTCCTTATTGTACCCTTCATTACTGCTACCTTGACCACCGCGACCATTTCCACGTCTTCCATGTCTTCCACGACCAGCCCCTCTACCTCGAGTGCTTTGAGAGTATAGTACCTTTTCATCTTTGATTGACGCTTTGGTTTGAAGTGCTTGCTCGAGTGTTTCCTCCTGTTTCTTCTTCTTACGTTGTTCGTGTGCCTCGAGAGAACCAGCGAGCTCATCAACCGTGAGAGTCGCTAGGTCCTTTGATTCTTCTATTGCACACACAACATTCTCAAAAACATCGGTTAATGATCTTAAAATTTTCTCCACAATTCGTGTATCAGTCAATTTTTCGCCGTTTCGGTTAAGTTAGTTCACCACCGTCTGTACACGCGTGATATAGTCAGATACACTTTCTGACTCCTTCATCTTCATGCTCTCCAATTCCCCACGAAGAGTTTGGAGACGCACCTGCTTGACTCGGTCGGCTCCTTTGAACACTTTCTCTAAAATGTCCCATGCTTCTTTTGAAGTAGTTGCACCAGCAATCTTCTCAAAGCCCGACTCATCAACTGCTCGAAACAGAGTATATAGAGCCATCTTATCTTTTGATCACGTCTCTTTCAACGCCTTGTTTTGTGCCGCCGAATAACCTGTGGTTGTTGCTGGTTCTTCGAAACCTTCTTCGACCACCTCCCAAGCATCTTGAGAACCAAGAAGGGCTTTCATTTGAATGCTCCAGTTCTCATAGTTCGACTTTGTTAGTCGTGGCAGCGGCAATTGGCTCGTCACATTCGCCATAGGCTCTAATACCAATTTGAAAACACACAAGAAACAAGACACCACAATGTACTTCTGGAAAACCACTCTATATTTTTATTCCCAAATATGTTTCTCACCAGTTCATATGTATTACAATGCAAAGAAACAATCTATTTATAGTCATAAAAGAAAACAACTCCTGGCCTTTCACCTACAGAGTAAAACTCTTGGCCTTTCATATTTTAGTAACTTCTAATTTTAAGACCCTCTTAAAATAACATTTAAAGTTTATTCAACAGTAGCCGCCGCTCCCTACCTTTTCTCCGTCCCTCCTTCCTCCCTCCTCCCTCACCACCGACCTCCCCCTTCCCCTTCCCCTTCCCCTTCCCCCTCCCCCTGCCGTCTTCCTCCCCGCCGTCCCCCCACCTTGTCTCCGTCCCTCTCTCCTCCCTCACCACCCACCTCCCCCTTCTTTGCTTCAATAAAATCGAGTTTAATACTCGAATATGTTCTTCTTTGTTTCAATAAGGTACGATTTTGCTTCCAGTCTCGCCTTTTGGCGTGTGTTTTAGTACTCAATTTTTTGGGTTGTTATGCGTTATTATATTTGTGGTAGTTATGTTTTTGTGGTGTTATCAATGAGAAGGATTCGGATGGAATTTTGGGAGATCTGGATTTACTGCATTGTTAATACTTTCGGCATGTCTATAGCTGGTTCCCGGCATGTAGATAGTTGGGGTATGCTTACTTTCGGCATGTCTATAGCTGGTTCCCGGCATGTAGATAGCTGGGGTATGCTTGAAACGGTGGCGATCACATGTGCTCACCTTTCACAAATTATAGTTGTTCATTATTCGAGGACTTTTGTTCCTCATAGCTCAGTTTTTGCAACTGAGTCGCCTGAACACTGCAACAACCATGGAACTATTGTGAAGGTCAATTGTCAAGCTACCAGTTTCGGGAGTGATGTAGGCTGGATTACTCGGGAAGCCTTTGTATTCATTTTCAGTTTCAAGAATCTATGGATTCAGTGTGTTAAGCGGTCTGGAAACAATGCGGCTATTTGCTTAGCTCGTTTATTGTTTATCAACCTGATTGCATTGTCAGTTGGGGGTTTGTCCCGACTAGACTTGTTTTAATTTAATGGAATGAATTTGCATTTTGTCAAAAAAAAAAATAAGATTGGGAAGATTATAACTTTTTAAGACACTACAAGAAAAACTGAATCAGACGACACACATCAGACAACGCTTCGACGAAAAAGTGTTGGCTGGCTGAAATTTTCACACAACGGTTTATTATTCATGCTTTTCGTTGTATTGTCAGATCATGAACTTTACGACAGTTTTAAAAAGTGTTATCTAGAAGATCAAAATAGACAGATATTTTACAACGGTTTTGGAAAGTAGTGTTGTCTAACAGGTTGTCTTACGATATTCCTAAAAAGCGTTGTAAAACTTAGACAGTGTTTTTATCATATATTGCTTCAAAAGTAGTCACACAATGGTGACTAAATATTATTGTCTGATTTTAACTACGTTTTTGGAAAGCATTGTCTGAACTTCAGACAATGCTTTCCAAAAACGTAGTTAAAATCAGACAAGTGTTTTGATAAGACATTGTATAAAATGTAATCAGATAATGGTTTGTGAATATTGTTGTCTGAATTGAATGCAACACACAATGGTTTTGTACATTAAATCGTTGTCTTCAACACTTTCAGACAAGTATTTAAAATTTACACTTTTGTCATAAACTTATTTATACAAGCATTTTATAAATAAACCGTTGTCTCATGTGACAGCATGTGATTGGTGGAAAATCTTTCACCTGGATTGCTGAGGTGGGCGAAATAAGAGCCCTTGATTGAAATGAGATTAGATATTAACCGTTAGATTAAGAAAATATATATATATATATATATATATATATATATATATATATATATATATATATACATGTTCACACAACGGTTTTGTATATTAAACCGTTGTCTTCAACACTTTCAAACAAGGTTTTTTAAATTTAAACTGTTGTCTGAAGTTTCACAATACAACTGTATTTGTTCAAATACCGTTGTCTGTTCTCAGACAACAGTTTATTTGTCCTAAATCGTTGTCTGGTATCACTCGAGACAACGGTATTTGACAAATAACCACTTGGTTTAGCAAGACTGCTTCGTTTATTAAATATTAAATTTTACAAACCAAATTAATTTTTATTTTTTGAAAATTTGTGAATATCATTATATTAGATATATCTTGACATCCTTAAGGTTGGATTGTCGAGAAATATTTTCAAAAAAATAGAAACAACAATCCGTGACAAAGCACTAGTTAGGGGTACTAGTCAATATACTAGTGATCTACTAAGATCTCCAACCAAATCAATTTTTTATTTTTTAAAAATTTGGGAATATCAATATATTAGATATATCTTGACATCCGTACGTTTGGATCATCGAGAAATGTGACCAAATATATCATTAAATAATTTCAAATTTATTATGTTAATTTATATTTATGTTAAAAAAAACATAACTAGTGACAGACAACGGTATCTTTATAACATAACGTTGTCTGAAACTTCACATTACAACTGTATTTGTTAAAATACCGTTGTCAGTTATCAGACAACGGTTTATTTGTCCAAAATCATTGTCTGGTATCACTCGGGACAACGGTATTTGACAAATAACCACTTCGTTTAGCATCGTTTATTAAATATTAAATTTAACAAACCAAATTAATTTTTTATTTTTTGAAAATTTGTGAATATCATTATATTAGATATATCTTGACATCCTTAAGGTTGGATTGTCGAGAAATATTTTAAAAAAAATAGAAAAAACAATCTGTGACAAAGCACTAGTTACAGGTACTAGTCAATATACTAGTGATCTACTAAGTTCTCCAACCAAATCAATTTTTTATTTTTTTAAAAATTTGGCAATATCAATATATTAGATATATCTTGACATCCGTACGTTTGGATCGTCGAGAAATGTGACCAAATATATCATTAAAAAATTTCAAATTTATTATGTTAATTTATATTTATGTTAAAAAAAACATAACTAGTGACAGACAACGGTATCTTTATAACATATCGTTGTCTGAAGCTTCACATTACAACTGTATTTGTTAAAATACCGTTGTCTGTTATCAAACAACGGTTTATTTGTCCAAAATCATTGTTTGGTATCACTCGAGACAACGGTATTTGACAAATAACCACTTCGTTTAGCATCGTTTATTAAATATTAAATTTGACAAACCAAATTAATTTTTTATTTTTTGAAAATTTGTGAATATCATTATATTAGATATATCTTGACATCCTTAAAGTTGGATTGTCGAGAAATATTTTTAAAAAAATACAAAAAAAATCCATGACAAAGCACTAGTTACAAGTACTAGTCAATATACTAGAGATCTACTAAGTTCTCCAACCAAATCAATTTTTTATTTTTTTAAAAATTTGGGAATATAAATATATTAGATATATCTTGACATGCATACGTTTGGATCGTTGAGAAATGTGACCGAATATATCATTATAAATTTTCAAATTTATTATGTTAATTTATATTTATGTTCAAAAAAAACATAACTAGTGTCAGACAACGGTATCTTTATAACATATCTTTGTCTGAAGCTTCACATTATAAATGTATTTGTTAAAATACTGTTGTCTGTTATCAGACAACAGTTTATTTGTCCAAAATCGTTGTCTGGTATCACTCGAGATAACGGTATATGACAAATAACCCCTTCGTTTAGCAAGACCACTTCGTTTATTAAATATTAAATTTTACAAACCAAATTTTTTTTTTTTTGAAAATTTGTGAATATCATTATATTAGATATATCTTGACATCCTTAAGGTTGGATTGTCGAGAAATATTTTTAAAAAAATAGAAACAACAATCCGTGACAAAGCACTAGTTAGGGGTACTAGTCAATATACTAGTGATCTACTAAGATCTCCAACCAAATCAATTTTTTATTTTTTGAAAATTTGGGAATATCATTATATTAGATATATATTGACAACGGTTTATTTGTCCAACACTAAGATGAGTGTTTATCAACATTCGTACGGTTCGATCATCGAATAAATCATTCAAAAAAATTATTTTTATAATATAAAATTCGAAATTTTCAAGTTTATTTATATGATTTTATAATATAAATCTTCAAAACTGAATAACTAATTTTTTTCGATGATCCAATCGTACAAATGTTAATATCGGTGACAAATTTTTTGTTTAATTTTAAGTTAAATTTTTTGAAAAATAAATTAGAAAAGAAGGAGAATAAACATGAAAAAAAGGGCGACAGCTTTCCCCCCTTAACAAAATACAACAATTTCACTTTCCCCCTTAAACCCAAATAAAACTCTTTTCCCCCTTGTACCAAAACAAAACTCACTCAGTCGCAAACAAATAATCCAATCTCAGATAATACACTCACTTTTACTCCCTCTTGCTCTGGACTCTCCTATCTCAATCGTAATTTTCAAGAACTCTTATGTTCTCTCTTTTTTTCCCTTATTTCTTCTTTTCTCCATTCTCTAGTTGTGCTTCCAGTCTAATTTGTTATTGATTTTGCAGATGATTAATTACGGCTTCACACACTAGCTCCGATTAATTGGTAAATATAATAAATCGATTTTCATTACTTAATTGATTTTGCTCTCTTCTTTACTATTCTGTTTTTGTTTTCAATTAGGGCTTCGACTGGGGGTTTTGGGTTTGGGGCTTCAATTAGGGCTTTCAGTTCCAG
This sequence comes from Saposhnikovia divaricata, assembly GCA_036435485.1. Classification (NCBI taxonomy): domain Eukaryota; kingdom Viridiplantae; phylum Streptophyta; class Magnoliopsida; order Apiales; family Apiaceae; genus Saposhnikovia; species Saposhnikovia divaricata. Next base: position 68,149,050 of record CM071598.1, read on the forward strand.
GGGAAATTGGAATTTTACATCTGATTGTAAGTATATGGGTGTCAATTATATGGGTGTATGTGCACTTATAGTTCGGTATTTTAGTATTTCGTGCATATATTTATCTGCATATGGGAATAAGTGTGTTTATGTTTTACCTATATTGTGTTTGATGTGTTTGCCTTCTAAATATGTGTGTATTAGTGTGTCTTCATTGTATGTATAAATTGTATTATTACAACTTGTAGAATTGTATATATTAGATTAGTTGTTATGTAGTTTAATGTATATATTAGATTAGTTGTTATGTAGTTTAATTCTTTTAATAGTTGACAACATGGGCCTAGTATGGGGCTGGTATGTCTGTCTGTTATATATACTTTGCTATGTAGTGTTTTTAGGGCAAGAGTCCCAAAATTAAACTTGCGCCTCCATTAAGTTCTCTTCAAAACTTTACATTCATTTTGATAACTTGAATGCTAGATTTCTCATGGTATCAGAGCAAACCAGGTTTGATTGTCATTGAGTTTTTTTCTCTATATTATTATTCTCTTAAATCTTCGTTTTTTATCTAAGTCATGACTGATCAACCTGAAAAGAATGAGAGAGCTGTGGTGATACCATATGCTGATCCATACTATCTGGGAAGCTCAGACAATTCTAACACACCTCTTGGAGCCACCACTTTCAACGGAAAGAATTATAATTACTGGAGCAGAAGTGTGAAGATTGCTTTGGGGGCAAAGAACAAGCTGGGTTTTGTGGATGGTAAGATTTCCAAACCAGATCCTACTTCTCCTGATTATAATAAATGGATTAGGAATGATTATATGCTTAAGTGTTGGTTTTCTGCCACTATTACACCTAATATAGCAGAACAAATGTTACTTGTGGACTCTACAAAAAAGTTTTGGGATGAATTATTTGAGATGTATGGGCAATCAAATGCTCCAGAATTGTATATGCTTAAGAAAAAATTAAGCGATTTAAAACAAAACAACTTGAGTGTGTCTGAATATTATGGAAAACTAAAGGGATATATTGGGATAAAATTAACAATATAGAAGGATTTCCACTTTTCAGTTGTAATGCTATGTCTAAGTGCACTTGAAACATGATTAAGAAAATAATTGAGAGAGAAGAAAAGCACAAGGTGATTGAATTTCTGATGGGATTAAATGGAGGGTACGATAATCAAAAACAGAACATCATTGGAATGGAACACTTGCCAAGTGTTAACAAGGCATATCAGATGGTGTTACAAGTGGAGAAACAGAAGGAAATATCTGGTCTTTTGGAATCAGGGTTTGAAGGAGGTGCATTGTTGGCTGGAAAACAACAAATGAATTACCCTCATCAAGGAAATAACAAACTGGCAAGCAGCTATCAGAAAAGAGAAAGCAAAGAAGATAAGGGCAAGAAGAAGTGCGAACATTGTAAGTTCGCAGGGCACAACAGGGATGAATGTTTTAAGCTTCATGGATATCCAGAATGGTACATGAAGCTAAGGCCTAATGGTGTAAAAACAGGGAAATACACTGCTAATGTGAATGTCTCCATGGATGATGGAGTACACAAAAGTCCATTAGAGCATTTAAACTATGAGGATGACAACAAGGGCTCTAAACCTGATAAAGAGATATTGAATGCAGTTGTTCATGAGGTGCTCAAGGCAATGAATCAAAAACAACAAGGAGCAAGTGGATCAGGAAACAACAACAATTGGAACTTTGCAGGTATGATATCTATATTAAACGCATGTTCTTATTATGACATGAATAATGCAAACCCTTGGATAATAGACTCTGGAGCTTCTGACCACATGGCTTGTGGCAAAAATTTATTTAGTGAACTAAGGGTTTTAAACAAATGAGTGAATGTGGGTATGCCAGATGGTAATATTAGATCAGTCAAGCAAATTGGAACGATTGTTTTAAGTCCAGAAATCACACTTAAAACTGTTCTATACGTGCCTGATTTTAAGCACAATTTGCTTTCAGTGAGTAAGCTAATAAAGGATGCAAATTTGAGAGTTTTATTCACTGATGGTGGATGTTTTTTTAGGACCCAACTAGAGATAGGAGTCTTGGATATGGATAAGAGAAAGGAGGATTATACAGGCTGATCTCGCTTGGGGAGGAAGGGAAATATGATGCTGGCAATAAAGATTTAGAGTTATGTATTAGAAAAGCCTTAAATTGTAAATCGAAGAACAATTTAAGTTTGCTTCATGAAAGATTGGGACACACCTCTTTATCTAAGATGAAACATTTGCCATTTTGTGATTGTAAAAGTTTGAATCAATATTTTTGTGACACTTGCAATTTATCTAAGCATCATAAATTGCCTTTCAATCTCAGTAATTCTATTGCCAATGAGATATTTGAATTAGTTCATGTTGATTTATGGGGTCCGTATAGAACACGAGGGATTACAGGAGCATCTTATTTTCTCACTATTTTATATGACAATTCTAGAGCTACTTGGACAACTTTATTGTCTAACAAGGAAGAAGTTAGTGGGGTGCTTAGAGATTTTTTAGCATATGTTGAGACTCATTTTAAAACAAAGATCAAGGTGATTCGAAGTGATAATGGAACTGAAATACTGAATAATGTATGCACTGAAATGTTCAAGAAGAATGGGATATATCATCAAAGAAGTGTGGCTGGAGTGCCACAACAGAACGGGAGAGTTGAAAGGAAGCATAGGCACTTAATTGAGACAGCTAGAGCCATCAAAATACATGTTGGATTGCCAAGTAATTTATGGGGAGAATGTGTCTTAGCCGCAACCCACATTATCAATTTACTCCCTTCTTCTGTTCTAAACTGGAAAAGTCCTTATGAAATATTAATGAAGAAAATGCCCAGTTATGATCATTTGAGGGTTGTGGGATGTCTTTGTTATGCATCCAACACACATAGGAAAGGTGATAAGTTTGCTCCAAAGGCTGTTAGATGTGTCTTATTGGGATATCCAGCAGGACAAAAGGCTTACAAGTTACTTAAATTAGAATCAAGGAAAATCTTTGTGTCAAGAGATGTTGAATTCAAGGAAAATATATTTCCCTTTAAGCAAGATAGAGATCAGATTGTTAACTTGCCACAAAATGTGATAAGCATACCAAATCTTTCAGGTGAAGAAGATTTGTTTGATGGTGAAGAGCATACACCAGTGAACAGTTTGATGGTGAAGAGCATACACCAGTGAACAGTACTGATTCTCAGCGGCCTAATGATGTCCTTGTTGATGAAATAAGAACTGATAGTGAACAAGTTGGAAATGAGCAGACTGGAAATGAAATGCTTGGGGAAAATATTGCGTTCCAAGAGGTAGAACAAAGCACAAACGTGACAGACAGACCAAGTAGACAACGAAACGTCCCTTCCAGATTCAAAGATTACGAAAGTAAGTATTTAAGTAAGAAAAGCAGGTCTGAAAATCAAGGTAATTCCAGTGTAAATTTAATTTACACAGACCTTGACAATCTGAATTATTACAGTTCAGATTATCAAATATCGTTGAATAACGTCATGAAAGTGGAAGAGCCGTACAGTTATAGAGAAGCTGCCTTAAAACCAGAATGGATAAATGCCATGGAAGAAGAATTTGCAGCAATAAAGAAAAATGAAACTTGGGAGATAACTGACCTCTCTGAAGGACATAAAGCAATCGACACTAAGTGGGTGTACAAGATCAAATTCCAACCTGATGGAAGTATTGAAAGGCTAAAGGCAAGGTTGGTTGTTAGAGGAGACAAACAAATTCCTGACAAGGATTTTAAGTCGACTTTTTCACCAGTGGCAAAGTTTGCTTCTGTGAGAATTCTGATTGCTTTAGCTAATCAAAAGAATTGGAATATGCATCAGGTAGACATAAATAATGCATTTTTGCATGGTACTTTGGAGGAAGATGTGTACATCAAAGTTCCTAATGGCTACAAAGGTGTGCCCGCTGGAAAGGTATTAAAATTGAAGAAAAGTTTATATGGGCTTAGACAAGCATCAAGAGTGTGGAACACAGAATTAAAGGGGTTGTTGATTGAACATAATTTCAGACGATGCCAGAGAGACAATTCTATGTTTGTGAAAGAAAGAAATGGCAAGTGTTGCATCCTATTGGTCTATGTTGATGATTTAATAATTACGGGTGATGATCTAGAATCAATTGCAGAAGTAAAACAAATTCTAGATAAAGCCTTTTCCATCAAAGATCTTGGAAGTTTGAGATACTTCTTAGGAATTGAAGTGGCACGAGGGAACAAAGGAACTATGCTTAATCAAAGAAAATATTCAATGGACATAGTGAAAGATACAGGACTGGAAGATTGCTTAATTGCGAGTTTTCCTTTTCCAAAGGGAGTTAAACTTTTGTCTGATGAAGGGGAATTATTAGATGACCCTGAGCAATACAGGAGATTAATTGGACGATTACTCTACTTGAATTTAACAAGACTGGATTTAACTTTTTCGGTGCAGCAACTAAGTCAATATGTTAATCGTCCAAGGAAGCCGCATTGGCAAGCTGCAATGCATGTAGTTCGGTATCTTAAAGGCACAGTTGATTTGGGACTGTTCTATTCGAAGCACAATGATCATTTGATCGTAGGTTATAGTGATGCAGATTGGGGTAATTGTGCTTTAACTGGAAGATCTCTCACCGGGTTCTGTGTGTTTTTAGGATCATCTTTGGTTTCGTGGAAAACCAAGAAACAGAGATTTGTATCTAAATCATCATGTGAGGCTGAACTTCGAAGCATGTCACAAACCACCAGTGAACTAGCATGGGTTGCAGGTCTGTTTGAAGATTTAAATGAAGATGTGCCCCAACCCATTACCTTGTTCTGTGACAACAAATCTGCGGAACATATAGCTCAGAATCAAGTATATCATGAAAGAATGAAGCACCTCAAACTGGATTGTTACTACATCAGAGAAAACATAGATACTGGTTTTGTGTCTACTTCCCATGTGAACTCCACTCTCCAACTCGCTGATATCCTCACAAAATCTTTGTCGTCTCATCAGCATGCTTTTCTTAAAGCCAAGTTAGGACTTGTCGATCTCTCTCAAGTCCAACTTGACGGGGTATATATTAGATTAGTTGTTATGTAGTTTAATGTATATATTAGATTAGTTGTTATGTAGTTTAATTCTTTTAATAGTTGACAGCATGGGCCTAGTATGGGGCTGGTATGTCTGTCTGTTATATATACTTTGCTATGCAGTGTTTTTAGGGCAAGAGTCCCAAAATTAAACTTGCGCCTCCAATAAGTTCTCTTCAAAACTTTACATTCATTTTGATAACTTGAATGCTAGATTTCTCACAACTGTATATCTATCTTTATAGTACTAGTGTATTTATTTGTTATGTGTACAAATAAAGTGAATTAACATCTTTGAGGATGTTTAATTGTAATTTTAATGTGTAAGGCACTGAATTGTTGGAACCATCTTTTCATCAACTGATACAGTCTGTACACTGCAGGTTAATTGGGAATCTTATATTTGCATATTTCATTCTGTCTGTCTAGTACTACTAACGATACCCATATAGCCATTGGCATAGTGTCCATTGTCTGAGGTACTTTTTTTATTCTGTGTAAATTTAGTTCCACTTATATTTGTTTGAAACAGTTTTCTGAGGCCTTTGAACTTGACTTTTACTCAGGCGATGGCAAAGAATCTGCTAAAGCGTCACAACAGTATTGTTTTCTTCTTCTGCTTTTCCTTGCGAGTTAAAAATCTTATAATTGTGCTTTTTACTAATACAATGTTTTTATGTTCCAGGGCTCCTATATATCCTAAAATTGGCCAGTTCTACATGTGGTAGCTAGTAAAGATGGTATGTACTTAGCTGTTGCTGGCCTTCATGGGTTAATCATATATGACATAAAATTGAACAAGTGTATGGGACTTCTTGTTACCTTGCTCACAGATTCAGAGAAGGGTGATGCATTGTATGGTGACTTTAGTATTATTCCGTCTATTAAGGAATAGATTTGTTATTTCTCTGCACCTCAAAGACGTAAAATTTCTATTTTTTTTAATCTGCGCAGCCATGGAGCTTGCATTATCTTTGGAGAAGCTGACAAATGAGAAACTTCTAAGCTTGCATAAAGTATAACACCTTTTGCCTTCTTTTGTTTTGTTTCTATCTCCAATTCTTTGTAAATCACGGACAAGAGGATGCCACATTTGTAACATTTATACCTTTTCCTTGGCAATTGGTGAAGCCATTTTGACAGTCTCATTCTTCAAATTTTGAAAAATTATATATTTATATATGAGCAAAGACTATTTATTAGGTGAACAATACTTGTTTATTTATGAACTTTTAAGTAATTGATTTAAAGTAGTAAATGTTGGCATGGACATAATTGGCTCCATAACATTGAAGAATGAACCGAAATAAGTAATAGTCAGATGCCCTTTATTATCTTATACACTCTGGGTGTTGAATCGAGTACTATGATTACTTTTGCAGCCTTGAACTTGGGTACAACACGATACTAGTTCTTTTAACAGGAAACATGAAAATTGCTAAGATTGTTATTGGTGCTCTTTCTATCTGGTAAATTTTGTATGCACAATATCATTCTCTCCAAATTTATTTATTACGATCCTCTAGTTTCTAAGCATTTAAATTTTTCTTCATTTTGGCAACCTTAATATCAATGGTTGGGAAATTATGATAGCTCTTGGTTTTTGTATGGTGAGTCATTTGACGGGAAGCTTCAAAGTACAGAGATTGAGTTTAATCGACGAGTAATTTTTCTGTTCTATTTTTCCCAGGTCTGTGCAGTCTGTCACTTTGTTCTGCAGTAAATGTTCAGTTCTGTTTTATTGAATGAATATAAGATTTGTTGAAATTTAAACTGATTTGTTGAAACCAGTTCTTAGCACCAAATTCTGCGTATTTATGAAACTTTTATGTGGTCATGTAATAAGGAATATACTTATAGAAAACTTTCACGAGATGTTTTATTTTTAGTTTATGCGCTTAGTTTTAGTAGCTGATTGTAATTGTGACAACCATCAGACAAGCATTAGTTGATAGATAATATGGAATCTGTAAATTTTTAATTTTTCATTGGCATATTTCTAATAAGGTTGATTGAATATTGACTCGGATTATATGATGCATTGTTTCAGTCGAAAATTTTTGAATTGAATGGAACAAAGGCTTGTTTCGTCGGAAATTCACATGAAGACAGAGACATTTCAATTGAACTACAGGGAAAGAAGTAGAGGCACCAACAATTCAATGGACAAGTTCTAGTATGATAGGGCTTTGATTTTGTCCTTTTATTTTAGTTTTGTGGACAAGTTGTGTATTTGTAATTTTGTTAATATTTGGATTTTTCTAGTATGTAGCCAACTAGGGCATTGTTTGGAATACTTGTTATTCTATGTAACAGACAATGCTTTTTAATACCCAAGATTTATAAAAAAAACCATCATGTGCTTTATAACCAGGCCATGCTTTTAACAACATAATAACGAAATGAAAACGTTGTAGGTTAAACATTTACACAATGCTTTTGCAAAAATAAAAACGTAGTGTCTTATACATTCAGACAACATGTACTAAATAAAGAAAGTGTGGTGTAGTTATAACACATACAACATACTAATGAAATTAAAACGTTGTCTAACTATATTTCACACAACACTTCTGTTACAAAAAGACCATTGTCTATACCATAAAGAAATAATAGATTATATTTTATAAACCATGGACTTTTGTGAAATTAGACAATAGTTTCACTCCAAGAAACACTTGAGCTACGTGAAATTAGACAATAGTTTCACTCCAAGAAACACTTGAGCGACGTGAAATTAGATAATAGTTTCTTGTGAAACTATTGTCTATACCAGCTTTCATACAACAGTTTTGAAACCACGTCTGTTATCTTTCTGCAACATGCAACACAGACAACGGTTATGCTGGTGTTGTCTGATACGCGTAACAGACGGCATTGAGATAGACCACGGAAAACCAGGGCTTCACACGACGGAGAAAAACCGTTGTCTGGTCCATTTTTTCTTGTAGTGAGAATACTATTAGAGGTATTATACTTCCAAAATTTAGTTGCTCTAGGAGTTGCTTAAGTCGGTAGCTAGCTAGGTCCAATGATACGAACCTAAAGTTAGTACTTAGGTTAGTACTTACGTGATGCAGAGTTTATGGTGGTAACATACTTACTTGCAGATACAACTGAATTATGGCGATATCCTCCAGCGTCAATTCATCTTTTTCATCGAATAACGTCGTGCGATCAGGAAGAACAAGTGAACCGTCCATATCTCGTACTGATTTGTTGGATTGCCGAGTTTGTTTCGAACCTTTAACCATTCCTACTTACCAGGTTCTTACTGTCTCTCCCCACATCAAATTTATTACTTGCTGCAGATATATAGACTTTATTTTATACTTGCATGCCATCCCTGCACTACAAGAAAATAGTTTTAAACAGACCGTCAAAAATGGTCGGTTATAAAAGGAATCGGTCAGTTTAACGACTAAAACCGACCAAAAATGCTGGTTGGTTTAAGCCTGGTTGGTTATGTCATTTGGTCAGGTTTAACACACATAACCGGCCAATAATTTGTTCGGTTATATGTGTTTACAAATTCTCTAATGTGGGGTCCGAATTGGACATGTGGCACCACGTGTCACCACGTGGCGACAGCTATCGACAGAATTCATCAACACATAACCGACCGATAGTGGTCGGTTATGACTTAAAAAATAGAAAAATACATTTTTACTGGCACACATAACCGACCATAGTCAAACGTGCACAATCGGTCGGTTTTATGCCAGTAGCTGTGCTAATTTGTATAACCGACCACTTATAACCGACCACCATAATATAACCGACCACCTAAACCGACCACCTTCGAAGGAATCGAATGGTAAAAGACGGTCAATTATGTCTTATTGTGGTCGGTTTTCTGGGAATTGAGGGGTAAAAAGTGGTCGGTTCTAAGGCTCGTCGGTCAGTTTTCTGGATTTTTTTTAAAAAAAATTGCAGGTTTTTCCAGTATTGCAGCCTGCCATTCCATTTCAACATTAACAATTCACCACACCATTCAACTTCATAATAACATAATCAAACATACAAACATAAAAATTTCATAAGTTCGATCATTCCAACAAATATAAAAACCACGTTCATACAAACATTCCAAGTTTTCTGGTCATTCCAACTAATTATAAACAGCTTAGAACAAAAACAAGTTCATAAAAACCGATCACACTTAAAAACCTAATGATCCGACAAAGAAACATCGGATGATTGATGACCATCTTTTTCACCCTCTTCCCCACCATCATCACCAGCGCCATCACCATCGTCTTCACCACCATCTTCACCCATATCCTCATCCTCGGAGGTATAATCCTTTTCTTCTTCCAATGCAAGCAGATCTTTTGCCTATGCACACATATAACCAACCAATTAAAAAGTAAGAACATATAAATATCATTAATGGATACAAATAAAACCAAAAGGAAAGACCATTACCACTTGAACTTGAGCTTCGGTTTTTTGGACAATATCCTCAATTAAGGTCCCAACAATGTGAACAATCTCACCGCCAATGAGATTATTCCATTGCAACCTTTGACTTGGATCGGCAGATGGATCGGAGGCCTCGAGGGCGGTACGTGCAAATGTGGCAATCTCTTGATCGGATAGTTGACGAGCAAATCGGTCAGGATTGAGACGGATCTCCGTAAGAACATTTCTCACGATCGAGAGATAAACATTGTCGGGGACGGAGCCACGTCGTGTTGGAGCGGATGAGGATGAGCCAGCTTCACCTCGGGTGGAATCCCTATAGCGTCTAGCTAGGGTAGGAAGTAGATCACTAGCTCGAACATCGGGGAATCCAACAACATAATTTTTTTGGGTTTTTCCCCTACGGGGACCCCTGTTGCTTCCATCCACCAATCCCACGGCTCATCCCTCTCACCCGTTTGAGTCACCTCCACCGGCATACGCTCAAGAATAGCGGCATATCGTTCCTACACATTAATTCAGGTTTAATTAGAGCATTAAACTTTTTAATGCTTATAATTAATACAAACATGCATTGTATGTGTAGACGGGGTAGTGTAGACAAAAATATGCGTATACTGTACACAAAAAATAAGATTACCGCGATGCACATGGCGGCCGGAGTAGTGTAAGCAGGGTTATTCGGATCGGAACCAACTTTCGTGTGGCATTTGTCCCATGCCTCAAGTTTAGTCGGAGGCTTTTTGTTTTTTATCGTCATTTCCTTCCAAATAATAAAATATCTAATATTAGTATACATAGTTTGCTTTATAATATGAAATAACCTTATGTGTGTGTATGTATTTGTGCATATTTAAATTTTATTACCGCTTTCACCGAGTTGAATGATCGAGCACCGGCGCTATGCAACCTTTCAACACGTTGGCGGTTGTCGGCTCCAACCTTTGCCCTTTGCAAGTGCCCTTCATTCGTTTCTCAATATTTAATAAGATCCTTCCAAAATGTCTCGGACCAATACAGGGGCCTTAAGGACAATTTAGAAACCCCCTTTTCCCTTGCCACTGTCTCAACTCTCTTCTTAAGCTCACTCACAGTCCTTTTTATTGTAAGCTTGATGTGATCTTCAACAATCTTTCTTGATTTCCTACGACTTTGTCCCCTTTGATGCTTATAAAATTTCTATAAAATAGGAACAAATGATAAGGTCAGATTCATGATCAAATTAACTTCATAATCAAATCATGAAACAAAACATAATAAAAAATTTGATATCGTTTTTCTTACAAAAAACTCATCAACCCTATCGCCCAACCACTTTGGATAAGCCGCATCGATGTCACTGAAGGTGTAATGACCCACGGGCCACCTCTCATGAATCATCCCAAGCAAAGTCTTCTTTGCGGTATCATCTTCAATACTACATGTAGCATATTAAATAAGTAAGAATAAGTAGTTGCACATTTAGCATATATTGAGCATATATATTAAGATTAATTGCACTACAATGACAAAGTGAAAGAAACATAACACTGGATAATTAGGCTTACTGTCCATTAGAGATATTGATACGTGTTGGTTCACGAGGCTGATTAGCTCCATAAATTCCACTTGAATGTGATCGAGCCCTCCTTCCTCGCCACTGGCGTGCCTCTGTAGCTGTCATGTTTCCAATCATCGGGTCCGTTGCACTTCCTTCGTCGCCCGTATCCGTATCCGTTGGCTCATCTCTCAATGCCAATGTGCTGCTCTTCCCTTTATCTTTCACCTTGCCCTTGCCCTTTCCCTTGGTTGCAACTTGTTTACCCTTAGCCTTGCCCTTGCCCTTATCTTTTTCAACTTGCTTGCCCTTCCCTTTACGTGCCATCGTACACACGATCATTGAAACCATTATGATCATCACTAGCCAATCGAGCACCTAAAATTAAAAAAAAAAACATAAGTACACAAACAAATCGAGCATAAACGTGGAAAGCAAATCGAACATAAGCACACAAACATAAATATCTTATTTATTTAATTATAAGTACACAAACATACGTATAATAATGTTTTGTTTTATTAGGGATGCCATTTTATTTTCGTTTTTTTTCCCAAAATTTGGTTAGTTGAATTTCAACTCCTTGGCCTTTTCTTCTATATCTAGTTTTTTTTATTATATTTTATATACAATTAGTGCAAGTGAGTTTGGTCATAATTAAATCCTACATCAAAAATATCTTTATGTTTGGTTGATCGACTAGGTGTTCACAAAAAAATAGTGATATTATACACAATAAATAATAATCTAATATTCTTGTAACTTACAAGTATTTGAATAAAATCATAAATAATTAATTAAAGACTTATAATATAGTAATATATCCGCACATTATATAAAGAGAATTGAAAAAAATGTATAAGTCATAATGATAAATAAAATATTCAAATATTGTAATAAAATAAAATTAATAGAAATATTCAACAAAAATATTTTAAAATTTTACAATATGCATGTAAATAAAAAAAATAAGTAATCAATTAATAAAATTAATATATAATAATGTATTCACACACTTTGAAGAAGAGGAAGAGTTACAAGAAGCTTACATCAACACAAAATGGAGAAGAGGAAGTTTGGATTCGACTTGAACGGACCAATTTTAGTTGGGAGCGGACTGTGTTTGCATACGCCATTTTCACTTCAACGAACTGAGAACTGTCAGATGTAGAGATACGGATGAAATCGTAATAACAATTTATGGAAAAGGCGTCTTGAATGCGGATGTAGAGATGCAGGAGGAAATCATCTGGGTTGATGTTTTTAAGAGAATGTTTTGTAGTGGCAAAGGGTTGTGTGGGTATGAGCTTGTCTAGCAGTTGTAGGGATTGTTTTGCCTTTTGGTTGTACTGTTACTTTCGTCTAATAAAATTTTTCTTGCATTTCAAAAAAAAAAAATATCAATCATTTTTCTCACTTTCAATCCTTTAACAAGAGAGTATCAATATGATTGTTTTGTTAAATTAACAAAGTAAAGCAAGTTTGGTGGGTGGGTGAGTTTGTTTATACAAACAAAGAAATGAAATACAAAGCAAAAAGCAGTAGACTGGTGCACATGCTGTCGGCCTAGGCATCCACTCTCCTTCACCGCGCGTAAAAATCACGCGCCTGAGATAAACGGAAGCAACAGCCCTTGCGTGCTCTACACAGCTATCTTATGCGTCTGGTCTTCAGTTTGGGTGATTAATTCAGTTTATTAATTAAAATAATCAACTATATTTGAAATAGAATAATATTTCATAATTTAATAAAGATCCAAAATTAAACAGAAAGGCACATATCAAAAATTCAAAATTTAAGAAGGGATCCATAAATTAAATTGATTAAATTGTAAGATTTACAATGGTGGAATACCATGCTACAATACACTCCCTCCGTCCCTTTTGAATGTTTAACACTTTTTTTTTCACGTTCCGGCATACATTTTAAGGTGTATTTTAAACATAGTTCCATAACTTATTTTTAAAATTTTCTTTTTTGTATAAAAACTTAAACATTAAATTTATTGGACTATTTTAGATTTTACATATTTTAGATTTCTAATACAATAATTATAATTTTAAAATGAAAAATGAGAGGAGTGTAAATTTTTATAAATTTCCCTTAAGTACATATATTCATGCATGATAATATAATTTGGAGTTTGAAAAAATCATCTTAGTAAAATGGTGGATACTCATCTTGTTATATATACGTGTACTTAAAAATTGTGTTTGTAAGATTTTGTGAGGTCGAGTTAAAACTAAAAATAAACCAATCAAATAAGTAACATGTACCGCAAAATCTTTTCTCAAAATATTACACAACACTTCTCCTAAATAATATTATAATTATTAATAACTAACTAATTACCTTTTTCTTCTATCTAAAATATCTCATTTTTTTCTAAATAATAACTAACTAATTACCTTTTTAAGCTATTACATTTTTTTTTACTAAAATCTCTACTTTTTCCAACCAAATTATTTTTAATTTTTTGAAAATTTGGGAATATCACTAAATTAGATATATCTTGACATCCGTACGGTTTGATTGTCGAGAAATATTTTTAAAAAAATAGAACCAACAATCCGTGACAAATCACTAGTTACTAGTACAAGTGAGAATAGTAGTGATCAACTAAGATCTCCAACCAAATTAATTTTTAATTTTTTGAAAATTTGGGAATATCACTAAATTAGATATATCTTGACATCCGTACGGTTTGATCGTCGAGAAATATTTTTAAAAAAATAGAAACAACAATCCGTAACAAAGCACTAGTTACTAGTACAAGTGAGAATAGTAGTGATATACTAAGATTTCCAACCTAATTAATTTTTAATTTTTTGAAAATTTGGGAATATCGCTAAATTAGATATATCTTGACATCCGTACGGTTTGATCGTCGAGTAATATTTTTAAAAAAATAGAAACAACAATCCGTGACAAAGTACTAATTACTAGTACAAGTGAGAATAGTAGTGATCAACTAAGATCTCCAACCAGATTAATTTTTAATTTTTTGAAAATTTGGGAATATCACTAAATTAGATATATCTTGACATCCGTACGGTTTGATCGTCGAGAAATATTTTTAAAAAAAGAGAAACAACAATCCGTAACAAAGCACTAGTTACTAGTACAAGTGAGAATAGTAGTGATATACTAAGATCTTCAACCTAATTAATTTTTAATTTTTTGAAAATTTGGGAATATCGCGAAATTAGATATATCTTGACATCCGTACGGTTTGATCGTCGAGTAATATTTTTAAAAAAATAGAAACAACAATCCGTGACAAAGCACTAGTTACTAGTACAAGTGAGAATAGTAGTGATCAACTAAGATCACCAACCAGATTAATTTTTAATTTTTTGAAAATTTGGGAATATCACTAAATTAGATATATCTTGACATCCGTACGGTTTGATCGTCGAGAAATATTTTTAAAAAAATAGAAACAACAATCCGTAACAAAGCACTAGTTACTAGTACAAGTGAGAATAGTAGTGAACTAGTGATATACTAAGATCTCCAACCTAATTAATTTTTAATTTTTTGAAAATTTGGGAATATCGCTAAATTAGATATATCTTGACATCCGTACGGTTTGATCGTCGAGTAATACTTTTAAAAAAATAGAAACAACAATCCGTGACAAAGCACTAGTTACTAGTACAAGTGAGAATAGTAGTGATCAACTAAGATCTCCAACCAGATTAATTTTAATTTTTTGAAAATTTGGGAATATCACTAAATTAGATATATCTTGACATCCGTACGGTTTGATCGTCGAGAAATATTTTAAAAAAAATAGAAACAACAATCCGTGACAAAGCACTAGTTACTAGTACAAGTGAGAATAGTAATGATATACTAAGATCTCCAGCCAAATTAATTTTTAATTTTTTGAAAATTTGGTAATATCACTAAATTAGATACATCTTGACATCCGTACGGTTTGATCGTCGAGAAATATTTTTAAAAAAAATAGAAACAACAATCCGTGGCAAAGCACTAGTTACTAGTACAAGTGAGAATAGTAGTGATATACTAAGATCTCCAACCAAATTAATTTTTAATTTTTTGAAAATTTGGGAATATCGCTAAATTGGATATATCTTAACATCCGTACGGTTTGATCGTCGAGTAATATTTTTAAAAAAATAGAAACAACAATCCATGACAAAGCACTAGTTACTAGTACAAGTGAGAATAGTAGTGATCTACTAAGATCTCCAACCAAAATAATTTGTTTTTTTATATTTTATTTATTTTTTAGCCTTTATTCATATTTTTATTTATTTAAAACCAACCATGTATAAAAAAGAAAAAAAAATATTTGACTGGCATGTATAACCGACCATAGTCAGATGTGTACAATCGGTCGGTCTAAACCCAGACGGTCTGCTAATTTGCATAACCGACCACGTATAACCGACCACTCATTTTGGTCGGTTTTCTGGGAATGGAATGGTAAAAAAATGGTCGGTTATGTACCATTTCGGTCGGTTTTCTGGGTTATGCCATTCCATTTCATTACATTTCAATATTGCAATCACCACCAAGCCATTCAACATTAACAAACTACAGATTCACCACACCATTCAACTTCATAAAAACATAAGAAAAAATTCAAAAATGAGAAATATGAATGAAATTTTATTCTTCATAACCATCAAATATGAGAAATTCAAAAATCAAAAGTATTACAATCAAATCTTTTGGACTACAATATCTATTACAACTAATAGAAACTAGTCAATATCTTCATAACCATCTTATTCTTCTTCATTTTCTTCACCTTCTTCTTCTTCTTAAACAATCATTAGCATCATAATACACCAAACACATAACCAAATCATTGCCTTATAGAAGTAGCTCTGACACCATTGTTGGATTTCAAGGCAGTAAAACACAGCGATAAAAAGGATAAGTATAAAAAAATTCGAAATCCCAAACCATTTATCCATGTATAAGGGGGATGATTTGGAGAAAGAGTTTTTTAGTCCAAATTTCGAAAATGAAAGTTAAAAGGGAGAGGAATTTTGGTGAAGTGGATGTAGGGATAGAGATGAAATTTGGTGAAGTGGTTTGTTTAAATGAAGTTTGGCAAAAAATTTGAATTTTTTAGTTTGGGCTCCATTTTTAAAAAATTTGAATTTTTTAGTTTGGACCCCATTTTTAAAATTTGAAATTTTTAGTTTGGACTCCACCTAAAACCGACCGTCATTTATAAAACCGACCACCTAAAACCTCTTAAATAACCACATAGAAAACCATAAGTAATTTTTTTGAATATTCCCGTTAAAACCGACCGACAATTATCGGTCGGGTTTGACATATAAAACACGTCATCAAAACGATGACATTTTCTTCGTTTGGTAAAAATGTAACCGACCGCAGTGGTATCGGTCGGTTTTAGATGACATGTCATAGAGATCGAAAATGTGAGTCAGCAAAACGGGCCCGGGCCTGAACCGGTCGGTTTTAGATGGTCGGTTTTATCATAAAACCAACTACCTACGGTAATGGTCGGTTATAACCATTGGATTTGTGACGGTCGGTTTCGTGACGGTCGGTTTAAAGCTGTTTTCTTGTAGTGCTGGTATCTCCGCTATTAACTCCTACATAGAATATATATTCTTATAATTAGAAAAATATTTAAATTTAATATTTTATAATTATAAATGTACTAATATAATTTATTCTACAAATTTTAACAACAAATATATTAAAACCTAATATATTAATTATATTGGTTCCAAAATTGAAAATCACGAGGGGTACTATGTCATTGAAATTTTTAAAAAACTGAAGTTAAAGTAGTAAAAAGAGAAATTTATTTCATATGTAACTAGCATTTTATCCGAAAAACAATTAAAAAAATCAAATAATTACAAAAATAAATATAAGTATGAATTTTTTTTCTTATATTTTGGTTTTTTCCCAACTAATTTTACTACAATTTATGCTACTTTTTACCGAAATTTCAGTTCAATATAATCATGTCTTCAGAATCAGGAATTGAAAGCAATAAAAGCATAATTATTAATAGAAAAAATGAAGTACACACTATTTCTTCTATAAATGTAAAAAAAAAAATAGGAAGTGATCAATTTTTAGTAGATGCAAAATGGACATTTTATATTGGTAACTGGACCGATTTAGTGTCTTTGGAGGTTGCTGAATGAACATGATACGCTTTTCCTTTGTCAATTATATAAAAAACTTCGTTTGAATTCAAAAAAAGTATCAAAAGCATCAAAGACTTTTATATATTATTTTTCCATATGTAGTGGAGAAATTATATTTAGGACAATAATAAGAAAATAAAAAAATTGATGGAGTGATTGATATAGTAAATCTCAAAGGCATAAGCTAATTTAATTGAGGACAAATAAATATTCTGATATAATGTCAAGCAAAAGTGTGAATCGAATTGAAGCAACTCCTTTATAGTGAACTTAACACATTATTAAACGATTAATCATGTTACATACGAATGTAACTTATTCGTTCAATGTGTCTGCAAGACCTTCAAGATCCTATAAAACATACATGTAGTCAGTTAATTTTTTCTCATAATACGTCACTTTTTAATAGTGATATGATCTTCAAGCTCATGTAACATCACTATTCGAGATGAAGAGACTAAAAATAGAGTTTAATCAAATAAAAAATTTATACATATTATTTAGTAATTTTTAAACTATTTTCATGATAAATTTGTGCTTGATCTTAAAGGTTAAAAAAATATTACAAATACTGATAACGATACATGTCAAATGGCCATGCTTGTTATATATTTCTTGCCTTTTCGAATGCAACTGCAACAATAAAAGTTTGTAACCAAATTATGAAGTACTTTATAGAGAGTGCATATCCCATTAGTGACATATCCTTCACTGTGTATGTTCTGGTGACTTGCCAATAAAGCAAAGTAAAAAATTTTAATTTTTAAAATATTAAAAATGAAATTTATCTTATATTCTCGGAGAGGCCGTGATAATCATTAACTCTGACATGAAATTCACTAATATTTAAGATCTACAAACTATTATATGGATCCATCAAATATAAAAAAAAAATGCTAAAAGTGAACATTTTTTGAGGGAGCGAGTTATTGTTGGATTTTGGAGACTTGAACTGATAGAGTTCTTATGTTAAAGTTGACTTCCAAAATACAGAGATGATTTTGGAGAGTATACAAAGTTGATTTTTGAGAATGTAGATAGCTGTTTCTTATAAGTACTCTGGAAACAAAATAATTGTCTCAGAATATTTATTCAATCCACGAAAAAATATATTAACATGAATACGTATTAAGTTGAAAAAGGTATAAAAAATTTATAAACCTTAAATGTCAAAAAAAAACTAAAAATTAGTGCACCTATGAAATCAATATTTCATGTAGAGATATATCACATCTAATTTACCTATATTAATATATTTAACTATTAATACATCTAATTTGATATTAATTTTAACATGAACTTACTAACTAATTATCTTTATATTCCTGAAATTTTTAATTAAAAAAACCACAAAACAAAATTTAAGAACAAATAATCAAAATGACAATAAAAGTGAATGGGTTTGATTTTAAATAATAATTGTATAAAAAATGGTTCAGAAATAACTGAATAATGGTTATAAAATTGTTTCCCTACTTTAGGTGACTGATTTTCATGTTGTGGAGCGAAGATGCCTTCTGAATGATCTGGTTATTTATGATGTAAGTAACAATATAGATACAATGTTAACTTTATTAGCTTTATTAGCTATTCAGTTGATGATGGATAGAGATTTTTTATTGATGTTTCAAAGAAAAAGAAACTACAAAATGCATTTTCGTTGAATGTGAATTGCATGTTTTTCTCAGGAATCGACTTCCGAGGGTGTGCGAAAATTCTACTTCCGAGGAATTCAAAAACTAAATCTTATATAGGAATTGATCCCGCGGGATAGGCCATATGAGGAAAGTTATATCGTACTTCAAATGTATGTACAATGATACAATGGATATTTTAGTCATCATGCACGTAAGTTATGAATGATAAAAATTGATAACCCAACACGGTAAAAAATAGCATTTATATATAGGCCAATCCAAAATTATGGATAAATCGGTATAATGTAGGAAAGATTGATGCGGTAGTTGAGTTAATCGCAGAATTGTTGAAGCTGGCCACTAAATTTTCGAAAGGAAAAGAATTCTTGGAGGATTTGAACTGGGAATGATGAAAACCTAAATCATTTTTCTATTGTTTTTTATTAAAATTATTTTCCAACTGTTGATTCATTAAATAATTAAAACACAAAACATACTATACATATTTATATAATCGAAATATAAAGATAACTTATCCAAGTATAATATGCCATATAATAAAGAGAAATAAATAGGTACATAAACTAAAATTGATATGATTTAGGCAAAGTGAAGAATTGATGTAGGCACTTAGTTCATTGAAGTTTGCTAGGTCTGATAGGGAGAACGGTGAGAAGCGACTTAGATTTGATGTAAAGATTAAATTGATGTAATAATTCTATTTTTTTGAGTTTGTTTTTTTATTATTATATAAAATTTATATTTTAGGTATTTTTATTTTATGCAATTTTTTTATTTAAATTAGGAGTTCAAATCCATATTTTTTATATTTCGGATTGTTTTAGATTATAATTATTTAAATCCAATTAATAATTATATAATATATATTATGAAAATCTTGTAAAGTATAATAATATAATTGTGATTGATTTTAAATTAAAAGAGTGGTTGATTAATAAATGTTTAATTAGTAGAATTAATGTAACATATATAATATTTGATCATGATTGATTTCAAGTTAAAATAGTAATTTTTAGTAAATCTTTTTGAATTAGAAAAAATGTATTATATGGATATGTTAAATAAATCATGATTACATTTAAATTAGAATTGTTAATTTACCAGGATTAGTAAAGTAGGATGTGAATGTTAAATAATGAAAATTCTTAATATAATATGATTGGTCTCTAATTTAGGAGTGAGCTTTGATTGATGCTAAAATAATTCATAATTTTCTGATTGGTTAAATGTTCGTAACTTCATACTTGGGTAGACTCAGGTATCGTAATAAGTAGTAATTTTAGTTAAATATTTTTGGATGTAGAATATATATATTATATGGATATGTTAAATAAATCATTATTATATTTAAATTAGAATTGTTAACTAATAATGTTAAGTAAAGTATATAGGATGTTAATTTTATATAAGAAAAACTCTTAATACAATATGATTGGTCTAATAATATAGGAGTGGGATGTGAGTGGTACTAAAATAATTCATAATTTTTTGATTGGTTAAATGCTCTTAAATATAATCTGTATTAGAATCAAAAATTTCTGAATTTTCACTTTTCCAAGAATATTTATTTTTATTTATGAATATCATTTGTGAGCTTCCCTACTAGAATCAAATGTAGATTATGAGTATTTAAGCTTATATAGTATAGCAGTATATACTTGGGTGAAAGTCCTAAATAACCATTATTAAATTAAAAGAGTCCAAAATACTAATAGGCGGGATGTACTGCCCAATATGCCCATCTGCTATGCCTTTGCAGTGGGCGCATCTGTCATCTACGTCTACATCATGGACATATCTACTTTACTTACACGCCAACAACGTGAACATATCATCTTTACACGCCAATCCAAGAGGCTATATCGATTTAACACGCCATTCTTCCTAACGTAATTTCATGACACACCACCTATTCTTACATATCTTATATATATAAATGTTTGAACTAGTTATTATATCGTCAGGTTGTTGCTTCAGCCAAACCATAAGTACTAGCTACAACAAAATTAAAGCAAGGCAAGGTAGGTACATTCGCATTAATTTTTTCATCATTTTCATTTCACAAATAATCTGTTAAGCTTATTATGTAAAGTTTGCACTACCCGTGTTGATCCCATATATCACAATTCTAAATTAAATGATCCTAAACATTACAATCTAAAATGATGCTCCAAAAGATCACAATAAAACACTACATCGTGTAATGTTTTCATTTTTTAACGAAAACGCTACATCGTGTAGTGTTTTGGTTTTTCTTTTCTTTTTTTTACAAAACGCTAGTTGAAATAGAGTTTTGAACTACTTAAAGTGATATTTTGAACCCAAAACGCTACTTTAAGTGGTGTTACCTTTTTTTTTTTACAAAAAGCTACTTGAAGTAGAGTTTTGGGTTCAAAACTCTACTCAAAATGGTGTTTTGAACCCAAAATGTTATTTTAAGTGGTGTTACCTTCTTATTTTGGTAAATATGTATTTTCAAATACTATTAAAAAAATTATAATCAAATGGTCAATTTAAACTGAATTTTCTTAATGAGTTCGGCGGCCTATTTTTAAAAAATCAGGGGTCAGTCCCGAACTTTTAAAAATCAGGATAAATTAGGCTTTACAACCCTAAACCCTAAGTTCATATACGGTTTATTCGTCATTACGAATATTTCTAAAATCCAAAATGAAAACGTTTAACCCCAAAGGTTAACTGTTGAACCACTAAGGGAATATAGATAAAATTTAAAAAATTGAATATTTCTAAACCCAAAATGGAACCCATTGAACCCCAAATAAAAACTATTTAACCCAAAAGAAAATACCAATAAAAATTTAATATATTAATTGTAAAAAATAATATATAAAATTTTAATATATTAAAAATATTAATTAAAAAAATAATATATAAAATTTTAATGTATTAAAAATATTAATTGAAAAAAATAACATATAAATTTTAAATTATGATATCTGAGTCATTTTCTCCCCATCACATCAACAACATGTAAATGGGTAGAAAATTGTGTATAGAGATTGTGGAATCATTTCATCATCGTTTGGTCCTTATTTGGTTGTACATGGAGCATGATTTGCCATTAAATCACTGAGTGTATGAAAGTGTTAATGTGTCATTTCTAGGGGAGTGTCATGAAAGTGTTATGTGCAATATTAGGAGTGATACGTACGCTGTTTGGAAGGGAGTATAAGCAGTATTGGGAGTGATACGCTATTTGGAAGGGAGTATAACCTTCTTACGCCACCCCGGGATATAATGTCGCACGAGAGAATGTACCTGCAATGGAATTCCAGGATACGCCACCTCCATTGATGTGATAGGTGGGTATTTTGGACTATCATTCCCTCCTAATAGTATAAGCAGTAGATCTCATTTTTAACATGTGTTTTTTTTTATGAAAATAAGGTTCTATATTAGAATCTAACTAGCTCTTTGGCCCGTGCATTGCATCGAATACAATATTTGTAAGAAGGTGAGAATTTTTTATACATTTGCGTATTAGAATAATAATTTATAAGTTATTCGACAAATAAAGTTAGTACAAATTTGTATTACATTTGTATACATGAAATTTTTATTTATTTATTTATTATCTTGTATTCATTTTAACGTATTTGTGACATACAAATATAATACTAAAAATATGTCAAAGATTTTGTATAGTTTGATTTATTAGAGGTATAAATAACTACAATGCACATCCATGCTTAATATATAGATTTTACTCAAACAATATTTTTTTTACTATATTTAATTCATAAAAATTTACAGTAAATCTAATAATAGTATAATGACATATGGTATATGTTAGTGTATATGATCATATATTATCATACATTTATATAAATCTACGCGTATGTATGTACGTATGTCTGTACGAGTATGCAACCAAAAAATTAAAAGCATTGAGTGAAATATTATCATATATTCACATAAATGTATGTATGTATGTGTGTATGTGTGTATATATGTATGTATGTATGTATAAATATGTATATTAATTTTGTAGCAGTTAATAATATGTTGTAAATATATATATTGATGTATGTATGTATAAGTATGTATATTAATTTTGTAGTATTTAATAATATGTATTAAATATATTGATGTTAAAAGACCAAAATAACCCTGAAAAGATATATTAGAAATGAGGCTAAAATTGTTATTTTGAATTAATTTGCTCAGATTCCTCTGTTGGTGTATTAGATATATAATAATAGGTATGAATTTATAAATGCATCTGGCATATCTAATTTTTAAACCATATCCACTTTTGTCTGTATTTAAGGTTCTACAGTAGAACCATATATGAAGTTGAAGTTTATATATTTATCTAGTAGAATCAGTACATACTACAACTTGAGATTCGAAGATTTTCTCAAAAAAAACATTCATATCTGTGGGTATAGAATTATCAGTTACATTTGTTGAGTGAAGTTTGATCTTTTACTTTTCAATTCATAGGTTTAGGATTTTAAGAAAAAAAATTATTCGTCACAGTAAGATGTTGATCCTATTTTATAGTAGAACCCTATGATTTGTATACATGTATGTGTCTAAATTTTAAAGATGACTATTTTTGTGTTTTACGGTAGAGTGAAACGTTTTTGTGTAGAATTAACTAAAATCATGTATGTTTTTGTATTTTTAGTAGGGTTTAACTCTTAAATCGAATGTATAAATGGGTTCTACACTAGAATCAATATCAATATATATATATATAAAGGAGGATAGCGGGAGTTTAGGTGGCGCTCTAATATCGTCTCAATCGATTTTTTTAATTTTCTAGAATTTTAAACACTAATAAATATAAAAATATCAATTTGCATATTAGAAGTAGAATAGGTGTTCGAATTTATAAAGGAGAGAGTTCGAATTTATAGGGAATTCATATGATTAGAAGTTTTATTGGAAGTATAATAAGTATTTATAAGGCATACGATTAAAAATTCTATTGGAAGTAGAATAGGAGTTCGAATTTATAGAGAATAAGAGTTCAAATTGATAGAAAAGATATATAAATAAAAGTTCTACTAGAACTAATAGGTGTTCTAATTTATAAAGGAGAAGAGTTCGAATTTACAGGAAAGACATATGATTAGAAGTTCTATTGGAAGTATAATAAGTATATATAAGGCATACGATTAAAAGTTCTATTGGAAGTAGAATAGGAGTTCGAATTTATATAGAATAAGAGTTCGAATTTATAGAAAAAATATATAAATAAAAGTTCTACTAGAATTAGAATAGGTGTTTGAATATATAGAGCAGACATATAATTAAATATTTTATAGAAAGTACGATCTTCTTAAAATATATTTTTTATATAAGTTAATTATATTTATATTAGGAAAATTTATTCATAAATCCAATACTATTGTCATGAAAAAAGTCACCGTATTTAAAAAGAAAAGAATTGATGTGTTAACATAATAAAAGAACAATGAGTAAAAGAACAATCTCATGCAGCAATCCTAAATAAAAACAGGAGTATCTATAAAATAAAGAGAAAATAAAATATGTTTTCATTTTCTAAAACTCGAAAAATTTTAGAAAATCTGAAGAAAGTATAAATTGGAATTCACTCTATTTTTTAGGTTTTGATTTCAAGGAAAAAAATTGTTGTGTAAGATAAGTATCATCAATAATATGTAATGAAGTTAGAATTTAGATCTCAAACGAGAGCGGCTCGAAATGTGTTTAACGGGAAGACGGCTCACTATAAAAAATTGTACTAGCTATTAAAATATCATATGATGTTATAAATTATATTTTATTTTTAGGATTTGATTTTTATGGATAAACATTATTATACAAGTAATATGTGTAAAAGTTAGGTTTTTGGTGTTAACGAGAGAGCGAATCAATAGTAATAACTGTGTTTAACAAGAAAACGGTTCATTAGATAAGACCGTATAAAAGATGTTTAAATATATAATTAATACAAAAAATAAAATGTTTTATTGGAAGTAGAATACGAGGACGGTGGAGACGTCTTATACGATTTTTTAAAACTATACATCTTTTTTCCTAGAAATCCTTTATTTTAACTTTTTTATACAATTTAATTATACTTGCATTACAAAAATATATCCATAAATGTAATATTATTCCCGTAACGAAAAATCTTAGTATTTTAACTTTTTTTTGATATGTTAACATAACAGAAAGACATTCCCATGCGAAAACTGTAAATAAATACAAGAATATCTATAATATACAGAAAATATAAGATGTATTTTCATCTTTTAAAACTCCATAAATATTAGAAAGTTTAAAGAATATAAAAATTGGAATTTACTCTCTTTATATAATGAAGTCAGAATTTCGGTTTCAAATAAGAGCGGCTCGAAACGTATTTAACGAGAAGACGGCTCGCTAGAAAAGATTGTATTAGCTTTAAGAATTTGATACTGAAGTCATATTTTTTTTTTATTTTTACGGTTTGTTTTTATAGATAAAAAATATTATATAAGTCATTATAATATATGTTAAAAAGTTGGGATTTCCGTTTTAACGAGAGAGCGGCTCAATCGAAAGAATCGTATTTAATAAGAAATTGATTCATTAGAGAAGATTATTTAATTATAAAAATTTAATATTAATATTATAATATAACGTAAATGTATTGAATTTTTTTAAAAATATTATAACGCCGCCGCGAAGCGCGGCTTTATCAACTAGTATATATATAAAGGAGGATAGCGGGAGTTTAGGTGGTGCTCTAATATCGTCTCAATCGATTTTTCTAATTTTCTAGAATTTTAAACACTAATAAATATAAAAATATCAATTAGCATATTTGAAGTATAATAGGTGTTCGAATTTATAAAGGAGAAGAGTTCGAATTTATAGGGAAGACATATGATTAGAAGTTCTATTGGAAGTATAATAAGTATTTATAAGGCATACGATTAAAAGTTCTATTGGATGTAGAATAAGAGTTCGAATTTATAGTGAATAAGAGTTCGAATTTATAAATAAAAGTTCTAATAAGAGTTCGAATTTATAGAGAATAAGAGTTCGAATTTATAAATAAAAGTTCTACTAGAACTAGAGTAGGTGTTTAAATATATAGAGCAGACATATAATTAAATATTTTATAGAAAGTACGATCTTCTAAATTATATATTTTTTATATAAGTTAATTATACTTATATTAGGAAAATTTATTCATAAATCCAATACTATTGTCATGAAAAAAGTCATCGTATTTAAAAAGAAAAGAATTAATGTATTAACATAATAAAAGAACAATGAGTAAAAGAACAATCTCATGCAATCCAATACTATTGTCATGAAAAAAGTCATCGTATTTAAAAAGAAAAGAATTAATGTATTAACATAATAAAAGAACAATGAGTAAAAGAACAATCTCATGCAGGAATCCTAAATAAATACATGAATATCTATAATATAAAGAGAAAATAATATGTGTTTTCATTTTCAAAAAATTTAGAAAATCTAGAAAAAGTATAAATTAGAATTCACTCTATTTTGAGCGGCTCGAAATGTGTTTAACATGAAGACGGCTCACTATAAAAGATTGTACTAGCTATTAAAATATCATATGATGTTATAAATTTTATTTTATTTTTAGGATTTGATTTTTATGGATAAACATTATCATACAAGTAATATATGTAAAAGTTAGGTCTTTTTTCTTAACGAGAGAGCGAATCAATAGTAAAAACTGTGTTTAACACGCTCTAAGATCGTCTCAATCTATTTTTTTCATTTTCTAGAATTTTAAACACTAATAAATATAAAAATATCAATTAACATATTAGAAGTAGAATAATTGTCCGAATTTATAAAGGAGAAGAGTTCAAATTTATAGGGAAGACATATGATTAGAAGTTCTATTGAAAGTATAATAAGTATTTATAAGGCATACTATTAAAAGTTTTATTAGAAGTAGAATAGGAATTCGAATTTATAGAGAGTAAGAGTTCGAATTTATAGAAAAAACATATAAATAAACGTTCTACTAGAAGTAGAATAGGTGTTTGAATATATAGAGCAGAAATATAATTAAATATTTTATAGAAAGTACGATATTCTTAAATTATATATTTTTTATATAAGTTAATTTTACTTATATTAGGAAAATTTATTTATAAATCCAATACTATTGTCATAAAAAAAGTCACCGTATTTAAAAGGAAAAGAATTGATGTGTTAACATAATAAAAGAACAATCTCATGCAAGAATCCTAAATAAATACAGGAGTATCTATAATATAAAGAGAAAATAAGATGTGTTTTCATTTTCTAAAACTCCAAAAATTTTAGAAAGTCTAGAGAAAGTATAAATTGGAATTCAATCTATTTTTTAGGTTTTGATTTTAAGGAAAAAAATTGTTGTGTAAGATAAGTATCATCAATAATATGTATGAAGTTGGATTTTCGATCCCAAACGAGAGCGGCTCGAAACATGTTAAACGGGAAGACGGCTCCCTATAAATGATTGTACTAGCTATTAAAATAGCATATTGATGTTATAAATTTTATTTTATTTTTAGGATTTGATTTTTATGGATAAACATTATCATACAAGTAATATATGTAAAAGTTAGGTTTTTGTTCTTAACGATAGAGCGGATCAATAGTAATAACCGTGTTTAACAAGAAAGCGGTTCATTAAATAAGATCGTATAAAAAGTGTTTAAATATATAATACATAAAATAAAATGTTTTATTGGAAGTAGAATACAAGGACGGTGCAGACGTCATATACGATTCTTTTTTAAAACTATACATCTTTTTTCCTAAAAATCTTTTATTTTAACTTTTTTATACAAGTTTATCTATAATATACAGAAAATATAAGATGTATTTTAATCTTTTAAAACTCCATAGATATTAGAAAGTTTAAAGAATATAAAATTCGGAATTTACTCTCTTTATATAGTGAAGTTACAATTTCGGTTTCAAATAAGAGCGGCTCGAAACGTATTTAGCGGGAAGACGGTTCGCTAGAAAAGATTGTATTAGCTATTAGAATTTGATACTGTAGTCATAATTTTTTTTATTTTTACGGTTCGATTTTATGGATAAAAAATATTATATAAGTCTTTATAATATATGTTAAAAAGTTGGGATTTCGGTTTTTACAAGGGAGCGGCTCAATCGAAAGAATCGTATTTAACAAGAAATTGATTCATTAGAGATGATTATTTAATTATTAAAATTTAATATTAATATTATAATATAACGTAGATGTATTGAATTTTTTTAAAAATAAAAATTGTAACGCCGCCGCGAAGCGCGGCTTTATCAACTAGTAAAATATATTTTATATAGTGTATTTGTAGATCCAATTTGTTATCATGTGTATTTTTGTATTCTAAAGAATAATTAAAATTTATTCTGATTAGAATCTATAATAGAATTAAAATTTTAGTTAATTATAGAATATCCAATTGTATTAGTTTTTAACATTAATCAAAAATTTTGTTAAATTTTATTTTTTATAATTACGTTAACGTATTATATTCCATAACTAGCGGCAGAATTATGCATTCCCGCCAGAGATAGGATTTGCTGACACTTGCGCCTACAATTATCTCACGGCCCCCTTTGGGTAGGACGGGCAAAACCTGCCTGAAATCCCCACCTAGGAGCATCGTTAATCCTCCAAAGGGCAATGATTCTGCTGCTGGATTCACGGCATGTCTAACATCACGGAAAGTTCGATCAACTGCCTCAAAAATATAGCGTTGAGTCATGGGGGCCTCATCCCACACCACCAGTGTTGCCTTGCAGATTAATTCGGCAAGATGGGTACCTCTTTTAATTTGACATGTGCTGGACTCATTTATGTCAATTGGAATTTTGAAGCGAGAATGTGCAGTCCTTCCCCCCTCGACGAGAAGGGAAGCTATGCCTGATGATGCGACTGCCAACACAATGTGGCCCTCACTCCGGAGTTTAGAAACAATTGTCGACCACAGGAATGTCGTTACAGTACCACCATGGCCATAAACAAAATACATACCTCCCATTCGATCAGCAATGGATTGCATAACTTTGTCAAATATTAGGCGCTGCATTTCGTTTAGGCATTGAAATCGTCGGTGAGCATGTATGCGGAGTGCCTAGCAATCATAGAGCATTTCTTCAAGTAACAATTGATTTTTGAACTTATATGTTGAGGTTGAATTTAGCTCTGGAAGGCCTGGGTAGTCGGATAATGATTTCCCATGTTGGCTAAGTAACTTTTCGATTTCTTCGAGTGTAAGCATTTGTTTATCGGTTTGACTGAGGATAAGGGTGGGGATACATAACAGTCTCCTCTGTATATACTCCATATCATCTGACAGGTCAACCCAATGATCTTCCCACAGCTTAGATCGGGTACTAACTCCGCAGAAAACCAACATAGTCACAAATAGTTCTCGGAGTTGCGGTGCAGTGGCGTAGCTTGAGGCATCAGTGAGGGCAAGATGCCATTCTTTGTCAGAATCTAGAAGACCCCGCTGGAAGCAGGCCTCTCCATAGGTTGGGTTAACAATTCCATCCACAGTGCGGATATCTTCAAAACTCTTTGCTCCAGTGACAAGGTTGAGGAGCATATGCATATAAAACCGCTCACCACTTGAAGGGTGAGCGTAGACCAGGCGGCCGACGACGTTGACATTTTGGCGCCTACGAGCCCAACACTTTTCACTCTATCCCACCTGTATTTTGTGGGATATTTCACGAATGTTAGATGGCATCCAGATTCATCTCTGGCATTATTGATCAACCATTGGACAAACATAGTGTCATCTCTATTCACCCTCTGGACAATTTCAGGCAGTGTTTCGTCATCACGAAAGCGCATTTCCTGTTCCCCTTCTAAATGAAAGAACAAATGGTTCTCTATGATGTATAGGGAAGCCAAATAGCCGCCAACAAGATTCGGCTGCAGATACATATCTACATGCGAGGTAATTTTTTACTTCATCTACCTCATATTTTCTGAGTGGGACCGCAGCGGTGCTTGTGGAGGCCATTTCTCCTGCGGCTGCTGATTCCATTACTGCCGTTACTGTGTCCGGGCCCTTACCTATGTATTTAAAGAGATATTTGATTGACTGTGAGCGGTTGCAGCGATCTACATTGATGTGAGCCTGGTATTTGACGAGTAAGCCACGGTTATATGGGACGACATGCCTGCAAAAAATCTTTATGTCATTTTGGAGTTTGTGCAATGAGAACTTATAGTGAAATAATCGACAGATATGAGACATGGTACGATCCAAAGATATTTTACAGATATGAACCATGAAGCATGTATGCATAACAAATATAGGAATTCTGCCTATAAATAAATAAAGATACTGGAGGAAAACGAAGTCCAGAGCCCATCTATTGTAAAACCTAATTCATGCAACCCTTGACTCCAAAACACACTGCACTTACCATGGATAGGATTGCAAAGTAATAATTGTAAAAATATAATAATATCTCATTATTAAAAGTCTTTTATTGGATTTTTTTCATTACAAATTAAAAGGAATATAGTTTAATCCCTGGAATCATGTTTTCACTACAATTCTATGCCATTTTTTTTAAAAAGACCATGAAACTGGAATCCTATTATAATCAAAAAAAATTCATTTGAGTTTTTTTGCAAAATAACCTTAATGGGGAAAAATGACAATATACTACGGACACAATTTATGTATTTTAATGCAACATAAAAAATTATGCTCTGGGTACAAGGTTTGGTAAACGACACGCAAAATCTTAAAAGCTCGTGAATACTGTTGGTGCTGAATTTTAATTCTAGTTATATGACATGACACAAAACTATTAGTAACATCTTAGAGCATTTTATGGAGGCTTTCAACTCACCCCTTCCTCAGAAATCAAGAGGGAGAAGATTAAAATTCAACCAACGCTTGCTTAGAGCATTTTTAAGAGGCTTTCAACTCACCCCTTCCTCAGAAATCAAGGAGGGAGAAGATTAAAATTTAATGAACGCTTAGCTCAAAAATTAAGGGGAGAAGAGTAATATTGCAAGCATTAATCTTTTTTATTGCAAAAATATGGGCCATATATCATAATACAATATAATATAAAATTTTATTGTTAAGAATTAAAGTTTTTTTTAAATATATTATCTAAATTCCATGTGTTCCATTTGTTATCATTAAGGTGTTTTAACTTATGACTTAGCAAGCAAATGAGCATATATAAATGACCTGTTGTCGAGGTGTATTTGGTTGACCTTCACCGTCCTTCCTGTGTTCCGCCTGCGGTAAAGAGCATACCCATTCTTATCCATGGTAGTAGTGTTGGAGTATTGTTTGGGGTATTGCTTTGCGCATTGTCCATTAACCATACAGGCACATTTAGGATTCGCCTCGCCGCATGGTCCGTGGAGCATGAACTGTGACACAATCTCATAGCCGGAGGGGTCAGTCTCCTTATCAGGAATCTCAGCACTGATTATGGAATCAATCTCCTCCGGGGTTGTTAATTTGTCACCCTCTGCTAGCCACAACACTATATGAGCATGAGGGAGGCCGCGTTTTTGGAATTCAATTGTGTATACAGCTGCATATTGGTCTCCATATTGTTAGATTATGGTGTATGTGGTTCTTAGGCATAAAAGTGTGGAATTACGCAACATCTACATACAAGTTCATGGCTGTTAAAAGATCCATGTTGCCATGATTCTGAATATATAGCTAATTGCATTAAGTTTAATTTTGAAAACCCTTGCAACAAGGTCTGGCCGGACGGATGCATCTTGACAACCTTGGCTTGCGACTGCCCGTTGTATCTCCATCCATTTTGGATTACATGTAAATGTTATAAATAAATCAGGGTGCCCATATTCCTTGCAGACTGCTATCGAATCCTGGAAATTTTGCTGCATGTACCTAAACCCTCCTGTGAAGCTCGATGGTAAAATTATGCGCTGGCCTACATCTGTTGTTGACACATCACCACGATCAAAACTATCCACAATGTTGTTATATAAATCTGATCGAATTGTTGACTGATGGAGCTGCACCCATTTTAATCTATTACGTTCCACACAACACCACGCATTGACCACATATTGCAGAAACAGTCTACCTCCCATCAATAAGGTGTGGCCCTCACCATCACGATACTGAAGTCTGAATGCCTGGTACTCTCTACCACTTACATTGTTTCTTTCACTTGTATCTGACTCAGGAATATTTCGGTGTTTAATACCTAAACGGTACCCATCCTCTCCGTGTGTGAATAGCAATGGGTATTGCAGTGACGTAAAACACGGATGAATCTCAGTAATGTTCTTTAATCCCCCCCCCCCCCGCTTGTATTCTACAACTATGTCTCTTTCATCCACAAAGTTGTTATCCAATGCCAAGCCTGCAAATTCATAATCATTTAGACCTGGCATGTTGACAAAGCGACCGTCGGAAGACCTCCTTTCAAGTAGCCTGAGGCGGACCGGTATTTGGTTGGATGCAGGGAATCGTTCCCACACTTGCTTAAAGATGTGCACAAGCGCATTGACTCTGGTCAGCATTTGTAAGAGGGCAACAACAATCTCAGCATCTAAGGCGCCGGTGGTACGCGGGAAGTTCAAACGATAATTAACTGCCTCTTGTCCATCATACATGTAGAATTGAGCATATTTTAGTGTACACCCATCGGGCGGAGCCAATGAGCCCATACTATGATAGGTGAGATCACATACGCGGAATACATATGGTCCCGACCCTCTATTAATAGAGTCATCCACATTTCCTCCAAATGAGCAGAGAGCAAAGATAGTGTTGTACATCCTGAGGTTTGTTTGGAATTTTCGCTCCCTGGTGCCATTCCCAGTCAGTAAGGAGGCAAGCTCAGGTGGTGTTTCTTGCAATAATGGCAATTGCACCTTACCCTTACCACAACAAATGGAGTATGCCTTTGGGCCTTGGCCAACGTGTCTCCCAGTGAATTCCACCTCCCACACATGTGCCCCGCAGAAATAGCAGACCTGATCCGGGTTCCCAAGGTCAAGTTTTGCATTGGAGGAAGCTGTGAGGGAAAGGCACATGAATTTTGTTAGAGGCTAAGCCATAAACAGTAGCATGAATGCAGAGGCTCACCAAATGTTTCCCTCCTGAGGTCAATGTTCCGACGACAGCGTGGTGTCTCTGGGGCTACACCTGAAAACATAAAAACATGTGATGCGCAGCTCTGCTAATTTATTAGGAAGAAAATGGAGAACCAAGGAGCCTATTGTGCCACAACAAAAAAACTACGCAAATGCGATGCTCGGGGTAGAGGTCTACAATTTTGAGCATTAACTCCGCCCCTGTACCCAGAAATATATAAATTACCATAAACAAAAAATCCTCTGGTCTTGTAAAATAACACGATGTTTTGGAAAAAATCCAATACAATAGAGAACCATCTTCTGGGCAGTTATATTGGAACTGGGAAAAAGACTGAAGTGTACACTGTGTACCGAACTAAACATACAGATGATCTCTCCGATTGCAACTTGAAAGTTAACATATCATTCCCTCCAGACAATCAAACAAACAAAAAGCAACTTCAATATCAAAGGTAACTGAACACACACACGCGCACGCACACAGGTGTCAAAGTCAAATTAATCTTACTTCTGCCATGTCCTTTATCTTCAGGCATCGTCACTTAGAATGAAAAAGTTTTATTATTCTACAGAAGGATAGCACAGTCAAGAGTATGGTGTCCAGGTTTTGGCAAAACAATCTCAGAAAATTAGTGGAAGCACCATATGGCGCTGAACTAAAAGAGAGTCTGTTTCCATAGAGGAGAAGCCAGAGGAGTCAGTCTAACATGCCTTTCCTCCACCATTGAACTCTGAATATGAATCCACCAGTTTGTATTTATCATACAATCTTCCTATTTATTAATGACGATTAACAATAAAGTCTCCGTTCTTGTAATCATATAAATTCTTTGCTTAAAAAATTGCAAAGCCATTTCAATGTTCCAAGTCTTCTGACGGCCTTTATAGAAAATATTACAACACTCAAATGATTACTAATATGCTACTTTAAAATGTAAGCAGTCAGAAAAAACCCTAAATCAGTCGCCTGGTTTGAAGTGATAGGCAGAGAAACTTCAAAATGTTAAAATACAATGCTGGTATTAACATTTATTAGAGCTTGTAGATTCATACATAATGAATATGCTTTAAAATATCACACACAAACACATACACACACATACACACAAATTTGGTTTTGAAGAATGGTGCTTTAATAAACATGGGTATTCATGCATAATGTTCTTGATTTGTAGATTCTTTGCTCATAAAGTTAGGAGCTTTACATGTCTGGGGGGGGTGAAAACGAAAAGGTGGCAGGGTACCATGGTAACATAAGGCAGATTAAAATGAGGGTAGTATGGTAATATGTGGCTGATTAAAATGGTACATATTGTGGCTTTATATATATAGTAGCTGTGCTTCTTGTTTTATTATTGGTATGGTTGGATGATGGTAGTTCACTTTTGTTTATTAGGTAATTTTTATTCTGTTTGTTAAATTATTATTTTGATTGAATTTATGAATTATGAAATGTCTCGATATATATTTATGAGTCAATAATTTTGTACTTATCGCGGTTAGGGAGTTGAATTGCTATTTTGCGAGGTGGCTTATTGATTGTTTTGATTGATAGTAGGTGTACTGTTGTAAATTAGGAAACGGTTTATGAATGAATGTCTGGTAATGCGGATATAAGATGATATGCATGGTGTTAATGGCTTATTTAGTAAGTCTAGCCTTTGAATTTTGCATAACGTATGTGGTTTGGTTGGTATTCGTGTGATAAAACATGGCAAATACTTATCATGTGAAGAAAATAAGCACATGATCTTTGTTTATTTAATCTGCAAATTAAGAATTAGTGTATGGTGGAAAGCAGGAGAGGTAATTAGTATGTTGCGGATGTTGTGAATTTATGTTGTCAAGTTGGTTTAAAGATTAGTTATGAAATTTGGAGGCAGGGTTGGATATAGTGTACTTGTTATGGTAGTGATGTTGAAACTTTTTGTCATTTGATGGTAGGTGATGTTCTATCGGGAACGGTTTCAGATGATGTACAACATCCTGGTTTGATGTAAGAATGGTTTGGTGATCAGTGGCAGACAACACGTTCTTTCGTGCTTATTTTCACCACTGTTTATTAGAGAACGTACTGGAGATACCTAGAAACATACCTCAATTAACTGGTATTCCATTCCCTAATATATGCACCTGAATTCAATACCAGGCCATGATCGATCTTTGCTAATTCATAGTGTTTGGGTCCGGGCTAATTCACAATAAATCACGTACATATGGAAGTATATCGTAGACATTCCTAACTATGCCAATAATAGGCACCTCTCTTCCATCCCCCTTTTATTCATGGGTCGAGCACATCAGCTTTACAGCAGAAGTAATATACAGACATTAGATAAAGCTGTAATTTGAAATGCTTTAATCATTTTTAATAACTCTAAAACAAATATGTACAGCCTAAACAATGTCGTACTAACATATGAAAACAACTCTTTAGAAAACAATTGTTAGCATTACATATTTTTAATATATCCTGTCGTCTAGCAAGGAAAATGGGGAGGGGGGAGATGTTTTTGTTTGTGATCATTAAATAGATGAATAGTAAAGTAAAGAAGCTGGAGCCATATATGCAGTGATTGTACATGTTATGTAAGCTCAAAGCTCTTATTAGTATGTCATTAACTCCATTATCTAATTATCCCCAATCATTTTAATCAAACTTGGAATAAGAATTTATGGGAGAGGTTATCTCAACAAACAGTCGCTAATGTTTTATTTGTTCTTGTAGCTAATACTAATGCGTGGCCTAGACAAGAGTCTAGAACTGCAGTGTTGCAGTGTTAGTGCTAATTTAGGTTGCCTCTGGACATTGTGTAATTGGTGGGAAATAAATGTGGTCATTGCATATTCAGGGGCTGTATTGCATTCTCACCTTTAGGTTAAGGCAAGTTATTTGTTCTATTAATTCATTGCAACAGGTTTGCTTGTTGAACTAAATAGTTGTTTTAGGAATGAACTGTAATAATTCAGCATTAGGTTCTAGTTAGTCATGTCACTGCCTTTACTATGTGTATGCGTATGCATTTGTTTACTAATAATGAACTTTTTGGGCCCACAGACCTAACATTATATAACATTTGTCCAATTCATAAATGTCTATACCTCACCCTAACCTTCTGTACCCAGCATCATAAAATTCCTTTATGTAATCATGTTATTATATGCCTTGATTCCATTTAAATGTTCTGTGGTAAACATTGCAGGGGGAAACAAAAAAATAGGCACACACCAATCTCACAAGCACTGAAACAACCAAATAAATATCGCATACACCAATGATAGAAAAAGTTTTGAGCCAAGGTCATACACGGAGTTGGTTTTGCCATTTGAAAGACACCACAAAGTAAAGAATAATCTTTTGGGGGAAAATCTTTCCAAGCCCAACTCTAATTCCTATTGCTACTGGGAAGAGCTTAAAGGCTGCTAAAGGTAGACTTGATGGAATCGTGCAAGAACCATGGGCAAACAAACAGAAGGCAAAATGATAAACATAAACAGGGTACCTCTGTGGCGGTTAAGAGCACGCTGCCATGCAGCCTGACGACGTGCCTCAGCGACGGCCTCAGTGACGACAACTCGAGGGCGTCCTCGCTTCCTTGTTGGTTGTTCCATTCGCACTCAGGTGGGCATGGCGGGGAGTAACTGCTGGTTCTGGGGGGTGAAAACGAAAAGGTGGCAACATAAGACAGATTAAAATGAGGGTATCGGGATAATATTGGCATTGCAATAATATGGGTATTATGGTAATATGTGGCTGATTAAAATGGTACATGTTGTGGCTTTATATATATAGTAGATATTATCAAAATTTTCGTTAAATTTTATTTTTTTTATGAATTTTTTTATAACTGTCCTATTCTTGCTATACAACAGAATATAAAATCTAATAGCCCTGATCCAGCTGAGAAATCAGGTGAGGGGATTGATTAGTACCAAGTTGTCCAACGTAAAAGGAAGGAGAAAATGAGGAAAAATAATGCAGAAGCGCAACAGGTAAGTAAATATCCTTGCACTCAGAAGTTTAAGCAAAATTATAGCTCAGGAAGAAATATTAGGATCTGGAATGATAAAGGTGGAGGTCGAGGTATGGGCAATGGAAGATCTAGCGGAACGGTTGGTCAGAAAGGTGGTCTTGAAGTGGGTAAAAAATCTATTACAGTGAGAAATAAATTTGATGTTCGAGCATGTGGGAATGAATTTGAAGTTGATATTGATAATGTTGTCTATAAATCACACAAGTTAAAAGAAGTGCAAATGGGGGCTAGTCGTAGTGGTTTGTCAATGAAGAATAAGGTTAAAAAGAATGCAACTGTCAACAGGGGCGGAGGTACAGTGGAGGCTACGGTGGGCTGTAGCCCAGGTTAAAAAAAAAATCAAAATTTTTCTATTCTCCATCCCAAAAAAGTTTGAGTTAGCCCAACCCAAAATTTTAGTCCAGCCCATTAAATATTTTTAGGGGATAGAAAGACAGCAAACAAAAACAGAGGAAACAAACACAAACTCCTGTCGGCTGTATCTCACAAAAAAAAGAGGAAACAAAATTGACACACTGCTGAAAATAATTGAAGAATAGGCAACGAAGAATCAAAGACTGTCAGACTGAAGAGGAAAAATTACTATTAGAAAAGGAGGTAATGAAATCAATTAATCTTCTTATTCATTTATACTCTTCTCAATTAGGTTTTACTGTGAATATGCTTGTTTAATCTCCTTCTTTTTCTTACAGATTTAGAGTGCAAATATAATGGAAAATCAAGGAAAAAAGAGGGGGAAAACATTATTGTCATTTTTCAAACCAAGTGCACCTTTGACAACTACCAATGAGGTAAAATTCCCATCTAATGTTGATATTGAAGAAAATGCATCTAGTGTTGAGATTAAGGAAATTGAAAATGAAGAACCAATTTTAAAATCTCGAAAAATTGAGATTGCTCTTAATACTCTTGAACGAGATCCTGGAAAACGGAAACCTATATGGCAAGAACCTGTTAATCAACAAGATGAAATTAGGAGAGCTTATATCAAAATGGGTCCGTTTCAACCTAAGTTACCAGAGTATCCGAGAACAGTTTATGGGTCACAAACACAACCCCGTAGATTTCAATACTCGTGGTTCGAAAAGTTCCCTTGGTTAGAGTACTCACCGTACAAAAATTCAGTATTTTGTTTTCCTTGTTTTATTTTTCAAAAGAAATCTCCTTTGCATTCTGCACTCACTATTGATGGATTTAACTGTTGGAAGAGGGTTAATAATGGAGTCAGATGTCCACTTTTAATGCATGTTGGAGGTCCAACTTCACCACATAGTAATGCAGTGCAATGTGTTCAAGAATTGATGAAAGTTACAGGACATATTGACAAAGTACTGAATACTCAAAGTTTAGAAGAAATTCAGAAGAATCGATTGCGACTTAAAGCAACAATTGAGAGTGTTTGATGGCTTAGCTTGCAAGCTTGTCCATTTAGAGGTCATGATGAATCTCCAAATTCTAGTAATCGTGGTAATTTTATAGAGATGATCAAATTTGCGGGTCGAATGAACGAAGACATTGGTGATATAGTGTTAGAAAGAGCTCCAAAAAATGCAAAATATACTTCACCAACTATTCAGAAAGAAATTTTGAATATTTTTGCAAATAGAGTGAGAAGAAAAATCCGTGATGAAGTTGGAGATGCAAAATTCTGTATTTTAGTTGATGAAGCCAAAGATTCTGCAAATAAGGAGGAGATGTCTATTATTTTGAGATTTGTTGACCGTCTTGGTATCTTACGGGAGCGTTTTTTTGAGATTGTTCATGTTCCAAACACTACTGCTTCAACATTGAAAGAGAAAATATCCACTGTCCTCTCTCGATATAATTTGCAAATCTCTAATATGAGAGGTCAGGGGTATGACGGTGCTAGCAATATGTCTGGTTCTTGGAATGGACTTCAAGCTCTATTTCTAAATGACTGTCCTTATGCCTATTATGTACATTGCTTTGCTCATAGATTACAACTAGCATTGGTTGGAGCTTCTAAAAAGGAGATTTCTGTTTGGCTATTTTTTTTCAAAACTATCAGCCATTGTCAATCTTATTGGTTGTTCTCCCAA
Organism: Saposhnikovia divaricata; assembly: GCA_036435485.1. Lineage (NCBI taxonomy): Eukaryota > Viridiplantae > Streptophyta > Magnoliopsida > Apiales > Apiaceae > Saposhnikovia > Saposhnikovia divaricata. The sequence continues at coordinate 68,188,130 of CM071598.1, forward strand.
ATGGCACACTGAGTTACATTCTGCTCAAACTATTGAAATTGCTCGTATGGTAACTTCAGGTGAACGTGATACTGGTAGAGGCATTACATTTACAAGCTTGCAGAAAAGTTTTATCCAGGTGACTTTAGTGAACAAGAACTGCATTATCTGAGAAGTCAACTAGAGCATTACAAACTTGATGTGATTCATCATATGAGCTTTCAAAATATGACTACCATCAATGAATTGTGTCGCGGATTAGTTGAAACAAATAAGGTGCAGCATTATAATTTGATTGATCGATTGATCCGGCTTGTTTTGACATTACCAGTTTCTACCGCCACTGCCGAACGGTCTTTCTCGGCTATGAAACTTATTAAAACTGCTCTACGCAATAAAATGGAGGAGGAGTTCTTGGCAGATTCTATGATGATTCACATTGAACGAGAACTTGTTGAAGATATAGAAACAGATTCGATAATAGATGAGTTTTATTCTATGAAGAATCGAAGGGTGCAACTCAAATGACATGTAATACTTATTAAAATTTAACCTGTTCTCAAGTGTTAAGAGGGGCTATTTCATTTGTTTCTCTGAATTTTATATTTCCAGTTGAATTTTATGCTGTTTTTATTTTTTGGGCTTGATTGTCATCCTATTTTTTGTAGGTACAGAGCACCTGATAGTCTATTGCTGTGTTCCTGATGGTTTGTGGATGTTGATTGCTTGGTCTGGGGTGCTGGTTTGTAACACTGCAGCCTGCAAATTAGTAAGCATTTTCTTTACATTATGTTCTGCAATTTATTTAATAGCCCAGGTAGAATAATTTTCCTGCCTCCGCCCCTGACTGTCAAGAATAAAGACCAGTTTTTCCAAACAGGTGGCTATAAAAATGGGGTTGAAGCGGAGGAGGATATTTCGGTAGCGCTAAATTTTAGAGTTTTGGAATATATGGGGAAAGGTAGTGATTTACCAGCCAAAAAAATAACAATTATGGAAGAAGAGAGTGAGGTTCGGGAATATAAATGGGACGGTAAAGTAGTTCATGTGGGAAAAGAAGATTTATGTACTACTCCCTCCTCTCATTTCTTTATATAAAAAACTGCGTGTTTGGCACGCATTTTAAGTGCATTTTAAGGATAGTTCTATAAGTTATTTTTGATATTTTCTTTTTTTGTATAAAAATAGAATTGTTCTATTTTTATACAAAAAAAGAAAATATCAAAAATAAGTTATAGAACTATCCTTAAAATGCACCTTAAAATGCGTGCCGAAAACTGGTCTGCAAACGTAAAGAATTCGGAGGGACGGAGGGAGTACTAATTAAGAGGTAGACGTGGATTCCGATGTGGGTGAAATGGCTCAGTTTATGGCAGTAGATGTAAACATCGATCATGTTAATGTGCCTGGTATAGACGCAGTTATTGACTCTGACTCTTCACTAGAGCACGAGAAATTTGCGATGGAACGGCTATTTGGAGAAAATAAGTTGGAGAAGGAAAAAAACGGATACTTCTAAAATTGTTTCTAAATGAATAATATCGCTTGTTGGAATGTTAGAGGCTTTAATCAGCCTTTTAAAATAAAAGAATTGAGAGAATTGATTAGAGACAATGGTCTTGGTTTTTGTTGTATTCAGAGACATATGTTGCGAAGAAGAATGTTGATTTAGTTTTTAACAAAATGTTTCGAAGATGGCAGTGGGCTTCTCATATGGAACATAGTTAAAAAGGTTGTCGTATTGTGCTTGAGTGGGATCCTGATCAGTATGATGTGATGGTTATATTTTCTAATAATCAGGTGATGCATTGTCTAGTAAAGCGAATATTCAGTGATAAGTATTTTCACTACTCTATAGTGTATGCAGCTAATGATCATGTTCCTCTCGTCAATTGTGGCACTCTTTAGAAGTGTATAGTCAACTGGTAGGTGAATCCCCTTGGATTGTATTTGGCGATTTCAATGCCATCCTTCATGCTTCTGAACGTGCAGGTGGGGTGCTGGGTAATTCTCCCACTACAAGAAAAACGAGCAACTCTTACCACAAATTTGGTAGGAGGTCATTTTTTGGTAGGAAATGACCCATTTCCTACCACACCCGTGTGGTAGGAATTGCTTGGCTATAAAATCATTCCAAATGAAGTTGATAAATATTTGCATATATGATGATTTTATGATTATATTGACATCTGTACAGTTGGATCATCAAAAAAAACTTTTAAAAAATGGGTTTGAAGTTACCCTAATCTAATCCCTAAATTTAAATAGAATTAAAATTTTATTTAAAATGGTATTTCCCACTAGTCAATTCCTACCAAACTTGATACGGTAGGAATTACTGTGTTTTTACTTTTTAACACAGCTCATTTCCTACCACAAAGAGGTGGTAGGAAATGTTTCTAAACAACGTCGTTTTGGTGACATGCTGACAATAACCACGTGGCAGAAGTGGGCCTACCAGACTCGTTTCCTACCAGCGTTGGTAGGAAAAGGGCAACCCATTTCCCACCAGTATACCGTGATAGGAATTGCTTTGACAAAAAAGACGTCGTTTTACTATTGCCAAAAACACTGACAAAGCCAACGTGGCTTGTGGGACCCAACAGACTCATTTCCTACCAGAGTTGGTAGGAAATGGGGTGAACAAAACCGACCATTTCTTTGTGGTAGGAAATATTCTGGCAAAAATGACGTCGTTTCTTTGTTGACGTGGACAAGTGGGTCCTTCTTCATCCATTTCCTACCAGCTGTGGTAGGAAATGGCAACCTATTTCCTACCTGCATCGTTTGTGGTAGGAAATGGTCCTTTGACCTGCAATTAGTAGGAAATGGCTGGTAGGAAAAGAGTTGATAGGAAAAATTCTGGTAGGATTTGCTAGTTTTTCTTGTAGTGTCCTTCTATGATTGAGTTTCGTGATTGTGTAGTGAAAATAGAGGTCAAGGACCTGCATTATGGCGGAAGGCAATTTAATTGGTCTGGCAGCCTCATAGAATTGGAGTTGTGAAAAAACTTGACTGTCAATTTGTCGTTTATCTCAGGTTTCAAAGGTGTGAAGTGTATGTTTTTACCTTATGGAACTAGTAATCATAGTTCGGTTGTGGTTGAATTTGGACAAATGCAAAAAGTTAAGGAAAACTCATTTAGATTTCAGAACTTTCTAGCATTTCGGAGTAATTTCACGGACTTGCTTGGAAAGAATTGGAATCATGCTGGTAGGGGACTCAGGATGTACCAATTGTAGTTCTAAAACTAGTGTTTAAAATTGGTGTTACGGCCAGCTGCCTGGAAATCAGGTAACCAGACTAAGAAAGTTGATAAGTTGAAAGTTAATTTGTAGAACATTCAAAGTGATTTGGATCATGATCCGTTTAATGTCGATATTAAAAAATCCAATGATAGTGTTAGTTGGGAATTCTTCATAGATGTGTTCTACTTTTTTGGATTTTCGGATCAATTAATTGCTTGGATTAAAGAGTGTCACGACACCGTCTTATTCTATTATCCTGAATGGTGAAGTTCATGGTTTTTTTCCTAGTCCAAAAGGTCTGAGACAGGAAGGATCCATTATCTCCCTGTCTCTTGAAGTTGGTTACGCAGATTCTCTCTTCTATTACCAAGAGGAGGATTGATCAGGATGGTCCTTTCAAATACCACCCGAAATGCGAGGAGCTCAGCATCACGCATCTTTGCTTTGCAGATGATCTCTTTTTGTTCTCATATGGGGATTCGTGGTCAGTTCAGATTCTTAAAGACTCTTTGGATAAGTTTGGTGCAGTCTCAGGTCTGTGGCCTAATGACGCCAAAAGTAATATGTATTTTTGTAAAGTTTCAGTGGACAACCGGTGCTTGATTAAGAATTTATGGGTTTTCAGCAGGGATGTTTGCCAGTGACGCATCTTGGTGGGCCATTAATTTCTACTTGTCTCTTTCATGTTGATCGACTTCCTCTCATTGAGAAAGTTAAATTGCGTCTTGTTGAGTGGCAGAATAAATTACTTTCTTTTGCTGGTAGGCTGAAATTCGCTCTTTTAGTTTTCTCCTCAATGCAAGTTTACTGGACGTCAGTCTTTATTCTTCCGATCTTGGTCTCTAAGGAGACTGAGAAACTTATCAGGGATTTTATTTGGTGGGGTACTGATATGGCTAAAGGGAAAGAAAAGGTTGCATGGAAAGATGTGTGTTTGCCTAAATCGGAAGAAGTGTGGTTGTAAACTGATAATCATTGTGGATCAAATGGATTCATACATATCGTTTGAAAGGAAGAAGCTTCTGGGAGGTGAAGTTCCTTGGGATGCATCTTGGAGCTGGAAGAAGATCCTCGGGCATAAAAAAGATTTTCGTCCCTTTATAAAACACTATGTTAGTGATGGTCAGTCTATATTTTTCTGGCATGATTCTTGGACTTTTTCTGGCCCGCTTTCAAATTTTTTTTTTTGGCAATGGGTTCATCTAGTAGTGCGAAAGTGGCTGAATTTCTGGTTGATGGTCAGTGGATGTTGCCCAGTGGTATTCTGGAAAAAGTCCTAGATTTTAATGGAGAGGGTCCGGTTAATGGAGAGAATACTCAAGATAAAGTTGTGTAGCATTCGAAAAATGGTACTGATAATTCTTTTAAAACTAGCTGGCTTGAAAGGATTTCAGAATAGAAAGGCCTCATGTGGATTGCTGTAGTCAGGTGTGGTTTTCTAACTGCATCCTAAAGCATGCTTTCATTCTTTGGTTGGCTATACGTCGTAAGTTAATGACTCAGTGTTGGGCTTGCTAAGCAGGCCTTAATTCCACATTAGTATGATATTGTCCGTTTTGAGTCGAGCTCGCACGGATTTGTTTTTGGACACATCCCAAAAGGACTTATACTAATGGAGTTAATCTGGCTGCTTATTAAGCAGTAATCATGTGTCTGCCTCTTCCTTGATCCACACGTGAGAGCCTTTCGAGATTGTTATCTCTGATACCACTTGTTGTGTCGCCAGCAAGCCTTACCTCCACATTAATATGATATTGTCCGTTTTGGACCGAATCCGCACGGATTTATTTTTGACCAACTCCCAAAAGGCCTCATACTAATGGAGTTATCTGGCTGCTTATAAAGTAGCTATCTGCCCCTCCCACAAACGATGTGGGACAACTCCCAACACTCAGGACATGATGCAGGTATGGCAATCAGATGAAGGCATTAGTTGTCCGTTTTGTCAATCGCAACGACTCGGTGGATCATCTATTTTTTACTTGTCAGTATTATAGGCTGGTGTTATTGTACTTTTGCGCAAAAGGATTCTGTAACTTTTTGTTAAATTCCTGGGAGGAGTTGATAGCTAAATCTACAGCACGTGGAAAGGAAAGTCCATTGGTGCCATTGTCACATAAGCTAGTATTGGGTGCTCTTATTTATTTCTTATGGAAAGAAAGGAATTGGAGAATTTTTCAGAATTTGAGATGATCTCATGTTCAATTGATTGGGTGTATTGAAGAAAATATTAGACTAAAAATTATGGGTATGAAGCTTCGGGATAACAGTCGACTTCATGAGGTGTTAGAAGCATGAAGAGTTTCTACGAGCTACCTTCAATTCAAATGAAGTGTGTTTTTTATTGCTGTCAGATGTTATTTTTAGTCCAGGACCTTGGTTTTTTTGCTAGTAAATCAGAAGCTTATATTCTATGTAAGAAGTGGGTTTCCGATTTGAAGTTGATTGTTATATTTTGGTTCTGTGGTTGTTTGTTGAGTACTCTGTGTAAAAGGGGAGTTGGTACTACTAATACAATTGTTCTGAGTAGTCCTGGTGAGAAGGTAGATTATGCATGCGGGTATCGAGGGTTATTTTACTTGTGTTGTGATGACATTAGTGGATGCAAGTTTTCAGTCGAAAGTTGGTCTGTGCGATCCTGCTAGCACAATGTGGGAGGTGATGTTTGATGGCTTTATCTAGACTACGGAGCTTCTTTTACATATTCTTTGCTGTTGGTTTCGTTGAAACTTGTCCTTGTTTTCTTCTTGTATTTTTTTTTTTGTTTTTTAATCTCTTTGTAGTGTGTTCCTAAAGTATTTTTTAAGAGGGATCCTCTTTCTATAAATTTTTTTTTTATTTATTTATTTCTACGAGGTGTCGTTCCCCATTTACCCAAAAAAAACATGCTGATACTAGGATAGGTCATTCCTGACATATCTCCCACCTTGAAAATAAATCATGTACTCATGATTGATCTTGCACTTCTTTGCTTGTTCACGTGTGTGTCTCTATGCATCTTGATTAAATATGTATCCATCTTTGCTTGTTCACTGTACTTAATTTTCCTTTAGTGTCTAGGACTTTTCCCTTTAGAAAATCCTGTAACAGTTGTTGAAGTTTTGGAATCATGGTAGAATCACCAAGTAGAACTCCATGGAGACAACTTAATTCTCCGCCTGGATCAAATATGTATATTGTTACACTTTTTCTCGAGGCCTTATAGTCCTCAAGTCTCATCATCCCATCTGTTTCAGGAGAATCGTATCTCAATGAAAGTACGTGGGTATCAATTTCATACCAGCCCTTATAGACTGATCATACTGTTGATTGATCTCATTAAAAACTCTCAGTCTCATCACCAATTTTTTGAATTCCAGCTGAAGTAACCATTTGAACCTTAAACACCTCTTTCCTCGATTAAAAATGCTCCTTCATAAGCATATCCTCCAGGTTCACATTCTGCCTTGACAATTCTTTGACATCTCCTGCCTTACAATTCTTTGACATCTTCAAATACACATGTTGGCTCGTTGCCTGTTGCCACCAGGATTTAAGATAATCATCTTATTCTTCTTTCCAAAGTTGCTAGATTTCTTATCCAAGCCAAAAGAAGTTTTAACTGTTGGGAAATCTTCGACAGTTACTTTGCAAGGAAATCTCTCATGTTAGGAATCATTGAAGATCCTTCTTCGTTGGAACCTTGTTGCTCTTTAACCTTGTACTTCCAACAATCTTAGGAATGTCAAATTGAGAAAGCTAAACTTTCATTTTGTAACCGAAATTTCAAATTTTTAATTATTATACTAGATTATAACTTAAACTCTACTTCCTTCCGAAACTAATTGTCTATATCTATCGCACAAAAATAGGACATTAGATTCAAATACAGTAGATTTTTCAAACGTTACGAGATGACCATAATCTCCCTCACTACAAATTTGGGAGCATTTTTCTGATTACTCGGTACCTGCACTCGTTACAGATGATGAGATGAACTAGATGTCCTGATTAGTATCAATAAAAATTTCAGACATGTCACCACCTGATATGTTTTTAAATAAAAAAACATGGAGGATGCAACCAGAACTTCCTCAATCGGTTCTCGGACGTGCTGGTACAAGCAACAAACAATTACGATAAACAGACATCAGACCCGTTTGAAAGGGGGGGGGGATTCAGAAACGAGCTTTCCTCTTCCGCGCGGTGTACTTTGTATCAGGGGGTACTACATTTCCTTTTTTTCTCATCTGTTCCTTTTTCTTTAGCACCCAATTTCTTCCCTTCCCTTTCTTGTTAACCTTTTGCTTCTTTGTTGGTCTATGCCTGTCCAATATGCAAACCTACAAGAGAAAAGTTGGCTGCAAGTCAACATAAAATGCAAAATCAAAGGTGAAAGGCAAATGATACCAACAGGTTTCTGTTCACTTCCAAAAAGGGGCCCTGGTATGTAAAATCCCTCAAAATTACAGTATATGATACTCACAGTTGGATTTTCTTCATCTTCACTGCTGTCATCTTCAGAACAGCTCTCACCGTCTTCACCTTTTGCTTTTGGTGTAGCACTGCTGAGAGAGGGAGTGCCACAAGTAAGCACAAGGTATTCCTTTCTGCTCTTTGAACTGTTAAAATATAAGTATCAAATCATTACAATGAACAAAAAAAAAAAAAAAAAAACTTTTACATGTAAATTCAAAACATGGCTGCGTGCTCTATTTGCTCTTATAATATGACAGAAACAAAACAGATCAAAAGCTTTAAAAATGCCAATATTATAAGAACATTTTACTAAGAGCTCCCGACTTGTTTCAATATAGAAAACTTGCAATCCCAAAAAGCAGACTGCATGAGGAAGAAAAGCCTAAATACAATCAGCAGCTACAACTAATAAAGAAGATCTTCCAATGTTGATCAAAGTTCCATTTGCCTATAGAGTTCAATCAACAGACAGCTGAAATTATCATTAATTTTTTTAAAGACAACAGACTGAGGAGCATCCAGCTCTGAAGTCACATTTCATTTAATAAAAAATAATCTCTCTACAACCTGCACATGATTTAAATTTTATGATATATAAATAAAACATTTACATACAAGTATTCTCCACACTTGTTTACGATATATAAATAGCATACGCCACTACATGCAATTATAATGATTACCTGTGGGGGTAGTCAACAACAACGCCACCAGCAAATCCAGCACGCATAGCAAAACTAAGTATCAATTCACGCTGTGCAACATTTTCAGGATATACTTGCAGTACTGCCCTTGCTCCCCTAGCTAAACATCGATATAATGACCCAAAGAAAGCCCTGAAAAATGATTTTGTTGAAAACATGAAAAATTTTAAATCGAAGAGACCCTAGAGGATCAACCAGCAATTATACGATGCACATTCTTTCATCTGATTAGAAAGCACAACTAGAAGTCAGGAGAAAGAAAACATACTTTAGTCTTAACCGAGGTTCATGAGAGGATTTGTCCGCATTACAAAGCCACTGCACAGTCAAATTATTGGCCATAAAAGAATTGAGCATTGTGACAAGAATTCAATGCCAAGCAAACTAATATTTAAAAACACCTGGTTAATTACCAGAGCCATCAAAACCAAACACTAGGTATGCAAAAGCAACCAAATCTTATTTGAAGATATAGGTTATAATTAAGATTCCATAATTAAAGGAAAACAGGGTCCCATCAGAAAGCATTAGATCATAATACACACGTGGAAGTGAAAAGCATGAAGTCATGAACATAAAAGAGAAACAACTTAGGTCATCATGATGAATCAAGTAACAACATTAACTTGGACATAGAAGTCCAGATTATCAGGTTGAAGTTAGGAGAGAAAAAAATCTATTAATTTCATCCAAGCATACATGTGTGAATAAGTAAGCAGGTTTATACAGAGGTTAGTATCACATCGCACTCAATTGTTGATAATAAAGAACTGCTGGGAATAAATCATATCACATGAACATAGAAACAGACCTGGACAGCCGATATACTGATGGCACCATCAATAACACCAGTTCGAAGTCCTAAGCCCTAGAACATAACAAAAGAAATAACATATCAGAACTATGATATGAAATATTATTACTTCAAGAACGTTTATTTCGTACACACAGACATACAAAACATAAGTAATATTTTTTTTTGCCATGTCGAACGTGATTCCATTACACGGTAACACACAAATTATTTGACCTTGTATAAATTTTTTTTGGCAAAACTGACATAATCCATTATCTTGTAAACGTGTCCAAACAATTTTCAGAGTAGAGACCCATTAGTAAAAATCCGAGTTCAATATAGAATTATTTTAATCACGACTGAAGGAACACTGTATTGGTTTGGATGTGATGACACTGATGAGATGAGAAACCAACAAAAGACCTGTTTAAGTGTTGTAAAGGGAAAAAAATAAGAGCAAGCACTACTTAGCTAGTAATAACAACACACATAAGGAGCCAAAAAAAAAAAATCAGGTCCCGGAAAACTCAAACAGGGTTGTAATTCGAGATACGTCAAGCTGTGCTTATCGAATATCAAGATCCAGCTCTTTCCAAGAGTTGAATTGAGCCTAAAAAATCAATGAATCCTTGTAAAGCGAGCAGAGCCTATCCCAGCTTCGCAACTCAATTGAGCTTGAGTCGAAATTGAGCTGCTCAAATATATATAATCTTTCTTTTTTCTTCTAGAAGTACAACTACAAACTAAAGGTGCAGCACATAGTATGGTGTTAAAAATTACCTACTGAGAATGCTAGTGATGGGATGAGACTGTGTTATATGACTAGTAAATGCTGTTATGAGTAGTATTGGTGTGAGTGAGGGTAATTTTTGTATTTACATAAAAACTGTATTAGCAATAGTGCTAATAAATAGGCTTATCAATTGTATTTCCATGTTAAGTTAAATCTTATTTAGGCCCCCCTTGTGTTGCTGATATAGTGCTGCTGGTTGTCAGTTGCAAAAGAATAATTAACTAAAATCCTACATATAAGACTTTAATAAAATACCTTAAGCCGTATGTCCTAAAGATTAGGGGACAAACATCTTTGATAGGACAGTTCAATCTGCTGCATATTCTAGTATCTGTTCAGAGTCTAGCAGCCTCAGAAGGTGCAAGAAAATATTATCTACAACCCAATTCAAACCCTAATGTTGTGTTTGATTGGGGATAATGAAATTGGAAGAGAGTGGAATGATTCTTGTAGTATTTCATGGTAAATGTTATTAAATTCATTACATTACAAAATTATTTTAATTAGGGCTCAAACCTACCAATTTGAGAAGAAATGCTACTCTCCTTCCTACTCAATTTTCTTACAAATTTTATCATAGAAACTTTGCACTCTACTTTTTTTCACAAATTTTCATCCAATTCCTTCCCCTTTCCATTCTCTCCAACCAAACACAACATGAATCAAAACCCCTAGCCCTTTCACATTATAAATTTATAATTACCAAGAATACATCTGTAATAGGACAATCCTATCTGCTGCGTACTGTAATATCTGTTCAAAATATTGCAATGCATAACAGGCCAACAGGGAGTTGGCCTTGACGGGTTTTCTGCCATGTACATAACCACCTTCAAAAAGATTTTTACAGTACAATCAACAATGTGTGGAAAACTAAGTTACCTGACCCATGTCACCTAATATAAGATCCCCCTTAACTTCACGCTCCCTCGCTATATCTGATATTGAAGACTGATGTTACTAAACAGAACCATGCAACCAAGAGAAAGATACCACTTTAAAAAAACTATAACTTAAATTAATAACAGAACAAAATCTTTACATACTAAGCATCGACTCTGATATATCTAACCCAATCCACTGGTGTCCATTCTCTGACAATGTCTCCCCACTTAGCCCTGATCCACAACCTACAAAGGACCAGAATAACAGCATTTAGTTTTCAACTTTTTGCAAACACGAGAGTGACAAAAGCGCAAGTTAACTGCATAACAAAACACCCACTACATTCCAGACTGAGCATAAATGTTTTCACAAGATGCTAGATGCTACCACACTCATCAGAACTACAGTTATTTTTTCTAGAACGTGTACTGAAGCGCCAATATAACCTAGTCAAGCACTCAGTACTGAGTTGTTCAATTTTTACCACATGCGGTGCTTTTGATTGATTGATTTAATTTTTAAGAAATGCAAATACATGTCCCTGTCCTGCTTAGCAACATACTTCATTATATAGAACATAGTCTAAAGTCGAACTCCTGTAGACATGGAATTATCGGAATTATCTGGAAGCTTTACTTTAAAATAAACCGAGGAAAGAATGAAAGAAGTTATTCTAATCAAAGCTAGGAGTCCTGATTAAGACTGTCAAAAAATTACAAACAGATGCTGACACATGCAACTTCCCAAATGGCACGTGAATTTCAGGCTTAAAAGCATTAATCTCAAAACACAATGAATTACTTTTAATGCCTCAAACTGATTTCGCCAGCCAATAGGCCCTACGAGACATGTAACATGATATCTGCAATATATTTCCCCCAAACAAAACACTAATATTATTCCGCTTCTGAAACAATTCAGGTGAGTGCATAGACACATAGTTCACATTTATTATAATATATACATATATATCTTACTAGGAATAACTAGTGGATCATCAAGACATTTAAGGTCAGTGATATTAGTTATTACCGCACTGAGCTGCAACAACTAGTGGACCTCTAGGATCATGTAATGATAAGCTACCCATTGTGTTTATGTGTATAATTTTAAACATTTATTAATACATATATATATATATATATATATGTATGTACGTATAATCTTTAAAATAATATATATTATTGCAGGACATTTGGATCAATTGCCTTGTTTACACTCACACTTTCCAACTTAAAGTCATCAAATATTCTACAAAAGTTCAAATAACTTCAATCATTCATTATATGTCATTTATTATTCATTCTAATAAAACCAAAATGTAAAATTTTGTATTGCATCACATTATATATATTTATATGATAACCAAATTTATCTAATGATGCATATAAAATCAGGTAAGTAAAGATAAACTAATAGCGTAAAGAAAGTAATAAATTACATAAAATTATCTAATATTAATGAGATTGTATGTCAAATAATTCTTCTCATTACATGTGAAAAATCTACATTGTATTAGTAATCACATAATAAATTGTTAGTATCTAGATGTGTGTGTGAAGAATGAGTGTTGTGAACGAGTCACTCTTTCTAAAAAGTAGACCGTGAGGGAGGTTGTTATTCCTACTATCCTCTTTTCCTTCCAGTAGTTTTTGCCCACCATACTGACATTTGTGGGCGTCTGCTACATGAATAAACATTATATCAACAACACTACCATTCGAGTTTGCTTAGACGGGTTATTGTCCATATGGTGACTATTAATAAGTATACTTCCCCGGTATCAATCATACAATTTTGGGATGTAATTCTATCAAGTATGGTTATATAATTGTATAAATATGATCTCAACATATAATGATAAGGAAGGTGGGGAGGTTGAGTTACCACTTACCAATATCAAGGAGTAATCTCGGCACATCATCATCAGGCAGCGCAAGAAGTTCAAGTGCTCTCACTGAAAGTTGTGCCTATGTTTATTTTATTTCCATTATAATACAGATATTGTCAGAATGAAGAACAATAATGCAAATATAAACAATGTGAATGACAAAAATATATATATACATGTAAATATGACATCTATTAATCTAGATAATAATAACCTGAATTTCCATAATGCGAGAGGAGGATGTGTATTTACGAGCTTCAGTATCATCATAAAAGATCTCTGGTGGTGCTTGAAGTTCTGGCCTCGACATCGTTTCTTGTCTTCTTGATTATTTTAATTTCATAAATTAAAACTCAATCACTAGGCTGAAGAAAAGCTGAAACCAAGGAGCAGGATATGTATGAAAAAGCTGAAACTAAAGTTTTGACATTATTGGAAACTGATAAGAGGTCAACCTTTAAAAAGTCTAATCTCAATAAAAACAACGAAGAAGGAAAAAATCTTAAAAAATTCTGGTCAACAGTGACCTAACAAGACAGCTAAGTGCATGACCGGTAACCCGTCAGTTGACAGGTCAAACTTCATGTACTAAATCAGTTATCTTATCTATATCTAACATATGCTATACATACCCAACATACCAATAGTAGTGGTTAAACTGACAAAAAAAAAAATACAAGTTCACTCTACTAAGTCGTCTCAAAAAACGACCAGTATAGCAACAGGGTAACATGTATGTCTAGAATGCGAACCCAACTCGAGCTTAAATTCTGGACAAAATGCCCCACATGCTTCGATGTGGGAAGGGGATGTAGCAAGTATAATTTGAGAAGTTTCAGTATTATCTACTTTTTTGCCCATTTGTTTTGGTTGCACCACGCATTATAGATTTATAGAATATGTCCATTACTAGTAATAATGTCAACTGGATATTAACATTGTTGATAGCAGGTTGCAGATTATGTAAAAGCACGCAAACGTGTTATGTAACAATAGGGAATGTGTTCCACATTGCATTAAGTAATGTGTATTTGCACATATGATGGTTAAAGAAAATGATAATACACTATTTAGTTAAAAAAAAATGATCATACACATATATTCTTAAAACCGAGGCAGAATGGCAAAGTGGGCGAGATTCTTTTACTCGACATTTTGATGTCCATTTACTTATCCCAAAAACCACAGCAATAATAAATTGTTCTCATAAGAAGTGTTAGTAGTACAGTTGAGTAAAAATTATTTCAAGTGTTCAAACAGTACGATAATTCTTAGGGGACTTTCATCAAACACTGAAAAGACACTAATAATACAAACTTGATAGACAGCCATGACGTAATAGTCCTCAAAAGAGAAGTATACACACACGCAATAAAAGCATACAAGTAGAGCATTACCTGAAAAAGATTCAACAAATTTAAGTTTGCAAAGAGCAGTGGGCAGAGGCTGTCTCCTGTGTGGAATCCAGGTTCACAACTGTTGCTACTCTTGTTCTTGATTGATGAAAACAAAATAACCGATCCAATCCCACTGTAGAGATGCAAAAAAGCACGACCCCCAAAATTTGATCCGACCCGATCCGGCAAAATATGGTCAAAGCCCGGCCCGGTCAAAACCCGATCTGAGGGCCTTGAACGGTCCCTATATTTTTGGGCAAAGCCCGGTCTTAGCCCTGTTGTTTAGAAAGCCCGGTCTTCGGCCCGGCCCGATTAAAAGTCGGTTCGGCCCGAAAAAATTCGGGTAAAATTCGATTATTCTAGTATGCTTACATAAATATTTTATGTATTTACACTTCCTACAAATATAAAAATAATTTAAGTACATATATATTTACATATTTATTATTAATAATAAGATTTTATATATATATATATATATATATATATATATATTAGGGTCTTGCTCAAATTAGAACCCTCATTTATAGTGAGATATGAGATCCAATCCTAGCCACTTGTTTTTTATATCTAAATTAAATCATATCCTCACAATTAATATTTAAAATTTTGATTTTTTATTATTCATTTAATTCAATATCATCTTCCACCATCATCTTCTTCCCCATTCCGACAACCAATTCCGATCACCATTTCCGGCGACCAATTCCGGTCAACCCAAAAAATCACCGCCGGTAAACAGAAAATCACCGCACTGTCGCCACTTCCGACCACCGCACCACCGCCACCACCAACAAAAATCACCACCAAAAAACGAAAATGACCACAACCAAAACCATTAAACACCACCAAACCACCGTTGCTTCTGGCCATCAACTCTATCCACCGTCAACTAATCACCACCGACGTGCCAAAATCACCAGAAAATTCATTACAAATCAGTATAAATAAAAAAAATCACCATAAATTCTTGAAAAAATCACCAATTTGGTTGAATTGATTATGAGCAGATCCACCACAACACCACCAATCACAACCATACAACCACCACCATTAACACCAAATCACCAGAAATTTATCAAAAAATCATCATAAACGAACGAAAAATGTACTAAAAATAAAATAAAAATCACCAAAATTAAATGAACGAAAAAAGAAAATGATCGGAGGTTGGTGGAGAAGTGGCTGAAATCTATGGTTGAAATTGAGGAGGTGGATGGAATCAATAGCTGCTGTGATTTACTCTATCGATGTTCACCAATCTATATGTATATATACACACAAATCAATGTGCGTGTATAATCGAAGCAATGTTCAGATCGAGAGATGGCATCGGAGAGATTGAATTAGCCGGAGATGTCGCCTGAGAGGTTGAATTGGACGGAGACGGGGGTGGAAGCTTGGGGTGTGGAGGCTGGTGCAGGTGGGGGAAGGGGGAATGTGTATGCTTGTGTGTTTTTGTGGGAGAAGTGTGTGTGCGTGTGTCTTTGTATGTTGGGTGTGTGTTTAATGTGTGGTTGAGATTTAAAATTGATTTAAAATTGTATGGCTGAGATTAGATCTCAGTTCTCACAATAAAGATGGGTTCTCACCTGAGCAAGACCCTATATATCTATCTATCTATCTATCTATCTATCTATCTATCTATCTATCTATTATCTATTATATATATAAAGGAAATCCCCCAGTAGTTTGGTGGAGCTCTAGAATCGCTCGATTCATATTTATCTATTTTTCTAGAGCTCCTCAATTTTAAATAATTAAAATTAAAATTTCCTTCTTTAAATCCTATTTTTTAGAAAACAAGTCAAAACTTCCTTTTTAACATTAACATATTCAAAATAAAATTATAAACCAAAATCCTATTTATCTAAATTTTTGAATTATCTCTATTCTTTAAGTAGGATAAAAAAAAGTCACCTGTATCTCTCCCAATTCTAATAAAATACTTATAATCTTTATTACCGGCATCCAAAACCCAACCCAATTCTAACTGATTTCTTACAAAATCTCAGCCACATACAAAATCTCAGCCATATATGAAAAACAATATCCATAAATACAATATTATTATGTTTTATTATTAAAACATAATACAATAATATATTTTATTATATTAAGTTAATAAATACAATAATAAAATTTATTATTATTATCACCATAATCTATTTTTCTATTTTTCTAGAGCTCCTCTATTTTAATAACTAAAATAAAATTTCCTTCTTTAAACCCTATTTTTTTAAAAAGAAATCAAAACTTCCTTTTTTAGCATTAATATAAACATTAATATAAACATCTTTGAAAAAGAAAAGGTTCTCGAATTTGTAGGGAAGAAGAATTCAAATTACACATCTGAAATAAAAAAAGTTTTCGAATTTGTTGGGAAGAAAAAATTATATATTCGAAATAGAAAAAAAAGTTCTCGAATTTTTAGGGAAGAAGAATTCAAATTACATATTCAAAATAGAAAAGGTTTTTGAATTTGTTTGGAAGAAAAAATTATATATTCGAAATAGAAAAAAATTATATTCTTATATTATATATTAAAAATAGAAAATAAATTTTATATTCTTATATATATACAATCATTACTTCTAATAATCAAATTTTATCACCATGTTTGTAATTATATTTACTCGATTAATAAACAATTTTTCGTAGTCCAAAAATATTAGTTCTCTTTATATTTATGTTTGCGTTTAGAGTATATGTATCTTCTTGAACATAAACAATTAGTCGTGATTTTGATTGTTCTATTTTTTTGTAAGATGCAGGAATAAACGCCAAAGTTTTATCGTAGTACAAAGAAGTTGGATGTAATTTGATGATATTTCTATTATCAAAGAAAGAACTTGGATGCATGATGATGATATGCACCTATCAATTCTGATTCAGGAGTTTCCTCAAGTCTTACTACGCACTACAAGTTAAGAATTTACGACATCAATTTTTTTTATATATTGTTATGTCAAAAGTTTTAGTTTGAATTTCTGTAAGAAACTACTTATATAATTTTATTATGCATTAGAATTTTATGTTTGAACTATACAGTTTCACCATGTCCACCTTCACGTGACAGAGAAAAGAGATCGTGCCACGTGATCATGATCAATTGATATCTGTAAAATTTTATGTTTGCTTTTTGTCTTTTTTTTTAACCACTCTTCGTTTCTTTGTCTATTTCGATCATAAATTTGATTTATATATATACGTTTGTGGAAAGAATTTTGGTGATACAAGCATTAAAATAGTTGCTATTATATTTGTATTTTTCTTTAAACACTGTTAGCATCATACTTTATTATGATTTTGCACTTTCAAATTCTAATTACACTATTCTCTATAGTTTTTTATGTTTTTTAAACCGAAATTAAAATAAAAAAAGATTTTAATATCTAAAATTTTATTATTGTATATACTTTGTATTTTTAAAATATATGAAACGGGCGTCGGCCTAAAAATTGTGACGCAAAATCGATAAATCAAAGTCAAAGAGTATTTTAGTATTCAAATTTTTATTGTTGTGTATGCTTGGTATTTTTATAATATATAAAAATGAGTGTCGGCCTAAAAAATTGTGAGACAAAATCGGTATAAAAATATATGAATAATTTATCTTATTATCTATGTATATTTAATTTATAGAATATGTTCACCAATTTATATTGATATTTTAGATATATTTAAAATTTTAAAAGAAATTGTGAGGTAAAATCGGTAAATCAAAATCAATGAGCATTTTAGTATCTAAATTTTTATTATTGTGTATGCTTAGTATTTTTATAATATAACAAAATTGGTAAAGAAAAATATTTGAATAATTTATCTAATCAACTATGTATATTTAATTTATACAATATTGTGTTCACTAATTTATATTGATATTATAAAAAAATTTCGTTTTTATTTCTTAAATAATCTTTATTTAATTTATTTTTTTTAAAAATATGAGGCCGCCGCGAAGCGCGGCTTAATCGACTAGTATATATATATACTATTATATTAAAGCCGAAATATTGAAAATTTTGGTTTTCGGTTTGGTTATCCTATTTATGAAAATAAAAGTTTTGGTTTTCGGTTTGGTTATCCTATTTATTAAAATAAATAATAACATAATATAATTAATGGTAATTAACAGGTTTCCCTTTTCACATTTACTTTTAGTTGATTATATTGCCTTTTATAAACACCTAAAAAATCAATCGTATCATATCTTTCAATCATTAATATTTTTCTCTAATTAAAACATGTTCAGCACTGTCATCCTAATTATTAAAATAAATAGTAAAATAAAATAAATAGTGATAATTAGCCGATTACCTTTTATTAATTAAAAGAGGGGTTTACTTTTAATTGATTGATGATATAACCTTTTATAAACACCTAAAATATCGTATCTTCCAATCAATAATATTTCTTTCTAAATAAAATACGTTAACTTTTAATTTAAAATATAATCTTACAATAACTAATATATACCCAAAAATATAACACTATATCGTCTAATCACTAACAAAATATAATAGAAATCTGTATACAAAGAATAATGACCGTTAGAATTTTTGTAAAAATTCAGAACAGTTAGATCTAATGATTAGATATATTATATGTTTAAATTAATTTACTAAAATTTCAAGGTTCGAATTCTGTCAACGACATTTTTTTATAAATTTTATAATATAAGTTTTAAATCACATAATTTTGCAAATTTCAAGGCTCGAATTCTGTCAACGACATATTTTTTTTAAAATTTTATAAAACAAGTTTTAAACACATAATTTTGCAGTCATTAATGTATATTCAAAAATATTACATCATGTTACTTTTAGATTTTTAGTAATTAATAAGAACTGTTAGATGTAATTATAAGGTATATTTTATGATTAAAGTACTTTACTGGAAATTCAAGTTTCGAATCCCGTCAAAAACGTATTTAACTTAAAATTCTACAATATAAATTTTAAATCATGCATATCATTATCTAAATTTATATTAAATTATATTAAAATAATAAAATAATTTTTACAAAATAATGATTATATAAAAACATAATTATAGCATAAAATAAAATTTATAACCTATTAAAAGAAACCCGTGCATCACACGGGTTATAAGCTAATATATATATATATATATATGCATATGCATATATTACGATACATGAATGAAAACAAATTAAGTACACCGGTAATCAATTAATATATCACCAAATTAAAAAGTAAATCGATAAATGTAATATTTGTATCGGCAATATAGATTGTTTAACACATGTCTGCCATTATTACATAAAGAACATTCTTATATAACATAAAATCTCGATCCGATTTGATCCCGGAAAAAGCTCGATCCGGCCCGACCCGTTTCAGGCCCAGAAAAAAGTCCACCGTGGCCTGCTTCGAGGGCTTAAACGGGCTCACATTTTTCACAGAAGCCCGGCCCGGTCAAAATCGAAGCCAGAACCGGGCTTTGACCAAAAAGTACGTGCTTTTCAAAGCCCGGCCCGGTGGGCCTTTTATGCATCTCTAAATTCCACCATTCTAATTGGGTTGTTTTTTAATTTCCAATAGATTATGGGCCTCTTTGGTAGCACCTTAAGTTTATATGGACTTATTTTTCGGTAAAAATTTCATATTTTGATAATTTTTTTTATACAAGTATTTAATGTATGTTTGAGATTCTATAAGTTGCAAAAAAAAGGTT
Organism: Saposhnikovia divaricata; assembly: GCA_036435485.1. Taxonomy (NCBI): domain Eukaryota; kingdom Viridiplantae; phylum Streptophyta; class Magnoliopsida; order Apiales; family Apiaceae; genus Saposhnikovia; species Saposhnikovia divaricata. The sequence goes on from CM071598.1 coordinate 68,207,981, forward strand.
AATTTTTTCAGAAAAAGGTTATGAATCTCTAATTTTGTCTTAAAAGAAGTTGACTTATTCTGGAAAATAAGTTCTCCAAACACTCCTTATGTTGGATTAAAGTTTACCTATTTAAAATCCTAACCCAATTCGATCACATATTTAGGTTCCGTTTGTTTGCAGGAAAATATGTTCCCGGAAAATATTTTCTAGATCTTCCGGCATTTGTTTGGACTCTCGAAATATTTTTCTGAAAATTTCTTTTTATGTGTTTGATTGACATTTTGGAAAATGTTTTCCAGATTTTCCTCTTTTAGTTTAATTTTTAGGAAAAGAAAACATTTTCCAATGGATGAGATTTTGTTTAACAAAAGTGATAATTTTTTGGAAAATGACTTTCCTTCTCAATTTCGGAAAACATTTTCCAAAATAACAGAAACTTTTTTTTAGAGAAATTTTTTTTCGAGAATTTTTTTCCCGAAAATTCTTTTTTGTGAAATTTTTTCGAAAAATTTGTTTCCGAGAAATTTTCACCCTAGATATTTTTTACGGGAAAAGTTTTCCGACAAATTTTTTCCGGAGAAATTTTTTTCTGAAAAATTTTTCCGGGAAATTTTTTTCTGAAAAATTTTTCCGGGAAATTTTTTCCTGGAAATTTTTTTGGAGAATTTTTTTCCCGAGATTTTTTCGAGAAATTATTTTTCGAAGAAATTTTTTCCGGAAATTTTTTTCGTGAAATTTTTTTTCCCGAGAAACTTTTCCCAAGAAATATTTTTCCCGAGAAATTTCTCAAAAAGAATATTTTGGTGAAACTTTTCTTAGAAAATCTTTTTTACAAATTTTTTTTCTCTAAAAACTTTTTTAGAAAATAAAATTAGACATTTATTTTTATGGAAAACTTTTTCCGGGAAAAATATTTTATAGGAAAATATCTTATGAGGAATATCTTCCAGGAAAATGTTTTCTAAAATGAAGTTATTTTCCGGCAAGCAAACGGAGCCTTCGCCCCAGCCCATTTATCTATCTATAATATAATAATGTCTTTGTCTCTTTTGTACAGTATTTTTTCAATTTTAAATTTTTACCTTTATTTTTCCTGTTATTTACAAAAATACTTGGCCTTACTGTCTCTGGTGCTTGCTATTCATACTAAGAGCAAATGCACCGCATCACTTATTTCATTGATTCAGCAACTGGTTTGATGGGTTAAAAAAATCACATGCACCGCTTACTTTTCACCCCATCAATTATTAATGTTCCTTTAATTCAGCAACACCTCCTTTGATTTTTGCTGGAGTTGATCCTGTAGGACCCACTTCATTTTTCTGAACTTAACTACTTCATTTTAATACATTTCAACGGATACATATGGGTAACGGTAAGAAAATTAACAACGATCATATTTTTATTTATAAATACGAACTTTTTATGTTAATTTTCTTCCACAAAATTTTATAACACCCACATTGCTACCATCTCAATCTGTGATTCAACGAAAATCTTATCAAAAATTTAAATTTATACATAATTTTATCAAAAATCTAAAATTATCCAACAATCTATTATTGGATACTATTTGTAGGACCATTAAATAATAGAAATGGAATTAAATTTATGATATATGTAATTATTTACTTGATGAATAGTAATTGATGAATTGATGGAGTTTTGTGGGTGTATAAAAACTAAGAAAAAAAATGGATTTAGTGTGAATAGTAACTAGCGTAAATGCCCGTGCAAGGCACGGGTACTGAACTAATTTCTCATATATATTGAAATAATTTTGTAATTAAAAATATGATAAACGATAAGACTTCGATCTACCGAATATTTTTATAGTTTTTTTGTAATATTGCTTACCTTTTTTTTGAACCAAGTACATTTGAGTATAATATAAATAATTATCTTAGTAAAATTATCTGCTTATAATAGAGGCGTATGTAAACTCATTGATTTTGTTGTAAAAAATTGATCGTATATGTAAGACTATATTTTGAGACATATTACAAAACTTAATATTGAATAAAAGTCATTATTATGCCTGTATTATCAATCATTGTTTCTAAACATATACATTTATACACTTTTAAACTTAAATTTTTAGTTTTAGTCTAATATTTATTAGTATATAGAAGTTAAAAAAAAAACTGGGTAAATTGAAATATTTTTTATATTATAATTTTGAATTATTTTTTAACTTAATTTTAAATTTTTCCAAATATTTCAATCAATGTAAATTATGACAACCTTAATGACCCGTGCATGTATATGAAATTTAAGATCATTTTTTTTTATTTTATCTTATATTGATCTAAATATATATCATAACTCAACCGTTATATATTATATTATGTATTATATTGATCAATATATTATCTAAAAATTCATATGTACCATATTTCATAGTTGAGTTATAATCTAATTGATCATTTTAAATATTGTACTTTTGTAATATTTATGATTAAAAAATTTATATCTTTTTTATTTTAATTTGAATGTTAATTATATTATTTTTTTTATATATAACATAGATCATATTTTTAGAGTTTTCATTTTTTTAACATAATTTCAATTATTTTTTTGTATATATTTAAATTTTATGTTTTTAGACCAATCATATATTTAAATCGTTGAAAGTCTAAATAGTTAGTCGACCAAAACCCTCTAATATGACTCACATATTTAAAATTTTATATACGTAAAAGTTATGTGATGCAATTATTAATTATGTATGATTTGATAACTAAAATTTACATATTTCTTAAAACCAAATCTTATTTTTTATTTAAATAATTTAACATCTACATGGAGACGTATGTAAATAAATCTTTTTTCTTTTTGGACTCGGTTACATGATGTATAATCAATTTTTTTTCTATAACAATTATTTAAAAATGCAAAAGAGAATTGTAGACTATGCTTAGTTAATTAAAACATATTTTATAATTTTATCTATCCAATATATTAAAAATAATATGAACCAACAATTCATTTACTAAAATACAAAGGATTAGACAAAAAGAGAAAGCAGGTTGTTTATCTTATAGGATTTTTAAGCAAAACTCAGAATCACCTGTAGCACAATTGGTTAAGGCATGAGTTTGAGAGTAGAAAGTGGTTCGAATCCCAACACAAACATAATTTCATTATTTTTTACATAATTATTTATTTTTATAATATTTTAAAAAATAGGGGTAAAACCGTAATTTCACGCCCATTAAATTGGTAATCTTTGCCCTTGTGTTGAAATTGAATATATAGTAATAGATAGATAATAAAAGGATAGCATGTTTGCAAATTTATAATTTACTGGGATAAAATAAAATTTTCACAATTATTTTATTGGCACTTTTCACCTTGTGTTGTCTAACTGCAGAAAAATCTAAAAAAAAATAGTTATATAAATAATACAATCTAATATTTTTATTTAACTCAAAAATTAAAACAAAAAAAAAAGAAAGTAAATAAAATAAGGGGAGAATACGTGATTTATCTATTAAGACTTTTGAAGTAAACATAAGCAATCGAGTAGCACCACTGGTTATGACATGAACTTCTTTAAGAAAAAGGTTTGAGGTTCGATTCCTGGGTAACACAAATTTATATTATTATTTTTGTATAAATAATAAAACAGTGGCATTAATGAAATTTTTTAACATAAAAGGATAAAATTGTAAATTCATAGCCATTAAAATGGCAAACTTTGCCCTTGTGTTCTCCTTTAATATATAGTAATAGATTAAGGGTGTGTTTGGGATTGCTGTTGCAGATAGCAACAGCAGCTTATTTCTGAAAAGCAGTTGAAAAGGTGTTTGGTAAAATTTAAAAGCTGCTTTTCTGAAAAGTGCTTTTGGCCTAAAAGCTGCTTTTAGAGAAAGCAGGTCCCCCCATGTTTTTGAAAAAGCTGCTTTTCAGCTTTTGCGGAAAGCAGTAGCTGATTTCAACATCAAATCTCATCAAAAACATTATTTTTAATAAATTTTTACATCAAACATGCACATATCAAAAATATTACCAAACAGTTTTCAGCTTTTTACAATAGCACTTTTTTTACCAGCACTTTTTCTAACAGCACAGCAGTTTTTAACAGCAATCCCAAACAGAGCCTAACTCCATTGATTCAATTGCTGAATTGATGCCCCTGATGGGTGCATATGCTCTAAGGAGGTGGCATTCAATATTAACTTTTAATGACTTATAACGAATTTAAAAGTCATGTGTTATTCAATTCTAGCTTTTAAGGAGTATCTGAAATTATGGTGTTATTCAATTAATACTTTTAACAACTTTTAAAAAGTCACTAAAAGTATGGCGTTATTCAATTTATACTTTTAACAACTCTTTAAAAGTAGACTGTTATTCAAAAAGTCATGGATTTGGAAGGACAATTGCATTTAATGATTTTTTACTTATGGTTTGGGACAAGATTTCACATGACTTTTACATTATTACTCCCTCCGTCCCATATATATGACCCTTATTCTTTTTTGGGACGTCCCAAAAAGATTGAACCTATTATACTTACTAATTGAACATTAATTTTCACTATTACACCCACTACTTCTCCATTTTATACTTTTTTTTATATTAAATAAACACTATTACACCCACTTCTTTCCTCCACTATCTCAATTCTGTTATTAAATATTGATAGGTCACACTACTTTACCCACTTTTCAACTAACTTTACTCTATTTCTACTACCTTTTCTTAATCTCCGTGAAAGTCAAACCAGTTCATATAAATTGGGACGAAGGCAGTATTTTATTTTCTTCAATTCCTTTTATTTCAGAATTTTGTCATTTTTCTCTCACACAAAGAACTTCTCTCTTTTACGTACATAAATCATCTTTTTATCTATACATACATATGATTTAAAAATTAATAATTTAATAATTATTTTTTATTAGTCTTGTAAATGAAAAATTTTATAAGTGATATTCTTAATGTACCTTCTTATTATAAAATCTTTAACAAACTTATAATTTATGACTTTTTTCTTTACATTACTTATTTACTACATTTTATATTCATATTAATATAAGTTAGGACTGTAAACGAAGAGTCGAGTTTCGTTTGAGCCGAGCCGAGTTTAATTTTTCTTAAATGAACCAACTCAAGTCGATTTTGCTAAGTGATGTTCAAGATCGGCTCGCAAATAAACGAGTCAAACACAAGTTTGGTCACGAATAATTCGAGTCGAGCCGAATCGAGTTCGTATATTTTATACTCAATCAAATTCGATTTTTAAAATGACTCGTGCGACTCATAGTCTCGCAACCAAATCACATTCTAAGATTTACACGATTTTATCGATCATTGATGTACATATATGGATGACAATATATAGAGTTTGGGTCTGTTCATTTACATCTCTAATATAAGTTTATATTAAATTCATTATAATTAAGTTACATTGATAGTATAAGTTATCGATCAAAAGTCATTATATGTAAGTAAAATTTCTCAAAAGTCAAGATAAAAAAGTCTACAAAATTAATGATGAAATATACGAACTCTATAAAAGTCATTAAAAGTTTATCAAATCAATAAAAGTCATTGACTTTTAAAATGTCAATAAAAATCATTGGAAGTCCTAATACAATGAGAAATGCTACATGCACAAAAATGATCACATAATTCTTTCACAGAATGACGTGGTTATGCCAGCTATATCCTACATTAATGAGTTTATCTGCCACTATACTTGGATACCTAACTATGGTTAAATCAATCTCTTTATCAACTTTTTTATTCCTATTCTATATTATTTACTATTTTATGTTCTATCATTACTATAAATTTTATTAAAATATTTAAAAAAAATCTAGTCTTATATTATTTATTTTTTTATGTTCTATCATTGCTATAAATTTTATAAAAATATAATATAATTAAAAGTTAAGCTAAGTGTCCTAAAAAATTACAACGTATTTTATTTCATTATATTTGTTCATTTAACTAAAATTGATTCCCTTTCACATATTTTTTCGATATACTTATTTTATTTATTTTTTTTAATTTTTTGGGAGGATTTATATTTATGTTGTAATATTACAATAAATTTTTTTGTTTAAAAAACATTTATTAAGTGCATTCTTTAGAAAAATTAACTTTATTAAAAATCAATTACTACAAGTGATGAATGATCTCAAATCAAGGATATATTTCGAGTCATAAAAAAATTAAATTTTTTAATTAAATTATTTCATACATAAAAATTGTCTAAAATAATGTAATTCATTATTTAAACTCTACTTTAAAATTAGATTTACATTATAACATAGAAAATGTGAAATATAATTTTCATCTTAAAATATCTCATGAATAAATTTATATAGGTTTAATCAAAAAATATACCACAACTCATTTAATTTTATTGAAAGTAAAGTAAAAATATGTTCAACAAAAAAAAGATAAAGTAAAAATCATTACAATGTGGTTATTATTCCATCATAACAGGTTATCACTCCACTCCCATGTTACTTGTCTTTCTAGCTTCCACCTTCTAATCTTCCAACACCATCTTTCTGTGATAACAAAATCAAGTCTCATTGTAATCATTTGTTTTATCATTATGTTATAGATTTGTATTTTATACTAATTTTGTGGTTTTATTATCATGTTATAATACAATTCTCATTGGAGACGAATTGGATGAACTGAGGCTTGAGTTCAAAGTGTGTAGCTGTGATTGTTGGTCTGACAATACTGGAGAGTACGCCTGTAGCATCTGGCATACCATGCTCCCTGAGAGCTTTAGCTGGTGTTTCACCCATAACTTCCTTGTCCTTGTTTTTCCTTCGCTTTCCTGCTTTCCTTCTTGCTGTAGCTTCAATTTCAGGATCAAGAGCAATTAAATTCTCGGTACATGAACTTCGAGTGTGCATGCAACAAGAGAACTAAAAACAATGATCAAATAACAAGGGAATAATAGCCGAAGCAACACAACTAAAATACTTAACTAAATTAACTCAAAAATTAACTAATCTAACACTGCTTTGTCCCCGGCAGCGGCGCCAAAAATTTGACAAGGCTGTCGCGTGCCTATCAAATAATAATATCTAACAAATCCTTCTAACTATGTAGTAGGGTAAGTCAGAGTCGATCCCACAGAGACAAACGTGTCAATCACTAGTTATTCTTGACTCGATTCAACTAAGCAAGTAACACAATAAAATTTTGAGAGATTATTAAACTAATATTATGCTAAAGACAATTTTGTTGTATTATCAATTAACTAAAAACATCTAGAATTAAGTATCCCCACTAGCATGAATTAATGCAATTACGATTTCGCGCCCCAATTAATCATGTACTACTAAAGAGGAAAAATGCGCCCTATAAAATACCAATAACCTCTCTCGAGTATTAATGGCTTCTCTAAAATACACTCAAGCCAATTTTCATGGCATCATGCAATTTAGAGACATTAAACACAACATCCTAACTTCCTAACAATCCGTTCTACCTATTTTCATGGAGAAGTTCATGTCCTTATTGGATAAATCACAACCATCTAAATCCAACTTTTGTTGATAAATAGATATAGGTTCAAACAATACACATAATCACGTCTGACATGTAATTGTTAATTAAACAACTAAATAAACAAGAGCACATAACATAACCTAATTGGGGGAATTGGGAAAATCATACACCAATCATAACTAGGGTTCAACTTAACCCTAGATTAGAGATCTACTCACTCATAATTAAACTAGCAAAACACAAATAATGATAAGAACACATAATTAATCTATTATTGAGAATAGAGAAGAAAACCTTCAATCTTTAATCTTTGCACAAGAAGAAAAATAAAAGTCTCGCTCTCCTCTCTCCCTCTGTATGTCTCTCTATATGTATGTATGTATGTATCTATAATAATCATCATATCTGATGTTTATATGTCTCTAATAAAAGTATTTTAAAAATTACAAGTACGTTTCCTAAACTGAGTAGATTTCCAAGGAAATTCGTAGTTGACTTTTCTCCAGTAATTTTGGGCCGCTACAGTTGTAATATGACATCTGGACCATCTTAGAATGATAGATAATTTAATTATCTTCGCGTGGGTTGTTGAATCGTCCAATTCTAACTTCTAGAACTCGATATATGGCCCAAACAGTGAAGTACGCGCGTGCAGCCCAACAAATCCGAATTTCCTTCTAATAAATCTCCAAATTAAGCTCTTTATTCTCCAATCCTTCTAATTTTAGAATTTCCTTGCTTCCTACAATAAAACATTAAAATCTAATAAATAAAAATCCAATTAAATGCAAAATACAATAAATATGAGGAATATAATCATGTAAAATATATATAAATATACACTCTATCAAACATCCCCACACTTAGCATTTGCACGTCCTCAGGCAAATAAAGAAATAATAATTATTATAACTAACATCACTTTCATAGATGACACGATTTCATTGAGCATATGCAACAAGCCGTTAAACCCCTAGGCAGCCCTAGTAGGACGAGTTTTGTCTCGTGAGGGTTTATAGAAGATATACCCACAAAATCAAATATTTTCAATCACCAAGTCTCTCAAGCATGCAACATATCATTGTACTCCACACATTGCAAATCTCAATCACATAACAACCTGAAAGTGTCTGAAAGTACAAGTACTCTCACTTTAAGCATCATTAACACAAAATAATCCAAGTATGCACACAATGTCTAGATAGACAAAACTATCATGAAATATACCTCAAAGTCGCTTTCAATAAGTAAGCATGCTATGGATAAATATCTAACTTTGCTCTCAAGTCACACAAGTGTATAGGTGAAAGTGTTTCACTCAAGTTCAATCAATGTACATGCGCTACCATATGCTTGATTGTCCACCAAATCTCCACTACTTTGTACATATGCATTGCATGAATCAAAAGGTCTTTGTTAAAGGTTGTAACGGGGCTTAGGTAAGGGTAGGATATCAAGAAATAGGCTAACTGGTGGCTAAACTCGATCAACCAATAGAGCATAACGTTCACTTTTAATTAAAGTACCCAACATGAATAGTAGATCATGTAAAAGTTGACCAATCTTTCACAAGCATTAAACTTCAAAGCACATATACCATGTACTTTCCCTCTTTCACATTGTACAAACAAATGAACACAAAATCTAATTGACCTTTTTTTTTTCTTTTTTTTTAAACTCCAGTAACCAAGGGCAGTGAAAAGTCACCAAGAATAATTTCTAGTACAATGCACTTAATACCAACACATGTACATGGATCGTCCCTTTCATATGACATTACATTTGCCACCCACTAGTCTAAAAGGAGTACCTAGCCTCTCTTTTTTTCATTTTTTTTCATACTGATTCCCACCAACTGAACACTTTAGCAAAAGAAATCACCACACTAAATATTCACCAACCTTGAAGTTGAATCACTATGCTCTACCAGTAAGTCAAGACATGAATAAATAAATAGGCTCAAGAATTTTAGATTGGTGATATATGAAAGAAACAGATATAAGCTCAAGGGGGTTCACTAAGGATTATTTATCAAGGTACTGTTTAGGATAAATAAGGTTAATCCTAGTGCCTTTATCATATTCATGCATACACATAACATGTAGTCTCAAAACGGTTTAAAACAAGTTCTAGAGCAACATGCCAATGATGAACATCACACAAAAAAAATGAATTGATATAAAATGTATCAATCATAAATTAGGCTCAAAATCTCACGGGGTAAAAGCACGCTTGACTCACTAAAATTGACTAAGAAGCATCTCAAGTTTTATAATTTTCGCAAGCACACACAAGGAATTACCAAGTATCAAATGATTTTTCATGGATACGACACTCAGAATTAATCATGCAAAATTAAGCTACACAATGTGTACTTATCCGTGCTAACATACTTTTGAGACAAGACAATTATATACAAAAAGTTTTTATATTTTTCATTTTTTTTAATATTTATCATTTTTAATTTTTTTTATACATTAAGTACGCATCCCCACACTTAAACGGTTCATTGTCCTCAATGAATGATTTAATAAAAGAAAGAAAAAAACTAATAATCCTAAAATAAAATACAAAAAGAATAATAATAATAATAATATAGAAAGAAAGTTAGAATACTTCCCTAGGATGAGTACAAGTGCCGTTGAAATAATATTCAGAAGTGTGGTTGAGAATGGAATTCGAAATCCCGATCCCATGTTTCCTTTATAAATGAGCAGCTCCAACTTAGTTGTTTAGCCCAAGTGGTTTGGAATGGCAGCTAAAAGCATCTTGGAGCCAGGAGTCATGGGATCAAATCCTTTTGGCCACAATTTTCTTTTTAAATAACACTCAATTTCGGCCCATTATCATGATATAATGAATGTAGTCCAATCATAATCAACAAAGACAAGCTAGCGCAGTTGGTTGGTAGTGGCAAGTAGAATTCATGTTGACCCCGCGGTAGGTCATGGGATCAAACCACCTTGTCGCCAGCTCCTTTTTTTTTTTTTAATTAGAATGCATTTACCGGACATCGGCAAATGGGCCAGAGCCAGAGAAAATGATGGGCGAGCAACAGCAGAACTGGATAGCAGGTCCATTGGATAAGGGATGCAGGCTGAGCGTAGGAAGCCACGAAAAAAAGAAAAGTGAAGCGCGTGGCGCTCAGCATTACAGAGGCAATAAAACCGCAGGTAGCCAGCACGCGCACCGTGGGTAATATTCCATGTTATGAACAGAAACTATCACACCGCAGGTCAGCCTCCTGCACCGCGAGAGAGGAAAAAAAAATTGCACACCAGGGACTTCCATACCACAGTTAGAAAATCAACACCGCCAAAATAAAATTCCTGTTTCTGTTTTTTTTCTCGATGTTTTGCAATATTCAAATAATTGTATCCTGAAACACTTCAAACAAATTTATCAAGGCACTTTGCGGGACTAAAAAAGAAAAAAATAAAATAAATAAATAAAATAAAAACTATCTACCTCTAATAATAATAATAATAATAAAATAATAATAATAAGAATAATAAGAATACAAAACTTACAATAAGCGTGGGTTGCCTCCCAAGAAGCGCTTTTTTTTAAGGTAATTAGCTCAACCTCCTTATCAATCATTCTGAAGAAGGGATAGAAAACGGAATATCCACTTTCATGTCAATCAGCTCACCTGCTCTATAATGTTTCACTCTTTGCCCATTCACCTTAAATGACCCTCCATAGGTATCCAACAATTCAACTGCACCATATAGAAAAACTTTTCTTACCTTAAATGGGCCTGACCACCTAGAGCGAAGTTTTCCGGGAAAAAGTTTCAATCGCGAATTAAAAAGAAGAACTAAATCTCCTTCCTTGAATTCTCTTCGTAGTAGCCCTTTGTCATGCCATCTTTTTGTTTTTTCCTTGTAAAGCTTAGAACTTTCATAAGCTTCAAAACGAAGCTCATCTAGCTCATTAAGTTGTAGAAGTCTTTTCTCACCTGCTGCTGACAAATCAAAATTGAGACCCTTGATAGCCCAAAATGCACGATGTTCCAACTCAACCGGAAGATGACATGCTTTACCATAAACTAATCTATATGGAGTTGTCCGAATAGGTGTCTTAAATGCAGTTCTATACGCCCAAAGTGCATCATCAAGCTTCGTAGACCAATTCTTCCTTGATTTTGCGACCGTCTTCTCCAAGATAGTCTTTATTTCGCGGTTAGAGATCTCCACTTGACCACTGGTTTGAGGATGATAAGATAGTCCTACCTTATGATGAACTCCATATTTCTTCAACATAGCTTCAAAGCGATTTTCCAGAAAATGCTTTCCTCCATCACTAATTAAAATCCTTGGCACTCCAAATCTAGGAAAAATCGTCTTCTTAAAGAACTTGCTCATAACACGAGCATCATAAGTGGGGGATGCAATGGCTTCAACCCACTTTGAGACGTAATCAACAGCAACCAAGATGTATTTGTTCTTAAAAGATGGAGGGAATGGTCCCATAAAATCTACTCCCCAAACATCGAAAAGCTCCACTTCAAGAATGCTATTGAGAGGCATCTCATTTCTTCTTGAAATATTTCCAGTTCTTTGACAACGATCACAAGAGTGAACATATTGGTGGACATCTTTAAAGAGAGTTGGCCAGTAAAAACCACATTGAAGAATCTTTGCAGCAGTTTTAGTAGTACTTGCGTGACCACCACTTGGTAAATCGTGAGAATGCGAGATTATAGAGGCAATCTCATTTTCCGGAACACATCTTCTAATGACTCCATCTGCACAAGATTTATAGAGAAAAGGATCATCCCAAAAGTGTTTCCTCACATAATAGAAGAACTTCTTCTTTTGTTGCGATGCGTAACCATGAGGAATAGTACCACTAGCTAAATAGTTAGCTATATCAGCAAACCAAGGAACCTCTATCCTTGCAAGAGAAAGTAGATGATCATCAGGAAAAGAGTCATCATTTGGAAGATTTTTACCAGCATCATCATCATCAAGAGTAAGGCGTGGAAGATGATCAGCAACCACGTTCTCGGCTCCTTTCATATCTTTTATCTCTAAGTCAAATTCTTGAAGAAGTAGAATCCAACGAATCAGACGAGGTTTAGCATCTTTCTTACTCATCAAATATTTCAGCGCTGCATGATCCGTGTGAACAATGACCTTCGAACCAACGAGATATGATCGAAACTTTTCCATAGCATACATCACTGCCAACAATTCTTTCTCACTTGTTGCATAATTAATCTGAGCTCCATCCAAGGTCTTGCTTGTATAATATATAGCATGAAGCTTTCCATCTTTCCTCTGACCTAAGACTGAACCAATAGCTTGATCACTAGCATCACACATGATCTCGAATGGCAAATTCCAATCCGGAGGTTGTATGATTGGAGCAGAGACAAGAGCTTTCTTTAACCTGTCAAAAGCCTCAACACAAGCATCATTAAAAACAAAAGGGACATCTTTGCCTAAGAGTTCAGTTAGAGGTCGAGCAATTTTTGAAAAATCTTTTATAAAACGGCGATAAAATCCCGCATGACCAAGAAAACTTCTTACTCCCTTAACCGAAGTTGGGGGTGGTAAGCGCTCAACAACCTCTACCTTAGCTCTATCAAATTCGATGCCTCTTTTTGAAATAACATGACCCAAAACAACTCCTTCTTGTACCATAAAATGACATTTTTCCTAATTTAAAATTAGATTAACTTCTTTATATCTATGAAGCACCTTTTCCAAGTTATGTAAACATTCATCAAAAGAAGTTCCACAAATAGAGAAATCATCCATAAAAACTTCCATTATGTCTTCAATAAAATCTGAGAAAATTGCCATCATACATCGTTGAAAGGTGGGAGGAGCACAACATAATCCAAACGGCATTCTACGATATGCAAATGTACCATAGGGACATGTAAAAGTTCTTTTTTCTTGGTCGTTTGGATGGATGGGAATTTGTAAAAAGCCTGAATATCCATCCAAATAACAGAAAAAAGAATGTTTTGCCAACCTTTCAAGCATTTGGTCAATAAAAGGGAGAGGAAAATGGTCTTTTTTAGTGGCTTTATTCAATTTTCGATAATCAATGCACATTCGCCACCCTGTCATAGTTCTAGTAGAAATCAACTCACCCTTATCATTCTTGACGACGGTCATTCCTCCTTTCTTTGGAACTACGTGTACAGGGCTAACCCACTTACTATCAGAGATAGGATAAATTATACCTGCATCAAGAAGTTTTAAAACCTCCTTTTTGACTACCTCCATCATGTTAGGATTAAGTCTCCGTTGAGGTTCAATAGAGGAGGCTTGCTCATCTTCAAGAATAATATTATGCATGCAAAATGATGGATTAATGCCCTTAATATCATAAATGGTATACCCAATGACATTTTTATATTTTCTTAAAACTGTGAGCAGTTGCTCAATTTGAATGTCATCAAGCTCAGAATTAATAATGATAGGATATGATTCATTAGGGCACATAAACACATATTTCAAAGATGCAGGAAGGGGTTTTAATTCTACCAGAGGAGACGTTGAACTCTCCTTAACTTCCTCATGATGTAGCACATTGGAATGTTCAAGCATAAATGTAGGTGTTGCAACCAAAAGTTTCTGGTAACCCATACACTCTTCATTTTATTCATCCATATTACCCTTAAGAACAACTTGAAGTGGATCCTCACAAGTTAAAGTGTTGGTTTTAATGTCGATCGCTTCTTCTAGTGCATCCACCCTGTTTATTGTCTCATCCATAGAAGGATGTCCCCATGTGTTTTGAAGCTTAAATTCCATCTTCTCCTCGCCTACTTGAAAAGAAATTCTTCTATTTTTCATGTCAATTATAGCTCCAGCTGTAGCTAAGAAAGGCCTCCCAAGAATGATAGGAATATTTGCATCTTCTTCCATTCCCATGACAACAAAATCACATGTAATATAAAATTTTCCTACCTTAAGAGAAACATCTTCAAGGATTCCAAGTGGAAATTTCACACTTCTATCTGCCAGTTGTAGAGAGATACGTGTGGGTTTCAGTTCACCCATCTGAAGCTTGTCACAAATTGATAATGGCATCAGACTGACACTCGCTCCAAGATCACATAAGGCTCTTTTGATTTCGACATCCCCAAGTTTAACAGGAATAGAGTAGCTACCTGGATCCGCTAACTTTTTAGGAAGATCATTTTGCAAGATGGCACTACACTCTGCCGTTAATGAGATAATGGAACTTTCTTCAATTTTTCTTTTCCTTGACAAAATATCTTTAAAGAATTTTGCATAAGAGGGCATCTTAGATATAGCATCCATGAATGGAATATTAATATGTAGCTTCTGCAAAATTTCAAGGAATTTACCATACTTCTTCTCTAGCTTAGCTTGTTCCAACCTTTGTGGAAAAGGAACAGGTGGCACGTACGGTTTAACAGGAACAACGGCTGATTCTTTCTTTTCTTTTTCCACTGCCTTTTCTTCTACCACTTTTTCAGCTGCAGTTTCCTCTTCACTTTCTTTAGCATTCACAACACTTTTGCTCGCATTCAGTTCAGTCTCTTTCAATTCTTTACCACTCCTCAAAGTTACAGCATTGATATGACCTCTTGGTGGTTGCTCAGTTTGGCCAGGAAGTTGGCCTGAAGACTTGTTAAGTTGGCTCAACTGCTGAGAAATTTGAGTGATTGTATTTTCCATCAACTTGTTGTGAGCCTTCATCTCTTTGATACTTGTGTCAACATCATCATTCTTCTTTACTTGTGTAGAGATAAATCCTTCCAAAAGATTTTCCAAGTTGGATTTTTGCGGCTGAGATGGTTGAAAACCTGGCGGCTGAGAAAAGTTATTTTGTGGAGGTTGAGCTTGAGCCTGGTTATTCCTGTAGGAGAAATTAGGATGATCTCTCCAACCTGGATTGTACGTGTTGGAGTAAGGATTATATTGTGGCCTTTGATTCTGGTTATAAAGAGCATTTGCTTGTTCTACTGCCATTCCAGAGGGATTGTACTGACAAGCATGTTTAGTGTGTCCAACGACACCACATATTTCACACGAGGCAACCGTGGATAAAGTACTTCTGGAATCCAATTGCTCAATCTTTTTAACCATTGCCTGCATAGTAGTATTCAACATGGTTAGAGCATCAACATCATACTTACCACCCTTCTTAGGATGATTTCGATCACTGTATGGATAATTATCATTAGACGCCATCTCGTCTAACAAAGCTTTCGCATCCTCAGTACTCTTCTTTATAATAGATCCACCAGAAGAAGCATCAACAAAGTTTCGGAACTCTTGTGTCAACCCATTATAGAATGTTTGGATCAACAACCAGTCAGGAATTCCATGGTGAGGGCATTGTCTTTGAAGTCGATTAAATTTTCTCCAAGCATCATGAAGTGACTCGTCATCGTCTTGAAGAAAATTAGATATTTCATTCCTGAGCTTTGAAGTCTTCTTCTGACTGAAGAATTTAAGTAGAAACGCCTTTGCAAGACTATCCCAAGTATTGAATGTGTTTGGTCCTTCATCTTTCAACCAATCTTTTGCTGCATCTCGAAGAGAGAATGGAAATAAGCGCAGCTTTATAGCATCATAACTAACATTGGTCAGCTTTATTGTATCACACTTTTCAAGAAAACTCTCAAGATGATCGACGGGATTTTCAGTGGATAATCCTGCGAAAGAATCATTGGAGACGAATTGGATGAACTGAGGCTTGAGTTCAAAGTGTGTAGCTGTGATTGTTGGTCTGACAATACTGGAGAGTACGCCTGTAGCATCTGGCATACCATGCTCCCTGAGAGCTTTAGCTGGTGTTTCACCCATAACTTCCTTGTCCTTGTTTTTCCTTCGCTTTCCTGCTTTCCTTCTTGCTGTAGCTTCAATTTCAGGATCAAGAGCAATTAAATTCTCGGTAACTGAACTTCGAGTGTGCATGCAACAAGAGAACTAGAAACAATGATCAAATAACAAGGGAATAATAACCGAAGCAACACAATTAAAATACTTAGCTAAATTAACTAATCTAACACTGCTTTGTCCCCGGTAGCGGCGCCAAAAATTTGACAAGGCTGTCGCGTGCCTATCAAATAATAATATCTAACAAATCCTTCTAACTATGTAGTAGGGTAAGTCAGAGTCGATCCCACAGAGATAAACGTGTCAATCACTAGTTATTCTTGGCTCGATTCAACTAAGCAAGTAACACAATAAAATTTTGAGAGATTATTAAACTAATATTATGCTAAGGACAATTTTGTTGTATTATCAATTAACTAAAATCATCTAGAATTAAGTATCTGATAAGTGGATTTTATATCCACTTGAAACGTTCCATATCGGCTTAAATTGATTGACTTGGTCTCAAGTTTGTGGTAGTTTTAATGTGTTTTGTGTAGTTGTGCAGGATTGTTTCCATCGGTTAGGCATGAAGATTTCCATTGATTTTGGAATTGTAATTTGAGCTTGGAATGAAGAATGGAAGCTTTACTTATGCTACCTTGTTGATTATAAGCCAAGGGAATTGAAGAACGGGAAGTGACAAAAGAATCGGATGAGAAATGAGCAAATTGTGGAAAATTCGGATTTACCGGTAGGTTGCGCAGTCTACACTGTTTTGGCCATATCTGAAGTTCTATAAGTCCGTTTGGGGCCCGTAAGCAGTCCACGCGAAGAGGAGAAGATTTTCTACAAAAGTGAACAGTGACCGACAGCGCAGACTGTGCTGCTACTGCACAGGGTGCGCTGCAACACGCTGGAAAAAATCCTGAATTTCTCCTATTTCGATTTTAAGTTGTATTTTTGGACTTTTCTTGCTGGAAAAGACTTCTAGGGCCTATATAAACATATCCTACCTTTGTAATTCATATCATTACTTAGAATTACTTAGAAACACTACCATTATTATTATCATTCAGATCTTGTTTTATTATCATGGTTTCACTTGATCCCATGATGACGAGAGGTTCAATTTTGAACTAATCGTTGTCATGGGATTCTAACGGATTTATTTATGGAGCTTAGTATCTTGATGCTTTAAAGATCTGTGTGTGATGTATATTTGGTATCCTCGTATGGTTATGCTTAATTGATAGATGCGTCGCGAACATCTAATTTGTTAATCTCTTGTGAAGCGAGAGTGGATCTTGAGATTTAGAACTTACCATGCTAGCATAGGATAGGTTGATGTTTTAACATCATGATTTGTAGCGTAAATAGAGATATTATGCTGCCCTATGTGATCTTAATAGACAACTTGTTCTTCAACTGTTATGTTTTCAAATCTTATAGAGATATAGGGTCTAAGCATAATTGGTGTCTATTCATCTTCTATCTCTTTTGTGGATGTATGTTTAGTTTGGTATTCGTATACTGAGAAGTAGCGTATACTTGTTTCGTGTTGTCCGATCAGATATCATAACCATTGCATATAATGATTAAAGGAGTCAGATCTAAGCGAAGTATTTAATGAAGTTAGGATCCCATGTTACTCTTGTAGACGTAATTCGATTTTATTTCTCGTTAGTTAATTAATTCTTAGTATGTTAATTTGTTTCTTAGTTAATTTAGATAATTACAAACCCAAATTTGTTTCTTGTCCAAGGAATTGAAATTGATCATACATTGTTGCTTGAGCATATTTACATAGAAATAGTCAGTCTCTGTGGGAACGAACTTAACTTATCGAATATTACTTGTGACCACGTGCACTTGCGTGATTTTGTGATAACAAGTTTTTGGCGCCGCTGCCGGGGACTCGGTGTTATTTTGGCGTTTATGTGCTTGACATCAGTGGAAGTTAAAATTATTTGACTTGGACACTTCTTTTCTTATCACTTTTTTTTTATTTGTTTTTTTTTGGTTTCAAATGGCAGGTGAGC
Source organism: Saposhnikovia divaricata (assembly GCA_036435485.1). Classification (NCBI taxonomy): domain Eukaryota; kingdom Viridiplantae; phylum Streptophyta; class Magnoliopsida; order Apiales; family Apiaceae; genus Saposhnikovia; species Saposhnikovia divaricata. Next base: position 68,226,309 of record CM071598.1, read on the forward strand.
AGTTGCCATGGTGGGCATATTCGAGGACATCCATGCCTCAGCAATGTGAGCTATGTTCGGGCGTTCATGAGACCTCACAATATTGTTACTACGAAGGAGTTGATCCATATGTCACTTATGAGGAACAACCATATTTTCAGTACCATCCTCAACTGTACCAACAAGATGTTCCAAATATGTCATATTTTTTGGGTAGTGAAGAGTTTCAACATCAGCAACCTACTCCTACTTTTCAATCAGATGAGGTTGATGCTATGGAGGAGCTTAGAAGTCTTGTAAAGAATAACGAGGAGTCTTTAAAATCTGTGGAGACACTAGTTGCTCAAGCTGTGAGATCATTGGAACAAGAGACTCTGGAGGAGATTAGGATGCTTGTAAAGAGTAATGAGGCGTCTATCAAATCTTTGGAAACAATAGTTGCTCAAGTTAGGAGTACCTTGTAATAAGAGAATCAGAAATTCATACCAGAGGCAATTCCAGAAAATAATGGTGAATTAGAGCAAGGTACTACATGCATTATTGAGGAAGACAAATTCCAAGGAGAGGTGAGCATTCGCAACCCATGTGAGGAATTTGATCATGCTGGTGAGGTGGATGCTTTGGAAAGGGCACTATTTGGGACAGACATTGGTGAGCTACACAAATTTCAAGAATTGGTATGTGCGTACCAAGAGGCTGATGACCATGGGAAAGATTCAGGTCTTCTACTTGTCTCAGATTATAAAGATGGAGGTAGCGCATTAGAGCCAATGGATGAAGTTCTCTTTGAGGAACCAAAGGCTTCAGCAACTTACATTTACCCTCCTCCATTATATTCAAGCGAAGTTCGCGAATGTGTGTTGTTCTACAAATTGACAGATTTTGGGTCAACCGAGGAAGGCATTAGAACGGGATATAGTTGTTATACGAATAGGCCAAGCGAGGAGAAGGGGCAGAAAGTGTGCCGCCGTGATGATGATGAAGTCTCACGAAGAGAAGACCAGGCCAACTATTATCATCCTTAATGGAAGCATGGCGTAGTCAAGCTAATTGACTCTAAACAAGCGCTTCGTGGAAGGCAACCCACGCATTTGTGTTGCATTTTGTTTTGCATATTCCGACAAGTAGGTATGTTTTTCTACTTTTCCTTATATTACCTTCCATTCAATGGGGACATTGAATATTTTAAGTTTGGGGGTGGTTTGGGGATAAGTACTATGTGGTAGTTGTTTGTGTCATTGTGTTCATTTAGATATCATGTTTTGCATGCTTAGTAGTAATTCATTCATGTTTTGTTCGTATTATTTCATGTTTGTTTCATGTAGGGCATTCTGTTTTTTGTTTCGTATACCATGTGAGTTCATTTTAGTTGCATTTGCATGGCATGCATTTTTCATGATCCCTTAGAATGAGCTAATTCTGATTGGTAGGTAGGTGTCTAATTGAGTGTGGTAATGATGAATAGAGGGTTGATTTAAGTTCCTATGAAATTGACTTGCATGTTACGGGAACAAAACTTTTACACAGTCTCATTAGGTTGCTTTTGGGCTAGATTGAGGTCATGCTTGTTTGGATGCTTTGAGATTTAACCACTTGATTATAGTTAGAATTTTCGTTATTCCCTTGATGGCGTAGGATCACTAAAGTCTAAGTTTGGGGGAAAACAGGGATTTCATGTTTAATTGTAAATAATTGTCAATATGGCTAGGCGTCAAATGGCTAGTAGCCGGCTCATATTTATATGAGTAGTCTAGGGTTGGAATTGAGAATTCTCATTCCAGATTGCATATATGAAAAAAAAAGAAGAAAAAAAACAGAAAAAGAAAAAAAGAGAGAAAAAAAAAATTATGTGAATTGTTAAATGCAAAATTAACCAGGGTGAGCTCTTTAATACTCGAGCAATTAAGTTCGCGGGGACTTTGTGCCTAGTGACCTAAGGCTTTTATAGTCTGGGATCCACTAACCTAACGCTCGCTACATGGGTATTATTGTATAAGCCTTTCGGGGTCTCATCCATTGCACGGTTAAATAAGCATGCGTTGTTGTGTATATTATTATGTGTCGTAGTAATAAATCATGAATTCTTGTCTAACTTAAATGACGATGGAGGTGTTCTTAAGTTATGAAGTGTTTACAGTCTATTCTATTTATAAACCTGTGATTGTCTTGGCGAAGAATATGTATGGTTTTGATCTAGTTTTGGGAGTATTTCTGATGAGCATCGCACACACGCACGTTTCTGTCATGTATTGTTAGTATACGGGGACTTAGTCGAGCTCTATTTGGATTTAGTTGCATTCTTTGAGATATTTGCTTGCTAGTTGGTTTTGGTTAGTTTGAAGGGGATTATTGCATTTTCATATTAGTTGCATTCATGCATTGCATTGTTATTGCATTGTTTAGTTAGATGGATTTTGTGGGTACATTTGCTATAGGCCCTCACGAGACCTTACTCGTCCACTAGGGCTGCCTAGGGGTTTAAAGGGCTTGTTGCATATGCCAAATGCAACCGTGATCACCTACGGAAGTGGTACTAGTTAGTTGTATATAATATATTTGTTTATGCTTGAGGACAAGCATCAGTTTAAGTTTGGGGGTGTGATAAGTGGATTTTATATCCACTTGAAACGTTCCATATCGGCTTAAATTGATTGACTTGGTCTCAAGTTTGTGGTAGTTTTAGTGTGTTTTGTGTAGTTGTGCAAGATTGTTTCCATCGATTAGGCTTGAAGATTTCCATTGATTTTGGAATTGTAATTTGAGCTTGGAATAAAGAATGGAAGCTTTACTTATGCTACCTTGTTGATTATAAGCCAAGGGAATTGAAGAACGGGAAGTGACAAAAGAATCGGATGAGAAATGAGCAAATTGTGGAAAATTCGGATTTGCCGGTAGGTTGCGCAGTCTACACTGTTTTGGTTATATCTGAAGTTCTATAAGTCTGTTTGGGGCCCGTAAGCAGTCCACGCGAAGAGGAGAAGATTTTCTGCAAAAGTGAATAGTGACCGACAGCGCAGACTGCACTGCTACTGTGCAGGGTGCGCTGCAACACGCTGGAAAAAATCCTGAATTTCTCCTATTTCGATTTTAAGTTGTATTTTTGGACTTTTCTTGCTGGAAAAGACTTCTAGGGCCTATATAAACATATCCTACCCTTGTAATTCATATCATTACTTAGAATTACTTAGAAACACTACCATTATTATTATTATTATTATTATTATTATTATTATTATTATTATTATTATTATTATTATTATTATTATTCAGATATTGTTTTATTATCATGGTTTCACTTGATCCCATGATGACGAGAGGTTCAATTTTGAACTAATCGTTGTCATGGGATTCTAACGAATTTATTTATGGAGCTTAGTATCTTGATGCTTTAAAGATCTGTGTGTGATGTATATTTGATATCCTCGTATGGTTATGCTTAATTGATAGATGCGTCGCGAACATCTAATTTGTTAATCTCTTGTGAAGCGAGAGTGGATCTTGAGATTTAGAACTTGTCATGCTAGCATAGGATAGGTTGATGTTTTAACATCATGATTTGTAGCGTAAATAGAGATATTATGCTGCCCTATGTGATCTTAATAGACAACTTGTTCTTCAACCGTTATGTTTCCAAATCTTATAGAGATATAGGGTCTAAGCATAATTGGTGTCTATTCATCTTCTATCTCTTTTGTGGATGTATGTTTAGTTTGGTATTCGTATACTGAGAAGTAGCGTATACTTGTTTCGTGTTGTCCGATCAGATATCATAACCATTGCATATAGTGATTAAAGGAGTCAGATCTAAGCGAAGTATTTAATGAAGTTAGGATCCCATGTTACTCTTGTAGACGTAATTCGATTTTATTTCTCGTTAGTTAATTAATTCTTAGTATGTTAATTTGTTTCTTAGTTAAATTTAGATAATTACAAACCCAAATTTGTTTCTTGTCTAAGCAATTGAAATTGATCATACATTGTTGCTTGAGCATATTTACATAGAAATAGTCAGTCTCTGTGGGAACGAACTTAACTTATCGAATATTACTTGTGACCACGTGCACTTGCGTGATTTTGTGATAACAGTATCCCCACTAGCATGAATTAATTCTATTATGATTTCTCGCCCCAATTAATCATGTACTGCTCAAGAAAAAAGATGCGCCCTATAAAATACCAATAACCTCTCTCGAGTATTAATGGCTTCTCTAAAATACACTCAAGCCTATTTTCATGGCATCATGCAATTCAGAGACATTAAACACAACATCCTAACTTCCTAACAATCCATTCTACCTATTTTTATGGAGAAGTTCATGTCCTTATTGGATAAATCACAACCATCTAAATCCAACTTTCGTTGATAAATAGATATAGGTTCAAAAAATACACATAATCATGTCTGACATGTAATTGTTAATTAAACAACTCAATAAACAAGAGCACATAACATAACCTAATTGGGGGAATTGTGATAAGTGGATTTTATATCCACTTGGAATGTTCCATATCGGCTTAAATTGATTGTTTTGGACTCAAGTTTGTTGTAGTTTTGATGTATTTTGCTTAATTATGCAGGATTACAAGTTTGTCGATTAGGGTTTACGTTTCCATCAATTTTGGAATTGCATTGGAGCTTTTGAGTGAATAATGGAGTCTTGTTGAAGACCACCATAGTGATCCTTTAGATAGAGAATTGAAGAAGGAAGCTAATGCAAAAGGAACGGAAGCGTTTGGAGTCAAAACGAAGCGAAACAGCAGAAAACAGAAATTTTCCAGAAATCTAATGGGCAGACTGCGTCCTAGGTACACAGACTGTGCCCTTGGACAGGGATTGACTGTGCAGGCTACGCCCTAGCTGTGTAGGCTGCACCCTAGTCCAGCCAGTTTTGCTAAAATTTGACCGTTTTGCCCTAATTCGAGTTGTAAACGTATTTTCGGCAATTTCCTGTACTAAGTCAAATTCTATTAGTTTTGTAAGGTAGTTTTTTGTGTAGCAAGGCTTCTTAAGCCTATTTAAACACATCGTAACGATGTAATCGTAACGTAGATTTGAACGGTGAAAAGTGGAGAAAGATTCAAGCTCGTGACAAGCAACGGATCTAGATCTACTACATCTTTTGTATTCTATCTCAGGCGTTATTCTGGATTCTAGATTTGTTTTCTCAACTCTTTGTTTTAATAATATTCTTATTTTCATTCATATTTTGTTTCATACCATGTTTTCATCAAATCCCATGGTGACGAACGGTTCAATTATGAACTAATCGTTGTCATGGGATTCTAACGGATTTATCTATGTAGCTTAGTAGTGTGAGTGCTTTAAAGATCTGTGTGTGATGAATTCTTGATATCCTTGTATGGTCAATCTTAATGCTTTTAGATGCGTAGCTAACATATAAATTGAATTGTTAATCTCTTGTGAAGTGAAAGTGGATCTTGAGATTTAGAACTTGCCATGCTAGCATAGGTTCATAATTGGTTATCAATATGATTCGTAGTATAAGATGAAAATACTTATATTGCCATATATGATCAATATGAGTAACTTATTCTTCAACCTTTATGTTTTCAAATTCTATAGACATATAGGGTCTAAGCATAATTGGTGTCTATTCATCTTCTATCTCTTTTGTGGATGTATGAGTAGTTTGGTATACGTATGCTGACAGGTAGCGTGTACTTGTTTCATGTTATTCGATCAGTTATCAGAATCATCACATGCATTGATTAAAGGCATCAACTCTAAGCGAAGTAGTTAATAAAGTTAGAGTCCCATGTTTATTCTCATATAAGAAGTTTAGTTTTAAATCTCAGCAGTTAATTAATTCTTAATTTGATAAATTGCATCTTAGTTTAGTTTAGGTAATTAAAACTCCAATTTGTTACTTGTCTTAGCAGTGAGTTATAACCATACTGTTAGTCACAGAGGCATGCCTGAATACATCTAATAACAAGCCTAAGTATGTGTAATGCTATGCATTACCTACATGACCTCTTAACTGAGGGAACCTCTAGTTGTAGAGTTTCTATTTGTTCTGTACTTGTAATAGGCATCAAATTCTAGTTGTGTTACTGTACTTGTAAAGTCAAGAATAATGCTTGAAAGAAGTTCCAAGGTTCATGCCTCAAGCAAGGAGATAAAGACTGCTAAATAATCATAGTCGGGATTTGAAGAAATGAAGAATTTGCCTAAGTACCAATTCGAGAAGTACATTTGTCTATTCGAGAAGTCAGAGATTCAATATCTCAGAAGACACTATTCGATATCTCTTAATACACTGTTCGATATCTCATTCGATATCTCAGAGATTCGATATGTCTATTACTCTATTCGAGAACTCATGGAGTCAACAAGTCAAAGCATCATTCGAGTTCTCTAAGAGTCAACAAGTCAATGATCTATTCGATATCTCAAGGACTAAAGAAGCTATTCGACATCTCAGGGAAAATGCTCTATTCGATATCTCAAGGAGTCCCAGAGAAAAGAGCTATTCGAGAAGTGATTCGATATGTCAATATAACACTATTCGAGAACTCAGAGTTATCGATTAAGTCAATTCGAGTTCTCGAAACAATCACTTAGCCACTTCTCGAATACATTCTTGGAGACAAAATACTGAAGAATTGTACAAGTCAGAAACCTGCAACAAGCCAAGACGCTTTATTTGACTATGTACTATAAAGCAGATTGGAAAGCCTACAAAGAAGCTTGGAGAGATAAGACAAAGGGACAAGGAGCTAAAGAAGTGGATTTGAACAGGCTTTGCAAAGTCAAATCTGTAGCCGTTTTGTAACACCCTCACTTGCCAACAATAATATTATAAACTCTTATATTCAATTAAACATTAATATAGGAGAAATTTTAGAAATTTTGGCATGATGTGATCATAAGCCGGACTAATCACCTGTTCAAGCAACTAAGTAGAACTAAAAACAGTCCACAAGCACACGTTACACTAATCCATAAGAAAATAAAACCATAACAACCCAGACCGCACACAGGTCACTGTATGAAACAACTATCAATAGCTATTACAACCCAGAACTGAATCAAATAATATACAACCCATTAAATATGATGATCTGCTTACAAATACAGATATAATATAAACCAAGGTATATGTCACTACCCAACCAACCGCCTCGACCCTCTGACTGCCTCGGTGACTACCCCAACCCGACGGGCCACTTCTTCTAGACATCTCCTGGCTTAGCTGAGGAAACAGAATTAGCAAGCAAGTGAGCCAAAACGCTCAGCAAGTATATATGTATGAAATTAAAACATCAACAACTGATATGTCTGCAAGATTTTCAAGAATTAACAATCAACAATATATATCTCAATTAAAGGTTCATCTTTTATCTGAATCATAGAATAGAAGCGGATTGGACTATCATGCATTTTATAAATAAAACAATTATAAGGTTAGGCTGCTGATCAGTCACGCACTAACCCCGGACAAACGCACACAGCAATGTCCTTAATGGATCCACGGCACACATTGGCCTTAATTATTTCTGACCACGAATCTGGTCCGACCCTTACGGTCCACATTTTAAAAAAACTAACAGTCCAATCCTAACTAAACATCAGGTGTCGGAACAATCGACCACCTCAACTGCCAAACACCCTGGACACTTTCGTTCCAAGTCAACATCTCAAATCTCACCAAATAGAACAAGGTCGGGTAATCTCTGAATTAAATATCGACAAGTTCGATATGGCAAAAAGGGGTATTGACTTGAGTCAAGTCACAAAAAGGATTAACAAAACGATATAGTCAACCTGGGGTATAACAATTGAATATTCATAATTAATGGAAATTATCAGAGCAATTATATCAAGGATAAATCAATTACATAAGAATCAAGTTATGATAATCATCATTCGCTGGAAATATAAGTGAAGCGATTTACTTGAAAGAAAGGTGGAACAATATGCTTGCAAGGGATATGGAGGTAACCAATTCACTAAAAGAATCAACCAATCAATAGAATCAATTTGGGGTATAACCATTAGGTATTCGCAATTTCGGGAAATTAACAGAACAATTATAGCAAGAGTAATTTAAATAAGCATATGAATCAGACTTTTATAATCATAACTCATTTGAAAAGTAATTGAAGCAATTTACTTGCCTTAAATAGAAAATCACAGAATCCGAAGCGTCTTTACGTCCTCAGCTTTAGCCTTTCCTTTATCCACGGAATCTACACACAATATAACACTATTTCAGAATCCTGTTTAATACTTGCTAATCAATATAAACATTCCACTTAGTCTACCCCTGCGAATAGTTCCCTAATTTATGTTTATTTAATCGTATAATATCCTTATGTAAACCATAGACAAAAGTATTTAACCAAATAGTCACGTTAACCCACACTACGCAGATTTTAAAATATGAAGCCCGACTCACAATTCGCATAAATTATATACTTATACCCACTCGTTTTCAAGAAATGATTTAATATTTTTAGAAAAATTTTGACGGCATCCCCTTTATACGGGGGACTGCCAGTCGGAATACAGCCGACACAACCAACATAATCATCAATTAACAATTAAATCCATACTTCAAATAACGTTCCAAATTCACATTTCCAATTTACTGAAATCCCAATTCATTATAGATCAAATAATTAATACCAATTTGATAATAAATTACAATTTATTACGTAAATATTAAATATTGAATATTAAATATTTTTGGCTCAGAAAATAATCATCATCGCCAATGTTATACCCTCGACTCAAATTAAATCACCGTCGAGGGGGCAAAATCCCGAGGGTGCCCAAAATTAGGGTTTCCAACCCGAGACTCTACACTTACTATTTTAATGCGAATCAATTAACAATCAATTCTCGGAATTAATCAATCATCACTGTAAAAATCAACAATGTAGCAATTACAAGTCGGAAATTTATAGAGCCAATTAATCAAATCAAATGGATCATCGCTGGCCAAGGAAAATTCACGGTGGAGCTCCCCTTTCGGAAACTGCGACACCCGAATCTCTCACCCAAATACATAACCACAACTTTTGAATTGACAACCAGCACAGAACCGTAAATCGAACCAATACAGAATCATATACAAAGTCGAGCAACACAGCCCCGACTCGAGCCACCCACACACACATTCACGGTTTCGATACACACACGCACTATCGCCACACACACACACACTCGAATTTGTAACAAGAACAGGGGAGGGGAACTAATCATTCACTGAGTAACGAACCCACAAGCACACACGCACACGGAGTCGCCGTAGTAAGGAACACAGTCGGAGAAAATCGCGAAAAACACACACACACATATCACGACATATACATACGAATCGAGTATACACACGCACACACACATCAATTGTTCACACTCACACACGCGGAGCAGCAGGGGAGGGAATCAGTCAAAGGATATCACGAATGGAAGGGAGAGACTCACCACTGCAAGAACTTGTGATCGAAAGAGATATGAAAGTCGAGATGGTTCGAGAAATCGCTGGAAAACGGAGAGAGATTTAGAGAGTTCTCGAGAGAGATTATAGAACCCGGCTGCTGTGAACTCAATTTAGGGATTAGGAGTTCTAATAGATTTTTTTTTTAGGGGAAAAAGTAAGGAAAACAAATTTTATTCCCCAATTCTATTAAACTAATTCATAAAGTAAAATAATAATAACAATAAAACCAAAATGGGTGGAACAATAAATTAAAAAAAAAAAAAATTTAAAATAAAGAATGTAAAATTACGATCACCCACATATTTTTAAAATATTTTTGGGATCAAAAATGAATTAAATACGGATTTTACAAGATTAAATCCGTAAAATGAAACAGAATTCATAAAATCATTTTAAAATCGTTAAAAATCAAAACAATTCCATACAACATTTTTAAAACTCAAATAAACTAATAAAGTTAATAAAACAAAGGATTTCATAATTTTTACTAATTCCGATGATTTTATAAAATTCTCAGAAAGTAAATATAACGAAATTAAATAGGAAATAAATCCCAATAATATAATTAAGATAGTCGGGCTTACATAACACACATAAAATATCAATCTGACCTCTAAATATTATTCCACCGACACATCACCTCCACAACAATTATATACGCCACATAATTTATATTTAATATAAAATAGATAACTTTTAGTAATTAAATATTCTGAAATTTCTAAGGCGTTATAACCTTCCCCCCTTAAAAGGATTCTGTCCCCAGAATCTCACCTAAGAGAATAATTGAGGATAATTCTCCAGCATATCGCTTTCCAACTCCCAAGTTGATTCTTCCACCTTGGGGTTCCTCCACAAAACTCTCACTATAGGAATTGTTTTATTCCTCAAAACCTTTTCTTTTCGATCTAGTATTTTGATAGGCTGCTCCACATAAGATAGATCTGGCTGAATCTCTATCGGCTCATATTCAATGACATGTTTAGAATCCAGATGGTACTTCTTAAGCATGGATACATGGAACACGTTATGGATATGCTGCATATGAGGCGGTAAAGCTAACTCGTAGGCGACTTTCCCGACTTTCTTCAATACCTCAAAAGGCCCAACAAATCTTGGACTTAATTTTCCTTTCTTGCCAAATCTTACTAATCCTTTCCACGGAGATACTTTCAACAGTACTTGCTCTCCTTCTTCGAATTCCATTTTCTTTCTGGCCAAATCAGCATACTTCTTCTGTCGGTTCTGAGCTGTCACTAACCGTTTCTGAATAAGTTGAACTATTTCCTTGGTTTGCTGCACTAACTCAGGTCCGAGTATCTTTCGCTCGCCGACTTCTTCCCAGTATACTGGAGATCGACACTTTCGTCCATATAATGCTTCATACGGTGGCATACCGATGCTAGCATGAAAGCTATTATTGTATGAAAATTCCACTAACGGCAAGTGTTCATCCCAACTTCCTGCAAAATCCAATGCACAAACTCGGAGCATGTCTTCAATTGTTTGAATCGTTCTTTCACTCTGACCGTCAGTCTGAGGATGGTATGCAGTACTCATTTTTAATTCGGTGCCCAAACATTCTTGAAAACTTCTCCAGAATCTTGAATTAAATCTTGGATCTCGATCTGAGACTATTGATACTGGAACTCCATGTCGCACCACAATTTCTTTTATGTATAGATGAACTAATTTGTCTAATGAAAACCTCTCATTTATTGGGAGAAAGTGTGCAGATTTCGTTAAGCGATCAACAATTACCCAGATAGCATCATGATTAGCTCTCGTCCTTGGCAATCCAACCACAAAGTCCATGGCAATATGTTCCCATTTCCACTCGGGAATCTCTAATGGTTGTAGCATCCCACTTGGTCTCTGATGTTCTGCTTTTACTTTCTGACAGGTCAAACACTTACTTACCCATTCAGCAATATCTCTCTTCATATCCGGCCACCAGAAATTTCTTTTCAAGTCTCGATACATTTTCGTACTCCCTGGATGAATCGAATATTTCGAGCTGTGGGCTTCCTGTAGGATCTCATTCTTCAACTCTGTCACATTGGGTATCCAAATACGTGAAGAAAATCTTAATATCCCCTTGTCATCTACCTGTGTACATATTTCCTCACCTGTTAACTTGTTCACATCTCCGCTCATGACTTCCTCCTGGCATCTGCGAATCTTTTCTAATAATTCTGGCTGAAACGTCATAGTGTACACCGTATCTGTATTACTTGCAGGCATACACACCTCTATCTCCAATCTTTCAAACTCTTTGTATAATTCCTCAGGCATTGTCAACATACTGATTTTCTCCTTCCTACTTAAAGCGTCCGCCACCACGTTCGCCTTCCCAGGATGATAGTTGATAGTACAATCATAATCCTTGAGTAATTCCAACCATCTTCTCTGTCTCATATTTAATTCCTTCTGGGTGAAAATATATTTTAAACTCTTGTGGTCCGTGTAAATTTCACACTTTTCCCCATACAGATAATGTCTCCAAATCTTTAAGGCGAAAACAATCGCGGCTAATTCTAAGTCATGAGTAGGATATTTCTGCTCGTGAGGTTTCAATTGTCTCGAAGCGTAAGCAATTACCTTTCCGTGCTGCATTAGTACACATCCCAAACCTTTGTGAGATGCATCACTGTAAATCACAAAATTTCCCTTTTCATCTGGTAGTGTCAATACAGGTGCAGTCACCAATCTCTTCTTCAATTCCTGGAAACTTTCTTCACACTTCTCATTCCACACAAACTTTTCATTCTTCCTTGTCAACTTTGTTAGTGGGGTGGCTATTTTCGCAAAGTCTTGAACAAATCTTCGATAATATCCCGCCAATCCTAAGAAACTTCGAACCTCTGTGGGTGTTCTAGGTCTGTCCCAATTCATCACGGCTTCAATTTTAGCAGGATCCACCTTAATCCCTTCACTGCTGATGACATGCCCTAAAAACTGCACTTCTTTCAACCAAAACTCACATTTGGAAAACTTCGCATACAGTTTTTCTTTCCTCAACGTTTCTAAGGCTATTCTCAAATGCCCTGCATGCTCTTCTTTGGTCTTCGAGTATATCAGAATATCATCTATAAACACAATCACAAACTTATCCAAATACTTCTTGAAGACTCTATTCATTAGGTCCATGAACGCTGCTGGTGCATTAGTTAACCCAAAGGCCATCACTAAGAACTCGTAGTGCCCATACCTAGTCCGAAACGCTGTTTTTGGAACGTCTTCCGGTCTAATCTTTAATTGAAAATATCCTGACCGCAAATCAATCTTCGAGAAACAAGTTGCTCCTTTTAATTGATCAAATAAATCGTCAATTCTCGGCAAAGGGTATTTATTCTTGATGGTCAACTTATTTAGTTCCCGATAATCGATACACAATCTCATACTTCCATCCTTCTTCTTTACAAACAATACCGGAGCTCCCCACGGTGATACACTAGGTCTAATAATACCTTTCTCCAGAAGGTCTTGCAATTGAACTGCCAATTCCTTCATCTCTACGGGTGCCATTCGGTAGGGAGCCTTTGACACTGGTTCAGTTCCGGGGGCTAAATCGATGGTAAATTCTATTTCTCTATCCGGAGGTAAACCGGGAAGTTCATCCGGAAAAACATCAAGAAATTCATTTACCACTGGAATTTCCTCTATCTTAGGCACTTCTTGACTAGTATCCATGACATAAGCCATATAGCCTTCGCATCCTTGCCTCAATAGCCTCTTTGTTTGAATGATCGATAAGAATCTCCTAGTCTGTCTCTGACCCCTAAAGGTAACTTCTACATTATCAGAGGGTTTAAGGATCACCTTCTTATTCTTACAATCAATTTGGGCATTATTCTCCGTTAACCAATCCATTCCTAAGATAACATCAAATTCACCTAACTGAAAGGGTATCAAATTAGCGTAAAAACAATGCCCTGAAATATCAATCTTGCAACGAGGACACACTTGAGTCACCGGAATTCGTTCTGAATTAGCTATTTCTATAACTATGGCCTCACGTAACATGCATACCTCACAATTTAACCTTTGAACAAATTCTTTGGATATAAAAGATTTCGTAGCCCCGGAATCAATTAACACTTTAGCTTGAACAGAATTTACAGGGAGCGTACCTGCTACCACATCCGAATTCTTAATAGCTTCGTTCAGAGTCATGTTGAAAGTCCTTGCCACGGGTCTGACACTTGCTGTTGGGGGTGCTTCAATTGCTTGCAATATTGGATTAGCCAGAACTGGAGGTTTCACTACAGGTACTTTACAGTCTTTCATTATATGCCCTGGCTTCCCACAACGGTGACACACAATTCCTGCCTTGCATTCCCGAGCATAATGACCTTTTTTATTACATTTGAAACACGTCACCTCCAACTTTGTACACACCCCCGGATGCCTCTTCCCACAAGTTTTGCATTCTGCCAAGGGTGGCCTAACCAATTTCTGTTGACTCGCATCTTGAATTCTATTTCCTTGGCCCCCATTCCCTGATCCCGGCTTCTTAGGGTTCCCATACTTTCCTGGCTGGAATCCTGGCTTTTTATCTGGCACATTATGAGAACTGCCTTGCTCTTGTCGTTCCCCCATTGACCCAGCCTTCCTTTTCTTTCCTTCTTTTTCCTTGAAGTATAATTCGCTTTCTCCTTCAGCTATCATGGCCTTTTGCACCACTGCTGCATAAGTCTCCAACTCCAAAACTGCTAGTTTAGTACGAATCCACGGTTTCAATCCTTGTTGAAACCTCTTAGCCTTCTTCCTCTCCGTATCCACATAGGCCGGAGCAAACCTAGCTAGTTCCGTAAACTTGGTTTCGTATTCTGTCACCGACATTTTCCCTTGTTTCAGCTCCAAAAACTTCATCTCCATCTGGTCTTTCATATAGTCGGGGAAATACTTTTCCAAAAATAGCTCTGTGAACCTTTCCCAAGGAACCACCTCAGTAGCTTCCAACATTTTCACCGACTCCCACCAGTAAGTAGCTTCATTCTTCAAGAAATAACTTACATATTCAGTTTGTTTGTCTGCTGGGACCCCAACCAGTGCAATGGCTTTTTCCATCTCTTTTAACCAAGACCTCGCCTCCACCGGGTCCGCTGTCCCTTTAAACTCAGGAGGTTTTACTGCCTGGAAAGACTTAAAAGTAACCACCGGAGGAATAGGTGGCTGCTGCTGCTGCTGCTGTTGTTGCTGCTGTTGCTGTTGTTGCTGTTGCTGCTGTTGAGCCAACAACTGCTGCTGTAATTGCTGCTGTTGCTGTGCCAGAGTAGCAGTCTGCTGAACAAGAGTTTGTAATATTTGTGCTAAGGCAGGGTCCATCTGACCAACAGGGGGTGGATTAGCTTGTTCACCCTGATCGGTGGTTCGGGTATTTTGTTTCTTCTTTTTGGGTGGCATACTTCTGAAATCAATGAACAATTATATTAGATTCAGGTTCAGAAAATAATAGCTCAAAATGATCCAACCTAAACAAACAATGCATATATTACTGAAAAGGAATTTGAGGTCTCCAACCAATATTCCGGTCAACAATTGATTCACAAGGTGCAATAGGATATCAATCCAAGGTTACACAAGGTATTCACAAACGTTCAATAAGTGCAATAAAGAAACAATAGTCATAATGCTAAGGTCAAACATAGTATCGAAAGTAAAAACAATGCTAGAAGGAAATGGTGCTGAAAGTAAATATGAAACGAGCAATAAATAAGATGCTTAAGTAAATGACAGTATAAAGAAATTTAACACAGTTCTGCGAAAGTGATAATGATATATATAGATAGATCAGATACAAGCGTAAGAACAACGCTTCGATAAGGGTACAACATAATGCTAAAAGAGGAGACTGCTAGCATCTAGTCACAGTACAACAGATATATACAACAAAACTGGTCGCACTGCGAATCCTGACGTACTACTACTGCCATGACATGCCTCTAAATACCACATCATCATACTACCCTAATCATCACTGGTCATCATCGTCATCCGACTCTCCCCGCCAAGCTGATCCCAAAATGCTCTCCAGCTCTGCCGTCACCAGACCTAGGGTCACCTGCTGTGTCACAAATGCCGGCTCATCTCGGGATCTCATCCGTCCCCGCCTAATGACAACACGTCTAAGAGCTCGTACTCGCCTCCGGACATCCTCCAGCTCAGCCACCGCTCTATCTCTATCTCTCGCCCGATCCTCCTCCCCAGCCCTCATAGCCCTCCACTCTGCCATCTGCCCCAAGAGATAGTCCCTCTCTCGGGCCACTCGCTCGTACACATGGTATGGTACAGGCTGAGGAGTATACTGGTATGCTGGCCCATTCACTAAGCCCTGCGATCCTACGAACGGCTGCATAACCCCTGGGGAAATCTGCTGGGGTACAGAAGCCCCTCCTTCCGGATCCTCGTCCGGGTCTGAATCGGAACCAGAGGCAGGTGCCTGAAGTATACATATATATATATATAATTAGACTTCCTATCTCTCACGAAACAATCCTAACCTATCTCCTAACTCTACCCTGACTCCCCACCTAATTGTTTCAGTGACTGTGACCTGTGGCTCTGATACCAACTTGTAACACCCTCACTTGCCAACAATAATATTATAAACTCTTATATTCAATTAAACATTAATATAGGAGAAATTTTAGAAATTTCGGCATGATGTGATCATAAGCCGGACTAATCACCTGTTCAAGCAACTAAGTAGAACTAAAAACAGTCCACAAGCACACGTTACACTAATCCATAAGAAAATAAAACCATAACAACCCAGACCGCACACAGGTCACTGTATGAAACAACTATCAATAGCTATTACAACCCAGAACTGAATCAAATAATATACAACCCATTAAATATGATGATCTGCTTACAAATACAGATATAATATAAACCAAGGTATATGTCACTACCCAACCAACCGCCTCGACCCTCTGACTGCCTCGGTGACTACCCCAACCCGACGGGCCACTTCTTCTAGACATCTCCTGGCTTAGCTGAGGAAACAGAATTAGCAAGCAAGTGAGCCAAAACGCTCAGCAAGTATATATGTATGAAATTAAAACATCAACAACTGATATGTCTGCAAGATTTTCAAGAATTAACAATCAACAATATATATCTCAATTAAAGGTTCATCTTTTATCTGAATCATAGAATAGAAGCGGATTGGACTATCATGCATTTTATAAATAAAACAATTATAAGGTTAGGCTGCTGATCAGTCACGCACTAACCCCGGACAAACGCACACAGCAATGTCCTTAATGGATCCACGGCACACATTGGCCTTAATTATTTCTGACCACGAATCTGGTCCGACCCTTACGGTCCACATTTTAAAAAAACTAACAGTCCAATCCTAACTAAACATCAGGTGTCGGAACAATCGACCACCTCAACTGCCAAACACCCTGGACACTTTCGTTCCAAGTCAACATCTCAAATCTCACCAAATAGAACAAGGTCGGGTAATCTCTGAATTAAATATCGACAAGTTCGATATGGCAAAAAGGGGTATTGACTTGAGTCAAGTCACAAAAAGGATTAACAAAACGATATAGTCAACCTGGGGTATAACAATTGAATATTCATAATTAATGGAAATTATCAGAGCAATTATATCAAGGATAAATCAATTACATAAGAATCAAGTTATGATAATCATCATTCGCTGGAAATATAAGTGAAGCGATTTACTTGAAAGAAAGGTGGAACAATATGCTTGCAAGGGATATGGAGGTAACCAATTCACTAAAAGAATCAACCAATCAATAGAATCAATTTGGGGTATAACCATTAGGTATTCGCAATTTCGGGAAATTAACAGAACAATTATAGCAAGAGTAATTTAAATAAGCATATGAATCAGACTTTTATAATCATAACTCATTTGAAAAGTAATTGAAGCAATTTACTTGCCTTAAATAGAAAATCACAGAATCCGAAGCGTCTTTACGTCCTCAGCTTTAGCCTTTCCTTTATCCACGGAATCTACACACAATATAACACTATTTCAGAATCCTGTTTAATACTTGCTAATCAATATAAACATTCCACTTAGTCTACCCCTGCGAATAGTTCCCTAATTTATGTTTATTTAATCGTATAATATCCTTATGTAAACCATAGACAAAAGTATTTAACCAAATAGTCACGTTAACCCACACTACGCAGATTTTAAAATATGAAGCCCGACTCACAATTCGCATAAATTATATACTTATACCCACTCGTTTTCAAGAAATGATTTAATATTTTTAGAAAAATTTTGACGGCATCCCCTTTATACGGGGGACTGCCAGTCGGAATACAGCCGACACAACCAACATAATCATCAATTAACAATTAAATCCATACTTCAAATAACGTTCCAAATTCACATTTCCAATTTACTGAAATCCCAATTCATTATAGATCAAATAATTAATACCAATTTGATAATAAATTACAATTTATTACGTAAATATTAAATATTGAATATTAAATATTTTTGGCTCAGAAAATAATCATCATCGCCAATGTTATACCCTCGACTCAAATTAAATCACCGTCGAGGGGGCAAAATCCCGAGGGTGCCCAAAATTAGGGTTTCCAACCCGAGACTCTACACTTACTATTTTAATGCGAATCAATTAACAATCAATTCTCGGAATTAATCAATCATCACTGTAAAAATCAACAATGTAGCAATTACAAGTCGGAAATTTATAGAGCCAATTAATCAAATCAAATGGATCATCGCTGGCCAAGGAAAATTCACGGTGGAGCTCCCCTTTCGGAAACTGCGACACCCGAATCTCTCACCCAAATACATAACCACAACTTTTGAATTGACAACCAGCACAGAACCGTAAATCGAACCAATACAGAATCATATACAAAGTCGAGCAACACAGCCCCGACTCGAGCCACCCACACACACATTCACGGTTTCGATACACACACGCACTATCGCCACACACACACACACTCGAATTTGTAACAAGAACAGGGGAGGGGAACTAATCATTCACTGAGTAACGAACCCACAAGCACACACGCACACGGAGTCGCCGTAGTAAGGAACACAGTCGGAGAAAATCGCGAAAAACACACACACACATATCACGACATATACATACGGATCGAGTATACACACGCACACACACATCAATTGTTCACACTCACACACGCGGAGCAGCAGGGGAGGGAATCAGTCAAAGGATATCACGAATGGAAGGGAGAGACTCACCACTGCAAGAACTTGTGATCGAAAGAGATATGAAAGTCGAGATGGTTCGAGAAATCGCTGGAAAACGGAGAGAGATTTAGAGAGTTCTCGAGAGAGATTATAGAACCCGGCTGCTGTGAACTCAATTTAGGGATTAGGAGTTCTAATAGATTTTTTTTTTTAGGGGAAAAAGTAAGGAAAACAAATTTTATTCCCCAATTCTATTAAACTAATTCATAAAGTAAAATAATAATAACAATAAAACCAAAATGGGTGGAACAATAAATTAAAAAAAAAAAAAAAAAAATTAAAATAAAGAATGTAAAATTACGATCACCCACATATTTTTAAAATATTTTTGGGATCAAAAATGAATTAAATACGGATTTTACAAGATTAAATCCGTAAAATGAAACAGAATTCATAAAATCATTTTAAAATCGTTAAAAATCAAAACAATTCCATACAACATTTTTAAAACTCAAATAAACTAATAAAGTTAATAAAACAAAGGATTTCATAATTTTTACTAATTCCGATGATTTTATAAAATTCTCAGAAAGTAAATATAACGAAATTAAATAGGAAATAAATCCCAATAATATAATTAAGATAGTCGGGCTTACATAACACACATAAAATATCAATCTGACCTCTAAATATTATTCCACCGACACATCACCTCCACAACAATTATATACGCCACATAATTTATATTTAATATAAAATAGATAACTTTTAGTAATTAAATATTCTGAAATTTCTAAGGCGTTATACGTTTGGACTCTTACTCAAATGAGATAGACATACTGAAAAGTAGTTTGTTTTACCTACCTTATTTGTAGTAAGTAGGTGTATCCATGTCTATAAGGATACAGCCTCACTTCCTTAGCAGATAAGTTTTTCAAGATACATCACAAGAAATATCTCTCTAAGAAAAACGAAGCTGAGAATACTACCATTTGTATTCACAGATTGTAGCAAAATCTTTATCTAATAAAATATTAGATTAAAGTGATATTGTGTTGTGTTTGTCTTTGCTATCTGTACTTACATATCTCACACACAAAACACATATCTTGTTGCAAAGATTCAAGAACGAAGAAAAGTTCAAGAATCCATTCACCCCCCCTCTGTATTCTTTTACTGTATTCAATACTCAACAAGTGGTATCAGAGCAGGCTGTTTAATCTAAACAGAAAACGATCATGAGTTCGAATACACCAAAGACTATAGGTACGGTGAAGGTCCCTAAGTTCGACAAAGAGAATTACAACCTCTGGAAAATAAAAATGCCGTTGTTCATCAAAGCTGCCAATCCTCTCTACCCTGACATCCTCAAGAATGGTCCATTTGTACCACAACAAGAAATTGCTGAATCTACAGTGGGCACAATAGTCATTCCTAGATCATATGTTGCAAAAGAGCCATCCAAATGGACGGACTCAGAGAAGGAAAAGGTTGCCCTAGACAGTCATCTCATGTTGCTGATCATAGACTCCATGGATATGTCGATGTTTGCTAATATAGCATCATGCACATCAGCCAAGGACATGTGGAACCACATCGAGGTGTTATGTGAAGGGACGGAGGAGGTAAGAGAAAATAGGAAACAGATACTGGTCACACAGTATGAAGCTTTCATGGCACAGTCCAAAGAAAGTATTACTGATATGTTTGAGAGATTTCACAAGCTGGTGACTGAGCTTCAAATGAATGGGAAGGTTTACAGCACTAAGGAATTAAACATGAAGTTTCTACTATCTGCACCAAACCATCTAGAGCAAAGGGTCATATCTCTAAGAGAAAGAGATTTGAACAAAGTCACATATGATGTGCTCTATGGGGTTTTGAAAACTCATGAGCTTGAGTTGCTTCAGAAGAGGGCTATCCAAGCCAACCAAGGCAGAATGATAAACACATCCTGTGCCTTGATTGTCAACAAATCCGTTCAAGACCTGGAGGCATCTACAAGTCAACTGAGAATAGAAGAGATAGTAGATGATGAAGAGACTGAAGAAGAAGTGACTGAACCTGTTGATGAAAAGGAAGAAGATGAGTTCTATACTCTTGAAGAGTTGGATACCATGGAAAACACTTCATATGCTTTTATGGCTAGAAAATTCCCAAACATCAGATTTAAGAGGAATCAGCCCTTCAAGTCTAGATCTCAAAATCATTCATTCAACAAGAGCAAGGCACCTGTGAAAGCAAACAAAAACAAATTCAAAACCAGCTATGTGGATAGGTCATCTGTGAGATGTTATAGATGCAATGACCTAGGGCATTTTGCCAGTGAATGCAAGAAGCCTAAGAAGAAGGATAAGGAGTTTCTTGAGCTTGAAGCTAAGTATGAGGCTCTGCTAAAGAAGCATGCACCAGGTAAGGCCTACATAGCTGAAAGGAAGTGTTGGGATGATTCTGATAGTGATGGAGAAGAACAAGAATTCTGCAACTATGCCTTGATGGCCAACTCCAAGGAAGAACCATCTGAATCAGACTCTCAGGTACCATCCCTCACTACTATAGACATGTCTGTTTCTGAATACAAATCTATGGTTGAACAACTATCTGTTGAGATGTTTAATATTCATACTAGTATGACTGCTGCTAATGAAGAGATTGCTAAACTGTCTACTAGGAATGAACTGTTAAACAAAAGAAATGATGAACTAGAACTAACTGCTATGCAAATAGAGAACCTTAAACAAGAAATCGAATATCTAAAGAATAAGGTTCTATGTGCTAGTCAAGTTGAGAAAGCTCTTAGGGATGAACTAGCTGAAAATGAATTTAAATTGAAAACATTCAAGAATTCCTCTAGTCTATTGCAGTCCTACCATGAGAAAAATCTAGCTAGACCTAAGGCTGCTATTGGACTTGATTATGACACTCTCAAGCAGAGAAAAGGCTATGCAGTCATTGAAGATGACATTGTTGTTCAAGAGGAAGTGCCTCAGGTTTTGAAAAAGGCTGAGACCGCAATATTTAAAACACCAACACTTGAGATTGATGAGGATGCCTTACTCATTAACCAAATGTTGGATGATGAAGATAAGGCACAATCAAATGAACAACAAGCATCCTCTAAGAGTGAGAATGTCAAAACCAAAGCCAAGGAGT
Organism: Saposhnikovia divaricata; assembly: GCA_036435485.1. Classification (NCBI taxonomy): domain Eukaryota; kingdom Viridiplantae; phylum Streptophyta; class Magnoliopsida; order Apiales; family Apiaceae; genus Saposhnikovia; species Saposhnikovia divaricata. Next base: position 68,248,101 of record CM071598.1, read on the forward strand.
CAGTAGGAGGTAAACCTAGACTTGAGAAATTTGTGAAGTTTGTTTCAGCTGAGAATAATGAGTTTGAGAAGAAAGTTGCTAAAAAGAAACAAAACAGGAATGACAAATTAGGGATTAACAAGGACAACAATTATGCTTATGTGCCAAATGCCCCTAGGAAAGTTTGTCAAAATTGTTTTAGCACTAATCATTTAACTCATGCATGCAAGAAACCATCTGGTAGTATTGCTAAACCATTCTATGATTGCTCTGTGCCTTTAAGACATAGAGACTCTCCTTTCTGTGATAAATTTGATTGTATGCCATGTAACATGAATGTAATGACTAGTTGCTTTAATTTGAGAAGACAATTCATGGAAGGTTGCATCAGTCATAATGTTCACACACACTACACAAGAACAAAGTCTTCAAGTCCTCCTAAAGTTAGGAAGGTGCCTCTGTCACCTAAGTCTAAGAACCCTGATTCTAAGACTTCTAACAGTGACAAGAAGACTAACATCAAGAAAATTGATAAGCATGCTGTTTATGATAAGACTGTTGCTAAGCCACATGGACCCTAACTTGTTTGGGTACCAAAGGAGAAGTAATACCTTTGTGTTTGCAGGGCAAAGAAAGTGAAAGAAAGGTCATGTGGATTTTGGACAGTGGATGCTCAAACCATATGACTGGTGATATGGCCCTGCTATCACAGTATGAGGAGAAGGCTGGCCCAATGGTTGCTTTTGGAGATGACAGCATTGGCAACACACTGGGATATGGCAAATTGGAAATTGGAAATGTCATCATTGAAAATGTAGCACTGGTCAAGGGACTCAAGCACAATCTACTGAGTGTTGGTCAATTTACTGACAGAGGCTTCAAAGTGAATTTTGACAAAGATGAATGTTTGATCACCCACAAAAAGACTGGTGACTTTGCTCTATCTGGAGTAAGGAAAGGAAGCCTGTTTGTAGCCAATATGGACTCTGCAAACAAGGACAAAATCTGTTGCTTTTACTCAAAAGCATCAAATGAAGATAGTTGGCTGTGGCATAAGAAGCTATCACACTTGAACTTCAAAGGCATTAATTCTCTAGTCAAAAGAGAGTTAGTAAGAGGCATGCCCACACTTGAATTCTGTCAAGAAGGAGTGTGTGAGGCTTGTCAAAAGGGAAAAATGAAAAGATCAAGCCACAAGTCAAAGACAGTGACATCAATAACCAAGCCCCTACAACTAATTCATATGGACTTGTTTGGACCTGTCAATATTATGTCACTAGGAAGGAAAAAGTATGCTCTGGTGATGGTTGATGAATTCACAAGGTATACATGGGTAGAATTTCTGGCATCAAAAGATGAGGCTCCCCAAGTAATCATTGAGCATATAAAGAAAATTGACAAGGAAGCAAAGGCCAACAATGCAAGTGTGATTGCATTAAGGAGTGATAATGGAACAGAGTTCAGAAATGCCATGCTTGAAGCATTCTGGAAAGAAAATGGTATTTCTCAACAATTCTCAGCTCCAAGGACTCCACAACAATGTTACTTGATGCAAAGATGCCTACATGTTTTTGGGCTGAGGCTGTGAGCACTGCATGCTATATCCAAAACAGAACCCTCATCAACAAAAACACTGGAAAGACACCTTACAACTTGATGACTGGAAAGAAGCCCACCCTAAAGTATGTTCATACTTTTGGAAGCAAATGCTTTGTGTTAAAAGACAACTCAGAATATGTTGGAAAGTTTGATGCAAAAGCATTTGAAGGAATTTTTCTTGGCTACTCTATGGAAAGGATTGCATACAAAGTTTATGTCATCACACAAAAGAAAGTTATGGAAAGCATAGATGTGACATTTGATGACAGCAAACTACCTGGATTAGAAGAAGCCAATGATGATGATAAAGATCCTTTGAAGTTTGACAATCTAGATGATTCTGATGAGGAGATTGAAACTGAATTTGAGCCCACAATTCAACAAACTCAAGTGAATGAAGAACCTGTGTCAACCAACAATGAAGGAACAAGCATCCAAGACACACCTGTGATTAGTGGAAACTTCACAGGGGGAGGAAATGTAACTGATCATGATCTGGATGATGAAGCAACATCAAGGCTGAGAAATCAATCTGAACATACAAGGAAATGGGATAGATCACATACTGCAGATCAGATAATTGGAGATCCAAATACAGGAGTGAGGACAAGGAGAACAACTCTAAATGAATGTCTCTATGGTTGCTTTCTATCCCAAGTTGAGCCTAAGAAACTTGAAGATGCATTGTTGGATCCTGATTGGATAATTGCTATGCAAGAGGAGCTAAACCAATTTGAAAGAAGCAAAGTATGGGAACTTGTGCCTGCATCAAAGGATAGAACCATTTTTGGAACAAAATGGGTTCTAAGGAATAAGATGGATGAAAATGGTGTAGTCATAAGAAACAAAGCAAGGTTGGTTGCAAAAGGATACTCTCAACAGGAGGGCATTGACTATGATGAGACTTTTGCCCCTGTTGCCAGACTAGAGGCCATCAGAATTTTCTTGGCATTTGCTGCACATTCTAATTTCAAGGTCTATCAAATGGATGTCAAGAGTGCATTTCTGAATGGAGAGTTGGAAGAAGAAGTATATGTGCAACAGCCACCTGGCTTTGAGGATCCAAAATTCCCTCACTTTGTCTACAGATTGCTTAAAGCATTGTATGGACTTAAGCAAGCTCCTAGGGCATGGTATGACACATTGTCACAATTTCTACTTGAGAATCAATTCTCTAGAGGCACACTAGACAAGACACTGTTTTACAAGAAACATGGTGATGATATTATCTTAGTTCAAATCTATGTGGATGATATCATATTTGGCTCTACAAATGAGAAGCTGTGTGAGAAATTCTCTAAGCTCATGCAGAGCAGATATGAGATGAGTATGATGGGAGAATTAACATTCTTTCTTGGGCTGCAAGTGAGTCAAAGGAAGGATGGCATTTTTATAAGTCAAACCAAATACATCAAGGATCTATTGAAGAAATTTGACTTAGAAGAATGCTCACCTGCAAAGACACCCATGGCCACTGCCACCAAGTTAGATGAAGATGGTAAGGGCAAGAAGGTAGATATCTCAATCTACAGAGGCATGGTTGGTTCTCTACTCTACCTCACTGCTAGTAGGCCAGACATCATGTTTGCAACATGCTTGTGTGCAAGGTTTCAATCAAATCCAAAGGAATCACATATGATATCAATAAAGAGGATTTTCAGATATCTGAAGGGCACACCAAACTTGGGGTTATGGTATCCTAAGGACACAGGGTTCAATCTGGTTGGTTATTCTGATGCTGATTATGCTGGATGCAGAGTGGATAGGAAAAGCACCTCAGGTAGCTGTCAGTTTCTTGGACAAAGGTTAGTCTCTTGGTACAGCAAGAAACAACAATCTGTGTCAACTTCCACAGCTGAAGCTGAGTACATAGCTGCTGGAAGTTGCTGTGCTCAAGTGCTTTGGATCATAAACCAACTTAGAGATTATGGACTTGTGTTGGAAAGAATTCCAATCATGTGTGACAACACAAGTGCAATCTCTATAGTTTCCAATCCTGTCAATCATTCTAGGACAAAGCACATTGACATCCGATATCACTTCATAAGGGAGCATGCAACTAATGGAACCATTGAGTTACATTATGTTCCCACAGAGAAACAACTAGCTGACATATTCACTAAGCCATTAGATGAAGCCACCTTCACAAGGTTGGTTATTGAGATTGGAATGCTGAATTCTTCAAATTCTGGCTGAGTGAATATATCAACTAGATTGTTGCAGCAGTAAATACTTACTTTATCAAATGCTCAATATTTTTAAAGTAAGTATTGGCTGGATTATGATTTATAAATATTCCACAATGCTGCATATGTTGAAAATCATACATCTTTAGCTTGAAATTTCAGTGAAATTTTGAGAGAATCACTATTTAATTTAGTAGAATATTCTTCAGTGAATATTTCTGGTAAATTTTAAAAGATAGTGAAAATTGAATTTTATGAGTGAAAAGTATAGTTCGATAAGTCAGACTTCTCGAATGGTTCATTATTTTGTCATGGCTCGAGTTCTCGAATAGGCCTATCAAGAACCCTCCTGAGTTCTTGAATAGTGTCTTTTGAGAAATCGAATAGCACACTTTGAGTTCTCGAATAGAGTATTTTAGTTCTCTAATGATGGAGTTCTCGAATACTGTATTTGAGTTATCGAATCATTTAAAAAGGCTGATTTCTCGCTGACACTTAATCGCTTTTTGGATTTATATTCAAAATTTCATTTCGCTCATAAAAACATATTTTATTTAGCTTAGAATTATTTTCTGAGTTAAATAACTGCCAGCTGTGAGTTACAAACTGCTTGAGATATCGAATAAGTCTTTCTTGACTTATCGAATAGTTGTTTTATACTTCTCGAATGACTGACTTGTCGATACAAAACTTTATCTAATCGACAACTCAAGTCACTCACATATATACAATTCCACAACTGTTCAAATCATTTCATTCGATTTCTCAGGCAGCTAAAGTTCCAAAACCTCTGTAAACCCTAAAGTCAAAAGCTAAATTTCTTCTTCAACCTTCATTCTCTTCTCATCTCTCTGTGTAACAATGGCAAATACCCAACTCACAATTCCTACCCACACCAATTTCATAGCAATAACCAACGATGTTGAAGCACCCAATGCAAACTTTAAGTGCTTCATTCGATGGATGGCTGAATCATACATCAAGGATGCACTCTCAGCCAACCCAACTCTGTATCTAGATTTACTAGAACAGTTTTGGAGAGCTGCTACTGTGGAGGTCGTGGCCCTAGAGAATGCAATAACTTCATACGTAATCTATTGCAAGATTCAGGACAAGGAAATCACCATCACTACTGAAAATATGAATCAAGCACTGGGGTTACAACAAGGAGTGTATGACAGTCAAGCAACTGATCAGGAATTGGAAGATTTCTTTGATTTTATCAACTACTCAGATAGAATCAAGCTTGGAAATTTGAATAGGAAGTACTTGAGGAAGGAATGGAGCTATGTCTTTGCCACTCTTCTTCAAGTCTTTACAGCAAGGAAGTCCAGCTTTGATCAAATCAGCACACCTGTTCAACAAATAGGATATGCTCTAGCATATGGGAGAAAGATTGATGTTGGTTTGATCATAATGCAAGAATTGTATGGGAGACTTGGTAAGAACTCAGCCAAGAGAGGTAATGAAATTTTCTTCCCTCGCTTTATTCAATCTGTACTTAATTTCATAGATGTTAAATTGATTGAATTGCCTGGGTTAGACAAAAATAGAATAGGCTATCCGAAATCCATGACCAAACTCATTTTTGGTAGCTTGGAGACTAGGAATGATGTGGATGTAAGGCTCAAAATAACTCCCCTTATGGAGAGTTTATTTAGGACTTACCCTCACAACATGCCAATATGTGCCTCAAAATCTGAGTTAGCTAGGCCCAAGCATGTAGAGCAAAATGCTAACCCAGGGCCTGCTAACCAACCCTCTCAGCCAAACACTTTACCAAACACAGAGACAACTGCATCATCCTCTCAAAAGGGTGATGTTAGTAAAAAGAAGAGAAAACAGGTTGCTTCTGAACCTCTAAAAATCTTAACTGAAGTAGTCTTGGCTGTAGAATTAGGCATAGCAAGTGAGGAACCTGAGTCACCCTTACTAAGGCCAAAGAAGAAGAAGAAGAAGTCTAAAACGACCTCTTCAGTCACCCAAAAGGCTGAAGTTGTAAAATCAGGGGCAAACAGCTCACTAGATGTATCCTCTCAACAGGGTGCATCTATAGAATCAAGCATTCTCCCCAATGCACCTACTTGTACAGAGTCAGCACATGGGAGTGATAAGGCTGGCACAACACTGAGTGGAGAGCACATCACAATTGAAACTCCCTCTATCTCTCAGGGGGAGTTGCCAAAATCTAATCTACAACACACTTCTCTTCCAGAATCTACCACTCATATTTCTTTGGAGCCTGCAACTCAAGCAATTGAGGAGCAAGGCATTGATCATCAAGAATTCTTTTCTCTTGATGAGCCAATGGATTCAAGTGACTTGGTGCATGACACCTTGCTCACCACCCAGGTACCACATTTAGATGGTCAGGGAATGCATGCTGGGGCATCTCCTAATGACACCATCACAAACACAGAGGATTCACTAGTTTTAACTAGAGACTCTGTGCCTGTGTCAACTACTGTTGTAACTCATCCCGCTTCTGTGGAGACAACAGTAGCAGAGTCTTTTCATCCGGTTACAGAAGTTGCATCTGTAACTGAGGAGTCTAGCTTGCCTAGCTCTAGCTCTCACTTTTTGTCCCAATGGCTGAAGCCTGTGCAACATGACAGTGCTTCAGGATCAGGGTCTGTTCCACCACAAATGTCCATTGAAGCTCTCCAAAGCTATGTTGTGGATCAGATTCCTGAGTTTGTCAAAATAGCCCAGAACCTTGTCACCTCCAACATCTCAAATCCAGATTATGAAGCCATCCTACTATGCCATAGGGATGATGTGGAGATGCAGAAGGCCAAGATTATTGATGATGCTGAGAGAGATGGCAATGTAGATGCCTGGATACAAGGAAAGTATGATGTAACTCTCAGTGAAGCACTTCAATATCTTAGAGAGGAATACATCACTTCACTGGGTTCAAATGCAAAATCCCTGTCCCCTAGTGAAGTGTATGAAGCTGTAAATGATTCCTACAAGGGTTTCCTCAAGGCTGCACACTATCTTGGCAAGGGAGTCAAAACTGAAGTCAACAAGGTGAGTGACAAGACAGCCACTTCAGTAGAAGAGATCAAGAGGGCCTTTGATGCCAAATTTCCTCAACTAGACAGTGTGGTCAGAGATATCAGACACTGCAACACCACCTGCACCAAGATGGATAATAGTCTAGCTCTTCTTAAAGATACAATCACAGGTCTAGGAAGCAAATTTCAAATTCTATCTGATCAGACTACAGATGCCAATGCCATGCTTAGGACACTCTTTGCAAATCAATATGGAGACAAGCTGGTAACTGAGGTTCCTGTGCATGAGCTGTCTAGATTTGAAGTGCAGAGACTTAAAGAACAATCCCTGTCTGGCTTCAAATATAATGCATTATTCAGTAAGGTAGATGCACTTGAAAAGGAGGTAGCTACTCTCACTCAGTCCAATGCTCATCTTACAGACAAGGTACAAACTCTAACTGAGCAGTTGAACACTCAAGCCACCACCACAGCTGATGTTCTTCTGTATCAACAATCAATGTTGTCTGCAATGATGAAGCATATGGGTCTCCCTCTACCTGAAGAATCTTCAACCCCAAAGGTCAACACTACAGCCTCTGTGCCTGACAACAAGCCTAAGGGGGAGAAGAGGACATCAAGGAACTCAAATACAAAGGGGGAGAAACCACCAGTAAAGGGCATCAAAATCACTGAAGGTGCTCATCAAAGAACTTCAAAATCTCTAATTCATGTGCCTGGCAAAGGAAAAGACAAAGTTGATGAGCCTCCTACTTCTCTACCAGTTGTCACTCTACCAACTGTGCACATCACAACTTTCAGTGGTCAAAAGCAAACTATCACAACCACAGTGGTTGCAGGGAGTATGCCATCTGATAAACCTTCACTCTCCATATCTAAAAGTGCCAAGCCTGTAGAAGTGAAGGTGGTCACTGAGGCCAAGCTACAAGAAATTGCAAACTCAAATGTTTATCATGATGATGCATTCTTGGAGTTTCTGAAAGTCTCAAGAGAACAGGCTGGTGACACTCAATTGTATCTAAGGAGCTTGAAGGATCAGATCGATTACTTCACTGTGGTACCTAGGAAAGTTGATAGCTCATGGCTCAAGGAAGTAATGATGGTAGCAAAATCCAGAATCTGGCATCTAACCTACAAAACTCTACATGCCTTGAAACATTCAGAGATAGATGCACTGATTGAGCTCATAGAGAAGAGGAATGTAAATGAAAACAATAAGAGTCTGTATGATGACTTGAGGAATGGCCAACCTTCAAGGCTGCCAGAAGTAATTAAGAAGCCATGGACCATCATCTATCAGTCTGGCACCAGAATTGAAGAGATTAAACAATTGGTCATTCCCAATGATCTCACTTCTCGAAATCACAGACTCATTATTGCCATCATTGATCTACTGCAAAAGAAGAAGGGGACAAGTACTGCTGAAGAGATAGAGGCACTGCACTTTCTCAGATCATACATTGCAACTGGTGTAATTCCAGAAATGGCCAAGCCAAGGAGGAATAAGGATGATGAAAATGAAGACAAGAGTGATGGGAGGAGAAGTCATCAAATGAGTGATAAGGGGGATGAGGATAAGAAGAAGAAGAAAGACAGCAAGGATAAGAAGGATGATGACCAAGGCAAAGTCTATGAGAGGAAAAATGGAAAACAGCAAGCCTTAGGCATTGCTAGCAGTAATCTCACCACAACACAAGACTCTAAGTCTAGGGTGAATGCTGTTAGTAATGACCTACCAAAATCTAATCCCATGGCTTCTGCAACTGTTTTAACACCTCAAGAAGAGAAGAAGATTCAAGTAAAGAAACCATCTGTACATTTCAAAAAGCATACTGCTAATGGAATACTACAATGGTCCACAAACAAAGGTCACATGCTACTGCCAGGCAACCATGTCAAAAGGATCAAATTCAAACAAGCTGCAAGGAAACCAAAGCTATCCAATTCAAGGACTCTGACAATCTATCCAGGCTTAAAACTCCAACCACTAGATGAAGATTTTGATGAAGACCAACTGCAATTCTTACAAGCTCAAAGAATCTATCATGTTGCCATTGTTGATAACTGCCTTGAGATCAAATATATTGATGGAAGGGAGGAGAAATTCAAACAAGGAGGATGTCAACACTGGGGCAAACTACATGACATAGAAAGAATCATTGCATTGTTGAGCTCAGAAGATAAAGTGGAAAGAGTATGGAAGCTGGAGCTAATTGATTTTGTGAAGATGAAGAGAGATCATAAGGAGAAAATTAGAAAAGAGTGTCTTGAGAAATGGCTAGCAAGGGAGAAAGAAATTGAGAGACTGGAGATTGAAGCAGAAAAGCTAAGGGCAAAGGGATTGTGTAGAGTTCAGTTTAACCCCTATGTGGTGAAGTATAGGAGGAGAAATGGGAATCAGATCCACATCAGAATGAATCTACTCAACCACTATCCTACAAGCATTCTGAATTCAGTACTTGAAGATTTCAAAGACTCAATTCTGCTTGGAGAATTGGATGCTATGGCAGAAATAATAAAAGCTATGGATGAGAATACAAGGAAGGAGAAAGAAAGAAGACAGAAAGCATATGATGATTTGCAAGCCAAAGCTATGGAAAGGGAAACAAATGACAATGGCTAGTACTTCATCATAGGCTGTAAGATTACTCACCCTGTAGTTCTATCCACATTGCTAATCAAAATTCATACATGTACTGTCAAGTTTTATCTTTATGTATGTTAGGCTTGTTATCAGACATGAAATTGTGACTAAGGGTCTTACTCACAATTTGGGGGAGATTGTTAGTCACAGAGGCATGCCTGAATACATCTAATAACAAGCCTAAGTATGTGTAATGCTATGCATTACCTACATGACCTCTTAACTGAGGGAACCTCTAGTTGTAGAGTTTCTATTTGTTCTGTACTTGTAATAGGCATCAAATTCTAGTTGTGTTACTGTACTTGTAAAGTCAAGAATAATGCTTGAAAGAAGTTCCAAGGTTCATGCCTCAAGCAAGGAGATAAAGACTGCTAAATAATCACAGTCGGGATTTGAAGAAATGAAGAATTTGCCTAAGTACCAATTCGAGAAGTACATTTGTCTATTCGAGAAGTCTAGCATTCGAGAAGTCAGAGATTCGATATCTCAGAAGACACTATTCGATATCTCTGAATACACTGTTCGATATCTCATTCGATATCTCAGAGATTCGATATGTCTATTACTCTATTCGAGAACTCATGGAGTCAACAAGTCAAAGCATCATTCGAGTTCTCTAAGACTCAACAAGTCAATGATCTATTCGATATCTCAAGGACTAAAGAAGCTATTCGACATCTCAGGGAAAATGCTCTAAACGATATCTCAAGGAGTCCCAGAGAAAAGAGCTATTCGAGAAGTGATTCGATATGTCAATATAACACTATTCGAGAACTCAGAGTTATCGATTAAGTCAATTCGAGTTCTCGAATCAATCACTTAGCCACTTCTCGAATACATTCTTGGAGACAAAATACTGAAGAATTGTACAAGTCAGAAACCTGCAACAAGCCAAGACGCTTTATTTGACTATGTACTATAAAGCAGATTGGAAAGCCTACAAAGAAGCTTGGAGAGATAAGACAAAGGGACAAGGAGCTAAAGAAGTGGATCTGAACAGGCTTTGCAAAGTCAAATCTGTAGCCATTTGGACTCTTACTCAAATGAGATAGACATACTGAAAAGTAGTTTGTTTTACCTACCTTATTTGTAGTAAGTAGGTGTATCCATGTCTATAAGGATACAGCCTCACTTCCTTAGCAGATAAGTTTTTCAAGATACATCACAAGAAATATCTCTCTAAGAAAAACGAAGCTGAGAATACTACCATTTGTATTCACAGATTGTAGCAAAATCTTTATCTAATAAAATATTAGATTAAAGTGATATTGTGTTGTGTTTGTCTTTGTTATCTGCACTTACATATCTCACACACAAAACACATATCTTGTTGCAAAGATTCAAGAACGAAGAAAAGTTCAAGAATCCATTCACCCCCCCTCTGTATTCTTTTACTGTATTCAATACTCAACACATACATTGTTGAATAGGTACATTAACTGAATAGAAACTCAACCAGATCTTTGTGAAACGAACTTAATCTATATTACTTGTGACCACGTATACTTGCGTGATATTGTGTAAACAAATTGGGAAAATCATACACCAATCATAACTAGGGTTCAACTTAACCCTAGATTAGAGATCTACTCACTCATAATTAAACTAGCAAAACACAAATAATGATAAGAACACATAATTAATCTATTATTGAGAATAGAGAAGAAAACCTTCAATCTTTAATCTTTGCACAATAAGAAAAATAAAAGTCTCGCTCTCCTCTCTCCCTCTGTATGTCTCTCTATACGTATGTATGTATCTCTAATAATCATCATATCTGATGTTTATATGTGTCTAATAAAAGTATTTTAAAAATTACAAGTACGTTTCGTAAACTGAGTAGATTTTCAAGGAAATTCGTAGTTGACTTTTCTCCAGTAATTTTGGGCCGCTCCAGTTGTAATATGACATCTGGACCATCTTAGAATGATAGATAATTTAATTATCTTCGCGTGGGCTGTTGAATCGTCCAATTCTAACTTCTAGAACTCGAGATATGACCCAAACAGTGAAGTACGGGCGTGCAGCCCAACAAATCCGAATTTCCTTCTAATAAATCTCCAAATTAAGCTCTTTATTCTCCAATCCTTCTAAGTTTAGAATTTTCTTGCTTCCTACAATAAAACATTAAAATCTAATAAATAAAAATCCAATTAAATGCAAAATACAATAAAATGAGGAATATAATCATGTAAAATATATATAAATATACACTCTATCACGTGGAAAAGTTTGTTCTAAATTTTGTTGCACTCTAAATGTTTGATCAAAAGTCTATAAGAATAATAATACAATCTGTACATTAGCTTCATTTATCTATGGCAGTTTGAAGTTGATCGAGAACTGTTTGATGATATTTTTGAAAGAAAATATTGGTAAATTTCACTCTTTTTAGGTATTTTTCTTAATGTGAGTTAACAATTATTCTGTTCTTGATAATAATGGATAGTTATAATACTTTGAGTATTTCTGTGAATACATGTATCCTACCGAAATTGTTGTCATTGGTTTGATTTTCTATATATATTCAAGTTTCTTTAAGTATTTGTTACCAAACTTTACATAACTAATGCATTTGTAATCTTAGAAATAATCAATTAAAATTAAAATTAAAGTAACACAATATAAAACAAAAAATATGACATTTTTTCATTTGCTCTCTCGGATAAAACCTTATAACATATTAGCTGGATTTGCATCAGTATCTTCATGTTTAATAACTTTTAAACTTCTTGCGTCTCACTGTGGAGCTTAGATAAAAATTATTCTATACACAGGTACCCTCCTATATGCATATACATACTTGTTAACAATATAATGTATAATATTTTTGCTAATATCGTATATTACATTTTACTTGTTTAATTTTTTATTCGTGGCATGAATGTAGCATCAATCATATAAACATGAATGATTTGAATGAATCTCCGGAAGAAGATGACATTACAATAGATGTATTTGATGGAGAAATATATGAAAATACAACTCAAAATAATTTTGAGCCATTCATTGGTCAATCTCTTCTTAGTGAAGAAGAAGCCTATAAATTTTATGAAAATTTTGCTAGAACTAGTGGATTTTCAATCCGTAAAGGAAGATTCACTAAAGACAAAAAAAACTGGAGAACTGAATAGGCGAGACTTCTTTTGTTATCGTGAAGGCTTTCCTGATAAAAAATTGTTGATCCTAAAAAGGATCAAAGAAACAGAAAATCAACAACATGTGGATGCAAAGGAACTACGAGAATCACATTAAAAAAGGCATTTGAAATTTTTCCTCAAAAGTGGCACAGTTGTAAAAATTTTAAATTTTGGGGAATTGTTTGTCGTCACATATTAAGTGTGTTTTTCCGTGAAGATTGTTTTCAAATTCCAGCCACATGTTTGCCATTGCGTTGGTATCGTGATGAATGTCAAGGAAACATAATTGTTGAACAAATCTGGGATGAAATTGGTGTTCATAAGGAATAAGTTATTGTCCAGTGCTCACTTGCTTAAGTGACAAAGGGACGTCCTAAAAAGGGGAGGATGAAAGGTTAGCTAATTGTAAATAGGTTGTGCTTTGTAATTCTACATAAGTGAAATGATACTTCAACCGATGTATAATCTATACCAACAGATGTAACTCATTAACGGATAACAACCAACTCATCAATGGATTCCAGCCTCAACGGATAATCACTTCAACAAATAATGTCTTGATTTTAGAAGTTGATAGTGACTTGAAAGAAGCTAACATATCAAATGGGTTGATGGGCTTTCAAAGTGCATGGTAGCCATATATTGGGAACGAAGAAGAAAAAGAAGCATTCCATTTCTATACAACCAAGTTGGATGATAATCTCAAAGAAAATTCTGTCAATGACAATCAGACAACTTGATTGTCTCACATAAAGACAAGGAATGAGAAATCATGTCTGCTAGACTTTAAAAAATGTGATATTCTATTTCTAGTAGATATTGTAAACTTGGGTGTATGTATAACCAAGTGTAGCATTTCTTTTAGACTAAGAAAACACAGAGCATTCTCACTTAGCATTGTTAGATTTTCTTAGCTTTCAAAAGCATTGTAAACAGCAGTTGTGAGACTCTCACAGATTATTTCTTCGAAATATATATATCTTAGATGCAACAAACAACTCCACCTGAAATTTTTAAATAGAGTTGAGTACTTACATTTGCTTTTAATTACTTGATTTAGTATCTCCATTCTTATATACAAATTGTAAAGCCTTTAAACTATTCGAAAGAAAAGTATCAAGATTGTATTCAACCCCCTTCTACAATATTAGGTTGTATTGTTGGATTTCAATAATAAGCAATAAATTTCTTTCATAATTTGAGTTTTTATTTGTAATGTGAACTTTGTTTGTTACATTTTAGTTTTAGTTGTTATATTCCTTTTCTATGCTTGATATGATTACATCGATTATGTGATTGTTGTTCATGTATAGATCTTATTTTACTTATCGGTTCGTTCCTTTATTGTTCGACTTTTTCCATAAAAAATTGTTCATATTTTTGATCGATTCTCCTTCGTTTTGTTGTTATTTCCATTGTTTAGGTATCTTTACTTAGGTTTTGTTGATTTCATCTTTGATTTTTTCGCTTATGAATTATTTGTAACTTTTTGTACAACTAGCGTAATAACCCGTATGAGGCACGATTCATTTTATAAAGTTTTTTGTGTAACACATAATTATAATGCCTTGATTGTCTGTTTGTTTGTTTATGATAAATATTGTGCAATGTTTCAAGTATACCAAATATAAGTGGATTAATTCAAAGCTGCAATCACAAAACAAAAGCATCCAAACTAATCCAAGAAATGGAATCACGAATCCAAACGAGCCCAACACTTCTAAACAAATTCAGGGTTGCACATAAGCGCAAAACAAGAGAAAGAGTAGTATCCATGTCATCCAAGAGTAAACAAAAACTAAAATCCAATTGTATCTAATCCAAAATCAAAGCAAATAGAAAAATCCAATCAGTAAGAATCCAAAGACAAATTGTATCCAAACCATCCATGTCGTTTAAGATTCAACTAAAACAATTGTAATATTCAAGTCTATATGATTGCAAATAAGATATTTAGAATTTCATTAAAGTGGTTGGTTCACTATATGTGTAGATCAAGACATACCTTGTTCGTATACATGGATATATGACGAAGCGATGACATTGCAGAAATTTGACTCTTAGGTGAAAGTTAAGGAAATGGAATCAAGTTTATTTGAAAAATTTAAATGTGGGAGTCGTTTGAACTAAATGAATATTTAATCCACAGATTGTATGGATTTTGAGAATAAAAATACAAGGTTGGTGGGTCAATTTGTATATTTGAGGCTCGTCCAATTGTAAAAGATTTTACGAAAAAAAATAAAAATATTATAGCGAAAATGAATAATACAATTGTGTTTGTATATTTTGAAAAGTGGGAGTTTTTATACAATAGTATCTATATATGTGAATGATATATTGTTCTTTTCTTTTGAATGAGTGAATGATATATTGTTAGAGTAAATAACAAAAATATGTTGATCAACACTAAGTTGGAACTTAATTTAGCGGAACTAGTGTTGGTCCATGCCCATATATAGTGAATAGTCCATGCCCATATATAGTGAATATTATTCACCAAGAAAGGCACTCAGAAATAGTGTGCTTGCTCATTACACTCCAAGAGCTCCTTAATCCTAAAAATGTAATCTCTAAAAATAATTAGACTGTTATATGCTTTGTAATATCTAAAAACGTACATGTTATTATTTTTATAGAATGATAATAGGAAAATAATATAGAAAAAATTAAGGAGCTCCATGAATGTAATGAACAAGCACACTATTTCTGAGTGCCTTTCCTGATTAATAATATTCACTATATATGGCATGGACCAACAATACTTCCGCTCCTTAATATAATTATCGTTTATTAACATTTAATACATTCAGTATCATAATTGTATCCATTGACAATTATACATACTTAATGCATATATTATTATTACAGAATCAATATATTTTATGGAGTATTTGGCAGCAAACCCAAAATCAACAATAAATATGCTTAACATTTTCATCATATTTTGTTGTTTTATGACCAAAAAAATCAGAATTGAAAATTATGATCCTTGCTATCACAAAATAACATTTATAAAAATTGTGTTATCTAACTTACGACTTGTCCAGGTGGCGAGAAGGCGTTACTTTGCAACCATCATACATGTTTGAATCCATGTGTACCTTAATGCTTTTTAAAATGCACCTGTTTGTAGTCAAATTATGAAATAATGTACTACAAGCATGTATTGGAAGTTGTCCACAAACGAAATGTTTTACGGGAGTAACACACATGTTTTAAAGTGCATTTCATAAAAACCGTATTATAGTTATGCATTTTATTGTGATAGAAAGGATCATTTTTTTAATTTATGATATTTTAAATATTTTTTATTCAAATTATGACTAAAAAGCCAAAACCTACTATTAAACGGGCAACTAAACAAATCCAATTTGAGTCCCTTTTATTAATTGCATGTTTGGTTAGACGTAGGAAGTTGTACTTTCTTTCCATAAAAAATTAGTGGAAAGTGTCGTAAATATGTTTGGTTGACAAATAAAATTTTACCTTCATGGGAATTCACTTCCTTTTTTTTTTGGTTGAACTGCTACTTTCACGTAATATATTTTAAACTTATTAATTATCTTTTTTCACCAATAATAAATTTTTAACTTAAAATTTGATATTAATTTCAAGTTTTTTAACATATAAATTTTAGAAGACATATAGATTATCAAAACTATGTGTATTTACTATTTATCATTTATTTCTTGATCCGAGACTTAAAACATAATTATTTTATTTTGATATTATTAATTTTTAGTCAATAATAAGTGTTCATTTTAACTTTTAAAATGAAATTTTAAAAGTTAAATTTATAACAAATATTTTAATTTTAAATCTAAAATTTTAAAAATGTTAGAAACTAAGAAAAAAGTAATTTTTTTTTCTAATAATAGAATTTAATAAGAAAAATAAATAATTTAACAATACGTCTAAACTCTAATTTTTATTTTAAAAAAAACTTAAATACAAATTACAGCTTATGTGGAAGGCTTTTCTAATTTCATTGATTGGCTTCTCTTTTAATATTTTTGTGATACGGAAAATGTGATTAACTTAGGTAGGGATGGGTAAGCAACTTTCCCTGGAGGAAGTCCAACAATGCCTTAGTTGGTTCCCTATAAATATTATAAAATAAGGATTCCTAGTGGTTTAGGGACATTGTTTTGTATACCAACTCCAACAACAATCCCTATATTCATTCCTTACTATTAAAATAATAATAAATTTGAAAGTAACTAGGAAAGAGACAAAGACAATTATTGGTGAAATGGTGGGAAATAATTATTTTATTGATGGAAATGAAGTTAGGGATGGCTAGTGGTTCCCCAAAAGTAGGGAATGACTAGTGGTTTCTAGTGTTTTAGGGAACCACTAAGACACTGTTGGAGCACTATTTTGTATCAAATTCCCTAAATCTATATATTATAAAAAGCTGGATAACCCATACCTCAGGTTTGGTATCCATATTTTGGTTCAGATAAAATTTATAGTTTTAATTTGATCCACTCGATATCCATTTTCTGGTTTTGTATCCATATTTACGTTCAGAAAATATCCAAATCCATGATTTGGCCCATCTTTCTATTAATTGTCATTAATAAGTTTCAAAATTTATGGTAAGTTGATTTTTAAATTTTGAACTAATTATTATGGAAAGCTTATTAATGCAAATTATAACATAACATATCAAAAATATTTTAACTTAAAATAAGCATATTTAAATTAATATTGTGATATTGTCAAGGTTAAAATATTTATTTTTTATTTATAATTTAGATTAACTATTACTATTTTGGTACTGTATTTTATATTTCAAATTGTTATTTGTTAATGTGTGTTGAAGCTAAAACAGTTTGTAGAATATGTGTTTTCTATATATTTGATGTTTATGATGTACATCTATATTTATACAGCTAAGGGAGTACAATCAGGCTATGATAATTCTATCTAGTGCTTACATTAGGCTATAGTTACTCCTATCTAATCACTGCACTAATTTAGAAATACTACAATAAATGCACTGATATGGTCTGAATATATGATGACTCAATCCTTATTACACCCCCTCAAGTTGGACGAGGTAGAGACTAAGGACAACTTGTTAAACTGTCTATCAAAAGCAGCACGTGACAATGGTTTAGTGAGTGTGTCAGCAATCTGATCTGCCTAGTGCAGGTGTTGAACTTCAACAAGTTGTTTCTGCACTTGATCACGAACAAAATGGAAGTCAATTGCAATGTGTTTCATGCGACTATGGAATACAGGATTTTGACACAAGTATGTTGCACCAACGTTGTCACAGTAAATGCGAGGAATGGAAGGTAATGGTATGCGGAGTTCACGTAACAAATTAGTGACCCAATTAGTTTCAGCTAGAACGCTTGCAATAGCTCGATATTTAGCTTCTGTTGATGATCTTGCAACTGCTCGTTGTTTCTTTGATGACCAATTAATGGGATTATTTCCATAATACACAATGTAGCCTGTGGTTGAGGTACGATCAGAGGGATTTCCAGCCCAATCAGAATCTGAATAAACGACTAGCTGAGGTGTAGTACGACTAGAAAGTTTAAGTGCATATGAGCGTGTATGTTTCAGATAACGAAGAAGACGTTTAACGGCCTGCCAATGCTGATGTTGGGAATAATGCATAAACTGAGATAGTTTTTTTTACAGAGAAACCAATATCAGGTCGTGTAAATGAGAGATACTGAAGTTTGCCTAGTATGCATCTATATGCAGACTCATCAATAGCAGAGGCAGAATCATC
The DNA here is from genome assembly GCA_036435485.1 of Saposhnikovia divaricata. Classification (NCBI taxonomy): domain Eukaryota; kingdom Viridiplantae; phylum Streptophyta; class Magnoliopsida; order Apiales; family Apiaceae; genus Saposhnikovia; species Saposhnikovia divaricata. The sequence goes on from CM071598.1 coordinate 68,266,427, forward strand.
AATCTGTAAAGTAGTGGATGAAGTCATTGGGGTAGTGACACCATTACAATCCTGCATATTAGTGTCACACAAAAGATTGTTAATATATTTGGACTGGGAGAGCAGGATACCATCGGCTTGCTGTTGCACTTCCACCCCAAGAAAGTAAATTAGGGGTCCGAGATCCTTAAGGGAAGATTGAGCAGATAGTTTCCGAATGACTTCTGTGACAACAGAAAGATTAGACCCGGTAATGATGATATCATCCACATATACAAGAATATATATTGTGAAACTGTGACAATGTTGAATAAACAACAAAGTGTCTGAGTGAGAGTTGGTAAATCCCAATTTAATCAGAAACTTTTTAAATTCTTTGTACCATGCACGCGAGGCTTGTCGAAGACCATATATGGCTTTTCTCAATTTACAAATATGATTAGGGAAATCAGGATGCTCAAATCCAGGTGGTTGCCGCATAAAAACCTCTTCTTCGAGATGTCCTTGTAAAAAGGCATTATTCACATCCAGTTGGTGAATTGGCCATGATTTCTGGACAGCAATGCTCAACACTAAACGAACTGTAGTAGGCTTGATGACAGGGCTGAAAGTGGAGTGAAAATCGATCCCTGGCCGTTGAGTAAAGCCCTTGGCAACAAGTCGTGTCTTATACCTGTCAATAATACCATCCCGCTTATATTTAATTTTAAAAATCCACTTGCAGTCAACAATGTTTTGAGATTTTTCTATGGGAACAAGTTCCCAAGTCTGATTTTTTACTAATGCATCATATTCAGCCTGCATAGCATGTCTCCAATGAGGAATTTTATGTGCCTGCTTAAATGTCGTAGGAACCATGGATGATGTTGCTGTATAACCAAAAAACTTGGTGGGTTTATGAATATTATTTTTTGATCTTGTGACCACACTGTGGGAAGGTGGTATATGTGAAGAGGGAATATCATGTGTGGATCTGCTAGTTGTTAAAGGATGAGAAAGTGGAGAAGAAGTCGTACATGTCATTGGGGAACCACTAGCAGATTCAGACGATGATTGTCGTGTTGGAACAGGTGGATTTTCAGTAGAGACTGGAATAGGTATTGGGACATCATATGACACACTGGCGGGAGGAACACGTGCTTGAGTAGGGGAAGCACAAGTTACAATTTCCCATAATTGGTACGAGTATTTAGTTTTAAGGTGGGAGAACATATTTTGGAATGGAAAAGTTGTCTCAGCAAATGATACATCACGTGAGAGAAACAACTTAGAAGATAAAGGATCAAAACATTTGTGACAATAGTGTTGAACAGAGAATCCTACATAAACACAAGGTCGGGATCGGTTCTAATTTATTTTTGATGTATGGTCGAAGCCATGGGTAACATAAGGAACCAAACACACGTAGTGAAGAATAGGTGGGAGTGTCTTTAAATAGTATTTGGTATGGACATTTCTCAGAAGTATTTGAGGTGGGCATCCGATTAATAAGATAATTGGCATATTCACATGCAAAAGACCAAAAACTTGATGGAAGAGAGGCACGATGCATGAGAGTTTTAGCAGTTTCAATTATGTGCCTATGACTGCGCACGACAATGGCTACGCACTGTGGCGTGTAAGGCGGAGATAGAAGGTGTTCAATCCCCTGATTGCGGAGGTATGACTTTAAAGCAATAAATTCACCCCCACCATCAGTATAGAGGGAAATAATTTTTGTTTGAAAGTATCTTTCGACTAACACTTGAAAAGATTTAAAGATATCATGTACTTCATGTTTATTTTTCATAGTGTATAGCCATATGTATTTCGAATAAAGATCAACAAATATCACATAATAATTTTTATTGTCAATGGAGGAAATGGGGGAAGGACCCCATACATCATTATAGATAATTTGTAGAGGAGTGGTACTATGTAATGAAAGTTGAGAGAAAGGTAGCCTATGGCTTTTATTACAGGCACACGAATTGCAAACATGAGCATCAACTGCTGTAACGCCCCGACTTCCCAATATGGAAAATATACTTTTTATAATAAAATAGACTTTGATTCAGGGAAATTTTAGAAAATTTTTGACATGATGTATACATAAATCGGACAATCCACCTGTATATAAATTTAATGCACCAACGATTCCTCACCGAAGATCGATTCTAGGTTATGGTATGAAACAAGAATCTATACTATACAAATTATTACAATTTATGTCACTACTCTGAATACAGTTACTATACCGTCAAATCTGTAGTTTAATTCCAAACCGTGCTTACCGCTCTAGCTTCGAGATCTACCCTGTAAAGGCTGCCTTATTGCTCTCATATGACTCGTACGATGTAGACATCCACCTTTATTCCTAACTGAAAGATTAGGAAAATAAAGCAAGAGTGAGCCAAAGAATGCTCAGCAAGTGAACAGTATAGTGAAACAGTAATACTACAACGATTCATTGATGAACATATCCCTGACCAACTTATCTCAAAGGAATAATTCACAATTACAGAAGCTCAAGAATTTTAAAGATATAACATTTTGTTTAACTCAGGAAATGGAATAGAATTGGACTATTTTGCATTTTATTAATGAAAACAATAAGGTTAGGCTGCTGATCAGTCACGCACTAACCCCGGACAAACGCACACAGCAATATCCTTTAATGGATCCACGGCACACATTGGCCTTAATAACTTCTGACCACGAATCTGGTCCGACCCTTTACGGTCCACATTTTTTTTTAAAAAAAAACAACAGTCCAATCCTATAATCTGAACGTCAGGTGTCGGAACAATCGACCACCTCGACCAGTCAAGCACCCTGGAAACTCACGTTCCAGGTTAACAACTCAAATCTCAAGAAGAAATGAGGTCTAGTAAAATTCTGACCTAGACATCGACAATTTCGATATAGAGAAGGGTATTATTTCATAATATATCAATGGAACAGGGACAACAAATTCAGCACTATTGATTGGGATATGATAAACAGCTATTCATATTTATTGAAAATTAAAGAGCAATAATATCAATGACAAATCGAATTAATATAATGATCAAGTGACGAAAGCATGGTTCACTTGAAAGATAAGTAAAATGATTTATTTGCAACATGAGTAACAACAACTGTAATTGTAAGATAAAGCAAGGATATAGTCAAGTGCTAAGCATTTAATAAAATTTACCAACACATCGTCAAGTTGAATTAACATAAGTGAATTAAGTAGTTTAAAAAATGATCATCTGTAAAATAACTCCAGGACAATTAAATTGTAGGACAGTTTGAAGAAAGCCAATCCTAAAGGGGTCCATTGGTGAAAATCCATTACCAAGTTTGAACTATCATGAGAGATTCAAATATCTTAAAACGAAGATTCAAGAAATTCTCAATTATTTAAGGTCTCACTCTTGTCAGCTAAGCACTCATAGGCTTCAGCTGCCAGAACCGGCATGACAATAATGAGTTTAAATAATTAAGAAGATCTCAATTCATTCTTGGCTTTAACCGTCACTAAGCAACACATGCCTCAGCAACAGTATAAACCTCGAATTAGTTTACATAAATTTGAAAGAAAATATACTTTGAAGCATATCGGCATAGACGAGGAATATTGAAATAAATTAATTTTTAAAATAAATCAACACCTGATCGATATGTGGGGAAAATAAACAATGACAGAATAGTTTGAGAATAAATGTTTGTAATTTAATAGAAGAAAATGTCAATGGGAATAAAAATGAAAAGTATAGGCACTAGCAAAATGATTCGAAAGGATAATCATATAATTAACAGGACAGTTTCCCGTTATTTAGAGTAAAAATGAAGAATATAATCGCTTGCAGGAAGGGATTTCGAAAGGAAAATAAATAATACAAAAGGTTTCACATCACTTGAACAATAAGTGAGGGATAGTAAACTTGCCTCAATACACAGGGTTTCCATTTCCAATACTTTAACTCTTTATCACTTTACATCCGTCGCCGTCTCTAATTGACCTTTCTTCGATCACAAATCCACTTTTCCTTTATCACTTGTTAGTCCCGATAATTATCTCTTTCCTTTACATTCCGTCTTACGTACGATGACTCTTATCTGGGCCTCCTACTTGTACCTATTTAAAGGTAAAGTACTAATCAGTATGCTAATATCCCTAATCTTTAACTCTACTCTACCCAAGCGAGCGAGACCCATTACGCTTAACAAATATAACACATATTATCACATAATAATTATCATTGACAGTGCGCACATAGAATATAAAAGATTGTCTTACTGAAATAACCTTTAGATTCATATATGCTCTAAAGTAAATTTCGAAAGCATCTCCTTTGTATTATTACACTACCCGCCGGAATACAGCCAACTCAACCATTCAATCCAATACTTTCCAATCACATATCAAATTACTAATTTAGTATTCAGTAATTGCCCCATAACAAATATCCCACACAACATCGCCACATCTTTTACAAATTTCAAAACCACATATATACCAATATATCATATAACCGTTATCCAAGCCAAGACAACATTTTAATCAATCCCAAAATAAAATTCTTAACTCATTATAATTGAGTGAACTCTACAACCATTATTTTTGCAAACTAATCACATAATTTGAACTACAAATTTCAAATTTACTTATTCCCATTAATATCTCGAAACTTGATTACCAAACCCAAAAATTATTCTAATGAAGTAAAACCACATAAAAGTATTACCATCCAATTCTTAGCTCCTTGAAGGTGGCTTCCCAAATATACTCACAAGTATACACCCACTCGCAAATACCAAACTAGCACACATACAGTTGTAAATACAGAGTACACCACCCCTTTTTATCCATCTCTCCCCTTTTTATTTCTCTCCATCTTTTGCTTTCTTGCTCTGCACCTACCACACTTGCCTACAACACATTCGCCACCTCCCATACATCCCCTGTCTCCTCACCTTAGCACAAACCCAGAACACACCCACCTGAACATACTCAACATATCACACACACCTTCTTACAGCACTTCAGAACACCCCAGGCACACACAGGCCTGTACCACCTCCCATTTCCGATTATACAGTCCCCAAAACAACACACCATATCCAGAATTCATTCCCCTTATTACCTGCCTCCTTTGAACAACTTCACATTACAACTCATAACATAATACTCAATACAGTCTTGCAACTCAAACCGTTATCTCAACATCAATTTACTACTCACACATCAACCAACTAAATAAATCATAATAAGGCGTGAATCATGTCAATATCCAAACCCAACATTACAGCCAAGGTATCATTTTTTTTAAAATAAAATGCCCCTACAGAATTGTTACAATTCGGACTCATTGAACCCATTCGTAAGAACAACACCAAACAGGGGAGAGGGGGTTTCGATGTTTGAAATAAACAGCAGCAAAACATCAAATTAACCCCGTACCAGTCAAACATCATAGCTATGATAATAGGCTCCATTTCGAACTCTAACAGAGAAGAAGAAGAAATTTGCCACGATTATTCAGTAGGATCGAAAGACCCATTCAATCGGTCAGACTTGCATAAGAACAACACCACCGAGATGCCCAGAAATCTGCAGGCTTACCCAGTACTACCACATCAATATTAAACTCGACATCGAGCTTACACAGGGAGGAATAATGAATTTGCAGCCAGGTTTCGGTAAGGTCACAGAACCCACGCCTACACTCACACAGCCACGTATACTGTATACACACACGCGACACACACTTCAGCTTCACACACCCACACACGATTTAAATGGAAAAGACATGAGGGAGGGGAAGAGATTAAGATGGAGAGAGTGAGGAATGGGCGGCTGGGAAGAGAAATCAGAGGGGGTGAGAGAACAGGGAGATAGAGAGAAGAGGGAAAAGAAGATTAAGAGAGATAACCTTTAGAGATATTAATCGGGAGAGAGGGAGATTCGAGAGAGATTATGTGACAGAGAGAGAGAGATTGGTCGAGAGAACTCTCGAAAGATAGAGACCAGTCGAGAAGATTCTCGAGAAGAAAAGAGTTGCTGTAATGTTAATATAGCCCAGGCAAATTTCGAAATTTGACATTTATGAAACCCATCAATTAAACAATTTAATCGCTTCTATAATCGAAATTAAATAGAAAAAAAGGTAAAAGTTTAAATTTAAAAATTCTAAAACAAAGTTTGTGAAATTACAAACACTCACATATTTTTAAAATATTTTTAGGATCAAAAATGAATTAAATACGAATTTTACAAATTTTGGTCTTTTAAATGAAATATAACTCGTAAAATCATTTTAAAATACCTAAACACCCAAAATAATTCTTCCGATAAATTTAAAAACTAAATAATTATACAAACATGATATTACAAAAGATTTCATGATTTTTAATTACTCCAATGATTTTACAAAAATCTCGGAAGATCAATAAGGCATAATTTAAATAGATTTTAAGCGTAAAAAATACGAATAAAAATGCACGAGCTTACACGATACACATATATCATCATGTAACATATAAACACAATATCACATATAATTAACCTTCTAAAAAAAATTTTACCTCATAAAATCTACATTTAATATTAAATAATAATATTTACAATTATGAAATTTTCTAGGGCGTTATATCCTTCCCCCCTTAATAGGATTCTGTCCTCAGAATCGACCGTAAGAAAACATATGACGGTATTCTCAAACATTTCTCTTTCAATTCCCAAGCTGTATTCTCAACTCTAGGATTCCTCTATATCAACTCATATATCGATAGGCTCATCTTGTAAGCCTTCAAATTCCAAAATAAACTTAAACCTTTGGTTTACATATCTCGTTAATTCTAGATACTTATCACTCGCACATGACGATCCTTTTCTACTGGAAATCAGACATGACCTATTCGTATAAAGGACTATTCCCTGTACACGTCGTCTCAAATACCAACCCAATCATCCACAATAATTCGCATACATATATAACATTAAAACAAAACCTGCCTCGACTTGTAGTAAACATATAAGTGAAGAAATCTTCTTTGACTTACAGTAAAAAATTAAATAATTAAATCCTTAAAACAACATCCACGCGACTAAAATAATTGATATAACTTCCACGCTCCTACTCATAACCATATTCATCCTTTCTTTGTCCATCCGGTTGCACTGACTCTGGGACGGTTTTCACTCTCTTCCTTGACTTCTGAAAACTTTCTTCACATTTATCCCTTCATTTTCCTGATTTGTAGGCTTGTCTACTGCTGTAGCTATCTTGGTAAAATTTTTGACAACCTTCGATAATTCCTAGCTGGTATTTCAACATTTTCGATCTATGCTGGCGTCTTAGGCCTTTCCCGATTCATTACTGCTTCGTCATCACAGCATTCACTTCGATCCTTTCATCATATCCTAAAATTGTAGTTCTTCCAATTACAAGGTTCGTACTTAGAAATCACATATATGCTTACTGGAATCTGCTACAATTTATTCATCTATTTATTGATCTTTCACATGTATAAGATAACTTTAACCCTTGTAATAATAATCTCTTAGTCTGCATGATCGTTAAAACTCCATTGTCTGGCCTTGGTCTTGAAACATGACTTCTACATTCCTTGGGAATCATAGCTTCACTTTCTTGTCCTGATACCTTGCTTGTACCTCATAATCAGTCAATCGATTTGATCCTAGAATCACACCTTATTCTCGTAACTGTAAACATATCCACACTTAATAGCGTCATTCGTAGCCTTTTCGAATTTTCCAGCTCCTAAGCGATTTATAGGGGAGGGTCCTGTTGCCTTTATCGTAGTATTCGCTGGGACTAACATTATAAAACCCGATGAAACGTCTTAACTTCTCGCGCTTATTGCGTACAACTTCTGGCTCCTAACTTTCCAAATTTAGTATATTACAACTTCAGTATGCTTTTCCTCGAATTCCTTCCACACTAGCATTCCCTTATATCAATTTACGTATCGATAAGCTTATCCGGTAGGCCTTCGAATTTCTAACACAAACTTAATCCTGTGGTTTGAATGTCTCGTTAATTTTTGATATTCGTGATCCTTCAAACTATGTCCACATAATTTGTTAACTCCAACACAATCTCTTTACTTCTCTATCCAAAGCTTCAATTCCTACTAAAATTTTCTTAAAAACGAACTGTCTAACTCTACTTTGCTTCGCTCAAAGTATCCCATTACGGTCCTAAAATTCATATCCGACCATTGGTCTCAAATCATTTAAGATCTCATAATATCCCTTCTACTATATCCTCAGCCAAATGTACAATAAACAAGTGTTCATCAACAATCTTTCCTTCATGATAACTATCTCATACCAGTTATATCAATCATCACTCTATTTCCGACTTTAACACTGTTATCATTTCATGTCCTTATCATCTGCTCCTTAACGATAATCAGTTTCTCCGTATTATCAAATCTTGTACGTGTGTTATAAATCCACTATGTAATCTAACTTGAAATTCAATCTCTACTTTAACCTCAATTTTCAAACCCGCTCATCCAATTTTCATTCGACGTAAATGTAGCTTACACCACTCAAAGTTTCATTACCTCCATCTTTACTGCTCTCAAGCATTTGATAACTTTTAGAAATCACAAGGGTTTATAACAAAATGGATCAATAGAAGAGACAGGCATTAACATGTATGAATACAAGATGAGTTTTGTTTAACAAAAACTTTATAAAAGAATTTAACTGAGAGATCAATATGATCATTGAACTAATTTCAGGTTGCATTTGTCACTTAGGTCAACCACCATAGCACAAGAAGGGGGCCAGCTTTCTGTACTTTCATGACAAACACAATCAGTGGCGTCCCACCAGACTCCTATCACATAGATAAGATGTCCCTGAATCCCCTATATACATAGGGTTGTTCATCCCATTCAGAATAAATAAGGTCAAGTATTCAGAGAGAACAAAAAGAATTCAAAAGTTCCAAAAGTTTATATATTTACAATGTTGAATAAGAAATAGCAAATTTTTGGGAAAAATAGAAAGAATTCAAGGATCTCAATAATTTATATGCATCATGTTGAATAAGGTCATCCCCTGGAAAATAGAGGTATCTATGAAAAATAGGAATGCGTTTAAATGAATCTGAAAAATTCGTCATCAATTGAAATATAGTTGATTATCAAAGGTGATGGGGTATTATCAAAATAAGAAGAAACAGAAAGAAAGGTTAAATCTCCTTAATCAATAAATTAAATGAAATCAACGGCTAGTAATGAATAACCACGCCATTCCTCCAACCCATGCTAGTAATCGCATTTCACATCTTGTTTACAATCCTCTTGCACTTTCTACATCGCTCGCGGGGTAACTAAAGTCGCAAAAGAAACCCTAGAAGGTACACGAGGGTCTGCACGTAACGTCTCCCAAGCTGATAGCTCCGATCGTCTAATTAGCGTATGTCGTTCCGAATTACCTGCCTCGTCCTAATATCCTAATGTGAATCTTATCCTAAATCGTCCTATCTAACGTCCCACTTAAATACGTATACCTAATCATCCTAACTTGTTTCAGTGACCATAACCTGTCGCTCTGATACCAACCTGTAACGCCCCGACTTCCCAATACTGAAAATATACTTTTTATAATAAAATAGACTTTGATTCAGGGAAATTTTATAAATTTTTTGACATGATGTATACATAAATCGGACTATCCACCTGTATATAAATTTAATGCACCAACGATTCCTCACCGAAGATCGATTCTAGGTTATGGTATGAAACAAGAATCTATACTATACAAATTATTACAATTTATGTCACTACTCTGAATACAGTTACTATACAGTCAAATCTGTAGTTTAATTCCAAACTGTGCTTACCGCTCTAGCTTCGAGATCTACCCTGTAAAGGCTGCCTTATTGCTCTCATATGACTCGTACGATGTAGACATCCACCTTTATTCCTAACTGAAAGATTAGGAAAATAAAGCAAGAGTGAGCCAAAGAATGCTCAGCAAGTGAACAGTATAGTGAAACAATAATACTACAATGATTCATTGATGAACATATCACTGACCAACTTATCTCAAAGGAATAATTCACAATTACAGAAGCTCAAGAATTTTAAAGATATAACATTTTGTTTAACTCAGGAAATGGAATAGAATTGGACTATTTTGCATTTTATTAATGAAAACAATAAGGTTAGGTTGCTGATCAGTCACGCACTAACCCCGGACAAACGCACACAGCAATGTCCTTTAATAGATCCACGGCACACATTGGCCTTAATAACTTCTGACCACGAATCTGGTCCGACCATTTACGGTCCACATTTTTTTTTAAAAAAAAAACAGTCCAATCCTATAATCTGAACGTCAGGTGTCGGAACAATCGACCACCTCGACCAGCCAAGCACCCTGGAAACTCACGTTCCAGGTTAACAACTCAAATCTCAAGAAGAAATGAGGTCTAGTAAAATTCTGACCTAGACATCGACAATTTCGATATAGAGAAGGGTATTATTTCATAATATATCAATGGAACAGGGACAACAAATTCAGCACTATTGATTGGGATATGATAAACAGCTATTCATATTTATTGAAAATTAAAGAGCAATAATATCAACGACAAATCGAATTAATATAATGATCAAGTGACGAAAAGCATGGTTCACTTGAAAGATAAGTAAAATGATTTATTTGCAACATGAGTAACAACAACTGTAATTGTAAGATAAAGCAAGGATATAGTCAAGTGCTAAGCATTTAATAAAATTTACCAACACATCGTCAAGTTGAATTAACATAAGTGAATTAAGTAGTTTAAAAAATGATCATCTGTAAAATAACTCGAGGACAATTAAATTGTAGGACAGTTTGAAGAAAGCCTCTCCTAAAGGGGTCCATTGGTGAAAATCCATTACCAAGTTTGAACTATCATGAGAGATTCAAATATCTTAAAACGAAGATTCAAGAAATTCTCAATTATTTAAGGTCTCACTCTTGTCAGCTAAGCACTCATAGGCTTCAGCTGCCAGAACCGGCATGACAATAATGAGTTTAAATAATTAAGAAGATCTCAATTCATTCTTGGCTTTAACCGTCACTGAGCAACACATGCCTCAGCAACAGTATAAACCTCGAATTAGTTTACATAAATTTGAAAGAAAATATACTTTGAAGAATATCAGCATAGACGAGGAATATTGAAATAAATTAATTTTTAAAATAAATCAACACCTGATCGATATGTGGGGAAAATAAACAATGACAGAATAGTTTGAGAATAAATGTTTGTAATTTAATAGAAGAAAATGTCACTGGGAATAAAAATGAAAAGTATAGGCACTAGCAAAATGATTCGAAAGGATAATCATATAATTAACAGGACAGTTTCCCGTTATTTAGAGTAAAAATGAAGAATATAATCGCTTGCAGGAAGGGATTTCGAAAGGACAATAAATAATACAAAAGGCTTCACATCACTTGAACAATAAGTGAGGGATAGTAAACTTGCCTCAATACACATGGTTTCCATTTCCAAAACTTTAACTCTTTATCACTTTACATCCGTCGCCGTCTCTAATTGACCTTTCTTCGATCACAAATCCACTTTTCCTTTATCACTTGTTAGTCCCGATAATTATCTCTTTCCTTTACATTCCGTCTTACGTACGCTGACTCTTATCTGGGCCTCCTACTTGTACCTATTTAAAGGTAAAGTACTAATCAGTATGCTAATATCCCTAATCTTTAACTCTACTCTACCCAAGCGAGCGAGACCCATTACGCTTAACAAATATTACACATATTATCACATAATAATTATCATTGACAGTGCGCACATAGAATATAAAAGATTGTCTTACTGAAATAACCTTTAGATTCATATATGCTCTAAAGTAAATTTCGATAGCATCTCCTTTGTATTATTACACTACCCGCCGGAATACAGCCAACTCAACCATTCAATCCAATACTTTCCAATCACATATCAAATTAATAATTCAGTATTCAGTAATTGCCCCATAACAAATATCCCACACAGCATCGCCACAGCTTTTACAAATTTCAAAACCACATATATACCAATATATCAGATAACCGTTATCCAAGCCAAGACAACATTTTAATCAATCCCAAAATAAAATTCTTAGCTTATTATAATTGAGTGAACTCTACAACCATTATTTTTGCAAACTAATCACATAATTTGAACTACAAATTTCAAATTTACTTATTCCCATTAATATCTCGAAACTTGATTACCAAACCCAAAAATTATTCTAATGAAGTAAAACCACATAAAAGTATTACCATCCAATTCTTAGCTCCTTGAAGGTGGCTTCCCAAATATACTCACAAGTATACACCCACTCGCAAATACCAAACTAGCACACATACAGTTGTAAATACAGAGTACACCACCCCTTTTTATCCATCTCTCCCCTTTTTATTTCTCTCCATCTTTTGCTTTCTTGCTCTGCACCTACCACACTTGCCTACAACACATTCGCCACCTCCCATACATCCCCTGTCTCCTCACCTTAGCACAAACCCAGAACACACCCACCTGAACATACTCAACATATCACACACACCTTCTTACAGCACTTCAGAACACCCCAGGCACACACAGGCCTGTACCACCTCCCATTTCCGATTATACAGTCCCCAAAACAACACACCATATCCAGAATTCATTCCCTTTATTACCTGCCTCCTTTGAACAACTTCACATTACAACTCATAACATAATACTCAATACAGTCTTGCAACTCAAACCGTTATCTCAACATCAATTTACTACTCACACATCAACCAACTAAATAAATCATAATAAGGCGTGAATCATGTCAATATCCAAACCCAACATTACAGCCAAGGTATCATTTTTTTTTAAAATAAAATGCCCCTACAGAATTGTTACAATTCAGACTCATTGAACCCATTCGTAAGAACAACACCAAACAGGGGAGAGGGGGTTTCGATGTTTGAAATAAACAGCAGCAAAACATCAAATTAACCCCGTACCAGTCAAACATCATAGCTATGATAATAGGCTCCATTTCGAACTCTAACAGAGAAGAAGAAGAAATTTGCCACGATTATTCAGTAGGATCGAAAGACCCATTCAATCGGTCAGACTTGCATAAGAACAACACCACCGAGATGCCCAGAAATCTGCAGGCTTACCCAGTACTACCACATCAATATTAAACTCGACATCGAGCTTACACAGGGAGGAATAATGAATTTGCAGCCAGGTTTCGGTAAGGTCACAGAACCCACGCCTACACTCACACAGCCACGTATACTGTATACACACACGCGACACACACTTCAGCTTCACACACCCACACACGATTTTAATGGAAAAGACATGAGGGAGGGGAAGAGATTAAGATGGAGAGAGTGAGGAATGGGCGGCCGGGAAGAGAAATCAGAGGGGGTGAGAGAACAGGGAGATAGAGAGAAGAGGGAAAAGAAGATTAAGAGAGATAACCTTTAGAGATATTAATCGGGAGAGAGGGAGATTCGAGAGAGATTATGTGACAGAGAGAGAGAGATTGGTCGAGAGAACTCTCGAAAGATAGAGACCAGTCGAGAAGATTCTCGAGAAGAAAAGAGTTGCTGTAATGTTAATATAGCCCAGGCAAATTTCGAAATTTGACATTTCTGAAACCCATCAATTAAACAATTTAATCGCTTCTATAATCGAAATTAAATAGAAAAAAAGGTAAAAGTTTAAATTTAAAAATTCTAAAACAAAGTTTGTGAAATTACAAACACTCACATATTTTTAAAATATTTTTAGGATCAAAAATGAATTAAATACGAATTTTACAAATTTTGGTCTTTTAAATGAAATATAACCCGTAAAATCATTTTAAAATACCTAAACACCCAAAATAATTCTTCCGATAAATTTAAAAAATAAATAATTATACAAACATGATATTACAAAAGATTTCATGATTTTTAATTACTCCAATGATTTTACAAAAATCGCGGAAGATCAATAAGGCATAATTTAAATAGATTTTAAGCGTCAAAAATACGAATAAAAATGCACGAGCTTACACGATACACATATATCATCATGTAACATATAAACACAATATCACATATAATTAACCTTCTAAAAAAAATTTTACCTCATAAAATCTACATTTAATATTAAATAATAATATTTACAATTACGAAATTTTCTAGGGCGTTATAACTGCATTATTGTAGGTAAGGGAAAAGTTATTCAAAACAGACTTTAAAGAACGAAAGTTTAAATGCCCTAGACGTTGGTGCCAGAGCGACAATGGGAGATGTGTACTTGCCATGTAAGATTTAGGAGAGGAGAGATTCTAGGATGGCCACTCGTAAAGTCCATCCTTATTCCGGCCGCATGTTAGTGGAACCCCCGAGGCAAGATCCTTAACACAAAAACGAGTAGGAAAAAATTCAATTGATGTGTGATTATCATTACAAAACTTGGAGACAGAAATGAGATTTTGTTTAATAAATGGTGCACAAAAGGCATTTGAAAGTTTAAACAGATTATTAGATACATATATGTTAGTGTTACCAGTTTGAGATATTGGAATTGTTTTACCATCACCCATGGAAATTTCTTTAGGTCCAGTGTAATCATGAACCGCACTGAAATTGGAGGCATCTGATGTGATGTGAAGCGCCAGAGTCCACTATCCAAGGTGCAGCAGATTGATGCAAATTGTTGCCATAAGGTTGTAAACTATTAACGAAAGGTGCTTTAGCTTTGACATGATTGTGTGAACGAGATTGACATACACGCGCAGAGTGGCCAACTTTATCACAAAGTTGACAACGCATACGTTGTTGCTGATGGCTTCCAGGAGCGACAAATGGCTAAGAGTGACTGGAGTTGGGTGTGCGCCAAGTTTACTGAAATTGATTTGGCTGGGAGCGCCAGTTTGAAGTTGATTGTGAGCGAAGATTAGCCTGATTAGACTTCATTGATGTGCCACGATGAGCAATAGCAGCAGTAATTGGTGAAGAGACTTTTTGGTTATCATCATGTTTTAGTATTAATTCATGATCAAGTAGCTTTTCATACAGCTCTTCATACGATACAGAAGTTTCATGCGCACGAATGACACCTACGATACTGTGATAATCAGGGCCAAGCCCACGCAATTTGTGATGAAGATGCAGTGGCTACAATGGAGGCTAGTGTGGGATCAACGGAAGCTAATAAGGCATTTTGGATAAGTTTGTCTTGACGAAACCAAAGACGATAGGCTGGATTTGGGGTAGTTTTCTCGTCCTTTGAAACTGTTTGTATTGGGGCTGGTATGGTGCCATCAAGATGGCCATATAGATCGTGGCCATGAAGTAACATTTCAAACTGGGCTTTCCAGGTGGAAAAATTAGAGCTCCCAGAAAGTTTAATTGGCAATTGTGAAGCAGGATTAAACTGGATGAGTTGGTTAGTTGCAGCAACAACAGGAGAGTCGGGGTTCGATATGGCCATGGAGGGGAGGGAAAATTGACCTAAAGTCGTACAGGCTCTGATACCATAAAACAGTTTGTAGAATATGTTGTTTCTATATATTTGATGTTGATGATGTACAGCTATATTTATACAGCTAAGGGAGTACAATCAGGCTATGATAATTCTATCTAGTCCTTATATTAGGCTATAGTTACTCCTATCTAATCACCACACTAATTTAGAGATACTACAATAAATGCACTGATATGGTCTGAATATATGATGACTCAATCCTTATTAGAAGCTATAAAATTTTTGTACTATACATTGTAATAATATTGAAATATCATGTAGTTTATAATATAAAATAATTAATTTATCATCATTAATATTATATTATATATTTTTTATTTTTTATTAAAATAAAAATTATAATACATCCGTGTGCGTAGCACGGGCTATAATCTAGTTCTAAGTTAAGAACTTAAATAAGGAACTCAAATAGAAAATCTGTTGAACTTGCTCGTATTTCTAGTTCTCAATAACTTACACAGTTACACTACCTATGTTTTTGTTCAACCAAATAACTACTTCAATATTTATTTTATAGATATTCCAAATACCTACCTAAGAGCAACTCCAACCTTCTAACTCAAATTATAAGGGATTATGTTTAAAATTGTACTCCAACAGGCTCTTAACTTTTTAAAAAAGTTAAGAGCATCATGTAATCCCTTATCTTTAAGGGCTACCTTATTTCACTTTTATCAATAAAATATTATTTCCCCTCCTCTTTTCAATTGTTTCCCTCTTTTTTTGTTCTTGCTTCCTTCTTTTATTTAGTATTTAATAATTATAAGGATCAATTATAAGGAAGCTTGTTGGAGTTGTCATCAATATATTCCTAATGTCTGCTAGTATTGCATTTCGAAAATTACTGCTTTTATCCTTCATTTTTTTAATTTTCTTTATTTCTTTGATGCCCTTTTTTGTCATTACACAGGAAAATTACTGCTTTTATCCTTCATTTTTTTAATCTTCTTTATTTCTTTGATGTCCCTTTTTGTCATTACACAGCATTTGGAGCGACCCAATTTAGATTGGATCGACCCAAATCTAAATCTATACTATTTTTTTTTATCATTACACAGCATTTGGAGCGACCCAATTGGATCGACCCAAATCTAAAGCTCTACTATTATCCTTCATTTTTTTATTAATAATATAATTAATGATAATCAGCCGAGTGCCTTTTTCAATTAAAAAATGTTTACTTATAAATGATACTAGCTTATAACCCGTGCAATGCACGGGTTTCTTGCATTATGTTATAAATTTTATTTAATATTTCAATTATGTTTTTATATAATCATTATTTTTAATAATTTTTTTAATTTTAATTTGATATAATTTAATATTCTCATGTTTACGGATTATACTAATGTTTTCTTATTATAAACAACGCATATGATTTTTAATATATTTTTATTATTAATTGAAAAATATGGTGTGATATTTTTGGGTATATATTAATGATTTTAAGATTTGTTGTAAATTAAAAAGGTAACGTGTTTTAATTTGAAAGAAAATATTACTGATCGAAAGATATGATACGATTGATCTTTTTATATATTTATAAAAAGTAATATCTTCAACTAAAAGTAAATGTGAAAAAGACAATCGACTAATTACCATTAATTATATTATGTTATTATTTATTTTAGGTGTTATATTTTTTTGAAAATTATGGTGTGATATTTTTGGGTATATATTATTGATTGTAAGATTTGTTTTAAATTAAAAAGGTAACGTGTTTTAATTCGAAAGGAGATATTAATGATCGAAAGATATGATACGATTAATGTTTTTAGGTGTTTATAAAAGGTAATATCTTCAACTAAAAGTAAATGTGAAAAAGGCAATTGACTAATTACCATTAATTTTATTATGTTATTATTTATTTTAGGTGTTATATTTGATTTATCTTTTTAGGTGTTTATAAAAGGTAATATCTTTAATTAACTAAAAGTAAATGTGAAAAAGACAATCGACTAATTACCATTAATTATATTATGTTATTATTTATTTTAGGTGTTATATTTTTTTGAAAATTATGGTGTGATATTTTTGGGTATATATTATTGATTGTAAGATTTGTTTTAAATTAAAAAGGTAACGTGTTTTAATTCGAAAGGAAATATTAATGATCGAAAGATATGATACGATTAATGTTTTTAGGTGTTTATAAAAGGTAATATCTTCAACTAAAAGTAAATGTGAAAAAGGCAATTGACTAATTACCATTAATTTTATTATGTTATTATTTATTTTAGGTGTTATATTTGATTTATCTTTTTAGGTGTTTATAAAAGGTAATATCTTTAATTAACTAAAAGTAAATGTGAAAAAGACAATCGACTAATTACCATTAATTATATTTTGCTATTATTTATTTTAGGTGTTATATTTTTCTTGAAAATTATGGTGTGATATTTTCGAGTATATAATAATGATTGTAAGAATTGTTTTAAATTAAAAAGGCAACGTGTTTTAATTCGAAAGGAAATATTAATGATCGAAAGATATGATACGATTAATGTTTTTAGGTGTTTATAAAAGGTAATATCTTCAACTAAAAGTAAATGTGAAAAAGGCAATCGACTAATTACCATTAATTTTATTATGTTATTATTTATTTTAGGTGTTATATTTGATTTATCTTTTTAGGTGTTTATAAAAGGTAATATCTTTAATTAACTAAAAGTAAATGTAAAAAGACAATCGACTAATTACCATTAATTATATTATGTTATTATTTATTTTAGGTGTTATATTTTTCTTAAAAATTATGGTGTGATATTTTCGAGTATATAATAAGGATTGTAAGACTTGTTTTAAATTAAAAAGGTAACGTGTTTTAATTCGAAAGGAAATATTAATGATAGGAAGATATGATACGATTGATGTTTTTAGCTGTTTATAAACGGTAATATCTTCAACTAAAAGTAAATATGAAAAAGTCAATCGACTAATTACCATTACTTATGTATTTTCAACTAAAAGTAAATGTGAAAAAAACATTAATCGACTAATTATCATTTATTATATTATATTATTATAAGATGGAGATAATACAAAAACATAATACAATCATTATACTTACACTTAAATCGGCTTTAATATATTAATATAGATATGGTGTTGAAAAAGAAAAGAAAAGCGGAAGAAGTTTGTGTATTGAATTGATGGAGCTTGGGTATTGACAGAGAGAACATCAAGTCACACAAATTAGGTTTAAAAGAAAAGAGTTCTGTGTTAGGACTTAGGAGTTCTGCTTTTACTTTGAAGTTTATTAAAAGTCTTAACGCACTTGATTTATTTTACATTTGAAATTAATTGAAAATTTAATAAATAGGATAACTAATTAATTGAAAATTTAATAAATAGGATAACCAAATCGAAAACCAAAACTTTTAAAACTTTCAATGTTTATGATCGTAAGATTAGTTTTAAATAAAAAAGGTAACGTGTTTTAATTAGAAAAAAATATTAATGATGGGAAGATATGGTATGATTGATATTATTAGGTGTTTATAAAAAAGGCAATCGGTTAATTATCATTAATTATATTATGTTATTATTTATTTTAATAAATAGGATAACCAAACCGAAAACCAAAAGTTTTAAGTTTAGCTGTATTAGTAATGGTGTAAATATAAAATACTATTGTGTCTTTAGGACTATAGCCAATAACGGATTAAAATTGATTTATTTTATATTTAAAATTAATTAAAAATTAAATTAACCAAACCGAAAACCAAAATAAATAGGATAACCAAACCGAAAACCAAAACTTTCAATGTTTCGGTTTTAATATAATAGTATAGATGATATTACCTATTATAAATATTAAAATATCATATCTTCCAATCAATAATCTTTTTTCTCTCTAATCAGCATTTGGAGCGACCCAAATCTAAACCTCTACTATTATCCTTCATTTTTCTATTAATAATATAATAAATGATAATTAGCCGATTACCTTTTTCAATTAAAAGATGTTTAGTTATAATTAATGATATTACCTTTTATAAATACATAAAATATCATATCTTCCAATCAATAATTTTTTTTCTCTCTAATTAAAACACGTTAACTTTTAATTTAAAACGTAATATTGCAATAATTAATACATACCCAAAAATATGACATCATATCTTCTAACCACTAAAAAAATATAATAAAAATTCGTATACAACGAATAATACTCGTTATATTTTTAGTTAAAAATTATAACTGTTAGATCTAATGATTAAATATATTACATGATTAAATTTATTTACTTAATACATACCCAAAAATATGACTTCATATCTTCTAATCACAAACAAAATATAATAAGAATTCGTATACAATGAATAATATCCGTTAGATTTTTAGTTAAAAATTAGAACTGTTAGATCTAATGATTAAATATATTACATGATTAAATTTATTTAATAAAATTTTAAGGTTTGAATTTTTATAAATACCTAAAATATCGTATATTCCAATCAATAATTTTTTTTCTCTCTAATTAAAACACGTTGACTTTTAATTTAAAACATAATATTGCAATAATTCGTACATACCCAAAAATATGACTTCATATCTTCTAATCACTAACAAAATATAATAAAAAATCGTATACAACGAATAATATACGTTAGATTTTTAGTTAAAAATTAGAACTGTTAGATCTAATGATTAAATATATTACATGATTAAATTTATTTACTAAAATTTCAAGGTTCGAATTTTTATAAATACCTAAAATATCATATATTCCAATCAATAATTTTTTTTCTCTCTAATTAAAACACATTGACTTTTATTTTAAAACATAATATTGCAATAATTAATACATACACAAAAATATGACATCATATCTTTTAACCACTAACAAAATATAATAAAAATTCGTATACAACGAATAATATCCGTTAGATTTTTAGTTAAAAATTAGAACTGTTATATCTAATGATTAAATATATTACATGATTAAATTTATTTACAAAATACATACCCAAAAATATGACATCATATATTCTAACCACTAACAAAATATAATAAAAATTTGTATACAACGAATAATATCCATTAAATATTTAGTTAAAAATTAGAACTGTTGGATCTAATGATTAATATATTACATGATTAAATTTATTTACTAAAATTTCAAGGTTTGAATTTTTATAAATACCTAAAATATCATATATTTCAATCAGTAATTTTTTTCTCTCTAATTAAAACACTTTGACTTTTAATTTAAAACATAATATTGCAATAATATATTTTATTAAATATATTACATGATTAAATTTATTTACTAAATCAAACCCAAAAATATGACATCATATCTTCTAACCACTAACAAAATATAATAAAATTCGTATACAACGAATAATATCCGTTAGATTTTTAGTTAAAAATTAGAACTGTTAGATCTAATTATTAAATATATTACATGATTAAATTTATTTACTAAAATTTCAAGTTTCGAATTCCGTCAGCGATACTATTATCCTTCATTTTCTTAATCTTCTTTATTTCTTTGATGCTCCTTTTTACCATTACACAGCATTTGGAGCGACCCAATTTAGATTGGATCCACCCAAATCTAAACATACACTATTTTTTTGTCATTACACAACATTTGGAGTAACCCAATTGGATCGACCCAAATCTAAGTCTCTACTATTATCCTTTATTTTTTTTATCTTTCTTTATTTCTTTGATGCTCCTTTTTGTCATTACCCAAATCTATCTCTGTCATTTTTCACCTTCAAGTCCAAGCCGCTCAAATCTTCACACTGCTGGATTTTGACGCATGTTTGCACTTTTCAGATTTGAAAGCTGGGTTTTTCACCAAATTAACATCTCAACCCCCTGAAGTAGGGACGGGTCATATATGTTTGGTTCCGGTTTTTAATTTGGCCTTAAAAGTTAAGTTTTTATTGACTTCACAATATTAAAATTAGACAGGATAATATTTGTTTGGTTTTAATTTTGATTTGGCATTTAAGAATTAAAGTTTTAATGAATTACCCGATGTTATAATAATATACAGGACACTAGAAAGGTACCTTTAAAATATTTGTTTGGCCTTTCAATTTTCGAATTTACATGTCATAATAACAAAGATAGTTGGAAAGATTACCAGTTAATAACATTGGCACAGTACTGATACAAGAGGTAGCAAGGATGAAGGGCATACTAGAAATAGATCAAATAATTTATTTAAATGGCGGAATCCCACATGTCATGTGACATTTTAATTGGTTATGTATTTTAATTAAATGTAATGAACCACTTTATATTTAAATTTAAATAAAAATATGTAGACAATCAGTTACAACCAATCATGATGTCACATTACTTGCACCATGTTATTTGTAAATAATCTTGGGACTCAATTTGATACTCTGGCATTATAGACATTATTTTGTTTTCAAGCAAGTTTATGTTCTTTATAGAATTTTTCAACTTATGGTTCATGGGGTAGACATGCTATGTACCAGAAGGTCTTATGGAATAGCATACTTTTTATCGGATGTCTCCACAGGGACTATGGAATAACATACTTAAAAGCTCAGACCCACGGCACAAGCCTCGCCCTCTGGGTCAGGCAACATTGCTCTTATTTATGCTCTAAATATCTTCTTTACTCGCGTTCAATTTCACTTCATATATGATCTCATATTTAGCACTTTCACTTGAGCTCCACATTAAAATATAAAAGCAATAACTTTTCCCTTTTTCAGTTTAGTTGGCTTTTTGAGAGAGAATAGGTAGTGGAAAATGTGATTGTTATAATTTGTAATCATACATTATTTGAAGATAAAAGTGAATAAGTGAGCTTCTTGCGGAGACATGTGTTTTTGGTAAACAGTATTATCCTTCATTTTTTTAATCTTCTTTATTTCTTTAATGCCCCTTTTTGTCATTACACGACATTTGGAGCAACCCAATTTAGATTGAAACAAAAAATTCTATTATGATATTGTACTTATTTTCAGTAATGCTGTAGTATTATGATTGCACCTCCAGCCTTTCTCTTCTCCTCCAGCTACATAATTTTAAATATAGAAAACAAAATACAATACAAGAAGAAGAAGTTTGCATTTATAAATATTGATTACAAGCAGAGAGAGATGTTTGATTACAGATAGACTACATAGCCACAACATAAGTGATAAAAAGAAAGATGTTAGTTACAGATAGACTACATAACAGCAACATAAGTGATAAAAAGAAAGATGGTCTACATGATGATCAAGCTAATAAAGTATTGAAGTAATTAACAAGCCTGAACCACAGAAGCAACTTCCATTTTATAGGTACTGTTTATCATAACGTGGGTAATGGGTTTATGTATTCCCATTAATTTTATTTTTGGTCACCCCTCTAAGTTGATCACAAAAAAATTAACAACCCATCAAAATAAGTAGTTTAAAAATATATTCAAATTCAAATTATTATATTCGTTTCAATAAGAACATACTTTTAATATAATAAAGTCAATAAAATAAAAATTCAACAATTTCAGAAAGCGAGAGCCATGGTGAAAGACCTTAATTTGAATATAAACTATAAATCTACTAGAATATTTATCTGATATTTTGACTTGCTTATTTAATTTTATAATTTACTTATTTTTAATAAAAGAATCTATATTAATAAAATATATACATTGTATTTTCATACATGAATTTACTAATACAGTTTAATGGTTACGCTCTGGTGAGAATGAGAACAGTGAGAACACACATATTCACTACATTTCAAGCTATTTTAAAGGGCCCCGCTAGGGGTATCTTCACAAAAAAAGTCTTATAATTCTACCCTCTATCCATTCATAAAAAAAATTAACAAAAAAAAATTAAAATGAGAACAGTGAGAACACACATATTCACTACATTTCAAGCTATTTTAAAGGACCCCGCTAGGGGCATCTTCACAAAAAAGTCTTATAATTCTACCCTCTATCCATTCATAAAAAAAATTAACAAAAAAAATTAAAAAATTGCTTGAAATGTGGTCTCATTGTTCTCCAACATTTACATATTATATTAACTATGAGGTCTCATAGTTAATATAATATGTTCTTGATATTATATGAGGTTTAATGTTTTGGAGTCATTGGGGTGAAGGGATTATCATTTCGAATTTGAATAATGAAGACAATTTATTATTGTTTTCCATTAGAGAACAATATTTGTAAAATATTTATTACTTTTATTGTAGATTTTGATGGATTAAATAAATTTTCAACATTGTTCAAATAAAATTGTATGCTACTTTTTTATAAAAATTTTAGCATATCATTATTTTATTAAATACTTAAATAACTATATAGAATATCTTTCTAAGAATTGATTATTTATATAATTGCATACAATATCTTTTTAAGAAATCAATCAAATTTGTTAAGTTTTTGGTATTGTCATTTTAAATTAAATAAGATGCCGTGTACGAAGTACGGGCAAAATGCTAGTACCTTATAATATCTTAAATCACTAAGAGCTTATAAGGAAAACACAAGGAGGCTCTTGGAGTTGCTCTAAATGCATTGACAACCGACCTCTAATTTTGTAAACAAAGATAGGTGCTTTTTGGTTCACCTTAAGATAAGTTTTTATGGATTTATTTTTGGGTAAAAATTTCACTTTTGGATAAATTTTTTTATACTAATATTTAATGTATGTTTGAAATTTCATAAACTGAAAAAATGCATTTTTTAAATAAAAAATTAGAAATTTTAATTTATTTCTTAAAATAAATCAAATATTCTAAAAAATAAACTTACCCAAACATCCCGTAATATATCGCGTAATATAGATGCAGGAAAACATTTTATCACCCAGTAAGTACAGAAAGATGCGGGGGAACAGTCAAATAGGAGAGAGGTCAGTTTTTTGTGAAACACTCACCAAATGACACGTACCCAAAACTGTGTGAATTTAATAAATAAAACTTCAACAATATCAAATTCAAAGATGACTAGACTCTATGTCATCTCTGACTCTGATGATTCTCTTGATCTCAATCCGTAACTCTTTCTCTTATTAGTCTTGTAACTTGTAATAAGTAGCAAGTTTTACTATGTCATTTTTAAGGTTCTTTCAGTAACTACCCACCTCTTCAATCTTCTTGTTTTTTTTCTTTTTAACTGGAGCATGTTTTTGTCAAGGACTCAAAGGGGGGCCTGAGCCTCTGGTAGGGTGAGCCCGTGTCTTTTATTTTCTGCCAAGTTTGATCATGTAAAGATTAAGGTAAGTTGAATCTCCTGTGAATATGTTTTACAAAGTATTGATAGACTCTGAGCCCTGAGGTGGTTTTTTTTTTATTTTTTTAATAAAAAATTGATCTTTTATGTTTTCTTGGTTGGGGTTTTGATTGGGTATTTGTATTCATTAGCTGTCATTACTTTGGAATATTAGAATTATATAATGTCATTGTGGAGGATATTAGTTAATTTGGTGATGAAGTTGGATAAGGATGTTGGGTAGGACATACATACCAAGTTGCTTCTGAATTAACATATCAATAGTTGTTTGTGGTGGGGTTTGTACTCTTTGTTAGACATGCGATTTTTCGTATTTTCTGAAGTATTTTTTAAGATAGTGATGCATTATATTGTTGCAAGATTCTTTTCCATTTCGTTTTTTGTGTGGTGGAACGAGGCTAGGAAGGAGGTACCAGCATTTGATATTTATCGACCGACTAATTTTTTTGTTTAATTTGGATCTTTCGATATCTGTGTGGGGGAGGGAGAGTGACAGATTTTCTATATA
This sequence comes from Saposhnikovia divaricata, assembly GCA_036435485.1. NCBI lineage: Eukaryota > Viridiplantae > Streptophyta > Magnoliopsida > Apiales > Apiaceae > Saposhnikovia > Saposhnikovia divaricata. The sequence continues at coordinate 68,291,691 of CM071598.1, forward strand.
TTGAGCAAGTTGTTTAGTCTAATAATAGAAGTGGGTTGACGTTTTCTTATTATGGTGGTTATTCCAGAATAAGGACTAAGCGAGTTGAGAAAGTCTTGCTATAAGGAAAAGATGTCAAAGAATCAGCAAAAATCGTTTCTAACTGTTGCACCCTTTGAATGTGCCTGGCGGGATGATTTGAGGTTCAGGGAAGCTGGAAGGGGATGCGTGTCATTTGAAGCTTTTGCCCTCAATGATGTCACAGTTGTTTTTCGTGAGCATGTTGGCAGCCAGCAATACCATTATAAAAGAGACAACAGTCCACACTATACTGTGATTATTGGTAGCCATAAGAACCGTAGACTGAAAATTGAAGCTGATGGAAAAACAGTTGTTGATGAAGCAGGGGGCGGACTATATTGCTCTACAGCATTTCAGAGTTACTGGATTAGTTTCTACGATGGGTTGATTAGCATTGGCAAGGGAAGGTACCCCTTTCAGAATCTTGCTTTCCAGTGGCTTGACACAAACCCCAATTGTACTGTGCAGTATGTTGGGCTTAGTAGCTGGGATAAACATGTTGGATATCGAAACGTTAATGTAATGCCACTAACACAGAACCACATATCCTTGTGGAAGCACGTAAACTGCGGTATATATGAAGAAGAGTGTGAAAGTGAAGGTGAAGATGGAACAGAAGATAGAAGGTGGTGTCGTGAAACTTGGGGCCTAGAAAATTTTCTTGAGAGTTGGGAGCTATCTGATATGTTCTTCCTTGTTGGCAACGAGGAAAGAGCAATTCCTGCTCATAAGGTTATATTGGCAGCATCTGGTAATTTTGGTTTAAGTATGTCTACCAAAGACATTATTCAACTTAAGGATGTAACGTATTCAGAGCTGCATTCCTTTCTTCAATTCATCTACACAGGCAGAACATGGGTAAAATTTCTCCTCCAGTCTACTTGGTTGCATCTTACTTTCGTTTATGTTTGTTGGTTTCGATACGCTCAAGTTTCTGAAATTTGTATTATACTTGCTTTTGCTATAATTGCAAGAGAACTACTTACCGTTGTTGTTATCTTCTTACAAGAGAGGATAACAAATAAAGAATATGTAGGTTCAAACACTACATTTTAAAGAGATTACTTCAGGGGAAGATGATATTCTCATTCTCCTTAGAATACTTTTTTTTTTTCTTTTGGATAAGTATTATTTTAAGCTTTAAGAAAGTATTAAGACTTTCAATTCACACAAGTTTTATTTCCTCATGTCTAATATAGGTTCCAATGTCACAACTGAGCTCTTTAAGGACCCTAAGCTTGCATTTTGAAGTGAGTTCATTGGCAAAGAAGTGTGATGAATTCATTGAGCGTTTCAAGGTCAATAAAAAGTTGTTTGACTCAGCCAAGAGCATAGAAATATTATATCCAAGCTCTCGTCCCCACTGCGGGGACTCCTTTCCTTCCGGGGTACCTGTAGATATTAATAAGCTTAAAAGTTTTTATGTAACTGGTGAATACAGTGATGTGGAAATTCATATTGAAGGTTATGATTCCTTTTTCCGGTCACATAAACTGCTACTCAGTTTATGGAGTGTCCCGTTCACAAAGGTTAGCCAGATTGATACTTCTTTTTTCCCAGTTGTCTACTACCTATTTACATCCATCTGCAAGTTTGAGAACACAATTGTTATATCCCTTTATCTGAAGTACTCAACATTTCAAAATCCTACAAAGTTTAACTGTTTTAGAATCGTTTGTTTACTAGGGCACACTGAAATGCACAGACTTAAAATATGTTCCAATAGCTCCTTTGTTGAACATGGTTGTTGCATTGTCATGATCGTTAACTGCTTTTTTTCTTTGAAATTAGACATCAGTTAGTACACATGGTTTAGTAATTAATTAATGAGATGAACCATAGCTTGAAATCGTTGGCATGAAAACTCTAGGTTGGAAGACCTGAATATGCCTTTCGAATTAATTGTTATGTACTCTCTAGTGGAATTATAACATACACAGTCATAAATGTGATATAGTTAATAAATTTGTTTAAGTCCATGAAATTTTTGGTTTGGTGGGGTTCCTCTGTAGAAGATTTCACATACGTTGTATATTACTTGAAATTTTAAACATGTTTATGATGGTCAGAATATTTATCACAATAATGATTTGGCAGATGTTTACCAATGGAATGAGTGAAAGCATGTCAACAGAGGTTTGCTTGAAAGATGTCTCACTTGAAGCATTCAAGATTATGCTTGAATATATTTACAGCGGCGAATTGGATAAGGAAAACATTATGGATATAGGTATCTTGCTTCTGCAGCTACTTCTATTAGCAGATCAATTTGGGGTTTCTGCCCTGCATCAGGAGTGCTGCAAAATGCTGTTGGAATGCTTATCGGAGGTAGTTTAGTAATTCTTTTGTTGTCTTATGATTTAATATACATAAATTGATGTTGGAAGTGTTTTTGTATTCCATGTCTCTTTTTTGTGCACTTCATTGTTCTGAATCGCTACTTGTTGAGAAGATATAAAAGGACGGAGACATATTGGGTTACTGGTTTGAACAAAGAAGAAAAATCATTTAAAACCGATGAAACATTAGATATTGATACCTCTTATCTACATATCAAATGCAGGGATGAAGTCTCTTTGAAGAAGCTCAATCACCAAGTTTTTCTAATATGCACAAGTTTAAATGGAAGACGAAGCAAACAGTTATGGCAAAGTAATAGGGTTGATCCTGTAGCTAACTGCTGAACTTTGTTGCAGGATTTGGTCTGCCCAATCCTTCAGGTGATTTCATCGATTACATCATGTAAACTTATTGAAGAAACATGCGAGAGAAAATTTGCAATGAACTTTGACTACTGTACAACTGCAAGTACTGACTTTGTCTTGCTAGACGAGCAAACTTTTACCAATATTCTTCAGGTGGGTTCTTATTTTCCAAATGTGTAGTAGACCCTAGTGTGACTGTTTCTGCATTACCTCATCATCCCTCTTAGAGAACATAGTGCAGAATAGCTGATTCATTTCATAGTAACAACAATATTTTAAAACTCTTAAAACTAATATCACAAATCAAGAAATGTTGATATGATATAGTACATACTTGGTCTTTCTAAGGTGCTTATCTAGTGCTAGAAGTACACTACAAAATATTGAGCCAAATTAGTGGAGTTTTTTTTGTAGTATATTTAATCTGTAGGCCATTGACTACACCTGTCTAATGTACTAATTTGAATATCAAGGTGTTTAACAACTATAGTAGGCAGCAGATCTATAGATATATGATGTATTCTCCTTCTAATTGGAACTCTTTACTCCTCTGAGGTGCATATCAAGGAATGTCTTGTAATTAAGCATTGGTTTTGCAGCATACTGATTTGACAGTTACATCAGAAGAGAGAGTTCTCAATGCGATTCTATTGTGGTGTTCAAGGGCAGAGGAATTGCATGGCTGGGAGTTAGTAGAGAAAAAGATATTCAATTCTTCACCTGAAATTCTATTTGCTGACAGACTTCAGTCATTTAATAGCTTCTTACCTCTCGTGCGTTTCCCATTACTTCCACATGCCTTGCTTAAGAAGGTAGGGATTTTTAATGAAGATTTTCCAGCTTGTTTTTTAATATGCCTGTTCTTGAAGTCGATAATAATTTTTTGTCCTGGTATTGTAGCTCGAGTGGAGTACGCTTAGCAAACAGATTACTGCTTTAAAGTATCTAGTAAGCATAATCCGTGTTAAATTTGGTTTTGTGACATGCTCTAATTTTAAAATCACCTTATGATTTGTTAATTTATACTTCCTTGGATGATGAAACAGGTTAAAGAGGCCATTGACTTCTTAGAACTTGGGCTGGTCAACCCTGGACAAGATCAAAAGTAAGTCTATGGTAATAGTGCTGATCTATCGTGTATTCTCATTCTGGTTTTTATTTCTTGTTTTACATAATACTTATTTCATATATTTTACATAGGCATATATCAAATTTTACGTAAAACGAAAATTGGCAAGTTAAGTGTGGTTGCACATAGATTATGTGTTTAGAGTATTAACTAAAACTGTAGAGTAGATTAATTTGATCCTTCCACGTGGACTTATTAATTGTTGTCCCCTAATTTTCATAGTGATAAGTGGTATAGTAAAAATGCCCAGAAGACAGTTGTTGCAGCTGACATTCGTGTTATAGCATATTGCAACGTCGTCTGATTCCAGGGCACATGTATCATGTATGTCCACCCGATTTATAATAGAGTCCAGCTAGGTTATGTTAGGAGAGTGATGATTCCACAAACAACAAGTCCAATAAATAAGTATTACTTCTTCTGTACTATATGCACCAGATGTTTTAGTTCTAGATGCCCGTGTTGCTGGGAACCTCCTAAGTTTAACCTGCACTTAGTTTGGTTACTTTTCTTGGTTCTTTGATGCAGTGTGTTCACTTGTATGAGACAGAATGAGGGAAAATTGAATGAACTTTGAACTATTTTTTTGACATATATGCACATATATTTTGTGCCTTCATTCATTCCCTATCCACACATACAGTATTTCATACGAAAATGGTCATTTATGGGAATTTAAACACCTAAACACCATGCCTCCACAGACTCGGACCCTCAACCTCGTCTTACCAAGTGGAGAGGGTATATACTAGGCTATAAAACCAAGGGATTCCACAACATTATATTAAGGTCTAATCCTTGTGATTTCAAAGTGAATGGTCATTCCTTTCTTCCACCATGTCATACATAAAGATTATCATAAGTAATTTGCACCCTTCTCATTTTTTCATTAACTCCTACATCCTTCTCTTTCTTTTATAGATTTCCTTGACAATTTCCATTCTATTCTTACCTTTATCCAGTTCCATCCAAGTGAACAAAATACGTCAGTGAAAACTTATGTATCATTTTAATCCCTCACATATGGATTTACTGATATTTTATGTGTTTGAGTCAGGTGTTGTGTCTTTATGATTACAGTATTTTTTTGCTAGCTCTGCTTAGGAACACTTGCAATCTCTGTTTTGTATTGTCCTTGACTTCAATAGAAATTGAAATGTGATTCGGGGTCATGTAGAGTATATGATCTTTTTGTAAAGAATAATTAGAATTTTCTGTAAATATGTTTAGGTTTCAACATAGAAGATCTAGTTTTAGAGAGCTCCAGTACATATGTGATGGAGATAGCAATGGTGTTCTGTACTTTGCTGGCACATCTTACGGGGCACATCAGTGGGTAAATCCTGTTCTAGCCAAGGTAGGGTCCTCAACCCACTCTTCTGCTCTCTTATATTCCATTATAGAATCATTTAATTATTTGGTCAATATTCATTTTTTTTAATTCAAATTGTAAATTCAGAGAATTACAGTGGCCGCCAGCACTCCTGTTTCAAGATATACTGATCCAAAGGTTTTGGTATCACGGACATACCAGGTAAAACATACAATGGATTAACTTAATGCTGTGATTTCTCTCTCTGAACTGTTCGGGATCATATTACATGCACTGTTATGCATCAGGGAACATCTTTTGCTGGGCCTTTGATTGAGGATGGAAAAGTCAGTTCCTGGTGGATGGTTGACATTGGAAATGAACACCAGGTACAACTTTTTAGCTAATTGAGTGGACAAAAACGTATTGAGTGTGACTTACCAATATTAATGTGTTGAATCTTTACAAACGAATTATGATTTTTATCCTCAATTAGTGTGAAAAATTATAATTTTAATTTCTTATATTGGAAGTACGGGTCTGATTTTTTGGAGATCATGCCTACGAAAATTACTTTTAATTAGTGATGTTATGGTTTTTTGTTTATCATTTTTCCTCACTCTTGTTTCTTTCTCACTGTAGTTAGATGCAAGTCTGATCTAGAAAGTTAAAAAAGTAAATTATTAGTTAGACAGGTGCTCATATGAGAACCCCTACTATTGTGAGATATGAGATCTAATCTCATCTCTTCATTTTAATCTAATCTAATGGTCCCGTTAGGAACACCCACACTAATAACCTACACCCTCACACACACTAACCCCACCTATTGATGATGTCATCATGATGTTATAAATATTTTTTTTTAAAAAGAAAATTTTTTGAAAAAAATTCTGGGGAAAAAAATTCTGACGTCATGCTGGTGATTTTTTACAAAATCTGGTGATTTTTGTTGAATTATGGTGATTTTTTACGAAATCTGGTGATTTTTTGTGATAATCACGAGGAAAAAAAACCAGAATTCAACAAAAATCACCGGATTTTGTAAAAAATCACCATTATGATGTCAGCATGATGTCAGAATTTTTTACCAATTTTTTTTTCAAAATTTTTTTCCCCCAATTTTTTTTAAAAAAAATTTATTTATTACATCATCATGACATCGGTTCTCATAGTTCTCATAATTAGAAGGTTCTCATTGGAGCAAGACTCTTAGTTATGTCCATTTGGACTGGTACCAACTTGGAAACTAATGTCTAGAATAGTGTTGTGTTTGGTTGGGATGAATGAAATTGGAGAGAATGTAATGAATTTTGAACTATAATTTGGGGTAAATGGTCGAGATTTTCATTATTTCTCCATTCCATTCCTAACAACCTAAACTAGATTGCAAACCTCCCAATTTGTGAAGGAGTGCTCTATTCCCCACCATACCTATTTTCATCCCTATTCTTATCGTAACAAATTTGCGCCCACTCATTTTTTTTTTTCAAATCTTCCCTTCAACATCCATTGTATCCCTTATATTTCATTCCATTCCATTCGTTTCCTTTCAATTCCATTCCCCCAAACCAAACACAACTAGCAGATTTGTGGGAGAGTAATTTTTGTAACTTGTTATTGTGTCAGACCAAAGCTATCTTTTAGTACTTTCTCTAAAAAAAAAAAAAGAAAACCAAACCAATGGTAAGTTCACGGGAAAAATAGTTCGCGACCCTAAACATATTTTGTTTTTCCAAGTGAAACATATTAAATATTATTCCTTTCTTGAATTTAATATAGCTGTGATCACTTCCGATGGGATTGCAAATCCTTTTGCTACATAAATGCTTTATCTATGGTAGCTGGATATTGAACTGAAATTACGCATGGAACACTGCAGATAGTTTAGTTTATTTCAGTTGGATTGATGTCTCTTGTGGCTTTTTTCCACAAGAAAGAGTTTTAGACCTGAGTTTTAAATCTACTGACTTCTTGCATAAAGTTTTAATCAACCAAGAAAAATTGTGATTTGTCAAGTATTTGATCAAGAAAGAAACATAGGTGAATAGGCCAGATTGTTTTTTTTTATTTATTTATTGTGCTTGCTATGAGCAATCTATTTATAATTACTTATATTTGGTGGAGAAAATTATCTATGATTTCGAAAGACAAGATTTGGAAATTGGAATGCTTGGGGTTTGCGTGTTGTTCCCACTGTACCTATTTCAGTAACTTTCCCCCCCTTTGTCCCAATTTAAGATATGCTTGTCGGTTCATGCAGCTCATTTGCAACTATTACACTTTGAGACAGGATGGTTCGAGGGCCTTCTTAAGGAGCTGGAATTTTCAGGTAAAATCATCTCATTATTTACTCACTGGGGTTGGACATACTACTGCCAGTCTTCACGAGCAAATTAACAGTTAGAAATGTTGAAACCTTTATCAGGGATCTGCTGATGGGAAGAACTGGACTAACTTGAGAGTGCACGAGAATGATCAAACTATCTGCAAGCCTGGTCAGTTTGCTTCATGGCCTGTTACCGGCTCCAATTCCCTCCTTCCATTCAGATTTTTCAGGGTTTGTTTAACAGCACCCACCAGTGATGAAACCAACCAGTGGTCACTTTGTACCTGCTTTTTGGAACTCTATGGCTATTTTCGCTGATTGTAAGTGTATTAATTTTTGGATAAGCTGCTTTTAGTTACATTACTGTTCATCCTTCAAGCTTAGCTGCTTTCAGTTACCTTGCAGTTCGCATGCTTTGTCATAGTGTATTTCGATGTTACATAATTTGGTTACTCTATATGAAATACCACACTACAGAAAGAAACAGATGTAATCAAGACTGTGTTGGCAGCTGTTTTTTTTTTTTCGGTTGCTAATTATTGGCTACTTGCGTGTTTTCTAAAAGGCAGTACTAGAGAATTAGTTAAGAAAATGTTTAGCATTGTTGTAATAGATTTTTATGTTGTCGTTTTGTCAGTTGAAGTTTATATTCGTCCTTGTAATCAGCATACCTACAAATACAGATGCTTCTAATAATTGCTCTGCTTCTTCAGCTACTCCCACCATAGTACCAAACCAGTGCAGGAACATAAGGGTCAAATCTGCTTCTTCAGGTATTCCCACCAAAGTACCAAACCAGTGCACGGGGACAGACGGGTCAAAACTGGGCAGTGGAATTTTAAATTTGCAAAATGAGAGTACCCTGAGAGTACCCACGAGTACAGATGTCCGCAGGCTAGATAAGAAACTTGGATAATTCCATACGAATCTTGAAAAGGATCATTACAATATGCATTCAAATTCATTCAATCTGTTTACCATTGTCACGAGCAAGTCTAAAAGAAGTAGCAACTTCTATGACTTTTTGGAACAATTAGGGACTCATGGGAGTTGCTCTCTCGATCCAACTAAACCTAAAAATTGAAAATTGCAGGGAGAGGGGGCTGCGGAACTCGTATGTTTGTTACTCAATCAGAGAACTAAATCAATGCCAATCTGTGGTATTTCAAAGCCCAAAGAGACAATAACATAAGAAATGTCACTCGGTTTACAGCAAAGGCAATGTAGGATATCTGAATCAATGCAACAAATATCACATACGAAGTAGTGAAAAATATTATTATGCTGTCATTAGAGATATGGGTTTTATATTAAAGTGGCCACTCCGTTCGTCAAAAAGTATCACTTAACCCACCGTTCTCATTGGGGTCTCATTTAAATCAATAAACTAAGAAAACATATCATTTGCCCCCCCTTGTATATCACTTAGACCACCATAAATTGTATTATTTTTTTGAATGCAGGGGGGCAAATGATATATTTTCTTAGTTTAGTGGTTTAAATGAGACCCCGATGAGAACGGTGAGTTAATTGATAGTTTTTGACGAACGGAGTGACCACTTTGATATAAAACCCTTAGAGATATTTAAAATCTTCATATCCACCAATTAAATACACGGTCATTGCTAAACACCAATTCTCAGATCACAAAATTAGGAATACATAATTACTGCATTGAAGCTTTGTTCAAGTGAGTGGTGTATAGACCGAATTACTCAAATAGCTGCATTGAAGCTTTGTTCAAGTGAGTGGTGTATAGACCTTCAGTTAAGTCGTATAGTTATCTCTGTAATGGGAGTGTGCGGCCCCTGCCAGGACGAGCTCCACGGCCAGCTGCCTGACCCTGCATAGGTAAAAAAAGATTCATTATCCAGATTGTCACTTTAATGATGTCTTGCAAACACGATCCCTTGAAACAAATATAACGCAAGAGATCCAAGGATGCCCCCTCCCCCAAAAAACACACACCATCTTCATATATGTAAAGAATACAACCAAAAGTGTCACTTACCATAGCTCGTGTTGCAACCGCGCGGCCTCGACCAAAATTAATGGATGATCCCTTACCCTGTTATAAATGAGAGATAATGCATTACAAATTGTAAGCAACAGTAATAAAAAATAAATAAAACAGAACACGGCAAAGATACCTTAATTTTCTCTAATTTTTTGAACACCAGAGAATACTTAAATGTATCGGGGATCACCATTAACCTGACAAGATTTCACCTCACAGTCAAAATTTATAGAAAAAACGCTATCATAGTGAAAGAGAATAAACAATTTGAAATAGCTCACTTACCGGATTTTACTACCTCTGATAAATATATATGTTCAAGTTTTGATACCTGCCCGCCCTGCAATTTTGGACCAGTACAAGTTAATTAGCAGAATTGAGATAAATTATGGTTAAATGAAGCTGATTATAACTTCAGTCAATACATAAGTATGCCTGTGAGAGAGTACATAATTATTAAAACATTAAAGGTGTACCTTATTTAGCGAGGGTTTAATAAAAGCTGAAAACAAACATCGAACGAAAAATCATAAGTAATCTGTAAACAGAAAAAACGTAATTCCTCAAGTAAACAGAATATATATATATATATAGGGTTGCGTTCTAGTAAGTTGTGAGAACACGTGACAACAATCGTTCAAACATGTTAACATCATTATCTATGTACTATCTAAAAATAGAACGATTGTTTTCGTTTGAACGCGAAACATATCATTTAGTGTGTGTGCGCGCGCATATATATATAAAAATAAGGACGGAAGCTAGGGTAGGGTGTAATAAGAAGGTACGTACCCTTGCAGTGAAAGTAACGTTTTCGAGAACGCAATTCCAATTGTTTTCAGAATGAGTCATGGTGCCTCTGTAAAGCTCTCCAGTTTTCAGTTCTACGGTGACAACGTACTCAACTGCTTCGTGTAATAGCTTCACCGGTATTCCCACGCCCATGATCTATCTCCTTTCTCTAAAACCCTAGTAAATAAATACTTTAAATCGTAGCCTCTTACGTTTCGGATTGATCTATTTTATATAGGCCATTGTGCCCGATACGAAGCTAGTGATGCACAAAAAGACTGTCGGGCCGGGCTTTAACCGGACCCTAAAAAGCCGGGCTTTATCCTTGTAAAACCGGGTCGGGCTTTTCTGAAAACCAGGCCGGGCCGGGCTTTTCTGAAAACCAGGCCGGGCCGGGCTATTAGGAAAATATCAGGCCTGTTTTCAGCCCGCGGGCCGGGCTTTATCCGGGCCCGGATTCAAATTTTTTTTTTTTGCTAATTAAATTAAATTTCTAATTAAATGATTAGAAATGATTTGAAAAAATTTCTCGACGATTCAGCCGTACGGATGTCAAGATATATCTAATTAAATGATATTCCCAAATTTTCAAAAAATAAAAAATTAATTTAGTTGAAGATCTTAATAAAACAATACTATATTGTCTAGTACTCGTAACTAGTGCTTCATCCCATATTATTGTTTCTATATTTTTAAAAATATTTCTCGACGATCCAACCGTACGGATGTCAAGATATATCTTTTTTTTTGAAATCCGAAAGATATATTAGAGCAAATCATTTTCGGCTAATACAATAAGGCTTCGAGGGAACGGACTAAGCCAAACACGCTCGTCACTTCCCCTCGTATCACAGCGAGCTACTGTATGAGCTAAAACATTACCAGCTCTTTTTACATGGGAAATTGCGAAACTAATAAAGTTTACTGCCATCTTACATATATCATCATATATTAGATAAATGGGAGAAAGACCATAACTCCTATTCTTCACTTCTTTCACCAGCTCCAAATTATCACTCTCTAGCATCACTCTGTCAAACCCCAACCTGTGAGCAGTTTTCAGACCAAATAGTGCAGCGTTGGCTTCAGCAATTGCTACATCCCACCCCTCATTATACTGTTTGACTGCAGCTCCAAGTAACCTCCCTGTATCATCTCTGCAAACAGCCCCCAGACCCCCTTTACTCCCCTCCTTCACATGAGCATCACAGTTAACTTTTATCCATCCGGCAGGAGGTCTATTCCATGAAGAATTGTTTACCGTTTGACTGGGATTAGGAGTAGAGAATACTCTTTTGGCATAAGCCCTGTAGTCCTTCACCAGTTTTGAGAAGCCTAGAGCTACCACCGCTGGGTTAACAGCCTCTTGATCATACACTGATATGTTCCTGCATCTCCAAGCTGCCCACATCAATGCAGCAATATCCCCAAGCATCCTTTTGTTTACTCTCTTTATGAGCCAGGACAGGCGGATATTGAAGGATTCTGATGGGGCTTCCTGCATTAATCTGGCATAGTCACTGTGAATCCATATACTTTTCGATGCCACACATTCGAATAGGGAGTGCATAACAGATTCTACCCTACTGTTGCAGATTGGGCATGAGGTATCATTAACAATGTGTCTATGGAATAGTCTCTCTTTAACTGCTAGGTTCCCATTAGCTGCCCTCCAAAGGAAATGACGAAGTTTTGGAGGGCCATCAACACTCCAAATCGAATTCCACAGGGTCTGTTCTGGACTCCCCTCGGCAACCACTCCTCTTTGGCACAACCAATACGCTGATTTTACTGTAAATACCCCATTCTTTGAAGGCCACCAAAACAACGAATCTTGGGGGAACTGATTTGAGAGAGGGATTTGGATAACCAGGGCTTGAATATCTGCTGTGAAGGTATTTTTCACAGCATCAATGTCCCAGTAGCCGTTCTCAAAATCGATTAAGTCCGACACTCGTAAGTCCAGGTTGCTATCGCTTGAAGGGTTTAACACCGTTGACGATTTGCCTGGGAGCCATGCATCAGTCCATACTTTAATATTTAGGCCATTACCCACCCTCCATTTAAGTCCCTCTAGAAGTATAGATTTTGCCCCCCATAAGCTTCTCCAAGAGTAACTAGGATCAAATCCTCTGCTCGCTTGAAGGACTCCACTATGCTTGAAATACTTTGCCTTCAGAACTGAATGAATCAGTGTACCTGGGTTATGGTGGAGGCGCCAACATTGTTTTGCTAGGATGGCTTGATTAAAACTCTTTAAGTCCCTGTAGCTTAGGCCTCCCATGCTTTTGGGTCTGCAAATTCTGTCCCACCTCTGCCAATGCATTTTCCTTTTAGTTCCATCCGAGCCCCACCAGAATCTAGCCATCATAGCGTGAATTTCATCTATTAGACTATCTGGGAGCTTGAACATACTCATCATATATGTAGGAATAGCTTGGACCACTGCCTTAATCAAAGTTTCTCTTCCTGGATTGGATAACAGCTTTTCTTTCCACCCTTGTATCTTCTTCCATATTCTTTCTTTGAGGCACGCAAAGATTGCTTTTTTCGATCTTCCTATGATAGTTGGTAGCCCCAGGTATTTTTCATGCCTGTTCACTTCCCTAACTCCGAGAGTGGCAGTGATTTGCAGCTTGCGTTCTGATTCGACCTTTTTGCTAAAGAAAATTTCAGTCTTGCTAAGATTGACTTTTTGGCCCGAGGCTCTTTCATATTTGCTGATGATTTCAGCTATAACCGAGCACTCTTGCAAGTTTGCTTTAGCGAAAATGATACTATCATCCGCAAAGAATAGGTGGGACACCCTTGGAGCTCCTCGACAAATCTTCGCACCATGAATGAGGTTCCCATTTGCAGCTTTAGACAGTAAAGTAGAGAAAGCTTCCGCACAGAAGAGGAATAGATATGGAGATATAGGGTCGCCTTGGCGAAGCCCCCTGGCCGGCCTGATCGGATTTGAGATTTTTCCATTTATTTTAAAAGCTAAGGACACACTTGTTAAACAGCTCATGATACGGTTAACCCACGTTTCTGCGAAACCCATGCTAATCATAACACTTTCTAGGAACGGCCATTCAACTCTGTCGTAGGCTTTGCTCATATCCAGTTTTAAAGCAATTGAGCCATCCTTTCCTTCTCCCCCCCGTTTCATAGCGTGAAATACTTCGAAAGCCAGCATAGCGTTATCTGTTATTAACCGCTTTGGCACAAAAGCACTCTGGTTTAATGATATAATGTCACCTAAGAAAGGCTTCATTCTGTTCGCCAGGGTCTTCGAAATTATTTTGTAAATCACATTGCAGCAGCTTATTGGCCTAAATTCTCCAATACCCTTCGGCTCCTTACATTTCGGAATCAAAACCACACAAGTTTTATTTACCTCTGATATATCAATGACCCCGTTCCACCAATTCTGCACAAACGTTACAATGTCGTTACCAACAACATTCCAATACTTTTGGAAAAACAGGGCATGCATCCCGTCAGGCCCCGGAGCCTTGTTTGGGTGCATTTGGAAAAGGGCCTCCCGAATTTCCCCGCTATTCGGCATCTTCTCAAGGGATATATTCATCTCTTCGGACACCACCCTCTTAACTCCTGCCATTGCTTCTTCCAATTCCGACGGGCAACTTGTGTCGAATAAGTCTCGAAAGTACACTGAAATTATACTTTCCAAATCATTCCGATTAGTTTTCCATATCCCAGCCTCGTCAAAAAGGCCCTTGATATTATTTCTGGCCTTCCGTTGGCTTGCTTTATGGTGGAAATATTTTGTGTTTTGGTCCCCATCTCTGAGTTCCTTCGCTCTTGCTCTAATGCACCAATACGACTCTTCTTGCATGTGGAGGTCATCCAATTCCTTGACGACAATTTCACATCTCTCTAACGTTCTAATGTCCATTGGCCCCTTTTGGAGTTTACGAAGATTTTCTTCAGCTTTTTTAATTCTCTTCCTGGCAGCCCCAAAGGTTGTTTCTGCCCATCTGAGCAAATTTTCAGCACACATCGCTATCTTTGTTTGCACATCTTCCCCACTACTCGACCTCCAGGCCTCCTCCACTACCTTATCACATTCGGAATTCGATAACCATAATGGTTCGAATTTGAACTGCCTGAATCCGTACTCCCTACCAGGTTCATAAGTAGTTAGCATAATGGGAGCATGGTCTGAACGGTAAATGGGGAAATGCTGAACATCATGATCCGGGAAACTCTCACACCACTTGTCATCTGCTAGGAACCTGTCCAGCCTTTCTCTAACACAGGTTGTTGGGCTTATGCCCCTTTTCCAAGTAAAACTGTTGCCTCTATACCCAAGATCCCTCAGAGCACAATCGTCGATTGCATTACGGAAAGCATCCATACACCTTTCACTTCTATTAGAGCCTCCCTCTTTCTCTGCTAACCTAGTAATTTCATTGAAATCTCCAAACATCAAGCAAGCCTCTTCCCACCCTTCTCTCATCTTTCGCATCAGGTCCCATGACAGGTGTTTATTTGATTGGTCTGCCCAGCCATAGAAGCCCACTGCCCTCCACCTCGGAGTATTACCCACCTCCGACACATCCACGGCAAAGTGGTGAGCCGAATAAGACACCGTAGCTAAAGACATCTCCCTCCACCAAAACCCTATACCTCCCGAGTTCCCATTACTGCTACAACACACACCTTCACTAAAACCACATCTGTTACGAATTTTTTCTAAAGCCTTAGAATCGATCATAGTTTCCATTAAGAATACCAAATTTGGCCGCTCTCTCAAACACCAGTCTCGGAGAGCAATAACTGTCCTAGGGTTGCCAAGCCCTTGGCAGTTCCAGCTTAAGATTTTCATTGCTGTTCACGAGCCAGGTCCATGCCACGGCTCGCTACTTTGATATAACAGTCACCTGTAGAATTGTCCCCCATCCTAGACCTTTTTTCTCCTTCCCACATAACAATGTCTATCTCTTCCCCTCTCTCTGTCTCGTCTTCCTTAGATGAATCCTTTAGCTTAGACCTTGAGTTTCTTTTTTTCGAGTCCGTACTGTGGGTGTTGAGAAGTTCTGCGTCTCCTCCCTCCGCTTTTGACTGAGATTTATCCTTCACTGTTCTTTTCCACTTTGAGCTTTTACTTTCCTCCGAGTTGCAATTCCTGCCCGCCATGCTAGTAAGGGGTGTGGACACCACAAATTCCTTTGGGCGGAGACTTTCATTCTTAGCACTCGATTTCAACGGTATAAGATCCACCCCCTTGGTGGGTTGGTTTAAATTCAACACCCCCTCTTCCTGCCCCATTCCTAACTGTTCTTTCCCCGTTAATTGTTCCATCACTTGCCCCTTCTTCTCTATGAAGTTCCCCATTTCTTGATTCTCTTTCAATTCTTTCTCCTCTATTCCCTCTACCCCCTCCGGAAATATCCTACCACCTTCTCCTTCAAAGTTCTGAATACATTGTTTTCCCCCCTTCTTAACAGCACTATCCCTCCCCACCACTGAGTCTGCCACTATACCATTTCCAGGCCTGTTGTCATCTTTCTTCCCACTTTCATTGCTTCCAAATAGAGCCCGTTTTGACGCCTTGAAAGTTGCCATTTCATCCTTTTCTTTTGTGCGCCCTTTCCGTGGAGTTGCCTTGAGCCACAGCCCCCATTCCAACCCTTTTGATTTCTTTTCCTCCTCCACATTCAGGCAATCCCTTTCAGAGTGTCCCATAATTCCACAAGCAAAACAGAAGAACGGAAGCCGTTCATATGAAAAATCCACCGTAACTATTCTTCCGTTCCTGTCTTTGAATTTCTTATTTGTTCGCAGAGGTTTGGTTACATCCATCATTATTTTAACCCTCCTGTACCTCTCCAACCCCATAAAATCTTCCTCAATTTCTATAATATCCCCCATCCCTAAGGTTAAAGCTTTAACATGGTTATCAGATCTACAATTAAAAGGGAGTTTGAGAATTCTTACCCAGAAGGGGGATTTGTTGAGTATCACTTTGTCTGGCAGTTCATCACCGTTAATCTCCTTCAAGATTATTAGGATGTTATCAAAACACCACGGACGCCCTTTTAGATATATCTAATTAAATGATATTCCCAAATTTTCAAAAAATAAAAAATTAATTTGGTTGAAGATCTTAATAGAACACTACTATATTGTCTAGTACTCGTAACTAGTCCTTCATCCCAGATTATTGTTTCTATATTTTTAAAAATATTTCTCGACGATCCAACCGTACGGATGTCAAGATATATCTAATTAAATGATATTCCCAAATTTTCAAAAAATAAAAAATTAATTTGGTCGAAGATCTTAATAGAACACTACTATATTGTCTAGTACTCGTAACCAGTGATTCATCCCAAATTATTGTTTCTATATTTTTAAAAATATTTCCCGACGATCCAACCGTACGGATGTCAAGATATATCCGGGCTTTATCCGGGCTTCGGGCCGGGCTTTATCCGGGATTCGGGCCTGGCTTTATCCTGGCCGGGCTTTATCCGGGCTTCGGACCGGGCTTTATCCGGGCTTTATCCGGGCTTTTTAAAAGCCCGGACTTTTAACCGGACTTTTCGAGCTTCGGGCCGGGCCGGGCTTCGTGAAAAATAGAGGGCCCGTTTTAGGCCTCCGGGCCGAACCGGGCCGGGCTTTTCAGGGTTTTTTGGGGTCGGATCGGGCCGGGGTTCGGGCTTCAGGCTTTTTGAACATATCTCTGTACGAAGCCCAGTTGTGTTTGGGCAGTCCGGAAATTCAGAGAATTAAGTAAAATTTAGCATTAGTTTATTTTTCTGTTAATAAGGATTAAAAGGTCATAATACACTACTATTATTCTTTGCTTCTTTAACATGCAACAGTAATAAATCAGAGGGCACGAAAGGCATCAAATCATATTCTGTTTGTCCCCGACCCCTTTTGACTCAAACTTTGCAGCAGCTAAAATACCAAAAGCACACCCATTTAAAATGATAATTTTTTTTGGTCGACGTAATAAATATTAATTAAATAAAATATAGCTTATCCATTCCCTTAAAAAGAAGGGAAATGTAGCTAATTTATCCCTTCAAAGTATAATTATCACACTTCTCAAAGTACATAAACAATGTGACAATCACAAGAGCTGATGTAGACGAAGGAGACACAGAGAGAGTACTGCCCTAAAAATGTACGGATCCTGGGCTATTCTTCCGAAACCTGCATTTGGGTCTTTAACACCCTTCTCAACGCAACTACATTCTTCAAAGGTATAACCGTCTTTCATTCAATTCTTTGTTTTCTTACTCCCTGTTTATGTACTCTGATTTGTTCACTATGTGTGCATTAACTTTTACTAGTATAATGTTACGTTATATTGTAGTTTAACATATGTTAGTTCTTTTTCATTCCATAGTTTCGTAATTTGTTAGGAATGACTAGATGCGACTATGCAAGTGTGTGACATGCATTAGGCATTTAGTTCATCGATGATGATAAACTTGCAAAAATTATAAACCCCTCTTCTTTATCAGGTATTGCCTTATAGGTGATGTTGGCCTCTTAATATACATTAATCTAAAACAAGCCAAATATGTTGATCGGCGATGAATAACTTTCATCATAATTGTTGAAAGAAACAATAGTGACATAGAATGTCTTGGTAAACCGTCATTTCATTTGGCAGAAATAATAGAGTCCACGTGATGCATTTTCATGGACATGTGTCGGATTGTTTCAAATTAACTTGATGTCAAGTGTTAGGCTAGTAAAGATCTTGCTCGTTCATGTTCTTGTCCAATGTAATTATGGAAATTTCACACAATCATCTAATCTGAGGCAAAGACTTTTAAGTCACTGAAAAATTCACCTTTTTTTTTTTATGGTTCTGATTTTTTAAAATTATAAACTGAGCTATTGTTTCTACTTCATAGGCCATGACATTCCTTTTCACTTCAAATATCTACACTATGTATAGCTCCCAGCTACTTAACAAAGTAAATCTTATAAAATTCTTCAACAGGGATCCAGGAATAACTGGTCTGTTGCACATCAACAGCCGCGTGGTCTAACATACAGACCTGGAAAATCACTTGAATATCAGCAATTTCATCACTCATCAGGATTCTCAGTATTTGGGAGGGTATAATCTACATTCAACAATCTGCTCAATGTCTTTGATTCTGAACTTGATTGGGACGTTCAGAATTTAACAATAACCCCATGAATCTATGGATAACGAATAGAGGTGCCTTACAGTGAACGCCTAAACTGAATTTCACCAATGCAGACAATTGTAATCCATGTGTGTTATTTTAATAATGTGTTTTATTTTTTGAACGGATTGTTATCACAGTTGAGGTCTTTTAGGGTGTTCTTCTTTAAGTGATTCAAAACCGTCGTACGTCATATCTGATTGACTTATTAAAAACATGATTTGTCATGAAATATTTTTTCTGCATTTGGGTGCATGCTCCATCTCTGAAATTTTTCTGCCTAATTTATACTCGGATATTGCATACCTACTTATCCAGATTCCTCGGCAGGTAGAACAGAGGTCTTGCATCTCAGCTGTTTTAACTGATGAAAACTCTGATATGATGCACATCGAGGAAGACACTGAGACGGTTGGTGTTTTGGATATTGACCCAGGACTGCGACCTCATAAAGATCACTTTGGATATAGAATTAAAAAATATATATCGCAGAAAAAGCTAATTGAAAAATATGAAGGAAGTCTTGAAGATTTTGCACAAGGTATTGTTGGCAAATCAGCACACACAAGGCAGCTTTGTTTTTCTTTTGGACCCGGGAAGCTGAGTGAATTTTTCTTTTACTCACATATACCTTTGAAATTTCTCGAACTAGTTTCTGTTTACTTTTGGTCACAGACTTTGAAACTAAATGCATTCCTGTATATACTCAAGTAGGTCACTTCTGAGTTATGACTGATAAACATTATTGCTCTTGTATTGTAGGTTATTTGAAATTTGGTTTTAACAGAGAAAAAGGTGGCATTGTGTACCGTGAATGGGCTCCTGCTGCCCAGTAAGTCTAGTGTCTTAGAGAATGGGTATCTAGTCTCAGTTACGGACTCACTTTGGAGATGATTTTCCTATGTTTTGCAGAGAAGCACAAATTATTGGTGACTTCAATGGATGGGATGGCTCTAATCACAACATGGAAAAAGATCAGTTTGGTGTTTGGAGTATTACAATTCCTGACTCTGGTGGGAAGGCAGCCATTCCGCATAATTCCAAAGTCAAGTTTCGATTTAAGCATGGTGATGGCGTTTGGGTTGACAGGATCCCAGCTTGGATAAAATATGCTACTGTGGACGCAACCAGGTTTGCTGCACCTTATGACGGTGTGTACTGGGACCCGCCACGTTCAGAGATGTATGCTTTAGGTTTACTGAATCCCATTATTCCCACTTGTTATCTTCTGGAATGCTAGACCTTATCAACATTTGCTGTCTGCAATTGTACAGAGAGCTCTTTACTGAACTGTTGTCTCATTGACCTTGTAGGTATAAGTTTAGATATCCACGTCCTCCAAAATCTTCAGCACCACGAATTTATGAAGCTCATGTTGGGATGAGTGGTTCAGAACCCCGTGTAAGTTCATACAGAGAATTTGCAGATAATATCTTGCCTCGTATTGAGGCAAACAATTATAACACAGTCCAGTTGATGGCTGTGATGGAACATTCATACTATGGTTCCTTTGGATATCACGTCACAAACTTTTTTGCTGTGAGCAGTAGGTCGGGAACCCCTGAAGACCTTAAGTACTTAATAGATAAAGCACATAGCTTAGGTTTAAGGGTACTGATGGATATTGTTCACAGCCATGTAAGCAACAATGTTACCGATAGCCTTAATGGATTCGATGTTGGACAAAGTTCACAAGATTCGTACTTTCACACTGGACATCGTGGTTACCACCAGTTGTGGGATAGCAGACTTTTTAACTATGCCAACTGGGAGGTACTCCGTTTCCTACTATCTAACTTGAGATGGTGGCTGGAGAAGTACAAATTTGATGGCTTTCGATTTGATGGAGTAACGTCAATGTTGTACCATCACCACGGAATCAACATGGAATTCACAGGGGATTATAACGAGTATTTCAGCGGGTCAACAGATGTCGATGCAGTGGTTTACCTGATGCTGGCTAACAATCTGATACACAGCCTCCTACTTGATGCAACTGTGGTCGCGGAAGATGTTTCTGGTGTACCTGGTCTAGGCCGGCCTGTATCTGAGGGAGGAATTGGTTTTGATTATCGTTTGGCGATGGCTATACCTGATAGGTGGATTGATTACCTGAAAAACAAGAAAGATGAAGAGTGGTCTATGGAGGAGATATCCTGGACTTTGACTAATAGGAGATACACGGAGAAGTGTATAGCTTACGCAGAAAGTCATGATCAGGTATACATGCCCCGTCTGTGTCAGATAAAGTTTAAATTCGAACGTTAGCCTCTCATTTGGTCCTTTGTGAAACATCGCAAAGCTGATGGCTGAATTTAGCAAAGAATGTTGAATATATGTATCCAATGGTTATATAATGTCTTCCTCCATCGTTACAATAATTTTTTCTGCTTTGCTGTAAGCTCTCTTTTCCATCCCCGGAACTTAATCATTTTGATTTTTTTCAGCTTTATGTGAGGTAAAGTGCAGAGGTTGGTCATTCTGAAGCGACCTTATGCTTATATATTGTTTTGTGGTGTTTATCATATTATGTGCAGGCAATTGTGGGAGGCAAGACTATTGCTTTTTTACTTATGGACCAAGAAATGTATTCAGGAATGTCCGCTTTAGTAGCTGCTTCTCCAACAATTGATCGTGGCATCGCACTTCACAAGGTGTGTGTTAGCTTCTCTTGTTCATTGCATCAGGCAGACTGATTTGTTATCACATTTGAAATCCATCTTAACTTGCATTAAATTCACCGATCCTAAATTCATTATCAGAGCATCTGCTAAGCTTTCTCATATGTAAGACGCCATCCAATTTTGTCTGCTTTCCTTCACTCCAACTTCTACTTTATTTTGAGGGGCAGGAGACTGGACACTGGGTGTCTACATCTATTATTTTTCTCCTTGTAGTTCTCACTTCTTTAATTTTGACTATGCAGATAATTCACTTTATCACAATGGCTTTAGGAGGGGAGGGCTACCTTAATTTCATGGGAAATGAGGTAAGAAACAGAATGCAACCATGGCTAGCTCTCAGCATAGATCAGGAACTAGATACATAGGCACTCAATATATGTACAAATTGGCGAATACTCATTTTTCAGAAACTGTCAATTTCCTTATGCTCTTAATTCGTTTGTTGGTGAAACTGTAGGGCTGCTACTGTGATCTAAGAGAATAGATACATAGATGTCCAGTAATTTATTGGGTATATATTTTGTAATGCTAAACTACTTGCGACTGCATCTTTCTCTTATAGTTTGGCCATCCAGAGTGGATAGACTTCCCTAGAGAAGGCAATAATTGGAGTTACGAGAAGTGCAGACGCCAGTGGAATCTGGTTGATGCAGATCACATGCGATATCAGGTAGTTTCAGTGGTGTCTTTTTTCTTGTGTTAACATGGTGTCCTTATCAGGAGAGTAGTAGCTAATTTTCATTCTACATTTATTTCAACTTTGCATGGTTGCTTTCGCTTCTTGAGCAATGCAACTAAGTTCTTACTTGGTCTTCATGCTTGTAAATGTAGTTCATGTATGCTTTTGATAGAGCTATGAATATGCTTGATGAAAAATTTGCATTCATTGCATCGCGTAAACAGATGGTGAGCTGTGCAAATAATGAAGATAAGGTACATGTTCCTGAGCCTTATACTACTGCATGTATATGAATTTTACTATTCTTGAAAGTATTCTTTCAAGAATACTGAAATTTCATATATTAATGGTTTGGAAATTGTGTTTTAATTTTCTCAGGTTATTGTGTTTGAACGGGGAGATCTACTTTTTGTTTTCAACTTTCATCCAGAAAGTACTTATGACGGGTATATTTACTTTAATTTTATTTATGTGTCAGTGGATCCTTATAATGACCAATAGAATTGGCCTGCCACCTCCTAGAGGCTAGAAATGTTTATAAGCACTTTTTTTTTTCCATTCGATTTTTGTTTTCTGGTTAAAAGGATCCCTAAAGCTAGAAACGTTCCGTGATTGAGATATAATCATAATAGCCCTTTAAATTCTTTGAAGTTCTGAATTGCAGACATTCAATGCAGGTATAAAGTTGGGTGTGACATGCCTGGGATATATAGAGTTGCACTGGATAGTGATGCTTTGGAGTTTGGTGGGCATGGAAGAGTGAGAAAACCTTTTACATAACATAATTAACTTTTTCTTGTTTAAATAACAAATTATGAGTCTTGATTACAAGTGTTGCCATAGTTAATTGGTTCATCTGATATTTTGCCATGGAACTTGCTTAGTCTTGTATCTTAAGTTTTTCATGCAACTCAGGAAATTTTTTTCTTACTGATCCCAAAGACCAAGAAATTTTGGATATTATATCTGCCAGGAAACTCTTGCTTGGGAACAAAGTCTAGTGGTTGTACTTTCTGTTCTTATGTACTCTGGGATTCGATAAGAGGACCAACCTATCATTAATTTATCAAATCCCAAGCATGTTATCAATCTTTTATGGCAAATTGGCAATTAATGTTGTTTCTTTCTACAATGTCATAGAATCATTGCTATTAATATTCTATCAGTTGCATGTATAATATCTCATTTTAGATGCTGGCAGGGTCTGGTACATGAGATTTGTATACGTTGCTGGTGACATAGCCATTCTAATTCTCCTGTTGTCTCCAATCTGTGCACTACTATTGGATCTATTTTTTAAGTTTATACCAGGTGGTAATAATCTTTAGTACAGGTGGCTCATAATGTGGACCATTTCACATCTCCGGAAGGAATCCCTGGAGTCCCTGAAACAAACTTCAATAACCGGCCCAACTCATTCAAAGTACTCTCCCCAGCTCGCACATGTGTGGTATGCTTCCTTAGATGACCTCTCTATGTGACTCTGTTATGTTGATCTAGTCGTTTGGTAGCAGTTTAAAACGTAGCTACAATTTACATTTTTTCCGCAAATTAAAAGTTCAAAATTACATTTCGAGGACTTTAAACTTTGAACATGTTGATTGCTATTCGGGATTGTGTCAATCAGTAATTGAAATTGCGAGATATTTTCATTTAATCATCAGAGCATTGAGTGTGTTTACATTTAAAGTTAGCCATGGTTTAAATGCAACTTTCACTTTTCTTCTTCTTCTAGGTCTATTATAAAGTTGAAGAAAGCTTAGAAGAAAGTTCAGATGAAAGCATAGAAAGCAACAGAGTAGTGTCCGTCGGTGTCATTGAGAAAGATAACACAAATGCAGTGGACAGTGTTGTGGAAATTGAAGAAACAAGTGTTGTTGAAGAAGATGATGATGGTGGTCCAACTTTGTTGAAAGGCCTATAATAAGAGGAAGTTACTCGTAAATGAAATGGCTCATTAGAGGAAGTTAGTGGTAAAGGCATGCCAGACCCCTGTAATAAAGAATTAATAATGCTTCACTTAAAGAATATGGGATCAAATTTATTACATATGTAATCTGTCATATACCAAGCCTTCACACTAGCTGAATTGCTGTAAATTTGTATATGTAATGGATCAAATTGAGCATGTGTGTGTGTGTATGTGGGGAAGGTAATCCCCAATGCATGGTGATGTCTTGAACCAAAGATAAAACTGATGTTGACAATAAGATCTTATACAAGTGAACTCTTGCAACACACTTAGAAGTTACAACTATTAAGATCTTCTGTAGAGTATTGTTATTGAGCTGTTTTTTTTCCCTAACCGGATGATACCCAACTGATCCGGAAACAAAGTTGCACATATCTACTAAGAGGCCGATACAATTTTCAATTTTTGAATTTTCATAGCAACACAGATTTAAGAAATGATCAATAATGGCTAATAAGATTTCCATTATCAAAAATAAAATAAAATAATGGCTAATAAGACTGATACAATTTTCATTATTTAAATTTTCATATAAAAGGCTGTCAGCCTCACATCGACTGAACAATAGGTCACTACCTGGAAGTGGAAAGTCAGTATGAACAACCCATAAAGGAATATTGCAACCAAGAAATGCTAGAGATCCAAATAAACTTCCAAAAACATCTCCTAAATGACATGGTACTTGTGACTTGGCAATCCATGTCAACCACATGTTTTAATTATTTCAAAAGATAATAAAAATATAATTAAAATATATACATTTAAAACTCTCCTAAAACTACGGGCTATCACGTTTTCTTTCATCTTTATCATGTAATCGGGATCTGACATTTGATGATTGTTAGAATAATGCTTAATATTTTAAAATTTGAATTATATCTAATTAATGGGTCAACTTATGTCAAATTTGTAGGGATAATAATTATTATTAGTTTTTTAAATGTAGCAGGATTTTAGGTAGATATCATATATTCAGTTAGGGTTCTGGTTATTATATAAAGTCACTTAAATGAATAAAATGTATCTTTTTCAAATATCAACGTTACTTTTTCACAAATATTTTATTTTCGTATATCTTTCATGGTATGCGAGCTAGCTAGGGGCCGTTGAAAATATCATATCCAAATACTACAATCAAAACAACTATAACCACAACCACAACCACAATTAGCGCTGATCATTCGGTCCCGGTTCAGAACCACACCGAACCAAATATACCGAAAATCGAAATGTTATTTTTTTGGGACCGAACCGGACCGAAGTTTAATTATGGACTGAACCGGATCGAACCGAAATAATTCGGTCCGGACCGAAAAAACCGAATTTTTTAAAAAAAAACCTATATTAAAAATAAAGCTAAAATTCATGATTTATCAAAAAAAATAATAATAAATTAATCACCACTATTTCACCAACGTAGATATAATTACGATTTACAAATTAGATATTATAATTTTATCTTATAAGATATATATAAAATGTATATAATATAAATATAAAAATTAAAGTATATATTATTCAGATTATTCGGTCCGGACCGAACCGGTTTTTATTTCGATCTATTCGGTCCGGACCGAATAGTCCGAATTTTCAGAAAATTAGAACCGAACTGAACCGAATTTGCACGATTCGGTTTTTTGGTTTCGGTTCTGTTTTGCTCAGCCCTAACCATAACCACAATATATAAACACAATCATATCCCATATATAACAGCACAAATCATATCCATGGAAAACGAAACCAACAATTTTTCAAAATTTGCTCCCAACGTGTTTGATGGAAATAATTATCATGTTTGGGCAGTCCGTATGAAGACCTATATGGAAGCGTTGGATCTTTTGGATGCGGTGGAAAAAGAATATGATACTACACTACCTGAGAATCCCACCGTGGCACAACTTAAAGCACATAAAGATTTGAAGATTAAAGAATCCAAGATAAAAGCTTGTCTATTTGCTGCGATTTCAGCGAACATCTTTACAAGCATCATGTATCCAAAGTCATCGAAAAAGATATGAGAGTATCTCAAGAAGGAATATCAAGGAGATGAAAAATCAATGGTATCAAGGTCCATAATTTAATTGGGGAATTCGAGCTACAAAAAATGAAAGATGGTGAAATGATCAAGGACTTCTCCGAGAGACTTCTTGGTATTGCCTATAAAATCAGGCTTTTTGGTTCTGAATTCCCGGAATCAAGAATTGTGCAAAAAATTCTTGTGACAGTACCAAAAAGATATGAAACAGTTATTATTACATTTGAAAATACCAAAGACTTTTCAGAAATATCTTTGGTAGACTTAATTAATGCATTGCAGGCACAAGAGCAGCGGAAAATGATGAGAAATGAAGGAGTGGAAGGATATCTTAGAGCAAAGGTTAACAATGCATGAGGAGTTAACAACTACAACAAATATCCAGTATGTGCAGATTGCAAAAAGACTAATCATCCTCAAAGTAAGTGTTGGTGGAAAGCTGATATAAAGTGTAACAGATGTGGACAATTTGGACATGTGGAGAGAATTTGCAAGTCCGAGGAGCATGATAAGGCGAAAGAGGCTACTACCGTTGAACATGAAGAAGATGTTTTGTTTTAGTGGTAATTTAAAATACCAAAGTAAGGAGGAGTGTTAGAATAATGCTTAGTATTTTAAATTTTGAATTATCAAAATAATGGGTCAACTTATGCCAAGTTTGTAAGGATAATAATTGTTATTAGTTTTTTAAATGTAGCAAGATATTAGGTAGATATCAAAATAAGGAATTAGGGAATTCAAGCTACAAAAGATGAAAGATGGCGAAATGATCAAGGACTACTCCGAGACTTCTTGGTATTGCTTATAAAGTTAGACTTCTTGGTTCTGAATTTCCGGAATCAAGGATTGTGCAAAAAATTCTTGTGATAGTACTAGAAAGATACGAAACAGTTATTATTACATTGGAAAATACCAAAGACTTTTCAAAAATATTTTTGGTAGAATTAATTAATGCATTGCAGGCACAAGAGCAACAGAGGATGATGAGAAATGAAGAAGAAGTGGAAAGAGATCTTAAAGCAAAGGTTGACAATGCAGGTGGAGTTAACAACTACAACAAATACCTAGCATGTGCATACTGCAAAAAGACTAATCATCCTCAAAGTAATTGTTGGTGGAGAGTTGATATGAATTGTAACAGATGTGGATAATTTGGACATGTGGAGAGAATTTGCAAGTCCCAGGAGGATGATAAGGCGAAAGAGGTTACTATCGTCGAACATGAAGAAGTTCTTTTGTTTTAGTGGTAATTTAAAATACCAAAGTAAGGAGGAGTGTTAGAATAATGCTTAATATTTTAAATTTTTAATTATCTAAATAATGGGTTAACTTATGCCAAGTTTGTAGGGATAATAATTGTTATTAGTTTTTTAAATGTAGTAGGAGATTATTCGGTTAGGATTTTGGCTATTATATAAAGCCACTTGAAATGAATAAAATGTATCTCTTTCAAATGTCAACATTACTTTTTCAAAAGTATTTTACTTTTGTATCTCTTTCACGTTCTACAAAAAACAACAATGATCTTCTTTTTTAGCAAAAAATCTTTTGATATCCTCATATTGAAATTCGGTGTTGATTGGAGGTAAATTAATAGCAAATGAGAATCCTTAAAACCTGGGATGATGCAAGCTTTGCTCTTCAAGCGTTTGTTTAAATGCTTGAATGAGTTTTAAGGCAGAATTCATAAGTAACTGATAGTAAATGTAATTATGTAAATCATTGCTTAATTAATGTTCAGTATATTTCTGATATTTTGTTAATACCTGTAACTACTGTCAAGACAGCTAGGCATTCAGCTAGAACAGTAAGGAAATCTACATAATTACATCAAGGATATCTTCTGTAATCACAACGAAGATACCCTTGGTGTATATATTGTTCTATAATGTTATACAAGGAGGTCATTGGGAATTACTCATATTCTAGCATGGTAATCAGAGCCATACGTTCTACCCTAATCCTTTTTCTTTTTCTCTAATCTTTGTTTATCTCTCTCTCTCTTTCTTTTTTTTCTATATTTTCATTCTTTCTTAACACTACTGCAATGACAAACATTGCAGAAACACCTTCTTCTAATACAACAGATCCTGTACCTCTGCCATCTTCTTCCTTCACCCTGTACAAACAGTCAGCAACATTCAAAACTTAATTCCCTTAACTCTCGACCCACAACAAGTTCAATATCACTCATGGGCATAACTTTTTCAGGTGGCTACTCATGCTCACTACATCATGGATCATATTGACGGTACTACTCCTTATCCTACGCTCAGTAAAGCCAAGTGGGATCAAATTGATGTTGTTGTTTTATCATGGATTTATGGGACAACCACACGGGATCTTCTTCTCATGATCCTCAAACCTGGTTCAACGACTCGTGAAGCATGGCCCCGCCTCTAGAATCTCTTCCATAACAACAAAAGTGCTCGTATGGTAGATTTGGAGAACCAATTTAATCATACTCAGCTGGAGAATTTCTCATTTGTTGCATCTTATTGTCAGCATCTTAAGATGCTATCTGATCCACTCTCAGATGTAGATCAATAATTAAGTGACCCAAAGACTAGTGATTCAACTAATTAACGACTTATGTCATGATTATGACACAGTTGGCACAATCATTAGCAACACCAGTCCTATCCCATCCTATAATACAACACGTAATATGCTTCTCCGAGAGGGAGACACGTCGTGGTCGATACTCTGACAATCAGGCCATTTCTCATTAGGCTTTAGGTATTCCAACAACACCACCAGTTCCAAACCCTCCCATCATCTCCTCTAATAATCAGCGAAGGTGTAATAACAATATCCATCGGAACCGGGGAAAGAATAAGAGCTCACGTAACAATAATCATGGTCAGCCTCGCACCGTGGCACGTCAACAGCATGTGTTTGCACAATGGCCAGCACGTGGACAGTGGCCTGCACCTTCAATTGGGGGGGGCATGGGTGATGCCTCCTTGCCCCTACCCCACCAACGGCCCGGTGTATCAGCGCTCCCCCGCTCCTGGTATTCTTGGTTCAACACCGCGACCACAAGCTCTCAATACCACTATATCAGTTGGTACCACAAGGCAATTTATAGATTTACCACATGCTTTTTCTGCCATGACCATGCAACCACCTGATGAATCATGGTATATGGACGCAGGTGATTCTTCTCACATGGTTGCTAACCCAAGTACATTTCATACTATTTCAAAATCAAGCACTGTTTGTTCTATTTGTTTGGTAATGGCAATCACATTCCTGTTGTTGGTTCTGGTACAAAACATTTATCCCCGCATCTAACCATGACTAATGTTCTTCATACTCCTCACATTATCACAAATCTAATGTTAGTCCATCAACTTACCAAAGAAAATAATGTTTCTATTGATTTTGACCCATTTGGTTTTTCTGTGAAGGATCTTCAAACAGGAAATACGGTCATGAGATGTAATAGCTCTGGAGATCTTTATCCCATTTTTCAAACTACTATGACGTCTACCACTCCGCAAGTATCCCTTGTAACCTTGTCTTTTCAAGATTGGCATTGTCATTTAGTACATCCTGGAGATATTGTTTTTCATTTTCTTAGGAGTAATAACCTAATTTCTTGTAATAAGAAGCAACACTCTAAAAGTCTATGCTCTTCTTGTCAAATTGCTAAACATAAGCGTTTACCTTTCTCTCAGTCTTTCACTCCTACTTATGCACCTTTTGATATTGTTCATAGTGATATTTGGACTTCTCCCATGTTAAGTAAAAATGGTCATCGCTATTATCTTATTTTGCTTGATGATTTTATTAATTTTGTTTGGGTTTATCCTCTTAAACAAAAATCTGAAGTTTACAATAAATTTCTCCATTTTTGTGCATTCGTGAAGACTCAATTTGAGCGTGACATAAAATGTTTTCAATGTGATATGGGACGTGAAATTGATAACTCTTCTTTTAAATCATTTTGTCAAAATTATGGGATGATTTTTCATTTTTCATGCCCTCAGACTTCTCCTCAAAATGGAAAAGTAGAGAAAATAATTCAGACTCTAAATGACGTAATTCAGACTCTCCTGACATATGCATACCTCCCCCTAACTTTCGGGTCGCCTCTCTTCATATGGCAGTTTATCTTCATAACATTTTTCCCACTAAGCTTTTAAATTACAAAACTCCTACACATGCTTTGTACCACTATTCATCTTCTTATTCTCATCTTAAAACCTTTAGCTATCTTTGTTTTCCCAACCTGACTTCCACGACCCCTAAAAAGTTATCCCCTCGGTCTACACCTTGTGCCTTTCATGGTTATCCTATTTCTCACTGTGGTTACTTTTTTCTAGACTTTCACTCACAAACTTTATATCTCTCGTCATGTCACCTTTGACGAGAATGTTTTCACTTTTTTAAAGGTAGACAATGCTCCCTCTTCACCGTATAAGGTTTTGGATGACGATACACCTTCTCCATATTTATTAGACCATCTCATGACCAGTTCTCTCTTCCCACATCCAACATCCCTTAGACCTGCCCAACAGACCAATTTAGACCCTCCACCAACATCTCATACTCTATTAGTATACTGTCGTGCCCGTAAACAGCCTATAAATAGACAAACCCAACCACCTTCTACTCGACAACACTCGATGATTACCCGATCCTAAACAGCAAACCAGTATAACCTACACATTACTCTTCTCTCTCTATTGCCTCACTCCCATCTTAGTGCCCTTAAGGACCCTAACTGGAGTGCTTTCATGCAAGAGGAATATAGTGCTTTGATTAAAAAAGGTACTTGGGATTTGGTCCCCCGACCCATCAATGCTAATATTACTCGTTGTATGTGGTTGTTTAAGCGTAAGTTTGATTCTAATGGCAACTTACAATGCCACAAAGCTCGTTTAGTGGTTAATGGTCGATCTCAAGAGGTTGGGGTTGACTGTGATGAGACTTTTATTCCAGTTATGAAAATACCGACCATCTTAACTGTGCTCAGTCTTGCACTATCTCAATCTTGGCAAATTCATCATCTTGATGTCAAGAATGCCTCTCGACATGGGGATTTGAAAGAAACTGTGTACATGCATCAGCCTCCAGGATTTGTTGACCCTTTATTTCCATCACATGTGTGTCTTCTTCGGAAGTCTCTGTATGGTCTAAAACAGGCTCCACGATGTTGGTATCAATGGTTTGCCACATTTATAATAAAGATGGGTTTTGTAAGTAGTAAATGTGACAATTTTTGTTCATTTACAAGCATGGGGTGATACTGCATATATTCTTGTGAACGTAGTGATAGTGTTAGTGCCCTAGAGACAATATAATTGTGCTTCTAGGAAAGCCTATTTTTTTTACTTAATGATTATGTTCTATCGATTATTTCTATGTTGATTTATTATGTCTTTATTTACTGCTAAATAAATGTTAGAATAATAAATGTCCTTGGAATATGTAACACATATTTCTATATCTATAAGTATGTGACTTAAAAATGAGATTATATGAATAGTGCTAATATTCCTAATATTCCTAATCGAGCATTAATAATATGGGACGATTATAATACATAAAGATTAGTATGTTTGTTGACTGATGATCACATCTCATTGGTCATAGGTATAGTGATACTAAAGTCAAGAACATAGGTGCATGTAATATTCTACATGGCACTGGATAGACCCACTGTGAGATACTACATGTTAATAATGTCATTAGAAAGACTCACAGTGATAATGGTGTAATGATCCTTAGACTTGAGATCATTATATTTCTATACGATGATTAATATACTTTGACTACATTAAAAGTTACATTTGACCAGGTGATGATAAAAGTGGACATCGGGTATATTATGAGACATATGAGAAATATGAATGATAGATAAAGGATTTATTCCTCCTATTATTAGGAGAGATATTATTGGGTGAGACTATGAAAATGCATGGCCATGCTCAATATTGATTTGTTTTAATATCTACTCATTGATCAAGGAAACCCAGATTAAACGTTGAAGAGGATGACTAAATACATGCCTCGAGTTTAATCTATAATATTTGGTTAAATGGATTATATTACACGGAAACATCTATCACGAAAGGTTTAATTGGATCATCAATTATTATTATTACTTGGGTGACAATGATGTATTACTAGATGCCGCGCATTATTTATAATTTCATTACTAGATATTAAAATTATTGCCAACGTAATAATAACCTAAAGGGTCACACACTTAGAACGTTTAAAAGGAGTTTGATTTAAATTCTGAATTTAAATTGAATAATTATAAATTCGAAATTGGTTATTTAATTAATTAAGTTGGACTTAATTAATTAGATCATAAATCGAATTTTATAATAATAACCTAATCAGTTTTGGTTTTATGAGAAGCCCAAAACAAATTAGGGTTTTCAGCCCAATCTCTCCTCTATAAATACATAAGGATGTATTGTTGTAGGGTTATCTTTGCAAAATCATTTTTTCTTATAAAAAACCCTAGTTGCTCTATTCTTTCAGAGGCTAGCGAGAGAGAGAGAGAGAGAGAGAGAGAGAGAGAGACGCAGATCTTGCTACAAGGGCTGCGTAGTTATGGCAACTTTGGACCTCCATCTCTCATACGTTTTAAAGCTTCGAAAAGGTACTGATTCTATTCTCCATAATCTGCCTGGCTTATACATGGATCATGAGTTAGGGTTTCGTAATTTTTATTGTTTTACGAATGTTTTTCCACTGTGTTTATGCCCCAAAACCCAACATGTAGATGATGTTGTCCTTATTGCCTTCTCTTCAGCTTTCATTCAACATATTATCTCCACTTTAACCTCAGAGTTTTCTATATATGTCTGATTTGAGGCCACTAAGTTACTTTTTGGGTATTTCGGTTCGCAAAACGGGTGATCATATATTTCTTTCTCAACGAAAATACGCTGAAGATATTCTTTGCAAGGCCAAGATGGAAAATTGTAAACCAATTCAAACTCCTATTGACACCAAGAACAAGCTAATGATTTAGGGGACCTAGTGTCCAATCCATCTTCTTATCGAATCCTTGCAGGTGCACTACAATATCTGACATTCACCCGACCTGACATTAGTTACGCTGTTCAACAAATTTACTTATTTATGCATGCCCCGAGAGAGCCCCACCTTGCTGCCATAAAACACATTCTTAGATACATTAATGGAGATCCTGAGTACGACCTTCATCTTTCAAGTTCATCCTCTCCTGACTTGATAGCATATTCTGATGCTAATTGGGGCGGGTGCCCTGACACTCGTCGTTCCACTTCAGGGTACTGTGTGTTCTTGGGTGATAATTTGATCTCTTGATCATCTAAATAGCAATCCACGTTCCCGCTCCTCTACTGAGGCAGAATACCGAGGTGTTGCCAATGCAGTTGCAGAGACCTCTTGGATCAGGAACTTAATGCTCGAGCTTCATAGTTATATCCAAAAGCGACTCTGGTTTACTGTGATAATATTAGTGTAGTTTATTTGTCATGCAATCCTGTCCAGCACCAACATACTAAACAAGTTGAGATGAACATCCATTTTGTACGTGAAAAGGTTGTTGTTGGTCACGTTCGTGTTCTGCATGTTCCTACTTCATCTCAGTATGCTGACATCTTCACCAAAGGCCTACCTTCCTCATTGTTCAATGAATTTCATTCCAGTCTCACTGTTCATCCCTCTCCTGCTTCGATTGAGGGGGTGTGATAGTAAATGTAATTATGTAAATAATTACTTATTTAATGTTTAGTGATATTTCTGATCTTATGTAATACCTATAATTACTGTTAAGACAGCTAAGCATTCAGCTAGGATAGTTGGGAAATCTTCATAATTATAGCAAGGATATCTTCTATAATTACAACCAAGATACTCTTGTTGTGTATATATAGTTCTGTAATGTAATAAAAGGAGGTCACTGGGAATTACTCATAATCTAGCAATAACTATCTAATGAGAATATTGATGATACTTTGGTTAGTGATGCTTATGTTTTCTGTTTAAAAATATTATGATTGCACAAGTTAAGCAGATGAGTATGTAGTTTGTATAACCAGGTGGTGTTTGCATAACTTTGTCTTGTTATAGGTCCTCCGTGTGGTCATAGAGATGACATCAATTAGAAAATTTTCATTCATTTTTCATTCTACTGGTCTCATTTTGTTTATGGGTTTTGGCAAAGTGTATGTAAACCTACGTTATCATTGGCGCCATTGGTTTGTGGTTCTGGCTTTCACTCCTTAAGAACGGACAACTCAAATTTTCTCGGAAGAAGGATTAAAATGGAGATTTTTCATTGTTATTTGTTCTAGCATCAAAACATATATGACATCATGCTTGGTACTAAGCTGCAAGAAACCTTAGCTGTAAATTGTAAGCTATAGAGTGAAGCATTCTTTACAGTTTTAATTCTATGTTATAATTATGTTTTATGGGATCTTTTTTGTTCAATCCAAATACACAATTGTGCAAAATTGTATCTATGTTCAATCTATTATCATATTATATTCGATTCAATACTAATTACCAAGAAGTTTATGCTACCACCAAATTATAGAGGATCAGTATTTCTCTAGTACAAATGCCAGGAACTAAACTGGTACCACGTAAAAAACTATTCAGTCACGACTCTTGGTGGACTTGTACCCTTTAATTTTTTTAGGTTCTTGGCTTGCCTATGTTTAATTAAACATGACAAATCCACATATAAGAAAAAGGAATATGCATATCATTTAATTAAAAAATCCAATATAAAAATGGCTGACCCTTACATAAAAAAATTGCAGTAAACAAAAAAATTGCTAAACTAGAGCTGCTAGTCTAAACAGAAGTAGGAAAAACTTCACGAACACTAAAGCTAAACTAAACAACCTCACTAAAGCTATACTAAAGAACTTCCAAAGACTGTGAACTAGAGTTGTTAATCCAAGAGAAGCAAAAAAAAAATAGCACGAACTGAGCACTCCATCTCCATGATTCAGCCTTTAGTTGAATCATTATTTGCATTGTCATGCCATTGTTCCAAACTCGGGGATAAAATTCCTAAAAAATACAAATGTTACTCTAAATTAAAATAATTAAAGTAAACAAGATAACTCAAGTGGCATTCAATAATTTTTTAATCTATCATACCTGATAATCAAACGGATGAAGTTGGAGTGTGCAAGCATGTGTAGGAACACTCGGATTGCAAAGAAATGAAGGATCACTTGTTCGGGTTCGGTCAGGTAGGAAAGAAGAGGGCGGATAATAGCTATAATCTGATACAAAATATGATGATTCACTGGAGCACCTTGCTACCAAGGATTTACATTTTCCTAAACATATAAATATAGTCCAAACATTGGTGTAATAGATATTAAACGATGGTAAATTAATATATATATATATATATATATATAAGTGTTTAACAAGTAGAATTTGTTCTAAAACGTACATGAGCACTTGGTGAAAATAATTACTCTATGTTATATAACTCGCCTTACTCAACTAATCAATACCTTTCTGAATAACGCCTTGCTATTGTTATACACAGAAGCATTAAGAAACATATACAAAGGCTGATTATGCTTCCAAAAATATGAAGTGCAAACTTACATTAGATAGAGACATATTAAGAAATTCATCATTAGCCTCCATTGATTTGATACCTTCAGTATCCAGCATAGTATGAACATGTATACTGTAAAATATTAAGTGGAAACTATAAAAAGTCAAAACAACTCCTTTTTAGTACTCATCTGAGATACTTGAACATTCACAACATTTTCTTCCTCATTTACATTTTTCTTATATTTCTTCTTTTTTTAACAACTTTTTCTACTGCAGACTGTTTCCTTTGGAAGGTGGACGTCCTTTACCTCTCACAACAAGTGGACCGGTTATCTTTGGTTTCTCAACTGAATTGGCAGCCACTTTATAAACAGGAATCTCATTCTCAGTTATAAAAGGTGCATATTCAAGACTAATCATATTATTTTCAGCATGCAAAGTTATCTTATGATCATTTATCTATCCTATTACTCTTGTACATTTTGATTCGTAATTTAATGCTAAGTCCGCTACCTCTTCAAAAGCATTGTAACTTATGCTAACATGGGTATGATAGCTCTTGATTTCTATTCTCCATTGACGAAATATATATTTAGCAGGGAGATGATAAATATTTTTGTGAATGAGCACCGAGATCGCATGCCTACATAAATTTCCCCTAAACTCAAATAACTTGCAATTACAAGCCACTTCTGAATTTTCCTCTCCGAATTCAATTTTAAAAGTTACATGCCTTCTCTTTTCTCAAAACTTACAGTTTTCAACGACTTTGTACTTTTAGTCATCACTTTCAATTTTGGAAACTTCACAATAAAGCTTTCCTTTTATTTCTTGCTGAAACTCCTTAAATTTTGAGTTGGTGTATAGAGATTGAAGCTCTTTTTCCATTTCAAAATCGATTATGCAAGGATACATTGAATGATAAGAACTAAAATCATCTTGATTCTCCTTTGCAATTTTACTTGCAAGTGCATTCTTATATTATTCTACAAATTGCTTCAATGTAGTCTTGGAGTTCACATAGACATCAAAAAATGCGTTCATGCTCTCACTAAGTTGTGTGGTTGACATCCCACCAGCCCAAAAATAATCTTATACATATATTGGAACCAATCGTTCTCTCACATTGTACAAACCAAGTAACCATTCATTACTTTGTAGTTTATACCTTTCGATCATCATCTTCCAACTCTCTTCGAATTCATGTCGACTTAAAGAATTATAAACTGCATTATTCAAGTCAAACTTGATAGAATCATACTCTTTATGTGTCTTTAATTTTTCAGGAAACTTTTTCATTATATGCCACAAACACCATCGAAGACGATCAAACGGAAAAACTGTTTTTATTGCATTCTGCATAGCCTTATCTTGATCAGTGATTATTGCACTTGGAGCACGACCTTGCATACATATTAACCAAGAATTAAATAACCAAGTAAAAGTGTCTGTATCCTCATTTGAAATTAATCCACAACCAAGTAAAATTGATTAACCATGATAAATAATTCCAACAAATGGTGCAAATGGCATGTCATACTTATTTGTTAAATATGTAGTGTAAATATAATCACATCACCAAACTCATCATATGCATCTCTACTTCGTGCATCAGCCCAAAATACATTTTTTAGCCGGCTTTTTTCATCTAAATCCATTGCATAGAAGAACTTAGAATTATCTACTTGCATTTTAAGGAAATAATTGTTAATAGCATTTGCATCTCCCTCACCAAGCCGTAAATGCCTTACTTTATCAAGAAAATTTCTACAATCTTTCTCCAAAAATGACACATTTTCAGGTCCACTAACTTCAATAAAAATTGAGCGGTAACTCTTATCTATTATATATCTAATACAGCAACAAGAGGTTTGATGAGCAATTTAAATCATGGACAATTTTACCCTTATCTTTATTATATGTCTTTAGGATTATTTTGGTCTTTTAACATTAAGATATTTATTATATACTATTATATTAATATCTAATATTTATTAATGTATAATTATTAATTATACATACATCCATACATTTATGTTGTATAATCTATTAATATTTCACTAATTTTATTCTATTAATTATTTTATAATTAATACGCATACATATATATATATATATATATATATATATATATATACATATATATATATATATTGTAGATATACAATAATATATGGTAAAATTCTCTAACATATACCACATCTCTTTATATTCTAATTTAGATCTACTGTAAATATTTATGAATTAAATATTATAAAAAATATCACAAGAAAAAAATCTACATATCCAACATGCATGTGCATTGTAATCATCCGTACCTTCAATACAACAAATTGTATAGGGTTAAGTATCGAACTGATCACTGAAGTGGAGGCCATATATCAATTCATTCACTGATCTCAACGGGGTATCATTTGAATCATTAAAGTCTTAATAAGAATCAATCAAATACTTCTATATATGTACTCGGGAAGTAAAAATAATTTTTCATTGAGTTCTCTATATATTTCTTGAAGGACACTATAACCAAATGAAAGGTTATGAATTATAGTATTTTTGATAATATATTTAGATTTTAAAAAAATTATTTACTATTTTTTTTATAAATATTTTATTGGATTTTATTAAAAGTAAATAGTAAATAAATTTATGAATAACTAAATATATTATCAAAAATACTAGAATTCATAACCTTTAATTTGGTTATATATTCATTCTAGGAAAATGTGTAGAACTCAATGAAAATTATTTTTACTTCTCGAGTACATATATAGAGGTATTTGTTTGATATTTATTATGACTTTAATGATTCAAATAATACTCCATTGAGATCATTGAATAAATTGATATATGGCCTCTACTTCAGTGACCATTTTGATACTTAACCCAAACTGTATATAACTTCTGTCATACTTTAAGTATTATGTTTACCTGACACAAATAAATTCCAATCAATACAAAAAAAACCTTCATATGTATATAAATATAAAACAAATTTGAGCAAGGTTGGATACCCCAAGTGGTTAAGGGTATATCCTTTGTTGATCCAGGTCATGTGTTCGATCCTCGCTCACCCCCGAGAATTGTTAAAACAGATACTCATTTGTAAGCTTAATTATAAACACTTTATTGTCAAAAAAAATATATAAAACAAACTTGTATTAACATCAACAACTATCGTAAAACTCATCAATCACATCTTTAATACGCAAACGCACAAAATAATATAACAAACATCGAATTTTAGTGTATTAGTATATATAAGAATAACACTTAAACAAGTCAGTGGATCATTAATCTCACAACAGAAGATCATCGATCATATAATTGATTTGTCGTACCTTTAACATACAGATACATCATGTACTTTATAGAAAAATAACAATTAATTCGTATTTAGAACATGCCCGTGCCATGCATGGGCTAAAGAGCTAGTTTGGTCTAATTCCAGCAATAACATTCATTTCAAGCTTATTTTTTGTATGTGAATTTAGTACTCGATTCGACCAATGATTGTGCTCTAGAAAAAGAGAACTAATTGTAGATTTTTCTATTGGGCCAATAATCAAGTTAATTCTAGCCTTGGAGTTTTTTTCAGCAATTGGATTCATTCGAAATACATTTTTAGATTTTGAGGGTCTCTTACCTTCCCTAGAACAAGTTAGATTTCCATACCTTTTTTCTCTATTATCATCTTTTGTTATCGACCTTTTTAGAACTGCAAATCCTTCTTGTTTTGCATAGCTTTCGTAATACTGAACAAGCTCTTCATATGTGTCAAAAACCATTCCAATTTGGCCCTTACAATTTCGAATGATACATGATCTATTATCCATATTATCCAAAGTTTTTTCCATCGTATCTGTAATTTTGGGAAAAAAGCTTAGCTATTATACAGAAATTTCTATTCCTAAATTATGAATTCCTATAATTCTCAACCTCCAAATTCACAAAATTCAAACCTTAAGCACCAAATTTAAATTTTCCATTTCAATATCCAAATCCATATTTTCCATTTGTTCAAAATGCTAACATGGAAAATACTCAATTTCTAAACCCACAAAATCGAAATTTCAATTCACAAGTTCCTAATCCTTTATTTTCATTTTCAAATAATTTATTTCCATTTACTCAAAATTCCCAAATGTATCCTTTCCCATATAGCCAAAAATTTTCGACATCACTTCCACAAAATTAGGGCTATTCACGAACAGAGCTTTTAACGAACAGCTCGAGCTCGGCTCGATAAGAGCTCGGTTCAGTTCGAGCTCGTTAAGAGCTCGAGTCGAGCTCGAACAAGATTTTTATTCGTTAAGCTTAACAAGCTCGAGCCGAGCTTTAG
Source organism: Saposhnikovia divaricata (assembly GCA_036435485.1). Taxonomy (NCBI): domain Eukaryota; kingdom Viridiplantae; phylum Streptophyta; class Magnoliopsida; order Apiales; family Apiaceae; genus Saposhnikovia; species Saposhnikovia divaricata. Next base: position 68,331,467 of record CM071598.1, read on the forward strand.
GGTGTCCGGCTCGAGCTCGGCTCGTTAAAGCTCGAAAAAAAATCAAAATTTTTACTTTTTATTTTTTTATCTTCAACCAAATTAATTTTTATTTTTTTGAAAATTTGGGAATATCACTAAATTAGATATATCTTGACATCCGTACGGTTAGATCGTCGAGAAATATTTTTAAAAAAATAGAAACAATAATTCGTGACAAAGCACTAGTTACTAGTACTAGTTAGAATAGTAGTGATCTACTAAGATCTCCAATCAAGTTAATTTTTTATTTTTTGAAAATTTGGGAATCTAACTAAATTAGATATATCTTGACATTCGTACGGTTGGATAGTCGAGAAATATTTTTTTAAAAATAGAAACAATAATTCGTGACAAAGCACTAGTTACTAGTAGTAGTTAGAATAGTAGTGATCTACTAAGATCTCCAACCAAATTAATTATTCGCGAACAGCTTGAGCTCGGATCGAGCTCGACTCGGCTCGAGGCTATTCGTGAACAACTCGAGTTCGACTTGGTTCGGTCAAAAAATCGGCTCGGTTCGTTAAGATCAAAGCTCGGCTCGTTCGTTAAGGTCAAAGCTCGGCTCGGTTCGTGAATAACCCTACACAAAATGATCTGACGCCAACAAATGTCGAAGAATCTCCACGTTCACAATTTTCAACTTTTAATAATAGAGATGTCATAGATTTGAATGATAATTCCGTTGAAGTTGAAGATTTACGAGAAAATAGTGTTAAATGGAAATGCGAAGAAGATTAGCTTCTAATTAGTGCGTGGTTAAATGTCTCAAGCGATCCACTAATTGGTACCGATCAAAAGGGTGAAACGTTTTGGGAAAGAATTCGTCAAATATTATGAAGAAAGCGAGCCTGGTCTTATCAAAAGAGGCGTTGTGGCTATAAGAAAAAGATGGCAACGAATCAATGAAGGGGCTCAAAAATATTCAGCATGTTTTGATAAAGCACAGAAAATGATTGGAAGTGGATCAAACATGGAAAATATAATAGAGAAAGCTCATAGTCTTCATAAAACTACTTATGGAAAGAAATGTAACTTATCAGCATTGGAGTGAGCTTCGGAGGTATCCAAAGTAGAGAACTCCTACAACAAATAGTGGGAGTACAGAGAGAACTAAATTAAGTGATTCCAGAGTTAATTCGTCATCAGGTAACAATGAAACACCAGATGACAATAATATTGTAAATTCCCTGGTTCGTCCTAAAGGTATAAAAGCAGCGAAAAGAAAAGGAAAGGGAAAGAATTTAGAATTGGAGGTGGATGCTGAATGCTATGAAGTAATGACATTTGTTCAATGCAGGAAACTGTCATTATTGGAAGAATTTAACAGGAATCATGTTAAGAAGATGGACATGAAGGTTAAGGAGATGGACTTGAAGATTATTGTGGCAGACACAAGCGTAATGACTGAAGCTTAGTGTGAAGTGCATGCATGGTTACTTGAAGAAATAAGAAGGAGAAAATAGCTTGGATTGTAATGTTTGGCTTCTAGTGTCTGGATTCTAGCATTTGGATTCTAGTGTTTGGATTTTATCATTTGAATTGTAGTGTTTGGATTCTAATGTTTGGCTTCTAGTGTTTGGATTTTAGTCCTTATCAACTAGCTGTTGTGAGCTAGTCATTGGAATAAATTCATTTTAAGCTCTATATAAGACCATCAATGTAGTGATATATATTACAAATCTTGTTATCAACAAAACATCAAATATGGATATATACAAAGAGTTCGTTACAGAGATGTTCAATGATGATGATGACGAATATGAGAAATATCGACTTCATCTCTTTAACAAAATTAAAGGGGAAGGATCTTCTTCAAGATCTCGGAGAACAATACATAGAGATTGTGGAGCAGGCCACGAACGTCTAGTGAAAGATTATTTTACAAAAAATCCAGTCTATACTTCAGAAACATTTCGTAAAAGGTTCCGAATGGGAAGACATGTATTTCTTTGCATTGTCGAAGCGCTCTCAAATTTTGATCCATATTTCCAGCAAAGGGTTAATGCTATGGGAAGAAAAGGCCTATCTGCACCTCTACAAAAGTGCACTACAGCCATGTGTATGTTGGCATATGGAGTATCTGCTGATGTTGTTGATGACTATGTGCGAATTAACGAGTCAACTGCCAATGAATGTTTGAAAAAAATTGTCACTGATGTTGTTTTGGTATTTTAAAATGAATATTTGCAAAAACCAAAGTCAAATGATGTTCAACATTTTTTAGAGATGGGGGAGGCCCGTGGCTTTCCCGGTATGATGGGTAGTATCGATTGTATGCACTGGCAATGGAAGAATTGTCCTAAAGCATGGAAAAGGATGTTTTTGAGTGGTCACAAAGGGGTTCCGACACTCTTACTTGAAGAGGTCGCATCATCTGATCTATGGATTTGGCATGCATTTTTGGAGCTGCCGGATCTAACAATGACATAAATGTCTTAGACCGGTCACCATTATTCGATGAAATGCTAGAAGGTCGTGCCCCGAAAATAAATTATACGTTGAATGGTAACAATTATAATTTAGGGTACTATTTAGCTGATGGGATATGTCCAGAATGGGCTACATTTGTCAAAATAATTTCACGTCCACAAGGTGAGAAGAGAAAGTTATTTTCCAAATATCAAGAAGGTCAACGGAAAGATGTTGAACGAGCATTTGGTGTATTCCAGTCTCATTTTACAATTGTAAGTGGCCCTGCACGGTTCTGGGATAAGGAGATCTCGCTAGAATAATGAGAGCGTGTATCATACTGCACAATATGATTGTCAAGGATGAAAGAGACACATATGCTACTCCATTTGGTCCGCTACCATCTTACAATGACACAACAGATGGAATACTGCAACCAAATTTAGGCGAGGAGCCTTTTGTTCTGTATGAAAACTATATCCAAAGAACTACCCAGATTCGTGATCGACAAAAGTATCGTCAACTGCAGGTTGAGTTGGTGGAGCACATCTCACAATTTCACTATTCCAGTTAAATTATTTGAATTTTATGTTTTAATCATAATTATGTTGTTCTTGTAAGGTTTTTCTTTTTTTAATTTTATGTCATTTATTTGAGTTTATGAAAAAAAATTATCTTCAAATTTATGTAAGTTAAATTAAATCGTATTTTATTAATTTTAAATATTTACTAACCAAATAATTATATGTAAAAGTAAATGAACTTGTAGAGCATAGAAAAAGTAAATATTAGAAAAGAAAGTGTTACTCCCCGTTGAACTGCCTTGCCCAACTATTAGTCTATTACTGCTGCCCAACCTCGACTTCTTGTCATTTCTGAGAGGTCCAAACAATATTAATGGGGGCATACAAACCATATTACTGTTGCCGTTGCTCTTAATACTAGGGATGGCAATCGGGTCGGATCGGGTCGGGTTTGACAAAATCCAAATCCAAACCCGATTTTTTGGATAAAACCCGAACCTGACCCGAACCCGAAAAATACCCGAAAACTGAAACCCGAACCCGATCCAATGGATTTCGGGTATATCCGAAACCCGAAAATTTTTGGATTTGGATAATACCCGAAACCCGAAATCCGAAATCCGAAAATCAGAAATTTTCAATCAAGTTTTATATAACACACACTATAATATTTATACATTATAAAAAGTATTATTAATATTATATAAATAAATTATATTCTGTGCATTAATTTTAATATTTTAATATTTAATTTTGTTATAAAATTTTACATATAATCAATTTTAAATGAATTTAAATCATTAAAATAACCAAATAGATTTGATATGAAATACATCTTAAACACTTAGAGTCTAAAAATGTTTTAATATTTCGGTTTTAATAATACAAGGTTATTTGTTATACGATGCACCAATGACTTTTATATAAAATGTATTACATTATGAAATATATTATAGTGTAAATTATATACATATATACATACACACACACAGATATATATATATATATATATATATATATATATATATATATATATATATATATATATATATATTCGGGTTTTTTTTCGGGTTTCGGGTTCGGATCGGGTTTGGATCGGTTTTCGGGTTTCGGATCGGGTTTCATAATATCCAAATCCAAATCCAAAAATTTTCGGGTTTGAAAATCAAATCCAAATCCAAATCCAAATCCAAAAAATCGGGTTCGGGTTATCCAAAATTTCGGGTTTCGGATCGGGTATCCGTCGGATCGGATTTTTTTGCCATCCCTACTTAATACTAATATAAATAGTATTTCTCTCGTTCTGTTTATATTGATCGCAACTTTTTCAAAGGTATTGATTATATTTTTTTAATAAAATAAATTAAGGATTAAATATGTTAGTTTTTTTTTAATATATAAATAATTGATAATAAATTTGGAAATTATCATTTAATTGTTATACGTTGATTGATGGCTAATATAAACGGAGGGACTACTAAAAACTAGGGGTGTGCACGGGTCGGTTTGGCTCGGTTTTTACCGAAAACCGTTACCAACCCGTGTATGTCGGTTCGGTTCGGTTTCTACCTATTAACCGTAACCAAACCGTTCGAAACGGTTTTTTTCGATTCGGTTAACCGTTGATCGGTTTCGATTATTTTCGGTTTTTATCTATTCATATATAATTCAATACATATAAAAATATTTTTTTTAGTCTAAAACTTAAGTCAGAGATGGTGTCCAATTATTTTGCTACCAGATGATTGAAGACCAGGAAGACTATACTACATAATTATTTAGACCGAAGCCTGTACCACGAATGGCACCCAGCCAGAAACTAATGTCTAGTTCATTTGTTCTATAATGCAGGCATGAATTACAAAAGAAAAAAAATAACAGTACTTAAATATGTTGCAAGTCATAGCATTATATGTTATACATTAAATATATACTTGTTTTGTAAAAGAAAATTTATGAATTATAATATATGTATGATAAAAAATAAAAAATCATTACATATTTTAATACTTAAATATAATTTAATAATATAATAATAATATATTTCCGGTTCGGTTATTCGGTTCGGTTGATGAGATAAAACCGTAACCGAAACCAAACCATTATTTCGGTTCGGTTTCGGTTCGGTTTTTCGATATTATTTTCGGTTTCGGTTTTTTTCGGTTTGGTTTTTCGGTTTTTCGGTTCGGTTTCGGTTTTTCGGTTTTTTTTCTCACCCCTACTAAAAACAAAGATGAGGTGACAGTGAAAGCTACTATAGTCTATAGACACAAATCAATCATATGCATGTATCCGATCTATCACTGCAATATGCTTTCCAGTGTCATTAAGAAATAATCGCAACAAGTGATATCTCACCAACTACACTACAATCCCTTTAAGCGCTTAATTAATCTCTATCACCCAAAAAAAAAAGGATGGATGGCACGTACAGATGCTCTGCAAATTACGTGCCATTAACACCCATAAGCTTCTTGAAAAGATCTGCAATAGTTTATAGAGACAGACTCTCTATTATCTATGGTGAAAATGTTAAATTTACATGGAAACAGACTCTTGAGAGATGCACTAAACTCGCTTCTGCTCTCACCCTTCTTGGAGTTTCACCTGGTGATGTTGTCAGTATCTTTCCTTAATTAATCTCTTTGATTTTCGGATTTATTGGTTTCAATTTTTGTTGGGTTTTTAATTTTGTTAGTTGCTTGAGATATTTACTATGCTGTTTTCGTTTTTGTTATTAGTTTTGTTAAAGTTATAGGATATGTGATTCATCTTTGATTAAGTTCAGAGTAGTTCGTATTTGGGGCAGAATTGGAGTTTAGTTTCGAAATTAGTTATGAGGGTAAATGGATTCTCGCTATTCCAATACAAGATTGCAGGGTCGATAGAGCTCTATCATGTTACTTTAAGTTGTTTTGTGGAGTGCTTAATGTAATCACTACCATTTCTAGTGTGTTTTATGTGAATTTTAGGTGTTTGTACTCTTTAGGTTAATTGGATATGATTTGTCGAGTCGAAGAACGAAAGAAAAGAGTTAAAGAAAATGTACTAGCACATATGCGAGAGTTTAAAATTTCAGGCCATTTTATCTGATAAAAGGGAAACTTTTTAAGCAGATGATGCATAACTTACATTCATATGATGCCATAATAATGTATAACTAATCAAATAATATACTAATAATCTAGCTTCAGAGAACTGGTCACCATGAAACTCTTATGAAGGTTTGTTTATATAGAGGTTACTACAAGCTTGACATTTGGTTGGAAAACAAGTTGTGTGATTGAGCTTGTCTAAATATAAAACTGCGTGAGCTGCTTTAAGTTGGCATCAAATTAAATAAAACCACCACCCTGTGAAGCTTGGACTTACATGCGAAAGATTGGTTGTATTACCCACCCAAAATAATACCTGAGTACCTTGGTGCCAAAAGATGGACAAGTCAATCGTGCCTTTACATAATACTATTGTGCCTTGGTGTCAAAAGATAGACAAGTCAATTGTCCCTTGGTGTCAAAAGATACACAAGTCAATCGTGCCTTTACATAATACTTTTGAGATGCAATGACATAGGAATTTAATCTGCAAGACTAAAATTACAAATGAGTGCAGAAAATATGAAGTAAAAACAAATAAAAGAACTGCAGCAGATAAGATTTTGTGGAATTGAAGTACACTTTAACGTGAAAGCACAAACACAAAAAGAACTATAAAATAAGGATAGAAGAGAACAGGAGGATGGTTAGAATAGAAAAATGCACCATCAGTTGGACCTATCTACACAGAATAATGTTTAAGGTTAATGATAAACAAAGGGAAGAAAATATCATTCCATTTATTAACACGTTATCCATGATGAACTCTTAGAAAATTGTGAAATTTGAGATGTGATATACTTTCTCTGTTCCCCCTATCATAGATAATGGATTTTATATCAAAGTGGCCACCCATTTTACTTGAATGTATCAAGTAGACCACCCATTCAAAAACGATATCATTTGAATTATTAAAGTCATAATAAATATCAAACAAATACCTCTATATATTGTATGTACTCGAGAAGTAAAAGTAATTTTTCATCGAGTTCTACACATTTTTCTTTCATACTACTGTAATCAAATGAAAGGTTATGAATTCTAGTATTTTTGATAAAATATTTAGAATTTAAAAAGTTTATTTACTATTTATTTTTAATTAAAACAAGGAAAATGACAATAAAATTAAAAATAAATAGTAAATGAATTTTTAAAAATCTAAATATATTATCAGAAATACTAGAAATAATAACCTTTCGTTTGGTTATGTAAGCATTCAAGAAAAATTTGTAGAACTCAATGAAAAATTATTTTTACTTCTCGAGTACATTTTAAAGGTATCCATTTGATATTTATTATGACTTTAATGATTCAAATGATATCGTTTTTGAATGGGTGGTCTACTTGATACATTCGAGTGCAATATGGGTGGCCACTTTGATATAAACCCCCATAGATAATACAAGTAACTTCTAATATAAAATTGCATGTCTTTGATTGATATTGATTGCATATTTGAAATAAATTATATTTGTAATTTTTCCACGTTTGCTTTTTTACTCTTTGTCTGCATATTCCTTTGTTAAATAGGTACGGAACTCTCTTATATACTCTTTGGTGTTTTAAGTAGTCTTGATTCTGAAATACATAAGCAGTCCATCCACTTTAACTTCATTTATTTGCGTTCCTAATTGTTCGAGTTTGAAACCTAAAAAGAAAAAAGTTCTAATGGACATTGGTAATTTATAGTACAGATTTGTGTAGATTTTAGTTTAGGCCTTTTTACCAATTGTCTTTGGCATAACAATGTACATAGTTGTGCTTTTTCCCAAATAAGAGAAGAAGCTAGAAGAAGTATGTATTATTAGACCGTGAAGCTCTTTTTAGTTCGCATATTAAGCTTTCTATATGTATTTCTTTTGGCTAGATCGCTGCTTTGGCCCCAAATATTCCTGCCATGTATGAGCTACATTTTGGAGTTCCTATGGCAGGAGCAGTTCTTTGTACACTTAATATGCGTCATGATTCAGCTATGGTTTCAGTGTTACTGAAACATTCGGGTGCCAAAATTATAATTGTAGATTATCAATTCCTTGATATTGCAAAAGGAGCACTGGAAATTCTATCAAAGACCGTCTCTCGGCTGCCTCATCTTGTAGTCATCTCTGAGTCCGATAAACCATCACACTCTAATAGCGAAATTTGTTCCTCGGTAACCTCGGAGTATGAATCTCTTTTAGCAACAGGAAGCATGGATTTTGAGATAAGACATCCGCATGATGAATGGGATCCCATTTCACTTAATTATACTTCAGGCACAACATCAAGCCCAAAAGGTGTGGTATATAGTCATAGAGGCGCCTATCTAAACTCTTTGGCCGCTTCCTTTCTTAATGAAATGTCGTCTATGCCTGTCTACTTATGGTCGGTTCCAATGTTTCATTGTAATGGCTGGTGCCTTACTTGGGCTATCGCTGCTCTAGGAGGAACAAATGTTTGTTTAAGAAATGTTACTGCAAAGGGTATCTTTGATAGTATTACCTTGAACCATGTGACGCATATGAGTGGTGCACCTACAGTTTTAAATATGATAGCAAATGCGCCACCTGATGTCAAAAAAGCAATTCCAGGAGAGGTGAAGGTGATGACTGGTGGCGCGCCACCACCTCCTCAGGTCATTTTTAAGATGGAGGAGCTAGGATTTGCTGTCACTCATTCATATGGTCTAACAGAAACATATGGTCCGGGAACTGTTTGCTCTTGGAAGCCGGAATGGAATACCCTGCCTCCTGATACACGAGCAAAGATTAAATCTCGTCAAGGAGTGCAGCATATTGGCTTGGAAGAAGTCGACATTAAAGATCCTACTACTATGAAGAGTGTTCCCCCAGATGCGAAAACAATAGGCGAGGTCATGTTCAGAGGCAACACTGTTATGAACGGGTACTTAAAAGATCGTAAAGCAACAGAAGATGCCTTCAAAGGTGGGTGGTTTCGAAGTGGGGACTTGGGAGTGAAACATGAAGATGGTTACATTGAACTGAAGGATCGCTCCAAGGACATTATTATTTCAGGAGGGGAGAATATAAGCACAATAGAGGTGGAAGCTGTGCTTTTTAGTCATCCAGCAATTCTTGAAGCAGCTATCGTGGGAAGACCTGATAATCATTGGGGAGAAACCCCTTGTGCATTTGTAAAGCTGAAGGATGGGTGTGATGTTACTGGTAATGAGATTATCAGTTATTGTCGGAGTCGCTTGCCTCATTACATGGCTCCTCGAACTGTGGTTTTTGAGGATCTTCCCAAAACTTCAACAGGAAAGACACAAAAGTTCATACTCAGGCAAAAGGCCAAAGCTATGGGAAGCCTTTCCAAGAGCAGTACCAGCAAATTATAAATTGCTACATGAAATTTACCTGCTTGTGGATTCTACAATTCAGAAGAATTTGTAACTATCACATGGCAGCCAACTACATAGTATCCATAAGCATTATGCTCTCATCCATCATTATCCTTGATTGTATAATACTGTGTGTCTGTGGAGGATTAAAAGTTGCTGAAATATAAAGAACTTCAACTTCCATTCTTCACTGTTTATTGTGGGTCATTTACAAAAAATATGTCCTTCAGTTCTGCAAGGTATTTAGAAGATCTGAAAACAAATCTTGCAAGTCAAAAACGTTATATGTATAATAAAGGCGTGATTAAACCATACCCGATTGAGACCCAACAACCTACTTGTCATCGAAGACAATGGCAGAACCAGAATTGTTAAGAAATATGAATATTCATAGTACTAACTAAAGAGATGCCATTGTAAATTTTCATATTCTACCGGGGCTAGAATCATTTTGTTTTATCTAAGTGAAGAACATTTTATACCCAAAATGGTTTCATTTACCGCACCCTATAAAAGCTTGTTATCAAGTTAACAGTTCTTTAAAACTTGCGGAGTGTTGATTAGTATATCTCTTTGTGCTCGTGAAAACTTGTTCTGCCCTCGAGTCCTTAATTTTGAACAAATTACACTTGCACAACATTCTTAGATTGGTCACCATTTCGTGTCGTAAAAAACTATATTAGGTTAATGCCATTTTTATGTTGATATTGTATTGTTGGAACGCCTCTATGCATCAGATAGATGTTTAGGAAGGGTTTCTTCAATCCATTCGAATTATGCATCATCGTCAGGTATTTTTCTTGCTGTTCATAACTTTAGTACCTCGTGTGTTAGTGTCAGTTTTGTATTGGCTATTTGTTAAATTATTAAGGGGAACATATGTTTGCAAATAGTCTGAGATAAATTATATATATATACTGATCTTTCAGGTGGTACCAACGGAAAACTTGAGTGGTCCCAAACTTGTTGAAATGGAGATCTTTGTAAAAGAAGAATGGTCGCCTTGATAACTATAATATTTCTTTCTCTCTTGTTGTATGTTGCTATTACTTTTAAAATACAATCAAGTGCATGCGCGGGAAGCACTGCCCGAAATTGCTTTCATTTTCCTTAATTATCCCCTTGTATATTTTTTATGAAATATCAGGACTATTATCAATATGAAGAGAATCCTGGCTCTGCCCCTTCAACCTGCGACCCATTTAATGTGAAGGTCTCTGGATCTGTTGTTTTTTTGATAGAAGAGGGACATAAAGATAATATTTGGTTGAAAACTTATACTTTTATTTATAATAATACTCTATATAGAGTTTACATTAGACAAACTTGCATGATTAGTGCCATATGAATAGCCTAATCAATTACAAATATTTCTACAATCAATTAATATTAAAACATAATCAATTAATTAATATTTCAGTTACAATTTTGAATCAATATTCCAATAGGATCGTTTGAACCACACATGTTTATAAATATGCATTCTGGAATGGAGGGGTATGACATGCTCTTTTTCATTTATGATATTTACTTAACGCCTCTGTCACTTGTAGCATTTTCGTGTTTAAGTATAGGATTGGCTTTTATATTATAGTACTAGTAAATATGAAAAGGGTATTCCAATGCATCTGTTTTTACCCTAGTTGATCTACGTTGTTGTTGCTGATAATATTTTCTCTGATGCTTGTTCATCAGGCTTTGTTTATGCCATTGATCACAATAACACAACCCTGGATGGATTGTCATCTCAAAGAATGACATTGATGCTTAAAAAGCTGCATATGGCAGGATCAGGTGGAGGCACTGTTGGGCAAGTATACTTATCTGAAACTGTTTATATGGTCTGCTATTAGAGGATAGAATGTCAATGACTGCGTAAGAGTTTTGGCTAATACATATGAGCCTTGTTGTGCTTGAAAAATAATCATTCGAATCGCAAGCGCACAATTCATTTCGTTGAAATATTTTAGGATCGTTCCTCGGAGACTAATGTTTTCGCATTCCTTAATTTCTAATCTAATCGAATTAGAACAAGTGGGTTTTCGAAAAAAAAATTTATTTCTAATAATTAAAACCTAAAAGAAAATTTAACTACCAAAAACTAATTAAAAACGAAATTTAATTTTATTCAAAAAAAAAAAAACAAACTGAATTACTCTAAAAATTCTAATTATTCTAAAAGTCATAAATTATTTTTAAAACTAAAATTATTCTAAACAATTCTAAATTCAAATTGAAACTAGATTTTATTTCTAAATATTTATTTTATTTCCTTTTTTTTTTAATCGCAAGAAAACTACAGAAATGGACTAAGGACTCAGTATAGAGCAAATGCATAGTCTGAATTGCATGACTAACTCGGAAATCAAACAACGGTAGCTGCAACCAATCGACTATACAAAAACAGCAAATTACTACCTCAGAAACGTATTCAGAAACAACAAACAAAAACTAAACATTCAACAACCAACTAAATCATGCTATAAAACTATTCAAAAAAACTATAAAACTCAAAACCCGGAACTGAAGAACTCGACTATTCAGAAACAAGAACTTAGCAGTAACAAGCACCGAAATTCAAAAACTTAAACATTTGGACACGACCAACGAATTCACAAATTCCGATTCAGCGAATATATCTAAAATCTGACTCATCGAAAACCATTTACAACTCAGAATTTCGAGTAACCAAGGGGGAAAACACAGTAAATTTGCAGCGATTTAAATAGCAATTCTCAACGACCCTTCAACAGCTAACTGCAAAACTCAGCAACAAATACACGGAGCAACGAACTATTAAACCATCACAAAAACGCCAAAAACCAAAACGAAGACAAACAGCAATACAAAACAACTCAAAACATTAATTCAGAAACAATACGAACAAAACCAAGAAACAATACGAAACATTCAGACACGGCAATTCGAAATTGAAACTCAATAACGCGAAACCAAGCTCAATCAAAACACCACATGAACTCGACCAACATAGAGAAAGAATCAATCGCACAAAAGAAAAGAACCCGGGCAGAAAAAAAAAAAGAAAAAAAAAGAAAAGAAGAAGGAGATGGGGTTGTGGTGGGAGTTTGTACGGGGAAAGAAGAAAAGGAAATTCTCTATTTAGAAAACGTAAAGGAAGAAACAAAAGAGGGGTAGGGGAAGGATGGTTAAAATGAAAAAAAAAATAAAATTGATCTGGGTGTGTTGAAAATAACAGGGGAAATTCGTGTGTTTGCTTCGAATAAAGATAAAAACAAAACAGAAAAAAAATGTTGGAAAATTATAAACTAATATTTTTGATTTTTTTTTAAAATTAAATACGAAAATAAAATTTAACTACGAAATTGAAATTGCACTAAAACGAGGATTTGGAATTAAACGGCCCACAATAAAATTGAAATTTAAAGGGGCAAAATTACGAATTAAAACTAAGAACACGAAACCAAATTTCGTTATTTTCAACCCCAAGTGGTTACAACGGGATTTACGAAAATAACGAAACAAGGCAACGATAACGAAAGAGCAAGACAAGAAGTAAAGAAAATAAAAATTGCATTAATTATAATAGGAGTGTTTACAAGATTTGAAACTAAGAAAAAAAATACAAAAAATTAAAACTACCCTAAAATCTAAGTTGCTAAATACAAGGTGGGTGAGAGGGTATTTATAGGATAGGAATTAGGGTTAAGGGGGGTGTTGGGTAAATCCCCACCATACATTTGGGTTGTGTGGTGGTGAAATCCTAGCCATCTATTTGTTTCCTTCCCCCTTAAGCTTTGAAGAGTTGATCTTGGCCATACACTTTTCTAATGTGTTGGGATGATCTCCACCTTCCACTTGTCTTGAAATATTCATTTTGCTCCAAACTCCTAATTCTTTTCCTTCTTTCATTTTTGGTCCTTTTTCTTCCTCTTTTTCCCTTCCTTACACTTTATTTATTTATTTTGCCATTTCTTTATTTATTTACGAATTTCCTGAAATGCAACAAAATAAATTATTAAAATACGAATTCAAGCAAATAAATAGGTAATAAAAATATGTAAAAATATGCACTTATCAAGCCTCGTGGGGGGTTGCACAAAAATCGGGTCCGGAGCGGATGACTCACCTAATAAATTTGGGTCGGTCAATTGTCTAAAATCGGATTGGACCAGATAATTAAAATATGAACATTATAAAAAAGAAAAGTCTCTCTCATTTACACACAGAGTGATGCTAATACTTATATTTCGATTTAGTAAAAAGCTCTAACCATATACCCTTTTTTTGAAGAGCAAACGAGAGATATATTAATAATAAATCAACCAGTACAATAGACCCAAACTACTAACACATTTTGAACCACAAGGACAAGCATAAAGCTGCTAATGACTACTAAAAACAGAGACACAAAAAACGACCCACAAGAAGATAGAAAAAACGTAACAGATACGCCAAACAAATAAACTAAAGATAAGCTAGGAAAATAGGCTGATAAAAGCAAGACGCCCGCTGTCGACACAAACGTCAAGAGCTTAGTTCATGTCTTCGTCCTCTTGCACCTCGACCTCGTTATGAACCACTCCATCCTCTATATCACTCTCCCGAATAGTTTCAAATTGCTGCCCAAACGGACCTAACCCCATGTCACTGTACCATAATTCTCTGATCCTTCCGACCGGCCCATCGACTAACACCATCCTACCCCAGTTGTACGCTCCAAATTGGGCTAGATAGATAGCCATCCTGTTGCACTCTTCCCCCACTGAGTCTTCCTCAATAACAAAATTCTTGTCCTCATTTCTGGTGTTTAACTGCCTTATGACATATTCATGGTCTGGGATCTCGCACACAAAACGAGAGTGGTGCCATTCCCAGTGCGCACCAGGATGATCAGATTCCAGTTGCAGCAGACGATAGTCACCAAAGAAAGCTTTACGTAATGCGTAAAGCATTGCATGGAATTCGTTCAGCCTACGTTCTTGAATGCCCAAAGACCCAGCATAAATGTGCACAATGGAGCCTTTGTCATCTCTGATTATTATCCCAATTCCCGACCTATTACCATTGGGGAGAGCTTCTTCATAAAAAGAACCATGGATATTGATCTTAAAGTATCCATATTTTGGGAGAGTCCAGCGAATACCCACGTCAACCATGATTAAATGGACTGACTACCAAGGAAACAAAAAAAATGGTTGAAGAAGAAATTGTTAGAGAAAACCTTATAAACACCCCAGTGTTGTTTTCCAAAGCGTCGTGCACTGATCCCCATGCGACTGTTGGACAAAACCCTCTTGACTGATCGTATTTCTTTGAGAAATTAATCCAAAAAACTTTATAGAAATAAAACTCCCATATATATAATAACTAAAAGAGAAATGGGCCTCTTTTAAATGCTATCTTAGAGAGAAATCAGCCCACTACAGAAAATGGAGGCCTTAGTATGATAAGAGACTTTTGAACAATGATATGATAATTTAACCAAACAAAAGATTTATATTTGAAGCCCAACCTCTATGATCAAACTCAACACCACGCATAAATTGTCTTTTCTCTGATCACACCCTGAGAAGCGAGATCATTAGCCTCAACATTAAGCATTCGACTTATCTTAACTAGGCTGAAGTTCAGAGATTTAAAAATGATTCGCAAGTTGTCATTGAAAAACCAGAGGACCTCGTTAAGAAAGTTAGTTCATTGAAATGTATTTACTAACTCCCAGCTGTCTGTGAAGATTGTGACTTGATTCTTAGACTTAGGATATGAAGAAACATGATTTAGCAGAAATTCTAGAGCTTCTGTTTCACAAGATATTACAGAGGATGCTTTCGAGGGACCTGAGAAAATGAAAACTAAATTACCAGCCCCATCTTTAAGGAAACCTCCTATCCCTGCAGAAATAACACCTTCATTTGATTGTTTCCAAGAGGCATCAATGAAACCTATTAAATCTGCATGAGAATCTATTAAATTCCTCTTTGCAATTTTGTTATTTACGAGAATCACTCCTACTGGGTTCACTTCCCAGGTCAAGAACACTTGAGACTCTGCTAAATCTGAAGCCTCACACCATTTCAAGGAACGAAGAACAATCAGTTTTTTCAAAGCTTCTCTGCTGCATCTTTTAACTTCAAAAACTAGTTGGTTTCTACCTAACGAAATTGACCATAATGTAGCAGAAAAAGTGATACCCCAAGCCATTCTCACCGTAGGACTTTTGAATTTTAGAATTGAAGCCCAACACGATATTTTAGTAAAGCTAATGTTCCACCATGATTGAATGAAATTCAATATCCATTTCGAATCCTCACAATCCCAAAAAAGATGGTCCTGAGATTCCATTTGAGAACAACATCGTCTGCAGATGTTTGAGATCGAACCATCCTTTATCCTAGACGATAGCAAAGAAGCAGTGGGAAGGGAATTTGAGATCAATGACCATAAAAAGAAGTGCATTCTTGGAGGGACTTTAAGCCTCCATAACAGTCTAAGTTCCGGTGGCAGAGAGACACGAGGAGGTAAAATCGAATGATAACAGTCTTTAACTGAGAAAGGTTTACCTGATGGGCGCCAAATTAATATATCCTTGCTACTAGAGAGAGTTAACTGCTCAATAATCTTCCAAATCTTATTGATTTCATCGTGCTCCCATTCTCTGAGTGGCCTCAACCAATGAGCCTTGTCGTGTAAATCACTGACTCTAGTAATCTCAAAAATATGATTTATCTTAGCGTATTTCCAAACAGAAAGAGAGAAAATTTTCTTGAATTTTTCACACAAAATACCCTCTTCAGACCAATTACCTATCCAAAAAAGCACAAATTCACCATTTCCTACTAACCATTTAAAATCTATCTTGGAGATATTGATGTCCATACTCGAAGAAAACACACTTTGAATACTTGCGAAGGTGAAAGAAACTTGATTTAAAGCATTACAACTTTCTAGTGGAGCCCTAACGGGAATCAAGTACTTGTTTCTCAAAACTTTGTTCCATTTTTTGTCCCTTTCGGAGAACCATTTTCCTACCCATTTACTCAAAAGTGCTAAATTCCTAGCTTGCAGATTTGAGACACCTAAACCACCTTGCGATTTAGGTTTTGCAATACCGCTCCAATTGATTGTATGCAATTTCCTTTTACCCGAAGAAGAACTACCCTTGTTCCAAAAGAAATCCCTTCTTATTTTATCAAGCTGCCTACAAATCCCTACCGGCACTTTAAAAAGGCTCATCCAATAAACTGGCATGCTATCTAGGGAAGCTTTCAATAGAACCAATTAACCTGCTCTCTTGAGGAAAGCCGCTTTCCATTTTGCTAGTTTGTTACTCATTTTCTGAGTTAGGGGAGCCCAAAAAATTTTCCGTTTGGGAGAGCAGCCTATTGGAGCACCTAAGTAATTCATAGGCCATTGACCCACCTTGCAGCCTAAAATGTTAACACCCAAGCTCCAACCATATACCCTTGTCTATAATTATAGACAAGTTGGTTATATTTGTCGAAACCTGAATTTTCACATCAATATTATATTTCATTAATAATAACTTAAAATATTAATAACATGTCATTTTTAAAATATAGCCAATACCCTCAGAGTACAATGTCTTATAGGTTCAACAAATTTTATAGATTCAACAAATTTTACATAATAGATATTTTATGTAATAGCCAATAATAAACGCCATTGAAAATGCTTTTAAGCATAAAAATATGCATATTACATCTTATAATAGTCTATATATCAATGCAATGGCATTATTTACATGATCCTTGTATGCACTAAAGATGGACTATAATGAAGATTGCAGAAATGAAGAAAATATATTAACGTATTATGTCGGGAAATCCATAAATAATTATATTAAAAAGTTATTATGTCGTGAAGTCCAGTGCTTATATCGAAAGAAATTCATTACGTCAAAAAGTTAGAATATAGCAAAGTCTAAGAAAATTGTATCGAAAATTTTATATATTAATTAGTCAAATTAATATATGGATAAATGAAGATGTAGACAGTCTAAGCACTATATATATAGCAAAGTAGACTTGGAGAAATTTATGGAAAAGAATTTTGCAAGGACAGTTAAAAAAAGTTGGAGGATGTGGTCCAAGTTGGAGTTACTCATTTTAGTATGGGTAAAGTTTTCAAAAATTAATTTTGTACTTAGATAAATTAATGAATAGTGTTAAGTTTCTCATTAAAATATAAATTTTTTATTAAATAATGGGATATAACATATATTAAATTTTTATTTATGGACGTATATTTATACAATGGCATCTTATCTTATTATGAGGAAAGTTACCTTTACATATCAACATTTTGGGAAATTTTTGAAAATGTTTTTGAGTACGTATCAATTTTCTAAATTAATTTCTGTAAATACATGTGCACAACAATATAAATAGTATTCGCACTACCTCCCTAATGGAACTTTGTATTTACGGATTGTCTCAATATTTTGTTCTATAAAATATTAGATTAAAAGTAGATGTATATGTTCTTAAATTTTCAATTATCCTACTTTTATAAATATTTAATTTTTTAAGAAACTTTATTAATATAAATCTAAAGGGGTTTAAAATCCATAAATTTTTTGTGTTCGACTGTTTCTAACAAAAGCAAAAAAAAAAAAAGATGGAAAAATATAAACGCATTTCATGTTAACAAAATTAGAATGAAAAGTCTATACTATCTATGGTATTTCGTGTTTTTATTTAATTACTCTTATTTATATATTAGTACAATTTTACTTAATTATCCTCACTTTTATCTAATATAAATTACAGCAAACTATAATAGTAGAAGTTTTAGTTTTTGATTTGCTATCCATCACTCTATTTAGTCCATCATTTTATTTAATAAAATTACATTTGATACTTCATATTTTTATTTAATTAATTTTACTTATTTATATATTAATATATTTTTACTTAATTACCCATACTTAAATTTATCTACGTTTGTGTATTAAAGCAAACCAAAATATTAGAAATTTTGGTTTTTGATTTTCAGTCCATCATTCTATTTAATAAAATTATAAGATAATATTATAATTACCAAAAATTAATCAATTTTCTTTTTCATACTTAATTAATTATTTATTATTATTTTTCTTAACTTCTTTATCTATCTATACTACTATATTAAAATCGAAATATTGTAAGTTTTGATTTTCAATATTCTGTCTATCACTCTATTTAATAAAATTAAATGATAATATTATAATTAGCAATAACTAATCAATTTGATTTCTCAGATAAACTGTTACCCTTTTATTTATTTTTGTATGTAATCAATTTTCCTTTTCATGTAAAATATATTATCAGTTACATTTTATCTAATTGAAATTTTTTCTTTTTCTTAATTACCCTTAATTAATTATTTATTAGTATTATTACTAACTTCTTTATCTATACTATTATATTAAAATCAAAACTTTGAAAGTTTTTGTTTTTGATTCTTCGTTCTATATAATAAAATTAAATAATAATATTATAATTACTAATAACTAATCAATTTTCTTTTTTTAAGTAAAACATATTATTCTATTTTTTCATAACTAATCAATTTCATTTTTAGGTAAAACACATTATCTTTTATATTTTATCTAACTATAATTTTTCACTTTCTAAAAACATTACGGGTAATTCTATTTAATAAAATAAAATAATAATATTACAATTATTAATAACGAACAAATTCCCCTTTCTAGTTGGGTGAAGGCCCAAAATAATCTTTTTGGGATAAATTTGCCCAAACTACTCATTCTGGAAAAGTTGGCCCTAAATATCGACGGGATACGGTATTGCGTGCACCGTATCCTTCAAATACGGCGTTTCGTGTGCCGTATCATCATCTGATACGGCGTTTCATGTGCCGCAACATCGAGATATGGCATTTCGTATTAGGTTAAAAGTTCAGTACCCCTGGCGGGGCTTGTAAGAGTATCAACATTGATACGACGTTTCGTGTGAAGTATCAATGTTGATACGGCACACCAAACGCCGTATTAGTTGCTGATACGGCACACCAAACACCGTATTAGTTGCTGATACGGCACACGAAACACCGTATTAGCCACTGATACACGAAAACGCTGTATTAGATCGGTAAATAGGGCCAGACATGCTCAAATATGATTATTTTGGTAATTTTCTCTTTCGAGCTAATATATGTTACATTTTCTATTTTGTCTAACTAAAATTTCTTCTTTTGCAATAATAAAATAAAATAATAGTAATAATATCCAATTACCTTTTTAGTTAAAACGTATCTTTTTCCTATATTTTTTAACTGCCTTCACTTTTAGAAATATCACGGGTAACATATATATTTTTTATCAAATCAAATCATTTAAAAATTTAAGTTTACAAAACTAATGTGTTAAAGAAATCAATTTAAATTATAAAAATATCATATAATATTAAAAAAAATCATGCATCGCATGGTTTTAAGCTAGTGAAAATTAAAAAATGTTTTACTTCGTTTTAGCAAAACATGATAAAAAAGAAAGACATTTAGAGGGGTGTATTCATTTGAGATTATGTTGGATTTTAATGGATTCTTAAAATCAATTTGGGATTTTAAACAATCTTTTAAAATATGCAGGTATTCAATTCGGATTTTAAATAATCTTTATAAATATGTGGGTTTTCAATTGAGATTATAAAAAATCTTCTAAAATATGTAGGTATTCAATCCGAATTTAAAAAAACCAATCAAAATCTCAAGTTATTCAAATTTTAACAGATTTGCTAAAGTCATGGATTTTGAAATATTTGTGGGAGATTTTATATGTAAAATCATCAAACGTAAAATTTGTTCTTACTAGTCAATATTTTGATGAATTTGTAAATTATAACGATTTGTAATAAAAAAAATCAAAAAAATTAAAGTAAAAGATATGTTATGCAAATATTTATACTTTACATACATTTTTATTTTTTCTTGGTTGGTTTGTGAAGGTACTAGTGGCAATGATCAGTTGACTTAAGTCAGGAAATAAGCGTAGACAAACAAGATGAACCATACATTTGCCATAACCTTATGTTTCTTTGCTTTATGTGACATATGCCGCTTTTCTCTTTGTTGCTATCAACACTCCTTCAGCAAATCTCCCAGTTTAATGTCTTCAAATATAGCTCGATCAAGTACAACCCAAGACGTGTATAATTTCAGAGTCTCGACCAAAATCAGATTGACCTGCATAACATGACACATGCAAAGCTCTGACTAATACTACTGGTTGAGGTCACTTTGATTTCTTCTAAACATGCTAGAGGTTGAGTAGGCTGACAATTGTAAAAATTATTGCCAGCGATTTTACACTACCTATTTCAAACTATTATAGATTTAACCTTAAACATCAATGCTTTAGCGAGAGTAAAGATTGTCTTGCAATGCTTTAGCGAGAGGAACACATGAATGACGAGTACTAGATGAATAAACATATTTTTTTATTTTGTTCTCGAATCTTTAGTTTTTTTTTTAAAAATAATGTCATTCAATATTTTAAAATTTTCGGACTATATTGATTTTGGTCTATTCATTTATAAATAGTTATCGTTAATTGATATACAGAATATAGATATTATAAAATTAAAAAAAATTAAAGAAATCAATCTCGTATAATCTGTGGAATTTTGTTTATTCTACAAAAATTCATCAAAATTCATAGAAAATTAAAATAATCTGTCTAGAATCTATAATAGATTTTAAACAATCCATGGATTTACACATTCCATTAAAATCCATGAATTATTATCAATCCAATAAAATCTCAATTGAATAGGAATCAGTTTGGAATCTCTAGTAAAAAAACATATCATTTAGCCAGAAAAAAGGGGAAAATGGAGACGTTTTAAAAAGGATACACATTTCCCTAAAAAAAAAAAAGGAAACACATTTCCATGTATAATGTATTGTACTCGTCAGAAGTACGTTTATAAAAATTTGATGGGATTTAATATTATTTAATTATGTTATTACCCGTTAACAAACATCACTTGTGATCCATTTTAGTAACTCGTCTGGCTAAAATTTATAATAAAAAATTCAATCATTCAATAAAAAAATGAGTGGTATCCCGAATTGGCATAAAAAATTTTGCTTTCGAATAACGTGGCACTTATTACATGGCAAAATGAAAAGTTTTTATTGGAGTACTTGGTGTGAATGGGATCCACATTATCATAACCAATTAAATTCATACAATTTCGAGAAAGTTTTTGGTAGATATCTAGCATTTTCCTATAAAAATTAAAAAATAAAGACGTTTCATTTTAACAGAAACAAAAAAATCATTTCATTTTATCTTAGCAAAAATAGGGGAAAAAATTAAGATGTTTCATTTTGAAACCCGTCTGAATCTCTTATAGAAACATTTCGTTTAAGCAAAAAACGTAAAAAAGAATAAAGACTTTTCGTTTCAGCAAAATAGAGGGGAAAATCTGCTACTGCTATGTGATATATGTGATTCATTTTAAAGCCGGTAGGAATTTTTTTATTAAAAAGACATGGCGTTTCCAAAAAAAACTAAGATGTTTCATTTTAGCAACGCAAAAGAAGACTTTGACTTCGTTTTAGCAAAAAACGGTCAAGAAAATGCATAAATTTCATTTTGGAACCGGCCGGAATCTCCTATAAAAAGACATTTCATCTGGAATAACAACAATTTCTTGAATCCTAAGTTAACAAAAAAAAATGGAAGGGACCAAAAGATGCTCTGCAAATTATGTTCCATTAACACCAATTAGCTTCTTGAAAAGAGCTGCCATTGTATTCAGAGACAGACTCTCCATTGTGTATGGTGAAAATGTGAAATTTACATGGAGACAAACTCTTCAGAGGTGCACTAGACTCGCTTCTGCTCTCACCCTACTTGGTGTTTCACCTGGTGATGTTGTCAGTACTTTTTTCTTCTCTTGGGTTGTAAATTAATTGTTGTTTTACATGCTCAATATCATCTAGCAAGATGATATTATTCGTCTTCTGACACAACACTGTTATCATGAGACTGTTTCTTGTAGTTCTCTCATTAAGCTTTTTGTATGAATATATATCCTTTTGGCTAGGTTGCTGCTTTGGCCCCAAATGTTCCCGCTGTGTACGAGCTACATTTTGGAGTTCCTATGGCAGGAGCGCTTCTTTCTACAATGAATACCCTTTATGATTCAGCTATGGTTTCAGAATTACTGAAACAATCAGGTGCCAAAATCATATTTGTAGATTACCAATTTCTTGACATCGCAAAAGGAGCACTGCAAATTCTATCAAAGACACTCACTCAGCTGCCTCATCTTGTAGTCATCTCCGAATCTGATAAACCATCACACTCTATCAGTGAAATTAGTTTACCAGTAAACTCGGAGTACGAGTCCCTTTTAGCAACAGGAAGTCTGGACTTTGAGATAAGACATCCGCATGATGAATGTGATCCCATTTCAATTAGTTATACTTCAGGAACAACATCAACTCCAAAAGCAGTGGTATATAGTCATAGAGGTGCCTATCTTAACTCTTTGTCCGCTGCCTTTGTTTGTGAAATGACTTCTATGCCTGTCTACTTGTGGTCGGTTCCATTCTTTCATTGTAATGGCTGGTGCTTTACTTGGGCTATTGCTGCTCTAGGTGGCACAAATATTTGTCTTAGAAATGTCACTGCAAAGACTATTTTTGATAACATTGCCCTGCACCATGTTACACATATGGGTGGTGCGCCTACAGTTTTAAATATGATAGCAAATGCGCCACCTCAGTTCAAGAAAGCAATTCCAGGGAAGGTGATGGTTTTTACTGGTGGCGCGCCTCCTCCTCCTCAGGTCATTTTAAAGATGGAGGAGCTAGGATTTGTTGTCACTCATTCATATGGTCAAACAGAAACATATGGTCCTGGGACCGTTTGCTTCTGGAAGCCAGAGTGGAATGCCCTGCCTCCTGAAGCACAAGCAAAGATGAAGTCTCGTCAAGGAGTGCAACATATTGGCATGGAAGAAGTTGATGTCAAAGATCCTACTACTATGAGGAGTGTACCTCCAGATGGAAAAACTATAGGTGAGATTATGTATAGAGGCAACACTGTAATGAATGGATACTTTAAAAATCGTAAAGCAACAGAAGATGCCTTCAAAGGTGGGTGGTTTCGAAGTGGGGACTTGGGTGTGAAACACGAAGATGATTACATTGTATTGAAGGATCGCTCCCAGGACATTATTATTTCTGGAGGAGAGAACATAAGCACAGTAGAGGTGGAAGCTGTGCTTTTTAGTCATCCAGCAATTCTCGAAGCAGCTATTGTGGGAAGACCTGATAATCATAGGGGAGAAACCCCTTGTGCATTCGTAAAGCTGAAGGATGGGTGTAATGTTACTGGAAATGAGATTATCAGTTATTGTAGGAGTCGCTTGCCCCATTACATGGTTCCATGCACTGTGGTTTTTGAGGATCTGCCCAAAACTTCGACAGGAAAGACACAAAAGTTCATACTCAGGCAAAAGGCCAAAGCTCTGGGAAGCCTTTCATATTGCACTACCAGCACATTATAAGTTCCTACATGAAAGTTACCTGCTTGTGGATTCAACAATTCAGAATAATTTGTGACTGTCAAATGGCAGCTAAATAAATAGTATCCATATGCATTATGCTGTTAAACAGCACCTTTCATGATTGTATAAAATGGACTTGGACTTCCATTATTCACTGTTTAGTGCGGGTCATTTAGCTAATAACTAGTCTTTCTGCAAGGCATCTTATAAACTCTGAAAACTTTTTTGCAAGTCGAAATATGTTTAATGTTAAGAGTTGTATGCATTCTAATATCTTGTACAAGTCGTGTCTCGCCCTCTATACGCAAACAAATTTGGTACATCAAAAAGTTTAATGTTGATAACTTGGGATATTAAAAATATAAATTTTGGGAATGAGCTTGAATTTGATTTGAATTAAAATCGATATTTGACGTTCCTGTCCACAACCTAATACATATCGGACCATTCAGCAAGTCACCCGTATGTAATCTTATACAAATCATAATTTAATCAATGTAGGATGCTACATGCAGTACATGTTGCAAGTATTGCAAAGTAACCACTAACCAGTAAGTAATTCACAAAGTCACTTGGGTAGTTTGCTGTCACTGGCATTTTAGGTTATTTTTTATAGTCTAGTTGCTACAATTTTTACACATGATATGAAAAGATTTAACATTCCACAAGATAAAAATCTCTCTACCAGTACTACATTATTTTTACATTGCCGTCCACTTCTAACTTCATGACACTTTATGTAATAAAGAAAATGTAGTGAAATAGTAAGAATAATATTTTTCTGTGAATGTAATAGATTTAACAGGAGGCTTAATCTAATAAAACTCATCAAATAAAGGCAACTTTTCTATTCACAACCCCTCGGTTACAATGGAACAACATCAATTATGTGAATATGTGATGCTTCATTGGTCTGTCTTTTGCTCGCTTACAGGAAGTCCAGTATCATATGTGCACTGTTTAAATATTTACCGGGTCTTTACTTTGATTACGTCAGTCTCCATCTTGGTACACTTCATCCTGGAACTTCAGTTGCATCTATACGCCAATGACAGGATAATACCTAGCACAAACCACCAGTTAAAATAATACATCTGACTAGGAAAGAAACCATTTGGGATAGGATATGGGTGGTGATGATCAGCCAAGGGCAATTTAACCAGATCATAGCAACATTAACCTAAGAATCTAAGATTGGTGTTTACTGAGATTTAACTTGCAGTCAAGCTCTACTTCTCATAATTGATGCTGGTAATACATTAGACTGACCTCACCACAACCATCGTCTCCTGATGTGCACAGTATTTAAACCTGCAGGCTGGCTCCGCCAATTACATAAAAAATCTGTCCAGTACAACTCGTGATACCAGCTATGATCTCAGTGTCTGTTTCATGTATCTAAGGGCAGACCGTAACATTGCTCTAGCTTTCCTGTCTGGGCTGCACCCGGACAAAATCATTTCTTCGTATACAGCTGGAACCTGAATTTTATAGTGGGCATACCCTTAATATAATAGTACTCTTAGAGAGAACATACATTTAAAAGTTCAAATTACAGAAGAAACATCCTACAGTTTAATTGTAAATCTGAAACAATCTGACATTGATATATTGACTACATTTTTAAAATATGAATTATTATTTAGACAGTGGAAAGGTAAGGAAGCTATCAAATATACCAAATTAGTACAAGTTTAATTACATCGCTTTTTAAAAGGGAAAAAAGCATTTTTTTAAGGAATCCGATCCTGGCTTTTAGCTGTCTCAACACAGCAAGTGCCTAACGCAGTCGTATGACACTGGTACTAGACACATTCTGAGATATATTAAACTCCTAATTTATACGCACATCACCGGAACAAATCCCAAGTGAATGATCATTAGAGAAAACGATGATAAGAAACATTTAAAGGTTTCTGAATAAGAAAAGATCTAGTTTGCAGAGTCCAGCTTATGAAGTTGTGAACAGTCGAGGGTGGACAGCTCTTTATAAAGTATGGTAACCCCTAATGGACACGAGGTTTGCTAAAGAAAAGAAATTTTGATTGATACGGTAAGATTCAGTTGGACTGCAGATCTTACAAGAATCAGATGTATAAGAACCACCTGAATAGGCATTTTTTTGGGCAGGAAGTAGGTATTGTCTTCCGTAGGTGCTACTGGCCCAGTGAAAGTAGGGCGATCCAATGCGAGAAACTATATAAGTGGCTAAAGAACTAGTGTTTCATGTTGTGTAGAATAACACTATAAAACTTATACCTCATTCAATTTTTCCACACGTATTAGAGCTTTCATCAGTGTAGTGTAGGTGACTACATCAGGCTTCATGCCCTGCAATGAAAAACATTCACTTGACATTTTGTATCATAAGTTAAAAAGAGGTGGTGTACTTTTGTGTTTGTGAGCTTGTGTGTGTGTGTGTGTGTGAGTGAGAGAGAGAAGGGGGGGGGGGGGGTATAAAATTAGTAGAGCAACTTGCATTTTCCTTCATGTATTGCAAGACAGAAAATGCTTCAGCATCCCTTCTATCCTCGCCAAAAGCGTTGATCAATGAATTGAGAGCTAGATTACTGGGCTTTAGACCGTCTGCTCTCATGACCCTAAATGCATTTACCGCTTGCTCAGATAAACCCTGTCGAAAGATGGAGCCAAAACAGTAGTGTTCATACAGGTCTCTCTTGATCGAAAATCAAACAATCACTTGCATAAAACAGTTAACACAAACTCAGCTCAGGGTAAATACACTCTAGAAATCTCATAGTATTATTGCCAGGATATATCATCAAGATTATAGTATAGATATCCATTTGAAACAGTTAACTGATACTATATAAGTAGCGAATAAAGCCTTCAAAAAAAATATGTTACTCGTTGTTCTGTAGCAGAGTTAAAGAAATCCAGATATCTAGTTAACACATTTCTTCTATGGAAGTTAAACTTTTGATTTCAAACACGAGTGATACAAGGGACAGGCAACTGAAGAGAAGTTACATAGTAGACACTTAGGTTGTGTTTAATCTGTACAGGAGTAGGATGCACAAATCTTCTTGGTAGTAATAATTTTAAACACAGTTCATAAGTTAAACTTGAACATGAAGTAAATAGCCATTGGTGACAAAGTAATTAACATATTATGAAGCGTCATAAGTAATGATCAGCAGTAGATTGAGTTCTAAGTTACCAACATACCCTTTGTGCATAGGCATTGATCAATGCATTATACATGGTTGGGGATGGTTTCAGGCCTGCCGATTTCATGACCTCTAAGCACTCAATTGCATCATTAAATCTCCCAGACTTGCCATATATATCAATCAGTGTGGTATAAGTAACGACATTAGGCAGTAGACCCTGACTCTGCATCTTCCCCAACAAGTTTTTCACACCATCCCATCTCTCCTGCTCCCCGAAAGAATTAATCATTATGTTATACGTTGTGGTGCAAGGCAAGCACCCATTTTCCTGCATTGCATCAAATAGCTCCTCTGCCTTGTTATGATGCCCAGACTTACAATGGCAGTCTATTAGTGTATTCCATGTAACAGTATCAGGCTCAATCCCTTCCTTTTTCATCCGCTCCAGTGTGGCCATCGCGTGATCAAGACAATTATACTTCCCAAAACTATCAATCATCACATTATAAAATTGCCTATCAGGCTGCACTCCACAATCCTTCATTTCTTTGAGAACTTGAAATGACCTTTGCCACTCCCCTCTATCACGATAGCTAGCCAAAATCCTACTAAACACAAACGAATTAGGCTGCACATCATTAGCTTCCATTTCTTTCAACACAATTCTTGCACTTTCCCACCTTCCCGCATTCCCATAAGCATCAATAAGTAAACTATACGTATGCTCATCGGGCAAAACCCCACTACTCTCCATCTGCGAAACTATCCACTCAGCATCCTTCAACGCTCCCGTCTTGACATACCCTTTCAAAAGTGCATTATACGCCCTTGTCCTGGGTTTCAATCCACCTTGTTTCAACTCCTCAAAAAGTGCCTCCGCCTCCTCAGTCCTCCCGGAATTCCCCAACACCGAAATCACATCAACTAAAGTCGCCGTCTTGGGACTCAACCCAATCCCCTGAATCATCCCCAAGAACAACATAGCCCTATTGACATCACCCGCTCTGGCAAAACCAACAGTTATATCATTCAACAACTGACCATCAAGCTCAATCTCATCCATCTGAATTTCCTCATACAATTTCAACAACACTGTGGAATCAATCTTATTAGTCCTCGTAAGCGACTGAATAACCAAACTATAATTGACAAAATCAGGCTGGTACCCATCCCTTCGCATTTTGGCCATCAAATTAAGGGCTTTTTCGAGATCGTCATTTCTCGCACACGCACCAATCAACGCATTATAAGTTAAAGGCGTCAATGTCTGACGCTGCGACAACAAAAACGCTTCGTAAAGCTTTTCAGAACGCCCTAAAGCATGAATTAAAATGGAATAAAGCAACTCATACGAAAAGCAAAGATTATGCTTCTGTAGCCACGTCACCAATGCATACGCTTTGGAAATCGACGTGGTTTCGGAAGAGAGTGATTTCAACAGAGTGTGCCAGAGTGGAGCTGGAACAGCTCGGTACGACTCAGCGAGTTGGAGTTCGAGAGGTTCTAACTCGGTTGGGGAATCAGAGTCGAACTCGGTGGAGTCGTGGGTGGAAATGAATTGGAGTAAGGGAGTGAAGTCGTAGCGGCGGTTTGAGAGCGAAGCGACGTCGTTTGGGTCGAGGTGGTCGTAGGATAAGGAAGCGGTGGTAGCGAGAGGTGGAGATTGGAGAGGGTGGTAGTGGTGGCGAGTGAGGAAGAGAGAGGGGAAGTGAGTTGAGTGGGAGCGAGTTGGAATCGGTGGGTGGAGAGGAAGCGAGTTCATCTTCTTCTTGTTCTGTTACCGGCTGGATTTTTGGTTGGAGGGAAACCAATGATGATGGTTTTATCCGCTACATTTTTCTCTTCTCTACTTCAAATCAATAAATTTAGGGAAGAAAAATAAAATTTTATTATTTTATAAATAAAGTTTACTGGATGATAACATGTGCGAAATCAAAAATTAATTTAAAGTGATTACCAATCCTTTATTTTAATATCTGAATTTACCAATGCGTAATTAATCAATCAGAAGATTTTGAATTATTTTAGAACCAATTAGGACTTATTTTTAAATTTTAGAACAATCATGTTATACTAGCTTATAACCCGTGTGATGCACGAGTTTCTTTTAATATGCTATAAATTTTATTTTATTTTATAATTATTTTTTTATATAATCATTATTTTGTAAAAAAATATTTAATATTATTTTAATATAATTTAATATAACTTTAGTTAATGATATGCATGATTTAAAATTTATATTATAGAATTTTAAGTTAAATATGTCGTTGACGGGATTCGAAACTTGAAATTTTAGTAAAGTACTTTAATCATAAAATATACCTTGTAATTACATCTAACGGTTCTTATTAATTACTCAAAATTTAACAGAAAAATGGTGTAATATTTTTGGGTATACATTAATGATTGCAAAATTATATAGTTTAATTTATATTATAAAATTTTATAAAAAATATGTCGTTGACAGAATTCGAATCTTGAAATTTTAATAAATTAATTTAAACATATAACATATCTAATAATTAGATATAATGGTTCTGAGTTTTTACTAAAAATCTAACGGTCATTATTCGTTGTATACAGATTTCTATTATATTTTGTTAGTGATTAGACGATATAGTGTTATATTTTTGGGTATATATTAACTACTGTAAGATTATATTTTAAAATAAAAGTTAACATGTTTTATTTAGAAAGATATATTATTGATTGAAAGATACGATATTTTAGGTGTTTATAAAATGTAATATATCATCAATCAATTAATAGTAAACCTCTTTTAATAAAAAAAAATGCAATCAGCTAATTATAATTAATTAAATTATTTTACTATTTATTTTAATAATTTGGATTAATTTAATATAATTTAATATTCTCATGTTTACGGGATATACTAATAATTAGGGGAGAGCACGGATCGGATCGGATTTATGGTAAAACCGAAACCGAAACTCTTCGGGTTTTAAAATCTAAAACCGAAACCGAAACTCTTCGGGTTTTAAAATCTAAAACCGAAACCGCAACCGAAACCGGCGGTTCGGTTTCGGATTCAAAAATGTCGGATCGGATGCAATCGGTTCGGTTTCGGTTTTAAACCCGTCTCAAATAAAAATGATAAAATGAATATGATTACAAATTTTTTTTTCCCGAAATAGCATACAAAGTTTTTATAATAAATATGATTCCAGTTTTCGATTCTAGTAAATTTAGGATTTAGATTCTGCCTTTTTGGTGTCTATCGTACTATGCGAGTCCTTGCAAGAGTACTGTAAGAAGCTAGAAACATAAATTTAATTTGTTTAGACTTCAAGTATTGGCCAAATGTATTAAGGTTTGCATTTCACTGGTGCATGACTTGATAGATTATTTGTTTCTGGTAATAAGATAATTTGCTGGTTTTCACTTTCAGTATTGAAGTTTGGTTGTTAAAATAACCAGAACTAAGTGTAGATTGTGATGTAATTACTTAGTGTTAATCAAGCACCCGAATTACCCAAATGATAAAAAGTTTAAAGTGGAATTAGGTAGAACATCTCATATTCATTTGAATTGTTAATAATGTCATTGACTGTTCAATATTTGCATAAACAGGATAAGCAAATTTGCAGTAACCGTAGTCTGTAACATATTTTATTCAGTGAGGACTTCTATATTTAAATTTCATATTCATGCTTGCTACTGCCCAACCACCCATTTCTATTTTTTAGCAGCTATATTTCAAAAAATATGTGTATATATTAATTATATATATATATATATATATCTATTTATTTATTTTAATCGGATCGGATTCGGGTTTTGTCGGATCGGATTTGACAATAAATCGAAACCGCATAATCGGATTCGGATTCGGTTTTTAATTTTTCGGTTTCGGTTTCGGATCGGATTTATACGGATCGGTTTTTAGTGGTTTTTAGCGGATTCGGATTTTTTCGGATTTTTGCTCAGCCCTACTAATAATGTTTCCCTATTATAAACAATGTAACGAATTTTTAATATATTTTATTAATAATTAAAAATTATGGTGTGATATTTTCGGGTATATATTAATGATTATAAGATTAGTTTTAATTTTTAAATCAAAATGGTAACATGTTTTAATTAAAAAGAAAATATTAATGATTGAAAGATATGATACGATTGATTTTTTAGGTGTTTATAAAAGGCAATTTATTCAACTAAAAGTAATTGTAAAAAAGGCAATAGGTTAATTACCATTAATTATATTATGTTATTATTTATTTTAATAAATCGGATAATCAAATTGAAAACTAAAATTTTTACTTTATTAAATAGGAAAACCAAATCGCACGGGTTTCTAATAATATGCTAAAATTTTTATTTTATGTTATAATTATTTTTTTATATAATCATTATTTTGTAAAAAAATATTTTATATTATTTTAATATAATTTAATATAAATTTAGTTAATGATATGCATGATTTAAAATTTATATTATAGAATTTTAAGTTAAATATGTCGTTGACGGGATTCGAAACTTGAATTTTTAGTAAAGTACTTTAATCATAAAATATACCTTGTAATTACATCTAACGGTTCTTATTAATTACTAAAAATTTAACAGCAAAATGGTGTAATATTTTTGGGTATACATTAATGATTGCAAAATTATGTAGTTTAAAACTTATATTATAAAATTTTATAAAAAATATGTCGTTGACAGAATTCGAATTTTGAAATTTTAGTAGATTAATTTAAACATATAATATATCTAATCATTAGATCTAATGGTTATGATTTTTTACTAAAAATCTAACGGTCATTATTCGTTGTATACAGATTTCTATTATATTTTGTTAGTGATTAGACGATATAGTTTTATATTTTTGGATATATATTAACTACTGTAAGATTATATTTTAAAATAAAAGTTAACATGTTTTATTTAGAAAAAAATATTATTGATTGAAAGATACGATATCTTAGGTGTTTATAAAATGTAATATCATCAATCAATTAACAATAAACCTCTTTTAATTAAAAAAAGGCAATCGGCTAATTATCAATAATTATATTATTTTACTATTTATTTTAATAATTTGGATTAATTTAATATACTCATGTTTACGGGTTATACTAATGTTTCCCTATTATAAACAATGTAACGAATTTTTAATATATTTAATTAATAATTAAAAATTATGGTGTGATATTTTCGGGTATATATTAATGATTATAAGATTAGTTTTAAATCAAAATGGTAACATGTTTTAATTAAAAAGAAAATATTAATGATTGAAAGATATGATACGATTGATTTTTTAAGTGTTTATAAAAGGAAATATATTCAACTAAAAGTAATTGTAAAAAATGCAATAGGTTAATTACCATTAATTATATTATGTTATTATTTATTTTAATAAATCGGATAATCAAACTGAAAACTAAAATTTTTATTTTAATAAATAGGATAACCAAATCGAAAACCAAAACTTTTAATGTTTCGACTTTAATATAATAGTATGGATTAAAAAAAATTTCTTATTTACATTCTCACCATACCTCATTAACCATGGTTAGTTAACACTTCTAATTTGAATACAAATCATATTGGTAACTAGCCCTCGGGGCTGTGCGTTGCTATCACGATCATTATCCCTACGATCATTATCCCTCCTGTCATAATCCCTTCTTTGGTTTCCACGATCTTCACCTTTCGTGAACTTGCTTAACTTCCCTCTTCGGATCAAGAATTCAATCTCGTCCCTGAGTTGCCTATAATCATCGGTGTCGTGTCCCACATCCTTTTGGAACCTACAGTATTGATCCTTGTTCCTCTTTGTGGGATCACCTCTTAGTGGCTTCGGCCATCTGAAATCCTTATCCTTTTCGATATCCAACAAGATTTGACTCCTAGGAGCATTCAACCTTGCATACTCAGAAAATCTCGGTCCCAGATTCTTCTTAGGGGTAGAGTCAGAGTCTTTGCTAGTCCGGGGATACTTGTCCCTAGCATCATACTCTTGCTCTTGCTTCCGCTTCTTGGAGTTACCGTTTCCTCCCCGTATGGGGAGGCCTCGGCATTCCTCATGCTTTCTTCCACCTTGATATATTTACTTGCCCTTCTTTGGAGCTCAGTCATGCTCTCAGGTGGATGTTTTGCCAACGACATCTGAAAGAAGGTATTCGTCGTTCCATTTTTCAAGGCTATCAGAGCTACCTTATTTTCCAGATCAGGGACATCCAGCGTTTCCTTGGTGAAGCGTTTGAGAAAGTCTTTTAGATTTTCATTCTTTCTATGTTTCACTTGCATAAGATATGTATAGCTTTTTTCATGGGCTTTCCCACTAACAAATTGGTTAATAAAAGCCGTGCTCAATTCCCTGAAAGAGCCAATCGAGTTTGCAGGCAATTGGTTATACCATCATTGAGCCATACCCGATAGGGTTTGGGGGAATGCCCTACACTTTAGAGCATCACTAGCGGGCTGCAGCAGCAGTGCATTTGAAAAATGTCCTCACATGATTTGCAGGATCGCCTGTTCCATCATATGCCTTAATCGTAGGCATCTTAAACTTCCTAGAGACATGAGCGTTCATCACCTCCTCAGTAAACGGGGGTGTGGGATCATCAGGATCTCCAAGAGGCATTAAATCTTTGGGATCACCCCTAGGGACCTCCGCCCTTGTAGCTCCTCCTGTTGGCGCATCCGTCCTTCTTTGTCTCCTTGAGGATCTCTCCAGATCGACGAAGGGAATCCCTCCTGAAGTCAGAGGAGGTTAATTCTGATTCTGTCTCGTTTGCTCTCTAGCCATATCGTCTTTCAGCTTTTGGATCTCAGCCTCATGAGCCTTGATTTTCTCAGCGACTGTTAGAGGGGGTCCATCATGGATTCTTTGAGTTATCCTTCTCACAGGTTCCTTGCTTGCACGTCGCCTCCTCGGGGCTTCATCGCGATCATCATCTTCCGACGACGAATCATCAGTGTAGGGCCCAGAGTAATCATAATATCCTGGTTCAGGAGGGGCCATACCTCTGATGTAAGGGGGTTGATATGGTTCATGGATCTGCAAGGTGTGGCCGCTTGGCCCAGGATCCCTTTGATTCGGGGGATAGTTGGGCAACCCGTACGCCGGATTGGTGTTTACAGGGAGCACGTTGGCGGAAATCTGAACTCCCGGGTGCAGTGGTCGACTGGATAGGGGAGAGACCACCATCTGAAGTTGATTAGTCTCCTGCCCTGGGTGGACGACTACTGGCAGAGTTCTCTTACAAGTGGGAGTCGTCCCTATAGGTTGAGAAACTTGAGGTTGAGTAGTCGTCTCAGTTAATGGGGGTACGGCCCCTGGTTTCGTGATGACGAGAGGGGCGGAGGTGACGACTGGTGGAACGGAGGTGACAGGGGCAGCCTCGGTTGTTGTTCTTCGTGTTTGAACCATGGTCGATGTTTTCTTCCCACAGACGGCGCCAAATGTTGTGGAATAAAAATGAGCGTTTGTATGTATTAAATACAAGGGTTTGTGAGCTTTGTGCTTTAATGGTTGTTTTCGTGTACGAGACTGATCGGTCCTCACAGAATGCCTACGTATCTCGTTATTGAGAATCAAGCCAAAAAACGTAGTTCTGAGAATGTGGGGTCAGACCCTTATATAGGTGTTGGAAGCCTTAGAATTAGAGAGGGTTTGGAGACTTGATGGACAAGTCACCTCCTTGAGGAAGGTTCTAGACTCCTGCCATGTAGGAGTCTATTTCCATGTTGAATTGGAAGCCTTGGAGGCTACTCATAAAGATATTATTTGCTTGTTTGACTCTTATTTGTAAGTTATTAATCACCCCCAATATTAATTACGAAATTAATATTTAATTAGGGTTTTTGGGCATCATTAATGGGCTTCATATCTGGACCAAGCTGGGTCTAATTAATGCAACATTAAATGTGTCTTTAGGGTTTACTTTTAACCCATATCAATTATTAATTTAGATGTACAATTACCGGTTTGTTATGATGATCAGATGCTTCATCATTTGCCACCAACGCAAGATTTCCATATTCTTCATCTTCGTTGTCCGTGTCATCCCAACTCTTACCAGCCGCAACATAGGCTTTTCCAGGTTTCTTCTTCTCAGCAGCAAAATCTCTTCTTTGAGTTTGCTTGGGTTTCTGACATTCAGTGGCAAAGTGCCCCAATTCATTACAGTTGAAGCAACGAATCTTGCTTCTGTCAACAGCTCCAGTTTTGTATCCTCCCCTGTTAATAGAGGAAGAAGAGCCTCCTCTCTGGAATCTGTTATTTGACTTGAACCTGTACTTTGGATTTCTTCTGAATCTGAAGTTGCCAAATTGTCTTACCATCAATGCCAGGGATTCATCTTCCAGTTGATCTAACTCTTCCAATGAATAGAAATCTCCACCATCCTGAGTAGGTGGTGTTTGACCAAGTTCTACTTCAGTCTTTTCCTTGTCTGAGCTGTAAGGTAGAACAACCTTAGCTTCCACTTCCTTAGGTGCCTCAACTACAAGAGCTGTAGATGAACTTGACACTCTTCCTTTACCAGAGACCTCCCTCTGCTGTACTTGTTCCAGTTCATAGGTTTTCAGAACACCAAACAATCTGTCAAGAGCAATCTTATTCAAATCTCTTGATTCTCTGATGGCTGTTATCCTATGTTCAAGATGAGTGGGCATTATCAACAAAAACTTCATATTAATCTCCTTCTGTGTATATTGCTTGCCATTGACTTGAAAGTTGTTGATAATTTTGTTATACCTTTCAAACACTTCCTGAATGCCTTCATTAGGGCCAGCTCTAAAGTGTTCATACTCAGAGGTTAAAATCTGAAGTCTGTTTTCCCTGACTTCATCAGTTCCTTCATTGATAGTCTCAATAGTTTCCCACATGTATTTTGCAGTTTTACAATTTATCACATGACCGTACATCACAAGATCCAGGGAATCTATTAAAATAAGTCTCAAATTCTTATCTAGTCCTGCATCCTCTTTTTCAGCAGGAGTAAAAGAATCAGCATGCTTTGGAACAGATGTTGCAGGTGATACTACAATTCCTCCAACAATAGATTCAGATATATGTTCTTTTGGAATTATAGGTCCATTCTGTAGAACACCCAAATACTTAGAATTTGCGACATCAAGAAACAACTCCATTTTATTTTTCCACATTGTATAATTGTCCTTGTTAAACATGGGAATTTTAACAATGTTTTTTGACGACATGATGAATTTTTAAGTGAGTTAAAAATTCGAGATAGATTTTTGGCGGATTAAAATTAGGATCTTGATTTGTATATCAATCAATAGGCTCTGATGCCAATTGTTAGGTCCAATATGTTTGTAGAAGGGGGGGTTGAATACAAACAGTACTGTTTAATCGAAATGTGTTCGGATAATTTAATTTATATTTTGACAAATTTGAGCGGAATTAAATGAAACAAAATTCAAGTTGAATATAAAATTATATTAACTTGAGGGGTTTGTTACAAATACAGTACAGAATTTATATCTAGTTAATAAAAACAAATTAGAAAATTCGATATGAATTTTTCTAGATTTGTTAATAAAAATCAAGATATAGATTAGGAGTAAAAACTCGCTAATAGTACAAGAGTATCAAGTAAACCAGTTCTATCGGATCAGATATTAAAAATAAGATGAACTTGATTTTCTATAAATTTTTCTGCTTCTTGTGCTGTGTTCTTGATGAGAGAGAAGAGAGAAATCTGCTTTGAATGTAATATTTTGATCTGTCTAAAGTCTTCTGTCGATTTGTCTTGATATATAACAATCACTGCCTCTTTATCTTCAAATATAACTGTCAAGACAATCGGCAATACAATTTATTCTTCCAATACAACCAATTTTGTACTGCCAAGACAATAGGCAATACAATCGTCAAGACAATCAGGTTCTTCCAAGATAATCGGCAAGACAATCGAATTCTGAGATCTTTGTCTTGCTTTATCAAAAATTATCATTCTGTCTGAAGCTTTTTCTTTTTGATCATTATCAAGACAATCTGATTTGAACTGTCAAGACAATCGTCAAGACAATCAAATCAGATTTTTATTCTACTTTTTAAAAGCTTTTCAGAAATTATCATTACCAAGACAGTCGGCAAGACAATCAGAGATTGTCTTGCTTTACTGATTTCTTCTTCAAGACAATCGGCAAGACAATCTCTTATTGTCTTGCTATTCTGATTTAAGCCTCCAAGACAATCGGCAAGACAATCAGGGATTGTCTTGCTAGTTCATTTTTCAGATTTAAATTAAAATTGATTAATAAATAATCATTTTAATTTATTCTTACTTAAATAATTAATAAGATTTAATTAATCTAATAATTAATTTAATTAAAGAATTAATTCAAGATGAATTAATTAATTAATTAAATTGACTACTTGATTTAAATTAATTAAAGAAGAATAATTATATATCCTTGGATTGTCTTAATTCTTTTCTGAATCACTGAAAGTAATAAAGGAATACCACTGAATATTTTGTTGACGTTCCATGCACGGTCTGGTTCATGAACGACTAACTTCAATGACTGTCCTTTAATTTTCACATTAAAAATGTGATTCATTTTTCTTCTCATTTCTTTCTCCTTCTTGTACTTCACTGTATACTGTCTGAACCTATCACTCTAGAAATCTCTGTCTTAGAAATAAATCCACTTCTTCGATGCTATACTGAGGCTTGATCAGCAATCTGAGCTTCTTCCAGTGTAAAACATCAAAACTATAGATTGACTTTAGGGTTTTTCTTCTGACAGATAGTGCCTCCTGAGATTCCTGTGACAGTTAAAGTTATTTACTTATTACAATCTAAGCTTAAGTTGAGTTGAGTCCTCGAACTACAAATAGGCTGTGTCATATGCCTTTCAGGCATAGTCAACAAAAACTTCATATTAATCTCCTTTTGTGTATATTGCTTGCCATGAACTTGCAAGTTGTTGATTATTTTGTTATACCTTTCAAACACTTCCTGAATACCTTCATTAGGGCCAGCTCTAAAGTGTTCATACTCAGAGGTTAAAATCTGAAGTCTGTTTTCCCTGACTTCATCAGTTCCTTCATTGATAGTCTCAATAGTTTCCCACATGTGTTTTGCAGTTTTACAATTCATCACATGACTGTACATCACAGCATCCAGGGAATCTATTAGAATAAGTCTCAAATTCTTATCTAGTCCTGCGTCATCTTTTTCAGCAGGAGTAAAAGAATCAGCAGGCTTTGGAAAAGATGATGCAGGTGTTACAACAATTCCTCCAACAATAGATTCAGATACATATTCGAGTGGAATTATAGGTCCGTTCTATAGAACACCCAAATATTTAGAATTTGCGACATCAAGAAACAACTCCATTTTATTTTTCCACATTGCATAATTGTCCTTGTTAAACATGGGAATCTTAACAATGTTTTTTGACGACATGATGAATTTTTAAGTGAGTTAAAAATTCGAGATAGATTTTTGACGGAATAAAATTAGGATCTTGATTTGTGTATCAATCAATAGGCTCTGATACCAATTGTTAGGTCCAATATGATTGTAGAAGGGGGGGTTGAATACAATCTATATCAATTTCACAAGTAGACAAGTTCTATCGGATAGAATATTACAAAGATGATGAACTTGAATTTATGTGAATTAATTTGTGCTTGGAGTTCTTGATATTTGAGAGAGAAAGCTGCTGTGTATTTTCCAAGAAATCTGCTGTGTTCTGCACTGCCTTGATTCTGCTGCTTCTGCTGATTTATATAACATGTATAGGTCTGTATTGATTAGATATGACTTAAACTGCTTCAAGACCTATTAAATCAGCTGTCAGCATGACTTAATCTTGCTCCAAGACATAATTAAACCTTCAATATGACTTATTTTCTGTCGGTATGACTTAGAAAATGTGTCGGTATGACTTAATCTTCAACAGTGTGGTCGGTATGACCTAAACCATTTTTGTCGGTATGACTTAATACCTTTCCAGAAATATCTTGCTTTAGTATGACTTATTTCCCTCGGTATGACCTAGCAGCTTTGAGGTCGGTAAGACATAATTCTTTTGCTTGGCATGACTTAACCTTTTATCATGTCGGTATGACTTATCTTAAGTCATACCGAACCAAACTCAGCCATGACATAATCTATTCAGCCTTATTTAAGTCATATTGATCCATTTAATTAATTAGTGATTAATCAATTCATAATTAATTGATACAATAATTAATTTAATAAATAAATTAATTCTGTTAGAATTAATTCATTAATTAAATCAATTAAATGATTTATATCAATTACAAATGAATTAAATTAAATCAATAACTAATTAATTTAATTCTCCCAAACCACGGAAAATAATAAAAAATTACCACTGACTTATGTTGACGTTCGATGTACTGTCTGGTTCATGAACGACTAACTTCAATGATGCTTCTTCACTTCTGACTTTAAGTTGTGGTTTATTTCTTCTCTCAATTTTCTTGTACTTTGATTGATTTTCAATCTATCACTCGAAAAATCTCTGTCACTGTAAATGAATCCATTCACTTCAATGTTATATTGAGGCTTGATCAAATACCTGATACGTCTTCCAGTGTGAAACATCAAATCTATAGATTGACTTCCTTCTTTCTTCTGACAGATATTGCTTCCTGAGATTCATGTGACAGATCATACGGATATTTACTTATTACAATTTGGTTTAAGTTGATTAGGATCCTCGAACTACAAATAGGTTGATTCATATGCCTTTCAATCTCCCCCTATTTGTTTGTTAGACAATAACAATCAAATACCTGGAGGATACCTCAACTAATTCAACTTAACCAAATGAAAGATAAAATAGTAAATGTAAAGCAAATATCAAACAGTTCTGGTTTATATTAAACATTTCCAGATTCAAACAAAATGATAAATACAAGATAGATGATCCTTTAGCCTGATCATATTTAACATATTCCTATCTTGACCTATCTAGCTCTAAAGATAATATATGTAGAGCTGTTCTTCAATTACTGTCTTCTCGTCTAAATTCTCCTTCTTCTGGCTCATCTGTGACTTGAAGTTTCTTGTGCAAATCAAAATCAACAAGACGCTCTCTTCTTGATGACAACCCTTGAGGTAAGACTAAAGGAATTCCAAGCTTCTTTCTCAGTTCACCTTGAAATTTCTTGTAATCTTTTATATTCGTTTGTGCATAGGATCGAATGTGATCTGCAGCTATTACCTTTTCTTCAGTCAAGAATCCATGATTTCTGAGAGCATATTCAGCATATACCAAGTGTTTTGCATGATGTTCATATAACTCATCTGTCTGAAGATTGATTGAATGAAGTACCTCTCCCTTAAGAAATTTTACTTGTGGAGGATTCTTAATTACTTCTGGTCCAGCTCTTTCAGCAAATTCTTTGAACTTTTCATGTACCAAAACACCTAGCTCAGACGATGTTCTCACCTTAGGCCTAAGTACCAAAATCTCTGTCAGCGATCTGTCGTAAAAGAACTGAATAGATATTCTGAAAGTTCCAACATTATGACATTCCACAAATATTACCAGCTCATCAGATTTGGGGTCAAACGCAGTAGTTATCCTGATGACTTCTACCTTTAAGGCCCTTATATACATATCATGAATTGGATTTGCCAATTTGAATTCCTCGAGAATTTCTCCAAGACGACGATCTTCATAATCAGAACTCTGAGGTGAATCAATTGCTTTTTGAGCACGTTCCCATTTGTCACCGCTCTTGAGTCTGATATATGTCTTTCTCTTCTGAAATTTATAGCATGTAATCGTTGTAGTGCTTGTTGTTCAGCTTTATGAAGCTCTTCATTTCGTGCAATCTGCTCTAATGACTTTTGAAGCTTTTCTTCTCTCATCAGCAAATTAGCTTCCCTCTGAGCAAATAACTCTTCAGATTCTCTCTCTGCTTGTTGAGCTTCATATTCAGATGTCACTGGTTCTTCTCCTTCCCAGTGACTGAAATCTGGTTCAGGTAATTTCTCACCTTCATCAGAAAAATCAAAGTCAGCAAAAACATCAAAATTATCTAGTTCACCCGCGTAGTAATACTCTGTGTCTTTGACTTGATCATCTACAACAACTTTCTTCTTCCCCTCAGATTTATCTCCTCCCTCTCTTTCTTTCGATTTTTCTCCTTTCTCGCCTTGTGATTTCTGTGATTTCTGTTGCTGTTGTGATTTCTCTCCCTTAGTTGAGGAATCCTCTACAGATTTACCAGTTGCACCAGCTCCAGGATCTCGCTCATCATCATCACCACTTGTTCTTGCAAAGAATTCTCTTTCTTCAGTTGTTGGTGTGCGATTTTGACTTATCAGATTAAACAAATGCCTTAATCCTTTAGCTTGATGTGCATTTGGTTCTCAATTTGATCTAGTCGAAAATCATTAGAACGTTGATTTTCATGTACTTCTTCCTGTAGATTGTCAACCTTGTTGGAGATTTCAGCAATTATTTTATCTTGTGCCACAGTGACCTCACCAGAATCATCAAGAGCTTTTTCATAAGAAAGTTCGAGAGTGTTGATTTTATTAGTGAAGAATGTCTTCAAGTTGTTGATGTCACCTTTTATCGAAGTAAGCTGATTATCAACAGAGGTGGATGGAGAAGACCGTTTATCCACTTGTGCTCGAAGTAGCCTAGCTTCAGCTATACTTGCTTCCAGTTCCATTTCCAGATTTTGTATCTTTTGTATCAATGAGAGAGTGTATGTGTCTGTGTGTGCACTCACCTGAGTTTCACTCTGAATTTCACTCACCTGATGTGCATGTGTATCACTAAATTTTGTGGTGATCCTTGCATCACTCCTCTCAATTTCCTTAGCTTCTCCAGAAACGGTACCTGCAGTTAAAATCACCCTAGCCTCCTCTGGGAAAGTCAGTGGTGGTGCAATGGGAGTTCGCAAATCCCTATCCTTAATCAATTCTACTTGTACATTTTGATTTGTAGTCTGAATTGCTTCAGTAGTAGATTGATCAAGTTGCCTTCCACTTTCTCCAGTCGAAACTGCGAGTGGAAACTCCCTTGGGGGATCTAGGAATGTTTCTCCTAGGAGGGGAGATGATGGTTCCATTAAAGTTGGCAGGGAACCAAGATTTCCCTCAGAAGTCTGTGAAGACTCTTCTACCGTAACTATGGTAGACAATGTTCCAGACTCGATGTGCTCTCCTGTCAATGTGTCCCTATGTTCATCATAATCTATATGTTCTCCCATTGTCAGTAATAACAAAGGGGTTGTGCTTGACACGTTACAGGATGCCATGGCCCTATGACGAATTTCAATAGTATCATCCTGTTGAGAGGATGATCCTAGTAACTATTGCATGGCCATATCAATGTCCATATCTTGTTGGGAAGATACGGATGGGCTTACAGTTGCCTCTGAATCAGTTCTACTTTTCTTTTGTAGAGGCAGAGCTGTGGGTTCACTCATTATATTACTTCTCTTCTTTGCTCTTTGAAAGGGGATTTTCTTTCTGGAATGGAAAGTTTTAAGTGATGTAGATTGAGTGTGTGGCTCTATGACCGGGGTTCGAGATTGCGGTCTTACAATCCCTTGGTCAGCCCTATCAACCACTTGGGTTCCAGAAGTAGATTGTTCAGCAATAGAAGTTATAGAGAGATTAGAAGTCAATACCTGGTCAGCAGGTGTCGAAGAGATTGCAGCTTGAGTGGTTTGAACCAGTTGCTCTTGAACAGGTTCAATTTGCTGAATAGGTACTTCTTGTTTAGCTTCAGGTTCCACTATTGGTTCTGCTTGCTCAGGTAGTGGTTCATTTTCCTCGGGTAAAGGTACAGGTGCAATGATGGGTAGTTGTATAAAGTTTGACATGTATTGAGTGACAACTACTGGCACATTTGAAAATTTAGGTTTGACACCGTACTCAGTGAATAATCTTGTCGAAGGTTTACCCGACACCATTGCTTCACTATTCAGAAATGGAGCATGATATTGTAATTCTACCAAATCATTAAAAATCAAAGAAAAGAATCTTGGATAAAAGCATTGAACTTTATCGCCCCTGTCAAAATTCCTTTTAGCGTTGATTACTCTTCTAACCATAGGTCCACACAGAAGGCTGCCAATGTTGATTCTTCGATTATAAGCAACAGCAAATCCAATATGCTGCATAAAGGAAGGTAATACTCCGAAGTTGCTTTTTGTAGAATTGGCAAACACCTTGGCTAGTGTGTCGAACACATATTCCCATTCCTGAACTAGAAACTTTTTATTCAAGACAGGAAGATCTGCGCTGTCTTGATAATGAATACCAGCAAAGAAATTAGTTAATTCCTCATCTGACGGATAATCCTCAAAATTGTCATTTGGAAAGTTTAAGACCGTATTAATGACAGATTCATCCACTGTGTACTGATTGTCTCCAAGAGTGAAAACAAACGATCTGTTATCGTTAGAAACGACAGCAGTAGTACACATAATTCGTAGGGGTTCAATTTTTAAAGGAGTATCTAAACTCAAAGCAGTGCGAACTAGTGAATGATCATTCAAAAATCGAATCCACGGTCGAAAACGTTCGAGTGAACATTTTTCGGGATCAAAATATCCGATCAAATTATGCTTAACTATTTCAAAACGATCATTGTTATTACCAGCCATTTTTATCAAATTTTAACCCTTTGAAAAATTTCAGATTTTACAAATTAATTAACTAAATTGAATTATTTCGAATTAATAATTAATTAAAAATTCGAAAATAATCAAAGTTGTTCAAAAATTCTGAAAATTCACACAATGATCTTGATACACACACAAACACACCAGTATTTTTAAATTTTACAAAATCAAAACCAACTGTTTGGAAATTTAGATCGAATTTTCAATTTTCCAAAAATAAAATCTGAAAAACTTGATTGAAAACGATGATTGAACGGTCGATTTGTAGAGAATTGAACAGAGAATCGTTTAATCGTGTTTAGAGCTTGATTTCAGTGAGATTTGAGTGAAAAATTGGGCATGAATTCGTTACCAGGCGTCGTGTATATATGTATGTATCTCTTTGAGTTCTCTATGACTTAACATGAGAGAATGACTTAAAATGAAATATGACCTATCCTTTCTACTCAGTTATATATATACTAAAACCTACGAATATGACTTAAATCTGTTAATACAAATAACTGAGTATAATTTAATTAAAAACTTAAAACTGAATATGACTTAATCTATATACAAGACTTAACTGATTATGACTTAAATATATACAACAGACTCGATTATGACTTAAATTAAAACTAAGACTCGTTATGACTTAAAATATGTACAAGACTTAACCACTGTACAGACATAACTGATTATGACTTAACTTAACCAGACAAGACTTAATTCTAATGAGACTTAAATATTTACTAACGAATATGACTAAATCTAATCAGTATAACAATTAAGTCATACCGACCAGAAAATAGAATAAAAACAAGTCATAATATAGTTTAGATTTAATTTAAGTCATATCTACTCAAAAT
Source organism: Saposhnikovia divaricata (assembly GCA_036435485.1). NCBI lineage: Eukaryota > Viridiplantae > Streptophyta > Magnoliopsida > Apiales > Apiaceae > Saposhnikovia > Saposhnikovia divaricata. The sequence continues at coordinate 68,376,005 of CM071598.1, forward strand.
AAATTAAAGTAAATGCATATTTCTTAATTAAACACACAAATATTTACAACTATTAATACAGAAAAATATATTAAGAATAATATTATAAATCAAACAAATAATAAAAATAGAAATAACTAATATAGATTAAACTATTAACGGAAATAAAACAATATTAACAGGACAAACATTACAAAACATTAAATAAAATATTCTAAACAAATAAAATAAATACATACAATTATTCTAAAATTATAGAAATATGGAATATCAAATATTTAATTAAACAAAGTGATAAATACAATAACAATCAAGAAAAACAAGTTGATAAAATAATTAAACAAGTGATTTTATTCAACAAATATTCACAAACTAATCACTTGTTAATTATTAAAGATCAAACCTCAGATATTAACTAGATTAATTACTAGGACTGTTCAACATACCCAATTCACCAACAATTTGGTGAATGTGGATTCGTCGAGCGACTTAGTAAAAATATCTGTTGTTTGTTCTTCAGTGGGTACAAACAGTAATTCCACTGTACCATTCATAACATGCTCTCTAATAAAATGATACCTGATATCTATATGCTTTGTCCTTGAATGCTGCACAGGATTGTTGGAGATTGCTATGACACTTGTATTATCACACAAAATAGGAATATTTTGTAATACAAAGCCATAGTCCATTAGTTGATTCCTAATCCACAAGATTTGAGCACAACAGCTTCCAGCAGCTATATATTCAGCTTCGGCTGTTGAGTTGGAAACTGTCTATTGTTTCTTACTGAACCAGGAAACAAGGCTTCCACCTAGGAATTGACAACTCCCAGATGTGCCTTTTCTGTCTACAAAACTTCCTGCATAATCTGAATCTGTATATCCAACAAGGTTAAAACCAGAATCTTTAGGGTACCAGATGCCTAAGTTAGGCGTACCCTTAAGATATCTCAAGATTCGTTTAACAGCAATGAGATGAACATCTCTAGGATCCGATTGGAACCTTGCACACAAGCACGTAGCATGCATAATATCAGGTCTACTTGTAGTAAGGTAAAGTAATGAGCCTATCATACCTCTGTAGCTTGTAATATCTACCTTAGCAGAATTTTCACATGCTCCAAATTTGACAGCTGTGGATGATGGTGTCTTTGCTGAAGAAGAGTCCTCCATTTGATATTTCTTGAGAAGCTCTTTGATGTACTTGGATTGACAAATAAATATACCATCTTGCCTTTGACTTATTTGTAATCCAAGAAAGAACTTCAGCTCTCCCATCATGCTCATTTCGAATTTACCCTGCATTAACTTTGAAAATTTCTTGCAAAGAAGATCATTAGTAGACCCGAATATTATATCGTCCACATAAATTTGAACTAATATTGTATCATTCTTATGTTTCTATGTGAAGAGAGTTTTGTCTATGACACCTCTAGTAAATTCATTTTCAAGTAAAAATTCAGAGAGAGTATCATACCATTTCCTTGGTGCTTGCTTAAGACCATAAATGGCTTTGAAGAGAAAGTAAACATAACCAAATAGATCTGGATCTTCAAAACCAGGTGGCTGTTCTACATATACCTCTTCATCCAGCTTTCCATTCAGAAAGGCACTCTTGACATCCATTTGATAAACATTAAAGTTAGAAAATGCTGCGAATGCCAAGAATATCCTAATAGCCTCAAGTCTAGCCACTGGAGCATAGGTCTCATCATAGTCAATGCCTTCAGATTGTGACTAGCCTTTTGCTACCAGTCTTGCTTTATTTCTTGTTACTGTACCATCTTCATCAAGTTTGTTTATGAATACCCACCTAGTACCAACCACTGTTCTATCTGTAGGTCTGGGTACCAGCTTCCATACTTCTTGTTGTTTAAATTGATTGAGTTCATCTTGCATAACAATCACCCAATCAGGATCTGAAAGAGCTTCTTCAATTTTCTTAGGTTCCATTTCAAATAGAAACCCTGAATAATTACATTGATTTTGAAAAGCTCTTCTAGTCTTTACACCAACATCTGGATCACCAATGATTAGCTCAAAAGGATGAGCTCTATTCCAAACAGTCTGTCTGGGAAGATTTAGTCTTGATGATTCGCCTTGTTCTTCATTGTGATGTTGAGTATGACTAGTAGATCCTTCATTAGCTCCCCCTGAGTTGTTGCCAGGATGATTAGATGAGTGTTCAGAAGTATGAGTGGTGTTTTCAATATTATCATTATTTTCACCACTATTATTCTGATTAGACTCATCATTGTCATTGTTGTCATTTGCATCAGCAAAAACATCAGGTGGACTATCATCATCTGAATCTAGATCTGTCATATCTTCAAAAGATAGCTTTTCAGATGAATCTTCAGTTTGGATACTAGGGAGTTTAGTGTCATCAAATGTAACATTGACACTTTCCATCATCTTCTGATGTTCAATCAAATACACCTTATAAGCTCTTCTTTCATAACCAACAAAAATTGCTTCATGTGCTTTGGCTTCAAATTTTCCACCTTGATCATCTCATTCTTTAAGTACAAAGCATTTTGCTCCAAATACATGAAAGTATTTGAGTGTTGGTTTCTTTTCATTCATGGCTTCATAGGGTGTTTTCATCAAGTCTTTGTTGATAAGAGTTCGATTCTGAGTATAGCAAGCAGTGTTGACAGCTTCAGCCCAAAAATACAATGGAAGCCTTGATTCACTTAACATAGTACGTGCAGCTTCAATCAAGGTTCTATTCTTTCTTTCAACTACTCCATTTTGCTGAGGAGTTCTTGGAGCTGAGTATTGTCTGGTTATACATTTTTCAGTACAAAAGTCATTCAGAACTGCATTCTTGAATTCAGTTCCATTGTCTGACCTTATAGCCCTCACTGGATACTTGGAATCCAACTCAATTAACTTGATGTGATCAATCACCAGTTGTGGAGTCTCATCTTTAGAATTCGGGAACAAGACCCATGTGAACTTTGAAAAATCATCAACAATCACAAGAGCATATCTTTTCTTTGACATAGACATCACATTCACTGGACCAAATAGATCCATGTGAAGTAACTGTAAAGGTTCAGTTATTGAAGACATATCAGTGTTTCTGTGAGTTGCCCTTTTTAGTTTGCCTTTTTGACAGGCATCACATAATCCTTCCTGTGTGAATTCCATAGAAGGTAAACCTCTCACCAATTCTCTCTTGACCAGAGAGTTCATCGTCTTGAAATTTAGGTGAGAAAGTTTCTTGTGCCATAGCCAACTTTCATTTGTGGATGCTTTAGAATAGAAGCAATTGATTTCTTCAGTGCTTCTAGTGTTCATGTTGGCTACATACAGGTTTCCTTTTCTGACTCCCGTCAGAGATGGTTGTTCACTTATTTTGTGTGAAATCAGACAATTCTTTTTGTTAAAGTAGACTTCAAATCCCTTGTCACAGAATTGACTGATGCTGAGCAAATTATGCTCAAGTCCTTTTACAAAGGACACTTCTTCAATAATAACATTTCCAGCTTCAAGTCTGCCATATCCATCAGTTCTACCTTTGCTGTTATCTCCAAAGGTAACTACTGGGCCGACCTTCTCCACCACATTTGTCAGCAGGGTTCTGTCTCCAGTCATATACCTTGAACATCCACTGTCCAAGATCCAGGTTACTCGTTCAACCTATTCAATACCCTGCAATGACAAATGGATTAAACCTTCTTCGGGACCCAAATTTGATTGGGTCCTGCGGATTTAAAGTATTGACCTTTATCAGGCAAAACAACATTTTTAATTTTAACCTCTTTAGTCAATAAACATTTAACCTTATAAACAGATTTGAAAATCTTTCGTTTTATCTTGGGTATCCATGTTTCTGTAGCAGCAATAACACTTGTATCATTGACTGGACATTTGACATGGTAAACATTCTTGGTAACCTTTTGTTTAGTCTTAGGTACAAATGTCTCTCTCCTAACTTGAGGAGGAAAAGCAGTCTTTGATCGAACATTATTGTTCCTGTTCATATGCTGTGGAGGAGCAGTCTGTTTAACACATGCATAACTACCATTAAAATAAGCACGCATACTGTTAAAAGCACAAGACATACAATTGATAACACCACATGCTTTATGATTAGAATCAATGATAGGCATGGTATTTTTCTGTTTCAACTTATTACTACCTAATGCAGTCATAGAAGAACTAATTGTTTCAACAACTTTGACTAGCACTTTAGGTACTTCTTTCTTGGATGAAACATTCGTTGTATTAGTGTCCTCAACAGATTTAGCCTTAACAAAGACTGTGACATCTTTCTTGGATGAAACATTCTTTGGATTAGCGTTCTTTACAGATTTATCCTTAACAACGACTGTGCCATTTGCACTATCCTCATTTCTCATTTCTTCTTGGATAACCATAGAAAGAATATCTGGTGGTCCAGCATCAGATTTTTTAAATAGAGGTTCTTTAACATTTTTGAGCACATGTGGTATTCCCCTTTCTTTAGCACTAACAGGGTTAGGGGAATTTATGCCCAATGATCCAACAGCTTCATTATAACCATACCCTATACCTGTTGTTCGTTCTACAACTTGATTGTTAAAAAACTCTTTGGAAACTTTAACAGAATTATAACAAGCCCTGACCTGTGTTTCAAGTTCAGTAATTCTAGCCATTTGTTTGCCTACAACTTCTAGAATAGCTTTTTCCTTTTTATTAAGCATTGTTATTTCATCTCTTTGTTGATCTTGATTAATATGCACATTTTTCAATTCTGACACTTCATTGCCAAGTTTAGTGCTTAGCAGATCTAGTCTTCTATATTTAGTTTGTGCATTACCTAAGGAATTATAAAGACTACGAATTAACTCAGGGTCAGTAACAATTACCGGTTTGTTATGATGATCAGATGCTTCATCATTTGCCACCAACGCAAGATTTCCATATTCTTCATCTTCGTTGTCCGTGTCATCCCAACTCTTACCAGCCGCAACATAGGCTTTTCCAGGTTTCTTCTTCTCAGCAGCAAAATCTCTTCTTTGAGTTTGCTTGGGTTTCTGACATTCAGTGGCAAAGTGCCCCAATTCATTACAGTTGAAGCAACGAATCTTGCTCCTGTCAACAGCTCCAGTTTTGTATCCTCCCCTGTTAATAGAGGAAGAAGAGCCTCCTCTTTGGAATCTGTTATTTGACTTGAACCTGTACTTTGGATTTCTTCTGAATCTGAAGTTGCCAAATTGCCTTACCATCAATGCCAGGGATTCATCTTCCAATTGATCTAGCTCTTCCAATGAGTAAAAGTCTCCACCATCCTGAGTAGGTGGTGTCTGACCAAGCTCTACTTCAGTCTTTTCCTTGTCTGAGCTATAAGGTAGAACAACCTTAGCTTCCACTTCCTTAGGTGCCTCAACTACAAGAGCTGTAGATGAACTTGGCACTCTTCCTTTACTAGAGACCTCCCTCTGCTGTACTTGTTCCAGTTCATAGGTTTTCAGAACACCAAACAACCTTTCAAGAGAAACCTTATTCAAATCTCTTGATTCTCTGATGGCTGTAATCCTATGTTCAAGATGAGTGGGCATAGTCAAGAAAAACTTCATATTAATCTCCTTCTGTGTATATTGCTTGCCATAAACTTGCAAGTTGTTGATTATTTTGTTATACCTTTCAAACACTTCCTGAATACCTTCATTAGGGCCAGCTCTAAAGTGTTCATACTCAGAGGTTAAAATCTGAAGTCTGTTTTCCCTGACTTCATCAGTTCCTTCATTGATAGTCTCAATAGTTTCCCACATGTGTTTTGCAGTTTTACAATTCATTACATGACTGTACATCACAGCATCCAGGGAATCTATTAGAATAAGTCTCAAATTCTTATCTAGTCCTGCGTCCTCTTTTTTAGCAGGAGTAAAAGAATCAGCAGGCTTTGGAAAAGATGATGCAGGTGTTACAACAATTCCTCCAACAATAGATTCAGATACATATTCGAGTGGAATTATAGGTCCGTTCTGTAGAACACCCAAATATTTAGAATTTGCGACATCAAGAAACAACTCCATTTTATTTTTCCACATTGCAGAATTGTCCTTGTTAAACATGGGAATCTTAACAATACTTTTTGACGACATGATGAATTTTTAAGTGAGTTAAAAATTCGAGATAGATTTTTGACGGAATAAAATTAGGATCTTGATTTGTGTATCAATCAATAGGCTCTGATACCAATTGTTAGGTCCAATATGATTGTAGAAGGGGGGGTTGAATACAATCTATATCAATTTCTCAAAATTTATTCTTTAAATAATTTTCACTTAAACGAATATTTTGTGCGGAATAAATTGACACAGATTTCAAGTTGAATATAATTGTATATTAACTTGATGTGGTGTTACAAAATCAATACAAACTATTATCAAGTGTTTAATAAGTAATTAGAAAATTCGACATGAACTTTTCTAATTTAGTTAATAAATCTCAAGATAAGTACTAGGAAACTTAATTCGCTAGTAGTACAAGAATCACAAGTAGACAAGTTCTATCGGATAGAATATTACAAAGATGATGAACTTGAATTTATGTGAATTAATTTGTGCTTGGAGTTCTTGATATTTGAGAGAGAAAGCTGCTGTGTATTTTCCAAGAAATCTGCTGTGTTCTGCACTGCCTTGATTCTGCTGCTTCTGCTGATTTATATAACATGTATAGGTCTGTATTGATTAGATATGACTTAAACTGCTTCAAGACCTATTAAATCAGCTGTCAGCATGACTTAATCTTGCTCCAAGACATAATTAAACCTTCAATATGACTTATTTTCTGTTGGTATGACTTAGAAAATGTGTCGGTATGACTTAATCTTCAACAGTGTGGTCGGTATGACCTAAACCACTTTTGTCGGTATGACTTAATACCTTTCCAGAAATATCTTGCTTTAGTATGACTTATTTCCCTCGGTATGACCTAGCAGCTTTGAGGTCGGTAAGACATAATTCTTTTGCTTGGCATGACTTAACCTTTTATCATGTCGGTATGACTTATCTTAAGTCATACCGAACCAAACTCAGCCATGACATAATTTATTCAGCCTTATTTAAGTCATATTGATCCATTTAATTAATGATTAATCAATTCATAATTAATTGATACAATAATTAATTTAATAAATAAATTAATTCTGTTAGAATTAATTCATTAATTAAATCAATTAAATGATTTATATCAATTACAAATGAATTAAATTAAATCAATAACTAATTAATTTAATTCTCCCAAACCACGGAAAATAATAAAAAATTACCACTAACTTATGTTGACGTTCGATGTACTGTCTGGTTCATGAACGACTAACTTCAATGATGCTTCTTCACTTCTGACTTTAAGCTGTGGTTTATTTCTTCTCTCAATTTTCTTGTACTTTGATTGATTTTCAATCTATCACTCGAAAAATCTCTGTCACTGTAAATGAATCCATTCACTTCAATGTTATACTGAGGCTTGATCAGATACCTGATACGTCTTCCAGTGTGAAACATCAAATCTATAGATTGACTTCCTTCTTTCTTCTGACAGATATTGCTTCTTGAGATTCCTGTGACAGATCATACGGATATTTACTTATTACAATTTGGTTTAAGTTGATTAGGATCCTCGAACTACAAATAGGCTGATTCATATGCCTTTCAGTTAATCACTTTATGTTTCTACTTTTGATTTTTTTTACTAATAAAAAAACTACACACTTATTCACACACACATGCATGTTCCAAATCAAAGCATATAACTTTTTTTTAACTTAATAATACTTATATTAATATATTTGTTCTTGTGTCGAATGCATATTATGCCACAATTTTTTTGTTGCCAGAGTAGTTAAAAAAACCACCAATCTATATTCTCCAAAATCATTTCTGTACTTTGGTAGTCAACTTTAACATAGGGACTCTATAAGCTCAAGTTCCTAAATTATATAACCTAAGATGTTCAATTTTAGTCTTTTCTTATATTTGATGAATTTATATAATTGTTGGTGGATCCTAAATATGAATGACTTTCATGTTGTAGTTAATGATTGTCATTGCATATCCGAGAATATAAGGTGAATTTTATTTTTAATTTTTTGGAAAATAAATTTTCCACGTTACTTTATTGGCAGGTCACCAAAACATACACAAACAAGGCAAACAAGGATATGTTATTAATGGGATGTGTGCTCTCTATAAAGTGCTTTATGATGTATGACTACAAACTTTTGTTACCGCATTTGCATTCGAAAAAATAAGAAAATATATGATAAGTATGGTCGTTTGACCTGTGTCGTTAAAAGTATTTGTAATATTTTTCTGACCTTTAAGGTCAAGCGCAATTTTTTCTTAGGAATAGTTTGAAAATTACTGAATAATATATATAACTTTTTTATTTGATTAAAATTTATTAGAGTAGTCTCTATTACTGACATAACAAACATATGTATGAGTTTAAAAGTTATATCTATGTTGATATCTGACATATTATGATAAATAATTAATTATGTGTATGTCTTATAGGATCTTGACGGTCTTGCAGATACATTGAACCAGGAAGTTACATCTATATATAACAGGATTGATCGGTTAATAGTGTGTTAAGGTCACTGACAATGAGCTACTTCAATACGATGAAATTTCCATTTTACTTGACTTTATATGTAAATATTCATTTGTCATGGGTTTAAATGCTTCTAAACTTATGACTTAAGATTTATTATCTCACTCACTCAATCAATTTCCTATTTCTTATTATTTTTCTTAATATAATTTATCCATTGCACATGGAAAAGTTTATAAACAAGCTTTTGAGACTTTTCTTGAATTCGAACGAGACTATTTTATTAAATTAATAAAGTAAAAACTGGACAAGAAACCAAGTTATTAGAAGTAATTTATGTGCAGTATAGTTAGGGCTACACAACATTTCGATCTAGACCGGTAAATTAGACTGGACCGGGTCTATCAATCCAAGACCCATACCAGATCGTATAAAAACGGTCCGGTCTCCGATCCTTCAAATAAAAAAAATCCGATTTTCCGTCATGTCCGGTCTAAATCCTGAAAAAATCTGGATCGGACCGAAGTTTGTGTATATAATTATTTTTATATTACTTTACTTCTTAAGTTATATAATAAATATATTAAATAAATATATCATAAATTGACAAACTAAACTAGTAGATAATAAATTGATGAAATACTCCCTCTGTCCCTTTGAATTGTTTACGTTTGCGGACCTGTTTTCGGTACGGATTTTAAGGTGCGTTTTAATGATAGTTCTATAACTTATTTTTGATATTTTCATTTTTTGTATAAAAATAGAACAATCCTATTTTTATACAAAAAATGAAAATATCAAAAATAAGTTATAGAACTATCCTTAAAATGCACCTTAAAATGCGTGTCAAACATGCAATTTTTTATGTAAAGAAATGGAAGGGACGGAGGGAGTAGTAGAGATCAACATTATAGTCTAAATAATTAAATGTCAAATTTCATACGATAAATAATTGGCATTCACGTGTTTAGAAATTGCGATAATTTTAAAAAAAAAGATATGAACTTCAATTTTAAACATATATTAACTTGCAAAATAATTTATCTATTTAAACTTTTAATAAACAAATGTTATATTATAAAAATTAATTTTTTATGTAAAAATTAACTAATCGGTTGAGTCCCAAAACCAAATATAATAGATTTGGTTTTTAGTCCAAAAAATTGGGAGAATCTATCAATCCATGTCCATCCGATCCAATTTGGACATTTGTGAAACTTCATCTGCAGTATAACTCAAGCAAAAGGGGAGGGGGAATTGACCTACACCAGATGTTTGTTCGATGTTGATGTAGTAAAATTTTTAAAATCTAACACTAAACTAAAAATTTGGTGTCTTGAATTATTTAAAAGAATACAGTGATAAAAAATTAGTTTGGCAAATCAGATGGCGGTGGACAATACTTTACTAGTTACTACCTGCTCAGTTGAGCTGCTCCCTCCCTTTCTCTCTCCCTGTTTGTTTGGGATAAAAAATAATTTATTTCTATCACTACACTACTGTATCTATTATTATACCTACAGCTGCTCCGCCGTGACATGGCTCTCCACCGGCGGCGACGGAGCTATCACACTCGATTCCGTCTATTAATTCCCGCAATTGCTCTAATCTCCGGCCTTATCCTCTTCTCCGTCTTGCTCTTCTTCTCGTTTCTCGCTCCTTCTCCCTCACGCAATCGCCATCTTCACCGCTCATTGGTACTCACTTATATATGAGTTTATATACACACACATTTGTATGTATTGTTGCTCTACTTACTTACTCCACTGTTTCATTTTGATTAGATAGATACAGGCGATGCGGATGCTCGTAAAGTTCTCCCGTTTCGTGTTCCGGTGAGGGCTCTGTGTACTCTGTATTTATATAAGTGTTTTGATTCAATTGAATTCTGATTTTGCTTCTGTTTGCTCATTGACATCAGGATTATGTCAATGTGTCTGGTCGTAATATTTGGAGATCGGCGATGTCTGAATTCTACTATGGTTGCAGTACTGCGAGCGATAAGTTTGCCAGTGAGTGTTTGTTATATTTTTTTAGTGTGAATTGATTTGTTTTTTTGGTAACATTGCTAATTACTATTGGTTTATTTGAATTACAGAAGCTGAAGTTGTCACGAAGACTAATAGGTACTTGTTGATCGCAACTAGTGGCGGTTTAAATCAACAAAGAACGGGGGTATTTTCGCTCACATTGATTTTTACACTCATATAATTTTATTTGACTACCTAATGGAGTCAAGTATACTACATTTAATTGTAGCTCGTTAAGCTTGATAAGTACTTGAGTTTGTGCAAGATTCAGCCGAGTTTGATGTACACCATTAAACATTGTTTGCTAGAAAATGATTTGATTCCGGGGCTGGCTTGGCTAATATATGTTTTACTAATATAATTTGCATTTCCTGTCAGAGTCTAGTTGGTGTGCTGAATCTCAACTGTTAAGTTTGCCTGTATGTTGTTTTAATTTTGACCTGAAATGCTCATATATAGTTTTGACATGTAAGTGTTAAAGGTACTCATCAAAATGTTTTTGTAGTTTACTCTTTTCCAGTAGGTTATACTGTATCACTTTTATCATCTCCAGCTACTTCATTTATATGGATTATTCAGTCTTAAGAGTTAAGTCTTGGATGTTCTAAATCTTTCGTGTTGCTTTTTGTGATAACTAAAATTTCGTTGCAAGTGATATAAAGTGCACCTTCCTCCTAAGTTTGTGCCTACTTAACACTCTCTCTTCCTTTCCATTTCTTAACACTTTATGTTTTGGGATGTCCCATCGACGCATTCAGTTCTTAACATATCTTAAAATAGCAATTTTTTACTCATATTAGCAGGTCCCACTAACTTTCACCTACTTTCTTGTCTTTTCTTCACCTTTCTTCATTTCATTTAAACTCTGTGCGGCTGTGCCCAACGACAATGTTAACTACCTATCGGGATGGAGGGAGTAATTAGTTACTGTGGTGACCCAAAGTTGTTTGAAGATGTAAAACAATGAATCCCTTACATTTTGGAGTTCATAGACAGAATAAATTGTCAAAGCTTGAATGTCATACATATATCCTATGTGGATTTAAAATCATAACATAAGTAACACACTTATAAATTATATCTAGCAGTTAGAACGAAAATATGATGATTTTTTTTGATAATGTGACTTTCAAATCCATAGCAAATGAGGTATGTACTATATTTCCAATGTATGTACTATATTCTTTAGATTTTGTTTTTTTAACTTGATCAGTGTTCCAGAAATCGCCGATTCAACCTATAAATTGGCATACAGCAGACCGCCGATCTAATAATGCAAAATCCCCAAGAAAAATGTTATCTGAAATGTTGGGTCAAACTTGGGTTTAAATCGGGTCGCTAGGTTACTTATCTTCCTCATACCTCACCAATCCGATCTTCAAGGTTTCGCCATCCGTTTGTTGAAACTAAACAATATACATACATATAGTATGTAATATGTGTTTAGGTATAGCATCAGAATGAGATCTTGACAGCTTACAAAGGGAAGATATATATATATATATATATATATATATATATATATATATATATATATATATATCAGCTCCACACAATAATGGATAATAAGAAGTGTTGATGATTAAAACGAAAGGGAAAATAATGGGGTGAAATTGATGTGGAAAATTTGGGAAAGAAGATGCAAAAGAGAGTTGGTTTGGAAAAGAATATTAAATTAATATTCGTGGCCCATATATGTTTATGTGAGCCCAAACCAAATATCTAGGTACCATATAGTAGCAATATTGAGTTGACTTATTGCTTTTTATTTTTTTTATTTGTTAATTTATGTGTAATTTTATCGCATACCTGTGTTTTTATTTATGTATTTGTATAAAAATAATAATGATCTAATTTAATATATATTATAGAAAAAACAATATTAAAGTACGCCCGATTTTATTCTGATTTAACATTCTGATAAATCCCCGATTTCCTATAAATCGGAAATCGGTAGCTCAACCGATTTAGTCCGATTAGCGATTTCTGTAACATTGAACTTGATAGGTTATCATTATCAATTTTTTTGAATATGTTGTTGAGCTAGTCATCAGTTATCTGTTTAACTCTTGATCCCTCTTTTGCCAGATTACAGATGCTGTTGTTGCTGCTCGCATATTAAATGCTACTCTTGTTGTTCCAACACTGGACCAGAAGTCGTTCTGGAAGGATTCAAGGTTAGTTTGAAATATTCCTTGCACTTGCTTTCACAGTAGGTTTTTTTTTTTGCTCTAGTTGAAATAAAGAAATGTTTATTCAAGTGTACTAGTGTTGGATAATAAAAAGATTCTCTTTCATGTGCAGTATTTTTTCGCAGATTTTTAATGTAGACCGGTTTATTTCGCATCTAGCTAAAGATGTTAAAATCATAAGAGAACTTCCAAAAAGGCGAGGCAGGACGTGGGGTCCATATACCATGCGTGTCCCAAGAAAGTGTAGTGATAGATGCTACATAAGTCGTGTCCTACCTAATATGTTAAAAAAGCGGGTAAGATATCGATTCCTAAAATTCATTATAAAGCATGGTTATGTTGATTGATTTTAGTTAAGCCTTTAGTTTCAGTTGGCATCAAAAGTACTCCAGGTTTTACAAATCATTATTTTCCATCTGAATTTCTGCGGTGTCAAACTGAACAATATTTCAGTTCTATGTGCCTTGTGTGTGAGAGATATATTAGTAAAAGTATAGAAATACTAAACAAATATAAATTCTTTTAGTTTTAGCTGTGCATGATTCCACTTTACCGGTGTTCTGTCGATCTGATTTTTTCATGCTTATGTAATATAATTGTCATTCTTGTGTCAGGCTGTCCGGCTCACCAAGTTTGACTACAGATTAGCAAATAAGTTGGACAATGATCTACAGAAGCTTAGATGCAGAGTAAACTATCATGCCTTACACTTTACAGATCCTATCATCAAAATGGGTAAAACGTTGGTTAGCCGAATGAGGATGAAGGGCAAGCGTTACATTGCCCTACACCTGAGGTACTTTGGATAATATATCTAGCTGCAATTTTCAGATCTTGACTTTTAATCTGTTAGATTAATTAAAAGAGCACTCTTCTTTTCTGTTTAATTTCGACTTTTGCAATCATGTCTTAGTGTGAACTTCCAGATGTAGGAACAAATTACACATTTCTTTTTAAGGCTTTGTTTGGTATTGCTATTGAATACTGATTTGTTGTGTGAAAAAAGTCCTGTTGAGAAAAACCAAAAAGTGTGTGATAAACAAAATTTTTGAAGCATTAGGATGGTTATGACATATAAGATAATTAACATTTTTTTGGAAATCCTACCTAAATTAAAATATATACATGTTTTTTTGTCAAGAAGCAGATACAGATTAATGAATTGTTTATTTATAATTCAGAACTGTTTATATCAGATGAATCAGTTTTCTTTAAAAAATAATATAAAAAACTATTTTATCAAATATTGGAATACTATTGAAATTTTCTTGAAAGTTGAAATAATTACTTAAATGAATATATTGATTGTAATGCATTAAAATAAAGAAATTTTATCCAATGATTATTGTAAAACTGATGGTGTAAAAAGTACAAACTGCGAAACAGCTTTTGACTAGCTTTTGTGTAGCAGGTGTCAGTAAACAGTAAGCATTGTTCCACAACGCTTTTTTTTATTAATCAGACACTTTGAAAGTTGTTTTTGAGTGTCAACAGTTGGTCCCGTCCATTGTGCTGCAAATTTGTTACACTTGTACCTACCACCTATGTTGCTGCATTATTTGATATAAGGTATTTAATAAAACATGCAAGGAAGTCGCATCGATGAACTGACCTAAACATGAATTTGGATGAGAATAAAAGTATCGTTCCTAATACTGGTAGACGAGTATGCGTTTGTTTTAGAAGAGTTATAAGTGTCTTGTTCTACCGTTCCTGCTATGCTACGCATTCTTTCCTTTTCTCTTTTAAAGTTGCTTAAACCACTAAATGGTTTTCATGCACCTGCTTAAATCGTGAGTAGTTATATCTTCACGTAACAATATGTTTTCTTATATCAGGTTTGAACCCGACATGCTTGCATTCTCAGGATGTTATTATGGTGGAGGAGATAAGGAGAGAAAAGAACTGGGGAAAATACGAAGGAGGTGGAAAACTTTACATGTAAGGCTCCTTGTTTCTTGGCTAGCTTAATCTAGTATATAGTTACTACGGCGTGCAGAAACTCCGTAGAACCTAAATCACTAAATTGTAAAGAAGTTTGTATGGCTTATTTTTCTTTCTGATAAATCCAAAGTTCCAGACAATATGGTAGGTTGTTTCTCTGCATGCCTTCTTTAATGGTATTGGTTGACCATCCAAGATACAACATCCATATGATTTGACATTTCATAACTCGACATCTGAAAACCATTATAGCACCAACAATTTGTTAATCTTGAAGTGATAACTGACCTGCTTTCGTTTTTTGTATAAACCAATATCATGGTACCACTATATAATGCATGGCTAATTTATTTATCTTCCAATTAATTTACAGAATATCAATCCAGATAAGGGAAGACGGCAAGGAAAATGCCCATTGACACCTGAAGAAGTAGGTCTGATGTTGAGAGCACTTGGATATGATAAAGATGTTCACATTTACGTGGCTTCCGGTGAAGTTTATCGAGGTGAAGAGTCCTTGGCTCCCCTGAAGGCACTCTTCCCAAACTGTTATTCAAAAGACACTGTGGCTAGCGAGAAAGAGTTGGAACCATTTGCTGGATTTTCATCACGCATGGCTGCACTGGATTATATAGTTTGTGATGAAAGTAATGTCTTTGTTACAAACAATAATGGCAACATGGCAAAAATGTTAGCCGGGCGGAGGTATGCTTGTTTTTAACTCAGTTTTTTCTGTTCCTTGTATGTTAAGTGACTTTTGACAGTACTGATTCATGCTGGTATTACAGGAGATATTTTGGTCATAAGCCTACCATTCGCCCAAATGCTAAGAAACTGTCTAAACTATTTTTGAACCGTAATAACATGACTTGGGAAGAATTTTCCTTTGAAGTTCGTAAGCACCAGAAAGGCTTTATGGGGGAACCAGAAGAGGTAAGGCCTGGCAGGGGTCAGTTTCATGAGAATCCGTCTGCCTGCATATGTGAAGATTCTGCAGCTAAAGCAGAAGCAGAATTGAAACTTAGAAAATTTGGGACTGGTAACAGCACACCAAACACGCTTGTGCCTGGTTCAGTTGAAGTTCAAAACAACTCTAGCCAGCAAGAGCAAGAGTGGTCTGATCAGGAAGAAGAAGAAGAAGAAGAAGAAGAAGAGGATGACATGAGTGACTTTCAGACTATAAGTCAATTAAATGGAACAAGTAATGATTATGATGGTGGCTCCTCGGAGGAACCTGAGCTGGAAGAATTGTTATCAGATTGAGCATCAAATTCTTTGGTTGTTGATAGTTTTTTGTTACACAAACCTACAATTTGTAAGTTCCAGTCTAGTTATACTTCTGCTCCCTTGCGCATGTTGTAGGAGTAAGCTGGGACAATATAGCGCTCTATACTGGATGGAGTTTATACCAGGGTATATTATGCAATCTGAAGAAGTTTCTCCCCCCATTTTTAGCTTCACGTTTGTGGTGGATCTCAGACATACAAAGCCTAAACGTGTGTACAATTATGGTACTGGTCTTTTGCTGGAGGATTACTTAAAGAATTGAGATTTGCAAACTAAAAAACCATATCTGCAAGGGCAGCGAGCAATCGAGCATATATATCTGCCAGTTAAATACATCAACTGTTGTATCTGTTCTCTCTTGTACAAGTACGATTCTCTAGATTTTTTTTTCCCCTGAGTACAAAATATTTGGACATTGGATGAAGTGGATCCATAAGGATTTTTTTTTTTTTTTTATACTTTTATAGTCTTTCCGTAAAGAAGCATTTTGATTCCCTCCGAGATCTTTTTTTTGACAAATGTTATGCCCAAATTTTGGCATAAGCCCTAAGCAGTCCTAATGGGCTAGAATAGTGATTCATAACTCATAATGGGCCTAGAGGTGAAGATTGGGTCACTAAAACCCACCACCAGGAGTCAGTCCAATATACTATCAAGCACAATGTGGAAGTTTGCGACCCCAAGCTGTGGGTCGAGTTCGCTAGCAATCCCTAGTATGAGATAGTATCTATCACATTTCTCTGCAAGGTCCATCCAGGCCTAGAATACTTTTATGAAGGCTAGAGGTCCAGCGAGGCCTAAAATACTCTTATGGAGGCTAGAGGTCCAACGAGGTCTAGAATACTTTTATAAAGGCTAGAGGTCCAGCGAGGCCTAGAATACTCTTATAGAGGCTAGAGGTCCAGCGAGGCCTAGAGGTCCAGCGTGGCCTAGAGGTCCAGCGAGGCCTAGAATACTCTTATGAAGGCTCATAGCTAAGCCCAGCGAGGTCGCATGAGTAGATATGAAGGGTCATAGTTAGGTCCAGCGAGGCCTAGAGTATATTTATTGTGAAGGCTCATGATCAGGCCCAGCGAGGTCGTGTGAGAATGATTATCTCCATATAGCGTGGGACCACCTCGCATGATTAAGCCCAGCGAGGTCGCATGCGAGGCCACGTACCTTTTCCATTAGCCTCGCCAGTGAGGCCATGTGATTCTAGCATCATGTTAGCCATAGGTAACCTTTATTGGGCCATGGGTCATGAGCAGAATTAATGGACTATTAGCATCAGCCCAACAGTGAGTGGACTTGGGCTAGTACACTATTAACATCAGGCCAAAAGTGAGTGAACTTGGGTCAAGATGAATCTCCAAAAAACCTAGCCCGTTTAGGTAACTTCTTCTCCAAGAACTATGTATGGCTTGATCCCTATAAATAGGGTACGTAGGCACCTTGTTAAAGATGATTGACAGTTGGCGGCAAGAGAGAATAAACAATTTTTCTCTGACATTCAACGAATCAACAAACAAGATCAACCACAAAAAAATCACCAATCTCCTTCCGTGTTCTTCGTGTTCTTAGCGAAATATCCGTATTTTGCTACGTGATTCCAGCAACCTCCATAAATATTATTATACAATATTCTCTCTATAACATTTGGCGCTAGAAGGAGGGTAGTCATCATATTGGGAGAAAGATGACTAAGTCGAACAAGAAGATGAATGAAGGGCACAATAACGGGGAGACCCCGGGGTCGCACAAGACACCCAAAGGCGATTCCCCCATAAGCGAGGAGGAGGATGGGCCCGGGAAGGTGCCAACAGTACAAGAAAGGATGACTAGAGTGAAGAAGCGGTATAGCTCGAGGGGTGCGAAGAGGAATGCCAGGAAGAGGCCCAAGTCCTATCAGGAGGAGAGCAGTAAGGGTCCCACCAAGAAACTCTTGGATGAATTTGATGATGTTACGGATCAAATAAACCCTTACTTCTATGAAGACCTCGAGTGGGAGGAGGATATTGAGGCTACTAAGACAAAGGAGGGGTTGCAGAATGAGGCCGTCTCATCTAAGGGGAGGTCAGTTAGTGTCTTTTATCGTCTTGGAAAGAAGTTAGCTGAGCATGATCTCCGCCTCAAGCTCGGAAAACTTACAGTTGACAAGAAGTATAAGCGATCTCAGGCTTGGAGTCAAGAGATCAGGACAACTCCGCTTCCTACTATATTCCGGAGTATTAACCCAGGCATGACTTATAATGGGGACACTGACCCTACAGAGTTTGTTATTCGATTTAACAATGATATGGATGTGTATCGGGTCTCGCTATTGGCTAGGTGCAGGTTATTTGCAGCCTCGTTGAGGGGTAGTCCCCAATAGTGGTTCTCTAAGCTAGGGGCTCACATCACTATATACTCCTGGGAGCAGTTCGTGGACATTTTCATTAAGCATTTTCAGTCCTCTAAGCTCTATGCAACTCATGTATCCACCATGGTGAACATAAAGCAGAAGGAGGGTGAGACCCTACAGGACTACTTTAAGAGGTTTAATGCCGAGGACCCTAGGGTGCGAGGAGCAAATGACGAGGCCATTAAAAATTTTCTTATTGCTGGGCTGAGAGAGGGCACCAAGTTCTGGAAGAAGTTGCAGACACAGACACCTGACACTCTCTTTGAGTTCTACAAGGAGGCCGAGCCTTACAAATGGATTGAAAAGTCGATGGAGGACCTCAAGAAGAATAATGAGGCTAGCAACAGTGGAAGTAAGAGCAAAGGAGTAAAGAGGAAGGACTCTTGGAGCCCTAGGCGAAGACGGGATCGCAGTGAGAGCCCAAAGAGGAGGGATCGCGATCCGCCAAGGAGGTCACCACCATGAGCTCAAAGTGGAAGGAATGAGGGTCAATCCACACCTTTAGTGGCCTCCATTGATCACATCTATGCAGTTAATGCTGACAAGGGGATGTTTAAGAATCCCTCACCTATGAATAGTCGGGCAACCAGGGATACTCGTAAATATTGTGTCTTTAACGAACAGACAGGGCATGATACTGCAAATTATAGGCAGCTCAAGAAGCAAATTGAAGAGATAATTCGCAATGGCCCAGCTACCTGAATGGGTTGTTCGTGAGGTGAAGAAGCATGACACTAAGCCAGGTCTTGGTTTCAATAATGTCCCACCGCTTGGGCAAAAAGAAAAGTCCCACAAAGAAAGAGAGGAGCGAGCTGGGAGTATTCATTTCATTATGGGGGGGGGGCATATTGGAGGAGATAGCAACAAGGCCAAAGAGAGGTATGCTCGTGAGGCCAAGAAGCGGCCCTTCACCAATGTACATCACCTTCAGGAGAGACCCCAATGCTCTTCAAGGGGGAGGGTACAAATATCATGTTCACTGAGGAGGATGCGAAGTGGGTTCATTATCCCTACTCTAAATCTCTAGTTGTTCGGGTTCGCAAAGGATCTCAAAATAATTACAGGGTCCTCGTGGATAATGGGAGCGCAGTTAATGTCCTTACATATGAAGTCTATAAGAAGATGGGATTTATGGACAAGGATCTTATTCCAACCGTTGGACACCTCTACATGAGATGCTTCTTGGTGAAATACCTCTACGTCGAGGAGAGGGGGGACGCCCCCGATCCTTGGCGGCAATGAGGAGGTCCTCAACTACCTTAGTAGACCAGGAAGAGCATCTATCAAACGATCCCCCTGCTTGGTATGGACTTCGCTAATATCAGCATAAATTGTCTCAATCTAAAGGAGAACTCATAGCGGTGCCACATCAAAATTCTCTTCATTACAAGTGGTGTTAACTCCAAATAATACAAGAAGGTTGCTGAAACATGTTGATTCCTCATCACATCAATAATGATAATGAGGACTCGGGGGGGGGGGGGGGTAGTGGCAACCACTTCTAGCAGGACATTTGAAAAATTGCAAGGCAAGGCCAGCACCTAGTGTTGCGAGGCCGTACATAGAGTTGCGAGGCCGGAAGCCCTATATCTTACGATGCGAGACCACTTAACCCCATTGGCGATGTTGGGTCAGTCCGTAAGTCTATACTGTGTGGAGCTATCTCTAGGCATGTATTAAAATCTGTCTATAAGCAAATTGGAGCATATGAAGACTCAATCAGGTATCCCAAAGCACTTGGAAAAATTCAAAATTATCAGTTTTCAAAGATGCATGGCCCACCAGCAAGCATATGCGAGCCGGGGCTAGAGCCCAGCAACATGATGGATGTAGTATGTCTACAAGGCTATAAAATAAAGTGGAATACGCGACCACAGAATCAAGGATCAAAAGGAAGTTAAAAAGCGGGGCAGCATGATTAACTAAAATAAAAAAGATGAACAGGGGTCCGCATGTGGACTAACAGGAGTACATGTGGCTTATTAAAAAAAACAAGGTGTCCTCGCATATACATGTATAGAGGAGTCCTCTCATTATATCTGCGAGGAGGCCTCCCAACATAGGAGGCTACGAGGAGTCCTCTCATTATATCAGTGAGGAGGCCTCTCCACATAGGAGGCTACGATGAGTCCTATTATTATATCATCGAGGAGGCCTCTCCACATAGTAGGCTACGAGGAGTCCTCTCATTATATCAGCAAGAGTTAATAAAAAAGAAGGAAGCAGCGAAAGGCGAGGAGATCTCAGCAAAAGTGAAAAGAGAAAATGTTAAAAAAAAAAAGTCATCGAGGTGAAAGTACAAATACGAGGACACGACTCCACAAGGATGTAAAGAAATACAAGGCGAGAAGAAACGCAAGAAGGTTGCGTACGCGAAGAAAAAAAAATGTATCAAGGTGGCCACTACGTGGAGACATGGGCTCTCATTAAAATAAAAAAAAGTCCAAAGTTGTCAAGTAAAGAGGCTCTCCAAAAAATCAAATACTTATTTGATTTTTATTTTTGGAGGAGTTCAGAATAATTTTTAAGAATTTTGAAGACCAGAAAAAATAATTCTCCGCTACAGCTGCCTGCACCGAAGAACTGGGGGTAGTTGTTATACTTGAAAATTGATACAAACTCTAAGTAGACTCATTACAAGAATTAAGGAGGCCTCACAATGTATGAAGCTGCAAGGAGACCTCGCAATGTATGAAGCTGCAAGGAGGCCTCGCAATGTATGAAGTTGCAAGGAGGCCTCGCAATGTATGAAGCTGCAAGGAGACCTCGCAACATATGAGGCTGTAAGGAGGCCTCCCAACATATGAGGCTGCAAGGAGGCCTCGCAACATATGAGGCTGCAAGGAGGCCTCGCAACATAGGAGGCTTCAAGGAAGCCTCAAAACATATGAAGCTGTAAGGAGTCCTTTCAACTTGTGAGGAGGCCTCTCATCATAATAATAAGGAACAGGGGAGAGTCATCTCATCATAATTTAAGAAGACCTGAAGAGGTGAAAGCCTGAGCTCACACATCTGCTGGACAGATGATATAATTATAACAACTTATGACTACAAGGTCTTATGGGGTCGCCTCTCAAGGTCCCTACAGGACCACATTGCGCTTGGAAGGACCCTTCGAGGTCACCATCACTCACTTATACATGGCTTCGCATTAAATGAAAGACACACAACATGTATCATCATATTAGCGACTGGGAGCAGATCTCGAAACACGATAGTTGTCTTAAACCATTCAAATTCATAGGGGTCGCGATGCGATCCCAAGGCACTTGAGATAGCTATGCTTTCATCTACAGCAATCTATAGCGAGCACAAGCCTCGCATCGAAGTTTTGACAAAGCAGTTTTTGATTCCACATCGCAGTTTCAATGGCAATGTGGACTCGGGGGGTAGTTGTTATGCCCAAATCTTGGCATAAGCCCTTAGCAGTCCTAATTGGCTAGAATAGTGGTCCATAACTCATAATGGGCCTATCAAGCACAATGTGGAAGTTTGCGACCCCAAGCTGTGGGTCGAGTTCGCTAGCAGTCCCTAGTATGGGATAGTATCTATCACATCTCTCTGCAAGGTCCAGCGAGACCTAGAATACTTTTATGAAGGCTAGAGGTCCAGCGAGGCCTAGAATACTCTTATGGAGGCTAGAGGTCCAGTGAGGCCTAGAGGTCCAGCGAGGCCTAGAATACTTTTATGAAGGCGAGAGGTCCAGCGAGGCCTAGAATACTCTTATAGAGGCTAGAGGTCTAGCGAGGGCTAGAGGTCCAACGAGGCCTAGAGGTCTAGCGTGGCCTAGAGGTCGAGCGAGGCCTAGAATACTCTTATGAAGGCTCATAGCTAAGCCCAGCGAGGTCGCATGAGTAAATATGAAGGCTCATAGCTAAACCCAACGAGGTCGCATGAGTAGATATAGTTAGGTCCAGCGAGGCCTAGAGTATATTTATTGTGAAGGCTCATGATCAGGCACATCGAGGTCGCGTGAGAATGATTATCTCCATATAGCGTGGGACCACCTCGCATGATTATGCCTAGCGAGGTCGCATGCGAGGCCACATAGCTTTTCCATTACCCTCGCCAGTGAGGCCATGTGATTCTAGCATCATGTTAGCCATAGGTAACCTTTATTGGGCCATGGATCATGAGCAGAATTAATGGACTATTAGCATCAGCCCAACAGTGAGTGGACTTGGGCTAGTACACTATTAACATCAGGCCAAAAGTGAGTGAACTTGGGCCAAGATGAATCTCCAAAAAACCTAGCCCGTCTAGTTAACTTCTTCTCCAAGAACTACGTATGGCTTGATCCCTATAAATAGGGTACGTATGCACCTTGTTAAAGATGATTGACAGTTGGCAGCAAGAGAGAATAAACAGTTTTTCTCTGACATTCAACGAATCAACAAACAAGATCAGCCACAAAAAATCACCAATCTCCTTCCGTGTTCTTCGTGTTCTTAGCGAAATATCCGTATTTTGCTACGTGATTCCAGCAACCTCCATAAATATTGTTATACAATAGTCTCCCTATAACAACAAACAAAGGAATTTTATTAACTTGCATCAACCAAAATTACAGACTTAACTCCAATGGGAACAGAACTCCCATCGAAAATCTGATTTGGAAGAGACATGCAAAAACAAAAATCACAGACAGGACAAACCCCTAAACTGACACTACAACCTGAATGGAAACAAATAAACGAGCTAAACAAATAGCCGCTTATGTTTTTAGACTGTTTAACATCATGAATTTCGAAATTCTTTGAATTAAAAAAGATTAAAATGGCTTTCCGATCAATCAAACCTGTACCAATCCTGGAACGGGTAATATCACAAATGACCTTCACATATTGTAACACCCCCTTCCTAAAATGGGAGGAGATATTACTTATAATCCATAAACCTGCAAACAGAGCACTAAAATAATTCTCTAAATAACAATTAAACAGTCTATTAATCTCTACAATTTAAATAAACCTCCAAATTACAGTTCAAACCAATAAATACGAAAAACCACGATTCTCTAAATAATCAAGTGTAAATAATTCTAGAAGTCCATAAATCCTAAGCAACGAAATAATGGGTAGCACTCTATCACACAATCCCAGATCCCCCTAAGCACCTGCCAGAAAAAGAATACGACATGAGCCAAACGCCCAGTACGGATTTGAAATACAATATATAAAACAGAAAAACAGATATGGATATTTGACAGTTATAATAAAACATTTATTTTTAAAAATATGCATGGCTGAAGCAACGAGGGGTTAGGATATTTCATACCGAGATCAGAACAGAACAGAACAAATACAGATACACACATCATAGGGTACCTAATGTGTGCAACAAATCGGATAACGTGTACGGCATATACACGTCACCGCCAAATCAAATCAAATCTTGGTGCACCCACATATCCTGAAACAAATATTAGAATGCGCAAAAGCTCGCCACCTGAGCTATCAGAAGGATACGCCGTGACCAATCACACTGTCACGGAAGTGTCATGTCACTGGTGCCGCAATGACATGGCTATAGTACCCCTACAGCTGGTTAACTCGGTATACCCTATATCGCTAAGGGTTCAAATAAAGTGTTTTCGCAAATCTTTAAAATCACATGAACAAGATATTTTCAATATTTCCAGCAGATATAAAACGTACACAATATCAGAAGAATCGCAGAAACAGATATTTAAATCATTCGAAACAGTTATAAAAATATTTTTCAAGGTCAAAATAAATTTCCAGAATCAAAATGATTTAAAACCAAATGAACAGATATGAGATCAAAATGAACTTAATTTAAATATTCTTAAGAGGAGTAGCGCTGAATAAAATAGAAGAGAATCCGTACCTCGAAAATAGCAACTAAAATACTAATGAATTTCGGAAACGATCCTCTAAATCTCCGGCCTGCGATCTAAATACAAAATATAATTTATTATTAATAAGCATTCGTTTTATACTATTCCATTTATTTATCAAAGCAATTTCCTCACCAATAGGTGGCCTCGGATTTTTTTTTTTTTTTTTATAAAAATATACATACGAAATCAATACTAACTATTGATACTAGTAATGCTCCTGAGTTTCCAGACTTTGTTTACGTAACATGTTGGTTAACAAAAATGGCCACCACTATTATTATAAATTTATATGGCCTTAACAACTTACAAGACAATTAATTCTACATGATATACATATGGGACCTATTATACCATAGCATCTAGCATGACTCGGGTTCTGTACTAATTTACAAGAAATTAAGAAGCCAATTTGATAATTAAAAATATGCTATAATGGAGCGAAACTTATCATAAACTAATAAAGAAAATAATCAACTAATAGCCTCATAAAGAAATAGATGAGATGCATCTGTATAATTAAATAATTAAAAATTGAATCCTAAGCCACTTATCCTCATCAAAGTCAATTAGTCTCATCAAAGTATAACATATTAATATCATTCTATTTTACAAGGATTATAACTAGTACTTGTCTTTATAAAAGATCATGGCATGTACCTTCGTCTTATGACTTTTAATACACAGACTTGTTGTCCTTTCTACCGCACCGCTGGACTCCTTTTCTTTCCTCGAAATTAGGTTTAACACTCTTTACAGGAGACGTGGTATTTATATTTATATAGAGTGGTAACTAGCTTATACTAATTAGGAGTTAGGAGTGTATGACACATAATAAAATTAAAATACATTTCTTATTCTATTCTAAATAGAAAACAGAATTCATTAATAAATCTGATAAATTTGATTCTAATGCAATTCTATTATTATTATTATTATTATTATTATTATTATTATTATTATTATTATTATTATTATTATTATTATTATTATTATTATTATTATTATTATTATTATTAAAAAAATCACGTATATTACATATAAAATCAAGTATATTACATATATACCCCCTTAAAAAGGATTCCGTCCCCGGAATCAAACGAAACTAAAACTCATACCTAAATCGAATAAATGCGGATATCTCTCGCGAATAGATTCCTCTAGTTCCCAAGTCGCCTCTCTCTCTCAGAATGATTTCAAATCTCGGACTAATGTCAAACGGGCGAACATATCTCGGACTAAGCTTTCCTTTCATACCAAACCGCTTAACACCCTTGCAAGGAGAAACCTTCAAGAACACATGATCACCAGGTTCAAATCCACCAAACTTCCTATGTTGATCTGCATAACTCTTTTGACGCGATCGAGCCTCCTTCAAGCTTGCCTTAGCCTTCTCTACCTTCTCATTAGTGACTCTAACTAGTTCTGGTCCTTCAATGACTCTCTCACCAACCTCATCCCAACAAGATGGTGCCCTACACCTCCTACCATATAAAGCCTCAAATGGTGGCATACCAATACTCGCGTGCCAGCTATTATTGTACGCAAACTCAACAAGATACAAATACTTATCCCAATCACCTGTCCATTCCAAAGCACAAGCCTTCAGCATATCCTCCAATGTCTGAATCGTCCTCTCTGACTGTCCATCGGTCTGCGGATGATAAGCAGTACTAAAATTAAGCTTCGTACCCCAAGCTTGCTGAAATCCCTTCCAAAAACGTGATGTAAACCTCGTATCCCTGTCAGAAACTATCAACACAGGCACACCATGAAGTCTAACAATATCCCGCTGAAAAATCTCTGCCAACTCATGAACAGGAGTAGTCTCTCTAATAGGCAAGAAATGAGCAGACTTAGTAAGTCTATCAACCACCACCCATATAACATCATTCTTTCTAAAGGTCCTCGATAAATGAGTCACAAAATCCATAGTAATGTTCTCCCACTTCCAAACTGGAATATCCAACTGCTGCAACAATCCACTAGGCCTCTGATGATCTATCTTCACCTGTTGACATACAAGACATTTTCCCACAAACTCTGCTATGTCTCCCTTCATTCTACTCCACCAAAAGTGCTTCTTCAAATCTCTATACATCTTGGTGGAACCTGGATGAATAGAGAATGAAGAGCTATGAGCCTCAGTCAAAATCTCTTCACGAATCGCCACATCTGCGGGCACACACAATTTACTACCCAGCCATATCACACCTTCATCATCAACACGAAAATATTTTTGCTTACCTTCTGCCACCTCTGATCTAATACCTTCCAATCCTGTATCATTCTTCTAAGCTTCCTTAACCCTTGAAACCAAATTTGGTTCCACTCTCAAACTCGCAATGCTACCATCTGATCCTCTAACATACAACTCAATACCAAAGCGCTCCATGTCTGAAATAAGATGCGGCTGAGTAACGAGAGATGCAACACTCCCCAAGTTCTTCCTACTAAGAGCTTCTGCCACAACATTCGCCTTCCTTGGATGGTACTGGATATTAGCATCATAATCCTTAAGAAGTTCAAGCCATCTTCGCTGCCTCATGTTAAGCTCCTTCTGAGTAAAAATGTATTTAAGACTCTTATGATTAGTGAAGATGTCACAAGTCTCTCCATACAGATAATGCCTCCAAATCTTCAAAGCAAAGACCACTGCTGCTAACTCCAAGTCATGAGTAGGATAATTTACCTCATAAGGTTTAAGCTGCCTAGAAGCGTAAGAAATCACCTTCCCATGCTGCATAAGAACACACCCTAATCCTCTCTTAGAAGCATCACTATAAACCTGAAATCCTCCACTCCCTGATGGCAACACAAGTATAGGAGCTGACACCAACCTCTTCTTCAACTCTTGAAAACTTTGCTCACGATCATCATTCCGCTCGAACTTAACACCTTTTCTCATCAATTGAGTCAATGGCAAAGCTATGGATGAGAAACCTTCCACAAAGCGCCTGTAGTAACCTGCCAAACCCAAGAAACTCCTCACTTCTGTAACATTGCTAGGTCTCGGCCAGTTAGTGATAGCCTCGACTTTCGCAGGATCCAACTCAATCCCTCTAGAAGACAAAATATGCCCCAAAAATGCCACCTGCTCCAACCAGAACTCATATTTTGAAAATTTTGCAAATAACTTCTTCTCCCTCAAGATCTCAAGTACAATACGTAAATTCTCCTCATGCTCCTCCCTGCTCCTCGAGTATATCAAGATATCATCAATGAAGACCACAACAAACTTATCCAAGTAATCATGAAAGACCCGATTCATCAAATCCATAAACACCGCTGGTGCATTCGTCAACCCAAAGGACATCACAAGAAACTCACAATGACCATAACGAGTACGAAATGCAGTCTTCGGAATATCTTCTTCCCTCACTCGCAATTGGTGGTAACCTGATCTCAAATCTATCTTCGAAAAGAATATCGCCCCTTGCAACTGATCAAACAGGTCATCAATGCGTGGCAAAGGATACCTATTTCTGATAGTCACCTTATTCAACTCCCTGTAGTCGATGCACAATCTCATAGAACCATCCTTCTTCTTCACAAACAACATCGGAGCACCCCACGGAGATACACTTGGCCTGATAAATCCTCTATCCAACATCTCTTGCAACTGCACTTTCAATTCCTGCAACTCTAGTGGTGCCATTCGGTATGGCGCCTTAGAAATAGGCTCTGCCCCTGGAACAAGTTCAATAGTAAACTCCACTTCTCTTTGTGGTGGCAAACCTGGTAGTTCATCGGGAAACACATCTGCAAATTCATTAACAATTGGATAATCCTCAATGCGAGGCTCATCCTTAGAAGTATCCTTCACGAAAGCAAGATAGCCATCACAACCCTTAGACAAAAGTTTACTCGCCTTTAGAGCTGAAATCATTTTAACCTCTCCTTTCGGTTGAGAACCCTGGTATACAAATTCTGGTTTATCTGCATCTCCAAATATCACCCTCTTCCCCTGACAGTCAATTGTAGCTCGATGTTCAATCAACCAATCCATACCCAGAATAATGTCAAAGTCATGCATCTCCATCGGAAGCAAGTTAACCTTACAATTTCTCTCCCCAACAGCTATCGGACATTCTCGGTACACATCAGAAATAATAACAGAATTCCCCATCGGGGTAGCAATAGACATATGAGGATATAGTAATGAAGGTACAACACCAAGATGACGAACAAACGATAAAGACAATACAGAATGAGTCAAACCAGTATCAAATAACACATAAGCATCACGTCTACCAACAAGAAGTGTTCCTAAGACGGTACCTGAATTTGCTGCTGCCTGATTAGCAGTCAATGCAAACACTCTGCCTGAAGTATTCGGCTGACTGCCACTACCACTACCACCTACTCCTCCACCCGTGTTACGTGACGCGGTACAATCCTTTGCCCTATGCGACATGCTACCACACAAGAAACAAGCCCCGGTATGTTTATAACAAGCTCTCCCCGGATGATGTCCACCACAAGTAGCACAAGGAGCCACTGGAATCATATTGGGGTTGCCCCCATAAACTGAATAACGACCCTGCCCTTGTTGATGACCCTACCACTGCCTAGGCTGCTGCTACTGAAATCGCTGATTCTGATTCTGTTTTTGACCACCATACTGATTCTGACCATAAGCGGACTGAGTCCTCATATTCTGATATCTTCCTCGCCACTGTCCCTGCTGACTACCCTGACCTCCATTCCACTGCTTACCCTGTACAAAATTCTAATCATCTCTAACCCGCTTGCGATCATTCTGGAACTTGTAAGCTCTATAGTCAGTGCGCTGCTTCTCAATATCCTTAGCTGCATCTGCCACCTCAGCCACATTAGGAAACCTCAATGAAATGATACCTCCCCTCAGATTAGGCCTCAACCCCCATTTAAATTTCTCAGCCTGCTGTGCAGCAGTCCCTGCAACTGTCCCAGCAAATCCAGCCAACCTGATAAACCTCGCCATATAGTCAGTAATGCTCTCATCAAAATTCTGCGCAATAGAATGAAACTCACTAAAGTAACCCTCTCTGTCTGCATTAGAAAAGTACTGCTCATAAAAAACCTCCTTGAATCCCTGCCATACCAATGTCTCTGTAAATTCCTTTCCTCTAGTAGCTTTCACTCCTCTCCACCACCTCTGAGCATCCCCCTCCAACTTGTACACAGCTAACTTGACCTTCTGAAGCACATCACAACCCAAGGCATCAAAAATCTTCTCAAGATGAACAATCCAATTTTCAGCATCAATAGGAGTCGATGCTGAATGAAAAGAATCTGGTTTCTGCTTAGAAAACCTCCCCAACCATGCAAATGGCTCCAAATGATTACCCTGGCCATCCTGATTTCCCTGACCATTCTGATTTCCCTGACCATTCTGATTGCCTTGGCCATTCTGATTGCCTTGACCATTCTGATTATTCTGATTATTCATATTTGCCATAGCTTGTTGTATACCGTTCGCCACTGCTTGTCCTAACATATTAGCTAGCTGAGTCGGGCTAACATTCAGGGTAGTTTGATTTTGATTTTTCTTAGGAGGCATCTACAATATAAGATTAGCAAAGGAATGAAGATCACAAGAATAGATAATCAGAAGCAATTAAAAAATAGATGTCGAAAGAGTAAAGCAAGATGATATGAATTTGAAACAGAATACCCATCCTAACGTCTACCCAAACTCATAGGTCAACCTAAATAGGTTTTCTACAAGAAAGAACCTAAGCTCTGCTACCATCTTTGTAACACCCCCTTCCTAAAATGGGAGGGGATATTACTTATAATCCATAAACCTGCAAACAGAGCACTAAAATAATTCTCTAAATAAAAATTAAACAGTCTATTAATCTCCACAATTTAAATAAACCTCCAAATTACAGTTCAAACCAATAAATACGAAAAACCACGATTCTCTAAATAATCAAGTGTAAATAATTCTAGAAATCCATAAATCCTAACCAACGAAATAATGGGTAGCACTCTATCACACAATCCCAGATCCCCCTAAGCACCTGCCAGAAAAAGAATACGACATGAGCCAAACGCCCAGTACGGATTTGAAATACAATATATAAAACAGAAAAACAGATATGGATATTTGACAGTTATAATAAAACATTTATTTTTAAAAATATGCATGGCTGAAGCAACGAGGGGTTAGGATATTTCATACCGAGATCAGAACAGAACAGAACAAATACAGATACACACATCATAGGGTACCTAATGTGTGCAACAAATCGGATAACGTGTACGGCATATACACGTCACCGCCAAATCAAATCAAATCTGGGTGCACCCACGTATCCTGAAACAAATATCAGAATGCGCAAAAGCTCGCCACCTGAGCTATCAGAAGGATACGCCGTGACCAATCACATTGTCACAGAAGTGTCATGTCACTGGTGCCGCAATGACATGGCTGTAGTACCCCTACAGCTGGTTAACTCGGTATACCATATATCGCTAAGGGTTCAAATAAAGTGTTTTCGCAAATCTTTAAAATCACATGAACAAGATATTTTCAATATTTCCAGCAGATATAAAACGTACACAATATCAGAAGAATCGCAAAAATAGATATTTAAATAATTCGAAACAGTTATAAAAATATTTTTCAAGATTAAAATAAATTTCCAGAATAAAAATGATTTAAAACCAAATGTACAGATATGCGATCAAAATGAACTTAATTTAAATATTTTTAAGAGGAGTAGCGCTGAATAAAATAGAAGAGAATCCGTACCTCGAAAATAGCAACTAAAATACATTTCGGAAACGATCCTCTAAATCTCCGGTCTGCGATCTAAATATAAAATATAATTTATTATTAATAAGCATTCGTTTTATACTATTCCATTTATTTATCAAAGCAATTTCCTCACCAATAGGTGGCCTCGGCAATTTTTTTTTATAAAAATATACATACGAAATCAATACAAACTATTGATATTAGTAATGCTACTGAATTTCCAGACTTTGTTTACGTAACATGTTGGTTAACAAAATGGCCACCACTATTATTATAAATTTATATGGCCTTAACAGCTTACAAGACAATTAATTCTACATGATATACATATGGGACCTATTATACCATAGCATCTAGCATGACTCGGGTTCTGTACTAATTTACAAGAAATTAACAAGCCAATTTGATAATTAAAAATATATGCTATAATGGAGCGAAACTTATCATAAACTAATAAACAAAATAATCTACTAATAGCCTCATAAAGAAATAGATGAGATGCATATGTATAATTAAATAATTAAAACTTGAATCCTAAGCCACTTATCCTCATCAAAGTCAATTAGTCTCATTAAAGTATAACATATTAATATCATTCTATTTTACTAGGATTATAACTAGTACTTGTCTTTATAAAAGATCATGGCATGTACCTTCGTCTTATGACTTTTAATACACAGACTTGGTCTCCTTTCTACCGCACCGCTGGACTCCTTTTCTTTCCTCGAAATTAGGTTTAACACTCTTTACAGGAGACGTGGTATTTATATTTATATAGAGTGGTAACTAGCCTATACTAATTAGGAGTTAGGAGTGTATGACACATAATAAAATTAAAATACATTTCTTATTCTATTCTAAATAGAAAACAGAATTCATTAATAAATCTGATAAATTTGATTCTAATGCAATTCTATTATTATTATTATTATTATTATTATTATTATTATTATTATTATTATTATTATTAATAATAAAAAAATCACGTATATTACATATAAAATCACGTATATTACACATACGCACCGCCTGTAGCCCAATGTTTATAAACATCTCAGCTATCTACATGCCGAAAACCAGCTATAGACATGCCGAAGGTGAAAGATCTCATAAGATGAACAAATTTTAGTTGTGAAAAGTGAGCTCTTGCAATATTCGACACCGGCCCAAATCCAATGCACGAATTACAGATCTACCACAAAACCACATAAATCATTTTCAAAGGAGTCAGGAACAAAACACATACCAACATAAAAAAAACATACCTTAACATCCCAATAAAAAGGGTAACAAACCAGACACACGCCAAAAGGCAAGACTAAAAACCAAAAATTCAAAGACCTCGGAATGACACCAAATTTTGGTATAATGTTAAGGAGGAGAATTTGAATCTAAAGGTATTTTTTATTTGTGGAGTCAGACTCAAAACCAAAATAGATCTGAGAAATAAAAAAAATCCCTCTTTAGCGTCAGAAATTAGGTTTGTCAAAAAAAACATTGAAAAAATCGATATCTGATGGAATTATTTTTATTCATATTTGAATTAAAGCAGATATAATCCGTATCTGAAATAAATTAGATAATGTTTAGATCCGAAATAAATTAAATAAAACATTCATGTATTATAATTATCTTTTTTTACCCTATTGTTCTGAAAATTTTCAGAAAACAGTCCCCAAACGTACGTCAGAAAATTTTTTCATCTATATTTTAAAAATTAAATGCAACATAAATTTAGTATAGAACTTTATATACAATTTGTAAAATGAAATTTATGCTTGATCATGTTTTTAAATCCAATTTTTTGTTACTTTCATTTTAAATTTGATTATATTCATAATAAAGCCTGTTATTATTATATTTAAAATCTGAACAAAATTATATTTAAAGTTTTTCTTCTATATATAAAATAGTCTTTTTATTCCTAACATAGTAATCTATGGAGTACTATATTATTGAAGATGAATATAACGACCTAGAAAATTTTGATTTTTAATAATATTTAGTTATTATAAATTGTAAATTATATTATGTGAATATTGTTGTAAAGGTGAAATGTGTGTGAGATGCTGTTTATGTGATTATTTGATGATTTGGGGAAGCTGTGAAGATTGGTGTATTTTTATTTTTATTTTTGAGGATTTAAATATATTTAAATCATGCATTTTCGATCCTCTGTAAATTTTATAAAATTATCGGAGGAATTAAAAATCATGAAATCTTTTGTAATGTTATCTTTATAATATTATTTAGTTTTTAAAATGGTTGGGTGAATTAATTTGGATGTTTCGGTATTTTAAAATGATTTTAAGAGTTTTATTGCATTTAAAGGATCAAAATTTGTAAAATTCATATTTAATTAATTTTTGATCCGAAAAATATTTTAAAAATATGTGTGTGATCGTAATTTTATATTCTATATTTTAAAAGTTGAAATTTTAATTTTCACAATTTTTTTTATTTAATTTCGATTTACGAGAGTTGTGTATTAGTTATATAAGCGAATAGAGGTAAGTTAATTGGGCCGAGATGTATTATAGTAGTAATATGAATTTGGCCAAGCCCATTAAACAGACAGAGCAAACACAGCAGAAGGGGAAGAAAACGGGGAGAGAGAAAAGAATTGGGGAAAAGAAAATTAGGGTTCATGGAAATTGAAATTGGGGGTTTTTGGGGTTTGAGTCAAATGGTTAATGTATGTATGTATATAATTCGCGTGTATATGTGTGTGTAGTAGGGGGAAATTGCTGGATGTGGCGAGGAAGGCGGCGTTGCTGCCATTGGCGGCCGGGAGACCACCACCGCGGTGGTAGTGGTGGGATAGCAGGAAGGTCGCGCGAGATGGGAGGAGAAGGAAAGGAATTGCAGCGTGGAGGAGGTGTGCGAGCAGCAGTAGGGGTGAAGTGGATGGTGCAGTGGCAGAGAGAGGGGGGGGAGAGGGGGGGGGAGAGAGAGAGAGAGAGAGAGAGAGAGAGAGCTGGAAAAAGAGATTTTGGGGGAGATTGAAATTGGAAAGGTATAATATTTTTATTCATTTATTTATTTATTTTCAATTTCGATGTAATTGTTTAATTTCGATGTAATTGTTAGTTAATTCTGAGATTAATTGTGGGTTCAATTTTATGTTTAGATGATGGTTAATTGTTAATTATTATTTGCTAATTGTAATTGTCGAATTATTTTGTGGTCGTTAATATTGGGTTTAATGATTGGAGGTTGTTAATTGTAATTTTGGTATTAATTGTGGATTCGATAATATGTCGGGCTGGTGGTCGTTAGTCGTTAATTACTAATTGTCATATATATGTGGAGTTTATACGAGTTACTAAGTTGGTGATTTAGTGTTGCGAGACTGTATATGATATCTTTAATGTATAAGCAAATCTAAATGATCTTGGATTGTGATAAATAGTATGGTTTTAACTTGTATATGGATTAGAAATCCATTGAAAATGATTGAGTTGTGATTTGATTCGGATGTTTCCCCGACGGGCTAGTCCATTTTACAAAGGAGACTCTGCCCGAATTTTTGCTAGAATTATTTTGTAATCATTATAGTGATTTAATAAGAATTATTTGCAAATTGATTTGATATATGTATTTATGTGGTTTACCTGGTAGTAGTAAACTGTTTTACGATTACAACCAATATGTGCTAAGTGCCATAAGTGATTATTGTTTAGTAGTCGTTAAGTATATGGTGGTGAGTTATATGTATAGTTTGCAAATGTGGTCTATAGCAAGGATAAACTGTTAGTTTACTTTTCCTTATGTGTTTATGTGGTTAATGTTATATATTATTTATCAAAGATTAATTGTTACATTCATTTTATTATGTGTTTATC
This sequence comes from Saposhnikovia divaricata, assembly GCA_036435485.1. Taxonomy (NCBI): domain Eukaryota; kingdom Viridiplantae; phylum Streptophyta; class Magnoliopsida; order Apiales; family Apiaceae; genus Saposhnikovia; species Saposhnikovia divaricata. The sequence continues at coordinate 68,410,831 of CM071598.1, forward strand.
TGCGAGGAGTTGCAATGAGATCACGAGTCTTAAGTGTCAATATTTAAGTACTTGTGTAATTCTCTTCAACTAGTTCCTCGGGCTTACGAATATCAATGATTAACTATCACGAGTATAATTAATATACTTGAGTGATGTGATCATTGATATAGCGTAAGTAATAGTTAGTGCTAGGGGTTGTTCCCTAGGGCTTACGAACATCAATGATCGATTGTCACGCGTATCACTAAAATGCGTGATAAATACAATCATTGGTGTAGCGTAAGTAGTAGTGTTAATGTAAATTATTATGTACTAGGTGCCGCATGTCTGGGCGGGTACTTTTCATACTTGTTTACTTTTATGTTGCTGCAAGTTGAGGCAGCTTTATTTTGCAAAAACAGGGTTGAATTGTATTTGAGGGGCTGTGCCCATAGTCCGATAAACGAATACTTCATGCTGAAATTTTCTAAAAATCCCCTGCAAATCTATTTAAAACCTATTTAACTTATTTAATTTCAATGCTTGAAGGTGTGTTATGATTACTAAGGGTTAAGTATATGTACCAGTGGTTTATTTCGAGAATATATCGTGGTTTAAATATTAAGTGGTTATGTGATGTGTTTATGTGACTTGGTTGATTATGGTAAGACTATTATGTGAATATGAATGAATATGTCTATACGTATTGTATATGTAAGCGTTATAGGACGCGCATGGGTAGAAAAGAGCAAACGATAAGGTTTTGCTTGAATTAGTACTGAAACCGTATTTGACCTTGTAAAGGTTCGAGTAGGAGACTTGGCTAAGAGCAGAGCGGGTAAACGGAAAGCCGAACAGAGGAATAATTATCAAGTCAGCGGGTGTGCTGGCGTGGAGTTGGTAAAGTATGAAAGAAAGATGAAAATAGGGCCAAGTAAGAAACCCATATGTGAGGAAAGAGACTGACGAGAAGCTAAGTTGAGTATTGATGTGAAATTAGGAACTCCGCGAATCGAGGCAAGTGTTATTGCTATTCACTTATTGTTCAAGTGATACAATTTAGTTTATTTATCGTATGAACTGATTTGGTCAAGTATAGGGGAAAAGATGACTTATGAATGTTTTTAAATTAGCAAGATGCTGTTAAATTTCCTTACCCATGATTCACATGCCGATTTTACAAAGAATATTACAAATAACCCTTTTTCACATTTGGACAAAGGAATGCCTTTTCTTCTATTTTCGTCAAATACTCTTAAGAATTTTCTAAACAAGGAAATCCAAATTTTCTTAACTATTATGAAAACCTGCTGGAAAAAAATCCCGATTTGGCATATTTTTCACCACTGAGCTTCCAATTTGACAATGTTTCTCTAAGCTAATCTGAATCTTTACATGTTGAGACTGTTTTGCAATTATATGTTCTAATCTATTTTCCTCGCTTATGAAAGCTCAAATTCTTTAGTGTGTATAAGTTTTATTAAAGGCCCAATATTTGACCGTATCCTTGCTTTAGTCTAGAATTTCAATTGTTGAATATCTTATTGTAATTCATACCCTTATTCTTGCTCAAATGAAATTTTCTCTAGATAAGTTGTTAACGTCATGAATTTCAGTTATTCATATTCTTCTTGTCGGTATTTATTTGAATTGTCATTCTTTATATTCCCCACCCTAGTTGGTATCGAACTTGTCGATATCTTTTAAAAAATCTTGGTTGTTCGTTTGCTCCCTGTAGTGTATCGAACTTGTCGATACTAAGTGAAGTTGTTGTTTCTTATTAACTCTTAATTTTGAGTTATTATTCTGGACATGAGTTTCCAGTTGTTTGGAGATCAAAGGTTGTCGATTGTCCCGACACCTAGTGTGGATGATTTAGAATTAGAAATGTTTTTAAATGTGGCCCTTGGGGCGTAAAACCCTTCGGGGTGGGACCTTATTATGGTCGAAAGTTAAGGCCAATGTGTGCCATGGATCCAATTAAGGACATTGTTGTGCGCGTTTGTCCTAGGACATTGCTGTGTGCGTTTGTCCGGGGTTAGTGCTGACTGATCAGCAGCCTAACCTTGATGTTTTTTTTTTAAATAAAAAAAAATTCCAATTCTAATCTATATTCTGCGATTGAGATGTTAGTTCTTAACTCCTTGGAAGTCCGTTTCAGTAATATTTTGATATCAGAACTTTTATCAGTTCTAGTTTCTGCTGCACATTATTAATGGTGAATTGTTGGCTCTTGTGGCAATCCAAAAGTTGATCTCATTGATTCTTTCAAATAATGAGATGAAACTCCTTTTGTTTATCATAATTGTCAACGTTTACTTTAAAAATTTCTATCACTATTGCACTTGCTGAGCATTGTTGGCTCACTCTTGTTTCTGTTTATTTCTCCAGTTGTTAGAGATGATCAGAGGAATTAGTGATCAGTTGGTATTGCTCTATAGGCAGCGAGAGGAGACGTTCGGGTTACAGATTCTCATTGGTTAGTGGTTGGGAACTGGTCAAGGTTGAATATCTAGTTAGACAGTGATTTGTCTATTCGTAAAAAAAATTGTATAACATATTTATTCTGAGGTTGGATTGTAATAAAATAATTTGATAGTTTGTTTAATACCATAACCTGTATGCGATCTTGGTTAAGGGGTTTTTATTAGTTTATGTTGTTTATATTCAGAGAAGTATAATATTTGACCTGTGAGCGGTCTTGGTTTGTTAGAATTTATATTTCTTTATGATTTTGTCAATATTATGTTGTGAGCAGATTTGGATACAGTTGGATTAGTTTTGTTGATTTGGACAGGTGGTTAGTCATATTTATGAATACATCATGTCAAAATTTTCTGAAATTTTCCTGTAAAAATATTTATTTACTTATAAAAAGCCTGTATATTAATATAGTAAGGTGAGGGTGTTACAATGAAACATTAAAAATTTAGTCTATCAGTACGGTATTTCATATTTATACTTTATTATCCTTACTTAATTACAGACTAAATCTTTCATAATAAATAATAAATTTCCTTTTTTTCAAGTCAAACACATTGATTTTATTATTATTTTTAATAGCAAATCAATTTTCACTTTCAGATAAAATATACTATCCTTTATATTTTATGATTTTATATAACTGTAATTTTTTTTTTCTAAAAACACTATGAGAAATTTCATTTAATAAAATAATAATATTATAATTATTATTGACTAATCAATTACTTTTTGAAGCTAAAACACATTGCGTTTTCTATTTTCTACTAACTAAAACCTCTCTTTTACCAATTATATCATGAGTGGTTTTATTTAATAAAATAAAATAATAATATTATAATTACTAATAATTAACCGATTATCTTTTTTAGCTAAAACATTTTTTTCCTATATTTTCTTAATAAAATACCTCCCTTTCTAAAAATATCATGGGATATAATTACTATCAAATCATATTATTTCAAAATTTAGGCTTACAAAATTACAATTATTTATTTTATAAATACAGAGCTTTAAAATACAATTTTATTTTATTAAAATTTTTTAATCTTAATTTACATGTTTAACTGAAGGCACCCTCTTTGGTTGGAAGTGAGCAACATTTTTTTAAAATTCATATAAATTTTAATATATTTAATTTTATTAACCTTGAAGCGATTCATGGACTTAATTTTTTCTTGTTAGGTTTGGTTGGGTGACCTGTAAGTTTAATAGCAATAAAGATGACTCAAAGTTTAATTTCAAAAGGAAATAATGGAGCAACGAGAGAAGAAAAAAGAAAGCAACTATGCGGTAATAACTGATGGGGACTCACAAAAACAAGTAATTTTACCTTTTTTTAATAGCAATTTGTATATCGATGTATTTTTTGTATTTTGAGAGCACTCTTTTTTCCCCTAGAGTTTTTTTTTTCAAAGGATTTTTCTCTTGTAGGTTTTTGACGAGGCTATTTTTTTATGGGGTTCTCCCTTTCAGACTTGCGTGAAAGGTTAGATGATGAATTTTCTTGAATTAAAAATTTCCTTTATACGTTTATTGTATTTCGTTACAATTTATTAATGAGTATATTCGCCGTTGACCCAAAAAAATAATTTAAGCTTTAAAATTAAGGGCTTGATGTGTTTGAGGTTGTCCTCATGGTTCTTTCCTTAGGTTAAAAGATTTTCAGTATAAATTTAAGGGTATATATGTAAATTACTGTAAACAAATTTATATTTACAAAATTGCTCCTGCGGGGCCACTTATTTTATAGGAACAAAAATTTTAACCTCAGGATTCTTCACTGAGGACAATCTCAGGCCCAGTTTTCTCTAAAATTAATATCTTAAAAAAAGCAATTCAAATTAAAAAAAACATATTAAAAAAAGTTCGTCCAATCGCACCGGTAATTACAAACAAATTTTAATCTTGGTAAGAGCATTCACATCCCATCCCCCATCCCCAACCTCATCCTTATAATTTGAGGATTTGTCCAACTTTTCTTCTAAAACACTCCTCCATCCCATTCCCCATTTTGGGGTTTGATTTAGGGACCAAAGTTTGAGTCCCTATATTTAGATCATTCACATCTCATTCCCCATCCCCAACCTCAAAAACTTACTAAAAATAGTAAATCCCCAAATAAAAATAGTAAATCCCCAAAATTATCAAAAAGTTTCTACATCCCATTCCCCATTTTCCATTCCCCTATCCCTATATTCTTTTTTATATTACTTCTTTCTCTCTCTTTCACTTACAATTTTAACTACCAAAACTCACCCACTATTATAAATACAATTTAATATTATTATATGAGGAGAGGGAGTGTATGAAGATGGGGATGAGGCATCAACTTTGGTCCCTAAATATGGGGACTCAAACTTTGGTGCCTAAATCAAACCCCAAAATGGGGAATGGGATGGTGGAGTGTTTTAGAAGAAAAGTTGGACAAATCCTCAAATTATAAGGATGGGGTTGGGGTTGGGGATGGGGAATGGGATGTGAATGCTCTTAGTCTTAGGGACCAAAGTTGATGCCTCATCCCCATCCTCATACACTCTCTCTCCTCATATAATAATATTAAATTGTATTTATAATAGTGGGTGAGTTTTGGTAGTTAAAATTGTAAGTGAAAGAGAGAGAAAGAAGTAATATAAAAAAGAATATAGGGATAGGGGAATGGAAAATGGGGAATGGGATGTAGAAACTTTTTGATAATTTTGAGGATTTACTATTTTTATTTGGGGATTTACTATTTTTAGTAAATTTTTGGGGTTAGGGAATGGGATGTGAATGGTGTAATGAGCTAGTCGTTGGACAGGAATGTTTCCATTCGTTGGGCTTAGGCCCAAACAAACAAGTAAACTGAGTTGTTCCGAGTTTGATTTCCGGGCAGCTGAATTTGCAGAAACCAAACAAACAAGGGCTTAATAGATCTCAACTCCACACTGCCTACATTCCAAACCAACCAGTAGTGATAAATAGTAATAATCAGCTCCATCGATATTGATCGAGTGGGTGTAGCCAAAAGATGCAAGGAGGATCAACAGGCATCGGCTATGGTCTCAAGTACCAGGTAAATACGCACACACATAATAAACATACAAACTCTAATTTTGATCCCTCTTTTATTTTTTAATTCTCAGGCGAGATGCATTGCGGATGTGAAAGCAGATACAGATCATACCAGCTTCATTACCGGCACTCTCTCTCTAAAAGAAGAAAATGAGGTTAATTCCTCCACTCTTTTGCTCTTCAATTCTATTCAATTCAATTTGTGTTAATGTCATTTTCATTTTATATAGGTGCATTTGATTAGGCTCTCATCTACTGGTACTGAACTTGTATGTGAGGGTTTGTTTTCGCATCCTAACGAGATTTGGGATCTCGCTTCCTGTCCTTTCGATCAGCGTATTTTCTCCACTGTCTTCTCTTCTGGTAATTTCGCTTTCCTTTGCTAATTTTTAAACTGTTCATTTTAATGTATTCCTTTTTTTGTTCTAGCTGTTAAAGTGTAATTAGCTCAATTTTAATCATAAATGTTACTATCTATATGTCTGCTCATTGGTTACTTTACATGTGTTTTAGTGTATATTTGTTGCTATTCAAATTAAACCTCCCCCCCCCCCCCCCCCACCCCACACAAATAGACTCCTTAAGCAGTTAAGACTTGAGATTCCTTCGTTTTAAGCAGTTCAATGATGTATTAACTTTAACCTTAGTGACTTAACTGTTTTCAATCAAAAGCAATTGATTATCAGTACTAAGGTTTATCGAAAAGGTTAGATTCGGAATGGTGAATCTTCTAAATGTCTTGTTATTGAAGGTGAGTCACATGGAGCAGCGATCTGGCAAATTCCTGAACTTTATGGTGAACTAAATTCTCCTCAGTTGGAAAAAATTGCTTCTTTAGATGCACACAAGTCAAAGCCAAAATGGTAAGTCATAAGTTCATATCTTCTGCCCTCATTATGTAGCCTTTGCACCTGCTTTAGCTCATTGTCTGCATTTGAGATTGTATTGAATCTAATTAGCGTTTATAGGAGAATGTGAACTGTGCTAAAGGCTAACAGCCTAACACCAAAGAAGAGGGTCATCAATTGACTTCTAGTAACTTCCCGATGACCACCGACTGCAATGTCTCTAGTAACTTGCCAATGACTACCGATTGCAATATCTCTATGTAGGGGTTGCTCTCTATATCCTTTTGACTTGGAAATTTATATTCCTCCGGAAGTGTTATATCACCAATAGTCGGAGTGAGGCAGGGAATATAAAAGTTAGATAGAGGGATAACAATGTAAAAGCGAATCTTGAAAATTTGGCATTCTTATCTGCCTAGACTCTGAAGACTCAATCATAGCCCAAATTACTGAACCACCAAAGTAGAGAAACACCTTATTCTTCCTCATGAAACGAAATCAGCAATAAGTAATACAATTGCTTCTATTTCCTAATCGCCCCACACCTCAAATGATGACAAAATGCGTTACAACTTACAACACTGGGAAAAGGAGAATCAAGTGGGAATTAGTGTCATCAGTCCATCGAGACAAGTATTTAGGATAACTTCTTTGCATGCTAATTTAATGTTAGCATAATTACAGAGATAGATAGTTATTTTTCATTATGATAGTTACCATTAGTATTTAAATGTAGTTTTTGCTTGCTTAGAGTTGTGCATCTTACTCACTGATACTTACGGGGTACTTTAATCACAATTACATTCATCTCAGAGTTGACTCTTTTTAACTACTCTTTCATAAGTGGTAGGAGATCAAGTTTTCTGACTTTACCTGTTGGACCTACATGACAGCATACTATGGTGGCCGTCTGGGAAACATGACAAGTTGGTTAGTATAGATGAGCAGAATCTCTATCTTTGGAGTTTGGATACTTCAAGGAAGACCGCACAGGTATTGGTTAGTGTAAATGAATTATTGCATCTGGTACACACATTCATCCTTGTACATTATATTTTTCCCAGCTTGTCTGTATTTGCTGTGTTATTACTTAATCATTATACTTGTGTACTCGTGTTGCACAGTTTGGTTTTGATTTTGATTCGAGACATTTGTGTCATTTCTTGATTCACCTAGGCATGATCAATGTCTTGGTATTTGATGTACCTACTGGTTATTTGCATTAAATGTGATATCCTAGTGATAGGTACTTCACCCGAATATTGCGCTTACCCTTATTCAGGTCTTACTGCAAAATCCAGGTATTCTCCCAAGAATCATCTGGAATACTACATTACTTATCTGGTGGTGCATGGGATCCACATGATGTAAATGTGGTTGCATCAACATGTGAATCCTCAATACAGTTTTGGGATCTCCGAACAATGAAGTAAGTTCTTTTTCACTAAGTTTAGGTCTCACTGTTGTATAAAGTTCTCCCCTGATTAAAGCGATAAACATTACCTTGATTTTGAATTTCTTTTGGGTTGTTATTGTTAGTTGACCATGTACAGTTGGATACTAATTTCTCATATTTGTCTGGTTTACAGGAAAGCGAATTCTATTGAGCATGGTCATTTCCGTAGTCTGGATTTTGACAGCAAGAAGAAGCATATGCTAGTGAGTATCTGCTTTGTAAAATAAAGACTAACACCTGTTTAATTTTGAGAATTTTCCATCACTTCAGAACATTGATAAGACAACTTTGACGTGTCCACTTTGCTAGTTCAGTAATCAGTATAAAATGGGTTCTCATTATACTAAATAGCTGAATGACAAACTTGTATGTTGTAATGGTCAACCATTATAAGCTAGTTTTATAATGTCTAGACCTTGGATCTCTAAGGCTCTAAAACAATTACGGTTTTTGTTTTTGCTGTTATATATTGGCATTCAACTAGGTATGTCATGTCCTCTTATTGTTAATTAATTTATTTAATATATGTTGGTGTGCTTTACCTGCTGTGGCAAATAATATAAAATTATTATTCAATGTGTAGATCCAGTTAACATTTTGCCTGACCTTCATTTTGTAGTTCAGAAAAGATGCAAACTTTTGTACTTTCTAATTTTAATACTTCCAGCATTCTATTAAAAAACACATTTTTTGACAGCGATGGTGATCTCTATTATGAAGGCTGACTAATATGAGTTGTTTAGATACTTTATCTGGAAAATTGAAGATGTTGTAGTACATAAATATTTGAATTTAGTTGATTTCAATGGGAGGTACAGAGTACTTCGACAGTGGTGCTGCGATTTTTGAGCTTGACTTTGTTTTTTGTATAATTACTACCCCTAAGTGGAGATCTAAAAAAACAAAAATCTTTATGTGTAGCATTTTATGTCATCAAACTTGACAAGTAGATATATATATACTGTAAAATATGACAGGTAACTGCTGAAGATGAATCTGGAATACATATATGGGATCTTAGAAAGCCAAAGGTTCCTGTTTTAGAGCTCCCTGGACATGCACACTGGTACGCTTTTTAAATTGTAGATGATGATCATACGGTTTTGTATCAAAAATTTATGCTCCCTGTCCAAAGGAGAGAATAATATTGAACGAATTAAAAAAATGGAGTACTCTTTTCAGGACAGAAGGATATTAAATAATAGCATTAACACTTATCCTCAATGACTGGTTCAGCTTTAGCATGTTTACCTCCAATACTAAATATTCAGTGTTAATCACCATACTTTTCTTATTATTTTTTGACAGGACATGGGCAGTAAGATGTAATCCTGAGTATGACGGGCTTATCACGGTCTCTCTCTTGAGCTCCCTTTCCCTCCATAATTATAGCCACACATCACAATTTACACACTTGAGTTTTTAAAGGCAGCTCTCACACATGAAATTCTAATGGCATCTCTATATTTCTCTCCTCTAACTATGAATGCACACAATCTTATAAAATATTAGAGCAGGTCTAATAGACTAGCTATTCAAGCTCCTAACTTGAAATCTAAGGAATATAAGCAAAATGAGTGCTCCAACAATCTACTAGTGCTACCTTATATCACTAATAGATTCCATTCTCTACTTATCTTTAAGTAACAATCCCCTCTTTTTAAGGATCCCTTATCTTATATTTTATAATAAATTATACATTCCACTATCTCTTTCTCTCTCTTGTATATTGTACTTTTATTGATACAATGTACTTTTAATAATAAAATATTATATAAGGAATGACTATAAGGAGTATTGTTGGAGGTAAAAATACTTATATATGTCTTAAATTTACTAAGAGCCAATATTTTAAATAATTTTTAAGGATTGAGTTAGGAGACTGTTAGACTTGCTCTTATATCTAATAAAAATACTATATATGATATCAAAATTATAATTTAGATAATACATATTGATATATACTTATTTACAAAAATACATTGCTATAGAACTATATCATTATTACAATTTAGTATTTACAATGAATCTCATTAAAGTTATAATACTATTAAATTTTTAAACATATTAAAATTCTATTGATTTTTTGAATGTTATTTAATTTCAACAAATATGAAATATTTAACAATAATTTTATAATACAAAATACTTTTTTTTTTTTTTTTTTTTTTTTTTTTTTTTATATTTAAGCCCGTGTCTTCAGGTGAATATAGGGTTCATGAGCCATTATATTCCACTTCAAATTACTACGTTACTCTCTCATTATATCATATTAACAATTTTATAATTAAATATGCATATATTTATTGTAAATTTATTTGTTATATAAACATTGTCCATTAATAAATAAAATTTATTGTGTCATAAATACTGTATTTATATATATTTTTTATTTTCTAGGATATATGATAAATCTTACAACTAATTTCAGTGCATCATGTGTCGATATTGGTGAATAACTGAAGTTTGTAAAGTTTGTACGTAAGAGGTCTGTAATGGAACGTAACCCTATATGATTTGATCAAATTCGTAGACGGTCCTAGGAATATATAATATCAATTATAAAAAATATATATAAATCTAATAATTACAGATATTGTATATGAACTTAACAAAAACAAATAACATCATCTTATACATGCACACAGTTTTAAAAAATTGATACATTTCAAATAATCATTCACATTTTTTAATCATGCCCGTGTCTTGCAAGGGCTAAAAAGCTGGTTATCTTATACTTTACAATTTAATATATATAATTTACAGTTAGAAACAAACCAAATACAATTTATCATGTTAAAATTTAATAGGAGGGTTTTAACTGGTGGTTGGGAAAAATTGATAACAATACATAAGTAGCTTTTGTATGTAATTAAATATTTTGAATTTTTGGCCACACTAACTATTGTTTCTGGCTACACACACTTGTCAATAGGACACACGTACACTTATATATGCCCTATTTGTTGAGCACAAAATCTTACATCCTAGGTAGATCGTTGCTTTTTACTTGATTTATAGATTTCATGCCCCTCCCTTTCTTTCTTCTACTTGTTCTTATCTTGCTATCCTTTGAATCCCTGATGTTATGTAATGACCATATGTATTATCGTTAGCTGTTACATTTTTCTGACATCAACAACTTTGCAGAGTGCTGGAACAGATTCGACTGTCAACTTGTGGTTTGCTTCTACTCCTAGCAGCGGCGATTTATCGTCTGAAAGGTCCTTCCTTATACAAAATCTCGAGTTGTATATAGTTCATCCAAACAAAGTGTAGATTTTCATTTTATGGTTTGCAGCTTAACGGAGTCACCTTTGAAGAGGGTCGATCCCTTGCTACATTCGTACAGTGACTATGAAGACAGTGTGTATGGTAATTGAGACAAAATCTCTCTTTTTTTGTTAGGCTAAATACTCCCTTAGCATGACTGTTGCACATGTTTCTGCAGGCCTGGCTTGGAGTTTCCGAGAGCCTACGTTATTCGCTTCCTTGTCTCATGATGGGAGGGTTAGTACTCTAGTATCATACACCAGTTTGAAAAGCAACACATGGAAATAAAATAATCTCGTGTTTATTTTGAATAGATTTTTATGATATTGTACATCTTTTGTCTATGTATGCTTGCTGGAAACCATATTTTAATACATCTGTTGCTATGATTTCACTGCCTGTTCAAATTTTATTCAAATTTATGCTGGCTGTAATTTTAGTGCGTGGGTACTGTTTAGCATACAGGTTTTGACAAAGCATTAGGTTTAGCAGTACCTGCCTGTTCAAGTTGACATTTAATCACTGCCCCTAGACTGACTCGAACAGGGGGTTGTACTGAAAGTCTGAAACTGTGCACAAGTTACATTTGATAATATTTTTTCTAAACAAATTTTAATACATGAATTAGTTTAGGGTTTGTGGAAAACACATCCAGGCGGGGTTATACAATTGCCGGTCATAGTTGATTCATTAGCTACTAGTGGTACCTGCCTGATAAAGTTTGTTCAGTCATTAGTTAGATTTGTAGTAGACAAGTTGAGCTTGGTTTGTAAATCCAATTACTATCTTCTATAGCCAAATTCAAACTAGTAAAAGCCAAGAGTGGGCATTTGGACCTAAATTTCTTTTTGACAAATTTCATGCTTTAATCATGCTGCTTGGTAATGTATATAGGATTGTTTTTTATTGTTCACTTTGCATATACAACAGGTGGTTATGGAATCTATCAAGCCCTATCTCACCAGAAAATGAACTTAAGTGGTATATCGGATGTAAGTTTAAACTACCAATCCTTTGTTATTTAGTCCTCGACTCCTCGTATATTCGGTTCCTTTTTGCTTAAATCTCTGAATCACCTTTGCATCTGTTTTTCAGGTTATCGGTTGAAAATTTAGATTGAAAACTATGAATTCTACCTTGATATGATACTTATGAATTCCTCGTTTGGTCATGTTGTATGAATCAAATTCTGTTTAATTGTACGAGCGGGTCTTTCATTCTCTTTTGTAAACGAGACGAAAATTAGATTACTTTGAGAAACTGTAGACTGTGTTTTTTCGTGTTATGGTTCTCTTGTGATGTATATTTTATAACTACAAATATTTCTTTTGGTTGGTGTAACAAAGTAGAATGGTTTCTGTGATACATATACATTCCAGGCTTATGGGAATTGGGACATTGCACCCTACTGAATCTGTATGACCCCTGCTTGATAATTGTTTACTTTGGTCATTTCTTTCACCACCTACTATGGTCTATGTACAATGCTTCAAGTTTTGTGATTAGAATAGTTAATAGTATGTAGGATAAGAACCAACACAAATTAGCTGAGGAAGAGAAAAATAATGATACAGAAATCACAAGAACGAGATCTATGAATATTATTGGTGATATTAGGGGTGTAAACGAGTTAAATGGTTCGTGAGCTGTTCGAGCTTTACTCGTAAACTATTCTAATGTGACTCGGTATAAATTGAGCCTAGCTTGAGCTATTCGAATACATTGCCAAGCCAAACTCGAGCTATTCGAATACATTGCTGAGCCGAGCTTGAGATTCAAATTATTCGGCTCGTAAGGTTCGTGAGCCTAATCGAGCCTTCATTATTTTTAATTTTTATATATTATTAATATATGTATTTAGATAATTTTTAAACATTCTAAAATAATTTATATATTTAATCTAGTCGAACTCGAACCGAATCGATAATAATCGAATTATTGTCAACATGTGGTGAAATCGATTCAAGCTTTCGAGCCGAACTCGAACATATCAAACTTTTTACGAGAGCTTCAAGTTTGAAATTGAAAGTTTGATCGAACTCGAGCTCGAGTCGAATTATTTAGTTGAATTCGAACTCGAGCCTAACAATGTCCGGCAAAGCCCGACTCGATTACACCCCTAGGTGATACGACTTATAAAATGGGTTTGAATAACCAACTATAAGAAATATAAGGAAAAGTAAAGAATTTATTATGTATTAGGAAAATTGAAGGATTTAATATGTATTTAACAGATGAATGTCGTTTAGGGTTTAGGGTTTAGGGTCTTCAATAATTGATAGTTGAAATCTTAAATTTATTATTAGTTTCTTTGATGATAAGAAATATTTCCAGTGATAAATAGTATCGAGAATACAATGTTCGAAGCAATAAAGTTTTCATCATTCAAAAAATTTTATCATCTAACCGAAAGTAAGAAAGTACTTCCGGACGTTTAGACAATAATGCCTTTAAAAACCCTGCAAGAGTAAAACCCTATGTGAAAAATTCAAATGGGAAAAAGAGTGCCCTACAAAACAGAAATACATCGTTTACAAAGAGGCTAAAGGTAAAAATTAGTAACTTCTGGTAGCTATAGCAAGTCCCTACTGCCATCAATTTTTGTAGCTAAACTGACTTGTACACTGAAATCCTCCTTTCATTCTCAATCTTCTGCCTCTAGTCATCCAAAATTTCATAAAGTACATTTAACTGAAAATCACAAAAACGATATAAAGGGAAACCTTAAGTCCATTTGAATCATATAACAAAATAAAATTATATAAAAAAGATCTCAAAAAAACAAAATTAATAATTAATATCATAATATATTATAGTTTAATAAAATAAAATCTAACCAACGGGATCCTTTGGTTAGATATTTATTTAAATAATTATAATTAAGTAGGCATAATAAGAAAAAAAATCAAAATTTAATATATATTAGTATTTTAAAATTCAAGCCTCAAAAAATGAATTTAAAAATCAATTTATATAATTAAAATAAGGCTGAAATATAGCTAATAATATATACTTAACTGTTTTCATTTAAAGCATTCAAAAAATAAGGTATTATTAAAATAAAACAAGGATAAAATCTGGTTAAATTGAAGTCAATAAAACATAACTTTCAAAATCGTCATAATTATTAACTCATAAATAACATAAATGAAGAATTTAAAAAAAAAACAAATTTACTATATTAAATATAGTGTATATATATTAAAACAAAAAGCAGTCACCTAGAATGGCACAAAATTGTCATTAACGATCCATAAAACCATCATATGGTCAACACGCAAACATGCCATCATATATGATCAATACATACCATCATAATAGACCATCATAAATGGTACACCTAGGCACAAAAATCATCATGACATTCACCCATTAAATAAAATATAAAAATGCAACGTATGTATATAACTAATATCATCTATATGTACTTAATTTCAAAAATGCTAATTTAATTGAGTTACCTCATGAACAAAAATAAAATAGGCTATTCTAAATCCATGTCCAAAATCATTTTTGGAAAATTGGATTCTAGAGATGAGGTGGATATAAGACTTGTATATCCTGAATATTTGCAAAATCTATTCAAGTCTTACCCCCTCACACAACCAACATATTTTTCAAAATCTAAGTTAGCTAGGCCAAGCTTGAAGGAGAACAAATAAAAGCTAACCAAGGCCCTTCTAACCAACCCCAACAGCCAAACACTACCACAAACACAGAGTCAACTACATCGTCTTATCAAAAAGATGATGTTAGTCAAAAGGAGAGAAAACAACCAATAGTTGAACCTCTTGAAGTTCTATTTGAGGCAGCTTTAGAAGTAGAATTTGAGGAACCTGAGTTACCTTTCACCAAGCCAAAGAAGAAGAAATCCAAACAAACCCCACCTCTTCAATCACTCAAATGGTTGAAATTGTTAAATCAGGGGCTAGCTCATTACTAGATGCATCATTTCAACACGGTGTATCTATTGAAACAAGCATTCTCCCCAATGAACTTGCCTGTAAAGAGTCTGCACATGATAGCCATAAGGGTGGCACTAACACATCACATAGTGGATAGCACATCACACTTGAAACTCCCTCTATTTCTCAAGGAGAGTTGCCAAAATATACTATGGAGCACACCCTCCTTACAGAAACTACAATTGATATTTCTTTGCAACCTACGACTCAAGAAATTGAGGAGCAAGGCTTTGATCAACAAGAACTGTCTTCTCTTGCTGAGCCAATCACTTCAAGTGACATTGTGCATGACATAGTGCTCACCACCCAGGAACCACATTTAGTTGGTGAGGACATGCTGGGGCACATCCTGATGACATCAACACAAACACAGAGGCTTCACTAGTTTTTACTAGAGACTCTGTGCCGAATTCTCCAATTTCTCATGTAGAATTGCAACTGCCTTCACAGGCCTATAGAGATAATGTTTTAACTCATCCCACTACTGTTGTGGAGACATCATTAGACTCTACAGCAATTTCAATGCTGGATTCTGAGAATCAAGAGTCATTTCATCCGGCTATAGAAAGTTCATCTGCAACTGAGGAGCCTAGCTCTAGCTCTCACTCAGCAGGTTACTTTTACACAATGGCTGAGGGCTGTGCAACATGACAAACCCTAAGGATCATCATCTGTTCCACCACAAATTGACGGCTGAAGCATTACAATGCTTAAATGTAGATCAGATAGATGAGTTCTCAAAAATAACTCAACATCTACTTACTTGTAATCTACCTAATGCCACCTATGAAGCCATTTTTCTCAGCCACAAAGAAGATTTGGAGGAACAAAGAGCAAAAATTGTGAATGAAGCTGAGAGAGAAGGAAATGTAGATGCCTGGTTGAATAGTGGAAGGAGAGTTAACCTGGAGAATGCACTTATATATCTAAGGGAGGAGTATCTAATGTCTTTAGGCTCAAATGCAAAAACTCTCTCACATACAGAAGTCTTTGAAGCCATCAACGATGTTTACAAAGGAAATCTCAAGGCTGCTCACTATCTTGGTAAAGGGCTCAAATCAGAAATCACTAAAATCAGTGATGAAATTGCTAAATTAGTAAGTGAACTCAAGACAAGGTCCACTACTGAGTTTCCAAAAGTAGATTCTATTTTCAAGGATGTGAAAGACTACAAGAAAATTTGTAATGGTCTGGAAATGAGGAAGGCCACAATGATAGATGGCTTCACCAAGCTTGCAACTCAAGTGACAAACCAGACTGCTCAGAAAAATGAAACAAAATTTATGGTCAATGTCATGTGGAGAAATCAATATGGTGACAAAATGCTTGGTGAAGTGCCAATTCACAAGATGAGCAAGTATGAAGTGGAACAGCTCCAAGAATAATCCCTCTCTTCCTTCAGAACTGCATACTTGCTATAAAAATTGGATAGTTTGGAGAAAGAAGTGAGTTCTCTAAAAACTGAAAACTCAGAGCTCAAGCAGTCTGTAAATCTTCTCAACACCAAGTTGGACACTCAAGCCAGCACCATCACTGACGTGCTCTTGGTTCAACAACAGATGCATACCTCCATTATTAGGATTTATGGGTGATAGCTTAGAGACAACTTAACTAGTACTTAGTTCTATTTGTATAGACTAAGTAGAACATACTGTCACAACCATAGTATGTCTTTGTAATCTAATAAACTACTGTCATGTAATAATTGTATCTCTTGGAAGAAGTTCATGCATTTGTTCAAGCCTCAAGACATACATAAGGAAGACAGAAAGAATAAATACTACTGTCACAACACTGACAGTAACGTTACAAGAAGACAACATGTTGCAAGGTCACGATAGTAAGTTTCATCTAACAGCAACATTGGCGGAAGCATGAAGATAGCAACATTCTCACACTTTGACAGCAAGTTTGAAAGTCCCGATAGTATCATTAGCGGGGACTCATACTGTCATCCAAGGAATATTCTCATGACAGCAAGCTTGGCGTCAAAGGTTACTGTCTCCATGGAATATTTGAATTGGGGATTTATCTCAGTCAAACCCGTGACAGTTTAGATGTTCAAGAAACAGATTTGCTGCATTTTGTCAAAGATTGTAGCAGACTTGCAAGACTACGACCGAAGCTTGAGAGATCACAAGACGAAGCTCGACAATTCAAGAGTATGACAAGTCTACATCTACTAGAATTGTTTTAACTAGTTTTAGAAAGAACCCAGATTGCTTTATGCTTAATGATAGTCTGTTTGTATAACATTTTGGAAAAGTCACATGGGTGTGCAATATGTAAGGAGCTGCCACTTGAAAATGACAGCGGCTCCACAACCCATGTGATAGAGATGTTAGAGAAGATTAGTCTTTATAGATAAACATCTCTCATTCTTTCTGTAATCGATTCAAGAAGTCGAAGCTTGAAAAAATACTTTTTCTCGAGGTTGTAGCAACACTTCGCAAAATAAATAAAACATTTATTTTGTGAGAACATCTTGAGTTACCACTTGTGTTTGCATTTCTTGTATAGATAGTTTACAATCTTTATCATTGTTGTTGAGGTAAAGATTTGGAATTATCTATATTGCATTCAACCCCCCCTTCTGCAATATACTCTGGGACCAACAACTGGTATCAGAGCGATAGATTGACATACAAATCTGAGATCATGACGAGTATACAGAATTCAAGTGGTATCAAGATTCCAGTATTTGATAAAGAGAACTACAATTTTTGGAAAAGAAAAATCTTGTTATTTATCAAAGCTGCACATCCACTGTATTTGGGAATTCTCGAGAATGGCCCCTTCATTCCGAAGAAAGAAGTAGTTGCTGCCACTGTGAATGGTGAAGTAATTCAAGCTCACTGGGTTGCTAAGAGACCCTCAGAATACATAGAATCTGTGAAAGAAAAGGTAGCCTTGGATGGCTACTTACAACTCATCTTTCTTGATTCTCTCACACTGGACAAGGTCATGTGTGGAAATGTTATGGGATGCTCATCTGCTAAAGAGATGTGGAGCAAGATAGAGTTGCTGTATGAAGGAAGTGAAGAGGTCAGAGAAAACCAAAGATAAATTCTTGTATCACAATATGAAGCTTTTATGGCTAAGCCTGGTGAAGAGCTCACCCACATGTTTGAAAGATTCAGTAAGCTAATAGCTGAGTTACAAATTCATGGAAAGTTCTATGCCAAAAAGGAGATTAATGTCAAGTTTCTGCTCACTCTTCCTGAGCACCTTGAGCACAAAATCACTGCCATAAGAGAAGGGAGAAACTTGAATGATGTTTCTCTTGAGACCCTCTACGGTATACTTAAGTCATATGAACTTAAACTTTTTTAGAAGAGAGCTATTCAAACTGGAGCCAAAGGAAAGATGGCAAACATGTCTGGTGGCCTTGTAGCTCAAGAGCCACTTGTTTCTCTACCAAGTGAACCCTCACAAAGTTCACCACCAACACCAGTACCATCTCTGAAGAATGAGGAGGTGTTGGATGATGAGGAGAAAGTGGTGTTACAGCTCAAAGATGTTGAAGATGAAGACTTCTATTCATTAGAAGAGATTGAAAGCATGGATAATCCAACCATGGCATATATGGCTAAAAGGTTTAAAAATATAAAGTTCAGAAGAGATAAGCCATATAAGCCACATGGTCAAACATCTAAGTTCAATAAGGGAAACTCTTCAAGTGCTGCTGGTGGTGTCACAAGAGGAGGATACAAGACAGGAATGGTGGATTGGTCAAAGTTCAGATGCTACAGCTGCAATGAGCTAGGTCATTTTGCCACAGAGTGCAGAAGGCTAAAACAGAATCAAAGAATGGAGAAAGGGTCTGGAAGTCAGTTTAAAAGAAATCAAGGAAGAGCCTATGTGGCTGAAGGAAAATGCTGGGATGACTCTGATGATGAGAAAGAAGAAGAATATGTAAATCTAGCTCTCATGGCTAGATCTGATGATGAAGTATCAAGCTCCTCAAATCAGGTACCTTCTCTCATTTTACTTGCTATGTCTAAAACCGAGTACAAGCAAACTATTGAAGAATTAAGCGCTGAGATGTTTAACATTCATTTTAGTTTATCTGCTGCTAATGAAGAAATTGTTAAGTTAACTGAACAGAATGAAACACTCAAATCTGAGAATGAAATTCTTTTGCTTAAAACCAGTCCATTAGATTCACAAAGTCATAGAACACAAAGCCATTGAAGAAAGTGTGAATGTTACATTTGATGAAACCAAGTTTCCTGGACTGCAAAAAGATGGTCAGATGCAGCCTCTAAGATTTGAGAATCAAGGATACTTGGAAGAAGAAGAGATTGTTACTGAAGAACCATCTTGTACTCAAACTCTTGAGTTTGGAGGAGATGCTGTCAACAAAAATAACGTTAATCAAGCTCCAGCTCAGTCACAAACAATTACCTCTAATCATGAAGCTGATGGTGACTTTGGAGATCTTGAAGAACATGGAGAAGACAACAATGTGGAAGAATCAATTCCTCAAGAAGGAACTGATCAAGCAGAACAGAATAGAAGCTTGCCCAGATCCACTAAATGGAACAAGGATCACACCTCTGATTTAATCATTGGCAATCCTTCCACTGGAGTAAGGACTAGAAGAAATGTCTCTCCTTACAGCATGCTCTCCTATTTTCTATCACAAATTGAGCCAAAGACAATTAATGAAGCATTGTTGGATTCTGATTGGGTGATAGCTATACAAGAGGAGCTCAACCAATTTGAAAGAAACAATGTGTGGAAACTAGTACCAATACCTAAAGGGAAATCAGTTGTTGACACAAAATGGGTCTTCAGAAACAAGTTGGATGAAAGTGGAAATGTGACAAGGAACAAATCAAGGCTAGTGGCCAAAGGATACTGTCAACAGGAGGGAATAGATTATGATGAAACATTTGCACCTGTTTCCAGACTTGAAGCTATCAGAATATTTCTAGCCTATGCTGCACAATGCAACTTCAAGGTATTTCAAATGGATGTCAAAAGTGCCTTTCTTAATGGAGAGCTAGATGAAGAAGTGTATGTTGAACAGCCACCTGGATTTGAAGATTTTGAGTTGTATGACTTTGTCTACAAGATGTTCAAGGCACTTTATGGTTTGAAGAAAGCCCTAGAGCTTGGTATGAGACACTCTCTACCTTTCTGTTGGAGAATCTATTTATAATAGGTGTTGTGGATAAAACGCTATTTTACAAACATCATGGCAAGGACATCATTCTGGTACAGATCTATGTTGATGACATAATCTTTGGTTCTACAAATGAAAAGTTGTGTGAGAAGTTTTCATCTCTTATGAGGAACAAATATGAGATGAGTATGATGGGGGAACTATCATTCTTTCTTGGTCTGCAGATTTACCAAAAGTGTGATGGCATTTTCATTTGTCAAGAAAAATATGTCAAGAAACTGCTCAAGAAGTTCAACTTGGAAGATGCATCACCTGCCAAGTCACCTATCTCTACTGCAACTAAACTTGATCTAGATCCTAAAGGAAAGAAAGTGGACTCTAGTACTTATAGAGGCATGGTTGGATCACTGCTATATCTAACTGCTAGCAGACCAGACATAATGTTTGCTACATGTCTCTGTGCAAGGTTTCAAGCTGATCCAAAAGAGTCACACTTGATTGTTATTAACAGAATCTTTAGATACTTGAAAGGCACTCCAAATTTAGGCCTTTGGTATCCTAAAGACACTGGATTTGATCTAGTTTGATATTCCAATTCAGACTATGCTGGATGCAAGATTGACGAAAAAAGCTATCAATTTCTTGGTGGAAGATTAGTGTCATGGTTTAGCAAGAAGCAGTACTTTTTTATCTACCTCAACTGCAGAAGCTGAATACATTGCAGCTGGAAGTTGTTGTGCTTAAATTCTTTAGATGAGGAATCAGCTTTTGGATTATGGTTTAGAGTTATCAAACATTCCCATCTACTGTGATAACACTAGTGCCACAGCCATCTCAGACAATCCAGTTCAACATTCCAAGATAAAGAACATTGATATAAGGCATCATTTCATAAGGGAACATGTTGAAAAAGGAATTGTGAAGCTGTTCTACATTCCTACGGAAAAGCAACTTGCAGACATTTTCACCAAGCCATTGGATGAAGCAACCTTCAATAGGTTGGTAAGTGAATTGGGAATGCTAAATCTGGTATGCTAACTTACTAGTTTTTACATTTTCAAAGTGTTAACTTGCAGCTCGTGACAGTAGCCTTCAATGTTGCTGTCATGAGAAGTTACTGTCTTATGTGCTACTTGTTATTGACAGCATGTCTCCTATGACTATGCTAAATTGTAATTACATTAACTTATGTAATGAGTAGTCACGTGACATTAACTTAAATCACATGCGTACCAGTGATAATTAGTCGTGTCATTTGAAATGACCCGGGGTGATTGTCAGTCTTTTTCTTTAAAGTTAAATACTTTATTAAAAAGAAGCGTGTGGGAAACTGTTGCGTCTCCTAGTGTGCTATAAATAAGACCGAGGCCAAACCCCTATTTTCTCATTATACACTTAAGGGCACTAGAGCGATCTCAAGGAAGGATGAAGAGGTGCCCAAAGAGGAGGTGTCGGAGAAGAAGGAGGAGACTGCTGCTGCTGAGGATCCATTGGATACCTGGCTAGATAAGCTTCAAGCTTATCTCGACATACAGGGGATCTCCGATGAGAAAGAGGTGGAACTCGTCGTCGAGCAGCTGTTGAAGGAAGCTCTTGAGGAGCTTAATAAAAATTAATGTTTTTAAAGAACTTTTTATGTATTGTTTTTTTATTTTTATTAATGAAAAGTTCATCGTTTCATCTTCTTCAGTGTTCTTGCTTGTCTTTTTACTTTATTCTCTTACCTTGGTTATCTATTGGGTAAATGCATGTATGCATGTGTGTATATGTGAATGTGTGTTTGTGTGCCTGAAACGAATATGCGCTCTAATTGATTAAAATGATAATTTGTAATTTTAATTAAGTAATAGACGAAATTCATTTAAAACCCATGACATTTGGAATTTCTGCACAACTTGCTATCAACAAGGAAAGGTGCTGTCATGAGATTTTGTTTTAAAAGAAAATTATCTATAAATTACTTAATGGTGACAGAATGATCTTGCGCCAATGTTACTGTCAAGCGAAACATACTGTCACCACTCCAAAATTACTGACGAGTTGTTCCAGCGCACAGGTTACTGTCAAGATTTAGTGGACCGTTGAAATTGGAACTGTTACCTTCAAGATTTACAGCCACTAAAAAGTAACTACCCACTACACCACGTGAACATTTAATGGGTTAAGACAAAGTTACTTTTCCTTCTTCAGTAAAACAATTGCTCTTCTCATATAAGCAATTTTCAAATACACAAACACATAACTCTCAACAGAACACCTCTATCTCAAAAGCTTAAATCTCTCTCTCCCAAATCTCAAAGAAAAAATGGCACCCAAATAATCCTCTTCTCAAACAAACTTTGCTGGTATTCTCATTGCTGGAGATGCTGGTGAAGGATTCAAAGGGCTTGTATCCTTCATGAACAAGTCCTATCTAGGTCGTTCTATAACCTCTACCCCATCTTGGACCTAGACAGACTTGAACAATTTTGGCAAACTGCTAGTGTTCAAGGAGGTGCAGGTAATGAAGCCATACAATTCAAAATAAAAGACATTACCTACATTCTCACTATCAAGGGCATCAATGAAGCCCTGGGAACTGGACTGCAAGAAAAAGAATCATACCAGGAGCTTGCAAGTGATGAAACCCTAAAGAAGTTCTTCTTAAAAATTGGGTATTCTGGCCCTATTCTTGAAGAAGGCACTTCAAGTTGGTACCTAACTGGTGAAATGGACAGAAAGTACTTACGGAAAGAATGGAGCATGATTCTTGATGCAATGGTGAAGGTTTTCTCAACAAAAGCCACTGGTTGGAATGGTATTCCCTCATACATCAAGAAATTCACTCACTCACTTGTCCATGGGTACAAGGTGGATGTTGGAACGCTGCTTATGGGACAATTCAAATCTGCCATAAGTAAGAAAGTACATGTCTATCCTCGCTTTCTTATGATGTGTATAAATTCATTATGTGGACTTGATGAAAATGCCTCCCTCACAGTGGAGTGCAATGTTTTGAAAAGGAATACACACACTACACTCAATTCATAGAATTTAAATACACATATTCCACTCTGCTTCACAAAGCACATGGCTGATCAAGAGTCTAATCTTGATTTTACACTACCCTCTGGGTATGTTACTTTTTCTCTTGAGAATGAAGTTGAATTAGACCCAAATTCAATTAACCCACATTCTAATCAATTCATTCAAGTCAGACCTTCCAGACAACCAAAAGCCACAAAAATAGCCCTGCAAGAATCCAAGAAAAGACCCTTGAAAACTGGTATTGGTGGTAGTTCTGAGAATGTTGAGGGAGAAACTGCACTTAATGCAGCAAATAAGGATGTTAGTCAAAGTGAACCCATAGTGGTTCCTCTTGAGCCTAAGAAGAAGAGAGCTAAGAGGGGCAAAGCCACTGTCAGCCACCCCACAGTCTCACAAAAGGCCGTGGAGGATAAAAGGGAATCAAACACATTCCTAGGTGCTTCTTCTCAACAAGGAGTATCTATTGAAACTGGCTTGTCTCCCAATGCATCTTGTAAAGAGCCTGCATAACCTCATGTACTCACTCATGAGGAACCCCCACTTGCAGATATACACATGGAGTTAGGGCACAGTGAGGGTCATGAAACTTCCACTTTTGATGTTCGACAAGTTGCCCCTGTGGAACAGCCAAAAATCTCTTCTATACCATCACCTTCTTTATTCTCTAATCCATCAATTTTTTATTCTCAACAACCTAGAGAAGGGCACGGTACCAACCCTTCAGGTTTTGATCATCCATCTATTATCATGGATGAGCCCCCATCAAGTGGTCCACAAGAACCCAATGCTCAAAGTGTGATGGACACCACTCTCTTAAACACTGAGTTAGATCATGATGAAATTCTGCCAGATATTGAAACAACCAGCATCATGATTGATCTCCAGAAATCAACTTACCCTCAGGAAGTTGCTGTCATAGCCTCAGCTGCTGTCAAAGATACAACCAAAGTTGCTATCACCCAATCTGCTGACAGTAAACTTTTGGATAAAGATGCTGTCACCTCTAAACAGCTTGATCAAGATGCAGTCATTGTTGAAGATGCTTCTGATGAAGATCTTTTGCTAATATCCTCTTTAAAAAAGGTATAATCTAAACCTTCACTTTCAATGCATGTTAGTACTGCTCATACCCATGCATCTAGGTTGAGTGAGGGTGTGAGAAAGAAAAGAGAGATAAAAGAAAAGAGAGGTGAGCACAAAAATGAGAGGCAGCCAAATGAGCTGGCAAAAGGAGAGGGACTTGAGCATGTCCAGAGTGATAAAGAGAGAAACCCCAGCAAACAGGCTCTAGGCCTTGAGTGTTCAACTATGAGGAGTGATGAGATCACTCAGAAAAACAATGAGAGTGTGAGAACCCCAACAGCCTCCTTGCCCCAATCTTTTCCTTTGCCTCCAAAAAGGTTAAGATCTGGTGGTCCTTCTAAACAAGCTGATTCAAGGTTGAAATCCCTTGAGGATAGATGTGCATCTATGGAAAGTAAAATTGACAATTTGTCTACTGGTTTTGCTGAGATTAAACAGACTCTGCTATCATTCTCTGCTGCTCTTAGTGCTGTCAACTTAACTAAAGGGGACAAAATGGTAGATCAGAATAGGGTGGTAGACCCAAATACCTCAGACAAATTGGTAGAGAAGGAGAAACAAGGGGAAGCAGCAAGCAAGGGGGAGTCAAGAAGTAAGGGGGAGCAGGTACAAGTTGAAGATGGAGAAGAGAGTGAGGGGGAGCCAGAGGAGAAAGAAGAAAGAAACTTTGGTAAAGAACTGAAAGCTTCTGGAGATGGTGATTTTATTGAACATGAAATGGATGGTGAGCTAGTATTGGTAACTAAAGAAGTAATGGAGTAATTACAGGAAACTCAAAAATCTGAAAGACCAATACTGCCTCCTCTGAAAATTAAGGAGCCAACTTCAGAAATCATGGAAACTCCACTGGAAAAACAATGGAGAGAACATGAGGAGCAAAACAGACTAGGTAAAGGCAAAGATAAAATGCCTGAGTACATAAATCTGACAACTAGAATCACCTGGTCTGATGGAAGTGAGTACAGCCCAGATGAAGCAGGAATAATGATGGTTAGCTATATGGAGAGTACTTTGAACAACAAGGATGAAGAATTCAGTATATTGGTGGATGACTCAATCACAGAAGCAGGAGAAGTTTACAACAAACTGTCTACTGAAGAATAAAATAATAAGTATCTCTGTGAAAGTTAACTTGGAGAAAAGATGGGCAATTGATGTATATCTGAAATCTAGCATTTCAATATTCATCATAATGCAACTACTGCAAAGCTTGCAATCAAGAATCTTGAATTCCTTAGCAACAAAAGTGAAGGCCAATTCAACAACCTTTAATGAAAGTCTGTTGGCACAAATCAAGAGGCTTGTTGAAGACAAACTTCCAAAAGTGATTGACAATCCATATCATGTTTGCTACAGGATGACTACAAGTGCAGGAGTAATGAATTTTTTTTCTACATCTGGATGGAGAAATAAAGTTGAAAACTGACTCAGTTATGACAGTACCGAGACACATTCTCAAATCCAGAATTACCAAAGAAAAGGTCAAGGCTGTCAAGGACATTAACAAACTTTCGGTGAAGAGAGATGAGAATCTTAGTTCTCAGGTAAAGAAGTTAATTTCTGAAGCAAATGCCAAAACAAGTGAAAGAGGTGGAAGCTGCACATTTGATGACACCCTGGATGATGGTGCAGATGAACCTGATGGTAGTGGAGGATGTGGAGCACTTGGAAATGGTGCCAAGGCAACTGCTGAGATTGCTGGAAGTCAAACTCAGGAGAAAACAAAAGAAGAAACTCCCAAAACTGACAAGAAAGATACTGATGGTAAAGATGATGGGGAGATAAACATTCTTGAAGCCTTGGAAGCAAATATCTTAAGGTTTGCTGTTGACTGCCTTAATGTTGAAAAGGATGCTGTCAACAAAGACACTGCCAAGAGCTCAAATGAAGATACTGTCATGA
Organism: Saposhnikovia divaricata; assembly: GCA_036435485.1. NCBI lineage: Eukaryota > Viridiplantae > Streptophyta > Magnoliopsida > Apiales > Apiaceae > Saposhnikovia > Saposhnikovia divaricata. Next base: position 68,437,012 of record CM071598.1, read on the forward strand.
AGGACACAGTTGAAAAAGACACTGTCAAGAACTTGAATGAAGATGTTGTCAAGGACAAGGATGCCAAGGCATTCAAACCTAAAAGGACAAAAAGAAAAGTAAGAGCCTGGCGCTTAACTCCTATAAAGGGGATGACAAAGGTTGCAACAAAGACAAAGAAGCATGGAGTAATGGTTGATAAAACTGTTATTCAGAAAAGAGAAATGATGTACAGCTTCAAATGTCATAAAGCAAATTTTGAAAGAGACATGAAATCCATCTCTTTGGACTTGGATAAAAGTAAGCAACATGCAACCAAATACACCATCTGGCATAAAGATGGAAGTAGGATGATGTATGTTGACAAGGATTTCAATATGATCATAGGGTCAACAGTGGTAGACATGTATAGCCTCAAAATGACATCTGAAGTGGTAACACGCAGAATTGACTTCTTTGTGTTAGCAAGGATGGTGGAGCTTATGGTGAGTCACATCCAGAAATACTATACTGGAAGATATGCTAAACTCTATGAGAAACATGGTGACTGGATGGAAATTGATGATGCAAACTTGTCCATAAGTTTAGATGAATTAGAGGTTGAGTGTAAGTATGACTGGGCAGAGAGAACGTCATCTTATACACCTGCAGAAGTATATGAAGCAGCAGAAGCATTCAGGACTACTGAAGAAGAATTGAAAGATGCTGATAAACCACCCAAGCCTGCCAAACAAACTGCTAAAAATCTAGAGCTCAACTGAAAGAAAGTTGCAAGAAGGTCAACAAAATAAACAGTGAGAAAGCAGATTATCAGCCCTGTGTACTGGAAGATCCTCTCAGAATTATAGATGGAAAAGAAGAAATCTATGCAGATAGTTTTCAAAAACTGAGGACCAGTATCCTGAAGAATCTCTACTGGAGAGTTGTTGGATCATCTCACAAGCTTGAAATGCTATGTGCTTGGGAAATTGATGTTATCTTTGACTAAAGGAGAGATGAAGATCCAAAACTAGACAGAAAAAGGAGAGTATCCCTCAATGCTTTTCCTGGAAGGAGATTCAAGGTCATCGAAGGAATCTTAAAGTTCAGAACATATACCTATGACTTCGAAACTTGGTTTGACCTGAAAGATGCTAAAGTGTTTCCTTCTCTATTGATTCAAGGGTATATTGAAGACATTGAAGATGATGCTAAAACTCCTGAAGAAAAGGCTTTAGTAGAAGACCTCAAGAAGGCAAGACAAGAAGCTCTCAAAAGAGAGGGAAGAATCCAGACAGCTGAGAACTGCTCAAATCAAGCTAAGTAAAATTTCTTATTTGCTCAACATAAAGGAGTAATTGATTTGTAGTTTGAACATCAATGTTGTTTTCTGGATACTTTAACATTCATCAGACATAGTGCTTTAACTATTCTGATCTATGTTAGTTAAGTTGTCAGTATGCTTTAATTGTAAATTTGTTGTTATTGTCCATAAAAACAAATTGGGGGAGATGTTTGCACAGAAACACGTAAGTGTACGTGGTCACAAGTAATATAGATAAAAATCAAGTTCGTTCCACAGAGATCTGGTTTAGGTTTCAATTCAGTAGATGTACCTATGCAACAATGTATGGTTTTAATTCACTGCTAAGACAAATAACAATTAGGGGTTTTGATTAACTAAATTAACTAAGATGCAAATTATTAAACTAAGGATTAACTAATTATTGAGAATTAAATTCGAATTACTTATATGAGAATAAACATGGGATCCTAACTTCATTAACTACTTCGCTTAGAGATGATGCCTTTAAACAATGCATGTGATGGTTTTGATATCTGACCAGACAACACAAAAGAGATAGAAGATGGGTAGACACAAATTATGTTTAGACCCTATATCTCTATAAGATTTGAAAACATAAAGGTTGAAGGATAAGTTGTCTATTTAGATCACATAGGGCATCATAATATCTCTATTTACGCTACAAATCATGATATCCTATGCTAGCATGGCAAGTTCTAAATCTCAAGATCCACTCTCGTTTCGCAAGAGATTAACAAATTAGATGTTAGCTACGCATCTAAACAAATGAATCACAGCCATACGTGGATATCAAGAATACACCACACATAAATCTTTAAAGCAATCAAACTACTAAACTACATAGATAAATCCGTTAGAATCCCATGACAACGATTATTTCATAATCGAACCGCTCGTCGTCATGGGATCTGATGAAACCATGATAATAAACAAAGTCTGAATTAAAACAATAGTGCTAGAGTAATGAGTTAAGAAAACAAATCCCAAAAGCATCCAAGAGTTTCGCCTAATAGAAGAAAACAAAAAGTAGATCTAGACCTCCGTTGCTTGTCGCGAGCGTTGGAATCCTTCTTCAAGTCTGAATCTCTGTCTCGACTCTCTCTCTGTGTTATGGTGAGTGTTTATTCTTTTTATGATGATAGAATGTGTTTATATAGGCCCCCATGTCTTGTCCAGCAAGAAATTCCCCAAAATAGAATTAAAATAGAATTTCTGCAGTTCGGCACAAAATACGTTTCCTAAACGAATTCTGTTTTGAAGAAAAATTCGTAGCTGACTTTTCTTCAGTATTTCTGGGCTGTTCCAGTCGTATTTGGACATCTGAACCACTTTAGAATTAAAGAGAATCTTGTTATCTTCACATAGACTGTAAGATCGTCCAAAACGGACTTATAGAACTCAAGATATGGCCCAAACAGTGAATCAGGATTTTCATGAAAAATTTCGGGCTCGGCAGAATGCTTCCTGCGCTGTTGCGCACCTGTACTACGCCGCAGCGCACCATGGAACCTGTTGAAATAGATCCATCTTCTTTCGAGCTTTCCAACGACTGCTTACAGGCCTCAAACGGACTTGTAGAACTCCAGATATGGCCAAAACAGTGAAGACTGCGCAGCCTACCCGGAAAATCCGAATTTTAATCAAATTAACCTCCAACTCTCTTCCGCGAGTTTCCGTTCTTCATATATTGAGCTCAAAATCACCAAAGCATCATGGAAACACAGCATACCTGCCTCAAGCTAGTAGTTCTACACAACTCACAAAAACACGTTAAAAACACAACATACTTGAGGTCAAGTAAATCCATTTAAGCCGACAAGAAGCATTCTAAGTGGATTTAAATCCACTTATCAGTCATATTTAATGTGTTGAAGGCTTTGCAAATTCCGGCAGAGGACGAAGAGTGTTTTAGTGTGGAACTGGTTGATAAAGGACAAAGTAAAGAGTTTGATCAGCTGTTAAAGTCGAACTTCTTAGAAGATGTTTTACAAGGAAAGTCTGATACTGAAACGAGGTAATAGCAGAACATGTCCAGCTGATGGATCTTGAGGATAGTGCTATTGAGTCTTTTCTTGAGGAAGATGCTTTGTTAGAGTATGATAGCAATAAAGAACTTCATGAGCTTTATAGAGATTTTACATCTGATGAGATGTAAAATGAATTGAATGCCATTTGCTCAAAGCATGAAACCAAACTTGATGATAGTTCTTTTGACCCTAAGTCCGCTGTTAAGACTTCTGTTGATATTCATAGTGCTATTATTACAAAGTTGGAGGAATGGCCTGGCGACATTCCTCATCTAAGAGATTTGAGTTACATCATTGAGACTGCAGAGGGCGACAGTCCTCCACCTCAGCAGCCTAGAGCAGACAGAGCTGGTTCATCACGGTCACGTCGAGCTGGTCACACTTCTAGTCTTGGTGGTTCTCAGTATAGGAGGATGGTCAGACGCATGGATACCTTGTTTGAGGTTAATCGCAGATTGGAAGAGGATATCACTTTATCTCTGGATCATGTTCTTGAGTCGGATGGAATAGGGGTTGACTGGCCAGTGTTTGGATCTCACCATTTACCACCCGAGGAGGGTGGCCTTGCCGACATTTAGGTATGTTTTCTATTATCCTTTTATTGCCTTCAATGGGGACATTGAATATTTTAAGTTTGGGGGTGATTTGGGGATAAGTAGTTAGTAGAGTATTTGTGCATGTAGGAATCAAATTGCATGTGTAGTTGTAGTTTCATTCATATTATTGCATGTTTGTTTCATATAGAGCATATTTGTTTGCATATTTGTTTATGTTTTCTATGTGAGTTCATGTTAGTTGCATTTCATAGCATATTTCATGATCCCGTAGGATGAAGCTATTTCCGTTTGGTAGGTCGATGTTGATTTGAGTGTAGTAATGATGAATGAGGGTTGATTTAAGTTCTTATGAATTGACTTGCATGTTACGGAAACAAAATTTTTACACAGTCTCATTGTTTGCTTTTGGGCTAGTTCAGGTCATGGTTGTTTGAGATTTAATCACTTGTTTATATTTAGAATTTTCGTTATTCCTTTGATAATGTAGGGACACTAAAGTATAAGTTTGGGGGAAACCAGGGATTTCATGCTAGTTGTCAATAATGGCTAGGCCTCAAATGGCTAGTAGCCAGCTCATATTTCATGAGTAGTCTAGGGTTGGATGAGAATACTCATTCCAAATCGCATTGAAAAAAAAAAGAAAAAAAGAAAAAAAAAGAAAAAAGAAAAAAAAGAGAAGAAAAGTGTTATGTTAATTGTTAAATTGTAGAATTAACTAGGGTGAGCTCTTTAATACTCGAGCAATTAAGTTCTAGGGGACTTTATGCCTAGTGACCTAAGGCTTTTCCGGTCTGGGATCCACTAACCTAACGCTAGCTACATGGGTATTATTGTATAAGCCTTTTGGGGTCTCATTCATTACACGGTCAAATAAGCACGTCTGTTTGTTATGTGTCGTTGTTGTTTAGTAATAAAAGCATGAATTCATGTCTAACTCAAATGATGATGGAGGTGTCTCTGAGTTATGGAGTGTCTAGCGTTCATTCTATTTATAAACCTGTGATTGTTTTGGCGAAGAATAGGTATGATTTTGATCTAGTGTTAAGAGTATATCTGATGAGCATCACACACACCCACATTTCTGATCATGTACTGTTAGTATACGGGAATTTAGTCGAGCTCTGTTCGGACTTGTTGTATTCTTTGATATATTTGCTTGCTAAGTGGTTATGGTTAATCTGAGGGGATCTTTGCATGTTCATTTAGGTACATTCATGCATTGCATTTGTAGAGTCGAGTCTGTTCATGCATGAGTTAGATGGATTTTGTGGGTACATTCGCTATAGGCCCTCACGAGACCTAACTCGTCCACTAGGGCTACCTAGGGGTTTAAAGGGCTTGTTGCATATGCCAAATGCAACCGTGATCACCTACGGAAGTGGTACTAGTTAGTTGTATTTAATTATATTTGTTTATGCTTGAGGACAAGCATCGGTTTAAGTTTGGGGGTGTGATAAGTGGATTTATATCCACTTGGAACACTTCATTTCGGCTTAAATTGGTGTCTTGACCTCAAGAATGTCGTGTTTTTGATTCGTTTTAGTGAGATTGTGCAGGGTTACTATCTTGAAGTTGGAAGATACAAATTGCATATTTTATGGTGGATTTGAGTTCAAGAAGCGAAGAATGACAACTTGCAAAAGAAACGAAGGAAAAAGGAGTTAAAATGAAGAAAATTAGCAAAAATCAACAAACCGGCAGGAGCCGGGCGCGCGGGTGCACGAAGAAGCACTCCAGGTGCCGGGGGGGGGGGGGGGGGGTCTACAGGCGCGGGGGCATGGTTGGTTTCTGCTAGATTTTAGGATGCACTGTTTTGGCCATATCTTGAGTTCTACAAGTCCGTTTTGGACGATCTTACAGTCCACGCAAAGATAACGAGATTCTATTTCATTCTAAAGTGCTCTAGATGTCCAAATACAAATGGAACGGCCCAGAAATACTGAAGAAAAGTCAGTTACGAATTTTCCTTCAAAACAGAATCAGTTTAGGAAACGTATTTTGTTGTTTTGGTAGTTTCTTGCTGGAAAAGACTCCTGTGGCCTATATAAACACATTCTATCATCATAAAACGTAACCAACACTTAGAAAAACACAGAGAGATCTGAAGATAGAGAGTCAGACTTGGAGACGGATTCCCAGAAGGACGTGACAGCATTCGGAGATCTAGATCTACTTTTGTTTTCTTCTAAATTAGGCGATACTCTAGATTTTGGATTTGTTTTCTTAACTATATTATTCTAGCACTATTGTTTTTATTCAGACTTTGTTTATTATCATGGTTTTATCTAGAGATGCACATAAAGCCCACCGGACCGGGCTTTGACCGGGCCTTGAAAAGCCCGGGCTTTTCGGTCAAAGCCCGGCCCGGGCTTTGACTTTGACCGGGCCGGCCGGGCTTTTGAGAAATATCTAGGCCTTTTTCGGCCCTCGAGGCAGGCCGCGTCGGGCATTTATTCGGGTCCGAACCGGACCGGGCCGGGTCGAGCTTTAATTCGGGCCCCATCTAGATAGAGCCAATTTCTTACAAATTCGATAAGTTTTTATAAATTATTATTATAAATAAATAAATGCAAAACATATATTTTATATAATTGATGAACCACCAACATGAATATTGACAATCTTTCGATCGTTCATTGATTTTTTGATAAATCAATGGATTACATGTATACTTGGTATATATTTTATTCATGTATGATAAATTTAAGTATTCAGATAATATATTTAGTAATGAACATGTTAATATATATGCGTTTGAAGTGTTTTATATTTGTAATAAGTGTGAATACATAAATATACATGTAAATATATAAGAAAAATCGGATTCTATTCGGGCTTAAATCGGGCTTTAATCGGGCTTTTTTTTCGGGCCGGGCCGAAGCCCGGGCTTTTCAAAAGACCGGGCTTAGCCCGGGCTTTTGCCGGGCCGGGCTTCGCCTAAAAATATAGGGCCCGTTGAAGGCCCTAAGCCCGGCCCGGACCTGGCCGGGCTTTGACCAGATTTTGACCAGATCGGGCCGGGCCAGATTTTCGGGCCTAGGCTTTTTATGCATCTCTAGTTTCATCAGATCCCATGATGACGAGCGGTTCGATTATGAACTAATCTTTGTCATGGGATTCTAACGGATTTATTTATGGAGCTTTAGTATCTTGATGCTTCAAAGATCTGTGTGTGATGTATAATTATATCCTCGTATGGTTGTGCTTAATTGTTAGATGCATAGCTAACATCTAATATGTTAATATGTTAGGCCGAATACACACTAATAATCAATATTAGATGAGAGAATAACAATTAAGATGATTATGCACTTTAAATCTTCTGGTATTAAAAACCCTCTTCGTGATGTAAACTATCACAAAGAGCTGCTAGGTTACAATAAAGATAGTTCGATGCACGATACCCTTCCAGGGTTAACCTAACTGTATTTATAAAACATACAGCTTCGATACAATCTCTAATTGATATTCCTAATAATCAGCTATACAATGATATCAATTACAGATTGTCACACGTCTCCTAAGTCAACTCGATCTCTTTGATAGCTATCCAATCTCCAAAGATCTCGCTTCCATATCAATCTTCAATTGATCTCTAATATCTTCTGTTGACTTCGTACGCGCTGCTTCTAGACAGACTTTACTAAACTCTGTCCAGCTTCTGTAGTCAGTGTTTAACTAAACTCTGACTGCTTCCAGCTAAACTCTGATTTGTCGCTGTAGCTTCTAATCACTATTTTCATCAATCGTTTCTAACAATCTCCCCCAACTTGTTCATTAGCAAGAATGTACAAGTTTACAGTAAATGATGACGTCAAAACAAATACAAAATTACAGTGATTAATATACAAACAGAGTTTAAGCTTCTACTTAACAAAAATCTACAGAAATAAGAAAACTCTTACAGACTTTAACCTCTAATCTCTTCAAGATCTGGTGTAGCTCTGAGATAGTCTATAAGCAATCTTCTTTCAGCATTTTCAAGTTCATTCTCCATAGCTTCCTTGATCTCTCTCAACTGAGGATCATTCTCATCAGTCTGATAGATAGCAGCTCTGAGATCGTAGATTTTGTTTCTTCTTATTTCATTTCCCAATCTGATATACTTCACCTCTTCAGACTTCACATTAAAATCAAGAACAGTGATTCCAAGATCAGTCTTTAGCTTTGTATGTGACGCCCCCAGATCCGGGGTCGGAGATCTAGGCGCTCACGGTCCATTTTCCATTAATAACATACCTGTTCTTGCACATAATATATAAAATAGCCATCGACCCCACAATAAACTCACACCGCACACACACACACACACACACACAGGTTAGAGTCTCAGAAACGTCACACCATTGATTAAGGCAAAGTAAAAGTTTCAGAGTTATTACAGACCGAATTAAATAGTATTTATGCTACCAGCAACACTTCGATAAGAAGCGAAGTTGGCGGCTTGAAAGTTTGTTATGATACACTGCTTTGCAGAGGTCATACTTATAAATAAAACGAACTAACAAAAGTTGCCAACCAATCCGGCTAATGGGGCCTACCGGTGGAATCTCAACTGCTGCCTCGGGTCTAGTCACCTGCTTTCGGGCAGTCTGTCTGGGTCTTGCCATTTCGCTTAGCTGTTGTGTTTGTAAATTTGAAAACAAGCAAGAGTGAGCAACTATAGCTCAGCAAGAAATATATGTATAAGGTAAGCAATATAACATTTCATATGATTCACAGTTATTAAACTCGTTTTTATCAATCAGATATAAAATCGCTTGTCATTGTTGATAAATTCTGAAGGTGCAACAATACGTGCCCTTGTTTTCAAAATAAACTTGCAGTTCTAGATACTGCACAGAGTCAACATCTTTGTCATCAAAATAGAACACTATCAGCAACTTGGCACAAAAGCCTAAGAAGCAGTGTCAAAGCATTTTTCCAAAATGGAGGAATGGGACTTAAAGAAAACATAAAACCTGACAGGGATTGACGATGATTAGTCGCCACATCCAAGTCCAATAATCCGCGGGTCTTCTCTACCGGTAGAAGGATAGAAACTACATCCGTAACTATCCCCGGGTGAAAACTACATCCGTAATCACCTTCGATGAAAACTACATCCGTGATCATCCTTCGGCAACACCTGGGCCGGAATAATAATTGATGGACCGCCTGGCTCACGGCCGCTTACACATCCCGGGAATCGTTCGTCAACGGTTCCCACACCTGCCAGAGTCCCACATAGATTTTTAGGGGTTTAAACAAGGTTCACAAGGGGGTCACTTAGTGCAGTCCGGAATCCAGAAACACATTTTACTTCTCCGGCCATAACTAAAAATCCATACATCACCTAGTCATGAACCTTATATTTTTAGAAATTAAATTCAAATAACTTTCCAAAAATATATGGTAGGACCTCAGGGGACAAGATTTGGGGGTTCAAAACCATCTTACAAGACAGGTCAAGTTCCTGGAAAAACTCATCATGTTTGTTTCACTTAAATCAACCAAGATTCTTACTTCCACAACACAACCAACATCTAATTCACCAAGTTCACGCTTTATAACATTCATGGAGATACATATACTAACCACAATCATAAAAATCACAATCACAACACTTAAACTCAAGATCTATATCATCCACCACTTATACAACCAAGATTAATACCAATACACATGGATCTATCACCAAACATCATAAACACTACATGGCCAAGAGGGGTTAGGGTTTTTATACCTTCTTGAGTATCTAGGAGCCTTGGGTAAGCCTTACAAATCTCAAGAACACCTTGAATAAGCTCCTACTATCCTTATAATCCAAGATCTATAAGAAAAACTTAACATTGTTACTATTCACAATAACTTTAACAATTAATATCTTGAAATTTAATGGATGAAAGGGCTTGGAAATCTTAGTATACCTTTCTTAGATGATGTAGAGAGCCTAGGAATTATGCCTTGAATTATGAATGAGGAGAAGTGGAAGAAAGAAAAATTTCTTCCTTGGTTGAAGCTTTTGGCCGAGAGCTTTTTGTTCTGGGGGGGGGGTGTTTTTGTGTTTTGTTTTTGTGTTAGTTGAAATAATTGTAAAGTGGTTGGGTGATATGTGTTAGTGTATGTATATGTGATACATGGTACAAGTCTAGGTATGGCCTCCTTGTACTCTTGTCTCCTTGGAAAAAGAAATGCCAACTAGTTAATATTCCTCTTGTCCATTTTGTTTAATTAGTTTGCTTTTCCTAACTACTTAGTTGCATGGGACTTGCATGCAATACTACTCCTTGTATCATTATTCTTCCACCAATGCTTGTCACTTAATCTTTAATTCGTATCGTATCTTAATTAATCTCTCGTAATAATATTTTGTCGCGTAGAGATTTCCCTAGTAATTCCTTGAGTACTTAATTGTGTAAATTCGTCGAATATCCATAATTCCTCGTCATAATCCTTAATAAATCTTTTAATACTCCAATAATTCTCAAATCCCAAGTTTTATAATTCTTACTAACAATAAGACTCTTGCTCTCAACAATCTTCCTTTTATCTTACATAGTGAATGTAACAACATAGTTTCTCAGACAATCAATTCCATTAAACAACAGGGATGACTAGAAAGGTTCCAAATTGACAATGTCACGTGATATCATATAAAAGAAAATATTGCAAAAATTAGGGTTCTTACAGCCTCCCCTTCTTAAAAGGATTCCGTCCCGGAATCAGGTTGGAAACATGTTGGGGGTGCTTTTCACGCATCGTGCTCTCTAGTTCCCATGTTGATTCTTCAACATTCTGGTTCCTCCACAAAACTCTCACTAGTTTGACAACCTTGTTCCTTAGCACCTGTTCTTTTCTATCCATGATTTCTACGGGTTGCTCCACATAGGTTAAGTCTGGCTGCAGATCCACTTGATCATGTTCTATCACGTGTCGGAAGTCGGTATGGTTGGGTCGTAGCATGGACACATGGAACACATTATGTACTTGCTGCAAGCTTGGGGGTAAAGCCAATTCATAGGCTAACTTTCCAACTCGTCTCAAGATCTCAAAAGGTCCAATAAATCTTGGGCTTAGCTTCCCCTTCTTACCAAATGTCATCAATCCCTTCCACGGTGATACCTTTAACATCACAAACTCTCCTACCTCATATTCTTTATCCTTGCGGGTCTGGTCCGCATACTTCTTCTGTCTGTCTTGGGCCGCTACCAGCCATCCTCTTATGAGTTCGATAGTTTCTCTTGTTTGTTGGACCAGTTCAGGCCCTAATATCTTCCGCTCTCCAACCTCTTCCCAACACAAGGGAGACCGACATCTTCGTCCGTATAAAGCTTCATATGGGGGCATCCCTATACTCGCATGGTAACTGTTGTTGTAGGAAAATTCGATCAACGGCAAGTGGTCATCCCAACTTCCCTTAAAATCGATGGCACATACTCTCAACATGTCCTCTATGGTCTGGATGGTTCTCTCACTCTGTCCGTCTGATTGGGGGTGGTATGCAGTACTCATGTTTAACTTGGTCCCCACACAATCCTGAAAACTTCTCCAGAACCTGGAGTTGAATCTTGGGTCTCTATCTGATACAATGCTCACAGGAACTCCATGCCTAACCACAATTTCCTTTAAGTAAATATCCACCAGCTTGTCAACAGTGTATCTCTCGTTGATTGGGAGAAAATGTGCTGACTTGGTCAATCTATCGATGATTACCCAAATGACGTCATGATTAGTCTTGGTCCTTGGTAGTCCGACCACAAAGTCCATCGCAATATGCTCCAACTTCCACTCGGGTATCTCTAAGGGTTGCAACAATCCGCTGGGCCTCTGGTGTTCGGCCTTCACTCTTTGACATGTCAAGCATTTACTTACCCACTCTGCCACGTCCTTCTTCATATTTGGCCACCAATAGTATTCTCTCAGATCTCTATACATCTTAATGCCTCCAGGGTGAATTGAGTACCTTGAACTATGAGCCTCTTGCAAAATCTCGTCTTTTAATTCCTGAACATTCGGTATCCATATCCTAGATGCGTACCTCATAATTCCATTCCCGTCCTTTTCACACTTAATTTCCTCGCCAGTCAAAATTTTCTCCATTGAATTCTTTTCTTCTTCTATCTTCTTTTCCTGGCATAACTTAATCTTTTCCAATAGCGGTGGTTGGACTCTTATTTCCATTAGACTCTCTTGTCCAATTCCTGGTAACCTCACCTCAATCTCCAGTTTCTCGAGGTCCTTGATCAATTCGTCCACTAACGTTATCATCTTGAGTTTCTCCTTTCGGCTAAGCGCATCGGCCACAACGTTGGCCTTCCCTGGGTGATAATGAATCTCACAATCATAATCTTTGATTAGCTCTAGCCATCTCCTCTGCCTCATGTTTAACTCTTTCCGAGTGAATATGTACTTTAAGCTCTTGTGATCCGTGTAGATTTCACACTTTTCTCCGTAAAGATAATGTCTCCAGATCTTCAAAGCGAAAAATATCGCTGCTAATTCCAAATCATGGGTGGGGTATCTTATCTCGTACTCCTTAAGTTGTCTGGACGCATACACAATCACTTTTCCGTGCTGCATAAGCACACACCCTAAACCTTTATGGGACGCGTCGCTATAAATCAAAAAATCTCCCTTATCATCAGGTAGGGCTAGTACTGGTGCTGTCACCAACCTCTTTTTCAACTCTTGGAAGCTCTCTTCGCATTTTTCAATCCACACAAACTTCTCGGTCTTGCGAGTTAGTCGGGTCAAAGGGGCTGCTATCTTGGCAAAGTCTTGGACAAACCTTCTATAGTAGCCAGCCAATCCTATAAAACTTCTCACCTCTGTCGGAGTGGTTGGTCTCTCCCTATTTGATACAGCCTCTATTTTGGCTGGGTCCACTAGAATGCCTTGTTCGCTAATCACATGCCCCAAAAACTGAACTTCCTTCAACCAAAATTCACACTTCGAGAACTTAGTGTACAACTTTTCTTCTCTCAATGCTCCCAATACAATCCTCAAGTGCTCTGCATGTTCCTCCTTCGTCTTGGAATAAATCAAGATGTCATCGATGAAGACTATAACACACTTGTCCAAGTACTTCTTGAAGACTCGATTCATTAAATCCATGAAAGCTGCAGGGGCATTCGTCAACCCAAAGGACATCACTAGGAACTCATAGTGTCCGTACCGGGTGCGAAAGGCCGTCTTTGGTATATCTTCTGGTTTAATCTTTAACTGGTGATACCCGGTCCTCAAATCGTTAGAAAAATAAACTGCATCCTTTAATTGATCAAACAGGTCATCTATCCTGGGCAAGGGATATTTATTCTTTATAGTCACCTTGTTCAACTCTCTGTAGTCTATACATAACCTCATACTACCATCCTTCTTTTTCACGAATAACACCGGGGCTCCCCATGGTGACACCCTAGGTCTTATCATCCCTTTATCCAACAACTCTTGTAACTGAGTGGCCAGCTCTTTCATCTCCACTGGGGCTAGCCGATATGGGGCTTTCGAAATTGGGGCCGTACCCGGAACTAAGTCTATAGCGAACTCGATGTCTCTATCAGGTGGTAGTCCTGGAAGATCATCCGAAAATACGTCCGCGAACTCATTAACGACAGGGATTTCCTGTAGGTTTGGTGCCTCCTTTTTGGTATCCTTCACATAGGTTAAATAGGCTTCACATCCTTTACGTAACAGCTTCTTAGCTTGAATCATAGTCAGGAACTTTTGGTTTTGGCGTTTTCCACTAAACACTACTTCCTCGTCCCCTGGCAGTCTCAAACTTACTTTCTTCTTTACACAATCAATCTGGGCTCCGTGGGTTGTTAACCAATCCATACCTACTATTACGTCAAACTCTCCTAGTTTAAAAGGTATTAAGTCTACCCGAAAGTGTCGCCCTTCTATTTCTAGGTCACAACCTGGACATACTTGGTTAACAAGGATAATTTCATGATTAGCTATCTCTATTTGCAGTCTGTCTTTCAATGGTTCTGTCTTAAGGCCTAACTGACATACAAAATCTAGAGATATAAAAGACTTGGTAGCTCCCGAATCAAATAAAACATTTTCCTTAACTGAGTTGAGTAGTAGAGTACCTGCAATCACATCTGTGTTCCTCACGGCATCCTGCACCGTCATGTTAAAAGTTCTTGCAGTAGGGGCCTTGTTAGAAGTAGTTCCACTCACCCTTGATGCAGCTGGCCCAGAGGACATACATTCCCTCATTCGGTGCCCTGGTTTCCCACACTTGAAGCAATTACCTCCGGCACTGGTGTTGTTATTAGTTCCTCGACAGGCATTAGCATAATGTCCTGTCAGCCCACACTTGAAGCACTTCACATCCTGTAGGTTACACACGCCCGCATGTTTCCTTCCACATTTATTGCATTCTGGGGGTAGGGCTCGGGATGGGGTAGAGTAAGACGATCCCTGTGGTCGGCCGCTCTGGCCCACACTCCAACTTTCAGCTCTCTTGGTTCCAAAGTTTCCGCTGGGTTGGGACATCGTTCCTCGCTTAAATTTGCTCGGAAAGCTCCCTCCCGCAGAGTTTCCCTTTCGACTATCAAACTTCCTCTTCTTTCCTTCCCTCTCCTTATGCATCTGTTCACTCCCAGCCTCAACAATCGATGCTTTCTGTACCATGGTGGCATAGTCTGTCAGCTCAAGAACCGCCACGCGATTCTGAATCCATTGCTTTAGCCCCAATTGAAACCTTCGGGCCCTCTTTGCCTCAGAGTTCACATATTCCGGCACAAACCTCGACAGCTCAGTAAATTTGGCCTCATACTCGGCCACCGTCATGTTACCTTGCTTTAGTTCCAAAAACTTCAGCTCCATTTGTGTCTCCATGAACCTAGGAAAGTACTTTTCCAAGAACAGCTCGCTAAACCTCTCCCAGGTCACCACACCTCTTCCTTCCAAATTCTTCTTAGCCTCCCACCAATAGTTTGCCTCACCCTTCAGAAGGTAAGTGGCGAAAACGGTCTTCTGCTCCTCAGCGACACCTAGTATCTCGAAAGATTTTTCCATTTCCTTCAGCCAGGCTCTTGCCTCGACCGGATCGGCAGTTCCTTTAAATTCTGGGGGTTTCAGGGATTTGAAGTTCCGGAAAGCATTTGCATTAGCATTGCTGGGTGGTTGCTGAACCGGGGGACGGTCCAAGTTCTGCCTAAGTAGTTCCATGAACTGTTCCATAGGGCCTCCCCTTGGATGTTCCACCTCTCGGGTGTCATCACCAGCTTCTTCTTCGTCATACTCAGAGTCATCAAACAAGTTGTGATCGTTGCCCTCATTCTCACTCAGGTTGACATTCTTCCCTTCATGGTTCTGGTGGCCTCCGGTCCCATGGTGGCTACCCTGGCCTTCAGAACTGACCGGATGAGCTCGAGTGTTCATTCTTCTGGGTGGCATGATTCTGATAATGAAACAAGAAATGGGTTAGGGTCTTCCAATTACCTGACAGCGTTTACACGGGTCAGAAACGTATCGTTCCTCCTCATAAGGGTGGAAGTTGCAAAAGTCTTAATAACCCGATGCTGGAGATAAAACGTCAAAACATTTTTGGGAAAAAAATCTCTATGGGATGCGAAAACATTTGCAAGAGTTTTCAAGTTTTCGAAACCTCATAAATAATTTTTTTTTTTTGAAAAATTTTATTTTAAAAATTGTAGGAACATTTTGGAAATTTGTAGAGAACAATTTGAAATTCGCATATCGTAAATTTGAAACAGCATGGTTGTATTTGTGGCTTGTAGCAATTGTATATATTCACAGTTGTATATCAAAACAGTAAAGCATGGCATCGGAAAGTAAGGCAGTTGAGACAATATCAAGGAAACTGAAACTAAATAAGTACGGTACAAGGGTTATCACAAAGTTTGGATGTTAGAGCCAAATACATAGTTCCGATGTCAAAGTCTAGCAAAAGTGGAACAATAACAAGTACATCATCTGAATAGTCAGGGCTACACAAAAGTAGGGCTACATCCGTACATACTACCCGAAGTCACATCTACATATCTGTAGGTCAGTCTACTCATCCACTGGTCAGAAAGGATACCATTGCACAAGTCAACTATCCCGTAAAATCGACACACTAATGTCATATGAACCTAGAGGATTGAACTATCCGTAACACATCATGGGGCCGCACCGCGACGGAGCAAGGTCCTCACTCGGGAAAATGAACGACCCACAACACGCCTAGCATCCCTAGCCTGGATCACTCCGCCCCCACGGATCCCTAATCCAAGAATCCTCTCGCGACTCCTCCTCTCAATCCTATGGAGTCGAGCCCTAGTCCTCCTAGCAACAGCGGTCCTCATCTCAGCCTGGATCCTCAAGTGCGCCTCGCGCTCCTCCACTAGTGCCCGCCTCGCCTCGTTAAGTCTGGCCTCTACAGAAAGCAAGTCTCGGGTCAGGAACTGCACCACGTAAGCGTGCTCAGTACCCGACACTGGGGGTAGGTCGATCGGCGGGGGTGGTATGACAGGAACAGGAGCAGGTGCAGTAGCAGTAGCAGGAGCAGGAGTAGGAGCAGGAGCAGGGGTAGGGTCAAGCTCCTCCTCGCCAGAAGTATCATCCTCGGAGTCACCATCCGATGAAACAGGGCTCGATGACTGCGGAGAAGGTGGGGGTGACACAACACGACCCTCACCGGATCTCACACTCTCCTCATCAGTAGCTACAGGATATGGGGTAACAGGCTCTGGCACAGGCTCAAAGGGCTCCTCAACGGGATCCTCATCATCAGTATTTCCTATCAACGTAATCCAGGGGCCAAGCTCAGAGTCAGCACCCATATCCTCCTCAGGATCCTCGGTATCTCGCATCAGTGCCTCATCATGCTCTCTCTCGAAAGCCTCAGGGTCTGGTATCTCCTCCATCTACACAAGGGAAATAAGGTGGGTCACTAACCATAAAGAAAGGTTTAAGGAGTAGTTCCCTCATGGGCCTTAAAGTCAGGGCTATATCCGATAACCCGACTGTGAACTCGATGAGAGTTCTAAGTATTATTAGGGTTGTTATTAGGGTTATTATTATTGTTATTATTATTAGGGTTGCTTTCTTAAATTACTATCGTTTCTCAGAACTGTAACCTCGCTCTGATACCATTTCTGTGACGCCCCCAGATCCGGGGTCGGAGATATAGGCGCTCACGGTCCATTTTCCACTAATAACATACCTGTTCTTGCACATAATATATAAAACAACCATCGACCCCACAATAAACTCACACCGCACACACACACACAGGTTAGAGTCTCAGAAACGTCACACCATTGATTAAACAAAAGTAAAAGTTTCAGAGTTATTACAGACCGAATTAAATAGTATTTATGCTACCAGCAACACTTCGATAAGAAGCGAAGTTGGCGGCTTGAAATTTTGTTATGATACACTGCTTTGCACAGGTCATACTTATAAATAAAATGAACTAACAAAAGTTGCCAACCAATCCGGCTAATGGGGCCTACCGGTGGAATCTCAACTGCTGCCTCGGGTCTAGTCACCTGTTTTCGGGTAGTCTGTCTGGGTCTTGCCATTTCGCTTAGCTGTTGTGTTTGTAAATTTGAAAACAAGCAAGAGTGAGCAACTATAGCTCAGCAAGAAATATATGTATAAGGTAAGCAATATAACATTTCATATGATTCACAGTTATTAAACTCGTTTTTATCAATCAGATATAAAATCGCTTGTCATTGTTGATAAATTCTGAAGGTGCAACAATACGTGCCCTTGTTTTCAAAATAAACTTGCAGTTCTAGATACTGCACAGAGTCAACATCTTTCTCATCAAAATAGAACACTATCAGCAACTTGGCACAAAAGCCTAAGAAGTAGTGTCAAAGCATTTTTCCAAAATGGAGGAATGGGACTTAAAGAAAACATAAAACCTGACAGGGATTGACGATGATCAGTCGCCACATCCAAGTCCAATAATCCGCGGGTCTTCTCTACCGGTAGAAGGATAGAAACTACATCCGTAACTATCCCCGGGTGAAAACTACATCCGTAATCACCCTCGATGAAAACTACATCCGTGATCATCCTTCGGCAACACCTGGGCCGGAATAATAATTGATGGACCGCCTGGCTCACGGCCGCTTACACTTCCCGGGAATCGTTCATCAACGGTTCCCACACCTGCCAGAGTCCCTTTTTCTTTTTCTTTTAAAAACTTGATTTTGATTGAAAACTGAGTAGTTGAGGTCCGACATCAGTCGACTGATGATTCTTGAAATCATACAAGAAGCAGAACCTGACCGGGGGTTTTCGAAAATGTTTTGAGTTTGAAAGAGTTCAAGTTTGAAAGTATGAAAGGCATCTTGGATTAGCTTTATCTTTAAAATAGTGAACAATAATTAATAAATGATATTTTAAGATTTATTATTAATAATTAATAAAATAATTATTTAATAAAATAAACTTTTAATCCAAGATAGGGTTTCGAGTACTTACGAAGATATAAAAATAATTACTTGAGTATACGATACTCCCCGAATGACCCTTCGGGTTTTCGAAATTTAATTACGATATAATAATATACCGCTCCCCGGTCAATAGTATATACGGACCGCTATGACCTCTATTGCTAGAGTCGTTGTCCGAAGAAAACATTTCAATCTAAGTTCAAGGGATACAAACATATATGTACTTATACATCTCAATTTCATCAATACTTCGATAAACATAACATTTGATATGATTGACAACTACAAACACAACAGTGAAAGCCCTTATATATGTAAGTTTTGAAAAGTAAACTTGCCTTGGTGTGGTTGGGGTGGTCGAACGTGCGGAGTGGAACGATCTATACATAAGCAATAACCGTTCGTTAGTACCTTAACAATATCTTTTTAATTACGGGGTTTTAGGGGGTACAAAATTAACTTAATGACTTCGTCTTATGACACTTTAGCCCCACTATAGGTTCATGTCATCACTCGATTACGCTCGTCACTTATTCGACTTAATTTAGATACCATATCCGAGTCACGTCCATTACCCCTACAATTATACTCCACTTAACGACTTTTTCCCTTGCGCGAATTTTACTCTAGCATTTTTATAAAATTGAAAAAGTTATATTTTAATCCAATTCTTTTTGGGTAGCCTTCACCACTGCATTTACTAGCTTCTCTAATTTTTCCATGATCCCACATAAATTTTTAGGGGTTTAAACAAGGTTCACAAGGGGGTCACTTAGTGCAGTCCGGAATCCAGAAACACATTTTACTTCTCCGGCCATAACTAAAATTCCATACATCACCTAGTCATGAACCTTATATTTTTAGAAACTAAATTCAAATACCTTTCCAACAATATATGGTAGGACCTCACGGGACAAGATTTGGGGGTTCAAAACCATCTTACAAGACAGGTCAAGTTCCTGGAAAAACTCAGCATGTTTGTTTCACTTAAATCAACCAAGATTCTTACTTCCACAACACAACCAACATCTAATTCACCAAGTTCATGCTTTATAACATTCATGGAGATACATATACTAACCACAATCATAAAAATCACAATCACAACACTTAAACTCAAGATCTATATCATCCACCACTTATACAACCAAGATTAACACCAATACACATGGATCTATCCCCAAACATCATAAACACTACATGGCCAAGAGGGGTTAGGGTTTTTATACCTTCTTGAGTATCTAGGAGCCTTGGGTAAGCCTTAAAAATCTTAAGAACACCTTGAATAAGCTCCTACTATCCTTATAATCCAAGATCTATAAGAAAAACTTAACATTGTTACTATTCACAATAACTTTAACAATTAATATCTTGAAATTTAATGGATGAAAGGGCTTGGAAATCTTAGTATACCTTTCTTAGATGATGTAGAGAGCCTAGGAATTATGCCTTGAATTATGAATGAGGAGAAGTGGAAGAAAGAAAAATTTCTTCCTTGGTTGAAGCTTTTGGCCGAGAGCTTTTTGTTCTGGGGGGTGTTTTTGTGATTTGTTTTTGTGTTGGTTGAAATAATTGTAAAGTGGTTGGGTGATATGTGTTAGTGTATGTATATGTGATACATGGTACAAGTCTAGGTATGGCCTCCTTGTACTCTTGTCTCCTTGGAAAAAGAAATGCCAACTAGTTAATATTCCTCTTGTCCATTTGGTTTAACTAGTTTGTTTTTTCCTAACTACTTAGTTGCATGGGACTTGCATGCAATACTACTCCTTGTATCATTATTCTTCCACCAATGCTTGTCACTTAATCTTTAATTCGTATCGTATCTTAATTAATCTCTCGTAATAATATTTTGTCGCGTAGAGATTTCCCTAGTAATTCCTTGAGTACTTAATTGTGTAAATTCGTCGAATATCCATAATTTCTCGTCATAATCCTTAATAAATCTTTTAATACTCCAATAATTCTCAAATCCCAAGTTTTATAATTCTTACTAACAATAAGACTCTTGCTCTCAACAATCTTCCTTTTATCTTACATAGTGAATGTAACAACATAGTTTCTCAGACAATCAATTCCATTAAACAACAGGGATGACTAGAAAGGTTCCAAATTGACAATGTCACGTGATATCATATAAAAAAAAATATTGCAAAAATTAGGGTTCTTACATTGTAGTTCCCTTTTCCATCTCTATCAGCTTTCTATTCCAGTCTCTGTACTTAGGAACATATTTACTGTTATACTTCATGCCTCTTCTTGCCAGATTCTGAAACATCTTCTGTCTAAGCACATTGGCAACAGATTGAGTCCTTTGATTTGTTACCTTGAAAAGATACATAACATGTTCTAGTTCTTCCCAATATTTCAAACCAATATCATTCTCCCCAATTTTAAAAACTGTTCCATCTGCCATGAAGTATAATAGAAAATCTTTCTTTAGGCTTTTCAGATAGACCAACTGTACTGATTCCAGTCTGTCTAAACTCTCTTGAGTGACAACACATTGACCTGGAACAGCCAGTGAAGATGGATCTCTAAGATGAACATTCTGCCTCTTATCCCTGTGTGATCCTATACCACCCCTGTTGTTTCCAATTTTCCCAGAAAATGCTCTTCCATCAGTGAAATCCATAGAACCTTTAAGTGCTTGATTTGGATCATGAAGAGTTCCCTTTCTAAAAGTTGATTTCAACTGAGAAGATTGTAAAGGTGTGGTCACAACTTGTGTAGCAACAGAGGTTGTATTTTCATTCTTCTTTACAACTTGTGTAGAGATAAAGGTTGTATTTTCTCCAGCAATGCCTTTCAGCTTTTGCTTAAAGTCTGCATCTGTTGGTTTCCTGGATACTTGCATCCTTTGTTCAGTACCAACTTTTTCTTTCATTTGAATGCCTTTAAGAACAGGCTTTGCAGCTTTCACATTCTTCTTAGAATTTCCAGATTTCACAGCTTTCTTATGTTCTGCTAGAAATATCTTCTCTTGAGCTTGAACATCTGCAATTGTAACTCCCTCTTCATTTTCTTCTAAGAATAACTTAGCAGCCAATTCCTCATCAGTCTGAGGATCGGAAGATAGTACCAAACTCTTAGTCTTTGAAGAACCTCGAGTATCAGTGTTTAACCCAACAGACTGTGATTTAAGAGACTTGCTGCTAGTTTTCAGAGTTGAGTTTCTACAGCCTTGCCCTTGCTTTTATTATTTGTTCCTCCATCTCCAGCATCATCCTTCTGAGTCAGAGTTTGAAATTGCTTGTATTTTGACTTTGCAACTCTCTCCCCCTTTTTGACATCATCAGGAATGAGTATAGATGTGATCAACTCCAAAGAGGTAGCAATAGAATCAATTTTAACAGACAAGGTAGACTGATTCTCTTCAACTTTACCCAGCCTGGGAAAGAGATTGTCTTGAGCTTTAGAAAATTTTGTAGTCATGAGTTTAGACTCTCTTTCCATGTTCATTTCTCTAGTTTGGATCTCAGTCCTCAAGTCAGTGATTGCCTTCTTAGTTTCATCAAATCTACCATCCAGAGTTTTGACTTGAACTACAGTTGCTTTTAAGCAAGAAAGAATCTCTGGATTGGAGATAGTGTTGGCAGTTTGCTTGACAAAATTAGCTGCTCTCCCTCTTGGAAAAATGAAATCCTCTTTGTACCAGTCAGCAGCAAATTTTGCAAGTTGTGCTTTTTCAATTTCATGAGACTTACAAGGTTGATCGAAAGAAGTATGTTTATTGTCTGTTTGCACTGGTGCACTCAGAAAAGAATCAGAGTTTGCACTACTTTCACCTTCAAGTTCAACACTTGCAGCTTTAGCATGTTCTACATCATCTTCAAGTGAAACACTGTGTGGAGCATTATCAGCCATAGTTTCTGCAATTTCTTCTGCAGCCTTGTCAAATTTTCTTCATGTTGCTCAGGCTCAGCAACAGAGTTTGCATTTGTGTCATCAACGGGCAAAGGCTGAGAAGTAGCCTTGGTTTCTTGATCAACCTCATCACCTCCTTCAACAGTCTGGTGAGCATCTGAGAGTAACTCTGTATGTGATGCTACAGTTTCAGAAATGACAACTGTAGGTTGATCAGCTGCACCAGTTGCTTCAGATTGAGCAAAAATAGGTGAGATAGGATCAGAGAATGGCATGAATAAATCAAGAGTATCATCCATTGGAGAAAAGCCATATCCATTATCCTCTTCTGCAGGCATTTTATCCTCTGCAGGCATTTCAACCTCTGCAGGCATATCAACCTCTGCAGGTATATCTTTTTCAGCCTCAACAGTAGGTGTTTGCTGTGAAACCACCTCTGGAACTTCAACATTTTCACCATTAGAATCAGAGATTACTAGTTTTCTCCTCTTAGCTAGAGGCACTTCATCTGAATCTTCTTTACTAGATTCTTCCACCACAGAGGGTGATTTAGGTCTTTTTGCTCTTTGAATCTTTCTTCTAGCATAAACAGCTCCAGGAGATGTCTGTTTTGCTTTGGTGTGTTTCTCTATTGTCTTCTTAGCTCTTGCATGTCTTTCAGTAGTTGCTGCTGATTGCTTTACTCTGCCTCGTTTTGCTTTAGGCTGTAGTTGTGGTTGAGATTGTTATGGTTCAGTGTTTAGTTGTTGAGTGTGTGAAGATTTTTTTATGATTGGAGATTGAGGATTTTGGGTTGGAGCAGTGTTTGTGATTGGTGATGAAGTGTTGTGAGTGGATGCAGGTTGTGGTTCAGGGATAGCGGTTTGGTTTGAGGTTGCAGGTTGTTTAGTAGGTACAGTGTGGGTAGGTGATGATGGTTCAGTGTTTAAGGTTTGAGTATGATCAGTGTTTATTGGTTCAGAGTGTGGTTCTGGTTGTGGTGGTTCTGGTTGAGGTTGGTTGAGAAAATTCTGCAAAGCAAATGGCAGAACAAAGACAGGTAGGTTTTCTTTACCAGCATCCTTATTAGTCATATCAGAGAATATTCTCTTGTTGACTCTAAAAGGCTGAATCACATCAGCTTCAACAATCTCTAAACCAGATACACAGGCAGTGAATAGCATTTGACAAAATCGAGCAAAATAAAATGTAGTAGACTCTAACAGTTTATCACCTAGATTCATTAGAACATAAACCAAACCAAACCAAACATACCCAGTATATCCCGCTCAGAGCAGGGTCTGGGGAGGGTAGGATGTACGCAGACCATACCCCCACTTTTAGAGCGGGAAGGCTGTTTCCGTGAAGACCCTCGGCTTAGTGCACAACATACATATAGTGTGGTGAATACAACGGAAATGATACGGAAATGGACAATGACATACCTGGGGCCCATGGCGTTCTCCATATGGTGCTTACCTATCTGCGCGGATCTATGATACTCCTTGCTTGATGCGCTCCAACCACACGGAAAGTCCCGCACAGAGATAACATCGAGCCAAACTCCCTGCAACTGCAAAACCAGAAAACAGAAGACACTAAAAACGAAAAGTGAGGACGCTGAAGCCGAACTTCTAAAAAATTGCTAACCGAGACAAGGCAACTCTAAGGCTCTCGATAACAGAGCCACAACCTAAAAGGGAATCCACCACTCTGATACGCCGCCTCCAAGAACACCTATCCGCGATCATGGTCTCATTTAAGTCTAAGGCCTTGAAATCCATCCTGAGCTGCTCTTCCCACGACCTCCTCGGCCTGCCTCTCCTCCTCGCCCCAACAACCGCCAGCCTCTCGACCCTCCTAACTGGGGCTTCAGCCAGCCTCCTTCGCACGTGGCCAAACCATCTCAACCTTCCTTCCCTAACTTTTGCAGAGAAAGGCGCCACTTCAAGCTCGCTCCTAAACACCGAGTTCGGGATTCTGTCCAACATCGTGCGCCCACAAGACCACCGCAACATCCTTATTTCAGCCCCTTCAAACTTGCTAACGAGAGCCTTCTTCTCCGCACAACACTCAGAACCATATAACATCGCAGGACGGATAGCCGCTCTATAGAATTTCCCTTTCAACTTTAATGGGACTTTCTTATCGCACATAACCCCTGACGCTGCCCTCCACCTTAGCCACCCAGCCTTGATACGATGCGAGACATCGGCTTCAATCTCACCTTCCTTCTGGATGATCGAAACCAAATACTTGAATTTATCCGTCTGTGGGACGATCTGGTCTTCAATCCTAACCTCCACCCCTTCTTCGTTGGCCTCACCACTGAAGTTACACCAGAGATACTCGGTTTTAGAACGGCTCATACGTAACCCTTGGGACTCCAAAGTAGATCTCCAAAGCTCCAATTTGTCGTTCACCTCCCTCCTCGATTCCGCCACTAGCACGATATCATCCGCGAAGAGCATGCACCAAGGGATAGCATCTTGAATCCCCCGCGACATGACATCAAGGATAAGGGCGAAAAGAAAAGGACTCAGGGCCGACCCCTGATGCAGCCCTATCTCAACAGGGAAGAAACGGGAGTCCCCCACTGGGGTCCGAACGCAAGAACTAGCTTGGGAGTACATGTCTTGAATCACCCCAACGAACGCATGCGACACTCCCCTCTCCTCAAGGCTCTTCCAAATAACTTGACGGGGGATGCTATCATATGCCTTCTCAAGATCAATGAACACCATATGGAGGTCTTTGCGACGTTCCCTGCACTTCTCCATAAGGCGTCTAACGAGATGAATGGCCTCGATCGTTGATCTCCCAGGCATAAATCCAAATTGATTCTCTGAGATATCAACTTCTCTTCTAATCCGACTATCAACCACTCGCTCCCAAAGTTTCATAGTATGACTGAGTAATTTAATACCCCGGTAGTTACTACAACTTTGAGCATCGCCTTTATTCTTGAAGAAAGGAACCACAACACTACGCCTCCATTCATCTGGCATCTTATCACCCAAGAGAAGAACATTGAACAGATCTGCTAGCCATTGGACGCCAACCTCACCAAGACAAAGCCAAACCTCGATTGGGATAAGATCCGGACCAACCGCCTTCCCTCTAGCCATCTTTTGCAAGGCACCCTTGACTTCATCCTTGCTGATGCGCTCACAGGGATCAGCGCTCACAGGGATCGACGGAAATCACTGGCGAAAGAGTGACCACTTGTTCCACACCGGCACCACTCCTCCTATCCTCGTTGAAAAGATTATGGAAATACGAACTCCACCTGTCCTTAATAGCATCTTCATTCAATAACACTTGGCCTGAATCATCTTTAACAAACTTAACAGAACCCAGGTCGCGCCTACCTCTCTCCCTAGCTTTAGCTAGCTTAAATGTAGAGCCCTTCAAAAGCCTCCTCTTTAGCTTTCGCCACTGCCTTTTTAGCCTCTCGTTTCGCCACCTTGTATGCTTCCATCTTCCGAATCCTCTCCGGCCCTGCGCAGGTCGATAACAGCTCTTTAAAGAGCGCAAGTTTAGCCTTAACCTTCTTTTGAACCTCCTCGTTCCACCACCACGACTCCTTATGACCACTGTACCTACCTGAGGAAACCCCCACCACCTTCTCGCCCACACTCCGAATGGCCTTCGCCATGTTGGACCACCTGAAGTTAGCATCTCCACCACTCGCAAAACAACCTTCGTTGAGCAAAGCCTCCCTGAATTCCGCCGCCTTCTCGCCCTTCAAGTCTTTCCAAAGGATTCTAGGTCTAAACTCTCTCTTCCTGCGAACAACTTGACCCCCCATGGATAGATCCATGGCCAACAGCCGGTGCTGGGAAGCGCACGCCTCACCCCTGAACACCTTGCAGTCTACGCAAGCTCTAACGTCCCGGCTGCGCATAAGCAAGTAATCGATTTGGGTGCTGCGTCCCCCACTACTAAAGGTGATGAGGTGCTCATCCCTCTTCTGAAAAACAGAGTTCACAATTACCAACTCCTGGGCCGTAGCAAACTCCAACAGTGCGGACCCACCGACATTCCTGGAACCAAAGCCAAAACCCCCATGCGCCAAGGGAAAACCATCCGACCTCTCGCCAATGTGACCGTTGAAATCGCCACCCAACACTAGAAATTGGTCTGCAGGAAAACTACCTACCAGCCCGTCTAGACAAACCCAAAAAGCCTCCTTCTCAGAGTCACCCAAACCGCCTTGCGGGGTGTACGCACACACCACATTAACCACGATCTCCCCCACCACCACCTTGACGGCCATGACCCTGTCATTGCATCTAATCACGTCCACGACATTGTCTTTAAGGTCTTCCGCCAAAAGAATACCCACTCCGTTCCTCGAGCTGGCAAGACCTGAATACCACAATTTATACCCGTTCGCTTCTCTTGACCGCGCCCCCTTCCACCTCGTCTCTTGGATACACGCCACATCCACTCTACGCTTCTTCAACACGTCCACTAGCTCCAAAAATTTGCCCGTCAAGGTACCTAAATTCAAACTCCCAACACGCAAATTACGCCCCATCGACACCAAATAAAATAATTAACGAATAAAAATAAAAACCCACGAAAAAAATAAAACAGAACAAATACCAAAACAAAGAAGAATAAAAACAAAAACACACGAATAAAAACGAGAAGCAAACGGAAAAACAAACGAAAGCCGACCCAAAAACAAAACAGAAACCAACACAAAGAACAGTAATACAAGTCTCTTATTACTACGCTACTAGTTTAAGTCACGGTAACCGAAAAACTAACGAAACAGTACTAAAGAATACGGAATTGAAATATATTATAATATACTACTCGGTCCTGAGCAAATGAAAAACACGGCGATTAAGACAGATAAAGAACAAAGAGGAGAAAGTAAAGGATGGACTACAAAGCGTCAAAAGAAAAGGAGAGGGGGGGTGGGGGGTTACGGTTGATGGTTGGGAAGGGAAGGGGGGTCGAGTAGAAAGGGGGTGAAAATCGGAGGAGATGGTGGATGGGCCGAGAGAGAGAGTGAGAGGTTTAGTGATAGAGAAATCGGGAGGGAGTGAGTCGGAAAGAGTGAGAAGATTGAGAAGAGACAGGGGAGACGGGGGGAGGAAGGGAGAGAGAGAGAGAGAGAGAGAGAGGGAGAGAGAGAGAGAGAGAGAGAGAGAGAGAGAGAGAGAGAGAGAGGAGGGAGAGCGAAGAGCTGAGAGCGAGATATAACGGAGAGGGAGGGGTCCGGAGAAATGATAGAGGTTTAAGGGGAGAGATGGGGCAGATGGAAGGCGGTGACGGGAGGGGTGGCTGATGGTAAAAGAAGAGGCGAGGCGGCTAACACGCCAAGAAAAGAAATGGAGGAGCGAAACAGAGAATAGCCAGAAAACGAGAAGAAAGAAAAGCAAGAAAATGAAAATCGCAAAGGGAAATGCAGGAAGGAAAAAAACTATGGCTATGCTGATTTGCAGTTAGGCTTTTTTACACTGCCAAGCCTTTCAAGAGAATCCATGTAGCCTATCTCCTGTAGCATCTGTCTCAATTGAGGTTCACCAACATAAGCATAAGAGGTGTGTGTATCAAAACCCATTGTTTCTCTGACAGTTTGTGGAGTAATCACAAACTCTTGTTCATCATGAGTGAAGATGATGTTTGGAGTCCCATTCTCTCCTCCATCCACATAGACTGAGTTTTGCCAAAAAGTGGCAATTTGAGATGCAGAGAGAGTACTAGGTTCAACCAGAGCTTGTCCAATCTCTGAGTCTCTTAAGAAATTCTGCATAAGATGAAACGCTTCTGGAACACGTTCATTATTGAGTGGGGCTGCATAATTGTTAGGGACAAAACGTAGACCAAAAATAGTGAATGATTTAGAAGCCATTGAATCAAGAAACGGGCAAGAAATCACAATGAAAAGTGTATGTAGGAAAAGTGTTTGCGAAAATGCGCAAGTAAAAACTGAGAGAACTGTGAGATGTAAAAGTGAGTGGGTGAAAGTAAAAATGAAACGTTGTACACAAAAGTAATTAGAGTTGTAATTAAAAATTAAAACTCAATCGTTTGTGTATTCAAACACTCAACAGTTCCTAGATTAATGTGTGAGTGGGACACAATATTGAGTGAGTGGAACACGTGTCATATATGCAGTGGATCAATTAATCACGCGCAGTAAAAATAGCAATTATCACCGCTGTATTCTCTTTCCTATTTCCAAGACACTTTAACACAATACACTTATTAACAGTTGTCAAAAGCACTATTTACTCCAAAATTTTTAAATTATCCAAATGAAAATTTACCTTAGAGTACTAACCACAAATCAACAGCGTTTGTCAATTCTCCAACTTTATCACCGAAACCCTTTCAAAAATTGCACAGTTGTGAAAATATGTGTGTGTGTAGCAGAGTTTACCAAATCAATTTTTAGAGCATCTAATTTTTCATAAAATCCATAAAGTAAATCAATAAACACTGGATGCACAAACTCTCATAGTGAACACTGACTGTATGATGAAAGCTAAACTCTGTAGTAATCAATCTATATACACTAACATTTAATTTATTTTATACCCCCTCTATTGCTAATATATATATATATATATATATTTATTCTATTCATTCCAGTAATTAGAGGTTGGAGCCAGTCACCAAAAATTCAAAAATTTTAGCCCTTATCATTTTGATAAGTTCCTGGGTCATCCTAGTCTTTGACTAGTCACCAAAAATCAGAGAATTTTAGCCAATATTATATACCAATAGATTCCTGGGTCATCCTAGTCTCCAACATAATCTCAAAGGAGTATAGCAACCTATATACATTTTCTTTGGGGGTATTGCAGTAAGCATTTTAATCTACCAGAGTATAACTAACAGAGTTTAGAGTTCATCAACATCAGTAGTTATTCATGAGAGGCAATGCACACAGTATTTATAGACTCAGAGTTTAGGACAAAATAAACTAAGAGATGCTATAAATATGAACCAGTATCATGTTGTGTTAACTTTCCGCACAATCTAAGATTAGATCACAATAACTCAGAAGGATTCATGATTAATTACTGAGAATCATGCTTCATACATATTTCTTCATTGGTGTTTTCATTCAGACAATAATCAACTCAGAATTCACAAAGTTTATCAAACTTATTAACAGTGTATGACATACAGGCATGCTGACAGAATTTAACAGAGTTTGACAATGTTTAAAGAAAAACATGTTAACAGAGTATGCATAACAGAGTTTAATCAACAAAGTTCACTTAGCACTTAACAAATCAAGGAAATATGAGCAACACATTACATAAGTAAAATTTGAATCTAACCAACATTCCTAGTCAGAACCAGAGACCATTCCTAGTTCATTGACCAGTCTTGTAAATGTAGCTTCACTCAATGGTTTGGTGAAGATATCTGCAAGCTGTTGTTCTGTAGACACAAAATGTAGTTCACTATTCCCTTCTTCCACATGTTCTCTGATGAAATGGTACCTTATGCTGATGTGCTTGGTCATTGAATGCTGTACTGGATTACCTGTCATAGCAATAGCACTTTGATTATCACAGTAAATAGGAATCTTACTGTACCTCAATCCATAATCCAGCAATTGATTCTTCATCCACAAGATCTGTGCACAACAGCTACCAGCTGCAATATACTCTGCTTCAGCTGTAGATGTAGAAATTGATTTCTGTTTCTTGCTGTACCAAGAGACAAGTCTATCACCAAGAAATTGACAACTTCCACTAGTGCTCTTTCTTTCTATCTTGTAGCCTGCAAAGTCTGCATCAGAATACCCAAGTAGCTTGAAATCTGATTCTTTGGGGTACCACAGACCTAATGATATGGTGCCCTTGAGATACTTCAAGATTCTTTTCACAGCTGTCAGATGTGGCTCTCTAGGATCTGCCTGAAATCTTGCACAAAGACAGGTTGCATACATGATGTCAGGCCTACTAGCTGTCAAGTAAAGAAGAGATCCTATCATGCCCCTATAGTTTGTCATATCCACTGAAACTCATGTGTCTTTGTCCAATTTAGTTGCTGTTGCCATAGGAGTTGATGCAGATGAACAGTCAAGCATACCAAATTTCTTGAGAAGATTTCTAGTATATTTTGCTTGATTAATGAAGATACCATCATCTGTTTGTCTCACCTGTAGGCCTAGAAAATAACTAAGCTCTCCCATCATGCTCATTTGATATTTGGATTGCATGAGCTTGGCAAACTTCTTACAGAGTTTATCATTAGTAGACCTAAAGATAATGTCATCAACATATATCTGAACTAAAAGCAAGTCACTCCCAGATTTGAAATAAAACAGAGTTTTGTCAATAGTACCTCTGTTGAATCCACTTTCTAAGAGAAATTGAGCCAGAGTTTCATACCATGCCCTTGGTGCTTGCTTAAGTCCATAGAGTGCTTTATCCAGCCTGTAGACATGGTCTGGATATTTTGGGTCCACAAATCCTGGTGGTTGTTCAACAAACACTTCTTCTTCAAACTTCCCATTCAGAAAAGCACTTTTCACATCCATCTGGAACACTTTGAATTTCTTGTGAGAGGCATATGCTAGAAAAATTCTGATTGCCTCCAATCTTGCAACTGGAGCAAATGTTTCATCATAGTCTATTCCTTCCTGCTGTGAATAGCCTTTTCCTACCAGTCTAGCCTTGTTCCTTGTGATAACACCTTCACTGTCAGTCTTGTTTCTGAAAACCCATTTAGTACCAACAATAGATCTGTTCTTTCGCCTTGGTACAAGGGTCCAAACTTCATTCCTTTCAAATTCATTCAACTCTTTCTGCATTGCTGTTATCCAGTCAGTATCTTGAAGAGCTTCTTCCACTTTCTTTGGTTCATTCTTAGACAATAATGCATGAAACAAACATTCACTTGCAGTGGCACTTCTTGTTCTTACTTTTGCATCTGGATCACCAATTATCAAATCAGGTGTATGTGATTTAGTCCATTTCCTAGCAGAAGGCAAATGACTTCTGTCAGCATGTGATCCTCCCCCTTGATCCATGCTCTCTTGATTTTGTTGTGGGCTTTCTTCATTTTCTGAGACTCCCCCTGAACTTGACTACCCAGAGTCAGTATTTGAATTTTTAGAGTTTGAATCATCAGAGTTTGATCCAGATTTTTCAGTTGACTCAGTATCAATGTTTGAGTCTTCATCTTCATCATGCTCCCCCTCAACTGGTTCTTCCCTTTGTTGTGGCTGAGAAGTTTCTCCAGTGTTTACCAGTAGAGGTTCAGAGTCTGTTTCAACAGAGTCTGTCAGAATAGTTTGATCAGAGTTTACTTCAACAGAGTTTAAATCTTCATTTTCAAAGTTCAGTTGATCATATTCATCTATGTCTTCAAGTCCAGTTATTTTCTTGTCATCAAAAGACACATGTATAGATTCCATGATCACTTTAGTTCTCAGATTGTAAACTCTGAATGCCTTTGTTGACAGTGGATAGCCAACAAAAATTCCTTCATCTGCCTTTAGCTCAAACTTGGTCAACTGTTCAGGATGAGTCTTCAAAACAAAGCATTTGCACCCGAAAATATGAAAGTATTTCAGGTTAGGCTTCTTTTTCTTCACCATCTCATATGGTGTCTTTTCATGCTTATTGATCAGTGTAGCATTTTGAGTAAAACAAGCAGTTTGAACAGCTTCTGCCCAGAAATAAGTTGGCAATTTTGCTTCATCAAGCATAGTTCTGGCAGCTTCTATCAAGGTTCTATTTTTCCTTTCAACTACACCATTTTGTTGTGGTGTACCAAGTGCTGAAAATTCTTGCTTCACTCCATTGTCCTTGCAGAATTCTTCCATTGTTGCATTCCTGAACTCAGTTCCATTATTACTTCTGATGATTCTGACTTTGTTACTTGATTCTTTGTCCAGAAGCTTCACATGCTCCATCAGAGTTAATGAAGTTTCATCCTTCTTTGCTAGAAAATACACCCAAGTGAATCTAGTGTATTCATCAACAATGACTAAAGCATATTTCTTCCTTGCTATAGATATAACATTTACTGGACCAAAGAGATCAACATGCAGAAGATGATAAGGATCAGTGATTGAAAATTCTGTCTTGCTCTTGAAAGATGACTTCCTTTGCTTGGCCTTTTGACATGAATCACATAGGCCATCAACATTTAACAGAGCCTTTGGGAGTCCTCTTACAAGATCCTTTCTGATCAATTCATTGATGTTGTTCAAGTTCAAATGTGAGAGTTTCTTGTGCCACTTCCAACTCTCTTCACTAGACATTCTTGTAGACAGGCAAACAGCTTTTCCAACAGAGTCTATTAAGAGCTTGATTTCATAAATGTTGTTTTGCCTATGACCAACTAGAACAACCTTTCATGTAGATTTGCTGATAACTTCACAATATTCAGGTTGAAAATCTACATGATATCCCTTGTCACAGATTTGACTCACAGATAGCAAGTCATGCTTGAGTCCTGGGACATGAGCTACATTGTTGATGATGACATTTCCAAGATTAATATTGCCATATCCCAATGTTCTTCCTACATTGCCATCACCATAGGAAACTTTTGGACCAGCCTTCTCCTCATAGTCTGATAGCAGGGCTTTATTTCCAGTCATGTGTCCTGAGCATCCACTGTCCACGACTAGGATTGCCTCCCTGTTGCCCTGCAATCACAAGCAATTACTGAGAGTTAGATTTAAGGATCCAGACTTGCTTGGATCCTTTGACATTCTTAACTTTGTTATCTTCAGCAGCGGAATTAACATTATCAGAGTTTG
This sequence comes from Saposhnikovia divaricata, assembly GCA_036435485.1. NCBI lineage: Eukaryota > Viridiplantae > Streptophyta > Magnoliopsida > Apiales > Apiaceae > Saposhnikovia > Saposhnikovia divaricata. The sequence continues at coordinate 68,469,900 of CM071598.1, forward strand.
AGCTAACAGTATCAGAATTTACACTTACAGTATTAACTTTAACCCAATTCAGATTGGGTTTCAGTTCATAGTAATTAAGATAGATAGCATGATACTCTCTGCAAGTATAAATGGAATGCCAAGTGCTTCCACAGTGTGTGCATAAAGTCTGTGGCTTAGTTCTAGCAAAATCCTTCTTTACCTCAGACTTGGAAGGTAAAGAATTTATATTTTTGTTTTTCTTGCAGAAATTTGCAAGATGCTTAGTACTACCACAGTTATGACATGTCTTTCTTGAAGCATAACTAGCAAGCATTGGTTTATTTCCTGAAGTGATGCCTACTTTTCCATTTATGTTCTTATTTGACACTCCCTGTTTCTTAACAGATTTTAACTCCTTCAGTTTATGTTTGAGTTGTTTATCTGTCATTGAACCAATATAAACATGTTTAACACTAGTTTTTACTGGTTTACTTTTAACAGCTTCTTTTTCATTATCAGACAAAAATTTACTGGCTCCATGTACAAAATGAGGTCTGATTTTAACTTGACTTTGAAATCTAAGTTCATCTCCCTCATTATAACCTAGACCAACAGTGTCCGTTTGAAAAATCTGTTGAGTGTCCTTTCCAGAATTAGTCCAAGTCCTAATTTTCTTATTTGCTTCCTCCAACTCAGATTCTAGTTGTTTATATTTCTGAAGCAAATCCTGTTCTATAGAAACAGCATCATCTCTCTCTTTCTGAACTTGTTGCATATTTTTTAGCTTTTCTTCAACAATTTTATTTCTCTCTATAGTTCAGAATTCTCAGATTTAATCCTCTCATTCTCTAAAGTCTGATCCCTATAACTTATATGCAATGACTTAAGATAAATTCTTAATTGGGAAATATCATCAATATTATAAGCATAGGTAGTTAGAGGTACCTGATTTTCAGAAGTTTCTGATTCAGTAGTAGCCATGAGAGCATAGTTCATTTCTTCATCAGAATCTGAAGTGTCTGCCCAATCTCTACCTTTTGTGATGAGTACTTTTCCAGTTTTACCCTTCTTGCACTCAGGAGCATAATGACCCATCTCCTTGCACTTGTAGCATTGAATTTTAGACTTATCCTTCTTCCCAGACTTGGTCTTTTTTCTTTCAGACTTCCTGAAACTTTTTCTGTCTTCATTTGAATCTCTAGAAAACCTTTTCCCTTTCTTGAAATTCTTGAAACCCATTTTCTTGAAGATCTTCACCATCAACACAACCATTTTTCTCATTTCTTCTTCATCATCCTCAGAGTCAGATGATTCAGAAGAGTTTGATGATTCACTGTCTGAGTGTATGACCAAAGCTTTTCCCTTCATTTTCCTTCTTGATGCCTCTTTCTTCTGAGGCTTCTCTTCAACCTTAAGAGCAACAGACTTAGCCTTTTTGTTGAATCTCCTGTTTCTCTGTTCCATTTCCAATTCATGAGTTTTGAGTAACCCATAAATTTCATCAATTTGGGTCTCATCAAGATCATAATTGTCTCTAATAGTGGTAGTTTTCACATCCCACTTTTCAGGTAGAGACAGAAGAAACTTTAGATTTGAATCTTTCAAATTATATTCTTTGTCAACAAATGACAAATCATTCAACAGTTTACAGAATCTGTCAAATGTTTGTGTCATGGTCTCTTCAGGTTTAGCCTCAAAATGTTCATACTCCTGAGTGAGTATGTTTCTCCTATTCTTCTTGATAGCAGGAGTTCCCTGACATCTAACCTCAAGAGCATCCCAAATTTCTTTTGCAGTAGTCAAGCCAATAACCTTGTTAGACATAACATTATCCAAAGCACTGTGAAGTAAATGCCTCACCTTTGCATCCTTAGCAATGGATGAAAGATCTTCAGGAGTCATATCCTTCTTCTCCTTAGGAATCATTTTGGCCTCTTGACCAGCAACAGCAGGAGCCAACTTTGTAGGTAGGTGTGGCCCTTCATTAATCCTGTCAAAATATTCTACATCTATAGCTTCTAGAAACATGGTCATTTTTACCCTCCAGATGGGATATTCTAATGGCCTGAGAATAGGAACCCTAATAGCCTCATATCGACTAACAGTGGGTTTAGCATTTTCATACTCTGATGGAGGTGGAACTTCAGACATGATGATTTCTGTGTGTGTGTGGATCTTAAACTGTAATGATTAACAGATATGGCTCTGATACCACTTGTTAGGCCGAATACACACTAATAATCAATATTAGATGAGAGAATAACAATTAAGATGATTATGCACTTTAAATCTTCTGGTATTAAAAACCCTCTTCGTGATGTAAACTATCACAAAGAGCTGCTAGGTTACAGTAAAGATAGTTCGATGCACGATACCCTTCTAGGGTTAACTTAACTGTATTTATAAAACATACAGCTTCGATACAATCTCTAATTGATATTCCTAATAATCAGCTATACAATGATATCAATTACAGATTGTCACACGTCTCCTAAGTCAACTCGATCTCTTTGATAGCTATCCAATCTCCAAAGATCTCGCTTCCATATCAATCTTCAATTGATCTCTAATATCTTCTGTTGACTTCGTACGCGCTGCTTCTAGACAGACTTTACTAAACTCTATCCAGCTTCTGTAGTCAGTGTTTAACTAAACTCTGGCTGCTTCCAGCTAAACTCTGATTTGTCGCTGTAGCTTCTAATCATTGTTTTCATCAATCATTTCTAACATAATCTCTTGTGAAGCGAGAGTGGATCTTGAGATTTATAACTTGCCATGCTAGCATAGGTTCATGATTGTTTACCAACATGATTCGTAATGTAACTTGAACTATTTTACATTGCCCTGTGTGATCTTTATGGATAACTTGTGCTTAAACCATTATGTTTTCAAATCTTATAGAGATATAGGGTCTAAACATAATTGGTGTCTATTCATCTTCTATCTCTTTTGTGGATGTATGGGTTGTTTGGTATATATATACTAAGAGGTAGCGTGTACTTGTTTCGTGTTGTCCGATCAGATATCATAACCATGGCATATAGTGATTAAAGGCATCAGATCTAAGCGAAGTATTTAATGAAGTTAGGATCCCATGTTTTCTCTAGCATAAGTAATTCGATTTAAATTATCTTTAGTCACAAAATTCTTAGTTTTGATAAATTGCTTCTTAGATAATTCTAGAAAATTGAAAACCAAAAATTGTTACTTGTCTTAGCAGTGAGTAAAAACCATACATTGTTGCACAAGTACATTAACTGAATCGAAACCTAAACCAGATCTCTGTGGGAACGAACTTGACTTATATCTATATTACTTGTGACCACGTACGCTTGCGTGTTTAGTGCAAACAAGTTTTTGGCGCCGCTACCGGGGATCATCGGTGTTTTATTTTTAGTTTATGTGTTTGTCATCAGTGGTCGTTAGAGTTCACTGACTCGGATTGTTTCTTACATAGTTTGTTTGTTTCTTGGTGTTTCAGGTACTTGAGCGTGTATGCGAACACGTTCTTAATCTCGTAAGGATAAACAGGAAGTAGAAGAACTTGAAGTAGCAGTAGATATGGGAGAACCAGCAGCAGGAACTAGAGGTGGCCAACCGTGCGGTTCGGCTCGGACCGCACGGGACCAGTTCTTCCTTTATCTTCCCCAGTCTGTTCTATCTGAATTGTCTTTATCTCTCCCCCCTTTTGACATCAGCAATATTAATGCCAAGAGATTCAGTAACAGAACAAATGAGATTCATCAGAACTGCTTGATTTTCCATAATAGTGACTTGGTTATCTTCAAGGATTTGAAGTCTTGATTGAATATCAATTTGAGATTTCTGAATATCCTTTAGAACTTCAGAATTAACTTCAATGTTGGAAGTGATTATTGTGTCTTCAGACTCAGATGCAGAAAGAACTTTTTCATCAATCCTTGTAGAAGAAGTTGCCTGTGTAGCATGTTCTACAGAAGTAGGATAATATTCAAGTAAAGGTACTTGAGTAGAATTACGTATATCTTCATCTTTCTGATCTGGACCTGAAATATTATCATTCTGTCCTTCACCAGTATTCTGTGTACTAACACTGACAAATCCTGACTCCTCCTGAGAGTGATCAGGTCCTGTATGTGTCTCAATTCTAGCTGAAATTGGAAGTACATACAAAGGAATACTAGGATCATGAGGAATTTCTTCTGGTACATGTTGAGAAAGAGATTGCCTTAGCCTTTCAATCTGTCTGTTAATAATCCATGCAAGCCTTTCCTTTTGTTGCTGAGCTTTAACTTCTGGCTTTGCATTGTGCCTTGCTAAGTCCTGTTTCTCATACCATTTTATGAAAGAATAAGTACCAGCATCCATACCAAGATTTTCAGACCAAGATTCAGGAAAAACCTGATCCCAGAAATCAAACGATGGTGGTTTCCTAATCTTCTCTCCCTCACTATAGAGTTGATCATCCATACCCTCATTCTCACTTTGAATATCTAAAGTCAACACTCTTTCTACCTCACTTTTTGCCTGGTCACGAGCCAGCCTCTCAGTTTGTGGATCTATGTCCATCTTTTCAAGTGTATCACTCAAATTTGGAAAAGTGCTCTCATGACCTACATAAATAAATAGGGGTTAGAAGAAGTATTTATACCTGAACTCGCATGAAGAGAGGGTTCCTCATATGGCATTTGGCTTGAGGTTTTCTCCATGAAGTGAGCTGTTGTAGTCTCTGAACCCTTACTATCATCTTCTTTCTTTTCAGAAACTACAGGCTCCAGTATACCACTTTCAGTATTTACACTAGATATTGATGCCTTCAGTAAGACTTCATTAGGCACCAAAACCTGTGTGTCACCATCTTTAAGTGTTGTTTGCTGAGACACACTGTAACACCCCCAGATCCGGGGTCCAGGATCTGGTCGTTACGGTCTCCATTACTGTTCACAATACTTGAACTTACTTCAACTCAAAATAAATTACATCTTTATGACCCAACATAACAATATAAAACACACCCGTTATAGTCCCAAAGATGAAATCAGAGTAACTACCAAATTTTATTAAGCACAATATGAGTTCTTACAATCCAAAAGAAGTTCAGTATGAATACATACTCTTTCCCATCCATTTGCATAAGTCTACTAGACCATATACTTGGTACTGAAAGAATAAATCTATCCTACCAATAGCTTTCTCTTCGGCTCTGGTAGTCTCATCGTCCTCGCCAGCGTCGAGTGTGCCTTGTGCGAGTCATCTGGTCTAGCTGTTGTTGTGATATAATAATAAAGCAAGGGTGAGTAATAGCCCACCAACAATAATATTTAACTGAACGATAATATATAACAGTTCAAAAGTATCTTTCAAACCATATACCATGCATTTACGGAAATGATGCCAGTATAATATGAACGATTAAGTTACAAGGTAACTCAAAATGTAAATATATGTGGGAATATCTGCTATGTCAAAAATAAGCAAGATATTATCATTTATCATATAAAGAGGAACTTGCAAGGAAAATATTGCAATTCCAGTTATTAACATTTTTCGAAGTCCTACAACCTGAAAGAAGTCTCTTCGATACGTGTTGCGGAAGACACCGTCAACCTGAAAGAAGTCTCTTCGATACGTGTTGCAGGGAATTCCCAATTTGGGAGATGAACCAATACTGGAGTTATCACGCGCCAGCTGTCCCACTCCCTGATGATTAGTCGGGGATGGTACAGCCCAATATAGTTTACTACCGGTAGAAGGAAGAACTGACGGCTCCACTTGTTGATTGCCTTTAATAGTAACTCCCTGGCCAATGGTTAGGCCTTGTGATGGACCGCGCTACTCGGCCTCTTACACACGACTCCTAGTTCGAATAAATCCACAGCATTGAAACGTAGAGTTTGTCCTTACTTCCCCAAGTGAAATACTTGTTGATAAGACTCCACAAAGTAGTCGTATCTAGTTGGAAAGGAAAATTCACCAACTTTTCCCAAGCTTTTGCTTGTTAAAGGATATCAACTTGTTCCAACAATCTTACCCCTCGAATGATGAGAAGGTACACACAGACTTAATGAGTCCATAGCAACCAAGTTGCGAGTGAAAAGAATAAATTATGACCGGGAAGTCAACAAGATAAATAACCTTTCTCAAGTAAGGTTCCCTTATAATTTAGGAGATAGATTCGAGTGAAGAATGGAATCTTGAGGACCATTCTTAATATAATATTAATCGTAGGACTCCGAAATATTTTACATAATATGTGGAGGTGAAAGATAATCTCCGAATAATACAAATCATTTTAAAAAGAATAAATATTCCAAGAATATTTATTAACTCAATAATAATTACGGAATATTAATAAATCATAATATTGCTCATAAGTAATCCTCGAATGAATATATAGAATTATTTACTAAATAAATCACTCCTTAAATGAATATCCAAAATAATATTCGTTAATAATTAGACTCCAATAAGTATTTAAAATAGTATTCAATAAATGAGTCAAACTTTAAATGAATATTTGAAAATAATATTCATTTAATAAATAATCTTCTAAATGAATATCCAAATAACATTCATTTAATAAATAATCTTTTAAATGAATATCCAAATAATATTCATTTAGTAAATAATCTTCTAAATGAATATCCAAATAATATTCATTTAGTAATCAAAACTTTAAAGGAATAATCGAAATAATATTTCTTAAGTAAATAGAACTTCCAATGAATATTTTAAAATAATATTCATCAAGTACATAAAACCTTAAATGAATATTCGAAAGTAATATTCATTTAATTAATAACATTCTAATGAATATCAAAATAATATTCATTAAATAATCAACTCTAAATGAATATTCGAACTAACATTCATTTAATATCTCTCCACTGAGATAATACTCGAATAACATTCCTCGAAATATTTCCAAGTAATTGATACTTTATGGAATATAAATAACATTTAACAATAACATTCCTCAGATAAATAATAATCTGTCGTTGGAATCCCTCCGGATTTCCACGACTATCTATATCTCAAAATACCGACTCCCGGTCTATATTTAGAATGAATATCATATGCCCTTCGTGAAGGGTCTTATCAAAACAATCCGGCTTATCACTGATAATTCGTATCTAGTCTATAAGCCAATATCAATTCAGGGAACAAGTATCACAAAAACCAGAGTCACAATATAATTGGAAACAGGCATGCATGCGATGGCATATGTAAAATAGAAATCATATACATATATTATCACAACAACAGGTTCAAAGGTTTGAACACTTTCCTGGTAATCGGGTGTGGGTGGAGATAGCGTGTCCTGGGTCTCCTCGATGATCTATAAACAATTAGAACATTCGAGATTAACCACTTAAAACGTTTTAAAAGTCTAGGTATAAACTTCACTTAAATCAAAACACATTTTCGAATTATCTCATTATACACCTTTTAGTGTAACTCTTTTTTATTACTGATACGATCCGACATTTGTTCGTTATTACGACATGTCATCATACCCACACTCAGTATATACTTAAGTCGTATAAGTTCTAAAGTCGATCGATTACGAACTGAGATTATACCTTGAGTTTTATCGTTCGTTTTCTAAGTGTTTTACCAAAGTTATAACCAAGCTGGTTTTTAGGGGTTCGTTCGCGTTTAACTTCGATTCCAACATTTTTATAAAATCGGAAAACGATCCGTTTGACATGTAGTTTTCTTTCATACCTTCCTTATGACCTCTAGTATTTATTTACCAAGATTCGCCACTGAGTAACATGCCTTACGAGGGTTCAATTGAAGTTACAAACCTTTATTTACGGTTCCGAACTAATTTTAGTAATTTGACCATAACTCCTAAACCGTAAGTCGGAATGTTTCGATTCTTGCGCCAAAACGATCTATGGCTCGCGATTTACAAGGACCAGTCATAATATTATCAAGGTCAGGAATTTATATTTACTGTCATGCTCGGTTTCTAAGTGTGAACAAAAATTCGGCATTACGACGGCTATATATCGAACGTTCTAAAAATCATAACAATTCAACCAAGCCACACCGGGCAAACCAAACATCTTACATTCATGATATACACCTCATAAGTCCAAGAACATCTCAACTCATCCTCTTAATCATTATATGGCAAAATGAACTAAATCAACTACATAATCATGCTTATATGCTTTAAACCACATCATCATCAAAACTAATCCAATAATCACAAAAACTCAAAATAAGTTCTAGGGTTTCTTAAGAGTTATACCTTCCTTGGAGTATCCTAATACATGATTAAACCTTGATTTGTCCTTTTATAGCCTTAGGATTGCTTAGATCATCCAAACAAAACAAGAAATCAAAGTTATTTCATGAAGGTTATTATTCATCAGTTCAAAGATCTGAAAAAACGAGGCCCTTACCATGCTTTTATGGACAAGTCTTCTAAAGGAGAGTTGTAGAGAATCTAACCAGCTTTCCAACAAGCTAAAGAACACCAAATTCCATTGAGTAATGAAGGAGATATGGCTATTTGAAAATCGTTACAGAAAACTGTCAAGAACAAGCAGTTTGGTTTCTTCAATTTGGGAAAGGTATTTGACTAGGCTACACTCATTAGATTGCCATGAAATTTTGAACGAAATGTTTCCCATGGAGTGTAAAAGCTATGGTTAAAATTTGGTGATTTTATCATGGATAGAAATGGAGATATGAATTTTCTTCTTGGAGGAGGTTCTGCTGGGCAGTTTGTTCAAAATGGAGAGAAATGGAGTTGGTTCCTTGTTTGCTTGCTAGTATCTTGTTCTCATCTTGTGTCTTTGAGATATTATCTCATAAAGTAGATTTATTAAAGCTATGATGTCATGGATGATGAATTTTTGATGGACATGTGTCTTGTTTTTGTGGTTGGATGAGAAAGGATGCTAAGTACTAGTTAATCTCTAATGGTTCTAGTTTGTAATGTAACTAGATTGCCTACTAGATATTTATCACTTGCACATTCATGTATCTTGCTTCCTCTGCTTGTTTCTTTGTCCGTTTATCACTCAATTCATTGATCGTTCGTAGGAATAACTCATTCGTTTCTAGTTAGGGTTTTACCGGAAACCGTCTTAATATTTGTACTACCATTCTCCATCATTCTTAATAATTCTCGAATCCATTTACCTTAAATCCCTTCAATAATTCCTTAAGTCTTTCAGTGTCCAGGGAAATCTCGGGGAAAATAAAAGTGCTATTTTCAGAATCGGACAGCTTACATTCTTTTTCCCCCTGGATCACTAATACGAACTCAGAATATCGTTCCGGGTACTTCTATATAGCGTCGTCTAATAATATTCCTAAATCCACCAAAATCACTATTCATCCATTTTTCTTTACTTATTCTCTTAGGGTTGTACAATTGTCCCTGATCTCTTTCGATCGTTCCTTAACCTTTTTACGGACCCAATGGACCAATAACAGATATCGATTTGGATGACATAAGAATAATCTTCTCCTTTAGAATTATCAAATCTCAATTCCCTAGGAGATAGATAATTCTTATCTAAAGTGTCAACCAATAGTATTCTTCATGGCATATAAACATTTGAATCCAAATCTATTCCTTTCATTCATTATCTCAATCGTTACCTCGTAGTCGTAATCACTATTCACCATTACCTCAGTACATAATAAAAAGTTTTAATTATATCCAAAATTTGGGGTTCTTACAGTCTCCCCTCCTTAAAAGGATTTCGTCCCGGAATCAGGTAGGAAGCAAAGAGTCGTTTGCCTGTCATTCACTTTTTAGCTTCCCGGTCAATTCTTAGTCGTTCTACCATTTTTCAGCACATCTTCTAGTGCTACAATCCATACTTTATCCTTTTTCCATCAGCGTTCCTACTTTTTGTACCACACACTATCCGGGTTATGCTCTTACTCAATCTTATCCTTATTGATACCTGCAGTAACATTGGTATCACTGTCATACTGCGAATTCGGAGGTAACCTCGATCGTACTGTGCATTTCCTGATCGCTTTAATCTTCGCAATCTCGATCAATATAGAGAAGTGGAAAGATTTATTGAGAGATCACTATGATCAATGAACATTTGTTATATTGCATAGTTAGTACAGAAGGGGGCCAGCCTTTAGTACTTGACAAGCAATTAAACAGGTTATGGTATTCCACTTAGACTTCTATCACATAGACAGATAGTCACGTAGCAGTACCTCCCCTCCTTAAAGGGTTGTTCTTCTCAATTCATAAAGAAGATGAATAAGAGAGAAGAAAAGAAAAGAGTTCTAAAGGGTTATAGAAAGTTTTCATGATTGTAAAATATCATACTCGAATTTACCTCTGAACTATAGAGGTTCATCAAAGAAGAAATTAATCATAATTATATCCAATACCATTTGACCGCAATCTCATGTGTCAACATATCTTGCTGCTTTGTCCACTATTCTATGGACCTATACTCTGGTTCAACCTTAGCAACGCTCACTCCAGAAAATTCCTTCAACCTTTTAGGTTAAATCTTAGGTTTCTCGCTTGACACAATTATTACTGACATTCCATGTCACGCTACTAGCTTTTTCATAACTATAATATTAACACTATCAGGTTGTCATCCCGCGAATTCATCATAAAACCCATTTATTAATCCATTCATAACATTCCTTGCTTCACATTCCATAGTTGCTTTCCCAGCCTTTTCTTTATCAATCACATCCTTCTTATTATCTGATTCTTATTCACTTCTATTATTTACCCCCACCGTCATCTCTTTATTGAGGCATCTTTTGCACTTGGCACCTCCTTATTGGTATCCCGTCACATTTGCTCTATAATCATCACATTATTCCAATTTAAAACCTCCGAAATGAATCTGGCCGATTTCTTTAACTTAGATTGTTAGGTCCGATAAGATTGTAGAAGGGGGGGTTGAATACAATCTATACCATTTTCTCAAAATTTATTCGTTAAATAATTTTCACTTAAACGAATATTTTGTGCGGAATAATATAACACAAATTTCAAGTTGAATATAGCAATATATTAACTTGATGGGTGTTACAAAATCAGTCCAAATGATTATCAAGTAATTAATAACTAATTAGAAAATTCAACATGAACTTTGCTAATTTAGTTAATAAAATCAAGATATCAATTCACCTCTTCAGCTTGAGCAAGACTTTCTTTCATTTGATTGAGTTGAGCAATGAGAGATAAAGTGTATGTGTCATTGTGTGCTCTCACCTCAATAGCTCTCTGAGTATCATTCACCTCGCGTGCTAGTGTTTCACTCAGATTTAAAGTAATTCTCACATCACTCCTCTCATCATCCTGAGCTGCATCCATTGTACTTGCACTAGAGATCACCCTAGCCTCCTCTTGGAAGGTCAGTGGTGGTGCAATGGGATTTCGCAAATCCCGATCAACCTGTGAAGGTTCTTCTGCCGTAACAATGGCAGGCACTGTAACTTGCTCCACTTGCATAACAATGTTTTCAGCTTCATTTGCGAAAATATCTTCCCCCATTGTGAGTAACAGGGGTGAGCTTGAAGGAATGAATGGGTTTAAGATTGCCTTTGACATGGTTTTACTTTTCTTTTGTGATGGCAAATCTGTTTCACTCAAAATATCACTACTGGGGATAGCTCTTTTGAATGACAATTTCTTTCTACGATAGTGTTTGGAGAATTTAGGATCAGTGTTTGGTGCATTGACCTGGGATAAAGGTTGTGGATCTACAACCCCTTGGTCACTTCTCACAATCATTTGACTATCAGAAAGATATTGAGATTGTAGCGGAGTTGAGTCAAATACCTGATCATTGACATGTACATCATCTTCATTCTGAGTGTGTTGATCCACTGGAAGTTGATGTTCAAGAACATTCAATGGTTCAGAATCAGGTTGAGGTACTGGAACTTGTTCTGCTTCAGGCTGTGGAGCTTGTTGAATTAAAGGTACCTCAGCATCTGGCTGTGGCATGACATTTGGCAAATGTATGTATGTAGACATATAAGGTGTTATGACTACAGGAACATGCAACAAGACCTTAGAAGTATCCAGCCTGGTGTAGAACTTCTTGTTTGGTTTACCAGACCATTGAATTCGATCATTTGGAAACGGAGCAGGTTGATCCTTAGGCATTAGATGATTAAAAATTAGTGTAAAAAATCGAGGATAATGACACTTAACACGTTTACCTTTTCCAAAGTTCTTTGTAGCCTTCTTCAATCGATTCAGCAGAATAGGCCATATCAAGCTGCCAAAATTGATTCTTCTATTGTGAGCAATCGAGAAACCAATTGACTGTAACATACCTGTGATGACAGTATTGTTACTCTTTGTAGAATTAGCAAACACCTTTGCTATGATCTCGAAGAAGATATTCCATTCTTGAACAAGATTGCTTTTGAGTGGTCGTTTCAGATTCAGTTGACCATGATAGTTGATATTTGTGAAAAATTGAGTCAACTCATCATTTGAAGGCAATTCAGCAAATCGTTCAATAGGAAGCCCCAGAGCAGCATTGAAGACAGATTCATCCACTGTATATGTCTTGCCATTAAAATCGAATGAAAATGATCTTTCATCTGAGACAGCTGTAGTACACATTAATTTGAGTGGACCAAATTTCATTTGAACATTTGCAGTTATAGAGTGACTACAGAGATTTTGTTCGTTTTAGAACTTTATCCAGGACTTGAACCGATCCACTGGGCAATCCTCGGGATTAAAGTATCCAATATAATTGTGATTCACAAGTTCAAAATTATTATAAGCACCAGCCATTGCAAATCAGGGATTAAAATTAGTAAATCTGCAAAATTCAACAATTTAACCCAATTAAATTACCAAATTCGAATTAATAAATAAATAAAAATCCGAAAAATCAAAATCTTTATCAAAAATTCTGAAAAATTTAGACAAAGATCTTGATTGCAATACAAACACACATGTATTTTTAGTTTTTACAAAATCATCACCATTTGTTCAGATTTTTAGATAAAAAAATCGCACTTTTCAAACTCAAAAACTTAAAACCTCGACCAAATCTTACATTTTAAACTTGATTATGAAGATTATTGACTGGGTAACCAAGAATGGTCCTTAGAAACGTGTTTTGAGTTTGATTCGAGGCAGAAATTCGACAGCAATTCGTTCAAAAATGGTGTGTATATTGTGTATGTATAATTCGAACGAATTGGGTGACTTAACACGCCAATATAACAACCACTGAGATATAACTGTCAAATATAACTTAGCTATTATATATCAAATAACTGTGATATGACTATCGGGTGATAGTCATACCGATAGTTATATTACGTTTAAAACGTAATATGACTACCATTGGCAGTAAGTTATATCACACTTAATCTCTAATATAACTACCGAAAAAACACATAATATAACAATAAAATCTTAGTTATACCGATAGTTATATTACTATAAAAACACAATATAACTATAATCTAATTAACAGTTATATTAAACCAAAAACAAAATTATATCTAATTTATTACTAAGTTATATTACACCATAAAACTAATATAACTAATCACAAGTTCGAATATAACAATCAAGAAAATTGTTATACCGATAGTTATATTCTAACAAAACAGTTAATATAACTAACTAAAAACAGAATATTAACATAATTTTAACAGGAAAATCACATTAATAATTTACATGAACACAAAATAGCAAATTAATTTATACTAAAATTATAAAACCTAATAAAAATGATAAAAACGATCATATGCAGTCCCTTTTACGAAATCAAACATTAATAACAGAAGGACAAACATTACAAATCAAACACAATAAAATAAAACCAAATAATCATACTACATATTTACATAATTATTTCTGATGAGTTAATAAATCTATAAATTTTCTAATAAAACAATTTCCATATAGAAAATTATTCAAAAAGAAACTATGATTTATTTAAACAACAAATATAATCAAACTGAATTAAAAACAATAACATTTTCAAGAAAAATAGATTTCTCATAAATTACAGCTTGTAAAATTCGAGAAAAACATTTTCAAAGAAAATGAATTAATCTAAAAATGTAATAAGTAATTAAAAATATGTACAGAAGAAAACAACACTGATTTAAGATGAAACAAGCAAGAGTATAAGTTGATAAAATAATTATACAAGTGATTTAATAAGAAATATTAACACATCAATCACTTGTAAATTATTAAAGATCAAACCTCAGATATTAACTAGTTTAATTACTAGGACTGTTTAACATACCCAATTCACCAACAATTCTGGTAAATGTGGATTCGTCAAGAGACTTAGTAAAAATATCTGCTGTTTGTTCTTCCGTGGGTACAAAAAATAACTCCACGGTACCATTCATGACATGCTCTCGAATAAAATGATACCTGATGTCAATATGCTTTGTCCTTGTGTGCTGCACAGGATTGTTAGAGATTGCTATGACACTTGTATTATCACATAAAATTGGAATTTTATCGAGCACAAAGCCATAGTCTCTCAGCTGATTCCTGATCCACAAAATCTGTGCGCAACAGCTTCCAGCAGCTATATATTCAGCTTCAGCAGTTGAGTTGGAAACTGTCTGTTGTTTCTTGCTGTACCAGGAAACTAGTCTACCACCTAGGAATTGACAACTCCCAGATGTGCTTTTTCTATCCACAACACTTCCTGCATAGTCAAAATCTGTATATCCAACAAGATTAAAACCAGAATCTTTAGGGTACCAGATGCCTATGTTAGGCGTACCCTTAAGATATCTCAGAATTCTTTTAACAGCAATGAGATGAACATCTCTAGGATCCGATTGGAACCTTGCACACAAACACGTAGCATGCATAATATCAGGTCTACTCGCAGTAAGATAAAGTAATGAGCCTATCATACCTTGGCAGAATTTTCACATGCTCCAAATTTGACAGCTGTGGATGATGGTGTCTTTGCTGAAGAAGAGTCCTCCATTTGATATTTCTTGAGAAGCTCTTTGACATACTTGGATTGACAGATAAATATTCCATCTGTCCTTTAACTTATTTGCAATCCAAGAAAGAACTTCAGCTCACCCATCATGCTCATTTCAAATCTACCCTGCATTAACTTTGCAAATTTCTTGCACAAAAGATCATTAGTAGACCCGAATATTATATCGTCCACATAGACTTGGACTATAATTGTATCATTCTTATGTTTCTTTGTAAAGAGAGTTTTGTCTATGACACCTCTAACAAAATCATTTTCAAGTAAAAATTCAGAGAGAGTGTCATACCATTTCATTGGTGCTTGCTTAAGACCATAGACCGCCTTGAAAAGGAAGTAGACATAGTCAATTAAATCTGGATCTTCAAAGCCAGGGGGCTGTTCTACATAAACCTCTTCATCTAGCTTGCCATTTAAGAAAGCACTCTTGACATCCATTTGATAAACTTTAAAGTTTGAAAATGCTGCGAATGCCAAGAATATTCTTATGGCCTCAAGTCTAGCCACTGGAGCATAGGTCTCATCATAGTCAATGCCTTCAGATTGGGAGTAACCCTTTGCTACCAGTCTTGCTTTATTTCTCGTCACTGTGCCATCTTCATCAAGTTTGTTTCTGAATACCCACCTTGTGCCAACTACTGGTCTGTCTGTAGGTCTGGGTACCAGCTTCCAAACTTCTTGTTGTTTAAATTGATTGAGTTCATCTTGCATAGCAATCACCCAATCAGGATCAGAAAGAGCTTCTTCAGTTTTCTTAGGTTCCATTTCAGATAGAAACCCTGAATAATTGCATTGATTCTGAAGACCTCTTGTAGTCTTTACACCAACAGCTGGATCACCAGTGATTAACTCAAAAGGATGAGCTCTATTCCAAACAGTCTGCCTGGGAAGATTAGATCTTGATGATTCGCCTTGACCTTCATTGGGATGTTGTGTGTGACCAGTTGACCCTTCATTTTCTCCCCCTGAGTTGTTGCTAGGTTGACTAGATGATGATTGATTAGAAGAGTCAAAGGAATTTTGACTACTATCATTGATTTCATCACCATTACCCTGATCATCATTGTTGTCATTAGCATCAGCAAAAATCTCAGGTGCATTGTCATCATCTGAATCTGTATCTATCATGTCATCGAAAGATAGCTTCTCAGATGGATTCTCAGTTTGGATACTAGGGAGTTTAGTGTCATCAAATGTTACATTGACACTTTCCATCATCTTCTGTTCATCAATCACATACACCCTGTATGCTCTCATTGAATAACCAATAAAAATTGCTTCAAATGCTTTGGTATCGAATTTACCACCTTGATCATCACCTTCTTTAAGCACAAAGCACTTTGCCCCAAATACATGAAAGTATTTGAGTGAAGGTTTCTTATCAGCCATAATTTCATAGGGTGTCTTCATTTGATCTTTATTGATTGGAGTTCGATTCTGGGTATAGCACGCAGTATTGACGGCTTCAGCCCAAAAGTATAATGGAAGCCTTGATTCACTTAGCATAGTACGTGCAGCTTCAATCAAGGTTCTATTCTTTCTTTCCACTACCCCATTTTGCTGAGGAGTTCTTGGAGCTGAATATTGTCTGGTTATACCCTTCTCAGTGCAAAAGTCATTTAGAACTGCATTCTTGAATTCAGTTCCATTGTCTGATCTTATAGCTCTCACTGGATACGTAGAATCTCGCTCAATTAATTTAATGTGATCAATCACCAGTTGTGGAGTCTCATCTTTAGAATTCAAAAACAGAACCCATGTGTATTTTGAAAAATCATCATCAATCACTAGAGCTTATCTCTTCCTTGACATAGACATCACATTAACTGGACCAAACAAATCCATATGAAGTAATTGTAATGGTTCAGTTATTGAAGATGTATCAGTGCTCCTGTGACTTGCCCTTTTTAGCTTGCCCTTTTGACATGCATCACACAGTCCTTCTTGAGTGAATTCCATTGAAGGCAAACCTCTCACCAATTCTCTTTTGACCAGAGAATTCATTGTCTTAAAATTAAGATGAGAAAGTTTCTTGTTCCATAGCCAACTCTCATCATTAGATGCTTTAGTGTAGAAGCAAGTGACTTCTTCAGTGCTTCCTGAGTTCATATTGGCTACGTACAGATTGCCTTTTCTAACTCCGGTCAGTTGTGGCTTTTCATGTCTCTTGTGTGAAATTAGACAATTCTTCTTATTGAAATGAACTTCATAACCTTTATCACAGAATTGACTGACGCTGAGCAAATTGTGCTCAAGTCCTTTCACAAAAGAAACTTCATCAATGATAACATTTCCAGCTTCAAGTCTGCCATATCCATCAGTTCTACCTTTGCTGTTATCTCCAAAGGTAACTACTGGGCCGGCCTTCTCCACCACATTTGTCAGTAGGGTTCTATCTCCAGTCATATGCCTTGAACATCCACTGTCCAAGATCCAGGTTACCCGATCAACCTGTTCAATACCCTGCAATGACAAATGAGTTAAACCTTCTTCGGGACCCAAATTTGATTGGGTCCTGCGTATTTAAAGTATTGACCTTTGTCAGGCAAAACAACATTTTTAAGTTTAACCTCTTTAGTCAATAAACATTTAACCTTATAAACAGATTTGAAAATCTTTTGTTTAATCTTGGGTATCCATGTTTCTCTCGCAGCAGTAACACTTGTGTCATTGACTGGACATTTGACCTGGTAGACATTCTTGGTAATCTTTTGTTTAGTCTTAGGTGCAAATGTCTCTCTCCTAACTTGAGGAGGAAAAGCAGTCTTAGATCGAACATTATTGTTCCTGTTCATGTGCTGTCGAGGAGCATTCTGTTTAACACATGCATAATTACCATTAAAATAAGCACGCATATTGTTAAAAGCACAAGACATACAATTGATAATACCACATGCTTTATGATTAGAATCAATAGTAGACATGGTATTTTTCTGTTTTGACTTGTTACTACCTAATCCAGTCTTAGAAGAACTAGCTGATTCAACAACATTGACTGGTACTTTAGGTACATCTTTCTTGGATGAAACATTTGTTGTGTTAACGTCCTCAACTGATTTAGCCTTTACAAAGACTGTGACATTTTTCTTGGATGACACATTATTTGTATTATAGTTCTTAACAGTTTTATCCTTAACACATTTGTTCTTAACAAGAACTGTGCCATTTTCACTATCCTCATTTCTCATTTCTTCATGTATAACCATAGAACGAATATCTGGTGGACCAGCATCAGATTTTGTGAACATTGGTTTTTCAACATTCTTGAGAATATGTGGTATACCTCTTTCTTTAGCTGGGATAGAATTAGGAGAATGATTACTCAAAGAACCAACAGCTTGACTGTAATCAAATCCTATTCCTACAGTTTGTTCTACTACTTGTTTGTTGAAGAATTCTTTAGAAACTTTAACAGTATTATAACACGCTCTAACCTGTGTTTCAAGTTCTCTAATCTTGGTTTCTTGTTCAGCAATCCTATCAACTTGTTTTACCATGTATTCTCCTAGACCCTTTTCTCTGTAGTTAAGTCGAGCTATTTCTTCTATATTCTTATCTTGATTAACCTGCACCTTTTTTAAATCTACCATTTGATTTTCAAGGTTAGTGTTAACAAGACTTATTCTCTCGTACCCTCTTTGTGCATTATTCAAGGAACTACGTAAACTATCAATTAACTGAGCATCAGTAAGAATTACCGGTGTGGTATAATAAGTTGAAGATTCAGCATTTGCCACCAACGCAAAGTTTCCATATTCTTCATCTTCGCTATCTGTATCATCCCAGCTTTTACCAGCAGCCACATAAGCTCTTCCACTTTTCTTCTTTTCAGAAGCATAATCTTTCTTCTGTGCTTGCTTGGGTTTCTGACACTCAGTAGCAAAATGTCCCAACTCATTACAATTGAAACAACGGATTTTGCTTCTGTCAACAGTTCCAGTTTTATAACCTCCCCTGTTACTAGAGGATGAAGAACCTCCTCTCTGAAATCTGTTATTTGACTTAAACCTGAACTTTGGATTTCTTCTGAATCTGAAGTTACTAAATTGTCTCACCATCATTGCCATAGATTCATCTTCCAATTGATCCAGCTCTTCAAGTGAATAAAATTCTCCACCATCCTGAGTAGCTGGTGTTTGGCCAAGTTCTACTTCAGTTTGTTCCTTGTTGAAACTGATAGGTTGAACAACTTTAGTTTCCATTTCCTTAGGAACCTCAACCACTAGAGCTGTAGAAGAATTTGCCATTCTGCCTTTGCCATAGAATTCCTTTTGCTGTACTTGTTCTAATTCATATGTTTTCAGAACACCAAACAGCCTTTCAAGAGCAACCTGAGTCAAGTCTCTAGATTCTCTGATGGCAGTGATTCTATGCTCCAAGTGAGTAGGCATAGTGAGTAAAAACTTCATGTTGATCTCCTTCTGAGTATATTGCTTGCCATGAACTTGCAAGTTATTGATTATCTTGTTATACCTTTCGAACACTTCCTGAATGCCTTCATTATGGCCAGCTCTAAAGTGTTCATATTCAGAAGTTAGAATTTATAGTCTATTCTCCTTGACTTCATCAGTCCCTTCATTAATGACCTCAATAGTTTCCCAGATGTGCTTAGTAGTTTTACAATTTCTCACATGGCTATACATTACAGCATCTAGGGAATCCAATAGAATGAGTCTCAAATTTTTATCCAATCCAGCTTCCTCCTTATCTTCAGAGGTATAGTTCTTAGGGTCCTTTGGATAGGATTTGGCAGGGACTGTTACAGTTCCATTTACAACTGTTTCAGTATCATGTTGCATGGGAGTTACTGGTCCATTTTCCAAAACCCACAAAAATCTTGGGTTTGCTACATCAAGAAATAATTCCATTTTGTTTTTCCACATATCATAATTATCTTTATTAAAGATAGGAATTTTAACATTGCCTTTGGCTGACATGATGAATTTTTAAGAGAGTTAAAAATTCGAGCTTAATTTTTGATTGAGTAAAAATAGGATCTTGATTTGTGTATCAATCAATAGGCTCTGATACCAATTGTTAGGTCCGATAAGATTGTAGAAGGGGGGTTGAATACAATCTATACCATTTTCTCAAAATTTATTCGTTAAATAATTTTCACTTAAACAAATATTTTTGTGCGGAATAATATAACACAAATTTCAAGTTGAATATAGCAATATATTAACTTGATGGGTGTTACAAAATCAGTCCAAATGATTATCAAGTAATTAATAACTAATTAGAAAATTCAACATGAACTTTGCTAATTTAGTTAATAAAATCAAGATATCAATTTGTGAACTAGGAAACTTAATTCGCTAGTAGTACAAGAATCACAAGTAAACAAGTTCCAATGGATAGGATATTACAACTGAGATGAACTTGAATTTACAGAATTAAATTTGAAGGTGTTCTTGAGCTTGAGAGAGAGAGAAAATAGCTGCTGTGTGAATTTTTATTGTTTAGCTCGACTTGTTCTGATCCTTCTGCATTCTTCTGCCTTATATACACAGCCATAGTCATATTACTTGATTTAAACTGATATGACAATCATTTTACATTAATATGACAATCGGTATGACTATCAAATCAATGTAATATGACTGTCCAGCTTAAATATGACTTTCGGTATAACTTATCAAGTCAATATAACATTCGGTATAACTTACCAAATGAATATAACATTCGGTATAACTTACCAATTGAATGAAATATGACTATCTCCTTTGAACTGTATATGACTATCTCCTTTGAACTGAATATGACTATCTCCTTTATAAACTGAATATGACTATCGGTATAACTATCAGTTTGATAGTTATATCATCATATTTTTCAGTTTATAATTAATTAAATGACTTATTAAAAATCATTTAACTAATTAATCCTTTTTCATATTAATTCTTATTTAATTAATCTAATAATCACTTTAACAAATATATTAATTCTGATAGAATTAATTTATTTATTAACTTAATTACTTGACTTAATCAATTAAAATAGAATTAATATAAATACTTTAATAGTCAATACTCCGCTGAAAACCACGTAATTATAATAAGGAACATACACTGGCATGATGTTGACGTTCGATGTACTGTCTGGTTCATGAACGACTAACTCCAATCTCTGTTCTTCATCGTGACTTTTAACACTGTGGTCTTTTTATACTCTTCACTCTCATCAATCATTCGGTACTGAAATTGTTTCTTGTCACTAATAGAAATCTCTGTCTTCTTAAATCAATCCACTTGTTTCAATGCTACCTTGAGGCCTGATCAGATATCTGAATCTTCTTCCAGTGTAAAACATCAAAACTATAGATTGACTTGTTGATTTTTCTTCTGACGGTTATCATCTTTTGAAATTCCTGTGACAGTTGATATTATTTACTTATTACAATCTAGTTTAATTGGATTAGGATCCTCGAACTACAAATAGGCTGAGTCATATGCCTTTCATAGATCCAATATAATCTTCTTCTGCCAAACTTGTTTCTCATCACTTGTTCTTTTCTACCAGTGATTTTCCACAGGTTGTTCTTCGTAAGTCAGACCAGGTCGTATATCTACTTGCTCGTACTCTTATCGTTTATCGAGTATCTACATTTTACTGGCGTAGCCTTGCCACATGAAAACCCGTTATGACCGTGCTATAAGTTTTGGGGGTAGAGCTGGCTCGAATGCCACCTTCCGAACACTTTTAAACTCTCAGATGGCCCAACAAATCTCGGGCTCAACTGCCCTTAATTCTTTCTATGGGAATACATTTAGCATCATGAATCGTCAACCTCATATTCTCTATCTTGTTTGCGCAGAAGTACACCAACACAAACTTGCTTGTCATTCATCAACATGCCATTTAGCTTATCAATAGCAGTACTTTATTTATCTTTACGTTGTCATCTACTTTCTTAGAAGAATCGCCATCGCTTGTTGTTTACGTAGTGCGTTAATAGCTAACCATACGGGTTTCAATCCTTTAGGGAGACAAAGTAATCACTATTCTTTATCCATAAGGAACACTTCCTGAACTTGATGTAGATATTACATGAAGTAGATAAAATTGTAGAAGAGTTTCAAGCATCGCAGCTATGTCAGGTTGATGAAACTATCACTCATGCAGCTTCCATAAAAGACTGGAAACTTAACGGTTTACTTTGTCAATTTTGTATCATGGTCCCGGTTTGCCTCAAAACGGGACCTTCTAAGGTACGAAATATGCTTAAGACTCCATCAGGAATCGAATCTTTACTTAAACTATTATTACCGTCAATTCTTGCACAGTCATCAGAAGGAATGTAAATTCCTCCATTCCGATCGATATGACCTTCAAGGTCCTTCCAAATATCATTCTGTTTCTTCGGTATGAACATTTGTAATTATTCCTTTATACTTAGACTGTCGGCCACCTCATTGGCCTTTCCTGATACTAACAATTTCTTGTAATCCATGTTCTATGGATACATTACAACTCAAACTTTTCTACCTCATTCCCATTACTGTTGGGTGAAAGCATTCTCCCTTAAGCTCTGCTGAAGGAGAAAAATATATCCATCAGTCTTTTTCCATAAGTCATTGCTTCCACCTACCCATGGGAACTTTATCACGTTTATTCCCAATCCTACTTAGGAAACTTCTTTTCTTAGTTCTTTCCTTATCTTAGGATAATCTCAACCTTTATAGGTTCAATCCATACTTCCTCAGGGTTTCATACATGCCTCATCTGGCATTATTGTTACTATGTCATACATTCCTTACCAAACTTCCATTTTGAAGTTCGGAATATTACCTTTTCCCTTGTAAGGTTTCTTAGGTCGCCCTTATCATTCCTCCTGTATTTTCTAGGTACAGGGTATAACAAAACGTCATTGATCAATACTGTTAGGAATAATTCATAAGTTATGATGTTAAGAATAGAATTTTGCTAATACTTCTTGTATATCCTGATCTTATAAAGGATTTAGCACTTTGTTTAGGATATATGTGTTAAACAGTAATCTGTAGAATTTAGTCAGGAACAGTGCGTCAGAGACTACATGACATGAATAGTGTATCGGGGACTACATGTCAGGAACAGAGGAGCAGATCTTGATACATTAAGTCAAATCCTGATCAAATACTGATGGGATAATCAGATCCTTATGCAATGGGAAATCCTGATATCAGTCATGTTACTGATGATGTCATTATGGATGCTATAGAAACTGGCAAGTGCTATAAAACAGGATCTTTGTTTTGGAAAACAAGCAAGAAGATATCGTGAAGGAAACGAATTCTCTATTGATGGAAACTATCAACTGGACGTCAGAACATTGTCATAGATAGATTATAATTCTGTTATTAGTTGATAGGTAGCATTATAAATACTCTCTCTATATCATTGTAAACAGTGTTCGTGCGTAAGTAAGCGAGTGAGTTCGTAAGATTTGTATTCAAGAGTTCGAAACAAACAGAGAGAGAGAGATTTATATTGTCAGCAGTTGCTAAAGGTATTGTACACCTTTGGTAGAGTTTGTATTTGATTATTTTAATACAAACAAAGTTTGATTCATTCGTTTATTCTTGTTCATATAATAAACAAAAATCAGACACGATTATATAACTTGTATTCAACCCCCCTTCTACAAGTTATTCGAGTTAACAATTGGTATCAGAGCAGGTTGATTTCGAATAATCATAAAGATCTGCAATCATGTCTGGTTACAAGGATGGTAATACTAAGATTCCTATGCTCAAGAGAAACGAATATACTCTATGGGAAGTGAAGATGTTGCATAACTTGGAAGCAACCGATCCTGATTATCTTGACAGAATCAGAGATGTGCCTTTTGTTCCAACAAGGCTTGTTCCTCAAGCAACTATCGAAGGAAAAGTTGCTCCAGAACATACAGCAGAGAAGCCTAAATCTGAATGGACAGATAAGGAAAAGGAGAACGTTCTTAAGGATGCTAAAGTGAGAAACATACTATTCAACAGTCTTGATTCTGTTCTCACTAACTATGTTCTCTCGTGTAAAACTGCTAAGGAGATATGGGACAATCTAAAGGTTCACTATGAAGGAACAAAACCTGTCAGGAAGAATATGAGGACACTTCTCATACAACAGTATGAGTACTTTGAATCCAAGTCTGGTGAGTCACTTACTGACACCTTTGATAGGTTTACTAAACTCATCAATGAGATGGCCATGCATGGTAAATATTATGACTTGGAGGATATGAATATGAAGTTTATGAAAGCTCTTCCTGATTTCTACAATGAGAAGATATCTGCAATTGAGGAAGCTAATGATCTTGATGAGATATCATTAGAAGCAGTTTATGGAAAATTGAGAGCTTATGAACTTGACAAGCAGCAGAAAAAGAGCAAGAGTGAAGGAAAGATGAAAACTGTTGCACTCACTGCTCAGTCTCAATCAAAGAAGCTTCCAGAAGAAAAGTCTGAATCTACTGAAGGAGACTTGAGGAGGAAGAAGAGCAAAGAAAGTTCTGAGTCATAGACTACAGATATAGACTCTGAAGATAATGATTCTGAATCAGAGATGCAAGAACTCTTTGCTATGTTTGCTAAAGCTTTCAAGAAAGGAAGATTCAACAGGAGAAGATTTAGCAAAGGCACTTTTCAGAAGAAAGAGGAGAAGAAGAATGACAAAGGCAAGAGTACAATTATCAAGCTTGATAAAGCCAAGATCAAGTGCTTTAACTGCAGTGAGCTTGGACACTTTGCTAGTGAGTGCAAGAAGCCTAGGAATTCAGGAAAGGGTAATGCACTCATGGTCACACAGAAGGATTGGGCAGACTCCAGTGATTCTGAAGATGAATTTGATTATGACAACATTGCATTGATGGCAAGTGCTTCAGACAAGCCTGGATCTCCAAAGAAAACTTCTTCATCTTCTGTTAAGGTATCACTTCATTCTCTTGATTCATTTGATAGCTTAGATTCTGATGATATTAGATCTATTCATGTTGAGTTTAAGAATCTTATTACTAATTTCAAAATTCTTTCTAGTGAAAAAGATGAACTCAAGGCTAAGAATGATGAATTAGTTAGTAGAAATAATTTTCTTAAATCTGAGTTAATTCAAATGGAAGAATATAAGTTAAGTTCTGATAAAGCTAAGCATGATTATGGTGTTATTCTTGAGGCTTATGACTATGTCAGAAAAGAACTAGAGCAAGAGAGAGATGTGATTAAAACCATTAACAATTCTGGTAAAAAGACTCAAGAAATCATTGAAAATCAAATTTTGGGTAAAGTTAATGGTTTAGGTTTTGATAAGGCTAGGCAAGAAGATACTGTAGCTATTGTCAGTGATGGTAGTAAAACTGAAGCTAGCACATCTAAGTCTGAAGGTAAGAAGATAGTTTCTGAACCTAAACATGTTAAATTTGTTGATTCTAAAGGTACCCCAGTTGTGCACAAAAGAATTAACAATAGCAATTCAGATGAGAGAGTGTTAGAAAAACATAAGAATGTAAACATAGGTTTTCTGTCTAAGTCTCAGTTGAAACAGAGACTAGAAAGTATTTCAGAGTCTAGCAAGATCTGAAGAAATAGGAATGGAAAAGAAGGTATTAACAAAGAGAATAATTACAAGAATGTACCTGATGCACCTAGGAAGAAATGCTATAAATGTGGAAATCATAATCATTTGGCTCTATACTGCAATAAAAAACCTTCTAGGAAAATTTAGTCCAGATGCCCCAAGACTCAGAGAATTCAATACCAACCACAAGAACCCTGTTATCATTGTGGTAGTTTACTTCA
Organism: Saposhnikovia divaricata; assembly: GCA_036435485.1. Lineage (NCBI taxonomy): Eukaryota > Viridiplantae > Streptophyta > Magnoliopsida > Apiales > Apiaceae > Saposhnikovia > Saposhnikovia divaricata. The sequence continues at coordinate 68,495,596 of CM071598.1, forward strand.
TTCCATTTATATGTGTAAGGAATATCATGAACTGTATTATGACTATTATTCTCTGAAATCTAAAACTCCGAGTCACAAACAGTTTGTGAAATCTAAGTCTAAGGTTGACTCTGCAACAGGTAAATCAAAAGCAAAATCTTCAAAGCTTGTTGGTTCAAAAGTTAGTAAGAAAGGATCCAATCAAAGTTGGGTCCTAAAAAATTCTAACTAGCTATTTTTTGTTTGTAGGGCATTGGAAAGAAGCATTCAATTATATTGGACAGTGGATGCTCTGGACATATGACTGGAAAGAAGTCCCTGCTTACAAAGTTTGAGAGGAAAGCTGGCCCAGTAATATCCTTTGGAGATGGCAACAAAGGAGAAACTCTGGGATATGGCTCAATTATTTTGGGGAATGTCATCATAGAAAATGTAGCACTGGTTGAAGGCTTGAAACACACACTTTTAAGCATAAGTCAACTGGGTGATAAGGGTTACCAATCAATCTTTGACAGTAAGGGATGCAAAATCTTGAATATGAAGAATGGAGACATTGTTCTGACTGGTCAGAGACATGGTAACATATATGAAGCCAGCTTGAGTGACACATCTAAAGGAACTGTCAGATGTCTTTATAGCAAGGCATCAAATGATGAAAGCTGGAATTGGCACAAGAAGCTCTCACATCTTAATTTCAAGAAGCTTAATCAACTTGTTAAGCACCATCTGGTGAGAGGCCTACCTCAGGCAAACTATGTGCAAGATGGACTTTGTGATGCTTGTCAACTTGGAAAACAAAGAAGAACCACTTTCAAGAGCAAGACAGAAAATTCAATTACTGAACCATTTCACATGCTGCATCTTGATTTATTTGGTCCAGTAAACATTATGTCTATCAATAATAAAAGATATGCTCTAGTTATAGTGGATGACTACACAAGGTTCACATGGGTTTCTTTCTACACAACAAGGATGAAGCTCCTCAACAAATCATTGAACTTGTCAAGAATATTCAAAATAGCTCTGAGTACAAGGTCAAAGTGCTCAGAAGTGACAATGGTACAGAATTCAAGAATTCTACAATGGAGGAGTATTGTGCAGACAGTGGAATTACTCAACAGTTTTCTGCACCTGGAACACCTCAGCAAAATGGTGTAGTAGAAAGAAAGAACAGAACTCTCATAGAGGCAGCAAGAACCATGCTAGCAGATGCAAAGCTTCCAATCTATTTCTAGGCAGAAGCTATCAACACTGCATGTTTCACTCAAAACTGTATTTTGGTAAATGCTCGTGGCAAGACTCCCTATGAGATGATCAAAGGAAAGAAACCAAGTGTGAAACACTTTCAAATCTTAGGATGCAAATGCTATGTCCTGGAAGTTCATCCAGAACAACTTGGGAAATTTGAAGCAAAATCGGATGAAGCAATCTTTCTAGGATATTCAGCAACAAAGGCCTTCAAAGTATACAATCTCAGAACTCACATTGTTATGGAATCAATTCACGTTGCATTTGATGATAAGAAGTTTGGAATTTTGCAAACTGATGAAAGTCATGACAATCTGGAATTTGAAAATCTTAAGTATTCTGAGATTCCCTCCAGCGATGATGAAGGTTCTCCAGAGGAAATCTCTATTGCTTCTCAAAGGAATGCTACTGCTGAGGGGGAGCAATTCAATCAAGGAGACCACAGTACTGGTCAGGATCAGACTAGTCTTTTAGAGTCTACTTCATCAGGAACTGATCCTTCAGAGTCTAATGAAGGAAGATCAGGAACTAGCAGCAGTATTGAATCCACTGATTCTACTGATCAAGGGGGAGCTTTTGAAGGAAATGAACAATCTTCTACAAGAAATACCACTAACTTAGGGGGAGAGTCTAGCAGGAACAATATACCACCTGTTAGAAAATGGACAAGGGATCATCCTGAAGATTTGATTATTGGTGATCCAAATAGTGGTGTTCGAACTAGAAGATCAATTCAAAATGAATGCTTGTACAGTTGTTTTCTCTCAAAGAATGAACCTAAGAAGGTTGAAGAGGCCTTACAAATCCTGATTAGGTAATAGCAATGCAGGAAGAATTGAATGAATTTGAGAGGAACAAAGTTTGGAAACTGGTACCATAACTTAAAGATAGATCTATTGTTGGTGCTAAATGGGTTTTCAGAAACAAGCTAGATGAATCTGGTATGATTGTAAGAAACAAAGCAAGACTGGTAGTCAAGGGTTATTCTCAGGAAGAAGGAATTGACTATGATGAAACCTTTGCACCTGTAGCAAGATTAGAAGCAATCAGAATGTTTCTTGCATTTGCAGCTCATTCAAAATTCAAGGTATACCAGATGGATGTAAAGAGTGCTTTTCTAAATGGCAATCTTGATGAGGAAGTGTATGTGGAACAACCACCTGGTTTTGTTGATCCAAAGTTTCCAAATCATGTCTACAAACTTGACAAGGCACTCTATGGACTGAAGCAGGCACCAAGAGCATGGTATGAGACTTTGTCTAAATTTCTTCTTGAAAATGGCTTCATAAGAGGTACAATTGACAAAACTCTATTCTTTAGAAAGATAAAAGGTGATTTGCTTTTAGTTCAAGTTTATGTTGATGATATTATATTTGGTTCTACTAATGAAAAGTTATGTGCTAAGTTTAGCAAGCTTATGCAGTCTAAATATCAGATGAGCATGATGGGTGAAATAAATTACTTTTTAGGCTTGCAGGTCAAACAGACTGAGACTGGTATTTTCATTAATCAGTCAAAGTATATCAAAGATCTTTTAAAAAGGTTTGACTTTCAAAATTGTGCAATTGCAAAGACACCCATGGCAACAGCCACTAAGCTAGACTCTAATCCTAAGGGAAAGAGTGTTGATAACACTAGCTATAGAGGCATGATAGGTTCACCGTTATATTTAATTGCAAGTAGACCAGATATAATGTTCTCTACCTGTTTATGTGCTAGATTCCAAAGTGATCCTAAGGAATCTCGTTTAATTGCTGTGAAGAGAATTTTTAGATATCTCAAGGGAACTCCAAATCTTGGTTTGTAGTATCCAAGAGAATCTGATTTCTCCCTAATTGGCTATTCAGACTCTGATTATGCAGGGTGTAAAATAGACAGGAAAAGCACTACAGGTGCATGTCAATTCTTGGGAAACAGATTGATTTCTTGGGCAAGCAAGAAGAAGCAATCAGTTTCAACCTCAACTGCAGAAGCTGAATACATTGCATCAGGCAGTTGTTGTGCTCAACTCCTTTGGATAAGAAATCAGTTGATGGATTATGGTATGACACTTAGTAATATTCCTATGTTTTGTGATAATACTAGTGCTATCAAAATTGCAGAAAATCCAGTTCAACACTCAAGGACTAAGCACATTGATGTTTCATTAGAGAACATATTGAAAATGGTACTGTGGAACTCCATTTTGTTCCTACTGACAAACAGCTTGCAGATATTCTAACTAAACCACTTGATGAGGCCACATTCATTAGATTGGTTAGTGAGTTAGGAATGTTAAATTTTTAGATTTTTTAACATCTGCAAAAGTAGCGAGGTATGTTGTTTCAGCTTATAGACTTGATATTTTGTCAGGATCTATACTTGATTGATAAATGCTTAAGCTGTAACACTTTACTTTGATAAATTACAGTATGATAGACTTGTTAATAAACATCAGGATTACTATCAGTATGCTGACGTCATCAGTATTGACATCAGGATTGTATCGTCAGTATCAGGATTGTGAAATTTGTGTGTCTTACTATTTCAAATTCTGAAGTTCATGTTATTTGGTGGTTCAATTTTGAGTTTTGTTAAGTCTATGTTAGCAAGTTTTATTACATACATACTAATAATTTATATCATTATTCATGACAGTCAATAAACAACGATAGACAGGTAGATATTAAGAAACTTGTATTTTCATTAATCAAAAGCATTACATACATGAAAATGAAATACAATTCTTCCTTTTCTCTAACTATTACTGATAATTCTATTCTTGTATAAAGTTGTTGCTGCTTCAATCCTCAACGATCGACTTCAGGACAAGGAGCATCTCAAGAATGAATTCCTTATCTGGGCGACTTGAATGAGAGCAGCTGACTCATCTTCATGCTTATTGAAGAACATGAATAGCATCTCCATCAAGATCAACCTCAGACTCTTCACCAAATTCTTCATCCTCAAGGAGTGAAGAGATTAGAGGAGGATTGTATCCAACTGGTAGATGTTTTAGAGGAGATTTGTGGAAATCATCTGGGTTAGGATTTACCATATTTGACTTGATGAGAAAAATTATCTCTTCTAAGAGATAGTTCATTTGCTCCTGATCATCAAGAGTAAAGAACTTCTCAGTGGTAATGAACCAAAAGCTAGGGTTCATATGGAGATTTGGGTTGAAAGCCATGATGGAAAGAGAAAAGAATGAAAAGATTTTGGAGAATGGCATAAGACATCGGTTTCTTTTATAGAAAGACGTGGGAAGCTAAACAGTCATTTGGGAGATATCAATGCATTCAGTCATAATTATATGTAACTGTATTTCTTGTATTTTCAAGAAATATTGAATGAATTTAACCAATTGATTTTGTTATTTTTTTTAGGTAAAAGAAAATGCCATGTGGAAACTCTATTTAGTCTCTGGAATCAGGATGATATTGATCAGGAATACGAGTGTGTTCACATCAGGATTAGTAATTCTTTTTATTCAAAAATCACATTAAATTGTGTGATTATTCTGATGAGTAGATCACATCAGGAAGAGGAAACTGATCAGTATTAATTTTTATCTTGTTTTTACCTTGACTTATTTACTTGAAATGAATTTTGGATTTTATTGTCCAAAAGTCATGGGTAACTGCATTTTTCAGGGACTGACACCTGTCAACCTACGTGTCAACGCGGGATAATGGGTCTGAAGAATTTTTGAAATATAATTATTTTGACACTCTAATCGTGTAATTGTTTTGTCTAATTTCATTCTCTAAAAGCAAAAACACTCTCGAGTTCTCAAAATCACTAATCAATTTCAAAGATTTCTTAAGTTCTTTTTCAGATCAAAATGGCAACTCAAAGAAGACTACCCAAATCAGTAGCTTTCAAGTTTGGTGACTTTGATTTTATGATGAACAATCATGTTGCAGCTATCACCAACAAGGAAGGGGTGTCAACTGATTTTCACTCGATAATGGACTTTATGGTGAAAGGATCATTAAGCTATGCCTTGACAGCATCTCCACAAATTAATCAAGTAGCTGTTTCACAAGCTTGGGAGAATGCTGAGGTAATTGATTCTACTCAGAGTCAATCAGGTAAGATTGTTCTACACCTAGGACAAGACTCATTTGATCTTACTGAATCTGTTATTAATTCAGTACTTCGCTTACCTGTTAGTACAAATTTTGAAAATGTACCATCTGATGATGATGTGAGAACTATGTTATCTAAATTAGGTTATGATGGACCTCTAGATAACATGAGCCAGTTAAATAGATCTTTTCTTAGAAAAGAATGGTCTTTCTTCTTTGATCAAATTGCTAAATGCTTTACTGGTAAATGTATTTCTTTTCAACAAATTACAGCTGTTACATCACATATTGCATATGCTTTGCTTTATAACAGAGTAATTAATTTTGGTCACATTATCTTAAGTCAGATGTGTATAAAACTTGGGTCAAGAGATCATGACAGGAATATGGTTTATTATCACAGATTCATGCAACTGTTTATTAACCATTTCATTCCTGATGTTGAAGCTAGATTTGGTAGAGAGTATTGTGTTTCTTCTTATGTACAGCAAAAGAGAATTTTCTATGATATTACAAAGAAGGACAGTGAAAAGAATCTAGATGAAATACCTGCTTTACACTATCCAAATCATGTTCAGGTACTTCTAAGAACTCATCTTCCTACTATTTATAATTCTTCTTTCTTTGGTGGTGAAATGACTCAGGAATCTCAATTGGAGGAGAACCCCCCTGTGTCTACCCAGGTAGCCAAAAACATTACAGTCTCTGAAACAATTCTAGAACCAAATTTTGATCCACAGCCTATTGTTTCAAAGAAGCCAACCTGTGGTGTTTCTCAAAAGACATCAGTTGTAAGGAAGAGAAGATTTGTTATTTCAAGTAGTAGTTCTAGTGAAGATGATGATAATATATCTCTTGTTGAGAGAGCAGAATTGAAGGCTGCAATTCAACTTTCTAAGCTAGGACAAAGAGATGGAACACCTAGTCACAGCCAGGCTGCAGTCTCTCAAAAGGTTGTAGTTCTTAAAAAGGGAAAACAGATACTGGATACTATCTCTCAAAAGACTTTGTCTATTGAAAAAGGATCTCATCCCAAGATCACTTCTGTGTCTACACCTCTTGAGTCTTCTCAAGACAAATCTGTTGCTCACTATACTAGGAGAACAAGGAGAAAGATTCATTTGTCACATACACACAGTGTCAAGTCCAACTAACATTATGTAGGTCTCTACAAATAATGCTATATTCATGTCGGTATCTGGCAAGAGAGATCTGGATCTTGATTCTTCATGGGAAACTACATTGACATACAGACTGGCAATGGAACTTATTTCTCTGAAAGTGAAGCTTTCCAGGCCTGTTCTAGATTTTTTTATTAAAAGAGTTCCCAAACTTTCATTTCCTGAAGAATATGGACTGTTACATCAAAGGATTGATTTAATGAAGAAATATTTCTATGTATCAGTCAGAAAGGAATTGCACAAGAAATTTGGACTTCCTAAGCATGTTGCACTTCAATCACTCCATGCATATTTATTTGATGAGGATGTCATTGTTGAAGATGCTTCAGCTCAAGGTGAACAAGAGGAGGTAGTTGATAGAGGGAAGCAGTCAACGGAAGATATTATTGCGCCTGTGGTGAATAGTAGAATAGATCATATCACAGTCACTGCAACACAAGAACCATCTAGTCAGAGGTTGGATGACTCAGGAATTGTGATTGTTGATACTGAAAGGTCTTTTGTGATGACTGAAATTGCAAGTGAGAAACCCTATGATATGGGAGGAATGACTTTGATTGATTTTTCTGAAGATCAAACCAATATTGTTCTTTCAGAGTCTATCCACCTTGAGGGTGTGTCTAAGCAACCAACACTTAAAGACGGTGGCATATTAGCTATGGTGTCTAATGAAGTATTACTGAAGACATCAGAGTCTAGTGCAAAACCTGAAAGTGGTATATTGGAGCCTGTAGTTTCTGGAAAGAAAGTAGATGTTTGTAAGGATTCAGAGACTATAGCAGCTCACTCCTTGGAGAAAACCTCAAGCCTCATGCCATATGAGGAACCCTCTCTCCATGTGAGTTCAGGTATAAAAACTTCTTCTAACCCATATTTTTCTATAGGTCATGAGAGCACTTATCCAAATTTGAGTGATACACTTGAAAAGATGGACATAGATCCACACACAGAGAGGCTGGCTCCTGACCAGGCAAAATGAGAGGTAGAAAGATTGTTGACTTTAGATAGTCAAAGTGAGAATGAGGGTATGGATGATCAACTCCATAGTGAGGGAGTGAAAATTAGGAAACCACCATCGTTTGATTTCTGGGATCAGGTTTTTCCTGAATCTTGGTCTGAAAATCTTGGTATGAATGCTGGTACTTATTCTTTTATCAAGATGTATGAGAAGCATGACTTAGCACATCACAATGCAAAGCCAGAAGTTAAAGCTCAGAAACAGAAAGAAAGGCTTGCAGAGATCATTAACAGAAGAGGTGAAAGGCTAAGACAAACTTCTACTTAACCAGTACCAGAAGAAATTCCTAATGATCCTAGTATTCCTTTGTTTGTACTTCCAATTTCAGCTAGAATTGAAACATCAACAATATCTGATCAATCTAAGGAGGAGTCAGGATTTGTAGATGTTAGTACACAGAATACTGGTGAAGGACAGGATGATCATATTTCAGCTCCAGATTAGAAAGATGAAGATGTTTGTACTTCTACTCAAGTATTATTACTTGAATATCATTCTCAACAGGCAACTTCTTCTATAAGACTTGAAGATACTGTTCTTTCTGAATCTGAATCTGAAGATACAACAAGCACTTCCGACATTGAAGTCAATTCTGAAATTTTTAAGGACATTCACAAATCTCAAAGTGATATTCAATCGAGACTTCAAATTCTTGAAAATAACCAAGTCACTATTATGGAAAATCAAGCAGTTCTGATGAATCTCATTTGTTCTGTTACTGAATCTCTTGGAATTAATGTTACTGATGTCAAAAAGGGGGAGATAAAGATAATTCAGAGACAACAACACCAACAGACTGGGGGAGATAAATGGACTAGGAGCAGAACTAAGGGTGACAGAGTTGGTAAATTTCATCATGGGAGTGGTAAAGGAAAAGAAGCATCAAATAGTTGAATTCTTTCTTCTAAGTACTAGATACATGTCTATTTTTTGAAGAAGGAGGTACTTAACTTCATGATCTTGAATTCATAAATTCTATTCTGTGTTATATGTTTTGACATCTACAACTTAGATTTATGCTTCAGATTCTAAAGCATAAATAGGGGTAGACTGTTAGGAATAATTCATAAGTTGTGATGTTAAGAATAGAATTTTGCTAATACTTCTTGTATATCCTGATCTTATAAAGGATTTAGCACTTTGTTTAGGATATATGTGTTAAACAGTAATCTGTAGAATTTAGTCAGGAATAGTGCGTCAGAGACTACATGACAGGAACAGTGTATCGGGGACTACATGTCAGGAACAGGGGAGCAGATCCTGATACATTAAGTCAAATCCTGATCAAATACTGATGGGATAATCAGATCCTGATGCAATGGGAAATCCTGATACCAGTCATGTTACTGATGATGTCAATCGTATTACTGATGATGTCATTATGGACGCTATAGAAACTGGCAAGTGCTATAAAACAGGATCTTTGTTTTGGAAAACAAGCAAGAAGATATCGTGAAGGAAACGAATTCCTTATTGATGGAAACTATCAACTGGATGGCAGAATATTGTAATAGATAGATTATAATTCTGTTATTAGTTGATAGGTAGCATTATAAATGCTATCTCTATATCATTGTAAACAGTGTTCGTGCGTAAGTAAGCGAGTGAGTTCGTAAGATTTGTATTCGAGAGTTTGAAACAAACAGAGAGAGAGATTTATATTGTCAGCAGCTGCTAAAGGTATTGTACACCTTTGGTAGAGTTTGTGTTTGATTATTTTAATATAAACAAAGTTTGATTCATTCGTTTATTCCTGTTCATATAATAAGAAAAAATCAGACACGATTATATAACTTGTATTCAACCCCCCTTCTACAAGTTATTCGAGTTAATAAATACTCTAATAATTCTATCTATGTTCTTTCCAGAACTCTTTTTAATAATCCTTACCCGTTATTGTTGCCTTAGCAAGTCCAACTCATATCATCTGAATTCATATTGTCGTTATTAGGGTTAATGCCATCCCTTGTGCATTCCCCAGGGTTTGTCTTAATTTATGGATATCCTATCCTTAATATAACTGCCAAGGAATTCTGGAATCCTATAATTGGCAATCAGATCATGTATCCTTAATAAGGGTCTCTTTTCAATCATTTTCATTTGATAATCGGTCGGTGGCTTAATGCTAACCTCTTCTTTCAGATAGTTGTCAGCCTATTTGACCTTCCAAAAGACAACGTATGTCTATCTGCTTTCTTACAGAACTTGGTAATGGTAGCAAGGATGTTTTGGAAGATATTGGTCGAGTTCAACGTGAATCTCTTAGTACTTATCGTTCTTCTCAAAGGTAATTGCCTTAGACAAATTTTTTACAGCATACTGATCCATCTCTGACCATTTCTATACTCTCTTCATAAACCTTCGTTGTTTACTTTCCTTAGTCATAATATATTCATGGTATTCATGATACCCAAACATCATACATCTCAAGTCATTATACTTCCATTTTTACTCGTAATCTTGGACAATCATATACACATGAATCACTTTAGTACGGGTGACCCCATTTCAAAAGTCTAGTAAATTCCCAATCCAAACATGGGTTGCAAAGGGTTCAGTAGAAGATTCCTACAATCTCATTAATATTTCCTTTATATCAGAAGCCCTTGCAGTCGGTGCTTACTTAGAAGCAACCCTGCTTTGTCCTTTCATTGCTGGTCTAGTCACTTGATAATCCTTTGTGACTTGGCCTCTGTTAGGAATATGTTGTACTTGATGATAACTTCACAATCAATCATATTGTATAAGGTTTTGTAGCTGTCAACGGATGAGGATTTATAACTCTATCCGTTGACAGGTAGCTCATCAACGGATGAGGTTTTGTAGCATACTGCAGTATCTCTATGTTATCAGTTGATAGTGTTTTTATCCACAGTCATGTTGACCATCAACGGATAGGCAGAATAGGGTAGCCAATTGTAAATAAGCTATGCTATGTAATTCTGTCTAAGTGAAAGTGTATCAACAGATGAAGACAAAACTCTATCAACGGATACAACTCAAATCCACTCTATCAACGGATACAGCTCAAGTCTCAATATCAACGGATACAGCTCAATACATCATCAACGGATGTCAGTGTACAATATCAACGGATAATCATTGACACTGTCTTCTATGCTAAGCTGGGGATTAGCAGTTGATAAGGACATGTTTGACTGACAGATCACATGTATTGATAGCAGATACAAAAAGCAGTATGGCAGCCATACTTTGGAAACACAGAAGAAAGAAGCATTCCGTTTACACTATGAATACAAGAAAGGTGTAGGAGGCATGTCTGTTCACAAGGACAACCTTTCGGCTACATGTGTATTTGGAGTGTAGTAGCAAGTCAACTAGAATTAGATTAATATTATCTTATTCCAGTAGTACTTGTAAAACTTGGGATTTATAACCAAGTGTAGCAACTCTTTGTAGGCTAAGAAAACAGATACATTTGCTTAGGGTTTTTATTGAATATCCTTAGAAAGCAAAGAGTTGTAAAATAGAAGCTGTGTACTTTTGTATCATAGAGTTTTCTTCGAATAAAAGCTTCAGGTGGTGCATTTAACCACCTGATTTTTATGTGTTTGTGCATTAATCTTTCTACAGCAATTATCTAAGTATAGATTTCTGGAGTTCTTTTCAGAAATTTATAAATATCAAGAATTGTATTCAACCCCCCCTTCTACAATTATACAAGTGTGTAATCTGGGAATAACAGCCTCAACTGGCCACACTAAAATAAAAATATATGATTTTAGGGGTTGGCTAATTAGCATTACTTTTCTAGCAATTGCCGGCATAGTGCCTTCTTCTTGATACCTTTCTACCTTTCCTAAACTTTACTTCATATAAGTCTTAATCGGCTACTCAGCGCCATCTCCGGTCACCTTTCCTCTATTTTTATCTTTTCAATTATTCTTTTCAATCCCACGTGCCACGCAAGCTTACCATTCCTGGCATAACAACCTTTTCACTTATGTCAATCCCGGAGTCTCTCAGTCCGGCTGGTTTCTTACTTACATTTCCTGTTTTCGTCCAATCTCACTTCATCATTGTATTTCTACAATCAATCGCGATGACCGGGGTCTATCCACCAACCCATAAGCGGCTACCTTACCCAATTCACGGGGTTTGCCCCAGTTTCTACTTTCTTCCATGACGTTCTCTAATAATCAGAAAGACAAGGTTTGCCAAAATTCGTTGAAGTTCTTTCCAGAATCAGGGAAATTTTGATCAATCTATCCACCCATTGGTAACATTAAGGAGACCAGTTTCGAAACCTGGAGAATAGTTCTATAGACCTCCAAGAAGGTAGAACCATAAGCAGTCATAATTAACAAAATAATCGTCATCAGATTGGAAGTTTAACCACTGAAGAGGAACCAATTATAAACATCCCTTAGAAGGGAATAAACAGTTTCAAAATGAAACCTGTCACAACATCTTGATACCTATACGTCCTGATATTCAATATTTCCCAATGTCAGTCTACCTAACCACTAGTCTAAGAAGGAACAATACCGTCGGAGTTGGTTGTTCCACAAAAATTGGCACTACTAAGGCCATCCGAACCTGGTGAACTGTGCTATCCGAATGCATCCGCAAGTACTTTGTCGTGCTGCGCAAGCACACATCCTAATCTTTTATGTGAAGCATCGTTGGAAGCACAAAGTCTCCTTTTTCCATTAAACAATGCCAACTCTTGGTCATTACTAATTTCATCTTTTAGCTCCAAGAAGATTTTCTCACATTTTTCTCTTTAACTGCTGATCGTATTACTTGATCCGTTATAATTCCGCGTTAGAGTAAACTTAAGGTAACTACTATAATCCATTCAAAGAAAAGAAAGAATTTAATATTCCTCTGAATCACATGCATCTAACGTTTCTGGTTCATCATTTCACTGAGTTAAATTAACCCTATACTTAGTCTCTGACAATAGTCTCATTACGAGTTCATCTTGACTCACTGGTCTTATCTTCCGGTAGGTTCTGAGATCATTGTCTTGCTTACTACTTCCTTATATAACTTTATCCAATCATGCTGTCACTTCCCAATGTTTTCACTTTCTAACCGATTCATTCATAAAATGGACATTTTCCTGAATAAAACAACTTCATCAACCTCAATTTGGTTCCATAAATTACAACCTATGACATGTGCCTTCTCATGGCGAATTATTACTGACAATATTCATACTTATTCATTTATCAAATGATATGGCACTTACTGCCTCTTCTCAACTATTCCGAGGGACTCTGCTCCTCGTCTTATATCGATGCCTTTGATAATCATACATACTTCTAGCACTTTTTTCGTTAATATGAAAGTCTCTAATGATTCTCATCTATTCCCGTATTAAATCTCAAGTAATTCTTCCAATCCGTCTTACTTGCTAGTACTACCTCTAGTAGTCCGGCCACGAATCCAACATGAATCTTCAGTTCTCTTGCTAATAGCTTAGTTCTTTATGCCCACTTTTCTGAGCACTATACCTTAATCATCTAAGTCTTTTTGGCTACAGCCCTCATTCCTCGAGTGTAAGCTCCTTATCCTAACAGGATTTTCCTTATCTGCTGGAACCTCTTCCGGGTCTCCAGTAGGGTACTCTATTGAATTTACCCGCTGATCTTTAACATATAATAAAGCATCATCGCGCTGCTGCTCGTATGCCTCAAGGTCTATCGCCTTACTCATCGATACAATATCGAGCTAAGTGACTATCATGATACTTAAGAGTTCCCATAATGGTTTTATAGGTCATCACCACATTAAGTAGTCCGACTATGAACTTGGCAAGAGTTCTTATTATCTTAGTGAATTTATTGTTTTAACGTCGCCTCATCTCTGGGGTTTATAACGTACGCTCTGATACCACTTCTGTAACACCCCCAGATCCGGGGTCCGGGATCCGGTCGTTACGGTCTCCATTACTGTTCACAATACTTGAACTTACTTCAACTCAAAATAAATTACATCTTTATGACCAAACACAACAATATAAAACACACCCGTTATAGTCCCAGAGATGAAATCAGAGTAACTACCAAATTTTTTTAAGCACAATATGAGTTCTTACAATCCAAAAGAAGTTCAATATGTAAACATACTCTTTGCTATCCATCTGCATAAGTCATACTAGACCATATACTTGGTACTGTAAGAATAAATCTATCCTACCAATAGCTTTCTCTTCGGCTCTGGTAGTCTCATCGTCCTCGCCAGCGTCGAGTGCGCCTTGTGCGAGTCATCTGGTCTAGCTGTTGTGGTGATATAATAATAAAGCAAGGGTGAGCAATAGCCCACCAACAATAATATTTAACTGAACGATAATATATAACAGTTCAAAAGTATCTTTCAAACATATGCCATGCATTTACGGAAATGATGCCAGTATAATATGAATGATGAAGTTACAAGGTAACTCAAAATGTAAATATATGTGAGAATATCTGCTATGTCAAAAATAAGCAAGATATTATCATTTATCATATAAAGAGGAACTTGCAATTCCAGTTATTAACATTTTTCGAAGTCCTACAACCTGAAAGAAGTCTCTTCGATACGTGTTGCGGAAGACACCGTCAACCTGAAAGAAGTCTCTTCGATACGTGTTGCAGGAAATTCCCAATTTGGGAGATGAACCAATACTGGAGTTATCACGCGCCAGCTGTCCCACTCCCTGATGATCAGTCGGGGATGGTACAACCCAATATAGTTTACTACCGGTAGAAGAAAGAACTGACGGCTCCACTTGTCGATTGCCTTTAATAGTAACTGCCTGGCCAATGGTTAGGCCTTGTGATGGACCGTGCGACTCGGCCTCTTATACACGACTCCTAGTTCGAATAAATCGACAACATTGAAACGTAGAGTTTGTCCTCCCTTCCCCAAGTGAAATACTTGTTGATAAAACTCCACAAAGTAGTCGTATCTAGTTGGAAAGGAATATTCACCAACATTTCCTAAGCTTTTGCTTGTTAATGGTTATCAACTTGTTCCAACAATCTTACCCCTCGAATGATGAGAAGGTACACACAGACTTAATGAGTCCATAGCAACCAAGTTGCGAGTGAAAAGAATAAATTATGACCGGGAAGTCAACAAGATAAATAACCTTTCTCAAGTAAGGTTCCCTTATAATTTAAGAGATAGATTCGAGTGAAGAATGGAATCTTGAGGACCTTTCTTAATATAATATTAATCGTAGGACTCCGAAATATTTTACATAATATGTGGAGGTGAAAGATAATCTCCAAATAATATAAATCATTTTAAAAAGAATAAATATTCCAAAAATATTTATTAACTTAATAATAATTACGGAATATTAATAAATCATAATATTGCTCGTAAGTAATCCTCGAATGAATATATAGAAATATTTACTAAATAAATCACTCATTAAATGAATATTCAAAATAATATTCGTTAATAATTAGACTCCAATAAGTATTTAAAATAATATTCAATAAATGAGTCAAACTTTAAATGAATATTTGAAAATAATATTCATTTAATAAATAATCTTCTAAATGAATATCCAAATAACATTCATTTAATAAATAATCTTCTAAATGAATATCCAAATAATATTCATTTAGTAAATAATCTTCTAAATGAATATCAAAATAATATTCATTTAGTAATCAAAACTTTAAAGGAATAATCGAAATAATATTTCTTAAGTAAATAGAACTTCCAATGAATATTTTAAAATAGGCTTAATGACCTTTTAACCCTCAAAGTTTCCACTGATATACCCATCAGCCCTCAATATTTCAAAACATTCCTTTTAACCCTCGAAGTATCCATAAAGGTCCCAATAACCCTTAAACCGGTACAAAAAATAAAAAATAAAAAAACGGTATAACTCGGATGGGCAAAAGAGACATTTCACAAACCGATACCGAGGGTTAAAAGGTATACTTTAGATACTTTGGGGGTTAAAAGGTATACTTTAGATACTTTGGGGGCGAAAAGGTATACTTCAGAAAATGTTTATACAAGTGTACAGTACATGAGGGAAATAAGTTATGTCATCAAATGTTTTCAAAGGAGAGTATGTGGTCATTATATTTAGATCTTCTATACTTTGATCTCAACAACTTTGTAGTATTGATTATCTACATGTTCGGTGTTTTCAAAGAGAAAAAAATTACTTTGTAGAGAATAAAGGAGAGTATTGATTACCATTTGCAGAGTAGTCATTACAGAAAACAACAATAATACAGAAAATTTTCTAGATTCTGAATATTACTTAATTGTGTACCCTGACTTATGTATAGACCTTTTTGCATGACAAGTGTGCAATCAGTAGATATACTTGACCTTAGACGATTGCCACATAATCAGATAGGTTACTTGCCTGAAAAAAAACTGCATATAAGCAGGTTAGAGTCCAAACATTTAGATAGTTGTCATGTTATACTGCCATTTTCATTGAAATTTTCTGGTGGGGATCATAACCAATGAGTTTGAAATCAGCAGCCTCAAATGAGTCGATGTCCCTCTTCTCAGAATTGATCTTCAAAACCTAAAATTTAATTAAACTTTAGTTCCATGTTGTATAGGAAGCTAGATTACAAAAAGGATGAACAAATCCACTTCATAGTACATTGGTGCTTTTACAGATTACAGTCCATATCTTTTTAAGTGATACTTACTGGAAATGGCTTAGGCAGCTTCTGGAGCTGGTCTTGAAGATGTCTTATATGGTTGCAGTAGACATGAGCATCCCCAATGGTATGAACAAAATCTCCAGGCACAAGATCTGTAGAAGATACAGAGGATTTTTTTGAAATGTTTCTAAGAATATCCATAGGTAAAGAAAACAAATGTACAGGGTCACCGGATTAAACCACGTAGGAATTAATATTTTTATACAGTTGATTAGAGAAAATGCTAGCTCTCTAGAATAAAAAGCATCACGGTATATAGTTTGCAACAAGCAACAAAAATGGTAACAACAATTTATGCAATAAGAAAGCTAGCCAGTACCGAAGTACATACCATAAACATAGTATAAAATTTTAGAAATTGTCGTAACAATAACCTGGGCAAACATGTGGCAGGGTGGAAGTGCCATTAGCTTGAGATCAGATGGATTCCAAGCTGAGAGGATAATCCTCCTGTCATCAGGATTATTTTTTATCTTTGAAATAACATCTAGCAACTGATCAAATCCTTGTCCAGTGTAGTCAGCATGCATATCAGTATAGCTGTGTATTTTGCATCCTGCAAAATAGATGTTGTTACCTTTGCATTCGTTGAACCGCTGATGAACCACAGCAGTTCTTCAACAACTCCTCTCCAAAAAACTTTCTGTCCAGTCACAAGCAACTGAATCTCAAACTAAAAACTCATAAACTTAAACAACAAAAATGAAAATAAGCACAAACATGCCTTGGTTGTGAGGAGTGGAAATGATTTGCGCAAATTGAACCGCATCTATAAACAATTAAAAAGGAGAACCATATAACACATAAGGCCTGAGGTATGATAATATTTCTCTGAACAACATTAAGGTGTCCAGGCAGAGGGCAATGCTGAAGCGGAATGCTTTCCCATGTTTTCCTACCCATTATGACAGCATTTCTTTTTAAAGGGTCTGATGTAGTCATTGTGACATCCTTGAAAAATTT
This sequence comes from Saposhnikovia divaricata, assembly GCA_036435485.1. NCBI lineage: Eukaryota > Viridiplantae > Streptophyta > Magnoliopsida > Apiales > Apiaceae > Saposhnikovia > Saposhnikovia divaricata. The sequence continues at coordinate 68,512,724 of CM071598.1, forward strand.
GAGGTCAGAAGGTAACTTCCAGGGCAAACTACCATCCTTGCCAATTCCCATTTTCTGGGTTGCAGCAACTACGACTTGATAAGTCCTCTGTGGAGTAGGACTTGTAACGACACTTCCATTGGTAGGATTCGCGAGAGTTTCATCAGCCATCAATGTAGCAGAAGGTCGACAGTGAGTGAGGTTAAACGATGATAAGTTGTAGATGTACCTATAAGACCGGCTTCTGAGAGGGTACAAAGAAGCCTGAAACTCGAACAAAAATGAGTTAGTTAAAGTGAAATCAGTATTTGTAATCACAAAAAAGATTGATTGATCCAAAATGGTATGATCAGTGAAATAATGGTAGCAAAGAATTCATACAGAATTAGGAAAGTATACCTTTTAACCCCCAAAGTATCTAAAGTATACCTTTTAACCCTCGGTATCGATTTGTGAAATGTCTCTTTTGCCCATCCGAGTTTTACCATTTTTTATTTTTTATTTTTTGTACCGGTTTAAGGGTTATTAGGACCTTTATGGATACTTCGAGGGTTAAAAGGAACGTTTTGAAATATTGAGGGCTGATGGGTATATCAGTGGAAACTTTGAGGGTTAAAAGGTCATTAAGCCTTTAAAATAATATTCATCAAGTACATAAAACCTTAAATAAATATTCGAAAGTAATATTCATTTAATAAATAACATTCTAATGAATATCAAAATAATATTCATCAAATAATAAACTCTAAATGAATATTCGAACTAACATTCATTTAATATCTCTCGACTGAGATAATACTCGAATAACATTCCTCGAAATATTTCCAAGTAATTGATACTTTATGGAATATAAATAACGTTTAACAATAACATTCCTCAGATAAATAATAATTTGTCGTTGGAATCCCTCCGGATTTCCACGACTATCTATATCTCAAAATACCGACTCCCGGTCTCTATTTAGAATGAATATCATATGCCCTTCGCGAAGGGTCTTATCAAAACAATCCTGCTTATCACTGATAATTCGTATCTAGTCTATAAGCCAATATCAATTCAGGAAACAAGTATCACAAAAACCAGAGTCAAAATATAATTGGAAACAGGCATGCATGCGATGGAATATGTAAAACATAAATCATATACATATATTATCACAACAACAGGTTCAAAGGTTTGAACACTTGCCTGGTAATCGGATGTGGGTGGAGATAGCGTGTCCTGGGTCTGCTCAATGATTTATAAACAATAAGAACATTCGAGATTAACCACTTAAAACGTTTTAAAAGTCTAAGTATAAACTTCACTTAAATGGAAACACGTTTTTGAATTATCTCGTTATACACCTTTTAGTGTAACTCTTTTTTATTACTGATACGATCCGACATTTGTTCGTTATTACGACATGTCATCATACCTACACCTGGTATATACTTAAGTCGTATAAGTTCTAAATTCGATCTATTATGAACCGAGATTATACCTCGAGTTTTATCGTTCGTTTTTTAAGTGTTTTACCAAAGTTATAACAAAGCGGGTTTTTAGGGGTTCGTTCGCGTTTAACTTCGATTCCAACATTTTTATAAAATCGGAAAACGATCCGTTTGACATGTGGTTTTCTTTCATACCTTCCTTATGACCTCTAGTATTTATTTACCAAGATTCGCCACTGAGTAACATGCCTTACGAGGGTTCAATTGAAGTTACGAACCTTTATTTACGGTTCCAAACTAATTTTAGTAATTTGACTATAACTCCTAAACCGTAAGTCGGAATGTTTCGATTCTTGCGCCAAAACGATCTATGGCTCGAGATTTACAAGGACCAGTCATAATATTATCAAGTTCAGGAATTTATATTTACTGTCATACTCAGTTTCTAAGTGTTAACAAAAATTCGGCATTACGACGGCTATATATCAAACGTTCTAAAAATCATAACAATTCAACCAAGCCACACCGGGCAAACCAAACATCTTACATTCATGATATACCCCTCATAAGTCCAGGAACATCTCAACTCATCCTCTTAATCATTATATGGCTAAATGAACTAAATCAACTACATAATCATGCTTATATGCTTAAAACCACATCATCATCAAAACTAATCCAATAATCACAAAAACTCAAAAAAAGTTCTAGGGTTTCTTAAGAGTTATACCTTCCCTGGAGTATCCTAATACATGATTAAGCCTTGGGTTGTCCTTGTATAGCCTTAGGATTGCTTAGATCATCCAAACAAAACAAGAAATCAAAGTTAGTTCATGAAGGTAACCATGCTTTTCTGGACAAGGCTTCTAAAGGAGAGTTGTAGAGAATCTAACCAGCTTTCCAATAAGCTAAAGAACACCAAATTCCATTGAGTAATGAAGGAGATATGTGTAACGCCCCGACTACCACTAATAAACATATACTTTATATAAGAAAATACTCATAAACACCTGAATAATTATATACATACAGATATGACAACCTCAAAACCTTTTTTTTAGATATATAATAAAACTATGATTTAATCCACACACACACACACACACACACACATATATATATATATATATATATATATATATATATATATATATATCAGTCTGAGAGTTTTAGAAAATAGAATTCAATGCACACACGACTCTTATCAATTAAGCTTGCTCTCTTTTATTGAAATTGATTAGATAAATAAATAAACTTTGATACAGGGAAATTTTAGAAAATTTCGGCATGAAGTATACGTAATACGGACTATTCACCTGTATTTTGAATCCAAACCAATTCATTCCAACACCAACAACAATTTCAACTACTAAAGAAATAATACAAACACATGTTCAACCTGTCCTAACTGATCAGGTGAACCATACCAAAATGCCCTCCCGATCAGAGCAAAGATCGGGGCAACACAATACCAACTAAAAACATAAACCTTGATAACAAAATAATAAGAAATAAATACAACCCCACTACTAACCCGGATCTCTAACAGGTAGTGGTATGAAACAAGCAACTACTAACTAAATTATTACATTTCAATACTAAATCCTTAATTAAAAGATACATACACTCCACAAATATAAATACAACCAACTAGAAATATTACACAAGTTTTTATTGATACCCAAAAGTCCAACCTTCTAGCAGAGTGCAAGTAGGCTGCCTAAGGTCCACAATAAGTTCTTCTCGGATATAGCTCCTACTTCGTATCTTTTTCTTCTTTAACTGAAAAAGGGTTAGAAACAATAGCAAGAAGTGAGCCAAATGCTCCGCAAGTACCAATATAGATGCAAAGGAATCAGTAACAGAAATATGGATATAACAATATAGGGATCATTCTTTGAGCTCTTCCAATACTTGACAATTTATAATCCATTTCCAAGGTAAGGAGAAAGAGAGAGCAATCAATTATCTTTTATAGCATATTTCCACCTTTAAAACATTTTAATTAAATTAAGCTTTTTATTAAAACCGGACAATACGGGTGATCAGCCACGTAATGTCCCCATACCGGACACTACGTCCCTCTAGACTTTAAAAATTGGGTTCCCAATTAGGCAACACATTGGCCTTTAATGCTGGACTAGGACCACCCTAGCCTCTTACGCTAAATAAAAGTGCTGGACTAGGACCACCCTAGCCTCTTACGCTTTTCCAGTTTATAAACAAATTTATTATTAATAAATTAAAACATTTCACTTTTCAATCCTTAAACTCACTCATAACAGATCAGCCCAGCTTAAGGAATCTTAAAACATTTTGAATAATTAGCCATTTTAATTTGCATTTATAAAAGATTAAGGGTTAGGGAAGCATTCAAATGTAGTTGCAACAGGAACACAAGGTAGGGATTCAAGTATGATTCAAAAGAATTTAAGAATAAGGTTTTGTCAAGCAGATAATCATATAAAGAGGTGATGTGAATAATTAACTCTGGTAGGTTTAAGAAAACGGGACTAAATAAAAAGGGATCATGAGCTAGTGAGGAATAAAGTAAATGTTAAGGTTTTAGAATTAATGTTCCAGGGATTATAAGTAGGATTTTATTTAGGTAATTTAGGAATTAAATGAAAAGAAAAGGTTTATGACAGAACAAAGCACGAATTATAATTTAAGATTTATAAATGAACAAGAACTAGTACAATAGTTGGGTGCAAAGGTTTACACAATTATTCAAGGCAGCAATCGATAAGGTACGAGGGTTTAAACAATTTATTCATGAAGATAAATAACAGGGTACGGAAGTTTAATTAATTATTCAGAGGTACAAGCAAGAAGGTACAAGGGTTTAAACATCAATCATAAGAGCAAGTAATGGGGTAATTAAACAATGATTAATAAGGATAACAATAAGGTTTAAAAGTTGAAGCAATAATTCATAAGGATAAGCAATAAGGTATGCAAATTAAATCAACAATTCATAAATAGTTCAAGGAGTCTGAACTCAATATAAGGTTCAAGTCACTTGCCTTAACAGAATACTTCCTCGCTAGCCACTTAGCTCAAAAACTCTCAGCCTTTGCCTTTCCTTTATTCCTTGGGTCTACGTCCTTCGAATCTACACATATAAAAACACTATTTCAGAATTCTATACAATATTCGACGTTCCTCTACAACATCTAGTCTTAATCTACCCTTGCGATAGTCCTTAAATTTATTCGCTTTATTCCTATATTATCAACCCCTGACGACTGACATAAATAAATATATAATTATAACCGAATAGCATTTAGCGAAAATAATTACATAAATAAAATATAATTCAACTACCACTCCAACTATTAGAACTTATCGAAATTGTTTTAGGACTGCCATCGAGTTTTAATAAAATTTTGACACAGTTTCCTCTATAATTATACCTTAACCATAAACCTGTTTAAGTCATCGATCACCAGTACATGTCAAATACAACACTTAAATGTATTACTAAAACAATTTAGACCAACAGAATCCGTAGCCATACAAATTACAACTCGAGCATCATAATATCGGCCATTCAAACTTTACATATAAATACACTCCAAAATTTACAATAGTAGTTTCTCAAAATTTTGCATACATATCCGACAAATTAATTTTACAAACTACTTAAAATCTTTACATCATAAACCACTGCATAACCATGAACTATGTAAATAAATCGACAATTAACAGAACTGAGCTGCCAATTCAACCCATAACTAAACAACAGTAACAATCATCAAACTCAGAATAATATTCAAAACTAACCACGTACTAACAACTCAAGCCACAATTACTACAATTTGAATAATCCTTAAATTGATTAAATCACAATCGATATCTTATCGCTAATTACATCACCACATCGAAAACAAACATTAAGAATTCAAAACCACATTCGGTTTTTATTGTAATCTGACCAAAAATTCAAGATATACATATGCAGTACAAACCGGACCAATACACACACATAGTAGTAATAACAATTCGAACTAATCTTGTCGGGGAAGGGGAAATTTACAGTGCAGAACCCACACAAGAACACACACTGTCATGCTTACACAGAGCCTGCGCACACGCACACACTCTGATGAACTCACCCACACACACCTTACACACATACGCATATGGACTGTTTGCAGGAGGGGAGAGGGGAAGATTTAATTCAGAGCAAGAGTCGTTACCAGCTTAGAACCCAGCTTAGAATCGACCACACATAACGATACACACATACACAATCCCATTCGATTCACACAGAACACGCGGGTATCACACACACACGCGGGGATTGTAGTGAAGCACAGAGAAGAGAGTACCTCGCGTGGGAAAGGTATGAAAGAGAGATGAGGGGAGAGATTAAGAGAGATTGTGAGGGAGAGAGAGTTGTCGAGAGATTAAAAGAGGGAAGAGAGTTTGAGAGATGAGAGAGAAGCTTCGGGAATTTCCGAGAGAAGAACAGACCCGGTACTGAACATTTGGGAAATATCAATCAATTTAGGGATTTAAAAGATAAATGGGGAGATTTTAGAATTTTACTAATAGATTTTCTGATTTAAACAATTTAAAAATACGTGGTAAAATGGAAAATAAATAAGTAATAGTTAAGGAAAATCTCAACATCATTTTTAAAACGTAGAAAATAAAATTATATAACTCCCCATATTTTTAAAATATATATATAGGATCGAAAATGAATTAAATATGGATTTTACAAAATTAAATCCATAAAACACAAATTAACTCATAAAAATCAAAATAAATCCATCAAATATTTTTAAAACTCAAATAAACTAATAAATTAAATAATGCAAAAGATTTCGTGATTTATACTAATTTTGATGATTTTATAGAATTTCCAGAAGATAAATAACATATGAATTAAATAGGATTTAATCACCAAAAATAAAGTAAAAATACATAGACTTATCCGACAGATATAAATCATCAAATAAACCCACAATATAACATCACACATATTTTACCTCCTAAAAAAAATTTACGTCACATAATTCACATTTAATATTAAATAAATAATTATAAATATTACAAATTTCTAAGGCGTTATAATATGGCTATTTGAAAATCGTTACAGAAAACTGTCAAGAACAGGCAGTTTGGTTTCTTCAATTTGGGAAAGGTATTTGACTAGGCTACACTCATTAGAATGCCATGAAATTTTGAACGAACGTTGCCCATGGAGTGGAGAAGCTATGGTTAAAATTTGGTGATTTTATCATGGATAGAAATGGAGATATGAATTTTCTTCTTGGAAGAGGTTCTGATGGGCAGTTTGTTCAAAATGGAGAGAAATGGAGTTGGTTGCTTGTTTGATTGCTAGTATCTTGTTCTCATCTTGTGTCTTTGAGATATTATCTCATAAAGTAGCTTTATTAAAGCTATGATGTCATGGATGATGAATTTTTGATGTACATGCACTACAAGAAAAACTCAATCATACAACACCTTTCACACAACGGTTAAACAAAAAACTATTGTCCCGAAAAAACAGACAACGGTGAATGTTTTGTCCTCGAAAAACTGTTGTCGGAGTCTAGCTATGACAACTGTGTTTGCTGTTATTTGAAACAATTGTCTAAGCGGTATGCTCTGATAAAATCATACAACTGTTCTATTTCAAATTGTTGTGTGGAACCTTTTGGTACCACTATGTAGCACTGTTGTATGTATACAAATTCATATTATCTTCACACAACGCTTTTAGAAAAAACCGTGGTGTAAGTTAGACAACAGTTTATTGGAAGTGTTGTTGTATGGAACATCAGACAATGTGTGTAAAATACCGTTGTCAGAATGAAAGTTGATAGACAATGGTTATTAGCAATGTGAGATAAATAAGTTTCATACAACAAAGCAGCAACAGAGCAGAAAACTGTTGTTTAAACATCCTATTTAGAAGACGGTTATAAACATTGCTAGAATAACTGTTGTCTGTTTAGTAAGGAAAGAAAAAAAAATTACCTGTACATATTACATCCCAACACAATAAACCAAACCAATGCAATAATCAGCCAATTCTAACAGATTTGCAAACTAAAAATCAACCAACCAAGAGACTAGCAAACTAAAAATACTCAACCAAATTTGGCAAACCAAATACTTCCGTAAATTGACAAGTTAGTCCAATCGGACAATACACAAATCTCATACTTTGACTAATTGACAAAATCTATTAATCGGAATAGAAGTAATGATACAATACATAGCTACTAGTTAGTAACAGATCACACCAACTCTGTTAGACAGTTATGGACTACTTCTACATTACAATCGAAATGAGTTCGGTGTAATACTAGTACCACCACCACATTAAAATTTGCTTCTTGTCTTTGGTAATATCCTGCTGCGTATCCACTCTTTCCAAGGTCTTCTTTTGACACCGTTAAATCTGCATAAACATAAAATATAACATTAACCTTAATTTGGAGAAGTTTGATAGAGCAAACAAAATTTAGGTGTATAATCTATAATAGATAGCATCTCTCCAGTCCAGAGTCCTCTTGCAGCAGTCGACAGTAGCCATATTTGTATGTCCTTCGAATGATTATTTTAGCTATGGTAAAATCATCATCTATTATAAAAAGAGACATCAAGTCGAAACATTCATAACTTGAGAAGTCAAAATTCAACTAGATGATGATTTCACCACAGCTAAAGTAATCTTATGAAGGGGTTCCTTTAGATGAAACTTGTGATCAGTAGAAGTACATCTAAATAATATGAGTTTCACATAAGTCAGCAAGTCAGCAGTACATGGAGTTAAATAATTTGAAATAATTGAACTTGAATCCAATGCAATGATATATATTACCATCATGGAAGTTGAATCCCTTCTTCTTCCTCCCGCATATAACCAGATTTTTCCTCGTCAAGTTCGTCAACATTGGGGAATATTGGCACGTGCAGCTCATTCTCAAGTTCTATTTCTACCGATCCATCATTTTCATCATCACATTGGTCATAATAGTTTTTTTCTGGTAATATCAACACAACTGATCATTGTTTTTCGAGAGGATCATCAATGTAGCAGACTTGCTTAACATGTTTCCCTAGCATAAAAGGATCATTTACAAAACCTAATTTGTTTAAGTTAACCAATGTATATCCTAAGTCATCTAGCTTAACCCCTTTGTTCATATCTACCCAATTACAACGAAATACAGGGACTCTAAAGTTGTTATAATCTAACTCCCATATACTTGTTATAACTCCATAGTAGCTATGTGAAGTATGTTCAACAGTTTTATCCTTACCGACAACCATTAATGCAATTACAACAACACAAACACCACTACACTGAACCTGTCGGTTATCATCCCGCTCCTTGGTGCTATAAGTAACACCATTGATTTTATAACCGCTGAATGTAGGAACAATCTTGTTAGGCCCTTCTGCAATCCACCGTATCTCATCACGTATGTTATTATGGTCACGCAACAATTCTGATTCAATCTGTCCAAAAATAATTTGATTTAAACTAATTATTCGATACAAATAAATATCATATTTAACTAAATTAGGAAAACTAAAGTAATATACAGACTAATTTAATTACCGTAAACATATTTAATTAGTTATTTTAACCAAATAAAAAGCTTACCTTTTTCCGGAACCATTGGGGGAATTCATCATTTTGCTTGTTTTTTAGCCAGACTTGGTCATTTTCATGTTGCTGCTATCTTGTCATCAAAGTTGCCATATGTTCACTACAAGTAAAATCAATTACATTAATATTTTAATCAAAATGCAAAAAAAAAAAAGAAATAACACACACACACACATGTGAGTAACTTACTTAAAATATGGTCTAACGTCGTCGCTATTTTGCAGAGAACACAAGTGTGCTAGGTGCAAATCCTCTTTGCTCGGCTTTATCATTGTCACACCAGATAAGGGTCTGCTAATTGCATTCTGCTCATGCCTAGAATTTTTTGACAATCCTATGGTAGCTTCTTCAAAATTCACCAAACATTCAACGGCCTCTTCGACAACATATGCCTCGGTAATACAGCCTTCGGGATGAGCCGGGTTTCGTACATATCCCTTAAATGCCTTCATATATCTCTCGAAAGGATACATCCAACGTAGAAATATTGGCCCACAAAGCTTAACCTCTCTCACAAGATGAATTGAGAGATGGATCATCACATCAAAGAACGAAGGAGGAAAGTGTTTTTCCAGCTGGCATAATTTTTCCACCAACTGAGATTGCATTTTTTTCCAATTTATCTACATCGATGACTTTACTGCAAATTGCCTTGAAGAAAAGGCAAAACCTTATTATTGTGTACCTGACTTGTTTTTGCAGTACCGACCGAATTGAAATTGGAAGCAAATGATGCAATATCGTGTGACAATCACGAGATTTCATTCCAACAAGACGAAGATTTTCCATATTTACCAGATTCTTGATATTTGAACAAAATCCATCCGGTAACTTCATTTTAAGAAAGGACGAGCAAACTTTTCTTTTTTCCGCATTCAATAAGTTCCATGATGCCAACGGTACCTTCTCTTTCTTTCCGGGAGTTTTTGGCCTCAGCTCTGTTCTTATTCCCATTTCAGCCATATAAAGACAGACAGACTCCCTATCTTTTGTCTTTCCTGGAATATTTAGCAAAGTTCCAATTAAAGCTTCGCATATATTTTTCTCGATGTGCATCACATCAAGAACATGCCTAACCGGCAAAAACTTCCAATATTCAAGTTGGAAGAATATAGAAACCTTCTTCCAAACGGGTCGAGCTTCACCTTTCTTCCATCGAGCTTGGCGTTGTGTCTTACCAAAGACATGGCCCTTTAGATGTTGTACTCTTTCAAGAACCTGCTCTCCAGTTAACGAAATAGGAGCAACCCCTTCCTCCATAGTGTTATCAAAAGCTGATTTTTGCCTTCTATATGGATGATGACGGTCCAACCACCTCCGATGCCTCATAATCACTGTCTTCCGATAGTTAACCAGCCTAGTAGCATTTGTGTTATCAATATAAATAGTACAAGCATTGTACCCTCTAATGTCGTTTCCCGACAAGTTCCCTAAGGCCGGATAATCACTTATTGTCCATAATAAAATGCCCCTAAGTAGGAATGACTCTTTCTTATATGCATCGTACACTTGTTTCCCGCGCCACAACTCCTGCAGATCTTCTATAAGTGGTTGAAGGAACACATCGATATCATTTCCAGGCTCAGTCGGTCCTGATATCAACAAGAAAAGCATAATATACCTTCTCTTCATACAAAGCCAAGGCGGAAGGTTGTAAACTGATAGCAAAACAAGCCAACTTGAGTAATCAGTACGGTTTCCATGAAATGGATTAAAGCCATCGGAGGATAAAGCTAACCGAAGGTTCCTACTCTCTGATGCAAAATCAGGCCACTTTTGGTCGACACCTTCCATGTTATCGAGTCAGCCGGATGCCTCATTTTACCATCGATTTGTCGCTCGGTTTCATGCCAAGTCATGTCCTTTGCAATTTGAGGTGTATTGAACATATTTCTTAATCTTGGTATCAAAGGGAAATACCATAAAACCTTAGCAGGGACTCCTTCCAGTTCCTCTCCTTTCTTATTCAATTTCCATCTGGAGGCCTTACATATGCGACAAGTAGTCTCATCTGCATCTATCTGGCCACGATATAAGAGACAATTATTCGGGCAGGCGTGTATCTTTTCATACCCCATTCCTAATGCACATAAGGTTTTCTTCGCTTCATTGAAGGAAGAAGGGAGATTGTTTTCTTCCGGAAGCAAAGTCCCAATGAATAACAGAACTTCAGAGAAACATGAATCAGACATACCATGTTTCACTTTCAAGTTGAATAACTTAACCAAAGCTTTCATCTTAGTGTAACTCTCACATCCAGGATACAGAGGTTCATGCTCATCTTTCACCAGGTCTATGAAATCTGAAGAATCTGAAGAAATTTCATCTTCATCGTCGTTGGCTTCACCCATTGTACTGCGGGCTTGATTAATAGATTCTGAAGTGTCGGTTTCATCTAGTATAGGACTTTCTACCAAATTTGGCTCCCCATGCCAAATCCAGCGTGTATACGTTTCATCAATTCCATGCTGAAAAAGATGGCTTTTAACAATCCGAGCCTTCCATGATTTGCTATGTGCGCACTTCATGCATGGACAACTTATTTTTTCTTCAGTAAACCCATTTTCAAATGCAAACATTAATAAGTCGTCCACCCATATTTTAAACGCTGCAGATCTTCTATCAGCTTTTAACCATGATCTATCCATCTTGTAATATGAAATAACTATAGACGTCTGAATAGAACCTCAAATCCAACACGAAACGTGCTTACAACCATCACCATCTGAAAAACAGTGACACACATGGTTATTATGGTGTCACATGATAATACAGAAATCAATCACTAAAATTCATAAACTTTGTAGTTAAGCTCTATCATTATGCTGTTCAAAGAACTATCATACATACATAAAGAACTAATTTCCAAAAGCGATATTACTATGCTTGATCACTTGCAGGAAACAAATACTTCACCTTCGTTGTAATCATACTAAAAGCATAAGAATCGGATATGAAAAACATTTCATGAGTGACAATTTGTCGCAGAATATAACCAAAGACACGAGAGGGTAAAATTTAGCCAGTGAACAAGATATAGAGAATACTGTAACGTGCTCAGAAAAGATTCTTGTAGAAGTACTTGCCCATGACTTTACTTTGGTAAGCTTAGAACTATATGCAACCTCAAAATAAACAAATTAAAATGTAACAAATATAATCATACAAGGACATACCTAATTGAGCAAAAACAGAGTCAATATTAATTAAAATAGGGTGTACAACCCCCAAATTGAGCAAAAACAGAAGAGAGTACTATTTCCCCAAAATTATTAAACATGAACCCTAATCCAAATAATTAATCAATCAACGGTAATTGAAGTGTAGAAACATCAAAACGTGTTCATCAAAATGAATTCATTAACACAAATGAAATTAATTAACACAAATGAAATCATTAACGTATTCAAAATGAATTTACCTAAAATGAAATTAATGGAGGTCTTGAATCCGTGAAACTAATTGAGGTCATCATGTCAAGAAGCCCGAGGCTCATGTATATACTCAAGCCAATGATTCGCTCAAGAAGATGTTGAGAGAGGGTGAGCTAACAGAGAGAGAAAGTGAAAAAATGGAGGAGAAAGTGAGCTAACAAAAAAGGGAAAGTGAGCTAATTGAGAGAGAAGGAGAAAGAGAGGATAGAGAGATAAGCTCGATATTTGTGTTCATATTCGGACACAATTATTGTTAATATGAGTTCTTTATTTTATTGGTTTATTTTGTTTCGTTAAATATTTTATATATTTTAAAATTATTTTTTTATTGAAATCGGTTGTATTTATTTATTTAGGATGGTGTAGTTTGGTGTATTTAGTATTTTTAAAATTCTCAAAAAATTTCAAAAAATTAAAAAAAATCGAATATATAGTAGTTTACAACCCGTGTAAGACATATTTAGTAATTATAACCCGTGCAAGTAACGAGTTAATTATTTTCGAATACAAATTAATTATCCAGTATTACGAGTACTCGGACAATACTTGTTTTCAACATCCGAGTAATCGTCCCAGTACTCGATGAAATCCGAATCGGTTGATTCGGACGAATACTCGGTTGGACGAGTACTCGGATAGTACTTGTTTTCAACATCCGAGTAATCGTCCCAGTACTCGATGAAATCCGAATCGGTTAACTCGGACGAATACTCGGTCGGACGAGTACTCAGACATTACTTGTTTTCAACATCCAAGTAATCGTCCCAGTACTCGATGAAATCCGAATCGGTTGATTCGAACGAATACTCGGTTGGACGAGTACTCGTACAGTACTTGTTTTCAACATCTGAGTAATCGTGCCAGTACTCGATGAAATCCGAATCGGTTGACTCGGATGAATACTCGGTCGGACGAGTACTCGGACAGTACTTGTTTTCAACATCCAAGTAATCGTCCCAGTACTCGATGAAATCCGAATCGGTTGACTCGGACGAATACTCAGTCGGACGAGTACTCAGACAGTAGTTGTTTTCAACATCCGAGTAATCGTCCCAGTATTCGATGAAATCTGAATTGGTTGACTCGGATGAATACTCGGTCGAACGAGTACTCGGACAGTACTTGTTTTCAACATCCGAGTAATCGTCCCAGTACTCGATATATTCTATATTCTATTATTCATATCAAACTCTAAATCCCAAACCCTAATCAGCGATTATCTAATTAATCAGTAAAAGGTGTCTCTTCCGATTAATACCGATTTCCGTCAAAACACTGGATAATAGTCTTCATTGTGCACTTGTAAATTTGTAAAATCGTTATATATGAATAACTAATCGATGGAAGCTTACAATAAAACGTTAGATATATTCGAATATGAAAAGTTAAACTTCTTCCATATTATATCGTTAATATATTAGACTCATCCGAATAAAAATATGCTAAATTGTTGGATACGACGTTTTAACCATATGATAGACTCGTCCGAATAAAAAAATTGATGTTGTGGGATACGATAAATTTCATTTGTATTGAGAATGTGTATATCGGCATCGATTTTTTGATAATTAAAAATTTCAGTTAACAGACAACGGTTCGAAACAAAACTGTTGTCGGAAAGAGCATTAAACAACATTTTAGGTGGAAAACCGTTGCGCAGTTGTACGTATATTTTCAAAAAGTTGTACGTTTTTTTGAGAAATTATTGTTTGACTTTTATTAAGAATTAAAATAGAAATATAATTTGGGAATAATATGGATCATTGGATTTAACCAGATCTGCATCTCAGCCGTTCATTTGATTTTTCATTTCCCCCTCTTTTTCCCCTTTCTTTTTTTCAGTCTCCCCCTCTTTTTTCAAACAAAAAAAAAACAAACACTTTAATTCACCGGCGAACAAACAAACATTTACAAATAAACGCTTCTCTCTTCTTTAAAACACTTTTACCTTTTCTCTCTCAAACAAACGCTTCTCTCTTCTCTCTCACCGGCGATTCACCGGCGATTGTCATCTCTCTCACTGTCAAACTGAACCGTACTGGTACGTTGTTGATTTGGGGGTTTTTGATTTTCATTTTATGAAACCCATTTTTATGAAACCCTAATCAGATTTTGGGGTTTTTTATTTTCATTTTATGAAACCCTAATCAGATTTGGGGGTTTTTTATTTACATTTTATGAAACCCATTTTTATGAAACCCTAATCAGATTTGGGGGTTTTTGATTTGGGGGCTTTTTTGGTGATGTTTACAAAACCCCATATTGTTTATATGTTTGGCGATGTTTGTTGAATGTTTATTCGATTACATGCGTTTAGTTTTGCATCTTTTTATGCAGTTTTGGTTATAAGATTTTGCATGCAAGTTGTGGCTAGTTCCTCTTCTGTTTTTTGAGTGTTAATTACTTCTCCATGTGTTCTGTTTCGAGTGTTTTCGTATGTTTTTTTAGTGTTAATTACTTCTCCATGTGTTCAGTTTACATATTTTCTTTTGTTTTGCATGCAAAGTGTAAGTTTTAGTGATGATATGCCTTCTTTTAATTCTGAGTTTTAATTTTTTGATTAAAAATGTTAATTGGAATTGTTGATGATGATTAAAACTAATATGTACTTATTCATTGTTTGTGTGTTGTATAGATTATGGCTAGTCCGAAAAAGAAAACTGAGTCTAAGAAGAAAGTGTCGCAGAGGATAGTGATGAAGAAGAAAGAGTTCAAGAAGACCAAACCATCTTCATCCCATCCATGTACCTTGAATGTGATTAAGGCCTTAAGAAAGACGAGGTCTTTAACCAACCAGACCCCCATTCCGACCCCGACACCGTCGTGTTCTTCCCCAATATCTGTGAAGAAGAAGCCCGTATCTGATAAATTACAAAAACAGATTTCGAAGAAAAGGAAACGAGGAAAACAGGTTACCACGCCGAACAATACTCAAGGACTAAAACTACTTAAGCGAGGCTGTGTAACAATGCATCAAATTTTCAGACGCAAGATCATGGGGACCAAACTGACAGTGACTTTTAATGAAAAAGGAGAGCCATTTGGTGATGAAGCGACAGAGATGCAGTCCTATATTGGAGTTTTGGGAAGAACCAAACCACCAATCTGGCATGATAATTGGAAATGTGTTCCTGAGGAGATAAAGACGAAGATTTGGGACTGTGTTCTGGTAAATAGAATTTGCAAAGTTCTATTTTTTTGTACTATCTATTCATTTTATTATTTACATCTCTTAACTTTTGTTTTCCTGTTTATGTATGTAGATGGCTTTTGTTTTACCTCCGTCCGCTAAGAAGATGGTTATACAAGCAGCCGGTCGTAGATGGAGGGAGTTTAAAAGTCGGCTGACCAGAAATTACATTCTTCCTTATCGGGATCAACCTGAAATGTTGGCCCACCCTCCTGCTGATTTTTCTTTCATAGAAAAATCGCATTGGGACATATTTGTTGCTGATCGCATCTCGCCTGAGTTCTTGGTATGTTTCCAGTTAGCTTTATTCATATACAATATTTACTTATATGTTATAACCTTACTGGTGCTTTTTATGAAGGAATGTCATGTTGAACAAGTAAGAAGAAGCAAGTTGAGTATATTTCCACATCGCATGTCTCGAAGAGGTTATGCTAACCTCGAGTATGAATGGGTGAGTAATAATGAAACAACATACTTATTTGTGGATACATACTAATTTTCCAAACATGTTTATACTGTTACTAAGGTGATCATCTACATATGAATGCAGTCTCAAGAGCATCCGGATGAAGAGGAATTAGTAGATCGATCGGAGAGCTGGATCCTAGCAAGGATGGACGAAGAGGATAATTTTTTAAATGATGCTGTTGCAGAAAAAGCTAAGGAAATTGTAAGTTATTAATTTGTATCTTAATTCAAATTATTCATTAACTCATGCTTTGAACCTTTTTTTTCTAAACCATTAGAAAACTTTGAATATATGGTACTCTTAATTCTGTAGGTAAAGTTGAAGGAGGAGATTAAGGAAGGGAAACTAAAAGTGGACGGTCTTAATGATGTTTTGACAATGACGCTTGGTAAGCCTGAGCATCCAGGAAGAGTACGGGGCCAAGGAATTACTGTGAAGCAGTCAGTTTACTTTGATCTTCTAAGGAAAAAGAAAGCCAAGACCATGGATGAAAAGATAGAGGAGAGAGTTAAGAAGTACATGGCAGAGGAGACTGCAAAGGTTATTAAAGAGAGAGATGCAATTTGGGCTGATGTAGTGGAAAAGCTCAAAGCAGAGTTATTGACAAAGACCGCGGGACAAGATGGTAGTCTAAAACAGGCTTCTCAACAAGCAAGTTGTCACTCTAACAGTGGGATTGATGTAGACGTAGTTGTAAAGATTCTTCATACACCTGAAAGTGCAAGAAAGATTTTTCATGTTCAAGAAGATAAAGATGTTCAAAAAGTGAAAATGATTGACACTATATTTGTTGATTTTGGTGACATTAAGGATGATAACAAGGTGGCTGGTGAGGATGGCAATTGTAAGGTGGCTGGTGAGGATGGAAATTGTAAGGTGGATGGTGCGGATGAAGATTGTAAGGTGGATGGTGAGGATGAAGATTGTAAGGTGGATGGTGAAAAGAAGATAGGTGAGGAAGTCAAAGTGAATGCACCTGGTAGTTCTAAGTGCAAATTGGCTGTTGGATCACTGAGCAACTTTGTAGCTTATGCAGAGATTCATGAAGTACTCGTTCTTGAAGGACGTGAGCAGACCATCCATGGAGTAAGACTTGGAGAAGAGAATGCAAGAGTTTCAATCACTCGAGTCATTCAGTGCGGTGCTAAGATTCCCTTCCCTATCGGTGATGACATTGTGACTGTGGAACAAGCCATAGGAACTTTTATTGCATGGCCGAGAAACCTGATAGCAAGAGGAAACAATAGCACTTCCAATGGTTTCTCAGGTCCAAAGGTCAGATCGTTTTTCTATTAGTTTGATTAATATATCTAGTATGTTTTGATTTAGTCTGTTTCTTCTTACTATTTTCACGTGCATCTTTTCAGAAAAAGAAGAAAGGTCAATCCAAGAAAATGAATAAGACGTATAAAGTAGTTGAAGATGTTCGAGCAGAGCTTTTTGTTGAGATGGATGCAAAATATCCATATGTATTGAAGCGTTTATGGACATGGGCAAAGGATGCCTTGGCTGATGAACGGACAATGTCTTTTGAGCTAAGCAAAGAAGCCTTTGGCTCTAAAAAGAGGCAAGTCATTTTCTTATCAGATATACATGCACTGTGTTGTGGAGGTGAAATGGCAGCGTCTCTCATTTGTCTTTTTATTCAGTAAGTTTCTCTGTAATTTCTTTTATTTTTCGTAGATAGTCCCGCAATAAAACTGAGAATCTGTACTCACTACTACTTAATTTTATATGTAGCCTCTTAAATGAATATGTGAAAAAGCATAAGATGACCAACATGATAAGCTTCGTAGATCCTAGCACGATTGGTGCGATTGGATGTGGTAATGCAGGGCAGAGGTCGCGTGCACTCGCTGCACGATTTAAGAATGCTAAGAAAGATCAATACTTTCTCATGCCTTACAATGATGTGTAAGTGTTCATACCATAACTAGCTACTTAGACATTCTCAGATAATACTATGAGCTTTAATTTCAAACTTGCACCATGGTTCATGTTTGCGTAGGAACCACTGGACCACTACTAGAAAAACGTCAATAGACATCGGTTAAAAACCCATGTCTATATAAATCTAGAACCGATGTCTTCGCATGTGTAGAGAAAGGTAGGGGTCTTAGACATACTTTTAGAAATTTTAGACATCGTTTCTCTAGTATATGTCATGACTATCATGTAAATTTTACGTTAATACAAGATTTATATCATCTTAAACATATAACATGTAATATAAATCAAGACATAAACATCAAAAAAAATACAGAACTGATGTCCATGTCAACAATTAACATCAGTTCTTAAATGTAACTGATGTCAATGTTTATGTATAACGTCAGTTTCTTATTAGTGAACTGATGTCTATGTTATGAATTTACATTGATTTGTTATTAAGTAACTGATGTATATGCTTCGATTTTACATCGGTTTTTTAATT
Organism: Saposhnikovia divaricata; assembly: GCA_036435485.1. Lineage (NCBI taxonomy): Eukaryota > Viridiplantae > Streptophyta > Magnoliopsida > Apiales > Apiaceae > Saposhnikovia > Saposhnikovia divaricata. Next base: position 68,531,308 of record CM071598.1, read on the forward strand.
ATCAACCGATCTCTATTGTAGATTATTACATCGATTTCTGATTTTAAACCGATGTCTATTGCACGTTATTACATCGGTTTCTTGTTTGGAACCGATGTCTATTGTACGTTATTACATCGGTTTCTTATATGAAGCTGATGTGTTTCTATTCTTTTTACATCGTTACAAGACTAAAAAACCAAAACCAAGACCAAAATCAAAATGGCAAACCAAAACTAATATAACGAAATCAAAATGCCAATATATACCAAAGCCAAATATCGGCAACTACATTTCAATTCACATTAAAACTAACTACATAATCCAAACCATCCAAAATATCCAAACTACGTACATCCAATTCATCCAAAAACTAATTCATCCAAAATCTAATTCATCAAATATGAAAGTACTGCCAAAGTTAGAACTACTACACAAAAACTTGTTATTCCTAGGCCCTGCTTATACAAATTTTTCAATAAGGCTAAGAGTCTCAACTCGGACCTCCTCAAGCTCGGCCCTTGAACAAGTTACATTGCGAGTCTTGGCATTCTACTTATTATCTCTAAAACTAATACACCGAAGCTATAAACATCATGGCAGATAAGTGAATCACAAAAAGGTTTGATGTAGTTCTGGTGTACCAGGTACCTAAAAAAAACATCACCAGTTGAATAACAGTTCAATTTACGACGATAACAGAAATACGTCAGGTAAAAAAGAATGGCATAGTGCAGAAGCATACTTGATTTGTTTATGGCTACCACCAGAGGTGGCCTTCGAAATTGCCCATGCCGCATATTCCTTTATATAAAATGCACCATTTCGAAGAAGATCAATTAGGGGAACAAATAACCCAACCACAATAACTGCCTGTTATGCCAAGTTACAATTGTTTAGTCATTACACATGGATACCAAAAATATTTCAAGAGACAGAGTTATGTATTATAGGATTGCTAACAAATCTTCAAGTTTATTTTAGTAAGGATTACCCATCAGACGTGCAAAACATCAAGAGAAATCATGTAATGCTAACAGGTCACATATGTTCATAATCGACAGCTAATAGGAGAGCATGCTGACTAGCATTGCTATCTATAGATTGGTAATCATTTGCAATGGTGTAAATGGAATGGCAAATATGGATGACATCGAAAATTGAAGGTACGTAAGAATCTAGTAATTCAACCAATCAATTTATCAGATATTTCTGTCCAGCAAGCTTCCTTTTTAATGTGGCTTTTATAATCTTCTGTCAACAATATCAGCAGGAAATGCAGTGCACCATGGTTAATAATACACTGAAAGAAAAATAAACTATCAATCACAACGGAAAAGGAATCAGCCATATTCAACCATAATTTTTATTTCTTTAATAATCTTTCATGTTGTAGCACTTTATTCTTACAATCTCAACTTTAATTTTTACATAGTTCCCAATATGCAAATTCTTATTGTGTGCTTTACAAAACTAGTAATAATCGAACTTAAGAAAAATTATACCCAAAACATTGTTAGAAACCTTGAATATGACCATGGTGTAGCAAAACCCAACTACATTACCAACAAGGTATGTCAAAGAACATTATCACAAACTTTAAATATATTATCAGCTTCTCTTTACAATTCAAAAAAATATCAAACATTACATTTTCAAGCTAACTCATAATCCAACAACTTGTAATATATATTAGGTCATCCTTATGTAACTGCCTCATAAATAGATCACATACACAGGCTCTGAGGAGTTATTTGTAACCAGGACTGTGGAACAATATTGGCATTGATCAATAATACAATATAGTTAAATATATAGTAACTCACCACTGATACTAGCATTCATATATCGTGTATGCATTTGCAAATGTTTATTATATACCCATAAACAAGACCCCAAAGAGGAGTCAAACAACTATTACTAATTTTATAAGAATTTTATCAACTAGGCATCATATACTTCTATTTCTATGTATCACTCTATTGTTTCTTTGGATGTCACAAGTTAAATAATGTTGGACTTAAACATTAACCATCCAAGCTTATAGCATACCTGGTCTGGATATTTGATTACAGCTTGAATATCGTCAATAGTACCATCAGAAAGATGTGATAGTGCCCAGCGTCTTTCAGCACCTCCTCATTATCAAAATTAAGAAGTCGTTGGAGGACGGGAAGTGCTGGGCTAGTCTGTTGTAACACATGATTTAACTGATTAAGCTTTTAATCAGTTTTAACCAACTAAAACAAGATACTGCTAGACAATTCTTTTTGAGTTGCAAATCAATACCTGTTATTACATTCCAAAGCTTCTTTAAGTTGCAGATGCAGCTACTTTAACTTTGGCAAAAGCTACAGTGGCTGCAATGATCTCTTGTGCACCTTCCCTAAAGTGAATATAGTCGCCTTCAATTACAAATAGCTGAAACCGGATACAGTTAGTTGCTTAAAAGAGTAGAACATAGTTAACATGTCAAAGTTTATTAGGTTCATATATATTACTTTAGGATGACAGATGACCTAACAAAGTCGTCAAGCTTTCCATAACTTTTCTTGTAATCGTGCCAATGTAGAGGTGAAAGCATTTTCCCAAGCCTGTTTGGCAGCTGAATAGATACAGGCAAAATGCATCATTAGCTAACAGCGAAAAATTAGAAAAGATTGTACTGGGATTCTAACTCACCATTGAACTAATCCTAATTCTACCATTTAGTGGAATTGTGTGAACGATGCAGCACTACAGCGACCCTTGGTCAAGAAGAGTAACTTCTGAGCTCTTTTCAACTAAAAGTTGAGTCTTTTTTTCAAAAGAGAGAAGCTACGGAAGTTAATGTAACATTAGCAGTGACAACTGTAGATTGCTCAAATGAATTTATTCTATTTACTAGTTTTTCAGGTATCTTGGCAGCATAAAACATATCTGAGCTGGTATAAGGCTACCATTGTAGAAATAGTTGATTTTACCTAATTCCGAGGCAGCAGCTTTCATGTATAAATTTGCCACATCTAACCTATAGTCCCTAATATCAAGCAATTCATCAAGCCATAATTTGTTCCAGTAACAAAATGAATTAAAGAGTTTGATAGAGTTCACACTGACCAACCACTCTTTGTGACCCTGGTTTCCTTCTTGCCTTAATCTCTTTACTACGGATTGAATATCAAGCTGATGATCATGGTCAGTAAAACAGCATGATTCAGTTTCTTCAACTAATAACAATTAAAAGTAAATAATAAAAGACTTAATAGCACTACTACATTCAAAAGCTTACAAGACCTGAAACATAGGTACATGCTTATAAAGATAAAGCATATTAAAACAAATGATCATGCAGACGGATCATAGTTGATCATTGTCGACTGTTACATGAGCTTATATTGTGCAGTGGATACAACAAATACTCAGTACACTCTTGGTATGGTAGAAACTGTAAATTCTTACTTCGAACGACATCTATCATCATCTCTTTTGGATAGGTCAAAAAGAAGGATCGTAAGGAAGATAACATAAAAGTATGGTAGAAACTACAAAATTGAATTATCACAAGAAACAGATATTAGTAGTATACCTGAATTAAAAAGAACATCATTCCAAAAAAATACAATTGATGCTTACATGGCTAAAAAGAGCTGGTACTTTAACATCAAATTGGGCCAACATAAGCACTGTTATTAAAGATTACGAAAGACATGATTCTTAAAAGTCACAATACTATTTTAGCTCATAAGGGTACAGATAGATTGTATCAAGCTCGTAGCTTACACCTATATTGGAGTACATCAAACAAAACTCCTTTCCAGATTACATAACGAAAATATTCTTAGATAGAACAAAATGCTTCTATTATTCTGATTTATATGTGATAGTTTAGATGAGTGTATATATGTACTAACCATCCTGAAGTTAGGAGAAGACTGGTTTTTGTCTCATCGGAACTGGTAGTGTATGAAGCCGTAATTTGTGTAAGATACAAAATAGAATTACCCTTAGCAAGAGTGAACAATTAAAATTTACAATGAAAGAAATTTAAAAATTTACAATAAAAAAAACTAAGTGATCGTGCGTAAGTCAAGTTGTCCTCCACATATATTACCTTTGATGGTGCTTTCCCCCAAACTAAACACTTTCCATTTGTTCTGCGGAACTCTTGCCTTTGCCGACATAACTCTTCAAATTTGATGACTAAAAAATTTCTTCCTGGCTCCGAGGTGTTGGTGGCACCGAGGAAGGTTTCGATGCAGCTCCTGTATGAACAATTGTGTCACTTTCTAATAAATTTCATACAACAAGCATCTAATTCCACAGATTACAAATTTAACTCCCAGTCCAAATCAAGTACAAATTTAACGACAATCACCAAAAGAATAAAATTTAACTACAATCATCAAATAGACATACATACCATAATTCAATTTAGGCAAGAATTCGAGAATCCCCTTTTTGATTTCTTTGTGAACATAGTAGCACTAGACAACAGCAATACACTTACTCAGCAACATCATTGCAGTAATAATAAGATCGTAACCAGAGAACTCAAACATACACACAACTGGCACATACACTGATTACCATACATACACACACACACATTGTTTACAAACACACACACGATTACAATAATTCGACACACATACCACAATCAGTCAACACACACACACACGCACACGTCTTACACACAAATCTGTATACACGCACACCCATTGTTGACATACATCCATATCAAGCTCGACCCACGCGGCCACACACACAATTTGACACACAGTGGCGAGCATAGGGAGAGGAAGGATATACCATGAGAGAGAGACCAGGGAGAGGTATTGAGCGAGAGTGAGAAATTTGAGCAGGGGTTAGGATTAATTTGAGCTAATTGAACAAAAGAGGGGTTAGGGTTCTTCGGGTTCTTCGACCGGGGGGGGGGGTGTTTGTTTGAGTCGATTTTTTTGTCTAGGGGTAGGGGTTGTATTATTTAGTTATATGTTTTTCATTTTTATTTTTTAAGTACAAAGTAGTACTGAGCGGGAGTTGATTTTTGGTTTAGGGGGAAGTATTTTGTTAAGGGGGAAACGCGTTTTTATTTTTTTAAAAGTAAACTCCAGACATCGTTTTTACGATGAAGTGATGTATTTATTAATATTAGACTTCGGTTTAGTTTTTACTGATGTTATAGAGACTTTTAACATTAGTGGCTTTTCTAACCGATGTCTAATGTGTGATGTCTATTCCTCTTTTTCTAGTAGTGGACTTTGACTGTTGCAAATCCTGAGGCAGAGATTGCCTACTACATGGACCCTCTAAAACGTCGAATTGCAAATGAGGAATGGGTGGATGTTGTGGACAAGTAAGTTCAACTTCTAAAGTTTGTGTATTGACTCCTGAACCTTAATAGACCATATCTTTCTGTGCTTTTATTTTTTGTTGATAAATATTATTTTTGTTACAGCGCCATTAAAATGTACAAGGAAGATCTAAACAACGTTACAAAGAAGAAAATATTATGGGAGAACATGGCGGTATTAATTCGTCATATTTTATTTATGTCATCGAAGGAGATTGTATTTAAATTTTTATTTGGTACTTCAGGGAATTCCACTGCAGACAGGGAGCAAGGACTGTGGCATGTTCGTGATGAGGTACATGAAGGAAATCGTTGAGGACAAAGAGCTTCAATTTGCTGCTAAGGTGAGAATTTCATTTTTTTGGGTTTTCTGATCAACTTTAGAGATACTTGATTCTTTAGGATACTAGTAAAAATATGCGACTTACAAAAACCTTTGTGGTTATTTTTTAGTGGATGCGCAGGTCGAACTTGGTTTATACTAATGAGGACATTAACAAGATCAGGATTGACATTGCGAAATATTTTATGAAACGCCATGCCTGTTAGGTTCTACAATCGATTTCTTTCTTTTGTTATGAACTAGTAGTGAAGTGGAAGCTTTTATGTATAGTTGGTGATGGTAAATTAAAATTGGAATGATGTATTTGGTGTCTGGTGAAATCTATTTGCTTGTTTTGTGTTTTTGGTGGATTGATCGGTCGTTAATTTGGTATATATTTTGTGGTTTTCTTTTGTGTTTGGTATCGTTTTGTTTTATAATGTATTTGGTCATTTGGTATGTCACGTGGTTTGTATAAAATGTGAATTTGATTTCCAAAAGTCTACACTTAAACAGATTACGGTGTTTTAAATCAAAAATACCCACTGTACGAACATAATTGGGACAACGGTATAGCATTGTTATAACTGTTTTTGGAAGTAGATAAACAAATGTGTAAAACTTGTAAACCATTGTGTCTACAATATTTCCATAACAAGAGGAATTATATGGCGTTGTCTGAAAACTTAAACTACAATATGAGTTACACTTAAAATGTTGTCTAAAGAGTTATGGGATAACGGTGAACAACAATTCAATATTAAAACACAATGGTTAATGCTTTAAACAAACGGTTGTCTAACACAAAAACGACTACATGTGTGTTTGTTTACACCGTTGTCTAGCACCGACTAAGATGACAGTGTTTCTATAAAACTGTTATGGTTTGCTTTTCACACAACGGAAGTTTATAGTAACTATTGTTTGAATATCTACTCTGGCAAAATTGAAAACTCTTGCATAACATCTATTACATGTTGTCTGTTAGTTAGAAAACCATTGCATTATGGTGTTTCCAGTAACGGTTCTTATTAAACAACTGTTGTGTTACGTAAATTTTAACAACTATTTAAAATTGTTGCGTTACCTTCTTCTATACATCGGGTAGAAAGCTGTTGTCTGATTTTAAACAGACAACTTCCGGATAGACAACGAAAAAAAAGGCACTCAGACAACGGTGAAAAACTGTTGTTGGATTGAGTTTTTCTTGTAGTGATGTGTCTTGTTTTTGTGGTTGAATGAGAAAGGATGCTAAGTACAAGTTAATCTCTAATGGTTCTAGTTTGTAATGTAACTAGATTGCCTACTAGATATTTATCACTTGCACATGCATGTATCTTGCTTCCTCTGCTTGTTTCTTTGTCCGTTTATCACTCAATTCATTGATCGTTCGTAGGAATAACTCATTCGTTTCTATTTAGGGTTTTACCGGAAACCGTCTTAATATTTATACTACCATTCTCCATCATTCTTAATAATTCTCGAATCCATTTTCCTTAAATCCCTTCAATAATTCCTTAAGTCTTTCAGTGTCCAGGGAAATCTCGGGGAAAATAAAAGTGCTATTTTTCAGAATCCGACAGCTTTAACATACATTCCTTTTCCCCCTGGATCACTAATACGAACTCAGAATTTCGTTCCGGGTACTTCTATATAGCATCGTCTAATAATATTCCTAAATCCACCAAAATCACTATTCATCCATTTTTCTTTACTTATTCTCTTAGGGTTGTACAATTGTCCCCGATATCTTTCGATCGTTCCTTAACCTTTTTACGGACCCACTGGACCAATAACAGATATCGATTTGGATGACATAAGAATAATTTTCTCCTTTAGAATTATCAAATCTCAATTCCCTAGGAGATAGATAATTCTTATCTAAAGTTTCAACCAATAGTATTCTTCATGGCATATAAACATTTGAATCCAAATCTATTCCTTTCATTCATTATCTCAATCGTTACCTCGTAGTCGTAATCACTATTCACCATTACCTCAGTACATAATAAAAAGTTTTAATTATATCCAAAATTTGGGGTTCTTACACACACCCTCAAGGTGGATAGACTCTGACTGAACAAAATTTGTTTGATCTTCAAGAAAATCAATCAAAGTCATTCCTCCCATATCATATGGTATCTCACTTGCAGTTTCAGCCATCATAGAAGACCTTTCAGCATTAGCCATCACAGTTCCTGTGTCATCCAACCTCTGACTAGATGGTTCTTGTGTTGTAGTGACTGTGATCTGATTTATTCTACTATTCACCACTGGTGCAATAGTATCTCCTGTTGACTGCATTCCACTATCTACTACCTCCTTTTGTTCACCTTGTGCTGGAGCATCTTTAACAATGACATCCTTATGAAGTAGAAATGTATGAAGTGATTGAAGTGCACCATGCTTAGTAAGTCCAAATGACTTGTGTAATTCCTTTCTGACTGATACATAGAAAGGCATCTTCATTAAATCAAGTCTTTGATGTAAAAGTCCATATTCTTCAGAAAATGAAAGTTTTGGTACTGTTTCAACCATAAAGTCTAGAACAGGCCTGGAAAGCTTAACTTTTACAGATATAACCTTCATAGCCAGTCTGTATGCCAATGTAGTTTCCCATGAAGAATCAATATCAACGCCTCTCTTGTCAAATTCTGACTTGGATACTGCTTTAGTTATTGGGACCTGCAAGTTGTTAGTTGGACTAGACTCTGTGTGTGAAGGTGACAAATGAATCTCTCTTTGTTCTCCTAATATAGTGAGCAACAGATTTATCTTGAAGAGTAATCTTGGGATCCTTTTTCAATAGACATAGTATTTTGAGAGACAGTATCCAGTAACTTTTTTCCCTTTTTAAGAACTATAGTCTTTTGGAAAACTGCAGCCTGGCTGTGACTAGGTTCTTCACCTCTTTGTCCTACCTTAGAAAGTTGAATTTCAGCCTTCAATTCTGCTCTCTCAGCAAGAGATATATTATCATCATCTTCACTAGAACTACTAGAACTACTAGAAACAACAAATCTTCTCTTCTTTACAACTGATGTCTTTTGAGAAACACCAGAGGTTGGTTTCTTTGAAACAATAGGTTGTGGATCAAAAGTTGGTTCTAGAATTGTTTCAGAGACTGTAATGTGTTGAGTTACTTTGGTAAACACAGGGGGTCCTCCACTAATTGAGGTTCCTGAGTTATTTCACCACAAAAAGAAGAAGAATTATAGATAGTAGGAAGATGAGTTGTAAGGAGTACCTGAACATGATGTGGATAGTACATTGCAGGTATCTCATCTAGATTCTTTTCACTGTCCTTCTTTGCAATGTCAGAGAAAATTCTCTTTGTTGTTCATAAGAAGAAACAAAGTGTTCTCTACCAAATCTAGCTTCAACATCAGGAATAAAATGGTGGTTAATAAACAATTGCATAAATCTGTGATAATAAACCATTTTCCTACCTTGATCTCTTGACCCAAGTTTGATACTCATCTGACTCAAGATAATTTGACCTATGTCAATTACTCTGTTATAAAGCAAACTATATCCAATGTGTGAAGTAACAACAATAATTTGTTCAAATGAGCTACATTTGCAAGTAAAACATTTAGCAATTTGATCAAAGAAGAAAGACCATTCCTTTCTGAGAATGGATCTATTTAACTGGCTCATGTTATCTAGAGGTCCACTATAACCTAACTCAGACAACATAGTTCTAACATTATCATCAGACGGTACATTCTCTTAATTCACATTAACTGGTAAGTGAATTACTGAATTAACAACAGATTCAGTAATATCAAAAGAATCTTATCCTAAGTGAAGAACAATCTTACCTGATTGACTCTGTGTAGAATAAATTACCTCAGCATTCTCCCAAGCTTGTGAAACAACAACTTGATTAATTTGTGGAGATGCTGTGAAGGCATAACTCAATGGTCCAATCGCCATAAGGTCCATAATTGGGTGAAAATCAATTGACACCCCTTTCTTGTTGGTGATTGCTGCAACATGGTTGTTCGTCATGAAATCGAAGTCACCAAACTTGAAAGCTACTGATTTGGGTAGTTTTCTTTGAGCAGCCATCAATTTTGATCTGAAAAGAACTTAAGAAATCTTTGAAATTGATTAGTGATTTTGAAAACTTGAGAGTGTTTTTGCTCTTAGAAAATATGAAACCAAAGAGAGAAATAAACAATTAGAGTTTCAAAACAAGTATATTTCAAAAATCCTTCAGACCCACTAACCCACATTCATACGTAGGTCGACAGGTGTCAGTCCCTGAAAAATGCAATTATCCATAATTTTTGGAAATAAAATCCAAAACTGATTTTTAAATGCATAAAATCAGGATAAAGTGATGAAATTCAATACTGATCCTGATGTGATTTTCTCATCATGATAACCATGAATCCTGATATGATTTTCATTTATTTCCACATGAGCTTCGTCTTGATTTTTAGAAATCAATAATGGAGTATCATTTTTGAGATATTTTCCTGAAAAATAAACACCAAATAATCCAAGCAATATGTATTAATTAGAAAAACTAATTAATCTCGGGAATATGAGAAGTCTTACCATGCGCAATAATGACAATTCAGCTTTGAAACTCTTCAAGCGACTGTCCATCTTCTCACAACTCTCTATATAATACCCGATGTTACATGCTTCTTTCTCCATTTTAAAACCACATCATCTTTCAAACACAATGGCCTTTAACCTAAATATACACATGAACCCTAACTTTAGGTTCATTTCTTCTAAGGAGTTCTATGCTCTTGATGATTAGGAGCAAATGGACTATCTCTTAGAAGAGATGACTTTTCTCATCGAGTTAGATATGGTTGGTATTAACTAAAATGATGTCCAAAACCCTCCTCTAGAACATCTACCAGTTGAACAAAATCTCCCTCTAATCTCTTCACACCATGAGGATGAAGAATTTGGCGAAGAGTCTGGGGTTGATCTTGATGGAGATACTATTCATTTATCCATCAATCTTCAATAAACATGGGATTGTGCCAGCTGCTCTCATTCAAGTCATCCAGAGAAGAAATCCAAGAGCAGATGGGACTGTTCAAATCCCCCAAATGGATTTTGGCATGCTCCTTGTCCTCAAGTTGAAGATAAATGGAAGAGACAAGTGCCAGTAGCCACAAAATTAGACAAGAAAAATGTTAACATTAGAAATTAAATCCATGTATGTAAATTCTTTTGATTAATGAAAATACAAGTTTCCTTATTATATACTTGTCTATTGTTTGTTTATTAGTAAGATCTGAATAGATTATAAATTATCAGTATGCATGTGTTAAAACTTGCTAGTATAGACTTAACAAAACTCAGAATTAGACCACTGAATAAAATGAACTTCAGGATTTGAAACACTAAGTCGCAGACTAAATATTTTCAAAATCCTGATACTGACGCAAAAATCTTGATGACGTCAGCATCCTGATAGTAATCCTGATCCTGATGAATATTAACAAGTCTATCATACTATAATTTATCAAAGTAAGATGTTACAGCTTAAGCATTTAACTATTAAATATAGATCCTGACAAGATATCAAGTCTTTAAGCTGAAACAACATAACTTGCTACTTATGCAGATGTTAAAAGAACTAGAACTTTAACATTCCTAACTCACTTACCAACCTAATGAAAGTGTTCTCATCAAGTTGTTTTGTAAGAATATCTGCAAGCTGTTTGTCAGTAGGAACAAAATGAAGTTCCACAGTACCATTCTCAATATGTTCTCTGATAAAATGATACCTGACATCAATGTGCTTAGTCCTTGAATGTTGAACTGGATTTTCTGCAATTTTGATAGCACTAGTATTATACAAAACATAGGAATATTACAAAGTGTTATACCATAATCCATCAACTGATTTCTTATCCAAAGGAGCTGTGCACAACAACTGCTTGCTGCTATATACTCAGCTTCTATAGTTGAGTTTGAAACTGATTGCTGCTTCTTGCTTGCCCAAGAAATCAATCTGTTTCCCAAGAATTGACATGTACCTGTAGTGCTTTTCCTGTCTATTTTACACCCTGCATAATCAGAGTCTGAATAGCCAATTAGGGAGAAATTAGATTCTCTAGGATACCACAAACCAAGGTTTGGAGTTCCCTTGAGATATCTAAAAATTCTCTTCACAGCAATTAAATGAGATTCCATAGGATCACTTTGGAATCTAGCACATAAATAGGTAGAAAACATTATATCTGGTCTACTTGCCGTTAAATACAATAATGAGCCTATCATGCCTCTATAACTAGTGTTATCAACACTCTTACCCTTAGGATCAGAGTAGTTTATTGGCTGTTGCCATGGGTGTTTTTGCAATTGAACAATCTTGAAAGTCAAACCTTTTTAAAAGATCTTTGATGTACTTAGACTGATTAATGAAAATACTAGTCTCAGTCTGTTTGACCTGCAAGCCTAAAAAGTTATTTAACTCACCCATCATGCTCATCTAATACTTGGACTGCATAAGCTTTCTAAACTTAGCACATAACTTTTCATTAGTTGAACCAAATATGATGTCATCGACACATAAACTTGAACTAAAAGCAATTCACCTTTAATCTTTCTAAAGAATAGAGTTTTGTCAATTGTACCTCTTGTGAAGCCATTTTCAAGAAGAAATTTAGACAAAGTCTCATACCATGCTCTTGGTGCCTGCTTTAGTCCGTAGAGTGCCTTGTCAAGTTTGTAGACATGATTTGAAAACTTTGGATCAACAAAACCAGGTGGTTACTCCACATATACTTCCTCATCAAGTTTGCCATTTAGAAAAGCACTCTTTACATCCATCTGGTATACTTTGAACTTTGAATGAGCTGCAAATGCAAGAAACATTCTGATTTCTTCCAATCTTGCTACTAGGGCAAAGGTTTCATCATAGTCAATTCCTTCTTCCTGTGAGTATCCCTTGGCCACCAACCTTGTTTTGTTTCTTACAATCATACCAGATTCATCTAGCTAGTTTCTGAAAATCCATTTTGCACCAACAATAGATCTATTTTTAGGTCTTGGTACTAATTTCCAGACTTTGTTTCTTTCAAACCCATTTAGTTCTTCCTGCATTGCAATTACCCAATCGGGATCCTATAAGGCTTCTTCAACCTTGTTAGGTTCATTCTTTGAGAGAAAACAACTATACAAACATTCATTTTGAACTGATCTTCTAGTTCGAACACCACTATTTGGATCACCAATAATCAAATCTTCAGTATGATCCCTTGTCCATTTTCTAACAGGTGGTAGATTGCTCCTGCTAGACTCTCCCTCTAGTTAGTGGTATATCTTGTAGAAGAACTTTATCTGCCTTCGAAAGCTCCCCCTTGATCAGTAGAATCAGTAGAATCCATACTGCTGCCAGTACCTGAACCATCTTCACTAGTCCCTGAATTGTCAGTTCCTGATGGAGTAGACTCTGAATGGTTGGTCTGCTCCCGACTGGTACTGTGTTCCCCTTGACTGATTTGCTCCCTCTCAACAGTAGCATTTTTTTGAGGAGCAACCGAGATTTCTGCTGGAGAACCTTCATCATCACTGGAGAGAATCTCAGAATCCTTAAAATTTTCAAATTCCAACTTGTCATGACTTTCATCAGTTTGCAAAATTCCAAATTTCTTGTCATCAAATGCAACATGAATTGATTGCTTAACAATGTGAGTTCTGAGATTGTAAAATTTAAAGGCCTTTGATGCAGAATATCCTAGAAAGATTGCTTCATCCAATTTGGCTTCAAATTTTCCAAGTTGTTCTGGATGAACTTTCAGGACATAGCATTTGCATCCAAATATGTGAAAATATTTCACACTTGGCTTCTTTCCTTTGATCATCTCATAGGGAGTCTTTCTATGATTCACCAAGGTGCAATTTTGAATGAAACATGCAGTGTTGATAGCTTCTGCCCAGAAATAGGTTGGAAGCTTTGCTTCTGCAAGCATGGTTCTAGCTGCCTCTATGAGAGTTCTGTTCTTTCTTTCTAATACACCATTCTGCTGGGGTGTTCCAGGTGCAGAAAACTGTTGAGTGATTCCATTGTCTGCACAATACTCCTCCATTGTAGAATTCTTGAATTCTGTACCATTGTCACTCCTAAGTACTTTGACTTTGTACTCAGAGCTATTCTGAATATTATTGACAAGTTCAATGATTTGCTGAGGAGCTTCATCTTTTTTATGTAGAAAGAATACCCATGTGAACCTTCTGTTATCATCCACTATAACTAGAGCATATTTTTTTCTTGCTGATAGACATAATCTTTACTGGACCAAATAAATCAAGATGCAGCATGTCAAATGGTTCAGTAATTGAATTTTTTGTCTTGCTCTTGAAAGTGGTTCTTCTTTGTTTTCCAAGCTGACAAGCATCACAAAGTCCATCTTGCACATAATTTGCCTGAGGTAGGCCTCTCACCAGATTGTGCTTAACAAGTTGATTAAGATTCTTGAAGTTGAGATGTGAGAGCTTCTTGTGCCAATTCCAGCTTTCTTCATTTGATACCTTGCTATAAAGACATCTGACAATTCCTTTAGATGTATCACTTAAGCTGGCTTCATAAATGTTATCATGTCTCTGACCAGTTAGAACAATGTCTCCATTCTTCATATTCAAGATTTTGCATCCTTCTCTGTCAAAGATTGATTGGTAACCTTTATCACCTAGTTGACTTATGCTTAAAAGTGTGTATTTCAAGCCTTCAACTAGTGCTACATTTTCTATGATGACATTCCCTAAAACAATTGAGCCATATCCCAGAGTTTCTCCTTTGTTGCCATCTGCAAAAGATATTACTGGGCCATCTTTCCTCTCAAACTTTGTAAGCATGGACTTTTTTCCAGTCATATGTCTAGAGCATCCACTATCCAAGATAATTGAATGCATCCTTCCTGTGCCCTGCAAACAAAAAGTGACTAGTTAGAAATTTTTGGGACCCAACTTTGATTGGATCCTTTCTTACTAGATTTAGAAACAACAGGCTTTGAAGATTTTGTTTTTGATTTACCTGTTGCAGAGTCAACCTTAGACTCTGATTTCAAAAACTGTTTGTGTTATTCCCAGATTACACACTTGTATAATTGTAGAAGGGGGGTTGAATACAATTCTTGATATTTATAAATTTCTGATAAGAACTCCAGAAATTTATGCAGAGATAATTGCAATGTAAGATTTAAACACAAACACATATAAAATCAGGTGGTTAATATGCACCACCTGAAGCTTTTATTTGAAGAAAACTCTGTGATACGAAATGTACACAGCTGCCGTTTTACAACTCTTTGCTTCTAAGGATATTCAAGAAACCCTAAGCAAATATGTCTATTTTCTTAACCTACAAAGAGTTGCTACACTTGGTTATATATCCCAAGTTTTACAAGTACTACTGGAATAAGATAATACTAATCTAATTCTAGTTGACTTGCTACTACACTCCAAATACACATGTAGCCGAAAGGTTGTCCTTGTGTTTAGACATGTCTCCTGCACCTTTCTTGTATTCATAGTGTAAATAGAATGCTTCTTTCTTCTGTGTTTCCAAAGTATGGCTGCCATACTGCTTTTTGTATCTACTATTAACTCATGTGATCTGTCAGTCAAACATGTCCTTATCAACTGCTAATCCCCAGCTAATCATAGAAGACAGTGTCAATGATTATCCGTTGATGTTGTACACTGACATCCGTTGATGATGTATTTAGCGGTATCCGTTGATATTGGGACTTGAGCTGTATCCGTTGATAGAGTGGATTTGAGTTGTATTCGTTGATAGAGTTTTGTCTTCATCTGTTGATACACTTTCACTTAGACAGAATTACATAGCATAGCTTATTTACAATTGGCTACCCTATTCTGCCTATCCGTTGATAGTCAACATGACTGTGGATAAAAACACTATCAACTGATAACATAGAGATACTTGCAGTATGCTACAAAACCTCATCCGTTGATGAGCTACCTGTCAACGGATAGAGTTATAAATCCTCATCCGTTGACAGCTACAAAACCTTATACAATTTGATTAATTGTGAAGTTATCATCAAGTACAACATATTCCTAACAATCTCCCCCAATTTATACTTGATGGCAATAAAGCATAAATTCAGGACCTTGATGATAACAAAACATTCCTAAAGATATATAAAGAACAATGCATAAATTGTATTAAGCTACAAAAATTAAAAACGGAAAGTTTGAGAAATTTACAGAGAAGTGCTCCTCTAGACTGAGCAGATTTAAGACTGTTTCTTTCCTCTTGTTGGCATCACCCTTGATTTTCCTTCTTTGGCAGAGTTGGACTCAATCTGTATTTGGAGTTGCCTATAGAAGGCATCTTCTTCATCTACCTTTGGATTTAGCTTTTGTTGTAGCCATCTCAGGTATTGAGAACTAGCCTTTGGTAGTTGGTCTTCTAACCTGAAGAATCTCCTGTTACCATCTTCATCCCTGAATTCCATCATCCAGAAGGGTTGAAGGTGGATTTTCTGTCCATTGTATGGGATCTTCATTTTCCTTGGTAGACTTGATGGTGAGTTCCATTCCCTCCTTATTTGTTCTATTCTGTCTAGTATCTCCCCTTTTGCTATCTTGGAGAACCCTGTGTATCTCTTGATTGTAGAGAACACTTTGGTTAAGGTATGATAATTTTCTCCAAGAACCCTTTGTAGTGGCCATGTCCTTTCCATTCCTCCCTTGTATACAAAGACCAATCTTTCAGGCAAATGTCTATATTTGTCAATTCCTCTTACTTCTGACAATTCATCCAGATAAAGATTCATGCCAGAGTATTCTTCAATATCTGCCTGATAGATAAAATCATCGTTGTTTTCCAAGATTGGCTGCCTGACAATAGCAGGTACCCTAGCAACTTGAATTGGTTCCTTTGAAGGTTGCTTCCTTGGTTTCCTTTTCTTCTGTATAGGCTTCTGTTGAGGCTTCAGCAAGAATGAAGGAACCTCAATGGAGTCAAGATTCATTGGTTCCTCTTTAGGTACTATAGGCTCACCATGGAAATTCACATCTGGGTTGAATACTTTTACATCAATAGGTTGTGATGAACCAACTGTCTCCTTGTTTTCAATTTCTGGAGAGACAGGCCTCCTTGCCTTTGATTTTATTCTCTTAGATTTGGATTTGGGGACTGATTTCCCTTTCTTTTTGAATTTGGGGACTTCCTCAGGTTCCCTCAATTCATCCTCTACCTCATCCAATAACTCTTGAGCCAGCCTTGCTTGCTTCTCATCTGAGTTTTCATATTGATATTCAGTGCTTGGTTGTGATTCTCTTAGCAGCCTTGAAGTCTCTTCTCTCTTGGCTTCAACAAATCTAGGATGGCTGTTGGATATGTTTAGAACTTTTCCATTTCCTATGATTACAGCCATCCATTCTCTTACACAACTGTTAGTCTTCTCCTTGAATTCCTTGATTTGCTTACCCATCAGCTTCCCTTCATCATCCTTGGGAAATGGAAAGTCCAGTTGTAACTTGTTCTTCCCATTTGCTTTTGGTGGTGAGTAGGGTCTAGTTTTGATGTAGGGTTCAAATTCTTTAACATAAGAAGGCTCAGCATCATAGAATGTAGGAGCCACAATTGCTGGAGTGAGCACCTTCAGAATTGTTGGAGCTGAGGTTTGGCTAGAGAACAGAGTTGATGTAATAGATTGATTGATCAATCTTTCTGTTCTCATTATCCTTTCATAGTTTTCCTCTTTCATCTTTTGTAGAGCTTCAATTTTGGCTAGCTTTTCCTCTTCTGTCAAGTTTGAAAAATCAAACTCTTCAGATAGAGCTACTTGTTCAGGTTTGGAATTGCTGGGGGAGGCTGGGACAATGAAGTCCTGTGGATTGACCACTATGATAGGCTGCTGCTCCCCCTCACTTGCTGCTTCCCTTCTTTCAGAAATTAAGATTTGACTTGTAGTTGCCACAGCCTCTTCCACTTTCTCCCCCTTTTTGTTAGCATCAAGGGTTTGACTAGAAGTTGGGGCTGCAACTAACTTTTCTAGCAGTTGGGTTTGCAGTTTCTGATGTTGAAGAAATTGCTCCATCTGGGATTCCATCTTTTCCACTCTTGAGTTGAGTAGTTGCACAGACTTAGCCAGGTTGTCTTCTTTGATGAACCTTTGTTGCAACACCCTCTGAGTGGCTGTAGGAGCTAGTTGCTCTAGCTTGGAATCCACAGAGATCTTCACATCCTTGATTTCTTGTTTGACCTCCTGTAAGTTGGATCTCTGAATCACCATTTGCATCTTTTGTAACTTTAGGGAGTCAACTGCCTGTTGAAGAACAACCTTTCTCTGTGGATCTGCTTCTGGGTGCTCAGCCAGGGTAGATTTATATTGCCTTATGATTTCCATATCAAGTTGATGATAGGTGTAGTTGTGAGCAAATGTAAAATCATGAATACTGCTACCACCTTCATCTTCAGGGCTCTGGCTGTCTTCATCTTCAGAATCTTCAAATTCTTCACTCTCAGCAGTGGTTGGCAGAGCTGCTATAGATTCCTTAGCTCTAAGTAGAGACTTTGAGGGGTGCACTAGGTGCATTGCCTCCTCTGCTTCCACATTGCCCTGTTGTGCCAGAATTTGATAGGCAGGAACAGGGTGAGTAAAGGTTTCAGCATCCAAAGAAATGGAGTCAATCATGGACTGATATTCTCTTTGATATTCCATTTCCTTGGCTGCATTCTCAACCTCCATTGACTCACTAGCAATGGCTGCTTCTTCCATCCTTATTTCTCTTGTAGTCCCTTCTCTCCCCTCATCTCTCTTTTCTTGCATCAAGGGCTCCCCTTGGCTCACACCTCTCACTCCCTCACCTTCACCTACTAAGGTGGAACTCTCAAACTCTCCTTTTGCCTGACCGGAAGAAATGGCCAGCCTCTCATTATTTACCTCTCCTTTTGCCTGCTCACAAGGCAGCCTCTCACTCCCTTCCCTCAATCCTAAGAGTGTTTCAACTACTGAGAACTCCTCCACACTTGACACAGGAATGTCAGATATAGCAGTGGTAGAGTGAGTTATCAACGGATAAGGAATATCCGTTGATGGAGTAGTTATAACTGTCAACGGATGGCTAGATAGAGGCGCATCCGTTGATGGAGAAACACTTGTCAACGGATGAAGGATATCCGTTGAGGAAGGAATAATTTTATCCGTTGAAGAGAAAACCAACACTGAATCTGTGGAGATTGATTTTAAGTTTGAGGCCACAGTCTGTGTTGAGAATTCTGGAAGGGAAGATTGATGGTCCAACAAATCATCTAAAAGATGATGACCACCAATTACAGAGTGGGGCTTCTCCAAGAATCTTAAAGATGGAGAATTAGGAATTGATGTAGATATCATATCCACATCCAGAGATGGAGTTGGTGATGGTGGATTGTAATGTGTGTCGATTTGAAGATTAAGATCAAGGGGCTGTGACTCCACATTTATTGAAGCCACATCAAACTGAGTTTGAGAAGGTACAGTTTTCTGTACAGTGTGTGCACCCTGTGATTCCCCTATGGTTTTAGATTTCACTCTTCTTCCATAGGTTTTTGAGAATGGGCTATATGTGTCTCTAACCCTCTTGTGCAGTGTTCCTTGTGGGGAACTTGATTCAGTAGTCACACTCTGTTGAGAGAGTGTAACTGGAATTTGGCTTGAAGTTACATTAGCAGTCTTTTGAGAGACTGAAATGGTGGTTGCAGTCATCTCTCCTTCCTTATCCTTAGGGCTTCTTTGATGTTCACCCTGTCCCTCACCACTCACTACCACCTTCACACTCCCCTCAAGAGTTTTGGTAGGTTTTACAACAGGTGTCTTTTGAGAGACACTTGAGGTTTGCTTTTTAGACTGTGATTTTGGAACTCTGGATTTGGTCCCTTTGGTAGGAGCCTGTTTGGTCACAACTACAGACTCCATTATGACACTAGAAGGCAAAGAAATTTGGGGGTTGGAGATAGGGGTTTCAGAGTTAGAGATAGTTACCTGAACAATTGGTAGATATACCAATTGTACTCCTGCATTGAGGTTCATTCGAATCAGGTCACTTAATACTCTCTTCTCCTGAACAAAACATTGGAACTTGCTATCCGGGTTAGCAATCGATAGCTTATTCTCAGATACATGTAGTGCTAAGAGCATTAAAAATCTAGCAAAGTAGATATTCTTGCTCCTAGTTTCCTTTTTACCCAACTTTGCAGCTATCTCATACATAACTAATGTGCCAAAATTATAGAATTTATCATTTAAAAGCATACACATCATTGTTAGCATGGACTGGGTAACAGCATCAAAATTACTAATTTTTCCTGAAAAAGTTTTAATGAAGGCATCACAGAAATAGCTCCATTCTTTAACCATTCCTTTCCTAACAATTTTCCCTAAGTTTTCAGTACTAAGGGCATAATTAATAGAATTAAGCATGGCAACAATTTCAGCATCAGTAGGTACTTTCAGACAGTTATTCTCAGGCAATTTTAAACAAGCAGTTATTACATCAGAATTAACCACATAGTTTTTACCCTTTAAAGAAAAAGCAATTGTACCGTCTGTGCCATTGTACTCAGCAGATGTCCACATTTCTTCAATTACCTCGTGGATTAAGGGAGTGGTGGCCGTCATAGCATATGACAGTTTGCATTTCTTCACGAAACTCATCAAAGTGTGGTAAGCTTCTGGAGCATTCACTGTGTCAACAAAGGCTGTGAAATTGTTCTTCTCATAGGTAAACCCAGTGGAGGACATCATCTTAACAATAGGCGCCATTGAAGTGATTGAACTTTGGTTACAGAGAGTTTTAGGGAAGAAGATGCAGTTAACTTTTGATATGCTTGAAAATGAATAAAAGTGAGATGTGAGAGTACAAGTCCGCCTTTTATATTTTTCAAGAATTAAAAATGAAATAATTAAAAGTAATTACTCCATTGGTCAAAAGTAACTGTCAGATAATAAATAAAAAGAGAATTAGTACAGCCATGATTAGATATACACGGTTACCAACGGTTATAAAAAAAATGTATATCAACGGATATAGAATGAACGGTTGAGATACAGTTTATCCGTTGATGACGTGGATAGCCTATTACCCGTTGACATGCAAAAATCTAGTAATGTGTTTATACTATCAACGGATAAAAGGATATCCGTTGATAAGCTAATTTTGCCTTAGACAAAATTTCTGCAGAAAATTTTTCTGAAAGTTTTAACTTTCAAGTAAATCAAAACACATTTCTAGCTTCAATTCATTGAAATCAAATATCACTAGGAATATGACAAGTTAAGCATACCTAGCTCACCTACCAATCTTGTGAATGTGGATTCATCAAGAGGCTTGGTGAAGATATCTGCAAGCTGCATTTCACTTGGCACAAACTGCATTTCTACTGTACCATTCATCACATGTTCTCTAATGAAGTGGTATTTGATGTCAATGTGCTTGGTTCTCGAATGTTGCACTGGATTCCCTGTGATGGCAATAGCACTTGTGTTGTCACAGAAAATTGGAATCTTCTCAACTTTTAGACCATAGTCAATGAGTTGGTTTCTCATCCATAGAATCTGTGCACAACAGCTTTCAGCAGCAATGTACTCAGCTTCAGCTGTAGAAGTGGAGACTGAGTTTTGTTTCTTACTGAACCATGAGACAAGCCTGTTTCCTAGAAATTGACAGGAACCTGTAGTACTTTTCCTATCAACTCTGCAACCTTCATAATCTGCATCTGAATAGCCAGTTAGATCAAAACCAGATTCTCTTGGGTACCAAATGCCAAGGTTTGGTGTTCCCTTGAGATACCTGAAAATTCTTTTAATAGCTATTAAGTGAGACTCTCTAGGGTCAGCTTGAAATCTAGCACAAAGACAAGTAGAAAACATTATATCAGGTCTACTAGCTGTTAGGTATAGAAGTGAACCTACCATGCCTCTATAGCTTGAGATGTCCACAGACTTTTCCTTAGTATTCAACTCAAGCTTAGTTGCAGTGGCCATAGGTGTTTTAGCAGATGTACAATCCATTAAGTCAAATTTCTTTAAGAGATCATAAATATATTTTGTTTGACTTATGAAAATGCCCTCATTAACTTGCTTTACTTGAAGGCCAAGAAAGTAAGTTAATTCACCCATCATGCTCATTTCATACCTACTTTGCATAAGTTTGGCAAACTTTTTGCAAAGCTTCTCATCTGTAGACCCAAAAATAATATCATCTACATAGATTTGAACAAGTATTGAAGAGCCATTAATATCCCTATGAAATAAGGTTTTATCTACTGTACCTCTAGTGAAGTGGTTCTCCAAAAGAAATTGAGATAAAGTGTCATACCAGGCTCTTGGTGCTTGCTTCAAACCATAAAGTGCTTTCATGAGAAGATATACATATTCTGGAAATTCTGGATCCTCAAAACCAGGAGGTTGATGGACATAGACCTCTTCTTCCAGTTCCCCATTTAGAAAGGCACTTTTTACATCCATCTGATAGACTTTGAAATTGGCATGTGCTGCATAGGCTAGAAAGATTCTTATTGCCTCAAGTCTTGCCACTGGAGCAAAAGTTTCATCAAAATCTATTCCTTCTTCTTGAGAATAGCCCTTTGCCACTAATCTAGCTTTATTCCTCACAATTAAGCCATTTTCATCTGTCTTATTCTTGAGAACCCATTTAGTACCTATGACACTTCTATCATCAGGTTTGGGCACAAGTTTCCATACTTTATTTCTTTCAAATTGGTTTAGCTCTTCTTGCATTGCTAACACCCAATCTGGATCTAGAAGGGCATCTTTCACTTTCTTAGGTTCCTCTTGAGACAGGAAGCTACTGTATAGACATTCTGCTTGAGTGGCCCTTCTAGTTTGGACTCTTGAATTTGATTCACCAATGATTAACTCAAATGGATGATTTCTAGTCCATTTTCTTGCAGGTGGAAGGTTTGATCTTGATGAGGTTGCTTCATTTCCATGATCAATGGATGCATCATTTTGCCTGTCGACGAATGCTTGAGAATATCTGTCAATGGATGCATCTCTAATAGTGTCAACGGATGTTGCAGAGTGACTGTCAACGGATGTTGTAGAATGACTGTCAACGAATGCTTCATTTTCAGTGTAAGCATCACTTCTAGTTGGTATAACAACTCTAGGTGGATCTCTGTGGTCATGATCTTCATTTTCCTCATCATCATCATAGTACATTCTTCCTTCACCTTCATTTTCAAATTCCAACTTTTCATGGTAACCTTCATCATTTAGGCCTAGAATCTTTTGATCATCAAACACAACATGTACAGATTCCATAACAATGTTGGTTCTTAGATTGTAGACCTTGTAGGCTTTCCCTGCTGCATATCCAACGAAAATAGCTTCATCTGCCTTTGCTTCAAATTTGCCCAAGTTATCTCCATGATTCCTTAGCACAAAACACTTACACCCAAAGACATGTAGGAAGGCTAAAGTTGGTTTCTTGTTGGTTAATAACTGATAGGGAGTCATTCCTCTAGCTTGATTGACCAAGGAAATATTCTGAGTAAGGCATGCAGTGTTGACAGCTTCAGCCCAGAAATATGTTGGTAACCTTGATTCACTTAACATTGTTCTAGCTGCTTCAATGAGAGTTCTGTTTTTCCTTTCAACAACCCCATTTTGCTGAGGTGTTCTGGCAGCAGAAAACTCATGGACAATTCCATTCTCTTCACAGAAAATCTTCATTGTGGAATTCTTGAATTCAGTACCATTGTCACTCCTGATTCTTTGTACTCTGTCTTCAGAACCATTGTTTAGCATTCTGAGATGATTGATGATGATTTCACTTGCACAATCCTTGGAGTACAGGAAGAAGGTCCATGTGAACTTAGAAAAATCATCTATAGTCACCAGACAGTATTTCTTCTTTGAAATAGACATGACATTTACTGGACCAAATAAATCCATATGCAGCAATTGAAGAGGCTTAACAATGGATGACTATGTCTTGCTTTTGAAGGATGATTTCTTTTGTTTCCCTAGTTGGCAGGCATCACACATCCCATCTTTGACAAACTCCAATTGAGGGATTCCTCTAGCAAGATCCTTTCTTACCAAATCATTCATAACTTTAAAATTCAAATGTGACAGCTTCTTATGCCATAGCCAACTCTCATCTTTACTTGCTTTGTTGAAGCGACAAGTAATGGATTCTGAGCATGCTGAATTGAATTCAGCTATGTAAACATTTCCTTTCCTAAAGCCTGTCAATACCACATTGTTGTCTTCCTTGGCAGAAACAACACAGGCTTCTTTTGTGAACTTTACTTCATAGTCTTTGTCACAAATCTGACTGATACTCAGCAAATTGTGCTTCAAACCTTCAACTAAAGCCACTTCTTCAATGATGACATTGTCTTTTGAAATCAGGCCATATCCCTTAGTATATCCTTTGCTGTCATCTCCAAAGGTAATTCTAGGGCCAGCTCCTTCCTTGAACTCTGTGAGCAGGGTTGAATCTCCTGTCATGTGCCTAGAGCATCCACTGTCTAGGTACCATAGATTCCTTCTGTTTCCCTGCACACATTTCAAAAACAAATCAAGTTGATTTTGGTACCCAAGCTTCCTTGGGTCCTTTCTTGTTAGCCTTTGACTTTGCACTCTTAGCATTCTTCAACTTAGGTGTAGATGCTTGAGTGATGGGGTTTGACAAATGCTCATTAGCATGAATATTGGATGCATGCATGTGTGGAAAATTGGCATACATATTATTCATGTTAGGTATGTTCCATAACATTCGTGGCACATTCATAGATTGAAAGTACGGATTAGACATATATGGCATGTTCACATATGGATTTGAAAAACTAGCATTTTGATACAAACCAGGCATAACAGGCATTGCAGGCATACATGGCATTGGTTGAGGTACATGAACAGGAGCCTTATTGACAATCTTGTAATTAGAAGATAGATGATTGACACTATTACAATTACTACAAGTTTTCCTAGGAGCAAACTTGTCAAGAGAGTAATTGTTTTTCTTGTTGATGCCTATCTTACCATTTCTGTTCTTTTTCTTTTTGCCCTCAATTTCTACCTTTTCATTGTCTGATTTACCAACAGCCTTTTTGTTGTGTAAATCACCTGTCTTAGCCTTCCCACTGGATTTGGTTTTGTTGCACTCACCACTAACAAAATTCTTGTTTACTGGACCATACTTGATATCCAGTTTCCTAAGTTCCTTCTTACTAACAGACCTTTTGTTAGTTGACGGATACCTCTCATCCGTTGACGGTTCATCTGTCAATGGATGATCACTATCCGTTGATTCACAAATAGTCTCTAGATCCTCAAGGCCAGGTTCTAGCTCCTTTTTCTTTTGAGTCCAGGTATCCTTCACAAATGATTCTATTCCCTGAACTTCTATTATGTTTTGAGAAATATTCCTACAACTTTGAAATTTAGCAATTATCCCTTGTTCTTTTTCAAGCTGGTCTTTTAAAATCAGTTCTCTTTTTAACACAGCTTCAAGTTCACTTTTAGCATTATTGCAATCAACTCTCATTTTCTCAAATTCTAGAAATTGAGTTTCTAGAGCAGCATTTCTATCACTTAACAACAGATTAGACTCTTTAATTCTATTGTTCTCTTTAGTAAGTGATTTAAGAGTAACACTTAAGTGATATAGTTCAGTAGACATATCATCTATAACACTATTGCATTCCTCTTTAGTGAGCTCAGAGAGATTAGTAGAAAATACCTGATTGCTAGCTGAACTTGCTTCCTGCTCTCCAGAATCAGCCATTAGAGCAAGGTTGACTAACTCAACATCATCATCAGAATGATTGTCATCAACAGCCCAGTCATACTCTTGGGTCAAGAATGCCTTTCCTTTCTGCCTGAGAAGATCAAAATATTTCTTCTTATAGTCAACAGCCTCAGTTGGCTTTCCCTTGTTCTCAGATCTAGGTTTCCTGCATTCACTTATCATATGACCAGAAATTCCACAATTGTAGCATTTAATTTTGGATTTATCCACATAGTTGCTTGTGGAAAAATCCTTGTTAAATGGCTTGGCCATCCCAGAGTTTCTCTTGAATTTCAGCTTAGAGAATCTCCTAGAGAGAAAAGCTAAGTGCTCATCTATCTCATCCAATTCATCCTGCTGAAGAGCATTCAATTCCTCAGACACCTTTTCCTTGCTCTTGCTTGATTCTGCTCTACCTTTACAAACCTCCCTGTTTGGTGTAGAACTAGCAATTTCTGTCCTTTCCTCCTTTTGCTCCAAATTGGCAACAAGTGCAACTGACCCACTTTTCTTTTGAGACTTCTCAATCTCTTCATCGTGCTCCATTTCCAGCTCATAGGTCTTTAAAGTTCCATAGAGCCTTTCAAGAGTAAATGTCTTGTACTCTTGAGTGTTTCTTAGAGAAACAGTCATTGGCTTCCATTCCTTGGGCAGTGATCTCAGAAATTTGAGATTAGAATCTTTAACTTGATAGATTCTTCCATACAGTTTTAAACCATTTAGTAGCTTTTGAAATCTACTAAATGTATCATTCAATGTTTCTCCACTCTTAAAGTGAAAATGTTCATACTGTTGGATTAGTAGTTGCATCTTGTTTTCCCTTACCTATTCTGTTCCTTCACACAGGGTTTGAACAATGTCCCATACTTCCTTGGTGGTAGTACAGTTAATAACATTGTCAACCATGTCTGTTTCTAGACCATTGAACAGAATATTCATGGCCTTTTTGTCTTTGTGGACTTCTGCAATATCTTCAAGACTCCACTCAGAAACAGGTTTAGGAATGAGAGTGTCAGGCACATCATCAGCCAGGCCAACTCTTGTTGCTGTCTTCATTGGAACGTGAGGACCCTTGTCAATGCAATCCACAAAACCCTCATCAATAGACGAGAGATGTAGACGCATTTTTACTTTCCAGTGAAAGTAATTTTCTCTATCAAGAACTGGAATCTTTACTCCATAATCCTTCTTAGACATGTTGAAAGTGTGTTGATCTTTAAACTTCAAATATGTTAGAAGCTTGCTTTGATACCAATTGTTATTCCCAGATTACACACTTGTATAATTGTAGAAGGGGGGTTGAATACAATTCTTGATATTTATAAATTTCTGATAAGAACTCCAGAAATTTATGCAGAGATAATTGCAATGTAAGATTTAAACACAAACACATATAAAATCAGGTGGTTAATATGCACCACCTGAAGCTTTTATTTGAAGAAAACTCTGTGATACAAAATGTACACAGCTGCCGTTTTACAACTCTTTGCTTCTAAGGATATTCAAGAAACCCTAAGCAAATATGTCTGTTTTCTTAACCTACAAAGAGTTGCTACACTTGGTTATATATCCCAAGTTTTACAAGTACTACTGGAATAAGATAATACTAATCTAATTCTAGTTGACTTGCTACTACACTCCAAATACACATGTAGCCGAAAGGTTGTCCTTGTGTTCAGACATGTCTCCTGCACCTTTCTTGTATTCATAGTGTAAATAGAATGCGTCTTTCTTCTGTGTTTCCAAAGTATGGCTGCCATACTGCTTTTTGTATCTACTATCAACTCATGTGAGCTGTCAATCAAACATGTCCTTATCAACTGCTAATCCCCAGCTAATCATAGAAGACAGTGTCAATGATTATCTGTTGATGTTGTACACTGACATCCGTTGATGATGTATTGAGCGGTATCCGTTGATATTGGGACTTGAGCTGTATCCATTGATAGAGTGGATTTAAGTTGTATCCGTTGATAGAGTTTTGTCTTCATCTGTTGATACACTTTCACTTAGACAGAATTACAGAGCATAGCTTATTTACAATTGGCTACCCTATTCTGCCTATCCGTTGATAGTCAACATGACTGTGGATAAAAACACTATCAACTGATAACATAGAGATACTTGCAGTATGCTACAAAACCTCATCCGTTGATGAGCTACCTGTCAACGGATAGAGTTATAAATCCTCATCCGTTGACAGCTACAAAACCTTATACAATTTGATTAATTGTGAAGTTATCATCAAGTACAACATATTCCTAACAGTTTGTGACTTGGAGTTTCAGATTTCAGAGAATAATTGTCATAATACAGTTCATGATATTCTTTACACATGTAAATGGAATGAAGTAAACTACCACAATGATAACAAGCTTTTTATGGTTGGTATTGAACTTTCTGAGTCTTGGGAAATCTTGACTCAGTTTTCCAAGAAGGTTTTTGATTGTAGTCCAGGGTCAAATGATTATGATTTCCACACTTATAGCATTTCTTCCTAGGTGCATCAGGAACATTCTTTTAATTATTCTCTTTGTTAA
The DNA here is from genome assembly GCA_036435485.1 of Saposhnikovia divaricata. Taxonomy (NCBI): domain Eukaryota; kingdom Viridiplantae; phylum Streptophyta; class Magnoliopsida; order Apiales; family Apiaceae; genus Saposhnikovia; species Saposhnikovia divaricata. The sequence continues at coordinate 68,559,245 of CM071598.1, forward strand.
TACCTTCTTTTCCATTGCTATTTCTTTTGATCTTGCTAAACTCTAAAATACCTTCTAGTCTTTGTTTCAGCTGAGACTTAGACAGAAAGCCTATGTTTACATTCTTAGGTTTTTCTAACACTCTCTCATCTGAACTATTGTTGTTAATTCTTTTGTGTACAACTGGGGTACCATTCGAATCAACAAACTTAACATGTTTGAGTTCAGAACCTTTCTGCTTACCTTCAGATTTAGATGTGCTAATTTCTTGTTTACTATTATCATTGACAATAGCTACATTATTTTCTTTCATAACCTTATCAAAACCTAAGCCATTAACTTTACCAAGAATTTGACTTTCAATGATTTCTTGAGTCTTTTTAACAGAATTGTTAATGGTTTTAATCATATCTATCTCTTCCTCTAGTTCTTTTCTGACATAGTCATAAGCCTCAAGAATAACACTATAATCATGCTTAGCTTTATCGGAACTTAACCTATAATGTTCCATTTGAATTAACTCAGATTCAAGAATATTATTTCTATAAACTAATTCATCATTCTTAATCTTAAGTTCATCTCTTTCACTAGCAAGAATTCTGAAATTAGTCACAAGATTCTTAAAATCAGCATGATTAGATCTAATATCATCAGAATCTAAGCTATCAAATGAATCAAGAGAGTGGAAGTGATACCTTAACAGAAGATGAAGAAGTTTTCTTTGGAGATCCAGGCTTGTCTGAAGCACTTGCCATCAAAGCAATGTTATCATAATCCAATTCATCTTCAGAATCACTGGAGTCTGCCCAATCCTTCTGTGTGACCATGAGTGCATTTCCTTTTCCTAAATTCCTAGGCTTCTTACACTCACTTGCAAAGTGTCGAAGCTTGCTGCAATTAAAGCACTTGATCTTGGCCTTATCAAGCTTGATAATTGTACTTTTGCCTTTGTCACTCTTCTTCTCCTCTTTCTTTTAAAAGATCCTTTGCTAAATCTTCTCCTATTGAATCTTCCTTTCCTGAAAGCTTTAGCAAACATAGCAAAGAGTTCCTGCATCTCTGATTCAGAATCACTATCATCAGAGTCTATATCTGCAGTCTCTGACTCAGAACTTTCTTTGCTCTTTTTCTTCCTTGAGTCTCTTTCTATAGATTCAGACTTTTCTTCTGGAAGCTTCTTTGATTCAGATTGAGCAGTGATGCAACAATTTTCATCTTTCCTTCACTCATACTCTTCTTCTGTTGCCTATCAAGTTCATAAGCCCTAAGTTTTCCATAGACTGCCTCTAATGATATTTCATCCAGATCATTAGCTTCTTCAATTACAGATATCTTCTCATTGTAGAAATCAGGCAAGGCTTTCATGAACTTAGTATTCATATCCTCCAAGTCATAATATTTGTCGTGCATGGCCATCTCATTGATGAGTTTAGTAAACCTATCAAAGGTATCAGTTTGTGACTCACTAGACTTGGATTCAAAATACTCATACTGTTGTATAAGAAGTGTCCTCATATTTTTCCTGACAGGTTTTGTTCCTTCACAATGAACCTTCAAGTTGTCCCATATCTCCTTAGCAGTCTTACAAGAGAGAACATAGTTAGTGAGAATAGAATCAAGACTATTGAATAGTGATAAGTGCATATTTTTGCATATTTTTATTGCTTATTTATTGCTTGAATTCGTATTTTAATAAATTATTTTGTTGCATTTCAGGGATTTCAAGAATAATTGAAGAAATGGCAAAATAAAGAAATAATTGACAAAAGAAGAAAAAGAAGTACCAAAACAAGAAAAAGGAAAAGCAAGGGGTGGTGGTGCATATTTTTACCAAGCAAAATGGATGGCCAAGATTTAGCCAACACTAAACCAAATCAATGGCTAGGATTTACCCACACCTACCTAAAACCCTAAAATTTTCCTATAAATAGGCTTCATTTCTTCACTTATAAACACCATTACCTTACATACTAGAATTATGTTGTAGTAATTCATCTCCAAAAATTGTAGTTGTAATTTTCTATTTTTCTTGTAAACACTCCTTATTTCTATGTAATTTCAAGTTTCATTTAATTTCTTGCACTTCTCTTTCATTTCTCTCCTTGTTCTATATTTCGTTATTTTCGTAAATTCTCGGGTGGATAAAGTAGCAACGCTAACCACACGGGATTGAAAGTATCGATTTAAGAATTTGTTTCGTAATTTTAAATTCCGTTTTAATATTAATTTAGCCCCTTTAAATCCCCATTTTACTGTGGGTCATTTATTTCTAAATCATTGTTATAGTATAATTTTAATTTTGCAGTTAAGTTCTTTAATTTCGTATTTAATTTTTTTTAATAAAATACAAAAATAAAAAAAATAAATTTGTTTTATCTTCAAATTGTATTTTTTTTTTCTCTCTCTCGTTATTTTGGTTGGATTCGAAGCAGCATCTATATTCTTCTTCTGTAAATTACATACACGAACAAATCCCCTGTTTTGTCATTAAACCCAGCATAGCCTCTCTTCCTCTCCTTTCCATTTCTTCTCTTCACAGAACCACTAACGCCATACCACATAACGATTTTTCGGCATCTTGTTCTTCGATTTCAACCTCGAAAACCCCAGCCTCCTCGTTTCTTTTCTTTTCGCCGTTTACTCATCTCCTCTGTTTTTTCTCTATTCGATCAATCATCAAACCCATCTCTCTCTCTATTCTTTCCTCACTCTCAAAGCACCTCTCCGAAACCTTAGTTATAAGAGTTCCGTTTTCGATTCTTGTTAGATTTTCACGAGTTCTTTTGAATTTAGTGGTCGAATTTCGAATTCAGTAGTGTCGAGTTTTGTGGATTGTTTCCAGTCGTGGTGTCTTGTTGTTAATTATGGTTGTTAATTATGTCGAGTTGTAGTTTGGTTGATTGAGTTTATTCTGTATTTGTTCGCGCCTGCACCATCTCTGAATCGATTTTGCTAATTAAAATCCCGTTTTCGCTGCTTCTTGTGTATTGAATGACGTAGTGTTTGCGAGTTGATCTAGTTTGTTTAGTTCAATAATCTTCTTGCTGTTTACCGAATTCTCATGTCTGGTTTCTTGAGCTTCGCATTTGGTTTATTCTCGTTGGTTTGTGGATGTAGTATAGTCGAGTTTTACTGAACTTATTTGTTTTACTCCTAATCGTTTGGCTTGCTCCGTTTTGTTTGTTATTCACGAGTTTCCCGTATTAGAGTTTGGTTGACTGTTGCAATTGCTGTCGAATCGAGTTGTCTCTGAATGTTAAGTTGTGTTTCATCCAATTTTTTTTTGCTGATATTCACGAGTCTGTAATCAAGTATGACGGATTAATTGAGTTTCGAATTCGAGTCTGAGACTTGCTTTTGGTTGATGTCGTGAGTTTGTGAAGTCTTGTGCTGCTACTGTAGTTCCTTGTTTCGGTTGGTGTGGTTTATCAAGCCTGCATTTGATTCGTCCAATTGTTTATTTCGAGTTTACTGCATTCGTTTGTTTAAGTGCTGTCTGAGTTTACGATTTATGCATCTCTGTGAATCGCTATTCTTCTTGTGTTGCTGAGTTTGTGAATTGGGTTGTTTGAGAATTACAGTTGTTAGTGTTGTAGTTACTGTGTTACCCAGTTCTTTCGAGTTTTCTTGCGAGTTTTTACTTCCGAGTTTTTGTGTCTGTTATTTGTGTCTGAGTTCACTGCAAGATTTGTTAATAAGTTTTGATTTTGTGAAGTTTTGGTTAAAGTCTAGTTAGTGTTATTCCTGGGAGTTTTTAATTTCTAAAATTTTGTTCTGTGCTGAATTTAGATTGTAGTTTGGGTTAAAAAAAATTAATAATAATAATAATAATAATAATAATAATAATAATAATAATAATAATAATAATAATAATAATAATAATAATAATAATAAAAATTAAATAAAATTTAATAAAAAAAAATTTGATTTGGGTTGTTAATATTTATTTGGCTTAATCATTTATGAACAAACCATGACCAAATTTTCTTAAAAATTTCTCTAAACAAATTTTAATTCAATAGAAATCGTTTTTAAATTTTAAATAGTAATAATTCAAAATTTAGTTTTCTGTAAATAATTTCTTAAAATAAATTCTAGATTAATTTAAATTTAGAATAATTTTTAGAATAATCTTAGAATAATTTAGAATAAATAGAATATCCTTTAGTAATTAATTAGGGTAAAATCAAATTTTGTTCTAATTCGATTAAATTAACTTTTAAGGATAGCGAAAATATTAAGTCCCTGTGGAACGAATCTAAAATATTAAAACGAGATCGTGCGCTTGCGATATTTAATTGTCATATTTTCGGCACAACAAGTTTTTGGCGCCGCTGCCGGGGAATCTAATTATTTTTCACACCTTAATATTTAATTTTTCGGATTAGTTTTATATCTTGCCTTAATTTTTTTTATTTCGTATTTTTCAGGAAAGTGTGAAATTTTGGGACTTTTCTCTCGGAGCGTGGAAAAATTGGAATTTCTGGAAGCGTGCTTCGGTAACCCGTATCTCCCTCTTTTCATCTTTTTATTTTAGAAAATCACAAAAAAAAATCAAAAAAAATTAGCTGGTAAATACTTAATTGTTGCATCATGCATTTAATCAATTAGAGCACATCATTTAAATTTTTATTTTCTTGTTTTTAATTTTCCGTACCTTATATACTGTGGTGATTGCTGGAGGATCCAAAGGTACGTTAAATTTCTTCTTTCTTTTAGTTAACATCCATAATTGTTTATAGTTTTGTATATATATCGTTGTTTGTTGCATTAATTAGACGTTTGCCCCTAGGATTTCACGTTCAATTAGAAAGGTGCCTAAAAATAAACGTAATTAAGACTTATTCACGACCTTCAGTGTCTAAGGTTCGCCTGGCTGTTAAGATTCAGTGTCTAAGTGACGAGTTTGGCCTCTTGGCAATGCCTGCTCGAATCTGGCCGAATCGGTCTGAATAATTCTTAATTTACGGAATTTTTAGTGTGTCTTACAGTTAGGAGCAAGGTCTAGTTGACTTTATTAAGAAACTTAGGTCCAAAATCTTTCTTTGGATTTTTCACCCTTTATTTTGTATGCTTAATTTTTCGCAAATTATTTGCTAAGTGTTTTCTTCCTTTTCATGCGCACTACTTGGGATAGAGATAATTCTGCTAGGTTAGTGAGACCAATTGAGTGTTATCCTCTTCAGAATCCGAACCCGTAGAAATTCTTGACCCCGTAGTAACCATGGCAATTTCGTTAAAGGATCGTTGTTACCCCACCAGATCAGCCCAACTCTCTTGCATCACCCTACCTCCCGTAAGTGCTAACAATTTCGAAATCAAAGGTCATAAAATTAGCATGTTACCTAATTTTTGCGGGAGTGACGGTGAGGATCCTTACCCTTTTCTACATGAATTCGAGGAAGTTTGCGCTTTACAAAAACTCCAACAACTTTCCGAGGACTCCATACGACTTAGACTAATCAACTTCGCTCTAAAAGATAATGCAAAAAAATGGTTGTATAGTCTACCTGTCAATTCGACTTCCACGTGGGAGGGTTTCGTAGTCATTTTTCTAAAAAAATTCTTTCCAAGCCATAAGACTACGAAACTCACTAATGAGATTAATCAATTTCATCAAAAACTCAACGAACCATTTTGGACGTGTTTTGACCGCTTTAAAAATCTTTTATCCCAATGTCCCCACCACGAAATCGAAAAATGGAGGCTCTGTAAGATTGTGTACGAGGCCTTAGATGGTTCAACAACCGCATTGTTGGAATCTATGTGCCAAGGGAAATTCATGGAAAAAGACGAGGACGAGGGATGGGATTTTTTCGAAGAGTTCGCGGAAAAGACTATGCTGTGGGAATCAACTAGGGAGCCCACTCGAGAGCCCGAGAAATCAAACGATTCAATAGCTACCATGCATCAAAGAGGGCTACATCAAGTTGGTAACTCTATCGTGACCGAGGCTAAATTAGCCACTCTTACTCGACGTTTAGAGGCCTTAGAAACCAACGGGTCCCCCTCCCAAGTATCCATGTGCTCAAATTTTAACTCAACCAGTCAAGGGATACAAAATCCTCAAGACTTTCAACAAGTCAATGCGATGTTCCAATCGGGTCCTCGAAATGATCCTTATGCTCCTACTTATAACCCCGGTTGGAAAAATCACCCGAACTTTTCTTGGAATCAAGGTCAAGGTCAACAATCTCACCCCGCACAATTCCAAAATCAACCTCCTTCGTTCCAAAACTTCCAATCTCAACCACCTGTCTTTCATAAACCTCACGCAAATTCTTCTCCCCTCAAAATCATGCTCCTTATCCGACTCATGCTCCTTCCCACCCTCCCGGTTTTTCTGAGTCGGATAAGCGACTTACATCGTTGGAGAAAAGTCTTGATGCGCTTCTCAAAACCACCACTAATTTGGCTCAATCGCAAAAAACTTTCATGTAAACCATGACTCAAGATAGGCAGATCTTAAATGCTAGCACCCAAGCCATATCTAAGTTAGAGGTTCAAGTAAGCCAATTAGCTAATGCCATCCATGAGCGTGAGAAGAATAAGTTTCCAAGTCAGCCCGAGGTCAACCCTAAGTTTCCTATTAATCAAAGACCTCCTGACAATGTGCATGCTGTCATTTCCCTAAGATCCGGAAAGCATGTTGATAATCGAGTAGGAATCGAGCCCCCCGAAGAGGAAGAAGAAGAATCAAACGTTGCACCGACACCCATTCTCGATCCTTCTGATCAAACTCCGATTCCTGTCTCTTCACCTCTTTCTAGTGAGCCATTCTCTTCGAGTAGAACAACCTCGGAGCCCGTTCCCGAAGAACAAGTCTATAAACCAAAGGCTCCTTACCCACAACGCCTCGTCTCTAAAAAGCAAACTACTCAATTAGACAAGATCTTAGAGGTTTTTAAACAAGTTAAAGTCAACATTCCTCTTTTAGACGCGATTCAACAAATCCCCTCTTATGCGAAATGTCTAAAAGATTTGTGCACTCATAAGCGAACCACCCAAGTCCCTAAGAAAGCCTTTTTGACCTCTCAAGTGAGCTCAATTCTTTCTAACCAGATTCCCATGAAATATAAGGACCCCGGTTGTCCTACAATTTCATGTGTCATAGGTAATTCTTTTGTGGACAAGGCGTTACTCGATTTAGGCGCCAGTGTGAACTTGCTTCCATTTTCTGTCTACCAAACCCTAGGGTTAGGAGAACTTCAAAAGACGAACGTTACCCTTCAATTAGCAGATAGATCAATCAAAATTCCTAAGGGGATCATCGAGGACGTGCTAATTAAAGTTGGTGATTTCGTCTTTCCTGTTGACTTTGTGGTACTAGAAACCGAACCGGTTAGGAATCCGACATACCAAATTCCCGTCATTTTAGGACGTCCGTTTCTAGCCACTTTGAATGCTTTGATTAATTGTAGAAATGGATTAATGAAACTAACATTTGGGAACATGACCATTGACCTTAATATTTTTCACGTGGGAAACAACCCGATGATTTTCATTATCAACCTATGGATGTCAATTTAATTGATGAAATAGTTGATCAAAATTTCATGACCCCAAATGATACTCTTGATTTTTGTTTAAACCACTTTGGTCAAAACTGGGGTGTAACCGAATATACAAGTGAGGTCAATGCTATGTTAGAATCCACCATTCCTACAAATAATCATGATGTTGAACCATCTCCCCTTTCTCTTCTCGAAACTAGTGAACCCGTTGAGTCAACGCCGCCTGATTTAGAACTCAAACCTCTTCCCGACACTCTTAAGTACGCTTTTTTAGGTCCTAACGAGTCTCTTCCCGTTATTATCGCCTCTGATTTGACCAAGTCACAAGAGGATGAGCTTGTTATGGTGCTTAGAAAACATAAGGAGGCCATAGGTTGGAGTATCTCTGATATTAAAGGAATTAGTCCGGCCATTGTCCAATATCGAATTCACTTAGTTGATGATGCAAAACCCGTTCGAGATCCTCAACGGCGTTTGAACCCCACCATGATGGAAGTCGTTCGAAAAGAAATTCTTAAGTGTCTCGATAATGGGATCATTTATCCCATTTCTGATAGCTCTTGGGTCAGCCCCATTCAAGTAGTTCCTAAGAAGTCTGGTATTACCGTTGTCACCAACGAGAATGATGAGCAAGTGCCCACCCGTGTTCAATCCGGGTGGAGGGTGTGCATAGACTATAGGAAACTAAATTCTGCCACTAGAAAAGACCACTTTCCTTTGCCTTTTATCGATCAAATGTTAGAAAGGTTAGCTGGTCATTCGTTCTATTGTTTTCTAGATGGTTATTCTGGCTATTTTCAAATTCCCATTGCTCCCGAAGACCAAGAAAAGACCACTTTTACATGTCCCTTTGGAACCTTTGCCTATCGACGTTTAGCCTTTGGTCTAACCACTGCTCCAGCCACTTTCCAAAGATGCATGATGAGCATCTTTTCTGACATGGTAGGGGATTTTCTCGAGATCTTTATCGACGACTTTTCCATCTTTGGTTCGTCTTTCCACCAGTGCTTAAACCATCTTGAGTTAGTTTTAAAAAGGTGTAAAGAAACCAACCTCGTTCTCAACTGGGAGAAATGTCATTTCATGGTTAATGAAGGAATCGTTCTCGGTCATAAAATTTCTGAAAAGGGGATAGAAATCGATAAAGCCAAAGTTGACCTCATTGCAAATCTTCCCCCACCCAAGTCGGTCAAAGCCATTCGTTCTTTCCTAGGCCATGCAGGTTTTTATAGGCGTTTCATTAAGGATTTTAGCAAGAAGGCTAGACCCTTAACCAATCTTCTCGGGAAGGATGTCAAATTCGATTTCAATAGCGATTGTTTACAATCTTTTGAGCATCTTAAGAAAGAATTGACTTCTGCTCAATCATTCGATCTCCCGATTGGAATCTCCCCTTCGAGTTGATGTGTGACGCTTCTGATTATGCGGTAGGAGCCGTTTTAGGGCAACGAATCGATAAGATGCCCCATGTCATTTACTACGCTAGCAAGACTTTCAATGATTCCCAACTTAATTATTCTACCACCGAAAAAGAACTTTTAGCCGTAGTCTTTGCTCTCGACAAGTTTCGGTCCTATCTTATCGGTTCGAAAATCATTGTCTACACCGATCATGCCGCTCTTCGTTACCTATTCTCTAAGAAAGACTCTAAAGCCCGATTGATTAGGTGGATTCTCTTGCTTCAAGAGTTTGACCTAGAAATTAGGGACAAGAAGGGTTCTGAGAATGTTGTCGCCGATCATCTTTCCCGCTTGATATTGGAGTCCACCATCGACTCTCCTGTAAACGAATCCTTTCCGGACGAACAACTTCTGTCCATCTCACTCCCCCTTGGTTCGCCGATATTGTCAACTATCTTGCAACCGGCGACATTCCCTCTCATTGGTCCTCTCAAGATAGATCGAAATTTTTCTTACAGGTCAAACACTTCTTTTGGGATGACCCGTACCTCTTTAAATACTGTTCCGACCAAATCATTCGGAGGTGCATCCCAAATCATGAATTCAAGAATATCCTTTCTTTCTGCCATGACCAAGCCTGTGGAGGGCATTTTAGTGCTAAGAAAACAGCCGCTAAAATCCTCCAAAGCGGTTTTTATTGGTCCACTTTGTTCAAAGATGCTGCTGAATACTGTGTCGCGTGTAATAGGTGTCAACACTTAGGAAAGATCACTAGGAGAAACATGATGCCAATGAACCCCATCTTAATCATTGAGATTTTCGATGTATGGGGTATCGATTTTATGGGCCCCTTTCCTAGTTCCTTTGGCAACCTCTACATTCTGTTAGCGGTCGATTACGTGTCTAAGTGGGTGGAAGACATTGCTACTAAGTCCAATGATAACAAGGTCGTTCTAAAATTCCTCAAAGAGAATATCTTTTCTCGTTTCGGTACACCTAGGGCTATCATTAGTGACCAAGGCAAGCACTTCAAGAATCGTCAATTTGAGTCTCTTTTGAAAAAGTACTCAATAACTCATTGGCTAGCCACCCCTTACCATCCTCACACTAGTGGGCAAGTTGAAGTCTCGAATCGTCAAATTAAGCAAATTTTAGAAAAGACTGTCAACTCAAATAGGAAGGATTGGTCAACTAAGTTGATAGATGCCTTGTGGGCCTATCGGACAGCTTTTAAAACCATTTTAGGCATGTCCCCTTATCGGATTATCTTTGGCAAGGCCTGTCACTTACCCGTGGAGCTTGAACATAGGGCCATGTGGGCCATTCGTGAGTTAAATTTTGACTTACCAACCGCCGGTGGTAATAGGAAGTTGCAATTGTCGGAACTCGAGGAGTTGAGAAATGAAGCCTACGAGAACGCTAAAATCTATAAACAAAGAACTAAGCTTTTTCATGATAAATCTATTTTGAGAAAATCTTTTTCTCCCGGTCAAAAGGTTCTTTTGTACAATTCTAGGCTTCATTTATTTCCCGGGAAATTGAGATCCCGGTGGGAAGGTCCTTATGTTGTTAGGGTCATTTTTCCTCACGGTGCTGTTGAAATTGAAAATCCTAAAAATGGTGATATATTTAAAGTTAATGGACAAAGACTCAAACCATTTTTAGAGCTGCCAATTGATTCCGAGGAAGAGGTTATCTACCTCATCGATTCATGAATCAAGTAAGTTCCTTCAGTAGGTAATTGTAAACTCTCTTTTATCCTTATCCGGTATTTTCTCACCATTTTCCCTTGTCATTTATCTTACATTTTGCATACATTGAGGACAATGCATGATTTAGGTATGGGGGAGGGTTTTAGTGTAAATACATAAAATTGAAAAATCCAAAAAAAATTGAAAATTTTAAAAAAAATCCAAAAATAGAGTTATTTTAGTTAAGTTGTCCTTCCCACTCTTTAAATTCTAGAACTAGTTGGTGTTGACTATTTTTCGAAAATTATATGTATAATGCCTTTAGATAATTTGAACGTAGTCAGGTAAGGTTTTTCATCATGAAACCTGTGTCGAACAAATTTTTGCTTAAAAGACCAAGACGACACATTCGCACGAGACCTTTGATGGAAAAATTGTATAGGAATATTATTTGATACCTGAGAGAGAAACCACATGTTAGAACAATGTCGAATCAAACCTTTGCGAAATTTGGTTCGTATATTGTCATATTAAAAAAAAAGAGTCAATAAATATTTGTAGTTGTTGAGTGTTAATGTAATTTTGTAATAATAAATTCTTAGTAGGGAAATCGGCTAGTTTGGGCTCATTGATAACCCGAGTAAGTAAGTCCGAGGGGACTTTGTGCCTAGCAACCTAAGGTCCCTTGTGATTTGGGATTGTTGACCTAAAACACGCTAAATGGGTATTGATGCAAAAGTCTTTTGGGACCTCAACCATTGCACAGTCGGTCTAACTACTAAGAACGTGAAGTTTGGCTAGAACCCTGTTTTGATAGAGATTGGGTCAGTTCAATATTGGTTGAAAAAGAGAAAATGTTCGTATGCACTTTATCCATCAAGGGCCTTAAATTCACTACACACCTTGGGATTTTTTGTAAATTTTTAGTCTAATCCTGTGGATTGTGGGAACCTATAACTTGGCTATTATTAGAATAATCTTTAAGGCATGTATTTTCCTACAAAATTGTTTTGTTGACACCAATGAAAGCTAGAGTAAAAGAGGAAAGTTGGGTATATCTTCTGTAAACCCTTAGGAGACAACACTCCTCCGGTAGAGATCGTCTATTGGTTTAACGGGTTGGTAAACCTAGAATTACCCGTGATTCCTACGACAGTGAGTATAGGTTTTTCAGTATGCATTTTTTTTTCTTTTCTTTGTGTTTTACTCGAGGACGAGCAAAAGATAGGTATGGGGGCATTTGATAAGTGCATATTTTTGCATATTTTTATTGCCTATTTATTGCTTGAATTCGTATTTTAATAAATTATTTTGTTGCATTTCAGGGATTTCAAGAATAGCTGAAGAAATGGAAAAATAAAGAAATAAATGACAAAAGAAGAAAAAGAAGGACCAAAACAAGAAGAAAAGGAAAAGCAAGGGGTGGTGGTGCATATTTTTACCAAGCAAAATAGATGGCCAAGATTTAGCCAACACTAAACCAAATCAATGGCTAGGATTTACCCACACCTACCTAAAACCCTAAAATTTTCCTATAAATAGGCTTCATTTCTTCACTTGTAAACACCATTACCTTACATACTAGAATTATGTTGTAGTAATTCATCTCCAAAAATTGTAGTTGTAATTTTCTATTTTTCTTGTAAACACTCTTTATTTTTATGCAATTTCAAGTTTCATTTAATTTCTTGCACTTCTCTTTCATTTCTCTCCTTGTTCTTTATTTCGTTATTTTCGTAAATTCTCGGGTGGATAAAGTAGCAACGCTAACCACACGGGATTGAAAGTATCGATTTAAGAATTTGTTTCGTAATTTTAAATTCCATTTTAATATTAATTTAGCCCCTTTAAATCCCCATTTTATTGTGGGTCATTTATTTCTAAATCATTGTTATAGTATAATTTTAATTTTGCAGTTAAGTTCTTTAATTTCGTATTTAATTTATTTTTAATAAAAATAAAAAAAAATTTGTTTTATCTTCAGATTGTATTTTTTTTTCTCTCTCTCTCTCTCGTTATTTTGGTTAAATTCGAAGCAGCATCTATATTCTTCTTCTGTAAATTACATACCCGAACAAATCCCCTGTTTTGTCATTAAACCCAGCATAGCCTCTCTTCCTCTCCTTTCCATTTCTTCTCTTCACAGAACCACCAACGCCATACCACATAACGATTTTTCGGCATCTTGTTCTTCGATTTCAACCTCAAAAACCCCAGCCTCCTCGTTTCTTTTCTTTTCGCAGTTTCCTCATCTCCTCTGTTTTTTCTCTATTCGATCAATCATCAAACCCATCTCTCTCTCTATTCTTTCCTCACTCTCAAAGCACCTCTCCGAAACCTTAGTTATAAGAGTTCCGTTTTCGATTCTTGTTAGATTTTCACGAGTTCTTTTGAATTTAGTGGTCGAATTTCGAATTCAGTAGTGTCGAGTTTTGTGGATTGTTTCCAGTCATGGTGTCTTGTTGTTAATTATGGTTGTTAATTATGTCGAGTTGTAGTTTGGTTGATTGAGTTTATTCTGTATTTGTGTGCGCCTGCACCATCTCTGAATCGATTTTGCTAATTAAAATCCCGTTTTCGCTGCTTCTTGTGTCTTGAATGACGTAGTGTTTGCGAGTTGATCTAGTTTGTTTAGTTCAATAATCTTCTGGTTGTTTACCGAATTCTCATGTCTGGTTTCTTGAGCTTCGCATTTGGTTTATTCTCGTTGGTTTGTGGATGTAGTATAGTCGAGTTTTACTGAACTTATTTGTTTTGCTCCTAATCATTTGGCTTGCTCCGTTTTGTTTGTTATTCACGAGTTTCCCGTATTAGAGTTTGATTGATTGTTGCAATTGCTGTCGAATCGAGTTATTGTCTCTGAATGTTAAGTTGTGTTTCATCCGAATTTTTTTTTGCTGAAATTTACGAGTCTGTAATCAAGTATGACGGATTAATTGAGTTTCGAATTCGAGTCCGAGACTTGCTTTTGGTTGCTGTCGTGAGTTTGTGAAGTCTTGTGTTGCTACTGTAGTTCCTTGTTTCGGTTGGTGTGGTTTATCAAGCCTGCATTTGATTCGTCCAATTGTTTATTTCGAGTTTACTGCATTCGTTTGTTTAAGTGCTGTCTGAGTTTACGATTTATGCATCTCTGCGAATCGCTATTCTTCTTCTTCTTGTGTTGCTGAGTTTGTGAATTGGGTTGTTCGAGAATTACAGTTGTTAGTGTTGTAGTTGCTGTGTTACCCAGTTCTTTCGAGTTTTCCTGCGAGTTTTTCCTTCCGAGTTTTTGTGTCTGTTATTTGTGTCTGAGTTCACTGCAAGATTTGTTAATAAGTTTTGATTTTGTGAAGTTTTGGTTAAAGTCTAGTTAGTGTTATTCCTGGGAGTTTTTAATTTCTAAATTTTTGTTCTGTGCTGAATTTAGATTGTAGTTTTGGGTTAAAAAAAAATAAAATTAATAATAATAATAATAATTATTAAATAAAATTTAATAAAAAATTTTGATTTGGGTTGTTAATATTTATTTGGCTTAATCATTTATGAACAAACCATGACCAAATTTTTTTAAAAATTTCTGTAAACAAATTTTAATTCAATAGAAATCGTTTTTAAATTTTAAATAGTAATAATTCAAAATTTAATTTTCTGTAAATAATTTCTTAAAATAAATTCTCGTTTAATTTAAATTTAGAATAATTTTTAGATTAATCTTAGAATAATTTAGAATAAATAGAATTTCCTTTAGTAATTAATTAGGGTAAAAATCAAATTTTGTTCTAATTCGATTAAATTAACTTTTAAGGATAGCGAAAATATTAAGTCCCTGTGGAACGAATCTAAAATATTAAAACGAGATCGTGCGCTTGCGATATTTAATTGTCATATATTTGGCACAAGAAATAGTATGTTTCTTACTTTAGCATCCTTAAGAATGTTCTCCTTGTCCTAATCTGTCCATTCAGATTTAGGCTTCTCTGCCATGTGTTCTGGAACAACTTTTCCTTCGACAGTTGCTTGAGGAACAACCCATGTTGGAAAAAAAGGCCCATATCTTATTCTGTCAAGATAATCAGGATCTGTTGCTTCCAGGTGATGCAACATCTTCACTTCCCATAGAGTATATTCGTTTCTCTTGAGCATAGGGATCTTAGTATTACCATCCTTGTAACCAGACATGATTGCAGATCTTTATGATTATTCGAAATCAACCTGCTCTGATACCAATTGTTAAATCGAATAACTTGTAGAAGGGGGGGGTTAAATACAAGTTATATAATCGTGTCTGATTTTTGCTTAATTTAGATGAACAAGAACAAACGAATAAATCAACTGTTTGTATTAATAAGATCAAATACAAACTCTACCAAAGGTGTACAAATACCTTTAGCAGTTGCTCTCAATAAAAATCTCCCTCTGTTTGTTTCAAACTCTCGAATACAAATCTCACACTTAAGTATTCCTCTCACGCTTTTACAATGATATATAGAGAGTATTTATAATGCTACCTATCAACTAATAACAGAAAGTAACAATCAATACATGGTAATGTTCTACCGTCCAGTTGATAGTTTCCATCAATAGTTATTCTTTCTATCATGATACTTTCTTGCTTGTTCTTCAAAACAACGATCCTATTTTATAGCACTTTCCAGTTTCTGTAGCATCCGTAATGACATTATCAATAGTATGATTGATATCAGGATTCCACCTCCATCAGGATCTGACCATCCCATCAGGATTTGATCAGGATCTGACTTGATGCATCAGGATCTGCCATAGTTCCTGAAACACCGTCCTTGATTCCCTGTTCCTGACTAAGCTCTACAGATTATTGTCTAACACATATATCCTATACAAAGTGTTAAATCTTTTATAAGATCAGGATATTACAAGAAGTATGTGAAAATTCTATTCTTAACATCACAACTTATGAATTATTCCTAACAAAATTACTGAGTAAGTCCATGTGTGCATGTCCCAATCTTCTATGCCAAATATATGGGTCATTATCTACTGTAGCTAAACAGCAAGCTGTTTCCTGCATATCAAAGTCCAATACATATATATTTCCTTCCCATCTAGCAACTAGGGGGACTTTGTTAGAACCAATAGTAAAATTAGTTCTATCAATGCCAAAATGAACAAGATGACCATCATCAAATAATTGAGTGACACTAAGCAAATTGTAAGTAAGACCTTTGACATATTGAACTTTATCAATCGAAATAATACTATTACCAATAGAACCGGTACCAAGAATTTGAAGAGTTTTTTTATTCCAAATTGTTACTCTTCCTCTCTTTTTCATTTGAAGATTCAAAAATTGAGATTTATCTCCACACATATGTCTAGTGCATCCGTTATCCAAAATCCAATGCTTTGATTTGTCCTTAGCAGCGAGGCACATCTACAAAACAAACAAAAATAACTCAATGTTTTGGTACCAATATAGGTTTGGGTCCAGGTTGGTTAGTAACAAGAATATAAAAAGCATTTAAATCAGATTTCTTAATCCACATTTGGACCACTTTTGGGGATTGATTTTGCTTTCTGTCATTCAGTTGGTAAGTTGTTTGTCTTCTGCTGTTTGCATTCCGGTATGCTGTTTGTTGTCTGACCGGTCCATTTTGGTATGTTGATTTCTTTTTCTGATTTACTTGAACAACACAATTTCTTTCCAGATGACTTTTCCACCACATTTGTTGCATGTCTTTCAAGGCATAGCATAATTATAAGGTATACTATTCGTTCCATCATATTTAAACGCATCTTGCTTTTTGTTGAAGTTCAAACCAACTCCTTCTCTGACCAAGGGAACATTTGCCTTCTTCATCATTGCCCTTAAGCTGTTTTCTCCTTGAACAAAAGTTTCCATGCCTTTCTTGAGATCTTTAACTTCTTTTTCTAGGAGAATAATCACTTCAGCTTACTGTTTGATGAGTTCAGCTTGCTGAACTCTCATTTCAGCAGATTTTGAGGACTCGGCTTGACTAGATTACTTCAATTTGTATGATTCCAATGCTTTATCTTTCATTTTAACATCAGATCTCAGCTCTTTGATTTCCTTTATCCGCTCTTTGAGTTCCTCCATTAGTACATCATTCCTTTTTAGAACTACATGATTTACTCCCTCAAGGTGAGTGACTTTTGCCTTTAGATCCACAATAATCTTATCATCATTTCTAGCTGAAGTCTTTTTGGTCATGAGATCAGAAATGATTTTTGTAAGAACCCCAAATTTTGGATATAATTAAAACTTTTTATTTTGTACAGTGGTAATGGTGAATAGTGATTACGACTACGATGTAACGATTGAGATAATGAAAGGAATAGATTTGGATTCAAATGTTTATATGCCATGAAGAATACTATTGGTTGAAACTTTAGATAAAAATTATCTATCTCCTAGGGAATTGAGGTTTGATAATTCTAAAGGAGAAGATTATTCTTATGTCATCCAAATCGATATCTGTTATTGGTCCAGTGGGTCCATAAAAAGGTTAAGGAACGATCGAAAGAGATCAGGGACAATTGTACAACCCTAAGAGGATGAGTAAAGAAAAATGGATGAATAGTGATTTTGGGTAGACATAGGAATATTACTAGACGACGCGATAAATAAGTATCCGGAACGAAATTCTGAGTTCGTATTAGTGATCCAGGAGGAAAAAGAGTGTATGTAAAAGCTGTCAGATTCTGAAAATTAGCACTTTTATTTTCCCCGAGATTTCCCTGGACACTGAAAGACTTAAAGAATTATTGATGGGATTTAAGGAACATAGGTTCAAGAATTATTAAAGAGAATTGAAAATGATGGTGTAATTATTATTACGGTTTTCGGTAAAACCCTAACTAGAAACGATTGAGTTATTCGTCCGAACGATCAATGAATTGAGCAATAAACGGACAAAGAAACAAGCAGAGAACCAAGATGCAAGTATGTGCAAGTGGATGAGATCAAGTAACTAAGTAGTTACAAGAGTAACTAGCAAGATTATGAAGCAACCAAGTACTTAGCATCTCTTTCTCATCTTACCACTTAAACAACAACATGTGTCCACTCCAAAGACATCATTCCTTACATCACACCTTTAATAAAGCAACTAGAAAGATATTATCTCAAGCAAAATCACTTTATGCATTCTTATCAAAGAAACAAACCAAGCAACTCCAGCACTCTCTCTAAAGCACCATTCGACTTTTTCATAAATTCAAAAGGAGAAATCAAGCTTCCACTCCTTGTTTGATCTTGTAATTTTTAAGGTGAGTCCTATATTTCAAGAAAGTAATCTCCTCAAAATTTTAGCTTCAAACTCCTTTGTTGCCATTTTAAAAAAATAAAGAAAGAGGAGGGTGAATAGTGCTTTCATGAAACTAACTTTGATTTTCTTGATTCTTTTGAATGATCCAAGCTTTGTTAAGGTGTTCTAAGGATTGATCAAGGTTTATAAAGGTCTTACATACTCCAAGGAAGGTATAAACTTCAAGAACCCTAGTCTTTGATTTGAGTTTTAATGGAGTTTTGGATGAGTTTTAGTGTTGTATGCATATTTAGAGTACTAGATCTATGTGTGGGTTTTATGAGATGATAGTATAGCTTATATGAACGGAAAGACATTGCTTGGTCTTAGTTCAAGGATAAATAACATGTATGTGTGATTTGGAGTGGATGGTATAATAATTGGAGGGTTTTGATTATGGAATTATCCGAGTTATAGCCGTCGTAATGCCCGATTTTTGATAATCTTTAAAAACCGTGAATCACAGTAGCTTGAACTCACTATCCAGGGTTGTATTTTGCCATGATAAGATAGATAATGTTCCAAGCTTCGTTTTGATATAAAGAATGTGTGAAACAGACTTACGGTTTAGGAGTTATGGCCGATATACTAAAAGTAGTTCGAAACCGTAAACGAGAATTCTTAACTGAAATTGAACCCTCGTAAAATATGTAAGTCAGTGGCGAATCTTGGTAATTAAATACTAGAGGTAAAAGGGAAGGTGTGAGAGAAAACCTCATGTGAAACGGATCGTTTTCCGATTTTATAAAAATGTTCGAATCAAAGTTAAACGCGAACGAACCCCTAAAAACCCGCTTGGTTATAACTTTGGTAAAACACTTAGAAAACGAACGATAAAATTCGAAGTATAATCTCGATTCGTAATCGATCGACTTTAGAACTTATACGACTTAAGTATATACCGAGTGTGGGTATGATGACATGTCGTAATAACGAACAAATGTCGGATCGTATCAGTAATAAAAAGAGTTACACTAAAAAGGTGTTAAGTGGTTAATCTCGAATGTTCTGATTATTTACAGATCATCGAGCAGACCCAGGACACGCTATCTCCACCCACACCTGAGTATCAGGAAAGTGTTCAAACCTTTGAACCTGTTGTTGTGATAATATATGTATATGATTTCTGTTTTACATATGCCATCACATGCATGCCTGTTCCCAATTATATTGTGACTCTGGTTGTTGTGATACTTGTTCCCTGAACTGCCATTGGCTTATAGACTATATATGAATTATTAGTTATAATCCGGATATTTTGGTAAGACCCTTAGCGAAGGGCAAATGATTTTCATTCTTAAATGTAGACCGGGAGTCGGTATTTTGAGATATAAATAGTCGTGGAAACCCGGAGGGATTCCAACGATCGATTATTATTTATCTGATGAATGTTATTATTATTAAACGTTATTTATATTTCCATTAAGTATCAATTATTTGGAAATCTTTCGAGGAATGTTATTCGAGTATTATCTCAGTTGAGAGATATTAAATGAATGTTAGTTTCGAATATTCATTTATAGTTGATTATTTAATGAATATTATTTTGATATTCATTATATTGTTATTTATTAAATGAATATTACTTTCGAATATTCAGTTAAGGTTTATCTACTTAATGATTATTATTTTAAAATATTCATTGGAAGTTCTAATTACTTAAGGGATATTATTTCGAATATTCCTTTAAAGTTTTGACTACTAAATGAATATTATTTGGATATTCATTTAGAAGATTATTTATTAAATGAATGTTATTTGGATATTCATTTAGAAGATTATTTATTAAATGAATGTTATTTGGATATTCATTTAGAAGATTAAATATTAAATGAATATTATTTTCAAATATTCATTTAAGGTTTGACTTATTTATTGAATATTATTTTAAATATTTATTGGAGTTCAATTATTAATGAATATTATTTTGAATATTCATTTAAGGAGTGATTTATTTAATAAATAATTCTATATATTCATTCGAGGATTACTTACGAGCAATATTATGTGTTAGGCCGAATACACAAATAATAATCAACTTTGTATGAGAGATTAACAAGTAAAAGCGTTTATGCACTTAAAAAACTTCTTGTATTTCAAACCCTCTTCGTGATGTAAAATATCACAAAGAGCTGCTAGGTTACAAAATGATAATTCGTTATCGACACCCTTCTAGGGTTAACCTATCTGTATTTATATAACATACAGCTACGATACAATCTCTAATTGATATTCCTAATAATCAGCTATACAATGATATCAATTACAGATTGTCACACGTCTCCTATGTCAACTCGATCTCTTTGATAGCTATCCAATCTTCAAAGATATCGCTTCCATAATTAATCTTTAATCACTGTTGAACAGTAGACGCGCTTCCTCCAGACAGAGTTTAACAAACTCTGTCGAGCTTCCAACTGTCAGAGTTTACACAAACTCTGACTGCTTCCAGCTAAACTCTGATAACTCCCTGTAACACTTAAACACTGATCAAAACACATCAATTATATTTAACAATCTCCCCCAACTTGTTCATTATAAAAAATGTACAAGTTAATGACAATAATTGATGATGTCAAAACAAATGATAAATACAGTGTTTATACAGATTCAGAGTTTAAGCTTAAAAACTATAGAGAATAAGAAAATTCTTACAGAACTTTAATCTCTAATCATTTCAAGATCTGGCATGGTTCTGAGATAATCAATCAGCAATCTTCTTTCTGCATTTTCAAGTTCAATCTTCATTGCTTCTTTGATTTCTCTGAGTTGAGGATCACTTTCATCTGTTTGGTAAATAGCAGCCCTAAGATCATAAATCTTGTTTCTTCTCATTTCATTACCCAGTCTGATAAATCTGTCTTTTTCTGCCTGAGTATTAAAGTCAAGTACTGTGATTCCCAAATCAGTTTTTAACTTTGCAGTACCTTTCTTCATTTCAATGAGATTGCCTTGGTAATCCCTGTACTTAGGAATGTATCTGCTGTTGTATTTCTGTCCTCTAATAGCCAGATTCTGAGTCATCTTCTGTCTTAGTACATTAGCAACAGATTGAGTCCTTCGACTATTCACCTTGAGAAGATATAGAACATACTCTAGTTCTTCCCAATATTTCAAGCCGATATCATCCTCACCAACTTTGAATACTGTCCCATCAGCCATGAAGTAAAGAAGAAAATCTTTGTCTAAACTCTTCTGGTGAACCAACTGCACTGATTCCAGTCTATCCAGACTCTCTTGAGGTACACCACGACCTGGAACAGCCAGTGAAGAAGGATCTCTAGGACCAGTATATTGCCTTCTGTCTCTATGTGAGCCTAATCCAGCCTTATTATTTCCAATCTTACCAGATAAAGCTTTTCCATCAGAAATATTCATTGAGACTCCAGATAACACATCTGGATCATGAAGTGTTCCTTTACCAAAAACTGATTTCAACTGAGAAGATAGAGGTCTAAACACAACTTGTGTAGCAACAGAGGTTGTATCTTTCTTCTTTGAATCTTCTCCTTCCATAGCAATGCCTTTCAGCTTGAGTTTAGCTTCAGCTTCTGTTGATTTCTTAGATAAATGTGATCTTTGATCAGCATCAACATTTTCCTTGATCACAATGCCTTTAAGAACAGGCCTAGGAGCTTTTTCTTTTTGTTCCTTATCAGACTTTAAAGCTTTAAGATGTTCTTCTTGTAAACTCTTTTCCTCAGCTTCAATGTCTTCAATCGTTACTCCTTCCTCATTCTCTTCAATGAACAACTTAGCAGCCAACTCTTCATCAGTTTGTGGATTTGAAGACAACAGTAAACTCTTGGTCCTTGAAGTTCCTTGAGTATCAGTATTTCTCCCAACAGACTGTGATTTGAATGACTTACTAGTTCTCAGAGTTTGAACCTCCTCAGCCTTTTTCTTTCCTTTGTCTTTGTTACTTGCCCCTCCATCTCCAGCACTATCCCTTCTGACAACTCTCTCCCCCTTTTTGACATCATCAGGCATAAGGATAGAAGTAATTAACTCCAGAGAGGTAGCAATAGAATCAATTTTAGCAGATAAATCAGACTGATTCTCTTCAACTTTACTCAGTCTGGCAAGGATATTGTCTTGAGCTTTAGAGAATTTTGTAGTCACTAGTTTTGAATGTGTTTCCATTTTCATCTCTCTAGCTACAACCTCATTTCGCAAAGAAGTGATTGCCAAATTAGTATCATCAAATCGTCTATCCAGAGTTTTAACTTGAACTATAGTTGCTTTCAAGCAAGAAAGAATCTCTGGATTAGAGATAGTATCAGCACTTTGCTTAACAAATTTAGCTGCTCTTCTTGATGGAAAAATACAATCTTCTTTGTACCATTCAGCAGCATTTTTGGCAAATTGTGCTCTCTCAACTTCATGAGAAGTACAAGGTTGAGAAAAAGGTGTATGTTTATCATCAGTTTGTACTGGTGCACTCAGAGAAGTATCAGAGTTTGCACTACTGTCACCTTCAGCTTCAACACTTGTAGCTTTAACTGGTTCATCTTCAGCCATAGATTTAGCAATATCTTCTGTAGGCTTTTCAGGATTTTCTTCATGTTGCTCATGCTCAGCAACAGGCATTGACTGAGAAATTACTTTGGTTGCCTGATCAATTTCTTCACCTTCTTCAACAGTGTGGTGAGCATCAGATATTATCTCAGTATGAGATGCCACAGCTTCAGAAGGAACAGATGTAAGTTGATCAACTACACCAATATTAGAGATAGGATCAGATAATGGCATAAATGAATCAGGAACAGCAGTTATTGGAGAAACACCATCTCTTGCATCCTCTTCTGCAGGCATTTTATCCTCTGCAGGCATTACATCCTCTGCAGGTATTACATCCTCTGCAGGTATTACATCCTCTGCATGTATTGCATCTTTCTCAACCTCAACAGGAGGTGTTTGCTGTGAAACAACCTCTGGAGCTTCAATATCTTCATCCACAGAATCAGAGAATATCACTTTTCTTCGTTTTGCTAGAGGTACATTATCTGAATCCTCTTCACAAGGTGGTGACTTAGGCATGTTTGCTCGAGCTTTCAGTCTTTTCCCTTTTCTAGTGTAAACAGCTTCAGGAGATTTTCGTTTTGATTTCCTCTTTGTCTCTTCCGCCTGTCTTAGACTGGCATGTCGTTCAGCAAGTGCTTTCTTAACGCCTTGAGATTTAGACTTCGATTTTAATGGAGAATCAGAGTTTAAGTTTGAAGTGGGTGAAGATTGCTTTGCAGGTGATTCAGTGTTTGGTTCTGGTTGAGGTTCAGGGTGTGGTTCAGGTTGTTGTGGTTCTTGTTCAGGTTCATCTTGTTGTGGTGCAGCGTGTTGTGGTTCCTGTTGGTCTTGTTGTGGTTCTTGTGGTTGATTTAGAAAATTTCGTAGAGCAAGAGGCATGATAAACTCAGGAAGATTTTCTTTACCAACATCCTTGTTAGTCATATCAGAGAATATGCGCTTATTGACTCTAAAAGGATCAACTTTATCAGTTTCATCAATTACAAGACCAGGTACACATGCATTGAACAACATTTGACAGAAACGTGCATAGTAGACAGTGGTAGACTCTGACAATTTATCACCTAAGCTCATCAAAACATATCGACCAAAATCAAAATTAATACCATAGAGCAAAGAATACCCGATATGGAGACTATCCATTGGAATGGCATCCCAGTTTGTGACTTTCTTCTGGAATGTTCTTGTTATGCAATCAAAGAAGAAATTCCATTCCTTTCTGAGATTTGGTCGCTTTATACTGCCAAGCTTGTCAAGAGATTCCATGTAACCTATCTCCTGTAGCATGTCTCTCAGATAACTTTCATTAACCAGAGTATAAGAAGTATGTGTGTCAAAACCCATCGTATCTCGTACAGTCTGTGGAGTAATCACATGGTCTTGGTCTTCATAGGTGAAGATAATGGTAGGAGTTCCACTTTCTCCTCCATTCACATAAACTGAGTTCTGCCAGAATGAAGCAATTTGAGACGCAGAAAGAGTAGCAGGTCCAGTCAGAGCTTGTCCAATCTCTGAATCCCTCAAAAAATTCTGCATGAGATGAAACGATTCTGGAACGCGTTCATGATAGAGTGGAGCTTCATAGTTATTAGGAACAAACCGTAAGCCAAGAGCAGTGAATGCTTTAGATGCCATTGAGTTAAGAATTTCCAAGAATTTCCAAAAGATATGAATGTAGAAAAGGTGTTTGCGTGAGTGCCCAAGAGAAAAATAAGAAAACTGTGAGAGTAAGAATAAAGCAAACTCGTTTGGACACAAAAGTGATTAAATTAATAAAAACTCAATCTCTTATGTAACAAACACTCAATCAGTTCCTTGATTAATGTGTAGTGGGACACGATAATAGGTAAGTGGGACACATTAAGGGCGAGTGGGTCATGTGCGCCTATTTTTAAAAAGAGTATATTAAAATTAAAACATTAAAATATTTGATTTTAACAAAAATCAAATAATACTCTTTTAAAAATATCTGGACCCAAGATAAAATCAGAATTTGAAACGTTTACCTGTTGCCTTTAATGACCAGAATACGAAGCGATTAAGGACTTCTTTCTTACCCATCTCTATTTAAGGCCTAGAGACTTGATCAGATTATTTCATTAAACCTTTAACCTTTCAGTCTCCCCTATAAAATCACAAACCTTTCAAACCAAATACTCTTGAAAAACAATGGCTAACCTTACCATCAAAGAGAAAAACCTTCATCTTGTCGAAAATAGAGACATCTTCAGCTATACTCGTGAAGAGTTTGAAGCGTTTGAGTGGGAAAGGCAGCTTGAGACGCTGTGGCTGTAAATGGATGCTGGTCTGGAAGAGCTCGAGAGAGAGAAACCTGCAAGGGTGATCGACATCGATGCTGCCCTCCAAGCAACATTGGCATGGCTCTCCTCAAAGGCATCCTCATCCACCACCACCAACCATTGTTAATGAATATGTCATCAAAAATAACCTTATCCCTTCAACTTCCACCCAAATAAAGTGGCAAAGATGGGATCTGGGAATTTTTGCTAACAATGGAGTGGTGTGGACGGACCTTTTACTTTCCTGTTGAATAGATTAGCAGATAGAGAGAACAAAAATATGTAATATTTGCTTGTAATCTCTTTCTTATTATCAATGAAAATTTTGTTTTTCTAATCATATTCATTGTGTTCTGCAACTGTTATTTGTGTTATATGAACTGTTCTTCAAGAAAATGCATCAAGAAGAGAATATGAAAACTAATTAAAGTAATCATATAAAGAACACATTCATGTACTATCCACTGATTAACAGTTGTCAAAAACCCTACTTACTCCAAGACTTTCAAATTGTCCAAGTGAAAATTTACCTTAGAGTGCAAATCACGAATCAACAGCGTTTGTCAATTCTCCAACTTTATCATCGAAACCCTTTCATAAATTGCACAGTTGTGAATATTTGTGTGTGTGAAGTAGAGTTTACTAAGTCAATTTTTAGAGCATCTAATTTTTCATAAAATCCATAAAGTAAATCAATAAACACTGGATGCACAAACTGTCATAGTAAACACTGACTGTATGATGAAAACTAAACTCTGAAGTAATCGAACTTTATACAGTAATTTTTATTTTATACCCTCTTTATATACACATTTTTTTTTCATTCCTCTTTTTTTTTTTTTTTTTTTCATTCCAGTAATCAGAGGTTGGAACCAGTCACCAAAAATTCAAAAATTTTAGCCCTTATCATTTTGATAAGTTCCTGGGTCATCCTAGTATTTAACTAGTCACCAAAAATCAGAGAATTTTAGCACATATTATATACCAATAGGTTCCTGGGTCATCCTAGTATCCAACATAATCTCAAAGGAGTATAACAACCTATATACACTTTCTTTGGGGTATTGCAGTAAACATTTTATTTTATCAGAATATAACTAACAGAGTTTAGAGTTCATCAACATCAGTAGTTCTTCATGAAAGGTAATGCACACAGTATTTATAGACTCAGAGTTTAGGACAAAATAAACTAAGAGATGCTATAAATATGAGCCAGTATCATGCTGTGTTAACTTTCTGCACAATCTAAGATTAGATCTCAATAACTCAGAAAGATTCATGATTAATTGCTGAGAATCATGCTTCATACATATTTCTTCATTGGT
Source organism: Saposhnikovia divaricata (assembly GCA_036435485.1). Classification (NCBI taxonomy): domain Eukaryota; kingdom Viridiplantae; phylum Streptophyta; class Magnoliopsida; order Apiales; family Apiaceae; genus Saposhnikovia; species Saposhnikovia divaricata. The sequence continues at coordinate 68,585,261 of CM071598.1, forward strand.
GTTTTCATTCAGACAAAAATCAACTCGAAGTTCACAGAGTTTATCAAACTTATTAACAGTGTATGACATACAGACATGCTGACAGAGTTTAACAGAGTATGCATAACAGAGTTTAATCAACAGAGTTCACTTAGTATTTAACCAATTAGGAAATATGATTAATACATCACATAAGTAAAGTTTGAATCTAACCAACATTTCTAGTCAGAACCAGAGATCATTCCTAGTTCATTAACCAGCCTTGTAAATGTAACTTCACTCAATGGTTTAGTGAAGATATCTGCAAGCTGTTGTTCTGTAGAGACAAAATGTAGTTCAATATTTCCTTCTTCCACATGTTCTCTGATGAAGTGGTACCTTATGCTGATGTGCTTGGTCATTGAATGCTGTACTGGATTACCTGTCATAGCAATAGCACTTTGGTTATCACAGTAAATAGGTATATTACTGTACCTCAATCCATAATCCAGCAATTGATTCTTCATCCATAAGATCTGTGCACAACAGCTACCAGCTGCAATATACTCTGCTTCAGCTGTAGATGTGGAGATTGATTTCTGTTTCTTGCTGTACCAGGAAACAAGTCTGTCACCAAGAAATTGACAACTTCCACTAGTGCTCTTTCTGTCTACCTTACAGCCTGCAAAGTCTGCATCAGAATATCCAAGTAGCTTAAAATCTGATTCTCTGGGGTACCACAGACCTAATGATATGGTGCCCTTGAGATACTTGAAGATTCTTTTCACAGCTGTCAGATGTGGCTCTCTAGGATCTGCCTGAAACCTTGCACAAAGACAGGTTGCATACATGATGTCAGGCCTACTAGCTGTCAAGTATAGAAGAGATCCTATCATGCCCCTGAAGTTTGTCATATCCACTGAAACTCCTGTGTCTTTGTCTAGTTTAGTTGCTGTTGCCATGGGAGTTGATGCAGATGAACAGTCAAGCATACCAAATTTCTTGAGAAGATTTCTGGTGTATTTTTCTTGATTAATGAAAATTCCATCTTCTGTTTGTTTCACCTGTAGGCCTAGAAAGTAACTAAGCTCTCCCATCATGCTCATTTGATATCTGGACTGCATGAGCTTGGCAAACTTCTTACAGAGTTTATCATTAGTAGACCCAAAGATGATGTCATCAACATAAATTTGAACTAAAAGGAGGTCACTTCCTTGGTTGAAATAAAACAGAGTTTTGTCAATTGTACCTCTGTTGAATCCACTTTCTAGAAGAAACTGAGCAAGTGTCTCATACCATGCTCTTGGTGCCTGCTTAAGTCCATATAGTGCTTTATCTAGCCTGTAGACATAATCTGGATATTTGGGGTCCACAAATCCTGGTGGTTGTTCAACAAACACTTCTTCTTCAATCTTTCCATTCAGAAAAGCACTTTTCACATCCATCTGGAACACTTTGAATTTCTTGTGAGAGGCATATGCTAGAAAAATTCTGATTGCCTCCAATCTTGCTACTGGAGCAAATGTTTCATCATAATCTATTCCTTCCTGCTGTGAATAACCTTTTGCTACCAGTCTAGCATTGTTCCTCGTGATAACACCTTCACTGTCAGTCTTGTTTCTGAAAACCCATTTAGTACCAACAATAGATCTGTTCTTTGGCCTTGGTACAAGGGTCCAAACTTCATTTCTTTCAAATTCATTTAACTCTTCCTGCATTGCTGTTATCCAGTCTGCATCTTGAAGAGCTTCTTCCACTTTCTTTGGTTCATTTTTAGACAAGAATGCATGAAATAGACATTCACTTGCAGTAGCACTTCTTGTCTTTACTTTTGCATCTGGATCACCAATTATCAAATCAGGTGTATGTGATTTAGTCCATTTCCTAGCAGAAGGCAAATGACTTCTATCAACATGTGATCCTCCCCCTTGATCCATGCTCTCCTGATTCTGTTGTGATCTATTTTCGTTTTCTGAGACTCCCCCTGAACTTGACTGTCCAGAGTCAGAATTTGAATTTTCAGAGTTTGAAGCATCAGAGTTTGATCCAGATTTTTCAGTTGACTCAGTATCAGTGTTTGAGTCTTCATCTTGATCATGCTCCCCCTCAACTGGTTCTCCTCTTTGTTGTGACTGAGAAGTTTCTCCAGAATTTACCAGTAGAGGTTCAGAGTTTGTTTCAACAGAGTCTGTCAGAATTGTTTCATCAGAGTTTCCTTCATCAGAGTTTAAAACTTCATTTTCAAAGTTCAGTTGATCATATTCGTCTTTGTCTTCAAGTCCAGTTATCTTCTTATCATCAAAAGAAACATGTATAGATTCCATGATCACTTTAGTTCTCAGATTGTAAACTCTGAATGCCTTTGTCGACAGTGGATAGCCAACAAAAATTCCTTCATCTGCCTTTAACTCAAACTTGGTCAACTGTTCTGGATGAGTCTTCAAAACGAAACATTTGCACCCGAAAATATGAAAGTATTTCAGGTTAGGCTTCTTTTTCTTCACCATCTCATATGGTGTCTTTCCATGCTTATTGATCAGTGTTGCATTTTGAGTAAAACAAGCAGTTTGAACAGCTTCTGCCCAGAAATAAGTTGGCAATTTTGCTTCATCAAGCATAGTTCTGGCAGCTTCAATTAATGTTCTATTTTTCCTCTCAACTACACCATTTTGTTGTGGTGTACCAGGTGCTGAAAATTCTTGTTTCACTCCATTGTCCTTGCAGAATTCTTCCATTGTTGCATTTCTGAACTCAGTTCCATTATCACTTCTAATGATTCTAACTTTGTTGCTTGATCCTTTGTCCAGAAGCTTCACATGCTCCATCAGAGTCAATGCAGTTTCATCCTTCTTTGCTAGAAAATACACCCAGGTGAATCTAGTGTATTCATCAACAATGACTAAAGCATATTTCTTCCTTGCAATAGACATAACATTTACTGGACCAAATAGATCAACATGCAGAAGATGATGGGGATCAGTGATAGAAGATTCTGTTTTGCTCTTGAAAGATGACTTCCTTTGTTTAGCTTTCTGACATGAGTCACATAGGCCATCAACATTTAACAGAGTCTTTGGGAGTCCTCTTACAAGATCCTTTCTGATCAGTTCATTGATGTTGTTCAAGTTCAAATGTGAGAGTTTCTTGTGCCACTTCCAACTCTCTTCACTAGACATTCTTGTAGACAGGCAAACAGCTTTTCCAACAGAGTCTATCAAAAGCTTGATTTCATAAATGTTGTTTTGCCTGTGACCAACTAGAACAACCTTTCCTGTAGATTTGCTGATAACTTCACAATATTCAGGTTGGAAATCTACATGATATCCCTTGTCACAGATTTGACTCACAGATAGCAAGTCATGCTTGAGTCCTGGGACATGAGCTACATTGTTGATGATGACATTTCCAAGATTGATGTTGCCATATCCCAATGTTCTTCCTATATTGCCATCACCATAGGAAACTTTTGGGCCAGCCTTCTCCTCATATTCTGATAGCAGGGCTTTATTTCCAGTCATGTGTCCTGAACATCCACTGTCCACGACTAGGGTTGCCTCCCTGTTACCCTGCAATCACAAACAATTACTGAGGATTAGTTTTAAGGATCCAGACTTGCTTGGATCCTTTGGCATTCTTAACTTTGTTAGCTTTTGCAGCGGAATTAAGATTATCAGAGTTTGAGCTAACAGTATCAGTGTTTGCACTTGCAGTATCAACTTTAACCCATTTTAGATTGGGTTTCAGTTCATAGTAATTATGATAGATAGCATGATATTTTCTGCAAGTATAGATGGAATGCCAAGTGCTTCCACAGTGTGTGCATAGAGTCTGTGGCTTAGTTCTAGCAAAATCCTTCTTTACCTCAGACTTTGTAGGTAAAGAATTTATATTTTTATTTTTCTTGCAGAAATTTGCAAGATGCTTAGTACTACCACAGTTATGACATGTCTTTCTTGGAGCATAACTAGCAAGCATTGGTTTATTTCCTGAAGTGATGCCTACTTTTCCATTTCTGTTCTTGTTTGACACTTTCTTTTTCTCAACAGATTTTAACTCCTTCAGTTTATGTTTGAGTTGTTTATCTGTCATTGAACCAATATTAACCTGATTAACACTAGTTTTTACTGGTTTTCTTTTGACAGCTTCTTTTTCATTCTCAGACAAAAATTTACTGGTTCCATGAACAAATTTAGTTCTGACTTTAACTTGATTTTGAAATCTAAGTTCATCTTCCTCATTATAACCTAGACCAACAGTGTCTGTTTGAAAAATCTGTTGAGTGTCCTTTCCAGAATTAGTCCAAGTCCTAATTTTCTTATTTGCTTCCTCCAACTCAGATTCTAGTTGTTTATATTTCTGAAGCAAAATCTGTTCTTTGCAAACAGCATCATCTCTCTCTTTCTGAACTTGTTGCATGTTTTCAAGTTTCTCTTCAACAAGTTTATTTCTCTCTTTAAGTTCAGAATTTTCAGCTTTTATCCTCTCATTTTCTAAAGTCTGATCCCTATAACTTATATGCAATGACTTAAGAAAAATTCTTAATTGAGCAATGTCATCAATATTATAAGCATAGGTAGTTGGAGGTACCTGATTTTCAGAGGATTCTGATTCAGTAGTAGCCATGAGAGCATAGTTCACTTCTTCATCAGAATCTGAAGTATCTGCCCAATCTCTGCCTTTAGTGTAGAGTACCTTTCCAGTTTTACCCTTCTTGCACTCAGGAGCATAGTGACCCATCTCCTTACACTTGTAGCATTGAATTTCAGACTTATCCTTCTTCCCTTTAGAATCTCTCTTATCAGACTTCCTGTAGCTTTTCCTGTCTTCATTTGAATCCCTAGAAAACCTTTTTCCTTTCTTGAAATTCTTGAAGCCCATTTTCTTGAAAGTTTTCACCATCAGCACAGCCATTTTTCTCATTTCTTCTTCATCATCCTCAGAGTCAGATAATTCAGAAGAGTTTGAATCATAATCAGAGTTTGGTGAATCACTTTCTGAGTGTATGACCAAAGCTTTTCCCTTCATTTTCCTTCTTGATGCCTCTTTCTTCTGAGGCTTCTCTTCAACATTAAGAGCAACAGACTTTCCTTTTCTACTTGATCTCCTGTTTCTCTGCTCCATTTCCAATTCATAAGTTTTGAGCAGTCCATAAATTTCATCAATCTCTGTTTCAGCAAGATCATAGTTGTCTCTAATAGTGGTTGTTTTCACATCCCACTTTTCAGGTAGAGAAAGAAGAAACTTGAGATTCGAGTCTTCTAGATCATATTCTTTGTTGACCAATGACAGATCATTAATCAGTTTACAGAATCTATCAAATGTTTCTGTCATGGTCTCTTCAGGTTTAGCCTCAAAATGCTCATACTCTTGTGTGAGTATGTTTCTCCTATTCTTCTTAATAGCTGCAGTTCCTTGACACCTGACTTCAAGTGCATCCCATATCTCTTTTGCAGTGGTGCAGTTAATGACTTTGTTAGACATGACATTGTCTAAGGCACTATGAAGTAAATGCCTAACTTTTGCATCCTTAGCAATTGATGATAGATCTTCAGGAGTCATGTCCTTCTTTTCCTTTGGAACCATTTTTGCTGCTTCACCAGCAACTGCAACAGATAGCTTTGTAGGATTGTGAGGGCCTTCATAAATCCTGTCAAGATATTCTGGATCTGTAGCCTCCAGAAACATAGTCATCTTGACCTTCCACATAGCATACTCCAATGGCCTCAGAATGGGAACCCTGATTGGTTCATAACGACTCACAGTAGTAGGAGCCTTTTCAGAAACAGTAGGTGTTGGTGGAGGAATTTCTGACATGATTATTGTTGTGTTTGGATCTTAACCTGTAATAAAGTAACAGATTGGCTCTGATACCACTTGTTAGGCCGAATACACAAATAATAATCAACTTTGTATGAGAGATTAACAAGTAAAAGCGTTTATGCACTTAAAAAACTTCTTGTATTTCAAACCCTCTTCGTGATGTAAAATATCACAAAGAGCTGCTAGGTTACAAAATGATAATTCGTTATCGACACCCTTCTAGGGTTAACCTATATGTATTTATATAACATACAGCTACGATACAATCTCTAATTGATATTCCTAATAATCAGCTATACAATGATATCAATTACAGATTGTCACACGTCTCCTATGTCAACTCGATCTCTTTGATAGCTATCCAATCTTCAAAGATATCGCTTCCATAATTAATCTTTAATCACTGTTGAACAGTAGACGCGCTTCCTCCAGACAGAGTTTAACAAACTCTGTCGAGCTTCCAACTGTCAGAGTTTACACAAACTCTGACTGCTTCCAGCTAAACTCTGATAACTCCCTGTAACACTTAAACACTGATCAAAACACATCAATTATATTTAACATTATGATTTAATAATATTCCGTAATTATTATTGAGTTAATAAATATTCTTGGAATATTTATTTAATTCTTTTAAATTCTTTTTAAAATGATTTATATTATTTGGAGATTATCTTTCACCTCCGAATATTATGTAAAATATTTCTGAGTCTTTTTACGACTATTTTATCAAGGAAAGGTTCCCAACTCTTTATTTTTCATTTAAATCTATCTTAAAGGATTTAAATGCTCGATCAAACTTCCATGTTATAGGGGAACCTACTTGAGCAATGTTATTTATCTTGTAGACTTCCCGGTCATAAATCTCGTAATTTATCCTTTTCACTCGCAACTTGGTTGCTATGGACTCATTAAGTCTGTGTGTACCTTCTCATCATTCGAGGGGTAAGATTGTTGGAACAAGTTGATATCCATTAAAAAGCAAAAGCTTGGGAAGTGTTGGTGAATTTTCCTTTCCAACTAGATACGACTACTTTGTGGAGTCTTATCAACAAGTATTTCACTTGGGGAAGGGAGGACAAACTTTACGTTTCAATGCTGTGGATTTATTCGAACTAGGAGTCGTGTGTTACAGGCCGAGTCGCCCGGTCCATCACAAGGCCTAACCATTGGCCAGGGAGTTACTATTAAAGGCAATCGACAAGTGGAGCCGTCAATTCTTCCTTCTACCGGTAGTAAACTATATTGGGCTGTACCATCCCTGACTGATCATCAGGGAGTGGGACAGCTGGCGCATAATAACTCCAGTATTGGTTCATCTCCCAAATTGGGAATTATCTGCAACATGTATCGAAGAGACTTCTTTCAGGTTGACGGTGTCTTCCGCAACACGTATCGAAGAGACTTCTTTCAGGTTGTAGGACTTCGAAAAATGTTAATAACTGGAATTGCAATATTTTCCTTGCAAGTTCCTCTTTATATGATAAATGATAATATCTTGCTTATTTTGACTTAGCAGATATTTCCACAAAATAAATACTTTAAGTTACCCTGTAACTTCATCGTTCATGTTATACTGGCATCATTTCCGTAAATGCATGGCATATGGTTTGAAAGTTACTTTTGAATTGTTATATATTATCGTTCAGTTATACATTATTGTTGGTGGGCTATTGCTCACCCTTGCTTTATTATTATATCACAACAACAGCTAGACCAGATGACTCGCACAAGGCGCACTCGATGCTGGCATGGACGATGAGACTACCAGAGCTGAAGAAGAAGCTATTGGTAGGATAGATTTATTCTGTCAATACCAAGTATGTGGTCTAGTATGACTTATGATAATGGATGGCAAAGAGTATGTATTCACATTGTAATTCTTTTTGGATTGTAAGAACTCATAATGTGCTTAATAAAATTTGGTAGTTACTCTGATTTCATCTCTGGGACTATAACGGGTGTGTTTTATGTTATTGTTTTGGGTCACAAGGTTGTAATTTAATATTTATGTTGAATTGTGGATGGGAATTGAGTCGGTAACGACCAGATCCCTGACCCCGGATCTGGGGGTGTTACAATTTTCCTTAAGTGAGTATTTGTCTTTTCAAGATCATCATTTTCGGTTTTTAGTTCCATGAACTCCACAGTGCTTATACTAGTATGTTCCTGCATTGTTAGTGTTTCTAACATAGTATCATCTGAAGATACATAATCATTAAAAGAATTTACCTCACTTTGATCTTCTTCAGAATCAGTTTCGGCATAAACACCTTCAGAATTTTCTTGAGTAGATTCATCTTCCATTCCAACAAGTGCCAAGTTTACCATCTCTTCACTTAAGTCATCACTGGAATCTGAATCATCATCACTCCAAGTCAGTAGAGCCTTTGATTTCTAATTTTCATTGGAAACAACAGGCTATTTTGATTTTAGTTTGTAGCAATCCCTTTTATAATGACCAGGCTTGCCACATTCGTAACAAGTTTCCTCCTTAGAGTTCCTTGAAACCTTCTTCTTGCTGTAGAAACCACCTCTTTCCCTTTTCATCATATTCTTCTTTTCTATCAGCCTCTTGATCTTCTTTGAAATAAGTGCAAGTTCCTCATCAGAATCAGATTCATCATCAGAGTCAAATGGCTTTCTATTTTTAGAATGGAGATCCATATTCTTCATCTTTTCAATTGGAGCTTTAACACTAGAACTTCCCATCTGATTTCCATTTATCTTGCTTTCAAATTGCCCTAGCTCAGCGAATACAGCCAAGTGATCCATAGTATAAATAAATGGTGAGGATTCTAAGGCAGTGACTTTAGCTTTGTAGATGAATGGTACTGCACTCAATACCTTCATATTGATTTCGTCTTGTGGTATAGATTTTCCAAGCCGTTTTAGTGAGTTTATAGTAACTTGAAACCGTGCTTGACTATACTTGATAGTTTCACCTTCATTAAGCTTGAAATTCCCAAAATCATTCATTAGCTTGCTAAGTTTCACCACTTTTAGAGATTTCGATCCTTCATGATAAGTCTCCAAAGCATCCCACATTTCTTTGGCTGATTTGAGTGAAGATACTTTATCATATTCAGCCTGGTTCAAACTATTCATAAGAGAGCTCCTTTCCTTTCCATTGTAGCCAAGTTTGATTAATTCTTCTGGAGTGAGATCATCAACATCCTTTGGCTTGCCATCTTTATCAAGAAAGACATATGGACCTTTTTGCACAACTCTCAGAACTAATGGATCTCTGGATAAGTGAGTTTCCATGCTGCTTTTCCACTAGTGGTAATTGTGTGTACCATGAAGAAGAGGAGGCATGTAATCAGATTTTCCTTCGGGATAATTTTCAGCCATTTTGATCGAATACCTTCCTGTTACAGAAATGTTAGTATACCAATGCTCTGATACCAAATGATAATGCACACCTAGAGGGGGGTGAATAGGTGTATATGGCTAACTATGTCCGATTTTAATAATTACCAGAAATAGCTTACTGATTTCAAATTAAACAGATGCAAATAGTAAGCTGATTGTAAATGGTAAGATGAATGCACAAGCAGTAAGTAAAGTAAAGAGCAGAAAAAGTAAGGTGCAGAAAAATAAAGAACATAAGAAACTTTTAGCCAGGTTCGACCCCTAATCCCCTATGGTCTACGTCCTGGTCCCTTACCAACTTGGTCAGAGAATATATTATTGATCAATGAAATAAACCAATTACAAGATACAATAATATATCTCCCTTTTAACCCAGCTGTTGACAAATGGCTTGCTGAACTCCTGTTTCTGAACTTGCCCTCTAAGCTATACTTCCCAAGTAGACTTATCTAGCAACGATCACCAAACTCTAGTCCCCTAGCCAATCTGTCCAACAACTAATTGTTGTGCCCAAAATCACCATGGGCTGCATTTAGGCCCATTAAGCCATAAGGTCCAATCCATTCCAACTATAAAATAGATCCAGTACGATCCATGAGATCAGATATGAAGAAATAAGCATTATACCGAGAAATGATCAAGAAACTACAAGTATCAGGAGGTTCCCGAGGATCTGAAAGCTAAACAAGGAGTAAATGGACCAGGTTCCTCCTCATTAAAGAGTTCGAGTCAGCCTAGTAAAAGCCATATAGACATCCAAAAGCATGTGAAGACATCAAGAAGCTTTCCAGTCTAATACGTTTGTTATTTATGCAGGTACAAATGCGTATAAAAAGGTTCCTGAGCAACAAGTCCCGCGATAAGGAGGTTCCTGGGAAACAGGCTCCTGCGATATAGGTTCCTGAGCATTAGGTTCCTAAGAGTAACCGACAAAAAGATCTAGAAGCTATTTAGAATAGATATAGACTTATTATTGGAGTGAACTTCTAGGGCGCAGTTGATCCTAGAATGCCTCTAATAGACGAGAGAATTATAGTAGGGTACGAACTCGAGTTCTACTCCACTTCGCCAACTAGTTCATGGTAAACTCTAAAGGAACCTCAGTCCAACATGAACTAGACAACCGAATACAGCTGGTCCAGCAGAATCAGCTTCGCATTAGAAATACGTGAGCTTGATTCTTATATAGAGGATACGTAGGCACCTTGAGGGTAAGACGAATTTAGCTCTCTAATTTTCTCTAAAGGCACCTGAGATTATTGGAGACACCCTCGAGCTCAGCTCACCCCCACCAACACAACCCAAATCTTCCATTGAACAGTTGATCGTTAGCCTTTACAACTCACCGAAAACCTCACAAAAGTTGTTACCAAATCCACTCCTCAACATTGGCGCTAGAAGGAGGGGAGTTAACATCTTAAGAGTGGAAAGATGGCAGGCGACTCGGATAGCGAAGCAACCCGTTCTGTGGAGAAAACACCTAATGACGGAGAACAGTCTCATCAAGTGAAGAAAGTTACCTCAGCAGATGTACTTGAAGCCCTAAAATCCTTTGGAGAAAGATTGTCGACTCTGGAACAGGCATCAAGTAAGAAAAAGAAAAAGAAAGCAAAGAAGGGTAAGAAATCGAAGGTTACCCCAAAACAGTTGAATTTTAAAGAAAAAGAACTTGAACTCGAAGAGGAAGTCGAAGAGTAGGAAGAAGAACCAAAGCAGGATGATGATGATGGAGAACCAGAGAATCCTGAGAAGGATAAAACTCCTACCAAGAACGGACACTCCCAGGGTCATGCAGAGTCCAAGGGAAAGAAGAAGGTTAAAACTGGAGGTTCCTCGCAGAAAAAGAAGAAAGACAAGGAGCTATCTGTTGAGATAATCGAAGATGATGAGACGGATTCAGAAGAGACTACTGAGGAATCTAGTATTGTAGAGTCACAGGAGGATGAAGGAACAAGTAAAAAGACAAAGGCAGAAGCTACTAGAGAGGTAACTGTTGAGGATATTAAGAAGATACTAGCCCAACTCAAGGATGAAAAATATCTTGCTGCTAAACCTATAACTGCTTCTCCTTTTACTAAGAAGGTTCAAAAGTTAGCCTTACCTAGGTCTTACAGGCCCTCGAATGAGTTGAAATTTAATGGGACCACTGATCCAATTGAGTATTTGAGTCGTTTCGATATAGAGATGGATGTTTATCAAGTTAAGAAAGCTACAAGATGTAGGTTGTTGGCAGCAACTTTGTAGGGTGGTGCTCATCAGTGGTTTAAGAGGTTACCTGTTGATTCTATTGGTTCTTGGGAGAGCATGGGAAAGCTTTTTGTTACTCAATTCAGGGCATCTGTTGCATTTGCACCTCCTACTAATACTCTAGCCAACATCAAACAAAGACCTCATGAGAAATTGATAGAATATTTCAAGAGGTTTAATGCAGAAGTTCCGAAGGTTACGAAAGCATCTGAGGAAACTTTGAAGAATTTCGTAATTGCTGGAGTTAAGAGAGGTTCAGATTTCTGGAAAGCACTGCAAGGGAAGGAACCTGAAACGTTGGCAGACTTTTATGCTCAGGAAGAATCTTTTCGTCTTGTGGAAAAATCTTTGGCTGATTTGAAGAGAGATCCAGATTTTGAGAAGCAAGGTGGATGGTCAGGAAACAAGAGGACAAGGCCCAGGAGTCCTAATAACCGAGACACTAGAAAGGTTGTTAGTCGCACATCTCAGGTGAAGCCGGAAGCTGAAACCGTGAATCCCGTTAGATCTGCTATGAACCAGGTCCCGCCACCAGGTTCCTACAACAGACGAGAGAGGCCCGTTTATGAAACCTTCACCCCTCTGGTTGCTCCAATCGATCACATATATGCAGTGAATGAGAAGTCTCCGTGGTTCAGAAAACCTTCCAGGAATGGGCTACCAGGGAATAAGAATGAGGGTCCATACTGTGATTTTCATGTTAACAATGGGCATAATACTGCAGACTGCCGCCATCTAAGGGATTTAATTGAAACTCTAATCAGGTAGAGGCAATTAACTGAATGGGTAGCTCAGGAAGGAAAGAAGTATAGAGAAGAGAAAACTCAGAAAGCACCAGAACCTGTTGTGACGGAAGGACCACCGAAAACTGGGTGTATTCGCACTATTATTGGAGGTCCCCACGTCGGAGGAAATAGCAAAAACGCCATGGAAAGGTATACTCGAGAAGCTAAAGAGCGTCCTTTGACTAATGATTGTAATCTGTCGCAGAGGTCTCCCAAGTTGTTCGAAGGGGAAGATGCAGATATCACTTTTACAGAAGAGGATGCTTCATGGGTACATCATCCCCATACTGATGCCTTGGTAATCGAGGCAGGGATTGGGTCTTATGAGGTTTATAGGGTGCTGGTAGATAATTAAAGCTCTGTGAATTTGATGTCCTATTCAGCTTTCAAGAAGATGCATTTTTTGGATAGGGACCTAACTCCAACAAAGGACACTTTGTATGGCTTCACCAAGAATCAGGTCCCCATCAAAGGTAAGATTCGTTTACCAGTGACTTTAGGCGATAAACCATGTTCCATTTCACAGGTAGCAGAATTTATTGTTATAGAGGACAACATGAACTATAATGCTATCCTTGGAAGACCAATCTTAAAGGAAATGAGGGTGGTTACCTCTAGTTATCATCTGACTATGAAGTTTCCAACACCAAGTGGTATTGGTGTAATTCGAGGATGCCAATATGAGTTTAAAGAATGCTACACCAAAGCTTTGCAACATGCTGCTAAGGCTGCTAAGCTGCCTGAACTAATGGATGAGGTTCCTAATGACTTTCCAGGAAAGAATCCAGATGATATAATAGTCGATCTACGAAGCCATCCATTAGAGGGTTTTGTGTCAGCATCCTGTAGAGCAGTAAGAATTGAAGAGATCACAGAAGAGGAATCTCATGCTGAGATCCCAGTTTTTCAGGGACCAGATACCCCTTACTTGTTTTTAGAAAATGCACCCCCTATGGACAAGGATGGCGATGTGTGTATGACGGAAGAATTTGATGATGAAAAATCTCGAAAAATGAAGTATAGTGGAAGCAGTGAGGACAGTCAGCCAACACCTAAGAGAAGGAATGTTATGCATGAAGCGTATGTACCACCTATTGTTGAAGAACCTCAAGGAGATTCAGCGGCAGAGATGGATATGGACTTAGATCCTCGAATGCCAGAAATAGTGGTCAAGGCTGGACCAGCTGGTGAGACATTAGATGTGAAGATAAATGATAAGGATGGTACGAAAGTGTTGAAGATTCCGAGGGTCATGTGCCACAAGCTGAATATTGATCCAGAGAAGAAAGGTGTGAGACAGAAGTGAAGACCAGTTACTGGAGAGAGAGCTCAAGCATTAAAGGAAGAGGTTGATAGGTTGTTAGATGCAGGATTAGTCAAAGAGTCTTTCTATCCTGTATGGTTAGCGAATCCTGTCTTGGTGAAGAAACTCAACGGAAAATGGAGAACTTGTGTGGATTTCACAGATCTCAACAAAGCATGCCCAAAGGATAGCTTCCCACTACCACGAATTGATCAGCTAGTGGATGAAACAGCTGGACATGCCCTGCTCAGCTTCATGGATGCATATTCAGGTTACAATCAAATCCCTATGTATGAACCTGATCAAGAACATACTTCTTTTATTACGGATAGAGGTCTTTATTGCTATGTATGCATGCCATTTGGATTGATTAATGCTGAAGCCACATATCAATGGCTAGTTAACATGATGTTAAAAGAGCAAATTGGTAATACCATGGAGGTATATATGGATGATATGCTGGTTAAGTCTAAGGAAGCTACTGATCATGTGAAGCACCTGGAAGAGATGTTTGGAATCTTACGAAAGTACAGAATGAAGCTGAACCCTCAGAAGTGTATGTTTGAGTTAGAATCAAGGAAATTTTTAGGCTTCATTGTGAATCACAGAGGTATAGAGGCCAACCTGGCCAAGATTAAAGCATTGATTGATATGAAGTCGCCAAGGACTGTGAGAAAGGTTCAATCCCTTACTGGAAGAGTTGCAGCGTTGAATAGATTCATTTCGAGGTCCACAGATAAGTGCCAAGAGTTCTTTAAAGCAATAAAGAAAGGGAGCAAGTTTGAATGGACAGAAGAATGTGAGATAGCCTTTGGAAAGCTGAAAGAGCATTTGGGAAGCCCTCCACTCTTAGCTAAGCCAGTAGATGGAGAGACGTTGCTACTGTACCTAGCTGTATCAGAGTACTCAATCAGTGTAGTGTTAGTTCAAGAGGAAGATGGACAGCAGAGCCCAATCTACTATGTTAGCAAGAGATTGATTGATGCAGAAACGAGGTATACCGGAATGGAGAAGCTGGTCTATGCTTTGATTTTAGCTTCCAGGAAGCTATGACCTTATTTTCAAGCTCACAAGATAGAAGTGAGGACTTCCTATCCACTTAGACAAGAGATGCACTGGCCAGAAACTTCAGGTAGAATGTTGAAATGGGCTATGGAGTTGGGACAGTTTGATATAGAATACAAGCCAAAGACAGCAATCAAGGCTCAAGCTTTAGCGGACTTCTTAATTGAGTTTCCACCTCATGTGGAGGTTACTGGTCAGGAGGAACCAAGAGAGTTGATGAAAGAACAGAAAGAAGATGATAATTGTGCACCATGGTGGACATTGTATGTGGATGGAGCTGCTAACAGCAATGGAGCCAGAGCAGGCATAGAGTTAGTTAGCCCAGAAGGACATAGACTTCATAGTTCAATTCATTTTGCTTTTAGAGCCACGAACAACGATGCAGAGTATGAGGCACTGATTGCAGGTCTAAAGCTAGCTTTAGAGATGAAAGCCGAAAATATCAGAGTGCTCAATGATTCAATGTTAGTAGTTTAGAAGATTCGTGGTGGATTCTAGGCAAGAGGTCCACGGACAGACTTATATCTGAGGTACTCCCAAGAGTTTCTTGCAAAGTTCAGAGAAGTGAAGTTAGATCAGATACCACGAGGAAAGAATACCAATGCAGATGCATTAGCTAAGTTTGGCTCACAGAGAGAGTCAACACTATTGGGAGTAATTCCACTTCAGATTCAGGAGTAGCCTAGTGTCTTTAAAGAGGAGCTGATGGACATAGAGTTTCCAGTTGAAGACTCTTGGATGACTCCAATTTATAGCTACTTGGTTAAGGGAGAGTTACCTCCTAATCAAGATGAAGCCAGGAAGCTGAAGTATCATGCTGCCAAGTGTGTGATTTATGATGGAGTCCTATATAAACAAGGATTTAATCAGCCTTTGCTTAGGTGTGTAGTTGGAGAGCAGTGTAGATATATCCTCGAAGAGATTCACGAGGGAGTATGTGGAAATCACTCGGAGGGTAGTTCTTTAGCTATGAAGGTCCTACGACAAGGATACTTTTGGCCAACTCTCAAGGCAGATGCTCTTAAATTTGTTCAGGCGTGCATCAATTGTCAGAAGTTTGCAAATTTTGATAGCCATCCTGTAGAACCTATCAAGCAGAGAGCTCCCGACAGGAAAGGGAGGAGTGAAATATGCAGTAGTTACAATTGATTATTTCACAAAGTGGGTAGAAGCAGAACCACTTGCTAAGATCACAACCTCTAAACTAACTGAGTTTGTTTTTCGAGCCATTGTTTGTAGGTTTGGTATTCCTCAGAAGCTGATTTTTGATAATGGGAAGTAGTTTGATAGCAAAGAGCTCAAAGGATTGTGCGAGCAGATTAGAATTCAGAAAGCATTCTCAGCAGTGTATTATCCGCAGAGTAATGGACAGGCTGAAGCTGTAAACAAGATTATCAAGCATACTTAGAAGACAAGGCTTGAAGATCAGAAAGGAAGCTGGCCAGAGAAGCTTCCTGGAGTCTTGTAGTCGTATAATACCACTCCTAGAACTACAACTGGTGAGTCTCCTTTTACTCTCACTTATGGTTGTGATTCTATGGTACCTGTAGAAGTTGGCACAGGTTCCTAGAGAAGAAAGCATTATGATCCCGAGAACAACGAGGTCAAAGTCAGACTCTACTTAGACATGGTTGAAGAGTTGAGAGCAGATTCGCAAGTGAAGCTAGCAGCTTATCAGCAGAGAGTTCGAAGGTAATACTACAGAAAGGTGAAAGCAAGACCTTTTAAAGTTGGAGCCCTAGTTTTGAGAAAAGTCATGCCTAATACCAAGGTTCTCGCACATGGAGCCTTTGGAGCGAATTGGGAAGGTCCTTACTAGATAAAGTCGGTCATTTGGGAAGGAACTTACCACTTGATGGATATGGATGGAAATCTTATTCCGAGAGCTTGGAATGCAGAACATCTCAAGAAGTACTATCAGTAATTCTCTTTTACTTTGTTTTTCTTAGGAAAAGTAAGGGTCTTATAGCCCGAGAATAAAGGCAGCTTATTAGTTATATCTGACCAGAATTATTGATTTCAATATTTGATTATGCATGTACTCGGGGGGTACCTGATATGAACCTCCCTATTTGCAAGACAGTTTTAGTATTGAGCATTGATAGCTCTTCGTTGAATTTTTTGATTGCATTATCGATGATTATAGCTTCCTAATAGTTCTTTTACATAACAATAATTACCCAAAAGAACTGGGGGGTAGTATTCCTACTAGACAGTATTATGCATGACTGATTAGATATTTCACATGCCAATTTGAAACTTTTTAAGTGCTTGTTTCAGCACTTGTATTGTGAAATAGGAATCTGTGGCTAAGGTGACCTGTAGCTTTATTCACGAAGTATGAGTGTGATTTAACAGAATGCAGACAGAATGTGCAGATTACGATTGATTGATCAGAGTTAGCTTGTTGACAGATTGTGTTGAGAATTGTATTAAGCCTCAGGCAGCTTCCTGAGCACGAGATAAGCCTCAGGCAGCTTCCTGAGCACGTATTGAATTAAGCCTCGGGTAGTTTCCTGAGCAAACATTGTATTAAGCCTCAGGAAGCTTCCTGAGCATGAGATAAGCCTCAGGCAGCTTCCTGAGCAAGTATGGAATTAAGTCTTGGGTAGCTTCCCGAGCAAGCATTGAATTAAGCCTCGGGCAGCTTCCCGAGCACGCATTGATTTGAGCCTCAGGTAGCTTCTTGAGTAAGATTGATTTAAAAGCCTCAGCTGACTGAGCATGACACTTTAGTTAAAAGTCTCAAATTCTTTGAGCATATGATTAATAAGCCCTGTTGATAGGCACCTGAAGCCCTGATGAAAGGCACATTAAAGGAACCTATATGGAGCCGAGACTGGCATCCTGAGACTATATGTCTCACTCCTCCGTGGAGCCGCCTCTGGCACGAGAGGAAGTGGGGAACTTGTGTGGAGCCTAGACCGGCACACTTGTTCTTAAAGAGAAGCCTAATAAGCTCTCCCTCACGTGGAGCCGCCTCTGGCACATGGGAAGAATGGACTCGGTTCCTTAGCATTTACCTTCATAAGATGTCCAGCATGACTCATGAGGAAGAAGGAAATGGTATGGAACCCAGACGGCATATCACTCCTTAAGGGGGCTATAAGCTTCCCCTTTATGCAGAGCTGAAATAGGTGCATAGAGAAGAGGGATCTGTGTGGACTCCCAGAACAGTGCACAAGTTCCTAGAGACGCCTCGAGGCAAGATGAACCAACATGGAACCCAGACTGGCATATTGGAACCTAGAATTTTAGGATTGGAAACTCAGCAGGTGACCTTTCCTCGAGTTGGCATGTACTTAACAGGATTAGTTCACTAACACTAATTATTTTCTGTTTTTATGTTTCTTGTTTTACTTTGCAGGATTAGTAATTATAAATGGTTATTCATAAGGAATGTTAAATATAATTGATGTGAATAAAGTCAGTGTTTAAGTGTTTAACTTGTATTATCTAGGAAGTGTGAAATTTTGTTTGGTTAGCATATGGGTATTCACTCAACATAGGGAAGTGGAAGTTAACAAGGATGAGGCGGGTAAGTAATTTCCCATATTTGATAGGAATTCAAACTTCCAAGGAAGTTTAACTTCCCTTTTTTTTCTTAACCAAACAATTCACTCAAATGACACTTCCCGGGTATTTCAAGTTCCTGAGTAGTTTAGTATCAACCAAACAAGCACTAAAGTGTTTATTGCCAAATACTATTTATATGTGTTTATTATTATTATTATTATTAAATTAAAAATGTTAATATACGAGAAAAATGAATATTTTATTGATAAAGTTAAAATAATGAAGAATTAGAAGTGTCTTAAACATAGGTAATTAGAAGTATTAACAAGTACTTTGTCCCATATTGTGGTTTATATTTTTTTAAAAAATATTTCTTGAAGATCCAACCGTACGGATGATAATATCTAATTATTTTAGTAATGTGCATATTTTTTTATAAAATTTCAAATCAATCTTGTTGATTTTTTTTAAATAAACCACTCAAATTCTCCCTCACTCTATCGTTTATGTACCAAGTTGAGAAGAATTATTTTTCTAATCATAATTACTCTTCCAAATTTTTTTATTACATGTAATATGTCATCCTAAAACACACATATTTTTTTATATTTTTTAAAAATTAGTAAAAATTTATTTTATATTTTCAAAACTATTAAATAAATGAAAATTCGATGTTTTCTTATTATATTTAACATTTCTTGATAATATTTAAATAAATTAAATTTTAACTTGGAATAAATGTTATACTTGTATGTATACATTTTTCTGATTCTGTATAAAGTTCTTTATATAATTAATTTTTAATTTTTAAAATTTTCTAAAAATATATATTATCGAAATCGGTCAAATTTATCAAAAACAACTTTAGTCGGTCGAAAATATATTTGAATATTTGATCAAAAATAGGCGGCATATTTCCCACCAAATAGGTTAAATTCGACCGACCCCAAATTCAACTGATATCGGTCGAATTTAATGTAGTCAAATATTTAAATACGACCAGAATTAAATATGACCGAATTGAATATTTAGTCATATTTAAAGTTAAAACGACCGCACAAAAATGATCGAATATAAATTTTACCGTAATCAATTGAATTTACCTTTGACTAAATAAATGTTGAAGTTGCCCTTAAATTCAATCATATCCGGTCGAATTTAAGGTCGGTCATTTTTAGCCGGTTTTCTTTTAGTGTGTCAAACAAAATATAAATGGAATAAATAATTTTTGATCATTTTTTTATTAAATAAAAAATTAAAAAATTATTCTACAAGTTTATTTCTCAACTAATTGAAAATCTTTTTTTCAAATGATTAAGAAATATAATCCATTAAGTAAAATAAATGATTAAATGAGACTTATTAATTATAATAATATGTTCATTTTCAACCACCTAAAAAAATCCTAACCACTTAAAAACTTTAAAAGACAAAAAAAGATTTACATTAAAAAATTGTCACGTATAATTGAATATGCTTGAAAGTTGAATTAAGGTATGTAAATCAATAATTTTCAAAAATAAATAAATAAATATTATTATATATTTTTTTGCTTTTGCTAGAAACATCGAGCAATATTGCATGTATATATAATTAAATTATAAATCACTACAAGGAATTTCAAGTCTAACAACGGATTTTATCCGTTGTCTGATACCTGCAAACCCCGTTGTCTATCGGGGTGTCGTCTGATACGCACCTCAGACAACGGTATGCAAACTGTTGTGTGTTAGAGCGAGAGACAACGATATCATCTCTAGACGCCGTTGTCTAATATCCAGAAACAACAACACAATGGTTTAGAAACCGTTGTTGTTTGGGATGCTACACAATGGTTTTAATTGAAGTAACACTTGTCTGAAAACAAATCACACAATCGTTTTAATTGAATAAACACTTGTCTCTAACAACGGATTCATTTCCGTTACTAAACTTAACAACGGAATACCAACACACTAGTAACGGAATTCTTGTTTTTACAAATAACCAGCAACGGATATTCTGTTGCTATTACTAACAACCAAATGCCAACGGAATTTAATCTATTGGTATTATTAATAACAAATTTGTAAAGGATAATCTATTGGTATTATCGATATAAAAAATGATACTAGCAAACAAAAGATAACAAAAGTCTTTTTTATATAATACCAAAGTTCAAGGGGCTGTGACAATACAGGAGACAAAACCAAAACCCTCATCGAGGTTATAAGTTTAAATGTACACAGGCAACCAAAAGTTCAAATAGCCTAATATCACAGTAGGTACTATCTTCTCAGAGAACCAATATATGCACAGCTGCGGATGAGCAGATCTACATTCAGTATGCTTGGAAATTACAGCAATATCTTACATTAAACTAGCTTTCTTTAAAGCATCCTCAAAATCTTCATCACTTTCCCATGAAGCCAGCTGCATCGAGTAACAAGAAGTCAAGAACCTTATTTTATCTAGACCAACTGATGTAAGTGTAAATTGCAATGTCCATTGAACACCAAAAGGCTGATTATGGTAAGATGGCTTGGAGTAATTTTATCACTTTTGTCATCGCGTTACAAAGTAAATTATGGTAAAAATGAGAAAGAAAGATAATTAACACACCCATGAACACATGAAAAACTTACATAGCGGTTTAGTACCTGACCAGACCTCAAGTGAGCTCTATGAGACAGTGCTACATGAGATGTTCCATATGCAACAGGAAGTCCACCAGCAGCAAATAGATTGCATCCATTAGGTACCCGGAACCTAGAAGATTTCAGCTCAGGTCAAACATATTATATACAATACGAAATTAACACAATATATTGATACAAGGTAGGAGTCCAGGAGAGTAAACGAATACCTATGTTCATGTAAAAGAAACATTTACAAATTACAATAGAAACTATAAAGCAAGTATGACCGAAATCAGGAAGTACTACTTCTGAGATTATCCAAGTTCAAATTTTCCACACATAAACACTTAAATACAAATTTGACGATAAATCAATACCAATTTGACGATTTAGCATGTTTCTGAGACCATTTCTAAAGCAAATACATTCTTCAGATTACATGGTAAGATGCACCAAGACACTGGAATAACTCATGATACATTATATAACATTTGATACTGTAGATGATTCAATTAATTCAAACAGAATAGCTTATTACATAATCTCATTAATAACTTCTGGCAATAGCTAAAGTAAGCTGGCAACAACATCAGATATACCAATTCATTTAGATTTCCAAAATAACATGTTATTAAAAAAAAAAATTTAAGCCTGGCATGCAGATAAATCAATTCAAATATTCGACAATTACTTGATATTTACATATTTAGAAGATAAAAGGCTAAAAATATACAGCCAAGTCCCACTATGTCAATGTCTGATATATTCCACGTATAGGTAAGGCTATACCTTTCGGCTTTCGCCACACATTTAATACACTATACAATCCAGACGAATCATGCATATATATAATATCTCCACGCCAACTCAAAAAATATTACACTCTTGTCCGCCAAGATACAGGTAGCAACATTATTTGATCGATTTTAGCTTCTGCAGTATTTAATTCTAAGACCCTACAGCATATTAAAGCATGCACCAACTCTCATGTGATAAGGAAGATGCGATAGAACGGGAACGGATACATATCAAAATATTCCTGGACTAATACCACATATGAATCATGTCAAATGTAACTTCCAGTTAACATTGTACTACATGAAGGGTATAGGTACATTACGGAACTTTTAAGAATGATTTCATCCTAGGTTCATTTTCGTTGCAGACACTATGCTGAACCCTGAGTTTTAGCAGTCAACAAGAGAGAAATCACAATGATCTTAAAAAATGCATGTGTTTTATAGGATGGGTCATGAAAAGCATACAGTCACGTGGACCTTCAACTAACTCGCAAAATTTAAAGAATTATAGAGAATTACAATTGCCAAAAGCAAGAAATTTACATTCAAGGCATCCAGTGATATCCATGATCAATTCATCCCCAAGTATTCTCTCTAAGATCCGAGGACTACTGAACAGAACTGCACATAATAGCCATATACTGCTCAGTTTAGAGAGATTATACATATATACAGCAGAAATTTTAGATAAAATTCAAGTAGAAGAAGATCATAGATACTAACTGATCCTTCTGACTATTCTATATAACATGTGAAGACCATCAGTATCTTTCAAATCTTCACAAACTCTAAATAAGTCCATCAGCTTCCGTAAAAAACCTTGCTGCATAGACAATAAATACCAATTTGACGATTTAGCATGTTTCTGAGACCATTTCTAAAGCAAATACATTCTTCACACCATCAATTAATCAAGCTCCGGAATGCAATTTTGAATATAAACAAATTATGCAAATTACCTTTGCTCCTTGACAGAGTTTTTACCAAAAATGCAAACAATTTTATCCGGACATAAACTAAAGTTGATTGAAATTGACATTTAATTTGATTCAGAGACACACACATACTGAAACATAACTTACTATCCTTCTTGATTCTGGTGGTAGGAGCCTTAATGCCGATGCGAGGTATAAACACACCAGTTCCTTTACCCCTGTATTCTCCACGAGGACCTGGAATCAGCTTCTTCTGCTCCTCATATTCCAATACTCCTCTCGGAATCCCTAAATTTAGGCACTGTAAATTTCTCAACATCCTCTCTTCTCTCCTTAACATCTCAATCTGTAACTGAATTACAACAAAACAAGAGGAACTTCAGTCTCCAAATCAACTTTATGTGTATATACACACACATATATACATGTCCACTAATTTAGGCAACAAAATCTACCAAGTGCCAAAATTCACTGCATAAACATATAGAATTCACACAGCATAACATTCTCTAAAATACAAATTAAATTCAATAATACTCCTAACACATATTGGAAGTGAAATTCATCAACAATAAATATACAATTCAGTGATTTGTACCTCCGGCTATGTACTGCTTTAGGCCTTCATTTACACCAAACATAGGAGCATTTCCTGGAATTTGAATTTAACATGCCATTATTGGAATCAATCCCTTGAACAGACACTCCATTCCTGCTTATAAATATTTTGACTAACTATACAACCCCAGTTGGACAATAAGTAATTTCTTTATCAATTCTTCTTTTCCCTCACTGCAAGACTAGTTTAATAATGAGAAATCACCTTAATACTTTCTTTAAGAGAAAAAACTCATTTTCGAAACCAGCATTCACTTCCTAAAACGTCATACAATAGAAATATTAAATAAATATAGACATCTTAGTTTAAGACCTAAATAAAGGAGTTATGAGACAAACCAAGTTGAATTCTTCTTTCAAAACTTTTAAAACACTTCGAAGTGCTTCCCTTGGGCAATATTCCCATGCTTCACCTGGTCTAAGATACATGTCAGCCAAAACCATCTCTTCTTGTTCAGCCCTGTGGATGGAGAAAGAAAAGAGCAGGTTAACTTTCGCTCAACATTTGATAAAAGTACCGAATTTGGGAGACCTGAGTTTTGGCACCGCAAATAAGATTAACAACATCAACTTGCCCTCCGGTACCGAATTTGTTGAAAGACACAAAATAAAAAATTAAAAATCAATCTTCAAACATAAACTCAAAGAAAAAAAGCTAATTGACAAGAAAGAAAGTCAAATCGAGCTTCATTAACACGAATACAGCTTTGAATTGAGTTTAATTAGCTAGGGTTTGTGATTTTGCAAATGGATTTTTGAGTAATTGAAATTCTAGGGTTTGTGACTATAGTAATCACCTGCAAAGTAAAAAAAAACAAATTAGATACAGAGAGAAGAATACAGAGAGAAAAAAAGAGGCCGACGTTGAGAGCGAGGGAGAAGAGAGCAGAGAGAGTAGAGGAGCGAGTTAAATGGGGGGAGAGTGATTTTCGTTTAAGGGGGGAAAGGGCTTGTAATTATTTTGGATTGGGGGGAACGTTTTTTTTTGCTAATTGGATTGGGGGGAAAGTTATTTTTGTTAAGGGGGGAAAGTTTTGTTCTCTAATAAATGTACCGGGTAAATTGCCGTCCACTTTTCTAGTTCTTCACTTTTTTTATTTTAAAGATTTTTATAACATAAAATTAAACAAATATCATATAGTACTATTTATTTAAAAAAATATAAGCATGTACATGTAATCATTTTTAATGTTATTGTCAAAATTTCAGAAAAAAAAATAATTTTATTTGGTTTGGTAATTTAACGGTCAACTAGTACATTGATTGGAATCCCTAAACATGGTTTCGTCAGAATTTAGTGTTTTGATTTTTTAAATAATATTTCTCGACGAACAAATCCTACGGAGGTCAAGATCCATTATTTTTAATGTTATCGCCAAAATTTTAGAAAAAAATAATTTTATTTAGTGTGGTAATTTAGCGGTCAACTAGTATTTTGACTAGAACCCCTAAACAGGATTTCGTCAGGGTTGAGTGTTTCGATTTTTTTTTAAAAAAAATTCAACAACCCAACCATACGGGAATCAAGATCCATCATATTTAATGTTATTCCCAAAATTTTAGGAAAAAAAAAATTTATTAGATCGGGTAATTCAACGGTCAACTATCACTTTGACCGGAACCCCTAAACAGGGTTTCGTCAGGGTTTAAGGATTCGATTTTTTAAAAATAATATCTCGACCACCCAATCATACGGGAATCAAGATCCATCATATTTAATGTTATTCCCAAAATTTTAGGAAAAAAAAAATTATTAGATCGGGTAATTCAACGGTCAACTATCACTTTGACCGGAACCCCTAAACAGGGTTTCGTTAGGGTTTAAGGATTCGATTTTTTTAAAAATATTTCTCGACCACGCAACCCTACAGGAATCAAGATCCATCATATTTAATGTTATTCCCAAAATTTTAGAAAACAAAAAATTTTATTCGATCAGGTAATTCAACGGTCAACTATCAGTTTGACCGGAACCCCTAAACAGGGTTTCGTTAGGGTTTAAGGATTCAATTTTTTAAAAAATATTTCTCGACCACCCAACCTTACGGGAATCAAGATCCATCATATTTAATATTATTCCCAAAATTTTAGAAAAAAAAAAATTTATTTGATCGGGTAATTCAACGGTCAACTAGTACTTTGACCGGAATAATATAATATAATGATTCAATTTTAAATTATATAAATATTTTTAATATTGAGAGCACTTCCCCACACTTGAATGGTTTATTCCCCTCAGTGAATAATATAATATATTGAAAACGAAAATTATTTTCATTCTAATTATATAATAGTAATATATTAGTTTATAATAGTAATTAAATTTAAGTGCATAGTTTATATATTAGTGAGTGAGGAAATGAACACATTGCAATATTTGGCGGAGTGGCTAAGCAGTTGAACAACTAGGGAGGAGGTCGGGGGTTCAAATCCCTTCCACCTCTTTTTTTTTTAGTAATAGCCATTTACCTTACAAGTTTCTAGGACACGTGGCATGCTATCAACCCGACACGTGGTAGGCTTCCAATGAGGCACGTGGCTGTGGGACCATGGACACATGGCAGGTGTGGCTTAGTGACACGTGGCAAGGGGGTCCCACTTGACACAACTCTATTGCACAACACAATAAAAAAAAACACTTGTCTATTCAAATCAGACAAACAACGGTAATTAATACATTGTCTGAACTTTCTTCAAACAATGGTATTTTGTAAACCGTTGTCTGAATCAACTCGTTTGCACAACACAATTATAAACCGTTGTCTGAGCCAACTCAAATTAAATCAAAAAAACAACGGTAATTATAACATTGTCTGAAGTCTCTTCAGACAACACCTTGAAAAACAAAACACTTGTCTGATTCAATTTGTTAGACAACGGAATTAAATTGTCAAAACCCCGTTGTCTGAAGGCTGGATCAGACAATGTTTTTTTAAAAAAAAATTAAAACACTTGTCTGTTGATTTTGGGCAACGCTTTTTCCAGTTTACGTTGTCTGATAGGTGTTGTCTGATTCAATTTTTCTTGTAGTGAATGGTATAGTGTGTATTCCATAATGATAAAATTTTAAGAATGAAATTTACTTTTAATTTTGTGAGAAGTGAAAATAAAGGTGAATATAACTCATATTTTAAAAATAAATGAATAATGTATAATATAGTAAATATTATTTTGCTAAAATTATAATATTATACATTTAGGAAAAATGTTATTTTATATTACTGATCCAAGTAGAAACTAGAAAAAATAATATTAAATATTAAATACTCAATAAACAATCAAGTTTTATATTACTCAATTGAGTATTTATTTTCGCGTTATAACTATACTTTTACAAACTTACTAATGTTATTTATTTAGTTTCAATGATAATTCAAAATTGATACAACATAATGGAAATAAAATTTTTTTGGTCCGACAAAATCCAATCCGAAAAGATCCCAATCAAATTTTATCTGATCTTAATCTAAATTTATCCGATTTTAATCTGAAATCGACCCGATCCGAAACTAGATCCGAACCGAACCGAAACCAATTAAAATTTTGTAAAACCGATACTAGACCCGAACCGATTAGATCCGATCTGATCCGAAATGTATAAAAATATAACAAAACCGAAAATTGATTCGATCCGAAAATGATCCAATCTGAAACCGATCCGATTATCCGATTTACCTGGTCTACTGTATGCATCGGATTCATTTCTCCAACCACAACCACACGTATGTAAATCATGGTTGTAAAAATCGCTAATCGATTGAAGTACCGATTTAAGATTAATCGGGTAATCGGGGATTAATCGAAAGGATTAATCGAAGTATTAATCAGATATTATAAAAATATTTAATATATTATTCTAATTTATAGTTAAACATGTCATTTTAAATAAATTCATAGAATTAATCGGATTTCAAAAATCGATCGGTTGGTTACCTTACAGAGGATTAATCGGAGATTAATCGGCTAAATCGGGGATTTTTAGAACCATGATGTAAATAGGTTAATCGCAACAGTTTTAGTAATAAAATTATGGATGGTACGGTTCAATCACCAGCTTATTAAAAATTAAATAATAAATTATGTATAATAATTATTAATTCAAGTAGTATTGTTATTTGTAATACAAATATTTCTTTTTCACACATGTAATTAGGTTAATTTTAACAATTTTAGTTGTAGAATTATGATTGGTACGGTTCAATCACCAATCAAAAATTAAATAATAAATTAAATGGACAATTATTAATTCAAGTAGTATTGTTATTTGTAACACAAATATTTCTTTTTCTTAGGTTAATCGGAACAATTTTAGTCACAAAATTATGGTTGGCACGGTTCAATCACCGATTAAAAATTAAATATAATAATTATTTGTTCAAGTAGTATTATTACTTGTAATACAAATATTTCTTTTTCAAAACTCAAAAGCATAATTAATAATAGAAAATACTAAATGATCAGGTGAGTTATTCGAGTACCTTTATCGACATACTTGTATACTATAACACATAAAATTTTATATGATAGAATTTTACACTAGATTCATGGCAAATTTTTCATTTATGACAAAATATATCTCTCATTTGTATTGTAGATGAAAATTTGGAAATTCGATCACAATTTCTTAATTTGATCACAAGTTTTGAATTTTATCATAAATTTTGAATATTGTTCGAAGTCCTAATTTTATCACAAGTTCTAAATAGTTCCCACTTCAATCATAAATTCAAATTAAAATAATGTTCTAACGATAGAACACATTTTTGTTATAAATATTTATGACGAATTTTTGTGTCCGACACAAATAATTGCGACATACAGTATAATGCAATTCGTCGTAAAATAAGCGATGATAATTTCATCATAAATACTATGTCACAAAAATGAAAAATCCATATTTATTATAGTGATAAAATACTTCATCTATTTTAAAAAAGTGGACAAGTTTTGAACTTATATGCTTAAATTGATCAAAATTTGATTGAAATATACATATATTGTGTAATTGAAAAAATAGAATTAAAATAATTATCATTAAAGAATAAATATATAAGATGAGTAATGCTCACAGTTGCTCGCCCTTTCTATGCGAAAGTATTTCTCACCGAGTTACAGAAGCAAATCCGACCATTTGTTTGCAAAACTTGGGTCATTAACAAATTTGGACAGTTTTGTTGTTGAAAGGCGTTTTCTCCTACATCAACTACAAATCATCATCATCACAGAGGCAATACATCAACCAAGGGCATCACAGCAAAAACCCATAGGAAAAATCAAACTTAACAGATCGAGCTTGAAATTGGTATGGGCTGACAGAGGAGAGTGAGAGGAACAAGGTTATGAAGAGCGTGTAGTGCGTGGGTTGAAAGATGATGGTGATAAGGGTGGTCAACAGAGGTGAAGGTATTGTTTTCCGGTGACCCTTGATAGAGAAACTACTGTTGGGGTTAGTTTGGGTCTGTATATACAACGATTTTTCTCATCATGGATTAGGCAGTTATCAAACTATTTTCCTTTCACGGAAATGTTGAGGTCCTGAGGATTCAAGTCACCCGAGCACTTGTATACATCAATACAGTAGCTTCTTCACCAGATTCAGAAACTAAGGCAAGCTAAGATACATCTTACTATCGATCCCATCTGGTGGCGCGTGAGCTTCGTTTGCGGTGGTGCGTGAGTTGGGATTTATTTTTGCAAGGAAAATCGATGGCGCTGTCTCATTCCGGTGAAATCACTCCAACTCAGTCAAAACGGTTCAACTCAGTGAAGTGGGTCTGGTTTGTTGTTCCAGTTCCATGCTACTTTTATGATTTGTTTGTATAAACTCCACAAACCAGGTTTAATCATAAACCCATGCATTTACATCAAACAGAATGGGAGTCTTGTTGAGGCTATTTGAGGAAGTCTACTAAGATTATTGAGTTTGTATTATTCATGCAATTCTGGGTGTTAACTGATAAGCATGTTGTGCCTTTTTGGTCGGACTTTTTCCGATGGTTAACCGGTTTTCAATTTACCAGTTCTGTTCCGATTTCGGTGCTCCGGTTTTTGCATTAGCAATTGTTTTAATAATCTTATTTGCCCTGCGTTGCGCTAAGGTATTTTGTGAGTATTTGTTTTGCAGTAATTGTCTTTGAATTAAATGCGAGAATGTCATCTTCTTGTCTATGGGGCCTCTGCTCACCGGGATATATGCTTCGTCACAGTTTATATGGGTTCATCAATATTTCTGCGAGAGGGCAATCTTTTTCCCCCCTGAGTTTTTTTCCCATTTGGTTTTACTCATGTGGGGTTTTAACGAGGCCCTTTTGCTAGGAATAACAGTGGTTCGTCATTTGAGGATTGGGCAGTTTTCGTAGAAGCTTCAGAGGTGCATAGGGATGTTGTTGGCAGATGCGAAGAGCAACAAGAGATTTCAGGTTCAGAATTTTTATAGTGTCTTTAGATCGCCATTCTTCATTGATACGTTCTAAAAACCAACTATAATTATAACCCCGGTTCTTAATCTATAGTGTCTTTAGAACGTCATTCTTGACAAATGCGATCTAGAAACCAACTATAAGCCTTTATAGTGTTTATAGATCACTAATAATGATTAATGCGATCTAAAAACCAACTATACACGGAATTCAGGTTCAAATTTTTATAGTGTCTTTAGGTCGCTCTTAGTGATTCATAACATTCAGTGGTTTATTCAGTGGTAGTATGCGACCTAAAAACCAACTATAATTAGAATTCTGGTTCTAAATCTCTATAGTGTCTTTAGATTGTCATTCTGGACTTATTTGATCTTCAAACCGCCTATAATAAAACTCGGGTTCTATATTAATATATTGTCTATAGATTATTAATCGTGATTGATGTGATCAAGAAACCAACTATATATAGAATTCGGGTTCTATAGTTATTTTATAGTGTCTTTAGATCGTTTATCGTGATTGATACGATCTTTAAACCAATTATAACTACAACTAAGGTTGAATAATTTTCTTATAGTGTCTTTAGATCGTAAATCGTGATTGATGCGGTCTAGAAACCGACTATAATTAAATCACAGATTCTGAACAGTGATCCCGGGATTGCTCCTTCGGTGGATGGCATTATTAAAATTGAAGACCAAATTCAGTGGAAATATGTTCAACGATAGTTATTTTGAAGACCAGATTTCAGTAGAAGTATGTTCAGCGGGAATTGTATCAGCTGGTATTTGTATCAGTGGTTGTACCATACCTGGCCTTATGGCTTATTCTAATAAAATCTTTGCCTATAAAAAAAAGAATAAATATATAATTGACTTTCAAAAGAAATTTTAAGATTTTTCAAACTATAAATGGTGGGATACTATATAATATATTTAAATATATCGCAACTATAGATGCGTAAGAGTAAGTCTAATAGACTTTTAACAAATTCTTTAAAAATACTATAAAATTTAGAGTAACTTGTAAAATTTTTAAATATATAGATATAGGTGGATGAATGATTTAGAAGAAAGAAAAATGGAGATTTAGTTGGGAGTTCCGGAAGTAATTTGAGCAAACAATTCCATTCTTTTTAGGTGCTTGTTCTAATCACATTCACTATTTATGAGCATTTTCTGCCACATCCTCCACTACACAAAAAATAACTGCCCTTTGACATTTAATATCTTTTATTACAATAAATTTGTAACTTATATATTATTCAATATTTGTAACTTATAAAACATTAATTCTCATAATTAATGTTAGGAATATGCTGTACTTGATGATAACTTCACCATCAATCAAATTGTATAAGTATTGTAGCTGTCAACGGATGAGGATTTATAACTCTATCCGTTGACAGGTAGCTCATCAACGGATGAGGTTTTGTAGCATACTGCAGTATCTCTATGTTATCAATTGATAGTATTTTTATCCACAGTCATGTTAACCATCAATGGATAGGCAGAATAGGGTAGCCAATTGTAAATAAGCTATGCTATGTAATTCTGTTTAAGTGAAAGTGTATCAACGGATGAAGACAGAACTCTATCAACAGATACAACTCAAATCTACAATATCAACGAATACAGCTCAACGGATGATCGTGTACAATATCAACGGATAATTATTAACACTTACTTCTATGCTAAGCTGGGGATTAGCAGTTGATAAACACAGGTTTGACTGACAGATCACATGGGTTGATAGTAGATACAAAAAGTAGTATGACAGCCATACTTTGGAAACACATAAGAAAGAAGCATTCCGTTTACACTATGAATACAAGAAAGGTGCAGGGGACATGTCTGTTCACAAGGACAACCTTTCGGCTACATGTGTATTTGGAGTGAAGTAGCAAGTCAACTTGAATTAGATTAGTATTATCTTATTCCTGTAGTACTTGTAAACTTGGGTTTTATATAACCAAGTGTAGCAACTCTTTAGAAGCTAAGAAAACAGATACATTTGCTTAGGGTTTTCTTGAATATCCTTACAAAGCAAAGAGTTGTAAAACGGCAGCTGTGTACATTTTATCACAGAGTTTTCTTCAAATAAAAGCTTCAGGTGGTGCATTTAACCACCTGATTTTATATGTGTTTGTGCATTAATCGTTATACAGCAATTATATAAGTATAGATTTCTGGAGTTCTTATCAGAAATTTATAAATATCAAGAATTGTATTCAACCCCCCTTCTACAATTATACAAGTGTGTAATCTAGGAATATCAATTGGTATCAGAGCAAGCTTCTATCATATTTGAAGTTTAAAGATCAACACACTTCCAACATGTCTAGGAAGGATTATGGAGTAAAGATACCAGTTATTGATAGAGAGAATTACTTTCACTGGAAAGTAAAAATTCGTCTACATCTCGTGTCCATTGATGAGGGTTTTGTGGATTGCATTGACAAGGGTTCTCATGTTCCAATGAAGACTGCAGCAAGAGTTGGCCTTGCTGAAGATGCGCCTGACACTCTCATTCCCAAACCTGTTTCTGAATGGAGTCTTGAAGATATGGCAGAAGTCCACAAAGACAAAAAGACCATGAATATACTGTTCAATGGTCTAGAAACAGACATGGTTGACAATGTTATTAGCTGTACTACCTCCAAGGAAGTATGGGACACTGTTTAAACCCTTTGTGAAGGAACAAAACTGGTGAGGGAAAACAAGATGCAACTACTAATCCAACAGTATGAACACTTCCATTTCAATAGTGGAGAAACAATGAATGATACATTTAGTAGATTTCAAAAGCTACTAAATGGTTTGAAACTGTATGGAAGAATCTATCAAGTTAAAGATTCTAATCTCAAATTTCTGAGATCACTGCCCAAGGAATGGAAGCCAATGACTGTTTCTCTAAGAAATACTCAAGAGTACAAGACTTTTACTCTTGAAAGGCTCTATGGAACTTTAAAGACATATGAGCTAGAAATGGAGCAGGATGAAGAGATTGAGAAGTCCCAAAAGAAAAGTGGGTTAGTTGCACTTGTTGCCAACATGGAGAAGAAGGAGGAAAGGACAGAAGCTGCTTGTTCTACACTAAACAGGGATGTTTGTAAAGATAGAGCAGAATCAAGTAGGAGCAAGGAAAAGGTGTTTGAAGAATTGAATGTCCTTCAGCAGGATGAATTGGATGAGATAGATGAGCACTTAGCCTTTCTATCTAGGAGATTCTCTAAGCTGAAATTCAAGAGAAACTCTGGGGTGGCCAAGCCATTTAACAAGGATTATTCCACAAGCAACTTTGTGGATAAATCCAAAATTAAATGCTATAATTGTGGAATTACTGGTCACATGATAAGTGAATGTAGGAAGCCTAGATCTGAGAACAAGGGAAAGCCAACTAAAGCTGTTGACTACAAGAAGAAATATTTTGATCTTCTCAGGCAGAAAGGAAAGGCATTCATGACCCAAGAGTATGACTGGTCTGCTGATGGAAATCATTCTAATGATGATGTTGAGTATGTCAACCTTGCATTGATGGCTGATTCTGGAGAGCAGGAAGCAGGTTCAGCTAGCAATCAGGTATTTTCTACTAATCTCTCTGAGCTCACCAAAGAGGAATGCAATAGTGTTATAGATGAAATGTCTACTGAACTATATCACTTGAGTGTTACTCTTAAATCACTTACTAAAGAGAACAATAGGATTAAAGAGACTAATTTGTTTTTAAATGATAGAAATACTGCTCTAGAAGCTCAATTTCTAGAATTTGAGAAAATGAGAGTTGATTGCAATAATGCTAAAAGTGAACTTGAAGCTGTGTTGAAAAGAGAACTGATTTTAAGAGACCAGCTTGAAAAAGAACAAGGGATAATTGCTAAATTTCAAACCTGTAGGAATATTTCATAAAACATAATAGAATTCCAGGGAGTAGAATCGTTTGTGAAAGAGAACTGGACTCAAAAGAAAAAGGAGCTAGAACCTTGCCTTGAGGATCTAGAGACTATTTGTGAATCAACGGATAGTGATCATCCGTTGACAGATGAACCATCAACGGATGAGAGGTATCCGTCGACTAACAAAAAGTTTGTTAGTAAGAAGGAACTCAAGAAACTAAATATTAAGTATCATCCAGTCAACAAGAACTTTGTTACTGGTGAGTGTAGCCAAACCAAATCTAGTGGGAAGGCTAAGGCTGGTGACTTACACAACAAAAAGGCTGTTGGTAAATCAGATAATGAAAAGGTAGAAATTAAGGGTAAAAAGAAAAAGAACAGAAATGGTAAGATAGGCATCAACAAGAAAAACAATTATTCTCCTGACAAGTTTGCCCCTAGGAAAACTTGTAGTAATTGTAATAGTGTCAATCACCTATCTTCTAATTGCAAGATTTTTAACAAGGCTCCTGTTCATGTACCTCAAACTATGCCATGTATGCCTGCAATGCCTGGTTTGTATCAAAATGCTAGTTTTTCTAATCCATATGTGAACATGCCATATGTGTCTAATCCTTATTTTGAATCTGTGAATATGCCACAAATGTCATGTAACATTCCTAGCATGAATAATATGTATGCGAATTTTCCACAAATGCATGCATCAAATATTCATGCAAATAAGCATTTGTCAAACCCCATTAATCAGGCATCTACATCTAAGGTGAAGAATGCCAAGATTGTAAAGTCAAAGGCTAACAAAAAAGGACCCGAGGAAGCTTGGGTACCAAAATCAACTTGATTTGCTTTTGGATGTGTGCAGGGAAACAGGAGGAATCTATGGTACCTAGACAGTGGATGCTCTAGGCATATGATAGGAGATTCAACCCTGCTCATAGAGTTCAAGGAAGGAGCTGGCCCTAGAATTACTTTTGGAGATGACAGCAAATGATATACTAAGGGATATGGCCTGATTTCAAAAGACAATGTCATCATTGAAGAAGTGGCCTTAGTTGAAGGTTTGAAGCACAATCTGCTGAGTGTCAGTCAGATTTGTGACAAAGACTATGAAGTAAAGTTCACAAAAGAAGCCTATGTTGTTTCTGCCAAGGAAGACAACAATGTGGTATTGACAGGCTTTAGAAAAGGAAATGTTTACATAGCTGGCTTCAATTCAGCATGCTCAGAATCCATTACTTGTCTCTTCAGCAAAGCAAGTAAGGATGAGAGTTGGCTATGGCATAAGAAGCTGTCACATTTGAATTTTAAAGTTATGAATGACTTGGTAAGAAAGGATCTTGCTAGAGGAATCCCTCAATTAGAATTTATCAAAGATGGACTGTGTGATGCCTGCCAATTAGGGAAACAAAAGAAATCATCCTTCAAGAGCAAGACAGAGTCATCCATTGTTAAGCCACTTCAACTGCTGCATATGGACTTATTTGGTCCAGTTAATGTCATTTCTATTTCAAAGAAGAAATACTGTCCGGTGATTGTAGA
This sequence comes from Saposhnikovia divaricata, assembly GCA_036435485.1. Lineage (NCBI taxonomy): Eukaryota > Viridiplantae > Streptophyta > Magnoliopsida > Apiales > Apiaceae > Saposhnikovia > Saposhnikovia divaricata. The sequence goes on from CM071598.1 coordinate 68,620,154, forward strand.
TGATTTTTCTAAGTTTACATGGACCTTCTTCCTGCACTCCAAGGATTGTGCAAGTGAAATCATCATCAATCACCTCAGAATACTAAACAATGGTTCTGAAGACAAAGTATAAAGAATCAGGAGTGACAATGGTACTGAATTCAAAAATTCCACAATGAAGACTTTCTGTGAAGAAAAAGGAATTGTCCATGAATTTTCTGCTTCCAGAACACCTCAACAAAATGGGGTTGTTGAAACGAAAAACAGAACTCTCATTGAAGCAGCTAGAATAATGTTAAGTGAATCAAGATTACCAACATATTTCTGGGCTGAGGCTGTCAACACTGCATGCTTTACTCGGAATATTTCCTTGGTCAATCAAGCTAGAGGAATGACTCCTTATCAGTTGTTAACCAACAAGAAACCAACTTCAGCTTTCCTTCATGTCTTTGGATGTAAGTGTTTTGTACTAAGAAATCATGGAGATAACTTGGACAAATTTGAAGCAAAGGCAGATGAAGCTATTTTTGTTGGATATGCAGCAGGGAAAGCCTATAAAGTCTACAATCTAAGAATCAACATTGTTATGGAATCTGTACATGTTGTGTTTGATGATCAAAAGATTCTAGGTCTAAATGATGGAGGCTCTCATGAAAATTTGGAATTTGAGAATGAAGGTGAAGGAAGAATGTACTATGATGATGATGAGGAAGATGAAGATCATGGCCACAGAGATCCACCAAGAGTTAATGTACCAACTAGAAGTGATGCTCACACTGGAAATGAAGCATCTGTTGACAGTCATTCTGGAGCATCCGTTGACAATATTAGAGATGCATCCGTTGACAGAAATTCTCAAGCATCCGTCGACAGGCAAAATGATGCATCCGTTGACAGTCAACTTCATAATTCTGCAAGGACAACAAACTCAGGGGGAGTTTCTCAGGGTCAAAATTCAATGCTAAATCAACATGATCATGCTCATGAAAATGAAGCAACCTCATCAAGATCAAACCTTCCACCTGCAAGAAAATGGACTAGAGATCATCCATTTGAGTTAATCATTGGTGAATCAAATTCAAGAGTCCAAACTAGGAGGGTCACTCAAGCAGAATGCCTATACAGTAGCTTCCTGTCTCAAGAGGAACCTAAGAAAGTGGAAGATGCCCTTCTAAATCCAGATTGGGTCTTAGCAATGCAAGAAGAGCTAAACCAATTTGAAAGAAATAAAGTATGGAAGCTTGTGCCCAAACCTGATGATAGAAGTGTCATAGGTACTAAATGGGTTCTCAAGAACAAGACAGATGAAAATGGCATAATTGTGAGGAATAAAGCTGGATTAGTAGCAAAGGGTTATTCTCAAGAAGAAGGGATAGATTTTGATGAAACTTTTGCTCCAGTGGCAAGACTTGAGGCAATCAGAATCTTCATAGCCTATGCAGCACATGCCAATTTCAAGGTTTATCAGATAGATGTTAAAAGTGCCTTTCTAAATGGGGAACTGGAAGAAGAGGTCTATGTCTATCAACCTCCTGGATTTGAGGATCCAGAATTTCCAGAATATGTATATCTTCTCATGAAAGCACTTTATGGTTTGAAGCAAGCAACAAGAGCCTGGTATGACACTTTATCTCAATTTCTTTTGGAGAATCACTTCACTAGAGGTACAGTAGATAAAACCTTATTTCATAGAAATATCAATGGCTCTTCAATACTTGTTCAAATCTATGTAGATGATATTATTTTTGGGTCTACAGATGAGAAGCTTTGCAAAAGGTTTGCCAAACTTATGCAAAGTAGGTATGAAATGAGCATGATGGGTGAATTAACTTATTTTCTTGGCCTACAAGTAAAGCAAGTTAATGAGGGCATTTCATAAGTCAAACAAAATATATTTATGATCTTTTAAAGAAATTTGACTTAATGGATTGTACCTCTGCAAAAACACCTATGGCCACTGCAACTAAGCTTGAGTTGAATACTAAGGAAAAGTCTGTGGACATCTCAAGCTATAGAGGCATGGTAGGTTCACTTCTATACCTAATAGCTAGTAGACCTGATATAATGTTTTTTACTTGTCTTTGTGCTAGATTTCAAGCTGACCCTAGAGAGTCTCACTTGATAGCTATTAAGAGAATTTTCAGGTATCTCAAGACAACACCAAACCTTGGCATTTGGTATCCAAGAGAATTTGCTTTTGATGTAACTGGCTACTCAGATGCAGATTATGCAGGTTGCAGAATGTGGCGCCCCCAAATCCGAGGTCAAAGATTCAGGTCGTCACATCACCATCCAACCATATCATACCTGTATTAACTTTACAACTCAACAATACATCCATCCAGACCTCAATCTTACGCACAAAAAGTTAGAGCCTCAGAAACGATAATCAAAAGTAACACTAAATATTACAATTCATCTGTACAATCCAGAATCTTACGCACTTCCACTTGTACAACTACACTTGAAGACAAGTCTTACTATTACAGTTGAAAACCTATCAGACTTACTTTGTAGTATTTATTAGGAACTAAATCATCTCCGGGGTAAATCTTCTACTCATCTTTTGCTGGTGCGGAGTTAACCGACCAAATTCTTCTCTTTCTGAAAAGTTTTTATAAAGCAAGAATGAGCTACATAATGCTCAGCAAGTTCACCATTTTGAAAAATAATAATGTGGTTTATTTCGAAAACATTCCCAACTATATGGGTATATATCTCAGATTTCAAAACATAATTGGACAATATATATGTCCGAGTTTGAATAAAACATTTATACTCACTAAGGAGCTTTAAGAATAACATATGAACCCTTTATAAGGTTCCCATTTCAATATATCTCAAGTTTGAAAATATATACATATGAGTATATCATTTTCGGCAAAACACTCTACGGTTAACATACTGTAAAAGGAATACATCATTGCAAACCTCTTTCCTTCCATTAGCTTAGAAGGTTTCTCATTCAAAAACATTTCATTCTTTGAAATAATTGCAAGAGTGCACTAACACGTGCCAATCTTTATAGAAAATCTTGCAGTTCTAGGTACTTCACGATGTCAATATTTTTCTTACCAAAAACCACACTATCGGCAACTTGGCACTTAGGCCCAAGAAGCAGTGTTTGAGTATTTTTCCAAAGTGGAGGATGGGACTTGAAGAAAACATAAAACCTGACAGGGATTGATGATGATCAGTCGCCACATCCAAGTCCAATAATCTGCGGGTCTTCTCTACCGGTAGAAGGATAGAAACTACATCAGTAACTATCCTCGGGTGAAAACTACATCCGTAATCACCCTTGATGAAAACTGCATCCGTAATCATCCTTCGGCAACACTTGGGTCGGAATAATAATTGATGGACCGCCTGGCTCACGGTCGCTTACACATCCCGGGAATCGTTCGTCAACGATTCCCATACCTGCCACAATCCCCTTTTTTTCTTTCTTGTCAAAAACCATTTTGATAGAAAATTCGAGTAGTTGAAGTTCGACCTCAGTCGACCGATAATTCTTGAAAAGTGTACAAGAAGCAAAACCTGACCCGGGGTTTTCGAAAATGTTTTGGGTTCGAAAGAGTTCGAGTTTGAAAGCGATGAAGGTATCTTGGATTAGTTTTGTCTTTAAAATAATGAACAATAATTAATAAATGATATTTTGAGATTTAATATAAACAATTTGTAAGAACCTAGATTTTTGGAAGAATTAAAACTTTTGTTGTAAATGAGTATGTAAGTGAATAGTGATCATGGCTATGATGTACTTTTAATGAATGAATATTTTAACGAATTTAGATTCGAAGGTTTATGTGCAATAAATGATGAAATTGGTTGAAGATTTAGATAAGAATAATCTATCGTCTAAAAAGGGAGCTATGGTATTTAAGGAAAAAGGGAGTTAATCTCATGTTATCAAAATCGATATGTGGTACAAGTTAAGTGATTTTGTAAAAGAGATTGAGGATATTCGAGAAAGCGCGAGGATATTTTTTTAGAGCAAGAAATAAAGAGGAAATAAACAAGGAATATTGGAGTTAATATTGATTTAAGGAAATTGTGCCACATTAGAGAAATAAATAAATAAACAGTTATAATATATGAATAATAATAATAATATTATAATTATATTATTAAAAAGTGCAAGGGAATATAATTGGTGGGAAAAAGGAGAAATTCAAGGGACTTAAATGCAAGTCAACCATAAATAAGATGGTCTTTTAGTATTAATACCAAAAGGGGTATGCATGTTTTGGAGCCTACAAGTGGCACCCTTGGATGTTTGACAACACATAAAAGAGATGCATCCAAGTATTAATACCAATAATACAAGGATTAGATGAGTATTAGCTAAAAAAAAAAAAAACAAACACCCTTGTTTTGGTGCTCTCGGCCAGGGTGTAGAAAGGAGGGGAGGAAGGAGATTTCACCAAGCAATTATTACAATAAATAGCCTATATTAAAGAGGGAGAAGAGTAGAAGGTATGGTTGTAAACTTATCAGCATTTACTAAGTTAATTATGATCCAAAAATTTAAGAGAAAGTGATGATGAATAGTAATTACATAAACTAACTCTTTGTTTCATGGCTTCTCTTGATCATATAAGCTATACCAAGGCTAGATAAGGTTCAAACAAGGCTTGATAAGCTCACTTATACACCAAGGAAGGTATGATATTCTTGAAACCCTAGCTTGAATATGAGATTATGCATGGCTTATGAGATTAGTTTATGTTAAAGTTAGAGAGCATGATTATCTAAGTATATATAAGTGTTTGGTTGAATATGAATGAATGTTGTGCTTGTAACCATGGATGGTAAGATGACCACATGGTGTAGGGATTGAAATATGAGTTGAGCAATGGATTTGGAAAGGTGGAAATTTTGGAATTAGCGGATTTATAGCCGTTATAATGCTGAAATTGCATTTAACACTTAAAACAGAGAATACCCGAGAGAAATAGCTCCTGACCTTGATGAATAGTTAACCTACCCTTATAGATTTCGACCCATAGATCGTTTTAGCGCAAGAATCGAAGCATTTTGACGTACGGTTTAGGAGATATAGCTGATTTACTAAAAGTCGTTCAGAAATGTAAGTGTGAGTTCGTAAAAACAATTGAACCCCTATAACTTGATAAATTCAGTGGATAATCTTGGTAATTAAATATTATATATCATAAGGAAGGTGTGGGAGAAAACCTCATGTCAAAATAAGTATTTTTCAATTTTATAAAAATGTTTGAATCGAGGTTAAATGCGAAGAAACCTACAAAAAGGACACTTGGTGATAACTTTGAAAACCACTTAGAAAATGGATACTAAATGTTGAGGTATGATCTTCGCGAGTAAACAATAAACCCTAAGACTTATATAGCTTAAGTATCTATCATGTATAGTGTAATGACGTACCTTGATAGCGAATAAGTGTCAGCTCATAATGGCAATAATAAGGGTTAACATAGAAACATATTTTAGCTAAGTAAAGTAGATACTTGGCTTATCAAAAATGTCAAGTGATTGACAAGAATATTTTTGGATTGTTAGAGATCGCCGGACGGACCAGGGACACGTTATACCTACGACCCTTCCAGGCAAGAGTTCTTTAAACTTTGCTTTAATAAATTATAAATGCATGGAAAAATGGTTTCACCGAAAATGTGTCTACGCATATATGATTTCATATTGCCATTGGGCAAGGAACGTGTTTCCTAATTTCTGAAAAAGATTTATGAACATGATTAATACAAGGTACTTTATGTATAAAAGAGGTAAATGAGTTATGGAATGATGAAAGGAATTTTCTGAATAAATGTTTTCGATAAAAAGGGGAATTCAATCTTTGGGACTGAGTTCAATGCGGTCCAACTTGCAATATTATATTTCCGGCCCATGTGTTGTCGAGGGGGGATTGTGGAGAACTTTCCTCCAGGGGGATGCAGTGGAGAACCTTCCTCCTTCTACTAGTAGTAAAAAGGGACAGATACGGAGGGCGACTGATCATCGTCCTGACGTATTTGGTTACGGTGAAAATTCCCCTAAACTCTTAAAAAGGGATTGTGAAAATGTTTTTGGTAGTAAAATCTTATGTGTAAAAAAAAAAAAAGAAGGAACAATATGAAAAGTAAATGCTTTAAGGAATTTGAAGAGAAGCTAATATTATATTTGCATCGAAAGAAAAGTGATGTCCAATTTAATTATAAGTAAGTTTATGTTGGTGTGTGGTTGCACAAGCAAGATTTCTATACGCACATTTGGACATGTTTATTATTGTTCAAGCATGACTTAAATGTTTTCAGAAAAATGTTTTATTAATGCAAACCTTATTATAAATGTTCTTAGAAAATGTTTTCTTCATTTTGTTTTACAAATGCACCCTTTTACATTTTATTTAAAATATTCATTAGATGCATATCAAGTATTTTCAAGTCTTTCTTTTATATATATATATATATATATATATATATATATATATATATATATATATATATATATATATATATATATATATATATATATATATATATATATATATATATATATATATTGTTTAACCTAAAGCAAGTTTTAAAAAAAAAAATTATCTCTTGCTGAGCTGTATAGCTCACTCTTGCCTATGTTTACACCACAGCTATAGCTGATGCCGCCGATACGTCGCACCACGCCCCGGAAGCGGGTAAGGGTCGGGATGTACGATAGAGATCTTTCGCCTATACCCGAGGTAGCCCTTATTTATTAATATTCAGGGTATGTGTCACGTGTGTAAGATAACTAAGGAAAGATTGTAATATATTGTGGTTGTGAATATGCTTCCTGTAGAAGTATTATTCAGCAACACTACTTATATATTTTGGGTCTGTAATAATAATAACTTTACTTTAACTGTTATCATGTTGGATATTGTTCTCTGAGCATATGACTGGCGTGTGTGTGTGGATATAAGTGTGGGGTCAACAGCATGCGTATATAACATCATTAAATTATTTAAGTACCAAGAATATAATTTGTTTAAATGGAAATTGGACCGTGATGACCTGGATCCCTGACCCCGGATCTAGGGTTGTCACAGAAATGGTATCAAAGCCCAGAGTCATATTGCTCAGGAACGAGAGAGTTAAATGGCATGGTACGAATATAAATATGATAAAACGTGGGAACTCCTATCGAGTTCAAGGTCGGGCTATCGGATATAGTACTAACCCTAAGTATGGATTAAGATTATATATATTATTACTGATATAATTTATGTCTCATTATAGGAGGAGGAGCGGACTGGTGAGGCGAGTCATGATGGATGGCGAGGGATTTCTGAGGAGGAGGCTATACAGTTAGAGGAGCGCGGTGTTTAGATCCCTTCACATGACATAGTAGGTTTGAGGATGAGAGCTAGAGCTAGAGCTAGGCATCAGTACTTAGATGCTATGTCATCAGCACCCCGTGTTCAGAGACAGAGACCACCAGCTAGATTGGGTGAGGCAGATTATTCGATGGCACTAGTACCATACGTAGGAGGACCGAGACCAGCAGTCGGGACGGATCAGGTAGGTCACGTTAGAGTGAGGCCAGAGGTTACGGAGGAGGAAGTTCCACCATTTAGGCGTCCTAGGATTGAGACTGAGACAGAGGAGCAGCCAGTATTTAGAGACATCCAGATGATTCCCCTACCACCTGCCCCAGTGCCAGCATCTGTACTATCACCGTCACCGAGTCCAGACCCATTGGATGACCCTGAGGAGGAGATAGACCCTTTTGAGGACTCGGACCCTTCAGAGGAATCAGAGCCAGATACAGCTCCATTTGATGATCCACCCCCACCTGTAGTCCCACCTTCACCTATAGAGGCACCCCCACCGCAGGCTCATCCACCAGCAGGAGATGCTATTCATATTACTATATCTCCAGACTATCAGCTTTTGGAGGGACGATTGGCAGAGTCCCGTCATATGGTGGATATGTTGTTGCAGAGGTTGACTGGGCCTTCGGGCAGGATAGCCCAGATTCCAGAGGGGATATCCGCAGGACTGATCAATATTGAGATGAGGTCACTTACTCGTATCAGGGAGTTGACAGCAGGGAGAGGGGCGCCATAGTGGAGGGATGAGGTAGATCAGGTTATCTTGTCTGCTATGGCCTAGCTGAGGGATATCATCAGAGCAGGGCTACCGTGAGTTGCAGTGGGAGTTCTTAGTCCTTAATCAGACTATAGTCACCTTAGTGGTGTCATTTTGAGGATTAGTCTAGTATTTACTGTATTAATCCTAGTTTGATTAGAGGAGTAGTGGTAGCACTTTTGTTGTATCAGTAGCATGTATTAGTATCTTTTGAGATTTAAACTATGTACATTATGAAGCATCTATTTTAATGAAAAATATATTCACAGGTTGTAACGTATTTATCTTGACCAGCGTAGTTTACTTATATTCGGTTGAGTTGTTTTATATCTGGATATTGATTATAATGGTGTATAAAGTGTGTAAGTTAATGGTATAATTACTGCATATGGAAATGATGGACATTATGCCCCAAATTTGGGAAATTAATGGAAAAATTTTATTTATCTACTTTCAGAATCATGCCACCTCGAAGGAATACAAGAGCAAATCCAAATGTTGCAGACCAAGGCAGCAATACTGTAGAGAATATTAGACAGAATGAAAGGGCTATCGATGAGTCGGATTATGAAGAGGAAGATTATGAAACTACTGAACAGGAAGGGGACCAAAGGGGAGACCCCTTGAATCAATTTATGGACCTATTGAGACAGAATTTAGCTGTGAACCAGAACCCTCAACCACCACCAGTTCCACCCAACACAGTGGCCAATTCGTTTCGTGCATTTAAGTCACTAAAACCCCCAGAATTTGAGGGGACTGTGGACCCAGTGTTAGCCAGAGCATGGCTAAAAGAGATGGAAAAAGCCTTCGAGATATTGAACGTGGATGCGGGTCAGAAAACGATCTTTGCTGCATATCTCCTGAAGGGATAAGTAAATTACTGGTGGGAGTCAAAAAGGAACTTGGAAGGAGCGAGAGTGATAACGTGGGAGAGATTTACCACGATGTTTCTAGAAAAGTATTCTCCCAAATATCTGGAAAACCAAATGGAGATGAAATTCTTGGAGTTGAAGCAGAATAACCTCTCAGTGGCTGAATACGAATCCAAGTTTACGGAACTGTCTAGATTTGTGCCGGAATTTGTGAACTCCGAAGAGAAGCGAGCAAGGAGGTTTCAATTGGGATTGAAACCGTGGATACAGAACTGGGTGGCGGCCTTTGAATTGACGGATTATGCTGCGATAGTTCAGAAGGCATCAATTATAGAAGCGGGGAGTGAACAGGTACATAGAGAACAAGAGAATAAGAAAAGGAAAGCTGAAAGCCATAGAGGAAGTTCAACTGGGAGAAACTTCCCTAACAAATTCAGTAAAGGACAGGGGTCTCAGAATACGAGGAGTCCAGGGTTTAGTAGAAGCCAAAGCGAGACGGTTAATCAGAGGAGTAAACCCTCAGGAGCATCGCAACCTAACCAATCAAGACCACCTCTACCGGATTGTACAACTTGCGGTAGGAAGCACACGGGTGTCTGTAGACTGCCAGGAATAACTTGTTACAAGTGTGGACAGAAAGGGCACTATTCCTACAAATGTCAATCGACAAACACTAATACCAAGGGAGACCTCAAGTGTTTTCAATGTGGAAAAGTGGGGCACATGGCTAGAGACTGCCGTTCTGGTGGTTCATCTGCGACAAGGCAAAGTGGTATTGCTTCAAATAGACCTCCTACTGCCAAAACATTTAATATGACATTGAGGGACGCAGTGAGGCATCCAGATGTGATAGCAGGTACGCTCCGACTCAACTCTTTAAGCGCAAATGTTTTATTTGATTCAGGAGCGACCAAATCTTTTATATCCCAAGATTTTGCTAATAAATTGAAACTTAAAGGAGAATCATTACAAGAACCTCTACGGGTAGAGATAGCTAATCAGGAAGTCATTCCAGTTAAACAAGTATACCCAGATTGTGACCTAGAAATCGAGGGATGTCGGCTTCACGTAGATTTAATTCCTCTGAATTTAGGAGAATTTGATGTTATTCTAGGTATGGATTGGTTACCAAAGAATGAAGCTAATATAGACTGCAAGGGAAAGAAAGTAAGGATAAAACTACCAGAAGGTAGAGAATTGGTGTTTAAAGGGCAAATGCAAGGTAAACAATTTCTGACTAGCATACAAGCTAAAAGATTGATACGCCAATGATGTGAGTCGTACTTAGCTTATGTGATAGATGCTACTAAGAAGGCACCTGACCTTAGTAGGATTCCTATAGTCAATGAATTTACGAATGTATTTCCAGAAGATCTTCCTGGATTGCCACCTGATAGGGAAATAGAATTCGCTATCGACCTAGTGCCTGGAGCAGCCCCAGTTTCAAAAGCCCCGTATAGGCTAGCCCCAGTCGAATTAAAGGAATTAGCTTCCCAACTGCAGGAATTACTTGATAAGGGTTTTATTCGACCTTGCGTATCTCCGTGGGGAGCACCTGTCTTGTTTGTTAAGAAGAAGGATGGAAGCATGAGGCTGTGCATAGATTACAGAGAGTTAAACAAGTTGACGATCAAGAATAAATATCCTTTACCAAGGATAGATGATTTGTTTAACCAATTGAAGGGAGCTGAGTATTTCTCAAAAATAGACTTAAGATCCGGATATCACCAGCTAAAGATTAAACCTGAGGATATTCCTAAGACAGCATTTCGTACACGTTATGGACATTATGAGTTTTTGGTTATGTCATTTGGTTTAACTAATGCCCCAGCAGCTTTCATGGACTTAATGAATAGGATTTTCAAGAAATATCTGGATAAGTTTGTTATAGTCTTCATTGATGATATATTGGTTTATTCAAAGACTAAGGAGGAACATGAGGAACATTTAAGGATAGTTTTAGAAACCTTGAGGCAAGAGCGGTTGTATGCCAAGTTTTCAAAATGTGAATTTTGGTTGCAGAAAGTTCAATTCTTAGGACATGTGATAAGTAAGGAAGGAATGCTAGTTGATCCTGCAAAAGTAGAAGCGATTTCAAATTGGGAAAGGCCAAAGACCCCAACGGAGATAAGAAGTTTTGTAGGATTGGCTGGATATTATAGGAGATTTGTGCAGGATTTTGCTAAGATAGCAGCACCGTTAACCCGACTCACTCGTAAAACTGAGAAGTTTGTGTGGACTGATAAGTGTGAAGAAAGTTTTCAGGAGCTGAAGAAAAGGTTAGTAACAGCTCCAGTACTAACTTTACCAGATGAGAAAGGAAACTTCGTTATTTTTAGTGACGCATCCCTTAAGGGCTTAGGCTGTGTACTTATGCAGCATGGTAGGGTGATTGCCTATGCATCAAGACAATTGAAGGAATATGAGTTGAGGTACCCTACCCATGACCTAGAGTTAGCTGCCATAGTATTTGCTTTGAAAATTTGGAGGCATTATTTGTACGAGGAAAGGTGTGAGATCTACTCTGATCATAAGAGTTTGAAATACATATTTACTTAGAAAGAACTAAACATGAGGCAGAGAAGATGGTTAGAATTGATCAAGGATTATGACTGTGAGATTCACTATCACCCCGGGAAGGCAAATGTGGTGGCCGATGCTCTTAGTCGAAAAGAGAAGCTTAAGATGGTAACTGTATCCGAGGAGTTGATCAAAGATCTTGAAAGATTAGAAATCGAAGTGAAAACACCAGAAGAAGGTCAAGAGAGTTTAATGGAAATTAGGATCCAACCACCATTGTTATAAAAGATTCGGATGTGTCAAGAAAAGAAGATGGAAGAAGAAGAGAAGTCCTCTGAGGAGATAATGACAGGGGAGGAGATCAAATGTGAGAGAGATGAAAAGGGAATCATGAGGTACGCATCAAGGATATGGATTCCTAATGTTCAGGAAATAAAAGATGAGATTTTACGAGAAGCTCATAATTCCCAGTATTCAATTCACCCAGGTAGCACCAAAATGTATCAGGATTTGAGGGAACTTTACTGGTGGCCAAATATGAAAAAGGATGTTTCGGAATGGGTACTTAGGTGCTTAACATGTCAAAAAGTGAAAGCATAACATCAAAGACCGAGTGGATTATTGCAGCCATTAGAGATTCCTGAATGGAAAAGGGAACATATTGCCATGGATTTTGTAGTAGGATTACCATGGACTAAAACTAACCACGATGCTATATGGGTAATTGTAGATCGGCTAACCAAATCAGCTCACTTCCTTCCAATTAACGAGAGATATTCAATCGATAAGCTTGTAGACATATACTTGAAGGAGATCATAGTCAGGCATGGTGTTCCTGTAACTATCGTATCAGATAGAGATCCACGATTCAACTCTAGATTTTGGAGGAGTTTCCAGGAGTGTGTTGGAACTAAATTGAACATGAGCACCGCGTATCACCCACAAACGGATGGACAGAGTGAGAGGACAATCCAAACATTAGAGGATATGTTGAGAGTTTGTTCTTTGGATTTTAAAGGAAGTTGGGATGATCATCTGCCATTGATTGAGTTTTCCTATAACAATAGTTATCATTCAAGCATAGGAATGCCACCATATGAAGCTTTGTATGGCCGAAGATGTCGATCCCCTTTATGTTGGGAAGAAGTAGGTGAACGAAAGATTTTGGGTCCAGAATTGGTTCAAAAGACATGGGATACAGTAAGATTGATCAAAGGACGCTTAGCAGCAGCTCAGGATAGACAAAGGAAATATGCAGATCTTAAACGAAAGGATAGGGAGTACGAAGTGGGAGATTATGTCATGTTAAAAGTGTCGCCATGGAAAGGATTGATGCGATTTGGCAAGAAGGGAAAGTTAAGTCCCAGATATATCGGCCCTTTTGAGGTTCTTAAGAGAGTGGGAAAACTTGCATATGAGTTAGCACTACCCCCAAGTTTGCAGCATGATCATAATGTGTTTCACGTATCTCTATTAAGAGAATATAGACCTAATGCAAGTCATGTCTTAGAATATGAAGTTGAGGATATACAACCAAATCTAACTTATGTGGAAAAGCCAGTAGAGATTGTTGATCGTAAGGAGCAAGTCCTAAGGAACAAGACTATTCCAATAGTTAAGGTGCTCTGGAAGAATCGAAGGATAGAAGAAGCCACATGGGAATTAGAAAGCGCTATGAGAGAAAAGTACCCACATCTATTTTCAACATGACTCCGGGACGGAATCCTTTTAAGGGGGGGAGACTGTAAGAACCTAGATTTTTGGAAGAATTAAAACTTTTGTTGTAAATGAGTATGTAAGTGAATAGTGATCATGGCTATGATGTACTTTTAATGAATGAATATTTTAACGAATTTGGATTCGAAGGTTTATGTGCAATAAATGATGAAATTGGTTGAAGATTTAGATAAGAATAATAATCTATCGTCTAAAAAGGGAGCTGTGGTATTTAAGGAAAAAGGGAGTTAATCTCATGTTATCAAAATCGATATGTGGTACAAGTTAAGTGATTTTGTAAAAGAGATTGAGGATATTCGAGAAAGCGCGAGGACATTTTTTTTAGAGCAAGAAATAAAGAGGAAATAAACAAGGAATATTGGAGTTAATATTGATTTAAGGAAATTGTGCCACATTAGAGAAATAAATAAATAAACAGTTATAATATATGAATAATAATAATAATATTATAATTATATTATTAAAAAGTGCAAGGGAATATAATTGGTGGGAAAAAGGAGAAATTCAAGGGACTTAAATGCAAGTCAACCATAAATAAGATGCTCTTTTAGTATTAATACCAAAAGGGGTATGCATGTTTTGGAGCCTACAAGTGGCACCCTTGGATGTTTGACAACACATAAAAGAGATGCATCCAAGTATTAATACGAATAATACAAGGATTAGATGAGTATTAGCTAAAAAAAAAAAAGAAGAAGAAACAAACACCCTTGTTTTGGTGCTCTCGGCCAAGGTGTAGAAAGGAGGGGAGGAAGGAGATTTTACCAAGCAATTATTACAATAAATAGCCTATATTAAAGAGGGAGAAGAGTAGAAGGTATGGTTGTAAACTCATCACCATTTACTAAGTTAATTATGATCCAAAAATTTAAGAGAAAGTGATGATGAATAGTAATTACATAAACTAACTCTTTGTTTCATGGCTTCTCTTGATCATATAAGCTATACCAAGGCTAGATAAGGTTCAAACAAGGCTTGATAAGCTCACTTATACACCAAGGAAGGTATGATATTCTTGAAACCCTAGCTTGAATATGAGATTATGCATGGCTTATGAGATTAGTTTATGTTAAAGTTAGAGAGCATGATTATCTAAGTATATATAAGTGTTTGGTTGAATATGAATGAATGTTGTGCTTGTAACCATGGATGGTAAGATGACCACATGGTGTAGGGATTGAAATATGAGTTGAGCAATGGATTTGGAAAGGTGGAAATTTTGGAATTAGCGGATTTATAGCCGTTATAATGCCGAAATTGCATTTAACACTTAAAACAGAGAATACCCGAGAGAAATAGCTCCTGACCTTGATGAATAGTTAACCTACCCTTATAGATTTCGACCCATAGATCGTTTTAGCGCAAGAATCGAAGCATTTTGACGTACGGTTTAGGAGATATAGCTGATTTACTAAAAGTCGTTCAGAAATGTAAGTGTGAGTTCGTAAAAACAATTGAACCCCTATAACTTGATAAATTCAGTGGATAATCTAGGTAATTAAATATTATATATCATAAGGAAGGTGTGGAAGAAAACCTCATGTCAAGATAAGCATTTTTCAATTTTATAAAAATGTTTGAATCGAGGTTAAGTGCGAAGAAACCTACAAAAAGGACACTTGGTGATAACTTTGAAAACCACTTAGAAAATGGATACTAAATGTTGAGGTATGATCTTCGCGAGTAAACAACAAACCCTAAGACTTATATAGCTTAAGTATCTATCATGTATAGTGTAATGACGTACCTTGATAGCGAATAAGTGTCAGCTCATAATGGCAATAATAAGGGTTAACATAGAAACGTATTTTAGCTAAGTAAAGTAGATACTTGGCTTATAAAAAATGTCAAGTGATTGACAAGAATAATTTTGGATTGTTTATAGATCACCGGACGGACCAGGGACACGTTATACCTACGACCCTTCCAGGCAAGAGTTCTTTAAACTTTGCTTTAATAAATTATAAATGCTTGGAAAAATGGTTTCACCGAAAATGTGTCTACGCATATATGATTTCATATTGCCACTGGGCAAGGAACGTGTTTCCTAATTTCTGAAAAAGATTTATGAACATGATTAATACAAGGTACTTTATGTATAAAAGAGGTAAATGAGTTATGGAATGATGAAAGGAATTTTCTGAATAAATGTTTTCGATAAAAAGGGGAATTCAATCTTTGGGACTGAGTTCAATGCGGTCCAACTTGCAATATTATATTTCCGGCCCATGTGTTGCCGAGGGGGGATTGTGGAGAACTTTCCTCCAGGGGATGCAGTGGAGAACCTTCCTCCTTCTACTAGTAGTAAAAAGGGACAGATACGGAGGGCGACTGATCATCGTCCTGACGTATTTGGTTACGGTGAAAATTCCCCTAAACTCTTAAAAAGGGATTGTGAAAATGTTTTTGGCAGTAAAATCTTATGTGTAAAAAAAAAAGAAGGAACAATATGAAAAGTAAATGCTTTAAGGAATTTGAAGAGAAGCTGATATTATATTTGCATCGAAAGAAAAGTGATGTCGAATTTAATTATAAGTAAGTTTATGTTGGTGTGTGGTTGCACAAGCAAGATTTCTATACGCACATTTGGACATGTTTATTATTGTTCAAGCATGACTTAAATATTTTCAGAAAAATGTTTTATTAATGCAAACCTTAATATAAATGTTCTTAGAAAATGTTTTCTTCATTTTGTTTTACAAATGCACCCTTTTACATTTTATTTAAAATATTCATTAGATGCATATCAAATATTTTCAAGTCTTTCTTTTATATATATATATATTGTTTAACCCAAACCAAGTTTTAAAAAAAAAAATTATCTCTTGCTGAGCTGTATAGCTCACTCTTGCCTATGTTTACACCACAGCTATAGCCGATGCCGCCGATACGTCGCACCACGCCCCGGAAGCGGGTAAGGGTCGGGATGTACGATAGAGATCTGTCGCCTATACCCGAGGTAGCCCTTAATTATTAATATTCAGGGTATGTGTAACGTGTGTAAGATAATTAAGGAAAGATTGTAATATATTGTGGTTGTGAATATGCTTCCTGTAGAAGTATTATTTAACAACACTACTTATATATTTTGGGTCTGTAATAATAATAACTTTACTTTAACTGTTATCATGTTAGATATTGTTCTCTGAGCATATGACTGGCGTGTGTGTATGGATATAAGTGTGGGGTCAACAGCATGCGTATATAACATCATTAAATTATTTAAGTACCAAGAATATAATTTGTTTAAATGGAAATTGGACCGTGATGACCTGGATCCCTGACCCCGGATCTAGGGCTGTCACACAATTAATAAAATAATTATTTAATTAAAATAAGCTTTTAATCCAAGATAGATATTTTTGAGTATTTATAATAATGTAAAAATAAAAAATACTTAAGTATACGATACTTCCCGAATGACCCTTCGGGTTTTCACAATTTAATCACGATACAATAATATACCGCTCCGCGGTCAATAGCATATTTGGACCGCTACGACCTCTATTGTAAGAGTCGTTGTCCGAAGAAAACATTTTCATTCTAAGTTCAAGGGTGTACAAACACATATGTGCGTATATCTCAAACTTCAACATAACCTCATAAAGCATAAGCATATAATACGTTTGAAAGCCACAAACAATACAGTGAAAATCCTTATATATAAGTTTTGAAAATTAAGCTTGCCTTGGTTAGGGTGGGGTGGTCGAGCTCGCGACATGGAACGAAGATCTATACATAATCAATATTCGTACGTTAGTACCTTAACAACACTACTTAATCGTAAGGTTTTAAAGGATGTAAAACCAACTTAAAGACTCCAATTTGTGACCACTAACCCTCCCATATGACCATGTCATCACTTTATCACATTCGTTACCCATTCGACTCGAATCCATTCCTCAAACTTGAAACACAAGTGAGTACTCTTAAAACTACGTTAAACTAAGCTCCTAGGTGATTTTTCACTCGCGCGCACTTCGCTTTAACATTTTTATAAAATTTAAAAATACAAATTTTATTCCAATTCTTTTTGGACAGCCTTCACAACTGTATAATCTGACTACCCTCAAATTTTCAAAACACTAGCATAATTTTAAGGGGTCCTAACTCAGTTCACAAGTGGGCAACACAGTGCAGTCTGAATTCCAGAACCACACTGCACTAATCCGGCCATAACTCAAGATCTACACATCTCCTGGGTATGAACCTTATATTTCTAGAAACTACATTCAATTATCTTTCCAACCATATAAATTAGGTCCTCTGGTGACAAGATTTAGGGGTTCAAAACCCTCTCACAAGACAGTACATACTCCCAGGATTTAACACAGCACACATCTTTTCTTAAACATTCAAGAACCCACTTTATACATCACATCTACCATCAAAACCACCAAGATTTGTCTCTATAGCATACATGGGGTTATATACACTAAGTAAAAGCTTTAAAATCACATCAACAACATATAACCTCAAGATTTTCATCATCCATAACTCCTATAACCAAGATATGCACTAAAACTCTTAGATCTAACATTATAACAAATAAACAATCCATGACTAAGAGTGGTTAGAGTTTTATACCTTCCTTGATGTGTGTAATAGCTTTCTAAATCTTGTATAATCCTTTTATAGCCTTGGGTAAGCTTGGATGATCAAAAGAAATGAAGAAAACAAAGTTAGTAATTCGGAGTTATTAGAATCCGACTAAAAGATCATGGAAAACGAGGCCCTTACCGAGCTTTTCTGATCGAGGCTTCTAAATGAGAGTTGTAGAGAATCTTCACAGTTTTCTAACCATATAAAGAACACGAAATTCCATTGAGTAATGAAGGCTCTAGGTCCGTTTTACTGAGCTGCTGTTCTGCTGGGCAGAATGGGTGTTTTCTTGTGTTTGTTTTGTTTTGTTTGCTAAATAATGACTAATACATGTATTATATATCTATCTCATTTGGATGCATCTTCTTGTAATGTGTTGTCAACACCTCATTGGCTCACTTGGATTTCCTTATCCACAACAATTGCAACAAAGTCCTCATCTTTTGTTTCTTTCATATTAGTCCCTTGGTTTGTTTCCTTTTCCAACAATTTGATTTCCTTGTTGTCTCGTGAATAAAATTAATACGTTACAACTTATACTTTGCATATTATTGCTCTAATATGGCACAATACCTCGAATGAATATTAATTCCAACATCCCTTGTTTATTTCTCTTTATCTCAGAAAACGTTCTCCCGATTTCTCAAGCATTCTCTATTTCTCAATTCTAGGAGTTTATTCTCAATCCTCTTTCTTTCTCATAATATATCCTTCCTTGGACTCTTAATATACCATATCCTTAATCCATGCTTCGTTCGCTCAATCGCTTAACCTCAATGTAAAGTTTCAGCGGTTTCTAGAACGTTTGTTTCACTTCCTCAGTGGTTTTCGTTCCAAATTCTCAAATCACTTATAATAAAATTCCAAAATACTAACTCCTCAATTCCTCAAATTAAATATCTCATTTCTTGATATTACTGATATCTCACCTCATACTCCTTTGATATCTCATAAAATTTGACCATTCGAAATAATGGGTTTCAAAAAAAATAATGACTTTTACATACACTCGTCTGTACCGTAAAGACATAATATCAATTCGAAATCTTCCTTTAATAATTCGTACATATCGTGATTGCAAAATTTTCTCATCCACCCATAAAATTACTATTCATCCAGGTTTTGAATATTCACAAAAATTAGGGCTATTGCAGTCTCATCTCCTTAAAAGGATTCTATCTTAAGAACCTAAGGAAAATAGTTGTGGATACAATTCCAATTTTACCCTTTCCAACTCTCAGGTTGACACTTCAACCCTTTTGTTCTCTCACCTGGGTCTCACCAACGCTTTAATGTTGTTTCTCAACGCATACTCTCCTCGACCTGTATTCCTATCGGTTGTTCTATGAATGAAAATTTCTATCCAAATACTTATACATTCCTCTACTACCTTGTTCATAGTATCCGTGTTGAGTCCTTATATCGTTGGCCCGTGAATACTTTGCGGTCATGTTTTATAATCTGAGGCAACGTCAATACGCATGGTATTCCTCATATTCCTTGGCTTGATTAGCACGCGTGTGTTGCCTCCCGTCAGCCGTTACCACTTGCTATGGATACTGTATAGTCTTCGGTATACGTCAAACCAGTTCAGCTACTATGTCCCTTGTTCATTGACTTCTTCGTAACGCAAGAAAAGCGAAACTTCTTCTTTCGCAGTACGCTCTACAAGAGACATCCTTACGTTCGTATGGTGACGATCGTGATAACAACATTCATTTCATGGATAAGTTTTTATTCTCGACTGCCCCGTGAAACCTAAGGCACGACACTAAATATAAATTCGATCGTCTGGACAATTCTTCTTCCCTGTCCGTCAGCCACAGATCAAATTAGTACATACGCTCAATCTCTTTGTTAAATATACTTGAAAGCACCTTCAATATTCGAAGTTTAACTTTAAGTCTTTATCTGACGTAATCGCTGCAGAAGTTTTACATTGCACCACCATCTCTTCCGTATATAAATCGATAATCTTCTAAATGGAAAGTCTCTCGCAGGTAAATCACTTGGTTCAACAATTATGAATCAACTAGGGCCATCTCTTGGCTCGGTCTTCGGCGACCTGCTTATGAAATTCATTATAATTCTATCCACGTTCAAGAGTTTCTACAGGCGGAATTAATCCACTAGATCTCTATCATTCTACTTTTGACATGTCGCGTTTGTACTTAATAGTTTGCCAATACCATTCTTCATATCCGTTTGCCAAACATTCTCTTAATCCTCTATACATCTTTGTCCTTCCCCATAATTTAGTCACTTTCCTCTAACATTATTCTTTATTGTATATACTCTATTTTCTTGGTCAATACTGACTGAATTCCAATTTCGAATAATCCCTTCTGTAGGTATCGGCCACCATACTTGCCTTTCCTGGGAAATAACAAATTTCTCCATTATACTCCCTGCTCCCTTTCGTCACCTTCTCTTTCTTATGTTTAGTTCTAATATGAAGATATACTTATGGTACTTGTGGAAAACTTTCACACTTTTCTCATAAAGTTAACGTCTCAGTTTTATGCGTGAACGCCATCATGACTAATCCCAGACTCACGGTTAGTATATCCTATCCCGTAACCTTTATGTTGTTTAGAAGTATAGGCTATCATCCCCTTTCTACTGCATCAGCACACCTCTTAAACTCTTGAAAGACGCATCATCGTGACTCTCAAAGTCCTCTTTTTATCATCAAGTATAGCTAACAACGAGGTTGTTGCTAATATCTCATTTCATTCCAAAACTTTGTTCATTAATCCATAAAGGCTTCTTACTCATTAGTCCACTCAAATGATAGTAGCATAATTTTATAACGTTTATATTACTGTGAAATGCCAACTTTGGCACAGTACAGAGGTCGATCTTCAGTTGGTGAAACCCGCTTTTCAACCTTATCTTTGAAAAACAACTACGCGTTTTAACTGGTCAACAATTCCTACATCTCCAGTTAGGGGTATCGATTCTCGATGGTATATGTAAGATGTCATACGCTCGTCATCTTTCACAACTGGCGCCAATCAGTCTGAGGCCTGCATGCTGCTGCGATTCCCAATAAACTTGATTAGGTGGTAATCTCGAAGGATCATTGGGATATATCCATGCATCCATTTGCTATTAGGGGCCTTTTAAACTTTATGTCTCTCTATGTGCATCAATCCCTTTAAGCTAAGTAAAGCTTCACATTCTTGCCACGATATTTCTTCCTTTCTTGTCCATCTCACTTCCATGTTAGTTTCCTCTAAGGATATGTCTTACATCGCAATCAATTTGAATTTCTTGGATCAGGAAAAGGCTTGGTAACTCCAGAATTCATTAATATAACATCCTGACAACGGTTGGTAGGAGCGTACTCCCAACCACCTCATCATTTCTTATAACCTTCCTCACACTAATATTAAAGGTCCTTGTGGTATGCCCCGACATGTTATTCCTACTTTAAATAATTACTCGGCATAACGCTCTGGCTACACAATTACAACATTTGGTTTTTTTTTGATCTCATATTGGTGCAAAGGTTCACAATTGTACCTCCTGTTCACCTTAGAGTAATCACTTTTGAAAGGAATGGTTTCAAAATAACAAGGTCCAATAGATAATTTCAATAAGAATTCCACATTGGATGTTCCAAGAATGTTGATGGTTCCAAATACTAGGAGTCTCGATTTTTTGAGATGTAAGGATGGACAGAAAGAATACAACAAGGTTTATTCCTTCATGTCCAGATAATTTTGTAATGTGATATCATAGAGAGTGTTTCACGAGGGCAATGATTGTTGGATACAAAAGTCATAAAGACGATCTTTATACCATTCTTACATCTGGTGAATACTTTTCCTCAAAAATAGAGGATCTAAAAGTCCCATTGATAAAGATCAATCGATCGAAAGCAATTCTACTCTATGACAATAAAAAAATGAATAGTTTATTATTTAAGTAATCTATGGTTTCAAATGAATCTTCATTATATGAATGAAAGAACAGAATATTCAAGTGACATAAAGTCTGATACGAAGATGGGTAGAATTCAAGTTGAGTGGGCGACCTCACTAGGTCTCAATCAAGTTATTCATCGAACTTTCATCATCCTGCTTTACCGTAGGCAAAATGCATGGCAGAATTGCTGATTAAATTAAATTGGGAGTTGGACCAGTGAAACAATAACTAGTCCTTTTCAATAAACACTAGCAACTAGCTAGACAAAATTTGCTAGTTCACCTGTTTGAGACATCACCACTAGCTAGGACAATTAGCTAGGTGTTCTTCACAACATTATAATTTTGACTAGTTAGAATAATCAACTAGTCATTCATATTGACATATCGACTAGCCAGTTTCAATTGGCTAGAATGAAATATCAACATCGTAGCCACTGAAGAAACTTTAGGCTACTCAGACGACGAATGGAAATAAGAAGTTATTAAGTTTGAAAAGAAAACTATAAAATCTGAAGAGAATGTTCTAGGTATCGGAACAATCGATAACCTCTCATCAAATATTACTTACCAGTGAAACGGTCCACCCAAGGGTGCCTCCGTACACATGCTTTATCAGATCCTACAATAGAATTAAATTCAGAATACCACTATCAAAATGATATCCTTACTATGATTTCAATGTACGATGTACAATCTTATCTTGAATAGAAGAAAAGAATTCATGAGGGATGTCTGGGCATTAGATCATCCGTGTCCTCAGTAATTTGTTAAATATTTATGAGCTCAACTGAAGAGTGCAAGTATGAAAGAAGCAATCAAATATCAATATTCGTTAAGTAATATTCGTCAATTAATTAAGGAAATATTTGTTGAACATTCCTTGGATAATTGAAAGAAAGTGTAAATAGGCCTGAGCCGAACAAGATCATTATAAATTTTTGAATAGAATGTTCATGGATCAAATAAAATTACTTCGGATAAGTCCTGCTTTAGGGAAAGTATATCACTGGTTGTTATTCCACAAGTTGAAGTAGAAAGCTAGAAGGGTTACCTGATATAAACTAATCGAGGTAACAGGGTTAATGAACAGTTTAAAATGAAGTAGTGCACCTGGCGGTAGTTACCAAAATAAGTTAATAATCATTCGTGCATCTCATTATCACCATTATGAGGGTAACTCCATCTCTTCGTCTTCGTAATACAAGACACTAACTAGTGCGTCTCTCAATCATCATCTTAAAGTCATTTATCGAGTTGGGGTTTCACAAATATATCTATCATTTCCGTGATTTATCTTGAAGACCAAGCTTCACATCATTCCGGGGACACCTGCTAAGTCCATGGGGTCCTACTTCATGCCTTCCGACATGAATCACAAGTGGCCAATTCCCCCTGGGAACAGATCAAAGAGATCTCTCAGGGATCTCAGTACAGTCCATAGGTTCAGTGGCGGTTGTGTGTATGTGAACATATACCAAAAATATTGAGGTTTACAATACATATATACATAGTCCCTGATAACATCTCTATCAAAGGATCCCACTCTAGACCCACTGGTCTTTTCTTTTGGTAGACTCTGAGATCACTGTATCGCTCGTTGCAACCATATTCAACTTCTCTTGAGTCCCTTTGTTAATTCCACTTGTTTGTTCTCTAAGTTAAACTACCATGATCTAGCGACCGAATCATGCATGGAATTATCTAGCACGCTCGTCTTATGATAACATTCTCGTATAACACATGTAAAATTCGCCATCAAAGGTAATGAAATCCACAACGACATAGTGACCAACTTTCAGGTAAACTCGTTACTTATCGAAAATCGGATCTTATAACCAAAGTAAAAGACTTTCATTATTCCAAGTACTAAGTACCCTTAATTATATGGGGAAGTCTAAACTTCTTGATTCTTAAAATGCCGCCTCATAAACTGTGCAGGACTATGGGCCACAAAATTTATGGCAGCCTAGTCATCCGATCATATTGGCAATATCGCCTCTACCTCAGCTGCTCTTGAGATTTCGCTCTACTTCCTATATCATTACCTATGATAGGTCATGTACGACTCTCAAACCTCAATTCATCATTCTGAAGGTCTCTAAGGATTCTATCGACCCTAGTATAATACCTCCAGTAAACACTCCGGTCCATTCTACTCATCGATACGTCTTCCGGTAGTCCAATAATAAGTTTACTACGATCTCGTATGTCATTCTCCTACTTAGACTTAACTCTCAACACTCTCGTTTCTGAGTACTGTAACTTATCGCTCTGATACCATTTCTGTGGCGCCCCCAAATTCGAGGTCAAAGATTCAGGTCGTCACATCACCATCCAACCATATCATACCTGTATTAACTTTACAACTCAACAATACATCCATCTAGACCTCAATCTTACGCACAAACAAGTTAGAGCCTCAGAAACGATAATCAAAAGTAACACTAAATATTACAATTCATCTGTACAATCCAGAATCTTACGTACTTCCACTTGAACAACTACACTTGAAGACAAGTCTTACTATTACAGTTGAAAACCTATCAGACTTACTCTGTAGTATTTATCAGGAACTAAATCATCTCCGGGGTAAATCTTCTACTCCTCTTCTGCTGGTGCGGAGTTAACCGACCAAATTCTTCTCTTTCTGAAAAGTTTTTATAAAGCAAGAATGAGCTACATAATGCTCAGCAAGTTCACCATTTTGAAAAATAATAATGTGGTTTATTTCGAAAACATTCCCAACTATATGGGTATATATCTCAGATTTCAAAACATAATTGGACAATATATATGTCCGAGTTTGAATAAAACATTTATACTCACTAAGGAGCTTTAAGAATAACATATGAACCCTTTATAAGGTTCCCATTTCAATATATCTCAAGTTTGAAAATATATACATATGAGTATATCATTTTCGGCAAAACACTCTACGGTTAACATACTGTAAAGGGAATACATCATTGCAAACCTCTTTCCTTCCATTAGCTTAGAAGGTTTCTTATTCAAAAACATTTCATTCTTTGAAATAATTGCAAGAGTGCACTAACACGTGCCAATCTTTATAGAAAATCTTGCAGTTCTAGATACTTCACGATGTCAATATTTTTCTTATCAAAAACCACACTATCGGCAACTTGGCACTTAGGCCCAAGAAGCAGTGTTTGAGTATTTTTCCAAAGTGGAGGATTGGACTTGAAGAAAACATAAAACCTGACAGGGATTGACGATGATCAGTCGCCACATCCAAGTCCAATAATCCGCGGGTCTTCTCTACAGGTAGAAGGATAGAAACTACATCCGTAACTATCCTCGGGTGAAAACTACATCCGTAATCACCCTTGATGAAAACTACATCCGTAATCATCCTTCGGCAACACCTGGGACGGAATAATAATTGATGGACCGCCTGGCCCACGGCCGCTTACACATCCCGGGAATCGTTCGTTAACGATTCCCACACCTGTCAGAGTCCCCTTTTTTTCTTTCTTGTCAAAAACCATTTTGATAGAAAATTCGAGTAGTTGAAGTTCGACCTCAGTCGACCGATAATTCTTGAAAAGTGTACAAGAAGCAAAACCTGATCGGGGGTTTTCGAAAATGTTTTGGGTTCGAAAGAGTTCGAGTTTGAAAACGATGAAGGTATCTTGGATTAGTTTTGTCTTTAAAATAATGAACAATAATTAATAAATGATATTTTGAGATTTAATATAAACAATTAATAAAATAATTATTTAATTAAAATAAGGTTTTAATCCAAGATAGATATTTTTGAGTATTTATAATAATGTAAAAATAAAAAATACTTAAGTATACGATACTTCCCGAATGACCCTTCGGGTTTTCACAATTTAATCACGATACAATAATATACCGCTCCCCGGTCAATAGCATATTTGGACCGCTACGACCTCTATTGATAGAGTCATTGTCCGAAGAAAACATTTTCATTCTAAGTTCAAGGGTGTACAAACACATATGTGCGTATATCTCAAACTTCAACATAACCTCAAAAAGCATAAGCATATAATACGTTTGAAAGCCACAAACAATACAGTGAAAATCCTTATATATAAGTTTTGAAAATTAAACTTGCCTTGGTTAGGGTGGGGTGGTCGAGCTCGCGACGTGGAACGAAGATCTATACATAATCAATATTTGTACGTTAGTACCTTAACAACACTACTTAATCGTAAGGTTTTTAAGGATGTAAAACCAACTTAAAGACTCCAATTTGTGACCACTAACCCTCCCATATGACCATGTCATCACTTTATCACATTCGTTACCCATTCGACTCAAATCCATTCCTCAAACTTGAAACACAAGTGAGTACTCTTAAAACTACGTTAAACTAAGCTCCTAGGTGATTATTCACTCGCGCGCACTTCACTTTAACATTTTTATAAAATTGAAAAATACAAATTTTATTCCAATTCTTTTTGGACAGCCTTCACAACTGTATAATCTGACTACCCTCAAATTTTCATAACACTAGCATAATATTAAGGCGTCCTAACTCAGTTCACAAGTGGACAACACAGTGCAGTCTGAATTCCAGAACCACACTGCACTAATCCGGCCATAACTCAAGATCTACACATCTCCTGGGTATGAACCTTATATTTCTAGAAACTACATTCAATTATCTTTCCAACCAGATAAATTAGGTCCTCGGGGGACAAGATTTAGGGGTTGAAAACCCTCTCACAAGACAGTACATACTCCCAGGATTTAACACAGCACACATCTTTTCTTAAACATTCAAGAACCCACTTTATATATCACATCTACCATCAAAACCACCAAGATTTGTCTCTATAGCATACATGGGGTTATATACACTAAGTACAAGCTTTAAAATCACATCAACAACATATAACCTCAAGATTTTCATCATCCATAACTCCTATAACCAAGATATGCACTAAAACTCTTAGATCTAACATTATAAACCATAAACAATCCATGACTAAGAGTGGTTAGAGTTTTATACCTTCCTTGATGTGTGTAATAGCTTTCTAAATCTTGTATAATCCTTTAATAGCCTTGGGTAAGCTTGGATGATCAAAAGAAATGAAGAAAACAAAGTTAGTAATTCGGAGTTATTAGAATCCGACTGAAAGATCATGGAAAACGAGGCCCTTACCGAGCTTTTCTGATCGAGGCTTCTAAATGAGAGTTGTAGAGAATCTTCACAGCTTTCTAACCATATAAAGAACACGAAATTCCATTGAGTAATGAAGGCTCTAGGTCCGTTTTACTGAGCTGCTGTTCTGCTGGGCAGAATGGGTGTTTTTTTGTGTTTGTTTTGTTTTGTTTGCTAAATAATGACTAATACATGTATTATATATCTATCTCATTTGGATGCATCTTCTTGTAATGTGTTGTCAACACCTCATTGGCTCACTTGGATTTCCTTATCCACAACAATTGCAACAAAGTCCTCATCTTTTGTTTCTTTCATATTAGTCCCTTGGTTTGTTTCCTTTTCCAACAATTTGATTTCCTTGTTGTCTCGTGAATAAAATTAATACGTTACAACTTATACTTTGCATATTATTGCTCTAATATGGCACAATACCTCGAATGAATATTAATTCCAACATCCCTTGTTTATTTCTCTTTATCTCAGAAAACGTTCTCCCGATTTCTCAAGCATTCTCTATTTCTCAATTCTAGGAGTTTATTCTCAATTCTCTTTCTTTCTCATAATATATCCTTCCTTGGACTCTTAATATACCATATCCTTAATCCATGCTTCGTTCGCTCAATCGTTTAATCTCATTGTAAAGTTTCAACGGTTTCTAGAACGTTTGTTTCACTTCCTCAGTGGTTTTCGTTCCAAATTCTCAAATCACTTATAATAAAATTCCAAAATATTAACTCCTAAATTCCTCAAATTAAATATCTCATTTCTTGATATTACTGATATATAATTCACTGCTCGGTCAAATATTACACGAAAATAGAATTGGAATTTCTGAATTCCGATCGCATTTACATACACTTATTTACTCCGTAGATTACTAGTATAACTTCGGAATATCCACACTACGTCTCGTACATAGGTGGCATGAAAAATTTTCTTAATCCTCAAAATCACTATTCATCCACCAAATCACTATTCATTGATGCACTTCATCATAATAGGAAAAGTTTTAATTCTACCGAAATTTTGGGTTCTTACACAGAATTGATAGGAAAAGTACTACAGGCTCCTTTCAATTTCTAGGAAACAGGCTTGTTTCATGGTTCAGTAAGAAACAGAACTCAGTCTCCACTTCTACAGCTGAAGTATATTGCTGCTGGAAGTTGTTGTGCACAGATTCTATGGTCTAAAAGTTGAGAAGATTCCAATTTTCTGTGACAACACAAGTGCTATTGCCATCACATGGAATCAGTGCAACATTCGAGAACCAAGCATATTGACATCAAATACCACTTCATTAGAGAACATGTGATGAATGGTACAGTAGAAATGCACTTTGTGCCAAGTGAAATGCAGCTTGCAGATATCTTCACCAAGCCTCTTGATGAATCCACATTCACAAGATTGGTAGGTGAACTAGGTATGCTTAATTTGTCATAATTCCTGGTGATATTTGATCTTAATGCATTGCAGCTAGAAATGTGTTTTGATTTACTTGAGAATTAAAAACTCTCAGAAAAATTTTCTGCAAAAATTTTGTCCAAGGCAAAATTATCTTATCAACGGATATCCTTTTATCCGTTGGTAGTATAAACACATTCCTAGATTTTCGTATATCAACGGATAACAGGTCATCCACATCATCGATGGATAAACTGTCTTTCAACTGTTCATTTCATATCCGTTGATATACATATTTTCTTTTAAATATAACCGTTGGTAAACGTGTATATATATAGGCATGGCTATAATTATTTTCTTTTATTAACTGACAGTTACTTTTGACCAATGGATAATTACTTTTAATTATTTCATTTTCAACTCTTGAAAAATATAAAAGGCTGTCTTGTGCTCTCACATCTCACTTTTATCGACTTTC
Source organism: Saposhnikovia divaricata (assembly GCA_036435485.1). Classification (NCBI taxonomy): domain Eukaryota; kingdom Viridiplantae; phylum Streptophyta; class Magnoliopsida; order Apiales; family Apiaceae; genus Saposhnikovia; species Saposhnikovia divaricata. Next base: position 68,648,944 of record CM071598.1, read on the forward strand.
AAGATTCTCTTAAGTAAACTGCATCTTCTTCACTAAAACACTCTGCAACAAAAGTTCAAACACTTCAATGGCGCCTGTTGTTAAGATGATGTCTTCCACTGGGTTCACCTATGAGAAGAACAACTTCACGGCCTATGTTGATATAGTGAATGCCCCAGAAGCTTATCACACCTTGATGAATTTTGTGAAAAAATGCAAACTGTCGTATGCTATGACTGCCACCACTCCTCTAATTCACGAGGTAATTGAAGAGGTATGGACATCTGCTGAGTACAACGGCACAGACGGTGCAATTGCTTTTTCCTTAAAGGGTAAAAACTATGTAGTTAATTCTGATGTGATAACTGCTTGCTTAAAATTGCTTGAGAATAACTGTCTGAAAGTACCCAGTGATGCTGAAATTGTTACCATGCTTAATTCCATACATTATGCCCTTATTACTGAGAATTTAGGAAAAATTGTTAGGAAAGGAATGGTTAAAGAATGGAGTTATTTTTGTGATTCCTTCATTAAAACCTTTTCAGGCAAAATTAGTAATTTTGATGCTGTTACCCATTCCATGCTAGTTATGATGTATATGCTTTTGACTGATAAATTCTATAACTTTGGCACACTAGTCATGTATGAAATAGCAGCAAAATTAGGTAAAAAGGAAACTAGGAGCAAGAATATCTATTTTGCTAGATTTTTGATGCTCTTGGCACTGCATGTATCTGAGAATAAGCTATCCATTGCTAACCCGGGTAGCAAGTTCACATGTTTTGTTCAGGAGAAGAGAGTCCTAAGTGATTTAATTCGAATAAATTCCAATGCAGGAGTACAATTGGTATATCTACCAATTGTTCAGGTAACTACTTCTAACCTTGAAACTCCTATATCTAACCCCCAAATTTCTTTGCCTTCCACTGTCACACTGGAGTCTGTAGTAGTGACCAAACAGACTCCTACCCAAGTGACTAAAACAAAAGTTTCCAAACCAAAATCTAAAAGACAAACCTCAGGTGCTTCTCAAAAAGCACCTGTTCCAAAAACTACCACAACTCTTGAGGGGAGTGTGAAGGAGGTAGTGAGTGGTGAGGGACAGGGTGCAAGCCCTAAGAATAAGGTAGGTGAGGAGAGTGCACCAAATAGCCAAGCCCAAGTTACATCCTCTCAACATGGTGTGACTACCAGTTTCACAGAAACTCTGCACAAAAGGGTAAGGGACACTAGCCCTCTCTCAAAAACCTATGAAAGAAGAGTAAAATCTAAAACCATAGGGGGATCACAGGGTGCACATATAGTATAGCAAACTGTACCTTCTCAAATTCAGTTTGATGTGACTTCAATAAATGTGGAGTCACAGCCCCTTGATCTTAACCTTCAAATCGATACACATTACAATCCACCATCACCAACTCCATCTCTGGATGTGGATATGATATCTACATCAATTCCTTATTCTCCATCTTTAAGATTCTTGGAGAAGCCCCACTCTGCAATTGGTGGTCATCATCTTCTAGATGATTTGTTGGGCCATCAATCTTCCATTTCTGAATTCACAACGAAATCTATGGCCTCATATTTAAAATCAATCTGCACAGATTCAGTGTTGGTTTTCACTTCAACGGATACTATCTTTCCTTCATCAACGGATATCCTTCATCCGTTGACAAGTGTTACTCCATCAACGGATGCGCCTATGTCTAGCCATCCGTTGGCAGCCATAACTACTCCATCAACGGATATCCCTTATCCGTTGATAACTCACTCTACCACTGCTATATCTGACATTCCTGTGTCACGTGTGGAGGAGTTCTCAGTAGTTGAAACACTTTTAGGATTGAGGGAAGGGAGTGAGAGGCTGCCTTGTGAGCAGGCAAAAGGAGAGGTAAATACTGAGAGGCTGACTATTTCTTCAGGTCAGGCAAAAGGAGAGCAAGAGAGTTCCACCTTAGTAGGTGAAGGTGAGGGTGTGAGAGGTGTGAGCCAGGGGGAGCCCCTGATGCAAGAAAAGAGTGATGAGAGGTGAGAAAGGACTACAGGAGAAATAAGGCAGGAAGATCCAGCCATTACTAGTGAGTTAATGGAGGTCAGGCAAAAGGAGAGCAAGAGAGTTCCACCTTAGTAGGTGAAGGTGAGGGTGTGAGAGGTGTGAGCCAAGGGAGCCCATGATGCAAGAAAAGAGAGATGAGAGGAGAGAAAGGACTACAGGAGAAATAAGGCAGGAAGATCCAACCATTCCAAGTTAGTTAATGGAGGTTAATGAAGCTTCTAAAGAGATGGAATTTCAACAAGAATATCAGTCAATCATTGACTCCATCTCTTTGGATCCTGAAACCTTTCCTCATCCTGTTTCTGCCTATCAAGTCATGGCACAACAGGGCAATGTGGAGGCAGAGGAGGCAATGCACCTAGTGCACACCTCATAATGAGCAAAGGAAGCTTTGACAGCTCTGCCTTCAGAAGCTAAAACTGAAGAGTTTGGCAATGATGACAGTGATAGCACAGAGGATGATGAAGAAGTCAATGTGGAGGATACTCCAGAATGGCTATTTTCTACTGCCACTGTGGCTGGTGACTTCAATGTGGAGATTATGAAGCAATATCAATCTGCTAGGGCTGAGCACCAGAATGCAGTTCCACAGAGGAAGGCTGTCCTTCAGCAAATAATGGACTCCCTGAAACTTCACAAGATGCAAATGGTTATTCAAAGAACACAACAAGAGGAGGTCCAAACTGCATTCAGAGAAATGAAAGTAGAACTAGATGCCAGGATTCAGGCACTAGCCCCTACTACCACTCAGAAGGTGCTGACTAGCAAACTTTTAAAAGAAGATAGCCTGTCCAAATCTGTTCAGCATCTTTACTCCAGAGTGGATAGTATGAAATCTCAAATGCAGACAATCATTGCCAACCAGGAAAAACAGACTGAGCTACTGGAAAGGCTACTTGCAGCCTCTCCTCCGGCCCTTGATGCTAACAAAAAGGGGGAGAAAAAGGCAGAAGAGGTTGCAGCTACTTCTAGTCAATTTCAAGCTTCCAGTAGCAAGATAGCACAAATTAAGGGGGAGCAACAGCCAACTATAGTGGTCAATCCAACAGATTTTTCTATAGCGGCTTCCCCTGTGAAGAAACAAATGGTTTTGCCTGAGATTCAGAATCTATCAGAAATCTTAGATGGTGAAAGGCAAGCCAGAATAGAAGCCTTAGAAAAGATCAACAAGGAGGCAAATGAAAGAATTATGAGGATAGAGAGAATGATCAATGAATCAATTTTATCAACTTTGTTCTCTACTCAATCTTCTGCTTCAACAATATCAACTACAATTCTAAAGGTGCTCACTCCAGAGATTGTGGCTCCCACATTTTATGATGCTGAACCTTCGTTTGTCAAAGAATTTGAACCCTGCATAAAAAACAGAGCTTACTCTCCACCTAAAGCAAATGGGAAGAACAAGTTACAATTGGACTTTCCATTTCCCAAGGATGATGATGAGAAGCTAATGGGAAAGCAATTAAGGAGTTCAAGGAAAATACCAATAGGAGTGTAAGAGAATGGATGGCTGTAATCATAAGGAATGGAAAAGTTTTAAATATATCCAACAACTTATAACGCCCGACTTCCCAGTACTGAAAATATACTATTTATAATAAAATAGACTTTGATACAAGGGAATTTTACAAAATTTCGACATAAAGTAATCGTAAATCGGACTATCCATCTGTATTTCAACCCAAACCAGAATCCAACAAACAAATACAAATTAAACTTAATACACCAACGATTCCTCACCGAGGATCGATTCCAGGTTATGGTATGAAACAAGAATCTATACTTTACAAATTATTACAACTACTATCTCAATTTTCAATTACCAACCTTTACACCGTCTAAACCATAATGCCAGCCCATTTAGCATATGCCCGTGCTAGCTCTGCATTTAACTTTTAAAGAATGCCCATCGCCCTCACTTGAATTATAAAGCGTAGGTATCCAACTCCTTAACCCTAACTGAAAAGGGAAGGTAAAACAAAGCAGGAGTGAGCCAAAAATGCTCAACAAGTGAAAATAGTGATACAATATCAACAACAGTAATAAGTTCTGATAAGTCAAGAAGAATTATCATATGCTTCGAACGGTACCAACTAAGTCAAAATTTTTATTACTACGAGGGACCAACATTGCATCACTGGAATGGGGTGAATTAACAATTAGAACCGATAAAAGTTTTGATAGCAAGATTTAATTGAAATAAACCTCAAAGGAATTGGGTACCAAGACAACCCAATCTCAGCATATAGATTAGAATTGGATTTTTTTTTTTATGTTTAAAAAAAAGAGTTAGGTTAGGCTGCTGATCAGTCACGCACTAACCCCGGATAAATGCACACAGCAATGTCCTTAATTGGATCCATGGCACACATTGGCCTTAACTTCCGACCATAATATGGTCCCACCCCGAAGGGTTTTACGCCCCAAGGGCCACTTTTAAAAAAATATATCAAATTCTATTTAATCCACACTAGGTGTCGGAATAATCGACAACCCTTGGTATCCAAACAACAGGAAGCTCACGTCCAGAATAACAACTCAAGATTAAGAGTTAATAAGAAACAACAGCATCGTATGGTATCGACAAGTTCGATACACTACAGGGAGCAAACGAGCAATCAAGATTTTTAACAGATATCGACAAGTTCGATACTACATAGGGTGGCGAACAAAGAATAACAATTCGAGAACGTAAAAGATATACATTGCGATAAGACTTTAAACCGTCAATTCTTTAAGTTAAAGCAACTTATCTAAAGAGAAATTTCACTTGAGAACGTAAAAGATATACATTGCGATAAGACTTTAAACCGTCAATTCTTTAAGTTAAAGCGAAAATATGATCAATTACTTGGCTCACTGAAAAGTTTGAGTTTCCATAAGCAATTAAAATGGCTTACACATTTGTTTGAAAAACGATTCAAATATGGAATAGTTCAGATCAGTTTGAAAGAAAACATTTTTCTAAATGAGGGGTCCTTTGGTAAAAATATGCTTGAATCAAGAGTTTCGCTAACAGGTTTTCATAAGAGTCCAAAATCTTGGATTTCCTTTATTTAGGGAATTCTTAAACCATCTTGACGAAAGTAGAAGAAATGGCACTCCAGGGATAGAATAATGAGCGAGAAAGGTTATTTGTAAAATTCTTTGCAAATCGGATATTTGAATTACGGGTAGGGGAGATAAACAGCATCACACTTATTTGAAAAAGTATATATGTCATCTACCATCTATACCTGGCCAAATCCTCATATGCTACAAATTAACTAAATTGTATCACTTGAACAATAAGTGAATAGCAAGAACATTTGCCTCGATACACGTAGTTTCCAATTCCAACATCTCAATCCTTTACTCACTTTACGTCGGTATCAACTTCTTATTCATTGGCCTTTACTTGGTTGCACATTCGCCTCTCCTTCATCACTTGTCAATCTCGATAATTATCTCCTTCCTCTACCTTCCATCTACACATGCCCTTGCTTTTAGCTGGCCTCCTATTCATATAATAAAAAGCAATAACTCAGAGTCTTTCATCACCCCGGCTTGCAAAACCCAAGTCCACACACACATAAAAAGACTACACCACCTCCCCTACTCCTGACCCTCTCGACTGCTACTACTACCCTGCCCCTACACTCTCTCTTCTTCCTCTTTTAGCTCTCACATTCCCATTCCTTGTACTACTTTCCTCACTGCAGCCCGAACCCAGAACACGCACTATGCATCATCTTACTCTCCTATCTCCCCTCTGCCTCTCCTCTCCATCACCTTAGTACTACAACCTTACCTTTTTCCCCAATTTTCCCATCTTCCTTAAAACATCAACACCTCCCTACCGACCCCCCCTAACCAGATCAACAACATCAAAATCCAACAAGAACAGCAACGCAATTTACCACTTGGAACATCAACATCTCCTTTACAATAACAAGTATCACATACATATAAGTACAAACTCATATTAGACAATGTGGAATCAACATAAACAACCGAACTACCCCATGCTTCATTAACACATCACCTATCAGCACTACATTACTCACTCGCCTTTGCAAAACCAACACACACATAGTCAGTTTACACACCCACCTTAATAAAACACACGGCCACCAGCTGAGTTTACTAACGGGGTGAGGGAGGGGTTCAGTCATAGAAATAAGCACACACATAAACATATACACGACTTGTAAATACAACCACGCAGCAAACACACAACCTCTCGACACACCCACAAAACTCGTTCCTTTACTCACAATACCCAACAGTCGACCTCAAGAACAGGGGAGAGGAGAGTGATAACTCACGAGCGAGAGAGAGACCCACACAGCCCCGAGAGATTTAGAAGAAAGAGAGAGAACGAATTGGAGAGAGATCGAGAAAGTTAATCGAAGAGAGAGTGAAAGAGATTTTGAGAAGATAAGAGCTCAAGAAATTTTTGAGAGAAAGAACACTCACACCCTCTCTCCAGAACAATCGAGAAAAGAAGCTGGGTTCTTAATAAATATACAACAGGGCAAATTTCCCACGCTGAAATCAAATAAAACTAATTTAAATCATTCTTAAAAATCGAACTTAAGCAGAAAATTTGTAGAAAAATAAATTAAAAATTTATAAAATAAAGTTTATGAAATTACGAACATCCCCGTATTTTTAAAATATTTTTAGGATAAAAAACGAATTAAACATGAATTTTACAAGTTTTGATCCTTTAAATGAAATAAAACTCTTAAAATCATTCTAAGATGCTTAAACACTCAAAATAATTCACCCAATAATTTTAAAAATTAAATAATTATTCAAATATGATATTGCAAAAGATTTTGAAATTTTTAAATACTCCGATGATTTTATAAAAATTTCCAAGATCAATAACGCATAATTAAATAAATTTAATCATAAAAAAAATTCAAATAAAATTATACGGACTAGCACGTCATACATACATCACCATAGAAACATGTAAACATGTTGTCACATATATTTTATCTATAAAAAAAAATCACACCCTATAATCCACATTTAATATTAAATAATAATAATAATAATTACAAATACGATATTTTCTAGGGCGTTACAGCCATCCTAGATTTGTTGAAGCAAAAAGAGAGGAGACCTCCAGACATCTCAAGGAAGCTCATCCAAGTGAAGAAAATCAATATGAAAACTCATATGAGAAGCAAGCCAGGCTGGCTCAGGAGTTATTGGATGAGGTAGAGGATGAAATGAGGGAACCTGAGGAAGTCCCCAAATCTAAACCCAAAAGGAGAGTGAAAACAAAGGCAAAGAGGCCTGTCTTTCCATAAAATGTAAGGAAACTATTGGCTCATCAAAATCTATGTCTGCACAAGTATTCAACCCAACTATGAATTTCCATGGTGACCCTATAATACCTAAAGAGGAACCAATGAATCTTGACTCCATTGAGGTTCCTTCATTCTTGCTGAAGCCTCAACAGAAGCCTAAACAGAAGAAAAGGATACCAAGGAAGCAACCTTCAAAGGAACCAATTCAAGTTGCTAGGGTGCCTACTATTGTCAAGCAGCCAATCTTGGAAAACAAGGATGATTTTATCTATCAGGCAGATATTGAAGAATACTCTGGCATGAATCTGTATCTGGATGAATTGTCAGAAGTAAGAGGAATTGACAAATACAAGCATTTGCCTGAGAGATTGGTCTTTGTATACAAGGGAGGAAAGGAAAGGACATGGCCACTACAGAGGGTTCTTGGAGATTATTATTTGACCTTAACCAAGGTGTTCTCTGCAATTAAGAGATACACAGGGTTCTCCAAGATAGCAAAAGGGGAGATACTGGACAGAATAGAACAGATAAGGAGAGAATGGAACTCACCATCAATTCTACCAAAGAAGATGAAGATCCCAAACAATGGATAGAAAATCCATATTGAACCCTTCTGGATGTTGGAGTTCAGGGATGAAGATGGTAACAGGAGATTCTTCAGGTTAAAAGACCAACTATCAAATGCTAGTTCTCATTACCTGAGATGGTTACAACAAAAGCTAAATCCAAAAGTTGTTGAAGAAGATGCCTTCTATAGGCAACTCCAAATGCAAATTGAGTACAACTCTGCCAAAGAAGGAAAATCAAGGGTGATGCCAACCAGGGAGAAGAAACAGCATTAATCTTCTCAGTCTAGAGGGGCACTTCTCTATAAATTTCTCAAACTTTCTGTTTTTAATTTTAGTAGCTTAATACAATTTGTGCATTGTTCTATATATATATCTTTAGGAATGTTTTGTTATCATCAAGGTCTTGAATTTATGCTTTATTGCCATCAAGTATAAATTGGGGGAGATTGTTAGGAATATGTTGTACTTGATGATAACTTCACAATCAATCAAATTGTATAAGTATTGTAGTTGTCAACGGAAGAGGATTTATGACTCTATCCGTTGACAGGTAGCTCATCAACGGATGAGGTTTTGTAGCATACTGCATTATCTCTATGTTATCAATTGATAGTATTTTTATCCACAGTCATGTTGACCATCAATGGATAGGCAGAATAGGGTAGCCAATTGTAAATAAGCTATGCTATGTAATTCTGTTTAAGTGAAAGTGTATCAACGGATGAAGACAGAACTCTATCAACGGATACAACTGAAATCTACAATATCAACGGATACAGCTCAACGGATGATCGTGTACAACATCAACGGATAATCATTAACACTTACTTATATGCTAAGTTTGGGATTAACAGTTGATAAAGACAGGTTTGACTGACAGATCACATGGGTTGATAGTAGATACAAAAAGCAGTATGGCAGCCATACTTTGGAAACAAAGAAGAAAGAAGCATTCCGTTTACACTATGAATACAAGAAAGGTGCAGGGGACATGTCTGTTCACAAGGACAACCTTTCGGCTACATGTGTATTTGGAGTGAAGTAGCAAGTCAACTTGAATTAGATTAGTATTATCTTATTCCTGTAGTACTTGTAAACTTGGGTTTTATATAACCAAGTGTAGCAACTCTTTAGAAGCTAAGAAAACAGATACATTTGCTTAGGGTTTTCTTGAATATCCTTAGAAAGCAAAGAGTTGTAAAATGACAGCTGTGTACATTTGTATCACAGAGTTTTCTTCAAATAAAAGCTTCAGGTGGTGCATTTAACCACCTGATTTTTTGTGCATTAATCGTTATACCGCAATTATCTAAGTATAGATTTCTGGAGTTCTTATCAGAAATTTATAAATATCAAGAATTGTTTTCAACCCCCCCTTCTACAATTATACAAGTGTGTAATATGGGAATAACAATTAATTCTTTAAATACATTATTTATATTTATGTATTTATCTTCTATTGTTATATTTGACAAAATAAGTTAAATACAACATCTCCTACCTTGACATTTTGTCAAATATTCCTCTCGTAACTCCTAGCTTTATAAAATATATATTTTTAATATCCATCCTTGATATTCAAAATGATACTATGCCCGAATTTCCAAAATAGATATTTGTAAGTTTCATTAAACTAATATTTTGGATTAAAAAATGGGAGATAATGCTGAGTTGGCAAATAAATTAACACCAAATAATAACGGAATTATTATTGTGGAAAACAAAAAAAGAAGAACGGATTTTTAGGTGGGCCATGGTATGAGTTCAAACAATGAGCTGAGTATGGAACTGGAGGGAGAGAAATACATGAATGTTGAAAACAATACCGGAATAAATCCAAATGAATTAGCTGGTCCAAAAAATGTGATAATGGCGGGTTCCGAAAGGGCTCGCCTAGCATTATGAGCATCCTCAGTCGAAATTGTCGCGGGCTTGGAAACGCATGGAACATTCAATTTTTTAAGGAGATGATTCTTCAAAAGAAACCCAACATTGTATTCTTGTGTGAAATATTTTGTAAGAAAGATAGAGTGGAGAAGGTTATGGACTTGGTTGGTTTTGATAGTGTGATTGTAATCGAGGCATAAGGCCATAATGGTGGTTTGGCAATGTTTTGGCACAATAAAAATGAAGTTGCGCTGTATTCCTACAATAAGAATCACATCGATATCATTGTAACAATTCAAGGGTGGCAGTCATACATAATTAAGGTTTTGTACGGAGAATCTAATTGAACAAAAAGATGTCAGATCTGGGGATTGATTCGTAGATTGGCTCAAACATCAACACTACCTTGGTGTCTCATTAGAGATATGAATAATGTTCTCAGTCAGGTGACAAACAAGGAGGGATACCTCATCCTAATTGGCTTATCCAAGGCTTTCAAGAGGTTCTAGACGACTGTGATTTGGTGGATATGAATTTAATCAGATACCTGATTACGTGGGAAAGAGGGCACGTAACAGTAAATTGGTTGAGGTTCATTTGGATAGAGCTTTGGTATCCTCAAGTTTCATCAATTATTTCAAAGATACCAAGTTAACGAATTTGGAAGTTTCCACATTTGATCATTCTCCCATTCCGATGGAGCCTTGAAGTTTAGGTTAAAAAACGCTTAGCTAAGGGAGCTTATGTGCAACAGTTAGTTCTAGAGACGTGGAGGATAAATCAGGGTCAATCATTACAGAAGAAAATTGCTCAATATTTAGAGACGTTGTGGAGTTAGGGTAAGGAAATTACATGCTGCTTTAAGAAGAGAAATAATCACAGTAAAAGAGTTCTCAAAATCTTGAAGGGTCGTAGAGATACGAAATCAGTTGCAATATACTATGAAGAAGAAAAAGATTGACATAAGTGTATATCTAGCAAGAACTATTTTGGAAACAAAGGTCTAAACAACGGTGGCTCAGAGTGGGTGAAAGAAACAACAAATACTTCTATGCATCAGCCAGAATGTGACAGAAGACTAATTATATCAATAGTTTACATAACAGAGATGGGGTAGTAGTCGAATGGAACTCAGGTCTTCAAGAGACAATCGTTAGCTATTTCAATGAGTTGTTCGCAGCGTTTGAAAAGGAATGGGAAAGTGTGAATAATTGTTTGGAGAACAGGCTTACGAGAGAGGATAACGTCGAATTACTGATGCCAATTGAGGATAAGGAAGTGAAGAATGCTCTATTCCACATGCACCTTGACAAATCGCCAGGGCTAGATGGAATGAGTCCAGTTTTTTCCAAAATTTTTGGGGGATTGTAGGAGAAGATGTAATTCAGGTGGTCAAGAAGTTTTTCTCGACTCGTAGCTTTGACAAGAATTTAATAGCAACCAACATCGTGCTTATTCCAAGTAAAAAGAGTCCAAGATATATGATTTACCTCAGGCCCATATCTTTATGTATTATGTACAAAGTAGTGTCAAAGGTACTGGCTAACAGACTTAAACAAGTCATACATAAGGTGATTTCTGAGAATTTAAGTGTTTTATCCCTATGCGTTTGATAACGGACAAAATTATGATTTCTTACGAGATAATGCACTACAAGAAGAGGAAACACATGGCAAAAAGGGTTGGATGTCGCTTAAACTCGACACGAGTAAACCTTATGATCGTGTAGAATGGGGATTTCTAAGAGTTGCTTAATCTAAATTGGGGTTCCAGGAAAAGATTGTGGATTTATTTATGGCTTGTGTTACTTTAGCTCATTATCATCTCAGTCACACAGGTAGAATGCTTGGTAACATTATCTCAAAGAGGGGGCTTCGCCAAGGCGACTCGCTATTGTCGTATTTTTTTCTCATATGCTCAGAGGGATTTACATCTCTTATTCGTAACTATGAAATTAAGAAGCTTATTAAAGGCATCACCGTGGTTCGTAAGGCTCCATCTTTGTCTCACATGTTCTTTTCGGATGATAGCTACATCTTCTGTGAAGCTAACTTTGTGTCAACTAATCATGTTGCAGAGATGCTAAACATTCTGTATTCCTTAAACACATTTGACTTATGATAAGTGGATTTATATCCACTTGGATCGTTCCATTTCGGCTTAAATTGGTGTTTTGTATCTCAAGTATTGGTGTATTTTAATGTGTTTTGTGAGAATTGTGTAGGTAATACTACCAGGTTCAAGTATGGAGTTTTCAGTGATTAAACAGTGTCTCTAAAGCTTAAAAGAATGAAGGATTGAAGTTGCAAAAGAAACGGGAGAGAAATCAGAAGTGGAGGCAAAAGTCAGTCTGTGTAGCATACAGTTGGCGCGGGCGCGCGAGATTAGTACTGAGTTGGGCGCGGGCGCGCGGTGTACAACTAATCATGTTGCAGAGATGCTAAACATTCAGTATTCCTTAAACACATTTGACTTATGATAAGTGGATTTATATCCACTTGGATCGTTCCATTTCGGCTTAAATTGGTGTTTTGTATCTCAAGTATTGGTGTATTTTAATGTGTTTTGTGAGAATTGTGTAGGTAATACTACCAGGTGCAAGTATGGAGTTTTCAGTGATTAAACAGTGTCTCTAAAGCTTAAAAGAATGAAGGATTGAAGTTGCAAAAGAAACGGGAGAGAAATCAGAAGTGGAGGCAAAAGTCAGTCTGTGTAGCATACAGTTGGCGCGAGCGCGTGAGATTAGTACTGAGTTGGGCGCGGGCGCGCGGTGTACTTGGTGAGAAATGGATGCGCGCGGGCGCGCGATAAATGCACCTGTGAGGCGCGCGGCCGCGCGGTGCTGCGGCAGAATGGTCAGAAACTTTCCAGAATTCCAGTTCTAATAGGAAATTGCCGTTTTACTTCTCCTATTCAATATGGCAATTGTTATGAACGATCAGAAGGTTCCAGAATCAGTCTTAAACATGGAATTTGGAATTCTATTTGCATTCAAAGACGGAAATTGCCGGAATTCTATCCTAAATCAAAGACGGTAATTGCTTGGTTGAGGAGGCACATGGGGCTATAAATACACACCTTGGGGGACATCAAAAGAACAACCTACACACTAAATTCGTTCAGAGCACAAGAGAGAGAAGCCAAGGCGAGGATTGTGACGACAAGAAGATCTAGTCATAGTTTTCTTGTATTCTTTGTTTAGGCGTATCTTTTGGATGCTTGTTACTTTTCCGGATTTGTTCGCTAAACCTTATTCTATTATTGATTTATTCGTCTTCATTATCTTGTTTAATATCATGCTTTCGTCAAATCCCATGGTGACGAAAGGTTCAATCATGAACTAATCGTTATCGTGGGATTCTAGTGGATTTATCTATGTAGCTTAGTAGTTTGCATGCCTTAAAGATTTATGTGTGGTGAATTCTTGATATCCTCGTATGGTTGTGTTTATTGTATTTAGGTGCGTCGCGAACATCTAATTTGTTAATCTCTTGCTAAACGAGAGTGGATCTTGAGATTTAGAACTTGCCATGCTAGCAAAGGATAGGTTGATGGTTTATCATCATGATTTGTGGCGTAAATAGAGATATTATGCTACCTTATGTGATTTAAGTGGATAACTTGTGCTTCAACCTTTATGTTTTCAAATTCTATAGAGATATAGGGTCTAAACATAATAGGTGCCTATTCATCTTCTATCTCTTTTGTGGATGTATGCATAGATTGGTACTAGTATACCGAGAGGTAACTTTTACTCTTTTCGTGTTATTCAATCAGATATCAAAACCATCGCATGTTTTAATTAAAGGCTGCAACTCTAAGTGAAGTAGATAATGAAACTAGGATTCCATGTTTATTCTCATATAAGTAATTCGATTTTAAATTCTTTCTAGTTAATTTAATTCTTAGTTATAATTCGCATCTTAGTTAATTTAGATAATCAAAACCCAAATTTGTTACTTTTCTTAGCAGTGAATTAAAACCATACATTGTTGCATAGGTATATTTACTGATTAAAACTTAACCAGATCTCTGTGGAACGAACTTAAATTGTATTACTTGTGACTACGTGCGCTTGCGTAATTTAGTGCAAACAACTCATATTCAATCTTCTTTGCAGGCTTGCCAGGTACACACTACAATAGATGGATCACGGCAGATGCCTTGGTTTGTGTAGATTCTTTCTCTCCAAATCATTGCAGAAGATTGTCTTTTGTTGTGTTGAAAAACTGCCAAGTCCCTTCGATATCTCTAAAATAACTGATTCGATATCTTGACTTCACAAACCAGTTTCCTTATGACTTCTTGAATTAGTGTATTTTGAATTCAATAATCAAGGCTTCTCGAATCAGTGTTTTTAGACTTCACTAAATTAGACATCTCGAATCAGTATTTTTAGACTTCATTATTTGAGACATCTCGAATCAATGTATTTTGACTTTACTAATTCAGACATCTCGAATCATTGATTTTCTTCACTTCTCGAATCTTCAATGTAGCACATATCGAATTGATGACTTCTCTAATCAGTTTATTCTATACTTCTCGATTTAGCTCATTTTGCACTTCTCGAATTATGACTTAGCCAAATTTAAACTTGAATTTTGTACCATCCTTATTCTTCAATTTGTCTTCAGAAAGTCTTGAGGCATGATCCATAGATCTTCTTCTAAGTTGCATTCAGTGACTTATTTGTGGTTACATAAATTGAAATTTTACATGGAACTAACTACAAATGTAGAACTTTTGGTAGACAAAGGGATCCCCTAGTTAAAGGGTCAAGTAATTAATGCAAGGTATTACAAACTGTTAGGCTTGTTATAATTGATATATAGGCATACGTCTGCAACTAACACATACGACCGTCTGTTATTTTAGCATCTAACCCTCCCATGAAAGTTCCAACTAATGCTTTCTGTGTCCATCCCTTAACCTGATTTCCGAGACGTTCAAACACTTTCTGATACTCGCGCAAAGATCCTGTTTGTTCGATTCTTGACAAGGCTTCATCAAAATATTCACAACCAATAGGTCCAAAACGAGCATGTAACTCTTCTACAAAAATTTCCCATGTCACCTCTTTTCCTTCCTCTTTATAGGCTCGTTGTAACCACTGCCACCATTGGTTTGCTTCACCCTCCAAATGAAAAGATGCTAATGACACTTTGTGTGACTCTATAGTTCCTTGGAAGTCACAAAATTGATCAACACGAGCAAACCACACTGTTGGGTCATCACCAGAATATTTTGGAAACTCCATTTTTGCCCGTGACGAAGACAATGACTTAGCTCCTTCAGATCTTACCTTTTTCCCCCCTGACATTGATGATAGTAGAAGAACTCCCAGATTTCTCATTACGAGGAGGTGCAGAGTTCATCTCGGGTTTGTTGAAAATTGCATTTGTTACCTTGCTTATGGCAGTCTCTAATTGCTGTAGTTTTTCTGTTACACAATGTTCCATGATGCTGAGTCCATCTTGAAGTTTTCCGAGGATAACATCTAAATTTTCAATTCTCTCTTTGTTTGTTGTCATGATAGCTCTGATACCAATAATAGGTCACAATCAAAACAATTACAATATTAAGATAATTATTCTTTTGGGGTGAGAATGAACCACAATTAATTTGCAGAATTAAGACTTGTCTGTTCACAATTGCAAATGAATTTAAATACAAATAAAAATACTAACTGCTCCTATTTTCTAGGACCACTTACTAAGACACTAACACAACTAGTGGGCTACAACTGAGCTGTACACAATTGCACCAACTTCAACTGAACTATAAATAAACATCTACACTTCTGCTATTCACAAGAATTATTCTCTGAAATTCATGTACTCAATAACTAATAACCTACCTCTAAGCAAGTCTGCAGTAACTAAACAAGTTTGTACAGTTAAGCCTTTTTATCAATTCAAATACTTGCTAATGGAAACTACATAGGAAAATACTAGGTGATCTATCAATTACACTCTTAATTATGTGTTTGGCACTAACCACAAGCAGCAAGAGGATAGATTTGGGCTCTCAATTTCTGAACAAATACAGTTTTTTGCTTGTTTTCGCGAGTAAAGTGGAAGTCACACAAGCAAGCACACTCAAACAAAAAGTTACTAGCTTGGTTTACTGTTTGATGATGAACGGCTTTTTCCAGGACGTAATTCGGACATGAATGAAGCGATATTATGCAAAACTAGCTAGTGTCAGATGACTCAGTGTCTCATATGGCAGCTCTGCTGCATGGTCAGACGCTCAATATTTTTGGATGAGGATAAGATGCAATACCTTATGCATCATTGTCTACTTTTTTTATTCTCACTTTGTTCTCTATTTTTGGAGAGAGTTTTGTGCCTTCAGAGTATTTTTACTGAAGGGAAGCCATTGTATTACTAGCTATAATTTTTTATATATCATATAAGCAGTTGCAGTGGCTGATTCAAGTATACATATTGATTTCACAGTTTATGTAGTTACTGAAAAGAAGGCGAATATTTGGGAAAAACATAACATAGCGTGGTTTCAATCCTTGGACATGGGGTATTTAGCAAAAAAAAAAATCCTTGGACATGGGGAGTATGGGCCCACCATGCTTCCGCTGCGTCAGATTGATGTTGATGAAATTGGACATATCTATACGTCAGATTGATGTTGATGAAATTGGACAAATCTATACTACATGTACTATCATATGTCATGGGTTCGACTCCGACAAACTACATAATAAAAAGTTATTTAATGAATATATCGTGTTATTATCGGGGTGTTTGGAGCTAGGGGAGAGCACGGTTCGGTTCGGGGTGGTTTTGCCCCGAAACCGCATGTATTCGGTTTTAAAAATTGAAAACCGCAACCGAACCGTCGGTTTCGGTTTTAAAAAGTTCGGTTCGATTTTTAACGGTTCGGTTTCGGTTATAAAACTGAACGAAAAAATTACCTGAAAGATTCTTATTCTCATTATTAAATGTTTGTCGCTTTGTCAATACTTCTTAGTGGTCCTAGGGCACATGAAATTTCATAGTTTACATGTTTACTAATTTCACACTAGTTGCCTTGAGTTGGTTGACAGGAGGATGGTAAGGCTCCTTTAGTCCTCTTTGCTGTGTAATTAAAATGATAAGGGTTTGCATCTTTCTGCAAACGTTTATAATACAACTCAATGTTACAAATTTACAATCGCAAGGTGCTTACAACAAAAAATGAGTGACATTCTCTATGAACTTCGGCTGCAATGCAGTTGGTGTTAGGCATCTAGTTTATATGAAAGAATGTCAGACTTTAAATGTGGCCAACTTCTTTTTTTTCTTATTGGGTACAATATACTGGAGTACTCTGGATCTAATTCGGAATTTTATATATATATATATATATATATATATATATATATATATATATTTTAATAATCGGTTCGGTTCGATTTTAGTCGGTTCGGTTTTAACCTATAACCGGAACCGGAACCGAAAGTCTCGGTTTTTAAAAATCAAAAACCGCAACCGTCAGTTCAGTTTTGCTTTCGGTTTTTCGGTTCGGTTTTGACCTATTTCGATTCGGTTTCGGTTTCAATTCGGTTTTTTGCTCACCTCTATTTGTAGCAACTGTATGGTTGCAACTGCCAATATGCGCGCATGTGTATATATATAGTAACTCCGGAGTCCGGATGAAAAGGTAAAATGGGCTGGTGAACTAGCTAGGTAGCCAAACGAATATGAAAGAAAAATGGATTATAGCTGAAAATACTTTTGCTTGTGTAATGACTTTCAGAATTCTGCTTGCGCCTCCCATATTGGTAAGATTTGCAAAAATTGAGTAGTTGTTATCTAGGTGGTTTCAACAAAGAGAAAAGGCAATTTTATATATTACTACACTTAAATTTTGGCCCCAATATTTAGAAAAAAAAAAAAAAAGAACTTTGGCGACAAAGACAAGGTGACCTCTCTTATCTACCATTACCCTACAGATACACAAACCACCAAATTATAATGAGCAAACATCATAAGCTATTATTATTCCTAGGTTTGTGCATTATAAAATTATTACTTGGCACTATAATAAAATAATTTATTTAATTTGTACTCCACCGTCCCATCCATTTGTTTATATTTCAGAAAGAATGTCTGACACGTATTTTAAGGTGTATATAAAATATAGTTCCGTAATTTTTTTATATAATTTTATGATTTTGAATAAAAATTGAATATTAAAATTTTTATTTAAAAAAAAGTTTAAAAATAAATTATAAAACTATACTTTATATGCACCTTAAAATATGTATGGAACACTCTCACATAAACATAAACAAAAACAAATGGCGGGAGAGTCCGTGTTTTTGGTGGATGGCTAAGGAAAGGTCGCCATGATGAGCCCATGCCCTCTGTTCCGCAAACATTCCTACTCCCTCTGTTCCACCCATTTCTTTACATAAAAAAATGCGTGTTTGACATGCATTTTAAGCTGTATTTTAAGGATAGTTCTATAACTTATTTTTGATATTTTCTTTTTTTTTTTTATAAAAATAGGATTGTTCTACTTTTATACAAAAAAAGAAAATATCAAAAATAAGTTGTTGAACTATCCTTAAAATGCACCTTAAAATCCGTGCCGGAAACTAATCCGCAAACGTAAAGAATTCAAAGGGACGGAGGGAGTACAAATTAGTGGGCTAAAAAAAAATGTTACAATAGATATTTTAGTCACAGAGGCATGCCTGAATACATCTAATAACAAGCCTAAGTATGTGTAATGCTATGCATTGTCTACATGACGTCTTAACTGAGGTAACCTCTAGTTGTAGAGTTTCTATTTGTTCTGTACTTGTAATAGGCATCAAATTCTAGTTGTGGTACTGTACTTATAAAGTCAAGAATAATGCTTGAAAGAAGTTCCAAGGTTCATGCCTCAAGCAAGGAGATAAAGACTGCCAAATAATCATAGTTGGGATTTGAAAAAAAGAAGAATTTGCCTAAGTACCAATTCGAGAAGTACATTTGTCTATTCGAGAAGTCTAGCATTCGAGAAGTCAGAGATTCGATATCTCAGAAGACACTGTTCGATATCTCTGAATACACTGTTCGATATCTCATTCTATATATCAGAGATTCGATATGTCTATTACTCTATTCGAGAACTCGTGGAGTCAACAAGTCAAAGCATCATTCGAGTTCTCTAAGAGTCAACAAGTCAATGCTCTATTCGATATCTCAAGGACTAAAGAAGCTATTCGACATCTCAGGGATTCGATATGTCAAAATGCTCTATTCGATATCTCAAGGAGTCCTAGAAAAAAGAGCTATTCGATAAGTGATTCGATATGTCAAAATAACACTATTCGAGAACTCAAAGTTATAGATTAAGTCAATTCGAGTTCTCGAATCAATCACTTAGCCACTTCTCGAATACATTCTTGGAGACAAAATACTGAAGAATTGTACAAGTCAGAAACCTGCAACAAGCCAAGACGCTTTATTTGGCTATGTACTATAAAGCACATTGGAAAGCCTACAAAAAAGCTTGGAGAGATAAGACAAAGGGACAAGGAGCTAAAGAAGTGGATCTGAACAGGCTTTGCAAAGTCAAATCTGTAGCCGTTTGGACTCTTACTCAAATGAGATAGACATACTGGAAAGTAGTTTGTTTTACCTACCTTATTTGTAGTAAGTAGGTGTATCCATGTCTATAAGGATACAGCCTCACTTCCTTAGCAGACAAGTTTTTCAAGATACATCACAAGAAATATCTATCTAAGAAAAACGAAGCTGAGAATACTATCATTTGTATTCACAGATTGTAGCAAAATCTTTATCTAATAAAATATTAGATTAAAGTGATATTGTGTTGTGTTTGTCTTTGTTATCTGCACTTACATATCTCACACACTCAACACATATCTTGTTGCAAAGTGATATTGTCTTTGTTTTCTGTTTAATCTAAACAGAAAACGATCATGAGTTCGAATACACCAAAGACTACAGGTACGGTGAAGGTCCCTAAGTTCGACAAAGAGAATTACAACCTCTGGAAAATAAAAATGCTGTTGTTCATCAAAGCTGCCAATCCTCTTTACCCTGACATCCTCAAGAATGGTCCATTTGTACCACAACAAGAAATTTCTGAATCCAAAGTGGGCACAATAGTCGTTCCTAGATCATATGTTGCAAAAGAGCCATCCAAATGGACGGACTCAGAGAAGGAAAAGGTTGCCCTAGACAATCATCTCATGTTGCTGATCATAGACTCCATGGATATGTCGATGTTTGCCAATATAGCATCATGCACATCAGCCAAGGACATGTGGAACCACTTCGAGGTGTTATGTGAAGGGACAGAGGAGGTAAGAGAAAATAGGAAACAGATACTGGTCACACAGTATGAAGCTTTCATGGCACAATCCAAAGAAAGTATTACTGATATGTTTGAGAGATTTCACAAGCTGGTGACTGAGCTTCAAATGAATGGGAAGGTTTACAGCACTAAGGAATTAAACATGAAGTTTCTACTATCTCCACCAAACCATCTAGAGCAAAGGGTCATATCCCTAAGAGAAAGAGATTTGAACAAAGTCACATATGATGTGCTCTATGGGGTTTTAAAAACTCACGAGCTTGAGTTGCTTCAGAAGAGGGCTATCCAAGCCAACCAAGGCAGAATGATAAACACATCCTGTGCCTTGATTGTCAACAAATCCGTTCAAGACCTGGAAGCATCTACAAGTCAACTGAGAATAGAAGAGATAGTAGATGATGAAGAGACTGAAGAAGAAGTGACTGAACCTGTTGATGAAAAGGAAGAAGATGAGTTCTATACTCTTGAAGAGTTGGATGCCATGGAAAACACTTCATATGCTTTTATGGCTAGAAAATTCCCAAACATCAGATTTAGAAGGAATCAGCCCTTCAAGTCTAGATCTCAAAATCATTCATTCAACAAGAGCAAGGCACTTGTGAAAGCAAACAAAAACAAATTCAAAACCAGCAATGTGGATAGGTCATCTGTGAGATGTTATAGATGCAATGACCTAGGGCATTTTGCCAGTGAATGCAAGAAGCCTAAAAAGAAGGATAAGGAGTTTCTTGAGCTTGAAGCTAAGTATGAGGCTCTGCTAAAGAAGCATGCACCAGGTAAGGCCTACATAGCTGAAGGGAAGTGTTGGGATGATTCTGATAGTGATGGAGAAGAACAAGAATTCTGCAACTATGCCTTGATGGCCAACTCCAAGGAAGAACCATCTGAATCCGACTCTCAGGTACCATCCCTCACTACTATAGACATGTCTATTTCTGAATACAAATCTATGGTTGAACAACTATATGTTGAGATGTTTAATATTCATACTAGTATGACTGCTGCTAATGAAGAGATTGTTAAACTGTCTACTAAAAATGAACTGTTGAACAAGAGAAATGAGGAACTAGAACTAACTGCTATGCAAGTAGAAAACCTTAAACAAGAAATCGAATATCTAAAGAATAAGGTTCTATGTGCTAGTCAAGTTGAGAAAGCTCTTAAGGATGAACTAGCTGAAAATGAATTTAAATTGAAAACATTCAAGAATTCCTCTAGTCTATTGCAGTCCTACCATGAGAAAAATCTAGCTAGACCTAAGGCTGCTATTGGACTTGATTATGACACTCTCAAACAGAGGAAAGGCTATGCAGTCATTGAAGATGACATTGTTGTTCAAGAGGAAGTGCCTCAGGTTTTGAAAAAGGCTGAGACCCCAATATTTAAAACACCAACACTTGAGATTGATGAGGATGCCTTACTCATTAAGCAAATGTTGGATGATGAAGATAAAGCACAATCAAATGAACAACAAGCATCCTCTAAGAGTGAGAATGTCAAAACCAAAGCCAAGGAGTCAGTAGGAGGTAGACCTAGACTTGAGAAATTTGTGAAGTTTGTTTCAGCTGGGAATAATGAGTTTGAGAAGAAAGTGGCTAAAAAGAAACAAAACAGGAATGTCAAATTAGGGATTAACAAGGACAACAATTATGCTTATGTGCCAAATGCCCCTAGGAAAGTTTGTCAAAACTGTTTTAGCACTAATCATTTAACTCATGCATGCAAGAAACCATCTGGTAGTGTTGCTAAACCATTCTATGATTGCTCTGTGCCTTTAAGAAATAGAGACTCTCCTTTCTGTGATAAATTTGATTGTATGCCATGTAACATGAATGTAATGACTAGTTGCTTTAATTTGAGAAGACAATTCATGGAAGGTTGCATCATTCACAATGTTCACACACACTACACAAAAACAAAGTCTTGAAGTCCTCCTAAAGTTAGGAAGGTGCCTCAGTCACCTAAGTCTAAGAACCCTGATTCTAAGACTTCTAACAGTGACAAGAAGACTAACATCAAGAACATTGATAAGCATGCTGTTTATGATAAAACTGTTGCTAAGCCACATTGACCCAAACTTGTTTGGGTACCAAATGAGAAGTAATACCTTTGTGTTTGCAGGGCAAAGAAAGTGAAAGGAAGGTCATGTGGATTTTGGATAGTGGATGCTCAAACCATATGACTGGTGATATGGCCCTACTATCACAGTATGAGGAGAAGGCTGGCCCAATGGTTGCTTTTGGAGATGAAAACATTGGCAACACACTGGGATATGGCAAGTTGGAAATTAGAAATGTCATCATTGAAAATGTAGCACTGGTCAAGGGACTCAAGCACAATCTACTGAGTGTTGGTCAATTTACTGACAGAGGCTTCAAAGTGAATTTTGACAAAGATGAATGTTTGATCACCCACAAGAAGACTGGTGACTTTGCTCTATCTGGAGTAAGGAAAGGAAGCCTGTTTGTAGCCAATATGAACTCTGCAAACAAGGACAAAATTTGTTGCTTTTACTCAAAAGCATCAAATGAAGATAGTTGGCTGTGGCATAAGAAGCTATCACACCTGAACTTCAAAGGCATTAATTCTCTAGTCAAAAGAGAGTTAGTGAGAGGCATGCCCACACTTGAATTCTGTCAAGAAGGAGTGTGTGAGGCTTGTCAAAAGGGAAAAATGAAAAGATCAAGCCACCAGTCAAAGACAGTGACATCAATAACCAAGCCCCTACAACTAATTCATATGGACTTGTTTGGGCCTGTCAATATTATGTCACTAGGAAGGAAAATGTATGATCTAGTGATGGTTGATGATTTCACAAGGTATACATGGGTAGAATTTTTGGCATCAAAGGATGAGGCTCCCCAAGTAATCATTGAGCATATAAAGAAAATTGACAAGGAAGCAAAGGCCAACAATGCAAGTGTGATTGCATTAAGAAGTGATAATGGAACAGAGTTCAGAAATGCCATGCTTAAAGCATTCTGCAAAGAAAATGGTATTTCTCAACAATTCTCAGCTCGAAGGACTCCACAACAAAATGGAGTTGTTGAGAGAAAGAATAGAACTCTGATTGAGGCTGCTAGAACAATGTTACTTGATGCAAAGATGACTACATGTTTTTGGGCTGAGGCTGTGAGCACTGCATGCTATATCCAAAACAGAACCCTCATCAACAAAAACACTGGAAAGACACCTTACAACTTGATGACTGGAAAGAAGCCCACTCGAAAGTATGTTCATACTTTTGGAAGCAAATGCTTTGTGTTAAAAGACAACTCAGAATATGTTGGAAAGTTTGATGCAAAAGCATTTGAAGGAATTTTTCTTGGCTACTCTATGGAAAGAATTGCATACAAAGTTTATGTCATCACTCAAAAGAAAGTTATGGAAAGCACAGATGTGACATTTGATGACAGCAAACTACCTGGATTAGAAGAAGCCAATGATGAAGATAAAGATCCTTTGAAGTTTGACAATCTAGATGATTCTGAGGTGGAGATTGAAACTGAAGTTGATCCCACAATCCAACAAACTCAAGTGAATGAAGAACCTGTGTCAACCAACAATGAAGAAACAAGCATCCAAGACACACCTGTGATTAGTGGAAACTTCACAGGGGGAGGAAATGTAAATGATCATGATCTGGATGATGAAGCAACATCAAGGCTGAGAAATCAATCTGAACATACAAGGAAATGGGATAGATCACATACTGCAGATCAGATAATTGGAGATCCAAATACAGGAGTGAGGACAAGGAGAGCAACTCTAAATGAATGTCTCTATGGTTGCTTTCTATCCCAAGTTGAGCCTAAAAAACTTGAAGATGCATTGTTGGATCCTGATTGGATAATTGCTATGCAAGAGGAGCTAAACCAATTTGAAAGCAGCAAAGTGTGGGAACTTGTGCCTGCACCAAAGGATAGAACCATTGTTGGAACAAAATGGGTTCTAAGGAATAAGATGGATGAAAATGGTGTAGTCATAAGAAACAAAGCAAGGTTGGGTGCAAAAGGATACTCTCAACAGGAAGGCATTGACTATGATGAGACTTTTGCCCCTGTTGCCAGACTAGAGGCCATCAGAATTTTCTTGGCATTTGCTGCACATTCTAATTTCAAGGTCTATCAAATGGATGTCAAGAGTGCATTTCTGAATGGAGAGTTGGAAGAAGAGGTATATGTGTAACAGCCACCTGGCTTTGAGGATCCACAATTCCCTCACTTTGTCTACAGATTGCTTAAAGCATTGTATGGACTTAAGGAAGCTCCTAGGGCATGGTATGACACATTGTCACAATTTCTACTGGAGAATCAATTCACTAGAGGCACAATGGACAAGACACTGTTTTACAAGAAACATGGTGATGATATTATCTTAGTTCAAATCTATGTGGATGATATCATATTTGGCTCTACAAATGAGAAGCTTTGTGAGAAATTCTCTAAGCTCATGCAGAGCAGATATGAGATGAGTATGATGGGAGAATTAACATTCTTTCTTGGGCTGCAAGTGAGTCAAAGGAAGGATGGCATTTTTATAAGTCAAACCAAATACATCAAGGATCTATTGAAGAAATTTGACTTAGAAGAATGCTCACCTGCAAAGACACCCATGGCCACTGCCACCAAGTTAGATGAAGATGGTAAGGGTAAGAAGGTAGATATCTCAATCTACAGAGGCATGGTTGGTTCTCTACTCTACGTCACTGCTAGTAGGCCAGACATCATGTTTGCAACATGCTTGTGTGCAAGGTTTCAATCAAATCCAAAAGAATCACATATGATAGCAATAAAGAGGATTTTCAGATATCTGAAGGGCACACCAAACTTGGGATTATGGTATCCTAAGGACACAGGGTTCAATCTGATTGGTTATTCTGATGCTGATTATGCTGGATGCGGAGTGGATAGGAAAAGCACCTCAGGTAGCTGTCAGTTTCTTGGACAAAGGTTAGTCTCTTGGTACAGCAAGAAACAACAATCTGTGTCAACTTCTACAGCTGAAGCTGAATACATAGCTGCTGGAAGTTGCTGTGCTCAAGTGCTTTAGATCAGAAACCAACTTAGAGATTATGGACTTGTGTTGGAAAGAATTCCAATCATGTGTGACAACACAAGTGCAATCTCTATAGTTTCCAATCCTGTCAATCATTCTAGGACAAAGCACATTGACATCAGATATCACTTCATAAGGGAGCATGCAACTAATGGAACCATTGAGTTACATTATGTTCCCACAGAGAAACAACTAGCTGACATATTCACTAAGCCATTAGATGAAGCCACCTTCACAAGGTTGGTTAGTGAGATTGGAATGCTGAATTCTTCAAATTCTGGCTAAGTGAATATATCAACTAGATTGTTGCAGCAGTAAATACTTACTTTATCAAATGCTCAATATTTTTAAAGTAAGTATTGGCTAGCTTGAAATTTATGTGAAATTTTGAGAGAATCACTATTTAATTTAGTAGAATATTCTTCAGTGAATATTTCTGGTAAATTTTAAAAGATAGTGAAAATTGAATTTTATGAGTGAAAAGTATAGTCCAATAAGTCAGACTTCTCGAATGGTTCATTGTTTTGTCATGGCTCGAGTTCTCGAATAGGCCTATCAAGAACCCTCCTGAGTTCTCGAATAGTGTCTTTTGGAGAAATCGAATAGCACACTTTGAGTTCTTGAATAGAGTATTTTAGTTCTCTAATGATGGAGTTCTCGAATACTATGTTTAAGTTATCGAATCATTTGAAAAGGCTGATTTCTCGCTGACACTTAATCGCTTTTTGGATTTATATTCAAAATTTCATTTCGCTCATAAAAACATATTTTATTTAGCTTAGAATTATTTTCTGAGTTAAATAACTGCCAGCTGTGAGTTACAAACTGCTTGAGATATCGAATAAGCCTTTCTTGACTTATCGAATAGTTGTTTTATACTTCTCGAATGACTGACTTGTCGATACAAAACTTATATCTAATCGACAACTCAAGTCACTCACATATATACAATTTCACAACTGTTCAAATCATTTCATTCGATTTCTCAGGCAGCTAAAGTTCCAAAACCTCTGTAAACCCTAACGTCAAAAGCTAAATTTCTTCTTCAACCTTTATTCTCTTCTCTTCTCTACCCAAATGGCAAACACTCAACTCACCATACCATCCGAAACCAATTTCATCGCAATTACCAGTGATGTGGAAGCACCAAATGCTAATTTCAAGTGCTTTGTTCGATGGTTGTCTGAATCTTACATCAAGGGTGCACTATCAGCCAACCCAACCCTGTACATAGACATATTAGAACAATTCTAGAGGACAGCTACAGTGGAGGTTATCGCCCTTGAGAATGCTATCACCTCATATGTTGTCTACTGCAAGATTCAAGGCGTGGATATTTCTATCACTACCGCAGACATGAATGAAGCCTTGGATTTGCAGCAAGAGGCATATGACTCCCTGGTCACAGATGCTGAGTTGGAAGAATTCTTTGAATTTATCAACCACTAAGAGGCTATTAAACTTGGAAAGCTGAATAGGAAGTACTTGAGAAAGGAATGGAGCTATGTTTTTGCTACACTCCTTCAGGTATTCACTGCCAGGAAACTAAGCTTTGATCAGATTAGTACACCTGTGCAGCAGCTTGCCTATGCCTTGGGTCATGGGAGAAAGATAGATGTTGGACATCTCATCATACAAGAGCTATAT
This sequence comes from Saposhnikovia divaricata, assembly GCA_036435485.1. NCBI lineage: Eukaryota > Viridiplantae > Streptophyta > Magnoliopsida > Apiales > Apiaceae > Saposhnikovia > Saposhnikovia divaricata. The sequence goes on from CM071598.1 coordinate 68,675,784, forward strand.
GGGAGACTTGGTAAGAACACAGCCAAGAGAGGTACTGAAATTATCTTTCCCCGCTTTATTCAATCAGTACTTAATTTTAAAAATGCTTCATTGATTGAATTGCCTGGATTAGATAAAAGTAAAATAGGCTATCCTAGGTCCATGACCAAACTTATTTTTGGTAACTTGGAGACTAGGAATGATGTGGATGTGAGGCTTAAAATAACTCCCCACATGGAGGGTTTGTTTAGGTCTTACCCCCACAACATGCCAATATTTGAGTCTAAGTCTCAGTTAGCACAGCCTAAGCAAGAAGAACACAATGCTAACCCAAGGCTTGCTAACCAACCCTCTCAGACAAACACTCTACCAAATAGAGAGCCAACTGCATCATCGTCTCAAAAGGGTGATGTTAGTAAAAAGAAGAGAAAACAGGTTGCTTCTGAACCTTTAGCTATCTTAACTGAAGCAGCCTTGGCTGTGGAAGTAGGTTTAGGAGGTGAGGAAACTGAGTCACCTATCATTAGCCTAAAGAAGAAGAAGAAATCTAAAACCACCTCTTCAGTCACCCAAATGGCTGAAGTTGTAAAATCAGGGGCAAACAGCTCACTAGATGTATCCTCTCAACAAGGTGCATCTATAGGATCAAGCATCCTCCCCAATGCACCTATTTGTACAGAGTCAGCACATAGGAGTGATAAGGCTGGCACAACACTGAGTGGAGAGCACGTCACAATTGAAACTCCCTCTATCTCTCAAGGGGAGTTGCCAAAATCTAATCTACAACACACTTCTCTTCCAGAATCTATCACTCATATTTCTTTGGATCCTGCAACTCAAGCAATTGAGGAGCAAGGCATTGATCATCAAGAATTCTTTTCTCTTGATGAGCCAATGGATTCAAGTGACTTGGTGCATGACACCTTGCTCACCACCCAGGTACCACATTTAGATGGTCAGGGAATGCATGCTGGGGCATCTCCTAATGACACCATCACAAACACAGAGGATTCACTAGTTTTAACTAGATACTCTGTGTCTGTGTCAACTACTGTTGTAACTCACCCCACTTCTGTGGAGACAACAGTAGCAGAGTCTTTCCATCCGGTTACAGAAGTTGCATCTGTAACTGAGGAGTCTAGCTTGCCTAGCTCTAGCTCTCACTTTTTGTCCCAATGGCTGAAGCCTGTGCAACATGACAGTGCTTCAGGATCAGGGTCTGTTCCACCACAAATGTCCATTGAAGCTCTCCAAAGCTATGTTGTGGATCAGATTCCTGAGTTTGTAAAAATAGCCCAGAACCTTGTCACCTCCAACATCTCAAATCCAGATTATGAAGCCATCCTACTATGCCATAGGGATGATGTGGAGATGCAGAAGGCCAAGATTATTGATGATGCTGAGAGAGATGGCAATGTAGATGCCTGGATGCAAGGAAATATGATGTAACTCTCAGTGAAGCACTTCAATATCTTAGAGAGGAATACATCCCCATCCCCTAGTGAAGTGTATGAAGCTGTCAATGATTCCTACAAGGGTTTCCTCAAGGCTGCACACTATCTTGGCAAGGGAGTCAAAACTGAAGTCAACAAGGTGAGTGACAAGACAGCCACTTCAGTAGAAGAGATAAAGAGGGCCTTTGATGCCAAATTTCCTCAACTAGACAGTGTGGTCAAAGATCTCAGACACTGCAACACCACCTGCACCAAGATGGATAATAGTCTAGCTCTACTTAAAGATACAGTCACAGGTCTAGGAAGCAAATTTCAAATTCTATTTGACCAGACTACAGACGCCAATGCCATGCTTAGGACACTCTTTGAAAATCAATATGGAGACAAGCTGGTCACTGAGGTTCCTGTGCATGAGCTGTCTAGATTTGAAGTGCAGAGACTTAAAGAACAATCCCTGTCTGGCTTCAAATCTACTGCATTATTCAGTAAGGTAGATGCACTTGAAAAGGAGGTAGCTACTCTCACTCAGTCCAATGCTCATCTTACAGCCAAGGTACAAACTCTAACTGAGCAGTTGAACACTCAAGCCACCACCACAGCTGATGTTCTTCTGCATCAAGAATCAATGTTGTCTGCAATGATGAAGCACATGGGTCTCCATCTACCTGAAGAATCTTCAACCCCAAAGGTCAATACTACAGCCTCTGTGCTTGACAACAAGCCTAAGGGGGAGAAGAGGACATCAAGGAACTCAAATACCAAGGGGGAGAAACCACCAGCAGTAAAGGGCATCAAAATCATTGAAGGTGCTCATCAAAGAACTTCCAAATATCTAATTCATGTGCCTGGCAAAGGAAAAGACAAAGTTGATGAGCCTCCTACTTCTCTACCAGTTGTCACTCTACCAACTGTGCACATCACTACTTCTAGTGGTCAAAAGCAATCTATCACAACCACAGTGGTTGCAGGGAGTATGCCATATGACAAACCTTCACTCTCCATATCTAAAAGTGCCAAGCCTGTAGAAGTAAAGGTGGTCACTGAGGCCAAGCTACAAGAAATTGCAAACTCAAATGTCTATCATGATGATGCATTCTTGGAGTTTTTGAAAGTCTCAAAAGAACAGGCTGGTGACACTCAATTGTATCTAAGGAGCTTGAAGGATCAGATCGATTACTTCACTGTGGTACCTAGAAAAGTTGATAGCTCATGGCTCAAGGAAGTAATGATGGTAGCAAAATCCAGAATCTGGCATCTAACCTACAAAACTCTACAAGCCTTGAAACATTAAGAGATAGATGCGCTGATTGAGCTCATAGAGAAAAGGAATGTAAATGAAAACAATAAGAGTCTGTATGATGACTTGAGGAATGGCCAACCTTCAAGGCTGCCAGAAGTGATTAAGAAGCCATGGACAATCATCTATCAATCTGGCACCAGAGTTGAAGAGATTAAAGAATTGGTTATTCCCAATGATCTCACTTCTCGAAATCACAGACTCATTATTGCCATCATTGATCTACTGCAAATGAAGAAGGGGACAAGTACTGCTGAAGAGATAGAGGCACTGTACATTCTCAGATCATACATTGCAACTGGTGTAATTCCAGAAATGGCCAAGCCAAGGAGGAATAAGGATGATGAAGATGAAGACAAGAGTGATGGGAGGAGAAGTCATCACAGGAGTGATAAGGGGGATGAGGATAAGAAGAAGAAAGACAGCAAGGATAAGAAGGATGATGACCAAGGTAAAGTCTCTGAGAGGAAGAGTGGAAGACAGCAAGCCTTAGGCATTGCTGACAGTAACCTAACCACATCACAAGACTCTAAGTCTAGGGTGAATGCTGTTAGTAGTGACCTACCAAAATCTACATCTATGGCTTCTGCAACTGTCTTGCCACCTCAAGAAGAGAAGAAGATTCAAGTCAAGAAACCATCTGTATATTTCAAAAAGCATACTGCTAATGGAATACTACAATGGTCCACAAACAAAGGTCACATGCTACTGCCAGGCAACCATGTCAAATGGATCAAATTCAAACAAGCTGCAAGGAAACCAAAGCTATCAAAATCAAGGACTCTGACAATCTATCCAGGCTTAAAACTCCAACCACTAGATGAAGATTTTGATGAAGACCAACTGCAATTCTTACAAGCTCAAAGAATCTATCATGTTGCCATTGTTGATAACTGCCTTGAGATCAAATATACTGATGGAAGGGAGGAGAAATTGAAACAAGGAGGATGTCAACACTGGGGCAAACTACATGACATAGAAAGAATCATTGCATTGTTGAGCTCAGAAGATAAAGTGGAAAGAGTATGGAAGCTGGAGCTAATTGATTTTGTGAAGATGAAGAGAGATCATGAGGAGAGAATCAGAAAAGAATGTCTTGAGAAATGGCTATCAAGGGAGAAAGAAATTGAGAGACTGGAGATTGAAGCAGAAAAGATAAGGGCAAAGGGATTGTGTAGAGTTCAGTTTAACCCCTATGTGGTGAAGTATAGGAGGAGAAATGGGGATCAGGTCCACATCAGAATGAGTCTACTCAACCACTATCCTGCAAACATTCTGAAACCAGTACTTGAAGATTTCAAAGACTCAATTTTGCTTGAAGAATTGGATGCTATGGCAGAAATAATAAAAGCTATGGATGAGAATACAAGGAAGGAGAAAGAAAGAAGACAGAAAGCATATGATGATTTGCAATCCAAAGCTATGGAAAGGGAAACAAATGATAATGGCTAGTACTTCATCATAGGCTGTAAGATTACTCACCCTGTAGTTCTATCCACATTGCTAATCAAAATTAATACATGTACTGTCAAGTTTTATCTTTATGTATGTTAGGCTTGTTATCAGACATGAAATTGTGACTAAGGGTCTTACTCACAATTTGGGGGAGATTGTTAGTCACAGAGGCATGCCTGAATACATCTAATAACAAGCCTAAGTATGTGTAATGCTATGCATTACCTACATGACCGATTAACTGAGGTAACCTCTAGTTGTAGAGTTTCTATTTGTTCTGTACTTGTAATAGGCATCAAATTCTAGTTGTGTTACTGTACTTATAAAGTCAAGAATAATGCTTGAAAGAAGTTCCAAGGTTCATGCCTCAAGCAAGGAGATAAAGACTGCCAAATAATCATAGTTGGGATTTGAAGAAAAGAAGAATTTGCCTAAGTACCAATTCGAGAAGTAAATTTGTCTATTCGAGAAGTCTAGCATTCGAGAAGTCAGAGATTCGATATCTCAGAAGACACTGTTCGATATCTCTGAATACACTGTTCGATATCTCATTCGATATCTCAAAGATTCGATATGTCTATTACTCTATTCGAGAACTCATGGAGTCAAGAAGTCAAAGCATCATTCGAGTTCTCTAAGAGTCAACAAGTAAATGCTCTATTCGATATCTCAAGGACTAAAGAAGCTATTCGACATCTCAGGGATTCGATATGTCAAAATGCTCTATTCGATATCTCAAGGAGTCCCAGAGAAAAGAGCTATTCGAGAAGTGATTCGATATGTCAAAATAACACTATTCGAGAACTCAGAGTTATCGATTAAGTCAATTCGGGTTCTCGAATCAATCACTTAGCCACTTCTCGAATACATTCTTGGAGACAAAATACTGAAGAATTGTACAAGTCAGAAACCTGCAACAAGCCAAGACGTTTTATTTGACTATGTACTATAAAGCACATTGGAAAGCCTACAAAGAAGCTTGGAGAGATAAGACAAAGGAACAAGGAGCTAAAGAAGTGGATCTGAACAGGCTTTGCAAGGTCAAATCTGTAGCCTGTTGGACTCTTACTCAAATGAGATAGACATACTGGAAAGTAGTTTGTTTTACCTACCTTATTTGTAGTAAGTAGGTGTATCCATGTCTATAAGGATACAGCCTCACTTCCTTAGCAGACAAGTTTTTCAAGATACATCACAAGAAATATCTATCTAAGAAAAACGAAGCTGAGAATACTATCATTTGTATTCACAGATTGTAGCAAAATCTTTATCTAATAAAATATTAGATTAAAGTGATATTGTATTGTGTTCGTCTTTGTTATCTGCACTTACATATCTCACACACTAAACACATATCTTGTTGCAAAGATTCAAGTCCAAAGAAAAGTTCAAGAATCCATTCACCCCCCGCTGTATTCTTTTACTGTATTCAATACTCAACAAGATATTTGTAGGTCAAGAATTTTCATCTAAAATATATAATTACAAAATATATTTTTTATTTCAAAGCATTATCATAGTGTAAAGTTTTTTCGAATAAAAATAGACAAAATTTTCGTATAATGAGCTAGCTTATGCTTTGGATAATTGGTAGAAGATTTGGACTACAAACTTTCCATTTTGCGTTACAAGTTGATTCTTATGTTAATATAAGTTCTATTTTATTATTATTATTTTAAATAAGTAGACTTATATGCTATATTAAGTATTCGTTCTTAATAAATTTCGGGATACACGAAAATCAGACCCAAACTCTGGGACGAAAAGATATATATTTTTACCACTTGAGCTATCTCGGAACCTTCCCAGAAAGGAAAAAAAAATAAATAATCCACATTGATATTGTGATATCAAATTATGTCCTTATATATAATAAGTGTAAAGTGATCTTATCCATAATTTTTTGTTCTACTACCAAAATAATTGCAACCGTCGAATCTAATATTCCTAAAAATAAACAGTCAAGATAATATCATATTAAAAAGAAAATTATAATCTAAAAAGGATTTAATTAAAAAAAGGTTTCATTATAATTAAATTTTAAAAACAAATTTATAATATTAAAAAGATATAATTAAAAAGGGATACAATTGAATTTTATTTAATTTTTATTAATGTTAAAAAAACATTCATATTTACTATTTGGGCTCTATCTCGAGATCTAGGATTTAGATGATTTTGCAGCACATGCGAAACTCATAAAATTATCTTTAATTTAGTGACGATTTAACAATTATTATCCAAATGAAAACACTCAGAATCTCAAGAGAAAGAATAATTATGAATTTGGGTTTCATGTGCCTGAGGATGACCTTAGGGTTCTACCTGAGGTTAAAACATTTCCAATAAAAATTTAAGGGCATTTATGTAAATTACTGATAAAAATTTTGTGTTTACAAAAATGCCCATGCGGGGCCCACTACTTTACAAGTATATTTTTGTTATAAATTTAGGGGAGATCCCTGAGGCTGTCCTCAGGCTCAGTTTTCTCTTATGAATTTTTACATTAATCCTATTCAGTATAGAAGACCTAGATTGATAATCCTATTCAATGTAAAAAACTAAATTATATATGATTTAAATCATTGACATACACTTTTTCGTATTTCAATATAAATACACTTTTTAGTATACATGTTAAAAAATAAAAAATTTTCTATGCTAGATCCAACGGTTTTCATCTATTTATTTTATGATTTAACGGTTCTTTTTTATTTTGTCGTGTTAAAAACCAAACTACCGATTACCAAAGTTTTGGACAAATCACTCTTACACTTTTTAATAAATTCGCATTTGATTGTTAGTAGAACTATTTCAAATAATAAGAAGGGTATTTTGATAATCAAAACGAAATTTAAGTAGATTTTATAGATCAAATAGAATTTTCAACGTAAAAAATCATCAATTTCTTCTCTCTTTTGTTTTTGCGTAGTTTTAATTGGAAAATAATTGTTAAACCATCACTAAATTAAAGATTACTTTGTTAATTTCGTGTGGGCTGGAAAATCGTCCAAATCAAATTTTAAGAATTCAAGATTGAGCATAAATATTGAATTGAACGTGTAAAATCTTATATATATCAATTTTTAAAATATGTAAATTACTAACATATAATTATTAAAAATATTAATATAATTATAAATATAAAAAAAACTGTGCTTTACACGGATTATAAGCTAGTATTATATAATATAGCCGAAACATTAAAAGTTTGGTTGGTCAGTACGATACTTCATGTTTTGTATTTTACCTAACTAAAATTTCTCTTTTTCTAAAATTAATACGGACAATTCTATTTAATAAAATTAAATAATTATATTGTAATTACTATTAACTAATCAATTATCATTTTTACCTAAAACACATTTCTTTTTCTATTTCTCTAAAAAACCTTTTTTTCCAATTGTATTACGGGTGGTTTTATTTAATAAAATAAATAAAATAAAAATATTTTAATTAATAATAATTAATCGATAGCTTTTACAACAAAAATATGCCTTCTTTTTTATATTTTTTAAACTAAAATCCCATTTTTTATAAAAATACCATGGGCAACATTTATATAATTATTATCAAACCATATCATTTAAAAAAATAAGACTACAAAATTCATGTATTAAAAAATTGAATTCAAATTAAAGAAAAAAATTATATTAAAAAAAGTTCGTGCATCGCACGGGTTTTAAGTTAGTATTACTAAAGACTAAATATTAAAATTTTGGTCGGTCGATCAATACGAATTGGGATATGGAACCGGATCACACCAATCTATAAATTCAAATATCCGGATCCGATTTGATTTTTAATATTTATTAAAAAATTCATATATTTAATAAATAATGATTTATTATAGATAAATAATTTTAACATTCAACATATTAAATTAAATAATGAATCATTACTAATAAATTAATGAGTTTGTTGTGTATCCCTAAGTTTATAAGTGTTTCAGGTGTAAAAACCTAAGTGAGGATGTAACTAAGTGTAAATTGATAAGTACAATTTCATATATATATGTATGAGAAAAATTAGTAATCTCGTGTAAGTGTACTTAAATCAAACCTAGATAATTGTTTTTCCTAAATTAATCATTTTAATCAAAAGTAATTGATTAAGAAGTTTTAATACTAAAAATATTTAAAATAAATTAAATGGAAGAATTTTTTCTTTTAATAATATTTTTCATTTAAAATTATAAAATTCGATAGAGAGCGTGTTATTAATATCTTTAAAAAAATATCTATAAGAACTCGTTAAAGAAATGAATGATAATTCATGATAGGTCAAAAAAAATTTTGGAAAAAAATGAATATACAAATTTTAAAATATGAGATGATTATATCTAAGATTTTATTAATTATTTTATCAATTGTAAAGTTAAGAAGTATTTATGGAAAATGTAATAAAATTCATTTATTTATGTAAATTAAAATAAAGTTTACTTAATTAATTCAGATTCGAATTATCCGATTTTCGATCCAGTTTAAACGGATATCCGTTCAAACCAGAACCAGATTAGATTTTTCATAATCCGAAAAACCGGATATCCAATCCGAATTTTAAAACCGGACCGGATATCCGATTTTGCTCACCCCTATCAAACACAATTTCTTTTATATTCCATCTAATTAAAATTCTATTTTTCTAAAATACTACGGGCAATACTATTTAATAAAATAAAATAATTAATAGCTAAAACACCTAATTTTTTCTATTTTCTCTAACTAAAACCTCTATTTTTCCAATTATATTATCGCCAGTTTCATTTAATAAAATAAAATAATAATATTATAATTTACCGATTACCTTTTTGATCTAAAACAAATCATCTTTTCAATATTTTCTATCTAATATTCCTCATTTTCTAGAAACAACATGGGCAACATTTCTGTAATTTATTATCATATCATTTAAAAATTTATGCCTAAAAAATTCATGTCTTAAAAAATTTAATTCAAATTAAAGATAAAAATTATAGTACTCCGTATAAAAAAAATCTGTGCATCATACGGGTTTTAAGCTAATTTTTATATATCTCATAAAATCTGGGATATCAAAATTTCTTTTTGAAGCTGTTACTATTTTCTCTTATATTAACATTTTTTTTAGATAAGCAAATATATTAAAAGAGATCCAAGGCCAAACCAAGCAAACATTCAATCTAGCCTTTACACCAACCTGGGCCTAAATTCCACTTCCACAAAAGAACTTGAGCAGCTGAATAAAACATAACTTCAACTAAAACATAATAAAACTTAATACTTAAAGGGCACGAGGACCAAGATCACAAAACCCTTCAATCTTCCTGCATCTCAGAACCCTCTCCTCCTACCCTTGCTTGGACACTAGCTTCAGGAACAGACTGATCAACAGCTGGATAAACAAACTGACCATTATTACCAGGAGCAGCACCATCAACACCCCTCCTTGCTGGAAGACCAACGACCACTTGAACATTTTCATTGTTTCCTGGCATATGCACATCATGAAGCATATGCACATCATGAACCAACCAGGCCTCCTCTTCATCTTCAGAAATGTCAGCAAAACCAACTCCCATCTCCCCATATACATTAAGATTCTCATGCTCCTGCATGTTATTGTACTCATCCTCCGAGAACTCATCAAAAATCCCAGCTGCAGAGCCTAAACCCATGTCCATCCTCCAAAGCTCGCGGACCCGACCAAAAGACCTCCTAAAAACCACCAACCTGGACCTGTTTCTTGCACCATCTATCGCCAGATAATGAGCCAATCTGTTCTAACTTTCTTCACATGCTTTAACAACTAATTCCAGTTTCTTGTCCTTTTTCCTCTGCTCAAGTTGCTGAATGACCCTTGAGTGATTCAGATCAAGGAACCATCTCCAATCCTCCCATTCCTTCAGAGCTTCAGTATTATCAGTTTCCAATTCAATCTTGTTGATACCTTCAAAGAATGCAGTACGAAGGCCAACCAACAAACCCCATAATTCATTTGCTCTCTCAGTAAGATCTCGAATCGAACCAGACACCATTTTGATGATAACTCCTTCATCATCTCTAACTACTATGCCAATGCCTGAGTCGTTACCATTAGGCAGAGGCTGGTTGAGGGTAATAGACTGCACGTTCACCTTGAAAAAACCCTCCAAAGGATAGTCCCAACCCTTCTCCATAATAACCCTAATGAAAGAAATATGAACTGCTCTGTAAAAAGTGGATACAAGTAATGTGGATACAAATGACTGACTTAGCGTGTATATATCCCCAAGAGCCTCGAGAACAAGCTAAATAATTACTTCTCTTTTTAACTGCCCGAGGAGAATAAATAGAGATTAGCCCCTCCAATATTCCTCTAATTCCTTTTAATACCCTTGCGCCTGTTCGAATTTCTATCGAAATATCTGAAATACCTGCATGAATATCTTCCAAAAACTACCACCTATTGGAATTAGTGGGCTAGTCTCCCAAAGAGCCCTGCAACTCCAAAAAGAGCCCACACATATAAGTTAATATAAGCCCAAAATCTAGCTTAAATCAAACTTGACCTCTTTAAAAACTGTTATCAAAACTAACACCATGCAGAAACCATCCTACTCCTCTCATTTCCTTTTTTTTCAAGATCATCTGCACCAATTATATCCTCTCTATGAACGTGAATCAACTTGAAATTAGAATTACCAACTAGAGCATTCCATTGAGCATGATCCTCCAACCATTGGTCCCCTTTAAATCCAGCCCTCGACTTTTGAAACTGATGAACTAGAAGTAGACAATCTGTACATAAAGAAACTACTCCTTTAAGATTAGAATTTCCCACTATGCAATTATAAAGGAATAGCACAACATTTCTTTCTGCTTCTAATGGGCACTAGGCTTGTGTTGGACCAGAGAAAATGAACAATAAGTTCCCATTGAACTCTTTAAGATATCCTCCTATTCCCCCAAAAATAGCACCACTGTTTAGACTTTGCCATGCACAATCAGTGCAACCAATCAATTCAGTATTCCACCAAATGTATTCCTCTCTAATGACTTTATCTGAGAACAAAAGTAATGCCCCTCCTGGATTTACCATCCAAAGTGTTTCGATTTCTTCCTTAATGGTGTTAACAGCCAATAACCATTTGAAAGATCTGATCTTTACTAAATGAATCAAACTTGCCACACTGATTCTTTGATTATTAAATATGAGATTATTCCTTGCTAGCCAAATGTACCAGAGACAAGCTGCTACTGAAATCATCCACCCCATCCTAACTCTGATACCAGCAAAAATTCTAGCACTCTCCCAAAAAAAGATACCTATGTAATTCATCTGTTGATAGTTCAAACCCCACCATCTTGCTACTTCTAACCAAATTCCTTTAGCTAGAGAGCAATTCCATAGCAGATGATTTTGACTTTCCACAGCCATGTTACACCATATGCAGAAAGGACTAATATTAGACCCTAATCGTCTAGACAAGAACTCTGCAGTGGGCAATATACTTCTCTCTATTTTCCACAAAAAGAATTAAATTTTTGGGGGCACTTTAAGTTTCCAAATTTCATCCAATTACTTTCATTTGCAGCATCTAGATTATTGATGAAAAGGTATCCATCCTTCGTAGAATAAGGCCCTTTATTGAATTTCCATATGACTTTATCTGGCCAACAATTTGGAACAATTGCTCTAACAATAGAATCTAATTCCTCTTCAACTGACAGTTCCAAACTCCTAAGATTCCTCCTCCACCTTTTGTTCAGATAGTCCACTTTGAACCGTGCTTGCTGAAAGACCAATACAGGAATAAATTTCCAATTTGATAAAACATATAATCTTGGAAATTTTTCTGAAAGAACTCCCCCTGATTCCAGTTGTCTTCCCAAAATAAAACTTCCTTCCCATCCCCCAAAATCCATTGAAAGTTATCTTTGGTTAAGAATTCATTCCAATTTCCTTGTTTATTGACTGACAATATATCCTTCATCATGAAAGATACATTGCGAGAAGCATCCAGTTGATTCAAGCTTTTATCCATGCTCAACTAATATTTCGATTTAACAACTTCCCACCACAGATTCTTCCTTTCTAACATCCATCTCCACCACCATTTATAGAGCAAAACAACATTTTTGACCTCAAGATTCCCCAAACCTAAGCCTCCCTTATTCTGTGGATCACAAACAACTTTCCAGTTAACCAAATGAAGCTTTCTCTTTCTTGTATTCCTATCATCCAACTCTTTCCAAAAAAAATTTCTTCTACTTTTATCTAAGAGTTTACACACCCCTTTTGGTACTTTGTGTAAACTAAAACAATAAGTAGGAATGTTGTTTAAGGTTGCCTTAACCAAAACTGCTCTCCCAGCCATATTCAGAGATTCACATTTCCACCCTGCTAATTTCTGATCAACTTTTTTCAAAAGAGGTTCCCAAAAGCACTTTACTTCTTGGATTTAAACCAATATGAGCACCTAAGTATTTAAAAGAAAGAGATCCTACTTCACACCCTAACAATGAGGCCCACTCAGACAAAGTTACTGAATTACAATTCCAAGAATAAATAGAGCTCTTATTAAAATTGATTTTTAACCTTGAAGTTAATTGAAAGACCTGAAGTATTCTTTTAAGATTCCTAAGACCATCTGTAGAAGGCTTTAAGAATATAATGGTATCATCTGCAAACTGAAGATGTGAAATGTGACCACCATCCAAACTCAAATTTAATCCAGAAATCAAGTTTAGCTCCTCTGCCCTTTTCATCATACTACTGAAAACTTCTCCGACAATGTTGAACAATAGTGGAGACAAAGGATCACCCTGTCTTAACCCTCTCTCTAGATTAAATTCCTTTGTTAGAGAACCATTGACTAAGATTGAAGCTTTCATGGAGCTGAATATGCACCTCAACCAACCACACCATTTCTTCCCAAATCCCATTTCAGCTAGAGTATCTAAAAGAAAGACCCAATCCACTAAGTCAAATGCTTTCTCAAAATCTAATTTAAGAATTAAACCTTCAACCTCCCCTGATTTCAAAGAATGAACAATCTCATTGGTTATTAAAATACCTTCAGAGATTTGTCTACCTTTAATAAATCCTGTATGTTGTTTACTTATGACCTTATCCATTACCACAGATAGTCTTGAGGCTAACAGCTTAGATAAAACCTTAAAAGAGCAGTTGATAAGACTAATGGGCCTATAATCAGGAAGACTTGATGGATTCTTTACTTTAGGAATTTAAGAAATGAAGGAGGAGTTCATTCCTGAAGGCATATCCCCTTTAAGCATAAATTTATTGATAAAATCACCATTTCACCTTGAAGATGCTTCCACAAGAATTTGAAGGCACCTACATTCATACCATCTGGACCTGGAGCATTTCCTGAATTGCATTTAGAGATAGCCAAGTCTACCTCTTCTAATGATATATCTCTTTCTAGGAACTCTGCATCTTGAGGATCTAATCTGGTACAAATAAAACCTTTACTACTAAATAAGCAAGAGTACCTTTTGCTCTTGAAGATTTCTAGAAATTGAGATCTTATAGCTTCCTTGATTTCTGTAGGGTCCATTAGTAACTCACCCCTCCATGAGAGCTCTTGAATTATATTATGAGCCTTTCTCCTCTGGATTGATTGATGAAAGAATTTTGAATTTCTATCCCCTTCCTTCAACCAGTTAATCCTAGACTTCTGCCTCAACATGCTGATTTTTTCCAATAGAAGCTCTTCTAACTCCATTTTTAAGATTGCAACTTCCTCTTTAGGATGATTGAGATCTTCTGCCTCTGATAACCTTTCCTCTAAAGCTGAAATCCTAGAATAAATGTTTCCATTAACATAATTGTTCCAACATTTAACTGTTTATTTGATCAATCTCAGAAAATGTTGAACATTGACCCCCAACTTCCCTTTATTATTCTTGAATAGAGTTTCCAAAGCCAACTGAAGACTTCTATTTTTTAAGCCAGACATTGAAGATCCTGAAAGGCTTAGGCCCCCAATTTAATTCTTTTTGAACCAACAACAAACCTCTATGATCTGAGTTCTTTTGTGGTAACACTTTTAAAACACAATTCCCTTTGTTACTCCATTCTGAGTTCACTAAGGCTCTGTCCAATTTACAACGCTTCCCACTTGGACCAACAAGGTGAATTTTGATCCCTCCATGTGAACTTCAAGAAGGTTCGAATCACTAATCCAACGATTAAATTCCTGCATATCTTTCCATTTAGTTCTGCAATTCACTCTCTCTGATTGAAATCTGACACTGTTGAAATCCCCTATAAATATAACGGGAAAGTTGATGAGTTGCAAGGAAATCCTCCTCAGCACCTGCCATAAACACGCTTTCTCAAAAATGTGTTGTGGGGCGTGCACATTGAAAATGCAGAATACCTCACCAGAGTCCTTGATTCTAAAAGTGGCACCTATCTAGTTTAAACTAATCTCAGCATTTAACAAATCAAAAACTTCTTCTTTCCAACTCAAAATTAGACCACCCGAGCGACCTGAGGGTGCTTGAACAAGCCACCGAATCTCTGACCCATTCCAAATTTCTTTCAAAATAGAGATATCCAAATTAGAGGTTATAATCACTTGTAGGAAAACTACATTCGGTTTCCACTTCATAATAAAATCCTTCAAATTGGACCTATTTCCAGAGCTACCAAGGCCCCTAATATTCCAACTCAAAATACTGACACTATTCATTAAATAATTAATTCTTACCAAGATACCAACTCAAAAACATCTCATACCAGATGCTGTTCAATTTGGCTTTTTATGAGCTTCACCACTTCCTCCCCATCCATATTAAGAGAAAATCCCATGTTGGTCGCAGTTTCTACTATACCTCTAGCCTGAGTCTCAGCATCTTCCATTATCAGTTTCTCATGTTTTTCCTGGGAAGCTAATTTCTTCCTAATGCTAATAGGATCCTTATTAGCTTTGCCCCAAAGTTTGAACCTCCCAAATTTTAAAGGGTGCCTTTTCGACTTGCGCTTCTTTGGTCTTCCTGGACCTTTAATTTTGATTTTCCCCAATTTAGAGCAAATGGAATTCTGAGTATCTCCTTGTACTTCTATGTCTCCAGAGTTTATCAAACTCTTACCACTATCAACCGACTTCGGAAAATCCCATACTAAACTTGGTTTCTTATTAGCACTTCCCTTAAGAGAACTTGATACACTACACTAAGAATTCTCCAGAAATAGAAATTGCTCCAGAGAATCTGAGACTCTTGAGATATCCAAAGAGTTATTCTTCTCAGAAATCTCCAAACTCGTTTGGTCCTTACAACCCTCTGAAGGATCGTTGATCACCTTCCCTTTGACATTGTTGTCTGAATTACTTGGATCTTTGACTTCTTCCATTTCAAAACTGTTGGCCTTTGAAGTAATTACCTTTTGGGAGAAGTTATAGAACACTTCCACTATTCTAATCTCATATCCTACACTCTTGACTTTGACCAATCTCTTCAAAAAGATGGGATTGAGCTTTGTTAGGATTGTAGAAGGGGGGGTTGAATACAATCTTATACTTTTTGTCAAATTTTTACGTTAAATAAAATTTAGTTTAGACAAATTTGTGCGGAATCAATTGAAACAAAATTCAAGTTAAATATAACTATATATAAAACTTGATGGTTGTTACAAATTCAGTACAGAGTATTATAACGTTAACAAAAACTAATTAAAAAATTCGACATGAACTTTTCTAATTTAGTTAATAAAAATCGAGATAAGAACTAGGAAATTTAATTCGCTAGTAGCAAGAGAGTCACAAATGATTAAGTTCTAATGGACACAATCTTTAAAATAAAGAACTCAAGAATTTATGGCAATTTAATTCTCCTTGGTTGAGCTTTAAAGATGAGAGAGAGATGTGATATTTGCTTCTGCATTTCTTTAAAGATGAGAGAGAGATGTGATATTTGCTTCTGCATTTTAAGTCTGTGTCTCGTATATCTGTCTGTGGTCTTGTGCTTCCTATTATAGTCAATCAACACAAACACCAACTGCCTGCTTTTTAACATCTTTTAACCCTGGGAAATAGTATAACTTGTCCAGAAATAACAAACTCATTCCCTTGTAATAGTATGGCAGCTGAGTAATAGTATGCACAAACTGTCGGTGATAGTATACACAAACCTCAGGGATAGTATAGCAAACTGTCGGTGATAGTATGGCTGAATCCCTCGATGATAGTATAACTGGAATGGCTGGAAATAGTATAGCTTGAATATTTCGGTAATAGTATAGCATACTATTACTAGACAGTAATAGTATCTATATAAGCCTCCAGAAATAGTATACCAGCTCTTAGAAATAGTATCTCAGAATTTCTCTGTAATAGTATAGCATATTATTACTAGGCAGTAATAGTATAACATACTATTACTATATTAACCAAAAATCTATTTCGTGTTAATAATTCAAGGATTAATTAACTTGTTTAATTAATTTATTAAATTAATTAATTCTTGTAGAATTAATTTATTAAATAAATCAACAAATAATATAGTTAATTAATATTTGAATTATTAATAAACCTTGATGACCAAATACTTTTTCTGAACCACTGTAAATAATGAGGAGCCTTCACTGAACTTTCTGATGATGCTTGATGTACTGTCTGGTTCATAAGCGACTATCTTCAATGATTGTTCTTCATTCTTGACTTTAAGGCTGTGGTCCATATCAATTATTAACTCTCTTGATAATTCTTCACACTGTCTGTACTGATGCTGTCATCACAGAAATCTCTGTCACTCAAAATGAATCCATTAGCTTCAATACTACACTGAGGCTTGATCAGAAAACTGAATCTTCTTCCAGTGTAAAACATCAAAACTATAGATTGTCTTTCTTGTGACAGATAAAACTTTCTGAGATTCCTATGACAGTTAAAATATTATTTACTTATTACAATTTGGTTTAAGTTGATTAGGATCCTCTAACTACAAATAGGCTGTGTCATATGCCTTTCAATCTCCCCCTATTTTTTTGTTAGACAATAACAAGAAAATACCTAGAGGATACCTCAACTAATCCAACTTAACCAAATAAAAGATAAAACTTTAAATGCAAAGTAAATAATGAAAAAGTTATGGTTTATATTTAACATTTTCCAAATTCAAACAAAAAGATAAATACAAGATAGATGATCCTCTAGACTGATCATATAAAACAATTAACCTATCTTGTTTTATCTAAGCTATAAAGATATAACATGTAGAGCAGGTATTTAATTCTGACTGTCTTCCCTCCTGAATTCTCCTTCTGCAGGTTCTTCTATTTCTGGCAGTAACTTGTGCATTTCAGAGTCATAGAGAAGGTCTCTTCCCAAAGTTAAACCTTTAGGAAGAATTAGTGGGATTCCAAGTTTCTTTCTCAATTCACCTTGGAATTTTTCATAATCCTCAATGTTGGTCTGAGCATAAGATTTAATATGATCTACAACTTCCTTTTTGCTTGAGATGTAAATCCATGATTTTTGAGGATATACTCAACATACACTAAGTGTTTGGCAGTATGCAGATACAATTCATCTGTGTTAAGGTGAACTGTCTGAAGTACATCACCCTTAAGAAATTTTACTTGACTAGGCTCATCTATTACTTCTGGACTAGCCCTTTCAGCAAATTCTTTAAATTTCTCTTGATGTAACACACCCAGCTCAGAAGATGTTCTCACCTTTGGCCTAAGAGCCCAAAGCTCTGTCAATAATCTATCATAAAAGAACTGAAAAGACACTCTGTGTGTTCCAACATTATGACATTCAACAAAAATCATTAACTCCTCTATTCTCGGGTCAAATCCAACAGATATCCTGAAAATTTCCATCTTTAACGCATCTGTGTACATCTGATTAATTGGATTGGCCTTTTTAAACTCATCAAAGATATCACCAAGATGACGATTATCATAATCAGCATTTTGAGTTGAGTCTATTATTCTTTGAGCACGTTCCCATTTTTCACCACTCTTATACTTGATATACATTTTCCTTGCTTGAACCTTGAGGGCAAGTTCACGTTGCATTACTTCCTCTTCTGCTTTCTGAAGCCTTTCATTGTGTGCAATCTGCTCCATTGTCTTTCGAAGCCTTTCTTCTCTCATTAACAGATTAGCTTGTTGCTTTTCAAGTGATGCTTCAGATTCAAAATCCACTCGTTGTTGTGATGCTTCAAATTCAGGATCCACTGGCACTTCATCTTCCCAGTAGCTAAGATCTGGTTCAGGTACCTCTTCACACTCACCAGGAAACTTCAAATCAGCAAACATATCAAGGTCATCAGGTTCACCTGTATAGTACTCTGTAGTGTCTTCCTCCTCTTGAACTGCTTTAACTGTTTCAGCTGCTTTCTTCTTCCCTTTATCACTCCTATCTTTACTAGATTTTACTCCTCCCCCTCTTGATTTCTCCCCCTTAGTTGAGGGATCCTCTACAGTTTTATCAGTTGCACCAGCTTTAGGAGTTCTACCATTTCCACCTTGACCACCATCCCCACCATCTTCGAAGTACTCCCTCTATTCAGATTGTAAGAACCCCGATTTTTGGTAGGAATTAAAACTTTTATTATGGGATGAATATGGATTCAAATACTTATGTGTCATGAAGAATGCTATTGGTTGACAATCTAGATAAGAATTATCTATCTCCTAGGAAGTTAAGATTTGATAATTCCAAGGGGGAAGGTTATTCTTATGTCATCCAAATCGATATCTATTATCAGTCCAGTGGTTCCGAAAAAGGGTTAAGGAACGATCGAAAGAGAACCGGGACATCTATATAACCCTAAAAGAATAATAAGAGAATAAAGAGTGAATAGTGTTTTTAGTGGAAATGAGAATATTATTAGACGACGATATGTAGAAGTATTCAGAACGGATTTCTGAGTTCGTATTAGTGATCTAGGGGGAAAATAAGTGTATGTAAAAGCTGTCGGATTCTGAAAAATAGCACTTTTATTTTCTCCAAGATTTCCCTGGACACTGAAAGACTTAAGGAATTATTTAAGGGATTTAAGGAAAATAGGTTCAAGAATTATTAAAGAGAATGGAGGATGATAGTATAAATATTAAGACGGATTCCGGTAAAGCCCTAACTAGAAACGAATGAGTTATTGCTCCGAACGATCAAAGAATTGAGCAATAACCGGGCAAAGAAACAAGAAGGGAATCAAGATACATGCATGTAGTGGTGGAAAATATCTAGCAAACCAAGTGATGACTCATGCAACTAGCATACTTAGAGATGAAACTAGTACTTAGCAAAGCAAACTACTTAGTTAGCCTTAACACTTCATCTACACCACAAGATACAACACTTGTCCAAGATGATGCATACAATGACATGATCACTTTATTAAAAGCTACTTTATTCAAGATATTATCAAGACACATCACAATAATGCATTGGATGAGACCAAACAAGAACAAAGCTAGCAAAACACAAACTCTCTCAAAAATGCCCATCAGAAACACTCTCCAAAAACAAATTCATATCTTCATTTATATCCATGATAAAATCACCAAATTTTAACCAAAGCCTCTCCACTCCATGGGCAATATTCACTCCAAATTTCATAGCAATCCAAGTAGTATAGCCTAGTCAAATCACCTCCCCAAGTTGAAGAAGCAAATTGTCCTGATGCTTGACAGTTTCTGGACTGATTTTCAAACGGCCATATCTCCTTCGTTTCTCAACAAAATTTAGTGTTCTTTAGCTTGTTGGAAAGCTGGTTAGATGCTATACAACTCTCCTTTAGGAGCCTCGTCCAAGAAATCATGGTAAGGGCCTCGTTTTTGCAGATCTTTGAACTGATGAATAGTAACCTTCTTGAATTAACTTTGTTTATCTTGATTTCCTTGATGATCGAAGGTTTGTTAAGGCTAGGAAAGGCACATACAAGGCTTATTAAGGCTAGGACATATCCCAAGGAAGGTAATCCACTTGAAACCCTAGCTTTGTTTTGAAGATTTATGCATGTTCTTGATGATATAAGATTAGTTATAGTATTAGCATGATTATAAGCATGATATAAGATTAGTTATAGTATTAGCATGATGATAAATATGTGTATGAGTTGTTTGGATGCCCGGTGTGGCTTGGTTGAATTGTTATGATTTTTAGAACATTCGATATATAGCCATCGTAATGCCGTATTTTTGTTAACACTTAGAAACCGAGCGTGACAGTAAATATAATTTTGGTTTGAATCGATAGTATCGATGATAAAAAGAGTTACACTAAAAGGTGTATAACGAGATAATTCGAAAACGTGTTTCAACTTAAGTGAAGTTTATACTTAGACTTTTAAAAGGTGTTAAGTGGTTAATCTCGAATGTTCTGATTGTTTATAGATCATTGTTTATATGCAAGTTTCCAATACTTTGGAACTATTGTTGTGATAATATGTATATCTGTTGTTTCTGATACATATGCCATCGCATGCATGCCTATTGTCAAATTATATTATGATACCTGTTCCCTGAATTGATATTGGCTTATAGACTAGATACGAATTATCAGTTATAAGCCGGATTATTTCGGTAAGACCCTTAGCGAAGGGTATATGATATTCATTCTTAAATATAGACCGGGAGTTGGTATTTTGAGATATAGATAGTCGTGGAAACCCGGAGGGAATCCAACGGCTGATTATTATTTATTTTGAGGAATGTTATTATTAAACTTTATTTATATTTCCATAAAGTATCAATTACTTGGAAATATTTCGAGGAATGTTATTCAAGTATTATCTCAGTCGAGAGATATTAAATGAATGTTAGTTTCGAATATTCATTTAGAGTTGATTATTTAATGAATATTATTTTGATATTCATTAGAATGTTATTTATGAAATGAATATTACTTTCGAATATTCATTTAAGGTTTTATGTACTTGATGAATATTATTTTTAAAATATTCATTGGAAGTTCTATTTACTTAAGGAATATTATTTCGATTATTCCTTTAAAGTTTTGATTACTAAATCAGTATTATTTGGATATTCATTTAGCAGATTATTTATTAAATGAATATTAATTTCAAATATTCATTTAAGGTTTGACTTATTTATTGAATATTATTTTAAATAATTATTGGAGCTTAATTATTTAATTAATATTATTTTTGAATATTCATTTAAGGAGGGATTTATTTAGTAAATAATTCTATATATTCATTCGAGGATTACTTACGAGCAATATTATGATTTAATAATATTCCTTAATTATTATTGAGTTAATAAATATTCTTGGAATATTTATTTGATTCTTTTAAATTCTTTTTAAAATGATTTATATTATTTGGAGATTATCTTTCACCTCCAAATATTATGTAAAATATTTTGGAGTCTTTTTACGAATATTTTATCAAGGAAAGGTTCCCAACTCTTTTTATTTTCATTTAAATCTATCTTAAAAGGATTTAAATGCTCGCTCAAACTTCCATATTATAGGGGAACCTACTTGAGCAATGTTATTTATCTTGTTGACTTCCCGGTCATAAATCTTGTAAAACTATTCGTTTCACTCGCAACTTGGTTGCTGTTTATCAATTGAATCTTTGAGTAACCTTCTCATCATTCGAGGGGTAAGATTATTGGAACAAGATGGTATCCTCTAACAAGCAGCAGCTTGAGAGATATGATGTTGAATTTTCCTTTCCAACTAGATACGACTACTTTGTGTAGTCTTATCAACAAGTATCATACTTGGGGAAAGGGGGACGAACTTTACGTTCAGGGTCAAGAACTTCTTTTCGAACTTGGAGTCGTGTAAGAGGCCGAGTAGCGCCGGTCCATCCCAATTGGCCAACCGTTGGCCGGGGAGATCTAACAGGGCGGTAGACAAGTAAATCCGTCGGCTCTTCCTTCTACCGGTAGTAAATCTAAATTGAGCTGTACAATCTGCGACTGATCATCGTAAGGATTGGACAGTGGGAGCGGTGAATACTCCAGCATAAGTTCATCATTCAAATTCTTTTATTTTCTGCAACATTATCATTGTTGGCAGTATTGGAAAAGTATTTATAATTGGAATTGCAATATTTTCCTGCAAGTTCCTCTTCTATGATAAATGATAATATCTTTCTTATCTTCGACATAGCAGATATTCCCACCTATATTTGCATTTTGAGTTACCTTGTAACTTCATCGTTCATATTATACTGGCATCATTTCCGTAAATGCATGGCATATGGTTTGAAAGAAACTTTTGAACTGTTATATATTATCGTTCAGTTATACATTATTGTTGGTGGGCTATTGCTCACCCTTGCTTTATTATTATATCACAACAATAGCTAGACCAGATGACTCGCACAAGGCGCACTCGACGTTGGCGAGGACGATGAGACTACCAGAGCTGAAGAAGAAGCTATTGGTAGGATAGATTCATTCTTTCAGTACCAAGTATATAGTCTAGTATGACTTATGCAAATGGATGGCAAAGAGTATGTATTTATATTGTAATTCTTTTGGGTTGTAAGAACTCCAATTGTGACTAATAAAATTTGATTGTTACTTTGATTTCATCTCTGGGACTATAACGGGTGTGTTTTATATTGTTGTGTTGGGTCATAAAGATGTAATTTATTTTATGTTGAAGTAAGTTCAAGTATTGTGGACAGAAATGGAGACCGTAACGATCGGATCCCGGACCCTGGATTTGGGGGTGTTACACAGATGTAATCTTATGAGTGGGTTTAAAAATGTTGTACAAATAATCCAGTCCTTCATACATGTAGTCATATTTGTCTTCAAGATATGCAAAGTTAATGTCATAGAGCGCAACATTGGTATGTACTTCTTTTTGAAGAGCAACCACCTTTGTAGAGAGATTATCAATAACAATCAATATATCTCACCTTTCAGAGGCTTCCTGGGCGTTGGATTGTAGCAAGGTGTTCAGGGTTGGTGTAACACCCCCAGATCCGGGGTCCGGGATCGGGTCGTTATTGTCTCATAACTTATACACAATACTTGACTTGAGTCCAAAATCAATAAGTAGCATGCTATGACCCCACAAGAATATCCACTCACACACACACAGTTATAGTCCCAGAGATGAAATTGAAATAAGTCTTACATAAAAGGGGTTTACGAATGAAAGTTATTACAATCCCAAAAGGATAACATCATAAGTTTAAAAGTTTTTCCGTTGATTACATTAATTATACATATAGTTAAACAGGAAACAAAAGCTGTCTAACTATGCTACCTCAGCAATGGCGACTAGCATCTCAGGGGGGAGTCCAGTGGGTCGGGTAACCCGCTTGCGCCGAGTGCGCCTGACGCGAGCCATCTGCCCTAGCTGTTGTTGTGACATAATATGAACAAAGCAAGGGTGAGCGAAAGCCCACCAACAATAATATAACTTAACAGTGATACATATATACAGTAGCTCAAAATATCCTTTGAAATCATATGCCATGCCTTAATGAAGTTATTGCCAGTATAATATAAAGGATGAAGTTACCAGGTAACTCAAAGTATTTGTTTGTAGAAATATCTGCTACATCAAAAGTAAGCGAGATATTCTCATTGCCATTAAAAGAGGAACTTGCATGAAAAGATTGCAATTCCAGTTATGAACACTTTTCCAGCTCTGCCAACAGTAATCATGTTGCAGGAAATAAATAAGTTTGGATGACGAACCAATGATGGAGTATTCACCGCGCCCGCTGTTCCAATCTTGATGATCAGTCGAGATCGTACAGCTCAAATTAGATTTACTACCGGTAGAAGGAAGAACTGACGGCTTTACTTGTCTGCCGCCTTACTAGCTCTCCCTGGCCAACGGTTGGGCCAAAGGGGATGGACCGGCGCTACTCGGCCTCTTACAAGACTCCTAGTTCAAATAGAATTCATGATTCTGAATGTAACGTTCGTCTCCCTTTCCCCAAGTATAATACTTGTTGATAAGACTCCACAAAGTAGTCGTATCTAGTTGGAAAGGAAAATGCACCAATAACTTCCAAGCTATTGCTTGGTAACGAATATCAACTTGTTCCAACCATCTTACCCCTCGAAAGATGAGAAGGTAAATAACGACTTAATAAGTCAATAGCACCCGAGTTGCGAGTGAAGAGAATACTTTATGACCGGGAAGTCGACAAGATAAATATCATTTTCCAAGTAAGGTTCCCTTATTGTTAGGGAGATAGACTCAAAAAAGAACGATGTCTGAGAACCTTTCTTGATATAAGATTAATAATAATATGACTCCGAAATATTTTCCGTAATAATCGAAGAAGATAAACCTTATTGAGCTTATTCTAAGTAGGGAATAAATATTCAGAGAATATTTACTGAATTAAAAACATTTAAAGAATATTTAGGAATATAAAAGAATATCTTTAATCAAAGTATTTCTCAAAATAATCCTTGAAGAAATATCTAGAGAATATTTATTGAATAAATAAATATTTAAAGGAATATTCAAAATAATATTCATTAATTAATAAGACCTGAAAGGAATATTTAAGATAATATTCATAATTAATTAAGAATTTAAATGAATATTCAAAAAGTAATATTCATTTAATGAATAATATTCTAAATGAATATCAAGTAATATTCATTTAGTAATCCAAGCTTTAAAGGAATATTCGAGATAATATTCGATAAATAAATCAAGCTTCAAATGAATATTAGAATAATATTCATCAAGTAATTAATATCTTAAATGATTATTCAAAAGTAATAATCATTTAATAAAATAATATTCTAAATGGATATTCAAATAATATTCATTTAGTAGTCAAATTTTAGAAGAATATTCGGAATAATAATCGCTAATCTATTCAACTCTGAATGAATATTGAAAAATATTATTCGTCGAATGGTTATGTTCAAATAATTATTTGAAGTAAGGATCGTTAAATAAATAATCTCGAACGAATATTCAAATAATATTCGTCGCCCAAATAATGGAAAATATTTACTTAAATATTTTCCTCCTAGGTAATCTCGATATATCAAGAAATATTGACTCCCGGTCTATATTTGATGAATAAGATGTATACGCCCTTTTATGAGGGTCTTACAATAATCGGCTTATAATTGATACGTTAGCTATCTAATTTATAAGCCAATAACAATCAGGGAACAACCATAACGATATGACTGGAAAGTAGGCATGCATGCTATGGCATATGTATAACAGAAAACATATATATATATATATATATATATATATATATATATATATATATTCAATCACAACAACAGCCTAAAAGAAGGGAATTGAAACTTGCCTGGTAGTCGAGTACGATAAGGGGTAGTGGTAGCGGGTCCCGGGTCAGCTTGGTGATCTATAAATAGCTAAGGCATTCGGGATTAATCACTTAACATCTCAAAAGTTAAGTTATACTTAAATCGAAACACGTTCTCGAGTTATCTCGTTATACGCCTTTTAGTGGATTCCTTTTATCATCGATCCGACCCGACATTCGTTCGTTAATACGACATGTCACTGTACTTACACATGGGACATACTTAAGTCATACAAGTTCTAAAGTCAATCGTTAAGAATCAATATTATACTCCGAGTTTTATCGCCCGTTTTCTAAGTGTTTTACCGAAGTTATAATCAAGCGGGTGTTTAGGGGTTCGTTCGCGTTTAACTTCGATTCCAACATTTTTATAAAATCGGAAAACGATCCGTTTGACATGTGGTTTTCTTTCATACCTTCCTTATGACCTCTAGTATTTATTTACCAAGATTTGCCACTGAGTAACATGCTTTACGAGGGTTCAATTGAAGTTACGAACTTTTACTTACGGTTCCGAACCAGTTTTAGTAATTTGACCATAACTCCTAAACCGTAAGTCAGAATGTTTCGATTCTCGCGCCAAAACGATCTATGACTCGAGATCTACAAGGACCAGTCACAATATTACCAAGGTCAGGAAATTATATTAACTGCCATGTTTGGTTTTTTAAGTGTTAACAAAAATTGGGCATTACGACGGCTATAAATCGGACGTTCTAAAAATCGTAACAACACAACGAAGCCACACCGGGCATCAACACAATTCATAAACATGATTCTCATCTCAAAAAAAACCATAGAACCACTGATCTTAACCTCAAAATCAACATGCTTCTTAAATCACATAACTAACTACATAATCATGCTTATAATCACCACTATAATCATACAAAGCTAAAACCATAAAAAACATATATAAATCTCAAATCAAATGCTAGGGTTTCAAGAGGTCTACCTTCCTTGGAGTATGTTCTAGCCTCACTAAGCTTTTTATGATCTTTGAGTGGCCTTAAGCTAGCTAAATCAACCATAGGAATCAAAGAAAACAAGATTAGTTCTTGAAGAACACTCTTCATTACTCAACTTGTAAAAATTATAAAAAATCGAAAAACAAGAGTTTAGCTCTCAAATTTTTACCACATCTTGGGTTCTTCATAAGCTTTGTTTTGATCTATAGATCATGAAATTTGAAGCTTGGAAACTATGGTATTGAACCCGTTTTTCTTACTGGACAGAAACTAGTCAGATTTGGTTTCCCAACTTTGAGCATGGATTTGACTTGGCTATACTACTTGGATTGCAATGAAATTTTGAAAGAACCTTGCCCATAGAGTGGAGAGGCTTTGGTTAAAATTTGGTGATTTTAGACTCTCTAGATTGGGAGATATGAAATTTTATTTAGCTTTTGTTTCTGCTGGGCAGGTTAGAGAAAAAGAGAGAAATGGAGTTGTTTGGCTTGCTTTTGATCTCATCCTTGCATTATTGTGTAGTCTTGGATAATATCTAGCTAAAGTTACTTTAATAAAGTGATTTGCTCATGCATGATGTAATTCAAGTGGACAAATGTCATGTTTTAGTGGTTTGGTGATAAGATTAAGCTAATTACTTAGTTTGCTTTCTAATTGTCCAAGTTGCTTTGGTAACCAACTTAGTTACTTTATCCTATCCACTTGCACATGCTTGTCTCTTGGCTCTCTCCTTGTTTCTTTGTCCAGTTATTGCTCAATTCATTGATCGTTCGAACGAATATCTCAATCATTTTTAGTTAGGGTTTTACCGGAAACCGTCTTAACATTTATAATAATATTCTCCATCATTCATAATAATTCTCGAATCCATATTCCTTAAATCCCTTCAATAATTCTTTAAGTCTTTCAGTGTCCAGGGAATTCTCGGAGAAAATAAAAGTGCTATTTTTCAGAATCCGACAGCTTTTACATACACTCTTTTTCCCCCTGGATCACTAATACGAACTCAGAATTTCGTTCTGGATACTTATATATCGCGTCGTCTAATAATGTTCCTATGTCCACCAAAATCACTATTCATCCATTTTTCTTTACTTATCCTCTTAGGGTTGTACAATTGTCCCTGATCTCTTTTCGATCGTTCCTTAACCTTTTTACGGACCCACTGGACCAATAACAGATATCGATTTGGATGACATAAGAATAATCTTCTCCTTTAGAATTATCAAATCTCAATTCCCTAGGAGATAGATAATTCTTATCTAAAGTGTCAACCAATAGTATTCTTCAAGACACAAAAACATTTGAATCCAAATCTATTACTTTCATTCATTATCTCAATCGTTACATCGTAGTCGTAAACACTATTCACCATTACCTTAGTACATAATAAAAAGTTTTAATTATATCCAAAATTTGGGGTTCTTACAGTCTCCTCTCCTTAAAAGGATTCCGTCCCGGAATCAGGTAGCAAGCAAAGAGTCGTTTGCCTGTCGTTCACTTTTTAGCTTCCTGGTCAATTCTTAGTCATTCTACCCTTTCTCAGCACATCTTCTAGTGCTACAATCCATACTTTATCCTTTTTCCATCAACGTTGCTACTTTTCGTACAACACACTATCCGGGTTATACTCTTACTCAGTCTTATCCTTATTGATATCCGCAGTGGCTTTGGTATTACTATCGTGCTGCGAATTCGGAGATAACCTCGCTCGCACTGTGCATTTCTCGATCGCTTTAATCTTCGCAAACTCGATCAATATAGAGAAGTGGAAGGATTTATTGAGAGATCACTATGATCAATTGAACATTTGTTATATTGCATAGTTAGTACAGAAGGGGGCCAGCCTTTAGTACTTGACAATCAATTAAACAAGTTATGGTATTCCACTTAGACTTCTGTCACATAGACAGATAGTCACGTAGCAGTACCTCCCCTCCTTAAAGGGTTGTTCTTCTCAATTCATAAAGAAGATGAATAAGAGAGAAGAAAAGAAAAGAGTTCTAAAGGATTATAGAATTTTTTCATGATTGTAAAATATCATACTCAGAATTTACCTCTGAACTATAGAGGTTCATCAAGGAAGAAATTAATCATAATTATATCCAATACCATTTGATCGCAATCTCATGTGTCAACATATCTTGCTGCTTTGTCCACTATTCTATGGACCTATACTCTGGTTCAACCTTAGCAACGTTCACTCCAGAAAATTCCTTCAACCTTTTAGGTTAAATCTTAGGTTTCTCGCTTGACACCATTGTTACTGACATTCCATGTCACGCTATGTAAGAACCCAAAATTTTGGTAGAATTAAAACTTTTCCTATTATAATGAAGTGCATCAATGAATAGTGATTTGGTGGATGAATAGTGATTTTGAGGATTAAGAAAATTTTTCATGCCACCTATGTACGAGATGTAGTATGGATATTCCGAAGTTATACTAGTAATCTACGGAGTAAATAAGTGTATGTAAATGCGATCGGAATTCAGAAATTCCGAATTCTATTTTCGTGTAATATTTGACCGAGCAGTGAATTATATATCAGTAATATCAAGAAATGAGATATTTAAATTGAGGAATTGAGGAGTTAATATTTTGGAATTTTATTATAAGTGATTTGAGAATTTGGAACGAAAACCATTGAGGAAGTGAAACAAACGTTCTAAAAACCGCTGAAACTTTACAATGAGATTAAGCGATTGAGCGAACGAAGCATGGATTAAGGATATGGTATATTAAGAGTCCAAGGAAGGATATATTATGAGAAAGAAAGAGGATTGAGAATTAACTCCTAGAATTGAGAAATAGAGAATGCTTGAGAAATCGGGAGAACGTTTTCTGAGATAAAGAGAAATAAACAAGGGATGTTGGAATTAATATTCATTCGAGGTATTGTGCCATATTAGAGCAATAATATGCAAAGTATAAGTTGTAACGTATTAATTTTATTCATGATACAACAAGGAAATCAAATTGTTGGAAAAGTAAACAAACCTAGGGACTAATATGAAAGAAACAAAAGATGAGGACTTTGTTGCAATTGTTGTGGATAAGGAAATCCAAGTGAGCCAATGAGGTGTTGACAACACATTACAAGAAGATGCATCCAAATATAGATAGATATTACATGTATTAAGTCATTACACATAACAAAACACAAAGAAAACTCCATCTCTCCATTTCTCCACAAGCTGTCCAGCAGAACCAACCCTCGAAGAAAAATATATATATCTCCATTTCTATCCATGATAAAATCATCAAATTTTAACCACAACCTCTCCACTCCATGGGCAATATTCGCTCAAAATTTCATGGCATTCTAATGAGTGTAGCCTAGTTAAATCTCCTCCCCAATTTAAAGAAGCAAACTGTCCTGGTGCTTGACAGTTTCTGGGACGATTTTCAATCGGACATATCTCCTTCATTACTCAATGGAATTTCGTGTTCTTTATATGGTTAGAAAGCTGTGAAGATTATCTACAACTCTCATTTAGAAGCCTCGATCAGAAAAGCTCGGTAAGGGCCTCGTTTTCCATGATCTTTCAGTCGGGTTCTAATAACTCCGAATTACTAACTTTGTTTTCTTCATTTCTTTTGATCATTCAAGCTTACCCAAGGCTATACAAGGATTATACAAGGTTTAGAAAGCTATTATACACATCAAGGAAGGTATAAAACTCTAACTACTCTTAGTCATGAAGTGTTTATGGTTTATAGTGTTAGATCTAAGAGTATTGGTGCATATCTTGGTTATAAGGGTTATGGATGGTGAAGATCTTGAGTTTAAATGTTGTTGATGTGATTTTTAAGCTTGTAGTTAGTGTATGTAACTCCATGTGTGCTATAGAGTATGATCTTGGTGGTTTAGATGATGGTTGTGATGTATACATAGGATTCTTGAATGGTTAAGCATGATAACAAGCTGTGTGAATTTTCTGGGAACATGTACTGTCTTGTAGGAGGGTTTTGAACCCCTAAATCTTGTCCCCTGAGGTCCTAATGCATATGGTTGGAAAGGTTATTTGAATGTAGTTTTCACCCGGGGATAGTTACGGATGTAGTTTCTATCCTTCGACCGGTAGAGAAGACCCGCAGATTATTGGACTTGGATGTGGCGACTGATCATCGTCAATCCCTGTCAGGTTTTTATGTTTTCTTTCGGTCCCATCCTCCACTTTGGAAAAATACTCAAACACTGCTTCTTGGGCCTAAGTGCCAAGTTGCCGATAGTGTGGTTTTTGATAAGAAAAATATTGACATCGTGCAGTATCTAGAACTGCAAGATTTTCTATAAAGATTGGCACGCGTTAGTGCACTCTTGCAATTATTTCAAAGAATGAAATGTTTTTGAATGAGAAACCTTCTAATCTAATGGAAGGAAAGAGGTTTGCAATGATGTATTCCCTGTACAGTATGTTAACCGTAGAGTGTTTTGCCGAAAATGATATACTCATATGTATATATTTTGAAACTTGAGATATATTGAAATGGGAACCTTATAAAGGGTTCATATGTTATTCTTAAAGCTCCTTATCGAGTATAGATGTTTTATTCAAACTCGGAAATATATATTGTCCAATTATGTTTTGAAATCTGAGATATATACCCATATAGTTGGGAATGTTTTCGAAATAAACCACATTATTATTTTCCAAAATGGTGAACTTGCTGAGCATTATGTAGCTCATTCTTGCTTTATAAAAACTTTTCAGAAAGAGAAGAATTTGGCCGATTAACTCCACACCAGCAGAAGAGGAGTAGAAGATTTACCCCGGAGATGATTTAGTTCCTGATAAATACTACAGAGTAAGTCTGATAGGTTTTCAACTGTAATAGTAAGACTTATTTTCAAGTGTAGTTGTATAAGTGGAAGTGCGTAAGATTCTGGATTGTATAGATGAATTGCAATATTTAGTGTTACTTTTGATTATCGTTTCTGAGGCTCTAACTTGTTTGTGCGTAAGATTGAGGTCTGGATGGATGTATTGTTGAGTTGTAAAGTTAATAAAGGTATGATATGGTTGGATGGTGATGTGACGACCTGAATCTTTGACCTCGGATTTGGGGGCGCCACAGAAATGGTATCAGAGCGATAAGTTACAGTACTCAGAAATGAGAGTGTTGAGAGTTAATTCTAAGTAGGAGAATGACATAAGAGATCGTAGTAAACTTATTATTGGACTTCCGGAAGAGGTACCGGTGAGTAGAATGGACTAGAGTATTTACTGGAGGTATTATACTAGGGTCGATAGAATCCTTAGAGACCTTCAGAATGATGAATAGAGGTTTGAGAGTCGTACATGACCTATCATAGGTAATGATATAGGAAGCAGAGCGAAATCTCAAGAGCAGCTGAGGTAGAGGCGATATTGCCAATATGATCGGATGACTAGGCTGGCAAAAATTTTGTGGCCCATAGTCCTCCACAGTTTAGGAGGCGGCATTTTAAGAATCAAGAAGTTTAGACTTCCCTACATAATTAAGGGTACTTAGTACTTGGAATAATTAAAGTCTTTTACTTTGGCTATAAGATCCGATTTTCGATAAGTAACGGGTTTACCTGAAAGTTGGTCACTATGTCGTTGTGGATTTCATTACCCTTGATGGCGAATTTTACATGTGTTATACGAGAATGTTATCATAAGACGAGCGTGCTAGATAATTCCACGCATGATTCGGACGCTAGAGCATGGTAGTTCAAATTAGAGAACAAACAAGTAGAATTAACAAAGGGACTCAAGAGAAGTTGAATATGGTTGCAACGAGCGATACAGTGATCTCAGAGTCTGCCAAAAGAAAAGACCAGTGGGTCTAGAGTGGGATCCTTTGACAGAGATGTTATCAGGGACTACGTATATATGTATTGTAGACCTCAATATTTTTGGTATATGTTCACATGCACGCCCCCGCCACTGAACCTATGGACTGCACTGAGATCCCTGAGAGATCTCTTTGATCTGTTCCCAGGGGGAACTGGCCACTTGTGATTCATGTCGGAAGGCATGAAGTAGGACCCCATGGACTTAGCAGGTGTCCCCGGAATGATGTGAAGCTTGGTCTTCAAGATAAAGCACAGAAATGACAGATATATTTGTGAAACCCCAACTCGATAAATGACTTTAAGATGATGATTGAGAGACGCACTAGTTGGTGTCTTGTATTACGAAGACGAAGAGATGGAGTTACCCTCATAATGGTGATAATGAGATGCACGAATGATTATTAACTTATTTTGATAACTACCGGTTGGTGCACTACTTCATTTTAAACTGTTCACTAACCCTGTTACCTCGATTAGTTTATATCAGGTAACCCTTCTAGCTTTCTACTTCAAACTTGTGGAATAACAACCAGTGAGATACTTTCCCTAAAGTAGGACTTATCCGAAGTAATTTTATTTGATCCACGAACATTCTATTCAAAAATTTATGATGCTCTTGTTCGGCTCAGGCCTATTTACACTTTCTTTCAATTATCCAAGGAAGGTTCAACAAATATTTCCTTAATTAATCGGTGAATATTACTTAACGAATATTGATATTTCATTGCTTCTTTCATACTTGCACTCTTCAGTTGAGCTCATAAATATTTAACAAATTACTGAGGACATGGATGATCTAATGTCCAGACATCCTTCATGAATTCTTTTCTTCTATTCAAGATGAGATTGTACATCGTACATTGAAATCATAGTAAGGATAACATTTTGATATTGGTATTCTGAATTTAATTCTATTGTAGGATCTGATAAAGCATGTGTACGGAGGCACCCTTGGGTGGACCGTTTCACTGATAAGTAATATTTGATGAGAGGTTATCGATTGTTCCGATACCTAGAACATTCTCTTCAGATTTTATAGTTTTCTTTTTCAACTTAATAACTTCTTATTTCCATTCGTTGTCCGAGTAGCCTAAAGTTTCTTCCGTGGCTACGATGTTGAAATTCCGTTCTAGCCAATTGAAACTGGCTAGTCGATATGTCAATATGAATGACTAGTTGATTGTTCTAACTAGTCAAAATTGTAATGTTGTGAAGAACACCTAGCTATTTGTCCTAGCTAGTGGTGATGTCTCAAACAGGTGAACTAGCAAATTTTGTATAGCTAGTTGCTAGTGTTTCTTGAAAAGGACTAGTTATTGTTTCACTGGTCCAACTCCCAATTTAATTTATTCAGCAATTCTGCCATGCATTTTGCCTACGGTAAAACATGATGATGAAAGTTCAATGAATAACTTGATTGAGACCTAGTGAGGTCGCCCACTAGACTTGAACTCTTACCCATCTTCGTATCAGACTTTATATCGAATATTTTACTCTTTCATTCCTACAATGAGAATTCATTTGAAACCATTGATTACTTGAATGACAAACTACTTCATTCTTTAATTGTCATGGAGTAGAATTGCTTTCTATTGGCTGACCTTCATCAATGCGACTTTAGATTTCCTCTTATTATTCAGGAGGAAAAGTATCCACCCGATGTAGGAATTGTATAAAGACTGTCTTTATGACTTTTGTATCCAACAATCATTGCCCTCGTGCAACACTCTCTATGATATCACATTACAAAATTATCAGGACATGAAGGAATAAACCTTGTTGTATTCTTTCTGTCCATCCTTACATCTCCGAAAATCGAGACTCATAGTATTTGGAACCATCAACATTCTTGGAACATCCAATGTGGAATTCTTATTGAAATTATCTATTGGACCTTGTTATTTTGAAACCATGCCTTTCAAAAGTGATTACTCTAGGGTGAACGAGAGGTACAATTATGAACCGTTGCACCAATATGAGATCAAAAACCAAATGTTATAATTCTGTAGCCAGAGCGTAATGCCGAGTAATTATTTAAAGTAGGAATAACATGATGGGGCATACCACAGGACCTTTAATATTAGTATGAGGAAGGTTATAATAAATGATGAGGTGGTTGGGAGTACGCTCCTACCAACCGTTGTCAGGATGTTATATTAATGAATTCTGGAGTTCCCAAGCCTTTTCCTGATCCAGGAAATGCAAATCGATTGCGATGTAAGACATATCCTTAGAGGAAACTAACATGGGAGTGAGATGGACAAGAAAGGAAGAAATATCATGGCAAGAATGTGAAGCTTTACTTAGCTTAAAGGGATTGATGCACATAGAGAGACATAAAGTTTAACAGGCCCCTAATAGCAAGTGGATGCATGGATATATGCCAATGATCCTTCGAGATTACCACCTAATCAAGTTTATTGGGAATCGCAGTAGCATGCAGGCCTCAGGCTAATTGGCGCCAATGGTGAAAGAGGACGAGCGTATGACATCTTACATATACCATCAAGAACTGATACCGTTATCGGAAATGGAGGAATTGTTGACTAGTTAAAATGCGTAGTTGTTTTTCAAAGATAAGGTTGAAAAGCGGGTTTCACCAACTCAAGATCGACCTCTGTACTGTGCCAAAGTTGGCATTTCACACTAATATAAACGTTATAAAATTATGGTAGTATCATTTGAGTGGACTAATGAGTCAGAAGCCTTTATGGATTAATGAACAAAGTTTTGGAATGAAATGAGAATTAGCAACAACCTCGTTGTTAGCTATACTTGATGATAAAAAGAGGACTTTGAGAGTCACGATGATGCGTCTTTCAACAGTTTAAAAGGTGTGCTGATGCAGTAGAAAGGGGATGATAGCCTATACTTCTGAACAACATAAAGGTTACGGGATAGGATATACTAACCGTGAGTCTGGGATTAGTCATGATGGCGTTCACGCATAAAACTGAGACGTTAACTTTATAAGAAAAGTTTGAAAGTTTTCCACAAGTGCCATAAGTATATCTTCATATTAGAACTAAACATAAGAAAGAGAAGGTGACGAAAGGGAGCAGGGAGTATAATGGAGAAATTTGTTATTTCCCAGGAAAGGCCAGTGTGGCGGCCGATACCTATAGAAGGGATTATTCGAAATTGGAATTCAGTCAGTATTGACCAAGAAAATAGAGTATATACAATAAAGAATAATGTTAGAGAAAAGTGACTAAATTATGGGAAAGGACAAAGATGTATAGAGAATGAAGAGAATCTTTGGCAAATGGATATGAAGAATGGTATTGGCAAACTATTAAGCACAAACGCGACATGTCAAAAGTAGAATGATAGAGATCTAGTGGATTAATTCCGCCTGTAGAAACTCTTGAACATGGACAGAATTATAATGAACTTCATAAGCAGGTCGCCGAAGACCGAGCCAAGAGATTGCCCTAGTTGATTCATAATTGTTGAACCAAGTGATTTACCTGCGAGAGACTTTCCATTTAGAAGATTATCGATTTATATACGGAAGAGATGGTGGTGCAATATAAAACTTCTGCAGCGATTACGTCAGATAAAGAATTAAAGTTAAACTTCGAATATTGAAGGTGCTTTCAAGTATATTAAACAAAGAGATTGAGCGTATGTACTAAGTTGATCTGTGGCTGACGGACAGGGAAGAAAATTGTCCAGACGATCGAATTTATATTTAGTGTCGTGCCTTAGGTTTCACGGGGCAGTCGAGAATAAAAACTTATCCATGAAATGAATGTTGTTATCACGATCGTCACCATGCGAACGTAAGGATGTCTCTTGTAGAGCGTACTGCGAAAGAAGAAGTTTCGTTTTTCTTGCGTTACGAAGAAGTCAATGAACGAGGGACATAGTAGCTGAACTGGTTCGAAGTATACCGAAGACTATACAGTATCCACAGCAAGTGGTAACAGCTGACGGGAGGCAACACATGCGTGCTAATCAAGCCAAGGAATATGAGGAATACCATGCGTATTGATGTTGCCTCAGATTATAAAACATGACCACAAAGTATTCACGGGCCAACGATACAAGGACTCAACACGGATACTATGAACAAGGTAGTATAGGAATGTATAAGTATTGGGATAGAAATTTTCATTCATAGAACAACCGATAAGGAATACAGGTCGAGGAGAGTATGCGTTGAGAAACAACATTAAAGCGATGGTGAGACCAAGGTGAGAGAACAAAAGGGTTGAAGTGTCAACCTGAGAGTTGGATAGGGTAAAGTTGGAATTGTATCCACAACTATATTCCTTAGGTTCTTAAGATAGAATCCTTTTAAGGAGATGAGACTGCAATAGCCCTAATTTTTGTGAATATTCGAAACCTGGATGAATAGTAATTTTATGGGTGGATAAGAAAATTTTGCAATCACGATATGTACGAATTATTAAATGAAGATTTCGAATTGATATTACGTCCTTACGGTACAGACGGGTGTATGTAAAAGTCATTAGTTTTTTTTACGAAACCAATTATTTCGAATGGTCAAATTTTATGAGATATCAAAGGAGTATGAGGTGGGAGACTTCGTGATGCTAAAGGTATCCCCTGGAAAGGATTGATGCGGTTTGTTAAGAAAGAGAAGCTAAGTTTGAGGTTTATTGGACCTTTTGAGATTTTGAGGCGTATTGGGAAGTTAGCCTACAAGTTAGCCTCGCCCCAAGCCTGCAGCATATTCATTATATGTTTCATATGTCTATGTTACGACCCTACCACACCGACTATCGGCATGTGATAGAGTACGACCAAGTGGACCTACAAACAGACTTGACCTATGTGGAGCAACCCGTGGAAATCATGGATTGAAAAGAGAAAGTGCTGAGGAACAAGGTTTTCAAACTAATAAGGAATTGTGAGAAAATCAAGATGTGGAAGAATCCACCTGGAAGTTGAAAGAGTGAAACAAAGAAGGAGTAACCCCATTGATTCCTAAACTGATTCCGGGACGGAATCCTTTTAAGGAGGGGAGACTGTAAGAACCCAAAATTTTGGTAGAATTAAAACTTTTCCTATTATAATGAAGTGCATCAATGAATAGTGATTTGGTGGATGAATAGTGATTTTGAGGATTAAGAAAATTTTTCATGCCACCTATGTACGAGATGTAGTATGGATATTCCGAAGTTATACTAGTAATCTACGGAGTAAATAAGTGTATGTAAATGCGATCGGAATTCAGAAATTCCGAATTCTATTTTCGTGTAATATTTGACCGAGCAGTGAATTATATATCAGTAATATCAAGAAATGAGATATTTAAATTGAGGAATTGAGGAGTTAATATTTTGGAATTTTATTATAAGTGATTTGAGAATTTGGAACGAAAACCATTGAGGAAGTGAAACAAACGTTCTAAAAACCGCTGAAACTTTACAATGAGATTAAGCGATTGAGCGAACGAAGCATGGATTAAGGATATGGTATATTAAGAGTCCAAGGAAGGATATATTATGAGAAAGAAAGAGGATTGAGAATTAACTCCTAGAATTGAGAAATAGAGAATGCTTGAGAAATCGGGAGAACGTTTTCTGAGATAAAGAGAAATAAACAAGGGATGTTGGAATTAATATTCATTCGAGGTATTGTGCCATATTAGAGCAATAATATGCAAAGTATAAGTTGTAACGTATTAATTTTATTCATGATACAACAAGGAAATCAAATTGTTGGAAAAGTAAACAAACCTAGGGACTAATATGAAAGAAACAAAAGATGAGGACTTTGTTGCAATTGTTGTGGATAAGGAAATCCAAGTGAGCCAATGAGGTGTTGACAACACATTACAAGAAGATGCATCCAAATATAGATAGATATTACATGTATTAAGTCATTACACATAACAAAACACAAAGAAAACTCCATCTCTCCATTTCTCCACAAGCTGTCCAGCAGAACCAACCCTCAAAGAAAAATATATATATCTCCATTTCTATCCATGATAAAATCATCAAATTTTAACCACAACCTCTCCACTCCATGGGCAATATTCGCCCAAAATTTCATGGCATTCTAATGAGTGTAGCCTAGTTAAATCTCCTCCCCAATTTAAAGAAGCAAACTGTCCTGGTGCTTGACAGTTTCTGGGACGATTTTCAATCGGACATATCTCCTTCATTACTCAATGGAATTTCGTGTTCTTTATATGGTTAGAAAGCTGTGAAGATTATCTACAACTCTCATTTAGAAGCCTCGATCAGAAAAGCTCGGTAAGGGCCTCGTTTTCCATGATCTTTCAGTCGGGTTCTAATAACTCCGAATTACTAACTTTGTTTTCTTCATTTCTTTTGATCATTCAAGCTTACCCAAGGCTATACAAGGATTATACAAGGTTTAGAAAGCTATTATACACATCAAGGAAGGTATAAAACTCTAACTACTCTTAGTCATGAAGTGTTTATGGTTTATAGTGTTAGATCTAAGAGTATTGGTGCATATCTTGGTTATAAGGGTTATGGATGGTGAAGATCTTGAGTTTAAATGTTGTTGATGTGATTTTTAAGCTTGTAGTTAGTGTATGTAACTCCATGTGTGCTATAGAGTATGATCTTGGTGGTTTAGATGATGGTTGTGATGTATACATAGGATTCTTGAATGGTTAAGCATGATAACAAGCTGTGTGAATTTTCTGGGAACATGTACTGTCTTGTAGGAGGGTTTTGAACCCCTAAATCTTGTCCCCTGAGGTCCTAATGCATATGGTTGGAAAGGTATTTGAATGTAATTTCCAGAAATATAAGGTTCATGACTAGGTGATGTGTAGATTTTGAGTTATGGCCTGAGAAGTGAAGAGTGGTTCTGGAATCCGAACTGCACTAAATGGTCCACTTGTGAGCCCTCTTTAAACCCCTAAAAATTTATGAAGGATCATGGAAACATTAGGGGAGCTATTAATTGCAGTGGTGAAGGCTACCCAAAAAGAATTGGATTAAAATATGTATTTTTCAATTTTATAAAAATGTTAGAGTAAAATTCGCGCAAGTGAAAAAGTCGTACGAGGAGTTAGTGGAGTATGAATTTAAGGGGGGATTGATACGCTTCGAATATGGTAACCAAATTAATCGAATAAGTGACGAGCATATTCGAGTGATGACATGGACCTATAGTGGGGCTAGAGAGTCATAAGACGAAGTCATTAAGTTAATTTTGTGTCCCCTAAAACCTTGCAATTAAAGAGGGTATTGTTAAGGTACTAATGAACGACTATTGGTTATGTATAGATCATCATTCCACTCCGCAAGCTCGACCACCCCAACCGTACCAAGGCAAGTTTACTTTTCAAAACTTATATATAAGGATTTTCACTGTATTGTTTGTGGCTTTCAAAGGTATTATATGCTTATGCTTTACGAGATTATGTTGAAGTTTGAGATTTATGCATATGTGTTGTACACCCTTGAACTTAGAATGAAAGTGTTTCCTTCGGACAACGACTCTAGCAATAGAGGTCGTAGCGGTCCAAATATACTATTGACCGGGGAGCGGTATATTATTATATCGTGATTAAATTGCGAAAACCCGAAGAGCCATTCGGGAAGTATCGTATACTTAAGTATTTATTATTTTTACATTATTATAAATACTCAAGAATATCTATCTTGGATCAAAAGTTTATTTTAATTAAATAATTATTTTATTAATTGTTTATATTAAATCCCAAAATATCATTTATTAATTATTGTTCATTATTTTAAAGACAAAGCTAATCCAAGATACCTTCATCGTTTTCAAACTCGAACTCTTTCGAACCCAAAACATTTTCGAAAACCCCCGGTCAGGTTTTGCTTCTTGTACGATTTCAAGAATTAACGGTCGACTGATGTCGGACCTCAATTACTCAGTTTTCAATCAAAATAAAGTTTTAAAAGAAAAAGAAAAAGGGGACTCTGGCAGGTGTGGGAATCGTTGACGAACGATTCCCGGGATGTGTAAGCGGCCGTGAGCCAGGCGGTCCATCAATTATTATTCCGGCCCAGGTGTTGCCGAAGGATGATTACGTATGTAGTTTTCATCGAGGGTGATTACGGATGTAGTTTTCACCCGGGGATAGTTACGGATGTAGTTTCTATCCTTCTACCGGTAGAGAAGACCCGCGGATTATTGGACTTGGATGTGGCGACTGATCATCGTCAATCCCTGTCAGGTTTTTATGTTTTCTTCCGGTCCCATCCTCCACTTTGGAAAAATACTCAAACACTGCTTCTTGGGCCTAAGTGCCAAGTTGCCGATAGTGTGGTTTTTGATAAGAAAAATATTGACATCGTGCAGTATCTAGAACTGCAAGATTTTCTATAAAGATTGGCACGCGTTAGTGCACTCTTGCAATTATTTCAAAGAATGAAATGTTTTTGAATGAGAAACCTTCTAATCTAATGGAAGGAAAGAGGTTTGCAATGATGTATTCCCTGTACAGTATGTTAACCGTAGAGTGTTTTGCCGAAAATGATATACTCATATGTATATATTTTGAAACTTGAGATATATTGAAATGGGAACCTTATAAAGGGTTCATATGTTATTCTTAAAGCTCCTTAGCGAGTATAGATGTTTTATTCAAACTCGGACATATATATTGTCCAATTATGTTTTGAAATCTGAGATATATACCCATATAGTTGGGAATGTTTTCGAAATAAACCACATTATTATTTTCCAAAATGGTGAACTTGCTGAGCATTATGTAGTTCATTCTTGCTTTATAAAAACTTTCAGAAAGAGAAGAATTTGGCCGATTAACTCCGCACCAGCAGAAGAGGAGTAGAAGATTTACCCCGGAGATGATTTAGTTCCTGATAAATACTACAGAGTAAGTCTGATAGGTTTTCAACTGTAATAGTAAGACTTATCTTCAAGTGTAGTTGTATAAGTGGAAGTGCGTAAGATTCTGGATTGTATAGATGAATTGCAATATTTAGTGTTACTTTTGATTATCGTTTTCGAGGTTCTAACTTGTTTGTGCATAAGACTGAGGTCTGGATGGATGTATTGTTGAGTTGTAAAGTTAATACAGGTATGATATGGTTGGATGGTGATGTGACGACCTGAATCTTTGACCTCGGATTTGGGGGCGCCACACGCTACTAGCTTTTTCATATCTATAATATTAACACTATCAGGTTGTCATCCGAGAATTCATCAGAAAACCCTTTTATGAATCCATTCATAACATTCCTTGCTTCATATTCCATAGGTGTTTTCCCAGTCTTTTCTTTATCAATCACATCCTTCTTATTATCTGATTCTTATTTACTTCTGTTATTTACTTTCACCTTCATCTCTTTATTGAGATATCTTTTGCACTTGGTACCTCCTTATTGGTATCCCGTTACATTTACTCTATGATCATCACATTATTCCAATTTAAATTCTCCGAAATGAATCTGGCCGATCCCATTAACTTAGATTCAATATAATCTACTTCTGCCAACCTTGTTTCTCATCACTTGTTAGTTTCTATCCGTGATTTTCCACAGGTTGTTCTTCATAAGTCAGACTAGGTCGTATATCTACCTGCTCGTACTCTTATCATCTATCGAGCATCTGCATTTTACTGGCATAGCCTTGCCACATGAAACACGTTACGATCATGCTATAAGTTTTGGGGGTAGAGCTGGCTCGAATGCCACCTTCCGAACACTTTTAAACTCTCAGGTGGCCCAATAAGTCTCGGGCTCAACTGCCCTTCCCTCCAAGTCTCATTAATTCTTTCCACGGGAATACCTTTAGCATCATGAATCATCAACATCATATTCTCTATCTCGTTTGCACAGATGTACACGAACACAAATTGCATGTCATTCATCAACATGCCATTTATCATATCAATAGCATCACTTTCTTTATCTTTACGTTATCATTTACTTTCTTAGAAGAATCGCCATCGCTTATTGTTTACGTAGTGCGTTAATAGCTAACCATACGGGTTTTAATTCTTTAGGGAGACAAAGTAATCACTGTTCCTTATCCATAAGGAACACTTCCTGAACTTGATGTAGATATTACATGAAGTAGATAAAATTGCAGAAGAGTTTCAAGCATCGCAGCTATGTCAGGTTGATGAAACTATCACTCATGCAGCTTTCATAAAAGACTGGAAACTTAACGGTTTACTTCGTCAATTTTGTATCATGGTCCTGGTTTGCCTCAAAACGGGACCTTCTATTGTCTTAATTAAGACAATATCGGGAATCGAATCTTTACTTAAATTATTATTACCATCAATTCTTGCACAGTCATCAGAAGGAATGTAAATTCCTCCACTCCGATATGACCTTCAAGGTCCTTCCAAATATCATTCTGTTTCTTCGGTATGAACATTTGTAATTATTCCTCTATACTTAGACTGTCGGCCGCCTCATTGGCCTTTCCTGATAATAATGATTTCTTGTAATCCATGTTCTCTGGATACATTCCAACTCAAATCTTTCTACCTCACTCCCATCACTGTTGGGTGAAAGCATCCTTCCTTAAGCTCTGCTGAAGGAGAAAAACATATCTATCAGTCTTTTTCCATAAGTCATTGCTTCCACCTTCCCGTGGGAACTTTATAACGTTTATTCCCAATCCTACTTAGGATACTTCTTTTCTTAGTTCTTTCCTTATATTAGGATAATCTCAACCTTTATAGGTTCAATCCATACTTCCTCAGGGTTTCATACATGCCTCATCTGGCATTATTGTTACTATGTCATACATTCCTTACCAAACTTCCATTTTGAAGTTCGGAATATTACCTTTTTCCTTGTAAGGTTTCTTAGGTCATCCTCATCATTCCCCCTATATTTTCTGGGTACAAGGTATTTCAAAACGTCATTGATCAATACTCTAATAATTCTATCTATGTTCTTTCCAGGACTCTTTTTAATAATCCTTACAGGTCATTGTTGCCTTAGCAAGTCCAACTCATATCATCTGAATTCATAATGTCGTTATTAGGATTACTGCCATCCCTTGTGCATTCCCCAGGGTTTGTCTTAATTTATGGATATCCTATCCGTAATTCAATTGCCAAGGAATTCTTGCGTCCTGTACTTGGCAATCAAATCATGTATCCTTAATAAGGGTCTCTTCTCAATCATTCTCATTTGATAATCGCTCGGTGGCTTAATGCTAACCTCTTCTTTCATAT
Organism: Saposhnikovia divaricata; assembly: GCA_036435485.1. NCBI lineage: Eukaryota > Viridiplantae > Streptophyta > Magnoliopsida > Apiales > Apiaceae > Saposhnikovia > Saposhnikovia divaricata. The sequence goes on from CM071598.1 coordinate 68,719,176, forward strand.
AGTTGTCAGCCTATTTGACCTTCCAAAAGACAACGTATGTCTATCTGCTCTCTTACAGAACTTGGTACTGGTAGCAATGATGTTCTGGAAGATATTGGTCGAGTCGAGTTCAACGTGAATCTCTTAGTACTTATCATTCTTCTCAAAGGTAATTGCCTTCGACGAAATTTCTACAGCATACTGATCCATCTCTGACCATTTCTATACTCTCTTCATAAACCTTCGTTGTTTACTTTCCTTAGTCATAATATATTCATGGTATTCATGATACCCTAACATCATACATCTCAAGTCATTGTACTTCCATTTTTTTTTTCGTAATCTTGGACGATCTTATACACATGAATCACTTTAGTACGGGTGACCCCATTCCAAAAGTTTAGTAAATTCCCAGTCCAAACATGGGTTGCAAAGGGTTCAGTAGAAGATTCCTACAATCTCATTAATATTTCCGTCATATCAGAAGCCCTTGCAGTCGGTGCTTACTTAGAAGCAACCCTGCTTTGTCCTTTCATTGCTGGTCTAGTCACTTGATAGTCCTTTGTGACTTGGCCTCAACTGGCCACAATAAAATAAAAATATATGATTTTAGGGGTTGGCTAATAGCATTACTTTTCTAGCAATTGCTGGCATAGTGCCTTCTTCTTTGATACCTTTCTACCTTTCCAAAACTTTACTTCATCTAAGTCTTAATAAGCTACTTAGCGGCGTCTCCGGTCACCTTTCCTCTATTTTTATCTTTTCAACTATTCTTATCACTCCCACGTGCCACGCAAGCTTACCATTCCTGGCATAACAGCCTTTTCACTTAAGTCAATCCCGGAGTTTCTCAGTCTGAATGGTTTCTTACTTACATTTTCTGTTTTCGTCCAATCTCACTTCATCATTGTATTTCTACAATCAATTGCAATAACCAGGGTCTGTCCACCAACCCATATAGCGGTTACTTTACCCAATTCACGGGGTTCGCCCCTGTTTCTACTTTCTTCCATGACGTTATTTGATAATCAGAAAGACAAGGTTTGCCAAAATTCTCCGGATTTCTTTCCAGAATCAGGAAAATTTTGGTCAATCTATCCACCTACTGGTAACATTAAGTAGACCAGTTTCGAAACCTGAAGAATGGTTCTATGAGCCTCCAAGCAGGTAGAACCATAAGCAGTCATAATTTACGAAATAATCGTCATTAGATTGGAAGTTTTACCACTGGAGAGGAACCAATTATATACATCCCTTAGAAGGGAATCAACAGTTTCAAACTGAAACCTGACACAATATCCTGATACCTATACGTCCTGACATTCAATATTACCAAATGCCAGTGTACCTAACCACTAGTCTCAGATGGAACATTACCGTCAGAGTTGGTTGTTCCACAAAAATTGGCACTACTAAGGCCATCCAAACCTGGTGAACCGTGCTGTCCGAATGCATCCGCAAGTACTTTGTCGTGCTGCGCAAGCACACATCCTAATCTTTTATGCGAAGCGTCGTTGGAAGCACAAAGTCTCCCTTTTTCCATTAAACAATGCCAACTCTTGGTCATTACCAATTTCATCCTTTAGCTCCAGGAAGATTTTCTCACATTTTTTTTCTCTCTTCAACTGGTGATTGTATTACTTGATCCATTATAATTCTGCATTGGAGTAAACTTAAGGTAACTACAATAATCCATTCAAAGAAAAGAAAGAATTTAATATTCTTCTGAATCACATGCATCTACCGTTTCTGGTTCATCATTTCACTGAGTTAAATTAACTCTATACTCAGTCTCTGATAGTAGTCTCATTACGAGTTCATCTTGACTCGCTGGTCTTATCTTCCGGTAGGTTCTGAGATCATTGCCTTGCCTACTACTTCCTTATATAACTTTATCCAATCATGCTGTCACTCCTCAATGTCTTTACTTACAACTAATTCATTCATAAAATGAACATTTCCCTTAATAAAACCACCTCATTAACCTCAATTTTGTTCCATAATTTACAACCTATGACACCTGCCTTCTCATGGTGAATTATTACTGACCATATTCATATTAATTCATTTATCAAATGATATGGCACTTACTGCCTCCTTCTCAACTATTCCTAGGGACTCTGCTCCTCGCCCTAAATCGATGTCTTTGATAATCATACATCCCTCTAGCTCTTCTTAGTTAATATGGAAGTCTCTAGGGATTCTCGTCTATTCCCGTATAAGATCTCAAGTGATCCTTTCAATCCGTCTTACTTGCTGGTACTACCTCCCGTAGTCCGGCTACGAATCCAACATGAATCTTTAGTTCTCTTGCTAATAACTCAGTTCTTTATGCTCCCTTTTCTGAGCACTATACTTTAATCATCACAGTCTTTCTGGCTGCGACCCTCATTCCTCAAGGGTAAGCTCCTTATCCTAACAGGATTTTCCTTATCTGCTGGAACCTCTTCCGGGTCTTCAGTAGGGTACTCTATTGAATTTACCCGCTGATCTTTAGCATATAAAGCATTATCACGCTGCTGCTCGTATGCCTCAAGGTCTGATGCCTTACTCGTCGATACGATATCGAGCTAAGTTACTATCATAATACTTAAGAGTTCCCGTAAGGGTTTTATAGGTCATTACTACATTAAGTAGTCCGACTATGAACTTGGCAAGAGTTCTTATTATCTTAGTGAATTTATTGTTTTAACATCGCCTCATCTCTGGGTTTATAACGTACGCTCTGATACCACTTCTGTAACACCCCCAGATCCGGGGTCCGGGATCGGGTCATTACTGTCTCATAACTTATAAACAATACTTGACTTGAGTCCAAAATCAATAAGTAGCATGCTATGACCCCACAAGAATATCCACTCACACACACACACAGTTATAGTCCCAGAGATAAAATTGAAATAAGTCTTACATAAAAGGGGTTTACGAATGAAAGTTATTACAATCCCAAAAGGATAACATCATAAGTTTAAAAGTTTTGCCGTTGATTCCATTAATTATACATATAGTTAAACAAGAAACAAAAGCTGTCTAACTATGCTACCTCAGCAATGGCGACTAGCATCTCAACGGGGAGTCCGGTGGGTCGGGTAACCCGCTTGCGCCGAGTGCGCCTAACGCGAGCCATCTGCCCTAGCTGTTGTTGTGACATAATATGAACAAAGCAAGGGTGAGCGAAAGCCCACCAACAATAATATAACTTAACAGTGATACATATATACAGTAGCTCAAAATATCCTTTGAAATCATATGCCATGCCTTAATGAAGTTATTGCCAGTATAATATAAAGGATGAAGTTACCAGGTAACTCAAAGTATTTGTTTGTAGAAATATCTGCTACATCAAAAGTAAGCGAGATATTCTCATTGCCATTAAAAGAGGAACTTGCATGAAAAGATTGCAATTCCAGTTATGAACACTTTTCCAGCTCTGCCAACAGTAATCATGTTGCAGGAAATAAATAAGTTTGGATGATGAACCAATGATGGAGTATTCACCGCGCCCGCTGTTCCAATCTTGATGATCAGTCGAGATCGTATAGCTCAAATTAAATTTACTACCGGTAGAAGGAAGAACTAATGGCTTTACTTGCCTACCGCCTTACTAGCTCTCCCCGGCCAACGGTTGGGCCAAAGGGGATGGACCGGCGCTACTCGGCCTCTTACACGACTCCTAGTTCAAATAGAATTCATGATTCTGAATGTAACGTTCGTCCCCCTTTCCCCAAGTATAATACTTGTTGATAAGACTCCACAAAGTAGTCGTATCTAGTTGGAAAGGAAAATGCACCAATAACTTCCAAGCTATTGGTTGGTAACGAATATCAACTTGTTCCAACCATCTTACCCCTCGAAAGATGAGAAGGTAAATAACGACTTAATAAGTCAATAGCACCCGAGTTGCGAGTGAAGAGAATACTTTATGACCGGGAAGTCGACAAGATAAATATCATTTTCCAAGTAAGTTTCCCTTATTGTTAGGGAGATAGACTCAAAGAAGAACGATGTCTGAGAACCTTTCTTGATATAAGATTAATAATAATATGACTCCGAAATATTTTCCGTAATAATCGAAGAAGATAAACCTTATTGAGCTTATTCTAAGTAGGGAATAAATATTCAGAGAATATTTACTGAATTAAAAACATTTAAAGAATATTTAGGAATATAAAAGAATATCTTTAATCAGAGTATTTCTCAAAATAATCCTTGAAGAAATATCTAGAGAATATTTATTGAATAAATAAATATTTAAATGAATATTCAAAATAATATTCATTAATTAATAAGACCTGAAAGGAATATTTAAGATAATATTCATAATTAATTAGGAATTTAAATGAATATTCAAAAAGTAATATTCATTTAATAAAATAATATTCTAAATGGATATTCAAATAATATTCATTTAGTAGTCAAATCTTTAGAAGAATATTCGGAATAATAATCGCTAATCTATTCAACTCTGAATGAATATTGAAAAATATTATTCGTCGAATGGTTACGTTCAAATAATTATTTGAAGTAAGGATCGTTAAATAAATAATCTCGAACGAATATTCAAATAATATTCGTCGCCCAAGTAATGGAAAATATTTACTTAAATATTTTCCTCCGAGGTAATCTCGATATATCAAGAAATATTGACTCCCGGTCTATATTTGATGAATAAGATGTATACGCCCTTCTATGAGGGTCTTACAATAATCGGCTTATAATTGATACGTTAGCTATCTAATTTATAAGCCAATAACAATCAGGGAACAAGCATAACGATATGACTGGAAAGTAGGCATGCATGCTATGGCATATGTATAACAGAAAACATATATATATATATATATATATTCAATCACAACAACAGCCTAAAAGAAGGGAATTGAAACTTGCCTGGTAGTCGAGTACGGTAAGGGGTAGTGGTAGCGGGTCCCGGGTCAGCTTGGTGATCTATAAATAGCCAAGGCATTCGGGATTAATCACTTAACATCTCAAAAGTTAAGTTATACTTAAATCGAAACACGTTCTCGAGTTATCTCGTTATACCCCTTTTAGTGGATTCCTATTATCATCGATCCGACCCGACATTCGTTCGTTAATACGACATGTCACTGTACTTACACTTGGGACATACTTAAGTCATACAAGTTCTAAAGTCAATCGTTACGAATCAATATTATACTCCGAGTTTTATCGCCCGTTTTCTAAGTGTTTTACCGAAGTTATAATCAAGCGGGTTTTTAGGGGTTCGTTCGCGTTTAACTTCAATTCCAACATTTTTATAAAATCGGAAAACGATCCGTTTGACATGTGGTTTTCTTTCATACCTTCCTTATGACCTCTAGTATTTATTTACCAAGATTCGCCACTGAGTAACATGCTTTACGAGGGTTCAATTGAAGTTACGAACTTTTACTTACGGTTCCGAACCAATTATAGTAATTTGACCATAACTCCTAAACCGTAAGTCAGAATGTTTCGATTCTCACGCCAAAACGATCTATGACTTGAGATCTATAAGGACCAGTCGCAATATTACCAAGGTCAGGAAATTATATTAACTGCCATGCTTGGTTTTTAAGTGTTAACAAAAATTCGGCATTACGACGGCTATAAATCGGACGTTCTAAAAATCGTAACAACACAACCAAGCCACACCGGGCATCAACACAATTCATAAACATGATTCTCATCTCAAAAAAACCATAGAACCACTGATCTTAACCTCAAAATCAACATGCTTCTTAAATCACATAACTAACTACATAATCATGCTTATAATCACCACTATAATCATACAAAGCTAAAACCATCAAAAACATTTATAAATCTCAAATCAAATGCTAGGGTTTCAAGAGGTCTACCTTCCTTGGAGTATGTTCTAGCCTCACTAAGCTTTGTATGATCCTTGAGTGGCCTTAAGCTAGCTAAATCAACCATAGGAATCAAAGAAAACAAGATTAGTTCTTGAAGAACACTCTTCATCACTCAACTTGTAAAAATCATAAAAAATCGAAAAACAAAAGTTTAGCTCTCAAATTTTTACCACATCTTGGGTTCTTCATAAGCTTTGTTTTGATCTATAGATCATGAAATTTGAAGCTTGGAAGCTATGGTTTTGAACCCGTTTTTCTTACTGGACAGAAACTAGTCAGATTTGGTTTCCCAACTTTGAGCATGGATTTGACTAGCCTATACTACTTGGATTGCAATGAAATTTTGAACGAACCTTGCCCATAGAGTGGAGAGGCTTTGGTTAAAATTTGATGATTTTAGACTCTCTAGATTGGGAGATATGAAATTTTATTTAGCTTTTGTTTCTGCTGGGCAGGTTAGAGAAAAAGAGAGAAATGGAGTTGTTTGGCTTGCTTTTGATCTCATCCTTGCATTATTGTGTAGTCTTGGATAATATCTAGCTAAAGTTACTTTAATAAAGTGATTTGTTCATGCATGATGTAATTCAAGTGGACAAATGTCATGTTTTAGTGGTTTGATGATAAGATTAAGCTAAGTACTTAGTTTGCTTTCTAATTGTCCAAGTTGCTTTGGTAACCAACTTAGTTACTTGATCCTATCCACTTGCACATGCTTGTCTATTGGCTCTCTGCTTGTTTCTTTGTCCAGTTATTGCTCAATTCATTGATCGTTCGAACGAATATCTCAATCATTTTTAGTTAGGGTTTTACCGGAAACCGTCTTAACATTTATAATAATATTCTCCATCATTCATAATAATTCTCGAATCCATATTCCTTAAATCCCTTCAATAATTCTTTAAGTCTTTCAGTGTCCAGGGAATTCTCGGAGAAAATAAAAGTGCTATTTTTCAGAATCCGACAGCTTTTACATACACTCTTTTTCCCCCTGGATCACTAATACGAACTCAGAATTTCGTTCCGGATACTTATATATCGCGTCGTCTAATAATGTTCCTATGTCCACCAAAATCACTATTCATCCATTTTTCTTTACTTATCCTCTTAGGGTTGTACAATTGTCCCTGGTCTCTTTTCGATCGTTGCTTAACCTTTTTACGGACCCACTGGACCAATAACAGATATCGATTTGGATGACATAAGAATAATCTTCTCCTTTAGAATTATCAAATCTCAATTCCCTAGGAGATAGATAATTCTTATCTAAAGTGTCAACCAATAGTATTCTTCAAGACATAAAAACATTTGAATCCAAATCTATTACTTTCATTCATTATCTCAATCGTTACATCGTAGTCGTAATCACTATTCACCATTACCTCAGTACATAATAAAAAGTTTTAATTATATCCAAAATTTGGGGTTCTTACAGTTGGAGTGATAGTGGTTTTTATATTACGGATGTCATCTTTGATCGCAGTGAGTTGATTGTTGACAGAGGTGGAAGAAGAAGACCGTTCCTCCACTTGTGCTTTAAAGAATTGTTTTTCAGCTTCAATTTCCTCAAGTTTCTTTTGCAGTGCCTGAATTTGTGCAAGTAATGAAAAAGTATTTGTGCTAGTGTGTGCGCTCACCTGAAATCCACTTAAATGTGTTCCACTCACCTCACGTGTAACTGTTTTGCTCATATTTGTAGTGGTTGTATTACCCCGAAATTATGTACTTGAGAAAAATTTTCTTTTTTGGGATGAATAGTGCTTTGCATGGATGAATAGTGAAATTATGGATGAATAGTGATTTTTGAGAACCAAGAAAATTTTCATGTCACTCTATGTACGGGATAGGAAATGGATATTTTGAGGTTATATTAGTGATCAACGATGTAATTGAGTGTATGTAAACGCGATTGGAATTCAGAAATTCCAAACTTTATTTTTATGAAAAATTTGACCGAGCAGTAAAGAGCATATCAATGCAAACAAGACAAGTGAATTATTATATCAAGGATTATATTTTTATTAATTACGATTTGAGGATTTAAAACGAAAACCCTCGAGTTAGAATAACGAACGTTCTAGGAATCGCTAGAACATTACAACGAGATTAAGCAATTAAACGAACACGAAACGAATTATGGGTTAAATATGTAACGAGATTAGAAACCTTACATGATCATCTAGGGTTTATATTAGGTGAATTTGGGTGGAAAGAAAAGAAAAGAAAAGAAAAAGAAGTGGTGAGGTGTATGATCAAGAGCTTGCCAACAATGCACAATGTCACCATAATTCCAAATCACCACACAACTTGGACAACTATTTTAACAAGGACTAAGTAATTATTATACCTCACAAATATCCCACAATTTTTGTTTACCAACTACTCAAACAAGGAGAAAAAGAGAGAAAGAAAAGAAACACCACCACCCCTCCAAAAATTCCATTCGACCCAACCCTTAATTCCATTTTCAAAACCCTAGCTCCCAAGCTTTGTTTTTGGTGATCTATAGCTTAAAAGAAAGGTCTTAAGGAGGTTAAGGCATGGTAAAAATTTGAGCTTCAAACTTGCAACCTAGCTATGTCAAATATGCATCCAAAGAGGAGGATGAATAGTAACTCACTATGCTTTTCTTGTTTTGTTCTTAAGCTTTAAGCTTTGTAAAGGTTATCTAAGGCTTGTTAAGTGATTATAAACACTTGATAGTGTTGTTAGAGCTTCCGAGAAGGTAAAACACTAACCCACCCTTTGAGTTCATATGAGTTTTGATGATTGTTTTAATGTTACATGCATAAGAGTTCATGTTTAAGTGTTTTAGTGATTATGCTTTGTAAAATATGAAAAATGGTGGGTGTTGGATTGTAGCCACACCACTGACTTTAGAGACATGTAAAGGTTGTTTGTTGAGGTTGTGGATGTATGGTATGCCCGGTGTGGCTTGGTTATGTTGTGACAAAATGGAAATGTCCGAGTTATAGCCGTCATAATGGCGAAATTTCGTTAACCCTTAAAAACAGTTAGTTCCCGAGACCATAAAATAATTTTTAGCATCACCACTACATATGGTTACAAAGATATGGTTGTCTAGTTTACATGGCCGCAAGAATCGCATTAAAAGAGTTTACGGTTTAAGAGTTATGCTAGTTTTAGTGAAATGTAACTACTTTGATGCTAAGTTCGAGGCCCTTAATAGTCGAATTAGAATGTGAAAATTTGTGATAAAATGATAAGGACAGTTAGCAAGGTGTGTACAAAGTTTTCGAGTTAAAAAGATTATTTTTCGATTTGATAAAAATGCGTAAGCCGAGGTTGCACAAGTGAAAACCCCTAGGAACGTGACCTTGAAATCAACTTTATAAGTGATTAAGTATAACTTGATTTCGAGGACCGGTTTCAAACCAAACTTATGACTTAAGTGTTTGTCGATTAACATGGATTTAGTACGAGTCTAGAGGAACCCCTTAATGCCTTGTTTGTGATTAGCTTAAGTGTTCGCGCATTGAGTTATAAGCGGATCGTATAGGGGATTAATCGTGTATTTTCTTGACTTTGATTAGATTGTCGGATTCCGCCGTGAGCCCCTACTACCTCCTGAGCACCAGGAAAGTATACTAAACCTTACTCTATTGTTCAGAGTATATATGTTTCAATGCAAGTATTTTATTTCGTTAGAATTGAATGCATGTATATATATTATTATTGTGAATGTTATCCGGATAGTATATAAGTATAGTAGTATGTATAAGAGTTATTGGTCCATATGACTGGGACAAGTATCAAGGTACATTGTTCGTACTCGAAGGGAGATAAATGTTTTGAAAAACTATCTTGTTAATTATGAGGGGTGAAGAGAGAGTTGATCTGGATCATTTTATTCGAATCCAGGATTAAAAAATTCGTTCCAATTTTTCCTATTATATTTCAAGAGGAAAGTGATTTATTGGAAATAGTAATCGTTCATTGTTTCTGAATGATAATAAATATTATGAATTGAGGTGCACGTGGAATTATATGTGACATCTAAGATGATAAATGTGGAAGATAATCAGGGGTACTCTGGCACCTTATGTTCTGGACTGGAGATAGCATATATGTATGAAAGCCCGGATGTGGCTTAGGGTGAGGTCTGAGCAAGTCGGCTCATCCAGGGGTGATCAAGGCCGAGCAAATCGGCTCCCCCCTCTATCGGTAGTAAAAATATTAGATGTAAGGACTGATCATCCATTACATCCCCATGAATAAGAATCTCCTGAATATAGTCCATCAATAGTATTTGATAAGTGTAATTGATACTATAGGTGGGTATTAATTGCAGTATGAAAGGTATGTCCTCACTCAGTTCTTGTGAGTAAATTTCAGTATGATGAGGAAATTATGGGGAGTCATTTCTCGAAGAAGTTTGTAGTATGTATATATATATGAGTAATATCCAAAGTAGGAGAGTTCAAGTGTTCAGTTGTTTATTGTCAATCAAAAGAGGAATATATTTTTGAATGATTTTGATGGTCCATTGTTGAAGTTCAATTCATATCTTTGAGTATATAAATATATATGATTCTAGTGTATATAACTTGCTGGGCAATTTTTGGCTCATTCTTGCTATTGTATACTAATGATACAGCACGCAACAAAAGAGGTGAGGCTTCTAAAGGGAAAGGTCTTGCAGATGACCCAAAATGTTAGATAAAATGCTGGAAGGATGGGAATAAGTTGGACGGACTTTTGTTATGTGTTAAGTAGACTCACTGTTTAGAGTCGTAAGGTTTTATGACGTTGCTTTAAAATGAAGGTTTAGTATTGTAATAACTCTAAGTAGAAGTTGTAAGGAGATTCTGGAAGATACTCTGATCTGTAATAACTTTTTAGGATTTATTTATGTTCTAAGACTATAACCTGTGGAGTAGAGTATGGAGTTTATATTGAATATTGTCGTAGATAATATTGTGAACAGGTGATTGAATATACCGCAAAGGTATGTAAGTGAATGGTTAAGGATGTGACGACCCGGATTCCTGGTAAGGGATTAGGGGGCGTTACAGTGGTCCTCACATCACTCAACACAAGCTCCTTTCCCTTTGATGTACCTGCAGAAGAAATCACCCTAGCCTCCTCTGGGAAGGTCAGTTGTGGTGCAATGGGAGTTCGTAAATCCCGATCCTTAATCAAATCTACTTGTTCATTTAGAATTGACATCTGAATTGCTTCAGTGGTAGATTGATCAAGTAGCCTTCCACTTTCTCCAGTCAAAACTTCGAGTGGAAACTCCCTCAAGAGATTCAGGTATGTTCCACCTGAGAGGGGAGATGATGATCCTATTATAGTAGGCGAAGAATCAAGATTTCCCTCGTAGACCTGTGAAGGCCCCTCTACCGTAACTATGGCAGGCACTGTATCCATCCTATTGTGCTCTCCTTGCATTGTGTCCTCAGCTCCATCTAAAGTTATGTTTTCCCCCATTGTGAGTAACAGGGGTGTACTTGACTCTATACAAGGTGCCACGGCCCTATGGCGAACTTCAATAGTTTCATCCTGTTGAGAGGAAGAAACCAGTAACTATTTATCGGTCATATCAATGTCAAAATCCTGTTGAGAGGAGATTGATGGGCTTACAGATGCCTCAGTTTCAGTTCTACTATTCTTTAGTAGAGGCAGAGCTGTGGGTTCACACATATCAGTATTACTACTCTGACTTCTTTTAATTTTTAGTTTCTTTCTGGTTTGATAATGTTTGTCAAATTTAGACTTTGTATTTGGCACTTTGACCTGGGTTAGAGGTTGTGGTTCTACAACCCCTTGGTCAGCCCTAACAACCACTTGGGTTCCAGAAGTAGATAGAAATTGAGAAGTAGTTTCAGAGTTAGAAAGCAATACCTAATCAGCATACGCTGTTGAAATTGCAATTGGAGTGGGTTTATCCACTTGAGATTGAGGTTCAAGGACATGTGCAAGTGGCTCAATGACTGGAGGTGGTTGCTCAGGAGCAGGTTCAGGTTGCTCCATTTCTGGTTCTGGTTGCTCAGGAACAAGTTCAGGCATAACTGGCAGGTTTATAAAAGTGGACATATATTGAGTGACGACCACTAGGATGTTGTTGTAAGCATTTTGTCCTGTGACTGTTCTTGTATGAAACCTTTTATGAGTTGTGCTTGAGTCTTCAGAGATCACATTAGAAAAAGAACTTTGTATCCCTTCAGAAACCAAGTAATTAAAAATAAGAGTAAAAAATCTAGGATAATAACATGAGACTTTTGAACCCTTATTAAAATTCTTCTTGGCAGTTATGATCCGTCTGAACATGTTCTTCCAAAGAAGTTTCCCCATATCGATCCTTTAATTGTAAGCAATTGAATAACCAATATACTGAATCAAGGATGGAATATTTGAGAAGAAAGTTGGAGGATATTTAGCAAACACTTTAAGTAATGTGTCAAATAACAAATACCCTTTAGCTACAAAACCATTTTTCGCCAGTCTTTTCAAGTTTAACTGATCCTGATAATTAATCCCAGTAAAAAACTGAGTCAATTCATTATTGGAAGGTACAGCAACAAAGTTATTAGTAGGAAAATTCAACACTGTCTTAAGCACTCATTCATTTACTCTAAACTGTGTGTTCTGAACTGTTAATGTAAAGGAATTAGTTGCTTCAGAAACAACAGTTGTAGTGTACATCAGACGAAGGGGATCAATTTTAAATGGAGCATTAAGAGATAAAGCAGTGCTGATTAAAGGGTGTTCGTTCAAGAATCGAATCCACGGTTTGAATTTTTCAACCAAACATTCCTCCGGATCAAAAAATCCAACCAAGTTATGCTTAATAAGTTCGAAATTGTTAGCCATTTTTAACACTAAAAAACAACCCTTATATGCAGAAACTTTCAATTAAATTCAAATTTTAGAATTTAAAATTAATTTTAAATTAATTAAAAATTCGAAAACTCCAAGTCTTAACCGAAAAATCTCAAATTTTAGTATGTTAATCTCCTCAATCACACGAACACAGAGGTATTTTTAGATTTCCAAAAAAAAATCCCAAACTCTCAAGATCTTAGATCGTAAAAACGATTTTTAAAATTCGTTTCTTGGTGATTTGAATAGAAATCAGCGATTTATGAATCGAAATGAAGAGGAAATCACACTGAGTGTTTATGTGATCTTAGATTATAATTTGGTGAAGAAACGCGGTCGGATTCTTGAAGAAAAATGGCGTGGTTCCGTTTGTATTTGTGTGTATATGTAAGTATCAGGAATTGTAGTAGTCAGAGACTTAACTCGTGAGTTGATTTTTGGGAATAATGAGATGGACAATAGTAGGATAGAGATAATATACAAGTAATAGTATGTAGATACGACTATTGGTTTATACTATTACCGAATGATTATACTATTACTAACTGCCATACTAATAATAAGGATATTATTACCGACGAATAATACTATACTATTACTGATAAGTAATTTATACTATTACCGAACATATTTTATACTATTTCCGAAAAGATTAATATACTATTACTGACCCATCTATATTATTACCGACGGGCCATACTATTACTGATAATCTATAATATTACTAATGTACATAACTCATATACTATTACTGAACGATTATACTATTACCGAAATTACTGATATACTATTACTGACTCATCTATATTATTACCTACGGGCCATACTTTACTGATAATCTGTACTAGTACTAATAAATATAATTTATATACTATTACAGAAAAGTAGACTTAGTAATAGTAAAACCAAGCAAAGATAATGGACTTAATAATTTACAAACTATTAATCTAATAATAACACGATAATTTTACAATAGTAACATAAATAACAACAAAACTAATAAAAGCATAGGTAGTCCTTTTAACGGAGATAAAATAATATTAACAGAAGGACAAACACTACAAAATCAAATAAAATATTATCTATTTACATTAATATTTACACTAATTTAATAAATCTATATATTTTCAAATAAAATACCTTCTTAAATATAAAATTATTTAGAGAGAAAATATGATTTATTCTGAAATAAAAGAAGTACTGTATGTAGAGGGATATTAAAAAGATAATTGGCAAAGGTTTGAGAATAAACAAGCAAGAAGACAAGTTGATAAAATAATTATATAAGTGATTTCAACAATAAATATTGACACAATAATCAATTATAAATTATTAAAGAACAAACCTCAGATATTAACTAGTTTAATTACTAGGACTGTTTAACATACCCAATTCACCAACAATTCTGGTGAATGTGGATTCATCAAGAGACTTAGTAAAAATATCTGTTGTTTGTTCTACCGTGGGTACAAAATGTAATTCCACGGTACCATTCATGACATGCTCTCTAATAAAATGATACCTGATATTGATGTGCTTGGTCCTCGTGTACTGCACGGGATTGTTGGAGATTGTTATGGCACTTGTATTGTCAAATAAGATTGGAATCTTTTCAAGTACAAGGTCATAGTCACGTAGCTGATTCCTAATCCACAAGATCTGAGCACAATAGCTTCCAGCAGCTATGTATTCAGCTTCAGCTGTTGAGTTGGAAACTGTTTGTTGTTTCTTGCTGTACCAGGAAAGCAGTCTTCCACTAAGGAATTGGCAACTCCGAGATGTACTTTTCCTATCTACCACACTTCCTGCATAATCAGAGTTTGTATATCCAACAAGGTTAAAACCAGATTATTTAGGGTACCAAATACCTAAGTTAGGGATACCCTTAAGATATCTCAAGATTCGTTTAACAACAACGAGATGCACATCTCTATGATCCGCTTGGAACCTTGCATACAAGCATGTAGCATACATAATATCTGGTCTACTTGCAGTAAGATAAAGTAATGAACCAATCATACCTCTGTAGCTTGTGACATTTACCTTGGCAGAATTTTCACACGCTCCAAATTTGACAGCTGTAGATGATGGTGTTCTTGCTGAAGATGAGTCCTCCATTTGATATTTCTTGAGGAGCTCTTTGACATAATTGGATTGACAAATAAGTATTCCATCTGTCCTTTGACTTACTTGTAATCCAAGAAAGAACTTCAGCTCACCCATCAGGCTCTTCTCAAATTTACCCTGCATTAACTTAACAAATTTCTTGCACAGGAGATCATTAGTAGACCTAAATATTATGTCGTCCACATAGACATGGACTAGAATAGTATCATTCTTATGTTTCTTTGTAAAGAGAGTTTTGTCTATGACACCTCTAACAAAACCATTTTCAAGTAAGAATTCAGAAAGAGTGTCATACCATTTTCCTGGCGCTTGCTTAAGACCATAGACAGCCTTGAAGGAAAAATAGACATAGTCCAAGAGTTCTGGATCTTCAAAGCCAGGGGGCTGTTCTACATAAACTTCTTCATCTAGCTTATCATTCAGAAAAGCACTCTTGATATCCATTTGATAAACCTTAAAGTTTGAGAATGCTGCAAATGCCAAGAATATTCTGATAGCCTCAAGTCTTGCCACTGGTACATAGGTTTCATCATAATCAATTCCTTTAGCTTGGGAATAACCTTTATCAACCAGTCTTGCTTTGTTTCTAGTCACAGTGCCATCTTCATCTAGTTTATTTCTGAATACCCACCTAGTATCAACCACTTTATTGTTTAAACTAATTGAGTTCATCTTGCATTGCAAGTACCCAATCTGGATCAGAAAGAGCTTCCTCAGTTTTCTTGGGTTCCATTTCAGACAGCAACCCTGAATAACTACATTGATTCTGATAAGATCTTCTAGTTTTCATACCAACATCTGGATCACCAAGGATTAGCTCAAAGGGGTGAGCTCTATTCCAAACAGTCTGTCTGGGAAGATTAGATCTTGATGATTCACCTTGTTCTTCATCATGATGTTGAGTATGACTAATTGATCCTTCAGTGTCTCCTCCTGAGTTGTTGCCAGGTTGACTTGATGATTGTTCAGGAGTGTCAGGGGTATCTCCAATGTTGTCATTGTTTCCACCACCACCACTCTAATCATCATCATCATTATTGTTATCATTATCAACAACATCAGGTGGATTGTTATCATCTGAATCTGAATCTAACATGTCATGAAAAGATAACTTTTCAGATGGATCTTCTATTTGGATACTGGGGAGTTTAGTGTCATCAAATGTTACATTGACACTTTCAAGCATTTTCTGTTGATCAATTATATACACCTTATAAGCTCTTCTTAAATAACCAATAAAAATTGCTTCATGTGCTTTGGCCTCGAATTTTCCACCACGATCATCTCATTCCTTAAGCACAAAACATTTTGCTCCAAATACATGAAATTATTTGAGTGTTGGTTTCTTTTTATTCATTATTTCATAAGGTGTCTTCATTAAATCTTTGTTGATAAGAGTTCGATTCTGGGTATAACACGCAATGTTGACAGCTTCATCCCAAAAATATAAAGGAAGCCTTGATTCACTTAGCATTGTACGTGCAGCTTCAATCAAGGTTCTATTCTTTCTTTCTACTACCCCATTTTGCTGAGGAGTTCTTGGAGCTGAATATTGTCTTGTTATTCCCTTTTTAGCAAAAAAGTCATTTAGAAATGCATTCTTGAATTCAGTTCCGTTGTTTGACCTTATTGCTCTTACTGGATGTTTTGAATCTAGCTCTATCAACTTGATGTGATCAATCACCAATTGTGGAGTCTCATCTTTGGAATTTAGGAACAGGACCCAATTGTACTTTGAGTAGTCATCAACAATCACGAGAGCATACATTTTCTTTGACAGAGACATCATATTAACTGGACCAAAAAGATCCATGTGTAGTAGTTGCATAGGTTCAGTTCTTGATGATGTGTCAGTGCTCCTATAAGTTACTGTTTTCAACTTCCCTTTTTGACAGGCATCACAGAGTCCTTCCTGAGTGAATTCCATAGAAGGCAAACCTCTC
The DNA here is from genome assembly GCA_036435485.1 of Saposhnikovia divaricata. Taxonomy (NCBI): domain Eukaryota; kingdom Viridiplantae; phylum Streptophyta; class Magnoliopsida; order Apiales; family Apiaceae; genus Saposhnikovia; species Saposhnikovia divaricata. The sequence continues at coordinate 68,735,941 of CM071598.1, forward strand.
ACCAATTCTCTTTTAAGTAGAGAGTTCATTGTTTTGAAATTAAGGTGAGAAAGTTTCTTGTGCCATAGCCAACTGTCATCTGTAGATGCTTTTGAATAGAAACACGTGATTTCTTCAGTGCTTCCAGAGTTCATGTTGGCTACATACAGATTTCCAGTGCAGGCTGTTCATGTCTCTTGTGTGAGATCAGACAATTCTTCTTGTTAAAGAAAGCTTCATATCCCTTGTCACAGAATTGACTGATACTTAGCAGATTATGTTCAAGTCCTTTCACAAATGACACTTCATCAATGATAACATTTCCAGCTTCCACACCCTGCAATGACAAATTGGTTAAACTTTCTTCGGAACCCAAAATTTGATTGGGTCCAGAGTACTTGAAGAATTGGCCTTTATCAGGCAAAACAACATTCTTGATTTTTACAACAACATCTTCAACAGAGACTGGACACTTAACCCTGTATACTGCTTTACTATTCTTTGGTTTCAGCTTGGGTATCCATGTCTTCACCATAACCTTGGGAGGACTTGAGATCCTTGACCTAGGATTAGATGGTGTGACAGTCCTGGATCTAACATGCTTCCTACTATTCATATATTGCCTTGGAGCACTCATACTACTAGTTGCATGCATACCATAAAAATATGCAGACATAACATTAAAAGCACATTGCATACAATTCAATATGCCACATGGTTTATGAGATGAGTTATTCAAGGGTATGGCAGGCATGTTAGATATGTTATTGCTCATATTCTTACAACTTGATCCAGTCTTCAAAGAACTAGTTGAATTAAAACCTTGACTGGCACCTTAGGTTTATCTTGTTTAGAACAGACATTTGCAATTGCAATGTCCTCAGTTCTCAATTCTTCATGCATAATTAAAGAAGTGGTATCTAAAGGTTCTGCAATAGACTTCTTAAAGAGAGGGTCTTTAACATCTTTAAGCACATGTGGTATACCCTTTTCTTTAGCACTAACAAGGTTAGGGGTATTTATGCCTAATAATCCAATAGCCTCATTGTAGCCAAACCTTATTCCTACGATTCGATCTATAGCTTGTTTATTGAAAAACTCTTTAGATGTTTTACAAGAATTAAATTAAGCTCTAACCTTGGTTTCAAGTTCATTGATCTACACTTATGTACATTTAGCAGTTCTAATACTTGATTTTCAAGCTCAGTGTTTTACAGATTTATTCTAGCATTTTCACTCCTTGTACATTCCAAAGTACTACCAAGATGACGTATTATTTCAGCATCAGTAAATTTTACTTGTGAGGTAGAACAATTGGAAGCACTGGAATTGTCAGAATTTGCCATCAACGCAAGATTACCAACTTCTTTATCTTCACTGTCTGTGTCATCCCAACTTTTACCAGCAGCCACATAGGCTTTACTAGCCTTTTTCTTTTCAGAGGCATAATCTTTCCTTTGACTCTGTTTGGGTCTTTGACATTCAGTGGCAAAATGTCCAAGTTCATTACAGTTGAAGCACCTAACCTTGCTTCTATCAATAGTTCCAGTTTTATAACCAGTCTTGCTACCAGAGGATGAAGAACCTCCTTTCTGGAATCTATTGCTGTTAGATTGAAATCTGAACTCGGGATTCCTTTTGAATCTAAAGTTACTGAACTGTCTCACCATCACAACCATGGATTCATCCTCTAACTGATCCAGTTCTTCTAAGGAATAAAACTCTCCACCATCCTGAGTAGCAGGTGTCTGACCAACTTCAACTTCAAGCTATTCCTTGTCAGTGCTGTAAGGTCGAACAACCTTAGCTTCCATTTCCCGTGGGGTCTCAACAACTAAAGCTGTAGATGTGTTTGCAACTTTACCTTTACCATAAATCTCTTTCTGTTGAGCTTGCTCCAGTTCCTAGGTTTTTAAAACACCGAAGAGTCTTTCGAGAGTGGTTGCACTCATGTCTCTGGATTCTCTAATGGCAGTGATCCTGTGTTCTAGGTGAATAGGCATAGTCAGTAAGAACTTTTGATTAATCTACTTCTGTGTATAGTACTTGCCATGGATTTTCAAGTTGTTGATCAATTTATTATACCTTTCAAACACTTCTTGAATGCCTTCATTTGGGCCAGATCTAAAGTGTTCATATTCAGAGGTTAGGATTTCGAGTTTGTTCTCCCTGACTTCATCCGTTTCTTCATTGATGGTTTCAATAGTTTCCCACATGTGTTTAGCAGTTTTACAATTCATCACATGGCTATACATCAAAGCGTCCATGGAATCTATTAGGATGAGTCTCAAATTTTTATCCAATCCAGCATCCTCTTTTTCATCAGGAGTAAAGGAAGCAGGGTCCTTTTCATAGGCTCTACCAGGAGTTACAACTTTTCCTTCAACAACAACTTCTGTTTCATAGACCATAGGAATTTTAGGTCCTTTTTTCAAAACACCCAAAAATTTTGGGATTTGTAACATCTAGAAACAACTCCATCTTATTCTTCCACATATCATAATTATCTTTGTCAAAGATAGGTATCTTCACAATTGCTTTTGAAGTCATGATGAATTTTTAAGTGAGTTAAAAATTCGACCTTGATTTTTAATTGAATAAAGATAGGATCTTGATTTGTATATCAATCAAACAGCTCGGATACTAATTGTTAGGTCCGTTAAGATTGTAGAAGGGGGGGTTGAATACAATCTTATACTTTTTGTTGAAATTTATCTGTTAAATAAAATTTAGTTTAGACAAATTTGTGTGGAATCAATTGAAACAAAATTCAAGTTAAATATAAGGATATATTAAACTTGACGGTTGTTAAAAATTCAGTACAGAGTATTATCATGTTAATAAAAACTAATTAGAAAATTCGACATGAAATTTTCTAATTTAGTTAATAAAAATCGAGATAAGAACTAGGAAACTTAATTCTAGTAGCAAGAGAGTCACAAACGATTAAGTTCAAATGGATACAATCTTTTAAACAAAGAACTCAAGAATTTATGGCAAATTAATTCTCCTTGGTTGAGCTTTAAAGATGAGAGAGAGATGTGATATTTGCTTCTGTCTTTTAAGTCTGTGTCTCGTATATCTGTCTGTGGTCTTGTGCTTCCTTTTATAGTCAATCAACACAAACACCTACTGCCTCCTTTTTAACAACTTTTAACCCTGGGAAATAGTATAACTTGTCCAGAAATAATGTAACACCCCCAGATCCGGGGTCCGGGATCCGGTGGTTACGGTTTCCAATTCTGTTCACAACAATTGAACTTTCCTTAACATAAAATAAATTACGTCTCTATAACCCAACACAACAATATAAAACACACCCGTTATAGTCCCAGAGATGAAATCAGAGTAACAATCAAATTTTTATTAATCACATTATGAGTTCTTACAATCCAAAAGGATTTCAATATAAATACATACTCTTTGCCATCCATTTACATAAGTCATACTATACCATATTCTTGGTACTGAAAGAATAAATATACCCTACCAATAGCTTCTTCTTCAGCTCTGGTAGTCTCATCGTCCTCGCCCGCGTCGAGTGCGCCTTGTGCGAGTCATCTGAACTAGCTGTTGTTGTGATATAATAATAAAGCAAGGGTGAGCAATAGCCCACCAACAATAATATATAACTGAACGATAATGTATAACAGTTCAAAAGTATCTTTCAAACCATATGCCATGCATTTACGGAAATGATGCCAGTATAATATGAACGATGAAGTTACAAGGTAACTTAAAGTATTTGTTTGTAGAAATATCTGCTACATCAAAGTAAGCGAGATACTCTTATTGTTTATTAAGAAGAGGAGTTTGCAAGAAAAGGTTGCAATTCCAGTTATGACCCTTTTCCAACTCTGCCAACAGTAATCATGTTGCAGGAAATAAATAAATTTGGATGATGAACCAATGATGGAGTATTCACCGCGCCCGCTGTTCCAATCTTGATGATCAGTCGAGATCGTACAGCTCAATTTAGATTTACTACCGGTAGAAGGAAGAACTGACGGCTTTACTTGTCTACCGCCTTACTAGCTCTCCCCGGCCAACGGTTGGGCCAGAGGGGATGGACCGGCGCTACTCGGCCTCTTACACGACTCCTAGTTCAAATAGAATTCATGATTCTGAATGTAACGTTCGTCCCCCTTTCCCCAAGTATAATACTTGTTGATAAGACTCCACAAAGTAGTCGTATCTAGTTGGAAAGGAAAATTTACCAATAACTCCCAAGCTATTACTTGGTAACGGATATCAACTTGTTCCAGTATTCTTACCCCTCGAAAGATGAGAAGGTAAGCAACGACTTAATAAGTCAACAGCACCCGAGTTGCGAGTGAAGGGAATACTTTATGACCGGGAAGTCGACAAGATAAATAACATTTTCCAAGTAAGGTTCCCTTATTATTAAGGAGATAGACTCAAAGAAGAATGATGTCTGAGAACCTTTCTTGATATAAGATTAATAATAATATGACTCCGAGATATTTTCTGTAATAATCGAAGAAGATAAACCTTATCGAGATTATTCTAAGTATGGAATAAATATTCAGAGAATATTTATTGAGTTAAAATATTTAAAGAATATTTGGGAATATGAAAGAATATCTTTAATCAGAGTATTTCTCAAAATAATCCCTGAAGAAATATCAGGAGAATATTTACTGAATAAATAAATATTTAAATGAATATTCAAAACAATATTCATTGATTAATAAGACCTGAAAAGAATATTTAAGGTAATATTCATAATTAATTAGGAATTTAAATGAATATTCAAAAGTAATATTCATTTAATGAATAATATCCTAAATGAATATCAAGTAATATTCATTTAGTAATCCAAGCCTTCAGGAATATTCGAGATAATATTCGATAATTAAATCAAGCTTCAGATGAATATTAAAATAATATTCATCAAGTATTTAATATCTTAAATGAATATTCAAAAGTAATATTTATTTAATAAAATAATATTCTAAAGGAATATCCAAATAATATTTATTTAATAGTCTCATCTTTAGAAGAATATTCGAAATAATAGTCGATAATCAATTCGACTCTGAATGAATATTGAGAAATGTTATTCGATGAATAGTTACGTTCAAATAATTATTTGAAGTAAGGATCGTTAAAATAATTAGTCTCGAACGAATATTCAAATAATATTCGTATATCAACAATGGCATGCATGCAATGGCATATGTATATCAGCAATCATATATATATATTTATTCAATCACAACAACAGCCTAAAAGAAGGGAATTGAAACTTGCCTGGTAGTCGAGTACGATAAGGGGTAGTGATAGCGGGTCCCGGGTCAGCTTGGTGATCTATAAATAGCCAAGGCATTCGGGATTAATCACTTCACATCTTAAAAGTTAAGTTATACTTAAATCGAAACACGTTCTCGAGTTATCTCGTTATACCCCTTTAGTGGATTCCTTTATATCATTGATCCAACCTAACATTCGTTCGTTAATACGACATGTCACTGTACTTATACTTGGGACATACTTAAGTCATACAAGTTCTAAGGTTGATCATTACGAACCAATATTATACTCCGAGTTTTTATCGCCCGTTTTCTAAGTGTTTTACCGAAGTTATAATAGAGTCGTCTTTTAGGGGTTCGTTCGCGTTTAACCTCGACTCGCATATTTTTAATAAATCGAAAAACGATCCTTTTGACATACAGTTTTCTTTCACACCTTCCTTTTTACCTCTAGTATTTATTTACCAAGATTCGTCATGACTTTACATATTTTACGAGGGTTCAATTTCAGTTACGAATTCTCGGTTACGGTTTCGATATACTTTTAGTAAACCGGCCGTAACTCCTAAACCGTAAGTCCGTTTCACGTGATCTTTATATCAAAACGAAGCTTATAACATAAGCTATCCTAACATGGCAGAAACGTTTCTGGACAGTAGGGTCTTGATGTGAAAAATGGCATACAAAACATGATATTGTAAAATCGGGCATTATAACGGCTATGTTTACGCGTTTTCCAAAGTTTTTACACTTTATCTCGATCTAACAAAGATCAATCCAACCACACAAATGCATGATAATCATTATGACTAGTCTATCAACAACTCATCTCAACCATCTCATGGATCACAATCCAACCAACAACCATAATCAACTAATAACATAGATCTAAGCATAACATAGCATACTAACACTAAATCATCCATAAAACTCATAAAATCTCAAAATGGTACCAAGGGTTTTTGGAGCTTGTTACCTTCCTTAGAGAGTGATATATCCTTGTCAAGCCTTGATATATCCTTATGTGACCTTAAGCTAGCTAGATCAATCAAAAGAAACATAAAAAATCAAAGGTTAGTTCATAAGAACACTATTCACCCTCATCTTTGTTGATTTTTTTGAAAATGGAAACAAAGGAATTTGGGCTTGAAATTTCTAGGAGATTAGTTTTATGAAATATAGGACTCACCATAAATATTACAAGATCAAATGATGGTTGGAAGTGGGATTTCCCCCTTGGAATTAAGGAAAAATTCGAATGGAAGTAAAAGAGAGAGAGTAGTGTTTTGCTTGGTTTGTTTTGTTCAATTATGCATCAAGTGGATGAGCCTTGGATAATATCTCATCTCTTTTTACTTTAATAAAGTGATGATGCACTAGATGATGTATTTTTGCAAGACAAGTGTTGTGTTTTGTATGGTTATAAGCTAACTAAATGGCTTGCTTTCTAAGTACTAGTTTCCTTGCTAAGTATGCTAGTTGCATGAGTCATCACTTGGTTTGCTAGATATTTTCCACCACTACATGCATGTATCTTGATTCCCTGCTTGTTTCTTTGTCCGTTTATTGCTCAATTCATTGATCGTTCGGACGAATAACTAAGTAGTTTCACCTCTAGGGTTTACCGGGAAATTTCTCGATATTCATAATACCTTCCCCAATCCTTAATATAATCCTCGTGATGACCATGTAGGATATTTAATCTCGATACGAACTTAATCCGTAATCTAGGATTCGTTCGCTTTATTGATTAATCTCGTTATAACGTTTTAGCGGTTTCTAGAACGCTTGTTTCACTGCATCAGTGGTTTCCCACCTTCATTCTTAAATCAAATATAATAATATCCCAAAATATCAAATCCTCAAAGTTAATATCTCAATTCTTGGATTATAATAATATTTAATCCACTGTCCGGTCAAATATTATACCGAAAAAGAATTTGGAATTTCTGAATTCCGATCGTCTCTGCATTCACTTATTTCCTCCGCGTATTACTAATATGACTTCGAAACATCCATATCACGTCCCGTACATAGGGTGGCGTGAAAAGTTTTCCAACTTACAAAATCACTATTCATCAACCAAATTACTATGCACGTACAGGAAACACTATGCACGTACGGGAAACACTATGCACGTACGGGAAATACTATGCACGTATGGGAAACACTATGCACGTACAGGAAACACTATGCACGTACGGGAAACACTATGCACATACGGGAAATACTATGCACGTACTCATTTCCGTTCAAGGATCCATTAGCTCCTTCCTGGATGGTAGATTATTCTTATCTAGGTCCTCAACCATCGAATTACTCTATTCTGACAATATACCAATGCATCAGGATCATTGTCCAAAGCAATATCCATTCATTACAATCATTGTTCTTTGAAACCACCATTCATTAGAGCTGGTGGCCTTGTTGTCGGAATCATTGTTCTTCATTTTATCATTACTTAATAAAAAGTTTTAATTATATCCAAAATTTGGGGTTCTTACAGTCTCCCCTCCTTAAAAGGATTCCGTCCCGGAATCAGGTAGGAAGCAAAGAGTCATTTGCCTGTCGTCCCCTTTTTAGCTTCCCGGTCAATTCTTAGTCGTTCTACCGTTCCTCAGCACATCTTCTAGTGCTACAATCCATACTATATCCTTTTTCCATCAACGTTGCTACTTTTCGTACAACTCACTATCCGGGTTATTCTCTTACTCAGTCTTATCCTTATTGATACCTGCAGTAACATTGGTATCACTATCACCCTACGAATTCGGAGGTAACCTCGCTCGTACTGTGCATTTCGTGATTGCTTTAATCTTCGCAATCTCGATCAATATAGAGAAGTGGAAAGATTTATTGAGAGATCACTATGATCAAGTGAACATTTGTTATATTGCATAGCTAGTACAGAAGGGGGCCAGCCTTTAGTACTTGACAAGCAATTAAACAAGTTAGGGTATTCCACTTAGACTTCTATCACATAGACAGATAGTCACGTAGCAGTACCTCCCCTCCTTAAAGGGTTGTTCTTCTCAATTCATAAAGAAGATGAATAAGAGAGAAGAAAAGAAAAGAGTTCTAAAGGATTATAGAAGGTTTTCATGACTGTAAAATATCATACTCAGAATTTACCTCTGGACTATAGAGGTTCATCAAAGAAGAGATTAATCATAATTATATCCAATACCATTTGATCGCAATCTCATGTGTCAACACATCTTGCTGCTTTGTCCATTATTCTATGGACAAATACTCTTGTTCAATCTTAGCGATACTCACATTCGGGAAATCCTTCAACCTTTCAGGTTAAATCTTAGATTTCTCACTTGACATCATTATTACTGACATCCCATATCATGTTACTAGCTTTTTCATAACTATAATATTGACACTATCTGGTTGTCATCCTGAGAATTCATTAGAAAACCCATTCATAACATTCCTTGCTTCTCATTCCATAGTTGCTTTCCCAGTCTTTTCTTTATCAATCACATCCTTCTTATTATTTGATTCTTATTTACTTCGGTTATTTACTTTCACCTTCATCTCTTTATTGAGACATCTTTTGCACTTGGCACCTCCTTATTGGTATCCCGTCACATTTACTCCGTAATCATCACATTATTCCAATTTAAACCTCCGAACTAAGTCTGGCCGATTTCTTTAACTTAGATCCAATATAATCTTTTTTCTGCCGAACTTGTTTCTCATTACTTGTTCTTTTCTACCCGTGGTTTTCCACAGGTTGTCTTTCGTTAGTCAGACCAGGTCGTATATCTACCTGCTCGTGCTCTTATCATCTATCGAGCATCTGCCTTTTACTGGCGTAGCCTTGCCACATGAAACACGTTACGATCATGCTATAAGTTTTGGGGGTAGAGCTGGCTCGAATGCCACCTTCCGAACACTTTTAAACTCTCAGATGGCCCAATAAGTCTCGGGCTCAACTGCCCTTCCCTCCAAGTCTCATTAATTCTTTCTACGGAAATACATTTAGCATCATGAATCATCAACCTCATATTCTCTATCTTGTTTGCGCAGAAATACCCTAATACAAACTTGCTTGTCATTCATCAACATGCCATTTAGCTTATCAATAGTAGCACTTTCTTTATCTTTATGTTGTTATCTACTTTCTTAGAAGAATCACCGTCGCTTGTTGTTTACGTGGCGCGTTAATAGCTAACCATACGGGTTTCAATCCTTTAGGGAGACAAAGTAATCACTATTCCTTATCCATAAGGAACACTTCTTGAACTTGATGTAGATATTACATGAAGTAGATAAAATTGCAGAAGAGTTTCAAGCATCGCAGCTAGGTCCGGTTGATGAAACTATCACTCATGCATCTACCATAAAATACTAGAAACTTAATGGTTTACTTCGTCAATATTGTATCATGGTCCTGGTTTGCCTCAAAACGGGACCTTCTAAGGTGTGTAGTTTGCTTAAGACAATATCGGGAATCGAATCTTTACTTAAACTATTATTACCTTCGATTCTTGCACAATCATCAAAAGGAATGTAACTTCCTCCACTCCAATATGACCTTCAAGGTCTTTCCAAACATCATTTTGTTTCTTCGGTATGAACATTTATAATTATTCCTTTATACTTAAACTGTCGGCCACCTCATTGGCCTTTCCTGATAATAATAATTTCTGGTAATCCTTGTTCTCTGGATATATTCCAATTCAAACATTTCTACCTCATTCCCATCATTGTTGGGTGAAAGCATTCTCCCTTAAGCTCTGCTGATGGAGAAAAATATATTTATCAGTCTTTCTCCATAAGTCATTGCTTCCACCTACCCGTGGGAACTTTATCACGTTTATTCCCAATCCTACTTAGGATACTACTTTTCTTAGTTCTTTCCTTATCTTAGGATAATCTCAACCTTTATAAGTTCAATCCATACTTCCTCAGGGTTTCATACATGCCTCATCTGGCATTATTGTTACTATGTCATACATTCCTTACCAAACTTCCATTTTGAAGTTCGGAATATTACCTTTTTCCTTGTAAGGTTTCATAGGTCATCCTCATCCTTCCTCATGTATTTTCTGGGTACAGGGTATATCAAAATGTCATTGATCAATACTCTAAAAATTCTATCCATGTTCTTTCCAGAACTCTTTTTAATAATCCTTACCGGTCATTGTTGCCTTAGCAAGTCCAACTCATATCATCTGAAGTCATAATGTCGTTATTAGGGTTAATGCCACCCCTTGTGCATTCCCTAGGGTTTGTCTTAATTTATGGATATCCTATCCTTAATTCAACTGCCAAAGAATTCTTGCATCTTATAATTGGCAATCAGATCATGTATCCTTAATAAAGGTCTCTTTTCAATCATTCTCATTTGATAATCGATCGGTGGCTTAATGCCATCCTCTTCTTTCAGATAGTTGTCAGCCTATTTGGCCTTCCAAAAAGGCAACGTATGCCTATCTCCTCTCTTACAGAACTTGGTAATGGCAGCAAGGATGTTTTGGAAGATATTGGTCGAGTACAACGTGAATCTCTTAGTACTTATCGTTCTTCTCAAATGTACTTGCCTTAGACAAAATTTCTACAGCATACTGATCCATCTCTGACCATTTCTATACTCTCTTCATAAACCTTCGTTGTTTACTTCCCTTAGTCGTAATATGTTCAGGGTATTCATGATACCCTAACATCATACATCTCAAGTCACTATACTTCCATTTTACTCGTAATCTTGGACAACCATATACACATATGTCACTTTAGTACGGGTTACCCCATCCCAAAAAGGTCTAGTAAATTCCCCATCAAAACATGGGTTGCAAAGGGTTTAGTAGAAGACTCCTACAATCTCATTAATATTTCCTTTATATCAGAAGCCCTTGCAGTCGGTGCTTACTTAGAAGCAACCCTGCTTTGTCTTTTCATTGCTGGTCTAGTCACTTTATAGTCCGTTGTGACTTGGCCTCAACTGGCCACACTAAAATAAAAATATATGATTTTAGGGGTTGGCTAATAGCATTACTTTTCTAGCAATTGCCGGCATAGTGCCTTCTTCTTTGATACCTTTCTACCTTTCCAAAACTTTACTCCATATAAGTCTTAATCGACTACTCGGCGCCCTCTCCGGTCGCCTTTCCTCTATTTTTATCTTTTCAACTATTCTTATCAATCCCGCATGCCACGCAAGCTTACCATTCCTGGCATAACAGCCTTTTCACTTAAGTCAATCCCGGAGTTTCTCCGTCCGGCTAATTTCTTACTTACATTTCCTGTTTTCGTTCAATCTCACTTCATCATTTTATCACTACCGTCGATTGTAATGCTCAGGGTCCGTTTACTAACCCATTTTACAGCATCCTTACCCAAATCACAGGGTTCGCTCCAGTTTTTACTCTCTTCCATGACATTCTCTGATAATCAGAAAGACAAGGTTTGCCAAAATTCACCGAATTCCTTTCCAGACTCAGGGAAATTTTGATCAATCTACCCACCTACTGGTAACATTAAGGAGACCAGTTTCGAAACCTGAAGAATAGTTCTTTGAACCTCCAAGCAGGTGGAATCATAAGCAGACATAGTTAACGAAATAATCATCATCAGATTGGAAGTTTACCCACTGGAAAGGAATCAATTATATCCATCCCTTAGAAGGGAATCAATAGTTTCAAACTGAAACCCGTCACAACGTCCTGATACCTATACGTCCTGATATTCAATACTACCAAATGTCGGTCTACCTAACCCTTTATGCGAAGCGTCGTTGGAAGCACAAAGTCTCCTTTTTCCATTAAGCAATGCCAGCTCTTGGTCATTACCAATTTCACCTTTTAGCTCCAGGAAGATTTTCTCACATTTTTCTCTTTAACTGCTGATCGTATTACTTGATCTATTATAATTCCGCATCGGAATAATCTTAAGGTAACTACTATAATTCATTGAAAGAAAGAATTTAATATTCCTCTGTATTACATGCATCTAACATTTCTGGTTCATCATTTAACTGAGTTGAATTAACTCTATACTCAGTCTCTGGCAGTAGTCTCATTACGAGTTCATCTTGACTCACTGGTCTTATCTTCCGGTAGGTTCTGAGATCATGTCTTGCTTGCTACTTCCTTATATAATTTTACCCAATCATGCTATCACTTCCCAATGTCTTTACTTTCTAAATGATTCATTCATAAAATGAACATTTTCCTTAATAAAACCACCTTATTAACCTTAATTTGGTTCCATAATTTACAACCTACGACACCTGCCTTCTCATGGCAAATTATTACTGACAATATTCATACTGATTCATTTATCAAATGATATGGCACTTACTGCCTCATTCTCCACTATTCCTAGGGACTCTGCTCCTCGCCCTAAATCGATGTCTTTGATAATCATACATCCCTCTAGCTCTTTCTTTGTTAAGATGAAAATCTCTAAGGATTCTAATCTATTTCCGTATAAGATCTCAAGTAATTCTTCCAATCCTTCTTTCTTGCTGGTACTACATCTGGTAGTCCGGCTATGAATTCAACATGCATCTTCAGATCTCTTAATAATATCTCGGTTCTTTATACTCACTTTTCTGAGCACCATATCTTAATCATCACAGTCATTCTGGCTGCGACCCTCATTACCCATGGGTAAGCTCCTTATCCTAACAGGATTTTCCTTATCTGCTGGAACCTCTTCCGGGTCTCCAGTAGGGTACTCCATCGAATTACCCGCTGATCTTCAGCATATAAAGCATCATCGTGCTGTTGCTCGTATGCCTCAAGGTCAGTCGCCTTACTCGTCGATACGATATCGAGCTAAGTTACTATCATTATACTTACGAGTTCCCATAAGGGTTTTATATGTCATCACTACATTAAGTAGTCCGACTATGAACTTGGCAAGAGTTCTTATTATCTTATTGAATTTATTGTTTTAACGTCACCTCATCTCTGGGGTTTATAACGTACGCTCTGATACCACTTCTGTAACACCCCGAGATCCGGGGTCCGGGATCCGGTGGTTACGGTTTCCAATTCTGTTCACAACAATTGAACTTTCCTTAACATAAAATAAATTACGTCTCTATAACCCAACACAACAATATAAAACACACCCGTTATAGTCCTAGAGATGAAATCAGAGTAACAATCAAATTTTTATTAATCACATTATGAGTTCTTACAATCCAAAAGGATTTCAATATAAATACATACTCTTTGCCATCCATTTACATAAGTCATACTATACCATATTCTTGGTACTGAAAGAATAAATATACCCTACCAATAGCTTCTTCTTCAGCTCTGGTAGTCTCATCGTCCTCGCCCGCGTCGAGTGCGCCTTGTGCGAGTCATCTGAACTAGCTGTTGTTGTGATATAATAATAAAGCAAGGGTGAGCAATAGCCCACCAACAATAATATATAACTGAACGATAATGTATAACAGTTCAAAAGTATCTTTCAAACCATATGCCATGCATTTACGGAAATGATGCCAGTATAATATGAACGATGAAGTTACAAGGTAACTTAAAGTATTTGTTTGTAGAAATAGCTGCTACATCAAAGTAAGCGAGATACTCTTATTGTTTATTAAGAAGAGGAGTTTGCAAGAAAAGGTTGCAATTCCAGTTATGACCCTTTTCCAACTCTGCCAACAGTAATCATGTTGCAGGAAATAAATAAATTTGGATGATGAACCAATGATGGAGTATTCACCGCGCCCGCTGTTCCAATCTTGATGATCAGTCGAGATCGTACAGCTCAATTTAGATTTACTACCGGTAGAAGGAAGAACTGACGGCTTTACTTGTCTACCGCCTTACTAGCTCTCCCCAGCCAACGGTTGGGCCAGAGGGGATGGACCGGCGCTACTCGGCCTCTTACACGACTCCTAGTTCAAATAGAATTCATGATTCTGAATGTAACGTTCGTCCCCCTTTCCCCAAGTATAATACTTGTTGATAAGACTCCACAAAGTAGTCGTATCTAGTTGGAAAGGAAAATTTACCAATAACTCCCAAGCTATTACTTGGTAACGGATATCAACTTGTTCCAGTAATCTTACCCCTCGAACGATGAGAAGGTAAGCAACGACTTAATAAGTCAACAGCACCCGAGTTGCGAGTGAAGGGAATACTTTATGACCGGGAAGTCGACAAGATAAATAACATTTTCCAAGTAAGGTTCCCTTATTATTAAGGAGATAGACTCAAAGAAGAATGATGTCTGAGAACCTTTCTTGATATAAGATTAATAATAATATGACTCCGAGATATTTTCTGTAATAATCGAAGAAGATAAACCTTATCGAGATTATTCTAAGTATGGAATAAATATTCAGAGAATATTTATTGAGTTAAAATATTTAAAGAATATTTGGGAATATGAAAGAATATCTTTAATCAGAGTATTTCTCAAAATAATCCCTGAAGAAATATCAGGAGAATATTTACTGAATAAATAAATATTTAAATGAATATTCAAAACAATATTCATTGATTAATAAGACATGAAAAGAATATTTAAGGTAATATTCATAATTAATTAGGAATTTAAATGAATATTCAAAAGTAATATTCATTTAATGAATAATATCCTAAATGAATATCAAGTAATATTCATTTAGTAATCCAAGCCTTCAGGAATATTCGAGATAATATTCGATAATTAAATCAAGCTTCAGATGAATATTAAAATAATATTCATCAAGTATTTAATATCTTAAATGAATATTCAAAAGTAATATTTATTTAATAAAATAATATTCTAAAGGAATATCCAAATAATATTTATTTAATAGTCTCATCTTTAGAAGAATATTCGAAATAATAGTCGATAATCAATTCGACTCTGAATGAATATTGAGAAATGTTATTCGATGAATAGTTACGTTCAAATAATTATTTGAAGTAAGGATCGTTAAAATAATTAGTCTCGAACGAATATTCAAATAATATTCGTCGCCCAAATAATAGAAAATATTTACTTAAATATTTTCCTCCGAGGTAATCTCGATATATCAAGGAATATTGACTCCCGGTCTATATTTGATTAATGAGAGGTATACGCCCTTCTATGAGGGTCTTACAATAACCGGCTTATAACTGATATATAACTATCTAGCTTATAAGCCAACAATAACATTCAGGGAACAAGTATATCAATTCAACTTGAAAGTAGGCATGCATGCAATGGCATATGTATATCAGCAATCATATATATATATTTATTCAATCACAACAACAGCCTAAAAGAAGGGAATTGAAACTTGCCTGGTAGTCGAGTACGATAAGGGGTAGTGGTAGCGGGTCCCGGGTCAGCTTGGTGATCTATAAATAGCCAAGGCATTCGGGATTAATCACTTCACATCTTAAAAGTTAAGTTATACTTAAATCGAAACACGTTCTCGAGTTATCTCGTTATACCCCTTTTAGTGGATTCCTTTATATCATTGATCCAACCTAACATTCGTTCGTTAATACGACATGTCACTGTACTTATACTTGGGACATACTTAAGTCATACAAGTTCTAAGGTTGATCATTACGAACCAATATTATACTCCGAGTTTTTATCGCCCGTTTTCTAAGTGTTTTACCGAAGTTATAATAGAGTCATCTTTTAGGGGTTCGTTCGCGTTTAACCTCGACTCGCATATTTTTAATAAATCGAAAAACGATCCTTTTGACATACGGTTTTCTTTCACACCTTCCTTTTTACCTCTAGTATTTATTTACCAAGATTCGTCATGACTTTACATATTTTACGAGGGTTCAATTTCGGTTACGAATTCTCGGTTACGGTTTCGATATACTTTTAGTAAACCGGCCGTAACTCCTAAACCGTAAGTCCGTTTCACGTGATCTTTATATCAAAACGAAGCTTATAACATAAGCTATCCTAACATGGCAGAAAAGTTTCTGGACAGTAGGGTCTTGATGTGAAAAATGGCATACAAAACATGATATTGTAAAATCGGGCATTATAACGGCTATGTTTACGCGTTTTCCAAAGTTTTTACACTTTATCTCGATCTAACAAAGATCAATCCAACCACACAAATGCATGATAATCATCATGACTAGTCTATCAACAACTCATCTCAACCATCTCATGGATCACAATCCAACCAACAACCATAATCAACTAATAACATAGATCTAAGCATAACATAGCATACTAACACTAAATCATCCATAAAACTCATAAAATCTCAAAATGGTACCAAGGGTTTTTGGAGCTTGTTACCTTCCTTAGAGAGTGATATATCCTTGTCAAGCCTTGATATATCCTTATGTGACCTTAAGCTAGCTAGATCAATCAAAAGAAACATAAAAAATCAAAGGTTAGTTCATAAGAACACTATTCACCCTCATCTTTGTTGATTTTTTTGAAAATGGAAACAAAGGAATTTGGGCTTGAAATTTCTAGGAGATTAGTTTTATGAAATATAGGACTCACCATAAATATTACAAGATCAAATGATGGTTGGAAGTGGGATTTCCCCCTTGGAATTAAGGAAAAATTCGAATGGAAGTAAAAGAGAGAGAGTAGTGTTTTGCTTGGTTTGTTTTGTTCAATTATGCATCAAGTGGATGAGCCTTGGATAATATCTCATCTCTTTTTACTTTAATAAAGTGATGATGCACTAGATGATGTATTTTTGCAAGACAAGTGTTGTGTTTTGTATGGTTATAAGCTAACTAAATGGTTTGCTTTCTAAGTACTAGTTTCCTTGCTAAGTATGCTAGTTGCATGAGTCATCACTTGGTTTGCTAGATATTTTCCACCACTACATGCATGTATCTTGATTCCCTGCTTGTTTCTTTGTCCGTTTATTGCTCAATTCATTGATCGTTCGGACGAATAACTAAGTAGTTTCACCTCTAGGGTTTACCGGGAAATTTCTCGATATTCATAATACCTTCCCCAATCCTTAATATAATCCTCGTGATGACCATGTAGGATATTTAATCTCGATACGAACTTAATCCGTAATCTAGGATTCGTTCGCTTTATTGATTAATCTCGTTATAACGTTTTAGCGGTTTCTAGAACGCTTGTTTCACTGCATCAGTGGTTTCCCACCTTCATTCTTAAATCAAATATAATAATATCCCAAAATATCAAATCCTCAAAGTTAATATCTCAATTCTTGGATTATAATAATATTTAATCCACTGTCCGGTCAAATATTATACCGAAAAAGAATTTGGAATTTCTGAATTCCGATCGTCTCTGCATTCACTTATTTCCTCCGCGTATTACTAATATGACTTCGAAACATCCATATCACGTCCCGTACATAGGGTGGCGTGAAAAGTTTTCCAACTTACAAAATCACTATTCATCAACCAAATTACTATGCACGTACAGGAAACACTATGCACGTACGGGAAACACTATGCACGTACGGGAAATACTATGCACGTATGGGAAACACTATGCACGTACAGGAAACACTATGCACGTACGGGAAACACTATGCACGTACGGGAAATACTATGCACGTACTCATTTCCGTTCAAGGATCCATTAGCTCCTTCCTGGATGGTAGATTATTCTTATCTAGGTCCTCAACCATCGAATTACTCTATTCTGACAATATACCAATGCATCAGGATCATTGTCCAAAGCAATATCCATTCATTACAATCATTGTTCTTTGAAACCACCATTCATTAGAGCTGGTGGCCTTGTTGTCGGAATCATTGTTCTTCATTTTATCATTACTTAATAAAAAGTTTTAATTATATCCAAAATTTGGGGTTCTTACAAATAACAAACTCATTCCCTTGTAATAGTATGGAATATGAGTAATAGTATGCACAAACTGTCGGTGATAGTATACACAAACCTCAGGGAAACTATTGGTGATAGTATGGCTGAATCCCTCGGTGATAGTATAACTGGAATGGATGGAAATAGTATAGCTTGAATATTTCGGTAATAGTATAGCATACTATTACTAGACAGTAATAGTATCTATATAAGTGTTAGGTCCCGTAATATCATAGAAGGGGGGGTTGAATACGATGCTACCAAAAAAAATAATTCTGAGAATATATCTTTATTGATAATAAACTCGAAGGGGTGTTACAACTTCTAATCCAATGGATTAGCTTCAAAACCAGAACACTCCTAAGGATAATTTAGGCACGAGGACCTTCTACCCGACACTACCTGAAAGCGAGCTAAGCCGGCTTCCCTAACAGCTTACACAGAGAAGATATAAGAGAGAGAAGAGAGAGTTGTATGTTGAGGTGTATTTTGAAATGAAATACAACAAGCCTATTTATAGGTTTTAGAAAGTCACTATGCTATACTATTCATGTAGGCCCCACCTGCATAGTAACCACTATTCCAATAACCAAAACGCGTCTGCTGAGAATTTTTGGACGTGGGCCCCACCTGCATAGTACTATTCCACCAACCATCTGTTGAAAATATTTTGGACATGGGCCCCACCTGCATAGTAACCACTATTTGCACAGTAACTCTATTTGCACAGTACCTGCATAGTTATCGTGCATAGTAACCATGCATAGTAATTGTGCATAGTAACTTTGCATAGTATTACTATTTTTGGCTGCTTCTTTTAGGTTTCTCTCTTCTGTTTCAAATATTCTACTGAATTAATTCATCTCAGAAAATAGTTCAAGTACGAGATTAATTTAATTATTTATTATAAATAATTAATTAATTTGTTACTTAGTTAATTTTCAGAGTAAATTAATTTTTGACAATACCTTGAGATATTATGTATGTCCTTGATCGTCAATAGGCTTTGGGATTTCTTTCTGTGAATTAATGTGTTGATCCTTCTCGTATGTGCTGACACTTAGTGCACTGGTCTGGTTCACAAGTGACTACCACTGATCTTAATCTTCACACCTTCGTTACATTCCAATTGATTAGCCTGCAACAGTATCTTCAAATAATATAAATACATGGAATCTTTTGGCCCTTCAACTGAATCATCTGTACATCTTATTCTGTCACTGATGCTTGATCATGTTAATGAACTTCTTTCAGCGACTTGATCCTTGTCAGTGCCTGTTCTTCAAATTTCACGATCCCTGTATAGAGTTAATATTATTTATCTTTTATCCTAGTTGAGTTATATATGTCCTCTATTACATATTACATTACATTTTGCTTTACAATAAGCCTCCAGAAATAGTATACCAGCTCTTAGAAATAGTATCTCAGAATTTCCCTGTAATAGTATACCATATTATTACTAGGAAGTAATAGTATAGCATACTATTACTATATTAACCAAAAATCTATTTTTGTTATTAATTCAAGGATTAATTAACTTGTTTAATTAATTTATTAAATAAATTAATTCTTGTAGAATTAATTTATTAAATAAATCAACAAATAATATAGTTAATTAATAATTGTATTATTAATAAACCTTGATGACCAAATACTCCTTCTGAACCACTGTAAATAATGAGGAGCCTTCACTGAACTTTCTGATGTCGCTTGATGTACTGTCTGGTTCATAAGCGACTATCTTCAATGATTGTTCTTCATTCTTGACTTTAAGGTTGTGGTCCATATCAATATTAACTCTCTTGATAATTCTTCACACTGTCTGTACTGATACTGTCATCACAGAAATCTCTGTCACTCAAAATGAATCCATTAGCTTCAATACTACACTGAGGCTTGATCAGAAAATTGAATCTTCTTCCAGTGTAATACATCAAAACTATAGATTGTCTTTCTTCTTTCTTCTGACAAATAAAACTTTCTGAGATTCCTGTGACAGTTAAAATATTATTTACTTATTACAATTTGGTTTAAGTTGATTAGGATCCTCTAACTACAAATAGGCTGTGTCATATGCCTTTCAAGCTCCTTTGAATAGAGACGTACTTTAGGATTTTCAAGTATATTACCTTCATAAGCTCTATTAATCCACGAACCCCAGCTACCTAACTCCCCGGTAATGTCCATCAATTGTTTCTCCACCCAGGCATTCGCTGGCAAACCTCTCACTTCAACCACTAGCTTTCTCTTGATCTTGAAATCACTTTCCTCATCCCCTCTGAAATTGTTAAGCCAACAGCTAACTTTATTCTGATCCAAACTGTCTCTGTTTACTTTATTCTTAAAAATTAAAATGAATTTCCAACAAGATAATTCCTTGACAAATACATTCTATATGCCTAATTCTCCCAATACATCTTGCATAATTTCACCATTCATTGGGAACCTTGAGAAAGCAACCCAACCATTGTTGATAAGAGCCTCCATAGAGTTATTTAAGATTGCATCACAACTTCTATTACCGAATCGACCATCCAACCCAATGACTCTATTATGAACTTTAGTGACATCCTCTTTCTTGCTTCCGGAGTAACCAGGATAATTCACTAAAGGTTCTACCACATTCTTTCCTTTAGGGTCCTCTGGTTTTTGAAAAGCTCCTACTCTAGAACTTTTAACATTCTTATCTTTACTTGGCTGCAATTCATTAACTACAGCCTCTCCCTTCTGCTTACCTGCCATCTATAGATCCATCCATGCCCCCATAAAGGAAGAATTTTTTGCCGCTCGAATCAGTTTGGCTGCTTCAACTCCATCTTTAGCAATCATAAAACCTATCCTTCTATTATTTTTGTCTCTCTTCTTCGGAAGAATTATATCCTTGATTGAGCCAAAAGCTGAGAAATGAGACCAGATATCTTTGGCTCTAGCCCTTAATGGAATTTTTGCTACAAAGATTGTTCCTTCAATCACCTGCCCATTTCTTGCCTTAACTCTTTTCTTTCTATAATCTACTACTTCCCATCCATCCTTATCCTCCTTAAGCATGTTAACCTTCTTAACCTTATTGGCCTCCCCATATGAAAACGATCCCCTGAGAGGTTCCGCATACGATCTACAACGAAAATCATCTCTGTACTCTGAATCCCTTAAATTTCTTAAACTTTTGTAATGGATCTGATTCGACGCCATCTTTAGACCTTCTACATCACCTCCCATAGCTCGGAATTGAATTTTAGGATCAACCCAATCCAAGTTATTACTAACAAAGTTGATATACTCCTTTTCATTTAAAATAACTCTGCTCTGCTTGTCCTCATCTAAGAACCTAACAATAGGCCCATCCCAATTACAGATCAATAATTCTCTAAGAGCCATTTCCACAGAATTAAGATCATTTTTAATTACTTCTTTTAACACATCTTCCCTGACCACCCTCTTGATTCTGTGCAGCCTATTAACAAGATATCTCAGGATAGATCTATTTCCCTGTTCTACTGCCCGAACCGTCTCTCCATCCAACAAGGATTTTAACTGAATAGCTTGTATTCTGTTTTTTTCCCAACTACTGTTTGAAATCGAAACTACTTCCTCCTAAACCTTCTGCCGTTTACCTCCTACCTTCTCAAAGAGGGAGAACCTTCCATCTTCTACATCTGCTCCAAACTTCCTAAAATCACTTTTTCCGATTTTGAAAAACAAAATTCTTGCTAACGGCTCCTGCCTTCTTTTATATTAACATTGATAATATCCTTCAATAAATAATATGACAATATCATGAAAAATGCAATGTTTTTTACAATCAAAGTATTGCTCCCTCCCGTCCATAATATAATTCATTTATGGTTCTATTTAATATTTTTTTGAAGATTCTTTTATTGAATAGAAGTAGCTAAAAAATATTTTTAAAAAAAAGAAACGTAATAAGTAATAAATATCTGCATATGCCATTACAATCCACAAGGGGGTGGTCACGTTTGCCTTGATCTAGTCCAGCTCTTTAGAATGATAGAAATATAGAATCACAAAATAACGACGGAGCACAAACATACAGTGTACTAAAAAGAATGCAGATTTTTTCATATGAAAAGCACCTTATACAGCTAAAGGTATATCATGTTAATTTTACTGAAATCACATAAATAAAAATGCGTCAGATCAACGGTTGTTTTGCAAACACCATAACAAAAAATAGTTACAAATTGTCTCCATGTTGGTCAACAAATTACACAGAACATACCCCTCTATGCATAAACTTTAGTCCATGAAATCATTAGAGACTATACATATAACATCCAAGCCCACAACCAAATGCATACCGGACCCAACAACCCACCGCAGGTCAGTCCAAAAATGATAGCAAATTGGTACACTTTAGTCATTGACTTGTATCTATAAAGGCCCCAAACACTCTTATTCTAATCGATGTGGGATGTTACAAACACCCACTCTTACTGGGTCGACGTCCTCGTCGAGCCTACACACACTTACGGAACCCGGGCAGTGCCTCTGTACTTTCGGCCGGGCAGAGCTCTGATACCATTTATAACATCCAAGCCCACAACCGAATGCATACCGGACCCAACAACCCACCACAGGTCAATCCAAAAATTCTAGCAAATTGGTACACATTAGTCATTGACTTGTATCTATAAAGGCCCCAAACACTCTTATTCTAATCGATGTGGGATGTTACAATACATCCATTGCTTGTAATGTTTTGGTGGCGTAAGGGGTAAACCGAAAATATGAAATTCTACATACGGAAATAATGAACTGAAGTGGGTGGTGGATCCACTTGATAGCCCTAATAAGTCTTTTATCAGAGTATTGAACAAGCCTTTTGCCCCTTTTTCTTCTTTTTCTTTTGCTTGGGTTGTTGCAGCACTACCTTGATAGCCGCAACAAAAACTGCCTTCACATTCTGCAGCACGAGTCAATATACGTGTTAATACTTAATAGTTAATACTTAGAGAATCACCCTGCCACCTACTTAAGAAAGATGAATAAAGTAAATCACTAAGGACGGACCTGCTTTGTTTTTGAACTACACTCAATGTATGCGGGAGCTCCAATCAGTAGTTTCTTCAAATCCTTTCCGTAATATAATTTATAGTGTCAAAAACTATACTCTGAGACCTGAGTTAGCCCAAAAGGTAAAAACAGTATGCAAATTAGGCAATATGAAGTCCTTACTTGAGCTGAAGTGATGGGCACTGCACCAGGATGGTCTACAAAGAACTGCTTGTCATCCCTCAGATCTGCAGGCAATGATAACAGAGGTATAAGAAAACTATTCAACCTGTTTCTTGGAGAGAAGGGAATGTACAACAACACTTTAAGTTGGTCCTTAATATATTGGTCCTTGACTCCTTGTCATTTGGGAATAGATTTGTTCAGCAGACTGGCAGTTTCTCCATTTTTTAAAAAAGCTAGACTTAACCATGTCTAGTAGTCATTCCTTCCCAGCTCCTATACAATGTTCATCCAAAAAGTAAAAGATAACGGTTGGTGGAATTTCCTCCCATACAGTGTCAACTTGTCGTTCCCTCCCATACAATGTTCATTCAAGAAGTAAAAGATAGTGGTGGCTTAACAAAATGGTAAGAAAGGATGAGAGATCATACCCAACTTTGTTTCAACAAGTATTATTGGAACTCCAGGTGCATAATGCCTGAGTTCAGGAATCCACTGAAAATGGAAAAAAAAAGTAAGCAAATGTAGATCTATTAAACAGATACAAATATCTTTAAGGAAACATACAGATCAGAAATTGTCTCTGACCTTTTTAGCAACATTTTCATAGCTAGCTCTGCTAATCAAAGAAAATGCAATGAGAAATACATCTGCACCGCGATAGCTCAAAGGTCTCAATCCGTTGTAATCTTCTTGACTTGTTTTTCCAAATAAATTAAGCGGGATAATATTTTCTAAGAAAACATGTCAAACTAAATTCTAGAACATGTATCCTAGTATAGTTACCAGCAGTATCCCATAAACCAAGGTTGATGGTGCTCCCATCTACAACCACGTTGGCACTGAAATTGTCAAAGACAGTTGGAACATAATCCTGAGGAGGAAGAAGTTGACAGCAAAGAAGAATGTTAGAAACCTTCCCAGTAAATTATTGGCAAAAGATATACACTTCCTTTCCAAATCAAGCACTTGTTTACGCTTTATAGTCATTATTTTGATATGAAAATCGTATTCTACATCAACTGAGCATTAGAAAACTACACTTCACTCTTTTAACAAGCTTTAGAACCACCAAGTTGAAAAGTATTTAAAAATGCTAGTAATAAAATTTGAAAGATCCTCGGCATTTAACTTATCGATCATCTTCAGCAAAAATTTGACCACAAATGTGGAATCTCTAATATATATGACATATGACTTATTTGATTTTCCAGGTGTAGTATATGACATATCTTGACTTTGTTAATTTTCCAAGTGCAGTAGTTCAGATACTTTTCTTCTCTTTTAAAGGGTCATGAAGAATCAAATAGATCTTCGTCACTAAATTAAACCAAAGTTGCCAGGCTACTGAAACATTTAGCAAACGACAGAGCTCCCCTTCCACAAAACGTAAAAACATTTGCAAATCAAGATCATCAAACACTCTACTCTGTACCAAAATTAATATTTTGTAGAATCAATTGACTAATCTAAAGCGAATTGTAGTACCCCATGGATAAAACCCCACCGAGCACCAGGAGCTACTTGAAGTAAAGCCCCATGTATCATAGTTCCTCCCAACAATCATGTACTGGTACTACATACATAAAGCTAGTACAATACATGTAAAAGAACAAAATCAAGAAACTGAATGGAAAGAAAAAAGGTGGAAAGGGTTTGAAGGAAAACTAATCGTGGGAAAAGTGTTGCTGGTGTAGGAAATGAGCAAACAAGTCTTACCAACAGCACCATCACCAACAGTGACACACTTTATGAATCTGGAAGCACTCATATTATTCCAGATATTCCTTCTTCAAACCCCCTTCCTTTTTGTTTCTTTCTTTAGGCCAAAAGCAGAAGATGATTCTTTCTTATATTTCCTGTACATGAAAACCAAAAGCAAAGCAGGAACTCTACTCCTCCTGGTAATTAGAGAGCAGACAAGTGATCACAAACCCCTGGGAATACGGGAACAAAAGATATGGATGATGGAGGACCAAATGCAAACGCCTGTCCCCACAACAAGATAACTTTTGCCAGCTATCACTGCTGCCCTCACCCTTTTCATTTCTACCTGTTTCTTTTTTCTTTTAGGCAATTTTAACTATTTGTTTTTGTTAGAAACCCTTTCACCCAAAACCTTAAGGTGTTGGGGAAGGCCTTTCCAAGAATTCCTTCCAAGGATCTTATACTCGTATATATTTAACATTCCCCCTCACTCGCAAGCCCATTACGGGGTAAGAGTGGTCACTAGGAGCCCATTTTTGGAGCAATTCCTTAGTGCCAAATTAAATTGAGAATATTGGGGCCGGTGGGGTTCGAACTCGAGACCTCCACAAACACCAGAGCTCTGATACCACGTTAAAAACCGTTTAACCCAAAACCTTAAGGTGTTGGGGAAGGCCCTTCCAAGGATCTTATACTCATATATATTTAACAGTTTTTATTGTATCATTTTATTTTACTACATATCTGAAGGTTAATTTTTGATTATAGTGAATTAATTTAGTTGGACGGTCAGAGCAACTCGAACAAGCTCCTAAATTTTTTCTATAAATAATATTATTATATAGCCTTTTAAGAAATTAATATACAAATTTTTTTATCATCTCCAACAACATCTTTAATTCCAACTTCTAACTTATATTTAATAAATATATTCGGGGAGGTGCACTATACGTTACGGGTGACACCCGTAACTTCAAGTTACGGAAGCTGCACTGGGAGGACAACATGCCCAAAAGCATTAGGATAACACTTTGTCAAACAAAGTACTTAATAACTTGTACACTCGCATTTATACTAAGAGAGAAATGAAGAAGAGAAAACATTGTATTGTATTGAATAACAGAATATTGTAACAAACTTGAAGAAATGAATTACAGACACTTGTTTATATAGTAACCATGACAGCTGTAATGCTTTGACTTAATATTGGCTTTTAACTAACTAACTAAAAGCCACCAATAGTTTCTTTGGTATATTAATATCTTTAGCCTCCCTTGAAAAGAAACCACTTTAGCAGCAACAGCATCAGCATGAGTAGGTGATAATGATGACGAACTAACATTAGTCCCCCCACAAATTGAAGGCCGAGATGAAAGGCAAAGACCCAATTTGCGTGAAAAGTTCTAATGCAACACCTTTCCTAAACCTTTTATTAAAATGTCTGCAACATTATCCTTGGTAGAAATTTGAGAGTCAGAAAGAAGACCAGAATTGATCTTTTCTCGAATAAAATGCACATCAGGTTCTATGTGTTTTGTCCTAGCATGATAAACAGGATTAGCAGTCAAATCTATGGCAGCCTTGCTATCATAAAACATAGCAGTTGGTCCATAAACAGGAAGTTATAAGGCCTGTAAAAGATTGACAATCCAGATTACTTCACGACTAGCATCAGAATGGGCTCAATATTCTGCTTCTGCAGAAATTTTAGAGGTAACATTTTGTTTCTTAGACCGCCAAGAAATAGCAGCAGGACTAAGAAGTAAACAATAAGCACCAACAGATCTCCTATCATTAGGATCACCAGCCCAATCACTATCACTATAGACCTTTAATTGAAGATCATTATTTGCTGGGAAAAACAAACCATGCCCTTTGGTGCACTTAAGATAACGAAGAACCCTAACTGCTGCATCCGTATGCTTCACTCTGGGAGCATGCATAAACTGACTGAGTAGTTGCACAAAAAAAGAGATATCTGGCCTACAAGTGTTTAAGTAAAGTAGCTTGCCAACCCAAGCTCTGTATACAGAAGGATCTTGCAATAAAGGACCAGACTTCACTATCATACAACTTCAAATGAGGATCTGTAATAACCCTAATTTTTGTACTATTGTAAAAAGGGCCCGGATGAATAGTAATTCCGGTATGTGAGAAAAACAAATTCTACCCACTTATGAGCAATGGAAAAATTGAAGTTTATGATTTCGAAACCCTAATCCTACTTATCATTTATACTTTTAGGTTTCGTCATAATGATTTCATCTCGAAACTCTTCATAAACGATTTCAGGGTTCATTAAATCGTAAAACGTCTATTGTTAAACTTTCAAAGTTTATTGTTTAATCATTCATTTATTATCTTGACTCATCACTAATACGAGTCCATCGTCCACGATACAAGTGTCGACATTAGTTCAAGAATAGGTTTACATACATTTTCAAATCATGATTTATTCCTTAATTAATTTTGAAATATATTTTTCTAAAATCCATCCTTTTATTAGAATTATTGATTTTCGAAAAATCATATCAAATAGAAAAAAATGAGTTTTAACCTAAATCTTTTTAGAAAACTCTTAAATCAATTTCTAGTTTAATAAATCAGCATCAAAATTTAGTTACAAAAATCATATGCCCAACACCCATTTTAAAATTAATGAGAGGTCAAATGACCTTTTTCCATGTGCTATTGTTTTCTCTTTTCATTATCAAATTGTTAAGTGGGAATTGCTTTAGAAGATGCCTCATGATTTTTTCCAAACCCATTATTACTATCACTAAAACTCCAGCAACTATTAGTTATGTATATTGTATCAAATCAATCATTTTATTCCCTCATTCACTCATCAAAAATCTACACTTGTTCTTGAGAGGAAAAAGAAGGTAATTCTCCATTAAAGCATCTCAATTCTTAAGTTCTTGAGCTCCTCATCTAAAGCCTTCCATACACACTTCTTATACACTCCATACACTTCATAAACACTCTTAAATCATCAAGGGAAACTCAATTGTTCAAGCATCAAGAGAGATCAAATCCATCCAAGAAGAGAGAAGTGAAGTTAGTAAAAGTTAGATCATCCATGGGTTTAAGTGGTATCATCTTGGAGCTTCTTTAAATATTCATTCTCATCAATTATTTTTATTAATTTTTGTCATTCTTCAACTCTAGGATCTGAGAGATAGCAAGGACCCTCCCACCAAAACGAAGTTAAGAACCAAGAATGTATGAATCGCTATTGTTTGGAATCATCGTACAACGTGTTTATAGGCTTATGTTAGCTACTGTCTAAGTCTATATTTTTGGGTAAGGAATATTTTATTGTGGTCAAATGATTTAGATTCTATATACTCTAAGGATCGCCTGAGCGCTAATTTCATGTAATTCGCATTTACGAGTCAAGGGGTATCCCCGTTTTAGTAAAACGGGTTAAAACGAACGAATCGTGACGAACAACCGGCTTTGCAGTGTTAAACGGGCCCCTTAAAATTGGAGAATAATTATGAAAATTTTAATGTAGCTAGTCCTTACAGTATAGAAGATAGCCCAAAAAGAATGAAGTAAAATTATGGAGTTTTCGATTTTATAAAAATCATTAAGTTTTGGTTGAGGCCCTTGTAAATGGTCTAAAATTAAAAGCAGAGAAGGACCCTCTTTAGAGCTTTGGTTGAGGCCCTTGTAAATGGTCTAAAATTATGAAATTTGGATGGTTGTCTTCCGGTGCAGTAAGGAAGACATGGGAAAAAGAATTTCGTAAAAAGAATTATTTTTCGATTTTATAAAAATGTTCGAACCAAAGTCGCGCAAATGAAAAACACCTTTAGGGGACGAATGCTAAGAAAACTTAACATCGAATAAAATTAAACGAACTTGAAACCCGACTCGAATGAAATTGGTAACTTTATTTCGGTCAAGGAATGTCACCAAAGTATATAGGTTCAACTTGGACGATAAGAGTTTCCTAAGGGAATTAGTTATGTTATATTAATATCGGTTAAATAATTCGTTTACAAAGCTAATCCTAGCGTTTCCTTGTTCATTATAGATCGTCACCTTAGGACTCGAGATTTCACTTGCCCGACTCTATCAGGCAAGTTTCCTAAAATCGAGCTTTAAATATTTTTAAATACTGTTGTTGTTGTGATATGAAATCATGTATTGTTTTACATATTATGCGAGCAAAGTTTACAATTGCATGTATGATTTCCCTAAGTATTTGTGTAGCTAAACTAAGTTTATATATATATATATATATATATATATATATATATATATATATATATATATATATATATATATATATACATGAGAATGAACCCGGTGGTATATATTGTTATATTCAAGGCTCGGGTGGAGCGTAAGTACTTTTGGACACGAATCGGAAATCAGAGATATTTTCTATAAAAACCCGGTAACCCCGGAGACTGTTATTTTTAATAATCGAAAAGATTCCGATGATTTAAAATTTAAGAATATCGGGATTAATTACTTTGAATTGTTTAATAAATATTATTTGAGTATTTATTAATTAAATGAATAATTAATTTAATATTCATTTAAAGTTAATTTATTTAATTATTTGATTAATGATTAATTATTTTATTATTGAATAATTATTTAGTAATTATTAAATGTTATTTAAAAATGATTTTAATATCCTGAATATTATTTAAAAATTATTTAAAATCCATTTGGCATATTTAAAAATTATTTATGGCCTTTTTAAAAATTATTTTAAATATTTTCTAACCTTCGGAAAAATATTTAAAAATAGCAAGGGTTCTCAAATATGATTTATAATTATTTATACCTCATAAACATCACCCCAACTGCTTGCGAACTCATCAAAACTTGAGAACCCAACGTTTTGGGAGCAATTACAAATGTTTTCTCCCTTCGCTACCCACTAAAGCGTAATCAGTGCATTAGCCCCACCTCAAGAAGGAGGGTTAAGTTTTAAAAATCCTTAAGAAAACTCCGAATAATTCCCAAGAAGAATTTGAAAAGAATTCCCTGAGTAAATAAAATCAGCTGACATAGATCAACTCGTGCGATGAACTTACTTCCTCATTTTCTTCCGGAATTAAAGAATTAAAAAGGTTTCATTCCAAAGATGGTTTAAAACGACTCTGGGGACTGGAGGGTGTTAAGGTGTAAGAGGCTTGCAGGTAGGGAGGTCCATCCAAATATATGTACAAGTGTAAGAGGCTTGCAGGTAGGCAAGTCCATCATAAGACCCGAATGCGGTCAGGGCCACGACCTCCACAGTAGGTTCGTCTCCCTTCTACTAGTGCAAAGTTTTGTACGATACAATGGCTGATCACCTTGTATCGGGTGTACTCCGGAAAAGTCCCATCCTTCCAATTGGAATTGTGCTGCTACACTGTACTGGAAGCCCTTATGCTCCAGTACCAATAGTGTTGTCAGTGTTGAACTCATTAAGAAAAAATTTGGAAACCAGAAAACTTTTGTTTTAAAATGACTCGGGGTAAGAAAATGCTATTAAAAGCTGAATTTACATTATACTACTCAGTTTTCAAATGAGACGAAAGTATTTTGTAATACTGTTACTATATTGCTGAGCAATTATGCTCACACTTGTTTTCCTATATATATATATATATATATATATATATATATATATATATATATATATATCACAAACAACAATAGGTAAGCATGGCTCGGACACGTCAGACCGCCAGAAAGCGCGTGGGCCGCCAGAAAACATTTCCATAGGCTATTCGGTGCTCGTTTGCCTCAGGTGAGCGGACTCAGTTGGATAGGTTATCAGCTTAGACTAGTTAGGCTTGTAATCAAGCATGACTTGTGTGAGCTTCTAAAAACTAGGAAACTATCCCGTACCTACCGTCACCTCAGGTAGTAGTCTTTTGTAGAGTTTAAACCCTTTCTAGATGAAAACATTTGGGTCTGTAATAACTTTATATTTTTGATTGAATTTGGTACTCCATGTAATGTTTTACTTTCACTCTGGGACTATAACTTGTGATTGGTATTAGTGATATAGGGGTCATTGCCAAAGGAAAAGATTAGTATTAGATAAAATGTTGAATAATCTGGAATGGTAATCATAAATTGGAATCTAGAACGGTGTAACAACCTGGATCATTGACCCCGGATCTAGGGGTGTTACAGGATCTAAAGGAACAACTAGAGGTCTACAGTCTGTCAACTCTGCTAAACCAAGAAGATCGGATATGAATTTCTATTGAGACACAAAAATTCCAGTATCATCCCTGCTAACTTCCAAACCCAAATAATACTTCACAGCACCTAAATTTTTAATACCAAATTTGGTATGTAACAACTGCTTTAAAGCAGTAATAGTAAAACCATCATTGCCAGAAACTAGGATATCATCAACATATACTAAGACAACCACAAATACTCCACTTGTGGATTTAAAAGTGAACATAGAATAATCCAGTTTAGACTGAACATATCCAATGTCAATCAAACAAGCAAAAAGTTTAGCAAACCATTCTCTAGAGGCTTGTTTTAAGCCATAAATGGACTTAACTAATCTGCACACTAGATTTCTTCCAGAGTTGTTTATATATCCTAAAGGCAACTCCATATACACTTCTTCTTGTAAAGTACCATGTAAAAAAGCATTATCAACTTGTTCTATAATCCAAACTTTTGCTGCTGCTATAGCTAATAAACTTCTAACAGTTACCATTTTGACCACAAGAGCAAAAGTATCATGGTAATCCACACCTGCTATTTGTGTGTATCCCTTAGGTACTAACCTGGCCATATACCTTTGAACTTGACCATTAGGTAGATATTTCACTCTATATACCAATTTGCTGCCTACAACAGATTTTCCAGGTGGCAAAGCAACCAAATCCCATGTATGATTTTGCTCAAGAGCTTTGCAATTCCTTTTGCATAGCCTCAACCCAAAGAGGATCCTTGACAGCTTGAAAATAGTGTTTTGGTTCAAGTAACCTTGTGGAATTAGCTAAGTAAACTTTGTTTGAGATATTTTATGGAAATAAAGGTAGAAAAATGTGCTTTGGAATTAAGAACATTGAGAGATGAAGGTTTATGGTTGTTTTAAATTTGATAATCATTCCACCACTTAGGCCTAATAATAGCTCTAGTAGACTGTCTAACAACAGATAAATCAGATGAAGAAGATGAAGCTTCTGAAGCTGGTGTAGAAGGAACAGTATCAACCAAATCATGATTATCATGAAAATCCATAGTAACTGATGGAGAAGAAATGTGAGGTACAGAATGCTCTTCAACAGGTGCAGAATACTCATGGGAAACAGAAGTAGAAGCATGAGGCATAACATTGGTAAAAATAGATGAATTAGCAGGATTATCATGACACCAATCTTGAAAAGTGGAAACTGATGAATTTTTACCAGAAAGATATGGAAAAGTATTTTCATGAAAAACCACATGTCAACTGACAAATATTGTATGAGTAGAAAGATCAAGTAATTTGTACCCTTTTTGATGAAAAGGATAACCAAGAAAAATGGATTTAATTGCTCTTGGAGCAAACTTATCCATTGAATGGATGGATGCATAACATAAACATCCAAAAGCTCTCAAAGAAGAATAATCTGGAATTTTATTATGTAACATTTGGAAGGGAGATTTATAACCTAAAACTAGAGTAGGTAACACATTGATGAGATAATCTATTGTAAGAACACATTCTCCCCATTATTTAGAGGGTAACCCTGATTGAAATCTTAAAGCTCTACTCATTTCTAACAAATGCCTATATTTCCTATCAACTTTAGCATTCTGTTGTGGAGTGTAAGGACATGAAGTTTGATGAATGATGCCAAGATTAGAAAGAGAATCAGCAAAGGAATGACTCTTGAATTCACTCCTATTATCTGATCTGACAATTTTAGGAGACTTCTGAAATTGAGTCTGAAAATGAGAAACAAATTTCTGAAAAATACTAAGAACTTGTTGCTTATTTGGCATTAAGAAAATCCATGTAGCTCTAGTGTAATAATCCAAAATTGTAAGAAAATATTTGCAACCACTAGTAGTCGTAACATGATATGGACCCCAAATGTCCATATGTAACAAAGAAAAAGATTCAGTAGTAACAATAGAACTGAATTTTGAAAATGGCAGTTTACATTGTTTTGAGAGAGGACAAACAGGACACTCTCTCGTAGCAACATTATTAGTGGAGACATGAATGTGATGTAATATGGCATCAGGAACATGTCCTAACCTTAGATGCCAAATTTTGCTATCTACCATAGGAGAAGTAACACCTTGAACAGCAGAGAAACCAGAAGAATAACCAGCATGAGTAGATTGTGATGGAGAAGAAAAGTAGTATAGGCCTTCAAACTGTCTACCAGTAGATTGCACTTTCTGCTAATTCTGCACCTGAAATAGACATTCATTTTCCAGAAAAGAAACAACACAAGCATGATCTTGTGTTAACCTTGAGATAGATAGAAGATTTCAGGAAAACTCAGGCATAAACAAAACATTCTTGAGAGTAATGTGTTGACTTAAAACAACAGTCCCAACAGAATTAGTAGATATGATATGTTGATTAGGAAGTACAACATGAAAAGGTAGTGAAATGATTCTAAGATCTTGAAATAAATCCTTATTACTGCACATATGATTCGAAGCTCCAGTATCCACTATCCATAAATGAGAAGAATTTGGTAAGGAATGTGAAAGAAAATTGTAGGCCGTACCTGCCATAGTATGAACATGATCTTCAGGAGAATTAGGCTTGTTTTGCATCATCATCATCATCATATGATTCATTTGAGACATCTGATTTTGCAATTGTTCAAAATTTGGAGTCATAGAACTAGAACTAAAACTCTATGGTTTTCCAGGTAAACAAAAATTATTCTGCAACTGACCCTGCATTGGAGAATTTCCAGCAAATCGATTGGTGTAGGTATTTGGATAGCTAACATTCATAGCCTAAGGCACCTGCCTTAAACTAGTACTAGCAGTGGGAGAAGAAGACTGTGAAGCTGGAGTGAATTTCCCTTTTCCTTTCTTCTTATCTGGATAACCAATGAGTTTAAAACAATTTTCTTTCAAATGTTCTTCCTTATGACAATAGGAACATTTGAGGCCAGACTTATTGTTTCCAAAGTTCCTCTGAGCAACTCCAGTTCCTTGCAATGAATTGACAACAGACTGTGGCTTAGATGCCTCTATCACTGCACCAAGAAAAGAAGTAGAATCATTTCTGCCCTGTTCTGCTTTTCATCTTGCTTAATCAATGAAAAAGCTTGAGACAAACTTGGCAGAGGATTCATCATAAGTATCTGCCCTCTAGCCGCTGCATAACTATCATTCAATCCCATAAGAAACTGTAAGAGCTTCTTTCTCTGTTCTCTTTCTTCTTGCAGCTTAGCAGAACCACAAGTACAACCACACTTGCAACCATTTATTGATTCCAAAACAGAATAGTCATCCCAGAAATTCTTAAGTTTATGGTAATAATCACAACTGACTTATCACCTTGCTCCAAAGCATGAATGTCCTTTAGGACTTGATAAACTCTGTGTCCCTTCACACTAAAAAACTGTCCCTGAAGTTCCTCCCACATTTCTTGAGCAGATGTAACAAAATCCATATCATTACTAATCTCTTCTGAAACAGTATTCAATATCCAACTAATCACCATGTCATTAACCCTATCCCACTGAGATCTAAGTGGTGAACTAGCCTCTGGTTTGGGACAAGTGCCATTAACAAGACCTAGCTTGTTTTTAGCAGACAAAGCAATAGTAATTGACCTTTTCCAAGGTCCATAATTTTCTGTTCCAGTTAATTTCTTAGAGATAAGCACAAGGCCTGGATGATCAATATTTTGTAAGTACAACGGATGAAGATTAGACTTAATGGAGACCTCATCAGCAACGGGAACACTTTGATCAATTTGTCTATGTTCTTCATTAGAGGTATTACTACCTTCTCCATTATTTAGATTCGATACAACATTTGCATATGAAAGTTGAGGTCTGATTGAACTATTAAACCCTAACATTGTGCAGAATCAATCAAAAATTACGTGTGATTTTAACACAATCCTAATCGCAACAACAGAAACTTAATCAAGCAGCAATCAATCAAGTACGCAGCAACTGTCATAATCAACAATCAAATGATAGAGGAGATCACAATCATAAGCACAATTCATCATTCTAATCGCTCAAAAACAAGAAAAACAGGTACAAAAGTACAGATTTGTCGATAAAACCTGATGAAGAATCGAAAAACAAGACGAGAATCGTTGATAAACTACGAAAACGAAGCAGATCTTGATTCTCTAAAGCTCTGATACCATAATAACTTGTATACTCGCATTTATACTAAAAGAGAAATGAAGAAGAGAAAACATTGTATTGTATTGAATAACAGAATATTGTAACAAACTTGAAGAAATGAATTACAGACACTTGTTTATATAGCAACCATGATAGCTGTAATGCTTTGACTTAATATTGACTTTTAACTAACTAACTAAAAGCCACCAATAGTTTCTTTGGTATATTAATATCTTTAGAACTCTCCATTACATGATTTCACAATGTCAACATTCATATTCCTAGTACAAATGGGCAACTCCAATTTTTCGATAACATTCATTTTATCAGGATTAATAACAAGACAAAAGTACTTATCACCAAAAAGGCTTAAATTTATGTGGGATAGCAAGAAAATACCCATGATCATCAATACTATTTAAATACGGGTGGCACAATTTAAGAAAGTTTTACGGGTGGCCGGATTACGGGTGGGTGGCCGGATTATGGATGGCCAGTCAAGCAAGTCTATTTGTTGGTGTAGAGCATGTGCCGGTTGTAATAAAAAATGAGATAGGGAGAGGAGAGAGAATCTTAAAATTGAGGAAATATATTAAGCTCCTAAAGATTTGAGGATGAGTTAGGAGTCTGTTGGAGACTGGTTTTAGTTCAATCTCCACAAAATTTAATTTAAGAGCCCGTGTAGAGAGCTTGTTAGAGTTGCTCTCAGTCATTGTATATCCAAATTGATTCAAGTTACGCATTCTTCATTGGGTTAATAAGATATTTTATATATATACACCATTGCTCCATGAAAAACACCCTTATATAAAGAACAATAAAGAAAACCATAGAATCTTACATAAAATCGCTTTTAAATTCTAATTTTCACTTCAAAAATGATTTTTTATGAATAAAAATAGAATTTAATAAAAAATTAGGATCAAATATAACATGATTACACATAATTTTATTGTTACAAAAATACATATAAGATTTGCTAGTGGATTCTATGTAACATTTGATTTTTAAATTTAGATGAGATTCTACGTTAGATTCGATATATTAAGTTTAATTGTTATTAAAATTTGTGATTATTATCATAACAAATCAATTTTTATGAAAAATAGTGTTTTATGATGGTATTCTTTATTGTTCTTTATATAATGTGTTTTTCTTAGAGTGCAACTATATATATATATATATATATATATATATATATATATATATATATATATATATATATATATATATATAGGGGGCTACTCCAATACAAACCTCCTTAAAATACAAACCTACAAACCAAGCATAATCTAATATCTCAAGCTAATCTAATGACCAAACTAGGGGTACCCCAATACAAAAAATGCTTAAAATAATTGGCTCTATCCAACAAATAAAATAATAAAATAATAAAAAATAAAAAAAATTCACTGTTCACATGATGACGTGGCAGTGGATTTCACTGGTTAACGGTGCTTCGCACCTTCTTGTACGGCGCTTCGCGCCTTTATCATTCTAAAGTTGTAAGGAATGGCAATCAATGGTAAAGGCAATAGACGATTGACGGGTGTGTCGAGGGCCTGCAGCCCTCATGACTACCTAACTCATCCGTTTACTGTCTTAAATGCTTCGCATTTCCACGGCAAGTTTTTTTTTTTTTTTTTTTATGGATAGAGTCAATTATTTTAAGCATTTTTTGTGAAGGTATCCTTGGCGGGAACCTTAGAATAAATGAAATATAATTAATTTAGTGTTGGTTTGTAGGTTTGTATTTTAAAAGTGGTTTGTATTTGAGCATTTGCCTATATATATATATATATATATATATATATATATATATATATATATATATATATATAGGGCTACTCCAATACAAACTAAATAAAAAAATTTCTAAATCACGTCGAATATTGCACATATGGTATGCAAAATGTTCGTTGAGAGATGGAGAAAAATACAGTGAAATCGGATTTTTAAAAAAAACTCACCGACTGACGAGAAAAATCAAATTAAAAAAGGAGGGAATTAGATGTAATTGTGTGTGTGTGGGTGTATTGGATTTGTGTGTGGTGTCCCTAGCGGGACCATTAGATTAGATTGATCTAAGGGTTAATATTTAGTTTGTATTTTGTATTTTAAGAATGGTTTGTATTTGATCATTTGCCTATATGTATATATATATATATATATATATATATATATATATATATATATATATATGAGAAAAAGGAACCTGGTATGTAAATTTTTTTGACACACACAATTTTTTAAAATCTTTTTTTGATATGCATAATCTTTTATATAATGAAGTTTTTTTAAAAAGAGTAAGGAGACTGAGATTTGTCTCAGGTAAGTTCCCTGAGATAGTTTAATTTTATATATAAATATGGGTGGGCATTTTTGTAAAATCAAGATTTGTTTAAAATTTTATTAATTAGCCCTGCGGGCCCAATAAATTTTAAAGAGTATCTTAGGAAAGTTTCCTAAGATTAATCTCATGGTCCTTTTTCTCTTTTTTATATAGGATATCTCTGAAAAGTTACCTTAGATATATCTTAGCTTCCCTATTATATATATATATATATATAGGCTAGCGTTCAAATAGAAACCAACCTTAGAATAGAAACTAGAAACCTACACTAAATAAATTATATTTCATTTATTTTAATGGCCCCGCTAGGGGCACCTTCACAAAAAACGTTTAAAATTCTTGGCTCTATTCAACAAAAATATAAAAAAAAATTTAAAAAAAAGTTACTGTTCACGTGCCACGTCATCACGTGAACAGTAACTTTTTTTAAAATTTTTTTTT
This sequence comes from Saposhnikovia divaricata, assembly GCA_036435485.1. Lineage (NCBI taxonomy): Eukaryota > Viridiplantae > Streptophyta > Magnoliopsida > Apiales > Apiaceae > Saposhnikovia > Saposhnikovia divaricata. Next base: position 68,773,977 of record CM071598.1, read on the forward strand.
GTTTTTTTATATTTTTGCTGAATAGAGACAATAATTTTAAACGTTTTTTGTATTGGAGTACCCCTAATTTGGTCATTAGATTAGCTTGAAATATTTAATTTAGGTTTAGTTTCTAGTTTCTATTCTAAGTTAGTTTCTATTAGAACAAGACCATATATATGTATATATATATATATATATATATATATATATATATATGAGAAAAAGCACCCTGAGATATATCTCATGAACTTTTCCTAATATACATATAAAATATTCTTTAAATCTTGCTGGGCCCGCAGGGCTAATTAAAAATCACTGAAATTACTAAAATACCCACCCCATTTTTATATATAAAAAGCAGTTATCTCAGGGAACTTACATGAGATATATCTCAGGCTCCCTACTCTCATTTATATATATATATATATATATATATATATATATATATATATATATATGGGAGTTGCTCAAGAGAAAACTAATTTTTGGAGAGAACCAAGAAACTTTTCTCATGTTAGAATCTAATAAAAAGCATATAAAAGTAAACCAAATTACTCATTAATGAATGCAGATTTGAAATATTTCCTAAATTTTACTTGCCAATTTTAAGAAGATTATTCTTATCTGTTTTCAATAAATTCAAAATCTTTCCATATATAATTGCATGGAATATCTTTTTTTCTTTTCAAGGAAATCTAATTTATTTATATTCATGTAATTACTATAAAAGATATGTAACTTATTATAAAAACTTCCTTTGTTATCTAATTATATTTTAATTGAATATATGAAATTTTAGTTACTATAATATTCATATAAAATGAATTACTATAAAATTTAAATTGAATAAAGAACACCTAGTAGAACATCTAATAATATTTTTTTCAAAATAATCTTTTGCAAAATGTATTAATAAGTAGAAAATGTAGCAAAATTTAAACACCGAACAGAATACCTACTAGAAAATAACCTTATTCTAAAAATATAAAAATATATTAATAAAATATTTAATACTCCTAGAACACTTAGTAGAAACCTAATATAATTAGTATAACACATGTTAGAATTGTAAATTTATTATTTATTAAAATTTAAACATATTAAATTTACTAAAAAATTAATTTTATTCTAAAAATATCAGTAAAACTTTTAGTATAATTTCGTTGAATATATAGAACACATAGTAGAACACCTATTAGATTTAAGCTAAAGATTGAGAACATAGTAGAACACCTAATGTAATTAGTAGAACGCAGAATACCTAATATAATTAGTAGAATACTTAATAAAATTGTAATTTTATTATTTAATAAAATTAACTATATTAAATCTTGTCAAAAAAATTAAAGAATAAATTTTATTCTAAAAGTAACAGTGACATATTTAATATAATTTTGATTGAATACATAGAACATCTAATCGAACACCTACTAAAATATATCTTATACATTGAATGTTTTTGTAATCAATGAAATATTTAATTTAATTTAACCTAGTAGAAAATCTAATGTAATTAATATAATATAGGTTAGAATTGTAACTTAATTAATGATTAAAATTAGACATATTAATTTTATTAAAAAATAAATAAAAAATAATTTTATTCTAAAAGTATCAATAGAACTTTCAATATAATTTTAGTTAAATATATAGAAAACCTAGTAGAACACCTACTAGATTTAAGTTAAAAATAGAGAACACCTAGTAGAACACATGTAATTAGTAGAAACATGTAATTAGTAGAACACCTAACATGTAATTAGTAGAACATTTTAAGTTAAAAAATAAAAAAATAGAGATCACCTAGTGAAACACATGTAATTAGTAGAACCCATGTAATTAGTAGAACACATGTAATTAGTAGAACCTAGTAGACCACCTATTAGTAGAACAGCTAGTACAACACCTACTAATAGAACACCTAGTAGAACACATGTAATTAGTAGAACACCTAGTACAACACCTGGAAGTAGAACACCTAGTAGAACATATGTAATTAGTAGAACACCTTGTAGAACACCTAATGTAATTAGTAGAATACTTAGTAGAATTGAAATTTTATTATTTAAAAAAAATTATTATATTAAATCTTGTTAAAAAAATAATTGAAGAATAAATTTTATTCTAAAAATAATAGTGACATATTTAATATAATTTTGATTGAATATATAGAACATCAAAATTATATTAAATATGTCACTATTATTTTATTCTAGTAGGTGTTCGATTAGATGTTCTAATTCGAGACTCGGGTCAGGGTTTATCTTTGATATCGTTTTGACGTAAAGCGTGGAGCGACCGACGCGTTTACAACGACGTTAGATTGTGCAAGTAGCATTGAACGGTGCTAAACGACACTAAACGACACTAAACGGTGCTAAACAGCCTCAAACGACGTTTAAACGATGTTAAACGACGCTAAACGGCGATAAACGATGCTAAACGGCACTAAACGAGACTAAACGGTGCTAAACAGCCTTAAACGACGTTTAAACGATGTTAAACGACGCTAAACGGCAATAAACGGTGCTAAACGGCACTAAACGACACTAAACGGTGCTAAACAGCCTTAAACGACGTTTAAACGATGTTAAACGACGCTAAACGGCGATAAACGGTGCTAAACGGCACTAAACGACACTAAACGGTGCTAAACAGCCTTAAACGACGTTTAAACGATGTTAAACGACGCTAAACGGTGATAAACGGTGCTAAACGGCACTAAACGACACTAAACGGTGCTAAACAACCTTAAACGACGTTTAAACAATGTTAAACGACGCGAAATGGCGATAAACGGTGCTAAACGGCACTAAACGACACTAAACGGTGCTAAACAGCCTTAAACGACGCTAAACGGTGATAAACGGTGCTAAACGGCACTAAACGACACTAAACGGTGCTAAACAGCCTTAAACGACGTTTAAACGATGTTAAACGGCGATAAACGGTGCTAAACAGCACTAAACGACACAAAACGGTGCTAAACAGCCTTAAACGACGTTTAAACGATGTTAAACGACGCTAAACGGCGATAAACAGTGCTAAACGGCACTAAACGACACTAAACGGTGCTAAACAGCCTTAAACGACGTTTAAACGATGTTAAACGACGCTAAACGGTGATAAACGGTGCTAAACGGCACTAAATGGTGCACCTAAAACCATACGAAAAAATCGAGATTTAGGTCCAGAAACTACCCGAGAATTGCTAAAAAATCAGGATTCAGGACCACAAGCTAACCCGCGATCGGCCGGATCGAGGGCTAGCTCGTGGTCGGCTAGCTCCTGGTCGGCCGAAGGGCCTCCAACCAAGGTGGTCGGCTGACACCTGGTCGGCTGGAAGGCCTTGATCCCAGGTGGTCGGCCGGCACCTGCTCGGCTGCGGGCTGGTCGGCTGGGGCTCCTTGACGTGCCTTGGTCGGCCTGTTCGTGGTCGTTTAGCTCGTGGTCGGCCGGGGCATCCCAAAACGCCATGGTCGGCGGCGAGGTGGTCGGCCATGGCTCCTTCAGGTGTCATGGTCGACCATTTTCAAGGATTCAGAAGCTGAATCTCGATCCCTAATTTAGTATTTTGGTCCACGTGACTTTCAAGGATCCAGAAGCTGAATCTCGATCCTAGGGATTCAGAAGCTGAATCTCGTTCCTAGTATGGTATTTTGGTCACCTGTGACTTTCGAGGATCCAGAAGTTGAATCTCGATCCTAGGGATTCAGAAGCTAAATCTCGATCCTAGTTTGGTTTTTTGGTCACCCGTGACTTTCGAGGATCCAGAAGCTGAATCTCGATCCTAGGGATTCAGAAGCTGAATCTCAATCCTAGTTTGGTTTTTTGGTCACCCGTGACTTTCGAGGATCCAGAAGCTGAATCTCGATCCTAGGGATTCAGAAGCTGAATCTCGATCCTAGTTTGGTTTTTTGGTCACCCGTGACTTTCGAGGATCCAGAAGCTGAATCTCGATCCTAGGGATTCAGAAGCTGGATCTCGATCTTAGTTTGGTTTTTTGGTCACCCGTGACTTTCGAGGAACCAGAAGCTGAATCTCGATCCTAGGGATTCAGAAGCTGGATCTCGATCTCTAATTTAGTATTTTGGTCAACCGTGACTTCTATCGGGATTACACCTTAATTCAGGATTAGCACTACTAACCTCGTGTTTAAGATTAAACTCGTTGTTTATCTTTTTAAGTGCAAACATCCATGCAGTAAATATTCCAGCTATTTCTTTTCCGACAGATATGAATTATAACGATTCTTTCTGTATAACGTGGATAATTTCTGTCCTTTTTTCGTCTATAAACGATAGATGACCTGTAAACACGAACCGAGCTGAGATTCAACCTGATGTACCAGGTCATGTATTTTCTATAAAAGAGGAGAAGTAGCCTTCATTTCCATTCACTTCTTCATTTCTGAGCTCTCAAATTCTTAAGTTCTCTTAGGTTCAAGTTACAAGATCCAGTTCGAGCTTCAAGATCAGGTTTCAGATCCAAGATCAAGTTTCAGCTCCTGTATCAAAATGTCGGAAGGTGATCAACCAATGGCTCCCCCGGTCTCCATGATGGAAGCTATGTCAAAGAGGAGTAAAATGAGGACTGCCAAAGGTAAAGAAAGAATCCAACCTCCTACATATGTTGAACATAGATTCGAATCCTTGCTAGAACTTCTAAATATCATGAGGGATGCATTTCCCAACTGTTCTAGCCTAGATTCTTTTAATAGTCCCAGTAAATTGTCGGAACGCGATGTCCAAATGATAAGGGAGTCTTATCACTTTCCAAGTGCCATCCAGGTTCGTCTCCCGAATCCATCAGATAGAACTTGCAACTGGCATCCTGAAAGGATCTGTGTTTACTGGGGTGCCTTAGATGCTGGGTTCAGGTTCCCGGTTGACAATTTTATTATTAGGCTGCTGGCTGAGTATCAGATCCACCCCTGTCAATTGTATCCCAAATCTATTTTCTTGATAAGGTGTCGGGAGCTGGGGATTCATCCGACAACCACAATGTTTCGAAGTATCTTCGGGGCCAGCAACTCTTCTGACTCCAAGAAAGGATGGGTGAGCCTCAAGCACCGAGCCAAACTTCCACACATGGTGAATCCCTTCTCCTTTCCAGATTCACAACATTTCTGGGAAAGGGAGTTTGTAGTTCTTGAATGGAAGGGTGGTGATTGGGGCAACTTCTTTGTGAAGAAATTCGGGTCCGTAGAAGATAGTTCCCACTTCGTGTGTGACCTTACTGATTCAGAATTGTTGGACCGGGATAGGCTTCTCGCTGACGACGGCCGCACACACTATAAAACTATTTGAAATGAAAAGAATCTCATTGGGGCTGGCCTTAGCTTTCTTTCCATTGAGGGTAACTTTCTTACTTGAACTTATTATGAACTCTGTTTGTTCTTATACCGATGTTTTCTCTTTGTATTTCAGCTGCTGAGGAGATTGATAATCGCCCCGAGAACCGGCCAACTGTTACCAAGAGGATGCAGAAAAGGGCTGAAGAGAAGCTGAATCCAACTAAGCCTCACATCCCTAATTTCTTGGAGCGTTGTTCTCAAGGTGGTAAACGATCCCGAAACGCTGACGGGGATGTCCGGACTCCTTTCATACCTCCTTGGGGCATATGCGAACAAGACTCGGTCTTCGGGAGTCCTCATTTGGCCCTAGACTGGTCCAAGCTTTCAATCACTCCGCCTGACCAAGCGACAATGCATGCAGGTGACAAACTGGATGAGTCTCAGCTCATGGGCGCCCAGGCCTTGTATCAGGTATGAAATTCCTTCTGTTAAGTTTGACATTGTTATTGATTTCAATTCTGCATATTCCTTGTGGCTCACTTATTTCCTTGTTGCAGGCCAACGCTTATTTTCAAACCATTTCGACCCAAGGCCGGGCCTTTAGGGACGAAAATGCTAGCTTGAGAAATGACTCAATAAGGTTTAGGGAAGAGATTGACGATCTACACTCCCAAGTTGTTCGTGCTGAGGCTAATGCCGCATCTACCCGCAAACAGCTTGCTTCTCTAGCCAGAAAGAAGGCCTCTGATGCCGACAAGGTGATCCAGGCCTACCATAGGTCTGAAGATTTCCTTAAGCTCATTGATGATCATGATGATGAGGTGCGTCCCTTCAACATGTCTGTTGGTTGGGACAAGGCTATTAACGCTGTGAGTCATAGGCATCCATCTGTTGTCAACCCGGCAGATTTTCCTTGCCCAAATTGGAGTGCCATCCCGGTTAACCTAGCTTCTGGTTCGGGAACTAAAATTGTTCCCCAGGCATCAGGATCCGGTTCCAGAGGCAGTCATCGTCGTTCTGGGTCCAACTCAAAGGGGGTTGTTCCCGCTGCTAGCCAAGACTCATATTCTTCTGGCTCCCGTGGGAAGAAAGTCCCGCCTGCAAAGAAGGTTGGAGTAGTTCGCCAACCCATCCCTGGGAAGAGACTAATCCGGAACGAGGGCAGTTCTACTTCTTCTTCATCTTCCGAGGAAAAAGGAGCCGAAGTTGTTAGAGCTCAGCCAATGGTGATAGCAGAGCCCGGTGGTGACTCCAGCGAAGACTCAGAGGAGGAGAGTGAGGAAGAGGAGAGCGGCGGAGAGCAGTCTGGCGAAGAGGATTCTGGGGAGGAGTAGCTGGAGTTAGTTCGTGGCCTTGCATGGCCTTGTTAGCCGTTTGTGGCTTTATTTGTCTAGATTTCATTCACGGTCCTTGGGGACCAAACTTTTATCTATCTTGTTGATGTAACCTAACTGTTGGCCCTTCGGGGTCTTTATTTATGCATTTGTTTCCTCATTAGTTTGTTTACTTGTTTTCGGTACTTGTCCTTCCTAGACTCACACTCAACAGGTGCTTGGTACATAAACAAAATCACAAAATCATTGAAGGGAAACGAACTTTGCATTAATAATCTGAAATGGGTTTAACCCTTACATAGCTTATTATTGTCCTACTCGGGGCGTAAAGCCCTGGAATGGTTTCATCGAACCTTATTTCTACTCCTCATAATAAATAGATAGAAAGCTGAATCCATGCAAGGATGGCTTATACATAATAAACTTTGAGGTTCAAGGCATGCCAAGTACGGGGCACCTCAACCCCGTCAAAGGTCTCCAACTTATATGATCCTCGTCCCAACGTCTTCTTGACTCGATACGGCCCTTCCCAATTAGGGGCTAGCTTTCCCTTCTGGCCAACTCCAGAAGCCTCGATCTTCCTTAGAACCAGGTCGCCTTGTTGAAAGAACCTTTCCTTAACTCTATGGTTGTAATAAAAGGATGCTTTGTTTTGATGTTCCACATTTCTAGCGTTTGCCTCATCCCTGACTTCGTCAATCAGGTCTAGGGCGAGTCTCATGCCCTCTTCGTTAGTTTCTGGTTCAAAGGCCTCAACTCGAGGTGACGCTTGCATGATCTCCAAAGGCACAAATGCCTCCGCTCCGTAAGCCAGCAGGAACGGGGTTGCTCCAGTGGTCACTTTACAAGTGGTACGGTATGCCCATAGTATGGGCAACAACTCATCTACCCAAGTGTTTCTAGAGCGTTCAACCCTCTTCTTCAGTCCATCAAGGATAATTCGATTAGCTACCTCAGCTTGCCCGTTGGCTTGTGGATGAGCCACGGAGGTAAAACGAAGCTCAATTGCATTCTCCTCACAATACTTCTTGAACTCTTCATTATTGAACTGTGTCCCATTGTCTGTCACCAAAATTCGTGGGATTCCATACCTGCAAATTATATTCTCCCAAAAGAACTTGGCAACTTGTTTGGTGGTTATCTTGGCTAGAGGTTTAGCCTCAATCCACTTAGTAAAGTAATCAATGGCCACTATCGGAAACTTCCTTTGTGCTGAAGCTACGGGGAAAGGACCAAGTATATCCATTCCCCACATCGCGAATGGAATAGGGGAGTTAACCGATGTTAACATCTCAGGCGGCTGCCTTACTATCGGAGCATGCTTCTGGCATCGATCGCACTGCTTGACATAGCTCTGTGCATCGGCCAACATTTCTGGCCAGTAGAATCCCAAACGAGTTATTTTGTGAGCTAGGGCTCTGCCCCCCAAGTGCTGCCCACAAATACCTTCATGAACTTCTTCCAAAGCTTCCCTTGCCTCTTGGGGCCTCAAACATTTCAAGTACGGGATAACGAAAGATCTTTTGTAAAGAACGCCCTCGATCAAGGCATATCTCAATGCTCTCACTGACAGCTTTCGTGCCTCCGAGGCATTGTCGGGGAGCCATCCAGTTTCTAGGTGAGCTTTGATAGGATCTATCCAATAGCTTCCCACATCAATTGGTGCCACTAATTTTGAGTTGATAGTCGGGGCCTTCAAGACCTGGAAGTAAACACTCCCTGCATAGTTTTCTATTTCGAAAGAAGCGAACTTGGATAGGGCATCGACCTTAACGTTCTCTTCTCTCGGAATGTGTTCTACATAACACTCATCAAACTGAGTCATGACAGCTTTCACAACTCGCAGATACTTTGCCATAGTTTCATCCTTGGCCTCAGAGTCACCATTCACTTGAGAGACTACTAATCTTGAATCTCCACAAACTTTGAGATTCTTGACTCTCATGATTCTGGCCAATCCTAAACCAGCTATCAAGGCCTCATACTCAGCTTCATTGTTGGTTGTCTGGAAATCCAACTTCAAAGCATATTCAACTGTGAACCCATCGGGGCTTCGCAATACTAAGCCTGCGCCACTAGATTTTGTTTTTGATGCTCCATCAAAATAGAGCACCCAATATTCCTTCTGATCAGGTTCAAGTTCTCCATCTTTATCTTGCGTCTCAGGGGTTATTATTATCTCCTGCCCCCCCCGACTTCTTGGTTTCTAATGGTGCATTCAACCACGAAGTCAGCCAATGCCTGAGCCTTAATGGCTGTTCGAGGCTTATACGTGATGTCAAATTCTCCAAGTTCGATCGCCCACTTGATTAGCCTTCCACTAGCTTTTGGGCTATGCAATATGTTTCTCAACTGTTGGTCCGTCAGGACTTCAATCTTATGTGCCTGGAAGTACGGGCGTAACTTCCTCGAGGCTGTTATCAAAGCCAAGGCGAACTTCTCAATGGGAGAGTAATTCAGCTCAGCCCCGTGCAACACCTTGCTCACATAATAGATAGGTTTCTGGACCTTCTTTTCTTATCGAATAAGAACGGCGCTCAACGCTTGTTCAGATACCGCCAGGTATAGATAAAGAGTCTCCCCGGGACTAGGTTTGGCCAGCAACGGGGCTTCAACCATGTACTTCTTCAGTTGTTCAAAGGCCTCTTGGCTCTCAGGGGTCCACTCAAAATTTTTCACCTTCTTCAATGCTTGAAAGAACGGCAAGCATTTGTCACCAGGCTTGGAGATGAATCTTCCTAAAACCGCTACCCGGCCTGTCAACTTCTGCACATCTCTTATAGAGCGTGGTGGCTCCATGTCTAAGATTGCCTTGATCTTGTCAGGGTTGGCCTCTATGCCTCTCTTTGAAACCATCAGACCCAAAAATTTGCCTGATCCAACGCCAAAGGCACACTTGACTGGATTCAACATCATTTTGTGGTGCCTCAGCACTTCGAATGCCTCTCTGAGGTGCTTAATATGGTCTGCCTTGAACAGGCTCTTGACTAACATGTCATCAACATAGACCTCCATGGTTTTTCCAATCAGATGGGCGAATATCTTATTCACCAGTCGTTGGTAAGTAGCTCCTGCATTTTTTAGACCGAAAGCCATAACAAGATAGCAGAAAACACCTAAGTCAGTTATGAAAGATACCTTAGGGACGTCATGCTTGTGCATCTTAATCTGATTGTAGCCGCTGAACCCATCCATGAAGCTCAACATCTCATGTCCAGCTGTGGCATCTATTAACATGTCTATCCTTGGTAAAGGGAAGCAATCCTTAGGGCATGCATCATTCAAGTCGGTGAAGTCTATACACATCCTCCACTTACCGTTGGCTTTCTTGACCATCACAGGGTTAGCCAACCATTCTGGAAACTGAATTTCTTCAATAAACCCAGCTTCTAAGAGCTTTTCCACTTCTTGATTTATGGCCTCTTGCCTTTCAGGTGCAAAGTTCCTCTTCTTTTGCTGTATTATCTTCCAACTAGGATCGACATTTAATCTATGAGTTATGAGTTGGGGATCAATCCCTGGCATATCAGCTGTTGTCCAAGCAAACACATCGCTATTTTCTTGCAAGAATGCTATCAATTTACCCTTCAGGGGTTCCTTCAGAGAGGCTCCTATATAAGTCACCTTCTCAGGGTCACCTAGCTCCAGAGGAATAGGTATTAAGTCCTCCGCTGGCTTTCCTCTGTGTTCATCATCACCACGGACATTCATGTCTTCGATCGGAAGTACTTGCCCCCCGATTCCATCAGCCCTTAACGCGGATACATAACAACTTCTTGCCATCTTCTGATCACCCTTTTGTTCACCAACACCATTCCTGGTTGGAAACTTAATCTTCATGTGATATGTGGAGGCCACAGCCTTGAATGCATGAAGTCCAGTCCTTCCTAGGATCGCGTTATAAGTCGAGGATGCCTTGATCACAAGGAAATTCAGCATCTGAGTAGCTTCTTTAGGTTCCTGTCCAATCGTCATGGGTAACTGAATAGTCCCTTCAACCTTGGACACAACTCCATTAAATCCATAGATTGGCATGTTGGTGGGGGTCAACTGAGAATCGGTGTACCCCATTTTCACAAACGCATCGTGAAACAAGATATCAACAGAAGCTCCATTGTCTATCAAGACTCGTTTCACCTCCGAGTTTCCAATCACAGGAGTTATGACCAACGGGTCGTCATGGGGGAACTTTACCCCTTCGAGATCTGAATCATTGTTAATAGTATTTTTGTTGTTCGTTCGCAGGGAAGGACTGAATGTAATATCAAGTTCAAGTATCTTATCTCTTTACGTCTAGAAGTGTTTGAGAAGAATTTTTGGGTTTATGTTTTAACTAAATTAACCAAGAACTAATTATAAGCACTAAGAATTGATTTTAAACTGAGATTCAAATATGTTGGAAAACAATCTAAGAACTGGGGTTCTTCACCTGGTTTCAATACATGCTCAATATTAATGTGATATCTGTGTTCCTACCTTGCTGAAAACAATTCTTCTAAAGTTATACTGCACCCTCCCAGGCTACAATATAGTGCTTACAACTACACCTTAATTGACACTCCCGTGATACAATCAGAGTATATCTATAAACTGTTAATTACCAAGAATTATATGTCTCACAATTCTCCTATTAATCTCCCGATCTAATATTCAAATTATGTCTGTTAAATCATGTACTAAGATTGCAACTTCTCTCCCAAGCTTATTACAATCCCTAGAATACAATCAAAGGTTCATGACTCCCCTAATTGTGTTAAGATCTCATTAACAAATCAGCCAGGCAGAAAATCACATAATCAAGCATGCATGAATACCAAGGAATACTACCCAATCCTCAGATTAGAGAATTAGTTACGCATATTTAATAAAGAAAACATAATAATAATAATAATGAATGAAAACATAATATTGAAGAAAGAATTGAATATCGAAAGTACCTTGATACGATTTACAGCTATGAATTGTTATGATTTACAATGGTAAGATGTGTTTAAATAGGCTCTACAAATCTTGCCCAGCAAGATATTACCTTCTATTACAATTAGAATTCAATTCAGGTAATAAAACTTGCCTAAAATACAATTAGAACTAGAAAAGGGCAAAACAGTAAATTTTCTGCTTCCATCTATCTGCTGGTCGTGCTTCCTGGGCCCACCACACGCGGCCTGGTCGTGCGAAACCTATCCCATATTGTAGAAAATCTCTCAAGCTTCGCGTGGGCAGTAAGATCGCTGAAAACGGACTTCTAGAACTCCAGATATGGCCAAAACAGTATAAGCTGCGCAGCCCTTCTCAAAAATCCGAATTTTAATTAATTAATTCTCCAAGAACGATAAAAGCATCAACTTTAATCAACATTCTCGTAAATCTGCACAACTCAGCAAAACACATCAAAACTACAACAACTTGAGTCCAAAACAATCAATTTAAGCTAAACGGAGGCATTCTCAGTGGATATAAAATCCACTTATCAAACCCCCAAACTTAAACTGATGCTTGTCCTCAAGCATAAACAATTACAACTAACTAACTAACTAGTACCACTTCCGTAGGTGATCACGGTTGCATTTGGCATATGCAACAAGCCCTTTAAACCCCTAGGCAGCCCTAGTGGACGAGTAAGGTCTCGTGAGGGCCTATAGCGAATGTACCCACAAAATCCATTTAATCCTAATGCAATGCAATGCATGAATGCAACTAATATGAAATATGCATCGATCCCCTTCAAACTAACCAAAACCAACTAACAAGCAAATATCTCAAAGAATGCAACTAAATCCAAATAGAGCTCGACCAAGTTCCCGTATACTAACATTACATGAACAGAAACGTGCGTGTGTGCAATGCTCATCAGAAATACTTCCAAAACTAGGTCAAAAATCATACAAATTCTTCGCCAAGACAATCACAGGTTTATAAATAGAATAGACTGTAGACACTTCATAACCTAGGAACACCTCCATCCTTATCCAAGGTAGACAGAAATTCATGCTTTATTACTAACTACTACTACACATATATACAAGCATGCTTATTTAACCGTGCAATGGATGAGACCCCAAAAGGCTTATACAATAATACCCATGTAGCGAGCGTTAGGTCAGTGGATCCCAGACTATAAAAGCCTTAGGTCACTAGGACTAAGTCCCCTCAGACTTAATTACTCGAGTATTAAAGAGCTCACCCTGGTTAATTTTGCATATAACAATTGAAACATTTTTTTTTTCTTTTTTTTTCTTTTTTTCTTTCTTTTTTTTTTCTTTTTTTTTCTTTGCTATTTTTTTTTCTTTTTTTTTTTCTGCGATCTGGAATGAGCCTTTCTCATTTCCAACCCTAGACTACTCATAAAATATGAGCCGGCTACTAGCCATTTGACACCTAGCCACAAGTATGAACAACTAGCATGAAATTCCTGGTTTCCCCCAAACTTAGACTTTAGTGCTCCTACGCCATCAAGGGAATAACGAAAATTCTAAATATAATCAAGTGATTAAATCTCAAAACATCCAAACAAGCATGACCTCAACCTAGCCCAAAAGTACCCAATGAGTCTGTGTAATTAGTTTTGTTTCCGAAACACATAAGTCAATTTCATAAAAACTATAAATCAACCCTCTATTCATCATTACCACACTCAATTAGACATCTACCTATCAATCAGAATCAGCTCGTCTTAAGGGATCATGAAATATGCATGCCATGAAAATGCAACTAGAATGAACTCACATGGTATACATAAATAAAAACAGAATGTCCTACATGAAACAAACGTAGATAACACAAACATACATGCATGAACTATCACTAATATGCAAAACATGAAATCCTACATGAACACATATATACAACAACAACTACTAATCCCTCAAAACACCCCCAAACTTGAAAGATTCAATGTCCGCATTGAATGGAAGTAAATACGAGGAATAGCAGAAACATACCTACTCGTCCTCATCCTCGGATGAATCAGTATCTGGCGGTGGATAAGGTGTACGAGCTCCATAGACAGGCCACCGGGCCTGAATACCCGCATCTCTCAAAGCTGTAGCCATATCCTCAGCATACGCTCGGTTACTAGCATGAATAGCATCCATCCGCCTGTACAAACGTCTAAAGTGAGCATCTAAAACTCTTGGAACTCTCTTAGCACGTGGCGGAGCGCCCGCTCCCTGACCACTAATACCACCACTACGAACATCATACCCAAGCCCCCTAGGATGCGGGATTCCGCCTTGCCATTCCGGCATTCGATCAATAGACACATCAACAATGGACGGCAAAGGTGACTGCAACTCCTCATCCGCACCCCAGGTAACGCCACTAACCATACACAACCCAACTATGATAGAAGCATGGGGCATCGATGACAGTGCACTAGCCTTTAAACACCTGCGAATATTCTGCTGAACAATGTGGGCGACATCAATGTATTTTCCCTTTAGAATGCCCCAAAGAATAATCGCTCTATCAGCTGTGACCTCACCCGTATGAGAAGTAGGCATAATATTGGCACAGAGAAATAGATACCATGCTCGTGCAAACTTATTCATAGCAGAAGACAGAAAAGAAAGAGGCTCATTAGTTCCCAATTTATACTTCCAACTTGTACCGGGAACACAAAGTTCACGAACAATCGCCTCCATATCCACATCATCACTAGTCTTCAGCGCCCAATTTTCATCCCCCACAAGCTTAGGTGGTTGTCCCAAAATTGGACGAATAGAATCTGATCTGTAATCCACCCGTTGACCACGAACCATACACACACCATTCTGCTCATCTTTAGCATTAGCATAGAACTCCCTAACCAAATTCACCGGAACCGGAGTAGGTGCCTTACAAATCTCTCCCCAACGTAATTCACTAATCACCTCCACCAACCCATAATGACGAGATGGCAAAAACCCCCTTTCCTTCGCCACCGGCTTTGACAACAACCGATTATACTCTACCTCCACCTCCGGAGAAGAAAATCTCTCCACCCTACTAGAACTACCCCTCATTCGTTTAGGAGCCATACTAACCAAAACCCCACTCAACAATAGCACCACCAACACCCACCAAGAAATATCCCACCAAAAACCACCAAGAAAAATCACACCACAAATACCCAAGTAACAAGAATAATACAAAAACCCCAATTGACAAGAACACAAATTCGTAACAAAATAAAATAGAGAAGAGAAATCCCACTACGAATCAAAGAGGTGAACTTGTACTAATTTTCCCCCAAACTTGAATTTTTAAGAGATGTAGAGGAAGAAGATAATGAATTGGGTGTGTATGTATGGGTATATATAGGCATGGAGTGATAAGATGAATATAAGAATTGAATGTGAAAAGGAAAAATTTTCGGTAGAATTTGGAATTTGATGTAGGATAGAAATAGGATTTAAAAATTTAGGAAAAAGAATTTGAATTGGGATAGGAAAAGAATTGGGTTTAGAATTTTAGGAGAAATTTTGGAGGTTTTGGAATTGAAATTGGTTTAGGATTGATGAAGAGATGATGTTATAAAAAGGGAGGAAGGAGAAAGATTTTTGGGGAGAGAAAATAATTTTTTTTTTTTTTTATAAGTACAACAGCCAACAGGGAATTACAAAAAAAAAAAAATCGAAAAAAACTGTTCTGAACAGCAATCTGCGCGCGTGCAGGGCAGACTGCGCCCAATGCAGTAACGCAGGCGCAGCCTGCGTCACGCAGGCGCAGTCTGCGTGTCTTACAGAAACGCAGGCGCAGCCTGCGTTACGCAGGTGCAGCCTGCGTTACACCTATTTTTTTTTTTTTTTTTTTTTTTTTTTTTTTTTTTTTCTTTCACACTCACAACACTAACAACACTCTTTTTTTTTTTTTCTTTTTCACACACTAACAACACTCATTTTTTTTTTTTTTTTTTTTCTTTTTCACACACTAACAACACTCATTTTTTTTTCTTTCACAAAAATACTACATCACTTGGGTTGCCTCCCAAGAAGCGCTCGTTTAACGTCATTAGCTTGACGTTACTTCCTCAACTCATGGCGGTTTCAAAAGAATAACTGAACCGTCCTCAACAGATAGACCATTCATACGAACGTTGACATCTTGGTTGCTTGCTTTCCACAATTCTTTTCCAACAGACTTCAACCTGATTTTACTACCAAATGACCAAATCTTCTTCTTTTTCTTCTTCACACCTCTAAGGTGCTTCTCCGACTCAACCGGTTGAACAAAAATTTCTTCTTCCTTATCATCTAACACCCGTTCTGCTCCCACGAAGTGTTCATTTTCGAGCTGCACAATTTCATCAACTATGTCAACGGTAAAACCAGTTGCTCCAAAAGGAGGTATCTTCATTGCTTTGTTCAGATCAAATTCCACTTTGTCCTCGCCAACATTCAATGTCAATTTTCCAGCTGTAACATCGATTGTAGTGCCAGCAGTAGCCAAGAATGGCCGTCCCAAGATAATAGGTATCTCGACATCTTCATCCATCTCTAACACCACAAAATCACAAGGTATGACAAATTTATCCACTTTAACAACCACGTCTTCAATAACTCCCAATGGATACTTAACAGAACGATCCGCCAACTGAAGTGAAATCCGTGTCTTTTTAAGTTCTCCAAGACCAAGCCTTTTGCAGATTGAATATGGCATCAAACTCACACTTGCCCCTAAGTCACACAAGGCTTTCATGTTTTCCATCTTCCCAATAGTGCAAGGCAAAGAGAAACTTCCCGGATCTTTCAATTTCTGAGGAATGGCTTTTTGGATGACTGCACTGCATTCAGCATTAAGAGTAATAGTTTCGGCATCTTCAAGTTTCCTCTTCTTTGTCAACATCTCCTTAAGAAATTTAGCATAAAGTGGCATCTGATTCAAAGCTTCAGCCAACGGAATATTAACATGCAACTGCCGGAACATAGTCAAGAACTTCTCGTACTGCTTCTCTAAATGCCTGTTGTGAAGTCTCTGTGGAAATGGAATAGGAGGAACATAAGGTGGTGGAGGAACATACGGCTTTTCTGAATCTTCTTCCTTCTTCTTTGCATCTTCTTTTTCTGACGTGTCTGCAGCAATCTCCACTGGCTTATCCTCTTTCTCAGTATCACTCTCCTTAGGCTTAAGAATCTCAACCTCGGGCAGCTCTCTTCCGCTCCTCAAAGTAATTGCTTTGCATTGCTCTTTACCAGTCTGGTCGGGTTGACTAGGAAGTGATCCTTGCTCACGAACACCCATCTTTGAGGCAATCTGTCCAATCTGTGTTTCTAGCATCTTTTGAGATGATGCCATCTGATCTATTCTTGATTCCATATTAGCCAATGCCCCAGAAGTCCCTTGCATAATCTTATTTAGTGCAACCTCCCACTCAGCTGGTTCTTTCTTTGGTGGAGGTTGATACTGCTGCTGTGCTTGATACGGTGGTCGTGACTGAAAACCAGGAGGTTGATTCTGCCTGGGAAATGCATAGGAAGGATTAGCTGCATGATTATTGCTGTAAGAAAGATTATTGTTTGGCCTTTGATTCGGATTGTAGTAAGAATTATTCTGCACAGGCCAAGGCTGTCTTCCTTGAATAAAAGATGCTTCTTCTGGGAATTGTGGAGCATACGAATTCTGACTAGCACCATAATCATGATACCCTTCCATAGGTGAAGAAATAGCATTCACATTTACCTTTTGTCCTCGCACCTCCTGAGTTAGAGTATCTAACTTTTGAGCCAGCATGTTGATCATCTCAGATTCTTGTGCTGCTTTTGCTGAGCTCGTCCCACTAGGTGCCCATGAATAATTATTAGATGCTAATTCCTCAAGAAGTGCTTTAGCCTGTGTAGTTGGTGCCTTTTTGAAATTTCCACCAGCAGCCACATCCAAACTCAAACGAATATCTGCATTCATGGCCCCATAAAAAGTACTGATGATCTGCCAATCTTCCAAGCCATGATGTGGACACTTCCTCAACAGTGCCTTGAATCTCTCCCATGCCTGATATAGACCTTCACCCGGTTGTGCTTTAAAACTCATAATCATAGTCCTCAACTGTTGCGTCTTGTCAGAGGGATAGTATTTGGACAAGAATGCCGTAGAAAGACTCTCCCATGTAGCAACCGAAGTGTTTGGAAGTTGTTGAAACCACTCCAAAGCTCTTCCCTTAATAGAGTAGGGAAACATATGGAGACGAATCTGATCACTCGTGACACCAGTGATTCTGAATGAGCCACACATCTGCACAAAACGCTCTAGATGTCTGTGTGGGTCTTCTAATTCAATGTCTCCTTCAAAAGCTTGATTGCTGATCATCTGAATTAAGCTCGGATTAATATGGAACTGAGCTGCACCAATCTCTGGAGTTTTGTACATGCAATTGGCTGGATTCGGTGTCTCATGGTCCCAAATAGAAGACTGATCAACATTAACAGCTGGTCGAGGTTCTGGATCTCCCATCTTAGCTTTATCTTTTCTTCGCTTTCTCAAAGTACGCTCGATTTCAGGGTCAAATTCCAATTTTTTAGCGCAAGATGAACGTAGCATACACCTGAAAATCACCAACAAAACAACTTGTGGAACCAATTAAAATCTAAACAATAAGAAACAATTAACCTAAACTCAACTATACTGCCTTCCCCGGCAGCGGCGCCAATTTGTTAATAGTATTTTTGTTGTTCGTTCGCAGGGAAGGACTGAATGTAATATCAAGTTCAAGTATCTTATCTCTTTACGTCTAGAAGTGTTTGAGAAGAATTTTTGGGTTTATGTTTTAACTAAATTAACCAAGAACTAATTATAAGCACTAAGAATTGATTTTAAACTGAGATTCAAATATGTTGGAAAACAATCTAAGAACTGGGGTTCTTCACCTGGTTTCAATACATGCTCAATATTAATGTGATATCTGTGTTCCTACCTTGCTGAAAACAATTCTTCTAAAGTTATACTGCACCCTCCCAGGCTACAATATAGTGCTTACAACTACACCTTAATTGACACTCCCGTGATACAATCAGAGTATATCTATAAACTGTTAATTACCAAGAATTATATGTCTCACAATTCTCCTATTAATCTCCCGATCTAATATTCAAATTATGTCTGTTAAATCATGTACTAAGATTGCAACTTCTCTCCCAAGCTTATTACAATCCCTAGAATACAATCAAAGGTTCATGACTCCCCTAATTGTGTTAAGATCTCATTAACAAATCAGCCAGGCAGAAAATCACATAATCAAGCATGCATGAATACCAAGGAATACTACCCAATCCTCAGATTAGAGAATTAGTTACGCATATTTAATAAAGAAAACATAATAATAATAATAATGAATGAAAACATAATATTGAAGAAAGAATTGAATATCGAAAGTACCTTGATACGATTTACAGCTATGAATTGTTATGATTTACAATGGTAAGATGTGTTTAAATAGGCTCTACAAATCTTGCCCAGCAAGATATTACCTTCTATTACAATTAGAATTCAATTCAGGTAATAAAACTTGCCTAAAATACAATTAGAACTAGAAAAGGGCAAAACAGTAAATTTTCTGCTTCCATCTATCTGCTGGTCGTGCTTCCTGGGCCCACCACACGCGGCCTGGTCGTGCGAAACCTATCCCATATTGTAGAAAATCTCTCAAGCTTCGCGTGGGCAGTAAGATCGCTGAAAACGGACTTCTAGAACTCCAGATATGGCCAAAACAGTATAAGCTGCGCAGCCCTTCTCAAAAATCCGAATTTTAATTAATTAATTCTCCAAGAACGATAAAAGCATCAACTTTAATCAACATTCTCGTAAATCTGCACAACTCAGCAAAACACATCAAAACTACAACAACTTGAGTCCAAAACAATCAATTTAAGCTAAACGGAGGCATTCTCAGTGGATATAAAATCCACTTATCAATCATCAAACCCAATTACTATTTCAGTCTTGGCACGTTTTGGGGCTTCTCCCACGATGTGCATTACTTCTCTGGCATACGCTTTTCGAGAGTTTCGAGTCGTGCCAGCCGCTGTCGGGCCTCCCCAAATCATATTAACAACTGGCCCTCGGGGCTGTGGGTTACGATTACGATCATGATCGTTATCTCTCCTGTCATTGTCTCTCCTGTCATAGTCCCTTCTTTGGGTTCCACGATCATCATTCTTCGTGAACCTGCTTAGCTTTCCTTTTCGGATCAAGAACTCAATCTCATCTTTCAACTGTCTACAATCATCGGTATCATGACCCACATCACGGTGGTACCTACAGTATTGATCCTTGTTTCTTTTCGTGGGATCACCCCTAAGTGGCTTCGGCCATCGGAAATCTTTATCCTTCTCAATATCTAGCAAGATCTGACTCCTAGGAGCATTCAGCCTTGCATAATCAGAAAACCTCGGTCCCAAACCCTTCTTTGGTGGTGACTCGGAATCCTTGCTAGTCCGGGGATACTTGTCCCTAGCATCGTACTCTTGCTCTTGCTTTCGTTTCTTCGAATCATTAGAACCCTTGCCATTGCCTCCTGTGGTTTCCTTCTTCATGCTGTCCTCGGCCTTGATATATTTGTCGGCCCTCCGTTGGAGCTCGGCCATATTTTCAGGAGGGTGTTTTGCCAAAGACCTTTTAAAGAAGAGATCAGTGGTTCCGTGTTCCAGGGCAACCATGGCC
This sequence comes from Saposhnikovia divaricata, assembly GCA_036435485.1. NCBI lineage: Eukaryota > Viridiplantae > Streptophyta > Magnoliopsida > Apiales > Apiaceae > Saposhnikovia > Saposhnikovia divaricata. The sequence continues at coordinate 68,794,221 of CM071598.1, forward strand.
ACCTTATTTTCCAGATCAGTGATATTCAGCGTCTCCTTGGTGAACCGTTTGAGGTAATCCCTCAGATTCTCGTTCTTCCCCTGCACTACATACATAAGGGATGCAGAACTTTTTTCATGAACTCTCCCACTAATGAACTGGCTGACAAAGGCGGCACTCAGCTCTTTGAACGAGCCGATTGAGTTTGCAGGTAAGCGGCTATACCACCTTTGAGCCATGCCAGACAGGGTTTGAGGGAACGCCCTACACTTTAAGGCGTCGCTCGTAGGCTGCAACAGCAGTGCATTTGAGAATGTCCTAACATGGTTTGCGGGATCGCCCGTTCCATCATAGGCCTTAATTGTCGGCATCTTGAACTTCCTTGAGATGCGAGCATTCATTACCTCCTCAGTGAACGGAGGTGTAGGATCATCAGGATCCCCAAGGGGCATCAGATCCCTAGGGTTACTTTTGGGGGTCTCCACCCTTGTTGATTTTTCAATCGGGGCTTCGGCCCTTCGTTGTCTCCTTGAGGGCCTCTCCAGATTTATAATGGGAATCCTCCCTGTAACTGGAGAAGGTTGAATCAGACTTCGCCTTGCTTGCTCTCTAGCAATATCATCCTTCAGCCTTTGGATCTCTGCCTCATGAGCCTTAATCCTTTCCTCAGCCATTTATGGAGGTCCATCATGGATTCTTTGGGACCTTCTTCGAGGTTCTTTACTAGCACGTCGCCTCCTCGGGGCTTCATCACGATCATCGTTGTCATCCTCAGACGTTGAATCATCAGAATAGGGACCAGAGTAATCATCGTACTCCCGATCTCGGATCTGTAAGGCATGACCGCTCGGTCCAGGTTCCCTGTGTTGAGGGGGATAATTAGGCAGCCCATACATCGGGTTGGTATTCAAAGGGAGATCCGTGGTATGGATCTGTACCCCCGAAGGTAGCGTACGACCAGCGCTATCAAGAGGAGAAACCACCATCTGAAGAGGGTTAGTTTCTTGGCTTTGAGGAATAGCCACAGGTACAGTTCCCTCAACATGGGGAATCGTCCCTGAGGGTTGAGAGGTTAGAGGTTGAATAACCGTCCCTGTTGGTGGGGGTAATTGTCCTCCTTCAGCGGTGATGAGCGGATCAGAGATAGCAGGTGGAGCAGATCTAAGGGGTATGGCCTCAGTCGATGTTGTTCTTCGTGTTTGAACCATGGTTGATGTTTTCGTCCCACAGACGGCGCCAAATGTTGTGGAATAAAAACTAGTTTACGATTTGTAATTAATGCTAGGGTGGTTGAGCTTCGAGCTTTAATGGCTGCTTCTGCGTTCGAGACTAAACGGTCCTCACAGAATGCCTACGTATCTCTGTATTAGAGAATCAAGCCAAGAAAACGTAGTTCTAGGATGAGGGGTCTGGCCCTTTATATAGGCTGAGAAGCCTTTAGAATTATGGTAGGAGTCAGAAACTTGGTAGAAAAGTCTTTGAGGAAAGTTCTAGATCTATTCCTTGTAGGAATCAGTTTCCATATTGAATTGGATGCCTTGGTGGATAAGTCTGGTGGAAATAATATCCTTATCCAACTCTTATTGCTGAGCTGTTTATTTCCCCCAATATTAATTATGAAATTAATATTATAATTGGGGTTTTGAGCCCAGCTGGTGGGCCCCACGTTTGGGCCATCCTTGGCCTAATTAATGCCACATTAAATGTGTCTTTAGGGATTATTTTCAGCCCATATCAAACACATAATGTAATTAGCAGATTGCTTAATAGAATTGTAAATTAATGAAATATTTGATAGAAACTTTATAGAAACATTTTATAAATTCAAAATAGTCAACAAGAACTCATTGAAATTAGAGTATATATTGAATTAAATGCCAATATACAATTTCCATTATTGAATATTGACTTAAATCTTAAATGTATTTGAATGAATAATTACCTTATTTGTATTTGTATTTATCATTAAACTCAGATTCTATATTATAGTAATGAATGGTGTAGATTAGTTCTCTAAGTTTTCCATCAAATATGGTTTTTCCTAGATCTTTACTATATATATATATATATATAGGCAAGTGCTCAAATACAAACCACTTTTAAAATACAAACCTACAAACCAACACTAAATTAATTATATTTCATTTATTCTAAGGTTCCCGCCAAGGGTACCTTCACAAAAAATGCTTAAAATAATTGGCTCTATCCATAAAAAAAAAAAAAAACTTGCCGTGGAAATGCGAAGCATTTAAGACAGTAAACGGATGAGTTAGGTAGTCATGAGGGCCGCAGGCCCTCGACACACCCGTCAATCGTCTATTGCCTTTACCATTGATTGCCATTCCTTACAACTTTAGAATGATAAAGGCGCGAAGCGCCGTACAAGACGGTGTGAAACCGTTAACCAGTGAAATCCACTGCCACGTCATCACGTGAACAGTGAATTTTTTTATTTTTTTAATTTTTTTGTTGGATAGAGCCAATTATTTTAAGCATTTTTTGTATTGGGGTACCCCTAGTTTGGTCATTAGATTAGCTTGAAATATTAGATTATGCTTGGTTTGTAGGTTTGTATTTTAAGAAGGTTTGTATTGGAGTAGCCCCCTATATATATATATATATATATATATATATATATATATATATATATATATATATATATATATATATATATATATTATATCCAACTATCACGTGGATATTACATATGTGATACCCAATTTCAATATAAACAAAAAACAACTTTTTTTTTTACATACGCATGCGTATTTCAGTCATTAAAAATAATTAAGACATTGTACAATTATTTTCTTTTATTAATTATGATTGAAAAATTGTTATTTTTAACATTCATTTGATTAAGTGTGGTTAAGAGATGATTGTTTCGGTTTTAAGGTCAATTTTGATTTTAAATTGAAAAATATGTGTTTAAATAGTAAATTGAAATATGATTTAAAAATAAAAAAAAGTAGTTTAAAAATTTACTTTTTCAACTAACTTAATATTTTTTTAATTTTATTTGACAAAAGTAAATATTGTAATGCTTATGTACAACTTAACAAAATTATTTTTATTTCATTTTTCAATAACTCATAAATATAAAAATATTCAAATATTCAAATAAATTTTTCGCTTTTATATAACTTTAAATTCTAAGCAATTTTTTAAATTTAGTCAAGTTCTACATCTTAGTTATTGTTTAAACTCATGCATTCATCTTTCACAATGCAATGTGGATGTTGAACATGTGAGACACGTTTTTATTGAATGTCAGTTTGCTAAGGGCTGTTGGGAGTATCTGGGGGGAGGGCACGATTTTTCACAGGTGGAAATTCTTTCGGTTTGGGTGTTGGAGAAGCTGAGTTCTGAGAGTGTCGATAGTTTAGTGAAAATGACTCTAAGTGTTGTGGGGTATTTGGTTTGCCAGAAATAGGAGAGTGTGGGAAGAGAAGCAACTAACTCCGAATGTAGCAATGGATATAAGTTCGAATATGGTAGCAGAATGGTCAGTAGCCTAGGCGAAAGTGCAGAACAGTGAGCAGGGGTGTGCAGCTAAGCGGCTGATGGGTGGTACAAAGCAAATGTTGATGCAGCAGTCCATGAAGGCTCATCACATTTTGCAGTTGGAATGGTACTCCGAAACGATAGAGGTGAGTTTGTAGCAGGTATGCAGAGAAGTATAAATGAGAGGGCAACAGTGCTGGAAGGAGAAGGCATAAGGGTTCAGGAAGCACTGCACTGGTTGTTGGAGTTGGGATTAAGGCAGGTAGTTGTGGAAAGTGACTCTCTTACAATGGCCACTACTTTGATCAAGAACATCGAGTATGCATCGGAGGTTGGGACAACCTTGGAATCTTCTAGGTCTATTCTTCGTCAACGAGACGATTTCAAAGTTCAACACGTTCGACGGCAAGCAAATAGGGTAGCTCACAAGTTAGCTAGTCTCCCTTGTTTGTTAGGAACGAAGAACTATTTTAATTTTCCTCCTTCCTGTGTGATGGAGTCAATTATGTATGATTTTCCTGTTTGATTAATGAAATTTCCTTTCAAAAAAAAATATGTACAGAATCAAAGAAATATGTATATGGTTTTTTTTACAGTTAAATAACGAAGTATGTCCTCGGCCGCTCGGGCAATGCCAACCAGAAGGTATTTTGAAAGGTACTGTAGAACTTCGATAAATAAATATTCGATAAATGAATAACCTAATCAAAAGAATAATTTATTTCGATCCTACATAATAGAGACAGTGTATTTTTGATTTTGATAAATGAATAATCTTAATTAATGAATAAAATTTTCCAATTCCGAACGTATTTATTCATCGAGATTTAACTGTACATGGCATCTGTAATCGTATGTGACTATCTAGACCAAGTATTTATTACAGAGATTCTCCAGCGAGTTGTGTTGAATCGTTATTTTTATCTACATATTTAAGTAATTTTAGGCTTAGCAGCTCAACAACTTTAGAATTTTGTCATGACAAAGTTGGCAAATAAATTCTACTTGAAGATTAAACAGTGCTTGGGTGTCACTTTTTTCATTTCTTAATTATGAATTATGATACATTGGCGTTATACTACCTACTCTAAAACTCCAGTGAGCGGCCCCTCAACGTGCAGTATTATTGTTATACCATCAATCACAATGATATCAAAATATTTAAGCATAATGGAATATTTGCTGTTTGATCTCATCATATATTTCAGATATGATTTCGAAATATGACAGATGTTCCTGTATGTTTTTCTAATACAAATACTTCTTCTCCTATTTTATTAAGAATACTCATGCACCTTCTAATTTTCTTTTTTCTTTTTGTTCAATTGTGATAGCATATCATTATAATTTGCCTCCATTTATTGGGAAAACGATGCAAGACGGAAATCAAGAAAAGGCAAATATTAATTTTTAAAACAATTTCACACAAAAAATCCTTAAACACCTTAAATGCATAAGGCAATCCTTAAATACATAAATAAGAATTCGCAATCCTTGAATCTACAAAAAATAATTCTTGAATTTACAAGAAAAATTGAGAAAAATCTCTAAAGTTTTAATTGAATAAAAGATTATAATATGTTACATGGTAAGATTGTCTATATATGGATATAAAATCCTAAAACGAAATAAAACAAATTCTAATTAATATTAAATAAAAATTGAAAAAACATAATCATGCAGTTTCGAACCTGAACATGCACAACCTCTCCATCCTTTTTCCAAAATTTTCCAATTTGGCATGATCATGTCATTCAGCAGCGTGGTCATGCCAACAAGCATCTTCAATAGTATGTTCATGCATTTATTTTATTGTTGTCTTCTCGTGAGTCATGAGCCTTAATTAGCATTGAAAATTCTCCTACATCAGTCTCCTTCACTCACTACTACACTCACTACTACAGATCTGAACTTGCATAGCGTTATTTTTTTCATCTTGCATAGCGCTGTTAAGCGCTATGTAAGCCACCGCTATTTAAGTAACACGGAACTTGTGGCACTTTGCGTTTATCTAAGTAATTGTTCTTTGATAGCGTTTAGTAAAACAGTACATGAGCTAGTAGCCATATATTACACAACGTTTATTTAATTGTTATTGTAATAAATAATGTTTACTTAAATAGCATTTAAAGAAATGCTATGAAAGTATGTAACTGTTTAGACGTCCATCTTATATTGCGCTTTTTGGAAGCTTGTGTAGGAGTGCTTCTTGTTCTCTCATAGCATTTTAGAAGTGTTATCTAAGCATCTTTTTTTAAAAAAAAATTCAAATTTTAATGCTCTCCTACCATTTTCATCTTATGCAATCGTTTTATAAGATCCAACAGGTATGCCATTTTCACCTTATGCAATCACTTTATAAGATCCAACAATACCTGACAAAGTTCATGACACAAATTATGAACTCAAATTTCAACCAATCACAAAAAACGAACTAGTAAAATATAATCTCAAATCAAAAACTAACTTCCATAAAATACTTCAAATCTTTCCAAGAGTAACAATTAAGTAACAAGTCACAAAATATAAGTAGATTCCATCACAGATTCGTAGTATAGTATAGTAAAAGAGAAGATAGAATCATGAACTACGTACATTTTTAAAAGTTTTCCTTTGAGGAACCGGTTGTACAAGAATCCTACCCAATTATCTCGTAAGCGGAGCACTTTATCAGGAGAATAGCACATGAGTCTGTTAAAACGAGTAAACTGTACACCAGAAAATTATAAATTAGTTAGAAGATGTTGCAAAATTGTGCACTTATTTTAATAGTATAACGACCTAGAAAATCGCGTATTTAAAATTTTTTATTTAATATTAAATGTGGATTATATGATGTGATTATTTGTGAGAAGGTCAATATATGTGATATTGTGTTCATGAGTGTATGTGATGATTTGTGTGTGCCGTGTAAGTCTGTGTATTTTTATTTATATTTTTTAGGATTTAAATGTATTTAATTCATGCATTATTAATCTTCTGAGATTTTTATAAAATCATCGGGGTTGTTAAAAATTATGAAATCTTTGGTAATATTATCTTTATGATATTAAATAGTTTTTAAAATTATTGGAAGAATTATTTTGTGTGTTTAAGCATTTTAAAATTATTTTAAGAGTTATGTTTGATCCTAAAAATATTTTAAAAATATATGTGTGTTCGTAATTTTGTACTCTACATTTTAAAATTTTAAAGGTTAATTTATCACTAAATTTTCTATTTTATATCGATTTTAATTTAAAAGGAGGATTGAGTGTTTTTTATTAGATGTTCAGCGGTGTGAAGTTACGAGTTTGTCCCTGCCTTATCCTAATTAAACACCAGCCACTCCTTCCCTTCCATTATCAATCTCGACCATCTCTCTCTCAAAATCTCTCTCAATCTCTCTCCCTCATCTCTCTCTCAATCTCTCGCTGGTCCATCTCTCCCCCGTGACTATTCTCTCTCCCTCTTTGATTTGTCTCCTCAGCCGAATACCTCTCTCTCAAGTTTTATTACTCAGTTGGAGCTCTCTCCGCCATTACTTCATGTACCGAGATGTTAAGCTTTTCTTCCCGAGTTCCTGAGTTCTTTACCAGCAGTTTTCGCCTGTTTGTGTGTGTTTATAGTGTATCTAAACCCGTGTGTGAGCTGCAGATTTTGTAACAGCAGCGGTGGGTGGTTGTTGGCTGCCATCAGTGTGCATATATGGGTTGTATCAACTATACTGCTGTGTGTGTGAGTCGGGTTGCGTGCGTGCATTTGTAGAGCGGTTTTTGGCTTCAATTCGTTGTTGCTGAGAGCTGTGGGTGAGCATGAATTGTGTGTCTTGGTGCTGATATATATATATATATATATATATATATAGGCCTTTGCTCCATAGAGAATACTCTTATATAACAAACAACAAAGAACACCTTAGATCTATTAGATCCTTTTGCCCCGCCAGGGGCACCCAATACAAAAAGTTGTTATTTTTTTACCCTCTATCAAGTTTGAAAAAAAATTGAAAAATACTGTTCATCGATGACGTCACTGATGACGTCATCAATGAACAGTAAATTTTCAAAAATTTTTTTTTTTTTTTGCTGGTTTTCTAGAGGGTAAAAAATAACAACTTTTTGTATTGGGTGCTATGACGGAACTCTTAAATTACATTAGATATGAGGTGTTCTTTATTGTTTGTTATATAAGGTGTTTGCTATGGAGTGCAACTCTATATATATATATATATATATATATACGAGTGTGTGTATGTAAGTGGTAATGTGCATCTGTATGTAATTGTCTGATTTTGAACTAGTTTAATAGTGATGAATATGTGCTGTGGCGCTGTGTTATTGTCCTGGATATGGTCCCGAGTTTGGTAAATTGGGTTTTTGTGATTTTTGCCCGGTTTGACTTCGATTTTTGTGATGAAAAATTGGTTCTATGATGTTCTGTAAATTTCTTAATTGCTAGATTAATTCAGTGTTGCAAATTGAAATTTTTGTCCGTATGGAATTTGTGTGGAATTTCGTGCTGTGTTTGTAATTTCTAAAATTTTAGATTCGATCGGTGTAGTTAAATTATTATAAAAGATTGTTTGGTTTTGGAGAAATTTTTTATTAAAGTTGTTTATTTCTTGAATTAGTTACAATTATGATTCGAATATGATGATTGTTGTTTGTTGGTGTCGGCTTTGTTCCGACTGGTAGTATGCCCGTACAAAGGAGGTGCTGTCCAATTTTCGTTAGAATTATTTTGTAATTCTTATGATAATTTGATAAGAATTATTTGTAAATCGATATGATATACGTGATAAAGGGTAGAAGTGTTTGCTGATAATACATGCTACGTGTTTATATGGTTATCTGGTGGTACTAAACTATTTTAGGAGTATAACCAAAATGTGCTATATGTGTAATTTTGTAAAGAGCGACAGGAAACGTATGGGTAGATTAGAATGAACAGTAAGGTTTTGGTTGGTTTGTACTGAAGTAGTACTTTACCTTGATATAGGTACGAGCAGGAGAGCCGGCCAAGAGCAGTGCACGTGTAGATGAAATTTTGAAAAGGAAGTTGTGATCGGAGTTGACAGGTGTAATCAATGAGAGGTTGACGAGTCATAGGGAAAGATGAATGTATGATTGAGTAGAAGCCAACGTGTAAAGAAATTGAGACTATTGTAGAGTGAGTGACAGATCGAGATGTTGAAAGTGGAAACTTCGTGTATTGAGGCAAGTGTTATTACTCCTCACTTAATGTTCAAGTGATGCAATTCTGCTCCTCTTTACGTATAAAATGATTCAGACAAATTTATGCTTACAAAATGATGTACTTCTTCAAATGACGTGCAAATGTTTATATTTTCCACATATAGCTCAAGTGCACATTTTCAAATGATCTTACAAATACACTTTTCTTCAATAATATTTTAAAACGTGGTATGTTATTGGATTCCTCAAGAGAGTACCGTTTATTTTATTTTATTTTATTTTTCTTCAAAAATGTTTAAGGGACGTTCAAAAACAGAGGAAATCCAAGATTTTAAAATCTTATAAAAATCTTTTAACATGATTCCTGATTATAACATAATTTCAACCGATAGACCCTCTTTAAGGGGTGTTTTCTTCAAACTGATATAAAAATTGACTATCCTGAGATTATCTTACAAATGTTCGTTTTAAAACACTTGTTTCACTTATGTTGGTGCAAACTTAAAATGTGTTGGAAAATGTTATTAGATGTTAGCACTTGACTATATCCTTTATCTTGTAGTCTCAGTTGTTGTTACTCATATTTAAAGTATTTTCCCTTCACTTCTTGTTCAAATGAAATTTACTTTTAATTATTTCTGATTATGATGTCACCCCATTTATTGTCGATCTCGTCGATAATTATTGTTATTGTTGTTCATTCAAATGTTATCCCATTTATTGTCAATCTCGTCGACATTTATTCTTATTGTTGTTTATTCAGTTATCACCCCATTTATTATATCGATCTCGTCGATATCTAGGATAGAACTGTTGATTCCTTTTATTCCACCAGTTGAGTTGTTATTCTGGAACGTGAGTTTTCTAGATTGTTTGATTGACAGAGGTTGTCGATTGTTCTGACCCTAGTGCGTTGGATATAGAATTAGAATGTTTTTGGAGTCCCTTCGGGGAGACCATATTATGGTCAACGGAGTCCCTTCGGGGAGACCAGTTTAATGGTCAAAATTTGAGGCCAATGTGTGCCATGGATCCAGTTAGAGGGACTTTGCTGTGTGCATTGTCCGGGGTTAGTGCGGGACTGATCAGCCGCCTAACTCCGCTGTTTTTTTAAAATATATAATAATCCAATTCTAATCTATACATTGACGTTGAGTTACTTTAAAGCCTGATTCCTTTGAAGCCTATAATGATTATCTTTGATTATCAGAACTTTTATCAGTTCTCGTTTTTGATGCATTTTATTCTACCGGAGCCCTGTTGGCTCATCATGGAGTTACAATATTTAATTTCTTCAGCTGATTTCTTTTGTACCATATGATGATTATTCTTGTTGATCAGAACCTATATTGTTCTTGATATTGCTATAGCTTTTTACACTTGCTGAGCATTGTTGGCTCACTCTTGCTTGTTGTTTATTTTCCTTTAGTTAATTGAGGAGATTAGTGGACCTTGTGGTCAGTGAGTTTTCCTGCTCCAGCAGTGAGAGGTGACGTTCAAGTTGTTGGTTTCGCCGGGTAGTGATTTGAGCTTGTCAGAGGTTGGTTTACTAGTTGGGTAGATGAACTTAATGGTTATCAATTTGTATAACAATGTTATTCTAAGATTGGATTGTAATAATTAATTTGATAGTTTATTTCATACCATAACCTGTAAGCGGTCTTGGATTAGGGGTATTTTATTAATATTTTTGGCTTATGTCCAAGTTTGTGTTGTGTTGGTTGTGGTCCGTGGCCCCATTGTTGAGTATTGAGTATACCAAAGAGAATATAGAGGGGGGGTGAATGGATTCTCGAACTTTTCTTCAAATCTGCTTAGTGGTGTATATGGTAAAGTATGTTTTTTGTGCTTAAACAAATATGAGTGCGGAAATATAAGACACACCGACACAGTACTCACTTTAATCTAATATTTTATTAGATCAAAATGTTTTTATAACTTGAGAACACAAGTTCGTATTCTCAGCTTCTTTCTCAGAGAGATGTATTTCCTGAATTTGTATCTTGCTAAGCTTAACTACTAGAGAAGTGAGGTTGTACTCTTATAGAACATGAGTACACCTTACTTACTACAAATAAGGTTACAGGATAAATTACTTTCTAGTATGTCTATCCTTTTTGAGTAACATCCAAACGGCTTGTGATTTGACTTCCTTTAGCTCTGTTCAGATCCACTTCTTTAGCAGCTTGTCTCTTGAAATATCTCTCTAAGCTTCTTTGTAGGCTTTCCAAAGTACCTTACAGTTTGTGGTCCATAAAGTGTTTTGGCTTGCTACAGGTTTCTGACTTGTACAATTCTTCAGTATTTTGTCTCCAAGACTGTATTCGAGAAGTAACTGAGTGATTGATTCGAGAACTAGAACTGACTTGATAGATAATTCTGAGTTCTCGAATACTGTATAATTATCATATTGAATCACTTCTCGAATTAGTCTTTTCTCCAGGAATCCTTGAGTTGTAGAATAGAACACTTGACTTGTCGAATCCCTGAGATGTCGAGTAGCTTCTTGAGTCCTTGAGATATCGAATAAAACTTTGACTTGTTGACTCTTAGAGAACTCGAATACCACTTTGACTTGTTGACTTCTTGAGTTCTCGAATAGAGTATTAGACATATCGAATTTCTGAGTTACCGAATGACACTTTGACTTGTTGACTTTCAAAGATGTCGAACAGTGTCTTTACAGATATCGAATCCTTGACTTGTCGAATGCTATACTTCTCGAATATGACAAACATACTTCTCGAATTGGTACTTTGGCAAATCTTCATTCTTTAAATTCCAACTGTGTTTATTTTGACAGTCTTGATCTTTAAGCTTGAGGCATGATCCTTGGAACTTCTTTCAAGCATTATTCTCTGACTTTTAATTACAGTTACACAGATAGAAATTGATGCCTTTAAAATTACTACAACAAGTAGAAACTCTACAACTAGAGGTTTCCTCAGTTAAGAGGTCATGTATGTAATGCATAGCATTTCAAATAATTAGGGTTGTTATTAGATATATACAGGCATACCTCTGTGACTAACAAGCCTAACAAACATAAAGATAGAACATTAACAGTACATATATGAATTTTGATAGACATCATGGATAGAACTACAAGGTGTGTGATCTTACAGACTATGATGAAATACTGGCCTTTGTCATTTGATCCCACCTCCATTGCTTTGGCTTGTAGATCATCATATGCCTTATGTTTCCTTTCTTATTCCTTCCTTGCATTCTCATCCATAGCCCTTATGATCTCTGCCATAGCATCCATTTCTTGAATCAGAATTGAGTTTTTGAAGTCTTCAAGTACTGGTTCCAGAATGTTTGAAGGGTAGTGATTGAGTAGGTTCATTCTTATATTGACCTGATCTCCATTTCTTCTCCTATACTTCACCACATAGGGGTTTAACTGAACTCTACACAATCCTTTTGCCCTTAGCTTTTCTGCTTCAACTTCCAGCCTATCTAGCTCCTTTTCCCTTTCTAGCCATTTCTCAAAGCACCCCTTTCTTATCTTCTAATCATAGTCTCTCTTCATTTTCACAAAGTCAATCAACTCCAGCTTCCATACCCTCTCCACCTTGTCTTTAGAATCCAACATTGCAATAATTCTTTCTATGTCATATAACTTACCCCAATTTTGACATCCCCCTTGTTTGAATTTATTCTATCTTCCATCAGTGTATTTGATTTCAAGGCAACATAGTAGATTCTTTGAACTCTTAGAAATTACAGTTGGTCTTCATCAAAGTCTTCATCTAGTGGTTTGAGTTTTAATCCTGGAATGATTGTTAGGGCCCTTGATTTTTATGGCTTCACTCTTCTTGCAGCTTGTTTGAACTTGGTCCTTTTCACTTGATTGATTGGCAGAAACTTGTGACCTTTGCTTCATGACCATTGTAGTATACCATTAGCAGTTTGCTTTTGGAAACATATGAATGATTTCTTATGTTGACTCTTCTCCTCTTGAAGTGGCAAAACAGTTGCAGAAGCCATAGATGTAGATTTTGGCAGGTCATTACTAACGGTATTCACCCTAGACTTAGAGTTTTGTGTTGTGGTGAGGTTACTGTTATTAATGCTTAGGACTTGTTGTTTTCCACTTTTCCTCTCATAGACTTTTCCTCCATCTTTTCCATCATCTCCCTTCTTGTTCTTATCATCTTTCCTTTTCTTGTCTTCAATATCCTTATTACTCCTGTGATGTCTTCTTCTCTCATTACTTTTATCTTCACCTTCATCATCCTTATTCCTCCTTGATTTAGCCATCTCTGGGACAGAGCCAGTTGCTATGAAAGTTCTGAGAATATGCAATGCTTCCAACTCTTCAGCAGTTCTTATCCCATTCTTCTTTTGCAGTTGATCAATGATGTCAATTATAATTCTATGATTTTTAATAGTGAGATCCTTGGGAATGACAAGCTGATTGACATCTTCTGTCTTTGTACCAGACTGATCAAGAATGGTTCTTGGATTAATGTACACTTCAGGCAATCTAGCTTGTTGACCATTCCTAAGATCAGAGTATAAGCTCTTGTTGTTTTCTCCGTTATTTTCAATTAGTTCCGAGATAACATCAATCTCTGTGAATTTTAGAACCTTCAAGGTGTCATAAGATAGATGCCATATTTTGCCATTTGACACCATCATAATCTCCTTGAGAAAGATTTGATTTAGCTTTCTTGGTATCACTGTCAGATATTTGGTTTGATCTTTAAGGCTCCTTCTGTACAGCAATGTATCTCCTCCAACCTTTGCCTTTGAGGCTTGCAGAAACTTCAAAAATGTTGCATCATGATAAATCTTTGAATTTTTTACTTCTATCAGCTTGGCCTCTGTAACCACACTAACTTCAACCTGCTGATCATCTTCATTTTTGGAGGATGGAGGTTTGTCAGATGGCATACTCCCTGTAACCACTGCAGTAGTGATAGTTTGCTTTTGGCCACTTGGAGTAGTGATGTGCATAGGTGGTAGAGTAACAACTGGCAGAGAAGATGGAGGTTCATAAATTTTAGCTTTCCCTTTGCCTTGAACATGAGTTGTAGATTTTGAAGTTCTTGGTTGACCACCCTCAGTTATGACAATGCCTTTCTCCTTAGGTTTCTCCTCCTTAGGCTTCTCCCCCTTAGGTTTTTAGTTCCTTAAGGTCCTCTTCTCCCCCTTATGCTTGTTGTCAGGCACAGAGACTTTGGTAGGGGCCTTTGGTTTGGAAGAGGTGGGATTGACAATGTCATCAGGCAGAGGGAGTCCCATGTGCTTCATCATAGCAGACAGCATCAGTTATTGGTGAAGAAGAACTTCAATTGTGGTGGTGGCTTGAGCGTCCAACTTGTCAGTAAGAGTTGCAACTGTGCCTGTAAGCTGAACATTTGACTGTTTGTGTGAGTTCACTTCCTTTTGAAGAGTATCCACCTTGGTGAACAACTCAGAGGCTTTAAATCCAGAAAGAGATTATTCCTTGAGTCTCTGCACTTCAAACTTTCACATGTCATGGAGAGGGACTTCAGTCACCAATTTATCACCATATTGGTTGGCAAAGAGAGTCCTAAGTACTGCATTGGCATCAGTTGTCTGATTAGAGAGCTTTTCCATTTGAGTAGCCATATTCTTGACAGTACCTTGGACTAAGACCAATGAATTATCCATTTAGTGCAGGTGGTTTTGCATTCTTGAATGTCCTTGATGACTGAGTTGAGAGAAGGGAACTTGGATGCAAAATCCCTTTTTATGTCATTCACTTCCTTGGTTGTGGCTGCACACACTTCATTGATTTCTGTCTTAAAGCCCTTGCCAAGATAGTGTGCAGCTTTCAAAGTTCCCTTGTAGGTATCATTGATAGCTTCATACACCTCACCAGGGGTTTGAGATTTGGCATTGGACCCTAACGAAGTGATTTACTCTTCTCTGAGGAATTGAAGACCTTCTGAGAGAGCAATGTCATAAGTACCTTGCAGCCAAGCATCTACATTACCATCTCTTTCAGCCTCATCTGCTATTTTCTCCTTTTGCATCTCCACATCTTCTTTATGACATAGCAGAATGGCTTCATAGTCTGGATTTGGCATGTCTGCAGTGAGTAGATTCTGAGCAATTTTGATGAACTCAAGAATCTGATCCACAATTAAGTTTTGAAAAGCTTCAACCGTCAATTATTGTGGAACAGACCCTGATCCTAAAGCATTGTCATGTTGCACAGGCTTCAGCCATTGGGACATGAAGTTAGAGCTAGAGCTAGGCAAGCTAGACTCCTCAGTTACAGATGCAACTTCTGCAACCGGATGGATTGACTCTACTACTATTGTCTCCACAAAAGTGGGATGAGTTACAATAGTAGTTGACACAGGCACAGAGTCTCTAGTGAAAACTATTGAATCCTCTATGTTTGTGATGGTGTCATTAGGATATGCCCCAGCTTGCATTCCCTCACCATCTAAATGTGGTTCCTGGGTGGTGAGCAAATTGTCATGCACTAAGTCACTTGAATCCATTGGCTCACCAAGAGAAAAGGATTCTTGTTGATCAATGCCTTGCTCCTCAATTGCTTGAGTTGTAGACTCCAAAGAAATTTCAGTATTAGATTCTGGAAGAGAAGTGTCATTTGGATTAGATTTTGGCAACTCCCCCTGACAAATAGAGAGAGTTTCAAGTGTGATGTGCTCTCCACTCAGTGTAGTGTCATCCTTATCAATCCTTTGTGCAGACTCCATACAAGATTGTGCATTGGGGAGAATGCTTTATTCTATAGATGCACCCTGTTGAGAGAGTACATCTAATGAGCTGTTTTCCCCTGATTTTACAACTTCAACCATTTGAGTGACTGAAGAGGTGGTTTTCTTTGCTTTCTTCTTCTTTGGCTTCTTTAAAGGTGACACAGGTGCCTCACTGTCTAAGCCTAATTCAGCATTCAATGCTGCTTCTGTTAGCATTTCCAAGGGATCAAAGGCTATCTCCTTTCTCTTCTTTTTACTAACATCACCCTATTGAGAGAGTGATGCAGTTGGTTCAGTGTTTGGTACAGTGTTTGTTTGAGGGGGTGGGTTAGCAGGCCTTGGGTTAGCATTTTGTTCAACTTGCCTAGGACAAGCTAACTCAAATTTGGAGGTAAATATTGGTATGTTGTGGGGGTAAGACTCAAATAGCCTCTGCATATGAGGGGTTATTACAAGTGTAACACTCCCAGATCCGGGGTCCGGGATCCGGTCGTTACGGTCTCCAATTCTGTCCACAATACTTGAACTTACCTCAACATAAAATAATTTACATCTTTATGACCCAACACAACAATATAAAACACACCCGTTATAGTCCCAGAGATGAAATCAGAGTAACAACCAAATTTTATTAAACACAATATGAGTTCTCACAATCCAAAAGAATTTCAATATGAATACATACTCTTTGCCATCCATTTACATAAGTCATACTAGTCCATATATTTGGTACTGAAAGAATGAATCTATCCTACCAATAGCTTTCTCTTCGGCTCTGGTAGTCTCATCGTCCTCGCCAGCGTCGAGTGCGCCTTGTGCGAATCATCTGGTCTAGCTGTTGTTGTGACGTAATAATATAGCAAGGGTGAGCAATAGCCCACCAACAATAATATTTAACTGAACGATAATATATAACAGTTCAAAAGTATCTTTCAAACCATATTGCATGCATTTACGGAAATTATGCCAGAATAACATGAACGATGTAGGGAATTCCCAATTTGGGAGATGAACCAATACTGGAGTTATCACGCGCCAGCTGTCCCACTCCCTGATGGTAGAGCCCAATATAATTTACTACCGGTAGAAGGAAGAACTGACGGTTCCACTTGTCGATTGCCTTTAATAGTAACTCCCTGGCCAATGGTTAGGCCTTGTGATGGACCACGCGACTCGGCCTCTTACACACGACTCCTAGTACGAATAAATCCACAGCATCGAAACGTAGAGTTTGTCCTCCCTTCCCCAAGTGAAATACTTGTTGATAAGACTCCACAAAGTAGTCGTATCTAGTTGGAAAGGAAAATTCACAAACATTTCCCAAGCTTTTGCTTGTTAATGGATATAAACTTGTTCCAACAATCTTACTCCTCGAATGATGAGAAGGTACACACAGACTTAATGAGTCCATAGCAACCAAGTTGCGAGTGAAAATGATAAATTATGAGATTTATGACTGGGAAGTCTACAAGATAAATAACATTGCTCAAGTAGGTTCCCCTATAACATGGAAGTTTGAGCGAGCATTTAAATCCTTTTAAGATAGATTTAAATAACATTGCTCAAGTATATTTATTGCGTATTGAATGCTAGGGTTAAGTGGAGCTTCGAGCTTTAATGGCTGATCAAGTGTGTCGTGACTTAACTCGGTTCCTCACAAGATGCCTACGTATCTTGCAATATATCAAGAATCAAGCCAAAAAACGTAGTTCTAGATGTGAAGGAGCAGGTCCTTATATAGGTGATGAAAACCCAAGAATTAGGGTAGAGTTAGGAGACTTGATGGACAAGTCACAGCTTAGGCCCAATTCTAGAGCCTTCTAACAAATAAAGAAGATAAGTATTAGAGGTATATGCCTTGGAGACCACTCCTGATATGATTTAGTTTCCTTGTTGACTCAAATTCGAAGTCTTATTTTTTGCTGATTTTACAGCTACGAAATTAATATCAATTAAAGGGTTTCGGGCCTCATTAATGGGCTTTAACCTTAGACCAACATAGGTTTAATTAATACTGCATTTAATGTATTTCTAGGGTTTATCTTCAGCCCATATCATTTGCCCCCCAACTTCTAGGAAAACTGATCAGGTTTTCATTGAAGTTATAATTGTCTATATTAAGATTCAGGACCATTTTTATCCCTTACCCGAGACTTTTCCTACCCTATTATTGGGATTTTATTTGTACACTAGTGTTTCACATGTACCGTCTCGGTGGTATAGTGTGGAGCGACCTACACATTTACGACGATTTGCCTTATTCGGGGTTTTAACTTGTGCCCGCTTTTAGTAATTTCAGCACTTTTATAGAGCTTTCATGCATTTTTAGCATAAATTATCACTCGAAAATATTTCTATAATTTTTCTCGTATTTTTCTGTACTTTTCCTAATATTTTAGGAATTTTCGTGTACTCGTAGATATTTTTTTCTTATTTATTCCTAATAATTTAGGAATTTTTATATACCCACGGGTATTTTCCTTAATTTTTCCTAGTAATTTAGGAATTTTCGGGTACCCACAGGTATTTTTCTTAATTTTTCCTAATAATTTAGGAATTTTCGGGTACCCACAGGTATTTTTCTTAATTTTTCCTAATAATTTAGGAATTTTCGGGTACCCACAGGTGTTTTTCTTACTTTTTCCTAATAATTTAGGAATTTTCGGGTACCCACA
The DNA here is from genome assembly GCA_036435485.1 of Saposhnikovia divaricata. Taxonomy (NCBI): domain Eukaryota; kingdom Viridiplantae; phylum Streptophyta; class Magnoliopsida; order Apiales; family Apiaceae; genus Saposhnikovia; species Saposhnikovia divaricata. The sequence goes on from CM071598.1 coordinate 68,812,266, forward strand.
GGTATTTTTCTTAATTTTTCCTAATAATTTAGGAATTAACTTGTAACCAATGTAAAACTTCAAGGGTCAAATTGTAATTTGACCATTCATTCTCATTCATTCTCATGCTTCAGTCGGCAATTTCATTAGGCATTTTTTTTTTACATTTTCCGATTGGAAAATTTCAAGTTGGGCCACCCCATTTTTATCCTCCTGCTCGGCAATTTCATTTGGCATTTTTTTTTTTAACATTTTCCCATTGGAAAATTTCAAGTGGGGTCACCCCATTTTTATCCTCCTGCTCGGCAATTTCATTCGGCAATTTTTTTTTTAACATTTTCCGATTGGAAAATTTCAAGTGGGGCCACCCCATTTTTATCCTCCTGCTCGGCAATTTTTTTTTAACAACCCAATTTTCGAATGAGAATTGATAGGTGGGACCAGTCCATTTTTGGTCTTCATTCGATAAGTAGCAATCGAAAATTATTGTTTCGAATCTTTATTTTTCGAGCGAGATTTTCTGATGGGGATCTTGCCCTACTTGGATTTTTTAATTTTTCCTTCCTTTTCGAAAAATTCGAATCGAAAAATATTTCTTATTTATATTTGTACCGGACTAACCCTCCAGGGTTTTATTTATGCATTTTTCCGATTTTTCTTTTACTTAATTATTTTGTCATTTGTACTTGGCCTTTCTTGGCTATCAATTCAAATATGCTTTGATACATAACAAACATAGAACTTGAGTAAAGAAAACCAAATTGCATTAATAAATTCTGAAATGGGTTCAACCCTTACATAATACTCTACTTCTTACTCGGAGTTTGCAAACTCTAATATGGTTTCGTCGAACTTATTTCTACTTTCCTATTAGATATAAGCTATATCCTACTTAGGATAATCAAACATAATAGACTTTGAGGTTCGATGCATGCCAAGTGCGAGGCACCTCGTTTCCTTCCAAAGTCTCCAACTTGTATGGTCCTCGTCCCAGTGTGCCTTTGACCCGATATGGGCCTTCCCAATTTGGAGCCAGCTTCCCCTTCTGTCCAACTTCGGATGCTTCAATTTTTCTAAGTACTAGGTCCCCCTGACGGAAGAACCTTTCTTTCACCCTTAGGTTATAGTAGAAGGAGGCTTTCTTCTGATGTTCAACATTTCTAGCATGAGCTTCATCCCTTACCTCATCTATCAGGTCGAGGGCCAGCTTCATTCCTTCTTCATTGGTGTCAGGTTCGAAGGCTTCCACACGTGGAGATGTATGCACGATTTCTACGGGTACTATATGAATGGGGTTGCACCAGTGGTCACCTTACAGGTGGTGCGGTACGCCCAGAGTATGGGTAGCAATTCATCCTCCCAGGTGTTCCTAGAGCGTTCTACCCTTTTCTTAAGTACATCGAGGATGATTCGATTAGCAACTTCAGCTTGCCCATTGGCTTGAGGATGGGCGACTGAGGTGAATTGAAGCTCAATTCCATTTTCATCACAGTAATCTCTAAATTCTTTGTTGTTGAATTGTAACCCATTGTCCGTAACCAGGATTTGTGGTATTCCATACCTACACATGACGTTCTCCCACAGGAACTGCGCGACTTGCTTGGTCGTAATCTTGGCCAACGGTTTGGCTTCAATCCGTTTGGTAAAGTAATCGATAGCAACTATCAAGAACTTCCTTTGTGCAGTGGCCATGGGAAATGGCCCAAGTATATCCATCCCCAACATAGCAAAGGGAATGGGGGAGCTGATGGATGTCAACATCTCTGGCGGTTGCCTAACCACAGGTGCATGTTTCTGGCACCGGTCACACTTTTTCACGTAATCCTTAGCATCGGCCATCATCTCAGGCCAATAGAACCCGAGTCTAACTATCTTGTGAGCTAGGGCCCTGCCCCCCAGGTGCTGTCCACAAATCCCCTCATGGACCTCCTCAATAGCTGATTTGGCCTCCTCGGGTCTTAAGCACTTTAGATATGGAATCAAAAAAGACTTCTTGTATAGTATCCCTTCAATTAGTGCATAGCTTAAAGCCCTCACAGACAATTTTCGTGCCTCCATGGCATTAGTCGGGAGCCAACCGGTCTCGAGGTGTGCTTTTATGGGATCTATCCAACATTCCCTGACATCAATAGGCGCGACCAACTTTGAATCGATGGTAGGGGCTCTCAGAACTTGGAAGTAGACACTTCCAGAGTAATTCTCTATCTCGGAGGAGGCGAACTTAGATAAGGCATCGGCCTTGATGTTCACCTCCCTCGGAATGTGCTCTATGTAACACTCATCAAATTGAGTCATTACTGCCTTCACAATCCTTAAGTACTTGGCCATGGTTTCATCCCTTGCCTCAAACTCTCCATTGACTTGGACCACAACTAGCCTTGAATCTCCATAAACTTTAAGATTCTTAACCCTTAATGCCCCTGCCAGACCAAGCCCGGCTATCAAAGCTTCATACTCTGCCTCATTGTTGGTTGTTGGGAAGTCCAACTTCATGGCGTATTCAATCGCGAATCCATCGGGACTTTGCAGAACAAGACCTGCACCACTTGTTTTTGTTTTTGATTCCCCATCAAAATAGAGCATCCAGTATTCCTTCTCCTCGAGCACGGGTTCCTTATCCTCCTTATGCGGTTCATTGCCTTCTTGAGGTACTATCTCTTGCCCCCCGACTTCTTGGTTGTCGATGGTACATTCAACCACGAAGTCAGCCAATTCCTGGGCTTTGATGGCCGTCCTTGGCTTGAACTTAACATCAAATTCTCCCAACTAAATTGCCCACTTGATGAGCCTACCACTAGCTTTAGGGCTGTGCAAAATATTCCTTAACGGTTGTTCTGTAAGGACCTCTATCTTATGTGCCTGAAAATAAGGCCGTAACTTCCTAGAAGCGGTCACCAATGCTAAGGCAAACTTCTCAATGGTGGAGTAATTCAACTCTGCTCCGTGTAAAACCTTACTCACATAGTATATGGGTTTCTGAACCTTGTCTTCCTCCTTCACAAGCACAGCACTCACTGCTTGATCTGAAATTTCCAAGTAGAGATAGAGGATTTCTCCCGTACTTGGTTTAGCTAGCAATGGGGCCTCAGCCATATACTTCTTCACTTGCTCAAAGGCCTCTTGGCTTTCCTCTGTCCATTCAAAGTTTTTTACCTTCTTTAGGACTTTAAAGAATGGCAAACACTTGTCCCCGGATTTGGAGACGAATCTCCACAATGCAGCAATCCTCCCGGTTAATTTCTGTACGTCCCTTATAGAACGTGGTGGTTCCATGTCCAAGATAGCCTTGATTTTGTCGGGGTTAGCCTCGATTCCTCGTTTTGAGACCATGAGACCCAAGAACTTTCCTGACCCAACACCGAAAGCACATTTGGTTGGGTTCAACATCATCTTATGGTGCCTTAGCACTTCAAATGCCTCACGTAGGTGCTCGATGTGATCTACCTTGTGTAGGCTTTTCACCAACATATCATCCACATAAACTTCCATAGTCTTTCCAATGAGATGGGCAAAAACCTTGTTTACCAACCTCTGATAGGTAGCTCCTGCGTTCTTCAGTCCAAAGGCCATGACCAGGTAATAATACACACCAAAGTTGGTGATGAATGATACCTTAGGGATGTCATCCTTGTGCATCTTAATTTGGTTGTAGCCACTGAAGCCATCCATGAAACTCAGCATGTCGTGCCCAGCCGTGGCATCTATCAACATATCGATCCTTGGCAAAGAGAAACAGTCCTTTGGGCATGCATCATTCAGATCAGTAAAGTTTATGCACATCCTCCACTTTCCATTGGCCTTCTTGACCATTAAAGGATTGGCCAACCATTCTGGGAACCGAATTTCCTCAATGAAACCCGCTTCTAGGAGTTTATCAACTTCCTGTTTTATGGCTTCTTGCCTCTCAGGTGCAAAATTTCTCTTCTTTTGTTTCACCGTCTTCCGTTCTGGATCCACATTGAAGTTGTGTGTTATCTGTTGGGGATCTATCCCTGGCATATTGGCTGATGTCCATGCAAAGACGTCATTATTGTCTTGTAGGAAGGCAATCAGCTTGCTTCTCAAGGGGTCTTTCAGAGATGCTCCGATGTAAGTAACCTTCTCAGGATCTCCCAACTCCAAAGGTATGGGAATCAAGTCCTCTGATGGCTTTCCTCTTCGTTCTTCATCCTCACGGATGTCCATATCCTCAATCGGGAGGACCTGCCCCACAGTTCCTTCAGCCCTCAAAGCGGCCACATAACAACTCCTTGCCATTTTTTGATCTCCTTTTTCTTCTCCCACACCGTTTCTGGTTGGGAACTTAATTTTCAAATGATATGTAGAGGCAACTGCCTTGAATGCATGGAGTCCCGTCCTGCCTAAGATAAGCATTATAGGTAGACGTGGCTTTGATGACCAAAAAATTTAACATCTGAGTTGCCTCCCGTGGCTCCTGCCCTATAGTCACGGGTAGCTGAATTGTCCCCTCAACTTTCGATTCTACTCCGTGGAACCCGTATATTGGCATGTTTGACGGAGTTAACTGAGACTCAGTGTATCCCATCTTCAAAAAGGCATCATGGAACAGAATGTCCACCGATGCTCCATTGTTGTAACACCCCCAGATCCGGGGTCCGGGATCCGGTGGTTACGGTTTCCAATTCTGTCCACAATAATTGAACTTTCCTTAACATAAAATAAATTACGTCTCTATAACCCAACACAACAATATAAAACACACCCGTTATAGTCCCAGAGATGAAATCAGAGTAACAATCAAATTTTTATTAATCACATTATGAGTTCTTACAATCCAAAAGAATTTCAATATAAATACATACTCTTTGCCATCCATTTACATAAGTCATACTAGACCATATTCTTGGTACTGAAAGAATAAATATACCCTACCAATAGCTTCTTCTTCAGCTCTGGTAGTCTCATCGTCCTCGCCTGCGTCGAGTGCGCCTTGTGCGAGTCATCTGGTCTAGCTGTTGTTGTGATATATTAATAAAGCAAGGGTGAGCAATAGCCCACCAACAATAATATATAACTGAACGATAATGTATAACAGTTCAAAAGTATCTTTCAAACCATATGCCATGCATTTACGGAAATGATGCCAGTATAATATGAACGATTAAGTTACAAGGTAACTTAAAGTATTTGTTTGTAGAAATATCTGCTACATCAAAGTAAGCGAGATATTTTTATTGTTATTAAGAAGAGGAACTTGCAGGAAAAGGTTGCAATTCCAGTTATGACCCTTTTCCAACTCTGCCAATAGTAATCATGTTGCAGGAAATAAATAAATTTGGATGATGAACCAATGATGGAGTATTCACCGCGCCCGCTGTTCCAATCTTGATGATCAGTCGAGATCGTACAGCTCAATTTAGATTTACTAACGGTAGAAGGAAGAACTGACGGCTTTACTTGTATACCGCCTTACTAGCTCTCCCCGGCCAACGGTTGGGCCAAAGGGGATGGACCGGCGCTACTCGGCCTCTTACACGACTCCTAGTTCAAATAGAATTCATGATTCTGAATGTAACGTTCGTCCCCCTTTCCCCAAGTATAATACTTGTTGATAAGACTCCACAAAGTAGTCGTATCTAGTTGGAAAGGAAAATTTACCAATAACTCCCAAGCTGTTACTTGGTAATGGATATCAACTTGTTCCAGTAATCTTACCCCTCGAAAGATGAGAAGGTAAGCAATGACTTAATAAGTCAACAGCACCCGAGTTGCGAGTGAAGAGAATACTTTATGACCGGGAAGTCGACAAGATAAATAACATTTTCCAAGTAAGGTTCCCTTATTATTAAGGAGATAGACTCAAAGAAGAATGATGTCTGAGAACCTTTCTTGATATAGGATTAATAATAATATGACTCCGAAATATTTTTCGTAATAATCGAAGAAGATAAACCTTATCGAGATTATTCTAAGTATGGAATAAATATTCAGAGAATATTTATTGAGTTAAAATATTTAAAGAATATTTGGGAATATGAAAGAATATCTTTAATCAGAGTATTTCTCAAAATAATCCCTGAAGAAATATCAGGAGAATATTTATTGAATAAATAAATATTTAAATGAATATTCAAAACAATATTCATTAATTAATAAGACCTGAAAAGAATATTTAAGGTAATATTCATAATTAATTAGGAATTTAAATGAATATTCAAAAGTAATATTTATTTAATGAATAATATCCTAAATGAATATCAAGTAATATTCATTTAGTAATCCAAGCCTTAAGGAGTATTCGATAATTAAATCAAGCTTCAGATGAATATTAGAATAATATTCATCAAGTATTCAATATCTTAAATGAATATTCAAAAGTAATATTTATTTAATAAAATAATATTCTAAATGAATATCCAAATAATATTCATTTAGTAGTCTCATCTTTAGAAGAATATTCGAAATAATAATCGATAATTAATTCGACTCTGAATGAATATTGAGAAATATTATTCGTTGAATAGTTACGTTCAAATAATTATTTGAAGTAAGGATCGTTAAAATAATTAGTCTCGAACGAATATTCAAATAATATTCGTCGCCCAAATAATAGAAAATATTTACTAAAATATTTTCCTCCGAGGTAATCTCGATATATCAAGGAATATTGACTCCCGGTCTATTTTTGATTAATAAGATGTATACGCCCTTCTATGAGGGTCTTACAATAACCGGCTTATAACTGATATATAACTATCTAGCTTATAAGCCAACAATAACATTCAGGGAACAAGTATATCAATTCAACTTGAAAGTAGGCATGCATGCAATGGCATATGTATATCAGCAATCATATATATATATTTATTCAATCACAACAACAGCCTAAAAGAAGGGAATTGAAACTTGCCTGGTAGTCGAGTACGGTAAGGGTAGTGGTAGCGGGTCCCGGTTCAGCTTGGTGATCTATAAATAGCTAAGGCATTCGGGATTAATCACTTAACATATTAAAAGTTAAGTTATACTTAATTCGAAACACGTTCTCGAGTTATCTCGTTATACCCCTTTTTGTGGATTACTTTTATCACTGATCTGACCCGACATTCGTTCGTTAATACGACATGTCATTGTACTTATACTTGGGACATACTTAAGTCATATGAGTTCTAAAGTCGATCGTTACGAACCAATACTATACTCCGAGTTTTATTGCCCGTTTTCTAAGTGTTTTACCGAAGTTATAAAAGAGTTGTCTTTTAGGGGTTCGTTCGCGTTTAACCTCGACTCGAACTTTTTTAGTAAATCGAAAAATGATCCTTTTGACATACAGTTTTCTTTCACGCCTTCCTTTTTACCTCTAGTATTTATTTACCAAGATTCGCCATGACGTTACATAGTTTACGAGGGTTCAATTACAGTTACGAACGTTCGTTTACGGATTCGAACTACTTTTAGTAATTTGGTCATAAATCCTAAACCGTGAGTCCGTTTCACGTGATCTTTATATCAAAACGAAGCTTAGAACATTACCTATCCTATCATGGCAGATAAGGTCTCTGGACAGTAGGGGTTCGACATGGAAAATGGCATACAAAACATGGTATTGCAAAATCGGGCATTATAACGGCTGTAAATCGAATATCTACCAATTTCGAATCTTCCCATAAACATAGTATCCAACCTAAACAACATATACCTGACTTATATACATGAACTGAGGCTAAGCAATGCCTTTCCGTTCATCTAGCTATTTACATCATTAATCCAAAAATCCATACATAATCATGCTTATAATCTTAACATAACCATAACTAAGTTATAACTATCATAAACATGCTTAAATCTCAAACAAGGGTTAGGGTTTCAAGAGCTTTATACCTTCCTTGGAGTGTGTAAAGACCTTGCTAAGCTTTGCATAGTCCTTGTATACCCATAACCAAGCTTAGATCATCCTAGAAATCAAGAAAATCAAGAGTTGTTCTTGAAAATCACTATTCACCCTAGTCTTTGATGATTTCTTTGAAAATGGAAACAAGAGAGTTTGGCTTTGAAATTTTTAGGGGATCACTTTTAGGAAATGTAAGACTCAACATAATTTTTACAAGATCAAGAGATGGTGGGAAGAGGGGTTTTGATTTTGGAATTAAGAGCATAAGCCGAATGGTATTTTTCAAGAGAATGGTGGAGTTGTTTTGTGTTTTTGCTTGGCTAACCTCTTGCTCCCAACTTGAATTATTGAGATATTATCTCATAAAGTAGCTTTATTAAAGCTAGTATGTCATGCATGAGGTAATTTCAAGAGACAAGTGTTGGTTTTTAGTGGATGGATGATGGAATGAACTAAGTACTTGGTTTTGATTCTAAGTGTGCTAGTTGCTTAAGTAACTACTTGGTTGCTAGATATTTTCTACTAGCACATGCATGCATCTTGATTCCCGGCTTGTTTCTGTGTCCGGTTATTGCCCGTTTCGATTGATCGTTCGTAGGAATATTTCACGGATTTCTAATTAGGGTTTACCAGGAATCCTTTTTAATATTAATACTTTCATTCTAACTTTCCAATTTATATTCCTTAAATCCATTCGTTAAATACTTAAGGCTATCAGTGTCCAGGGAACTCTCGGAGAAAATAAAAGTGCGGTTTTTCAGAATCCGACAGCTTTTACATACACTTGTTTTCCCCCTGGATCACTAATACGAACTCGGAAATCCGTTCCGAATGCTTCTATATAGTGTCGTCTCATATTATTATATACTCCCACCAAAACACTATTCATTCTATATTCTTTACTTGTTCTCTTAGGGTGGTACAATTGTCCGTATTCTCTTTCGATCGTTCCTTATCCTTTTTACGGAACTACTGGATTAATCGTTACCGATCTGGATGACATGAGAATATTCTCCTGCTTGAAATTGCCATATCTTATTCCCTTAGAAGATAGATTATTCTTACCTATGTTGTTACCCTTTAGCATTCTTCAAGACATAGAAATAATAAAGTCGAATTCCATTCATTCTTTCCAAATATCAATTATTACATTGTAGCCATAACCACTCCTCAGTGGTTTCCTACCTTCATTCTTAAATCAAATATAATAACATCCCAAAATATCAAATCCTCAAAGTTAATATCCCAATTCTTGGATTATAATAATATTTAATCCACTGTCCGGTCAAATATTATACCGAAAAGAATTTGGAATTTCTGAATTCCGATCGTCTCTGCATTCACTTATTTCCTCCGCGTATTATTAATATGACTTCGAAACATCCATATCACGTCCCGTACATAGGGTGGAGTGAAAAGTTTTCCAACTTACAAAATCACTATTCATCCACCAAATTACTATGCACGTACAGGAAACACTATGCACGTACGGGAAATACTATGCACGTATGGGAAACACTATGCACGTACTCATTTCCCTTCAAGGATCCATTAGCTCCTTCCTGGATGGTAGATTATTCTTAGCTAGGTCCTCAACCATCGAATTACTTTATTCTGACAATATACCAATGCATCAAGATCATTGTCCAAAGCAATATCCATTCATTACAATCATTGTTCTTTGAAACCACCATTCATTAGAGCTGGTGACCTTGCTGTCGGAATCATTTTTCCTCATTTTATCATTACTTAATAAAAAGTTTTAATTATATCCAAAATTTGGGGTTCTTACAATTGTCTATTAAGACTCTCTTCACTTGGGAGTTGCTTATCACAGTTGAAATCACTAGTGGATCATCATGGTGGAACTTCACCCCATCAAGGTCCGAGTCATCGAATCCAATCGAGACCTCCGTTTTTGCACGCTTTGGTGCTTCCCCAACAATGTGCATCACCTCTCGTGCATATGCCTTTCTGGAATTTCTGCTTGACCCGGCCGCTGTCGGGCCACCGAAAATCATGTTTATCACTGGCCCCTGGGGCTGTGGATTACGGTTACGATCTTCATCATTCCTATCATAATCCCATCTCGAGTTTCCTCGATCCCCATCTTTGCATAATTTATTTAACTTTCCTCTGCGGATCAAGAACTCAATCTCATCTTTCAGTTGCCTACAATCGTCGGTATCGTGCCCCACGTCTTTGTGGAATCGGCAGTATTGGTTCTTATTTCTCTTCTTCGGATCTGTCCTTAGTGGCTTCGGCCATCTTACGTCCCTATCCTTCTCTATGTCCATCAGGATTTGGCTTCTTGGGGCGTTCAACCTTGCATAATCCGTAAACCTTTGTCCTGTACTACCCTTTTTAGGGGATGAATCAGAATCTCTGCCCGTGCGCGGGTACTTATCTCTCCCATCATATTCTTCTTCCGTCTTTCTCTTCCTAGAATTGTCACCATTCCCGGTGTTTCCCGTTACTGACTCTTTCTTTAGACTATCCTCAGTTTTGATATACTTACTCGCCCTTTGTTGAAGCTCAGTCATGTTCTCAGGGGATGCTTGGCCAATGACATCTTGAAATAAACATTCGAAGTCCCATTCTGCAAAGCCACCATGGCCACTTTGTTCTCTAAATCAGTAATGTTGAGCGTCTCCTTGGTGAACCGTTTGAGGTAATCTCTAAGATTCTCATTCTTCCCTTGAACCACAGTCATGAGGGATGCGGAATCCTTTTCATGAATCCTTCCACCAATGAATGGGCTGACGAAAGCGGTGCTCAGCTCTTTGAAAGAGGCGATGGAATTTGGTGGTAGGCGACTGTACCAACATTGCGCCATGCCCGCTAGGGTTTGGGGAAACGCCCTACACTTCAAAGCATCGCTAGCAGGTTGTAGTAGTAGTGCATTAGAGAACGTTCTTACATGATTGGCGGGGTCTCCCGTTCCATCGTAAGCCTTTATGGTAGGCATCTTGAACTTTCGTGATATGCACGCATTCATCACCTCCTCAGTGAATGGAGGAGTTGGATCATCAGGATCTCCAAGTTGCATCAGGTCTTTAGGGTTGCCTCTGGGGGTTTCGACCCTCATGTTTCCTCTTCTAGGGACCTCAGCCCTCATCTCTCTCCTTGGGGTTCCTTCCAAATCAACAAAAGGAATTTCTCCTCCTGTTGTTGGTGGGGTTCGGCCCTGATTCTGTCTTTGTTGCTCCCGTTCTATGTCCTCCTTCAGTTTCTGGATCTTGGCCTCATGAGCCTTAATTTTTTCAGCAACTGTTACAGGGGGTCCATCATAAATTCTTCGTCGACCTTGCCCAATAGGTTCCTTACTTGGACGACGCCTCCTTGGGGGTTGATCTCTATCCTCATCTTCCGAGGATGAATCATCAGAGTATGGGCCGGAATAGTCGCGGTATTGGTGGTCTTGGTCGGGTCCTAAACCCCTGATGTAAGGTGGGTTGTACGGCTCATGTATTTGGAGGGCATGACCGCTTGGTCCGGCCTGGTACGGGGGATAATTGGGCAACCCATATATCGGGTTCGTGCTTGCGGGGATCACAGTAGTAGAGATCTGAGCGATGGGGGGAACGGATTGACCTCCAAGAGGGGAGACTAAGATCTGTAGGGGATTCGTCCCTTGAGTAGAGGGATTCATCACCAAAGGCAACGATCCATGAGTTTGCGCTTCAGTTCCTTGTGGCTGAATGATCTGTGGTTGAGAACTCGCCCCTAGGGGTACTTGTTCTCCAATTGGGGGTGCGGTGGTGCTGGTAATGGTTTCAGAAAGTGTTGGTGTTCTCCGGGTGGTAACCATGGTTGATATCCGTTTCCCACAGACGGCGCCAAATGTTGTGGAACGAAAAGTAGGGTATATTTATTTCGTATTGAATGCTAGGGTTAAGGGGAGCTTTGAGCTTTAATGGCTGATCAAGTGTTTCGTGACTTAACTCAGGTCCTCACGAGATGCCTACGTATCTTGCAATATATCAAGAATCAAGCCAAAAAACGTAGTTCTAGATGTGAAGGAGCAGGTTCTTATATAGGTGATGAAAACCCTAGAATTAGGGTAGAGTTAGGAGACTTGATGGACAAGTCACAGCTTAGGCCCAATTCTAGAGCCTTCTAACAGATAAGAAGATAAGTATTAGAGGTATATGCCTTGGAGACCACCCCTGATATGATTTAGTTTCCTTGTTGACTCAAATTCGAAGTCTTATTTTTGGCTGATTTTACAGCTACGAAATTAATATCAATTCAAGGGTTTCGGGCCTCATTAATGGGCTTTAACCTTAGACCAACATAGGTTTAATTAATACCACATTTAATGTATTTCTAGGGTTTATATTTAGCCCATATCAAGTTGGGAACCTTTCCTTGATAAAATAGTCGTAAAAAGACTCCGAAATATTTTACATAATATCTAGAGGTGACAGATAATCTCCGACTAATATAAATCATTTTTTAAAAGAATTTAAAAGATTTATATAAATATTCCAAGAATATTTATTAACTCGATAATAATTACGGAATATTATTAAATTATAATATAGCTCGTAAGTAATCCTCGAATGAATATATGGAATTAATTACTAAATAAATCCCTCCTTAAATGAATATTCGAAATAATATTCATTAAATAACTAAACTCCAATAAATTTTTAAAATAATATTCAATAAATAGGTCAATCCATAAATGAATATTTGAAAATAATATTCATTTAATAAATAATCTTCTGAATGAATATCCAAATAATATTCATTTAGTAATCAAAACTTTAAAGGAATAATAGAAATAATATTCCTTAAGTAAATAGAACTTCCAATGAATATTTTAAAATAATATTCAGCAAGTACATAAAACCTTAAATGAATATTCGAAAGTAATATTCATTTAATAAATAACATTCTAATGAATATCAAAATAATATTCATTAAATAATCAACTCTAAATGAATATTTGAAACTAACATTTATTTAATATCTCTCGACTGAGATAATACTCGAATAACATTCCTCGAAATATTTCCAAGTAATTGATACTTTCTGGAATATAAATAACGTTTAACAATAACATTCCTCAGATAAATAATGATCTGTCGTTGGAATCCCTCCGGGTTTCCACGACTATCTATATCTCAAAATAACGACTCCCGGTCTATATTTAGAATGAATATCATATGCCCTTCGCTAAGGGTCTTACCTGAACAATCCGGCTTATCACTGATAATTCGTATATAGTCTATAAGCCAATATCAATTCAGGGAATAGGTATCATAATATAATTTGACAATAGGCATGCATGCTATGGCATATGTAAAATGGCAATCACATATATATATTATCACAACAACAGGTTCAAAGTTTTGAACACTTGCCTGGTAATTGGGTGTGGGTGGAGATAGCGTGTCCTGGGTCTGCTCGATGATCTATAAACAATCAGAACATTCGAGGTTAACCACTTAACATGTTTTAAAAGTCTAAGTATAACTTCACTTAAATCGAAACACTTTTTCGAATTATCTCGTTATACACCTTTTAGTGTAACTCTTTTTATAACTGATACGATCCGACATTTGTTCATTATTACGACATGTCATCGTACCCACACTCGGTATATACTTAAGTCATATAAGTTCTAAATTCGATCGATTACGAACCGATATTATACTTCGAGTTTTATCATTCGTTTTCTAAGTGTTTTACCAAAGTTATAACCAAGCGGGTTTTTAGGGGTTCGTTCGCGTTTAACTTCGATTCCAACATTTTTATAAAATCGGAAAATGATCCGTTTGATATGTGGTTTTCTTTCAAACCTTCCTTATGACCCCTAGTATTTATTTACCAAGATTTGCCACTGAGTAACATGCTTTACGAGGGTTCAATTGAAATTACGAACTTTTACTTACGGTTCCGTACCAATTTTAGTTATTTGACCATAACTCATAAACCGTAAGTCGGAATGTTTCGATTTTCACGCCAAAACAATCTATGGCTCGAGATCTACAAGGACCAGTCACAATATTACCAAGTTCAGGAATTTATATTAACTTCCATGCTTGGTTTTTAAGTGTTAACAAAAATTCGGCATTACGACGGCTATAAATCGGACGTTCTAAAAATCATAACAACACAACCAAGCCACACCGGGCATCACCACAATTCATAAACATGATTCTCATATCCACAAGTCCTAGAACCACTGATCTTAACCTCAAAATCATCAAGGACTTGAATCATGACTAAATAACTACTAAGAACAACTACATGATCATGTAAACATGCTTATACTAACATCATCACCAAATCTCATCTAAAACTCCATTAAAACTCAAAACAAAAACTTGGGTTCTTGAAGTTTATACCTTCCTTGGAGTATGTACGAGCCTTATAAAACCTTGTATAGCCTTTAGAACACCTTTTAACAAGCTTGGATCATCCAAAGAAACAATAAAACTAAAGTTAGTTCTTAAAAATTACTATACATCAGTTCAAAGATCTACAAAACGAGGCCATTACCATGCTTTCTTGGACGAGGCTCCTAAAGGAGAGTTCTAGAGCATCTAACCAGATTTGCAACAAGCTAAAGAACACCAAATTTCATTGAGAAACGAAGGAGATATGGCCGTTTGAAAATCAGTCCAAAAACTGTCAAGCATCAGGACAGTTTGCTTCTCCAACTTGGGGAGGTGATTTGACTAGGCTATACTACTTGGATTGCAATGAAATTTGGAGCGACTATTGCCCATGGAGTGGAGAGGCTTTGGTTAAAATTTTGTGATTTTATCATGGCTAGAAATGGAGATATGAATTTTCTTCTCATGAGTGTTCTTGCTGGGCAGTTTGTACAAATGGAGAGAAATGAAGTTTGCTTGGTCTTGCTCTTGACAATAATGCATAAAGTGATGGTAATTGGATAATATCTCATCCAAAACTACTTTAATAAAGTGATGATGTAAGGGATGATGAAATTGGGTGGACAAGTGTTGAAGATTTGGTGGTGTTAAGGCTAACCAAGTGTTTGCTTGCTAAGTACTAGTTTAATCCCTAAGTGTGCTAGTTATTTGAGTCACCACTTGGTTACTAGATATTTTCTAGTGGCTTATGCATGACTCTTGCTTCCTCTACTTGTTTCTTTTGTCCGGTTATTGCTCGTTTCGATTGATCGCTCGAAGGAATATCTCACGGATTTCTAATTAGGGTTTATCGGGAATCTTCTTAATATTAATACTATCATTCTCCATCTTTCGTACTAACTTTCGAATTTATATTCCTTAAATCCCTTCATTAAATTCTTAAGTCTTTCAGTGTCCAGGGAACTCTCGGAGAAAATAAAAGTGCAGTTTTTCAGAATCCGACAGCTTTTACATACACTTATTTTCCTCCTGGATCACTAATACGAACTCGGAAATCCGTTCTGAATAATTCTATATAGTGTCGTCTCATAATATTCTCTTTTCCACCAAAACACTATTCATTCTTTATTCTTTACTTATTCTCTTAGGGTTGTACAATTGTCCCTGATCTCTTTCGATCGTTCCTTAACCTTTTTACGGACCCACTGGACCAATAACAGATATCGATTTGGATGACATAAGAATAATCTTCTCCTTTAGAATTTTCAAATCTCAATTCCCTAGGAGATAGATAATTCTTATCTAAAGTGTCAACCAATAGTATTTTTCATGGCATATAAACATTTGAATCCAAATCTATTCCTTCCATTCATTATCTCAATCGTTACATCATAGTCGTAATCACTATTCACCATTACCTCAGTACATAATAAAAAGTTTTAATTATATCCAAAATTTTGGGTTCTTAGAGTCTCCCTCCTTAAAAGGATTCCGTCCCAGAATCAGGTAGGAAGCAAAGAGTCGTTTGCCTGTCGTTCACTTTTTAGCTTCCCGGTCAATTCTTAGTTGTTCTACCCTTTCTCAGCACATCTTCTAGTGCTACAATCCATACTTTATCCTTTTTCCATCAACGTTGCTACTTTTCGTACCACACACTATCTGGGTTATGCTCTTACTCAATCTTATCCTTATTGCTACCTGCAATAACATTGGTATCACTATCATACTGCGAATTCGGAGGTAACCTCGCTCGTACTGTGCATTTCCTGATCGCTTTAATCTTCGCAATCTCGATCAATATAGAGAAGTGGAAAGATTTATTGAGAGATCATTATGATCAATGAACATTTGTTATATTGCATAGTTAGTACAGAACGGGGCCAGCCTTTAGTACTTGACAAGCAATTAAACAAGTTATGGTATTCCACTTAGACTTCATCACATAGACAGATAGTCACGTAGCAGTACCTCCCCTCCTTAAAGGGTTGTTCGTCTCAATTCATAAAGAAGATGAATAAGAGAAAAGAAAAGAAAAGAATTCTAAAGGATTATAGAAAGTTTTCATGATTGTAAAATATCATACTCAGAATTTACCTCTGAACTATAGAGGTTCATTAAGGAAGAAATTAATCATAATTATATCCAATACTATTTGATCGTAACCTCACGTGTCAACATATCTTGCTGCTTTGTCCACTATTCTCTGGACCTGTACTCTGGTTCAACCTTAGCAACACTTACTTTTGGAAAATCTTTGAACCTCTTAGGTTAAATCTTAGTTTCTCGCTTGACACCATTGTTACTGACATTCCATGTCACGCTACTAGCTTTTTCATATCTATAATATTAACACTATCAGGTTGTCATCCCGAGAATTCATCAGAAAACCCTTCTATTAATCCATTCATAACATTCCTTGCTTCATATTCCATAGTTGCTTTCCCAGTCTTTTCTTTATCAATCACATCCTTCTTATTATCTGATTCTTATTTACTTCTCTTATTTACTTTCACCTTCATCTCTTTATTGAGATATCTTTTGCACTTGGTACCTCCTTACTGGTATCCCGTTACATTTACTCTATAATCATCACATTATTCCAATTTAAATTCTCCGAAATGAATCTGGCCGATCCTTTTAACTTAGATTCAATATAATCTACTTCTGTCAACTTGTTTATCATCACTTATTCTTTTCTACCAGCGGTTTTCCACAGGCTGTCTTTCGTAAGTCAGACCAGGTCGTACCTCTACCTGCTCGCACTCTTATCATCTGTTCAGCATTTGCGTTTTACGGGTGTAGCTTTGCCACATGAAACACGTTACTACCATGCTATAAGCTTTGGGGGTAAAACTGGCTCGAATGCCACCTTCCGAACACTTTTAAACTCTCAGGTGGCCTAATAAGTCCCGGGCTCAACTGCCCTTCTCTCTAAGTCTCACTAATTCTTTCTACGGGAATACATTTAGCATCATGAATCATCAACCTTATATTCTCTATCTTGTTTGCACAGAAGTACACTAACACAAACTTGCTTGTCATTCATCAACATGCCATTTAGCTTATCAATAGCAGCACTTTATTTATCTTTACATTGTCATCTACTTTCTTAGAAGAATCACTATCGCTTGTTGTTTACGTAGTGCATTAATAGCTAACCATACGGGTTTTAATCCTTTAGGGAGACAAAGTAATCACTCTTCCTTATCCATAAGGAACACTTCCTGAACTTGATGTAGATATTACATGAAGTAGATAAAATTGCAGAAGAGTTTCAAGCATCGCAGCTATGTCAGGTTGATGAAACTATCACTCATGCAGCTTCTATAAAAGACTGGAAACTTAACGATTTACTTCGTCAATTTTTTATCATGGTCCTGGTTTGCCTCAAAACGGGACCTTCTAAGGTACGTAATATGCTTAAGACTCCATCAGGAATCGAATCTTTACTTAAACTGTTATTACCTTCGATTCTTGCACAATCATCAAAAGGAATGTAAATTCCTCCACTCCGATATGACCTTCAAGGTCTTTCCAAATATCATTTTGTTTCTTCGGTATGAACATTTGTAATTATTCCTTTATACTTAGACTGTCGGCCACCTCATTGGTCTTTCCTGATAATAATAATTCCTTGTAATCCATGTTTTCTAGATACATTCCAATTCAAAATTTTCTACCTCATTCCTATCATTGTTGGGTGAAAGCATTGTCCCTTAAGCTCTGTTGAAGGAGAAAAATATATCCATCAGTCTTTTTCCATAAGTTATTGCTTCCATCTACCTGTGGGAACTTTATCATGTTTATTCCCAATCCTACTTAGGATACTTCTTTTCTTAGTTCTTTCCTTATCTTAGGATAATCTCAACCTTTATAGGTTCAATCCATACTTCCTCAGGGTTTCATACATGCCTCATCTGGCATTATTGTTACTATGTCATACATTCCTTACCAAATTTCCATTCTGAAGTTCGTAATATTGCCTTTTTCCTTGTAAGGTTTCTTAGGTCATCCTTATCATTCCTCCTATATTTTCTGGGTACAGGGTATATCAAAATGTCATTGATCAATACTTTAATAATTCTATCTATGTTCTTTCCAGAACTCTTTTTAATAATCCTTACCGGTCATTGTTGCTTTAGCAAGTCCAACTCATATCATCTGAATTCATAATGTCGTTATTAGGGTTAATGCCATCCCTTGTGCATTCCCCAGGGTTTGTTTTAATTTATGGATATCCTATCCTTAATTCAACTGCCAAAGAATTCTTGCATCCTATAATTGGCAATCAGATCATGTATCATTAATAAGGGTCTCTTTTCAACTGTTCTCATTTGATAATCGATCGGTAGCTTAATGCTAACCTCTTCTTTTTGATAGTTGTCAACCTATTTGACCTTCCAAATGACAACGTATGTCTATCTGCTCTCTTACAGAACTTGCTAATGGCAGCAAGGATGTTTTGGAAGATATTGGTCGAGTTCAACGTGAATCTCTTAGTACTTATCGTTCGTCTCAAAGGTTCTTGCCTTAGACAAAATTTCTACAGCATACTGATCCATCTCTGACCATTTCTATACTCTCTTCATAAACCTTCATTGTTTACTTCCCTTAGTCATAATATATTCATGGTATTTATAATACCCTAACATCATACATCTCAAGTCATTATACTTCCATTCTTACTCGTAATCTTGGGTAATCATATACACATGAATCACTTTAGTACGGGTGACCCCATTCCAAAAAGTCTAGTAAATTCCAAATCCAAACATGGGTTACAAAGGGTTCAGTAGAAGATTCCTACGATCTCATTAATATTTCCTTTATATCAGAAGCCCTTGCAGTCGGTGCTTACTTAGAAGCAACCCTGCTTTGTCCTTTCATTGCTGGTCTAGTCACTTGATAATCCTTTGTGACTTGGCCTCAACTGACCATACTAAAATAAAAATATATGATTTTAGGGGTTGGCTAATTAGCATTACTTTTCTAGCAATTGCTGGCATAGTGCCTTCTACTTTGATACCTTTCTACCTTTCCAAAACTTTACTTCATATAAGTCTTAATCGACTACTCGGCCCGTCTCCGGCCACCTTTCCTCTACTTTTATCTTTTCAACTATTCTTATCAATCCCGCGTGCCACGCAAGCTTACCATTCCTGGCATAACAGCCTTTTCACTTAAGTCAATCCCGGAGTTTCTTAGTCCGGCTAGTTTCTTACTTACATTTCCTGTTTCCGTCCAATCTCACTTCATCATTTTATCTCTACCATCGATTGTAATACTCAGGGTCCGTCTACTAACCCATATGACATCAACCTTACCCAATCCACAGGGTTCGCTCCAGTTTCCATTCTTTTCAATGATGTTCTCTGATAATCAGAAAGACAAGGTTTGCCAAAATTCTCCGGATTCCTTTCCAGAATCAGGGAAATTTTATTCAATCTATCCACCTACTGGTAACATTAAGGAGACCAGTTTCGAAACCTGAAGAATAGTTCTATGAACCTCCAAACAGGTAGAACCATAAGCAGTCACAATTTACGAAATAATCGTCATTAGATTGGAAGTTTAACCACTAGAGAGGAACCAATTATATACATCCCTTAGAAGGGAATCAATAGTTTCAAACTGAAACCTGTCACAATATCCTGATACCTATACATCCTGACATTCAATATTACCAAATGTCAGTGTACCTAACCACTAGTCTCAGAAGGAACATTACCGTCGGAGTTGGTTGTTTCACAAAATTGGCATTACTAAGGCCATCCGTACCTGGTGAACCGTGCTATCCGAATGCATCCGCAAGTACTTTGTCGTGCTGCGCAAGCACACATCCTAATCCTTTATGCGAAGCGTCATTGGAAGCACAAAGTCTCTTTTTTTTCCATTAAGTAATGCCAACTCTTTGTCATTACCAATTTCATCTTTTAGCTCCAGGAAGATTTTCTCAGAATTTTCTCTTTAACTGCTGATCGTATTACTTGATCCATTATAATTCCACGTCGGAGTAAACTTAAGGTAACTACTATAATCCATTCAATGAAAAGAAAGATTTTAATATTCCTCTGTGTAACGCCCCCAAATCCGGGGTCAGTAGATTTGGGCGTCACGCTAACAAACTCAATAATTCTAACAAAAATCGGCCATGATGTATTCGTAAATACAACATAAACCTGCTGAATACTAAACTAAAAATCTGAAAATCTAAATAAAACTGAAATAAAAATTAAAACTCAAGTAAAAGCTCTACTGAAAGTTCTTTGACCCCAACTCACAACTAAGGATCTTAGGTTACAGTTCTAGAAACAAGAAAACCCAAAACCAACTCAAATACAACTCTATATACAAAACTTTATACAGACTTAAATCACTGGTATAACTTCGAATAGAAGTATACCAGGCCAACTAATCAAATACATACTATCACTACTAAAACTATATATACATACAACAAATCAAACAATAATCTAAATACCCTGATCCACGTCAGCTTCCTTCACCTCGTCTTGCTTGCTCTTTCTGAACTGCGCAGGTACTTCTCGCCAATACTTAGCTTACTGAAATATTAGATTTAAAAACAGCAAGGGTGAGCGAAAGAAATGCTCAGCAAGTTATAAAATAATAGCACTGAATAATTAAATGCAATAACTGCAATTCAAGAAGGATTAACTTAAAAAGGAAAATGAACAATAGATATGAGCGAATGAATGCTCACCAATCTATAATCAATACTATACTTGAAATCTGGATTCTTAACTTTAACAAAAGATTAATATTATTTAAAACATTTATAACTCGAAATCAGAATTTAATAACTGCAAAGGTTCGAAAAACTAGATTCAATACTTTTAATACTTGCAAAATACTTTAACTATCGCTTTAACAAAATCTCCAAGAAATTCTCATTTACTCAAATTTCATTCATGTCACTAAGCGTTCGCACACCTAGCTGCCTAACCGGCCTGACAATCATGAGTTTGAATAAATAAGAAGATCTCAAATCATTCTCGGTTCTCACTATCACTGCACAACACATGCCACAGTGACCGTAATAACCGTGAATTAGTTTTTCACCAAGCAAAATATAAACCTACTCTTACAAAATACCAATACCTATTTTCTGCACTTATACTCTTTCTCATAACATAAACACCACCCTTTAATATTCTAACCTAACACTCTTCTATTTACTACTAACCATCTCTGCCCCAGATAAAACTTTGAGAGAAAGAATATCAAGAATTTTCCAATCATTCTTACTCCACTTTCACGTACAATGTTACTTGCGAAGGGAATAACTGAAAAACTTCTATCTATCCTTAATCTCATTATTTTACTGAGGTTTCAACTTTTATCATATAGACAACAATTTAATCTGAAATACACAATTCCTAAACCGATAATCATTTACAATAAAACATGTATATCTTATCAAAACATTCCTCTCATTAAAACTATTCCATCAATAAAACATCAAAACATTCATCTCTTTAAAACCATTCCACAAATAAAACATACTTTCCGTAATACTTTTTGAAACATTTAAATTGATTTTATTATTCTTCTGATTACGGACAATACGGGTGATCAGCCACGTAAAGTCTTCCTTTCTTTGAAATTAGGTTCTCAATTAGGCAACACATTGGCCTTTAATGCTGGACTAGGACCACCCTAGCCTCTTACGCTAAACAAAGGTGCTGGACTAGGACCACCCTAGCCTCTTATGCTTAACAAAAGTGCTGGACTAGGACCACCCTAGCCTCTTACGCTTATCCAACTTATAAACCATCTTATTAATACTTTAAAACGTTTCACTTTTCAGTCCTTTATACTCACTGGCAAAAGACCAGCCCAGTATAAGGAAATTTTAAAAACATCTTTAATTAATAACCATTTTAGGAAGCAATACTAAAAGATTTAGAAACATAGAAGCATTCGATATACGGAACAAAATACATCCTTATCAGTAATTTGAAGGAGAGGATACTAACAATAAAGATTTGAAGGGAAATACTTATATTGAATAGAAACATGTTTATCTCGCTTGAAAGATAAGCGAGGGTTAGTACACTTGCCTCGTTCCACGCGTCGATTCGCTACTTACTTAACCTCGATCCTTATTCGATCACGCATGCATCTTTTTTCAATAATCCGTCAACATGTGCACTGGCTCTATATCGAATCCCTAATCATACTTGAAATAATAGTAAAGTACTATTTAGTACATACACACCCAATTTGATAATTACTACTTATAACTCGCAAAGCAATACATATATAAATATATATATTCACACCTCATTAATCACCACATATGTACTTAAACACTTATACACATTTATGCCTTTAAATCCTTAAATCAAATAATTTAAATAACTTAAAACGCAGGGGATTTTTAGAAAATTTCGGCATGTAGTATTCGTTTATCGGACTATGGGCTCAGCCCCTCCATGCCAAACAAAACAATTTATAACCCTGCTTTTGATAAAATAAAAGCCGCCTCAATTGCAGCAACATAAAGGTAAACAAATAATGAAAAGTATCCGCCCAGACATGCGGCAACTAATCACATAAAGAAATTTACCCGCCCAGACATGCGGCACCTCAACACGTAAGAAAAGTAAACTACATTTATCCACATTTAAGCCAACACCACGTAGTTGGCACTTATACTTTCAACATATACTATAACCTGATTTATATCATTTAGCACATAGCCAATTAGCCATTCATATACTTACACCTCCTATAACAATAACAATTCAACTTTCTACCCAAAACCATTATCGATAATCATTTGACCAATTGCAAACAAATACCAAGTAATTGAAAATTATGAAGTTCAGCAAATACTCTAACTTGACTTACAGCACTTAGCACGTAACCTTTACCGACACCACAAACTACTAGCAATTAGCACTTAACATTTAACAACTACTCGTTGTTAAACACAACATTTACTCGGACTTGCAATTAGTCCTCCACAATTATAAATTACAAGTATCGACCCTCCGAATTAAATCTCGGAAATTAATCAAATCACAAAAAAAATTGACACATTAACTCACGAACTAAATTTAATTACATTCACAACATTTAAACAATACTCGCAATTTCACAACTAATTAAATTGCAACAATACTAATTTAATAATTAAACTACTACAATTAAGCTATATACTCACAATTTAACTCCAATTAAATCACCACAATTAAATAGCAATTATACTCCTCCGAATTAAATACGGAAATTCAACTAATATTCTTAATTAACAACATTCGTCTAATTATGAAAATTAATGCATTTAACTCGCAATTATATCTCTCAATCCACTATTCACATAAACAAGACAATTTCACATTTGAATCATATATTAACAAACAACTTAAGATTTACAATTCACTACTCAACTGTAACCTCGAAATATAACACTGGTTATAAAAGAAACCAACCTAAAATCTTTAGCATATAAACGCCAATTCAATTATACATATTAATCCATTGTCCGCTTAAATTAAACATATGAGTCCCATTTATTCCTTAAATTAAACTAACAATTACCAAGGTAAATTAGTAACCACCTACTAATCAATACCAAGTACTCGACAATTACGAATTTCGATAATTACTCAAACTCGACTTATATCCAAAATCCTCAAATTCCACTTCCGAAAGTATTACCCAACAACAACAATTAACCATTAATAATCATCAAAACATATACTCAAACCCACAATTAATCTCACAATTCATATCAATTTAAATTACCACACTTATTAGTTAAATTACCACAATTAAACAATATATAAGAAATTTACCATACTAATCTAATTACTACCATTAGCACAAGGGCAGATTCTCCTGTACCAATCACACTCTAGCATTTTTTAATAAATCGAAAATTTCATATTTTTGTGCAAATCTTTTTCTGGAATCTTTATAATTCCTTCCTCTATACTCAGTAAATTTTTCAACTTAAAAGAACAAGTTTAACTAGGTGAAACAGACTTCCAAAGTAGCAATTCCCGAGAGCAGCGAAGTTTATGAACAGCAGTTACTAAAACAACGTTTTCTCCTTGCTCGTTAACTCAAACTACGCACCGTTTTCTCCTACACAAACTAGAAACCACAAGCCATAATTCATCTTTTATAGCCGAGACCAAATAAGGTCATTAACTGTCTCGAAATTACAGCACAAAACAGGGCAGTTGCTGGGATTTCATAATCAAAACTAAGAATCATGCTTAACTTCTTTGAGACAATAAATCAAACAACTTGTAGGCATGCTTAACTATATAGAATCTGAATATTAAGAAAGAAAAATCAAGCTATACCACATATAACATTGACTTGATTACACTATACATCCACCCTTTAAACAACCTATAATAATTATGACAATCATTAACACTCAAACAATTTATAAAACTCAACTCTTAACAAATACAATTCAAATTCAAAATCAACAATCACACTTAAATATATAACACACGCACGTGCATAACATAGCTTCACTCCTTACTTTTATACTACCTCGTGACTGTCACTGCACCACCGCGACACCACTGCCACGCGCCGCCAGCACCAGCATCGCGCCGCCACCGTCGCGAGCTCGTCGTCGTGCCTCCGCCTCTTCTCCTGCTCAAATCAGTTGCCTCCCCTCAACATACACGCACAGCCCCGCTCATATACACACATACATACGCGATTCATATATATATATAAGTATAGATTCAATCCCCCCAATTCAATTTCATCAAATCCCTAATTCTTCTTCTCCCCCTTTCTTTTCTTTTGTTCCTTTCCTCTCCTTTATTCGATCTGTTCTTTTTCTTTCTCCCCACCCTTCCCGAATTCTCTCGACTGTTCTCCTTAAAAATGGGCTTGGCCCAATACTCCTCTTATTACTACTCTTATATTCGGCCCAATTACAACACTACTTACTCGCTTTTAAAACTAATAAACACTCTTATAAATCGAAATAAAATAGAAAATTGGGAAAATTAAACTTTTCATTTTTAAAATAAAGAATATAAAATTACAAGCACGTACATATTTTCGAAATATTTTTCGGATAAAAAATGAATTAAATATGAATTTTCAAAGTTTTGATCCTTTAAAAGCAATAAAACTTTTAAAATCATTTTAAAATACTTAAACACCCAAAATAATCCACCCAACACTTTTAAAAACTCAATAAATATATAAAGATAATATTACAAAAGATTTCATGATTTTTAAGCCCTCCGATAATAAAATAAAGATTTTTGAAGATCAATAATACTTGATTTAAATATTTTTAAATCACTAAAAATACCAATAAAATACTGGAGCACACATTGGCACACATAACTCAATATATACTCATATAAACTCAATACTAAATATCGTTGAATTCCACAACGATATTCTCAAATCCAATTCCATCATTTAAATACTAATTAACATAATTAAAAACAATAAAAATAATAATAATAAATCCTAAAATAATCCGGGATCTTACATTCTACCCACCTTAAAAGGATTCCGACCTCGGAATCAGGTAAAGAAGGGTTACTGAGGTTTACTCTACCAGCTCGGGTTGCATCCGCAACTCTACTAATCTGAACTCTGGATACTTATTTACTATACTGGGATCCCTACTGATCTCTCTATATAGAACTCTAATCGCAGTACTATACGCCACGCGCTACTTGCATTCTAAACTCCATTGGCATACATCCAAAAATAGTCGAGGCATTATAATTTATGATATTTGAAAAGAACGATTTCACATCGTAGCAAAGGTTTCTACAATTGTGGAATCAATGAGTTTTCAAACAAATATTCTTTGAAATGAGAGATTACTGAGTGATCAACATGATCAAATGAACCTTGTTGCGTGCCTTATTCAAGACATGACTAAAGGTAATTAACCTTCTTGTACTTCACAACACACAAGTGATGGCGTCCCATCAGACTGCTATCACACAGACAAACAGTCCTTGTGTCCCCTATAAATAGGGTTGTTCACCTCAGTTGGAGTAAAGAAACATAAAAAGATTCGAACATCGAATTAACAATCAATTGATGAGAAGTTCTCAGACATATCCCTGGATTACAACTAAACGGATTCCATGGGTACTACTTCAGAAGAAAAGAATAATCAAGAAAGAAACGACTTGCAGAATACTAAGAGATAATGATTTATCAATAATCGAATCATTCACTGATGAAGAAAATTAGAAACTCAAATATCACTTGACAGGGTTTTAGAAATAAAGGAAATAGGCATCAAAACAACCTCTGTCATAACTGGAATCCCAAATTCGGGGAAAGACAATTGTCAAAATAACTCAACAAAGGAATATTTATCAAGAAGAAAGGTATTGCCAAGATCTCTACGCTGGCTCGTCATTCGATCTAGACTCTGAAGGTTCCACTACCTACAGCCTCAAGGGTTTCTACCCAACTCCGCTCAACTATCTGCCACCACTCACATCTTAACTCACTAACTGGTACTATATCCAATAGTCCAACACGAGTCCTATATGAACTCTGACGTTCCTTACTTAACTATACACACTCCTACACGCTCTCGTTTCTAGTTTACTATAACCTACGCTCTGATACCAACCTGTAACGCCCCCAAATCCGGGGTCAGTAGATTTGGGCGTCACGCTAACAAACTCAATAATTCTAACAAAAATCGGCCATGATGTATTCGTAAATACAACATAAACCTGCTGAATACTAAACTAAAAATCTGAAAATCTAAATAAAACTGAAATAAAAATTAAAACTCAATTAAAAGCTCTACTGAAAGTTCTTTGACCCCAACTCACAACTAAGGATCTTAGGTTACAGTTCTAGAAACAAGAAAACCCAAAACCAACTCAAATACAACTCTATATACAAAACTTTATACAGACTTAAATCACTGGTATAACTTCGAATAGAAGTATACCAGGCCAACTAATCAAATACATACTATCACTACTAAAACTATATATACATACAACAAATCAAACAATAATCTAAATACCCTGATCCACGTCAGCTTCCTTCACCTCGTCTTGCTTGCTCTTTCTGAACTGCGCAGGTACTTCTCGCCAATACTTAGCTTACTGAAATATTAGATTTAAAAACAGCAAGGGTGAGCGAAAGAAATGCTCAGCAAGTTATAAAATAATAGCACTGAATAATTAAATGCAATAACTGCAATTCAAGAAGGATTAACTTAAAAAGGAAAATGAACAATAGATATGAGCGAATGAATGCTCACCAATCTATAATCAATACTATACTTGAAATCTGGATTCTTAACTTTAACAAAAGATTAATATTATTTAAAACATTTATAACTCGAAATCAGAATTTAATAACTGCAAAGGTTCGAAAAACTAGATTCAATACTTTTAATACTTGCAAAATACTTTAACTATCGCTTTAACAAAATCTCCAAGAAATTCTCATTTACTCAAATTTCATTCATGTCACTAAGCGTTCGCACACCTAGCTGCCTAACCGGCCTGACAATCATGAGTTTGAATAAATAAGAAGATCTCAAATCATTCTCGGTTCTCACTATCACTGCACAACACATGCCACAGTGACCGTAATAACCGTGAATTAGTTTTTCACCAAGCAAAATATAAACCTACTCTTACAAAATACCAATACCTATTTTCTGCACTCATACTCTTTCTCATAACATAAACACCACCCTTTAATATTCTAACCTAACACTCTTCTATTTACTACTAACCATCTCTGCCCCAGATAAAACTTTGAGAGAAAGAATATCAAGAATTTTCCAATCATTCTTACTCCACTTTCACGTACAATGTTACTTGCGAAGGGAATAACTGAAAAACTTCTATCTATCCTTAATCTCATTATTTTACTGAGGTTTCAACTTTTATCATATAGACAACAATTTAATCTGAAATACACAATTCCTAAACCGATAATCATTTACAATAAAACATGTATATCTTATCAAAACATTCCTCTCATTAAAACTATTCCATCAATAAAACATCAAAACATTCATCTCTTTAAAACCATTCCACAAATAAAACATACTTTCCGTAATACTTTTTGAAACATTTAAATTGATTTTATTATTCTTCTGATTACGGACAATACGGGTGATCAGCCACGTAAAGTCTTCCTTTCTTTGAAATTAGGTTCTCAATTAGGCAACACATTGGCCTTTAATGCTGGACTAGGACCACCCTAGCCTCTTACGCTAAACAAAGGTGCTGGACTAGGACCACCCTAGCCTCTTATGCTTAACAAAAGTGCTGGACTAGGACCACCCTAGCCTCTTACGCTTATCCAACTTATAAACCATCTTATTAATACTTTAAAACGTTTCACTTTTCAGTCCTTTATACTCACTGGCAAAAGACCAGCCCAGTATAAGGAAATTTTAAAAACATCTTTAATTAATAACCATTTTAGGAAGCAATACTAAAAGATTTAGAAACATAGAAGCATTCGATATACGGAACAAAATACATCCTTATCAGTAATTTGAAGGAGAGGATACTAACAATAAAGATTTGAAGGGAAATACTTATATTGAATAGAAACATGTTTATCTCGCTTGAAAGATAAGCGAGGGTTAGTACACTTGCCTCGTTCCACGCGTCGATTCGCTACTTACTTAACCTCGATCCTTATTCGATCACGCATGCATCTTTTTTCAATAATCCGTCAACATGTGCACTGGCTCTATATCGAATCCCTAATCATACTTGAAATAATAGTAAAGTACTATTTAGTACATACACACCCAATTTGATAATTACTACTTATAACTCGCAAAGCAATACATATATAAATATATATATTCACACCTCATTAATCACCACATATGTACTTAAACACTTATACACATTTATGCCTTTAAATCCTTAAATCAAATAATTTAAATAACTTAAAACGCAGGGGATTTTTAGAAAATTTCGGCATGTAGTATTCGTTTATCGGACTATGGGCTCAGCCCCTCCATGCCAAACAAAACAATTTATAACCCTGCTTTTGATAAAATAAAAGCCGCCTCAATTGCAGCAACATAAAGGTAAACAAATAATGAAAAGTATCCGCCCAGACATGCGGCAACTAATCACATAAAGAAATTTACCCGCCCAGACATGCGGCACCTCAACACGTAAGAAAAGTAAACTACATTTATCCACATTTAAGCCAACACCACGTAGTTGGCACTTATACTTTCAACATATACTATAACCTGATTTATATCATTTAGCACATAGCCAATTAGCCATTCATATACTTACACCTCCTATAACAATAACAATTCAACTTTCTACCCAAAACCATTATCGATAATCATTTGACCAATTGCAAACAAATACCAAGTAATTGAAAATTATGAAGTTCAGCAAATACTCTAACTTGACTTACAGCACTTAGCACGTAACCTTTACCGACACCACAAACTACTAGCAATTAGCACTTAACATTTAACAACTACTCGTTGTTAAACACAACATTTACTCGGACTTGCAATTAGTCCTCCACAATTATAAATTACAAGTATCGACCCTCCGAATTAAATCTCGGAAATTAATAAAATCACAAAAAAAATTGACACATTAACTCACGAACTAAATTTAATTACATTCACAACATTTAAACAATACTCGTAATTTCACAACTAATTAAATTGCAACAATACTAATTTAATAATTAAACTACTACAATTAAGCTATATACTCACAATTTAACTCCAATTAAATCACCACAATTAAATAGCAATTATACTCCTCCGAATTAAATACGGAAATTCAACTAATATTCTTAATTAACAACATTCGTCTAATTATGAAAATTAATGCATTTAACTCGCAATTATATCTCTCAATCCACTATTCACATAAACAAGACAATTTCACATTTGAATCATATATTAACAAACAACTTAAGATTTACAATTCACTACTCAACTGTAACCTCGAAATATAACACTGGTTATAAAAGAAACCAACCTAAAATCTTTAGCATATAAACGCCAATTCAATTATACATATTAATCCATTGTCCGCTTAAATTAAACATATGAGTCCCATTTATTCCTTAAATTAAACTAACAATTACCAAGGTAAATTAGTAACCACCTACTAATCAATACCAAGTACTCGACAATTACGAATTTCGATAATTACTCAAACTCGACTTATATCCAAAATCCTCAAATTCCACTTCCGAAAGTATTACCCAACAACAACAATTAACCATTAATAATCATCAAAACATATACTCAAACCCACAATTAATCTCACAATTCATATCAATTTAAATTACCACACTTATTAGTTAAATTACCACAATTAAACAATATATAAGAAATTTACCATACTAATCTAATTACTACCATTAGCACAAGGGCAGATTCTCCTGTACCAATCACACTCTAGCATTTTTTAATAAATCGAAAATTTCATATTTTTGTGCAAATCTTTTTCTGGAATCTTTATAATTCCTTCCTCTATACTCAGTAAATTTTTCAACTTAAAAGAACAAGTTTAACTAGGTGAAACAGACTTCCAAAGTAGCAATTCCCGAGAGCAGCGAAGTTTATGAACAGCAGTTACTAAAACAACGTTTTCTCCTTGCTCGTTAACTCAAACTACGCACCGTTTTCTCCTACACAAACTAGAAACCACAAGCCATAATTCATCTTTTATAGCCGAGACCAAATAAGGTCATTAACTGTCTCGAAATTACAGCACAAAACAGGGCAGTTGCTGGGATTTCATAATCAAAACTAAGAATCATGCTTAACTTCTTTGAGACAATAAATCAAACAACTTGTAGGCATGCTTAACTATATAGAATCTGAATATTAAGAAAGAAAAATCAAGCTATACCACATATAACATTGACTTGATTACACTATACATCCACCCTTTAAACAACCTATAATAATTATGACAATCATTAACACTCAAACAATTTATAAAACTCAACTCTTAACAAATACAATTCAAATTCAAAATCAACAATCACACTTAAATATATAACACACGCACGTGCATAACATAGCTTCACTCCTTACTTTTATACTACCTCGTGACTGTCACTGCACCACCGCGACACCACTGCCACGCGCCGCCAGCACCAGCATCGCGCCGCCACCATCGCGAGCTCGTCGTCGTGCCTCCGCCTCTTCTCCTGCTCAAATCAGTTGCCTCCCCTCAACATACACGCACAGCCCCGCTCGTATACACACATACATACGCGATTCATATATATATATAAGTATAGATTCAATCCCCCCAATTCAATTTCATCAAATCCCTAATTCTTCTTCTCCCCCTTTTCTTTTCTTTTGTTCCTTTCCTCTCCTTTATTCGATCTGTTCTTTTTCTTTCTCCCCACCCTTCCCGAATTCTCTCGACTGTTCTCCTTAAAAATGGGCTTGGCCCAATACTCCTCTTATTACTACTCTTATATTCGGCCCAATTACAACACTACTTACTCGCTTTTAAAACTAATAAACACTCTTATAAATCGAAATAAAATAGAAAATTGGGAAAATTAAACTTTTCATTTTTAAAATAAAGAATATAAAATTACAAGCACGTACATATTTTCGAAATATTTTTCGGATAAAAAATGAATTAAATATGAATTTTCAAAGTTTTGATCCTTTAAAAGCAATAAAACTTTTCAAATCATTTTAAAATACTTAAACACCCAAAATAATCCACCCAACACTTTTAAAAACTCAATAAATATATAAAGATAATATTACAAAAGATTTCATGATTTTTAAGCCCTCCGATAATAAAATAAAGATTTTTGAAGATCAATAATACTTGATTTAAATATTTTTAAATCACTAAAAATACCAATAAAATACTGGAGCACACATTGGCACACATAACTCAATATATACTCATATAAACTCAATACTAAATATCGTTGAATTCCACAACGATATTCTCAAATCCAATTCCATCATTTAAATACTAATTAACATAATTAAAAACAATAAAAATAATAATAATAAATCCTAAAATAATCCGGGATCTTACACTCTGAATCACATGCATCTAACGTTTCTGGTTCATCATTTAACTGTGTTGCGCTAACTCTATACTCAGTCTCTGACAATAGTCTCATTACGAGTTCATCTTGACTCATTGGTCTTATCTTCCGGTAGGTTCTGAGATCATTGTCTTGCTTACTACTTCCTAATTGATTCATTCATAAAATGGACATTTTCCTGAATAAAACAACTTCATCAACCTCAATTTGGTTCTATAAATTACAGCCTTTGACATCTGCCTTCTCATGGCGAATTATTACTGACAATGTTCATATTAATTCATTTATCAAATGATATGGCACTTACTGCCTCTTCTCAACTATTCTTAGGGACTCTGCTCCTCGTCTTATATCGATGCCTTTGATAATCATACATCCCTCTAGCACTCTTTTAGTTAACATGAAAGTCTCTAATGATTCTCATCTATTCCCGTATAAGATCTCAAGTAATTCTTCCAATCCATCTTACTTGCTGGTACTACCTCCAGTAGTCTGGCCATGAATCTTCAGTTCTCTTGCTAATAGCTTAGTTCTTTATGCTCACTTTTCTGAGCAACTATACCTTAATCATCTCAGTCTTTCTGGCTACAGCCCTCATTCCTCGAGGGTAAGCTCCTTATCCTAACATGATTTTCATTATCTGCTGGAACCTCTTCCGGGTCTCCAGTAGGGTACTCCATCGAATTTACCCGCTGAACTTCAGCATATAAAGCATTATCGCGCTGCTGCTCGTATGCCTCAAGGTCTGACGCCTTACTCGTCGATACGATATCGAACTAAGTTACTATCATGATACTTAAGAGTTCCCATAAGGGTTTTATAGGTCATCACTACATTAAGTAGTCCGACTATGAACTTGGCAAGAGTTCTTATTATCTTAGTGAATTTATTGTTTTATCGTCGCCTCATCTCTAGGGTTTATAACGTACGCTCTGATACCACTTCTGTAACACCCCCAGATCCGGGGTCCAGGATCCGGTCGTTACGGTCTCCAATTCTGTTCACAATACTTGAACTTACCTCAACATAAAATAATTTACATCTTTATGACCCAACACAACAATATAAAACACACCCGTTATAGTCCCAGAGATGAAATCAGAGTAACAACCAAATTTTATTAAACACATTATGAGTTCTCACAATCCAAAAGAATTTCAATATGAATACATACTCTTTGCCATCCATTTACATAATTCATACTAGTCCATATATTTTGTACTGAAAGAATGAATCTATCCTACCAATAGCTTTCTCTTCGGCTATGGTAGTCTCATCGTCCTCGCCAGCATCGAGTGCGCCTTGTGCGAATCATCTGGTCTAGCTGTTGTTGTGATGTAATAATTAAGCAAGGGTGAGCAATAGCCCACCAACAATAATATTTAACTGAACGATAATATATAACAGTTCAAAAGTGTAACACCCCCAAATTCCCTACCGGAATCTAGGTTGTCACACC
Organism: Saposhnikovia divaricata; assembly: GCA_036435485.1. NCBI lineage: Eukaryota > Viridiplantae > Streptophyta > Magnoliopsida > Apiales > Apiaceae > Saposhnikovia > Saposhnikovia divaricata. The sequence goes on from CM071598.1 coordinate 68,845,975, forward strand.
TCTTGCGGAATATACAATCACCTGCTCATAATATAATCTACAACAATATTCTTAATAGACTCCACAATTACTCCACGGGTTATAGTCTTAGAACAAGCATTCCATAAATCAAAGGTTAATACAACACGAGTTCATCTACTAGAATTTCTGAATGTTATTACAATTCCAAAATACTAGATAACAAAATACTAAACCACTACTCTTCAGCTTCCACCTTACTTAGATACTACAAGGCCACCGCGCTGAATCAGTAGTTCGTCGCTTTCCCCTTGCCTCGATTGGCCATACTTGAGTTAGCCCTGGATGCCGCTGCTTAACAATATATAAAATAACAAGAATGAGCCAAAGAATGCCCAGCAAGGTTATAACTATCCCCTATTCCCAACAATTCACACAAAATATTACTAAACCGCTCTACAAGAACTTTTCCCCTCATACGGATATATATTTATTTTGAAAAGAGATTTATCTCGAAATTTTAATACCCAAATGATGGAATAAATACATCTCAATAACTTCTCCATATTACTCAACGGTAACATGATAATTGCTCCAACTCCTCAATATAATAATATAATATAATAATTCTTAGATCGATACCCTAGTTAATCCGAACCACAAAGGCATCGGTTAATAGCTAGAGAATCAATGATTGGACTTTTCCTCGAACGCTGCATCAAGTAATGGATGATCAATCCATTGTCACATCTCAATTTTTTCTATCGATAGAAAGGACAGTCGACGTCTCGAACCATCCAATAATATTCCTCATAAGGATGAGTCGACAGACTCGGACCCTCACCCTTAGTTGGGCCGGTGCGTTACTCCGGTCACTTTCATCAATTTATGTGCCGAGCCGGCCCTGTCCCGGTCTCGTACGCACTTTCATCGATTTATGTGCTGAGCCGGCCCTGTCCCGGTCTCTTACGCACTTTCAGTCCAGGATATTAGGTGTCGGAATCTTCGATCACCTTTAACAACAAATAGCTTAGGCGTCACGGTGAAATAACACGTGCACCTTTATTTATTTTGAAACGAATTAATACTCCAATATCGTTCAGAAACAATGAACGATATACACCTCCAATAATTTGGTTCTCCTTCCAAATGAGTGGAGGAAAATATTTATGAAAGATTGTTCTGACTATGAATCCAGAATGAAGGACCCATGTCAGTATATATAAATATATACATAACTCCACCCTTAAATAACAGTAAATATATAGTATGAAGATATTATTAATACGCCTTTATTATCTCCTCTTCGAGTACGAATGAAGTAACTCGATAAATGTCCCACAATACGGACCATCTCATGAACTAAAATAGAACATCTAGCATAATAATATTATTCAAGTAACAGCTCAAAAATAATATATATATATATATATATATATATATATATATATATATATATATATATATATATATATATATATATTGCAAGAAGAAAACATCTCTAAAAGTAATCACCTCGATAGAATAATTTTGTAAATCAACATTGATATTTCTCCGGACAAAGTTGTTTTAAGAAAACATTTTTTTGAAAATAATATTCTTCTAATTAAATAAATCTAATTAGACGAATAAGGTTCATTTAATCAGTAAATGCTACCCAAGTATCTACTTGATTAATAAACGCTAGATTATTGGTGATGTTTCCTTTAGGTTCATTATTGCGAAATTCTTTAAAATCTTTGTCCGGGTTTTTGAAGAAAATCCAACTCCTCACTACTTCGTATTCACTATTTACTCCTCATGTTACATCATCTAAAGGGAAACGTAAGTTACTCTTAACCATACTTCCCTTATCTCCTCAATATAATAATTCACATATAACTACCATTACGAACATTTTATAACACAAAACATCTCTACTCTGAATGATAGAGTAAGAGTTAGTATACTTGCCTGGTACTCCTGATGCAGTAACGGCTGGTAGCGGGGTCCGACAATCTAAATAAAGTCAAGAAAACATGCTATTAATCCCCTATACAATCCAATAATAGTCCAACACTTAGACACTTAAGTCAATCAAAACAAAGCACTAAGGGGTCCCTCTAGACTCGTCTAAGTCCATGTTATACTTAACCATTTTTGACCTCGTTCTTTACACCAATATGTTGCCTTGATAATTCTTAACAAGTTTCATGTTTTAGTCGACTCGAAATTCCTCTTTTAACTCAGCCAAAGCGGATGGTCAAGTAGCACCTCTAGAGTTGACTTTCCTGAGATTCACTATTCCGTGACTCGCACTCCAACACTTTTAATAAATCACCGGGAATGTATTTAAATACGAAACCACCTCTAAAATCACCTTTGGTATTTGTAATATTATCATAAAAGTTTCGATTCAAATCTACGGGTCTAGGCAGGGGAATTGTATTTTTGAAGTTCAGTCAACTACGGGTTTTACTATTTGCACCTCTTTCACTAAAATGTTCATAACTCGATAACCGTTAACCCAAATGACGCACCGTTTTCGCGTACACGATCTAGGGAATGTCTAGAAGGTAACTAACTCAAAACTTGGCTCTGGTCAGAAGGCTCATTTTTCGGAATTTTCAAAACAGGGCAGTGGCTATGCAGTGAGTCTTATGGTCTTTCTAAGGGGTTTTCCACTTGCGCAATCTCGGCTTACGCCCTTTTTATAAAATCGAAAAATAATCTTTTTAACTCGAAACCTTCGTACAAACCTTTCTAACTGACCTTAGTATTTATCCTCAAAATATCATACTCTAATTCAATTTTTAAGGGTCTCAAACTTAACCTCAAAGTTGATACATTTCTGCGACATGGTTTCTCGAATCGCTTTCACTAAAACGGTCATTACTCACAAACCGTAAACTCTTTTGACACGATTCTTGCGGCCACATAAACTAGAATCCAAAACCTACCCAATATGGTCAGTGGTTGCAATTTAAACATGTTTAAGGACTCGGGTAGCTACTGTCAACATTGTTCAAGAAATTTGGGCATTATAACGGCTCTAAATCGAACATTACCATTTTTGTAACTCCTCAATCAAGCCATACAAGGCAACCCAAACTCTAATATTACACACCAACACTCATACTAGGCCTCTAAGGGCAGTGGTAAGGTCCAATGACCACCACTCAACATATACACCTCAAGACAAAGCTAAACAATCATATAAATTCTTAACATGAACTAATCTTTACACTAGCATCAAAACTTCACCAAAACTCATATATATAAAAGGTAAAGTTGAGGTTTATACCTTTCTTGATACTCTCACAACACTAACAAAGCTCTGTACACCTTATAATAGCCTTGGGTAGTCTTAAGCTTGCTAAATCAACCAAAGAAATCAAAGAAATCAAGATTAGTTTATGAAGGTTACTATTCACCCTCCACTTTGAGGATTTATTTGAAAATGGAAACAAAGGAGTTTGAAGCTAAAACTCTTAGGAGATCATTTATATGAAATATAGGACTTACCATAAAAGTTTCAAGATCAAATGATGGTTGGAAGTTGGATTTTGAAATCTCAAAACTTCAAAAATTCGAAGTGGGTTCTTCAAGGGGAAAAACAGAGCGATTTTCTCGAATTTATTTGACCACTCAAACAATCTTCAAAAATTATGAAATTAAATCCACAACTTCATCTTGATGTGCAGAAGCTTCGTGAATTTTTTCATAATTTTTAAATGAGTAGAACTGGGTGAAACAAAATCGGAAAGATCCCTGCTCTGAAAAATCTGATCTGCTGGAAAATGGGGAAGGAAAGAGAGAAAAGTGTTTGGCTTGCTTGGTTGATATTTTTGGTGTTAGAAATGAATTATTAGGCTTGTAAGTAATGTATATCAGCTGTGCTACTCTTCATATTCTCCTTCCACACAAGTGTCAAGTAATGGGAGAGTTTAGGTGTTTTATTTGCATGGTTTTAACAAGAACACCTCACCTTGTACTATTCTTAATCCACTTGCATCTTGTTTGGTTTCACACTACTTCTATTGATTTGTTGCACATAATAATCTTGCATGGTATTTGATCTTGTCATGTGTTCAATCTATAATCCAATATTAAATCCAACATTCCTTGTTTATTCTCTCTTTATCTCTGGAAACGTCCTCCCGATTTTCTCAAGTATTCTCTATTCCTCACCTCTAGGGTTTCATCCTCAATCCCATTTTCCTCTCATAATATATATCCCTCCTTGGACTTCTCATATCCAATATCCTCAATTAATAATCCAATTATTATATCCCTGACTCCTCTGTCAAAATTGGAATAAAATAAAGTTTGGATTCTCTGAATTCCGATCGTCTTTACATACACTTATTTACTCCATGGGTCACTAGTACGACTTCGGAATATCCATTCTACGTCTCGTACATAGGTGACATGAAAACTTTTCCTAATCCTCAAAATTATTATTCATCCACCAAATTACTATTCACGTATATACCTATTCTTAATAATAAAAGTTTTAATTCTACCGAAAATTTGGGTTCTTACAATCTTCCCTCCTTAAAAGGATTCCGTCCTCGGAATCAACGCAGGTAACAACTAAGGTTAATTGTCTCGTACTCTACTAGTCAATATATTCGCCTTACCCGTACTATGCTTTCTACTTCCAGTTATACATTCTCATATTATAACGCTATTCCATCTCCGATAACCCTCTTATTCCTTAACATGCCTCTATTTTTACACTAACTCATCATTGATCTATGCATTCCCAAAATTTAAGAAACTGTGTACCTGGCGCCTCGTTCCTCTCCTTTAAGCCATCGGCCAATGTCATATTAAAAACTCTAGCGGTTTGTCGGTTGCTATTAACTCCACTGCTTTGTCGCGATGTCGCGGGTCCAGCTGTCGACACTCTACAATCTCTAGAGATGTGGCCCTCCTTTCCACATTTGAAGCAAACCACTCCCCTCCTGGGACAATTCATCTTCTGATGCCCCTCCTGACCACAGTTATAACACTTAACTTGGTTGCAAACTCCCAGATGCTTCTTTCCACACACCTCACAGTCCGGCAGCGGTGGTCCTGACTGCCTAAACTGGCTCCCATTTCCTTGTTGTCCCACTTGTACACTAGCCATACTTTCTGCTGGGTTAAACCCCCCGGACCTCCCAGCCTTAAATCCAGACCTCCTACCATACTGGTTCTGAAATGCTCCACTGGCCTGACTTCCTCCCCAACTCTCCGCTTTTCTCTTCTTCCCTTCATTCTCCTTGGGATCAAAATTACTCCCTGCTTCTACCACTTCTGCCTTGTTCACCACCTTAACATACTCAGTAAGCTCAAAAACAGCTACTCTAGTTTGTATCCACGGTTTCAACCCATGCTGAAACCTCCTCGCCTTCTTCTTGTCGGTATCCACGAAATGTGGTACAAACCTAGCTAGCTCCGTAAACTCCTTCTCATACTCAGCTACTGTCTTATTATTCTGTTTCAGCTCCAAAAACTTTATCTCCATCCTGCCCTCCATATGCTCAGGAAAGTACTTCTCCAAAAACAACTCAGTGAATCTCGCCCAGGTTACTACCCCTTCAGGTTCCATTGCTTCCTTAGACTCCCACCAATAATTTGCCTCCTCTTTCAGCAAATAGGTGGCAAAGATCGTCTTCTGCGCATCTTCCACTCCTATAATCTTAAAGGATTTCTCCATCTCTTTCAGCCATGACCTCGCCTCTACTGGTTCACCGAACCCCTTAAACTCAGGTGGTTGGATTGACTTAAAAGCCTTGAAAGCTGCTGCAGTCTGGTTCCCTACATTAGGTCTAGGATCCTGGTGGCCACGGTCTAGGGTTTGCCTCAACAAATCCAAAAGTTGGTTCATTCCTTGCTGGTTCTGGTTGTTATTCTGGTTATCTCCTTGGTTGTTATCTCCTCCTGTATTTCCTCCACCTCCAATTGATTCTTCATCAGGGTTAGCCCCCGCGTTCCTTCTAGGCGGCATTCTCCTATAATAAAAGAAAACTTAATAAATCAGTCGGTTCAATGAAACTACATACTCATGAAACACTTATTTACGAAGCAAACAGTATATACACATGCACATAAATATATATAAATGCATTTGCAACTACACATATATATATCTACGGATCCATATAACTTTTAACTCCTTCAATAATCATGGATACACATTTTTCTCGTCCCAACTGATTCTACTACTGGTCTGGGCCATCATGCCTCTACCCTAAGTACCCCTTAAGGTTCTACTACCGAACTTCCATCTCGGTCTCTCGGTTTCTAAAACTCTTGTTCTAAGGTTTATAACCTATCGCTCTGATACCATTACTGTAACACCCCCAAATTCCCTACCGGAATCTAGGTTGTCACACCTCTTGCGGAATATACAATCACCTGCTCATAATATAATCTACAACAATATTCTTAATAGACTCCACAATTACTCCACGGGTTATAGTCTTAGAACAAGCATTCCATAAATCAAAGGTTAATACAACACGAGTTCATCTACTAGAATTTCTGAATGTTATTACAATTCCAAAATACTAGATAACAAAATACTAAACCACTACTCTTCAGCTTCCACCTTACTTAGATACTACAAGGCCACCGCGCTGAATCAGTAGTTCGTCGCTTTCCCCTTGCCTCGATTGGCCATACTTGAGTTAGCCCTGGATGCCGCTGCTTAACAATATATAAAATAACAAGAATGAGCCAAAGAATGCCCAGCAAGGTTATAACTATCCCCTATTCCCAACAATTCACACAAAATATTACTAAACCGCTCTACAAGAACTTTTCCCCTCATACGGATATATATTTATTTTGAAAAGAGATTTATCTCGAAATTTTAATACCCAAATGATGGAATAAATACATCTCAATAACTTCTCCATATTACTCAACGGTAACATGATAATTGCTCCAACTCCTCAATATAATAATATAATATAATAATTCTTAGATCGATACCCTAGTTAATCCGAACCACAAAGGCATCGGTTAATAGCTAGAGAATCAATGATTGGACTTTTCCTCGAACGCTGCATCAAGTAATGGATGATCAATCCATTGTCACATCTCAATTTTTTCTATCGATAGAAAGGACAGTCGACGTCTCGAACCATCCAATAATATTCCTCATAAGGATGAGTCGACAGACTCGGACCCTCACCCTTAGTTGGGCCGGTGCGTTACTCCGGTCACTTTCATCAATTTATGTGCCGAGCCGGCCCTGTCCCGGTCTCGTACGCACTTTCATCGATTTATGTGCTGAGCCGGCCCTGTCCCGGTCTCTTACGCACTTTCAGTCCAGGATATTAGGTGTCGGAATCTTCGATCACCTTTAACAACAAATAGCTTAGGCGTCACGGTGAAATAACACGTGCACCTTTATTTATTTTGAAACGAATTAATACTCCAATATCGTTCAGAAACAATGAACGATATACACCTCCAATAATTTGGTTCTCCTTCCAAATGAGTGGAGGAAAATATTTATGAAAGATTGTTCTGACTATGAATCCAGAATGAAGGACCCATGTCAGTATATATAAATATATACATAACTCCACCCTTAAATAACAGTAAATATATAGTATGAAGATATTATTAATACGCCTTTATTATCTCCTCTTCGAGTACGAATGAAGTAACTCGATAAATGTCCCACAATACGGACCATCTCATGAACTAAAATAGAACATCTAGCATAATAATATTATTCAAGTAACAGCTCAAAAATAATATATATATATATATATATATATATATATATATATATATATATATATATTGCAAGAAGAAAACATCTCTAAAAGTAATCACCTCGATAGAATAATTTTGTAAATCAACATTGATATTTCTCCGGACAAAGTTGTTTTAAGAAAACATTTTTTTGAAAATAATATTCTTCTAATTAAATAAATCTAATTAGACGAATAAGGTTCATTTAATCAGTAAATGCTACCCAAGTATCTACTTGATTAATAAACGCTAGATTATTGGTGATGTTTCCTTTAGGTTCATTATTGCGAAATTCTTTAAAATCTTTGTCCGGGTTTTTGAAGAAAATCCAACTCCTCACTACTTCGTATTCACTATTTACTCCTCATGTTACATCATCTAAAGGGAAACGTAAGTTACTCCTAACCATACTTCCCTTATCTCCTCAATATAATAATTCACATATAACTACCATTACGAACATTTTATAACACAAAACATCTCTACTCTGAATGATAGAGTAAGAGTTAGTATACTTGCCTGGTACTCCTGATGCAGTAACGGCTGGTAGCGGGGTCCGACAATCTAAATAAAGTCAAGAAAACATGCTATTAATCCCCTATACAATCCAATAATAGTCCAACACTTAGACACTTAAGTCAATCAAAACAAAGCACTAAGGGGTCCCTCTAGACTCGTCTAAGTCCATGTTATACTTAACCATTTTTAACCTCGTTCTTTACACCAATATGTTTCCTTGATAATTCTTAACAAGTTTCATGTTTTAGTCGACTCGAAATTCCTCTTTTAACTCAGCCAAAGCGGATGGTCAAGTAGCACCTCTAGAGTTGACTTTCCTGAGATTCACTATTCCGTGACTCGCACTCCAACACTTTTAATAAATCACCGGGAATGTATTTAAATACGAAACCACCTCTAAAATCACCTTTGGTATTTGTAATATTTATCATAAAAGTTTCGATTCAAATCTACGGGTCTAGGCAGGGGAATTGTATTTTTGAAGTTCAGTCAACTACGGGTTTTACTATTTGCACCTCTTTCACTAAAATGTTCATAACTCGATAACCGTTAACCCAAATGACGCACCGTTTTCGCGTACACGATCTAGGGAATGTCTAGAAGGTAACTAACTCAAAACTTGGCTCTGGTCAGAAGGCTCATTTTTCGGAATTTTCAAAACAGGGCAGTGGCTATGCAGTGAGTCTTATGGTCTTTCTAAGGGGTTTTCCACTTGCGCAATCTCGGCTTACGCCCTTTTTATAAAATCGAAAAATAATCTTTTTAACTCGAAACCTTCGTACAAACCTTTCTAACTGACCTTAGTATTTATCCTCAAAATATCATACTCTAATTCAATTTTTAAGGGTCTCAAACTTAACCTCAAAGTTGATACATTTCTGCGACATGGTTTCTCGAATCGCTTTCACTAAAACGGTCATTACTCACAAACCGTAAACTCTTTTGACACGATTCTTGCGGCCACATAAACTAGAATCCAAAACCTACCCAATATGGTCAGTGGTTGCAATTTAAACATGTTTAAGGACTCGGGTAGCTACTGTCAACATTGTTCAAGAAATTTGGGCATTATAACGGCTCTAAATCGAACATTACCATTTTTGTAACTCCTCAATCAAGCCATACAAGGCAACCCAAACTCTAATATTACACACCAACACTCATACTAGGCCTCTAAGGGCAGTGGTAAGGTCCAATGACCACCACTCAACATATACACCTCAAGACAAAGCTAAACAATCATATAAATTCTTAACATGAACTAATCTTTACACTAGCATCAAAACTTCACCAAAACTCATATATATAAAAGGTAAAGTTGAGGTTTATACCTTTCTTGATACTCTCACAACATTAACAAACCTCTGTACACCTTATAATAGCCTTGGGTAGTCTTAAGCTTGCTAAATCAACCAAAGAAATCAAAGAAATCAAGATTAGTTTATGAAGGTTACTATTCACCCTCCACTTTGAGGATTTATTTGAAAATGGAAACAAAGGAGTTTGAAGCTAAAACTCTTAGGAGATCATTTATATGAAATATAGGACTTACCATAAAAGTTTCAAGATCAAATGATGGTTGGAAGTTGGATTTTGAAATCTCAAAACTTCAAAAATTCGAAGTGGGTTCTTCAAGGGGAAAAACAGAGCGATTTTCTCGAATTTATTTGACCACTCAAACAATCTTCAAAAATTATGAAATTAAATCCACAACTTCATCTTGATGTGCAGAAGCTTCGTGAATTTTTTCATAATTTTTAAATGAGTAGAACTGGGTGAAACAAAATCGGAAAGATCCCTGCTCTGAAAAATCTGATCTGCTGGAAAATGGGGAAGGAAAGAGAGAAAAGTGTTTGGCTTGCTTGGTTGATATTTTTGGTGTTAGAAATGAATTATTAGGCTTGTAAGTAATGTATATCAGCTGTGCTACTCTTCATATTCTCCTTCCACACAAGTGTCAAGTAATGGGAGAGTTTAGGTGTTTTATTTGCATGGTTTTAACAAGAACACCTCACCTTGTACTATTCTTAATCCACTTGCATCTTGTTTGGTTTCACACTACTTCTATTGATTTGTTGCACATAATAATCTTGCATGGTATTTGATCTTGTCATGTGTTCAATCTATAATCCAATATTAAATCCAACATTCCTTGTTTATTCTCTCTTTATCTCTGGAAACGTCCTCCCGATTTTCTCAAGTATTCTCTATTCCTCACCTCTAGGGTTTCATCCTCAATCCCATTTTCCTCTCATAATATATATCCCTCCTTGGACTTCTCATATCCAATATCCTCAATTAATAATCCAATTATTATATCCCTGACTCCTCTGTCAAAATTGGAATAAAATAAAGTTTGGATTCTCTGAATTCCGATCGTCTTTACATACACTTATTTACTCCATGGGTCACTAGTACGACTTCGGAATATCCATTCTACGTCTCGTACATAGGTGACATGAAAACTTTTCCTAATCCTCAAAATTATTATTCATCCACCAAATTACTATTCACGTATATACCTATTCTTAATAATAAAAGTTTTAATTCTACCGAAAATTTGGGTTCTTACAAAAAGTATCTTTCAAACCATATGCCATGCATTTACGGAAATGATGCCAGAATAACATGAACGATGAAGTTACGAGGTAACTCAAAATGCATATATAGGTGGGAATATCTGCTATGTCAAAGATAAGCCAAATATTATCATTTATCATATAAAGAGGAAATTGCAAGGAAAATATTGCAATTCTAGTTATTAACATTTTTCGAAGTCCTACAACCTGAAAGAAGTCTCTTCGATACGTGTTGCAGGGAATTCCCAATTTGGGAGATGAACCAATACTGGAGTTATCACGCGCCAGCTGTTCCACTCCCTGATGATCAGTCAGGGATAATACAACCCAATATAGTTTACTACCGGTAGAATGAAGAACTGACGGCTCCACTTGTCGATTGCCTTTAATAGTAACTCCTTGGCCAATGGTTAGGCCTTGTGATGGACCGCGCGACTCGGCCTCTTACACACGACTCCTAGTTCGAATAAATCCACAGCATCGAAACGTAGAGTTTGTCCTCCCTTCCCCAAGTGAAATACTTGCTGATAAGACTCCACAAAGTAGTCGTATCTAGTTGGAAAGGAAAATTCACCAACATTTCCCAAGCTTTTGCTTGTTAATGGATATCAACTTGTTCCAACAATCTTACCCCTCGAATGATGAGAAGGTACACACAGACTTAATGAGTCCTTAGCAACCAAGTTGCGAGTGAAAAGCATAAATTATGAGATTTATGACCGGGAAGTCTACAAGATAAATAACATTGCTCAAGTAGATTCCCCTATAACATGGAAATTTGAGCGAGCATTTAAATCCTTTTAAGATAGATTTAAATGAAAAATAAAGAGTTGGGAACCTTTCCTTGATAAAATAGTCGTAAAAAGACTCTGAAATATTTTTCATAATATCTGGAGGTGACAGATAATCTCCGACTAATATAAATCATTTTTAGAAAGAATTTAAAAGATTTAAATAAATATTCCAAGAATATTTATTAACTCAATAATAATTACGGAATATTATTAAATTATAATATAGCTCGTAAGTAATCCTCGAATGAATATATGGAATTATTTACTAAATAAATCCCTCCTTAAATGAATATTCGAAATAATATTCATTAAATAATTAAACTCCAATAAATGTTTAAAATAATATTCAATAAATAGGTCAATCCTTAAATGAATATTTGAAAATAATATTCATTTAATAAATAATCTTCTAAATGAATATCCATATAATATTCATTTAGTAATCAAAACTTTAAATGAATAATCGAAATAATATTCCTTAAGTAAATAGAACTTCCAATGAATATTTTAAAATAATATTCATCAAGTATAGGCCGAATACACACTTATAATCAACTAAGTATGAGAGAATAACAATAAGTTCTTTAAAAGCTTTAAAAACTATTTGGAATTAACTTCTCTCTCAGTGATGTAAAATATCACAGAGAGCTGCTTAGGTTACAATGAAAGATATTGTATTACACGATCGATACCCTTCTAGGGTTAACCTAACTGTATTTATAAAGATATACAGCTACGTACAATCGATAATTGATTCGCCTATAAATCAGCTCTACAAATGTTATCAATTATGATTGCTACACGTCTCCTTAGTCAACTCAATCTCTTTGACAGCTATCCAATCTTCAAAGATATTGCTTCCATAATAAATCTTCAAACACTGTTGACCAGTAGACGCTGCCTCCAGACAGAGTTTAACAAACTCTGTCGAGCTTCCTTTGTCAGCGTATAGCAAACTCTGTCTTGCTTCCAACTGTCAGAGTTTAACTAAACTCTGACTGCTTCCTGTTTCAAGTTAAACTCTGTTTTTCCCTGTAAAACTTAAACACTGATATTAACCATAACAATTATATTTAACAAAGTACATAAAACCTTAAATGAATATTCAAAAGTAATATTCATTTAATAAATAACATTCTAATGAATAACAAAATAATATTCATTAAATAATCAACTCTAAATGAATATTTGAAACTAACATTCATTTAATATCTCTCGATTGAGATAATACTCGAATAACATTCCTCGAAATATTTCCAAGTAATTGATACTTTATGGAATATAAATAACGTTTAACAATAACATTCCTCAGATAAATAATAGTCTGTCGTTGGAATCCCTCCAGGTTTCCACGACTATCTATATCTCAAAATACCGACTCCTGGTCTATATTTAGAATGAATATCATATGCCCTTCGCTAAGGGTCTTACCAGAACAATCCTGCTTATCACTGATAATTCGTATCTAGTCTATAAGCCAATATCAATTCAGGGAACAGGTATCATAATATAATTTGACAATAGGCATGCATGCTATGGCATATGTAAAATGGCAATCACATATATATTATCACAACAACAGGTTCAAAGTTTTAAACACTTGCCTGGTAATCGGGTGCATGTGGGTTGAGATAGCGTGTCCTGGGTCTGTTCGATGATCTATAAACAATCAGAACATTCGAGGTTAACCACTTAACACGTTTTAAAAGTCTAAGTATAACTTCACTTAAACGAAACACGTTTTCCAATTATCTCGTTATACACCTTTTAGTGCAACTCTTTTTATTACTGATACAATCCGACATTTTGTTCGTTATTACGACATGTCATCGTACCCATAATCGGTATATACTTAAGTCGTATAAGTTCTAAAGTCGATCGATTACGAACCGAGATTATACTTCGAGTTTTATCGTTCGTTTTCTAAGTGTTTTACCAAAGTTATAACCAAGCGGGTTTTTAGGGGTTCGTTCGCGTTTAACTTCGATTCCAACATTTTTATAAAATCGGAAAATGATCCGTTTGATATGTGGTTTTCTTTCATACCTTCCTTATGACCCCTAGTATTTATTTACCAAGATTCGCCACTGAGTAACATGCTTTACGAGTGTTCAATTGAAGTTACGAACTTTTACTTACGGTTCCGGACCAATTTTAGTAATTTGACCATAACTCCTAAACCGTAGGTCGGAATGTTTCAATTCTCACGCCAAAATGATCTATGACTCGAGATCTACAAGGACCAATCACAATATTACCAAGGTCAGGAATTTATATTAACTTCCATGCTTGGTTTTTAAGTGTTAACAAAAATTCGGCATTACGACGGCTATAAATCGGACGTTCTAAAAATTGTAACAACACAACCAAGCCATACCGGGCATCAACACAATTCATAAACATGATTCTCATATCCACAAGTCCTAGAACCACTGATCTTAACCTCAAAATCATCAAGGATTTGAATCATGACTAAATAACTACTAAGAACAACTACATGATCATGTAAACATGCTTATACTAACATCATCACCAAATCTCATCTAAAACTCCATTAAAACTCAAAACAAAAACTTGGGTTCTTGAAGTTTATACCATCCTTGGAGTATGTACTAGCCTTATAAAACCTTGTATAGCCCTTAGAACACCTTTTAACAAGCTTGGATCATCCAAAGAAACAATAAAACTAAATTTAGTTCTTAAAAATTACTATACATCAGTTCAAAGATCTACAAAACGAGGCCCTTACCATGCTTTCTTGGACGAGGCTCCTAAAGGAGAGTTCTAGAGCATCTAACCAGATTTCCAACAAGCTAAAGAACACCAAATTTCATTGAGAAACGAAGGAGATATGGCCGTTTGAAAATCAGTCCAGAAACTGTCAAGCATCAGGACAGTTTAGTTCTCCAACTTGGGGAGGTGATTTGACTAGGCTATACTACTTGGATTGCTATGAAATTTGGAGCGAATATTGCCCATGGAGTGGAGAGGATTTGGTTAAAATTTAGGGATTTTATCATGGCTAGAAATTGATATATGAATTTTCTTCTCATGAGTGTTCTTGCTGGGCAGTTTGTACAAATGGAGAGAAATGAAGTTTGCTTGGTCTTGCTCTTGACAATAATGCATAAAGTGATGGTAATTGGATAATATCTCATCCAAAACTACTTTAATAAAGTGATGATGCAAGGGAAGATGAAATTGGGTGGACAAGTGTTGAAGATTTTGTGGTGTTAAGGCTAACCAAGTGTTTGCTTGCTAAGTACTAGTTTAATCCCTAAGTGTGGTAGTTACTTGAGTCACCACTTGGTTACTAGATATTTTCTAGTGGCTTACGCATGACTCTTGCTTCCTCTGCTTGTTTTTTTTGTCCGGTTATTTCTCATTTCGATTGATCGTTCGTAGGAATATCTCACGGATTTCTAATTAGGGTTTACCGGGAATCTTCTTAATATTAATATTAATATTAATCTTCTTAATATTAATACTTTCTTACTAACTTTCGAATTTATATTCCTTAAATCCCTTCGTTAAATTCTTAAGTCTTTCAGGGTCCAGGGAACTCTCGGAGAAAATAAAAGTGCGGTTTTTCAGAATCCGACAGCTTTTACATACACTTATTTTCCTCCTGGATCACTAATACGAACTCGGAAATCCGTTCCGAATACTTCTATATAGTGTCGTCTCATAATATTCTCTTTTCCACCAAAACACTATTCATTCTTTATTCTTTACTTATTCTCTTAGGGTTGTACAATTGTCCCTTATCTCTTTCGATCGTTCCTTAACCTTTTTACGGACCCACTGGACCAATAACAGATATCGATTTGGATGACATAAGAATAATCTTCTCCTTTAGAATTATCAAATCTCAATTCCCTAGGAGATAGATAATTCTTATCTAAAGTGTCAACCAATAGTATTCTTCATGACATATAAACATTTGAATCCAAATCTATTCCTTTCATTCATTATCTCAGTCGTTACATCGTAGTCGTAATCACTATTCACCATTACCTCAGTACATAATAAAAAGTTTTAATCATATCCAAAATTTAGGGTTCTTACAACAAGTCTAACATCCACATCATTCATAGTGTCCAAATTATCAAAAATGAGTTTGGTCATGGACCTAGGGTAGCCTATTCTAGTTTTATCTAAACCAGGTAAATCAGTCAATTTCATATCTAAGTAATTAAGTACAGACTGAATGAATCTGGGAAAGAAAATATCATTACCTCTCTTGGTTGTGTTCTTACCAAGTTTTCCATAGAGCTCCTGCATTATGAGCTTTCCAACATCTATCTTTCTGTCAAAGGCCAATGAGTACCAAATCTGTTGAACAGGTGCACTCAATTAGTCATAACTGGATTTCCTTCCACTGAATACGTATAGGAGTATGGCAAACACATAACTCCACTCTTTCCTCAGATGCGCCCTTTTTAGGCTTCCAACCTTGATAGTGTCTGAGTACCTTATTAGGTCAAAGAACTCCACCAGTTGATCATCTGTTACTAGACCGTTATATTCATTCTGGTGAAGATCCAAGGCCTTGCTCATGTCTTCAGAGGTGATGTTGAACTCTTTACCCAGAATCTTGCAGTTTATGACATAGCCCAGACAGCCATCTTCAAGGGCAACAGTTTCAGTAATTGCAGTGCTCCAAAACTGTTCTAGAATGTCTAGATACAGAGTTGGGTTGGCCGTAAGTGTTCCTTTGATATATGAGCAGTCAAGCATGCCAAATTTCTTGAGAAGATTTCTGGTATATTTTTCTTGATTGATAAAGATTCCATCATCTGTTTGCTTCATCTGTAGCTCTAGAAATTAACTAATCTCTCCCATCATGCTCATTTGATACCTGGACTGCATGAGCTTGGCAAACTTCTTATAGAGTTTGTCATTAGTAGATCCAAAGATTATGTCATATACATATATTTGAAATAATAACAGATCACTACCAAGATTGAAGTAGAACAAGGTTTTATCAATTGTACCTTTGTTGAACCCACTTTCCATAAGAAATTGAGCCAGAGTTTCATACCATGCTCTTAGTGCCTACTTAAGTCCATAGAGTGCCTTGTCAAGCATGTATACATAATCTGGATACTTGGGATCTACAAATCCTGGTGGTTCTTCAACAAACACTTCTTCTTCAAGTTTTCCATTCAGAAAAGCACTTTTCACATCCATCTGAAAAACCTTGAATTTCTTGTGAGAAGCATATGCTAGAAAGATTCTTATTGCCTCCAACCTTGCAACTGGAGCAAAAGTTTCATCATAGTCTATGCCTTCTTGCTGTGAATAGCCTTTGGCCACAAGTTTGGCCTTGTTTCTTGTAACAACCCCATCACTGTCAGTTTTGTTTCTGAAAACCCATCTAGTACCAACAACAGATCTATTCTTTGGTCTAGGTTCAAGGGTCCATACTTCATTTCTCTCAAATTCATTTAATTCCTCCTGCATTGCTGTTATCCAGTCAGCATCTTGAAGAGCTTCTTCCACTTTCTTTGGTTCAGATTTGGATAGAAATGCATGAAACACACATTCATTTGTTGTAGCACTTCTTGTCCTAACATTTGCATCTGGATCTCCAATTTTTAAATCAGGTGTATGAGATTTTGTCTATTTCCTAGCAGAAGGTAAATGACTTCTGTCAATAGTTGATCCTCCCCCTTGATCAATGTTCTCCTGATTATATTATTGCCTTTCTTCATTCTCTGAGGCTCCCCCTGAATTTGATCGCTCAGAGTTTGAACTGTCAGACTTTGGACTTTCAGAGTTTGAGTCATCAGAGTTTGAGTTTGATCCAGATTTTTCAGTTGACTCACTATCAGAATTTGAGTCATCACTATGATCATGCTCCCCGTCAACTGGTTCTCCTCTTTTTTCTGGCTGAACTATTTCTTCTGTGTGTACCAGTAGAGGTTCAGAGTTTGCATCAACAGAGTTTGTTGGATTAGTGTCATCAGAGTTTATTTCATCAGAGATTAGATCTTCATTTTCGAAATGCAACCGATCATGTTCATCAACATCTTCAAGTCCAGTGATTTTCTTGTCATCAAATGACACATGAATAGATTCCATAATCACCTTTGTTCTCAGATTATAAACTCTAAATGCCTTGGTTGACACTTGATAGCCAACAAAAATTCCTTCATCTGCTTTCAACTCAAATTTGGTCAACTGTTCAGGATGAGATTTCAACACAAAGCATTTGCACCCAAAAATATGAAAATATTTCAGGTTTGGCTTCTTTTCCCTCACCATCTCATATGGTGTTTTTCCATGCTTGTTGATCAGTGTTGCATTTTGAGTAAAACAAGTAGTTTGAACTGCTTCTGCCCAGAAATAGGTTGGCAATTTCGCTTCATCAAGCATAGTTCTGGCAGCTTCTATCAAGGTTCTGTTCTTCCTCTCAACTAGACCATTTTGCTGTGGTGTACTAGGTGCAGAAAACTCTTGCTTCAACCCTCTGTTCTTGCAGAATTCTTCCATTGTTGCATTTCTGAATTCAGTTCCATTATCACTTCTGATTATTTTGACTTTGTGTTTTGATCCTTTGTCCAGTAGCTTTACATGCTCCATCAGAGTTAATGCAGTTTCATCCTTCTTTGCTAGAAAATACACCCAAGTGTATCTGGTATATTCATCAATAATGACTAGAGCATATTTCTTCCTTCCAATTGATAAGACATTTACTGGTCCAAAAAGATCAACATGTAACAGATGATATGGATCAACAATTGAAGATTCAGACTTGCTCTTGAAAGAGGTCTTCCTCTATTTGGCCTTTTGACATGAATCACACAGACCATCAACATTTAACAAAGACTTTGGAAGTCCTCTAACAAGATCCTTTCTTACCAGCTCATTGATGTTGTTCAGATTCAAATGAGAGAGTTTCTTATGCCACTTCCAACTCTCTTCATTGGAAATTCTTGTTGAAAGGCACATAGTTTTTCCATCAGAGTTTGTCAGCAAGCTTGCTTCATAGATATTGTTGCGCCTTTGTCCAACTAAAACAACTTTCCCTGTGGTTTTGCTGATACCCTCACAGTATTCAGGTTGAAAATCTACATGAAAACCTCTGTCACAGATTTGACTCACAGATAGCAGATCATGCTTGAGTCCTGGAACCAGAGCTACATTTGTAATGATGACACTTCCAAGATTAATATTGCCATAACCCAGAGTATGTCCTATGTTGCCATCTCCATAGGAAACATTTGGGCCAGCCTTTTCCACATACTCTAATAGCAGGGCTTTATTTCCAGTCATGTGTCCTGAACATCCACTGTCCACGACTAGGATACTTTCCCTGATGCCCTGCAATCACAAACAATTACTGAGGATTAGATTTAATGATCCAGACTTGCTTGCATCCTTTGGCTTTCTTAATTTTGTTAGCTTTAGCAGCGAAATTTACAATATCAGTTTAAGCTAACTTTATCAGAGTTTACACTTGCAGAATTAACTCTAACCCATTTCAGATTAGGTTTCAGTTCATAATAATTATGATAAATAACATGATAATTTCTGCATGTATAAATAGAATGCCAAGTGCTTCCACAGTGTTTGCATAAAGTCTGTGGTCTAGTTCTAACATTATCTTTCTTTACTTCAGACTTGGAAGGTAAAGAATTAATGTCTTTGTTCTTCTTGCAAAAACTAGCAAGATGGTTAGTGCTACCACAGTTATGACATGTCTTTCTTGGAGCTAAAGTAGCAAGTATTGGATAATTACCTTGAGTGATGCCTGCTTTACCATTTCTGTTCTTTCTAGACACTTTCTGTTTCTTAATAGATTTTAACTCCTTAATCTTATGCTTGAGTTGTTTATCTGTCATTAAACCAATATTAACCTGTTTAACACTAGTTTTTACTGGTTCTTTCTTAACAGCTTCTTTTCCACATTCAAACCTAGGTTCATTTATTCCATTAACAAATGTTCCAAATTTCTTAGGTGGAAGTGGTGGTCTAATCTTGATTTATTCTGAAACCTAAGTTCATCTTCCTTAGAGTAACCTAGACCTATAGTGTCAGATTGAAAAACTTCTTGAGTGTCTTTTCCTGAGTGAGTCCAAGTTTTAATAATGTGATTTTCCTTCTCCAATTCAGATTCTAGTTGTTTATACTTACTTAACAAATCTTGTTCAAGATAGACAGCATCATCTCTCTCCTTTTGAACTTGCTGCATGTTAGCAAGTTTCTCTTCTACAACCTTATTTCTCTCTTTGAGTTCAGAATTCTCAGTTTTGATTCTCTTATTCTCTAAAGTCTGATCCCTATAACTGATATGCAATGCCTTAAGATATATTCTTAATTCAGTTATATCATCAGTATTATAAGCATAGGTAGTTAGAGGTACCTTGTTTTCAAAATCTTCAGCTTTATCAACAGTAGTAGCCATGAGAGCATAGTTCACATCCTCATCTGAGTCAGAGGTGTCTGCCCAATCTCTGCCTTTAGTGAAGAGTGCCTTCTCAGTTTTACCCTTCTTGCACTCAGGAGCATAGTGACCCATCTCCTTACACTTGTAGCATTGAATCTCAGACTTGTCTCTTTTCCCAGATTTGGTATCCTTTCTCTCAGATTTGCTGAAATTCTTCCTGTCAAATTTTGAATCATTCTTGGAGAATCTCTTCCCTTTCTTGAAGTTCTTGAATCCCATCTTCTTGAAGGTCTTTACCATCAAGGCAGCCATTTGCATCATTTCCTCATCATCTTCAGAATCAGATGATCCATCTGTGTTTGAGTCAACATCAGAGTTTGATGACTCACTTTCAGAATGAATGACCAAAGCTTTTCCTTTTGCCTTCTTCCTTGATGCTTCCTTCTTTGAGGGTCTTTCTTCAACTCTTAGAGCAACAGATTTTGACTTTCTGCCTGATCTTCTGCTTCTCTGTTCCATTTCTAGTTCATGAGTCTTGAGCAACCCATAGATCTCATCAATATCAGTATTAGCCAGATCATAGTTGTCTCTAATAGTGGTTATCTTAACATCCCACTTTTCAGGTAGAGAAAGAAGAAACTTGAGATTTGAATCTTCTAGATCATATTCTTTATTAACCAGTGACAGATCATTAAGTAACTTACAGAATCTGTCAAAGGTTTCTGTCATTGATTCTTCAGATTTAGCCTCAAAGTGTTCATACTCCTGTGTGAGTATGTTCCTTCTATTCTTCTTGATTGCTGCAGTTCCTTGACATCTAACCTCTAGAGCATCCCAGATCTCTTTTGCAGTTTTACAATTGATCACTTTGTTAGACATAACATTATCCAATGAACTATGAAGCAGATGTCTAACTTTTGCATCCTTACCAATGGATGAAATGTCCTCAGGAGTCAAATCTTTCTTCTCCTTTGGAATTGATTTAGCTTCCTGTCCAGCAGCAACAACAAATAATTTTATAGGCTTATGAGGGCCTTCATAAATTCTTTCAAGATATTTTGGATCTGTAGCCTCCAGAAACATAGCCATTTTCACCTTCCAGGTTGAGTATTCTGCTGGATTAAGAATAGGAACCCTGATTGTCTCATATCGACTCACAGTTGCAGGTTGAGCCTTCTCAGAACTAGAGCCTGTTGTTGGAGGAGGAATTTCTGCCATTGATTATAGTTGTGTGTGTGTGGATCTTAAACTGTATTAAATTAACAGATTAAGCTCTGATACCAATTGTTAGGCCGGATACACACTTATAATCAACTAAGTATGAGAGAATAACAATAATTTCTTTAAAAGCTTTAAAAACTGTTTGGAATTAACTTCTCTCTCAGTGATGTAAAATATCACAGAGAGCTGCTTAGGTTACAATGAAAGATATTGTACTACACGATCGATACCCTTCTAGGCTTAACCTAACTGTATTTATAAAGATATACAGCTACGTACAATCGATAATTGATTCGCCTATAAATCAGCTATACAAATGTTATCAATTATGATTGCTACACGTCTCCTTAGTCAACTCAATCTCTTTGACAGCTATCCAATCTTCAAAGATATTGCTTCCATAATAAATCTTCAAACATTGTTGACCAGTAGACGCTGCCTCAAGACAGAGTTTAACAAACCCTGTCGAGCTTCCATTGTCAGCGTATAGCAAACTCTGTCTAGCTTCCAACTATCAGAGTTTAACTAAACTCTGACTGCTTCCTGTTTCAAGTTAAACTCTGTTTTTCCCTGTAAAACTTAAACACTGATATTAACCATAACAATTATATTTAATAAAGTACATAAAACCTTAAATGAATATTCAAAAGTAATATTCATTTAATAAATAACATTCTAATGAATATCAAAATAATATTCATTAAATAATCAACTCTAAATGAATATTTGAAAATAACATTCATTTAATATCTCTCGATTGAGATAATACTCGAATAACATTCCTCGAAATATTTCCAAGTAATTGATACTTTATGGAATATAAATAACGTTTAACAATAACATTCCTCAGATAAATAATAATCTGTCATTGGAATCCCTCCAGGTTTCCACGACTATCTATATCTCAAAATACCGACTCCCGGTCTATATTTAGAATGAATATCATATGCCCTTCGCTAAGGGTCACACCAGAACAATCCTGCTTATCACTGATAATTCGTATCTAGTCTATAAGCCAATATCAATTCAGGGAACAGGTATCATAATATAATTTGACAATAGGCATGCATGCTATGGCATATGTAAAATGGCAATCACATATATATATTATCACAACAACAGGTTCAAAGTTTTGAACACTTGCCTGGTAATCGGGTGTGGGTGGAGATAGCGTGTCCTGGGTCTGCTCGATGATCTATAAACAATCAGAACATTCGAGGTTAACCACTTAACATGTTTTAAAATTCTAAGTATAACTTCACTTAAATCGAAACACGTTTTCGAATTATCTCGTTATACACCTTTTAGTGCAACTCTTTTTATTACTGATACGATCCGACATTTTGTTCATTATTACGACATGTCATCGTACCCATAATCGGTATATACTTAAGTCGTATAAGTTCTAAAGTCGATCGATTACGAACCGAGATTATACTTCGAGTTTTATCGTTCGTTTTCTAAGTGTTTTACCAAAGTTATAACCAAGCGGGTTTTTAGGGGTTCGTTCGCGTTTAACTTCGATTCCAACATTTTTATAAAATCTGAAAACAATCCGTTTGATATGTGGTTTTCTTTCATACCTTCCTTATGACCCCTAGTATTTATTTAACAATATTCTCCACTGAGTAACATGCTTTACGAGTGTTCAATTGAAGTTACGAACTTTTACTTACGGTTCCGAACCAATTTTAGTAATTTGACCGTAACTCCTAAACCGTAAGTCGTAATGTTTCGATTCTCGAGCCAAAACGATCTATGGCTCGAGATCTACAAGGACCAGTCACAGTATTACCACGGTCAGGAATTTATATTAACTTCCATGCTTGGTTTTTAAGTGTTAACAAAAATTCAGCATTACGACGACTATAAATTGGACGTTCTAAAAATCGTAACACAACCAAGCCACACCGGGCATCAACGCAATTCATAAACATGATTCTCATATCCACAAGTCCTAGAACCACTGATCTTAACCTCAAAATCATCAAGGACTTGAATCATGACTAAATAACTACTAAGAACAACTACATGATCATGTAAACATGCTTATACTAACATCATCACCAAATCTCATCTAAAACTCCATTAAAACTCAAAACAAAAACTTGGGTTCTTGAAGTTTATACCTTCCTTGGAGTATGTACTAGCCTTATAAAACCTTTTATAGCCCTTAGAACACCTTTTAACAAGCTTGGATCAGCCAAAGAAACAATAAAACTAAAGTCAGTTCTTAAAAATTACTATACATCAGTTCAAAGATCTACAAAACGAGGCCCTTACCATGCTTTCTTGGACGAGGCTCCTAAAGGAGAGTTGTAGAGCATCTAACCAGATTTCCAACAAGCTAAAGAACACCAAATTGCATTGAGAAACGAAGGAGATATGGCCGTTTGAAAATCAGTCCAGAAACTGTCAAGCATCAGGACAGTTTGCTTCTCCAACTTGGGGAGGTGATTTGACTAGGCTATACTACTTGGATTGCTATGAAATTTGGAGCGAATATTGCCCATGGAGTGGAGAGGCTTTGGTTAAAATTTAGGGATTTTATCATGGCTAGAAATGGATATATGAATTTTCTTCTCATGAGTGTTCTTGCTGGGCAGTTTGTACAAATGGAGAGAAATGAAGTTTGCTTGGTCTTGCTCTTGACAATAATGCATAAAGTGATGGTAATTGGATAATATCTCATCCAAAAATACTTTAATAAAGTGATGATGCAAGGGATGATGAAATTGGGTGGACAAGTGTTGAAGATTTTGTGGTGTTAAGGCTAACCAAGTGTTTGCTTGCTAAGTACTAGTTTAATCCCTAAGTGTGCTAGTTACTTGAGTCACCACTTGGTTACTAGATATTTTCTAGAGGCTTACGCATGACTTTTGCTTCCTCTGCTTGTTTTTTTTGTCCGGTTATTTCTCATTTCGATTGATCGTTCGTAGGAATATCTCACGGATTTCTAATTAGGGTTTACCGGGAATCTTCTTAATATTAATACTATCATTCTCCATCTTTCTTACTAACTTTCGAATTTATATTCCTTAAATCCCTTCGTTAAATTCTTAAGTCTTTCAGTGTCCAGGGAACTCTCGGAGAAAATAAAAGTGCGGTTTTTCAGAATCCGACAGCTTTTACATACACTTATTTTCCTCCTGGATCACTAATACGAACTCGGAAATCCGTTCCGAATACTTCTATATAGTGTCGTCTCATAATATTCTCTTTTCCACCAAAACAATATTCATTCTTTATTCTTTACTTATTCTCTTAGGGTTGTACAATTGTCCCGTATCTCTTTCGATCGTTCCTTAACCTTTTTACGGACCCACTGGACCAATAACTGATATCGATTTGGATGACATAATAATAATCTTCTCCTTTAGAATTATCAAATCTCAATTCCCTAGGAGATAGATAACTCTTATCTAAAGTGTCAACCAATAGTATTCTTCATGGCATATAAACATTTGAATCCAAATCTATTCATTTTATTCATTATCTCAATCGTTACATCGTAGTCGTAATCACTATTCACCATTACCTCAGTACATAATAAAAAGTTTTAATCATATCCAAAATTTGGGGTTCTTACAACAAGTCTAACATCCACATCATTCCTAGTATCCAAATTATCAAAAATGAGTTTGGTCATGGACCTAGGGTAGCCTATTCTAGTTTTATCTAAACTTGGTAAATCAGTCAATTTCTTATCTAAGTAATTAAATACAGACTGAATGAATCTGGGAAAGAAAATATCATTACCTCTCTTGGTTGTGTTCTTACCAAGTTTTCCATAGAGCTCCTGCATTATGAGCTTTCCAACATCTATCTTTCTGTCAAAGGCCAATGAGTACCAAATCTGTTGAACAGGTGCACTCAATTGGTCATAACTGGATTTCCTTCCACTGAATACGTACAGGAGTATGGCAAACACATAACTCCACTCTTTCCTCAGATGCGCCCTTTTTAGGCTTCCAACCTTGATAGTGTCTGAGTACCTTATTAGGTCAAAGAACTCCACCAGTTGATCATCTGTTACTAGACCGTTATATTCATTCTGGTGAAGATCCAAGGCCTTGCACATGTCCTCAGAGGTGATGTTGAACTCTTTACCCAGAATCTTGCAGTTTATGACATAGCCCAGACAGCCATCTTCAAGGGCAACAGTTTCAGTAATTGCAGTGCTCCAAAACTGTTCTAGAATGTCTAGATACAGAGTTGGGTTGGCCGTAAGTGTTCTTTTGATATATGATTCAGACATCCATATGACAAAACACTTGTAATTGGCATTTGGAGCTTCGACATCACTTGAGAGAGCGATGAAGTTGGTGTTGAATTTCTCGGTTGCCATTGAACAGAGAAAAGAGAGAAGAAAATGAAGGTCGAAGAAGAAATTTAGCTTTTTGAGATTAGGGGTTTCAGGGTTTTTGGAACTATAGATACATGAGAAATCGAATGAAATGAATCGAATAGATGTAGAATTGTATAAGTATGAAGTACTTGAATTTTCGATTAGATATATATATATTTTGTATCAATAAGTCAGGCATTCGAGAAGTAGAAATCAGCTATTCGACAAGTCAAGAAAGGCTTATTCGATAACTCAAGCAGGTAGTAAATCACAGCTGGCAGTTTTATCTAACTTAGAAGTAATTTTAAATTAAATAAAATATGTTTTTATGAGTGAATTAAAATTTTAGACAAAAATCCAAAAACGGTTGAAATTCAACGAGAATTCAGTCTTTTCAAATGATTCGAGAACTCAGGTATTAGAGAACTCAATTACCATATTCGAGAAGTCAATCATGCCTCTGTTCGATATCTTTAAAAGGCTCTATTCGAGAACTCGAGAGTGCTCCAAAGAGACTTGTTAGAGAAGTAAAGCAGTGAATCATTAGAGAAGTCTGACTTATCGAAATAATCTTTTCACTCATAAAATTCAATTTTCACTATCTTTTAAAATTTACCAGTAATATTCAATGAAGAATATTCTAACAAATTAAATAGTGATTTTCTCAAAATTTCATAGAAATTTCAAGTTGATATAATATGATTTTTCAACATACGTAACAAATTTGAAATATTTATAAATCATATTTCAGCCAACACTTACCTAAAAAATATTGAACATTTAGATAGAGTAAGTGTTTACTGCTGCAACAATCTAGTTGACATTTTCACTTAGCCAGATTCTGAAGAATTCAGCATTCCAATCTCACTAACCAACCTTGTGAAGGTGGCTTCATCCAATGGCTTAGTGAATATATCAACTAATTGTTTATCTGTGGAGACATAATGCAACTCAATGGCTCCATTAGTTGCATGTATCTGATGTCAATGTGCTTTGTTCTAGAATGATTGACAGGATTGGCAACTATAGAGATTGCATTTGTGTTGTCACACATGATTGGAATTCTTTCCAACACAAGTCCATAGTCTCTAAGTTGATTTCTAATCCAAAGCACTTGAGAACAGCAACTTCCAGTAGCTCAGCTGTAGAAGTTGACATAGATTGTTGTTTCTTGCTATACCAAGAGACTAACCTTTGTCCAAGAAACTGGCAACTACCTGAGGTGCTTTTCCTATCCACTCTGTATCCAGCGTAATTAGCATCAGAATAACCAACCAGATTGACCCATGTGTCCTTAGGATACTATAAACCCAAGTTGGGAGTGCCCTTCTGATATCTAAAGATCCTCTTGATAGTAATCATATGAGTTTCCTTTGGATTTGATTGAAACCTTGCATACAGACATGTAGCAAACATGAAGTCTAGCCTACTTGCAGTGAGATAGAGTAGAGAACCAACCATGCCTCTGTAGACCGAGATATCTACTTTCTTGCCTTTAGCATCTTCATCCAATTTAGTGGCAGTGGCCATGGGAGTCTTTGCAGGTGAGCAGTCTTCTAAGTCAAACTTCTTCAATAAATCCTTGATGTACTTGGTTTGACTGATAAAAATACCATCCTTCCTTTGACTAACTTGCAATCCAAGAAAGAATGTTAACTCTCCCATCATGCTCATCTCATATCTTCTCTGCATGAGATTGGAGAATTTCTCACATAGCTTCTCATTAAAAGATCCAAATATGATATCATCCACATAGATCTGAACTAGGATAATATCATCCCCATGCTTCTTGTAAAATAGTGTCTTGTCCAATGTGCCTCGAGTGAATTGATTTTCAAGAAGAAATTGTGATAGTGTGTCATACCATGCCATTGGAGCCTTCTTAAGTCCATACAATGCCTTAAGCAATCTGTAGACAAATTCTGGGAAATGTGAATCGTCAAAGCCAGGTGGTTGTTGCATATAAACTTCTTCTTCCAACTCTACATTCAGAAATGCACTCTTGACATCCATCTGATAGACTTTGAAGTTTGAATGAGCAGCAAATGCCAAGAAGATTCTGATGGCTTCCAATCTAGCAACAGGGGCAAAAGTCTCATCATAATCAATGCATTCCTGTTGAGAGTATCCTTTTGCAACAAACCTTGCTTTGTTTCTTACTATTACACCATCTTCGTCCATCTTATTCTTCATAATCCATTTTGTTCCAACAATGGTTCTGTTCTTTGGTGCAGACACAAGTTCCCATACTTTGTTTCTTTCAAATTGATTCAGCTCCTCTTGCATAGCAATAATCCAATCTGGATCCAACAGTGCATCATCAAGTTTCTTAGGCTCAATCTGAGATAGAAAGCAACCATAGAGATACTCATTTTTAGTTGCTCTCCTAGTTCTCACTCCTGCATTTGGATCTCCAATAATTTGCTCTGAAGTGTGTGATCTATCCCATTTCCTTGAGTGCTCAGTTTGATTTCTCAACCTTGATGTTGCTTCATCATCCAAGTCATGATCATTTTCATTTCCTCCCCCTGTGAAGTTGCCACTATTCACATGTGTGTCTTGGATGCTAGTCTATTCACTGTTGATTGACATAAATTCTTCTCTTGCTTCATCATTCACTGGAGTTTGTTGAATTGTAGTTTTAACTTCTGGTTCAATCTCTTCATCAGAATCATCCAGATTTTCAAACCTTAATGGATCTTTATTCTCATCATCGGCTTTTTCTAATCCAGGTAGTCTACTGTAATCAAAAGTCACATCTGTGCTTTCCATAAATTTCTTTTGACTGGTGACATAAACTTTGTATGCAATTCTTTCCATAGAGTAACCAAGAAAAATTCCTTCAAATGCATTTGCATCAAACTTCCCAACATATTTTGAATTGTCTTTCAACAAAAAGCACTTGCTTCCAAAAGTATGAACATACTTTAGAGTAGGCTTCTTTCTAGTCATCAAATTGTAAGGTGTCTTTCCATTGTTTTTGTTGATGAGGGTTCTGTTCTGGATATAGCATGCAATGCTCACAGTCTCAGCCCAAAAACATGTAGGCATCTTTGCATCAAGTATAACAACCCGAATTTTCAAAATAAATTTATTATTTTGCATTGACCGATAGATTTGACGAGAATATAATATTTAAATATTAGTTATAATATTTATTCGTATGTGATACAATTATGTGATTAAATGTTACGTGTTTAAATGTTTATCTGTACGTTCTATTAATTTTTGTAGATACGGTTTTTCAAAATATTCGATTCAGTAATTATTTTAGTTCAAGGTTATTATTTTAATTAAATAAACGATACGTGTATGTGTATTTTATTCATTTATTAAAATTTTTGGATTTTAAAGTATCGCATTTTGAAATTATTTTAAACGATACGAAAGTTACGTTACGGATATATTTTTATCGTTTAAATAAATTTTACGAAACAAAAATAGAAATTAAGGGTATTAGAAATGTATCAGTGTGTATATTATGTGTTCCGTGTTAATTGCTAATGTTCGGGGTTTTTCTCGTAAAACGAATCCATTAAAATATCTTTTACTCTGTACCCCGTAATTACTAATTATAGGGGCTTTACTTAAAAGACTTGGTTCTTTTACTAGTACTCTATGTTCTTATAATTATTTTCTCGTTTTTCGTGTCCGTTTCATTGTTGATATCTTTCTTTTGGATAAACATCTATTTTGGTTCGTCTATTTCTTAATTATTCGTATGTATTGGTACATCGTTCGTACCAATGTTTTATCCGTTGAGCCAAAAATATTTTTAAAATGCGAGATAAATACATTTTTGATTCGTATTTATCGTTTATTAGTCCAGAGTATAATTATTGTAATTATCCGTATATCTTTGATATTATCTTTTTAAACGATTAGTTTTTTTTTTCGATTTTAACGATTCATCGATTCATTATTGAACCAAAAATAGTTTTCGATGTACTAATATTCGTTAAATATAAATAGCCTAAAATTATTTTTATTTATTTACAAAAATCATAAAAAAATCAGATTTTTACAAAAGTTAAATAGTAAAGTAGATTTTCTCTCTCTTGTTCTTCAAGATCAAACTCAATTTGGAGGTGATGCCGATCTCGGATTTTGGCGTGCAACCACTCAAATCGAAGCTCTTGACATCTAGTTTCATAATCTACAATCAGTTTTCATGTTGGGTATATTTCTGATTTTATATTAATTTTCTTTTGAATCTGGAAAATTAGGGTTCATCTTAGATTTTGGGGTTTTTATTTTATGAGCTTTTCCAATGAAACTGATGATGATTATAGCTTTATTTGGATGCTATGAGTCTAATTATGTGATCAATTTCATCATTATAATGCCCGATTTTCAAATTCGAAATTAGGGTTCTTGAGCAAATTAGGGCTTTTTAATTGGTGAATTGTTTGCTTGTTTTGATGATTCCTATAGCTTTGTATGATGATTTGGAGTTAATTCACGTGTTTAAACTGAATGTTGGTGTTCGAAATTGTATGGGTCGAATTATTTAGTTTTCTTGAAATTTCAAATCATTCTTTCAAAGCTTGTGTTGATTGTTTGTATGTAAGGTGTTAGGGGTTAGATTGTACAAGTTATGGGCTTTGATTTGTGATGTTAAATGCACGATTTGGTGTAGAAACGAGGGAGAATGATTCCGGCCGAATTTGGGTTCAAGCCCGCCGGATTTCGGCCGCATTTTTGTTGTTTTCGTTGGCACGGTTGAGTTTGTCGTGAAATTTTAGTCAAGATCCATATATTATACGCTTGATTTGGTTTAGTTATGTGAAAGTTATGGTCGCCGGAACTTTTGGAGATTACCGAAAAATTTTCGGATTCCGGCAAACCTCCATTAAAGCTGTCATGAAGCATTCATCGTGTTCTTCGTGAGGGAGATGATGAACAGTAGCGTTTGATCTTCTTTCCCAGGTGGGGAAGAAGATGAATAGTGTTTTTGAATAAAAATTTTATTTTTTTTATTTTAAATTTCTAAAAATCAGAAAAATTATTTTATATAATTATTTAATTATTATTTGAGTTATTTAAATATTTAAATAATTAATATTTAATATTTATTTAATTCGAAAAAAATAATAATTTAATTTCGAAAATTGATTTTTAAATATTGATTTTTACTTTAAAATTAATTTAAAAATAGGATTTAATTTCAGAAAAATTATTTTTAAATTCTGAAATATTTATTTAATATTCTGTAATTTATTTTACAGATTTATTTCGGAAATCTTAATTATATATTATTTTCCAAAAATTAATTTAATTTTGGAAAATGATTTAAAAATGATTTAAAAATAGGAAAATATTCCTAAAAATATATTTTAATCATTTAAAAATTTCTAATTAATTCCAAAAATTATTTTGGACTTCCTTTTAATTGTAAGAGATAGTTAATCTTTTTTAAATGATTGTGTGAGTCTTAATTGTACGATTAACTAGCGTAACGAGTTCGATTAAATCCAATTAAATTAGATTTAATTTTCACGAGTCATCTTAATGACTCGTGACGTATTATAAAGATGTCAAAATATATTTTATTTAATTTGAGATGTTTTACGAAACGTCGAGCTGATTATTATTTTACGAGTCGAGTCAAGTATTAATAATCGAGTTTGACCGCTGTATTTGATAAATGTTTATATGTTATAATTTGATTTAATTGAGTCGTTTATTAAATATTATTACATTTTACATGCCAGTTACGTGATTAAGTTACGTGTGTCGATTAAATGTTTCTTATATGTTACATGTCATCGTGACTACGTATTTAATCGAGTATGCTTATGTGATTAACCGTATGTGTTATGTGATTTAATTTAAACATGATTAGAGTATGCGTACAAACGTTGGTAGACCATAGATTTATTCTGAAGACTGAAATGTCGTCTTGTATTTAATTGTAGAATTGACGCGCGGGCTCGATCGAGGTAGTTCGGACTCGTGGCAGTCGTAGGAGCAAATAAGATCAATCGGGAAGAAGATTGTTGTGTTATTTCGGATCTACGTCATAGCTAGCGACTAAGGATCAAATAGACATAAAGTGTGGGGCAGCTAGCAGTTAGAATATTAGTCAGCTTCTAGCAGAGTTTAAGCTCCGCATAAGGCAAGTTACCTAACCGTACTCTTTTATTCAGAGTATGTTTAATTTTCCTTAAATTTTATGCCGAATGTTTTATTTAAAAAACTCGTAATCATCGAGAACCCGTTTAAATTAATCAAATCAGTTCTTATCACTTCCAACTTATGATCGAGCATGTGTGTATCATGTTTTAAAAGTTTATGATTGTTTTTAATAAAAGATCTTTACATCTTCAAATTTAACTCTGTTATATAAATATTCAGTGAGAAACTGTTATTTAAGAATTTCACTGATTTGGTAGTTTTACTGTCCAATTGTTTTAAAATGTTATTCCTACAATATAAGTTAGGAATAAAACTTTAGAGATGCTTATCCCTTGATCTCTAGACAAAAATGTTTTGTTTTGATATGTGAATATGTTTAGCGTAAGAGGCCGGTTGCAGGTCCAGCTTTAAAAGAGACTAGTGACGGTCTTCTTTAGGCCAATAGCAATAAGTGCCATCAGGATCCATATTTTTATAGCCTGTACATCATGTGTGCATGGTTTTTGGGTTAAGCGGGACTGATCATCAGCTTAACTCTTGCAACTGTTGATATTCCACATATCACTTAAGGGAAAAAAATTCATATTTGACTGGAAATAATGTTGTTAGATAAAAGATACTTTTATTAAACTGTAGTCTGTTTGAAATTTCCTTTCATACAATCTTTACTCGTGTTACAAAATTTCGACCCTGGTTCTATAAATTGTATCGGTTCTTTTTCAAAACAGATACTTCATTGAACTGTTGCTTGTTTTCAAATATACTCTTGTGTTATACAAAGAAATGTTTTCTTATTTACTTCTATCTCTTTCACAAAAGTTTTGAAAGATATCAATTCGCTATCGGATTTGAAAATCCCTTTGAACTTATGCTAAAAAGTATTTTAGTATATTCTATTATATACTTGCTGAGCATTTCTTTCGCTCATTCTTGCTTTTGTTTTAAATCTTGTTTTTCAGAGATAGATAGTTGATGCGGTTGACTTAGTTTAGCTCGAAGCAGGGCAAATCTTGGATTGAGTTGATGTTTGGCTCAAAGCGATTCTATCTTTTGAGTTATTCTACTAGATGTTTAGTTAGACTGGTATGGTATTCATATTCTTGTATTGTATTATTTGTTGTATTAGATTATTGTGGCCGTTGTATACCTTTTATCAAGGTGATACAAATAGCATAAGATTGTATAAGAGATTGTTGTGTTTAGAGATTTGAGTTGTAATAAAAGAAGTTATTATTATAAGTGTTTTTGGATTTCTTGTTTCCAAGTCTATAACCTGAAAAGATCTTGTTAGGTTGGGGGTCGGATGTCATGTTTTAGATTAAATATTAGCAGGTGATTGTTTGATTATTAAGGTTTTCCGCAGTAGCGACCCATATCCCTGACCCCGGATTTTGGGGCGTTACATCAAGTAACATTGTTCTAGCAGCTTCAATCAGAGTTCTATTCTTTCTCTCAACAACTCCATTTTGTTGTGGAGTCCTTGGAGCTGAGAATTGTTGAGAAATGCCATCTTCTTTACACAATGCTTCAAGTAAAGCATTTTTGAACTCTGTTCCATTATAACTTCTCAATGCAATCACACTTGCATTATTGGCCTTTGCTTCCTTATCAATTTTCTTTATGTGCTCAATGATCACTTGTGGAGCCTCATCCTTTGATGCTTTCCACCGATGTATACCTTGTGTAGCCATCAACCATCACCAGGGCATACTTCTTTCTTGAGAGTGACATAATATTGATAGGCCCAAACAAGTCCATATGAATTAATTGCAGGGGCTTGGTTATTGATGTCACTGTCTTTGGCTTGTGGCTTAACCTTTTCATCTTTCCCTTTTGACAAGCCTCACACACTCCTTCTTGACAGAATTCAAGCGTGGGCATGCCTCTTACTAACTCTCTTTTGACCAGAGAGTTAATGGCCTTGAAGTTCAAGTGTGATAACTTCTTGTGCCACAACCAACAATCTTTATTTGATGATTTTGAGTAGAAGCAACAAACTTTGTCCTTGACTGCAGAGTCCATATTGGCTACAAACAGGCTTCCTTTCCTTACTCCAGATAGAGCAATGTCACCAGTCTTCTTGTGGGTGATCAAACATTCATCTTTGTCAAAATTCACTTTAAATCCTCTATCAGTAAACTGACCAACATTTAGCAGATTATGCTTGAGTCCCTTGACTAGTGCTACATCTTCAATGATGACATTTCCAACTTCCAATTTGCCATATCCTAATGTGTTACCCATGCTGTCATCTCCAAAAGCAACCATTGGGCCAGCCTTCTCCTCATACTGTGATAGCAGGGCCATATCACCAGTCATATGATTTGAGCATCCACTGTCCAAAATCCACATGACTTTCTTTTCTTGTTCTTTGCCCTGCAAACACAAAGGTATTACTTCTCTTTTGGTACCCAAATAAGTTTAGGTCCACTTGGCTTAGAGACAGATTTATCAAAAACAGCATGCTTATTAACTTTATTAGGACTAGTCTTCTTGTCACTGTTAGAAGTCTTAGAAACTGACTTCTCAGACTTAGGTGATAGAGGTACCTTCCTAGCTCTAGGAGGACTTGAAGACACTGGCCTTATGTAGTGTGTGTGAATGTTGTGACTTATACAACCATCCATGAATTGTCTTCTCAAATTATAATTCTCTGTTTTTCTTATCTTTGCCTCTTTGTTTTCCTGTGGCGTCATCTACCCAGCCTCCACCTCTCCCCGTTTTCAACCACCGCTCCTCACTCCTCTATACACCGTCTCCTCCCCCTCTCCTCCCCCACTCCTCCCCCCCCCCGTTAACCTCCATCGCCGCTACAACCATCGCCTTCACCCCACCCGTAAACAACCACCATCCACCTTCTCCTCTCCCACTCCTCTCCCCCGTGGTTTTCTCACCCTAGCATCCCCTTATCCCTTCACTCACCCCCTCCGGTAACCACCCTTTCACCACCAACCGTCCTCCTCCACCCCCCAGCCCACACCCCGTTTCCCCACTGTTTCTCCCCCTACCTAACCGTGTATTCCCCCCCTTTTTTCCCGTTTCTTTTACTGTTTTTTCTCTTTAGTGAAGGTTTTGTTTGGTGTGACTTGTGTAAGATTTTTGCTATTTTTGTTATTTTTATTTTTGTTTACTTGTTATTTGTATTTATTTAATTTTTGTGTTTGGTTTCTCGGTTGGATATTGTTTTAGGAATCCTGTATTGTTCGGTTTTGTGTTGTCTTCGGTTCTCTGTTTGCGCTGGTTCATTTGGTTAGTTGATGTTGCTTAATCTGCGTGTTGGGAGTTTGAATTTAGGTACCTTGACGGGCAAATTTCTGGAGCTAGTGGACGTGTTGAAGAAGCGTAGAATAGATGTGGCGTGTATCCAAGAGACGAGGTGGAAGGGGGCGCGGTCAAGAGTAGCGAACGGGTATAAATTGTGGTATTCAGGTCTTGCCAACTCGAGGAACGGAGTGGGTATTCTTTTGGCGGAAGACCTAAAAGACAACGTCGTGGAAGTGAATAGGTACAATGACAGGATCATGTCCGTCAAGGTGGTGGTGGGGGAGATTGTGGTGAACGTGGTTTGTGCGTACGCCCCGCAGGGCGGTTTGGGCGACTCTGAGAAGGAGGCTTTTTGGGTCTGTTTAGACGGGCTGGTAGGAAGTATTCCTACAGACCCATTTTTAGTGTTGGGTGGCGATTTCAACGGTTACATTGGCGAGAGGTCAGATGGTTTTCCCAGTGCGCATGGGGGTTTTGGCCTCAGGTCCAGGAATGTCGGTGGGTCCGCTCTGTTGGAGTTTGCTACGGCCCAGGAGTTGGTAATTGTAAATTCTGTTTTTCAGAAGAGGGCTGAGAACCTCATCACCTTTAGTAGTGGGGGGACGCAACACTCAAATCGATTACTTACTTGTGCGCATCCGGGACGCTAGAACATGCGTGGATTGCAAGGTGTTTAGGAGTGAGGCGTGCGCTTCCCAGCACCGGCTGTTGGCCATGGAT
This sequence comes from Saposhnikovia divaricata, assembly GCA_036435485.1. NCBI lineage: Eukaryota > Viridiplantae > Streptophyta > Magnoliopsida > Apiales > Apiaceae > Saposhnikovia > Saposhnikovia divaricata. The sequence goes on from CM071598.1 coordinate 68,881,651, forward strand.
CTATCCATGGGGGGTCGAGTTGTTCACAGGAAGAGAGAATTTAGACCAAGAATCCTTTGGAAAGACTTGAAGGGCGAGAAGGTGGCGGAATTCAGGGAGGCTTTGCTCAACGAAGGTTGTTTTGCGAGTGGTGGAGATGCGAACTTCAGGTGGACCAACATGGCGAAGGCCATTCGGAGTGTGGGCGAGAAGGTAGTGGGGGTTTCCTCAGGTAGGTTGCCTAGATACCAAGTAAGGAGCGAATGCCATCTTTAAGCTAGCTAAAGCTAGGGAGAGAGGGTGGCGCGACCTGGGTTCTGTTAAGTTTGTTAAGGATGATTCGGGCCTAGTGTTATTGAATGAAGATGCTATTAAGGAGAGGTGGAGTTCGTATTTCCATAATCTTTTCAACGAGGCTAGGAGGAGTGGTGCCGGTGTGGAACTAGAGGTCTCTCTTTCCCCTGTGCTTTCTATCGATTCCTGTGAGCGCATCAGCAAGGATGAAGTCAAAGGTGCCCTGCAAAAGATGGCTAGAGGGAAGGCGGTCGGTCCAGATCTTATCCCAATCGAGGTGTGGCTGTGTCTTGGTGAGGTTGGCGTCCAATGGCTAGCAGATCTGTTCAATGTTCTTCTCTTGGGTGCTAAGATTCCAGCTGAATGGAGGCGTAATGTTGTGGTCCCTTTTTTCAAGAATAAAGGCGATGCCCAGAGTTGTAGTAACTACCGGGGTATTAAATTACTCAGTCATACTATGAAACTTTGGGAGAGAGTGGTTGATAGTCGGATTAGAAAAGTAGTTGAAATCTCAGAAAATTAATTTGGATTTATGCCTGGGAGATCGACAACCGAGGCTATTCATCTCGTTAGACGCCTTATGGAGAAGTTCAGGGAACGTCGCAAAGACCTCCACATGGTGTTTATTGATCTTGAGAAGGCTTATGATAGCATCCCCCGTGAAGCTATTTGGAAAAGCCTTGAGGAGAGGGGAGTGTCGTCGGCGTACGTCAGGGTGATTCAAGACATGTACTCTCAAGCTAGTTCTTGCGTTCGGACCCTAGTGGGGGACTCTCGTTTCTCCCCTGTTGAGATGGGGCTTCATCAGGGGTCGGCTCTAAGTCCTTTTCTTTTCGCCCTTATCCTTGATGTCATGTCGCGAGGGATTCAAGATGCTGTCCCTTGGTGCATGCTCTTCGCTGACGATATCGTGCTAGTGGCGGAATCGAGGGGGGAGGTGAACAAGAAATTGGAACTTTGGAGATCTACTTTGGAGTCCCAAGGGCTTCGTATGAGCCGTTCTAAAACCGAGTATCTCTGGTGTAACTTCAGTGGTGAGGCCAGAGAAGAAGGGGTGGAGGTTAGGATTGAAGACCAGATCGTCCCGCAGACGGATAAGTTCAAGTATTTGGGTTCGATCATCCAGAAGGAAGGTGAGATTGAAGTCGATGTCACGCATCGTATCAAGGCTGGGTGGCTAAGGTGGAGGGCAGCGTCAGGGGTGATGTGCGATAAGAAAGTTCCTTTAAAGTTGAAAGGGAAATTCTATAGAGCGGATATCCGTCCTGCGATGTTATATGGTTCTGAGTGTTGGGCGGAGAAGAAGCCCCTCGTAAGCAAGTTGGAATCGGTTGAAATGAGGATGTTGCGGTGGTCTTGTGGGCGCACGATGTTGGACAGAATCCCGAATTCGGTGTTTAGGAGCGAGCTTGAAGTGGCGCCTTTTTCTGCGAAAGTTAGGGAAGGAAGGTTGAGATGGTTCGGCCACGTCCGTAGGAGGCCGGCGGAAGCCCCAGTGAGGAGGGTCGAGAGCCTTTCGGTTACTGGGGCGATGAGGAGAGGCAGGTCGAGGAGGTCATGGGAAGAGCAGCTCAGGTTGGATTTGAAGGCCTTAGACTTAAATGAGACCTTGTCCGCCGATAGGTGTTCTTGGAGGCGGCGTATCAGAGTGGTGGATTCCCTTTTAGGGAGTGGCTCTGTTATTGAGAGCCTCAGAGTTGGGTTGTCTTGGTTAGCAATTTTTTAGATTTTTTTTTTTTAGTGTCTGCTATTTTCTGGTTTTGCAGTTGCAGGGAGCTTGGCCCGTTCGGGATTTTCGTGTGGCTGGAGCGCATCAACATATGAGTATCATAAACCAGGTATGTTTGTCCCATGTGGAGAACGCCATGGGCCCAGGTATGGCTTTGATCATTTCCGTATCATTTGGTTTCCTTTGTTTTTATCACACGCTTTATATGTCGTACACTTAGCCGAGGGTCTTCACGGAAACAGCCTCCCTGCTCTGAAAAGTAGGGGCATGGTCTGCGTACAACCTACCCTCCCCAGACCCTGCTCTGAGCGGGATATACTGGGTATGTTTGGTTTGGTTTGGTTTAGTCATAACATTCATGTTGCATGGCATGCAGTCAAGTTTATCACAAAATGGTGAATCTCTATTTTTTAAAGGCACAGAGCAGTCATAGAAAGGCTTAGCTACACTGCCAGTTGGTTTCTTTCATGCATGTGTTAAGTGATTAGTGCTAAAACAGTTTTGACAAACTTTCATTGGGGCATTTTGTAAGAACCTCGATTTTTGGTGGGAATTAAAACTTTTATTATGGAATGGATATGGATTCCAATATTTATATGTCATGAAGAATGTAATGGGTTGATAACTTAGGTAAGAAAGTAGGATATGGCATACATACAGAGGAAGTAGTCTCATGTCATCCAAATTGATATCTAGTATAAGTCCAGTGGTTCCGTAAAAAGGGTTAAGAAACACTCGGGAAAGCCCATGGACATTTTTCTAATTATAAGGAATAAAGAGAGAATAAGTGATGAATAGTGTTTTTGGTGGAAATAGGAATATTATTAGACGACACTATATAGAAGTACCCGGAACGGATTTCTGAGTTCGTATTAATGATCCAAGGGGAAAAGGAGTGTATGTAAAAGTTATCGGATTCTGAAAAATAGCACTTTTATTTTCCCCGAGATTTCCATGGACACTGAAAGACTTAAGGGATTATTGAAAAGATTTAATGAATATGGATTCAAGAATTATTAAACAGAATTGAGAATGATAGTATAAATATTAACACGGTTTCCGGTAAAACCCTAATAAAAATCTTCGAGGTATTTCTCCGAACGATCAATGATTTGAACAATAATCGGACAAAGAAACAAGCAGAGAACCAAGGTGCATGCATGTGCTAGTGGATAAGATCATGTAACCAAGCTAGTTACAAAGAAACTAGCATCATTGGAAGCTAACCAAGCTAGTTAGCAAGGATGACATCCTTCAACCACAAGTATCAAACACATGGCTCAAGATGATGCAATGCATGACCAAATCACTTCATTAAAGTCACTTTAGCTAGATATTATCAATATAAGGTGTATTATGCAAGATAAGATCAAAGCAACCAAGGCAAAACTCCATTCTCTCCATTTCTTCAAAACTTCCCAGCTTGAACCAAACACAAAGAAAAGTTCATATCTCCACTTCTACCCATTCTAAAATCACCAAATTTTAACCATAGCTTCTCCACTCCATGGGTAAGATTCGTTCAAAATTTTATGGCCAACAAAGGAGTGTAGCCTAGTCAAATACCTTCCCCAAGTTGAAGAAACCAAACTGCCATGTTCTTGACAGTTTCTGTCCAGCGGAAAAAGGGGGCTCAAATCCCTAGCTAGGAAGCTTCAAATTTGATGAAATAGTACTCAAAACAAATCTTATGAAGAGGCCAAGATGTGGTAAAAATTTGAGAGCCAAACTCTTATATTTCGATTTTCTATGAGTTTTACAAGTTTAGGGTGAATAGTAACTTTCAAGAAACTGACTTTGTTTTTCTTGATTTCTTGGATGATATAAGCTTCGTTAAGGTTGTACAAGGATTATTTAAGGCTTAGTAAGGTCTTACACACACCAAGGAAGGTAGGGAACTCATGAAACCCTAGCCCTTACATTGAGATTATGCATGTTCTTGATGGATTTTAACTTAGTTATGATTATGGTGATGTTATAAGCATGATTAGTTAGTGGTTTAGTGATTTAAGTAAAATGATGCACATGATGGTGAAGTGTAATATTTCTGGACTTGTTGAGATGAATAACATATGTATAAGTTGTATGGATGCCCGGTGTGGCTTGGTTTGATTGTGGTAAATTTGGAAACGATCGACTTATAGCCGTCGTAATGCCCGATTTTCGTTAGACCTTAGGAATCCGTTCATAGCAGTTGGTATAAGATTGAATCCTTGTGTACCCTCTCATCATTCGAGGGGTAAGATTGTTGGAACAAGTTGGTATCCATTAACAAGCAGCGGCTTGGGAAATGTTGGTGAATTTTCCTTTCTAACTAGATACGACTACTTTGTGGAGTCTTATCAACAAGTATTATACTTGGGGAAAGAGGGACGAACTTTATGTTTCAGAGTTATGGATGTTATGAGAACTAGGAGCCGCGTAAATGATCGAATGGCGCCGATCCAGCAATGGCCCAACCATTGGTCGGGGGGTTCTAGAGGGTGGTAGACAAGTAAATCTGTCGGTGCTTCCTTCTACATGTAGAGAACAAGAGGTGGGGAGCATAACCTGCGACTGATCATCGTGAATGTTATGTCTCCTGGCGCGTCAATGCTCCTGTTTTAGTTCACCTTTCAAATGTTGGATATTTTCTGCAACACTATCGGTATTGGCAAGTGATAAGTGCATATTTTTATTGCCTATTTATTTGCTTGAATTCGTATTTTAATAAATTATTTTGTTGCATTTCAGGAAAATCGTAAATAAATAAAGAAATGAAAAAATAAATAAATAAAGTGCAAGGAAGGGAAAAGGAGGAAGAAAAAGGACCAAAAATGAAAGAAGGAAAAGAATTAGGAGCTTGGAGCAAAAGGAATATTTCAAGCCAAGTGGAAGGTGGAGATCATCCCAACACATTAGAAAAGTGTATGGCCAAGATCAACTCTTCAAAGCTTAAGGGGGAAGGAAACAAATAGATGGCTAGGATTTCACCACCACACAACCCAAATGTATGGTGGGGATTTACCCAACACCCCCCTTTACCCTAATTTCTATCATATAAATACCCCCTCACCCCCCTTGTATTTAGTAACTTAGATTTTAGGGTAGATTTAATTTATTGTATTTTTCTTAGTTTCAAATCTTGTAAACACTCTCTTTATTTTAATGCAATTTCATTTCCTTTAATTTTTTGTCTTGCATTCTCTTTTATTGTTGCCTTGTTTCGTTATTTTCGTAAATCCCGTTGTTAACCACTTGGGGTTGAAAGTAACGAAACTTTAATTTCTTGCACCTAGCTATAATTTTTAATTTTGAGCCCCTTTAAATTTCCGTTTAATTGTGGGTTTAAAATTTTAAATTATCGTTTTAGTTTTTAAATTGTAGTTTGCCCCTTTAAAAATAAATTTTATTGTGGGCCATTTTAATCCCAAATTATCGTTTAATTGTAATTTAATTTCGTAATTAATATTTTTATTTTCGTATTTAATTTTGAAAAAACAAAAATTTCAGCTTTATTAATTTCCAGCATGTGTTTTCCTGTTTTTTGCAAAGAATCTCTCTGCCCTGCATTTCATTGTCTTCATTCCTTCACTCCCCCTTTCCTTCCTCTCTCTCTCTCTCTCTCTCTCTCTCTCTCTCTCTCTCTCTCTCTCTCTACAAACATTAATCTCCCCACAGAAACCCCTTCCCTATTCACGATTCTGCGACTCAACCCCTTCCCCCAATTAGTTTTTTTTTATTCGCTGAGTTATGTTCTCACCAAGTCAAGAGTATTGTATTTGTTTTGTGCTGAGCTGTTTTTGCTGCGAGTGGGATTTCTGAGATATGGCTGTTTTTACTTTCGAGTTTACTGTGTGGCGAGTTCGTGTAGTTAGCTTGAATTTTTAGTTATTCCTGAATTTGACGTTCTTTGAATCGATGCTGTCATTCTTTGTTTAGTTTGCATTATCGTCATGAGTTCGTGAATTTGATTTCTGAGTTCGTGAATTTGATATTGTTGAGTTGCCGAGTTATGTTTAAGTCGAGTTCGAATGTTGTTTCCGGAGTCTAGTTTTTGTTAAGCTGTGTCATTTGCTGCGTATTAACTGAGTCGAATTTCTGTTTTTATAAAACCGCGAATTCTGAGTTTCTTTTCAAGTTTCCTGCGGTTGGTTGAATTTCTGTTTAGTTTAGTGGTCCTTAGTCATTCTGAGTCCGAGTTAACAACTTTCTGAGTGGTTGGCCGAGTTAACAGTATTGTCTCATTTGTTGAATATTTTTTGCTTTGTTTGGAATCTGAGTTATGTACCGAGTTCATATGGCTGTGAGTCTGAGTTGTTTCTTTAAAATCCAGTTTTTTTTTTATTCCAAATTTAGAATCCTTAGATAATTTAGTTTTTTGTTCTTTGAAATAATTAGAATTAATTTAATAGTTTAAAATTCTTTTTAGTAATAATCCGAATTCTTAAAAAAAAAAAATTCCAACATTGTAGTTTAATTTAAATTTCTACTTTCAATAATTGTTAGAATAATTTGCTCATTTTTTTTATTATTAATTAGTTTAGATTTAGAATAAAATTTAGTTTCCTTTTAAATTTCGTTTTCGGAATTAATTAGTAAAATAAAAATTTCCAAAAATCCAAAATTGTTCTAATTCGATTAAATTAAAAATCAAGGTTACGAATAACTTAGTCCCTGTGGAACGAATCATAAATTTTACAACGAAACGAATTGTGCGCTTGCGATTCAAATGTTTATATTTTTAGCACAACAAGTTTTTGGCGCCGCTGCCGGGGACTAATTATTTTTCGCGCCTTAATTTTTAATTTTTCGAGTTAGTTTTATTTCTTGTCTTATTTTTATTTCGTTCTTTTTAGGAAATTGTGAGATTTCGGAACTCTTATCAAGAAGCGTGGAAAAATTGGAATTTATGGAAAGCAAGCTTCGGTAACCGTATTTCACTCTTTTCACCCTTTTTATTTTTAGAAAAAAAAACACAAAAAAATCACAAAAATCACAAAAATCACAAAAAAATTGAAAAATCGAAAATCCAAAAATATTAGTTGTAAATACATAATTGTTGCATCATGCATTTAATCACTTAGGGCACATCATCTAGATTTTTATTTTCTTGTTTTTAATTTTTCGTACCATATAAATTGTGGTGATCGCTGGAGGACCCCAAGGTACGTTAAATTCTTTTTTTCTTTAGTTAGAACACGTAGTTTAAAGCATCCATAAATGTTTATAGTTTTTTTTACCTCTTTGTTTGTTGCATCATTTTGTAAATAAACGTTAAGGGCAAAACCTCTCAAAAGATAAGGGAAGGGATTTCATCACTCTTTCCTTAGCCCAAAAACAATTTATCCATCATTTTGCATACCTAGCCTTTAATAAAATTAATTAGACGTTTGCCCCTAGGAATTTCGCGCTCAATTAGGAAGGTGCTTAAGAAACTAAGTACTCCTTAATTATTCCTACTTTTTGGTGTCTAGGAAAGCGAAAGCTGACCTGGCCAATTAAGGTTTTGGTGTCTAGGCTGGTGTTTAGCCTCTTGGCAATGCTTGCACCTACCTGGCCAAGCCGGTTCGATTAATTATTGATTTACCTAGTCTTTGGTAGCCCTTATATTTAGGAGCAAGGTCTAGTTATTTTATTAGGGAACCCTAGGTTTAGAATTTTTCTTTTAATTTTACACCCTTTCTTTTTTGTATGTTTAATTTTTCGCACTTTCTTGCTACGTGTTTCCTTTCGTGGTTTATGCAATCTACTTGGCGTAGGGATAATTCTTCTAGACTAGTGAGATCTTTTGAGATTTCTTCATCGTCTAATTCCGAGTCTTTAGATTATTCCGAACCCGTAGTAAACATGGCCATGTCTCTTAGGGACCGTTGCTATCCTACTCATTCCGCCCAACCTTCGTGTATCACCCTTCCTCCCGTTAATGGTAATAATTTCGAAATTAAAGCTCACCACATCAGTATGTTACCTAAATTTAACGGGAGCGAGGGTGAGGACCCATATCTCTTTCTTCATGAATTTGAGGAGGTTTGCGCATTCCAAAAACTCCAACATCTTTCGGAGGACTCCATTAGGCTAAGACTTATCAACTTCGCTTTAAAAGAAAATGCAAAAAAATGGTTGTATAGTCTACCCGTTAATTCTATTTCCACGTGGGAGGGATTTGTGGTTATTTTTCTAAAAAAATATTTTCCAAACCATAAGACTACGAGAATTACAAACGAAATAAATCAATTTCATCAAAAGGAAAACGAGTCTTTTTGGAAATATTTTGATCGTTTTAAAAATCTTCTATCACAATGCCCCCACCACGGAATAGAAAAATGGAGGCTTTGTAAGATCGTTTATGAGGCCTTAGATGGACCAACAACCGCGTTGTTGGAATCTATGTGCCAAGGAAAATTCATGGAGAAAGATGAGGACGAGGGTTGGAAATTTTTCGAAGAATTAGCCGAGAAGACCATGTTGTGGGAGTCTACTAGGGAACCTAACAACTCTAATGAGTCGTCTAATTCATCTAAGGGTTTGCATTCGATTGGGAGTTCGATTGCAACCGATGCCAAATTAGCCACTCTAACTAGGAGACTCGAAGCCCAAGAAACTAGTAAGGCCCCCTCAAATGTGTCTATGTGCTCTAATTTTAATCAAGATTTTTCGGATTTTCCCGGCTATGATCAAGTTAATGCGGTGTCTCAACCACCCACTAGGAACGACCCGTTTGCTCCTACTTACAATCCCGGGTGGAGGAATCACCCGAATTTCTCGTGGAACCAAAGCCAAAATTACCAAAATCCACCTTCTTTTCAACCTCCTTTTCAAAATGCTCAATCTTTTCAAAGGCCTAATCAAAATTCTTTCTCGACTCCAAATCAAGGTCCCTTTCCAAACCCTACTCAAAATCTCGGTCCTTATCCGACTCAACCTTCTTATCCAAATCAAGCACCCGCCCGCCCACCAGGCTTTAATGAGTCGGATAAGAGAATTAATTCTTTGGAAAAGACTCTTGATGCGCTTTTGAAATCAACAACTAATTTGGCTCAATCTCAACAAACTTTCATGCAAACCATGACTCAAGATAGGCAACTTTTGAATGCTAGTACTCAAGCCTTATCTAAGTTAGAGGTTCAAGTGAGTCAATTAGCCAACGCCATGTGTGAGCGAGAGAAAAATAAGTTCCCGAGTCAACCTAAGGTCAATCCTAAGTTTCCTCTCAATCAACGCCCTCATGAGAGTGTGAATGCCGTCATCTCTTTAAGATTGGGAAATCGAGTTGATAACCGAGTAGGTGTCGAGTCTTCCAAGGAAGAAGAAGAAGAAGAAGAAGAGTCAAATGTTGACCCGAACCCTACAAACCTTACTCCAACTTCCGAACCTCTCGAGTCATCTATTCCCACACCTTCACCACTCGAACCTTCATCATCGAAATCCACTCCCGAGTCATCAAAATCTCCTCTCAAATCATCATCATCTAGCGAGCCTTCATCGACTCAAACACCACCTTCACCTAACAAGTCTTCGATTGTCGTTCCACTTTCCACTTCTCTTCCCGATGTGTCTAACGAACGAGTCTTTAAGCCTAAAGCTCCTTATCCTCAACGACTCATCCCTCGCAAACAGTCACCTCAAGTAGAGAAGATTATGGAAGTTTTCAAACAAGTCGAGATTAACATGCCTCTTTTAGATGCCATTCAACAAATTCCTTCGTATGCCAAGTGTCTAAAAGATTTATGTACTCACAAGCGATCCACCCACGTTCCTAAGAAAGCCTTTTTGACATCTCATGTCAGTTCAATTCTTTCAAATCAAATTCCTGTGAAATATAAGGACCCCGGTTGTCCTACTATTTCATGTGTCATAGGCAATACTTTCGTGGATAAAGCTTTACTCGACTTAGGTGCTAGTGTCAATCTCCTTCCATTTTCTGTCTACCAAGCCCTAGGGTTAGGTGAGCTGAAGCAAACGAATATGACCCTTCAATTAGCTGATCGTTCTGTTAAAATGCCTAAGGGATTAATTGAAGATGTTTTAATCAAAATTGGTGATTTTTTCTTCCCGGTTGATTTTGTTGTCCTCGAGACTCAACCCGTCACAAATCCTAAGAACCAAATTCCGATCATTCTAGGACGACCTTTTCTTGCTACATCTAATGCCTTGAACAACTGTAGGAATGGTTCTATGAAACTCACATTTGGTAACATGACCTTGGACCTTAACATTTTCAATGTAGGAAAAGAACCCAATGAGGTTTATGAGCAGTCAACAGGGGTTAACGTGGTCAATAAGTTTTCCACTTGGTCTAGCTTCGAGGATAGTGAGATTGAGTATCTTCTCGTTGAGGATTTTAAAGTCAACCATGAGTCTAATCGAGAGTACTCTGATTCGTTAAGGGACATGACTTCGGAAGAGATGTTGAGAGAGTTGGATGCCTTTTGTTCCCCGTGGGAGATCAAACCTGAGGATGCTATTATTGAACCCATTGTCAAAACTTCCGTTGGTGAACCACCTACATTCGGTGAGTTCTTAGGGGATTTGTTAGAAATTCGTTCCAAGTATGAGACCCCACCCGAGGTTGTCAGTAGTGAGCCCGTTCTTAACCCTTACGTTCTTAAGAGTCTCGTGGGTACACCACCCGCATTTGCCTTAACTCCCTATCTTCCCGAATTTGATCAACAGCCCTTAGGGAAAGAGGAACCCTTATCTCATGTTATTTCTAGTGATTCGAACCCTAACCAGACTTTCATTATCTCTAATTTGCTTAAACAAAAATAAAGAAGCCTTAAGTTGGTTTAGGGAGAACATTAGTGACAATTGTTCTTTAGGGTTAAATGATTCAATGTTAATTGAGAAAATCTGTGCTAATAAAAATTTTCACAAATTTCTTGTTATTTTCTCAAAGTTGCACCCTAATTATCCTACCAGCATCGGCTAATTTGATTTTGTTCTTTTCCCTCCCCTCGTGAAATTCAGGTATGGGGGAGGATTTGTGTGCGTGTTGTTTTCTTTCGTAATTTTTAGAAATTTTCAGTCTCCGTCATCCCTTATCAGGTATTTCCTCAACTTTCTCATTTACTCATTTCTCTTGCATTTGCATACATTGAGGACAATGCATGATCTAGGTATGGGGGAGGGTTTTTAGTGTAAATATAAAAATCAGAAAATCCAAAAAAATTAAAAAATCAAAAAATCAAAAAGAGTTCTTTTCGTATCTAGTCTTGTTAATTGATTGCTAGTTGCTTGATGCACCCTTGCATGCTATGATAATCTTATGATCCATTAGCTTTTGTTTGAGAAGTGATTTGCTAAAGTTCTTGTTCACACACTTACACTAGCAAGGTGAAGCTAGTAGACTTATTTGAATTGTGCATGAAATTAGAAGGTCATGATTAGGTGTAAGATGATTTGGTCTTCATGCTTTGAGTACAAGTAGGTGCATTGAGGATACCATTTCTTGAGATTGATTATATTTTACCACACCAAGTGAGATTTTGAGCCTATATGCACATCTTTTGCATTTATATTTGTTTGCTTGAGTGTCCACTTGTCATTTGCATCGCTAGCACTTGTTTGAGCTCCTTCTTGAAATGCATGACATTAATTGATGATAAAATGATAAAGGCACTTGGGAATAACCTATATTTCCAAATTATCCACACCATTCTTATATGATCAATTAGTTAACCCTTTGAGCCTAATCATTTTCTTTCGGTGACACACCACATTACTCGCCTAAGACCTTTTTCTTGTTCAGCCTTACGTATTCTTGATCCCATTTTGTCAAAGGCTAGTAGGAACTTGAGGGAGCAATAAGGTGTATGAAATAGGGTTTACTATTGTTCATAACTTTCGAGGAAATATTTGTTGTTACCTTGATAGTCGATTTTCAAAATTAAATCGAAAGGAGGATTTTTGTTACATTTATCATTTTCCTTAAAAAAAAAATTATAGGAAAAAATAAAAAAAATAAAAAAAAAAGAGAAAAAAAAATGATATGAGAGCATACTTATGTTTTTTGTAATCCTCCTTCATTGTGACTATTCAAGTTTTTTTTGTTGAAAATAAAAATAAATTGTGTGGGGAGGAAGTTTGGTGTTGTGCATGATATTCATGGTTACTACTAGCTTTTGACACTTCACCTTGCTTTGGCCTTTCTTGACAGACCTTGTCCCTAGCCCCATTACAACCCTAATAAAGACCTTTTGATTGTCATTATTAATGTATGTTGTGATTTAAGTTGGAATGATACCAAGTGTCAAGCATGCATTTGATTTTGTTGGAATTGAGTGATACACTTACCCTTGTTCTTGAGTGAATATTCTTTTGTGAGTGAAAGGTGAGGTATTGCTTATTTGTTTTTTGCATAAGAGATCTCAAGTTTTAACTCTGATGTGTGCTCTTGTAGACTTAGCTTGGTTACCAATAATTTTTGCACTTGACATGAACTTATAATCACTCTTGCATGGTTCTTTGAGTAGACTATGTGAATCCTTGCACTTTCCACACCAAGACTTTGCAACTTCATTTTGATTCTTAAGTTGATGTATCATGAGAGGACATGTATGTGTGGTGTGCATTGCCATGTGATCTTTTATACAAGCTAGATGGATTTTGTGGGTACATTCACTATAGGCCCTCACGAGACCTCACTCGTCCACTAGGGCTGCCTAGGGGTTTAAAGGGCTTGTTGCATATGCCAAATGCAACCGTCACACCTACGAAAAGGAGTATAGGATTTTTTATCTAGATTTTGTTTTTGTTTTTGTTTTACTTGAGGACGAGCAAAAGATAGGTATGGGGGCATTTGATAATTGCATATTTTTGCATATTTTTATTGCCTATTTATTTGCTTGAATTCGTATTTTAATAAATTATTTTGTTGCATTTCAGGAAAATCATAAATAAATAAAGAAATGACAAAATAAATAAATAAAGTGCAAGGAAGGGAAAAGGAGGAAGAAAAAGGACCAAAAATGAAAGAAGGAAAAGAATTAGGAGCTTGGAGCAAAAGGAATATTTCAAGACAAGTGGAAGGTGGAGATCATCCCAACACATTAGAAAAGTGTATGGCCAAGATCAACTCTTCAAAGCTTAAAGGGAAGGAAACAAATCGATGGCTAGGATTTCACCACCACACAACACAAATGTATGGTGGGGATTTACCCAACACCCCCTTTACCCTAATTTCTATCCTATAAATATCCCCTCACCCCCCTTGTATTTAGTAACTTAGATTTTAGGGTAGATTTAATTTCTTGTATTTTTCTTAGTTTCAAATCTTGTAAACACTCTCTTTATTTTAATGCAATTTCATTTCCTTTAATTTCTTGTCTTGCATTCTCTTTTATTGTTGCCTTGTTTTGTTATTTTCGTAAATCCCGTTGCTAACCACTTGGGGTTGAAAGTAACGAAACTTTAATTTCTTGCACCTAGCTATAATTTTTAATTTTGAGCCCCTTTAAATTTCCGTTTTATTGTGGGTTTAAAATTTTAAATTATCGTTTTAGTTTTTAAATTGTAGTTTGCCCCTTTAAAAATAAATTTTATTGTGGGCCATTTTAATCCCAAATTATCGTTTAATTGTAATTTAATTTCGTAGTTGATATTTTTATTTTCGTATTTAATTTGCAAAAAAAAATTAATTATAATATTTTAGCTTTATTAATTTCCAGCATGTGTTTTCCTGTTTTTGCAAAGAAATTGTAGCCTCTAATTCGAAGCATTATCCTCCTTTTATTTTCATTTCAGAGAACCAAGTGCTTCCCTATGTTTCATTTCGTTGCAAACCACAACCCTTCTCCCTTGAATCAACGAATCTCTCTGCCCTGCATTTCATTGTCTTCATTCCTTCACTCCCCCTTTCCTTCCTCTCTCTCTCTCTCTCTGTGCAAACATCAATCTCCCCACAGAAACCCCTTCCCTGTTCACGATTCTGCGACTCAACCCCTTCCCCCAATTATATTTTTTATTCGCTGATTTATGTTCTCACCAAGTCAAGAGTATTGTATTTGTTTTGTGCTGAGTTGTTTTTGCTGCGAGTGGGATTTCTGAGATATGGCTGTTTTTACTTTCGAGTTTGCTGTGTGGCGAGTTCGTGTAGTTAGCTTGAATTTTTAGTTGTTCCTGAATTCGACTTTCTTTGAATCGATGCTGTCATTCTTTGTTTAGTTTGTATTATCGTCATGAGTTCGTGAATTTGATTTCTAAGTTCGTGAATTTGATATTGTTGAGTTGCCGAGTTATGTTTAAGTCGAGTTCGAATGTTGTTTCCGGAGTCTAGTTTTTGTTAAGCTGTGTCATTTGCTGCGTATTAACTGAGTCGAATTTCTGTTTTTATAAAACCGCGAATTCTGAGTTTCTTTTCAAGTTTCCTGCGGTTGGTTGAATTTCTGTTTAGTTTAGTAGTCCTGAGTCATTCTGAGTCCGAGTTAACAACTGTCTGAGTGGTTGGCAGAGTTAACAGTATTGTCTCATTTGTTGAATAATTTTTGCTTTGTTTGGAATCTGAGTTATGTACCGAGTTCATATGGCTGTGAGTCTGAGTTGTTTCTTTAAAATCCAGTTTTTTTTATTCCAAATTTAGAATCCTTAGATAATTTAGTTTTTTGTTCTTTGAGATAATTAGAATTAATTTAATAGTTTAAAATTCTTTTTAGTAATAATCCGAATTCTTAAAAAAAAAAAAATTTCCAACTTTGTAGTTTAATTTAAATTTCTACTTTCAATAATTGTTAGAATAATTTGCTCATTTTTTTTATTATTAATTAATTTAGATTTAGAATAAAATTTAGTTTCCTTTTAAATTTCGTTTTCGGAATTAATTAGTAAAATAAAAATTTCCAAAAATCCAAAATTGTTCTAATTCGATTAAATTAAAAATCAAGGTTGCGAATAACTTAGTCCCTGTGGAACGAATCATAAATTTTACAACGAAACGAATTGTGCGCTTGCGATTCAAATGTTTATATTTTTAGCACAACAGCAGGTGAAAAAGTGATTTAATCTAGAATTGCAATATTTTCTGCAAGTTCCTCTTTTATGATAAATAATGCTATCTTGCTTATCTTTGACATAGCAGATATTTTCACAGAAGTATATTTTTTAGTTACCTTGTAACTTCATTGTTTGCCTTATACTGATACTATGTTCATTAATGCATGGCATATGGTTTCAAAGATATTTCAGAACTATTATGTATTATTGTTCAGTTACAAATTATTTTTGCTGGGCTATTGCTCACCCTTGCTTTATTTATTATATCACAACAACAGCTATATCTGATGGCCAGCACAAGTCACTCTTGGTTCAAGCAAGGACAGCAGTCATAGGTTTGCCCACTGATGTCATGGTCGGCATTGTTGAGGTAGGAGCAACCCGTAGGCTAGACTGTCAACTTTTGATTCATCAGACTTATTATATGTATGACCTATGTAAATGGATGGCAAAGAGTATGTAAAAGTTAAATTGTAATTCTTTTGGGTTATAAGAACACAAAACTTGTGATTAATAATATTTGTAGATTACCCTGATTTCATCTCTGGGACTATAACGGGTGTATTTTGTGTTGTTGTTTTGGGTCACAAGGTTGTAAGTTAATTTATGTTGATGTTGTGGATGGAAATTGAGACCGTGGCGACCGGATCCCCGACCCCGGATCTGGGGCTGTTACAGAAATGGTATCAGAGCATTACGTTATAAACCCCAGAGATGATGTGACATTAAAACGATAAATTCACTAAGATAATAGAACTCTTGCCAAGTTCATAGTCGGGCTACTTAATGTAGTACTGACATATAAAACCCTTATGGGAACTCTTAAGTGTCATAATAGTAACTTAGCTCGATATCGTATCGACGAGCAAGGCGACAGACCTTGAGGCTTACGAGCAGCAGCACGAGGATGCTTTATTATATATTGACGATCGGCTTGAAGACTCGATAGAGTACCCTATTGAGGACCCGAAGGAGGTTCCAGCTAAGAAGGAGAATCCTGTTAAGGATAAAGAGTTTACCCTTGAGGAAATGAGGGCTGCAGCCAGAGAGACTATAAGAGTTAAAGTATAGTGCTCAAAGAAGTGAGTATAAGGAACTGAGATATTATTAAGAGATTTGAAGATGCATATTGAATTCATAGCCGGACTACCGGATGTAGTACCAGCAAGTAAGATGGATTGAAAGGATTACTTAAGAACTCATATGGGGATAGATGAGAATCCTTAGAGACTTTCAGATCAGTGAGAAAAGATTTAGAATAATGTGTGATTGTCAAAGACATCGATATAGGACGGGAAGCAGAGTCTCCAGGAGCAGTTGAGATAGAGGCAGCGAATGCCATATCCTTTGATAAATGAATTAGTGTAAATATTGTCAAAGGTAATTCGCCATGAGAAGGCAGATCCCATAGGTTATAAATTATGAAGTCAAATTAAGATAGAAGAGGTAATCTTATCCAGGAAATGTTCACATTTGTTGAATGGATCAGCTTAAAAAGTAAAGACAGTGTGAAATAATGGCATGATTGGACAATGTGATAGAAGTAGTAAGCGAGATGATGATATCAGAATCTATAAGAGGAAAAGACCAGTGAGTCTATGCTAAACTCGTAATAAGACTACTGTCAGGGATTAAGTATAGGGTTATTTCAACTCAGTGAAATGATGAACCAGAAACAGTAGATGCATGTAATTCAGGGAAAATTAAATTCCTCTTTTCCTTGAATGGATTATAGTAGTTCCATTAAGTTTACTCCGATGCTGAATCATAAATGGATCAAGTAATGCGATCAGTGGTTAAGAGAAAACTGTGAGAAAATCTCCCTTGAGATAAAGATGAAATTAGTGACGACCCAGGCATTGCCTATTGAAAAAAAAAGGAGACTTTACGCTTCCAATGACGCTTCGCATAAAGGATTAAGATGTGTGCTTATGTAGCATGATAGAGTAATTGCGAATGCATTCGGACAACACGGTTCACTAGATTCGGATGGCCTTAGTAGTGCTAATTGTGTGGCAACGACAAACCCCGACGGTAGTGGTCCTTCGGAGACTAATGGTTAGGTAGACTTACATTTGATAGTATTGACTATTAGGACGTATATGTATCAGGAGGGTTTGGCATGTTTCAGTTAGAAACTTCTGATTTCCCTTCTATGGGATGTATATATTTGATTCCTTTCCAGTGGATAAACTTCTAACTTTGTGTTAAACCTTCCGTATTATAACTACTTACGATTCTACCTGCTTGGATGTTCATAGAACTGATATTTTGGTTTCAAAACTGATGTTCTTAATTGTTACCAGTGGGTGGATAGATTAACCAAAATTTTCCTGATTCTGGAAAGAAATTCAACAAACTTTGGCAAACCCTGTCTTTCTGATTATCAGAGAACGTCACTAAAAAGAGTGGAGACTGGGGCTAACCCCATGGATTGGGTAAGGTAGCCGCTATGTTGGTTGGTGGACCGACCCTGATTATTGCGATTGATTGTAGAAATAAAATGATGAAGTTGAGATTGGACGGTAAAAGGGAAATGTACTTAAGGACCAAAACGGACTGAGGAGTTCCGGGATTGACTTAAATGAAAAGGTTATTATGCCAAAAGTGTAAGCTTATGTAGCACGTGGGATTGATAAGAGAATGTGAAAAGATAAAAACAAAGGAAAGGTGGCAGGAGACGGTACCGAGAAGTCGATTGAGATTTATATAGAGTAAAATTTTGGAAAAGATCAGAAACGGTATCAAGGGAAGAACCATGAACGAGGAGTGACTATGCCACTCTGGCACCCAAGATTTGCTGTGTGAGGAAAGCAGTGAACAAATACAAAAAAAAAGGAGAAGCAGTTTAAGAGTACGCGGGAAAAAGCATATTGATAACCGTAACCCACCCTAGATAAATTATCTTCGCTATGGACGAAGGAGGAACTATGCCGGCAATTGCTAGAAAAGTAATACCATTAGCTAACCCTAAAGTCACGTGCTGTAGCGCGACCATTTGGGGCCATGTGGTGAAGAATTATAAAGTGACTAGACCAGCAATGTAAGGACAAAGCGGGGTGCTTCTAACCAAGCACCAACCGCGAGAACTTCGGATATAAAGCGAAGTGATTTAGGCGTACATGATTGACCAACTTATGCACTAGAAAGAGAAGTAATAAAGCGAATTGAGATACCTGATGATGGGATTTTGTAAATACCATGGACGTATTAGGATTGAGGATATTGACCAATGAAGGTTATGAAGATTGTCAGAGATAGTGCAGCGTGATGCGTAAATGTGATCTGAAACTTAGTGACCTCAAGGAGGGCAATAGGTACTAAGAGATTCACGTTGAATACGACCAATATCTTCCAGAACATCCTTGTTGCCATTACCAAATATATGTTGTCTTTTGAAGGCCATGTAGACTGACATCCATTTGAAAGAAAAGGTTAGCGTGAAGCTACCTATAGATTATCAAGATGTGAATGATTAAAAAGAGACCCTTATTAAGGATTATGATGTGATTATTAACTAAAGGATGTAAGTATTTTTGAAAATAGAATTGAGGATAGAATATCAATAAATTAAGATGAACCTTGGGGATGTACAAAGGGTGGCATTACCCCTAATAAAGACATTATGAATTCAGATGATATGAGTTGGATTGAATAAGGTAACAATAATCTTTAAGGATTTACTGAAAGGAGTTTAAGAAAGTACATAAACAGAATTGTTATAGAATCGATTAAGGATATTTTGATATACCCTGTACCTAGAAAATACAGGAGGAATGACGAGGATGACCTAAGAAACTTACAGGAAAAAGGATAATATTCTGAGTTTCAAAATAGAAGTTTGGTACGGAATGTATGACCCAATAATAATAATGCCAGGCGAGGCATGTGTGAAACCATGAGGAAGTATGGATTGAACCAAATAAAGGTTGAGATTATCCTCAAACAAGAAAGGATTAAGAAAATAAATATCCTAGGTATGATTGGGAGTAACCGTGATAAAGTTCACACGGAAAGGTGGAAACAATGACTTATGGAAAAAGACTGATAGATACTTTCTCCTTCAGCAGAGCTTAAGGGAGAATACATTCACCCAATAGTGATGGGAATGAGGTAGAAAAGTTTGATTTGGAATAGATTCAGAAAACATTGATTGTGAGAAGTTATTATTATCAGGAAAGGCCAATGAGGTGGCCGACACTTTAAGTATAGATGAGTAATTATAAATACTTATACCAAAGAAAACAGAACGATATTTGGAAGGACCTTGAAGGTCATATTGGAGTGGAGGAATTTACATTCCTTCTGATGATTGTGCAAGAATCTACTGTAATAATAGTTTAAGTAAAAATCCGATACCTGATATCGTCTTAAGTATATTACATACTTTAGAAGGTCCCATTTTGAGGTAAACCAGGACCATGATACGAAATTGATTAAGTAAACCGCTAAGTTTCCAGTCTTCTACTGAAGATATCTGGATAACAATTTCATCAACCTGGCATAGCTGCGGTGATTGAAGCTCTTCTGCAATTTTATCTGCTTCATTAATATCTACATCAAGTTCATGAAGTATTCCTTATGAATAAGAAATAGTGATTAGTTCGTCTTCCTAGAGAATTTTGGATATGACAATTATGAAACCCGCCTGATTAACCATTAAAGCACTACGTAAACAACAAACGATGGTGATTCAACAATGGACTACATTACTATAGTTGTGATTCTTCTAATAAAGTAGATGACAACACAAGGATAAAGATAGTGCTGCTATTGATAAGCTAAATGGCATGTTGATGAATGACAAGCAAGTTTATGTTAGTGTATTTCTGCGCAAACGAGATACAGAATATGAAATTGGAGAATAATGATGCTTAAAGTAATTCCGTGGAAAGAATTAATGAGACTTGGAGAGAAGGACAGTTGAGCCCGAGATTTATTGGGTCATCTGAGGGTTTAAAAGTATTCAGAAGGTGGTATTCGAGCCAGCTTCACCCCCAAAGCTTATAGCATGGTCGTAACGTGTTTCATGTGGCAAGGCTACACCAGTAAAATGCAGATGTTCGATAGATGATAAGAATGCGAGCAGGTAGATATACGACCTGGTCTGACTTACGAAGAACAACCGTGGAAAATCACGGAGAGAAAAGAACAAGTGATGAGAAACAAGCTTGGCAGAAGTAGATTATATTGGATCTAAGTTAAAGAAATCGGCCAGGGTTTAAATTGGAATAATGTGATGATTATAGAGTAAATATGACGGGGATACCAATAAGGAGGTGCCAAGTGCAAAAGATGTCTCAATAAAGAGATGACGGTGGAGGTAAATAACAGAAGTGAATAAGATTCAGATAATAAGAAGGATGTGATTGATAAAGAAAAGACTGGGAAAGTAACTATGGAATGTGAAGCAAGGAATGTTATGACTAGAGTAATGAATGGGCTTTCTAATAAATTCTCGAAATGACAACCTGATAGTGTTAGTATTATAAATATGAAAAAGCTAGTAGCGTGGCATGGAATGTCAGTATCAATGATATCAAGCGAGAAACCTAAGATTGAACCTGAAAGGTTGAAGGAATTTCCTAAGATTAAACAAGAATATAGGTCCATGGAATGATGGACGGAGCAATGAGGACATGTTGACATGTGAGATTACGATGAAGTAATATTTGATAGGAATACGATTATTTTCTTCACGAATGAACCTCTATAGTGTAGAGGTAAAATCTAAGTATGATATTTTGCAATCATGAAAACTTTCTATAATTCTTTGAAATTATTTTCTTTTCTTCTCTCTTATTCATCTTATTTTTGAATTTAGAAGAACAACCCTTTAAGGAGGGAAGGTACTGCTACGTGACTATCTGTCTGTGTGATAGAAGTCTAAGTGGAATACCATAGCTTGTTTAATTGCTTGTCAAGTACTAAAGACTGGCCCCCTTCTGTACTAACTATGCAATATAACAAATGTTCATTGATCATAGTGATCTCTCAATAAATCTCTCCACCTCTCTATATTGATCGAGATTGCGAAGATTAAAGCGATCAGGAAATGCATAGTGTGAGTGAGGTTAGCTCCGAATTCGCAATGCGATAGTGATACCAATATCACTGCAAATATCAATAAGGATAACAGTATAGGACTGAGTAAGAGCATAACCCGGATAGTGTGTTGTTCAAAAAGTAGCAAAGTTGATGGAAAAAGGATAAAGTATGTATTGTAGCATCAGTAGATGTGCTGAGAATGGGTAGAACGACTAAGAATTGATCGGGAAGCTGAAAGGCGAAATGACAGACAAATAACTCTTGGTTTCCTACCTGATTCCGAGACGGAATCCTTTTAAGGAGGGGAGACTGTAAGAACCCCGATTTTTGAGAGGAATTAAAACTTTTATTATGGAATGGATATGGATTCCAATATTTATATGTCATGAAGAATGCAATGGGTTGACAATTTAGGTAAGAATAATCTATCGTCAAGAAAGTAGGATATGGCATACAAACAGAGGAAGTAGTCTCATGTCATCCAAATCGATATCTAGAATAAGTCCAGTGGTTCCATAAAAAGGGTTAAGGAACGCTCGGGAAAGCGCAAGGACATTTTTCTAATTATAAGGAATAAAGAGAGAATAAGTGATTAATAGTGTTTTTGGTGGAAATAGGAATATTATTAGACGACACTATATAGAAGTACCCAGAACGGACTTCTGAGTTCGTATTAATGATCCAAGGGGAAAATGAGTGTATGTAAAAGTTATTGGATTCTGAAAAATAGCACTTTTATTTTCCCCGAGATTTCCCTGGACAGTGAAAGACTTAAGGGATTATTGAAAAAATTTAAGGAATATGGATTCAAGAATTATTAAAGAGAATTGAGAATGATAGTATAAATATTAAGACGGTTTCCGGTAAAACCCTAACTAGAAATCTTCGAGGTATTTCTCCGAACGATCAGTGAATTGAGCAATAATCGGACAAAGAAACAAACAGAGAACCAAGGTGCATGAATGTGCTAGTGGATAAGATCATGTAACCAAGCTAGTTACAAAGAAACTAGCATCATTGGAAGCTAACCAAGCTAGTTAACAAGGATGACACCCTTCCACCACAAGAATCAAACACATGGCTCAAGATGATGCAATGCATGACCAAATCACTTTATTAAAGTCACTTTAGCTAGATATTATCAAGATAAGGTGTATTATGCAAGATAAGATCAAAGCAACCAAGGCAAAACTCCATTCTCTCCATTTCTTCAAAACTGCCCAGCTTGAACCAAGCACAAAGAAAAATTCATATCTCCACTTCTACCCATTCTAAAATCACCAAATTTTAACCATAGCTTCTCAACTCCATGGATAAGATTCGTTCAAAATTTCATGGCCAACAAAGGAGTGTAGCCTAGTCAAATACCTTCCCTAAGTTGAAGAAACCAAACTGCCCTGTTCTTGACAATTTCTGTCCAGCGGAAAAAGGAGGCTCAAAACCCTAGCTAGGAAGCTTCAAATTTGATTAACTAGTACTCAAAACAAATATTATGAAGAGGCCAAGATGTGGTAAAAATTTGAGAGCCAAACTCTTATTTTTCGATTTTCTATGATATTTACAAGTTTAGGGTGAATAGTAACTTTCAAGAAACTAACTTTGTTTTTCTTGATTTCTTGGATGATCTAAGCTTAGTTAAGGTTGTAAAAGGATTATTCAAGGCTTATTAAGGTCTTACACACACCAAGGAAGGTATGGAACTCATGAAACCCTAGCCCTTACATTGAGATTATGCATGTTCTTGATGGATTTTAACTTAGTTATGATTTTGGTGATGTTATAAGCATGATTAGTTAGTGGTTTAGTGATTTAAGTAAAATGATGCACATGATGGTGAAGTGTAATATTTCTGGACTTGTTGAGATGAATAACATATATATAAGTTGTATGGATGCCCGGTGTGGCTTGGTTTGATTGTGGTAAATTCGGAAACGATCGATTTATAGCCGTCATAATGCCCGATTTTTGTTAGACCTTAGGAATCCATTCATAACAGTTTGTATTAGTTCCTAACCTGGTTGATTATATGACATTTCCTTGTAGATCTCGAGTCATGGATCGTTTTGGCGAAAGAATCGAAACAAACGGACTTACGGTTTAGGAATTATGGCCGATTTACTAAAAGTCGTTCAAACCGTAAGTACGAGTTCGTTATTAAAGTTGAACCTCGGTAAAATATGTAAGTGTTAGGCCGAATACACAATTAATAATCAATTTTGTATGAGAGATTAACAAGTAAAAGCGTTTATGCACTTAAAAACCTTCTTGTATTTCGAACCCTCTTCGTGATGTAAAATATCACAAAGAGCTGCTAGGTTACAATAAAGATAATTCGTTATCGATTCCCTTCTAGGGTTAACCTATCTGTATTTATATACCATACAACTACGATACAATCTCTAATTGATATTCCTAATAATCAGCTATACAATGATATCAATTACAGATTGTCACACGTCTCCTATATCAACTCGATCTCTTTGATAGCTATCCAGTCTTCAAAGATATCGCTTCCATAATTAATCTTCAATCACTGTTGAACAGTAGACGCGCTTCCTCTAGACAGAGTTTAACAAACTCTGTCGAGCTTCCAACTGTCAGAGTTTACTCAAACTCTGACTGCTTCCAGCTAAACTCTGATAACTCTCTGTAACACTTAAACACTGATTAAAACACATCAATTATATTTAACAATCTCCCCCAACTTGTTCATTAGCAAAAATGCACAAGTTAATGACAATAATTGATGATGTCAAAACAAATAGACAAATACAGTGTTTATACAAATTCAGAGTTTAAGCTTCTACTTAATAAAAACTATAGAGAATAAGAAAATTCTTACAGAACTTAATCTCTTATCATTTCAAGATCTGGCATGGTTCTGAGATAATCAATCAGCAATCTTCTTTCTGCATTTTCAAGTTCAATCTTCATTGCTTCTTTGATTTCTCTGAGATGAGGATCACTTTCATCTGTCTGGTAGATAGCAGCCCTAAGATCATAAATCTTGTTCCTTCTCATTTCATTACCCAGTCTGATAAATCTGACTTTTTCTGCCTGTGTATTGAAATCAAGTACTGTGATTCCCAAATCAGTTTTTAACTTTGCAGTACCTTTCTTCATTTCAATGAGATTGCCTTTGTAATCCCTGTACTTAGGAATATATCTGCTATTGTATTTCTGTCCTCTAATTGCCAGATTCTGAGTCATTTTCTGTCTGAGCACATTAGCAACTGACTGAGTCCTTCGACTATTCACCTTGAGAAGATATAGAACATACTCTAGTTCTTCCCAACATTTCAAGCCAATATCATCCTCACCAACTTTAAATACTGTCCCATCAGCCATGAAGTATAAAAGAAAATCATTGTCTAAACTCTTCTGATGAACTAACTGCACTGATTCCAGTCTGTCCAAACTCTCTTGAGGAACACCACGACCTGGAACAGCCAGTGAAGAAGGATCTCTAGGACCAGTATATTGCCTTTTATCTCTATGTGAACCTAGTCCACCCTTATTATTACCAACCTTTCCAGATAAAGCTTTTCCATCAGAAACATTCATTGAGACTCCAGATAACACATTTGGATCATGAATTGTTCCTTTTCCAAAAACAGATTTCAACTGTGAAGAGTGTAAAGGTGTGATCATTGCTTGTGATGCAACAGAAGTTGTAACTTTCTTCTGTGAACTTTCACCTTCAATGCCTTTTAGCTTGAGTTTAGCCTCTGCTGCAATTGCTTCCTTTGAGAACCGAGAACTTTGACTAACTTCAGTCCTTTCTCTGATCACAACACCTTTAACAACAGGTCTAGGAGCTTTTCCTCTTTGTACCTTATCAGACTTTAAAGCTTTAAGATGTTCTTCTTGTAAACTCTTTTCCTCAGCTTCAATGTCCTCAATCGTAACTCCTTCCTCATTCTCTTCAATGGACAGCTTAGCAGCCAATTCTTCATCAGTTTGTGGATTCGAAGATAACAGCAAACTCTTGGTCCTTGAAGTACCTTGAGTATCAGTATTTCTCCCAACAGACTGTGATTTTGATGACTTGCTAGTTCTCAGAGTTTGAATCTCTTCAGCCTTTTTCTTTCCTTTGTTACTTGCCCCTCCATCTCCAGCACTATCCCTTCTGACAACTCTCTCCCCCTTTTTGACATCATCAGACATAAGGATAGAAGTAATTAACTCCAGGGAGGTAGCAATAGAATCAATTTTAGTAGATAAGTCAGACTGGTTCTCTTCAACTTTAGTCAGCCTGGCAAAGAGATTGTCTTGAGCTTTAGAGAATTTTGTAGTTACTAGTTTCGAATCTCTTTCCATCTTCATCTCTCTAGCTACAACCTCATTTCGCAAAGCAGTGATTGCCAAATTAGTATCATCAAATCGTCTATCCAGAGTTTTAACTTGAACTATAGTTGCTTTCAAGCAAGAAAGAATCTCTGGATTGGAGATAGTATCAGCACTTTGCTTAACAAACTTAGCTGCTCTTTCTTGTGGAAAAATACAATCTTCTTTGTACCATTCAGCAGCATTCTTGGCAAATTGTGCTCTCTCAACTTCATGAGAAGTACAAGGTTGAGGAAAAGGTGTATGTTTATTGTCAGTTTGTACTGGTGCACTCAGAGAAGCATCAGAGTTTGCACTACTTTCACCTTTAGTTTCAACACTTGTAGCTTTAACAGGTTCATCTTCAGCCATAGGTTTAGCAATTTCTTTTGTAGGCTTGTCAAGATTTTCTCCATGTTGCTCAGGCTCAGCAACAGGCATAGACTGAGAAGTGACCTTGGATGCCTGATCAATTTCTTCTCCTCCTTCAACAGTTTGGTGAGCATCAGATATTACCTCAGTATGAGATGCCACAGCTTCAGAAAGAACAATCGTAGGTTGATCAGCTACACCAATATCAGAGATAGGATCAGAAAATGGCATAAATGAATCAGGAATATCATTTATCGGAGAAACACCATCTCTTGCATCCTCTTCTGCAGGCATTTTGTCCTCTGCAGGCATTACATCCTCTGCAGGTATTACATCCTCTGCAGGTATTGCATCTTTCTCAACCTCAACAGGAGGTGTTTTCTGTGTAACGACCTCTGGAGCTTCAATTTTTTCATCCACAGAATCAGAGAATATCAGTTTTCTTCGTTTTGCTAGAGGTACATTGTCTGAATCCTCTTCACTAGATGGTGACTTAGGCATTTTTGCCCGAGCTTTCATTCTTATCACCCTTCTAGTGAAGAGCTTTAGGAGATTTCCGTTTTGATTTTCTTTGTGTCTCTTCCGCCTGCTTTAGACTTGCATGTCGTTCAGTAAGTGCCTTCTTAACTCTTTGTATTCTAGACTGTGATTCTGGTGGAGATTGTGACGAATCAGAGTTTGTGTGTGAAGTGGGTGAAGGTTGTTTTGTAGGTGCTGACTGAGCAGGTGATTCAGTGTTTGGTTCTGGTTGAGGTTCAGGATGTGGTTCAGGGTGTTGTTGTTGTTGTTCAGGTTCATGTTGTTGTGGTTCTTATTGATCTTGTTGTGGTTCAGGTTGTTGTGGTTCTTGTGGTTGATTGAGAAAGTTTCGTAGAGCAAGAGGCATGACAAAAGCAGGGAGATTTGCTTTACCAACATCCTTGTTAGTCATATCAGAGAATATTCGCTTATTGACTCTAAAAGGATCAATTTCATCAGTATCATCAATTTCAAGACCAGGTACACATGCATTGAACAGCATTTGACAAAAACGAGCATAATAAATAGTAGTAGATTCTGACAGTTTATCACCTAAGCTCATCAGAACATGTCGACCAAAATCAAAATTAGTACCATAGAGCAGAGAATACCCGATTTGGAGACTGTCTATAGGAATGGCATCCCAGTTGGTGACTTTCTTCTGGAACGTCCTTGTAATGCAATCAAAGAAAAAATTCCATTCCTTTCTGAGATTTGGTCTCTTAATGCCGCCAAGCTTGTCAAGAGATTCCATGTAACCTATCTCTTGTAGCATCTCTCTCAGATAAGTTTCATTAACCAGAGTATAAGAAGTATGTGTATCAAACCCCATTGTATCTCGTACAGTCTGTGGAGTAATCACATAATCTTGGTCTTCGTAAGTGAAGATAATGGTAGGAGTTCCACTCTCTCCTCCATCCTCATAAACTAAATTCTGCCAGAATGTAGCAATTTGAGACGCAGAAAGAGTAGCAGGTCCAATCATAGCCTGTCCAATCTCTGAATCCCTCAAGAAGTTCTGCATGAGATGAAACGATTCTGGAACGCGTTGATGATAGAGTGGAGCTTCATAGTTGTTAGGAACAAACCGTAAACCAAGAGCAGTGAATGCTTTAGATGCCATTGAGTTAAGAAATTTGCAAGAATTTCCAAGAGATATGTATGTAGAAAAGGTGTTTGCGTGAGTGCCCAAGAGAAAAATAAGAAAACTGTGAGATGTAAGAATAAAGCAAAATCGTTTGGACACAAAAGTGATTAAAGTAATGAAAAACTCAATCTCTTATGTAACAAACACTCAATCAGTTCCTTGATTAATGTGTAGTGGGACACGATAATAGGTAAGTAGGACACATTAAAGGGCGAGTGGGTCACGTGCGCTTATTTTTAAGAAGAGTATATTAAAAATTAAAACATTAAAATATTTGATTTAAACAAAAATCAAATAATACTCTTTTTAAAAATATCTGGACCCAAGTAAAACCAGAATTTGAAGTGTTTACCTGTTGCCTTTAATAACCAGAATACGAAGCGACTAAGAACTTCGTTCTTACCCATCTCTATTTAAGGCCTAGAGACTTGCTCAGATTATTTCATTAAATCTTTAACCTTTCAGTCTCCCCTGTAAAATCACAAACCCTTCAAACCAAATACTCATGAAAAACAATGGCCAACCTTACCATCAAAGAAAAGAACCTTCATCTTGTCGAGAATAGGGACATCTTCAGCTATACGCGTGAAGAATTTGAAGCGTTTGAGTGGGAAAGGCAGCTTGAGACGCTGTGGCTGCAAATGGATGCTGGTCTGGAAGAGCTCGAGAGAGAGAAACCTGCAAGGGTGATCGACATCGATGCTGCCCTCCAAGCAACATTGGCATGGCTCTCCTCGAAGGCATCCTCATCCAACACCACCAACCATTGTTAATGAATATGTCAGCAAAAATAACCTTATCCCTTCAACTTCCACCCAAATAAAGTGGCAAAGATGGGATCTGGGAATTTTTGCTAACAATGGAGTGGCGTGGACGGACCTTTTACTTTCCTGTTGAATAGATTAGCAGATAGAGAGAACAAAAAGATGTAATATTTGCTTGTAATCTCTTTCGTATTATCAATGAAAATTTTGTTTCTCTAATCATATTCATTGTGTTCTGCAACTGTTATTTATGTTTTATGAACTGTTCTTCAAGAAAATAAATCAAGAAGAGAATATGAAAACTAATTAAAGTAATCATATAAAGAACACATTCATCAACTATCCACTGATTAACAGTTGTCAAAAACCCTACTTACTCTAAGACTTTCAAATTGTCCAAGTGAAAATTTACCTTAGAGTACAAATCACGAATCAACAGCGTTTGTCAATTCTCCAACTTTATCACCGAAACCCTTTCATAAATTGCACAGTTGTGAATATTTGTGTGTGTGAAGCAGAGTTTACTAAGTCAATTTTTAGAGCATCTAATTTTTCATAAAATCCATAAAGTAAATCAATAAACACTGGATGCACAAACTGTCATAGTAAACACTGACTGTATGATGAAAGCTAAACTCTGAAGTAATCGAACTTTATACATTAATTTTTATTCTATACCCCCTTTATATACATTTTTGTTTTTTTTTATTTTCATCATTTTTTTATTTTCATTTTTTTTATTCCAGTAATCAGAGGTTGGAACCAGTCACCAAAAATTCAAAAATTTTAGCCCTTATCATTTTGATAAGTTCCTGGGTCATCCTAGTATTTAACTAGTCACCAAAAATCAGAGAATTTTAGCAAATATTATATACCAATAGGTTCCTGGGTCATCCTAGTATCCAACATAATCTCAAAGGAGTATAACAACCTATATACATTTTCTTTGGGGTATTGCAGTAAACATTTTATTCTATCAGAGTATAACTAACAGAGTTTAGACACTCAGAGTTTTCTTTGGGGTATTGCAGTAAACATTTTATTCTCAACATCAGTAGTTTTTCATGAAAGGTAATGCACACAGTATTTATAGACTCAGAGTTTAGGACAAAATAAACTAAGAGATGCTATAAATATGAGTCAGTATCATGCTGTGTTAACTTTCTGCACAATCTAAGATTAGATCACAATAACTCAGAAAGATTCATGATTAATTGCTGAGAATCATGCTTCATACATATTTCTTCATTGGTGTTTTCATTCAGACAAAAATCAACTCAAAGTTCACAGAGTTTATCAAACTTATTAACAGTGTATGACATACAGACATGCTGACAGAGTTTAACAGAGTATGCATAACAGAGTTTAATCAACAGAGTTCACTTAGCATTTAACCAATCAGGAAATATGATTAATACATCACATAAGTAAAGTTTGAATCTAACCAACATTTCTAGTCAGAACCAGAGACCATTCCTAGTTCATTGACCAGTCTTGTAAATGTAGCTTCACTCAATGGTTTAATGAAGATATCTGCAAGCTGTTGTTCTGTAGATACAAAATGTAGTTCAATATTTCCTTCTTCCACGTGTTCTCTGATGAAGTGGTACCTTATGCTGATGTGCTTGGTCATTGAATGCTGTACTGGATTACCTGTCATTGCAATAGCACTTTGATTATCACAGTAAATAGGGATATTACTGTACCTCAATCCATAATCCAGCAATTGATTCTTCATCCATAAGATCTGTTCTTTGGCCTTGGTACAAGGGTCCAAACTTCATTCCTTTCAAATTCATTTAACTCTTCCTGCATTGCTGTTATCCAGTCTGCATCTTGAAGAGCTTCTTCCACTTTCTTTGGTTCATTTTTTAGACAAGAATGCATGAAACAGACATTCACTTGCAGTAGCACTTCTTGTCTTTACTTTTGCATCTGGATCACCAATTATCAAATCAGGTGTATGTGATTTAGTCTATTTCCTAGCAGAAGGCAAATGACTTCTATCAGCATGTGATCCTCCCCCTTGATCCATGCTCTCCTGATTTTGTTGTGATCTATCTTCGTTTTCTGAGACTCCCCCTGAACTTGACTGCCCAGAGTCAGAATTTGAATTTTCAGAATTTGAAGCATCAGAGTTTGATCCAGATTTTTCAGTTGACTCAGTATCAGTTTTTGAGTCTTCATCTTGATCATGCTCCCCCTCAACTGGTTCTTCCCTTTGTTGTGACTGAGAAGTTTCTCCAGAATTTACCAGTAGAGGTTCAGAGTTTGTTTCAACAGAGTCTGTCAGAATTGTTTCATCAGAGTTTCCTTCATCAGAGTTTAAAACTTCATTTTCAAAGTTCAGTTGATCATATTCATCTTTCTCTTCAAGTCCAGTTATCTTCTTATCATCAAAAGAAACATGTATAGATTCCATGATCACTTTAGTTCTCAGATTGTAAACTCTGAATGCCTTTGTTGACAGTGGATAGCCAACAAAAATTCCTTCATCTGCCTTTAGCTCAAACTTGGTCAACTGTTCTGGATGAGTCTTCAAAACAAAACATTTGCACCCGAAAATATGAAAGTATTTCAGGTTAGGCTTCTTTTTCTTCACCATCTCATATGGTGTCTTTCCATGCTTATTGATCAGTGTTGCATTTTGAGTAAAACAAGCAGTTTGAACAGCTTCTGCCCAGAAATAAGTTGGCAATTTTGCTTCATCAAGCATAGTTCTGGCAGCTTCAATTAAGGTTCTATTTTTCCTTTCAACTACACCATTTTGTTGTGGTGTACCAGGTGCTGAAAATTCTTGTTTCACTCCATTGTCCTTGCAGAATTCTTCCATTGTTGCATTTCTGAACTCAGTTCCATTATCACTTCTGATGATTCTTACTTTGTTGCTTGATCCTTTGTCCAGAAGCTTCACATGCTCCATCAGAGTCGATGCAGTTTCATCCTTCTTTGCTAGAAAATACACCCAAGTGAATCTAGTGTATTCATCAACAATGACTAAAGCATATTTCTTCCTTGCAATAGACATAACATTTACTGGACCAAAGAGATCAACATGCAGAAGATGATAGGGATCAGTGATAGAAAATTCTGTCTTGCTCTTGAAAGATGACTTCCTTTGTTTAGCCTTCTGACATGAGTCACATAGGCCATCAACATTTAACAAGGTCTTTGGGAGTCCTCTTACAAGATCCTTTCTGATCAATTCATTGATGTTGTTCAAGTTCAAATGTGAGAGTTTCTTATGCCACTTCCAACTCTCTTCACTAGACATTCTTGTAGACAGGCAAACAGCTTTTCCAACAGAGTCTATCAAAAGCTTGATTTCATAAATGTTGTTTTGCCTGTGACCAACTAGAACAACCTTTCCTGTAGATTTGCTGATAACTTCACAATATTCAGGTTGAAAATCTACATGATATCCCTTGTCACAGATTTGACTCACAGATAGCAAGTCATGCTTGAGTCCTGGGACATGAGCTACATTGCTGATGATGACATTTCCAAGATTAATATTGCCATATCCCAATGTTCTTCCTATATTGCCATCACCATAGGAAACTTTTGGGCCAGCCTTCTCCTCATATTCTGATAGCAGGGCTTTATTTCCAGTCATGTGTCCTGAACATCCACTGTCCACGACTAGGGTTGCCTCCCTGTTACCCTGCAATCACAAACAATTACTGAGGATTAGTTTTAAGGATCCAGACTTGCTTGGATCCTTTGGCATTCTTAACTTTGTTAGCTTTTGCAGCGGAATTAACATTATCAGAGTTTGAGCTAACAGTATCAGTGTTTACACTTGCAGTATCAACTTTAACCCATTTCAGATTGGGTTTCAGTTCATAGTAATTATGATAGATAGCATGGTATTCTCTGCAAGTATAAATGGAATGCCAGGTGCTTCCACAGTGTGTGCATAAAGTCTGTGGCTTAGTTCTAGCAAAATCCTTCTTTACCTCAAACTTTTCAGGTAAAGAATTTATATTTTTATTTTTCTTGCAGAAATTTGCAAGATGCTTAGTACTACCACAGTTATGACATGTCTTTCTTGGAGCATAACTAGCAAGCATTGGTTTATTTCCTGAAGTGATGCCTACTTTTCCATTTCTGTTCTTGTTTGACACTTTCTTTTTCTCAACAGATTTTAACTCCTTCAGTTTATGTTTGAGTTGTTTATCTGTCATTGAACCGATATTAACCTGTTTAACACTAGTTTTTACTGGTTTATTTTTGACAGCTTCCTTTTCATTTTCAGACAAAAATTTACTGGTTCCATGAACAAATTTTGTTCTGACTTTAACTTGATTTTGAAATCTAAGTTCATCTCCCTCATTATAACCTAGACCAACAGTGTCTGTTTGAAAAATCTGTTGAGTGTCCTTTCCAGAATTAGTCCAAGTCCTAATTTTATTATTTGCTTCCTCCAACTCTGACTCTAGTTGTTTATACTTCTGAAGCAAATTCTGTTCTTTGCAAACAGCATCATCTCTCTCTTTCTGAACTTGTTGCATGTTTTCAAGTTTCTCTTCAACAAGTTTATTTCTTTCTTTAAGTTCAGAATTTTTAGCTTTTATCCTCTCATTTTCTAAAGTTTGATCCCTATAACTTATATGCAATGACTTAAGATAAATTCTTAATTGAGCAATGTCATCAATATTATAAGCATAGGTAGTTAGAGGTACCTGATTTTCAGAGGATTCTGATTCAGTAGTAGCCATGAGAGCTTAGTTCACTTCTTCATCAAAATCTGAAGTATCTGCCCAATCTCTGCCTTTAGTGTAGAGTACCTTTCCAGTTTTACCCTTCTTGCACTCAGGAGCATAGTGACCCATCTCCTTACACTTGTAGCATTGAATTTCAGACTTATCCTTCTTCCCTTTAGAATCTCTCTTATCAGACTTCCTGTAGCTTTTCCTCTCTTCATTTGAATCCCTAGAAAACCTTTTTCCTTTCTTGAAATTCTTGAAGCCCATTTTCTTGGAAGTCTTCACCATTAACACAACCATTTTCCTCATTTCTTCTTCATCATCCTCAGAGTCAGATGATTCAGAAGAATTTGAATCATAATCAGAGTTTGGTGATTCACTTTCTGAATGTATGACCAAAGCTTTTCCCTTCATTTTCCTTCTTGTTGCCTCTTTCTTCTGAGGCTTCTCTTCATCATTAAGAGCAACAGACTTTCCTTTCCTGCTTGATCTCCTGTTTCTCTGTTCCATTTCCAATTCATGAGTTTTGAGCAGTCCATAGATTTCATCAATCTCTGTTTCAGCAAGATCATAGTTGTCTCTAATAGTGGTTGTTTTCACATCCCACTTTTCAGGTAGAGAAAGAAGAAACTTGAGATTCGAGTCTTCTAGATCATACTCTTTGTTGACCAATGACAGATCATTAATCAGTTTACAGAATCTATCAAATGTTTCTGTCATGGTCTCTTCAGGTTTAGCCTCAAAATGCTCATACTCTTGTGTGAGTATGTTTCTCCTATTCTTCTTAATAGCTGCAGTTCCTTGACACCTGACTTCAAGAGCATCCCATATCTCTTTTACAGTGGTGCAGTTAATGACTTTGTTAGACATAACATTGTCTAAAGCACTATGCAGTAAATGCCTAACTTTTGCATCCTTAGCAATTGATGATAGATCTTCAGGAGTCATGTCCTTCTTTTCCTTTGGAACCATTTTTGCTGCTTCACCAGCAACTGCAACAGATAGCTTTGTAGGATTGTGAGGGCCTTCATAAATCCTGTCAAGATATTCTGGATCTGTAGCCTCCAGAAACATAGTCATCTTGACCTTCCACAAGGCATACTCTAATGGCCTCAGAATAGGAACCCTGATTGGTTCATAACGACTCACAATAGTAGGAGCCTTTTCAGAAACAGTAGGTGTTGGTGGAGGAATTGCTGACATGATTATTGTTGTGTTTGGATCTTAACCTGTAATAAAGTAACAGATTGGCTCTGATACCACTTGTTAGGCCGAATACACAATGAATAATCAATTTTGTATGAGAGATTAACAAGTAAAAGCGTTTATGCACTTAAAAAACTTCTTGTATTTCGAACCCTCTTCGTGATGTAAAATATCACAAAGAGCTGCTAGGTTACAATAAAGATAATTCGTTATCGATTCCCTTCTAGGGTTAACCTATCTGTATTTATATACCATACAGCTACGATACAATCTCTAATTGATATTCCTAATAATCAGCTATACAATGATATCAATTACAGATTGTCACACGTCTCCTATATCAACTCGATCTCTTTGATAGCTATCCAATCTTCAAAGATATCGCTTCCATAAATAATCTTCAATCACTGTTGAACAGTAGACGCGCTTCCTCCAGACAGAGTTTAACAAACTCTGTCGAGCTTCCAACTGTCAGAGTTTACTCAAACTCTGACTGCTTCCAGCTAAACTCTGATAACTCCCTATAACACTTAAACACTGATTAAAACACATCAATTATATTTAACAGTAAGTTAGTGATGAATCATTGTAATTAAATATTAGAGATCATAAGGAAGGTGTAGGAGAAAACCTCGTGTCAAACGGATCGTTTTTCAATTTTATAAAAATGTTTGAATCGAGGTTAAACGCGAACGAACCCCTAAAAGAACACTTGGTTATAACTTTGGTTAATCACTTAGAAAACGGGCAATAAAAATCGAGGTATAATTTTGGTTCGTAAATGACCTACCTTAGCACTTACATGAGTTAAGTATATACCAAGTGTAAGTGTAATGACGATCCGTAATAACGAGCAAGTGTCGGGTCATTACGGTGTTAATGAGCGATAACTTAAAAACGTGCTTTAGCTTAAGTAAAGTATTTACTTGGCGTTTCAAAGTGATAGGTGATTAACCCGGGATAATTTTGGTTGTTTATAGATTGCTGGACCACCCCGAGTCATACCACTAGCATAGCGGGAGTACCAAGCAAGTTTTAAATCCTTTTTAAAGGCTGTTGTTGTGAATATATATATATATATGATTCGATTTTGTGTTACATATGCCATAGCAAGCATGCCGACTTTCAAGATATATTGTGATACCTGTTCCTTGAATTATTGTTGGCTATAATCTAGATAGTTAACGTATCGATTATAAGCCGGATATTGCTAAGACCCTTAGAGAAGGGCATCTGAATCTCATTTTTTGATTATAGACCGGGAGTCAGTATTTCTTGATATATCATGATTATTTTCGGAGGGAAATATCTAAGTAAATATTTTCCCATTATTTATTTAATGAATATTAATTTGAATATTAATTCGAGATTATTTACCTATTAAATATTATTTCTAAATTCCTTTTAAGCTTTATTCATTTAATAAATATTATTTTGAATATTCATTTGAACTTCATTTATTCAACGAATATTATTTTCAATATTCATTTAAAGTCGATTCAATTATCGAATATTGTTTCGAATATTCATTTGGTAATTATTACTTCAATCAGTAATATTAATTGGAATATTCACTATTTATTCAGTGAATATGATTTCGAATATTCGTTTGAGTTTTATTTGATAAGTATTATTAATTTGAATATTCACTATTTGTTCAGTGGATATTATTTCGAATATTCATTCAAGTTTCATTTATTTGATAAGTACTATTTATTTAAATATTCATTAATTATTTAATGAATATTATTTGTGAATATTTATTCGAGGATTATTCCGAGTAATATTTTACATTAGGATTATTCCTTCAATATTTTTGACTTAATAAATATTCTTTGGAATATTTATTTAATTCTTCTGACTCGTTTAAAAATGATTTATTTCATTCGAATATTATCTTCGACCCTCGAGTATTATGTGAATTATTCTGAGCCTATTCATTATCATTCTTATCAAGGAAGGTTCTCACCAATCTTATTCTTCATTCAAGCTATCTTCCTAATTATAAGGGAACCTTACTTGAGAAATGTTATTTATCTTGTTGACTTCCCGGTCATAAATCCTTCGAAATTATTCTTTTCACTCGCAACTCGGTTGCTATTTGCTTATTGAATCCTTGTGTACCCTCTCATCATTCGAGGGGTAAGATTGTTGGAACAAGTTGGTATCCATTAACAAGCAGCGGCTTGGGAAATGTTGGTGAATTTTCCTTTCCAACTAGATACGACTACTTTGTGGAGTCTTATCAACAAGTATTATACTTGGGGAAAGAGGGACGAACTTTATGTTTCAGAGTTATGGATGTTATGAGAACTAGGAGCCGCGTATGTGATCGAGTGGCGCCGATCCAGCAATGGACCGTTGGCCGGGGGGTTCCAGAGGGCGGTAGACAAATAAATCCGTTGGTGCTTCCTTCTACATGTAGAGAACAAGAGGTGGGGAGCATAACCTGCGACTGATCATCGTGAATGTTATGTCTCCTGGCGCGTCAATGCTCCAGTATTAGTTCACCTTTCAAATGTTGGAAATTTTCTGCAACACTATCGGTGTTGGCAGGTGAAAAAGTGATTGAATCTGGAATTGCAATATTTTCTGCAAGTTCCTCTTTTATGATAAATAGTGCTATCTTGCTTATCTTTGACATAGCAGATATTTCCACAGAAGTATATTTTTGAGTTACCTTGTAACTTCATCGTTTGCCTTATACTGGTACTATGTTCGTTAATACATGGCATATGGTTTCAAAGATATTTCAGAACTGTTATATATTATTGTTCAGTTACACATTATTTTTGGTGGGCTATTGCTCACCCTTGCTTTATTTATTATATCACAATAACAGCTAGATCTGATGGCCAGCACAAGTACCACTCGGTGCAAGCAAGGACAGCAGTCATAGGGTTGCCCACTGATGTCATGGTCGGCATTGCTGAGGTAGGAGCAACCAGTAGGCTAGATTGTCAGCTTTTGATTCATCAGACTTATTATATGTATGACCTATGTAAATGGATGGCAAAGAGTATGTAACAGTTAAATTGTAATTCTTTTGGGTTATAAGAACACAAAACTTGTGATTAATAATATTTATTAATTACTCTGATTTCATCTATGTGACTATAACGGGTGTGTTTTGTGTTGTTGTTTTGGGTCACAAGGTTGTAAGTTAATTTATGTTGATGTTGTGGATGGAAATTGAGACCGTGACGATCGGATCCCCGACCCCGGATCTGGGGCTGTTACACATTTGGT
Organism: Saposhnikovia divaricata; assembly: GCA_036435485.1. Taxonomy (NCBI): domain Eukaryota; kingdom Viridiplantae; phylum Streptophyta; class Magnoliopsida; order Apiales; family Apiaceae; genus Saposhnikovia; species Saposhnikovia divaricata. The sequence goes on from CM071598.1 coordinate 68,918,962, forward strand.
GTTGGTGTATACTGAAAATATTTATTTGAAGTATATACATTTATTTCTGGCCTATTTTATTGAGAATCATTTAAATGTTTACATGTTGTCTAAATATTATATATTGTGAATAATCTAGTATCAAATGGATACAAAATATTAGATTATTAAATACGGTTTATATAATATAATAAGGTTCACAGCACAGGTGGAGTTAGACAATCCACTGGAATGGCTGTAGTATTATTTAGATTAGTTTATATTGACTAATAAATAATACTAGTATACTTTGTGTATATTGAACAGGATCAAATTTAGAATTGTTCCCTTATACTGATTAAGAAGGTGAACTAAGATTCTATGTTATTATTAATGCTTAGGTTCTTAATCCGGAAATAATAATTGACACGTATATATTATTTACATGCTTTGATTTATATATGAAATAATTCTTGTGAATTATATCATTATATTTTGGGTGATGAAATAATATATATGGTGGGATATTATTTATTGAAGGAATCCATGTCCTGATAATATTCGGGTTAATGATGTCCCCTTGAAAGCTCAAAAAGATTTAATTATGTGAAACCCTGCAGGTGGATTTATTCCGGCATAATTAAATAAAGGTTGAGTGGATAATCAAGGATAAAAGATATTAATTAAATGAATTATCAGTAATTTATTTAATTAATGGACATGCGATATTTTAAACATGGGGAATTTAATAAGCAAATAATATTGGAACCGAATTAATTAATTAAATTACGGTATTAGGAAAGGTAGTGCAAATATTAATTCTTTAGTGGATTGAATTAATATTTAATTACATTGGGCTAGGCTCAAGATGTAATTAGAAGGCCCAACCTAATTGTCCATGATCCCTATTGTAGCCTATATATATTCTTATTCTCTTCTTGCTGGGGGCTGGTCGAAAAAATTTTGTAGCCACCCAGGAGCAAGAAGAGAGGTTAACTTGAGAAGACGAAGGCGACACTTCGCTCAAGGGAATTTGGGAATACAATAGAAGAGCGTGGAATCAACCGTTAACAAGGTGACTTTTCTAATCGTACTCGTTAATTTATTGTATCAAAATTCGCAGTGCCAAGATCTGATTGTCCCAACAATTGGTATCAAGAGCCTGGTTCATTGGTTCTGCGATTTTTGATACGATGTCCATGTCGTAATTATATATGCATGTGTATAGTGGTGTGCTTGGATAATAATCTTTTGCAGGTTGTTTAGTATCCACTATTATGGCCATGTAATTTTAATTATGTGTTTGGATCCCACGTGGTTTAATCGTGGTTATTTTATTTGGTTTCCACGTGGTTTATCGTGGTTGTAAAACACGAGGGTTGATCGTGTTAGAATAGATTTACAAAATTAGTTTTGTATTAGATCTGTTTTGTACGTAATTGTTTGATGGATTATGTAAAAATCCGGGTATTTTGTAACAATTATGTGCGATCGGAAATCAATTCGGAGTTGTTTTTGTTCCGCTGCGAAATCATGATGGGGCTGCTTGCTGTTGCTGTCCAAGAAAAGCACGACCAAAAGCAAGGAACAGATCTGGTGGAACAGAGCAGGCGGCGCGCGTGAGAAATTCCTGGTCTGAAGCCTGTAACGCATGTGCAGGCTGCGTTACAGGTCTGTAACAGCCTGTAACGCATGACGCACATGCGTGACAGCTCTGTAACAGGCTGTAACGCATGACGCACATGCGTGACAGCGGTTCCAGGGCTGTAACGCAGGAACGAACTGCGCAACAGCATTTTTTTGGCAGAAAATTGTTTTTTTTTCAGCAGAATAAAGCGCTGGAAATTTTTTTCAAGGGGCCATAATAGTGGAAAATTTTATTTTAATTTTTTCCACTGATTTTTGATTATTGATTTAATTAATTATGTTATGTGTGTTGTTAATTATGTGTGTAATTATTTTTTTAATTGCATGTTTAACATAATAGGACGACATGGACATAGTATTTATTTATTATGCTTTAATCATGAATAGCATGTTGTTATGTTATGTGTTTTGTGTATTTTGATACATGTGGACTTCGATTAAATAACATAAGGCGATGCATGCTAGATAAAATTCCTCAATTTTAAATAAAAATTCTAAGTGGGTGAGGGAATTAATTAGGAATTAAATCTCATGGTCTCCATTATTATTTGTATGTAATTTAACACCGAGACGAATATAAATTATATACATGCAACCCATCGTGGCGTATGATTTATGGTGTCAGGTAGTGTTATGGATATTACTAGAACAAACTTCCTAAATTAATTACGAATATTGAAAGGTATACATGCCACCCATCGTGGCGTACCAAGTTTCATAGAATTCGATTAATTAGAAGGGTACCACTGATTGAATATAGATTTTCAATATTGAGAGAAAGGATTATTCTGTCTAGAAAGGGGTCTTAAGTGATGCCTCTTGACAATGCTCCCCCCGATCTGGGAATTATCCTATTATCGATTATTGATTTGAAATATTTAATGGTGGTATCCAGTCTTTTTATTAATTTAAGATTTAATAATGGTATACACTTAGCTATGAAAAATAACGTGGCGTATTATTTAGTAATAGGACCGAAGTAATATTTAAACGAATTTAAGTGGTATATATGTCATCCATCGTGGCGTACCAGATACTTATGGTGTTTAAATATTAGTGCATTAATTTTAATTAATTGTTAGAGGAAACCAATAGGATTTAAGATTTATGCAACTATCTGATTATGTGTTACATGTATGATTCTCAGGATTAGATCACTATGGGCTTTAATCCACTATTCACCATACTTAAGGATAACAAACTTACTGGACCGAACTATATTGAATGGAAACGTAATTTGGACATAGTGTTGACTGCTGAGGAGTAAAAATTTTGTACTTATGAACCCAAGCCAGACCAACCTGCTGAAGATGCTCCTGAAAGTGAGAAGGAGTATTATAAGCGGTGGATTAAGGCTGATGAGATGTCGCGATGTTACATTCTGGCAGCAATGTCGGGTGTTTTGCAGCATCAGCATCAGGCTATGCCCACTGCTTCAGATATGCTCTTTAATCTCAAGGAACTTTTTGGAGAACAGAATAGGGCTGCTAGGCAAGTAGCAATGAAGGCTTTAATGAACACTCAGATGGTTGAAGGAACACCTGTAAGGGATCATGTTCTCAGAATGATGTCTCATCTGAATGAGATGGAGATCCTTGGTGCTGATATTGATGGGGAAACCTAGATCGATATCATCCTTATGAGCTTGTCCAAAAGTTTTGAGCAGTTCTGCTTGAATTACACCATGAACAAAAGGATGTATAGTCTCGCGGAACTTCTGACAGAACTTCAGGCAGCTGAAGGACTCTTTAAGCAGAATGTTCAAGTGAATGTGGCTGAGAAAGCTTCTTCATCTAAGCCGAAAGGTAAGAAGAAGAAAAAGACTCAGACACAGAAAGCTGGAAAGGTTGCTAATGCAGTGGGAGTTCAAGGTGGTGTGAAAAAGCCTAAGGGCAAGTGCTTCAGGTGCAAGCAGTCAGGTCACTGGAAACAGGATTGTCCTCTTCCTAAGAAGACAAACAATACTGGTATGTCTCTTTCTCTAGTTACAGAAACATATATAGCGGCTATATCTACGAGCACTTGGTGTGTAGATACAGGAGCCACTGATCATGTTTGTAACTCTATGCAGGGGTTCCAGCAATCCAGAATGCTTAGAGATGGCGAGATATATGTGTTCATGGGAGATGCTACGAAAGTAGCAGTAGTTGCAGTTGGAATAATTACATTATCTTTTGGCGATGATAGGATTTTGGTTTTGAACAATTGTCTTTATGTACCTTCGTTTAGAAGGAATTTAATTTCGGTTTTTAAACTTGCCATGGATGGTTATAATGTTTGTTTGGATCGTAATGTTTCTATTATGATGAATAAACGAGTTATATGTTCTGGTACATTGCAAGACAATTTATATATTATTAATCCTATCCAACCAATGCTGCAACATAAGGAAACTAATAACATTCTTTCTAGCTCAAATAAAAGAAAGAAACCTTCTGAATTGAACCAAACATATCTTTGGCACTTAAGATTAGGTCATATTAACTTGAGGAGGATTCAAAGACTGGTAGTAGATGGGCCATTAGGCTCGTTGGCAGTGGAGCCATTTCCAGTTTGTGAATCCTGCTTGGAAGGTAAGATGACTAATAGGCCTTTTAAAGCAAAGGGGAATAGAGCTAAAGAAGTGTTAGAATTGGTTCATACTGATTTATGTGGACCTATGAGTATCCAAGCAAAAGGAGGTTATGAGTATTTTGTCACTTTCATTGACGATTATTCTAGATATGGGTACATTTATTTGTTGCGCCGTAAGTCTGAGTGCTTTGAAAAATTCAAAGAGTACAAAGCAAGTGCGGAGAAGCGACATCTTGGAAAATGTATCAAGTCACTACGATCAGATCGTGGTGGCGAATACTTGCTTGGAGAATTTAGGGAATATTTATCAGAAAATGGGATTGCATCCCAGTTGTCTGCACCTGGCACACCTCAGCAGAATGGTGTAGCAGAGAGAAGGAATCGGACTCTTTTAGAGAGTGTTAGATCGATGATGAGTTATTCAGATTTACCCAAGTCGTTTTGGGGATATGCTATAGAAACAGCGGCTTACCTTCTGAACTTGGTACCTTCTAAGTCGGTTCCCAAGACTCCAATAGAATTGTGGACTGGTAGCAAACCAAGTCTAAGACATATTCGGATTTGGGGTTGTCCAGCACATGTGCTGAACAAGAACGCGACCAAGTTAGAATCTCGTACAGAAGTAAGGCTGTTTGTAGGCTATCCCATGGGAACGAAAGGTTATTCATTTTATAGTCCTAGGGATCGAGATATCATTGTTAGTACCAATGCTAGATTCTTAGAAGAAGACTATATAATGAAACACAAACCCATGAGTAGTATCGTTTTAGAGGAACTAGTGGGAGGGACAGATAATCCCCAAGTGCCAATAGTACAAGTAGATCAACCACAAGAAAATGCACAACCTGTCACTAATACCACACCGGTGCTTCGTCGTAGTGGGAGGGTTGTTCAACAACCTGATAGATTCATGTTTTTGGGAGAGTCCTCGGACTTGGTCTCTGGTGAACATGATGAGGATCCCAGGACATACGAACAAGCAATTCTAGATAAAGATGCAGATCTTTGGCAAAAGGCAATGGAATCTGAGATGGAATCTATGTATTCTAATCAAGTTTGGGAGCTCGTGGAACCACCCAAAGGTGTAAAACCCATTGGATGTATGTGGATCTACAAGAAGAAAAGAGGATCTGACAAAAAGGTGAAAGCCTGGAAAGCACGACTTGTTGCGAAAGGGTATACTCAGAAAGAAGGGATCGATTATGAGGAAACTTTTTCGCCGGTTGTTATGCTTAAGTCGATCCGGATTCTTTTATCTATAGCAGCTCATCTCGATTATGAGATTTGGCAAATGGATGTCAAGACAGCTTTCCTTAATGGAAGTCTTGAGGAAACCATCTATATGCAACAACCAAAAGGATTCATTAAGGAAGGCCAAGAGCATCTTGTTTGTAAGCTTAAGAGGTCTATTTATGGACTAAAACAAGCTTCTAGGGACTGGAATATTCGTTTTGATCAGGCAGTCCAGTCATATGGATTTGATCAAAGTCCAAGCGAATCATGTGTGTATAAGAGAAGTGAGGGTAATGCAGTGGTTTTTCTAGTACTGTATGTAGATGACATTTTACTCATTGGAAACAATGTTAAGATGTTGTCATCAATAAAGGCATGGTTGTTCAAACAATTTGAAATGAAGGACTTAGGTGAAGCGGCATATATCCTTGGGATCAAAGTAATAAGGGATCGCAAGAAAAGGATGTTGGCTTTATCTCAAGAGCCCTACATTGATGAAGTATTAGCTCGTTTTAACATGCAGAACTCTAAGAAAGGTTTTCTACCTTTTAAGCATGGAGTGGCTCTATCTAAGGAGCAGTGTCCTTCGACACCTAAGGATATAGAGAGCATGAAAGCAGTTCCTTATGCTTCGGCATGTGGAAGCTTAATGTATGCTATGTTATGTACGAGGCCTGACATCTGCTTTGCTGTAGGCATGGTTAGTAGATATCAGTCGAACCCAGGTCAGGAACATTGGAGTGCAGTAAAAACTATACTCAAGTACCTGAGAAGGACTAAGGAGTATATGTTAATTTACAAGGCCTCAGATCTATTTCCTTTGGGATATACTGATTCAGATTTGCAATCAGATAGGGATAAGAGGAAATCGACCTCGGGATATGTTTTTACTTTGGGAGGTGGAGCTGTTATATGAAGGAGTGTAAAGCAGAAATGCATTGCAGACTCTACCATGGAAGCCGAGTACGTGGCGGCCTCTGAGGCTGCAAAGGAGGCTGTATGGTTCAGGAACTTCCTTTTGGACTTGGATGTGGTACCTAATTTGCCTAGGAGCTTCACAGTGTATTGTGATAACACTGGTGCTGTGGCAAATTCGAAGGAACCGCGAGATCACAAGGCAGCTAAACATATTGAACGTAAGTATCATCTCATACGAGGAATCGTAAAGCGAGGAGATATAGTTGTGGCTCACATATCATCAGAAGACAACCGGGCAAATCATTTCACAAAGAGCCTGCCAGCCAAAGTTTTTGACAGGCATGTGGAAGCGATAGGAGTCAGATGGATGGACACATAGTTTTTTGTAATAGTGGATTAAATAAACACTGATATACTCATAGAATATTTTGAGTATAAGTGGGAGATTGTTGGTGTATACTGAAAATATTTATTTGAAGTATATACATTTATTTCTGGCCTATTTTATTGAGAATCATTTAAATGTTTACATGTTGTGTAAATATTATATATTGTGAATAATCTAGTATCAAATGGGATACAGAATATTAGATTATTAAATACGGTTTATATAATATAATAAGGTTCACAGCACAGGTGGAGTTAGACAATCCACTGGAATGGCTGTAGTATTATTTAGATTAGTTTATATTGACTAATAAATAATACTAGTATACTTTGTGTATATTGAACAGGATCAAATTTAGAATTGTTCCCTTATACTGATTAAGAAGGTGAACTAAGATTCTATGTTATTATTAATGCTTAGGTTCTTAATCCGGAAATAATAATTGACACGTATATATTATTTACATGCTTTGATTTATATATGAAATAATTCTTGTGAATTATATCATTATATTTTGGGTGATGAAATAATATATATGGTGGGATATTATTTATTGAAGGAATCCATGTCCTGATAATATTCGGGTTAATGATGTCCCCTTGAAAGCTCAAAAAGATTTAATTATGTGAAACCCTGCAGGTGGATTTATTCCGGCATAATTAAATAAAGGTTGAGTGGATAATCAAGGATAAAAGATATTAATTAAATGAATTATCAGTAATTTATTTAATTAATGGACATGCGATATTTTAAACATGGGGAATTTAATAAGCAAATAATATTGGAACCGAATTAATTAATTAAATTACGGTATTAGGAAAGGTAGTGCAAATATTAATTCTTTAGTGGATTGAATTAATATTTAATTACATTGGGCTAGGCTCAAGATGTAATTAGAAGGCCCAACCTAATTGTCCATGATCCCTATTGTAGCCTATATATATTCTTATTCTCTTCTTGCTGGGGGCTGGTCGAAAAAATTTTGTAGCCACCCAGGAGCAAGAAGAGAGGTTAACTTGAGAAGACGAAGGCCACACTTCGCTCAAGGGAATTTGGGAATACAATAGAAGAGCGTGGAATCAACCGTTAACAAGGTGACTTTTCTAATCGTACTCGTTAATTTATTGTATCAAAATTCGCAGTGCCAAGATCTGATTGTCCCAACATTTGGCACATAAGCATAATTGTTATTCTTGTTTATCCCTAGTTTTCCATTCCTGTTATGTTTCTTATTAGCCACTTTCTTCTTAGATTCATTTTTCCCAGCTGAAACAAACTTCACAAACTTATGAGGTCTAGGTCTACCTCCTACTGGCTCCTTGGCTTTTGCCTTGACACTCTCACTTTTAGAGAATGCTAGTTGTTCACTAGACTGTGCCTCATCCTCATCATTCAACATTTGCTTAATGAGTAAGACATCCTCATCAATTTCAAATGTTGTTTCTTTAAAAATTGGAGACTCAGTCTTTTCCAAAATGTGAGGCACTTCCTGCTGAACAACTATGTCATCTTCAATGATAGCATAGCATTTTCTCTATTTAAGAGTGTCATAGTCAAGTCCAATGGCAGCCTTGGGTTTAGCTTGGTTTCTCTCATGGTAGGACTGCAATAGACTAGAGGAGTTCTTAAAAGTTTTCAGTTTGAAATCATTTTCAGCTAGTGCATCCCTAAGAGCCTTCTCAACCTTACTAGCACAAAGAACCTTATTCTGCAGATATTCAACTTCTTTCTTAAGGTTATCTACTTGCATAGCAGTTAGCTCAAGTTCCTCATTCTTCTTGTTTAACAGTTCATTTCTAGTAGACAGTTTAACAATCTCTTCATTAGCAGCCGTCATACTAAAATGGATATTAAACATTTCAATATACAGTTGTTCAAGCATACACTTATATTCAGAAACAGACATATATATGGTAGTGAGAGATGGTACCTAAAAGTCAGATGGAGATTGTTCATCCTTGGAATCAGCCATCAAGGCATAGTTGCAAAATTCTTGATCTTCTCCGTCACTATCAGAGTCATCCCAACACTTCCCTTCAGTTATGTAGGCCTTGCCTTGTGTTTGCTTTTTCAGAAGGGCCTCATACTTAGCTTCAAGCTCTAGAAACTCCTTATCCTTCTTTTTAGGCTTCTTGCATTCACTGGCAAAATGCCCTAGGTCATTGCATCTATAACACCTTACAGATGACCTATCCACATGGCTAGTTTTGAATTTATTCTTGTTTGCTTTCACAGGTGTCTTGCTCTTGTTGAATGAATGGTTTTGAGATCTAGGTTTGAAGGGTTGGTTCCTCTTGAATCTGATGTTTGGAAATTTCCTGGCCATGAAAGCATATGAAGTGTTCTCCATGCCATCTAGTTCTTCAAGAGTATAGAACTCATCTTCTTCCTTCTCTTCAACAGGTTCAGTCACTTCACCTTCAGTTTCTTCATCATCTACTATCTCCTCTATCCTCAGCTGACTTGTAGATACTTCTAGGTCTTGAACAAATTTACTGAGAATCAAGGCACATGATGTGTTTATCATTCTGCCTTGGTTGGCTTGGATAGCCCTCTTCTGAAGCAATTCAAGCTCATGAGTCTTTAAAGCCCCATAGAGCACATCATATGTGATTTTGTTCAAATCTTTTTCCCTTAGAGAAATGACCCTCTGCTCTAGGTGGTTTGGAGAAGACAATAGAAACTTCATGTTCAACTCCTTAGTGCTGTAACCCTTCCCATTCATCTGTAGCTCAGTCACCAGCTTGTGAAACCTTTCAAACATGTCAGTAATACTTTCCTTGGGCTGTGCAATGAAAGCTTCATACTATGTGACCAGTATCTGTTTCTTTTTTTCTCTAACCTCCTCTATCCCTTCACACAGTACCTCAATGTGATCCCATATCTCTTTTGCTGATTTGCATGAGGCTATATTAGCAAACATTGACATCTCCATATAATCTATTATCAGCATCATGAGATGACTATCCAGGGCAACCTTATCTTTCTCTAAGTCTATCCATTTGGATGGTTCCTTGGCCATATAAGATCTTGGAATGGTTGTGGTTCCAACTGTCTTTTCAGGGATCTCTTGTTATGGAACAAAGGGACCATTCTTGAGGATATCAAGATATAGAGGGTTATCAGCTTTGATGAACAACAACATTTTAATCTTCCAGAGGTTGTAATTCTCTTTGTCGAACTTAGGGACCTTCACCGTTCTAGTAGTCTTTGGTGTATTCATGATCGTTTTCTGTTTTTGAATAAACAGCCTGCTTTGATACCACTTGTTGAGTATTGAGAATACCAAAGAGAATACAGAGGGGGGGTGAATGGATTCTCGAACTTTTCTTCAAATCTGCTTAGTGGTGTATATGGCAAAGTATGTGTTTTGTGCTTAAACAAATATAAGTGCGGAAATATAAGACACACCAACACAGTGCTCACTTTAATCTAATATTTTATTAGATCAAAATGTTGCTACAACCTGAGAACACAAGTTCGTATTCTCAGCTTCTTTCTCAGAGAGATGTATTTCCTAAATGTGTATCTTGCTAAGCTTAACTACTAGAGAAGTGAAGTTGTACTCTTATAGAACATGAGTATACTTACTACAAATAAGGTACAGGATAAATTACTTTATAGTATGTCTATCCTTTTTGAGTAACATCTAAACGGTTTGTGATTTGACTTCCTTTAGCTCTGTTCAGATCCACTTCTTTAGCTGCTTGTCTCTTGAAATATCTCTCCAAGCTTCTTTGTAGGCTTTCCAAAGTACCTTACAGTTTGTGGTCCATAAAGTGTTTTGGCTTGCTGCAGGTTTCTGACTTGTACAATTCAACAGTATTTTGTCTCCAAGACTGTATTCGAGAAGTAACTGAGTGATTGATTCGAGAACTAGAATTGAATTGATAAATAATTCTGAGTTCTCGAACAGTGTATAATTATCCTATTGAATCACTTCTCGAATTAGTCTTTTCTCCAGGAATCCTTGAGTTGTCGAATAGAACACTTGACTTGTCGAATCCCTGAGATGTCGAGTAGCTTCTTGAGTCCTTGAGATATCGAATACAACTTTGACTTGTTGACTCATAGAGAACTCGAATACCACTTTGACTTGTTGACTTCTTGAGTTCTCGAATAGAGTATTAGACATGTCGAATTTCTGAGTTATCGAATGACACTTTGACTTGTTGACTTTCAGAGATGTCGAACAGTGTCTTTACAGATATCGAATCCTTGACTTGTCGAATGCTAGACTTCTCAAATATGACAAACATACTTCTCGAATTGGTACTTAGGTAAATCTTCATTCTTCAAATTCCAACTGTGTTTATTTTGACAGTCTTGATCTTTATGCTTGAGGCATGATCCTTGGAACTTCTTTCAAGCATTATTCTCTGACTTTTAATTATAGTTACACAGATAGAAATTGATGCCTATTACAAGTACTACAACAAGTAGAAACTCTACAACTAGAGGTTCCCTCAGTTAAGAGGTCATGTAAGTAATGCATAGCATTTCAAACAATTAGGCTTGTTATTAGATATATACAGGCATGCCTCTGTGACTAACACCCATATCTGTACCCTGGATTCTGGGATGCCACAAATAGTGTAACTGATTATACTTTTACTTACATTCACACTGATACTTGTTTCACTGGAACGCAACACATCTTCAATGAAGCATACAACATAATGTCCACAGAAAATACCATCATTCTCAGCTTGTTTAGGGCGTTGTGAATAACAAGTGAATTTACATCACGATTAAATAGATTTTGATTTTACAACAATATTGTAACTCAACGGCTCAATTTAATAAAATAACATTTTATAACAGGTCTAACAATCAGTATTAGTTCTTTTTCTCCAAAACAAATAACTAAATAATGTGTACACTATCCAAGACAAATCACTATTAATTACTTATTCCTCTGCACTGATAAATACTTGTGTAGTTGTGTGTAATCAGAGTAAATCAATTATTGATATGCTATTTGTTTCTAAAATTTGGTAAATCTATGTATATTAAATTAATGTACCATACTAAAAATTAATATTACTAGCTACTGTATGAGTTTATTAAATTCAAGAAATAAGATATGTTGCCCGTTAAGTAAACCATAATCATATGTATGGCATTTGTAATTAATTCATATCTAGATAATAAAGATTAACAAAAGTTGCCAGACTTATGTTTTCAAGAAGCGCGAATTACATATTTATAAACTGTTTTTTTTTTACTTTTCTTAAATGGAAATCCACTTTATATAACTTCATTTTACTAATTTTCTACTATTATTTTTCCTAGATAATAATAATAGAAATAAAAGAATCTGTTCAAGGGTAACACCACAAACAGAACAAAGATTTCTTTTAGATAACCACTAATTTATTCAATAAAACTTTCACAAAAGGACCTCATAGAGAAAACCTAAATGCTACAAGTAACCTATGTACAGTTTTTGTAAGGTACTATACTACTATTATTATTTGACGACACAATCTACAAACTACTACATACCCTAAACAAACCATAGTTTATCAAAACAAAACCATAATTTTACTCGAATCATTAAACTATCTGGTTGGAAATTAAACTATAATTTGATTGTTAGATTCTTTAAATCTTTAGTAGGATAGAAATATATAGTTGTAATAATGAGAGTAAGCTAAACATTTATATATAAATCAAAATAGAACCAATTTATCAAACATCACAAAAATCAGAACATTTAACAGAAGTTAAAACATTTGTACAAACACACAAATAAAATCATTTAATAATAAAATTAACTACATAAACAAATATCAAAATTACACGATAAACTAAATTTTTGTACCGTTAATATCAGAACCCTATTAACTCGGAAAGAAGAAGGTGATTAAGAGTTTGGTGCCCTAGAGAAACGCTGAGCCAGAGATAAGTTACAAAATTGAAAAACCCAAATTAATGTCGATGGGGAACAGGTGAGAGAGATATAATTTTAGTACCAAATCGAATGGGCCAAGTAAAAAAACCAACGATTAACGCTTGTAAGAGTGAGAGAGAGTGACGATTGATAAACTAATTAAGAAGCTGTTTGAGTCAGAGATAACCTAATTGAGAGAGAAGACAGAGAACTGAAGCGAGTGATTGTAGTGTTTTACTGATATTCAAGTGTTTTATTCAATTATTCGATTAGTTTTATTGATTATTGTTTCTTTTGCTAAATATATTGATCAATTACTTAATTGTATTAATGTAGTTGTTAGTCACAAAGGCATGTCTGTAATCATATAATAACAAGCCTACTTGATCATAGTAATACTTTGTAATACTTACAAGACCCCTTAGCTGGGGAACCCTTTTAGGTATATTTTTGTCCAGTAAAATGTACTTAGAATATGCATCAAATTTTATCTGTGTGTTGTACAAAAGTCACTTAATAATACTTGTAAGAAGATCTATGGATCATGCGTTAAGAATAAAGAACAAGGTTGAAAAAATAAACACAGTTGGAGTTTGAAGAATGAAAATTTGCCTAAATAAAAATTTGAGCTCTATTCGAGAAGCCAAGGATTCGATATGTCAAAGACACTATTCGATATCTCAAGAAGTCAACAAGTCAAAGCTCAGTTCAACTTCTCAAGGTTCGACATGTCAAAGAACTATATTAAAGAACTCTGTTAGTCAACAAGTCAAAGTTCCATTCGAGTTCTCAAGGAGTCAATCAAATCAAACTCATATTCGATATCTCAAGGATTTAGAAGCTATTCTACATCTCAAGGATTCCATAAGTCAAGAAGCTATTCGACATCTCAAGGATTCCAGAAGTAAAGACTCTTTCGAGAAGTAATTCGATATCTCTAAAAAGGCTTGTTCGAGAACTCTCAGTTGTCTAGTCATTCAATTTAGTTCTCCAATTAAGTACTTGGTCATTTATCGAATGTGTTTTTAGAAGAAAATTACTGAAGATTCTCAAGACATAAAATCTACACAAACCAAGGTACCTGCAATAGTCAATTTGTTGCAGAATGTACCTGGCAAAGTCTAAAAAGAAGCTTAGAGAGAAATTCAAGGAAAAGCAACTGAAGAAGTGGATCTTGTCCGAGCACAAAAAAAGTAATATCACATGTTACCCAAAATTACACCAAAGTAGTATAGACAAGTTAAAATATAGAATTTGTCTATTATTAGTTTTGTAAAAAGTTGACTGTGCACATGTTCTATAAGTGCACAGCTTCACTTCCTTAGCTGTCAAGTTTTTCATTGCAAACACAAGCTTAATATCTCTCTAAGAAAAGTGAAGCTGAGAATACTCTTTGTATTCACAGTTTGTATCATTCTTCGATCTAATAAAATATTAGATTAAATTGAGTTTGTGTGTTCTTATTTTTGCACTTTATATTTCTTAAACACATACACACTCATGCTACAATTACATAAACAGATTCAAACAAGTTCATATTGGAAAGAAAATCAGAAAAAGTTTGTAAATACATTAACCCCCACCCTGTATTTTCTTAGGCCCCGTTTGGCTTACCTTATTTTTCAGAAATAAGTAACTTATTCTTGAAAAAAGTTAGGAAATATGTACTCTTTTCTGAAATAAGTAATTTATTTCTACAAGAAAATGAATGTTTTTTTTTAAAAAAAAACATTCATTTTCCATACACATTTTTTTCTAAAAAAAGTATGTAAATACGAATTTTTTTCGAAATAAGAAACTTATAAGTCGTAAATAAGTGGGTATTTCATACTCAACAATATTATTATAAACTGTTACTTATAAAACGTTTCCTTTAACACAATAGTAGTTTAACAAAATTTTATAAATATAACTTAAAATACATTAACTACCACAACAAGTTTAAAGCGTTATTGAAGAGTTTAATTTAACAAAAAAACAGTATGGAAGAACTCTTTTACATTGCGTTTCTTTCTCAAACTCTACATTTGTATTTTTTATTTTATTTTTTTTATTTAAATCTATGATTAAATCACTTGCATAGAATTTTATATTAAACATAATACATGTGATCTACTTGGATAACATTTCAGAAAAAGCACTATGCAAGTGTTGTTTCCCAAGATCAGGTTTGTAGTAGTGACCTCTGAGGAACTCGACCCTGAGTTCTCATATAGAAAAATAACGTCATCTACCTATTGTCTCTCAATGATGTTGATGAGATTGCTGCTCCTGATAATAAGGTACCTGAATCTATTTTTGAGTTTGATAATGTTTTTGAGTTGAGGTCATTTCTAAAGTCTCTGCATATTAGCTTTAGAAGTCAATCTCTTGAAAATGCTAGAATCATATCATGTCAGAGCTGTCTAAGGGAAATGATCATCTAGAAGCTGAGTTACTCTCCATACAAGAAGTACAAAATGAATGTGATAAGGATAAGCACATGAAACTTGAAATGGAATTTAAATGTACTACTCTTGGAAAAGAACTTGCAGATGCTAATGAGAAACTCAGAACCTGGACACATTCTGGAAAGAAAACACATGGAATAATTACTTATAAAAACTGGAAAGAGTGCCTAGGTTATAAGCTAGATAATGATCAGAAACTGAAATAGAAAGTTGAAGTGAATGAAAATACAAAACCAAAGATTTACAGATATGTAATAGACAACACCAAGTCTGATATTAAGCCTGTTAATTTTGTGTATTGTAAAGATTCCAATTCAGTTACTGAAAAGGGATCGACTTCTACTAGACAAAATATAGAGAGTGTGCCTAAAAATGTTAAGATGACAAATTCTAAAAATATAGGTCTTTTGTCTAAGAAACAGCTGAGAGATAGAATCTGTGAAGTTACAGATAGAAAGAAAACAACTACTGCTAACAGAAACATGAATGGTAAAGTTGGAATAAATAAAGAGAATAATTACAAATATATTCCAAATGCACCTAGAAAAGCATGCTTTAACTGTGGTAACTCTAATCATCTTGCTATTGATTGTAGGAAGAGTAAAAAGAAGGCTACTATAGTTCTTAAGTCTGACATTAGGAATAGATCAGTATTTTATAAACCACAGAATCCTTGTTTTCATTGTGGCAGTAAATGGCAATTTGAGGAGAAAGCTGGCCCAATTGTGTCTTATGGAGATGGCAACATTGGACAAACCTTAGGATATTGCAGTATAGTAATTGGAAATGTCATCATCGAAAAAGTAGCTCTAGTGAAAGGACTCAAACACAATCTGCTTAGTGTTAGTCAAATCACAGACAAAGGTTATCATGTCAACTTCAATGACACTCATTTTGAAGTAGTCAGTAAAGAATCTGGGAAGATTGTCTTAACAGGTCAAAGACATGGTAACATCTACACCAATACTGATGGTCCCTCCACATGTCTCATCAGTAAAGCAATAGTAGATGAAAGTTGGAACTGGTATAAGAAGCTTTCTCATCTTAACTTCAACAACATAAATGAGTTGGTTAAGAAAAATTTGGTGAGAGGATTACCAAAAGCACTGTATACTCCATATGGACTCTGTGATGCTTGTCAGAAGGCTAAACAGAGAAGGACATCATTCAAGAGTAAAATTAAATCCTCAATTGATGAACCATATCACATGCTTCACCTTGACTTATTTGGACCAGTCAACATAATGTCCATCATGAAAAAAAGGTATACTCTAGTCATTGTTGATGAATATACTAGATTTACTTGGGTGTATTTTCTTCACATAAAAGATGAAACTGTTGAGATACTTTTGGACCATGTGAGACTCATTGAAACTGGCACAAAGTTCAAAGTCAAGATTCTGAGAAGTGATAATGGAAATGAATTCAAAAATTCAGTAATGGAAGAGTTCTACAGATACAAAGGAATAGTTCAACAATTCTCTACTCCTGGCACACCCCAGCAAAATGCAGTAGTTGAAAAAAAGAATAGAACTCTTATAGAAGCTGGCAGAACTATGTTGGAAGAAGCTAAATTACCTATATATTTCTGGGCAGAAGCAGTCAACACAGCATGCTACACTCAGAATAATACTTTAATCAACAGACATGGTGTGACCCCTTATCAAATGGTTAAGGAAAAGAAGCCAAGTCTAAAGCATCTGCATGTGTTCGGCTGCAAGTGCTTTGTTCTAAGACCTCATCGTGAACAACTAGGTAAGTTTGAAACTAAAGTTGATGAGGGCATCTTTATTGGCTATCCAACTTCAAGAGCCTTTAAAGTCTACAATCTCAGAACAAAGACAGTCATGGAGTCTATCATTGTATCTTTTGATAACAGGAAATGCTGAAGACTCACATGATAGTTTGAATTTTGCAAATGAAGCTACCAATAATCCTGATGTAACCATGTTAGATACTGATAATCCATCAGATCCTGACGATCCTCCCATTCCTGATGAGACACCAATTAGAGATGGTAATGCAAATGTGAGGGGGAGCAACATCAAGATACTATCCACACAGAAACAACCGAAGCATTAGAAGGAGGTTCATCAGAAATAGATTCAAGTGATAATTCTGAGAATACTTCAGGAAGAGATAGCATTATCTCAGGGGGAGCTTCTAATGATTCTAGTTCTTTTGAAAGTAACACCAATCCAGGGGGAGCATTCAATTCAAAAAATGATTTACCATCAGCAAGGAAATGGATCAAAAGCCATACTCCTGATTTAATTATTGGGAATCCTAATGCAGGTGTTAAAACCAGATGTGTATCTCAGAATGAATGTCTTTATCATAACTTTCTATCAAAAGAGGAACCTAAGAAAGTTGAAGATGCACTCAAGGATGCTGATTGGTTACAACAATGCAAGAAGAACTGAATGAATTTGAAAGAATTGAAGTCTGGAAACTGGTACCAAGACAAAAAGGCAGGTCAATTGTGGGTACAAAGTGGGTATTCAGAAATAAGACAGATTCAGATGGCACAATTGTAAGGAATAAAGCAAGGCTAGTTGCAAAGGGGTATTCTCAACAGGAAGGAATAGACTATGAAGAGACTTTTGCTCCTGTTGCAAGGCTTGAAGCTATCAGGATTTTCTGGCATATGCAGCCCATAAGAAATTCAAAGTTTTCCAGATATATGTTAAAAGTGCTTTTCTAAATGGAGAATTGGAAGAGGAGGTATATGTTGAACAACCTCCTGGTTTCATTGATCCTAAATATCTAGATCATGTCTACAGACTGGATAAAGCACTGTATGGACTAAAGCAAGCTCCAAGATCCTGGTATGAAACTCTGTCTCAATTCTTATTGGAAAGTGGATTTAAAAGAGGTATAATTGATAAAACCTTATTTTATTTGAATCATTGTAAGGATTTGCTGTTAGTTCAAATTTATGTTGATGATATCATATTTGGGTCAACTATTTCAAAGCTTTATGGAAATTTTTCAAAGCTAATGCAGTCTAGATATGAAATGATCATGATGGGAGAAATGAGTTATTTCTTAGGTCTGCAAGTTAAACAGACTGATGATGTGATTTTTGTCAATCAGTCAAAGTACAAAAAGAATTTGTTAAAGAAGTTTAACATGCAAGACAGTGCTATTGCTTCAACTCCTATAGCTACAGCTACAAAGCTTGATCCTGATCAAGGTATTGAGGTAGATGTAACTAACTACAGAGGTATGATTGGCTCTCTTCTATACCTAACTACTAGTAGACCAGATATTATGTATGCAAACTATATATGTGCAAGATTTTAGGCAAATCCAAGAGAACCACATCACATTGCAGTAAAAAGGATTTTTAGATACTTGAAAGGCACTCCATCTTTAGGCCTGTGGTATGCTAGAGAATCTGACTTTGGTTTATGTGGTTACTCAGATGCTGATTTTGCAGGGTGCAAGATAGACAGGAAAAGTACTTCAGGTAGTTGTCAATTTTTGGGAGGAAGACTAGTTTCTTGGTTCAGTAAATAGCAAAAGTCTATCTCTACATCAACTGCAGAAGCTGAGTACATTGCTGCTGGAAGCTGTTGTGCTCAGATAATGTGGATGAGAAGTCAGTTAATGGACTATGGTTTGTCATATTCAAAAATACCTACTTATTGTGATAACCAAACCGTTATTGCTATGACAGGAAATCCAGTTCAACATTCTCTTACTAAGCATATCAGTATTAGATATCATTTCATAAGAGAGCAAGTACTGGAAGGGATAATTGAGCTACACTTTGTCCCTTCTGATCAACAGTTAGCTGATATATTCACCAAGCCACTACCTGAAGCTACTTTTACAAAATTGGTGAATGAATTAGGAATGGTGAACTATGAAAGTTTTTGAGAACAGTGGGAGATCAAATACTGATGATCATCAGTACCTGATAACTCTACTCCTGAAAACTCACCTATGAAGACTATTGATATTTCAGATTCTCCAGCATTAATTTCTCCAAAGAAAAGAACTATTGATATGTCTGTGGAGAAGGTAAATGCTATTGCTGCTCAGCTTGGTTTAGAACTAACTCCACTACAAAAGAAAAAAGCTGAAGCAAAGGTCTTTCACGGACAAAAGAAATAGAGGGATGATTCTCCTCTGCAAGGATATAGCCCACAAGAACCAGAACTTCAAAGGAGTTCAAAAGCTACTACAGATCCAGTCATACAAGAACCACTCACTCAAAGTATGGGTGTAGACACTGTTGAAGGAATGGTCCCACAAGAACCACTTTCTCAAAGGGAAGGTGTAGACAAAAGCATTCCTGCCACACAAGAACCATCTTCTCACAGTGAGAATGCAGGCATAGATACTACAGCACAGGGGTTTTCTGACATTGCTCAAGAGATTCCTGATATTCAGTTTGACTTAGCTCAAAGTATTGCAGATAAAGCTGCACATGCTCTTCACATTGCTGAAATGGATGCTATCCATGAAGAAATTGCATTTGAGGGAAGCACACAAGAACCTTCAGCTCAAAGGGTTGAAGAAGCTTTTGAACCTCTGGCTCCACAAGAACCATTAGTAGAAAATACTGATGCAAGCCCAGTTCCTGATGATTCCTGATGATTCTCAACCAATTCTAGTCCAACCACTTTCATCCAGACCAATGGAATTTTTTACTACTTCATCAGGTAACACTTCTATCTCTACTTCTTTCACTACTGATAGCATGATTACAGATAGACCTGAATCAAGGGATACCTCTATCTGTATGACTACAGTCAACTCTTCTCAACCACCTTTTATTTCTTTGAATTTGTTGAGCCAGAGCCTTTCAAATGAGAAAGAGAGTGAACACTTAGTGAAAAAGAAGAGTGAAGAGAGGCAGTCTTCTGTACTGGCAAAAGGAGATGTAGAAAAGAGTGAGAAGTTGATTACTTATAGTGAGGTAGAAGTTACTATTGAAAGTAACTTATGCGATATTGTGAGAAGTGATGAGATCACTTTAAAAGAAAAGAGAGATTTAGGAATTGTTTCTATTCAAACTGCAGGTTTTCAGGATACATCAGCTCCATCTGATGTTGATTTTAAGCTGAAAGGTGTAATGAATCCTGCTGATAATGTGGATGATAAAAATTCCTGTTGCTAATGATAGCTCAGATGATGATGATGATGATGATAGTTCTAAAAATGCTCAGCTTCAGGCAGCCATAAAAGCAAGTCTAGGCTCTGCTCATGGGTCTTCAAGCAAGTTTATGGAATCTGTGAGCAAGTCCAAAGATGGCAAAGCTGAGACAAGGGGAGAATACAGTCATATTATTCCTGAACACATTCAAGCTCTGAGGAGATATAAATGCGATACTAAATGTAATAAACCTACTGCTGTCATCAATTTCAACAATGCTCTTTTTCATTCCGAGCATATAGTTCCTAAACTGTCCAGTTCTGATTTCAAAGATCATCTGAAGATCACCACTATTCTGGCAAATGGTTTGAAGGATGAAGTTGATTCTATCAAAACTGACTATTAACTCGAATAACTTATAGAAGGGGGGGTTGAATACAAGTTATATAATCGTGTCTGATTTTTGCTTGATTAGATGAACAAGAACAAACGAACGAATCAAACTTTTTTTGTATTAAATAAATCAAATACAAACTCAACCAAAAGTGTACAATACCTTTAGCAGCTACTGACAATAAAAATCTCTCTCTGTTTGTACTCTCGTATACTCACAAACCTTACGAACTCACACTTTTTACAATGATATAGAGAGAGTATTTATAATGCTATCTATCAACTAATAACAGAAAGTATTGATCTAAACATGACAATGTTCTACCGTCCAGTTGATAGTTTTCATCAATAGAAAATTTTTTCCTTCATGATTCCTTCTTGCTTGTTCTCCAAAGCAACGATCCTATTTTATAGCACTTTCCAGTTTCTATAGCATCCATAATGACATCATCAGTAACACGACTGATATCAGGATTCCACCTTGCATCAGGATTTGACATCCATCAGTATTTGACTTGGCGTATCAGCATTTGATCTCAGTTCCTGACATGTAGTCCTTGATGCACTGCTGTTCCTGACTAAACTCTACAGATTACTGTCTAACGCATATCCTATAAAAAGTGCTAAATCCTTTATAAGATCAGGATTTACAAGAAGTATAAGCAAAATTCTATTCTTGACATCACAACTCATGAATTATTCCTAACACTGACAATGCTAAGGTACGGGCTAATATTCATTCTGCTTTGTCTTTAAATGATGGTGCTTCTCAAGTCAGAATTCTTAGTAATGAGGTCAAGGCTCTTGAGAAGAAGATGGATAAAAGAATGGATGTTTTGGAGTCTAGAATGACTAATATTGAAGCTTCTCTCCAACTTATTTTATCTTTGTTGACTGATCTAGATGTCAAAAGGGGGGAGAATGTAGTCAAAACAAAATGCACACCTAATCCAGTTGTAAGAAAGGATGATGACACTTCTGGAAATGATGGTGGTGCTCAGATACATGGAGCAGGAACCTCTGATGCTGCATTGGTAACAAGAAATAGTCAATCTCAAACTCAAACCAAGCACTCAACTCATGTTTCTAGATCTGGAAAGAGGACAGTGAGGACAATGACACAATCTCAGACTCTGACAGAAGAACAATTTCTGACACCTGGTCAAGATCAAACACTTCCAACAATTCCTGAAGAAGATGTAGATCTGTTAATTGAGGATGTAAAAGATGCTTCACATCTCTTCAAGAAAATTACTTCTAAGGCAGGTGATAGTATGATTGTGTATCATAATGATATCAAAGTTCAACAATATCATGCTAGGAAGGCACTTGCTTTGACCTATGAAGAAAATCCTGACATGACTGCTGAAGAGATCATAGAAGAACAAAAGAGGATTTTTAAGGAAATTTCTAAACAGAAAGAAACTCCTACTGAAAGTAGAGGAAGATGCAGAGGAAGTAGAGGTAGAGGAAGAGGAAGAAAACCTGTTTAAACAAATTCAAGATAGACAAGGTCTAGTGGATTTAAAATAGAGGAGATAACTGAAGATCCTAGAAAGTTACAAAGAACAAAACTCCACTATCTCTTGAAATGACTCCAAGTAATAGATTTAATGTACCTGAAGAGACTGGAGAGGAAAATCCACTGACAACAAGAAAAAGGAAAGTTGCTGTTGAAAAGGTTCAAAATGTTGTTCCTGATAAAGTATTAGTTCATGGTACAAGTATAGTTCCTGAAGCTGGTCGAGGTATTATTTCCAATTCTGAAGAACTGAAATCTTGATAGAACTTGAAATTATGATTCTTTCTATTATGGTTGAGTTCCATAATTTGGAAGTTGATAAAGAAATGCTAAAGATTGATCAAGAAAAATTTAGAACTATTCAGAAAAAAAGAGAGATCAGAGATAGAGCAAAGGATATTGAAATCCGAGGAACAAAGGACTATGTAAAGAGAATAAATAGGTCTAGAGAAAAGAAGTGATATGATCGTACAAAATAGGTTAAGGAGAAGAGAAAGGATAAATCTCTTATCAAGAAGAAAGGTATGAAATGGAAGCACATCAGTGATTGGGAATATAATGACTAGCTATTTTTCAATCAGGTGGATCGATGACAGAACCTCCACTGGTCATTGAAGAAAAATCTCTTAATCGATTGCCGAATGCTAAAGTTAAATCTTCTAAATCTGATAAATCTCCACCACTATGGACCAAGATGTAATCTGCTTTGAAGGGCCTGGAACCTAGAACAAGAGGAGGTATTGGGTTTCATAGAGCAGAGGTTGTTGTTACAACACAAACTGATCAACATGCTCTAGTTAACAAGATTGGTGATGAGTTAACTGTTGATATTCTATGGAAGCTAGAAGCTATTACAATCATTGCTGATTGTCATAATGGTGTCAAGAAAGTGGAAAGGTTGTTGTACTTCATGAAAGACAAAAGTGTCAAGAAGCTAGCTATTCATGAGCTGTTATGCAAATCAACAAAGGAACTGAAATAACTTCTTTATCTGCTCAAGGGTAGAAGCATCAATGTTAAAGAGATTGAAATCTACAACAACTAGTCTAGTATGATTCTCAAAACTATCAGACAGAGATATTTAGATGGAGAATCAAGGTATGATGGAAACTATACTCCTATGTATTTAAATACAAGTGGTCAAGAAGTTGAAATGCAAAGAGTTACTGCTTTTAAAGAAGTACTTTTTAGTGTGGAACAATTGTCTCTTAATCCTGATGGGGAGGAGTTTGCATATATACTGTTAGGTGATTTATAATTACCTAGAAACTCAATTCAGAAAATCAGAGCAGCTATCTATCAGATCAATGAGGAAGATGAAGAACTCAAGGGTCTGAAAAAGAAACTGATTCAAATTCTTGAAAGCAAAGAAGAAGAGTTATTATAAAATTTCTTGAAGATGAATCTTTTCTGTCAAAGAATTTCTGAAACTGCTCCTGAAGATTTTTAGAAAATTTTGTTTTGAGTTTTTGACATCATTGAATCAAGGAATTTGTGCTTTATTTCACAAAGTACAATTTGGGGGAGATTGTTAGATATAGATTCAAGTGATGATCAGGATCTGGACTACTGATTATATACTGATGTTGACGTCATCAGGATTGTAAGAACCCAGATTTTTGATAGAATGAAACTTTTATTATGTAATGGAGTATAGGTGTAAAAGTGGTTCTAGTGAATGAATATCTAATGGATTTAGATTCGAATGCTTATGTGCCATGAACTATGCAATTGGTTAACAACTTAGATAAGAATAATCTATCGTCAAGAAAGTAAGACATGGTATACAAACAGAGGAAGTTAATCTCATGTCATCCAAATCGATCTCTGGTAGTTCATGTCATCCAAATCAATATTTGTTAAAAGTCCAATGGTTCCGTAAAAGGGTTAAGGAACGTTCAAACGAGAACAAGGACATTTTTCTAATTATAAAGAATGAAGAAGGAATAAGTGATGAATATTATATTTGATGGAAATGGGAATATTATCATACGACACTATATAGAAGTATTCGGAACGGATTTCTGAGTTCGTATTAATGACCGATGGACGAAATAATTCTATGTAAACGATATTGGATTTTGAAAAATAGCACTTTTATTTTTCTCTGAGATTTCCCTAGACACTGAAGGATTTAATAAAAATATTTGAGGAATTTATATTCAAGAATTATAAAGGAGGATTAAAGATGTTAGCGAAAATATCAAGAAGGTTTCCGGTAAAACCCTAACAAGAAATGCTTAAGATATTCCTCCGAACGATCAATGAAATTGAGCAATAATCGGACAAAGAAACAAGCAGAAATACAAGATGCATGCATGTGATAGAGGATAAGATCAAGTGACCAAGTAGTTACAAGGGTAACTAGCACACTTAGCAAGCAAACCAAGTACTTAGCAAGATTACACCATCTTACCACTAATCATCAACACTTGTCCATGTAAATTGTATCATCCATGACCACACCACTTTAATAAAGCCACTTTATGCAAGATATTATCTAGACCTCATCACAATAATTCATTTTAGCATAACAAGCAAGAGACAATACAAGAAAAGCTCCCCCCCCCCCCAATTATTTCCATTCGGCATTTGCCATAATTCCAAAAACAAAATCCAACCTCCAAGCATTGTTTGATCTAAAAATTTTATGGTGAGTACTACATTTCATATCACGGTTATCCTATGAATTTGAGCCTTAAATTCCAAGTCTAGCATATTTAATAAAATCATCAAAGATGATGATGAATAGTGATTTCAAGAAACTAATCTTTGATTTCTTGTTTTCTTTGGTTAATCTGAGATATATTAAGGCTATACAATGACTAGATCAAGCTTAGCAAGGCTTTTACCACTTGAAATTCTAGATCTTATTTTGAGTTTATGGATGTTCTTGGTGATTTTTAGATTAGTTATGATTATGGTGTTATAATGAGCATGTAAGCATGATTATGTGGTTGATTTAGTTGATTCAAGAGATATGATGAATATGATGGTGAAGTAAGATGTTCTTTAACTTATAAATGAACATTATATGTATAAGATTGATGGTATGCCTGGTGTGGCTTGGTTTTGACATAACGAATTTAGAAATGTTCGATTTATAGCCGTCTTAATGCAGAAATTTTGTTAAATCCTTAAAATTCGAGCATAACAGTAGATATAAATGTCTGGTCTTGATGAATATATGACTTCCCTTTATAGATCTTGAGTCATAGATCGTTTTGGCATGAGAATCGAAGCATTTGGACTTACGGTTTAGGAATTATGGTCAAATTAGTGAAAGTGGTTCGAAACCGTAAGCGCGAGTTCATAATTGAAATTGAACCCCCTCAACTTGATTGATTCAGTGGCAAATCTTGGTATTTAAAAATTAGGGAACGTAAGGATGGTGTGAGAGAAAACCTCATGTTAAATGGATCGTTTTTTCGATTTTACAAAAATGTTCGAGGTTAAGTACGAACGAACCCCTAAAAAGGACAATTGGTTATAACTTTGGAAAACCACTTAGAAAACGATCGATAAATCTCGAGGTATAATCTTTCAACCACAGAACTTACCAGGCTTAAGTACCTACCAAGTGTAAGTGTAATGACATGCCTTAATAAGAAACAAGTGTCGGATCATAACGGTGTTAACAAGAGTTACACTAGAGGGTGTATAACGATATAACTTGAAAACGTGTTTTAACCTATGTTAAATATGTACTTAGCCTTTCAAGGTATTAAGTTATTAATCTCGGATATTTTGACTATTTATATATCACCGGACTACCCTAAGACACACCACCTCGACAGGAGTACCAGGCAAGTTTCCAATACCTTGGAACTGTTGTTGTAATAATATATATGATTGATTGTTGTTATACATATGCCATAGCATGCATGCCTACTTTCAAGTTATATTGTGATACTTGTTCCCTGACTTAATGTTGGCTTATAAGGTAGATAGATAATATAACAGTTATAAGTCGGATATTGCTAAGACCATTAGTGAAGGGCGTATGATTTCATTCTTCAAATATAGACCGGGAGTCGGTATTTTTAAATATATAGATAGTCGTGGAAACCCGGAGGGATTCCAGTGACAGAGTATTATTATTTCGAGGATTGTTATTTGATTATAAAATCTTTCGAGGAATGTTATTAGAGTATTACCTCAGCCGAGGAATATTAAATAATATTATTTCCAATATTCCCTTTTGAGATTTATTTATTAAATGAATATTATTCTGAATATTCATTTAAGGTCTTATTTTCTTGTCAACATTATTTTGAATATTTATTCAAAGAATTATCTATTTAAAATATTTTGATACACACTTATTCAAGGGTTATTTTGAGTAATATTTTATATTAAGAATATTCTTTAAATATTTATGATTTAATAAATATTCTTGGAATATTATTCGATTCTTTTAAACTAGTTTTAAAATAATTTTCTTATTCAAATTATTATCTTTGATCTTCAAATACAATGTAAATTATTTATGAGTCTTATTATTAATATTATTTTATCAAGGAAGGTTCTCAAAAATTCAATTCTTCATTCAAATATATCTTCAGAGTTATAAAGGAACCTTACTTTAGAGTTGTTATTTATTTGTTTGACTTCCCGGTCATAAATCTTTTGAAACTATTCTTTTCACTCGCAACTCGGTTGCTGTTATCTATTGAATCTTTGTGTTACCTCCTCATCATTTGAGGGGTAAGATTGTTGGAACAAGTTGGTATCCATTAACAAGCAGCAACTTAGGAAATATTGGTGAATTTTTATATCCAACTAGATACGACTACTTTGTGGAGTCTTATCAACAAGTATTATACTTTGGGAAAGGGGGATGAACTTTACTTTCAGAGTCATGGATGTTATTCGAACTAGGAGCTGCGTAAGTGGCCGAGTGGCGCCGGTCCAGTAATGGCCCAACCATTGGCCCGGGGGTTCCAGAGGGCGGTAGACAAGTAAATTCGTCGGTGCTTCCTTCTACATGTAGAGAACAAAGAAGGGATGCATAACATGCGACTGATCATCCTATATTTTATGGCTTGTGGTGCGTCAATGCTCCAGTATTAGTTCATCATTTAAAGTTGGAAATTTTCTGCAACATTGTCAGTGTTGGCAGGGTTGAAAAGTGTTCAAAACTGGAATTGCAATATTTTCCTGCAATTTCCTCTTTTATGATACATGTCGATATCTTGCTCATATCTTTGCAAAACAGATATGTCTACAGAGTATATATTCTGAATTACCTTGTAAATTAATCTTTCACATTATGCTAGCACTATGTTCGTTAATGAATGGCATATGGTTTCAAAAATACTTTTGAACTGTTATATATATTATTGTCCCGTATACATTATTGTTGGTGGGATATTGCTCACCCTTGCATTATTTATTATATCACACCAACAGCTAGAGCAGATGGCCCGTCCAAGGCGCACTCGGCTCAAGAGCATGGGAGCCGTCAGAGAGTTACCCGCTGATGTAGCTACCAGTGCGGAGGAGGAAGATATTGGTAGGATAGTTTTCAGTTTGTAAGTATCGGATATATTTATGGATCACAAAGAGTATGTAATAGTTAAATCGTAATTCTTTTGGGTTGTAAGAACTCAAACTTGTGATTATTAATATTTGGCAATTACTCTGATTTCATCCCTGGGACTATAACGGGTGTGTTTTATGTTGTTGTTTTGGGTCATAAGGTTGTAATTTAGTTTATGTTGGTTTTGTGGATGGATATTGAGACCGTGACGACTGGATCCCCGACCCTGGATCTGGGGCTGTTACAGAAATGGTATCAGAGCGTTACATTATAAACCCCAGAGATGATGCGACGATAAAACAATAAATTCACTAAGATAATAAGAACTCTTGCCAAGTTCATAGTCGGACTACTTAATGTAGTGCTGACATATAAAACCCTAATGGGAACTCTTAAGTATCATGATAGTAACTTAGCTCGATATTGTATCGACGAGTAAGGCAACAGACCTTGAGGCTTATGAGCAGCAGCACGAGGATGGTTTATTGTATGCTGATGATTGGCTTGTAGATTCGACAGAGCACTCTACTGAGAACCCGGAGGAGGTTCCAGCTAAGGAGGAGAATCATGTTAAGGATAAGGAGGTTACCCTTGAAGAATGAGGGTTGCAGCTAGAGAGACTGTAAGAGTTAAGGTATAGTGCTCAGAGAGGTGAACGTAAAAAACTGAAATATTATTAAGAGAACTTAAGATGTAATATTGGATTCATAGCCGGACTACCGGATGTAGTACCAGCAAGTAAGACGGATTGGAAGAATTACTTGAGATCTCATATGGGGATAGATAAGAATCCTTGGAGACTTTCAGATTAATAAGAAAAGAGTTAGAATGATGCATGATCATCAAAGACATCGAGATAGAACGGGGAGCAGAGTCTCCGGGAGTAGTTTAGATAGAGACTGTAAGCGCCATATCATTTGATAAATGGATTAGCAAGAATATTGTCAACAGTATTTCGCCAGGAGAAGGAAGATTTCATAGGTTATAATTTATGAAGTCAAATTGAGATTGATGAGGTGATTTTATTCAGGAAAATGTTCATTTTTAGATTAGCTTAGAAAGTAAAGACATTGGAAAGTGATGGCATGAATGGATAATGTGATATAAGGAAGTAGTAAGCGAGACTATGATCTCCGAACCTAAAAGAGGGAAAGACCAGTGAGTCTATAATAAACTCGTAATAAGACCATTGTCAGAGACTAAGTATAAGGTTTATTTCAACTCAGTGAAATGATGAACCAGAAATATTAGATACAGGTGATTCAGAGGAATATTAAATTTTTTCGTTTCCTTGAATAGATTATAGTAAGTTACATTAAGTTTGTTCCGATGCTGAATCATAAATGGATCAAGAAATACGATCATTAGTTAAGAAGGGAGTGAGGATGTTTTAGGATGAAACCTTAAAGAGCAAGTGTATGCCAAGTTCTCAGAGTATGAATTCTGGCAAAATGAAGTTCAATTATTAGGACCTGCGATCAATAGTGAGTAGTGTTGGTTGACCCTACTGATTTAAAGGCAGATTCAATTGAAAGAGGCCAATCACATCAACGAAGGACTAAGAAGTTCGAATAGACATAAAAATTTGAGAAAATCTTCCTGGAGCTAAAAGATGAAATTGGTAATGACCTAGCGTTGGCGTTACCTAATGGAAGAAAGAGGATTTTGTGATATATTATGATGCACCTCTTACCGGTTTAGGTGGGGTGCTTATGCAGCACGACGGAATAATTGTGGATACATTCGGACAGCACGGTTCACCAGATTCGGATGGCCTTGGTAGTGCCAATTTTGTGGAACGACTAACTCCGACGGTAGTGTTCCTTCTGAAACTAGTGGTTAGGTAGACTAACATTTGGTAGTATCGACTATTAGGACGTATATATATCAGGAAGATGTGGCATGTTTCAGTTTGAAACTTTTTGATTTCCCTTCTATGGGATGTATATATTTGGTTCCTTTCCAGTGGTTAAACTTCCCACTTTATATCAATCATTCCGTTATTATAACTGCTTATGATTCTACCTGCTGGGATATTCATAGAACTATTTTCAGATTTCAAAATTGATCTTCTCAGTGTTACCAGTAGGTGGATAGATTGACCCAAAATTCCTCTTATTTTGGAAAGAAATTCAATAAATTTTGGCAAACCTTGTCTTTCTGATTATCAGAGAACGCCACCAAAGAGAGTGTGAACTAAAGCGAACCCCATGGATTGGAAAAGGTAGGCGCCACATGGGTTGGTGGACAGACCCTGATTATTACAATTAATTGTAGAGATAAAATGATAAAGTTGAGAGTGGGTGGTAGGGGAAATGTATTTAAGGACCAAAAGGGACTGAGGAGTTCCGGGATTGACTTAAATGAAAAGGTTATTATGCCAAAAGTGGAAGCTTGTGTAGCACGTGGGATTGATAAGAGAAGTTGAAGAGAAAAATAAAGGAAAGGTGATCGGAGACGGTACCGAGAAGTCGATTGAATGTATATGAAGTAAAATTTTGAAAAGATCAGAAGGTATCAAGGAAGAGGGATGAACGAGTAGTGGCAGTACTCGAGTTGAGTGACTATGCTACCCTGGTACCTAAGGTTTGCTGTGAAGGGAAGCAGTGAACAAATGCAAAAAAAAAAAAAGAAGTTTAAGAATACGCTGGAAAAAGCATACTGATAAGCGTAACCTACCCTAGATAAGTTATCTTCGATATGGACGAAGGAGGCGCTATGCTGGCAATTGGCAGAAAAGAAATGCCATTAGCTAACCCTAAACTCTTATACTGTAGCGCGACCATTTGGGGCCATGTGACAAAGAACTATAAAGTGACTAGACCAACGATGTAAGGACAAAGCAGGGTTGCTTCTGACCAAGCGCCAACCGCGAGAACTTTTGACATAAAGTGAAGTGATTCAAGAATATGTGATTGAGCAGCTTAGGAACTACAAAGAGAATTAAAGTGAATTGAGATACATGATGATAGGATTTTATAAATACCATGGATGTATTATGATTAAGGAAAGTGATAAATGAGGGTTTATGAAGATTGTTAGAAATGGTACAGTACGATGCATGAATGTTATTTGAAGCTTAGTATCCTCAAGAAGAGTAATAGGTACTAAGGGATTCACGTTGAACATGACCAATATCTTCCAGAACATCCTTGCTACCATTACCAAATTTGGTAAGAACAACAATTAGACATGTGTTGTCTTTTGGAAGGTCATGTAAACTGACATCCATTTGAAAGAGAAAAGATTAGCATTAAACTAACTACAATTTATCAAAATGAGAAGGATAGAAAGGAGACCCTTATTAAGGAAATATGATTTGATTGTCAAGTAAAGGATGAAAGTATTTCTTGAAAATAGAATTGAGGATAGAATATCCATAAATTAAGATGAACCCTGGGGATGCACAAGGGATGGCATTACCCCTAATAAAGACATTATGAATTCAGATGATATAGTTGAATTGACTAAGGCAAGAATAACCTTTAAGGATTTATTGAAATGAGTTTCAGAAAGTACATAGACAGAATTGTTGTAGGATGGATTAATGATATTTTGATATACCCTGTACCCATAAAATTGATGATGATGATGACCTAAGAAACCTTACAAGGAAAAAGGTTATACTCTGAGTTTCAAAAATGGAAGTTTGGTGGAGAATGTATGACATAATAATAATGATGCTGAATGAGGCATGTGTGAAAACCATGAGGAGGTAAGGATCGAACCAATGAAGATAGAAATTATCCTAAAACAAGAAAGAACTAAGAGAAGAAATATCCTAGGTATGATTGGGAGTAACCGTGATAAAGTCCAAACGGAAAGGTGGAAGCAATGACTTAAGAAAAAAGACTAATATATATTTCTCTCCTTCAGCAGAATTGAAGGGATAATGCTTTCTCCTAGCAGTAATGAAAATGAGGTAGAGAAATTTGAGTTGGAATAGATCCAGAAAACATTAGATTCGAGAAATTATTATCAGGAAAGGCCAATGAGGTGGCTGACACTTTAAGTATAGAAGAGTAATTATAAATGCTCACACCAAAAAAACAGAATGATATTGAGAAGGACCTTGAAGGTCATAGCGTGGTGGAGGAATCTATATTCCCTCTGATGATTATGCAAGAATCAACTATAAGAATAGTTTAAGTAAAGATTCGATTCCTGACATCGTCTTAAGTATATTACATAGGTCATATTTTAAGGTAAACCAGGGCCATGATACAAGAATTAACTACGTAAACCGTTGAGTTTCCAGTCTTCTACTCAGAATATGTGATTAATAATTTCATCAGCTTGTCGTAGCTGCGATGCTTGAAGCTCTTCTGCAATTTTATTCGCCTCATGAGATATCTACGTCAAGTTCAGGAAATATTCCTTATGGATAGGGAATAGTGCTTATTTTGTCTTCCTAGAGGATTTTGATCTGACAATTATGAAACCCGTATGATTAGCTATTAAAGCACTACGTAAACGACAAACGATGGTGATACAACAATGGACTACATTAATGTAGTGGTGATTCTTCTGGGAAATTAGGTGATAACGACTGTGGAGATGTCGGAATGAAAAACAGAAATGGATTGTATTGGATCGAAGTTAGAGAAATCGTCAAGGTTTATTTCGGATGGTTTAATTTTGGGAATGACACGAGGTTTGAAATAAATGATAATGCCATGATGGTTAATAAAGTGAGTATAGTAGAAATGGAAACCAAGTGACTGATATAAATGAATATGGAGTTGAGGATCAATATGGAGTTAGATATGCGGACTCCTGAAAAACCCCAGCAATGAAGCTAGAAATGTATGAAATTGACATGGCAAAGGTTGTTGATAACAATGGAAAGTTGAAATTGAAAGCCTAAATGACATATAGATTAACTCCCTCTAAGTTGGGAGAATTCGGGGAAATTTGGAATAGATTGATTGAGTAATAAAGAGACTCATGGATCGAGAAAATGAGAATTTAGATGGTTCAGCAAAGGAAAGTTTGACCCCCAAAACTGTGATGCTTATTAAGTAAAGGTGACGGGATACCAATAAGTAGGTGCCAAGTACAAAGGATGTCTCAATAACGAGATGACGGTAGAGATAAATAACAGGAGAAAATAAGAATCGGATAATAAGAAGGATGTGATTGATACAGAAAAGATTGGGAAAGTAATTGTGAAGTATGAGGCAAGGAATGTTATGAATGGATTGATGAATGGGCTTTCTAACGAACTCTCGAGATGACCTCCTAAGAGTGTTAGTATTATGAATATGGAAAAGCTAGTAGCGTGGCATGGAATGTCAGTAACAATGATATCAAGCGAGAAATCTAAGATTTAACCTGAGACGTTGAAGGATTTCCAAAAATGAGTACTGTTAAGATTGAACAAGTCTATAGGTCCATAGAACGATGGACAGAGCAGCGAGGATATGTTGACACGTGAGATTACAATAAAGTAGTATTTGATACGAATACGATTACTTTTTTCTCTGATGAACCTTTATCAATTCTAAGTATGATATTTTGCAATCATGGAAACTTTCTATAATTCTTTGAAATTCTTTCTTCTATCTTATTCATTTTCTTTTTGAATTGAGAAGAACAACTCTTTAAGGAGGGGAGGTACTACTATGTGACTATATGTCTGTGTGATAGAAGTCTAAGTGGAATACCATAACTTGTTTAATTACTTGTCAAGTACTAAAGGCTGGCCCCCTTCTGTAATAACTATGTAATAAAACAAATGTTCATTGATCATAGTGATCTCTCAATAAATTCTTCTATTTCTATATATTGATCGAGATTGCGAAGATAAAAAAGCAATCAAGAAACGCATAGTACGAGTGAGGTTATCTCCGAATTCGCAGCGCGATAGTGATACCAAAGTCAATGCAGATACCAATACGGGTAATAGTATATGGTTTGGTAAGGGCATAACCCGGATAGTGTATTGTATGAAAAGTAGCAAAGTTGATGAAAAAGGATAAAAGGAGTATTGTAGCACTGGTGAGATGTGCTGAAAAAGGATTGGAATAATTAAGAATTGACCGAGAAAATGGAAAGTGAAATGACAAACAGCGACCCTTTGTTTTCTACCTGATTCCGGGACGGAATCCTTTTAAGGAGGAGAGACTGTAAGGACCCAGATTTTTGATAGAATTAAAACTTTTATTATATAATGGAGTATAGGTGTAACAGTGGTTATAGTGAATGAATATCTAATGGATTTAGATTCGAATGTTTATGTGCCATGAACTATGCAATTGGTTGACAAATTAGATAAGAATAATCTATCGTCAAGAAAGTAAGACATGGTATACAAACAGAGGAAGTTAATCTCATGTCATCCAAATCGATCTCTGGTAGTTCATGTCATCCAAATCAATATTTGTTAAAAGTCCAGTGATTCTGTAAAAGGGTTAAGGAACGTTCGAAAGAGAACAAGGACATTTTTCTAATTATAAAGAATGAAGAAGGAATAAGTGATGAATAGTGTATTTGACGGAAATAGGAATATTATCAGACGACACTATATAGAAGTATTCGCAACAGATTTCTGAGTTCGTATTAATGACCGATGGACGAAATAGGTGTATGTAAACGATATCGGATTCAAAAAAATAGCACTTTTATTTTTCTCTGAGATTTCCCTAGACACTGAAGGATTTAATAAAAAGATTTGAGGAATTTAAATTAAAGAATTATAAAGGAGGATTAAAGATGTTAGCGAAAATATCAAGAAGGTTTCCGGTAAAACCCTAACAAGAAATGCTTAAGATATTCCTCCAAACGATCGATGAAAATGAGCAATAACCGGACAAAGAAACAAGCAGAAAGCCAAGATGCATGCATGTGCTAGAGGATAAGATCAAGTGACCATGTAGTTACAAGAGTAACTAGCACACTTAGCAAGCAAACCAAGTAATTAGCAAGATTACACCATCTTACCACTAATCATCAACACTTGTCCATGTAAATTGCATCATCCATGACCACACCACTTTAATAAAGCCACTTTATGCAAGATATTATATAAATGTCATCATAATAATTCATTTTAGCATAACCAAGCAAGAGACAAGCCAAGAAAAGCTTTCCCCCCCTATTATTTCCATTCGGCTTTTGCCATAATTCCAAGAACAAAATCCAACCTCCAACCTTTGTTTGATCTACAGAATTTTATGGTGAGTACTACATTTCATATCATGGTTATCCTAGGATTTGAGCCTTAAATTCCAAGTCTAGCATATTTAATAAAATCATCAAAGATGATGATGAATAGTGATTTCAAGAAACTAATCTTTGATTTCTTGTTTTCTTTGGTTGATCTAAGATATATTAAGGTTATACAAGGGCTAGATCAAGCTTAGTATACCACTTGAAACCCTAGATCTTAATTTGAGTTTATGGATGTTCTTGGTGATTTTTAGATTAGTTATGATTATGGTGTTATAATGAGCATGTAAGCATGATTATGTGGTTGATTTAGTTGATTCAAGAGATATGATGAATGATAAGTGCATATTTTGCATATTTTTATTGCCTATTTATTGTTTGAATTCGTATTTTAATAAATTAATTTGTTGCATTTCAGGAAAAATTCGAGAAAACTGAAGAAATGGCAAAATAAAGAAATAAATGACAAAAGAAGAAAAAGAAGGACCAAAACAAGAAGAAAAGGAAAAGCAAGGGGTGGTGGTGCATATTTTTACCAAACAAAATGGATGGCTAAGATTTAGCCAACACTAAACTAAATCAAGGGCCAAGATTCATCCACACCTACCTAAAACCCTAAAATTTTCCTATAAATAGGCTTCATTTCTTCACTTGTAAAGAGACAATTTACCTTACATACTAGAATTATGTTGTAGTAGTTCATCTCCAAAAATTGTAGTTGTAATTTTTTTTTTCCTTTTAAACACTCTTTATTTTTATGCAATTTCAAGTTTCATTTTAATTCTTGCATCCCTCTTTCATTTTATTTTCCTTGTTCTTCCTTTCGTTATTTTCGTAAATTCTGGGGTGGATAAAGTAGCGACGCTAACCACACGGGATTGAAAGTATCGATTTGAAGAATTTGTTTTTGTAATTTTAATTTTTGGTTTTATTATTAGTTGTGCCCCTTTAAATTTCCATTTTATTGTGGGTATTTAATTCTAAATCATCATTTTGTGCAGTATAATTTCGTAGTTAATTAATTTAATCTTGTATTTAATTTTCAAGAAAAAAAACACACAAAAATATTAATTTTATTAATTTTCGGTTTTTATTTACCTGCTCTTATTTCTGTTAATTCGAATGTTAAATGCTCTGTTTAATTCTCTCCCCTGTTTTCTTATATGCAAGCCCAGCCCCTTAACCCAACTTTGTTAACAATTAGTCTCTCCTCCCTCCTTCATCACTCTCGCGTCTCTCTCTCAGCAATCACCTCTCCCTCCCCTCTTCTTTCAGATTCTCATTTCATTTCAAAACCAAAGAAACCCATACTTCTTTTCTTTTCTTATTCGATTAAATCAATCTCTCTCTCTCTCTCTCTCTCTCTCTCTCTCTCTCTCTCTCTCTCTCTCTCTCTCTCTCTCTCTCTCTCTCTCTTCTATCTCTCCACACAAACCGTCACCTTTCTCTCCTTCTTTCTCTTTGAACCGACCCACAGCCCAAATCAATCCTTCTCTCTCCCCTTTCTCTCTCTGATCTGAAATACCCTGTTATGTAGTTCTATTTTTACTAATCGTCTTAATATGCACTACTGTAATTGTGATTAATAAAATCTAAAATTATGTATGTAATTCAAGTATTCAAGTAGATTAACTCCATCTTGGTTGCTGTATAGAGATAATGGACCTGTTTGTAGTGGCTTGATTTTGTTAATTATGTGTCTACGAGTACTGTATTTTTCCTCCCTGGCCATCTCTGTTTTCGTTTTACCGAATTGTTGTCTGAAGTTCGGTTTGCTGTTGGTTCGATTCTGTAAAAAAAAAAAAATTTCTACCGAGTTGCTGTGAATCGTTGTGTGTTGAGCTCAACCACGAGTTGTCGAAGTGTTAAGTTTAATTGCTTGTTCGTTGTTTTGTTTTCAGTTTTTGGTGGTTTTATTCGAACTGGATTCCGTAGTTGCTGCATTGAAGTATCAAGTTTCGAATTTCTGCCGAGTCACTGTTTTGCAAATTCTGATTGTTTGTTAAGTTCACTGTTGCTACTGATTCGTTGAATTAAGGGTCACAAAGTTGCTGCGTTTCATTAGATTTATGAAGTCGTTTTTTATGGTAATTGGGTCGACTGGGTGAAGTTTGCTTTCATTTTGTTTTCGAATTCTGTTCTGGTTTTGTATGAACCGAATTGCCATTGAGTAGTCAACGAGTCTGAGTCACTGATTGTTGTCAATTGTGTCGCAGTCTGAGTTAGCGATTTTGAGTTGTTTGGTGTTTGTTTTGCTGCGTTTCTGCGATTGGCTGCTGCGTTTTTACTGTTTGTTTCTGCATTAGTTTGATTTTGCTGAGTTTAATGAATTCCTGAGTTGCGTGTGCTTTGTTGCAAGAGTCCGAATCGAGTTATTGTATGCTGAGTTTTTTTCGTAATTTCTTAGAATAAAATTTAATTTTAATTCAAATTTCGAATCCTTAAATAAATTAGTTTTTGTTATATTAATTTTTAATTTTTTTGGTGTAAAATTAGAATAAATTTACTTTTCTTTTAAAATGTAGAATTTTTAGAGTGATTTACTTTCCTTCATATTTAATTAAACTAATTTAGAAATAGAAAATTAGATTAATTTCCTTTTAAATAAAAATCAATTCAACTTTAAATAGTAAAAATGAAAAAATTCAGTTTTGTTTGTTAAAATAGATTAATTAAATTTTCCTAAAAATTGTGTAAATTTTCTTTTACAAATCAAATAGTTTTTCTAGTTTTAATCCTTAAATAATTTAGCTTTTAATTAATTAGTTTAAAAATAGAATAATAATAAAATGTTCTTTTAAATAGTGGTTTTCTTTTAGAAATTAATTAGTTTAAAATCAAAATATTTCAAAACCAAATTGTCCTAATTCGCTTAAGTTAAAAATTAAGGAACGCGAAATAAAATTATTCCCTGTGGATCGAATCATAAATACTAAAACGACATCGTGCGCTTGCGATATTTAATTGTTATGTTTTCGGCACATCAAGTTTTTGGCGCCGCTGCCGGGGACTTAATTATTTTTTACGCCTTAATATTTAATTTTTCGGATTAGTTTTATTTCTTGCCTTAATTTTTTATTTCATTTTTTTTAGGAAAGTTTGAAATTTCGGGACTCTTCTCTCGGAGCGTGGAAAAAATTGGGATTTCTGGAAGTATGCTTTGGTAACCCGTATCTCACTCTTTTCGAATTTGTTTTTAAAAGGAAAAAATCACAAAAAATTGAAAATTTAAAATCCAAAAAAATTAGCTAGTAAATACATAACTGTTGCATCATGCATTTAATCACTTAGGGCACATCATCTAGATTTTTATTTTCCTATTTTTAATTTTTCGTACCTTATAAATTGTGGTGATTGCTGGAGGACCCAAAGGTACGTTAAATTTCTTCCTTCTTTTAGTTAAAACACGTAGTGTAAGCATCCATAATTGTTTATAGTTTTGTATATATATCGTTGTTTGTTGCATTAATTAGACGTTTGCCCCTAGGATTTCAAGTTCAATTAGAAAGGTGCCTAAAAATAAACGTAATTAAGACTTACTCACGATCTTCAGTGTCTAAGGTTCGCCTGGCTGTTAAGATTCGGTGTCTAAGTGACGAGTTTGGCCCCTTGGCAATGCCTGCTCTAATCTGGCCGAATCGGTCTGAATAATTCTTAATTTACTGAATTTTTAGTGTGTCTTACAGTTAGGAGCAAGGTCTAGTTGACTTTATTAAGAAACCTAGGTCCAAAATCTTTCTTTTGATTTTTCACCCTTTATTTTGTGTGCTTAATTTTTCACAAATTATTTGCTAAGTGTTTTCTTCCTGTTCATGCGCACTACTTGGGTTAGAGATAATTCTGCTAGGTTAGTGAGACCAATTGAGTGTTCATCCTCTTCAGAATCCGAACCCGTAGAAATTCTTGACCCCGTAGTAACCATGGCAATTTCGTTAAAAGATCGTTGTTACCCCACCAGATCAGCCCAACCCTCTTGCATCACCCTACCTCCCGTAAGTGCTAACAATTTCGAAATCAAGGGTCATCAAATTAGCATGTTACCTAATTTTCGCGGGAGTGACGGTGAGGATCCTTAACTTTTTCTACATGAATTCGAGGAGGTTTGCGCTTTGCAAAAACTCCAACAACTTTCCGAGGACTCCATACGTCTTAGACTAATCAACTTCGCTCTAAAAGATAATGCAAAAAAATGGTTGTATAGTCTACCTGTCAATTCGATTTCCACGTGGGAGGGTTTCGTAGTCATCTTTCTAAAAAAACTAATGAGATTAATCAATTTCGTCAAAGATTCAACGAACCATTTTGGACGTGTTTTGACCGCTTTAAAAATCTTTTATCCCAATGTTCCCTCCACGGAATCGAAAAATGGAGGCTCTGTAAGATTGTGTACGAGGCCTTAGATGGTTCAACAACCGCATTGTTGGAATCTATGTGCCAAGGAAAATTCATGGAGAAAGACGAGGACGAGGGATGGGAATTTTTCGAAGAGTTCGCGGAAAAGGCTATGCTATGGGAATCAACTAGGGAGCCCACTCGAGAGCCCGAGAAATCAAACGATTCAATAGTTACCATGCTTCAAAGAGGGCTACATCAAGTTGGTAACTCTATCGCGACCGAGGCTAAATTAGCCACTCTTACTCGACGTTTAGAAGCCTTAGAAACCAATGGGTCCCCCTCCCAAGTATCCATGTGCTCAAATTTTAACTCAACCAATCAAGGGATACAAAATCCTCAAGATTTTCAACAAGTCAATGCGATGTTCCAATCGGGTCCTCGAAATGATCCTTATGCTCCTACTTATAACCCCGGTTTGAAAAATCACCCGAACTTTTCTTGGAATCAAGGTCAAGGTCAACAATCTCACCCCGCACAATTCCAAAATCAACCTCCTTCGTTCCAAAACTTCCAACCTCAACCACCTGTTTTTCATAAACCTCACGCGAATTCTTTCTCCCCTAAAAACCATGCTCCTTATCAGACTCAAGCTCCTTCCCACCCTCCCGGTTTTTCTGAGTCGGATAAGCGACTTACAT
This sequence comes from Saposhnikovia divaricata, assembly GCA_036435485.1. Lineage (NCBI taxonomy): Eukaryota > Viridiplantae > Streptophyta > Magnoliopsida > Apiales > Apiaceae > Saposhnikovia > Saposhnikovia divaricata. The sequence goes on from CM071598.1 coordinate 68,958,793, forward strand.
CGTTGGAGAAAAGTCCCGATGCGCTTCTCAAAACCACCACTAATTTGGATCAATTGCAACAAACTTTCATGCAATCCATGACTCAAGATAGACAGATCTTAAATGCTAGCACCCAAGCCATATCTAAGTTAGAGGTTCAAATGATCCAATTAGCTAATGCCATCCATGAGCGTGAGAAGAATAAGTTTCCAAGTCAGCCTGAGGTCAACCCTAAGTTTCCTATTAATCAAAGACCTCCTGACAATGTGCATGCTGTCATTTCCCTGAGATCCGGAAAGCATGTTGATAATCGAGTAGGAGTCGAGTCCCCCGAAGAGGAAGAAGAAGAATCAAACGTTGCACCGACACCTATTCTCGATCCTTCTGATCAAACTCCGATTCCTGTCTCTTCACCCCTTTCTAGTCAGCCGTCTTCTTCGAGTGGAACAACCTCGGAGCCCGTTCGCGAAGAACAAGTCTATAAACCAAAGGCTCCTTACCCACAACGCCTCGTCTCTAATAAGCAAACTGCTCAATTAGACAAGATCTTTGAGGTTTTTAAGCAAGTAAAAGTCAACATTCCTCTTTTAGACGTGATTCAACAAATTCCCTTTTATGCGAAATGTCTAAAAGATTTGTGCACTCATAAGCAAACCAACCAAGTCCCTAAGAAAGCCTTTTTGACCTCTCAAGTGAGCTCAATTCTTTCTAACCAGATTCCCGTGAAATATAAGGACCCCGGTTATCCCACAATTTCATGTGTCATAGGTAATTCTTTTGTGGATAAGGCATTACTCGATTTAGGCGCCAGTGTGAAATTGCTCCCATTTTCTGTCTACCAAACCCTAGGGTTAGGAGAACTTTAAAAGACGAATGTTACCCTTCAATTAGCAGATAGATCAATCAAAATTCCTAAGGGGATCATCGAGGATGTGCTAATTAAAGTTGGAGATTTCGTCTTTCCTGTTGACTTGTACTAGAAACCGAACAGGTTAGGAATCCGACATACCAAATTCCCGTCATTTTAGGACGTCCTTTTCTAGCCATTTCGAATGCTTTGATTAATTGTAGAAATGTATTAATGAAACTAACATTTGGGAACATGACCATTGACCTCAATATCTTTCATGTTGGAAAACAACCCGATGATTTTCATGATCAACCTATGGATGTATATTTAATTGATGAAATAGTTGATCAAAATTTCATGACCCCTAATGATGACCCCTAATGATGCTCTTGATTTTTGTTTAAACCACTTTGGTCAAAACTGGGATGTTTCCGAATATACAAATGAGGTTAACCAAATGTTAGAATCCACCATTCCTACAAATAATCGAGATGATGAACAATCTTCCCTGTCTCTTCTCGAAACTAGTGAACCCGTTGAGTCAATGCCACCCGATTTAGAACTCAAACCTCTTCCCGACACTCTTAAGTACACCTTTTTAGGTCCTAACGAGTCTCTTCCCGTTATTATCGCCTCTGATTTGACCGAGTCACAAGAGGATGAGCTTGTTAGGGTGCTTAGAGAACATAAGGAGGCCATAGGTTGGAGTATCTCTGATATTAAAGGAATTAGTCCGGCCATTGTCCAATACGAATTCACTTAGTTGATGATGCGAAACCCGTTCGAGATTGAAAGGCAGAGTGTGTAAACTTGTAACACTATAACTAATGTAACTTATCTAAAGGAAAAGATATTTAAACAGAAGACAATCAAGAACAAGAAGTCACAAAGAAATCAACACTAAATGAAGACAAGGTAATTGATACAATTCAACATGTTAACTATGATCAAGCCAAGAAGAAATCATTGAAAGAAGTTCAAGTCAAAGTTGTTCATGCCTCAGTGATTTGAAAAGCCAAGAATCAAGATCATAACTATCAGTATCAATAAGACTAATTGATTTCAAGTGAACAAGAAGGAAAGCAAATATTGGAAAGCCACATTACTAATTGGATATGGTAATTTATTCAAGAAGCAAAAACACTATCAAGACTAGTCACTTATGACCAGACCAGTGCATCAAGTGTCAGGACATTGATAGCAAGTTTATGTCAGTAATAAAGATCCATGTTCAAGAGCTTGGTGAAGAATAAAGAAGACATGAAGATATCACAAGTTCAAGATGTGCATTGAAGTTTCAAGTTGAAGACCAGAATATTTTCTAAGTACTAAATATTCTAGATGACCAAGTAGAATATTTCTAAGTAGAAGTTCTACTTAGAAATTCGAGATGGCTAAGTAGAAATTCTCAAGCAGAAGTTCTACTTAGAGTGCAGCTTCAACATGACACATGGCATCTTCTGTTTGGCAGATTTCGAAGCTTTCAAGATAAGGCAAGATTTATGTGGACATCATTGGGCCACGTATATCTTAGTCTTTGAAGACTACAGGACATAGATTACATGTAGTATAAATAGATGTACTTGTGTAATGTTTTAATTAGTGAGCAATTCTTGAGAGAAACACTTGTAAAAGAGAGAGAGTGCATTCACAGAGCTTAGTATCATTCACTTCTCTCTGAACTTCTGTCATACTTTGTAATGAATGTTGTAGCAACCACTTCAAGTTATATATAAGACATATATTCCTTGAATCTGTGTGTTCGTTTATTGCATCGTATTTATTGCTTCTCATATTTGAAAAGTTGTATTCACCCCCCCCTCTACAACACATTTGGACCTAACAATTGGTATCAGAGCTATATGTTTAACATACAAAGCATAGATCCTTGTGTTTAGTGGAAGAATCGTGAGTTTTTCATTTTCTAGATCTACTTTTCATTTTCTCGAAAAGTGAGCTTTAATTCGTTTGTAGTGAAAACTCATCCGAAAAATTATTTAAATACTCCAGGTGTGATTATTTAGCTTGGGTGTATTTTAATTAATTTTTGTGAATTAATCTAGGTACTTTGATATTTGGTGTTCTTGAGTGTTCATCATTTGTTCTTATCAAAGAAGACGACCCAACAACTTTTTGATCTCCTTTTCAAACAGATAAATAGTAAAAGAATAAAAAGGTGTTTCTGGATTTTTGATTTGCATTATTCACGGCCGAAAGTACATCAAAACATACTCAGTACCTAGCACGTGGGTTAGGTGGGTTAGGTGAGTAAAGCATCAAAAGTCAAAAAGGTGTTAAAGAGATAATATTGTTTATTCAATATTAAAGTGATCTGCAGAAAAATTATTCTAAGGACAAAAGTTCTACATAGAATTTCTACTTGAGATTTTCTACATAGAATTTCGACTTGGACAACTTCTACTTGGTGAAGTTCGACTTGAGCAAAAATTTCTACTTAGAGAAATTTCGACTTAGGCAAAAGTTCTACATATAAATTCTACATAGCCTAGTCTTGGGTACTTAGAAACTTTTAGTGACCAGAATTGAAATGGCTCCTAAAAATGCATTCAAGATCCCAATGTTCAACCGAGATCACTATGAAGAATGGGTTTTCAGAATGAGACTCTATCTAGAGACTATTAACCCTGAATATCTGGAAGTCCTTGACAAGGGTAAATTTGTTCCAATGGTGGTTATTCCTGCGCATACGGAAGGAGGGGTGGTTATAGCACCTCGGTCTGAGCCCAAAAAGGCAGCGGACTTTTCGGATGCTGACAAGGAGCAAATAGCTTGTGATACTGCCGTACGACAAACCTTGATGGAATCTCTTGATCATGAAATGTTCAACATAGTCAAAGGTCTGACTACAGCAAAGAAGATTTGGGACAAGATAGAAGTTTTCATGGAAGGATCTGCAGAGGTTAGAAGTAACAAGACACTCATACTCAAGATGGAGTATGACACCTTCAGAATACGAAAAGGAGAAGGCATAACACACGTCTATCTACGATTCAGTCAGTTGGTGTTGGATTTGAATCTGAGAGGTGTAACTCTCCCCATGGTTGAGACTAATGCGAGATATCTGAGGAACCAGCCAAAAAGCATTGAACATAGGGTCTACGCAATAAGAGAGACCAGAGATTTGCATACAACTTCTCTGGAAGAGTATTATGGAATTTTAAAGACATATGAGCTGGAAACACTTCAAGATCAAGCATGGGACAATGATTCAAAAGGAAAAGAAACTGCATCAGGATTAGTTGCTGATGAGGAAGAGTCTAAGAAGGCAATGGTTGCAGCAAAGCCTAAATCATCACTTGCACCACATCAAGTTGATAATGATGACGAGTGCACATCTAACAGTGATGATGACGAGTGCACATCACTTTCACTGTGTTATCATTAATCTTTGTGCTGGTGTGTTTTGTAACCACTCATATACACGCGCATATACATACACACAAACATCAAGTGTTTGTGTAACTGTTCAAAACACGATTTCCATATTCTTCATCCATATACACACACGATTTCACTGGTATACACACGAATATTCATCTTCTTTGCATATTCAGATTTAGTAATTGGCAACTGTTCATATCCCGTAGTTTAGTTTTTCAGATTGCTTTTTGGTATTCTCGAAAAATTAAAAGGGATAAAATTGTTAATTCGTAAATTACTTGTTTTTCAAATTAAAAAAAAAATCACATCTCTTCAAGAAAAACATTTAATTAAAATGGCTCACCAATTTTCACTTGCTAAAAACAATTTTTATAATATTTCTACGGAAATTGGTGATCAATTCCCACGGTTTAAGTTTTGGGTACGATTTCTTAATTTGTACTCCAAGGCTAGCCATGCTTTTACTGCTAAACCTACACTAGTACATGATGCTTTACAGCAATTATGGACTAGTGTGGTTACTTTTGGGAGCAAAACAACCCCCTACCGTTTCAGGTTTACCTTAGCGGGTCAGGAATATGAGGTGACTGAAGAAATTGTCAACAGGGTTCTGGGATTCCCAATCAAAGATGCTTATGATGCAGAACCTACAGCGGAACAACGCCTCACATTCTTTGAAGAAATAGGATGTTATCCTCCGACTGGCCGGATCACTGGAAACATCCAAAAACAATTCTTCCATGTGGAATGGAATTACTTTTTCGAGGCCATCACAAGATGTTTTCGGGCACGCGAAAAAGATTTTCATCAAATTCCAATTCCAATGCAAACCTTTGCAGTTGCCCTAGCAAGAGAACTGGATATAAATTATGGACGCATAGTTCTCTCTGAGATAGTGGCCACAATGGGATCTCCTGCAAGCAGAGACCTCACTACAACTGATGTTGTCTGCTGGTTTCCTCGGTTCCTACAAATGCTGATTAATGATTTAATACCGAAGGATGCTCTTGCTGTTAGACAGGGATTTTCCAGAAGCCCAACATCTGCACCGCTAGGGATGGGCGCTAAGTCACTTTCAACTATTGCTAATCAGGATAAACATCAAGGTAAACATATGTCAATTCCTGAAAATATTCAAATGTGGCTTACATATGATGCAGGAGTTACCAATTTGGAGGAATCATCGCAAGTTTCATCATAAGCTCAGAATCCATCTGCTCATACTGAGGCATTTGATGAGATTCCTGATGAGCAAAGCGATGAGGCATAATGTAATGAATCAGGTAATCTCTCCCTGCATACTATTCATTCCTCCTCCTATTTATCTGATTCCGAGACCCAAGAGATTGCTAACCCGCAGAATCTATCCCAGGGTGAGAGCTATATTTCTGAGTCTGACACGCATTCTTATTCTCTTTCACCCCTGTTAACGGAAGTCAGAAAGCCAGCACATGTATATGTAGGAGATGATGAGGAGAGTGACCCCGAAGTGCAGCATCTTATTCGAAAGAAAGCCAAAATTTTTCATGCTGCTACTTCAAAAGTCCAGTCAAACCCTAGTGTGTCACACGCAACCACTCCACCTCACGAGAGTGGTTCTCCCCTTAAACAATCTGCACATAGGGATTTTGGTGAGGATTATGTACCTTTTGAAGATCCTGTTGCTTCAAAAGGACATGAAGTTTTAACAACTTCAGCTGTACCTTCACCGGTACGTACTGATGCTGCAAAGAGGATCGGTTCTGATGTCGTACAAGAACACTTTGCAGCCCCTCAGCCTGAGATTCCAACTCAGGACATAACAGAAATAGATCCCATAACTGCCAATTATATTGCTTATCCAATTTCTGCAGGTACTGCTTCATACTTTGGATCAATCATTGAAGACATACACGAGCGTGAGACAGGGAGTGTGTGTGAGAGGTTAGGGAGAGAGGGACCTTCATTTTTAAGGCCCGAAACCGAGCGCCAAATACCAACAGAACGAGTATTAGAGCGAGGTCACCTAAACCAAACACCGTCCCTTAATATTAAAAATCTTGATACACGTATGACTTCTATGGAAAATATGATGAGGCAGTTCGGGCAGACGATGGGGCAGTTCGGGATTAACATTGGAAACAATCAAAGGGCTCTTGATGACTACGCAGCACGAATGGCAAGTCAAGCTACAGCTTTTGATGCTTTGACAAACAAGGTCAATGACTTGGGCCATGCTGGTGGTGTCTTGGGAAGCACTCTTAATGAAAGGATGGGGGCAATGGAGTCTACAATGCATACAATGGCCGTGGAAATCAGTAGAATGATGTTCGCAGTCAGGAGTTTTGTGCCCCCGGAGTGCTTCGAGTCGCAACAACCTCCCCCCGATGCTGGTGCAGGTGGTGCTAGTGGATCGGGAGCCTCCAGTTCTGGTTTTGGAGGTTCTTATGCTGCCGGTGGATTTCCGGAGCAAGGTGGTGTTCAGGATAACTCACCTAAGGGGGAGAGTGGAAAGGAGACGAGACAGCAGGCAGTTCACATCGAAGAAATTGAAGAACATGCTGATCTTGTCAAGGAAATAGAAATTGAGCCGTCTGTTGATGAAGAGGCTCTGAGGAGGAGAAAGGGTAAGGCAATGATGGTTGATGAACCATTCATTGACCTGAGTCATCAGGAAACAGTACAGGAGGTACTTGACTCAGATTCTGATACGGAAGACGTACCTTTGGCACATGCTATAAAGAGATCTTTGAAGGAACATGGTGGAGGTGCTGGGATGTCTTCCGGAATGCCTGAAGAAATTCCTGTTGATGAGGAAACCCTTAAAGCTCAACAGTTAGCCTTGGAACAAGCTCAGTTCCATAAAATGAAGATGATGCAAGAACGTACTGCATTCCTAGAAAAGAAAGTGGAGCTCCAAGGGAAGCAGTATGATCATGAGCTTGCAAGGCTAGCTGATCCTCAAGTTGATCTCGACAAGAGAAGGATAGGACAGAAGTGGGATGAAGCAAGGAAGATATTGATGGGATCCTGTGTGAAAGGAGTTCATAACAAGGAGGCAGATGATCTGTTCTACAACTTGAATTTGCAGAATCCAATGACTGTGGACTATATAAGTGCTTTGAAGAGATTAATTTCTAAAGTCAGGGTTGGATACAATGCAACACTTAAGGAGTGGCAGGTTATTTTGTCTTTGGTAGAAGGAGTCCCAACATCTTTCCTATATGTGGATGACCAATTCATAACGAGAAGAACTGCGTCAGAGTTGTTCTTGCTAGCAACAAAAATTCAATACTCTCAATCTGAGGAGCTAAGCATTCTGTATAGGGATCAGTTAATGCAGCTAGCAGAGGACAAGGGTCCAGAATTCTCAGCATATCCAAATTTTGTCCGGATGGTAGTTGACGGAAAGATGAAGAGGGTTAGCATGGAGGAAAATGATCTAATGGAGCTTTCAGTGGAATCTCTTAAATCTGTCTGTAGACAAATGATGAGTAAGGGATTCGCTTCTGAGCTTAAAGAAAAATCCGTGAAGATCATTGAAAGAGTCATATTCAAGAAGAGCAATGAGGTGTGGAAGTGTGATATCATTGCTCCAAACCCTCTAGATAACGTGAAGATTGAGCCGGAGCTGATGGAGAAGAAATGGAATATTCTTCAAGCAATGAAGAATGTAGATGAAGCTCTGACTCTTCCTTCTGGAGCACTGGAACAAGGAGAGATAAGGGAGGCAATTGGTGTTCCAGGAAGTGATAGTGTATACTGGATACACGCTTATGTTGAAGATACAGCTGATGTATTAGTATTCATAGATGCAGACCAGAATCAAACATTCTTGCATATGAGTAGAAAATGGCTGCTACAGACTCATGATGCTGCATTTCTGGAGAGAGTATTACATGTATTCAAATGGGGCGAAGTGGAAGATATGTATGTGGAAGAAAAGCAGACTCATGAGTTACCTGTCTGAGGTAGTGGTGGAAAAGAAGCGGATGGAGCGAGATGCGGCTACTGTCCACAATACTGACCGTGTCAAGGGCTACCCCAAGATGATCTATTGTCAGTTTAAAGCTGATAAATCACATTGGAAACCTCAGCTCATAATGAAGAACTTTGAGGACATTCCAAAGATCAGGACTACTCAGGAGGTGGACAAACTTAGAAGGCTTTTCAAACATCCTTATCCAGAGCCCAAGAATCCTCTAGAAATGGAAGCTGTAAGTCTATTGAATGCTAGGTGGAAGCAGCTTCGCGATCCAGTGTACAAGAAAGAACAGCAGCAGAAGGAGAAGCGCAGAAGGCAGAAAGAAGAGAAAGACCAAGCTGCTGAAGCTAGAAAGAGGAAACGGAATTAGGGTTAAAGGTCAGAATGGTGTGAACTTGAAGTTGGAAAAACTTCATGTCTTTCGGTTGCTTTAACTCACTTGAGGAAAATTCACCTTAGAGTGAATCCAATAAGGTGATATAAGTCTGACTAAAAGGTATGAAATAATCCAGGTGATAGGAATCACTCAAATGATCTTTAATTCGAAGTTCGAATTATGTTTCTAGTTTAAGTTCTTTGTATTGTTTTCAAGTAAATTTCAATTGTAAATTATTCAAGACTGTAATGTTAATTATCTTTTCTCGTCTCATTGTTTAGTTGAGTTATCCTTCATTAATTTGAATGTCATTGTTAGACAGTCAAATAGGGGGAGATTGAAAGGCAGAGTGTGTAAACTTGTAACACTATAACTAATGTAACTCATCTAAAGGAAAAGATACTTAACCAGAAGCCAATCAAGAACAAGAAGTCACAAAGAAATCAACACTAAATGAAGACAAGGTAATTGATACAATTCAACATGTTAACTATGATCAAGCCAAGAAGAAATCATTGAGAGAAGTTCAAGTCAAAGTTGTTCATGCCTCAGTGATTTGAAAAGCCAAGAATCAAGATCATAACTATCAGTATCAATAAGACTAATTGATTTCAAGTGAACAAGAAGGAAAGCAAATATTGGAAAGCCACATTACTAATTGGATATGGTAATTTATTCAAGAAGCAAAAACACTATCAAGACTAGTCACTTATGAACCAAACCAGTGCATCAAGTGTCAGGACATTGATAGCAAGTTTATGTCAGTAATAAAGATCCATGTTCAAGAGCTTGGTGAAGAATAAAGAAGACATGAAGATATCACAAGTTCAAGATGTGCATTGAAGTTTCAAGTTGAAGACCAGAATATTTTCTAAGTACTAAATATTCTAGATGACCAAGTAGAATATTTCTAAGTAGAAGTTCTACTTAGAAATTTGAGATGGCTAAGTAGAAATTCTCAAGCAGAAGTTCTACTTAAAGTGCAGCTTCAACATGACACATGGCATCTTCTGATTGGCAGATTTCCAAGCTTTCAAGATAAGGCAAGATTTATGTGGACATCATTGGGCCACGTATATCTTAGTCTTTGAAGACTACAGGACATAGATTACATGTAGTATAAATAGAAGTACTTGTGTAATGTTTTAATTAATGAGCAATTCTTGAGAGAAACACTTGTAAAAGAGAGAGAGTGCATTCACAGAGCTTAGTATCATTCACTTCTCTCTGAACTTCTGTCATACTTTGTAATGAATGTTGTAGCAACCACTTCAAGTTATATATAAGACATATATTCCTTGAATCTGTGTGTTCGTTTATTGCATCGTATTTATTGCTTCTCATATTTGAAAAGTTGTATTCACCCCCCCCCTCTACAACACATTTGGACCTAACAGAGATCCTCAACGGCATTTGAACCCCACCATGATGGAAGTCGTTTGAAAAGAAATTCTTAAGTGTCTCGATAATGGGATCATTTATCCCATTTCTGATAGCTCTTGGGTTAGCCCCATTCAAGTAGTTCCTAAGAAGTCTGGCATTACCGTTGTCACCAACGAGAATGATGAGCAAGTGCCCACCCGTGTTCAATCCGGTTAGAGGGTGTGCATAGACTATAGGAAACTCAATTCTGCCACCAGAAAAGACCATTTCCCTTTGCCTTTTATCGATCAAATGTTAGAAAGGTTAGCTGGTCATTCGTTTTATTGTTTTCTAGATGGTTATTCTAGCTATTTTCAAATTCCCATTGCTCCTGAAGACCAAGAAAAGACCACTTTCACATGTCCCTTTGGGACCTTTGCCTATCGACGTTTAGCCTTTGGTCTAACCACTGCTCCAGCCACTTTCCAAAGATGCATGATGAGCATCTTTTCTGACATGGTAGGGGATTTTCTCGAGATCTTTATCGATGACTTTTCCATCTTTGGTTCGTCTTTCCACCAGTGCTTAAACCATCTTGAGTTAGTTTTAAAAAGGTGTAAAGAAACCAACCTCGTTCTCAACTGGGAGAAATGTCATTTCATGGTTAAGGAAGGAATCGTTCTTGGTCATAAAATTTCGGAAAAGGGGATAGAAGTCGATAAAGCCAAAGTTGACCTCATTGCAAATCCACCCCCACCCAAGTCGGTCAAAGCCATTCGTTCCTTCCTAGGCCATGCAGGTTTTTATAGGCGTTTCATTAAGGAGTTTAGCAAGAAGGCTAGACCCTTAACCAATCTTCTCGGGAAGGATGTCAAATTCGATTTCAATAGCGATTGTTTACAATCTTTTGAGCATCTTAAGAAAGAATTGACTTCTGCCCCAATCATTCGATCTCCCGATTGGAATCTCCCCTTCGAGTTGATGTGTGACGCTTCTGATTATGTGGTAGGAGCCGTTTTAGGGCAACGAATCGATAAAATGCCCCATGTCATTTACTACGCTAGTTTGAATGATTCCCAACTTAATTATTCTACCATCGAAAAAGAACTTCTAGCCGTAGACTTTGCTCTCGACAAGTTTCGGTCCTATCTTATCGGTTCGAAAATCATTATCAACACCGATCATGCCGCTTTTCGTTATCTATTCTCTAAGAAAGACTCTAAAGCCCGATTGATTAGGTGGATTCTCTTGCTTCAAGAGTTTGACCTAGAAATTAGGGATAAGAAGGGTTCTGAGAATGTTGTCGCCGATCATCTTTCTCGCTTGATAGTGGAGTCCACCATCGACTCTCCTGTAAACGAATCTTTTCCGAACGAGCAACTTCTGTCCATCTCTACTCCCCCTTGGTTCGCCGATATTGTCAACTCTCTTGCAACCGGTGACATTCCCTCTCATTGGTCCTCTCAAGATAGATCAAAATTTTTCTCACAGGTCAAACACTTCTTTTGGAATGGCCCGTATCTCCTTAAATACTGTTCCGACCAAATCATTCGGAGATGCGTCCCAAATCATGAATTCAAGAATATCCTTTCTTTCTGCCAAGACCAAGCCTGTGGAGGGCATTTTAGTGCTAAGAAAACAGCCGTTAAAATCCTCCAAAGCGGTTTTTATTGGCCCACTTTGTTCAAAGATGCTGCTGAATACTGTGCCTCGTGTAATAGGTGTCAACACTTAGGAAAGATCACTAGAAGAAACATGATGCCAATGAACCCCATCTTAATCATTGAGATTTTTTATGTATGGGGTATCGATTTTATGGGCCCCTTTCCTAGTTCCTTTGGCAACCTCTACATTCTGTTAGCGGTCGATTACGTGTCCAAGTGGCTGGAAGCCATTGCTACTAAGTCCAATGATAACAAGGTTGTTCTTAAATTCCTCAAAGAGAATATCTTTTCTCATTTCGGTACACCTAGGGCTATCATTAGTGACCAAGGCAAGCACTTCAAGAATCGTCAATTTGAGTCTCTCTTGAAAAAGTACTTAATAACTCATAGGCTAGCCACCCCTTACCATCCTCAAACTAGTGGGCAAGTTGAAGTCTCGAATCATCAAATTAAACAAATTTTAGAAAAGACTGTCAACTCGAATATGAAGGATTGGTCAACTAAGTTGATAGATGCCTTGTGGGCCTATCGGACCGCTTTTAAAACCATTTTAGGCATGTCCCCTTATCAGATTGTCTTTGGAAAGGCCTCTCACTTGCCCGTTGAGCTCGAACATAGAGCCATGTGGGCCATTCGAGAGTTGAATTTTGACTTACCAACCGCCGGTAGTCATAGGAAGTTGCAATTGTTTGAATTCGAGGAGTTGAGAAATGAAGCCTACGAGAACGCTAAAATCTATAAACAAAGAACTAAGCTTTTTCATGATAAATCTATTTTGAGAAAATCTTTTTCTCCCGGTCAAAAGGTTCTTTTGTACAATTCTAGGCTTCATTTGTTTCCCGGGAAATTGAGATCCCGATGGGAAGGTCCTTATGTTGTTAGGGTCGTTTTTCCTCACGGTGCTGTTGAAATTGAAAATCTTAAAAATGGTAATATACTTAAAGTTAATGGACAAAGACTCAAACCATTTTTAGAGTTGCCAATTGATCCCGAGGAAGAGGTTATCCACCTCATCGATCCATGATTCAAGTAAGTTTCTTCAGTAGGTAATTGTAAACTCTCTTTTATCCTTATCAGGTATTTTCTCACCATTTTCCCTTGTCATTTATCTTGCATTATGCATACATTGAGGACAATGCATGATTTAGGTATGGGGGAGGGTTTTAGTGTAAATACATAAAAATGAAAAATCCAAAAAAAAATTAAAAATTTTAAAAATCCAAAAATAAAGATATTTTAGCTTAGTTGTCCTTCCCACTCTTTAAATTTTAGAACTAGTTGGTGTTGACAATTTTTCGAGAATTATATGTATAATGCCTTTAGATAATTTGAACGTAGTCAGGTGAGGTTTTTCCTCATGAAACTTGTGTCGAACAAATTTTTGCTTAAAAGTCCAAGACGACACATTTGCATAAGACCTTTGATGGAAAAATTGTATAGGAATGTTATTCGATACCTGAGAGAGAACCCACATGTTAGAACAATGTCGAATTAAACCTTTGCGAAATTTGGCTACTATAGTGTTAAAAAAAATTTGAGAAAAAAAAAGAGTCAATAAATATAGTGTAATTTTGTAATAATAAATTCTTAGGAGGGAAATCGTCTAGGTTGGGCTCATTAAAAACCCGAGTAAGTAAGTCCGAGGGGACTTTGTGCCCAGCAACCTAAGGTCCCTTGTGATCTGGGATTGTTGACCTAAAACTCGCTAAATAGGTATTGATGCAAAAGTCTTTTGGGACCTCAACCATTGCACGGTCGGTCTAACTACTAAGAACGTGAAGTTTGGCTAGATACTTGTTTTAATAGAGATTGGGTCAGTTCAATATTGGTTGAAAAAGAGAAAATGTTCGTATGCACTTTATCCATCATAGGCCTTAAATTCACTACACACCTTGGGATTTTTTGTAAATTTTTAGAGTCTAATCAAGTGGATTGTGGGAACCTATATCGTGGCTATTATTAGAATAATCTTTAAGGCATGTATTTTCCTACAAAATTGTTTTGTTAACACCAATGAAAGCTAGAGTAAAAGAGGAAAGTTGGATACTGGCTGATTTATCTGAAAAATTTTATGGGTATATCTTCTGTAAACCCTTAGGAGACAACACTCCTCTTGTAGAGATCGTCTATGAGTTTAACGGGTTGGTAAACCTAAAATTACCCGTGATTCCTACGACAGTGAGTATAGGTTTTTCATTATTCATTTTTCTTTTTGTTTTACTCGAGGATGAGCAAAAGATAGGTATGGGGGCATTTGATAAGTGCATATTTTTGCATATTTTTATTGCCTATTTATTGTTTGAATTCGTATTTAAATAAATTATTTTGTTGCATTTCAGGAAAAATTCGAGAAAACTGAAGAAATGGCAAAATAAAGAAATAAATGACAAAAGAAGAAAAAGAAGGACCAAAACAAGAAGAAAAGGAAAAGCAAGGGGTGGTGGTGCATATTTTTACCAAACAAAATGGATGGCCAAGATTTAGCCAACAATAAACTAAATCAAGGGCCAAGATTCACCCACACCTACCTAAAACCCTAAAATTTTCCTATAAATAGGCTTCATTTCTTCACTTGTAAAGAGACGATTTACCTTACATACTAGAATTATGTTGTAGTAGTTCATCTCCAAAAATTGAAGTAGTAATTTTCTTTTTTTTTCTTGTAAACACTCTTTATTTTTATGCAATTTCAAGTTTCATTTTAATTCTTGCATCCCTCTTTCATTTTATTTTCCTTGTTCTTCCTTTCGTTATTTTCGTAAATTCTCGGGTGGATAAAGTAGCGACGCTAACCACACGGGATTGAAAGTATCGATTTGAAGAATTTGTTTTTGTAATTTTAATTTTTGGTTTTATTATTAGTTGTGCCCCTTTAAATTTCCATTTTATTGTGGGTATTTAATTCTAAATCATCATTTTGTGTAGTATAATTTCGTAGTTAATTAATTTAATCTTGTATTTTATTTTCAAGAAAAAAAAACACACAAAAATATTAATTTTATTAATTTTCGGTTTTTATTTACCTGCTCTTATTTATGTTAATTCGAATGTTAAATGCTCTTTTTAATTCTCTCCCCTGTTTTCTTATATGCAAGCCCAGCCCCTTATCCCAGCTTTGTTAACACTTAGTCTCTCCTCCCTCCTTCATCTCTCTCGCGTCTCTCTCTCAGCAATCACCTCTCCCTCCCCTCTTCTTTCAGATTCTCATTTCATTTCAAAACCAAAGAAACCCATACTTCTTTTCTTTTCTTGTTCGATTAAATCAATCTCTCTCTCTCTCTCTCTCTCTCTCTCTCTCTCTCTCTCTCTATCCCTCTTCTATCTCTCCGCAAAAACCGTCACCCTTCTCTCCTTCTTTCTCTTTGAACCGACCCACAGCCCAAATCAATCCTTCTCTCTCCCCTTTCTCTCTCTCTGATCTGAAATACCCTGTTATGTAGTTCTATTTTTACTAATCGTCTTAATATGCACTACTGTAATTGTGATTAATAAAATCTAAAATTATTTATGTAATTCAAGTATTCAAGTAGATTAACTCCATCTTGGTTGCTGTATAGAGATAAAGGACCTGTCTGTAGTGGCTTGATTTTGTTAATTATGTGTTTACAAGTACTGTGTTTTTCCTCCCTGGCCATCTCTATTTTCGTTTTACCGAATTGTTGTCTGAAGTTCCATTTGTTGTTGGTTCGATTCTGTAATTTTTTTTTTCTACCGAGTTGTTGTGAATCGTTGTGTGTTGAGCTGAACCACGAGTTGTCGAAGTGTTAAGTTTAATTGCTTGTTCGTTGTTTTGTTTTCAGTTTTTGGTGGTTTTATTCGAACTGGATTCCGTAGTTGCTGCATTGTAGTATCAAGTTTCGAATTTCTGCCGAGTCACTGTTTTGCAAATTCTGATTGCTTGTTAAGTTCACTGTTGCTACTGATTCATTGAATTAAGGGTCACAAAGTTGCTGCGTTTCGTTAGATTTATGAAGTCATTTTTTATGGTAATTGGGTCGACTGGGTGAAGTTTGCTTTCATTTTGTTTTCGAATTCTGTTCTGGTTTTGTATGAACCGAATTGCCATTGAGTCGTCAACGAGTCTGAGTCACTGATTGTTGTCAAATGTGTCGCAGTCTGAGTTAGCGATTTTGAGTTGTTTGGTGTTTGTTTTGCTGTGTTTCTGCGAATGGCTGCTGCGTTTTTACTGTTTGTTTCTGCATTAGTTTGATTTTGCTTAGTTTAATGAATTCCTGAGTTGCGTGTGCTTTGTTGCAAGAGTCTGAATCGAGTTATTGTATGCTGAGTTTTTTTCGTAATTTCTTAGAATAAAATTTAATTTTAATTCAAATTTCGAATCCTTAAATAAATTAGTTTTTGTTATTTTAGTTTTTAATTTCTTGGTGTAAAATTAGAATAAATTTACTTTTCTTTTAAAATTTAGATTTTTTTAGAGTGATTTACTTTTCTTTATATTTAATTAAACTAATTTAGAAATAGAAAATTAGATTAATTTCCTTTTAAATAAAAATCAATTCAACTATAAATAGTAAAAATGCAAAAATTCAGTTTTCTTTGTTAAAATAGATTAATTAAATTTTCCTAAAAATTGTGTAAATTTTCTTTTACAAATCAAATAGTTTTTCTAGTTTTAATCCTTAAATAATTTAGCTTTTAATTAATTAGTTTCAAAATAGAATAATAATAAAATGTTCTTTTAAATAGTGGTTTTCTTTTAGAAATTAATTAGTTTAAAATCAAAATTTTTCAAAACCAAATTGTCCTAATTCGCTTAAGTTAAAAATTAAGGAACGCAAAATAAAATTATTCCCTGTGGATCGAATCAAAAATACTAAAACGAGATCGTGCGATTGCGATATTTAATTGTTATGTTTTCGGCACATCAATGAATACGATGGTGAAGTAAGATGTTCTTGAACTTATAAGATGAAAATTATGTGTATAAGATTGATGGTATGCCCGGTGTGGCTTGGTTTTGACAAAACGGAGTTAGAAACGTTCGATTTATAGCCGTCGTAATGCCAAAATTTTGTTAAACCCTTAAAATTAGAGCAAAACAGTAGATATAAATGCCTGGTCTTGATGAATATATGACCTACCTTTGTAGATCTCGAGTCATAGATTTTTTTGGCATGAGAATCGAAGCATATGGACTTACGGTTCAGGAATTATGGTCAAATAAATGAAAGTGGTTCGAAACCGTAAGTGCGAGTTCGTAATTGAAATTGAACCCCTTTAACGTGATTGATTAAGTGGCGAATCTTGGTAATTAAATATTAGGGATCGTAAGGAAGGTGTGAGAGAAAACCTCATGTCAAATGGATCGTTTTTCGATTTTACAAAAATGTTCGAATCAAGGTTAAGTACGAACGAACCCCTAAAAAGGTCCATTGGTTATAACTTTAGAAACCACTTAGAAAACGATCGATAAATCTCGAGGTATAATCTTTTGACCACAGAACTTACATGGCTTAAGTACCTACCAAGTGTAAGTGTAATGACATGCCTTAATAACAAACAAGTGTCGGATCATAACGGTGTTAATAAGAGTTACACTAGAAGGTGTATAACGAGATAACCTAAGTTAAGTATGTACTTAGCCTTTCAAGGTATTAAGTGATTAATCTCGGATATTTTAACTATTTATAGGTCACCAGACTAACCCGAGACACACCACCTCGACAAGAGTACTAGGCAAGTTTCTAATACCTTGGAACTGTTGTTTTGATAATATATATGATTGATTGTTGTTATACATATGCCATAGCATGCATGCCTACTTTCAAGTTATATTGTGATACTTGTTCCCTGACTTAATGTTGGGTTATAAGATAGATAGATAATATATCAGTTATAAGCCAGATATTGCTAAGACCCTTAGTGAAGGGCGTATGATTTCATCTTCAAATATAGACCGGGAGTCGGTATTTTGAAATACATAGATAATTGTGGAAACCCGGAGGGATTCCAGTGACAGAGTATTATTATTTCGAGGATTATTATTTGATTATGAAATCTTTCGAGGAATGTTATTTGAGTATTACCTCAGCCGAGGAATATTAAATGAATATTATTTCCAATTTTCCTTTTTGAGCTTGTTAGGTCCGATAAGATTGTAGAAGGGGGGTTGAATACAATCTTTACCTTTTTATCGAAATTTTTCCTTTAAATTAAATTTGGTAAAGACAAATTTATCAGCGGAATAATTTAACACAATTTTTCAAGTTGAATATAACTGTATATTAACTTGATGTGGTGTTACAAAATCAGTATAACAACTTATCAAGATGTTAATAACTAATTAGAAAATTCGACATGAACTTTTCTAATTTAGTTAATAATAATCAAGATAAGAACTAGGAAACTTAATTCGCTAGTAGTACAAGAATCACAAATAAACAAGTTCTATCGGATAGAATATCACAAAGATGAAGAACTTGATTTTCTGGGAATTGTTTAAGCTTTGGTGTTCTTGGTGTTCTTGAGAGAGAGAATTCTGGTCTTGATGAAATGTTTTCTGCTGTGTTTTCTCCGTTATGACTTAATCTGGTCTGATCTGATCTTTTATATCAACAACAGGTCTTGCTGGCTTTCTGTAGGATATTTAATTGCTCCAGCATGACTTAAATAGCTTCCAAGACTTGATTTTCCTTCATTAAGACTTACACAAACCTCCATTAAGACCTAAAATGTGTCGGTAAGACTTACCAGAATTTCGGTAAGACTTATAACAGCTGGCAGAGGTCGGTAGGACTTAAATCAGGTCGGTAAGACTTAAATCTGAAAAGGCTTCAATCAGTAAGACTTAAATTAAGTCTTACCGAATTTTACCTCCTCCAAGACTTAATCAATTTTCTTTCTTTAAGTCTTATTGATCCATTTAATTAGTTAATGTTTTAACTAATTCATATTTAATTGATACAATAATTAATTTAATTAATAAATTAATTCTTCCAGAATTAATTCATTTAATTAAATCAACTAAATTAATTTATATCAATTATAAATGAATTTAATTAAATCAATAAATAATTAATTTAATTCTTACAAACCACTAAAGGTAGTAAAGAATTACCACTGATTTGTGTTGACGTTCGATGTACTGTCTGGTTCATGAACGACTAACTTCAATGACGCTTCTTCACTTTTGACTTTAGGTTGTGGTTTATTTCTTCTCTCAATTCTCTTGTACTGTAACTGATCTTCAAACTATCACTCGAAAAATCTCTATCACTGTTCAAATGAATCCATTAACTTCAATGCTGTACTGGGGCTTGATCAGATAACTGAATCGTCTTCCAGTGTATGACATCAATATTATAGATTGACTTTTCTTCTTTCTTCTGAATGATAATACTTCTTGAGATTCCTGTGACAGTTCATATGTATATTTACTTATTACAATTTGGTTTAAGTTGATTAGGATCCTCTAACTACAAATAGGCTGAGTCATATGCCTTTCAATCTCCCCCTATTTGTTTGTTAGATAATAACGAGCAAATTCCTAGAGGATACCTCAACTAATCCAACTTAACCAAATGAAAGATAAAACTTTAAATACTAAGTAAATATGAAAAAAAAGTTCTGGTTTATATTTAACATTTGCCAGATTCAAACATGAAAGATAAATACAAGATAGATGATCCTCTAGACTGATCATATGATATAAATTCCTATCAAGATTTATCTAGGCTCTAAAGATATAACATGTAGAGCAATTCTTTATCTTCAATTGTCTTCCCTTCTGAATTCTCCTTCTTCTGGCTCATCTGTGACTTGAAGTTTCATATGTAGATCAGAATCAACAAGACGTTCTCTTCTAGATGACAATCCTTGAGGTAAGACTAAAGGAATTCCAAGCTTCTTTCTAAGTTCACCTTGAAATTTCTTGTAATCTTTTATGTTCGTTTGTGCATAAGAATGAATGTGATCTGCAGCTATTACCTTTTCTTCAGTCAAGTATCCATGATTTCTGAGAGCATATTCAGCATATACCAAGTGCTTTGCATGATGTTCGTATAGCTCATCTGTCTGAAGATTGATTGTGTGAAGTACCTCTCCCTTAAGAAATTTTACTTGTGAAGGTTCCTTAATCACTTCTGGTCCAGCTCTTTCAGCAAATTCCTTGAACTTTTCATGTAACAATACACCTAGCTCAGAAGATGTTCTTACCTTAGGCCTAAGTACCCATATCTCTATCAGTGATCTGTCATAAAAGAACTGAATAGATACTCTGAATGTTCCAACTTTATGACAATCTACAAATATTACTAGCTCATCAGATTTGGGTTCAAATGCAGTAGTTATCCTGATGACTTCTACCTGTAAGGCCTTTATATACATTTCGTGAATTGGATTTGCCAGTTTGAATTCTTCGAGAATTTGTCCAAGACGACGATCTTCATAATCAGAACTCTGAGGTGAATCAATTGCTCTTTGAGCACGTTCCCATTTGTCACCGCTCTTTAGTCTGATATATGTTTTTCTCTTCTCAACATTTATAGCATGTAGTCGTTGTAATGCTTGCTGTTCAGCTTTCTGAAGTTCTTCATTTCGTGCAATTTGCTCTATAGATTTTTGAAGTTTTTCTTCTCTCAGTTGCAAATTAACTTTCCTTTGAGCAAATAATTCTTCAGATTCTTTCTCAGCTTGTTGAGCTTCAAGTTCAGATATCACTGGTCCTTCATCTTCCCAGTGACTAAGATCAGGTTCAGGAAGTTCTTCACCTTGATCAGGGAATTCAAGATCTACAAAAACATCAAAGTTATCTGGTTCACCCGTGTAATAATAACCTGTGTTCTTGTCTTGAATATCTTCTTCAGTTTCTTCAACTACTTTCTTTCTCTTATCTTCACCTTGGTCAGATTTACCAGATTTTCCTTCTCCTCCCTCTCTTTCTTTAGTAGTTTTATCTTGTGACCTTTTATCTTGTGACCCCTTTGATTTCTCCCCCTTAGTTGAGGAATCCTCTACAGACTTATCAGTTGCCCCAGCTTCAGGATCCTGTTCATCATCATCACCACCCTTACTTGTAAAGAATTCAATTTCTTCATTTGTAGGTTTGCGACTTTGACTTATAAGATTAAACAAATGTCATAACCCTTTAGCCTGGTGTGCATTTTGCCTTTCGATCTGGTCCAGAGAATCAGTAGATTCTTGATTGTGCTGTACCTCTGACTGTAGATTATCAACTTTCAAGGAAATCTCAGAAATTAACATGTCTTGAGCAACAGTAATATCTCCAGAGTCATCAAGTGCCTTTTCATGAGAGAGTTCGAGAGATTCTATCTTCTTGGTGAAAGATGTCTTTAAGTAGTTTATGTCCTTCTTCATTACAGCAAGCTGACTGTTGACAGAGGTGGATGTAGAAGATCGCTCACCCACTTGTGCTCTAAGAATTTCTGTTTCAGCCTTGCTGACTGCAAGTTCTTTCTCTAAAGCAGTTATCTTTTCTAATAATGAGACAGTGTATGTGTCAGTGTGTGCGCTCACCTGACGTTCACTTTGAGATCCACTCACCTGAAGTGCATGTGTTTCACTCAATTTTATGGTATTCCTCACATCACTCCTCTCAGATTCCTTAGCTGCTTCCAGATTTGTACCTGCATGTAAAATCACCCTAGCCTCCTCTGGGAAGATCAGTGGTGGTGCAATGGGAGTTCGCAAATCCCTGTCCTTAATCAAATCTACTTGAACAATTGACTTTGTTGACTGAATTGCTTCAGTAGTAGATTGATCAAGTTGCCTTCCACCTTCTCCAGTCGAAACTGCGAGTGGAAAATCCCTTGTGGGAGCCAGGAGTGTTTGTCCTGGGAGGGGAGATGATGGTTCTATTAAAGTTGGCTGAGAACCAAGATTTCCCTCTAAAGCCTGTGAAGACTCTTCTACCGTAACTATGGTAGGCACTGTCACATTTTCTACGTGCTCTCCTTGCAGTGTGTCCTGAGACTCATTTAAAGGTATGTCTTCCTCCATTATGAGTAATAGGGGAGGTGTGCTTGACTCACTACAAGGTGCCACGGCCCTATGGCGAATTTCAATAGAATCATCCTGTTGAGAAGATGATTCTAGTAACTGTGTAACGGCCATATCAATTTCCATATCCTGTTGGGAGGATACAGACGGGCTTACAGTTGCCTCAGGTTGAGTTCTACTTTTCTTTTCTAGAGGCAGAGCTGTGGGTTCACTCATACTGCCACTACTGATTCGACTTCTTTTTACTTGCAATTTCTTTCTGGAGTGAAAAGATATGAGTTTTGGTGGTTGAGTGTTTGGCTCTACGACCTTGGTTAGAGATTGTGGTACTACAACCCCTTGGTCAGACCTACCAACCACTTGGGTTCCAGAAATAGATTGAGAAGCAGTAGTTTGAGGAACAGAAGGCAATACCTGGTCAGCTGATTCCGCAACAGTCTCTGATAAGATGGGTTGATCCAATTCAGGTTCAGGGACAGATGCAGTTTCTTGCACTGGATGTTCAACAGCAAGAGCAGCTGGCTGAGGAACAATTTGCTGAGCAGGTTCAACTTGTTGATTGCCTTGATTTTCATTATCAACAAGTATGTTTTCCACTGGTGGTTCAGGGTTTTGTTCTGGTTGTTCAGGTTCTGGTACAGGTTCAATAACAGGTAGTGGTATATAGTTTGACATGTATTGGGTGACAACTACAGGTATGTTTGTGAATTTTGGCTTGTTGCTGTACTCAGTGAACAATCTGGTAGTAGGTTTACCTGACGCCAGTGACTCTCCATTCAGGAATTGGGCTTGATTTTCTAGTTCCACAAGATGATTAAAAATCAATGATAAGAATCTTGGATAATAACATGAAACTTTATGTCCCTTATCAAAATTCTTCTTTGCATTAATGATTCTTCTAACCATCGGAACACACAGTAGTCTGTCAATATTAATCCTTCGGTTATGTGCAACTGCATATCCAATATGCTGCAAGAAAGATGGTAATACCCCGAAGTTCCCTTTTGTAGTGTTGGCAAAGACTCTACCTAGTGTGTCAAACAGATAATCCCATTCCTGAACGAAGTTCTTTTTATTCCAGACAGTTTGATCAGGACTGTCTTGATAGAATACACCATTTAAAAAATTTATCATATCTTGATCTGATGGTAATTCTTCGAAATTATCAGTTGGAAAATTTAAGACCGTATTTATTGTATTTTCATTCACTGTGTACTGATTATCTCCCACAGAGAAGACAAAAGATCTGTTATCATTAGAAATGACAGCAGTAGTACACATGATTCGCAAAGGTTCAATTTTCAGAGGAGCATCCAATCTCAAAGCATTGCGAACCAGTGAATTTTCATTTAAAAAGCGAATCCACGGTCGAAAACGTTCAACTGAACATTTTTCTGGATCAAAATAACCGATTAAATTATGTTTAATAATTTCAAATCGATCAGCCATTTTAATCAAGATTTAATTTTCTTGAAAATTTCAGATTTTACAAATTTTTAATTTAAAAATTAATTTTTCGAATTAATAATTAATTAAAAATTCGAAATAATTAAAAGTTCTTCAAAAATTCTGAAAAATTCACACAACAATCCTTGTATACACACAAACACACGTGTATTTTTAGTTTTTCAAGAATCAAGCTCAATTTTTCACAAAAACAGATCTAAGAATCGATTTTTCGAAAATGAACTCTTAAAAAACTGAACAAAATCGCGATTTTAACCACTCAAAACACAGATAATCAAGCAAGGAGTCTAGATATGTGGTTAATTCGTGATTTAGTTGAGAGAAATCGGTCGAAAATTGGGCATGAATTCGACAGATATGTGTGTGTATTGTATGTATCAATATTGTTCTATAAGACTTAACTTGATAGAATATGAAATAAGACTTAAAAACAACTTAACTGTTATATATATACTAGTAGACTGATTAAGACTTAAAACTAGCATTAAGACATAACTGTTATTTATATATATATACATACCTACTTAACTCGATTATGACTTAATTTAAAACTATTAAGACATAACTAATATGACATAACTAAGACTCGAATAAGACTTAACTATATTAAGACATAACTAATTATGTATATATATTCGAATATGACTTAATATTAACAAGACTTAACTGACTGTTATGATTAAGACTTAAAAATAAGTTGAATAAGACTAAACTAAAAACTCGCTAAGACTTATTTACAAACACATGAATATGACTTAACCTTACAAAACTCAGTAAGACTTAACCTAAGTCGAAATTCGAGATAGACTTAACCTAAGTCGAAATTCGAGATAGACTAAACCTAAGTCGAAATTCGAGATAGACTTAACCTAAGTCGAAATTCGAGATAGACTTAACCTAAGTCGAAATTCGAGATAGACTTAATCTAAGTCTAAGTCATACCGAATTATTATAAGTCATATTGACTGTTTTAACTAATTTTAAGTCATAATTACTTTAAACAAACATTAAAAACACTATAAAATATACAAATAACTTAAAAAATAATAAAAATATTATATAAAAATAAAAATAATCAAAATAATTATACATACCATATGCTAACCTATTAACGAAAACAAAACAATATTAACAGGACAAACATTACAAAACATATGATAAATTAATTACTAAAATAGAAATAAATATCTACAATTATTCTAAAAATACAGAAGTATGAAGTATTAAATAATATGAATAAACAAAGTGAAAAATAATTAAACAAACAAGAAAATCAGATGGTAAAATAATTATACAAGTGATTTCAAACAACAAATATTCACAGAATAATCACTTGTAAAATTATTAAAGATCAAATTTCAGATATTAACAGTATTAATTACTAGGACTGTTTAACATACCCAATTCACTAACAATTCTAGTGAATGAGGATTCATTAAGCGACTTAGTAAAAATATCTGCTGTTTGATCTCCAGATCCTACAAATAGTAGTTCCACTGTACCATTCATTACATGCTCTCTTATAAAATGATACCTTATGTCAATGTGCTTTGTCCTTGAGTGCTGCACAGGATTGCTTGCGATTGCTATGGCACTTGTATTATCACATAAAATAGGAATATTTTCCAATACAATGCCATAGTCCATTAATTGATTCCTTATCCATAAGATCTGAGCACAACAGCTTCCAGCAGCTATATATTCAGCTTCGGCTGTAGAGTTGGAAACTGTTTGCTGTTTCTTACTGAACCAGGATACCAACCTTCCACCTAGGTATTGACAACTCCCAGATGTACTTTTCCTGTCTACAACACTTCCTGCATAGTCAGAATCTGTATATCCAATTAAAGTAAAACCGGATTCATTAGGGTACCAGATGCCTAAATTAGGCGTACCCTTTAGATATCTTAAGATTCTTTTGACAGCAGTGAGATGGATTTCTTTAGGGTTCGCTTGGAACCTTGCACACAAGCATGTGGTAAACATTATATCTGGTCTACTAGCAGTTAGGTAAAGCAATGAACCAATCATACCTCTATAGCCTGTGATATCTACCTTGGCAGAACTTTCACATAAACCAATTTTGACAGCTATAGTTGATGGTGTTTTTGCTGATGAGCACTCCTCCATGTGATATTTCTTGAGGAGCTCCTTGATGTACTTAGATTGACAAATAAATATTCTATCTTGTCTCTGACTTATTTGTAATCCAAGAAAGAATTTCAGTTCTCCCATCATGCTCATTTCAAACCTACCCTGCATTAACTTAGAAAACTTCTTGCACAGAAGCTCATTAGTAGACCCAAATATAATATCATCCACATAGACTTGGACTAGTATTATATCATTCTTATGTCTTTTAGTGAAGAGCGTTTTATCTATGACACCTCTTATAAAACCATTTTCTAATAGAAATTCAGAAAGAGTGTCATACCATTTTCTTGGGGCTTGCTTAAGACCATAGATAGCTTTGTAAAGAAAGTAGACATAGTCCAGATGATCTTGATCTTCAAAACCAGGAGATTGTTCTACATACACTTCTTCATCTAGCTTACCATTCAGAAAGGCACTCTTGACATCCATTTGATAAACTTTGAATCTTGAATAGGATGCATATGCCAAGAATATTCTGATGGCCTCAAGTCTTGCCACTGGAGCATAGGTCTCGTCATAATCAATGCCTTCAGCTTGAGAATAACCTTTAGCTACCAGTCTTGCTTTGTTTCTTATCACAGTGCCATCTTCATCTAGTTTGTTTCTGAATACCCATCTTGTGTCCACCACTTTTCTATCTTTAGGTCTGGGTACCAGCTTCCATACT
This sequence comes from Saposhnikovia divaricata, assembly GCA_036435485.1. Lineage (NCBI taxonomy): Eukaryota > Viridiplantae > Streptophyta > Magnoliopsida > Apiales > Apiaceae > Saposhnikovia > Saposhnikovia divaricata. The sequence continues at coordinate 68,984,653 of CM071598.1, forward strand.
TCTAGTTGCTTAAATTGATTGAGTTCATCTTGCATAGCAATCACCCAATCAGGATCAGATAGAGCTTCTTCTACTTTCTTAGGTTCCATAACAGACAGAAACCCAGAATAATTACATTGATTCTGATAAGCTCTTCTTGTTTTCACACCAACATCTGGATCACCAAGAATCAGCTCAAAAGGATGAGCTCTATTCCAAACAGTTTGTCTGGGAAGAATTGATCTTGACGATTCGCCTTGTTCTTCAGTATGATGTTGAGTATGACTTGTTGACCCTTCATTATCTCCCCCTGAGTTGTTGCCAGTTTGACTTGTTGATGGTTCAAGAGTATCAGTGGTGTCTTGAAAATTATCATTGTTTTCACCAGCATCACCTTGATCATTATCACCAACATTTGGATTATTATTATCAGCAACAACGTCAGGTTGATTGTCATCATCTGAATCTGAGTCTGACATATCATCAAACTTAAGCTTTTCAGATGGATCTTCATTTTGGATATTTGGGAGTTTTGTGTCATCAAATGTAACATTGACACTTTCCAAAGTTTTCTGTTGATCAATAAGATACACCTTGTAGGCTCTTCTAGTATAACCAATAAATATTGCTTCATGTGCTTTTTCTTCAAATTTACCACCTTGATCATCTCCTTCTTTCAGCACAAAGCATTTTGTCCCAAATACATGGAAGTACTTGAGAGTTGGTTTCTTATCATGTAGAGCTTCATATGGTGTCTTCATTAAGTCTTTATTGATAAGTGTTCGATTCTGGGTATAGCATGCAGTGTTGACAGCTTCAGCCCAAAAGCTCAATGGAAGCCTTGATTCACTTAGCATTGTACGTGCAGCTTCAATCAAGGTTCTATTCTTTCTTTCAACTACCCCATTTTGTTGAGGAGTTCTGGGAGCCGAGTACTGTCTAGTTATACCCTTTTCAATGCAAAAGTCATTCAGAACTGCATTCTTGAACTTAGTTCCGTTGTCTGACCTTATAGCCCTTACTGGACGATTAGAATCCAGCTCAATTAACTTAATGTGATCAACTACCAGTTGTGGAGTTTCATCTTTTGAGTTCAGAAATAGTACCCATGTGAATTTTGAGAAATCATCAATAATCACTAGAGCATATCTTTTCCTTGACATAGACATCACACTAACTGGACCAAACAAATCCATATGGAGAAGTTGTAATGGTTCAGTTATTGATGATATGTTAGTGCTCCTGTGAGTTGCCCTTTTTAACTTCCCTTTTTTACAAGCATCACATAGACCTTCCTGAGTAAATTCAATTGAAGGTAAACCTCTCACCAACTCTCTTTTCACTAGAGAATTCATTGTTTTGAAGTTTAGGTGAGAAAGTCTCTTGTGCCATAACCAACTTTCATCAGTGGATGCCTTTGAATAAAAACATCTAATTTCTTCTGAGCTTCCAGAGTTCATATTGGCTATGTACAAGTTTTCTTTTCTTACTCCAGTCAACTGCGGCCTTTCATTTCTCTTGTGTGATATTAGACAATTCTTCTTGTTGAAATGAACTTCATAACCTTTGTCACAGAATTGACTAATACTGAGCAAATTGTGCTCAAGGCCGTTCACATAAGAGACATCTTCAACGATAACATTTCCAGCTTCTAATCTGCCATATCCATCAGTTTTACCTTTGCTGTTATCTTCAAAGGTAACGACTGGGCCGGCCTTCTCCACCACATTTGTCAGCAGGGCTTTATCTCCGGTCATATGCCTTGAACATCCACTGTCCAGAATCCACATGACTCGATCAACCTGTTTCAAACCCTGCAATGACAAATTGGTTAGACTTTCTTCGGAACCCAAATTTGATTGGGTCCGGAGTACTTAAAGAATTGACCTTTATCAGGTAAAGCAACACTTTTTATCTTAACAACATTTTCTACAGGTACTGGACATTTAACCCTGTAAACAGCTTTAACTTGTTTTGGTTTTAGCTTGGGTAACCATGTTTTTACCAAATCCTGAGAAGGACTTTTTGGAGTCCTAATCTTAGAATTAGGTGATGTTACAGTCCTGGATCTAACATTTTTATTTCTGCTCATATGCTGTCTAGGAGCATTCTTATCAACACATGCATGATTACTGTTAAAGTAAGCAGACATTATATTAAAATCACAAGACATGCAATTAACAGCATCGCATTTCGTATGAGCAGTATCAATAACAGGAATAGCATGCATGGTAGATTTGTTATTGCATTTATTCATGTTGTTACTTCTGCTACTAGTTTTCAATGAACTAGTAGACTCACCAACTCTTTCTGCTTTTACAAACACAGTCTTTCTATCTTTATCATTTTTAACAACTTGATTACTTTCTAAGACTACGCCATTAGCTACATCCTCAATGCGCATCTCTTCCTTAATGATTAAAGATGTTGTATCCAAAGGTTCTGCTATGGATTTCTTAAAGAGTGGATTACTAACACTCTTAAGCACTAATGGTATACCCCTATCTACAGCACTAACACGATTAGGGGTAATAATGCTTTTTCGACCAACAGCCTCATTATAGTCAAACCCAATTCCTACGGTTTGATTTATAGTTTGTTGGTTAAACAACTCTTTAGCTACTTTACATGAATTAGAAGTAGCATTAGCCCTAATTTCTAGCTCGGCTATTGTATCACGTTGTTGAGCCACTATCACCGCTAAAGATCTCTCAATTTCTTTTAGAATTCTTATTTCTGATTTTTGTTTATCATGGCAATTTTGTACATCATGCAATTCTGATAATTGATTACTAAGATCTGTAATTACCAAATTTAGTCTTTCAATCTCTCTATTAGCATTACCTAGTGTATCACTAAGTTGATAGATATATTGACTATCAGTACATGATACCTCAGATGAAGTACCACTGGAGTTATCAGATTTTGCCATTAGGGCAAGATTGCCATATTCTTCATCTTCAGAGTCTGTATCATCCCAACTCTTTCCAGCAGCCACATAGGCTCTACCTGTCTTCTTCTTCTCAGATCCAAAGTCTTTTCTATGGTTTTGTTTTGGCTTCTGACATTCAGTAGCGAAATGTCCAAGTTCATTACAATTGTAACATATAATTTTACTTTTTTCAACTGTTCCAGTTTTGTAACCTCCTCTGTTACTTGAGGATGAAGAACCTCCTCTCTGGAACCTGTTATTGTTAGATTTGTACCTGAACTTGGGATTCTTTCTGAATCTGAAGTTGCTGAATTTCCTTACCAACAAAGCCATGGACTCATCTTCAAACTGATCTAGCTCTTCTAACGAATAGAAGTCACCTTCATCTGGACTAGCATTCGTTTGACCAACTTCAACTTCAAGCTTACCACTGTCAACTTTACAAGGTTGGATAACCTTATCTTCAACTTCCTGTTTGTTCTCAACAATAAGAGCTGTAGAAGTATTAGCAACTCTTCCTTTTCCATAAATCTCCTTTTGTTGAGATTGTTCCAGTTCATAGGTTTTTAAAACACCAAAGAGTCTTTCTACAGTTATTTCACTTAGATTCCTTGACTCTCTGATAGCTGTAATTCTATGTTCTAGATGAACAGGCATTGACAGTAGAAATTTTCTGTTGATCTCTTTCTGAGTGTAGTACTTGCCATGCATCTGTAAATTGTTGACAAGTTTGTTATATCTTTCAAACACATCTTGAATACTTTCATTGTATGCTGATCGAAAGTGTTCATACTCAGATGTCAGAATTTCTAGTCGATTCTCCCTAACTTCCTCTGTTCCTTCATTCACAGTTTCAATGGTTTCCCACATTTGCTTTGCAGTTTTGCAGTTAATCACGTGACTGTACATTACAGAGTCTAGAGAGTCTATTAAGATCAGTCTCAAATTAATGTCAAGTGCAGCTTCCTCTCTTTCAGCAAGAGTGTAATCAGAAGAGTCTTTGTATACATACCTTGCAGGGGTAATAACTATTCCATCAGTAACAACTTCAGGAATTACTCCAAAAGGTATTATTGGTCCTTCTGATAAGACTTTCATGTATTTAGGATTTGCAACCTCGAGGAACATTAACATTTTGTTCTTCCACATATCATAACTATTTTTGTCATATATGGGTATTTTCACAGTTCCAACTTTAGAAGACATGATGAATTTTTTAAGAGAGTTAAAAAATTCGGGGATGATTTTTAATCGAGTAAAATGGGATCGTTGATTTGTGTATCAATCAATCGGCTCTGATACCAATTGTTAGGTCCGATAAGATTGTAGAAGGGGGGGTTGAATACAATCTTTACCTTTTTATCGACATTTGTCCTTTAAATTAAATTTGATAAAGACAAATTTATCTGCGGAATAATTTAACACAATTTTTCAAGTTGAATATAACTGTATATTAACTTGATGTGGTGTTACAAAATCAGTATAACAACTTATCAAGATGTTAATAACTAATTAGAAAATTCGACATGAACTTTTCTAATTTAGTTAATAATAATCAAGATAAGAACTAGGAAACTTAATTCGCTAGTAGTACAAGAATCACAAATAAACAAGTTCTATCGGATAGAATATCACAAAGATGAAGAACTTGATTTTCTGGGAATTGTTTAAGCTTTGGTGTTCTTGGTGTTCTTGAGAGAGAGAATTCTGGTCTTGATGAAATGTTTTCTGCTGTGTTTTCTCCGTTATGACTTAATCTGGTCTGATCTGATCTTTTATACCAACAACAAGTCTTGCTGGCTTTCTGTAGGATATTTAATTGCTGCAGCATGACTTAAATAGCTTCCAAGACTTGATTTTCCTTTATTAAGACTTACACAAACCTCCATTAAGACCTAAAATGTGTCGGTAAGACTTACCAGAATTTCGGTAAGACTTATAACAGCTGGCAGAGGTCGGTAGGACTTAAATCAGGTCGGTAAGACTTAAATCTGAAAAGGCTTCAATCAGTAAGACTTAAATTAAGTCTTACCGAATTTTACCTCCTCCAAGTCTTAATCAATTTTCTTTCTTTAAGTCTTATTGATCCATTTAATTAGTTAATGTTTTAACTAATTCATATTTAATTGATACAATAATTAATTTAATTAATAAATTAATTCTTCCAGAATTAATTCATTTAATTAAATCAACTAAATTAATTTATATCAATTATAAATGAATTTAATTAAATCAATAAATAATTAATTTAATTCTTACAAACCACTAAAGGTAGTAAAGAATTACCACTGATTTGTGTTGACGTTCGATGTACTGTCTGGTTCATGAACGACTAACTTCAATGACGCTTCTTCACTTTTGACTTTAGGTTGTGGTTTATTTCTTCTCTCAATTCTCTTGTACTGTAACTGATCTTCAAACTATCACTCGAAAAATCTCTGTCACTGTTCAAATGAATCCATTAACTTCAATGATGTACTGGGGCTTGATCAGATAACTGAATCGTCTTCCAGTGTATGACATCAAAACTATAGATTGACTTTTCTTCTTTCTTCTGACAGATAATACTTCTTGAGATTCCTGTGACAGTTCATATGTATATTTACTTATTACAATTTGGTTTAAGTTGATTAGGATCCTCTAACTACAAATAGGCTGAGTCATATGCCTTTCAGAGCTTTACTTATTAAATGAATATTATTCTGAATATTCATTTAAGGTCTTATTTTCTTGTGAACATTATTTTGAATATTTATTCGAGGAATTATATATTTAATAAATATTTTTATACACACTTATTCAAGGGTTATTTTGAGAAATATTTTATATTAAGAATATTCTTTAACTATTTAGGATTTAATAAATATTCTTGGAATATTTATTCGATTCTTTTAAACTAGTTTTAAAATAATTTTCTTATTCAAATTATTATCTTTGATCTTCAAATACTATGTAAATTATTTCTGAGTCTTATTATCAATATTATTTTATCAAGGAAGGTTCTCAAAAATTCTATTTTTCATTCAAATCTATCTTCAAAGTTATAAGGGAATCTTACTTGAGAGCTGTTATTTATTTGTTTGACTTCCCGGTCATAAATCTTTTGAAACTATTCTTTTCACTCGCAACTCGGTTGTTGTTATCTACTGAATCTTTGTACTACCTCCTCATCATTCGAGGGGTAAGATTGTTGCAACAAGTTGGTATCCTTTAACAAGCAGCAGCTTGGGAAATATTGGTGAATTTTCCTTTTCAACTAGATACGACTACTTTGTGGAGTCTTATCAACAAGTATTATACTTTGGGAAAGGGGGACGAACTTTACATTTCAGAGTCATGGATGTTATTCGAACTAGTAGCCGCGTCAGTGGCCGAGTGGCGCCAGTCCGGCAATGGCCCAACCGTTGTCCGGGGGGTTCCAAAGGGCGGTAGACAAGTAAATCCGTCGGTGCTTCCTTCTACACGTAGAGAACAATGATGGGAAGTATAACATGCGACTGATCATCGTAAATGTTATGGCTTCTGGCGCGTCAATGCTCTAGTATTAGTTCATCATTCAAAGTTGGAAATTTTCTGTAACATTTTCAGTGTTGGCATGGTTGAAAAGTGTTCAAAACTGGAATTGCAATATTTTCCTGCAATTTCCTCTTTTATGATACATGTCGATATCTTGCTCATATCTTTGCAAAATAGATATGTCTACAGAGTATATATTCTGAATTACCTTGTAAATTCATCTTTCACGTTATACTGGCACTATGTTTGTTAATGCATGGCATATGGTTTCAAAAATACTTTTGAACTGTTATATATATTATTGTCCAATATACATTATTGTTGGTGGGCTATTGCTCACCCTTGCTTTATTTATTATATCACAACAACAGCTAGAGCAGATGGCCCATCCAAGGCGCACTCGGCGCAAGAGCATGGAAGCCGTCAGAGAGTTACCCGCTAATGTAGCTACCAGTGCGGAGGAGGAAGCTATTGGTAGGCTAGTTTTCAGTTTGTAGGTATCGGATATATTTATCGATGGCAAAGAGTATGTAATAGTTAAATCATAATTCTTTTGGGTTGTAAGAACTCAAACTTGTGATTATTAATATTTGGCAATTAATTTGATTTCATCTCTGGGACTATAACGGGTGTGTTTTATGTTATTGTTTTGGGTCACAAGGTTGTAATTTAGTTTATGTTGGTTTTGTGGATGGATATTGAGACCGTGACGATCGGATCCCCAATCCCGGATCTGGGGCTGTTACAAGGATTGCAATATCAGTATTAAGTTACTATCAGGATTGGAAGCTGATCAGGATTACATGGAGATTTACATTTGTCCAGAGATCAAGGAAGATTGATTTATCGACTCCTATTTTATAGGATTGTAGCTATCAGTAAGGATATGTAACAGTTGTTAATTGATTTGACATATCTTGTAATTGATAGGGCAGCTGTGTAATGTATATAAACATAGTTTAGGTTTTACTTTTGAGTAATCACTTACACGAGATATCTTGTAACCTAACAGCTCTCAAGAACATCAGAATTTCTTGAGAGAGTTTGTAACGGTTTTATATCAAATTTAATAAAGCTGTTATTTATTCATACTTGTGTTACTATTTCTGTTAAAGTCGAAAATCTTATACAATTGTATTCAACCCCCCTTCTACAATTGTTCATTACTGGGTAACATAATATTTTAGAGATTCTGGGAAGTGAACTTATGTTGTAATAACTTTTGGATTATTGAGTACTTGTTCTAAGACTATAACCCATATAGTAAATTATGGAGTTTGTTATGAACCTTGTTGTAGATTATATTGTGAGCAGGTGATTGAATATTCCGCAAGAAATGTGACGACCTGGATTCCTATAGGGGGTTTGGGGGCGTTACAGAGATGGTATCAGAGCAGCAGGTTATAAAACTTAGAACGAGAGTAGGAGGAGTTATGACTATATAAGAGAGAGTTTAGAAGCCAAGGAACCGATAGGTATATATATAATAGGATCTCAAGGAGTAGTGGGGCAGAAGTATAATGGCCAATACCAATAGTAGAATCAATTGGGACGAGAAATTTGCGTATCCATGATTTATTTATTGGGTTTACACTACAAAAAATATAGCAATAGACATCGGGTAAAAACCGATGTCTTTTCTGAATAAGAACCGATGTCTTCGCGTGTGATGTTAAAAGTCAAAAGATTAGACATCGGTTTTTCACCGATGTCTAATACACATTTGCACATCGCTTTTTATTGAATTTCTGATGTCTTTTCCTTGAATCTATTACTAGTTTATAATATTTTTTAATATTGACAACTTCAATATTGTTATATTATCAAGGTTAGAGCCACTTAAGCATGTAGCACACAAGTTAGAAATAGACATTGACATCGATAACTATAACACTAACGATGTTTAAGAGGTTAATTATCATCAGTTCAATATTAGGACCAATGTTAAAGATACTCTTAGACATCGGTTTGAATATAATATCCGATGTAAGATGCTTTAAAGACATCGGTTTCACTACTCAATTTTTTAAGAACTATACCTTTCACATTGGTTTATACTCTTTAGCCGTTATTGAATTATATGTTCAACATCGGTTTTTTAAATTTATCAATGTTGTATGCCTTTATTAACATCGGTTTTATGATTTTAAAATCAAGTTTATGAATTACACTGATGTCTTTGTTGCTTTAAATATTAGTTTAAGATGATTTAACAACTACTATATAAGACATACTAAAAACCTCAAAAAAAAAATGTACCACATGATAACTAATATTCATCATTACCAAATTTAGTTCAAGATGAATTTACAAAATAGGTCATAGCTACAATAAAGTCTTCCCCATTGACTCGTACATAACCAAACAAAAGTATAGGAACAATAAATTACTATAAAACATTAAAAACTGATTCTTTAGCAATATGTACTTGGGAACCGGCTACAAGTGTCATGCCCAATTCTTTTGTTCAGCTTATAACTTGCTTATAATTTTGCAAATTTGTGGTCTTTAATCTGAAAAAATGTTCTTCTCGAACCAAACCGCATAAGTCTTCGAACCCAGTTAACAAGAGTTCACCAGGCACAGAGTTTAGAGTTGCATAATTAAAAAGAAATAACTCATGAATACTAGACTTTATGAAAATGAACCTCTGGCATAAATATAACAAATGAATTTTGAGTGTTGGGTTCAAACTCAGTGCTTTTTGCATCTTCTAGTCCAAGAACAGAATGAGCAAACTCGATAATAGTAATTCACATTTCTAGCCAAATTTTAAGAAAATAGATGTTCTTTTCTCGGGCATACTTTGCAGCAAGGATTATTCCTTCAATGCCTGTCACAAAACCCTCCTGGTATTGGTACTCCATCATCACCCTATTGTAAAAGGATTGTCAGATTGTTGATGATTAAAAGTGAAGTCATAATTATTAGGATATGTGATATTTTATGAGATTTTAAACATTTAATGAGAAGGGAAACCTGAAATTAACCTCTTGTGCGATTGTTCCCTCAAAATCATGGAAAAGGTACATGAACTTCTAAAAAAATTCCAACTTGTTGAACAAGAGCAGATTCTAACTTATATGTTGCAATTCTAACTAGTTGATTAGGTTGAAAAATCAACTCCCTTTTTTCTTGGAAAAGACTAGATTCGGAGTTATCTTTGTTCCTGTAATCAGGAAAGTTTTCTAACAAGTCAAAGTGCAAAAACAAATAACCAAGTACCACATAAAACTAGCACAAACTAACCTGGAGTGCAAAGAGCTTGGTAATCTCAAAAGAATGTGCACAACTTAAAGCAACGTATCACTAAAGTCTTTGTTTCAATATGATTACTACCTGAAACAAATTAATTAGAATTAGATTAATCAAAATAAGCAAGAACATAAGAAACTCTTTTTATAGCAAAGGAGATTTCAGATTCTCCTAATTATATAAAAATTGATAGTGGTTAAGAAGAGTCCAAATGAAGGATGACATTAATAAATCCAGTTGAGTAGAATAATATAATAGATTACATAGCATCAAGGATTTATTAAGGTGTATAAGCTATATGAACGTGAAGAGTAAGACATTAAGTAATATACTTACAATGATCAATACTGACGTAAAATTTATTGCACGAGAATCCCAAATTTATGCTTCGTAAATAATGATTTAGTAGAGTGCTAAGCAACAGACCTCCTGCAATATTTTCATTATAAGAGAAGGAGAATGATGTGTGCAAAAAGGTTTCAGTGAGTACCTCAGCACTTCTGACAGATTATAAACAGTTCAATTCCCACAAAATGAGTTTTATAAGACATTAGGCAGATATACCCAAAAAAATGAGTAGAAGCTTGGACCTTCATCAAATAATCTATTGTGGCCTTTCTATCTTCGTTATTCTAGCACCCACCTTATTTAAGTAATCTGAAATCTCCTTTTGGCAAGAATATTTTATAAATATACAACCATTCTGAGGCCACTAATGTTGAATTAAATTTCAACATGTAAACAAAAGCCTTTTTTTTAATCTGATCAAAGGTCAACTGGTAGTGTTAGGTCCTGAAGTATCGTAGAAGGGGGGTTGAATACGATACTGTTGTTCTAAAAATTATGCGTTTTAAATTGCAAGCGAACAATTTGTTTTGTTGTAAAATGTGAGATTCGTTCCGCAGAGACTAATATTTTCACATTTCCTTAATTTTTAATTTAATCAAACTAGAACAATTTAATTTTTGAGAGTTTGGATTTTTTACACTATTTTATTATTAAAAGAAATTTAAACTTATTTAAAAGAAAATTAAATGCATTCTAATTTTAAACTAAATAATAAGAAGAATAAAAGCTAAATTAAAACAATTTTTTATTTTTTAAACATTTTTTTTATTTTATAGATCTAACTAAAAACTATTTACAATGAATTTTTAAAAAAAATGGACATGAAGTATTTGTAACTTGAACTAACCAGAATTCACAAAGATCGAAACAAACCACTGTGTTACAATCATGAAACTTACGAAAATAACTAGCAACTAAATGAACAAAAATCCATAAATTCAACAACTCACCACTCAACACTACAAAACCAAAACTCAAGCACAACTTAATCGATAAAAAGTTAATAAACCAAAACTCAACATTTAGAAATTCAGTAACTCAACAAGCGAAACCAGGAATCTACAGACTTACAGTGAACTCAGTACTCACAACCACAAGAAAACTTGAACACTACGACACAACTCAATAGCTACAAGGGGAACATAAAACAAGAAATGAAAACAGGGTTCAAACGGAAAGAAAGAAAATAGCGAGAGGGTTGCGAACCTAGCAATTCAACTCGACCAAACGACTTAACAACTAGGAATAAAAAATTGCAACAACTAGTACTACATAGCTCGAAGAAAAGCAGCAAACCAGAATCACACATCTCAGTGAAACAGTAACTCAGCCACAATTCGAACGCAGAAATCGACTCAGCAAAACAGTCGGCGATAAACGGAACTTAGCAACTTGAACTCAGTTTATTGACAAAACAAATTCGCACAAAACATAATGGCAACTCATACAAAATAGAGACGAATACAGACCTATCAAACACAAACCCAGCAATTCAAAATCATAACTGGGAAAAGGAGGTGGGGTTTTAATCGAAACAAAATATAGAGATATGAACTTGGGGTGTAGTAACGAATGGAAATAAAGGAGGGAGAGGGGGAATAAGAAGAAGGAGAGGAATGAAGGAGGGAGAGATTCGTGTAAAGAGAAACCGGAGGAGAGTTGTAGAGGATTGGTCGTGTGTATATCGAAGGTGGAGAAGCACAGGGGTCTGTATGTGGCTGTGGTGTTTGAAGAACAGGGCAGGGGGTGGGTTAGATGTAGAGAACAAAAAAAACACAATGAGCTGGGTTCGAGTGTTGGTAAAAAAAATTGGGATGTTGCAATTAATCTACACAAACTTAGAAATTAATTCTAAAATTTTATGAAACTATTTTTTTGTATTTTTTTAAATTAAAAATGCAAATAACAAGTGAATTACGAAATTAAAATGGCTAAAAACGATGATTTGGAATTAAATGGCCCACAATAAAATTGATTTTTAAAGGGGCTAAAATTACGAATTAAAACTACGAACAAGAAAATAAAAATTGTTACTTTGAACCCCAAGTGGTTAGCAACGGGTTTTACGAAAATAACAAAACAAGGCAACAATAACGAAAGAGCAAGACAAGAAGTAAAGAAAATAAAAATTGCATTAATTATAATAGGCGTGTTTACAAGATTTAAAACTAAAAAAAATATAAGAAATTAAAACTACCCTAAAATCTAAGTTACTAAATACAAGAGGGGTGAGGGGGTATTTATAGGATAGGAATTAGGGTTAAGGGGGGTGTTGGGTAAATCCCCACCATACATTTGTGGTGTGTGGTGGTGAAGTCCTAGCCATCTATTTGTTTCCTTCCCCCTTAAGCTTTGAAGAGTTGATCTTGGCCATACACTTATGTAATGTGTTGGGTTGATCTCCACCTTCCACTTGTCTTGAAATATTCCTTTTGCTCCAAGCTCCTAATTCTTTTCCTTCTTTCATTTTTGGTCCTTTTTCTTCATCTTTTTCCATTCCTTGCTCTTTATTTCTTTATTTTGCCATTTCTTTATTTATTTACGAATTTCCTGAAATGCAACAAAATAAATTATTAAAATACGAGTTCAAGCAATAAATAGGTAATAAAAATATGCAAAAATATGCACTTATCAAATGCCCCCATACCTATCTTTTGCTCGTCCTCGGGTAAAAAAAAAGGAAAATCTAGATAAAAAGTCGTATACTCCTTTTCGTAGGTGTGACGATTGCATTTGGCATATGCAACAATCCCTTTAAACCCCTAGGCAGCCCTAGTGGATGAGTGAGGTCTCATGAGGGCCTATAGTGAATGTACCCATAAAATCCATCTAGTTTGTATAAAAGATCACATGGCAATGCACACCACACATACATGTCCTCTCATGACACATCATCTTAAGAATCAAAATGAATTTTCAAAGTCTTGGTGTGGAAAGTGCAAGGATTCACATAGTCTACTTAAAGAACCATGCAAGAGTGTTTATAAGTTCATGTCAAGTACAAAAATTATTGGTAACCATGCTAAGTCTACAAGGGCATACCTCAGAGTCAAAACTTGAGATCTCTTATGCAAAAAAAAAAACAAATAAGTAATACCTCACCTTTCACTCACAAAAGAATATTCACTCAAGAACAAGGGTAAGTGTATCACTCAATTCTAACAAAATCAAATACATGCTTGACACTTGGTATCATCCCAACTTAAATCACAACATACACTAATAATGACAATCAAAAGGTCTTTATTAGGGTTGTAATGGGCTAGGGACAAGGTATGTCAAGAAAGGCCAAAATAAGGTGAAGTGTCAAAAGCTAGTAGTCACCATGAATATCATGCATAACACCAAACTTCCTCCCCACACAATTTATTTTCATTTTTCAACAAAAAGACTTTACTAGTCGAATAAAGGAGGATTACAAAAAACATAAGTACGCTCTCATATGTATATTTTTTTCTTTTTTTTCATTTTTTTTCTTTTCTTTTTTTCTATTTTTTTTAAAAGAAAATGATAAATGTAACAATAATCCTCCTTTAGATTTAATTTTGAAAATCAACTATCAAGGTAACAACAAATATTTCCTCAAAAGTTATGAACAAAAGTAAATCCTATTTCACACACCTTATTGCTCCCTCAAGTTCCTACTAGCCTTTGATAAAATAGGATCAAGAATACGTAAGGCTAAACAAGAAAAAGGTCTTAGGTGAGTAATGTGGTGTGTCATCGAAAGAAAATGATTAGGCTCAAAGGATTAACTAATTGATCATATAAGAATGGTGTGGATAATTTGGAAATATAGGTTATTCCTAAGTGCCTTTATCATTTTATCATCAATTAATGTCATGTATTTCAAGAAGGAATCCAAACAAGTGCTAGCTATGCAAATGACAAGTGGACACTCAAGCAAAAGAATATAAATGCAAAAGATATGCATATAGGCTCAAAATCTCACTTGGTGTAGTAAAACATAATCAATCTCAAGAAATGGTATCCTCAATGCACCTAATTGTACTCAAAGCATGAAGACCAAATCATCTCACACCTAATCATGCCCTTCTAATTTCATGCACAATTCAAATAAGTCTACTAGTTTCCTTGCTAGTGTAAGTGTGTGAACAAGAACTTTAGCAAATCACTTCTCAAACAAAAGCTAATGGATCATAAGATTATCATAGCATGCAAGGGTGCATCAAGCAACTAGCAATCAATTAACAAGACTAGAATACGAAAAGAACTCTTTTTGTGATTTTTTCATTTTTTAATTATTTTTTTTGGATTTTTCAATTTTTACTATTTACACTAAACCCCCCCCCCCCATACCTAAATCATGCATTGTCCTCAATGTATGCAAATGCAAAAGAAAAGAGAAATGAGAAAGGATAAAGAAATGCAAAAGAAATGAAAAAGGAGAAAGTTGAGGAAATACCTGATAAGGGATGACGGAGACTGAAAAATTTCTAAAAAACTATGAAAGAAAAAAAACTCACACATACACACACTCCTCCTCCATACCTATCTTACATTAGGGGAGGCAAAATAATAAAAACGAATTAGCCGATGTCGGTAGGAAAATTCGGGTGCAACTTTGAGAAAATATCAAGAAATTTGTGAAAATTTTTATTAGAACAGATTTTCTCAATCAACATTGAATCATTTAACCCTAAAGAAAAATTATCACTAATGTTCTCCCTAAACCAATTTAATGTTTCTTTATTTTGTTTAAGCAAATTAGAGATAATGAACGTTTGGTTAGGGTTAGAATCACTAGGAATGACATAAGACAAAGGTTCGTCTTTCCCTAAAGGTTGTTGATCAAACTCGGGATGATAAAGAGTTTAGGCAAATGCGGGTGCTGTACCCACGGGACTCTTAAGAATGGAAGTGTTAAGAACGGGCTCACTACTAACAACCTCGGGTGGGGTCACCCACTTGGAACAAACTTTATTAGAATTTCCTATTGAGTTATCAGATGTAGGTGGTTCACCAACGGGAGTTTTATCAATAAAAATTGGTTTACAAGAGACCTCCACAGGTTTGGATTCCCACTTAGAACAAATATCATCTAATTATTTCAATATTTCTTCCGAGGTCATATCCCTATACGACTCTTGAAGCTCGCGATTGTTTTCGTGATTTATTTTGAAATCCTCAACAAGAAGAGACTCAATTTCACTATCCTCAAGGTTTGACCAATTAGGAATGTCATCTACAATATTAACCCCTATGGATTGTTCATAAAGCTCATTTGGTTCTTTCCCGACATTAGAGATATTAAGGTTAATGGTCATATTACCGAAAGTGAGTTTCATCGAACCATTCCTACAATTAATCAAGGCATTGGTTGTAGATAGAAAAGGTCATCCTAGAATGATCGGGATTTGGTTCTTAGGATTCGTGACGGGTTGAGTCTCGAGGACTGTTGAGTATTGAATACAGTAAAAGAATACAGAGGGGGGGGTGAATGGATTCTTAAACTTTTCTTTGTTCTTGAATCTTTGCAACAAGATATGTGTTGAATGTGTGAAATATGTAAGAACAGATAACAAAGACAAACACAACACAATATCACTTTAATCTAATATTTTATTAGATAAAGATTTTGCTACAATCTGTGAATACAAATGGTAGTATTCTCAGCTTCATTTTTCTTAGTGAGATATTTCTTGTGATGTATCTTGAAAAACTTATCTGATAAGGAAGTGAGGCTGTATCCTTATAGACATGGATACACCTACTTACTACAAATAAGGTAGGTAAAACAAACTACTTTCCAATATGTCTATCTCATTTGAGTAAGAGTCCAAATGGCTACAGATTTGACTTTGCAAAGCCTGTTCAGATCCACTTCTTAAGCTCCTTGTCCCTTTGTCGTATCTCTCCAAGCTTCTTTGTAGGCTTCCCAATGTGCTTTATAGTACATAGTCAAATAAAGCGTCTTGGCTTGTTGCAGGTTTCTGACTTGTACAATTCTTCAGTATTTTGTCTCCAAGAATGTATTCGAGAAGTGGCTAAATGATTGATTCGAGAACTCGAATTGACTTAATCGATAACTCTGAGTTCTCGAATTGTGTTATATTGACATATCGAATCACTTCTCGAATAGCTCTTTTCTCTGGGACTCCTTGAGATATCGAATAGAGCATTTTGACATATCGAATCCCTGAGATGTTGAATAGCTTCTTTAGTCCTTGAGATATCGAATAGATCATTGACTTGTTGACTCTTAGAGAACTCGAATGATGCTTTGACTTGTTGACTCCATGAGTTCTCGAATAGAGTAATAGACATATCAAATCTCTGAGATATCGAACAGTGTATTCAGAGATATCGAATAGTGTCTTCTGAGATATCGAATCTCTGACTTCTCGAATGCTAGACTTCTCGAATAGACAAATGTACTTCTCGAATTGGTACTTAGGCAAATTCTTCTTTTCTTCAAATCCCAACTATGATTATTTGGCAGTCTTTATCTCCTTGCTTGAGGCATGAACCTTTGAACTTCTTTCAAGCATTATTCTTGACTTTATAAGTACAGTAACACAACTAGAATTTGATGCCTATTACAAGTACAGAACAAATAGAAACTCTACAACTAGAGGTTCCCTCAGTTAAGAGGTCATGTAGGTAATGCATAGCATTACACACACTTAGGCTTGTTATTAGATGTACTCAGGCATGCCTCTGTGACTAACAATCTCCCCCAAATTGTGAGTAAGACCCTTAGTCACAATTTCATGTCTGATAACAAGCCTAACATACATAAAGATAAAACTTGACAGTACATGTATGAATTTTGATTAGCAATGTGGATAGAACTACAGGGTGAGTAATCTTACAGCCTATGATGAAGTACTAGCCATTGTCATTTGTTTCCCTTTCCACAGCTTTGGCTTGCAAATCATCATATGCTTTCTGTCTTCTTTCTTTCTCCTTCCTTGTATTCTCATCCATAGCTTTTATTATTTCTGCCATAGCATCCAATTCTTCAAGTAAAATTGAGTCTTTGAAATCTTCAAGTACTGGTTTCAGAATGTTTGCAGGATAGTGGTTGAGTAGATTCATTCTGATGTGGACCTGATCCTCATTTCTCCTCCTATACTTCACCACATAGGGGTTAAACTGAACTCTACACAGTCCCTTTGCCCTTAGCTTTTCTGCTTCAATCTCCAGTCTCTCAATTTCTTTCTCCCTTGCTAGCCATTTCTCAAGACAATCTTTTCTGATTTTCTCCTTATGATCTCTCTTCATCTTCACAAAATCAATTAGCTCCAGCTTCCATACTCTTTCCACTTTATCTTCTGAGCTCAACAATGCAATGATTCTTTCTATGTCATGTAGTTTGCCCCAGTGTTGACATCCTCCTTGTTTGAATTTCTCCTCCCTTCCATCAGTATATTTGATCTCAAGGAAGTTATCAACAATGGCAACATGATAGATTCTTTGAGCTTGTAAGAATTGCAGTTGGTCTTCATCAAAATCTTCATCTAGTGGTTGGAGTTTTAAGCCTGGATAGATTGTCAGAGTCCTTGACTTTGATAGCTTTGGTTTCCTTGCAGCTTGTTTTAATTTGATCCTTTTGACATGGTTGCCTGGCAGTAGCATGTGACCTTTGTTTGTGGACCATTGTAGTATTCCATTAGCATTATGCTTTTTGAAATGTACAGATGGTTTCTTGACTTAAATTTTCTTCTCTTTTTGAGGTGGTAAAACAGTTGCAGAAGCCATGGGATTAGATTTTGGTAGGTCATTACTAATAGCATTCACCCTAGACTTAGAGTCTTGTGTTGTGGTGAGATTACTGCTAGCAATGCCTAAGGCTTGCTGTTTTCCATTCTTCCTCTCAAAGACTTTGCCTTGGTCATCATCCTTCTTATCCTTGCTGTCTTTCTTCTTCTTCTTATCCTCATCCCCCTTATCACTCCTGTGATGACTTCTCCTCCCATCACTCTTGTCTTCATCTTCATCATCCTTATTCCTCCTTGGCTTGGCCATTTCTGGAATTACACCAGTTGTAATGTATGATCTGAGAATGTGCAGTGCCTCTATCTCTTCAGCAGTACTTGTCCCCTTCTTCTTTTGCAGTAGATCAATGATGGCAATAATGAGTCTGTGATTTCGAGAAGTGAGATCATTGGGAATGACCAATTGTTTAATCTCTTCAATTATGGTGCCAGACTGATAGATGATTGTCCATGGCTTCTTAGTTACTTCTGGCAGCCTTGAAGGTTGGCCATTCCTCAAGTCATCATACAGACTCTTATTGTTTTCATTTACATTCCTCTTCTCTATGAGCTCAATCAGTACATCTATCTCTGAATGTTTCAAGGCATGTAGAGTTTTGTAGGTTAGATGCCAGATTCTGGATTTTGCTACCTTCATTACTTCCTTGAGCCATGAGCTATCAACTTTTCTAGGTACCACAGTGAAGTAATCGATCTGATCCTTCAAGCTCCTTAGATACATTTGAGTGTCACCAGCCTGTTCTTTTGAGACTTTCAAAAACTCCAAGAATGCATCATCATGATAGACTTTTGAGTTTGTAATTTCTTGTAGCTTGGCCTCAGTGACCACCTTCACTTCTACAGGCTTGGCACTTTTAGATATGGAGAGTGAAGGTTTATCAGATGGCATACTCCCTGCAATCACTGTGGTTGTGATAGTTTGCTTTTGACCACTGGAAGTAGTGATGTGCACAGTTGGTAGAGTGACAACTGGCAGAGAAGTAGGAGGCTCATCAACTTTGTCTTTTCCTTTGCCAGGCACATGAATTAGAGATTTTGAAGTTCTTTGATGAACACCTTCAATGATTTTGATGCCCTTTACTGGTGGTTTCTCCCACTTTGTATTTGAGTTCCTTAATGTCCTCTTCTCCCCCTTAGGCTTGTTGTCAGGCACAGAGGCTGTAGTATTGACCTTTGGGGTTGAAGATTCTTCAGGGAGAGGGAGATCCATGTGCTTCATCATTGCAGACAACATTGATTGTTGATGCAGAAGAACATCAGCTGTGGTGGTGGCTTGAGTGTTCAACTGCTCAGTTAGAGTTTGTACCTTGTCTGTAAGATGAGCATTGGACTGAGTGAGAGTAGCTACCTCCTTTTCAAGTGCATCTACCTTACTGAATAATGCATTAGATTTGAAGCCAGACAAGGATTGTTCTTTAAGTCTGTGCACTTCAAATCTAGACAGCTCATGCACAGGAACCTCAGTGACCAGCTTGTCTCCATATTGATTTGAAAAGAGTGTCCTAAGCATGGCATTGGCGTCTGAGTCTGGTCAAATAGAATTTGAAATTTGCTTCCTAGACCTGTGACTGTATCTTTAAGTAGAGCTAGACTATTATCCATCTTGGTGCAGGTGGTGTTGCAGTGTCTGAGATCTTTGACCACACTGTCTAGTTGAGGAAATTTGGCATCAAAGGCCCTCTTTATCTCTTCTACTGAAGTGGCTGTCTTGTCACTTACTTTGTTGACTTCAGTTTTGACTCCCTTGCCAAGATTGTGTGCAGCCTTGAGGAAACCCTTGTAGGAATCATTGACAGCTTCATACACTTCACTAGGGGACAGGGATTTTGCATTTGAACCCAGTGAAGTGATGTATTCCTCTCTAAGATATTGAAGTGCTTCACTGAGAGTTACATCATACTTTCCTTGCATCCAGTCATCTACATTGCCATCTCTCTCAGCATCATCAATAATCTTGGCCTTCTGCATCTCCACATCATCCCTATGGCATAGTAGGATGGCTTCATAATCTGGATTTAAGATGTTGGAGGTGACAAGGTTCTGGGCTATTTTGACAAACTCAGGAATCTGATCCACAACATAGCTTTGGAGAGCTTCAATGGACATTTGTGGTGGAACAGATCCTGATCCTGAAGCACTGTCATGTTGCACAGGCTTCAGCCATTGGGACAAAAAGTGAGACCTAGAGCTAGGCAAGCTAGACTCCTCAGTTACAGATGCAACTTTTGTAACCGGATGGAAAGACTCTCCTACTGTTGTCTCCATAGAAGTGGGATGAGTTACAACAGTAGTTGACACAGGCACAGAGTCTCTAGTTAAAACTAGTGAATCCTCTGTGTTTGTGATGGTGTCATTAGGAGATGCCTCAGCATGCATTCCCTGACCATCTAAATGTGGTACCTGGGTGGTGAGCAAGGTGTCATGCACCAAGTCACTTGAATCCATTGGCTCATCAAGAGAAAAGAATTCTTGATGACCAATGCCTTGCTCCTCAATTTCTTGAGTTGCAGGCTCCAAAGAAATATGAGTGATAGATTCTGGAAGAGAAGTGTGTTGTAGATTAGATTTTGGCAACTCCCCCTGAGAGATAGAGGGAGTTTCAATTGTGATGTGCTCTCCACTCAGTGTTGTGCCAGCCTTATCACTCCCATGTGCTGACTCTGTACAAGTAGGTGCATTGGGGAGGATGCTTGATTCTATAGATGCACCCTGTTGAGAGGATACATTTAGTGAGCTGTTTGCCCCTGATTTTACAACTTCAGCCATTTGGGTGACTGAAGAGGTGGTTTTAGACTTCTTCTTCTTCTTCTTCTTTGGCCTTAGTAAGGGTGACTAAGGTTCCTCACTTTCTATGCCTAATTTTACAGCCAAGGCTGCTTCAGTTAAGATTTTTAGAGGTTCAGAAGCAACCTGTTTTCTCTTCTTTTTACTAACATCACCCTTTTGAGAGGATGATGCAGTTGTCTCTGTGTTTGGTAAAGTGTTTGGCTGTGAGGGTTGGTTAGCAGGCCCTGGGTTAGCATTTTGCTCTACTTGCTTGGGCCTAGCTAACTCAGATTTTGAGGCACATATTGGCATGTTGTGGGGGTAAGTCCTAAATAAACTCTCCATAAGGGAAGTTATTTTGAGCCTTACATCCACATCATTCCTAGTCTCCAAGCTACCAAAAATGAGTTTGGTCATGGATTTCGGATAGCCTATTCTATTTTTGTCTAACCCAGGAAATTCAATCAATTTAGCACCTATGAAATTAAGTACAGATTGAATAAAGCGAGGGAAGAAAATTTCATTACCTCTCTTGGCTGAGTTCTACCAAGTCTCCTATACAATTCTTGTATTATGATGAAACCAACATCAATCTTTGTCCCATATGCTAGAGCATATCCTATTTGTTGAACAGGTGTGCTGATTTGATCAAAGCTGGACTTCCTTGCTGTGAAGACTTGAAGAAGAGTGGCAAAGACATAGCTCCATTCTTTCCTCAAGTACTTCCTATTCAAATTTCCAAGCTTGATTCTATCTGAGTAGTTGATAAAATCAAAGAAATCTTCCAATTCCTGATCAGTTGCTTGACTGTCATACACTCCTTGTTGCAACCCCAGTGCTTGATTCATGTCTTCAGTAGTGATGGTGATTTCCTTATCCTGAATCTTGCAATAGATTACGTATGAAGTTATTGCATTCTCTAGGGCCACGACCTCCACAGTAGCAGTTCTTCAAAACTGTTCTAGTAAATCTAGATACAGAGGTGTGTTGGCTGAGAGTGCATCCTTGATGTATGATTCAGCCATCCATCGAACGAAGCACTTAAAGTTTGCATTGGGTGCTTCAACATCGTTGGTTATTGCTATGAAATTGGTGTGGGTAGGAATTGTGAGTTGGTTATTTGCCATTGTTACACAGAGAGATGAGAAGAGAATGAAGGTTGAAGAAGAAATTTAGCTTTTAACGTTAGGGTTTACAGAGGTTTTGGAACTTTAGCTGCCTGAGAAATCGAATGAAATGATTTGAACAGTTGTGGAATTGTATATATGTGAGTGACTTGAGTTGTCGATTAGATATAAGTTTTGTATCGACAAGTCAATCATTCGAGAAGTATAAAACAACTATTCGATAAGTCAAGAAAGGCTTAGTCGATATCTCAAGCAGTTTGAAACTCACAACTGGCAGTTATTTAACTCAGAAAATAATTCTAAGCTAAATACAAATTATACAATATGTTTTTACGAGTGAAATGAAATTTTGAATATAAATCCAAAAAGCGATTAAGTGTCAGCGAGAAATCAGCCTTTTCAAATGATTCGATAACTCAAATACAGTATTTGAGAACTCCATCATTAGAGAACTAAAATACTCTATTCGAGAACTCAAAGTGTGCTATTCGATTTCTCAAAAAGACACTATTCGAGAACTCAGGAGGGTTCTTGATAGGCCTATTCGAGAACTCGAGCCATGACAAAACAATGAACCATTCGAGAAGTCTGACTTATCGAACTATACTTTTCACTCATAAAATTTAATTTTCACTATCTTTTAAAATTTACCAGAAATATTCACTGAAGAATATTTTACTAAATTAAATAGTGATTCTCTCAAAATTTCACAGAAATTTCAAGCTAAAGATGCATGATTTTCAACATATGCAGCATTGTGGAATATTTATAAATCATAATCCAGCCAATACTTACTTTAAAAATATTGAGCATTTGATAAAGTAAGTATTTACTGCTGCAACAATCTAGTTGATATATTCACTCAGCCAGAATTTGAAGAATTCAGCATTCCAATCTCACTAACCAACCTTGTGAAGGTGGCTTCATCCAATGGCTTAGTGAATATGTCAGCTAGTTGTTTCTCTGTGGGAACATAATGTAACTCAATGGTTCCATTAGTTGCATGCTCCCTTATGAAGTGATATCTGATGTCAATGTGCTTTGTCCTAGAATGATTGACAGGATTGGAAACTATAGAGATTGCACTTGTGTTGTCACACATGATTGGAATTCTTTCCAACACAAGTCCATAATCTCTAAGTTGGTTTCTGATCCAATCACTTGAGCACAGCAACTTCCAGCAGCTATGTACTCAGCTTCAGCTGTGGAAGTTGACACAGATTGTTGTTTCTTGCTGTACCAAGAGACTAACCTTTGTCCAAGAAACTGGCAGCTACCTGAGGTGCTTTTCCTATCCACTCTGCATCCAGCATAATCAGCATCAGAATAACCAACCAGATTGAACCCTATGTCCTTAGGATACCATAACCCCAAGTTTGGTGTGCCCTTCAGATATCTGAAAATCCTCTTTATTGCTATCATATGTGATTCCTTTGGATTTGATTGAAACCTTGCACACAAGCATGTTGCAAACATGATGTCTGGCCTACTAGTAGTAAGGTAGAGTAGAGAACCAACCATGCCTCTGTAGATTGAGATATCTACCTTCTTGCCCTTACCATCTTCATCTAACTTGGTAGCAGTGGCCATGGGTGTCTTTGTAGGTGAGCATTCTTCTAAGTCAAATTTCTTCAATAGATCCTTGATGTATTTGGTTTGACTTATAAAAATGCCATCCTTCCTTTGACTCACTTGCAGCCCAAGAAAGAATGTTAATTCTCCCATCATACTCATCTCATATCTGCTCTGCACGAGCTTATAGAATTTCTCACACAGCTTCTCATTTGTAGAGCCAAATATGATATCATCCACATAGATTTGAACTAAGATAATATCATCACCATGTTTCTTGTAAAACAGTGTCTTGTCTAGTGTGCCTCTAGTGAATTGATTCTCAAGTAGAAATTGTGACAATGTGTCATACCATGCCCTAGGAGCTTGCTTAAGTCCATACAATGCTTTAAGCAATCTGTAGACAAAGTGAGGGAGTTGTGGATCCTCAAAGCCAGGTGGCTATTGCACATATACTTCTTCTTCCAACTCCCCATTCAGAAATGCACTCTTGACATCCATTTGATAGACCTTGAAATTAGAATGTGCCAAGAAAATTCTGATGGCCTCTAGTCTGGCAACAGGGGCAAAAGTCTCATCATAGTCAATGCCTTCCCGTTGAGAGTATCCTTTTGCAACCAACCTTGCTTTGCTTCTTATGACTACACCATTTTCATCCATCTTATTCCTTAGAACCCATTTTGTTCCAACAATGGTTCTATCCTTTGGTGCAGGCACAAGTTCCCATACTTTGCTTCTTTCAAATTGGTTTAGCTCCTCTTGCATAGCAATTATCCAATCAGGATCAAACAATGCATCTTCAAGTTTCTTAGGCTCAACTTGGGATAGAAAGCAACCATAGAGACATTCATTTAGAGTTGCTCTCCTTGTCCTTACTCCTATATTTGGATCTCCAATTATCTGATCTGCAGTATGAGATCTATCCCATTTCCTTGTATGTTCAGATTGATTTCTCAGCCTTGATGTTGCTTCATCATCCAGATCATGATCATTTACATTTCCTCCCCCTGTGAAGTTTCCACTAATCACAGGTGTGTCTTGGATGCTTGTTTCTTCATTGTTGGTTGACACAGGTTCTTCATTCACTTGAGTTTGTTGGATTGTGGACTCAAATTCAATTTCAACCTCCTCATCAGAATCATCTAGATTGTCAAACTTCAAAAGATCTTTATCTTCATCATTGGCTTCTAATCCAGGTAGTTTGCTGTCATCAAATGTCACATATGTGCTTTCCATAACTTTCTTTTGAGTGATGACATAAACTTTGTATGCAATTCTTTCCATAGAGTAGCCAAGAAAAATTCCTTCAAATGCTTTTGCATCAAACTTTCCAACATATTCTGAGTTGTCTTTTAACACAAAGCATTTGCTTCCAAAAGTATGAACATACTTTAGAGTGGGCTTCTTTCCAGTCATCAAGTTGTAAGGTGTCTTTCCAGTGTTTTTGTTGATGAGGGTTCTGTTTTGGATATAGCATGCAGTGCTCACAGCCTTAGCCCAAAAACATGTAGGCATCTTTGCATCAAGTAACATTGTTCTAGCAGCCTCAATCAGAGTTCTATTCTTTCTTTCAACAACTCCATTTTGTTGTGGAGTCCTTGGAGCTGAGAATTGTTGATAAATACCATTTTCTTTGCAGAATGCTTCAAGCATGGCATTTCTGAACTCTGTTCCATTATCACTTCTTAATGCAATCACACTTGCATTGTTGGCCTTTGCTTCCTTGTCAATTTTCTTTATATGCTCAATGATTACTTGGGGAGCCTCATCCTTTGATGCCAGAAATTCTACCCATGTATACCTTGTGAAATCATCAACCATCACCAGAGCATACTTTTTCCTTCCTAGTGACATAATATTGACAGGCCCAAACAAGTCCATATGAATTAGTTGTAGGGGCTTGGTTATTGATGTCACTGTCTTTGACTTGTGGCTTGATCTTTTCATTTTTTCCTTTTGACAAGCCTCACACACTCCTTCTTGACAGAATTCAAGTGTGGGCATGCCTCTTACTAACTCTCTTTTGACTAGAGAATTAATGCCTTTGAAGTTCAACTGTGATAGCTTCTTATGCCACTGCCAACTATCTTCATTTGATGCTTTTGAGTAAAAGCAACAGATTTTGTCCTTGTTTGTAGAGTTCATATTGGCTACAAACAGGCTTCCTTTCCTTACTCCAGATAGAGAAAAGTCACCAGTCTTTTTGTGGGTGATCAAACATTCATCTTTGTCAAAATTCACTTTAAAGCCTCTGTCAGTAAATTGACCAACACTCAGTAGATTGTGCTTGAGTCCCTTGACCAGTGCTACATTTTCAATGATGACATTTCCAATTTCCAACTTGCCATATCCCAGTGTGTTGCCAATGCTGTCATCTCCAAAAGCAACCATTGGGCCAGCCTTCTCCTCATACTGTGATAGCAGGGCCATATCACCAGTCATATGGTCTGAGCATCCACTGTCCAAAATCCACATGACCTTTCTTTCACTTTCTTTGCCCTGCAAACATAAAGGTATTACTTCTCCTTTGGTACCCAAACAAGTTTGGGTCCATGTGGCTTAGCAACAGTTTTATCATAAATAGCATGCTTATCAATTTTCTTGATGTTAGTCTTCTTGTCA
The DNA here is from genome assembly GCA_036435485.1 of Saposhnikovia divaricata. Lineage (NCBI taxonomy): Eukaryota > Viridiplantae > Streptophyta > Magnoliopsida > Apiales > Apiaceae > Saposhnikovia > Saposhnikovia divaricata. Next base: position 69,010,512 of record CM071598.1, read on the forward strand.
CTGTTAGAAGTCTTAGAATCAGGGTTCTTAGACTTAGGTGACAGAGGCACCTTCCTAACTTTAGGAGGACTTGAAGACTTTGTTCTTGTGTAGTGTGTGTAAACATTGTGATTGATGCAACCTTCCATGAATTGTCTTCTCAAATTAAAGCAACTAGTCATTACATTCATGTTACATGGCATACAATCAAATTTATCACAGAAAGGAGAGTCTCTATGTCTTAAAGGCACAGAGCAATCATAGAATGGTTTAGCAACACTACCAGATGGTTTCTTGCATGCATGAGTTAAATGATTAGTGCTAAAACAATTTTGACAAACTTTCCTAGGGGCATTTGGCACATAAGCATAATTGTTGTCCTTGTTAATCCCTAATTTTCCATTCCTGTTTTGTTTCTTTTTAACCACTTTCTTCTCAAACTCATTATTCCCAGCTGAAACAAACTTCACAAATTTCTCAAGTCTAGGTCTACCTCCTACTGACTCCTTGGCTTTGGTTTTGACATTCTCACTCTTAGAGGATGCTTGTTGTTCATTTGATTGTGCCTTATCTTCATCATCCAACATTTGCTTAATGAGTAAGGCATCCTCATCAATCTCAAGTGTTGGTGTTTTAAATATTGGGGTCTCAGCCTTTTTCAAAACTTGAGGCACTTCCTCTTGAACAACAATGTCATCTTCAATGACTGCATAGCCTTTCCTCTGCTTGAGAGTGTCATAATCAAGTCCAATAGCAGCCTTAGGTCTAGCTAGATTTTTCTCATGGTAGGACTGCAATAGACTAGAGGAATTCTTGAATGTTTTCAATTTAAATTCATTTTTAGCTAGTTCATCCCTAAGAGCCTTCTCAACTTGACTAGCACATAGAACCTTATTCTTTAGATATTCGATTTCTTGTTTAAGGTTTTCTATTTGCATAGCAGTTAGTTCTAGTTCCTCATTTCTTTTGTTTAACAGTTCATTCCTAGTAGACAGTTTAGCAATCTCTTCATTAGCAGCAGTCATACTAGTATGAATATTAAACATCTCAACAGATAGTTGTTCAACCATAGATTTTTATTCAGAAACAGACATGTCTATAGTAGTGAGGGATGGTACCTGAGAGTCTGATTCAGATGGTTCTTCCTTGGAGTTGGCCATCAAGGCATAGTTGCAGAATTCTTGTTCTTCTCCATCACTATCAGAATCATCCCAACACTTCCCTTCAGCTATGTAGGCCTTACCTGGTGCATACTTCTTTAGCAGAGCCTCATACTTAGCTTCAAGCTCAAGAAACTCATTATCCTTCTTCTTAGGCTTCTTGCATTCACTGGCAAAATGCCCTAGGTCATTGCATCTATAACATCTCACAGATGACCTATCCACATAGCTGGTTTTGAATTTGTTTTTGTTTGCTTTCACAGGTGCCTTGCTCTTGTTGAATGAATGATTTTGAGATCTAGACTTGAAGGGCTGATTCCTCTTAAATCTGATGTTTGGGAATTTTCTAGCCATAAAAGCATATGAAGTGTTTTCCATGGCATCCAACTCTTCAAGAGTATAGAACTCATCTTCTTCCTTTTCATCAACAGGTTCAGTCACTTGTTCTTCAGTCTCTTCATCATCTACTATCTCTTCTATTCTCAGTTGACTTGTAGATGCTTCCAGGTCTTGAACAGATTTGTTGACAATCAAGGCACAGGATGTGTTTATCATTCTGCCTTGGTTGGCTTGGATAGCCCTCTTCCGAAGCAACTCAAGCTCATGAGTTTTTAAAACCCCATAGAGCACATCATATGTGACTTTGTTCAAATCTCTTTCTCTTAGAGATATGACCCTTTGCTCTAGATGGTTTGGTGCAGATAGTAGAAACTTCATGTTTAATTCCTTAGTGCTGTAAGCCTTCCCATTCATTTGAAGCTCAGTCACCAGCTTGTGAAATCTCTCAAACATATCAGTAATACTTTCTTTGGACTGTGCCATGAAAGCTTCATACTGTGTGACCAGTATCTGTTTCCTATTTTCTCTTACCTCCTCTGTCCCATCACATAACACCTCGATGTAGTTCCACATGTCCTTGGCTGATGTGCATGATGCTATGTTGGCAAACATCGACATATCCATGGAGTCTATGATCAGTAACATGAGATGACTGTCTAGGGCAACCTTTTCCTTCTCTGAGACAGTCCATTTGGATGGCTCTTTTGCAACATATGATCTAGGAATGACTATTGTGCCCACTGTGGATTCAGCAATTTCTTGTTGTGGTACAAATGGACCATTCTTGAGGATGTCAGGGTAGAGAGGATTGGCAGCTTTGATGAACAACAGCATTTTTATTTTCCAGAGGTTGTAATTCTCTTTCTCGAACTTAGGGACCTTCACCGTACCTGTAGTCTTTGGTGTATTCGAACTCATGATCGTTTTTCGTTTAGATTAAACATCCTGCTCTGATACCACTTGTTGAGTATTGAATACAGTAAAAGAATACAGAGGGGGGGTGAATGGATTCTTAAACTTTTCTTTGTTCTTGAATCTTTGCAACAAGATATGTGTTGAATATAATATGTAAGAACAGATAACAAAGACAAACACAACACAATATCACTTTAATCTAATATTTTATTAGATAAAGATTTTGCTACAATCTGTGAATACAAACGGTAGTATTCTCAGCTTCGTTTTTCTTAGTGAGATATTTCTTGTGATGTATCTTGAAAAACTTATCTGCTAAGGAAGTGAGGCTGTATCCTTATAGACATGGATACACCTACTTACTACAAATACGGTAGGTAAAACAAACTACTTTCCAATATGTCTATCTCATTTGAGTAAGAGTCCAAACGGCTACAGATTTGACTTTGCAAAGCCTGTTCAGATCCACTTCTTTAGCTCCTTATCCCTTTGTCGTATCTCTCCAAGCTTCTTTGTAGGCTTTCCAATGTGCTTTATAGTACATAGTCAAATAAAGCGTCTTGGCTTGTTGCAGGTTTCTGACTTGTACAATTCTTTAGTATTTTGTCTCCAAGAATGTATTCGAGAAGTGGCTAAGTGATTGATTCGAGAACTCGAATTGACTTAATCGATAACTCTGAGTTCTCGAATAGTGTTATATTGACATATCGAATCACTTCTCGAATAGCTCTTTTCTCTGGGACTCCTTGAGATATCGAATAGAGCATTTTGACATATCGAATCCCTGAGATGTCGAATAGCTTCTTTAGTCCTTGAGATATCGAATAGATCTTTGACTTGTTGACTCTTAGAGAACTCGAATGATGCTTTGACTTGTTGACTCCATGAGTTCTCGAATAGAGTAATAGACATATCGAATATCTGAGATATCGAATAGACATATCGAATCTCTGAGATATCAAATCTCTGAGTATTCAGAGATATCGAATAGTGTCTTCTGAGATATCGAATCTCTGACTTCTCGAATGCTAGACTTCTCGAATAGACAAATGTACTTCTCGAATTGGTACTTAGGCAAATTCTTCTTTTCTTCAAATCCCAACTATGATTATTTGGCAGTCTTTATCTCCTTGCTTGAGGCATGAACCTTGGAACTTCTTTCAAGATTATTCTTGACTTTATAAGTACAGTAACACAACTAGAATTTGATGCCTATTACAAGTACAGAACAAATAGAAACTCTATAACTAGAGGTTCCCTCAGTTAAGAGGTCATGTAGGTAATGCATAGCATTACACACACTTAGGGTTGTTATTAGATGTACTCAGGCATGCCTCTGTGACTAACAAGGACAACAAAATCAAAAGGAAAGATGAATTCACCGACCTTAATTAAGACATCTTCAATTATTCCCTTAGGCTTTTTGACAGAACGATCGTCTAGTTGAATTGTCATGTTCCTTTGTTTAAGGTCGCCTAAATCTAGGGCTTGATAGACCGAAAAAGGAAGAAGATTCACACTAGCACCTAAGTCAAGTAACGCCTTGTCCACGAAAGTATTGCCTATGACACATGAAATTGTAGGACAACCGGGGTCCTTATATTTCACGGGAATCTAATTTGAAAGAATTGAACTAACATGAGATGTCAAAAAGGCTTTCTTGGGAACGTGTGTGGAATGTTTGTGAGAACATAAATCTTTTAGATACTTGGCATAAGAAGGGACTTGTTGAATGACATCTAAAAGAGGAATGTTTATCTTGACTTGTTTGAAAACTTCCAAAATTTTGTCCATCTGAGCCGATTGTTTATTCAAAATGAGTCTTTGAGGATATGGAGCTTTTGGTTTAAAGACTCGTTTGATAGGTTCTTCGGGAATAGATTTTTGAGGTGATTTACTAAGAGACGAAGGTTCATTCGGTGAAATTGGTGAATGAGAAGATTTTGATGACTCGGGAATAGATTTGGAAGATGAAGGTTCAAGAGTTAAAGGTGTGAGATTAGATGACTTAAAAGGCTCAGGATTTGGAATATGGTTTGAAGGATCGAGTTTAGGATTGAATTCAACATTTGACTCGTCTTTTTCGTCTTCGGAAGACTCGATTCCTACTTGATTATCGACTTGTTTTCCCGACCTTAAAAAAATTACAGCATTCATATTTTCATGAAGTCTTTGGCTTATAGGGAATTTAGGGTTGACCCCCGGTTGACTTGGAAATTTATTCTTTTCTCGCTCACACATGGCGTTGGCTAATTGACTCACTTGAACCTCTAACTTAGATATGGCTTGAGTACTAGCATTTAAAAGTTGAATATCTTGAGTCATAGTTTGCGTGAAGGTTTGTTGAGATTGAGCCAAATTAGTCGTTGATTTTAGAAGTGCATCAAGAGTCTTTTCTAAAGAAGTTAGTCTCTTATCCAACTCATGAAAGCTGGGTGGGTGGGCGGGTGCTTGATTTGAATAAGAAGGTTGAGTCGGATAAGGACCAAGATTTTGAGTAGGGTTTGGAAAGGGACCTTGATTTAGAGTCGAGTAATAATTTTGATTGGGTTTTTGGAAAGAAAGAGCATTTTGAAAAGGAGGTTGAAAAGAAGGTGGATTTTGGTAATTTTGGCTTTGGTTCCACGAGAAATTTGGGTGATTCCTCCACCCGGGATTGTAAGTAGGAGCAAACGGGTTGTCCCTAGTGGGTGGTTGAGACACCACATTAAATTGATCAAAAGCGGGATAGTCCGAAAAACCTTAATTAAAATTAGGGCACATAGACACATTTGAGTGGGCCTTACTAGTTTCTAGGGCTTCGAGTCTTCTAGTTAGAGTGGCTAATTTGGCATCGGTTGCAATCGAACTCCCAATCGAATGCAAACCCTTAGATGAATTAGAAGACTCATTAGACTTGTTAGGTTCCCTAGTAGATTCCCACAACATGGTCTTCTCGGCTAATTCTTCGAAAAATGTCCAACCCTCGTCCTCATCTTTCTCCATGAATTTTCCTTGGCACATAGATTCCAACAACGCGGTTGTTGGTCCATCTAAAGCCTCATAAACGATCTTACAAAGCCTCCATTTTTCTATTCCGTGGTGGGGGCATTGTGATACAAGATTTTTAAAACGATCAAAATATTTCCAAAAAGACTCGTTTTCCTTTTGATGAAATTGATTTATTTCGTTTGTAATTCTCGTAGTCTTATGGTTTGGAAAATATTTTTTTAGAAAAATAACCACAAATCCCTCCCACGTGGAAATAGAATTAACGGGTAGACTATACAACCATTTTTTTGCATTTTCTTTTAAAGCGAAGTTGATAAGTCTTAGCCTAATGGAGTCCTCGGAAAGATGTTGGAGTTTTTTCAATGCGCAAACCTCCTCAAATTCATGAAGAAAGAGATATGGGTCCTCACCCTCGCTCCCGTTAAATTTAGGTAACATACTGATGTGGTGAGCTTTAATTTCGAAATTATTACCATTAACGGGAGGAAGGGTTATACACGAAGGTTGGGCGGAACGAGGAGGATAGCAACGGTCCCTAAGAGACATGACCATGTTTACTATGGGTTCGGAATAATCTTAAGACTCGGAATTAGACGATGAAAAAATCTCAAATGATCTCACTAGTCTAGAAGAATTATCCCTAATCCACGTAGTTCGCATAAACCACAAAAGGAAACACGTAGCAAGTAAGTGCAAAAAATTAAACAAACAAAAAAGAAAGGGTGTAAAATTAAAAGAAAAATTCTAAACCTAGGGTTCCCTAATAAAATAACTAGGCCTTGCTCCTAACCGTAAGGACCACCAAAAACTCGGTAAGTCAGAATTTATTCGGACCGATTTGGCTAGATAGGTGCAAGCATTTCCAAGAGGCTAAACACCAGTCTAGACACCAAATCTTAATTGGCCAGGTAAGCTCTCGCTTGCCTAGACACCAAAGAGTCGGAATAATTAATGATTACTTCGTTTCTTAGGTATCTTCCTAATTGAGCGCGAATTTCCTAGGGGCCAAGTCTAATTAATTTTATTAAAGGCTAGGGTATGCAAAAATGAAGAATTAATGGTTTTTGGGCTAAGGAAAGAGTGATGAAATCCCTTCCCTTATCTTGTAGTGGTTATGCCCTTAAAGTTTATTTACAAAATGATGCAACAAACAAGGATATATACAAAAATTATAAACAACTATGGATGCTTACTCTACTTGTTCTAATCTAAAGAAAGAAAGAAATTTAACGTACCTTAGGGTCCTCCAGCGATCACCACAATTATAGGTACGAAAAATTTAAAAACAAAAAATAAAATCTAGCATGATGTGCACCTATGTGATGAATGCATGATGCAACAATTATGTATTGACAACTAATTTTTTTTGGATTTTTGATTTTTCAAATTTTTTTTGTGTTTTTTTTTTGATTTTTTTGATTTTTTTGTATTTTTCTAAAAATAAAAAGGGCGAAAAGAGTGAGATACGGTTACCGAAGCTTGCTTTCCATAAATTCCAATTTTTCCACGCTTCTTGAGAAAAGTTCCGAAATCTCAAACTTTCCTAAAAAGAACAAAATAAAAATTAGACAAGAAATAAAACTAACTCGATAAATTAAAAATTAAGGCGCAAAAAATAATTAGTCCCCGGCAGTGGCGCCAAAAACTTGTTGTGCATAAAATAATAATGTGAGATTCGTTCCGCAGAGACTAATATTTTCGCATTTCCTTAATTTTTAATTTGATCGAACTAGAACAATTTAATTTTTGAGAGTTTGGATTTTTTTACACTATTTAATTATTAAAAGAAATTCAAACTTATTTAAAAGAAAATTAAATGCATTCTAATTTTAAACTAAATAATAAGAAGAATAAAAGCTAAATTAAAACAATTTTTATTTTTTAAACATTTTTTTTTATTTTAAAGATATAACTAGAAACTATTTACAACAATTTTTTAAAAAAAATGGACATGAAGTATTTGTAACTTGAACTAACCAGAATTCACAAAGATCGAAACAAACCACTGTGTTACAATCATGAAACTTACGAAAATAACTAGCAACTAAATGAACAGAAATCCATAAATTCAACAACTCACCACTCAACACTACAAAACCAAAACTCAAGCACAACTTAATCGATAAAAATTTAATAAACCAAAACTCAACATTCAGAAATTCAGTAACTCAACAAGCGAAACCAGGAATCTACAGACTTACAGTGAACTCAGTACTCACAACCACAAGAAAACATGAACACTACGACACAACTCAATAGCGGGGAACATAAAACAAGAAATGAAAACAGGGTTCAAACGGAAAGAAAAAAAACAGCGAGAGGGTTGCGAACCTAGCAATTCAACTCGACCAAACGACTTAACAACTAGGAAAAAAAATCGCAACAACTAGTACTACATAGCTCGAAGAAAAAAAGCAAACCAGAATCACAGATCTCAGTGAAACAGTAACTCAGCCACAATTAGAAACGCAGAAATCGACTCAGCAAAACAGTCGGCGATAAACGGAACTTAGCAACTTGAACTCAGTTTATTGACAAAGCAAATTCGCACAAAACATAATGGCAACTCATACAAAATAGAGATGGAAATAAAGGAGGGAGAGGGGGAATAAGGAGAAGGAGAGGAATGAAGGAGGGAGAGATTCGTGTAGAGAGAAATCGGAGGAGAGTTGCAGAGGATTGGTCGTGTGTATATCGAAGGTGGAGAAGCACAGGGGTCTGTATGTGGCTGTGGTGTTTGAAGAACAGGGCAGGGGGGTGGGTTAGATGTAGAGAACAAAGAAAAAACACAATGAGCTGGTAAAAGGAAGAACTGACGGATTTACTTGTCTACCACCATGTTAGATCTCCCCGGCCAACGGTTGGGCCAATGGGATGGACCGGCGCTACTCGGCCTCTTACACGACTCCTAGTTCCAATAACATCCATAACTCTGAAACGTAAAGATCTTCCCCCCTTTCCCCAAGTTTAATACTTGTTGATAAGACTCCACAAAGTAGTCGTATCTAGTTGGAAAGGAAGATTCACCAATATTTCCCAAGCTGCTGCTTGTTAATGGATATCAACTTGTTCCAACACTCTTACCCCTCGAATGATGAGTGGGTACACACCAAGTCGCGAGTGAAAAGAATAGTTTCAAAGAATTTATGACCGGGAAGTCAACAAGATAAATAACATTTCTCAAGTAAGGTTCCCTTATAATCTGAGAGATAGAATTGAACGAAGAATAGAGTTTCCGAGAACCTTCCTTGATAAGATAATATTGATAATAAGACTCAGAGATAATCTTTTTAATATTCGAGGGTCGAAGATGATATTCGAATGAAGTAAATCATTTTTAAACGAGTCAGAAGAATTAAATAAATATCCCAAAGAATATTTATTAAGTCAAAATATTGTAGGAATAATCCTAATATAAAATATTACTCAGAATAATTCTCAAATAAATATTCACAAATGCTATTCATTAAATAATTAATGAATATTTAAATAAATAGTACTTATCATACCAATAAAACTCGAATGATCATTCATAATAATATTCACTGAATAAATAGTGAATACTCAGATTAATAATACTCATTGAAGAAGTAATTATCAAATGAATGTTCGAAATAATATTCATTGAATAAATAATGAATATTCGAATTAATAATACTGATTGAAGGAATAATTACCAAATGGATATTCGAAACAATATTCACTGGACAATAGAGAATCTTTAAATTAATAACAATATTTATTGAAGAAATAATTATCAAATAGATATTCGAGGTAATATTCATTGAATAAATAATGAATATTCACTTAATAATACTTATCGAAGAAATAACCATCAAATGAATATTCGAAATAATATTCATTGAATAAATAATGAATATTCGAATTAATAATACTGATTGAAGGAACAATTACCAAATGAATATTCGAAACAATCTTCAATAATTGGATCGACTTTAAACGGATATTGAAGATAATATTCATTGACCAAAGCAAGCTCAAGTGAATATTTAAAATAATATTTATTGAATAATTTAAGCTCGAATGAATATTCAAAATAATATTCATGAATAATCCCAAAGGAATATACAAATAATATTCATCAGATTAATAATGGAAAATATTTACTCAAATATTTTCCCCTGAAAATAATCTCAATATATCAAGAAATACCGACTCCCAGTCTATACTCAAAGAATGAGTTTCAGATGCCCTTCACTTAAGGGCCTTAGGAATATTCGGCTTATAACCGATACGTTATCAATCCAGCTCAAAAGCCAACAATAATTCAAGGAACAAGTATCACAATATATATCTTGAATATAGGCATGCATGCTATGGCATATGTATCAGAATACAACAGATATATATATTGTCACAACAACAGTTCCCAAGTATTGGAAACTTGCCTGGAATCCTGTAGGGGTAGTGTGCCTCGGTCAATCCGGTGATCTATCAATAGTCACAATATCCGAGGTTATTCACTTAATATTTTGAAAGGCTAAGTATAAACTTACTTAAGTCGAAACACGTTTTTAAATTATTTCGTTATACACCCTTTAGTGTAACTCTTTTTATCGCCGACACGATCCGACACTTGTTCGTTATTACGACATGTTATTATACTTACACTTGGTATATACTCAAGCCTTATAAGTTCTAAGGTCGGTCGTTTAGGAACCAAGATTATACCTCGAGTTTTATCACCCGTTTTCTAAGTGCTTGACCAAAGTTATAATCTTTTATTTCGTGTTTACAATGAGAATTAGCATGTATGACTGGTCAAGCTGTAAACAGAGACAATGTATTTACCATCAGCACTAGATATTACTATCACCTTGTAATCGTTGTCGTAGTATCCAAGCTCACACCAACCTTCCTTCTAATAAGCCCATGGTCGTTGATTTTAAGTTCCGGAAGCTTTTTAACTTTTCTACAAATTGGGTTCCATGGATATATATTATCTCCAACAAAATAAGTGATCAGAGATGATATTAATTATCAGAAAAACGTAACAACCCGTCGTAGATCCCGTGAATCCTCAGTATACATCTATCACCAATGTTAATATCTTTCTCGAATGATTCGGGACTATAGTACGGTCTAGAATTTTTATAGGTACCATCAATCAGTGGCTAAATATTGGGCATGATTCGGAATCTTGATGTAGTACCCTTTCTGTAATGGTGGATGTTTTTTGATAGGTAAGATGAGCTTTAGCGAAGGAAGAACTGTTTAGGATGCCATGATTTGCAAACAGAAGTGCATCGTACGAGACACTTAACTTCTAGTCTGCAAAATACAACTACCAATATATCTGATGGTAACAAGACATATTCTTAGTGGCCATCTGATGTTTTCTCTGGTGGTTCTTTTTTTTCTCTAGTATTTAATTATCAAGATTCGCCACTGAATAAACAATATTAAAGGGGATCAATTTCGATTACGAACTTTCGATTACGGTTTTGAACCACTTTTAGTAATTTGATCGTATCTCCTAAACCGTAAGTCCAAATGCTTAGATTTTTGCGTCAAAACGATCTATGACTCGAGATCTACAAGGGTATCTCATATACTTATCAAGTCCAGAAAATTATACCAACTGTTAAGCTCAATTTTTAAGGGTTATCGAAATTTGGGCATTACGACGGCTATAAATCGGACATTTCCAAATTTATTTCAATACAACCAAGCCACACCGGGCATACCATCAATATTACACACATAATACTCATCTTTAACAGTCCAAGAACATATCTCATATCCATCATTTGAATCATGGTTTTATAACTACTAAAACTACTACATAATCTCATAAACATGCTTGTACTAACATCATCAACATATATCATCTAAAACCACCAAAACTTAAATTCAAAGCTAGGGTTCAAGAGATGATTACCTTCCTTGGAGTGTGGGTAAGCATTAATAAACCTTGGGTAGTCCTTACCACTCCTTAACAACCTTAAACTAACAAGAATCAACAAGAATATAATTAGAGGTTTTCGGATCTGCTCAAACCCAGTTGAAAGATCATGAAAAACGAAGGCCTTACCAAGGTTTTCTGGACGAGGCTTCTATAGGAGAGTTGTAGAGAATCTCACTAGCTTTCCAACAAGCTAAAGAACACCAAATTGTATTGAGTAATGAAGGAGATATGGCCGTTTGAAATTCATCACAGAAACTGACAAGGATTCTGGGCAGCTCGGTTATCCATCTTGGGGGGGGGGGGTTTTGACTAGGCTACACTCATTAGAATGCCATGAAGTTTTGAGCGAATATTTCCCATGGAGTAGAGAGGCTTGGGTTAAAATTTGGTGATTTTATCATGGATAGAAATGGAGATATGAATTTTCTTCTTTGAGGTGTTCTTGATAGGTAGTTTGAGAAAATGATAGAGAATGGAGTCTCTTGCTTGGTTGCTTTGGATAAGAATGCATAAAGTGATGTTGTTTAGATAATATCTCATCTAAGGCTACTTTAATAAAGTGATGATGCAAGGGATGATGTTTTTGGACGAGCATGTGTTGATGTTTAAGTGGTAGAATGATAAAGAGAGGATAAGTACTAGTTGATTTCTAAGTGTGCTAGTTACTTGAGTAACTACTTGGTTGCTTGATAATATCTACTAGCACATGCATGCATCTTGCTCTCTGCTTGCTCTTTTGTCCGGTTATTGCTCAATTCATTGACCGTTCGTAGGAATAACTCATTCGTTTCTAGATAGGGTTTTACCGAAAACATTCTTAATATTTATACTATCATTCTCCATCTTTCTTAATACTTCTCGCATTTAAATTCCTTAAATCCTATTAATAAATCCTTAAGTCTTTCGAAGTCCAGGGAAATCTTGGGGAAAATAAAAGTGCTAATTTTCTGAATCCGATATCGTTTACATACACTTATTTTCTCCTCGGATCACTAATATGAACTCAGAAATCCGTTCTGGGTACTTCTATATAGCGTCGTCTAACTCATATTCTCATTTCCACCAAGAACACTATTCACACTTTATTCTCTTTATATTCCTTATATATATAAAAATGTCCTTATTCTCTTTCGGGCGTTCCTTAACCCTTTCACGGAACCACTGGACTAATAACAGATATCGATTTGGATGACATGAGAATATTTCCTCTATTTGGAATTCCCAAATCTTATCTCCCTAGGATATAGATTATTCCAATCTAATTATTCAACCCATTGCATTCTTCATGACATATAATCATTGGAATCTATATCCATTCAACAATTCATTAGAACTGTTAATACCTTGTAGTTGGAATCATTGTTCATTCGTTCATCAATATATAATAATAAGTTTTAATTCTACCAAAAATTTGGGTTCTTACAGTTTTCCCTCCTTAAAAGGATTCCGTCCCGGAATCAGGTAGAAGACAATTAGGTACTTGTTGGTTATTTCACTTTCCCGTTCCCCAGTCAATCCTTAATCAAACCCAACCTTTTACAGCACCTCTCACTAGTACTACAATATACCCTTTATCCTTTCTATCAATCTTTGTCACTTTTCGAACAACGCCCTGTCCGGGTTATGCTCTTACCCAGTCACATACTATTACTCTTATTGGTATCTGCAGTGACTTTGGTATCACTATCGCGTTGCGAATTCGGAGATAACCTCACTTGTACTATGCATTCCCCGATTGCTTTTATCTTCGCAATCTCGATGTATATATATTTAAGTGGAAAGATTTATTGAGAGATCACTATGATAAATGAACATTTGTTATATTGCATAGTTAGTACAGAAGGGGGCCAGCCTTTAGCACTTGACAAGCAATTAAACAATTAATGGCATTCCACTTAGACTTCTATCACACAGACAGATAGTCACGTAGCAGTACCTCCCCTCCTTAAAAGGTTGTTCTTCTCAATTCATAAAGAAGATGAATAAGAGAGAAGAAAAGAAAAGAATTCCAAAGAATTATAGAAAATATCATGATTGTAAAATATTATACTTAGAATTTACCTCTGAACTATAGAGGTTTATTAAAGAAGAAAAATAATCGTAATCGTATCAGATACTATTCTATCGTAATCTCACGTGTCATCATATCCTCGTTGCTCGGTCCATCATTCTATGGACCTATGTTCTTGTTCAATCTTAGTAACACTCACTTTTGGAAGTTCTTCCACCTCTCAGGTTGAATTTTAAATTTCTTGCTTGACATCATGGTTAATGATATTCCCCGCCACTCTACTGACTCTTTCATATTCACAATACTAACACTATCATGTTGTCATCCCGGGAGTTCAATCGAAAGTTCATTCATAACATTCCTTGCTTCACATTTCATAATTATCTTTCCAATCTTTTCTTTATCAATCACATCCTTCTTATTATCTGATTCTCATTCACTTCTGTTATTTAACTCCATCGTCATCTCATTATTGAGACGCTCGTTACCTTTACTCAATATGCGTCACTCGTTTGGGGTCAAACTTTCCTTTGTTCGACCATCTAGATTGTTGCCTTTTTCTTTATTACTCAATCAATCTATTCCAAATGTACTCGACTTCTCCCAACTTAAAGGGGTTAATTTGTATGTCATTTATGCTTCTAATTCCAACTTTCCGTTTTGGCCAATAACTTACAATGTCAATCTCATACTTTTCTTACCTCACTGCTGGGGTTTCTCAGGAGTCCGCATATCTACTCCCTTATTGATTCCTCAACTCTTCATTCATTTCTATCAGTCACTTGGTTTCTATTTCTACTATAATCACTCTATGAACCATCATAGCCTAATAATTTATTTAAAATACCACGTCGTTCCAAAATTAAGCCCTCCGAAATAAACCTTGACAACTTCTCTAACTTAGACCCAGTATGATCTATTCCTGCCAACTTGTCTCTCATCACTAGCTCTTTTCTATCCGTGATTTTCAGACCAAGTCGTATATCTACCTGCTCGCACTCTATCATCTGTCGAGCATCTGCGTTTCACTGGTGTAGCCTTGCCACATGAAACACGCTATGACCATGTTATAAGTTTTGGGGTAAAGCTGGTTCGTATGCCAACTTCCGAACACTTTTAAACTCTCAGATGGTCCAATGAATCTCGAGCTCAACTACCCTTCTCTCCAGATCTCATTAATTCTTTCCACGGGACACCTTTAGCCTCATGGACCTCCAACCTCATATTCCCTACCTTGTTTGCACAGAACTGCACCAACATAAACTTGTTTGTCATTCATCAACATGTCATTTAGCTTATCAATAGCAGCACCATTTTTATTCTTGTGTCGTCATCTAATTTCTTAGAAGAATCACCACTACATTAATGTAGTCCTTTGCTGAATCATCATCGTTTGTCGTTTACATAGCGCTTTAATAGTCATTCATACGGGTTCCCTAATTCTCGGATCAAAATCCTCTAGGAAGACAAAATAATCGCTATTCCCTATCCATGAGGAACACTTCATGAACTTGGCGTAGATAATACATGAAGCAAACAAAATCGCAGCTATGACAGGTCGATGAAATTATTAATCTTATATCTTCAGTAGAAGACTGGAAGCTTAACGGTTCACTTAATCAACTTTGAATCATGGTCGTGGTTTACCTCAAATAGGATCTCCTAATGCAGGCAATATGCTTAAGACGACATCAGGAATCGAATGTTTAGTTAAACTATTCTTATGGTTGACTCTTACACCAATATTAGAAGGAATGTAAATCCTCCACCACATTATGACCTTCAAGGTCCTTCTCAATATCATTCTGTTTCTTTGGTATGAGCATTCATAATTACTCCTTTATACTTAAAGTGTCGGCCACCTCATTGGCCTTTCCTGATAATAATAATTCCTTGTAATCAATGTTTTCTGGGCCTATTCCAACTTAAATTTTTCTACCGCATTCCCATCACTGCTGGTTGAAAGTATTTTTCCTTAGACTCTGCTGAAGGAGAGACAATATATATCATTCTTTTTCCATAAGTCATTGCTCCCACCTTTCCGTGTGGACTTTATCAAAGTTACTCCCAATCATACCCAGGATATTTCATATCTTAATTCTTTCTTGTTTTAGGATAATCTTAACCTTTATTGGTTCCATCCGTAATTCCTCATGGTTCACACATGCCTCATCTGGCATTATTTGTATTATCATGTCATACTTTCCCCATCAAACATCCATTTTGGAAACTCAGAGTATCACCTTTTTCCTTGTAAGGTTTCTTAGGTCATCCTCATCATTCCTCCTGTATCTCCTAGGTACAGGGTATATCAAACCTCATTAATCAATTCTATAACACTTCTGTCTATGTACTTTTTGAGACTCCTTTCCACAATTCCTTACAGGTTATTGATACCTTGGTTGATTCAACTTATATCGTCTGAATTCACAATGTCTTTATTACGGGAGATGCTATCCTTTATGCATCCCCAGGTTCGTTTTAATTTATGGATGTTCTACCCTCAATTCTATTTTCAAGGAATACTTACATTATCCTGAAATTGGCAATCAAATCATGAATCCTTAATAAGGGTCTATTTTCAATTATTCTCATCTTAATAATCTATAGGTAGCTTAATGCTAACCTCTTCTTTCAAATGGATGCCAGTCTACATGGCCTTCTAAAGATAACATATGTCTATCTATCTTACAGAATTTGGTAATGGTAGCAAGGATGTTCTGGAAGATATTGGTCGTGTTCAACATAAGTCTCTTAGTACTTATTACTCCTCTTGAGGACACTAATCTTCAGATAACATTTATGCATCACACTACACTATTTTTGACAATCTTCATAACCTTTCATTGGTCACTATCCTCAATCCTAATACGTCTATGGTATATATAAAATCCAAAATCATGTATCTCAATTCATTTTATATCAAAAGTCCTCGCGGTTGGCGCTTTGTTAGAAGCACCCCGCTTTGTCCTTACATTGCTGGTTTAGTCTCTTGATAATCCTTTGAGACTTGGCCCTAACTGGCCATGCTAAAATATGTGAGTTTAGGGGTTGGCTAATAGCATCACTTTTCTAGCAGTTGTTGGCATAATGCTTTCTTCTTTGATACCTTTTGATCTTTTCAAAACTTTACTCCATATAAGTCTCAATCGACTTCTTGGTACCATCTCCGGTCACCTTTCCTTTACTTTTATCCTTTCAACTACTCTTATCAATTCCACGTGCCACATTAGCTTAACACTTCTGGCATAACAACCTTTCCATTTAAGTCAATCCTGGAATTTCTCAGTCCGGCTTGTTTCTTAATTACATTTCCCTTTTTACCATCCAATCTCAACTTCATCCGTTTATCTCTATAATCAATTGTGATAATCGGGGTCTGTCTCCCAGCCCACATAGCGGCTACCTTACCCAATCCACAGGGTTCACTCCAGTTCCACTCTCTTTAGTGATATCTTCTGATAATCAGAAAGACAAGGTTTGCCAAAATTCGTCGAATTTCCTTCCAGAATCAGGGAAATTTTGGGTCAATCTCTCCGCCCATTGGTAACACTAAGAAGATTCATTTCGAAACCTGAAGAATAGTTCTAGGATCATCCAAACAGGTCGAACCATAAGCAGTTACAGTAACGGTATGATTAACATAATGTTGGGAATCTATCCATTGGAAAGGAACCAAACATATATACATCCCATAGAAGGAAATCAAAAGTTCCAACTGAAACATACCACATCTCCCTGATACATATACGTCTAATGGTTGATACTATCAAATGTCAGTCTACCTAATTACTAGTCTCAGAAGGAACGCTACCGTCGGAGTTAGTCGTTCCACAAAATTGGCACTACCAAGGGCATCCGAATCTGGTGAACCGTGTTGTCCAAATATATTCAAAATTACACTGTCGTGCTGCATAAGCACAATGCCTAACCCCGTATGAGATGCATCATAAAATATTGAAAAATTCTCTTTCTTTCATTTAGGCGACGCCAGCGCTGGGTCGTTACCAATTTCATTTTTAAGCTCCAGGAAGATTTTCTCCCGTTTTTCTGCCTATTCGACTTCTTAGTCCTTTGTGGGAGTGGTTGACTTTCCTCAATTGAGACTTCCTTTTAAATCAGTGGGGTCCACCAACACTACTCATTGTTGATCGCATATCCTAATAACGGAACTTCATTTGCCAGAATTCATACTCCGAGAACTTGGCAGACACTTGTGTGACGCCCCCAAATCCGAGGTCAAAGATTCAGGTCGTCACATCACCATCCAACCATATCACACCTGTATTAACTTTACAACTTAACAATACATCCATCCAGACCTCAATCTTACGCACAAATAAGTTAGAGCCTCAGAAACGATAATCAAAAGTAACACTAAATATTACAATTCATCTGTAGAATCCAGAGTCTTACGCACTTCCACTTATACAACTATACTTGAAGACAAGTCTTACTATTACAGTTGAAAACCTATCAGACTTACTCTGTAGTATTTATCTGGAACTAAATCATCTCCGGGGTAAATCTTCTACTCCTCTTCTGCTGGTGCGGAGTTAATCGACCAAATTCTTCTCTTTCTGAAAAGTTTTTATAAAGCAAGAATGAGCTATATAATGCTCAGCAAGTTCACCATTTTGAAAAATAATAATGTGGTTTATTTCGAAAACATTCCCAACTGTATGGGTATATATCTCAGATTTCAAAACGTAACTGGACAATATATATGTCCGAGTTTGAATAAAACATCTACACTCACTAAGGAGCTTTAAGAATAACACATGAACCCTTTATAAGGTTCCCATTTCAATATATCGCAAGTTTAAAAATATATACATATGAGTATATCATTTTCGGCAAAACACTCTACTGTTAACATACTGTACAGGGAATACATCATTGCAAAACCTCTTTCCTTCCATTAGCTTAGAAGGTTACTCATTCAAAAACATTTCATTCTTTGAAATAATTGCAAGAGTGCACTAACACGTGCCAATCTTTATAGAAAATCTTGCAGTTCTAGATACTGCACGATGTCAATATTTTTCTTATCAAAAACCACACTATCGGCAACTTGGCACTTAGGCCCAAGAAGCAGTGTCTGAGTATTTTTTCCAAAGTGGAGGATGAGACTTGAAGAAAATATAAAACCTGACAGAGATTGACGATGATCAGTCGCCACATCCAAGTCCAATAATCTGCTGGTCTTCTCTACCGGTAGAAGGATAGAAACTACATCCGTAACTATCCTCGGGTGAAAACTACATCCGTAATCACCCTCGATGAAAACTACATCCGTAATCATCCTTCGGCAACACCTGGGCCGGAATAATAATTGATGGACCGCCTGGCTCACGGCCGCTTACACATCCCGGGAATCTTTCGTCAACGATTCCCACACCTGCCAGAGTCCCCTTTTTTTTCTTGTCAAAAATCATTTTGATAGAAAATTCGAGTAGTTGAAGTTCGACCTCAGTCGACCGATAATTCTTGAAAAGTGTACAAGAAGCAAAACCTGACCGGGGGTTTTTGAAAAATTTTTGGGTTCGAAAGAGTTCGAGTTTGAAAACGATGAAGGTATCTTGGATTAGTTTTGTCTTTAAACTAATGAACAATAATTAATAAATGATATTTTGAGATTTAATATAAACAATTAATAAAATAATTATTTAATTAAAATAAGCTTTTAATCCAAGATAGATATTTTTGAGTATTTATAATAATGTAAAACTAATAAATACTTAAGTATATGATACTTCCCGAATGACCCTTCGGGTTTTCGCAATTTAATCACGATATAATAATATACCGCTCCCCGGTCAATAGTATATTTGGACCGCTATGACCTCTATTGCTAGAGTCGTTATCCGAAGGAAACACTTTCATTCGAAGTTCAAGGGTATACAACACATATGCATAAATCTCAAACTTCAACATAATCTCGTAAAGCATAAGCATATAATACATTTGGAAGCTACAAACACAACAGTGAAAATCCTTATATATATGTTTTGAAAAGTAAACTTGCGTAGGTAGAATCAGGAATATAATATTTTGAAAATAAATGCTTAGGGTTGGAAAACTTGCCTTGGGAAGGTTGGGGTGGTTGGGCTCGTGGAGTGGAGCGACAATCTATAAATATCCAATATTCGCTCGTTAGTATCTTAGCAACACCACTTAATCATAATGTTTTAAAGAATACAAGACCATCTTAGCGACTCCACCATTTGACTCACTAACCCTCCTATATGACCATGTCATCACATTATCACATTCTTTACCCATTCGACTCAAATCTATTCCTCAAACTCGAAACCCAAGTGTATACTCTTAAAACTACTTTAAACTAATCTCCTAAGTGGTTTTTCACTTGCGCACACCTCGCTCTAACATTTTTATAAAATTGAAAAATTCAAATTTTAATCAGATTCTTCTTGGGTAACCTTCCTTACTGTAAGACCTAGCTATTCTCAAATTTTCACAATGTTTGCAAAAAGTTTGAGGGTCCAAAGACAGTTCACAAACAGACCATACAGTGCAGTCCGGATTTCAGAACCACTCCTCACTCTTCTGGTCATAACTCAAAATCTACACATCACCTAGTCAAGAACTTTATATTTCTGGAAACTACATTCAAATACCTTTCTAACCATGGGTATTAGACCCTCGGGAGACAAGTTTAAGGGGTTCAAAAGTCCACTGCAAGGCAGTACATACTCCCAGACTTTTTACTCAGCACACATCTTTACTTAATCCTTCAAGAACTCTACTTATACATCATATCTAGCATTAAAACCACCAAGTCTCATCTCTATAACATACATGGGGTCACATACTCTAAGCACAAGGTTTAAAATCACATCAACCACATATAACCTAAAGATTTTCATCATCCATAACTTATATAACCAAGATATGCACTAAAACTCTTAGATCTAACATTGTAAACCATAAACAATCCACGACTAAGAGTGGTTAGAGTTTTATACCTTCCTTGATGTGTGTAATAGCTTTCTAAACCTTGTATAATCCTTGTATAGCCTTGGGTAAACTTGAATGATCAAAAGAAATGAAGAAAACAAAGTTAGTAATTCGGAGTTATTAGAACCCGACTGAAAGATCATGGAAGACGAGGCCCTTACCGAGCTTTTCTGATCGAGGCTTCTAAATGAGAGTTGTAGAGCATCTTCACAGCTTTCTAACCATATAAAGAACACGAAATTCCATTGAGTAATGAAGGAGATACGTCCAATTGAAAATCGTCCCAGAAACTGTCAAGCACCAGGACAGTTTGCTTCTCCAAATTGGGGAGGAGATTTAACTAGGCTACCCTCATTAGAATGTCATGAAATTTTGAGCGAATATTGCCCATGGAGTGGACAGGTTGTGGTTAAAATTTGATGATTTTATCATGGATAGAAATGGAGATATATATTTTTCTTTGAGGGTTGGTTCTGCTGGACAGCTTGTGGCGAAATGGAGAGATGGAGTTTTCTTTGTGTTTTGTTATGGGTAATGACTTAATACATGTAATATATATCTATATTTGGATGCATCTTCTTGTAATGTGTTGTCAACACCTCATTGGCTCACTTGGATTTCCTTATCCACAACAATTGCAGCAAAGTCCTCATCTTTTGTTTCTTTCATATTAGTCCCTTGGTTTGTTTCCTTTTCCAACAATTTGATTTCCTTGTTGTCTCGTGAATAAAATTAATACGTTACAACTTATACTTTGCCTATTATTGCTCTAATATGGCAAAATACCTCGAATGAATATTGATTCCAACATCCCTTGTTTATTTCTCTTTATCTCAGAAAACGTTCTCCCGATTTCTCAAGCATTCTCTATTTCCAAATTCTAGGAGTTTATTCTCAATCCTCTTTCTTTCTCATAATATATCCTTCCTTGAACTCTTAATATACCATATCCTTAATCCATGCTTCGTTCGCTCAATCGCTTAATCTCATCGTAAAGTTTCAGCGGTTTCTAGAACGTTTGTTTCACTTCCTCAGTGGTTTTCGTTCCAAATTCTCAAATCACTTATAATAAAATTCCAAAATATTAACTCCTCAATTCCTAAAATTAAATATCTCATTTCTTGATATTACTGATATATAATTCACTGCTCGGTCAAATATTACACGAAAATAGAATTTGGAATTTCTGAATTCTGATCGCATTTACATACACTTATTTACTCCGTAGATTACTAGTATAACTTCGGAATATCCACACTACGTCTCGTACATAGGTGGCATGAAAATTTTTCTTAATCCTCAAAATCACTATTCATCCACCAAATCACTATTCATTGATGCACTTCATTATAATAGGAAAAGTTTTAATTCTATCGAAATTTTGGGTTCTTATAGTCTCCCCTCCTTAAAAGGATTCCGTCCCGGAATCAGTTTAGGAATCACTGGGGTTACTCCTTCTTTGTTTCACTCTTTCAACTTCCAGGTGGATTCTTCCACATCTTGATTTTCTCACAATTCCTTATTAGTTTGAAATCCTTGTTCCTCAGCACTTGTTCTTCTCTATCCATGATTTCCACGGGTTGCTCCACATAGGTCAATTCTGGTTGTAGTTCCACTTGGTCGTACTCTATCACATGCCGAAAGTCCGTATGGTAGGGTCGTAGCATGGACATATGAAACACATTATGAATTTGCTGCAAGCTTGGGGGCAAGGCTTACTCGTAGGCTAACTTCCCGATACGCCTCAAAATCTCAAAAGGTCCAATAAACCTCAGATTTAGCTTCCCTTCCTTACCAAATCGCATCAATCCTTTCCAGGGGATACCTTTAGCATCAAGAAGTCTCCCACCTCATACTCCTTTGATATCTCACAAAATTTGACCATTCGAAATAATGGGTTTCGTAAAAAAAAACTAATGACTTTTACATACACTCGTCTCCACAGTAAAGACGTAATATGAATTCGAAATCTTCATTTAATAATTCGTACATCTCGTGATCGCAAAGATTTCTCATCCACCCATAAAATTTGGGTTATTGCAGTCTCCTCTCCTTAAAAGGATTCTATCTTAAGAACCTAAGGAAAATAGTTGTGGATACAATTCCAACTTTACCCTTCCCAACTCTCAGGTTGACACTTCAACCCTTTTGTTCTCTAACCTTGATCTTACCAACGCTTTAGTGTTGCTTCTCAACGCATGCTCTCCTCGACCTGTATTCCTTATCGGTTGTTCTATGAATCAAAATTTCTATCCCACTACTTATACGTTCCTCTTCTACCTTGTTCATAGTATCCGTGTTGAGTCCTTGTATCGTTGGGCCGTGAATACTTTGTGGTCGTGTTCTATAATTTGAGACAACGTCAATACGCACGGTATTCCTCATTTTCCTTGGCTTGATTAGCACGCATGTGTTGCCTCCCGTCAGTCGTTACCACTTGCTATGGATACTGTATAGTCTTCGGTATACGTCGAACCAGTTCAGCTACTGTATCCCTCGTTCATTGACTTCTTCGTAACACAAGAAAAGCGAAACTTCTTCTTTCGTAGTACGCTTTACAAGAGACGTCCTTACGTTCGCATGGTGCCGATCGTGATAACAACATTCGTTTCATGGATAAGTTTTTATTCTCGACTGCCCCGTGAAATCTAAGGCACGACACTAAATATAAATTCGATCGTCTGGATAATTCTTCTTCCCTGTCCGTCAGCCACAGATCAAATTAGTACATACGCTCAATCTCTTTATTAATTATACTTGAAAGCACCTTCAATATTCGAAGTTTAACCTTAAGTCTCTATCTGACGTAATCACTGCAGAAGTTTTATATTACACCACCATCTCTTCCGTATATAAATCGATAATCTTTTAAATGGAAAGTCTCTCGTAGGTAAATCACTTGGTCCAGCAATTATAAATCAACTAGGGCCATCTCTTCGCTCGGTCTTCGGCGACCTACTCATGAAATTCATTATAATTCTGTCCACGTTCAAGATTTTCTACGGGCGGAATTGATCCACTAGATCTCTATCATTTTGTTTTTGACATGTTGCGTTTGTACTTAATAGTTTGCCAATACCATTCTTCATATCTGTTTGCCAAACATTCTCTTAATTCTCTGAACATCTTTGTCCATCCCCATAATTTAGTCATTTTCCTCTAACATTATTCTTTATTGTATATACTCTATTTTCTTGGTCAATACTGACTGAATTCCAATTTTGAATAATCCCTTCTATAGGTATCGGCCACCACACTGGCCTTTCCTGGGAAATAACAAATTTCTCCATTATACTCCCTGCTCCCTTTCGTCACCTTCTCTTTCTTATGTTTAGTTCTAATATGAAGATATACTTATGGCACTTGTGAAAAACTTTCATACTTTTCTCATAAAGTTAACGTCTCAGTTTTATGCGTGAACGCCATCATGACTAATCCCAGACTCACGGTTAGTATATCCTATCCCGTAACCTTTATGTTGTTTAGAAGTATAGGCTATCATCCCCTTTCTACTGCATCAGCACACCTCTTAAACTCTTGAAAGACGCATCATCGTGACTCTCAAAGTCCTCTTCTCATTATAAAGTATAGCTAACAACGAGGTTGTTACTAATCTCTCATATCAGTCTTAAAACTTTATTTATTAACCCACAAGGGCTTCTGACTCACTAGTCAATCCACATGATACTACTAGAATTTATAATGTTTATATTAATGTGAAATGCCGACTTTGGTGCAGTACAGAGGTCGATCTTGAGTTGGTGAAACCTTCTCTTTAACCTTATCTTTGAAAAACAACTACGCAGTTTAACTAGTCAACAATTCCTCCATTTCCGATAAGGGTATCAGTTCTCGATGGTATAGGTAAGATGTCATACGCTCGTCCTCTTTCACAATTGGCGCCAATCAGCCTGAGGCCTGCATGCTGCTGCGATTCCCAATAAACTTGATTAGGTGGTAATCTTGAAGGATTATTGGGATATATCCGTGCATCCATTTGCTATTAGGGGCCTTTTAAACTTTATGTCTCGCTATGTGCATCAATCCCTTTAAGCTAAGTAAAGCTTCACATTCTTGCCACGATATTTCTTCCTTTCTTGTCCATCTCACTTCCATGTTAGTTTCCTCTAAGGATATGTCTTACATCGCAATCGATTTGAATTTCTTGGATCAGGAAAAGGCTTGGTAACTCCAAAATTCATTACTATAACATCTTGACAACGGTTGGTAGGAGCGTACTCCCAAGCACCTCATCATTTCTTATAACCTTCCTCACACTAATATTAAAGGTCCTTGTGGTATGCCCCGACATGTTATTCCTACTTTAAATAATTACTCGGCATAACGCTCAGGCTTCACAATTACAACATTTGGTTTTTTTTTTATCTCATATTGGTGTAACGGTTCATAATTGTACCTCCCGTTCACCTTAGAGTAATCACTTTGAAAGGAATAGTTTCAAAATAACAAGGTCCAATAGATAATTTCAATAAGAATTCCACATTGGATGTTCCAAGAATGCTGATGGTTCTAAATACTAGGAGTCTCGATTTTCGGAGATGTAATGATGGACAGAAAGAGTACAACAAAGTTTATTCCTTCATGTCCTGATAATTCTGTAATATGATATCATAGAGAATGTTGCACGAGGGCAATGATTGTTTGATACAAAAGTCAGAAAGACGGTCTTTATACAATACTTACATCGGGTGGATACTTTTCCTCCTGAATAATAAGAGGAAATCTAAAGTCGCATTGATGAAGGTCAGCCATTAGAAAGCAATTCTACTCCATGACAATTAAAGAATGAAGTAGTTTGTCATTCAAGTAATCAATGGTTTCAAATGAATTCTCATTGTATGAATGAAAGAATAAAATATTCCAGTGATATAAGGTCTGATACGAAGATGGGTAGAATTCAAGTTGAGTGGGCGACCTCACTAGGTCTCAATCAAGTTATTCGTCAAAACTTTCATCATCATACTTTACCACATGCAAAATGCATTGCGGAATGAATTAGATTGGGAGTTGGACCGGTGAAACAATAACTAGTCCTTTTCAAGAAACACTAGCAACTAGCTAGACAAAATTTGCTAGTTCACCTATTTGAGGCATCACCACTAGCTAGGACAATTAGCTAGGTGTTCTTCACAACATTACAATTTTGACTAGTTAGAACAATCAACTAGTCATTCATATTGACATATCGACTAGCCAGTTTAAATTGGATAAAACGGAATTTCAACATCGTAGCCACTGAAGAAACTTTAGGCTACTCGGACAACGAATGAAAATAAGAAGTTATTAAGTTTGAAAAAGAAAACTATAAAATCTGAAGAGAATGTTCTAGGTATTGGAACAATCGATAACCTCTCATCAAATATTACTTATCAGTGAAATGGTCCACCCAAGGGTGCCTCCGTACACATGCTTTATCAGATCTTACAATAGAAATAAATTCGGAATACCAATATTAAAATGATATCCTTACTATGATTTCAATGTACGATGTATAATCTCATCTTGAATAGAAGAAAATAATTCATGAGGGATGTCTGGACATTAGATCATCCATGTCCTCAGTAATTTGTTAAATATTTATGAGCTCAACTGAAGGGTGCAAGTATGAAAGAAGCAATCAAATATCAATATTCGTTAAGTAATATTCGTCGAATAATTAAGGAAATATTCGTTGAACATTCCTTGGATAATTGAAAGAAAGTGTAAATAGGCCTGAGCCGAACAAGATCATCATCAATTTTTGAATAGAATGTTCATGGATCAAATAAAATTACTTCGGATAAGTCCTGCTTTAGGGAAAGTATCTCACTGGTTGTTATTCCACAAGTTTGAAGTAGAAAGCTAGAAGGGTTACCTGATATAAACTAATCGAGGTAACAGGGTTAGTGAACAGTTTAAAATGAAGTAGTGCACCTGCCGGTAGTTACCAAAATAAGTTAATAATCATTCGTGCATCTCATTATCACCATTATGAGGGTAACTCCATCTCTTCGTCTTCGTAATACAAGACACCAACTAGTGTGTCTCTCAATCATCATCTTAAAGTCATTTATCGAGTTGGGGTTTCACAAATATATCTGTCATTTCCGTGCTTTATCTTGAAGACCAAGCTTCACATCATTCCGGGGACACCTGCTTAGTCCATAGGGTCCTACTTCATGCCTTCCGACATGAATCACAAGTGGCCAGTTCCCCCTGGGAACAGATCAAGGAGATCTCTCAGGGATCTCAGTGCAGTCCATAGGTTCAGTGGCGGGTGTGTGTATGTGAACATATACCAAAATATTGAGGTCTATAATACATATATACGTAGTCCCTGATAACATTTCTATCAAAGGATCCCACTCTAGACCCGCTGGTCTTTTCTTTTGGTAGACTCTGAGATCACTGTATCGCTCGTTGCAACCATATTCAACTTCTCTTGAGTCCCTTTGTTAATTCTACTTGTTTGTTCTCTAAGTTGAACTACCATGCTCTAGCGTCCGAATCATTCGTGGAATTATCTAGCACGCTCGTCTTATGATAACATTCTCGTATAACACATGTAAAATTCGCCATCAAGGGTAATGAAATCCACAACGACATAGTGACCAACTTTCAGGTAAACCCGTTACTTATCGAAAATCGGATCTTACAGCCAAAGTAAAAGACTTTCATTATTCCAAGTACTAAGTACCCTTAATTATGTAGGGAAGTCTAAACTTCTTGATTATTAAAATGCCGCCTCCTAAACTGTGGAGGACTATGGGCCTCAAAGTTTATGCCAGCCTAGTCATCCGATCATATTAGCAATATCGCCTCTACCTCAGCTGCTCTTGACATTTCACTCTGCTTCTTATATCATTAACTATGATAGGTCATGTACGACTCTCAAACCTCTATTCATCATTCTGAAGGTCTCTAAGGATTCTATCGACCCTAGTATAATACCTCCAGTCAACACTCCAGTCCATTCTACTCACCGGTACCTCTTCTGGTAGTCCAATAATAAGTTTACTACGATCTCTTATGTCATTCTCCTACTTAGACTTAACTCTCAACACTCTCGTTTCTGAGTACTGTAACTTATCGCTCTGATACCATTTCTGTGACGCCCCCAAATCTGAGGTCAAAGATTCAGGTCGTCACATCACCATTCAACCATATCACACCTGTATTAACTTTACAACTTAACAATACATCCATCCAGACCTCAATCTTACGCACAAACAAGTTAGAGCCTCAAAAACGATAATCAAAAGTAACACTAAATATTACAATTCATCTGTAGAATCCAGAGTCTTACGCACTTCCACTTATACAACTATACTTGAAGACAAGTCTTACTATTACAGTTGAAAACCTATCAGACTTACTCTGTAGTATTTATCTGGAACTAAATCATCTCCGGGGTAAATCTTCTACTCCTCTTCTGCTGGTGCGGAGTTAATCGACCAAATTCTTCTCTTTCTGAAAAGTTTTTATAAAGCAAGAATGAGCTATATAATGCTCAGCAAGTTCACCATTTTGAAAAATAATAATGTGGTTTATTTCGAAAACATTCCCAACTGTATGGGTATATATCTCAGATTTCAAAACGTAACTGGACAATATATATGTCCGAGTTTGAATAAAACATCTACACTCACTAAGGAGCTTTAAGAATAACACATGAACCCTTTATAAGGTTCCCATTTCAATATATCGCAAGTTTAAAAATATATACATATGAGTATATCATTTTCGGCAAAACACTCTACTGTTAACATACTGTACAGGGAATACATCATTGCAAAACCTCTTTCTTTCCATTAGCTTAGAAGGTTACTCATTCAAAAACATTTCATTCTTTGAAATAATTACAAGAGAGCACTAACACGTGCCAATCTTTATAGAAAATCTTGCAGTTCTAGATACTGCACGATGTCAATATTTTTCTTATCAAAAACCACACTATCGGCAACTTGGCACTTAGGCCCAAGAAGCAGTGTCTGAGTATTTTTTCCAAAGTGGAGGATGAGACTTGAAGAAAATATAAAACCTGACAGGGATTGACGATGATCAGTCGCCACATCCAAGTCCAATAATCCGCGGGACTTCTCTACCGGTACAAGGATAGAAACTACATCCGTAACTATCCTCGGGTGAAAACTACATCCGTAATCACCCTCGATGAAAACTACATCCGTAATCATCCTTCGGCAACACCTGGGCCGGAATAATAATTGATGGACCGCCTGGCTCATGGCCGCTTACACATCCCGGGAATTGTTCGTCAACGATTCCCACGCCTGCCAGAGTCCCATTTTTTTTTTCTTTCTTGTCAAAAATTATTTTGATAGAAAATTCGAGTAGTTGAAGTTCGACCTCAGTCGATCAATAATTCTTGAAAAGTGTACAAGAAGCAAAACCTGACCGGGGGTTTTCGGAAATTTTTTGGGTTCGAAAGAGTTCGAGTTTGAAAACGATGAAGGTGTCTTGGATTAGTTTTGTCTTTAAACTAATGAACAATAATTAATAAATGATATTTTGAGATTTAATATAAACAATTAATAAAATAATTATTTAATTAAAATAAGCTTTTAATCCAAGATAGATATTTTTGAGTATTTATAATAATGTAAAAATAATAAATACTTAAGTATACGATACTTCCCGAATGACCCTTCGGGTTTTCGCAATTTAATCACGATATAATAATATACCGCTCCCCGGTCAATAGTATATTTGGACCGCTATGACCTCTATTGCGAGAGTCGTTGTCCGAAGGAAACACTTTCATTCGAAGTTCAAGGGTGTACAACACATATGCATAAATCTCAAACTTCAACATAATCTCGTAAAGCATAAGCATATAATACATTTGGAAGCTACAAACACAACAGTGAAAATTCTTATATATAAGTTTTGAAAAGTAAACTTGCGTAGGTAGAATCAGGAACATAATATTTTGAAAATAAATGCTTAGGGTTGGAAAACTTGCCTTGGGAAGGTTGGGGTGGTTGGGCTCGTGGAGTGGAGCGACAATCTATAAATATCCAATATTCGCTCGTTAGTATCTTAGCAACACCACTTAATCATAATGTTTTAAAGAATACAAGACCATCTTAGCGACTCCACCATTTGACCCACTAACCCTCCTATATGACCATGTCATCACATTATCACATTCTTTACCCATTCGACTCAAATCTATTCCTCAAACTCGAAACCCAAGTGTATACTCTTAAAACTACTTTAAACTAATCTCCTAAGTGGTTTTTCACTTGCGCACACCTCGCTCTAACATTTTTATAAAATTGAAAAATTTAAAATTTAATCAGATTCTTCTTGGGTAGCCTTCCTTACTGTAAAACCTAGCTATTCTCAATTTTTCACAATGTTTGCAGAAAGTTTGATGGTCCAAAGACAGTTCACAAATAGACCATACAGTGCAGTCCGAATTTCAGAACCACTCCTCACTCTTCTGGTCATAACTCAAAATCTACACATCACCTAGTCATGAACTTTATGTTTCTGAAAACTAAATTCAAATACCTTTCTAACCATGGGTGTTAGACCCTCGGGAGACAAGTTTAAGGGGTTCAAAAGTCCACTGCAAGGCAGTACATACTCCCAGACTTTTTACTCAGCACACATCTTTACTTAATCCTTCAAGAACTCAACTTATACATCATATCTAGCATTAAAACCACCAAGTCTCATATCTATAACATACATGGGGTCACATACTCTAAGCACAAGCTTGAAAATCACATCAACCACATATAACCTCAAGATTTTCATCATCCATAACTCATATAACCAAGATATGCACTAAAACTCTTAGATCTAACATTGTAAACCATAAACAATCCATGACTAAGAGTGGTTAGAGTTTTATACCTTCCTTGATGTGTGTAATAGCTTTATAAACCTTGTATAATCCTTGTATAGCCTTGGGTAAGCTTGAATGATCAAAAGAAATGAAGAAAACAAAGTTAGTAATTCGGAGTTATTAGAACCTGACTGAAAGATCATGGAAAACAAGGCCCTTACCGAGCTTTTCTGATCGAGGCTTCTAAATGAGAGTTGTAGATCATCTTCACAGCTTTCTAACCATATAAAGAACACGAAATTCCATTGAGTAATGAAGGAGATACGTCCGATTGAAAATCGTCCCAGAAACTGTCAAGCACCAGGACAGTTTGCTTCTTCAAATTGGGGAGGAGATTTAACTATGCTACACTCATTAGAATGTCATGAAATTTTGAGCGAATATTTCCCATGGAGTGGATATGTTGTGGTTAAAAGTTGGTGATTTTATCATGGATAGAAATGGAGATATATATTTTTCTTTGAGGGTTGGTTCTGCTGGAAAGCTTGTGGAGAAATGGAGAGATGGAGTTTTCTTTGTGTTTTGTTATGGGTAATGACTTAATACATGTAATATCTATCTATATTTGGATGCATCTTCTTGTAATGTGTTGTCAACACCTCATTGGCTCACTTGGATTTCCTTATCCACATCAATTGCAACAAAGTCCTCATCTTTTGTTTCTTTCATATTAGTCCCTTGGTTTGTTTCCTTTTCCAACAATTTGATTTCCTTGTTGTCTCGTGAATAAAATTAATAAGTTACAACTTATACTTTGCATATTATTGCTCTAATATGGCAAAATACCTCGAATGAATATTAATTCCAACATCCCTTGTTTATTTCTCTTTATCTCAGAAAACGTTCTCCCGATTTCTCAAGCATTCTCTATTTCTCAATTCTAGGAGTTTATTCTCAATCCTCTTTCTTTCTCATAATATATCCTTCCTTGGACTCTTAATATACCATATCCTTAATCCATGCTTCGTTCGCTCAATTGCTTAATCTCATCGTAAAGTTTCAGCGGTTTCTAGAATGTTTGTTTCACTTCCTCAGTGGTTTTCGTTCCAAATTCTCAAATCACTTATAATAAAATTCCAAAATATTAACTCCTCAATTCCTCAAATTAAATATCTCATTTCTTGATATTACTGATATATAATTCACTGCTCGGTCAAATATTACACGAAAATAGAATTTGGAATTTCTGAATTCCGATCGCATTTACATACACTTATTTACTACATAGATTACTAGTATAACTTCGGAATATCCACACTACGTCTCGGACATAGGTGGCATGAAAAATTTTCTTAATCCTCAAAATCACTATTCATCTACCAAATCACTATTCATTGATGCACTTCATCATAATAGGAAAAGTTTTAATTCTACCGAAATTTTGGGTTCTTACAACTTGCTCCTTTAGGCCTCATCTTTAAAATATTTTCCATTATCTCTTAACCGCTGATCGTATTGCTCGATCCATTTATGATTCAGTGTCGGAATGAAATTAACATACTACCATTATCCATTCAAGGAAAAGAAAGAACTTAATATCCCTTTGAGTCTCATGCATTTAAGGTTTCTGGTTCATCATTGTCCACTATCTTTACTTTCTAAGTTGATCCCTTCATAAAATGGACATCTCATTGAATAAAATCACCTCAGTAATCTCAATTTGGTTTCATAAATATGAAATCTGCCTTCTCATGGCGAATTACCATTGATAATATTCACACTAATCCCTTTTTATCAAATAGTATGGCACTTACTGCCTCCATCTCAACTGCTCTTGGAGACTCTGCTCCACGTCCTATATCGATGTCTTCGATAATCATGCATCCTTCTAACTCTTTTCTCATTAATCTGGAAGTCTCTATGGATTCTTATCTAATCCCATATAAGACCTAAAGTAATTCTTCAAATCCGTGTTACTTGCTGGTACTTTATCCGGCAGTCCAGCTATGAATTCAATATGCCTCTTTAATTCCATTAATAACATCTCAATTCTTTACGCCCAATTCTCTGAGCACTATCCCTTAACTCTTACAGTCTCTCTGGCTGCAGCCCTCAATTTCCTCAAAGGTAAACTTCCTTATCCTTACAGGATTCTCTTCCTTAGCTGAACCCTCTTCCGGGTCCTCAGTAGGGTACTCTCTCGAATCCACGATCCGATCGTTATCATGTTATCAAAGCATCACAGTGATGCTGCTCGTACGCCTCAAGGTCCGTCGCCTTACAAGTCGACACGAGAACGCGCTAAGTTACTATAACATACTTAAGAGTTCCCATAAGGGTTTTATATGTCAGTACTGCATTTAGTAGTCCGACTATGAACTTGGCAAGAGTTCTTATTATCCTGATGAATTTATTGTTTTAACGTCGCGTCTTCTCTAGGATATATAACGCTCGCTCTAATACCATTTCTGTAACACCCCCAGATCCGGGGTCAGGGATCTGGTCGTTACGGCCTCAATTTCCTTCCACAAACCAACATAAATTAAATTGCAACCTTGTGACCCAAAACAATCAAAATAAAACACACCCGTTATAGTCCCAGAGATGAAATCAGAGTAACTCCCAAATTTTATTAATCACAAGCTTGAGTTCATACAACTCAAAGAATTACAATGAAATTCTACTTGCTCTTTGCCATCCATTTATAGGAGT
This sequence comes from Saposhnikovia divaricata, assembly GCA_036435485.1. Lineage (NCBI taxonomy): Eukaryota > Viridiplantae > Streptophyta > Magnoliopsida > Apiales > Apiaceae > Saposhnikovia > Saposhnikovia divaricata. The sequence continues at coordinate 69,043,346 of CM071598.1, forward strand.
CATATAATAAATACATTTAACACTCAGATGGTAACAACTAGCCTACCAATAGCTTCCTCTTCAGCAATGGTAGTTATAACCTCAGCGGTAATCCTCTGACAGCCAACACCTGCTTGCGCCAAGTGCGCCTTGCACGGGCCGTCTGATCTAGCTGTTGTTGTGACATAATAAATAAAGCAAAGGTGAGTAATAGCCCACCAACAATAATATACAGCTGAGCAACAATGATATATATATATATATATATATATATATATATATATATATATATATATATATATATATATATATATAAGTCAACAATATCGTTGAAACCATATGCCATGCATTTACGAAGATAGTGCTAGTATAATGTAAATGATGAAGTTACAAGGTAACTCAAATTATATTGTCTGTGGAATATCTGCTATGCCAAAGATAAGCAAGATAGCATAATTTTCATAAAAGAGGAACTTGCAAGAAAGATATTGAAATTCCAGTTTCAAACACTTTTTTCAACCCTGCCAACAATGATAATGTTGTAGAAAATTCCAACCTTGGATGATAAACTAATACTGGAATATTCACCACGCCCGCTGTTCCAATCCTTACGATGATCAGTCGCAGATTGTACAGCTCAAATGAGTTTTACTACCAGTAGAAGGAAGAACTGACGGATTTACTTGTCTACCGCCCTGTTAGATCTCCCAGGCCAACGGTTGGGCCAATGGGATGGACCGGCGCTACTCGGCCTATTACACGGCACCTAGTTCCAATAACATCCATAACTCTGAAACGTAAAGATCTTCCCCCCTTTCCCCAAGTTTAATACTTGTTGATAAGACTCCACAAAGTAGTCGTATCTAGTTGGAAAGGAAGATTCACCAATATTTCCCAAGCTGCTGCTTGTTAATGGATATCAACTTGTTCCAACACTCTTACCCCTCGAATGATGAGTGGGTACACACCAAGTCGCGAGTGAAAAGAATAGTTTCAAAGAATTTATGACCGGGAAGTCAACAAGATAAATAACATTTCTCAAGTAAGGTTCCCTTATAATCTGAGAGATAGAATTGAACGAAGAATAGAGTTTCTGAGAACCTTCCTTGATAAGATAATATTGATAACAAGACTCAGAGATAATCTTTTTAATATTCGAGGGTCGAAGATGATATTCGAATGAAGTAAATCATTTTTAAACGAGTCAGAAGAATTAAATAAATATCCCAAAGAATATTTATTAAGTCAAAATATTGTAGGAATAATCCTTATATAAAATATTACTCGGAATAATTCTCAAATAAATATTCACAAATACTCTTCATTAAATAATTAATGAATATTTAAATAAATATTACTTATCATACCAATAAAACTCGAATGAACATTCATAATAATATTCACTGAATAAATAGTGAATACTCGGATTAATAATACTCATTGAAGAAGTAATTATCAAATGAATGTTCGAAATAATATTCATTGAATAAATAATGAATATTCCAATTAATAATACTGATTGAAGGAATAATTACCAAATGAATATTCGAAACAATATTCACTGGACAATAGTGAATCTTCAAATTAATAACAATATTTATTGAAGAAATGATTATCAAATAGATATTCGAGGTAATATTCATTGAATAAATAATGAATATTCACTTAATAATACTTATCGAAGAAATAACCATCAAATGAATATTCGAAATAATATTCATTGAATAAATAATGAATATTCGAATTAATAATACTGATTGAAGGAACAATTACCAAATGAATATTCGAAACAATCTTCAATAATTGGATCGACTTTAAACGGATATTGAAGGTAAAATTCATTGACCAAAGCAAGCTCAAGTGAATATTTAAAATAATATTTATTGAATAATTTAAGCTCGAATGAATATTCAAAATAATATTCATGAATAATCCCAAAGGAATATACAAATAATATTCATCAGATTAATAATGGAAAATATTTACTCAAATATTTTCCCTTGAAAATAATCTCAATATATCAAGAAATATTGACTCCCGGTCTATACTCAAAGAATGAGATTCAGATGCCCTTCACTTAAAGGTCTTAGCAATATTCAGCTTATAACTGATACGTTATCAATCCAGCTCAAAAGCCAAAAATAATTCAAGGAACAAGTATCACAATATATATCTTGAAGATAGGCATGCATGCTATGGCATATGTATCAGAATACAATAGATATATATATTGTCACAACAACAGTTCCAAAGTATTGGAAACTTGCCTGGAATCCTGTAGGGGTAGTGTGCCTCGGTCAATCCGGTGATCTATCAATAGTCACAATATCCGAGGTTAATCACTTAATATTTCGAAAGGCTAAGTATAAACTTACTTAAGTCGAAACACGTTTTCGAATTATCTCGTTATACACCCTTTAGTGTAACTCTTTTTATCGCCAACACGATCCGACACTTGTTCGTTATTACGACACTTTATTATACTTACACTTGGTATATACTCAAGCCTTATAAGTTCTAAGGTCGGTCATTTAGGAACCAAGATTATACCTCGAGTTTTATCGCCCGTTTTCTAAGTGCTTCACCAAAGTTATAACCAAGTATGCTTTTTAGGGGTTCGTTCGCGTTTAACCTTGATTCGAACATTTTTATAAAATCGGAAAATGATCCATTTGTCATGAGGTTTGCTCTCACACCTTCCTTTTTTTCTCTAGTATTTAATTATCAAGATTCCCCACTGAATAAACAATATTAAAGGGGACCAATTTCGATTACGAACTTTCGATTACGGTTTTGAACCACTTTTAGTAATTTGATCATATCTCCTAAACCGTAAGTCCAAATGCTTCGATTTTTGCGCCAAAACGATCTATGACTCGATTTCTACAAGGGTATGTCATATACTTATCAAGTCCAGAAATTTATACCAACTGTTAAGCTCAGTTTTTAAGGGTTATCAAAATTTCGGCATTACGACGGCTATAAATTGGACATTTCCAAATTTATTTCAACACAACCAAGCCACACCGGGCATACCATTAATCTTACACACATAATACTCATCTTTAACAGTCCAAGAACATCTCTCATATCCATCATTTGAATCATGGTTTTATAACTACTAAAACTACTACTTAATCTCATAAACATGCTTGTACTAACATCATCAACTTATATCATCTAAAACCACCAAAACTTAAAGTCAAAGCTAGGGTTCAAGAGATGATTACCTTCCTTGGAGTGTGGGTAAGCATTAATAAACCTTGGGTAGTCCTTAGAACTCCTTAACAACCTTAAACTAACAAGAATCAACAAGAATATAATTAGAGGTTTTCGGATTTGCTCAAACCCAGTTCAAAGATCATGAAAAACGAAGGCCTTACCAAGGTTTTCTGGACGAGGCTTCTACAGGAGAGTTGTAGAGCATCTAACCAGCTTTCCAACAAGCTACAGAACACCAAATTTTATTGAGTATGAAGGAGATATGGCCGTTTGAAATTCATCACAAAAACTATCAAGGATTCTGGGCAGCTCGGTTATCCATCTTGGGGGGGAGTTTTGACTAGGCTACACTCATTAGAATGCCATGAATTTTGAGCGAATATTTCCCATGGAGTAGAGAGGCGTGGGTTAAAATTTGGTGTTTTATCGTGGATAGAAATGGAGATATGAATTTTCTTCTTTGAGGTGTTCTTGCTAGGCAGTTTGAGAAAATGAGAGAGAATGGAGTCTCTTGCTTGGTTGCTTTGGATAAGAATGCATAAAGTGATGTTGTTTAGATAATATCTCATCTAAGGCTACTTTAATAAAGTGATGATGCAAGGGATGATGTTTTTGGATGAGCATGTGTTGATGTTTAAGTGGTAGAATGATAAAGAGAGGTTAAGTACTAGCTGATTTCTAAGTGTGCTAGTTACTTGAGTAACTACTTGGTTGCTTGATAATATCTACTAGCACATGCATGCATCTTGCTCTCTGCTTGCTCTCTGCTTGATAATATGAGTAACTACCGTTCGTAGGAATATCTCATTCGTTTCTAGTTAGGGTTTTACCGAAAACATTCTTAATATTTATACTATCATTCTCCATCTTTCTTAATACTTCTCGCATTTAAATTCCTTAAATCCTATTAATAAATCCTTAAGTCTTTCGGTGTTCAGGGAAATCTCGGAGAAAATAAAAGTGCTAATTTTCTGAATCCGATATCGTTTACATACACTTAATTTATCCTCGGATCACTAATATAAACTCAGAAATCCGTTCCGGGTACTTCTATATAGCGTCGTCTAACTCATATTCTCATTTCCACCAAGAACAGTATTCACACTTTATTCTCTTTATATTCCTTATATTTATAAAAATGTCCTTACTCTCTTTCGGGTGTTCCTTAACCCTTTCACGAAACCACTGGACTAATAACAGATATCGATTTAGATGACATGAGAATATTTCCTCTATTTGGAATTCCCAAATCTTATCTCCCTAGGAGATAGATTATTCCAATCTAAGTTGTCAACCCATTGCATTCTTCATGACATATAATCATTGGAATCTATATCCATTCAACATTCATTCATTAGAACTGTTAATACCTTGTAGTTGGAATCACTGTTCATTCTTTCATCAATATATAATAAAAAGTTTTAATTCTACCGAAAATTTGGGTTGTTACATAACAGGTGACGAACCTGCTGTAAGAACCCTAATTTTTGCAATATTTTCTTTTATATAATATCATGTGGCATTGTCAATTTGGAACCTTTCTAGTCATCCCTGTTGTTTAATGGAATTGATTGTCTGAGAAACTATGTTGTTGCATTCACTATATAAGATAAAGGGAAGGTTGTTGAAAGCAAGAGTCTTATTGTTAGTAAGATTTATAAAACTTGGGATTTGAGAATGATTAGAGTATTAAAAGATTTAGTAAGGATTATGACGAGGAATTATGGATATTCGAGGAATTTACACAATGAAGTACTTAAGGAATTACTAGGGAAATCTCTACGCGACAAAATATTATTACGAGAGATTAATTAAGATACGATACGAATTAAAGTTTAAGTGACAAGCATTGGTGGAAGAATAATGATACAAGGAGTAGTATTGCATGCAAGTCCCATGCAACCAAGTAGTTAGGAAAAGCAAGCTAGTTAAACCAAATGGCAAGAGGAATAGTAACTAGTTGCATTTCTTTTTCCAAGGAGGAGACAAGAGTACAAGGAGGCCATACCTAGACTTGTACCATGCTTATGCATACACTAATATGTATCACCCAACTACTTTACAATTATTCAACCACACAAAAAAATCAAAACAACAATATACTCTCCCCCCCCCCTTGAACAAGAGCTCTCGGCCAAGACCAAAAAAGGGAAGAAAATTTCTTCCTTCTTCCATTTCTCCTCACTCATAATTCAAGGCATAATTCCTAGGCTCTCTACATCATCTAAGAAAGGTATACTAAGATTTCCAAGCCCTTTCATCCATTAAATTTCAAGATATTAATTGTTAAAGATATTGTGAATAGTAACAATGTTAAGCTTTTCTTATAGATCTTGGATTATAAGGATAGTAGGAGCTTATTCAAGGAGTTCTTGAGTTTTGTAAGGCTTACCCAAGGCTCCTAGGTACTCAAGAAGGTATAAAAACCCTAACCCCTCTTGGCCATGTAGTGTTTATGATGTTTGGTGATAGATCCATGTGTAATGGTGTTAATCTTGGTTGTATAAGTGGTGGATGATATAGATCTTGAGTTTAAGTGTTGTGATTGTGATTTTTATGATTGTGGTTAGTATATGTATCTCCATGAATGTTATAAAGCATGAACTAGGTGAATTAGATGTTGGTTGTGTTGTGGAAGTAAGAATCTTGGTTGATTTAAGTGAAACATGCATGCTGAGTTTTTCCAGAAATTTGACCTGTCTTGTAAGATGGTTTTGAACCCCCAAATCTTGTCCCCTGAGGTCCTACCATATATTGTTGGAAAGTTATTTGAATGTAGTTTCTGGAAATATAAGGTTCATGACTAGGTCATGTATAGATTTTAAGTTATGGCCGGAGAAGTAAAATGTGTTTCTGGATTCCGGACTGCACTAAGTGACCCCCTTGTGAACCTTGTTTAAACCCCTAAAAATTTATGTGGGATCATGGAAAAATTTGAGAAGCTAGGAAATGCAGTGGTGAAGGCTACCCAAAAAGAATTGGATTAAAATATGAATTTTTCAATTTTATAAAAATGATAGAGTAAAATTCGCGCAAGGGAAAAAGTCGTTAAGTGGAGTATAATTCTAGGGGTACTGAATATGGTTCGGATATGGTAACCAAATTAAGTCGAATAAGTGACGAGCGTAATCGAGTGATGACATGAACCTATAGTGGGGCTAGAGAGTCATAAGACGAAGTCATTAAGTTAACTTTGTACCCTCTAAAACCCCGTAATTAAAGAGACATTGTTAAGGTACTAACGAACGGTTATTGCTTATGTATAGATCGTTCGACTCCGCACGCTCGACCACCCCAACCAAACCAAGGCAAGTTTACTTTTCAAACTTACGTATACAAGGACTTTCACTGTTGTGTTTGTAGTTTTCAACCATATCAAATGTTATGTTTATCGAAGTATTGATGCAATTGAGATTGTATAAGTACATATATGTTTGTACCCCTTGAACTTAGATTGAAATGTTTCTTCGGACAACGACTCTATCAATAGAGGTCGTAGCGGTCCGTATATACTATTGACCGGGGAGCGGTATATTATTATATCGTAACTAGATTGCGAAAACCCGGAGGGTCATTCGGAGAGTATCGTATACTCAAGTAATTACTTTTATATCTTCGTAAATACTCGAAACCCTATCTTGGATTAAAAGTTTATTTTATTAATCAATCATTTTATTAATTATTAATATTAAATCTTAAAATATCATTTATTAATTATTGTTCATTATTTTAAAGACAAAGTTAATCCAAGATACCTTTAATACTTTCAAACTCGAACTCTTTCGAACTCAAAACATTTTCGAAAACCCCCAGTCAGGTTCTGCTTCTTGTATGATTTCAAGAATCATCGGTCGACTGATGTCGGACCTCAATTACTCTGTTTTCAATCAAAATCAAGTTTTTAAAAGAAAAAGAAAAAGCGACTCTGGCAGGTGTGGGAACCGTTGACGAACGATTCCCGGGATGTGTAAGCGGCCGTGAGCCAGGCGGTCCATCAATTATTATTCCGGCCCAGGTGTTGCCGAAGGATGATTACGGATGTAGTTTTCATCGAGGGTGATTACGGATGTAGTTTTCACCCGGGCATAGTTACGGATGTAGTTTCCATCCTTCTACCGGTAGAGAAGACCCGCAGATTATTGGACTTGGATGTGGTGACTGATCATCGTCAATCCCTGTCAGGTTTTATGTTTTTTTTAAGTCTCATTCCTCCATTTTGGAAAAATGCTTTGACACTGCTTCTTAGGCTTTTGTGCCAAGTTGCTGATAGTGTTCTATTTTGATGAGAAAGATGTTGACTCTGTGCAGTATCTAGAACTGCAAGTTTATTTTGAAAACAAGGGCACGTATTGATGCACCTTCGGAAATTATCAACAATGACAAGTGATTTTATAACTGATTGACACAAATGAGTTTAATAACTGCTAATCATATGAAATGTTATATTTCTTACCTTATACATATATTTCTTGCTGAGCTATAGTTGCTCACTCTTGCTTGTTTTCAAATTTACAAACACAACAGCTAAGCGAAATGGCAAGACCCAGACAGACTGCCCAAAAGCAGGTGACTAGACCCGAGCCAGCAGTTGAGATTCCACCGGTAGGCCCCATTAGCCGGATTGGTTGGCAACTTTTGTTAGTTCGTTTTATTTATAAGTATGACCTGTGCAAGGCAGTGTACAGTAACAAACTTTCAAGCCGCCAACTTCGCTTCTTATCGAAGTGTTGCTGGTAGCATAAATACTATTTAATTCGGTCTGTAATAACTCTGAAACTTTTATTTCCGCTTAATCAATTGTGTGACGTTTCTGAGACTCTAACATGTGTGTGTGTGTGTGCGGTGTGAGTTTATTGTGGGGTCGATGGCTGTTTTATATTATGTGCAAGAACAGGTATGTTATTAATGGAAAATGGACCGTGAGCGCCTAGATCTCCGACCCCGGATCTGGGGGCGTCACACCTGCCGCCTGCTTTCTGTCTGTTTTTCAAAACGAGACGATTGTCCGACATGCTTTTGATTTTTCATCCCTCCTGCTTTTGTTTACTTTTCATCTGAATAGTAATTTTGGTTACTATTCATATGAATAGTAATTTTAGTTACTATTCATATGAATATTAATTTCAGTTACTATTCATTTGAATAGTAATTTCGGATACTATTCATATGAATAGTAATTTCGGATACTATTCATTCCCCTCTTAATTTGACATCCTTAAATATTCAGCTTCTAACTAACTAGAGGATATCAACACTGCTCTAAACTCAATCATACCTCTTAACAGTTTTTCTGAGTTAGATACTTCGATTCCTTTGTGAAGTGTTGACGCCTAGTGCAACTGGTCTGGTTCACAGACGACTAATATTCACTCGTGGTCTTCATATCATGTCTTTAAGAACACTGCTAAGAATTGTCCAACCATAAAAACTTTATCACTGGAATCTTTTGGCCCTTCAACTGAATCATCTGTACATCTTATTTTGTCATTGAGGCTTGATCATGTTAATGAACTTCTTTCAGCGACTTGATCCTTGTTGATGCCTGTTCTTCAAATTTCACGATCCTTGTATAGAGTTAATATTATTTATCTTTTATCCCAGTTTAGTTATATATGTCTCTATTACATATTACATTACATTATGCTTTACAATTTCCCCCTATTTGATTGTTAGGGTTTAACAAGCAAATTCCTAGAGGATAACTCAACTGATACAACAAAATAAAATACAAAGATAAATAATATTAAAATGCATTCTGGATTATATATATACATTTTCCAGATTTCTAAAATTAACCAAGTGCAAGTTAATTGTTCCTCTTGATTGAACATATCTTCAAGTTTGCCTTGCTTTCTTTCCACATAGCACTAATACTCCCATTAGCTTTTCCTTTCCCAAAATAATGTTAATTCCGTGTCAATAACCTTTTCTTTGCCCTTACGCCTAGTAGATTTTTCTTGATCTTCCAACTTCTCCCCCTCAGTTGGGTTATCCTCTAGAGTAGTAGGATGTGGAGTTGGTAAATTAGACGAAGATGGCTTTACCAAGGAGTTGATTGCATCATTTAACTGGGTTGCCATGGTATTCAATTGAACCTGGAATACATCATGTTGAATAAGTTGCAAATTTTTGATTTCTGCAATGGACTTACAGATATTTGCAAACTCTTTCTCCATTGTTTGGACCGGTGTAAGGAGTCTGCTGTATTCCTTTCTGGTTACGAGTGCATGTGGTTGAGTAGGTTGCTCGCTCATACGTTCTGCAGGTGTTTCACTCAACACTCTATATTCACTCGGTTTAGTGGTTTGGGTTACACTTACATGTTCTATTTGTGTTTCCCTTAACTCTCTTCCAAAGCTTCCATCGAGATGTGTACCTGCAAATGAAATCATCCTAGCCCCTTTTTCAGAGGTCATAGATGGTGCTATGAAAGTTCGTGGGCTTCTGTCCTCACGTGAAGCGAGTTGCCGACCACTGGTAAAGAGTGGTAAATCTCGAAAGAGATCCAGAGATTTTCCCTCTGGGAGGTTAAACTTGAATCGATTAAATGGCACAAAACCCAAGTTTCCCTCGTATATCTGTGAAGACACTTGGTTCATAAAAGAACCACCTACTGATGGATCTTTCCGTAAAATGGAAGATTCACCAGCAGTTATTGAGGTAGGTAATTCCACCTCGGATGCCTGTGAAGGCATTTGATCTTTAGAAAGATCATCAACCACTCTTATGTTCTGTGAAATGGAACTCAAGATAGTTGCTCCCGTCAATTCAACCTTATTTACATTTTCACTCATTTGACTATGAAGAATTGTTTCAATAACAAGTTGCAGTTACCTCTGGTTCATTTGGTTTACTTCTTTTAGAATGAGGTAGAGCTGCTGATGTAACTAACTCCTTATATGGTGCTGCTGAGGCACTATCTCCCTCAAAAGTGTTGATGGATGGTCGTTTAAGTGACAATTGAGGTGTAGGAGTTTGTTGTGTTTGTGTTTGCATTTGTAGAATGGGCTCTTCGACCTGTGTTAGAGTCGGTGGGATTTCCTGCTCTTGGTCGGGTAAGGTGGCCACTAGGGGCTGTAGAAACTGTATTTCATGTGACACAGCAGGGAATACAGAGGTTGGAATAGCAGAGATTGAAATTTTACCTTGTCGTATACCTGCTCTCACTGGTCTTGGTAAAAATGGAAGTGGGACAGTCTTTAGATATTTAGTTAGGACTGTAGGCACATCCGTATAGTTCTTTTTGCTTATATAATTAATTACATTCATCTTCATGTAAGAACATTCCACCTTTTGACCATTTTCCAAGCATACCCTGTCTTCGTCATTCAAAAAATCATTTAATATTAGCTGTAGAAACCTTGGATATGGACATTTGACATTTTAAGTCCGAACATCTCTTCTTCCCAAATGTTTCATCTTTAAAATGATTTTACCAAACACTATTTTTCCAAAATTAATCCTCAAATTATTGGCGACTGCATACCCTAATTTTTGAATAAATTCAGGTATTCGATCTTGATTTGTTCTATCTGAGGAAAAAATATGGTTAAGAGTGTGAAAGAAGAAATTCCAGTACTGGGTTAGAAACGTTCTAGAAAGATTACCAGTATTGAAATTGCCATCTTTGTACCTTATAAAACGAAAGAACATATCAATCTGTTCAGGTGTAGGATCAAAAACAAGATTTTCCATAGGAAAATGAAGAATTCGATTAACATCTCGTTCAGTGACCCTAATCGACCTACCAAACAGTCGATATGTGTTAACCGCACTGCAATATAGTTCACGCAATGCATCATGGTTAAGCTGCACCGGTGTAACTAAAGCATAGCAAATTAATGAATGTTCATTCAGAAATTGTGTCCAAGCCCGAAATTGCTCATCCAGAATGGTTTCGATTTGCTGAATGGAAATAGGATTAACTTTAGCAATTAAAAAGCTTCCCTGCAATGCCATTTTCAAAACTTTGAGGAAATTCAAAAACAAGGGTTAGTTTTTATAAAGGATGATGTATAAATCAAGAATATGAAATCCGATCTAAAAACCACCAGCTAGATTTGAAAGATCTTTCCGATCAAAGCTCGAAATATTCAGCAATCGTGTGTATATGCTCTGTATATCTGAAAAATGATGATGTTAAACACAAACAACAACTCATCATTTATAAGGTTTCAAGGTTTAGTGGGTTAGGTCTGATAGTGACAGGTTATGTTGAAAAAATAATACCGTTCAATAATTTCTCACCTAACAACCTAATTAGCCGAAAAACATCTTATCACCGAAACCTATCAGTCTATACACATATACACATATTTAATACTTCTAATTATTATGGATTTAAAAATAATCACGCAGTAAATCAAGAATTAATCCACAATAATCAGATAAACTCACAATTAAATAGACATAAAATTAAAAAAATATCATTAATTGATATATGTCAATAAAATATTTATTTAATTATGCTACAATGATATCTCCAGGATAATCATGCAGATAAGCAAATAAAATAAACAAAATCCAGAGAATGAATTTCACTGGCTGCAAGCAAATTGAACAGACATTTTAAAAGATCATGTGAAATTTAACATACCAAGCTCACTTACCAACCTTCAAAAGGTTGCTTCATCCAAAGCTTTAGTAAAAATGTCTGCCAACTGTTTTTCACTAGGAACAAAATGCAGTTCCACAGTGCCTTTCATCACATGCTCCCTGATGAAATGGTATCTGATGTCTATGTGCTTGCTTTTAGAATGTTGCACTGGATTCTATGATATTGCAATAGCACTAGTGTTATCACAGAAAATTGGGATCTTCTTAACTTTAACTCCATAGTCAAGTAGTTGATTTCTCATCCATAGAATCTGTGAACAACAACTCCCAGCTGCTATGTATCCAGCCTCTGTAGTTGAGGTAGATACTGAGTTCTGCTTCTTACTGAACCATGAGACCAGCTTGTTTCCCAAGAATTGACAGGTTCCTGTGGTACTTTTTCTATCCATTTTGCAACCTGCATAATCTGCATCTGGGTAACCAATTAGATCAAAACCAAAATCTCTAGGGTACCAAATGCCAAGGTTTGGTGTTCTCGTGAGATATCTGAAAATCCTTTTAATAGCTACTAAGTGAGATTCCCTAGGATCAGCTTGAAATCTAGCACATAAACATGTAGCAAACATAATATCAGGTCTACTAGCTGTTAAGTATAAAAGATATCCAACCATGCCCCTATAGCTTGTCATGTCCACCTTCTTTTCCTTAGTATTCAGTTCAAGCTTAGTGGCAGTGGCCATGGGTGTTTTTGCAGAAGAGCAATCTGCTAAATCAAACCTTTTTAAAAGATCATAAATGTATTTTGTTTGACTTACAAAAATTCCCTCATTCACTTGTTTAACTTGTAAACCAAGAAAATAAGTTAATTCACCCATCATACTCATTTCATATCTACTTTGCATGAGTTTGGCAAATCTCTTGCAAAGTTTCTCATCTGTAGACCCAAATATTATATCATCTACATATATTTGGACAAGTATCATAGAGCCATTGACATTTCTATAAAAGAGAGTTTTATCAATAGTACCTAGAATGGAGTGATTCTATATAAGGAACTGTGTGAGTGTGTCATACCAGGCTCTAGGTGATTGCTTCAGGCCATAGAGTGCTTTGAGTAGAAAGAACACATATTCTGGAAAGTATGGATCTTCAAAACCAGGCGGTTGACTAACATACACCCCCCCTCCAGAATACCATTCAGAAATGCACTCTTGACATCCATTTGATAGACTTTGAAATTGGCATGCGTTGCATAGGCCAGGAAGATCCTTATCACTCCTAACCTTGCCACTGGAGCAAAGGTTTCTTCAAAATTAATTCCTTCCTCTTGACAGTAGCCTTTAGCAACTAATCTAGCTTTATTCCTTGTGACTATGCCATTCTCATCCATCTTGTTCTTGAATACCCACTTAGTTCCAATCAGTGATTTGTCTTTAGGTTTGGGTACAAGTTTCCATACTTCATTTCTTTCAAAATGGTTTAGCTCTTCTTGCATTGCTAAAACCCAGTCTGGATCCAGAAAAGCATGTTCAACTCTCTTTGGTTCCTCTTTTGATAGAAAACTGCTATATAAGCATTCTTCTTTAGTTGCTCTTCTGGTTTGGACCTTTGCATTAGGATCACCAATGATAAGCTCAAATGGATGATCCATGGTCCATTTTCTTTGTGGTGGTAAGTTTGACCTTGATGAAGTGGCTTGATCTTCTCTGTGTTGATCATTGTGGCTTGTTGTTGAGTTTTGATTGTGAGAAACTCCCCCTGAGTGTATGGCCCTCGAGATTGATGGAGTTCTTGCAGATTCATCAACAGATGCTTCTCTTTGATTTTTTACAGATGCTTCAAATTGATTTCCAACTGATGGTGTAAGTTGCTCTTCAACAGGTGGTTCATTCTGCACTTCAACTGATGATCCTTGTTTGTTTCTGACACCATTTGATCTCTATTCTTCATCATCATCTTCACTTTCTTCACCACTTCTCTCATTCTCAAATGAGAGAGACTCATGAAAACCTTCATCTACTAGACCAGATATTTTCTTGTCATCAAAGACAACATGTATGGACTCCATTACAATGTTTAGTCATAGTTTATAGAATCTGTAGGATTTTCCAGCTGAGTATCCAACAAAGATACCTACATCTGCCTTTGAATCAAATTTTCCAGATGCTCACCATGATTTTTCAGTACAAAGCATTTGCATCCAAAGACATGCAGAAAGTTGATTGTTGGTTTCTTGCCTTTGAAAAGTTGATAAGGTGTCATGCCTTTTGCTTGATTGACCAAAGAAATATTCTGAGTGTAGCATGCAGTGTTTATAGCTTCTGCCCAGAAGTATGTTGGTAGCTTAGACTCTTCAAGCATTGTTTTTGCAGCTTCAATTAGAGTTCTGTTCTTTCTTTCCACTACACCATTTTGTTGAGGAGTTGTTGGTGCAGAGAATTCTTGGATAATTCCTTCTTCTTCTTCACAAAACTCTATTATTATAGAATTCTTGAACTCAGTTCCATTGTCACTTCTGATTCTCCTTACTTTGAGTAAAGGATTGTTGTCGACTATCTTGATGTGATTTATAATGATTTCACCCGCCTCATCCTTAAAGTGCAGAAAGAATGTCCAAGAAAATTTTGAGAAATCATCAATAATCACAAGGCAGTATTTCTTCTTTGAGATTGACAACACATTGACTGGTCCAAAGAGATCCATGTGAAGTAGTTGCAAGGGTTGATCAATTGATGACATTGACTTTGATTTGAAAGAGGCCTTCTTCTGCTTCCCTTTATGGCATGCATCACACAATCCATCCTTGGAGTAATCCAATTTTGGAATACCTCTAACCAAATCCTTCTTTACCAACTCATTCATTGCTTTAAAATTCAAGTGTGACAGTCTTTTATGCCAAAGCCAACCTTCATCTACACTTGCCTTGCTGAGAAGACATGTAGTCATGTTTGCATTTATTGAATTGAAGTCAGCAATGTACACATTTCCTCTTCTATCTCCTGTCAACACTACCTTGTTGTCACTTTTCTTGAAAATGACACAAGCTTCAGATATGAACCAGACATTCTGGCCTTTATCACACAGTTGACTGACACTTAGCAAGTTATGCTTAATTCCATCAACCAGTGCTACTTCTTCAATGACAACATTCCCTTGTGAAATCAAGCCATATCCTCTAGTATATCCTTTGCTGTTGTCTCCAAAGGTAATGCTAGGGCCAGATTTCTCCTCAAACTTAGTGATCAGGGTAGAATCTCTAGTCATATGCCTAGAACAACCATTGTCCAGATACCAAAGATTTTTTCTGTTTCCCTGCACACATCAAAACAAAATCAAGTTGATTTTGGTACCCAAGTTTTCTTGGGTCCTGCCTTTTTAGTCTTTTTCTTATTTTTCAAGCCCTTACTACCCAAGGATTCTGATTGAGTTAAATCAACTTTAACTCTTAGTATAGGTTTCTGAAAAGTATGTTGTTTCACTTGCTCACATGCATTAAAACTAGATGTATAATTTGGCATAGTCTGTGCAAACATGTTATTCCTCATCCACGGCAACTGATGCATGTAAAAATTATTGTAATATGGATTATGCATGAATAGCATGTTAGCATACTGACTAGATGCATGAGCATGTTGGATAAACATGTTAGGTGTAACATTCATAGCAGGCATAGGCACAAATATAGGCATACTAGGCACAGAAGCATTTTTAACAGTTTTACATTTGACAGACAAATGATTAACACTACCACATTTTACACATTCTTTCCTAGGAGCATACTTATTAGGTGTGTAATTGCTGTGTTTGTTAATTTCTACTTTGCCATTTCTATTTTTCCTTTTAGCCTTAGCCTTTGGTTCTGTCTTTTCTAATTTATCCTTCAATTTCTTGATGGATAAATGGCCCATGTTTCCTTGTTTAATAGATTTTGTTTTGCTGTACTCTCCAACTACAAAGTTTTTGCTAACAGGTCCATATTGATTATTTAGTTTAATCAAGGTTGCTTTGCTGACAGGTTCCAACTTCAATGGACATACCACATCCATTGAGTCACTGTCTGAAGTAGTCTCCCCATCAACTCCTAACTTTACTTCTGCTAATTTGTTAAAAGATTCAACTCCTTGTATACTATAAATTTCTTCAGTTTGACCCTTTGATTCCTTCCACTTAGCAATTAAGTTTTGTTCCTCTTTTAACTGTTTTATTAAACACTCTTCTCTTTTCAGAGCCTCAAGTAACTCATTCTTAGCATCCTGGCATTTTCTCTTCATTGTTTCAAACTCAATTAGTTGAGTTTCTAACAGAGTATTCCTATCACCTATCTTAGCATTAAGATCTTTAATCTTTTTGTTCTCCTTGTTTAGCGATTTTAATGTGACATGCATGTTATACAATTCATCAGACATTTCATTAACAACATTATCACATTCATCTTTGGAAAGTTCAGTTAGGTTTGTAGAGTATACCTGGTTGCTTACTGAACTAGCCTCTTCATCAGTTTCGTTTGCCATGAGTGCAAGATTGACAAACTCCTCTTCTGCATCTGAGTCACCTCCAGCAGCCCAGTCACTATCTTTTAACACGAATGCTCTCCCTTGTTGCTTGAGAAGATCAAAATATTTCTTCTTGTAATCAACAGCTTCAAACTGCTTCTTCTCTTTCTCAGCTTGAGATTTCCAGCATTCATTGGCAAAGTGACCAGCAATTCCACAACTATAGCATTTGATCTTTGATCTTTCAACCACATCCTTGTTCGATTGATAGCTTTTCTTGAATTGCCCGGTTCCTGCTGGATTCTTCTTAAATCTTAGCTTCAAAAATCTCTTTGATAGAAATGCCAAATACTCATCTAGATCTTCAGCTTCATCCTCACTTAATGCATCAGGTTCTTCAATCATGTTGCTTTTACCTTTGCTAGTTTCAGCTCCACCTTCACAAGTTTTTGAACTTGGTGTCGCTTCTACACTCTTCATTCTTCCACCACCTTGGATTGTTGGTTTATTGGCCATTAAGGCTATAGCTCCACCCTTCTTCTGGCTTTTTTCTACTTCCTCATCTTGCTGCATTTCAAGCTCATATGTTTTTATGATGCCATACAGTCTCTCAAGTGTAAAACTTTTGTAGTCTTGGGAGTTTCTCAACGAGACTGTAACTGGCTTTCATTCCTTAGGAAAAGATCTCAGAAATTTTAAGTTGGAGTCTTTGACTTCATATGTTCTCCCATACAACTTCAGGCCATTCAGTAGTTTCTGAAATCAACTGAATATATTTGTTAAATTTTCACCAGAATTATGGTGGAAGTGTTCATACTGTTGTATGAGGAGTTGCATCTTGTTCTCTCTGACCTGCTCAGTTCCTTCACAGATGGTTTGGATAATGTCCCACACTTGCTTAGCAGTGGTGTAGTTAATGACATTATCAAACATTTTTTGATCGATTCCATTGAACAAAATGTTAATGGTCTTCCTATCTTTGTGAATCTCCTCCAAGTCTTCATTTGTGTACTCAAATCACTATGCGGCCAATATTACGTAACGGGTGACGAACCTGCCACCTGCTTTCTATCTATTTTTCAAAACGAGCCGATTGTCCCACATGCTTTTGATTTTTCATCCCACCTGCTTTTGTTTACTTTTCATATGAATAGTAAATTAGGTTACTATTCATATGAATAGAAATTTCAGTTACTATTCATATAAATAGTAATTTCGGATACTATTCATACAAATAGTAATTTCGGATACTATTCATTTTCCTCTTAATTTGACATCCTTAAATATTCAGCTTCCAACTAATTAAAGGATATCAACATTGCTCTAAACTCAATCATACCTCTTAACAGTTTTTCTGAGTTAGATACTTCGATTCCTTTGTGAAGTGTTGACGCCTAGTGCAACTGGTCTGGTTCACAGACGACTAATATTCACTCATGGTCTTCGTATCATGTCTTTAAGAACACTGCTAAGAATTGTGCAACCATAAAAACTTTATCACTGGAATCTTTTGGCCCTTCAACTGAATCATCTGTACATCTTATTTTGTCATTGAGGCTTGATCATGTTAATGAACTTCTTTCAGCGACTTGATCCTTGTTGATGCTTGTTCTTCAAATTTCACGATCCCTATATTGAGTTAATATTATTTATCTTTTATCCTAGTTGAGTTATATATGTCTCTATTACATATTACATTACATTATGATTTATAGGTAGGTTTTACCTACCTCAGGCATTTATGAATTCAATTTTCTTCAAAATAAAAGAAGAAAGTACCTCAACCTCTTTCTTCTTTTATGCCTCCTCAAAAGCTGCTTTCTCAGCCTTTAAAATCAGTGTACAAAACAAAATATTAAGAACCTATATGACATAGTGGAGCAGCATAGCATTAGCAGACACTATCATACATCTTTTTTTCCCCCAAGTTTCTTCGGCCAGCTTCTTAGCATAGTCCGCATCATCACAGATCAAGACATTGTCAAATAGGGTTCCTGATTTCACTTGTTAAAGGTTTAAAGTTAAAAACAGTTACTTGCTTAAATTAATTATGTTTCGAGGAAAGACAAAAGAAATATAGTAGTGAAAACATTAACATACTTTAGCTTTGCGAAAATATAGACATCTGGGTCATCCTTGAAGTCTGCATTTGAGAGGAACATACACACTTAGTTTGACAAAAACCTGGGTTATCAATAATAGGTTACAAAAACAGAGATAAACATATTAAATTTGTCATTGAGTAGAGGCACCAACACACAAAAACACAAAAGACTCACAAGTGAAGATAAATGGAATGTTGTCAGATGGTGTACAATTAGAAAAAAAAGTTCAAAATAAGAACCCAATCAAAAACCTTAATATAAAAACTCAACAAGTTAAGAACTCGATTAAAACCCCTAAAATACAAAAAACCCACAAATCTCCAAAGCTTAACAAAGAAGCAAAGAACCAAACAAATTATAGATAAAGAAAATATAGATAAAGTTGAATATACCTTAGCAAACAAAGAACAAAGCTCCAAACTCGCAACCCAAAGCTCCTCCAACCTTCATGCTCTAGATCTGTTGAAGAAAAAAAGAAAATGAAGTAATTGAACAAAGAAAAGAAATAAACGAAGAAAAGAAAGCTAATTAAAAGCAGTAATCAGACAAAAGAATTGTAATCCGAGCTTAATTAAAAAATTAATTGAAAAACTAGTTGAAAAACTAGGGTTACATTTGAGAAGCAGGGAAGAAAGAGCTCAATTGGTTTTTGGGAGTAATAATTTCAATGTGTTATGTTTTTTGTTTTATGTCTTTTTTATGAAAAGTAGGACAGCTGGGTGTTTTTAGGACAAGCGGGAGGATAAAATTTGTTTAAGGGGGGAAAATTTGTTAAGGGGGAAAGTAATATTGTGGAAAAATTTCTAAGGCGGGGAAAAAGATGGAGAGGTCGTAGTTAGAATTTTTTAAAAAGAGTTTTAACATCGTTTTAAATGACAACTGATGTCTAAGTCGTTGTTAGAATTTTTTTAAAAAGTTTTAGACATCGCTTTCAAAGTAAAACTGATGTCTGATTTATAAAAGACATCGGTTTTAAAATTATCGATGTAAGAAAGGTTTTTAACATCGGTGGCATTTTGAACCGCTGTCTTAAGTGCGATATCTAATCCAGTTTTTTTAGTAGTGTTAATTTTTTTTATGAGTATATAGGGATATGTATACATAAATAAATAAATAAATAAATATATATATATATATATATATGTATATATATGCATATGTACAGATATATACTGTCTTGTTTTCATAAATAAATATCTCATGGGTATGTAGTTTTATTGAACCAAATGATTTATTAAGTTTTTGTTTAATCTCAGAAAGATGCCACCAAGGAGAAACAAAGTTAACTCCGGGGAAGGTGAAGCTTCTACCGGGGGGGGGGGGGTGGGGGGTAACAACCAAGGAGATAACCAGAATAACAACCAAGGAGATAACCAGAATAACAACCAAGGTGATAACCAGGATGACAACCAGAACAATCAAGGACTTAACCAACTATTAGATTGGTTAAGGCAAACCTTAGACCGTGGCCAATAGGGTCCTATCCCCAATGTGGTAAACCAGACTGCATCAGCTTTTAAGGCTTTTAAGTTAATACAACCACCTGAGTTTAAAGGGTTTGGTGAACCATACGAGGCTAGATCGTGGCTGAAAGAGTTGGAGAAATCCTTTAAGATTATAGGAGTGGAAGAGGAGCAGAAGAGGAGCTTTTCCTCCTATTTGCTGAAGGAAGAGGTGAACTATTGGTTGGAGTCTAAGGAAGCAATGGAACCTAAAGGGATAGTAACCTGGGAGAGGTTCACTGAGTTGTTTTTGGAGAAATATTTTCCTGAGCATATGGAGAATAAGATGGAGATAAAGTTCTTGGAACTAAGGCAGAATAATAGGACAATTGCTGAGTATGAGAAGGAGTTTACAGAGCTATCTAGGTTCGTGCCACATTCCATTAATACTGAAAAGAAGAAGGCGAGGAGGTTTCAGCATGGATTGAAACCGTGGATATAAACTAGGGTGGCTGCTTTTGAGCTTACTGAGTATGTTAAAGTGGTGAATAAGGCGGAAATAATAGAAGCGAGAAGTTATTTTGAACCAAAGGAGAATGAAGGGAAGAAGAGAAAAGTGGAGAGTTGGGGAGGATACCCGACTAGTGGGACATTTCAGAACCAACATGGTAGGAGGCTCGGGTTTCAGTCTGCAAGATTTGGAGGATTTAACCGAGCAGAAAGTACGGGTAGTGTACAAGTAGGACAACAGGGAAATGAAAGCCAGTTCAGGTAGCCAAGACCACCACTGCAAGACTGTGAAGTGTGTGGAAGGAAGCATCCAGAAGCATGTGCAAAATCAGAAGGTAGGTGTCATAACTGTGTTCAAGAGGGGCATCAACGGATGAATTGTCCTAGGAAGGGAGTAGTTTGTTACAAATGTGGAAAAGAGGGCCACATCTCTAGAGACTGTAGAGCGTCAGCGATGGGACCAACGACATCACGACAAGGCGAAGGAGCTAATAGAACCCAATCGATCGCTAGGATTTTTAACATGACATTGGCCGATGGCTTGAAGGAGATGGATGAGATAGCATGTACACGTTTACTTATTGTTATAAATACGTATATAAATGATGAGCTAGTAGGAAAATAGAGGTGTGTTAAAGAATGAAAGAGAAGTATCAGAGACGGAATAGACAGTATAGCATGAGAACTTATAATCGAGATGTGAGAGCATACAACTGGCAAAAAGTGATGAGAAGATATTGGAGAGTAGAGTACGAGATAAGTAACCTTAGTTATTGCCTACGTTGATTGCGAGGACAGAATGCTTTTAAGGAGGGGAGACTGTAATAACCCAAATTTCTGTACTTGAGAAAAATTTTATTTTTGGGATGAATAGTGCTTTGCATGGGTGAATAGTGATTTCAAGACTCGAGAAATTTTTCACGTTACCCTATGTCCGGAATGAGATACGAATATTTCGAAGTTATATTAGAAATCTACGATGTAAATGAGTGTGTGTAAACGCGATCGGAATTCAGAAAATTCGAACTTTATTTTTATGGAAAATTTGACCGAGCAGTAAAGAGCATATCAATGTGATCAAGACAAGTGAATTAGTATATCAGGAAGTCAAGGATTATATATTTTATTAAATATGATTTGAGGATTTAGAATGAAAACCTTTGAGTTAGAATAACGAGCTAGAAATCGCTAGAACTTTATAACGAGATTAAGGGATCAAGCGAACATGAAACGAATTGTGGATTAAATAAGTAACGAGATGTAAAACCCTACATGAGCATCTGGGGTTATTATTGAGAGAATTGGTGGAAAAAAACAAGAAAGAAAAGAAAAGAAAGTGATGAGGTGTGTGAACAACATGGTGACAACAAGGCTCAACATCACTACTTTTCTAACACACCACACAAGCATTACAAGTGTTTTAAGAGGAGTATTAGTAGTTGGTTACATCACAAAATATCACATAATCAGCAACTCGTCAAGGCAAGAGCAAGAGAGAAAAAGAAATAAAAACATCACCACCTCCCACCATAAACCATTCGACCCCTCCCCTAAATTGATTTTGAAAACCATAGCTTCCAAGCTTCAAAAATTATGATTTATGGCTTAAATGAAATCTAATAAAGAGACTAAGGTATGGTTAAAGTTTGAACTCCAAACTTGTTTCCTAGCTATGTCAAAGATGCTTCCAAAGATGAGCATGAATAGTGATAAATAGTAACTTACATGGTTTTCTTGTTTTGTTCTTAAGGTTTAAGCATTATAATTACTAGTTAAAGCTTGTTAGGTGATTGTAAACACTTGGTAGTGTTGCTAAAGCTTCCAAGAAGGTAAAACCCTAACCCACCCTTTGAGTTTTGATGATTGTTTTGATGTTATATGGATAAGAGATCATGTTTAAGTGTTTTAGTGATTATTTGACTTTGTAAAATATGTAAAATGGTGGGTGTTGGATTGTAGCCACACCACTGACTTTAGAGGAGTATGAAGGTTGTTTGTTGAGGTTATGGATGTATGGTATTGATACTCCTATGGTTTTGATGATCACATTCAGCAAGCTAATTGCTTGTAGTGTGATATAAAACTTCATGTTATTTCTGTGTTGTACTAGCTTGGTTTTGCAGGGAAAATTAGCCTACTAATGATTTAGTCAGAATATACAAACAGCAAGCCATTTGGTGCTACAACAGAGGCAGTTTGGCAATCCAGTTGCACTCAGTCACTTCACAAACAGCAAGCCATTTCCAACTGTCTAGAATCCTGAAGATAAAGATCACGTTCGATTTCTTGGATTTATTTCAGGAAACTCAATTAGACATATTGTAAGGATTCTTTATGATATAATACATACATAATATATTATGAAGCTCAAATCTTTTATGAAAAACTGATTTTATATCAATTTTCTAAATTATAGGAGTTTGTCATTTTTAAAAGATTTCTTTCTTCAAAATCTCTTATACACGTTTTATATCTATACAAACAGAAGGGTTATGTTTTCTACGATTCATCTATTCCAAACCCACTGTCAAACGGTCACAAGAACGTTGCAAAATCTCTCTAACCAATTGAACGTTAGAAATTGATTTCTAGACGTTTGAAATTGATTGATTGATTTTAGAACGTTGGTTGTGAAGCTTTATAAACCTTGTTCTTGTGTTCATTCGTATCTATCAATTCATAAAATATTCAAGCACACAAAGAACATAAACAACTCAATTTTTTCATTGCTATATCCTTTCAATTCTCTCAAGCTCTTAATATATTATATACGTGCTATTCTTAGAGAGTTCATAGTTTTGAGTTGTATTCATTCTTGATTGTAATGTTCGATTTGTATTCATTAGTGTTGATGAGTGGATTTTGTAACAACTTTTGTGAGGTTTTCGGTGAGTTATAAAGGCTAACGATCAACTGTTCAATGGAGGATTTGGGTTATGTTTGTGGGGGTGAGCTGAGCTTGAGGGTGTCTCCAATAATCTCAGGTGCCTTTAGAGAAAATTAGAGAGCTGAATTCGGCTTACCCTCAAGGTGCCTACGTATCCTTTATATAGGAATTAAGCTCACGTGGTTCTAATATGAAGCTGATTCTACTGGACCAGCTGTATTCGGTTGTCTAGTTCGTGTTGGACTCAGGTTCCTTTAGAGTTTACCACGAACTAGTTGGCGAAGTAGAGTAGAACTCGAGTTCGTACCCTACTATAATTCTCTCGTCTATTAGAGGCATTCTAGGATCAACTGCGCCCTAGAATTTCACTCCAATAATAAGTCTATATCTATTCTAAATAGCTTCTAGATCTTTCTGTCGGTTACTCTTAGAAACCTGATGCTCAGGAACCTATGTCGCAGGAGCCTGTTTCCCAGGAATCTCCTTATCGCGGGACTTGTTGCTCAGGAACCTCTTTATACGCATCTGTACCTGCACAAATAACAAATGTATTATACTGGAAAGCTTCTTGATGTCTTCACATGCTTCTGGCTATCTATATGGCTGTTGCTAGGCTGACTCGAACTCTTCTATGAGGAGGAACCTGGTCCATTAATGCCTTGTTCAGCTTCCAGATCCTCGGGAACCTCCTGATACTTGTAGTTTCTTGATCATTTCTCGGTATAATGCTTATTTCTTCATATCTGATCTTCATGGCTCGTACTGGATCTATCTTCTAGTTGGAATGGATTGGACCTTATGGCTTAATGGGCCTAAATGTAGCCCATGGTGATTTTGGGCACAACAACTACCCTCCGGTTCCTTGAAATCATATAATGTGAAAGGAATCTATTTTGCTCTCTGATCAGGGGTTCAATGCTGAATCATTCTTCTCAAAATACCTTGCGTCAATATCATATATCCAAGCCTACATGAGCTAACTCGGCGTAGGAAACAAGACATAAGAATATTTCCAGCTAGTACAATCTTGGTCAGCTTCCTTGCCACCAAGGAATCTGATCTCCTGTTATTTTCTTCTTCAAACTGCAGCTCCCGAAGTCAACTTAATGCTTGCATTTAGCTTCCTAGGGAATCTAACTTACCGTGTATCATTTCACCACGTCTCTTTGAAATTCAGGAGAGGATAACCTTCAACTGTAAATATCTTAGAGTGATAATTCAAAATTTAAAATAACCGTATCGATTACCAAAGCTGTAGTTATTGTAGGCATTTCCAAGATTTACACGTCTCCTGCTCGTGTTCCTCATCACTTACCGCTCCAGTAATTTGCTTCCACGTGTATGGGGCGGTCCCCTATTTACCTCAGCTATTTAATCATATCTATTACTTCCAGGTTCATTTTTAACTTTACCAATTCTTGCTAAAAACCCTTGAAGAGAGAAGAAAGAGAAGTCCGACGGTCATCTACTCAATCCACCTTCCTCGTCGCCATTTTCTTCAATTTAGGGTATGATTCTCAACCGTTACTCTCTGTTCTTTCGTAATCTCAGTTTTATATTCAACTGTCTGTTTCCTTAGCCTTTGCATGTCGACATTTTCTCTGTTTCTTATCTTCGTATAAGTATATTGATGTTTGTATTTATTCTCCATGATCCATATTACACACACGATCATTTGCTATACCTTGTTTAATAATCGTTTACTCATCAGTTCACGGTCGTATTTTCACGATTTTACTGTAATTTTCAATCGTCTTTTCATCTTCTGTACTCACATGCTTTTAACTCATACTACAATCGATGTATTGGCTTTGTTGGTGCATAATCTCCATGTAACTCCTTAACTACCCTGTATCCCAGGGTTATGATTGTCTAAGCATTTTTAGAACCACAATTTCTCTCTTAGAGGGCCCAAAACTTGACCTTTCTTCGTCTGTCTTTTGCAGATGTCTTCTGACTCAATTCACTCAGACCACCTCTCTTAGATAAACCCTGCTCTTGTTAGGTCTATCGGTAATAGGACTAGATCTAGGGTTCTGATTCCAAATGCTAACGAACCTCAATATATCCTTGTGAAACCTCCTAACGACAATGACCAGATTAAATCTCTTAGCTTAATTGATTTAGGGGAGGATTGGCCTTCTGATAGTGGGGAAGTTTCTAAACTTGACCATGAATTGCTTCATGAACCTGACTTTGACAATGAAGTGACTGTTGAGAGAGAATTACATAGGCAAGAAATCGTCCTTTTTTGCGAGAAAACTGACTCCATCATGACCTCTGTGAAACTAGAAAAGCTCTTTGAAGAGTGTCCTCGTCCTCCCTGTACTATAGTTATCCCAGAACCTGGTGAAAGAGCTCACAGGTTCGATGTGAGAACCCCTACATAAGGTATTCCAAATGTTGTTATCTCTGCTACTTTTCTGAAAGTTGGCGTTTCTATGCCTATTCATCCATTTCTGAGAGAAGTGCTAGAATTTTATGAGCTAGCACCTATGCAATTAACCCCCAACTCTTATCGTTTAGCAATCAGTACCTTCATATTATACTCCAGCAAGTTTACAACTCCACTGACTGCCCCTGAACTAGGATATTTTTTCAGACTAAAAAACACTGGGAGAAACTCTGGTTGCTTCTACCTTTCCGCCTGGCCTTGTCACCAGGGTCAGTGAATAAAAAATGTTAAGCAAAATTTTGAAAAATGGTCGGAGCAATTTATATATTGCTATGACTGTCCTTATGTTAGGCATGAGTTCAACTGGCGACCCAACATTCCTAAACAAACCATTTTAACTGGAGCTTGCTTGGAAAGAGCACAAGAAATCCTGAAGCTATCGGCTTCCACTAGGGATTGTATGATTCTGATGACTCGTGATAACCTAATTGTCTTAGGCTTTATCCCTTCAACTTCTGGTAAAATTGAATTTCCTTTGTACTTACTTACATTTGTGTGACTCATATCCTTCATTCACCTCATATCTTTATCTATTCTGACTTGTTATTTTTCCTTTTGTATGCACAGGTATGGCTCCCAAAATTCCATCATTTATCAAGAGATCCAAGAATGTTAAAGAAATTTTCAAGATTGAAGACGAGACCAAGGAGGTTCCGCTGATTGCAACTCCTATCAACCAAGTTCCAACTCCTGTTTCTGTTCAGATTCAACCTTCTTGGTCCTCTAAGCGTAAGCTGGCTCAGACTAACCTTGACTTGTCTGGAAGCTCGCAAACCCGATCTATGAGGAAAGGAAAAGCTGTAAATGTGGATCCTGCCATTGTTCAGAACCAATTTAAGGACTTGATTGACACCCATGTCCCTGCTAAAGTTATTTTTGGTTGGTCGAAAATGGATTCTACCGAAGCCTTTGAGGCTATGAGGTTTTCTGCAGCTCAGAACACATTCTTCACTCTCAGATTCCGCGATGATTTTGCCGAGAAGTCCCAATACAACCTTCGATTTCAAGGAGAGGTCAATCAGCTTAAAAAGGATCTAGCTACTGTAGAAAAAAAGGCAAACATTTCCACCGCTGTTGTGCAAAGGGAAAAAGCTGTTGAAACCTCCTTGAAGAAGGAGAAAGAGGAGCTTCAGGGTCAGGTCAAGAAATTAAAAGATGAGGAGCTATTGATACTGGAGAAGGTCAATGAGCTGGAAGCTCACGTCGATGCCCTAAAGGCCGCTGCTGATGTCATTAAGTCCTCTATGCTCATTCAAGAAAAGGATAGATATGACGAGGGTATTAGAGATTACATCCGCTCGACCTGGGAGAAGCTTCCCGATATTGATTGTCATGCGCTTGGGGATGATGTAGTGAACATGATCGAAGACTTTAAGAAGGAAGTAGCTGAAAAAACACCCATACCTCCCGCTGAGGCGGTTGAGAGGTCACCAGGATCCCCTCCTGTGACTGCGGAACCTGTTAACCATTCTCCTCAAGAGACTCCCCAGATTGCTCCTCCTGCTGCTCCGCAAATGGAAGACCTCACTAAGCTTCCTAAAGCTTAATCCTTTTGTTAACCATCCTTCTGAATTTGGTCTTTTGAATAACTTTATGAGGTTATGGGCCCCTCGTAGTGCCTCACAGGATGTAAGTTTGGATTGGTTTCCATGGCCATCGTGCCAAATAACTTCAAATGGTTGGTTTTTTGGGTTGTCGCACCCATAAATCTTATTCTTTAAAGTAGTTTCCAGTGACAATCCTTTGTTTTTGTTATATCTCTGTTCATAATATTTACACACACTTGTGCATGCTTAATCTCTTACTTGTACGTTAGCTAAATACTATGCACTTTTCCTCAAAACCTCATAAAATACTTCACTGTTAGGCATCCTAGAAAATAACTCAGTTTCCATACTTATGTATTCAAGCTTACGCGGGCTAACCCATTGTAAAAAACAGAGCACACTTATACTTCCACTTATATTTTATCAAGATAAATGTAACAAAACTCAACAGTATCACAACAGCTTACCTGTAAATTTGGAACCTCTTTCTTTACACTTCGAGACATGTGTTCAATACCATAATCTGCACTAAAACCTTTCTTAATATCATCTTAACTTCTCCTTGCTAAGTATTTGCACCAGATTCCTTGTTAGGCGGAATACACAAATATAATCAAGTACGTATTAGAGAATAACAATTATCACACGTTTAAATTAAAAACTGTATGGAATTAATAATATAACAACCCGAATTTTCAAAATAAATTTATTATTTTGCATTGACCGATAGATTTGACGAGAATATAATATTTAAATATTAGTTATAATATTTATTCGTATGTGATACAATTATGTGATTATTTTAGTTCAAGGTTATTATTTTAATTAAATAAACGATACGTGTATGTGTATTTTATTCATTTATTAAAATTTTTGGATTTTAAAGTATCGCATTTTGAAATTATTTTAAACGACAAGAAAGTTACGTTACGGATATATTTTTATCGTTTAAATAAATTTTACGAAACAAAAATAGAAATTAAGGGTATTAGAAATGTATCGGTGTGTATATTATGTGTTCCGTGTTAATTGCTAATGTTCGGGGTTTTTCTCGTAAAACGAATCCATTAAAATATCTTTTACTCCGTACCCCGTAATTACTAATTATAGGGGCTTTACTTAAAAGACTTGGTTCTTTTACTAGTACTCTATGTTCTTATAATTATTTTCTCGTTTTTCGTGTCCGTTTCATTGTTGATATCTTTCTTTTGAATAAACATCTATTTTGGTTCGTCTATTTCTTAATTATTCGTATGTATTGGTACATCGTTCGTACCAATGTTTTATCCGTTGAGCCAAAAATATTTTTTAAAATGCGAGATAAATACATTTTTGATTCGTATTTATCGTTTATTAGTCCAGAGTATAATTATTGTAATTATCCGTATATCTTTGATATTTATCTTTTTAAACGATTAGTTTTTTTCGATTTTAACGATTCATCGATTCATTATCGAACCAAAAATAGTTTTCGATGTACTAATATTCTTTAAATATAAATAGCCTAAAATTATTTTTATTTATTTACAAAAATCATAAAAAAAAATCAGATTTTTACAAAAGTTAAATAGTAAAGTAGATTTTCTCTCTCTTGTTCTTCAAGATCAAACTCAATTTGGAGGTGATGCCGATCTCGGATTTTGGCGTGCAACCACTCAAATCGAAGCTCTTGACATCTAGTTTCATAATCTACAATCAGTTTTCATGTTGGGTAAATTTCTGATTTTATATTAATTTTTTTTGAATCTGGGAAATTAGGGTTCATCTTAGATTTTGGGGTTTTTATTTTATGAGCTTTTCCAGTGAAACTGATGATGATTATAGCTTTATTTGGATGCTATGAGTCTAATTATGTGATCAATTTCATCATTATAATGCCCGATTTTCAAATTCGAAATTAGGGTTCTTGAGCAAATTAGGGCTTTTTAATTGGTGAATTGTTTGCTTGTTTTGATGATTCCTATAGCTTTGTATGATGATTTGGAGTTAATTCACGTGTTTAAACTGAATGTTGGTGTTCGAAATTGTATGGGTCGCATTATTTAGTTTTCTTGAAATTTCAAATCATTCTTTCAAAGCTTGTGTTGATTGTTTGTATGTAAGGTGTTAGGGGTTAGATTGTACAAGTTATGGGCTTTGATTTTTGATGTTAAACGCACGATTTGGTGTAGAAACGAGGGAGAACGATTCCGGCCGAATTTGGGTTCAAGCCCGCCGGATTTCGGCCGCGTTTTTGTTGTTTTCGTTGGCACGGTTGAGTTTGTCGTGAAATTTTAGTCAAGATCCATATATTATACGCTTGATTTGGTTTAGTTATGTGAAAGTTATGGTCGCCGGAACTTTTGGAGATTACCGGAAAATTTCCGGATTCCGGCAAACCTCCATTAAAGCTGTCATGAAGCATTCATCGTGTTCTTCGTGAGGGAGATGATGAACAGTAGCGTTTGATCTTCTTTCCCAGGTGGGGAAGAAGATGAATAGTGTTTTTGAATAAAAATTTTATTTTTTTATTTTAAATTTCTAAAAATCAGAAAAATTATTTTATATAATTATTTAATTATTATTTAAGTTATTTAAATATTTAAATAATTAATATTTATTATTTATTTAATTCGAAAAAAATAATAATTTAATTTCGAAAATTGATTTTTAAATATTGATTTTTAATTTAAAATTAATTTAAAAATAGGATTTAATTTCAGAAAAATTATTTTTAAATTCTGAAATATTTATTTAATATTCTGTAATTTATTTTACAGATTTATTTCGGAAATCTTAATTATCTATTATTTTCCAAAAATTAATTTAATTTTGGAAAATGATTTAAAAATGATTTAAAAATAGGAAAAAATTCCTAAAAATATATTTTAATCATTTAAAAATTTCTAATTAATTCCAAAAATTATTTTGGACTTCCTTTTAATTGTAAGAGATAGTTAATCTTTTTTTAAATGATTGTGTGAGTCTTAATTGTACGATTAACTAGCGTAACGAATTCGATTAAATCCAATTAAATTATATTTAATTTTCACGAGTCATCTTAATGACTCGAGACGTATTATAAAGATGTCAAAATATATTTTATTTAATTTGAGATGTTTTACGAAACGTCGAGCTGATTATTATTTTACGAGTCGAGTCAAGTATTAACAATCGAGTTTGACCGTTGTATTTGATAAATGTTTATATGTTATAATTTGATTTAATTGAGTCGTTTATTAAATATTATTACATTTTACATGTCAGTTACGTGATTAAGTTACGTGTGTCGATTAAATGTTTCTTATATGTTACATGTCATCGTGACTACGTATTTAATCGAGTATGCTTATGTGATTAACCGTATGTGTTATGTGATTTAATTTAAACATGATTAGAGTATGCGTACAAACGTTGGTAGACCATAGATTTATTCTGAAGACTGAAGTGTCGTCTTGTATTTAATTGTAGAATTGACGTGCGGGCTCGATCGAGGTAGTTCGGACTCGTGGCAGTCGTAGGAGCAAATAAGATCGATCGGGAAGAAGATTGTTGTGTTATTTTGGATCTACGTCATAGCTAGCGACTAAGGATCAAATAGACATAAAGTGTGGGGCAGCTAGCAGTCAGAATATTAGTCAGCTTCTAGCAGAGTTTAAGCTCCGAATAAGGCAAGTTACATAACCGTACTCTTTTATTCAGAGTATGTTTAATTTTCCTTAAATTTTATGCCGAATGTTTTATTTAAAAACTCGTAATCATCGAGAACCCGTTTAAATTAATCAAATCAGTTCTTATCACTTCCAACTTATGATCGAGCATATGTGTATCATGTTTTAAAAGTTTATGATTGTTTTTAATAAAAGATCTTTACATCTTCAAATTTAACTCTGTTATATAAATATTCAGTGAGAAACTGTTATTTAAGAATTTCACTGATTTGGTAGTTTTACTGCCCAATTGTTTTAAAATGTTATTCCTACAATATAAGTTAGGAATAAAACTTTAGAGATGCTTATCCCTTGATCTCTAGACAAAAAAATGTTTTGTTTTGATATGTGAATATGTTTAGCGTAAGAGGCCGGTTGCAGGTCCAGCTTTAAAAGAGACTAGTGGCGGTCTTCTTTAGGCCAATAGCAATAAGTGCCATCAGGATCCATATTTTTATAGCCTGTACATCATGTGTGCATGGTTTTTGGGTTAAGCGGGACTGATCATCAACTTAACTCTTGCAACTGTTGATATTCCACATATCACTTAAGGGAAAAAAAAATCCATATTTGACTGGAAATAATGTTGTTAGATAAAAGATACTTTTATTAAACTGTAGTCTGTTTGAAATTTCCTTTCATACAATCTTTACTCGTGTTACAAAATTTCGACCTTGGTTCTATAAATTGTATCGGTTCTTTTTCAAAAGAGATACTTCATTGAACTGTTGCTTGTTTTCAAATATACTCTTGTGTTATACAAAGAAATGTTTTCTTATTTACTTTTATTTCTTTCACAAAAGTTTTGAAAGATATCAATTCGCTATCGGATTTGAAAATTCCCTTTTTAACTTATGTTGAAAAGTATTTTAGTATATTCTATTATATACTTGCTGAGCATTTCTTTCGCTCATTCTTGCTTTTGTTTTAAATCTTGTTTTTCAGAGATAGATAGTTGATGCGGTTGACTTAGTTTAGCTCGAAGCAGGGCAAATCTTGGATTGAGTTGATGTTTGGCTCAAAGCGATTCTGTCTTTTGAGTTATTCTACTAGATGTTTAGTTAGACTGGTATGGTATTCATATTCTTGTATTGTATTATTTGTTGTATTAGATTATTGTGGCCGTTGTATACCTTTTATCAAGGTGATACAAACAGCATAAGATTGTATAAGAGATTGTTGTGTTTAGAGATTTGAGTTGTAATAAAAGAAGTTATTATTATAAGTGTTTTTGGATTTCTTGTTTCCAAGTCTATAACCTGAAAAGATCTTGTTAGGTTGGGGGTCGGATGTCATGTTTTAGATTAAATATTAGCAGGTGATTGTTTGATTATTAAGGTTTTCCGCAGTAGCGACCCATATCCCTGACCCCGGATTTGGGGGCGTTACAAATAACTCCTCTCTCAATGATGTAAAATATCACAGAGAGCTGCTTAGGTTACAATGGAATGATAATTCGTTTCACGACACCCTTCTAGGGTTAACCTAACTATATTTATAAATATATATAGCTACAGTACAATCGATAATTGATATTCCTATAAATCAGCTATACAAATGTTATCAATTATGATTGTTACACGTCTTCTTAGTCAATAAAATGTCTTCGACAGCTATCCAATCTTCAAAGATATTTCTTCCATAATTATCTTCATTTAATCTTCAAAGTCTGATAATGACCAGTAGACGCACTACACCATAGATGGCCTATAGCAACCTTTTGGCATGGGTGTTACCACTATGGGTGTTACCATAGCTATGAAAATTTTAACCTATCGCAACCTTTTGATTGTAGTGTTACCATAGACACAAAAGTATGTTACTTTAGTTATAAAAGGTGTTACAGTGGGCTAACACCATGAGCTGTGTTACCATAGAGTATTCATTAACAAAAAAATTTATTTAATTTAAAATTAATGATTTAATAATTATTTGACTTTAAAAATAATTATTTTTAACAAAATCATTGAAATAATCATTTTAAAAAGTAATATTCCATCAAATAATTAAATTATTGATTTTTCATAAATATTAAATTTTGTTTATAAATTTCAAATAAAAAGATTTTAAAATAAAGTAATATCCAAAAAATTCATATCAAGAAAATAATGAAAATATTAAATTTTAACTAAATTCATTAAAAAAATTAATAATGAAAACAAATTTTGTATAAATTATGAATTATTACAAAATAATGAAAATAATAGATTTAACAATTATATTTTAATATCAATAAATTAAAATAATTTTATAATATCTAAAATAAAAAAGTAATTAAATATTAGTTAATTGAAAAATTATTTTATTTTAGAACTAATTAAAATGTAATTTAAATATTTCACAAAAGAGTAAGAATTTATCAGATAAATGATTTTTTTAAAAACAAATATTAGAGCGGTAGAAGCTAAAATATTAGAGCGGCAGAAGGCCCGCCCATACTGAAATTTTCACTTAAACAAAAAAAACTCTCCCTCACTTTTAACAAAAACACTCTCTTTCACAGACCACTCTCTCTCCCTTGTAGAAATTTCTCTCTCGAAGTATCATCTCTCTCGTTTCCAGTAGGACATCTCAAGTTTCTCAATGAGGCTTCTCAATTGATTTAAGGCTTCGGTTTTAGGCTTTGGATTGAGGCTTCATTTCAAATTAGGGGTTCTCCTCAATCGATTTCTTCACTTCAAATCAGGGGTTCTTCTATTTGAGTTCAATTGATTCGATTATACTTGAGTTTCAATTAATAGTTTCAATTAATTGTTCTCTCTATTTCAGTTTAGGGCCTTGGATTTGGATTAGGGCTTTAATTATGGTACTTTTCGATTTAGGGCTTTTCGGTTTTTATTTAGGGGCTTTACGATTTGGGCTTGGATTTGTAGGTATTACCCTCTTCCGATCTATTCTTGATTTGGAAAGCTTGGAAAGACTGGACAGGAAAACCACACTGCAATTACTGAGTTTGACAGGTTAGTACGTTGTTCGCATTTAATTTCTTGCTAACAAATTAGAAGTTGGGAGCATAGCTAATTATTTGTTTAACTTTCATATTTTCCCCTTTCTTTGGTATTGAGTTGTGGTGTGTTACCATTTAAATGGTTGGTGGTATAAAAATTTCCATGATTTATACAATGGTTAGATAATATTTCTCCACTGTCCACCCCAACTATAATAAGTTGATACTGGATGTAATTGAAACTATATGTTTGTATGTTTTAAAGTCCAGTAAATCTGTTTGCCCCTTGGTTGAAACATCTCCCAATGGAAATGGGACAGAGGCAGCTAGTGTAGAAGTAGAATACAATGAATCTGAGAATCTGGATGATGTTGAAGATATCATTTTATTACACCTAAGTTGTAATCTGCTTTGTTATGATTTCAAATATTGTTTGATGTGATGCACTTCATAGTTTTAGTTTCATTCATCAGGATTCTGAAATTCATTGCCTGTACTTCGAACCTTTTTTCTTTTATTTTACATTTTTCATTAGGTTGTTGCTGTTATGGTGAATAATGATCTTATGAGCCTCGTTAATACAAGGCCACTAAAAGCCTGGAAGGAAACCCCTGCTCTTCTCTGCACAGTAAGTTCCTTTAGAACTTGGAGACATTGCAGTTTATTTTCTTGTTGATGAGGGTCGAATTTTTTTTTACTAACATAAAAAAATATGGTACTCTGAACAAGCTACACTTGTAATGATGTTTTTAAACAGGGACAGAGCTAGGATAGTAGAGTTACTGGGGCAAAAATTTTTGAACCACTTGCACCGAAAATAACAATGTATAAATGTTTCTCCCTCTAATTCTTTTAAGGCTAGTACTATGATTTTAACAGTCTGAAGGACAGTGCTTCTCTTTTCCTCTGCCTATGTTTTCCTGTGTGACACACTTGCTTCTAGGCTCATGCAAGCTGGCAGAACCCTGGTAGCAACTCTTTGCTATATATGTGCTGGGAATATCGACAAAACAGTCGAAATTTGGTCGATAACTTTTACAACCAAGCAAGATGGGAAACCTTATGTAGCTCTTCTTCAGGTTATTCATCTGCAATAATATGATATACTAGATATATGTTATACTTATATGTTGAGTTGAGTTGACACATAGTTCATTATATTGATAGGATCTCATGGAAAAAACTGTGATTCTTGTAATGGCCACCGGGCAAAAGCGATTTAGCGCTTCTTTGTGAAAGCTGGTTGAGAAGTATGCTGAAATATTGGCAAGTCAAGGGCTTTTAACAACTGCAATGGAATACTTAAATTTCATGGGGAATGAGAATTTGACTACTAAACTAATGATCCTGCGAGATCGCATTGCTGGCTCTACTCAACCTGGTATATGATCCTGTCATATCCTAATTGCGATGCTCATTTTTCATCTATAGATATGTTTACCTTTTCCAGTAAGGAAAGCTGAGAGCATCACTCTGTTTCTTGTCTAAATTTTCACTATATATTATCATGCCTTGTCAATCTGCAGCTCAGGGTAGTTTTACAATGCATAAGATTACATGATTGTTAATAGAAGCATGTAATGCTGCTTTGCAAGTGCAATATTTGATGGAAGCGGTTCTGGCACTTGTGTGCATTTGTCATGTAAAGAAATTCTTTTATTCTTTCATTGGCATGTGCTTGTGTGTGTAAATTTGTGCATGTACAATGTGAAATGTATGTTTAATATATTCTAACCCTGAGAGAACACAGTTTCGTATGCCGGTCTTTTTTAATTTGGGACAAGTTCTGAGAGTCATGGTTGTAGATTTTTTTTAAAAATTTCTGAATTTGTTCTAGATTTGAACTATGTTAGCCATATCTTCTGGTTTTTGACATGAACAAACAACGAGCAATCTTCTATGTCTATGCTCTATATCTTTTATGCATTTCAGTCACAATTTTGATTAATTGGGAGTTTGTTGTTCGCAATTCAGTACAATCACATTTTATGTTTGTTAAAAACTAAACTTGTTGTGATATCACGAAGCCCTTGTTCTACTTAGTTTATTTAGTTTCTGTTAGAATTCTTTGTATTTTACTCTGCTCAGTTCCTACTCATATAGACATTTTTATCAGTTGAAAAATTATTATTTATAACTGCTTCTATAAACAGATTTCTTAATCTACCCCAGTTTTTTGTATAACGTGATTGAATTCTGCTTAGACTCTTGCTGAAATTGTAATTTTAAATCAGTTTCGATACTTGTTAAGGAAATTATGAATTTTCTAATCCTAACTTATTGTGCCATTGATATTGATGTAGGAGGATATGTGTAACATTTGATTTGTTCGGACTTGTTGATATATTAGGTGTTGACAGATAGAGTTATGGATTCAGGGTTTGGTAAGTTGTGGAGGAAGTCGCGTATGAACCATGAAGCAGAGACTGATAAAGCTGTTATTGGGGTTTTGGTTTTTGAAGTTTCTACAATGATGTCTAAACTAGTTAATTTATGGGCGCGTCATAGTGATAAAGCAGATTAACAGACTACTTGCTAGTTTCTACCATGTTATTAGCTCTAGTACCTATACGTTTTAAGTTTTGTTCATTAGCTAGTGTTGCTAGATATTTTTGGATGATTTGGTTGGTTTTGTACTAGATTATGTTATTGAAATGATGTTGGATGATGTTATTGAAATGTATTTAATTTGGTTCTTGAATATTTAAATGTCATATTTTTTTGTTATTAAAATTAGTTATAAATGATTTTAATTATGTAACACTCAATGTGTTACAATTGGTAAAAGAGAGTGTTACAATAGATTGTGGACCCTACCTAGATGTGGGCCCCACATGTGGGATCCATATGTGGGGCCCACATGTGGAACCCACATGTGGGCCCCACCGAAGCATTGTGCAAAATTGTACCATCTATTGTAACATAGAAACTATGTTGCTGTAGAGTGTTTAAGATGTTGCTATAGAGGTCTTTAGTAACTGCATTTGCCATGTTACTATAGGTTGTTTTTCACGTTACCTTTGATACCTGTAGTTACTGCTGAGAACCTAACACGGCTGAGGTGTTACCATAGTTCGATTTTGGCCTATAGCAACTTCAAACAGGGGTCTATGGTAACACAGTTTGGGGGTTGCTATAAGCAATCTATGGCGTAGTGACGCTTCCTCCTGACAGAGTTTAGCAAACTCTGTCGAGCTTCCATCTGTCAGAGTTTAATTAAACTCTGACCGCTTCCAGCTTCCAGTTAAACTCTGATGAATCGCTGTAACACATAAACACTGACTTTATTTACATCAATTATATTTAACAATCTCCCCCAACTTGTTCATTAGCAAAAATGCACAAGTTAATAATAATTGATGATGTCAAAACTAATTAAACAAGTACAGTGTTTAATAAATAATCAGAGTTTACACTTCTACTTAAACAAAATTTACAGAAAACAAGAAATATTTACAGAGCTTTATTTACTTAATTTCCTCAACATCTGGTGTTGATCTAAGATAGTCTATAATTAATCTTCTCACTGCATTCTCGAGTTCTATCTGCATGATCTTCTTAATCTCTCTAAGTTCAGGATCATCTTCACCAGTCTGATAGATTGCAGATCTCAGAGAATATATGTTGTTCTTCCTCATTTCATTACCCAGTCTGATGAAGTGTGCTTTCTCTGACTCTGGATTAAAATCTAACACAGTTATACCCAGATCTGTCTTCAATCGAGCACTATTTTTCTTCATCTCAACAATCTTTCCATGATAATCTATGTACTTCGAAACATACTCACTTGTGTATCTTGTACCACTAATTGCCTTAGCTTTCACCATCTTATTTCTTAGCACATTAGCAGCTTGTTGAGTCCTTTGATTTTTCACTTTGAAGAGATATCGAACATATTCCAGTTCTTCCCATAGCTTCAAATTAATATCATTCTCACCAACTTTATACACAATTCCATCAGCCATGAAATACAGTAGAAAATCTTTATTCAAACTCCTCTGATGAATCAACTACACTGACTCCAGTCTGTCCAAACTCTCCTGTGGAACACCTTGTCCTGGAACAGCCAATGATGAAGGATCTAGAGGACTTGTATTCACTCTAATTTCTTTATCTGAGCCCAAACCAGATGTATCTCGACTTTGCTTTGACATAAAATCTCTGCCTTGTAGAAAATCAGTACCTCCAGCCTTTAGATTTTGATCAGGAATAGTTGGCTTTGCAAAGAACATTTGCATTTCAGTAGACAATGGTTTCTGTACAACTTGTGTAGCAACAGAGGTTGTATTCACTTTCTTTGAAACCTTTTCTTCTTCAATAATCTTTCCTTTCAACTTCAGTTTAGCATCTTCTGTTGGTTTCCTAGACAATGATAAATTTTGATCAGCACCAACATTCTCTTTAATAACAATGCCTTTTAGAACAGGCCTAGGAGCTTTCTCAATCTTCTTTAACTTTCCAGACTTCAAAGCATTTTGATGTTCTTCTTGTAAATTCTTCTCTTCAGCTTCAATGTCTTCAATTGTAACTCCTTCTTCATTCTGTTCTAGAAACAATCTTGCAGCCAATTCTTCATCTGTCTGTGGATTGTCAGTGAATAACAAGTTCTTGGTTTTTGAAGTACCCTGAACATCGGCATTTATTCCATCAGACTTTGTAGATGACTTGCCAGATCTCATACTTATACCTTTACCAGCTTTTGATCTCTTTTGGTCATTTGCTCCTCCATCTTCAGCATCATCCTTCTTAGACAGAGTTTGAGATTGCTTGCATTTGATCTTAGCAACTCTCTCCCCCTTTATGACATCATCAGGAATCAGTATAGATGTGATCAATTCCAATGAAGCAGCAATAGAGTCAATCTTATCAGACAAGGCAGTTTGATTCTCTTCCACTTTACTTAGCCTTTGAAACAGAGTTTCTTGATCTTTAGAAAAAGTCTGAAACTTCAGCTTATTATCTCTCTGCAGAAGCATGTCTCTTTGAACAACTTCAGCTCGCAGATCAGTTATTGCTTGTTGAGAATCATCAAATCTGGTATTAAGAGTCTTGACTTGAAATACAGTGGCTTTCAGACATGAAAGAATCTCTTGATTGGAAATCTTTGTAGTAGTGTTTTGCACAAAAGTAGCTGCTCTTCCAACAGGAAAAATGCAATCCTCTTTATACCAATTCTCTGAGAATTTGACAAAATGTTCATTTTCAATTTCACGTTGTGAAGGTCCAGAAAAATCAATTATCTTCCCATCAGTTTGTACTGGTTGTCTTTGAGAAGAGTTAGACTCAGTACTTTCTTCATCTTCAACATCAATTTCAGCATTTGCATTTTCAATTGGCTCAGACTCAGCAATATTTACTGCAGGTTCAACTTTTTCAGTAGGAGTCTCTGTAATTTCAATATGCTCAGCAAAAATCTCCTTAATATTCTCTGCAGTTTGCTCCCCAGCTTCAACAGACTTTGCAAAGAATTCATCCACAGGCTCAGAAATTACAGCCTTGATTGGTTGATCAATTTCTTCACCTTGTTCAGTAACTTGGTGAGCATCAGAGAATAATGCAGTATGTGTCCCTACTGTTTCATCAAGTACTACAGTAGATTGATCAGCTACACCAGTTTCTTCAGAATGAGCAACAACTGGTGATGAGATAGGAATTTCAATGTCATCAGATAATGGAATGAATGACTCAGCAAAAACCTCCATATTAGCAAAACCATCGCTGTTTTCAACATCCACTTGTGCATCTTCAGCATTCATCTCAACAGTAGGTATCTCCTTAGAATTCACCTCTGGAGCTTCAACATTTGTCTCTTCATCTGACTCATCAATTAACAACCTTCTCCTCTCTGATTTAGGCACCTCAGCTGCCACTTCCTCTTCAGCAGAGTTTGAGAAGGTAGGCCTTTTTGCTCTTTCCTTTTTATCCCTAACAGCTTTGTGATTTCTTTTACCTCCATGCTTTGGTTTAGCCTGTGTAGGTGGTAGATTTTGTTCAGTGTTTGACTCATTGATTTGAGGTTGAGGTTGAGTTTGAGTTGGTTGAATTTGTTAAATGTTTTACTCATCATGTTCAGGTTGAGAGGGTTGAGATTGTGGTTCAGTATTTGTAGGTTGTAGAGGTTCAGTGTTTATAGATGGGGCAGACTCAGGCTGTTGTGGTTCTTGAGGTTGATTTAAGAAATTTTGAAGAGCA
Source organism: Saposhnikovia divaricata (assembly GCA_036435485.1). Lineage (NCBI taxonomy): Eukaryota > Viridiplantae > Streptophyta > Magnoliopsida > Apiales > Apiaceae > Saposhnikovia > Saposhnikovia divaricata. Next base: position 69,083,370 of record CM071598.1, read on the forward strand.
AGAGGCAAAATGAACTCTGGTACTTGCTCCTTGTTTGCATCCTTGTTGGTCAAATCAGAGAATACTCTCTTATGAACCTTAAAGGCCTCAATAACATCTTCCTCAGAAATTTCAACATTAGGCACACAAGCAGAGAATAGTAATTGACAAAATCTAGAAAAATAAACAGTTGTACTAGACTCTGACAATCTTTCACCCAAATTCATCAAGACAAGTCTACCAAAATCAAAATTACTTCCATAAAGAAGAGAATACCCGATTTGAAGATTGTCAGTAGGAATAGCATCCCAATTAGTGACTTTCTTTCCAAATGCCCTTGTGATGCAATCGAAAAAGAAACTGCACTCCTTCCTCAGAAATGGCCTTTTCACTTGACCAATTTTCTCTAATGGACCTGAATACCTAATTTGCTGCAACATCTCTTTAAGATATCTTTCACCAACAACACTGTATGTAGAGTGTGTTTCAAAACCAAAAGTTTCTCTAACCGTCGTTGGAGTAATGACATATTCTGTTTCCTCATATGTGAAAATAATTGACGGAGCCCCATTCTCATCTTCATCATCATAGGTAGCTGATTGCCAGAAAATATCAATCTGTGCAGCCGAGAGCTTTGTTGGTTCGATTAGGGCTGTACCAATCTCTGAATCCCGCAAGAAGTTTTGAATTAAATGAAATGCCTCAGGAACATTCTCATTATTCAACGGATCAGCGGCATCTGCTAGAGCTGTGATATAAACATAGGCAAGAGTGAGCTAAAATAGCTCAGCAAGATAAAGTTTTAAATCCTGTTTGGAGTAAAACAATTTATAAAAGCTTTGAAGTGTTGGTTGTTCATTTAACAAAGTTGTTTCAATAAAGAATAAATGATGAAGTTACAAAGTAAAGTAGGGAAAACATTTTCAGAAATATATATATTTTGTTTGCGCGGCAATACACCAACATAAACTTGCTTGTTATTCATTATAAAGATATAATATCAGTTTCTCTTCTAATTCCTTGATTCCATTCATTGTTTCATACCATTTCATTCTTTTCCAACATACTAATGCAATGAAATTTTCAGCAATTATTTAAGAGTTTAGGGGATCTTCATCATTGCCGGATACGACAGGACGATGATCAGTCTCCCTATACGTACCTGTTCCTGTTTACTACTAGTAAAAGGAATGACCCTCTCCGGTAATCATCCCTGGAGGAAAGTTCTCCACAATCCCCCCCTCGGCAATATATGGGTCGAAATAAAATATTGCAAGCTGGACTGCATTGAACTTAGTCCCAAGATAGAATCCCTATTATCGAAGTTCTTATTTCATTTATTCCGAAAAATTTCCTTTTTATAATACCATTTACCAAATTACCCCTCTTTATCCACAAAGTACCTCGCATTATTGGTATTCATAAATAATTTCAAAAAAATCAGAAACATGTCCATTGCATCGCAATAATATGTTATCATGTGTATATATATACATTTTCAACAAAACCATTTCCTGGAATTTTATAACTTAATAGAGTAAAGATAAAAGAACTCTTGCCTGGAAGGGTCGTAGGGGTAACGTGTCTCCGATCAGTCCGATGATCTATAAACAATCCCAAAATTATTCAAGGTTAATCACTTAACATTTTTGAAAAGCTAAGTATATACTTTACTTAGGTTAAACTCTTTTTCGAGTTAACTGATTGGACATCTCCATAATCATAACTCTTTATTATCATCATTATAATTCGACACTGGCTCAATATCAAGGCATTGCATGGTACTTATGCTTGGGGTACTTAAGTCATATAAGTTCTAGTGTCGATCGTTTACTATAAAAGATTACACCTCGCGAGTTATTGACCGTATTCTAAGTAATTTCCTAATGTTATTACTAAGTACGCTCCTAAAGGATCCGTTCACACTTAACTTAGATTCGAACATTTTTATAAAATTGAAAAATGATCCAATTGATGTGAGGTTTTCTCTCACACCTTCCTTATGGTATCTAGTATTTAACTACCATGATTTGTAACCAAATTATACATATTAAGGGGGTTCAATTCCGGTTAGGAACTCGTACTTACGGTTTTGAACCACCTTTAGTAATTCGGTCATAACTCCTAAACCGTAAGTCCGTTTGTTTCGATTCTTTCGCCAAAACGATCTATGACTCGAGAACTACAAGGATAGGTCAGGTTCTTGTTAAGGTCAGAGGTTATTTATCTCGGATATGCTCTGTTTTAAAGGTTAATGAAATTTCAGCATTACGACGGCTATAAATCGGATATTTCCAAAATCAAATCTTTCCATTAACCATGGTTTCCACTCCAAATCATCCATACATGTTATTTACCTTTAAACTAAGGCCAAGCACTGCCTTTCCATTCATGTAAACTACTTTAGCAATTATCAATACCCAATCATAGTTTTCATGCTTTAAACATACATAATAGCACTAAACTCAAACAATTCTCATAATTCATCAAGGGTTTCAAGTATTATACCTTTGTTTCAAGCTTTATAAGGCTAATATACTCTTACAATCCTTGAACCTTGCTTATAATATCCTTTAGAAGTCATAAAACAATGATCAAAAGAAAAGAAAGTTAGTAAGTTACTATTCATCATCTCTTTTATCAAGCTTTTGAACATGATAACCTTAATGAATGAGGTTAAGGTTTTGGATATACCTTCTCCTAGTCTCAAGTTTTATTTTAAGCTATAGATTGTAAAATTTGGATGGTGAAATCTCCTCCTCCCCTTTTCTTCTCCACCTTGGCCGAGAACATGCAAGAGAGAATGGTGCTTGTCTCCTTTTTTTTTTTTCTTTCTTTCTTGTTTTATTTTGTTTTAATAACTAATACTTGTAATCATCTACTTTGCTTTTGTGTTGGCTAACTAGGATTGGTCCAAATGTCATTACCATGTTAAGTAAGTCCATTTTTTGTAAAATTGCAACTTCATCATTCCTTTATTAGTTGACTTGAACTTAAGTCACTTGATTTCTCCTTTTTCCACCAATTTGATTCTCTTTGTAACTCGTTAATAAAATCAATGCGAACTTAGAAATCCGTTTCGTGTACTTCTATATAGTATCGTGTAATAATATTCTAGTTTCCACCAAAAACACTATTCATCACTTATTTTCTTTTATTCCTTATATATTGTAAAAATATCCTTGTCCCCTCTCGAGCGTTCCTTAACTCTTTCCCGGAACCACTGAACTAATAATAGATATTGATTTGGATGACATGAGGATATTCTTTCTCCTTGGAATTACGATATCTTACTTCCCTGAGAGATAGATTATTCTTATCTAAGTTGTCAATCGGTTGCATGGTTCATGGCATATAAGCAATTGAATCCAAATCCATTCCATAATCATTCATTATAACCACCGTTACACTGATATTCCATTACATAATAAAAGTTTTAATTCTTCCAAAAATCTAGGTTCTTACATATTATTTATAATATTTTTGAAAAATTAACTAATACTATGTTGGACTTATTCTTATGCATCTATAGTTGTGACAAATCGGGAATATATTATAAAACAGAGTAAAGTGCACTTTGTGTACTCGTACTTTGCTCAAGACATCACTCGCAATATTCTAGTTTAAAATTGAGTACTTGAAATATTAATAATTTTACTAGCTTATAACCCGTGCGATGTACGAATTTCTTTTGTTATGTAATAAATTTTATTTTACTTCATAATTATTATTTTGTATAATCATTATTTGCAATCATTTATTTTCATTTTAATTTAAATAATTTAATATAAATTTAATTAATGATATTCCTGTTCTAAAATTTATATTATAAAATTTTAAAATTAATATGTCGTTGATGGAATTCGAATCTTGAAATTTTAATAAATTAATTTAATCATAAAATATATCTATTCATTAGATCTAATAGTTCTGATTTTTTACTAAAAATCTGTCGGTCATTATTCGTTGTATACTGATTGCTATTATATTTTTTTTAGTGATTAGGAAGTATGATGAGATATTTTTGGGTATATATTAATTATTGCAAGATTATGTTTTAAATTAAAAGTAACATGTTTTAATTAGAAAATTTTTTGTTGCTTGAAAGATACGATATTTTAGATGTTTATAAAAGGTAATATCATCAATTAAAATTAAACTTCTTTTAATTAAAAAAACAATCGGCTAATTACCATTAATTATATTATTTTATTATTTATTTTAATAATTAGGATGAACGTGCCGAAAACCGAATTGACAAACTTCCAATGCCCGTGCGATGCACGGGTTTCTTTTATTATGTTATACATTTTTATTTTATATTACAATTATGTGTTTATATCATCATTAATTTTAATAATTTTTTAACTTTTGATTTAATATATTTATTATATTCATGTTTATGGATTATACTAATGTTTCCTTATTATAAACAAAATATACGGATTTTTAATAGATTTTATTATCAATTGGAAAATATGATGTGATATTTTTGGATATATATTAATGATTGTAAGATCAAAAGGTAACGTATTTTAATTTAAAAGAAATTATTAATGGTCGAAAGATATTGTACGATTGATGTCTTTAGATGTTTATAAAATTAAGTGAATTTCTTTAACTAAAATTAAATGTGAAAAAGGCAATCGGCTAATTACCATTAATTATATTATGGTAATATCTATTTTAATAATTAGGATAACCAAACCAAAAACCAAACCGACAAACTTTCAATCATTCGGCTTTAATATAATAGTATAGATTTCATTATACTTTGTTGTATTCCGTTAATTTGGGTTAACTCCGTTAGTAATTTAGGGTGTAAAGTATACTTTGTGTACTCGTACTTTACTTAATACACCACTTGCAATACTTTAATTTAAAATTTAAGTAAAGTGCGAGTACACAAAATACACTTTAGACAAAGTACAAGTACACAGAGTGCACTTTACTACTTAAATTACTAACGGAGTTAACCCAAGTTAACGGAATGCAACAAAATATAATAAAATATAAATATTGATATTTCAAGTACTCGATTTTGAATTAGAATATTGTAAGTATTGTCTTGAGTAAATTATGAGTACACAAAATACACTTTGCTCTATATAATATCCTTTAAGGTTATGGATTCATTAGTAAGTTAAATTAAGGTGACAGTTTTACTTACCAAACTGCATGCATGTAAATTTCTTATTTATTGCCAATATGTTCTAGGCTTCTAGCTCCCTCTTAGAGCAAGTCCAATGCTAGATGCTAAATTGCTATTGCTATTACTATAATATAGAACCAAAAAATGAATTTTGGTGCTAAAATAAAACTCACCCTCCAAAGCTAGTTCTATAACTAGTTTCAAATATAACCATCTCTTTTAACTTTTACCTAACTATTTTAACTTCTATTGAATATTCTAAACAAACTCATCTCATTCTAGTTAAATGATGATGTGGCATGGATGCATAAATGCATCCTTGGTTTCAAATTTAGCACCAAGAATGCATAATATAGCAATAGTACCAAGGATGCATCCAACTATAGCACCCCTTTGGAAATGAGTTTTTTAGCACTTGGTGCTGTAATATGGCAATAGCACCAAGGATAGCATTGCATTGGACTTGCTCTTAAACAAATACCAATGATCTGCCAGGCTGCCACAATTAGAAGTTAGAACATATGTTGTAGTATTGCCTCAAAACTTTGAGTCATGAAATGAATCAACTAAGTTTTGTATAATTTTTATGTATCATGAATAAATTGATCTCATCAATTTGTGATACATTCATTGAATTTTCTTTTAATGTTTTAATGTTTGATGGATGTCATAAACGGACTTCAATTACTATGACCAATCAAAACTAGTATTATTTTAATTTATTTAAAATTTTAATCTATTTGAAAGCATTTCACTTCTTCTTTCTTCTATTCCATGTTCTGAAAATTATTTATTAAGTACATCATACAACAATCCATAAATTGATTGAATTCCATGATTATATAAAAATTAGCAAAAATAATTAATTCATCATAACTAAGTCATCAACTCCGTCCGTTTAATCAATAACTCATCAACTAGCATGAATGATAGCTCGTGCAAAGCACGGGCACCATTTAAATTCGTCTTATTTAATTATTTTGATTATTAAGATAGATGATTCGTAAGTTTTGAAATATAATACATAAAAAGTGTGATACATTAAACAAAATACATAATTTTTCAAATATTAAAAATATGTTACATTTTATAAATTTTATATATGAAGATTGATTTCATATATGATCGTAAAAATTTACTTACACTTAGGAATTCATATGATTTTTTTCTATATAATTTTGAAAATGTAACTTAAAAAGACAGAACAATAGCTTCTTTGAAAAGTTTATCCTTGAATTAGTAGATTCACGTGTAGTCATTTATAGATAAGTGCTCAAATGATAACTTATATTATCATGAGAAATGAGAACTAATCTCATGCTCAAATGTATATTGTATGCATATGTACAACATCGTCACTCAGTCATTCGTTCATGTCACCAAATCGATCATCACTCTAGCAATTATTTACGTCCACTTTTGTTATCAAGTTTCAACCACTATCCCGATAACACAATTCAATAGCTTATTCATTCCATTTTCATCATTTCGCAATAGAAATGAGTTTACAAATGCCCACTGGTATCGTTTTCACCCACTATACCACAATTAATGCCATCACCAACACTTTCGAATACTATTAAAATTTCAGATCTTAAATTTTTTCATAATTTGTTCAAAACTTTTAAAATAATTTGCGTTCAAACATTGGTGATTCAATTTGAATTTTCATTGATCCTGCCTAGATTTTGGTGGTGTAAGTGGTGGTGCACATTCAAATGTAATCTACATCTCCAACTTTACCCTTCTCCCTCTGCAATTTTTGACAATTTTTTTACGCCATCTTGGACAATACACTTACGTTATCACCACCTCTTCCCCACTTGTACATTTTATGTATACATCTATAAACCATTGTCACTCAACAATTCTTTCATGTCACCAAATCGACCAACGCTTTAGAAATAACTTGCAAACACGTTTATCACGAATTCCAACCACCCTACACCTCCGCTCGCTCATTCATCTCACTTTTCTTTGTCTCACATAATATCCGCGTTTATAAAGCCCATTGATGTCGTTTTCACCCACTCTACTACCCTCAGATCCAGCACCTTCGAACACTATCAGAATTTCAGATTTTGGAAATTTTGGTAATTTGCGTTCAAAATTTTAGTGATTTGGATTCAAATTTTAGTGATTTAAGTTGAATGTTCGGTCATTCTACTATCATTTTGATTTTTAGTGGTGTAGAGGCTGATGTTGATTTGATTGCAATAAAAATTTTAGTGATTTCACTCGTGATTTTAGCGATTGTGTGTGGTGGTGGCGATGTGGTGGTGGTATGGCCGTGATGGTGATAATGGTGTTAGCGATGTGTTGTTAGTGTTGATACTGATAATGATGTATTCATAGAAAACACATGACTTATAAATTGAATGATAATATGAAATATATGTTCTTATTTTATTATTTAATTGATCACAAAATCTTGTTTTAAATTAGTATAACAGGTTTATTGAATTTTTTATAACTCGTCAGAAATTATTTTGGCCTATACTAAACATAATACAAAAAAAACATAATTCATTTGATGCTTATACAGTTACACAAAACATAATAGATAGATAACATAATTCATTTTGTTAAACTTTTTAATTCTCAACAAGGTAGTAATATTAATAAAATAGAACATGTGAGTTATTTGTGCATGTCGTAAATGGTTTTTAAAAAGTTAACATAAATTTCTTCTTTGGTGTAGTGGTTGGAGATGGGAATCAAATTCATTTCTTTCCCAAAGAACATGGGTTTAATCCTCATTACTAACATTTTTTTAATATTGTAATATAATCGAGGGGTAATTATGTAAATTACTAAATAAGCTTGAAAGGCCTTGTTGGCCTATAATATATATAATATAATATCATGGATTTAATCAATATTCCTCCACCCATTTTAGTTATCCATTTTAACTTTAATATGTAGTTTAAGTTGCATTGATTGCATAATTATTTTACATATTAATTTTAATTTGTTTTTCCCGAATAAAAGTTTCAATACATAAAAATTTGATATTGAAACTTATGTTCAAAAAAAGAAAATTAACAAAAATAATTTGTAAAAATATACAGTCAATACATCTTTAGCTATGTCCAAAATCAAAGTGGACTACAAACAGGAAGTTAATTTAAAAAATATTAGCTTATAACCCGTGCAAAACACGAGTTACTTTTAATTTTTTTTTAAAATTATTTATAATGTAGTACATATAATATTATAAATATTATTTTTAAAATGTTGTTGAAGTAATTCGAATCTCAAACCTTTGTATATAACAAATTTTAGTACTAAATCTAAATTTATATGTTGTTGATCGGAATCATGTTAGGATCGCATCCACTGTAGATCAAAGTTAATCAAACACAATAACAAACACGAAAGTATTAACGCAACAAATTAACGTGGAAATCTCTCAAAGGAGGGTAAAACCACAAATCCAATAAATATGAATGTATTACAAGATTGGAGTCACTCCCTCACTCAACACTCTTAAATACAATCACCTCACAATGATTACAAAATCTCTTTGGTGTATTGCACACAACTCTCTAACTTTTTCAATGCTCCAAAACCCCTACAAATATCTATATTTATAGGCACCACAAATATTCTAATCCTATTCTATTTCAAATCACAATTACCATCTTTTCTTATATTGTATAAAAATCCTTCCACAATTTATATTCCTACCAAAATAAGAATTAACTCAATTATCACAAATTAGAATCTGCTCATAATAGGATTCTTAACTTAATTAGGAATTCGGGACGGAAAAAATTCTCCCTCGGCTCGAATTCCCTAATACCTCAACCGATTCTGAGAATCTTACCTTTTTCTCGGTCTTCATTGTCGTTGCTTCCCCATCTAAATAGTAGATGTTCTTCTTATTTATCATCCCTTGTAGAATCAAGCTCTTTCCGTTATACACCTTGCAACTTCGCCATCGTCCAACGAATCTATATCCACGTGATGCCAACACACTCAAAACAACACATTCTTTGATGCATCTGGTACATATCCCACATTGAGAGCTTTCTTGATCGTACCATTATGGAGTTTAAGACGAACATTTCCAACTCCTTAAACCTTCATCTTCTCATCAATCCCGACAACGATATTACCAAGATTTTCATTAGTCCATAAAGTCTCAAACATCGCTCGATCTCTACATATATGCATGGAAGCAGCAGAATCCATCACCGATTCTGATTTATTCTTCACTGTACTAGGAACGGTATCCTCACTCGCCATAAAAAACTCTCCATCCTCGATCACATGTGTAGAGTCTGCATCATCATCTTTGTTCTTTCCTTTCATCTGCTTAAAGGACTTCAGATCTTCTTTAAAGTTTGGACAGAACATTTGCATATGACCCGTTTCACCACAATAATAGCACTCAACAGTGCTCATATCCTTCTTACTCGGCCGAGATTTACTTCTTCTTTGTAGGTCACTGATACTGCGACTCCTCCCTCTTTCAGCACTTTGGACAGCTGCCTCACCACTTTGAGAAACAGCATTCTTTGTCATCCTTTCTTTATCTCTTAACGCCTTTAATACATCATCAAGCGTAAGAGTTTTTCTCCCTACTAACAGCGTCTATTTAAAATACTTGAAGGACTTCGACAACGTTAACAATAGCAACAGAGCTTGTTCCTCGTCTTTCATCGGCTCATCAACATTATCCAGATGACACACTAACTGATTAAAACAACTAATGTGAACATGGAGATTACCTTCTTCATCTAGTTTTAAAGAGTACAACTCCATCTTCAAATGCATAGATGCTTGCTAACTTGTCCCATATCTCCTTCGGTGTCGACTCCTTCAACACGTTATACCTCACCTCGGGTGCAAGTGCCAGCCTGATTGTACTCGTCGCTCTCTTCTGGAATTTCGCCCAATCTGTATCGCTCATCTCTTTTGGCTTCTTATCCTTTAAGGCATCATCAAGTCCTTGTTGAATTAACACATCCTTGGCGGTTAACTACCACAAAGTAAAATTCGTCTTCCCATCATACTTGGGGCATCAATCCTCAACGACTTTTGATCCTCTAGCAAGCCAAGAAAAAATCAAATCAAGACCAACTAACAACACGTAGACTAGAAAATTCCTGCGAATTTTCGTAATTACTTCGTGATTGCCTTCTCTTTAACGTCGAATCTACTTCTCGAACCCAAGCTCTTGATACCAGTTTGTTAGGATCGCATCCAATATAGATCGACGTTAATCAAACACAATAACAAACATAAAATTAAGGAACACAACAAATTAATGTGTAAAGCCCTCAAGGGAGGGTAAAACCACAAATCCACTAAATATAAATGTATTACAAGATTGGAGTCGCTCCCTCACTCATCAACACTCTTGAATACAATCACCTCACCTTGATTACAAAAGTTCTCTCTTGTGTATCGCACAAAACTCTCTAACTTTTGCAATGCTCCAAAATCCCTACAAATATCTATATTCATAGGCAACCCAAATATTCTAATCACATTCTATTTCAAATCCTATTCGTTACAATTACCATCTTTTCTTATATTGGATAGAAATCCTTCCACAATTTATATTGCTACCAAAATAAGAATTATCTCAATTATCACAAATTAGAATTCTGCTCATAATAGGATTCTTAACTTAATTAGGAATTCGGGACGGACCCCAACAAATCGAACCTTCAACCTGTATAAATCTTTTAGTATTAATTTTAAATTAAAATGTTATTAGTGGGATTCGAACCTTAGACTTGTATAACAACTTTTGATATTGTATTTGACAGTTATTATCTATTTGAGTGTGAATGAAAAGGATAACTAAGTCAAACTACAAAATATATCCTTTTACTTAGTATAGTATAGATAAAGCGTAAAGATGTAGATATAGATTATTCATAAATCACTAAGTTAAGTATTTATTAAGTTAAGAAAATGTAAATCACCGATATAATTAGAGCATTACTATATGTATTGTCCGCATTAGAGCATCTCCAAGGGCCCATAACCCTTACCTATATCTGAGACAGCTGGACACATTTAGGATTTTCCTCTAAAAAAATACACTCCAATGATTTGGTACCTTCCCAATACATTTTAGGGGAGAAAAAGTAGGACCCTACATATGAGGAACGAGAGTGTACACCCCTATATTGCCAGGTCATCTCCCGCTGCTATAATCTCCCTCCAGCCGTTGTTTTTTTTGGATACTTTTAAAATAGGGTACTAATATAGGGAATATCATTGGAGTAAAACAGTTTTTTGAACTCCTATATTTTTAATAATCATTATTTTAGGGGACAAGGATAGGAAAGGTCATTGGAGATGCTCTTAGAAAGCATTAGTTACCTATTCTTCAGCATTTCCCAACGACCTACAAGCTGACAAAGTTGATCTCAAAATTTCGTGACTCTCTCCCTAGCTGGACTCTAAACTTATGGATAACAGTGTATATACTATATACTATATAGTATGACCAGAAACATCTTTCATGAAAATCTGCATTAATTTGTACGTCTCCCTTCTCTATCTTATCCCACACCATCATCTCATCTCCTAAATTTAAAGCTTCTTGGCAAGGTTTGACAAAACTCGAGACAAGACAACCAAGCTTTTTCTTTTCATCTTGTTCTCTGTTTTCTATATTTAGTTAAATTATGTTAAGCAGAAATCCAACTTTTTCCATGCAGCAGCCATATCCTATCAACAACGGCTACTGCCACTTTTTATACTTATATACTTAAATTAAATTCATATTTAATAGGCTTGGATACACGTATCCGCATGCAAACGCTTATCAACCCCCATCTCTATCTGCTTTTCGTCAGTTAAGCCACAAATGACAAACCCACCACCACCTAAAGGCTTAAGTATCATAGGTTGTTCTGCTCTGCATGCCTCCATCTCATTTAAGAGAGATCTACTAAATAGGTAGATTGATGCAGAGAGAATCAGAGAGATTTTAGAAGAAAGAACCAAAAGGTCATGCGTCTATTCTGATGTAAGATGAGCATGAGTCTTCCAGCTTTTAACCTACCCAGCCCCAGTAATTTTCTCTTTTTGGGAGTCTATGTGCAGCCTCTTTTGGGTTCACACACATATATATAGCTAGCTTCTCATTAAACAAATCAACCATCTCAACATTTAAATATTATTGCTAGCCTAGCTAGGTCCTCTCAGATTTTCTATGTTGACATTTACTCTTAAGCTTTACTTTGCTTTCTTCTGATTACCAATCAAATATGGATATGGCTTTATATCAGAATGATCAATTGTTTTCTGATCAATCTATGGCTTTGCCAACCTTGCCCCCTATCACTGCCTCACAGGATTGGTTGATGAGTTCTGATCAGCTTATGGGAATTAATGGTGGTGCAAATTTCTCAGAGAATCAACAGCCATACATGAGTAACATGACCAACCCACAACAACTGTTCTACCCTTTTACAAGCCAGAATAATCAGGCTCCACCACTTGCCCTCCCTCCCTCTTTGTCAGCTGACCTCTCAATGGACTTCTCTCTGTTCTTGTCTTCTGAACTTCAAAGGCAAACATCTGATGTGGAGGCGTATCTTCACTTGCAGGTTCGATTATTTGTCTCTAATTCGCTTTGTTATGTCCTACTTTTTATTTTTTTATTAAGGTAACAAAAATGAGATTTTTACTTAAAATTTATTATTTATTTACCTTCAGTATATTGTCTTTGCATGCAAAACAACATTTTTACCGCAACACTGCATGTGAGTGTTATTTACAAATAACCAAAACTTATACTCCCTCCTTCCCAAAAAGTTTGACACACTTTCCTTTTTGGGACGTCCCAAAACTAATGAACCTACTATACTTACTATTTTTGAACACTACTTTTCACTATTACACCCACTAACTTTATTCCTTTTTCATTAAAGAAATATTATAAACACTATTACACCCACTACTTTATTCCACTATCTCAACTCTATTATTAAATCCCACCACTTTACCCACTTTTCATCTAACTTTACTCATACTTTTATATATTTTCTTAATCTCCGTGAAAGTCAAATCAGCTCAGTCTTTTTGGGACGGAGGTAGTACTATGAAAAATGAGATGGTTATTTCTTTTATTTTTCTTTTAAATTTCGTCTTCTTCCTTTTTTGACATAGATGTGTTTTATGTTTATATAGAATCAAAGACTGAATACAGTTTTGTGGGAAGAAACGAGGCAAAGATGTGTTCTAGAGAAGTATGCTTCAAATCTCATAGGTCTGATCCAGAAAAAAGAGAACGAATTGGCACTGGCAAAACAAACAGAGACTAAATGTAGTAGAAATGTAGTAGTATGTTTTGCTGCAGAAACAGAGACTAAATGTTGCAATTGAATAGTTGTATCACTATTAATACTAGTTGTCAATTAAGCAGAATATTTTTGTGTTTTCTTATTGTGGGTTGTACTTGTACTTGACTGCCTGTCTTTGTACTTGTACTTGACTGCCTGTCTAGATATGTAGTATCAATATGGATATTGATTTGATGGATAGGCTGTTTGAGAAAATGTGTCAATGGAACTATTATATATAGACTCCCATGCCTTGAAACTGACACAAACGATTTAGCAAGGACCATTAATTTTTTTTGATTACACTAAAACCTCTATAAATTAATATAGTTGGGATCCGAGAATTCTATTAATTTAGAGAGGTATTAATCAATCGATAAATTAATAATTATTAATTTATAGAAAATTTTTGACATCAAAGAAAATTAATTTCCAATTATATACATTTAAATAGAATGAAGTGTACAATTTATGTTTTATACTTAATTCAATTAATTCAATATATATTGTTTACAAATTTAATGAGTATTTGCGAGATACAAAGTAAATATTTATGTAGGCCATTATTCTAAAGAGGACCTCCTTATATAGAGAATATGAGAGAACTACTAATTTTATAAGATTCTATAATAGAATCAAACTTTTAATTTTTTGTTCTATAAAAAAAAAAGACCAATTTTTTTTGGTTCTATAAAAAAAAAAAATTAATTCTGTAACAGAACCAATGCCGACGTCAGCTGCCACATCATCATTGCTGATGTGGCAGTTCCACGTGGTAGTGACGTCAGCAGTGATGGCGTGGCAGTGCCACGTGGCAGCTCCACATCAGCAGTGATGACGTGGTAGTGCCACGTCAGCAGTTACGAAACGATGTCAGATTTTTTTTATGAAAAAATATTGTTGGAAAGAAAATTAAAAAAAAATTGGTTCTGTTGTAGAATAAAAAAAAATATATGGTTCTCTACAATTCTCTATATAACAAATTCTCTCTAGAAAGGGACTCTACGTAAATCACAGTTTAAATGTGGCCTTCCAGATAAATCCTAGATTACAAAATTAGCAAAAATAGAAAACAAGAATAAGACCATCTAGTATTGCACCAAATTAATGCAGACAAAATAAGCATTATTACACGTAATTGGAAACCTGCATTTTACATGCTGCGTCACATGTTGTTACAAAAAGCATATCTTAGTAACTTTAGTTTTTATCAAGTCAACACAGGAACAATAACATGTTTACAGGAAATCTTAAGAAATGGTAAAACTATATATTATTAATTATTTCACCAATTTTTCATGGCAAGTACATGTTTTGTATGAACTAATATGCTATGTCATGGAATTGTGGCTGCTAAAAGAATCTTTGCAGGATTCATAGGAGGGTGGCTTATGGGTGGTAGTAGTACAAGATCCCCATAATACCTAAGTAGTATTTTTCTAGCATAATGAAGTTTTTAGTCTTAGGCTAGCATACCATCAAGTTGATGCACCCTACTTACACAAGCTCCTTATTGCAAATTTTAAGACCTAGTTAGACATCAATTTAAGCACAATTTGTGAGGGGGAACCCGGTTTCAAATAATAGGCCACTTGCTCAACATTTGTCCCACACGCACAATGTAACATTGTGATAATGACATTCAGTAAATTAGAACAGGAATCAAAAGCCCTAAATGACATTCAGTGATAATGACATTCCTTGTATGAGTTATTTGTAAATTAGGCATTCTGCAGAGAATCAAAAGCCATTTCGCGAGTTTGGATGAGGCATTTCATCAAACACTTGTCATGCACTATTTGTTAAAACAATAGAACAGGAATCAAAAGCCCTAAATCCACACAAAATAAACAAGCTCACATAATCACACAATTTTAACAAAATTTGAACCCTAATTCGAATTTAAACCCTAATTCGAATTTGGTAGTAGAGTGTGTGTATGTATACCAGTTTGTATATACATTTTTGTAAATCATATAACCCTAGAAGATTAATAAGAGAAGTAAAATACCAGTATTGAAGTAGAAGAAGACGAAGTCGAGGAGGAGGAAATCGGCTTCAAAAAGTTGAGAACGCCACCAAATCGTCGAAGAAATCGCAATTTGAGTTTGAGTCGAGTGTGAAGAAGAAATCTTCGAAGAAACTGGCACCGTAATGTTTTGTGTAAGTTCTAAAATTAAGTCAGCCAATCTATTTTGGGGTTAAAATAAGGGCAAAAACGTAAATTTAGTAGCCCGCAATGTGTCATTGCGGATGGCTTAGCCTGCATTGTTACAATGCAGTGGCAGCAATGAATTATAGCGGAGGCAGTAAATCCCCACCGTCTATTTATGTTTTCAACGGGTAAGATGTGTTAGCTGGATTTCAATCTATAACCACCCATGGTTGTGGAAGGGGACCCTATTTAAAACACATTAAATAGATAAAGCCCGTAATAAAACCAAAACAAGTCTTTTATTAATATTAATGAATTCAAATAAAAATACAAGAAAGTTCTTCCTAACTCATCATACATGTTTGGATTTAGGACAAAGACTATCATAGGCATCATGTGATACAACCATCTTTTCATGCTAGCCAAATCCACTTATTTAGTTAAGTGCCTTAGTTTGTGTAGATTTTCTGTAAGAACCCTGATTTTTGTAATATTTTTAAGAATATAATATCATAAGACATTGTAAATTTGGGACCTTTTGAGCCACCCATGTTGTTTAATGGAATTGACTATCTGAGAAATTTGTGTTGTTACATTCACTGTGTAAGAAAAAGGGAAGATTGTTGAAGGCAAGAGGCCTACTGCTATTAAGATTCATAAAAACTTGGGATTTGAGGGTTATTAGAGTATTAGGAGATTCTAAGAGGCTATGACAAGGAGTTACGGATATTTAAAGAATTTACACAATTAAGTACTTAAGGAATTACAAGGGAATCTCTACGCGACAAAATATTACTACGAGGAGTTAATTAAGATACGATATGAATTAAGGATTAAGTGACAACCATTGGTGTAGAAATAAAAATACAAGGAAGGATATTACATGCAAGTATCATGTAACTAGATAATTAGGAAAGTAAACTAGAAAAGCAAAAAGCAACCAATGAATAGTGACTAGTCAAGGGTGCTACATCCTAGGAGACAAGAAGGCATGGGGGTGTCTAGCCTACTACCTAGAGTGGCAACATGTGACCACATGCATACACATATATCAAACATATCAATTATTCATCTCACTTTCAAACAACACAAAACAAAAACACTCCCCCCCCCCCTTTAAGAAGCTCTCGACCAAGCTCTTCCAAGGAAGAAGAAGAAGAATTTTTTTCAACTTCCACCCACCCACAAATCACAACATAATTCCTAGAGCTTCCTCGTATCATAGTAAAGGTATGGTATCAATTTTAAATCGTTTTGTCCATTAGATCTTGAGATATTAATGGTTGAAAGTTGGGTGAGTAGTGACCAAGTTTGTTCATCTTCTAGATCTTGAATTATAAGGATTGTAAGGACTCATCCAAGGTGTTCTTGAAGCTTGTAAAGCTTACCCAAGGTTCCTAGATACTCAAGAAGGTATAAAACTCTAACCACTCTTAGTCATGGGTTGTTTATGGTTTATAATGTTAGATCTAAGAGGTTTGGTGCATATCTTGGTAGTATGAGTTGTAGATGATGCAATCTTGAAGTTATGTGCTTGTTAAGTTGGTTGTAAAGCTTGTACTTAGAATATGTAACCCCATGTATGCTATAGAGACATTTCTTGGTGGTTTTGATGATAGATGTGATGTATAAAGTGAGTTCTTGAATGTTTGAGAAAGGATGAGTGCTGTGTAAATTTCTGGGAGCATGTACTGTCATGTAGGATAGTTTTGAAACTCTAAATCTTGTCTCCCGAGGGCCCAACGCATATGGTTAGAAAGATAATTTCATGTAGTTTCTAGGCATATAAGGTTCATGTCCAGGGGATGTGTAGTTTTTGAGATATGGTCTGATTAGTGAGGAGTGGTTCTGGAATCCGAGCTGCACTGTGATGCTGACTTGTGAACTGAATTAGGACCCCTAAAAATTATGCTAGTGTTATGAAAATTTGAGAGTAGTCAGATTATACAGTTGTGAAGGCTTTCCAAAAAGAATTTGAGTAAAATTTGTATTTTTCAATTTTCTAAAAATGTTAGAGCGAAATACGCGCGAGTGAAAAATCACCTAGGAGGTTAGTTTAACGTAGTTTTAAGAGTACTCATTTGTGTTTCAAGTTTTAGGAATGGATTCGAGTCGAATGGGTAACGAATGTGATAAAGTGATGACATGGTCATATGGGAGGGTTAGTGGTCACAAATTGGAGTCGTTAAGTTGGTCTTACATCCTTTAAAACGTTACGATTATGTAGTGTTGTTAAGGTACTAACGTGCGAATATTGATTATGTGGAGATCTTCGTTCCACGTCGCGAGCTCGACCACCCAACCCTAACCAAGGCAAGTTTGCTTTTCAAAACTCTTATATAAAGATTTCACTGTTGTGTTTGTAGATTTCATACGTATTATGTGCTTATGTTATACGAGATTATGTTGAGATTGAGATATACGTAATGTACTTACACCCTTGAACTTAGAATGAAAAATGTTTCTTCGGATAACGACTCTAGCAATAGAGGTCGTAGTGGTCCAAATCTACTATTGACCGGGGAGCGGTATGTTTTATGTCGTAACTAAATTACGATGAGCCGCGGAGTAACGTGGGAAGTATCGTGCACTTGTAGTACTACTATTTATACGTTATTAAAAATACCCAAAAACGTTTATCTTGGATTAAAAGATTTTTTTTAATTAAATAAATTACTTTATTAATTTTTATTGAATCCCAAATTATTATTTATTATTTATTAATTATTATTTTTTTAAAAAAACTAAACCAAGATATCTCTAACGCTTTCAAACTCGAACGCTTTCGAACTCAAAACATTTTTGAAAACCCTCGGTCAGGCTTTACTCACTTGCATGTTTTTCATGGATTATTGGTCGACTGAGATCGAACCTCAATTACTCGTTTTTCAATCAAAATAAATTTTTGTAAGAATAAAGAAAGGGGACTCTGGCAGGTGTGGGAATCGTTGATGAACGATTCCCAGGATGTGTAAGCGGCCGTGAGCCAGGCGGTCCATCAATTATTCCGGCCCAGGTGTTGCCGAAGGATGATTACGGATGTAGTTTTCATCGAGGGTGATTACGGATGTAGTTTTCACTCGAGGGTAGTTACGGATGTAGTTTCTATCCTTGTACTAGTAGAAAAGACCCGCGGATTATTGGACTTGGGTGTGGCGACTGATCATCGTCAATCCTTGTCAAGTTTTACGTTTACTTCAAGTCCTATCCTCCACTTTGGAAAAATACTCGAACACTGCCTCTTAGGCCTAAGTGCCAAGTTGCCGATAGTGTTATATTTTTATAAGAAAGATATTGATTCCATGCAGAATCTAGAAGTGCAAGTTTCACTACTACAGAAATGACTTTTAGCGTCGGTCAAAAAAGGCTTTTAGCGTCGGTTTTTGGGCGTAGTACATGTAAGCGACACTATAGGTATGTATTTTTAGCGTCGGTTAAATATGCGACGCATATCAACTACTATTAGCGTCGGTTATTTAAAGAACCGACGCATATTAGCTACTTAAGGCGTCGGTTGTTTGAAGAACCGACGCTTATGGTCCTACTATTGGCGTCGGTTGCTTAAAGAACCGACGCTTAAAGTCATAATATTGGCGTCGGTGCTTAGAAAATCGACGCCTATGATCCTACTATTGGCATCGGTTGCTTAAAAAACGGACGCTAAAAATCATACTATGAGCGTCGGTTGCTTAAAAAACCGACGCTTAAAGTTAATTTTTTTATAAAAAAATAAAATTGCAATTTCAGTAGCCTTTAATTCACACCAACAAATACAACAAATACCACAATTACTATATGACAATTACATTTATACCCTGCCAACAAACAAACATGAGATTTATCATCTAAACTAATCTTAAACTTCAAAAAGGAAGTGATCACATTCAAATGACTTCAACAACTTATACGATAAAGCATTAAAATATTTCCCATACAGACTTTGAATCAACTGATTGCAAGCATCACATCCAGGCGGTTCCTATGGCTTCAGACAGATTCCATTTGTACATATATATTGTGCATCAGACAAGGCTCAACACAGCTTCTATAAGTCTGTTGGAGTTGGTTGAAGCAATTGTTTTTTTGCAAGGCCGCCAATTCTTCTCCAGCGTCACATATAAAGGAAGAAGCTGCCTACCTAAAAAAGTTGCATCTTCCATACTGTCTATATATTCCTGTTAAAACATAAGGAATTCTACATTAATAAATTAAGCTTGATAAAGAATCAATGTCTTTACTCGGACAAGCAAGCACCGCTGATTGTAAAATGCATTCAATATGACAGTTTTAGAGAAAAACCACAAAGACCTTCACATAATGCATAACCATAAGTGGAGAGACTGTTTCCATCAAATGAAACCACGATAAGAGCAATTTACTACTAGTTAATAATCTTTATTATTCATTGGGGTATCAATGTTACGCATATCAAACTTAGGCATCCTTAGCATGCATAAACTGAATATGTATCTCTGGTTGGGGTATTCCAAGTTTTTTTTTGGTAATACACATTTACAAAAGAGTAGTGTTAAAGGCTTAAAGCACATCATTAAAGTTGGCCAGTACATCCAAAACTTTTTAATATTAATTGAAGACTTGAAATAATTACCACATGATTTTCATATAACACTTAAAAAATAACAGTATATGAGTATATGTGCTTATTCCGAATCTTGTCCAACTTCTGTTTCCAAAAATGAAAAGGTAGTTCAGGTTGTAAAGTGTTCGGTAGTGTCAGGTCTTACAGTTTATCAAAATGGTCCAGTTTTGTATGCAATTATGTTGAAGCTGGGGAATCGTAAATGAGTTTAGCCTTTTCTGGCCAGGTTAGGCCCCCCTAGTGTATGATGCATTTCAGTTCTGTTCTTTTCTGTTTCTTGAGTTTCTTTGTGTGGTTGCTTTAACACAATAATAATATACATCGCGAGTTTAGATGAGAATAATACACAGTTGGGTTGTAAACATTTGTGGTCCTGGCCTGGTAAGCGAATGTTGTTGGTTAAGGTTATAGTCCTTGTGCAATGAGGTTAATGTTTAGCTACCTCCGTAGAAAAGTCAAGCCTAAGAAGAGAAGGGAAAAAGTTTGAAATGATTAGCAATAATTGTCCTAACGTTAAGTAGCAGTTCTTGTGGTCCTTTTGAAAGTTCCAATATGTTTATGTCCTAGACGCTTTAACTATTGTTGCTGATATATTCACTGGGGTAGGTACCTAATACTACCAGTCTAATTCTGGATGCAACTTTAGTACTGTTAGTCGAACTCCAAATGCAACTTTAGTTTTAGAAATATATTGTGGAAGAATAGAAGTTAGCTGATGACAGTCTCAAACATTGAAAGTGTATCACTTATTTGTAGAATTTTGCATTACTTTGATAATCTAATTTTCTATTACAACTTAGAAGTCTAAACTTATATCCTTTTTTTTTTGTAGTTCCTTTTCCTCATCTTTAATTTATTTCTGTAGTTAGAGGTGTATAAAAATATAAGATAAACATGAAAATATAGTCCTCTTTTATATCCCTAAGTTTTATGTTTTGGTAATTTATGAATCCATGATGTTTATGTATATATAATTTGGTGTATCTGGCTTGCGGTGATATAGTACACTGTATAGTATTATGTTAAGTGGAAGTAATACTTTTAACCATTATTTATATTTTAAACTTAAAATAAAATTAAAATTAAAATCATGTGATGAAGTTGTACCGAAGTTCCTCTTCTTGTCACGGAGAGGACTCTTCGAACTCTCTCAAACTTTGTATTTAAATATATTTGGCTATTTGCCTGTTTAGTGAGTTTTGTTGTTGTCTCCTTGTTCATTTGGAGTAGAAGAGTAATACTAACCATGATTCTCTGAACAAGAAGACCTTGAAAGCAACCTACTTCGACAATATCTATAAAATTACTCATCATGCAGCTAAAATTAAACCAATGATAAAATCTTTACAAATTACAATTACAGAACACTATAAACAATATTAATTGATATCACCCAGTTATTAGTCAAATGAAACATATAAGAGCAATTTAGCAACAAAAAACATATAAAAGCACAATCATGATAGAACATACCGGTACTGTATAGCGTGATCTGATTCCTAAAATGGAGCTTTGTATAATGTCAGCATTTATGTATTGCCCACCAATGGTATAAGCTTCCTGTATACAAAGAGCGAAAATCGATTTTACAAAAGCTGAAGCTAGTAGTGAGATAAGAATGAAAAACAAAATATTAGCGGCAACTTTTCACCTTCAGAATTGCATTGGTTTTCACATAATTTGAAGTTCCATAGGCTAAATGCGCCTATAACAAAAACCACAGTAGCCATGTAAAAGAGGCTAATCAATTTTAAAAGACATACATACAGAGTAATTTAATGCAAGCCCTAACACATTTTTATGTTTGCTAATGTGAGGTGATAGAAGACATTTAAATACAGATTAGACATTAAAGATAGAGACATTGCAGCAACATTTGTTACTTTTCACAAGTTTAGCTACCAGTTCCAGGCTCCACAGTCAGGACCCTTAAGTGCAACTGGAGTACCCATATGACAATGACATTTTACATGACCCAGGATAATTAAATAAACATGCAGAAGTGCCTTCAGTTAGAAATGCTGTTTTGGGACCACTTTTGATTTGGAACAAACATAAGTAAATAAACCTGTAGGAATTATAACTCCACTTCTGCCACAAATGGTGCTTTCTTAATTTTCATAATATGCGATGCATATATTTTCCAAGAAAGAACTATCTCAAAAAATGTAAGAAATATATAACAAGTGAAACCAACAGATGATAACCAACAAGCAATAACAGAGCATCTGGTGTTCCTATCATACACAGCTCCACCCATGCAAATGAAATGAAAGAGGCAGAACATGTAAGAAATAAACCACTACTTCCTCTGGGGTAAAATGAGTTGCCTTTCAGAAAACATGAACATAAAGGTAACTATACAAGAAAACCTGTTTAAACTGAAATTATTCCTATAAACATATATCCAAATCTTGCCACTCTGTCCCTACTCCCTAATCATATAACTTTCAATGTTTTTGTAATACTAATGCAGATCTTAAACCCCATCAATCCGGTTAAAAAAGAAAAAACCATCAATCCAAAAAACAGCCATTCAAAACCAGAATAAACTGCGAGAATAAACTACATTGAGCTTCAAATCACCAAAACTTCCAAGAGAAATCAAAATCACCTCAAATTAGCAACATAAACACATACACGTACTAATAATACATCTATATAACATGAACTAAATTGCGAGGAAAACCTGTAGTGAGCTTCAAATTAGCGAAACTAAATCCGAAGGCCTCAGACTACTCAAAAACGTCTTCGAAGGTCCGATCCTGAATACGATCGAAACTGTTTGAGACTCTTCAATCCTGACAATCCTACAAGTTTATTCGTTGCGCAATTCGATATGAAACTCGATTAAACTACTCTAATCCTTTCGATTTACGATCGCACAACTCAAATCGCGATTGCGAGGAGTGTACAGACACGAGAATTTGAGAGTTCTAGGGTTTTAGGGAGAGAGAGAGAGAGTTTAATTAGGGCTAAAGTTCAGAAGTAGAGACAGTGTGTGTGTTTAAGTTGGGGATAACGGGTAATAATAGCAGAGTACAGGGGTAATAATAGCAGAGTACAGGGCAGTCTTGATTAAAATATATTTATTTTTATTGTAATTCAAAATTTTTATAAGTCGTTAAATATAAATATCGTCGTATAAAGTATAATATTAATTATACGTCACGTTTAGAAAACCCAATGCAAAAGATTGTTTATAGTCGAGTAAAAGGGAATGACGTATATTATGATAGTTTTTACTTTATTTTGAAATGTAATTTTGTTTAATATAATTTATTAATATAAAAATAATTTTTAAATTACTTAGAAAAATTTAAAATTCTTAAAAAATAATAAGAACAACTTCAAACTTAAGATTAATCATTAATTAATTAATTTAAAATAGCAACATAGCACATTTTGATTATTATATTGATGCAAATTGTCTATTATTGTTTTAATATTTACAAAAAGTTGAGGAAGAATATCAACAAATTTGTTAGTGGCACAGTGGAAGTGTTGTTGGCCTATATCCCAGAGGTAGCAGGGTCGTATGTACCAGGATGTAAAAGACGGTTGAAAATTTTACAATAATAAAATTATAAAAAAAGGTTGAAAAAAAAAGCCAAAAAATTTTTAAAAAAAATTGTAAAGGGGTACTTTAGGTGTCGGTTGAGTAAAGGCGACACTAAAAAGTGAATGCTAATGCGTCGGTTATTTAATGACCGACACTAAAGAGGTGCTTTACGCGTCGGTTGAGTAAATGCCGTCACTAAAACGTAAAACCTAATGCGTCGGTTGTTTAATGACCGACAATAAAGGTCTACTTTAGGCATCGGTTCTACCGGACCGACACTAAAAATATGACTTTAGGCGTCGGCACTTAAAAAGCCGACGCATATAAGTGTCATAGGCGTCGGTTAATTCCCTAACCGATGCAAAAAGTCCAACAGAAATGACAAAAGGCGTCGGTTAAGCGAACAACCGATGCATAAAGTATGTATATGCCACGGTTCTCTATAGAACCGACGCCAAAAGTGCGACGCTATAAGCACTTTCTGTACTAGTGTTTATTTTGAAATTGAGGGCACATGCGAGTGCACTTTTGCGATGTTTCAAAGATGATGGATGATTCAATAACTTATTGATATAATTAAGTTTAATATTTGTTAAATCAAATAAAATGCATACACTACTTATCTCATATACATATATATCTTGCTGAGCTATAGTTGCTCACTCTTGCTTGTTTTAAAAATTGCAAACACAACAGTTAAGAGAAATGGCGAGACCCCGTCAGACTGTCCGAAAGCAGGTGACTAGACCCTATGCTACAGTTTAGATTCCACCGGTAGGCCCCATTAGCCGGATTGGTTTGCATCTTTTGTTAGTACGTTTTGTTTATAAGTATGACCTGTACAAGGCAGTGTACCGCAACAAACATTCAAGCCACTAACACCGCTTCATGTAGAAGTGTTGTTGGTAGCATAAATACTATTTAACTCGGTCTGTAATAACTCTAAAACTTATACTTTTGCTTTAGCTCAATCAAGTGTATGACGTTTCTGAGGCTCTAACCTCTGTGTGTGTGCGTGTGTGTGAGTGTGTGCGGTGTGAGTTTATTGCGGGATCGATTGCTGTTATAATCATTATGTGCAAGAACAAGTATGTCATCAATAGAAAATGGACCGTGAGCGCCTAGATCTCCGATCCCGGATCTGGGGGCGTCACAGAAATGGTATCAGAGCGGAGGTAACAGTTCTCAGAAACGATAGTAATTTAAGAAAGCAACCCTAATAATAATAATAATAATAATAATAATAATAATAATAATAATAATAATAATAATAATAATAATAATAATAATAATAACCCTAATAACAACCCTAATGATACCTATAACTCTCATCGAGTTTGCATTCGGGCTATCGGATATAGCCCTGACTTTAAGGCCGTGAGGGAACTACCCCTTAAACCTTTCTTTATGGTTAGTGACCCATCTTATTTCCTTTTGTAGATGGTAGAGATTCCTGAGATACCAGACCCTGAGGCCTATGAGAGAGAGCATGATGAGGCACTACTGAGGGAGACTGATGGCCCTGTTGTGGGTACTGATCCTTACTCAGAGCTTAACCCCAGGATGGTGCTGATAGAGGACACTGAGGATGAGGATCCCGATGAGGAGCCCTTTGAGCCTGAGCCTGTCACCCCTTCCCCTGTAGCCACTGATGAGGAGAGCGTGCGATCTGGTGAGGGCCGAGCTGTGTCACCCCCACTCTCCCCACAGCCCTTAAGCCCCATTTCATCTGAGGACGACTCCGAGGATACTAATTCTGATGAGAGTGAGCTTGACCCCACCCCTGCTACTGACTTTGCTATACCGCCTCCACCACCTGACCTACCCCCGGTATCGGGCACTGAGTACGCTTATGTTGTGCAGTTCCTGACCCGAGACCTACTTTCTACCGAGGCTAGAATTAATGAGGTGAGGCGGGAACTTGTGGAGGAGCGCGAGGCGCGATTGAGGGTTCAGGCTAGGATGAGGACTGCTGTTGCTAGGAGGCCTAGGGCCCGGCTTGATCGGATAGAAAGGCGAAGCCGTGCGAGGATTACCGGTCTAGGAGTGATCCGTACCAGAGATGCTAGGCGTGTCTTGCATCATGCATTCTCCCGGGTGAGGGCCTTGCTCCGTCGCGGGGCGGCACCATGATGTGTTATGGATAGCTCAGTCCTCTAGGTTCAGATGACATTAGTGTGTCGATTTTGCGGGATAGTTGACTTATGCAGTGGTATCCTTTCTGACCAGTGGATGAGTAGACTGACCTATAGATATGTAGATGTGACTTCGGATAGTATGTATGGATGTAGCCCTGCTTTTGTGTAGCCTTGACTATTCAGATGATGTACTTGTTATTGTTCCACTTTTGCTAGATCTTGATATTGGAACCATGCGTTAAGCTTTAACATCCAAACTATGTGATGACTCTTGTACCGTATTTATCTAGTTCAGTTTCCTTAATATTGTCTCAACTGCCGTAATTTCTGATGCCATGCTTTCTGTTTTGATATACAACTGTGAACATACAACTTCTACAAACCACAAATACAACCATGCTGTTTCAAATTTACGACTTGCGATTTCAATTTATTTTCTACAAATTTCCAAAATGTTCCTACAAGTTTTAAAATAAATTTTCGATCCATTGTATAAATATATATAAGAACCCTGATTTTTGTAATATTTTTAAGAATATAATAACATAAGACATTGTAAATTTGGGACCTTTTGAGCCACCCATGTTGTTTAATGGAATTGATTATCTGAGAAATTTGTGTTGTTACATTCACTATGTAAGAAAAAAGGAAGATTGTTGAATGCAAGAGGCCTACTGCTATTAAGATTCATAAAAACTTGGGATTTGAGGGTTATTAGAGTATTAGGAGATTCTAAGAGGCTATGATAAGGAGTTATGGATATTTAAGGAATTTACACAATTAAGTACTTAAGGAATTACAAGGGAATCTCTACGCGACAAAATATTACTACGAGGAGTTAATTAAGATACGATATGAATTAAGGATTAAGTGACAACCATTGGTGTAGAAATAAAAATACAAGGAAGGATATTACATGCAAGTATCATGTAACTAGATAATTAGGAAAGTAAACTAGAAAAGCAAAAAGCAACCAATGAATAGTGACTAGTCAAGGGTGCTACATCCTAGGAGACAAGAAGGCATGTGGGGTGTCTAGCCTACTACCTAGAGTGGCAACATGTGACCACATGCATACACATATATCAAACATATCAATCATTCATCTCACTTTCAAACAACACAAAACAAAAACACTCCCCCCCCTTTAAGAAGCTCTCGGCCAAGCTCTTCCAAGGAAGAAGGAGAAGAAGAATTTTCTTCAACTTCCACCCACCCACAAATCACAACATAATTCCTAGAGCTTCCTCGTATCATATTAAAGGTATGGTATCAATTTTAAATCATTTTGTCCATTAGATCTTGAGATATTAATTGTTGAAAGTTGGGTGAGTAGTGACCAAGTTTGTTCATCTTCTAGATCTTGAATTATAAGGATTGTAAGGACTCATCCAAGGTGTTCTTGAAGCTTGTAAAGCTTACCCAAGGTTCCTAGATACTCAAGAAGGTATAAAACTCTAAGCACTCTTAGTCATGGGTTGTTTATGGTTTATAATGTTAGAACTAAGAGTTTTGGTGCATATCTTGGTAGTATGAGTTGTAGATGATGAAATCTTGAAGTTATGTGCATGTTAAGGTGGTTGTAAAGCTTGTACTTAGAATATGTAACCCCATGTATGCTATAGAGACAAGTCTTGGTGGTTTTGATGATAGATGTGATATATAAAGTGAGTTCTTGAATGTTTGAGAAAGGATGAGTGCTGTGTAAATTTCTGGGAGCATGTACTGTCTTGTAGGATGGTTTTGAAACTCTAAATCTTGTCTCCCGAGGGCCCAACGCATATGGTTAGAAAGATAATTTCATGTAGTTTCTATCCTTGTACTAGTAGAAAAGACCCGCGGATTATTGGACTTGGGTGTGGTGACTGATCATCGCCAATCCTTGTCAAGTTTTACGTTTACTTCAAGTCCTATCCTCCACTTTGGAAATACTCGAACACTACCTTTTAGGCCTAAGTGCCAAGTTGCCGATAGTGTTATATTTTGATAAGAAAGATATTGATTCCATGCAGAATCTAGAAGTGCAAGTTTATTTTAAAATTGAGGGCACATGCGAGTGCACTTTTGCGATGTTTCAAAGATGATGGATGATTCAATAACTTATTGATATAATTAAGTTTAATATTTTTTAAATCAAAAAAAATTCATACACTACTTATCTCATATACATATATATCTTGTTGAGCTATAGTTGCTCACTCTTGCTTATTTTAAAAATTGCAAACACAACAGTTAAGAGAAATGGCGAGACCCCGTCAGACTGTCCGAAAGCAGGTGACTAGACCCCAGGCTGCAGTTGAGATTCCACCGGTAAGCCCCATTAGCCGGATTGGTTTGCATCTTTTGTTAGTACGTTTTGTTTATAAGTATGACATGTGCAAGGCGGTGTACCGCAACAAACATTCAAGCCGCTAACATCGCTTCATGTAGAAGTGTTGTTGGTAGCATAAATACTATTTAACTCGGTCTGTAATAACTCTAAAACTTATACTTTTGCTTTAGCTCAATCAAGTGTATGACGTTTCTGAGGCTCTAACCTGTGTGTGTGTGTGTGTGTGTGTGTGAGTGAGTGTGTGCGGTGTGAGTTTATTGCGGGATCGATTGCTGTTATAATCATTATGTGCAAGAACAAGTATGTCATCAATGGAAAATGGACCGTGAGCGCCTAGATCTCCGATCCCGGATCTGGGGGCGTCACATTTTCTATCTTGAGAGATTTCAATAATTTATCTTCTAAAAACACATTCGAAATGAATAAGTACTTGATTCGAGAACTATTTTGAATGGCTAGACAACTCTGAGTTCTCGAACAAGCCTGTTTAGAGATATCGAATTACTTCTCGAATGAGTCTTTATTTCTATAATCCTTGAGATATCGAATAGCTTCTTGACTTATGGAATCCTTGAGATGTCGAATAGCTTTTGAGTCTTTGAGATATCGAATATGACTTTGACTGGATTGACTCCTTGAGAACTCGAATGGAACTTTGATTTGTTGACTTCTTGAGTTCTCGAATAGAGTTTCTTGACATGTCGAATCCTTGAGTTGTCAAATTGAGCTTTGACTTGTTGACTTCTTGAGATATCGAACAGTGTCTTTGACATATCGAAACCTCGAATTCTCGAATCCTTAACTTCTCGAATAAAGCAAATTAGTTCTCGAATTCGTACTTAGGCACATTTTCAATCTCCAAGCTTCACCTGTGTTTATTTCTTTAGCCCTGTTCCTCAAATTTGAGGCATGATCCAAGGATATTCTTTCAAGCATTATTTCATGATATTTTGTATAATCACACATGTAAAGTTGATGCCTATTACAAGTACAGTTTACAAGACAGAAAACCTAACTAAAGGGTTCCCCAGCTAAGGGGTCATGTAAGTAATACAAAGTATTACTATGATCAAGTAGGCTTGTTATAGTATGGATACAGACATGCCTCTATGACTAACATTAACTCCATGATGGTACAATCAAGACGACTCTCAATATGGGATACGTACCAGATGCGTCGAAGAATGTGTTGTCTTTGAGTGTGTTGGCATCACGTGGGTATAGATTCGTTGGACGGGGGCGAAGTTGCAAGGTGTATAATGGAAAGAGCTTGATTCTACAAGGGATGATAAATAAGAAGAACATCTATTATTTAGATACCACTTGGGAGACTTTAATCATGAGGTGGTTGCAGATTCCGGACACAGTTCTTAGACAGATAGCTCTTCTTGGACTGCAAGTTTTTTCTTACCATATATGGCGTGAAAGGAACTCTCGAACTCACAACAAAGGTCATCAAACTCAAGTTAAGCTGTTCGAAGGCATTATTATTGATATAAAAGCGAGGCTGACATCTTCTACATGGTTTCAAATTAATTCTTGTAATAGTTCTACTGATCTTAACTTCTGGCACGTCTCATAAATAGTTAGGTTTCTTTCAATTTTGTTTCTTCTCATAATTGTTTTGGTTGGTTTTTAGATTCTCCTATCTAGGGCCTGTCCTAGACCAAGGGTATATTCCCGTTTCTTTTCTCTTTTTTTTTTAAATATACAATTTAGCAAAAAAAAACGATGATGAAGACCGAGAAAAAAGGTCAGATTCTCGGAATCGATTAAGGTATTAGGGAATTTGAGCCGATGGACGATTTGTTGGGGTCCGTCCCGAATTCCTAATTATGTGACGCCCTCCCAATCTGGGGTCTAGATTTGGGGGTCACTAACATACTAGATACAAACAACATAAAAATAAGTAAATATAGGTATAGCATGCTGACTGACCCCAACACTACTCACCTGGATCTTTCACAGGTAATGGTATAAAACAAGCAAACAAACATCTAACTACTTATTATTACAAACCAGATTAAGAATATAATCATTATTATAACCCTTGTTTCAAAAGTTCCAACTACCTATAGTTCTCACAAACTAGTTCTCATAACCAAATCTAAAACTCTCATCTACTGAGCTGTCTGTGCATCTACCTCAGATGGAAACTCAAAAGATACCACAATAGGGTCACGGAAGGTGCGCTTCCTTGCTCTTTGAATAGTACGTACTATGATTCTCAATATACTGTCAAAAGGGTTAGATAAGATAACAATGAGCTAACGCTCAGCAAGTAACATAAATGGAAAACTGGAAATAGCAGGAATAATACTGGCTTCCGATATCAACAGGATAGAAATGCAATAACTGAATAGTAGTGGATAATAGAATATGTGTAAAGCAATTGACATTTCAATTGGTAAACCAATTTCATTTCACAGTAACTTAAAAGTAATCATTCACTTAAGAAAACTGATTGGAGGTTTTTACTCATCAACAGACAATACGGGTGATCAGCCACGTAAAGTCCCATAACAGACACAAAGTCCCTCTGGACATCAAAATAGCTTGGGTTCCGAAGAGGCACACATTGGCCTATAAATATGCTGGACTGATCCCACCAGAACTACAACATAATATACACAAACAGGCTGGACCGGTGTTACCCGATCGCTTACGCCTCTCCAGTCTTTAGGAATCCGTAGAAACCATTTTGACGGAGTTCCTAAACTTTTATAAAACATTCTTTTGAAATTAGTAAAGCTTAGAAAAGCTTTCAATTTGAAAAACAATTTAGCTTGTAAAACATTTTGATTTGCAATGATAAAAGTCAAAGGGTTTGACTAAGTATTCTGAATTCAAAGGAATAGGGTTTACAAGTTTGAATCATGAAGATGTAGACTCCAAGGCTCAAAGGTAATTGATCAGGGAATAATAAAGGGTTTCAAAGTTAAAGGTCAAAGATATGTGTTATAACAGTTTTAAGGGTAGTTGATCAAGTTATAGAGTTTAAGGAACAATAATAAGGGTAATCAAGTTCTTAGATTAATGATTAGGTCACAATGAAGTTTTATAAGTTTTTAAGGTCAACACATGTTCAACTGGTTATGGACATAGGTTAATTTAAAGAATGGTTTATCCGCCAGTCAATTAGGTTTGATTATGGAAATCTGTTTGACATATATGGTCAAGAAGCAATTAAAAAGAATTTTGCTGTTTTAGGGTTTATGTGTGATCAAGAAATAGTTGTTAATAGAAATCTGGGTACATGCAAAGATAGGAATAGCAGGGTACAATACATGGATTAACATCTGATACCAGTTTCAAGAATATGAATTTCAAGAAAAGACAGAGTTACTTGCCTCGGGTAGTATGCAACTACTCGGCCTACTAAATCTCAACTTTAGCCTTTCCTCGATTGCTAGGGCCTACGTCCTTCGTATCTACATAAACCATTACACTACTTCAGTACTATATTCCTCTTTACTTCTAATCCTATTCTACCCAACGATTCTTATATCGCGCTATACTCAAGTACATTTACCACTTATCGACTATACTAATCATGTAAACACTTAAACACTTAACATATAGAACATGCAAATCATATATGTCACTTAAACATTTAACACATAATGGTAACTTGACTTATGAATAGTTTATAACACTATATTACAAACTTTACAACTTATAACCCTAACGAAAATCGGGCAGCATCTCCTCTGTATTATTGACTAGCCCGTCGGAACATAACCGACTCAAATCGCAACCAAATCTCTCTCAATGGATTTCTAATCCATAAACAAGTTACAGATATACTACTTACCATTACTCAACGTCATATAAACCATTTATACTTAATAGATACCATTATGAAGTCACCTTACTATGTTGCCAACTTTATATCACCTTAACAAATAACGATCACTTATACACAAATTAGAACCCACGCATCATACTAGCATCTATAATATGTACTACTTACATCACATCATTTACATCACAACTAATCAGAAATCATCAAACAATTATCAATAATTAGTAATTTAACTAATTCTCGAATATACATCACTGAATCCTATTCAATAAATCACCAAATTCAAATCATACATTCTAAAATTCGAATTTAACTTATATAAATTCTGAAAATTGTATCTACATGTCAATTATCAAATAATTAGCATATATTCATAAAAAATATTTTCAAAATACTATTAATAGTGCGAAAAATTCAAATAATACATAATTAACTCACAAAATTCAAATTAAATACAAGTAATTCTAGAAATTACACATGCACCTCTATAACCTCATATGATACCTAATTAAAATCTGTAATTAACAAGAAATATCATAATCATCACTTAAACTCATAGATTATCAATTAATAATTTCAAAAAATTCAATAAATATATATATATATATAATTCAAAAATTCAACAAAATTCAAAAACTCTTGCATGCAATCAGTCTTGTGCACATATATATAGAGTTGGCAATTCGTGTCGTGTCGTGTACTTCCTGTCGTGAACTTTCATGTTTCGTGTACCAAGAGGCCAAAACAAAAACGAAACGAAATAAATTCGTGTACTCAAATTCTAAAACAAACACGAAACGAAACATTTCGTGTAAACACGAAACGAAACGAAAAGTACACGAAACATTTTATGTACTTTCCGTTTACACGAAAATGAACCAAAAACCGTGTACTTTCGTGTACTTTTCGTGTATTTTCTATTTATTTTGTAAAAGGTTAAATATGTAATATTTATTTATAATATATATTTATATAATTTAAAATATTTATTCAAATATTTATTTATTTTGTGTATTTTCGTTTCGTGTCGTGTACCCAAGGGTAAACCCAAAACCGACACTAAATTCATCCGTGTAATTTCGTGTTCGTGTACCGCAAATGTCAACCCAAACCCGTAATTTTCGTGTCGTTTTCGTGTTGTGTTTTCCTGTCGTGTACGAAATTGCCGGCTCTACATATATATCCTCTACATCATCTATATGACCTGCAAAACCATCAAACCCATCACCACTGATCGGCCGACCATCGGAAAATACCATGGCCGCCGGTGGGTTTCAACCAAGGTTCAAAAACAATCCAAAAATAAAACAAAGACTCAATTTTAATATATAAATAACATCATACAATCATCAAATTATCAGCTAACCCATCTTGCATGGCGATTTAGGAGCATATACATACACGCGGCCACATATATACATACATAAACTTCATCAAAACCTCACTAAATTGCTAAGTAAGCACAATAACATGATAAAAATAACTAAAACAAGAATTCAAGCTTGACTTTAACTTAGAAATTAGAGAAAATTGAAGAAGAAGAGAGGAGAGACTAACCCACTGTTGAAGAACTCGAACAGAATGAAGAAATGGGGCGGTGGGTGATGTTATAGGCTAAGGGGCAAAACGGTAATTTACTAAATGCTGAAAATCTACTTTTTTTAAAACTTGTTTTTAATCACTTTAAAATCGAAATAAATTTGGAAAATAGGAAAAAAATAATTTTAAAAATTATAAAATGAAGTTTATAAAATTACAAATCTCCCCATATTTTTAAAATAATTTTTCAGTAAAAATTGAATTTTATATGAATTTTTGAAATAAAAGACCTTTAAATGAAATAAAGCTTTTTAAATCAATTTAAAATACTTACACACACAATTAAATACTCACGTTAATTTTTAAAACAAACTAATATTAGAAAGATGATAATGTAAAAGATTTCATGAATTTAAACGACACCAATGATTTTATAAAATTTTTAAAAGATTAAAAATGCATACTTAAAATACTTTTAATGCTCCAAAAATATAAATAAAATTTCACGATCACATACGGCACATACCAATCATCATATAATCATATATTCATGATTTCACATATACCTTGACTTCACACAAATATGGCCACCATATAAATCACATAATTTTCATTTATAAGTTAATTATACACTTAATTAAATATGCGAATTTCCAGGTCGTTATAAACGAAGTTAAGAATTATCATTTTTTTAATAAATTTTAGATTTTAAAATTTTTGTGAATACTTATTTTAAATATTTGAAAATAAAAATTTATTTTTTAAATCGCTAATTACTTAATTGGCAATTTTGGGCCAAATTAAACAAATTCGGGGCCAAAAATGATTTTGGGTATTGAGTTTTTTTAGAAAATATTGAGAGTTTATATTTTTAGATGAAAAGAGAATTATTTTATTATTATCTTATAATCATTTTAGAGTAAATAGATTTTTTAAAAATATGTGAGATTAAGCTTCAAAAATTCATTAAAATTGAAGATAGCTCGGATTCGTCATGCTATGGTACTGTTGGATTTGTGAAGACGAGGGCTTCATTTCGTATATATTTAATCAGCCATTCCGACAAGGTTTCATACGGGTGAGTTTTGTTAGTAAGATATTCTTAAAGAAATTGCCTTGTTTATATGATTTTCTTAGTATAGATTTATATAATTATGTTGAGTGATTAGTGCTTTAAAAATCTTGATTTTGTATTGGTTATATTTGTAGGAGCCGTCGGTGAAGAAATCCAACGAGTTTGGGGGTTTGGGTGGCCGAAAATGGAGGTGCTGGTGTTGTTTTGCATGTGTGAGTGTATGGGTATGTGTGTGTGTGTGTATGTGTGGGTTGGTTTAATTTTTTGGTTTTTTAAGGGTGTTATAAGCTGGATTATGAGGCTTTTTATGATTATTAGTAAAATGTTTGGATTTGGGTTAAATCTAGAAGTTGAATTTTGTAATATAAGCACACCAATTGCACTCTCTACACTGCCTCAGTTTTGATCATAAATTCGGACAACTTATTGCCATGTTTAGGCAGTGGGTTTGTGTGGTTTGTTCTATATTCAAATCTAGTTTAAGCTCTCGAAAATTTCATGTCATTTGGATTAACGAGTAAGGAGATAACATAGTTTAACAAGGAAAGCGCATAACCTAACTCACTTTTGTAAAAACTATTACTAATATTTAAATTAAAACTAAGAATGAAAAATCATGTCAAATTCTAGTTTAATTATTTAACTTATTAATTAATTATCTTAAACAATTATTTGATTAGTTATTTGATTAAATTAATTTAATTTGAATGAAATTTGATTTAATTTAATTAAACTTAATAAATTTGAGTTAATGATTTAATTAATTCAGTTAATCGATTAATTTGATAATTAATTGATTAATTCTATTAGTTAGTGATTAGTTAATTTTGTTTAAATTTATTAATCTTAATTATTTTTCAATCACGATTTAAAAATGATGAGTTGATTCGTTCTAAACGAACCAAAAAAACCTTTATAAAAAGATAATGATTCAACTTTTGAATTTGAAAACGTTTTATTAACCGACATTCATTTTTAAACTGAGGATCAAATTTTTTGAAATGATTTTTGAGTTGTATGTGTGCAATGTGAATTATTTAAGTATTTGTTCGAGTATGAATTTTAAAAGTTCTATTGTTCGTAAAGTATTATTTATCGAGAGTTGGGTTATAAATCGAGTTTTGATTGATATGTATTTAATATGTGCTTAATTGTTTATATGGTTATATAGCATAAGATGTCGTCAAGGGTAGACATTGAATAATGTAATTTATTGGCTAGAATTGTCAGAGTACTTTTCTTTTCGTAAGGATTAATTGTCAATTTATATTCTTGTCGAAATGATTATTTGTATTGAGTTTGATTTAGAATGTCAGCGACACTAGTACAAAAATGGCTTTTTACGTCAATTAAATAGGTCTTATACGTCGGTTAAATGGCGACGTATGGAGGGACGACGTATAAAGTCACGAGTCTTTTACGTCGGGTAAAAAGACGATGTAATAGGTACAATATACGTCGGCTTAATAACCTATTAGGTTTCAACCCA
Source organism: Saposhnikovia divaricata (assembly GCA_036435485.1). Taxonomy (NCBI): domain Eukaryota; kingdom Viridiplantae; phylum Streptophyta; class Magnoliopsida; order Apiales; family Apiaceae; genus Saposhnikovia; species Saposhnikovia divaricata. The sequence goes on from CM071598.1 coordinate 69,119,511, forward strand.
ATACGATGTTATGGGCTTGGGTGGTCCAAGATATATATTGGTAAGATAATAATTGTATGTGTAGACAATTATTATATATGATATGTCGTGATCACTAAGTTGGGTAATTAGGTGCCAAGAATTAGAAGACTTGTATAACAAGTATGGTAAGACTAGTAGAACAAGTATGCTATGTCTTGGTGGCTAAGTTTTGGGTGGCTATATATATATATATATAGTCATATTGTATTTGTTTGAATGGTGAAAGCTTAAGAGATGTAGTCTTAAGTATTGTTTGGGAGATGCTTGAGCATTATTGGCTCAAGTATCAGGGTTGGGACACCGTTAAGGTGTTCTTGTTTTGATGTATTATTGATAATTGTTTGATAATAATACGAGTTGGGACGGGGATGTTTCCATGTCAAATATTGTGTGTGTTCTTCTTTTACTTTTACTTATTGTTGATAGAAGTAGAAGTGATACTTGAATAGTGTTTGACCGCGCTTTGGTGGATCTTGTTAACTAATCGATTGGTTGCGTGTGTGCTCTGTATTGGTTGTTTGTGAAACACAGATTATGTATAGTCCCCTAACCTAACAAGTGGTATCAAGAGCCAAGGTTCGGGTTCGTGATGTTTGAGGTTGAGGGAAAGTTCAAGGTTCAATTGGTATGCCAGAGCAGGATGAAGGATTTTCTGACAAGGAGATTGCTGCTAAAGTGGGTAGAGACAAAGTTACGTGGCTTGGCGGTTGACTTGCACCATGGATCAATCATGTGTTCGGACTCTAGATGGAAGAAGATGGAAGAGGTCATCGCAATTGTTTCAATGGCTTGATCAACCAGGTGAACTATTTGTATGATACTAGTGATTTTCTTCAGGAGACCGAAGGATTGTGAAAGCAAGGATCGGGTGACTCAACATGTGGAAGAGCACTCGTGGTGGTTGATCCACGTGATTTTGTAGATTGTTACATCAATATGGTGAAGAAAGATGGTTTGGAGGGTCACTATACTGGTTTTAGCGACACTCAAAGATTGGAAGAATAAGAGGAGGTTTTTGTTCGAGGGGAGGCATTGGCGAATGGGCGTCGATATGTCTTTGATGGTTACCATTTAATCCGATATGGGTATTGGGTTGAAGGGGGGGATTGTTGGGTTTCAACCCAATATGATGTTATGGGCTTGGGTGGTCCAAGATATATATTGGTAAGATAATAATTGTATGTGTAGACAATTATTATATATGATATGTCTAGATCACTAAGTTGGGTAATTAGGTGCCAAGAATTGGAAGACTTGTATAAAAAGTATGGTAAGACTTGTAGAACAAGTATGGTAAGTATTGGTGGCTAAGTTTTGGGTGGCTATATATACATAGTCATATTGTATTTGTTTGAATGGTGAAAGCTTAAGAGATGTAGTCTTAAGTATTGTTTGGGAGATGCTTGAGCATTTTTGGCTCAAGTATCAGGGTTGGGACACCGTTAAGGTGTTATTGTTTTGATGTATTATTGATAATTGTTTGATTAATAATATGAGTTGGGACGTGGGTCTTTCCACGTCAAATATTGTGTGTGTTCTTGTTTTATTTTTACTTATTGTTGATAGAAGTAGAAGTGATACTTGAATAGTGTTTGACCGCGCTTTGGTGGATCTTGTTAAATAATCGATTGGTTGTGTGTGTGCTCTGTATTGGTTGTTTGTGAATCTCGAATTTTGTATAGTCCCCTAACCTAACATAACCGACATAAAAGACCAAAATAACCGACATATAAAAGTCTGAGTAACCGACGTATAAAATAAAAAGGCTACATATATTGTTATCCTTTTACGTCAGTTCTTCTAAACAATCGACGTTTATTATCCAAAAAATTAAAAAAAAATTGTTTTTGTAATCGTACCTAGAAACCTGTGCAACAATCAAAAAAACATACATTAGCAAAATTTTGTACAACCAAAAACTACAATAACCAAAATGTTTACAAATTCCCGATCTATTGGGTCAACCATGTCATGTAAGAGAGATTGTACAAGTTACACTGAGATAATTTAAAGATGAAATTTAAAACTAAGCTGCTCCATAGATGGTCAACGAAAACTACTCCTTCATCCAAAAAAAACCCCCACCCTTCTCTCCTAATATACTCTCTGGTGCCACAAACACATCAGCGTTTTCAGTAAGATATCCACGGATGGCATATTCTTGTGCAAGATAACCATTGCAGTAATAAGAAAAATCTTATGACTCACTACTTCTGGTGCATGAGGGAGGCCGGAAAGTGCTATATCACCCAGTAAGTTGTTATGTGTTGAACTTGATCTCTCACCTCGAAAATTGATATGCCCATGCAAGCTTGACAATCGCAGGAGGTAGAGTATATTCCATCTCTCTGCTAGTGGGAATTGTTGTGTTCCTCGCACCAGTCAGTACAGCAGCATGGACAGCTGCACCATAAGAAACAGCCTCATCGGGATTGATGTTTTTGCAGAGCTCTTTACCATTGAAAAATTCTTGCAATAACTGCTACACTTTAGAAATTCTAGTAGAGCCATCCACATGAACAATATCATGGACCCTACTCTTATCCATCTGCACATCTTAGCATATGTTTAAAAGTAATATAGTTAAGTTTATGAATCATGGCTAAATGGTTACTTAATTTTGTGGATTCCTTTGGCAAAGGTTTTGTTTCAGTTAGATGCACATAGTTAAGTAAACACAAGCACGAGATTACATAAGAAATGTATAACCGCCTTTTATAAAATCACTCTGTAATGACATTTCAGTTTTAATGGATAAAGGTTTGAGAAAATTCTACTGCATAATAAAGTTAGATAAGTGAATATAACAGTATCACTAATCAAAAGTTTAGTATTTACGATATAAGTGAGAAGCCTTAACCTTATTATTTTTTATGTAGATAATATGTACAAAGATGAACTATCACGTCAAGCAAGACTTCATCTGCAACCCTTAACAATATAATAATGCGCGATTGTATTCTCTGGTATGCTCTACCAATATACAGTACAATGATGTGCATTGGGGTGTTAAAGAGATTACCATGTATTAAATCCAATTAACAAATAACATCCAATTAAAAGTTTATACCTTTTTCTGTATCGTGATTTTGGCTGTCGCCGGCAAAACACTTTTTTCTTCAGATGCAAATTAAGAAAGCATACATTGCTGATAAAATTTGGAATATTTGCCGACAAACCTATGTACAGATGAACACCCGATTAATATCAATCACCTTCTGCAAACTATCACTAGGTTGTCTTCATTCTCATCTGCAAAATCGAGAAGTAAAGATGAAGTATAAACCTACATTGGGCACTACGCCATAAACGCTCAAATGCAACGCCCTGTTTAATGTTGCTTTAGGCCAAAAAAGCGTTGCATTAGACCAAATGCAACACTAGGGGGCGTTGCATTCGAGACCGTCTCGTTAGACCCCATAATCCAACGCTTTCTGGCATCTAAAGTAACAGCAATAAGCGTTGCATCTGACATGTAATGCAACACCACAGCAAGCAAATGCAACATCAAAGAGGCGTTGCAATTGACATGAGACATAGTTATAATTCCACGTCACGAATGTGGGCCCCACAAGCATGCCACATCAGCAATGGGTCCAGCTAGCATGCCACGTCAGCAACAGTCCAGCTGGCATGCCACGTCAGTAACAGTACAGCTGGCATGCCATGTCAACATGTAGGGCCCACGTGCCATGTCAGGGGTGGGACCTGTCATGCCACGTTAGTAGTGGGTCCCACATGCCACGTCAGTACGGGGTCCACGTGCCACGTCAGCACAGGGTCCCACAGCTATGTAATGCAACGCTTGTATTTGCTTTTTAAAACACTAGTATCTTATCAAAGGCAACACTATATTAACCAAATGCAACACTAAATTATCTAATGCAACACTGGAAATGCAACATAGGAAATATCAAATGCAACGCTTTAATTAAAATTTCTGCAATATTATGTCTCTTACATAAAGAAGCCCATCAAAATACATTCAAAGGCATTCAAAGCCATCCAAAACATTCAACCAGTTACAATCATCCACACCAACATCATACTAACACCTAATAAAACCATTACTAATACATCCAAAAGGAATCCAACATAATTCTAAACCAAGCACATACGATTAAGTCTAAATTAATGTGCACAAAGGCATTAATATGTTTGCTGTCACTGGATATAACGATGAGGAGAGAGCAGGCTGCTGTCGATTGCAGCTTGATTAGCATCATGTTGTTCTTTTCGCTTCTTTCCTATAGAAATAGCAAGAATATTAGAATTCCAAAAGAATACGCGAAAACCAAACATCAAATTAGAGAGTTGGATCCACATGTCAAAAATCTATTGTAGTCTTACCAAGATGATTGCACAAAACAGCTAAAGAGAAAACATAATAAATTTTAAAAAAAATATTACACATACCAGAGACAAAGCCTTAGAGATACAATGGAGTGCCCTAAAAGAAGAAGAAACAATCTTTCTAGCCATCTGACAATCTCTTATTGCCATATAAGCATCATTTTTCCAGTTCCGCTATATTGAAAGATTAAATTTGATCAATCAGAGATGTTCATAAAAAGGAATAATGTAGATGAATAAGGAATGCTACAATCTTAAAGATAACCCATTACAAATAAACCTTCAAAAGTAAGGATGCACGTATACATAAACATTCATGCATCAACATAGATCCAATCTCGTGCCCATGCCCATCCAAGACTTCATTACAAGCTTCAATAGCATAATAACAGTTTGTCCCATCTTTTAAAGATTTTTCTGCAATCTGGACTAATTTCCGGCACTTGTTGAGCTGCATTAATAGCGGTAAACTTCGAGTTAAGTAGGAAAACACTGACTAAGACATTCTTCAGTGTCCAGCTAAGAAGACCAATGCAGGTTTTAAACAAAATACCACTATTGTTCAGCCTTAAATGATAGCAAAGGATAATTTTAATATAGATTCGAAGGAGGACACTGAACAATAGCTAGTATTACCTCAATATCTTGCACAGAAGCTCCCTCAGAAGAATTTCCAGCATCATGTGAAGCTGGAGTTTCAGATCCAGTTCTGTATCCACAAATAAAATATAAAACATGTACATATCATACTAACTTCAGACTGAAGATCTATAAAACAATAGCAATCAGAAAATCATACACTGGAGCTGTGTTGACATTAGGAAAGGCACTAGGAAGTCCCACGCTTCCTGGAACAAATGCACTTGTAGTGTCTGCAGCAACATTCACAACAGGAGTAGCTGACTCAGAAATGGTGGTAAGGGGGCACTGACAGGTGTAACAGGAACAGGACGTGAAACTACCCCGATTGTTGTTGACGATGCGACATTAGCCACTTCGTTTGATGAGAGCATAGTAGTCGGCACATCAATCATTTCTTTCGGCATTCCCGACGCAGCTATAACTGATTCTGACTGTGATCCATCTATAGCTGCTTTCTCAGCTTGTTCACGTGCTAGCTGGTGGCATTTAATTAGAATGATTGTTCAAAGGATGATGAAAAGATGTATTCAGATATAGAAAAGTTTCTTTATGGCAAATCTTCAATTCATCAGGAATGGACCATTTCGATTGCTTCGTAATTTTGTTATAGTAATACCTGCAGAGGTCAACCTCATAAATTAAAATCAACGACGAAGCAACGCAAAAATACTACTTAGCAAATACTATTATACTAACACCACTTACTTTCTACCCTCAGCAGTTGTGAACTCTTTCCAAACAGTAGAAGCATCAGCTTTCTGTCAAAGAAGAACTTATCATTAGCAAGAAAAAATCAAGAGCGCAACCACATAGATAACAAGAAGGATGGTCATTCAATCATTTATGTATTTACATTCCCATATAGACATGTAGTGCACTAGATATAATTTAGAGTAATAAAAGGATAATGTACTGCAAAAGAAAGTTTTAAAAAATTAGCAACAAAAACTTAATCAACTAAGGGAATATTCCACAAACTTACAATATAACTTGGAACGATTCAAGGTTAAAAATAACTACGGAAATGAGGTAAAGTATGTGAGAGTAAATACATAATCTAGGATCAAAGTACTTGTGAAGATGGAAAGTTCAGGAGCTTAAGCTTAAAACCATCACGACTAAACAAAGTGAGTCTTTACTCTCTACTTCCAAACACCTTCCCAATCAACTATAAGTATTCAAACACATTTAGGAACAAAGCCCTGCTAGCTTTCAAACCTCCAAACACAACTCGTACTTGAATAAGTAAAACAACCAAGATTGACCAACTGATCTTCCAAAATCAATGTTGTTGCCCGTAGGCCTTAGTATCGTCAACTAGTTAGTTGGCTTAGGTATGGGTAATACAATCATACATCAGAAAAGCATATCGAAAACAATTTATTTTAATGCATAGCTGCTTATAGCCAAATACACCATTCAAGGACACATCCAAAGCCACATGGCTCATACAGGAATTAGTATCACAACGTTTCATGTTATCAATAAAACTAATTCACATAATATGACTAGCAACTACACTATCAGTTTTAAAAAAAATATTCACTAGGCAAAATATAATCTAATGGACAGAAAAAAGTCACAACTCCGGTCTCTGTGTGCTTGTGGAAATCACTTTGAACCGTCAAAAAAGAGCTTCCCCACGAAGTTAAAGGCAAAGAAAAAGAATGACACTGAACATTTGGGTTCTCTAAAAAAAGTGAAGATATTAGGAGAGGGAATCAAGAGTGTGAAGGAACAGAAATCTGCAAGAGATAATTTTGTATGTGGAGCTTGCGGTCAGCTTGGTCACATGAGGACCAACAAGAATTTCCCCAAATATGGGGAAGATCCAGAACCCCAGCCTGAAAGTAGAGATACAGAGAAGGCATCAGGAAAATTTAATTCTTTGGATAAGACAGTTGTCCCTCCGCAGAAACCTCTACTAGAAAAAAATACACCCAAAAGCATGGCAAATATTTTTTTGGTAGAAACTCCTGAAGAAGACAAATCTCCTTCGAAGGCAAAGCTTTTCATACCTGTTTTTTAAAACAAGTATTGAAGAAGGAAGCCCCTGACTACTATAGAATTGTGAGGAGACCGATGGATCTTTCTACAATAAAGGAGAAAGTCAGAAACTTGGAATACAAGAGCCGCAAGGATTTTAGGCACGATATGTGGCAAATCATGTACAACGCTCACCTTTATAATGATGCAAGCTTGACAGCTACCGAAGCTGGCATTGAAAGTGGTTGTGTTGAACTGTGAACGAAGAAGATAGAGCAAATGAATTAATTAATTCAAGAAACTCAAATTGGGGGAATTAATTCAAAAACCCTAATTCAAGAAACTCAAATTGGGGGATTTGTTGTTCTTAAGATTCAAACAAAGTAATGAATCTGGGTTATAATTAGAACGCGGATCTGAAATTGGTCGGTGTTAGATTTGAGAATCGATAGGTTTGAAGTTTGAACTGAAATGTGTGTGGGGATATAATGTATGTGTCTGTGATAGGTAAAGAAAGAAGAGTATAATAAGGTGAAAAGTAGAGAGCGGAATGTGAAAAGTATAGAGCGGGATAATTTGCCGCCTATTTCATTTCATTTTGTTTTTAACAAAAAAAAATATACGTGTAATGTGTGCTTTATTGATATATTTTGGTTAATATAATTAATTTTAATTATTGTACTTATATAGAATATGTGTAATATAATCAATCATAAGAATGTTATTATCTAATAGTTGGATCGTTAAAAAAATAATTTAAAAAAATAGAATCATCATTCGGGACAAAATCGTTATATCTTGGCATCCGTACGTTTGCAAAGTCGAAAAAATAATTTAAAAAAATAGATCTCTCATTCGGGACAAGACTAGTTAAAAGGAAAGCCTACTTTAACCGGCTTGACTATTATAAAACCAAACCAAGTACATCTAGCAAATATTTTTAAAAAATTACCACATCACTAAAATCATTATATCTTGTCATCCGTACGTTTAAGATATTGAAAAAATAATTTAAAAAAATAGATTCATCATTCGGGACAAGACAAGTTAAAAGGAAAGTCCACTTTGACCGGTTGGACCGTTATAAAACCAAACCAAACAAATCTAGTAATTTTTTTAAAAAATTACCCCATCACTAAAAGCATTATATCTTGCCATCCGTACGATTGGAACGTCGAAAAAATAATTTAAAAAAATAGATTTATCATTCGGGACAAGACCAGTTAAAAGGGAAGTCTACATTGACCGGTTTGACCGTTATAAAACCAAACCAAAAACATCTAGCAAATTTTTTAAAAATTTACCACTTCAATAAAATCATTATATCTTGACATCCGTACGATTGGAACGTCGAATAAATAATTTAAAAAAATAGATTCATCATTCGGGACAAGACTAGTTAGAGGGAAAATGTCTAATTTGACCGGTTTGACCGTTATAAAACCAAACCAAATACATCTAACAAATTTTTTAAAAATTTATCACTTCACTAAAATCATTATATCTTGACATCCGTACGATTGGAACGTCGAAAAAAAGATTTTAAAAAATAGTTTCATCATTCGGGACAAGACTATTTAAAAGGGAAGTCTACATTGACCGGTTTGGCCGTTATAAAACCAAACCAAATACATCTAGCAAATTTTTTAAAAATTTACCACTTCACTAAAACCGTTATATCTTGACATCCGTACGATTGGAACGTCGAAAAAAAGATTTTAAAAAATAGTTTCATCATTCGGGACAAGACTATTTAAAAGGGAAGTCTACATTGACCGGTTTGACCGTTATAAAACCAAACCAAATACATCTAGCAAATTTTTTAAAAATTTACCACTTCACTAAAACCGTTATATCTTGACATCCGTACGATTGGAATGTCGAAAAAAAGATTTTAAAAAATAGTTTCATCATTCGGGACAAGACTATTTAAAAGGGAAGTCTACATTGACCGGTTTGACCGTTATAAAACCAAACCAAATACATCTAGAATTTTTTTTAAAAATTTACCACTTCACTAAAACCGTTATATCTTGACATCCGTACGATTGGAACGTCGAAAAAAAGATTTTTAAAAATAGTTTCATCATTCGGGACAAGACTATTTAAAAGGGAAGTCTACATTGACCGGTTTGACCGTTATAAAACCAAACCAAATACATCTAGCAAATTTTTTAAAAATTTACCACTTCACTAAAACCGTTATATCTTGACATCCGTACGATTGTAATGTCGAAAAAAACAATTTTTAAAAATAGTTTCATCATTCCGGTAAGAGCAGCAGTTAACGCAACACTTCAAAACAGCAAATGCAACGCTTTTTTCTCCTAATGCAACGCTTCTCCCACGTCAGCGAATGCCACGTCAGCAAATGTGGGCCCCACACCTGCCACGTCAGCAATTGTGGGCCCCACACTTGCCACGTCAGTATCTGTGGACCACCTGCCACGTCACCCTTGTGGGCCCCACACTGCCACGTCACCCTTAGTGGGCCCCACAGCTGCCACGTCAGACTTTATTAATATTAAAAATACCTAATGCAACGCTTTTACATAGCAAATGCAACACTTGTTTCACCTAATGCAACGCTTCTGCCACGTCAGCGAATGCCACGTCAGCAAATGTGGGCCCCACACCTGCCACGTCAGCAATTGTGGGCCCAACACCTGCCACGTCAGCATCTATGGACCTCCTGCCACGTCACCCTTATGGGCCCCACACTACCACGTCACCCTTAGTGGGCCCCACAGCTGCCACGACAGACTTTATTAATATTAAAAAACAGCTAATGCAACGCTTTTATATAGCAAATGCAACGCTTTTTTCACCTAATGCAACGCTTCTGCCACGGCAGCAAATATGGGCCCCACATCTGCCACGTCAGCTATTGTGGGCTCCACACTTGCCACGTCAGCATCTCTGGCCTCCTGCCACGTCATCCTTGTGGGCCCCACACTACCATGTCACCCAGGTGGGTCCCACAACAACCACGTCAGCATTTATTAAAATTAAAAAATAACTAATGCAACGCTTTTATATAGCAAATGCAACGCCTTTTTCACCTAATGCAACGCTTCTGCCACGTCAGCAAATGCCACGTCAGTAAATGTGGGCCCCACATCTGCCACATCAGCAATTGTGGGCCCCACACTTGCCACGTCAGCAAATGCCATGTCAGCAAATGTGGGCCCCACTGCTGCCACATCAGCATTTTTTAAAATTAAAAAATATCTAATGCAATGCTAGCTGTTAGTGTTGCATTATGTGAAACACCGTGGATCAAATGCAACGCTAATTATGTGTAATGCAACACCAGTTCAAGTTCTGTTTCATTAGAGCCAAAATTTCATACCTAACAGAACACTATCAGTGAAACACTTTCTAAAAGCATTGCATATGAGCATTTATGGCGTAGTGGGGTAAGAATGAAATACAAAACCGAGCACATATTTTAGAATAGACATACCAAGAGTGAGTATCACCCCAAGTATTCAAAAAAAGGTTGACATAAGAAGATTTCATTACTGAAAAAACAAACTCGGAATCATACACATAATTAACGACGACAGCTTTCTGTCCAAAAGCAACAAAATTTTAAGGAGTAAACTAAACATTGTGCTTAAAGGAACTCGTAACACTTCACAAACCTGTAAAAACATAATTGTTTATATGGTTATATAGCATAAGATGTCGTCAAGGGTAGACATTGAATAATGTAATTTATTGGCTAGAATTGTCAGAGTACTTTTCTTTTCGTAAGGAATAATTGTCAATTTATATTCTTGTCGAAATGATTATTTGTATTGAGTTTGATTTAGAATGTCAGCGACACTAGTACAAAAATGGCTTTTTACGTCGATTAAATAGGTCTTATACGTCGGTTAAATGGCGACGTATGGAGGGACGACGTATAAAGTCACGAGTCTTTTACGTCGGGTAAAAAGACGATGTAATAGGTACAATATACGTCGGCTTAATAACCTATTAGGTTTCAACCCAATACGATGTTATGGGCTTGGGTGGTCCAAGATATATATTGGTAAGATAATAATTGTATGTGTAGACAATTATTATATATGATATGTCTTGATCACTAAGTTGGGTAATTAGGTGCCAAGAATTAGAAGACTTGTATAACAAGTATGGTAAGACTAGTAGAACAAGTATGCTAAGTCTTGGTGGCTAAGTTTTGGGTGGCTATATATATATATAGTCATATTGTATTTGTTTGAATGGTGAAAGATTAAGAGATGTAGTCTTAAGTATTGTTTGGGAGATGCTTGAGCATTATTGGCTCAAGTATCAGGGTTGGGACACCGTTAAGGTGTTCTTGTTTTGATGTATTATTGATAATTGTTTGATAATAATACGAGTTGGGACGGGGATGTTTCCATGTCAAATATTGTGTGTGTTCTTCTTTTACTTTTACTTATTGTTGATAGAAGTAGAAGTGATACTTGAATAGTGTTTGACCGCGCTTTGGTGGATCTTGTTAACTAATCGATTGGTTGCGTGTGTGCTCTGTATTGGTTGTTTGTGAAACACAGATTATGTATAGTCCCCTAACCTAACAAGTGGTATCAAGAGCCAAGGTTCGGGTTCGTGATATTTGAGGTTGAGGGAAAGTTCGAGGTTCAATTGGTATGCCAGAGCAGGATGAAGGATTTTCTGACAAGGAGATTGCTGCTAAAGTGGGTAGAGACAAAGTTACGTGGCTTGGCGATTGACTTGCACCATGGATCAATCATGTGTTCGGACTCTAGATGGAAGAAGATGGAAGAGGTCATCGCAATTGTTTCAATGGCTTGATCAACCAGGTGAACTATTTGTATGATACTAGTGATTTTCTTCAGGAGACCGAAGGATTGTGAAAGCAAGGATCGGGTGACTCAACATGTGGAAGAGCACTCGTGGTGGTTGATCCACGTGATTTTGTAGATTGTTACATCAATATGGTGAAGAAAGATGGTTTGGAGGGTCACTATACGGGTTTTAACGACACTCAAAGATTGGAAGAACAAAAGGAGGTTTTTGTTCGAGGGGAGGCATTGGCGAATGGACGTCGATATGTCTTTGATGGTTACCATTCAATCCGATATGGGTATTGGGTTGAAGGGGAGGATTGTTGGGTTTCAACCCAATATGTTGTTATGGGCTTGGGTGGTCCAAGATATATATTGGTAAGATAATAATTGTATGTGTAGACAATTATTATATATGATATGTCTAGATCACTAGTTGGGTAATTAGGTGCCAAGAATTGGAAGACTTGTATAAAAAGTATGGTAAGACTTGTAGAACAAGTATGGTAAGTATTGGTGGCTAAGTTTTGGGTGGCTATATATACATAGTCATATTGTATTTGTTTGAATGGTGAAAGCTTAAGAGATGTAGTCTTAAGTATTGTTTGGGAGATGCTTGAGCATTGTTGGCTCAAGTATCAGGGTTGGGACACCGTTAAGGTGTTATTGTTTTGATGTATTATTGATAATTGTTTGATTAATAATATGAGTTGGGACGTGGGTCTTTCCACGTCAAATATTGTGTGTGTTCTTGTTTTATTTTTACTTATTGTTGATAGAAGTAGAAGTGATACTTAAATATTGTTTGACCGCGCTTTGGTGGATCTTGTTAAACAATCGATTGGTTGTGTGTGTGCTCTGTATTGGTTGTTTGTGAATCTCGAATTTGGTATAGTCCCCTAACCTAACATAACCGAGATAAAAGACCAAAATAACCGACATATAAAAGTCTGAGTAACCGACGTATAAAATAAAAAGGCTACATATATTGTTATCCTTTTACGTCAGTTCTTCTAAACAACCGACGTTTATTATCCAAAAAATTAAAAAAAATTGTTTTTGTAATCGTACCTAGAAACCTGTGCAACAATAAAAAAAACATACATTAACAAAATTTTGTACAACCAAAAACTACAATAACCAAAATGTTTACAAATTCCCGATCTATTGGGTCAACCATGTCATGTAAGAGAGATTGTACAAGTTACACTGAGATAATTTAAAGATGAAATTTAAAACTAAGCTGCTCCATAGATGGTCAACGAAAACTACTCCTTCATCCAAAAAAAGCCCCACCCTTCTCTCCTCATATACTCTCTGGTGCCACAAACACATCAGCGTTTTCAGTAAGATATCCACGGATGGCATATTCTTGTGCAAGATAACCATTGCAGTATTAAGAAAAATCTTATGACTTACTACTTCTGGTGCATGAGGGAGGCCAGAAAGTGCTATATCACCCAGTAAGTTGTTATGTGTTGAACTTGATCTCTCACCTCGAAAATTGATATGCCCATGCAAGCTTGACAATCGCAGGAGGTAGAGTATATTCCATCTCTCTGCTAGTGGGAATTGTTGTGTCCCTCGCACCAGTCAGTACAGCAGCATGGACAGCTGCACCATAAGAAACGGCCTCATTGGGATTGATGTTTTTGCAGAGCTTTTTACCATTGAAAAATTCTTGCAATAACTGCTACACTTTAGAAATTCTAGTAGATCCATCCACATGAACATTATCATGGACCCTACTCTTATCCATCTGCACATCTTAGCATATGTTTAAAAGTAATATAGTTAAGTTTATGAATCATGGCTAAGTGGTTACTTAATTTTGTGGATTCCTTTGGCAAAGGTTTTGTTTCAGTTAGATGCACATAGTTAAGTAAACACTAGCACGAGATTACATAAGAAATGTATAACCGCCTTTTATAAAATCACTCCGTAATGACATTTCAGTTTTAATGGATAAAGGTTTGAGAAAATTCTACTGCATAATAAAGTTAGATAAGTGAATATAACAGTATCACTAATCAAAAGTTTAGTATTTACGATATAAGTGAGAAGCCTTAACCTTATTATTTTTTATGTAGATAATATGTACAAAGATGAACTATCACGTCAAGCAAGACTTCATCTGCAACCCTTAACAATATAATAATGCGCGATTGTATTCTCTGGTATGCTCTACCAATATACAGTACAATGATGTGCATTGGGGTGTTAAAGAGATTACCATGTGTTAAATCCAATTAACAAATAACATCCAATTAAAAGTTTATACCTTTTTCTGTATCGTGATTTTGGCTGTCGCCGGCAAAACACTTTTTTCTTCAGATGCAAATTAAGAAAGCATACATTGCTGATAAAATTTGGAATATTTTCCAACAAACCTATGTACAGATGAACACCCAATTAATATCAATCACCTTCTGCAAACTATCAATAGGTTGTCTTCATTCTAATCTGCAAAATCGAGAAGTAAGGATGAAGTATAAACCTACATTGGGTAAGAATGAAATACAAAACCGAGCACATATTTTAGAATAGACATACCAAGAGTGAGTAGAACCCCAAGTATTCAAAAAAAGGTTGACATAAGAAGATTTCATTACTGAAAAAACAAACTCGGAATCATACACATAATTAACGACGACAGCTTTCTGTCCAAAAGCAACAAACTTTTAAGGAGTAAACTAAACATTGTGCTTAAAGGAACTCGTAACACTTCAAAACCCTGTAAAAAAATAAGTGTCTATTTAAATGTACTGTATGAATTAAGTCATAAACAAAATTAACCCACATTGTACCCGATTGCGAGAACCCTATACACCCCAGCAGAGAAGACCTTCAAGAATCCTCTTAATCTTGGTAATCCCTCTCTACATAAACTCCCTTCCTTGATCCAAATAGATAGTCTTCCGATCTTTCATTGTGACCAATTTACAACTCCGAATCTAAATTTCATAACAAAATTCACATTACATCAGTTTACATTACGCACAATCCTCAAATCCCTATCAATTAATCATTACTTTAGTTCATAACATTCACATACAAAACATAAACCCTAGGTTCGTCAACCGAATATCTCGCTAATCAAACATCGAAAACAACACAACCACAACATCATTAATCAGAATTAACAAACAACTACACCATATAATTGTATCGCAAGAACAGAAACGAAGTGGAATGAAAAAACAAAATAGAAAATGAATAACCTCAAGAAACCCAAATTTCAAGAACCCAAGGATATCACTTTGAATAAAAGAAATCTGTTACATTTTGGAAGTTAATTTATGAAGGCACAGTGTATGCGAGGCCGAACCCCCTCAGGTCAAAGATGATGCGAGCGTAGCACTTACTGCGACCTGAGGGAGCGTCCCCAAAGTCTAATTAGTATGAAGCATATCTACTTAAAGAAGAAATTCAAATATTGAAGAAACTTGAGGTCTATCCTTAGTCTCGGGGCCGTGTTAGTGACCTCGCAAGGAAGGCATCGCATACCACGATCCCAAAGAGAGGGATCACACCTTAAAATCTACAAGCAAAGTTAAATTACAAATGTCAAGAAAGGAAAGCTACAAATTGAACTACAAAGGAAGTTTCGCATCTGCGAGGCTGATCTACTTAACTATGAAAATGACCTCGCATCTACGAAGTCAAGTTATTTAAGACATGCAAAAGAAAGAAAGGCAGACATAAGAGATCTCATAAAGAAAAGAAAATAAATAATTCACAGCAGTTATCAAATTCCAACAGTTACTGAGTCACCATGCAAGCCCAAAATATTTGCGACAGTTAATTATCAAAATAATATTACATCTTACGAGGCATTCAAAGGGTGCCCACATCCCTAGTTTAACGATCAAGTTCTAAGATAGATTACAAGATATATAAAATTATCATGCAGCAGCCCCATCAAGGTTTGTCTTGTTGGCTTTGTGGACAAGCCTGGCCTCCTTTACCTTCTTTGCCTCCTCAGCCTCCTTTCAAGCCTCTCCTTCAATCTCAGAGTGAAGCGACTCTACGAACTCTGCATTGCCAGGGCCGAGCCTCTCCCAGTCGAAGTCAGGGTCCTTTTTGATAAAGCCCTTCATAAATTCGACCTGGGTGGCTTCCATAGTAGCATCATGGTCAACTTGGGCAGCCTCAAGTTCCTTTCTCAGCTTCGCCATCTCCTCCTTGTGCTTTTTCTTGGTATCCTCAACAAGCTTCTCTGCCTCTTTCAAGGACTTATCAAGAGTGTCCTTCTCGAAATTAACCTTTTTGAGATCAGACCGGAGGCTTGCAGTTTCAATTTGAAGATCTTGCTTGTGGGTCTCCATCAGCGACCTCTTATCGTCCTCCAGCTTGAACTTGAGGACCTTGACCTCTTTTTCTAGCTACGAATTGGCGGCCAGAGTGCTCTTGAGCTCTTTCAGGTGAGAGGCTTGACGGATAAAAGCTTCAGATATGCACTTAGTTATGGAATCAGCATTTTTCTCCAAGCTCCGCACCAACCCAGTCTGTGCACTCAGCTTTAGAAGCGTAGAGGATCCCGTGCTTTATGAATAGATGGTGGACAGAAGTGGCTGTAGTAGGAGGCCTTGGATACGGCAGGCGCTTCTTTCCTGGGCTTCTTTAAAGTATGCTCGTCAGGAGTGCCCAGGGTCCGCTGATGGATGATTTCGGTATCTGGCTCGACCCGGGGATCCTTCAAAAGATCTGTGATTTTCTGTGATTGAGGAGTACTGGACAAAGGCTTTGTAGTAGAGGGCACATTTCCACCCTTCGTCAAGAAGGGGGGTCTGCGCGAGCCACTTTTGTTAGACATGCCTGTAAAATGGAGACGAATCACAATTAGAGACAACAATACATAAATATACAACAAGGAATATAAATGCGAAGATAGTAAATATGAAGACTAATGCAGATAGAATAAATAAAAAGTTAGTAAGCACGAGGCAAAAGTTGCCTCGTAGCAAGAAAAATACCCTCATCCTCGGTAACTACAACTCGAGAGGATGAGGCTTCCTCTCGTGCTTTTCTCTTTCGTGAGGCCTTCCTCACGCTCGAAGGCCTCACTTCTCGGGATAGTCCAACCCCTTCCTTGAGGAAGCCACACTCGATCAGATTTTCAAGGAAAAGGAGAGATCGAATGTTTCTGTCCTCGCGGGGAGTCTTCAGCACATCATCGGCTTGCTTCTTCTCCTTGCCTTTTAAAACAGTACGAACTTGACCAACTACGATCTCATGAAAGTTGAGTCAATCTCTGGGGTAAATAAAATGAAAGGTATGGAAGTAAAGGGCAACTGTTTACCTGGAAGATAGTTGAACGAGGTCTTCACTCTGGGAACCTCGTGGACGTAAAAATATGGTCCTTTCCATGGGCCTGCATTTCTTGGGCCACCATGAATAAGTTTTTTATTATTAAACTCGGGCTAGACAGAGAAATATATGAAGCCAAAATCAAATGCCCCGCATCGTTTCAGCCGAAGAAAATACCCCATGGTCCTCGCATCTAAGTTGGGATATCCGAGCTTGTGATAGAGAATATATAATGCAATCATGGCCCGGTAATCGTTGGGATTTATCTGGATGTGGGCTAAATGATATGTCTCGCAAACATCATTGATGGAGGGATGAAGAGGAGGGGATACGTCTACCTTCATCATAGAAGATGTCAAGACCATTCTGGGCACCCTACCACCATTCTCTTTATGATTAAAGCGGTAGCAGCGCATATCAGGGGTAGGAAAGATGATTTTACCTTCTGGTCTAAACTTATCAATGGCCTTAGCTAGTGATTCTACAACCAAGGTCGTGGACAGATCTCTGCAAGCTAGGATATGAGGTTGCCCTGGCTTCACATTGGAGCCTTCTTCGATCTCTTCAAGAGGAGGTCCTTGTAAAGCATAATGTAATGTTATATGTAGTAGAGATATATATAACTCAACTAGGATAAAAGATAAATAATATTAACTCTATACAGGGATCGTGAAATTTGAAGAACATGCATCAACAAGGATCAAGTCGCTGAAAGAAGTTTATTAACATGATTGAGCCTCAGTGACAAAATAAGATGTACAGATGATTCAGTTGAAGGGCCAAAAGATTCCAGTGATAAAGTTTTTATTGTACAATTCTTAGCAGTGTTCTTAAAGACATGATATAAAGACCACGAGTGAATGTTAATCGTCTGTGAACCAGACCAGTTTCACTAGGCGTCAACACTTCACAAAAGGAATCGAAGTATCTAACTCAGAAAAACTGTTAAGAGGGATGATTGAGTTTAGAGCAGTATTGATATCCTCTAGTTAGTTGGAAGATGAATATTTAGGGATGTCAAATTAAGAGAAAAATGAATAGTATTCGAAATTACTATTCATATGAATAGTATCCGAAATTACTATTCATATGAATAGTAACTAAAATTACTATTCATATGAATAGTAACCGAAATTACTATTCATATGCAAAGTAAAAGCATGTGGGTGAAAAACAAAAATCAGGTGGGACCATCAAGTTGAAGCTTTTGAAAAGAAGAATGCTTTTGAAATTGGAATTCGGCTAGGATGAGAAAAAGAAGCAGACAGCAGCCAAACTGATAAAAATGATCGTCATCAGTTACGTATATTAGCTGCACAGTGATTTTTAATAACCTATAAATAGGCCTGTTGTATTTCATTTCAAAACACACCTCAACACCCAACTCTCTCTTCTCTCTCTTATATCTTCTCTATGTAAGTTGCCAGACAGCCCATCTAGTAGGAAAGTCGGCTTAGCCCGCTTTCAAGAAGTGTCGGGTAGAAGGTCCTCGTGCCTAAACTATCCTTAGGAGTATTCTGGTTTTGTAGCTAATCCATTGGATTAGAAGTTGTAACACCCCTTCGGGTTTATTATCAATAAAGATATATTCCTGGAATTGTGTTTCGTTATTTTGATTTCAAGATCCGAAAAATTGTTATCCACAAAAATCTTGAAAATCGAAATATTTTGGTAGTATCGTATTCAACCCCCCCTTTACGATACTTCGGGACCTAACAATTGGTATCAGAGCAAGCTTCTAACATACAAGAAGTTTAAAGATCACTACCATGGGAATTAAGGATATAGGCGTGAAGATTCCAATGCTTGACAAAGATAATTACTTTCACTGGAAAGTAAAAATGCACCTTCATCTCTCAGCCATCGATGAAGGCTATGTAGATTGCATAGAGAAAGGACCTCATGTTCCAATGAAGGCCAACTCTGGGATTGGTCAAGATGCTGGCACTGTAGCTGCTGGAAGGCCTATTCCAAAGAATCAAGTTGAGTACACAGATGAAGACTTGGAGGAGATTCACAAAGATAGGAAGACCATGAACATTTTGTTCAATGGAATCGATCAAGATATGTTTGATAATGTCATTAACTGCACCACTGCTAAGCAAGTGTGGGACATTATCCAAACCATCTGTGAAGGAACTGAGCAGGTCAGAGAGAACAAGATGCAACTCCTCATACAACAGTATGAACACCTACACCATAATTCTGGTGAAAATTTAACAGATATATTCAGTAGATTTCAGAAACTACTGAATGGCCTGAAGTTGTATGGGAGAACATATGAAGTCAAAGACTTCGACTTAAAATTTCTGAGATCTCTTCCTAAGGAATGGAAGCCAGTTACAGTCTCGTTGAGAAACTCACAAGACTACAAAAGTTTTACACTTGATATACTGTATGGCATCCTAAAAACATATGAGCTTGAAATGCAGCAAGATGAGGAAGTAGAAAAGAGCCAGAAGAAGAGTGGAGCTATAGCCTTAATGGCCAACAAATCAACAATCCAAGGTGGTGGAAGAATGAAGAGTGTAGAAGCGACACCAAGTTCAAAAACTTGTGAAGGTGGAGCTGAAACTAGCAAAGGTAAAAGCAAGATGATTGAAGAACCTGATGCATTAAGTGAGGATGAAGCTGAAGATCCAGATGAGTATTTGGCATTTCTATCAAAGAGATTTTCGAAGCTATGATTCAAGAAGAATCCAACAGGAACCGGGCAATTCAAGAAAAGCTATCAACCAAACAAGGATGTGGTTGAAAGATCAAAGATCAAATGCTATAGCTGTGGAATTGCTGGTCACTTTGCCAATGAATGCAGGAAATCTCAAGCTGAGAAAGAGAAGAAGCAGTTTGAAGCTGTTGATTACAAGAAGAAATATTTTGATGTTCTCAAGCAACAAGGGAGAGCATTCCTGTCAAAAGATAGTGACTAGGCTGCTGGAGGTGACTCAGATGCAGAAGATGAGTTTTTCAATCTTGCACTCATGGCGAACGAAACTGATGAAGAGGCTAGTTCAGCAAGCAACCAGGTATACTCTACAAAACTAACTGAACTTTCCAAAGATGAATGTGATAATGTTGTTAATGAAATGTCTAATGAATTATATAACATGCATGTCACATTAAAATCGCTTAACAAGGAGAACAAAAAGATTAAAGATCTTAATGCTAAGATAGGTGATAGGAATACTCTGTTAGAAACTCAACTAATTGAGTTTGAAACAATGAAGAGAGAATGCCAGGATGCTAAGAATGAGTTACTTGAGGCTCTGAAAAGAGAAGAGTGTTTAATAAAACAGTTAAAAAAGTAACAAGACTTAATTGCTAAGTGGAAGGGATCAAAGGATAAAACTGAAGAAATTTATAATATACAAGGAGTTGATTCTTTTAACAAATTAGCATAAGTAAAGTTAGGAGTTGATGGGGAGACTGCTTCAGACAGTGACTCAATGGATGTGGTATGTCCATTAAAGTTGGAACCTGTCAGCAAAGCAACCTTAATTAAACTAAATAATCAATATGGACCTGTCAGCAAAAACTTTGTAGTTGGAGAGTGCAGCAAAACCAAATCTGTTGAACAAGGAAACATAGGCCATTTATCCATCAATAAATTGAAGGATAAATTAGAAAAGACAGAACCAAAGGCTAAGGCTAAAGGTAGAAGAAAGAACAGGAATGGTAAGGTAGGGATTAATAATCACAACAATTATACCCCTAATAAGTATGCTCTTAGGAAAGAATGTGTAAAATGTGGTAGTGTTAATCATTTGTCTGTCAACTGTAAAACTGTTAAAGATGCTTCTGTGCCTAGTATGCCTATATCTGTGCCTATGCCTACTATGAATGTTACACCTAACATGTTTGTCCAACCTGATCATGCATCTAGTCAGTATGCTAACATGCCATTCATGCATAATCCATATTACAATAATTTTTACATGCCTCAGTTGCCATGGATGATGAATAACATGTTTGCACAGACTATGCCAAATTATACATCTAGTTTTAATGCATGTAAGCAAATGAAACAACCTATTTTTCAGAAACCTACACCAAGAGTTAAGGTTGATTTAACTCAATCAGAACCCCTGGTTAATAAGGGCTTGAAAAATAAGAAAAAGGCTAACAAGGCAGGACCCAAGAAAACTTGGGTACCAAAATCAACTTGATTTTGTTTTGATGTGTGCAGGGAAACAGAAAGAATCTTTGGTATCTGGACAGTGGTTGTTCTAGGCATATGACTGGAGATTCTACCCTGCTCACTAAGTTTGAGGAGAGAGCTGGCCCTAGCATTACCTTTGGAGACAACAGCAAAGGATATACTAGAGGATATGGCTTGATTTCACAAGGGAATGTTGTCATTGAAGAAGTAGCACTGGTTGATGGACTTAAGCATAAATTGATAAGTGTCAGTCAACTGTGTGATAAAGGCCAGAATGTCTGGTTCACATCTGAAGCTTGTGTTATTTTTAAGAAAAGTGACAACAAGGTAGTGTTGACAGGAGATAGAAGAGGAAATGTGTACATTACTGACTTCAATTTAACAAATGCAAACATGACTACATGTCTTCTCAGCAAGTCAATTATAGATGAAGGTTGGCTTTGGCATAAAAGATTGTCACACTTGAGTTTTAAAGCAATGAATGAGTTGGTAAAGAAGGTTTTGGTTAGAGGTATCCCAAAATTGGATTACTCCAAGGATAGATTGTGTGATGCATGCCAGAAAGGGAAGCAAAAGAAGGCCTCTTTTAAATCAAAGTCAATGTCATCAATTGATCAACCCTTGCAACTACTTCACATGGATCTCTTTGGACCAGTCAATGTGTTATCAATCTCAAAGAAGAAATACTATCTTGTGATTATTGATGATTTCTCAAAATTTTCTTGGACATTCTTTCTACACTTTAAGGATGAGGCGGGTGAAGTCATTATAAATCACATCAAGATAGTCAACAACAATCCTCTACTCAAAGTAAGGAGAATTAGAAGTGACAACGGAATTGAGTTCAAGAATTCTGTAATAAGAAAGTTTTTTGAAGAAGAAGGAATTATCCAAGAATTCTCTACACCAAGAACTCCTCAACAAAATGGTGTAGTGGAAAGAAAGAACAGAACTCTAATTGAAGCTGCAAGAACAATGCTTGAAGAGTCTAAGCTACCAACATACTTCTGGGCAGAAGCTATAAACATTGCATGCTACACTCATAATATTTCTTTGGTCAAACAAGCAAAAGGCATGACACCTTATCAACTTTTCAAAGGCAAGAAACCAACAATCAACTTTCTACATGTCTTTGGATACAAACGCTTTGTACTGAAAAATCATGGTGAGCATCTTGGAAAATTTGATTCAAAGGCAGATGAAGCTATTTTTGTTGGATACTCAGCTGGAAAATCCTACAGAGTCTACAACTTAAGACTAAACATTGTAATGGAGTCCATACATGTTGTCTTTGATGACAGGAAAATATCTGGTCTAGTAGATGAAGGTTTTCATGAGTCTCTCTCATTTGAGAATGAGAGAAGTGGTGAAGAAAGTGAAGATGATGATGAGGAATGGAGATCAAACGGTGTGAGAAACAGACAAGGATCATTAGTTGAAGTGCAGAATGAACCACCTGCTGAAGAGCAACTTACACCATCAGTTGGAAATCAAAGAGAAGCATCTGTTGATGAATATGCAAGAACTCCATCAATCTCGAGGGCCATACACTCAGGGGGAGTTTCTCACAATCAAAACTCAAAAACAAGCCACAATGATCAACACAGAGAAATTGAAGCCACTTCATCAAGGTCAAACTTACCACCACAAAGAAAATGGACCAGGGAACATCCATTTGAGATTATCATTGGAGATCCTAATGCAAATTTCCAAACCAGAAGAGCAACTCAAGAAGAATGCTTATATAGCAGTTTTCTATCCAAAGAGGAACCAAAGAGAGTTGAACATGCTCTTCTGGATCTAGACTGGGTTTTAGCAATGCAAGAAGAGCTAAACCAATTTGAAAAATTCAAGTATGGAAACTTGTACTAAAACCTAAAGACAAATCAGTGATTGGCACTAAGTGGGTATTCAAGAACAAGATGGATGAGAATGGCATAGTCACAAGGAATAAAGCTAGATTAGTTGCTAAAGGCTACTGTCAAGAGGAAGGAATTGACTTTGAAGAAACCTTTGCACCAGTGGCAAGGTTAGAAGCAATAAGGATCTTCCTGGCCTATGCAGCGCATACCAATTTCAAAGTCTATCAAATGGATGTCAAGAGTGCATTTCTGAATGGTATTCTGGAGGAGGAGGTGTATGTTAGTCAACCGCCTGGTTTTGAAGATCCAGACTTTCCAGAATATGTGTTCTTTCTACTAAGAGAACTCTATGGCCTGAAGCAAGCACCTAGAGCCTGGTATGACACACTCTCACAGTTCCTTATAGAGAATCACTTCATTTGAGGTACTGTTGATAAAATTCTCTTTTATAGAAATGTCAATGGCTCTATGATACTTGTCCAAATGTATGTAGATGATATAATATTTGGGTCTACAGATGAGAAACTTTGCAAGAGGTTTGCCAAACTCATGCAAAGTAGATATGAAATGAGTATGATGGGTGAATTAACTTATTTTCTTGGTTTACAAGTTAAACAAGTGAATGAGGGAATTTTTATAATTCAAACAAAATACATTTATGGTCTTTTAAAAAGGTTTGATTTAGCAGATTGCTCTTCTGCAAAAACACCCATGGCCACTTCCACTAAGCTTGAACTGAATACTAAGGAAAAGAAGGTGGACATGACAAGATATAGGGGCATGGTTGGATCTTTTTTATACTTAACAGCTAGTAGACCTGATATTATGTTTGCTACATGTTTATGTGCTAGATTTCAAGCTGATCCTAGGGAATCTCACTTAGTAGCTATTAAAAGGATTTTCAGATATCTCAAGGGAACACCAAACCTTGGCATTTGGTACCCTAAAGATTCTGGTTTTGATCTAATTGGTTACTCAGATGCAGATTATGCAGGTTGCAAAATGGATAGAAAAATTACCAAAGGAACCTGTCAATTCTTGGGAAACAAGCTGGTCTCATGGTTTAGTAAGAAGCAGAACTCGGTATCTACCTCAACTGCAGAGGCTGAATACATAGCAGCTGGGAGTTGTTGTTCACAGATTCCATGGATGAGAAATTAATTACTTGACTATGAAGTTAAAGTTGAGAAGATCCCAATTTTCTGTGATAACGCTAGTGCAACTGCAATATCACAGAATCTATTGCAACATTCTAGAACCAAGCACATAGACATCAGATACCATTTCATCAGGGAGCATGTGATGGAAGGCACTGTGGAACTGTATTTTGTTCCTAGTGAAAAACAGTTGGCAGACATTTTTACTAAAGCTTTGGATGAAGCAACCTTTTCAAGATTGGTAAGTGAGCTTGGTATGTTAAATTTCACATGATCTTTTAAAATGTCTGTTCAATTTCTTGCAGCTAGTGAATTTAATTCTCTGGATTTTGTTTGTTTTATTTTCTTATCTGCATAATTATTCTGGAGATATCATTGTAACATAATTAAATAAATATTTTATTGACATATATCAATTAATGATATTTTGTTAATTTTATGTCTATTTAATTGTGAGTTTATCTGATTATTGTGGATTAATTCTTGATTTACTGCGTGATTATTTTTAAATCCATAATAATTAGAAGTATTAAATATGTGTATATGTGTATAGGCTAATAGGCTTCGGTGATAAGATGTTTTTCGGCTGACAGGTTTCAGTGATAAGATTTTTCGGCTAATTAGGTTATTAGGTGAGAAATTGTTGAACGGTGTTATTTTTTCAACATAACCTGTCACTATCACACCTAACCCACTAAACCTTGGAACCTTATAAATGATGAGTTTTTGTTTGTGTTTAACATCATCATTTTTCAGATATACAGCGCATATACACACGATTGCTGAATATTTCGAGCTTTGATCGGAAAGATCTCTCAAATCTAGCTGGTGGCTTTTAGATCGGATTTCATATTCTTACTTTATACATCATCCTTTATAAAAGCTAACCCTTGTTTTTGAATTTCCTCAAAGTTTTGAAAATGGCATTGCAGGGAAGCTTTTTAATTGCTAAAGTTAATCCTATTTCTATTCAGCAAATCGAAACCATTTTGGATGAGCAATTTCGGGCTTGGACACAATTTCTGAATGAACATTCATTAATTCACTATGCTTTAGTTACACCAGTGCAGCTTAACCATGATGCATTGCGTGAACTATATTGCAGTGCGGTTAACAATTCTGGACAGGACGGGTGTGCAATCACATATCGACTGTTTGGTAGGTCGATTAGGGTCACCGAACGAGATGTTAATCGAATTCTTCATTTTCTAATGGAAAATCTTGTTTCTGATCTTACACCTGAACAGATTGAAATGTTCTTTCATTTTATAAGGTACCAAGATGGCAATTTCAATACTGGTAATCTTTCTAGAACGTTTCTAACCCAGTACTGGAATTTCTTCTTTCACACTCTTAACCATGTTTTTTCCTTAGATAGAACAAATTAAGATTGAATACCTGAATTTATTCAAAAAATACGGTATGCGGTCGCCAAT
The DNA here is from genome assembly GCA_036435485.1 of Saposhnikovia divaricata. Classification (NCBI taxonomy): domain Eukaryota; kingdom Viridiplantae; phylum Streptophyta; class Magnoliopsida; order Apiales; family Apiaceae; genus Saposhnikovia; species Saposhnikovia divaricata. Next base: position 69,145,239 of record CM071598.1, read on the forward strand.
AATTTGAGGATTAATTTTGGAAAAATAGTGCTTGGTCAAATCATTTTAAAGATGAAACACTTGGGAAGAAGAGATGTTCGAAATCAAAATCTCAAATGTCTATATCCAAGGTTTCTACAGCTAATATTAAATGATTTTTTGAATGATGAAGACAGGGTACGCTTGGAAAATGGTCGAAAGGTGGAATGTTCTTACATGAAGACGAATGTAATTAATTATATAAGAAAAAAGAACTATACGGATGTGCCTACAGTCCTAACTGAATATCTAAAGACTGTCCCACTTCCGTTGTTATCAAGACCAGTGAGAGCAGGTATATGACAAGGTAATATTTCAATATCTGCTATTCCAACCTCTGTATTCCCTGCTGTGTCACAGGAAATACAGTTTCTATAGCCCCTAGTGGCCATCTTACCCGACCAAGAGCAGGAAATCCCACCGACTCTAACACAGGTCGAAGAGCCCATTCTACAAACACAAACACAACAAACTCCTACACCTCAATTGTCACTTAAACGACCATCCATCAACACTTTTGAGGGAAATAGTGCCTCAGCAGCACCACATAAGGAGTTAGTTACATCAGCCGCTCTACCTCATTTTAAACGGAGTAAACCCAATGAACCTGAGGTAACGGCAACTGTAGTGAAACAATTCTTCCTTATCCAATGAGTGAAAAAGTAAATAAGGTTGAATTGACGGGAGCAACTATCTTGAGTTCCATTTCACGGAACATAAGAGTGGTTGATGATCTTTCTAAAGATCAAATGCCTTCTAAAGATCAAATGCCTTCACAGGCATCCGAGGTGGAATTACTTACCTCAATAACTGCTGGTGAATCTTCCATTTTACGGAAAGATCCATCGGTAGGTGGTTCTTTTATGAACCAAGTGTCTTCACAAAAATACGAGGGAAACTTGGGTTTTATGCCATTTAATCGATTCAAGTTTAACCTCCCAGAAGGAAAATCTCTGGATCTCTTTCGAGATTTACCACTCTTTACCAGTGGTCGGCAACTCGCTTCACGCGAGGATGGAAGCTTACGAACTTTCATTGCACCATCCGTGACCTCTGAAAAAGGGGCTAGGATGATTTCATTTGCAGGTACACATATCAGTGGAAGCTCTGGAGGAGAGTTGAGGGAAACACGAACAGAACATGTAATTGTCACCAAACCACTAAACCGAGTGAATATAGAGTGTTGAGTGAAACACCTATAGAACGTACGAGTGAGCAACCTACTCAACCACATGCACCTGTAACCAGAAAGGAATACAGCAGATTCCTTACACGGGTCCAAACAATGGAGAAAGAGTTGCAAAATATCTGTAAGTCCATTGCAAAAATAAAAAATTTGCAACTTATTCAACATGATGTATTCCAGGTTCAATTGAATACCATGGCAACCCAGTTTAATAATGCAATCAACTCCTTGGTAAAGCCATCTTCGTCTAATTTACCAACTCCACATCCTACTACTCTGGAGGATAACCCAACTGAGGGGGAGAAGGTGGATGACCAAGAAAAATCTACTAGGCATAAGGGTAAGGAAAAGGTTGTTGACACGAAATTAACTTTATTTTGGGAAAGGAAAAGGTAATGGGAGTATTAGTGCTATGTGGAAAGAAAACAAAGGCAAACTTGAAGATATGTTCAATCTAGAGGAACAATTAACTTGCACTTGGTTAATTTTAGAAATCTGGAAAATGTATATATATGATCCAGAATGCACTTTAATATTATTTATCTTTGTATTTTAAAATTGTTGTATCAGTTGAGTTATCCTCTAGGAATTTGCTTGTTAAACCCTAACAATCAAATAGGGGGAGATTGTAAAGCATAATGTAATGTAATATGTAATAGAGACATATATAACTCAACTAGGATAAAAGATAAATAATATTAACTCTATACAGGGATCGTGAAATTTTAAGAACAGGCATCAACAAGGATCAAGTCGCTGAAAGAAGTTCATTAACATGATCAAGCCTCAGTGACAAAATAAGATGTACAGATGATTCAGTTGAAGGGCCAAAAAATTCCAGTGATAAAGTTTTTATTGCACAATTCTTAGCAGTGTTCTTAAAGACATGATATGAAGACCACGAGTGAATGTTAGTCGTCTGTGAACCAGACCAGTTGCACTAGGCGTCAACACTTCACAAAAGGAATCGAAGTATCTAACTCAGAAAAACTGTTAAGAGGGATGATTGAGTTTAAAGCAGTATTGATATCCTCTAGTTAGTTGGAAGCTGAATATTTAGGGATGTCAAATTAAGAGGAAAATGAATAGTATCCAAAATTACTATTCATATGAATAGTATCTGAAATTACTATTCATATGAATAGTAACTAAAATTACTATTCATATGAATAGTAACTGAAATTACTATTCATATGAATAATAACCGAAATTACTATTTATATGCAAAGTAAAAGCAGGTGGGTGAAAAACAAAAATCAGGTGGGACCATCAAGTTGAAGCTTTTGAAAAGAAGAATGCTTTTGAAATTGGAATTCGGCTGGGATGAGAAAATGAAGCAGACAGCAGCCAAACTGATAAAAACGATCGTCATCAGTTACGTATATTAGCTGCATAGTAATTTTTTATAACCTATAAATAGGCTTGTTGTATTTCATTTCAAAACACACCTCAACACCCAGCTCTCTCTTCTCTCTCTTATATCTTCTCTGTGTAGGCTGCTAGACAGTCCATCTAGTAGGAAAGCCGGCTTAGCCCGCTTTCAGGAAGTGTCGGGTAGAAGGTCCTCGTGCCTAAACTATCCTTAGGATTATTATGGTTTTGAAGCTAATCCATTGGATTAGAAGTTGTAACACCCCTTCGGGTTTATTATCAATAAAGATATATTCCTTTGAATGTGTTTCGTTATTTTGATTTCAAGATCTGAAAAATTGTTATCCGCAAAAATCTTGAAAATCGAAATATTTTTGTAGTATCATATTCAACCCCCCCTTCTACGATACTTCGGGACCTAACAGTCCTCCTACATATATGACTCCCCCTAGCTCAGGTTGAGGGGTAGGAACATAGGTTTCAGGAGATGCCTCAGGTACATACGTATAATGTTCAAAATTGTCGACCCTAGAAACTTCATCAAGGTCGCCATCAACGAAGGAAGGCTCTTCATAATCAGTCGTAGTATGCAGCACCAAGCAAGTCCACGAAAGGAGAAAGGAGATTAGGGACACCAGAAAATATTTCTTTTCCCCTTTGTATCAATTCTTCTACTTCCCCTTAGGGACATCTAGTGTCTGACTTCACAAACCCGAAGGAATGTCAGCAGATTGGCTTTGCGAACTAGAAGGACGCTTCGCTCTCCACGAGCCTAGAGGATTCTCCCTAGTGTACTTTTCGTTCGACCACAGGGGGTCCATGTATAGCTTAAACGAGCCATCACTTGTGCTCGTTGCCCTAGCAATATTCGAGGCCGCCTTCTCACTAATGAGGACATTGAGAACTGGTGAGGGTGTCCTTGAGCTATCGTCGTGCGACATCTGAAAAGATTGTGGAAAATGTGTGTGTGCACTTACAGAAAGTTAAAAAGGAGTTCAGAAAAAAATGAATAAATAAACAGAAGGCTCTAGGTGTCCTCACTTCGCACACGAGGAACAAAGGGGGTCGTGCTCCTATTCTAAGGATGGGGTTGTAATCCTGTATCTAAAGAAAGGATCGAATTTTTTATTCTAGCGGGGCTGAGCTCCACTACACCATAAAAGGCCTATGATTGCAGTGTGAAATTAGGTGTAAGGGGTTGCATACAATTAGGATCACATCGTATATGATTATAAAGCATATAAACATGGAATTACAAGCTATAAATACATTTAAAAGAAGAACAAGAGAAAGAAGCTTACTTTTTAATGAAGAGAATACGAAGATCTTGAGAAAAATTGGGGTCGTTCTAAGCAAAAAGCGATCTGGTTCTTTTTTTGATCCTGGAGCAATCCGACAGCAGTTCGGTATGGTGTTAATAAGAAAAGTGACAAATGATTGGAAGTCTGGGTTTAATAGTAGTCAAGAGAGAGAAACACACACCAACACGTGTCTTCATCCTAGCGGCTGGGGACAGATCTCGAGACATGATAGCTGTCCGAAACCATTAAAATTCGTGGGGATCGCGATGCGAGCCCAAAGCACTTGAGAATTAGTTATGATTTCATTTACAGCAATTAGTAACGAGCACCGGCCTCGCATCAGAATTTTTGGCAAAGGATTTTTTGAGTCCACATTGTATTTCCAATGGCAATATGGACTCGGGGGTATTTGTTATGCCCAAATCTTGGCATAAGCCCTAAACAGGCCTAATGGGCTGTTATATCGGTCCAAAACTCATAATGGGCCTAACGATGAAGAATGGGTCACTTAAGTCCACCACCAGGAGTCAATCCAGTATATTATTAAGTCCGGCATGGGAGCTAGCGGCCCCGAGCTACGGATCGAGTTCACTAGCGAGCCCCTAGTATGAGATCGCATCATATAAGGTCCAGCAAGGCCTATAACACTCTTGTTGTGAAGGCTCATGATTAAGGCCAGCAAGGTTGCATCAGTAGAATTACCTCCATAGTGTGGGATCACCTCGCATGATTAAACCCAGTGAGGTCGTGTGCGAGGCCCATGTAGCTTCTCCATTAGCCTCGCTAGTGAGGTCATGTGATTCTAGCATCATGTTAGCCATAGGTAACCTTTATTGGGCCATGGGTCGTGAGCAAGATTAATGGATAAATTATATCAGCCTATAGACGACTAGTGGGTTTGGGCCAAGAAGGACCCATAGAAACCCTAGCCCGTCAGGGTAACTTCTTCTCCAAGAACTGCGTATGGCTAGATCCCTATAAATAGGGTACGTAGGCACCCTGTTAAGATTGAGAAACAGTTCACCCCTGAAATATCAACAAACAAAATCAGCCACAAACATACACAAATCTCCTCCTTGTTCTTCGTGTTCTTAGCAGAATATCCGTATTTTGCTCCGTAATTCCAACAACCTCCATAATTATTGTTATAACAATTTCTCCCTATAACAATATGTTTTAATTAAAAATTAATCGATAAAGCCGCGATTCCTGGTGATTTTATAATTTTAATATATGATATAATATATATATATATATATATGGGGCTACTCCAATACAAACCTCCTTAAAATACAAACCTACAAACCAAGCATAATCTAATATTTCAAGCTAATCTAATGGCCAAACTAGGGGTACCCCAATACAAAAAATGCTTAAAATAATTGCCTCTATCCAACAAAAAAAAAATTCACTGTTCACGTGATGACGTGGCAGTGGATTTCACTGGTTAACGGTGCTTCGCACCTTCTTGTACGGCGCTTCGCGCCTTTATCATTCTAAAGTTGTAAGGAATGGCAATCAATGGTAAAGGCAATAGACGATTGACGGGTGTGTCGAGGGCCTGCGGCCCTCATGACTACCTAACTCATCCGTTTACTGTCTTAAATGCTTCGCATTTCCACGGCAAGTTTTTTTTTTTTTTTTAGATAGAGCCAATTATTTTAAGCATTTTTTGTGAAGGTACCCTTGGCGGGAACCAGATATTATGTATGCAACCTATCTATGTGCAAGATTTCAGGCAAATCCAAGAGAACCACATCTTATTGCAGTAAAATGGATTTTCAGATACCTAAAAGGCACTACATCTCTTGGCCTATGGTATGCTAGAGAATCTGACTTTGGTTTATGTGGCTACTTAGATGCTGATTTTGTAGGGTGCAAAATAGACAGGAAAAGTACTTCAGGCAGTTGTCAATTTCTGGGAGGAAGACTAGTTTTTTGGTTCAGTAAAAAGCAAAAGTCTATATCCACATCAACTGCAGAAGCTGAGTACACTACTGCAGGAAGCTGTTGTGCTCAGATAATGTGGATGAGAAATCAGCTAATGGACTGTGGTTTGTCATATTCTAAAATACCTATCTATTGTGATAACCAAAGTGCTATTGCTATGACAAGAAATCTAGTCCAACATTCTCTTACTAAGCATATAAGTATCAAATATCATTTCATAAGAGAACAAGTATTGGAAGGGATAATCGAGCTCCACTTTGTCCCTACTGATCAACAGTTAGCTGATATATTCACCAAGCCACTACCTGAAGTTACTTTTACAAAATTGGTGAATGAATTAGGAATGGTGAACTATGAGAGTTTTTTAGAACAAGGGGAGATCAAATACTGATGTTTTTCGAATCGTGATGCATATCTAATCCTGACGAAAAGTCAATCCTGACTCTAGTCAAACATCGAATCCTGATGCGATGGTTCGTTTATCAGTATAATGTTAAGAATCTAAGTGCTTCATTTTTGTCTTACTTTCCTGATTTATTTGTGGTTATTGTTAATGAACTTGTGAACGATGTGATTACCTTAATTTGTTTTCACGTTTCATTCTTTGATTTCATTCTTTACAGAACATTTCATAACATTAAAGAAATGTAGAAAATTATGAATAAAATTAGAGAAACAAGATTTTTCATTGATAATAAGAAAGATATTATATGCATACATTAAATCTTTTTGTTTTCTCTATCTACTAACCTATTCAACAACAAAAGAAAAAAAAAATAAAGTCCAAACCACTCCATTGCTAGCAGCTATTCCAGATCCCATCTTTGCCACTTTGTTTGGGTGAAAGTTGATAGGGATAAGGTTATTTTTGCTGACATATTCATTAACAATGGTTGGAGGTTTTGGATGAGGATACCTTAGAGGAAAGCCATTCGAATGTTGCTTGGAGAGCAGCATTGATGTCAATCACTTTTACAGGTTTTTCCTTCTCGATCTCTTCAAGACCGGCGTCCATCTGCAGCCACAATGTTTCAAGTTGCCTTTCCCAGTCAAAGGCTTCAAACTCTTCACGAGTAGAACTGAAGATATCTCTTTTCTCCATGAGATGGAGATTCTTTTCCTTGATAATCAGGTTTGACATCTTCTTAAGGTGTTTTGTTTGAAGGGTTTTTGAGTTTTTCTCAGGAGAGTATGAAGGGTTCAAGTGAAAAAAATAGTAACAAGTCTCTATGTGTTCAATAGAGATGGGAGACTAACGAGACAATGAAACGCTTCGTCTTCTGGTTTTTACTAGTACCAGATATTTTCAGATTGTGACATTTGAATTTTTTTTAAATCAAATATTTAATTGCCATATTTCTTTTCATAATTGTATTTCTGGAATAATGGTACAAGCGTGTGTGATTCACTTATAGATACATATAGATACACATTGTAAGTCATGGCGCGTGCGGTTATCACCACTCTCTCATGTAAATTAGTCCATTACCTTTGTTTGCACAAATCAGAGAATGACACCTGTTATTGAGAAATGATTTATTTTGTCTAAAATCAATTTAGTTTTGTAAATTGTTCATTATTCTTAATCGATCAGTATTATATCTTTCTTTTCTCTCTGTGCGAAAATAAACCCTAACCTTAAAAAATCTCAAATTCTCACTCTCTCTAAACGAAAATGGGGGGTTCTACTTTCATTAACAAACAAACATTCATCAATGGAGTTACCTTTGCTCAAAACAACTTCACTGCTCTGTTAGAGCATCAGGAACTTCCCAATGATTTTCATATCATTCATGATTTCCTAGCTACAGGACCTTTGAATTATGCTCTAACTCAACCTGCAAATGTTTCGTTTAAGTCTGTGATGCAGGTATGGAATACAATGAAGTTTGCTCAGGAGTGTGTATCGAAAAAGTTTTTGATGAACTTTGAGTGTAATGGAATTACATACACAATAACTCCAAAAATTGTTGAAAAAGCTCTTCACCTTCCATCACTAAACGGTGTGATTCCTGATGTTGTGTCTGATTCGACCCTGCTTGATTTTATCTAAAATTTGGGTTATAATGGTGAAGTCAAGAAGTTTGCCACTCTATATAGAACAAAGCTCAAGAAAGAATGGAATTTTTTCTTTGACACCAATAGTCGATGCTTCTTGAACAAGGTTTCAAACTTTGATGCACTACCATCAGGAACTGCTCAAATTGGGTATTCTCTTATCCATGATACTTTTTTTGATTATGGGTCTTTTGTAATTAAGGCTCTATAGGCTAGGAAGTTAGATAAATGTGGATATGTGTGTTTTATTAGATTCTTTCAATTGATATTCTCATATCTTTGTCCCAGTGTTACATTTTCAAATGATACATTATTGCCTATCTGTAAGATATCTGAAAATAATATGAAAATACTGGTTAATTCTGATAAAACAATCACTTTGAGGGCAATGCTTTTATTTCTGATAAGGTATGGTTTCTTTTGAAAAAGAGGATGCCTGATCAATATGGTCCATTAACAAGTGTTATGGAACAGAATACTACACACTCTGTTCCTAACATAAGCACACAACCTAAACATCTTTCCAAACACTCAACCACCTCTGGTGTCTCTCAAAAGGCATTAGTTGAAAAATCAAAGAAATCAGCTAGATCTGATGTGTCTAGAAGGCATTCAGGATCAAAGGATTTCTCCACTCCAACCCTCATTCAAATGAAGTCACGAGGGGGTGAACAAGGGGTCCTTGTTTTGGAGAAACAGATTGATGAGTCTTTGATTGAGTCTGGAGTGTATAAAGAAACAGGGGAAAAGAAAAAATTTATGCCACAAGTGGATTCTGATGATGATGATGATGATACTTTACCTATCTCATCAATTATGAAGAAAAAAGAAGTTGTTGTTGTTGTTTCTAAAGAAATGGCTATCTCTGAAAAGCCAAAGAAAAGAAGAAGATTACTCAACAAAAGCAGATATTCTATTCCAACAGAATTTCAGAATCTTACTGATGATATTAATGATGACTTTACTAATCTTTGTGGGTCATCAGCTCCTGATATCTCTGTCACTGCTAATATTTCTACTCCTGACAATTCCCCTATGAAGGTTGTTGATATCACTGATTCTCCAGCATCTGAGTCTCCAAAAGGAAGATTTATTGAGATGTCTGTTGAGAAAGTTAATGTTATTGATGCTCAGCTTGGTCATAAACCAACACCTCTTCAAATCAAAAGACAAGCTGAAGCAAAGGTCTTTCATAGACAGAAGAAACAGAGGACTGATTCTCCTCTGAAAGGATCTAGCCCACAAGAACCTGAACTTCAAAGAAGTTCAGTAGCTACTGTAGATCTAGTCACACAAGAACCACTCACTCAAAGTGTGGGTGTAGACACTATTGAAGGAATGGTCCCACAAGAACCACTTTCTCAAAGGGAAGGTGTAGACAAGAGCATTCCTGCCACACAACAACCATCTTCTCAAAGTGAAGATGCAGGCATGATCATATCAACATAGGAGTTTCCTGACACTGCTCATGGGATTCCTGATATTGAAATTGACTTAGCAAAAAGTCTGGCAGAAAAAGTTGCTCATGATTTACACAATGCTAAATGTGATGAAGTACTTAAGGACACTGCATTTGAGGGAAGCACACAAGAACCTTTGACTCAAAGTGTTGAAGCAGCTTCACAACCTCAGACTACACAAGAACCATTAGTAGCGAATACTGATGCAAGTCATTCTACAGTTGCAGTTGTCATTCCTGATGTACATATTCCACTACTCATTCGGCCAATATCATCAAGGCCAATGGAATCAATCTCTACATCATCAAGTAACACTTCTATCTCTACTTCTTTTACTACTGATAGCATGATTACAGATAGACCTGATACAAGGATACCTCTATTCGTATGACTACAGTCAACTCCTCTCAGCCACCTCTTATTTCTTTGAATTTGTTGAGCCAGAACCTTTCAAGTGAGAAAAAGAGTGAACAATTAGAGAAAATGAAGATTGATGAGAGGCAGTCTCCTGAACTGGCAAAATGAGAGGTAGAAAAGAGTGAGAAGTTAATCAATTCAAGTAAGGTAGCAGTTACTATTGATAGTAACTTAGGGGAGACAATGAGAAGTGATGAGATCACTTTAAAAGAAAAGAGAGATTTAGGAATTATTTCTATTCACAATGCAGGTTCTGAGGATACACCAGCTCCATCTGCTAGTGATTTAAAGCTGAAAGGTGTACTGAATCCTGATGACAATTTGGATGATAAAATTCCTGATGCTACTGATAGCTCAGATGATGATGATGCTGCTGATGATCATTCTGATACAACTCATCTTAAAGCAGTCATGAAGGCAAGTCTAGGGTCTGCTTATGCGTCCTCAAGCAAGTTTATGGAATCTGTAAGCAAATCTAAAGATGGCACAGCTGAAACCAGAAGAGAATATAGTCACATCATTCCTGAACATATTCAAGCTCTAAGAAGATATGAATGGGATATTGAATGGAATAAGCCCACTGCTGTCATCAATTTCAACAATGCTCTCTTTTATTCTCAACATATAGCTTCTAAGCTGTCTAGTCCTAATTTCAAAGATCATCTGAAGATTACTACTACTCTGGCAAAGGGATTTAAGGATGAGATTGATTCTATCAAAACTGATAATGCGAAAGTTCGAGCTGATGTTCGTTCTGATTTATCCAAGATGGCTACTGCTGCTGAAGCTCAGAATATTAGCAAGGACATTTAGACACTTGAGAAAAAGATGGATTCTAGAATGGATGCCTTGGAAGCTAAGATGACTAATGTTGAAGCTTCTCTCCACCTGATCTTATCTTTGTTGACTGATTCTGATGTCAAAAAGGGGGAGAAGGTAGTCAAAACAAAATGCACACCTGATCTAGTTGTAAGAAAGAATGATGATACTTCTGGAAATGATGGTGGTGCTCAGATACATGGAGCAGGAACCTCTGATGCTGCACTGGTGACGAGGAAAAGTCATTCTCAAACTCAAACCAAGCAATCAACTCATGTTTCTAAGTCTAGACAGAAGAACAATTCTTAGCACCTGGTCAATTGTCAACAATTCCTGAGGATGATGTGTACATTGATTGTGAAAATAAGGAATTTGCTAAGCCATTCTTTCATGAACTTGATACTGGTACTGGTGAGGTTCTTCATTTGTTTCACAAAGATAAAAGAGTTGAACTAGCAAATGCAAAGTCAGCTCTTTCTGTGTTAGGTGAAGAAGACTTTCCTACTCTGTCAAAAGAAGAGATTATAATTGAACAGAAAAAGCTTATGGATAGTTTCAGCAAGAAGACTCATGCTACAAGAGGAAGAGGCAGAGGAAGAGGAAGGAAGCCTGCTTCTAAACAAAAGAAGGCTAATGGTATAAGAATAGAGGAGATAACTACTGATATTCCTGCTATTTAAAATGAATTGATTCCACATGTTATGCAAGCTATTATACATGATGATCTACAAAAGGAAGAAAATCCATTGATAAGAAAGAATAAAGTTGCTGTTAAAACATTTCAAAATGCTATTCCTGACAAAGCATCAATTCCTGAAACAAGCATAGTTCCTGAAGCTGATCAAGGTGTTATTTCTAAATCTGAAGAAGCTGAAATCTTGATAGAACTTGAAATTATAATTCTATATGTTATGGTTGAATTCCATAATTTGGAAGTTGATGAAGAAATGTTGAAGAATGATCAAGAAAAACTCAGAGCTATTCAGAAAGTGATGTGCTAAAAATATTACAATTAAAATCGCAAGCGCACGATCATCGTTTTAATATTTTAAGATTCGATCCACAGAGACTTATTATTTTCGGAAACCTTAAAATTTAATTTAATCGAACTAGACAATTAGGATTTTTGGAAATTTTGATTTTTAACAATTAATTCCTAATTTTAAACTCTAATTTATTCTAATTAAACTAAAAGTTCTAAATTATTTTAAAACTAAATTAATCTAAAAATTATTCTAAACAATTCTAAATTCAAATTAAACTAGATTTGTTTTAAGAAATTATTAACAGAAAACTCAATTTTGATTTATCACTATTTAAGAACTAAAAGAAAATTTATGTATTTCTAAAAGAGATTTTGACATGATTCGTTTGTAATTTTTACTAACCATTTATACCAAAATTAAGAATTTTAGCTAACTAATTTTAATTACAAATCGCAATACCACGGACCAGCAAAACTCTAAAGTGAACTACAAACTAATAACCAGCCCAGAAACTCGGCAATCAAATTCAACTCGGTAACAATTCGAAACAACTCGGGAAGCACTAAGAATCTTAACTCTCAAACTTACAAACCCATTTTAATTTAAACGCTAACATAAAGCAAACTCGAAACCAAATAACATCAATCCCACAGCATGACTACAAAATCTCGGGCTCTCAGACTCGTCTAAACAACAACTACAACTATATTAAAGAACAACAAACACAACAGTGACACTAAGACTCGACTCGGTAACTTAGCACAATACTCAGACAGCAAAAACAACCCTCCTAGACAAATCTCAAGAACTCGGCTACAGCAACGAAACAGGATAGTAACGAGACTCGCAAAAACAGGACCACAGCACTCGGTTCAAATGCAGTGACTACTAGTTAACTCATCAAACGAACTTGGCACTATGGCATCAAAAGATCCAACACAAAACTCGAATTAAAACTGCTAAACAAAACCAGAAAATATGACATTAATTCAACAACAAAAACATAGTACTCTACACAGTAACTCGACAATTGTCTCGAACAAAAACAGAAAACAACCACTAAAACCAAAATGAAACAAGGCCACATCAATTTATAGATGTCAAAACAACAACTACAACTCGCTTGATTCAGTAACTCAAGGCAGAAAACGAAATTAGAGACTTAATAATTCAGAGAATTTAAGAATGAAACAAAAAGGGACGAAATTAAAGGGAAAAAAAGGACGGGGGATTTTAATCGAATAAGAGGAATGAAAAGTGGAGATGGTTTTGTGTTTATGTGTATGTATCGATTAGAAAGAGAGATGACAGAGGCTGGGTGTTTGATTTAGAAATTGTAGAAGAAGAAGACAGAAGGGGGAAGTGGTTTGTGTGTTTCGTGGGGAGAGATAAGAGAGAGAGATGTGATTCATGTGGTGTTTGTTCGAACAGAGCAAGGAAACTAGGGAGGTAATTTAACTTGGAATTAAAAATTGAAGACAGAACAATAACGTATAAAGAAAAGTGTTTACAAGAGAGCTACAAAACAAATTACAACTGAATGTACTACTACTAAGGATGGTGTGTTTTGCTCCTGCACTTGGTCTCATTTTATAGTAATTCCAAGCCTTACAATTTGCAATAAAAAATTGCCTCCATCATTCTTCATCATTCTTCCACCATCTTCAAAATTCTTTTTGCCAACCAAATCATCACACTACACACTATGTTCTCAACACTAATCATTCAACACACATTTTTTTATTTTATTTTATTACAATAATATTCCAAATCTAATAAAATTCGGAACTGAATTTGGTCTTCAATTTTCGAGCTTCTCCGATCCGATTTTGCTGATTTAGTCCCTCTGAATTGAAGATAATTTTCTAAGCTTAACGTGGACTATAAGATCGTCCAAATCGGACTCCTACAACTCCGGATTTTCTTTGACCATTATTTCTTTATTTTGCCATTTCTTCATTATTTCTTGAATTTCCTGAAATGCCACAAAATAAAATACGAATTCAAGCAATAAATAGGCAATAAAAATATGCAAAATTATGCACTTATCAGAAAGAAAGAGAGATCAGAGATAGAGCAAAGGATATTGAAATCCAAGCAACAAAGGACTATGTAAAGAGGATAAACAAGTCTTATGAAAAGAAGTGGTATGATCGTACAAAACAGGTTCTGGAGAAGAAAAAGGATAAATCTCTTGTCAATAAGAAAGGCATGAAATGGAAGCACATCAGTGATTGGGTATACAAAGGACCAGCTATTTTTCAATTTGGTGGTTTGGTGACTGAACCTGCACTGGTTATTGAAGAAAATTATCTTAAACATTCACTGAGTGTTAAAGTTAAATATTCTAAATCTGATAAATCACTACCGCTATGGACAGTGATGCAATCTGCTTTGAAGGGCCTGGAACTTAGAACAAGAGGAGGTATTGGGTTTCATAGAGCAGAGGTTGTTTTTACAACTCAAACTGATCAACATGCTCTCGTTAACAAAATTGGTGATGAGTTAACTATTGATATTTTGTGGAAGCTAGAAGCTGTTGCAATCATTGCTGACTGTCATGATGGTGCTAAGAAAGTGGAAAGGTTGTTGTACTTCATGAAAGACAAAAGTGTCACGAAGCTAGCTATTCATGAGCTGTTATGAAAATCTACAAAGGAACTGAAATATGTTCTTTATCTACTCAAGGATAGAAGCATCAATGGTAAAGAGATTGAAGTCTACAAGAACTGGTCGAGCATGATTCTCAGAACTATCAGGCAGAGATATTTAGATGGAGGATCAAGGTATGATGGAAACTTAATCCCATGTACTTAAATACACGAGGTCAAGAAGTTGAAATGCAAAAAGGTACTGCTTTTAAAGAAGTATGTTTTACTGTGGAACAATTATCTCTTAATCCTGACGGGGAGGAGTTTGCATATATACTATTGGGTGATTTAGAATTACCTAGAAGCTCAATTCAGAACATCAGGGCAGCTATCTATCAGATCGATGAGGAAGATAAAGAGCTCAAGGGTTTGAAACAGAAACTGATTCAAATTCTGGAAAGCAAAGAAGAAGAGTTGTTATCAAATTTCTTGAAGATGAATATTTTCTATCAAAGAATTTCTGAAACTGTTCCTGAAGATTTCTAGAATATTTTTTTTGAGTTTTTGACATCATTGAATCAAGGAATTTGTGCTTTATTCCACAAAGTAAAAATTGGGGGATATTGTTAGATATTGATTCAAGTGATGATCAGGATCTGGACTACTGATCAGATACTGATTGTAGCATCCCAAAATTCGGGGTACAGATTTGGGGCCATTAATCACAATTAATCAACTTCTGAATATAATTATCATATAACAACAAAATCATTAAAAACCCCTTAACCAAGATCGCATACAGGTTATGGTATGAAACAAACTATCGAATTAGAAATTTACAACCATTCTCAGAATAAACTGCTATGTAAGTTTATAACTACATGAGATTTCTGTCTTTCTAGATGTCCCACCTTGACCAATTCCCAACCACTATCCGATGATATTCCATAACCTGATCATCTCCTCCCGCTGCTGGAAAGCAACACCACTGACCATTACTAGGTCCACTAATTATCTCTATTAACTGGAGAAAATAAACAATAAAGCAAGAGTGAGCCAACAATGCTCAGCAAGTGCAAATAGTGATAATAATTTCAACAACAGTTATAAGTTCTGATAAACAAGACGAATTATCATATGCTTCGAAAATAATCAACTAATCAATTATCTGATTATCACGAGGAGCCAACATTGCACACCGGAACAAGGTTCATCAACAACGAGAATTGACAAAAGTTCTAATAATAGAATATACTTGAAATAAGATTCAAGGGAATCGGATATCAAAATGACTCAATCACACTGTATAGATCGGAATTGGATTTTTATTTATTTTAAAAAAAACATCAAGGTTAGGTTGCTGATCAGTCACGCACTAACCCCGGACAAACGCACAGAGTAATGTCCTTAATTGGATCCATGGAACACATTGGCCTTAACTTCTGACCACGAATCTGGTCCTCCCTGAAGGGACATCTTTTTTAAAAACATTTCCAATTCTAAGTCAAATGCATTAGGTTTCAGAACAATCGACTACCTTACCACATCAACTGACTCGAAGACTCATATCCCAGAATATCAATTCACAATTAAGAATCACTGATGATGTATCATCATCAACTAATATCAACAAGATCATCCCAACAATAGGGGTAAATAAAGAATGATAATATTACTAGATGTCGACAAGTTCGACACAATAAAGGGGGTGATACATAACGAATGACAATCTCAAAGGGTATCGACAAGTTCAATACGATAAAAGATAATAATTAAAAAAAAATACAGAAAGTATCGACAAGTTCAATACAAATAATTGGGATCATAACATCATAAAATGAATTGACAAAACGATTTACTAGCAACATGATTAACAACAACTGAGGATATATGATAAAAACAAGGATATAGTCAACTGCTAAACGTTTAATAAAATTTCTCCACACATTGAAAAGTTGGAATCAATATAGGCGAATTAAGTAGTTTACAACGATCATTTATAAAACAATCCCAAGAGGATTAGTTGTAGGTCAGTTGAATAAAACATCCCTTAGAGAGGGTCCATCGGGTGAAAATATGCCATACCCAGGGATCGTGCTTAAATATTTTTATAAGATTGTAAAATCTTGGATTTCCTCTATTTAGAACGTCTCTTAAGCATTTTTTGAAGAAAATAAAAGAAATGGTATTCAGTTGAGAAATCAAACATCATAGCTTGAGTAAAGTATTTAAACGAAAAAGATTATATTTAGGGTTCTTTTAAAAACTGGTATTCGAATTAGGGGTAGGGGAAAACAAACATTTTCATGCTAACTGGGAAGTATATCATTTTCTAATCACATTTGACCAAACTATCTTATACGACAAAAAGGAATGAATTGCATCACTTGAAAGATAAGTGAAGAGCAAACACTTGCCTCAACATACGGAGTTCTCGATCCTAATCATGGATCTCTAACTCAACTTCTCGCTAGTCTCCACACTTTTCATGCTGGTCTTCTTACGCGGCTCTACTTCTATCTTTCTTTCATACTTCACCAACTCCACGCTAGTACACCCGTTGACTTGATAATTATTCCTCTATTTATCTTTCCGTTTACCCGCACTGCTCTTAGCCAAGTCTCCTACTCGAACCTTTACAAGGTCAAATACGGTTTCAGTACTAATTCAAGTAAAACTTATCATTTACTCTATTCTACCCATGCGCGTCCTATAACGCTTACATATACAATACATATAGACATATTCATTCATATTCACATAATAGTCTTACTATAATCAACTAAGTCACATAAACACGTCACATAACCATTTCAAAACAACACAACCACTTAATATTTAAAATAACGATATATTCTTCAAATAATCCACTGATACATATATTTAAACCCTTAGTAATCATAACATACCTTCAAGCATTGAATTTAAACCATTAGACCACCAACCATGCATGATAGTCAAAGATTGGTAGGTGGTGTTAGGCCACCAACCACACCTAACCCCTTATATTTTGTCTATAAATAGATATGCATGTAAGGATTGTAAATCATCTGAAAAACCTCTATAATCTGTTTATCCTCTCAAATCTATAAACTTATTTCTCTTCTGCATATAATCTTTCTTGCTTCCGTTATAAATTTGCATCTGAAATGCCCCCTTCTAAACCTCATAATCGTTTTACTTGAAAAAATTCGAAAAATATTGGTGAAAAAACTCAGATCTTGACAAAAGATGGATTGAAAAATATTGGGGCTAATATTATTATTAAAAAAAAGTCCAATTTGGGCCTTGTAGCAAAGGAGGTTACTCAAATTGAAGGAGTGTTCACTGGAGCTCAGAGTATCTCTCATAATAAAGTAGCTCTGGAGAATTTTGACTATCACCGAAATGCTCACAATAAGAATCCCTCATCTAATCTTATGGCATCTAAATCTGGTGAAGGCAAAGGGGAAAAAGAAAGAGATTCGAGGACAATTGAAGCTACATCTGGGTCAATGAATGGAGATGGTGTGAATGATTTTGATGAATACAGGGATGGGTGAGATGTTGCAATACAAATGGTGGAGAGTGGCGAAGGTGGGTGGAGGGAAAGATCGATTCCGATGGATGCTCAAGTTAATTTGAATCTCAAGCATAAATTGGTGATTGAAGATCCTGTGGGTTCAATTAATGAAGAAAGGGGAAATGGGACTGAAAGAAAGAAATTTGTTCATGATGCTGCTACCGACTGGGTCGCAAATGTTGATGGTGGTTTGGAGAAGAAGGACGGAGATGAAGTTATACAAGGTGGGTTTAAAGGTCAGGAAGATGGGAAGGGGAGTCAGGGGATTCAATGGAAGAAAGTTGTCAAGCCAAAGTCTACTACCTCGAGAATGAAGTTCGATTATCATACTCCTGGAAAAAACGAAGGTAAAATCGTTATTAGACCCCCTCTAAATGTGGATTTGCAAGGTAGAAAACCTTGGGAAAATTGTCTAGTTGGTTATTTCTTTGAAAAGAGAGTTGCGTTTCATACCATGGAGTATCATGCTAATCGTAAATGGAAAAATCGAGGGCTTTCTGAGGTGATAATGAATGATGAAGGTTTTTTCTTTTTTATATTTAAAGATGAATCTGATTTGTTAGTAGTTTTGGAAGAAGACATTTACTTGATAGAAGGAAAACCTCTGATTTTACAAAGATGGCATCCCAAAATTATTTTGTCCAAAAGTGTCCCTAGAATGATCCCGTTATGGGTTAAAATATTTAATGTTCCATTACAATACTGGAATAGGGAGGGGTTGAGTCGAATTGGAAGTGGAATTGGCAACATTTTAAGTGCGGATTTGTTGACTGAAAAGATGTGTAGACAGGCCTCCGGTCGATTAAGCTTTGCAAAAATGTTGATTGAAGTTGATGCAAAAACAGAGCTTCCTGAAAAATTATATCTTCATATCCCAAGTGAGGATTTTTCGGAACCTCTAGAAGTAATTCTTAGGGTGGAATATCCGTGGAGGCCAACGTGGTGTTCTAATTGTGTTACGTTTGGACACTCATTGTATAACTGCCATGTTCTTAGAGCTGTCCAGGAAAATAAGCTCAGGGAGTCAGAAACTGCTCATAAGGTAGTTGGGGTGAATGAAGATTTTCAAATTGTTAAACGGAAAGGGAAGGAGATAATGGGAGCAAATAATGGCCAAATGCGGCAGGGTGGTAGTTATGTCGGAACCCAGCAGAATAAGCAAAAATACTCGACAGCTCGAAACCATGGGACCTGGACAGGCCAGAGGGGAGGGAGAGGAGTTGATAATGGTAAAAATAAGGGTAATTATGTTCATAAAAGTGGGTACGAAGAGAGATCAAATGGGGTTTTAATGAGTAATAAATTTTATGTGTTAATAGAAGGGAACGAAAATGAGGTGGGTATTGAAAACTCTGCACAGGAGCTCCTTAGACTTAACATTGCGGATCGGGGGGTGAGTACTAGTATAGTGCTGGTTGAAAATAGGTCTGTAGGGACATCAAGGACAAATTTTGAGTACCACAAGGGTTTCAGTGGAGGTTCTAGTAGTGGAGTTCAACCGGATGAAGTTTCAATGGCGTTAAATTCTAGAGTTTTAGAATATTTGGGACAAGGGGGTAACCTTCCAGCAAAGCAGATAGCTTGTATAGAAAAAGAAATCGAGATTAGGGAAGCTAAATGGGATAGTAAAAAATACTAGGTGGGAGAAGGAATTTGTATGACCAACTCAATGGTTGATGTGGACTCTGATGGGGGTGATACGGCACGATTTATGATTGAAGATGATGTAACTGACCCTCCTCAGGAAATGGGAATCGAAATAACTAATGATTCTGATACTTTGATAGAGCAAGAACAATTTTCGGTGGAACACCTATTTGGTAAGAATAGGCTGGAGGTTGAAAAAGACGGTCAACTTAAAATTGTTTCCAATGATTAACATCGCTTGCTGGAACGTTAGAGGGTTTAATCAACCTTTTAAACGCAAAGAAGTTCGTCAGCTGATTAGAGATAATGGTATTGGTTTATGTGGTATTTTAGAAACTCGTGTTGCAAATAGAAATGTGGAGTTAGTTTTTTAAAAACTATTTCGAAGATGGTATTGGATTTCGAATAAGGATTCCTGTATGAAAGGTTGTCGTATTGTGATTGGATGGGATCCAAATCAATATGAAGTTATGGTTATGTTTCTGGATAATCAAGTAGTGCACTGTCTAGTGAAGCAAAAGTCCAGTGATAAACACTTCCATTGCTCTGTAGTGTATGCAGAAAATAACCATGTTTCTCGTCAAAATTTGTGGCATTCCTTAGAGGTGTATAGACAGTTGGTGGGTGATTCCCCGTGGATGGTTTTAGGAGACTTCAATGCTACCCTTATGCCTTCAGATTGTGCAGGTGGGGAGGTCATCAGATTGTCCTCTATGAATGAGTTTCGGGAATGCGTGATGAATATAGAAGTCATGGATCTGCATTTTACTGGAATGCGTTACACTTGGTCAGGAAGCCCTCATGGCATTGGAGTTGTTAAAAAAATCGATAGAGTGCTTGTTAACTCACCTTTCACTTCAGAATTTACAGGTGCGAAGGCTTTGTTTTTACCGCCAGGAACAAGCGATCATAGTCCTTGTCTGGTTGAGTTTGGGGATATTCAGAAAAGCAAGAAAAATTCGTTTAGATTTCAGAATTTTATAGCTTTTCGTAGTAACTTCGAAGACCTGGTTCGTACTCATTGGAATCATGTAGTTAGGGGTGTCAAGATGTATCAATTAGTTCAAAAGCTAAAGCACCTGAAGCCAGTGGTACGTGCTGCTGCTTGGAAGTCAGGTAATTTGTCGAATAAAGTAGAGAGCTTGAAGGTGAGTTTGGTGAATGTTCAAAGATCTCTGGACAGTGATCCGTTTAATGAAGCTCTTAGAACCGAGGAAGCCTGTTGTCTTAGAGAGTACAGAGAAGCTGCTCTTGAGGAGGAAAGGCTGCTTAAGCAAAAGTCCAAAGTGCATTGGCTTAATGTCGGAGACCAGAACAATAAATATTTTCATAAAAGTATGCAGGCCAAGAAAAACAGAAATAGAGTTTCTACGATCTTTAATGAGGAAGCAGTTCAGGTGACGCATCAAGATATGAACTCTCATTTTGTTTCTTTTTACAAGAAGTTGTTAGGAACTAGAGACAAGTGTGAAAGAATTCAGGGGCATGAAGATTGGTGTTTTAAAATCAAGCAGAATAGAATTCCAGATTTGATCAAAGAGGTCAGTGAAGAGGAAATTAAATTGGCCATGTTTAGCATTGGTGATGAAAAAGCTCCGGGTCCGGACGGTTTCACGTCTCGTTTTTTTCAGAGTGCTTGGAATGTTATTGGGAAGGATGTGAGTATTGCTGTCAAAGAATTTTTCCGGTCAGGTAAGCTTTTGAATGAGGTAAATGCTTCTCTCATTGCCCTTATTCCTAAAGTTCAGAATCCGCAAGTTGTAGGTGATTTTAGACCTATTGCCCTATGTAATGTGATCTATAAGTGCATTTCGAAGATACTTGCTAATAGGATTAAAGAGTGTCTGGATGATGTTGTTGATTCGACTCAAAATGCGTTCATACCTGGGCGTCGCATTAGTGATAATATCTTATTGACTCAGGAGTTATTTAAAAACTACCATCGGCATAAAGGGCTTCCTAGATGTGCTTTTAAAGTTGATATAAAAAAAGCCTATGATAGTGTTGATTGGGAGTTTTTGATTGACTTGTTACATATGTTCGGGTTCCCAAATCAATTAATTGCTTGGATTAAAGAATTTGTTACTACTCCGTCGTATTCCATTATTTTGAATGGAGAAGCTCATGGGTTCTTTCTTGGCCAGAAGGGTTTAAGACAGGGAGATCCGTTATCCCCCTATCTTTTCACCTTGGTCATGCAGGCGTTGTCCTCTATTATTAAGAGGAGAATAGAGCAGGATGGTACATTTAATTATCACCAGAATTGTGAGAATCTTGGCATTACTCATCTCTGTTTTGCAGATGACCTTTTCTTATTCTCCTCTGGGAACCCCTGGTCAGTCCAGATTCTTAAAGACTCTTTGGACGAATTTGGTTCGGTTTCGGGTTTGTGGCCTAATGAAGGAAAGAGTAATGTGTTTTTCTGCAAGGTTTCGAGGGATAACCAGAATTTGATTAAAGATATCATGGGTTTTCAACAAGGAGATTTACCTGTTAAGTATCTGGGTGTGCCGCTTATTTCTACGTCTCTTTTTCATGCTGATTGTCTTCCCCTAATTGAGAAAGTGAAAAGGAGGCTTCTTGAATGGCAGAATAATTGGCTTTCATTTGCAGGAAGGTTGCAGCTAGCAATTTCAGTTTTGTCTTCAATGCAAGTTTATTGGGCTTCAGTTTTTATTCTCCCAGTTTCAGTTTCTAAGGAAATTGAAAAACTTATCAGAAATTTTTTATTGGGTGGTGCTGATATGGCTAAAGGGAAAGCTAAGGTTGCTTGGAAGGATGTTTGTTTGCCAAAGTCGGAGGGAGGTCTAGGTATAAAACCTTTGTTTCTTTGGAATAAAACTCTTATGGCGTTTCATCTCTGGAGTGTGGTTGTTAATAGACAATCATTGTGGGTCAAATGGATTCATTCGTATCGATTAAAAGGCAAAAGTTTCTGGGAAGTTAAGGTCCCTTGGGATGCGTCTTGGAGCTGGAAAAAATTCTCTGGCTTCGAGATGAATTTCGTCCTTTTATTGAATATGAAGTAGGCAATGGTAAGTCCATTTCATTCTGGTATGATACCTGGACAGTCTCTGGACCTTTAGGTAATTATTTCTCTTCAAGAGAAATTTCTGCTATGGGATTATCTGGTAAAGAGAAGGTAGTAGATTTTATTGTAAATGGTCAGTGGGAGTGGCCCAGAGGTATTTTGGAAAGAGTCGCGCAATGCAATGTAGAGGGTCCAGTTATCGATTTAAGTCTCAAAGATAAGGTTTTCTGGCACTCAAGAAATGGTTGTAAACATCCTTTCAAAAACAGTTTTGTTTGGAAAGATCTCCGAATTCAGATGCCTCGTGTAGATTGGAATAAGCTGGTTTGGTTCTCGAACAGCATTCCTAAACATGCGTTTATTCTCTGGTTGGCTATTCGTCGTAAATTGATGACTCGGGATAGAATGCAAATCTGGCAATCGGATAGAGAGCTTAGATGTGCTTTTTGTCAAATGCAATTGGACTCGGTGGATCATCTGTTCTTCAACTGTCAGTATAGTTCATTGGTTTTTTCGCATTTCAGAAATAAAGGCTACTGTAATATTCCTTATAATTCCTGGGATAATTTGATTGGTAAAGCTGCTAACGGCTGGATAGGAAAATCTATTCATGCTATTGTGAACAAGTTGATTTTCATTGCGTTAATATATTTTCTATGGCAAGAAAGAAATTAGAGGTTATTCCAAAACTCGAGAAGATCTATTTTCCAACTGATTGGTAGTATTGAAGAAACTATTAGATTGAAAATAATGGGCTTGAAGCTTCGAGATAATTCTCGAGTCCGTCAAGTGTTACAAGATTGGAGAATTTCTTTGAGCTATTTTCATCCCAAATGAAGAGTTTTTTTCAGTTTTTAATCTGGTGGTTTGGTAATTCTGGGTGCTCAGAAATAATTTTCTGGTTTGATAAAACAAATCGCATTATTTTTAAGCAATCCTGGTATGAGAAAGATTTTCAGGGGAGGGTGATGAGTGGTTGGTTTTTTGCTTCAGAATTCCTGCTACGGTGTTTGCTGTTTTGTGCACAATGCCCCGAAGCTGGGTTTTTTTTCTTAAGGCCCTGCTCTGTTTTCATGTCTTTTTGGGCTGCTATTTTTCCTTTCGATCCAGGGGGAAATTTGGGGGTGACCAAAAGTTTGATTTGGCTTGTTCAGTTCCTGCATTTATGTTGCTGCAGTGTGGTTTTGTGTCTTGAGAATGGGGTCTGTGCTAGGGAGTCGAAGAGGAGCAGTTTTGCTGCAGATTTCTGGTTCCGTTATGTAGATTGTGTTCTTTTTTGCAGCCTGTTTGAGTTGAAGTGTTCTAGTGTTGGTTTTTGTTGTAGTGACTTAGTGCCCTGTCTCTGGTGCAATTATTTTGCTCTTCTTGAAGTGGTTTTGCTCGATCAAAGTAATTATTTTGGTCTAGCAATTCAAGGGATTTGGTTTAACCTCGTATTTTTGCAGAGTGCCTTTGTTCTCATAAAAAGTTTGCCATCTGTTTTTCTGTTTTCGTATGATTTGATGGCCTCAATTTTGAGTGGTGCTATTGTTAACAAAGTCTGGGTCAAAAATCTTGTTGGAGCGTGCAAAGTAGTTGTCCACCATGTGAGTTGTCTCGAATTTCTTGTGGTGGGATCTGGCAAGACTCAGAAGAATATAGCATGGGGTGATTTAGTGGACTACTTGTGCTTATTTCTTTTGTGTTTCCTTAGTAGTTGCATGTACCTATTGTGGTTTGGTTTTCTTTTTGCAACTTTTTTCGACAGAGTGCATAAGAGGTGGGGTGTGAATTTTTATGCTTTCACGTGGAAGCTTGGCCTTGCATGTGTGCTGTGAGATTCCAAAGCATGGTCAGGTGGATGGGGTTTTTGCTTTGTTTTCTTTTTTCTGATTCCTTGTATTTTCGAGGTGGGTTGTTTAGTTAAGTTTTTTTGTGGGGTCGTTTTAAACTAAACAATTGTCAAAATTTGATTGTAGAGATTTTGATTTTTGTTTAGTTTTTTGTTGTTGAGTTTTTGCTTTATTCTTTGGAGCTTGTTCCAAATGAATTTTTTTCTTGGCTTTGAGTTTTTTGCTCTTGGTCTGTACATTTCTTTCTTATTTATAAAATTCCACGAGGCCAAGCCTCATTTACCCGGAAAAAAAAAAAAGTTAAATAGGTTTTAAATAGATTTGCAGGGGATTTTTAGAAAATTTCGGCATGAAATATTCGTAAATAGGACTATTCCCCTATTTTTCAATTCAAGTTTTCACCTCAGAAATAATTCCAAACAAAGCTACCTCAACTTGCAGCAATAGGAAAGTAAACAAATAAGAAAAGTACCCGCCAAGACAAGCGGCACCTAAACACATAAGAAATTCTGCCTCGACATGCAGTAAACACATAATAATTTATGTTAGCATTAACTACTACTTACGCTATATCAATGATCATATCACTCACGCATATTAATGATACACGTGACAATCAATTATTGATATTCGTAAGCCCTAGGAAACAACTCCTAGCACTAACTATTACTTACGCTATATCAATGATCATATCACTAGAGCATATTAATTATACTTGTGACAATCAATCATTGGTATTCGTAAGCCCGAGGATCTAGTCGAAGAGAATTACACAAGTCATTAAATATTGACATTTAGAACTTATGATCTCTTTAAGACTCCTCGCAGTTAAACTAAATAACATATAACATTGACCACATAAGCACATAAGGAAATTTACCCGCCTTGACTTGTGGCACATAAGAAATTTAAATCTACAAATAATCTTTAGAATAGAATTTGGAACCACTACTATGGCTCAAATTATAACATTTAGCACATCACATTCATAAATAGTAAAGCCATTAAATACTGCGACTCGCTTTATATCATTTAGCACATAAGCATTTACCATTTAGTCAACTCGTATAAACTCCACAAATAATACCAACATCACCATTGTGATTCCAACACTAAGTAGTTGACAATTATGACATCCCACAAATACTACAACTCCACTTATAGCACTTTGCACGTAGACATTTCCAGACTGACCAACTCATATAACCACACATTATGCGACTATAACAATAAGCAATTAGCAATTAACAATTCATCTAATATATTCAAACTAAATACCCGAACCATTAATATAAATTACTCATTAATATGAGCAGCTTAAACAAAATATTCGACTCCACATTAGACATAATCCCCAAATTTCGACTTCCTAAATTAGTACACAATAATAACAATTAGCAACTAAATAATCACCAAAACACATAATCAAACTCACAATTAATCTCACAATTAATTAACAATTAATGAATACTAATCCAAACTTATTTCGGACTCACAATTAATCCCCACAATTATAATTTACAAATATGCAATCCGAACTAAATAACGGAAATTAAAACACTATATCTCGCAATTTAACTAAAATGAAAATTACATAATTACACCAAAAAAATTAAATAATTAAATAAATGGGAATACTTTTTCCGATCCCAATTCCCCCAAAAATATCTCCCCCCCTCTCTCTCTCTCTCTCTCTCTCTCTCTCTCTCTCTCTCTCTCTCTCGCTCTCTCTCTCCCTCTCTCAATCTCTCTCTCTCTCTCTCTCTCTCTCTCTCTCTCTCTCCCCCTCTCTCTCTCTCTCTCTCTTTCTACTACCTACAAAACTCGCACACAACCCAGGATAGACGCGCGCACGCCAGCACCACCCCATGCTCGCCGCGCCGCCGCCCCGTCGAACTGCCGCCACGAGTTCCCCTGCAACACAGCCCCCACCCTTGCAGACACTATACACGCGTATATATGTATCTATGTATATATATTTTGCTAATTGTTTCCCCCAATTCAATTTCTAAACCCAAATTTCTCTTTTCCCCAATTTGTTTCTCTCTCCCCGCTGTACTGAGTTGCTGTGTGTGTTTTTTTTCTTTAATGGGCTTGGCCAAATACTAATATATTCTGCCATCCCTGCTAATATCAATAACCAACTTTTATAAATCGGAATTTAATAAAATATTCAGAAAAATAAACTTTTAGTTTTTAAAGAATATAAAATTACGAGCACACACATATTTTTAAAATATTTTTCAGATAAAAAATGAATTAAATATGAATTTTACAAATTTTGATCCTTTAAATACAATAACATTCTTAAAATCATTTTAAAATACCACAACACGCAAATTAATCCACCCAACAATTGTTTTAAAACTCAATAAATATATAAATACAATATTACAAAAGATTTCATGATTTTTAATAACTCAGATAATTTTTATAAAATTGCTAGAGGATAAAAAATGCATGATTTAGATATTTTAAATCCTCAAAAATACCAATAAAAATACACCGACCTTCACAACTTACCCAAATCATCATATAAACACATAAACACAAATTCACATACATCCTACCTTTCCAACCATATTCACATAATAAACACATAATTTATATTAAATAAATAATTCTCAATTCGCAAATTTTCTAGGTCGTTATACTGATGCTGACGGCATCAGTAACGCGATGTCAGTATTGGGTTATCATCAGTATTAGAAGCTGATTAGGTTTATGTGAAGATTTACATCAGTATAGAGATTAAGGAAGATTGATATGTCGGTTCTTATTTTATAGGAAGGCAGCTATCTTACAAGATATGTATTAATAGACGTATGTAATTGATTTGATATATCTTGTAATTGATAGGGCACTGTGTACATTATATAAACACAGTTTAGGTTTTACTTAATTGTAATCCCTTAGACGAGATACTTTGTAAACTAACAGCTCTCAAGAACATCAGAATTTCTTGAGAGAGTTTGTAATAGTTTTATATCAGAATTAATAAAGCTGTTATTTATTCATACTTGTGTTATCATTTCTGTTAAATGTCGAAAATCTTATACAATTGTATTCAACCCCCCTTCTACAATTGTTCTTCACTGGGTAACAAATATTACAATTATGTTTTTATATAATCATTATTCTTAATATTTTTTATTTAAATTTAATATAATTTAATGTACTCATATTTAAGGATTATACTAATGTTTCCCTATTATAAACAGTGTATACGGATTTTTAATATATTTTATTATTAATTAGAAAATATGGTGTGATATTTTCGGTATATATTAATGATTACAAGATTTGTTTTAAATCAAAATGGTAACATATTTTAATTAGAAAGAAAATATTAATGATTGAAAGATATGATACGATTGATTTTTCCAGTGTTTATAAAAGGCAATATATTCAACTAAAAGTTAATGTGAAAAAGGCAATCGGTTAATTAACATTAATTATAATATGTTATTATTTATTTTAATAAATAGGATAATCAAACCGAAAACCAAAACTTTCAATGTTTCGCCTTTAATATAATAGTATAGATATGTTATTATTTATTTTAATATAGGATAACCAAATCGAAACCAAAACTTTCAGTGTTTTGGATAATATTATATGATTTTTCAAATAATTTGAATAATTTTTTAATGATATGAATTTTGTAAGATAAATTTTTAAATGATATGATTTGATAATAATTATACATATAATTGTATATATAATTATATATATATATATATATATATATATATATATATAAACATAATTATATATATATATTGGCCATATTATTTTTAAAAAAAGAAAAAAATAGTTATAAGATATAGATAAGATGATACATTTTAGCTGAAAAGAGTAATAAGACAATTATTAATTATTATGCTATTATGTTATTGAATACAATTATCCTTCATATTATGTTATTAATTTGTTAGTTATTACCCCCTCCGTCCCATTTTATATGAACTTTATTCCTTTTTGGGATGTCCCAAAAAGAATGAACGTATTATACTTAATATTTTTTAACACTACTTTTCACTATTACACCCACTACTTCTCTATTCACTAGTATAAAACTGGCCTATAGCGTCGGTCAAATAGGCCTATAGCGTCGGTCTTTTGGCATAGTATATGTAGGGGACACTATAGGTTATGCCTATAGCGTCGGTTAAATTGGTGACGCTAAAAGTCTGATATGGCGTCGGTTATGTAAATCCGACGCTAAAAGTCTACTTTAGGCGTCGGCCAATTAAATGACCAACGCTAAAAGTCTGCTTCAAGCGTTAGTCCCTTAAACAACCGACGCTAAAAGTGTGCTTTAGGCGTCGGTCATTTAAATAGCCGACGCTAAATGTGTGCTTTAGGCGTCGGTCACTTAAACAACCGACGCTAAAAGATGATTTAAGGCGTCGGTCATTTAAACAACCGACGCTAAAAGTCAATTTTTTTTAAAAAAAAATAAAAATTTCAAAATTACAATTTCAATAATCTACAACAATATAGTACAAAACAATTACAATTATCCCATACCAACAAACATCACATTTATAATCCACCAATGTAACAAAAACCAATACACAATTACATCCACAAATGTAAATTTGATTATAAATACAATATAATTCCGATTTCAACGCTTCAAATTGAATCTATAATTATCGAATATACTGTCAACTAAGATACTAGCTAAGAAAGTATGAGAATCAAAATGATCTCTAACTATTACAGATTTACCATCATATATTTATACTGTCGCTCTAAGATTGCGTAATTCTCCACAAGCTCCTTGTAAGCATCAAGCATGCAATTTTCATGGTGTCCAAGTCTTCTAGTGTTCTAATTCCAGCAATCACATCCTCTCCCTATTCAAAGATGCTTATCAGCCAACTGAAAAATTGCATTTATTGCCAACTGCATCTGTTTCTTTGGATCTGCATAAAGACAAGCAAGCAGAACAGAATTTAGAAGCTATACTCTCTTGCTCCAAAGAATATAATAAGTTGGTGATCATACTTGATACCTGAAGGAAATTCTCGACCGATAGCTTTAACGTAGAATAACAGGCATTGAAATTCTCCATCATGCCAGACATTGAAATCTACTCGTGAGAATAATAGAATATGGTAATACAAGCAGCTAAGAGAAGGAAGTAACATAGAGGAAGCAACATAATCTTCTGAGAGTAATAAAATATCATAGTTACTCTTTTTTTAAATAAAAGGTACTCCTTGTTTTTTGTTTTTTCCCTTTCATTAATTTAACTTACACAAATGATAACTTTAATAACCTATACAAAAAACATGCTTAATACGCTACTTTAAAAAAAAGTACCCACTTACATCCACTATTACATCCTTTTTTATACTCCTTTTTTATTAAATAAACACACTACATCCACTATTTTCCTCCACTATCTCAAATCTATTATTAAGTATTAATAGGTCCCACCACTTTACCCACTTTTCAACTAACTTTACTCTATTTTTACTACCTTTTTTTAATCTCCGTGAAAGTCAAATGAGGTCGTATAAAGTTGGACAGAGGGAGTGCTTATTAGTAATCATAATAATATTATTTTGTTTTATTAAATATGGTTACCCGTATTATTTTTAGAATATAAAAATGAAATCAATTAGTTATTTAAAAATAGAAAAGGTAACATGTTTTTACCAATAATAAATATTTAAGTAAGGATAATTAAGTAAGAAAAGAAATTTTGAAAATAAGATATTTTAGTTAGAAAAAATATTATATTTTAGCTAAAAAAAGGTAATCAATTAGTTATTATTAATTATAATTTTATCACTTTATTTCGTTGATAGAATGACCCGTTTAGTTAAAAAAATATAGAAAGATATTACATTTTAGCTAAAAAAAGGTAATCAATTAGTTATTATTAACTATAATTTTATCATTTTATTTCATTAATAGAATGACCCCTGATATTTTTGGAAATGAGAGGTTCCAGTCAGAAAAATTAGAAAAGATAACGTGTTTTAACTGAAAAAGGTAATTGGTTAGTTATTAAAAACTATAATATCATTATTTAATTTTATAAAATAGAAATACATGTTTCTACCAATAATAAATATTTAAGTAAGGATATTAAGTAAAAAAAATTGAAATTTTTTTAATTTAATTTTAAATAATTTAATATACTCATGTTTATGGATTATACTTTATACACATTTAATGTGGCATTAATTAGACCCGGTATGGTCCAAACGTGGGGCCCATTAGTGGGGCCCAAATCCTTAATTTCAATATTAAATTCGTAATTAATATTGGAAGGGATAAAACAACTCAGCAATAAGAGTCAAACAATGAAACAATATCGCTAGGAGTAGCCTCCAAGGCACCCAATTCAACATGGAAACTGATTCCTACAAGGAAGGAGTCTAGAACCTTCCTCAAGGAGATGGCTTACCCACCAAGTCCCAAAATCCTACCATAATTCTAAGGCTCCCGCAGCCTATATAAGGGCCGGACCCCTTATTCTCAGAACTACATTGGCTTGATTCTCTAACGATATAGAGATACGTAGGAATCTTGTGAGGACCGTTCAGTCTCGAAACACAAGAACATCCATTAAAGCTCGATGCTCACCAATCCTAACATTAAATACGAACGAACCCTAATCGCAATCTAAAACCCTCGTTTTTATTCCACAACATTTGGCGCCGTCTGTGGGACAACAACATCAACCATGGTTAACACACGAAGAACAACAACCGAGGCTGCCCTGGCACCTCTGTTCCACCAGTGGTCACCTCTGCCACGCCCGTTGTTATGGAATAAGGGTATGTACCCCCATCAACAGGGGTGATCACTGAAACTCAAGTCTCTCAACCAACAGGGACGAATCCCCATTATGAGAGGACTCTACCAGTGGTCGTTCAACCAGGGCAGGAGACTAACCAGCTTCAGATTGTGGTTTCCCCTCTAAACAGTCGTCCACCACTCCAAGGGGTACAGATCCACACTACAGATCTCCCCGTCAACACCAATCTGGCTTATGGGTTCCCTAACTATCCCCCATATCGAAGGGACCCTGGACCGAGCGGTCATGACTTGTAGATCCATGGGTCCTATCAGCCTCCTTATATTAGAGACTTGGCTCCACCTGAACCAGGGTATTATGATTACTCTGGACCTTACACTGATGATTCGTCAACTGAGGATGACGATCGTGATGTAGCCCCGTGGAGGCGACGTGCCAGCAAAGAATAAGGATAATGACTCATGAGGCCGATTTTTAAAGTTGAAGGACGACATGGCAAGAGAGCAGGCGAGACAGAATCAGAATCGGCCTCCTCCGACTTCAGGAGGGATTCCCTTTGTTGATTTGGAGAGGTCTTCAAGGAGGCAAAGAAGGGCTGATGCCCCAACTAGGAGAACAACAAGGGTGGAAACCCCCAGGGGTAACCCCAAAGATTTAATACCTCTTGGGGATCCTGATGACCCCACACCCCCATTTATTGAGGAGGTAATGAACGCTCGTATTTCTAAAAAGTTCAAGATGTCGACAATTAAGCACTACAGCAAAACAGGCCATTAATAACGGATATATCCGTTACTAATAACATTAGTAACGGATATATCCGTTACTATATGTCCGTCACAATTATTTTTTTTTAAATTAGTAACGGATTTGTCCGTTACTAGTTAGTAACGGATTTTCAATATCTTAGTAACGGATATATCGGTTACTAATTTGTAACGGATATTTATATTAGTAACGGATATATCCGTTACTAATTACTAACGCATTTTCAGTATATTATCCGTTACTAATTACTAACGCATTTTCAGTATATTAGTAACGGATATATCCGTTACTAATTAGTAACGTATTTTCAGTATATTAGTAACGGATATATCCGTTACTAATTAGTAACGGATATTTATATTAGTAACGGATGTAACCGTTTCTAATTAGTAACGGATATTTATATTGGTAATGGATGTATCCGTTTCTAATTAGTAACGGATATTTATATTGGTAACGGATGTATCCGTTGCTAATTAGTAACTAATATTTACAATAATAACGGATATATCCGTTACTAATTATAAAATATGAGAATTTTTTTTTTGAAAATACCTACTGCAAATAAATAAACAAAAAAACCCTGCTGCAAATATTAAAAAAAACCCTGCTGCACACAAAAAAAATAAAAAATTGCTGCAAATATTTAAAAAAAACCTACTGCAACTATTAAAAAAAAACACCAATCCAAATTTACATTAACAATCCAAATACAAATTAAATACATCCCAAGTTTACAAATCAAATACCAAACATACTACCTACCGTCGGAAAAATACAAGAAAAACCTACAAATCATACTTCAATCGTCCAGCTAACCAAATAATATACCCTCCTCCAAGCCAGCCATTTAATGTCATATTGCCATCTTGGGGACCATCATATACCGTAGCTTCAGGATCCATAATTTCTTCTATGTACACTATTTTTTCTCCAGGAGACACTTCTCTGCCATGGCACATATTTAAACTGTCGTCCACAGACCCCTTAGCAACCTCTCGTTTATCTCTACTAAGCAATGTGACTTTGCGTAGTTCACTTGATGACCCAAAAGCATTAACTGTCTCACGAGGGGATTCCATTCGATGTTTATCGGAAGTTGAACTGACCTCAGTCCTTGGAGTACATTGGCTTGGAGTACATCGGGACATTGCCTGTGCAGTACAATAAAAACAAATTTAGTAAATATAAAATTCCATGAATTAACATTTCTGATAGCCAAGGTATGATGAGTATCCAGCATCTACTGAATCTAACTGGCTCATGCTTGCTCTTGCTGGGATGCTGGACTCTAACTTAAAAGTTAGTCACAATCTCCCTTTTTTTATTTATGTCTTGGCTTGGAAAAGATATCCTATTTATTCACCTTCATGTATAGATTTGTAAAACATGTTTTACCAACTGAGTACATAAGCTCTTATTTGTATTACGCATTCCTTGCTACAGGTTGTAGGAGAAATCACTTACGCATTCAACACTATAGTTCATATGTTAGTAGGTAAATATGTTAGTTGATCTTATGAGGATGGTCAATGTAAAAATGTAGAACTCACAACTGAGCTTGAAAGGAAGGAAAATTGGAAGCTGGGATAGTTCCTGATCCTGAGGTTAATTAACATTTCTGATAGCCAAGGTATTTTATTTTTTTAGCTAAGTACTTTTTAATTTTTTAACTTAATGATTTATGTGTCTTTGAATGCGATGGTATATATGATATCATGTTAATGTAACCATGCTTAATTCTACTGGAAGTTTCCATATTTCGAAGCAAGCTTAGCTATCCCCAGACAGTCAAACGAGAATGTGAGAGAACTACCAGAAGTAAAATGCTAATACTGATTTCTCTTCACTTGTAATACTGATTTTTTTGATAGATATGTAATAATATACAACATTTCTATTTTTGATTAATTAAAAAAATCATGAATCGCAGCAGGATACATATTTAAAAAAAAACAAATTGACCTTGAGCAATGTTTTGACCTCCTCCATGTCTGCCTTAAGTCCCGCCATTTCCGCTCCAAGTGATTGTGATGGGCTGACCGAAGCAAGTGCAAGAGAAGATGAATATAGTTGTTTCTTCGTGCTACACGTACTAACTCCTCGAACCCAATTTTTTTTTGTCCTCGCCAAGTACTTGGCTCAATGCATCGGAACTAATATCATCCGTTGGGGCTCCAGATTCAAGCATTTTAACATGAATTTCTTTGACTTTTTCCTGCATTTATTCAAGCAGGAAACAAGCTTATAAATTAAGTTATTTAATTAAAGAGAAATAAACTGATGCAAAAGGACACACAAATGCTAGCTGTTAATGACTACTCACGTATGTTTCCTTTGCACTTTCCAAAGGAGTTCCATCCTTGTGTTCATGTCCAGTGAGCCAATCATCAACCTGACATCGCTTCTTCGTAGGATTTTCTTTTTCCTACAAAGATCAGCAGGTAATGTTAACAAATATAGACTACAAATATAGACAGGTAGTAATTTATCAACATAGAATGATACCTACCTTTTTGTAATGTATCTGTGAGTAAGTTTGCCTACCAACTGCCACACCTACCTTATTTAAGCTCCTATTGATCTTATATTTTGCATTTTTTTTCCTTTACTTCCGGTATAAACTCATGATCGACAAATTAGACCCAAAGATCGGCACTGACAGCAGGTGGGACGTTTGCCTTGGCTTCTTCTATGTTCGAAGCTTTAGCCAAATATTCTGTCCGATATTTGCCTCTAACAGTCCTGAGTTTTTGTGGATAAAGTGCCTCCACAATTGGGCGAGCAACATGGCCGTCTACACTAAACTCAAACTGCTCCTGTGATTAGAACTAAACCTAGTTGATTAGGATAAAGAATAAAAGAAAGAAAGTACCTAATAAACTGATTAAAGTACCTAATAATCTGTTAAATGAGCACACTATGGTGGAATATTTAATGACCTTGCATTTAACCCCTTACTCCACCAAACTACTCTACCTGTTTAATTTCACCAGCTCAAAAACTGGCCACACAACAATCTGGTCCTATCTCATGGTTCAGTTTTGATCAATCTCATGGTTCTCGTGTTTCCATCCTACTGGAGATAATAACTCTGTTATATTAAACCAGGAGAGATATCTAGATGTATGAATGTTTGCACACTAAATTGATGATCTACTTAAGATGGATAAATTATTCAACATTACTTATCTTCTTAACATACTTATATATATAGGCTTGCTACTGATATATATAGGCTTAACCAGGAGAGATATCTAGATGTATGAATGTTCCTGCATAATATGTTAACAGATACATTTCAGGTCTTATTTGCCTTATATACTCATCAACCTCACCAATCAAAATTCAGGCACTATATTAATGCATGAATGATGTTCTTAATATACTGTATTAAAAACTGCATAGTAGTTTGGTAGAATACATGTATAAACAGAAATCTTATGCAGGAACATTGAAACTTAAATATAAAATAAATAGAGTACTACTACATCTTTATTGTTTTTGTTATACTTAGTGGTTCAAAATTGTAACTCTATAAGAAAATTGAAACTTAAACAAGAGTTGTCTTTTCTCATATTCATTTTCTAATCCATTCATTAATTTACTAATTGTTTCAGATGGTGTAACAGAACTTTTGTACCATCGATAGCTTCTACACAAACATATATTCTGTCTATATAAGCACTGAGTGAAGCTAAACCATTTATAAATATCAAGACATTTTTAATATGATCTGGAAAATAGAAGTAAGTACCATTAATGATGTCCAAATGGCATCCTTGAAGGTAGATGGCACTTTGCGAAAATCAGGAATGTTAATAGGAATATGGAGCCTGACTTGATCTCCGACGGCGGTTTTGAATTGGGCAGCATTTGGCCCAACAATATCGCCAGTACTCGGCCAGAACTCCACAAGGAGTTTTCCCCCTGGACCTGTTATTGACGTATTCCTGGCTGATTGAGAAACACTGTTCGAACCTCCTGCTTCTGCTTCCATTACTGCAGAAACAATAACAGACAGGTTAGTTAGGTTAGCTCAAACGAATTATCAATGTCAGAAACCCTAGGAGAGAGAAAGAGAGTTTGTTATAGAGAGAGAAAGAGAGTTTGTTGGGAGGGAAATTCAATAGTTCATTTCATAGTGGAAAATGTAAACTATGTAGATCAGGTATTTATAGAGTTCAGCACACACATACTAGTACACACAAAAATACCCTTAATGACAATCATCAACGACGTGGTTCTAACAATGATCTCAACTGAGGTTGATCTGCGAGAGTAGACTGAATGTCTTCCGGTTTTGGTTCTTCTAGCATGTCCACTTTGCTAGTCATTCGCCGTGGTGAATGTATGACCACCCACCAATCAGGATTTTTCAGGTCCCTCGAATAGAACACTTGTTGGGCTTCTTTTGCGCAAATGACTGGCTCATCTAAAATATTGTTGGAACTCTTGAGGCGATTAAAATTTACCACCACCAAGTTAGAGTTTGGGCATAGCTTATATCCATTGGCCTTATCCTCCACTCTAACCCAATCACAATAGAACACCACTTCTTTGAAATTAGTGTAATTCACCTCAAGTATCTGTTTGATGACTCCATACCACATAGCAGATGCATCGATAGGATTTTTATCTTTCCTACTTGATGTAAATGTAGTAATTGCATTGATACAAACACCACAATCTTGCGTAAGAACAATCTCATCATGAGATTTTGTGGAAAACACATAACCATTGATGCGATACTTTCGAAAAGATTTACATGTGAACAAAGGCCCTCTAGCAAAGAACCATAAATCATGTTTAGTGTCACCGTTCTTCAACAACTACATAGAGAAGAAATCATATTTCAGCAAGTGAAAATAACAAGTATCCCTTAATGTACTATTTTTTTTTACAAATACCTTAGTATATAACCAGACAATAAAATCTGTTTGTGTCTCTACTTCTGTCTTTGCTATCCCTTTTCCTTTGCTAGATTGCAAAGACTCGCGATACTCACTACAAGTTATTCAAATAATTTAGTATATATGTGTGAATTAATTAATGAGAAAGCAAGCACACGTGCGAAGAACAAACACCTGTAGTGATCGTCAAGTCCATCGACTTCCAAACGGAAAAGTAGCCATCTACGAATTTGAACAAATTGGACATCCGACAAAACAACATCTTTACCTTCAAGCACAGGTCCCTCGTCATCATCATTTCCATCTAGAAACACTTGACCTGTGGTTTTGTGTTGTGAATTTGGAATGTACTCCATTGCATACCTAACAGTCTCTCTGACAAGGTATGACTCTGCAATCGATCCTTCAACATATCGTTTGTTACTGGGTATATCTTTGCACTCCTTCATTGACCTAATTAATTACTAAACTCATGAATGAAAACATTTATTAATTTAAAAGCAAGGATAACAAAAAACTGGATTGGAAAAAGTAATTAATTTACCGCTCAAACGGATACATCCAGAGAAAGGGGGCTGGTCCACACATCAATGCCTCATCAGCTAGATGCACAACAAGGTGAACGCTAATGTCAAAGAATGATACTGAAAAGTATTTGTTTTCCAGCACGCACAATGCCTCTACAACCATGTACATGGCATCTTAGATTTCTCTTCGACTTACAACTTTCGAACACAGAAGGTTAAAAAACAGGCTTATCTGATGTAGAGCTCTCCGCAATTCAAGATGAGTTGGAAAAGCATGGTGAAGTAGCACGGGCAAAAGATATTGCATATTCACATGATAGTCGTTTGACTTCATTACAAGCAAACCGGGTGGATCAAGACTGATAATGTTACTCAGATTAGATGAAAAACCTGATGGGAGCCTCAAATTTTTCAAAGTTTTAAGGAAATCCATCTTCTCTGCTTTAGTTAGGCAGAACGATGCTATAGGCTTAACTTGTTTCCCACTTGCAGCATCAGTTTGCATCCATTGATCCCGATGTATGCCAAGTTCCCTCATATCCTCTCGTCCCTGGATAGTATCTTTTGATTTGTCCTTCTTACCAAGAATCGTGTCTAGTATGTGCTCTGCAACATTTTTTTCAGTGTGCATCACATCAATGACATGACGAACTTTGTGATGGACCCAGTAAGGAAGATCAAACAATATAGACTTTCTATACCATGCCGATGTAACTTCGTGGACTCTCTTCCGCTTCTGACCAGGTATGTACTTCACATTACTCAACATTTGCAAAAGTTCATCGCCAATTAATCGTTCTGGAGGAGTTCGAAGCTTTTCTTTCTTGCTACCCACTAGTCCCAAGTACTTGCCTTTCCTAAATGGGTGATTACCTTTAAGGAATATGCGGTAATCTAAGTACACATTCTTCCTACTAGACTTTAAATATATGGAAGGAGTATCGTCACCACAAATAGGACATGCTTTGTAACCATGTGTAACGCAGCCCGCCAAGTTTCCATATGCAGGAAAGCATAGCCCTCAAATTGAATTTTTCTTTTAAGTTCATGTCATAAACCGACACTCATATCCACAACTCTTTCAACTCATCGTACAATGGTTCAAGAAAAACATTGATGTCTCCTTTTGGCGCCTTTGGACCAGGTATAAGTAAAGACAACATCTGAAACTCTGATTTCATACACATGGAATGGGGGAGATTGTAAGGCACAGTGATAACAGGCCAACAGCTATAACTAGTAGACTGAATGCCACGCGGATTAAAACCATCAGTTGCAATTGCAAGTCTGACATTGCGCTGCTCATTAGAAAATTCTGGCCATTTTTCATTACAAATTTTCCATTGACCTGAATCAATTGGATGGCGCATATAAGTAGCAGAAGTCTCTGCTCGTGCATGCCATGTCATCTCATGCGCTATCCACGGTATAGTGTACAATCGCTTCAGTCTTGGAATTAATGGAAAATGCCTCAGTACCTTTTTAGGCTCCTTGGAATTCTTCCTCCCTTTCCCCCGTTAACTTTAAACCTGGGTGCCTTGCACTAGGGACATTCTGTCAAATCTTTGTTGGTCTTCCAATATAGAATACAGTTGTTCTCACACGCATGAATGCAAGTAGCCTTCATCCCTAAGTCTTTCAACATCGCCTTCATTACCGGATACTTCCCAGGAAGGGTGTTACCTTTGGGCAACCATCGCCTCAACAAGGTTAATAGTACTGTCATACCATTTCCAGACCAACCGAATTCCTTCTTCAAATTATGTAATTCTACAAGTGCTGATAGAGTTGTCCCAGGACCCTCACATGTAGGATACAATTTTTCAGTAGCTTTTCTCTTATAATCCCAATACCTCTTTCCCAAGTCCGGTTCAGGAACATAAGGTTCATCATCAATTCCCAAACTACCATCACCCCTCATCGCATCACCGTGCAAGTCATAAGTAGAGTCGACGAAATTTTCCATCCCAATCCCGACATCCCCAATGATTTCTTCCTCGGGGTTTTCCATCCCAATCCCGAAATCACTCGATGCTTTTTCCCGAATATTATTTGCAACGAATGGAGGATGAACGGCAATATTAAAAGGGGTCTCACCATGTAAATTCCATACACGGTAGTGCTTAACTATACCGGCTAAGATTAAATGATATCCCACTTCTTTATAAGTAAACCATGTTCTATTCCGACACTTCTTGCACGGGCAACGACACTTCTCCCCACCCAATTTCCACTCTGCAAATTTAAGAAACGCCTCAACTCCAAATGAATAAACTGTGTTGCCTCTATCGGGTTCACTCATCCATGATTTGTCTATTGGTTCCGACATTCTAACACCAATTCTTCCTCTCAGATTAATGATGTTAAGTAACCTGTTTACATATTTGGAGAATATAACCAGTTTACATATTCCTCTCAGAATACACCATATATAATCCAGATGCGTATCAAGCTTTAGATGATGCATTCTGAATACACATGATCAGTCCTAAACAATTAACATGAATCAAAACTTTGCCATTTTAAATTTAACATGTACAACGTACCAATTAACTTTTCATTATTCCACAAAAATGATTTTCAGAAATGCAACTAGATATATATAATACGATTATAGGTGGTCTTACAAAAACAGATGGATAATATTAAGAAATTGATGAAATTATGTACATATAATGTAGTAGTATTTGGTATACTGAATTATAGAAGGCATAATTTGGTGAGGGGTAGCACCATATATAGCATCTTAATCCTAACTATAAGTAAAACGAAAGATGGGGGATGCATACATATTAGGGGAGGGGAGAGAATTAGAGGCAATACACTCAATTAAGGATATAAAATCGACATAGAACTCAATTAGGGATGGGGGATGCATACATATTGGCGGAGGGGAGAGAATCAAAGTAATAAAACTGAAAAAGTAGCATTCGCGTACAGACTCTGTGTTCGTAGTAACAGTATTACAACAACATAAAAGGATAAATAATATCCAAGAGCTGTGCAGTTACACTCTAGTTACACTTATAATCAATTAGTTTGTTTCACAGGTCCAAGTGGAATGCAATTACACTTACTAATTAGCCAGTTTGGTGTTGTGAAGGCTTATGATGGAATGGGTGATCCTGCAAATCACGTCAGAACTTTCTCGAATGCACTACTGTTACAGCCTACAAGTGATGCTCTAAAGTGTAGGGCGTTTCCTCAAACCCTATTGGGCATGGCTCAAAGATGGTATAGCCGGTTGCCTGCAAATTCAATTTGCTCTTTTAAGGAGTTGAGTGCCGCTTTTGTCAGCCAATTCATTACCGGAAGAGTTCATGAGAAAAGCTCTGCATCTCTTATGTATGTGGTACAAGGAAAGAATGAAAATATGAGAGACTACCTTAAGAGATTCACTAAGGAGACTCTAAATATCACCGACTTAGAGAATAAGGTGGCCATGGTGGCCCTGGAGCACGGAACCATTAACCTCTTCTTTAAGAGGCCATTGGCGAAACATCCCCCCTAAAAACGTGGCTGAGCTCCAACGAAGGGCTGATAAGTATATTAAAGCTGAGGATAGCATGAAGAAAGAGGCCACCATAGGTGGATTCAACGGGAACTCCAAGAAGTGAAATCAAGACCAGGAGTATGATGCTAGGGACAAGTATCCTCGAACTAGTGAGGACTCTGACTCTGCCCCTAGGAAGAACCAAGGACCAAGGTTCATTGAGTATGCAAGGTTGAACACTCCCAGGAGTCGAATATTGTTGGACATTGATAAGGATAGGTATTTCCGATGGCCGAAGCCACTCAGGGGTGATCCCGTAAAAAGAGATAAAAATCAATATTGCAGATTCCACAAGGATGTGGGGCATGACACTGATGATTGCAAGCAACTCAAAGATGAGATCGAGTTCTTGATCCGTAGAGGGAAGTTAAGCCACTTCACTGAGGGTGAAGATCGTGGTAATCAGAAAAGAAAATATGATAGGAGCAACGATGATCGAGATCGCACCCCACAGCCCCGAGGACCTGTGATCAACATGATCTCAGGAGGCCCAACCACAACCTGGATATCAAAGAGTTCTTGAAAGGCTTATGCCAGAGAAGTAATGCACATTGTTGGAGAAACACCAAAATGTGCAAAAACTGAGGTAACAATCAGATTTGATGATTCAGACCTTGAAGGGGTTAAGTTCCCCCATGATGACCCGCTGGTCATACTTCCGTGATTCGAAATTCAGAGGTGAACCGAGTCTTGATAGATAATGGAGCCTCTATGGATATCTTGTTTCATGACACATTTGTGATGATGGGGTATAACAACTCTCAGTTGACCCCCTCTAATACGCCTATATATGGGTTTAATGGATTAGAATCTAAAACTGTGGGAACTATTCAGTTGCCCATCACCATCGGACAGAAGCCAAAAGAGGCCACTCAGATGCTGAACTTTTTGGTTATCAAAGCATCTTCCACCTACAATGCCATCCTCGGGAGGACTGGACTCCATGCTTTTAAGGTTGTGGCCTCAACCTATCACATGAAGATCAATGGAGCATCGGTGGACATTTTGTTCCATGATGCCTTATTGAAGATGGGATATACTGAGTCTCAGTTGACACCATCAAACATGCCCATATATGGGTTCAACGGTGTGGAGTCGAAAGTTGAGGGGACAATTCAGCTACCCATGACTATAGGGCAGGAGCCACGTGAAGCTACTCAGATGTTAAATTTCTTGGTTATCAAAGCCACGTCCACATACATGCTATCCTAGGTAGGATGGGACTTCATGCTTTTAAGGCGGTTGCCTCTACCTATCATTTAAAGATTAAGTTCCCAACCAGAAATGGAGTATAAGAAGAAAAAGGAGATCAAAAGATGGCAAGGAGTTGTTATGTGGCCGCACTGAGGCCGGATGGAACTGGGGGATAGGTCCTCCCGATCGAGGATATGGATGTTCGAGAGAATGAAGAGTGGAGAGGAAAACCAGCAGAGGACTTGGTTCCCATACCTTTGGAGTTGGGAGATTCTGAGAAGGTTACTCATATCGGGGCATCTTTGAAAGACCCCTTGAAAACCAGGTTGATTGCCTTCTCGCAAGATAATACTGATGTCTTTGCGTGGACAGCAGCTGATATGCCAGGGATAGATCCTAAAATGATAACACACAGCTTGAATGTGGATCCAAACCGAAAGACGGTGAAATAAAAGAAGAGAAATTTTGCACCTGAGAGGCAAGAAGCCATAAAACAGGAAGTTGACAAACTCCTATTGGCAGGGTTCATTGAGGAAATCCAGTTCCTGGAATGGTTGGCCATTCCTGTAATGGTCAAGAAGGCT
The DNA here is from genome assembly GCA_036435485.1 of Saposhnikovia divaricata. Lineage (NCBI taxonomy): Eukaryota > Viridiplantae > Streptophyta > Magnoliopsida > Apiales > Apiaceae > Saposhnikovia > Saposhnikovia divaricata. The sequence continues at coordinate 69,187,791 of CM071598.1, forward strand.
AATGGAAAGTGGAGGATGTGTATAGACTTCACTAATCTGAATGACGCATGCCCAAAGGACTATTTTCCCTTGCCAAGGATTGATACGTTGATAGATGCCAGGGCTGGGCACGAGATGTTAAGCTTCATGGATGGCTTTAGTGGCTATAACCAAATCAAGATGCATAAGGATGATATCCCTAAGGTATCGTTCATCACCGACTTCGGTGTGTATTGTTACCTAGTCATGGCTTTTGGACTGAAAAATGCAGGAGCTACCTATCAGAGGTTGGTAAACAAAGTTTTCGCTCATCTCATTGGAAAGACTATGGAGGTTTATGTGGATGATATGCTGGTGAAAAGCCTACACAAGGCAGATCACATTGAGCACCTACGCGAGGCATTTGAAGTGCTGAGGCACCATAAGATGATGTTGAATCTGGCCAAGTGTGCTTTTGGTGTTGGATCAGGAAAGTTTTTGGGTCTCATGGTCTCGAAACGGGGAATTGAGGCCAACCCCGACAAAATCAAAGTTAGTTTGGACATGGAACCACCACGTTCTATAAGGGATGTACAGAAGTTATGGAGGATAGCTGCGTTAGGGAGGTTCGTCTCCAAATCCAGGGACAAGTGTTTGCCGGTCTTTAAAACCTTGAAGAAGGTAAAAAAACTTTGAGTGGACAGAGGAAAGCCAAGAGGCCTTTGAGCAGGTGAAGAAGTATATGTCTGAGGCCCCGCTGTTGTCCAAGCCAAGTACCGGAGAAATCCTCTATCTTTACTTGGCAATTCAGGTCAAGCTGTGAGTGCGGTGCTGGTAAAGGAGGAAAACAAGGTTCAGAAACCCGTATACTATGTGAACAAAGTTTTACACGGAGCAGAGTTGAACTACTCCACTGTTGAGAAGTTTGCCTTAGCATTGGTAACTGCCTCTAGGAAACTACGGCCCTATTTTCAGGCACATAAGATTGAGGTCCTTACAGGACAACCATTGAGGAATATTTTGCATAGCCCTAAAGCCAGTGGTAGGTTCATCAAGTGGGTAACTGAGTTGGGAGAATTCTATATTAAGTACAAGCCAAGGACGACCATCAAAGCTCAAGCACTTGCTGACTTCGTGGTTGAATGAACCATTGACAACCAAGAAGTCGGGGGGCAGGAGATACCTCAGGAAGGCAATAAGGAAGACAAGGAACCTATGATCGAAGAGAAGGAATTCTGGATGCTCTATTTTGATGGGGCATCAAAAACAAAAACAAGTGGTGCAGGTCTTATCCTACAAAGTCCTGATGGATTCACGATTGAATACGCCTTGAAGTTGGACTTTCCAACAACCAATAATGAAGCAGAGTATGAAGCTTTGATAGCTGGGTTTGGTTTGGCAGGAGTACTGAGGGTCAAGAATCTCAAAGTTTGTGGAGATTCGAGGCTAGTTATGGCCCAAGTCAATGGGGAGTTTGAGGCAAAGGATGAAATCATGGCCAAGTACTTAAGGCTTGTGAAGGCAATAATGACTCAATTTGATGAGTGCTACATTGAGCACATTCTGAGGGAGGAAAACACCAAGGCTGATGCCTTATCCAAGTTTGCCTTCTCTGAGATAGAGAATTACTCTGGAAGTGTCTACTTCCAAGTTCTGAGAAACCCTACCATCGATTCAAAGTTAGTCGCACCTATCGGGGTGAGGGAATGTTGGATAGATCCCATAAAAGCATACCTCGAGACTGGTTGGCTCCCGACTAATGCCATGAAGGCACGAAAATTATCTGTGAGAGCGTTGAGGTATGCTCTGATTGAAGGGATACTCTACAAGAAGCCTTTTGTGATTCCGTATCTAAAGTGTTTGAGGCCCGAAGAGGCCAAATCAGCTATTGAGGAGGTCCATGAGGAAATTTGTGGACAACACTTGGGGAGCAGGGCCCTAGCTCACAAGATAGTCAGACTCGGATTCTATTGACCTGAGATGATGGCCGATGCCAAGGAGTATGTGAAAAAGTGTGATCAGTGCCAGAAACACGCACCAGTGGTTAGGCAACCACTAGAGATGTTGACATCCGTTAGCTCTCCCATTCCTTTTGCTATGTGGGGGATAGATATACTTGGGCCCTTTCCTTTTGCCACTGCTCAAAGAAAGTTCCTGGTTGTAGCTATTGATTACTTCATGAAGTGGATTGAGGCTAAACCTTTGGCTAAAATCACAACCAAACAAGTTATGCAATTCTTCTGGGAGAACGTCATGTGTAGGTATGGGATACTGCGGATCCTGGTTACGGACAATGGGCTACAATTCAACAACAAAGAGTTTAGGGATTATTGTGATGAGAATGGGATTGAGCTTTGGTTTACCTCGGTTGCCCACCCTCAAGCCAATGGGCAAGCTTGTAACGCCCCCAAATCCGGGGTCAGTAGATTTGGGCGTCACGCTAACAAACTCAATAATTCTAACGAAAATTGGCCATGATGTATCCGTAAATACAACATAAACCTGCTGGATACTAAACTAAAAATCTGAAAATCAAAATAAAACTGAAATAAAAATTAAAACTCAATCAAAAGCTCTTTGACCCCAACTCCCAACTCAGGATCTTAGGTTACAGTTCTAGAAACAAGAAAAACCCATAATCAACTTAAATACAACTCTATATAAAAAAAAACTTTATACAGACTTAAATCACTGGTATAACTTCGAATAGAAGTATACCAGGCCAACTAATCAAATACATACTATAACTACTAAAACTATACATACATACAACAATCTTACTATAACACAAATACCCCGAATCCACGTCAGCATTCTTCACATCGTCTTGCTTTCTCTTTCTGAACTGCGCAGGTACTTCTCGCCAATACTTAGTTTACTGAAATATTAGATTTAAAAACAGCAAGAGTGAGCGAATGAAATGCTCAGCAAGTTATATAATAATAGCACTGGATAATTAAATGCAATAACTGCAATTCAAGAAGGATTAACTTAAAAAGGAAAATGAACAATAGATATGAGCGAATGAATGCTCACCAATCTATAATCAATACTATACTTGAAATCTGGATTCTTAACTTTAACAGAAGTAATATTATTTAAAACATTTATAACTCGGAGTCAGAATTTCATAACTGCAAAGGTTCGAAAAACTAGATTCAATACTTTTAATACTTGCAAAATACTTTAACTATCGCTTTAACAAAATCTCCAAGAAATTCTCATTTACTCAAATTTCATTCATGTCACTAAGCGTTCGCACACCTAGCTGCCTAACCGGCCTGACAATCATGAGTTTGAATAAATAAGAAGATCTCAAATCATTCTCGGTTCTCACTATCACTGCACAACACATGCCACAGTGACCGTAATAACCGTGAATTAGTTTTCACCAAGCAAAATATAAACCTACTCTTACAAAATACCACTACCTATTTTCTGCACTCATACTCTTTCTCATAACATAAACACCACCCTTTAATATTCTAACATAACACTCTTCTATTTACTACTAACCATCTCTGCCCCAGATAAAACTTTGAGAGAAAGAATATCAAGAATTTTCCAATCATTCTTACTCCACTTTCACGTACAATGTTACTTGCGAAGGGAATAACTGAAAAACTTCTATCTATCCTTAATCTCATTATTTTACTGAGGTTTCAACTTTTATCATATAGACAACAATTTAATCTGAAATACACAATTCCTAAACCGATAATCATTTACAGTAAAACATGTATATCTTATCAAAACATTCCTCTCATTAAAACTATTCCATCAATAAAACATCAAAACATTCATCTCTTTAAAACCATTCCACAAATAAAACATACTTTCCGTAAAACTTTTTGAAACATTTAAATTGATTTTATTATTCTTCTGATTACGGACAATACGGGTGATCAGCCACGTAAAGTCTTCCTTTCTTTGAAATTAGGTTCTCAATTAGGCAACACATTGGCCTTTAATGCTGGACTAGGACCACCCTAGCCTCTTACGCTAAACAAAGGTGCTGGACTAGGACCACCCTAGCCTCTTATGCTTAACAAAAGTGCTGGACTAGGACCACCCTAGCCTCTTACGCTTATCCAACTTATAAACCATCTTATAAATACTTTAAAACGTTTCACTTTTCAGTCCTTTATACTCACTGGCAAAAGACCAGCCCAGTATAAGGAAATTTTAAAAACATCTTTAATTAATAACCATTTTAGGAAGCAATACTAAAAGATTTAGAAACATAAAAGCATTCGATATACGGAACAAAATACATCCTTATCAGTAATTTGGAGGAGAGGATACTAACAATAAAGATTTGAAGGGAAATACTTATATTGAATAGAAACATGTTTATCTCGCTTGAACGATAAGCAAGGGTTAGTACACTTGCCTCGTTCCACGCGTCGATTCGCTACTTAACCTCGGTCCTTATTCGATCACGCATGCATCCTTTTTTCAATAATCCGTCAACATGTACACTGGCTCTATATCGAATCCCTAATCATACTTGAAATAATAGTAAAGTACTATTTAGTACATAAACAATCCAATCGATAACTAATTACTTATAACTCGCAAAGCAATACATACATAAATATATATATCCACACCTCATTAATCATCACATATATACTTAAACACTCATACACATACATGCCTTTAAATCTTTAAATCAAATAATTTAATTAACTTTAAGTACATGGAATTTTTAGAAAATTTCGGCATGAAGTATTCGTTTATCGGACTATGGGCACAGCCCCTCAAACACAATTTAACCCTGTTTTACAAAAATAAAATAAAGCTGCCTCAACTTGCAGCAACATAAAAAGTAAACAAGTAAAGAAAAGTACCCGCCCAGACATGCGGCACCTAGCACATAATAATTAACACTACTACTTACGCTACACCAATGATCGTATTTCTCACGCATTTTAATGATACACGTGACAACCAATCATTGATTGTTCGTAAGCCCTAGGGAACAACCCCTAGCACTAACTATTACTTACGCTATATCGATGATCATACCACATAAGTATATGAATTATACCCGTGATAGTTAATCATGGATATTCGTAAGCCCTAGGGATCGGTCGAAAAGAATTACACAAGTCCTTTAAATATTGACACTTAAAAACTTGTGATCTTCTCGTAACCCCTAGCACAATTCTAATTATTATAAAATTCTAACATTTAACATGTATCACGTAATCCCATACTTACCAACACCAAGTAATTGACGATTATACATTCAACAAATACTAAGACTTGATTTATACCATTTAGGATTTAGCACATAAACATTCATCACTTAGTAAATATACTTTTCGAATTAAATACGAAAATTCCAATAATAATCATAATTTACCACATTGATCTAATTACGACAATTACCATATTAACTCACGAATTAAATTTAATTTAATCATAACAATAATCTCACTATTTAAATCCAATTACAATTACAACAATACTAATTAAATCACAACAACATATTCGCAATTCACCTCTAAATTAATTACATCAATTAAACCATATATCGAAATTTACACTAATTAAATTACCACAATTAAACAATATATAGCAATTTACATCTAATCTCAACAATTATATCACAATCCAATCAAAATGTACATATAACTTCTTTTATCCTTGAAAATCAAGTTAATATCCATAATAATTAAACTCCAATATTCATCAAAATCCCCACAATTATAATCAAATTCATAATTAATTAACAATGATAACTTCCCGGTTTAAACTACGAAAATTAAATCGATTATATCACAATTAACTCTAATTTAATTTTAACAATTCGCATAATTCGAAACTAATTAACTACGAAAATTAAATAGGTAACACGAGATTATACCATTCTGATTCCGGTTCGATTCGACCCACCACGAAACATTTCCACCTCTCTCTCTCTCTCTCTCTCTCTCTCTCTCTCTCTCTCTCTCTCTCGCCCACGCTGCCCAGTCACCACCAGTGTCCTCTTCCTTCCCCGTCGCTGTTACTGCGGCCTACCCGCAACCACCGGCGCCGGCGACTCCTCCGGCCGTCGCCGCCTCCTGCTGCGCTCGCGCCACACACACACCCCACCGACCAGCCTATACACGCGCGTATGTATAAATACATACACACCATCACCCTCACAATTATACCCCCAAATCAATTTCTCTCTTCCTCCTTAGCTTCTCTCATTTTTTTCCCGATTGATATCCCCCCCCCAATCTCTTCTTCTCTTTTCTTCCTTATTCTTTCTTTCTCTTCCCCGATTTCTCTCGAACCTTCTGCGTGTGTGTGTATCTCCCGTATATGCCTGCTGTGCTGGGTTATAAACATAATGGGCCTTGGGCCCAATAATAATATAAAGCACTACCTTTCTAATAAATGACTAAAAAAAAAAATTCATAATTAAATAAAACTTCCGGAAAATCACACTTTTCATTTTTTTAAAATAAAGAATATAAAATTACAAGCACGTATATATTTTCGAAATATTTTTCGGATCAAAAATGAATTAAATATGAATTTTCAAAGTTTTAATCCTTTAAATACAATAAAACTCTTAAAATCATTATAAAATACTAAAACACCCAAATTAATCCACCCAACACTTTTAAAAACTCAATAAATATATAAAGATAATTTTACAAAAGATTTCATGATTTTTAAGCCCTCCGATAATTAAATAAAGATTTTTGAAGATCAATAATACTAGATTTAAATACTTTTAAATCACTAAAAAAAAAATACAACTAAAAATACTGGGGCACACATAACACAATATATACTCATATAAACTCAATACTAAATATCGTTGAATTCCACAACGATATTCTCAAATCCAATTCCATCATTTAAATACTAATTAACATAATTAAAACAATAAAAATAATAATAATAATAATAAATCCTACAATAATCCGGGATCTTACATTCTACCCACCTTAAAAGGATTCCGACCTCGGAATCAGGTAAAGAAGGGTTACTGAGGTTTACTCTACCAACTCGGGTTGCATCCGCAACTCTACTAATCTGAACTCTGGATACTTATTTACTATACTGGGATCCCTACTGATCTCTCTATATAGAACTCTAATCGCAGTACTATACGCCACGCGCTAATGGCATTCTAAACTCCATTGGCATACATCCAAAAATAGTCGAGGCATTATAATTTATGATATTTGAAAAGAACGATTTCACATCGTAGCAAAGGTTTCTACAATTGTGGAATCAATGAGTTTTCAAACAAATATTCTTTGAAATGAGAGATTACTGAGTGATCAACATGATCAGATGAACCTTGTTGCGTGCCTTATTCAAGACATGACTAAAGGTAATTAACCTTCTTGTACTTCACAACACACAAGTGATGGCGTCCCATCAGACTGCTATCACACAGACAAACAGTCCTTGTGTCCCCTATAAATAGGGTTGTTCACCTCAGTTGGAGTAAAGAAACATAAAAAGATTCGAACATCGAATTAACAATCAATTGATGAGAAATTCTCAGACATACCCCTGGATTACAACTAAACGGATTCCATGGGTACTACTTCAGAAGAAAAGGATAATCAGGAAAGAAATGATTTGCAGAATACTAAGAAATAATGATTTATCAATAATAGAATCATTCACTGATGAAGAAAATTAGATACTCAAATATCACTTGACAGGGTTTTAGAAATAAAGGAAATAGGCATCAAAACAACCTCTGTCATAACTGGAATCCCAAATTCGGGGGAAAGACAATTGTCAAAATAACTCAACAAAGGAATATTTATCAAGAAGAAAGGTATTGCCAGGGTCTCCACGTACATCTTCTTTGTCGACTCCTTCGCTGACTCGTCATTCGATCTAGACTCTGAAGGTTCCACTACCTACAGGTTCAAGGGTTTCTACCCAACTCCGCTCAACTATCTGCCACCACTCACATCTTAACTCACTAACTGGTACTATATCCAATAGTCCAACACGAGTCCTATATGAACTCTGACGTTCCTTACTTAACTATACATACTCCTACACACTCTAGTTTCTAGTTTACTATAACCTAGGCTCTGATACCAACCTGTAACTCCCCCAAATCCGGGGTCAGTAGATTTGGGCGTCACGCTAACAAACTCAATAATTCTAACGAAAATTGGCCATGATGTATCCGTAAATACAACATAAACCTGCTGGATACTAAACTAAAAATCTGAAAATCAAAATAAAACTGAAATAAAAATTAAAACTCAATCAAAAGCTCTTTGACCCCAACTCCCAACTCAGGATCTTAGGTTACAGTTCTAGAAACAAGAAAAACCCATAATCAACTTAAATACAACTCTATATAAAAAAAAACTTTATACAGACTTAAATCACTAGTATAACTTCGAATAGAAGTATACCAGGCCAACTAATCAAATACATACTATAACTACTAAAACTATACATACATACAACAATCTTACTATAACACAAATACCCCGAATCCACGTCAGCATTCTTCACATCGTCTTGCTTTCTCTTTCTGAACTGCGCAGGTACTTCTCGCCAATACTTAGTTTACTGAAATATTAGATTTAAAAACAGCAAGAGTGAGCGAATGAAATGCTCAGCAAGTTATATAATAATAGCACTGGATAATTAAATGCAATAACTGCAATTCAAGAAGGATTAACTTAAAAAGGAAAATGAACAATAGATATGAGCGAATGAATGCTCACCAATCTATAATCAATACTATACTTGAAATCTGGATTCTTAACTTTAACAGAAGTAATATTATTTAAAACATTTATAACTCGGAGTCAGAATTTCATAACTGCAAAGGTTCGAAAAACTAGATTCAATACTTTTAATACTTGCAAAATACTTTAACTATCGCTTTAACAAAATCTCCAAGAAATTCTCATTTACTCAAATTTCATTCATGTCACTAAGCGTTCGCACACCTAGCTGCCTAACCGGCCTGACAATCATGAGTTTGAATAAATAAGAAGATCTCAAATCATTCTCGGTTCTCACTATCACTGCACAACACATGCCACAGTGACCGTAATAACCGTGAATTAGTTTTCACCAAGCAAAATATAAACCTACTCTTACAAAATACCACTACCTATTTTCTGCACTCATACTCTTTCTCATAACATAAACACCGCCCTTTAATATTCTAACATAACACTCTTCTATTTACTACTAACCATCTCTGCCCCAGATAAAACTTTTAGAGAAAGAATATCAAGAATTTTCCAATCATTCTTACTCCACTTTCACGTACAATGTTACTTGCGAAGGGAATAACTGACAAACTTCTATCTATCCTTAATCTCATTATTTTACTGAGGTTTCAACTTTTATCATATAGACAACAATTTAATCTGAAATACACAATTCCTAAACCGATAATCATTTACAGTAAAACATGTATATCTTATCAAAACATTCCTCTCATTAAAACTATTCCATCAATAAAACATCAAAACATTCATCTCTTTAAAACCATTCCACAAATAAAACATACTTTCCGTAAAACTTTTTGAAACATTTAAATTGATTTTATTATTCTTCTGATTACGGACAATACGGGTGATCAGCCACGTAAAGTCTTCCTTTCTTTGAAATTAGGTTCTCAATTAGGCAACACATTGGCCTTTAATGCTGGACTAGGACCACCCTAGCCTCTTACGCTAAACAAAGGTGCTGGACTAGGACTACCCTAGCCTCTTATGCTTAACAAAAGTGCTGGACTAGGACCACCCTAGCCTCTTACGCTTATCCAACTTATAAACCATCTTATAAATACTTTAAAACGTTTCACTTTTCAGTCCTTTATACTCACTGGCAAAAGACCAGCCCAGTATAAGGAAATTTTAAAAACATCTTTAATTAATAACCATTTTAGGAAGCAATACTAAAAGATTTAGAAACATAGAAGCATTCGATATACGGAACAAAATACATCCTTATCAGTAATTTGGAGGAGAGGATACTAACAATAAAGATTTGAAGGGAAATACTTATATTGAATAGAAACATGTTTATCTCGCTTGAACGATAAGCAAGGGTTAGTACACTTGCCTCGTTCCACGCGTCGATTCGCTACTTAACCTCGGTCCTTATTCGATCACGCATGCATCCTTTTTTCAATAATCCGTCAACATGTACACTGGCTCTATATCGAATCCCTAATCATACTTGAAATAATAGTAAAGTACTATTTAGTACATAAACAATCCAATCGATAACTAATTACTTATAACTCGCAAAGCAATACATACATAAATATATATATATCCACACCTCATTAATCATCACATATATACTTAAACACTCATACACATACATGCCTTTAAATCTTTAAATCAAATAATTTAATTAACTTTAAGTACAGGGAATTTTTAGAAAATTTCGGCATGAAGTATTCGTTTATCGGACTATGGGCACAGCCCCTCAAACACAATTTAACCCTGTTTTACAAAAATAAAATAAAGTTGCCTCAACTTGCAGCAACATAAAAAGTAAACAAGTAAAGAAAAGTACCCGCCCAGACATGCGTCACCTAGCACATAATAATTAACACTACTACTTACGCTACACCAATGATCGTATTTCTCACGCATTTTAATGATACACGTGACAACCAATCATTGATTGTTCGTAAGCCCTAGGGAACAACCCCTAGCACTAACTATTACTTACGCTATATCGATGATCATACCACATAAGTATATGAATTATACCCGTGATAGTTAATCATGGATATTCGTAAGCCCTAGGGATCGGTCGAAAAGAATTACACAAGTCCTTTAAATATTGACACTTAAAAACTTGTGATCTTCTCGTAACCCCTAGCACAATTCTAATTATTATAAAATTCTAACATTTAACATGTATCACGTAATCCCATACTTACCAACACCAAGTAATTGACGATTATACATTCAACAAATACTAAGACTTGATTTATACCATTTAGGATTTAGCACATAAACATTCATCACTTAGTAAATATACTTTTCGAATTAAATACGAAAATTCCAATAATAATCATAATTTACCACATTGATCTAATTACGACAATTACCATATTAACTCACGAATTAAATTTAATTTAATCATAACAATAATCTCACTATTTAAATCCAATTACAATTACAACAATACTAATTAAATCACAACAACATATTCGCAATTCACCTCTAAATTAATTACATCAATTAAACCATATATCGAAATTTACACTAATTAAATTACCACAATTAAACAATATATAGCAATTTACATCTAATCTCAACAATTATATCACAATCCAATCAAAATGTACATATAACTTCTTTTATCCTTGAAAATCAAGTTAATATCCATAATAATTAAACTCCAATATTCATCAAAATCCCCACAATTATAATCAAATTCATAATTAATTAACAATGATAACTTCCCGGTTTAAACTACGAAAATTAAATCGATTATATCACAATTAACTCTAATTTAATTTTAACAATTCGCATAATTCGAAACTAATTAACTACGAAAATTAAATAGGTAACACGAGATTATACCATTCTGATTCCGGTTCGATTCGACCCACCACGAAACATTTCCACCTCTCTCTCTCTCTCTCTCTCTCTCTCTCTCTCTCTCTCTCTCTCTCTCTCTCTCTCGCCCACGCTGCCCAGTCACCACCAGTGTCCTCTTCCTTCCCCGTCGCTGTTACTGCGGCCTACCCGCAACCACCGGCGCCGGCGACTCCTCCGGCCGTCGCCGCCTCCTGCTGCGCTCGCGCCACACACACACCCCACCGACCAGCCTATACACGCGCGTATGTATAAATACATACACACCATCACCCTCACAATTATACCCCCAAATCAATTTCTCTCTTCCTCCTTAGCTTCTCTCATTTTTTTCCCGATTGATATCCCCCCCCCAATCTCTTCTTCTCTTTTCTTCCTTATTCTTTCTTTCTCTTCCCCGATTTCTCTCGAACCTTCTGCGTGTGTGTGTATCTCCCGTATATGCCTGCTGTGCTGGGTTATAAACATAATGGGCCTTGGGCCCAATAATAATATAAAGCACTACCTTTCTAATAAATGACTAAAAAAAAAATTCATAATTAAATAAAACTTCCGGAAAATCACACTTTTCATTTTTTTAAAATAAAGAATATAAAATTACAAGCACGTATATATTTTCGAAATATTTTTCGGATCAAAAATGAATTAAATATGAATTTTCAAAGTTTTAATCCTTTAAATACAATAAAACTCTTAAAATCATTATAAAATACTAAAACACCCAAATTAATCCACCCAACACTTTTAAAAACTCAATAAATATATAAAGATAATTTTACAAAAGATTTCATGATTTTTAAGCCCTCCGATAATTAAATAAAGATTTTTGAAGATCAATAATACTAGATTTAAATACTTTTAAATCACTAAAAAAAAAATACAACTAAAAATACTGGGGCACACATAACACAATATATACTCATATAAACTCAATACTAAATATCGTTGAATTCCACAACGATATTCTCAAATCCAATTCCATCATTTAAATACTAATTAACATAATTAAAACAATAAAAATAATAATAATAATAATAAATCCTACAATAATCCGGGATCTTACAAAGCTGAGGTTGCCAATCGAATCATCCTCGATGGACTTAAGAAAAGGGTGGAATGCTCCAGAAACACTTGGGTGGATGAGTTACTACCCATACTCTGGGAATACCGAACCACATGCAAGGTGACTACTGGAGCAACTCCATTCATGTTAGATTACAGGGCTGAAGCTGTGGTACCCGTGGAAATTATGCATGCATCTCCACGAGTGGAAGCCTTCGAACCAGACACCAACGAGGATGGAATGAGACTAGCCCTCGACTTGATCGATGAGGTAAGGGATGAAGCCCATGCTAGGAATATTGAGCATCATAAGAAAACTTCCTTCTACTACAACCTAAGGGTGAAGGAAAGGTTCTTCCGTCAGGGGGACTGAGTACTCAGAAAGATTGAAGCATCTGGAGTTGGACAAAAGGGGAAGCTGACACCAAATTGGGAAGGCCCATATCGGGTCAAAAGCACGCTGGGACGAGGATCATACAAGTTGGAGACTTTGGAAGGAAAGGAGGTGCCTCGCACTTGGCATGCATCGAATCTCAAGGCCTATTATTTTTTATTATTCTATGTAGGATGTAGCTCATATCTATTAGGGAAGTAGAAATAAGGTCGACGAAACCATTTTGGAGTTTTTAAACTCTGATTAGGTAGTAGAGTATTATATAAGGGCTAGACCCATTTCAAGTTTTAATGCAATTTGGTTTTCTCCTCTCTTGCTTACTATTCTATGTCTGTTATGTGTCAAAGCATATTTAAAATTGCTAGCTAAAGTAAGCCAAAATACAAAAGACAAAACAAGTAAAAGGAAATACCAGAAGATTCATAAAACGAATAAACAAACCCGGAGGCTATAAGTTACGGTTTACAAGTCAAGAAAGCAAAATATCGAAAGACATGCCACGCAGGGCCAGAATAAATAAGCTCAAAGAGACTCAGTGACAGTCTTGCCAGTACTCTTGGCAGGAGAATCTCTATTAGTACTGGTAGTAGTAGTCGAATCCTCGGCATCAGCCTGAAGTGGGGAGTGCTCAGGATCCAAGATCCTATTAGTAGCATCATCTCCCTCCTCATCCTCCTCCTCCTCGTCCTCCTCCATAGGAGTAATCCTCTGGGACTCTAACAGCTTGGCCAGCTCTAAAGGAGCCTCAGGGCAGAGAAAGTCTCCAATCTGGAACAACCCCGAATGCCTCTCTGAAACAGCATCTAAAGCCCCCTTCCAGCCACTAAAATAGTTAGCCGGATAGGTGAGGTCATCGTGCTTACCCATCAGCTTCTGAAAATCTTCAGAGTCCATATACTCATCAATGATGTCCTCCCTACCCTGTCGGAGCTCAGCAATGCTGCCATAGGCTTTCTCTAGCTCCTCTTCCTTCGACTTTAATTTCTCTTGCATATCCTCGATAGTTACCTTAGCCTGGTCGAGGTCCTTCTTATGAGTTCCAGCCTGTGCCCGCCAAGATTTGGCGTGATGCATGGCAGCCTGGAAATAGGTGTTACCCTGAAAGAGCATAATTTAAATGTTAACCAACAGGAAGAAAAGATTTAAACCAAAGAAAAGAAAAAAATGTCACGATAATCAGTAGCTCAACCGCCTCTAAATCGCGGAAAACAACAATGTCACGATAATCAGCAGGGGTGATTGAGTGGTTGGACTAATCCTTCGAATGCTTGGTATTCCCCACAACTGAGTCCTGTTTCCTAATGCCCCAAGCAGGCCGAAACACAGAAGTCTTGGCTGCTGAGACCTCCCCACCTCCTTCTTCCACATCAACAGCCCCATGGGGTCTCAAAAAGGCTGGCTCTGTTGGTTGAACCCTAGGATCTTTTACAGCCCGTTTCCTCTTCATACGAGAGGTTTCCCCTACCAAATGCTCATGAAGCTCGTTTATGGCCTTAGCAGCTAAAAAATCAAGGCAAAGTCAACAAGTGTACAAACACAGTTAAACAAATAAATAAAAGCTAAATTGGTGAAGTTTTACCCTTATCTGAGACAGAAGAAAGACCCACGGACTTGAGGGAAAATTCCTCTAGAAGGGTAAAGAAGTGAGTTTCCCCTTTGTCTGCAATAAGGGTGTTGAAAGCAGCTCTTTCTGTGTCATCCGGCTCAATGTCATCTGGGTTCCCATCAACAACCTTCCCGAAAGAACTAAGGAAGAGGGTGCCCTAATCACCCCCTTCCCACGTGAGATACATGAACTCCTCTTTCCACTTAGGATTATTATCAGGGATTGAAGAGGGATCGTAGATATTTGGTGAACAGATAGTTGAAACTTGTTTTTTAAGTAAAGAACCATGAAACAAAGAATGGCTCTACAAGCACTGGGGATGAGTTGACAAGGATTTATTTAAACATCTTGATAAGTGGATGTTATATCCACTTGGAATGCTTCGTATCGGCTTGAATTGATGACTTGAACTCAAGTATGTGGTGTTTTTGATGTGTTTTTAGTGAATTTGTGTAGGAATAAGAGTCGGATATGGGATAATGTTTTCCATGCTTAAATGGTGGGTTTTGAGCTTAAAGAATAACAATACATCAAATTGCGAGAAAGTCGGAAGAAACGGAACGAAAATCGGAGTTAAAACGAAGAAAATAGAGCAAAATCAGCCAAAATCAGCTTCCGGCAAAAGCCATCAGCGCACTTAGCGTGCAAAGGGCGCAGTCAGTGCCATGAACAGTAACAGCAGCGCAGTCAGCGCCTTGTCAGCGCAGTCAGCGGGGAGAAATTCTGCCAGATTTTCGGATTTTTGTTTTGGCCATATCTTGAGTTCTACAAGTCCGTTTTGGACGATTCAACTGCCCACGCGAAGATAACGGAATTTTCTATCATTCTAAGGTGGTCCGGAGTCCAGAATTATTGAAGAGAATTTTCCTTCAAAACAGAATCAACAGAAATTACCAGAATTCAATTCTAAATAGGAAATTGCCATAATTCCTACTTCTAATAAGTATGGTAATTGCTCTGGGTGGCTAGAACATTCTAGAATCAGATCTACACATAAAATTTGCAATTCTATTCTCATTCAAGAACGGAAATTGCCGTACTCCTATTCCAACTCTAAAACGGCAATTTCTTGATGGAGAGGCAATTTGAGGATATAAATACACATCTTGGGGTACAGAAAAAAACACACACCATTACATATCAATTACTTAGGATTATTTGTATCTTTTTATACTTTGTTTTTATCATGGTTTCATCAGATCCCATGATGACGAGAGGTTCAATTATGAACTAATCGTTGTCATGGGATTCTAACGGATTTATCTATGTAGCTTAGTAGTTTGATTGCTTTAAAGATTTGTGTGTAGTGAATTTTTGATATCCTCGTATGGTTGTGATTCATGTGTTTAGATGCGTCATGAACATCTAATTTATTAATCTCTTGTGAAGCGAGAGTGGATCTTGAGATTTAGAACTTGCCATTCTAGCATAGGATAGGTTGATGTTTTAACATCATGATTTGTGGCGTAAATAGAGATATTATGCTGCCCTATGTGATCTTAATAGACAACTTGTTCTTCAACCGTTATGTTTTCAAATCTTATAGAGATATAGGGTCTAAACATAATCGGTGTCTATTCATCTTCTATCTCTTTTGTGGATGCATGTGTAGTTTGGTGTACGCATGCATCCACAAAAGAGATAGAAGATGAATAGACACCGATTATGTTTAGACCCTATATCTCTATAAGATTTGAAAACATAACGGTTGAAGAACAAGTTGTCTATTAAGATCACACAGGGCAGCATAATATCTCTATTTACGCCACAAATCATGATGTTAAAACATCAACCTATCCTATGCTAGAATGGCAAGTTCTAAATCTCAAGATCCACTCTCGCTTCACAAGAGATTAACAAATTAGATGTTCATGACGCATCTAAATACATGAATCACAACCATACGAGGATATCAAAAATTCACTACACACAAATCTTTAAAGCAATCAAACTACTAAGCTACATAGATAAATCCGTTAGAATCCCATGACAACGATTAGTTCATAATTGAACCTCTCGTCATCATGGGATCTGATGAAACCATGATAAAAACAAAGTATAAAAAGATACAAATAATCCTAAGTAATTGATATGTAATGGTGTGTGTTTTTTTCTGTACCCCAAGATGTGTATTTATAGCCTCAAATTGCCTTTCCATCAAGAAATTGCCGTTCTAGAGTTGGAATAGGAGTATGGCAATTTCCGTTCTTGAATGAGAACAGAATTGCAAATTCCATGTGTAGATCTGATTCTAGAATGTTCTAGCCGCCCAGAGCAATTACCATACTTATTAGAAGTAGAAATTCTGGCAATTTCCTGTTTAGAATTGAATTCTAGCAATTTTTGTTGATTCTGTTTTGAAGGAAAATTCTCTTCAATAATTCTGGACTCCGGACCACCTTAGAATGATAGAAAATTCCGTTATCTTCGCGTGGGTAGTTGAATCGTCCAAAACGGACTTGTAGAACTCAAGATATGGCCAAAACAAAAATCCGAAAATCTGGCAGAATTTCTCCGCGCTGACTGCGCTGACAAGGCGCTGACTGCGCTGCTGTTAGTGTTCATGGCGCTGACTGCGCCCTTTGCACGATGAGTGCGCTGATGGCTTTTGCCGGAAGCTAATTTTGGCTGATTTTGCTCTATTTTCTTCGTTTTAACTCCGATTTTCATTCCGTTTCTTCCGGCTTTCTCGCAATTTGATGTATTGTTATTCTTTAAGCTCAAAACCCACCATTTAAGCATGAAAAACATCATCCCACATCCGACTCTTATTCCTGCACAAATTCACTAAAAACACATCAAAAACACCACATACTTGAGTTCAAGTCATCAATTCAAGCCGATACGAAGCATTCCAAGTGGATATAACATCCACTTATCACATCTGCTAATAGTGTGGGAATGAAATTATGGAAAGGAAAACGAAGCCCAGCCATAATGGCATCCTTATAGATGCAAAGGGCATGGGGTTTCCAGTGACAGGAACGATCTCCTGTTTCAGCAGGGACTAATTTAAAAGGGGGAAGGACATGGAAGAGTTTGTTAAATTTTTTGATCTTATTAGCATCGAAAAACCGTGAGTGGTGATAATGCAGAAACGGAGGGATATTCATCCCCCCTTTGGTTAATCATATTGATCAAAGAAGTATATTTTGAACAGATATGAGGGAAAGAGGTACCTCGCGATGAAGAATTCATCTTGCTTAATCTCCTAGCTTCTCTGTCATCCGCCATTGAAATGCTTAGGAAGAAGGCTTCGAAAGAGGATCTTCAAGAAGAGCCCAGAAAACCACCTTGGTGGGAGAACGTTGACCGAAAACTTCTTGTCGAAAATCGCTTGAAGCTAGGAGCTCTCGAGAGAAATTTTAGTGAAGTGTTTGAGTGAAATGAGAAATGAGTTCACCTCACACTCTTTTATACTAGAAATAACCGGTCATTTAGCGGGTTAGAATTCTTTGTCAAACAGGTTATAGCCGGTTAAGGCCCCATGGCCCAAATCAAGGCCCAGAATTTAGAAACTTATAGAAGATGTAAGAAGGATCGAGAATTTCCTTGAACCAAAAAAAAAACAGGCATATTCAAATGAGAATAAAGAAAAAATGAAAACACCTGCGATATCAATCCAGGTCGTATGATGAGCTCGTATACTTCACGAACACTCCAATTACTGGACCTCACGAACACTCCAGTTACTGGACCTTACACGACCTCAATTCAGGTCGTGAATTGAGCTCGCAGACCTCACGAGCAGTTGTAATAATAGTCCTTACACGAACTCAATTCAGTTCGAGTAATGAGCTCGTAGATCTCGCGAACTAGCCAAGTATGAGGAGTTACATGAACACAATTCAGTTCGTGAATTGATCTTGTAAATTTCATGAGCTTGTCAATTCTGAAAGGATACACGACCTCAAACCACCTCGTGGGATGAGGTCGTGAACCACACGATCAGGCTGAAACAAGGTCCTTATACGACCTCAAACCACCTCGTGGGACTGAGGTTGAGAACAACACGAAGAGACCAGTTCATCAACCTTATACGACCTCAAACCATTTCGTAGGTCGAGATCGTAGGTCTCACGACCTGCTTGATATTATGTCCTTACACGACCTCAATCCACCTCGTGGTTTGAGGTCAAAATGTTTGCGACCTGCTCTGTTTGATGCATTTGCACGACCTCATTCCACATCAAGAAATGAGATCAGGATGCTCACGACCAGGCTGCTTTTAGGACCATGGACGACCTCAATCCACCTCGTGAAGTAAGGTCATAGGCAGCTCGATGAGCTCAGTTTGCTACACTTGCACGACCTCAATCCAGGTCGAGGATTGAGGTCGAAGAACTCACGACCAGGCTGTTCTGGTGACCTTGTACGACCTCGATCATGGTCGAAGAATGAGGTCGCAGGACTCACAACCTGGGCACCTCTTCACGACCTCGATCTAGGTTGAAGGTCTGTAGAAAATCTTGGAAATTGTTAAAAATGGTTGTATTTTGGAAATTGAAATTCAAAAATTCCAGAAAAGTTGAAAAGTGAAACTTTTATGCTTGAAGCACAATTTAGTTCTAAAAAATGCCCGTGGGTACTAGAAAAATCCTAAAAGTTAGGATAAATACGGAAAAGTACGAGGAGTTTTATAATTCTTTGAACTAAATGAGCAAAGTTCAGTAATAGAAGTTATTGGAAAATAATTGCTTAGCCTCGAATAAGGCAAATCGTCGTAAACGTGTAGGTCGCTCCATACTTTACATTCATGACGATATCAGTGAAATACTAGTGTATTAAAGCTCTTATTAACTTCAAAGAAAACCTGATCAGTTTTCTTAGAAGTTAGGGGGCAAATGACATGGGCTGAAAGTAAGCCCTAGAGACATATTTAATATTGTATTAAATGAACCTAGATTGGTCCAAAAACAAAGCCCAACTGTGGGGCCCAAAAACCCTAATTATGGCATTAAATTTGTAATTAATAAATCAGCCTTTTTCAGATTCCAAGATTGAGTCTCAAAAGGAAACCAAATCAGTTTTGGAGTAACCTCCAAGGCATACAACTTCAATACTTATCCACTACCTTTCTGGAAGGATCTAGAAGTGGGCCAAAGCTATGACTTGTCCACCAAGTATCCTATTTCTACCCTAATTCTAGGATTTTCATCACCTATACAAGGACCTGTTCCTTCACAAACAGAACTACGTTTTATTGGCTTGCAATACAGAGATACGTAGGCATTCTGTGAGGACCGATCAGTCTCAAAACACGGAAGCAGCCACTAAAGCTCGAAGCTCCCCTCATAGCATTAATTGTTTATAAACCCTAGTCGTTATATCGTGACCTAGATTTCGTGTCACAACAATGATATTATGTATACGATTTTTAAAAATGTTTCCGTACCACACATAATACAGTTTTATTACATAATACATTTTTAATGATAGTTTGGTATAACTCCCTTAAAAACTATTTCTAAATTTATAAATTCATTTCGTACATTTATTTATATGAGAACTTTTTATAATTTTAGGTACATAATTCACATTATTACAAATTTAAATAATATTTTGAATTTTAAGTATTGTCTATGTAATATGGGTTATAAGTAGTCGATAAATAATTATATAACTAGCTTATAACCCGTGCGATGCACGAATTTCTTTTATTATGTAATAAATTGTTACCCAGTAATTAACAATTGTAGAAGGGTGGTTGAATACAATTATATAAGATTCTCGACTTTTAGCAATAGTAATAACACAAGTATGAATAAATAACAACTTTATTAATTCTGATATAAAACTGTTACAAACTCTCTCAAGAAATTCTGATGTTCTTGAGAGCTGCTAGGTTACAAGTATTCTCGTGTAAGCGATTACAAATAAGTAAAACATAAACTGTGTTTATATACATCACACAGCTACTCCATCAATTACAAGATATGTCAAATCAATTAACAACTGTTTACAATACATATCCTAACTGATAGATATGATCATTTAAATTAGGATTCGATAAATCAATCTTCCTTGATCTCTGGACTAATGTAAATCTTCATGCAATCCTGATCAGCTTCCAATCCTGATAGTAACTTAATACTGACATTGCAATCTTGATGACGTCAGCATCAGTATCTGATCTGTAGTCCAGATCCTGATATCACCTGAATCAATATCTAACAATCTCCCCCAATATGTACTTTGTAAAATAAAGCACAAATTCCTTGATTCAGTGATGTCAAAAACTCAGAACAAAATGTTCTAAAACTCTTCAAGAGCAGTTTCAGAAATTCTTTGATAGAAAAGATTCATCATCAAGAAGTTTGATAATAACTCTTCTTCTTTGCTTTCAAGAATTTGAATGTAAAACCCCGTATATATATATATATATATATATATATATATATATATATATATATATATATATATATATATTAGATATTAAGTATTTTTTGATTAGATAATTATTTTATGTAGAAATTTTAGAAATTCTTTTCATGCATGCAAATGATTCGATTAGAGATTTGATTTATTATTAGAGGAAAGAAGTGTGAAAAGATATTAGAAAATCAGTATCATTTAATTTTAGATATTTGTGTGAATCGGGATATGTCTAATTTACGTATTACTTGGAGAGATTGTACGAAAATTTTAAGATTACCTTAATTAAATTTAGAATTTTTGTGTCTATATAAATAACCCATTAGAATAGGCGGAGACTCGTACAGCTCTCTCGTCCATTTTGTCTTAGTAGGTATGTTTCGCCCTTAACTAAGTATTAGTAAACAATGATTTTATGTGTAAGTCTCTGTACATTTATCATGAATTCTGAATCATATATAATTTCGTGCCTATAAGTTACTATGCCTACTTGTGTCCTATAAATTGTAAACATATTCATGCAGTATGAGTTTAATTGTTTAAAGGCTTATATTATTGTTTCCAGTTTTATTCAATGTTAAATTAGTCTCATGTGATCCCTGTCATTTTAATTATGTACCTCTGCCGTTTGACTTTGGCATTGATTTTTATGTGTTTGACTGATGTTTCTAACTTTAATATAATATGTTGTCAAGTTGATTTGATTATGGCCTTTTTACAGTAACTAGTTGATATGGGCTAAAAGTAAGCCCTAAAGACACATTTAATGTTGCATTAATTAGACCCAGCATGGTCCAAATGTGGGGCCCATTGATGGGGCCCAAACCCCTAATTTCAATATTAATTTCTTAATCAATATTAAGGGATATAAACAACTCAGCAATAAGAATCAGATAAGGATATTACTCCTACCAAACTTAGCCTCCAAGGCATCCAATTCAATAAGGAAACAGACTTCTACAAGGAAGGAGTCTAGAACCTTCCTCAAGGCGGTGGCTTGCCCACCAAGTATCCGAATCCTACCATAATTCTAAGGCTTCTCAGCCTATATAAGGGCCTGACCCCACATTCTCAGAACTACGTTTTGGCTTAATCCTCGAATAAGGACATTCAAGCCACTTCGTCCTTGGTATTCCCTTACCGCCATAGCGCCTAGGGCATCACCAAGAACTACGTTTTTGGCTTGATTCTCAATACGAGATACGTAGGCACTCTGTGAGGACCGATTAGTCTCGAACATGGAAACAACCATTAAAGCACGAAGCTCATGAACCCTAGCATTAAATACGATTTCATAACTTAGTTTTTATTCCACAACATTTGGCACCGTCTATGGGACGACAACATAAACCATGGTTCAAACACGAAGAACAACACCAACCTCAACCGAGGCCCTACCCCTCAGCTCTGCTCTGCCTGCTACTTTCGATCAACCTATCACTACTGAACAAGGGCAACTACCCCCATCAACAGGGGCGATCACTGAAACTCAGATCTCTCAATCAACAGAGTCGAATCCCCATGCTGAGAGGACTTTACCAATGGTCGTTCAACTAGGGCAGGAGACTAACCAACTTCAGATGGTGGTCTCACCTATAAACGGTCGTCCACCACTCCCAAGGGTACAGATCCACACTACGGATCTCCCCATCAACACCAACCCGATGTATTGTCTACCTAAATATCCTCCGACTAATCAAGGTGCTGGACCGAGCGATCACGCCTCGCAGATCCATGAGACGTATCAGCCTCCTTATATTAGAGGCTTGGCCCCACCTGAACCAGGGTATTATGATTACTCTGGACCTTACACTGCTGATTCGTCAACTGAGGATGATGATCCCGATGAAGCCTCGAGGAGGCGACGTGCAAGCAAGGAGCCTGTGAGAAGCAGGGCACAAAAAATCCATGATGGACCTCCCCAAACTACTGCTGAGAAAATCAAGGCTTATGAGGCCGAGATCCAAAGGTTGAAGGATGATATGGCGAGAGAGCAAGCAAGACAAAATCAGAATCGACCTCCTTCGACTTCTGGAGGGATTCCCCTCATTGATTTAGAGAGGTCTTCAATGTAACGCCCCCAGATCCGGGGTCAGGGATCGGGTCGTTACGGTCTCATAACTCATACATAATACTTGAATTGAGTCCAAAATCAATAAGTAGCATGCTATGACCCCACAATAATATCCACTCACACACACACAGTTATAGTCCCAGAGATGAAATTGAAATAAGTCTTACATAAAAGGGTTTGCGAATAAAAGTTATTACAATCCAAAAGGATAACATCATAAGTTTAAAAGTTTTGCCGTTTATTACATTAATTATACATATAGTTAAACAGGAAACAAAAGATGTCTAACTATGCTACCTCAGCAATGGCGGCTAGCATCTCAGCGGGGAGTCCGGTGGGTCGAGTAACCCGCTTGCGCCGAGTGCTCCTGACGTGAGCCATCTGTCCTAGCTGTTGTTGTGACATGATAAATAAGCAAGGGTGAGCAATAGCCCACCAACAATAATATAACAGGACAGTGATAGTATATAACAGTTCGAAATATCATTATTTCCATATGCCATGCATTAACGAAGTTAGCGCCAGTATAATATGAACGATGAAGTTACAAGGTAACTTAAAGCGTTTATTTTGTGGAAATATCTGCTAAGTCAAAATAAGCAAGATATTATCATTTATCATATAAAGAGGAACTTGAAAGGAAAATATTGCAATTCCAGTTATTAACATTTTCGAAGTCCTACAACCTGAAAGAAGTCTCTTCGATACGTGTTGCGGAAGACACCGTCAACCTGAAAGAAGTCTCTTTGATACATGTTACAGGGAATTCCCAATTTGGGAGATGAACCAATACTGGAGTTATCACGCGCCAGCTGTCCACTCCCTGATGATTAGTCGGGGATGGTACAGCCCAATATTGTTTGCTACCGGTAGAAGGATGAACTGACGGCTCCACTTGTCGTTTTCCTTTAATAGTAACTTCCTGGCCAATGGTTAGGCCTTGTGATGGACCGCGCGACTCGGCCTCTTACACACGACTCCTAGTTCGAATAAATCCACAGCACTGAAACGTAGAGTTTGTCCTCCCTTCCCCAAGTGAAATACTTGTTGATACCACTACGCCATAAACGCTCAAATGCAACGCCCTGTTTAATGTTGCTTTAGGCCAAAAAAGCGTTGCATTAGACCAAATGCAACACCAGGGGGCGTTGCATTCGAGACCGTCTCGTTAGACCCCATAATCCAACGCTTTCTGGCATCTAATGTAACAGCAATAAGCGTTGCATCTGACATGTAATGCAACACCACAGCAAGCAAATGCAACATCAAAGAGGCGTTGCAATTGTTATTAGATAAAATTTCAATTCCACGTCACTAAGTGGGTCCCACTAGCTTGCCACGTCAGCAATAGGTCCAGCTGGCATGCCACGTCAGCAACAGTCCAGTTGGCATGCCACGTCAGCAACAGTCCAGCTGGCATGCCACGTCAGCATGTGGGGCCCACTTGCCATGTCAGCATGTGGGGCCCACTTGTCACGTCAACATGTGTGGTCCACTTGCCATGTCATCAGTTGGGCCCATGTGCCATACCAGTAGTGGGCCCACATGGCACGTCACTAGTGGGTCCCACATGCCATGTAATGCAACGCTTTTATTTGTTTTTTAAAACACTACAATCTTATCAAATGCAACACTAAAATATCTAATGCAACGCTAGAAATATCAAATGCAACGCTTTGATTAAAATTTATGCAATATCTTGTTTGATACATAAGAAAACCTATCCAGAACATCAAAATACATTCAAATCCATCCTACTAGCCATCCAAATAATTTTCATCCCATCCACACCATACAAATACTTCTCAAAATATAACTAACTACCAAAACTAACCACATAACATAATACAAGAAAAAGTCTAATATTCAATTCTAATTCTACATAATACAAGACTATTAGTTCATAGAGCAGATGCCACTAAAAAGCTAGTTTAATATCAACTCCATGCATCCATCATAGAGCTGCAAGTCATGACCACTATTGGAAAGCAAACCGGGGCACCTGAATCCAACCTGCAATAACAGAATTTATATATCAACTAATTAAATGTCTGTCTATGTGTTAGCAAACATTTAAGTCTGTCTATGTGTTATGATTTCAAAATCTGTATTAAATGTATGGAACCTAAAATTTAACAGAACTTTACTATTTAGAAAAATAAAATTAACAGTCAAAAATGTTGACTTAGAAAGTGCTACAACTTAGAAAGCAAGTATAGAAGCACCAACAGATTTCAATATCAGAGAATATTTCAATATAACTTGCAAGTATAGAAGTTCTGTATTTCAATATTACTTGCAAACATAACCAGATTATAATGTAAAAATTCCATAATCAGGAAATCAATCACAGACATGCCAAAGTACAGAATAGTCTTGACAGGAAGATGCAGAAAAGTGTGGTCGTTGGAACAAGTCAAAGACCCTGTCACAGAGTATTAAAATATCTGCCCCACAGACAACAAAGTGGGTCACTCACTAAACCCACAGATACAATACATGGCTGGAGAGCAGTTCTATAAATGTAACTTCAAGCATGTTTTAACTGAGACATACTAGTGACTGGTTTGCACTTGGCACCTCCCTGCATTCCTTTCCGGATATCAAATTTTTTGAAGTAGTACTTGAATTCAGATTTAGCTGGCGAAGCTTTTCAGCAGCCACAGATTCATCACCCTGAATAACGACATAAGAAGTGATCAGATCACCAGAATGCATATAAGAAGTAAATACATTATCTAAATAAATGACATATATGACACCGACATAAGTGACATGTAGCTCACAAGTTACAAGTTATTGTGCATCTAGCAGATCATAGTGGATTACCTCTGTTCGTATAGTTCTGCTTCCTGGATTCGGGCATACGTTCAAGTACGAATGAAAAACATCGCTCGGTTTCTTGCCCTGAAAAAAACAAATATATATATGCACATAAATATCCCACTTATTTATCAAACTAGGTTCAAACCCTTGGTCACCGTAAATGTAACATTTTGTGTCATGTTCTTCTGCAAATTCCAAGTAAAACTAAGAAGCTTTCTCAAACCAGAATATCATGCAACAACCCACTAATGCATGTTAGAGAGCACGGATATGCAGGTGGGGGTGAGATAGATTTTCACAATAACAAACATTTAAAAATCCACAATAACAAACATGTACATTCTTTTCCATAATAAAATCATATCAAATTTTACCAAGACAAACCTTCAAATTTTTGTCTTCTTCGAAACACTCTTCTAAACCAGCAAGTCCACCAAAAGCAATCAACAGATGCCTACATAATGTGACATGTGTGAAATAAACAAAAGCTGATAATTTAGGTTTCCTAATACATAGATTTATTGCATTATAAATGTTAGAGGTAGAGATACATTAATGACTGGTTTCCTAAGTTTTACCATATGTTCAATCAAGTCTATAGACCAACATCAAGAAGTCCATGTCACTTATGTCGACTATCATAAGCCTGCCTACACTACTGTAGATAAATCAAACACCTCCTTAAGAGGCTAAGGAGATTCCTAAGGGGACTAAGTATTATACTTGAAGAGTAGATGAGCAAAAGAAACAGCAAGGAAAGAATTAAAGCCTAGAGCAGGACAGAAAATTTCTGACTGAGCTCAGTTGCATAAGGGACTGTATTGTTTATTATCTAAATTTAATGAATAGCAGTGCATAATAAAAGTAACTTTCTTGAGGAAAATGTGGAAATTGTTATATAATATTTGACCAAAGAACATCCTAGACATCGCTGTTGGAAAAAAATCACAACAGGTATCAATGTCAACTTCATATGAGAGGTGATTGTTGTATTTCTAACTCCTGATTAAACATCAAAAGACTCGATAATTTAACAATTTGTAACGACTTGTTTATTCTACTGGATTTGTCTAAATAGAATGTTGTAGTAAACTTCAAATACCAGTCATATACATATACCCCTACTACAAGGAACAAGCAAGTTTTGACTTGGACATTCAAAGATAGGAATTCATCAAGTCAGATGTATTGCAGGGTCAAAAAACAAAAGAATGGATACCAAAAACCATGTCCTGGTTAAGGTGACATAATAAAGAGAAAAAAAATATGGGTGCGAACACAGTTCTACATTTGACCATATATTAATATCCTATAGAAGTGTAGAGGAGTAGACCACATTTGAGTAAACAAGATATAAAGAGTGTCATGGATAGCAGATACAATGGCTTGCGTTCAAAGTTAAAATCCCACAGCAACTGAAAGAAATCCTCTAAACGACTAAACATTTTAAACTATCTATGGTCATGTACATCAATCTTAGTCCAATACCCTTTAGCGAATAACATATCTAACCCAATTCCAGCACGAAATCAGAAAGACTTACCGATAAATGGGCTCGATCCTGGACCGGGAGCCTCTGCAACTGCCCTTGATATTCCAGTTCTCCACCTCCCTAAATTTGCTTCTCCTACACCCATTTTAAAACCAAAATAAACAGGGAAATGGTCTTGGTTGTGTTGAACTGTGAACGAAGAAGACAGAGCAGATGAATTAATTAATTCAAGAAACTCAAATTGGGGGAATTAATCCAAAAACCCTAATTCAAGAAACTCAAATTGGGGGATTTGTTGTTCTTAAGATTCAAACAAAGTAATGAATCTGGGTTATAATTAGAACACGGATCTGAAATTGGTCGGTGTTAGATTTGTGAATCGACAGGTTTGAAGTTTGAACTGAAATGTGTGTGTGGATATAATGTGTGTGGATATAATGTGTAAAGAAAGAAGAGTATAAGGTGAAAACTAGAGAGCGGGATGTGAAAAGTATTGAGCGGGATAATTAGCCGCCTATTTCATTTCATTTTGTTTTAAACAAAAAAAATTATTCGTGTAATGTGTGCTTTATTGATATATTTTTGTTAATATAATTAATTTTAATTATTGTGCTTATATAGAATATGTGTAATATAATCAATCATAAGAATGTTATTATCTAATAGTTGGATCGTTAAAAAAATAATTTTAAAAAATAGTTTCATCATTCGGGACAAGACTATTTAAAAGGGAGGTTTACGTTGACCGGTTTGACCGTTATAAAACCAAACCAAATACATCTAGCAAATTTTTTAAAAATTTACCACTTCACTAAAACCATTATATCTTGACATACGTACGATTGGAACGTCGCAAAAAAAGATTTTAAAAAATAGTTTCATCATTCGGGACAAGACTATTTAAAAGGGAAGTCTACGTTGACCGGTTTGACCGTTACAAAACCAAACCAAATACATCTAGCAAATTTTTTAAAAATTTACCACTTCACTAAAACCTTTATATCTTGACATCCGTACGATTGGAACGTCGAAAAAAAGATTTTAAAAAATAGTTTCATCATTCGGGACAAGACTATTTAAAAGGGAAGTCTACGTTGACCGGTTTGACCGTTACAAAACGAAACCAAATACATCTAGCAAATTTTTTAAAAATTTACCACTTCACTAAAACCGTTATATCTTGACATCCGTACGATTGGAACGTCGAAAAAAAGATTTTAAAAAATAGTTTCATCATTCGGGACAAGACTATTTAAAAGGGAAGTCTGCGTTGACCGGTTTGACCGTTACAAAACCAAACCAAATACATCTAGCAAATTTTTTAAAAATTTACCACTTCAGTAAAACCTTTATATCTTGACATCCGTACGATTGGAACGTCGAAAAAAAGATTTTAAAAAATAGTTTCATCATTCGGGACAAGACTATTTAAAAGGGAAGTCTACGTTGACCGGTTTGACCGTTACAAAACCAAACCAAATACATCTAGCAAATTTTTTAAAAATTTACCACTTCACTAAAACCGTTATATCTTGACATCCGTACGATTGGAACGTCGAAAAAAAGATTTTAAAAATTAGTTTCATCATTCGGGACAAGACTATTTAAAAGGGAAGTCTACGTTGACCGGTTTGACCGTTACAAAACCAAACCAAATACATCTAGCAAATTTTTTAAAAATTTACCACTTCACTAAAACCGTTATATCTTGACATCCGTACGATTGGAACGTCGAAAAAAAGATTTTAAAAAATAGTTTCATCATTCGGGACAAGACTATTTAAAAGGGAAGTCTACGTTGACCGGTTTGACCGTTACAAAACCAAACCAAATACATCTAGCAAATTTTTTAAAAATTTACCACTTCAGTAAAACCTTTATATCTTGACATCCGTACGATTGGAACGTCGAAAAAAAGATTTTAAAAAATAGTTTCATCATTCGGGACAAGACTATTTAAAAGGGAAGTCTACGTTGACCGGTTTGACCGTTACAAAACCAAACCAAATACATCTAGCAAATTTTTTAAAAATTTACCACTTCACTAAAACCGTTATATCTTGACATCCGTACGATTGGAACGTCGAAAAAAAGATTTTAAAAAATAGTTTCATCATTCGGGACAAGACTATTTAAAAGGGAAGTCTACGTTGACCGGTTTGACCGTTACAAAACCAAACCAAATACATCTAGCAAATTTTTTAAAAATTTACCACTTCACTAAAACCGTTATATCTTGACATCCGTACGATTGGAACGTCGAAAAAAAGATTTTAAAAAATAGTTTCATCATTCGGGACAAGACTATTTAAAAGGGAAGTCTACGTTGACCGGTTTGACCGTTACAAAACCAAACCAAATACATCTAGCAAATTTTTTAAAAATTTACCACTTCACTAAAACCGTTATATCTTGACATCCGTACGATTGGAACGTCGAAAAAAAGATTTTAAAAAATAGTTTCATCATTCGGGACAAGACTATTTAAAAGGGAAGTCTACGTTGACCGGTTTGACCGTTACAAAACCAAACCAAATACATCTAGCAAATTTTTTAAAAATTTACCACTTCACTAAAACCGTTATATCTTGACATCCGTACGATTGGAACGTCGAAAAAAAGATTTTAAAAAATAGTTTCATCATTCGGGACAATACTATTTAAAAGGAAAGTCTACGTTAACCGGTTTGACCGTTACAAAACCAAACCAAATACATCTAGCAAATTTTTTAAAAATTTACCACTTCAGTAAAACCTTTATATCTTGACATCCGTACGATTGGAACGTCGAAAAAAAGATTTTAAAAAATAGTTTCATCATTCGGGACAAGACTATTTAAAAGGGAAGTCTACGTTGACCGGTTTGACCGTTACAAAACCAAGCCAAATACATCTAGCAAATTTTTTAAAAATTTACCACTTCACTAAAACCGTTATATCTTGACATCCGTACGATTGGAACGTCGAAAAAAAGATTTTAAAAATTAGTTTCATCATTCGGGACAAGACTATTTAAAAGGGAAGTCTACGTTGACCGGTTTGACCGTTACAAAACCAAACCAAATACATCTAGCAAATTTTTTAAAAATTTACCACTTCACTAAAACCGTTATATCTTGACATCCGTACGATTGGAACGTCGAAAAAAAGATTTTAAAAAATAGTTTCATCATTCGGGACAAGACTATTTAAAAGGGAAGTCTACGTTGACCGGTTTGACCGTTACAAAACCAAACCAAATACATCTAGCAAATTTTTTAAAAATTTACCACTTCAGTAAAACCTTTATATCTTGACATCCGTACGATTGGAACGTCGAAAAAAAGATTTTAAAAAATAGTTTCATCATTCGGGACAAGACTATTTAAAAGGGAAGTCTACATTGACCGGTTTGACCGTTACAAAACCAAACCAAATACATCTAGCAAATTTTTTAAAAATTTACCACTTCACTAAAACCGTTATATCTTGACATCCGTACGATTGGAACGTCGAAAAAAAGATTTTAAAAATTAGTTTCATCATTCGGGACAAGACTATTTAAAAGGGAAGTCTACGTTGACCGGTTTGACCGTTACAAAACCAAACCAAATACATCTAGCAAATTTTTTAAAAATTTACCACTTCACTAAAACCGTTATATCTTGACATCCGTACGATTGGAACGTCGAAAAAAAGATTTTAAAAAATAGTTTCATCATTCGGGACAAGACTATTTAAAAGGGAAGTCTACGTTGACCGGTTTGACCGTTACAAAACCAAACCAAATACATCTAGCAAATTTTTTAAAAATTTACCACTTCACTAAAACCTTTATATCTTGACATCCGTACGATTGGAACGTCGAAAAAAAGATTTTAAAAAATAGTTTCATCATTCGGGACAAGACTATTTAAAAGGGAAGTCTACGTTGACCGTTTTGACCGTTACAAAACGAAACCAAATACATCTAGCAAATTTT
Source organism: Saposhnikovia divaricata (assembly GCA_036435485.1). Lineage (NCBI taxonomy): Eukaryota > Viridiplantae > Streptophyta > Magnoliopsida > Apiales > Apiaceae > Saposhnikovia > Saposhnikovia divaricata. Next base: position 69,219,118 of record CM071598.1, read on the forward strand.
TTAAAAATTTACCACTTCACTAAAACCGTTATATCTTGACATCCGTACGATTGGAACGTCGAAAAAAAGATTTTAAAAAATAGTTTCATCATTCGGGACAAGACTATTTAAAAGGGAAGTCTACGTTGACCGGTTTGACCGTTACAAAACCAAACCAAATACATCTAGCAAATTTTTTAAAAATTTACCACTTCAGTAAAACCTTTATATCTTGACATCCGTACGATTGGAACGTCGAAAAAAAGATTTTAAAAAATAGTTTCATCATTCGGGACAAGACTATTTAAAAGGGAAGTCTACGTTGACCGGTTTGACCGTTACAAAACCAAACCAAATACATCTAGCAAATTTTTTAAAAATTTACCACTTCACTAAAACCGTTATATCTTGACATCCGTACGATTGGAACGTCGAAAAAAAGATTTTAAAAATTAGTTTCATCATTCGGGACAAGACTATTTAAAAGGGAAGTCTACGTTGACCGGTTTGACCGTTACAAAACCAAACCAAATACATCTAGCAAATTTTTTAAAAATTTACCACTTCAGTAAAACCTTTATATCTTGACATCCGTACGATTGGAACGTCGAAAAAAAGATTTTAAAAAATAGTTTCATCATTCGGGACAAGACTATTTAAAAGGGAAGTCTACATTGACCGGTTTGACCGTTACAAAACCAAACCAAATACATCTAGCAAATTTTTTAAAAATTTACCACTTCACTAAAACCGTTATATCTTGACATCCGTACGATTGGAACGTCGAAAAAAAGATTTTAAAAATTAGTTTCATCATTCGGGACAAGACTATTTAAAAGGGAAGTCTACGTTGACCGGTTTGACCGTTACAAAACCAAACCAAATACATCTAGCAAATTTTTTAAAAATTTACCACTTCACTAAAACCGTTATATCTTGACATCCGTACGATTGGAACGTCGAAAAAAAGATTTTAAAAAATAGTTTCATCATTCGGGACAAGACTATTTAAAAGGGAAGTCTACGTTGACCGGTTTGACCGTTACAAAACCAAACCAAATACATCTAGCAAATTTTTTAAAAATTTACCACTTCACTAAAACCTTTATATCTTGACATCCGTACGATTGGAACGTCGAAAAAAAGATTTTAAAAAATAGTTTCATCATTCGGGACAAGACTATTTAAAAGGGAAGTCTACGTTGACCGGTTTGACCGTTACAAAACGAAACCAAATACATCTAGCAAATTTTTTAAAAATTTACCACTTCACTAAAACCGTTATATCTTGACATCCGTACGATTGGAACGTCGAAAAAAAGATTTTAAAAAATAGTTTCATCATTCGGGACAAGACTATTTAAAAGGGAAGTCTACGTTGACCGGTTTGACCGTTACAAAACCAAACCAAATACATCTAGCAAATTTTTTAAAAATTTACCACTTCAGTAAAACCTTTATATCTTGACATCCGTACGATTGGAACGTCGAAAAAAAGATTTTAAAAAATAGTTTCATCATTCGGGACAAGACTATTTAAAAGGGAAGTCTACGTTGACCGGTTTGACCGTTACAAAACGAAACCAAATACATCTAGCAAATTTTTTAAAAATTTACCACTTCACTAAAACCGTTATATCTTGACATCCGTACGATTGGAACGTCGAAAAAAAGATTTTAAAAAATAGTTTCATCATTCGGGACAAGACTATTTAAAAGGGAAGTCTACGTTGACCGGTTTGACCGTTACAAAACCAAACCAAATACATCTAGCAAATTTTTTAAAAATTTACCACTTCAGTAAAACCTTTATATCTTGACATCCGTACGATTGGAACGTCGAAAAAAAGATTTTAAAAAATAGTTTCATCATTCGGGACAAGACTATTTAAAAGGGAAGTCTACGTTGACCGGTTTGACCGTTACAAAACGAAACCAAATACATCTAGCAAATTTTTTAAAAATTTACCACTTCACTAAAACCGTTATATCTTGACATCCGTACGATTGGAACGTCGAAAAAAAGATTTTAAAAAATAGTTTCATCATTCGGGACAAGACTATTTAAAAGGGAAGTCTACGTTGACCGGTTTGACCGTTACAAAACCAAACCAAATACATCTAGCAAATTTTTTAAAAATTTACCACTTCAGTAAAACCTTTATATCTTGACATCCGTACGATTGGAACGTCGAAAAAAAGATTTTAAAAAATAGTTTCATCATTCGGGACAAGACTATTTAAAAGGGAAGTCTACGTTGACCGGTTTGACCGTTACAAAACCAAACCAAATACATCTAGCAAATTTTTTAAAAATTTACCACTTCACTAAAACCGTTATATCTTGACATCCGTACGATTGGAACGTCGAAAAAAAGATTTTAAAAAATAGTTTCATCATTCGGGACAAGACTATTTAAAAGGGAAGTCTACGTTGACCGGTTTGACCGTTACAAAACCAAACCAAATACATCTAGCAAATTTTTTAAAAATTTACCACTTCAGTAAAACCTTTATATCTTGACATCCGTACGATTGGAACGTCGAAAAAAAGATTTTAAAAAATAGTTTCATCATTCGGGACAAGACTATTTAAAAGGGAAGTCTACATTGACCGGTTTGACCGTTACAAAACCAAACCAAATACATCTAGCAAATTTTTTAAAAATTTACCACTTCACTAAAACCGTTATATCTTGACATCCGTACGATTGGAACGTCGAAAAAAAGATTTTAAAAATTAGTTTCATCATTCGGGACAAGACTATTTAAAAGGGAAGTCTACGTTGACCGGTTTGACCGTTACAAAACCAAACCAAATACATCTAGCAAATTTTTTAAAAATTTACCACTTCACTAAAACCGTTATATCTTGACATCCGTACGATTGGAACGTCGAAAAAAAGATTTTAAAAAATAGTTTCATCATTCGGGACAAGACTATTTAAAAGGGAAGTCTACGTTGACCGGTTTGACCGTTACAAAACCAAACCAAATACATCTAGCAAATTTTTTAAAAATTTACCACTTCACTAAAACCTTTATATCTTGACATCCGTACGATTGGAACGTCGAAAAAAAGATTTTAAAAAATAGTTTCATCATTCGGGACAAGACTATTTAAAAGGGAAGTCTACGTTGACCGGTTTGACCGTTACAAAACGAAACCAAATACATCTAGCAAATTTTTTAAAAATTTACCACTTCACTAAAACCGTTATATCTTGACATCCGTACGATTGGAACGTCGAAAAAAAGATTTTAAAAAATAGTTTCATCATTCGGGACAAGACTATTTAAAAGGGAAGTCTACGTTGACCGGTTTGACCGTTACAAAACCAAACCAAATACATCTAGCAAATTTTTTAAAAATTTACCACTTCAGTAAAACCTTTATATCTTGACATCCGTACGATTGGAACGTCGAAAAAAAGATTTTAAAAAATAGTTTCATCATTCGGGACAAGACTATTTAAAAGGGAAGTCTACGTTGACCGGTTTGACCGTTACAAAACCAAACCAAATACATCTAGCAAATTTTTTAAAAATTTACCACTTCACTAAAACCGTTATATCTTGACATCCGTACGATTGGAACGTCGAAAAAAAGATTTTAAAAATTAGTTTCATCATTCGGGACAAGACTATTTAAAAGGGAAGTCTACGTTGACCGGTTTGACCGTTACAAAACCAAACCAAATACATCTAGCAAATTTTTTAAAAATTTACCACTTCACTAAAACCGTTATATCTTGACATCCGTACGATTGGAACGTCGAAAAAAAGATTTTAAAAAATAGTTTCATCATTCGGGACAAGACTATTTAAAAGGGAAGTCTACGTTGACCGGTTTGACCGTTACAAAACCAAACCAAATACATCTAGCAAATTTTTTAAAAATTTACCACTTCACTAAAACCGTTATATCTTGACATCCGTACGATTGGAACGTCGAAAAAAAGATTTTAAAAAATAGTTTCATCATTCGGGACAATACTATTTAAAAGGAAAGTCTACGTTGACCGGTTTGACCGTTACAAAACCAAACCAAATACATCTAGCAAATTTTTTAAAAATTTACCACTTCAGTAAAACCTTTATATCTTGACATCCGTACGATTGGAACGTCGAAAAAAAGATTTTAAAAAATAGTTTCATCATTCGGGACAAGACTATTTAAAAGGGAAGTCTACGTTGACCGGTTTGACCGTTACAAAACCAAACCAAATACATCTAGCAAATTTTTTAAAAATTTACCACTTCACTAAAACCTTTATATCTTGACATCCGTACGATTGGAACGTCGAAAAAAAGATTTTAAAAAATAGTTTCATCATTCGGGACAAGACTATTTAAAAGGGAAGTCTACGTTGACCGGTTTGACCGTTACAAAACGAAACCAAATACATCTAGCAAATTTTTTAAAAATTTACCACTTCACTAAAACCGTTATATCTTGACATCCGTACGATTGGAACGTCGAAAAAAAGATTTTAAAAAATAGTTTCATCATTCGGGACAAGACTATTTAAAAGGGAAGTCTACGTTGACCGGTTTGACCGTTACAAAACCAAACCAAATACATCTAGCAAATTTTTTAAAAATTTACCACTTCAGTAAAACCTTTATATCTTGACATCCGTACGATTGGAACGTCGAAAAAAAGATTTTAAAAAATAGTTTCATCATTCGGGACAAGACTATTTAAAAGGGAAGTCTACGTTGACCGGTTTGACCGTTACAAAACGAAACCAAATACATCTAGCAAATTTTTTAAAAATTTACCACTTCACTAAAACCGTTATATCTTGACATCCGTACGATTGGAACGTCGAAAAAAAGATTTTAAAAAATAGTTTCATCATTCGGGACAAGACTATTTAAAAGGGAAGTCTACGTTGACCGGTTTGACCGTTACAAAACCAAACCAAATACATCTAGCAAATTTTTTAAAAATTTACCACTTCAGTAAAACCTTTATATCTTGACATCCGTACGATTGGAACGTCGAAAAAAAGATTTTAAAAAATAGTTTCATCATTCGGGACAAGACTATTTAAAAGGGAAGTCTACGTTGACCGGTTTGACCGTTACAAAACGAAACCAAATACATCTAGCAAATTTTTTAAAAATTTACCACTTCACTAAAACCGTTATATCTTGACATCCGTACGATTGGAACGTCGAAAAAAAGATTTTAAAAAATAGTTTCATCATTCGGGACAAGACTATTTAAAAGGGAAGTCTACGTTGACCGGTTTGACCGTTACAAAACCAAACCAAATACATCTAGCAAATTTTTTAAAAATTTACCACTTCAGTAAAACCTTTATATCTTGACATCCGTACGATTGGAACGTCGAAAAAAAGATTTTAAAAAATAGTTTCATCATTCGGGACAAGACTATTTAAAAGGGAAGTCTACGTTGACCGGTTTGACCGTTACAAAACGAAACCAAATACATCTAGCAAATTTTTTAAAAATTTACCACTTCACTAAAACCGTTATATCTTGACATCCGTACGATTGGAACGTCGAAAAAAAGATTTTAAAAAATAGTTTCATCATTCGGGACAAGACTATTTAAAAGGGAAGTCTACGTTGACCGGTTTGACCGTTACAAAACCAAACCAAATACATCTAGCAAATTTTTTAAAAATTTACCACTTCACTAAAACCGTTATATCTTGACATCCGTACGATTGGAACGTCGAAAAAAAGATTTTAAAAAATAGTTTAATCATTCGGGACAAGACTATTTAAAAGGGAAGTCTACGTTGACCGGTTTGACCGTTACAAAACCAAACCAAATACATCTAGCAAATTTTTTAAAAATTTACCACTTCACTAAAACCGTTATATCTTGACATCCGTACGATTGGAACGTCGAAAAAAAGATTTTAAAAAATAGTTTCATCATTCGGGACAATACTATTTAAAAGGAAAGTCTACGTTGACCGGTTTGACCGTTACAAAACCAAACCAAATACATCTAGCAAATTTTTTTAAAATTTACCACTTCAGTAAAACCTTTATATCTTGACATCCGTACGATTGGAACGTCGAAAAAAAGATTTTAAAAAATAGTTTCATCATTCGGGACAAGACTATTTAAAAGGGAAGTCTACGTTGACCGGTTTGACCGTTACAAAACCAAACCAAATACATCTAGCAAATTTTTTAAAAATTTACCACTTCACTAAAACCGTTATATCTTGACATCCGTACGATTGGAACGTCGAAAAAAAGATTTTAAAAATTAGTTTCATCATTCGGGACAAGACTATTTAAAAGGGAAGTCTACGTTGACCGGTTTGACCGTTACAAAACCAAACCAAATACATCTAGCAAATTTTTTAAAAATTTACCACTTCACTAAAACCGTTATATCTTGACATCCGTACGATTGGAACGTCGAAAAAAAGATTTTAAAAAATAGTTTCATCATTCGGGACAAGACTATTTAAAAGGGAAGTCTACGTTGACCGGTTTGACCGTTACAAAACCAAACCAAATACATCTAGCAAATTTTTTAAAAATTTACCACTTCACTAAAACCGTTATATCTTGACATCCGTACGATTGGAACGTCGAAAAAAAGATTTTAAAAAATAGTTTCATCATTCGGGACAAGACTATTTAAAAGGGAAGTCTACGTTGACCGGTTTGACCGTTACAAAACCAAACCAAATACATCTAGCAAATTTTTTAAAAATTTACCACTTCAGTAAAACCTTTATATCTTGACATCCGTACGATTGGAACGTCGAAAAAAAGATTTTAAAAAATAGTTTCATCATTCGGGACAAGACTATTTAAAAGGGAAGTCTACATTGACCGGTTTGACCGTTACAAAACCAAACCAAATACATCTAGCAAATTTTTTAAAAATTTACCACTTCACTAAAACCGTTATATCTTGACATCCGTACGATTGGAACGTCGAAAAAAAGATTTTAAAAATTAGTTTCATCATTCGGGACAAGACTATTTAAAAGGGAAGTCTACGTTGACCGGTTTGACCGTTACAAAACCAAACCAAATACATCTAGCAAATTTTTTAAAAATTTACCACTTCACTAAAACCGTTATATCTTGACATCCGTACGATTGGAACGTCGAAAAAAAGATTTTAAAAAATAGTTTCATCATTCGGGACAAGACTATTTAAAAGGGAAGTCTACGTTGACCGGTTTGACCGTTACAAAACCAAACCAAATACATCTAGCAAATTTTTTAAAAATTTACCACTTCACTAAAACCTTTATATCTTGACATCCGTACGATTGGAACGTCGAAAAAAAGATTTTAAAAAATAGTTTCATCATTCGGGACAAGACTATTTAAAAGGGAAGTCTACGTTGACCGGTTTGACCGTTACAAAACGAAACCAAATACATCTAGCAAATTTTTTAAAAATTTACCACTTCACTAAAACCGTTATATCTTGACATCCGTACGATTGGAACGTCGAAAAAAAGATTTTAAAAAATAGTTTCATCATTCGGGACAAGACTATTTAAAAGGGAAGTCTACGTTGACCGGTTTGACCGTTACAAAACCAAACCAAATACATCTAGCAAATTTTTTAAAAATTTACCACTTCAGTAAAACCTTTATATCTTGACATCCGTACGATTGGAACGTCGAAAAAAAGATTTTAAAAAATAGTTTCATCATTCGGGACAAGACTATTTAAAAGGGAAGTCTACGTTGACCGGTTTGACCGTTACAAAACCAAACCAAATACATCTAGCAAATTTTTTAAAAATTTACCACTTCACTAAAACCGTTATATCTTGACATCCGTACGATTGGAACGTCGAAAAAAAGATTTTAAAAATTAGTTTCATCATTCGGGACAAGACTATTTAAAAGGGAAGTCTACGTTGACCGGTTTGACCGTTACAAAACCAAACCAAATACATCTAGCAAATTTTTTAAAAATTTACCACTTCACTAAAACCGTTATATCTTGACATCCGTACGATTGGAACGTCGAAAAAAAGATTTTAAAAAATAGTTTCATCATTCGGGACAAGACTATTTAAAAGGGAAGTCTACGTTGACCGGTTTGACCGTTACAAAACCAAACCAAATACATCTAGCAAATTTTTTAAAAATTTACCACTTCACTAAAACCGTTATATCTTGACATCCGTACGATTGGAACGTCGAAAAAAAGATTTTAAAAAATAGTTTCATCATTCGGGACAATACTATTTAAAAGGAAAGTCTACGTTGACCGGTTTGACCGTTACAAAACCAAACCAAATACATCTAGCAAATTTTTTAAAAATTTACCACTTCAGTAAAACCTTTATATCTTGACATCCGTACGATTGGAACGTCGAAAAAAAGATTTTAAAAAATAGTTTCATCATTCGGGACAAGACTATTTAAAAGGGAAGTCTACGTTGACCGGTTTGACCGTTACAAAACCAAACCAAATACATCTAGCAAATTTTTTAAAAATTTACCACTTCACTAAAACCGTTATATCTTGACATCCGTACGATTGGAACGTCGAAAAAAAGATTTTAAAAATTAGTTTCATCATTCGGGACAAGACTATTTAAAAGGGAAGTCTACGTTGACCGGTTTGACCGTTACAAAACCAAACCAAATACATCTAGCAAATTTTTTAAAAATTTACCACTTCACTAAAACCGTTATATCTTGACATCCGTACGATTGGAACGTCGAAAAAAAGATTTTAAAAAATAGTTTAATCATTCGGGACAAGACTATTTAAAAGGGAAGTCTACGTTGACCGGTTTGACCGTTACAAAACCAAACCAAATACATCTAGCAAATTTTTTAAAAATTTACCACTTCACTAAAACCGTTATATCTTGACATCCGTACGATTGGAACGTCGAAAAAAAGATTTTAAAAAATAGTTTCATCATTCGGGACAATACTATTTAAAAGGAAAGTCTACGTTGACCGGTTTGACCGTTACAAAACCAAACCAAATACATCTAGCAAATTTTTTTAAAATTTACCACTTCAGTAAAACCTTTATATCTTGACATCCGTACGATTGGAACGTCGAAAAAAAGATTTTAAAAAATAGTTTCATCATTCGGGACAAGACTATTTAAAAGGGAAGTCTACGTTGACCGGTTTGACCGTTACAAAACCAAACCAAATACATCTAGCAAATTTTTTAAAAATTTACCACTTCACTAAAACCGTTATATCTTGACATCCGTACGATTGGAACGTCGAAAAAAAGATTTTAAAAATTAGTTTCATCATTCGGGACAAGACTATTTAAAAGGGAAGTCTACGTTGACCGGTTTGACCGTTACAAAACCAAACCAAATACATCTAGCAAATTTTTTAAAAATTTACCACTTCACTAAAACCGTTATATCTTGACATCCGTACGATTGGAACGTCGAAAAAAAGATTTTAAAAAATAGTTTCATCATTCGGGACAAGACTATTTAAAAGGGAAGTCTACGTTGACCGGTTTGACCGTTACAAAACCAAACCAAATACATCTAGCAAATTTTTTAAAAATTTACCACTTCAGTAAAACCTTTATATCTTGACATCCGTACGATTGGAACGTCGAAAAAAAGATTTTAAAAAATAGTTTCATCATTCGGGACAAGACTATTTAAAAGGGAAGTCTACATTGACCGGTTTGACCGTTACAAAACCAAACCAAATACATCTAGCAAATTTTTTAAAAATTTACCACTTCACTAAAACCGTTATATCTTGACATCCGTACGATTGGAACGTCGAAAAAAAGATTTTAAAAATTAGTTTCATCATTCGGGACAAGACTATTTAAAAGGGAAGTCTACGTTGACCGGTTTGACCATTACAAAACCAAACCAAATACATCTAGCAAATTTTTTAAAAATTTACCACTTCACTAAAACCGTTATATCTTGACATCCGTACGATTGGAACGTCGAAAAAAAGATTTTAAAAAATAGTTTCATCATTCGGGACAAGACTATTTAAAAGGGAAGTCTACGTTGACCGGTTTGACCGTTACAAAACCAAACCAAATACATCTAGCAAATTTTTTTAAAAATTTACCACTTCACTAAAACCGTTATATCTTGACATCCGTACGATTGGAACGTCGAAAAAAAGATTTTAAAAAATAGTTTTATCATTCCGGTAAGAGCAGCAGTTAACGTAACACTTCAAAACATCAAATGCAACGCTTTTTTCTCCTAATGCAACGCTTCTGCCACGTCAGCGAATGCCACGTCAGCAAATGTGGGTCCCACACCTGCCACGTCAGCAATTGTGGGCCCCACACCTACCACGTCAGCATCTGTGACCACCTGCCACGCCACCATTGTGGGCCCCACACTGCCACGTCACCCTTAGTGGGCCCCACAGCTGCCACGTCAGACTTTATTAATATTAAAAATACCTAATGCAACGCTTTTATATAGCAAATGCAACGCTTTTTACACCTAATGCAACGCTTCTGCCACGTCACCGAATGCCATGTCAGCAAATGTGGGCCCCACACCTGCCATGTCAGCAATTGTGGACCCCACACCTGCCACGTCAGCATCTCTGGCCTTCCGCCACGTCATCCTTGTGGGCCCCACACTGCCACGTCACCCAGGTGGGTCCCACAACAGCCACGTCAGCGTTTATTAAAATTAAAAATTAACTAATGCAACGCTTTTAGATAGAGAATGCAACGCTTTTTTCACCTAATGCAACGCTTCTGCCACGTCAGCAAATGCCATGTCAGCAAATGTGGGCCCCACATCTGCCACATCAGCAATTGTGGGCCCCACACTTGCCACGTCAGCAATGCCACGTCAGCAAATGTGGCCCCCACTGCTGCCACATCAGCATTTTTTAAAATTAAAAAATATCTAATGCAACGCCAGCTCTTAGTGTTGCATTATGTGAAACACCGTGGATCAAATGCAACGCTAATTATGTGTAATGCAACACCAGTTCAAGTTCTGTTTCATTAGAGCCAAAATTTCATACCTAACAGAACACTTTCAGTAAAACACTAGATAAAAGCATTGCATATGAGCATTTATGGCGTAGTGTACAACTCCACAAAGTAGTCGTATCTAGTTGGAAAGGAAAATTCACCAACATTTCCCAAGCTTTTGCTTGTTAATGGATATCAACTTGTTCCAACAATCTTACCCCTCGAATGATGAGAAGGTACACACAGACTTAATGAGTCCATAGCAACCAAGTTACGAGTGAAAAGGATAAATTATGACTGGGAAGTCAACAAGATAATTAACCTTTCTCAAGTAAGGTTCCCTTATAATTTAAGAGATAGATTCGAGTGAAGAATGGAATCTAGAGGACCTTTCTTAATATAATATTAATCGTATGACTCCGAAGAATTTTCAGAATGGTCGAAGGTCGAAGATAATATTTGAAGAAGAATAAACAACATTGAAGTTGTTTCCGAGTATTGAATAAATATTTATAGAATATTTATTGAGTCGGAAGTATTTAATGAAGGAAAGAATATTTTTAATCAGAGTATTTCTCAAAATAATCCTTGAAGGAATATTAAGACAATATTTATTGAATAAATAATTACTTAAATGAATATTAAAATAATATTCATTTAATAAATAATTTTGAAAGGAATGTTTGGAATAATATTCGTTAATTAAATAAGTCTTCAAATTAATATTCAAAAAAAAAAATTCATTTAATAATAAATAGTTTAAATGAATATCCAGTGATATTTATTTAATAAATCAAAACTTAAATGAATATTCGAGAATAATATTCACTTAATACATGATGTTCTAAATGAATATCCGAATGATATTTATTTAATAATCGAAGATTTTACAGAAATATTTGAAATAATATTCGATAAATGGTTTGTCTTTGAATGAATATTGAAAAATAATATTCATTGAATAGATAACGTTCAAATAAATATTTGAAGTAATGATCGTTAATTAAATAATCTCGGACGAATATTCAAATAATATTCGTCAACCAAATAATGGAAATTATTTACTTAAATATTTCCCTCAAAAGTAATTACGATATATCAAGAAGTACTGACTCCCGGTCTATATTCAATAAATAGGATTCATATGCCCTTCTCTAAGGGTCTTAACAACGTCCGGCTTATAATCGATATATTATCTATCTACTTATAAGCCAAAGAACAATCAGGGAACAAGTATATCAATATGACTTGAAAGTAGGCATGCATGCTATGGCATATATATAACAGAAAGCATATATTTTCACAACAACAGCCTAAAAAGGGAAAGTTGAAACTTGCCTGGTAATTCAGCATGAGTATGGGTAGTGGTAGGGTATCCCGGGTCAGCTCGGCGATCTATAAATAGTCAAGAGATTTGAGGTTAATCGCTTAACACTTTTAAAAAGGTTAAGTATTAACTTAAGTCGAAACATGTTTTCGAATTATCTCGTTATACCCCTTTTTAGTGTAACTCTTTTTATTACCGATACGATTCGACATTTGTTCGTCATTAAGACATGTCATCGTACTCACACTTAGTGTATACTTATGTCGTATAAGTTCTAAATTCGATCGATTACAAACCAAGATTATATCTCGAGTTTTATCGCTCGTTTTCTAAGTTATAACCAAAGTTATACATTTAAGGGGTTCGTTCGCGTTTAACCTAGATTCAAACATTTTTATAAAATTGAAAAACGATCCGATTCACATGAGGTTTTCTCTCACACCTTCCTTTTTACCACTAGTATTTAATTACCAAGATTCGGCACTGCCTACGTATTTTACGAGGGTTCAATTTTAGTTACGAATTCTCGTTTACGGTTTTGAACTACTTTTAGTAACTCCTAAACCGTAAGTTCGTTTCACACGTTCTTTATATCAAAACGAAGCTTGGAACATTATCTATCCTATCATGGCAGATTAAAAGGCTAGGCAGTAAGTTACATCTACTGTCCAAGTCGTTTTTCTTAAGGTTAACAAAATTTCGGCATTACGATGGCTATAAATCGAATATCTACCAATTTCAAATCTTCCCATAAACATGGTATCCATTCCAAACAATATATACATGATTTATACACATGAACTGAGGCCAAGCAATACCTTCTATTCATCTAACTATTTTTAACATTTATCCAAGATCCATTCATAATCATGCTTATAATCATGCTTTAATCTTAACATAACCATAACTAACTTATATAACTCAAGAACATACATAAAACTCAAAGTGGATCTAGGGTTTCAAGGACTTTATACCTTCTTGAGAGTGTTTACTAGCCTCACTAAGATTTGTATGATCCTTAGGAGTGATTAAGCTTGCTAGATCAACCATGAAAAACAAGAAAATTCAAGGTTAGTCATAAGAAACACTATTCACTCTCACCTTTCTTGATTTTGTTTGAAAATGGTAAAAGAGGATATTGAAGCTATAATTTCTAGGGTATTACTTTTATGAAATATAGCACTTACCCTAAAAGTTTCAAGATCAAACAAGGAGTGGAAGATGGATTTTGGATTAGGAATTTCCAAAGGGGCCGAATGGTTCTTCAAGAGAGAGTTTGATGTATTTGTGTTTGGTTACTTTGAAATAATGCATAAAGTGATATGTTCAAGATAATATCTCCTCCTTGGTTGCTTTAATAAAGTGCTTATGCAATGGATGATGTAATTAGGAGGGACAAGTGTTGATTTGTTATGGTGAGATGATAAAGTAAGGCTAAGTACTAGTTAGCTTCCTAACCTTGCTAGTTACTTATACAACTATATGGTTACTAGATATTATCACTTACACATGCATGTATCTTGCTTTCTCTGCTTGATTCTGTGTCCGGTTATTGCTCGTTTCGATTGATCGTTCGTAGGAATATTCCACGGATTTCTAGTTATGGTTTACCGGGAATCTTCCTAATATTAATACTATCATTCTCCGTCTTTCTTACTAACTCTCAAATTTATATTCCTTAAATCCCTTCGTTAAATCCTTAAGTCTATCAGTGTCCAGGGAACTCTGGGAGAAAATAAAAGTGCGGTTTTTCAGAATCCGACAGCTTTTCCATACACTTATTTCCCCCTAGATCACTAATACGAACTCGGAAATCCGTTCCGAGTACTTATATATAGTGTCGTCTCATATTATTCTTACTTCCACCAAAAACACTATTCATTCTTTATTCTTTACTTATTCTCTTAGGGTTGTACAATTGTCCGTATTCTATTTCGATCGTTCCTTAACCTTTTTACGGAACTACTGGATTAATCGTTATCGATCTGGATGACATGAGAATATTCTCCTTCTTGGAATTGCCATATCTTATTCCCCTAGGAGATAGGTTATTCTTGCCTAAGTTGTCAACCATTAGCATTCTTCAAGACATAGAAATAATAAAGTCGAATTCCATTCATTCTTTCAAAATATCAACTATTACATCGTAGCCGTAACCACTATTTATTCTTACATCATTAAATAAATAAAAGTTTTAGTTCTACCCAAAATCTGGGTTCTTACAGTCTCCCCTCCTTAAAAGGATTCCATCCCGGAATCAATTTAAAAACAAATGGGGGTACTTCTCTTGCATTGTGCTTTCAAGCTCCCAGGTTGATTCTTCTATATTGTGGTTCTGCCACAACACTCTGACTAGCTGAATGACCTTATTTCGGAGCACTTGTTCTTTCCGATCTATGATTTCCACAGGTTGCTCTACATAGGTCAAGTCTGGTTGCATGTCCACTTGCTCATACTCTACAATGTGCTTGGCATCCGGATTATACTTCCTCAACATCGAAACATGGAACACATTGTGCACCTGCTGTAGATTCGGGGGCAATGCCAGCTCATAACTAGTTCCCCAATCCGTCTCAAGACCTCAAATGGTCCAATGTATCTGGGACTCAGCTTTCCTTTCTTTCCAAATCACCTTTCCAAGGTGACACTTTTAAGAACACTAGGTCTCATAATTCGTATTCTTTGCCTTTCCGAGCTAAGTCGGCATATTTCTTTTATCGATCCTGGGATGCTACCAGCCGTCCTCTGATCAGATCTACTGCATCTTTAGTTCATTGGACCACTTCGGGCCCGAGCATCTTTCGCTCCCCGACTTCATCCCAATACAAGGGAGATCCACATTTCCTTCCATAAAGGGCCTCATAAGGTGGCATTCCTATACTTGAATGGAAATTGTTATTATAGGAAAACTCGATCAATGGCAAGTGATCATCCCAATTTCCTTTAAAGTCTATAGCACAGACTCTCCACATATCCTCTAGCGTTTGGATGGTCCTTTCACTTTGCCCGTCCGTCTGGGGGTGGTAGGCTGTGCTCATGTTCAGCCGGGTCCCTACACATTCTTGAAAACTTCTCCAAAACCTGGAGTTAAATCTAGGATCTCGATCGGATACTATTGTGACTGGGACTCCATGTCGCGCCACTATCTCCTTTAATTAGATATCCACTATCGACCGTGTACCTTTCGTTGATCGGGAGAAAGTGAGCTGACTTCGTCAGTCGATCTACAATTACCCATATGGCATCATGATTAGCCTTGGTCCTTGGTAAACCTACTACAAAATCCATGGCTATGTGTTCCCATTTCCATTCTGGAATCTCTAAGGGGTGTAGAAGTCCGCTGGGCTTCTGGTGCTCTGCTTTCACTCGCTGGCAGGTCAAGCATATGCTTACCCATTCTTCTACTTCCTTTTTTATATTTGGCCACCAGTAGTACTCCTTCAAATCCCTATACATTTTGGTTCTACCGGGGTCCACCGAGTATCTCGAGTTGTGTGCCTCGTTTAAAATCTCATCCTTGAGTTCCTCAACGTTTGGGATCCATATCCTGTACGTGTACCTCATGATCCCTTCCTTGTCTCTTTCACACTTAATTTCCTTCCCCGATCATTATCTCTTCCGTGGAGTTTTCTTCTTCCTCCATTATCCGTTCTTGGCACAATCTAATCTTTTCTAACAATGGAGGTTGGATTCTAATTTCCATCAACATTTCTTGGCCCTCTTTGGGTAACTTAATCTCAATTTCCAACTTCTCAAAATCTTTCACTAACTCTTCCTCTGAAGTTATCATCTTGAGCTTCTCTTTCCTACTAAGGGCATCAGCCACCACATTGGCTTTGCCCGGGTGATAACGAATTTTACAATCGTAATCCTTGATTAACTCTAACCATCTCCTCTGACGTATTTAAGCTCTTTCTGAGTGAAAATGTACTTGAGGCTCTTATGGTCAGTGTAAATCTCGCACTTTTCCCCATACAAGTAGTGTCTCCAAATCTTTAATGCGAAGACTATGGCTGCTAGTTCTAGATCATGCATGGGATATCTGACCTAATAATCCTTCAATTGCTTAGACGCATATGCTATTACCTTGTCGTGCTGCATAAGCACGCATCCCAGTCATTTATGCGAAGCATCACTGTAAATCACGAAATCTCCTTTTCCATCAGGTAATGCCAGCACTGGGGTTGTCACCAACCTCTTCTTTAACTCTTGGAAACTCTTCTCGCATTTTTCAGTCGATTCAAATTTCTCAATTTTGCGGGTAAGTCGAGTTAATGGAGCTGCGTTTTTCGCAAAATCTTGGACAAATCTTCTGTAATATCCGGCTAGTCCAATGAAACTCCTCACCTCGGTTGGAGTAGTTGGTTGTTCCCAGTTTGAAACTGCTTCTATCTTGGAGGGGTCAACCAACACTCCTTCTCTATTGATTACGTGCCCTAAGAATTGTACTTCATTTTTGGAAAACTCACACTTGGAGAACTTGGCATATAACTGCTCCTTCCTAAGTATTTCTAAAGTTATCCTTAAATGTTCAGCGTGTTCTGCCTCTTTCTTTGAGTAGATGAGAATATCGTCAAAGAAGACTATCATGAATTTGTCCAAATATTCTTTGAACACTCTATTCATTAGGTCCATGAAAGCTACTGGGGCGTTGGTCAATCAAAATGACATTACCAAGAACTCATAATGTCCATATCTGGTACGGAATGCAGTCTTCGGGATATCTTCAGGTTTGATCTTCAGTTGGTGATATCCCGTTCTCAGGTCAACAGCGCCTCTTAGCTGGTCAAACAAATCGTCTATCCTGGGTACTGGATACTTATTCTTTATGGTTTTCTTTATGGTTAGCTTGTTCAACTCTCTGTAGTCGATGCATAACCTCATACTCCCATCCTTTTTTTTAACAAACAACACTGGTGCGCCCCAAGGCGACACACTGGGCCTCATCATGCCCTTATCCAACAATTCCTATAACTGTTTAGCTAGCTCCTTCATTTCTACTGGGGCTAATCGGTACGGGGCCTTCGAAACCGGCATCGTCCCCGGGGCTAACTCGATGGCAAACTCAATTACCCTATCAGGTGGTAGTCCGGGAAGACCTTGTGGGAACACGTCCTCGAACTCATTAACTACCGGAATGTCTTGCAATCTTGGCGCTTCCTTCTGAGTGTCTATAACGTAAGCTAAATAAGCCTCGTTCCCGTTTTGTAACAATCTCTTGGTTTGCGCCATGGTCAGAATTTTTTGGGTCTGTCGCATCCCCTTAAACACTATTTCTTTCTTCCCTGGGGTTTTCAACTTAACCTTTTTCCCTTTACAATCTATCTGCGCATTATTACGAGACAACCAATCCATACCCAAAATGACATCAAATTCCCCTAGCTTAAAAGGAATTAAATCGACATAGAAGGATCGTTCTCCTATTTCTAGTTTACAGTCGGGGTGAATTTGATTAACCGGTACGATTTCTTGATTAGCTATCTCTACTTGTAAGGAATCTTTTAGTTGCTGGGTTTTAAGTTGCAATTTATGCGCAAAATCTCTAGATATAAAAGACTTAGTTGCTCCTGAATCAAATAAGACATTTGCACTGACTGAATTGAGTGAAAATGTACCTGCTATCACATCCGTGTCCCTCACGGCATCTTGTACTGACATATTAAAAGTCGTAGTAGTTGGTGGCCTATTTGAGGCAGCCCTGCTTGCCCCTGATGCTGCTGGTTTGTTCCTTGGGCAGTCCTTCCTCATGTGCCCTAGCTGTCCGCACTGGAAACAAGTGGTGCTTTTGTTGGTACTAGGGACAACCGCATTGCAGGTGTTAGAGTAGTGGCCCACTCGTCCACACTTATAACAGGTTGGCTGCTTCTGGTTGCACACTTCGGGATGTCATTTCCCACACGTTACACATGCTGGCAAGGAAGGTCTAGACTGATGGGAACGGGACAATCCTGTATGCTGGCCGCCCTGGCTCACACTCATGCTCACAAGTGGTTTGAATCCCATACCCCTGCTAGGTAGAGAGACTGCTCCTCGATTAAACTTGTTCGGGGGCTTTCCTCATACGGACCCTCCGCCCATACTGACATGTTTTCTCTTTAATCCCCCCTTCTCTTTCTCTCTCTGCATCTGATCGCTTCCAGCTTCCACAATGGTGGCCTTTTGCACCAAGGTGACATAATCCGAAATTTCTAAAACCGCCACTCCATTCTGGATCCACTGTTTCAGCCCTTGTTGAAACCTGTTAGCTTTCTTTTCTTCGGTATCCAAAAATTCTGGCACAAATCTCGATAACTCAGTAAATTTGGCCTCATAGTCAGCCATTGACATATTGTTATGTTTCAGTTCCAAAAACTTAAGTTCCATCTGAGTTTTCATGAACTTTGGGATGTACTTCTCCAGGAATAATTGTTTAAACCTTTCCTAGGTTACGACAACATTAGTCTCCATGTTCTTTTTGGCTTCCCACCAATAATTGGCCTCTCCCTTTAGTAGGTAAGTAGCAAAAATAGTCTTCTGAGCCTCATTGATACTTAGAATCTCGAAAGATTTTTCCATTTCCTTGATCCAGGCCCTCGCCTCAACGAGATCCGCCGATCCGTGGAACTCTGGGGGCTTAAGGGACTTAAAGGCCCTGAAGGAATTTGCCACTGAAGTGTTGTTTCCTAGGGGTGGTTGAGGGTATTGGTTCAAATTCTGCCTATGTAGATCCATAAACTGGCCCATGGGGTCTCCGCCCTAGTTCTCCCCTTCCTGCTCTACTTCAGTTTCTCCACCCTCTATTCCCCCTCAAAGTCTTCAGAGTACATGGGTTCATCCTCTGCTCCAAACTGGGAATCTTCTTGCTCATTATAGTCCTGATCTTGTTCTTCACTATTTTCATGGTTTTCCTCATGTTGGTTGTGACTCTCTTGGTCAGTAGATTCACGGGGGTTAGCCCTAGTGCCCATTCGTCTTGGAGGCATTTTACTGAAAATTTGGAAAATTTTACATTAGGTTCACTTACCTGTTTTAAAGGATTTTTCCTTGCATAATTCGTTACATGATTGGATTTAGGATCCCACAGTTTTATATCTCATGGCAACTTAATCGAAAACAGTACATATGCTAATAAACTCTTGATCACATCCCAACAAAATCGAAATAACTGAAAGGGAAAGAAATATATACCAGGTACCGAAAAGGTACAACATCCGAGTTACAACGATAGTTTAAAGTACAACCATCCTAACAACAACAACAAGTCAAAAGTGAAATACGCTGTCTATCTTTCTAGTCTGCAAAAAAGGAAAATAAGTACAATGAAACCATCCCTACAAAAGCCGGAACTACTACGTCCGTACATGAATAGACAACTAGACTACTGCATCACTACATCTGAAATCAGCCGCCACGATGAAACATCATCCGAACCCTCCCCATGGCGATGCGGAAAATCTCCTCGGCATCGGCTCTGGCTACCATACCATGCCCATCAGTAGGCAACTGTCGCACCCTTACCCGAGCCCTCAGCTCGATGCGGGTCACCACCCTATACCCAACCCTATTACTGATAGTCCTCCGGCCCTGCAACCTCATCCGGGCGGCTCTTTTTGCTGCTAGCTGCCTCCTAGACTCTCCCAACCTGGAATCCACCACTAACAACTCTCTATAAAGCCCGTTCACAATCAAGTTGTGAACACATACTGGGACTCCTCCTATCGGGACATGAGGTGGGTGGATGGTTTAGCTGGAGCTGCAGTCTCTGTCTGCTGGGGCTCTGGGGTAAGCTCCTCAAACTCATCGGGAAATGGGCTCACAGGTAGTGGTGGTGGGGTAGGGGCTCTCTCAACAGAGAGGGGTGGCATTCGTAGTCCGGAACTCCCTACTGCATCATCCACTGGCTCATCCTCATCTACAGCCTGTCCAACAACAGCAGCCATGACCTGCTCAGTGGTCATATCAGTATCCTCCTCCATGGTCCTAATCTCAGATACAACCCAATAATCCTCATCCTCAGTAACTAACTCAGCGTCATGTCCTGTCTGGATCCCCTCCGGGTCCTCCTCCCCCTCTGTCTCAACAACATCTGTATCAGCATCAACCTGGACCTCCTCAGGGTCCTCCTCCTCAGACTCAATCACATCAGTATCAGCATCAACCTGGACCTCCTCAGGATCCTCCTCCTCAGGCTCAGTATCCTCCTCTGGCAAGTGCTCATAGTACGGGTTCCTAGTCCGGAACATGTCCTCATCATGCTATCGCAGCTGCCTCCTGGGCCGACATGTCGCTCGTCTACACAAGATGAACTATGTTACTATCATGATACTTAAAAAGTTCCCGTAAGGGTTTTAGGTGAACCTGGCAAGGGTTCTTATTATATTAGTGAATTTATTATTATATAACATCGTATCATCTCTAGGGATATATAACTCTCGCTCTGATACCATCTCTGTAACGCCCCCAGATCCGGGGTCAGGGATTGGGTCGTTATGGTCTCATAACTCATACATAATACTTGACTTGAGTCCAAAATCAATAAGTAGCATGCTATGACGCTACAATAATATCCACTCACACACACACAGTTATAGTCCCAGAGATGAAATTGAAATAAGTCTTACATAAAAGGGTTTGCGAATAAAAGTTATCACAATCCAAAAGGATAACATCATAAGTTTAAAAGTTTTGCCGTTGATTACATTAATTTTACATATAGTTAAACAGGAAACAAAAGCTGTCTAACTATGCTACCTCAGCAATGGCGGCTAGCATCTCAGCGGGGAGTCCGGTGGGTCGAGTAACCCGCTTGCGCCGAGTGCGCCTAACGCGAGCCATCTGTCCTAGCTATTGTTATGACATGTTAAATAAGTAAGGGTGAGCAATAGCCCACCAACAATAATATAACAGGACAGTGATAGTATATAACAGTTCGAAATATCATTATTTCCATATGCCATGCATTAACGAAGTTAGCGCCAGTATAATATGAACGATGAAGTTACAAGGTAACTTAAATCGTTTATTTTGTGGAAATATCTGCTAAGTCAAAATATGCAAGATATTATCATTTATCATATAAAAAGGAACTTGCAAGGAAAATATTGCAATTCCAATTATTAACATTTTCGAAGTCCTACAACCTGAAAGAAGTCTCTTCGATACGTGTTGCAGAAGACACCGTCAACCTGAAAGAAGTCTCTTCGATACATGTTGCAGGGAATTCCCAATTTGGGAGATGAACCAATACTGGAGTTATCACGCGCCAGCTGTCCACTCCCTGATGATCAGTCGGGGATGGTACTGTTGGGACAATCAGATCTTGGCACTGCGATTTTTGATACAATACATTAACGAGTACGAATAGAAAAAATCACCTTGTTAACGGTTGATTCCACGCTCTTCTATTGTATTCCCAAATTCCCTTGAGCGAAGTGTGACCTTCGTCTTCTCAAGTTAACCTCTCTTCTTGCTCCTGGGTGGCTACAAAATTTTTTCGACCAGCCCCCAGCAAGAAGAGAATAGGAATATATATAGGCTACAATAGGGATCATGGACAATTAGGTTGGGCCTTCTAATTACATCTTGAGCCTAGCCCAATGTAATTAAATATTAATTCAATCCACTAAAGAATTAATATTTGCACTACCTTTCCTAATACCGTAATTTAATTAATTAATTCGGTTCCAATATTATTTGTTTATTAAATTCCCCATGTTTAAAATATCGCATGTCCATTAATTAAATAAATTACTGATAATTCATTTAATTAATATCTTTTATCCTTGATCATCCACTCAGCCTTTATTTAATTATGCCGGAATAAATCCACCTGCAGGGTTTCACATAATTAAATCTTTTTGAGCTTTCAAGGGGACATCATTAACCCGAATATTATCAGGACATGGATTCCTTCAATAAATAATATTCACCATATATATTATTTCATCACCCAAAATATAATGAAATAAATCAAAAGAATTATTTCATATATAAATCAAAGCATGTAAATAATATACACGTGTCAATTACTATATCTGGATTAAGAACCTAAGCATTAATAATAACATAGAATCTTAGTTCACCTTCTTAATCAGTATAAGGGAACAATTCTAAATTTGATCCTGTTCAATATACACAAAGTATACTAGTATTATTTATTAGTCAATATAAACTAATCTAAATAATACTACAGCCATTCCAGTGGATTGTCTAACTCCACCTGTGCTGTGAACCTTATTATATTATATAAACCGTATTTAATAATCTAATATTCTGTATCCCATTTGATACTAGATTATTCACAATATATAATATTTAGACAACATGTAAACATTTAAATGATTCTCAATTAAACCGGCCAGAAATAAATGTAAATACTTCAAATAAATATTTTCAGTATACACCAACAATCTCCCACTTATACTCAAAATATTCTATGAGTATATTAATGTTTATTTAATCCACTATTACACAGAAAACTATGTGTCCATCCATCTGACTCCTATCGCTTCCACATGCCTGTCAAAAACCTTGGCTGGCAAACTCTTTGTGAAAGGATCTGCCCGGTTGTCTTCTGATGATATGTGAGCCACAACTATATCTCCTCGCTTTACGATTCCTCGTATGAGATGATACTTACGTTCAATATGTTTAGCTGCTTTGTGGTCTCGCGGTTCCTTCGAATTTGCCACAGCACCAGTGTTATCACAATACACTGTCAAGCTCCTAGGCAAATTAGGTACCACTTCCAAGTCCAAAAGGAAGTTCCTGAACCATACAGCCTCCTTTGCAGCCTCAGAGGCCGCCACGTACTCGGCTTCCATGGTAGAGTCTGCAATGCATTTCTGCTTTACACTCCTCCATATAACAGCTCCACCTCCCAAAGTAAAAACATATCCCGAGGTCGATTTCCTCTTATCCCTATCTGATTGGAAATCTGAATCAGTATATCCCAAAGGAAATAGATCTGAGGCCTTGTAAATTAACATATACTCCTTAGTCCTTCTCAGGTACTTGAGTATAGTTTTTACTGCACTCCAATGTTCCTGACCTGGGTTCGACTGATATCTACTAACCATGCCTACAGCAAAGCAGATGTCAGGCCTTGTACATAACATAGCATACATTAAGCTTCCACATGCCGAAGCATAAGGAACTGCTTTCATGCTCTCTATATCCTTAGGTGTCGAAGGACACTGCTCCTTGGATAGAGCCACTCCATGCATAAAAGGTAGAAAACCTTTCTTAGAGTTCTGCATGTTAAAACGAGCTAATACTTCATCAATGTAGGGCTCTTGAGATAAAGCCAACATCCTTTTCTTGCGATCCCTTATTACTTCGATCCTAAGGATGTATGCCGCTTCACCTAAGTCCTTCATTTCAAATTGTTTGAACAACCATGCCTTTACTGATGACAACATCTTAACATTGTTTCCAATGAGTAAAATGTCATCTACATACAGTACTAGAAAAACCACTGCATTACCCTCACTTCTCTTATACACACATGATTCGCTTGGACTTTGATCAAATCCATATGACTGGACTGCCTGATCAAAACGAATATTCCAGTCCCTAGAAGCTTATTTTAGTCCATAAATAGACCTCTTAAGCTTACAAACAAGATGCTCTTGGCCTTGCTTAATGAACCCTTTTGGTTGTTGCACATAGATGGTTTCCTCAAGACTTCCATTAAGGAAAGCTGTCTTGAAATCCATTTGCCAAATCTCATAATCGAGATGAGCTGCTATAGATAAAAGAATCTGGATCGACTTAAGCATAACTGTTGGTTCAAAAACTAACTGCGCAAGTGTACGCGGTCACAAGTAATATAATAAATTCGTTCCCACAGAGACTTGGTGTTTGTTCAGAAATAATATTTAAGCAACGACGTATGATTAAACAACAAACTGCTTGAATAAATATCAAAAGGGGGTATTTTTGTATTTTTCTAATTGATTAATTAAATTAGTAATATTAAATAATTCGAACTAATTAATTTAATTAAATGAAAATTTATATGTGAGAAAAACATGGGATTCTAATTTCATTATTTATTTCATTTAGAATTGATGCCTTAATTTCAAAGTAATTTTGATAATTTACGAAAGCTAGTCGGGAACACGAAACTAACATAAGCGCCTTTCAGCCTTAACTTATATCAAACCATACGAACATCCACTTAAAAAGATAGAAGTCGCGTGGACACCTTTTATGCTTAGACCCTATATGTCTATAAGATTTGAAAACATAATTGGTTTACGAATAAATTCCTTTATTATGACTACATAGGGTGATGTGATCCAAAATCCTACCACTTATCGCAAATGTACAAGACAATTACGAACCTATGCTAACATGGCAAATTCTAAATTCCTAAATCCACTTTCGCATTCATTAGGAATTAATAATTTAGACGTTAGCTACGCATCTAATAAATTAAGCGCAACCACATTAGGCAATCTGAATTTTTATCATAATACAAATTATTAAGGCATCGAATTACTAAATTACGTAAAGAAATCCATTAGAATCCCATGACGGCGATTAGTTCATAATGGAACGAATCGTCATCATGGGATTAAATGAAAACATAATAATAATAATAATAATAATAATAATAATAATAATAATAATAATAATAAGAATAATAATAATAATAATAATAATAATAATAATAATAATAATAATAATAATAATAATAATAATAATAATAATAATAATAATAATAACAACAACAATAATAATAAATTAAAAATTGCGATAAATTAAATATGAAAATTACGAGAGTTTAGAAAGTAGAACCGCTATAGCTTCAAATGAAAGAAAAGAGCACTCCGAATAATTCCCGTAAATTTTTCAACCAAAATAACACTTACACTAAATTTGCAAAAATTAAAAGTGTATAAAAAAGAAACTTAAAATTACAAAGGAACTAGAGAGAAAACAAGAGAGGATTTTTCTCTCCAATTTGTTGTGTGATTTACAAGCTTGAGAACTAGGCTATTTATAGCAAAAAATTAGCACACCACACTAATAAAATAAAACTAAAAAGAATTTAAAAAAGAAAAAAAAACAAAAACAAAACAAATAGTACACCACTACAGCCGAAAGTAAACTAAACAAATGCATGGCAAATGGCGGGCGGCTATTGTAAACAAATCACGACTGCTTTAACTTTTGAACGGGTTCCGTAGAAATGCTTTTTAATCTGCACGACTTATAATCTTTAATTAATAAATATTTAATTTAATTTAGAAATTATAAAAATAAATATCTAATATTATTAGATATTTATAAATATAATTTTCTAATTAAATAAAATAGTTATTAATATAAATAAATCCTTAAGTCCTAAGCTGCGGTCAATTGAGGGTCTGGAACCGGACTTCTTTTGCTTAACAAAAAAATATCAATTCCAACCGGGGTTTTCTCTTTAAGAATATATCACTTCCCATCCTTTTGTGATAATTCTATTTTCTTACTGCTCGTCCAGGTGCAAATTACGGTCTATTGAGGATCTAAAACCGGACTCCTTTTGCTTAACAAAAAATATATCAATTCCAACCGGGGATTTCTCTTTAAGAATATATCATTTTCCATCTTTTTGTGATAATTCTATTTTTTCATTGCTCATCCAGGCACAAATTACGGTCTCTTGAGGATCTGAAACCAGACTCTTTTTGCTTGGAAAAAAATATATCAATTCCAACCGGGATTTTCTCTTTAAGAATATATCACTAAGAATTTCTTTATGATAATTCTTTTTCCTCATAGCCCGTCCACTTGATAAAATTGAGATAGAAATCCACCGTTTTTAGCCTTTTATCTCCACAATACCTAAAGTTGCGAGTTCTGCACAACAAAAACTTAATTAACAAAAAATGAATTAAAAGACACAACATACTTAAGGAAAAACCACCAATTTAGGTTCAATTAGCGAAAAATAAGTGGATATAAAATCCACTTATCACACCCCCAAACTTAAACTGATGCTTGTCCTCAAGCGAAAACAGACTCGACTACCACTAAATGCATGAATGCAAGGATCCCATAGGCAAAGCAATAACCAATTTAGCATAGTGACTCAGAGAATGTGAAAATTCCAAATAGAGATCGACTAAATACCCGAATATTAACATTTACAAGTACAGAAACGTGCGTGTGTGCAATACTCATCAGAATTACTCTTAGCACTATATCAAAACCATACCTATTCTTCGCCAAGACAATCACAAGTTTATAAATAGAATGAACGCTAGACACTTCATAACCTAGAAATACCTCCATCATCATTTGAGTTAGACTGGAATTCATGCTTTATTAACAACTATGACGCATAATACTATACACAACACACATGCTTATTTGATCGTGCAATGGATGAGACCCCAAAAGGCTTTTACAATAATACCCATGTAGCGAGCGTTAGGTCAGTGGATCCCAGACTATAAAAGCCTTAGGTCACTAGGCACAAAGTCCCCTCGTACTTAATTGCTCGAGTATTAAAGAGCTCTCCCTGGCCAACTCTGCTTACTCACATTCTCATAAACACTCTTTTTTTTTCTTTTTCTTTTTTTTTCTTCTTGTTTTTTTTTTCAAATGCAATCTGGAATGAGAATTCTCAATTCCAACCCTAGACTACTCATATAAATATGAGCTGGCTATTAGCCAATTGACACCTATCCATTATTAACAATTTCACACAAACTAGCATGAACCCTGGTTTCCCCCAAACTTATATTTAGTGATTCTACGCTATCAAGGGAATAAAGAAAATTCCAAATATAATCAGGTGATTAAATTTCAACAACCAAACAAGCATGACCTTAACCTAGCCCCAAAAGCAAATGATGAGTTGTGTAAGATTGTGTTTCTGCAACATGCACGTCAATTCATGAGTATTTAAATCAGCCCTCTATCCATCATTATCACACTCAAATTCATCATTGACTACTAAACGGAACCACCAAGCGCTACGGGATCAAGGTAAATATGATATGCAACTAATCATGAGTATGCAATTTTTTTTTTTGGGCAAAATATGAATTATATGAAATTAAGCTAGATTGATAATGACTCGATTAATCAATTATCCTAAATCACCCCCAAACTTAAAATATTCAGTGTCCTCATTGAAGGTATAGATGAAGGATAAAAGAGAACTCTCCTAACTGTCGGCATCGTCGCCCTCCTCGGGCGGTGAATCAGGTGGTGGAAATGAGCTCCCAACTGAGGCCAATCTTCCTTGAAAGAAGCAATTTCCTGCAACTCGCCAATGACCTGCAAACTTGACATAATACTGAACAAAATCACACAAAATCAAACCCACACATAAAAACACCAAACCTATGGGTTGCCTCCCACGAAGCGCTGTCGTTAACGTCATTTAGCCGGACGTTACTTCCTCAACTCACGGCGGTTTCAACAGAATAACCGAACCGTCCTCAACAGAAAGACCATTCATACGAACGTTGACTTCTTGCTTGCTTACTCCCAACACAATTCCTCTTTAACTCTTCACCTTGACTTTTCCACCAATCGACTTCTTCGTCTTCTTTTTCTTCCTCACACCTCTAAGGTGTTTATCCCTCTCCGTTGACTGAACCACACACTCTTCATCCGCATCATCAACTATCCACCTTCTTAACACATTATCATGCCCTTCTTCAAAAATCACTAACTCATCATTCAAAAGGACATACCTGAAACGCGGTGGAAGTTTTCCGAGCTTTACATTCGAGAGATCTCGAATTGAAGAACCGTCAATGGAATCACTGATGTGATGCTCTAACATGTGCATGTCCGATTTTCCACTAAACAACTGATCAAACTTCTCTGTCTGGCCAGCATCAACCATTTCCATGCTGAAACACTCTTCATCTTCTGCCGGAAGTTTCATGGCCTTGAACACATTAAAGGTGACATTCTGGTCTTGTACCCTCATTGTAAGTTCTCCTTTTTGCACATCAATCAAAGTACGACCCGTAGCTAGAAAAGGCCTTCCCAAAATTATGGGAATCTTCTTGTCCTCTTCGAAATCTAGAATCACAAAATCGGCAGGAAATATGAGCTTATCAACCTTCACCAAGACATTCTCTATTATACCCCTTGGATAAGTGATTGACCGATCAGCAAGCTGCAACGAGATATTGGTAGGTTTTGGATCAGGCAGACCAAGTTGCTTGAAAACAGACAAGGGCATGAGATTAATGCTAGCTCCCAAATCACATAAGCATTTGTCAAAAGACAACTTTCCAATGGTGCATGGAATTGTAAAGCTTCCTGGATCCTTAAGTTTAGGAGGTAATTTCTGTTGCAACACCGCACTACACTCCTCTGTCAATGCCACTATTTCAAATTCTTCCAACCTTCTCTTTCGTGACAAAATATCCTTCATGAACTTTGCATATCTCGGCATCTGCTCCAATGCTTAAACAAAAGGAATGTTAATGGATAGTTTTTTGAAGACCTCCATAAACTTCTGAAATTGTTTTTCTTGATCTTGTTTCTGCAAGCGTTGAGGGAATGAAGGAGGTGGATAAATATGCTTTCCTAGTGTCGGTGCTTTAACTGGTTCATCTTTTCTGGATTCTTCATGCACAACTCTTGAGGCTTTTCATTGGACGCAGATTCCTTGATAACCTCTTCATCAGCTTTCTTTGAGGGCCCTTCACCACTTCGTAACGATACTGCATTGCAAGTCTCCTTCCGGTCATTCTTTGGATTTGGCTCGGTGTCACTAGGAAGAGTTCCTTGTGGTCTGTTTAACAAAACATTAGCAAGCTGCCAAATTTGATTCTCTAAAGTCTTGAGAGATACTGCTTGACTTTTGACCAACAACCTTAATTCATCCAATTCAGATTTTTCATGAAAAGACTGCCCCGCACTAGACTGAGGCTGCTGCTGAAATCCCGGAGGTTGAGATTGTTTCGGGGGGTACTGATTCTGAAGTTGATGCCCCTGCTGTTGATATAGTCCTGAAGGATTGTATGGTCTGGCCCCATATTGCTGATTTTGGGTTTGATGGTATGGTTGTTGTTGATATGGGTGTGGTTGAGATGGTGGTTGGGCTTGATATGGTTGCGGTCGTGGTTGCAATCCATTGTTATTGTTGCTCCAGCTGAAGTTAGGATGGTTTCTATTGTTGGGTTGGTAAGTGTTTGGGACCGGATGCTGCTGCTTTTGAAAATTGCTCACAAAGTGCACTGATTCATTGGAAATTGCACATTGATTCGTTTCATGTCTACTGGCACATAGCTTACAAACACTTGCTACTTGTTGTACCCCATAGTTTGTCAAAGAATCCACCTTCATGTTTAGCGCTTCAAGCTGAGCTGATAGGGATGTGACTGCATCAACCTCGAGGATTCCTGCCACCTTGTGTTGAGGCATCCTCTGTGTCGGATTCTGATACTCATTAGCCGCCATTATTTCAATTAGCTCGTAGGCAGCTTCATAACTTTTAGCCCATAATGCTCCTCCTGAAGCTGCATCCAGAATAGGTCTTGATTGCCACCTCAATCCATTATAGAAACAATTTATGACCATCCAGTTGGGCATGCCATGGTGAGGGCATTTTCTTAGCATCTCCTTGTAGCGTTCCCATGCTTCACATAAAGATTCCCCCGCCTGTTGTGTGAATTGAGCAATAGCATTCCTTATGGCAACTGTTTTTGCCATGGGATAGAATTTAGTGAGGAATTTTTGAGCGAGTTCCTCTCATGTTGTTATCGAACCAGCTGGGAGAGAATGCAACCATCCCTTAGCTTTGTCCCGTAGAGAAAATGGAAAGAGCCTCAACCTTACAGCATCATCTGACACGTTGTTGAATTTGAATGTGTCACAAATCTCTATGAAGTTTCGGATATGCATATTTGGATCTTCCGTTGGCGTTCCCCCGAACTGGACAGAGTTTTGTACCATCTGGATTGTGCCAGGTTTGATTTCAAATGTGTTGGCTGCAATGGCTTGCCTGACGATGCTTGACTGAATGTCATTGATTTTTGGTTGAGAATAGTCCATCAATGTCTTGGGCACATCATCCGCCATTTCTAATGCTTCTTCCAGTTTTCTTACGGCTCTTGATTTAATAGCTTGGGCACGTGTTAGCATAAACAACTCAAGATCCTTACACTGGCAGAGCGAGAAAACACGACATTTAGAAAAAATAAACAAAAAATTCAAGTTAGTTAAGTTTAACCTCCGTTGATGTAAACACAATTTCTGAAAATAACACCAAAGTCCCCGGTAGCGGTGCCAAAAACTTGTTGGTTCAAAAACTAACTGCGCAAGTGTACGCGGTCACAAGTAATATAATAAATTCGTTCCCACAGAGACTTGGTGTTTGTTCAGAAATAATATTTAAGCAACGACGTATGATTAAACAACAAACTGCTTGAATAAATATCAAAAGGGGGTATTTTTGTATTTTTCTAATTGATTAATTAAATTAGTAATATTAAATAATTCGAACTAATTAATTTAATTAAATGAAAATTTATATGTGAGAAAAACATGGGATTCTAATTTCATTATTTATTTCATTTAGAATTGATGCCTTAATTTCAAAGTAATTTTGATAATTTACGAAAGCTAGTCGGGAACACGAAACTAACATAAGCGCCTTTCAGCCTTAACTTATATCAAACCATACGAACATCCACTTAAAAAGATAGAAGTCGCGTGGACACCTTTTATGCTTAGACCCTATATGTCTATAAGATTTGAAAACATAATTGGTTTACGAATAAATTCCTTTATTATGACTACATAGGGTGATGTGATCCAAAATCCTACCACTTATCGCAAATGTACAAGACAATTACGAACCTATGCTAACATGGCAAATTCTAAATTCCTAAATCCACTTTTGCATTCATTAGGAATTAATAATTTAGACGTTAGCTACGCATCTAATAAATTAAGCGCAACCACATTAGGCAATCTGAATTTTTATCATAATACAAATTATTAAGGCATCGAATTACTAAATTACGTAAATAAATCCATTAGAATCCCATGACGAAGATTAGTTCATAATGGAACGAATCGTCATCATGGGATTAAATGAAAACATAATAATAATAATAATAATAATAATAATAATAATAATAACAATAATAATAAGAATAATAACAATAATAATAATAATAATAATAATAATAATAATAATAATAATAATAATAATAATAATAATAACAACAACAACAACAATAATAATAAATTAAAAATTGCGATAAATTAAATATGAAAATTACGAGAGTTTAGAAAGTAGAACCGCTATAGCTTCCAATGAAAGAAAAGAGCACTCCGAATAATTCCCGTAAATTCTTCAACCAAAATAACACTTACACTAAATTTGCAAAAATTAAAAGTGTATAAAAAAGAAACTTAAAATTACAAAGGAACTAGAGAGAAAACAAGAGAGGATTTTTCTCTCCAATTTGTTGTGTGATTTACAAGCTTGAGAACTAGGCTATTTATAGCAAAAAATTAGCACACCACACTAATAAAATAAAACTAAAAAGAATTTAAAAAAGAAAAAAAAAACAAAAACAAAACAAATAGCACACCACTACAGCCGAAAGCAAACTAAAAAAATGCATGGCAAATGGCGGGCGGCTTTTGTAAACAAATCACGGCTGCTTTAACTTTTGAACGGGTTCCGTAGAAATGCTTTTTAATCCGCACGGCTTATAATCTTTAATTAATAAATATTTAATTTAATTCAGAAATTATAAAAATAAATATCTAATATTATTAGATATTTATAAATATAATTTTCTAATTAAATAAAATATTTATTAATATAAATAAATCCTTAAGTCCTAAGCTGCGGTCAATTGAGGGTCTGGAACCGGACTTCTTTTGCTTAACAAAAAATATATCAATTCCAACCGGGGTTTTCTCTTTAAGAATATATCACTTCCCATCCTTTTGTGATAATTCTATTTTCTTATTGCTCGTCCAGGTGCAAATTACGGTCTATTGAGGATATAAAACCGGACTCCTTTTGCTTAACAAAAAATATATCAATTCCAACCGGGGATTTCTCTTTAAGAATATATCACTTTCCATCTTTTTGTGATAATTCTATTTTCTCATTGCTCGTCCAGGCACAAATTACGGTCTCTTGAGGATCTGAAACCAGACTCTTTTTGCTTGGAAAAAAATATATCAATTCCAACCAGGATTTTCTCTTTAAGAATATATCACTAAGAATTTCTTTATGATAATTCTTTTTCCTCATAGCCCGTCCACTTGATAAAATTGAGATAGAAATCCACCGTTTTTAGCCTTTTATCTCCACAATACCTAAAGTTGCGAGTTCTGCACAACAAAAACTTAATTAACAAAAAATGAATTAAAAGACACAACATACTTAAGGAAAAACCACCAATTTAGGTTCAATTAGCGGAAAATAACTGGATATAAAATCCACTTATCAATAACAACTGGCGAAAAGGTTTCCTCATAATCGATCCCTTCTTTCTGAGTATACCCTTTCGCAACAAGTCGTGCTTTCCAGGCTTTCACCTTTTTGTCAGATCCTCTTTTCTTCTTGTAGATCCACATACATCCAATGGGTTTCACACATTTGGGTGATTCCACGAGCTCCCAAACTTGATTAGAATACATAGATTCCATCTCAGATTCCATTGCCTTTTGCCAAAGATCTGCATATTTATCTAGAATTGCTTCTTCGTATGTCCTGGGATCCTCATCATGTTCACCAGAGACCAAGTCCGAGGACTCTCCCAAAAACATGAATCTATCAGGTTGTTGAACAACCCTCCCACTACGACGAAGCACCGGTGTGGTATTAGTGACAGGTTGTGCATTTTCTTGTGGTTGATCTACTTGTACTATTGGCACTTGGGGATTATCTGTCCCTCCCACTAGTTCCTCTAAAACGATACTACTCATGGGTTTGTGTTTCATTATATAGTCTTCTTCTAAGAATCTAGCATTGGTGCTAACAATGATATCTCGATCCCTAGGACTATAAAATGAATAACCTTTCGTTCCCATGGGATAGCCTACAAACAGCCTTACTTTTGTACGAGATTCTAACTTAGTCGCGTTCTTGTTCAGCACATGTGCTGGACAACCCCAAATCCGAATATGTCTTAGACATGGTTTGCTACCAGTCCACAATTCTATTGGAGTCTTGGGAACCGACTTAGAAGGTACCAAGTTTAGAAGGTTAGCCGCTGTTTCTATAGCACATCCCCAGAACGACTTGGGTAAATCTGAATAACTCATCATCGATCTAACACTCTCTAAAAGAGTCCGATTCCTTTTCTCTGCTACACCATTCTGCTGAGGTGTGCCAGGTGCAGACAACTGGGATGCAATCCCATTTTCTGATAAATATTCCCCAAATTCTCCAAGCAAGTATTCGCCACCACGATCTAATCGTAGTGACTTGATACATTTTCCAAGATGTCGCTTCTCCGCACTTGCTTTGTACTCTTTGAATTTTTCAAAGCACTCAGACTTAAGGCGCAACAAATAAATGTACCCATATCTAGAATAATCGTCAATGAAAGTGACAAAATACTCATAACCTCCTCTTGCTTGGATACTCATAGGTCCACATAAATCTATATGAACCAATTCTAACACTTCTTGAGCTCTATTCCCCTTTGCTTTAAAAGGCCTATTAGTCATCTTACCTTCCAAGCAGGATTCGCAAACTGGAAATGGCTCCACTGCCAACGAGCCTAATGGCCCATCTACTACCAGTCTTTGAATCCTCCTCAAGTTAATATGACCTAATCTTAAGTGCCAAAGATATGTTTGGTTCAATTCAGAAGGTTTCTTTCTTTTATTTGAGGTAGAAAGAATGTTATTAGTTTCCTTATGTTGCAGCATTGGTTGGATAGGATTAATAATATATAAATTGTCTTGCAATGTACCAGAACATATAACTCATTTATTCATCATAATAGAAACATTACGATTCAAACAAATATTATAACCATCCATGGCAAGTTTAGAAACCGAAATTAAATTCCTTCTAAACGAAGGTACATAAAGACAATTGTTCAAAACCAAAATCCTATCATCGCCAAAAGACAATGTAATTATTCCAACTGCAACTACTGCTACTTTTGTAGCATCTCCCATGAACATATATATCTCGCCATCTCTAAGCATTCTGGATTGCTGGAACCCCTGCATAGAGTTACAAACATGGTCAGTGGCTCCTGTATCTACACACCAAGTGCTCGTAGATATAGTCGCTATATATGTTTCTGTAACTAGAGAAAGAGACATACGAGTATTGTTTGTCTTCTTAGGAAGAGGACAATCCTGTTTCCAGTGACCTGACTGCTTGCACCTGAAGCACTTGCCCTTAGGCTTTTTCACACCACCTTGAACTCCCACTGCATTAGCAATCTTTCCAGCTTTCTGTGTCTGAGTCTTTTTCTTCTTCTTACCTTTCGGCTTAGATGAAGAAGCTTTCTCGGCCACATTCACTTGAACATTCTGCTTAAAGAGTCCTTCAGCTGCCTGAAGTTCTGTCAGAAGTTCCGTGAGACTATACATCCTTTTGTTCATGGTGTAATTCAAGCGGAACTGCTCAAAACTTTTGGGCAAGCTCATAAGGATGATATCGATCTGGGTTTCCCCATCAATATCAGCACCAAGGATCTCCATCTCATTCAGATGAGACATTATTCTGAGAACATGATCCCTTACAGGTGTTCCTTCAACCATCTGAGTGTTCATTAAAGCCTTCATTGCTACTTGCCTAGCAGCCCTATTCTGTTCTCCAAAAAGTTCCTTGAGATTAAAGAGCATATCTGAAGCAGTGGGCATAGCCTGATGCTGATGTTGCAAAACACCCGACATTGCTGCCAGAATGTAACATAGCGACATCTCATCTGCCTTAACCCACCGTTTATAATACTCCTTCTCACTTTCAGGAGCATCTTCAGCAGGCTGATCTGGCTTGGGTTCATAAGTACAAAATTTGTACTCCTCAGCAGTCAACACTATGTCCAAATTACGTTTCCATTCAATATAGTTCGGTCCAGTAAGTTTGTTATCCTTAAGTATGGTGAATAGTGGATTAAAGCCCATAATGATCTAATCCTGAGAATCATACATGTAACACAAAATCAGATAGTTGCATAAATCTTAAATCCTATTGGTTTCCTCTAACAATTAATTAAAATTAATGCACTAATATTTAAACACCATAAGTATCTGGTACGCCACGATGGATGACATATATACCACTTAAATTCGTTTAAATATTACTTCGGTCCTATTACTAAATAATACGCCACGTTAGGGTGGACTATATATTATTTTTCATAGCTAAGTGTATACCATTATTAAATCTTAAATTAATAAAAAGACTGGATACCACCATTAAATATTTCAAATCAATAATCGATAATAGGATAATTCCCAGATCGGGGGGAGCATTGTCAAGAGGCATCACTTAAGACCCCTTTCTAGACAGAATCATCCTTTCTCTCTATATTGAAAATCTATATTCAATCATTGGCACCCTTCTAATTAATCGAATTCTATGAAACTTGGTACGCCACGTTGGGTGGCATATATACCTTTCAATATTCGTAATTAATTTAGAAAGTTTGTTCTAGTAATATCCATAACACTACCTGACACCATAAATCATACGCCACGATGGGTGGCATGTATATAATTTAAATTCGTCTCGGTGTTAAATTACATACAAACAATAATGGAGACCATGGGATTTAATTCCTAATTAATTCCCTCACCCACTTAGAATTTTTATTTAAAATTGAGGAATTTTATCTAGATGCATCGCCCTATGTTATTTTTTCGAGGTCAACATGTTATAAAAATAACAATACAAAGAACACATAACATAGCAGCATGCATCATAAAATTAAAGCAATAAATAAAATTAATGTCCATGTCGTCCTAATTATGTTCACTAGTACAGAGTGGACCTGTTGCGTCGGTCAAATTGACCTATTGCGTCGGTTAAATGGCGTAGTACATGTAAGCGTGGCAATAGGTCTATAGCTATAGCATCGGTCAAATTACCGTTGCTAAAAACCTATAGCTTCGGTTTAAAAGCCATCGCAAAAAAATAGATAACCGACGCTTTAAGTCTACGTCTGTAGCGTCGGTTATTAGGGGGTGACGCTTTTGTTTTACATGTTGCGTCGGTGTTATTGACAACCGACGCTTTTGATTGGAATTTATAGCGTCGTATCAGTAAACAACCGACGCTATAAGTACTTAAAAAAATTGATTTATTGGTATCTATAGCGTCGCCTGGACAAACAACCGACGCTTTTTATTTGTTTCTATAGCGTCGCCTGGGCAAACAACCGACGCTACATGTAGTAAAAAAACTGATTTTTTTGGTATCTATAGCGTCGCCCGGATAAACAACCGACGCTTTTTATTTGTTTCTATAGCGTCGTCTGGACAAACAACCGACGCTACATGTAGTAAAAACTGATTTTTTAATATTTTATTTTAATCTATTTTTTTTAAACCTGCTATACTTTTAACCTGAACACACATCAACTATAACACAAATTTAACCTGAACTAATAGAAAATATAAATTATAACAGAACTTTGATTAAGATAAATTGGAATTAAATAGTACATTAATGTTCAAAATACTAAAAAAGTTCCTAATGCAAGTTTACATATCATAACTTAACTACAAAGTTCAACTGGATGCTTTCTTTAGTCTTCCTTTCCTCCCAGAACCATAGAAATTTGGAGACCGCTACTAAAAGCTTGATTAAAAGCAACCTTGTTCGGAATTCTGAGATTTGTCGCTGTTAACATTATCTTCCAGTTATCTTCCAGTCAAGTTGTGCCACACGCCTTACTTCTTGGCCAGGCTTCAGTTTTTTTGGAAGCAAATATGGAAATTTCACACCTACACTATAACAAGGTACAAAAATAAATAAACATCTACTGATGGTAATAGACATTAAAACACTGCCATACACAGCATATATTAGTTCCAGATATGAGTCTAGCAAACAATAAGTATATCTCTGATAAAATATTTGAATGAATAAAAGAACATGCTATAGTCTAGCAAACATGAGTTTGTTCTTATGTTCTTATAAACAGTAATTTTTTGTATGAATAAAAGAGTAGTCAAATATTATAAAATATTTTAGTACCTGATTATAGACATTCTCGGATAAAATATTTTGCCCATAGCTCTCGTATGTCAGTGATTTCCTTTTTCGTATACCTTCTTGAACCAAGAACCTTCAAAATATATTTAGATTACATATTTTTTTTAAAATCAGGTAGTCCAATATTTGTAAAACAATGCTAACAAGTTTCGTCTCTTACCACTTTCCAATTCACATCCATTTTTTTCTGAGAATGCATGATTATATCATGCATGTACCTCATAATAAAAAAACCACACTCCGTACCTCCTTCTTGCTGAGGGCACTACGAAAAAACCAACAAATAATATTAAATACAAAAAATAAATCAATGAACGAATGTAAATGTATATTTCAAGTAGATTATACCTGAACCTCGTCGTGAATCATGAGAAATTCTTTTCTATTATTCTTCAATCCACCGTTTAGTGTGTATATTTTAAATGCACTGTGAAACAAGTATACGTCAAACTTTGAATTATAAAATTTTTCAATTTGACTAGAAAATTCATGTGCAGAATGTAAATTCGTTTCTTTCAGTTTTAAAATTACCGAAAGCTTTATTTAATTTCATGTATTTTAATTTGTTATGTCATTTCGTCTATTGTTTTCCAATTGTAGAAAACCAATTTCAAGTTTGAATGTGAGCCAACTTTTAAGGAGAACAGCACATAGGCATCAGATGTACATATAAAAGCAAATCACAAGTCTACGAAAACCACATATATGCTGCCTGTTGGTTATATTCTACCATAAAACATAAGTATAATGTGTTCAACTTTAGGCCTTTACGAAATACAAGGTGGGATTGGTCGATAAAACAAGGGAGTGATAGCGATAACGTACATGCAGACAATACAAGGATGTAGATGGAGCAAGTTCCAGAGTATCCAAGTTATATGAGTTCTACAGTCAGATGCAACCAAAATGGAACACTGTTTTCCAATTGTAGACATTCTGAAGGGAACACTGTTTTCCATGTACTTTCTATGTGTTTGAATTATAAAATTTTCAATTTAATTGACTACCAAAGGTGGACTACGTTAAATGTAAATTCATATTTAACTTACGTTTGCACGGGTGTCTTCAAGCGTATATCCCTTGCTCTTTTCAAAGAATCAAACACATAAATAGTACTTTCCTTGAGACTGAAAAGGAGCAACATCCAGTGGTTGCTACAACAAAAACACATAAATTTTAACTATTAAATTCAGTTAAAATATGCACGTGTAGCATATAGTAGTATATATGTACAATTAAATTTCAATTCGTTCTTACTCTTGGACGTAAGGAGCTAGAATGAAATGCCTCTCTCTATTGGCAATCAATTTTTTTTCCAAGTAATCGCATGCTTCCTGGCTACGTTTGTAGTCACGCTTATTCGATATTGCCAATCTTGATGGCAACATGAATGCAAATCTTGTTTCATTCAACTCACTGCATAATGTCTCAACATACCTACAAAATTAATTTGTCACAATAAGCACGTGTATGTTGAATGATTTTAAAGTTAATTGAGCAAAAAAGACTTTTCTTACTTGATAAAAATTTCTAAAATCGATGTGCTTAAACAAGCCATTCTTAAAAACTCATCAACATCTACAGGGGGTACATATATAGGTTGCTTTCCAATTTCTTCAAACTTGAATACCACATCTTTTTCAGCAGAGGTCCTTTTTTTAAGAAAATAACGTAAAGATCGGTAATGCTCACTTGAGTTTGCATCATCACCATGTAATGCCAACAGTAGTGTTTTATTGATAGGAGTCGCCGAACCTTTGCTTTCAGCTACTTTAGGCAGCCTAATAACCTTTTCTGGAGTGGTCTCCTTTTCTGGAGTGGTCTCAACGGGAGGATCCTGATCAAACATGATTGGACACATGATATATTGCAAACATATGAGAAAAAAATTCAGTGGTTCAAATGTCAAAAAATATACCTGTCCCAACGTCACAAGGTCCTTTGGCCATTGGACAAAACTACCCGCTGCACTTCCTACCGTCTCGAGTTCGTCACATGGAACCGGAAGTGGAGTAAGTTGATATTCAGGTCCAACGTCATCAATCGACACTCTTACGTTACAAGAAGCAATCGGATTATTATGGACCATATTATCACTCTGACTATTTGCCGGAAAAAAAGTCCCCCTTGCCACGATAACTCTTTCTTTCTCCTGATCTACCACCCAAAGATGACATGGGGTCGGACCCTGCATTATCAGTATACAAAACAGAATTAGTATATAAATTTTCAGGCTTTCAGTTTTTGTAACATATATTATGGTCAGCTGAAGTGTTGAAATTTGAAGCATCTAATTATGAGCATAGTCCAATTAGTAGCAAGTTTACTTATCTTATGTAAGTAGGGTTGATTGCATTTTCTGCTATAAGTCAAGATAACTGTATTTTTCCAAGTACAAACTAGAATTAAGGTGGATAGCTATAGTCCGATTCACTTGTGCAGGGATATGATACTCCAAAACCTAAACACTTGCACCTGATCAAGAGTGCTGTACAACGTCAAACTGTGAGTAAGATTTGATTGAATTTTTTTTGTTTTACTTTCTGTGTTTCATGAACTTTCAATAGTAAAAATATCCTGCGCTTCCTTGTTTTGTTTTTCTTAGTCAAATAAACAACAATCTGAGGTATGGAGTCCGCTGCCTAACCAAGGATGGAAGCCCTGTATAGAATCGACCTCCACCTCCAGTGAGTAATGAAATTTTGCTTTAATCTATGTAGAAAGTGAGTAATGAAATTTTGCTTTAACGATAACAACAAACTTGTAAACAAATAGACAAATAAATATTTAAATTAAATAATTAGAAATGTGAGGTATCCGAACTAATCCGAGACCACTTTCTCATACACCATGTTACATAACAGGAACATCACCTATAATCTTAAAAGTATTTTGAACACATACTAGTATATGTAATGGCAATGACATACTTGTGGGATGGAGGAATAATTGATGTCAGGCTCATGGACATACAAGCTTGGGAGTAAATACTTTATTAGAAAACATTAGGAGTCCTGCTGTAGAGTAAATACTTTATTAGAAAACATTAGGAATCCTGCTCTATTAAAGAGCATAAGAAGAGTTAACCCAATGGCCTGTTAGCAATCTGATCTGATGCCCCAATAGAGTCGGATTAAAATGTTTACAGGTGTTTCTCTTCTCTTCAAATGGCAGGTTTACATTTGATCCTAGTGCGAAATTGGGTCTTGATGTTGCATCATGCCTCATCACAAGGTACTTTTCTTTTTTGCTTTTAGCACTTTATAAGTAGGAATCCTTTAATTTTGTCGATTCACAGACTGGCAGCTGCTTCGAAGAGTTTGCGGGGTTCCAATTTCATTCACAAAATTACAGTCTGGCAATGACACGCCTATATGCTTCAAGTGATTGAAGATGCCTTCCAGTTTCGAATTCATCATTTGGTTCATCCTGTCCTCGCACTCTTTCTGAACTTTCTTGTTAATTTCTTGCGTGATTGTAGCCAACTGATCCACCGATATCACCCTACTATGTTTGCTTGTCGATCCAAATGCTTCTTTAATTTTAACTCCCCCCCCAACCCCTCTAACACGCCCTCCGTGCTCCTTACGACCCAAGGCACGCGACAGCATGTCATCCTGACCTTCTGGAGTCCACAAGCCATCTACAAGTTGCGACTGCAACTCTCCCTATTCAGAATGACAGGAGGGATAGAAAAAGGTTAAATATAAGAAAAAAACATCAATAAAAAAGTATGACAGCAAATACTTTGGAATATGTAAAATTGTTTTTATTTTAATGAAGCCAGTCCTATTATGTTTGTCCATTATAAATACATCACGTCTAAGTTGCATTATTAGTCTCAACTTTAGTCTTCTAAAAAGGCCCTGCTTAATACAAAAACAGTAAAAAAGTGAGATATAAACAGCCTTATAAAAATTACAGAATATCAGAAACCAACATCAATAAAGACGTCTTTATTGAAGTTGATGCTGTTGATAGGGGAGGTCAAACTGCCTCTGTGACTGCAGTAATCAGCGACAACATAGAGGTATTGAAGGAGATCTACCAAACTAAATTTCTAAGATGCAACGTAGTTTGGTCATGCATCATACTTGTACTAGCTAGGGTGAATTTCACAAAGCATGATTTTGGTTTTCAAAATAATGAAAATTTATTTTCAATGCCATATAAATAATTTATAAGTTCAGTGTAAATATTGCACTCTGATTCTTTTTATTGGAGCCGTGTGTGAAGCTCATTGTCTACACAGTACAAAACTGAGGTAATCAATCCGTAAATTAATTATATTATGTACTGTACCTAAGGCTTACTAATAATCTATATAATTGAAATTGTTCTGAGAAGAATATGGTGTGCTAAATTGTCAGTAAAACATACTTAGTGTCTGCTATTGCTAACTAGCTAAAGAAAATCCTAGGAAAATGCACAGTAAAATCATAAATATTTTGTAAAATGTTTGACGTATGGGATCGGACAGGGATGAAGCCAGTCGACAATTAGATGGAAGAACATGAAAGATTTATAGGCTGAATAATCTCTTTACCCATGTCGCACCACTCACATATGCCTAAGAATTGCTATTTATTTGAATCATGAAGTCTTCCAGTATATGTATATCAGAAGGGTGTTGAGAATGAAAGTTTCAGACTCATATCCACATGGCTAGACTCATATATGTTGATTAAGTCTACTCAACTGGAGTCTACCCTAATCACGTCTAAGTTGCATTATTAGTCTCAACTTTAGTCTTCTAAAAATTACAGAATATCATAAAACAACATCAATAAAGAAAGATCAAGGATTTTACCATTTTCTCAGCCACCTTTCTAGTTTGTTCACTAGGGAAATAATAACCTCCGCCC
Source organism: Saposhnikovia divaricata (assembly GCA_036435485.1). NCBI lineage: Eukaryota > Viridiplantae > Streptophyta > Magnoliopsida > Apiales > Apiaceae > Saposhnikovia > Saposhnikovia divaricata. The sequence continues at coordinate 69,261,400 of CM071598.1, forward strand.
TCTTTTTTTTTTTGCTCGTGCCCTAAGATAATCAAAACTGCGTCCAGTACGATCACTCGATAACATTGATGGATTAAGGGATTCAGAAGAATCCAATGCAGTGAGGGGATCATCAACACTCCAGAAGGGTTTTTTACCATCATATCCACTTTGTCCTAGAAAATGTACTTGGTCATTATGTTTCTGACTTTCTTGCGCTTTGATACTTATTGCCTGTTTACAAATAAAGATTGCAAAAAAGTTAGATTTTGACATGTGGCAGATAACAATTCTGAAATTAAGTGAGGCACAACAAACATAATTAGTTAATTAAATATGTACCTCAAACTCACTAGTTTGGCGTCTCTTTTTGAAAATTTCCCATTGCTCCTCGCTGAGGTAAGGATAACGTTCACATGGATCCTTCCCTTTGCGAAAATAGTTTCTTGTCAGCTTACCCTTAAAATCCCTCCATTGATTCCCTGCTCTTTCTAGCACGTGTTTTTTTTTTGAATCATCAAATTTCCAACGAGTCTGAAAAAAATGTAAATAGATCAGCAGATGGTAGACATTATAATAACACAAACAAAAATGAATGCTGCTTTGCAATGCTTACCTTGACATCATCCCAAATTGCATCTTTTAATCCTTGGTTAACTAAATTCCAACTTTCAATATTTATATCAACTTGGCATCGCACCACTGATCCTAAATAATTCCTGAAATCTTTGAGCATATCTCCCGTTGGACGACCAAACTCATTGAAAGAAACAGAACAATCTAAATTCTGCTTTGCAATCCATTTCTTCAGTTTTTTGCACAAAGTTGGACCTCTAACCCTTTTCCTGGATGCTTCAGTAGAATTTGGCGTTTCGTTACCATTGTCTTCATCCATGGCAAAAGGTTCCTATAATAATAAACAGTGATATCATTAAGCTTAATTTCAGAACAGTATCCAAAATAAACATTCTTCTCGACAATGTCAGTAATTTATAACCTCAATACTCCGATCAACTTACTTTGGTTTGTTGCAACTGTTCTTTAATTACTGCACATATTTTTATTTTAACTAATTACCAAAATGTTCAGGACTATACACCAAAAATCTCAGATTTCGGACTAGCTAAGACCATAACAAGGAAAGATGCAAACAAATTTGCCAAAATCATACTCCACTGCCTTAATAGAAAGCCAAAACGAAGACCAACAATGAAAGAGGTGGTGCGACTACTGGAAGAATTAGAATAGGGCATGAACCAAAATGGTCAGAAACCGGTTCACAGTTTTAAGAGGATGCAAGAACACAATCACTCTCAATACTTACATGGCCAGACAAAAGATTATTGTTCCACAGTTTCAGTGGCATAGTCATAAACTACCATGGGGGCTAAGTTGCCAAATATACCAACGTCTAAATTTAAGCTATTTTTTTGCGCTAGCAAGGGCATATATTATTGGTGTTAAATACATTTCTATAATTACTTTTGTTCATGTGGAATCTATAGACTCCACTACCCTCCGCAACTGCACAGTTTTGTTTAACTACTACCCTTTTTAAAAGGGTAACTGAATGAACATTTAGGCCATTTTATGTATCATCCATAAGCTGTTACAGATGCAAAGCATAAAACTGGGAAAGAGGATTGTATTCCAAAACAAAATACAGTTATCTGGAAATTTAGTTACATACAAGTAATTAATTTTCATTGCTATCGTTTCCACACATAATCACAATACTTAACTGATCATGCAAATACTACACTATCTCTTACATTCAGAACTGACAACTGGAACAGCTCTCTGCACATTGCAAGTTTCTAGACCAAAAAATGACCATACAAAAGCTTATAAACACAAAAAATGGAATTTATATAGGAAAAAAACTAAGAAACATAGATCAGATAATTGAAAAAAAATAAAGAACAGGAACGCTCTGGTGGGAAGTTTTGTAGGCATGAAATTAATACTGACATCATATATGGAGCAACTCAATAGGCAAAAAATGTTCAACTAAAGTAAGAATATTCAATTCATTAGTAGATGGTGCACATAGAAGATAAAGGTAAACCAAACAAAGTATTTCAGATTTCTGTACGAATCATTAAACATCTCTAGTCATAAAGATAGTACAACAAACTGCAGCTTTGTATAGGAATCATTAAGCATCTCTAGTTATTAACCCATTGCCCTTCTTGATGGTCAATACGTGCATAATTTACTATGTTGTCATCCCTCATTGTGGTAGGTAGACCAATTGAGAAAGGGGGATTCTCCTCAAATTGATTATACTCTTCCTCGTCTTCAACATTATCAATTCCAAGAACACGTCGCTTGCTTTGAAGAACGACGGACCACCTAGAATCAGCGGGGTCTCGAATATAGAAAACTTGCTTAACTTGTGTAGCAAAAATAAATGGGTCATCTTCATGACCAAACCGTCCAAAGTCAACCAAAGTGAAGCCTAACTCATCCACTCGAACACCACGCCCGACATCGAACCATTTACATCTGAATAGAGCAACTTTAAAATCTTTGTAGTCGAGCTCCCAAATTTCTTCAATTACCCCATAATATGACTTTTTAATATCCCGTGATAAGATGGAATTGCCTCTATCAAATTCTGTTGAAGAAGCTTCTACACATACTCCGCTATTTTGCACAGTGCTTTTGTTATCTTGAGATTGGGTATAAAAAGTATACCCATTAACATCATAACCTTTGTAAGATGTCACTGGCATGTCCGGGCCATATGCCAACCATTTTAGTGCATTAGAAACGGTGGTAGGACTTTCCGAATATTGAGATATTACTCGATCTTTAAACCATTTAACAAACGAGCGATTGTGTTCATTTGTAACCCACTTGCCACTCTTAGAGGGATGCAATTGTTGAATCTGGTCTATGTGTTCTTGCAAGTAAGGATTAACTTCCGTCATGTGTTGCAATACAAACAGATGGGCTCTTTCACATAGTCCAACACTAGGAGAGATCATTTTACGTCCCAATGTCCCTTGACCTTCAAGTCTACCTTCATGACGAGATCTTGCAATTCCAACTGGATCAGCAGATGCTAAATACTCTGTGCAAAATTCAATAGTCTCTTCAATCGAATACCCTTCAACTATGCTAGCTTCAGGTAGACGTCGATTTCTCACATATGCTTTTAAGATGCATAGAAATCTCTCAAAATGATACATTTGCCGCACATATAAAGGACCACAAATTTTAATCTCTCTAACTAGGTGAATCACTAAATGCACCATAATGTCAAAGAATGACTCAAGAAAATACATTTCAAATTCACAAAGTGTCACAATAATATCAGCTTGTAATTTGTCCAGTGTCATGGGATCAATCACCTTACTACATATAGCATTAAAGAAGAAACACAGTTTGGTGATAACCAATCTCACATGCTTCGGCAATATGCCTCGAATGGCAACCGGCAGAAGATGTCGCATTAACACGTGACAATCATGTGACTTCATCCCTACCAGCTTCAAATCCTTCATTGAAACAATGTTTTTTGGGTTTGAGGAATATCCAGTTGGAACTTTCACACTAGATAAACACTCACAGAAGCTGATTTTCTCTTTTCTGGACAGAGTAAAACAAGCTGGAGGTAGGTATGCACGTTTACCGGATTGTTGAGGCGCTAACTCTGCCCGTATACCCCTCTCTTGGATGTCTAATCTTGCATTCATCCCATCTTTTGTCTTACCTGGCATATTCAAAAGTGTCCCAACAATGCTTTCACAGACATTTTTTTCGATATGCATAAAGTCAAGACAATGTCTAACTTGCAAGTGTTCCCAGTATGGAAGATCCCAAAATATAGATCTCTTCTTCCAAAGACTGTTCGGAGTTGGATTTTTATACAACTTTCCAAGTACAACATTGATATGTTTAACTCGTTCAAAAACCTCCTTCCCGGTCAAAGGCAAACGAGCCACTCGAGTCTCGATAGTCCCATCGAAAGACCTTTTCCTCTTACGATAAGGGTGATTATGGTGAAGAAATGTACGATGACCCATATATACATTTTTTTTGCAATTGTTTAAACGAAGGTCAATCGTAGCATCTTCACAAATCGGACAAGCTTATAGTGTACCCTGAAAGGTTTCCATAGCCAGGAAAATCGCTTATAGTGCAAAAAATCATGGCACGCAAAGTGAAATTCGTTTCACTATATGCATCGTATATCCTCTCACCTTGATTCCATAATAACAACAGATCTTCAATAAGTGGTTGAAGATAAACATCTATGTTATTTCCGGGTTCTTTGGGACCGGGAATTAACAATGTCAACATGATGTACTTGCGCTTCATGCATAACCAAGGAGGCAAGTTATAAATCGTCAGAAGAACCGGCCAAGTGCTATGTGAAGAGCTGAGAGTGCGATACGGATTCATGCCATCCGCGCAAAGTCCAAGCCGCAGGCTTCTTGCTTCTCCACCAAAATCCGGGAACTTTCTGTCAATGGTTCTCCACTGTGGAGAGTCAGCAGGGTGTCTGAGCATCCCATCTGATTTTCTCCCTTCCACATGCCACCTCATAAGCTTTGCATCATTGATATTTGCAAAGAGACGTTTGAATCGTTCCACTATGGGTAGATACCGCAACACCTTGCGCGGAGGCCTTTTCTTGTCATCACTCGAAGAGTCATTTCCATCTCGCTTATACCTAGAGGCTCCGCACTTTGGACATGTGTGTAGATGTTCATACTCATTACGAAACAACACACAGTCATATGGACAAGCGTGTATCTTCTTTACATTCAAACCCATGGGACACAATATCTTCTTCGCCTCATAGGTGGAAGTTGGAAGCTCATTATTCGAAGGAAGTATGTCTGATACAAGTTTCAGCAATTCTGTGAAACTCTTGTCACTCCACCCGCTCTTTACTTTGAGCTTACACAACTTCAAGGTTGTTGATAACCTAGTTAACTGATCGTTGCACCCAGGATAAAGAAGTTTTTTAGAATCATTGACCAAGCTCTCAAGAATTTTCGGTTGGTGCATCAAAATTTCTTCGACATCTTGGATCATCTCATCAAATCTGTCATTTTCCTCATCTTCTTTATTGGTAGGATTACCATCTCCACAGCTTTTAGAATTACCACTAAATGATTCTGCCTTTCGAGAATTTATTCCCTCACCATGCCAGATCCACTTGGTATAATTATCCATGAAACCACGTCGAAATAAATGTTCGCGCACTGTATCGACATTAGAATACTTTTCTAAATTATAACAATCGCGACATGGACATGTCATCCTTTCTTTTCCATGTTCGGTCTTCTTAAGATTTTTCTCCGCAAATTCAATGAAGTCATTAACACGGCTAATATACTCATGGGATGTTCGTGATATTTTATACATCCACGTAAGGCGGTCCATGTTATATATCTATAGAATATTTTATAGAAAGAAAGTCAGTAGCTATTATGTTATTAGAGATCATGCAGAAATATGAAATATATGCTGCCTAGATATGAAATATATGCAGAAATATGAAATATGAAATAAAGGCAAGTGAAACAGAAAGTACAAAAACAAAGCAGTCTATACAACGATGTTATACGAGGATACTTCACTCACTATCGATGACTTCTGAGTGGTTTAGAATTGCTACACAGGTTATAAAACAGACCCTTATTGGACTGTCTACAATCACTGCACCCTGAAAATATACAAATACAGCTTAAATGAAAGTGCATAATGTTTTGATGTGCATTTAAAAATACAAATACATATATACGGAAAGATATGAATAACATGCAGAAATACATGCAGAAATTTTAAAATTTTGCCAAGTCTAAGACTTGGACACTCCGCGTCCAGTAAGATAGATTGTCTTTAGATTTTGGAAAGTAGCATTTGGAATCTAAGTTTGTATTCATTTTCTTTAAACTTTCTGTATGCAGATGAACTTGGAGTACTTTGCCATGAACTTATATAATTACTCCACCAACTGTCCTAATTATTCCTTAACCACACCTTAATTATATTTCCATGAAGAAAGTAACTAAAAACAGAAAAACACCACATAACATGCTTTATATCATTAACTTGGATGATAGGTTGACTGGTTGACCACAACTTATAACTGAAACCTAATTAACCAAGTGGCTGGTAGTATTCCCATGTTTCAACAATCAAATGATGTTCCGCTTGAACAGCTAGCTTAGGCACGTACCCATATAGTGCTAATAGTAGCGGAATATATCAGTGAGAGGCTGACACCTGCTCCAGTTCCGACTGACCTTTGAAAGTTAATAGTATATTTTTTTTTTAAATTAAACCTCAGAACGACCTTAATAAATTGATATGAATATAAATTTTTAAACATGTCTAACTTTCGGAATATGATGTTAAATATTTTTATCCCTAGTTGTTCCAAAATTGTAACTCCGCCACACCGAATGCTGCTGAAAAATACCCTAAATATATGTATCTGTGACATTCAGGTGTGTCCAAATTTGGCACAGTATCAACTACTTTTCGAGCCATCTGTTTAAAAGAAAAAAAGAAACAATTTTCTCATGTTTTTTGTACAGTGAGAAACCAGAGAATCTCCCAGACACACTTTTTCTATAGTGGATTCAATAGCTATATTCCATTACCACATTTATGTGCAAGTGTATGGACACTTGTACATATTGAAAATGTTCATCAACAGTTACTATATATGTATAGATCATATTGGCCTTAAAATGAAAAATGAAAAAATAACTGAAAGTGTAATGTGCCAATCGCTTTACCTTGTACATACTGCTAACTGAAAAGTAATGTCTTTAGTCTCTCTCAGAATTGATAGAGGATCACTAGGTGAGTGAACCTCACCCATTCATACCAAAAGGGCTGGGGCTACTTGCATATATATTGCTTGCCCACAATAATGACAGGAATCTAGTTTATAACTTAATTAGTGCAGGATGAAGAACCGATAAGAGGTTAATTAGCCAACAGCCAAACAACCCGAAAAGTTCATACTAAAATTGTTAACAAAGTGAAAAATGATGATTGTCATAATATGAACTAGCTTGTAGTATCAGCTAGAGTTTGACTAGCTAGTATATGTGTGTAAAGAAACATATATTATGGGATAGGCATAAAATTATTATTAAGCACATACCATTAGCTATAACGAAGGTCTCCAATTGCAATTATGAGCTCATTTACACTATTATATGGCACTTCCTAAGCTTCCACAGTTATGAAGCAAAAGTCCTCGTCAGATTAGTTTCAATCAAGGTTATGATAGACGAAACTTCCATAATATTTTAATTGCTCTACCAGCAATGTTACTTAATTTTTTCACTAACAACTATTCAAGTGCAAGAATAATTGCTCTACCAGCAATGTTACTTAACCATAAACACGTGCCTAATTGTTATTACTATATATAGCTTAAATGAAAGTGCATAATGTTTTGATGTGCATTTAAAAATACAAAAACATATACAAAAACATATATACGGAAAGATATGAATATGTAAAATGCAAATGTAAGAGTACTACACGATAATCACCTGTTTCTAGAGATATGCACCTGTTGGAATGAAGTTGGGCTGATATTGTACAACAGACCCAATCGCTAATTCCCAATAATTCCTTAATTCAGCAGCCAATCGATAATTCCCAATTCCTTAATTCAGCAGCCCTAATTCCCAGTTCCTTAATTCAGCAGCCAATCGCTAATTCCCAATTCCCTAATTCCAAATCCCTAATTTGGTGAGCTGATTAGAGAGTAGAGAGTGGAGAAGCGCAGTTGAAGTAATTTGAGAGATAGAGAGTAGTCGAGAGAAAAAGTAGTGGAGAGATATATAGTAGTCGAGAGATAGAGATAGGGAGTGGAAAGATAGAGTAGCGGAGAGAGAGATAGAGCCGTAGAGAGTAATTTGAGAGATAGAGCCGTCGAGATTGAGCAATAATCGAGCTAGGTTTCCAGAGTCAAGATCCCCAAATATGAATGGTTCGTGTAATAATATATTTTTTCAAAAAGTTAATCTATTGCATCGGCATTATAAACACCGACACTACAACTTAAAAAAAAAGTATTTATTTTATTTTCTTTTTTTTTTTAACTCTATTTATTTTATTTTCTAAAAAATAGTTTTGTAAAATAATAATTATATATTAATATATAATAATATGTTATAAAATTATTATTATAATTATTAAATTATTATTACATTTATTTTCAAAATTTAATTATTATAAAAAAAATTATTATTTATTATTTTTAAATTTATAATTAAAAAATGTGAAGAAAATTTTTATAAAAATTATTTATTCTTTCTTTTGCTTAATTGAATCGATAATCACACTAATTTTTGGAACAAAGGTTATTATATGATATAAAATTTGATACTATTAAAATTTTATATTCTAAAGATTTTGGCAAAAAAAAATAATAAATTGCTATAGCGTCGGCTTTACAAACAGTGACGCTATAGGCTACACCTATAGCGTCTGTTCAAATAACGACCGACGCTATAGGTTAAACCTATAGCGTCGGTTTTACGCAGAGCGACGCAAAATGTCTTTTTAGCGTCGGCATTTTAGCAGGCGACGAAATAAGTAGAACCTATAGCATCGGTTGGTGCAAAAAACCGACGCAAAAGGGTCTGGCAGAATACCTATAGCGTCGGTTGTTACCCATAACCGACGCAATAGGTTCAACAGACACCTATAGCGTCGGTTAATGCAAACAACCGACGCTATAGGTGCGATGCTATAGGTCATTTCTGTACTAGTGGTTAAACATGCAATTAAAATTACACACATAATTAACAACACACATAATAATTATTTAAAGCAATAATTAAAAAATTAAATAGCGGAATTAAAATTAAAAATATAATTTAAATCCACTATTATGGCCCCTTGAAAAAAAATAAATTTCCAGCCCTGTTCTGCTGAAAAAATCCTTTTTTTTTGTAAAAACCCTCTGTTGCGCAGCTTGCAGTTGCGTTACTGCCCTGGAAGCTCTTGTCGCGCATGACGCACATGCGTTACAGGTCCTGGAAGCCCTGTTTCGCATGGGCATCCTGCGTTACACCCCTGTTCCCTTCTGTAACGCAGGACAGACCTGCGTTACCCTGCTTTGCCAGATTTTTTACGCGCGCCTGCTTCTCTTTCTTGTTCACAGACTTCTTTCCTCCTTATTCGAACAGCAGCAGCCTCTGTCGACTACTTAATTAAAAACAAATCGAACCAGCAGCTACGCAGCGGATAAATTTTTGTCTCCGATTTGATTTCCGATCGCACATAATTGTTACAAAATATCCGGATCTTAATAAAATCCAACAAACAATTACAAAAAAATAGATCTAATACAAAACTAATTTTTTAAATCTATTCTAACACGATCAACCCTCGTGTTTTACAACCACGATAAACCACGTGGAAACCAAACAAAATAACCACGATTAAACCACGTGGGATCCAAACACATAATTAAAATATACATGGCCATAATAGTGGATACTAAACAACCTGCAAAAGATTATTATCCAAGCACACCACTATACACATGCATATATAATTACGACATGGATATCGTATCAAAAATCGCAGAACCATTGAACCAGGCTCTGATACCAATTGTTGGGACAATCAGATCTTGGCACTGCGATTTTTGATACAATACATTAACGAGTACGAATAGAAAAAATCACCTTGTTAACGGTTGATTCCACGCTCTTCTATTGTATTCCCAAATTCCCTTGAGCGAAGTGTGGCCTTCGTCTTCTCAAGTTAACCTCTCTTCTTGCTCCTGGGTGGCTACAAAATTTTTTCGACCAGCCCCCAGCAAGAAGAGAATAGGAATATATATAGGCTACAATAGGGATCATGGACAATTAGGTTGGGCCTTCTAATTACATCTTGAGCCTAGCCCAATGTAATTAATTATTAATTCAATCCACTAAAGAATTAATATTTGCACTACCTTTCCTAATACCGTAATTTAATTAATTAATTCGGTTCCAATATTATTTGCTTATTAAATTCCCCATGTTTAAAATATCGCATGTCCATTAATTAAATAAATTACTGATAATTCATTTAATTAATATCTTTTATCCTTGATCATCCACTCAACCTTTATTTAATTATGCCGGAATAAATCCACCTGCAGGGTTTCACATAATTAAATCTTTTTGAGCTTTCAAGGGGACATCATTAACCCGAATATTATCAGGACATGGATTCCTTCAATAAATAATATTCACCATATATATTATTTCATCACCCAAAATATAATGAAATAAATCAAAAGAATTATTTCATATATAAATCAAAGCATGTAAATAATATACACGTGTCAATTACTATATCTGGATTAAGAACCTAAACATTAATAATAACATAGAATCTTAGTTCACCTTCTTAATCAGTATAAGGGAACAATTCTAAATTTGATCCTGTTCAATATACACAAAGTATACTAGTATTATTTATTAGTCAATATAAACTAATCTAAATAATACTACAGCCATTCCAGTGGATTGTCTAACTCCACCTGTGCTGTGAACCTTATTATATTATATAAACCGTATTTAATAATCTAATATTCTGTATCCCATTTGATACTAGATTATTCACAATATATAATATTTAGACAGCATGTAAACATTTAAATGATTCTCAATTAAACCGGCCAGAAATATATGTAAATACTTCAAATAAATATTTTCAGTATACACCAACAGGTACAGCCCAATATTGTTTACTACCGGTAGAAGGAAGAACTGACGGCTCCACTTGTCGTTTGCCTTTAATAGTAACTTCCTGGCCAAAGGTTAGGCCTTGTGATGGACAGCGCGACTCGGCCTCTTACACACGACTCCTAGTTCGAATAAATCCGTAGCACTGAAACGTAGAGTTTGTCCTCCCTTCCCCATGTGAAATACTTGTTGATACGACTCCACAAAGTAGTCGTATCTAGTTGGAAAGGAAAATTCACCAACATTTCCCAAGCTTTTGCTTGTTAATGGATATCAACTTGTTCCAACAATCTTACCCCTCGAATGATGAGAAGGTACACACAGACTTAACGAGTCCATAGCAACCAAGTTGCGAGTGAAAAGGATAAATTATGACCGGGAATTCAACAAGATAATTAACCTTTCTCAAGTAAGGTTCCCTTATAATTTAAGAGATAGATTCGAGTGAAGAATGGAATCTAAAGGACCTTTCTTAATATAATATTAATCGTATGACTCCGAAGAATTTTCAGAATGGTCGAAGGTCGAAGATAATATTTGAAGAAGAATAAACAACATTGAAGTTGTTTCCGAGTATTGAATAAATGTTTATAGAATACTTATTGAGTCGGAAGTATTTAATGAAGGAAAGAATATTTTTAATCAGAGTATTTCTCAAAATAACCCTTGAAGGAATATTAAGACAATATTTATTGAATAAATAATTACTTAAATGAATATTAAAATAATATTCATTTAATAAATAATTTTGAAAGGAATGTTTGGAATAATATTCGTTAAGTAAATAAGTCTTCAAATTAATATTCAAAAAAAATAATATTCATTTAATAATAAATAGTTTAAATGAATATCCAGTGATATTTATTTAATAAATCAAAACTTAAATGAATATTCGAGTATAATATTCACTTAATACATGATGTTCTAAATGAATATCCGAATGATATTTATTTAATAATCGAAGATTTTACAGAAATATTTGAAATAATATTCGATAAATGGTTCGTCTTTGAATGAATATTGAAAAATAATATTCATTGAATAGATAACGTTCAAATAAATATTTGAAGTAATGATAGTTAATTAAATAATCTCGGACGAATATTCAAATAATATTCGTCAACCAAATAATGGAAATTATTTACTTAAATATTTCCCTCGAAAGTAATTACGATATATCAAGAAGTACTGACTCCCGGTCTATATTCAACAAATAGGATTCATATGCCCTTCTCTAAGGGTCTTAACAACATCCGGCTTATAATCGATATATTATCTATCTACTTATAAGCCAAAGAACAATAAGGGAACAAGTATATCAATATGACTTGAAAGTAGGCATGCATGCTATGGCATATGTAAAACAAAAAGCATATATTTTCATAACAACAGTCTAAAAAGGGAAAGTTGAAACTTGCCTGGTAATTGAGCACGAGTAGTGGTAGTGGTAGGGTATCCCGGGTCAGCTCGGCGATCTATAAATAGTCAAGAGATTCGAGGTTAATCACTTAACACTTTTAAAAAGGTTAAGTATTAACTTAAGTCGAAACATGTTTTCGAATTATCTCGCTATACCCCTTTTTAGTATAACTCTTTTTATTACCGATACGATTCGACATTAGTTCGTCATTAAGACATGTCATCGTACTCACACTTAGTGTATACTTAAGTCGTATAAGTTCTAAATTCAATCGATTACAAACCAAGATTATATCTCGAGTTTTATCGCTCGTTTTCTAAGTTATAACCAAAGTTATACTTTTAAGGGGTTCGTTCGCGTTTAACCTAGATTCAAACATTTTTATAAAATCGAAAAATGATCCGATTCACATGAGGTTTTCTCTCACACCTTCCTTTTTACCTCTAGTATTTAATTACCTAGATTTGCCACTGGCTTACGTAATTTAAGAGGGTTCAATTTTAGGTACGAATTCTCGTTTACGGTTTCGAACTACTTTTCGTAAACCGGGCATAACTCCTAAACCGTAAGTTCGTTTCACACGTTCTTTATATCAAAACGAAGCTTGGAACATTATCTATCCTATCATGGCAGATTACAAGGCTAGGCATTGAGTTACATCTACTGTCCAAGTCGTTTTTCTTAAGGTTAACAAAATTTTGGCATTACGATGGCTATAAATCGAATATCTACCAATTTCAAATTGTATCCATTCCAAACAACATATACATGATTTATACACATGAACTAAGCCAAGAAATGCCTTTCCGTTCATCTAACTATTTTTAACATTTATCCAAGATCCATTAATAATCATGCTTATAATCATGATTTAATCTTAACATAACCATAACTAACTTATATAACTCAAGAACATACATAAAACTCAAAGTGGATCTAGGGTTTCAAGGACTTTATACCTTCTTGAGAGTGTTTACTAGCCTCACTAAGCTTTGTATGATCCTTAGGAGTGATTAAGCTTGCTAGATCAACCATGAAAAAAAAAAAAGAAAATTCAAGGTTAGTCATAAGAAACACTATTCACTCTCACCTTTCTTGATTTTTTTTGAAAATGGTAAAAGAGGAGATTGAAGCTACAATTTCTAGGGTATTACTTTTACGAAATATAGGACTTACCCAAAAAGTTTCAAGATCAAACAAGGAGTGGAAGATGGATTTTGGATTTGGAATTTCCAAAGGGGCCGAATGGTTCTTCAAGAGAGAGTTTGATGTTTTTGTGTTTGGTTGCTTTGAAATAATGCATAAAGTGATATGTTCAAGATAATATCTCCTCCTTGTTTGCTTTAATAAAGTGCTTATGCAATGGATGATGTAATTAGGAGGGACAAGTGTTGATTTGTTATGGTGAGATGATAAAGTAAGGCTAAGTACTAGTTAGCTTCCTAACCTTGCTAGTTACTTATACAACTATTTGGTTACTAGATATTATCACTTGCACATGCATGTATCTTGCTTTCTTTGCTTGATTCTGTGTCCGGTTATTGCTCATTTCGGTTGATCGTTCGTAGGAATATTCCACGGATTTCTAGTTAGGGTTTACCGGGAATCTTCCTAATATTAGTACTATCATTCTCCGTCTTTCTTACTAACTTTCAAATTTATATTCCTTAAATCCCTTCGTTAAATCCTTAAGTCTATCAGTGTCCAGGGAACTCTCAGAGAAAATAAAAATACGGTTTTTCAGAATCCGACAGCTTTTACATACACTTATTTTCCCCCTGGATCACTAATACGAACTCGGAAATCCGTTCCGAATACTTCTATATAGTGTCGTCTCATATTATTCTTACTTCCACCAAAAACACTATTCATTCTTTATTCTTTACTTATTCTCTTAGGGTTGTACAATTATCCGTATTCTCTTTCGATCGTTCCTTAACCTTTTGACGGAACCACTGGATTAATCGTTATCGATCTGGATGACATGAGAATATTCTCCTGCTTGGAATTGCCATATCTTATTCGCCTAGGAGAAAGATTATTCTTACCAAAGTTGTCAACCATTAGCATTCTTCAAGACATAGAAATAATAAAGTCGAATTCCATTCATTCTTTCAAAATATCAACTATTACATCGTAGCCGTAACCACTATTCATTCTTACATCATTAAATAAATAAAAGTTTTAATTCTACCCAAAATCTGGGTTCTTACATTCAAGAAGGGCCGACGCCCCAACTGAAAGGACAACAAGGGTGGAAATCCCCAAGGGAAACCCCAAAGATCTGATGCCTCTTGGAGATTCGGATGATCCTACACCCCCGTTTACTGAGGAGGTGATGAATGCTTGAATTTCTAAAAAGTTCAAGATGCCGACAATCAAGGCTTATGATGGAACGGGTGATCCCGCAAATCACGTCAGGACATTCTTAAAAAGGATTGCTGTTGTAGCCTGTAAGTGATGCCCTTAAGTGTAGGGCATTTCCTCAAACCCTGTCGGGCATGGCTCAAAGATGGTATAGCCGGTTGCCTACGGATTCAATTGGATATTTTAAGGAGTTGAGTGCCGCTTTTGTTAGCTATTTCATTAGCGGAAAAGTTCATGAAAAAAGCTTTGCCTCCGTCATGTATGTGGTACAAGGAAAGAACGAGAATCCGAGAGATTACCTCAAGTGATTCACTAAGGAGACACTAAACATCACTGACCTGGAGAATAAGGTGGCCATGGTAGCCCTAGAGCATGGAACTACTGACCCTTTCTTTAAAATGTCATTGGCGAAGCATCCCCTCGAGAACAAGGCTGAACTCCAACGAATGGCTGATAAGTATATTAAAGCTGAGGACAGTATGAAGAAAGAGGTAGCAGTGGGTAATGGTGGGAACAACAACGACTCTAAAAAGCGAAAGCAGGAGCAAGAGTATGACGCTAGGGACAAGTATCCCCAGACTAGCAAGGACTCTGACTCTACACCTAAGAAGAATCTAGGACCAAGATTTTTTGATTATGCAAGATTGAATGCTCCTAGGAGCCAGATCTTATTAGAGATTGAGAAGGATAAGGACTTCCGATGGCCGAAGCCACTCAGGGGTGACCCCTCAAATAGAAACAAGGAGCAATACTGCAGATTCCACAAGGATGTGGGACACAACACAGATGATTGTAGGCAACTGAAGGACGAGATTGAATTCTTGATCCGGAAAGAGAAGCTAAGAAGGTACACGAAGGGTGAAGATCGTGGGACCTAGAAAAGGGATTATGACAGAAGAGACAATGACAGAAGGGATAATGTTCGTGATCGTAACCCGCAGCCCCGAGGGCTAGTTATCAACATGATTTGGGGAGGCCCGACAGCGGCCGACACAACTCGAAACTCTCGAAAAGCATATGGAGAGAGGTGATGCACATCGTGGGAGAGGCCCTGAAATGTGCTAGGACTGAGATAGCAATTGGTTTTGATGACTCAAACTTCGAAGGGGTGAAGTTCCTCTATGATGACCCATTGGTCATAACCCCTATAATTGGAAACTCGGAGGTGAAGCGAGTCTTGATAGACAATGGATCTTCTGTCGATATTCTGTTTCATGATGCGTTTGTAAAGATGGGATACACTGGCTCTCAGTTGACCCCGACCAATATCCCTATCTATGGATTTAATGGAGTTGAGTCGAAAGTTGAAGGGACTATCCAGTTTCCCATGACAATCGGCCAAGAACCCAAGGAGGCTACTCAGATGTTGAATTTTCTAGTAATCAAGGCGACCTCAACTTATAATGTAATCCTGGGAAGGACTGGACTTCATGCGTTCATGGATGTTGCCTCTACTTATCACATGAAGATTAATTTCCTAACCCGGAATGGTGTTGGACAACAGAAGGGTGACCAGAAGATGGTAAGAAGTTGCTATGTATCTGCATTGAGAGCTAATGGAGTCGGGGGGCAGGTACTTCCAATTGAGGACATGGATATCCGTGGTGATGATGAACACCGAGGGAAGCCGGTAAAAGATTTGGTTCCTGTACCTCTAGATCTTGGAGATCCTAAAAAAGTTACGTATATTGGAGCTTCTTTGAAAGAACCCCTGAAGGGCAGATTGACGACTTTCTTACAAGAGAATAGCGATGTGTTTTCCTGGACAGTGGCTAATATGCCAGGGATTGATCCCCAACTTATAACTCTCAGGTTGAATGTCGATCCTAAGCGGAAGACAATAAAGAAAAAGAAGAGAAATTTCGCTCCTGAGAGGCAAGAGGCCATTAAGCAAGAATTTGATAAGCTCCTAGAGGCTGGATTCATTGAAGAGATTCAGTTCCCCGAGGGTTGGCTAACCCTGTAATGGTCAAGAAGGCGAATGGAAAATGGAGGATGTGTATAGATTTCACCGATCTGAATGATGCATGTCCTAAGGATTGTTTCCCTTTACAAAGGATTGATACGCTGATAGATGCTACAACTGGGCATGAGATGTTGAGCTTCATGGATGGTTTCAGTGGCTACAATCAGATCAAGATGCATAAAGATGACATCTCAAAGGTATCTTTCATAACTGACTTTGGTGTTCTCTGTTATCTTGTTATGGCTTTTGGGATAAAGAATGCAGGAGCCACTTATCAACGATTAGTGAACAAGATATTCGCCCATCTGATTGGGAAAACCATGGAGGTCTATGTTGATGACATGTTAGTCAAGAGCCTAGTCAAGGCAGACCACATTAAGCACCTCAGAGCACTATAAGAAAAAGTTCAATAGACATCACACTTTAGACATCGGTCGTAAATGTCGTTGATGTTAAAAGATGTAATAACATCATCCAGAATTAAACTGATGTCTTTGTTATTCGTAGACATCACTCTTTTAAAAACTGATGTCTAAAGTCACTCTTTAAAAAATGAAAAAACGCGCGGCCCATTTTGTTTTCCCCCTTAGTGAAATTTTCACCCCCTAAATCAAAATTTCCCCCCATAACCAAATATTCTCCCCGCCCAAGCCCATACAGTACAATTATTGAGCCTCTCAGACAAATTAACAAAACAAAATCTAATTAAACCAAAATATTCTGACAAACACTCTCTCTCTCTCTCGACTCTCTCTCGACTCTCTCTCTCGATTGAAACTCACCACCACAAACTCACCTCGGTACCACTCACCACTACAAACTCACTTCCGGTACCACTCACTTTTCTACTCACCACTGCTCTCTACTCTACTCACCACTCACCTTCGGTACCACTGCTCGTGTTGAAATTGGTAAGAATCGGTAATACTCTACACGAATAAGGTCTTCTCTGGTATTTCTAGGGTCTTCTCGATCTATTGAGAGCTTCAATTTGAGGGTTTTTTCAAGTCAAAACCCTAATTTCTTAATTTGGGGCTTTTTAAATCAAAACCCTAATTTCTTAATTGTGTGTTTTTATTTACTTGGATGTATTACCCTAATTCTTTTGAATGCATTCTTTTTACAGGACCTCATTCACTTGGTTGTGGTTGTGGCTGTCCGTTAGGTAATTTTAATTTTTGAATTTCTGATATGTGTTATATCATATGATTATTTGTATGTTGTTTAATTGGATGCATGTTATTATTATTCATTATATTGTTGGATTTTTGGCTACTAATTGGATGCATGTCATCTAACACTGCTATTAATTAGTGGTAATTTGTAATTTATGTTTTTTGGCTACTATTTGGTTGCTCTTCTACTGGTCAAGTTTGAAATTATATGAGTTGGATGTATTTTCATTTTCATTTTGAATTTCTGAAATGTGGTATTATATGATTATTTGTATGTTATTTAATTGGATGCATGTTATTATTTGTTTATTATATTGTTGGATTTTTGGCATGTCATCTAACAGTGCTATTGTTTGAGTACTACTGTTTTTCCGACATAATCGACCAAGAGAAAGTGAAAGTTGTTGTGATTTTCTATTGGTCAATTTCAAATTATATGAGTTGGATGTATTTTAGTTTCATACCTTGTTAATTATTTTATTGCTGGCTGGAGGTTTATGTTTTAGTTTTCGAATTTTACGAAAACCTTAAATATTGTCGTTTGAGTTTTTATTGTTTCGCTGATATTCAGGGATATTTTTTGGTTTGCGAAGAAGAAAGGATAGTTCCTAGCTGTTGTTCACGGTGTTGACATAGTGCTTCTATTAATTAAGAGGTACTCCCGCTCCCTTTCTTGTTTATATAGCGACTTTTTCTGCTTTGTGTATTTCATTGTCATGATTGCTTATTCCAGTGCTCTGTTCTTTATTAGAACTCAAATAGTATATGGTAGTTGTACTTTCTCTATTTGCCATGTACAAATTTGAATTATAGAAATTGCATGCCTTTAGTTAAACGTTAATTACATGTTGCCTGTTATTATTAATTTAGATTGAAGATTTGTGTTCCTTTTGTTTTTCTTATGTCTATCATGTCCTATTTGTGATTATTGCTAGATATCATGTCATACGTGCATTTTGATTAATATAAACTATTGGATTTTTATTATATGGATAAGGCTACAATAAAACTATTATAGGTCAGAATACATAATAAGTAATCACTAGCTATAATTATACTAAAAACTTGACTGACATACCAGGTCGTTGGAAATTAAATGGATAAGTCTTGGATAAAAGCGGATAGGGATTCATTGCAATATGAAATTGGAGTCGAAAACTTTTTGATATTTGCTGAGGATAATGCTAAAAACCCAAAGAAAATCCCTTGCTCATGTGCACGCTGCGTTAACTTCAAGAAATATTCTATCAAAATAATCAGAGGTCATCTATATGAAGCGGGTTTTAGTTTAGGGTATTAAGAATGGATTTGGCATGGAGAAGAGGTTGTTAAAAGTACTAAGTCATCAGTTGGTAGTACTTGTCCTCCCTCGAAGCCCACACTAAATTCAGAAACATTTAACGTATGTGAAGCAACCTATAATAAGGAAGATTTCGATAATGAATCAGATGAGTTTAAGAGATTTTTTGCCGATGCGGAACAACCTCTGTTCAAGGGAAGTGAGTGCACTAAACTTGAGTCAGTGTTAACACTACATAATTGGAAGGCTAGGTTTGGAGTTAGTGATAAGGCCTTCACTGATCTGCTTGGATCTATTGGTTCTTTTCTTCCAAAAGATAATGTGCTTCCTACTAATATGTATGAAGCAAAGAAAACCTTAACTGATTTAGGACTCGAGTATGTTAAATTCCACGCTTGTCTAAATGACTGCGTATTATACAGGGGTCCAATTCTTGAGTCTTATTCTGAGTGTCCCAAATGTGGTCTCTCTCGCTGGAAAGTTGGGAAAGATTAAAAAATTAGGGTTAATGTGCCAGCCAAGGTTATGTGGTATTTTCCGATAATCCCTAGATTTAAACGATTGTTTAAATCTGCTTTTACTACTAAATTAATGAGCTGGCATGCAGATAATCGATCTGAAGATGGGAAGACGCGTCATCCATCTGATTCTCCTTCTTGGAGAAATGTAGATTACAGGTGGCCTGAGTTTGGTTGAGAGGCTAGAAATATACGCTTAGGATTAGCGGCTGATGGTATAAATCCACACAGTAATGGATTAAAAAACCGGTACAGTTGTTGGCCAGTTATGTTAGTAATATATAATCTTCCTCCATGGTTATGCATGAAGAGGAAGTTTATCATGTTATCAACATTAATTTGTGGCCCGCATGAGCCTGGTAATAATATTGACATATATCTACAGCCACTGATTGATGATTTAAAAAAATTATGGGAGGAAGGGGAACCGAACGTGTACGATGCGCATACAAAATCTTTTTTCACCTTAAGGGCAGTTCTGTTGTGGACAGTAAATGACTTCCCAGGATACGGTGTATCCTCGCGAGGCTGGAGGAAAAGTCCATGGAATTGATATACCACTTGGACATCAGTGTGTCTCTGTCGATGGCATCATCAAACCAAATGCCTTGCTTCCAGTGCCGATCCGTGGTGAATTGGAGACAGTCCGCGATGCACTTGGCTCTTTTTTAGCATGGCCTGAGGATTTAATAAGCTACACAACTACTGAGGTATAATTTACTATATGTGGTCTGAATTTGAAATAAAAATGGTTCTTGTGAGGATATTACAGATGAAATTGTGTTTAAATTTTTGATGGTTTGATGATCTACAGATTAAGAAAAAAGAAAGGGTGCGACCAAGTGGAGAAAACAAAAACAAGAATGATGAGTTGCAGAAATTGAGGGCACAGTTCTGACATGCAAAACCAAGTGCAAAAGTGCCGAAGGGCTTTAATTTACTGTATGAACATGTAACCAGCTGGATGGAAACTGCTGGGCTTTCGATACAGGTTGACTGCAAGTCAGAAGTGTTTGGGCATGAAAAGACAATTTATTTGTTACATGAGAATGTTTTGGCGTTGTTGGAGTTTGATATGCTAGGGCAAGCTGTAATTTCAGCTTATATGGCGTAAGTTACAATTTTTATTTTTCTGATATGCATTCTAATGTTAGTATTTTTCCAATTGCATGTCTCTACTTCTAATGTTGGTATCTTTTTTTGGTAGGCATTTGCATGCTGAGATAAGTGGAAGACTAGAACTGGCAGAAACATTTGCTTTTATTCACCCTGGATCCTTATATAATTTGAATGCTGATTTTGAAGCTGGCATTATTGAGCGCTTGAAAGAGGGCAACCCGGATCGGCTGTTCTTTTTTCCGCATAATCAGGAGTAAGTTCTAGCTTATATTAAGTTACGATACTAAACAACTGGATAGAGTACTAAAAATCTGTCTTTGGTATGTTTTTTTAATGAAAACAGTATGCATTGGATTTTGGCTATTATATGGGAAGGTGAAATTTATTTTCTCAATCCACTCCCTCACCCAACACAGTTTACATCACTAGAACTAGCATTATCAAGGTAATTTTTATTTACCGTAACATTTTGATGAAAATTCATGATTTTCTGTGTACATTGGATCAGTTTTTATTTTTTATGCAGGGCAGTGAAAACTTACAATTGTGAAACTGGTAGGGGCAATTGGAAGCCGGCCAAGGCAAAGTTTCTGAGTGTAAGTACTTTACACTTCAACACTTCAACTCAGTTATAGTAAATTTATTTTCTGATGCATTTTATTTTTTGGAATTAATAGGGATCCCCCAAGCAACCCGGTGGTACTGAATGTGCTTATGTAGTAATGCGCTACATGAAAGAAATTATCAGTGATACAAAATTGACTTTTGCTACAAAGGTGTGCGTCTTTGTTTTTCTAATTGGTTACTTTTGATTATAAAGGTGCACTTTTCAATTTTGTTTAATTGTGTTTGTTTGTTGCCTTTAGTGGCTGCCGAAGACTCGAACGACGTACACCGAGGCCGAGCTTGATGAAGTACATATCCAGGCTCTCAAGTTCATCCATGACAAGATCTGATAGTTTCTAGTAGGTCTCTTTAAATTGACGTAAACATTTGGTTAACCGCTTGAATTTCTAGTTCTGCGCTTTTGGTAATCTGTTTTGGAGACATATATGCAGTCTGTGATGTAGTAATTCAAGCTGTTATGCTTTTTATGTTTACTTTTGGTTGTGCACTTAGTTAATTGTAGTGCCCAGTGATGTTTGGTATCTTGTTAATGGAACAGATACATTGTTGGTGGTTGTATTTTTTGACTGGTTTAATCTAAATGCATGGTTGGATATATTGTGAATGGTCCAGTTTTTTATTTTTTGGTATGCATTGAAAGACAACGGTTTATTTAGTTGCACTCAGAAACTAATGCCTAATTGTAACAAAGACATCAAAAGTTTTACAAAATAATGATTTCTAAAACAATTATATACATCACCTGTTTCTACGGTGTCAGATGTCTAAAAAACAATTAGAAATCAATTTTATAAGTAAAATCTGATATCTAAGAGACACATATAAATGAGTTTTTTTCAGAAAGACCTGATGTTTATACCTACATTAGACATCGGTCTAGGATGATGTCTAAGGTCGCTATACACTTCAGTTTTTTTAAAAAGAAACTGATGTCTATAAGAACATTAGACATCAGTCTAGAGTGATGTCTAAGCTAACTATAGACATCAATTTATCTGCTAAAATTATGATGTCTAATATTGGAATAGACATCTTTTTCAAAGAAAGAAAGTGATGTGTATGTGAAATATAACTTAGTTTATTATATGTTTTCTAGAATATAAGGCATGCAAGTTGTTTATAAAATTAATTATATCTAACCTATTTTGTAGAACAACTGATGTGTATTGAATGAAAAACGGATGTCTATGTTAGCATAGACATCAGTTTCTGACTGATGTCTAGAATAGACATCTCCAACCTAGACATCACATCCAAAATAACATAGACATCGGCCAGAAACTGATGTCTATTGACCCTTTTCTTGTAGTGGAGAGGCATTCGAAGTGCTGAGGCACCACAAGATGATGTTGAATCCAGCCAAGTGTGCTTTTGGTGTTGGATCATGAAAATTTTTGGGATTGATGGTTTCGAAGAGAGGCATAGAGGCCAACCCTGATAAGATCAAAGCAATTTTGGACATGGAACCACCCCGCTCTATACGAGATGTACAGAATCTAACTGGTCGAGTTGCAACCCTAGGGAGATTTATCTCTAAGTCTGGTGACAAGTGCTTGCCTTTCTTTCAAGTATTGAAAAAGGTGAAAAATTTTGAGTGGACTCCTGAGAGCCAAGAGGCCTTTGAACAGCTGAAGAAGTACATGGCTGAAGCCCCATTGTTCGCCAAACCTAGTCCTGGGGAGACTTTGTATTTATACCTAGCAGTGTCTGAACAAGCGCTGAGCGCCGTCCTCATCTGAGAAGAAAGCAAGATTTAGAAACCTATTTACTACGTGAGCAAGGTGTTGCATGGAGCTGAGTTAAATTATTCTCCCATTGAAAAATTTGCTCTGGCATTGGTGACAGCCTCGAGAAAGCTACGACCATACTTCCACACACACAAGATTGAAGTCCTGACGGACCAGCAGTTGAGAAGCATATTGCACAGCCCAAAAGCAAGTGGAAGGTTGATTAAATGGGTGATCAAACTTGGAGAATTTGACATCACATACAAGCCTCGGACAGCCATTAAGGCTCAAGCACTGGTTGACTTCATGGTTGAATGTACCATTGGAAACCAAGAATTCGGGGGGTAGGAGATAGTACCCACCCCTTGAGGTAAGGATAAAGATGAAGAACTTGTACCTGATCTGAAGGAATATTGGGTGCTCTATTTTGATGGAGCATCAAAAACAAAATCTAGTGGCACAGGTATGGTATTACAAATCCCCGATGGGTTCACAGTTGAGTATGCTTTGAAGTTGGAATTCCAAATAACTAACAGCGAAGCTGAATATGAAGCCTTGATAGCCGGATTGGGCTTGGCCAGAACCATGAGGGTCAAGAACCTCAAAGTTTGTGGGGATTCAAGACTGGTAGTCTCGCAAGTGAATGGTGAATTTGAAGCCAAGGATGAAACTATGGCAAAATATTTGAAAATTGTGAATGTTGTTATGACTCAATTTGATGAATGCTACAAGGAGCACATTCCAAGAGAAGAGAACGTTAAGGCTGATGCCCTGTCTAAGTTCGCTTCCTCCGAGATAGAGAATTATGTTGGAAGTGTTTACTTCCAGGTCTTGAAGGCCCCGTCCATCAACTCGAAGTTGGTGGCACCAATTGATATAGGGAGCTGTTGGATAGACCCTATCAAAGCTCACCTAGAAACTGGATGGCTCCCTGACAATGCCCAGGAGGCACGGAAGCTGTCATTGAGAGCATTGAGATATGCCTTGATCGAAGGCATCCTATACAAGAGATCTTTTATCATTCTGTACTTGTGGTGTTTGAGACCCCAGGAGGCAAAGGAAGCACTAGAGGAGGTTCATGAGGGAATCTATGGGCAACACTTGGGGGGGTAGAGCCCTAGCTCACAAGATCACCCGTTTGGGATTCTGTTGGCCAGAGATGTTGGTCGATGCCTAGAATTATGTCAAGAGGTGCGATAGATTCCAGAAGCACACTCCAATTGTAAGGTAGCCGCCTGAGTTGTTAACATCAATTAACTCTCCTATCCCATTCGCAATGTGGGGAATGGATATACTTGGTCCTTTCCTTGTAGCTTGGCACAAAGGAAGTCCTGATAGTGGCCATTGACTACTTCACTAAGTGTATTGAGGCTAAACCTTTAACCAAGATAACCACCAAGCAAGTTGCTCAGTTCTTTTGGGAGAGCATAATCTGTAGATATGGAATCCAATGAATCCTTGTGACAGACAACGAGACACAGTTTAACAATGAGGAGTTCAATAAGTACAGCGAGGAGAATGCTATTGAGCTTCGCTTTACTTCAGTGGCTCATCCTCAAGCCAATGGACAGATAGAGGTAGCAAACCGGATCATCCTTGATGGACTTAAGAAAAGGGTCGAACGCTCGAGAACACTTGGGTGGATGAGTTGTTGCCTATACTCTGGGCATACCGTACCATTTACAAAGTAACAACTAGAGCAACCCCGTTCTTGTTGGCTTACGGAGCCGAGGAAGTTGTGCCCCTGGAGATTACAAATGCATCACCACGAGTGGAAGCATATGAACCTGAGACTAATGAAGAAGGAATGAGGCTCGCTCTTGACTTGATTGATGAAGTTAGGGATGAGGCAAATTCCAGGAATGCGAAGCATCAGAAAAGAGCATCCTTCCACTATAATCGAAGGGTTAAAGAGAGGTTCTTTCATCAAGGCGACCTGGTTCTGAGGAAGATAGAGGCCTCCGGAGTTGGCCAGAAAGGAAAGCTAGCTCTCAATTGGGAAGGGCCATATCGAGTCAGGAAGACACTAGGACGAGGATCCGACAAGCCGGAGACCTTGGATGGAAACGAGGTGCCTCATACATGGCACGCTTTGAATCTGAAGGTTTATTATGTTTAAGTTATCCTTGCAAGGACTTAGCTTTTTATCTATTTATTAGGAGAAGTAGAAATAAGGTTCAAGAAAACCAATCAAGGGCTTACCACCCCGAGTAAGACAGTAGTATTATTTATGTAAGGGCTGAGCCCATTCTCGAATTATTAATGCAAGATTGTTTTCCGTTCTATGATTCTGTGATTTCAATTATGTACCTAGCACTCGACAAGTGTAAGTCCTTGGTGACCAAGTACCGAAGATAAATGAACATACGAATAAAGGGAAACAAATGCATAAATAAAAAGCCCGAAGGTCTGAAGTTTAAGTTACAGACCAGAAATAAAAGAAAAGTCCCAAAGGACCTTGATTGAAAGCTGAAAAGATAAAGCCCCAAGCGGCTAACAAGGCCACTTACTCCCGCAGAGCAAACCGTCCTACTCCTTCGAGGATTCTTCCTCGCCACTCTCTTCATCCGAATCCTCTTCGTCCAAATCTTCTTCTTTGGCCGCCCCTCCCGATGGCTAGATCACAGTCTCCACAACCTCACTTTCTTCCTCATCGGAAGAAGTGCTAGAGGAGGAGCTGCCTTCATTCCGGATCATCCTCTTTCTCGGGATAGGTTGTCGGATCATCCCGTCCCTCCTTGCAGGCATAAGCTTTTTCCTGTGAGAGCTCGAGGAAGATGAGTCTTGGCTGACAGCTTAAATAGCTCCCTTGGAGCTAGGGCCAGAACGTCGACGGCTACCTCCAGAGCCGAAACCCAATGCTTGGGGAATAGTCTTGGTTCTTGAACCAGAAGTAGCCCAGTCAGGGCAAGGAAATCCGCCGGTATGACAACAGATGGATGCTTGTAGCTCACGGCATTGATGGCCTTGTCCCAGCCAACGGACATGTTAAAGGGACGCACCTTGTGATAGGCCTCGATCACTTTATCAACATCAGATGCATTCTTTCTGGCTAAAGATGCAAGTTTTTTACGGGAGGATAGAGCATCTACCTCGACACGGACAACCTGGGACTGCAGATCTTGAACTTCTTCTTGGAACCTCACCTGCTCACTCTTCAAGGTTATATTATCATCTCTAAAGGCCAGGCCTTTAGTGGAAACGGACGGAAAATAAGCATTGGCCTGCAACAGGAAAAGTGATAAGGCACGAGGCATTTATGAAAGTCAAAGTTAATAAGAGCACCGAACCCACGAGAGGGAGTGTCCTACCTGGTACAAGGCATGAACGCCTAGAAGATGAGATTCGTTCATCTTGTCACCAACATGCAAAGTCACTTGATCTGGGGGAGTAATTGAAAGCTTGGACCAGTCTAGAGCTAGATAAGGACTCCCCAAGACTGAGTCTTGTTCGCAGATGCCCCAGGATGGTATGAAATGGATTCTGTTATCCCCGTCATCATTTTGGGATCTTTTCTCGCCTTGGGAGCAGCTTTCCAGGAAGTGAGGAACACGAGGCTTGGTGGGATTCAGCAATTCCTCAGCTTTTTTCTTCATTCTTTTAGTCACGGTTGGCTGGTTCTCGGGACGATTGTCAATCTCCTCAGCAGCTGAAATTCAAAGAAGAAAAAATATTGGATAAGAACAAACAAAGTTCATAATAGCTAAATAAGAAAGTTACCCTCAATAGAAAGAAATCTGAGGCCAGCTTCAACAAGATTATTTTCATTTAAAAAAGTTTTGTAATGGGTGCGGCCATCATCAGCAAGAAGCCTATCTCGATCAAGTAATTCTGAATGAGTAAGTTCACATACGAAGTGCGAAATATATTCTACGGATCCAAACCTCCTTACAAAGAAGTTATGTAAGAACCCCAAATTTTGGATATAATTAAAACTTTTTATTATGTACTGAGGTAATGGTGAATAGTGATTACGACTACGATGTAACGATTGAAATAATGAATGAAAGGAATAGATTTGGATTCAAATGTTTTTATGCCATGAAGAATGCTAATGGTTGACAAATTAAGTAAGAATAATCTATCTCCTAGGGGAATAAGATATGGCAATTCCAAGTAGGAGAATATTCTCATGTCATCCGGATCGATAACGATTAGTCCAGTAGTTCCATGAAAGGGTTAAGGACCGCCCGAAAAAGAACAAGGACATTGTCATAAATATGGGGAATAAAGAAAGAATAAAGAATGAATAGTGTTTTTGGTGGAAGTAAGAATATTATGAGACGACACTATATAGAAGTATTCGGAACGGATTTTCGAGTTCGTATTAGTGATCCAGGAGGAAAATAAATGTATTTAAAAGCTGTCGGATTCTGAAAAACCGCACTTTTATTTTCTCCGAGAGTTCCCTGGACACTGAAAGACTTAAGAATTTAATGAAGGGATTTAAGGAATATAAATTTGAAAGTTAGTAAGAAAGATGGAGAATGATAGTACTAATATTATTACGATTTCCCATAAAACCCTAACTAGTAACAAATGAGTTATTCCTCCGAACGATCAATGAATTGAGCAATAAACGGACAAAGAAACAAGTAGAGGAATCAAGATACATGCATGTGCAAGTGATAAATATCTAGTAACCAATCTAGTTACATTACAAATTAGAACCATTAGAGATTAACTAGTACTTAGCATCCTTTTCTCATCCAACCACAAAAACAAGACACATGTCTCTCCAAATTCATCATCCATGACATCACCACTATAATAAAGCAACTTTAAGCTTGATATTTTCTTAAGACACCACAATAATTCATTTGATGAGAGCAAAACAAAGCAACAAAGCAAAGAAACTCCATTTCTCTCCATTTCTCAAAACTGCCCAGCAAGAACTACCTTGAAATACAAATTCATATCTCCATTTATATCCATGATAAAATCACAAAATTTTAAGAAAAGCCTCTCCAGTCCATGGGAAATATTCGCTCCAAATTTCATAGCAATCCAAGGAGTATAGCCTAGTCAAATCACCTCCCCAAGTTGAAGAAGCAAACTGTCCAGATTCATGACAGTTTCTGTGACGATTTGCAAATGGTCATATCTCCTTCATTACTCAATGGAATTTGGTGTTCTTTAGCTTGTTAGAAATCTGGTTAGATGCTCTACAACTCTCCTTTAGAAGCATGGTCCAGAATGTTGGGACAATCAGATCTTGGCACTGCGATTTTTGATACAATAAATTAACGAGTACGAATAGAAAAGTCACCTTGTTAACGGTTGATTCCACGCTCTTCTATTGTATTCCCAAATTCCATTGAGCGAAGTGTGGCCTTCGTCTTCTCAAGTTAACCTCTCTTCTTGCTCCTGGGTGGCTACAAAATTTTTTCGACCAACCCTCGCAAGAAGAGAATAGGAATATATATAGGCTACAATAGGGATCATGGACAATTAGGTTGGGCCTTCTAATTACATCTTGAGCCTAGCCCAATGTAATTAAATATTAATTCAATCCACTAAAGAATTAATATTTGCACTACCTTTCCTAATACCGTAATTTAATTAATTAATTCGGTTCCAATATTATTTGCTTATTTAATTGCCCATGTTTAAAATATCGCATGTCCATTAATTAAATAAATTACTGATAATTCATTTAATTAATATCTTTTATCCTTGATCATCCACTCAACCTTTATTTAATTATGCCGGAATAAATCCACCTGCAGGGTTTCACATAATTAAATCTTTTTGAGCTTTCAAGGGGACATCATTAACCCGAATATTATCAGGACATGGATTCCTTCAATAAATAATATTCACCATAAATATTATTTCATCACCCAAAATATAATGAAATATATCAAAAGAATTATTTCATATATAAATCAAAGCATGTAAATAATATACACGTGTCAATTACTATATCTGGATTAAGAACCTAAGCATTAATAATAACATAGAATCTTAGTTCACCTTCTTAATCAGTATAAGGAAACAATTCTAAATTTGATCCTGTTCAATATACACAAAGTATACTAGTATTATTTATTAGTCAATATAAACTAATCTAAATAATACTACAGCCATTCCAGTGGATTGTCTAACTCCACCTGTGCTGTGAACCTTATTATATTATATAAACCGTATTTAATAATCTAATATTCTGTATCCCATTTGATACTAGATTATTCACAATATATAATATTTAGACAACATGTAAACATTTAAATGATTCTCAATAAAATAGGCCAGAAATAAATGTATATACTTCAAATAAATATTTTCAGTATACACCAACAATCTCCCACTTATACTCAAAATATTCTATGAGTATATCAGTGTTTATTTGATCCACTATTACACAAAAAACTATGTGTTCATCCATCTGACTCCAATCGCTTCCACTTGCCTGTCAAAAACTTTGGCTGGCAAACTCTTTGTGAAAGGATCTGCCCGGTTGTCTTCTGATGATATGTGAGCCACAACTATATCTCATCGCTTTACGATTCCTCGTATGAGATGATACTTACGTTCAATATGTTTAGCTGCTTTGTGATCTCACGGTTCCTTCGAATTTGCCACAGCACCAGTGTTATCACAATACACTGTCAAGCTCCTAGGCAAATTAGGTACCACATCCAAGTCCAAAAGGAAGTTCCTGAACCATACAGCCTCCTTTGCAGCCTCAGAGGCCGCCACGTACTCGGCTTCCATGGTAGAGTCTGCAATGCATTTCTGCTTTACACTCCTCCATATAACGGCTCCACCTCCCAAAGTAAAAACATATCCTGAGGTTGATTTCCTCTTATCCCTATCTGATTGGAAATCTGAATCAGTATATCCCAAAGGAAATAGATCTGAGGCCTTGTAAATTAACATATACTCCTTAGTCCTTCTCAGGTACTTGAGTATAGTTTTTACTGCACTCCAATGTTCCTGACCTGGGTTCGACTGATATCTACTAACCATGCCTACAGCAAAGCAGATGTCAGGCCTCGTACATGACATAGCATACATTAAGCTTCCACATGCCGAAGCATAAGGAACTGCTTTCATGCTCTATATATCCTTAGTTGTCGAAGGACACTACTCCTTGGATAGAGCCACTCCATGCTTAAAAGGTAGAAAACCTTTCTTAGAGTTCTGCATGTTAAAACGAGCTAATACTTCATCAATGTAGGGCTCTTGAGATAAAGCCAACATCCTTTTCTTGCGATCCCTTATTACTTTGATCCCAAGGATGTATACCGCTTCACCTAAGTCCTTCATTTCAAATTGTTTGAACAACCATGCCTTTATTGATGACAACATCTTAACATTGGTTCCAATGAGTAAAATGTCATCTACATACAGTACTAGAAAAACCACTGCATTACCCTCACTTCTCTTATACACACATGATTCGCTTGGACTTTGATCAAATCCATATGACTGGACTGCCTGATCAAAACGAATATTCCAGTCCCTAGAAGCTTCTTTTAGTCCATAAATAGACCTCTTAAGCTTACAAACAAGATGCTCTTGGCCTTCCTTAATGAATCCTTTTGGTTGTTGCATATAGATGGTTTCCTCAAGACTTCCATTAAGGAAAGCTGTCTTGACATCCACTTGCCAAATCTCATAATCGAGATGAGCTGCTATAGATAAAAGAATCCGGATCGACTTAAGCATAACAACTGGCAAAAAGGTTTCCTCATAATCGATCCCTTCTTTCTGAGTATACCCTTTCGCAACAAGTCGTGCATTCCAGGCTTTCACCTTTTTGTCAGATCCTCTTTTCTCCTTGTAGATCCACATACATCCAATGGGTTTTACACCTTTGGGTGGTTCCACGAGCTCCCAAACTTGATTAGAATACATAGATTCCATCTCAGATTTCATTGCCTTTTGCCAAAGATCTGCATCTTTATCTAGAATTGCTTCTTCGTATGTCCTGGGATCCTCATCATGTTCACCAGAGACCAAGTCTGAGGACTTTCCCAAAAACATGAATCTACCAGGTTGTTGAACAACCCTCCCACTACGACGAAGCACCGGTGTGGTATTAGTGACAGGTTGTGCATTTTCTTGTGGTTGATCTACTTGTACTATTGGCAATTGGGGATTATCTGTCCCTCCCACTAGTTCCTCTAAAACGATACTACTCATGGGTTTGTGTTTCATTATATATTCTTCTTCTAAGAATCTAGCATTGGTGCTAACAATGATATCTCGATCCCTAGGACTATAAAATGAATAACCTTTCGTTCTCATGGGATAGCCTACAAACAGCCTTACTTCTGTACGAGATTCTAACTTAGTCGCGTTCTTGTTCAGCACATGTGCTGGACAACCCCAAATCCGAATGTCTTAGACTTGGTTTGCTACCAGTCCACAATTCTATTGGAGTCTTGGGAACCGACTTAGAAGGTAAGCCGCTGTTTCTATAGCATATCCCCAGAACGACTTGGGTAAATCTGAATAACTCATCATCGATCTAACACACTCTAAAAGAGTCCGATTCCTTCTCTCTGCTACACCATTCTGCTGAGGTGTGCCAAGTGCAGACAACTGGGATGCAATCCCATTTTCTGATAAATATTCCCTAAATTCTC
Organism: Saposhnikovia divaricata; assembly: GCA_036435485.1. Classification (NCBI taxonomy): domain Eukaryota; kingdom Viridiplantae; phylum Streptophyta; class Magnoliopsida; order Apiales; family Apiaceae; genus Saposhnikovia; species Saposhnikovia divaricata. The sequence continues at coordinate 69,292,934 of CM071598.1, forward strand.
CAAGCAAGTATTCGCCACCACGATCTGATCGTAGTGACTTGATACATTTTCCAAGATGTCGCTTCTCCGCACTTGCTTTGTACTCTTTGAATTTTTCAAAGCACTCAGACTTACGGCGCAACAAATAAATGTACCCATATCTAGAATAATCGTTAATGAAAGTGACAAAATACTCATAACCTCCTCTTGCTTGGATACTCATAGGTCCACATAAATCAGTATGAACCAATTCTAATACTTCTTTGGCTCTATTCCCCTTTGCTTTAAAAGGCCTATTAGTCATCTTACCTTCCAAGCAGGATTCGCAAACTGGAACACTGCCAACGAGCCTAATGGCCCATCTACTACCAGTCTTTGAATCCTCCTCAAGTTAATATGACCTAATCTTAAGTGCCAAAGATATGTTTGGTTCAATTCAGAAGGTTTCTTTCTTTTATTTGAGCTAGAAAGAATGTTATTAGTTTCCTTATGTTGCAGCATTGGTTGGATAGGATTAATAATATATAAATTGTCTTGCAATGTACCAGAACATATAACTCCTTTATTCATCATACTAGAAACATTACGATCCAAACAAACATTATAACCATCCATGGCAAGTTTAGAAACCGAAATTAAATTCCTTCTAAACGAAGGTACATAAAGACAATTGTTCAAAACCAAAATCCTATCATCGCCAAAAGATAATGTAATTATTCCAACTGCAACTACTGCTACTTTCGTAGCATCTCCCATGAACACATATATCTCGCCATCTCCAAGCATTCTGGATTGCTGGAACCCCTGCATAGAGTTATAAACATGGTCAGTGGCTCCTGTATCTACACACCAAGTGCTCGTAGATATAGCCGCTATATATGTTTCTGTAACTAGAGAAAGAGACATACCAGTATTGTTTGTCTTCTTAGGAAGAGGACAATCCTGTTTCCAGTGACCTAACTGCTTGCACCTGAAGCACTTGCCCTTAGGCTTTTTCACAGCACCTTGAACTCCCACTGCATTAGCAACCTTTCCAGCTTTCTGTGTTAGAACCTTTTTCTTCTTCTTGCCTTTCGGCTTAGAGGAAGAAGCTTTCTCAGCCACATTCACTTGAACATTCTGCTTAAAGAGTCCTTCAGCTGCCTGAAGTTCTGTCAGAAGTTCCGCGAGACTATACATCCTTTTGTTCATGGTGTAATTCAAGCGGAACTGCTCAAAACTTTTGGGCAGACTCATAAGGATGATATCGATCTGGGTTTCCCCATCAATATCAGCACCAAGGATCTCCATCTCATTCAGATGAGACATCATCCTGAGAACATGATCCCTTACAGGTGTTCCTTCAGCCATCTGAGTGTTCATTAAAGCCTTCATTGCTACTTGCCTAGCAGTCCTATTCTGTTCTCCAAAAAGTTCCTTGAGATTAAAGAGCATATCTGAAGCAGTGGGCAGAGCCTGATGCTGATGCTGCAAAACACCCGACATTGCTGCCAGAATGTAACATCGCGACATCTCATCAGCCTTAACCCACCGCTTATAATACTCCTTCTCACTTTCAGGAGCATCTTCAGCAGGCTGATCTGGCTTGGGTTCATAAGTACAAAATTTTTACTCCTCAGCAGTCAACACTATGTCCAAATTACATTTCCATTCAATATAGTTCGGGCCAGTAAGTTTGTTATCCTTAAGTATGGTGAATAGTGGATTAAAGCCCATAATGATCTAATCCTGAGAATCATACATGTAGCACATAATCAGATAGTTGCATAAATCTTAAAACCTATTGGTTTCCTCTAACAATTAATTAAAATTAATGCACTAATATTTAAACATCATAAGTATCTGGTACGCCACGATGGGTGACATATATACCACTTAAATTCGTTTAAATATTACTTCGGTCCTATTACTAAATAATACGCCACGTTAGGGTGGACTATATATTATTTTTCATAGCTAAGTGTATACCATTATTTAATATTAAATTACTAAAAAGACCGGATACCACCATTAAATATTTCAAATCAATAATCGATAATAGGATAATTCCCAGATCGGGGGGAGCATTGTCAGGAGGCATCACTTAAGACCCCTTTCTAGACAGAATCATCCTTTCTCTCTATATTGAAAATCTATATTCAATCATTGGCACCCTTCTAATTAATCGAATTCTATGAAACTTGGTACGCCACGTTGGGTGGCATATATACCTTTCAATATTCGTAATTAATTTAAGAAGTTTATCCTAGTAATATCCATAACACTATCTGACACCATAAATCATATGCCACGTTAGGGTGGACTATATACAATTTATATTCGTCTTATTGTTAAATTACATATAAACAATAATGGAGACCGTGGGATTTAATTCCTAATTAATTCCCTCACCCACTTAGAATTTTTATTTAAAATTGAGGAATTTTATCTAGCATGCATCGCCTTATGTTATTTAATCGCAGTCCACATGTATCAAAATACACAAAACACATAACATAACAGCATGCTATTCATGATTAAAGCATAATAAGTAAATACTATGTCCATGTCGTCCTAATTATGTTAAACATGCAATTAAAAAATAATTACACACATAATTAACAACACGCATAATTAATTAATTAAAGCAATAATCAAAAATCAGTGGAAAAAATTAAAATAAATTTTCCACTATTATGGCCCCTTGAAAAAAAATTTCAGCTTTGTATTCTCCTGAAAAAAAAATATTTTCTGCCAAAAAAACTCGCTGTTGCGCAGGTTGCAGTAGAGTTACACCCCTGGATGCAGTGACACGCATGAGGCGCATGCGTTACAGGGCAGAAAATCCTTGTTGCGCGTTCTGGTAATGCGCAACACCAATTTTTTGCTGCTTTCCTGATGTGTTTTTCAGAATTGTCTCTTTTGTCGTCTCGAGCAGAAAATAAATACTACCTCCAGCCATTAACCAGCTACGCAGCGGAATAATATTTTTGTCTCCGTTTTGATTTCCGATCGCACATAATTGTTACAAAATATCCGGATCTTAACAAAATCCAACAAACAATTACAAAAAAAATAGATCTAATACAAAACTAATTTTGTAAATCTATTCTAACACGATCAACCCTCGTGTTTTACAACCACGATAAACCACGTGGAAACCAAACAAAATAACCACGATTAAACCACGTGGGATCGAAACACATAATTAAAATATACATGGCCATAATAGTGGATAACAACCTGCAAAAAAGAATTATACAAGCCTACCACTATACACGTGCATATATAATTACGACATGGACATCGTATCAAAATTCGCAGAACCATTGAACCAGGCTCTTGATACCAATTGTTGGGACAATCAGATCTTGGCACTGCGATTTTTGATACAATAAATTAACGAGTACGAATAGAATAGTCACCTTGTTAACGGTTGATTCCACGCTCTTCTATTGTATTCCCAAATTCCCTTGAGCGAAGTGTGGCCTTCGTCTTCTTAAGTTAACCTCTCTTCTTGCTCCTGGGTGGCTACAAAAATTTTTCGACCAACCCTCGCAAGAAGAGAATAGGAATATATATAGGCTACAATAGGGATCATGGACAATTAGGTTGGGCCTTCTAATTACATCTTGAGCCTAGCCCAATGTAATTAAATATTAATTCAATCCACTAAAGAATTAATATTTGCACTACCTTTCCTAATACCGTAATTTAATTAATTAATTCGGTTCCAATACTATTTGCTTATTAAATTCCCCATGTTTAAAATATCGCATGTCCATTAATTAAATAAATTACTGATAATTCATTTAATTAATATCTTTTATCCTTGATCATCCACTCAACCTTTATTTAATTATGCCGGAATAAATCCACCTGCAGGGTTTCACATAATTAAATCTTTTTGAGCTTTCAAGGGGACATCATTAACCCGAATATTATCAGGACATGGATTCCTTCAATAAATAATATTCACCAAATATATTATTTCATCACCCAAAATATAATGAAATAAATCAAAAGAATTATTTCATATATAAATCAAAGCATGTAAATAATATACACGTGTCAATTACTATATCTGGATTAAGAACCTAAGCATTAATAATAACATAGAATCTTAGTTCACCTTCTTAATCAGTATAAGGGAACAATTCTAAATTTGATCCTGTTCAATATACACAAAGTATACTAGTATTATTTATTAGTCAATATAAACTAATCTAAATAATACTACAACCATTCCAGTTGATTGTCTAACTTCACCTGTGCTGTGAACCTTATTATATTATATAAACCGTATTTAATAATCTAATATTCTGTATCCCATTTGATACTAGATTATTCACAATATATAATATTTAGACAACATGTAAACATTTAAATGATTCTCAATAAAATAGGCCAGAAATAAATGTATATACTTCAAATAAATATTTTCAGTATACCCCAACACAGAAAACCTCGGTAAGGACCTCGTTTTTCATGATCTTTCCACTGCATTATAGCATATCCAAAAATCACTAATTATGTGCTTGATGATTCTTGTTAGTTAAGCTTGATTAAGGTGTTCTAAGGACTAGTAAAGGATTAGTAAGGTCTTTACATCCTCCAAGGAAGGTATATCTCATTAAAACCCTAGCTCTTACTTTAAGTTTATGGATGATCTTGATGGTTGTTAGCATGGTTAGGATGTTAGTATGATTATAAGCATGATTATGTATTGATTATTTGATTTAAGAGATATGATGATCATGTTGGTAAAGTAGATGATTTTGGACAGATGAGGATGAATAAACTGTGTAAAAGTTGTATGGATGCCCGGTGTGGCTTGGTTTTGATGGTATGATTTTTGGAACGTTCGATATATAGACGTCGTAATGCCGAATTTTTGTTAACACTTAGAAACCGAGCATGACAGTAAATATAATTCCTGACCTTGATAATATTATGACTGGTCCTTGTAGATCTCGAGCCATAGATCGTTTTGGCACGAGAATCGAAACATTCTGACTTACGGTTTAGGAGTTATGGTCAAATTGCTAAAATTGGTTCGGAACCGTAAGTAAAAGTTCGTAACTTCAATTGAGCCCTCATAAAGCATGTTACTCAGTGGCAAATCTTGGTAAATAAATACTAGAGGTCATAAGGAAGATATGAAATAAAACCACATGTCAAACGGATCATTTTCCGATTTTATAAAAATGTTCGAATCAAAGTTAAACGCGAACGAACCCCTAAAAACTCGCTTGGTTATAACTTTAGTAAAACACTTAGAAAACAAACGATAAAACTCGAGGTATAATCTCGGTTCGTAATCGATCGACTTTTGAACTTATACGACTTAAGTATATACCGAGTGTGGGTATGATGACATGTCGTAATAACGAAAAAATGTCGGATCGTATCAGCAATAAAAAAGAGTTACACTAAAAGGTGTATAACGAGATAATTCGAAAACATGTTTCGATTTAAGTGAAGTTATACTTAGACTTTTAAAACGTGTTAAGTGGTTAATCTAGAATGTTCTGATTGTTTATAGATCATCGAGCAGACCCAGGACACGCTATTTCCACCCTCACCCGGTTACCAGGCAAGTGTTCAAAACTTTGAACCTGTTGTTGTGATAATATATATGTGATTGTCATTTTACATATGCCATAGCATGCATGCCTATTGTTAAATTATATTATGATACCTGTTCCCTGAATTGATATTGGCTTATAGACTACATACGAATTATCAGTTATAAGCCGGATTGTTTTGATAAGACCCTTAGCGAAGGGCATATGATATTCATTCTTAAATATAGACCGGGAGTCGGTATTTTGAGATATAGATAGTCGTGGAAACCCAGAGGGATTCCAACGACAGATTATTATTTATCTGAGGAATGTTATTATTAAACGTTATTTATATTTCGATAAAGTATCAATTACATGGAAATCTTTCGAGGAATGTTATTCGAGTATTATCTCAGTCGACAGATATTAAATGAATTTTAATTTCGAATATTCATTTAGAGTTGATTATTTAATGAATATTATTTTGATATTCATTAGAATGTTATTTATTAAATGAATATTACTTTCGAATATTCATTTAAGGTTTATGTACTTAAGGATTATTATTATAAAATATTCATTGGAAATTCTAATTACTTAAGGGATATTATTTCGAATATTCCTTTAATGTTTTGATTACTAAATGAATATTATTTGGATATTCATTTAGAAGATTATTTATTAAAGGAATATTATTTTCAGATATTCATTGAAAGTTTAACTCATTTATTGAATATTATTTTAAATACTTATTGGAGTCTAAATATTAATGAATAATTTTTTTAATATTCATTTAAGGAGTGATTTATTTAGTAAATAATTCTATATATTCATTCGAGGATTACTTACGAGCAATATTATGATTTAATAATATTCCGTAATTATTATTGAGTTAATAAATATTCTTGGAATATTTATTTAATTCTTTTAAATTCTTTTTAAAATGATTTATATTATTTGGAGATTATCTTTCACCTCCAAATATTATGTAAAATATTTTGGAGTCTTTTTACGACTATTTTATCAAGGAAAGGTTCCCAACTCTTTATTTTTCATGTAAATCTATCTTAAAAGGATTTAAATGCTCGCTCAAACTTCCATATTATAGGGGAACCTACTTGAGAAAGGTTATTTATCTTGTTGACTTCCCAGTCATAATTTATCCTTTTCACTCTCAACTTGGTTGCTATGGACTCATTAAGTCTGTGTGTACCTTCTCATCATTCGAGTGGTAAGATTGTTGGAACAAGTTGATATCCATTAACAAGCAAAAGCTTAGGAAATGTTGGTGAATTTTCCTTTCCAACTAGATACGACTACTTTGTGGAGTCTTATCAACAAGTATTTCACTTGGGAAAGGGAGGACAAACTCTACGTTTCAATGCTGTGGATTTATTCGAACTAGGAGTCGTGTGTAAGAGGCCGAGTCGCGCGGTCCATCATAAGGCCTAACCATTGGCCAGGGAGTTACTATTAAAGGCAATCGACAAGAGGAGAAGTCAGTTCTTCCTTCTACCGGTAGTAAACTATATTGGGCTGTACCATCCCCGACTGATCATCAGGGAGTGGGATAGCTGGCGCGTGATAACTCCAGTATTGGTTCATCTCCCAAATTGGGAATTCCCTGCAACACGTATCGAAGAGACTTCTTTCAGGTTGACGGTGTCTTCCGCAACACGTATCGAAGATGTAACACCCCCAGATCCGGGGTCAGGGATCTGGTGGTTACGGTCTTACATCCATTCATAATACTTGACTTGAGTCCACAATAAATAAATCACATGCTGTGACCCCACAATAATTACCACTCACACACACAACAGTTATAGTCCCAGAGATGAAATTGAAATAAGTCTTACATTAAAGGGTTACGAATAAAAGTTATTATAATCCCAAAAGGATAACATCATAGGTTTAAAAGTTTTGCCGTTGATTACATTAATTATACATATAGTTAAACAGGAAACAAAAGCTGTCTAACTATGCTACCTCAGCAATGGCGGCTAGCATCTCAGCGGGTAGTCCGGTGGGTCGGGTAACCTGCTTGCGCCGAGTGCGCCTGACGCGAGCCATCTGTCCTAGCTGTTGTTGTGACATAATATAAACAAAGCAAGGGTGAGCGAAAGCCCACCAACAAATATATAACTGAACGATAATTTAAAACAGTTCAAAGCTATCTTTTAAACCATATGCCATGCATTTACGGAAATGATGCCAGTATAATATGAACGATGAAGTTACAAGGTAACTTAAAGTATTTGTTTGAAGGAATATCTGCTACATCAAAGTAAGCGAGATATTATTATCGTTATTAAGAAGAGGAACTTGCAAGAAAGGGTTGCAATTCCAGTTATGACTCTTTTCCAACTCTGCCAACAGTAATCATGTTGCAGGAAATAAATGAATTTGGATGATGAACCAATGATGGAGTATTCACCGCGCCCGCTGTTCCAATCTTGATGATCAGTCGAGATCGTACAGCTCAATTTAGATTTACTACCGGTAGAAGGAAGAACTGACGGCTTTACTTGTCTACCGCCTTACTAGCTCTCCCCGGCCAACGGTTGGGCCAAAGGGGATGGACCGGCGCTACTCGGCCTCTTACACGACTCCTAGTTCAAAAAGAATTCATGATTCTGAATATAACGTTCGTCCCCCTTTCCCCAAGTATAATACTTGTTGATAAGACTCCACAAAGTAGTTGTATCTAGTTGGAAAGGAAAATTTACCAATAACTCCCAAGCTATTACTTGGTAACGGATATCAACTTGTTCCAGTAATCTTACCCCTCGAAAGATGAGAAGGTAAACAACGACTTAATAAGTCAACGGCACCCGAGTTGCGGGTGAAGGGAATACTTTATGACCGGGAAGTCGACAAGATAAATAACATTTTTCCAAGTAAGGTTCCCTTATTATTAAGAAGATAGACTCAAAGATGAATGATGTCTGGGAACCTTTCTTGATATAAGATTAATAATAATATGACTTCGAAATATTTTCTGTAATAATCGAAGAAGATTAACCTTATCGAGATTATTCTAAGTATGGAATAAATATTCAGAGAATATTTATTGAGTTAAAATATTGAAAGAATATTTGGGAATATGAAAGAATATTTTTAATCAGAGTATTTCTCAAAATAATCCCTGAAGAAATATCAGGAGAATATTTATTGAATAAATAAATATTTAAATGAATATTCAAAACAATATTCATTAATTAATAAGACCTGAAAAGAATATTTAAGGTAATATTCATGATTAATTAGGAATTTAAATGAATATTCAAAAGTAATATTCATTTAATGAATAATATCCTAAATGAATATCAAGTAATATTCATTTAGTAATCCAAGCCTTAAGGAATATTCGAAATAATATTCGATAATTAAATCAAGCTTCAGATGAATATTAAAATAATATTCATCAAGTATTTAATATCTTAAATGAATATTCAAAAGTAATATTGATTTAATAAAATAATAATCTAAAAGAATATCCAAAATAATATTCATTTAATAGTCTCATCTTTAGAAGAATATTCGAAATAATAGTCGATAATCAGTTCGACTCTGAATGAATATTGAGAAATATTATTCGTTGAATAGTTACGTTCAAATAATTATTTGAAGTAAGGATCGTTAAAATAATTAGTCTCGAACGAATATTCAAATAATATTCGTCGCCCAAATAATAGAAAATATTTACTTAAATATCTTCTTCCGAGGTAATCTCGATATATCAAGGAATATTGACTCCCGGTCTATTTTTGATTAATAAGATATATACGCCCTTCTATGAGGGTCTTATAATAACCGGCTTATAACTGATATATAACTATCTAGCTTATAAGCCAACAATAACATTCAGGGAACAAGTATATCAATTCAACTTGAAAGTAGGCATGCATGCAATGGCATATGTATATCAGCAATCATATATATATTTATTCAATCACAACAACAGCCTAAAAGAAGGGAATTGAAACTTGCCTGGTAGTCGAGTACGGTAAGGGGTAGTGGTAGCGGGTCCCGGTTCAGCCTGGTGATCTATAAATAGCCAAGGCATTCGGGATTAATCACTTAACATATTAAAAGTTAAGTTATACTTAAATCGAAACACGTTCTCGAGTTATCTCGTTATACCCCTATTAGTGGATTACTTATTATCACTGATCCGACCCGACATTCGTTCGTTAATACGACATGTCACTGCACTTATACTTGGGACATACTTGAGTCATACGAGTTCTAAGGTTGATCGTTACGAACCAATCTTATACTCCGAGTTTTATCGCCCGTTTTCTAAGTGTTTTACCAAAGTTACAAAAGAGTCGTCTTTTAGGGGTTCGTTCGCGTTTAACCTTGACTCGAACATTTTTAATAAATCGAAAAATGCTCTTTTTGACATACGGTTTTCTTTCACACCTTCCTTCTTACCCCTAGTATTTATTTACCAAGATTCGCCATGACGTTACATTGCTTACGAGGGTTCAATTTCAGTTACGAACTTTTGTTTACGGATTCGAACTACTTTTAGTAATTTAGTCATAAATCCTAAACCGTAAGTCCGTTTCACGTGATCTTTATATCAAAACGAAGCTTATAACATAATCTAGCCTTTCATGGCAAAATCCGAGACTGGACAGTGTGTTCATGCTACTGCTAATCACGGTTTCTTAAGGCTAACGACAATCGGGCATTACGACGGCTATGTTTACATGATTTCCAAATTTCAAACCATCCAATAATTATAGTTTCCACTCCAAACAACATTTACATGTTATTCAACCATGAACTAAGACCAAGCAATGTCTTTCCGTTCATCTAAACTAATTTCACATTTAATAAATCCCAATCATAATCGTAAGGTCCTAAACATGCATTAAATCCATATAACTCATCTAAAATACCAAAACTTAAACTAAGAGCTTGGTTTTCAAGAGTGGTATAACTTCCTTGGTGTATGTATGAACTTATCAAGCCTTGTTTAGCCCTTATCTAGCCTTAGTATAGCTTGAATAATCAAAAGAAATCAAGAAATAAAAGTTAGTTTATGAAGAACACTATTCATCATCATCTTTGATGATTTATTTGAAAATGATAAAAGATGAATTTGAAGCTGAAATTTCTAGGAGATCATTACCATGATATGTAGTACTTACCATAAAAATTTGAAGAACAAGTGATGGTTGGAAGTTGGACTTCCAATTAGCTAAGAATGGGCAGATTTTTATGAAGAAATGGAGAAAAATGGTGGTGGTTTGTTTTGTTTTGGTGATTTATGGCTAATACATGTATAACCCTTGCATATATAATGGATGCATCTCTTTTAATGTGTTGTTGGCAATCCAATGGTGCCACTTGTTGCTTCCTCATTGGGCCAAGTGTTGGCACTACAACAAACAACTCCATTTTTGCAAGAATGCAATTACACCACTCATCTTGTAGTTGACTTATAAGGATGTTACTTGGGTTTCTCCTTTTCCCACCAATTGCACTTGTTTGTCTCTTGGTTATTTATTCGTTCCTTTGTCCGGGTATTACTCAATTTCCTTGCTTGTTCGTTGATCGTTCGAGGGAATAACTCATTCGTTTCTAGTTAGGGTTTTACCGAAAACCTTCTTAATATTTCTAATACTATTCTTCATCTTACTTAATACTTCTCGAATTTAAATTCCTTAATTCCCTTTTATAACTCCTTAAGTCTTGTAGTGTCCAGGGAAATCTCGGAGAAAATAAAAGTGCTCTTTTTCTGAATCCGACGGCTTTTACATACACTTATTTTCTTCCTGGATCACTAATACGAACTCAGAAATCCGTTCCGAATACCGGGTATATCATTATTATAATAATATTCCAAATTCCACCAAAATCACTATTCATCACTTATTTTTATTTAATTCCTATAATTAGGAAAATGAACCTGGTTCACTCTCGAGTGCTTCTTAACCTTTTTACGGAACCGCTGGACTTATAATAGATATTGATTTGGATGACACAAGAATAATCTTACTTGAAGTAATATACTAATATCCTTAGGAGATAGATCATTCTTACCTATGCCGTCAACCAAAAGTATTCTGCATGACATGTAAGTAATTGAATTAAAATCCGTTCCATTTATTTAATAGATCTTCGTTACATCGCAGTCATAACCACTATTCATTCTTACATCATTAAATACATAAAAGTTTTAATCCCACCCAAAATCTGGGTTCTTACAGTCTCCCCTCCTTAAAAGGATTCCGTCCCGGAATCAGTTTGAAAACAAGTGGGGGTACTTTTCTTGCATTGCGCTTTCAAGTTCCCAGGTGGATTCTTCTACATTGTGGTTCTGCCACAAAACTCTGACTAGCTGAATGACCTTGTTTCGGAGCACTTGCTCTTTCCGGTCTATGATTTCCACAGGTTGCTCCACATAGGTCAGGTCTGGTTGCATATCCACTTGCTCATACTCTACAATATGCTTTGCATCCGGATTATACTTCCTCAGCATCGAAACATGAAACACATTGTGCACCTGCTGTAGATTCGGGGGCAATGCGAGTTCATAAGCTAGTTCCCCAATCCGTCTCAAGATCTCAAATGGTCCAATGTATCTGGGACTCAGCTTTCCTTTCTTCCCAAATCTCATTAAACCTTTCCAAGGTGACACTTTCAAGAACACTAGGTCCCCTACCTTGTATTCCTTGCCTTTCCGAGCTAAGTCGGCATATTTCTTTTGTCGATCCTGGGCTGCTACCAACCGTCCTCTGATTAGATCTACTGCATCTTTAGTTCGTTGGACCACTTCGGGCCCGAGCATCTTTCGCTCTCCAACTTCATCCCAATACAAGGGAGATCGACATTTTCTTCCATAAAGGGCCTCATAAGGTGGCATCCCAATGCTTGAATGATAACTGTTATTATAGGAGAACTCAACCAATGGCAAGTGATCATCCCAACTCCCCTTGAAGTCTATCGCGCAGACTCTCAACATATCCTCTAGTGTTTGGATGGTCCTTTCACTTTGCCCATCTGTCTGGGGGTGGTAGGCTGTGCTCATGTTCAGCCGGGTCCCTACACATTCTTGAAAACTTCTCCAAAACCTGGAGTTAAATCTAGGATCTCGATCGGATACTATTGCGACTGGGACTCCATGTCGCGCCACTATCTCTTTTAAGTAGATGTCCACCAGTCTATCGACCGTGTACCTTTCGTTGATCGGGAGAAAGTGAGCCGATTTCGTCAGTCGATCTACAATTACCCATATGGTGTCATGATTAGCCTTGGTCCTGGGTAAACCTACTACGAAATCCATGGCTATATGTTCCCATTTCCATTCTGGAATCTCTAAGGGATGTAGAAGTCCGCTGGGTCTCTGGTGCTCTGCCTTCACTCGTTGGCAGGTCAAGCATCTGCTTACCCACTCTGCTACGTCCTTTTTCATATTGGGCCACCAGTAATAATCCTTCAAATCCCTATACATTTTAGTGCTACCGGGGTGCACTGAGTATCTTGAGTTGTGTGCCTCATTTAAAATCTCATCCTTGAGCTCCTGAACATTTGGGATCCATATCCTGTACGTGTACCTCATGATCCCTTCCTTGTCTCTTTCGCACTTAATTTCCTCCCCGGTCATTAGCTCTTCTGTGGAGTTCTTTTCTTCCTCCATCATCCGTTCCTGGCACAGTCTAATCTTTTCTAGCAATGGAGGTTGGATTCTAATTTCCATCAACTTTTCTTGGCCCTCTTCAGGTAACTTAACCTCGATTTCCAACTTCTCAAAATCCTTCACTAGCTCTTTCTCTGAAGTTATCATCTTGAGCTTCTCTTTCCGACTAAGGGCGTCAGCCACCACATTGGCTTTACCCGGGTGATATCGAATTTCACAGTCGTAATCCTTGATTAACTCTAACCACCTCCTCTGGCGCATGTTAAGCTCTTTCTGAGTGAAAATGTATTTGAGGCTCTTATGGTCTGTGTAAATCTCGCATTTTTCCCCATACAGGTAGTGTCTCCAAATCTTTAAAGCGAAGACTATGGCTGCTAGTTCTAGATCATGCGTGGGATATCTGACTTCATAATCCTTCAATTGCCTAGACGCATACGCTATTACCTTGCCATGCTGCATAAGCACGCATCCCAGTCCTTTATGCGAAGCGTCACTGTAAATCACGAAATCTCCTTTTCCATCAGGTAATGCCAGCACTGGGGCTGTCACCAGCCTCTTCTTTAACTCCTGGAAACTCTTCTCGCATTTCTCAGTCCATTCAAATTTCTCGGTTTTACGGGTAAGTCGAGTTAATGGAGCTGCGAGTTTCGCAAAGTCTTGGACAAATCTCCTGTAATATCCGGCCAGTCCAATGAAACTCCTCACCTCGGTTGGAGTAGTTGGCCGTTCCCAGTTTGAAACTGCTTCTATCTTGGAGGGGTCAACCAACACTCCTTCTCTATTGATCACGTGCCCTAAGAATTGTACCTCATTTTTCCAAAACTCACACTTGGAGAACTTGGCATATAACTGCTCCTTCCTGAGTATTTCTAAGGTTATCCTTAAATGTTCAGCGTGTTCTGCCTCTGTCTTTGAGTAGATGAGAATATCATCAATGAAAACTATCACGAATTTGTCCAAATATTCCTTGAACACCCTATTCATTAGGTCCATGAAGGCTGCTGGGGCGTTGGTCAATCCAAACGACATAACTAAGAACTCATAATGTCCATATCTGGTGCGGAATGCAGTCTTCGGGATATCTTCAGGTTTGATCTTCAGTTGGTGATATCCCGTTCTCAAATCAATCTTAGAGAAGTATTCAGCTCCTCTTAGCTGGTCAAACAAATCGTCTATCCTGGGCAATGGATACTTATTCTTTATGGTTAGCTTGTTCAATTCTCTGTAGTCGATGCATAACCTCATACTTCCATCCTTTTTCTTAACAAACAACACTGGTGCGCCCCAAGGCGACACACTGGGCCTTATCATGCCCTTATCCAACAATTCCTGTAATTGTTTAGCTAGCTCCTTCATTTCTACTGGGGCTAGTCGGTAGGGGCCTTCGAAACTGGCGCCGTCCCCGGGGCTAATTCGATGGCAAACTCAATTACCCTATCAGGTGGTAGTCCAGGAAGATCTTGTGGGAACACGTCCTCGAACTCATTAACTACCAAAATGTCCTACAATCTTGGCACTTCCTTCTGAGTATCTATAACGTAGGCTAAATAAGCCTCGTTCCCTTTTCGTAACAATCTCTTGGTTTGCGCCATGGTCATAATTTTCTGGGTCTGTCGCATCCCTTTAAACACTATTTCTTTCTTCCCTGGGGTTTTCAACTTAACCTTTTTCCCTTTACAATCTATCTGCGCATCATTGCGAGACAACCAATCCATACCCAAAATGACATCGAATTCCCCTAGCTTAAAAGGAATTAAATCGACATAGAAGGATCGTCCTCCTATTTCTAGCTTACAATCGGGGTGAATTTGATTAACCGGTACGATTTCCTGATTAGCTATTTCTACTTGTAAGGAATCTCTTAGTTGCTGGGTTTTAAGTTTCAAGTTATGCGCAAAATCTCTAGATATAAAAGACTTAGTTGCTCCTGAATCAAATAAGACATTTGCACTGACTGAATTAAGAGAAAAAGTACCTGCTATCACATCTGTGTCCCTCACGGCATCTTGTACTGACATATTGAAAGTCCTAGCAGTTGGTGGCCTATTTGAGGCAACCTTGCTTGCTCCTGATGCTGCTGGTTTGCTCTTTGGGCAATCCTTCCTCATGTGCCCTCGCTGTCCACACTGGAAACAGGTTGTGCTGTTAGGGATGACCGTGGTGCAAGCGGTAGCATAATGCCCAGCTCGCCCACACTTATAACAGTTTATCTGCTTCAGGTTGCACACCCCGGAGTGCCTCTTCCCACAAGTAGCACACAATGGCAATGGAGGTCGAGAAGGGTTGGAACGGGACATTCCTGATTGGTGGCCGCCCTGGCTCACACTCACACTCGCAGATGGTTTAAACCCTACACTCCTCCCTGGTAGGGAAACCGCTCCTCGATTAAACTTGGTTGGGGGTTTTCCTCCAGCGGATCTTCCGCCCATACTAACATGCTTTCTCTTTATCCCCCCTTTCTCTCTCTCTCTCTGCATCTGATCACTACCAGCCTCCACAATGGTTGCCTTCTGCACCAAGGTGGCATAATCTGTAATCTCTAAAACAGCCACCCTATTCTGGATCCACTGTTTCAGCCCTTGTTGAAACCTGTTAGCTTTCTTCTCTTCTGTGTCTACAAGCTCTGGCACAAATCTTGATAGCTCAGTAAATTTAGCCTCATAGTCAGCCACTGACATATTGTTCTGTTTCAGTTCCAAGAACTTAAGTTCCATCTGGGTTTTCATGAACTTCGGGAAGTACTTCTCCAGGAATAATTGTTTGAACCTTTCCCAGGCTATGACAGCATCAGTCTCCATGTTTTTCTTGGCTTCCCACCAATAATTGGCCTCTCCCTTTAGTAGGTAAGTAGCAAAAACAGTCTTCTGAGCCTCATTGATACTCAGAATCTCAAAAGACTTTTCCATTTCTTTGATCCAGGCCCTCGCCTCAACGGGATCAGCCGATCCGTGGAACTCTGGGGCTTAAGGGACTTAAAGGCCCTAAAGGAATTTGCCACTGAAGTGTTGTTGCTTGGCGGTGGTTGGGGGTATTGGTTCAAATTCTGCCTAAGTAGATCCATAAACTGGCCCATGGGGTTTCCGCCCTGGTTCTCCCCTTCCTGTTCTACTTCAGTTTCTCCACCCTCTATTTCCCTTTCAAATTCTTCAGAGTACAGGGGTTCATCCTCTGCTCCATACTGGGAATCTTCTTGCTCATTATAGTCCTGATCTTGTTCCTCACTACTTCCACGGTTTTCCTCGTGTTGGTTGTGACTTTCTTGGTCAGTAGATTCGCGGGGGTTAGCCCTAGTGCCCATTCGTCTTGGAGGCATTTTACTGAAAATTTGGAAAGTTATACATTAGGTTCACTGATCTGTTTTAGAGGATTTTTCCTTGCACATTTCTTTACATGATTGGGTTTAAAATCCCACAGTTTTATATCTCATGGCAACTTAATCGAAAAGTAATACATATGCTAATAAACTCGTGATCACATCCCAACAAAATTGTAATGACTGAAATGGAAACAAATATATACCAGGTACCGAAAAGGTACAACATCCGAGTTACAACGATAGTTTAAAGTACAACCATCCTATCAACAACAACAAGTCAAAAGTGAAATATGCTGTCTATCTGTCTAGTCTGCAAAAAGGGAAAACAAGTACAAGAAAACCATCCCTACAAAAGCCGGCACCACTATGTCCGTACATGACTAGACAACTAGACCACTGCATCACTACATCTGAAATCAGCCGTCACGACGAAACATCCTCCGAACCCTCCCCATGGCGATGCGGAAAACCTCCTCAGCCGCTGCTCTGTCTACCCTACCATGCCCATCAGTAGGCAACTGTCGCACCCTCACCCGAGCCCTCAGCTCGATGCGGGTCACAGCCCTATACCCAACTCTGTCACTGATAGTCCTCCTGCCCTGCACCCTCATCCGGGCGGCTCTCTCTGCTGCTAACTCACTCCTAGACTCTGCCAACCTGGCATCTGCCACAGACAACTCTCTATAAAGCCCGTTCACAATCAAGTTGTGAACACATACTGGGACTCCTCCTATCGGGGCATGAGGTGGGGTGGATGGCTCAGCTGGAGCGGCAGTCTCTGTCTGCTGGGGCTCTGGGGTAAGCTCCTCAAACTCGTCGGGGTAGGGGCTCACAGGTAGTGGTGGTGGGGTAGGGGCTCTCTCAACAGGGAGGAGTGGCACAAAAAGTCCAGGACTCCCTACAGCACCAACTACTGGCTCATCTATATCTCCCTCAACACCCTCATCCACCGGCACCACCTGATCCGTGGTCATGTCAGTGTCATCTCCCATAGTCCTGAACTCAGTCATAACCCAATAATCATCATCCTCAACCACTAACTCAGCGTCCTGTCCTGTCTGGACCCCCTCTGGGTCCTCCTCCCCCTCAGTCTCAACAACATCTGTGTCAGCATCATCCTGGACCTCCTCAGGGTCCTCCTCCTCAGACTCGATCACATCAGTATCAGCCTCAACCTGGACCTCCTCAGCGTCCTCCTCCTCAGGCTCAGTATCATCCTCAGGCAAGTGCTCATAGTATGGGTCCCTAGTCCGGAACATGTCCTCATCATGCTGTCTCGCAGCTGCCTCCTGGGCCGACAAGTCGCTCGCCTACACAAGACGAACTATGTTACTATCATGATACCTAAAAAGTTCCCGTAAGGGTTTTAGGTGAACCTGGCAAGGGTTCTTATTATATTATTGAATTTATTATTATATAACGTCGTATCATCTCTTGGGATATATAACTCTCGCTCTGATACCATCTCTGTAACACCCCCAGATCCGGGGTCAGGGATCTGGTGGTTACGGTCTTACATCCATTCATAATACTTGACTTGAGTCCACAATAAATAAATCACATGCTGTGACCCCACAATAATAACCACTCACACACACAACAGTTATAGTCCCAGAGATGAAATTGAAATAAGTCTTACATTAAAGGGTTACGAATAAAAGTTATTACAATCCCAAAAGGATAACATCATAGGTTTAAAAGTTTTGCCGTTGATTACATTAATTATACATATAGTTAAACAGGAAACAAAAGCTGTCTAACTATGCTACCTCAGCAATGGCGGCTAGCATCTCAGCGGGTAGTCCGGTGGGTCGGGTAACCTGCTTGCGCCGAGTGCGCCTGACGCGAGCCATCTGTCCTAGCTGTTGTTGTGACATAATATAAACAAAGCAAGGGTGAGCGAAAGCCCACCAACAAATATATAACTGAACGATAATTTAAAACAGTTCAAAGCTATCTTTTAAACCATATGCCATGCATTTACGGAAATGATGCCAGTATAATATGAACGATGAAGTTACAAGGTAACTTAAAGTATTTGTTTAAAGGAATATCTGCTACATCAAAGTAAGCGAGATATTATTATCGTTATTAAGAAGAGGAACTTGCAAGAAAGGGTTGCAATTCCAGTTATGACTCTTTTCCAACTCTGCCAACAGTAATCATGTTGCAGGAAATAAATGAATTTGGATGATGAACCAATGATGGAGTATTCACCGCGCCCGCTGTTCCAATCTTGATGATCAGTCGAGATCGTACAGCTCAATTTAGATTTACTACCGGTAGAAGGAAGAACTGACGGCTTTACTTGTCTACCGCCTTACTAGCTCTCCCCGGCCAACGGTTGGGCCAAAGGGGATGGACCGGCGCTACTCGGCCTCTTACACGACTCCTAGTTCAAAAAGAATTCATGATTCTGAATATAACGTTCGTCCCCCTTTCCCCAAGTATAATACTTGTTGATAAGACTCCACAAAGTAGTCGTATCTAGTTGGAAAGGAAAATTTACCAATAACTCCCAAGCTATTACTTGGTAACGGATATCAACTTGTTCCAGTAATCTTACCCCTCGAAAGATGAGAAGGTAAACAACGACTTAATAAGTCAACGGCACCCGAGTTGCGGGTGAAGGGAATACTTTATGACCGGGAAGTCGACAAGATAAATAACATTTTTCCAAGTAAGGTTCCCTTATTATTAAGAAGATAGACTCAAAGATGAATGATGTCTGGGAACCTTTCTTGATATAAGATTAATAATAATATGACTTCGAAATATTTTCTGTAATAATCGAAGAAGATTAACCTTATCGAGATTATTCTAAGTATGGAATAAATATTCAGAGAATATTTATTGAGTTAAAATATTGAAAGAATATTTGGGAATATGAAAGAATATTTTTAATCAGAGTATTTCTCAAAATAATCCCTGAAGAAATATCAGGAGAATATTTATTGAATAAATAAATATTTAAATGAATATTCAAAACAATATTCATTAATTAATAAGACCTGAAAAGAATATTTAAGGTAATATTCATGATTAATTAGGAATTTAAATGAATATTCAAAAGTAATATTCATTTAATGAATAATATCCTAAATGAATATCAAGTAATATTCATTTAGTAATCCAAGCCTTAAGGAATATTCGAAATAATATTCGATAATTAAATCAAGCTTCAGATGAATATTAAAATAATATTCATCAAGTATTTAATATCTTAAATGAATATTCAAAAGTAATATTGATTTAATAAAATAATAATCTAAAAGAATATCCAAAATAATATTCATTTAATAGTCTCATCTTTAGAAGAATATTCGAAATAATAGTCGATAATCAGTTCGACTCTGAATGAATATTGAGAAATATTATTCGTTGAATAGTTACGTTCAAATAATTATTTGAAGTAAGGATCGTTAAAATAATTAGTCTCGAACGAATATTCAAATAATATTCGTCGCCCAAATAATAGAAAATATTTACTTAAATATCTTCTTCCGAGGTAATCTCGATATATCAAGGAATATTGACTCCCGGTCTATTTTTGATTAATAAGATATATACGCCCTTCTATGAGGGTCTTATAATCACTACTAGAAAAACTGCAATAGACATCGGCTAAAAACCGATGTCTATTTAAAAGAGAAGCGATGTCTTCGCATGTGTAGAGAAAGGTAGGGCTATTAGACATCGGTTTTTAGCCGATGTCTATAGGTATCTTTTACATCGGTTCTTTTTTGTGCCTGATGTCTATGTTTATCTTTAACATCGGTTTTTTAATAAGTAACTGATGTCTATGTTTCTTTTTAACATCGGTTTCTTAATAAGGGGCTGATGTGTTTCTTTGTATTTGACATCAGTTCTGTGTAATAATCGTGTAATAATCGTTGTCTTTCTATTCTTTAGACATCGATTCTTTGCTTTTCTGATTTATTTTGTTCTTTTATACATCATTGTTAATCGGTGTACCGATGTTACTTGTGATATTTAACATCGGTTTTTTGCGAAAGTGATGTAAGTTTTGTTTTTTTTAATATGTGGATGCCCTATATATATATGACATGCCCAAAAACCAAAAGCAAAGATAACCAAATGACCAACATCAAAAAACCAAACAAAAACCAAATATCGAAATCAAAAAGCCAATATATACCAAAGCTAAACATAAAATTCAATCGTCGGACTACATTATCCAATTTATATATGAAAATACATATATCCTTACATCGCATTCTTTTGCACACTAAGATTCTATTAATTAAGAAATAAGGTAAAACATAGAGATTGTATGAGAAATTACGAACTATACTACCAAGCCATCAACACTGCATCCCTCAAGCATCATCTTCATCCTATAAAATAGCAATTTTCACATTATTAAGAATGAATCAATTGACTCACAGCAGTTACCATTTAATGTTAAGACATAAACATTAGTTGTCTTATTGAAGAGTGACTCTTGAGGATAAGGAATTGTATTCCGCTAAAAGTAATGAACATACTGCACAATATAAAGAAGCAGATTAATGAAGCTTGGTTATGCCAAGAACTTGCAGGCAATTTAAAATATCCAAGGACATTTAAAGGATGTACCGGAAATCACCAACTGATGCTACAGTTACGACCAGTACTTCAATTAACACAGAGGTACCAGTAGTTCCTGAAGTTCGAGATGATATCCAACAATATAGTAGATAAGAATCTCATATACATACTTAAAACAAATACGCACAAATAAGTAGCAGAGGCACAATAAGGCCACCTTAGTATTTCCTTACACCATTAGCCAAAGCATTACAAGACTGGGCTTTTAGCTTAAAAGAGACTTAAACTATTGAAAGTTGTCGAGGATATCAGGAATAAAGTTGTATAATTAGTTAATAATATCTTCTATAGGGAAATAAAATTAACTAGCCTTAATAACCGCCATTTTTGAAAGAAATTAACTTATTGATTATGTTTAGAAAGACTAGCAAAAGGAACACAAAGTGGTATGTAGGTGATGGAGGACCAGAAAGGTTCCATTCCCAGAAATGAAACAAATAAAAAAGAGTTGGTAAATATTAACAATATTGTCCTAAACATGCACGCTAACCTAGCCAGACTTTTGATCAGGAATGTCAAAGCTACATGCTGCATTCATACCGGAGAATACATCATTGATGGTTACTTTTGTAGAGATCTGTAACACAAGGAATTTCAGATACGCACAACCATACCCCATGATTATATTTCCACTCTTATACTCTGGACTTATGTCACCGACAAAAAAATTGATTTATCTTTGACCCTGTAGCCACAAGTCCCTGCACAGATCAAAATAATGATCAGAATATAAAGATAACATGCATAGCTAAAATAATATGAAAACTCAACTACTATCATCCAACTATTTAAAGGTTAAACCACTTAATCAAGAATCTTTTCGTGAAGACTACTCAGGTTTAACTTGAAAGATTTGGAGACACACAAAAATATATAGAAAGTGTTCTCAGGGGACAATAAGCAAACACTTTTAGTCATGCTGCACAGAAATATACACACAAAGAAATAAATGCAGCCATAGAAATATAGATAAAGTTATAAATACCTTACCAAACAAAGCTGTAAATTGAACCTCAAATTTCAAAGTCGAACTGCAACCAAAGCTCCAACCCAATAGCAACTTCATTTTATAAACACACACACACAACCCAATTCATATCCACACAAAAATCCACCATAAAACAAACTCTAAATCTCAAAAATAAATCAAGAATACAAAACAAAATTAATAATAAAAGAGAAGCAGAGAAGAATGAATTGAACATATTTGTTCCTGCTCGAATGTTAATTTTTACACAAAACTGGACGAGTCTTGACTGCATCTATCTATGTGTGTGTGTGTGATGTCTATTGCAGTTTTTCTAGTAGTGATTAAACATCATTTACCTGGAAACGCATCAAAAAATGTCTTGTAAGGTGCATTCTTCAATTGCATTTGACGTCACACTGTGTCCAGGGGATAAAACATAAGAGTGGCAATGGTAGCTTACACCAAAGCAGTGACTAATGATGCTTCAGTTCTCTTTTGATATTTCAGCATTTGATAGTGCAGTGACTAAGAAAGCATTTTTGAAGTTATAAAATAGTGACAAACTGGTGACAAATAATGTGTTCCATACATGTCCAGTCTAGTATGATGATTTGTGACTTGTACCAACAACTCATTTGATTCCAGAAGAAGCACCAGTCACCGCATTAGGATAGTTGACTTTTCATATATTAACATTTTACATTTTAATGTAAGTTTTTACAGGTTTTACTTATGATAGTATCATGTACAAATCGCTCCACCCTCCAGAGACTAACATACAGAACTATCATGTACAAATAGCTCCACTCTCCAGAGACCAACATACAGTGCCATTTAAGAAAAACGGAACTGGAAAACACATGTACCTCTGCTCCAAGCAAGTAAGCCTGCACTGCGGAGTGCCCGAAAGGATCAATCTGCCACCCCGCTCGAGGAGTTTTATTGAATTGGCTTTTAATAGCATGATGACCTAAAGTTGTTTGATCAATCATATCTATATAATGGGTAGTAGCCTCATCATGCATACACCAGCCACCATTCCTAAAGCAGAACAGAAGTTAAAAAAATATGCAAGTCACTTTACTTGATCATCAAAAACAAAAGAGTTGCAAAAGGAGCTTCATACACAAATTCCAACTGCCCACCATCAACTAGCTTCCGAACTTCTGCTTGTATAGTTGGATTTTGTATTCTCCACTAACGTTGAAAAAATGCCTATAGTTTACAAGAAGGTTGCTGAAGAAATGACATAGTGCTTCACATAAACCCATATTAAACTTCATCATGAGCACACATATAGGCATATAACATACATTAAAATTCTTTATTTCGGGAAGGAATTCGTGAGATGTGTTTGTTTATCATTTGTGATCAAATGTTTGAAGGGTAGCAGTGAGACAGAATCAGTAAGTGCCTACAAGATTATTAATTCATCAACCTATATGTAGTATAAGATAATTCACAGTGTGTCGAAGAATGAAATGACCTGAATGGTGCTATTTGATCCAACAAAGTACTGATCAATAGTCTTCAACCAGCATACATCATCATGTGAATGAGGAACCAAATGAACATTTAATCTACCTTCCACAATCTTACTTGCAGTATTATAACTGATAAACCCATTCACAGAAGAAAAACATACAACACAAAAAATCGAAAAACATATAACACAATCTTATGGATTGTCATAATTTGTACATAGGTGGTGAGCTTTAGCACGGCACACACAGAATCTTAATTTCAATTTAGAGAAATTAAAGAGAAAAAAAGATACCTCTAAAAATCCAAATGACTTTTTAGCACTTTCTCCGCCTGCTCTCAGTCCATTAGTCTGCAATAAAAAATATAGTAAAAGATAACATACATAGCATGTAAATCGAAGGAGACGAGTAGATGACAACAAACAACTTTCTTATATTATTAGTAGCATATATAAACCCTTATGTTTATATTACAGTAGCATATAGAAACCCAGCAGCAAATCCCGATTGATTATAACAAAAATTGAGCCCTACAAACCCAGCAACAAATCAGACCATAGATTCATTAAGCCCTTTAAAATATGAGTTAATTAAGCCCTTCAAAGACAGAGATAGAGTACAACGGAGTGGAGTGGATAACTTCATTGAGAGATTGAGAGAGACAGAGAGAGAGGGTCGAGTAGTGATGAGAGTGAGCGAGAGAGATGAGTGAGAGAGAGAGATATGAGAGAGAGAGTGAGAGAGATGAGTGAGAGAGAGATGAGGGTCGAGGGAGATGAGGCCAGAGAGAGAGATGAGGGTCGAGGGAGATGAGGCCAGAGAGAGAGATGAGAGTAATTTGGGGCAAAAAAAATTAGGGGAAATGTTAGTGTAGGCGGGGGAATGAAATTTTTCTAAGGGGAAATGTTAGTAGGCGGGGAATGAAATTTTTGTAAGGGGGGAAATGTTTTATGAGAAATGGGGGGAAAATGATCAGCGTGTTTTTTTATTTTTTAAACAATCATTAAGACATCGGTTATTTTAGCAAGCGATGTCCAAAAAGTTGTTTAACATCGCTTTTAAAATAACTGATGTTAAAAACGTTTTTAACATCGGTGGTTTTTTAAACCGATGTAAAAGGTGTGATGTCTAATCTACTTTTTCTAGTAGTGAATAACCGGCTTATAACTGATATATAACTATCTAGCTTATAAGCCAACAATAACATTCAGGGAACAAGTATATCAATTCAACTTGAAAGTAGGCATGCATGCAATGGCATATGTATATCAGCAATCATATATATATATTTATTCAATCACAACAACAGCCTAAAAGAAGGGAATTGAAACTTGCCTGGTAGTCGAGTACGGTAAGGGGTAGTGGTAGCGGGTCCCGGTTCAGCCTGGTGATCTATAAATAGCCAAGGCATTCGGGATTAATCACTTAACATATTAAAAGTTAAGTTATACTTAAATCGAAACACGTTCTCGAGTTATCTCGTTATACCCCTATTAGTGGATTACTTATTATCACTGATCCGACCCGACATTCGTTCGTTAATACGACATGTCACTGCACTTATACTTGGGACATACTTGAGTCATACGAGTTCTAAGGTTGATCGTTACGAACCAATCTTATACTCCGAGTTTTATCGCCCGTTTTCTAAGTGTTTTACCAAAGTTACAAAAGAGTCGTCTTTTAGGAGTTCGTTCGCGTTTAACCTTGACTCGAACATTTTTAATAAATCGAAAAATGCTCTTTTTGACATACGGTTTTCTTTCACACCTTCCTTCTTACCCCTAGTATTTATTTACCAAGATTCGCCATGACGTTACATTGCTTACGAGGGTTCAATTTCAGTTACGAACTTTTGTTTACGGATTCGAACTACTTTTAGTAATTTAGTCATAAATCCTAAACCGTAAGTCCGTTTCACGTGATCTTTATATCAAAACGAAGCTTATAACATAATCTAGCCTTTCATGGCAAAATCCGAGACTGGACAGTGTGTTCATGCTACTGCTAATCACGGTTTCTTAAGGCTAACGACAATCGGGCATTACGACGGCTATGTTTACATGATTTCCAAATTTCAAACCATCCAATAATTATAGTTTCCACTCCAAACAACATTTACATGTTATTCAACCATGAACCAAGACCAAGCAATGTCTTTCCGTTCATCTAAACTAATTTCACATTTAATAAATCCCAATCATAATCGTAAGGTCCTAAACATGCATTAAATCCATATAACTCATCTAAAATACCAAAACTTAAACTGAGAGCTTGGTTTTCAAGAGTGGTATACCTTCCTTGGTGTATGTATGAACTTATCAAGCCTTGTTTAGCCCTTATCTAGCCTTAGTATAGCTTGAATAATCAAAAGAAATCAAGAAATAAAAGTTAGTTTATGAAGAACACTATTCATCATCATCTTTGATGATTTATTTGAAAATGATAAAAGATGAATTTGAAGCTGAAATTTCTAGGAGATCATTACCATGATATGTAGTACTTACCATAAAAATTTGAAGAACAAGTGATGGTTGGAAGTTGGACTTCCAATTAGCTAAGAATGGGCAGATTTTTATGAAGAAATGGAGAAAAATGGTGGTGGTTTGTTTTGTTTTGGTGATTTATGGCTAATACATGTATAACCCTTGCATATATAATGGATGCATCTCTTTTAATTTGTTGTTGGCAATCCAATGGTGCCACTTGTTGCTTCCTCATTGGGCCAAGTGTTGGCACTACAACAAACAACTCCATTTTTGCAAGAATGCAATTACACCACTCATCTTGTAGTTGACTTATAAGGATGTTACTTGGGTTTCTCCTTTTCCCACCAATTGCACTTGTTTGTCTCTTGGTTATTTATTCGTTCCTTTGTCCGGGTATTACTCAATTTCCTTGCTTGTTCGTTGATCGTTCGAGGGAATAACTCATTCGTTTCTAGTTAGGGTTTTACCGAAAACCTTCTTAATATTTCTAATACTATTCTTCATCTTACTTAATACTTCTCGAATTTAAATTCCTTAATTCCCTTTTATAACTCCTTAAGTCTTGTAGTGTCCAGGGAAATCTCGGAGAAAATAAAAGTGCTCTTTTTCTGAATCCGACGGCTTTTACATACACTTATTTTCTTCCTGGATCACTAATACGAACTCAGAAATCCGTTCCGAATACCGGGTATATCATTATTATAATAATATTCCAAATTCCACCAAAATCACTATTCATCACTTATTTTTATTTAATTCCTATAATTAGGAAAATGAACCTGGTTCACTCTCGAGTGCTTCTTAACCTTTTTACGGAACCGCTGGACTTATAATAGATATTGATTTGGATGACACAAGAATAATCTTACTTGAAGTAATATACTTATATCCTTAGGAGATAGATCATTCTTACCTATGCCGTCAACCAAAAGTATTCTGCATGACATGTAAGTAATTGAATTCAAATCCGTTCCATTTATTTAATAGATCTTCGTTACATCGCAGTCATAACCACTATTCATTCTTACATCATTAAATACATAAAAGTTTTAATCCCACCCAAAATCTGGGTTCTTACAGAAGAGACTTCTTTCAGGTTGTAGGACTTCGAAAAATGTTAATAACTGGAATTGCAATATTTTCCTTGCAAGTTCCTCTTTATATGATAAATGATAATATCTGGCTTATCTTTGACATAGCAGATATTCCCACCTATATATGCATGTTGAGTTACCTCGTAACTTCATCGTTCATATTATTCTGGCATCATTTCCGTAAATGCATGGCACATGGTTTGAAAGATACTTTTGAACTGTTATATATTATCGTTCAGTTAAATATTATTGTTGGTGGGCTATTGCTCACCCTTGCTTTATTATTATATCACAACAATAGCTAGACCAGATGATTCGCAAAAAGGCGCACTCGATGCTGGCGTGGACGATGAGACTACCAGAGCCGAAGAGAAAGCTATTGGTAGGATTGATTCATTCTTTCAGTACCAAATATATAGACTAGTATGACTTATGTAAATGGATGGCAAAGAGTATGTATTCATATTGTAACTCTTTTCGGTTGGAAGAACTCTTAATGTGTTTAATAAAATTTGATTGTTACTCTGATTTCATCTCTAGGACTATAACGGGTGTGTTTTATATTGTTGTGTTGTGTCATAAAGATGTAAATTACTTTATGTTGAGGTAAGTTCAAGTATTGTGGACAGAATTGGAGACCGTAACGATCGGATCCCGGTCCCCGGATCTAGGGGTGTTACAGAAATGGTATCAGAGCGTACGTTATAACCCCAGAGATGAGGCGACGTTAAAACAATAAATTCACTAAGATAATAAGAACTCTTGCCAAGTTCATAGTCGGAGTACTAAATGTAGTGATGACATATAAAACCCTTATGGGAACTCTTAAGTATCATGATATTAACTTAGCTCGATATCGTATCGATGAGTAAGGCGACAGACCTTGGGGCATATGAGCAGCGCGATGATGCTTTATATGCTGAAGATCAGCGGGTAAATTCGATGGAGTACCCTACTGGAGACCCGGAAGAGGTTCCAGCAGATAAGGACAGTCCTGTTAGGATAAGAAGCTTACCCTTGAGGAATGAGGGCTGCAACCAGAAAGATTGTGATGATTAAGGTATAGTGCTCAGAAAAGGGAGCATAAAGAACTGAGTTATTAGTAAGAGAAATGAAGATTCATGTTGGATTCGTAGCCGAACTACTGGAGGTAGTACCAGCAAGTAAAACGGATTGGAAGAATTACTTGAGATCCTATACGAGAATAGGTGAGAATCACTAGAGACTTTATATTAACGAAAAGAGTGCTAGAGGGATGTATGATTATCAAAGACATCGATATAAGACGAGGAGCAGAGTCCCTAGGAATAGTTGAGAAGGAGGCAGTAACTGCCATATCATTTGATAAATTAATTAGTATGCATATTGTCAGTAATAATTCGCCATGAGAAGGCAGATGTCTTAGGTTGTAACTTATGGAACCAAATTGAGGTTAATGAGGTGGTTTTATTGAAGGAAATGTTCATGTTATGAATGAATCAGTTAGAAAGTAAAGGCATTGGGAAGTGACAACATGATTGGATAAGACCAGAACCTACCGGAAGATAAGACCAGTGAGCCAAGATAAACTCATAATGAGACTATTGTTAGAGACTGAGTATAGAGTTATTTCAACTCAGTGAAATGATGAACCAGAAATGTTAGATGCACGTGATTCAGAGGAATATTAAATTCTTTCTTTGAATGAATTATAGTAGTTACCTTAAGTTTATTCCGACGCGGAATTATAACGGACCAAGTAATACGATCAGCAGTTAAAAAGAAAAATATGAGAAAATCTTCCTGGAGCTAAAAGGTGGAATTGGTAATGACCAAGAGTTGGCATTACTTAATGGAAAAAGGAGACTTTGTGTAACACCCCCAGATCCGGGGTCAGGGATCTGGTCGTTACGGTCTCAATTTCTATCCACAAAACCATCATAAATTAAATTACAACCTTGTGACCCAATAATAACAACAACACACCCGTTATAGTCCCAGAGATGAAATCAGAGTAACCATATTTTATTAATCACAAAATTGAGTTCTTACAAACAAAAAAATTACAATAAGAAATCTACACACTCTTTGCCTTCCATTTGCATATGTCATACATATAATATAAGTCTGATGAACTTAAAAGCTGGCACTCTAGCCTATTGGTTGCTCCTACCTCAGCAATGCCAACATGACATCAGTGGGCAACCCTATGACTTTTGTCCCTGGTTGCACCGAGTACTCCTTGTGCTGGCCATCAGATCTAGCTGTTGTTGTGAATATAATAATAATGCAAGGGTGAGCAATAGCCCACCAAACAGAATATAACTGAACAGTGATAATATATAACAGTTCACAATATCTTTGAAACCATATGCCATGCATTTACGGAAATGATGCCAGTATAACTTGAAAGATGAAGTTACAAGGTAACTCAAAATATATTCAATGGAAATATCTGCTAAAGATGCGCAAGATATTATCATTTATAACAAAAGAGGAACTTGCAGGAAGAACATTGCAATTCCAGTTATGAACGCTTTTTCCAACTCTGCCAACAATAAACATGTTGCAGAAAATAATGAATTTGAATGATGAACTAATGCTGGAGTATTCACCGTGCCCGCTGTTCCAATCTCGATGATCAGTCGAAATCGTACAGCTCAAATTAGATTTACTACCGGTAGAAGGAAGAGCTGACGGATTTACTTGTCAACCGCCCTGTTAGATCTCCCCGGCCAACGGTTGGGCCAAATGGGATGGACCGGCGCGACTCGGCCTCTTACACAACTCCTAGTTCAAATAGAATCCATGATCCTGCACGTAAAGTCCTTCCCCCTTTCCCCAAGTATAACACTTGTTAATAAGACTCCACGAAGTAGTCGTATCTAGTTGGAAAGGAGAATTCACCAAATATCTTCCCAAGCTATTGCTTGTTAACGGATATCAACTTGTTCCAATAATCTTACCCCTCGAATAATGAGAAGGTAACACAACGATTCAATTGATAACCACTCAACCAAGTTGAGAGTGAAAGGAATAGTTTCAAAAGATTTATGACCGGGAAGTCACAAGATAAATAACATTTCTCAAGTAAGGTTCCCTTATAATATGAATGGTATATCTGAATGAAGAATGGAATTTTGAGAACCTTTCTTGATATAAATATTAATGATAATATGACTCTGAAATAATTTACATAATAACCGAAGGTCGAAGACAATATTTGAAGTTATTTCAGAGTATTGATAAATATTCAGAGAATATTTATTGAATCTGAAATGGTTACAGGATACTTATAACTATGAACAAATATTTAGATCGAAGTATTTCTCAGAATAATTCTTGAATGAATATGGAGAAAATATTTATCGAATATATAAATATTTAAATGAATATTCAAAATAATATTCATTTAATCAATAAGACTTGAAAGGAATATTTGAACTAATATTAGTTAGGGAAATAGAACTTTAGATGAATATTTAAAATAATATTCATCAATAAATATGAACTTAAATGAATATTCAAAAAGCAATATTAATTTAATGAATAATGTTTTAAATGAATATCAAAATAATATTCGTTTAGTAATCCAAGCTTTAAAGGAATATTCGAAATAATATTCGATAAATGAATCGACTTTAAATGAATAGTGAAAAATAATATTCATTGAATAGATAACATTCAAATAATTATTTGAAGTAATGATCGTTAAATAAATAATCTCGGGCGAATATTCAAAATAATATTCGTCAACCAAATAATGGAAAATATTTACTTAAATATTTTCCCTCGAAAGTAATTACGATATAACAAGAAGTACTGACTCCCGGTCTATATTCAACGAATAAGAATCGAATGCCCTTCTTTAAGGGTCTTAGCAATATCCGGCTTATAACTGATATATAACTATCTAGCTTATAAGCCAACAATAACATTCAGGGAACAAGTATATCAATTCAACTTGAAAGTAGGCATGCATGCAATGGCATATGTATATCAGCAATCATATATATAATATTATCACAACAACAGTTCCAAAGTATTGGAAACTTGCCTGGTAATCCTGTAGGGGTAGTGTGCCTCGGGTCGATCCGGTGATCTATCAATTGTCACAATATCCGAGGTTAATCACTTAATATTTCGAAAGGCTAAGTATAAACTTAACTTAAGTCGACGCACGTTTTCGAATTATCTTGTTATACACCCTTTAGTGTAACTCTTTTTACTATCGACACGATCCGATACTTGTTCGTTATTACGGCATGCCATGACACTTACACTAGGTAGGTACTTATGCCACAAAAGTGCTAAGGTCGGTCGTTTACGAATCAAGATTATACCTTGAGTTTATCGCCCGTTTTCTGAGTGATTTATGAAAGTTATCACCAAGTGTACTTTTAAGGGGTTCGTTCGCGTTTAACCTTGATTCGAACATTTTTATAAAATCGAAAAATGATCCGATCGACATGTGGTTTTCACTCACACCTTCCTTTTTATCTCTATTATTTAATTACCAAGATTTACCACCGAATTACCCGTATTAGGAGGGTTCAATTTCCATTACAAACTTTCGATTACGGTTACGAACCACTTTTATGAATTCAGGCATATCTCCTAAACCGTAAGTCAGAATGCCTCAATTCTTGCGCCAAAACGATCTATGGCTCGAGAACTATAAGGACATGTTAATTAGCAACAAGGTCAGACATTTAACCCTACTGTCAATTTTGGTTTCTAAAGGTTTAACGAAATTCGGGCATTACGACTACTATAAATCAAACGTTTCAAAAATCATCACGTCGATACCAAGTCACACCGGGCATACCATTCATTATTCATCAAAAACTCATCTCCTAATTCAAGGCTACTGATTATATATCAAGTCCATCATACCTCTTTAAATCACAAAAATCAATTACTTAATCATGCTTAAAACATCACCAAAATCATACTAAACTAACAATCATCAAGAACAAGCATATACTTAAAATCAAGCCTAGGGTTTCAAGAGTGTTATACCTTCCTTGGGGTGTATGTGAGTCTAAAAATCCTTGATCTAGTCCTTAGAACACCTTAATATGGCTTAGATCATCAAAAGAAAACAAGAACTCAAAGTTAGTTTCTTGGATTTACTATTCATCATTAATCTTGTAAAATTCATAATAATTCGAAAAATGAGAGTTTGATGCTCAAATTTTTACCACATCTTGGCCTCTTCACAGGCTTTGTTTTGAGTCCTAGTTCATCAAATTTGAAGCTTCCTAGCTAGGGTTTTGAGCCCCCTTTTTCCGTTGGTCAGAAACTGTCCAGAACAGGCAGGTTGGTTTCTTCAACTTGGGGAGGCAATTTGACTAGGCTATACTCATTATATTGCCATGAAATTTGGAACGAACCTTGACCATGGAGTGGAGAAGCTATGGTTAAAATTTGGTGATTTTAGAATGGATAGAAATGGAGATATGATTTTTTTTCTTGAGAGTGTTTCTGCTGGGCAGTTTTGAAGAAATGGAGAGAATGGAGTTTGCTTTGGCTTCTCTTGCACTAATCTAGCATAAAGTGATTTATTATGATAATATCTTGGCATAAAGTAGCTTTAATAAAGGTGGTATGTCATGCATGATGTATTTGGATGGACAAATGTCTTGATCTTGTGGTAGGATGATGAAATGAAGCTAAGTACTTGGTTTGATTCTAATATTGCTAGTTCCTCTTGTAACTAACTTGGTTACTTGATATTATCCACTTGCTCATGCATGCATCTTGATCCTTGCTTGTTTCTTTGTCCGGTTATTGCTCAATTTGATTGATCGTTCGAAGGAATATCTCAAGGATTTCTAGTTAGGGTTTTACCGGAAACCTCCTTAATATTTATACTACCATTCTCATTCCTCCTTAATAATCTTTGAATTTAAATTCCTTAAATCCTCTTAATAAATTATTAAGTCTTTCGGTGTCCAGGGAAATCTCGGAGAAAATAAAAGTGCTGTTTTTCAGAATCCGACAGCTTTTATATACACTTATTTTCCCCCTTGATCACTAATACGAACTCAGAAATCCGTTCTGAATACTTCTATATAGCGTCGTCTAATAATATTATCATTTTAACCAAAACACTATTCATTCTTTATTCCATCTTTATTCCTTACCTTTTTAAAAATGTCCTTGTTCTCCTTCGGGCGTTCCTTAACCCTTTCACTGAACCACTGGACTACTAACAGATATTGATTTGGATGACATGAGAATATTTCCTCTACTTGGAATTTTCATATCTTATCTTTCTAGGAGATAGATTATTCTAATCTAGGTTGTCAACCCGTTGCATTCTTCCTAACATATAAACCTTGGAATCTATATCCATGCAACACTCATTCATTAGAACTGTTACTACCTTGGAGTCGGAATCATTGTTCCTTCTTTTCTCAAAACTTAATAAAAAGTTTTAATTCTACCGAAAATTTGGGTTCTTACAGTCTCCCCTCCTTAAAAGGATTCCGTCCCGGAATTAGGTAGAAGACAATTGAGTACTTGTTGGTTATTTCACTTTCCAGTTCCCTAGTCAATCCTTAATCAATCCCAATCCTTTTTCAGCACATCTTACTAGTGCTACAATACATTCTTTATCCTTTTTCATTAATCTTCGCTACTTTTCGTACAATACACTATCTGGTTTATGCTCTTTCCCAGTCATATGCTATTTTCCTTATTGGTATCGGTAGTGACTTTGGTATCAATATCGCGCTGCGAATTCAGAGATAACCTCACTCGTAATTACGCATTCCTAATCGCTTTAATCTTCGCAATCTCGATCAATATATAGAATTACAGGAATTTATTGAGAGATCACTATGATCAATGAACATTCGTCCTATTGCATAGTTAGTACAGAAGGTGGCCAACCTTTAGTACTTGACAAGCAATTTAGACAAGTTATGGTATTCCACTTAGACTCCTATCACATAGACAGGTAGTCACGTAGCAGTACCTCCCCTCCTTAAAGGGTTGTTCTTCTCAATTTAGAAGAAGATAAATAAGAGAAAAAAAAAAGGAAAGAATTTCCAGGAATCATAGAAAATTTTCATGATTGTAAAATATCATACTTAGAATTTACCTCTGAACTATAGAGGTTCATTAGAGAAGAAAATAATTATATCCGTATCTAATATCACGTTATCGAAATTTCACGTGTCGGCATATTCTTACCGTTTTGTCAATCATTCTATGGACCCATGCTCTTGTTCATTCTCATTAATATTCTCTTTTGAAATCTTTTCCAATCTTTAGAATTTAATCCTGGGTTCCTCACTTGACCCCATTGTTATTGGAATTCCTCGTCTTACCACGATTTCCGTCGTATACATAATAGTACCCTATCCGGTTTTAACCCTGGGAGATCGTTAGAAATACCTCTATAATCTGTTCATAACATTCCTTGCTGTACGCTTCATAGTTACCTTCATAATCCTTCCACGTCAATTATATCCTTCTTATTACTCAATACACAAATATTTCCTTTACTTATCTCGACCGTCATCTCATTACGGGGATATTATGTGTACTTGATATTTCCCCATTGGTATCTCGTCACATATGCTCAATAGGCATCACTTCCTAGGGTTTCAAATTCCCCTTGGTTTAGCAATCTAGATTCTTGCTTTCTCACCTCCCCCTTCTATCATTATTAATCCAATTATCCATTCCAAATTTTCTTCGAATTCCTTCTCCTTAAAGGAAATTTAATCTATATACCGCTTATGTTTTCAAATCGTTGTGACTAACAACACTCACCATGATAATTTACTACTTTCTCTATCTGCCTTGCCAAGGATCCTTAGGAGTTCGCATGCCTAACTCCCCTATTGATCCTCAACTCTATTTCTTTTATATCAGCCGTCTTGTTTCTATTTCAACTACAATCTCTTTATGGGCCATCATGGCATTATTATCTCTTTCAAACATCACGTCATTCGAAAATTAATTCATCCGAACTATCCTTGACGATTCTCTAACTTGGATTCAATGCAATCTATTTTCGGTTCGTCATTCTGATATTTCCACAGTCGTTCGATTCACCATCGTTTGTGGTTTACGCAGTGCCTTAACGGCTAACCATATGGGTTTCGTAATCGTCAAACTAAAATCTTCTAGGAAGACAAAATAATCAATATTCCTTGACCATAAGGGAATACTTCCTGAACTTGATGTAGATATAACATGAAGTAGATAAAATTGCAGAAGAGTTTCAACCAAAGTAACGCGGACCAGTTGTTCAATTAATCAATCAATTGTCCTCAACAAGAGACTTGAAGCTCAAAGATTCACTTAATCATTCCTTTGATATCAGGGTCTTGGTCCATCTCAGGATAGGACCTTTCTCGATACATAATATGTTATAGACGATATCAGGAATCGAATCTTTACTTAAACTACTATTATGGTTTGAGTATTGCACCGTTATTAGAAGGAATGTGAATTCCCTCCACCTTTTATGACCTTCACGGTCCTTCCTTTTATCACTTTGCTCCTTTGGTACGAGTATTTATAATTATCTTTGAATATTTATAGTGTCGGCCACCTTTTTGGCCTTTCTTGATAATAATTATCTCTTACAATCAATGTTTCCTGGATCTATTCCACCTCAAATTCCTCTGCCTCATTCTCATCACTGTTGGACGAAAGCATTCTCCCTTAACTCTACTGAAGGGGTAAAATATATATCAATCTTTTCCATGATTCATTGCTTCCAGCTTTCCGTGTAAACTTTGTCACGGTTACTCTTAATCATATATAAAATATTTCTTCTCTTAATTCTTTCTTGTCTTAGGATAATCTCAATCTTCATTGGTTCAATCCATACATCCTCATGGTTTCGCATACGCCTCATCTGGCAGTATTATCATTATTTCATACATTCCCTACGAAAATTCCATTTTGAAATTCGAAATATTACCTTTTTCCTTGAAAGGCTTCTTAGGTCGTCCTCATCATTCCTCTTGTATTTTCTGGGTACAGGGTATATCAAAATGTCATTAATCAATACTCTAATAATTCTATCTATGTTCTTTCCAAAACTCTGTTTAATAAATCCTTACAGGTCATTGTTGCCTTAGCAAATCCAACTCATATCATCTGAATTCACAATGTCTTTATTAGGGTTAATGCCATCCCTTGTGCATTCCCCAGGGTTTGTCTTAATTTATGGATATTCTATCCTCAATTCTATTTCTAGGAAATACTTACATCCTTTAGTTGATAATTAAATCGTATACCCTTGATAAGGACCTCTTTCCATCATTCTCATTTGACAATCAATAGGTAGCTTAATGCTAACCTCTATGTCTCATACTGCACCATCTTTAACAATCCTCATAAACCTTCATTAAGCACGATCCTCAACCATAGTACACCCATGGTATTTGTAATAATCCCATCATCATGTATCTTAATTCACCTTACTTCTCTTTCTAGTTCATAAGTTGGTCAATCGTATACACCTGAATCACTTCACTTTATATCAAAAGTTCTCGCGGTTGGCGCTTGGTTAGAAGAAACCCTGCTTTGTCCTTATATCGCTGGTCTAGTTACTTTATAATTCTTTGTGACTTGGCTCCAAATGGTCGCGCTACTGCACGTGAGTTTAGGGTTAGCTAATGGTATTACTTTTCTAGAAATTATCGGCATAGTGCCTCCTTCGTCCGTCGCGAAGATAATTCTTCTGTGATAGGTTACGCTTATCAATATACTTTTTTGCGTGCTATTAAACTTATTGTTTTGGTATTTGTTCAATGCTTTCCTTTTCACAGCAAATCTTAGGTACCGTCTCCGGTCACCTGTCCTTTATTTTTTTTTTTTCAACTACTCTTATCAATTCCACGTGCCACATAAGCTTAACACTTCTGGCATAACAGCCTTTTCATTTAAGTCAATCCCGGAATTTCTCAGTCCGGCTTGTTTCTTAATTACATTTCCCTTTATCCGTCCAATCTCCGCTTCATCATTTTATCTCTACAATCGATTGTAATACTCAGAGTCCGTCTGCTAACCCATATGGCGGAAACCTTACCCAATCCATCGGGTTCACTACATTTTTCACTCTCTTTTAGTGACGTCCTCTGATAATCAGAAAGACAAGGTTTGCCAAATTTTGTTGAATTTCTTTCCAGTATCAGGGAAATTATGGTCAATCTATTCACCCACTGGTAACCCCAAGAAGATTTATTTTGGAACTTGAAGAATAGTTCTATGAACCTCCAAGCAGGTAGAACCATAAGCAGTCATAATAACGAGATAATCGTCATAAGGTTGGAAGTTTAACCACTGGAGAGGAACCAATTATATACATCCCTTAGAAGGGAAAACAAAAGTTTCGAACTGAAACATGCCACATCTCCCTGATACATACACGTCCTGATAGTCGATATTACTCAATGTCAGTCTACCTAACCACTAGTCCCATAAGGAACACTACCGTCGGAGTTGGTCATTCCACAAAATTGGCACTATCAAGGCCATTCGAATCTGGCAAACCATGCTATCCGAATGCATCCGCAATCACTTTGTCGTACTGCATAAGCGCACATCCTAATCCTTTATGCGAAGCATCGTTGGAAGCACAAAGTCTCCTTTTTCCATTAAGCAATGCCAACTCTGGGTCATTACCAATTTCATCTTTTAGCTCTAGGAAGATTTTCTCACATTTTTTTTTACTACTGATCGTATTACTTGATCCATTTATGATCCAGCGTCGGAGTAACCTTAATGTAGCTACTATAATCCATTCAAGGAAAAGAAAGAATTTAATATTCCTCTGAATTACATGCATCTAATGTTTCTGGTTCATCCTTTTACTGAATTAAAACAACCTACACTTAGTCTCTAATAGCAGTCTTATTACGAGTTCATCATTGACTCCCTAGTCTTTTCCTCTCGTAGGTTCTGAGACCATCGTCTCACTTAGTACTTTCTTATATAACTTTATCCAATTATACCATCACTTCCCACTATCTTTACTTTCCAAGATGATCCATTCATAAAATGAACATTTCCCTGAATAAAACCACCTCATTAATCTCAATTTTACTTCATAAATTATAACCTATGACATCTGCCTTCTCATGGCGAATTATCATTGACAATATTCACACTAATTCATCTATCAAATGATACGGCACTTACTGCCTCCCTCTTAACTGCTTCTGGGGGACTCTGCTCCCCGTCCTGTATCGATGTCTTTGATAATCATACATCCTTCTAACTCTTTTCTCATTAATCTGAAACCTCTAGGGATTCTTATCTATCCTAATATAAGATCTCAAGTAATCCTTCCAATCCATTTTACTTGCTGGTACTACATCCAGTAGTCCGGCTACGAATCCAACATGCATCCTCAGTTCTCTTGCCAATGTCTCAGTCCTTTATGCTCACGTCTCTGAGCACTATACCTTAACTCTTACAGTCTCTCTAGCTGCAACCCTCATTTCCCCAAAGGTAACTTCCTTACCTTTAATATGATTCTCCTCCTCTACTGGAACCTTCTTTTGGGTCCTCAGTAGGGTAATCTATCGAATCAACCATCCGATCGTCAAAATATAATAAAGCATCATCGCGTTGCTGCTCGTACGCCTCAAGGTCTGTCGTCGTACTAGTCGATAAGAGAACGAACTAAGTTACTATCATGATACTTATGAGTTCCCATAAGGGTTTTATATGTCAGTACTACTTTAAGTAGTCCGACTATGAACTTGGCAAGAGTTCTTATTATCCTAGTGAATTTATTGTTTTAACGTCGCACCATCTCTGGGGTTTATAACGTACGCTCTGATACCATTTCTGTAACACCCCCAGATCCGGGGTCAGGGATCTGGTCGTTACGGTCTCAATTTCTATCCACAAAACCATCATAAATTAAATTACAACCTTGTGACCCAATAATAACAACAACACACCCGTTATAGTCCCAGAGATGAAATCAGAGTAACCATATTTTATTAATCACAAAATTGAGTTCTTACAAACCAAAAAATTACAATAAGAAATCTACACACTCTTTGCCTTCCATTTGCATATGTCATACATATAATATAAGTCTGATGAACTTAAAAGCTGGCACTCTAGCCTATTGGTTGCTCCTACCTCAGCAATGCCAACATGACATCAGTGGGCAACCCTATGACTTTTGTCCCTGGTTGCACCGAGTACTCCTTGTGATGGCCATCAGATCTAGCTGTTGTTGTGAATATAATAATAATGCAAGGGTGAGCAATAGCCCACCAAACAGAATATAACTGAACAGTGATAATATATAACAGTTCACAATATCTTTGAAACCATATGCCATGCATTTACGGAAATGATGCCAGTATAACTTGAAAGATGAAGTTACAAGGTAACTCAAAATATATTCAATGGAAATATCTGCTAAAGATGCGCAAGATATTATCATTTATAACAAAAGAGGAACTTGCAGGAAGAACATTGCAATTCCAGTTATGAACGCTTTTTCCAACTCTGCCAACAATAAACATGTTGCAGAAAATAATGAATTTGAATGATGAACTAATGCTGGAGTATTCACCGCGCCCGCTGTTCCAATCTCGATGATCAGTCGAAATCGTACAGCTCAAATTAGATTTACTACCGGTAGAAGGAAGAGCTGACGGATTTACTTGTCAACCGCCCTGTTAGATCTCCCCGGCCAACGGTTGGGCCAAATGGGATGGACCGGCGCGACTCGGCCTCTTACACAACTCCTAGTTCAAATAGAATCCATGATCCTGCACGTAAAGTCCTTCCCCCTTTCCCCAAGTATAACACTTGTTAATAAGACTCCACGAAGTAGTCGTATCTAGTTGGAAAGGAGAATTCACCAAATATCTTCCCAAGCTATTGCTTGTTAACGGATATCAACTTGTTCCAATAATCTTACCCCTCGAATAATGAGAAGGTAACACAACGATTCAATTGATAACCACTCAACCAAGTTGAGAGTGAAAGGAATAGTTTCAAAAGATTTATGACCGGGAAGTCACAAGATAAATAACATTTCTCAAGTAAGGTTCCCTTATAATATGAATGGTATATCTGAATGAAGAATGGAATTTTGAGAACCTTTCTTGATATAAATATTAATGATAATATGACTCTGAAATAATTTACATAATAACCGAAGGTCGAAGACAATATTTGAAGTTATTTCAGAGTATTGATAAATATTCAGAGAATATTTATTGAATCTGAAATGGTTACAGGATACTTATAACTATGAACAAATATTTAGATCGAAGTATTTCTCAGAATAATTCTTGAATGAATATGGAGAAAATATTTATCGAATATATAAATATTTAAATGAATATTCAAAATAATATTCATTTAATCAATAAGACTTGAAAGGAATATTTGAACTAATATTAGTTAGGGAAATAGAACTTTAGATGAATATTTAAAATAATATTCATCAATAAATATGAACTTAAATGAATATTCAAAAAGCAATATTAATTTAATGAATAATGTTTTAAATGAATATCAAAATAATATTCGTTTAGTAATCCAAGCTTTAAAGGAATATTCGAAATAATATTCGATAAATGAATCGACTTTAAATGAATACTGAAAAATAATATTCATTGAATAGATAACATTCAAATAATTATTTGAAGTAATGATCGTTAAATAAATAATCTCGGGCGAATATTCAAAATAATATTCGTCAACCAAATAATGGAAAATATTTACTTAAATATTTTCCCTCGAAAGTAATTACGATATAACAAGAAGTACTGACTCCCGGTCTATATTCAACGAATAAGAATCGAATGCCCTTCTTTAAGGGTCTTAGCAATATCCGGCTTATAACTGATATATAACTATCTAGCTTATAAGCCAACAATAACATTCAGGGAACAAGTATATCAATTCAACTTGAAAGTAGGCATGCATGCAATGGCATATGTATATCAGCAATCATATATATAATATTATCACAAAAACAGTTCCAAAGTATTGGAAACTTGCCTGGTAATCCTGTAGGGGTAGTGTGCCTCGGGTCGATCCGGTGATCTATCAATTGTCACAATATCCGAGGTTAATCACTTAATATTTCGAAAGGCTAAGTATAAACTTAACTTAAGTCGACGCAC
This sequence comes from Saposhnikovia divaricata, assembly GCA_036435485.1. Lineage (NCBI taxonomy): Eukaryota > Viridiplantae > Streptophyta > Magnoliopsida > Apiales > Apiaceae > Saposhnikovia > Saposhnikovia divaricata. The sequence continues at coordinate 69,334,200 of CM071598.1, forward strand.
GTTTTCGAATTATCTTGTTATACACCCTTTAGTGTAACTCTTTTTACTATCGACACGATCCGATACTTGTTCGTTATTACGGCATGCCATGACACTTACACTAGGTAGGTACTTATGCCACAAAAGTGCTAAGGTCGGTCGTTTACGAATCAAGATTATACCTTGAGTTTATCGCCCGTTTTCTGAGTGATTTATGAAAGTTATCACCAAGTGTACTTTTAAGGGGTTCGTTCGCGTTTAACCTTGATTCGAACATTTTTATAAAATCGAAAAATGATCCGATCGACATGTGGTTTTCACTCACACCTTCCTTTTTATCTCTATTATTTAATTACCAAGATTTACCACCGAATTACCCGTATTAGGAGGGTTCAATTTCCATTACAAACTTTCGATTACGGTTACGAACCACTTTTATGAATTCAGGCATATCTCCTAAACCGTAAGTCAGAATGCCTCAATTCTTGCGCCAAAACGATCTATGGCTCGAGAACTGTAAGGACATGTTAATTAGCAACAAGGTCAGACATTTAACCCTACTGTCAATTTTGGTTTCTAAAAGTTTAACGAAATTCGGGCATTACGACTGCTATAAATCAAACGTTTCAAAAATCATCACGTCGATACCAAGCCACACCGGGCATACCATTCATTATTCATCAAAAACTCATCTCCTAATTCAAGGCTACTGATTATATATCAAGTCCATCATACCTCTTTAAATCACAAAAATCAATTACTTAATCATGCTTAAAACATCACCAAAATCATACTAAACTAACAATCATCAAGAACAAGCATATACTTAAAATCAAGCCTAGGGTTTCAAGAGTGTTATACCTTCCTTGGGGTGTATGTGAGTCTAAAAATCCTTGATCTAGTCCTTAGAACACCTTAATATGGCTTAGATCATCAAAAGAAAACAAGAACTCAAAGTTAGTTTCTTGGATTTACTATTCATCATTAATCTTGTAAAATTCATAATAATTCGAAAAATGAGAGTTTGATGCTCAAATTTTTACCACATCTTGGCCTCTTCACAGGCTTTGTTTTGAGTCCTAGTTCATCAAATTTGAAGCTTCCTAGCTAGGGTTTTGAGCCCCCTTTTTCCGTTGGTCAGAAACTGTCCAGAACAGGCAGGTTGGTTTCTTCAACTTGGGGAGGCAATTTGACTAGGCTATACTCATTATATTGCCATGAAATGTGGAACGAACCTTGACCATGGAGTGGAGAAGCTATGGTTAAAATTTGGTGATTTTAGAATGGATAGAAATGGAGATATGATTTTTTTTCTTGAGAGTGTTTCTGCTGGGCAGTTTTGAAGAAATGGAGAGAATGGAGTTTGCTTTGGCTTCTCTTGCACTAATCTAGCATAAAGTGATTTATTATGATAATATCTTGGCATAAAGTAGCTTTAATAAAGGTGGTATGTCATGCATGATGTATTTGGATGGACAAATGTCTTGATCTTGTGGTAGGATGATGAAATGAAGCTAAGTACTTGGTTTGATTCTAATATTGCTAGTTCCTCTTGTAACTAACTTGGTTACTTGATATTATCCACTTGCTCATGCATGCATCTTGATCCTTGCTTGTTTCTTTGTCCGGTTATTGCTCAATTTGATTGATCGTTCGAAGGAATATCTCAAGGATTTCTAGTTAGGGTTTTACCGGAAACCTCCTTAATATTTATACTACCATTCTCATTCCTCCTTAATAATCTTTGAATTTAAATTCCTTAAATCCTCTTAATAAATTATTAAGTCTTTCGGTGTCCAGGGAAATCTCGGAGAAAATAAAAGTGCTGTTTTTCAGAATCCGACAGCTTTTATATACACTTATTTTCCCCCTTGATCACTAATACGAACTCAGAAATCCGTTCTGAATACTTCTATATAGCGTCGTCTAATAATATTATCATTTTAACCAAAACACTATTCATTCTTTATTCCATCTTTATTCCTTACCTTTTTAAAAATGTCCTTGTTCTCCTTCGGGCGTTCCTTAACCCTTTCACTGAACCACTGGACTACTAACAGATATTGATTTGGATGACATGAGAATATTTCCTCTACTTGGAATTTTCATATCTTATCTTTCTAGGAGATAGATTATTCTAATCTAGGTTGTCAACCCGTTGCATTCTTCCTAACATATAAACCTTGGAATCTATATCCATGCAACACTCATTCATTAGAACTGTTACTACCTTGGAGTCGGAATCATTGTTTCTTCTTTTCTCAAAACTTAATAAAAAGTTTTAATTCTACCGAAAATTTGGGTTCTTACACTTTGTGCTTCCAACGACGCTTCGCATAAAGGATTAGGATGTGTGCTTGCGCAACACGACAAAGTACTTGCGGATGCATTCGGACAGCACGGTCCACCAGATCGGATGGCCTTAGTAGTGCCAATTCTGTGGAACAACCAACTCCGACGGCAATGTTCCTTCTGAGACCAGTGGTCAGGTAGATTGACATTTGGTAATATTGAATCTCAGGACGTATGGGCATCAGGACGTTGTGTGAGGTTTCAGTTTGAAACTGTTAATTCCCTTCTAAGGAATATATATTATTGGTTCCTCTCCAATGGTTAAACTTCCAATCTGATGACGATTATTTCATTAAGGATGACTGCTTATAGTTCTACCTGCTTGGTGGTTCATAGGATTATTCTTCAGGTTCCGAAACTGGTCTCCTTAAATGTTACCAGTAGATGGATAGATTGACCAGAATTTCCCTAAGTCTGGAAAGGAATTCGGCGAATTTTGGAAAACCTTATCTTTCTGATTATCAGAGAACATCATTAAAGAGAATGGGAACTGGAACGAACCTTGTGGATTGGGTAAGGTTGCCCTCATATAGGTTAGTAGACGGACCCTGAGTATTACAATCGATGGTAGAGATAAAATGATGAAGTAAAATTAGATGGAAACAGGAATGTAAGTAAGAAACCAGCCGGACTGAGAAACTCCGGGATTGACTTAAGTGAAAAGGTTGTTATGCCAGGAATGGTTAGATTGCGTGGCACGTAGGATTGATAAGAATAGTTGAAAAGATAAAAGTAGAGGAAAGGAAAGGTGACCAGAGATGGTGCCGAATAGTCGATTAAGACTTATATGAAGAAAAGTTTTGGAAAGGTAGAAAGGTATCAAAGAAGGCACTATGCCAGCAATTGCTAGAAAAGTAATGCTATTAGCCAACCCCTAAAATCATATATATATTTTTTGTGTGGCCAGTTGATGCCAAGTCACAAAGAATTATCAAGTGACTAGACTAGCAATGAAAGTACAAAGCAGGGTTGCTTCTAAGAAAGTATCGACTGCAAGGGCTTCTGATATAAAGGAAACATTAATGAGATCGTAGGAATCTTCTGCTGAACAACCCATGTTTTGATTGGGAATTCACTAGACCTTTTTGGGATGGGGTCACCAGTACTAAAGTGACTCATGTGTATATGGTTGTCCAAGATTACGAGTAAAATGGAACTATAGTGACTTGAGATGTATGATGTTAGGGTATCATGAATACCATGAATATATTATGACGGAGGAAAGTAAACAACGAAGGTTTATGAAGAGAGTATAGAAATGATCAGAGATTGATCAGTATGTTGTAGAAATTTTGTATGAGGCAAGTACCTTTGAGAAGAACGATAAGTACTAAGAGATTCACGTTGAACTCGACCAATATCTTCCAAAACATCCTTGCTACCATTACCAAGTTCTGTAAGAGAGCAGATAGGCATACGTTGCCTTTTGGAAGGCCAAATAGGCTGACAACTATCTGAAAGAAGAGGGTGGCATTAAGTTACCAATCGATTATCAAATGAGAACAGTTGAAAAGAGACCCTTACTAAGAATACATGATCTGATTGCCAATTATAGGATGCAAGAATTCCCTGGCAGTTGAATTAAGGATAGGATATTCATAAATTAAAACAAACCCTGAGGAATGCATAAGGGATGGCATTAACCCTAATAAAGACATTGTGAATTCAGATGATATGAGTTGGACTTGCTAAGGCAAAATGACCGGTAAGGATTATTAAAAAGAGTTTTGGAAAGAACATAGATAGAATTATTAGAGTATTGATCAATGACGTTTTGATATACCCTGTACCCAGTAATACAGGAGGAATGATGAGGATGACCTAAGAAACCTTACAAGGAAAAAGGTAATATTTCGAACTTCAAAATGGAAGTTTGGTAAGGAATGTATGACATAGTAACAATAATGCCAGATGAAGCATGTATGAAACCCTGAGGAAGTATGGATTGAACCTATAAAGGTTGAGATTATCCTAGAACAAGAAAGAACTAAGAAAACAAATATCCTAGGTATGATGGAGGGTAACTTTGATAAAGTTCCCACGGGAAGGTGGAAGCAATGACTTATCGAAAAAGACTGATAGTTATATATTTCTCCTTCAGTAGAGCTTAAGGGAGAATGCTTTCACCCAACAGTGATGAGAATAAGGTAGAAAAATTTGAATTGGAATGTATCCAGGGAACATGGATTACAAGAAATTATTATTATCAGGAATGGCCAATGAGGTGGCCGACAGTCTAAGTATAAAGGAATAATTACAAATGTTCATACCCAAAAAACAGAATGATATTTGGAAGGAACTTGAAGGTCATATCGGAGTGGAGGAAATTACATTCCTTCTGATGACTGTGCAAGAATCGACGGTAATAATAGTTTAAGTAAAGATTCGATTCCCGATGTCGTCTTAAGCGAACTACACACCTTAGAAGGTCCCGTTCTGAGGCGAACCAGGACCATGATACAAAATTGACGAAGTAAACCATTAAGTTTCCAGTCTTTTATGGAAGATGCATGAGTGATAGTTTCATCAACCGGACATAGCTGCGATGCTTGAAACTCTTCTGCAATTTTATCTACTTCATGTAATACCTACATCATGTTCAGGAAGTGTTCCTTATGGATAAGGAATAGGGATTACCTTGTCTCCCTAAAGGATTTGAAACCCGTATGGTTAGCTACTAATGCACTACGTAAACAATAAGCAATAGTGATTCTTCTAAGAAAGTAGATGACAACGTAAAGATAAAGAAAGTGTTGTTATTGATAAACTAAATGGCATGTTGATGAATGATAAGCAAGTTTGTGTTAGTGTATTTCTGCGCAAACAAGATAGAGAATAGGAGGTTGATGATTCATGATGCTAAAGGTATTCTCGTGGAAAGAATTAATGAGACTTGGAGAGAAGAAGGGCAGTTGAGCCCGAGAATTATTGGGCCATCTGAGAGTTTGAAAGTGTTCGGAAGATGGCATTCGAGCCAGCTCCACCCCCAAAACTCATAATATGATCGTAACGTGTTTTACGTGGCAAGGCTACGCCAGTAAAATGCAAATGCCCGACAGTTGATAAGAGTACGAGCAGGTAGATATACAACCTTGTCTGACTTATGAAGAACAAGCTATGGAAAATCATGAGTAGAAAAGAACAAGTGATGAGAAACAAGTTTGGCAGAAGAAGATTATATTGGATCTAAGTTAAAGAAATCAGCCAGATTCATTTCGGAGGTTTTAAATTGAAATAATGTGATTATAGAGTAAATGTGAGGGGATACCAATAAGGAGGTGCCCAGTGCAAAAGATGCCTCAATAAAGAGATGACGGTGGAGGTAAATAATAGAAGTGAATAAGAATCAGATAATAAGAAGGATGTGATTGATAAAGAAAAGGCTGGGAAAGCAACTATGGAATGTGAAGCAAGGAATGTTATGAATGGATTAATAAATGGGTTTTCTAACAAACCTTTGGGATGACCACCTGATAGTGTTATTGTTATGAATATGAAAGAGCTAGTAACATGACATGAAATGTCAATAACAATGGTGTCAAGCGAGAAACTAAGATTTAACCTGAGAGGTTGAAAGATTTTCCAAAAGTGAGCATTGCTAAGGTTGAACCAGAGTATAAGTCCATAGAATAGTGGACAAAGCAGCAAGATATGTTGACACATGAGGTTGCGATCAAATAGTATTGGATATAATTATGATTATTTTCTTCTTTGATGAACCTCTATAGTTCAGAGGTAAATTTTGAGTATGATACTTTACAATCATGAAAACTTTCTATAATCCTTTAGAATTCTTTTCTTTTCTTCTCTTTTATTCATCTTCTTTATGAATTGAGAAGAAGAACCCTTTAAGGAGGGGAGGTACTGCTACGTGACTATCTGTCTATGTGATAGAAGTCTAAGTGGAATACCATAACTTGTTTAATTGCTTGTCAAGTACTAAAGGCTGGCCCCCTTCTGTACTAACTATGCAATATAACAAATGTTCAATTGATCATAGTGATCTCTCAATAAATCTTTCCACTTCTCTATATTGATCGAGATTGCGAAGATTAAAACGATCAGGAAATGCACAGTACGAGCGAGGTTACCTCCGAATTCGCAGGGTGATAGTGATACCAATTTTACTGCAGGTATCAATAAGGATAAGACTGAGTAAGAGTATAACCCGGATAGTGTGTTGTATGAAAAGTAGCAACGTTGATGGAAAAAGGATAAAGTATGGATTGTAGCACTAGAAGATGTGCTGAGAAAGGGTAGAACGGCTAAGAATTGACCGGGAAGCTAAAAAGTGAACGACAGGCAAACGACTCTTTGCTTCCTACCTGATTCCGGGACGGAATCCTTTTAAGGAGGGGAGAATGTAAGAACCCCAAATTTTGGATATAATTAAAACTTTTTATTATGTACTGAGGTAATGGTGAATAGTGATTACGACTACGATGTAACGATTGAAATAATGAATGAAAGGAATAGATTTGGATTCAAATGTTTTTATGCCATGAAGAATGCTAATGGTTGACAACTTAGGTAAGAATAATCTATCTCCTAGGGGAATAAGATATGGCAATTATAGGCAGGAGAATATTCTCATGTCCTCCGGATCGATAACGATTAATCCAGTAGTTCCGTCAAAGGGTTAAGGACCGACCGAGAAAGAACAAGGACATTGTCATAAATATACGGAATAAAGGAAGAATAAAGAATGAATAGTGTTTTTGGTGGAAGTAAGAATATTATGAGATGACACTATATAGAAGTATTCGGAACGGATTTTCGAGTTCGTATTAGTGATCCAGGAGGAAAATAAGTGTTTGTAAAAGCTGTCGGATTCTGAAAAACTGCACTTTTATTTTCTCCGAGAGTTCCCTAGACACTGAAAGACTTAAGAATTTAACGAAGGGATTTAAGGAATATAAATTCGAAAGTTAATAAGAAATATGGAGAATGATAGTACTAATATTATTACGATTTCCGGTAAAACCCTAACTAGTAACAAATGAGTTATTCCTCCGAATGATCAATGAGTTGAGCAATAAACGGACAAAGAAACAAGCAGAGGAAGCAAGATACATGCATGTGCAAGTGATAAATATCTAGTAACCAATCTAGTTACATTACAAACTAGAACCATTAGAGATTAACTAGTACTTAGCATCCTTTTCTCATCCAACCACAAAAACAAGACACATGTCTCTCCAAATTCATCATCCATGACATCACCACTTTAATAAAGATACTTTAAGCTTGATATTTTCTTAAGACACCACAATAATTCATTAGATGAGAGCAAAACAAAGCAACAAAGGAAAGAAACTCCATTTCTCTCCATTTCTCCAAACTGCCCAGCAAGAACTACCTTGAAATAAAAATTCATATCTCCATTTATATCCAAGATAAAATCACCAAATTTTAAGTAAAGCCTCTCCACTCCATGGGAAATATTCGCTCCAAATTTCATAGCAATCCAAGGAGTATAGCCTAGTCAAATCACCTCCCCAAGTTGAAGAAGCAAACTGTCCAGATTCATGACAGTTTCTGTGACAATTTTAAAATGGTCATATCCCCTTCATTACTCAATCGAATTTGGTGTTCTTTAGCTTGTTGGAAATCTGGTAAGATTCTCTACAACTCTCCTTTAGAAGCCTCGTCCAGAAAACCTCGGTAAGGACCTCGTTTTTCATGAACTTTCCACTGCGTTATAGCAGATCCTCCAAGGAAGGTATATCTCATCAAAACCCTAGCTCTTACTTTAAGTTTATGGATGATCTTGATGGTTGTTAGCATGGTTAGGATGTTAGTATGATTATAAGCATGATTATGTAGTGATTATTTGATTTAAGAGGTATGATGATCATGTTGGTAAAGTAGATGATTTTGGACAGTTGAGGATGAATAAAATGTGTAAAAGTTGTATGGATGCCCGGTGTGGCTTGGTTTTGATGGTATGGTTTTTGGAACGTTCGATATATAGCCGTCGTAATGCAGAATTTTTGTTAACACTTAGAAACCGAGCATGAAAGTAAATATAATTTCCTGACCTTGATAATATTATGACTGATCCTTGTAGATCTCGATCCATAGATCGTTTTGGCGTGAGAATCGAAACATTCCGACTTACGGTTTAGGAGTTATGGTCAAATTACTAAAATTGGTTCGGAACCGTAAGTAAAAGTTCGTAACTTCAATTGAGCCCTCGTAAAGCATGTTACTCAGTGGCGAATCTTGGTAAATAAATACTAGAGGTCATAAGGAAGGTATGAAAGAAAACCACATGTCAAACGGATCATTTTCTGATTTTATAAAAATGTTCGAATCAAAGTTAATCGCGAACGAACCCCTAAAAACCCGCTTGGTTATAACTTTGGTAAAACACTTAGAAAACAAATGATAAAACTCGAGGTATATTCTCGGTTTGTAATCGATCGACTTTAGAACTTATACGACTTAAGTATATACCGAGTGTGGGTATGATGACATGTCGTAATAACGAACAAATGTCGGATCGTATCAGTAATAAAAAAGAGTTACACTAAAAGGTGTATAACGAGAAAAATCGAAAACGTGTTTCGATTTAAGTGAAGTTATACTTAGACTTTTAAAACGTGTTAAGTGGTTAATATCGAATGTTCTTACTGTTTATAGATCATCGAGCAGACCCAGGACATGCTATTTCCACCCACACCCGATTACCAGGCAAGTGTTCAAAACTTTGAACCTGTTGTTGTGATAATATATATATGTGATTGCCATTTTACATATGCCATAGCATGCATGCCTATTGTCAAATTATATTATGATACCTGTTCCCTGAATTGATATTGGCTTATAGACTAAATACGAATTATCAGTTATAAGCCGGATTGTTTTGATAAGACCCTTAGCGAAGGGCATATGATATTCATTCTTAAATATAGACTGCGAGTCGGTATTTTGAGATATAGATAGTCGTGGAAACCCGGAGGGATTCCAACGACAGATTATTATTTATCTGAGGAATGTTATTATTTATATTTCCATAAAGTATCAATTACTTGGAAATCTTTCGAGGAATGTTATTCGAGTATTATCTCAGTCGAGAGATATTAAATGAATGTTAGTTTCGAATATTCATTTAGAGTTGATTATTTAATAAATATTATTTTGATAGTCATTAGAATGTTATTTATTAAATGAATATTACTTTCGAATATTCATTTAAGGTTTATGTACTTAATGATTATTATTATAAAATATTCATTGGAAATTCTAATTACTTAAGGGATATTATTTCAAATATTCCTTCAAAGTTTTGATTACTAAATGAATATTATTTGGATATTCATTTAGAAGATTATTTATTAAAGGAATATTATTTTCAGATATTCATTTAAAGTTTGACTCATTTATTGAATATTATTTTAAATACTTATTGGAGTCTAAATATTAATGAATATTATTTTGAATATTCATTTAAGGAGTGATTTATTTAGTAAATAATTCTATATATTCATTTGAGGATTACTTACGAGCAATATTATGATTTAATAATATTCCATAATTATTATTGAGTTAATAAATATTCTTGGAATATTTATTTAATTCTTTTAATTTTTTTTAAAATGATTTATATTATTTGGAGATTATCTTTCACCTCCAAATATTATGTAAAATATTTTAGAGTCTTTTCATGACTATTTTATCAAAGAAAGGTTCCCAACTCTTTATTTTTCATTTAAATATATCTTAAAAGGATTTAAATGCTCGCTCAAACTTCCATATTATAGGGGAACCTACTTGAGAAAGGTTATTTATCTTGTTGACTTCCCGGTCATAATTTATCCTTTTAACTCGCAACTTGGTTGCTATGGACTCATTAAGTCTGTGTGTACCTTCTCATCATTCGAGGGGTAAGATTGTTGGAACAAGTTGATATCCATTAACAAGCAAAAGCTTGGGAAATGTTGGTGAATTTTCCTTTCCAACTAGATACGACTACTTTGTGGAGTCTTATCAACAAGTATTTCACTTGGGAAAGGGAGGACAAACTCTACGTTTCAATGCTGTGGATTTATTCGAACTAGGAGTCATGTGTAAGAGGCCGAGTCACGCAGTCCATCACAAGGCCTAACCATTGGCCAGGGAGTTACTATTAAAGGCAATCAACAAGAGGAGTCGTCAATTCTTCCTTCTACCGGAAGTAAACTATATTGGGCTGTACCATCCCCGACTGATCATCAGGGAGTGGGACAACTGTTGCATGATAACTCTAGTATTGGTTCATCTCCCAAATTAGGAATTCCCTGCAACACATATCGAAGAGACTTCTTTCAGGTTGACGGTGTCTTCCGCAACACGTATCGAAGATACTTCTTTCAGGTTGTAGGACTTCGAAAAATGTTAATAACTGGAATTGCAATATTTTCCTTTCAAGTTCCTCTTTATATGATAAATGATAATATCTGGCTTATCTTTGACATAGCAGATATTCCCACCTATATATGCATGTTGAGTTACCTCGTAACTTCATCGTTCATGTTATCCTGGCATCATTTCCGTAAATGCATGGCATATGGTTTGAAAGATACTTTTGAACTGTTATATATTATCGTTCAGTTAAATATTATTGTTGGTGGGCTATTGCTCACCCTTGCTTTATTATTATATCACAACAACAGCCAGATCAGATGATTCGCAAAAAGGCGCACTCGATGCTGGCGAGGACGATGAGACTACCGGAGCCGAAGAGAAAGCTATTGGTAGGATAGATTCATTCTCTCAGTACCAAATATATGGACTAGTATGACTTATGTAAATGGATGGCAAAGAGTATGTATTCATATTATAACTCTTTTGGGTTGAAAGAACTCTTAATGTGTTTAATAAAATTTGATTGTTACTCTGATTTCATCTCTAGGACTATAACGGGTGTGTTTTATATTGTTGTGTTGTGTCATAAAGATGTAAATTACTTTATGTTGAGGTAAGTTCAAGTATTGTGGACAGAATTGGAGACCGTAACGACCGGATCCCGGACCCCGGATCTGGGGGTGTTACAAGTTACCCTAATCACCACCTTCCCACTTAAGGATCACAAACTCCCTCTCCCATTGGTGATGTGAATCTGGAAAGGAGAAAGAATTCACTATGTGTGGAAGTTTTGATCGGTGTTGAAGACTGATCCATCTATTCTTGCGATCAGAAGAGTTCCTGGCCCCGAAAATACTCTGAAACATTGTAGTAGACAACGGGATTCCCAACTGGCGACATCTTATTATGAAAATAATGATAAACCTCCAGGCATTAGGGTACAACTAACAGGGGTGGATTTGAAGCTCTGCCAACAATCTGATAATAAAAGGATCGATCGGGAATCTGAACCCATCATCTAGGGCACCCCAGTGGACACAAATCCTCTCAGGATGCCAGTTGCAGGTTCTGTCCATTGGGCTTGGGCGACGAACCTTGATGGCACTTGGAAAATGGTATGTCTTTCTGATTTCCTTGACATCTTGCTCCTTCAACTTACAGGGACTATGAAAGGAGTCTAAGCTCGAACTATAAGGGAATGCTTCCCTTATAATGTTTAGTAGATCTTGCAAGGATTCAAACCGATGTTCAATATATGAAGCGGGTTTTATTTTTTCCATACCTTTGGCGGTCCTCATTTTGCTCCTTTTGGAAAATGCTTCAATCATGAAGACCGGGGGATCAGTTGGGCGTTTGCCTTCTGGCATCTTGATCTTGAACTTAATCTTGAAACTTGATCTTGAACTTCAACTAGGACTAGAAAGTTGGAGAGCTTAAGAACATGAAAACTTTGAAGTGAAGAAGTGAATGGAAATGAAAGCTACCTCTCCTCTTTTATAGAACAGGCATGACCTGCTATATCAGGTTGAAACTCAGCTTGATTCGCGTTTACAGGCCATCTATTGTTTATAGATGAAAAAAAGGACAAAAACTACCCATTTTTTACGGAAAGAATCGTTATAATTCATGCTGGTCAGAGAAGAAACGACAGATATATTTGCTGAAGTTGCAAACAGATGACCTTCAAAAGGCTGATTACGCTTAAGAAACTTACTAAGGAGATTAACCTTAAACACGGGATTAGCAATGCTACTCTAAGTTCAGGAGTAATCTCACTAAAAGTCACAAATGACCAAACTAGTAACTTGTGATTCGGTGATCAATGTTGAGGTTATAAATTTCCAAGACCACGGTTGATTTTATGTCCAAGGTCCATAACTTTCAAGGACCACAGTTGATTTTAGGTCCATGGTCCATAAATTTCCATGACCACGGTTGATTTTAGGTCCAAGGTCCCTAACTTCTCAAGACCACGATTGGTTTTAAGTTCGGGTTCTATAGATCCGACCCCCGTTGGCCGACCACCGCACCCGAAGGGCAGCAGCCGACCATCGTCAGCCGACCACCGTCAGCAGACCACCGCACCTGGGGAGGGCAGCAACCGACCACCAGCAGCTGACCATGGCCCCCGAAGAGCGTCAACCGACCACCAGCAGCCGACCATGGCACCCGGGGAGCTTCGGCCGACCACGGGTGGCCGACCACGGTGTACGAGGTGCTCCAGCCGATCACAAGCAAGCCGACCATGGCTCCTTTGCTGCTCAGCCAACCAAAACTGATTTTCAGTCTTGGTCCTCGAGTTTTTTAGCCGACTAATTTTTAGTCCGGATCTTGGAGTGGTTATTTGAGTTCAATATTGACGTACTGAATGTGAAAATCAGTACGAGGAAGAAATTAAGTTTGTGCCATTTAGCACTGTTTAACGCCGTTTAGCCTCGTTTAACATTGTTTAAACGTCATTTAAGGCTGATTAGCGCCGTTTAGTGCTGTTTAGCACCGTTTAATGCCGTTTAGCGTCGTTTAACATCGTTTAAACGTCGTTTAAGGTTGATTAGCGTCATTTAGCACCGTTTAATGCCATTTAGCGTCGTTTGACATTATCGTAAATGCGTCGGTTATTCCACACTTTACATCATGACGATGCTTGTGAAAACACTAGTGTACAAAAGTAAACCCCGACCCAAGTCTCGAATATAGACAGTTAAAAACTTCAAGGAAAACCTGATCAGTTTTCCTAGAAGTTGGGGGCAAATGATATTGGCTAACAGTAAGCCCTAAAGACACATTTAATGTTGCATTAATTAGACCTACCATGGTCCAAATGTGGGGCCCAAACCCCTAATTTCAATATTAATTTTGTAATTAATATTAAGGGATATAAATAACTCAACAATAAGAATCAGATAAGGATATTACTCCTACCAAACTTAGCCTCCAAGGCATCCAATTCAATAAGGAAGTAGACTCCTACAAGGAAGGATTCTAGAACCTTCCTCAAGGCGGTGGCTTGCCCACCAAGTATCCGAATCCTACCATAATTCTAATGCTTCTCAGCCTATATAAGAGCCTGACCCTTCATTCTCAGAACTACGTTTTGGCTTAATCCTCGAATAAGGTCATACAAGCCACTTCGTCCTTGGTATGCCCTTGCCGCCATAGCCCCTAGGGCATCACCAAGAACTACGTTTTTGGCTTGATTCTCAATACGAGATACGTAGGCACTCTGTGAGGACCGATTAGTCTCGAACACGGAAACGACCATTAAAGCACGAAGCTCACGAACCCTAGCATTAAATACGATTTTATAACTTAATTTTTATTCCACAACACTAGTATACATGGATTTGTATAAATATGATTGAATTCTAGAATATCCATGCGACCATGTTTTTGCCATGCTACTAGGATTTTTTTTTGTGTCAAGTAGATGTCCTAAAGTTATTTAATTTAATGATCTTAATTATATTCAGAAGCTTATGTGCTTAATTATTTTTAATCATGTAAATTACTTTTGAAATTATTAATTATTTTATGATCATTGTGTTACAATTATTTGGATGATTAACTTGATTGATATTAGCTGCCAATTTGTTTAACTTGTTTTAATGGATAAAGATTATTATTATTGTTGTTATTATTATTATTATTATTATTATTATTATTATTATTATTATTATTATTATTATTATTATTATTATTATTATTATTTGTGTCGATTAATAGAATATATTTGCTAAGTGAATGGTGTGATTTGACATGTGCATATAGAAACAGGAGAATATAAATTATAGTATGCCTGTATATAAATCTTGTTATTATTGTAAAATAATGGGTACTTATTTGTAATTATGGAACTTAATACTAGACCAAGCCGTGTGTCATGATTCTGGGCTTTAAGGCCCATTTATATCTCTTTATATACCTTTTCATTAAGCAGTCTTAGCATATGATTTTAAAGTCACAGTCTCTATCCAGCTCGTGTATCTATTAACTGTCCAATCTATACTTGATTTAAGGTATCATTTATTCGTAATGCATGTAAAAAATGTGGTTATAATAGTACATAATTAATTGTGTTTGGTCTATTAAATTTATAGGATTGTTCGTGCAATTACTTTCGATATTTAGTGTCGACTTCGAGGTAAGTACTTTTGACTTACTTTTTATTTTTCGAAAAGATATTAGTATTGTGATTTTCAGATTTTCGTATAAGATATTAGAATTCTGTTTAGAACTGTATAAGATATAAGTATTTGATTTTAGAACCCAGTCTCTACGTTTTGAACCCGTTCGTAATTTACACTATAGTTCCGGAACTTGCCTTAGATACCATTAGTAGGAGCACAAGTGTGCAACTTTAGATACCTACTAAGGGGGCGTAATTATTGAACTTTAGATGCCGGTCACTGGCAAAGTGTGGCAAAAGAATAAGAATAAGAATAAGATGTCGGTCACTGGGAAAGTGTGGCCGTAGAGCAAGACTGTGGTATTTATAATTTTGTTTTGTTTTTGTTTCTGCTTCTGTTTCTGTTTTAAATTCTGAATTTTTGAAAATAAAAACTATGGGTTGGATTTATTTTCGCAAAGATTTTGCAAACTTATATTTGATTTTGAAAATTGCTTTATTAAAATGCCCATTGATTTTTGAGAACATCTGTTAGTTAATTTGTACTTGCTGAGCTGTGTAGCTCACCCCTTTTCTAATATTTCAGGTTTCGATTCGAAAGCTTTTATGAATAAGGATGTGAAATTTGTGGATTTCCGTGTTAGCTGATTTGGATGCATTTATTTAAGAGATTTATCGCATTATTAGAATAAATTTGAATATTGGATATTGCATTTATGGAGTTGCGTCTCTGATTTTATGTTTTTAGATTATTTGAGTTAGACCGCTGCATTGACTTTTGTGGAATATTCGGTTTATTTGAATAAAGAATTCCATTTATTTAAGTTTCGTATTTAGATTTAATATCCCAAAAATCCGGGATGTTACATTGAATTAGTTTCTTTTTCAGATTCTTGAGTTCTTCATCTTCCTCATTAATCTGATAAATAGCTACCTTGAGATTCTGTATTGAGCTTCTCGGTAGATCTAAGTCAGCCGACAGTATGTATGCAAACTCCTCCCCATCAGGATTAAGAGACAATTGTTCTACACCAAGATATTCTTCTTTAATAGCAGTGCCTCTCTGCATTTCAACTTCTTGACCTCTTGTATTTAAGTACATAGGAGTATAATTGCCATCACACCTTGATTCTCCATCTAAATATCTCTGTCTGATAGTTTTGAGAATCATACTAGGCTAGTTCTTGTAGACTTCAATCTCTTTAACATTGATGCTCTTACCCTTGAGCAAATAAAGAACATATTTCAGTTCCTTTGTAGATTTGCATAACAGCTCATCAATATTTATCTTCTTGACAATCTTGTCTTTCATGAAGTACAACAATTTCTCCACTTTCTTAGCACCAGCATGACAATCAGCAATAATAGCAAAAGCTTCAAGTTTCCACAGATGATCAGCAGTTAATTCTTCACCAATATTGTCAACTAGAGCATGTTGATCTGTCTGTGCATAAGAAATGGTTTGAGCTTGATTATGACCAATACCTCATCTTGTTTTAGGTTCCAAACCCTTCAAACTAGACTGAATGTTTTGCCCAAAGTGATTTGGCTTTTCGAAGTAATTGTGAAGTATCAGACCCAATAGGCTCAACTTCAGTAACCAGAGGAAGTTCAGTTATAAAAGCATCTTGTTGGAAAACAACCGGACTTTTGTAATCCCTATCACCAATACTTTTCCATTTCTTTTCTTTCTTCTTCTTGTCTGGTTCATAAATCTGTTGATGTTCTGGAACAGGTCTACTTCGATCATACCACAGCAAATCACTTGATTCATATACAATTTTCATGTACTTTCTGGTTTCTTTAATTTCAACATCTCTTGCTTGTTTCCTGATCTCCCTTTCTTTTTCAAATCTTTTGAATCTTTCTTGATCAATTCTTATTGTCTCTTCATCAACTTCCAGATTATGAAATTCAGCTACAACAGTAAGAATGATAACTTCAAGTTCCTTCAAGATTTCGGCTTCATCAGAATCAGGAATAATACCTTGATCAGCTTCAGGAACTATACTTGTACCAGGAATTGATACTTTGTGAGGAGCAGCATTTTGAATTGTTTCAACAAATACTTTACTCTTTCTTGCTAAGTTGATTTTCCTCTTCAATTTCTTCAGGTACATTAAATCTGTTATCTGGAGTCATTTCAAGAGATAGTGGAGTTTTATTCTATGTAGCTTTTTGAGGATCTTCAGTTATCTCCTCTATTTTAATTCCACTAGACCTTGTCTGTCCTGAACTTGTTTGAACAGGCTTTCTTCCTCTTCCTCTACCTCTACCTCCTCTGCCTCTTCCTCTGCCTGCAGCAGGAGTATCTTTCTTTTTGAAATTTCCTCAAAAATCCTCTTCTGTTCCTCTATGATCTCTTCAGTGCTCATGTCAGGATTTTCTTCAGAGGTCAAAGCAAGTGCCTTCCTAGCATGATATTGTTGAACTTTGATATCATTGTGATACACAATCATACTATCACTTGCCTCAGAAGTAATTTTCTTGAAGAGATGTGGAGCATCTTGCACATCCTCAATTAATAGATCTTTGTCTCCTTCAGGAATTGTTGGAAGTGTTTGATCTTGACCAGGTGCTAGGAATTGTTCTTCTGTCAAGACTTGAGACTGTACCATTGTTCTCACTGTCCTCCTTCCAGACCTAGAAACATGAGTTGACTGCTTGGTTTGAGTTTGAGATTGACTTTTCCTTGTTACCAGTGCAGCATCAGATGTTCCAGCTCCATGTGTCTGAGCACCACCATCATTTGCAAAAGTATCATCATCCTTTCTTACATCAAGATCAAGTATGCATTTTGTTTTGACTATCTTCTCCCCCTTTTTGACATCAAGATTAGTCAACAAAGATAGAACAAGTTGGAGAGAAGTTTCAATGTTGTCAACTTTTCTTTCAAGAGAATCAAGTTGCTTATTAGTTCTCTCAACCTCTTTTGTCAGAATCCTAACCTGAGAACTAGTAGCAGCTAATTCGAACTTGGTTAGTAACTCAGCTCGAGTATTTGTATGAAAATCTTTGATAGAAGCAATTTCAGATTGAAGACCTTTAGAAAGGATAGTAGATGTCTTCACAACAGTGGCGGACCCAGAAAAATTGTTGAGTGGGTTCCTATTTCCTTGTATAAACATATCACTCGGCTCTCGGCACTGCACTAGTAGCAGATTAATGAACAGGGGCAAAGAGTCGAAGAGAGTGTTATGTTTGTTTGTTTTTTTTACTTGCTGCAATAAAATTACACATGGTATTTGGGTTTTTTTTAATGTTTTGGGCTACTACCTACTGGCCTTTTAAAAATACTAGTGGGTTCCTTTTTTCTTTTAAATAAATCAGTGGGTTCCTAATAGAATTTTCAGTAGTTTTTTCTTTAAAATTTCTAAATAGTATGGGCTCAGCATATGATCCAATGGGTTCCTAGGCACCCATAGCCCAAGCTATGGGTCCGCCCCTGCTTCACAACATGTCATAGAGGAGCATTATCAGTCAGAGTTTTAGCTACATAGTAAGCATGACCTTGAGCATTTTCAAAAGAAATAGTGTCTCTAGGATTAGCCCAGCTGCTATCCCATTCATAACTTCTGAAACGTTCAGCATTTTCTCCAGTTCCAGTATCACAAATGATTTCAGGATGTACAATGCCTCCTCTATGTTCAACTGTACCCTCTGCAGCTTTGCTAACAGGTTCCATAAACTTGCTGGAAGATCCATGGGTTGCACCAAGACTAGCAAGAATATCTTCTTTGAGCTGTGCTGTCTCGGGATCATCCTCATCATCATCATCTGAGCTATCACTATCATTAGCATCAGGAACATCATCATTAACATTATCATCAGGATGCAGAATACCATTTAATTTCAAATCAGCATTAGATGTAGCTGAAATATCCTGATGACGTGCATTTAGAATAGAAACAGTTCCTAAATCTAGCTCTCTGTTCTTTTAAAGTGATATCATCACTTCTCACAGCTTTGCCTAAGTTACTTTCAATAGTAACTACTACCTCACTAGAAGTGATTAACTTCTCACTCTTATCTACCTCTCCTTTTGCCAGTACAGGAGACTGCCTCTCATCACTCTTCTTTTTCAATAATTATTCACTCTTTTTCTCACTTGAAAGGCTCTGGCTCAACAAATTCAAAGAAATATGAGGTGGCTGAGAAGAGTTGACTGTAGTCATAAAAATAGAGGTATCCCTTGTATCAGGTCTATCTGTAATCATGCTATCAGTAGTGAAAGAAGTAGAGATAGAAGTGTTACCTGATGAAGTAGTAAAAATTCCATTGGTCTTGATGAAAGAGGTTGCACCAGAATTGGTTTAGTATCATCAGGGATGGCAGCAACACTTTCATTAGGAACTAAGCATTCATCAGGAACTGGGCTTGCATCAGTATTTGCTACTAATGGTTCTTCTGTAGCCAGAGGTTCAGAAGCTTCTTCAACCATTTGAGCTGAAGGTTCTTGTGTGCTTCCCTCAAATGCAGTTTCTTCATGTACAACATCCATTTCAGTAATATGAAGATCATGTGCAGCTCTATCTGCAATACTTTCAGCGAAGTCAAACTGAATCTCAGGAATCTCTTGAGCAATGTCAGAAAACCCTTGTGTTGTAGTATCTATGCTTGCATCCTCACTTTGAGAAGATGGTTCTTTTGTGGTAGGAATGTTCTTGTCTGCACTTTCCCTTTGAGAAAGTGGTTCTTGTGGGACCATTCCTTCAACAGTGCGTGCACCCACATTGTGAGTGGGTGGTTCTTGTGGGGCTGGATCTGCAGTAATTTCTGAACTCCTTTGAAGTTCAGGTTCTTGTGGGCTAGATCCTTTTAGAGGGGAAACAGTCCTCTATTTCTTCTATCTGTGAAAGACCTTTGCTTCAACATGTTTCTTTTGTAGTGGTGTTGGTTCTAAACCAAGCTGAGCAGCAATAGCATTTACCTTCTCCACGGATATATCAATAGTTCTTTTCTTTAGAGAAATAGGTGCTGGAGAATCAGAAATAACAACAGTCTTCATAGGTGAATTATCAGGAGTAGAGAAGTCATGATTTATAGATGTGTCAAGAACTGATAACTTGTCAGGAGTAATAGAGACGTCAGGAATAGTCTCTGTATCATCAGTAAGATTTTGTATCTCCATAGGAATATAAAAATTGTTCTTGTTGATGATCCTTCTTCTTTTCTTTGGCTTTTCAGAGATAGCCATTTCTTCAAAAGCAGCAGGAGAAACTTCCTTTTTCTTTATGATTGATGAGATAGTACTGTTTTGTTTTCATAAATAAATATTTCATGGGTATGCAATTTTATTAGACTAAACCATATTGGGATAGTTGAATCGAGTGAGGCTGTGACTTTTGGAGAAGTGTAGAAGAGATAAATAGAGTGGATTTTATAGATGGAAGCAAGACAAGAAGAGTATGATGGTATTATGTATGGATTTGAAGGAGGAAGGAGCTAGAAGATTTCAACAGGGATTGAAACATTAGATTGGATATAATGAAGCAGTGTTCTAGATAAAGGACTATGTGATATGGGTATAGAAGCAGTAATGGTAAAGGCTTAGAATGAATTGATTCAGGAGGATAAAGATGAGAAGAAAGAGGTATATTTGATTATTAGGAAGAGAAAAGAATATGAGGAATTTTAAGGCATAATTGAGATTTACTATTGAGGGTAAGGTGTATTTTGATGATAGAATCAGGATAAGGATAAACGAAGGAAGTGGGTATAATTGATGAAGGATTTCGGGGTGCAATAATTACTAGTCGGGGAAGGTCAATGTGGTGGCTAATACCCTAAGTAGGAAAGAGAGATTAAAATAGATATGTGGAAAGAAGTGACAAGGTTGTCGCGTGCCTATCAAATAATAATATCTAACAAATCCTTCTAACTATGTAGTAGGGTAAGTCAGAGTCGATCCCACAGAGACAAACGTATCAATCACCAGTTATTTCTGATTTAATTCGGCTAAGCAAGTAACACAATAAATTGGGAGAAATTATTAAAATAATTTTTTGCTAAAGAGAATTGTGTTTATATTAATCAAATATTAAAAACATCCAGAATTAAGTATCCCCACTAGCATGAATTAATGCAATCGTGAATTTCCTCCCCAATTAATCAGTTATATTACTCAAAAGGAAATATGCGCCCTATAAATACCAATAACCCCTCTCGAATATTAATGGCTTCTCCTAAATACAATCAAACCTATTCTCATGGTATCATGTAATTTAGAGACATTAATCACAGCACCCTAATTTCCTAACAATCCATTCTACCTATTCTCATGGAGAATTTTCATGTTCTATTGGATAAATCACAACCATCTAAATCCAACTCTCGCTGATAATTAGATATTGGTTCAAACAATTCACATAATCACGTCTGATTTGTATTTGTTAATTTAAACAACTCAATAAGCAAGAGCAATTAAGCAATCAACTTGGGGGAATTGGAAATTCACACATCAAACATAACTAGGGTTCAACTTAACCCTAGATTAATAATCTACTCACTCATAATTGAATTAACAAAACAAGAATTATAAAGTGAACACATAATTATAAGATTAGAGAAAAACCTTTAATCTTCAAAGAAAATAAAAGTTCTCCCAAAAATCTCTAAAAGATGTTTACAAAATTGTAGTGTGTACAATAATTTTTCGATCCCCAAAACTATACCTAGATGTGTTTATATAGTGCTACAAGACTTATAATAATTGCCTTAAATAATAATAAGCCCAACTATTAAAAAAAAAATCAGAATACAAGTTGGAATACAAAAATTTTGTTCAAAATCCCGCATAAGTGCTGCAGCGCTGAACCGCGCGCTATTGCGCCTTGCCCATTCTGTCCGCCAGATTCCTTCTCGCGCTATTGCGTTGTGACAGGCGCTGTAGCCCTTCTTGCATTCTGCTAAATTCTTCTATGAAGCACGCTCCTGGTCAGTAAAGCCTCGCGCTGCTGCGCCTCTTGTAGCGCTGTTGCGCCCCGATCTCTCTGTTCGTTCTCTTCCTTGTGGCGTGTCTTGGGCAGTAGGAATGAAGCGCTGTAGCGCTCTAACCTGCGCTATAGCGCCCTGCTAAAACTGTTAAGCGCTCCAATTAACTCCAAAATACTTAGCAACGAACTGGAACTTCATCGCTTCTTCTCATAACTTTAAAAAATAAATCTTTCGAGCTAAAAACACCGTAAAATCATTAAATAACGCTCGATTTCTTTCAACTTGGCAATTATTTATTTCCTGCAACAAACTCATCAAAAACTAATTAAATCCACACGATTATTCACAAAAGCACCGTAAATGTGGGAACAAAATCCTATAAAATATATATAAAATATACTCTATCAAATATCCCCACACTTAGCACTTTGCGCGTCCTCGTGCAAAATAACATAATAACTATACTAACTAATTAGTACCACTTCTGTAGGTGATCACGGTTGCATTTGGCATATGCAACAAGCCCTTTAAACCCCACAAAATTCATCTAGCTCATGCAAAAGACCACAAATCAACACAACACCACACACACCCATCCTCTCATGTCACATCAACTTAAGAATCAAAATGAAAATGCAATGCCTTGGTGTCTAAAGTGCAAGTATCCACATAGCCTACTCAAAGAAGATGCATAAGATCATAGAAATTCATGTCAAATGTAAGAATAGGTTGGTAAACATGCTAAGCACACAAGAGCACATCTTTGAGACAAAATCTGGGATCTCCTATGCCAAAAGCAAAAACTCACCGTTCACTCACAAAAAATATTCACTCAAAACAAAGGGTAAGTGTTTCACTCAACTCCAAAAATATCATAAAGATGCTTCGTCCTTGTTATCAATCTAACTCTTAACACAACATACATCATTGATGACAATCAAAAGGTCTTTGTTCAGGTTGTAACGGGGCTAGGGACAAGGTATGTCAAGAAAGCCAAAGAAGGCTAAGTCAAAAGCTAGTACCCAACAATGGAATTCAAACAACTCCCATACTTATTAAAACCAATAAATACCTCCCCACACTTGAACTTTTATCATTGTCCAATAAACACCTTGTGTTGTCGAATCTAAGTAGGATCACGAAGGATAAGTATGCTCTCGTATTTATTTTTTTCTGTTTTCTTCTCTTTTTTTTCTTTTGTTTTTTTTTTCAAGAGAGCTAAATAATAGCAAGAACAATGATCCAAAAGATATGATTTCAAACTTCGACTAACAAGCTAACAACCAAACCCCAAATATTATGATCATCAATAAAAATCCCTCCTTTTTGCACACCTTATCACTCCCTTACGAACAATACTAGCCTTTGACAATTTAGGATCAAAAATTACTGTAAGGCCAATACAAGAAAAGGATATAGGCAAGTAACGTGGTGTGTCACCGAAAGAATAGGATTAGGCTCAATGGGTTAACTAATGGATCTTGTATAAATGGTTTGGAAATATGGAAAGATGAGGTTATCCTATTGCCTTTATCATCTTATCATCAATTAATGTCATGCATCTCAAGAAAGACTTCAAGCAAGTGCTAGCAATGCAAACGACAAGTGGACACTCAAGCAAACGAATAGTCATGCAAAAGATGTGCATTATAAGCTCAAAACTCACTTGGTGTGACAAAGCATAATCAATCCCAAAGTAACAGTCTCTCTAACGCACCTACTTGTATTCAAAGCATATAGACCAATTTACCTTGCACATATTCATGTCATTCTAATCATTTAGCACATTCAATAAGTCTACTAGTTTCTACTTGCTAGTGTACGTGTGTGCACAAGAACATCACATATCACTTCTCAATCAAAAGCATCCATAAACACAAGATTTCTAAGCATGCATGAGAGCATTTACGCAATTAATCTTCACATTGCTGGAATTATTTTTGGTATTTTACAATTTTTTAATTTTTTTTTTTAAAATTTTTTTTATACAATGTGATTCTGCATGGACACAATTACACAACGACTACTACTTACCCCTAAAATCGCCCCCAAACTTGAAGTCTTCAATGTCCTCAATGAAGGCAATAAAAGAGATAATCAAGGAATATACCTAGTCGTCGTCAGGGCCACCCTCCTCAGGTGGTGTATCTGGAGGTGGATAGACGTTGTGCCCTCCATAGATAGGACATGTAACCTGAACCCCCTGCTGCTGGTACACCCCATCCAAAGCATGAGTCAAATCCACAGCAAATCGACTAGTGATGTCATGTGAGGTATCAAGCCGCCTCATCAGGCGCCTGAACTGAGCATCACTAAAAACCACAGCACCCTGACTCGTCTGTGACTGAGAAGGCCCCGCTCTACTTGCCCTTCTAGGAACTCTCTCCTCAGGTGGCGGATTACCACCTCCCTCAGCAGCAACCACATAACCAAGACCTCTAGGATGAGGAATGCCGCCCGGCCATTCCGCCAACCTGTTAATTGCATAATGATCAAGGTTAGAAATAGGATTCTGCAGGATCTCATCAATATGCCAGCGAACGCCCACATTATAGCACAAATCAGTGACAATAACAGCATGCGGAATCCCCCTTGTAGTGCTGCCACCCAAGAATTTCATGATATTCTGATGAATTAAGAACCCGAGATCAATGTATTTTCTGTTTAGAATACCCCAGAAAATGATAGCCCGCTCGACTGTAACATAGTGACATGCGACGAAGGCATTATACGAGCACTTAGAAACAAGAACCAAGCCTTCGCATATCTGGTCAATGCAGCTGCAGGGAAAGCAAGAGGCTCAGCCGTGCCCGCTTTACACTTCTAAACCGTGCCCGAAGCACACATTCCTGCCATAATAGTGTCCAAGTCAACATCCGCCTGGGTCTTATGTGCCCAATCCTCAGCACCCCTAGGTTTGTCCGGTTGAATCACAACACGACGAATAGCCATTGGCCCATAGTCCACAGCCTTGCCCCTTACCATAGTTAACCCATTTTTATCCATCTCGGCATTGGCATAAAACTCCTTTACCATGCTCAACGGAACCGCCACTGGCTTAGCACATAAAATCGTCCACCCCATCTCATCAATCATAGCCGCCAACTCTCCATCCTCTCTCGAGGGAGCGAAACCCCTTTCCTTAATAACCAGTTTCAACATTAAATCGTCATACTCATCTTGTGCCTTCCTAGAAGCAAATTTTTCATTATCAAACTCCTCCTCCGTAGAGGGTTGTTTACTACTACTACCCACAACCTTTTGCCTCTTTGGAGCCATAACCACACTCTTAGAAAAAATATTCAACAACTTCAAAACCACCAAAAATAATACTTCCACACACAATATCCCAATTCCAACAATTCAATTCAATCGAAATAAATAAGAAGGAAAGAATTATACCCACTTGAATTGAAGATGAGACTCTTGCAAGAACTCCCCCAAACTGGGATTAGAGAACCCTTGAAGATTTAATGGAGGTTGAATGATTTGGAATAGAGAGGGGATTTGTGTGTATAGGTGTGTATGGTGTATGTAAAGTGTTGATGGGTTATGGAATTGTAGTGGTAGAGAGGAATTAGGGTTAAGAAATTTTGTATGTGGGTTTTGTGTATGTAATGGGAGAAGTGGGTTTTGGGAAATATAATAGGGAGAAACAAACGGGGCCAACATAGGTGTAGAGCGTTGTAGCGTGGCTTCAGGCGCTGTTATGCGATGCGTTCTCTGCTACTTTTTTTATAACTATAAGAATAGAGAATCCATGGGTTGCCTCCCAAGTAGCGCATTTGTTTAATGTCGTTAGCCCGACACCGTCTCATCAATCATTCTGAAGAAGGGGAAGACAGCTGAATATCCACCTTCTCTTTAATTGGTTCACCAGCTCTATAATGTTTCACTCTTTGCCCATTCACCTTAAATGACTCTCCATGGGTATTCAACAATTCAACTGCACCATATGGAAAAACCTTTCGTACCTTGAACGGACCCGACCACCTAGAACGAAGTTTTCCGGGAAAAAGTCTCAACCTTGAATTAAACAGAAGAACTAGCTCCCCTTCCTTGAATTCTCTTCGTAATAACCCTTTGTCATGACACTTCTTTGTTTTCTCCTTGTAAAGCTTAGAACTTTCATAAGCCTCAAAACGAAGCTCATCTAGCTCATTAAGTTGTAGAAGTCTTTTCTCACCTGCTGCTAACATATCAAAATTCAGACCCTTGATAGCCCAAAATGCATGGTGCTCCAACTCAACGGGAAGATGACATGCTTTTCCATAAACCAATCTGTACGGAGTTGTCCCAATAGGTGTCTTAAACGCAGTTCTATATGCCCAAAGTGCATCATCAAGCGTCGTAGACCAATCCTTCCTTGATTTTGCGACTATCTTCTCTAAGATAGTCTTTATTTCACGGTTAGAGATCTCAACCTGACCACTGGTTTGGGGATGATAAGAAAGTCCCACCTTATGATAAACTCCATATTTCTTCAACATAGCCTCAAAACGATTTTCGAGAAAATGCTTTCCTCCATCGCTAATTAAAATCCTTGGCACTCCAAATTGAGGAAAAATCATCTTCTTAAAGAACTTGCTCACAACACGAGCATCATTAGTGGGTGATGCAATGGCTTCAACCCATTTTGAGACGTAATCCACAGCTACCAAGATATACCGGTTCTTAAAAGATGGAGGGAATGGTCCCATAAAATCTACTACCCAAACATCGAAAAGCTCCACTTCAAAAATGCTATTGAGAGGCATCTCATTGCGTCTTGAAATATTTCCAGTTCATTGACAACGATCACAAGAATGAACATATTGGTGGACATCTTTAAAAAGAGTTGGCCAATAAAAACCGCACTGAAGAATCTTTGCAGCAGTTTTCGTAGTACTTGCATGACTACCACTTGGCAAATCGTGACAATGCGAAATTATAGAAGTAATCTCATTGTCCGGAACACATCTTCTAATGACTCCATCTGCACAAGTTTTATAGAGAAAAGGATCATCCCAAAAGTGCTTCCTCACATCATAGAAAAACTTCTTCTTTTGTTGCGATGAGTAACCATGAGGAACAGTACCACTAGCTAATAAATTAGCTATATCAGCATACCAAGGAACCTCTATCCTTGCAAGAGAAGGTAGATGATCGTCAGAAAAAGAATCATTAATCGGAATATTTTTACCATCGTCATCATCTAAAGTAAGGCTGGAAAGATGATTAGCAACCACGTTTTCGGCCCCTTTCTTGTCTTTAATCTCTAAGTCAAATTCTTGAAGAAGTAGAATCCAACGAATCAAACGAGGTTTAGCATCCTTCTTACTCATCAAATATCTCAAAGCTGCATGATCCGTGTGAACAATTACTGTTGTGCTAGAATATATTTAAGATTTGAATCGCAAGCGCACAATTCGTTTCGTTGTAATTTTAAATGTGAGATTCGTTCCACAGGGACTAATGTGTTTCGCGATCCTTAATTTTTAACTTAGTCGAATTAGAAAAGTTGATTTTGAAATATTAGGATTTTACAAATTAATTACTAAAAGAAAGTTTAAACTATTTTGTTAAAAGAAAATTAAATTACTATCCTAATCTTAATCTAACTAATTAAAAGTGAAGTGAAAAGAACAACAATTAAATTATTCTAAATTCGAATTAAAACTAAAATAAATTTCACAACTCGAATTAAACCAAGTTTTATTCTAAAAACTCAAATTTTTTTAATCAAATTAAAACTATTTACAGAAATTTTAGAAAAAATTCAGCATAACTCTTTTGTAAAATCGACTAGCAAAAATCGCAACAACACAAGAATTTAGTCGGTTAAAAATACCAAAACCAGAACCTAGACAATAAAACAATGATTCGAATTAAACACAGATTCGGTTAACAACGACTCAATAGAACCAAAACCCAGAGAACTAAATGAAACGTAGAAAAAGAAACTCGTGACTCAGCCCAGCATTCAAAAGAAACTCAGTAAACCGAAAAAAAAAACAAGCAAAATAACTCCTGCAATGACAACTCCTGCAAAGAACAATTAGTTCTAAGCTCGCAACCAAACTGAACCATACAGAATTAAACCAAATTAAGCAAAACATGAACTGAACATCGAGCTCGGAAATGGTACAGAACAACCCAGAAATTCAACCAAAATGCACAACGAATTCAACACAAAAAATACAGACCACGCCTACTCATCAACGGAAAATGAAACTCAACAACGATTGCAATAACTCAGTTCAGCGACTCAAACATACAGTGACTTCGCGATAAGTGAAATAAACTGGGAAGGGGATGGAGTTTTGTAAAGAGTGAAAAGAGGGAGAAGGCAGGGGAATTTGCTTAATTCGAAGAGAAGAAAAGAGGTAAGAGATGGGTTTGGGGATTTTGAAGGAGAAGGGGAGTAAAGATAGTAAAACAGGGGGGGAAAAACAGCTCAAAGAAAATCAAAGGGGTGTGTTCTGGGTTTTGTGGAGGAAAAGAACAAATGGGTTTTTGAATAAAAGAACAGGAATTGGCTGTGTTTTGTTTGAGAAAAACAGGGTAAGTAAAAAAAACTGCTTCGAATTAAAAAAAATTAACAAACAGAAAATTTAAAGGCTAAAATTTTATAAAACTAATATTTTTGTATTTTTTTAATTTTTTATTTTTGAAAATTAACTACTATAAAAGAAAAGAAATTAACTACAAAACGGAAAGAAATTAAAACGATGATTTGGAATTAAATGGCCCACAATAAAATGGAAATTTAAAGGGGCGAAATTAAAATTATAAACTACGAACAAGAAATTAAATTTCGTTACTTTCAACCCATAGTGGTTAGCTTTCGCTACTTTGTTCACTACTTGGATTTACGAAAATAACGAAACAAGGCAACAATAACGAAAGAGCAAGACAAGAAGTAAAGAAAATAAAAATTGCATTAAAAATTAAAAAGAGTGTTTACAAGATTTGAAACTAAGAAAAGAAATACAAGAAATTAAAACTACCCTAATATCTAAGTTACTCAATACAAGGGGGGTGAGGGGGTATTTATAGGATAGGAATTAGGGTTAATGGGGGTGTTGGGTAAATCCCCACCATACATTTGTGGTGTGTGGTGGTGGAATCCTAGCCATCTATTTGTTTCCTTCCCCCTTAAGCTTTGAAGAGTTGATCTTGGCCATACACTTTTCTAATGTGTTGGGATGATCTCCACCTTCCACTTGTCTTGAAATATTCCTTTTGCTCCAAGCTCCTAATTCTTTTCCTTCTTTCATTTTTGGTCCTTTTTCTTGCTCCTTTTTCCCTTCCTTGCATTTTATTTATTTATTTTGTCATTTCTTTATTTATTTACGATTTTCCTGAAATGCAACAAAATAAATTATTAAAACACGAGTTCAAGCAATAAATAGGTAAATAAAATATGCAAAAATATGCACTTATCAAATGCCCCCATACCTATCTTTTGCTCGTCCTCGAGGAAAATAAAAACAAAATGAAAATCTAGATGCAAAGTCCTATACTCCTTTTCGTAGGTGTGACGGTTGCATTTGGCATATGCAACAAGCCCTTTAAACCCCTAGGCAGCCCTAGTGGACGAGTGAGGTCTCGTGAGGACCTATAGTGAATGTAGCCACAAAATCCATCTAGCTTATAAAAGATCACATGGCAATGCACACCACACATACATGTCCTCTCATGATACATCAACTTAAGAATCAAAATGAAGTTGCAAAGTCTTGGTGTGGAAAGTGCAAGGATTCACGTAGTCTACTCAAAGAACCATGCAAGAGTGATTATAAGTTCATGTCAAGTGCAAAGATTATTTGTAACCATGCTAAGACTACAAGGGCACACTTTAGAATCAAAACTTGAGATCTCAAATGCAAAACAAGCAATACCTCACATTTCACTCACAAAAGAATATTCACTCAAGAACAAGGGTAAGTGTATCACTCAATTCCAACAAAATCAAATGCATGCTTGACACTTGGTATCATCCCAACTTAAATCACAACATACATTAATAATGACAATCAAAAGGTCTTTATTGGGGTTGTAATGGGGCTAGAGACAAGGTATGTCAAGAAAGGCCAAAATAAGGTGAAGTGTCAAAAGCTAGTAGTAACCATGAATATCATGCACAACACCAATCTTCCTCCCCACACAATTTATTTTTATTTTCAACAAAAAGCCTTGAATAGTCGAATGAAGGAGGATAAAAACATAAGTATGCTCTCATATGTATGTTTTTTTTCATTTTCTCTTTCTTTTTTTTTTCTTTTTTTTTATATTTTTTATATTTTTTTTATAAAGGAAAATGATAAATGTAACAATAATCCTCCTTTAGATTTAATTTTGAAAATCGACTATCAAGGTAACAACAAATATTTCCAGAAAAGTTATGAACAAAAGTAAACCCTATTTCACACACCTTATTGCTCCCTTAATTTCCTACTAGCCTTTGACAAAATGGGATCAAGAATACGTAAGGCTAAACAAGAAAAAGGTCTTAGGCGAGTAATGTGGTGTGTCACTGAAAGGAAGTGATTACGCTCAAAAGGTTAACTAATTGCTCATATAAGAATGGTGTGGATAATTTGGAAATATAGGTTATTCCTAAGTGCCTTTATCATTTTATCATCAATTAATGTCATGTATTTCAAGAAGAAACTCAAACAAGTGCTAGCGATGCAAATGACAAGTGGACACTCAAGCAAACGAATATAAATGCAAAAGATGTGCATATAGGCTCAAAACTCACTTGGTGTGGTAAAACATAATCAATCTCACGTAAAGGTATCCTCAATGCACCTACTTGTACCCAAAGCATGAAGACCAAATCATCTTACACCTAATCATGTCCTTCTAATTTCATGCACAATTTAAATAAGTCTACTAGCTTCACCTTGCTAGTGTAAGTGTGTGAACAAGAACTTTAGCAAATCACTTCTCAAACAAAAGTGAATGGATCATAAGATTATCATAGCATGCAAGGGTGCATCAAGCAACTAGCAATCAATTAACAAGACTAGAATACGAAAAGAACTCTTTTTGATTTTTTGATTTTTTAATTTTTTTGGATTTTTCAATTTTTATATTTACACTAAAAACCCTCCCCCATACCTAGATCATGCATTGTCCTCAATGTATGCAAATGCAAGAGAAATGAGTAAATGAGAAAGTTGAGGAAATACCTGATAAGGGATGACGGAGACTGAAAAATTTCTAAAAAAACTATGAAAGAGAAACAACTTACACACGCACACACTCCTCCCCCATACCTATCTTACACGAGGGGAGGCACAAGAGTAAAACCGAATTAGCCGATGCCGGTAGGAAAATTCGGGTGCAACTTTGAGAAAATATCAAGAAATTTGTGAAAATTTTTATCAGAACAGATTTTCTCAATCAACATTGAATCATTTAACCCTAAAGAACAATTGTCACTAATGTTCTCCCTAAACCAACTTAAGGCTTCTTTATTTTGTTTAAGCAAATTAGAGATAATGAAAGTCTGGTTAGGGTTCGAATCACTAGGAATAACATGAGACAAGGGTTCTTCTTTCCCTAACGGCTGTTGATCAAATTCGGGAAGATAAGGAGTTGAGGCAAATGCGGGTGGTGTACTCACGAGACTCTTAAGAACGGAAGTGTTAAGAACGGGCTCACTACTGACAACCTCGGGTGGGGTCTCATACTTGGAACGAATTTCTAACAAATCCCCTAAGAACTCACCGAATGTAGGTGGTTCACCAACGGAAGTTTTGACAATGGGTTCAACAATAGCATCATCGGGTTTGGTCTCCCACGGGGAACAAATGGCATCCAACTCTCTCAACATCTCTTCCGAAGTCATGTCCCTTAACGAATCAGAGTACTCTCGATTAGACTCATGGTTGACTTTAAAATCCTCAATGAGAAGAGACTCAATCTCACTATCCTCGAAGCTAGACCAAGTGGAAAACTTATTGACCACGTTAACCCCTGTTGACTGCTCATAAAGCTCATTGGGTTCTTTTCCTACATTGAAAATGTTAAGGTCCAAGGTCATGTTACCAAATGTGAGTTTCATAGAACCATTCCTAAAGTTGATCAAGGCATTAGATGTAGCAAGAAAAGGTCGTCCTAGAATGATCGGAATTTGGTTCTTAGGATTCGTGACGGGTTGAGTCTCGAGGACAACAAAATCAACCGGGAAGAAAAAATCACCAATTTTGATTAAAACATCTTCAATTAATCCCTTAGGCATTTTAACAGAACGATCAGCTAATTGAAGGGTCATATTTGTTTGCTTCAGCTCACCTAACCCTAGGGCTTGGTAGACAGAAAATGGAAGGATATTGACACTAGCACCTAAGTCGAGTAAAGCTTTATCAACGAAAGTATTGCCTATGACACATGAAATAGTAGGACAACCGGGGTCCTTATATTTCACAGGAATTTGATTTGAAAGAATTGAACTGACATGAGATGTCAAAAAGGCTTTCTTAGGAACGTGGGTGGATCGCTTGTGAGTACATAAATCTTTTAGACACTTGGCAAACGAAGGAATTTGTTGAATGGCCTCTAAAAAAGGAATGTTAATCTCGACTTGTTTGAAAACTTCCATATTCTTCTTTACTTGAGGTGACTGTTTGCGAGGGATGAGTCGTTGAGGATAAGGAGCTTTAGGCTTAAAGACTCATTCGATAGACACATCGGGAAGAGAAGTGGAAAGTGGAACGATATTCGAAGATTTGTTAGGTGGTGAGGATGATTTAAGAGAAGAATTTGATGACTCGGGAGTGGATTTTGAAGATGAGGGTTCAAGTTGTGAAGGTGTGGGACTAGATGATTCGAAAGTCTCGGGATTAGGAAGATGGTTTGAAGCATTGAGTTTAGGGTTTTGTTCAACATTTGACTCGTCATCTTCGTCGGGGGACTCGACTCCAACTTGATTATCAACTCTGTTTCCCGACCTTAAAGAAATGATGGCATTAACATTTTTGTGAGGTTTTTGATTGAGGGAAAATTTAAGGTTAACCTCAGGTTGACTCGGGAACTTATTCTTCTCTCGCTCACACATGGCATTAGCTAATTGACTCACTTGAACCTCTAACTTAGATAAGGCTTGAGTACTAGCATTCAAAAGTTGCCTATCTTGAGTCATGGTTTGCATGAAAGTTTGTTGAGATTGAGCCAAATTAGTTGTTGATTTCAAAAGTGCATCAAGAGTCTTTTCCAAAGAATTAATTCTCTTATCCGACTCATTAAAGCCGGGTGGGTGGGCGGGTGCTTGATTTGAATAAGAAAGTTGAGTCGGATAAGGACCGAGATTTTGAGTAGGGTTTGGAAAGGGACCTTGATTTGGAGTCGAGAAAGAATTTTGATTGGGTTTTTGGAAATAAGGAGCATTTTGAAAAGGAGGTTGAAAAGAAGATGACGGAGCTTTGTAGCTTTGCCCTTGATTCCAAGAGAAGTTCGGGTGATTCCTCCACCCGGGATTATAAGAAGGAGCAAACGGGTCGTTCCTAATGGGTGGTTGAGACACCGCATTAACTTGATCAAAAGCGGGATAGTCCGAAAAACCTTGATTAAAATTAGGGCACATAGACACATTTGAGGGGGCCTTACTAGTTTCTAGGGCTTCGAGTCTCCTAGTTAGAGTGGCTAATTTGGCATCGGTTGCAATCGAACTCCCGATCGAATGCAAACCCTTAGATGAAATAGACGACTCATTAGACTTGTTAGGTTCCCTAGTAGACTCCCACAACATGGTCTTCTCGGCTAATTCTTTGAAAAATTTCCAACCCTCGTCCTCATCTTTCTCCATGAATTTTCCTTGGCACATATATTCCAACAACGCGGTTGTTGGTCCATCTAAGGCCTCATAAACGATCTTACAAAGCCTCCATTTTTCTATTCCGTGGTGGGGGCATTGTAATAAAAGATTTTTGAAACGATCAAAATATTTCCAAAAAGACTCATTTTCCTTTTGATGAAATTGATTTATCTCGTTTGTAATTCTTGTAGTCTTATGGTTTGGAAATTTTTTTTTAAGAAAAATTACCACACATCCCTCCCACGTGGAAATAGAATTAACCGGTAGGCTATACAACCATTTCTTAGCATTTTCTTTAAACGCAAAATTAATGAGTCTAAGCCTAATCGAGTCCTCGGTTAATTGTTGGAGCTTTTGTAAGGCACAAACCTCCTCAAATTCATGAAGAAAGAGATACGGGTCCTCACCCTCGCTCCCGTTAAATTTAGGTAACATACTGATGTGGTGAGCTTTTATTTCGAAATTATTACCATTAACGGGAGGAAGGGTGATACACGAAGGTTGGGCGGAACGAGTAGGATAGCAACGGTCCCTAAGAGACATGGCCATGTTTACTATGGGTTCGAAATTATCTAAAGACTCGGAATCAGAAGAACTCTCAAACGATCTCACTAGTCTAGAAGAATTATCCCTAATCCAAATAGTTCGCATAAACCACAAAACGAAAGACGTAGCAAGTAAGTGCGAAAGATTAAAACACACAAAAAAGGGTGTAAAATTAAAAGAAAAATCCTAAACCTAGGGTTCCCTAATAAAAAAACTAGACCTTGCTCCTAACTTTAAGGGCTACCAAAAACTAGGTAAATCAATAATTATTCGAACCGGCTTGGCCAGGTAGGTGCAAGCATTGCCAAGAGGCTAAACACCAGCCTAGACACCAAACCTTAATTGGCCAGGTCAGCTTTCGCTTTCCTAGACACCAAAAAGTCGGAATAATTAAAGATTACTTCGTTTCTTAAGCACCTTCCTAATTGAGCGCGAGATTCCTAGGGGCAAATGTCTAATTAATTTTATTAACGGCTAGGTATGCAAAATGAGGGATTAAAATGTTTTTGGGCTAAGGAAAGAGTGATGAAATCCCTTCCCTTATCTTTTGAGAGGTTTTGCCCTTAATGTTTATTTACAAAATGATGCAACAAACAAAGAGGTAAAAAAAAACTATAAACATTTTTGGATGCTTTAAACTACGTGTTCTAACTAAAGAAAAGAAAGAATTTAACGTACCTTGGGGTCCACCAGCGATCACCACAATTATAGGTACGGAAAATTAAAAACAAGAAAATAAAAAATCTAGATGATGTGCCCTAAGTGATTAAATGCATGATGCAACAATTATGTATTTACAACTAATTTTTTTTGGACTTTTAATTTTTAATTTTTTTGTTTTTTTTGTGATTTTCTAAATAAATAAATAAAAAAAACACGAAAGAGGAGAGAGATACGGATTACCCAAGCAAAGCTTCCAAAATTCCGAGAAAATTCTTCCGCTTTAATCCAAGTCACCCGAATTTTCCTCCAAATTCCTCGAAAAAATGCAAACAAGAAAAAGGGTGAGAAGAGAGCTAATCCGAAAAATCAAAAACTAAGGTGCGAAAAATAATTATTCCCCGGCAGCGGCGCCAAAAACTTGTTGTGCTAGAAAATAATTAAGATTTGAATCACAAGCGCAAAATTCGTTTCGTTGTAATTTTAAATGTGAGATTCGTTCCACAGGGACTAATGTGTTTCGCGATCCTTAATTTTTAACTTAGTTGAATTAGAAAAGTTGATTTTGAAATATTGGGA
The DNA here is from genome assembly GCA_036435485.1 of Saposhnikovia divaricata. NCBI lineage: Eukaryota > Viridiplantae > Streptophyta > Magnoliopsida > Apiales > Apiaceae > Saposhnikovia > Saposhnikovia divaricata. Next base: position 69,369,533 of record CM071598.1, read on the forward strand.
TTTTACAAATTAATTACTAAAAGAAAGTTTAAACTATTTTTTTAAAAGAAAAATAAATTACTATCCTAATCTTAATCTAACTAATTAAAAGTGAAGTGAAAAGAACAACAATTAAATTATTCTAAATTCGAATTAAAACTAAAATAAATTTCACAACTCGAATTAAACCAAGTTTTATTCTAAAAACTCAAATTTTTTTTAATCAAATTAAAACTTATTTACAGAAATTTTAGAAAAAATTCAGCATAACTCTTTTGTAAAATCGACTAGCCAAAATCACAACAACACAAGAATTTAGTTGGTTAAAAATACCAAAACCAGAACCCAGACAATAAAACAATGATTCGAATTAAACACAGATTCGGTTAACAACGACTCAATAGAACCAAAACCCAGAGAACTAAATGAAACGTAGAAAAAGAAACTCGTGACTCAGCCCAGCATTCAAAAGAAACTCAGTAAACCGAAAAAAAAAACAAGCAAAATAACTCCTGCAAAGACAACTCCTGCAAAGAACAATTAGTTCTAATCTCACAACCAAACTGAACCATACAGAATTAAACCAAATTAAGCAAAACATGAACTGAACACCGAGCTCAGAAATGGTACAGAACAACCCAGAAATTCAACCAAAATGCACAACGAATTCAACACAAAAAATACAGACCACGCCTACTCATCAACGGAAAATGAAACTCAACAACGATTGCAATAACTCAGTTTAGAGACTCAAACATACAGTGACTTCGCGATAAGTAAAATAAACTGGGAAGGGGATGGAGTTTTGTAAAGAGTGTTAGGTCCAAATGTGTTGTAGAGGGGGGGTGAATACAACTTTTCGAATATGAGAAGCAATAAATACGATGCAATAAATGAACACACAGATTCAAGGAATATATGTCTTATATATAACTTGAAATGGTTGCTACAACATTCATTACAAAGTATAACAGAAGTTCAGAGAGAAGTGAATGATACTAAGCTCTGTGAATGCACTCTCTCTTTTTTCTCTTGTGTTTTTCTCAAGAATTGCTCACTAACTAAAAACACTACACAAGTACTTCTATTTATACTACATGTAATCTATGTCCTGTAGACTTCAAAGACTAAGATATACGTGGCCCAATGATGTCCACATAAATCTTGCCTTATCTTGAAAGCTTGGAAATCTGCCAATCAGAAGATGCCATGTGTCATGTTGAAGCTGCACTCTAAGTAGAACTTCTACTTGAGAATTTCTACTTAGCCATCTCGAATTTCTAAGTAGAACTTCTACTTAGAAACTTCTACTTGGTCATCTAGAATATTTTGTACTTAGAAAATATTCTGGTCTTCAACTTGAAACTTCAATGCACATCTTGAACTTGTGATATCTTCATGTCTTCTTTGTTCTTCACTAAGCTCTTGAATATGGATCTTTATTACTGACATAAACTTTCTATCAATGTCCTGACACTTGATGCAACGGTCTGGTTCATAAGTGACTAGTCTTGATAGGGTTTTTGCTTCTTGAATAAATTACCATATCCAATTAGTAATGTGGCTTTCCAATATTTGCTTTCCTTCTTGTTCACTTGAAATCAATTGGTCTTATTGATACTGATAGTTATGATCTTGATTCTTGGCTTTTCAAATCACTGAGGCATGAACAACTTTGACTTGAACTTCTCTCAATGATTTCTTCTTGGATTGATCATAGTTAACATGTTGAATTGTATCAATTACCTTGTCTTCATTTAGTGTTGATTTCTTGTGACTTCTTGTTCTTGATTGTCTTCTGGTTAAGTATCTTTTCTTTTAGTTTGAGTTACATTAGTTATAGTGTTACAAGTTTACACACTCTGCCTTTCAATCTCCCCCAATTTGATTGTCTAACAATGACATTCAAATTAATGAAGGATAACTCAACTAAACAATGAGACGAGAAAAGATAATTAACATTACAGTCTTGAATAATATACAATTGAAAAGTACATGAAAACAATACAAAGAACTTAAACTAGAAACAGAATTCGAACTTCGAATTAAAGATCATTTGAGTGATTCCTATCACCTGGATTATTTCATACCTTTTAGTCAAACTTGTATCACCTTATTGGATTCACTCTAAGGTGAATTTTCCTCAAGTGAGTTAAAGCAACCGAAAGACATGAAGTTTTTCCAACTTCAAGTTCACACCACTCTGACCTTTAACCCTAATTCCGTTTCCTCTTTCTAGCTTCAGCAGCTTGGTCTTTCTCTTCTTTCTGCCTTTTGCGCTTCTCCTTCTGCTGCTGTTCTTTCTTGTACACTGGATCTTTAAGCTGCTTCCACCTAGCATTCAACAGACTTACAGCTTCCATTTCTAGAGGATTCTTGGGCTCTGGATAAAGATGTTTGAAAAGCCTTCTGAGTTTGTCCACCTACTGAGTAGTCCTGATCTTTGGAATATCCTCAAAGTTCTTCATTATGAGCTGAGGTTTCCAGTGAGATTTATCAGATTTAAACTGACAATAGATCATCTTGGGGTAGCCCTTGACACGGTTAGTATTGCGGACACTGGCCGCATCTCGCTCCATCCGCTTCTTTTCCACCACTATCTCAGACAGGTATCTCATGAGTCTCTGCTTTTCTTCCACATGCATATCTTCCACTTCGCCCCATTTGAATACATATAATACTTTCTCCAGAAATGCAGCATAGTGAGTCTGTAGCATCCATTGTCTACTCATATGCAAGAATGTTTGATTCTGGTCTGCATCTATGAATACTAAGGCATCAGCTGTATCTTCAGCATAAGCGTGTATCCAGTATACACTATCACTTCCTAGAACACCAATAGCCTCCCTTATCTCTCCTTGTTCCAGTGCTCCAGAAGGAAGAGTCAGAGCTTCATCTACATTCTTCATTGCTTGAAGAATATTCCATTTCTTTTCCATCAGCTCCGGCTCAATCTTCACGTTATCAAGAGGGTTTGGAGCAATGATATCACACTTCCACACCTCATTGCTCTTCTTGAATATGACTCTTTCAATGATCTTCACGGATTTATCTTTAAGCTCAGAAGCGAATCCCTTACTCATCATTTGTCTACAGACAGCTTTGAGAGATTCCACTGACAGCTCCATTAGATCATTTTCCACCATGCTAACCCTCTTCATCTTTCCGTCAACTACCATCCGGACAAAATTTGGATATGCTGAGAATTCTGGACCCTTGTCCTCTGCTAGCTGCATTAACTGATCCCTATACAGAATGCTTAGCTCCTCAGAATGAGAGTATTGAATTTTTGTCGCTAGCAAGAACAACTCTGACGCAGATCTTCTCGTTATGAATTGGTCAACCACATATAGGAAAGATGTTGGGACTCCTTCTACCATAGACAAAATAACCTGCCACTCCTTAAGGTTTGCATTGTATCCAACCCTGACTTTAGAAATTAATCTCTTCAAAGCATTTATATAGTCCCCAGTCATTGGATTCTGCAAATTTAAGTTGTAGAACAGATCATCTGCATCCTTGTTATGAACTCCTTTCGCACAGGGTCCCATTATTATCTTCCTTGCTTCATCCCACTTCTGCCCTATCCTTCGTTTGTCCAGATCAACTTGAGGATCAGCTAGCCTTGCAAGCTCATGATCATACTGCTTCCCTTGTAGCTCCACTTTCTTTTCTAGGAAGGCAGCACGTTCTTGCATCATCTTCATTTTATGGAACTGAGCTTTTTCCAAGGCTAACTATTGAGCTTTAAGGGTTTCCTCATCAACAGGAAATTCTTCAGGCATTCCGGAAGACATCCCAGCACCTCCACCTTTTTCCTTCAAAGATCTTTTTATAGCATGTGCCAACGGTACGTCTTCCATATCAGAATCTGAGTCAAGTACCTCCTGTACTGTTTCCTGATGACTCAGGTCAACGAATGGTTCATCAACCATTATTGCCTTACCCTTTTTCATCCTCAGAGCCTCTTCATCAACAGACGGCTCAACTTCTGGTTCCTTGACAAGATCAGCGGGTTCTTCAATTTCTTCGATGTGAACTGCCTGCTGTCTCGTCTCCTTTCCACTCTCCCCCTTAGGTGAGTTATCCTGAGCTCCACCTTGGTAAACAGATCCACCAGCTGCATAAGAACCTCCAACACCAGAACCAGAGGCTCCCGCTCCACTAGCACCACCTGCACCACCTGCACCAGCATCGGGGGGAGGTTGTTGCGACTCGAAACACTCCGGGGGCACAAAACTCCTGACTGCGAACATCATTCTACTGATTTCCACAGCCATTGTATGCATTGTAGACTCCAATGCCCCCATCCTCTCATTGAGAGTGCTTCCCAAGACACCACCAGCATGGCCCAAGTCATTGACCTTATTTGTCAAATCATCAAAAGCTGTAGCTTGACTTGCCATTCTTGCTGCGTAGTCATCTAGAGCCCTTTGGTTGTTTCCAATGTTCATCCCGAGCTGCCACATCGTCTGTCCGAACTGCTTCATCTGATTTTCCATAGAAGTCATACGCGTATCAAGATTTTCAATGTTAAGGGACGGTGTTTGGTTTAGGTGACCTCGCTCTAATACTCGTTCTGTTGGTATTTGGCGCTCGGTTTCGGGCCTTGAAAATGAAGGTCCCTCTCTCCCTAACCTCTCACACACACTCCCTGTCTCACGCTCGTGTATGTCTTCAATTATTGATCCAAAGTATGAAGCAGTACCTGCAGAAATTTGATAAGCAAAATAATTGGCAGTTACGGGATCTATGTCTGTTATGTCCTGAGCTGGAATCTCAGGCTGAGTGGCTGCAAAGTGTCCTTGTACGACATCAGAACCGATCCTCTTTGCAGCATCAGTACGTACCGGTGAAGGTACGGTTGAAGTTGTTAAAACTTCATGTCCTTGTGAAGCAACAGGATCTTCAAAAGGTACATAACTGTCATCAAAATCCCTATGTGCAGATTGTTTAAGGGGAGAACCACTCTCGTGAGGTGGAGTGGTTGCGTGTGACACACTAGGGTTTGACTGTGGTTGTGAAGTAGCAGCATGAAAAAGTTTGGCTTTCTTTCGAATAAGTTGCTGCTCTTCGGGTTCACTCTCCTCATCATTTTCTATATATACATGTGCTGGCTTTCTGACTTCCGTTAACAAGGGTGAAAGATAATAAGAATGTGTATCAGGCTCAGAAATATAGCTCTCACCTTGGGATAGATCCTGCGGGTTAGCAGTCTCTTGGGTCTCGGAATCAGATACATAGGAGGAGGAATGAATAGTATGCAGAGAGAGATTACCTGATTGATTACCTTGTGCATCATCGCTTTCCTCATCAGGAATCTCATCAAATGCCTCAGCATGAACAGATGGATTTTGAGCATGTGATGAAACTTGTGATGATGCCTCCAAATTGGTAACTCCTGCATCATATGTAAGCCACATTTGTATATTTTCAGGAATTGACATCGGTTTACCTTGATGTTTATCCTGATTAGCAATGGTTGAAAGTGACTTAGTGCCCATCCCTAGCGATGCAGATGTTGGGCTTCTGGCAAATCTCTGTCTAACAGCAAGAGCATCCTTCGGTATTAAGTCATTAATCAGCATTTGTAGGAACCGAGGAAACCAGCAGACAACATCAGTTGTAGTGAGGTCTCTGCTTGCAGGAGATCCCATTGAGGCCATTATTTCAGAGAGAACTATGCGTCCATAGTTTATATCCAGTTCTCTTGCTAGGGCAACTGCAAAGGTTTGCATTGGAATTGGAATTTGATGGAAATCTTTTTCGCGTGCCCGAAAACATCTTGTGATGGCCTCGAAAAAGTAATTCCATTCCACATGGAAGAATTGTTTTTGGATATTTCCTGTGATTGGGCCTTTCGGAGGATAACATCCAATTTCTTCAAAGAATCTGAGGCGTTCTGCAGCTGTAGGTTCTGGATCATAAGCATCTTTGATTGGGAATCCCAGAACCCTGTTGACAATTTCTTCAGTCACCTCATAATCCTGACCCGCTAAGGTAAACCTGAAACCGAAGGGGGTTGATTTGCTCCCAAAAGTAACCGCACTAGTCCATAATTGCTGTAAAGCATCATGTACTAGTGTAGGTTTAGCAGTAAAAGCATGGCTAGCTTTGGAGTACAAATTAAGAAATCGTATCCAAAACTTAAACCGCGGGAGTTGATCACCAATTTCCGTAGAAATATTATAAAAATTGTTTTTAGCAAGTGAAAATTGGTGAGCCATTTTAATTAAATGTTTTTCTTTAAAAGATGTGAAATTTTTTTTTAATTTTGAAAAATAAATAATTCACGAATTAACAGTTTTATCCCTTTTAATTTTTCGAGAATATCAAAAGACAATCTGAAAAGTTAAACTACGGGATATGAACAGTTGCCAATTACTAAATCTGAATATTCAAAGGAGATGAATATTCGTGTGTATACCAGTGAAATCGTGTGTGAATATGGAGAATATGAAGTCGTGTTTTGAACAGTTACACAAACACTTGATGTTTGTGTGTATGTATATGCGCGTGTATATGCGGTTACAAAACACAGTACCACAACGATTAATGATAACACAGTGAATATCAGTCAAAAATTTGGCAGTAATTCGTTAATAGTATGAGTTTAATCACAAAAACACGGATTAAAGGTAAGAAGTTTGTGAAATCGCCCTGTTTTTGTGAAACGGCTGCTGTGAAAATGAAATTAGGTAAAGTGAATTAGGCATCGAGTTAGAGATGTATATATAGATGAATGTGAAATGACAAAAGTATCCCTGTTAAAAAGAGTGTTAAAGTCTAAGTACATACAGGGAGGACTAAAGTCGAACTCTATCTCGAACATCTCTATCTCCAACATCAAGTCGAACTTCGAGATGAAGTTCGAGTTAGAGGTTAACTCGAACAATTAAGCACAAATAAGCACTTTAACCAATTTTACAGCAAAAATTATAGGGAAATCCTATCTCGAATATTATTGATTTGTAGTAAACTTGGAAAATTCCCCTCTAGAAGAAACATAGGGAAATTCGAGATACTTTTCGAGTTAGAAGTTTAACTCTATCTCGAACATCAAGTCGAAATTCGAGTTGAGTTTCGAGATAGACTAAGAACTCTATCTCGAACATCAAGTCGAAATTCGAGTTGAGTTTCGAGATAGACTAACTCGAAGTCAATCTCAAATTCTTTCTAAAATACCCCCTTGAAGCAAAAAGTACAGGGTAATTCAAGATAAGTTTCGAGTTAGGAGTGTAACTCGAAAAATTCCCTTTAGCTTAACTGAGAACTCTATCTCGAACATCAAGTCGAAATTCGAGTTGAGTTTCGAGATAGACTAACTCGAAGTTAATTCTCAGTTCTTTTCAAAATATTCCCTTAATGGAAACCTCATCTCAACCTTTGAGATAAAATTCGAGATAGACTTTATCTCGAATATTTTGAAGATAGAACTAGGCACACTGGTAACTCGAACTCGAACTCGAAGTCGAATTTCGAGATAGCCAACTCGAAATTCTTCCCAGACTTAGAATTTTTAAAACTTCACTGTGACAGCTTAAGTCGAAATTCAAGTCGAATTTCTAGATGAGTTTCGAGATAGAACCTAACTCGAAATTTTGAAGTTTTTTAATTCTAAGGCCTCTAATTACATGAAAATCATAGGTAAATTCATCTAAAAATCATGCAATATTTAGAATATTATGAATTTAACTCCCCCTATGATCATGCAATCTAACAAGCATAAATTCATAGATTTGTGCTATAAAAGACACTTAAAACACAAGGAATTTATGCAAAAACACACTATATGCAACCTATAACAATCATTAAATAGGCATTTTAAAGTCTAAGCACATAATGATTGATTAGCTTGCACATACAAACATAAACATGGATTTTACAGATAGAAGGCTTTACTAACTTGTGTTAAGCATTCCCAATTCACCAACCAATCTATTGAATGTTACTTCATCAAGAGGTTTGGTGAATATATCTGCAATTTGTTGCATTGTGGGCACAAAATGTAGCTCCACAGTCCCCTCCTCGACATGTTCTCTTATGAAGTGATACCTGATGTCGATGTGCTTGGTTCTTGAGTGATCTACAGGATTGTTGGTTATGGCAATGGCACTTGTGTTGTCACACATGATTGGAATTTTCTTGTGCTCCATGCCATAATCCTTCAATAGGTTCCTCATCCACAGTATTTGAGCTACACAGCTTCCAGCAGCAATGTACTCAGCTTCAGCAGTAGAAGTAGATACTGTATGTTGCTTTTTACTTTGCCAGGACACCAATCTTCTGCCAAGAAATTGGCAAGCACCAGATGTGCTTTTCCTATCAATCTTGCAAGCTGCATAGTCTGAATCCGAATAGCCAATAAGATTAAAACCTGTATCTCTTGGGTGCCAAATCCCTAGATTTGGTGTGCCCTTGAGATACCTGAAAATTCTCTTGACGGCTACGAGATGTGATTCTCTAGGATCCACTTGGAACCTTGCACATAAACAAGTTGCGAACATTATATCGGGTCTACTTGCAGTTAAATAGAGGAGTGAGCCAATCATACCTCGATAGCTTGTGATGTCAACTGATTTACCTGATTTGTCTTCATCAAGCTTCGTGGTTGTTGCCATGGGAGTCTTAGCTGCTGATGCATCTTCTAGATTGTACTTTTTGAGTAAATCTCTGACGTACTTGGATTGACAGATAAAGATACCATCTTTTCTCTGACTGATCTATAATCCAAGGAAGAAGGACAGCTCTCCCATCATGCTCATCTCATATTTTTCCTGCATTAGCTTGGCAAATTTCTCGCACAAGCGCTCATTTGATGACCCAAAAATAATATCATCCACATAGACTTGAACAAGTATTAATTCATTTCTTACAATTTTATAGAACAATGTTTTATCAATTACTCCCCTAACAAAACCATTTTCAATTAAGAATAGGGATAGGGTTTCATACCATCACCTTGGGGATTGCTTGAGGCCATAGATAGATTTGAAGAGAAGATACACAAAATCTGCATGTTCTGGATCAACGAAGCCAGGCGGCTGTTCCAGATACACTTCTTCTTCTAACTCTCCGTTCAGGAAGGCACTTTTCACATCCATCTGGAAAACCTTGAAGTTCTTATGTGCTGCAAATGCCAAGAACATCCTGACTGCCTCAAGTCTTGCAACTGGTGCATAGGTTTCATCATAATCAATTCCTTCTCGCTGAGAATAACCTTTTGCAACAAAACGAGCCTTGTTTCGTGTTACAAGTCCGTTTTCATCCAGTTTATTTCTGAATACCCACCTAGCTCCAATTACTGATATGTTCTTTGGTCGGGGTACCAGTTTCCAAACTTTCTGCCTTTCAAACTGATTGAGTTCCTCTTGCATTGCAATCACCCAATCAGCATTGCCAAGAGCTTCTTCTATTTCTTTGGGTTCAAGCTTGGATAAGAACCCAGAATATAAGGAAATATTAGCCAGGTCAGCTCTTGCAGTTCTTCTAGTAGTCACACCAGCATCTGGATCACCAATAATTAACTCAAACAGATGGTCTCTATTCCATACCCGTTCACCTGGAAATTGTCTTGATGATTCAGCTTGACTTTCTGAGTTGGGGTGCTGACTACTTTGATTATTTTCACTAACTCCCCCTGAGTTAGTGCCAGCTCCTACAGAACTAGAGTCAACTCGACTCGAGCCTTGAACAGTAGTCCTTGAGCTACTATTTACTCCCCCTGAGTTGTTGCCGGTTGGTACTGAAGAAGTCTCTCCTGATCTTGTAGAATTAGCTTGTTCACTAGACTCAGGTTCTTCATGTACGCTTGGAACATTTAATGGAACAACCAACTCAGGTTCATCTTCAAGATCTTCTAAGTCCAGATTCTGAAATTTTAGGGACTCAGGTTCACTAGAATCTCTTGAAATTGATGAGAGTTTGGTATCGTCGAATCTGACGTTGTAGCTTTCAGTCACTTTTCGATCATTCACTAAGAACACTCTATAAGCTGCCACCACATCTGTAGAGTAACCAACAAAGATTCATTCACGAGCTTTTGCTGCAAACTTGCCTAGATTTTCATCATCTATAAGCACATAGCATTTTGCTCCGAAGACATGAAAGTATTTGATTGTTGGTCTTCTGTTGTTCATTAGCTCACATGGTGTCTTTTCTTTATCTTTTATGATCAAGGTTCTATTTTGAGTGTAACAAGCGGTACTCACTGCTTCGGCCCAGAAGTACAAAGGAAGTTTTGAATCATACAACAAAGTTCTTGCTGCTTCAACCAAAGTTCTATTCTTCCTTTCAACTACTCCATTTTGCTGTGGAGTTCTCGGGGCTGAATACTGACGACGTATTCCCTTAGATACACAGAAGTCATTTAGCACTGCGTTTTTGAATTCAGTGCCATTGTCTGATCTAATTGTCTTCACAGTAAGTGTTGAAACATTCTCAATTTGAGTGATGTGATCAATGATTAAGAAAGGTACTTCGTCTTTCGTCATTGCGAACAATACCCATGTATACTTGGAGAAGTCATCCACGATTACTAAAGCATATCTTTTCCTAGACAAAGATAGGACATTCACTGGGCCAAACAAATCCATATGAAGAAGTTGCAGAGGCTCAGTAATACTAGAAATTTCTTTGCTTTTATGCGATGCTCGCTTCGACTTTCCCATTTCACAAGCTTCACAGAGTCCTTTCGGAGCGAACTCCATTTGAGGTAGATCTCTCACCAATTCTCGCCTCGCGAGAGCATTCATCGTTTTGAAGTTTAAGTGAGATAGCTTTTTGTGCCATAACCAGCTTTCATCATCCGTGGCTTTGCTGTAGAAACAGGTGACCTCATTCTGATTTGCTGAATCCATATCTGCAACAAAAAGATCTGCCTTTCGAACTCCTCTCAAAGCTAGTGAGCCTTCCTTGATGTGAGTGATTGATACACCTTTCTTGTTGAAGACAATTTCGTAACCTTTGTCACAGAATTGACTGATACTCAACAGATTGTGCTTCAGTCCCTCAACATAGGAAATATCTTCAATGATGACATTACCAGTCTTCAGTTTGCCATGTAACACCCCCAGATCCGGGGTCAGGGATCTGGTGGTTACGGTCTTACATCCATTCATAATACTTGACTTGAGTCCACAATAAATAAATCACATGCTGTGACCCCACAATAATTACCACTCACACACACAACAGTTATAGTCCCGGAGATGAAATTGAAATAAGTCTTACATTAAGGGTTTACGAATAAAAGTTATTACAATCCCAAAAGGATACATCATAGGTTTAAAAGTTTTGCCGTTGATTACATTAATTATACATATAGTTAAACAGGAAACAAAAGCTCTCTAACTATGCTACCTCAGCAATGGCGGCTAGCATCTCAGCGGGTAGTCCGGTGGGTCGGGTAACCTGCTTGCGCCGAGTGCGCCTGACGCGAGCCATCTGTCCTAGCTGTTGTTGTGACATAATATAAACAAAGCAAGGGTGAGCGAAAGCCCACCAACAAATATATAACTGAACGATAATTTAAAACATTTCAAAGCTATCTTTTAAACCATATGCCATGCATTTACGGAAATGATGCCAGTATAACATGAACGATGAAGTTACAAGGTAACTTAAAGTATTTGATTGAAGAAATATCTGCTACATCAAAGTAAGCGAGATATTATTATCGTTAATAAGAAGAGGAACTTGCAAGAAAGGGTTGCAATTCCAGTTATGACTCTTTTCCAACTCTGCCAACAGTAATCATGTTGCAGGAAATAAATGAATTTGGATGATGAACCAATGATGGAGTATTCACCGCGCCCGCTGTTCCAATCTTGATGATCAGTCGAGATCGTACAGCTCAATTTAGATTTACTACCGGTAGAAGGAAGAACTGACGGCTTTACTTGTATACCGCCATGCTAGCTCTCCCCGGCCAACGGTTGGGCCAAGGGGATGGACCGGCGCTACTCGGCCTCTTACACGACTCCTAGTTCAAATAGAATTCATGATTCTGAATATAACGTTCGTCCCCCTTTCCCCAAGTATAATACTTGTTGATAAGACTCCACAAAGTAGTCGTATCTAGTTGGAAAGGAAAATTTACCAATAACTCCCAAGCTATCACTTGGTAACGGATATCAACTTGTTCCAGTAATCTTACCCCTCGAAAGATGAGAAGGTAAACAACGACTTAATAAGTCAACAGCACCCGAGTTGCGGGTGAAGGGAATACTTTATGACCGGGAAGTCGACAAGATAAATAACATTTTTCCAAGTAAGGTTCCCTTATTATTAAGAAGATAGACTCAAAGATGAATGATGTCTGGGAACCTTTCTTGATATAAGATTAATAATAATATGACTTCGAAATATTTTCTGTAATAATTGAAGAAGATAAACCTTATCGAGGTTATTCTAAGTATGGAATAAATATTCAGGGAATATTTATTGAATTAAAATATTTTACAGAATATTTGGGAATATGAAAGAATATCTTTAATCAGAGTATTTCTCAAAATAATCCCTGAAGAGATATCAGGGGAATATTTATTGAATAAATAAATATTTAAATGAATATTCAAAACAATATTCATTAATTAATAAGACCTGAAAAGAATATTTAAGGTAATAATCATAATTAATTAGGAAATTTAAATGAATATTCAAAAGTAATATTCATTGAATGAATAATATCCTAAATGAATATCAAGTAATATTCATTTAGTAATCCAAGCCTTAAGGAATATTCGAGATAATATTCGATAATTAAATCAAGCTTCAGATGAATATTAAAATAATATTCATCAAGTATTTAATATCTTAAATGAATATTCGAAAGTAATATTTATTTAATAAAATAATAATCTAAAAGAATATCCAAATGATATTCATCTAACAGTCTCATCTTTAGAAGAATATTCGAAATAATAGTCGATAATCAATTCGACTCTGAATGAATATTGAGAAGTATTATTCGTTGAATAGTTAAATTCAAATAATTATTTGAAGTAAGGATCGTTAAAATAATTAGTCTCGAACGAATATTCAAATAATATTCGTCGCCCAAATAATAGAAAATATTTACTTAAATATTTTCTCCCGAGGTAATCTCGATATATCAAGAAATATTGACTCCCGGTCTATATTTGATGAATAAAGATGTATACGCCCTTCTATGAGGGTCTTATATTAACCGGCTTATAACTGATGTATAACTATCTAGCTTATAAGCCAACAATAACATTCAGGGAACAAGTATATCAATTCAACTTGAAAGTAGGCATGCATGCAATGGCATATGTATATCAGCAATCATATATATATATTTATTCACTCACAACAACAGCCTAAAAGAAGGGAATTGAAACTTGCCTGGTAGTCGAGTACGGTAAGGGGTAGTGGTAGCGGGTCCCGGTTCAGCCTGGTGATCTATAAATAGCCAAGGCATTTGGGATTAATCACTTAACATATAAAAGTTAAGTTATACTTAAATCGAAACACGTTCTTGAGTTATCTCGTTATACCCCTTTTAGTGGATTACTTATTATCACTGATCCGACCCGACATTCGTTCGTTAACACGACATGTCACTGCACTTATACTTGGGATACACTTAAGTCATATGGGTTCTAAGGTCGACCGTTACGAACCAATATTTTATTCCGAGTTTTATCGCCCGTTTTCTAAGTGTTTCACCAAAGTTATAAAAGAGTCGTCTTTTAGGGGTTCGTTCGCGTTTAACCTTGACTCGAACATTTTTAATAAATCGAAAAATGCTCTTTTTGACATACGGTTTTCTTTCACACCTTCCTTCTTACCCCTAGTATTTATTTACCAAGATTCGCCATGACGTTACATAGCTTACGAGGGTTCAATTTCAGTTACGAACTTTCGTTTACGGATTCGAACTACTTTTAGTAATTTGGTCATAAATCCTAAACCGTAAGTCCGTTTCACGTGATCTTTATATCAAAACGAAGCTTAGAGCATTACCTATCCTATCATGGCAGATAAGGTCTCTGGACAGTAGGGGTTCAACATGGAAAATGGCATACAAAACATGGTATTGTAAAATCGGGCATTATAACGGCTGTAAATCGAATATCTATCGATTTCGAATCTTCCCTTACACATAGCATCCAACCCAAACAACATATACATGACTTATATACATGAACTGAGGCCAAGCAATGCCTTTCCGTTCATCTAAACTATTTTTAACATTTATCAAAACTACATCATATACATGCTTATAATCATGCTAATATCACATCTTATACTAAAACCCATCAAGAGCATGCAAAATCTCAAGGTAAAGCCTAGGGTTTAAAGTTGTTATACCTTCCTTGGAGTATGATCTAGCCTCACTATGCTTGGTATGATCCTTAGAAGTGCTTAAGCTTGCTAAATCAACCAAAGAAATCAAGGAAAAACAAGATTAGTTCATGAAAACACTATTCACCCTCCTCTTAAATCATTTTTTTGAAAATGGAAAAAGAAGAGATTGAAGCTAGGATTTTGAGGAGATCATTTATATGAAATGTAAGTCTCACCATAAAAGTTTCAAGATCAACAAATGGTTGGAAGTTGGTTTTTGAATTTGGAATTTCCAAGAAGGCCGAATGCTTGTTTCTTGGGAGAGGAAGATGAGTTCTTGCTTGGTTGCTTGAAAATAATGCATAAAGTGACTTGTTTTAGATAATATCTCATCCTTGTCACTTTAATAAAGTGGTGATGTATAGAATGATGTATTTGTGAGGACAAGTGTTGAAGATTGGGTGGTTTAAGGCTTAACCAAGTGATTTGATTTTCTAAGTACTAGTTGATCTCTAATGGTTCTAGTTCCTTGATTCTAGTTTGGTTAGTAGATATTTTATACATAGCACATGCATGCATCTAAGTCTCTGCTTGCTCTTTTGTCCGGTTATTGCTCGATTCGATTGATCGTTCGTGAGAATATTTCACGGATTTCTAATTAGGGTTTACCGGGAATCCTCTTTAATATTAATACTTTCATTCTCCATCTTTCATTCTAACTTTCCATTTTATACTCCTTTAATCCATTCGTTAATTACTTAAGGCTATCAGTGCCCAGGGAACTCTCGGAGAAAATAAAAGTGCTCTTTTTCTGAATCCGACAGCTTTTACATACACTTATTTTCCTCCTGGATCACTAATACGAACTCAGAAATCCGTTCCGAATACCGGGTATATCATTATTATAATAATATTCCAAATTCCACCAAAATCACTATTCATCACTTATTTTTATTTAATTCCTATAATTAGGAAAATGAACCTGGTTTACTCTCGAGTGCTTCTTAACCTTTTTACGGAACCGCTGGACTTATAATAGGCATTGATTTGGATGACATAAGAGTAATCTTACTTGAAGTAATATACTTATATTCTTAAGAGATAGATCATTCTTATCTATGCCGTCAACCAAAAGTATTCTGCAAGACATATAAGTAATTGAATTCAAATCCGTTCCATTTATTTAATAGATCTTCGTTACATCGCAGTCATAACCACTATTCATTCTTACATCATTAAATACATAAAAGTTTTAATTCCACCCAAAATCTGGGTTCTTACATTGCCATATCCCTTAGTCACACCTATGTTGTCATCTCCAAAGGTAACATAAGGGCCAGCCTTCATAACCAACTCTGTAAGCAGGGACTTGTTTCCAGTCATATGCCTCGATGCTCCACTGTCTAGCACCCATATGACTTTATTTCTATTCTGCTTAACGCCCTGCAATGACAGATTGGTTAGACATTCTTCGGAACCCAACTTTGATTGGGCCCGGCTTTTCGATAAGATCGAGAATCAACAGATTTAACAACAGGAGATGCACTTTTCTTAACATTACTAGAGCTTTCGACTATCTCCTTTCCTTTCTCAGACTTGACAGATTTGTCAGTCTTAGGAGAAGGTTTGTCACTCCGAACTTTAGGAGGACTGACAGTCTTGGCTCTCACATGCTTTTTCTTGATGTTTGAACTAGCAGCAGTATTCAAACATGACTGGCTAGATGCATTCATTAAATGCACAAAAGTTTGCATGATGTTAAAAGTGCATGGCATACAATTAGGTTGACCACACTGTGCATGATTCTGATGCAGATTATTCATTTTATGTGTGATAGGCATGGCATGTGCAACAGGAACATTCATGTTAGCTTTGCATGCATAAGAAAGATGTTCAGTAGATTTACAGTGATAACATGCTTTCTTTATTCGTTCAGCCTGAACCTCTTTTATGCCTTTTTCTTTCTTTCCTTGTTGTTTAACAGCCTTAGCTCCTAATCCTAGTCTAGATTCATCTCTAGGAAAATTGATTTTAACTTGTTTGTAGGAGTTATAGGTTGTGCTTTTTGGCGATCTTCCATCTCAATCTCATATCTAACTATCAATTCAGTCTCTTCTTCTTCTATTCTAGGAACAAGGTGTTTGTACATAGGTTTGACAGCTGATTTAAGAATGCTAGGTGTTTCCTTTTTAAGGTCACTGGAACTAGGGTCAATAGGTCTCTTTCCTTCTTTCTTAGGAAGGTCAGAATAATCAAGTCCTACACCTACTCCAGTTATCCTCTTAAATGTGTCATTATCTACATACACTTTACTAGCAGCTAGTTTGTAAGCTTCGCATTTAGTTTCTAACTCAGCTAGATTGTTCCTAAGACATGCTTCTACTTATTCCTTAAGGACGAGCTTGTGTTCTAGAGATTTAATAAAGTCTCTTAGGGAAGTATCTACAGTGCAAGCAGCCTCTAGCTCTTCCACTTTTGCCTCAAGCATTCTGCATTTGGCAACAATTGTTTTCTGTTCCTTTTGAGAAGAGTCTAGGCTTTTGCACAACATATAGATCTCTTCACTAAGAGCCCCGTTCTGTTCCTTATAATCATCAATAGACATTTCTACTTTAAGAGTCAGAACTGGTACCTCTGGTTCCTCTGATGTCTCAGCCATGAGGGCAAAGTTTGCTACATGAGTAACATCTTCCTCATCTGAATCATCCCAAGCTCTTCCTTCTGTCACCAATAAAGCTCGTTTTCCATGACTTTCCTTCACCAGTGCTTCATACTTGCTTTTGAGGGCTTCATATGTCTCTTTTGGATAAGTCTGTTTAGCCTTTTTGCAGTCCGAGGCAAAATGTCCAGCTTCACCACAATTATAGCATTTGAACTTCATTTTGAAATCCAATGGAGATTTGTAGCTGGTATTCTTGCCTTTACCTTGGTAGCCTGACGAACTACCACCACCCTTAGCAGTCCGATAGAAAGATGAAGAATTTCTTTGTGGTCGGTTGCTCTTTCTGAATCTCATGTTGCTGAACTTCCTTGCCATGTATGCCACGACACTATCGTCCATGTTGTCCAGCTCTTCTTGGGTGTAGTAGTCATCATCACTGTCAGATGCGCACTCGTCATCATTATCAACTTGATGTGGTGCAAGTGATGATTTAGGCTTTGTTGCAACCATTGCCTTCTTAGACTCTTCCTCATCAGCAACTAATCCTGATGCAGTTTCTTTTCCCTTTGAATCGTTGTCCCATGCTTGATCTTGAAGCGTTTCCATCTCATAGGTCTTTAATATTCCATAATACTCTTCCAGAGAGGTTGTATGCAAATCTCTAGTTTCTCTTATTGCGTAGACCCTATGTTCAATGCTTTTTGGCTGGTTCCTCAGATATCTCGTATTAGTCTCAACCATGGGGAGAGTTACACCTCTTAGATTCAAATCCAATACCAACTGACTGAACCGTAGATAGACATCTGTTATGCCTTTTCCTTTCCTTATTCTAAAAGTGTCATACTCCATCTTGAGTATGAGTGTCTTGTTACTTCTGACCTCTGCAGATCCTTCCATGACAACTTCTATCTTGTCCAAAATCTTCTTCGCTGTAGTCAGACCTTTGACTATGTTAAACATTTCATGATCAAGAGATTCCATCAAGGTTTGTCGTACGGCAGTATCACAAGCTATTTGTTCCTTGTCAGCATCCGAAAACTCCGAGGCCTTTTTAGGCTCAGACCGAGGTGCTATAACCACCCCTGCTTCCGTATGTGCAGGAATAACCACCATTGGGACAAATTTACCCTTGTCAAGGACTTCCAGATATTCAGGGTTAACAGTCTCTAAATATAGTCTCATTCTGAAAACCCATTCTTCATAGTGATCTCGGTTGAACATTGGGATCTTGAATGCATTTTTAGGAGCCATCTCAATTCTGGTCACTAAAAGTTTCTAAGTACCCAAGACTAGGCTATGTAGAATATTTATGTAGAACTTTTGCCTAAGTCGAAATTTCTCTAAGTGGAAATTTTGCTCAAGTCGAAATTCACCAAGTAGAAATTGTCCAAGTCGAAATTCTATGTAGAAAATCTCAAGTAGAAATTCTATGTAGAACTTTTGTCCTTAGAATAAATTTTCTGCAGATTACTTTAATATTGAATAAACAATATTATCTCTTTAACACCTTTTGACTTTGAATGCTTTACTCACCTAACCCACCTAACCCACGTGCTAGGTACTGAGTATGTCTTGTTTCACTTTCGGCCGTGAATAATGCAAATCACAAAGTACAAAAACACCTTTTTATTCTTTTACTATTTATCTGTTTGAAAAGGAGATCAAAAAGTTGTTGGGTTGTCTTCTTTGATAAGAACAGATGATGAACACTCAAGAACACCAAATATGAAAGTACCCAGATTAATTCACAAAAATTAATTAAAATACATCCAAGCTAAATAATCACACCTGGAGTATTTAAATAATTTTTCAGATGAGTTTTCAATACAAACGATTTAAAGCACACTTTTCAAGAAAATGAAAAGTAGATCTAGAAAATGAAAACTCACGATTCTTCTACTCAACACAAGGATCTATGTTTTGTATGTTAAACATATAGCTCTGATACCAATTGTTAGGTCCAAATGTGTTGTAGAGGGGGGTGAATACAACTTTTTGAATATGAGAAGCAATAAACACGATGCAATAAACGAACACACAGATTCAAGGAATATATGTCTTATATATAACTTGAAATGGTTGCTACAACATTCATTACAAAGTATAACAGAAGTTTAGAGAGAAGTGAATGATACTAAGCTCTGTGAATGCACTCTCTCTTTTTTCTCTTGTGTTTTTCTCAAGAATTGCTCACTAACTAAAAACATTACACAAGTACTTCTATTTATACTACATGTAATCTATGTCCTGTAGACTTCAAAGACTAAGATATACGTGGCCCAATGATGTCCACATAAATCTTGCCTTATCTTGAAAGCTTGGAAATCTGCCAATCAGAAGATGCCATGTGTCATGTTGAAGCTGCACTCTAAGTAGAACTTCTACTTGAGAATTTCTACTTAGCCATCTCGAATTTCTAAGTAGAACTTCTACTTAGAAACTTCTACTTGGTCATCTAGAATATTTAGTACTTAGAAAATATTCTGGTCTTCAACTTGAAACTTCAATGCACATCTTGAACTTGTGATATCTTCATGTCTTCTTTGTTCTTCACTAAGCTCTTGAATATGGATCTTTATTACTGACATAAACTTGCTATCAATGTCCTGACACTTGATGCAACGGTCTGGTTCATAAGTGACTAGTCTTGATAGGGTTTTTGCTTCTTGAATAAATTACCATATCCAATTAGTAATGTGGCTTTCCAATATTTTCTTTCCTTCTTGTTCACTTGAAATCAATTGGTCTTATTGATACTGATAGTTATGATCTTGATTCTTGGCTTTTCAAATCACTGAGGCATGAACAACTTTGACTTGAACTTCTCTCAATGATTTCTTCTTCGATTGATCATAGTTAACATGTTGAATTGTATCAATTACCTTGTCTTCATTTAGTGTTGATTTCTTGTGACTTCTTGTTCTTGATTGTCTTCTGGTTAAGTATCTTTTCTTTTAGTTTGAGTTACATTAGTTATAGTGTTACAAGTTTACACACTCTGCCTTTCAAAGAGAGAAAAGAGGGAGAAGGCAGGGGAATTTGCTTAATTCGAAGAGAAGAAAAGAGGTAAGAGATGGGTTTGGGGATTTTGAAGGAGAAGGGGAGTAAAGATAGTAAAACAGGGGGGAAACATCTCAAAAAAAATCAAAGGGGTGTGTTCTGGGTTTTGTGGAGGAAAAGAACAAATGGGTTTTTGAATAAAAGAACAGGAATTGGCTGTGTTTTGTTTGAGAAAAACAGGGTAAGTAAAAAAAACTGCTTCGAATTAAAAAAAAATTAACAAACAGAAAATTTAAAGGCTAAAATTTTATAAAACTAATATTTTTGTATTTTTTTAATTTTTTTTTTTTGAAAATTAACTACTATAAAAGAAAAGAAATTAACTACAAAACGGAAAGAAATTAAAACGATGATTTGGAATTAAATGGCCCACAATAAAATGGAGATTTAAAGGGGCGAAATTAAAATTAGCAACTAAGAACAAGAAATTAAATTTTGTTACTTTCAACCCATAGTGGTTAGATTTCGCTACTTTGTCCACTACTTGGATTTACGAAAATAACGAAACAAGGCAACAATAACGAAAGAGCAAGACAAGAAGTAAAGAAAATAAAAATTGCATTAAAAATTAAAAAGAGTGTTTACAAGATTTGAAACTAAGAAAAGAAATACAAGAAATTAAAACTACCCTAATATCTAAGTTACTCAATACAAGGGGGGTGAGGGGGTATTTATAGGATAGGAATTAGGGTTAATGGGGGAGTTGGGTAAATCCCCACCATACATTTGTGGTGTGTGGTGGTGGAATCCTAGCCATCTATTTGTTTCCTTCCCCCTTAAGCTTTGAAGAGTTGATCTTGGCCATACACTTTTCTAATGTGTTGGGATGATCTCCACCTTCCACTTGTCTTGAAATATTCCTTTTGCTCCAAGCTCCTAATTCTTTTCCTTCTTTCATTTTTGGTCCTTTTTCTTCCTCCTTTTTCCTTTCCTTGCACTTTATTTATTTATTTTGTCATTTCTTTATTCATTTACGATTTACCTGAAATGCAACAAAATAAATTATTAAAACTCGAGTTCAAGCAATAAATAGGTAAATAAAATATGCAAAAATATGCACTTATTAATTACCTTCGAACCAACGAGATAGGATCGAAACTTTTCCATAGAATACACCACTGCTAGCAATTCTTTCTCCGTTGTTGCATAATTAATCTGAGCTTCATCCAAGGTCTTGCTTGTATAGTAAATAGCATGAAGCTTTCCATATTTCCTCTGACCTAAGACTGCACCAATAGCTTGGTCACTAGCATCACACATGATCTCAAATGGTAATTTCCAATCCGGTGGTTGTATGATTGGAGCAGAGACAAGAGATTTCTTTAACGTTTCAAAAGCCTCAGCACAAGCATCATTAAACACAAAAGGTACCTCCTTACCTAAAAGCTCAGTTAGAGGTCGAGCAATCTTCGAAAAATCTTTAATGAAACGGCGATAGAATCCCGCATGACCAAGAAAACTTCTTATCCCCTTGACTGAAGTAGGGGGTGGTAAGCGCTCAATAACCTCGACCTTGGCTCTATCAACTTCTATCCCTCTCTTTGAAACAACATGACCCCAAAACAACTCCCTCTTGTACCATAAAGTGACATTTTTCCCAATTGAGAATTAGATTAACTTCTTGACATCTATGAAGCACCTTCTCCAAGTTCTGTAAGCATGCATCAAAAGAAGTTCCACCAACTGAGAAGTCATCCATAAAAACTTCCATAATGTCTTCAATGAAATCTGAGAAAATTGCCATCATACATCGCTGAAAGGTGGGAGGAGCACAACATAGACCAAACGGCATTCTGCGGTATGCAAATGTACCATAGGGACATGTAAAAGTTGTCTTTTCTTGATCATTCGAATGGATAGGAATCTGGAAAAAACCTGAATATCCATCTAAGAAGCAGAAGTAAGAATGTTTCGCCAACCGTTCAAGCATTTGATCAATAAAATGGAGAGGAAAATGATCTTTTCTTGTGGCTTTATTTAATTTCCGATAATCAATGCACATCCGCCACCCTGTAACAGTTCTAGTAGAGATCGACTCGCCCTTATCATTCTTCACCACGATTATTCCTCCTTTCTTTGGCACTACATGTACCGGACTAACCCACTTGCTGTCAGAGATAGGGTAGATTATACCTGCATCAAGAAGTTTTAAAACCTCCTTTTTGACCACCTCCATCATATTAGGATTGAGTCTCCGTTGAGGCTCAATAGAAGAAGCTTACTCATCTTCCAGAATAATTTTATGCATGCAGAATGATGGATTAATGCCCTTAATTTCATCAATGGAATACCCAATAACATTTTTATATTTTCTCAAGACCGTGAGCAATTGCTCAATTTGAATGTCATCAAGCTCAGAACTAACAATGATAGGATATGTTTCATTAGGGCCCATAAACACGTATTTCAAAGATGCAGGTAGGGGTTTCAGCTCTACCTTAGGAGGCGTGGAACTCTCCTTGACTTCCTCATTATGTAGCACATTAGAATGTTCAAGTTTAATTTTAGGTGTTGCATCCAAGAGCTTCTGGTAACCCTTACATTCTTCATTTTCTTCATCCATGTTACCATCAAGAACAGCTTGAAGTGGATCCTCATATGATAAAGTTTTGGCTTTCATGTCGATCATTTCTTCTAGTGCATCTACCCTGTTTACAGTCTCATCCGTAGAAGGATGTCCCATTGTACTTTGCAGCTTGAATTCCATCTTCTCTTCGCCTACTTCGAAAGAAATTCTTCCATTTTTCATGTCAATGATAGCTCCAACTGTTGCTAAGGAAGGCCTCCCAAGAATGATAGGAATATTTGCATCTTCTTCCATTTCCATGACAACAAAATCACATGGAATATAAAATTTTCCTACCTTAAGGGGTACATCTTCAAGAATTCCAAGTGGAAATTTCACACTTCTATCTACCAGTTGTAGAGAGATACGTGTGGGTTTCAGTTCACCCATCTCGAGTTTTTCACAAATTGATAAAGGCATCAAACTGACACTTGCTCCAAGATCACAAAAAGCTATTTTGATTTCGACATCCCCTAGCTTGACAGGAATATAGTAGCTAACTGGATCCGCTAACTTCTTTGGAAGATCATTTTGCAAAATGGCTCTACACTCTGCCGTTAATGAGATGGTAGAGCTTTCTTCAATTTTTCTCTTCCTTGACAAAATATCTTTAAGGAATTTTGCATAAGAGGGCATCTCAGTAATAGCATCCATGAATGGAATATTGATATGTAACTTCTACAAAATTTCAAGGAATTTACCATACTTCTTCTCTAGCTTAGCTTGTGCCAACCTTTGTGGAAAAGGAATAGGTGGCACGTACGGTTTAGGAGGAAAAACTTCTGATTCTTTCTTTTCTTTTTCCACGACCTCTGGTTCTACCGGTTTCTCAGTTGCAATCTCCTCTTCACTTTCCTTAGCATTCATAACATTTTTGCTCACGTTCAATTCTGGCTGGTTCAATTCTTTAACACTCCTCAAAGTTACAGCATTAATATGACCCCTTAGTGGTTGCTCAGTTTGACCAGGAAGTTGGCCTAAAGGCTTATTAAGTTGGCTCAACTGTTGAGAAATTTGAGTGATCGTGTTTTCCATCAATTTGTTGTGAGCCTTTATCTCATTGATACTTGAATCAAAGTGCTCATTCTTCTTCGATTGAGTAGAGATAAATCCTTCCATAAGACTTTCCAAGTGGGATTTCTGCGGCTGAGCTTGTTGAAAACCAGGAGGCTTAGAGAAATTATTCTGTGAAGATTGAGCTTGACCCTGATTGTTCCTGTAGGAGAAATTTGGATGATCTCTCCAACCTGGATTGTATGTGTTGGAGTAAGGATTATACTGCGGCCTCTGATTCTGATTGTAAAGAGCATTTGCCTGTTCAACTGCCATTCCAGAAGGATTGTATTGACAAGAAAGTTTGGTGTGTCCAACAACACCACATATCTCACATGAAGCAACAGTAGATGGAGTGCTTCTTGCATCCAATTGCTCAATCTTTTTGACCATAGCCTGCATAGTGGTATTCAACATGGTTAGAGCATCAACATCATACTTACCACCCTTCTTAGGATGATTTCGATCACTGTATGGATAATTATCATTAGACGCCATCTCGTCTAACAAAGCTTTCGCATCCTCAGTACTCTTCTTCATAATAGAACCACTAGAAGAAGCATCTACAAAGTTTCGAAACTCTTGTGTCAACCCATTGTAAAATGTTTGGATCAACAACCAGTCAGGAATTCCATTGTGAAGGCATTGTCTTTGAAGTCACTTAAATTTTCTCCAAGCATCATGAAGTGACTCGTCATCATCTTGACGAAAATTAGATATTTCATTCCTAAGCTTTGAAGTCTTCTTCTGACTGAAGAATTTAAGTAGAAACGCCTTTGCAAGACAATCCCAAGTAGTGAATGTGTTTGGTCCTTCATCCTTCAACCAATCTTTTGCTGCATCTCGAAGAGAAAATGGAAATAATCGTAGCTTAACAACTTCATCACTTACATTGGTCATCTTTATCATATTACACTTCTCCAGAAAACTCTCAAGATGATCAACAGGATTTTCAGTGGACAATCCTGCGAAAGAATCATTAGAGATGAATTGGATGAACTGAGGCTTCATTTCAAAATGTGTAGCTGTGATTGTTGGTCTGAAAATGCTTGAGAGTACGCCTGTAGCATCTGGCATACCATGCTCCCTGAGAGCCTTAGCTGGTTGGTCACCCATAACTACCTTGTTCTTGTTTTTCTTTTGCTTGCCTTTTTGCCTTCTTGCTATAGCCTCAATTTCAGGATCAAGAGCAATTAAATTTTCAGTACCTGAACTTCGAGTGTGCATGCAACAAGAGAACTAGACACAATGATCAAATAACAAGGGAATAATAGTTGAAGCAACTCAACTAAACAACTTGGCTAAATCAATTCAAAAATTAACTAATCTAACACTGCTTTGTCCCCGGCAGCGGCGCCAAAAATTTGACAAGGCTGTCGCGTGCCTATCAAATAATAATATCTAACAAATCCTTCTAACTATGTAGTAGGGTATGTAACACCCCTAGATCCGGGGTCAGGGATCTGGTGGTTACGGTCTTACATTCATTCATAATACTTGACTTGAGTCCACAATAAATAAATCACATGCTGTGACCCCACAATAATTACCACTCACACACACACAACAGTTATAGTCCCAGAGATGAAATTGAAATAAGTCTTACATTAAAGGGTTTACGAATAAAAGTTATTACAATCCCAAAAGGATAACATCATAGGTTTAAAAGTTTTGCCGTTAATTACATTAATTATACATATAGTTAAACAGGAAACAAAAGCTGTCTAACTATGCTACCTCAGCAATGGCGGCTAGCATCTCAGCGGGTAGTCCGGTGGGTCGGGTAACCTGCTTGCGCCGAGTGCGCCTGACGCGAGCCATCTGTCCTAGCTGTTGTTGTGACATAATATAAACAAAGCAAGGGTGAGCGAAAGCCCACCAACAAATATATAACTGAACGATAATTTAAAACAGTTCAAAGCTATCTTTTAAACCATATGCCATGCATTTACGGAAATGATGCCAGTATATTATGAACGATGAAGTTACAAGGTAACTGAAAGTATTTGTTTGAAGAAATATCTTCTACATCAAAGTAAGCGAGATATTCTTATTGTTATTAAGAAGAGGAACTTGCAAGAAAAGGTTGCAATTCCAGTTATGACACTTTTCCAACTCTGCCAACAGTAATCATGTTGCAGGAAATAAATAAATTTGGATGATGAACCAATGATGGAGTATTCACCGCGCCCGCTGTTCCAATCTTGATGATCAGTCGAGATCGTACAGCTCAATTTAGATTTACTACCGGTAGAAGGAAGAACTGACGGCTTTACTTGTATACCGCCTTACTAGCTCTCCCCGGCCAACGGTTGGGCCAAAGGGGATGGACCGGCGCTACTCGGCCTCTTACACGACTCCTAGTTCAAATAGAATTCATGATTCTGAATGTAACGTTCGTCCCCCTTTCCCCAAGTATAATGCTTGTTGATAAGACTCCACAAAGTAGTCGTATCTAGTTGGAAAGGAAAATTTACCAATAACTCCCAAGCTATTACTTGGTAACGGATATCAACTTGTTCCAGTAATCTTACCCCTCGAAAGATGAGAAGGTAAGCAACGACTTAATAAGTCAACAGCACCCGAGTTGCGAGTGAAGGGAATACTTTATGACCGGGAAGTCGACAAGATAAATAACATTTTCCAAGTAAGGTTCCCTTATTATTAAGGAGATAGACTCAAAGAAGAATGATGTCTGAGAACCTTTCTTGATATAAGATTAATAATAATATGACTTCGAAATATTTTCTGTAATAATCGAAGAAGATATACCTTATCGAGATTATTCTAAGTATGGAATAAATATTCAGAGAATATTTATTGAGTTAAAATATTTAAAGAATATTTGGGAATATGAAAGAATATCTTTAATCAGAGTATTTCTCAAAATAATCCCTGAAGAAATATCAGGAGAATATTTATTGAATAAATAAATATTTAAATGAATATTCAAAACAATATTCATTAATTAATAAGACCTGAAAAGAATATTTAAGGTAATATTCATAATTAATTAGGAATTTAAATGAGTATTCAAAAGTAATATTCATTTAATGAATAATATCCTAAATGAATATCAAGTAATATTCATTTAGTAATCCAAGCCTTAAGGAATATTCGAGATAATATTCGATAATTAAATCAAGCTTCAGATGAATATTAAAATAATATTCATCAAGTATTTAATATCTTAAATGAATATTCAAAAGTAATATTTATTTAATAAAATAATATTCTAAAAGAATATCCAATTAATATTCATTTAATAGTCTCATTTTTAGAAGAATATTCGAAATAATAGTCGATAATCAATTCGACTCTGAATGAATATTGAGAAATATTATTCGTTGAATAGTTACGTTCAAATAATTATTTGAAGTAAGGATCATTAAATAAATAATCTCGACCGAATATTCAAATAGTATTCGTCGCCTGAATAATAGAAAATATTTACTTAAATATTTTCTTCCGAGGTAATCTCGATATATCAAGGAATATTGACTCCCGGTCTATATTTGATTAATAAGATGTATACGCCCTTCTATGAGGGTCTTACAATAACCGGCTTATAACTGATATACAACTATCTAGCTTATAAGCCAACAATAACCTTCAGGGAACAAGTATATCAATTCAACTTGAAAGTAGGCATGCATGCAATGGCATATGTATATCAGCAATCATATATATATATTTATTCAATCACAACAACAGCATAAAAGAAGGGAATTGAAACTTGCCTGGTAGTCGAGTACGGTAAGGGGTAGTGGTAGCGGGTCCCGGCTCAGCTTGGTGATCTATAAATAGCCAAGGCATTCGGGATTAATCACTTAACATATTAAAAGTTAAGTTATACTTAAATTGAAACACGTTCTCGAGTTATCTCGTTATACCCCTTTTTGTGGATTACTTATTATCACTGATCCGACCCGACATTTGTTCGTTAATACGACATGTCACTGCACTTATACTTGGGACATACTTAAGTCATATGAGTTCTATGGTTGATCGTTACGAACCAATATTATACTCCGAGTTTTATCGCCCGTTTTCTAAGTGTTTTACCAAAGTTATAAAAGAGTCGTCTTTTAGGGGTTCGTTCGCGTTTAACCTTGACTCGAACATTTTTAATAAATCGAAAATGCTCTTTTTGACATACGGTTTTCTTTCACACCTTCCTTCTTACCCCTAGTATTTATTTACCAAGATTCGCCATGACGTTACATAGCTTACGAGGGTTCAATTTCAGTTACGAACTTTCGTTTACGGATTCGAAATACTTTTAGTAATTTGGTCATAAATCCTAAACCGTAAGTCCGTTTCACATGATCTTTATATCAAAACGAAGCTTAGAACATTACCTATCCTATCATGGCAGATAAGGTCTCTGGAAAGTAGAGGTTCGACATGGAAAATGTCATACAAAACATGGTATTGTAAAATCGGGCATTATAACGGCTGTAAATCGAATATCTATCAATTTCGAATCTTCCCATAAACATAGCATCCAACCCAAACAACATATACATGACTTATATACATGAACTGAGGCCAAGAAATGCCTTTCCGTTCATCTAGCTATTTACATCATTAATCCAAAAATCCATACATAATCATGCTTATAATCTTAGCATAACCATAACTAAGTTATAACTATCATAAACATGCTTAAATCTCAAACAAGGGTTAGGGTTTCAAGAGCTTTATACCTTCCTTAGATAGTGATATAGCCTTACTAAGCCTTGTATGGTCCTTAGGAGTGATTAAGCTTGCTATATCAACCATGAAAAACCAAGAAAACAAAGTTAGTATATGATGAACACTATTCACCCTCCTCTTGTTTGATTTTTTTGAAAATGGAAATGGGTGAGTTTGAAGCTAAGATTTTGAGGAGATAAGTTTTATGAAATGTAAGACTCACCTTAATTATTTCAAGAACAAACAATGGTGGGAAGGTGGAGTTTGGATTTTGAATTAATGCTATGGCCGAATGGTTTCTTTGCAAGGGGGGGGAGAGAGTTGCTTGGTTCTTTTGATTTTTGTGTTTTAATCTCCTTCACTCTCATCCACTTACAACATAATATCTTGTAAAAGTCACTTTAATAAAGTGATGAGGTGTTGGATGATCAAATGGCAAGACATGTATTGGTTTTATGGCAGTTAAAGCTTAACTAGGTAGTTACTTGCTAAGTACTTAGTTCTTCCTCTAAGGTGCTAGTTCCTTGCTTCTAGTTTAGTTACTAGATATTTATACTAGTAGCTTGCACAAGACTCTTGCTTCCTCTGCTTGTTTCTGTGTCCGGTTATTACCCGTTTCGATTGATCGTTCGTGAGAATATTTCCCGGATTTCTAATTATGGTTTACCGGGAATCCTCTTTAATATTAATACTTTCATTCTCCATCTTTCATTCTAACTTTCCATTTTATATTCCTTTAATCCATTCGTTAAATACTTAAGGCTATCAGTGTCCAGGGTACTCTCGGAGAAAATAAAAGTGCGGTTTTTCAAAATCCGACAGCTTTTACATACACTTATTTTCCCCCTGGATCACTAATACGAACTCGGAAATCCGTTCCGAATACTTCTATATAGTGTCGTCTCATATTATTATGTACTCCCACCAAAACACTATTCATTCTGTATTCTTTACTTGTTCTCTTAGGGTTGTATAATTGTCCGTATTCTCTTTCGATCGTTCCTTAACCTTTTTATGGAACTACTGGATTAATCGTTATCGATCTGGATGACATGAGAGTATTCTCTTGCTTGAAGTTGCCATATCTTATTCCCTTAGAAGATAGATTATTCTTACCTATGTTGTCACCCTTTAGCATTCTTCAATACATAAACATAATAAAGTCGAATTCCATTCATTCTTTCCCAAATATCAATTATTACATTGTAGCCATATCCACTATTCATTCTTACATCATTAAATACATAAAAGTTTTAATTCCACCCAAAATCTGGGTTCTTACAGTCTCCCCTCCTTAAAAGGATTCCATCCCGGAATTAGTTTGAAAACAAGTGGGGGTACTTCTCTTGCATTGCGCTTTCAAGTTCCCAGGTGGATTCTTCTACATTGTGGTTCTGCCACAAAACTCTGACTAGCTGAATGACCTTGTTTCGGAGCACTTGTTCTTTCCGGTCTATGATTTCCACAGGTTGCTCCACGTAGGTCAGGTCTGGTTGCATGTCCACTTGCTCATACTCGACAATATGCTTAGCATCCGGATTATACTTTCTCAGCATCGAAACATGGAACACATTGTGCACCTGCTGTAGATTCGGGGGCAATGCGAGCTCATAAGCTAGTTCCCCAATCCGCCTCAGGATCTCAAATGGTCCAATGTATCTGGGACTCAGCTTTCCTTTCTTCCCAAATCTCATTAAACCTTTCCAAGGTGACACTTTCAAGAACACTAGGTCCCCTACTTCGTATTCCTTGCCTTTCTGAGCTAAGTCGGCATATTTCTTTTGTCAATCCTGGGCTGCTACCAACCGTCCTCTGATTAGATCTACTGCATCTTTAGTTCGTTGGACCACTTCGGGCCCGAGCATCTTTCACTCTCCAACTTCATCCCAATACAAGGGAGATAGACATTTTCTTCCATAAAGGGCCTCATAAGGTGGCATCCCAATGCTTGAATGATAACTGTTATTATAGGAGAACTCAACCAATGGCAAGTGATCATCCCAACTTCCCTTGAAGTCTATCGCGCAGACTCTCAACATATCCTCTAGCGTTTGGATGGTCCTTTCACTTTGCCCATCTGTCTGGGGGTGGTAGGCTGTGCTCATGTTCAGCCGGGTCCCTACACATTCTTGAAAGCTTCTCCAAAACCTGGAGTTAAATCTAGGATCTCGATCGGATACTATTGCGACTGGGACTCCATGTCGCGCCACTATCTCTTTTAAGTAGATGTCCACTAGTCTGTCGACCGTGTACCTTTCGTTGATCGGGAGAAAGTGAGCCGATTTCGTCAGTCGATCTACAATTACCCATATGGCGTCATGATTAGCCTTGGTCCTTGGTAAACCTACTACGAAATCCATGGCTATATGTTCCCATTTCCATTCTGGAATCTCTAAGGGATGTAGAAGTCCGCTGGGTTTCTGGTGCTCTGCCTTCACTCGTTTGCAGGTCAAGTATCTGCTTACCCACTCTGCTACGTCCTTTTTCATATTGGGCCACCAGTAATACTCCTTCAAATCCCTATACATTTTGGTGCTACCGGGGTGCACTGAGTATCTTGAGTTGTGTGCCTCATTTAAAATCTCATTCTTGAGTTCCTGAACGTTTGGGATCCATATCCTGTATGTGTACCTCATGATCCCTTCCTTGTCTCTTTCGCACTTAATTTCCTCCCCGGTCATTAGCTCTTCTGTGGAGTTCTTTTCTTCCTCCATCATCCGTTCCTGGCACAGTCTAATCTTTTCTAGCAATGGAGGTTGGATTCTAATTTCCATCAACTTTTCTTGGCCCTCTCCAGGTAACTTAACCTCGATTTCCAACTTCTCAAAATCCTTCACTAGCTCTTTCTCTGAAGTTATCATCTTGAGCTTCTCTTTCCGACTAAGGGCGTCAGCCACCATATTGGCTTTGCCCGGGTGATAGCGAATTTCACAGTCGTAATCCTTGATTAACTCTAACCATCTCCTCTGGCGCATGTTAAGCTCTTTCTGAGTGAAAATGTATTTGAGGCTCTTATGGTCTGTGTAAATCTCGCATTTTTCCCCATACAGGTAGTGTCTCCAAATCTTTAAAGCGAAGACTATGGCTGCTAGTTCTAGATCATGCGTGGGATATCTGACTTCATAATCCTTCAATTGCCTAGACGCATACGCTATTACCTTGCCGTGCTGCATAAGCACGCATCCCAGTCCTTTATGCGAAGCATCACTGTAAATCACGAAATCTCCTTTTCCATCAGGTAATGTCAGCACTGGGGCTGTCACCAGCCTCTTCTTTAACTCTTGGAAACTCTTCTCGCATTTCTCAGTCCATTCAAATTTCTCGGTTTTACGGGTAAGTCGATTTAATGGAGCTGCGATTTTTGCAAAGTCTTGGACAAATCTCCTGTAATATCCGGCCAGTCCAATGAAACTCCTCACCTCGGTTGGAGTAGTTGGCCGTTCCCAGTTTGAAACTGCTTCTATCTTGGAGGGGTCAACCAACACTCCTTCTCTATTGATCACGTGCCCTAAGAATTGTACCTCATTTTTCCAAAACTCACACTTGGAGAACTTGGCATATAACTGCTCTTTCCTGAGTATTTCTAAGGTTATCCTTAAATGTTCAGCGTGTTCTGCCTCTGTCTTTGAGTAGATGAGAATATCATCAATGAAAACTATCACAAATTGGTCCAAATATTCCTTGAACACTCTATTCATTAGGTCCATGAAGGCTGCTGGGGCGTTGGTCAATCCAAATGACATAACTAAGAACTCATAATGTCCGTATCTGGTGCGGAATGCAGTCTTCGGGATATCTTCAGGTTTGATCTTCAGTTGGTGATATCCTATTCTCAAATCAATCTTAGAGAAGTATTCAGCTCCTCTTAGCTGGTCAAACAAATCGTCTATCCTGGGCAATGGATACTTATTCTTTATGGTTAGCTTGTTCAATTCTCTGTAGTCGATGCATAACCTCATACTTCCATCCTTTTTCTTAACAAACAACACTGGTGCGCCCCAAGGCGACACACTGGGCCTTATCATGCCCTTATCCAACAATTCCTGTAATTGTTTAGCTAGCTCCTTCATTTCTACTGGGGCTAGTCGGTACGGGGCCTTCGAAACCGGCGCCGTCCCCGGGGCTAATTCGATGGCAAACTCAATTACCCTCACTACGCCAAAACTGTTAAAAGACATCACCCCTTTAACATCAGTTGCGTTTTTTACCGATGTTAAAGGTGTGTTTTACATCGGTTTTACTATAACTGATGTTAAAGTAGGTTTTAGACATCAGTTGCACTTTAAACCGATGTCTTAACTACTTTTTAAAAAAATAAAAAAACACGCGAACATTTCATTTCCCTCTAATATGTAAAATTTCAGCCCGCTTTCCCCCTTAGACATTTCAGACATTCCCCCCTTCAGACATTTCATTTCCCCGCTCACTGAAACCACACTATACTCCCGCTCCTCACTGAAACCGG
Source organism: Saposhnikovia divaricata (assembly GCA_036435485.1). Classification (NCBI taxonomy): domain Eukaryota; kingdom Viridiplantae; phylum Streptophyta; class Magnoliopsida; order Apiales; family Apiaceae; genus Saposhnikovia; species Saposhnikovia divaricata. The sequence continues at coordinate 69,402,329 of CM071598.1, forward strand.
CCACATTACTCCCATACACTCAAAATCTCAGTTCAATCTCACTCACAAACCCCCAAATGTGAAGAACCCTAGATTATAAACCCTAGATTACAAACCCCCAAATTAAACCCTAGATTTCAAAACCCCTCTTTCGAATCCCAATTATGTCGAACCCTACCTTTCGATTTCTGTTAATTGGTGCTCTTGGAGGCTATTAATTAGGTCGAATCTTAATTAGTAAGTAAGTATTTTCGATTTCGATTAGCAAGTATTTTTCGATTTCGATTTTTGTTTGAAAAATGTTTTTAATTTAAGTTTTTTTAGCAGATTGATTGATTCTTAAGCTTGGGTCATCTCGAAAGTAAGTGATTTTTCATATCTACTGTTATAGATGTATGCATGTCTATTTTTCTTGGAATTTTTGTATAGTAATTGATGTTTGCGCTGCTTCTTGTTGTGTAGGTCTCTATTGTTGTCTATAGGTCTGTATTTGGGTCATCTCTGTTTGTTTGGCTGCTGCTTCTTATTATCCAAAGTAAGTATCTAATTCTATTACTTTGCATGTGAATCTTTCTGAACTTATTAACATGTTTTGTTGTTTGATAACTTATTTGTGAACTTCATTTGCTTAGTTTGGTTGTTTTAGTGTTTTTGAATATATATTAGTAGTGTACCTGCTTATACTTGAATATATATAGGTAGTTTTTTTGTGTTCTGGATATCCACATATATATTAAACATTGCTTTCCGACTTCAATTAGTGGTTGCGGTGTGTCTAGCTAGTCTTTGTAATTTGTGTATTTGTTTTATAAATGATAATTGTGAATGTTTGGGATTTTGCATATTTGTTTGATAACTGATAATTAAATGCAATTTATATGGAGTTTATTTTAAGTGACATTGTTTTATTAATCTCCTTTTCTGGTTCTGCTTTTGAACACATATATAAAGAGGTGCTCTGTTTGTACCTCTGTTTTTCAAGCTTAATTTAACTCATTCCGTGGATGTTCACTTAGGCTTTAGGGTTTTCTGAAAGACACGGTTCCTAATTAAAAGGAACATAATTACATAATTTATATAAGATCTATAAGTAGTGAATAATATCAATTAAATAAATATAAATACAATAAAAGTTTCTTTGTCAAAATATGCAATGAACTATAGTTATACAACAGTTGTAATATCAAAGTATACAAAATAAGCCTTAATTAGAATAATTTAACGTACTATTTCAATTTAATTGGATATATTTATTACTAAGTTGTCTAGTTATATAAATTCATGTAGAACATAATATGCGACAGAAATGAACATAATGTGAGAGATATTTAGGGAACTCGGGTGTGTACCTATAAATTTTTCTGCCATTTGACATCGGAAATTGTAGGTAGGCTATAGCTGTTGCAAAATATGGATAAGTCGTGGATTTCAGCGAAAAGAGACACATTAGAATATGAAGTTGGTGTTGAGAAGTTCTTGATGTATGCCGAACAAAATTGCAAAGATCCTAAGAAAATACCTTGTCCTTGTGCACGATGCGTTAATTTCAAGAAATTTTCAGTAAAAATAATTAGAGGACATTTGTATGAAAAAGGTTTTAGTTTGGGGTACACCAATTGGATTTGGCATGGGGAGAAGACTAGTAGAGGGGATAGTAAATTAGCGACTTCCTTATCTGCTGCTTCCGTTTCTTCTGCTTCCGCCTCTTCTTCAGAAGAGCGTATTCCTGATGCTGAATCGAAAATGCCGAATGTTTGTGAAGCAGCCTTTGACGATTTAGACAAAGAAACATTTGACTTCAAGAGGTTCGTGGAGGATGCTGAACAACCACTGTATGAGGGTAGTGATTCCAGTAAACTAGATTCAATGCTAAAACTGCATAACTGGAAAGCGAGATTTGGTATTAGCGATAATGCTTTTACCGAATTACTTAGTTCAGTTGGGTCATTACTTCCTAAAGATAATGTCTTGCCGGTTACTTCTTACGAAGCAAAGAAAACCTTATCTAACTTGGGCCTCGAATATACCAAAATCCATGCTTGCCCCAACGAATGCATTCTGTATTGGGGTGTAAATGTCGATGCTACCGAGTGCCCCAAGTGTCGTGTATCTCGATGGAAGAAAGTAAAGGATGGTACACCGAGGATTAACATTCCGGCCAAAGTTATGTGGTATTTCCCAATCATTCCCAGATTTAAACGACTGTTTAAATCTGCCTCTACCGCGAAACTGATGACTTGGCATGCTGAGCAAAGAGTTGAAGATGGACTAATGCGCCATCCTGCCGACTCCCCTTCATGGCGAAATGTTGATTACCTTTGGCCAGACTTTGCTAGTGAGCCAAGAAACATACGCTTAGCTTTGGCGGCGGATGGTATAAACCCGCATAACAATGGCCTAAACAATAGGTATTCTTGCTGACCAGTAGTACTAACTACCTGTAATCTTCCTCCGTGGTTATGCATGAAGAGGAAGTTTATGATGTTAACAATTTTAGTCTCTGGTCCACATGAACCGGGTAATAACATTGACGTGTTCTTACAACCGTTGATTGAAGATTTGAAAAAACTTTGGCAAGAAGGTGAACCAAATGTTTACGATGCCTACACTAAGTCTTTTTTTACTCTAAGGGCAATATTGATGTGGACCATAAACGACTTTCCAGCATACGGGAATCTATCAGGTTGTGTAAATCAAGGTTATATGGCTTGTCCTTTATGTGGTGAGGATACTGTGGCTAAATATTTACCTCATAGCAGAAAAATGTGCTTTCAAGGTCATCGTCGTTATTTACCTCGACATCATCCTTATAGAAAGAAAAAGGCAGCTTTTAATGGTGAACAAGAGTTCGGAGAGAAACAAGAACCCCTTTCTGGAGAAGAGGTGTTAAGGCGGCAGGAGCGCATTGATTTTTCTTTTGGAAATGAAGCAAAGAAGTCAAAGAAAGTGGACTGTCCTTGGAAGAAAAAGTCAATATTTTTTGAGTTAGAATATTGGAAATATCATCATGTTCGTCATTGTCTCGATGTGATGCATGTTGAGAAAAACGTGTGCGATAATCTGATCGGGACTTTACTAAATATAAAATATAAGTCCAAAGATAGTGAGGCTTCCCGTAATGATATGATTGCAATGGGTGTTAGGACAGATTTGGCTCCACAAAAAGTAGGAAAAAGAACTTACTTGCCCCCTGCAGCTTACACTCTTTCAAAGGCAGAAAAAAGAAAAATGCTGTCATCACTCGCGTCGATGAAGCTTCCATATGGAAATTCATCGAACATAAAAAATTGTGTATCTTTGCCAGATTTGAAGTTGTTTGGGCTCAAGTCCCATGACTGTCACATACTTCTTCAACAGCTACTTCCAGTTTCAATTCGATCTATTCTTCCAAGACATGTGAGGGTTAGCATAATCAGATTGTGTTTCTTTTTCAACTCTTTGTGCAACAAAGTCGTCGATGTATCAAAATTGGATAAAATGCAAGCAGATGTGGTGTTGACCTTGTGTGAGCTGGAAAAGATATTTCCTCCATCTTTGGATATGTTTGCGTTTGCTGATCCTGGAGCCACATTCAAATTGAATGATGATTTTCAAGCTTACATTGTTAATAGGCTGATGGCTGCACCTTCGCGGATATTATTCGTGCCTCATAATGAATAGTAAGCCTATCTAGTGTTTATAATTAATAGTATTTAGCCAGAAAAAAAATAGTCTACTGTTAGTTTATAATTAACAACTGATTATTTTTATCATAAAACAGCTATCATTGGATTTTGGTATTGATTTGGGAATCAGAAATTTTCATTCTCAATCCATTGCATTCCAACAAGTTTGATGTGCTAGAAGCAGCGTTAGTACGGTAATACTTTTTTACCCTCTGATTTTTTACCCTTTGATATATCAGTGGATTTCTCTGGTTTAATGCTATTTCTTAATTAATACTCTTCTACAGAGTTGTCCGATCTTACAATGCTCAAACCGGACGTGTAAACAAAAATCCTAAAGTTAAAAATCTGCTGGTCAGTATTCTGCTCAATTTAACTTAGGTTATTTATAGTTTATTTCAATATATTTGGTTACACAGATCGATACTTTGGTTATTATTGGATTAGGGATCTCCTAAACAACCCGGTGGGACTGAATGTGGGTATGTAGTCATGCGCTACATGAAGGACATAATTGAAGACAAGGAAATGGAATTTATGACCAAGGTGTGTGGTTTAATTTCTGTGATTTAACAGAATATATTTAAGTATCTTGGTTTTGGGCGCATGCACAATTTTTAAAATGTTCTACTGACCTGTGTAATATTCATAGTGGGCTGCGAAGAATCGGAAGAGTATTTATACAGAGGAGGATCTTGACGTCGTTCGTTGTGAGGCACTTGATTATATCCAGGGATTCGTGTAATTATCAAGCCTTAGTCTGCTGCTTCTGCTGCTAGTATTTTGTTAAGTTTTCTAGCTAGCTAGTACTGTTATTTTAGTTAAGCAACTGTTTTATGTACTTGATGGTGGATGGTGTAATATTTGGATTGTTTTGGTTGGTGTACGTAGTAGATGATGTTAATGAATTATGTGAATGTTTTGTATTCCTTTTGGGTAATGTCAAATTGCTAACTTTGGTGAATGTTTCGTATACGGAATTACAATGTTGTTGTCGTTCTAATTATGAACGTGCATGCGGATTTTGATATTTTTGTGGTAATTTTTGGGCACATAATTATACAATTATAACATCACATTCTTATTGAAAAACGATGTAAAAACCCAGAACTGACATCAGTTGAGCCTATACCACATCACCTAAAAACTGATGTTTAATATTGAAATATCATGGATTTATTTTACATCGGTTAAAAAACGATGTGGTATATACTTTACAACATCGGTTTCCTATTAAACACGGATGTAGTATACACTTTACAACATCGGTTTCTTAACTAAAACCGATGTAGTACATGAGTTTAGACATCGGTTCTGATTTAAGAACCGATGTTGTTGACAACTATTAACATCGGTTGGAAACTGATGTAATAAGTAATTTTTAACATCGGCCCTGAACCGATGTAAAACACATAGACTTTTAACCTCACATAGCTAGACATCGGTTTTGGAAATTTTTAACATCGGTCCAGAACCGATGTCTATTGACTTATTTGGCGTAGTGCCTATCAGGTGGTAGTCCGGGAAGATCTTGTGGGAACACGTCCTCGAACTCATTAACTACCAGAATGTCTTGCAATCTCGGCACTTCCTTCTGAGTATCTATAACGTAGGCTAAATAAGCCTCGTTCCCTTTTCGTAACAATCTCTTGGTTTGCGCCATGGTCAGAATTTTCTGGGTCTGTCGCATCCCCTTAAACACTATTTCTTTCTTCCCTGGGGTTTTCAACTTAACCTTTTTCCCTTTACAATCTATCCGCGCATCATTGCGAGACAACCAATCCATACCCAAAATGACATCGAATTCCCCTAGCTTAAAAGGAATTAAATCGACATAGAAGGATCGTCCTCCTATTTCTAGCTTACAATCGGGGTGAATTTGATTAACCGGTATGATTTCCTGATTAGCTATTTCTACTTGTAAGGAATCTCTTAGTTGCTGGGTTTTAAGTTTCAACTTATGCGCAAAATCTCTAGATATAAAAGACTTAGTTGCTCCTGAATCAAATAAGACATTTGCACTGACTGAATTGAGAGAAAAAGTACCTGCTATCACATCTGTGTCCCTCGCGGCATCTTGTACTGACATATTGAAAGTCCTAGCAGTTGGTGGCCTATTTGAGGCAACCTTGCTTGCTCCTGATGCTGCTAGTTTGCTCTTTGGGCAATCCTTCCTCATGTGCCCTCGCTGTCCACACTGGAAACAGGTTGTGCTGTTAGGGATGACCGTGGTGCAAGCGGTAGCATAATGCCCAGCTCGCCCACACTTATAACAGTTTATCTGATTCAGGTTGCACACCCCGGAGTGCCTCTTCCCACAAGTAGCACACAATGGTAATGGAGGTCGAGAAGGGTTGGAACGGGACATTCCTGATTGATGGCCGCCCTGGCTCACACTTACACTCGCAGATGGTTTAAACCCTACATTCCTCCCTGGTAGGGAAACCGCTCCTCGATTGAACTTGGTTGGGGATTTTCCTCCAGCGGATCTTCCGCCCATACTAACATGCTTTCTCTTTATCCCCCCTTTCTCTCTCTCTCTCTCTGCATCTGATCACTACCAGCCTCCACAATGGTTGCCTTCTGCACCAAGGTGGCATAATCTGTAATCTCTAAAACAGCCACCCTATTCTGGATCCACTGCTTCAGCCTTTGTTGAAACCTGTTAGCTTTCTTCTCTTCTGTGTCTACAAACTCTGGCACAAATCTCGATAGCTCAGTAAATTTGGCCTCATAGTCCGCCACTGACATATTGTTCTGTTTCAGTTCCAAAAACTTAAGTTCCATCTGGGTCTTCATGAACTTCGGGAAGTACTTCTCCTGGAATAATTGTTTGAACCTTTCCCAGGCTATGACAGCATCAGTCTCCATGTTTTTCTTGGCTTCCCACCAATAATTGGCCTCTCCCTTTAGTAGGTAAGTAGCAAAAACAGTCTTCTGAGCCTCATTGATACTCAGAATCTCAAAAGACTTTTCCATTTCTTTGATCCAGGCCCTCGCCTCAACGGGATCAGCCGATCCGTGGAACTCTGGGGGCTTAAGGGACTTAAAAGCCCTAAAGGAATTTGCCACTGAAGTGTTGTTGCTTGGTGGTGGTTGGGGGTATTGGTTCAAATTCTGCCTAAGTAAATCCATAAACTGGCCCATGGGGTTTCCGCCCTGGTTCTCCCCTTCCTGTTCTACTTCAGTTTCTCCACCCTCTATTTCCCTTTCAAATTCTTCAGAGTACAGGGGTTCATCCTCTGCTCCATACTGGGAATCTTCTTGCTCATTATAGTCCTGATCTTGTTCCTCACTACTTTCACGGTTTTCCTCGTGTTGGTTGTGACTCTCTTGGTCAGTAGATTCGCGGGGGTTAGCCCTAGTGCCCATTCGTCTTGGAGGCATTTTACTGAAAATTTGGAAAATTATACATTAGGTTCACTTATCTATTTTAAAGGATTTTTCCTTGCACAATTCTTTACATGATTGGGTTTAAAATCCCACAGTTTTATATCTCATGGCAACTTAATCGAAAAGTAATACATATGCTAATAAACTCGTGATCACATCCCAACAAAATTGTAATGACTGAAATGGAAAAAAATATATACCAGGTACCGAAAAGGTACAACATCCGAGTTACAACGATAGTTTAAAGTACAGCCATCCTAACAACAACAACAAGTCAAAAGTGAAATATGCTGTCTATCTGTCTAGTCTGCAAAAAGGGAAAACAAGTACAAGAAAACCATCCCTACAAAAGCCGGCACTACTATGTCCGTACATGACTAGACAACTAGACCACTGCATCACTACATCTGAAATCAGCCGCCACGACGAAACATCCTCCGAACCCTCCCCATGGCGCTGCGGAAAACCTCCTCAGCCTCTGCTCTGTCTACCCTACCATGCCCATCAGTAGGCAACTGTCGCACCCTCACCCGAGCCCTCAGCTCGATGCGGGTCACAGCCCTATACCCAACTCTGTCACTGATAGTCCTCCTGCCCTGCAACCTCATCCGGGCGGCTCTCTCTGCTGCTAACTCACTCCTAGACTCTGCCAACCTGGCATCTGCCACAGACAACTCTCTATAAAGCCCGTTCACAATCAAGTTGTGAACACATACTGGGACTCCTCCTATCGGGGCATGAGGTGGGGTGGATGGCTCAGCTGGAGCGGCAGTCTCTGTCTGCTGGGGCTCTGGGGTAAGCTCCTCAAACTCGTCGGGGTACGGGCTCACAGGTAGTGGTGGTGGGGTAGGGGCTCTCTCAATAGGGAGGAGTGGCACAAAAAGTCCAGAACTCCCTACAGCACCAACTACTGGCTCATCTATATCTCCCTCAACACCCTCATCTACCGGCACCACCTGATCCTTGGTCATGTCAGTGTCATCTCCCAAAGTCCTGATCTCAGTCACAACCCAATAATCATCATCCTCAACCACTAATTCAGCATCCTGTCCTGTCTGGATCCCCTCCGGGTCCTCCTCCCCCTCAGTCTCAACAACATCTGTGTCAGCATCATCCTGGACCTCCTCAGGGTCCTCCTCATCAGACTCGATCACATCAGTATCAGCCTCAACCTGGACCTCCTCAGCGTCCTCCTCCTCAGGCTCAGTATCCTCCTCAGGCAAGTGCTCATAGTATGGGTCCCTAGTCCGGAACATGTCCTCATCATGCTGTCTCCAAGCTGCCTCCTGGGCCGACAAGTCGCTCGCCTACACAAGACGAACTATGTTACTATCATGATACTTAAAAAGTTCCCGTAAGGGTTTTAGGTGAACCTGGCAAGGGTTCTTATTATATTATTGAATTTATTATTATATAACGTCGTATCATCTCTTGGGATATATAATTCTCGCTCTGATACCATCTCTGTAACACCCCCAGATCCGGGGTCAGGGATCTGGTGGTTACGGTCTTACATCCATTCATAATACTTGACTTGAGTCCAAAATAAATAAATCACATGCTGTGACCCCACAATAATTACCACTCACACACACACAACAGTTATTGTCCCAGAGATGAAATTGAAATAAGTCTTACATTAAAGGGTTTACGAATAAAAGTTATTACAATCCCAAAAGGATAACATCATAGGTTTAAAAGTTTTGCCGTTAATTACATTAATTATACATATAGTTAAACAGGAAACAAAAGCTGTCTAACTATGCTACCTCAGCAATGGCGGCTAGCATCTCAACGGGTAGTCCGGTGGGTCGGGTAACCTGCTTGCGCCGAGTGCGCCTGACGCGAGCCATCTGTCCTAGCTGTTGTTGTGACATAATATAAACAAAGCAAGGGTGAGCGAAAGCCCACCAACAAATATATAACTGAACGATAATTTAAAACAGTTCAAAGCTATCTTTTAAACCATATGCCATGCATTTACGGAAATGATGCCAGTATATTATGAACGATGAAGTTACAAGGTAACTGAAAGTATTTGTTTGAAGAAATATCTTCTACATCAAAGTAAGCGAGATATTCTTATTGTTATTAAGAAGAGGAACTTGCAAGAAAAGGTTGCAATTCCAGTTATGACACTTTTCCAACTCTGCCAACAGTAATCATGTTGCAGGAAATAAATAAATTTGGATGATGAACCAATGATGGAGTATTCACCGCGCCCGCTGTTCCAATCTTGATGATCAGTCGAGATCGTACAGCTCAATTTAGATTTACTACCGGTAGAAGGAAGAACTGACGGCTTTACTTGTATACCGCCTTACTAGCTCTCCCCGGCCAACGGTTGGGCCAAAGGGGATGGACCGGCGCTACTCGGCCTCTTACACGACTCCTAGTGCAAATAGAATTCATGATTCTGAATGTAACGTTCGTCCCCCTTTCCCCAAGTATAATGCTTGTTGATAAGACTCCACAAAGTAGTCGTATCTAGTTGGAAAGGAAAATTTACCAATAACTCCCAAGCTATTACTTGGTAACGGATATCAACTTGTTCCAGTAATCTTACCCCTCGAAAGATGAGAAGGTAAGCAACGACTTAATAAGTCAACAGCACCCGAGTTGCGAGTGAAGGGAATACTTTATGACCGGGAAGTCGACAAGATAAATAACATTTTCCAAGTAAGGTTCCCTTATTATTAAGGAGATAGACTCAAAGAAGAATGATGTCTGAGAACCTTTCTTGATATAAGATTAATAATAATATGACTTCGAAATATTTTCTGTAATAATCGAAGAAGATATACCTTATCGAGATTATTCTAAGTATGGAATAAATATTCAGAGAATATTTATTGAGTTAAAATATTTAAAGAATATTTGGGAATATGAAAGAATATCTTTAATCAGAGTATTTCTCAAAATAATCCCTGAAGAAATATCAGGAGAATATTTATTGAATAAATAAATATTTAAATGAATATTCAAAACAATATTCATTAATTAATAAGACCTGAAAAGAATATTTAAGGTAATATTCATAATTAATTAGGAATTTAAATGAGTATTCAAAAGTAATATTCATTTAATGAATAATATCCTAAATGAATATCAAGTAATATTCATTTAGTAATCCAAGCCTTAAGGAATATTCGAGATAATATTCGATAATTAAATCAAGCTTCAGATGAATATTAAAATAATATTCATCAAGTATTTAATATCTTAAATGAATATTCAAAAGTAATATTTATTTAATAAAATAATATTCTAAAAGAATATCCAATTAATATTCATTTAATAGTCTCATCTTTAGAAGAATATTCGAAATAATAGTCGATAATCAATTCGACTCTGAATGAATATTGAGAAATATTATTCGTTGAATAGTTACGTTCAAATAATTATTTGAAGTAAGGATCATTAAATAAATAATCTCGACCGAATATTCAAATAGTATTCGTCGCCTGAATAATAGAAAATATTTACTTAAATATTTTCTTCCGAGGTAATCTCGATATATCAAGGAATATTGACTCCCGGTCTATATTTGATTAATAAGATGTATACGCCCTTCTATGAGGGTCTTACAATAACCGGCTTATAACTGATATACAACTATCTAGCTTATAAGCCAACAATAACCTTCAGGGAACAAGTATATCAATTCAACTTGAAAGTAGACATGCATGCAATGGCATATGTATATCAGCAATCATATATATATATTTATTCAATCACAACAACAGCCTAAAAGAAGGGAATTGAAACTTGCCTGGTAGTCGAGTACGGTAAGGGGTAGTGGTAGCGGGTCCCGGCTCAGATTGGTAATCTATAAATAGCCAAGGCATTCGGGATTAATCACTTAACATATTAAAAGTTAAGTTATACTTAAATCGAAACACGTTCTCGAGTTATCTCGTTATACCCCTTTTTGTGGATCACTTATTATCATTGATCCGACCCGACATTCGTTCGTTAATACGACATGTCACTGCACTTATACTTGGGACTTACTTAAGTCATATGAGTTCTAAGGTTGATCGTTACGAACCAATATTATACTCCGAGTTTTATCGCCCGTTTTCTAAGTGTTTTACCAAAGTTATAAAAGAGTCGTCTTTTAGGGGTTCGTTCGCGTTTAACCTTGACTCGAACATTTTTAATAAATCGAAAAATGATCTTTTTGACATACGGATTTCTTTCACACCTTCCTTCATACCCCTAGTATTTATTTACCAAGATTCGCCATGACGTTACATAGCTTACGAGGGTTCAATTTCAGTTACGAACTTTCGTTTACGGATTCGAAATACTTTTAGTAATTTGGTCATAAATCCTAAATCGTAAGTCCGTTTCACGTGATCTTTATATAAAAACGAAGCTTAGAACATTACCTATCCTATCATGGCAGATAAGGTCTTTGGACAGTAGGGGTTTGACATGGAAAATGGCATACAAAACATGGTATTGTAAAATCGGGCATTATAACGGCTGTAAATCGAATATCTATCAATTTCGAATCTTTCCATAAACATAGCATCCAACCCAAACAACATATACATGACTTATATACATGAACTGAGGCCAAGCAATGCCTTTCCGTTCATCTAGCTATTTACATCATTAATCCAAAAATCCATACATAATCATGCTTATAATCTTAACATAACCATAACTAAGTTATAACTATCATAAACATGCTTAAATCTCAAACAAGAGTTAGGGTTTCAAGAGCTTTATACCTTCCTTAGATAGTGATATAGCCTTACTAAGCCTTGTATGGTCCTTAGGAGTGATTAAGCTTGCTATATCAACCATGAAAAACCAAGAAAACAAAGTTAGTATATGATGAACACTATTCACCCTCCTCTTGTTTGATTTTTTTGAAAATGGAAATGGGTGAGTTTGAAGCTAAGATTTTGAGGAGATAAGTTTTATGAAATGTAAGACTCACCTTAATTATTTCAAGAACAAACAATGGTGGGAAGGTGGAGTTTGGATTTTGAATTAATGCTATGGCCGAATGGTTTCTTTGCAAGGGGGGGGAGAGAGTTGCTTGGTTCTTTTGATTTTTGTGTTTTAATCTCCTTCACTCTCATCCACTTACAACATAATATCTTGTAAAAGTCACTTTAATAAAGTGATGAGGTGTTGGATGATCAAATGGCAAGACATGTATTGGTTTTATGGTGGTTAAAGCTTAACTAGGTAGTTACTTGCTAAGTACTTAGTTCTTCCTCTAAGGTGCTAGTTCCTTGCTTCTAGTTTAGTTACTAGATATTTATACTAGTAGCTTGCACAAGACTCTTGCTTCCTCTGCTTGTTTCTGTGTCCGGTTATTACCCGTTTCGATTGATCGTTCGTGAGAATATTTCCCGGATTTCTAATTAGGGTTTACCGGGAATCCTCTTTAATATTAATACTTTCATTCTCCATCTTTCATTCTAACTTTCCATTTTATATTCCTTTAATCCATTCGTTAAATACTTAAGGCTATCAGTGTCCAGGGAACTCTCGGAGAAAATAAAAGTGCGGTTTTTCAGAATCCGACAGCTTTTACATACACTTATTTTCCCCCTGGATCACTAATACGAACTCGGAAATCCGTTCCGAATACTTCTATATAGTGTCGTCTCATATTATTATGTACTCCCACCAAAACACTATTCATTCTGTATTCTTTACTTGTTCTCTTAAGGTTGTATAATTGTCCGTATTCTCTTTCGATCGTTCCTTAACCTTTTTACGGAACTACTGGATTAATCGTTATCGATCTGGATGACATGAGAGTATTCTCTTGCTTGAAGTTGCCATATCTTATTCCCTTAGAAGATAGATTATTCTTACCTATGTTGTCACCCTTTAGCATTCTTCAAGACATAAACATAATAAAGTCGAATTCCATTCATTCTTTCCCAAATATCAATTATTACATTGTAGCCATATCCACTATTCATTCTTACATCATTAAATAAATAAAAGTTTTAATTCCACCCAAAATCTGGGTTCTTACAGGGTAAGTCAGAGTCGATCCCACAGAGACAAACGTATCAATCACCAGTTATTTCTGATTTAATTCGGCTAAGCAAGTAACACAATAAATTTTGAGAAATTATTAAACTAATTTTATGCTAAAGAGAATTGTGTTTATATTAATCAAATATTAAAAACATCCAGAATTAAGTATCCCCACTAGCATGAATTAATGCAATCGTGAATTTCCTCCCCAATTAATCAGTTATATTACGCAAAAGGAAAGATGCGCCCTATAAATACCAATAACCCCTCTCGAGTATTAATGGCTTCTCTTAAATACAATCAAACCTATTCTCATGGTATCATGTAATTTAGAGACATTAATCTCAGCACCCTAATTTCCTAACAATCCATTCTACCTATTCTCATGGAGAATTTCATGTTCTTATTGGATAAATCACAACCATCTAAATCCAACTCTCGCTGATAATTAGATATTGGTTCAAAAAATTCACATAATCACGTCTGATTTGTATTTGTTAATTTAAATAACTCAATAAGCAAGAGCAATTAAGCAATCAATTTGGGGGAATTGGAAATTCACACATCAAACATAACTAGGGTTCAACTTAACCCTAGATTAATAATCTACTCACTCATAATTGAATTAACAAAACAAGAATTATAAAGTGAACACATAATTATAAGATTAGAGAAAAACCTTTAATCTTCAAACAAAATAAAAGTTCTCCCAAAAATCTCTAAAAGATGTTTACAAAATTGTAGTATGTACAATAATTTTTCGATCCCCAAAACTATACCTAGATGTGTTTATATAGTGCTACAAGACTTATAATAATTGACTTAAATAATAATAAGCCCAACTATTAAAAAAAATCAGAATACAAATTGGAATATAAAAATTCTGTTCAAAATCCCGCACAAGCGCTGCAGCGCTCAACCGCGCGCTATTGCGCCTTGCCCATTCTGTCCGCCAGACTCCTTCTCGCGCTATTGCGCTGTGACAGGCGTTGTAGCCCTGCTTGCATTCTGCTAAATTCTTCTGTGAAGCACGCTCCTGGTCAGTAAAGCCTCTTGCTGCTGCGCCTCTTGTACCGCTGTTGCGCCCCGATCTCTCTGTTCGTTCTCTTGCTTGTGGCGTGTCTTGGGCAGTAGGAATGAAGCGCTGTAGCGCTCTAACCTGCGTTGTAGCGCCCTGCTAAAAATGTTAAGCGCTCCAATTAACTCCACAATACTTAGCAACGAACCGGAACTTCATCGCTTCTTCTCATAACTTCACAAAATAAATCTTTCGAGCTAAAAACACCGTAAAATCATTAAATAACGCTCGATTTCTTTCAACTTGGCAATTATTTATTTCCTGCAACAAAATCATCAAAAACTAATTAAATCCACACGATTATTCACAAAAGCACCGTAAATGTGGGAACAAAATCCTATAATATATATAAAATATACTCTATCAAGAAGCATCCGAGAGTATGTGCAAAAATCAGAAGGTATGTGTTATAATTGTGGTCAAGAGGGGTATCAATAGATGAATAGTCCCAGGAATGGAGTAGTTTGCTACAAATGTGGAAAAGAGGGTCACATCTATAGAGACTGTAAAACGTCAGCAACGGGACCAACGACATCACAACAAAGCGGTGGAGTGACGGTGGGCGATGGCATGAGAGCGATGGATGAGATAGAAGGTACACATTTTCGTAATATTGTAAATACGCATATAGATGATGTGCCGGTATGAAAATAGAGGTATCTCTTCTAGTTTTAGCCATTTTTTCCTTCAAATGAATAATAATACTAATTAGTATATGTATGATGAAAATATTAAGAATATTTGTTAGTTTTAACAAGAGTACAACATAAAACCCTAGAAATCAGTAAAATATCAACATGCATCTATTGAAAATCCTTTATATAGTATATTATATACAAAAACTGAAGGCATGTAGATTAATATACCTTTTTTTAGCTTTTCGTGACCGATTATTGTATACATAGCTTTGGAGCTCGAAATATCTTTGTTTTTGCTTCGATTTGTTCTTGAAATCACTAAAATCATTGTGTCAGAGCTTAATAGATCAAAAAAAATTGCTGGAACTTGAAGAACATAGCTCGATTTGAGAAAGGTGTTAGTGATTTACCGTTACTAATTTTTCAGTTTTGCAAGAGTGGAGAAGATGTATTTGTATGTATTGTGTCAATTTTTTTAATTTAAAAGCGAGTTCAGCGTGTCTGTTTTTGGGCCGGGCCGATTACATTTGTTTGGGCTTGGTCTGGTTTGTAGGTTTGTTTTTTAATTTGGTTTGTATTAGAGTAGCCCTATATATATATATATATATATATATATATATATATGCTTTTGCTCAAATACAAACGAAACCTTAAATACAAACTAAAAACCTCCAGTAATTTATACAACTCAAATCACTAATAATTCATACATTTATTTAATTTTAAAAAATATAAAATACAAAAGTTACAAAAATAAACCCCCCACCCCAACCTCACCCCACCGCCACCACCGGCGCGAACTGCCATCACCACCCACCCCCCACCATCTTCTCCGATCGTCTTCCGGTCATCTTCTCTGATCGTTTCTTCAATAGCCATCACAGATATGAGCTCCGGTCATCTTCTTCGGCCATTTCTTCAATAGCCATCACAGATCTGAGCTCCGGCTCAAGCCACGCCGCCCGACGCCGACGGCCTCCACTCCGATCTATTGTTGCATGTCCTTCAACACCTGGCTCCTCTTTACAATCTGTTCGGACCTTGGCCCTGTCTTCATCGTCAAATCGTGATGACTCCTTCATACTTGACATAGAAATACAAAGCATTTAAGACAGTAACGGATGAGTTAGGTAGTCATGAGGGCCGAAGGCTCTCGACACACCCGTCAATCGTCTATTGCCTTTACCATTGATTGTCATTCCTTAGAACTTTAGAATTATAAAGGCGCAAAGCGCCGTACAAGAAGGTGCGAAGCACCGTTAATCGGTTATGATTTGTGTTTGTGTTTGTTGATTTTTGATTTTGTGTTTGGGACGATTTGTGTTTGTAGATCTGGTGGTGTTGGTGGTGATGGCGATGGCAGTGGGGTGGGGGTGGGGTGGTGGTGTGGTGGTGGTGGTGGGGGTGTTTGTATTTTAGTAATTTTTGGGGTGTATTTTACTGATTTCAGGTGGGGTGAGGTTCGTATTTTTAATTTTTTTATCAAAAAAAGAATTAATGATTTCGGTTGTGTAATTTAGTAATTTCTGTTTGGCTAGGCTGCCTGTTTTTAGTTTGTATTTAGTTTTGGTTTGTAACTGAATAGGACTATATATATATATTGTTAGATGTTGATTCAAGTGATGATCAGGATCTGGACTACTGGTCAGATACTGATGCTGACGTCATCAGTAATGCACCGTCAGGATTGGGTTATCATCAGGATTGGAAGCTGATCAGGATTTCATGAGGATATACATCAGTCCAGGAATCTAGGAAGATTGACATGTCGGTTCCTGATTTATAGGAATGCAGCTATCATTCAAGATATGTACTAAGAGACGTATGTAATTGATTTGATATATCTTGTAATTGATAGTGTAGCTGTGTACTGTATATAAACACAGTTTAGGTTTTACTTAATAGTAATCGCTTACACGAATTATCTTGTAACCCAGCAGCTCTCAAGAACATAAGAATTTCTTGAGAGAGTTTGTAACAGTTTTATATCAGAATTAATAAAGTTGTTATTTATTCATACATGTGTTATTATTTCTGTTTAAGTCGAAAATCTTATACAATTGTATTCAACCCCCCTTCTACAATTGTTAATTACTGGGCAACAATTGGTATCAGAGCAAACTAATTAATTACAATCAGAAACGATCTTAATATGTCGACAAGCAAGTATGAAAGTATTAAAATCCTTGTTCTCAAAAAGGATGAATACCCCATATGGAGGGTAAAGATGTTGATGTATCTGGAGGCAACTGATCCTAACTATCTCGATCGAATATATGATGGACCATATATCCCTAAGAGACTGGTTGCTAGAACAGATACTATACCTGAGCACTATGTTCAGAAGACAAAGGTGTAAATACATAAAATTGAAAAATCCAAAAAAAATTGAAAAATTTTAAAAATCCAAAAATAGAGATATTTTAGCTTAGTTGTCCTTCCCACTCTTTAAATTCTAGAAGTAGTTGGTGTTGACTATTTTTCGAAAATTATATGTATAATGCCTTTAGATAATTTGAACGTAGTCAGGTAGGATGTTCCTCATGAAACTTGTGTCGAACAAATTTTTTCTTAAAAGACCAAGACGGCACATTTGCACAAGACCTCTGATGGAAAAGTTGTATAGGAATGTTATTCGATACCTGAGAGAGAACCCACATGTTAGAACAATGTCGAATCAAACCTTTGCGAAATCTTGCTCCTATAGTGTCATATATATAATAAAAAAAAAGAGTCAATGAATGTTTGTAATTGTTGAGTGCTAGTGTAATTTTGTAATAATAAATTCTTAGTAGGGAAATCGGCTAGGTTGGGCTCATTGATAACCCGAGTAAGTAAGTCCGAGGGGACTTTGTGCCTAGCAACCTAAGGTCGTTAGTGATCTGAGATTGTTGACCCAAAACTCGCTAAATGGGTATCGATGCAAATGTCTTTTGGGACCTCAACCATTGCACAATCGGTCTAACTGCTAAGAACGTGAATTTTGGCTAGATACTTGTTTTGATAGAGATTGGGTCAGTTCAATATTGGTTGAAAAAGAGAAAATGTTCGTATGCACTTTATCCATCAAGGGCCTTAAATTCACTACACACCTTGGGATTTTTTGTAAATTTTTAGTCTAATCATGTGGATTGTGGGAACCTATAACTTGGCTATTATTAGAATAATCTTTAAAGCATGTATTTTCCTACAAAATTGTTTTGTTGACACCAATGAAAGCTAGAGTAAAAGAGGAAAGTTGGACACTTGCTGGCTTATCTCAAAGATTTTATGGGTATATCTTCTGTAAACCCTTAGGAGACAACACTCCTCCTGTAGAGATCGTCTATTGGTTTAACGGGTTGGTAAACCTAAAATTACCCGTGATTCCTACGACAGTGAGTATAGGTTTTTCATTCTGCATTTTTCTTTGTGTTTTACTCGAGGACGAGCAAAAGATAGGTATGGGGGCATTTGATAAGTGCATATTTTTGTATATTTTTATTGACTATTTATTGTTTGAATTCGTATTTTAATAAATTATTTTGTTACATTTCAGGAAAAATTCGAGAAAACTGAAGAAATGGCAAAATAAATAAATAAAGGTCAATGAAGAGAAGAAGAAGAAGAAGAAGGACCAAAATATTTTACTTCTATTATTTTGGTCCTTCTTCTTCTTCTTCTTCTTCTCTTCTTTGACCTTTATTTATTTATTTTGCCATTTCTTCAGTTTTCTCGAATTTTTCCTGAAATGTAACAAAATAATTTATTAAAATACGAATTCAAACAATAAATAGGCAATAAAAATATGCACTTATCAAAAGGCTGAATGGACTCCTGAGGAAAAGGCTGAAGTACTCAGAGATGCAAAGGTGAAGAACATTCTTCATAATAGCCTTGATGCTGTCATGTCAAATAGAGTGATAGCATGTAAAACTGCTAAGGAGATCTGGGAAACTTTGGAGACTCAATGCTAGGGTACTGAATCTATCAAAAGGAACAGAAGGGATCTGTTGATTAAAGAGTACGAGCAGTTTGATGCAAAATCTGATGAGAGCCTCACTGATCTGTATGATAGATTTCTGACACTATTGAATAATCTATCTCTAGTGGGTAAAGAGTATGAAACAGAAGACTCGAATACCAAGTTTCTTAGATCTTGGCCTGAGGAGTGGGATACTCAAACCTCTATCATTAGGCATCAGTATGATCTTAATGTTGTATCTCTTGATGAAGTCTATGGGATGCTAAGAACCCATGATCTTGAGGTTCAACAAAGGAAGAATAAGAAGACAAACAAGGCAAAGGCTGTTGTTTTGAATGCTGAATCAAAATCAAAAGGAAAAAGCGAAGAGGATTTAAGAATGAGAAGTAGAGTCATTGAGTCCAATGCTGTTGACTCATCATCAGATCCTGATGCAAATCTTGATACTGATACTGATGATTACTCTACTGATTTTGATATGATGGAAATGGTTGCTATGATAGTCAAGGGTTTCATGAAGATGAAGTTCAGAAAGGCTAGAAGACAAGGCAACTTTCAGAAGAAACCTGTCAATACTGACAAGAATATGTACAGGAAGAATGAAAGCAAAAGCAGCAAGTTTGACAAGTCAAAAGTCAAATGCTACAACTGTGATGGAATGGGTCACTTTGCAACTGAATGGAAAAAGGCCAAAACCAAAGCTCTTATCTCTTCTAGCAAGGATTGGATGGACTCTTCCTCAGACTCTGAAGAGGAAAAAGTGAACTACGCATTAATGGCAAATGTGGATGAGATTGCTGCTCTTGAAAATAAGGTACCTGAAGTTGTTTTTGATTTTGATACTGATAATGTTTCTGAGTTAAGATCTTTCTTAAAGTCTCTGCATATTAGTTTTAAAAGCCAATCTCTTGAAAATGCTAGAATAATATCTGAAATGTCAGAATTGACTATAAGAAATGATCATCTAGAGGCTGAGTTACTCTTCATGGGAGAAGTACAAAATGAATGTGATAAGGCTAAGCACATGAAGCTAAAAATGGAGTTTAAATGTACTGTACTTGAAAAAGAACTTAATGAAGCTAATGAGAAACTCAGAACCTGGACACACTCTGGAAAGAAAACACACGATAAGAACTGGAAAGAGGGTCTAGGTTATAAACCGGAGGACAAAAAGAAGAATAAAGGTAAAGTTGTTACTGCTGAAACAACAAAATCATGAAGAGTTGTTGTGAATGAGTCAACAAATCCAAAAACCTATAGACATGTAATAGACAGAACAAAGACCAAATTAAAACCTGTTAAGTATGTGTATCCAGAAAATCCCAACTCTACTTTAGAAAAGGGATCTACTTCTACACAAAATTCTAAGTCTAAATCTGTCAAAAATATAGGTCTTTTGTCTAAGAAACAACTCAGAGACAGAATCTGTGAAGCGACAGATAGAGAGAAAACCACTACTGCTAAGAGGAACAGGAATGGTAAAATTGGAATAAACAAAGAGCATAATTATAAGTATATTCCAAATGCACAAGGAAAATATGCTTTAATTGTGGTAACTCTAATCATCTTGCTATTGATTGCAGGAGGAGTAAAAAGAAGGCTACTGTAGTTCCTAAGTCTGAAATTAGGAATATATCAGTATTTTATAAACCACAGAATCCTTGTTTTCACTGTGGCAGTAAATGGCATTCTATCTATACTTATGAAGAATACCATAGTTTGTACTACAATTATTATGATCCCTTGCCAAAATTTAATAAAAGGGCAAATTCTGGTAGAACAAAGAGTATGAATACTAAGCATGCATCTGTTAATTCTGATAATGACAAAGCAAATTTTGATGGATTTAAATCTGACAGAACTGCTTTAGTTAAAAAGACTTCTGCTGCTAATAGTGTTAAATTGCATGCAAAAAGAACCCAACAAGTGTGGGTTCTTAAAAATATTAACTAAGCTCTTTGTGTTTCTGATTGTAGGGTAAAAAGAAAAATGTGTTAGTCATGGATAGTGGATTATCTGTGCACATGACTGGAAACAAAACCTTGCTATCAGAATTTGAGGAGAAACCTTGGGATATGGCAATATAATCATTGGAAATGTCATCATTGAAAAAGTAGCTCTGGTGAAAGGACTCAAACACAATCTACTTAGTGTTAGTCAAATCACAGACAGAGGTTATCATGTCAACTTCAATGATACTCACTTTGAAGTGATCAATAAAACATCTGGAAGGATTGTCTTGACTGGTCAAAGACGTGGTAACATTTATGAAGCCAATGTCTACACCAATACTGATGGTCCCTCAACATGTCTCATCGGTAAAGCAACAGTAGTTGAAAGGAAGAACAGAACTCTTATTGAAGCTGGCAGAACAATGTTGGAGGAAGCTAAACTACCTACATATTTCTGGGCAGAAGCAGTCAACACAGCATGCTACACTCAGAACATTACTCTAATCAACAGACATGGTGACACTTGATACATGCTAATTTTGTATATATTTTATAGCATGTTATCTCTCATTTATCCTTAATTTTGTGCTTGATTAACATTGTTAGTAGCATTTTAATTTGAATTTGATGCTAAGATATTTTTTTTATGTTTATAGGATAATTTTGGAAGCAAAAAGGAGCCTGGTTTCAGATCATCAAGAGACCGTAGATTAGACATGGACGAGCAATGAGGAAATTAGAATTGTCACAAAAACATTGAAAGTGATATATTCTTAAAGCAGGAATCCCGGTTGGAATTAATATAATTTTTGTTAAGCAAAAGGAATCCGGTTTCAGATCCTCAAAAGACCGCAGCTTAGGACTAAAAAATTTATTTAAATTAATAAATAGTTAATTTATTTAGAAAATTATATTTATAAATATCTAATAATATTAGATATTTATTTTTATAATTTCTGGATTTAATTAATTATTTATTAATTAAAGATTATAAGCTGTGCAGGTTAAAAAGCATTTCTACGGAGCCCATTGTATTAAACAACATAGGCGGCTGAAAGTGAAAGCAGGTGGATTGTTTATTAAATAAGGAAATGGAAGTTATATTAGTAGTGCAGCTGCTTTCGGCTGCTTTCGTTTTTTTTATTTGATTTCTTTTCTTTTATTTTTATTTTCTTTTTCTTTTCTTTTTATTTTTTTATTATTATTGGTGTGCTAATTTTTGCTATAAATAGATGTAGTTCTTGAGCTTGAAAAGACACCCATTCTTAGAGAGCAAAGTCCTCTCTTGTAATCTCTCTCTCTTTTTCTTTGTAAAATTTAGTTTTAATTCATACAGTTTAATTTTCGGCAAAATTCTTTTTCGGTTGAAGATTTTAAGGGAATTACTTGGAGGGCTCTTTCATTTTAGTGGCTACTATTTCGGAAGAATTAAATTTTTCAAGTTGCATTTTCTTCACTCTACACTCTTTTTATTATGATTCTACCCCTTAATATATGCTTATTTTATTTATCCAGCATGCGTAGCTAATTCTATAATCCGAGAATTAGGTAGTATTCATTGGTGATATAATTGTTTGATTGTGATGCTAATTCTCTACTTTTGCTAATCTATCATTGAGGGCTTAACCCAATTAAGGGAGTAGCTAACCTTTAATTGTATTCACAGGTATTACGACAAATTGGGAGAGGAGTCATAATTCTTGTTCATGATTTGATAGACATAGTTCAATTATTAAATCGGGAGATTAATAATAGAACTATGAAACTTATAACTCTTGGTTTTTAATAGTTTATAATTATATTTTAATTGATCATGGGAGTGACTTTTGAGGTATAATCGTAAGCATTATATTGTAGCTTGGGAGAGAACATTATAAAGGTGAGAAGAATTGTTTTTAGCAAAATATGAGAAATATTTATATTGCATCACATCAACATTATTGAACCAATTGAAGAAACCTAGTTCTCGGGTTGTTTTTTCTCATCAGTAAATCTTAGTTTTAATTGCTTTACTCTAGTTAATAACAAATCACACCACTTATTTCTTATACTTCTAGATTATAAGAAATTAAACTTAGACTTGTATTAAAATTCCTTCCCTGCGAACGAACTTATATTCACAAAAATACTGTCAACAACACTCCTTATCAAATGATTAAAGAGAAGAAGCCAAGTCTGAAACGTTTGCATGTGTTTGGCTGCAAGTGCTTTGTTCTTAGACCTCATCCTGAACAGCTAGGAAAATTTGAAACTAAAGCTGATGAGGGCATTTTTATTGGTTATCCAACTTCAAGAGCCTTTAAAGTATATAAGCTAAGACAAGGATAGTCATAGAGTCTATCAATGTTTCTTTTGATGATAAGAAGATAACAGGAATTGCTGAAGACTCACATGATAGTTTGATCTTTGCAAATGAAGCTACCAAGAATTCTGATGAAGTAATATCAGATATTGATACTCCATCAGATCCTGATGATCGACCAATTCCTGATGAAACACCAGATACTGATGATGATTCAAATAATGCAAATGTTGAGGGGGATCAACAGCAAAATACCATCAGTACTGATACAACTCAAACATCAGGAGGAAAATCATCAAAAACAGATTCAAGTGATAATCCTGACAACACTATCTCAGGGGGAGCTTCTAATAATTCTAGTTCTTTTGAAGATAACACCAATCAAGGGGGAGCATCCAACTCAAGAAATGATTTACCATCAGTAAAGAAATGGACCAAAAGCCATACTCCTGATTTAATTATTGGGAATCCTGATGCAGGTGTTAAAACCAGAAGTGCAACACAAAATGAATGCCTCTATAATAATTTTCTGTCAAAGGATGAGCCTAAGAAAGTTGAAGATGCACTCAAGGATGCTGATTGGGTTATAGCATTGCAAGAAGAACTGAATGAATTTGAAAGAAATGAAGTCTGGAAACTAGTACCAAGACCAAAAGGTAGATCAATTGTTGGTACAAAGTGGGTGTTCAGAAACAAGACAGATTCAGATGGGACTATTGTGAGGAATAAAGCAAGACTAGTTGCAAAGGGGTACTCTCAACGGGAAGGAATAGACTATGATGAGACTTTTGCTCCTGTTGCAAGGCTAGAAGCCATCAGAATTTTTCTGGAATATGCAGCTCATAAGCAATTCAAAGTTTTTCAGATGGATGTTAAAAGTGCTTTTCTGAATGGAGAATTGGAAGAGGAGGTATATGTTGAACAACCTCCTAGTTTTATTGGTCCTAAATATCCAGATCATGTCTATAGATTTGATAAAGCACTTTATGGACTAAAGCAAGCTCCAAGAGCCTGTTATGAAACTCTGGCTCAATTCTTATTGGAAAGTGGTTTCAAAAGAGGTACAATTGATAAAACCTTGTTTTACTTGAATCATGGGAATGACTTGCTGTTAGTTCAGATTTATGTTGATGATATCATTTTTGGGTCAACTAACCCCAAATTGTGTGAGAAGTTTTCAAAGCTAATGCAGTCTAGATATCAAATGAGCATGATGGGAGAAATGAGCTATTTCTTAGGTCTGCAAGTTAAACAGACTGATGATGGAATTTTTATCAATCAGTCAAAGTACACAAAGAATCTATTGAAGAAGTTTAATATGCAAGACAGTGCCACTGCTACAACTCCCATAGCTACAGCTACAAAGCTTGATCCTGATCAAGGTATTGACGTAGATGTAACTAATTACAGAGGTATGATTGGCTCACTCTTGTATCTAACAGCTAGCAGACCAGATATCATGTATGCAACTTGTCTATGTGCAAGATTTCAGGCAAACCCCAGAGAACCACATCTCATTGCTGTTAAAAGGATTTTCAAATACTTGAAAGGCACTCCATCACTTGGCCTTTGGTATGCTAGAGAGTCTGGCTTTAATTTATGTGGTTACTCAGATGCTGATTTTGCAGGATGCAAAATAGACAGGAAAAGTACTTCAGGCAGTTGTCAGTTTCTTGGAGGAAGACTAGTTTCTTGGTTTAGTAAAAATCAAAAGTCTATCTCCACATCAACTACAGAAGCTGAGTACATAGCTGCAGGAAGCTGTTGTGCTCAGATCATGTGGATGAGGAATCAGCTAATGGACTATGGTTTGTTATATTCAAAAATACCTATTTATTGTGATAATCAAAGTGCTATTGCTATGAAAGGAAATCCAGTTCAGCATTCTCTTACTAAGCATATCAGTATCAGATATCATTTCATAAGAGAACAAGTACTGGAAGGGACAATCGAACTTCACTTTGTTCCTACTGATCGACAGCTAGCTGATATATTCACCAAGCCGCTACCTGAAGCTACTTTTACAAAATTGGTGAATGAATTGGGAATGGTAAACTATGAAAGTTTCTGAGAACAAGGGGAGATCAAATACTGATCAGTGTCAGATCCTGATGCATGTCGAATACTGACGAAAAGTCAATCCTGACGTTAGTCAAACATCAGATCCTGATGCATGTCAAATACTGACAGAAAGTCAATCCTGACTTTGGTCAAACATCAGATCCTGATGCAACGGTTTGGTTATCAGTACAATTTGTATACTTCAAGTAATCCCTAATTGTTCTATTCTTGATTTAACTTTGGTTATTGTTGATGAATTTGTTACTTACATGATTACTTTAATTAGTTTTCATTTTTACTTCTTTGATTTAATTCTTTGAAGAACAGTTCATAAACAAAAAAATTGCAGAACACATTGAATAAGATTTGAGAAATAGGATTCTTCATTAATAATAAGAAAGAGATTACATGCAAATATTACATTTTTTTTGTTCTCTCTATCTACTAATCTATTCAACGGGAAAATAAAAAGTGAAGTCCAAACCACTCCATTGTTAGCAGCTATCCCAGATCCCATCTTTGCCACTTTGTTAGGGTGGAAGCTGAAGGGATAAGGTTATTTTTGCTGACATATTCATTAACAATGGTTGGTGGTGTTGGATGAGGATGCCTTAGAGGAAAGCCATGTTAATGTTGCTTGAAGAGCAGCATCGATGTCGATCACTCTTGCAGGCCTTTCTCTCTCGATTTCTTCAAGACTGGCATCCATCAGTAGCCACAAAGTTTCAAGCTGCCTTTCCCAGTCAAAGGAATCAAACTCTTCACGAGTATAACTGAAGATATCTCTGTTCTCTACGAGATGGAGATTCTTTTCCTTGATGGTAAGTTTCGACATTGTTTAACGGTGTGTTGTGTGAAGGGTTTTTGATTTTCATGAGAGAATGAAGGATTGAAGGGATAGTGGACAAGTCTCTAAGAGTTAAATAGAGATGGGTAAGTAACAAAGCGAAGAAACGCTTCGTATTCTGGTTGATAATGGTTCCAGGTATTTTAAGAGAGTGTTATTTGATTTTTTAATTAAATATTTTATTGTTATATTCACAAATGCACTTCTTAAAGATACGAGCACGTGTATTTTACTCACTGATACATATAGATACACAACGTGTCATATACGGTTAACACCACTCTCTCACGTTGCACAAATCGATTACTGACACCTGTTTTTGAGAAATTATTAGTTGTCTAAAATCAATTTAGTTCACTAAACTGATTCATTATTCTCAAAACTATCAGTATTGTCTTTTTCTCTGTGCGAACATAAACCCTAATTGCTCAAAATTTCAATCTCTCTTTGTCACACCAAAAATGGGTAATTCATCATTTGTAAACAATAAGGTTGTTCTCAATGGTGTCACTTTTGCTCCCAACAATTATGTTGTTGTTCTTGACCAGCAGGAACTATCGAATGATTTTCACATCATTCAGGATTTCTTGGCGTCTAGTCCTATTCATTATGCTTTAACGGCACCCGCCAAAGTCTCTTTAAAGTGTGTGATGCAGGTTTGGAAGACCGCTGTCTTTGGTGTACTTGAACCTTCAGGAAGGCCTAACCTGACCTTTACACACTATGGAGTTACACATCATGTTACTCCAGAAGTAGTTGTTGAAGCTCTACAATTACCTTCTCTAAATGGTAAGACTCCTGCAACAATTTCTGATGCTTCTTTGTTGGAGTTTGCTACGAGTCTTGGTTACAATGGAGAACCAAGAAAGTTTGGAGAGTTATACAGAACTAAGCTAAAGAAGGAATGGAATTTCTTCTTTGATACCATCAGTAGCTACTTCTTGAACAAAGTCTCTAACTTTGATGCACTACCGACTGCTTCAGTTCACATTGGGTACTCTCTAATCCATGATACTGTATTTGATTATGGGTCTTTCATTCTGAGAGCATTAAGTGCTAGGAAAACAGATAAATGTGGTTATGTCTATTTTATTAGATTTTTTCAATTAATATTCTCTCACTTATGTCCCAATGTTGAATTTGAAAATAATACAGTATTGCCTATCTTTAAGATTTCTGATAACAATATCAAATCCTTAGTTAAATCAGATAAGGCAAATGGTTTTAAGGGAAATCCTTATATTCCTGATGGGGTCTGGCTTCTCTTGAAAAAGAGATTGCCTGAACTTTATGGCCCAGCCACAAGTGCTATGGGACAGGACCAAACACATCCTGTTCCTGACACAAGCACACATCATAAACAGTTACCTAAATAGTCAACCACCTCTGGTGTCTCTCAAAACACATCAGTTGTAAAAGAAAAGAAGTCAGTGTCTGGCAGACAATCAGGATCAAAGGATTTCTTCACTTCAACCTTCACTAAAAAGAAGTCACAAGGAGGTGAACAAGAGGTTCAGATTGATGAATCTTTGATTAAGGCTGGAGCATCTAAAGAAACAGGTGAAAAGAGGAAGTTTTTGCAACAGGTCTCTGATTCTGATAGTGATGATGACAAGACCATCTCTATAATTATGAAGAAAAAGGAAATTGATGCTCCTGTTACTGCTAAATTGGTTAAGCCAATAAAGAAAAAGAAAAGAAGAAGAATAATCAACAAGAGTCAGTATTATATTTCTGAAGATATGCAGAATCTTAATGATGATATTGATCTTGATGAATCATCAGTTCCTGATACAACTGTCCTTCCAGATATCTCTACTCCTGATACATCACCTGTAGAGACTGTTGAGATTACTGATTCTCTAGTACCTACATCTCTTAAGAGAAGAATAATTGAGATGTCTGTGGATGAAGTAAATGCTATTGCTGCTCAGCTTGGTCATAAACCAACACCTCTTCAGATAAAGAGACAAGCTGAAGTAAAGGTTTTTAGTAGACAGAAGAAACAGATGATCACTTCACCTCTGAAAGGATCAAGCCCACAAGAACCTGAACTTCAAAGGAGTTCAGAAGCTATTGAAGATCCAGTCCCACAAGAACCACTCACTCAAAGTGTGGGTGCAGACATTTCTGAAGGAATGGTCCCACAAGAACCACTTTCTTAAAGGGAAGGTAAAGACAAGAACATTCCTGCCCCACAAGAACCATCTTCTCAAAGTGAAGATGCAGGCAAGCTCACATCAGCACAGGAGATTTCTAACACTACATTTGAGGGAAGCACACAAGAACCTTTGACTCAAAGTGTTAAAGCAGCTTCACAACCTCAGACTACACAAGAACCATTGGTAGCAAATACTGATGCAAGTCATTCTCCAGTTGCAGATGTCAATCCTGATGAAAGTATTTCTGATCCAAATATTCCACTGCTCATTGAACCACTTTCTTCAAGACCAATGGAATCTATCTCAACTTCATCAGGTAACACTTCTATCTCTGCTTCTTTTACTGATAGTATGATTACAGATAGACCTGAGACAAGGGATACCTTCAGTCCACTCTTCTCAGCCACCTCTTATTTCTTTGAATTTGTTGAGCCAGAACCTTTCTTGTGAGAAAGAGAGTGAAAATTTGGAGAAAAAGAACAGTGAAGAGAGGCAGTCTCCTGAACTGGCAAAAGGAGAGGTAGAACAGAGTGAGATGTTTCAAACTTCTAGTGAGGTAGCAGTTACTATTTAAAGTAATTTAGGTAATGTTGTGAGAAGTGATGAGATCACTTTAGAAAAATAGAGAGATTTAGGAATTGTTTCTACTCTGAATGCAGGTTTTCAGGATACAACAGTACCATCTACTGTTGATTTAAAAATGAAAGGAGTTATGAATCCTGAAGACAATGAGGATGATAGAATTCCTGAGGCTAAAGATAGCTCAGATGATGATGATGGTGATGATGATGATGCTGATAATGATCCTGAAGCGGCTCAGCTTAATGCTGTCATGAAAGCTAGTCTAGGATCTACTTATGGATCATCCAGTAAGTATATGGAGTCTATAGGTAAATCTACAGCTGCTCAATGTGAGATCATAGGAGATTACAGTAATCTTCTTCTTGAACATATTCAAGCTGCCAGAAGATCTGAATGGTATACTGAGTGGAATCAGCCTTCTGCTGATATAAATTTCAATAATGCACTTTTTCACTTAAGTCATATAGCTACTAAGATTTCTGATCCTAATCTCAAAGCTCATCTGAAGACAACAACTATTCTGGCAAAAGGGATGAAAGATGAAATTAATTCTGTCAAGCGGGATAATGAAAAATTTCATGCTCGGTTTGTTAAGGATTATTCTGAAATTGCCACTACTAAACAGCTTAAATGTTTAAGCACTGCCTTCACCACAAAGATGGATAACTTGGAAGATAAGGTTGTCACTATGTCCTCAAGGATGACAAATACTGAAGATTCTCTACAACTTATCTTATCCTTGTTGACTGATCCTGATGATGCTACTGATGTCAAAAAGGGGGAGAAGGTAGTCAAAACAAAATGCACATCTGATCTAGTTATAAGAAAGGATGATGATGCTTCTAGAAATAATTGTGGTGCTCAATCATATGAACCAGGAACCTCTGATGCTGCTTTGGTACCAAGGAGAAGTCAGTCACAAACTAAAACCAAGCGGTCAACTCATGTTTCTGAATCTGGGAAGAAAACAGTAAGAACAATGGTGCAATCTTAAATTCTGACAGAAGAACAATTTTTATCACCTGGTCAAAGTAAAAGGCAAACACTTCCCACAATTCTTGAAGGTGATAAAGATTTGCTAATTACTGATGTAGAAGATGCTCCACATCTATTTGAGAAGATTACTACTGGGACAGGTGATAGTGAAATTGTATATCACAGTAGTGCTAAGGTTCATCAGTATCATGCTGAGAAGGTACTTGCTTTAACTTCTGAAGAAAATCCAAACATGACTACTGATGAGATCTTAGAAGAACAAAACAGGATTCTTGAGGAGATCGCTAGACAAAAAGAATCTCCTACTGTAAGAAGAGGAAGAGGCAGAGGAAATAGAAATAGAGGAAGAGGAAGGAAACCAGTTCAAACAAGTACAAGACAGACAAGATCTAGTGGAATCAAAATAGAAGAAGTTACTGAGAACACAAAGAAGAAAGCTCCACTATTTCTTGAGAACACTCCATCATCTAATGTATTTGATGAATCTGTTACAGTTGAAGAAGAAACTCCTTTAGTTAGAAGGAAGAAAGTTGTTGAAGAAGCTAAGGATAACGTTGCTGGAATAACTCAAATTGTTGCTTCTGACTCTGAATCTATTAAGGATGCAATAGATGAGTACGTGAGAAGAATTTTTGAGTCTGATAAACAATTATGGTATGACAGAAATAGACTTGTTCCAGAACATCAACAGAATGATACACCAGTAATAGGAAAGAAAAGCAAGAAATGGAAGAACAGAGTAAGCAACTATAGAGAACCAGTTGTTTTCAAATCTGTTGGATTCATTACTAGACCTTATCTTCATTGATTGCTAAAGTTGAATCTGTTGAATCTACTAAATCTCTGCCACTGTGGACGAGTATGCAATCTGGTTTGAAGGGTTTAGAACCTTGAACAAGAGGAAGTATTGGATTTCATAATGCAGAAGTTGTTTTTATATCTCAAATAGATCAACATTTTCTTGTTAAAAGGATTGGTGATGAACTAACTGTTGATGATCTTTGGGAACTAGAATCTGTTGCTATTGTTGCTTGCAATGTGAACTCAAAGAAGATAGAGAAATTGCTGTATTTCATGAAAGACAAAAGTGTCAAGAAGCTGTCTATTCATGAGGTGTTGTGCAAATCAACAAAAGAACAAAAATATGTTCTTTATTTGCTTGAAAATAGACAAATCCCTGATAAAGAAGCCAATGTTTACAATAACTGGTGTACCATGATTTTCGGAACAATCAAGTCCAGATATTTAGAAGGAGGATCAAGGTATGATGGTAATTACACTCCCATGTACTTGAATACAATAGGACAAGAAGTTGAAATGCAAAGGGGTTCAGTTGCTAAAGAAGTGATATTTTATCAAGAACAATTATCTCTGAATCCTGATGGAAAAGAACTTGCATATTTACTGTTAGGAGATTTAGATTTACCGAGAAGCTCAATTCAGAATCTCAGGGCAGGTATTTATCAGATTAATGAAGAAGATGAAGAACTCAGTAATCTGAAGAAAAGACTGATTCAAATTCTCGAAATTAAAGAAGAAGAATTATTATCAAGCTTCTTGCAGATGAGTATATTCTTTATGAGAATTTCTGAGACTAAGCCTGAGGATTTCTTGTAATATTTTGTTTTGAGTTTTTGACATCACTGAATCAAGGAATTTGTGCTTTATTTCACAAAGTACAAATTGGGGGAGATTGTTAGATATTGATTCAAGTGATGATCAGGATCTGGACTACTGGTCAGATACTGATGTTGAAGTCATCAGTAATGCACCGTCAGGATTGGGTTATCATCAAGATTGGAAGCTGATCAGGATTTCATGAGGATATACATCAGTCCAAGAATCTAGGAAGATTGACATGTCGGTTCCTGATTTATAGGAACGCAGCTATCATTCAAGATATGTACTAAGAAACGTATGTAATTGATTTGATATATCTTGTAATTGATAATGTGGCTGTGTATTGTATATAAACACAGTTTAGGTTTTACTTAATTGGAATCACTTACACAAATTATCTTGTAACCTAGCAGATCTCAAGAACATAAGAATTTCTTGAGAGAGTTTGTAACAGTTTTATATCAGAATTAATAAAGCTGTTATTTATTCATACTTGTGTTATTATTTCTGTATAAGTCAAAAATCTTATACAATTGTATTCAACCCCCCTTCTACAATTGTTAATTACTGGGCAACATATATATGTATATATATATATATATAGGCTTTTGCTAAAAAAAAAAACCAATCTAAAAATAAAAATTAAAAACCACTATCTCCACACCCTATTTTACTATCTCCACACCAACCGGCTCCACCCCTATATGACGTCACCCACCCACAAAATGACATCATCATGCCATCACACACCCCCTATATGACATCATCATGACATCAATCATTATTTTTATTTAATTATTCAATTTTGTATTTTTATTTATTATTAGTTGTTATTTTTGTATTTTTATTTGTATTTTTGAATTTATTTTTTATATTTCAATTTATATTTTTAATATTTTATTTTTTATATTATTTTAAAAAATTTGTTTTAATTTGTAAATATTTTTTGACGTCATTGTTGACATCATCAATCACTAAATTACATATTTCTATCATTCAATATTGTTTTTGAGAAATATTTTCTGGGAAAACTCCTTATAAGATATTTTCCTGGAAAACATTTTCATAAAAAAAAATTTCTCGAAAAAAAAATTTCTCGGAAAAAAATTTTCCCGACAAAATTTCCTGAAACAAATTTCTCGAAAATCATTTCCTGAGAAAGAGTTTCTGGAAAAAAATTTCTCGAAAAAAATTTTCCCTAAATTAATTTTCCGGAATTTTTTTTCAGATATTAGTGATTTTAACTATATATATTATTGATTTTAGCCGTGTAAATTAGTGATTTTTGCGGAAAAGAAAAATATTTCCCGATATAAAATTTCTAGGAAAAAATTTTTCGAAAAAATTTCTGGAAAAAAATTTCTCGAAAAAAATTTTCCCAAAAAAAAATTCCTGGAATTTTTTCAGATATTAGTGATTTTAATTGTGTATATTAGTGTTTTTTCCTGTGTAAATTAGTGATTTTAGCTATGTATTTTTTCCAGGAAAATTTCTCCGAATAAATTTTTCTGAAAAAATTTCTCGCAAAAATTTTGTTTTTTTTATGTTTAAAATTTTTGTGTGAATAAAGATATGTACCGAATATTGTAATTTAAGAAAAAATATTTTAATGTTAAAATTTCTTACTTGAATGTCGATACACTTTGAAATATAACAGAAAAATTAAATAACAAATGTAAAATCTAAAAATAGAATAAGTAGATGTAAAAAATACATTTCTCGTAATTGTGTAAACATTTATTATGATTCTTATAACATGTATGAAATAAAAAATTTCAAACTTTCAAATTTATTATATAAATTTAATATCTAAATTATTTCAATAAATAATATTTATAAACTTATTTTTTTTAATACGTCCGGAATAGTCAGACAAAATTATCTTTTTCGGAACCAAGTCAACAATATTGTTAAAAAGGTAAAATGAAACTGCTCAGAGCATCTCGAACGGGATTAGCTAAACTGATTGCCAAAAATAATTTAAAATACTGATTATCTAATATTTATCCAATATACAAAAAAATGGGGTCGGTCGAAGACACCATACCCATTTTGGTGGATGCGGGAGATTCGTCCAAGGTTTTGCATATTGGGGGAAGGTTGGAGCCAGACTTAAGGGCTAGGTTGGTTACCTTTTTAAAGGATAATTTGAATGTTTTCGCTTGGAGTCATGCCGACATGGTAGGAATTGATCCAGAGGTGATGTTCCATCACCTTAACATAGACCCTTCTAGGAAGGGAGTTTAACAAAAGAGACGCGCAGTCAGTGGCGAACGGGCTACGACTTTAAAAGAAGAGGTTGATCGATTGCTGAAAGTTGGTTTGGTTAAAGAGTCTTTCTATCCGGATTGGCTTGCGAATCCAGTTATGGTGAAGAAGTCAAATGGGAAGTGGAGGGTTTGTGTTGATTTTACTAACTTGAATAAGGCTTGTAAGAAAGACAGTTTCCCCTTCCTAGGATTGATCAATTGGTCGAAGCTACTGCTGGGCATGCCCTTCTTAGCTTCATGGATGCCTATTCAGGCTACAACCAGATACCGATGTATGGTCCAGATCAGGTGAACACTTCGTTCATTATTGATTGGGGGTTGTACTGCTATATCGGAATTCCTTTTGGGTTACTTAACGCAGGGGCGACCTATCAAAGGTTAGTGAATATGATGTTTAAGGATCAGAATGGAAAAACCATGGAGGTTTATATGGATGACATGCTGGTGAAGTCTAAGGAAGCAGGGGATCAAATTCAACATTTAGAGGAGATATTCCAGATTCTCAGAAAATTCAGCATGAAGATTAATCCTCAGAAGTGTGTATTTGGAGTGGAATCTGGGAAGTTTTTGGGATTCATGGTTAATCATAGGGGGATAGAGGCGAATCCTGCAAAGATTCAGGCTCTTCTTGATATGAGGTCTCCACGAATAGTAAAGGAGGTGAAAAGTTTGACTGGGAGAGTTGCTGCTTTGAACCGCTTTGCGTCGAAGTCTTCTGATAAGTGCATGGAATTTTTCAAAGTTATTAAAGGTGTTGGAAAGAAGTTCAAATGGACAATTGAGTGCGAGGATGCTTTTCAGGCATTGAAGAACCATTTAGGATCTCCCCCACTTCTGTCCAAGCCTCATATGATACTCCTTAAGTTTTGATGATCACAAACAGTAAGCCATTTGGCTTATTGGTAGATATAAAATAGCATGCTATTTCTGTATGTACTAACTTGGTTTTGCAGGGTACTATAGCTTACAGATTGTATAATCAGTTTGTCACAAACAGCAAGCCAAAGTTGGAATACATTGACAATTGGCAAGCCAGTTGCACACAGTCAATACGCAAACAGCAAGCTGATAGCTTGTAGTTTGATATAAAACATCATGTTATTTCTGTATTGTACTAACTTGGTTTTGCATAGAAAAATAGTCTACTGATTGTTCAATCAGAATATACAAACAGCAAGCCATTTGGTGCTTCAACAGTAACAGTTTAGCAAGCCAGTTGCACACAGTCAATACGCAAACAGCAAGCCATTTCCAACTGTTCAGAATTCATATAGATAAAGATTAACTAGACATAATTATACTCCCAGGAAGCTTGGTTTATGATATGGAAGGGCAAAGGTCTAAAGTCATCTATACGATCAGCCTATCAGAACCAAAACAGCAAGCTGATTCTGTCTGACAGAAATAAAGAAACTTGCGGTTTTCAAGGAGCAATTGGTGGAAACAACTTTAGAAATGTTGTAAGGACCCTCTGAATTATTCTAGCACGCCAGAGCATAACTCAAGTATATTGGGGGACAATATATTCTTTGCTTTGAAATAAGGAAAGTAGCATGATACTTTTGACTTATTTAATTACCAACCACATGCTCTTGTCTCCCTCATCATATCAAATATTCCTCCTGCATACACGCTCCAACTCTTCTCCTCTCAACTGATCTTCAAGCTTCATCATTCCATCTTCAATAAAAACTCTTCCAACGGCTTCAAAATTTATTAATGTCGT
The DNA here is from genome assembly GCA_036435485.1 of Saposhnikovia divaricata. Classification (NCBI taxonomy): domain Eukaryota; kingdom Viridiplantae; phylum Streptophyta; class Magnoliopsida; order Apiales; family Apiaceae; genus Saposhnikovia; species Saposhnikovia divaricata. Next base: position 69,437,582 of record CM071598.1, read on the forward strand.
TGGAGCCTTTCAAAGCTTGAATTCTAAATATTCTTGTTTACCTATTTAAGAGCTGGTCTTGCACAGCTCCAAGACATCGATAAAAAGTGTAGAAATAAGAAACCATACAAAACTTCAAAGCTTACATTGCAAAATTCTTCTAAACCTTTAAAACCCTTATATACACACATATATACATTCAGAGGGTTCATTTTGTTGAGTTCTAATTATTCAAATCATTGTATTATTCAAGTTGTATTGAATAGTTGTTGTACAAGGTTGGCTTAAGGTTTTGGTTGGGTCGAACTAGACTAGAGAAGGATACTTGGGAAGTATTGCTTAGAGAGTTAGTTCAGCACAGCAAACAGCAAGCCATTTGTAAGCAGCTGGGTGTAAGGGAGATATATTGTTGGATCTTGTAATTAGTTTTATAGTTGATCAATAATATATTCTCTTACCAAGTTGGTAAGGGATCAGGACGTAGACCATAGGGGATTAGGGGTCGAACCTGGCTAAAAGATCTTGTGTGATATTTAATTTTCTACATATTACTTACTGCACTGCATTTTAGTTACAATTAGCTTGTCATTTGTAAACTGCTTAATCACACACAGCAAGCTGTTTCTGGTAAAAATTAAATTAGGTCATAAATAAGAATTGTTAGCCATAAACACCTATTCACTCCCCCTCTAGGTGTTGTTTTTCATTTGGTATCAGAGCCTGGTATACTAACATTTCTGTAACAGGAAATTATCGATCAAAATGGCTAACATTATCTCGAAGCTAAAAACAAAATGAAAAGAGATCGAGGAGGTTTCTCCAACAACAAGAAAGGCTCCAAGGACACCAAGGAGCAAACTTGTTTCGAATATGGCAAGCATGGTCATTATAAAAAGGATTGCTACAAGTTAAAGTCAAAATAGCATTCTTTTTTCAAAGACAAGAGAAAATTAAAGGCTTTACTGACTAGGAGTGATGATGATTCAGACTCCAATGATGACTCAACTGAAGACATGGTGAATTTGGCTCTTGTAGGTCTGAATGATGAAGATAGTTCACAAGGATCCATGAAAGAAGATTTTGTGGATAGTGATGATTCAGATTCAGAAGATGATGCAAGTGAGGTAAACTCAATTAATTTTGATTTATCTTCTACTCCCACTATGTTAGATACACTAACAATGTAGGAATATACTAATATAAGCACTGTGGAGTTCATGGAACTAAAGATCGAAAATGATGAGCTTGAAAAGACAAATACTCACTTAAGGAAAATCATTTCTGATCTCATAACCAAAAAGACTCTAGCTAGAAATGATGATAAAATTGTTATGGATCTAAAGGCAAAAGTCAATCAACTTGAGGGAGTAAATCATGCAGTTCTAAAAAGGAATGATGCACTAATGAAGGAACTCAAAGAAAGGATGAAGGAAATAAAAGATCTGAGATCTGATGTTAAAATGAAAGATGAAGCATTGGAATCATACAAATTGAAGGAATCTAGTCAAGCCGAGTCTTCAAAAACTGCTGAAAAGCGATTTCAGGAAGCTGAACTCATCAAATAGCAAGCTGAAGTGATCACTGTCATGGAAAAAGAAGTTAAGGATCTCAAGAAAGGAATGGAAACCTTTGTTCAAGGAGAAGACAGCTTTAAAATGATGATGAAGAAGGCAAATGTCCCCTTGGTCAGAGAAGTTGTTGGCTTGAACTTCAACAAAAAGCAAGATGCGCTCAAATATGATGGAAGGAATGGCATACCTTATAATTATGCTATGCCTTGGAAGACATGCAACAAATGTGGTGGGAAAGGTCATCTGGAAAGAAAGTGTGTGGTTCAAATCAAACATAAGAGGAAAACAACATACCAGAATGGACCAGTCAGGAAACAAACAACATACCATAATGGACCAGTCAGAAAACAAATAGCATACCAGAATGGACCAGTCTGGAAACAATCAGCATACTAGAATGCTTTTGACAGAAGACAAACAGCTTACCAACTGAATGACAGAAAGCAAAATAAGTCCCCAAAAGTGATCCAATGTGGATCAAGAAATCTGATTTAAATACTTTGTATATTCTTGCTGCTAACCAACCTGGACCCAAACCTATATGGGTACCAAAACATTGAGTATTTTTGTTTGTTTTATAGATGTGCCTCGCTGCTAAGATCAAATCAAGGCAATGGATTTTGGATAGCGGATGCACAAGACACATGTATGAAGACAAATCTCAATTTATGAATCTCCGAATGAAAAAGGGAGGAAGAGTAACAATTGGAAATAGCAAAACTCTTCAAATCCTTGGTACCGGTTCGATTGGTAATAGTAATATTTTGATTGATAAAGTTCAATATGTCAAACGTCTTACTTACAATTTGCTTAGTGTCACTCAATTATTTGATGATGGGCATCTTGTTCAGTTTGGCATTGAAAAAACTATTATTACTATTGGTACTAACAAAGTCCCCCTAGTTGCTAGAAGGGAAGGAAATATATATGTATTGGACTTTGATATGCAGGAAACAGCTTGTTGTTTAGCTGCAGTAGATAACGACCCATATATTTGGCATAGAAGATTGGGACATGCACACATGGACTTGCTTAAAAAAATTTCAAGCAAGAAACTGGTCAGAGGGCTACCCAAACTAAAGTATGCTAAAATTGAGGTCTGTTCAGCGTGCCAATTGGGCTAACAGATTAGAAGTACTCACAAATCAAAGAAAATGGTATCTACTTCTCAACCCTTAGAGCTTCAGCATTTGGACTTATTTGGTCCAGAATCTTATAAGAGTATTGGAGGTAAACAATATGGTTTTGTAATTGTAGATGATTATTCTAGATTTACATGGGTATTGTTTCTTCGTACTAAAGATTGTGCTTTTAATGAGTTTGAAAAGCTAATCAAATTACTTGAGAACAAGTTGAATACAAGGCTTAGTATAGTACAAAATTGATCTTTTACGTCGCCTCTTATACGTCGGTTCTGGACAATGGCGACGTATAAAGTAGTTATATACGTCGGTTCCGCCTAAAGGCGACGTATAAAGCAGTTATATACGTCGGTTCAAGAAAAAGCCGACGTATAAGGTCATATTATACGTCGGTTAAAGAGAAGGCGACATATATAATGATACTTTATACGTCGGTTGAGTAAAAGGCGACGTATATAATGCTACTTTATACGTCGGTTGAGTAAAAGACGACGTATATAATACTACTTTATACGTCGGTTGAGAAAAGACGACGTATATTTGAGGATATTATACGTCGGTTGAGGAAAATGCGACGTATATTATATTATCTTTTACGTCACTTTTAATATAACCGACGTATAAGATATACTTAGTATCTGTTTTTTTAAGGATATAAATGTTTTTTAAGGACATAAAACGTGAAGATAAGTCTCGGGTATACCTCTCCTCCCTTCTTCACCAACAGCCGCCGCCCCACCCTCACATCCTTCGCCCACAACCCTCCTGTCGTTTCACCTTTCATCCTCCACCCACCTTCTCTTCCTCTTAGCATATCATATAAATCGATTATATCTATCTATATAATATCAATATTAGATCGTTTGATGTTTGAATTCGTTGGGGTTGGTTAAATCGTAAGGTCGATCAAATTCATATCGATAATCTCTCTATAGATTATCGATACAGATCGAAACCAACAGTTTTTATATATATATATATATGTTTAAATCTTCCATTTTATTATATATTTTATTGATGACCCTAATTTTTTGATTTAGGGCTTTTGTTTCAGGTGACCAAATTGATAATTTCATGGACGTTTAAGGCATTATAGACGATCTTCTACATTACTATTTGTCTATCGTCGCTTACCCATGTTACAATATTAGTTGTCTATCGGTTAACGTTTTCCTTTTGACGCAGACAATTTATTCTAGAGGGATCAACATTCAGTTCAGAAACGAGGAGGAATGTAAAAACTTCCATTAGGTTTAAGGAGCGTAAGAAGGAGGTTATCACCGAAGGTGCTAATTTGATGTTTATTTGTAATTATGTGAGGAAGATAATCTGTGGTTCATCCAAAATTAAACTGCCTTCTTTGTTATTTCTCATATATCTTGTATAAATTTTTTCATATATTGGTAAGCAATGTTGATGGTACGTAAATATTTGTATATGTCCATAGGCTACATGTAGCTGCGAAAATTTAGTCATGTACTGTACTCTACTATGTTGTTTGATTTGGTTAACATATTGTTAAGTTCCGTTGCTGTATTGAGGATTAAGTATTCGTGAATTTGTTTTAGTAACCAGGAAATTATCTCATGTGAATTGTTTATGCCAATTAGTTTACAACTTCAAAATTACTACTCAATTAGCTAATTTAGGTTCCTCAAACTATTCCTATATGAAACCATACTTAACCTGAATAAATAACCATTCCAGTTCGTTAAGTTATATGTTTTGTTCATTTAGATAACTAAACCAATCAAAGGCTTGGATGAATTATTATCACTAACATTATGTGTATATGTTCTAGGAGTATATGTTTACACACAGTATTGCCACTGTCCTAGTTTTGCATCTTGAATATAGACATTTTCGAGAGACTTACCCTGATCTGTTGTATTGCCTAGTGACAGTTTTTGTATTTTGATTACTTATTTTACATTTCTTTTAGGTAGATGTCTTACCGACAAGGAAGGTGAGTTGTGACTTTGAATTATTATGATGCTTACATTTTCAGGATATGCTTCATTTCTTTAAATGATTCTTCCAACATAATATTTAGTTAATTTTTCTGCTGATATCGCTTTTAGGTCTGTTTCTCCACCCAACTCTGGGTTACCTGCTGAGCGGCGCAGATCGAGATCATTATCAAGGTCTAGGAAGAGGCGCTCCAGGTTATTGCTTCACTGCTGGAAATTTTATTAGAGTTTCTTTTAATTTGTTTGCTTTATATGTTTGGTTGATGGGCATGTGTGGTGTTATTTTAATCCAGGATGTGCTCTAGATTACTCACATATTAAATTTGCAGGAGCCGTGATTCTGGTGATGTTGTTAACCCTGGAAACAATCTTTATATAATGGGATTATCTACTAGAGTCACTAGCACTCACCTTGAGAAGTTTTTCAGCAATGAAGGAAAGGTATCAAGACGTTGCTCAAGCTCCCTGTGAATTTGTTTATTATTATTTTTTTTTTGGCAAAAGAAGGGGGGGTTTGGTGTTAGATTGATGCAAAGTAGTTTTCAGCATCTGCTGCTTGCACTTATGTGTTAGCTAGATAGATGTCTTGATCTTTCAATTTAAAATTTTTTATGCACAAACATCAAGACAAGTTAAAGTGTAGGCAGCGATTGCAGATCTTGTCATTTTCTTTTGAATGTACCTATTGACATTTGCAAGTCATGTGTTTGGGTTTGATAAAAACACTTCCTAGGATATAAGTATGATGAACTTCCTGCAGATAAATCTTTTTGAAAACCGTTCTTAGTATTTCATAGTAAAGTATATACCAGTAGTACATAAGTGCATCACAGATCAAGTGCTGACTGACAATCTGGTCACAGGTCACTGATTGCCATCTGGTAAAGGATCCTCAAACGAAAGAATCCCGTGGCTTTGCTTTTGTTACCATGGAAACGAATGAGGATGCCGAACGTTGCATTAAGCAATGTATAAATACATTTGGTCGTAAACTTGACCCTACAATGCAATTGTCCAGTAACTATTTTGTCAGGGAAAATCTTGTAAGGTTTCTTATTATAACATTGTTTATATATCTTTGACAGGATATGGGAAAATGCCTGGATATGAGCACATATTCACAAACTTTCTTCTCAACCTGGTGCAAAGCAACAAGTACGAGAAACATTGGTAGTACATGCTAATAGTTCTGTGGTCTGGCACGCTGATATCTGAAAATACAAGTCCATGCAAAAGTAGAAAAGAAAAAAGGCACTGCACTTTGAACAATGAGTTTCTTGTTGCTGCAGTCCAGGGTATTGTTGGAAATTGATGGACATTTGAAAGTTTAGCGGCAGATGCAAGTTGGTCTAGCTTTCTGTTTTTTCTGGTGTTAAGAGGATCCCCATTTCCTTGCTTTTAATACTAATCTTCAGTTTTCATTTGTTAACATGGTCTTCGTTTTGGTATTAGTTTTAAGTCTTTATTATGTGGCTGTTGCTAGAGACCTGGGCAATGTCTCAGGCTCTTGTAAATGAATATCCGTCTATAAGATTTAGGTGTCACCGAACAAGTTGTAACTTGGTACCGAGTGTGTGCCACCTTGTATATCCTGGGTAGTTTGTGAACCTTGTAAATCTTGGCTAATTTATAATGCAGCCCTTTTCTGCTCTAGGTTGTATATTATTTTTCCGTTGATATAAAATTTATGCTCTAGGTTTGTATATTATTTTTCTGTTGATATAAAATTTTTACGAGGTGCTGTTCTCATTTACCAAAAATAAAAAAAAAAATTAAAAAATAAAAAAAATATTTTTTTAATTTTTTTTGACAATATACGTCGGTTCTTGTATGGGCGACATATAAAACATAATCTATATACGTCGGTTTTTTTGTCTTTATACGTCGCTTATATTGACTCATATACGTCGGCATTTTGGTTTTTTACGTCGGCTATTAGGCGACGTATATTCTATTTTTTACGTCGACGTAAAAGACCCATACTTTATACGTCGCCCCTCTATACGTCGCCAAAATGCCGACGTATAAGGCCTATTTAACCGACGTAAAAGACCAGTTTTGTACTAGTCTTTATAAAGGAGTAATAAAGGAGGTGAATTTCCCCATAAAGACTTCATTGCTTATTGTGAAGAAAGAGGAATTACATATGAATTATCTTCTCCAAGGACTCCACAACAAAATAGAATGGTAGAAAGGAAGAATAGGGCACTTCAAGAAACATCAAGGACTCTATTGCAAGAAAGCAAGCTACCTAGATGTTTTTGGGCCGAAGCTGTGAATACAGCATACTATTTGTTGAATCGAGTTATAATCAGGCCTATTTTGGACAAACCTCCTTATGAATTGTTGAGGAATAACAAACCAAATATCAGTTACTTCAATATTTTTGGTTCAAAGTGTTTTGTGCTCAAGACAATTGGTAATGATGGTAAATTCGATGCTAAATCTTATGAAGCTATATATCTTAGTTATTCTTTAACAAGTAGGGCTTATAGAGTTTATAATGTTAATAAACGTATTGTTGAAGAATCTATTGATGTTACATTTCAAGAACCTAGCAATGATCTGCCAAGAGATGAGGAAGAATTTGCAGCTGAAAGTGAAAGCATACAACCTCAAGTTACTGGATCAAATCAGGAAGCTGGAAGTTCAAATCAGCAAGCTGAAGTTGAAGCTGAAACTGGATATGACACCCCAAATCCGGAATCCAGATTTGGTGCCACAACCAATACAATTAAGTATAACTTAATTATACAGACGACCCCTCAACAGGGATCGATCTGAGGTTATAGTATGAAACAAGAATCTAAATTACAACAACTATTATAACTACTATACCTTCTTATCAGAAGCGCAATCCAATACTGTATTAGTCCATGCTGATTCTGAAATCTAAGTTGAATAGAACGCCTTGCCACACTCGCTTGAATTATAAGATGTAGGTAGACCATTCTTAAGTCTAGCTGAAAGGTTAGATGAATAAAACAAAAGTGAGCCAACAATGCTCAGCAAGTGAATAGTGAAGTAACAACTTCTAAATAAACAGAAAACTGACAACAAACATAAAGCTGGCTTCCAACAAAAATAAGATGGCAGAATGATATAACCGGAATCAATACAATAATACTGACGTTTGATAACAACAGGATATCAACTGAAAGGCAAAGCAACAGTTGATAATAAAATATGTGCAAGGCAATTGACATTTCCAATAATAAACCAATTTCATTTCACAGTCTTATAAATAAAACATTTTAAAAGTGATTGGAGGTTTTTATTTCATAACAGACAATACGGGTGATCAGCCCATAAAGTCCCCATACAGAACACAGAGTCCCTCTGGAAATCAATCCTCTCATTAGGATAGCTTTGGTTCCCAAGAGGCAACACATTGGCCTATAAAGGTGTCGAACTAGACAGACCAGAACTGCACTAATACATACACAAACCGACGGAACCAGCATTACCCGTTCGCCCCGTCTCTCCAATCGTCAGAAATCCGTGGAAACCATTTAGACGGAGTTCCTGACATTTTTATTAAAAATCTCATTTTAAAACATTAAGCTTTGAAAAACTCTTTTTAACTTCATAAAACATTTTAATACTTAATCTTTTCAAAAAACCTTTACTTCGAAGTACCTTCGACTCTCTGATAACAAATCAGCTCAGTCTAAGTAACTTCAAAGTATTTTAAGAAAATAACTCATTTTGATTTGCAATAATAAAAGTCAAAGGGTTTGACTAAGTTCTCTGACATCAATGAAATAGGGATACAAGTCTAAATCAAGAAGATATAGACTCAAAAGGAATCAAGGCTTTGATCAGAGTAACAGGAATGAAATTTAAGTCAAAGATCAAAGATATGTATCTTGACTAGTTTTGGGGCAATTAACTCAGTTTTAAAAAAAAATAATGAATATCAAGAATGGTAATCAAGTCTTTAAGTTAATGGTTTGATCAACATTTCAATATATAGAGTTCTAAAACATTGAAGCAGGGCAACCAATCAATTTATGGAGATAAAGGTCTTGCATTTATGAAACAATGGTTAGAGAGGGCATAATAAATAAGTCTTACTTTTCTAAATCAAGGTTCGTTTGAATATGAACTTCAAAACAGGGTTTAGTAGCATATAACTTTTTAAAACAAAGTTTTGTTGAAATAAGGTTCATTGAAAGTCAAATTCAGTAAAAATGTGATTCTTTAAAATATGGTTCGTTAAAACCTGGTTCTTTAAAATAGAGGTTCAGTAAAACTTGGTTTACTAAAACAATGTTCAGTAAGATAGAAATAAAAAAATCATGAGTAAGTAATACTTGAGTTAATAAAACATGATTTGACAACAAGGTACTGATTACTTGCAAACTGATTTGAAAGAATATTTGATAATTAACAGAAGCAGATATACTTCACTTGAACAATAAGTGAGGAATAGAAACACTTGCCTTAATACACATAGTTCTGTTTCCAACACATCGAATCGTCACTCACTTTGTGTTAGTCTCTACCTCTTTATACGTTGGTTTCAAATCGACTATACGTCTATCTTTCCTCCATAATTTGTCCGTCTCGATATCAATATACTTGTCAACTCTGATAAATATCCTCGTTCTTGAAATTCCATTTACACGAATAATGACTTCTTACCGGCTTCCTACTTGCACCTATAATAAGGTAAAGTACTATTTCAGTATACTATAATCCTCAATCGTCTAACTTTATTCTACCCAAATGGTTCCTATAACGCGTAACATTTAGTACTTATATACACATTGACTATACTAAACATATTTACAAAGTACTTTCATATAATCAAGTAATCACTTAAGCACTTAGCAATCAGAACATGCAATTCATGTTTGTCACTTAAACACTTAACACATAATATCACCTTGAATTATAATTATCTTATAACCTTATACTATAGAATTTACGAATTATAATTCTAACAAAAATCGGGCAGAGTCCCCTTTGTAAAATGAGCTATCCCGTCGGAACATATCCGACTCAAATCACAACCAAACCAACAATCACATCTCAATTTCAACTTATACTTACAACTTACAATACAGTACTCAACTATGAACTTATAACACAAAAATGGTTGTCAGAAAAATCATCATATAACTTTAACGTACAAATATCCATTTGCTTACACATATAAATTCTATTTACCTTTTAAATTAAGCTAGTAATATATAATCATATCATGGTCTTACTAATTATCAACTAGTTATTATCAAGAACAACCATGTACACTTAACAACTTATAACAATCAAATTTACATCACCCAAATCATACTATTCTTTCTTTTCCCGAAGTCAACCCTAATGGTTCAACTTTGACTGACCATAACTCATTCATTTAAAATCCGTTTGACATGATTCAAGCGCCTATTCCACCTATTTTTTCGCAAGGAATCCAAATATATAGTTATATTTAAGATCAGATTTGAAATAGGCACTGAACGAGTTAGTATACAGTAGCAGTTTTACTACTAATATAAACAATCCGAAAGTTAACTGAGAATTCACATAAATCCACATGCAAATTAGTACCTTAATAAACATGTTAAACAACTAACAAACATGAAATCATCAAGAACAATACTCAATTAACAAGAATCAAACATAAAATTCATATCATTCTGTTAACACTACAACACGCAAGCGTACGTGGTCACAAGTAATATAGATAGAAGTCAAGTTCGTTCCCACAGAGATCTGGTTAGGTTTCAATTCAGTTCATGCACCTATGCAACAATGTATGATTATTATTCACTGCTAAGACAAATAACAAGATTAAGTTTTTACCAACTATAATTAACTAGGATACAATTTAACAAACTAAAAATTACTAACTAATGAGAATTAAAATTTAATTACTTATATGCGAGAAAACATGGAATCCTAACTTCATCATCTACTTCACTTAGAGTTGATGCCTTTCATCAATACATACGATGGTTTTGATATCTGATCGGATAACACGAAACAAGTAAAAGCTACCTCTACGTATACTAATACCAAACTACGCATGCATCCACAAAAGAGATAGAAGATGGGTAGACACCAATTATGTTTAGACCCTATATCTCTATAGAATTTTAAAACATAAAGGTTGAAGCATAAGTTATCCACATAGATCACATAGGGTAGCATCATATCTCTATGTATGCCACAAATCATGATAATAATATCAACCTATCCTATGCTAGCATGGCAAGTTCTAAATCTCAAGATCCACTCTCATTTCGCAAGAGATTAAAAAATTAGATGTTCATGACTCATCTAAACACATGAAACACAACCATACGAGGATATCAAGAATTCACCACACATAAATCTTTCAAGCAATCAAACTACTAAGCTACATAGATAAATCTGTTAGAATCCCATGACAACGATTAGCTCATATCGAACCGCTCGTCATCATGGGATCTGATGAAACCATGATAGAAGACAATATATGAAAGAAAGTAATAATATTAATAAAACAAGAGTTGAGAAAACAAATCTATGATACAAAAGATGAAGTAGATCTAGATCCATTGCTTGTCACGAGTGTTGAATCCTTCTCTCCTTTTCTCCCTTGCAGATCTAAGCTATATTATGTACAAGATATCTAATTGTCTAATTGTGTTAATGATACAATTTACAAGGGTTGGATGTGTTTATATAGGCTCCAGACATCTTGCCCAGCAAGAAATACCAAATCAGAATTATAATAGAAGTACGTTTCCTAAACTGATTCTGTTTTAAAGGAAAATTCGCAGCTGTCTTTTCTTCAGTAATTCTGGAATGTTCCAGCTGTAACTGGACCTCTGGACCACTTTAGAATGATAGAAAATCTCGTTATCTTCGCGTGGACAGTAAGATCGTCCAAAACGGACTTCTAGAACTCAAGATATGGGCAAAACAAAATCAGACATTCTAGCTGATTTTTCACCCGCACACCCGCAGCGCTGGGGCGCCGTCCGCGCCTGAGGCGCCAGCTCAATCTGCATAAAACAGCGCTGGGGCGATTTGCGAAAATTGATTTTTCTTCGATTTTTAAGCTTTTTCTTCCGTTCCTTTTGCATGAGCTTCCGTCTTTCATCCTTAATGACTTGTATACTTCTTGGTAGTTGACCTTAGCCTCCATTCTTCATTCCATATCATAAATCAACTCCAAATAACGACAGAAACTACACCTTTAATCGACATTTCTTCAAGCCTGCACAATTAAGCAAAACACATTAAAACTACCACAAACTTGATGCCAAAGCAATCAATTTAAGCCGAATTAGAATGTTCCAAGTCGATATAAAATCCACTTATCACACCGCCAAACTTAAACCGATGCTTGTCCTTAAGCATATACAATTACAACTAACTAACTAACTAGTACCACTTCCGTAGGTGATCACGGTTGCATTTGGCATATGCAACAAGCCCTTTAAACCCCTAGGCAGCCCCAGTGGACGAGTAAGGTCTCGTGAGGGCCTATAGCGAATGTACCCACAAAATCCAATGCAATGCAATGCATGAATGCAACTAAATGAAAATGCAATTAATATCCTACCATACCTTCAGATCCTCTCATGCCATATCAACTTAAGAATCAAAGTAAATACGCAATGTCTTGGTGTCGAAAGTGCAAGTATTCACATAGCCTACTCAATGAACATGCATAAGTTCTCACAAGTCCATGTCAAGTGTAAGAATAAGTTAGTAACCATGCTAAGCCTACAAGAGTGCATCTTTGAGACAAAACTCGGGATTTATACGCAAAAACAAGCAAACACTCACAATCCACTCACAGAAGAATATTCACTCAAGAACAAGGGTAAGTGTATCACTCAATTCCAACAAAATCATAAGCATGCTTGACATTTGGTATCAATCTAACTCTTAACACAACATACATCAATGACGATAATCAAAAGGTCTTTAATTGGGTTGTAACGGGGCTAGGGACAAGGTATGTCAAATAAGCCAAATCAGGTGAAGTGGCAAAAGCTAGTAAGTACCATAAGGATTAGTACACAACACCATATTCCCCCCCCCCCCACATAATTTTTACTAAAGCAACACTCGATTAGTCGACTAAAGTAGGATCACAAACATAAACATATGATCACAATAAACACAAACATGCTCTCATAAATTTTTTTCATTTTTTTTCCTTTTTTTTCTTTTTTTTTCATTTTTTTTCTCTTTTTTTCCGAGAGCTAAATATAACACAAACAATAATATAAACAATATGTTAGGCCAAATACACAATTAATAATCAACTTTGTATGAGAGATTAATAAGTAAAAGCGTTTATGCACTTAAAAAACTTCTTGTATTTCAAACCCTCTTCGTGATGTAAAATATCACAAAGAGCTGCTAGGTTACAATAATGATAATTCGTTATCGATACCCTTCTAGGGTTAACCTATCTGTATTTATATACCATACAGCTACGATACAATCTCTAATTGATATTCCTAATAATCAGCTATACAATGATATCAATTACAGATTGTCACACGTCTCCTATGTCAACTCGATCTCTTTGATAGCTATCCAATCTTCAAAGATATCGCTTCCATAATTAACCTTCAATCACTGTTGAACAGTAGACGCGCTTCCTTCAGACAAAGTTTAACAAACTCTGTCGAGCTTCCAACTGTCAGAGTTTACGCAAACTCTGACTGCTTCCAGCTAAACTCTGATAACTCCCTGTAACACTTAAACACTGATCAAAACACATCAATTATATTTAACAATCTCCCCCAACTTGTTCATTAGCAAAAATGTACAAGTTAATGACAGTAATTGATGATGTCAAAACAAATAGACAAATACAGTGTTTATACAAATTCAGAGTTTAAGCTTCTACTTAATAAAAACTAAAGAGAATAAGAAAATTCTTACAGAACTTAATCTCTTATAATTTCAAGATCTGGCATGGTTCTGAGATAATCAATCAGCAATCTTCTTTCTGCATTTTCAAGTTCAAACTTCATTGCTTCTTTGATTTCTCTGAGATGAGGATCACTTTCATCTGTCTGGTAGATAGCAGCCCTAAGATCATAAATCTTGTTCCTTCTCATTTCATTACCCAGTCTGATAAATCTGACTTTTTCTGCCTGTGTATTGAAGTCAAGTACTGTGATTCCCAAATCAGTTTTTAACTTTGCAGTACCTTTCTTCATTTCAATGAGATTTCCTTTGTAATCCCTGTACTTAGGAATATATCTGCTATTGTATTTCTATCCTCTGATTGCCAGATTCTGAGTCATTTTCTATCTGAGCACATTAGCAACTGACTGAGTCCTTCGACTATTCACCTTGAGAAGATACAGAACATACTCTAGTTCTTCCCAACATTTCAAGCCAATATCATCCTCACCAACTTTGAATACTGTCCCATCAGCCATGAAGTATAAAAGAAAATCCTTGTCTAAACTCTTCTGATGAACTAACTGCACTGATTCCAGTCTGTCCAAACTCTCTTGAGGAACACCACGACCTGGAACAGCCAGTGAAGAAGGATCTCTAGGACCAGTATATTGCCTTTTGTCTCTATGTGAACCTAGTCCACCCTTATTATTTCCAACCTTGCCAGATAAAGCTTTTCCATCAGAAACATTCATTGAGACTCCAGATAACACATTTGGATCAGAAATTGTTCCTTTTCCAAAAACAGATTTCAACTGTGAAGAGTGTAAAGGTGTGATCATTGCTTGAGATGCAACAGAAGTTGTAACTTTCTTCTGTGAACTTTCACCTTCAATGCCTTTTAGCTTGAGTTTAGCCTCTGCTGCAATTGCTTCCTTTGAGAACCGAGAACTTTGACTAACATCAGTCCTCTCTCTGTTCACAACACCTTTAACAACAGGTCTAGGAGCTTTTCCTCTTTGTACCTTATCAGACTTTAAAGCTTTAAGATGTTCTTCTTGTAAACTCTTTTCCTCAGCTTCAATGTCCTCAATCGTTACTCCTTCCTCATTCTCTTCAATGAACAGCTTAGCAGCCAATTCTTCATCAGTTTGTGGATTAGAAGATAACAGCAAACTCTTGGTCCTTGAAGTACCTTGAGTATCAGTATTTCTCCCAACAGACTGTGATTTTGATGACTTGCTAGTTCTCAGAGTTTGAATCTCTTCAGCCTTTTTCTTCCCTTTGTTACTTGCCCCTCCATCTCCATCACTATCCCTTCTGACAACTCTCTCCCCCTTTTTGACATCATCAGGCATAAGGATAGAAGTAATTAACTCCAGGGAGGTAGCAATAGAATCAATTTTAGCAGATAAGTCAGACTGGTTCTCCTCAACTTTAGTCAGCCTGGCACAGAGATTGTCTTGAGTTTTAGAGAATTTTGTAGTCACTAGTTTCGATTCTCTTTCCATCTTCATCTCTCTAGCTACAACCTCATTTCGCAAAGCAGTGATTGCCAAATTAGTATCATCAAATCGTCTATCCAGAGTTTTAACTTGAACTATAGTTGCTTTCAAGCAAGAAAGAATCTCTGGATTAGAGATAGTATCAGCACTTTGCTTAATAAACTTAGCTGCTCTTCCTGGTGGAAAAATACAATCTTCTTTGTACCATTCAGCAGCATTCTTAGCAAATTGTTCTCTTTCAACTGCATGAGAGGTACAAGGTTGAGGAAAAGGTGTATGTTTATTGTCAGTTTGTACTGGTGCACTCAGAGAAGCATCAGAGTTTGCACTACTGTCACCTTCAGCTTCAACACTTGTAGCTTTAACTGGTTCATCTTCAGCCATAGATTTAGCAATTTCTTCTGTAGGCTTGGCAAGATTTTCTCCATGTTGCTCAGGCTCAGCAACAGACATTGACTGAGAAGTTACTTTGGTTCCCTGATCAATTTCTTCACCTTCTTCAACAGTTTGATGAGCATCAGATATTAACTCAGTATGAGATGCCACAGCTTCAGAAAGAACAGCCGTAGGTTGATCAGCTACACCAATATCAGAGATAGGATCAGTGAATGGCATAAATGAATCAGGAATATCATTTATTGGAGAAACACCATCTCTTGCATCCTCTTCTGCAGGCATTTTATCCTCTGCAGGCATTACATCCTCTGCAGGTATTGCATCTTTCTCAACCTCAACAGGAGGTGTTTGCTGTGAAACAACCTCTGGAGCTTCAATATCTTCATCCACAGAATCAGAGAATATCACTTTTCTTCGTTTTGCTAGAGGTATATTGTCTGAATCCTCTTCAACAGATGGTGACTTAGGCATGTTTGCCCGAGCTTTCATTCTCTTCCCCCTTCTAGTGTAAACAGCTTCAGGAGATTTCCGTTTTGATTTTCTTTATGTCTCTTCTGCCTGCTTTAGACTTACACGTCGTTTAGTAATTGCCTTCTTAACTCTTTGTAATCTAGACTGTGATGCCGGTGGAGATTGTGACGAATCAGAGTTTGTGTGTAAAGTGGGTGAAGGTTGCTTTGTAGGTGCTGACTGAGCAGGTGATTCAGTGTTTGGTTCTGGTTGAGGTTCAGGGTGTGGTTCAGGTTGTTGTTGTTGTTGTTGTTCAGGTTCATTTTGTTGTGGTTCTTGTGTTTGATTGAGAAAATTTCGTAGAGCAAGAGGCATGACAAAAGCAGGGAGATTTGCTTTACCAACATCCTTGTTAGTCATATCAGAGAATATTCGCTTATTGACTCTAAAAGGATCAATTTCATCAGTTTCATCAATTTCAAGACCAGGTACACATGCATTGAACAACATTTGACAGAAACGAGCATAATAAACAGTAGTAGATTCAGACAATTTATCACCTAAGCTCATCAGAACATGTCGACCAAAATCAAAATTAGTACCATAAAGCAGAGAATACCCGATTTGGAGACTGTCTATAGGAATGGCATCCCAGTTTGTGACTTTCTTCTGGAACGTCCTTGTTATGCAATCAAAGAAGAAGTTCCATTCCTTTCTGAGATTTGGTCTCTTTATGCCGCCAATCTTGTCAAGAGATTCCATGTAACCAATCTCTCGTAGCATCTCTCTCAGATAAGTTTCATTAACCAGAGTATAAGAATTATGTTTCTCAAACCCCATTGTATCTCGTACAGTCTGTGGAGTAATCACATAATCTTGGTCTTCGTAAGTGAAGATAATGGTAGGAGTTCCACTTTCTCCTCCATCCTCATAAACTGAATTCTGCCAGAATGAAGCAATTTGAGACGCAGAAAGAGTAGCAGGTCCAATCAGAGCCTGTCCAATCTCTGAATCCCTCAAGAAGTTCTGCATGAGATGAAACGATTCTGGAACGCGTTGATGATAGAGTGGAGCTTCATAGTTATTAGGAACAAACCGTAAGCCAAGAGCAGTGAATGCTTTAGATGCCATTGAGGTAAGAATTTCCAAGAGATATGTATGTAGAAAGGTGTTTGCGTGAGTGCCCAAGAGAAAAAATAAGAAAACTGTGAGATGTAAGAATAAGGCAAAATCGTTTGGACACAAAAGTGATTAAAGTAATGAAAAACTCAATCTCTTATGTAACAAACACTCAATCAGTTTCTTGATTAATGTGTAGTGGGACACGATAATAGGTAAGTGGGACACATTAAAGAGCGAGTGGGTCACGTGCGCCTATTTTTAAGAAGAGTATATTAAAGAATTAAAACATTAAAACATTTGATTTAAACAAAAATCAAATAATACTCTTTTAAAAATATCTTGACCCAAGTAAGACTAGAATTTGAACCGTTTACCTGTTGCCTTTAATAACCAGAATACGAAGCGATTAAGAACTTCGTTCTTACCCATCTCTATTTAAGGCCTAGAGACTTGCTCAGATTATTTCATTAAATCTTTAACCTTTCAGTCTCCCCTGTAAAATCACAAACCCTTCAAACCAAATACCCTTGAAAAACAATGGCCAACCTTACCATCAAAGAGAAAAACCTTCATCTTGTCGAGAATAGGAACATCTTCAGCTATACGCGTGAAGAATTTGAAGCGTTTGAGTGGGAAAGACAGCTTGAGACACTGTGGCTGCAAATGGATGCTGGTCTGGAAGAGCTCGAGAGAGAGAAACCTGCAAGGGTGATCGACATCGATGCTGCCCTCCAAGCAACATTGGCATGGCTCTCCTCGAAGGCATCCTCATCCACCACCACCAACCATTGTTAATGAATATGTCAGCAAAAATAACCTTATCCCTTCAACTTCCACCCAAATAAAGTGGCAAAGATGGGATCTGGGAATTTTTGCTAACAATGGAGTGGTGTGGACGGACCTTTTACATTCCTGTTGAATAGATTAGCAGATAGAGAAAACAAAAAGATGTAATATTTGCTTGTAATCTCTTTCGTATTATCAATGAAAATTTTGTTTCTCTAATCATATTCATTGTGTTCTGCAACTGTTATTTATGTTATATGAACTGTTCTTCAAGAAAATTAATCAAGAAGAGAATATGAAGACTAATTAAAGTAATCATATAAAGAACACATTCATCAACTATCCACTGATTAACAGTTGTCACAAACCCTACTTACTCCAAGACTTTCAAATTGTCCAAGTGAAAATTTACCTTAGAGTACAAATCACGAATCAACAGCGTTTGTCAATTCTCCAACTTTATCACCGAAACCCTTTCATAAATTGCACAGTTGTGAATATTTGTGTGTGTGAAGCAGAGTTTACTAAGTCAATTTTTAGAGCATCTAATTTTTCATAAAATCCATAAAGTAAATCAATAAACACTGAATGCACAAACTGTCATAGTAAACACTGACTGTATGATGAAAGCTAAACTCTGAAGTAATCGAACTTTATACAGTAATTTTTATTTTATACCCCCTTTATATACATTTTTTTTTTATTTTCATCATTTTTTTTTATTTTCATTTTTTTTTTCATTCCAGTAATCAGAGGTTGGAACCAGTCACCAAAAATCCAAAAATTTTAGCCCTTATCATTTTGATAAGTTCCTGGGTCATCCTAGTATTTAACTAGTCACCAAAAATCAGAGAATTTTAGCACATATTATATACCAATAGGTTCGTGGGTCATCCTAGTATCCAACATAATCTCAAAGGAGTATAACAACCTATATACATTTTCTTTGGGGTATTGCAGTAAGCATTTTATTTTATCAGAGTATAACTAACAGAGTTTAGAGTTCATCAACATCAGTAGTTTTTCATGAAAGGTAATGCACACAGTATTTATAGACTCAGAGTTTAGGACAAAATAAACTAAGAGATGCTATAAATATGAGCCAGTATCATGCTGTGTTAACTTTCTGCACAATCTAAGATTAGATCACAATAACTCAGAAAGATTCATGATTAATTGCTGAGAATCATGCTTCATACATATTTCTTCATTGGTGTTTTCATTCAGACAAAAATCAACTCAGAGTTCACAGAGTTTATCAAACTTATTAACAGTGTATGACATACAGACATACTGACAGAGTTTAACAGAGTTTAATCAACAGAGTTCACTTAGCATTTAACCAATCAGGAAATATGATTAATACATCACATAAGTAAAGTTTGAATCTAACCAACATTTCTAGTCAGAACCAGAGACCATTCCTAGTTCATTGACCAGTCTTGTAAATGTAGCTTCACTCAATGGTTTAGTGAAGATATCTGCAAGCTGTTGTTCTGTAGATACAAAATGTAGTTCAATATTTCCTTCTTCCACGTGTTCTCTGATGAAGTGGTACCTTATGCTGATGTGCTTGGTCATTGAATGCTGTACTGGATTACCTGTCATAGCAATAGCACTTTGATTATCACAGTAAATAGGGATATTACTGTACCTCAATCCATAATCCAGCAATTGATTCTTCATCCATAAGATCTGTGCACAATAGCTACCAGCTGCAATATACTCTGCTTCAGCTGTAGATGTGGAGATTGATTTCTGTTTCTTGCTGTACCAGGAAACAAGTCTGTCACCAAGAAATTGACAACTTCCACTAGTGCTCTTTCTGTCTACCTTGCAGCCTGCAAAGTCTGCATCAGAATACCCAAGTAGCTTAAAATCTGATTCTCTGGGGTACCACAGACCTAATGATATGGTGCCCTTGAGATACTTGAAGATTCTTTTCACAGCTGTCAGATGTGGCTCTCTAGGATCTGCCTGAAACCTTGCACAAAGACAGGTTGCATACATGATGTCAGGCCTACTAGCTGTCAAGTATAGAAGAGATCCTATCATGCCCCTGTAGTTTGTCATATCCACTGAAACTCCTGTGTCTTTGTCCAGTTTAGTTGCTGTTGCCATGGGAGTTAATGCAGATGAACAGTCAAGCATACCAAATTTCTTGAGAAGATTTCTGGTGTATTTTTCTTGATTAATGAAAATTCCATCTTCTGTTTGTTTCACCTGTAGGCCTAGAAAGTAACTAAGCTCTCCCATCATGCTCATTTGATATCTGGATTGCATGAGCTTGGCAAACTTCTTACAGAGTTTATCATTAGTAGACCCAAAGATGATGTCATCAACATAAATTTGAACTAAAAGGAGGTCACTTCCTTGATTGAAATAAAACAGAGTTTTGTCAATTTTTCCTCTGTTGAATCCACTTTCTAGAAGAAACTGAGCAAGTGTCTCATACCATGCTCTTGGTGCCTGCTTAAGTCCATATAGTGCCTTATCTAGCCTGTAGACATAATCTGGATATTTGGGGTCCATAAATCCTGGTGGTTGTTCAACAAACACTTCTTCTTCAAGCTTTCCATTCAGAAAAGCACTTTTCACATCCATCTGGAACACTTTGAATTTCTTGTGAGAGGCATATGCTAGAAAAATTCTGATTGCCTCCAATCTTGCTACTGGAGCAAATGTTTCATCATAATCTATTCCTTCCTGCTGTGAATACACTTTTGCTACCAGTCTAGCCTTGTTCCTCGTGATAACACCTTCACTGTCAGTCTTGTTTCTGAAAACCCATTTAGTACCAACAATAGATCTGTTCTTTGGCCTTGCTACAAGGGTCCAAACTTCATTTCTTTCAAATTCATTTAACTCTTCCTGCATTGCTGTTATCCAGTCTGCATCTTGAAGAGCTTCTTCCACTTTCTTTGGTTCATTTTTAGACAAGAATGCATGAAACAGACATTCACTTGCAGTAGCACTTCTTGTCTTTACTTTTGCATCTGGATCACCAATTATCAAATCAGGTGTATGTGATTTAGTCCATTTCCTAGCAGAAGGAAAATGACTTCTATCAGCATGTGATCCTCCCCCTTGATCCATGCTCTCCTAATTTTGTTGTGATCTATCTTCGTTTTCTGAGACTCCCCCTGAACTTGACTGCCCAGAGTCAGAATTTGAATTTTCAGAGTTTGAAGCATCAAAGTTTGATCCAGATTTTTCAGTTGACTCAGTATCAGTGTTTGAGTCTTCATTTTGATCATGCTCCCCCTCAACTGGTTCTCCCCTTTGTTGTGACTGAGAAGTTTCTTCAGAATTTACCAGTAGAGATTCAGAGTTTGTTTCAACAGAGTCTGTCAGAATTGTTTCATCAGAGTTTCCTTCATTAGAGTTTAAAACTTCATTTTCAAAGTTCAGTTGATCATATTCATCTTTGTCTTCTAGTCCAGTTATCTTCTTATCATCAAAAGAAACATGTATAGATTCCATGATCACTTTAGTTCTCAGATTGTAAACTCTGAATGCCTTTGTTGACAGTGGATAGCCAACAAAAATTCCTTCATCTGCCTTTAGCTCAAACTTGGTCAACTGTTCTGGATGAGTCTTCAAAACAAAACATTTGCACCCGAAAATATGAAAGTATTTCAGGTTAGGCTTCTTTTTCTTCACCATCTCATATGGTGTCTTTCCATGCTTATTGATCAGTGTTGCATTTTGAATAAAACAAGCAGTTTGAACAGCTTCTGCCCAGAAATAAGTTGGCAATTTTGCTTCATCAAGCATAGTTCTGGCAGCTTCAATTAAGGTTCTATTTTTCCTTTCAACTACACCATTTTGTTGTGGTGTACCAGGTGCTGAAAATTCTTGTTTCACTCCATTGTCCTTGCAGAATTCTTCCATTGTTGCATTTCTGAACTAAGTTCCATTATAACTTCTGATGATTCTGACTTTGTTGCTTGATCCTTTGTCCAGAAGCTTCACATGCTCCATCAGAGTCGATGCAGTTTCATCATTCTTTGCTAGAAAATACACCCAGGTGAATCTAGTGTATTCATCAACAATGACTAAAGCATATTTCTTCCTTGCAATAGACATAACATTTACTGGACCAAAGAGATCAACATGCAGAAGATGATAAGGATCAGTGATAGAAAATTCTGTCTTGCTCTTGAAAGATGACTTCCTTTGTTTAGCCTTCTGACATGAGTCACATAGGCCATCAACATTTAACAGGGTCTTTGGGAGTCCTCTTACAAGATCCTTTCTGATTAATTCATTGATGTTGTTCAAGTTCAAATGTGAGAGTTTCTTGTGGCACTTCCAACTCTCTTCACTAGACATTCTTGTAGACAGGCAAACAGCTTTTCCAACAGAGTCTATCAAAAGCTTGATTTCATAAATGTTGTTTTGCCTGTGATCAACTAGAACAACCTTTCCTGTAGATTTGCTGATAACTTCACAATATTCAGGTTGGAAATCTACATGATATCCCTTGTCACAGATTTGACTCACAGATAGCAAGTCATGCTTGAGTCCTGGGACATGAGCTACATTGTTGATGATGACATTTCCAAGATTGATATTGCCATATCCCAATGTTCTTCCTATATTGCCATCACCATAGGAAACTTTTGGGCCAGCCTTCTCCTCATATTCTGATAGCAGGGCTTTATTTCCAGTCATGTGTCCTGAACATCCACTGTCCACGACTAGGGTTGCCTCCCTGTTACCCTGCAATCACAAACAATTACTGAGGATTAGTTTTAAGGATCCAGACTTGCTTGGATCCTTTGGCATTCTTAACTTTGTTAGCTTTTGCATCGGAATTAACATTATCAGAGTTTGAGCTAACATTATCAGTGTTTACACTTGCAGTATCAACTTTAACCCATTTCAGATTGGGTTTCAGTTCATAGTAATTATGATAGATAGCATGATATTCTCTACAAGTATAGATGAAATGCCAAGTGCTTCCACAGTGTGTGCATAGAGTTTGTGGCTTAGTTCTAGCAAAATCCTTCTTTACCTCAGACTTTGTAGGTAAAGAATTTATATTTTTATTTTTCTTGCAAAAATTTACAAGATGCTTAGTACTACCACAGTTATGACATGTCTTTCTTGGAGCATAACTAGCAAGCATTGGTTTATTTCCTGAAGTAATGCCTACTTTTCCATTTCTGTTCTTGTTTGACACTTTCTTTTTCTCAACAGATTTTAACTCCTTCAGTTTATGTTTGAGTTGTTTATCTGTCATTGAACCAATATCAACCTGTTTAACACTAGTTTTTACTGGTTTTCTTTTGACAGCTTCTTTTTCATTCTCAGACAAAAATTTACTGGTTCCATGAACAAATTTAGTTCTGACTTTAACTTGATTTTGAAATCTAAGTTCATCTCCCTCATTATAACCTAGACCAACAGTGTCTGTTTGAAAAATCTGTTGAGTGTCCTTTCCAGAATTAGTCCAAGTCCTAATTTTCTTATTTGCTTCCTCCAACTCAGATTCTAGTTGTTTATATTTCTGAAGCAAATCCTGTTCTATAGAAACAGCATCATCTCTCTCTTTCTGAACTTGTTGCATGTTTTCAAGTTTCTCTTCAACAAGTTTATTTCTTTCTTTAAGTTCAAAATTTTCAGCTTTTATCCTCTCATTTTCTAAAGTCTGATCCCTATAACTTATATGCAATGACTTAAGAAAAATTCTTAATTGAGCAATGTCATCAATATTATAAGCATAGGTAGTTAGAGGTACCTGATTTTCAGAGGATTCTGATTCAGTAGTAGCCATGAGAGCATAGTTTACTTCTTCATCAGAATCTGAAGTATCTGCCCAATCTCTGCCTTTAGTGTAGAGTACCTTTCCAGTTTTACCCTTCTTGCACTCAGGAGCATAGTGGCCCATCTCCTTACACTTGTAGCATTGAATTTCAGACTTATCCTTCTTTCCTTTAGAATCTCTCTTATCAGACTTCCTGTAGCTTTTCCTGTCTTCATTTGAATCCCTAGAAAACCTTTTTCCTTTCTTGAAATTCTTGAAGCCCATTTTCTTGAAAGTCTTCACCATTAACACAGCCATTTTCCTCATTTCTTCTTCATCATCCTCAGAGTCAGATGATTCAGAAGAATTTGAATCATAATCAGAGTTTGGTGATTCACTTTCTGAATGTATGACCAAAGCTTTTCCTTTCATTTTCCTTCTTGTTGCCTCTTTCTTCTGAGGCTTTTCTTCAACATTAAGAGCAACAGACTTTCCTTTCCTGCTAGATCTCCTGTTTCTCTGTTCCATTTCCAATTCATAAGTTTTGAGCAGTCCATAGATTTCATCAATCTCTGTTTCAGCAAGATCATAGTTGTCTCTAATAGTGGTTGTTTTCACATCCCACTTTTCAGGTAGAGAAAGAAGAAACTTGAGATTCGAGTCTTCTAGATCATACTCTTTGTTGACCAATGACAGATCATTAATCAGTTAACAGAATCTATCAAATGTTTCTGTCATGGTCTCTTCAGGTTTAGCCTCAAAATGCTCATACTCTTGTGTGAGTATGTTTCTCCTATTCTTCTTAATAGCTGCAGTTCCTTGACACCTGACTTCAAGAGCATCCCATATCTCTTTTGCAGTGGTGCAGTTAATGACTTTGTTAGACATAACATTGTCTAAAGCACTATGCAGTAAATGCCTAACTTTTGCATCCTTAGCAATTGATGATAGATCTTCAGGAGTCATGTCCTTCTTTTCCTTTGGAACCATTTTTGCTGCTTCACCAGCAACTGCAACAGATAGCTTTGTAGGATTGTGAGGGCCTTCATAAATCCTGTCAAGATATTCTGGGTCTGTAGCCTCCAGAAACATAGTCATCTTGACCTTCCACATAGCATACTCTAATGGCCTCAGAATAGGAACCCTGATTGGTTCATAACGACTCACAGTAGTAGGAGCCTTTTCAGAAACAGTAGGTGTTGGTGGAGGAATTTCTGACATGATTATTGTTGTGTTTGGATCTTAACCTGTAATAAAGTAACAGATTGGCTCTGATACCACTTGTTAGGCCAAATACACAATTAATAATCAACTTTGTATGAGAGATTAATAAGTAAAAGCGTTTATGCACTTAAAAAACTTCTTGTATTTCAAACCCTCTTCGTGATGTAAAATATCACAAAGAGCTGCTAGGTTACAATAATGATAATTTGTTATCGATACCCTTCTAGGGTTAACCTATCTGTATTTATATACCATACAGCTACGATACAATCTCTAATTGATATTCCTAATAATCAGCTATACAATGATATCAATTACAGATTGTCACACGTCTCCTATGTCAACTCGATCTCTTTGATAGCTATCCAATCTTCAAAGATATCGATTCCATAATTAACCTTCAATCACTGTTGAACAGTAGACACGCTTCCTTCAGACAAAGTTTAAAAAACTCTGTCGAGCTTCCAACTGTCAGAGTTTACACAAACTCTGACTGCTTCCAGCTAAACTCTGATAACTCCCTGTAACACTTAAACACTGATCAAAACACATCAATTATATTTAACACAATAACAATGATCCCATGATTTTATTACACATGCCGACTATCAAGCAACAACCAAACCCAAATTTCAATATTTCCCCCAAAATTATGACCAACAATAAACCCCTCCTTGCACACCTTATTACTCCCTTAAGCACCCTACTAGCCTTTGACAATGTGGGCTCAAATTAATGTAAGGCCAATACAAGAAAAAGTCTAGGCAAGTAATGTGGTATGTCAGTGAAAAAATAGGATTAAGCTCAATGGGTTAACTAATTGATCATGTAAACATGGTGTGGTAATATGGGAAAATATGTGGTTAATCCTAAATGCCTTTATCATTTTAATCATCAAATAATGTCATGCGTTTCAAGAAAGACCTCAAGCAACTGCTAGCAATGCAAACAATCCGTGGACACTCAAGAAAACGAATAAAATTGCAACAAATGCAATATGGCTCAAAAGCTCACTTGGTGGGAAAAACATATTCAATCCCAAGCAAAAATCTCTCTAATGCCCCTACTTGTATTCAAAGCATGCAAACTAAATCAACTTGCACATATTCATGTCCTTCTAATTACTTACAACATTCAATAAGTCTACTAGCTTCAACTTACTAGTGTATGTGTGTGTACAAGAACAAAGCATATCACTTCTCAATCAAAAACGTCAACAACACAAAATTCCTATCAAGCATGGATGCAATGCAAACTATTATGAACTCACATGATATACGAACATAAAAACAAAATGTCCTATATGAAAAAAACGTAGATATCACGAACATAAATGCATAATTTACTAATACTAATATGCAAAGCATGAAATCCTACATGAACACAATGACTAACGATCACATATATATACACTACTTATCCCTCAAACCACCCCCAAACTTAAAATATTCAATGTCCTCATTGAATGGAAGTAAATACGAGGGAAAGTAGAAAACATACCAGTATACAACAATGCTTGGGTTGCCTCCCAAGAAGCGCTTCTTTAACGTCAATAGCTTGACGTTACTTCCAAGCCTCCATTAAGGATGATAATAGTTTGCTTGGTCCTCTCTTCGTGAGACTTCATCGTCATCACGACGGCACACTTTCTGCCCCTTCTCCTCGCTTGGCCTATTCGTATAACAAATATGTCCTATTCCAATGCCCTCATCTGCTGACCCAAAATCTGTCAATTTGTAGAACAACACACCTTCACCGGCTTCGGTTGAATATAATAGAGGAGGATAAATGTAAGTTGCTGAAGCCTTTGGTTTCTCAAAGAGAACTTCCTCCATTGGCTCTAATGCGCTACCTCCATCTTCACACTGTGAGACAAGTAGAAGACCTGAATCTTTCCCATGGTCATCAGCCTCTTGGTACGCACATACCAATTCTTGAAATTTGTGCAGCTCATCAGTGTCTGTCCCAAATATTGCCCTTTCCAAATCATCCACCATCCTAACATGATCAAATTCCTCACATGGCTTGTGAACGCTCACCTCACCTTGGAATTTGTCTTCTTCGATTAAGCATGCAGTTCCTTGCTCCAAGTCACTGTTATTTTCTTGAATTGCCTCTGGTATGAATTGCTGATTCTCTTGTTTCAAGGCACTCCTAACTTGAGCAACTATTGTTTCCAAAGATTTGATAGACGCCTCGTTACTCTTTACACGCATCCTAATCTCTTACAGAGTCTCTTGTTCCAATGATCTCACAGCTTGAGCAATTAGTGTCTCCAAAGAATTGATAGACTCCTCGTTACTCTTTACAAGCATCCTAAGCTCCTCCATAGTAACAACCTCATCTGACTGAAAAGTAGGAGTAGGTTACTGATGTTGAAACTCTTCACTTCCAAAGAAATATGACATATCTGGAACATCTTGCTGGTACTGTTGAGGATGGTACTGAAAATATGGTTGTTCCTCATAAGTGACATATGGATCAACTCCTTCGTAGTAACAATATTGTGAGGGATTATGAATGCCCAAACACCGCTCACATTGATAAGGCATGGATGTCCTCGAATATGCCTACCATGGCAACTCCTCGCACGCCATCTTCAAACACTCAAGTACCTGAAACACAACGAACTAAACAAGATAGTTAAAAAAAATCCGAGTCAGTGAACTCTAACGACCACTATTGACAAGCACATAAACCAAAAATAAAACACCGATGGTCCCCGGCAACGGCGCCAAAAACTTGTTAACACTACAACACGCAAGCGTACGTGGTCACAAGTAATATAGATAGAAGTCAAGTTCGTTCCCACAGAGATCAGGTTAGGTTTCAATTCAGTTCATGCACCTATGCAACAATGTATGATTATTATTCAGTGCTAAGACAAATAACAAGATTAAGTTTTTACCAACTATAATTAACTAGGATACAATTTAACAAACTAAAAATTACTAACTAATGAGAATTAAAATTTAATTACTTATATGCGAGAAAACATGGAATCCTAACTTCATCATCTACTTCACTTAGAGTTGATGCCTTTAATCAATACATACGATGGTTTTGATATCTGATCGGATAACACGAAACAAGTAAAAGCTACCTTTCGGTATACTAATACCAAACTAAGCATGCATCCACAAAAGAGATAGAAGATGGGTAGACACCAATTATGTTTAGACCCTATATCTCTATAGCATTTGAAAACATAAAGGTTGAAGCATAAGTTATCCACATAGATCACATAGGGTAGCATCATATCTCTATGTATGCCACAAATCATGATAATAATATCAACCTATCCTATGCTAGCATGGCAAGTTCTAAATCTCAAGATCCTCTCTCGTTTCGTAAGAGATTAACAAATTAGATATTCATGACTCATCTAAACACATGAAACACAACCATACGAGGATATCAAGAATTCACCACACATAAATCTTTCAAGCAATCAAACTACTAAGCTACATAGATAAATCTGTTAGAATCCCATGATAACGATTAGCTCATATCGAACCGCTCGTCATCATGGGATCTGATGAAACCATGATAGAAGACAATATATGAAAGAAAGTAATAATATTAATAAAACAAGAGTTGAGAAAACAAATCTATGATACAAAAGATGAAGTCGATCTAGATCCGTTGCTTGTCACGAGCGTTGAATCCTTCTCTCCTTTTCTCCCTTGCAGATCTAAGCTATATTATGTACAAGATATCTAATTGTCTAATTGTGTTAATGATACAATTTACACGGGTTGGATGTGTTTATATAGGCTCTAGACATCTTGCCCAGCAAGAAATACCAAATCAGAATTATAATAGAAGTACGTTTCCTAAACTGATTCTGTTTTAAAGGAAAATTCGCAGCTGTCTTTTCTCCAGTAATTCTGGAACGTTCCAGTTGTAACTGGACCTCTGGACCACTTTAGAATGATAGAGAATCTCGTTATCTTCGCGTGGACAGTAAGATCGTCCAAAACGGACTTCTAGAACTCAAGATATGGCCAAATCAAAATCAGAAATTCTGGCCGATTTTTCACCCGCACACCCGCAGCACTGGGGCGCCGTCCGCGCCTGAGGCGCCAGCTCAATTTGCATAAAACAGCGCTGGGTGCCAATTGGGGCTCCCGGCTTGGTCCCGATTTGCGAAAATTGATTTTTCTTCGATTTTTAAGCTTTTTCTTCCGTTCCTTTTGCATGAGCTTCCGTCTTTCATCCTTAATGACTTGTATACTTCTTGGTAGTTGACCTTAGCCTCCATTCTTCATTCCATATCATAAATCAACTCCAAATAACGACGGAAACTACACCTTTAATTGACAATTCTTCAATCCTGCACAATTAAGCAAAACACATCAAAACTACCACAAACTTGAGACTAAAGCAATCAATTTAAGCCGAATTAGAATGTTCCAAGTAGATATAAAATCCACTTATCACATTCATATATATGTATATTATTTCGAATAAAAATAAAAAACACCCAAAACCCTTACATGCAATCAGTTTTGTTCAGATATATATACTCCAAATCATTTATCTAGACTGTAGAACCAACAACCCACCACCACCTGTCAGTCCTCACCGGAAAACGCCATGGTCGCCGGTGGGGTTTCGACCACAACTCGCAACCAGCCTCCAAACTCCTCTAAGACTTCATTTTAATCATCTAAAATCTGTTTTCAAGCTTTAATTCAGTAAAAAAATCAGCCCCCCAGTCCTTGCATGTAATGATCCGAGTATATACATACATATACTTACATATAATTTTACAAAAACTCTACCATAACAAGAATTAATCACAAGAACATAATATAGACAATTAAAATGGTGATATAAACATGATTTGGGACTTGAAAATCAAAAGAAATGGAAGGAGGATGGAGACAATTACTAACAGCAGCTGAAAGAGATGACTACGGAGAAGAAATGAGACAATTACTAGCCTCAGGGGCGTTTTCGTAATTTACCAAATGCTGGAAATCTATTTTATTTTTAAAAACTGATTTTAATCATTTAAAAATCGAAATAAATTGCAAAATTAAGATAAAAATAATTTTTAAAATTCTAAAATAAATTTTATGAAATTACAGACCTCCCCATATTTTTAAAATAATTTTGGGATCAAAAATGAATTTTATATGATTTTTACAAGTTTAACATCTTTAAATGGAATAATGCTTATTAAATAATTTTAAAATACTTACGCACACAATTAAATACTCTCACCAATTTTTAAAACTAAATTGTATCATAAAGATGATAATGCAAAAGATTTCATAATTTAAAACGTCTCCGATGATTTTATAAAAATCACAGAAGATTAAAAATGCATATTTAAAATACTTTTAATGCTCCAAAAATACAATTAAAATTCCACAAGCACATATAACACTTACCAATCATCACATGGTCATATAAACATGATTTCACATATATCTTGACTTCACAAAATATTCATAGCACATAATTTCACCTTAAATAATTAAATAAACACTTATAAAATCGTGAAAAATTCTAGGTCGTTATAGCCTTCCCCCCTTAAAAGGATTCTGTCCCCAGAATCTCACCTAAGTAAATAAATGAGGATACTTGGCGAACATCTCGCTCTAAATCTCCCAAGTTGACTCTTCAACTTTAGGATTCCTCAACAAAACCTTAACCAAAATAACAGTCTTATTTCGAAGCTTCCTTTCTGTCCTATCTTGAATCTCTATCAGTTGTTCCTCGTACGATAAATCTGATTGTATCTCCATAGGTTCATACTCGATCACATGATTCGCATCTGGATTATACTTGTTTAGCATAGATACGTGGAAAATATTATGAATGTGATACGTGTGCGGTGGTAGTGCTAACTCGTAAGCAATCCTTACAACTCGTCTCAAAATTACAAATGGTCCAACATACCTCGGTCTCAGCTTTCCTTTCTTACCAAATCTTTTCATTCTTTTCCACGGTGATACCTTTAATAACACTTGGTCTCCTTCTTCAAAACTCATATCCCTCCTGTCTTGATCAGCATACTTCCTCTGTCGACCCTGAGCAATAATAAGTCCTTTCTGAATAATCTCAATCTTTTCCTTTGTCTGTTGAATCAACTCTGTTCCTAATATCTTCCTTTCACCAACTTCTTCCCGATACTAAGGTGATCTACACTTTCTCCCATACAAAGCTTCATATGGTGGCATTCCTATACTTGTATGATAACTGTTGTTATACGAAAACTTAACCAATGGCAAATGTTCATCCTAACTTCCTTTAAAATCCAATGCACAGGCTCTCAACATATCGTCTATGGATGGTAAGCTGTACTCATTTTATATTGGGTTCCTAAACACTCTTAAAATTGTCGTAAAATCTTAAATTAAACCAGGAATCTCGATCAGATGCTATCGGAATATGAACTTTATGGCGTGATACTATTTCCTTTATATATAAATGTACTAACTTATCCAACAAGAATCTTTCGTTAATCGGTAGAAAATATGCAGACTTCATCAATCAATCAATTATAACCTAAATCGCATCGTGATTCGCTTTAGTCTTTGGCAATCCTACTATAAAAATCCATGGCAAGATATTCCCGCTTCCACTCAGGAATATCCAATTGTTGTAGCAATCCACTCGGTTCTCGGATGTTCTGCTTTGACTTTCTAACAGGTGTAACATTTACTTACCCACTCAGCAATATCTCGTTTCATATCAGGCCATCAAAAATTCTCGTTCAAGTCTCGGTACATCTTCGTGCTTCCAGGGTGAATTGAATATCTCGATCTATGAGCTTTACTTAAAATCTCACTCTTTAACTTTGGATCATTTGGAATCCATATCCTTCTAGAAAATCTTAAAATACCTTGGTCATCCTTCCGGGTACAAATCTCCTCATCAGTCAACGTATTCATCTCGTAATTTATAACTTCCTCTTGACATCTTCGAATCTTCTCTAACAACTCTGGTTGAAAAAATCATCGCACTTAGAAACTGATCGGCATCCTTTAAATCATAAACCTCCAAATTTAATTTTTTAAAATTCTCGAAATAACTCCTTAGGGAAAATCAACGTATTTAACCTCTCTTTTCTACTCAAAGCATCAGCTACTACATTTGGTTTCCCGGGGTGATAACTTATCGTGCATTCATAATCCTTGATCAGTTCTAACCATCTTCTTTGTTTCATATTTATCTCTTTCAGGGTGAATATATACTTTAAACTCTTTGTGATCCGTGAAAATCTCACATTTCTCTCCATACAGATAGTGTCTCCAAATCTTCAACGCGAACACAATTGCAGCTAACTCCAAATTATGCGTCGGATAATTCTGCTCATGGGGCTTAAGTTGTCTCGACGCATACACGATAACATTACCATGTCGCATCAAAACACATCCGAATCCCTTATGTGAAGCATCACTATAGATAACAAAATTTCCTTGATCAACTGGCAACAATAACACTGGTGCCGAAACTAACCTCTTCTTCAACTCTTGAAAACTCTCTTTCCACTTAATACTCCAAATAAACTTCTCATTCTTTCGGGTAAACTTGGTCAATGGTGTAGCTATCTTCGAAAAGTCTTGAACAAATCTCCAGTAATAACCGGCCAATCCTAGAAAACTTCTTACTTCAGTAGGAGTCCTTGGTCTACTCCAATCTACTACAACTTCAATTTTCGCAGGATCCACTCTGATTCCTTCTTTGTTTATCACATGTCCTAAAAATTGAACTTCTTCCAATCAAAACTCACACTTTGAAAACATAGCATATAATATCTCCTTCCTTAGGGTATCCAATGTGATCCTTAAGTGCTCGCCATGCTCTTCGGGGGATCTTGAGTATATTAAGACGTCATCAATAAATATAATTACGAACTTGTCCAAATACTTCTTGAACACACGATTCATCAAATCCATAAAGTTATCTTGATATCTCTTGAAAACACGATTCATTAAATCTGTAAACACAACTAGTGCATTCGTTAATCCAAAAGCCATTACTAGAAGCTCATAACGTCCATATCTCATGCGAAAAGCTATCTCCGGAATGTCATCGGGCTTAATCTTTAACTGATGGTATCCATATCTTAAATCAATCTTAGGAAAGAAAGCAGCTCCTTTGAGTTGATAAAATAAATTATCTATCCTTGGCAGTGGATGCTTATTCTTGAGAGTTAACTTGTTAATCTCTCTATAATCAATACATAATCTCATACTTCCATCCTTCTTCTTAACAGACAACACTGGAGCTCCCCCGAGGGACACACTAGGCCTTATAACTCCTTTATCTCCGCAGCCTGGTCGAAGCAACCGTCTCAATTGCATGTACATCAAAATTTTCCTATGTTGCTTTTATCCTTGAGACAAAAATTCCTTATCATCCTTAATTCTTAATCTCACCTATTTCTTTCTATATCCAATCTGTGCATCATAATCATTCAACCAATCTATATCCATAATAGCCTCTTTCATAATCATGTCGAAATTTTCTAACTCCTAAGTAATTGATAGGTAATGGTTCTGTTACTCTTATCGTAGTGTTCATTGAGACAGATTTAAAACAATCCTTGACAAAATGTCACATCTTTACGCACCTATAGCATACAACTTTAAACTTTTGATTCTGACACTCATAATATAGTATTTGTTAGTCACAGAGGCATGCCTGAATACATCTAATAACAAGCCTAAGTATGTGTAATGCTATGCATTACCTACATGACTTCTTAACTGAGGGAACCTCTAGTTGTAGAGTTTCTATTTGTTCTGTACTTGTAATAGGCATCAAATTCTAGTTGTGTTACTGTACTTATAAAGTCAAGAATAATGCTTGAAAGAAGTTCCAAGGTTCATGCCTCAAGCAAGGAGATAAAGACTGTCGAATAATCACAGTTGGGATTTAAAAAAATGAAGAATTTACCTAAGTACCAATTCGAGAAGTACATTTGTCTATTCGAGAAGTCTAGCATTCGAGAAGTCAGAGATTCGATATCTCAGAAGACACTATTCGATATCTCTGAATACACTGTTCGATATCTCATTCGATATCTCAGAGATTCGATATGTCTATTACTCTATTCGAGAACTCTTGGAGTCAACAAGTTAAAGCATCATTCGAGTTCTCTAAGAGTCAACAAGTCAATGCTCTATTCGATATCTCAAGGACTAAAGAAGCTATTCGACATCTCAGGGATTCGATATGTCAAAATGCTCTATTCGATATCTCAAGGAGTCCCAGAGAAAAGAGCTATTCGAGAAGTGATTCGATATGTCAATATAACACTATTCGAGAACTCAGAGTTATCGATTAAGTCAATTCGAGTTCTTGAATCAATTACTTAGCCACTTCTCGAATACATTCTTGGAGACAAAATACTGAAGAATTGTACAAGTCAGAAACCTGCAACAAGCCAAGATGCTTTATTTGACTATGTACTATAAAGCACATTGGAAAGCCTACAAAGAAGCTTGGAGAGATAAGACAAAGGGACAAGGAGCTAAAGAAGTGGATCTGAACAGGCTTTGCAAAGTTAAATCTGTAGTCGTTTGGACTCTTACTCAAATAAGATAGACATACTGGAAAGTAGTTTGTTTTACCTACCTTATTTGTAGTAAGTAGGTGTATCCATGTCTATAAGGATACAGCCTCACTTCCTTAGCATATAAGTTTTTCAAGCTACATCACAAGAAATATCTCTCTAAGAAAAACGAAGCTGAGAATACTATCATTTGTATTCACAGATTGTAGCAAAATCTTTATCTAATAAAATATTATATTAAAGTGATATTGTGTTGTGTTTGTTTTGTTATCTGCACTTACATATCTCACACACTCAACACATATCTTGTTGCAAAGATTCAAGTCCAAAGAAAAGTTCAAGAATCCATTCACCCCCCCTCTGTATTCTTTTACTGTATTCAATACTCAACAAGTGGTATCAGAGCAGGCTGTTTAATCTAAACAGAAAACGATCATGAGTTCGAATACAATAAAGACTACAGGTACGGTGAAGGTCCCTAAGTTCGACAAAGAGAATTACAACCTCTGGAAAATAAAAATGTTGTTGTTCATCAAAGCTGCCAATCCTCTCTACCCTGACATCCTCAAGAATGGTCCATTTGTACCACAACAAGAAATTGCTGAATCCACAATGGGCACAATAGTCGTTCCTAGATCATATGTTGCAAAAGAGCCATCCAAATGGACGGACTCAGAGAAGGAAAAGGTTGCCCTAGACAGTCATCTCATGTGGCTGATCATAGACTCCATGGATATGTCGATGTTTGCCAATATAGCATCATGCACATCAGCCAAGGACATGTGGAACCACATCGACGTGTTATGTGAAGGGACAGAGGAGGTAAGAGAAAATAGGAAACAGATACTGGTCACACAGTATGAAGCTTTCATGGCACAGTCCAAAGAAAGTATTACTGATATGTTTGAGAGATTTCACAAGCTGGTGACTGAGCTTCAAATGAATGGGAAGGTTTACAGCACTAAGGAATTAAACATGAAGTTTCTACTATCTGCACCAAACCATCTAGAGCAAAGGGTCATATCTCTAAGAGAAAGAGATTTGAACAAAGTCACATATGATGTGCTCTATGGGGTTTTAAAAACTCATGAGCTTGAGTTGCTTCAGAAGAGGGCTATCCAAGCCAACCAAGGCAGAATGATAAACAAATCCTGTGCCTTGATTGTCAATAAATCCGTTCAAGACCTGGAAGCATCTACAAGTCAACTGAGAATAGAAGAGATAGTAGATGATGAAGAGATTGAAGAAGAAGTGACTGAACCTGTTGATGAAAAGGAATAAGATGAGTTCTATACTCTTGAAGAGTTGGATGCCATGGAAAACACTTCATATGCTTTCATGGCTAGAAAATTCCCAAACATCAGATTTAAGAGGAATCAGCCCTTCAAGTCTAGATCTCAAAATCATTCATTCAACAAGAGCAAGGCACCTGTGAAAGCAAACAAAAACAAATTCAAAACCAGCTATGTGGATAGGTCATCTGTGAGATGTTATAGATGCAATGACCTAGGGCATTTTGCCAGTGAATGCAAGAAGCCTAAGAAGAAGGATAAGGAGTTTCTTAAGCTTGAAGCTAAGTATGAGGCTCTGCTAAAGAAGCATACACCAGGTAAGGCCTACATAGCTGAAGGGAAGTGTTGGGATGATTCTGATAGTGATGGAGAAGAACAAGAATTCTGCAACTATGCCTTGATGGCCAACTCCAAGGAAGAACCATCTGAATCAGACTCTCAGGTACCATCCCTCACTACTATAGACATGTCTATTTCTGAATACAAATCTATGGTTGAACAAATATCTGCTGAGATGTTTAATATTCATACTAGTATGACTGCTGCTAATGAAGAGATTGCTAAACTGTCTACTAAGAATGAACTATTGAACAAGAGAAATGAGGAACTAGAACTAACTGCTATGCAAGTAGAAAACCTTAAACAAGAAATCGAATATCTAAAGAATAAGGTTCTATGTGCTAGTCAAGTTGAGAAAGCTCTTAGGGATGAACTAGCTGAAAATGAATTTAAATTGAAAACATTCAAGAATTCCTCTAGTCTATTGCATTCCTACCATGAGAAAAATCTAGCTAGACCTAAGGCTGCTATTGGACTTGATTATGACACTCTCAAACAGAGGAAAGACTATGCAGTCATTGAAGATGACATTGTTGTTCAAGAGGAAGTGCCTCAGGTTTTGAAAAAGTATGAGACCCCAATATTTAAAACACCAACACTTGAGATTGATGAGGATGCCTTACTCATTAAGCAAATGTTGGATGATGAAGATAAAGCACAATCAAATGAACAACAAGCATCCTCTAAGAGTGAGAATGTCAAAACCAAAGCCAAGGAGTCAGTATGAGGTAGACCTAGACTTGAGAAATTTGTGAAGTTTTTTTCAGCTGGGAATAATGAGTTTGAGAAGAAAGTGGCTAAAAAGAAACAAAACAGGAATGGAAAATTAGGGATTAACAAGGACAACAATTATGCCTATGTGCCAAATGCCCCTAGGAAAGTTTGTCAAAACTGTGTTAGCACTAATCATTTAACTCATGCATGCAAGAAACCATCTGGTAGTGTTGCTAAACCATTCTATGATTGTTCTGTGCCTTTAAGACATAGAGACTCTCCTTTCTGTGATAAATTTGATTGTATGCCATGTAACATGAATGTAATGACTAGTTGCTTTAATTTGAGAAGATAATTCGTGGAAGGTTGCATCAGTCACAATGTACACACACACTACACAAGAACAAAGTCTTCAAGTCCTCCTAAAGTTAGGAAGGTGCCTCTGTCACCTAAGTCTAAGAACCCTGATTCTAAGACTTCTAACATTGACAAGAAGACTAACATCAAGAAAATTGAGAAGCATGTTGTTTATGATAAGACTGTTGCTAAGCCACATGGACCCAAACTTGTTTGGGTACCAAAGGAGAAGTAATACCTTTGTGTTTGCAGGGCAAAGAAAGTGAAAGAAAGGTCATGTGGATTTTGGACAGTGGATGCTCAAACCATATGACTGGTGATATGGACCTGCTATCACAGTATGAGGAGAAGGCTGGCCCAATGGTTGCTTTTGGAGATGACAGCATTGGCAACACACTGGGATATGGCAAGTTGGAAATTGGAAATGTCATCATTGAAAATGTAGCACTGGTCAAGGGACTCAAGCACAATCTACTGAGTGTTGGTCAATTTACTCATAGAGGCTTCAAAGTGAATTTTGACAAAGATGAATGTTTGATCACCTAAAAGAAGACTGGTGACTTTGCTCTATCTGGAGTAAGGAAAGGAAGCCTGTTTGTAGCCAATATGAACTCTGCAAACAAGGACAAAATTTGTTGCTTTTACTCAAAAGCATCAAATGAAGATAGTTGGCTGTGGCATAAGAAGCTATCACACTTGAACTTCAAAGGCATTAATTCTCTAGTCAAAAGAGAGTTAGTGAGAGGCATGCCCACACTTGAATTCTGTCAAGAAGGAGTGTGCGAGGCTTGTCAAAAGGGAAAAAATGAAAAGATCAAGCCACAAGTCAAAGATAGTGACATCAATAACCAAGCCCCTACAACTAATTCATATGGACCTGTTTGGGCCTGTCAATATTATGTCACTAGGAAGGAAAAAGTATGCTCTGGTGATGGTTGATGATTTCACAAGGTATACATGGGTAGAATTTCTGGCATCAAAGGATGAGGCTCCCCAAGTAATCATTGAGCATATAAAGAAAATTGACATGGAAGCAAAGGCCAACAATGCAAGTGTGATTGCATTAAGAAGTGATAATGGAACAGAGTTCAGAAATGCCATGCTTGAAGCATTCTGCAAAGAAAATGGTATTTCTCAACATTCTCAGCTCCAAGGACTCCACAACAAAATGGAGTTGTTGAGAGAAAGAATAGAACTCTGATTGAGGCTGCTAGAACAATGTTACTTGATGCAAAGATGCCTACATGTTTTTGGGCTGAGGGTGTGAGCACTACATGCTATATCCAAAACAGAACCCTCATCAACAAAAACACTGGAAAGACACCTTACAACTTGATGACTGGAAAGAAGCCCACTCTAAAGTATGTTCATACTTTTGGAAGCAAATGCTTTGTGTTAAAAGACAACTCAGAATATGTTGGAAAGTTTGATGCAAAAGCATTTGAAGGAATTTTTCTTGGCTACTCTATGGAAAGAATTGCATACAAATTTTATGTCATCACTCAAAAGAAAGTTATGGAAAGCACAGATGTGACATTTGATGACATCAAACTACCTGGATTAGAAGAAGCCAATGATGAAGATAAAGATCCTTTGAAGTTTGACAATCTAGATGATTCTGAGGAGGAGATTGAAACTGAAGTTGAGCCCACAATCCAACAAACTCAAGTGAATGAAGAACCTGTGTCAACCAACAATGAAGAAACAAGCATCCAAGACACACCTGTGATTAGTGGAAACTTCACAGGGGGAGGAAATGTAAATGATCATGATCTGGATGATGAAGCAATATCAAGGCTGAGAAATCAATCTGAACATACAAGGAAATGGGATAGATCACATACTGCAGATCAGATAATTGGAGAACCAAATACAGGAGTGAGGACAAGGAGAGCAACTCTAAATGAATGTCTCTATGGTTGCTTTCTATCCCAAGTTGAGCCTAAAAAACTTGAAGATGCGTTGTTGGATCCTGATTGGATAATTGCTATGCAAGAGGAGCTAAACCAATTTGAAAGAAGCAAAGTATGGGAACTTGTGCCTGCACCAAAGGATAGAACCATTGTTGGAACAAAATGGGTTCTAAAGAATAAGATGGATGAAAATGGTGTAGTCATAAGAAACAAAGCAAGGTTGGTTGCAAAAGGATACTCTCAACAGGAAGGCATTGACTATGATGAGACTTTTGCCCCTGTTTCCAGACTAGAGGCCATCAGAATTTTCTTGGCATTTGCTGCACATTCTAATTTCAAGGTCTATCAAATGGATGTCAAGAGTGCATTTCTGAATGGGGAGTTGGAAGAAGAAGTATATGTGCAACAGCCACCTGGCTTTGAGGATCCACAATTCCCTCACTTTGTCTACAGATTGCTTAAAGCATTGTATGGACTTAAGCAAGCTCCTAGGGCATGGTATGACACATTGTCACAATTTCTACTTGAGAATCAATTCACTAGAGGCACACTAGACAAGACATTGTTTTACAAGAAACATGGTGATGATATTATCTTAGTTCAAATCTATGTGGATGATATCATATTTGGCTCTACAAATGAGAAGCTGTGTGAGAAATTCTCTAAGCTCATGCAGAGCAGATATAAGATGAGTATGATGGGAGAATTAACATTCTTTCTTGGGCTACAAGTGAGTCAAAGGAAGGATGACATTTTTATAAGTCAAACCAAATACATCAAGGATCTATTGAAGAAGTTTGACTTAGAAGAATGCTCACCTGCAAAGACACCCATGGCCACTGCCACCAAGTTAGATGAAGATGGTAAGGGCAAGAAGGTAGATATCTCAATCTATAGAGACATGGTTGGTTCTCTACTCTACCTCACTGCTAGTAGGCCAGACATCATGTTTGCTACATGCTTGTGTACAAGGTTTCAATCAAATCCAAAGGAATCACATATGATAGCAATAAAGTGGATTTTCAGATATCTGAATGGCACACCAAACTTGGGATTATGGTATCCTAAGGACACAGGGTTCAATCTGATTGGTTATTCTGATGCTGATTATGCTGGATGCAGAGTGGATAGGAAAAGCACCTCAGGTAGCTGCCAGTTTCTTGGACAAAGGTTAGTCTCTTGGTACAGCAAGAAACAACAATCTGTGTCAACTTCCACAGCTGAAGCTGAATACATAACTGCTGGAAGTTGCTGTGCTCAAGTGCTTTGGATCAGAAACCAACTTAGAGATTATGGACTTGTGTTGGAAAGAATTCCAATCATGTGTGACAACACAAGTGCAATCTCTATAGTTTCAAATCCTGTCAATCATTCTAGGACAAAGCACATTGACATCAGATATCACTTCATAAGGGAGCATGCAACTAATAGAACCATTGAGTTGCATTATGTTCCCACAGAGAAACAACTAGCTGACATATTCACTAAGCCATTAGATGAAGCCACCTTCACAAGGTTGGTTAGTGAGATTGGAATGCTGAATTCTTCAAATTCTGGCTGAGTGAATATATCAACTAGATTGTTGCAGCAGTAAATACTTACTTTATCAAATGATCAATATTTTTAAAGTAAGTATTGGCTGGATTATGATTTATAAATATTCCACAATGCTGTATATGTTGAAAATCATGCATCTTTAGCTTGAAATTTCTGTAAAATTTTGAGAGAATCACTATTTAATTTAGTAGAATATTCTTCAGTGAATATTTCTGGTAAATTTTAAAAGATAGTGAAAATTGAATTTTATGAGTGAAAAGTATAGTTCGATAAGTCAGACTTCTCGAATAGTTCATTGTTTTGTCATGGCTCGAGTTCTCGAATAGGCCTATCAAGAACCCTCCTGAGTTCTCAAATAGTGTCTTTTGGAGAAATCGAATAGCACACTTTGAGTTCTCGAATAGAGTATTTTAGTTCTCTAATGATGGAGTTCTCGAATACTATGTTTGAGTTAACGAATCATTTGAAAAGGCTGATTTCTCGCTGACACTTAATCGCTTTTTGGATTTATATTCAAAATTTCATTTCGCTCCTAAAAACATATTTTATTTAGCTTCGAATTATTTTCTGAGTTAAATAACTGCCAGCTGTGAGTTACAAACTGCTTGAGATATCGAATATGTCTTTCTTGACTTATCGAATAGTTGTTTTATACTTCTCGAATGATTGACTTGTCGATACAAAACTTATATCTAATCGACAACTCAAGTCACTCACATATATACAATTCCACAACTGTTCAAATCATTTCATTCGATTTCTCAGGCAGCTAAAGTTCCAAAACCTCTGTAAACCCTAACGTCAAAAGCTAAATTTCTTCTTCAACCTTCATTCTCTTCTCATCTCTCTGTGTAACAATGGCAAATACCCAACTCACAATTCCTACCCACACCAATTTCATAGCAATAACCAACGATGTTGAAGCACCCAATGCAAACTTTAAGTGCTTCGTTCGATGGATGGCTGAATCATACATCAAGGATGCATTCTCAGCCAACCCAACTCTGTATCTAGATTTACTAGAACAGTTTTGGAGAACTGCTACTGTGGAGGTCGTGGCCCTGGAGAATGCAATAACTTTATACGTAATCTATTGCAAGATTCAGGACAAGGAAATCACCATCACTATTGAAGACATGAATCAAGCACTGGGGTTACAATAAGGAGTGTATGACAGTCAAGTAACTGATCAGGAATTGGAAGACTTCTTTGATTTTATCAACTACTCAGATAGAATCAAGCTTGGAAATTTGAATAGGAAGTACTTGAGGAAGGAATGGAGCTATGTCTTTGCCACTCTTCTTCAAGTCTTCACAGCAAGGAAGTCCAGCTTTGATCAAATCAGCACACCTGTTCAACAAATAGGATATGCTCTAGCATATGGGAGAAAGATTGATGTTGGTTTGATCATAATGCAAGAATTGTATGGGAGACTTGGTAAGAACTCAGCCAAGAGAGGTAATGAAATTTTCTTCCCTCGCTTTATTCAATCTGTACTTAATTTCATAGATGCTAAATTGATTGAATTGCCTGGGTTAGACAAAAATAGAATAGGCTATCCGAAATCCATGACCAAACTCATTTTTGGTAGCTTGGAGACTAGGAATGATGTGGATGTAAGGCTCAAAATAACTCCCCTTATGGAGAGTTTATTTAGGACTTACCCCCACAACATGCCAATATGTGCCTCAAAATCTGAGTTAGCTAGGCCCAAGCAAGTAGAGCAAAATGCTAACCCAGGGCCTGCTAACCAACCCTCTCAGCCAAACACTTTACCAAACACAGAGACAACTGCATCATCCTCTCAAAAGGGTGATGTTAGTAAAAAGAAGAGAAAACAGGTTGCTTCTGAACCTCTAAAAATCTTAACTGAAGCAGCCTTGGCTATATAATTAGGCATAGCAAGTGAGGAACCTGAGTCACCCTTACTAAGGCCAAAGAAGAAGAAGAAGAAGTCTAAAACCACCTCTTCAGTCACCCAAATGGCTGAAGTTGTAAAATCAGGGGCAAACAGCTCACTAGATGTATCCTCTCAACAAGGTGCATCTATAGAATCAAGCATCCTCCCCAATGCACCTACTTGTACAGAGTCAGCACATGGGAGTGATAAGGCTGGCACAACACTGGGTGGAGAG
This sequence comes from Saposhnikovia divaricata, assembly GCA_036435485.1. Classification (NCBI taxonomy): domain Eukaryota; kingdom Viridiplantae; phylum Streptophyta; class Magnoliopsida; order Apiales; family Apiaceae; genus Saposhnikovia; species Saposhnikovia divaricata. Next base: position 69,480,195 of record CM071598.1, read on the forward strand.
CACATCACAATTGAAACTCCCTCTATCTCTCTAGGGGGGTTGCCAAAATCTAATCTACAACACACTTCTCTTCCAGAATCTACCACTCATATTTCTTTGGAGCCTGCAACTCAAGCAATTGAGGAGCAAGGCATTGATCATCAAGAATTCTTTTCTCTTGATGAGCCAATGGATTCAAGTGACTTGGTGCATGACACCTTGCTCACCACCCAGGTACCACATTTAGATGGTCAGGGAATGCATGCTGGGGCATCTCCTAATGACACCATCACAAACACAGAGGATTCACTAGTTTTAACTAGAGACTCTGTGCCTGTGTCAACTACTGTTGTAACTCATCCCACTTCTGTGGAGACAACAGTAGCAGAGTCTTTCCATCCGGTTACAGAAGTTGCATCTGTAACTGAGGAGTCTAGCTTGCCTAGCTCCAGCTCTCACTTTTTATCCCAATGGCTGAAGCCTGTGCAACATGACAGTGCTTCAGGATCAGGGTCTGTTCCACCACAAATGTCCATTGAAGCTCTCCAAAGCTATGTTGTGGATCAGATTCCTGAGTTTGTAAAAATAGCCCAGAACCTTGTCACCTCCAACATCTCAAATCCAGATTATGAAGCCATCCTACTATGCCATAGGGATGATGTGGAGATGCAGAAGGCCAAGATTATTGATGATGCTGAGAGAGATGGCAATGTAGATGCCTGGATGCAAGGAAAGTATGATGTAACTCTCAGTGAAAAACTTCAATATCTTAGAGAGGAATACATCACTTCACTGGGTTCAAATGCAAAATCCCTATCCCCTAGTGAAGTGTATGAAGCTGTCAATGATTCCTACAAGGGGTTCCTCAAGGCTGCACACTATCTTGGCAAGGGAGTCAAAACTGAAGTCAACAAGGTGAGTGACAAGACAGCCACTTCAGTAGAAGAGATACAGAGGGCTTTTGATGCCAAATTTCCTCAACTAGACAGTGTGGTCAAAGATCTCAGACACTGCAACACCACCTGCACCAAGATGGATAATGGTCTAGCTCTACTTAAAGATACAGTCACAGGTCTAGGAAGCAAACTTCAAATTCTCTCTGACCAGGCTATAGACGCCAATGCCATGCTTAGGACACTCTTTGCAAATCAATATGGAGACAAGCTGGTCACTGAGGTCCCTGTGCATGAGCTGTCTAGATTTGAAGTGTAGAGACTTAAAGAACAATCCCTATCTGGCTTCAAATCTACTGCATTATTCAGTAAGGTGGATGCACTTGAGAAAGAGGTAGCTACTCTCACTAAGTCGAATGCTCATCTTACAGACAAGGTACAAACTCTGACTGAGTAGTTGAACACTCAAGCCACCACCACAGCTGATGTTCTTCTGCATCAACAATCAATGTTGTCTCCAATGATGAAGCACATGGGTCTCCCTCTACCTGAAGAATCTTCAACCCCAAAGGTCAATCCTACAGCCTCTGTGCCTGACAACAAGCCTAAGGGGGAGAAGAGGACATCAAGAAATTCAAATACAAATGGGGAGAAACCACCAGCAGTAAAGGGCATCAAAATCATTGAAGGTGCTCATCAAAGAACGTCCAAATCTCTAATTCATGTGCCTAGCAAAGGAAAAGACAAAGTTGATGAGCCTCCTACTTCTCTGCCAGTTGTCACTCTACCAACTGTGCACATCACTACTTCCAGTGGTCAAAAGCAATCTATCACAACCATAGTGGTTGCAGGGAGTATGCCATCTGACAAACCTTCACTCTCCATATCTAAAAGTGCCAAGCCTGTAGAATAAAGGTGGTCGCTGAGGCCAAGCTACAAGAAATTGCAAACTCAAATGTCTATCATGATTATGCATTCTTGGAGTTTTTGAAAGTCTCAAAAGAACAGGCTGGTGACACTCAATTGTATCTAAGGAGCTTGAAGGATCAGATCGATTACTTCACTGTGGTACCTAGAAAAGTTGATAGCTCATGGCTCAAGGAAGTAATGATGGTAGTAAAATCTAGAATCTGGCATCTAACCTACAAAACTCTACATGCCTTGAAACATTCAGAGATAGATGCGCTGATTGAGCTCATAGAGAAGAGGAATGTAAATGAAAACAATAAGAGTCTGTATGATGACTTGAGGAATGGCCAACCTTCAAGGCTGCCAGAAGTGATTAAGAAGCCATGGACAATCATCTATCAGTCTGGCACCAGAATTGAAGAGATTAAACAATTGGTCATTCCCAATGATCTCACTTCTCGAAATCACAGACTCATTATTGCCATCATTGATCTACTGCAAAAGAAGAAGGGGACAAGTACTGTTGAAGAGATAGAGGCACTGCACATTCTCAGATCATACATTGCAACTGGTGTAATTCCAGAAATGACCAAGCCAAGGAGGAATAAGGATGATGAAGATGAAGACAAGAGTGATGGGAGGAGAAGTCATCACTAGAGTGATAAGGGGGATGAGGATAAGAAGAAGATGAAAGACAACAAGGATAAGAAGGATGATGACCAAGGTAAAGTCTCTGAGAGGAAGAGTGGAAGACAGCAAGCCTTAGGCATTGCTGACAGTAACCTCACTACATCACAAGACTCTAAGTCTAGGGTGAATGCTGTTAGTAGCGACCTACCAAAATCTACATCTATGGCTTCTGCAACTGTCTTGCCACCTCAAGAAGAGAAGAAGATTCAAGTCAAGAAACCTTCTGTATATTTCAAAAAGCATACTGCTAATGGAATACTACAATGGTCCACAAACAAATGTCCCATGCTACTGCCAGGCAACCATGTCAAAAGGATCAAATTCAAACAAGCTGCAAGGAAACCAAAGCTATCAAAATCAAGGACTCTGACAATCTATCCAGGCTTAAAACTCCAACCACTAGATGAAGATTTTGATGAAGACCAACTGAAATTCTTACAAGCTCAAAGAATCTATCATGTTGCCATTGTTGATAACTGCCTTGAGATCAAATATACTGATGGAAGGGAGGAGAAATTCAAACAAGGAGGATGTCAACACTGGGGCAAACTACATGACATAGAAAGAATCCTTGCATTGTTGAGCTCAGAAGATAAAGTGGAAAGAGTATGGAAGCTGAAGCTAATTGATTTTGTGAAGACGAAGAGAGATCATGAGGAGAGAATCAGAAAAGAATGTCTTGAGAAATGGCTAGCAAGGGAGAAAGAAATTGAGAGACTGGAGATTGAAGCAGAAAAGCTAAGGGCAAAGGGATTGTGTAGAGTTCAGTTTAACCCTTATGTGGTGAAGTATAGGAGGAGAAATGGGGATCAGGTCCACATCAGAATGAATCTACTCAACCACTATCCTGCAAACATTCTGAAACCAGTACTTGAAGATTTCAAAGACTCAATTTTGCTTGAAGAATTGGATGCTATGGCAGAAATAATAAAAGCTATGGATGAGAATACAAGGAAGGAGAAAGAAAGAAGACAGAAAGCATATGATGATTTGCAAGCCAAAGCTATGGAAAGGGAAACAAATGATAATGGCTAGTACTTCATCATAGGCTGTAAGATTACTCACCTTGTAGTTCTATCCACATTGCTAATCAAAATTCATACATGTACTGTCAAGTTTTATCTTTATGTATGTTAGGCTTGTTATCAGACATGAAATTGTGACTAAGGGTCTTACTCACAATTTGGGGGAGATTGTTAGTCACAGAGGCATGCCTGAATACATCTAATAACAAGCCTAAGTATGTGTAATGCTATGCATTACCTACATGACCTCTTAACTGAGGGAACCTCTAGTTGTAGAGTTTCTATTTGTTCTGTACTTGTAATAGGCATCAAATTCTAGTTGTGTTACTGTACTTATAAAGTCAAGAATAATGCTTGAAAGAAGTTCCAAGGTTCATGCCTCAAGCAAGGAGATAAATACTGCCGAATAATCACAGTTGGGATTTGACGAAATGAAGAATTTGCCTAAGTACCAATTCGAGAAGTACATTTGTCTATTCGAGAAGTCTAGCATTAGAGAAGTCAGAGATTCGATATATCTGAATACACTGTTCGATATCTCATTCGATATCTCAGAGATTCGATATGTCTATTACTCTATTCGAGAACTCATGGAGTCAACAAGTCAAAGCATCATTCGAGTTCTCTAAGAGTCAACAAGTCAATGCTCTATTCGATATCTCAAGGACTAAAGAAGCTATTCGACATATCAGGGATTCGATATGTCAAAATACTCTATTCGATATCTCAAGGAGTCCAAGAGAAAAGAGCTATTCGAGAAGTGATTCGATATGTCAATATAACACTATTCGAGAACTCAGAGTTATCGATTAAGTCAATTCGAGTTCTCGAATCAATCACTTAGCCACTTCTCGAATACATTCTTGGAGACAAAATACTGAAGAATTGTACAAGTCAGAAACCTGCAACAAGCCAAGATGCTTTATTTGACTATGTACTATAAAGCACATTGGAAAGCCTACAAAGAAGCTTGGAGAGATAAGACAAAGGGACAAGGAGCTAAAGAAGTGGATCTGAACAGGCTTTGCAAAGTCAAATCTGTAGCCGTTTGGACTCTTACTCAAATAAGATAGACATACTGGAAAGTAGTTTGTTTTATCTACCTTATTTGTAGTAAGTAGGTGTATCCATGTCTATAAGGATACAGCCTCACTTCCTTAGCAGATAAGTTTTTCAAGATACATCACAAGAAATATCTCTCTAAGAAAAACGAAGCTGAGAATACTATCATTTGTAATCACAGATTGTAGCAAAATCTTTATCTAATAAAATATTAGATTAAAGTGATATTGTGTTGTGTTTGTCTTTGTTATCTGCACTTACATATCTCACACACTCAACACATATCTTGTTCCAAAGATTCAAGTCCAAAGAAAAGTTCAAGAATCCATTCACCCCCCTCTGTATTCTTTTAATGTATTCAATACTCAACAGTATTCTCTCCGATTACACTTGAAACTCTCGATATTTACCTTGGTACAAATTTCAGTATGCTTCTTCTTGAACTTCTTTCTTCCGACAATGGAGGTTTTGTTATTCTCTGCTAATTCCTATCATATGGGTGGCTACCTTGCCTTACTATTCCAGTTTTAAGTCTACCAAATCCTAATATTTGTTTTTAAATGAATTCCTTGTCTTCTGTCAAAGCAATTCTGAAATCTCCTTGATTCTCTACCTCCTTTTTCTTACCAACTTTTTCAATTTTAGTTAAATCTCCTTTATTGCCAATAATCACAACTCTTTAAACTATACTCACAAAAATTGTTAACTCCAACCCAATCACTTTACTCTCTATCCAAAGCTTCACTTCTTGTTAAAATCTCTTAGAAATAAACTGTCTAACTCTGCTCTACTTCTCTCACTTTATCCTGTTTTGATTCTAAAATTTATATCCAACAGTCATCTCAAAACATTCCAAATCTTATGATATTCCATCTAATATATCCAAACTAAAACATAAAATGACCCGGTGTTCATAAATAATCCTTCATCAACACAACCATCACATACTAAATATCTTCATCATCACTTAATTTCATGAAAGGCATATGACATATCCTATTTGTAGTTCGAGGATTTAACTCAACTTAAATTAGATTGTAATAAGTAAATAATATTAACTATCTCAGGAATCTCACAAAGTATTATATGTCAGAAGAAAGAAGAAAGTCAATCTATCGTTTTGATGCTTTACACTGGAAGAAGATTCAGCTAGCTGATCATGGCTCAGTATAGCATTGAAGCAAGTGGATTCATTTAGAGTGACAGAGATTATTGTGGAGACAGCATCAGTACAAAAGAATTATAGAGCGTTGAGAAAATATGTGGACCACAGCATAGAGTCAAAATGAGGAACAGAGATTGGAGTTAGTCATTCATGAACCAGACCGTGCATCGAATGTCAACAATTATCCAGTGGAAGTTCCTCATTATTTACAGTAGTTCAAAAGGAGTATTTGTACATCAAGAGTTAATAATTCTATTATTAATTAACTAAATTATTTGATTGATTTATTTAATAAATAAATTGATTAATACAAGTTAATTAATCCTCAGAATTATTAACAAGAAATAGTTTATTGGTTTGTCCTTGAAATAGTATGTTATACTATTTCTAAATTTCAGCTATACTATTTCTGATATTTCAATTATACTATTTCTGGTATTTCAGTTATATTATTTCTGGAATTGTTGGTATACTATTTCTGGAGTATTATAGACATTATTACTACTCGATAATAGTATGCTATACTATTACCGAAGTATTCCAGCCATACTATTACCGAGACAAACCTATACTATTTCTTAATCAATTCTGCTATACTATTACCAAGAAGACAGCCATACTATCACCGAGTATGTGGCTAGATTATTTCTCAGCTGTTATACTATTACAGGGGATTGAGTTATACTATCTCTACACCGAACCATACTATCCCCGAGTAATTTTAAGACAACAGTAGTGAGTGGTCAAGTCGCGTGGCTATAAAAGAAAAAAAAAGTAGAGATAGAAGATGTACACAGACGGACAGACAGAAGATATTAAAGGACGAACAAAACATTTCATCTCTCTCATCTTTAAAGCTCAACCAAGAAGAATTAAATTGCTATAAATTCTTTAGTTCTTTGTTTCAAAAATTGTATCCATTAGAACTTAATTATTTGTGACTCTCTTGCTACTAGCGAATTAAGTTTCCTAGTTTTTATCTCGATTTTTATTAACTAAATTAGAAAAGTTCATGTCGAATTTTCTAATTAGTTTTTATTAACGTGGTAACATTCTGTACTGATTTTGTAACAACCATCAAGTTTAATATATCGTTATATTTAACTTGAATTTTGTTTCAATTAATTCCGCATAAATTTGTCAAAAACTAAATTTTATTTAACGGACAAATTTCGAGAAAAACGTAAAGATTGTATTCAACCCCCCTTCTACAATCTCAACGGACCTAACAATTGGTATCCGAGCCGTTTGTTTGACATACAAATCAATATCCTATCCTTACTCAATTAAAAATCAAGCTCGAATTTTTAACTCACTTAAAAATTCATCATGACTTCTAAAGCCATTGTTAAGATACCTATCTTTGACAAAGATAATTATGATATGTGGAAAAATAAAATGGAGTTGTTTTTAGATGTTGCAAATTCCAAATATTTGGGTGTGTTGAAAAAAGGACCAAAAATTCCTATGGTCTATGAAGCAGAAGTTGTCGTTAATAATATGGTTGTAACTCCTGGTAGAGCCTATGAAAAGGACCCTGCTTTGTATACCCCTGATGACAAGGAGGATGCTGGACTGGATAAGAACTTAAGACTCATCCTAATAGATCCCTGAATGCTGTGATGTATAGCCATGTGATGAATTGTAAAACTGCTCAACATATTTGGGAAACTATTGAGACCATTAACGAAGGAACAGATGAAGTCAGAGAGAATAGACTTGAGATCCTAACCTCTGAATACGAACACTTTTTATCTGGCCCTAATGAAGGCATTCAAGAAGTGTTTGAAAGGTATAATAAAATAATCAACAACTTGCTAATCCATGGTAAGCACTATACACAGAAGGAGATCCATCGGAAGTTCTTACTGACTATGCCTACTCACCTGGAACATAGAATCACTGTTATTAGAGAATCCAGAGATCTGAATGAAACCTCTCTTGAAAGACTCTTTGGTGTTCTGAAAACCTATGAACTGGAACAAGCTCAACATAAAGAAATTTATGGTAAAGGTAGAGTTGCAAATACATCTACAGCTTTAGTGGTTGAGTCTCCAAAGGAAGTGGGAGCCAAGGTTGTTCGACCTTGCAATTCAGATAAGGAGCAGACTGAAGTAGAACAACACTAGCTACTCAGGACGGAAGTGAGTTTTACTCCTTAGAAGAATCGGATCAATTGGAGGATGAATCCATGGCACTAATGGTAAGACAATTTGGTAACTTTAGATTCAGAAGAAATCCTAAGTTCAAGTTCAAGTCTAATAACAGATTCCAGAGAGGAGGTTCTTCATCCACCAGTAGCAGAGGTAAAACTGGGACTATTGATAGAAGCAAAATTCATTGTTATAATTGCAATGAACTTGGACATTTTGCCACTGAGTGTCTGAAACCCAAACAAGCCCAGAGGGGAGATTTTGCTCCTGAAAAGAAAAAGCCTGCAAAAGCCTATGTTGTTGCTAGTAAAAGCTGGGATGACACAGATAGTGAAGATGAAGAATATGGAAGTCTTACTATGGTGGCAAATGCTGATTCATCTACTATTTCTAATTCTAAGGTAAAATTTACTGACTCTGACTTGGTTCATCAATTAGGTGATTCCTTCGTTAATGCACAGAATGAAATTTCTAGATTAGTTCTGCTAAATACAAATCTTGAAAATGAAGTGTTAGAGCTGAAAAAATTGCATGTTAATCAAGAACAGCAACAAGAGCAAATGACACTACTTATTAAAAGGGATAAGTCTTTAGTGGAAGTGGTGTGCAAACAACTTACTAGGATTGCTGAACTTGAAACACAAGTTAGGGCTTCATTTAATTCGTGTAAAGTTTCTAAATAGCTCTTCAATAGACAAGCTGTAGAACGAACTGTAGGAATAGGGTATGGCTACAACGAGGCTGTTGGATCCTTGGGCATAATTACTCCTAACCTTGTTAGTGCTAAGGAAAGGGGTATACCACATGTGCTCAAGAAGGTTAAAGAACCTTTATTCAGAAAGTCTATTGTTGAACCACCAAATAGGCTTTCTTTTATTATCCAGGAAGAAATGAGAAATGAGGACAGTGCTAATGGCATAGTTCTTGATAATGTTAAATCTGTTAAGGAACCAGTTAAGGTTAGTGAGTCAACTAGTTCATCTAAAACTGGATTGAGTGGTAACAAGTTGATAAAGAACAACAACATGTCTAACATACATAACATGCCTATCATTGATTCTTCTCATAAAGCATGTGGTGTTATCAATTGTATGTCTTGTGCTTTTAATGTGATGTCTGCTTACTTTAATGGTAATCAAGCATGTGCTAGTAAGACTACTCCTCGACAACATATGAATAAGAATAAAAATGTTAGATCAAAGACTGATAGTCCTCCTCAAGTTAGGAGAGAGACATTTATGCCAAAGCCTAAACAAACCTTTGTTAAGGCTGCTAACAAGGTCAAATGTCCAGTCAATGAAACAAATGTTATTGTTGCTAAAGAAACATGGATACCCAAGATAAAACAAAAGATTGTCAAATCTGTTTATAGGGTTAAAAGCTTATTGCTTAATGGTGAAATTGGTGTTAAGGTTAAAAATGTTGTTTTGCCTGACAAAGGCCAATTCTTTAAGTATTCTGGACCCAATCAAATTTGGGTTCCGAAGAAGGTTTAATCTATTTATCATTGCAGGGTGTTACGCAGGTTGGTCGAGTAACCTGGATCTTGGATAGCGGATGTTCAAGGTATATGACTGGAGATAGAACCCTACTGACAAATGTAGTGGAGAAAGCTGGCCCAGTAGTTACCTTTGGAGATAACATCAAAGGTAGAACTGATGGATATGGCAGACTTGAAGAAGGAAATGTTATCATTGATGAAGTATCTTTTGTAAAAGGACTGGAGCATAATTTGCTCAGTGTCAGTCAATTCTGTGATAAGGGATTTGAAGTCTACTTTAACAAGAAGAATTGTCTGGTCACACACAAAAGATATGAACAACCATCTCTTCTGGGAGTTAGAAAAGGAAACTTGTACGTGGCCAATATGAACACTGGAAGCTCTGAAGAAATCAACTGTTTCTACTCTAAAGCATCTTCTGATGAAAGTTGGCTTTGGCACAAGAAACTTTCTCACCTAAACTTCAAAACAATGAATTCTCTGGTTAGGAGAGAAATGGTGAGTGGGTTGCCTCCAATGGAATTCACCCAGGAAGGACTATGTTATGCCTGTCAAAAAGGTAAGTTAAAAAGGGCAACTCACAGGAGCACTGACATATCTTCAATAACTGAACCTTTACAACTACTACATATGGATCTGTTTGGTCCAGTAAATGTGATGTCAATGTCAAAGAAAAGATATGCTCTTGTGATTGTTGATGACTTTTCAAAGTACACATGGGTCCTGTTTCTTAATTCCAAAGATGAGACTCCACAACTAGTGATTGATCACATCAAGCTGATTGAGTTGGACTCAAAGCATCCAGTGAGAGCTATAAGATCAGATAATGGAACTGAATTCAAGAATGCAGTTCTAAATGATTTCTACACTGAAAGGGGTATAACCAGACAGTACTCAGCTCCAAGAACTCCTCAGCAAAATGGGGTAGTGGAAAGAAAGAATAGAACCTTGATTGAAGCTGCACGTACTATGTTAAGTGAATCAAGGCTTCCATTATACTTTTGGGCTGAAGCTGTCAACACTGCGTGTTATACCCAGAATCGAACTCTCATCAATAAAGACTTGATGAAGACCCCCTATGAAGCATTAACTGAAAAAGAAACCAACACTCAAATACTTTCATGTATTTGGAGCTAAATGCTTTGTGCTAAAAGAAGGAGATGATCAAGGTGGAAAGTTTGAGGCCAAAGCACATGAAGCAATTTTTATTGGTTACACAAGAAGAGCCTATGGGGTGTATGTGATTGATCAGCAGAAAATGCTTGAAAGTGTCAATGTAACCTTTGATGACACTAAACTTCCTAGTATCCAAACTGAAGATCCATTTGAAAAGCTATCTTTTGATGACATGATAGATTCAGATTCAGATGGTGACAATCCACCTATTGTTGTTGCTGATGATAATGACAACAATGAGGATGATAATTATCAGGGTAATGGTGGTGAAAACAATAATAATATTGGAGATACACCTGACACTCCTGAACATTCATTTAGTCAACCTGGCAACAACTCAGGGGGAGATAATGGAGGATCACCTAGTCATACTCAACATCATAATGAAGATCAAGGTGAATCATCAAGATCTAATCTTCCCAGACAGACTGTCTGGAATAGAGCTCATCCCTTTGAGCCAATCATTGGCGATCCAGATGTTGGTGTAAAGACTAGAAGAGCTTTTCAGAATCAATATAACTATTCAGGGTTTCTGTCGGAAATGGAACCTAAGAAAACTGAGGAAGCTCTTTCGGATCCTGATTGGGTGATTTCTATGCAAGATGAACTCAATCAATTCAAACAACAAGAAGTATGGAAGCTGGTGCCCAGACCTAGGGACAAGAAAATGGTTGATACTAGGTGGGTTTTCAGAAACAAATTAGATGAAGATGGTACAGTGATGAGAAATAAAGCAAGACTGGTAGCAAAGGGTTATTCACAAGCTGAAGGCATTGATTATGAGGAGACCTATGCTCCAGTGGCTAGACTTGAGGCCATTAGAATATTCTTGGCATTCGCAGCATTCTCAAACTTTAAAGTTTATCAAATGGATTTCAAAAGTGCTTTTTTGAATGGTAAGCTAGATGAAGAGGTATATGTAGAACAGCCCCTAGCTTTGAAGACCCAGAATTTCTGGACCATGTCTACTTTCTCTTCAAGGCAATTTATGGTCTCAAGCAAGCACCAAGAAAATGGTATGACACCCTTTTCTGAATTTTTACTTGAAAATGGATTTGTTAGAGGTGTCATAGACAAAACTCTCTTTATTAAGAAACATAAGAATGATACGATATTAGTCCAAGTCTATGTGGATGATATAATATTTGGGTCTACTAATGATCTTCTGTGCAAGAAATTTGCTAAGCTAATGCAGGGTAAATTTTAAATGAGCCTGATGGGTGAGCTGAAGTTGTTTCTTGGATTACAAGTAAGTCAAAGGACAGATGGTATATTTATTTATCAATCCAAGTATGTAAGAGAGATCCTCAAGAAATATCAAATGGAGGACTCATTTTCAGCAAGGACAACATCATCTACAGCTGTCAAATTTGGAGCATGTGAAAATTCTGCCAAGGTAGATGTCACAAGCTACAAGGGTATGATAGGTTCATTGATTTACCTTACTGCAAGTAGACCTGATATTATGTATGCTACATGCTTGTGTGCAAGGTTCCAAGCGGATCCTAGAGATGTGTATCTCATTGTTGTTAAACGAATCTTGAGATATCTTAAGGGTACACCTAACTTACGTATTTGGTACCCTAAAGAATCTGGTTTTAACCTTGTTGGATATACAGATTCAGATTATGCAGGAATTGTTTTAGATAGAAAAAGCACCTCTGGGGGTTGTCCATTCCTAGGTGACAGGTTGGTCTCCTGGTACAGCAAGAAGCACCAAACAATTTCCAACTAAATAGTTGAAGCTGAATATATAGCTGCTGGAAGCTGTTGTGCTCAGATCTTGTGGATTAGGAATCAGCTATGTGACTATGGCTTTGTACTTGACAAAATTCCAATCTTGTGTGACAATACAAGTGCGATAGCAATCTCCAACAATCCTGTGCAGCATACAAGGACCAAGCACATCGACATCAGGTATCATTTTATCCGAGAGCATGTCATGAATGGTATTGTGGAGTTACATTTTGTACCCACGGAAGAACAAACAACAGATATTTTTACTAAGTCTCTTGACGAATCCACATTCACCGGAATTTTTGGTGAATTGGGTATGTTAAACAGTCCTAGTAATTAAATTAGTTAATATCTGAGGTTTGCTCTTTAATAATTTACAAGTGATTAATGTGTTAATATTTGTTTTTAAAATCACTTGTATAATTATTTTATCAACTTATACTTTTGCTTGTTTAATCTCAAAATCACTGTCATTATCTTCTCTATAGATATCCCTACTTACTTCTTCTAATTTTAGAATAATTCATTATTTTCTCTAAAAATATTTTTCTCAAATTTTACATTTTGTAATTTCTGAGAAAACTATTTTTCATGAAAATGTCATTATTTTAAAGTTACTTTTGAATATTTGTAATGATTTAATGAGTCATATTTTCTCTTTAAATAATTTTCTATTAGAAAGTTATTTTATTAGAAAATATATAGATTTATTATTTTACTATAAATATTTATGTAAATAAGTAATATTTTATGTATTGATTTGTAGTGTTTGTCCTTTTGGTATTAATGTTTTGTTTCCGTTTAAGGGACAACCTATGATCATCTTAGTTAAATTCTTGTAAATTACTAAGTCTGCAATCTGTACATAGTTTTAATTTTTCCAAGTCTGTTGTATTAATATATGAATTATGTATATTAGTAATAATATAGATATTAGAAATAGTATAGTAATTCAGTAATAGTATAGAGTTCGGTAATAATATAAACAGATCTTAGAAATAGTATAGTAATTCAGTAATAGTATAGAGTTCGGTAATAATATAAACAGATCTTAGTAATAGTATAGTAATTCAGTAAAAGTATTAAGTACGGTAATAGTATATAATATCTCAGTAATAGTATAAAGTGTCGGTAATAGTATAGGTGGTTTTGTGTATATAGAGTCTATACTATCCCTTTGCATAATATTTCTCATATTATCACAAATCACTCTCGTGTTAAGTCATAGAGTACTATCTCTCGATACATATACACACATTATACACAACTCAGTGAGTCGAAGTGCTGCCGGATTTCTGTCTCATATCTCAACGAAATCACAAATCTAGATTACCCGTCGACTTCTTGCATCAAACACTGTGTTTTGACTGTGTAATCTCACGATTTGGTTGTGTTCTTGGTGGTTTTGCTTTCCAAAAAACAAAAATACGATCTGGAATTCAAGGAGTTTGAGTCTGATTCTTCGAAAACTAAAATTACTTATGTGTTTGTATGTGTATCAAGATCATATCCTGAACTTTTCAGAATTTTTGAAGAACATTGAATAATTTCGAATTTTTAATTAATTATTAATTCGAAAAAAAACTCTCTTTAATTGTTTATTTTGTTAAAATCTGAGTGTATTAAAAGGTTTAAAATCTGAATTAAAATGGTTGGGAATTACGAAATTGTGAAGCATAACATGGTTGGATTTTTTGATCCGGACGAATGTTTGGTTGAACATTTCAAACCTTAGATTCGATTTTTGAACGAACAGCCGTTCATCAGTAGTGCTTTATCTCTTGATGCTCCAATAAAAATTGAGCCCCTTCGTCTAATGTGCACTACAGCTATTATCTCTGAAGCAACTAATTCTTTCACATTCAGGGTTAGGGACTCACAGTACAAAGTTAATGAATCAGTGCTTAAGACAGTGTTGAACCTTCCTACTGCTGACTTTGTTGCTAAACCTTCCAACAAAGAATTGACTCAATTTTTCACTGGAATTAATTTCCAGGGTCAGTTAAACGTGAGTAAACTGCCGAAAAATGGTTTGTTGGCTGAATGGTATTTGGTATTTGACACATTGATTAGAGTTTTTTGCTAACTGTGCTCAAACTTCTTTTTCAAATATCCCTTCTTTGATTCAGTATATTGGTTATTCAATTGCTTACAATCAAAGGATCGATATAGGTAAAATTCTTTGGAAAAACATGTTCAGACGAATCATAAATGCTAAGAAGAATTTTAATAAGGGTTCAAAGGTTTCAATTTATTATTCTAGATTTTTCACTCTTATTTTTAATCACTTGGTTTCTGAGGAGATACAGAATTCGTTTGTTGATGAGGAAGCTGGAGATTCAAGTTCTTTTCATAAAAGATTTCACACAAGAACTGTCTCACAACAAAGTGATTACAACAACGTACCAGTTGTTATAACTCAGTACATGTCTACCTTCATACATCTTCCAGCAATGCCTGAACCTGCTCCTGAGCAACCAGAACCTGTCATTGAACCATTAGCACTTGCTATTGAGCAACCTGAACCTGTTCCAGAGCAACCTGAAACTATTCCAGAGCAACCTGAACCTGAACAAGTTGCACCTGCTCTTGAGTAAGCTGAGCAAGAACTTCAACCTCAAGTGGGTCAAATCACTCCATCTTCTGACCAGGTATTGCATTCTGATTACTTAACTACTTCTCTTTTGCAATCTTCTTCTGTAACCCGAGTGGTTGTTAGGGCCGACCAAGGGATTGTAGAACCACAATCTCTAACACAGGTCATAGAGCCAAACAAAAAGTCAAAAACAGGCAAATACTATCAAACCAGGGAGAAATTGTCATTAAAAAGGGCTGAAAGAAGTAGTGATGAAGTGAGTGAACCCACAGCTTTGCCTCTACTAAAGAAGAGTAGAAATGAACCTGAGGCAACTGTAAGACCATCCATTTCCACATGATTTGGACTTTGAAATGGCAAATGAACAGTTACTGGAACCATTCTCTCAACAGGATGAGTCCATTGAAATTCGCCAGTCGGCCATGGCATCCTGTAATGTGTCAAGCACAACCCCAATGTTATTTTTAACAATCGGAGAACATGTAGAAATGGATGAAACTAGGGACACTGTGAGAGAAGAGCACATAGGAACTAACACAGTGCCTACCATAGTTACGGTAGAGGAGCCTTCACAGGCTTACGAGGGAAATCTTGATTCTGAGCCACTTATTATAGAATCATCATCTCCCCTCCCAGGCAGAACATACATCCCTTAAGGGAGTTTCCACTCGCAATTTCGACTGGAGAAAGTGGAAGGCAACTCGATCTTTCTATCACTGAAGCAATTCAGACATCAAATCCTAATGAGATGATAGAAATGACTGGGGATAGGGATTTGTGAACTCCCATTACACCACCACTGACCTCCCAAGAGGAGGCTAGGGTGATCTTTTTTGCAGGTACCCCTTCTGGAGCTAAGGAAATTGTGAGGAGTGATGTGAGGACCACCTCTAAACTGAGTGAAACACATGCACGTCAGATGAGTGAAACTCAGAGTGACATTCAGGTGAGTGCACACACTGACACATACACTCGTTCATTGGAAGAAAAGATTAAAGCTCTAGAAAAGGAACTTGAAGAAACTAAAGCTGAAGCAAGATCACTGAGAGCACAAGTGGATGAATGGTGTTCTTCATCCACCTCTGTCAATAGTCAGCTTGGTGAAATAAGGAGTGACATTGAGAACATGAAGACTGGCTTCAACACTAAGATCAAAACTCTACTCACTGAATCTGGAGATATCATTATTGCTCAAGATCTACTTATTATTGATATTTCAAACAAAGTTGAAGATCTTTAGACTGAAGTAATTAAGAATCAGCTATCTACTGAACATCGTCTTAATCTGATTGAAAGGCAGAATGCACAACAAGGTAAATGGCTGAAACTTTTGTTTAACATGATTAGTACAACTCACACACCCACAACAAAAGAAAAAAAATTCTTTGAAGATCAAGGTGGAGATAGTGATGAGCGAGACCCGGGAGCCGGTGCATTTAATACTTCTGTAGAGGATTCCTCAACTAAGGGGGAGAAGTCAAGAGGGGGAGGACAAACTTCTTGAGTCAAATCTAAACTGATCAAGGTCGTGAAAGGAGTGATAAGGGGAAGAAGAAAGATGTTCATCCTGAAGACATTTGAAGGTTAGTACTACACAGGTGAACCAGATAACTTTTATGTTTTCGCTGATTTAGAGTTCCCTGATGTGGGTGAAAAAATACCAGATTCAGATCTTAGGAACTGGGAAGATGAAGTTCCATTTAACCCTGAATCTGAAGCTGAACAAACACGACTGGATTTTGAAGCTGAGTTAGAAATTGATAAGTGAGAAGCAGAACTGAAATTGAAAGATGTAAGGCTTCAGAAGACATTAGATCTGCTTGCACATAAAGAAAGACTTCAAAAAGCAGAAGAAAAGCAACGGGAACATGCCCTCAAGGTTGAAGCAAGGAAGGTATACATCAGGTATAAGAGTGGTGAAGTATGGGAACGTACTCAAAGAGCAATAGACTCACCTCAAACTTTTGAAAATGATGATCGTCGTCTTGGTAATATCTTTGATAACTTTAAAAAGGATAATCCAGATCATGAGATGTACATGAGAGCTTTAAAAATAGAAGTTATGAGGATAGTTTCTGCATTTGACCCAAGAAATGATGAGTTGGTAATCATGGTTGATTGTCATAATTCTCGAACACACAGAGTGTCTCTTCAGTTCTTTTATGACAGACCATTGACAGAAATTTGGGTTTTAAGGCCAAAGGTGAGAACATCTTCTGAGTTGGGTGTATTACTTCACGAGAAATTTAAGGAATTTGCTGAAAGGGCTGGTCCTTAAGTAAAAGAAGAGCCTAATCAAGTAAAATTCCTTATAGGTGAGGTACTTCATACAGTTAACCATCAGACAGATGAGTTATATACCCATACTGCCAAGCACCTAGTATATGTTGAGTGTGTTGGGACAATCAGATCTTGGCACTGCGAATTTTGATACAATAAATTAACGAGTACGAATAGAAAAATCACCTTGTTAACGGTTGATTCCACGCTCTTCTATTGTATTCCCAAATTCCCTTTAGCAAAGTCTGGCCTTCGTCTTCTCAAGTTAACCTCTCTTCTTGCTCCTGGGTGGCTACCAATTTTTTCGACCAGCCCCCAGCAAGAAGAGAATAGGAATATATATAGGCTACAATAGGGATCATGGATAATTAGGTTGGGCCTTCTAATTACATCTTGAGCCTAGCCCAATGTAATTAAATATTAATTCAATCCACTAAAGAATTAATATTTGCACTACCTTTCCTAATACCGTAATTTAATTAATTAATTCGGTTCCAATATTATTTGCTTATTAAATTCCCCATGTTTAAAATATCGCATGTCCATTAATTAAATAAATTACTGATAATTCAATTAATTAATATCTTTTATCCTTGATTATCCACTCAACCTTTATTTAATTATGCCGGAATAAATCCACCTGCAGGGTTTCACATAATTAAATCTTTTTGAGCTTTCAAGGGGACATCATTAACCCGAATATTATCAGGACATGGATTCCTTCAATAAATAATATCCCACCATATATATTATTTCATCACCCAAAATATAATGAAATAAATCAAAAGAATTATTTCATATATAAATCAAAGCATGTAAATAATATATACGTGTCAATTATTATTTCCGGATTAAGAACCTAAGCATTAACAATAACATAGAATCCTAGTTCACCTTCTTAATCAGTATAAGGGAACAATTCTAAATTTGATCCTGTTCAATATACACAAAGTATACTAGTATTATTTATTAGTCAATATAAACTAATCTAAATAATACTACAGCCATTCCAGTGGATTGTCTAACTCCACCTGTGCTGTGAACCTTATTATATTATATAAACCGTATTTAATAATCTAATATTCTGTATCCCATTTGATACTAGATTATTCACAATATATAATATTTAGACAACATGTAAACATTTAAATGATTCTCAATTAAACCGGCCAGAAATAAATGTAAATACTTCAAATAAATATTTTCAGTATACACCAACAATCTCCCACTTATACTCAAAATATTCTATGAGTATATCAGTGTTTATTTAATCCACTATTACACAGAAAACTATGTGTCCATCCATCTGACTCCTATCGCTTCCACATGCCTGTCAAAAACCTTGGCTGGCAGGCTTTTTGTAAAAGGATCTGCCCGGTTGTCTTCTGATGATATGTGAACCACAACTATATCTCCTCGCTTTACGATTCCTCGTATGAGATGATACTTACGTTCAATATGTTTAGCTGCCTTGTGATCTCGCGGTTCCTTTGAATTTGCCACAGCACCAGTGTTATCACAATACACTGTCAAGCTCTTAGGCAAATTAGGTACCACATCCAAGTCCAAAAGGAAGTTCCTGAACCATACAGCCTCCTTTGCAGCCTCAGAGGCCGCCACGTACTCGGCTTCCATGGTAGAGTCTGCAATGCATTTCTGCTTTACACTCCTCCATATAACGGCTCCACATCCCAAAGTAAAAACATATCCCGAGGTCGATTTCCTCTTATCCCTATCTGATTGGAAATCTGAATCAGTATATCCCAAAGGAAATAGATCTGAGGCCTTGTAAATTAACATATACTCCTTAGTCCTTCTCAGGTACTTGAGTATAGTTTTTACTGCACTCCAATGTTCCTGACCTGGGTTCGACTGATATCTACTAACCATGCCTACAGCAAAGCAGATGTCAGGCCTCGTACATAACATAGCATACATTAAGCTTCCACATGCCGAAGCATAAGGAACTGCTTTCATGCTCTCTATATCCTTAGGTGTCGAAGGACACTGCTCCTTGGATAGAGCCACTCCATGCTTAAAAGGTAGAAAACCTTTCTTAGAGTTCTGCATGTTAAAATGAGCTAATACTTCATCAATGTAGGGCTCTTGAGATAAAGCCAACATCCTTTTCTTGCGATCCCTTATTACTTTGATCCCAAGGATGTATGCCGCTTCACCTAAGTCCTTCATTTCAAATTGTTTGAACAACCATGCCTTTATTGATGACAACATCTTAACATTGTTTCCAATGAGTAAAATGTCATCTACATACAGTACTAGTAAAACCACTGCATTACCCTCACTTCTCTTATACACACATGATTCGCTTGGACTTTGATCAATTCATATGACTGGACTGCCTGATCAAAACGAATATTCCAGTCCCTAGAAGCTTGTTTTAGTCCACAAATAGACCTCTTAAGCTTACAAACAAGATGCTCTTGGCCTTCCTTAATGAACCCTTTTGGTTGTTGCATATAGATGGTTTCCTCAAGACTTCCATTAAGGAAAGCTGTCTTGACATCCATTTGCCAAATCTCATAATCGAGATGAGCTGCTATAGATAAAAGAATCCGGATCGACTTAAGCATAACAACTGGCGAAAAAGTTTCCTCATAATCGATCCCTTCTTTCTGAGTATACCCTTTCGCAACAAGTCGTGCTTTCCAGGCTTTCACCTTTTTGTCAGATCCTCTTTTCTTCTTGTAGATCCACATACATCCAATGGGTTTTACACCTTTGGGTGGTTCCACGAGCTCCCAAACTTGATTAGAATACATAGATTCCATCTCAGATTCCATTGCCTTTTGCCAAAGATCTGCATCTTTATCTAGAATTGCTTGTTCGTATGTCCTGGGATCCTCATCATGTTCACCAGAGGCCAAGTCCGAGGACTCTCCCAAAAACATGAATCTTTCAGGTTGTTGAACAACCCTCCCACTACGACGAAGCACCGGTGTGGTATTATTGACTGGTTGTGCATTTTCTTGTGGATGTTCTACTTGTACTATTGGCACTTGGGGATTATCTGTCCCTCCCACTAGTTCCTCTAAAACGATACTACTCATGGGTTTGTGTTTCATTATATAGTCTTCTTCTAAGAATCTAGCATTGGTACTAACAATGATATCTCGATCCCTAGGACTATAAAATGAATAACCTTTCGTTCTCATGGGATAGCCTACAAACAGCCTTACTTCTGTACGAGATTCTAACTTGGTCGCGTTCTTGTTCAGCACATGTGCTGGACAACCCCAAATCCGAATATGTCTTAGACTTGGTTTGCTACCAGTCCACAATTCTATTGGAGTCTTGGGAACCGACTTAGAAGGTACCAAGTTCAGAAGGTAAGCTGCTGTTTCTATAGCATATCCCCAAAATGACTTGGGTAAATCTGAATAACTCATCATCGATCTAACACTCTCTAAAAGAGTCCGATTCCTTCTCTCTGCTACACCATTCTGCTGAGGTGTGCCAGGTGCAGACAACTGGGATGCAATCCCATTTTCTGATAAATATTCCCTAAATTCTCCAAGCAAGTATTCGCCACCACGATTTGATTGTAGTGACTTGATACATTTTCCAAGATGTCGCTTCTCCGCACTTGCTTTGTACTCTTTGAATTTTTCAAAGCACTCAGACTTACTGCGCAACAAATAAATGTACCCATATCTAGAATAATCGTCAATGAAAGTGACAAAATACTCATAACCTCCTCTTGCTTGGATACTCATAGGTCCACATAAATCAGTATGAACCAATTCTAACACTTCTTTAGCTCTATTCCCCTTTGCTTTAAAAGGCCTATTAGTCATCTTACCTTCCAAGCAGGATTCACAAACTGGAAATGGCTCCACTGCCAACGAGCCTAATGGCCCATCTACTACCAGTCTTTGAATCCTCCTCAAGTTAATATGACCTAATCTTAAGTGCCAAAGATATGTTTGGTTCAATTCAGAAGGTTTCTTTCTTTTATTTGAGCTAGAAAGAATGTTATTAGTTTCCTTATGTTGCAGCATTGGTTGGATAGGATTAATAATATATAAATTGTCTTGCAATGTACCAGAACATATAACTCGTTTATTCATCATAATAGAAACATTACGATCCAAACAAACATTATAACCATCCATGACAAGTTTAGAAACCGAAATTAAATTCCTTCTAAACGAAGGTACATAAAGACAATTGTTCAAAACCAAAATCCTATCATCGCCAAAAGATAATGTAATTATTCCAACTGCAACTACTGCTACTTTCGTAGCATCTCCCATGAACACATATATCTCGCCATCTCTAAGCATTCTGGATTGCTGGAACCCCTGCATAGAGTTACAAACATGGTCAGTGGCTCCTGTATCTACACACCAAGTGCTCGTAGATATAGCCGCTATATATGTTTCTGTAACTAGAGAAAGAGACATACCAGTATTGTTTGTCTTCTTAGGAAGAGGACAATCCTGTTTCCAGTGACCTGACTGCTTGCACCTGAAGCACTTGCCCTTTGGCTTTTTCACACCACCTTGAACTCCCACTGCATTAGCAATCTTTCCAGCTTTCTGTGTCTGAGTCTTTTTCTTCTTCTTACCTTTCGGCTTAGATGAAGAAGCTTTCTCAGCCACATTCACTTGAACATTCTGCTTAAAGAGTCCTTCAGCTGCCTGAAGTTCTGTCAGAAGTTCCGCAAGACTATACATCCTTTTGTTCATGGTGTAATTCAAGCGGAACTGCTCAAAACTTTTGGGCAAGCTCATAAGGATGATATCGATCTGGGTTTCCCCATCAATATCAGCACCAAGGATCTCCATCTCATTCAGATGAGACATCATTCTGAGAACATGATCCCTTACAGGTGTTCCTTCAACCATCTGAGTGTTCATTAAAGCCTTCATTGCTACTTGCCTAGCAGCCCTATTTTGTTCTCCAAAAAGTTCCTTGAGATTAAAGAGCATATCTGAAGCAGTGGGCATAGCCTGATGCTGATGCTGCAAAACACCCGACATTGCTGCCAGAATGTAACATCGCGACATCTCATCAGCCTTAATCCACCGCTTATAATACTCCTTCTCACTTTCAGGAGCATCTTCAGCAGGCTGGTCTGGCTTGGGTTCATAAGTACAAAATTTGTACTCCTCAGCAGTCAACACTATGTCCAAATTACGTTTCCATTCAATATAGTTCGGTCCAGTAAGTTTGTTATCCTTAAGTATGGTGAATAGTGGATTAAAGCCCATAGTGATCTAATCCTGAGAATCATACATGTAACACATAATCAGATAGTTGCATAAATCTTAAATCCTATTGGTTTCCTCTAACAATTAATTAAAATTAATGCACTAATATTTAAACACCATAAGTATCTGGTACGCCACGATGGATGACATATATACCACTTAAATTCGTTTAAATATTACTTCGGTCCTATTACTAAATAATACGCCACGTTAGGGTGGACTATATATTATTTTTCATAGCTAAGTGTATACCATTATTAAATCTTAAATTAATAAAAAGACTGGATACCCCCATTAAATATTTCAAATCAATAATCGATTATAGGATAATTCCCAGATCGGGGGGAGCATTGTCAAGAGGCATCACTTAAGACCCCTTTCTAGACAGAATCATCCTTTCTCTCAATATTGAAAATCTATATTCAATCAGTGGTACCCTTCTAATTAATCGAATTCTATGAAACTTGGTACGCCACGATGGGTGGCATGTATACCTTTCAATATTCGTAATTAATTTAGGAAGTTTGTTCTAGTAATATCCATAACACTACTTGACACCATAAATCATACGCCACGATGGGTGGCATGTATATAATTTATATTCGTCTCGGTGTTAAATTACATACAAACAATAATGGAGACCATGGGATTTAATTCCTAATTAATTCCCTCACCCACTTAGAATTTTTTATTTAAAATTGAGGAATTTTATCTAGATGCATCGCCCTATGTTATTTTTTCGAGGTCTACATGTTATAAAAATAACAATACAAAGAACACATAACATGGCAGCATGCATCATAAAATTAAAGCAATAAATATAATTAATGTCCATGTCGTCCTAATTATGTTAAACATGCAATTAAAATTACACACATAATTAACAACACACATAATAATTATTTAAAGCAATAATTAAAAAAATTAAATAGCGGAATTAAAATTAAAAAATATAATTTAAATCCACTATTATGGCCCCTTGAAAAAAAAATAAATTTCCAGCCCTTTATTTTGCTGAAAAAACATTTTTCTGCCAAAAACCTTGCTGTTGCGCATTCATAGCCTGCGTTACAGACCTGTTTCCTCCTGTAACGCAGGACAGTCATGCGTTACAGACCCTTTTCTTCCTGTAACGCAGGACAGGCCTGCGTTACACCCTGTTTTCTTCCTGTAACGCAGGACAGACCTGCGTTACACCATTTGTCCAGAATTCCACGCGCTTTTCTTCTTCTCTGTCGCCAGAATTGTTTTGTTTTTCTTATTCGAACAGCAGCAGTTCTGTCGACTACTTAATTAAAAACAAATCGAACCAGCAGCTACGCAGCGGATAAATTTTTGTCTCCGATTTGATTTCCGATCGCACATAATTGTTACAAAATATCCGGATCTTAACAAAATCCATCAAACAATTACAAAAAAATAGATCTAATACAAAACTAATTTTGTAAATCTATTCTAACACGATCAACCCTCGTGTTTTACAACCACGATAAACCACGTGGAAACCAAACAAAATAACCACGATTAAACCACGTGGGATCCAAACACATAATTAAAATTACATGGCCATAATAGTGGATACTAAACAACCTGCAAAAGATTATTATCCAAGCACACCACTATACACATGCATATATAATTACGACATGGACATCGTATCAAAATTCGCAGAACCAATGAACCAGGCTCTTGATACCAATTGTTGGGACAATCAGATCTTGGCACTGCGAATTTTGATACAATAAATTAACGAGTACGAATAGAAAAATCACCTTGTTAACGGTTGATTCCACGCTATTCTATTGTATTCCCAAATTCCCTTGAGCAAAGTGTGGCCTTCGTCTTCTCAAGTTAACCTCTCTTCTTGCTCCTGGGTGGCTACCAATTTTTTCGACCAGCCCCCAGCAAGAAGAGAATAGGAATATATATAGGCTACAATAGGGATCATGGATAATTAGGTTGGGCCTTCTAATTACATCTTGAGCCTAGCCCAATGTAATTAAATATTAATTCAATCCACTAAAGAATTAATATTTGCACTACCTTTCCTAATACCGTAATTTAATTAATTAATTCGGTTCCAATATTATTTACTTATTAAATTCCCCATGTTTAAAATATCGCATGTCCATTAATTAAATAAATTACTGATAATTCATTTAATTAATATCTTTTATCCTTGATTATCCACTCAACCTTTATTTAATTATGCCGGAATAAATCCACCTGCAGGGTTTCACATAATTAAATCTTTTTGAGCTTTCAAGGGGACATCATTAACCCGAATATTATCAGGACATGGATTCCTTCAATAAATAATATCCCACCATATATATTATTTAATCACCCAAAATATAATGAAATAAATCAAAAGAATTATTTCATATATAAATCAAAGCATGTAAATAATATATACGTGTCAATTATTATTTCCGGATTAAGAACCTAAGCATTAATAATAACATAGAATCTTAGTTCACCTTCTTAATCAGTATAAGGGAACAATTCTAAATTTGATCCTGTTCAATATACACAAAGTATACTAGTATTATTTATTAGTCAATATAAACTAATCTAAATAATACTACAGCCATTCCAGTGGATTGTCTAACTCCACCTGTGCTGTGAACCTTATTATATTATATAAACCGTATTTAATAATCTAATATTCTGTATCCCATTTGATACTAGATTATTCACAATATATAATATTTAGACAACATGTAAACATTTAAATGATTCTCAATTAAACCGGCCAGAAATAAATGTAAATACTTCAAATAAATATTTTCAGTATACACCAACAGAGTGTATTCTCAGAAATCATGGATTTACATCTCAAGCAAAAAGGGAAGCTGCAGATCATATTAAATCCTATGCTCAAACCAACATTGCTGATTATGAGAAGTTCAAAGGTGAATTAGGAAAGAAACTTGGAATTCCACTAGTCTTCCCTACAGGGTTATCTTCAAGAAGAGAGCTACTTGTTGATGCTGAATTACATAAGAATCTGCCAGTGTTGGATGAACCAGAAGAAGGAGAATTCAGGTGGGAATACAGTCAGAATTGAAGACCTGCTCTACATGTTATATCTTTAGAGCTAGATAGATCAAGATAGGATAATGTTTAATATGATCAGGCTAGAGGATCATCTATCTTGTATTTATCTTTATGTTTGAATCTGGAAATTGTTATAAATACCAGAAATTTTTCATTATTTACTTTCTATTAATGTTTTATCATTTACTAACTTTAAGTTGAGTTAGTTGAGTTATCCTCTAGGAATTTGCTTGTTAGTTTATAACAAACAAATAGGGGGAGATTGAAAAGCATATGACATAGCCTATTTGTAGTTCGATGATTTAACTCAACTTAAATTAGATTGTAATAAGTAAATAATATTAACTGTCTCAGGAATCTCACAAAGTATTATATGTCAGAAGAAAGAAGAAAGTCAATCTATGGTTTTGATTCTTTACACTAAAGAAGATTCAGCTAGCTGATCATGCCTCAGTATAGCATTGAAGCAAGTGGATTCATTTAGAGTGACAGAGATTATTGTGGATACAGCATCAATACAGAAGAATTATACAGTGTTGAGAAAATATGTGGACCACAACTTAGAGTCAAAATAAAGAACAGAGATTGGAGTTAGTCATTCATGAACCAGACCGTGCATCGAATGTCAACAATTATCCAGTGGAAGTTCCTCATTATTTACAGTGGTTCAAAAGGAGTATTTGTACATCAAGAGTTAATAATTCTATTATTAATTAACTAAATTATTTGATTGATTTATTTAATAAATTAATTCTTATAAGAATTAATTTATTTAATAAATTGATTAATACAAGTTAATTAATCCTCGGAATTATTAACAAGAAATAGTTTATTGGTTTGTCCTTGAAATAGTATGTTATACTATTTCTGAATTTCAGCTATACTATTTCTGAAATTTCAGTTATACTATTTCTGGAATTTCAGTTATATTATTTCTGGAATTGTTGGTATACTATTTCTGGAGTATTATAGACATTCTTACTACTCGGTAATAGTATGCTATACTATTACCGAAGTATTCCAGCTATACTCTTACCGAGACAAACCTATACTATTTCTTAATCAATTCTGCTATACTATTACCAAGACGAAAGCCATACTATCACCGAGTATGTGGCTAGATTATTTCTCAGCTGTTATACTATTACAGGGGATTGAGTTATACTATCTCTACACCAAACCATACTATCCCCGAGTAATTTTAAGACAACAGTAGTGAGTGGTCAAGTCGCTTGGATATAAAAGAAAAAAAAGTAGAGACAGAAGATGTACACAGACAGACAGAGAGAAGATATTAAAGGACGAACAAAACATTTCATCTCTCTCATCTTTAAAGCTCAACCAAGAAGAATTAAATTGCTATAAATTCTTAAGTTCTTTGTTTAAAAAATTGTATCCATTAGAACTTAATTATTTGTGACTCTCTTGCTACTAACGAATTAAGTTTCCTAGTTTTTATCTCGAGTTTTATTAACTAAATTAGAAAAGTTCATGTCGAATTTTCTAATTAGTTTTTATTAACATGGTAACATTCTGTACTGATTTTGTAACAACCATCAAGTTTAATATATCGTTATATTTAACTTGACTTTTGTTTCAATTAATTCCGCACAAATTTGTCAGAAACTAAATTTTATTTAACGAACAAATTTCGAGAAAAAGGAAAAGATTGTATTCAACCCCCCCTTCTACAATCTCAACGGACCTAACATTTCAACTCTAACACAATTAGTAATCTTATGTCCTTGTTACCTATTCCTTGTTCTAATTTAGTTCTTAGTAATTTTAGACCTTGTATATGTATTATGAATCCAATAAGAAAACGACTTAATATTCAATCCCTATCGTAATATCACCCTCTCAAACTTACTCAACTACTTCTCTGTTAACGTATATGTAACCTTAACCACTTAGAAAGTCATCATGTCTACCTTTGCTACTTCCAATCACTGACATCTTTAGGAATCATAAGGGTTTCTAGAAAAATGAATCAATAAAATGAGTAGGTATCAACATGTGTGAATATAGGTTGAATCCTGTTTAGAAGAAATTTCCATAAAAGAATTTAACCGAGAGATCAATATGATCATTGAACTTTTATCAGGTTGTATTTGTCAATTAGGTCAACCGCCCTAGTACAAAAAGGTGGCCATCCTTTAGTACTTTCATGACAAACACAATCAGTGGCGTCCCACCAGACTTCTATCACAAAGATAGGATGTCCCTGAATCCCCTATTTACATAAGGTTGTTCATCTCAGTTTAATTACAAGAGATCAAATATTTAGAAAACTTAGAAAAGGGTTCACGAATCTCAAAAACTTATATGAAAAATGTTGGTTCAAATAACCCCTAAAAATGGAGGTATCTCTAAAAGAACAGATATGTGTTTAAGTAAATCTGTCATGAAAAGTTCATCATCAACTGAAATATAGTTGACGACCCAATGTAATATGGTACCAAACAAAAAAAATAGAAAAAAAGGTTGAATTTCCTCAAATGATAAATTAAATGAAATCATTGGCTAGTAGTGAATAACCATGCTTGTACTACAAACAATTGTCATTAATCGCGTTTTACATCGTGTTTAAAGTCTTTTAGTACTCTCTACAACGTTCGCGATGTAACTAAAGTCACAAAAAGGAATTCTATAAAATATGCGAGATTCTCCAGACAACGTCTTCCAAACTTGTAGCTCCAAATTGGTTGCCTCGTCAATAGCCAGTCCTTCGGATGAATCAAACTCTTACTCGCGTGATACGCCGAAATACCAAGTAAAGTCGCAACACTCGTCTTAAAACCCTAAAAAGAGCCTTATCTTAAATCGTTCTACCTAACGTCCAACTTAAATACTTACTCCTAATTGTCCTAACTTGTTTCAGTGACCATAACCTGTTGCTCTGATACCAACCTGTGACGCCACAAATCCGAGGTCCAGATTTGGTGCCACAACCAATACAATTAAGTATAACTTAATTATACAGACGACCCCTCAACAAGGATCGATCTCAGGTTATAGTATGAAACAAGAATCTAAATTACAACAACTATTATAACTACTATACCTTCTTATCAGAAGCGCAATCCAGTACTGTATGAGTCCATGCTGATTCTGAAATCTAACTTGAATAGAACACCTTGCCACACTCGCTTGAATTATAAGACATAGGTAGACCATTCTTAAGTCTAGCTGAAAGGTTAGATGAATAAAACAAGAGTGAGCCAACAACGCTTAGCAAGTGAATAGTGAAGTAACAACTTCTAAATAAACTGAAAACTGACAACAAGCATAAAGCTGGCTTCCAACAATAATAAGATTGCAGAATGATACAACTGGAAGCAATAGAATAATATTGACGTTTGATAACAACAGGATATCAACTGAAAGGCAAAGCAACAGTTGATAATAAAATATGTGCAAGGCAATTGACATTTCTCATAATAAACCAATTTTATTTTAGAGTCTTATAAATAAAACATTTTAAAAGTGATTAGAGGTTTTTATTTCATAACAGACAATACGGGTGATCAGCCCATAAAGTCCCCATACCGGATACAGAGTACCTCTGGACATCAATCCTCTCATTAGGATAGCTTGGGTTCCAAACAGGCAACACATTGGCCTATAAAGGTGTCGAACTGGACAGACCAGAACTACACTAATACATACACAAACCGACGAAACCAGCATTACCCGTTCGCCCCGTCTCTCCAATCGTCAGGAATCCGTGGAAACCATTTAGACGGAGTTCCTAACATTTTTATTAAAAATCTCATTTTAAAACATTAAGCTTTGCAAAACTCTTTTTAACTTCATAAAACATTTTAATACTCAATCTTTTCAAAAACCTTTACTTCGAAGTACCTTCGACTCTCTGATAACAAATCAGCCCAGTCTAAGTAACTTCAAAGTATTTTAAGAAAACAACTCATTTTGATTTGCAATGATAAAAGTCAAAGGGTTTGACTAAGTTCTCTGACATCAATGAAATAGGGATACAAGTCTAAATCAAGAAGATATGACTCAAAAGAAATCAAGGCTTTGATCAGAATACAAGGAATGAATTTAAGTCAAAGGTCAAAGATATGTATCCTGACTAGTTTTGGGGCAATTAACTCAGTTTAAAAAAAAATAATGAATATAAGAATGGTAATCAAGTCTTTAAGTTAGTGGTTTGATCAACATTGCAATATATAGAGTTCTAAAACATTGAAGCAGGGCAACCAATCAATTTATGGAGATAAAGGTCTTGCATTTATGAAATAATGGTTAGACAGGGCATAATAAATAAGTCTTACTTTTCTAAATCAAGGTTCGTTTGAATATGAACTTCAGAACAGGGTTTAGTAGCATTTAACTTTTTAAAACAAAGTTTTGTTGAAATAAGGTTCATTGAAAGTCAAATTCAGTAAAAATGTGATTCCTTAAAATATGGTTCGTTAAAACCTGGTTCTTTAAAACAGAGGTTCAGTAAAACTTGGTTTACTAAAACATTGTTTAGTAAGATAGAAATTAAGAAAACATGAGTAAGTAATACTTGAGTTAATAAAACATGATTTGATAACTAGAAGAATTTATCAATCAATAAATATAAAACAGGCGTTTAAGTTTTAGAAATCGTATTTAAGACTTAAAAGTCCGATTGAGTTCATAGGGTATAAGATGATAAGCACAATAAAGGTCTAAGCTTAAAACAAGGGAACAGATTATAGAATCAAAGTTCATTGTTAATCTAAAGAAGGGTAGTCATAGGGTGCATAACAATCAATGTATATTTAAGGATAATTCACAAGATAACTCAATGGAAGGGTACAACAAGGTACTGATTACTTGTAAACTGATTTGAAAGAATATTTGATAATTAACAGAAGCAGATATACTTCACTTGAACAGTAAGTGAGGAATAGAAACACTTGCCTTAATACACGTAGTTCTGTTTCTAACACATCGAATCGTCACTCACTTTGCGTCAGTCTCTACCTCTTTATACGTTGGTTTCTAATCGACTATATGTCTATCTTTCCTCCATAATTTGTCCGTCTCGATATCAATATACTTGTTAACTCTGATAAATATCCTCGTTCTTGAAATTCTATTTACACGCATAATGACTTCTTACCGGCTTCCTACTTGCACCTATAATAAGGTAAAGTACTATTTCAGTATACTATAATCCTCAATCGTCTAACTTTATTCTACCCAAATGGTTCCTATAACGCGTTAACATTTAGTACTTATATACACATTGACTATACTAAACATATTTACAAAGTAATTTCATATAATCAAGTAATCACTTATGCATTTAGCAATCAGAACATGCAATTCATGTATGTCACTTAAACAATTAACACATAATATCACCTTGAATTATAATTAGCTTATAACCTTATACTATAGACTTTACGACTTATAATTGTAACAAAAATCGGGAAGAGTCCCCTTTGTAAAATGAGCTATCCCGTTGGAACATATCCGACTCAAATCAAAACCAAACCAACAATCACATCTCAATTTCAACTTATACTTACAACTTACAATACAGTACTCAACTATGAACTTATAACACAAAAATGGTTGTCAGAAAAATCATCATATAACTTTAACGTACAAATATCCATTTGCTTACACAAATAAATTCTATTTACCTTTTAAATTAAGCTAGTAATATATAATCATATCATGGTCTTACTAATTATCAACTAGTTATTATCAAGAACAACCATGTACACTTAACAACTTATAACAATCAAATTTACATCACCCAAATCATATTATTCTTTCTTTTCCCGAAGTCAACCCTAATGGTTCAACTCTGACCGACCATAGCTCATTCATTTTAAATCCGTTTGACATGATTCAAGAGCATATTCCACCTATTTTTTCGCAAGGAATCTAAATATATAATTAGATTTAAGATTAGATTTGTTAAATATTATTGATATGGTTAATATCAGTGTTTAAGTTTTGCAGGGAAAAATAGAGTTTAAACAGGAAGCAGTCAGAGTTTAGTTAAACTCTGACAGATAGAAGCTGAACAGAGTTTGTTATACGCTGACTGTTGGAAGCTCGACAGAGTTTGTTAAACTCTGTCTGGAGGAAGCGTCTACTTAGCAACAGTGTTTGAAGAATTATTGAAGATAATTATGGAGGCAATATCTTTGAAGATTGGATAGCTGTCAAAGAGATTGAGTTGACTAAGGAGACGAGTAGCAATCGTAATTGATATCAATTGTATAGCTAATTTATAGGAGTATCAATTATCGATTGTATAGCAGCTGTATATTTTATAAATACAGTTAGGTTAACCCTAGAAGGGTATCGATCGTGTAATACAATATCTTTCATTGTAACCTAAGCAGCTCTCTGTGATAATTTACATCACTGAGAGAGAAGTTAATTCAAACAGTTTTTAAATTTTTTAAAAGAACTTATTGTTATTCTCTCATACTTAGTTGATTATAAGTGTGTATTCGGCCTAACAATTGGTATCAGAGCTTGATCTGTTAATTTAATACAGTTTAAGATCCACACACACACACAACTATAATCAATGGCAGAAATTCCTCCTCCTACATCAGGCTCTAGTGCTGAGAAGGCTCAACCTGCAACCGTGAGTCGATATGAAACAATCAGGGTTCCTATTCTTAAGCCAGCAGAATACTCAACCTGGAAGGTGAAAATGGCTATGTTTCTGGAAGCTACAGATCCAGAATATCTTGACAGAATTTATGAAGGCCCTCATAAGCCTACAAAATTATCTGTTGTTGCTGCTGGACAGGAAGCTAAATCTATTCCAAAGGAGAAGAAAGATTTGACTCTTGAGGATATTTCATCCATTGGAAAGGATGCAAAGGTTAGACATCTCCTTCATAATTCTTTGGATAATGTTATGTCTAACAAAGTGATCAATTGTAAAACTGCAAAAGAGATTTGGGATGCTCTAGAGGTTAGATGTCAGGGAACTGCTGCAATTAAGAAGAATAGAAGGAACATACCCACACAGGAGTATGAACACTTTGAGGCTAAATCTGAAGAATCAATGACAGAAACCTTTGACAGATTCTGTAAGCTACTTAATGATCTGTCACTGGTTAATAAAGAATATGATCTAGAAGATTCAAATCTCAAGTTTCTTCTTTCTCTACCTGAAAAGTGGGATGTCAAAACAACCACTATTAGAGACAACTATGATCTGGCTGATACTGATATTGATGAGATCTATGGACTGCTCAAAACTCATGAACTAGAAATGGAACAGAGAAGCAGAAGATCAGGTAGAAAGTCAAAATCTGTTGCTGTAAGAGTTAAAGAAAGACCCTCAAAGAAGGAGGCATTCAGGAAGAAGGCAAAAGGAAAAGCATTGGTCATTCATTCTAAAAGTGAGTCATCAAACTCTGATGTTGACTCAAATGCAGATGAATCATCTGATTCTGAAGATGATGAGGAAATGATGGAAATGGCTGCTTTGATGGTAAAGACTTTCATGAAGATGGGTTTCAAGAACTTCGAGAAAGGAATAAAATTCTCCAAGAATGATTCAAAGTTTGACAGGAAGAATTTCAGAAAATCTGAGAGATAGGATACAAAATCTGGGAAAAGAGACAAGTCTGAGATTCAATGCTACAAGTGTAAGGAGATGGGTCATTATGCTCCTGAGTTCAAGAAGGGTAAAACTGAGAAGGCACTCTTCACTAAAGGCAGAGATTGGGCAGATACCTCTGACTCAGATGAGGATGTAAACTATGCTCTCATGGCTACTACTGTTGATGAAGCTGTAGATTCTGAAAACAAGGTACCTCTAACTACCTATGCTTATAACATTGATGATATAACTGAATTAAGAATATATCTTAAGTCCTTGCATATCAGTTATAGGGATCAGACTTTAGAGAATGAGAGAATCAAAACTGAGAATTCTGAACTCAAAGAGAGAAATAAGGTTGTAGAAGAGAAACTTGTTAAGATGCAGCAAGTTCAAAAGGAGAGAGATGATGCTGTCTATCTTGAACAAGAGTTGTTAAGTCAGTATAAACAACTAGAATCTGAGTTGGAAAAGGCAAATCACATTATTAAAACTTGGACTCACTCAGGAAAAGACACTCAAGAAGTTTTTCAATCTGACACTGTAGGTCTAGGTTTTTCTGAGAAAGATGAACTTATATTTCAGAATACAGTTAAGATTAGACCACCTCTTCCACCTAAGAAATTTGGAACATTTGTTAATGGAATAAATGAACCTAGATTTGAAGGTGGAAAAGAAGCTGTTAAGAAAGAACCAATAAAAACTAATGTTAAACAGGTTAATATTGGTTTAATGATAGATAAACAACTTAAGCATAAGCTTAAGGAGTTAAAATCTGTTAAGAAACAGAAAGTGTCTAGAAAGAACAGAAATGGTAAAGTAGGCATTACTCAAGGCAACTATCCAATGCTTGCTACTTTAGCTCCAAGAAAGACATGTCATAACTGTGGTAGTTCTAACCATCTTGCTAGTTTTTGCAGGAAGAACAAAGACATTAATTCTTTACCTTCCATGTCTGAAGTAAAGAAAGATAATGTTAGAACTAAACCACAGACTTTATGCAAACACTGTGGGAGCACTTGGCATTCTATTTATACTTGCAGAAATTATCATGCTATTTGTCATACTATGAACTGAAAGCTAATCTGAAATGGGTTAGAGTTAATTCTGCAAGTGTAAACTCTGATAAAGCTAGCTTAAACTCTGATAATGAAAATTCCGCTGCTAAAGCTAACAGAATTAAGAAAGCCAAAGGATCCAAGCAAGTCTGGATCCTTAAATCTAATCTTCAGTAATTGTTTGTGATTGCAGGGCATCAGGGAAAGCATCCTAGTAGTTGACAGTGGATGTTCAGGACACATGACTGGAAATAAAGCCCTGCTATCAGAGTATGTGGAGAAGGCTGGCCCAAAAGTTTCCTGTGGAGATGGCAACATAGGACATACTCTGGGATATGGCAATATTAATCTTGGAAGTGTCATCATCACAAATGTAGCTCTGGTTCCAGGACTCAAGCATGATCTCCTATCTGTGAGTCAAATCTGTGACAGAGGTTTTCATGTAGATTTTCAACCTGAATACTGTGAGGTTATCAGCAAAACCATAGGGAAAGTTGTTTTAGTTAGACAAAGACACAACAATATCTATGAAGCAAGCTTGTTGACAAACTCTGATGGAAAAACAATGTGCCTGTCAACAAGAATGTCAAATGAAGAGAGTTGGAAGTGGCATAAGAAACTTTCTCATTTGAATCTGAACAACATCAATGAGCTGATAAGAAAGGATCTTGTCAGAGGACTTCCAAAGTCTTTACTAAATGTTGATGGTATGTGTGATTCATGTCAAAAGGCCAAACAAAGGAAGACCTCTTTCAAGAGCAAGTCTGAATCTTCAATTGTTGATCCATATCATCTGTTACATGTTGATCTTTTTGGGCCAGTAAATGTCTTGTCAATTGGAAGAAAGAAATATGCTCTAGTTATTGTTGATGAATATACCAGATACATTTGGGTGTATTTTCTAGCAAAAAAGGATGAAACTGCATTAACACTGATGGAGCATGTAAAGCTACTGGACAAAGGATCAAAATACAAAGTCAAAATAATCAGAAGTGATAATGGAACTGAATTTAGAAATACAACAATGGAAGAATTCTACAAGAATAGAGGAGTGAAGCAAGAATTTTCTGCACCTGGTACACCACAGCAAAATGGTGTAGTTGAGAGGAAGAACAGAACCTTGATAGAAGCTGCCAGAACTATGCTTGATGAAGCAAAATTGCCAACCTATTTCTGGGCAGAAGCAGTTCAAACTGCTTGTTTTACTCAAAATGCAACACTGATCAACAAGCATGGAAAAACACCATATGAGATGGTGAGGGAAAAGAAGCCAAACCTGAAATATTTTCATATTTTTGGGTGCAAATGCTTTGTGTTGAAAACTCATCCTGAACAGTTGACCAAATTTGAGTTGAAAGCAGATGAAGGAATTTTTGTTGGTTATCCAGTGTCAACCAAGGCATTCAGAGTTTATAATCTGAGAACAAGGGTGATTATGGAATCTATTCATGTGTCATTTGATGACAGGAAAATCACTGGACTTGAAGATGTTGATGAACATGATCAATTGCATTTCGAAAATGAAGATCTAATCTCTGATGAAATAAACTCTGATGACACTAGTCCAACAAACTCTGTTGCTGCAAACTGAACCTCTACTGGTACACACAGAAGAAATAGTACAGTCTGAACAAAGAGGAGAACCAGTTGAGGGGGAGAATGATCATAGTGATGACTCAAATTCTGATAGTGAGTCAACTGAAAATTCTGGATGAAATTCAAATTCTGACAGTTCAAACTCTGAGAGATCAAATTCAGGGGGAGCCTCAGAGAATGAAGAAAGGCATCAAGATAATCAGGAGAACATTGATCAAGGGGGTGGATCAACTGTTGACAGAAGTCATTTACCTACAGCTAGGAAATGGAAAAAATCACATACACCTGATTTAATCATTGGAAATCCAGATGCAAAAGTTAGGACAAGAAGTGCTACAACAAATGAATGTCTGTTCCATGCATTTCTATCCAAATCTGAACCAAAGAAAGTGGAAGAAGCTCTTCAAGATGCTGACTGGATAACAGCAATGCAGGAGGAGTTAAATGAATTTGAGAGAAATGAAGTATGGACTCTTGTTCCTAGACCAAAGAATAGATCTGTTGTTGGTACTAGATGGGTTTTCAGAAACAAAACTGATAGTGATGGGGTTGTTATAAAAAACAAAGCCAGACTTGTGGCCAAAGGATATTCACAGCAATAAGGAATAGACTATGATGAAACTTTTGCTCCAGTTGCAAGATTGGAGGCAATAAGAATCTTTCTAGCATATGCTTCTCACAAGAAATTCAAGGTTTTTCAGATGGATGTGAAGAGTGCTTTTCTGAATGGAAAACTTGAAGAAGAAGTGTTTGTTGAACAACCACCAGGATTTGTAGATCCCAAGTATCCAGATTATGTCTACAGGCTTGACAAGGCACTCTATGGACTTAAACAGGCACCAAGAGCATGGTATGAAACTCTGGCTCAATTTCTTTTAGAAATTGGGTTCCACAGAGGTACAATTGATAAAACCTTGTTCTATTTCAATCTTGGTAGTGATCTGTTATTAGTTCAAATATATGTAGATGACATAATCTTTGGATCTACTAATGATAAACTCTATAAGAAGTTTGCCAAGCTCATGCAGTCTAGGTATCAAATGAGCATGATGGGAGAGCTCAGTTATTTTCTAGGGCTACAGGTGAACAAACAGATGATGGAATTTTTTATCAATCAAGCAAAATATACCAGAAATCTTCTAAAGAAATTTGGCATGCTTGACTGCTCATCAACAACAACTCCTATGGCAACGGCAACAAAGTTGGATAGAGACACAGGTTCACCAGTGGATATGACAAACTATAGAGGAATGATTGGGTCACTTCTTTATCTAACAGCTAGCAGACCTGACATCATGTATGCAACATGTCTTTGTGTAAGATTTCAGGCAGATCCAAGAGAACCACATTTAACAGCTGTGAAGAGAATCTTCAAATATCTTAAGGGAACCATAACTTTAGGCTTGTGGTTTCCAATAGAATCAGACTTCCAGCTTCTTGGTTACTCTGATGCAGACTTTGCAGGCTGTAAGATAGACAAAAAAATTACTAGTGGAAGTTGTCAATTTCTTGGTGATAGAATTGTTTCTTGGTACAGCAAGAAACAGAAATCAATCTCTACATCTACAGCTGAAGCAGAGTATATTGCTGCTGGTAGCTGTTGTGCACAGATTCTGTGGATGAAGAATCAATTACTGGATTATGGATTGAGGTACAGTAAAATACCTATTTACTGTGATAATCAAAGTGCTATTGCTATGACAGGTAATCCATGCCAGTACAGCATTCAATGACCAAGCACATCAGCATAAGGTACCATTTTATCAGAGAACATGTAGAAGAAGGGAACATTGAGCTTCATTTTGTGTCTACAGAACAACAGCTTGCAGATATCTTCACCAAGCCATTGAGTGAAGCCGTATTTACAAGGCTGGTAAATGAACTAGGAATGGTCTCTAGTTTTGACTAGAGATATTGGTTAGACTCAAAACTCTACTTATGTACTGTGTTGCTCATATTTCTGTGGTATCTTAATCTCTGATATGAAAACTCTGCTAAATGAATGTTAAACTCTGGTAGCATGCCTTTAAGTCATACACTGTTAACTGTTGAACAAACTCTGAGAAACTCTGATAATGTTTATTTCTGAACATAAACACCGATGAAGATACATGTATGAAACATTATTCTCAGTAATTAGTCATGAATCTTTCTAAGTTATCTGTGATTTAATCTTAACCCGTGCAGAAAGTTAACACAGCATGATACTGTTCTATATTTATAGCATCTCTTACTTTATTTATCCTAAACTCTGAGTCTGCAAATACTGTGTGCATTGCCTCTCATAAATAATTTCTGATGTTGATGAGCTCTAAACTCTGTTCGTTTCTGATATTAAATTTGATTCTGTTATTAGAATAACCCCAAAGCTAAACTATATAGATTTTTAGAACTCCTTTGAGATCATGTTTGTAACTAGGACGATCCAGGAACTTACTAGTACATAGTAAGGGCTAAAATTCTCTAATTTTTGGTGACTAGTCGAAAGCTAGGAAGACCCAAGAACTTATCAAATTGATAAGGGCTAAAATTATAGGATTTTTGGTGACTAGTTTCAACCTTTGATTACTGGAGAAAGTAAAAAAAAAATTGGGGTTATAGGTTAATTATTACTGTATATAAACTATTTACTACAGAGTTTAGCATTCATCATATATTCAGTGTTTACTATGAGAGTTTGTGCATCCAGTGCTTACTGATTTATTTTATGGATTTTATGAAATACTAGATGCTCTAAATACTGATCTAGTAAACTCTGCTCTACACACACGTATATTCACAACTGTGCAGTGTTTGAAAGGATAACAGTAATTAAGTTGGAGAATTGATAAACACTGTTGGATTTTGTTGAGTACTCTAAGGTAATATTTTATTTCAGACAGAACATATACTTGAAGTACACAAAGAGTTTTTGACATTTGCATGCAATATGTGTCAGTGGTTAATTGTGTCAGACAGTTAAAGCTTATTGGAAATAGGAGAGAAAACAGCAGTAATAATAGGCATTATTACTGTGCGTGTAAATAACTGTTCCACTGTTTATGTGACACGTGTCCCACTCGCACACTTAACAAGAAATTGGTTGCGTGTTTAATGTCTAAAACGCTTGGGTTTTGATTTTCAATTACAGATCTAACCAAAATCATTTCATTATTCACTTTTTCATCTTTACAACCACAAACACACAACATCACACACAATTTCTCTGTTACTTTCAATTAAGCATTTTCACAAACACTTTTCCATATACTCTCTTCTGTCTTATACTGTTCTAATGGCAACCAAGAACTTTGTGGCTCAGGGATTAACTTTTGTTACCAACAATTATGCTGCAATTCAAGACACTACTAAAGCCCCAGCATCATTTCATCTGATTCAAAACTTCTTAAGAGACTCTGAAATTGGTAAGGCTCTTGTCCAACCAGAGACACTCTCGGCCACACAAATTTCAATCTTCTGGAAAAACTCAGTTTATGATGATGGTGGAGAGAATGGGACTCCATCAATTGTGTTTACCTATGAAGATCAAGAGTTTGTCATAACTCCTACAACTGTTCGTGAGGTTTTGAATTTTGACACTCACACTTCATACTATGTGGCTAGTGTGGGTCAATTAAAAGAAATGTTACAACAAATACGGTTTTCTGCTTCTTTGGATAAGATTGGGGATGTCAAAAGGCCAGGGCTCAGGAAGGAGTAGAGCTTCTTCTTTGATTGCATTACTCGCGCATTTGGCAAGAAGGTCACCAACTGGGATGCAATTCCTGGTGAAAGTCTTCAAATCGGGTATTCTCTTCTTAATGGGAGTAACTTTGATTTTGGTCGTCTTGTACTTATGAATTTAGGTGAAAAACTTGCAGAGTCTAGTACAACTGTTTATTTCTCACGTTTCTGTCAATCTTTATTCTCTGCTTGTTTACCAAATTTGACAATTGCTGATGAGGATGTTATACAACCTTTCCAATGTCATAAGAGAATGTTTTCTGATTTGACAAATAAGGATGCTAATAAAGAGCAAATACCAGAGTTTATCTATCCTCTTGCCCTCAGAAACTTCCTCAACCAACCACAAGAACAACAAGAACCACAAAACGAACCAATCATTGAACCTCCACAGTCACCACCTCAACCCACAAACACTGACCTACCTCAAACCATAAACACTGAGCCAATCACTAAAACTACATCTCCACAACCACAATCAAAACCTAAGAAGCCAAAGAAAAGAAAGGATATAAGGCCATCAAGAAAACAAAGGATGGCTGAAGCTTCTAAGCCAAAGAAGTATAAGGAATGGGCTAACAAACCTAAATCTCCTTCTATACCTGATGATTCTGTCTCAGCAGAAGAGAGAGCAGAAGTGAATCCTCCAGCTAAGAGAAGGAGATTAATTATTGATGAATCTGATAAAGATGTTAATGTTGAAGCTCCAGAGGATATTTGTAAGGAAATACCTGCTGTTGAGATAGAAAGAGATGGAAATGTTGATGCTCAAATGGATGAAATTCTTGAACCATTGTTCCCATTCTCTGAGAACATGGAAATTCCAATCTCTTCACCTGCTGTATTCTCTGAGGCCACTGATGCAGTCAATCAAACCACCTTGGTATATGAAGAAACAGTGGCTTCTCATACTGAGTTAATCTCTGATGCTCATCAATCTGTTGAATAGGGTGAAGAAATTGATCAACCACCTAAGGAGATAAACTCTGAGCCTATTGTGCAATCTGCAGATGATGTTGTACAGCCGGTTATACAGCCTATTGTTGAACCTACTGCTGAAACTGTTGCAGAGGATGTTGTTGAAACTGTTGATGCATCTATTCCAATTCCTGAATCCACTCATCATGTTGAAGCTGAGGTTGGAGATGAAACTGAAGGGAATACTGAGTCAACCTCTTCTCAGAGTTTACCAGTCCAGACTGATGCTAAGGTTAAGGATTTTACTGGTCCTTCAAATCAAGCAGATGCTGGAGAAGAACACTTTGAACAATTTTCAAATGACTGGTACAAGGACACTTGTATCTTTCCTGCTGCAAGAGCAGCTGAATTTGTCAAGAGAACCTCCAGGACAATTACAAATCCAGAGATTCTATCTTGTCTCAAGGCTACAGTTGTACAAGTGAAGACTCTCAACTCTAGGTTTGATCTGTGTCAAAAAGGCAATCTCTGATGTTCGAGGTGATGTTGTTAGAGGAGTTGATATGATTAAACTTGACAACAAGAATAAATTTCACTATCTTACTCAGAATCAAGAAACTTTGTCTCACAGGCTGAGCAAAGTTGAAGAAAATCAGAATGATATGTCCTTAAAGATTGATTCTATTGCTACCTCCTTGAAGTTAATCACATCTATTCTTATGCCTGATGATGTCAAAAAGGGGGAGAGAGTTGCTAAAGACAAATGCAAGCAGTCTCAAACTCTGATCAGAAAGGATAATGCTGGAGATGGAGGAGCAAGTAATAAAGGAAGGGGCAAAACTGAAGAACTTCAAACTCTGAAAACTAGCAAGTCCTCTAAATCACAGTTTGCTGGGATAAACACTGATACTTAAGGTACTTCAAAGACCAAGAGTTTGCTATTATCTTCTAATCCACAGACTGATGAGGAGTTGGCTGCTAAGTTTTTTATTGAAGAAAATGAGGAAGGAGTTACAATTGAAGACATTAAAGCTGAAGAAAAGAGTTTACAAGAAGAACATCTCAAAGCTTTAAAGTCTAGAATGTTAAAGAAAGGAAAAGCTCCTAGGCCTGTTCTTAAAGGCATTGTGATCAAGGAAATTGCTGATATTAGTCAAAAATCACAGTTATCAAAGAAATCAACGGCAGCAGAAGCTAAACTCAAGCTGAAAGGCTTTGAAGGAGAAATTTCACAGAAGAAAGTTACAACCTCTGTTTCTACACAAGTTGTACAGAAGAAAGAAAACACAACCTCTGTTGCTACACAAGTTATGTCTAGACCTTTATCTTCTCAGTTGCAATCAGTTTTTGGAAAAGGAACACTTTATGATCCAAATCTATTATCTGGAGTTTCTATGGATTTTTCTGATGGAAGAGCCTTGTCTGGTAAGGTTGGAAACAATAAGGGTGGTCTAGGCTCACACAAAGACAAAAGGCAATATACTGGTCCTAGAGATCCTTCTTCACTGGCTGTTCCAGGTCGTGGTGTCACTCAAGAGAGTTTGGACAGACTGGAATCAGTACAGTTAGTTTATCAGAAGAGTTTAAAGAAGGATTTTCTCTTGTACTTCATGGCTGATGGGACAGTATTTAGAATTGGTGAGAATGATATTGGCTTGAAATATTGGGAAGAATTAGAATATGTTCTATATCTTTTCAAGGTGAATAGTCCAAGGACTCAATCAGTTGCAAATGTGCTCAGACAGAAAATGCTTCAGAATTTGGCAATCAGAGGGATGAAGTGCAATAACAGATATGTTCCTAAGTACAGAGATTGGAATGTAAATCTTATTGAAATGAAGAAGGGTACTGCAAAATTAAAGACTGATTTGGGAATCACAGTACTTGACTTTAATTCACAGTTAGAAGAAGTCAAATTTATTAGGCTGGGAAATGAGATGAGGAGAAACAAAATCTATGATCTTAGATCTGCTATCTATTAGACAGATGAGAGTGATCCTCAGCTAAGAGAGATTAAAGAAGCTATGAAGATTGAGCTTGAAAATGCAGAGAGAAGATTGCTCATAGATTATCTCAGAACAACGCCAGATCTTGAGGAGATTAGAGATTAAAGTCTATAAGAATTTTCTTGTTATTTGTAGACTTTTGTTAAGTCAAGTTTAAACTCTGCTTATTTTAATAAACACTGTGTTTGTATGAAATTGTTTTGACATCATCAATTATTGTTAACTTGTGCATTTTTACTAATGAACAAGTTGGGGGAGATTGTTAAATATAATTGATATGGTTAATATCAGTGTTTAAGTTTTGCAGGGAAAAACAGAGTTTAAACAGGAAGCAGTCAGAGTTTAGTTAAACTCTGACAGATAGAAGCTGAACAGAGTTTGTTATACGCTGACTGTTGGAAGCTCGACAGAGTTTGTTAAACTCTGTCTGGAGGAAGCGTCTACTTGGCAATAGTGTTTGAAGAATTATTGAAGATAATTATGGAGGCAATATCTTTGAAGATTGGATAGCTGTCAAAGAGATTGAGTTGACTAAGGAGACGAGTAGCAATCGTAATTGATATCAATTGTATAGCTAATTTATAGGAGTATCAATTATCGATTGTATAGCAGCTGTATATTTTATAAATACAGTTAGGTTAACCCTAGAAGGGTATCGATCGTGTAATACAATATCTTTCATTGTAACCTAAACAGCTCTCTGTGATAATTTAAATCACTGAGAGAGAAGTTAATTCAAACAGTTTTTAAATTTTTTAAAAGAACTTATTGTTATTCTCTCATACTTAGTTGATTATAAGTGTGTATTCGGCCTAACAAGATATGAAATAGGCACTGAACGAGTTAGTATACAGTAGCAGTTTTACTACTAATATAAACAATCCAAAAGTTAACTAAGAATTCACATAAATCCACATGCAAATTAGTACCTTAATAATAATCATTAAACATGTTAAATAACTAACAACTAACATGAAATCATCAAGAACAATACTCAATTAACAAGAATCAAACATAAAATTCATATTATTCATATATATGTATATTATTTCGAATAAAAATCAAAAACACCCAAAACCCTTACATGCAATCAGTTGTGTTCACATATATATACTCCAAATCATTTATCTAGACTGTAGAACCAACAACCCACCACCACCTGTCAGCCCTGTAATAACCCTAACTTTAGCAATACTACAGTGATCACATGAATAGTAAATTTTGAGGATTTAGGGAAATGGTATGTAAGTACTCTATACTTGAAACAGAAAATGAGTAAACAGAAACCATATTAGTGTTGTACTAGGAAATTAAGTGACTCGAAATGACGATAGATTTCAGAAATTCCTGAATATGGATTTTTGAGAATTTTGATTTCGAATAAGCTTCTATTGGATATGAAGGAGCATGGAGATATTAAAGGAATTATATATTGAGGAAATAGTGAATTAGGTAAACTAATGGATTATTAAGTTAAGGAAATACCAAAGGAATTTGGATTGTTAAATGATTTCAGAACCACTGAGATAATGAGGTATATTCGAAACGAATCACAATTAGACGAGTATGGAAACCAAACAACCAAGGTTGATATAATTACAAGGATATACACTACATTACTAATAACCAAAATCATTAAAACTTTAATTAGAAAATCAAGAAAACAAGCATTCTAGATCATCTACAATTACATCATCCATTACATCATATTCCACTCACTTTTCTTAAGGATTAATTAGTAAAATTACTTGATAATTATTCATATGACATAGCAAAATATCTACCAAAAGTAGATATGCTAGGATAAGATCAAACCAAACACAAAAAAAAATCTCTCCCCTTCCATCATCTTCTTCCATTCTGTTTTTCAAGAAAAAAAGGAGAAAATAAAAACCAAAACTCAAGCTCTAGTCAACAAGAAATCAAGAGATAATTCATGGAGATTCTTGGAGGATAGATTAAGACATCTACAAAGTTTCATAGCCATCAAGCATCATTTGATAAGGTAATAAAATCATGGAAGTTGATGGTGAATAGTAGTGAATAGTAACTTTAAGAAACTAACTTGTGTTTCATGGTTTCTTTAGATTATTCAAGCCATTTTAAGGTTGTTTAAGGATTACCCAAGGCTTATTAAGTGTTGTTAAAGCTTCAAGAAGGTATAAACATCTTCATTTCTTTTAAGTTCATGTTGAATAGTGGTTGTATTAGTGGTTAAGTGGTTATAAGTGATGAAATCATGATTATATATGTGTTTAAAAGTGTTTTATTGAATATGAAAGGAGTATGTGCTTGTAACCATGGTTGGTAAGATGACCACATGGTGTAGGTGATGGTGTATAAGGTGGATGATGGATTTGGAGGAGTAATATCTTGGAAAGTATGAAAATATAGCCGTTATAATGCCCGATTTTCGTTAAAACAGTGATTATTTGTTAAAAACAGGGCAACCCGAATCTGTCCAGGTCAGTAGGGTATCCCA
Source organism: Saposhnikovia divaricata (assembly GCA_036435485.1). NCBI lineage: Eukaryota > Viridiplantae > Streptophyta > Magnoliopsida > Apiales > Apiaceae > Saposhnikovia > Saposhnikovia divaricata. Next base: position 69,525,023 of record CM071598.1, read on the forward strand.
ACTGGTCATAATAAGATAGGTCTTGGTTCATAGATCGTTTTGATATAAAGTACGTAAAAATCTGATTAACGGTTTAGGAGAAAAGTCAGTTTTAGTGAGAGACGTTCGAGAACCGAGAAAACGTAATTGTATCAACTTTGAGGCTATAATTACCATACTTAATCATTTTTAAAAGTTATTAAATTTTGGGATATTGTAGTGGGGTGGTCAGGGGACCATTACCAGTTGACCTTTCCTTAAAATTTGGAATTTATATTTTCTGAGAATTTTTATAGTCGAGTGTGGTTATTAAGGGAAATGGTGGAATACAATAAAACTTTGATCGAGTTTAAAAATGGTTAAGTTCATGTAAACCTTTGGTTCATAAAAACTATGTTAAACATATAATATGTGTCAAGGGTGTTATTATATAGAGATTAGGTGATTAAGTGGGATATATACTAACAGTGATCCTTTCGTTTCTATAGAAACGGGAGATGAACTCAGGATCATACCTACTCGCTTTAGAGATCCAGGCAAGATTTTTTCTATCTCTACTTGGAAAATTATTTACCTTCGAAGAAAATGATTTCATGGAATATATATATGTGATTCTATTGTTGCTATTTTAGTAAAGAATTTATTTCCTGATTTTGGGAATTAAAGAAAGATGGATATGGATATATAGAGATGATTATGCATAAAGTGAACATGCTCTACGATTAAGAGTTATATGAAAGAATGGTACCAGTTGTTATCGAGGGTTATATGAAAGAATGGTATCAGTTGTTATCTAGGGTTATATGAAAGAATGGTATCAGTTGTTATCTAGGGTTATATGGTTCATATTGTCATACTTTTTAAATATTGTGATTTAATAAACAGTATTTGATTGTTATTATCTACTATTTTTTTTAAAGTAGATGGAATATTTTATATATATATATATATATATATATATATATATATATATATATATAAGAGTACTGGATTTCATTGAATAAAGAGAAGATGTCTGAGTCATAATCAGAGTATTAGGGCATAAGCTTTAAGAGTGATGACACATGTGAATGTAAATGGAAACGGAAAATGGAAAATGTGGAATGAAGTTTTATAAATGGAATAATGGTTTGAAAAGGGGGGATTGCAATAGTATGCGTAAGAGGCTGTGTGGGAGTTGCACAGTCCGACACCCAATTTTGCGTAAGAGGCTGTGTGGGAGTTGCACAATCCAGCACTCAATTTTTATTACGGCCCAAGAGTTGCCGAAGGAGGATGTAGCAGGTGGCCTTCCTCCAGGGATGATTGTCATTCCTTCTACTAGTAGTAAACAGAGAGCAGATACGGTCAGGTGACTGATCATCGTCCCACGTATCTGGCGCTAGGATATATCCCCAAAGATTAAAAGAAAGAATTGATAATGGATTCCAAATTTGTATACTGAAAAAGGAAAATAGTATGAAATGACGGACTTGTTTTATAATAAGAAAGAAACTGATATTATATTACATTAGAAGATAAGCGGATATTTAAATGCTATATATATATATATATATATATATATATATATATATATATTCCTTTTTGTACAAAAATATTTGGAAGGAGTATTTATCAAATAAAAATAATTTTTTTTCATAATAATTTTGATTTGTCTTCTATTTATTATACAGATATACTTATGTTTTTCCTTTGATGCTAGTTGATAGAATTTATCTTGCTGAGTTATTTTAGCTCACTCTTGCTATTTACTTATACAATAGCTAGGTCGCATGCCGATACTCTGCACTACACCCCGCAAGAGGGTAAGGGAAAGGCGACCTTTTGAGAGAACGCTGGCACCTATCCCGGAGGCAGCGTATAGACAGGCGGGTCCTGGTAGACTTATGTACATTAAGTGTGTAAGCTCATGTAATAAACTTTGGTTGTTGGAATGCTTCATGAAGAAGTATTATTCAACAACGTACTTAGTAAGATTATGGGTTTGTTATAACTCCTTAACTCTAAACTTTTAATATTATGGATGTTGTTCTCTGAGCATATGACTGGTATGTGTTAATATTAAAGTGTGGGGTCTATTGTGTGAGTTTTATTATGCATTTATATTCCAGCTGCCAAGAGTAGAATTTTAATGAATGGAAATTGGACCGTGATGACCTGGATCCATGACCCCGGATCTAGGGGCATCACAGATGGTATCAGAGCTAAGAGTCATAATGCTCAGGAACAAAAGTGATAGTAATAAATGTATCAGTAATAATATAAAATTTTGAACTCTCATCGAGTTCTGGGGTGGTATATCGCATGTAGCATTTATTTTAAGCAGTGATTATAATTTTATAGATTATTACTAATAGAAATTTATGTTTTATTATAGGGAGCGGAGATGGGTGAGCCGAGTCGGGACCCCCTGTGGCTAGGACTATCAGAGCAGGATATTTTAGACTTACAGCTAGCAGGTGTAGAGGTTCAAGAGTATGCTGTCGATGACCTTAGGGAGAGACGTCGTGCGAGTGCCAGAGAGAGATATGAGCAGAGCCTGAGAGAGGAGGCAGAGGAGCGCAGACAGAGAGACGCTATGGCTATGGTACCATACACCAGTAGACCCCCTGTAGGATCTGATGAGGCAGGCCCTTCCCAATTGAGGTCCGAGATTCCAGAGGAGGAGATGCCACTACGTAAGAGGCCTAGGCTATCGGTTATAGCTGAGGAGCAGACTGAGTGGAGGGACATTCACATGATTCCTACTCCTGTCCTACCTGTCCCAGTGCCATCACGAGTTCCATCTCCTCTACCGAGCCCTGATCCTTTAGAGGACCCAGCAGAGCAGTTCACTCCACCGGGACACTTTATCTTTGCAGAGGATGAGTTGGAGGAGGACCCATCTGAAGATGCGGAGACAGAGTCCATTCCTCCCTCCCCACCAGCAGTTGCACCTCCACCACCTCCACCTGTAGATGCACATCCCCCAGCTGCTATACCCCCTCAGGCAGGTGATCCACTTCCAGATATTCTATTGTCAGAGTAATTTGTCTTACAGGGACAGCTAGAGGAGTCCCGTAGGATGATAGATACTCTTTTACAGAGATCGGACAGAGGGAGGGGAGGTACTATTCCAGATGGTTTGTCTTTGGGCTTAGTTAGTATTGAGCTGCGAGCACTCGGTGATATTAGGAGGTTGTTGGCCGATAGAGGGGACCCAGCATGGAGAGCTCAGATAGTAGACACTGTCACCTCTATGGTAGTGCAGATCAGGGATGTTGTCAGAGCGGCGTTACCGTGAGTCGGAGTAGTGGTCTTAGTCACTAATCAGACTAGTCATCTCGTTGATGTCATTTTTGGGATTAGTTTAGTTGTTCACTGTCTTAATCCCCGTCTGATTAGAGGACGGCTAGTAGTACTTTTGTTATAGCATATTAGTATGCACGGTTATGTTTTGGGGTTTCGAACCTTGTACTCTATGATGTATAATATTAGTAGTAAAAGACGTTGTACCCAAGTTGTAAAATATTTATGTAAATTAAAGAAGTTTGGGCATTCTGTCTAAATTTTTTTTTTCTTTTTTTTTCTGTATTTTAATATTAGATGTTGAGATTCAAAAATATTGATGTATATAAGGTGATTGACTTAAATGAAAAGGTTATCGTGCTAAAGGCGATACACTTACTTGCTAAAGTTATAATATAACTAGATGCAAACCGCGTGGAGATAAGAATATTTTGATGTATAAATGAGTTAACTAACGATATAATTGTGTATATAGAAATGATGTATATTGTACCCTAAATTTGGGTAATTAATGGAGAATATTGTTATATACAGAATCATGCCGCCTAAGCGTAATAATAGAGCGGATGCAAGGGAAAATGAGAGAGATGAAGGAAGTCAAAATAGGCAGGATGAAAATGCCCATAATGAACGAGATCATGAGGAAGAAGAAGAGGAATCAACTGGTCAACAAGGAAATCCGGGAGGTGATCCCTTTAACCAATTCATGGAACTATTAAGGTAGAATTTAGCTAATCCACCGAATCCCCAACAACCACCTGTTCTCCCCAATCAGGCAGCTAACTCCTTTCGTGCCTTTAAGTCATTAAAACCCCAAGAATTTGAGGAAACTGCTAACCCAGTAGTAGCCAGAACCTGGTTAAAAGAGATGGAGAAAGCTTTTGAGATATTGAGGATAGAAGAGGATCAGAAAACAATCTTTGCAGCCTATCTCTTAAAGGGGGAATCAAATTATTGGTGGGAAGCTAAGAAGAATCTAGAAGGTGCGGGAGTGATAACCTGGGAGCGTTCCTAGACAAATATTCCCCGTGGTACCTGGAAAACCAAATGGAAATAAAATTTTTGGAGTTAAAGCAGGATAACCTAATAGTGGCAGAATATGAAACTAAGTTTACTGAACTATCTAGGTTTGTTCCAGAATTTGTGCGTACTGAAGAACAACGAGCGAAAATGTTTCAACAAGGACTGAAACCATGGCTACGGACGAGAGTGGCACCATTTGAGTTAACTGATTTTGCTGCGGTAGTTCAAAAAGCATCTATTATAGAAGCCGAGAGTGAACAAACTCAAATAAGTCGAGAGAATAAGAAAAGGAAATTTGAGGGTCAGAAAGGAGGTTCAAGTGAAGGAAGTTACTTTAGCAAGGTCGGTAAAGGACAAAAATCTCAGTTCGTGGGAAGGTTAGGGAGTAACAAGGCTGCTAGTGAGACTGTGAATCGGGGTGGTAAGGCTTCAGGAACATTTCAGTCTAATCAATCACGACCACCATTACCAAATTGTAACACGTGTGGTAAGAAGCATATGGGAGTATGTAGAGTGTTGGGAGTAACTTGTTATAAATGTGGACAAAAAGGACATTATCTTAACCAGTGCCCATCAACTGATAAGAATAATGTCAAGTGTTACCAGTGTGGGAAATTAGGCCACATAGCTCAAGATTGTCGTTCTAGTGGGTCATCTGCGACAGGACAAAGTATGACTGCTTCAAATAGACCTACTTCTAGGGTGTACAATATGACTTTAGGAGAAGCGTTGAAAAAGCCGGATACAGATGCAGGTAAAATATTTTTCTTTTATTATTTAACCTTGTAAGTGTAAATGTTTGGTTAGGGATCGACTAAGTCAATGAATGGTGTAGGTAGGTTGACAATCTAGATAAGGAAAATCAGTATTTGTTAAGGGTCAGAGAACTTTATAGAAAGGAAATTAAGAGTATGAGAGAAAGTGTGAAAATATATTTTCAAGGATAAAGGAAAAGTACATTCTTGTTTAAGTACGAACAGGAAATATATATTATAGGTAATATTTTCTTACAATTGTTTTAAGGGATATTAGTAGAAATTATTACTTCTGGAAAATTTTACAGAGATATATATATAAGAATTTGGATATTGATATTTATGTAATGATAGAGATCAAAATATAGCCAAACCATAGTGAGGTACACTACCATTCAGAAAAGGCTAATGTGGTGGCGGATACCATTAGTCGAAAGAGGAAGGAGAGACGAGATAAAATGGAATGACTGAAAACAGGAGGGAATTTGCAAGAAAAAGATAGTGAAAGTACTACTATTGATAAGCTAAATCACATGTTAATAAATGACAAGCAAGTTTATATTGATGTATTTTTGCGCAAACAAGATAGAGATATTATGAAAGGAAAAGGATAGAGGAAGTAGTGTGGAAGTTAGAAGGTGTGAATGAAAAAGTACTTATGGACATTTCCAACATGATTCCGGGACGGAATCCTTTTAAGGGGGAAAGACTGTAATAACCCTAACTTTAGCAATGCTACAGTGATCACATGAATAGTAAATTTTAAGGATTTAGGGAAATGGTATGTAAGTACTCTATACTTGAAACAGAAAATGAGTAAACAGAAACCATATTAGTGTTATACTAGGAAAATAAGTGACTCGAAATGACGATAGATTTCAGAAATTCCTGAATATGGATTTTTGAGAATTTTGATTTCGAATAAGCTTCTATTGGATATTAAGAAGCATGGAGATATTAAAGGAATTATATATTGAGGAATTAGTGAATTATGGTAAACTAAAGGATTATTAAGTTAAGGAAATACCAAAGGAATTTGGATTGTTAAATGATTTCAGAACCACTGAGATAATGAGGTATATTCGAAACGAATCACAATTAGACGAGTATGGAAACCAAACAACCAAGGTTGATATAATTACAAGGATATACACTACATTACTAATAACCAAAATCATTAAAACTTTAATTAGAAAATCAAGAAAACAAGCATTCTAGATCATCTACAATTACATCATCCATTACATCATATTCCACTCACTTTTCTTAAGGATTAATTAGTAAAATTACTTGATAATTATCCATATGACATAGCAAAATATCTACCAAAAGTAGATTAGCTAGGATAAGATCAAACCAAACACAAAAAAAAAAATCTCTCCCCTTCCATCATCTTCTTCCATTCGGTTTTTAAAGAAAAAAAGGAGAAAATAAAAACCAAAACTCAAGCTCTAGTCAACAAGAAATCAAGAGATAATTCATGGAGGTTCTTGGAGGATAGATTCAGACATCCACAAAGTTTCATAGCCATCAAGCATCATTTGATAAGGTAATAAAATCATGGAAGTTGATGGTGAATAGTAGTGAATAGTAACTTTAAGAAACTAACTTGTGTTTCATGGTTTCTTTAGATTATTCAAGCCATTTTAAGGTTGTTTAAGGATTACTCAAGGCTTAATAAGTGTTGTTAAAGCTTCAATAAGGTATAAACATCTTCATTTCTTTTAAGTTCATGTTGAATAGTGGTTGTATTAGTGGTTAAGTGGTTATAAGTGATGAAATCATGATTATATATGTGTTTAAAACTGTTTTTATTGAATATGAAAGGAGTATGTGCTTGTAACCATGGTTAGTAAGATGACCACATGGTGTAGGTGATGGTGTATAAGGTGGATGATGGATTTGGAGGAGTAATATCTTGGAAAGTATGAAAATATAGCCGTTATAATGCCCGATTTTCGTTAAAACAGTGATTATTTGTTAAAAACAGGGCAACCCGAATCTGTCCAGGTCAGTAGGGTATCCCAACTGGTCATAATAAGATAGGTCTTGGTTCATAGATCGTTTTGATATAAAGTACGTAAAAATCTGATGAACGGTTTACGAGAAAAGTAAGTTTTAGTGAGAGACGTTCGAGAACCGAGAAAACGTAATTGTATCAACTTTGAGGTTATAATTACCATACTTAAACTTTTTTAAAAGTTACTAAATTTTGGGATATTGTAGTGGGGTGGTCAGGGGACCATTACCAGTTGACCTTGCCTTAAAATTTGGAATTTATATTTTCTGAGAATTTTTACAATCGAGTGTGGTTATTAAGGGAAATGGTGGAATACACTAAAACTTTGATCGAATTTAAAAATGGTTAAGTTCATGTAAACTTTTGGTGCCTAAAAACTATGTTAAACATATAATATGTGTCAAGGGTGTTATTGTATAGATATTAGGTGATTAAGTGGGATATATACTAATAGTGATCCTTTCGTTTATATAGAAACAGGAGACGAACTCAGGATCATACCTACTCGCTTTAGAGATCCAGGCAAGATTTTTTCTATCTCTACTTGGAAAATTATTTACCTTCGAAGAAAATGATTTCATGGAATATATATGTGATTATATTGTTGCTATTTTAGTAAAGAATTTATTTCCTGATTTTGGGAATTAAAGAAAGATGGATATGGATATATAGAGATAATTATGCATAAGGTGAACATGCTTTATGATTAAGAGTTATATGAAAGAATGGTACCAGTTGTTATCTAGGGTTATATGAAAGAATGGTATCAGTTGTTATCTAGGGATATATGAAAGAATTGTATCAGTTGTTACCTAGGGGTATATGATTTATATTGTCATTCTTTTTAAATATTGTGATTTAATAAACAGTATTTGATTGTTATTATCTATTATTTTTTTAAAGTAGATGGAATATTTTATATATATATAAGAGTACTGGATTTCATTGAATACAGAGAAGATGTCTGAGTCATAATCAGAGTATTAGGGCATAAGCTTTAAGAGTGATGACACATGTGAATGTAAATGGAAACGGAAAATGGTAAATATGGAATGATGTTTTATAAATGGAAAAATGGTTTGAAAAAGGGGGATTGCAATAGTATGCGTAAGAGGCTGTGTGGGAGTTGCACAGTCCAGCACCCAATTTTGCGTAAGAGGCTGTGTGGGAGTTGCACAGTCCAGCACTCAATTTTTATTACAGCCCAAGAGTTGCCGAAGGAGGATGTAGCAGGTGGCCTTTCTCCAGGGATGATTGTCATTCCTTCTACTAGTAATAAACAGAGAGCAGATACGGTCAGGCGACTGATCATCGTCCTACGTATCTGGCGCTAGCAGATATCCCCAAAGATTAAAAGAAAGAATTGATAATGGATTCCAAAATTTGTATACTGAAAAAGGAAAATAGTATGAAATGACGGACTTGTTTTATAATAAGAAGAGAAACTGATATTATATTATATTAGAAGAGAAACTGATATTATATTACATTAGAAAAGAAGCGGATATTTAAATGCTATATATATATATATATATATATATATATATTCCTTTTGGTACAAAAATATTTGGAAGGAGTATTTATCAAATAAAAGTAATTTTGATTTGTCTTCTATTTATTATACAGATATACTTATGTTTTTTCTTTGATGCTAGTTGATAGAATTTATCTTGCTGAGTTATTTTAGCTCACTCTTGCTATTTACTTATACAACAGCTAGGTCGCATGCCGATACTCCGCACTACACCCCGCAAGAGGGTAAGGGAAAGGCGACCATTTGAGAGAACGCTGGCACCTATCCCGAAGGTAGCGTATAGACAGGCGGGTACTGGTAGACTTATGTACATTAAGTGTGTAAGCTCATGTAATAAACTTTTGGTTGTTGGAATGCTTCATGTAGAAGTATTATTCAACAATGTACTTAGTAAGATTCTGGGTTTGTAATAACTCCTTAACTCTAAACTTTTAATATTATGGATGTTGTTCTCTGAGCATATGACTGGTGTGTGTTAATATTAAAGTGTGGGGTCTATTGTGTGAGTTTTATTATGCATTTATATTCCAGCTGCCAAGAGTAGAATTTTAATGAATGGAAATTGGACCGTGATGACCTGGATCCATGACCCTGGATCTAGGGGCGTCACAAGCCCTCACCGGAAAACGCCATGGTCGTCGGTGGGGTTTCGACCACAACTCGCAACCAGCCTCCAAACTCCTCTAAGACTTCATTTTAATCATCTAAAATCTGTTTTCAAGCTTTAATTCAGTAAAAATCAGCCCCCCAGTCCTTGCATGCAATGATTCAAGTATATACATACATATACTTACATATAATTTTACAAAAACTCCACCATAACAAGAACTAATCACAAGAACATAATATAGACAATTAAAATGGTGATATGAACATGATTTGGGACTTGAAAATCAAAAGAAATGGAAGGGGGATGGAGACAATTACTAACAGCAGCTGAAAGAGATGACCAGGGAGAAGAAATGAGGCGGTGGAGTAATATATAGCCTCAGGGGCATTTTCGTAATTTACCAAATGCTGAAAATCTATTTTCTTTTTAAAAACTGATTTTAATCATTTAAAAATTGAAATAAATTGCAAAATTAAGATAAACATAATTTTTAAAATTCTAAAATAAATTTTATGAAATTACAGACCTCCCCATATTTTTAAAATAATTTTGTGATCAAAAATGAATTTTATATTATTTTTACAAGTTTAACATCTTTAAATGGAATAAAGCTTTTTAAATAATTTTAAAATACTTACGCACATATTAAATACTCCCACCAATTTTTAAAACTAAATTATATCATAAAGATGATAATGTAAAAGATTTCATTATTTAAAACGTCTCCGATGATTTTATAAAAATCTCAGAAGATTAAAAATGCATATTTAAAATACTTTTAATGCTCCAAAAATACAATTAAAATTCCACAAGCAGATATAACACTTACCAATCATCACATAGTCATATAAACATGATTTCACATATATCTTGACTTCACAAAATATTCATAGCACATAATTTCACCTTTAATAATTAAATAAACACTTATAAAATCACGAAAAATTCTAGGTCGTTATACTAGAAGTCAGCAAGCCAAGAAGGATGTAGATACTGGCAATCAGAAAGCTGGAAGTTCAAATCAGCAAGCTGAAGTTGAAGATGCAATTTTTAAAATGACAAAAATGACTTTGGAAGGTCCTAGAGGTTCAAAGGCTACTGAGAAACTACCTTTCTATGATGGAGAAGATCATTTGCCACGGGCAAAGATGAGAAAGATAAATCATGAAGAAATAGCTCAACATTCTTTACCGAGGTCAACAAGAACAGTCAAGAATCATCCCCCAGAGTTGATCATTGGTGATATTACTGCTGGAATCACTACAATGAAAGGGAAAGCAAATTATTGTGCTCATGCTGCCTTTCTAGCTCAAGAAGAACCCAAAAATGTCAAAGAAGAAGATGAAAATTGGATCATGGCCATGCAAGAAGAACTCAACCAATTCGAGAGGTTTGAGGTTTGGGAACTTGTAAAGCCACCAGAAGATGCTTCTATCATTGGAACCAAATGGGTGTTCAAGAACAAAGTGGATGAATTTGGAACCATAACTCGAAACAAGGAAAGGCTTGTGGCTCAAGGCTATAATCAACAAGAAGGAATTGATTTTGATCAAACATATGCTCCTATTGCTCGTTTGGAATCAATCAGAATGCTTCTTCCTTATGCAGGCTACAAGAAATTCAAGTTATGTCAAATGGACGTAAAGAGCACTTTTCCAAATGGCGTGCTGAATGAGGAAGTCTACGTCAAACAGCCTACTGGATTTGAACATGAGAAGTTTCATGACTATGTTTACAAGCTCAAAAAGGCATTATATGGTTTAAGGCAGGCCCCTAGAGCATGGTATGAAAGGCTTAGTAAGTTTCTTCTCAAAAATGGATTCATTCGAGGTAACATCGATCCCACATTATTTACAAAACAAAATGGTAAAGATATTCTTGTTGTACAAATATATGTAGATGATATTATATTTGGATCTACTAATGAATCTATGAGTGAGTGGTTTTCTAAGTGCATGCACAATGAATTTGACATGAGCATGATGGGAGAACTCAATTATTTCTCGGGTCTACAAATCAAGCAAATCAATGATGGTATTTTTGTGCATCAATGGGTACAGTTGTAAATCATGCAACAGGGTTTATATGAACAGGTTGCTAAGTTATGGAAATACAGTATGTAAAAAGCAATAAGTAAAGCAATGAACACAGGGATATACGAAATATGCATACGTCACTAAGACGAAAACGATCCAACATCACAAAAGATCATAAAAGTTCAGGGCATTCAGCCCTTCTACATCTGAACTGAAATAAACAAACTAAAACAACAACAATCCGTCTACTAGCACTAGGAAAACCGGAAAACATCCTAGACTAAAAGTAAACATAACTTACACTAGTGGGCTCTACCAAATGCCCCACTCACAACCATCTCCACAGCAGTAGTCTAGTCACGGGAACCTCGGGTCTCGCGAAGCTCACACAACGTCCAGCAAATCACACTCGAAAGTCTACGGGCCTCGGCTAGTACATCATGTGTAATAGGGTTTCGGTGTAAACGGTGCCTAACAGCATCCTCCAACATCCTGATACGTCCCCTCCAATCAATAGCGGTAAGATCTACTCGAAGCTGCGCCTCCATTTTCATTTTCTCGATAAGTTCCTTCAACTCGGCATTCTGACCTGCTAAACTCTCACACCTACTAACCATATCCTCAAAGGTAGACTCAGGTACTGGCTCAGGAATTGAAAAAGGTCCGAAAGAGGACTCGCCGTGCTCGGTGACAGATGGGGTCACAACTGGTACTGGGACTGGAACAGGCACGGTATCGGTAACAGGATCATACGCAGGGGCAGACTCAGTAATAGGAACAGGAATGTCGGCACAGGCCGTAGGACTCTCAACCTCAGAATTGGATAAGACCTCAGTATCAAACTCGACCTCTGCATCAGCATCAGACATCGCCTCCGAAGGGTCGGACTCCTCAGATGAACTATCAGGATCGGGATGTAACGGGGCATCATCGTCCAACTCCATCTCCTGTAGTAATAATATATATATATACACGCAGAATATAAACGAATTAAATTTTGTTAGTCATAATGATCTATCGCGAAGGAAAACCTAAACCTATAAGCACTCCCTATATCTATGACTCTCAAGTCCTAATTGTATCTACTTCTTTTATTAATGATCCTAAATTCCTGGCTTGTTTCAGTGACCAAAACCCGTCGCTCTGATAACAACCTGTGACGCCCTCCCGACCTGGGGCCTAGATCGGAGAGTCACTGACACACATTTAGATGCAAACAACCTAAAATATAATATAAATATATCATGCTGACTGGCCCCAACACTACTATCCAAGATCTTTCACAGGTAATGGTATGAAACAAGCAAGCCATCATTTAACTAATTATTATTACAAACCTGAATTCAAAATATATTATTATTACAAAACAAAGTTCTCAAAAGTTTTACTGCCAGTTCTAATAACTAACTAAAGATCTCCTCACTGAGCTGTTATTGCATCTACCTCGGGAGTTATCTCAAAACGGACCAACTCAGGGCCACGGTAGGTGCGCTTCCTTGCGGTTTGGATTGTACGAACCATGATTCTTAGGTTACTGTCAAAAGGGTTAGACAAAATAATAATGAGCCAACGCTCAACAAGTAACTAAAGATCTCAACTGAATATAATACAACAGGGTATCGCAGAAGATGACAATAATTCAAGATATGACATAAATATGCTGGAAGCGGTAAAAGCAATACTGGTATTTAGTAAAGTCAGGATATCATCTGATAAACAGGATAAAATAGATATTTCAAAACTGTGTAAAGTAATTGACATTTCAATTGGTAAACCAATTTCATTTCATAGTAAATAAAATGTAATCATCTCTTTAAGAAAACTGATTGGAGATTTTTATTTATATAATAGACAATACGGGTGATCAGCCCATAAAGTCCCTATACCGGACACAAAGTCCCTCTGGCCATCATTTCCTTTCATTAGGATAGCTTGGGTTCCCAAGAGGCAACACATTGGCATATAAAGGTGTCAAACTGGACAGACCAGTACTACACAATACTACATCTCAAAAACTGACGGAACCAGCATTACCCGTTCCTCTCGTCTCTCCAATCGTCAGGAATCCGTGGAAACCATTTAGACGGATTTCCTAACATTTTTATTAGAAATCTTATTTTAGAACATTAGGCTTTACAAAACTCTTTTCACCTTTTTAAAACATTTTAATACTTAATATTTTCGAAAATCTTTACTTCGAAGTACCTTCGACTCTCTGATAACAGATCAGCCCAGTCTAAGTAACTTCAAAGTATTTTAAGAAAATAACTCATTTTTATTGGCAATGATAAAAGTCAAAGGGTTTGACTAAGTGTTCTGACATCAATGAAAGAGGGTACAAGTCTGAATCAAGAAAATATAAACTCAAGTGAAAATCTGAATTCCAATCAGAGTATAAGGGAACAGTCCAAGTCAAAGATATCAATTAGGTTTAGTTTTGAAATCATTTGATCAAGTTGTAAAGTTTAAAAATCATTGAAAAAGGGATAACAAGTTTGTAAAACATTGTTTAGGGTAATATGATATTTGATAAGTATTTTAAAATCAAAACAGGATATCCGGGTTACGGACATAAGTCAAGTGGAATACTGGTTTATAGGTCAGTCAATATGACTGGATTATAGTAAATCATAGGACATATATGGTCAAGAATCAATTAAAAAGAATTAGTATTGTTTATCTCTGGGCGACATTATGGTCAAGAAGCAATTAAAAAAATTATTCTGGTCTAGGGTGTACATGTGTTGAACCAGGGTTAATCAATAAAGATTTTTGGGTACATGCAAAGGTAAGTTTATAACAGAAATATGATCAACATGATATAGAATAGGTATGCTTGAATCAACGAGATACATCAGTTTCAATAATATAAACTTTCAGAGGAAAGACAGAGTTACTTGCCTCCGGTAGAATGCAACAGCTCAACAACTCAGCTTACTGAAACTCAACCTTAGCCTTTCCTTTATCGCTAGGTCCTACGTCCTTCTTATTTACATAAACCATATCACTATTTTAGAATACTATACTTCTAATACGACTTATCCTAATCTACCCAATCGATTCCTATATCGCATTATCACTTAACAAATATATTGCATTCTTATTATGTACCACACTAAGATCATGTAAGCACATAATCAAATAGCATTTATAGCATGAAAGCATATAAGTCACTTAAGCACTTAACACATAGTGTCATCTTGACTTGTAATCAACTTATAATAATATACTATAGGTTTTACAGCTTATATTTCTGACGAAAATCGGACAGAGTTTCCTCTGTAAATAGAACTATCCCGTCGGAATTCAACCGACTAAAATCACAACCAAATACCTACGATGGATTTAAAAATCCACCTACATTCCCAATGGATATATATAATCATATACAAACTATAAATCTACCACTGATCCCTCATTCAAATCATCAACCCAGTTAGCACTTTAACAATTATAAAGCATAATTCACTAAACCATTTTTAATAACATTTACTAACTCACATCTTCTCAAATACAAACATCATATGACTAGATAACAAATCTTGAGAATCACACTATATATTCACTAGTTCACATTTGGCACATAGTTATCCAAATAGACCTCCAATTACTATTATTACTTAATAAATTCGAATAATTCGAGAAACAGATGGAGCTTTTCTCTCTAGCCGCCGGTTTTCTCCATTTCCAGATTCGTTGACCTTCATCCATCATCGTCTCCACTTCTTGTTGGTCCTCGATCCTCATCTCCTTCCTCACTTCAATCTCCATTGTTCTTGTCTCTGTTTTTTTTTGCCTCGATCTGTTTGTTTGTTTTGCAGATGGGTTCTAGGAACTCTGAGCATTCTGGCTCGATGAACTCTGACGAGTTCTCTAACCTCATTGGACACAACTACGTTGCCCCTAATGCTCCTAACATCAATCTGCAGCCGCTGTTTCAGTTTGGTGCGGAGAATGCATCTTTCAACTCTGAGAATGATATGAGAGAACCATTATCTCCTAGATCTTTGAGGAGGATTCAAGAACGGACTCAGTTAATCCTTAATGATGGCAGTGAGATAGCTGCTCCTGGCCCAGCATACACAGCTTCATCCATTGCTCGTGGTCCATCCAGTGATAAGAATGCTTCTCCCAAAGAGGTTAGCTCGCAGGTCAACCACACAAAGGAGAATCAGACGGCTCACAAAGAAAACCAAGGTATACAATCTCAACCCCCTCGTGAGTTTCATGAAGTTCCAACCTTACCTAAGGCTGTTAATGATGACCAATTGCTTGCACCTAAATCTGTTACATGGAGCTCTATTGTTGGAAAGAATGCTGTCGACCCAGCTACTAGCACTGATAATATGGAAGCTTGTATTAGTTATAATGAAGATGGATCTGCTACAGTAAAATTCTCTAGGGATTTCATGGTCAAGGCTCAAAAACAATGGGAAACCAGCATCATTGGCCATTTCATTGGGGGGAACTTTGCTTTTAAATTTGTTCGTGAGCAGGCAAATAAATTGTGGAGTAACAAGGGTTTGGTTGGAGTGTACTACAGCTCTAAGGGGTACTATACGTTTAGATTTGGCACGATGGACGAAAGAAATGCAGCTCTTAACCTACATTCGGTGCAGATGGGGGGGAAATCTCTTTATTTAATGCCTTGGATGGAGGGATCAAAATTCAGAAGAAATGTGGTTGAGAAGGTCCCTTGTTGGATTCGCTTGGTAGATGTTCCTTACTCTCTTTGGTCTAAGGAAAGTTTAACCTCTATTGCTCGAGCTGTGGGCAAACCTCTGAAGTTTGACGATGCAACGGCTAGATTTAAACCACTTAAGTATGCTAATGTCCAAGTGGAGCTTGCATATTCTGCCCCGAGACCACCCTTTGTTTGGGTCACTATTCTCAATGTAGATGGTATAGAGGAACAGGAGAAAGTTGAAGTGCAGTATCCTCAACTGCCTTACTCGTGTAGTTTGTGCAAGGCCTTTGGACATTCCCTTGCAAGATGCTTGAATAATCCGGAAAGAGTTTCAAAGAGACCAAGGATGGATCCACAAACGACCACAGGCAAAGCAACAAGCAGCACCCCTGGCCCAACAAAAGCAGACTACTTAAATAGTATGGAATTGATCCCGTATTCTATTGGTAAATTCTGTGGTTGCGACGTGGTCATGGATGGTGATGAGATCCTCGAAGAGATCGAAAGAGAGACTAGAGACCAGACTGCTACTGGATGTCAAGATGACAGAAACAAAGGGGAAAGCAACTTGGAACCTTTTATGGAAGATAATTTGGAGGAATTTGATAGGGTGCCCAGAAGTTCTCCTCCTATTATGGCTGGATTAACAGCACCTCTTGCTATTGATAATGGATTCGAGGCCCTTTCCGACCTAGCTGAGGAACAACATGTGCAAATTGTGCACACTGTGCAAACTGCGAAATCCCCGGGAAAGCAAAGAAAAAATTACAAGGTCTCAAGCCCCAGTGGGCAACAAACGGCTGCTACTGTTAATAAAATTATCACAGTCACCCCGAACAAAAACGTGGATGACGACGGATTTACAAGAGTCTCTAGCAGAAAAAGCTCCAGGTTGGCAGGCACGCCAACGACTCTTAATCGTTTACCATGAATTTTTCAGTTTGGAATGTAAGGGGTATTAATAAGAGTCCTCATCAGCAAGAAGTGATTAACTTCATTTCAGCCAATAAAATTTCCCTTATGGGCTTGGTAGAAACTAAAGTTAGGGTTGACAAATCAATGGATATTTCTAGGCGTATTAATAAAAATTGGAAGTGGCTTTTTAATTATGATGAACATGATTTTGGTCGTGTGTGGGTTGGTTGGGACCCTTCGGTTTGGTATGTCACTGCTTATTTGAAAACATCACAACATATCACTTGCTTTGTGACGTTTTTGGAAAAAAAGTTAACTTTCTGCGTTACATTTGTTTATGCTTTGAATCAACCGCATCAGAGGGAGCCCCTTTGGAGGGATCTCGAGCATATGAGTCGGAATATTTCAATGCCTTGGTGCATAAATGGGGACTTCAACTGTATTCTAGCCTTGAATGAGGTTAAGGGAGGTCGTGAACAATGGACGACGGGTATGCAAAACTTTTTGGATTGTGTTTCTGTCTCTGGTCTGGGTCAGATCAAAACTCTAGGCCCTCTTTATACTTGGAATGATAAACGCGCATCTCTGATTCACAAACGCCTTGATCGAATGTTAGCTAATAAGGAATGGTTCAATTCTTTCACTGAGGCAACAGTTGTGGTCAAAAACAAGGGGATCATGGATCATAATCCTTTGATTTGCTGTGTTCCTCTGAAACTTGAAAAGGTGGTAAAGCCGTTTCAATTCCATAATTACATGACCGAGGTGGATGGGTTCATGGAAACTGTTTCAAGAGCATGGGATAATCAGTGGTATGGGGACCCAATGGCAATTCTAGTTCGCAAATTGAAGCATGTCAAAACTGCTTTGGTAGGTTTGAACAAGACTCATGGCAATGTGCATAGCAATGTGGCAATGGCCAGGTCTTCTCTCTCAGCAGTGCAGGATCAATTGGTGACTGACTGTGATAATCCCATTTTACTTCAGGAAGAAAGCAACTACTCGGATAAGCTGCAGACTGCCTTACTAGAGGAGGAGCGATTTCTTTTGCAGAAATCGAGGGTGAAGTGGCTTAACTATGGAGATGGAAATAACAGTTATTTTTTCAATCGAACAAAATCAAACTGGAATGTGAACAAGATTTTGGCTATTGAAGATAATGAGGGGCTTTTAGTCTCTGGGCATAAAAATGTCTCCAAAGTGGCAGTGGATTTCTTTTCGAACACCCTAGGTTCGACCTCGACCTTACCTCCTTGTGACTTTGATTCTTTTGACTGTGACCTGCTCTCTCCTGCACAGGCTATTTTACTGGAAGCCCCTGTTTCTGATGAGCTAATTCTGGCAACTTTAAAGGCTATGAAAAAGAACAAGGCACCGGGCCCTGACGGCTTTACGGTCGAATTCTTCTTAGCATCTTGGGAAATTGTTGGCAATAATTTCTGTGCGGCGGTTCGAGGCTTTTTCTCATCCGAATATTTTGATAAATCAGTTAATGTCACAAGTATTGCCCTAATCCCGAAGGTCCCAACGCCTACAACAATGCGTGACTTCAGGCCTATTTCCTTATGCTCAATTCCTTACAAGTGTATTGCTAAGATAATTGCATCTCGTTTAAAAACTGTTATGCCTAGCATCACTGACATTTCTCAATCTGCTTTTATTCCGGGACGTAATATCTCGGATAATATTCTCATGGCGCAAGAACTGTTTCGAGGATATCATAAAGAAACTGGCCTACCTAAATGTGCGCTAAAGCTTGATTTGAATAAGGCTTTTGACTCGCTAAATTGGGACTTCATCATGGGTGCTCTTCGCAAACTGAATTTTCCTGAGAAGTTTATGAGGTGGATCTACTTATGCATTTCAACAACTTCTTTTTCTGTAAAAGTTAATGGTTCGTTGTGTGGTTTTTTCCAAGGTAAAAAAGGCCTAAGGCAGGGGGACCCTATCTCTCCATACCTATTTGCTATTGCTATGAACGTCTTGTCCTCTATGCTAGCAAAGACTCCGGAAAATTTCAGATTCCATTGGCACTGTAAAGACATGAAACTTACACATCTTTTCTACGCAGACGATGTTCTACTTTTCTCTAATGCTGACATTGAATCTGTTACTCATCTTATGGATTGCATATATCGCTTTGCGGATGTAAGTGGTTTACGGCCAAGCACAGTTAAAAGTACGGTTTATTTTGGAAACTGTACGGAGGATTTTATGGCATGGTTTGATTCACGGTTTGGTCTTGCGCACGGCGAGCTGCCTGTCCGCTTTCTTGGTGTCCCTTTAATCTCAACGAGGCTAAAGCACAATGACTGCATTCCTCTTATCGACAGAATATCTGCTAGGATTTGCTGTTGGACTACTTTACTATTATCATTTGCAGGTCGTGTCCAGCTAGTTAGGGCTGTCATCTTCGCTCTTCAAGGTTACTGGTCCAGACATTTTATCCTTCCTACTTCTGTGCATTGCTCCATTCAAACCCTTATCACTCGCTTCTTGTGGAAGGGGAATATCACCTCAAAAGGGGGGGTGAGAATCAGTTGGGACTCCATATGTCTTCCTCTGGCCGAAGGAGGCTTAGGTTTTAAGCAACCCAAAGACTGGAATCAAGCAAACATCCTGCTGCATCTTTGTAAGGTGGTGTCAAGAAATAAGGCATTGTGGCCACGTTGGGTTAACACGACAATTCTTAAGAACCACAACATTTGGACTCTTCCAATGCCCAACGACTGCTCCTGGACCCTCAGAAACGTCCTCAAGTTACGGTCAACAGCTCTCCAGTTCATCTCTTTCAAGCTTGGGAATGGACATGCAACTTCTCTTTGGTTCGATCCGTGGTGGAACTCTACTTGTTTGGCTGCTAACAAGAATGCTCTCATCATTGCTCAATCTGGTCTTCAAGCCAATGCTATGGTAAATTCAATCATTCATACGGGCGTTTGGGTTCTCCCTAGAACCTCAAACAGAATTCATCACGTGCACCCTCAGATGGCACTTTGGACTCAAAATTTTGATTATCCTACTTTCAATCTCTGTGAAACAGATGTAATTCTTTGGGATGGGTTGCCAATTAACAAGATTAAGGCTCGGAACATTTGGCACTCGCTTCGCCAACAATCCACGCAAGTAACCTGGGCAAAGCATGTATGGCATAGGCTAAAGATCCTGCGCTATGCTCACCTCGAATGGCAGTTATGCCATGGACGTTTGCCAACATTGCATAGGCTCGGTCGATTCGGCTTGGATATATCCCAGTATTGCTGTTTCTGTGTCGGGGGCATCGAAACGGACTCTCATCTGTTTGTTACTTGCCCCTACAGTTCTTACATCTTGGAAAAATTGTTTGGGCTGCTCAACATTTGCTTCACAGGAACAACCTGGGTCGAACTTCTGGACTCTTTAGGGTGTACTTCTGATCACATTATGAGAACAGTTGCCCTTCTTGCTGCGCAGACGTTCTCCTACCACTTATGGAGAGATAGAAACTCGAGATTACATGACAAAGGCACGCAGGGGCCAAACCTGTTAATTAAAGGGATCATGCTAGATATAAAAACGAAGCTGCGAAATACGGAATGGTTCATTAAAACGGCGAATTTAGTGCTTTATAGATGGGTTTTTATATAGTATCTCAGCCACGGTTTGGTTTTTTTTCTTTTTGGATGTTCTTTTTGGTGACAATTTCTCTTCTAGGTTAGGTTGGTCTTAGGTTGCTTTCTCTAAGCCTTGGCTTAGAGCAAGGGTCAATCCCTGTATTCCGTTTTCTTCTATTAATTAAAAATTTAGCAAAAAAAAAAATTCGAATAATTCTATATTAATTATAAAAAAATTCGAATCATTCTCTAATAAAGTACAAAAATCATATGATTCACATCTAGATCAGGAATTTGGAATTATTAACTTATATAAATTATGAAAATCATATTTAGCAACTAATCATCAAATTATCTTTTAATTATTATATTAATAATTTACAAAAATTCGAATAATTCAAAATTAATCATACGAATCTGGAAAATCATTCTTACCATCACCACCGGCCACCCACTCACCGGAAAAATCAAGGTCGCCGGAGGGTTTGGCCGAAACTCAAGGAATCAACACCAAACTATACAAAACTTGGATTTAATCACATAACTAACATTAAATCATCATTTAATCATCAAATCACTAGTTAACAGAGCTTGCATGTCGAATCTCAGCCATATACATACACGAACGAACATATATACATACATAAATTCATCAAAACTCGTCCCTATCACCTAACAAACTCAAGAACATAATTTAGTTAGTCAAAACCAAAGTTTAAACATGTTTTGAGGGTGAAAATCAAATGAAAAAGGAGGAGGAATGAGAGAGTACCGAGAGAGATATGATGAGAAGCAACAGAGAAGAGAAATGGGGGCGGTGGGGGTGATATAGCCCTCAGGGGTATTTTCGTAATTTAACAAAACTGAAATATTTACTCATTATATACAAAACTGATTTTAATGATTAAAAATATAAATAAATCAGGAAATTAAGAAAAATATAAATTCTAAAATTCTAAAATAAAGTTTATTAAATTACAAGGCTTCCCATATTTTTAAAATAATATTTGGCTTAAAAATGAATTTTTTATGAATTTTCGAAATAAAGGCTCTTTTAAAGAAATAATGCTTTTAAATTAACTTTAAAATACCAAATCACATAATTAAATATCCATACTAATTTTCATAACTCCATAATATCACAAAGATGATAATGTAAAAGATTTCTGGATTTAAAACAACTCCAATGATTTTATATGATTTTTGAAAGATTAAAAATACACTTTAAAAATAGTTTTAATGCTCTAAAAATATAAATAAAATTCTACGAGCATATACGACACATACCAAACATGACATAATCACATAAACAAGATTTCACATATACCTTGACTTTACAAAATTTATCCATCACATAATTCACATAATTTCCACATTTAACAATTAAATAAGCATTTATAAATCGCGAAAAATTCTAGATCGTTATAGATTCAATTGATAAACAGCAACCAAGTTGCGAGTGAAACGAATAGTTTTACAAGATTTATGATCGGGAAGTCAACAGGATAAATAACATTGCTCAAGTAGGTTCCCCTATAATATGGAAGTTTGAGCGAGCATTTAAATCCTTTTAAGATAGATTTAAATGAAAAAAAAAAGAGTTGGGAACCTTTCCTTGATCAAATAATCGTAAAAAGACTCGGAAATATTTTATATAATATATGGAGGTGAAAGATAATCTCCGAATAATATAAATCATTTTAAAAAGAATTTAAAAGAATTAAATAAATATTCCAAGAATATTTATTAACTCAATAATAATTACGGAATATTATTAACTCATAATATTGCTCGTAAGTAATCCTCGAATGAATATATGGAATTATTTACTAAATAAATCCCTCCTTAAATGAATATTCGAAATAATATTCATTAAATAATTAAACTCCAATAAATATTTAAAATAATATTCAATAAATAAGTCAAACATTAAATGAATATTTGAAAATAATATTCATTTAATAAATAATCTTCTAAATGAATATCCAAATAATATTCATTTAGTAATCAAAACTTTAACGGAATAATCAAAATAATATTCCTTAAGTAAATAGAACTTCCAATGAATATTTTAAAATAATATTCATCAAGTACATAAATCCTTAAATGAATATTCGAAAGTAATATTCATTTAATAAATAACATTCTAATGAATATCAAAATAATATTCATTAAATAATCAACTCTAAATGAATATTCGAAACTAACATTCATTTAATATCTCTCGACTGAGATAATACTCGAATAACATTACTCGAAATATTTCCAAGTAATTGATGCTTTATGGAAAATATAAATAACGTTTAATAATAACATTCCTTAAAATAAATAATAATCTGCCGTTGGAATCCCTCCGGGTTTCTACGACTATCTATATCTCAAAATACCAACTCCCGGTCTATATTTAAGAATGAATATCATATGCCCTTCGCTAAGGGTCTAATCAAAACAATCCGGCTTATAACTGATAATTCGTATCTAGTCTTAAGCCAATATCAATTCAGGGAACAGGTATCTTAATATAATTTGACAACAGGCATGCATGCTATGGCATATGTAAAATGGCAATCACATATATATATTATCACAACAACAGGTTTAAAATTTTGAACACTTGCCTGGTAATCGGGTGTGGGTGGAGATAGCGTGTCCTGGGTCTGCTCGATGATCTATAAACAATCAGAACATTCGAGATTAACCAATTAACAGCTTTTAAAAGTCTAAGTATCACTTCACTTAAATCGAAACTCGTTTTCGAATTATCTCGTTATACACCTTTTAGTGTAACTCTTTTTATTACCGATACGATCCGACATTTGTTCGTTATTACGACATGTCATCATACCCACACTCGGTATATACTTAAGTCGTATAAGTTCTAAAGTCGATCGATTACGAACCGAGATTATACCTCGAGTTTTATCGTTTGTTTTCTAAGTGTTTTACCAAAGTTATAACCAAGCGGGTTTTTAGGGGTTACTTCGATTCAAACATTTTTATAAAATCGGAAAACGATCCTCTGATATGTGGTTTTCTTTAATACCTTCCTTATGCCCCTAGTATTTATTTACCAAGATTCGCCACTGAGTAACATGCTTTACGAGGGTTCAATTGGAGTTACGAACTTTTACTTACGGTTCCGAACCAATTTTAGTAATTTGACCATAACTCCTAAACCGTAAGTTGGAATGTTTCGATTCTCACGCTAAAACGATCTATGGCTCGAGATCTACAAGTAAATGTCATGTTCATAACCAGTTAAGACAATTAACCCTACTGTGATGCACGAATTCTTTAAGGTTATCGAAAATCGGGCATTACGACGGCTATAACTCGAAAGATCCAAATTCGTACATGCCTCAAGCACATCATCAAAGCAACTCATGGCTTAACAACATCATTTACTATTGTCAAGAGGCTCTTAGGCCAGTGGTAAGGTCTCATGACCACCACACAACATAAACATAACAAATCAAGTCTTAAACAACTATGAACACAACAATCAAGAACTCATCTTGCAACCCACTTAAGATCTCATCACAACTTCATAAAACTCAAAGTAAGATCTAGGGTTTAGGTGAGATATACCTTCCTTGGAGTATGTACTAGCCTTATAAAACCTTGTATAGCCCTTAGAACACCTTAAACAAGCTTGGATCATCCAAAGAAACAAAAAACTAAAGTTAGTTCTTAAAAATTATTATACATCAGTTCAAAGATCTGCAAACACGAGGCCCTTACCATGCTTTCTTGGATGAGGCTCCTAAAGGGGAGATGTAGAGAATCTTAACAGCTTTCCAACAAGCTAAAGAACACCAAATTCCATTGAGTAATGAAGGAGATATCGCCATTTGAAAATCAGTACAGAAGCTGTTACGAATTCTGGCAGTTTGCTTCTTCAACTTGGGGAGGTGATTTGCGTAGGCTATACTACTTGGATTGCTATGAAACTTTGAGAGAATGTTGACCATAGAGTGGAGAGGCTGTGGTAAAAATTTGGTGATTTTATCATGGATAGAAATGGAGATAGAAATTTTCTTCTTGAGCTTGGTGCTGCTGGGCAGTTTCACAAAATGGAGAGAAATGGAGTGGTTTTGCTTGCTCTCTTACTTTAGTCTCATCCAAATGAATTATTGCAATGTCTTGAGATAATATCTAGCCACTTGCTTTATTAAAGTGATTACCTCATCTTGCTTGAGTCATCAAAGAGACAAGTGTTGGTGTTTTGTGGTGAAGTGATGTCATTAGCACTAAGTAACTAGGTTTGTTTCCAAGTGTGCTAGTTACTTGCTTAACTAGCTTGGTTACTAGATATTTTCTAGTGTCTTATGCATGACTCTTGCTTCCTCTCCTTGTTTTTTTTGTCCGGTTATTGCTCATTTCGATTGATCGTTCATAGGAATATTTCACAGATTTCTAATTAGGGTTTACCGGGAATCTTCTTAATATTAATACTATCATTCTCCATCTTTCTTACTAACTTTCGAATTTATATTTCTTAAATCCCTTCATTAAATTCTTAAGTCTATCAGTGTCAACTCTCGGAGAAAATAAAAGTGCGGTTTTTCAGAATCCGACAGCTTTTACATACACTTATTTTCCCCCTGGATCACTATTACGAACTCGAAAATCCGTTCCGAATACTTCTATATAGTGTCGCCTCATAATACTCTCTTTTCCACCAAAAACACTATTCATTCTTTATTCTTTACTTATTCTCTTAGGGTTGTACAATTGTCCCTGATCTCTTTCGATCGTTCCTTAACCTTTTTACGGACCCACTGGACCAATAACAGATATCGATTTGGATGACATAAAAAATAATATTCTCCTTTAGAATTATCAAATCTCAATTCCCTAGGAGATAGATAATTCTTATCTAAAGTGTCAACCAATAGTATTCTTCATGGCATATAAACATTTGAATCCAAATCTATTCCTTTCATTCATTATCTCAATCGTTACATCGTAGTCGTAATCACTATTCACCATTACCTCAGTACATAATAAAAAGTTTATTTATATCCAAAATTTGGGGTTCTTACAATCTCCCCTCCTTAAAAGGATTCCGTCCCGGAATCAGGTAGGAAGCAAAGAGTCGTTTTCCTGTCGTTCAATTTTTAGCTTCCCGGTCAATTCTTAGTTGTTCTACCCATTCTCGGCACATCTTCTAGTGCTATAATCCATACTTTATCCTTTTTCCATCAACGTTGCTACTTTTCGTACCACACACTATCCGGGTTATGCTCTTAATCAATCTTATCCTTATTGATACATGTAGTAACATTGGTATCACTATCATACTGCGAATTCAGAGGTAACCTCGCTCGTACTGTGCATTTCCTAATCGCTTTAATCATCGCAATCTCGATCAATATAGAGAAGTGGAAAGATTTATTGAGAGATCACTATGATCAATGAACATTTGTTATATTGCATAGTTAGTACAGAAGGGGGCCAGCCTTTAGTACTTGACAAGCAATTAAACAAGTTATGGTATTCCACTTAGACTTCTATCACATAGACAGATAGTCACGTAGCAGTACCTCCCCTCCTTAAAGGGTTCTTCTTCTTAATTCATAAAGAAGATGAATAAGAGAGAAGAAAAGAAAAGAGTTCTAAAGGTTTATAGAAAGCTTTCATGATTGTAAAATATCATACTTAGAATTTACCTCTGAACTATAGAGGTTCATCAAAGAAGAAATTAATCATAATTAAATCCAATACTATTTGATCGCAATCTCACGTGTGAACATATCTTGCTGCTTTGTAAACTATTCTATGGACCTATACTCTTGTTTAATCTTAGCAACGCTCACTTCAGAAAATTCCTTCAACCTTTTAGGTTAAATCTTAGGTTTCTCGCTTGACATCATTGTTACTGACATCCCATGCCACGCTACTAATTCTATCATATTCATAATACTATTACTGTCATGTTGTCATCCCGAGAATTCATCAGAAAACCAATTTATTAATCCATTCATAACATTCCTGGTCTCTCATTCCATAGTTACTTTCCCAGTCTTTTCTTTATCAATCAAATCCTTCTTATTATCTGATTCTTATTCACTTCTGTTATTTACCTCCACCGTCATCTCTTTATTGAGGCCTCTTTTGCACTTGGAACCTCTTTATTGGTATCCCGTCACATTTACTCTATAATCGTCACATTATTCTAATTTAAACCCTCCGAAATGAATCTGGCCGATTTCTTTGACTTAGATCCAATATAATCTACTTCTGCCAACCTCGTTTCTCATCATTTGTTCTTTTCTATCCGTGATTTTCCACAGGTTGTTCTTCGTAAGTCAGACCAGGTCGTATATCTACTTGCTCGTACTCTTATCATCTATCGAGCATCTGCATTTTACTGGCGTAGCCTTGCCACATGAAAACCCATTATGACCATGCTATAAGTTTTGGGGGTAAGGCTGGCTCGATGCCACCTTTCAAACACTTTTAAACTCTAAGGTGGCCCAATAATTATCGGGCTCAACTGCCCTTCTCTCTAAGTCTCATTAATTCTTTCTACAGGAATACATTCAGCAACATGAATCATCAACCTCATATTCTCTATCTTGTTTGCGCAGAAGTATACTAATGCAAACTTACTTGTCATTCATCAACGTGTCATTTATCTTATCAATAGCAGCACTTTCTTTATCTTTACATTGTCATCTACTTTCTTAGAAGAATCATCACTATATTAATGTAGTCCATTTCTGGATTACCATCGTTTGCTGTTTACGTAGTGCTTAAATAGCTAACCATACGGGTTACAAATCCTCTAGGGAGACAAAGTAATCACTATTCCTTATCCATAAGGAACACTTCCTGAACTTGATGTAGATATTACATGAAGTAGATAAAATTGCAGAAGAGTTTCAAGCATCGCAGCTATGTCAGGTTGACGAAACTATCACTCATGCATTTTCCATAAAAGACTGGAAACTTAACGGTTTACTTTGTCAATTTTGTATCATGGTCCTGGTTTACTTCAAAATGGGACCTTCTAAGGTATGTAATATGCTTAAGTCTCCATTAAGAACCGAATCTTTACTTAACAATTATTACCGTCGATTCTTGCACAATCATCAGAAGGAATGTAAATTCCTCCACTCCCATATGACCTTCAAGGTCCTTCCAAATGTCATTCTGTTTCTTCGGTATGAACATTTGTAATTATTCCTCTATACTTAGACTATCGGCCACCTCATTGGCCTTTCCTGATAATAATAATTTCTTGTAATCCATGTTCTCTGGATACATTCCAACCAAAATTTTTCTACCTCATTCTCATCACTGTTAGGTGAAAGCATTCTCCCTTAAGCTCTGCTGAAGGAGAAAAATATAACTATCAGTCTTTTTCCATAAGTCATTGCTTTCACCTTCCCGTGGGAACTTTATCAAAGTTACCCTCAATCATACCTAGGATATTTGTTTTCTTAGTTCTTTCTTGTTCTCGGATAATCTCAACCTTCTTTGGTTCCATCCATACCTCATCACGGTTCATACATGCCTCATCTAGCATTATTGTTATTGTGTCTTACATTCTCTACAAAGCTTCTATTTTGAAACTCAGAATGTTAAATTTTTCCTTGTAAGGTTTCTTAGGTCATCCTCATCATTCCTCCTGTATTTTCTAGGTACAGGGTATATCCAAACATCATTGATCAATACTCTAATAATTCTATCCATGTTCTTTCCAGAACTCTTTTTAATAATCCTTACAGGTCATTGTTGCCTTAGCAAATCCAGCTCATGTCCTCTGATTTCACAATGTCTTTATTAGGGTTAATGCTATCCCTTGTGTATTCCCTAGGGTTTTTCTCAATTTATGGATATTTTGTCCTTAATTCAACTGCCAAGGAATTCTTGCATCCTATAATTGGCAATAAAACCATGTATCCTTATTAAGGGTCTCTTTTCAATTGTTTTGATTTGATAATCGATCGGTACCTTAATGCTAACCTCTTCTTTCAGATAGTTGTCAGCCTATTCGACCTTCCAAAAGGCAACGTATGTCTATTTTCTCTTTTACAGAACTTTGTAGTGGTAGCAAGGATATTTTGGAAGATATTGGTCGAGTTCAACGTGAATCTCTTAGTACTTATTGTTCTTCGCAAAGGCACTTGTCTCAGACAAAATTTCTATAGCATACTGATCAATCTCTGACCACTTCTATACTCTCTTCATAAACCTTCATTGTTTACTTTCCTCCGTCATAATATATTCATTGTATTCATGATACCCTAACATCATACATCTCAAGTCATTATACTTCCATTTTTACTCGTAATCTTGGGCAATCATATACATTTGAATCACTTTAGTACGGGTGACCCCATTCCAAAAAGTCTAGTAAATTCCCAATCCAAACATGGGTTGCAAAGGGTTCAGTAGAAGATTCCTATGATCTCATTAATATTTCCTTTATATCAGAAGCCCTTGCAGTCGGTGCTTACTTAGAAGCAACCCTGCTTTGTCCTTTCATTGCTGGTCTAGTCACTTGATAATCTGTTGTGACTTGGCCTCAACTGGCCACACTAAAATAAAAATATATGATTTTAGGGATTGGCTAATTAGCATTACTTTTCTAGCAATTGCCGGCATAGTGTCTTCTTCTTTGATAACTTTCTACCTTTCCAAACCTTTACTTCATATAAGTCTTAATCGACTACTCAGCGCCGTCTCCGGTCACCTTTCCTCTACTTTTATCTCTTCAACTATTCTTATCAATCCCACGTGCCACGCAAGCTTACCATTCCTGGCATACAGCCTTTTCACTTAAGTCAATCCCGGAGTTTCTCAGTCCGGCTGGTTTCTTACTTATATTTCCTGTTTCCGTCCAATCTCACTTCATCATTTTATCTCTACCCTCGATTGTAATACTCGGGGTCCGTCTACTAACCCATATGACAGCAACCTTACCCAATCCACAAGGTTCACTCCAGTTTCCATTCTTTTCAATGATGTTCTCTAATAATCAGAAAGACAAGGTTTGCCAAAATTCTCCGGATTCCTTTCCCGAATCGGGGAAATTTTGGTCAATCTATCCACCTACTGGTAACATTAAGGAGACCAGTTTCGAAAACTGAAGAATAGTTCTATGAACCTCCAAGCAGGTAGAACCATAAGCAGTCATAATTTACGAAATAATCGTCATCAGATTGGAAGTTTAACCACTTGAGAGGAACCAATTATATACATCCCTTAGAAGGGAATCAACAGTTTCAAACTGGAACCTATCACAACGTCCTGATACCTATATGTCCTGATATTCAATATTACCAAATGTCAGTCTACCTAACCACTAGTCTCAGAAGGAACATTACCGTCGGAGTTGGTTGTTCCACAAAATTGGCACTACTAAGGCCATCCGAACCTGGTGAACCGTACTGTCTGAATGCATCCGCAAGTACTTTGTCGTGCTGCGCAAGCACACATCCTAATCCTTTATGCGAAGCGTCGTTGGAAGCACAAAGTCTCCTTTTTCCATCAAACAATGCCAACTCTTGGTCATTACCAATTTCATCTTTTAGCTCCAGGAAGATTTTCTCACATTTTTCTCTTTAACTGCTGATCGTATTACTTGATAATTCCGTGTCAGAGTAAACTTAAGGTAACTACTATAATCCATTCAAAGAAAAGAAGGAATTTAATATTCATCTGAATCACATGCATCTAACGTTTCTGGTTCATCTTTTAACTGAGTTGAAATGACCCTATACTCAGTCTTTGACAGTAGTCTCATTACGAGTTCATCTTGACTCACTGGTCTTATCTTCCGGTAGGCTCTGAGATCATTGTCTTGCCTACTACTTCCTTATATAACTTTATCCAATCATGCTGTCACTTCCCAATGTCTTTACTTTCTAACTAATTCATTCATAAAATGAACATTTCCCTTAATAAAACCACCTCATTAACCTCAATTTGGTTCCATAAATTACAACCTATGACATCTGCCTTCTCATGGCGAATTATTACTAACAATATTCATACTAATTCATTTATCAAATGATATGGCACTTACTGCCTCCTTCTCAACTATTCCTAGGGACTCTGCTCCTCGTCCTATATCGCTGTCTTGGATAATCATACATCCCTCTAGCTCTTTCTTCGTTAATATGAAAGTCTCTAAGGATTCTTATCTATTCCCATAAAAGATCTCAAGTAATTCTTCCAATCCGTCTTACTTGCTGGTACTATATCCAGTAGTCTGGCTACGAATCCAACATGAATCTTCAGTTATCTTGCTAATAGCTCAGTTCTTTATGCTCATTTTTCTGAGCACTATACCTTAATCATCACGATCTTTCTGGCTGCAGCCCTCATTCCTCAAGGGTAAGCTCCTTATCCCAACAGGATTTTTCCTTATCTGCTGGAACCTCTTCCGGGTCTCCAGTAGGGTACTCCATCGAATTTACCCGCTGATCTTCAACATATAAAGAATCATTGCGTTGCTGCTCGTATGCCTCAAGGTCTGTCTCCTTACTCGTCGATACGATATCGAGCTAAGTTACTATCATGCTACATAAGAGTTCCCATAAGGGTTTTATATGTCATCACTACATTAAGTAGTCCGACTATGAACTTGGCAAGAGTTCTTATTATTTTAACGTCGCCTCATTTCTGGGGTTTATAACGTACGCTCTGATAACATTTCTGTAACACCCCCAGATCCGGGGTCCGGGATCCGGTCGTTACAGTCTCCAATTCTGTCCACAATACTTGAACTTACTTCAACTCAAAATAAATTACATCTTTATGACCCAACACAACAATATAAAACACACCCGTTATAGTCCTAGAGATAAAATCAGAGTAACTACCAAATTTTATTAAGCACATTATGTGTTCTTACAATCCAAAAGAATTTCAATATGAATACATACTCTTTACCATCTGTTAACATAAGTCATACCAGCCCATATATTTAGTACTGAAAGAATGAATCTATCCTACCAATAGCTTTCTCATCGGCTCTGGTAGTCTCATCGTCCTCGCCAATGTCGAGTGCGCCTTGTGCGAGTCATCTGATCTAGCTGTTGTTGTGATATAATAATAAAGCAAGGGTGAGAAATAGCCCACCAACAATAATATATAACTGAACGATAATATATAACAGTTCAAAAGTATCTTTCAAACCATATGCCATGCATTTACGGAAATGATGCCAGTATAATATGAACGATGGAGTTACAAGGTAACTCAAAATGCAAATATAGGTGGGAATATCTGTTATGTCGAAGATAAGCAAGATATTATATTTTATCATAAAAAAGGAACTTGCAGGAAAATATTGTAATTCCAATTATGAATACTTTCGAATACTGCCAACAATGATAATGTTGCAGAAAATAAATGAATTTAAATGATGAACTTTTGATGGAGTATTCACCGCGCCCACTGTTCCAATCCTTACGATGATCAGTCGCAGATTGTACAGCTCAATTTAGATTTACTACCGGTAGAAGGAAGAGCTAAAGGATTTACTTGTCTACCGCCCTGTTAGATTTCCCCGGCCAACGGTTGGGGCAATTGGGATGGACCGGCGCTACTCGACCTCTTACACGACTCCAAGTTCGAAAAGAAGTTCTTGACTCTGAACGTAAAGTTCGTCCCCCTTTCCCCAAGTAGTCGTATCTAGTTGGAAAGGAAAATTCAACATCATATCTCTCAAGCTGCTGCTTGTGAGAAGATACCATCTTGTTCCAATAATCTTACCCCTCGAATGATGAGAAGGTTACTCAAAGATTCAATTGATAAATAGCAACCAAGTTGCGAGTGAAACGAATAGTTTTACAAGATTTATGACCGGGAAGTCAACAAGATAAATAACATTGCTCCAGTAGGTTCCCCTATAATATGGAAGTTTGAGCAAGCATTTAAATCCTTTTAAGATAGATTTAAATGAAAAATAAAGAGTTGGGAACCTTTCCTTGATAAAATAGTCGTAAAAAGACTCCGAAATTTTTTACATAATATCTGAAGGTGAATCTCCGAATAATATAAATCATTTTAAAAAGAATTAAAAAGAATTAAATAAATATTCCAAGAATATTTATTAACTCAATAATAATTACGAAATATTATTAACTCATAATATTGCTCGTAAG
This sequence comes from Saposhnikovia divaricata, assembly GCA_036435485.1. Classification (NCBI taxonomy): domain Eukaryota; kingdom Viridiplantae; phylum Streptophyta; class Magnoliopsida; order Apiales; family Apiaceae; genus Saposhnikovia; species Saposhnikovia divaricata. The sequence goes on from CM071598.1 coordinate 69,557,588, forward strand.
TAATCCTCGAGTGAATATATGGAATTATTTACTAAATAAATCCCTCTTTAAATGAATATTCGAAATAATATTCATTAAATAATTAAAATCCAATAAATATTTAAAATAATATTCAATAAATAAGTCAAACCTTAAATGAATATTTGAAAATAATATTCATTTAATAAATAATCTTCTAAATGAATATCCAAATAATATTCATTTAGTAATCAAAACTTTAAAGGAATAATCGAAATAATATTCCTTAAGTAAATAGAACTTCAAATGAATATTTTAAAATAATATTCATCAAGTACATAAAACCTTAAATGAATATTCAAAAGTAATATTCATTTAATAAATAACATTCTAATGAATAACAAAATAATATTCATTAAATAATCAACTCTAAATGAATATTCGAAACTAACATTCATTTAATATCTCTCGACTGAGATAATACTCGAATAACATTCCTCGAAATATTTCCAAGTAATTGATACTTTATGGAAAATATAAATAACGTTTAATAATAACATTCCTTAAAATAAATAATAATCTGCCGTTTGAATCCCTCCGGGTTTCCACGACTATCTATATCTCAAAATACCAACTCCCGGTCTATATTTAAGAATGAATATCATATGCCCTTCGCTAAGGGTCTTATCAAACCAATCCGGCTTATAATTGATAATTCGTATCTAGTCTATAATCCAATATCAATTCAGGGAACAGGTATCATAATATAATTTGACAACAGGCATGCATGCTATGACATACGTAAAACGTCAATCACATATATATATATTATCACAACAACAGGTTCATAGTTTTGAACACTTGCCTGGTAATCGGGTGTGGGTGGAGATAGCGTGTCCTGGGTCTGCTCGATGATCTATAAACAATCAGAACATTCGAGATTAACCAATTAACACCTTTTAAAAGTCTAAGTATAACTTCACTTAAATCGAAACACGTTTTCGAATTATCTCGTTATACACCTTTTAGTGTAACTCTTTTTATTACCGATACGATCCGACATTTGTTTGTTATTACGACATGTCATCATACCCACACTCGGTATATACTTAAGTCGTATAAGTTCTAAAGTCGATCGATTACGAACCGAGATTATACCTTGAGTTTTATCGTTTGTTTTCTAAGTGTTTTACCAAAGTTATAACCAAGCGGGTTTTTAGGGGTTCGTTCGCGTTTAACTTCGATTCAAACATTTTTATAAAATCGGAAAACGATCCGTTTGATATGTGGTTTTCTTTCGTACATTCCTTATGACCCCTAGTATTTATTTACCAAGATTCGCCACTGAGTAACATGATTTACGAGGGTTCAATTAGAGTTACGAACTTTTACTTACGGTTCCGAACCAATTTTAGTAATTTGACCATAACTCCTAAACTGTAAGTCGGAATGTTTCGATTCTCACGCCAAAACGATCTATGGCTCGAGATCTACAAGGAAATGTCATGTTCATAACCATTTAAGACAATTAACCCTACTGTGATGCATGAATTCTTTAAGGTTATCGAAAATCGGGCATTACGACGGCTATAACTCGAACGATCCAAATTCGTACATTCCTCAAGCACATCATCAAAGCAACTCATGGCTTAACAACATCATTTACTACTGTCAAGAGGCTCTAAGGCCAGTGGTAAGGTCTCATGACCACCACACAACATAAACATAACAAATCAAGTCTTAAACAACTATTAACACAACAATCAAGAACTCATACTGCAATCCACTTAAGATCTTATCAAAACATCATAAAACTCAAAGTAAGATCTAGGTTTTAGGTGAGATATACCTTCCTTGGAGTATGTACTAGCCTTATAAAACCTTGTATAGCCATTAGAACACCTTAAATAAGCTTGAATCATCCAAAGAAACAACAAAACTAAAGTTAGTTCTTAAAAATTATTATACATCAGTTCAAAGATCTGCAAACACGAGGCCCTTACCATGATTTCTTGGACGAGGTTCCTAAATGAGAGTTGTAGAGCATCTTAACAGCTTTCCAACAAGCTAAAGAACACCAAATTCCATTGAGTAATGAAGGAGATATGGCTATTTGAAAATCAGTACAGAAGCTGTTACGAATACTGGCAGTTTGCTTCTTCAACTTGGGGAGGTGATTTGCCTAGGCTATACTACTTGGATTTCTATGAAACTTTGAGATAATGTTGCCCATAGAGTGGAGAGGCTGTGGTAAAAATTTGGTGATTTTATCATGGATAGAAATGGAGATATAAATTTTCTTCTTGAGCTTTGTCCTGCTGGGTAGTTTCACAAAATGGAGAGAAATGGAGTGGTTTTGCTTTCTCTCTTACTTTAGTCTCATCCAAATGAATTATTGCAATGTCTTGAGATAATATCTAGCCACTTGCGTTATTAAAGTGATTACCTCATCTTGCTTGAGTCATCAAAGAGACAAGTGTTGGTGTTTTGTGGTGAAGTTTTGTCATTAGCACTAAGTAACTTGGTTTGTTTCCAATTGTGCTAGTTACTTGCTTAACTAGCTTGGTTACTAGATATTTTCTAGTGGCTTATGCATGACTCTTGCTTCCTCTACTTGTTTATTTTGTCTGGTTATTGCTCGTGTCGATTGATCGTTCGTAGGAATATTTCACGGATTTCTAATTAGGGTTTATCGGGAATCTTCTCAATATTAATACTATCATTCTCCATCTTTCTTACTAACTTTCGAATTTATATTCCTTAAATCCCTTCGTTAAATTCTTAAGTCTATCAGTGTCTAGGGAACTCTCGGAGAAAATAAAAGTGCGGTTTTTCAGAATCCGACAGCTTTTACATACAATTATTTTCCCCCTGGATCACTATTACGAACTCGGAAATCCGATCCGAATACTTCTATATAGTGTCGCCTCATAATATTCTCTTTTCCACCAAAAACACTATTCATTATTTATTATTTACTTATTCTCTTAGGGTTGTACAATTGTCACTGATCTCTTTCGATCATTCCTTAACCTTTTTGTGGACCCACTGGACCAACAACAGATATCGATTTGGATGACATAAGAATAATCTTCTCCTTTAGAATTATCAAATCTCAATTCCCTAGGAGATAGATAATTCTTATCTAAAGTGTCAACCAATAGTATTCTTCATGGCATATAAACATTTGAATCCAAATCTATTCCTTTCATTCATTATCTCAATCGTTACATCGTAGTCGTAATCACTATTCACCATTACCTCAGTACATAATCAAAAGTTTTAATTATATCCAAAATTTGGGGTTCTTCCATCCCAAAACAGCAAGCTGATTGCAGATGAAAATGGTAAGGATGTGGATGTCAAAAATTATAGAGGTATGGTTGGAAGTTTACTATATTTAACTGCCTCAAGACCTGATATCATGTATAGTGTCTGTGTTTGTGCAAGGTTTCAATCCAACCCTAAAGAGTCTCACTTAAATGCGGTTAAAAGAATATTTAGATACTTAAGTGGTACTATTAATCTTGGTTTGTTCTATCCTATCACAAATACTTTTGATCTTGTTGGGTATAGTGATGCAGATTATGAAGGTTGTCAAGTTGATAGAAAAAGTACTAGTGGTGTTTGCACATTCCTTGGACAAAGTTTAGTTTCATCGTAATGCAAGAAACAAACTTCTGTTGCTTTATCCTCGGCCGAAGGGGAGTACCTAGCAGCTGGTAGATGTTGTTCTCAACTTTTATGGATGATTCAAAGACTAAGGGACTTTGATATCAAGTGTGGAAGGATTCCAATCAAATGTGACAACACTAGCACCATCAATATTTCGAAGAATCCGGTGAATCACTCAAGAACGAAGCATATTGATGTTCGACACTATTTCTTGAGAGATAATGTTGCAAAGGGCAAGATAGAGCTGGTTTTTGTTCCAACAGAATTTCAACTTGCTGATATATTCACAAAACCCCTAGCTGAAGAATGATTTTCAATCATTCGAATGGAACTTGGCATGTGTTCTCTGTAAATCAGCACGCTGGATGGTAATTGCTGGTCAGGTTAGCTTACCATTTATTCTATCGCATGCTACAATTGGTATACTGATTGCATTATATCCTGGCATACCATTTGTTGATCTTAAGATTTTCTGTTTTTTGATGGATTAAGGGGGAGAACTTTAGGAGAATGCTTTTAATTATTCTGAACATGCTTACTTGGACTAGTTTTGAGCTAATTGGTTTAAACATTTTAATATATGATCTTTGGTGCTATATTTCTTACATATTAGATCATCGTTTTATATCTAATTTTGAGATGCAGGGATTGAGGGGGAGCTATTCTAATTCTCCTAAACTAGTTGTAATCATAAAAAGGGGGAGGTTGATACTCCTTAAGTTTTGATGATCACAAATAGTAAGCCATTTGGCCTATTGGTAGATATAAAACAGCATGCTATTTCTCTATGTACTAACTTGGTTTTGCAGGGTACTATAGCTTACTGATTGTATAATCAGTTTGTCACAAACAGCAAGCCAAAGTTGGAATACAGTGACAATTGGCAAGCCAGTTGCACACAGTCAATACGCAAACAGCAAGCTGATAGCTTGTAGTTTGATATAAAACATCATGTTATTTCTGTATTGTACTAACTTGGTTTTGCAGGGAAAAATAGTCTACTGATTGTTTAATCAGAATATACAAACAGCAAGCCATTTTGTGCTTCAACAGTGACAGTTTGGCAAGCTAGTTGCACACAGTCAATACGCAAACAGCAATCCATTTCCAACTGTTCAGAATTCCTATATGTTAGGTCCGGAATAACGTGGAAGGGGGGTTGAATACGTTATTTAGAAATATTTCGATTTTTAATGTGGTTGAAAAATACTGAATCGAAGTAACACAATTGTTTAGGAAATATCTTTAAATAGATAAAACCTGGAGGTTCGCTACACAATCTAATCTTATGGATCAGCTACAAAATCAAACACTCCTAAGGATAGTTTAGGCACGAGTACCTTCTACCCGACACTTCCTGAAAGTGGGCTAAGCCGACTTTCATACTAGATGGACTGTCTAGCAGCTTACACAGAGAAGATATAAGAGAGAGAATAGAAAGTTGTGTGTTGAGGTGTGTTTTGAAATGAAATACAACAAGCCTATTTATAGATTTTAGAAAATTACTATGTAGCTAAATTAACGTAAGTGCTGACGTTCTTTCTGCTTCCGCCGCCTGCTGCTTCTTCAAACAATTCTGCCGAATTGTTGATTTTCAATATTCTTGATTTGAACATGGTCCCACATGTTTTTTACCTTTTGCTTTTACTTTGTCAAATGAATAGTATTTTTGATTACTATTTACATGAATAGTACTATTCATATGAATAGTAATTTCGGATACTATTCATATTCCTCTTAATTTGACATCCTTAAATATTCAGCTTTTAACTAACTAGAGGATATCAACACTGCTCTAAACTCAATCATATCTCTTAACAATTTTTCTGAGTTAGATACTTCGATTCCTTTGTAAAGTGTTGATGCCTAGTGCAACTGGTCTGGTTCACAGATGACTAACATTCACTCGTGGTCTTCGTATCATGTCTTTAAGAACACTGCTAAGAATTGTGTAACCATAAAAACTTTATCACTGGAATCTTTTGGCCCTTCAACTGAATCATCTGTACATCTTATTTTGTCACTAAGGCTTGATCATGTTAATGAACTTCTTTCAGCAACTTGATCCTTGTTGATGCCTATTCTTCAAATTTCACGATCCCTGTATAGAGCTAATATTATTTATCTTTCATCCTAGTTGAGTTATATATGTCCTCTATTACATATTACATTACATTATGCTTTACAATCTCCCCCTATTCGATTGTTAGGGTTTGACAAGCAAATTCCTATAGGATAACTCAACTGATACAAAAAAAATGAAGTACAAAGATAAATAATATTAAAGCGCATTCTGGATCAAATATACATTTTCCAGATTTCTAAAATTTGAACAAATGCAAGACAATTGTTCCTTTAGACTGAACATATCTTCAAGTTTGCCTTTGCTTTCTTTCCACATAGCACTAATACTCCCATTAGCTTTTCCTTTCCCAAAATAAAGTTAATTATGTGTCAACAATCTTTTCCTTGCCCTTACGGCTAGTAGAGTTTTCTTGGTCATCCACCTTCTCCCCCTCAGTTGGGTTATCCTCCAAAGTAGTAGGATGTGGAGTTGGTAAATTAGACGAAGATGACTTTACCAAGGAGTTGATTGCATCATTATACTGGGCTACCATGGAACTTAATTGAACCTGGAATGCATCATGTTGAATAAGTTGCAAATTTTTTATTTCAACAATGGACTTACAGATATTTGGCAACTCTTTCTCTATTGTTTGGACCCGTGTAAGGAGTCTGCTGTATTCCTTTCTGGTTACAGGTGCATGTGGTTGAGTAGGTTGCTCACTCGTATGTTCTGCAGGTGTTTCACTCAACACTCTATATTCACTCGGTTTAGTGGTTTGGGTTACACTTACATGTTCTGTTCGTGTTTCCCTCAACTCTCCTCCAAAGCTTCCACCGATATGTGTACCTGCAAATGAAATCATCCTAGCCCCTTTTTCAGAGGTCACAGATGTTGCAATGAAAGTTCGTGAGCTTCCGTCCTCGCGTGAAGCGAGTTGCCGACCACTGGTAAAGATTGTTAAATCTCGAAAGAGATCCAGAGATTTTCCCTCTGGGAGGTTAAACTTGAATTGATTAAATGGCACAAAACCCAAGTTTCCCTCGTATGTCTGTGAAGACACTTGGTTCATAAAAGAACCACCTAACGATGGATCTTTCCGTAAAATGGAAGATTCACCAGCAGTTATTGAGGTAGGTAATTCCACCTCGGATGCCTGTGAAGGCATTTGATCTTTAGAAAGATCATCAACCACTCTTCTGTTCTGTGAAATGGAACTCAAGATAGTTGCTCCAATCAATCCAACCTCATTTACATTTTCACTCATTCGATAAGGAAGAATTGTTTCACTAACAGTTGCCATTACCTCAGGTTCATTGGGTTTACTCCGTTTAGAATGAGGTAGAGCGGCTGATGTAACTAACTCCTTATGTGGTGCTGCTGAGGCACTATCTCCCTCAAAAATGTTGATGGATGGTCGTTTAAGTGACAATTGAGGTGTAAGAGTTTGTTGTGTTTGTGTTTGCATTTGTAGAATGGGCTCTTCGACCTGTGTTAGAGTCGGTGGGATTTCCTGCTCTTGGTCGGGTAAGATGGCCACTAGGGGATGTAGAAACTGTATTTCATGTGACACAGCAGGGAATACAGAGGTTGGAATAGCAGGGATTGAAATATTACCTTGTCGTATACCTGCTCTCACTGGTCTTGGTAACAACGGAAGTGGGACAGTCTTTAGATATTCAGTTAGGACTGTAGGCACATCCATATATTTCTTTTTGCTTATGTAATTAATTACATTCGTCTTCATGGAAGAACATTCCACCTTTTGACCATTTTCCAAGCGTGCCCTGTCTTCATTATTCAAAAAATCATTTAATATTAGCAGTAGAAACCATGGATATAGACATTTGTCATTTTGATTCTGAACATCTCTTGTTTCCAAGTGTTTCATCTTTAAAATGATTTGACCAAGCACTATTTTTCCAAAATTAATCCTCAAATTATTGGCGACCGCATACCCTATTTTTTGAATAAATTCAGGTATTCGATCTTGATTTGTTCTATCTGAGGAAAAAACATGGTTAAGAGTGTGAAAGAAGAAATTCCAGTACTGGGTTATAAATGTTCTAGAAAGATTACCAGTATTGAAATTGCCATCTTGGTACCTTATAAAATGAAAGAATATTTCAATTTGTTCAGGTGTAGGATCATAAACAAGATTTTCCATAGGAAAATGAAGAATTCGATTAACATCTCGTTCAGTGACCCTAATCGACCTGCCAAATAGTCGATATGTGATTGCACACCCGTCCTGTCCAAAAGTGTTAACCACACTGCAATATAGTTCACGTAATGCATCATGGTTAAGCTGCACTGGTACAACTAAAGCATATCGAATTAATGAATGTTCATTCAGAAATTGTGTCCAAGCCCGAAATTACTCATCCAGAATGATTTCGATTTGCTGAATGGAAATAGGATTTACTTTAGCAATTAAAAAGCTTCCCTGCAATGCCATTTCCAAAACTTTGAGGAAATTCAAAAACAAGGGTTAGTTTTTATAAAGGATGATGTATAAAGCAAGAATATGAAATCCGATCTAAAAACCACCAGCTAGATTTGAGAGATTTTTCCGATCAAAGCTCGAAATATTCAGCAATCGTGTGTATATACTCTATATATATGAAAAATGATGATGTTAAACACAAACAAAAACTCATCATTTATAAGGTTTCAAGGACTAGTGGGTTAGGTGAGAGTGTGACAGGTTAGGTTAGAAAATAGATTAAATGCATTTATCACCGCTCAATAATTCTAACCAAACAACCTAACCAGCCGAAAAACATCTTATCACCGAGACCTATCACCCTATGTACACACACATACACACTTATTATTTCTAATTATTGTGGATTTAAAATAATCAATCAATAATTCAAGAATTATTCCACAATAATCAGACAAACTCACAATTAAATAGACATAAAATTAACAAAATATCATTAATTGATATATGTCAACAAAATATTTATTTAATTATGCTACAATTAACACAATTATTTACTAACTAATTACCATAAAAGATAGCATTTATAAGCATGGCAATTAATATAGAGATAACTGTAAGATGAGGACTGGATGCAAAGTAAATTCACAAGTCCTAAAAATATGGACATTTAAAATACCTGTGAATTTATAACAAATTGCAGTTATTGATTATCCAAAATTAATTAGACAGATTTAACATCCCAAGTTCACCAACTAACCTGGAGAAAATGGATTCATCCAGTGGTTTAGTAAAGATGTCTGCAATTTGTTGATCTATTGGAACAAAATATAATACCACAGTTCCATTGTAAGAACCCCAAAATTTTGGATATAATTAAAACTTTTTATTATGTACTGAGGTAATAGTGAATAGTGATTACGACTACGATGTAACGATTGAGATAATGAATGAAAGGAATAGATTTGGATTCAAATGTTTATATGCCATGAAGAATACTATTGGTTGACACTTTAGATAAGCATTATCTATCTCCTAGGGAGTTGAGATTTGATAATTCTAAAGGAGAAGATTATTCTTATGTCATCCAAATCAATATCTGCTATTTGTCCAGTAGGTCCGTAAAAAGGTTAAGGAACGAATGAAAGAGATCAGGGACAATTGTACAACCCTCAGAGGATGAGTAAAGAAAAATGGATGAATAGTGATTTTGGTGGATTTAGGAATATTATTAGACGACACTATATAGAAGTACCCGGAGCGAAATTCTGAGTTCGTATTAGTGATCCAGGGGGAAAAAGAGTGTATGTAAAAGCTGTCGGATTCTGAAAAACAACACTTTTATTTTCCCCGAGATTTTCCCGGACACTGAAGGACTTAAGGAATTATTAAAAGGATTTAAGGAATATGGATTCAAGATTTATTAAAGAGAATGGAGAATGATAGTTTAAATATTAAGACGGATTCCGGTAAAACCCTAACTAGAAATGAATGAGTTATTCCTCCGAACGATCAAAGAACTGAGCAATAACCGGACAAAGGAACAAGCAGGGAATCAAGATACATGCATGTAGTGGTGGAAAATATCTAGCAAACCAAGTGATGACTCATGCTAACTAGCAAGATTGTAAACAAACTAAATGATACAAGATTATATTCCTTAAACCACCACTTGCCCACTTGATTCTTGCATCATGGATGACCTAGGCACTTTATTAAAGTAGCTTTATGTCAAGATATTATTCAAGACAACACAATAATCCAAGACTAGCCAAGCAACCAAGCAAAACATCATCTCTTTCTCTCCATGCTCCCATTCGACTTTCCCCTTAATTCAAGAAACAAAATCATCCTTCCCACCATTGTTTGATCTCCAAAAATTTATCATAGATCCTATATTTCATAAAAATGATACCCTAGAAATCTTAGCCCTAAACACCACTTTCCATTTTCAAAAAAATAAGAAAGCAGAGGATGAATAGTAACCTCAAGAACAAAATTCTTGAATCTTGATTTTGGTTGATGATCCAAGCTTCATGGATGCTATACAAGGACTATACAAGGCTTACTAAGTGCATACACACCCCAAGGAAGGTATAACACTCTTGAAACCCTAGGCCTTACTTTGAGTTTAATGATGTTCTTGATGAGTTTTTAGATTAGTATGATTATGGTAATGATTAAAGCATGCTTATGTAATGATTTGTTGATATAGGAGGATAAATAGTTTAGATGAACGGAAAGGCATTGCTTGGCCTTAGTTCATAGTTAAATAACATGTATATGTTGTTTGGAGTGGATACTATGATTATTGGAAAGTTTGGAATTTGAAAATATTTGATTTATAGCCGTCGTAATGCCGAATTTTTGTTAACACTTAGAAACCGAGCATGACAGTAAATATAATTTCCTGACCTTGGTAATATTATGACATGTCCTCGTAGATTTTGAGCCATAGATCGATTTGGCATGAGAATTGAAACATTCCGACTTACGGTTTAGGAGTTATGGTCAAATTACGAAAAGTAGTTCGAAACCGTAAATGAGAATTCGTAACTGAAATTGAACCCTCGTAAAATATGTAAGTAAGTGGCGAATCTTGGTAATTAAATACTAGAGGTAAAGAGGAAGGTGTGAGAGAAAATCTCATATGAAACGGATCGTTTTCCGATTTTATAAAAATGTTTGAATCGAAGTTAAACGCAAACGAACCCCTAAAAACCCGGTTGATTATAACTTTGGTAAAACACTTAGAAAACAAACGATAAAACTCAAGGTATAATCTTGGTTCGTAATCGATCGACTTTAGAACTTATACGACTTAAGTATATACCGAGTGTGGGTATGATGACATGTCGTAATAACGAACAAATATCGGATCGTATCAGTAATAAAAAGAGTTACATTAAAAGTTGTATAACGAGATAATTCGAAAATGTGTTTCTATTTAAGCGAAGTTATACTTAGACTTTTAAAACGTGTTAAGTTGTTAATCTCGAGTGTTCTGATTGTTTATAGATCATCGAGCAGACCCAGGACCCGCTATCTCCACCCACACCCAATTACCAGGCAAGTGTTCAAACCTTTGAACCTGTTGTTGTGATAATATATGTATATGATTCTGTTTTACATATGCCATCGCATGCATGCCTGTTTCCAATTATATTGTGACTCTGGTTTTTGTGATACTTGTTCCCTGAATTGATATTGGCTTATAAACTAGATACGAATTATCAGTGATATTTATTCTAAATATAGACCGGGAGTCGGTATTTTGAGATATAGATAGTCGTGGAAACTATAAGAACCCCAAATTTTAGATATAATTAAAATTTTTTATTATGTATTGAGGTATTGGTGAATAGTGATTGGGACTACGATGTAACGATTCAGATAATGAATGAAAGGAATAGATTTGGATTCAAATGTTTATATGCTATGAAGAATACTATTGGTTGACACTTTAGATAAGAATTATCTATCTCCTAGGGAATTGAGATTTGATAATTCTAAAGGAGAAGATTGTTCTTATGTTATCCAAATCGATATCTGTTATTGGTCCAGTGGGTCCGTAAAAAGGTTAAGGAACGATCGAAAGAGATCAGGGACAATTGTACAACCCTAAGAGGATGAGTAAAGAAAAATGGATGAATAATGATTTTGGGTGGACATAGGAATATTATTAGACGACGCGATATATAAGTATCCGGAACGAAATTCTGAGTTCGTATTAGTGATCCAGGGGGAAAAAGAGTGTTTGTAAAAGCTGTCGGATTTTGAAAAATAGCACTTTTATTTTCTTCGAGATTTCCATGGACACTGAAAGACTTAAAGAATTATTGAAGGGATTTAAGGAATATAGGTTCAAGAATTATTAAAGAGAATTGAAAATGATGGTGTAAATATTAAGACGGTTTCCGGTAAAACCCTAACTAGAAATTTTCGAGATATTTCTCCGAACGATTAATGATTTGAGCAATAACCGGACAAAGAAACAAGCAAAGAATCAAGATACATGCATGTGCAAAAGGATAAGATCAAGTAACTAAGTAGTTACATGAGCAACTACCACTAAATATCACTAAATATCAACAAATGTCTCTTGGATTGCATCATGCATGACCACACCACCTTTAATAAAGCTACTTTAGCTAGAAATTATCAAGATGAGGTGTATTACGCAAGAGAACCAAGCAATCAAAGATCAAAAAACTCCATTCTCTCCATTTTGTTCAAACTGCCCAGCAGAACACCCTCGAAGAAGAAAATTCATATCTCCATTTCTATCCATGATAAAATCACCAAATTTTGACCACAGCCTCTCCACTCCATGGGCAATATTCGCTCAAAATTTCATGGCAATCTAATGTGTATAGCCTATTCAAATCTCCTCCCCAAGTTGAAGAAACCAAACTTCCCTGTTCTTGACAGTTTCTGTCCAGCGGAAAAAGGGGGGCTCAAAACCCTAGCTAGGAAGCTTCAAATTTGATGAAATAGGACTCAAAACAAAGATTATGAAGAGGCCAAGATGTGTTAAAAATTTGAGAGCCAAACTCTTATTTTTCGATTTTCTATGATTTTTACAAGTTTATGGTGAATAGTAACTTTCAAGAAACTAACTTTGTTTTTCTTGATTTCTTGGATGATCTAAGCTTGGTTAAGGTTGTACAAGGATTATTCAAGGCTTAGTAAGTGCATACACACCCCAAGGAAGGTATAACACTCTTGAAACCCTAGGCCTTACTTTGAGTTTAATGATGTTCTTGATGAGTTTTTAGATTAGTATGATTATGGTGACGATTAAAGCATGCTTATGTAGTGATTTGTTGATATAGGAGGATATACAGTTTAGATGAATGGAAAGGCATTGCTTGGCCTTAGTTCATGGTTAAATAACATGTATATGTTGTTTGGAGTGGAAACTATGATTATTGGAAAGTTTGGAATTTGGAAATATTCGATTTATAGCCGTCGAAATGCCGAATTTTTGTTAACACATAGAAACCAAGCATGGCAGTTAATGTAGGTTCCTGACCTTGATAATATTATGACTGGTCCTATTATATCTCGAGCCATAGATCTTTTTGGCACAAAAATCGAGACATTCCGACTTACAATTTAAGAGTTATGGTCAAATTACTAAAATTGGTTTGGAACCGTAAGTAAAAGTTCGTAACTTCAATTGAACCCTCGTAAAGCATGTTGCGTGAGGTGGGCGCAGGTTGCGCGACAAGCAGACTGATGGGAGCAGGGAATTTACTATTTTGCCCTTTTTCTAATTCTAATTGTATTTTGGGCAGTTGTTAGTACCTAAATCGAATTCTAATTGTAATAGAAGGTAATTTCTTGCTGGGCAAGAAATCTAGAGCCTATATAAACACATCTTAGCATTGTAATTAGACAATTAGATATCTTGTACATAATATAGCTTAGATCTGCAAGGGAAAAAAGGGGAGAAAGATTCAACACTCGTGACAAGCAACGGATCTAAATCTACTTCATCTTTTGTATCATAGATTTGTTTTCTCAACTTTTTGTTTTATTAATATTATTGTTATTCATACTTTGTTTATTATCATGGTTTCATCAGATCCCATGATGACGAGCGGTTCGATTATGAGCTAATCGTTGTCATGGGATTCTAACGGATTATCTATGTAGCTTAGTAGTTTGATTGTTTTAAAGATTTATGTGTGGTAAATTCTTGATATCCTCGTATGGTTGTGTTTCATGTGTTTAGATGCCTCATGAACATCTAATTTGTTAATCTCTTACGAAACGAGAGTGGATCTTGAGATTTAGAACTTGCCATGCTAGCATAGGATATGTTGATGTTTTAACATCATGATTTGTGGGTAAATAGAGATATTATGCTACCCTATGTGATCTAGGTGGATAACTTGTGCTTAAACCTTTATATTTTCAAATTCTATAGAGATATAGGGTCTAAACATATTTGGTGTCTACCCATCTTCTATCTCTTTTGTGGATGCATGCGTAGTTTGGTATTAGTATACCGAGAGGTAGCTTTTACTTGTTTCGTGTTATCCGATCAGATATCAAAACCATCACATGTATTGATTAAAGGCTGTGACTCTAAGTGAAGTAGATAATGAAGTTAGGATTCCATGTTTATTCTCATATGAGTAAATCAGTTTTAGATCTCATTAGCTAGTTAATTCTTAATTCCTTAATTCGCATCTTAGTTAATTTAGTTAATTAAAACCTCAATTTATTTATTGTCTTAGCAGTGAATTAAGATCATACATTGTTGAATAGGCACATTAGCTGAAAAGAACTTAACCAGATCTTAGTGGAACGAACTTTAATTTTATTACTTGTGACCACGTATACTTGCGTGATATTGTGTAAACAAGTTTTTGGCACCGCTGCCGGGGATCATCGGTGTTTAATTTAGTTTATGTGCTTGTCATCAGTGGTCGTTGGCGTTCGCTGACTCGGATTTCTTATTTAGTTTGTTTGTTTCGTGGTGTTTTCCGGTACTTGAACGTGTATGCGAACATGTTTGCAAACTCGTAAACTGGCAGAAGAAGAACTTGCAGCAGTAAAAGAGATGGCAGACTTACCAGCAGCAGTCAAGGCTTTGAAGGACTATTCGCAGCCAAAGATCAATGACATACAATCTAGTATTGTCAGGCCAGCTATTGCAGCGAACAACTTTGAGATTAAGCCGAGCACAATTCAGATGGTGCAGAATTCGGTTCAGTTTGGGGGTGCTTCGACAAAGGATCCTAACATGCACATCCGGGACTTTATCGAGATCTGCGACACTTTCAAATTTAATGTTGTGTCGGAGGATGCTATCAAGTTGAGGCTTTTCCCATTCTCTTTAAGGGATAAGGCTAAGGGCTGGTTACACTCTATACCAGCTGGTTTCATTACTACATGGGAGGATCTTGCTCAGAAATTTCTTACTAAATTCTTCCCTATGGCGAAAACTACAGCAATAAGGAACCAGCTAACTCAGTTTCAACAGCAATCTGGCGAGTCTTTGTGTGAGGCGTGGGAACGTTATAAGGAGATGCTTCGTAGGTGTCCACATCATGGCATGCCTGATTGGATGGTAATTAACGGTTTCTACAATAGGTTGGGAGCACAGTCTAGACCTTTGCTAGATGCAGCATCAGGTGGAGCTCTGTGGGCTAAGAGCTATGCGGAGGCTTATGATCTAATTGAGACGATGGCTGCTAATGAATATCAAAATCCAACCCAGAGGCTTTCTCAAGGCAAGGTATCAGGTGTTCTTGATGTTTAATGTAGTCTCAGCTTCAGCAGCTCAGCAAGAGCCAATGAATAGGAAAATAGATTCTTTGGCAAATCATGGGATTCAGCAGGTTGCTAGTATTTGTGAGCTATGTGCGGGCGCACATGAGACGAATCAGTGTGCTGTCTCTTCTACATCAGCACAGTTCGTGAGTAATTTTCAGAGACCTACTGCACCAGTTCCAGCCACTTATCATCCTAATAATCGAAATCATCCCAATTTCAGCTGGAGCAATAATCAAGGTGCTCAACAACATCAGCCTTATCAGCAGTTTCAGGAACAGCAAGCAAAGCCATTCAATCAAGGTTATCAGCAGCAGTATGCTCCAAGGCAACCATATCAGCCTCCGGTATTTCAGCAACAGCCCCAGGCTAATGCGGGGCAATCTTCTAATGAAAAATCAGAAGTAGATGATTTGAGGATGATGATGAAGAACCTGAAAGCTTCTCAAAAGACCTTGGAGAACCAGATGGGGAAATTTCTAGTGCTTTGCTTAGTAGGCCACAAGGTACTCTTCCTAGTGATACGGAGGTTAATCCAGGCAGAAGGGAAAGCAAAGAACAGGTCGATGCAGTTTCTTTGAGATCTGGAAAAGTCACGAGGGATACTAAATCAGCAGCTAAGGAAGATGAAGATGTTCAGAATCAGCATGTCGAAAAATCTGCAGTGCCAGAAATTGAGAAATCTGATTTAGTGGATGATCAGCTTGATGGTGAGAAGAGCAAGAAACTTGTTGAAAAGTCTACTCCGGAGCAATCTTCAAAGAATAATCAGATCTATCCTCCTCCTCCATATCCTGGACGCTTGCAGAAAAGTCAAGAGAAACAGTTTCAGAAGTTTATGGATGTCTTCAAGAAATTGTCCATTAACATTCCTTTTGTTGAAGCATTGGAGCAGATGCCGAGGTATGCAAAGTTCATGAAGGATATTTTGTCACAAAAGAGAAGGTTGGAAGAATTTGAAACAGTGGCATTAACGGAGGAGTGTAGTGTAGTTCTGCAGCAGAAGTTTCCACCCAAACTTAAAGATCCGGGAAGTTTCCCCATCCCTTGCACTATTGGCAACCTTTCTTTTAGCAAGTGCTTGTGTGACTTGGGAGCTAGCATCAATCTCATGCCTTTATCTGTGTTCAAGCAACTTGGTCTGTCGGAGCCAAAGCCAACCAATATCTCTTTGCAGTTGGCTGATCGATCTATCACATATCCAAGAGGCATAGTGGAGGACATTTTGGTGAAAGTTGATAAGCTAATCTTCCCAGCTGATTTTTTTATCTTGGATTTTGAAGAAGACAAGAAGATTCCCATAATCTTGGGAAGGTCTTTTCTAGCTACAGGCCGTACTTTGATTGATGTGCAAAAAGGAGAGCTTACAATGAGGGTGCAAGATCAGAATGTCACCTTTAATGTCTTCAAGGCCATGAAATTTCCGACAGAGGAGGAGTTGCAGTGTGGATGATACGGGTCAGAAAAAGAAGTTTGATCAGTTGTTGAGCAAAAAGTCGGACACACACATGCTAAAGCATCACATCAGTGATTTCATTGACAGTTCTTCAATTCGAGATCTTTCGAATGTAAAGCTTGGGAAACTTCCACCACATTTGAGGTATGTCCTTTTGAATAATGAGCTAGTGATTTTTGAAGAAGGGCATGATAACGTGTTGCGAAGGTGGAAAGCTGGTGATAAGGAAGAAGAAATTTTTGTTCAGCCGTTCGAGTCGGAGAAGCACATTAGAGGTGCGAAGAAGAAAAAGAAGAAGATTAAGCTGTTGGATAATAAAATCAGGTTGAAGTCCGAGGGAAGAGATTTGTGGAAAGCCAGAAAACAAGATGTTAACGTTCGTATGAATGGTCTTTCTGTGGAGGACGGTTCAGTTATTCTTTTGAAACCGCCATGAGTTGAGGAAGTAACGTCAAGCTATTGACGTTAAAGAAGCGCTTCGTGGGAGGCAACCCACGCATTACTGTAGGAAAAAAAAATCGTAACAGTGATTTTCACGCAGGCTGCGCCTGTGTCACGCAGGTTGCGCCTGCGTGTCTGCTCTTCGCGCAGGTTACGCCTACGTGACGCAGGCTGCGCCTGCGTTACTGGTTGTCGCGTAGGTTGCGCCTGCGTGACGGCTGTTTCTTCCAGATTTTTTTTCAGCTGTTCTGTATAAAAAAAAAATTTCTTTTTTCTTTCAACCCCAATTCTTTTCTCCTATTATTCTTTCATCCCTAAACCTATTCCTAATTTCTTAACAATTCCAAAACCCCCCATCCCTTATTCAAATCTCTAAACCTATATCAATTCAAATTCTTTTTCTCTAAATTATTAAATCCTTTTTCTATCTTACCTCAAATTCATACCCACTCAAAATTTCTCCATTACACGTTCAATTTTTATTCATCCAAACCCTCCATTATATATATACACCTATTCATACAAACCCAATTCATTCTCTAAATCTCTACATCTCTAAAAAATTCGAGTTCAAGAAGGATTCAAGTTTGTGGGAAGTTTAATTGCAAGTTCACCTCTTCGATTCGTATTGGGTAAATCTTTTTCTCTAATCTTATTTTTATTACGAATTTGTGTTCTTGTAATTGGGGGTTTTGTAGTATTCTTGTTATTTGGGAAGTGGCCAGTCTATAGAGCTCGTACGCATTATCCTCCACCAGATTCATCCGAGGAGGGTGATGACTCAGCTGGTTAGGTATGTTTTCTACTTTCCTTCGTATTTACTTCCATTCAATGCGGACATTGAATATTTTAAGTTTGGGGGTGATGGTTTGAGGGATTAGTAGTTGTTGTATTATTTGTTCATGTAGGATTTCATGCTTTGCATATTAGTAGTAGTAAATTATGCATTTATGTTCGTGTTATCTACGTTTGTTTCATATAGGACATTTTTTTTATATTCATATATCACGTGAGTTCATAATAGTTTGCATTTGCACCCATGCTTGATAGGAATTTTGTGTTGTTGACGCTTTTGATTGAGAAATGATATGCTTTGTTCTTGTACACACACATACACTAGTAAGTTGAAGCCAGTAGACTTATTGAATATTGTGAGTAATTAGAAGGACAAGAATATGTGCAAGTTGATTTAGTTTGCATTCTTTGAATACAAGTAGGTGCATTAGAGAGATTTTTGCTTGGGATTGAGTATGTTTTTCCCGCCAAGTGAGCTTTTGAGCCATATTGCATTTGTTGCAATTTTATTCGTTTGCTTGAGTGTCCACGAATTGTTTGCATTGCTAGCAGTTGTTTGAGGTCTTTCTTGAAACGCATGACGTTATTTGACGATTAAAATGATAAAGGCATTTAGGAATAACCACATATTTTCCCATATTACCACACCATGTTTACATGATCAATTAGTTAACCCGTTGAGCTTAATCCTATTTTTTCGGTGACATACCACATTACTTGCCTAGACCTTTTTCTTGTTTTGGCCTTACATTAATTTGAACCCACATCGTCAAAGGCTAGTATGGTGCTTAAGGGAGTAATAAGGTGTGCAAGGAGAGGTTTATTGTTGGTCATAATTTTGGGGGAAATATTGAAATTTGGGTTTGGTTGTTGCTTGATAGTCGGCATGTGTAATAAAATCGTGGGATCATTGTATTGTCTATATTATTGTTGCTTTAGCTCTCGAAAAAGAAAAAAAAAAGAAAAAAAAAATATTATGAGAGCATGTTTGTGTTTGTTGTGATCCTACTTTAGTCGACTAGTCGAGCGTTTTTGTTGGAAGAAAAATTATGTGGGGGGAAAAATAGGGTGTTGTGTATGATTCATCATGGTACTTACTAGCTTTTGGCACTTCACCTATTTTGGCTTATCTGACATACCATGTCCCTAGCCCCGTTACAACCCAAATAAAGACCTTTTGATTATCGTCATTTATGTATGTTGTGTTAAGAGTTAGATTGATACCAAATGTCAAGCATGCTTATGATTTTGTTGGAATTGAATGATACACTTACCCTTGTTCTTGAGTGAATATTCTTTTATGAGTGGATTGTGAGTGTTTGCTTGTTTTTGCGTATGAGATCCCGAGTTTTGTCTCAAAGATGTACTCTTGTAGGCTTAGCATGTTTACTAACTTATTCTTACACTTGACATGGACTTGTGAGAACTTATGCATGTTCATTGAATAGACTATGTGAATACTTGCACTTTCGACACCAAGACATTGCGTATTTACTTTGATTCTTAAGTTGATATGGAATGAGAGGATTTGAAGGTATAGTAGGATATTAGTACTAGACTAATTGCATTTTCATACTAGTTGCATACATGCATTGCATTGCATTGGATTTTGTGGGTACATTCGCTATAGGCTAATGTGCATATTCAACAATGTATGATCTTAATTCACTGTTAAGACAATAAATAAATTAAGGTTTTAATTAACTAAATTAACTAAGATGCGAATTAAGGAATTAAGAATTAACTAGCTAATGAGATCTAAAACTGATTTACTTATATGAGAATAAACATGGAATCCTAACTTCATTATCTACTTCACTTAGAGTCGCAGCCTTTAATCAATACATGTGATGGTTTTGATATCTGATCGGATAACACGAAACAAGTAAAAGCTACCTCTCGGTATACTAATACCAAATTACGCATGCATCCACAAAAGAGATAGAAGATGGGTAGACACCAAATATGTTTAGACCCTATATCTCTATAGAATTTGAAAATATAAAGGTTTAAGCACAAGTTATCCACCTAGATCACATAGGGTAGCATAATATCTCTATTTACGCCACAAATCATGATGTTAAAACATCAACCTATCCTATGCTAGCATGGCAAGTTCTAAATCTCAAGATCCACTCTCGTTTAGCAAGAGATTAAGAAATTAGATGTTCGCGATGCATCTAAATACATGAAACACAACCATACGAGGATATCAAGAATTCACCACACATAAATCTTTAAAGCATACAAACTACTAAGCTACATAGATAACTCAGTTAGAATCCCATGACAACGATTAGTTCATAATTAAACCTCTCGTCATCATGGGATCAAGTGAAACCACGATAATAAACAAGATATTATGAATAAAAGAAGTAATATTAATAAAACAAATAGTTGAGAAAATAAATCTGGAATCCAGAATAAAACAAAAGATGAAGTACATCTAGGTCCGTTGTTTGTCACGAGCGTTGAATCCTTCTCTCCTTTTCTCCCTTGCAGATCTAAGCTATGACACAATGATAATAACTCCATTAATTACAATGCTAAGATGTGTTTAAATAGGCTCTACATCTCTTGCCTAGCAAGAAATTACCTTCTATTACAATTAGAAATCGATTAAGGTACTAAAATCTGCCCAAAATCCAATTAGAATTAGAAAAAGGGCAAAACAGTAATCTTTCAGCCTTGCTTCACAAAGAACACGTGCGCGTATTTTAACTACACGCTCCCTGCACCTGCTATCTATCCCAGGTTGTAGAAAATCTCCCAAGCTTCGCGTGAGCTGTAAGATCGCTGAAAACGGACTTCTAGAACTCCAGATATGGCCAAAACAGTGTAGACTGCGCAACCTTCCCGGAAAATCCGAATTTTAATCAATTAATCCTCCAAACACGATAAAAGCATCACCCATAATCGACATTCTTGCAACTCTAAACAACTAAGCAAAACACATCAAAATTACAACAAACTTGAGTCCAAGACAATCAATTTGAGCCGATATGGAACGCTCCAAGTGGATATAAAATCCACTTATCAGTATCAATTACTTGGAAATATTTCGAGGAATGTTATTCGAGTATTATCTCAGTCGAGAGGTATTAAATGAATGTTAGTTTCGAATATTCATTTAGAGTTGATTATTTAATGAATATTATTTTGATATTCATTAGAATGTTATTTATTAAATGAATATTACTTTCGAATATTCATTTAAGGTTTTATGTACTTGATGAATATTATTTTAAAATATTCATTAGAAGTTCTATTTACTTAAGGAATTTAAAGTTTTGATTACTAAATGAATATTATTTGGATATTCATTTAAAAGACTATTTATTAAATGAATATTATTTTCAAATATTCATTTAAGGATTGACCTATTTATTGAATATTATTTTAAACATTTATTGGAGTTTAATTATTTAATGAATATTATTTCGAATATTCATTTAAGGAGGGATTTATTTAGTAAATAATTTCATACATTCATTCGAGGATTACTTACGAGCTATATTATAATTTAATAATATTCTGTAATTATAATTGAGTTAATAAATAGTCTTGGAATATTTATTTAAATCTTTTAAATTCTTTTTAAAATGATTTATATTATTCGGAGATTACCTTTCACCTCCAGATATTATGTAAAATATTTCGGAGTCTTGTTACGACTATTTTATGAAGGAAAGGTTCCCAACTCTTTTATTTTTCATTTAAATCTAGCTTAAAAGGATTTAAATGCTCGCTCAAACTTCCATATTATAGGGGGACCTACTCGAGCAAGGTTATTTATCTTGTTGACTTCCCGGTCATAGTTTATCCTTTTCACTCGCAACTTGGTTGCTATGGACTCATTAAGTCTGTGTGTACCTTCAAATCATTCGAGGGGTAAGATTGTTGGAACAAGTTGATATCCATTAACAAGCAAAAGCTTGGGAAATGTTGGTGAATTTTCCTTTCCAACTAGAAACGACTACTTTGTGCAGTCTTATCAACAAGTATTTCACTTGGGGAAGGGAGGACAAACTCTACATTTTAATGCTGTGGATTTATTCGAACTAGGAATCGTGTGTAAGAGGCCGAGTCGCGCGGTCCATCAGAAGGCCTAACCATTGGCCAGGGAGTTACTATTAAAGGCAATCGACAAGTAGAGCCATCAGTTCTTCCTTCTGCCGGTAGTAAACTATGTTGGGCTGTACCATCCCCGACTGATCATCAAGGAGTGGGATAGCTGGCGCGTGATGACTCTAGTATTGGTTCATCTCCCAAATTGGGAATTCCCTGCAACACGTATCGAAGAGACTTCTTTCAGGTTGACGGTGTCTTCCGCAACACATATCGAAGAGACTTCTTTCAGGTTGTAGGACTTCGATAAATGTTAATAACTGGAATTGCAATATTTTCCTTGAAAGTTCCTCTTTATATGATAAATGATAATATCTTGCTTATTTTCGACATAGCAGATATTCCCACATATATTTACATTTTGAGTTACCTTGTAATTTCATCGTTCATATTATACTGGCATCATTTCCGTAAATGCATGGCATACGGTTTGAAAGATACCTTTGAACTGTTATATATTATCATTCAGTTAAATATTATTGTTGGTGGGCTATTGCTCACCCTTGCTTTATTATTATATCACAACAACAGCTAGACAAGATGACTCGCACAAGGCGCACTCGACGCGGGCGAGGACAATGAGACTACTAGAGCTGAAGAAGAAGCTATTGGTAGGATAGATTCATTCTTTCAGTACCAAGTATATGGTCTAGTATGACTTATGCAAATGGATGGCAAAGAGTATTTGTTCATATTGTAACTCTTTTGGGTTGTAAGAACTCATAATGTGTTTAATAAAATTTGGTTGTTACTCTGATTTCATCTCTGGGACTATAACGGGTGTGTTTTATATTGTTGTGTTGGGTCAAAGATGTAATTTATTACATGTTGAAGTAAGTTCAAGTATTGTGGACAGAATTGGAGACCGTAACGACCGGATCCCGGACCCCGGATCTGGGGGTGTTACAGAAGTGGTATCAGAGCGTACGTTATAAACCCAAGAGATGAGGCGACGTTAAAACAATAAATTCACTAAGATAATAAGAACTCTTGCCAAGTTCATATTCGGACTACTTAATGTAGTGATGACATATAAAACCCTTTTCGGAACTCTTAAGTATCATGATAGTAACTTAGGTCGATATCGTATCGACGAGTAAGGCGACAGACCTTAAGGCATATGAGCAGCAGCACGATGATGCTTTATATGCTGAGATCAGCGGGTAAATTCGATGGAGTACCCTACTGGAGACCCGGAAGAGGTTCCAGCAGATAAGGAAAATCCTGTTAGGATAAGGAGCTTACCCTTGAGGAATGAGGGCTGTAGCTAGAAAGACTGAGATGATTAAGGTATAGTGCTCAGAAAAGTGAGCATAAAGAACTAAGCTATTAGCAAGAGAACTGAAGATTCATGTTGGATTCGTGGCCGGACTACTGGAGGTAGTACCAGCAAGTAAGACGGATTGGAAGAATTACTTGAGATCTTATACAGGAATAGATGAGAATCATTAGAGACTTTCATTTTAACGAAAAGAGTACTAGAGGGATGTATGATTATCAAAGGCATCGATATAAGACGAGGAGTAGAGTCCCTAGGAATAGTTGAGAAGAGGCAGTAAGTGCCATATCATTTGATAAATGAATAAGTATGAATATTGTCAGTAATAATTCGCCATGAGAAGGCAGATGTCATAGGTTGTAATTTATGGAACCAACTTGAGGTTAATGAGGTGATTTTATTAACGGAAATGTTCATTTTATGAATGAATCAGTTAGAAAGTAAAGACATTGGGAAGTGACAGCATGATTGGATAAAGTTATATAAGGAAGTAGTAAGCAAGACAATGATCTAGAACCTACCGGAAGATAAGACCAGTGAGTCAAGATGAACTCGTAATGAGACTATTGTCAAAGACTGATTATTTCAACTCAGTGAAATGATGAACCAGAGATGTTAGATGCATGTGATTCAGAGGAATATTAAATTCTTTCTTTGAATGGTTTATAGTAGTTACCTTAAATTTACTCTGACACGGAATTATAATGGATCAAGTAATACGATCAGCAGTTAAAGAGAAAAATGTGAGAAAATCTTCCTGGAGCTAAAAGATGAAATTGGTAATGACCAAGAGTTGGCATTGCTTCATGGAAAAGGAGACTTTGTGCTTCCAACGACGCTTTGCATAAAGGATTTGGATGTGTGCTTGCGCAGCATGATAAAGTACTTGCGGATGCATTCAGACAGTACGGTTCGCCAGGTTCGGATGGCCTTAGTAGTGCCAATTTTGTGGAACGACCAACTCCGACGGTAATGTTCCTTCTGAGACTAGTGGTTAGGTAGACTGACATTTGGTAATATTGAATATCAGGACGTATAAGTATCAGGACGTTGTGACAGGTTTCAGTTTGAAACTGTTGAGTCCCTTCTAAGGGATGTATATAATTGGTTCCTCTCCAGAGGTTAAACTTCCAATCTGATGACGATTATTTCATTAATTATGACTCTTATGGTTCTACCTGCTTGGAGGTTCATAGAACTATTCTTCAGTTTTCGAAACTGGTCTCCTTAATGTTACCAGTAGGTGGATAGATTGACCAAAATTTCCCTGATTCTGGAAAGAAATCCGGAGAATTTTGGCAAACCTTGTCCTTATGATTATCAGAGAACATCATTGAAAAGAATGGAAACTGGAGTGAACCCTGTGGATTGGGTAAGGTTACTGTCATATTGGTTAATAGACGGACCCTGAGTATTACAATCGATGGTAGAGATAAAATGATGAAGTGAGATTGGACGGAAACAAGAAATGTAAGTAAGAAACCAGCCGGACTAAGAAACTCCAGGATTGACTTAAGTGAAAAGGCTGTTATGCCAGGAATGGTAAGCTTGCATGGCACGCGGGATTGATAAGAATAGTTGGAAAGATAAAAGTAGAGGAAAGGTGGCCGGAGACGGGCCGAGTAGTCGATTAAGACTTATAGGAAGTAAAGTTTTGGAAAGGTAGAAAGGTATCAAAGAAGAAGACATTATGCCGACAATTGCTAGAAAAGTAATGCTAATTAGTCAACCCCTAAAATCATATTTTTTTATTTTAGTGTGGCCAGTTGAGGCAAAGTCACAACGGACTATAAAGTGACTAGACCAGTAATGAAAAGACAAAGCAGGGTTGCTTCTAAGTAAGCACCGACTGCAAGGGCTTCTGATATAAAGGAAACATTAATGAGATCGTAGGAATCTTTTACTAAACCCTTTGCAACCCATGTTTTGATTGGGAATGTAGATTTTTTTTTTGAAATGGGGTCACCCGTACTAAAGTGATTCATGTGTATACGATTGTCCAAGATTACGAGTAAAAACGGAAGTATAATGACTTGAGATGTATGATGTTAGGGTATCATGAATACCATGAATATATTATGACGGAGGAAAGTAAACAATGAAGGTTCATGAAGAGAGTATAGAAATGGTCAGAGATTGATCAGTATGCTGTAGAAATTTTGCCTAAGGCAAGTACCTTTGCGAAGAACGATAAGTACTAAGAGATTCACGTTGAACTCAACCAATATCTTCCAAAACATCCTTGCTACGATTACCAAGTTCGGTAAGAAAATAGACAGACATACGTTGTCTTTTGGAAGGTCAAATAGGCTAACAACTATCCGAAAGAAGAGGTTAGCATTAAGCTACCAATCGATTATCAAATGAGAATGATTGAAAAGAGACCCTTATTAAGGATACATGATTTGATTGCCAAGTATAGAATGATTGAAAAGAGACCCTTAATTCCTTGGCAGTTGAATTAAGGATAGGATATCCATAAATTAAGACAAACCCTGGGGAATGCACAAGGGATGGCATTAACCCTAATAACGACATTATCAATTCAGATGATATGAGTTGGACTTGCTAAGGCAACAATGACCGGTAATGATTATTAAAAAGAGTTCTGGAAAGAACATAGATAGAATTATTAGAGTATTGATCAATGACGTTTTGATATACCCTGTACCCAGAAAATACAGGAGGAATGATGAGGATGACCTAAGAAACCTTACAAGGAAAAAGGTAATATTCCGAACTTCAAAATGGAAGTTTGGTAAGAAATGTATGACATAGTAACAATAATGCAAGATGACGCATGTATGAAACCCTGAGGAATTATGGATTGAACCTATAAAGGTTGAGATTATCCTAAGATAAGGAAAGAACTAAGAAAAGAACTATCTTAAGTAGGATTGGGAATAAACGTGATAAAGTTCCCACCGGTAGGTGGAAGCAATGCCTTATGGAAAAAGTCTGATAGATATATTTTTCTCCTTCAATAGAGCTTAAGGGAGAACGTTTTCACTCAACAGTGATGGGAATGAGGTAGAAAAGTTTGAGTTGGAATGTATCCAGAGAACATGGATTACAAGATATTATTATTATCAGAAAAGGCCAATGAGGTCGCCGACAGTCTAAGTATAAAAGAATAATTACAAATGTTCATACCGAAGAAACAAAATGATATTTGGAAGGACCTTGAAGGTCATATCAGAGTGGAGGAATTTACATTCCTTCTGATGATTGTGCAAGAATCGACAGTAATAGTAGTTTAAGTAAAGATTCGATTCCTGATGGGTCTTAAGAATATTACATACCTTAGAAGGTCCCGTTTTGAGGCAAACCAGGACCATGATAAAAAATTGATGAAGTAAACCGTTAAGTTTCCAGTCTTTTATGGAAGCTGCATGAGTGATAGTTTCATCAACCTGACATAGCTGCGATGCTTGAAACTCTTCTGCAATTTTTACTACTTCATGTAATATCTACATCAAGTTCAGGAAGTGTTCCTTATGGATAAGGAATAGTGATTACTTTGTCTCCCTAAAGGATTGAAACCCGTATGGTTAGCTATTAACGCACTACGTAAACAACAAGCGATGGTGATTCTTCTAAGAAAGTAGATGACAACGTAAAGATAAAGAAAGTGCTGCTATTGATAAGCTAAATGGCATGTTGATGAATGACAAGAAAGTTGTGTTAGTTTACTTCTGCGCAAACAAGATAGAGAATATGAGGTTGATGATTCATGATGCTAAACGTATTCCCGTAGAAAGAATTAATGAGACTTAGAGAGAAGGGCAGTTGAGCCCGAGACTTATTAGGCTACCTGAGAGTTTAAAAGTGTTCGGAAGGTGGCATTCGAGCCAGTTTTACCCCCAAAACTTACAGCATGATCGTAACGTGTTTCATGTGGCAAGGCTACGCCAGTATAATGCAGATGCTCGATAGATGATAAGAGTACGAGCAGGTAGATATACGACCTGGTCTGACTTACGAAGGACAACCTGTGGAAAACCACGGGTAGAAAAGAACAAGTGATGAGAAACAAGGTTGGCAGAAGTAGATTATATCGGATCTAAGTTAAAGGGATCGGCCAGATTCATTTCGGAGAGTTTAAATTGGAATAATGTGATGATTATAGAGGAAATGTGACGGGATACCAATACGGAAGTACAAAGTGCAAAAGATGTCTTAATAAAGAGATGAAGGTGGAAGTAAATAACAGAAGTAAATAATAATCAGAAAATAAGAAGGATGTGATTGATAAAGAAAAGACTGGGAAAACAACTATGGAATGTGAAGCAAGGAATGTTATGAATGGATTAATAGATGGGTTTTCTGATGAATTCTTGGGATGACAACCTGATAGTGTTAATATTATAGATATGAAAAAGCTAGTAGCGTGACATGGATTGTCAGTAACAATGATGTCAAGCGAGAAACCTAAGATTTAACCTGAGAGGTTGAAAGATTTTCCAAAAGTGTTGCTAAGGTTGAACCAGAGTATAGGTCCATCGAATAATGGACAAAGCAGCAAGATAGGTTGACACGTGAAATTGCGATCAAATGGTATTGGATATAATCATGATTATCTTCTTCTTTGATGAACCTCTGTAGTTCAGAGGTAAATTCTGAGTATGATATTTTACAATCATGAAATCTTTCTATAATCCTTTAGAATTCTTTTCTTTTCTTCTCTCTTATTCATCTTCTTTATGAATTGAGAAGAACAACCCTTTAAGAAGGGGAGGTACTGCTACGTGACTATCCGTCTATGTGATAGAAGTCTAAGTGGAATACCATAACTTGTTTAATTGCTTGTCAAGTACTAAAGGCTGGCCCCCTTCTGTACTAACTATGCAATATAACAAATGTTCATTGATCATAGTGATCTCTCAAAATATCTTTCCACTTCTCTATATTGATCGAGATTGCGAAGATTAAAACGATTAGGAAATGCACAGTACGAGCGAGGTTACCTCCGAATTCGCAGTATGATAGAGATACCAATGTTACTGCATGTATCAATAAGGATAAGATTGAGTAAGAGCATAACCCGGATAGTGTGTGGTACGAAAAGTAGCAACGTTGATGGAAAAAGGATAAAGTATGGATTGTAGCACTAGAAGATTTGCTGAAAAAGGGTAGAACGACTAAGAATTGACCGGGAAGTTAAAAAGTGAACGACAGGCAAACGACTCTTTGCTTCCTAACTGATTCCGGGACGGAATCCTTTTAAGGAGGGGAGACTGTAAGAACCCTAAAATTTGGATATAATTAAAACTTTTTATTATGTACTGAGGTATTGGTGAATAGTGATTAGGACTACGATGTAACGATTGAGATAATGAATGAAAGGAATAGATTTGGATTCAAATGTTTATATGCCATGAAGAATACTATTGGTTGACACTTTAGATAAGAATTATCTATCTCCTAGGGAATTGAGATTTGATAATTCTAAAGGAGAAGATTGTTCATATGTCATCCAAATCGATATCTGTTATTGGTCCAGTGGGTCCGTAAAAAGGTTAAGGAACGATCGAAAGAGATCAGGGACAATTGTACAACCCTAAGAGGATGAGTAAAGAAAAATGGATGAATAGTGATTTTGGGTGGACATAGGAATATTATTAGACGACGCGATATATAAGTATCCGGAACGAAATTCTGAGTTCGTATTAGTGATCCAGGGGGAACAAGAGTGTATGTAAAAGCTGTCGGATTCTGAAAAATAGCAATTTTATTTTTCCCGAGATTTCCCTGGACACTGAAAGACTTAAAGAATTATTGAAGGGATTTAAGGAATATAGGTTAAAGAATTATTAAAGAGAATTGAAAATGATGGTGTAAATATTAAGACGGTTTCCGGTAAAACCCTAACTAGAAATTTTCGAGATATTTCTTTGAACGATCAATGAATTGAGCAATAACCGGACAAAGAAACAAGCAAGGAATCATGATACATGCATGTGCAAAGGATAAGATCAAGTAACTAAGTATTTACATGAGCAACTAGTATACTTAGCAAGTTAAACCAAGTACTTAGCAAGATTACACCATCCTACCACTAAATATCAACACATGTCTCTTGGATTGCATCATGCATGACCACACCACCTTTAATAAAGCTACTTTAGCTAGATATTATCAAGATGAGGTGTATTATGCAAGAGAACCAAGCAATCAAAGATCAAAAAACTCCATTCTCTCCATTTTGTTCAAACTGCCCAGCAGAACACCCTCAAAGAAGAAAATTCATATCTCCATTTCTATCCATGATAAAATCACCAAATTTTGACCACAGCCTCTCCACTCCATGGCCAATATTTGATCAAAATTTCATGGCAATATAATGTGTATAGCCTAGTCAAATCTCCTCCCCAAGTTGAAGAAACCAAACTGCCCTGTTCTTGACAGTTTCTGTTCAGCGGAAAAGGGGGGCTCAAAACCCTATCTAGGAAGCTTCAAATTTGATGAAATAGGACTCAAAACAAAGCTTATGAAGAGGCCAAGATGTGGTAAAAATTTGAGAGTCAAACTCTTATTTTTCGATTTTCTATGATTTTTACAAGTTTAGGGTGAATAGTAACTTTCAAGAAACTAACTTTGTTTTTCTTGATTTCTTGGATGATCTAAGCTTGGTTAAGGTTGTACAAGGATTATTCAAGGCTTAGTAAGTTCATACACACCCCAAGGAAGGTATAACACTCTTGAAACCCTAGGCCTTACTTTGAGTTTAATGATGTTCTTGATGAGTTTTTAGATTAGTATGATTATGGTGATGATTAAAGCATGCTTATGTAGTGATTTGTTGATATAGGAGGATATATAGTTTAGATAAATGGAAAGGCATTGATTGGCCTTATTTCATGGTCAAATAACATGTATATGTTGTTTGGAGTGGAAACTATGATTATTGGAAAGTTTGGAATTTGGAAATATTCGATTTATAGCCGTCGTAATGCCGAATTTTTGTTAACACATAGAAACCAAGCATGGCAGTTAATGTAGGTTCCTGACCTTGATAATATTATTACTGGTCCTTGTATATCTCGAGCCATAGATCGTTTTGGTGTGAAAATCGAGACATCCCGACTTACGTTTTAGGAGTTATGGTCAAATTACTAAAATTTGTTCGGAACCGTAAGTAAAAGTTCGTAACTTCAATTGAACCCTCGTAAATCATGTTACTCAGTGGCGAATCTTGGTAAATAAATACTAGGGGTCATAAGGAAGGTATGAAAGAAAACCAAATGTCAAACGGATCGTTTTACGATTTTATAAAAATGTTCGAATCAAGGTTAAACGCGAACGAACCCCTTAAAAGTATAACTTTGGTTATAACTTAGAAAACGAACGATAAAACTCGATGTATAATCTCGGTTCATAATCGATCGACTTTAGAACTTATACGACTTAAGTATATACCGAGTGTGGGTATGATGACATGTCTTAATAATGAACGAATGTCGGATCATATCGGTGATAAAAAGAGTTACACTAAAAGGTGTATAACGAGATAATTCGAAAATGTGTTTCGACTTAAGTGAAGTTTATACTTAGACTTTTAAAAGGTGTTAAGTGGTTAATCTCGAATGTTCTGATTCTTTATAGATCATCGAGCAGACCCATGACACGCTATCTGTTAGCACAAAATCACGCAAGCGTACGTGGTCACAAGTAATATATAAGGTTAAGTCCAAATTCGTTCCCACAGGGATCAGGTTATAGTTCTTTTCAGTAAATGCACCTATTCAACAATGTATAATCTTAATTCACTGCTAAGAAAATTAATTAATTGAGATTTTAATTAACTAAATTTAACTAATATGTAATTTAAGAATTAACTAGCTAATGAGATCTAAAATCAAATTACTTATATGGGAATAAACATGGAATTCTAACTTCATTATCTACTTCACTTAGAGTCGCAGCCTTTAATCAAAACATGTGATGCTTTTGATATCTGATCGGATAGCACGAAACAAGTACACGCTACCTCTCAGTATACGTATACCAAACTACCCATACATCCACAAAAGAGATAGAAGATGAATAGACACCAATTATGCTTAGACCCTATATGTCTATAGAATTTGAAAACATAACGGTTGAAGAACAAGTTATCCATAAAGATCACATAGGGCAATATAAGTATTCTCATCTCATACTACGAATCATGTTGATAAACAATCATGAACCTATGCTATCATGGTAAGTTCTAAATCTCAAGATCCACTTTCACTTCACAAGAGATTAACAAATTAGATGTTCGCGATGCATCTAAATACATGAAACACAACCATACGAGGATATCAAGAATTCACCACACATAAATCTTTAAGGCATACAAACTACTAAGCTACATAGATAACTCCGTTAGAATCCCATGACAACGATTAGCTCATAATTGAACCGTTCATCGTCATGGGATTTGATGAAAACATAATATAAAACAAGATATGAATAAAAGAAGTAATTTTATTAATAAACAAAGAGTTAAGAAAACAAATCTAGAATCCAGAATAACGCAAAAGATGAAGTAGATCTAGATTCGTTGCTTGTCACGAGCGTTGAATCCTTCTCTCCTTTTCCCCCTTGCAGATCTAAGCTATGTTACAATAATAATAACTAATAATATGTCTCTCTCTATTACAATGGTATGATGTGTTTAAATAGGCTCTAAAAGTCTTCCCCAGCAAGAAAATACAAAAACAGAATTATAATAGAATTTCTGCAAGATACGTTTCCTAAATTGATTATGTTTTTAAGGAAAATTCGTGGCTGACTTTTCTTCAGATTTTCTGGAACGTTCCAAACGTAATTGGACCTCTGGACCAACTTAGAATGATAGAAAATCTCGTTATCTTCGCGTGGACTGCTTACGGGCCTCAAACGGACTTCTAGAACTCAAGATATGGCCAAAACAGTGTAAACTGTGCAACCCTTCTCGAAAATCCGAATTTTAATCAATTAATTCCCCAAAAATTATAGAAGCATCCACCTTAGTCAACATTCTCGTAAATCTGCACAACTAAGCAAAACACATCAAAACCACCACAAACTTGAGTCCAAAACAATCAATTTAAGCCGATATGGAACGCTCCAAGTGGATATAAAATCCACTTATCACACCCCCAAACTTAAACCGATGCTTGTCCTCAAGCATAAACAATTACAACTAACTAACTAACTAGTACCACTTCCGTAGGTGATCACGGTTGCATTTGGCATATGCAACAAGCCCTTTAAACCCCTAGGCAGCCCCAGTGGACGAGTAAGGTCTCGTGAGGGCCTATAGCGAATGTACCCACAAAATCCATCTAACTAAACAATGCAATAACATTGCAATGCATGAATGCAACTAGAATGAAAAATGCAACGATCCCCTTCAAACTAGCCAAAACCAACTAACAAGCAAATATCTGAAAGAATGCAACTAAATCCAAATAGAGCTCGACCAAGTTCCCGTATACTAACAATACATGAACAGAAACGTGCGTGTGTGCAATGCTCATCAGAAATACTCCCAAAACTAGGTCAAAAATCATACATGCTCTTCGTCAAGACAATCAAAGGTTTATAAATAGAATAGACTGTAGACACTTCATAACCTAGGAACACCTCCATCCTTATCCAAGGTAGACAGAAATTCATGCTTTATTACTAACTACTACGGCACATATATACAAGCATGCTTATTTAACCGTGCAATGGATGAGACCCCGAAAGGCTTATACAATAATACCCATGTAGCGAGCGTTGGGTTAGTGGATCCCAGACTATAAAAGCCTTAGGTCACTAGGCACAAAGTCCCCGCGAACTTAATTGCTCGAGTATTAAAGAGCCCACCCTAGTTAATTTTGCATATAAACAATTGACACTTTTGATTTTTTTTCTTCTCTTTTTTTGCTTTTTTTTTCTTTTTTTTTTTCTTTTCTATGCAATCTGGAATGAGAATTCTCAATTCCAACCCTAGACTACTCATATAAATATGAGCCGGCTACTAGCCATTTGACACCTAGCCAACAACTAGCATGAAATCCCTGTTTTCCCCCAAACTTAGACTTTAGTGTTCTAGGCCATCAAGGGAATAACGAAAATTCTAAATATAATCAAGTGATTAAATCCCAAAACATCCAAACAAGCATGACCCTAACCTAGCCCAAAAGCACCCAATGAGACTATGTAATTAGTTTTGTTCCCGTAACATGCAAGTCAATTTCATAGAAACTATAAATCAACCCTCTATTCATCATTACCACACTCAATTAGACACCTACCTACCAATCAGAATTAGCTCGTCTTAAGGGATCATGAAATATGCATGCTATGCAAATGCAACTAATATGAACTCACATGATATACGAAAAATAAAAACAAAATGTCCTATATGAAACAAACATAATTAATACGAACATACATGCATGAATTACTACTAATAATATACAAAGCATGATAACTATATGAACACATAATACAACAACAACTACTAATCCCTCAAACCACCCCCAAACTTAAAATATTCAATGTCCGCATTGAATGGAAGTAAATACGAGGGAAAGTAGAAAACATACCTAACCAGCTGAATCATAACCCCCCTCGGATGAATCTGGTGGAGGATAATGCGTACGAGCTCCATAGACTAGCCACCTCCCAAATAACAAGAATCCTACAAAACCCCCAATTACAAGAACACAAATTCGTAATAAAAATAATATTAGAGAAGATTTAAACCAATTACGAATCAAAGAGGTGAACTTGTAATTAATTCCTCTTTAGAATTGAATTTAAATAAATAGAAGAGGAATTGGGTTTGTATGTATGGGCGTGTATAAAT
Organism: Saposhnikovia divaricata; assembly: GCA_036435485.1. Taxonomy (NCBI): domain Eukaryota; kingdom Viridiplantae; phylum Streptophyta; class Magnoliopsida; order Apiales; family Apiaceae; genus Saposhnikovia; species Saposhnikovia divaricata. Next base: position 69,591,949 of record CM071598.1, read on the forward strand.
AATGGAGGGATTGGGTGAATAAAATTAATGTGAAAAGGAAAAATTTTGGGTGGGTATGAAATTTGATGTAGGATAGAAATAGGATTTGATGAATTAAAGAAAAAGAATTAGAATAGGTTTAGAATTTTGGAGGAGAGATGGGGGGTTTTGGAATTGAAATAGAATTAGGATAAAATTTGGGGTTGATAGAATAAAATTGGAAAAGGAATTTTTGGGGTTTGAATTTTTTTTTTATATACAAAGGAAAGAAAAGAAAAAAAAACAAAATAAAAAAAATCAGCTAAAAAAACAGCAGCCTGCTTAAAGCAGGCGCAGCCTGCCTACAGTACAGTCACGCAGGCGCAGCCTGGGCGACATCCAGTAACGCAGGCGCAACCTGCGTAACGCAGGCGCAGCCTGCGTGACACGCCCGAAATATTTTTTTTTTATTTATTTTTTTTTCACACAACACTCATTTTTTTCACACACTTTTTTTTTTCAACACTCATTTTTTTTCTTCTCTCTACACTACACTCTTTTTTTTTTGTCTACACTAATGCGTGGGTTGCCTCCCACGAAGCGCTTCTTTAACGTCAATAGCTTGACGTCAATTCCTCAACTCATGGCGGTTTCAAAAGAATAACTGAACCGTTCTCAACAGAAAGACCATTCATACGAACGTTGACCTCTTGTTTACTAGCTTTCCACAAATCTCTTCCCTCGGACTTCAACCTGATTTTACTATCCAACAGCTTAATCTTCTTCTTTTTCTTCTTCACACCTCTAAAGTGCTTCTCCGACTCGAACGTCAAGCTTTCTTCTTCCTTATCATCAGCTTTCCACCTTCGCAACACGTTATCATGCCCCTCTTCAAAAATCACTAGCTCATTATTCAAAAGGACATACCTCAAATGTGGTGGAAGTTTCCCAAGCTTTACATTCGAAAGATCTCGAATTGAAGAATTGTCAAAGGAATCACTGATGTGATGCTTTAGTACGTGTGTGTCCGACTTTTCGCTCAACAACTGATCTAACTTCTTTCTCTGACCCGTATCAACTATTTCCACACTGCAACACTCTTCATCCTCTGTCGGAAATTTCATAGCCTTGAAAACATTAAAGGTGACATTCTGATCTTGCACCCTCATTGTAAGCTCTCCTTTTTGCACATCAATCAAAGTATGGCCTGTAGCTAGAAAAGGCCTTCCCAAGATTATGGGAATCTTCTTGTCTTCTTCAAAATCCAAGATAACAAAATCAGCTGGGAAGATAAGCTTATCAACTTTCACCAAAACGTCCTCCACTATGCCCCTTGGATATGTGATAGATCGATCAGCCAACTACAAAGTGATATTGGTTGGCTTTGGCTCCGGCAGACCAAGTTGCTTGAACACAGATAAAGGCATGAGATTGATGCTAGCTCCCAAGTCACACAAGCACTTGCTAAAAGAAAGGTTGCCAATAGTGCAAGGGATGGTGAAACTTCCCGGATCTTTAATTTTGGGTGGCAACTTCTGCTGCAGAACTGCACTACACTCCTCCGTTAATGCCACTGTTTCAAATTCTTCCAACCTTCTCTTTCGTGACAAAATATCCTTCATGAACTTTGCATACCTCGGCATCTGCTCCAATGCTTCAACAAAAGGAATGTTAATGGACAATTTCTTGAAGACATCCATAAACTTCTGAAACTGAATTTCTTGACTTTTCTGCACGCGTCGAGGAAACGGAGGAGGAGGATAGATTTGATTATTCTTTGAAGATTGCTCCGGAGTAGACTTTTCAACAGGTTTCTTGCTCTTCTCACCATCAAGATGATCAACCACTAAATCAGATTTCTCAATTTCTGGCACTGCAGATTTTTCCACCTGCTGATTCTGAACATCTTCATCTTCTTCAGCTGCTGATTGAGGGCCTGCTGTAACCTTTCCCGATCTCAAAGTCACTGCATTAACCTGTTCTTTGTTCCCCCTTCTGCCTGGATTTGTTTCCGTATCACTAGGAAGAGTCCCCTGTTGCATGTTCAACAAAGCACTTGTAATCTGTCCCATCTGGTTTTCCAAGATCTTTTGAGAAGCTTGAAGGTTCTTCAACATCATCCTCATATCATCCATTTCTGATTTTTCATTAGATGATTGCCCCGCATGAGCCTGGGGTTGTTGCTGCTGAAATCCAGGAGGTTGATATGGTGCCCTTGGAGCATACTGCTGTTGATAGCCTTGATTGAATGGCCTAGCTTCCTGACTTTGAAACTGCTGATAAGACTGCTGAGGTTGTTGAGCACTTTGGTTGTTGCTCCAGTTGAAGTTAGGATGATTCCTGTTGTTCGGATGATAAGTGGCTGGAACTGGTGCAGCAGGTCTCTGGAAATTACTAACGAACTGTGCTGATTCAGAAGAGATAGCACACTGACTTGTCTCATGTGCGCCCGCACATAGATCACAAATACTAGCCACCTGCTGAATCCCATAATTAGCAAGAGAATCCACCTTCATCGTAAGAGCCTTCAACTGAGCTGCAATAGCTGAAGCTGTGTCAACTTCAAGAACACCTGCTACCTTACCTTGAGAAAGCCTCTGTGTTGGATTCTGATATTCGTTAGAAGCCATCATCTCAATAAGATCATAAGCTTTCTCATAGCTCTTCGCCCACAGAGCTCCACCTGATGCTGCATCTAGCAAAGGCCTAGACTGTGCTCCCAACCAATTGTAAAAACCATTAATAACCATCCAACCAGGCATGCCATGATGTGGACACCTACGAAGCATCTCCTTGTAACGTTCCCAAGCCTCACACAAAGACTCGCCAGATTGCTGCTGAAATTGAGTTAACTGGTTCCGTATTGCTGCAGTTTTCGCCATAGGGAAGAATTTAGTAAAAAACTTCTGAGCAAGATCATCCCATGTAGTAATGGAACCAGCTGGTAGATAATGTAACCAGCCCTTAGCCTTATCCCTCAAAGAAAATGGGAAAAGTCTCAACTTGATAGCATCCTCCGACACACCATTAAATTTGAAAGTGTCGCAGATCTCGATAAAGTCCCGAATATGCATGTTAGGATCCTCCGTAGAAGCACCCCCAAACTGAACCGAATTCTGCACCATCTGAATTATGCTCGGCTTGATCTCAAAGTTGTTCGCTGCAATAGCTGGCCTGACAATACTAGATTGTATGTCATTGATCTTTGGCTGCGAATAGTCCTTCAAAGCCTTGACTGCTGCTGGTAATTCTGCCATCTCTACAGTAGTTTCAAGTTCTTCTTCTGCCAGTTTTTCCTTACGAGCCTGCAAACGTGTTCGCATACACGTTTAAGTACCTAAAAACACCACGAAACAAACTAACTAAGTAAGCAAAAAAAATCCGAGTCAGTGAACGCTAACGACCACTGATGACAAGCACATAAACTAAATTAAACACCGATGATCCCCGACAGTGGCGCCAAAAACTTGTTAGCACAAAATCACGCAAGCGTACGTGGTCACAAGTAATATATAAGGTTAAGTCCAAATTCGTTCCCACAGGGATCAGGTTATAGTTCTTTTCAGTAAATGCACCTATTCAACAATGTATAATCTTAATTCACTGCTAAGACAATTAATTAATTGAGATTTTAATTAACTAAATTTCACTAATATGTAATTTAAGAATTAACTAGCTAATGAGATCTAAAATCAAATTACTTATATGGGAATAAACATGGAATTCTAACTTCATTATCTACTTCACTTAGAGTCGCAGCCTTTAATCAAAACATGTGATGCTTTTGATATCTGATCGGATAGCACGAAACAAGTACACGCTACCTCTCAGTATACGTATACCAAACTACCCATACATCCACAAAAGAGATAGAAGATGAATAGACACCAATTATGCTTAGACCCTATATGTCTATAGAATTTGAAAACATAACGGTTGAAGAACAAGTTATCCATAAAGATCACATAGGGCAATATAAGTATTCTCATCTCATACTACGAATCATGTTGATAAACAATCATGAACCTATGCTATCATGGCAAGTTCTAAATCTCAAGATCCACTTTCACTTCACAAGAGATTAACAAATTAGATGTTCGCGACGCATCTAAATACATGAAACACAACCATACGAGGATATCAAGAATTCACCACACATAAATCTTTAAGGCATACAAACTACTAAGCTACATAGATAACTCCGTTAGAATCCCATGACAACGATTAGCTCATAATTGAACCGTTCATCGTCATTGGATTTGATGAAAACATAATATAAAACAAGATATGAATAAAAGAAGTAATTTTATTAATAAACAAAGAGTTAAGAAAACAAATCTAGAATCCAGAATAACGTAAAAGATGAAGTAGATCTAGATCCGTTGCTTGTCACGAGCGTTGAATCCTTCTCTCCTTTTCCCCCTTGCAGATCTAAGCTATGTTACAATAATAATAACTAATAATATGTCTCTCTCTATTACAATGGTATGATGTGTTTAAATAGGCTCTAAAAGTCTTCCCCAGCAAGAAAATACAAAAACAGAATTATAATAGAATTTCTGCAAGATACGTTTCCTAAATTGATTATGTTTTTAAGGAAAATTCGTGGCTGACTTTTCTTCAGATTTTCTGGAACGTTCCAAACGTAATTGGACCTCTGGACCAACTTATAATGATAGAAAATCTCGTTATCTTCGCGTGGACTGCTTACGGGCCTCAAACGGACTTCTAGAACTCAAGATATGGCCAAAACAGTGTAAACTGTGCAACCCTTCTCGAAAATCCGAATTTTAATCAATTAATTCCCCAAAAATTATAGAAGCATCCACCTTAGTCAACATTCTCGTAAATCTGCACAACTAAGCAAAACACATCAAAACCACCACAAACTTGAGTCCAAAACAATCAATTTAAGCCGATATGGAACGCTCCAAGTGGATATAAAATCCACTTATCACTATCTCCACCCACACCTGAGTACTAGGCAAGTGTTCAAAACTTTGAACCTGTTGTTGTGATAATATACATATGTGATTGCCATTTTACATATGCCATAGCATGCATGCCTATTGTCAAATTATATTATGATATCTGTTCCCTGAATTGATATTGGCTTATAGACTAGATACGAATTATCAGTGATAAGCCGGATTGTTCTGGTAAGACCCTTAGCGAAGGGCATATGATATTCATTCTAAATATAGACCAGGAGTCGGTATTTTGAGATATAGATAGTCGTGGAAACCCGGAGGGATTCCAACGACAGATTATTATTTATCTGAGGAATGTTATTGTTAAACGTTATTTATATTCCATAAAGAACCAATTACTTGGAAATATTTCGAGGAATGTTATTCGAGTATTATCTCAGTCGAGAGGTATTAAATGAATGTTAGTTTCGAATATTCATTTAGAGTTGATTATTTAATGAATATTATTTTGATATTCATTAGAATGTTATTTATTAAATGAATATTACTTTCGAATATTCATTTAAGGTTTTATGTACTTGATGAATATTATTTTAAAATATTCATTGGAAGTTCTATTTACTTAAGGAATATTATTCCGATTATTCCTTTAAAGTTTTGATTACTAAATGAATATTATTTGGATAATCATTTAGAAGACTATTTATTAAATGAATATTATTTTCAAATATTCATTTAAGGATTGACCTATTTATTGAATATTATTTTAAACATTTATTGGAGTTTAATTATTTAATGAATATTATTTCGAATATTCATTTAAGGAGGGATTTATTTAGTAAATAATTCCATATATTCATTCGAGGATTACTTACGAGCTATATTATAATTTAATAATATTCTGTAATTATTATTGAGGTAATAAATATTCTTGGAATATTTATTTAAATCTTTTAAATTCTTTTTAAAATGATTTATATTATTCGGAGATTACCTTTCACCTCCAGATATTATGTAAAATATTATGTAAAATATTTCGGAGTCTTGTTACGACTATTTTATCAAGGAAAGGTTCCCAACTCTTTTATTTTTCATTTAAATCTAGCTTAAAAGGATTTAAATGCTCGCTTAAACTTCCATATTTTAGGGGAACCTACTTGAGCAAGGTTATTTATCTTGTTGACTTCCCGGTCATAATTTATCCTTTTCACTCGCAACTTGGTTGCTATGGACTCATTAAGTCTGTGTGTACCTTCTCATCATTCGAGGGATAAGATTGTTGGAACAAGTTGATATCCATTAACAAGCAAAAGCTTGGGAAATGTTGGTGAATTTTCCTTTCCAACTAGATCGACTACTTTGTGGAGTCTTATCAACAAGTATTTCACTTGGGGAAGGGAGGACAAACTCTACGTTTCAATGCTGTGGATTTATTTGAACTAGGAGTCGTGTGTAAGAGGCCGAGTCGCGTGGTCCATCACAAGGCCTAACCATTGGCCAGGGAGTTAATATTAAAGGCAATCGACAAGTAGAGCCGTCAGTTCTTCTTTCTACCGTTAGTAAACTATGTTGGGCTGTACTGTCCCCGACTGATCAACAGGGAGTGGGACAGCTGGCGCGTGATGACTCTAGTATTGGTTCATCTCCCAAATTGGGAATTCCCTGCAACATGTATCGAAGAGACTTCTTTCAGGTTGACGGTGTCTTCCGCAACACGTGTCGAAGAGACTTCTTTCAGGTTGTAGGACTTCAAAAAATGTTAATAGCTGGAATTGCAATATTTTCCTTGAAAGTTCCTCTTTATATGATAATTGATAATATCTTGCTTATTTTCGACATAGCAGATATTCCCACATATATATACATTTTGAGTTACCTTGTAACTTCATCGTTCATATTATACTGGCATCATTTCCGTAAATGCATGGCATATGGTTTAAAAGATACCTTTGAACTGTTATATATTATCGTTCAGTTAAATATTATTGTTGGTGGGCTATTGCTCACCCTTGCTTTATTATTATATCACAACAACAACTAGACCAGATGACTCGCACAAGGCGCACTCGACGCGGGCGAGGACGATGAGACTACCAGAGCTGAAGAAGAAGCTATTGGTAGGATAGATTCATTCTTTCAGTACCAAGTATATGGTCTAGTATGACTTATGCAAATGGATGGCAAAGAGTATGTATTCATATTGTAACTCTTTTGGGTTGTAAGAACTCATAATGTGTTTAATAAAATTTGGTTGTTACTCTGATTTCATCTCTAGGACTATAACGGGTGTGTTTTATATTGTTGTGTTGGGTCAAAGATGTAATTTATTGTATGTTGAAGTAAGTTCAAGTATTGTGGACAGAATTGGAGACCGTAACGACTGGATCCCGGACCCCGGATCTGGGGGTGTTAAAGAAACCCGGAGGGATTCCAACGACAGATTTTTATTTATCTGAGGAATGTTATTGGTAAACGTTATTATATTCCATAAAGTATCAATTACTTGGAAATATTTCGAGGATTGTTATTCGAGTATTATCTCAGTCGAGAGATAGTAAATGAATGTTGGTTTCGAATATTCATTTAGAGTTGATTATTTAATGAATATTATTTTGATATTCATTAGAATGTTATTTATTAAATGAATATTACTTTCGAATATTCATGTAAGGTTTTATGTACTTGATGAATATTATTTTAAAATATTCATTTGAACTTCTATTTACTTAAGGAATATTATTTCGATTATTCCCTTAAAGTTTTGATTACTAAATGAATATTATTTGGATATTCATTTAGAAGATTATTTATTAAATGAATAATATTTGGATATTCATTTAGAAGACTATTTATTAAATAAATGTTATTTGGATATTCATTTAGAAGATTAAATATTAGATGAATATTATTTTCAAATATTCATTTAAGGTTTGACTTATTTATTGAATATTATTTTAAACATTTATTGGAGTTTAATTATGTAATGAATATTATTTTGAATATTCATTTAAGAAGGGTTTTATTTAGCAAATAATTCTATATATTCATTCGAGGATTACTTACGGGCAATATTATGATTTAATAATATTCCGTAATTATTATTGAGTTAATGAATATTCTTGGAATATTTATTTAATTCTTTTAAATTCTTTTTAAAATGATTTATATTATTCGGAGATTATCTTTCACCTCCAGTTATTATGTAAAACATTTCAGAGTCTTTTTACGACTATCTTATCAAGGAAAGGTTCCCAACTCTTTATTTTTCATTTAAATCTATCTTAAAGGATTTAAATGCTCGCTCAAACTTCCATGTTATAGGGGAACCTACTTGAGCAATGTTATTTATCTTGTAGACTTCCCGGTCATAAATCTCATAATTTATCCTTTTCACTCGCAACTTGGTTGCTATGGACTCATTAAGTCTGTGTGTACCTTCTCATCATTCGAGGGGTAAGATTGTTGGAACAAGTTGATATCCATTAACAAGCAAAAGCTTGGGAAATGTTGGTGAATTTTCCTTTCCAACTAGATACGACTACTTTGTGGAGTCTTATCAACAAGTATTTCACTTGGGGAAGGGAGGACAAAATCTACGTTTCAATGCTGTGGATTTATTCGAACTAGGAGTCGTGTGTAAGAGGCCAAGTCGCGCGGTCCATCACAAGGCCTAACCATTGGCCAGGGAGTTACTATTAAAGGCAATCGATAAGTGGAGCCGTCAGTTCTTCCTTCTACCGGTAGTAAACTATATTGTGCTGTACCATCCCCGACTGATCATCAGGGAGTGGGACAGCTGGCGCGTGATAACTCCAGTATTGGTTCATCTCCCCAAATTGGGAATTCCCTGCAACACTTATCGAAGAGACTTCTTTCAGGTTGACGGTGTCTTCCGCAATACGTATCGAAGAGACTTCTTTCAGGTTGTAGGACTTAAAAAAATGTTAATAACTGGAATTGCAATATTTTCCTTGCAAGTTCCTCTTTATATGATAAATGATAATATCTTGCTTATTTTCGACATAGCAGATATTCCCACATATATTTACATTTTGAGTTACCTTGTAACTTCATCGTTCATATTATACTGGCATCATTTCCGTAAATGCATGGCATATGGTTTGAAAGATACTTTTGAACTGTTATATATATTACCGTTCAGTTAAAAATTATTGTTGGTGGGTTAGTGCTCACCCTTGCTTTATTGTTATATCACAACAACAGCTAGACCAGATGACTCGCACAAGGCGCACTCGACGCTGGCGGGGATGATGAGACTACCAGACCCGAAGAGAAAGTTGTTGGTAGAATAGATACATTCTTTCAGTACCAAATATATGGGCTGGTATGACTTATGATAATGGATGGCAAAGTGTATGTATTCACATTGTAATTCTTTTTGGATTGTAAGAACTCATAATGTGCTTAATAAAATTTGGTAGTTACTCTAATTTAATCTCTGGGACTATAACGGGTGTGTTTTATGTTATTGTTTTGGGTCACAAGGTTGTAATTTATTATTTATGTTGAATTGTGGATGGGAATTGAGACGGTAACGACCAGATCCCTGGCCCCGGATCTGGGGGTGTTACATCCATTCATGACATGCTCTCATAAGAAATGATACCTGATATCAATGTGCTTAGTCCTGGTATGTTGAACTGGATTGTTAGCAATGGCAATGGCACTCGTGTTGTCGCATAAAATTGGAATTTTGTCCAACATGAGTCCATAGTCCTGAAGTTGATTCCTCATCCACAGGATCTGAGCACAACAACTACCTGCCGCAATGTATTCTTCTTCGGCTGTCGAGGTAGATAATGAGTGTTGCTTTTTGCTGTACCAAGATACCAACCTTCTTCCTAGAAACTGACAGCTTCCAGAAGTACTTTTCCGATAAATCTTATAGCCTGCAAAGTCAGAATCTGTATAGCCAACTAGGTCAAAACCTGTTCCTTTAGGTTACCAAATCCCAAGATTGGGGGTTCCTTTAAGGTATCTGAAAATACGTTTAACAGCTATAAGATGTGATTCTTTAGGGTCAGCCTGGAATCTAGTACATAAACAAGTTACGAACATAATATCTGGTCTACTAGCAGTGAAGTTTAAGAAAGAGCCGATCATACCTCGATACTTCGTGATGTCAACTGACTTACCAGATTTGTCTTGATCAAGCTTGACAGCAGTTGGCATCGGGGTCTTGGCAGTAGCTGCTTCTTTCATCCCCTACTTCTTCAGAAGATCCTTTATGTATTTTGATTACAGATGAAAATACCATCAGGCTTCTGAACAACTTGAAGTCCAAGGAAGAAGGACAACTCACCCATCATGCTCATCTTGTAAAACCATTTTCAAGTAAGAACTTGGAGAGAGTATCATATCATGTTCGAGGGGCTTGCTTGAGACCATAGAGAGCTTTAAAGAGAAAGTACATAAAACCTTCAAAGTCCTTGTCTTCGAACCCAGGGGGTTGTTCAACATAGACTTCTTCTTCTAGATCTCCGTTCAAAAATGCACTTTTCACATCCATCTGAAAAACCTTAAAGTTGGAATGTGCAGCAAATGCTAAGAACATCCTGATTGCTTCAAGCCTTGCAACTGGAGCTAGGTTTCATCATAATCAATTCCCTCTTCTTGAGAATAACCCTTTGCTACCAATCGAGCCTTGTTCCTTGTAACAATACCATTTTCATCCAGTTTATTCCTAAACACCCATCTAGTGCCAATTACAGATTTATCTTTTGGTCTTGGCACCAGCTTCCAAACTTTTTGCCTTTGAACTGATTGAGTTCTTCCTGCATTACAGTTACCCAATCTGGATCATCAGGAGCTTCATCAACCTTTTTAGGTTCAATTTGAGATAGAAATCCTGTGAAATTGCATTCATTCTGTGTTGCTCTTCTAGTCTGTACACCCATGTCAGGTTCACCAATGATCTGTTCAAAGGGATGCGCTCTACTCCATACCATTTGTCTCGGCAGATTTGATCTTGATGATTCCCCAAGTTCATAATTGTGTTGAGTGTGGTGACTAGTAGATCCAAAATCATTGTTTGCTCCCCCTGAGTTGTTGCTTTCAGAGTTTAAAGAGTCATTAGTAGCAGATGTTTCTTCACTTGATTGGGGTTCATCGTTCACTTGCTCCCCCTCAACATGTGCTGCTGTCTGATCTACTGGTATAGATTGAACAATAGAGTCTGAAAGAGTATCAGAATTTTGTAGATCAACATTTATTTCTTCATTCTCAAATCTCAGCTGGTCATGTTCATCAAAATCTTCAAGTCATGTTATCTTCTTATCATCAAAAGACACGTGGATAGATTCCATGACCACTTTTGTTCTTAGATTGTAGACTCTGAATGCTTTTGTGGATAGTGGGTATCCAACAAAGATTCCTTCATCAGCTTTTAAATAAAATTTGGAAAGCTATTCTGGATGAGTCTTAAGAACAAAACACTTACATCCAAACACATGAAAGTATTTCAGGTTCGGCTTCTTATTTTTCACCATCTCATATGGTGTTTTACTATGCTTGTTTATGAGTGTAGCATTCTATGTGAAACAAGCAGCTTGCACAGCTTCAGCCCAGAAGTAAGTTGGCAGCTTTGCCTCATCAAGCATGGTCCTTGCAGCTTCTATGAGAGTCGTGTTTTTTCTCTCTACTACTCCATTCTGTTGTGGAGTTCCAGGTGCAGAGAATTCTTGCTTTATGCCATTTTCTTTACAAAACTCTTCCATGACTCCATTCTTGAACTCAGTGCCATTATCACTCCTTATGATTTTCACTGTATGCTTAGATCCTTTGTCCAGTTGTCTGACATGCTCTGTTAAGATTGATGCAATTTCTTCTTTCTTGTGCATGAAATATACCCATGTATATCTGGTGTATTCATCAACAATAACCAAAGCATATCTTTTCTTTCCAATAGACATTATATTTACTGGACCAAATAAATCAACATGCAATAAGTGATATGGCTCAAGAATTGAGGATTTAGTCTTACTTTTGAATGAAGTTTTCCTTTGTTTTGCCTTTTGACATGAGTCACATAGGCCATCTGGAGTAAAAACTGATTTGGGCAATCCTCTCACAAGATCTTTCTTCACTAGCTCATTAATGCGGTTGAAATTTAGATGAGAAAGTCTCTTGTGCAAATCCCAGCTTTCTTCAGTTGATGCTCTACTCAGTAGACAGATTGCAGAGCCATCAGAGTTTGTTGAAAGCTTGGCTTCATAAATGTTACCATGCCTGTATCCCTTCAGAACAACTTTTCCTGTAGATTTGCTTACAACTTCACCGTGTTCTTCAAAGAAATCCACATGATAACCTCTGTCACAGATTTGACTCACACTTAGTAGATTATGTTTCAGCCCTGAGACTAGAGCTACAGTTTCAATGATGACATTCCCAAGATTGATATTGCCATATCCCAGAGTCCTTCCTATGTTGCCATCTCCATAAGAAACACTTGGGCCAGCTTTCTCCACAAATTCTGATAGCAGGGCTTTATTTCCAGTCATGTGTCCTGAGCATCCACTGTCCAGAACAAGGATATTTTTCCTGTTACCCTGCAATTAAAAAAACCAATAATGATTAGTTTTAAGGACCCATACTTGCTTGGATCCTTTGACCTTATTAAGTTTGTTAGCTTTTGCAGCAGAAGTCTTATCAGAGTTTGTGCTAACATTCTTTTTATCAGAATTTATACATGTAGAATCAATCTTGAATTTATTCAAAGAGGGTTTAAGTTCAAAATAATCATAATACAAATTATGATACTCTTTGCATGTATAAATAGAATGCCAAATACTGCCACAGTGAAAACAAGGATTCTGCGGCTTAAACCTAACTGGACCACTCTTAACTCCTGACTTAGGAGGTATAGAGTTTATATTCTTTCTGCAAAAAGTAGCAAGATGGTTAGGATTTCCACAGTTATGATATTTCTTCCTAGGGGCATTGGGAATAGGCATATAGTTATTGCTTTTACTGATGCCTACCTTTCCATTTCTGCTTTTCCTAGGTTCTTTTACCTTGTTCACTCTTTTTAACTCCTTCAGCTTGTGTTTAAGCTATTTCTGAGACATTAAACTAATATTTACTGATTTGACTTCATCCTGTTTTGGTTTGTCAGATTTCGGTACAAACCTCATATGATTAAGTTTGGGTTTTGCAGCCTTTTCAGTAAATACAGGTTTAGAGGTCTCAGCTTCTATGTTGGCAGTTTTCTTTTTATCAGTGTAACCTAGACCTTTTGTAACACCCCAAATCCGGGGTCAGGGATTTGGTCGTCACGCGGAAATCCTCAATAACAAATCACCTGTTTATCCATATTAAACCATTTATAGTCACTACTAACAGAAATACAACAATAGAGACCCCAACTACCAAGCATCTTAAAATCCTTACATTACTTGATTCATTACAGCCATACAATTACATCACATCGTGTATTACAAGTAATATAATTATTACACATCAATATGATTACATATAACTTACTCCAGCTATAGATTTTCTGGATCATATCGTCTTCATCAGGGCATACTACCTGCTTCTCCCGAGCTATGCATATAAGCATCATCCGCCTACCTTTCTCTGAAAGGTTAATATTTAAAACAAACAAGTATGAGCGAAAGAATTGCCCAACAAGTATTAATAGAGTTTAACAATATATAATCCAATATACACAGGGGTTTTAAAATCCAACAATACTTAACATCATTTCCGAAACATTTATAACTATGAAACTTCATTAAGGAAAATATGACGTTTAACGCAACATCCAATGAACAGATAAGTTTATAATAACCATAGCAATCCTCATATCTTAGCGAAATAGTATACACTACAGTATTGCTAATCTTTTAGAAAGCTTTTCAAAATACGCAGTTCAATATGCTGCTAAGACAGTTGTTTATCATCGTATACAAACCAAACCATTAGAAGGTTTCATTTTAGTATTTCTCAAATCTGAAGGTATATACGTATAAGTGTGTCATTTTCATCGAACACCCCACAGATCAACATCATGCACCGGGTATAAGTCCTTTAACCACTTGATAAATCTAAACTCAGAAATAACTGATAGGAAGCGAGTCAAAGCTCTTGAAGCAAACATTTGAGACTTGACATCAATAACCGATGAACCATCTTTCATCTTTTGAATAATTGCAAAAGTGCACAAACACGTGCCATTATTGTTAGAATATTCTTGCAGTTCTAGATACTGCATGAATTCATCATCATCTTTCATAATTGAAAACAACACTATCGGCAACTTGGTACTTAGGCCCAAGAAACAGTGTTTGAGTATTTTTCCAAAGTGGAGGATGGGACTTAAAGAAAACATAAAAAACCTGACAAGGATTGACGATGATCAGTCGCCACATCCAAGTCCAATAATCCGCGGGTCTTCTCTACCGGTAGAAGGATAGAAACTACATCCGTAACTATCCCCGGGTGAAAACTACATCCGTAATCACCCTCGATAAAAACTACATCCGTAATCATCCTTCGGCAACACCTGGGCCGGAATAATAATTGATGGACCGCCTGGCTCACGGCCGCTTACACATCCCGGGAATCGTTCGTCAACGGTTCCCACACCTGCCAGAGTCCCTTTTTCTTTTTCTTTTGAAAACTTGATTTTGATTGAAAACAGAGTAATTGAGGTCCGACATCAGTCGATCGATGATCTTCAGAACACTCAAGGTATTTAATAAATATTTGACTAATATGTAACAAATAATAAATATTCAATAATCCCTTTTTAAAAGAATACTCAAAATAATATTCATTCATTAAATAATATTCAAATAATATTTACTATTAATACTGAAATATTTAATAACCTCAAAACACCCAAATACAACTCTTGGAATGTTTCTAATAAAAATCAAGACACAATCTCTACGGCAGTCTCCAAACTTTAGCCACTTTATCAAATAACTACTACTGACTCTCGGTCAATAAGAAATAATTAATAAGCCTGAAAATCCTTTTTCTCTTTCTCCCTTTTTGTTAATGAATAATATAATTAATATTCATCAATTTAAATAAGCATTCAAATAACATAAATCGATTTCAATCTAGCTGTTTTAAGCTGAAAATAACCAATTTATAACCATTGGAATATCTTTAATCCGTATGGAAAATAAACTATCTCCGACAAATAATATACTAGATAGAATCAATCCATTAAATTATTTTATTATTTCTCCGGGACAAAGTGATTTTAAGAAAGCGTTTTGAAAACGATATTCATCTAATTAAATAAATTTAATTAGGCGAATAAAGTTTATTTAATTAGTGAATGCTTTCAGAAGCATCTATTAATTAAATAAATACCGGTGTATTGGTGATGTTGCCTTTAGGTTAATTATTGCGAAATTCCTTTTTTTTTAAAAGCTTTGCCCGGGTTTTCGAAAACATACCATACAACATAGCCCCGACACGCGGCTAAGTTCTAAAACTCAATACATGCTCTACCCTCTGAGCCTCTCTTATTCCGATACATAGATACATACCTCATAACATATAGTCCACTACCATAGTACGAAAAGCTTATAGATATATATATACCGTATAAATCAAGATATAGAGCCATAAAATATCACTGCCCGTCAATAGTATTATAAGCCATGGGGTTTTGGTTACACACGAGCAGAATTTAATATTGTTGACGAAGCCAGGAATACAATGATTTGGAAGAAGAAATACAAGGTTGGAAAAACTCGATATTACGGATTGAAAACTTATTTAACACATTTCATATACTTAAAATAAATATACTCTGAATAATAGAGTATGCATAGTAAACTTGCCTCTGGTCCTTAGCAGAAAATAGAAGTCGCGGACAAATCCTTCGCACCTCGTCCAAGCAATTCCATGGACCTTACTTGACGTCTCGATCCTCCCTTTTGGATGCACGTCGCTCCAATTTGATTACGCCCTAACAGTACTGAAATGGTTACGAGTACGTGTCAGTCCTCCCTCGTATCTCGAGTAGTCCCGACTCAGAGTTACTACTAAGTCACTTAAAGAAAAACTATAGGCGTCTTCCCCATAGTTAACTATTCTAATACCACTTAATGCACATAACACATTTATATCCATTTAATAGACTTAAACCAATTTAATATATAATTAATCCTTAAAGCATCATTGATCCTCAATACCATTTTTAATACTTAACTTAGCACATAAATCCTCGAGACAACAATTAATCCTCAAATCAACCACTTAACACATATACACATAATCAGTTAACATCCACTTCATGCCTCTAGACCACGGAAATTTAATAAATTAAATATAATTAATCGCAGGGGATTTTCAGAAAATTTCGGCATGAAGTATTCGTTTATCGGACTATGGGCGTAGCCCCTCAATTACAATACAACCCTGTTTTAGCAAAAATAAGCTGCCTCGACTTGCAGCAACATAAAATAAACACATAAGAAAGTATCCGCCCTGACATGCGGCACATAGCACATAATGATTTATATTACACTACTACTTACGCTACACCAATGATCGTATTTCTCACGTATTTTTATGATACACGTGACAATCAATCATTGATGTTCGTAAGCCCTAAGGAACAACCCCTAGCACTAACTATTACTTACGCTATATCGATGATCATACCAATCAAGTATATGAATTATACCCGTGATAGCTAATCATGGATATTCGTAAGCCCTAGGGATTAGTCGAAAAGAATTACACAAGTCCTTTAAATATTGACATTTAGAAACTTGTGATCTTCTCATAACCCCTAGCACAGTTCTAATTATTATAAAATTCTAACATCTAACATATAACATTCATAATTAGTAATGCCATCAAATACCACGACTCGACTTATAGCACTTAGCACGTAAACATTTATTGATGACCATATGTTACAAGTAAGTCACATAACCTTAATTATCGAATCGATTAAATTTAATCAATTAAGTATAGCAATTTCATATAGCCACTTAATCATTTTATTCATTTAACACGAATCATAATAATCTTTAAATCTAACATCCACTCCGACTATTAAACTCGAATATTAGCAAGACCACAACTTATCTCACAATTCCAATTAGCAACTAACAATTTGACAATTAACAATTATTAACTCGAACATTTAATTGGACTCATATTTAAACTTAACAATTATAATTACCAACATACTTTCCAAATCGAATCTCGGAAATTCTCAATACTCATAATTTACAATATCGATCTAACTACGACAATTACACATTAAACTCACAATTTAATCTAATTAAATTACAACACTTAACTAATTAAATTACTACAATTAAACAATAAATAGCAATTCATCTCTAATTTAATTACAACATTATTATCATAATTTAAAACTATTTAAATTACAACAATTAAATTATAACAAAATTTACGATAATTAAATAATCAAAATTAAATTCGAAAGGTATACCATTATCGTTTTCGGTGGCCCCACGAAAATCTTCACCATCTCTCTCTCTCTCTCTCTCTCTCTCTCTCTCTCTCTCTCTCTCTCTCTCTCTCTCCCGCGCGCTCTCCCGCGCGCACAGCCACGACGCCACCACCTCGCCGCCGCGCGATCTCCGGCCGCCTCCCGCCGCCGCTGCTCCCCGCGGCCACCACTGCCCAGCCTCTTCCCCCGCACACTACCCACGCGAGTTACACACACACCCACACACTCACACACGCGAATTACACACACACCCACACACTTACACACACATATATATGTATATACACCCATCTCTCTCAATTTCTCTTCCCATCTCTTTTCTTTCCCCTTCCCCGATCTGTTTTTGTGCAGCTGCGTATCTGTGTGTATGTATGTATATGGCTGTGTTGTGTGGTGTTTTATTAACCTAATGGGCCTTAGGCCCAATCCTATTTAAAAGTAATACATATTACTACCTATCTCAAATAATATTATGAGTAAATAAATCCAGTTTGTAAAAATAAAATTTCTAGCATAATTAAATACTAGATTATTTTTAAAGACTTTTGGAAAAAGAATTAGAATTAAATCTAATTTTTCTGAATTGATATGCATTTTACAATTTATTAATAATTTATAAAAACAAATCATAAAAATAATAATTATGATTCATAAATCACAATTTACCGGGCTTTATAAAAATACTACAAACCTAATGATTTAGTAAAACCTTGAATTCTCGATTATATATTAATCGAGTAATTTCTACAAATCCTCAAATAATTAAAATAATCATTTTCTAAGGATTTTAAAACCTCCAAATTATTCAGTAATTTAAAACAAAATCTTTACTAATTAAATCCACACTTCAAAATTAAATTTTTGCCCAGATAAATTATTGACTTGAGATATACACTCGATCTGTGAAAATATTTAAAAGGGATCCGATTCCACCGAATCAAAATAATTAAATAATAATAATAATAATAATAATAATAATAATAATAATAATAATAATAATAATAATAATAATAATAATAATAAATTCCTCCTCATTTTAGGAAAAACATTATTATTATTGAAATAACAATAAATTATTTCTTGAAAAATCCGGGTTATTACACCTTTTTTCCAACAATCATTCTCAATGATAATCTGAGTAGTTTTACCAGAGTTAGTCCAAGTTTTAATAATGTTTCTTTCTTTAGCAAGTTCAAATTCAAGATAAGCATGCTTTTTCAATAATTCACTTTTAACAATAATAGCATCATCTCTCTCTTTCTGAATTTTTAACATCTGGACTAATTCTAATTCTAGATAATCATTTCTCTTTCTAAGGTCTAGACTTTCAGATTTTATTCTTTCATTTCTAAAGTCTGATCTCTGTAACTAACATGCAAGTTTTTAAGAAAGAGCCTTCACTCAGATATATCAGTAGTATCGAAAGCTAGAGTAGAGTGAGGTACGTTGGTCTCAGTAGCTTCAGAGATACTATCAGCATTTGCCATCAAGGCATAGTTCACCTCATCTTCAGAGTCTGAAGTGTCAGCCCAGTCCTTTTTCCTTGTGATGTAAGCTTGACCTTTATCAGCTTTGGCTTTCTTGCACTCAGGTGCAAAATGTCCTTTCTCACCACAATTATAGCATCTGATCTTGGACTTGTCCAATTTCCCAGACCGGCCTTCCTTTTCCTCAGCTTTTCTGAAATTCTTCTTTTTGAAATTTGAATCTCTTCGTATGAACTTCCTTCCCTTCCTGAAGTTCTTGTAAGCCATCTTCTTGAAGCCTTTTACCATCAGGGCTGCAAGTTGTATCATCTCAGCATCATTGCCATCATCATCAGGGTCCGTGAGATTGTTAGAGTTAGAGTCATCTTCAAAGTTTGATGACTCAGTATCAGACTTTGTAATAGAGCCTTTCCATTAGATTGACTCTTTTTCACAGCAACTTCTTTGTTCCATCTCAAGCTCATGAGTCAGCATTCCATAGATTTCATCAAGAGACATGTCTTCCAGATCATAATTGTCTCTGATGGTAGTGGCCTTTAAATCCCACTTCTTAGGAAGAGCCAACAAGAATTTCAGATTGGAGTCTTCAAGATCATACTCCTTATCTACCAGTGACAAGTCATTCAGCAATTTCAGGAATCTGTCATATAGATCTATTATTGACTCATCAGACTTTGAGTCAAAGTGCTCGTACTCTTGTGTGAGTATTGTTCTCATATTTTTCTTGATGGCTTTAGT
Organism: Saposhnikovia divaricata; assembly: GCA_036435485.1. Classification (NCBI taxonomy): domain Eukaryota; kingdom Viridiplantae; phylum Streptophyta; class Magnoliopsida; order Apiales; family Apiaceae; genus Saposhnikovia; species Saposhnikovia divaricata. The sequence goes on from CM071598.1 coordinate 69,611,541, forward strand.
TCCTTGACATCTGACTTCCAAAGCATCCAAAATCTCTTTAGCAGTTTTGCATCCAATGACTCTGTTAAACATAACATTGTCACGAGTGTTATGTAATAAATGCCTTACCTTGGCATCCTTGCTAATAGAGGAGATATCTTCAGGAATGTAGTCTTTCTTCTCCTTTGGAATCATTTTCTGTTCCTCTTCATCAACTGCAACAGACAATTTGGTCGGCTTATGTGGACCATCATGGATTCCGTCTAAGTACTCTGGATCTGTATCCTCCAGAAACATTTCCATCTTCACCTTTCATATGGGATACTCTGATGCCCTGAGTATTGAAACTCTGATTGATTCATACCTACTTGTTGTTGGGGTTTGTGTTTTCTCTGTCATGATTGTATAGCTTTTTGGACCTTAACTGTTGTATAATAACAGAGTGGCTCTGATGCCAATTGTTAGGTCCGGAAAAACGTAGAAGGGGGGTTGAATACGTTATTTAGAAATATTTCGATTTTTGATGTGGATAAAAAATACTGAATCGAAGTAACACAATTGTTTAGGAAATATCTTTAAATAGATAAAACCCGGAGGTTTGCTACACAATCTAATCTTATGGATCAGCTATAAAATCAAACACTCCAAGGATAGTTTAGGCACGAGGACCTTCTACCCGACACGTCCTGAAAGTGGGCTAAGTCGACTTTCCTACTAGATGGACTGTATAGCAGCTTACACAGAGAAGATATAAGAGAGAGAATAGAAAGTTATGTGTTGAGGTGTGTTTTGAAATGAAATACAATAGACCTATTTATAGATTTTAGAAAATTACTATGCAGCTAAATTAACATAAGTGCTGACGTTCTTTCTACTTCCGCCGCCTGCTGCTTCTTCAAACAATTCTGCCGAATTGTTGATTTTCAATATTCTTGATTTGAACATGGTTCCACATGTTTTTTACCTTTTGCTTTTACTTTGTCAAATGAATAGTATTTTTGGTTACTATTCACATGAATAGTACTATTCATATGAATAGTAATTTACTATTGATATGAATAGTAATTTCAGACACTATTCATATTCCTCTTAATTTGACATCCTTAAATATTCAGCTTTCTACTAACTAGAGGATATCAGCACCGCTCTAAACTCAGTCATATCTCTTAACAGTTTTTCTGAGTTAGATACTTCGATTCTTTTGTGAAGTGTTGACGCCTAGTGCAACTGGTCTGGTTCACAGATGACTAACATTCACTCATGGTCTTCGTATCATATCTTTAACTAAATCACTGGAATCTTTTGGCCCTTCAACTGAATCATCTGTACATCTTATTTTGTCACTGAGGCTTGATCATGTTAATGAACTTCTTTCAGCAACTTGATCCTTGTTGATGCCTGTTCCTCAAATTTCACGATCCGTGCATAGAGTTAATATTATTTATCTTTCATCCTAGTTGAGTTATATATGTCCTCTATTACATATTACATTACATTATGCTTTACACTATAGATAAAGATTAACTAGACATAATTATACTCCCAGGAAGTTTGGTTGATGATTGGAAGGGCAAAGGTCTAAAGTCATCTATACGATCAACATATCAGAACCAAAACAGCATGCTGATATGAACTCGCCAGAACAAACAACAAGCTGATTCTGTCTGACAGAAATAAAGAAACTTGCGGTTTTCAAGGAGCAATTGGTGGAAACAATTTTAGAAATATTGTAAGGACCCTCTGAATTATTCTAGCACGCCAAAGCATAACTCAAGTATATTGGGGGACAATATATTCTTTGCTTTGAAATAAGGAAAGTAGCATGATACTTTTGACTTATTTAATTACCAACCACATGCTCTTGTCTCCCTCATCATATCAAATATTCCTCCTACATACACGCTCCAACTCTTCTCCTCTCAACTGATCTTCAAGCTTCATCATTCCATCTTCAACAAAATCTCTTCTAACGGCTTCAAAATTTATTAATGCCGTTAGAGCCTTTCAAAGCTTGAATTCAAAATATTCTTGTTTACCTATTTAAGAGCTGGTCTTGCTCAGCTCCAAGACATCGATAAAAAGTACAGAAACAAGAAACCATACACAACTTCAAAGCTTATATTGTGAAATTCTTCTAAACCTCTCAAACCCCTATATACACACATATATACATTCAGAGGGTTCATTTGGTTGAGTTGTAATTATTCAAATCATTGTATTGTTCAAGTTGTATTGAATAGTTGTTGTACAAGGTTGGCTTAAGGTTTTGGGTGGGTCGAACTAGACTAGAGAAGGATACTTGGGAAGTATTTCTTAGAGAGTTAGTTCAGCACAGCAAACAGCAAGCCATTTGTAAGCATCTGAGTGTAAGGGAGATATATTGTTGGATCTTGTAATCGGTTTTATAGTTGATCAATAATATATTCTCTTACCAAGTTGGTACGGGATCAGGACGTAGACCATAGGGGATTAGGGGTCGAACCTGGCTAAAAGATCTTGTGTGATATTTAATTTTCTGCATATTACTTACTGGACTGCATTTTAGTAACAATCAGATTGCCATTTGTAAATTGCTTAATGACAAACAGCAAGCTGTTTCTGGTAAAAATTAAATTAAGTCATAAATAAGCATTGTTAGCCATAAACACATATTCACCCCCCCTCCAGGTGTTGTTTTTCATTATAAGGGCGAGACTCTTATTCTGTACTTGGCCGTTTCAGAGTATTCTGTTAGTGGGATTCTTGTGCGAGAGGAGGGCGACATTCAACACCCTATATATTATGTGAGCATGAGGTTGTTGGATGCGGAGACGAGGAATTCAAACATGGAGAAGTTGGTATACGCTTTGATATTGGCTTCTCGAAAGTTACGACCTTACTTCCAGGCACATAAGGTTGAGGTTCGAACAACGTACCTGTAATAACTTGGATTTTTCAAAAATTGATTTTATTATTATTTCAATAATGATTATGTTTTCCTAAAATGAAGAGGAATTTTTTATTATTATTATTTATTTTATTGACCATTATTCCAGTTCAAGGAATTTCAAAAGTGAATTATTTAATTATTTTTTGGTTCAGTGTAATCGGGTTCCTTTTGAAAGTTCTATCGATCGAGTAGATATCTCGAGCCAATGGCTTATTTGGGAAGGGTTTAATTTTGAAGTGTGGATTTACTTAGCAAGGTCTTTATTTTAAATTGCTGAATAATTTGGAGATTTTAAAATTTGTGGTAAATGATTATTTGTAATTATTTGGGGATTTACGAAAATTACTCGATTAATATCTATAATCGAGAATTTGAGATTTTACTAAAACAATAGTGTTTTTAGTATTTTATAAAGCCCTGTAAATTGTGATTTATGAATCACAATTATTATTATTAATTGTTTTTATAAATTATTATTGATTTGTAAAATGCATATTAATTTAGAAAATTTAGATTTAATTTTAATTCTTTCTCAGAAAATCTTTAAAAATATTCTAGTATTTAATTATGCTAGAAATTTTATTTTTACAAATTAGAGTTATTAGTTTAAAATATTATTTAAGATATATAGTAATTAATTTTGTGAGTTAAATGTTATTGGGCTTGAGCCTATTAGAGTTAAACACACAACACACCATAAATATACACACGACTACATACAAACACAGCCACAGAAATCAATCGGGGGAGTGGGAGAGAAACCAGCAGGGAGAGAAAAACAACGGGGAAAAACTCTATATGTATATAGAGTTTATATTGTATATATTTATGCATGTATAGGCGTGTGTAATTGTGTGTATGGGGTAGCAGCATGTTGGAAACGGAGGTGGAAGGCAGCGGCGACTTGAGCTCGCCGGAGATAGCAGCGGCGGGAGGCTGGTGGTGCCCGCGAGTTGTGGGGCTGTGAAAAGAAGGAGGTGCAGCGAGGGGTGGCAGTAGAGAGAGAGAGAGAGAGAGAGAGGGCAGGAGAGATAGGGAGAAAACAGCGGTGGTGGTTCCATGGCGGTTCACCAGAAATTAAATTCGATATACATACATTTATGTATTGTGATATATTTAATTAATAATTGTTGTAACTTAATTAGATTTAAATTGTGAGTTTAATTGTTAATTTTCGTAATTAGATTAATATTTTAAATTATGGATATTGTTTTAGTTCCGTGATTTAATTTGGAGAATTCATGAATGTCGATTATGATTATTAGAGTTAAATTCCCGAATTATAAATTTAGAAACTTGTTTAGTAGTAGAGTTGTAATTTCGGAAGTATGAGTTTGGGAACTCGAATAATATCCGGGTTTAATGCTTGCTCGTCGTTATTTATAATTGTTGGTGGTTAATTATAATTTAGGTATTAATTGTGGATTGATAGTATGTTGGGATTAAGTGCGAGTCCGATTATGTGTTTGGATTTAGTGATTGTTAATTGTATTTGTTAATTGCTAAGTGCTAATTGTTATAGTCGCATAATGTGTGGTTATATGAGTTGGTCAGTTTGTAAATGTCTATGTGCTAAGTGCTATAAGTGGAGTCGTATTGTGGGATGTCATAATTGTCAACTACTTAGTGTATGATTATATGTTGGTAAATGGTTACGGGTCATACATATGGATTTGGGTTAAGTAAATCAGATTATAACCATGTGTGGATGTCGAAGTTGTCAGAGTAATGTATAGTTGTTTAAACTCTTTATATTTGGGTATAAATGTTGAGATGGTTTTGATTGAAATTAAAGGGATGTGACCCCGAGACAGTCTATTTTACAAAAAGATTACTTGAAAGTTTTCTTATAATAAAAATGGAATTACTGGTTGTATAGTTTTCAAATATGGTCTATAGCAAGGGTAAACTGATATTTATTTTCCTTACATGTTGAGGTGCCGCATGTCTGGGCGGATCATTTTCTTATGTGTTTAGGTGCCGCATGTCCAGGCGGGTACTTTTCCTACTTGTTTATTTTCTTTTGTGTTTAGGTGCCGCATGTCTGGGCGGGTACTTTTCTTACTTGTTTATTTTATGTTGCTACAATTGAGGCAGCTTGCTTTTCCTTGGTTTGCTGAATTGAAAAACAGGGGAATAGTCCTATTTATGAATACTTCATGCCAAAATTTTCTGAAAATCCCCTGTATTTAAATTTATTTAACTTATTTGATTTCAATGGTCTAAAGGCATTCTTTAAGTGTAATTGTTTATGTGTATATGGGTTAAGTGAATTATTTCGAGGGTTGTTTCGAGGGTTTATGGTGTTTTGAGGATTATCTATATATTTAATCTATTAAATGGTTGTGATGTGTTTAGTACCAGAAAATGTCCACTTTATAAAAGGGGACTCTTTTTGTCGTTTGCTATTACTAAATGTGTTATGTGTATTAAGTGGTATTGGAGTAATCAATGATAGAGGGGACACCGATAGTTTGACTTTATGTGACTTAGTGAAAATTTTGAGTTGTGTCTACTCGAGATACGAGGTTGGACTGATACGTACTCGTAACCATTTCAGTACCGTTAAGGCGTAATCGAGTTGGAGCGACGTGCATCAAAAAGGAAAGATCGAGGCGTTGTATAAAGAAAGGTAGATTACCTCCATGGAATTGCTTGGACGAGGTGTGAAGGATTTATTCGCGATTTTATGTTCTCTGCTAAGTACCTGATGCAAGTTTATTTATGCATACTCTATTGTTCAGAGTATCTGTATTTTGAAATATATGAAATGTGTGGGTTAGATTTAAATCCATAATTGTAAGTTTTCCAACCCAGTGCTTCCTCATCAAAAACCAATATATTTTTGGCTTTGCTAATGTTATTAGATTCTGGTTATGCCAATTGTCAAAACCCCATGACTTATAATACTGTTAAGGGGCACCTATAATTTTATGACTCTACCACCAAATGTGTATCTTGTTTATATAATACTTCAAATATTATACTTTGGATATTTTGAGGTTTAAGTAGTATAAATAAATATAATGTTTCTAGTTATTCGATGGAATGTATATTAAGTTAAATATTCTTTTAAAAAGAATTATGGATTGTTTAATATTTGTTCTATGAACACTATCGGAAAACCCAGAATATTATCGGAGATAATTTATTTTCGAATACGGATTAAAAGTATTCCAATGGTTATAAATTGGATATTTTTGGCTAAAATAGCTAGAATGATATTGATATATGTTATTTGAATGTTTACTCAATTCCATGAATATTAATTATAATATTCATTTAAAAAGGATTTCCATACGTAGTAATTATTTCTTATTGATCGAGGGTCAGTAGTAATTATTCTGATAAAGTGCTTAAAGTCGGGAGACTGCCGGAAGGGTAATATCTTGATGTTGATTAGAAATATTCCAAGAGTTACATTTGGGGGTTTTGAGGTTATTAAATATTTTAATATTAGTAGTAAATATTATTAGAATATTTATTTCAATAAATGAATATTGATTTGAATATTCTTTTAAAAAGGGATCATTGAATAATTAATATTTAATAAATATTATTCGTATATTCATTAAATTCTCGAGGATGATTTAAAGGTTATAAAATGCTATTTAAAGGTTACTTAAGGACTTTCATAGTCATTTAAAATATTATATTTTGATTCTACCTAGGCAAGAATTCTTCTATCTTTACTTTAATAAATTATAAAATTCCTGGAAAATGGTTTAGTTGAAATATATATATATATATATATATATATATTGCAAGGGACATGTTTCCTGATTTCTGGAAATTATTTATGAACATGAATAATGCAAGGTACTTTATGGATAAACAGGGGTAATTTGGAAAAAAATGGATTTATGAAAAGGTAATTTTCAAAATAAATGGAATAACAACTTTGATAATGGGGATTCTATCTTTAGGCTGAGTTCAGTGTAGTCCAGCTTGCAATATTTTATTTCAGCCCATCTGTTGCCGAGCGGGAATTGTGGAGAACTTTCCTCCAGGGATGATGACCGGAGAGGCTCATTCCTTCTACTAGTAGTAAACAGGAACAGGTACGTATAGGGCGACTGATCATCGTCCTGTCGTATCTGGCTATGGTGAAGATCCCCTAAATTCTTAAAAGAAATTGCTGAAAATTTGATTTCCTTAGTATTTTTGAAAAAAAGGAAATGGTATGGAACAATGAATGGTATTAAGGGATTTGAAGAGAAACTGATATTATATTTTCTTAAAAAGGGAAGTGATTTCATAATAAATGACAAGCAAGTTTATGTTAGTGTATTTTTGTGCAAACAAGATATATCTACTTAAGGCAATATTTTATTTAATTACCCGGTAACTTCATCCTTTATATTATAATACAATTCGTTTATGGATATCAAATGTTCCCGATATTATTAAGGAAATGATATATGTACCTATATATATATATATGTACTTTTAAACTTGAGATATATTGCAAGGGAACCTTATAAAGGTTCGGGTTATGTATGATATAGAGCGACTAACATAGTGGTATATTGAGCTGCATATTTTTAAAAGTTTCTAAAAGACTAGCAAAAACATGATGTATACTATCTTGCTAAGAATGAAGAGTGTTTCTGATATTATGGACTTAATTTGTTCATTTGATGTTATTTCAAACGTCATACTTCTTCTATTGAAGTTTCATGGTTTTAAATATTTCAAGAATTATATTAATTATCAGTGAAATGTTGGAAACCCCATGCGTATGATGGGATATTTTATTAAACTCTAGTAATAACTTGCTGAGCAATTCTTTCGCTCATGCTTGCTTGTTTTAAATATTAACCTTTCAGAGGAAGGTAAACAGATGAGGCCTACCTGCACAGCTCGGAAGAAGCAGGCAGCATGCCCTCGTGAAGATGATATGATCCTGAAAATCTATAGCTGGGGTAAGTTATATGTAGGTAGATCGATGTGTAATATATATATTACTTTGTACCAAATAGTACTAGTTACTGGTGTACTTCTCAACAAAGTTACATTAGTAGTATAAGATTTGTAAGACACAGGGTGATGTAAATAAATTGATGTAATGAGGAGTGTAAGTATTTGAGTTCTTGTTTCTAGCCCTATAACCTAAAAGATGCTTTGTGGTTGGGGTCTCAAACGTTTTAATTCAGTTATTAAATGACTACAGGTGGTTTAATGTTATTAAACGGGTGATTTGATATTGAGGATTTCCGCGTGATGACCAAATCTTTGACCCCGGATTTGGGGGCGTTACAGAAATGGTATCAGAGCTGAGGTTATAGTAAACTAGAAATGAGAGTGAGTAGGAGTGTGTATAGTTATGTGAGAACGTCAGAACTCATGTAGAGTTCATGTTGGACTACTTGACGTAGTGTCAATGAGTAAGTTAATATTGAAATGCTATGCTGAGGAACATGTTGAGACAGACCACACTTTTTGGGTGTTTTGGATGTCTGCTAAAGAATCCTCAGAGATAATTGTTGGTTCAAGGGGGGCATAGATCGCGAGGTATAAATTTAAGATGATTTTAGGGGATTCATGGATGTAGTTAAGTTTTCCCCGAACTATAAGTAAAATTTCAATATGATGATGGAGGATAGAAGGTTGGCATCTAGTATTGTGGCAGTAATGTGCTGAGATTATACTCGTACTGTTTAAAATTCCTAAGGGGAAACAAAACAAGATCACTATGAAAGATTATGAGCCGAAGTTACGGGTGTTTAAATCTTCTCGAGTTTAAGAGAGCTTGAGGTAATATTACAGATGGATTGGTGGACAGACACTGATCGTTTCAAATGATTACATAGATAAAATGGTGAAGTTGAGATTGGTCAGTACGAACGGGATATGGTTAAGGACCAGGATGGACTGGGAAGTCCGAGAAGGACTTAAATAAGAAAGCTGTTATGCCAAAGGTGCTAAGCTTAGGTAGCACACGAAATTGCTATGAGAAAAAGAATGTTCGGTATAAAGACGGTTATGAAGGTGAATGGATTTGAGCAAGTATTTTCTAATGATGTTCCGGAATATCGCCTAGTCAAAATGTGGAATTCGTCGCTACTAGGGGCGGTACCGGTATCAGAGTCTTCTTAAAGAATAGAACGCTTGCATGAGATGCTTGCGCTAGGTCGAATAGAACTCCTTGCGATTATAAAGGTCGATGGTTGAATCCTTAGCGACTATTGAGAATCGACTATGGCATAAGTTATCGAGCATCTCACGGTGTGCACGAAAACAAAAGCTTTAGAATCGAACGATAATTCGTTAGAAGGCCGACATTAAAGGCATCCGTGAAGACCTTGGCAATACACTCCCCATTTGTGAATCATTTTGATTGCCTCCCCAATCTATGATCTATCTTGACATCTCTCCAAGAGAGAATTTTTAAAAAGGGTATATTCCCTCTTCGAAATTATTCTTTAATAATTGTGTTAGACCATATTTGGTTTCAATTTTGCCAGAAGCTTTCATTATACCTACTTTCAGGTTTCTGAAGCCTTGTCAAAATTATGTTATTTAAACTTCCACTTTTCTTCAATAGTGGATAATCCCGTGGTGATGTAGCCCCACTTGCTTGTTGTATACCAATATCATTCTGGCTATCCTTTCTTTGGAAATTTCACTTTGGAATCTGTTCAATTCTAATCCAAGGTGTCCATTTGAGAATTAATTGTCAAAATATGATAATTATTAACTTGACTTTGAATTGCTTTCATACTTCTCAACTTCCACTGAGATGAACAACCCTATACTGATAGGGGCCACAAGGACTATCTGATTGTGTGATAGAAGTCTGACGGGATGCCATCACTTGTGAGTTGTGAAATACAAGAAGGCTAACTACCTTTAGTAATGTCTTAACTGAGACACGCAACGTGAGTTCTTATGATCATATTGATCTCTCAGTAAATTCTCTTATCTCAAATAAGGTTTATTTCGAAACTCATAATCCTATGATCACCAGTGGTTGACATTTGTCTTGATATGACAGCTAGCTTTTCAAAGCTCCATGATTCTTGTTATCTCTAATGAATTTCAAGGGGATGCCAACCAGGTCGACCAAGTCAAAATTCTCCGATAAAAATTAAATTCGCAACGGAATCGCCAAGAGCAAGAACGAATGAATCCCAAGACGAATAGAATATCAGTGATGTATAGGTAGAATTTGTTCGTTCTCTCTCTCAAGGATGTTATGTGAATAGAATCGGTGAACTCTCTCTCTCAAGGATAGTATGATAATAGAAAGTTGGTCAAGATATATGTGTGAAAGGAATAACGATGGGTTGTAAGACTCCAGTGATATTTGTGTCAAATAGGGATCCTATGGTTGGATTGAGGTTTTGGAGAAGCTCTTTATGAATGGACACTATCTCCAGTTTGGCAGAATAAGTGTTGATGATGAAAGAGTTAAGCAATCCCAGTAGTGGCCTTAGCTGATTCTGAGGACGAAATCCTTTTAAGGAGGGTAGACTGTAATAACTCGGATTTTTTAGAAATGATTTTATTATTATTTCAATAATAATTATTTTTTCCTAAAATGAGGAGGAATTTTATTTATTTATTTTATTGATCATTATTCCAGTTCAAGGAATTTCAAAAGTGAATTATTTAATTATTTTCTGGTTCAGTGTAATCGGGTTCCTTTTGAAAGTTCTATCGATCGGGTAGATATCTCGAGCCAATGGTTTATTTGGGCAAGGGTTTAATTTTGAAGTGTGGATTTATTTAGCGAGGACTTTATTTTAAATTGCTGAATAATTTGAAGATTTTAAAATCTGTGGTAAATGATTATTTGTAATTATTTGGGGATTTACAAAAATTACTCGATTAATATCTAAAATCGAGAATTTGAGATTTTACTAAAACAATAGTGTTTTTAGTATTTTATAAAGCCTTGTAAATTGTGATTTACGAATCACAATTATTATTTTATTAATTGTTTTTATAAATTATTATTGATTTGTAAAATGCATATCAATTTAGAAAATTTAGATTTAATTTTAATTCTTTCTCCGAAAATCTTTAAAAATATTATGGTATTTAATTATGCTAGAAATTTTATTTTTACAAATTAGAGTTATTAGTTTAAAATATTATTTAAGATATATAGTAATTAATTTTGTGAGTTAAATGTTATTGGGCTTGAGCCTATTAGAGTTAAACACACAACACACCATAAATATACACACGACTACATACAAACACATCCGCAAAAACCAATCGGGGGAGTGGGAGAGAAATCAACGGGGAGAGAAAAACAAAGGGGGAAAAGAAATTTAATTTGGGGGTTTGATTTTATCAATTGTATAAACTCTATATGTATATATTTATGCGTGTATAGGCGCGTGTAATTGTGTGTGTGGGTTAGCAGCTTGTTGGAAACGGAGGTGGAAGGCATCGACGGCTTGAGCTCGCCGGAGATAGCAGCGATGACGGGAGGTTGGTGGTGGCCGCGAGTTGTGGGGCTGTGAAAAGAAGGAGGTGCAGCGATGGGTGGCAGTAGTGGAGAGAGAGAGAGGGAGGGAAGGAGAGAGAGAGAGAGAGAGGAGAGAGAGAGAGAGAGAGAGAGAGAGAGAGAGAGAGAGAGAGAGAGAGAGAGAGAGAGAGAGAGAAGGAGAGAGAGGGAGAAAACAGCGGTGGTGGTTCCATGGCGGCTCACCGGAAATTAAATTCGGTATACATACATTTATGTATTGTGTTATATTTAATTAATTAATTGTTGTAACTTAATTAGATTTAAATTGTGAGTTTAATTGTTAATTTTCATAATTAGATTAATATTTTAAATTATGGATATTGTTTTAGTTCCGTGATTTAATTTGGAGAATTCATGAATGTCGATTATGATTATTAGAGTTAAATTCCCGGATTTTAAATTTAGAAACTTGTTTAGTAGTAGAGTTGTAATTTCGGAAGTATGAGTTTGGGAACTCGAATAATATCGGGGTTTAATGCTTGCTCGTTGTTACTTATAATTGTTGGTGGTTAATTATAATTTAGGTATTAATTGTGGATCGATAGTATGTTGGGATCAAGTGCGAGTCCGATTATGTGTTTGGATTTAGTGATTGTTTATTGTATTTGTTAATTGCTAAGTGCTAATTGTTATAGTCGCATAATGTGTGGTTATATGAGTTGGTCAGTTTGTAAATGTCTATGTGCTAAGTGCTATAAGTGGAGTCGTATTGTGGGATGTCATAATTGTCAACTACTTAGTGATTGATTATATGTAGGTAAATGGTTACTGGTCATACATATGGATTTGGGTTAAGTAAGTCAGATTATAACCATGGGTGGATGTCGAAGTTGTCAGAGTAATGTATAGCTGTTTAAACTCTTTATATTTGGGTATAAATGTTGAGATGGTTTTGATTGAAATTGAAGGGCTGTGACCCCGAGATAGTCTATTTTACAAAAAGATTACTTGAAAGTTTTCTTATAATAAAAATGCAATTACTGGTTGTATAGTTTTCAAATATGGTCTATAGCAAGGGTAAACTGTTATTTATTTTCCTTACATGCTGTGGTGCCGCATGTCTGGGCGGATCATTTTCTTATGTGTTTAGGTGCCGCATGTCTGGGCGGGTACTTTTCCTACCTATTTATTTTCTTATGTGTTTAGGTGCCGCATGTCTGGGCGGGTACTTTTCTTACTTGTTTATTTTATGTTGCTGCAATTGAGGCAACTTGATTTTCCTTGGTTTATTGAATTGAAAAACAAGGGAATAGTCCTATTTACGAATACTTCATGCCGAAATTTTCTGAAAATCCCCTGTATTTAAATTTATTTAACTTATTTGATTTCAATGGTCTAAAGGTATTCTTTAAGTGTAACTGTTTATGTGTATATGGGTTAAGTGAATTATTTCGAGGGTTGTTTCGAGGATTTATAGTGTCTTGAGGATTATCTATATATTAAGTTGGTTTAAGTCTATTAAATGGTTGTGATGTGTTTAGTACCAGAAAATGTCCACTTTATAAAAGGGGACTCTTTTGTGTCGATTGCTATTACTAAATGTGTTATGTGTATTAAGTGGTATAAGAGTAATCAACGATAGGGGGGACACCGATAGTTTGACTTTATGTGACTTAGTGAAAATTTTGAGTTGTGTCTACTCGAGATACGAGGTTGGACTGACAAGTATCGTAACCATTTCAGTACCGTTAGGGCGTAATCAAGTTGGAGTGACGTGCATCAAAAAGGAAAGATCGAGGTATAAAGAAAGGTAGATTACCTCCATGGAATTTCTTGGACGAGGTGCGAAGGATTTATTCGCGATTTTATGTTCTCTGCCAAGGACCTGAGGCAAGTTTATTTATGCATACTCTATTGTTCAGAGTATCTGTATTTTGAAATATATGAAATGTGTGGTGTTAGGAATAATTCATAAGTTGTGATGTTGAGAATAGTATTTTGCTTATGCTTCTTGTAAATCCTGATCTTATAAAGGATTTAGCACTTTTTATAGGATATATGCGTTAGACAGTAATCTGTAGAGTTCAGTCAGGAACAGCAGTGCATCAAGGACTACATGTCAGCAACTGAGATCAAATCCCGATACGTCAAGTCAAATACTGATGGATGTCGAATCCTGATGCAAGGTGGAATACTGATATCAGTCGTGTTACTGATGATGTCATTATGGATGCTACAGAAACTGGCAAGTGCAATAAAACAGGATCTTTGTTTGGAGAACAAGCAAGAAGATATTGTGAAGGAAAGAATTTTCTGTTGATGGAAACTATCAACTGGATGGCAGAACATTGTCATGTATAGATCATTACTTTCTGTTATTAGTTGATAGGTAGCATTATAAATACTGTCTCTATATCATTGTAAAAGAGCGGATTATGGATTTTTGAGTGCATCTCGTGTGAAGCTCTGTATATGGTTTGTATTCGAGAGTTCAAAACAAACAGAGAGAGAGATTTGTATTGTCAGCAGTTGCTAAAGGTATTATACACCTTTGGTAGAGTTTGTATTTGATTTATTTAATACAAACAAAGTTTGATTCATTCGTTTGTTCTTGTTTATCTAATTAAGCAAAAATCAGACACGATTATATAACTTGTATTCAACCCCCCCTTCTACAAGTTATTCGAGTTAACAATTTGTATCAGAGCAGGTTGATTTCGAACAATCATAAAGATCTGCAATCATGTCTGGTTACAAGGATGGTAATGCTAAGATCCCTTTGCTCAAGAGAAACGAATATACTCTATGGGAAGTGAAGATGTTGCATCACCTGGAAGCAATTTATCCTGATTATCTTGACAGAATCAGAGATGGGCCTTTTGTTCCAACAACGCTTGTTCCTCAAGCAACTGTCGAAGGAAAAGTCGTTCCAGAACATACATCAGAGAAGCCTAAATCTGAATGGACAGATAAGGAAAAGGAGAACGTTCTTAAGGATGCTAAAGTGAGAAACATACTATTCAACAGTCTTGATTCTGTTCTCACTAACTATGTTCTCTCTTGTAAAACTGCTAAGGAGATATGGCACAATCTAAAGGTTCACTGTGAAGGAACAAAACCTGTCAGGAAGAATATGAGGACCCTTCTCATACAATAGTATGAGTACTTTGAGTCCAAGTCTGGTAAGTCACTTACTGACACCTTTGATAGGTTTACTAAACTCATCAATGAGATGGCCATGCATGGTAAATATTATGACTTGGAGGATATGAATACTAAGTTCATGAAAGCTCTTCCTTATTTCTACAATGAGAAGATATCTGCAATTGAGGAAGCTAATGATCTGGATGAAATATCATTAGAAGAAATTTATGGAAAATTGAGAGCTTATGAACTTGACAGGCAGCAGAAAAAGAGCAGGAGTGAAGGAAAGTTGAAAACAGTTGCACTCACTGCTCAATCTGAATCAAAGAAGCTTCTAGAAGAAAAGTCTGAATCTACTGAAAAAGACTTGAGGAAGAAGAAGAGCAATGAAAGTTCTGAGTCAGAGACTGCAAATATAGACTCTGAAGATAATGATTCTGAATCAGAGATGCAAGAACTCTTTGCTATGTTTGCTAAAGCTTTCAAGAAAGGAAGATTCAATAGGAGAAGATTTAGCAAAGGATCTTTTCAGAAGAAAGAGGAGAAGAAGAGTGACAAAGGCAAGAGTACAATTATCAAGCTTGATAAGGCTAAGATCAAGTGCTTTAACTGCAGTGAGCTTGGACACTTTGCTAGTGAGTGCAAGAAGCCTAGGAATTCAGGGAATGGTAATGCACTCATGGTCAGACAGAAGGATTGGGCAGACTCCAGTGATTCCGAAGATGAATTGGATTATGACAACATTGCATTGATGGCAAGTGCTTCAGACAAGCCTGGATCTCCAAAGAAAACTTCTTCATCTTTTGCTAAGGACACTGGAAAGAAGCATTCAATTATTTTGGATAGTGGATGCTCTGGACATATGACTGGAAAGAAGTCCCTGCTTACAAAGTTTGAGAGAAAAGTTGGCCCAGTAATATCGTTTGGAAATGGCAACAAAGGAGAAACTCTGGGATATTGCTCAATTATTTTGGGGAATGTCATCATAGAAAACGTAGCACTGGTTGAAGGCTTGAAACACACACTTTTAAGCATAAGTCAAATGGGTGATAAGGGTTACCAATCAATCTTTGACAGTGAAGGATGCAAAATCTTGAATATGAAGAATGGAGACATTGTTCTGACTGGTCAGAGACATGGTAACATATATGAAGCCAATTTGAGTGACACATCTAAAGGAACTGTCAGATGTCTTTACAACAAGGCATCAAATGATGAAAGCTGGAACTGGCACAAGAAGCTCTCACATCTCAATTTCAAGAAGCTTAATTAACTTGTTAAGCACCATCTGGTGAGAGGCCTACCTCAGGCAAATTATGTGCAAGATGGACTTTGTGATGCTTGTCAACTTGGAAAACAAAAAAGAACCACTTTCAAGAGCAAGACAGAAAATTCAATTACTGAACCATTTCACATGCTGCATCTTGATTTATTTGGTCAAGTAAACATTATGTCTATCAGCAAGAAAAGATATACTCTAGTTATAATGGATGATTACACATGGTTCACATGGGTATTCTTTCTACATAAAAAGGACGAAGCTCCTCAGCAAATCATTGAACTTGTCAAAAATATTCAAAATAGCTCTGAGTACAAGGTCAAAGTGCTTAGGAGTGACAATGGTACATAATTTAAGAATTCTACAATGGAGGAGTATTGTGCAGACAATGGAATTACTCAACAGTTTTCTGCACCTGGAACACCTCAGCAGAATGGTGTAGTAGAAAGAAAGAATAGAACTCTCATAGAGGCAGCAAGAACCATGCTTGCAGATGCAAAGCTTCCAACCTATTTCTGGGTAGAAGCTATTAACACTGCATGTTTTACTCAAAATTGTACCTTGGTAAATGGCCATGGAAAGACTCCCTATGAGATGATCAAAGGAAAGAAGCCAAGTGTGAAATACTTTCACATCTTTGGATGCAAATGCTGTGTCCTGAAAGTTCATTCAGAACAACTTGGAAAATTTGAAGTCAAATCGGATGAATCAATCTTTCTAGGATATTCAGCATCAAAGGCCTCTGAGAACTCACATTGTTATGGAATCAATTCATGTTGCATTTGATGATAAAAAGTTTGGAATTTTGCAAACTGATGAAAGCCATGACAATCTGGAATTTGAAAATCTTAAGTATTCTGAGATTCTCTCCAATGATGATGAAGGTTCTCCAGAGGAGATCTCTATTGCTTCTCAAAGGAATGCTACTATTGAGGGGGAGCAATTCAATCAAGGAGAACATAGTACTGGTCAGGATCAGACTAGTCTTTCAGAGTCTACTTCATCAGGAACTGATCTTTCAGAGTCTAATGAAGGAAGATCAGAAACTAGCAGCAGTATTGAATCAACTGATTCTACAGATCAAGGGGAGCTTTTGAAGGAAATGAACACTCTTCTATAAGAGATACCACTAACTTAGGGGGAGAGTCTAGCAGGAGCAATCTACCACCTGTTAGAAAATGGACAAGGGATCATACTGAAGATTTGATAATTGGTGATCCAAATAGTGGTGTTCGAACTAGAAGATCAATTCAAAATGAATGCTTGTATAGTTGTTTTCTCTCAAAGAATGAACCTAAGAAGGTTGAAGAAGCCTTACAGGATCCTGATTGGGTAATAGCTATGCATGAAGAATTGAATGAATTTGAGAGGAACAAAGTTTGGAAACTGGTACCAAGACCTAAAGATAGATCTGTTGTTGATGCAAGATGGGTTTTCAGAAACAAGCTAGATGAATCTAGTATGATTGTAAGAAACAAAGCAAGACTGGTGGCTAAGGGTTATTCTCAGGAAGAAGGAATTGACTATGATGAAACCTTTGCACCTGTAGCGAGATTGGAAGCAATCAGAATGTTTCTTGCATTTGTAGCTCATTCAAAATTTAAGGTATACCAGATGGATGTAAAGAGTGCTTTTCTAAATGGAAATCTTGATGAGGAAGTGTATGTGGAGCAACCACCTGGTTTTGTTGATCCAAAGTTTCCAAATCATGTCTACAAACCTGACAAGACACTCTATGGACTAAAGCAGGCACCAAGAGCATGGTACGAGACTTTGTCTAAATTTCTTCTTGAAAATGGCTTCACAAGAGGTACAATTGACAAAACTCTATTCTTTAGAAAGATAAAAGGTGATTTGCTTTTATTTCAAGTTTATGTTGATGATATTATATTTGGTTCTACTAATGAAAAGTTATGTGCTAATTTTAGCAAGCTTATGCAGTCTAAGTATCAGATGAGCATGATGGGTGAACTAAAGTACTTTTTAGGCTTGCAGGTCAAACAGACTGAGACTGGTATTTTCATTAATCAGTCAAAGTATATCAAAGATCTTTTAAAAAGGTTTGACTTTCAAGATTGTGCAATTACAAAGACACCTATGGCAACAGCCACTAAGCTAGACTCTGATTCTAAGGGAAAGAGTGTTAATAACACTAGCTATAGAGGCATGATAGGTTCACTGTTATATTTAACTGCAAGTAGACCAGATATAATGTTCTCTACCTGTTTTTGTGCTAGATTCCAAAGTGATCCTAAGGAATCTCATTTAATTACTCTGAAGAGAATTTTTAGATATCTCAAAGGAACTCAAAATCTTGGTTTGTGGTATCCAAGAGAATCTGATTTCTCCTTAACTGGCTATTCAGACTCTAATTATGCAGGGTGTAAAATAGACAGGAAAAGCACTACAGGTACATGTCAATTCTTGGAAAATAGATTGATTTCTTGGGCTAGCAAGAAGCAACAATCAGTTTCAACCTCAACTGCAGAAGCTGAATACATTGCAGTAGGCAGTTGTTGTGCTCAACTCCTTTGGATAAGAAATCAGTTGATGGATTATGGTATGTGTTTACACTAAAACACACAAGCGTACGTGGTCACAAGTAATACAGATAGAAGTCAAGTTCATTCCCACAGAGATCTGGTTAGGTTTCAATTCAGTTCATGCACCTATGCAACAATGTATGATTATTATTCACTGCTAAGACAAATAACAAGATTAAGTTTTTACTAACTATAATTAACTAAGATACAAATTAACAAACTAAAAATTACTAACTAATGAGAATTAAAATTTAATTACTTATATGCGAGAAAACATGGAATCCTAACTTCATCATCTACTTCACTTAGAGTTGATGCCTTTAATCAATACATACGATGGTTTTGATATCTGATCGGATAACACGAAACAAGTAAAAGCTACCTCTCGGTATACTAATACCAAACTACGCATGCATCCACAAAAGAGATAGAAGTTGGGTAGACATTGTTAGATATAATTGATGTAATGTTTCAGTGTTTAAATGTAACAGTGATATATCAGAGTTTAACTGGAAGGAAGTCAGAGTTTAGTAAAGTCTGACTGACGGAAGCTGGACAGAGTTTAGTAAAGTCTGTCTGGAAGCAGCGCGTACGGAGTCAACAGAAGATATTAGAGATCAATTGAAGATTGATATGGAAACGAGATCTTTGGAGACTGGATAGCTATCAAAGAGATCGAATTGACTTAGGAGACGTGTGACAATCTGTAATTGATATCATTGTATAGCTGATTATTAGGAATATCAATTAGAGATTGTATCGAAGCTGTATATTTTATAAATACAGTTAGGTTAACCCTAGAAGGGTATCGTGCATCGAACTATCTTTATTGTAACCTAGCAGCTCTTTGTGATAGTTTACATCACGAAGAGGTTTTAATACCAGAAGATTTTAAAGTGCATAATCATCTTACTTGTTAAACTCTCATACGAATTTGATTATTAATTGTGTATTCGGCCTAACAAGTGGTATCAGAGCCAATCTGTTACTTTATTACAGGTTAAGATCCAAACACAACAATAATCATCTCAGCAATTCCTCCACCAACATCTACCAGTTCTGAAAAGGCTCCTACTACTGTGAGTCGTTATGAACCAATCAGGGTTCCTATTCTCAGGCCATCAGAGTATGCCATGTGGAAGGTCAAGATGACTATGTTTCTGGAGGCTACAGATCCAGAATATCTTGACAGGTTTTATGAAGGCCCTCACAATCCTACAAAGCTATCTGCTGCAATCGCTGGTGAAGAAGCTAAAATAGTTCCAAAGGAAAAGAAGGACATGACTCCTGAAGATCTATCATCAATTGCTAAGGATGCGAAGGTTAGGCATTTACTGCATAGTGCTTTAGACAATGTTATGTCTAACAAAGTGATTAACTGCACCACTGCAAAAGAGATCTGGGATGCTCTTGAAGTCAGATGTCAAGGAACTGCTGCTATTAAGAAGAATAGGAGAAACATACTCACACAAGAGTATGAGCACTTTGAGGCTAAACCTGAAGAGACCATGACAGAAACATTTGATAATTCTGTAAATTGCTTAATGATCTGTCATTGGTCAACAAAGAGTATGATCTAGAAGAATCAAATCTCAAGTTTCTTCTTTCTCTACCTGAAAAGTGGGATGTGAAAACAACCACTATCAGAGACAACTATGAACTTGCTGAAACAGATATTGATGAAATCTATGGGCTGCTCAAAACTCATGAATTGGAAATGGAGCAGGGAAACAGGAGATCAAGCAGGAAGGCAAAGTCTATTGCTCTTAATGTTGAAGAGAAGCCTCAGAAGAAAGAGGCATCAAGAAGGAAAATGAAGGGAAAAGCTTTAGTCATACACTCAGAAAGTGAATCATCAAACTCTGATTGTGATTCAAACTCTTCTGAATCATCTGACTCTGAGGATGATGAAGAAAAAATGAGAAAAATGGCTGTGTTGATGGTGAAGACCTTCAAGAAAATGGGTTTCAAGAATTTCAAGAAAGGTAAAAGGTTTTCTAGAGATTCAAATGAAGACTGAAAAAGCTTCAGGAAGTCTGATAAGAGAGATTCAAGGGGGAAGAAGGATAAGTCTGAAATTCAATGCTATAAGTGTAAGGAGACGGGTCACTATGCTCCTGAGTGCAAGAAGGGTAAAACTGGAAAGGTACTCTACACTAAAGGCAGAAATTGGGTAGACACTTCAGATTTTGATGAAGAAGTGAACTATGCTCTCATGGCTACTACTGAATCAGAAACTTCTGAAAATCAGGTACCGCTAACTACCTATGCTTATAATATTGATGACATTGCTCAATTAAGAATTTATCTTAAGTCATTGCATATAAGTTATAGGGATCAGACTTTAGAGAATGAGAGGATAAAATCTGAAAATTCTGAACTTAAGGTTAGAAATAAACTTGTTGAAGAAAAACTTGAAAACATGCAACAAGTTCAGAAAGAAAGAGATGATGCTGTTTCTATAGAACAGGATTTGCTTCAGAAATATAAACAACTAGAATCTGAGTTGGAGGAATCAAATAAGAAAATTAGGACTTGGACTAATTCTGGAAAGGACACTCAACAGATTTTTCAAACAGACACTGTTGGTCTAGGTTATAATGAGGGAGATGAACTAAGATTTCAAAATCAAGTTAAAATCAGACCTCATTTTGTACGTGGAGCCAGTAAATTTTTGTCTAATAATGAAAAAGAAGCTGTTAAAAGTGAACCAGTAAAAACTAGTGTTAAACAGGTTAATATTGGTTCAATGACAGATAAACAACTCAAACATAAACTGAAGGAGTTAAAATCTGTTAAGAAACAGGGAGTGTCAAATAAGAACAGAAATGGAAAAGTAGGCATCACTTCAGGAAATAAACCAATGCTTGCTAGTTATGCTCCAAGAAAGACATGTCATAACTGTGGTAGTACTAAGCATCTTGCAAATTTCTGCAGGAAAAACAAAAATATAAATTCTTTACCTTCCAAGTCTGAGGTAAAGAAGGATTTTGCTAGAACTAAGCCACAGACTTTATGCACACACTGTGGAAGCACTTGGCATTCCATTTATACTTGCAGACAGTATCATGCTATCTATCATAATTACTATGAACTTAAACCCAATCTGAAATGGGTTAAAGTTAATACTGCAAGTGTAAACTCTGATACTATTAGCTCAAACTCTGATAATGTTAATTCCGCTGCTAAAGCTAACAAAGTTAAGAATGTCAATGGATCCAAGCAAGTCTGGATCCTTAAATCTAATCCTAAGTAATTGCTTGTGATTGCAGGGCAACAGGGAGGCAACCCTAGTTGTGGACAGTGGATGTTCAGGACATATGACTGGAAATAAAGCCCTGCTATCAGACTATGAGGAGAAGGCTGGCCCAAAAGTTTCCTGTGGTGATGGCAATGTAGGAAGAACATTGGGATATGGCAATATTAATCTTGGAAATGTCATCATCAACAATGTAGCTCATGTCCCAGGACTCAAGCATGACCTGTTATCTGTGAGTCAAATCTGTGACAAGGGATATCATGTAGATTTTCAACCTGAATATTGTGAAGTTATCAGCAAATCTACAGGAAAGGTTGTTCTAGTTGGTCATAGGCAAAACAACATTTATGAAATCAAGCTCTTAATAGACTCTGTTGGAAAAGCTGTTTGCCTGTCTACAAGAATGTCTAGTGAAGAGAGTTGGAAGTGGCACAAGAAACTCTCACATTTGAACTTGAACAACATCAATGAATTCATCAGAAAGGATCTTGTAAGAGGACTCCCAAAGGCTCTATTAAATGTTTATGGCCTATGTGATTCATGTCAAAAGGCCAAGCAAAGGAAGTCATCTTTCAAGAGCAAGACAGAATTTTCAATCACTGGTCCTTATCATCTTCTGCATGTTGATCTCTTTGGTCCAGTAAATGTTATGTCTATAGCAAGAAAGAAATATGCTTTAGTCATTGTTGATGAAGACACTAGATTCACTTGGGTGTATTTTCTAGCAAAGAAGGATGAAACTACATTAACTCTGATGGAGCATGTGAAGCTTCTGGACAAAGGATCAAGTAACAAAGTCAGAATCATCAGAAGTGATAATGGAACTGAGTTCAGGAATGCAACAATGGACGAATTCTGCAAGAACAATGGAGTGAAGCAAGAATTTTCAGCACCTGGTACACCATAACAAAATGGTGTAGTTGAAAGGAAAAATAGAACCTTGATTGAAGCTGCCAGAACTATGCTTGATGAAGCAAAATTGCCAACTTATTTCTGGGCAGAAGCTGTTCAAACTGCTTGTTTTACTCAAAATGCAACACTGATCAATAAGCATGGAAAGACACCATATGAGATGGTGAAGAAAAAGAAGCCTAACCTGAAATACTTTCATATTTTCGGGTGCAAATGCTTTGTTTTGAAGACTCATCCTGAACAGTTGACCAAGTTTGAGCTAAAGGCAGATGAAGGAATTTTTGTTGGCTATCCACTGTCAACAAAGGCATTCAGAGTTTACAATCTGAGAACTAAAGTTATCATGGAATCTATACATGTGTCTTTTGATGACAAGAAGATAACTGGACTTGAAGACAAAGATGAATATGATCAACTGAACTTTGAAAATGAAGATTTAAACTCTGTTGAAGTAAACTCTGATCAAACAATTCTGACAGACTCTGTTGAAACAAACTCTGAACCTCTACTGGTAAACACTGGAGAAACTTCCCAGCCACAACAAAGGGAAGAACCAGTTGAGGGGGAGCATGATCAAGATGAAGAATCAAACATTGATACTGAGTCAACTGAAAAATCTGGATCAAACTCTGATGATTCAAACTCTGAAAATTCAAATTCTGACTCTGGGCAGTCAAGTTCAAGGGGAGTCTCAGAAAATGAAGAAAGCCCACAACAAAATCAGGAGAGCATGGATCAAGGGGGAGGATCACATGCTGACAGAAGTCATTTGCCTTCTGCTAGGAAATGGACCAAATCGCATACACCTGATTTGATAATTGGTGATCCAGATGCAAAAGTGAAAACAAGAAGTGCCACTGCAAGTGAATGTTTGTTTCATGCATTCTTGTCTAAGAATGAACCAAAGAAAGTGGAAGAAGCTCTTCAAGATGCTGACTGGATAACAGCAATGCAGGAAGATTTGAATGAATTTGAAAGGAATGAAGTTTGGACCCTTGTACCAAGGCCAAAGAACAGATCTATTGTTGGTACTAAATGGGTTTTCAGAAACAAGACTGACAGTGAAGGTGTTATCACATGGAACAAGGCTAGACTGGTAGCAAAAGGCTATTCACAGCAGGAGGGAATAGACTATGATGAAACATTTGCTCCAGTTGCAAGATTGGAGCCAATCAGAATTTTTCTAGCATATGCCTCTCACAAGAAATTCAAAGTGTTCCAGATGGATGTGAAAAGTGCTTTTCTGAATGGGAAGCTTGAAGAAGAAGTGTTTGTTGAACAACCACCAGGATTTGTGGACCCAAAATATCCAGACCATGTCTACAGGCTGGATAAAGCACTCTAAGGACTTAAGCAAGCACCAAGGGCATGGTATGAAACTCTGGCTCAATTTCTCTTAGAAAGTGGATTCAACAGAGGTACTATTGACAAAACTCTGTTTTATTTCAAATCTGGGAGTGACTTGCTTTTAGTTCAGATATATGTTGATGACATTATCTTTGGGTCTACTAATGATAAACTCTGTAAGAAATTTGCCAAGCTCATGCAATCCAGATATCAAATGAGCATGATGGGAGAGCTTAGTTATTTTCTAGGCCTACAGGTGAAATAAACAGATGATGGTATCTTCATTAATCAAGCAAAATGTACCAGAAATTTTCTCAAGAAATTTGGTATGCTTGACTGTTCATCTGCATCAACTCCCATGGCAACAGCAACTAAATTGGACAAAGACACAGGAGTTTCAGTGGATATGACAAACTACAGGGGCATGATAGGATCTCTTCTTTAGTTGACAGCTAGTAGGCCTGACATCATGTATGCAACCTGTCTTTGTGCAAGGTTTCAGGCAGATCCTAGAGAGCCACATCTGACAGCTGTGAAAAGAATCTTCAAGTATCTCAAGGGAACAATATCATTAGGTCTGTGGTACCCCAGAGAATCAGATTTCAAGCTACTTGGGTATTCTGATGCAGACTTTGCAGGGTGCAAGATAGACAGAAAGAGCACTAGTGGAAGTTGTCAATTTCTTGGTGACAGACTTGTCTCTTGGTACAGCAAGAAACAGAAATCAATTTCTACATCTAAAGCTGAAGCAAAGTATATTGCAGCTGGTAGCTGTTGTGCACAGATCTTGTGGATGAAGAATCAATTGCTGGATTATGGATTGAGGTATAGTAAGATTCCTATTTACTGTGATAATCAAAGTGCTATTGCTATGACAGGTAATCCAGTACAGCATTCAATGACCAAGCACATCAGCATAAGATACCATTTCATCATAGAACATGTGGAAGAAGGGAATATTGAACTACATTTGTGTCTACAGAACAACAGCTTGAAGATATTTTCACCAAACCATTGAGTGAAGCTACATTTACAAGACTGGTCAATGAACTAGGAATGGTCTCTGGTTCTGACTAGGAATGTTGGTTAGATTCAAATTTTACTTATGTAATGTGTTGCTCATATTTCCTTGATTTGTTAAGTGCTAAGTGATCTCTGTTGATTAAACTCTGTTATGCATACTCTGTTAACATGTTTTTCTTTAAACACTGCCAAACTCTGTTAAACTCTGTCCGCATGCCTGTATGTCATACTCTGTTAATAAGTTTGATAAAATCTGTGAACTCTGAGATAATTTTTGTCTGAGTGAAAACACCAATGAAGAAATATGTATGAAGCATGATTCTCAGCAATTAATCATGAATCTTTCTGAGTTATTGTGATCTAATCTTAGATTGTGCAGAAAGTTAACACAGCATGATACTGGTTCATATTTATAGCATCTCTTAGTTTATTTTGTCCTAAACTCTGAGTCTATAAATACTGTGTGCATTGCCTTTCATGAATAACTACTGATGTTGATGAACTCTAAACTCTGTTAGTTATACTCTGGTAGATTAAAATGATTACTGCAATACCCCAAAGAAAATATATATAGGTTGATATACTCCTTTGAGATTATGTTGGAGACTAGGATGACCCAGGAACTTATTGGTATATAATATGTGCTAAAATTCTCTGATTTTTTGTGACTAGTCAAAGACTAGGATGACCCAGGAACTTATCAAAATGATAAGGGCTAAAATTTTTGAATTTTTGGTGACTGGCTCCAACCTCTATTTACTGGAAGGAATAGAATAATAATAAAAAAAAAATTAGCAATAGAGGGGGTATAAAATAAATTAAATGTTACTGTATATAGATTGATTACTACAGAGTTTAGCTTTCATCATACAGTCAGTGTTTACTATAAAAGTTTATGTATCCAGTGTTTATTGATTTACTTTATGGATTTTATGAAAAATTAGATTCTCTAAAAATTGATTTAGTAAACTCTGCTTCACACACACATATTTTCACAACTGTGCAATTTTTGAAAGGGTTTCGGTGATAAAGTTGGAGAATTGACAAACGCTGTTGATTTGTGGTTAGTACTCTGAGGTAAATTTTCATTTGGATAATTTGAAAATTTTGGAGTAAATAGTGCTTTTGACAACTGTTAATAAGTGTATTGTGATGTGGCAGAAATGTGT
Source organism: Saposhnikovia divaricata (assembly GCA_036435485.1). NCBI lineage: Eukaryota > Viridiplantae > Streptophyta > Magnoliopsida > Apiales > Apiaceae > Saposhnikovia > Saposhnikovia divaricata. Next base: position 69,637,547 of record CM071598.1, read on the forward strand.
ACAATTAAAAATCGCAAGCGCACGATCATCGTTTTAGTATTTAAGATTCGATCCACAGGGAATAATATTTATTTCGCGATCCTTAATTCTAATTTAATCGAAATAGAAAAATTTGGATTTTTGGAAATTTCCTAAGAGAAAATTTAAACTACTTTCAAAAGAAAATTTAATAATTATTCTATTTCTAAATTAAAAACTGAATTTTTGCATTTTTACTATTTAAATCTAAATTGATTTTTAAAAGAAAATTAATCTAATTTTTTTTATTTCTAAATTAACTTAAATTAAAAGTGAAGAAAGATAAAAAATTCTAAAATTAAAATTGGGCTTTTAAAAAAAATTGCAATTTTATACTATTTTATTTTTAAAAGTATTCTAAAATTAAATCTAGATTTTATTCTCAAACAAATTTATTTATTTATTTATTTTTTTTTTTTATTTCACAAAACAATAAATGAACCCAGTGAAATAGACTACAACAATTCGAGATACTCAGCTGCAAACTAAGCAAAACTAGCAAATAAACTACCACAAGAAATTCAACCCAGAAAATCAATGAACAACAACCAAATCGTGGACTCAGTGAAACAAAACTCGAACATAAGGCAAGAAATTCAGGAAAACTAATGATTCAACAACCCAACTAAATGAGAAATCAGTACCATGACTCGGAACCAACAAAACAAAAGTGCAGCACTACCACTTAGTAACAAACGGAAAACAAATCCTCGATTCGCAGCAGAAATCGACTCAGACTAACAGAACGCAGACAACTCGCGAACCAACAAAGATTGCAACTTCGTCGCAAACTAAACTCAAAGAAAATTTACAAGAAACACAAATTAAACGGACCACGAACTCGCGACATAAACTCAGTACGAAACAACGACTCGATTCAAGAGGGTAACCTAGTACACAATCGGCGATAACAACAAGCTCGTGCTCACAACAAGAAACGCAGAAAAGCTCAGTAACTCAGTAAAATACAATCTGGACTGAGATTCGAATTTAATACCATTCACAACAACATAACTCAACTCCGCATTATCAAACATGGTGACTCGAGAAACTAGGACTGAACTCAGTAAAACAGGAAAACAGCTAGGAAACCAAAACTCGACTCAAAACTCGGTAAATAGACTTGCCAAAACTTGGTAAAAACATGAAGAAAACAATTTAAAGAACGCCATAAACAGCTGAATAGACTCGAACTACAAACTCAGATTATAGCATTAACTCGCCGATTACAACCCAGGAAACCGATGACTCGATTGAACTGCATCGTTAAAACGAAACTCAATAACAACTCGTCAAAAGAAAATCAGAACAACGCGACTCAAAATAAGACACTAAACTTAAAACTAACCAATCGGACAACAAATTTATCAATACTCAGAAAGCAACTTGCGATTAAAAGAAAATGAAACCAACGATGGGTATGTGTTAACTGGATTTTGATTCGCAGGAAAAGGTAACAAGAACAGGTGGGGTGATTTGTCGGAGGCGAAAGAAAAAATGAAGAGAAGAGAGGTTGAGGTTGTAATCAAAGAAAGGGATGGGGATTTGTGATTTTACTAGAAGGAAGAAGAAGAAAAATCATGGAGGGATGAACTGGGTGTTGCAGGGGAGAGACTAGTTTTGTTTAGAATTAAAAACGGAAATGAAGAACAGGTAAACTAATGCTGTGAATTAATAGAAATAATTGAAGGAAAAGTACGTACTAAAATTAGAATGTTTTTATAAGAACTACAAAGAAATTTTACAACTAATATTTAGTGGTGTTCTAAAACTAATTCTAATCCTAATTCTCAGTGTTTTTACAGGAGAGAAAAATGAATCTATTTATAGGAAATAGATTGAGATTGTGGTTGGTGTGGATTAATCCTCACCATTCATTTGTTTGGTGGGATTAAATCCTAGCCCTTCATGTTTATTTATTTTTTTATTTATTCTTTTTTTTCTTTTTAGTTTTTAAATAAAAATTCAGCTTTTGCACCAAACTCCCTCTTCTTTCCTTTTCTTCTATTTTGGTCCTTCTTCTTCTTCTTTTTCTCTTCTTTGACCTTTATTTCTTTATTTTGCAATTTCTTCAATTTTTCTTGAATTTCCTGAAATACAACAAAATAATTTATTAAAATACGAATTCAAACAATAAATAAGCAATAAAAATATGCAAAAATATGCACTTATCATATTGTGTTAAAGTGTCTTGGAAATAGGTAAGAGCATACAGCGGTGAAGTAATCCCTAATTGTTCTGTTCCTGATTTAATTGTGGTTATTGTTGATGAATTTGTTGCTTATATGATTACTTTAATTAGTTTTCATTTTCCTTGATTTAATTCTTTGAAGAACAATTCATAAACATAAAATTTGCAGAACACATTGAATAAATTAGAGAAATAGGATTCTTCATTAATAATAAGAAAGAGATTACATGCAAGTAGTACATCTTTTTGTTCTCTCTATCTACTAATTCATTAACAGGAACATAAAAAGTAAAGTCCAAACCACTCCATTGTTAGCAGCCATCCCAGATCCCATATTTGCCACTTTGTTTGGGTGGAAGTTGAAGGGATAAGGTTATTTTTGCTGACATATTCATTAACAATGGTTGGTGGTGTTGGATGAGGACGCCTTAGAGGAAAGCCGTATTAATGTTGCTTGAAGAGCAGCATCGATGTCGATCACTCTTGCAGGCTTTTCTCTTTCGATTTCTTGAAGACTGGCATCCATCTGCAGCCACAGAGTTTCAAGCTGCCTTTCCCAGTCAAAGGCATCAAACTCTTCACGAGTATAACTGAAGATATCTCTGTTCTCTACGAGATGGAGATTCTTTTCCTTGATGGTAAGTTTTGACATTGTTTAACGGTGTGTTGTGTGAAGGGTTTTTGATTTTCAGGAGAGAATGATAGATTAAAGGGATAGTGAACAAGTCTCTAGGCGTTAAATAGAGATGGGTAAGTAACGAAGTACTAAAACGCTTCGTATTCTGGTTTTTAATGGTTCCAGATAAACGCTTCGTATTCTGGTTTTTAATGGTTCCAGGTATTTTAAGAGAGTGTTATTTGATTTTTTTTAAAAATAAAATATTTTATTGTTATATTCACAAATACACTTCTTAAAATTACGAGCGCGTGTCCCACTCACCCATTATTGTGTCCCACTCACCCATTATTGTGTCCCACTCACACATTAATCTAGGAACAGTTGAGTGTTTGAATACACAAACGCTTGAGTTTTAATTTTTAATTACAACTCTAATTACTTTTGTGTCCAAACGATTGTGTTTTACTTTCACCCACTCACTTTTACATCTCACAGTTCTCTCAGTTTTCACTTGCGCATTTTCACAAACACCTTTCCTACATACATTTTTCTTTGTGATTTCTTGCAAATTTCTTGATTCAATGGCTTCTAAACCATTCACTGTTCTTGGTCTACGTTTTGTCCCTAACAATTATGCAGGTCCACTCAATCATGAACGTGTTCCAGAAGCGTTTCATCTTATGCAGAATTTCTTGAGCGACTCAGAGATTGGACAAGCTCTGGTTGAACCTGGTACTCTCTCTGCATCTCAAATTGCCACTTTTTGGCAAAACTCGGTCTATGTGGATGGAGGAGAGAATGGGACTCCAAACATCATCTTTACTTATGAAGAACAAGAGTTTGTGATTACTCCACAAACTGTCAGAGACACGATGGGGTTTGATGCACACACCTCTTATACTTACGTTGCTGAACCTCAATTGAGACAGATGCTATAGGAGATAGGCTACATGGATTCTCTTGACAAGCTTGGCAGTGTAAAGAGACCTAATCTCAGGAAGGAATGGAATTTTTTCTTCGATTGCATTACAAGGACATTCTAGAAGAAGGTCACTAACTGGGATGCTATTCTAATGGACAGTCTACAAATCGGGTATTCTCTACTTTATGGTAGTAATTTTGATTCTGGTAGATATGTTCTGATGAATTTAGGTGATAAACTGTCAAAGTCTACTACAGTTTATTTTGCTCGATTCTTTCAAATGCTATTCACTGCTTGTGTATCTGGTTTAGAGATTGCTGAAACTGATGTAATTCAGCCTTTTAGAGTCAACAAGAGAATATTCTCTGATATGACTAATAAGGATGTTGGTAAAGAAAACCTACCTGTCTTTGTTCTGCCACTTGCTTTGCAGAATTTTCTTAACCAACCTCAGGACCAACCACAACCAGAACCACAACCAGAACCACAACCTGAACCACTAAACACTGATCATACTCAGACCTTAAACACTGAACCACCTACATCACCTACCCATACTGTACCTACTCAACAACCTTCATCACCAATCACAAACACTGCTCCAACCCAAAATCCTCAATCTCCAATCACAAAACAATCTTCACACACTTCACAAATAAACAATAAACCATCACAATCTCAACCACAACCTAAAGCAAAAAGAGGCAGAGTAAAGCAATCAGCAGCAACTACTGAGAGACATGCAAGAACTAAGAAGTCAGTAGAGACACACATCAAAGCAAAACAGACATCCCCTGGAGCTGTTTATACTAGAAGAATGATTCAAAGAGCAAAAAGACCTAAATCACCCTCAGTGGTGGCAGAATCTAGTAAAGAGGATTCAGATGAAGTGCCTCTCGCTAAGAGAAGAAAATTAGTAATCTCTGATTCTGATGATGAACATATTGAAGCTCCAGAGGTGGTTTCACAGCAAACACTTGTTGAGGCTGAAAAAGATAAAATTCCTGCAGAGGTTGAAATGCCTGCAAAGGTTGAAATGCCTACAGAGGACAAAATGCCTGCAGAAGAGGATACTAGAGATGGCTTTTCTCCAATGGCTGATATTCTTGATTCATTCATGCCATTCTCTGATCATATCTCATCTATTTTTGCTCAATCTGAAGCAACTGGTGCAGCTGATCAACCTACAGTTGTCCTTTCTGAAACTGTAGCATCACATACAGAGTTACTCTCAGATGCTCACTAGACTGTTGAAGGAGGAGATGAGATTGATCAAGCAACCAAGGCTACTTCTCAGCCTATGCTTGTTGATGACAAAAATGTGAACTCTATTGCTGAGGCTGAGCAACATTAAGAAAATCTTGACAAGGCTGCAGAAGAAATTGCAGAAACTGTGGCTGACAATGCTCAGCACAGTGTTTTACTTGAAGATGAACATGCTAAAGCTGCAAGTGTTGAACTTGAAGGTGAAAGCAGTGCAAACTCTGATTCTTTTCTGAGTGCACCAGTGCAAACAGACAATAAACATACCTCTTTCACTCAACCTTGTAAGTCTCATGAAATTGAGAAAGCAAAACTTGCACAATTTGCTGCTGACTGGTACAAAGAGGACTGCATTTTTCCAAGAGGGAGAGCAGCTAATTTTGTTAAGCAAACTGCTGATACTATCTCCAATCCAGAGATTCTTTCTTGCTTAAAGGCAACTGTAGTTCAAGTCAAAACTCTGGATAGAAGATTTGATGAAACTACAAAGGCAATCACTGATTTGAGGACTGAGATCGTGACTAGAGAAATGAAAATAGAAAGAGAGTCTAAACTCATGAATACCAAATTTTCTAAAGCCCAAGACAATCTCTTTACCAGGCTGGGTAAAGTTGAAGAAAATCAGTCTGCCTTGTCTGTTAAAATGGATTCCATTGCAAACTCTTTGGAGTTGTTAACCTCCATTCTGATTCCTGATGATGTCAAAAAGGGGGAGAAAGTTGCAAAAACTGCTTGCAAACAACTTCAATCCTTTGAGAAGAAGGATGGTGCTGCAAATGGAGGTGGATCTGATAGAAACAAAAGAACAACTACAAGGTCTAAAGTAAACTCTGCTACAGTAAACTCTATTAAAGCAAACACTGCCGAAGGTTGAAGGTCCATAGAATGATACAGAGTTAGCTGCAAACATGTTTCTTGAAGAACATGGAAATGATGTCACTCTAGAAGATGTAAAGGCTGAAGAGATAAGGCTTAAAGCTAAACATGAGAAAAAGCTTAAATCTGGAAAATTCAAGAAGAAAGATGAAAAGGCATCAAGACCTGTTGTTAAAGGCATTAAGATAAATGAAAATGTCAATGCTGATCAGAGATTGTCTCACTCAAGAAAGCCAACATCAGATGAGGCTAGATTGAAGCTTAAAGAAAAAGTTGTTGAAGTTGATAAGAGTTCAAAGAAGTTAAAGCAAGTTACAACCTCTGTTTCTACACATATTGTACAAACTACTCTTCCAATTCATGGTTTTGTGAGACCAACTATTCCTGAGAATACTGAGAAAGTTCAAGGAGGTGATATTTTTCAAAGCAGAGCAATGATTGCTAAGCAACCTCATGATTTGGCTGGTTTAGGATCACACAGAGAAAGAACTTTGAATATTACTCCTAGAGATCATTCATCACTGGCTGCCCCAGGCAAGGGTGTCCTTCAAGTTAATTTGGACAAGCTGGAATCAGTACAGTTGATTCATCAAAGAAGTCTAAATAAAGACTTTCTGCTGTATTTCATGGAGGATGGAACTGTTTACAAAGTTGGAGAGCATGATATTCATTTGAAAATGTATGAAGAACTGCAGTATGTTTTACATATTTTCAAAGTGAATAATAGTCGTACTTACCGAGCTGCAGAAGTGCTTAGATACCAGATGGAAAGATCAAAGATGATTTGTGGAATTAAAGACAAGTCTGAATATGTACCAAAGTACTTAGATTAAAAAGGAAGAATGGTTGAAATGAAGAGAAACAGTGCTAAGTTGAGAACTGATTTGGGTATCACTGTGCTTGAATTCAATTCAGAATCAGAAAAGTCATACTTTATCAGACTTGGAAATGAAATGAAGAAGAACAGCATCTATGATTTGAGATCAGCTATTTATCAGATAGATGGTACAGATTCTAAGCTTCGAGAGATCAAGCTACAGATGGAAAGAGCACTGGAAGTTGCAGAAGAGAGATTGCTAACAGAGTACTTGAGAACAACATGGGATGTTGAAAGGATTAAGTAATTTATGCTCTGTAAGTTTTTCATATTTTCTTTAATTTTGTTAAGTATCAGTTTAAACTCTGTTTAGTTGTTAAACACTGTATATGATTATTTGTTTTTGACATCATCAATTATTTATTAACTTGTGCATTTTTGCTAATGAACAAGTTGGGGGAGATTGTTAGATATAATTGATGTAATGTTTCAGTGTTTAAGTGTAACAGTGATATATCAGAGTTTAACTGGAAGGAAGTCAGAGTTTAGTAAAGTCTGACTGACGAAAGCTGGACAGAGTTTAGTAAAGTCTGTCTGGAAGCAGCGCGTACGGAGTCAACAGAAGATATTAGAGATCAATTGAAGATTGATATGGAAGCGAGATCTTTGCAGACTGGATAGCTATCAAAGAGATCGAGTTGACTTAGGAGACGTGTGACAATCTGTAATTGATATCATTGTATAGCTGATTATTAGGAATATCAATTAGAGATTGTATCGAAGCTGTATATTTTATAAATACAGTTAGGTTAACCCTAGAAGGGTATCGTGCATCGAACTATCTTTATTGTAAGCTAGCAGCTCTTTGTGATAGTTTACATCACGAAGAGGTTTTAATACCAGAAGATTTTAAAGTGCATAATCGTCTTACTTGTTAAACTCTCATACGAATTTGATTATTAATTGTGTATTCGGCCTAACAGACACCAATTATGTTTAGACCCTATATCTCTATAGAATTTGAAAACATAAAGGTTGAAGCACAAGTTATCCACATAGATCACATAGGGTAGCATCATATCTCTATGTATGCCACAAATCATGATAATATGCTAGCATGGCAAGTTCTAAATCTCAAGATCCACTCTCGTTTCGCAAGAGATTAAGAAATTAGATGTTCATGACTCATCTAAACACATGAAACACAACCACACGAGGATATCAAGAATTCACCACACATAAATCTTTTAAGTAATCAAACTACCAAGCTACATAGATAAATCTGTTAGAATCCCATGACAACGATTAGCTCATAATCGAACCTCTCGTCGTCATGGGATCTGATGAAACCATGATAACAAACAAGATATGGAAGAAATTAATAATATTAATAAAACAAGAGTTGAGAAAACAAATCTATGATACAAAAGATGAAGTAGATCTAGATCCGTTGCTTGTCACGAGCGTTGAATCTTTCTCCCCTTTTCTCCTTTGCAGATCTAAGCTATATTATGTACAAGATATCTAATTGTCTAATTGTGTTAATGATACAATTTACAAGGGTTGGATGTGTTTATATAGGCTCTAGACATCTTGCCCAGCAAGAAATACCAAATCAGAATTATAATAGAAGTACGTTTCCTAAACTGATTCTGTTTTAAAGGAAAATTCGCAGCTTTCTTTTCTTCAGTAATTTGGAACGTTCCAGCTGTAATTGGACCTCTGGACCACTTTAGAATGATAGAGAATCTCGTTATCTTCGCGTGGACAATAAGATCGTCCAAAACGGATTTCTAGAACTCAAGATATGGCCAAAACAAAATCAGAAATTCTGGCTGATTTTTCACCCGCACACCCGCAGCGCTGGGGCGCCGTCCCGCGCCTGGAGCGCCGGTTCAAACTGCATAAAACAAGGATGGGGCGCCAATTGGGGCTCCCGGCTTGGTCCCGATCTGCGAAAATTGATTTTTCTTCGATTTTTAAGCTTTTTCTTCCGTTCCTTTTGCATGAGCTTCCGTCTTTCATCCTTAATGACTTGTATACTTCTTGGTAGTTGACCTTAGCCTCCATTCTTCATTTCATATCATAAATCAACTCCAAATAACGACGGAAACTACACCTTTAATCGACATTTCTTCAACCCTGCACAATTAAGAAAAACACATCAAAACTACCACAAACTTGAGGCCAAAGCAATCAATTTAAGCCGAATTAGAATGTTCCAAGTATATAAACCGATGCTTGTCCTCAAGCATATAAAATTACAACTAACTAACTAGTACCACTTCCGTAGGTGATCACGGTTGCATTTGGCATATGCAACAAGCCTTTTAAACCCCTAGGCAGCCCTAGTGGACGAGTAAGGTCTCGTGAGGGCCTATAGCGAATGTACCCACAAAATCCAATGCAATGCAATGCATGAATGCAACTAAATGAAAATGCAATTAATATCCTACCATACCTTCAGATCCTCTCATGCCATATCAACTTAAGAATCAAAGTAAATACGCAATGTCTTGGTGTCGAAAATGCAAGTATTCACATAGTCTACTCAATGAACATGCATAAGTTCTCACAATTCCATGTCAAGTGTAAGAATAAGTTAGTAAACATGCTAAGCCTACAAGAGTATATCTTTGAGACAAAACTCGGGATCTCATACGTAAAAACAAGCAACACTCATAATCCACTCACAAAAGAATATTCACTTAAGAACAAGGGTAAGTGTATCACTCAATTCCGACAAAATCATAAGCATGCTTGACATTTGGTATCAATCTAACTCTTAACACAACATACATCAATGACGATAATCAAAAGGTCTTTATTTGGGTTGTAACGGGGCAAGGGACAAGGTATGTCAAATAAACCAAAACAGGTGAAGTGTCAAAAGCTAGTAGGAACTTAATAATCATACACAATCACCTATTTTCCCCCCATAATTTTATGCAAAAAAAACACTCAAATAGTCGACTAAAGTGGGATCACAATAAACACAAACATGCTCTCATAACATAATATATGTACATTTTTTTTTTCTTGTTCTTTCTCTCTTTTTTTTTCTTTTTTTTTTCGAGAGCTAAAGCAACAATAATATAGACAATAACAATGATCCCACGATTTTATTACACATGCCGACTATCAAGCAACAACCAAACCCAAATTCCAATATTTCCCCAAAAATTATGACCAACAATAACCCCTTTCTTGCACACCTTATTACTCCCTTAAGCACCCTACTAGCCTTTGACAATGTGGGTTCAAATTAATGTAAGGCCAAAACAAGAAAAAGTCCAGGCAAGTAATGTGGTATGTCACCGAAAAAATAGGATTAAGCTCAATGGGTTAACTAATTGATCATGTAAACATGGTGTGGTAATATGGAAAAATATGCGGTTAATCCTAATGCCTTTATCATTTTAATCGTCAAATAATGTCATGCATTTGAAGAAAGACCTCAAACAACTGCTAGCAATGCAAACAATCCGTGGACACTCAAGCAAACGAATAAATTGCAACAAATAAGCAATAAGGCTCAACAGCTAACTTGGTTGGAAAACATACTCAATCCCAAGCAAAAACCTCTCTAATGCCCCTACTTGTATTCAAAGCATGCAAACTAAATTAACTTGCACATATTCATGTCCTTCTAATTACTCACAACATTCAATAAGTCTACTAGCTTCAACTTACTAGTGTATGTGTGTGCACAAGAACAAAGCATATCACTTCTCAACAAAAGCGTCAACAACACAAAATTCTTATCAAGCATGGGTGCAAATGCAAACTACTATGGACTCACATGAAATATGAACATAAAAACAGAATGTCCTATATGAAACAAACGTAGATATCACGAACATAAATGCATAATTTACTACTAATATGCAAACATGAAATCCTACATGAACACAATGACTCAAAATCACAATTATATACACTACATATCCCTCAAACCACCCCCAAGCTTAAAATATTCAACGTCCTCATTGAATGGAAGTAAATACGAGGGAAAGTAGAAAACATACCAGTATACAACAATGCTTGGGTTGCCTCCCAAGAAGCGCTTCTTTAACGTCAATAGCTTGACATTACTTCCAAGCCTCCATTAAGGATGATAATAGTTGGCCTGGTCTTCTCTTCGCGAGACTTCATCAGCAGCACGGTGGCACACTTTCTGCCCCTTCTCCTCGCTTGGGCTATTCGTATAACAAATATGTCATGTTCCAATGCCTTCTTCTGTTGACCCAAAATCTGTCAATTTGTAGAACAACACACACTCGCGGGCTTCACTTGAATATAATGGAGGAGGGTAAATGTAAGTTGCTAAAGCCTTTGGTTCCTCAAAGAGAACTTCCTCCAATATTGGCTCTAATGCGCTACCTCCATCTTTAAACTCTGAGACAAGTAGAAGACCTGCATCTTTCCCATGTTCATCAGCCTCTTGGTACACACATACCAATTCTTGAAATTTGTGCAGCTCATCAGTGTCTGTCCCGAATTGTGCCCTTTACAAATAATCCACCTCACTAGCTTGATCAAATTCCTCACATGGCTTGTGAACGCTCACCTCACCTTGGAATTTGTCTTCTTCGATTAAGCATGCAGTACCTTGCTCCAAGTTACCGTTATTTTCTGGAATTGCCTCTAATATGCATTGTTGTTTCTCTTGTTCCAAGGCACTCAAAATTTGAGCAAGTAGTGTCCACATAGATTTGGTAGACTCCTCATAACTCTTTGCAAGCATCTTAATCTCCTCCATAACATCCACCTCATCTCACTGAAAAGTAGGAGTAGGTTGCTGATGTTGAAACTCTTCACTTCAAAAGAAATATGACCTATCTGGAACATCTTGCTGGTACTGTTGAGGATGGTATGAAAAATATGGTTGTTCCTCATAAGTGACATATGGATCAACTCCTTCCTAGTAACAATATTGTGAGGGATCATGAACGCCAAAACACCGCTCACATTGATAAGGCATGGATGTCCTCGAATATGCCCACCATGGTAACTCCTCGCATGCCATCTTCAAACACTCAAGTACCTGAAACTCACCAAACTACAAAATAGGTAAGAAAAACAAATCTGAGTCAGTGAACTCTAACGACCACTATTGACAAGCACATAAACCAAAAATAAAACATCGATGATCCCCGGAAGCGGCGCCAAAAACTTGTTTACACTAAAACACGCAAGCGTACGTGGTCACAAGTAATACAGATAGAAGTCAAGTTCGTTCCCACAGAGATCTGGTTAGGTTTCAATTCAGTTCATGCACCTATGCAACAATGTATGATTATTATTCACTGCTAAGACAAATAACAAGATTAAGTTTTTACTAACTATAATTAACTAAGATACAAATTAACAAACTAAAAATTACTAACTAATGAGAATTAAAATTTAATTACTTATATGCGAGAAAACATGGAATCCTAACTTCATCATCTACTTCACTTAGAGTTGATGCCTTTAATCAATACATATGATGGTTTTGATATCTCATCGGATAACACGAAACAAGTAAAAGCTACCTCTCGGTATACTAATACCAAACTACGCATGCATCCATAAAAGAGATAGAAGTTGGGTAGACACCAATTATGTTTAGACCCTATATCTCTATAGAATTTGAAAACATAAAGGTTGAAGTACAAGTTATCCACATAGATCACATAGGGTAGCATCATATCTCTATGTATGCCATAAATCATGATAATATTATCAACCTACCCTATGCTAGCATGGCAATTCTAAATCTCAAGATCCACTCTCGTTTCGCAAGAGATTAACAAATTAGATGTTCATGACTCATCTAAACACATGAAACACAACCATATGAGGATATCAAGAATTCACCACACATAAATCTTTTAATTGTGTTAATGATACAATTTACAAGGGTTGGATGTGTTTATATAGGCTCTAGACATCTTTCCCAGCAAGAAATACCAAATCAGAATTATAATAGAAGTACGTTTCCTAAACTGATTCTGTTTTAAAGGAAAATTCGCAGCTTTCTTTTCTTCAGTAATTTGGAACGTTCCAGCTGTAATTGGACCTCTGGACCACTTTAGAATGATAGAGAATCTCGTTATCTTCGCGTGGACAGTAAGATCGTCCAAAACGGACTTCTAGAACTCAAGATATGGCCAAAACAAAATCAGAAATTCTGGCTGATTTTTCACCCGCACACCCGCAGCGCTGGGGCGCCGTCCCGCGCCAGGAGCGCCGGTCCAAACTGCATAAAACAAGGCTGGGGCGCCAATTGGGGCTCCCGGCTTGGTCCCGATCTGCGAAAATTGATTTTTCTTCGATTTTTAAGCTTTTTCTTCCGTTCCTTTTGCATGAGCTTCCGTCTTTCATCCTTAACGACTTGTATACTTCTTGGTAGTTGACCTTAGCCTCCATTCTTCATTCCATATCATAAATCAACTCCAAATAACGACGGAAACTATACCTTTAATCGACACTTCTTCAACCCTGCACAATTAAGCAAAACACATCAAAACTACCACAAACTTGAGGCCAAAGCAATCAATTTAAGCCGAATTAGAATGTTCCAAGTAGATATAAAATCCACTTATCAGTATGACACTTAGTAATATTCCTATGTTTTGTGATAATACTAGTGCTATCAAAATTGCAGAAAATCCAGTTCAACATTCAAGGACTAAGCACATTGATGTCAGGTATCATTTTAGTAGAGAACATATTGAAAATGGTACTGTGGAATTTCATTTTGTTCCTACCGACAAACAGCTTGCAGATATTCTAACTAAACCACTTGATGAGGCTACATTCATTAGATTGGTTAGTGAGTTAGGAATGTTAAAATTTTTATATCTTTAACATCTGTACAAGTAGGAAGGTATGTTGTTCAGCTTATAGACTTGATATCTTTGTCAAGATCTATAATTGATGGTTAAATGCTTAAGCTGTAACACTTTACTTTGATAAATTACAGTATGATAGACTTATTAATAAACATCAGGAACAGGATTGCTATCAGTATGCTAATGTCATCAGTATTGACATCAGGATTGTATCGTCAGTGTTATGATTATGAAATTTGTGTGTCTTACTATTTCAAATTCTGAAGATCATTCTATACAGTGGTTCAATTCTGAGTTTTGTTAAGTCTATGCTAGCAAGTTTTACCACATGCATACTGATAATTTATATCATTATTCAGATTAGTCAATAAACAATAATAGACAAGTAGATAATAAGAAAACTTGTATTTTCATTAATCAAAATCATTACATACATGGAAATGAAATACAATTCTTCTTTTTGTCTAACTTCTACTGATAATCCTATTCTTGTCTAAAGTTGTTGCTGCTTAATCTTCAACGATCGACTTCAGGAAAAAGAGCATCTCAAGATTAGATTCCTTGTCTGGGCGACTTGAATGAGAGCAGCTGACTCATCTTCATGCTTATTGAAGAAAATGAATAGCATCTCCATCAAGATCAACCTCAGACTCTTTGCCAAATTCTTCATCCTCAAGGTGTGAAGAGATTAGAGGAGGATTTTGTCCTACTGGTAGATGTGTTAGAGGAGATTCTTGGAAATCATTTGGGTTAAGACCAACCATATCTAACTCGATGAGAAAAGTCATTTCTTCTAAGAGATAGTTCACTTGCTCTTGATCATCAAGAGTAAAGAACTTCTCAGTGGTAATGAACCGAAAGCTAGGGTTCATATCAAGATTTGGGTTGAAAGCCATGGTGTAAAGAGAAAAGAATGAAAAGGTTTTGGAGTATGGCATAAGGCGTTAGCTTCTTTTACAGAGAGACGTGGGAAGCTGAACAGTCGTTTGGGTGTTATCAATGCAGTCAGTCATAATTATGTGTGACTGTATTTCTTGTATTTTCAAGAAATGTTGAATGTATCTAATCAATTGATTTTGTTCAGATTTTATTTATTTCTTTTACAGGTAAAAGAAAATGTCACGTGGAAACTCCATTTAGTCTCTGGAATCGGGATGATATTGATCAGGAATACAAGTGTGTTCACATCAGGATTAGTAATACTTTCTATTCAGAAATCACATTGAATCTTGTGATTATCTTGGTGAGAAGATCACATCAGGAGAGGAAGCTGATCAGTATTGACTTTTATCTTGATTTTACCTTGATTTATTTACTTGAAATCAATTTTGGATTTTATTTTCCAAAAATCGTGGGTAACTGCATTTTTCAGGGACTGACACCTGTCAACCTACGTGTCAACGTGAGATAATGGGTCTGAAAGATTTTTGAAATATAATTATTTTGAAACTCTAATCATGTAATTGCTTTCTCTAATTTCATTTTCTAAAGCAAAAAATACTCTTGAGTTCTCAAAGTCACTAATCAATTTCAAAGCCTTCTTAAGTTCTTTTCAGATCAAAATGGCAACTCAAAGAAGACTACCCAAATTAGTAGCTTTCAAGTTTGGTGACTTTGATTTTATGATGAACAATCATGTTGTAGCTATCACCAACAAGGAAGGGGTGTCAACTGATTTTCACCCGATTATTGACTTTATGGCGAAAGGACCATTAAGCTATGCTTTGACAGCATCTCCACAAATTAATCAAGTAGCTGTTTCACAAGCTTGGGAGAATGCTGAGGTAATTGATTCTACTCAGAGTCATTCAGGTAAGATTGTTCTACACTTAGGACAAGACTCATTTGATATTACTGAATCTGTTGTTAATTCGGTACTTCACTTACCTGTTAGTATGAATTTTGAGAATGTACCATCTGATGATAATGTTAGAACTATGTTATCTACATTAGGTTATAATGGACCTCTAGATAACATGATCCAGTTAAATAGATCCTTTCTTAGGAAAGAATGGTCTTTCTTCTTTGACCAACTTGCTAAATGTTTTACTGGTAAATGTAGTTCTTTTCAACAAATTACTTCTGTTACATCTTACATTACATATGGCTTGCTTTATAACAGAGTAATTAATTTTGGTCACATTATCTTAAGTCATATGTGTATTAAACTTGGGTCAAGAGATCATGACAGGAATATGGTTTATTATCATAGATTCATACAACTATTTATTAACCATTTCATTCCTGGTGTTGAAGCTAGATTTGGTATAGAATATTGTGTTTCTTCTTATGTACATCAAAAGAGAATTTTATCTGACATTACAGAGAATGACAGTGAAAAGAATCTAGATGAAATTCCTGCATTACACTATCCAAATCATGTTCAGGTACTTTTAAGAACTCATCTTCCTACTATCTATAATTCTTCTTTCTTTGGTGGTGAAATGACTCAGGAATCTTAATTGGAGGAGAACCCCCCTGTGTCTACCCAAGTACCCAAAAACATTACAGTCACTGAAACAATTCTAGAACCAAATTTTGATCCACATCCTATTGTTTCAAAGAAGCCAACCTCTAGTGTTTCTCAAAAGACATCAGTTGTAAGGAAAAGAAGATTTGTTGTTTCTAGTAGTAGTTCTAGTGAAGATGATGATGATATATCTCTTGCTGAGAGAGCAGAATTGAAGGCTGCAATTCAACTTTCTAAGCTAGGACAAAGAGATGGAACACCTAGTCATAGCCAGGCTGCAGTCTCCCAAAAGGATGTAGTTCCTAAAAAGGGAAAACAGTTACTGGATACTGTCTCTCAAAAGACTGTGTCTATTGAAAAAGCATCTCATCCCAAGATCACTTCTGTGTCTACACCTCTTGAGTCTTCTCAAGATAAATCTGTTGCTCACTATACTAGAAGAACAAGGAGAAAGATTCATTTGTCACCTACACACACAGTGTCTAGTCCAACTAACATTATGCATGTCTCTACAAATAAGGCTATATCTACGTTAGTATCTGACAAGAGAGATCTGGATTTTGATTCTTCATGGGAAACTACATTGACATACAGACTGGCTATGGAACTTATTTCTCTAATAGTGAAGCTTTCCAGGCCTGTTCTAGATTTTCTGATTGAAAGAGTTCCCAAACTTTCATTTCCTGGAGAATATGGACTGTTACATCAAAGACTTGATTTAATGAAGATGTACTTCTATGTATCAGTTAGAAAGGAATTGCACAAGAAATTTGGACTTCCTAAGCATGTTTCACTTCAATCACTTCATGCATATTTATTTGACAAGGATGT
The DNA here is from genome assembly GCA_036435485.1 of Saposhnikovia divaricata. Lineage (NCBI taxonomy): Eukaryota > Viridiplantae > Streptophyta > Magnoliopsida > Apiales > Apiaceae > Saposhnikovia > Saposhnikovia divaricata. Next base: position 69,654,393 of record CM071598.1, read on the forward strand.
CATTGTTGAAGATGCTTCAGCTCAAGGTGAACAAGAGGAGGTAGTTGATAGAGGGAAGCAGTCAACAGAAGATACTATTGCACCAGTGGTGAATAGTAGGATAGATCAGATCACAGTCACTGCAACAGAAGAACCATCTAGTCAGAGGTTGGATGACTCAGGAACTATGATTGATGATGCTGGAAGGTCTTCTGTGATGACTGAAATTGCAAGTGAGAAATCCTATGATATGGGAGGAATGACTTTGATTGATTTTCCTGAAGATCAAACCAATATTGTTCTTTCAGAGTCTATCCACCTTGAGGGTGTGTCTCAGCAATCAACACTTAAAGATGGTGATATACTAGATATGGTGTCTAATGAAGTATTACTGAAGACATCAGAGTCTAGTGTAGATCCTGAAAGTGGTATACTGGAGCCTGTAGTCTCTGGAAAGAAAGTAGATGTTAGTAAGGGTTCAGAGACTATAGCAGCTCACTCCTTGGAGAAAACCTCAAGCCCCATGCCATATGAGGAACCCTCTCTCCATGTGAGTTCAGGTATAAAAACTTCTTCTAACCCCTATTTTTCTGTAGGTCATGAGAGCACTTATCCAAATTTGAGTGATACACTTGAAAAGATGGACATAGATCCTCACATAGAGAGGCTGGCTCCTAACCAGGCAAAAGGAGAGGTAGAAAGAGTGTTGACTTTAGATAGTCAAAGTGAGAATGAGGGTATGGATGATCAACTCCATAGTGAGGGAGAGAAAATTAGGAAACCACCATCGTTTGATTTCTGGGATCAGGTTTTTCCTGAATCTTGGTTTGAAAATCTTGGTATGGATGCTGGTACTTATTCTTTTATCAAAATGTATGAGAAGAATGACTTAGCAAAGCACAATGCAAAGCCAGAAGTTAAATCTCAGAAATATAAAGCGAGGCTTGCAGGAATCATCAACAAAAGAGATGAAAAGCTAAGACAATCTCTTACTCCACATGTACCAAAAGATATTCCTAATGATCCTAGTATTCCTTTGTATGTACTTCTAATATTAGCTAGAATTGAGACATCAACAGTATCTGATCAATCTAAGGAGGAGTCAGGATTTGTAGATGTTTGTACACAGAATACTGGTGAAGGACAGGATGATCATGTTTCAGCTTCAGAGCAGAAAAGTGAAGATGTGTGTATTTCTACTAAAGTATTATTACTTGAATATCATTCTACTCCAGTAGAGCATGCTACACAGATAACTTCTTCTACAAGATTTGAAGATAAGGTTATTTCTGCATCTGAGTCTGAAGATACAACAAGCACTTCCAACTTTGAAGTTAATTCTGGAATTCTAAAAGGTATTCAGAAATCTCAAATTACTATTCAATCGAGACTTCAAACACTTGAAGATAACCAAGTCACTATTATGGAAAATCAAGCAGTTCTGATGAATCTTATTTCTTCTGTTACTGAATTTCTCAAAATTAATGTTGCTGATGTCAAAAAGGGGGAGATAAAAACAATTCAGAGGCAACGGACTGGGGGAAATAAACATACTGGAGATAAAGGAAGAACTAAGAGTGACAGAGGTGTATATCTCAATAAGGAAGTGGAAGCATCAAATAGTTGAATTCTTTCTTCTAAGTACTGAATACTTTGTCTACATCTGAAGAAGAAGGAGGTACTTAACTTCATGATCCTAAATTCATAAATTCTATTCTAGTTGAATTGTCATATGTTTTGACATCTACAACTTAGATTTATGCTTTAGATTCTAAAGCATAAATAAGGGGAGATTGTTAGGAATAATTCATAAGTTGTGATGTTGAGAATAGAATTTTGCTTATGCTTCTTGTAAATCCTGATCTTAAAAAGGATTTAGCACTTTTTATAGGATATATGCGTTAGACAGTAATCTGTAGAGTTCAGTCAGGAACAGCAATGCATCAAGGACTACATGTCAGGAACTGAGATCAAATCCTGATACGTCAAGTCAAATACTGATGGATGTCGAATCCTGATGCAAGGTGGAATCCTGATATCAGTCGTGTTACTAATGATGTCATTATGGATGCTACAGAAACTGGCAAGTGCTATAAAACAGGATCTTTGTTTGGAGAACAAGCAAGAAGATATTGTGAAGGAAAGAATTTTTATTGATGGAAACTATCAACTAGACGGCAGAACATTGTCATGTATAGATCATTGCTTTCTGTTATTAGTTGATAGGTAGCATTATAAATACTCTCTCTATATCATTGTAAAAGAGCGGATTGTGGATTTTTGAGTGCATCTCGTGTGAAGCTCTGTATAAGGTTTGTATTCGAGAGTTCGAAACAAACAGAGAGAGATTTGTATTGTCAGCAGCTGCTAAAGGTATTGTACACCTTTGGTAGAGTTTGTATTTGATTTATTTAATACAAACAAAGTTTGATTCATTCTTTTATTCTTGTTTATCTAATCAACAAAAAAAAGACACAATTATATAACTTGTATTCAACCCCCCCCCCTTCTACAAGTTATTCGAGTTAACATGTGTGTTAGATTTAAATCCATAATTGTAAGTTTTCCAACCCTGTGCTTCCTCATCAAAAACCAGTATATTTTTGGCTTTGCTAATGTTATTAGATTCTGGTTATTCCAATTGTCAAAACCCCATGACTTATAATTCTGTTAAGGGGCACCGATATTTTTATGACTCCACCCCCTGATCTGTATCTTGTTTATATAATACTTCAAATATTATACTTTGGATATTTTAAGGTTTAAGTAGTATAAATAAATATAATTTTTCTAGTTATTCGATGGAATGTATATTAAGTTAAATATTCTTTTAAAAAGAATTATGGATTGTTTAATATTTGTTCTATGAACACTATTGGAAAACCCAGAATATTATTGGAGATAATTTATTTTCGAATACGGATTAAAAGTATTCCAATGGTTATAAATTGGATATTTTCGGCTAAAATAGCTAGAATGATATTGATATATGTTATTTGAATGTTTACTCAATTCCATGAATATTAATTATAATATTCATTTAAAAAGGATTTCCATACGTAGTAATTATTTCTTATTGACCGAGGGTCAGTAGTAATTATTCTGATAAAGTGCTTAAAGTCCGGAGACTGCCGGAGAGGTAATATCTTGATGTTGATTAGAAATATTCCAAGAGTTACATTTGGGGGTTTTGAGGTTATTAAATATTTCAATATTAGTAGTAAATATTATTAGAATATTTATTTCAATAAATGAAAATTGATTTGAATATTCTTTTAAAAAGGGATCATTGAATAATTAATATTTAATAAATATTATTCGTATATTCATTAAATTCTCGAGGATGATTTAAAGGTTATAAAATGCTATTTAAAGGTTACTTAAGGACTTTTATAGTCATTTAAAATATTATATTTTGATTCTACCTAGGCAAGAGTTCTTCTATCTTTACTTAATAAATTATAAAATTCCTGGAAAATGGTTTCGTTGAAAAATATATATATGTATGTATATATGATTTCATATTATCGCTTTACAAGGGACATGTTTCCTGATTTCTGGAAATTATTTATGAACATGAACAATGCAAGGTACTTTATAGATAAACAGGGGTAATTTGAAAAAAAATGGAATTATGAAAATGTAATTTTCAGAATAAATGGAATAACAACTTTGATAATGGGGATTCTATCTTTGGGCTGAGTTCAATGTAGTCCAGCTTGCAATATTTTATTCCGGCCCATGTGTTGCCGAGGGGGAATTGTGGAGAACTTTCCTCCAGGGATGATGACCGGAGAGGCTCATTCCTTCTACTAGTAGTAAACAGGAACAGGTACGTATAGGGTGACTGATCATCGTCCTGTCGTATCTAGCTATGGTGAAGATCCCCTAAATTCTTAAAAGAAATTGCTGAAAATTTGATTTCCTTAGTATTTTTGAAAAGAAGGAAATGGTATGGAACAATGAATGGTATTAAGGGATTTGAAGAGAAACTGATATTATATTTTCATAAAAAGGGAAGTGATTTCATAATAAATGACAAGCAAGTTTATGTTTGTGTATTTTTGTGCAAACAAGATATATCTACTTAAGGAAATATTTTATTTAATTACCCGGTAACTTCATCCTTTATATTATAATACTATTCGTTTATGGATATCAAATGTTCCCGGGATTATTACGGAAATGATATATGTACCTATATATATATATATATATATATATATATATATATATATATATATATATATATATATATGTGTGTGTGTGTGTGTGTGTGTGTACTTTTAAACTTGAGATATATTGCAAGGGGACCTTATAAAGGTTCGGGTTATGTATGATATAGAGTGACTGACATGATGTATACTATCTTGCTAAGAATGAAGAGTGTTTCTGATATTATGAACTTAATTTGTTCATTTGATGTTATTTCAAACGTCATACTTCCTCTATTGAAGTTTCATGGTTTTAAATATTTCAATAATGATATTAAGTATCAGTGAAATGTTGGAAACCCCATGCGTATGATGGTATATTTTGTTAAACTCTGGTAATAACTTGCTGAGCAATTCTTTCACTCATAATTGCTCGTTTTAAATATTAACCTTTCAGAAGAAGGTAAACAGATGAGGCCTACCTGCACAGCTCGGAAGAAGCAGGCAGCATGCCCTTGTGAAGATGATATGATCCCGAAAATCTAAAGTTGGGGTAAGTTAATAAGATGGATGAAAATGCTCTCTTCTCTCTCCTCCGCTAAAAACATCCCGCCCACCACTGTTCATCTCTTTTCCTTTGCCGCCCATCTGAAAACACCACAGCCGCCAGCGTTGACTGAATCCCACCGTCTGTTCTTCACCTCCACTCTCTACACGCTCTTCATTTCCTTACTCTCCTCACTCTCCTCTGTCAACTTATAATTCTCTTTCTCAGATCTGTTAAGTTTGTTTTTCCGATGGGTTCCATGAACTCGGAAAATTCTGGTTCCATGAATTTCGATGAGTTTGTGGCTTTTGTTGGTCATAATTATGTTGCCCCAGCCCCTCCCCGGTTGCCCCAGCTGCACTTTGAGGTTGAAAATGGTCCGAATCCTGAGGAGGTTATGGGTGAGCCATTATCTCCGGCCACTCAAGCTCGAATGCGTGAACAGATCCAATTAATTCTAAATGATGGCTCTGTACAAGCTATTACTGGTCCAGATGTGGAGGTTTCGAGCCATGGTTCACAGATGTCTCCACCTGAGGTTAGTTCACAATTACAAAATCCCTCTCTTGCTGTTTTACAAGATGTTATTCAAGTCAGAAATGGTGTATTAACTGTGACAAATCTGGAACGAGGAGAATCTAGCCATACTCTCAAAACACATGAAACCAAACTGCCAAATACTGAATCTCTCAAAACACCAACCACCCAGCCACCAAAAAAGACTGTAACTTGGAGTAATATTGTAGCAAATAATGTGATCAGTAACGAGCCAAAAATTGGAAATGTTGCGGTTAGTTATAATGAAGATGGGTCAGCCACAGTTCGATTTCCTGATGAATACTTCGCAAAAGCCCAGAAACAATGGGAAACAAGTTTAATTGGTTATTTTATTGGAGGCTCCTTTGCTTTTAAATATATTCGTGAACAAGCTCAGAGATTCTGGAAAAACCGTGGGCTAACTGGGGTTTATTACAACACAAAGGGATATTATACTTTTCGTTTCGGCACTCTTGAGGAGAAAAACAGGGCTCTAAATTTGAAGACAATTCAGATGGGTGGTAAAACCTTGTTTTTATTGCCCTGGACGGATGGAGCTACTTTTAAACGAAATGTTATTGATAAGGTGCCGTGTTGGATTCGCTTGGTTGACGTTCCAGACCTGTTTTGGAATAAGGAAGGACTAAGCTCCATAGCTAGTTCAGTTGGGCAACCCCTCAAGTTTGATGCTGCAACGGCAAGATTTGAACCTCTCAAGTACGCAGGGGTCCAAGTGGAGCTAGCATACTCAGCACCCAGACCTGACTATGTTCGAGTTCCAGTTCCAAACTCGAGGGAAGAGGTGAAAATAGAAATCCAATATGGGGAATTGCCTTATTCTTGCAGCCTCTGTAATGCCTTTGGGCATTCACCTGCTAGATGCTTCAACAATCCAGATAGGGTGGCCAAAAAACCCAGAACAGCTCGACATCCTCCAACAACACCCACTAATGCTGACACAAACAATGCTCAAGCAGGGGATGCTCATGTTGACTCAGAAACAGAGGCTAATAATTATGCTATTATGCCCCACACAATTGGTTCCCTTTTTGGGTGTCCAGTTGTGAGAGAAGAAGACGAGGCTATGAACCAAGATGGAAACAGCGATGACTTGGAAGAATTTGACAGGGTGCCATGTGTGGAAACAGGGAAAAACAACTTAGATGATGCTCATGGAACAGGGGATAATGATACTGAAACTGAAGCAGGGGAATTTATTCCACCAGTTTCTCTTGGAAATGCTTTTCAAACCTTAGCTGACTGTGTAAATGAAACAGAGCCACTTGACATAGTTGCTAACGAAAAAGAAGCCTGTGAACCTAGCTCAGTCACAAAACGAAAAAGACAAATTTGGTCCAAGCCTAATGATGATATTCAAGTTATAGCCCTGGGTACGGTGAACCAACACAATAAACTTGCTGCAAAGGTCAATGTGCCAGGAAAGGATGGTTTTACGCCAGTCATCAATAAGAAGTCTCTCAGGTTGGCTAGTAAGTCAACCAAAACTCAATCTTAATTTTATGGATTTTGCGGCCTGGAATGTTAGGGGTCTGAATAAAAGTGAACATCAAAAAGAACTCAAGTTTTTTATAAGGAGTAATAAAATTAGTCTTATGGCTTGTGTTGAGACTAAAGTCAAAGAGAAAAACTCGTTAGTTATTTCCTGGAAAATTGCTAGAAACTGGAAGTGGTTTTTTAACTATGATCATCACTACAATGGTCGCATATGGGTTGGTTTTGATTGCTCTATTTGGTCTGTTACTGTTTTAAATAGTTCCCCTCAGCATATTACTTGCAATGTTACCCTTTTAGAAAAGCAATGTCACTTTGTTGCTACTTTTATCTATGCTTTTAATAAGCCTCATCAACGTGAAGCCCTCTGGAAAGATTTAGAGAGCCTCAGCAAATCTATTTCCCTACCTTGGTGTGTCCTTGGCGACTTCAATTGCATTTTGGATATTTTAGAGGTTAGTGGGGGTTTGGAGCATTGGACCCCTGATATGCAAAGTTTTAAAGAATGCGTCAACAACTCTGGTCTTAGTTCTCACCGAACTGTGGGGGATCTTTTCACTTGGTGCAATAATAGGCCAGGTGACACCATCTTCAAACGGTTAGATAGAACCCTCGTCAATGCTTCGTGGCTCCAGTCAATGCCTTGCAGTGTAACTTTTGCCAAACCTAGAGGTCTCATGGATCACAGCCCTATCATTGTGCATACTCCTATGCAACTGGAAAAAATCGTTAAGCCATTTCAATTCTTCAACTTCATGATTGAGCTACCTGGGTTTAGAGATGTTGTTGCTAAGGCTTGGGCTACATCTTGGTATGGTGATCCTATGGCTTTTCTTACACAGAAAATCAAGGAGGTTAAACAAGCTCTAATTGCCCTCAATAAGGCAAATGGGAATGTCCACTCTAATGTGGCTCAAAGTCGAGACTTACTCCATTCAATACAACTGCAGATTCAGCAGGATCCTCATAATCCCACTCTGTTACTTCAACAAAAAGCCCAGGCAAAAGTCCTAGAAAACCAGCTGCTTCAAGAGGAGGCCCTTGACCTCCAAAAATCTAGAATCAAGTGGTTAGCCAAGGGGGATGGCAACAATTCTTTCTTCTTTAATCAGGTCCGTTCGAACTGGAACAATAATAAGATCCTGGCCTTGACAGATAGTACTGGCAACTTGGTAATGGGTCACAATTCTTGCTCTAGGGTTGCTGTTGACTTCTTCAAAAGCTCCATTGGCACCTCTGGACAGCCAACCTCCACCTTCCCAGATATTCGATGCAAACAAATCACGGATGCTCAAGCCTGGGCTCTTGTTACACCTGTTAATGATATGCTTATATGGAATACTCTGAAAAAAATGAAGAAAAATAAGCCCCCTGGGCCTGATGGCATGACTGTTGAATTCTATCTTGCAACCTGGGACTTGGTTGGCCCCTGTTTTTGTGCAGCTGTTAATCATTTTTTTGCTTCATCAACTATGAACCCAGGTATTAACTCAACTAGTATTGCTTTAGTTCCTAAAGTTCTCACCCCTACTGTAATGACGGATTTCAGGCCTATCTCTCTCTGCTCCATTGCCTATAAATGTATTGCCAAAATCCTTGCTGACAGAATCAAAAGCGTGTTACCCAATATCATTGACATTGCTCAATCGGCTTTTGTAAAAAAATCGTAGCATCTCTGATAATGTGTTAATGGCCCAAGAGCTTTTCAGGGGGTATACTAGAGAAACTGGAATTGCTAGATGTGCCTTGAAAATAGACTTGCACAAAGCATTCGATTCGGTAAATTTGGACTTTTTGATGCATGCTCTGTCTCTTATGGTTTTTCCAAAAAAAATTAAAGGTTGGATTTATGCTTGCATTTCTACAGCTCGTTTCTCTGTTAAGGTCAATGGCAGCCTCCAAGGTTACTTCAAGGGTGAGAAAGGACTCCGCCAGGGTGACCCTATGTCTCCTTACTTATTTACAATTGCCATGAATGTGCTCTCATGTATGCTCAACAACAAACCCCCTGGTTTCAAGCATCATTGGCGTTGCAAGGACCTCAGGCTCTCTCATCTCTTTTTTGCAGATGATGTCTTACTTTTCTCTCATGGAGACCAAACTTCTCTTAGCCACATCATGACCTGTCTGGACAAATTCTCGAAAGCTAGTGGTTTAACTCTCAGTACTAGGAAGAGCTCAGTTTTTTTTGCCAATTGCAAAGCAGAGGTGGTTAATTGGTTTGACAGAGACTTTCACATTCCCCATGGAACTCTGCCTGTGAAGTTTCTAGGAGTGCCTCTCATTTCTTCCAAACTTAGTGTCAACGACTGCATTCCTCTTATTGACAAGATAACTTCCATAATTTATTCCTGGACCACTCTGCTCCTCTCTATGGCTGGTAGGGCTCAACTAATTAAGGCAGTGCTCTTTGCTATGCAAGCTTATTGGACAAATAACTTTCTGCTACCTCGGTCTATTCACAAGCAAATGCAAACAATCCTAACTCGATTCTTTTGGAAGGGGGACATCGATTCTAAAGGGGGAGCCAAGGTGGGTTGGCAAACCATTTGTCTACCTTTTGAGGAAGGAGGCATGTCTTTTAAAAACACGAGGGAATGGAACAAAGCCCAGTTATTGCTTCACCTTTGCAGAATCATGAGGAAAGACAATTCTTTATGGCCAAGATGGGTAAATTCTACGGTCCTCAAACGTCAACAATTCTGGACTATGCAAGAACCTACAGATTGCTCCTGGATCTGGCGGAAAATTTTGAAACTTAGACATGAGGCTCTTCAGCATCTCAACTACAGAATTGGCAATAGGCTGAATTTCTCTATGTGGTTTGATCCCTGGTGGCGTGGTACCTGTCTAGCCCAGTCTGGTAGTGACCCTATTATTTTTCAGGCCAACTCTACTCCTCAAGCTTTGGTGCATTCGTTGATTCAGACTGGCATGTGGAGACTTCCATCTTCAAACAATAGGCACCATCACAATCAGAATTTGCGAAGTTGGCTTAGCAGTTTTGATTACCCTAATTTCGATCTCAATACTGGTGACTCCATTCTCTGGGTGGACACACCTCTTTCAAAGGTTCGTACTAGACACATATGGGATGCAATCAGGTTTAAACTGCCAGAGGTCCCTTGGCAAAGCTGGGTTTGGCATAAGATTAAAATTCGTAGGTATGCTTATCATCAGTGGTTGGTTTGTCATGGTCGTCTCAATACATTCAGTAGATTGGCTTGCTTTGGTCTTGACCTGGACACCCACTGTATGCTATGTGTGGGAGGCATCGAAAATTCTAATCATCTTATGGTTACCTGTAGCTATAGTTCTTATGTGCTTCGACACATTGTGGCTCTCATTGGGGCTTATAGCTATGAATACACCACCTGGAATGATCTTCTAACTGCATGGGGCTCGGTTACTAATGTTGTTCATAAGCATATTCTGTTGCTTACTGCCCAAACTCACAGCTACCATATCTGGCGCGAGAGGAATGCACGATTGCATGGGAAAGGATGCTTGGGTCCGACAAAACTCATTGAAGGCATTGCAAAAGATATTGAATCTAGACTAGTCACCTCTACTTGGTTTGTAAATATTGTTAAGGACACTGTCGATGCTAGATGTTTAGCTTAGTGGCTAGTTTTAGCTTAGTGGCTAGTTTTTGCTTTCTAGTTTCTATCTGCTTCCTGCAGATTGTCTCTAGATAGTCCTCCCTCTCGGTTTGTCGAGGGGCAAGGGTTAATCCCTTTTTTTTGCTGTCTATATATATATATATTAATTTAGCAAAAAAAAAAAAGTTGGGGTAAGTTATGTGTAGGTAGATTGATGTGTAATATAGAGTTAAGTTCTTTGGAGACCAACATTTGAGTGGAGACCGTGGAGACCATGTACATTATGCACTCAAAACATTACAAAACATATATATTTGCAAATACTGTTCAATTAACATTATTATTTCATTCAAAATCTTAAAAATCATATATGATTTGCAAGCAGAACATGTTTTGGAGAACAATACGTTCTGTAATATTTTGTTTGCAGAACATACATGATTTTCAAGATTTTTAATGAAATTTGCATGTAAAACATATATGATCTTCAAGATTTTCAATGAAATAAATGATATAGTGATTTTAATAGAACATAATTTCCAATTAATAAGTTTTTTCAATGTTTTGATTGATATTGGTCTCCGGTCTCCACTAAAAATGTTGGTCTCCATAGGACTTAACTCGTGTAATATATATATATATATATATATATATATATATATATATATATATATATATATATATATATATATATATATATTACTTTGTACCGAATAGTACTAGTTGCTGGTGTACTTCTCAACGAAGTTACACTAGTAGTATAAGATTTGTAAGACACAGGGTGATGTAATTAAATGGATGTAACGAGGAATGTAAGTATTTGAGTTCTTGTTTCTAGCCCTATAACCTAAAAGATGCTTGGTGGTTGGGGTCTCAAACGTTATAATTCAGTTATTAAATGACTACATGTGGTTTAATGTTATCAAAAACAGGTGATTTGATATTGAGGATTTCCACGTGAAGACCAAATCTTTGACCCCAGATTTTGGGGCGTTACAGTAACATTTGAGGCAGATATTGCATAAGCCGGAGACTTCGGGCGCATGCTAAAATGGGCTATTGAGCTAGGACAGTTTGATGCTGAGCATAAACCGAGGAGCGCTATTAAGGGGCAGGCTCTTGCAGATTTCATTTTCACTAGTACAAAAATGGCTTTTTACGTCGGTTAAATAGGTCTTATACGTCGGTTAAATGGCGACGTATAGAAGGACGACGTATAAAGTCAATAGTCTTTACGTCGGTTAAAAAGGCGACGTATAAAGTTTTAATATACGTCGGTTAAAAAGTTGACGTATAAAGTTGAAGAAGAGCAACATATAATGTCAAAGAAGGGCGACGTATAATGTCCAAAATGCCGACGTATAATGTCGATGCTTTATACATCGCCCATGTGGGAACCGACGTATATTGTCCACAAAAATTAAAAAAATATTTTTTTTTTTGTTTCTCTATGCCCAGAACCAAACCTGGTAAACAATTAAAATAACCTGCGTTAACAAAATTTTGTACAATGAAAAACCTGATTAAATAACATAATTACTATTATACACTTGAAAAAATACATCCAAAATGTTGACAAATTCTCAATCTAACGGGTCAAGCATATCATGCATGAGTTATTGTATACAGTAAGAGAAAACCATAAAATCCCTATTTTGTAGTCTTAACACCATCATAACAATTACAAATATAAAGCTACAATCTGTGGTGAAATGGTGTTATCTTGGCAAATGGATAGTTGAGCTCTTCATCTTCATTGCCCTGCGATATATGGCAAAGCTGGGCTCTAAATGGAAAGAGCCACAAACCAGAGTACAGGCATTTTGTCCTCACAGCTTCGATATCACTGTAAAAGGTCTGCGATGAACCAGCCAATAAGGAGTTAAAATCCTCTAACACAAACAAGGAAAGACCAAGAAATTCATGGCATTAGACTGAATTATTACCTCAGGGTAATTATTACCATCAATACTTTGAATATTTTGGAGAAGATCCCTGGCTGCCTTACTGAAACTTTTCAATCCCTGCAAGTACTTGAGAAGTGCGTCGAAGAACAGTAGTATTTAATTAAAGTAGCAATAAGAAGAATTTATAAAAGCCCAAATTTCTTCAAACATCCTCACCTTTACAACAATTTCACCAATTTTCACTATAAGAAACAAATCAGATATTGCATTGGAGTCTCTCATACCCCAACTTTCTCAATCTGATTACTAAGCTCTAAAATCTGCAAGGTAGATGGACATGAGTATTGATTCTACAATAAGGTCCAAAAATATAGAAAAAGCGCATGTGAAAACAAAAAATTAATGAATGGGCCCATTACTAATGAAGCAAAAGGAAAAATAAAAATTACTAATATTTTTTTCATCTCTATTGGAGAGATCACAGTGTCACGGAAGATAGTTTAAGGTTCAAGAGACATGATAAACTTTTAGATGACAATTTCATTATTTCAATCTGAATAAATAAACAAGGGGCAGAACGAGAATAAAATGGCTAAAACCTTATATTGGCTACTTCCATTTGCACACAACGATTTTATTTGATTTTCATTTGCTTCGCTATCAAGATTATGAGATGCCATACTCAACAAACAACCAAAGTAGAAATGCCAAATAAAGAAGCAGATGTAAAACACTGAAACATATAGTTGGATAAATATACACCAGCTGGTATACCAACAACACCAGCTGTATACACTACATTAATTAGAGTTCTAATTTGCTTATTGTTTTCAAGATTCACGTCACTACTGAACAGTGAACACACATTTGATGAAGTAGAGCTTACAGTATATTCCAACACTTCAAGATCACTTTCCAACTGACAAGAATCTGTAAACAAAATGTGTTTTACTGAACACATTGCTTGAATTTGCATCCTATAATAAAATCAAAATATCAAATATGTACAAAATCTAGAGCACTAAACATTTTAATTCATTTTTTCTTTATCTCAAGTATCATAGATTATAGAATGCAACCACAGGAAATTTATACCACCTATATACTGAAGAGTAAAGATATAATTTAGCATTCGAGTGTCCACCAAGCCATCAACACTACTTTCTATCCTTTTAGAATGAAAAAGGATGGAGAAAATTTCATGGCGCAGAATCAGAAGCACAAATACATTTTATTCTTCTGCAGTACGTTTGCCACAAATACCACAATCCACAATATATAAAACAAGTGAACAGCTTACCTTTGCGACAAAGTTCTCATCTAGTAAGATATTGCTGGATTTAATGTCTCTATGGCACAGAGGAGGATTACAATAGAAGTGAAGATATTCCTGCACACATGATGTCAATATCATTGAACACAAATTGACCAAAAATATCTAATACTTTTTTAGAACGTAAAACCGAACCAAATATTTCTAAAAATAAGTATCATAGAAGTTTACCAAAGCATTTGCCACATCTATTGCAATTTTAATTCTATTTCGCCAACTTAGCGTTCTATGCCCTAACGAGCCCTTCTCCTAAAACCATGAGTTTCCAAAGATTTGCTAACCTATTAACCTAAAATACCCGTATTATAGCACATTCAAAGCCATCTGTTTATTGGACAAACATGATATACGAAGTTACTGAGTTTCCTGTAAAAAGACGTAAAAGGCTTAGAGGGTGTCCTGAACAGCAAACAGGAGGCTAAATCCTTAATCCTTGTATAGTAAATGCTTTTCAATCTGCTGTTTCACGAGGGTTACTATCTTTCGATGGGCACCATATCCCTGATCTTTTATAGACTTGGCCATCTTTCAACCTATAGTAATCTACTTTAACATGGAATGTAAAAATCATGACAAACTATGCTAAGCTTCAATCAGACTTCTCATATAATAGCGTAACATTTTCTACTTCAACTTATCTAGCTATTGATCGATCGGTATCCAACTTCTATTTATTATTAACAGTCTTTTCCAATATGTACATAGTCAGTAAAGCCATCCAAGTGAAACAAAGTCAGCAAATGGGGTGTGTAGGGAGAGAAGCTTATTATTTCTGCTACAAAAGATGCTATTTGATTATTTTTTAAAAATTGTTTTAATTGTAAAGGGAAATTTTAGATTATCATCACTTCAGGTTAAATAATGTTGTACAGGTTTGCTATTACACATCAGCTTCGAAATGTTTAATGGGAGTACTGCAAGAAACATCCAGCATCTAAACAATATGCCCACGCAAGAAACAGATTGAAGCGTGATTGATTTTACAAAATATGTTTTACCTGCAATAAAACTCTCTTAAATCTTCATTATCAAACTCTCTTAATCTTCATTATCACTACTACTCTGAGATTCATCATCTTCTTCACCATAAAGGAATTCTTCAACTTCCTCATCTTCACTTTCATCAGTTTGGTGAAGTGGTTGAAAGGATTGACTTTTATTGTTTGCGGCCTTGTCAATCTGCTATGCAAAATAAAAGTAAATTAAACTGAAAAGAAGGTAATGAAATAGACCGACCAAGTAATGTATATCTCTGACCTGGGCTGTTACAACTTGCAAGCGACCAGCCAGCTGCAACAAAGAATTAATAGCTTCCCCTTTCGATCTTGTTAGCTGTACACAAAAATTAATAAATGTAGGTAACCTACTCTAATGTACGTAGATAAATGTGGGATAAAACAGTAGCAAAGGGCATGCTTATAATTCTTAAAATATTGCAATAACAGGGTGGCTTAATTATAGTGCAATATGGTGCCTCTAATTTCAAACTGAAGTTAGAATATCATATATCACACATTAAAGAGGTTGAGTACATACATTAATTATCAATACAGAAAGTACTTTCATCACTGCTGCTTTGATGACACGTGTAACAAAATTGAAATATATTGTCCATAAAAGACTTAAATTCCTGGTCTCAGTGCTCGGAAATTTAATATGGAACAAGATTTTCTATAAATTATCTCAAGCAGTACCGAGAAGACATTTTCCATGTTACACAATAGAAGCAATATATAAGAAATAGGATAAGTAACTTTTATATATTGAAATGTCTAACCTTGTACAAAGATTCTAGTAACTTGGTATTTGGTTCCTCAGATACAATGTAGTCACTGTGATATATTAATAGACCACGTATCCATGAAAGAACAAGCTTTCCTGTGCTAGATCTGTAAAAAACCATAACAATATATGTTACAAATGAAAAGTTTGTAACTGACAAGATTGCAAACACAAACACAACCACAACCCTATGAATATTCAATAATATGGAGCTGCAGAAAACCAAATGGCACATACGCAAGACATCGGTGTAAGTTAATTCACATTTCAGATCAGTTAGTTAAAGAGATTCAAGTAGTTGCAATAAATAGTTTTTAATAGAAATTCCATGTAAATATAATTGCATGAGGATGGGTCGCTAGTGAGTGGGAAAAGGCAGATGAGCAAAATACAATTTCCCCTATTCCAAATTACTCAACACATTACGAAAATACAAAAATACATAATTCACAAATTAACAAACACTAAATTAAAACAACAATCGAAACCAAATCGAAAACAACCTCGAGCTCATCAGCATATTCTTTCACTAATTTCTCATTCACGTCTACCGACTCAAATCCATGCTTCTCAGTTCACTAATTCGACTACACAATCAGCAAATTGAAAATTGAACACATATAAAGGGAGAGAGAGGGAGAGAGAGAGGGAGGGAGGGAGAGGGGGGAGAGACAGATATATATATATATATATATATATATATATATATATATATATATATAACTTACCAGATTAAGAAACTGGAATCAAGAGATTGAGTAGTATGAGAGTGACTCAACTCGCATTTCAGATCGAACTCGTGCGGCGGTGATCTGTGATT
The DNA here is from genome assembly GCA_036435485.1 of Saposhnikovia divaricata. Taxonomy (NCBI): domain Eukaryota; kingdom Viridiplantae; phylum Streptophyta; class Magnoliopsida; order Apiales; family Apiaceae; genus Saposhnikovia; species Saposhnikovia divaricata. The sequence continues at coordinate 69,670,566 of CM071598.1, forward strand.
CGCCGGTGAATTTTACGGCAAGGAGAGTTTTGTTCTTCAATATCTCACAACAAATAATAGATCGAACTGAACTGAGAATCCGACGAACAAAATTGATCTGACATCTAAACTAGGGCTTGAAATTCCAGAGAGAGAGGGAGAGAGTTTGTTTCGACTTTTAGTAATTTCAGAGGTCAGTTTTAATTTGGGGATAAATTGAAGTCTAAAAGCTGAGACCCATTTTATGTCATACAATTTTATACATCGGTCAGGATAAAATGTCGATGTATATATCTTTTATACGTCGGTTAATTCAAAAGGCGACGTATATGTGTTAGGATTTTATATGTCGCTGTCAAAAAGGTGACGTAAATAAGTGTTTTATACGTCGCTTTCTACAAAGCCGACGTAAAGGTCTCGCCCAGACCTCAGCAGAATGGTGTAGTAGAAAGAAAGAACAGAACTCTCATAGAGGCAGCAAGAAGCATTCTTGCAGATGCAAAGCTTCCAACCTATTTCTGGGCAGAAGCTATCAACACTGCATGTTTCACTCAAAAATGTACCTTGGTAAATGCTCATGGCAAGACTCCCTATGAGATGATCAAAGGAAAGAAACCAAGTGTGAAATACTTTCACATCTTTGGATGCAAATTCTATGTCCTGAAAGTTCATCCAGAACAACTTGGGAAATTTGAAGCCAAATCGGATGAAGCAATCTTTCTAGGGTATTCAGCATCAAAAGCCTTCAAAGTATACAATCTCAGAACTCACATTGTTATGGAATCAATTCATGTTGCATTTGATGATAAGAAGTTTGGAATTTTGCAAACTGATGAAAGTCATGACAATCAGGAATTTGAAAATCTTAATTATTCTGAGATTCCCTCCAGCGATGATGAAGGTTCTCCAGAGGAAATCTTTATTGCTTCTCAAAGGAATGATGCTGCTAAGGGGGAGCAATTCAATCAAGGAGAATATAGGACTGGTCAAGATTATACTGGTCATTCAGAGTCTACTTCATCAGGAACTGATCCTTCAGAGTCTAATGAAGGAAGATCGGGAACTAGCAGCAGTACTGATTCTACTGATCAAGGGGGAGCTTTTGAAGGTAGAGAAAGTTCTTTTACAATAAATACCACTAACTTAGGGGGAGAGTCTAGCAGGAGCAATCTACCACCTGTTAGAAAATGGACAAGGGATCATAACTATTTTTCCAAATAGTGGTGTTCGAACTAGAAGATCAATTCAAAATGAATGCTTTTATAGTTTTTTTCTCTCAAAGAATGAACCTAAGAAGGTTGAAGAAGCATTACAGGATCCTGATTGGGTAATAGAAATGCAGGAAGAATTGAATGAATTTGAGAGGAACAAAGTTTGGAAACTGGTACCAAGACCTAAAGATAGATCTATTGTTGGTGCTAAATGGGTTTTCAGAAACAAGCTAGATGAATCTGGTATGATTGTAAGAAACAAAACAAGACTGGTAGCCAAGGGTTATTCTCAGGAAGAAGGAATTGACTATGATGAAACCTTTGCACCTGTAGCAAGATTGGAAGCAATCAGAATGTTTCTTGCATTTGCAGCTCATTCAAAATTCAAGGTATACCAGATGGATGTAAAGAGTGCTTTTCTAAATGGCAAGCTTGATGAGGAAGTGTATGTGGAACAACCACCTGGTTTTGTTGATCCAAAGTTTCCAAATCATGTCTACAAACTTGACAAGGCACTCTATGGGCTGAAGCAAGCACCAAGAGCATGGTATGAGACTTTGTCTAAATTTCTTCTTGAAAATGGCTTCACAAGAGGTACAATTGACAAAACTCTGTTCTTTAGAAAGATAAAAGGTGATTTGCTTTTAGTTCAAACTAATGAAAAGTTATGTGCTAAGTTTAGCAAGCTTATGCAGTCTAAATATCAGATGAGCATGATGGGTGAACTAAATTACTTTTTAGGATTGCAGGTCAAACAGACTGAGACTGGTATTTTCATTAATCAGTCAAAGTATATCAAAGATCTTTTAAAAAGGTTTGACTTTCAAAATTGTGCAATTGCAAAGACACCCATGGCAACAGCCACTAAGCTAGACTCTGATCCTAAGGGAAAGAGTGTTGATAACACTAGCTATAGAGGCATGATAGGTTCACTGTTATATTTAACTGCAAGTAGACCAGATATAATGTTCTCTACCTGTTTATGTGCTAGATTCCAAAGTGATCCTAAGGAATCTCATTTAATTGCTGTGAAGAGAATTTTTAGATATCTCAAGGGAAGTCCAAATCTTGGTTTGTGGTATCCAAGAGAATCTGATTTCTCCCTAATTGGATATTCAGACTCTGATTATGCAGGGTGTAAAATAGACAGGAAAAGCACTACAGGTACATGTCAATTCTTGGGAAACAGAATGATTTCTTGGGCAAGCAAGAAGCAGCAATCAGTTTCAGCCTCAACTGCAGAAGCTGAATACATTGCAGCAGGCAGTTGTTGTGCTTAACTCCTTTGGATAAGAAATCAGTTGATGGATTATGGTATGACACTTAGTAATATTCCTATGTTTTATGATAATACTAGTGCTATCAAAATTGCAGAAAATCCAGTTCAACACTCAAGGACTAAGCACATTGATGTCACGTATCATTTTATTAGAGAACATATTGAAAATGGAACTGTGGAACTCCATTTTGTTCCTACTGACAAACAGCTTGCAGATATTCTAACTAAACCACTTGATGAGGCCATATTCATTAGATTGGTTAGTGAGTTAGGAATGTTAAATTTTTAGATCTTTAACATCTGCAAAAGTAGCAAGGTATGTTGTTTCAGCTTATAGACTTGATATTTTTGTCAGGATCTATACTTGATGGTTAAATGCTTAAGCTCTAACACTTTACTTTGATAAATTACAGTATGATAGACTTGTTAATAAACATCACGATTGCTTTCAGTATGCTGACGTCATCAGTATTGACATCAGGATTGTATCTTTAGTACCAGGATTATGAAATTTGTGTGTCTTACTATTCCAGATTCTGAAGTTCATGTTATTTGGTGGTTCAATTCTGAGTTTTGTTAAGTCTTTGTTAGCAAGTTTTATTACATACATACTGATAATTTATATCATTATTCATGACAGTCAATAAACAACGATAGACTAGTAGATAATAAGAAACTTGTATTTTCATTAATCAAAAGCATTACATACATGGAAATGAAATACAATTCTTCTTTTTGTCTAACTACTACTGATAATTCTATTCTTGTCTAAAGTTGTTACTGCTTCAATCCTCAACGATCGACTTCAGGACAAGGAGCATCTCAAGAATGAATTCCTTGTCTGGGCGACTTGAATGAGAGTAGCTGACTCATCTTCATGCTTATTGAAGAAGATGAATAGAATTTCCATCAAGATCAGCCTCAGACTCTTCACCAAATTCTTCATCCTCAAGGAGTGAAAAGATTAGAGGAGGATTGTATCCAACTGGTAGATGTTTTAGAGGAGATTCGTGGAAATCATCTGGGTTAAGATTAACCATATTTGACTTGTTGAGAAAAGTTATCTCTTCTAAGAGATAGTTCACTTGCTCCTGATCATCAAGAGTAAAGAACTTCTCAGTGGTAATGAACCAAAAGCTAGGGTTCATATGAAGATTTGGGTTGAAAGCCATGATGGAAAGAGAAAAGATTGAAAAGATTTTGGAGAATGGCATAAGACATCGGTTTCTTTTATAGAAAGACGTGGGAAGCTGAACAGTCATTTGGGAGATATCAATGCATTCAGTCATAATTATGTGTGACTCTATTTGTTGTATTTTCAAGAAATATTGAATGAATTTAACCAATTGATTTTGTTAATTCTTTTTCAGGTAAAAGAAAATGCCATGTGGAAACTTTATTTAGTCTCTGGAATCAGGATGATATTGATCAGGAATACGAGTGTGTTCACATCAGGATTAGTAATTCTTTTTATTCAAAAATCACATTGAATTGTGTGATTATTCTGATGAGTAGATCACATCAGGAAAAGGAAACTGATAAGTATTGATTTTTATCTTGTTTTTACCTTGACTTATTTACTTGAAATCATTTTTGGATTTTATTTTCCAAAAGTCATGGGTAACTGCATTTTTCAGGGACTGACACCTGTCAACCTACGTGTCAACGTGGGATAATGGGTCTGAAGAATTTTTGTAATATAATTATTTTGACACTCTAATCGTGTAATTGCTTTCTCTAATTTCATTCTCTAAAGCAAAAACACACTCGAGTTCTCAAAATCACTAATCAATTTCAAAGATTTCTTAAGTTCTTTTCAGATCAAAATGGCAACTCAAAGAAGACTACCCAAATCAGTAGCTTTCAAGTTTGGTGACTTTGATTTTATGATGAACAATCATGTTGCAGCTATCACCAACAAGGAAGGGGTGTCAACTGATTTTCACCCGATAATGGACTTTATGGCGAAAGGACCATTAAGCTATGCCTTGACAGCATTTCCATAAATTAATCAAGTAGCTGTTTCACAAGCTTGGGAGAATGCTGAGGTAATTGATTCTACTCAGAGTCAATCAGGTAAGATTGCTCTACACCTAGGACAAGACTCATTTGATCTTACTGAATCTGTTATTAATTCAGTACTTAGCTTACCTGTTAGTACAAATTTTGAGAATGTACCATCTGATGATGATGTGAGAACTATGTTATCTAAATTAGGTTATGATGGACCTCTATATAACATGAGCCAGTTAAATAGATCTTTTCTTAGAAAAGAATGGTCTTTTTTCTTTGATCAAATTGCTAAATGCTTTACTGGTAAATGTAGTTCTTTTCAACAAATTACAGCTGCTACATCACATATTGCATATGCTTTGCTTTGCTTTATAACAAAGTAATTAATTTTGGTCACATTATCTTAAGTCAGATGTGTATAAAACTTGGGTCAAGAGATCATGACAGGAATATGGTTTATTATCATAGATTCATGCAACTATTTATTAACCATTTCATTCCTGATGTCGAAGCTAGATTTGGTAGAGAGTATTGTGTTTCTTCTTATGTACAGCAAAAGAGAATCTTCTCTGACATTACAAAGAATGACAGTGAAAAGAATCTAGATGAAATACCTGCTTTACACTATCCAAATCATGTTCAGGTACTTCTAAGAACTCATCTTCTACTATCTATAATTCTTCTTTCTTTGGTGGTGAAATGACTCAGGAATCTCAATTGGAGGAGAACCCCCCTGTGTCTACCCAAGTAGCCAAAAACATTACAGTCTCTGAAAAAATTCTAGAACTAAATTTTGATCCACAACCTATTGTTTCAAAGAAGCCAACCTCTGGTGTTTCTCAAAAGACATCAGTTGTAAGGAAGAGAAGATTTGTTATTTCAAGTAGTAGTTCTAGTGAAGATGATGATAATATATCTCTTGCTGAGAGAGCAGAATTGAAGGCTGCAATTCAACTTTCTAAGCTAGGACAAAGAGATGGAACACCTAGTCACAGTTAGGCTGCAGTCTCTCAAAAGGCTGTAGTTCTTAAAAAGGGAAAACAGATACTGGATACTGTCTCTCAAAAGACTGTGTCTATTGAAAAAGGATCTCATCCCAAGATCACTTCTGTGTCTACACCTCTTGAGTCTTCTCAAGACAAATCTGTTGTTCACTATACTAGGAGAACAAGGAGAAAGATTCATTTGTCACCTACACACACAGTGTCCAGTCCAACTAACATTATGCAGGACTCTACAAATAATGCTATATTCATGTCGGTATCTGGCAAGAGATATCTGGATCTTGATTCTTCATGGGAAACTACATTGACATACAGACTGGCTATGGAACTTATTTCTCTGAAAGTGAAGCTTTCCAGGCCTGTTCTAGATTTTTTTATTGAAAGAGTTCCCAAACTTTTATTTCCTGAAGAATATGGACTGTTATATCAAAGGCTTGATTTAATGAAGACATACTTCTATGTATCAGTCAGAAAGGAGTTACACAAGAAATTTGGACTTCCTAAGCATGTTGCACTTCAATCACTTCATGCATATTTATTTGATGAGGATGTCATTGTTGAAGATGCTTCAGCTCAAGGTGAACAAGAGGAGGTAGTTGATAGAGGGAAGCAGTCAACAGAAGATACTATTGCACCAGTGGTGAATAGTAGAATAAATCATATCACAGTCACTGCAACACAAGAACCATCTAGTCAGAGGTTGGATGACTAAGGAACTGTGATTGATGATGCTGAAAGGTCTTCTGTGATGACTGAAATTGTAAGTGAGAAACCCTATGATATGGGAGGAATGACTTTGATTGATTTTTCTGAAGATCAAACCAATATTGTTCTTTCAGAGTCTATCCACCTTGTGGGTGTGTCTCAGCAACCAACACTTAAAGACGGTGGCATATTAGCTATGGTGTCTAATGAAGTATTACTAAAGACATCAGAGTCTAGTGTAAAACCTGAAAGTGGTATACTGGAGCCTGTAGTCTCTGGAAAGAAAGTAGATGTTTGTAAGGATTCAGAGACTATAGCAGCTCACTCCTTGAAGAAAACCTCAAGCCCCATGCAATATGAGGAATCCTCTCTCCATGTGAGTTCAGGTATAAAAACTTCTTCTAACCCATATTTTTATGTAGGTCATGAGAGCACTTATCCAAATTTGAGTGATACACTTGAAAAGATGGACATAGATCCACACACAGAGAGGCTGGCTCTTGACCAGGCAAAAGGAGAGGTAGAAAGAGTGTTGACTTTAGATAGTCAAAGTGAGAATGAGGGTATGGATGATCAACTCCATAGTGAGGGAGAGAAAATTAGGAAACCACCATCGTTTGATTTCTGGGATCCGGTTTTTCCTAAATCTTGGTCTGAAAATCTTGGTATGGATGCTGGTACTTATTCTTTTATCAAGATGTATGAGAAGCATGACTTAGCACATCACAATTCAAAGCCAGAAGTTAAAGTTCAGAAACAGAAAGAAAGGCTTGCAGAGATCATTAACAGAAGAGGTGAAAGGCTAAGACAAACTTCTACTCAACCAGTACCAGAAGAAATTCCTAATGATCCTAGTATTCCTTTGTTTGTACTTCCAATTTCAGCTAGAATTGAAACATCAACAATATATGATCAATCTAAGGAGGAGTCAAGATTTGCAGATGTTAGTACACAGAATACTGGTGAAGGATAGGATGATCATATTTCAGCTCCAGATCAGAAAAATGAAGATGTTTGTACTTCTACTCAAGTATTATTACTTGAATATCATTCTCAACAGGCAACTTCTTCTACAAGACTTGAAGATAATGTTCTTTCTGAATCTGAATCTGAATCTGAAGATACAACAAGCACGTCCGACATTGAAGTCAATTCTGAAATTCTTAAGGACATTCAGAAATCTCAAAGTGATATTCAATCGAGACTTCAAATTCTTGAAAATAACCAAGTCACTATTATGGAAAATCAAGAAGTTCTGATGAATCTCATTTGTTTTGTTACTAAATCTCTTGGAATTAATGTTGCTGATGTCAAAAAGGGGGAGATAAAGACAATTCAGAGACAACAACACCAACAGACTGGGGGAGATAAACAAACTAGGAGTAGAACTAAGGGTGACAGAGTTGGTAAATTTCATCATGGGACTGGTAAAGGAAAAGAAGCATCAAATAGTTGAATTCTTTCTTCTAAGTACTAGATACATGTCTACATCTGAAGAAGGAGGTACTTAAATTCATTATCTTGAATTCATAAATTCTATTCTGGTTGTATTGTTATATGTTTTGACATCTACAACTTAGAATTATGCTTCAGATTCTAAAGCATAAATAGGGGAGATTGTTAGGAATAATTCATAAGTTGTGATGTTAAGAATAGAATTTTGCTAATACTTCTTGTATATCCTGATCTTATAAAGGATTTAGCACTTTGTTTAGGATATATGTGTCAAACAGTAATCTGTAGAATTTAATCAGGAACAGTGCGTCAGAGACTACATGTCAGGAACAGTGTATCGGGGACTACATGTCAGGAACAGAGGAGCAGATCCTGATACATAAAGTCAGATCCTGATCAAATACTGATTGGATAATCAGATCCTGATGCAATGGGAAATCCTGATATCAGTCATGTTACTGATGATGTCAGTCGTGTTACTGATGATGTCATTAAGGATGCTACAGAAACTGGCAAGTGCTATAAAACAGGATCCTTGTTTTGGAAAACAAGCAAGAAGATATCGTGAAGGAAACAAATTCTCTATTGATGGAAACTAATCAACTAGACGGCAGAACATTGTCATAGATAGACTATAATTCTGTTATTAGTTGATAGGTAGCATTATAAATACTCTCTCTATATCATTGTAAACAATGTGCATGCTTAAGTGAGCAAGTGAGTTCGTAAGATTTGTATTCGAGAGTTCGAAACAAAGAGAGAGAGATTTATATTGTCAGCAGCTGCTAAAGGTATTGTACACCTTTGGCAGAGTTTGTATTTGATTATTTTAACACAAACAAAGTTTGATTCATTCGTTTATTCTTGTTCATATAATCAAGCAAAAATCAGACACGATTATATAACTTGTATTCAACCCCCCCTTCTACAAGTTATTCGAGTTAACAAAATATATTATTTTACAGAAGTTTAAATTTATTTTTGTCAATAATTTTCATTTTCTACTTAGTTTAAAAAAAATTGTAATGCAAAAAGAATTTATTTTGGCATACTATTACGTGAAATGAGCACTTCAAATTGACATGCTCCAATCCAGCTGTCAAAGTTTTTGTTAGATACTGTAAAGTAATTTCCTCTATGAATGTATTGGAAACCACGAAAGAAAGCAAACTGGACAACTTCATTAAGTATGTGCACCTGTTTGTCTATTCTTTTTAGGTAAAGGAAATGACGGTATGAGTAAAGTACTGCGACATCTGAAAAAACTTATTTAAACTCAAAGATGTGATCACTACTAGGGGTGTCAAACGGATAATACGGAGCCGGATATGGCCATATCCGAATCCATATGGCCATATCCGGCTCCGTATTCGGGAACATAAAATCATATCCGAATTCTTATCCGGATCTGGGAATTTGAGGGGAAAAATATCTGAATCCGGTATCCATCAGATATTATCCAGATACGGATAATATCCGGATCCGTTTTTGAAAAACCACGAAAAATACATTCTAAACTAATTAATAATTAAAAATTAAACTATTCAGCAGCAAATGTAGACTTGAAAGTTGAAATAGTAGTTTAGCAAGAGATATTAAAACAAACATGAACATCCTGACCATTGGATAATATTTTTGAACAAAACAAATACGATCACAACTATTTGCAACTGATTTACAAAGAAAAAACAACATTTGCTACACTCTACAATGATATCATTTCTTTTCCAGTTTGCCCACAAATCAGCACTCCTTTTCAGTTTGTCCAGCAATATCAGTACCTGAAAAATGCATACCAATAGAAATAAGAGCCTGAATGCTTGGTCTGATACATTATTAAAGGGTCTTAATGTTGGCTTTGGTAAACAACTTCCCGGATTACTAGACTACTTAGCAAATGCCCCATTAAACTGATATGTAACACAATAAACATTCCATAACATCAATTCTTAGTAAGCAACATCCAACAAGATAGCAAGATATTTTTGTACATTACAGAATCTATTACTACTCTATGCAGCTTGCAATCAGTCTAGAATCATTAATCATTACGATATTGTAGTTGCTAAGATGCATATGAGGCTCTATAAAAGCAGTTAAGTTACCTAAAACTAAAAGTCACGGGTCTTTCTTACTCACCAACATTCTACCTTCGGCAAGAATAAATGTTAAGAAAACTGAATTAATATACTAATAGAATATGCTGAAAGACAACATTCCATTTACTGCACACATTTACTGGTTTGTTAACTAGTTTCATTTGGATTTAGAAAAATAACTGCCACTTGCAGCAAAGCAAACAGATAATCATTGATCCAGCCAGACGTTTACCTCCACCTTGTTCAGAGGATGCAATCTATAACAGCTTCGAAGCTTTTTTTAATAAAACTTACAAGAACGATAAAGACACTGCCCTGCATAAACTGCAATTAATAAGTTCAATTTGAATCCAAATTTCAGAATATTATTGCGTAATCAAACTAATTGCAGAAAATGAGCAGAATTCACCTTTAATTTTTAGGTTTGATTAGAAGTCTATATCCTAGTCACGGTAGCTTGAATCACATATAGTAGATGAACCATCCTCGACAACTTTTTCAGATTTACCTACAACGAATTTAAAGAATAAAGAATAATGTTAAATTCATGGACCAAAAATACAATATTCATTAATTAAAACTGCAATTTTAACACATAAGTTATTAAGAACATACCATCCATGACGTCCGGGAGCCAATATTTGACACACATTAAGGTTTCAACCGACTCACTAAGTAAAGAGGAACGAGTGTCTGTGATAATTCTCCGACACTTGCTAAAAGAATTCTCAGATGCAACAGAAGAAGTTGGTATAGCTAGTATATCTTGCGCCATCCATGCAAGTATTGGGAATTTAGGACCATTAAGTTTCCACCAATGAAGAATGTCAAATTCAGTTTCAACATCCATTGGAAACAAACCTTCTTTTAAGTATTCATCCAACTCACTTTTTTGGTGTGTTTCGCTAAATTGCTACTTGCAACAAAATCTTGGAAACCACCCAACCATCCTCCACCAATTAAACTTCCAACTATTCCCTCACTTCCCAAATTTGAATTTTCTACAGACTCACTATTTTTTTCAAACTATACATAAAATTCATTAAAAAACTGCAATAAAAACTCACATATCTCATCTACATGAAAATCAGAATAGATACCATACATACCCTTGTATGCATATGTGACTATGGCCATCTTATATCTAGGATAAAGAATGACAGCAACCGTTAAAAACTTATTGCATTCATCCCAATACTTGTCAAATTTAAGTTGCATTTTTGAAGCCATCAGACTAATCCAATCATCACCGGATTCAACCCACATCTTAATGCATCTGCGAATTTCAATTACATCAATAAAATACAAATTCGCAGTTGGGTATTTGACACTGGAATGTTTTTTTGTTATATCTGAAAAGATCTTTAAACACTCACACACTTTCCTCCCATTTTCCCACTCAATTTCTGAAGGCAGATATTTATAATCAGAGTCTAATTCTTTTAGACGTTCAATAGCAGGACAGAGTTCAAGAGATGCAACTAGAATTACATAAGTTGAGTTCCAACGGATGTCTACATCTAAGGGGATGCATCGCTTAGTGTTGAGTTTGGTTTGAGACAAGGCAAGAGTGAACTTCTCATCTCGTTGCACAGATAATGCAATATATCTTGCAATTTTTTGAATTTTTTCAATTAACTGATCTACCAATTCTAACCCGCTCTTCACAATCAAATTAAGAATGTGTGGTACACAACACATATGAAACATGTCACCATTATGAACAAGTGCTTTTTTTCCATTTAACCATGTTTTAATACCCGAAAGCATCCCCGAATTGTTAGAAGCATTATCAACAACAATCGAAGATAGTTTGTTATCAATATTCCAATCAAAATTTCTCTCTTTCAACCACTCACTTAGATTAACTCCATGATGTGGGTATGGAACTACACAAAAAGAAATAATCCGTTTATGCAAAACCTAAGCATCATCAATATAATGACAAGTGACAAAAAAGTATGATCGTTGTTGGTGCTTCGGCTTCCACCCATCAGTGGTAAAACTAACTCTAGAATTCAGATTTTCAATTTCCTTATAAATTCGATCTTTCTCAGCCGTATAGACATCTACCAAGTCAGTTTTTACTGTATTTCTAGACCGGTGCTTGTAAGAAGGCATTATGTAAGTGATCCAAAGATGAAAGTAATCATATTCGGCCATCAAAAATGGCAAATCATGTTTAGCAAGCATTTTTGCAAACAAAGATCTCTCCGTAGCTGGATCAAACTTTTGAACTCCTAATTTGGGTTGAGAATCCCCACTACTAACTTGTTTTCCTAAAACTCTTTGAGACACTGGAATTTTTATTAATCTTATTCGACACTTTTCTGCGTGATTTTTTTAAATGAGTTGTTCCTTTACTGCTTCCCCCATCGAAATGTTGATTACAATACTTACAAAAAGCATCAATTTTCTGCGTACCTTCTTTAGTTTGACTTTTAATACGATTAAAGTGTTCCCAAACAGCTGATGTTAGTCCCTTCTGCTTTTTGGCCGGTTGTTCCTTGACTTCCTTCTGTTCAACATCCAAATCATCTTCTTGCAACACAATATAATCTTGATCACTCTGAGAGATATTTGCAGCACATTTCGTCGATACCATGCCAACTGAGTTTGATGATGGGGAACCTGATGCATTTCCTGCAGTTTTAAAGAACAAACATCATGCTTCTAATATTAAGTAACAAGAACCAAGAACAAGAACCCAATCAAACTGTTGTTAAATCAAACCGCTGTTAAATTAAACGTCATACCTTGTTCCATTATTGAACGATTTAGCAACCCAATCAAATTGTTGTTAAATTAACAAATAAGAACCCAATCAAACTATTGTTAAATTAAGAAACTGTTGTTAAATTAAGAAACAAGAACCTTATAATTAAGAAAAAAGAACCCAATCAAACTGCTGTTAAATTACATACCTTATACGAACAATTAGGATTAGGGTTAGCCGATTAGGAATAGGGTTTATAATTAGGGATCGAAGAATTGAAGAAAGAAAGGGATCGAAGAATTGAAGAAAGAAGAAGCAGCACCGATGAGAATTGAGATTGTGGTTTGTGACTTTGTGTATTAGGTATGTAGGTCAACGACTATTGACTCGATGTCGTGTATTATCAATTCATGTATATGATAAGTTTTTACTTTTTAGAGTGAATGATAAAATATAAGTTTTTAATAAATAATTAAATTGCATTAAAAAAATATTATATATATATATATTAGTTTCGGATCCGGATATTTTCGGATACGAATATGCCCATATCCATATTCGTATCCGCATGTGTCGAATTCAGATACAGATAATATCCGCTTTATTTCAGATACGGATAATATCTGCTTTTTCTCGGATACGAATGCAGATATTTCGGACGGATATCGGATTTTTCGGATTTTTTTACAGCCCTAATCACTGCACTTGGTGTTCATAGTTCACTGTAACATATAGTAATCTATGAATATATTACTATAGCAAATCTTTTAGTACAAACATACGTTGAATTTTTCCGGAAAAATAGATAACTACTCTATATTCATGGTTTAAGTAAAAGACGATTAATTTTTTCTACACAATTACTTGTCGAATCAAAATTAAAGACTGAGAGACAACGGTATCATAATAATTTAGTTTAATAATTTTATGAAAAAATATAATTATTTAATAATGGTTAAAGATAAAATATAAGATTAAATGATTTGATATAATATTTAATGAATATTATTTGTAAAATTTATCGAGTTCTTAATTTTGCAATAATTGTAATCAATATATTTTTGTTCATTGTTCTGTGCATCTCGAAGACTATGATTTATATTACGTTATTTCATGATAAAATTTAATTATCATTGTGAATATATAGAATAAATATGAAATTCTGTTTGCATTACGTTCAAAATGAAGTCTTGCATGCATGGCGTAAGGGTTTTTGCTAGCGTAGACACATTTTGTTTTGCTTTGTCAGTGTAACATTGCTAAAATTTTCTAGTTAATAGTGATTTATGTCCATATTATTTGCTTTTGATATCTAAATGAACGTAAAATATTCTTATGTGATATCTAAATTTTCTCTAACATCTCCTGAAAATATTCATGTGATAAATATAAGGAAATATAAGATATTAAAAGACTTCACAAATTAAAAAAATAGCATTAAGATAAATTAATATAGTAAACATGTTATTGGTGTTCGAAGAACATTTCTTAGTAACGTATTATTTTTTCTTCTAGCGAAATTTTGGTCTGATAAAGATGAGAATGACATTATATTCAAATCGTATGTTCAGACATTTGAGTACAAATTAAATAATAAATTTTATTCATTTCCGTAATATATTATGCATGCACGAAGTAATTTATTTTGAAGAAGTTGGTCAATTTCAGTACTGATATTGGTTTACATATGATGAACAGAAATTTTATTCTGTATTTATTTACATATGTGTTAATATTAAAATATTTTCATTATACTTAATCAAAGCAAGTTCAAAATTGTACATAATGAATCAAATTATGTTCCTTACCAATTTCTTCTACAACAATTAGAAATGAAAATTTGGCTATTGTTCAACCTTTTTAAATACGCTGATGCCTTGCTTTGAAAGATTAATTCAACTGACGAAACCTACAATATATGTGAATTTCAGGAATTTGTATTTTTGCCCAAAATTCATTCCTTCAAGTGAAAACTGTATTGAATAATGTACCTCATTTCATTTCTAAGGTTGTCTACAACATCATGCATGGGATTCATGTAGGACATCGTTCCTGGAACACTGATTATTCCAATATAATGTAAACATTTCAGGTGACATGTTAGAATCTTCTTTTTATAAAATTTGTTTGAACTACAAAATCAAAAAATTAGATTTTTACCTTTTATGCGAATAACTTTGCAACTTGATATGATGACAATGATCGGCTGATCTTCCGTTTGTTCTTGTATTGTTGTTTGAAAAGCATGAGCCAACTCATTGTATAACACAACTGTTTTCTCAAAGATTTGTATTCATGAACAAAAATTAGCATTATATAAAAGAAAAATTATCTATTAAAACTTTTTATTCATTTTACTTACTATGTATTTCTTATCACAAACTTGCATAATAATATCCATTCATCGTTTGAAAAAGAGAATCGTCATATTGGTTGAAACTTTCGAACTATGCCAATTACATCTACACATTCATGGAAAGTTTTGAATCACAATTCATAATGGCAAAAGAAAATTATGTTTTAAAATCTTATACCAATAAGATATCGTTCCTGATTTGCACAAACGAAAACATCTCCTAGATGTGTGAAGACAAAAATATGTTGCGGAATGAAGTTGGAAACAACTTGCATTGGCAATACTGTTGTCGTTGCTGTGGACTCTATGAATTTGAAAGCTTCAAAACAAAGGTTTTTTGCTTCTTCTGCACATTTCTTTACTTTGAAGTATTTGATCTGAATTGTTTCTCCTTCTCTGAATTGATTCTCAATACTTTGTATCAGATTTGCCTTTATCCATGCGTGAATTCTGTCACCCTAGTAGTAAAATTCAAATAACTCAATATCAATGAGTTTGCACTGAAATTTGTAGTATGTAAAGAAAAATTATATAGTGGACTTTGCTCACCAAGTTGTCTACCAAAATCAAGTTTGTTCCTGCTACATTTCCATTATCATTATCTACTAATCTCCAAATTCATGATACTCTAACTCTGATCTTCCATCTCTGATTTGGTGATGGTTCAAGTGAATTTAAACTATTGTAATTTTGTTCAGCCATTCTTCTTCTATACTTTGTTTGAATAATAATGATTTCTTTGGGGTCATACATAGACTATTTATTGACAACAGACTTATTGCAAAGTGTTTGGTAAGGATATTAAAACTTTGAAATGGTAGGTGGTAGATGCATGTTAGGTTGTATTTGTACGATTTCATTTTTCAAAGAAAACATTGTTGCAATCAAAACTATTTGTTGTAAATTTGAAAGTGGCATAATCAATTTACAGACTTTGTTTTGCATCAATTTTTAATTATAAATAAGAAATGTTGTGATAAAATGGATAGTTTCTCTTTCAATTGGATTATATTTTTGAAAAAAGTATATTTTATATTTTGATCTAGATTTGGATTTAAATTTTAAAACAATAATTTATTTCCTTTGTGTAATTTAAATTTAACAAAATTATTATGTAAATTATTCTTTAATAGAATGTATTGAACATATTATATAATTTTTTCGAAGAAGAAATTATATCGAACTTCATTGTTCAATGCATGCAAGGTTTTCTCATGATGAATGGTGTACTATAAAATACTGGTAGGAAGCATATTGCCATTAATCAAAAAACAATTTAAAAATTAAGATAAAATGCTTCCTTTATATACATTGTTAAAAATTTCTAATAGCAGCTGGTTCATTCTTCATGCAAAAATTGCCAATACATTGTGATTGAGAATTTTAAAAGGAGAAAACATTAACAAAATTTTCCATTGAATTTAAATCATTATAATAGAGAATGTAAGTTTTACTTTTTCTTAATATTGATGCAATTTCATTGGATGGATTTATAGTAAAATTGTTCGCTTGTTTCGTATTGGATAGACTTTGTTGTCGTAAATGTTGAGATACATTAATTTTTCATATTTTTTTTTGTGAAAATGGCCAAGTGGCCACGGTGAATTTCTCATTCATGAATTGTATCCAAATACAATAAACGTACAAGGGGATTTATTCATTCAAGAAAATTCATCATCTAACCGAAAAGCACGCATGTTGCTTCCGGACGTTTAGACAATAAAATTTTCAAGTCTGAAAGGAAGAACCCCACGATAGAAAGGCCTCGTTAAAAAATCTTCAAGAGCAAAACCCTGTGGGTAAAAACTCAAGGGGGAAAAAGAGTTCCCTCAAAATATAGAAATACAACATTTTACAAATTTTCAAAAAAATCAGAACTAATTGTTCCTTATTAGAGTCTCCATTTCCATCAGTTATTGCCTCATACTTGCTTCATTTTCCTCTTCATCTTGACTGCTCTATTACTGCAGGTCACCACCTCTACCTTAGTAGCATACTATTTAGAATATGACTTTAAAGTCTTATAATAGAAAATTCATAAAATCCTGAAAAACACAAACGAAACAAAGAGACAATAAGTCGATATATAAAAAGATTATATATGTTATTAAAATAATAAAGGAAAGTATATCCAATAATAAATTATTATTGAAAAACGTGTGTGTATATATTTAATAAGAGAAGGAAATAAAATAAAGTCTAACCAATGAAATCTTTGGTTAGACACTAAAGTAAATCATATATAACAATATGACTTAAAGTAAATAAACAAGCCAACAAAATGGCACTTGATTGCCTCTACAAGACCAAAATATATGCCATCATTTCTGGCCACCCATAAATGGTGCAAACTAGGAATCAATCAAGACATAATTAGCATTGAACCTATTAAAGGATATTAGTTATTACAAAAAAATCAAAAAATAAAATTCCAATTAAAGAAGAAATTCCAGTTAGCAAGAAAATAAAATACTAATTAGGTAATTTAAAGGCAAATAAAATTGTCAATTAAAGCACATTAAAACACTATCAACAAATAATTATCAATCAATTATAACAAATACAATTAATTACTCTAAGCACAAATAAGCCAATATCATGACCATCAATTACTCACAGAACAACAAAGTCAACTACAATGTTTTAGTATAGAAAACTTGTAACCAATAATTATAAATAAAAGTAAACACTGCATTCGAATTTAGTAAATAGAAATTATAACAGCCAAGAAAACAATAACAGAGAAATTAAAGCTGAAAATTAATAGTAATAAATGAGTAATTTTAACTAGCCAAAAACAAACAGAACAACTATCCAACTCAGCAACTCAGAAAATGGACACTGTAATGAATGAGTCAACTCATAACCCAACTCATTTTTAAAACAGAACTCGTATACACTCGACAAACAAACAAAGATTCATCGAACTCAGCAAAAAATCAACACCTAACAGCTCAAAAAATCAATACTGAAAATTAACCAAAACTCAACAGCTCAAACACGAACTCAGTAACTCAGCAACAGAAAAAACAAAACCCGAACTAAAAAACAACTCGGCAGCCACGAAACTCTGAGGTCATTACAATACAAAATCGAAGACTCCAAAACAAAATAGGGAACATAAAAACGGAACACAGCAACTCAGAGATAACCCAACGCTCTTGAAACTCGGAAATGGACTCGGTGACAAACTCAGAAACTCAGCTAGAACTCAGTAAAATCTCAGAATCAGGAAACGAACATAAACCCAAACAACAAACTTGATAGTAAAACAATCAAAAAAAACAACAATCGGAGAAACAATGATGCAATTGTGTACTACTTTATCTCAAGGCTTGTTCTATTCTTCAAAAGGTAATCCAGTGTTCACAGCGTTCTCTGATGTAGATTGTAAGAACCCCAAATTTTGGATATAATTAAAACTTTTTATTATGTACTGAGGTAATGGTGAATAGTGATTACGACTATGATGTAATGATTGTGATAATGAATGAAATGAATAGATTTGGATTCAAATGTTTAGGTGCCATGAAGAATACTATTGGTTGACACTTTAGATAAGAATTATCTATCTCCTAGGGAATTGAGATTTGATTATTCTAAAGGAAAAGATTATTCTTATGTCATCCAAATCGATATCTGTTATTGGTCCAATGGGTCCGTAAAAAGGTTAAGGAACGATCGAAAGAGATCAGGGACAATTGTACAATCCTAAGAGGATGAGTAAAGAAAAATGGATGAATAGTGATTTTGGGTAGACATAGGAATATTATTAGATGACGCGATATATAAGTATCCGGAACGAAATTCTGAGTTCGTATTAGTGATCCAGGGGGAAAAAGAGTGTATGTAAAAGCTGTCGGATTCTGAAAAATAGCACTTTTATTTTCCCCGAGATTTCCCTGGACACGGAAAGACTTAAAGAATTATTGAAGGGATTTAAGGAAAATAGGTTCAAGAATTATTAAAGAAGATGGAGAATAGTATTATAAATGTTAAGAAGGTTTCCGGTAAAACCCTAACTAGAAATCTTTGAGATATTCCTACGAACGATCAATCAAATTGAGCAATAACCGGACAAAGAAACATACAAGCAACCAAGGATGCATCCAATATAGATAGTGGATTATGACATCATCACTTTATCAAAATATCTTGCACCAAAATGCATTTAACCAAGGTCTTAAGTGCAAAAACACAAGAGTTAGGGACTTGGATGCAATTTCTAAGGATAAGGAAATCTAAAGAAGACCAATAGAAGCTTGACACCTCACTTAAGGAGATGCATCCAAAGATATTAGTGATATATCCCTTGTATTAGCATTATTGATCATAAACCAAGCAAAGCAAAAAGGCGAAACCCATTTCCTTGGCCAAAGAAGGCATTCGGCTTCTTCAAAAAAGGGGAGATCAAAATCCAAGTTCCAACCATCAACCATTGCTCATTTTTTGTAGGTATGATCCATATTTCATAACTAAGATATGGTATGATTTTGAGATTTTAATTCCAAGCTTTGCCTAGGTAGAAAAATCCTTAAAAATGAGCAATGAATTGAATAGTGAAATCAAGAAACTAACTTTGTTTTCTTGATTTTGTTTGATGATTCAAGTGGTGTTAAGGCTAGATAAGGATCATACAAGGCTTACTAGGTGATAATCATACTCCAAGGAAGGTATAAACTTCAAGAACCCTAGTCTTTGATTTAATTTTTAATGGAGTTATAGATGAGATTTGATAATGTTTATGGCTTGTATTCATGATTTAGAACATGTATGTTGTGTGGGTGTTATAAAAAGGTTAATATATGTTTTGTGGCTCCAAGACCTGTTGAGACAGTGAGGGAGATGATAAATAGTGCCCATGAGTGTTGGTGGTGGATTGAATGATTATTGGGAGGGTTGTGATTTTGGAAATATCCGAGTTATAGCCGTCGTAATGCCCGATTTTCGTTAACCTCTAGAAAACCGTGCATAACAGTTAGGATGATTTTCTGGCCTTGATGAATAAATGACATGCCGTTGTAGATCTCGAGCCATAGATCGTTTTGGCACAAGAATCGAAACATTCCGACTTACGGTTTAGGAGTTATGGCCGATAAACTAAAAGTAGTTCGAAACCCAAAACGAGAATTCGTAACTGAAATTGAACCCTCGTAAAATACGTAAGTCAGTGGCGAATCTTTGTAATTAAATACTAGAGGTAAAAAGGATGGTGTGAGAGAAAAACTCATGTGAAACGGATCGTTTTCCAATTTTATAAAAATGTTCGAATCAAGGTTAAACGCGAACGAACCCCTTAAAAGTATAACTTTGGTTATGACTTAGAAAACGGACGGTAAAACTCGAGGTATAATCTCGGTTCGTAATCGATCGACTTTAGAACTTATACGACTTAAGTATATCCTGAGTGTGGGTATGATGACATGTCATAATAATGAATAAATGTCGGATCGTATCGGTAATAAAAAGAGTTACACTAAAAGGTGTATAACGAGATAATTCGAAAACGTGTTTCGATTTAAGTGAAGTTATACTTAGACTTTTAAAACGTGTTAAGTGGTTAATCTCGAATGTTCTGATTCTTTATAGATCATCGAGCAGACCCAGGACACGCTATCTCCACCCACACCTGAGTACCAGGCAAGCTTCCAATACCTTGGAACTATTGTTGTGATAATATGTATATCTGTTGTTTCTGATACATATGTCATAGCATGCATGTCTATTGTCAAATTATATTATGATACTTGTTCCCTGAATTGATATTGGCTTGTAGACTAGATACGAATTATCAGTTATAAGCCGGATTGTTTTGGTAAGACCCTTAGCGAAGGGCATATGATATTCATTCTTAAATATAGACCGGGAGTCGGTATTTTGATATATATAGATAGTCATTGAAACCCGGAGGGATTCCAACGGCAGATTATTATTTATTTTGAGGAATGTCCTTATTAAAGATTTTGGAAATCTTTCGAAGAATGTTATTTGAGTATTATCTCAGTCGAGAAATATTAGGTGAATATTATTTTTGAATATTCACTTAGAGTTTGATTATTTAATGAATAATTACTTTGATATTCATTGGAATTTTATTTATTAAAGGAATATTACTTTCGAATATTCATTTAAGGTTTATGTACTTGATGAATATTATTTTAAAATATTCATTGGAAATTCTATTACTTAAGGAATATTATTTCGATTATTCCTTTAAAGGTTTGATTACTAAATGAATATTATTTTGATCTTCATTTAGAAGATTATTTATTAAATGAATATTATTTTTCAAATATTCATTTAAGGTTTGACTTATTTATTGAATATTATTTTAAATAATTATTGGAGTTTAATTACTTAATGAATATTATTTTGAATATTCATTTAAGGAGGGATTTATTTAGTAAATAATTCTATATATTCATTCGAGGATTACTTACGAGCAACATTACGATATAATAATATTCCGTAATTATTATTGAGTTAATAAATATTCTTGGAATATTTATTTAATTCTTTTAAATTCTTTTAAAAATGATTTATATTATTTGGAGATTATCTTTCACCTCCAGATATTATGTAAAATATTTCTTTCTTTTATTAAATACTTCCGACTCAATAAATATTCTATAAATATTTATTCAATACTTGGAAACAACTTCAATGTTGTTTATTCTTCTTCAAATATTATCTTCGACCTTCGATCATTCTGAAAATTCTTCGGAGTCGTACGATTTATATTATATTAAGAAAGGTCCTCAAGATTCCATTCTTCACTCGAATCTATCCCTTAAATTATAAGGGAACCTTACTTGAGAAAGGTTATGTATCTTGTTGACTTCCCGGTCATAATTTATCCTTTTCACTCACAACTTGGTTGCTATGAACTCATTAAGTCTGTGTGTACCTTCTCATCATTCGAGGGGTAAAATTGTTGGAACAAGTTAATATCCATTAACAAGCAAAAGCTTGGGAAATGTTGGTGAATTTTCCTTTCCAACTAGATATGACTACTTTGTGGAGTCTTATCAACAAGTATTTCACTTGGGGAAGGGAGGACAACTCTACGTTTCAATGCTGTGGATTTATTCGAACTAGGAGTCATGTGTAAGAAGCCGAGTCGCGCGGTCCATCACAAGGCCTAACCACTGGCCAGGGAGTTACTATTAAAGGCAATCTACAAGTGGAGCCGTCAGTTCTTCCTTCTACCGGTAGTAAACTATATTGGGCAGTACCATCCCCGACTCATCATCAGGGAGTGGGACAGCTGGCGCGTGATGACTCCAGTATTGGTTCATCTCCCAAATTGGGAATTCCCTGCAACACGTATCGAAGAGACTTCTTTCAGGTTGATGGTGTCTTCCGCAACACATATCGAAGAGACTTCTTTCAGGTTGTAGGACTTCGAAAAATGTTAATAACTGGAATTGCAATATTTTCCTTGCAGTTCCTCTTTATATGATTAATGATAATATCTTGCTTATTATCGATATAGCAGATATTCCCACATATATTTACATTTTGAATTACCTTGTAACTTCATCATTCATACTATACTTGAATCATTTTCGTAAATGCATGGCATATGGGTTGAAAGATACTTTTGAACTGTTATATATTATCGTTCAGTTAAATATTATTGTTGGTGGGCTATTGCTCACCCTTGCTTTATTATTATATCACAACAATAGCTAAACCAGATGACTCGCGCAAGGCGCACTCGACGCTGGCGAGGACGATGAGACTACCAGAGCCGAAGAGAAAGCTATTGGTACCAAATATATGGGCTGGTATGACTTATGATTATGGATGGCAAAGAGTATGTATGCACATTGTAATTCTTTTTGGATTGTAAGAACTCATAATGTGCTTAATAAAATTTGGTAGTTACTCTGATTTCATCTCTGGGACTACAACGGGTGTGTTTTATGTTATTGTTTTGGGTCACAAGGTTGTAATTTAATATTTATGTTGAATTGTGGATGAGAATTGAGACGGTAACGACCAGATCCCTGACCCCTGATTTGGGGGTGTTACACAAATTGGGGAAGTTGTGGTCAGACTCGACAATCTCTTACTGGGTTCTATATTATGTTTGGTGGTACTTTAATTTCTTGGCGTTGTAAAAAGCAACAAACTATCTCTCGGTCGACTGCTGAAGCAGAGTATCGTAATATGGCTGATACGTGTTGTGAATTGTCTTGGTTGGTGGCATTGCTTTCTGAACTTCATGTTCTAAATGTCACACCTGGACCTCTCTTTTGTGATAACAGTCTGTTCTATATATTGCTTCAAACCCAGTCTTTCATGAGCGTACCAAGCACATTGAAATCGACTGTCATCTAGTTCGTCAAAAACTTAGAGCAGGTCTTATCTCTCCTCATCATGTCTCCAGTCACAACCAGCCTGCAGAATTGTTCACTAAAGCTCTCTGTTCTGCTCAACTTCAGTTTCTGTTGTCCAAGTTAGTTGTGTATGCTTCTCTTCCCACACCTCATTTGAGGGGGGGCTGTTGATAAAAGTGGTTAAAATGTTGTTTTGGGTGTAGCTGACTGTGATGTTCACGTGTGCTGCTAGCTGGCATCTGGCATCTTTTCTCTCTCCAAAGTTTGTTACGAATATATTGGACAAAGTCCTCAGAATTAGTTAGAGTTTGTTTTCCCATATTTTAGTCTTTATCCTTTTCATTTTTTATCTCTCACTTATGGCTGGTTTTGGTTGAGCTAAATACAAAAACCTCGAGTACCATTGTTATCATATCGTGAGTTTTATTGATGAAATCATTAGTTTGTTGATCATTTTTGATATCTGAATTTACTGATTATGAAGAATATGAGTAGTAACATTATCCTTTATTTTGTCCATGACTTCATGTCAATGCTTGTTTTTGGAGCGGTGACACTGCCTCATGCTGTACGTCTCCTTTGCGGCATGCTCTATTTTTGTTTCCCAAGCCAGCAACATAGGATTGGATTTCCCCACCCTCGACACTAAAGGAGAAAAACGGATTAAAAAACATTTCAGGAAAATGGGACATATATAGGAGTAATACTTATCTCTGATTTTACACTTGTGTCCATAAATATAACCTGTAATTATGTTTTTATATTAGTATGTAATATAAAAATATCCATCAAAGAGATTTTGAAAAGAAGGTGAACATTTTATTTTGATAAAAAAAATAAAATGGTGACTAAAAGAAACTTGAATCGATCATCAACTCACGTTTAGGGCTGTCAAATGGATATTTCGGATGCGGATCTGCCAGTATCCGAATTCGAAAATCTAAATCCATATGGGAATCTAAAAATATTTTTAAAAAAATATCTGAATCCGAGGATATTATCCGGATCCGTTTTCCAGTCAGATTTTTCTATTTTAAATTCAATTTTTAATTAAAAAATATAAAAAAAATAAAAAAAAATAGATTTTTAACTTTTCTAAAATTAAATAAAAAATAAAAAAAAATTTGGACATGTTTTATTTTTTTATATTAAAAAAATTTTCAATATAACGTCTTATGTATATTTTTGTTATTATTAAAATATTGAATTTATATGATATTTATATAAATTTATACCTATATTTTGTTTACAAATATATTTATCTCATATAAATAAATTATTTGATGAATAAAGACATAATAATTTCTAAATTATATGAATATAAATATAAATATAAAATTTATAATATATATGTATAATTTCGGATTCGGATATTATCGGTTACGGATGTGCTTATATCCATATCCGTATCCGAAATTGTCGGATTCGATACGGATAAAATCGATTAATTTCGAATACGGATAATATCTGATTTATTTCGAATACGAATATAGATATTTCGAACGAATATCAGACTTTTTGAATTTTTTTGACAACCCTACTCACGTGTCATATAATTTTGTCCATCGGTATAAAGCACATGTTTGACCGGGAATAATGTAATTCGGGAATTAGAGTCCACATAATATCGAGTGCGTTGTAGCCCTTGTAGGTCCAATCACATCGGCCCATGCATAAAGCGGGTGCCGGCGCGGGTGGGATGGGGATAAATTGGTGATTTAGCACATGATCATACAACATCACCATTGTGCTGATTATAGACGGCTCTTTTTTGGGGATGGGGATGGGGATGGGGATGGGGAGGGGCAGGGGGAGGGGGAGGGGAATTATTTAGAGCCTGGAATATGAAAAAAGGGCAATCTCATGAACCACAGCACTCAAAATTTTGCAGATGAACAAGAGATTTTACCTTTTTAATAAAAGACCTTGGACAATCAAGTTGACATTACAGGATTAAATACTACTATCGAACTTTAACTGCGATCAACTGTACAAGTGGCCAACTCTATATTTTCAAAAATTTATCCCTCCGACAAAATGATTAAATATAAAACAAATGTAAATAATATTATAAGTCCATCCTAACATTTCAATTCCTCTCTGGCAAAAGGATAGACCATCCTATAGTGTTGTTACCTTTCTTCTTTGCATTTTTTGGGGTTATGCTCCACTGCAATATACACGACATAGAACTGCAAAAAGACTGCATCTGCATCTGCACAAAAAGATGCCTACAATCTTCACTAAGTACAAGAAAGCTCCCCACACAATTAGAATGGTTGCGGCCTTGTAAGTTCAGATTTTTTGGTGGAAAACAACATCGAGATCTAATTTCTGTTATTGATCTAAATTCGGAGAACTCTGGATTCTGGAAACCCCATGTTGCACAAAAATAACTTGGTTAAATAAAATTTCCCTGCAAAATTAGAAGTACATACCATAAATTTATCATTATCTAAGAAAAGCCTATGCCTTAATGATGACCAACTTCTTGCAACTGGATAATGGAGTTCTTTTCCCAGGGTGATGTGGACGAGGAGATTTTTATTACCTGTAATTTCTTGTTTGTCAGTGTAGCTATCGATTTTCTGCTTTGAGTGAATAACATATATAAAGATAGCTTGTTGTCAGAGCTTGATTGTGTGTCCTTCAAAGATAACTAATGAAACATGAAGAGAAATAGGTCGTTTAGTAGTTTATCAAGTGTATGCTATTGCTGCTTGCAATATAAAGTTTTCAATATATCAGAACAATACAATAAAAACATTCATATCCCAAAACTTTAATAGTCTGAAATGATAGTAAAAAAAAAAAAGTTGACCCTAAGTTCTATACCTCTCAAACAAAATAATAGACGGATCCTTTTGTGTTGTTACCTTTCTTCTGTTCTTTCACCATGCATTTTATTGGGTTACAGCCCACTGCAACGTAAAGAGCTTAGAGCTGCCGTAATAATCCCTCTCCGTCTTCACAAAAGGGTGCAGGCTTTCTCCACTGCCCCCCATCCTTTGTATATATATAGCTTGATTTTCTACCGTCTATCTGAATGCTAACAAACATTGTATTTACATATTATTATCCTACTAACAATCCGACTCCTAAGTGGTATACATTGAAAATTCCTATACTACGTACTACGGCAAGAAAAATAATTTATGTTTTACAATTAAGAATTAAAAATTATTTTTTATTAATTTTGAATGACTGAAAAATGCATTTTAAACTGTTAATACAGAATATAAATCTGATCCAATAATGGGAATCAGTCTTTATTAAAGGATTAAAAGAGGCCGAATAGGACTCTAATCCATACCCTAAATCATTGAATAATTTGGAAATACGATATCGGAGAAAACTCTAATTAATAGGTGACTTGCTCCTAAAGAATAGGGGTATGGACCAAAAAGGAACTACGTGGGCTTGATTACTTATGAAAGGATACGTAGAAGGGATCTAAAATTCTATTATATCTGGATTATACCCTCGAGCTCAGCCCCAAAAATTATTAACCCTAATTTTCACCCAAATATTATAAACCCTAATTTGTATTATGAATCTCTATTTGTTGTCTTGTTGATGACGAAAATTAGCATCAAGATTTGGTGCCGTCTGTGGGAATCGTGTAGAAAAACTCGAATTTGTAAAAAAAAAAAAAGATTATGGTTCAGAATATTTTATGGCGTTGACAACAAGATCAACGGGCAAGTCTTCACTTAGAGAACTCTGGCCTCTCTTTGATTTGATCCGTAACAAAAACCAAGCCTTTTAAGGCTTTAACAATCTGCCATGTTGGTTAATGTTTATTAGTTTTACTAGTAATTACGTTGTACACACATGCATATATTGACAAAGTCAAGCAACTGATGATTTGTTTTTCGGAGGCTACTTGCATAAATACACCAAAACCTCCTGCTGCACAAATCTGGGCTTAAAAAAATGATATCAATGCTTCTGTATCTCACTGCATATGTATTCATCTATTGTGATATGGATATTGCATATCTTTGGTTTAGTATTCTTATTTTATCTGGTTCCAGAGAAATCAATCTGGATTCGTTATTTTAACCCGATAATTTGCAGGAATTATACCACCTAGGTCTCCTTTACCATTCAAGACTATTGATTTGAACTTGGGGCATGATAATTAAATCCATTCCATTCTCAATAATCGTATGGGAATGTAAAAGTGCGCTGCCCAGTTTTAATGAAGAGTCTGACCCTGCATCACCATCTGCAACAACAACATTGTTGGGAAAAAACCAGCATAAACAAAGGTTGCAGATAAAGACATGTACACCAGCAGCAACATATTAGGCACACGTGTGAGCCTTGAAATTACAGACTGTCCCCAGCTTTTTCAAGCCAGAACCAGACCTTGGTAGCAAAAATTCAGCTCCAATTAAATGCCTCGTGACTCCCACTTGGTAGCTTAATCCAGCAAAAGTTGATGTCATTATGGGGATTATTTTAGTTTATAATCTGGACCGTCACAAAGAATATCAATAAAGCTGGAAGGAGAGTTGTTACAGACTGCTCTAGGTGATCAGGAGAACTTAAAAAAAAAATGATGCATAAACTGTTGAACAAATAAACAAGTCAAGACATCTTCTGACAGGAACAACTTGTTGGAACTTGGAACAATATTTCAATTCCTTAACAGTCCTCGTGCAGTGGCTCGGTTCATCTCCTCAGGTGCAACAGAATTCTTTTGATGTCCTCCGACCATTTGCCAATAAAATATCTAGCAGGAATCCTTATGGCCTGAAGTGGCAGATAATTACTCAATGTGATAGATTCTGGGGTATAAAGCACAAAGAGAAGATTAATGAAGTTTGCAATTGCAGTGGCCGAGTAATGTGAAGCATAATGCGAGCTGCGTTAGAAATCTGCAACATACTGTAACCATTGATTTAAGTCTGATGCATAATGCACCAAATTGTGAAGAACACTTGAAATTCATCATGCAAGACAAGTATAATCGAAGTATGGTGCAACAAAGATCAGTGAACCGCTGATGTGTAAAAGCACGAAAAAAAAAAGAGTGAGAAATAAACACAAAAATGATGCTATTTGTTCCTAATTCTCAGAACAAAGAAAGGGGGAGTGTGCAAAATAAGAAGGTATACCAACACGATGAAATTGAGAAATATTTAATACTTTGGAAGCTTAAGGCAACCAAAAATCAAGGAGAAAAAACAAAAATGGCAATGAAGCAATCATGACAATGGGTGACACAAAACTGAAATTCTGGAAACTACAAAATGCTTGAGTTTGAAGAATAAACTGCTTTCATTGAGAAACTTCTGGGCAGTGAATTATATATCAGTAGAAAGATCTCGGAGTCTAGTTTTTTTGCAACAAACGGTTCATAAAAAACGTCTATGTAGAAAGCACTGGAGGCGTCTCTAGCAGCCCTGGTTCGCAGCACTGCTTGGAATTTGCAAATTGCTTCTACATTAATGCGACTTCATGAGATGCAAACTAACAAAAAATCAATCCTTTCATAGCCGTATGTAATGCTAACAAATTAAGCAACCAATTCCTTCAAAGCAATATCAGATGCACACATGATGAGAACCAGAGGCGTGTCCTTTCTACCGAGTTTCTAGTTCAAAAGTCTTTGAGAGATCAAGGCTCTAAAATCTCATCTGTTCAATCATGGAGCACCTCTTCAACTCCTTCACATATGACTGGAAAATTTCATGGGCCGGCTTTCGTACCAATTAGCAAGAATGGGTCGGCCAGAACTATCTCTTTATTTTCCACAAATTTGGAAAGATGAAAAAGCTAAAAAGAAAAGAAGTGAGCCGCTCAGAGCTAGAGTACACAATGGCCTTGGAATTGCAGTCAGTACAATAATTAAGTTTGAAGAATGGAGATCTAGAGGAAAGTAGTATGGATGGAAATTCTTCACTTATGATTATGAGAGTCGTTCGTGAACAGCTCGAGCTCGGCTCGATAAAAGCTCGGTTCGGCTCGAGCTCGTTTCGGCTTGAGCTCGTTTCGGCTCGGCTCGATAAGAGCTCGTTTCATCTTGGCTCGAGCTTGGCTCGGCTCGAGCTCGGCTCGTCGGCTCGTTAAAGCTCGAAAAAAATCAAAAATTTTACTTTTTATTTTTTTATCTCCAACCAAATTAATTTTTTATTTTTTGAAAATTTGGGAATATCACTAAATTAGATATATCTTGACATCTGCAGGGTTGGGTCGTCGAAAAATATTTTTTAAAAAATAGAAACAACAATCCGTGACAAAGCACTAGTTACTAGTACTAGTTAGAATAGTAGTGATCTACAAAGATCTTCAACCAAATTAATTTTTTATTTTTTGAAAATTTGGGAATATCACTAAATTAGATATATCTTGACATCCGTATGGTTGGGTCGTCGAGAAATATTTTTTAAAAAATAGAAACAACAATCCGTGACAAAGCACTAGTTACTAGTACTAGTTAGAATAGTAGTGATCTACTAAGATCTCCAACCAAATTAATTTTTTATTTTTTTGAAAATTTGGGAATATCACTAAATTAGATATATCTTGACATCCGTATGGTTGGGTCATCGAGAAATATTTTTTAAAAAACAGAAACAACAATCCGTGACAAAGCACTAGTTACTAGTACCAGTTAGATAGTAGTGATCTACTAAGATCTCCAACCAAATTAATTTTTTATTTTTTGAAAATTTGGGAATCACTAAATTAGATATATCTTGGCATCTTTACAGTTGGATCGTCGAGAAATATTTTTAAAAAAATAGGAACAACAATCCGTGACAAAGCACTAGTTACTAGTACTAGTTAGAATAGTAGTGATCTACTAAGATCTCCAACCAAATTAATTTTTTATTTTTTGAAAATTTGGGAATATCACTAAATTAGATATATCTTGACATCCGTACGGTTGGATCGTCAAGAAATATTTTATAAAAAATAGAAACAATAATCTGGGACAAAGCACTAGTTGCTAGTACTAGTAAGAATAGTAGTGATCTACTAAGATCTCCAACCAAATTAATTTTTTGTTTTTTGAAAATTTGGGAATATCACTAAATTAGATATATCTTGACATCCGTACGGTTGGATCGTCAAGAAATTAGATATTCCCAGATTTTAAAAATAAAAAATTATTTTGGTTGGAGATCTTAATAGAACGCTACTATATTGTCTAGTACTCGTAACTAGTGCTTCGTCCCAGATTATTGTTTCTATATTTTTATAATATTTCTCGGCGATCCAACCGTATGAATGTCAAGATATATCTAATTAAATGATATTCCCAAATTTTCAAAAAATAAAAAATTAATTTGGTTATTGATCTTAATAGAACACTACTATATTGTCTAGTACTCGTAACTAGTGTTACGTCCCAGATTATTGTTTTTATATTTTTAAAAATATTTCTCGACGATTCAACCGTACGGATGTCAAGATATATCTAATTAAATGATATTCCCAAATTTTTAAAAAATAAAAAATTAATTTGGTTGGAGATCATAATAGAACAATACTATATTGTCTAGTACTCGTAACTAGTGCTTCGTCCCAGATTATTGTTTCTATATTTTTTTAAAAAAATCTCGACGATCCAACCGTACGGATGTCAAGATATATCTAATTAAATGATATTTCCAAATTTTCAAAAAATAAAAAATTAATTAGATATTTCCAAATTAATTTGTTTGCTGAAATCTTCTATGTATTTTTTTCTATCAATATATAAAATATATATAATAAAAATAGTAATCATTAGTCCTAGTTTTTATGTAATTATTATGAATCATTAGTAATCATTAGCTTCTTTCTTTTCTTTTTTATATGTACATTATTATTTTCTTCACGGTTAACTTAGTTTCTTTAATTATTGTAATCATTACCAACCATAATTATTATATTCATTGCCATGTTAATTAGTTGATCACTGCACAATTATTTATTTTTGTTTCTTGATAGATATGTTTCTTCATAAATCACAGTAGTTCTTTATGTTCGGTAAAATTATTTTAATTTTATTAAAAATAATTGTTTTAATTTTATTTTAAATAATTGTTAATTAGTTAAAATAAAATCTCACCTCGAAATCTTTGGTCTAATTCGCCTAAATTAGAAATTAAGGAAACGCGAAAAATATATAGTCTCTCTAGATCGATATCTCAAAATTAAAACGATGAAATTGTGCACATGTAATTTAAATGTTTATTAAGATCTCCAAGCAAATTAATTGTTTGCGAACAGCTCGAGCTCCGATCGAACTCGGCCCGGTTCGAGGCTGTTCGTGAACAACTCGAGTTCGGCTCGGTTCGGTCAAAGCTCGGCTCGGTTCGTTAAGAAATCAGCTCGGTTCGTTAAGATCAAAGCTCGGCTCGGTTCGTTAATGTCAAAGCTCGGCTCATTTCGGTCAAAGCTCGACTCCACTCGGTTCGTGAACAGCCCTATCTATATCATATAACTAGGATTTTTGCCCGCGTTGTTGAGCCTTGCAAATTAATTTTCTTACAAATTTTGGGAGATCAAACTGTTAAACAAAATACATCAAAATTTAATAGATAAAAACGGGCCTGAGTTTCTCCTCCTGAGGTTATAACACAAAGACTCAAAGAGCCTGTAAAGTAAGTGGCCCCGCAGGGGCATTTTTGTAAATATTAATTTTTCTCAATTTGTATTGAAAAGCTTTTAACCTCAGGTAGAACCCTAAGGTCATCCTCAGGCACATGAATCTCAATTTAATATTCATTGCCTATATTTGTATTGATGTTGGGCCTTGCCTATATCCTTTATATCTATTATAGGCCAACATGGGTTTTGTGCCTATTTAGTAAATTACTAATTTGTCCTTAGATATAAATGAATGTTAAAAATTTTGAAGTTGGAAGGAATTGAACCCATGACCTTCCAACACTTGTAACTTTGTGTTCACATGTTCAACCACTAAACCAAATCATTTCTTTGTGCAACATTTTAAACTCATTCACTACATGCTCAAATAACTCACCTATTAGCAATATTTATTTTATAATTTATTCAAGAAAAAATTGCCCACATAATTTTTATTAATTTTAATAATTTCAATTTTGAAAATTAAAACTATGTCATTCATATACTCATAAATTTATGCTCACGTTTATTTTTATGATTTATTAGGGATAAAATCATTAAAATATTTTCACATATAATAGTAAAAAATGGTAGTCGGGAAGGGAAAATATAAATTGACAAATATGATGTCGTCGAAGTCAGAATTAAGAAAGGTACTGAGTGGTTGAAAATTGGTAAAAAAAAAAAAACCAAAGTGAGGACGTAGGTGACGGAAAATAAGTAGACGTCTATGTCAAGTAGGTAAACGGGCAGAAGTGAAAATAGATCTATAAAATTTTATTATAATATTTCTCTTTTTTAACAATTATATCTATATATTAGTCAAATGGCCAGATTATGTTTATTATTAAATTGTTACATTGATGAATGAAGTGTATAACATATTTTTACTCGGTATCATTATAATATTTTATTTTATGTATGAAAGGTACTGAGGTGGCCGAAAATTGGTAAAAAAAAATCGAAGTGAGGAGGTAGGTGACGGAAAATTAGTAGAGGTTATCTCAAGTACGTGAACGGGCGGAAGTGAAAATAGATATATAAAAATTTATTATAATATTTCTCTCTTTTAACAATTATGTCTATATTAGTCGAATGTCCATAATACAAAAAATGATAAATAAGGTGTAAAACATATTTATACTCGATATCAGTATAATATTTTATTTTAAGTATATTTGCACTATATCGGTTAATCCTATTATCATCGGGTAATTTATAGATTGATTAACAAAATAGATTAAAATATTAAAAATAAGAAATAATTTACATATGGGATTTGGATTTGGTAAAAAAATGTCAATATGGTTTTGATATCTATTGTCCCTCGCACTTTATTTTTGCAGCATTTTCGTAATTTGCTAATGTTGTTAACTTCATACAAAATGAGTTCTGCAACCATATATAAGATTGTAATTTTTACTAATTTTAATAATTTATGCCATTCATATACTAATAAATTTATGCTCACGTTTATTTTTATGATTTATTAGGGATAAAATCATTAAAATATTTTCACATATAATAGTAAAAAATGGTAGTCGGGGAGGGAAAATATAAATTGACAAATATGATGTCGTCGAAGTCAGAATTAAGAAAGGTACTGAGTGGCTGAAAATTGGTCAAAAAAAATCAAAGTGAGGAGGTAGGTGCCGAAAAATAAGTAGACGTCTATGTCAAGTAGGTAAACGGGCGGAAGTGAAAATAGATCTATAAAATTTTATTATAATATTTCTCTTTTTTAACAATTATATCTATATATTAGTCAAATGGCCAGATTATGTTTATTATTAAATTGTTACATTGATTAATGAAGTGTATAACATATTTTTACTCGGTATCATTATAATATTTTATTTTATGTATGAAAGGTATTGAGGTGGCCGAAAATTGGTAAGAAAAAAAAATCGAAGTGAGGCGGTAGGTGACGGTAAATTAGTAGAAGTTATCTCAAGTAGGTAAACGGGCGGAAGTAAAAATAGATATATAAAAATTTATTATAATATTTCTCTCTTTTAATAATTATGTCTATATTAGTCGAATGGCCAGAATACAAAAAATGATAAATAAGGTGTAAAACATATTTATACTCGATATCAGTATAATATTTTATTTTAAGTATATTTGCACTATATCGGTTAATCCTATTATTATCGGGTAATTTATAGATTGATTAACAAAATAGATTAAAATATTAAAAATAAGAAATAATTTACATATGGGATTTGGATTTGGTAAAAAAATGTCAATATGGTTTTGATATCTATTGTCCCTCGCACTTTATTTTTGCAGCATTTTCGTAATATGCTAATGTTATTAACTTCATACAAAATGAGTTTTACAACCATATATAAGATAGTAATATACCAATTTCACTTGAATTTTAAAGTCCAATGCGCGTTTCAACCCGGTGTAAGACTAATAAACTCGAAAATTGCTGATATATACAATGTCTTATGATCACAGATGTGGTATGTGTATTTTTTATTTTTCGGCTATCATTTTGCTGTTACCTCAAATTAAAATGATATTCGGGATGCTTCATTATCGTAGTTATGTCTATCTTATTTTCATTGATTGAATTTTATTGTACATATGAACTTTTATAACATAATTCATTTGGTGCATACATTAACACATCTCATTTTAAAAACCAGTCATGAGTTATGACACTTTAATTTTAGTTACTCGTGTATTTTGTTGAATTTGTACATGTCTAAATATGGATTGTCTTGAAATTTGAGATATTACCTTGTGGTTTTGAAAGTTCACTTCTGAGAATAGATATATAGTACAATGTATTTGAAGAAAAGATTTTGTTATGGTTAATTTGCTTTTGAGAGGATACATCTGCGATAGTCAAATACCATGATCTTAGAAAAACACACATCACATATTATTTTGAACGTGCACAACTATTAGAATAAATTTTTTATTCTCCTTGTTCTCCGAAATTAGTCGGAGAAAAGGATCCAAAATTGGAAATGTGCGTTGAAATCCAAAATTGGAAATATGCGCTGAGATTTTATTAGCAGAACTAAATGACTCTATTACTTTTATTTTTTTCGTCACATTACATTATTTCTTACAATATTAAATTAGAAATAATATAATATTTAATTCTTTATCCACCCAAAATAAACAAGCCAGTTGTTTTCTCATGTATTTCAATACAACAAGATTATTGTGGTAATACTTGGCATTTAATTAACTCTTACTTATAGCTTTCAGTCGGTCATTCTTCTTACACTGACCAAACATAACTAAAAATATAAATTTCGCGGTTCAGAATCTAATAATAATTTGAAACTATAACATCTTAAATAGATCGAAATACGTAAAATAGACTAATACGAGAAAATTCTATGAATTAATATATGGCCCGTGCTTTGCACGGGCTATCATGCTAGTTTAAATTTAATATCAAACATGCTATTTATTGTTTCATTACACATTTATAATTAGTACTAAACTTCTTTTTTTTTTTTTTGATCAATGGAAAATTTCATTAACTTGGAAATTTAGTAGACAACTTCTCCAACAACAAATCTGGAGGAGATGTAAAATGATTGTAGCTATTTAACAAACATGGTACTCTTGCCATTAAATGGGCAGCCTTGTTTGCTTGCTTTCTGACATAAATAACTGATAGATCGACTCGTTCCTTAAGCTTCTCCTTGCATTCATCAATGATATGACCAACTTCTAGTTGGTATGCATCCTCAGCAGCTAAGGCATACACCACTAGTTGCGAATCTATTTCGATAACAACATGCTGAACTCCAGAGGTAATAATCCACTTAATCGCCTCGCAAACACCTGTAGCGTCAGCTTCCATAACTGACACTTCACCTACTAGTCTCATGTTCTTCCCAACTACAAACTGTCCTGTGGCATCTCGTATTACCATACCCAAAGTGAACATACCTTCACCAACCTTCAGGGATGCATCCACATTCAATTTGTAAGTTCCTGTCTCGGGTGGATGCCACCGTTCTTGTTCCTGCATTTTTGACTCAGGGAGCGTACTGTTCGTTCTAGTTTTACAATTGTTCGCTTCTCCCCATTCATGTATCATCTTAGAGCGTACTTCCATGGTTACTGCAGGCGTTATAGTTCTACCCTCCCACACCCTTTTATTTCTCGAAAACCATATACCTGAGAGCACAGTAGCCACTTTTATGATCACCTCTTCATTCTCCTTGCTAATCAAATCTAACATTCAGTTCGAAGCCAACTCAACATCCTGCATATCCATATTCAGCCCTGATATACTCCAGCACTCTACTGCAAACGAACATTCACAGAATAAATGTCTAAGATGTTCAATATCAGAACCACACATAGGACAAACGAATGTAGTCTCCACACCTTTACTTCTCAGTAACCACCTGACTGGAATATTGTTTCGACAGAAACGCCAAAGAAAAACTCTGGTTTTGTGAGGCAACTGCAGCTTCCACAATCTGTTCCAACCCTGCGATTCAATCACATTTTCACTACCAGCATGTCTTGTCTCCCAATACCTGTACCCAGATTTCACAGTATAAACCCCTTTATTTGAACCAGTCCAAGCCAATCTATCTTTACCTTCAATCTGCGGAATCCTTGTTTGAATAATCAATTTGCTATCGTCAGCATGAAAATCGCGTTCTACCTTATGCACATCCCAGTCTCAGCTATTAGGACGGAAGTAAGAACATACCTTTTCATTTCTCACAATATTACGATGATCATCCTCAGCTCGAAAGTCCACCTTACCCTTCAGCCATGGGTCTTTATAAATATTAATATCCTTGCCATCTCCAAGCACCCACCGAAACCCATCTTTCAACCTCTCTTTAGCCTCCCATATGCCTGTCCAGATAAAACTAGGATCCACCCCTCTGCTAGCATTAAGAATATGTTTATCTGGGTAGTATCTTTCTTTAAACATACGAGCAACGAGCGTACCAGAATTACAACTGAAATTCCATACATGTTTGCCTAGAAGAGCCAAGTTAAACCCATGCAAGTCCCGAAATCCTAACCCACCTCTGCTCTTAGCCACTGCCAACCTACTCGAAGCCATCCATTTTATTCCTCGACTATTATTTCCCCCAGAACCCCACCAATATCCATTCATCAACCGTTCGATTTCAGTGCACAATGATTTTGGAATTAAAAAGCAAGACATGCTATAAGAAGGAATTGTCTGCGCCACATTCTTTACCATGACCAACTTCCCCGCTTTGGATAGCATTTGATTACTCCAATCTTGAACTTTCCTCCAAACTCTGTCCTTGACAAAGCCAAACACTGCTTTCTTTGATCGACCAATTAGTGATGGGAGACCGAGATACTTACTATCCCCAAGCTCATTTTGAACCCCCAGAATATCTCTAATCTCTTATTGTTTATCTCTTCTAACATTAGCACTAAAGAATACACCTGATTTTTGATAGTTCACCACCTGACCCGAATCACTACCATACTCAGTTAAAAGATTCTTAACCACTTCTGCTTCTTCTTTAGTAGCTTTGAAAAACAAGAAACTATCATCTGCAAAAAGCAAATGGGTTACTTGAGGGGCATTTAAACAAATCTTGCATCCACTAATTAGACCATTGTTTACAGCTCTTGACAGTGATTGAGATAGGCCATCGACACAAAATAAAAAGAGGTAGGGAGATAGAGGATCTCCTTGCCTCAAACCACGCTTCGGAACAATTGGCCCAATCAAACTACCATTAAACGCTATCGAATAGCTTATTGTCGAGACACATAACATAATCCATCTGATCCAAGTACTATTAAATCCCATCAACTGCATTCTTCTTTTCAAATAATACCAATCAACTCGATCATATGCTTTTGAGATGTCCAGTTTCAGAGCCACCTCCCCTTCTACACCGCTATTCTTCCTCTTCATAAAATGTAGGATCTCGAAAGCTGCTAATACATTATCAGATATATTTCTTCCAGGGACAAATGCTGATTGATTTTCAGATATCACACTAGGCAAAATGACCTTAAGTCGATTAGCAAGAACTTTAGCTAATATCTTGTATAGAACATTACATAGCGCTATGGGCCGAAGCTCTGTCATACGATCAACATTGTCTTTCTTTGGGATAAGAACCACCGTTGTATCATTCAAATTTGCTGGAAACGCACACTCAGCCAACCAATCCTTGCAACAATTAAAGACTTCCTTCCCTATCAAATCCCAAAAATGTTGGGCTCAAACCATCAGGCCCAGCACTTTTATCCGGGTGCATTTGCTTCAAAGCTACTGTAAACTCCACAAAGTTAATTTCAGCTGTAAGTCTAGCATTTTGTTCATCAGATATAACACCACCTTCTGCATTGTCAGACTGCACATTACCACTATTCCCTCCATCAAACACACCTCTAAAATACTCAAGCACCACCCTGCCCATACCTTCTTGACTATCCACTACTTCATTCTCTCCATTTACCAGATGCGTGATGTGGTTTAGTTTCTTCCTTTTTGACGCTACTGCATAGAAGTACTTCAAATTAGTGTCCCCTTCAGTCAACCAAAAAACCTTGGCCCTTTGCTTCCAATAAAGTTCTTCATGCATCAAGAGATCCTCCAGTTTCTGTCTTTCCTCGAAATACAATTTCACTCCCTCCTCATCCCTTCTGTCAACAAGGCTGCATAACAATACTTTTTGTTTCTTCACTTTATCTCGAAATTTATGAAAAAAAGTTCTGCCCCATCTCGCCATAAACGATGAAACAGATAATAATTTCGGAAGCAGATGAATTTTTGGAATCTCTTCCCAAAATTGAACGACTTTTTCTTTAAAACTGGACTCATGAAGCCACGTGTTCTCAAATTTAAACCTGAATTGCTTCCTGGAAAACTCGGTATTAATAGGTTCTAAAACGATGGGATCATGATAAGATTTGATGGTATGAGTAACAGATAGCTTACATAAGGGAAACTTCCTCCACCAATTAGCATTTGCAAATGCTCTGTCAAGTCTCTCCCGGACCCAGTTTGGTTTACCCTTGCTTTTCTCCCATGTGTAATCTCCACCTTTCAAGCCAACCTCTATAAGCCCACAATCTTCTATATTAGCTTTAAATCCATCTAGCAGTGGCTGGGGATGGGGATGAGGTCCCATTTTATCCGACGCATACAACATGTCATTAAAATCCCCAACAATGCACCATGGGATATTATCATGCCTCACCAGCCCTTTCAGAAAACGCCATGCATCCTGTCTTCTATCTCTTTCTGGAAACCCATAATAGCAAGTTAACCTCCAACCTACATTCGAAACCTCCATAATGTGCACATCAGTATGATTATTCGAATGCTCAATTACACTACACCCGACAGTCCTTTTCCACATTATAGCTAAACCACCTCCTCTTCCTATTTTATCTACTGCAAAGTAATCAAAGAAACCAAACTTATTAGCTAACTCCTTAATATCCTTCTTATCACTTAAAGTCTCTGACAAAAACACAAAATCAGGGTTAGAAGATTTTAATAAATCCCCAAAATTACGAACTGCACGGAGGCTCCCCATGCCTCTGCAGTTCCAGCTTAAGTATTTCATAATGGGCGGCTAGCTTGCAACGCAAGCGTAGCCAAATCAGAGTTGCTAGAACTTGTATAATCAGTTTCGGAAAATACAGGTTCTGTGAGTTGTCCTAGTATGATGCCCTGTTCTTTGCTTATTAACTTATCATCCGTGTCCATTGTATTTTTAGACAATGGCCCAGTCCGTTTCCTTTTTCTCTCCTCAACATCCTGCCCAAAATCCTCTTCTTCGTAGAGCCCATTTGATATAGCCACAAAAGATTGAGGCCCATTAATATTTAAAATCCCGCCTTGCGTTATCATGAGTGGCCTATCATTTGAATTTTCCCCCCCAGTGCTCCTAACATTACGCCCCAAACTTCCATCCCTATCCTGATTTCCTGATTCTCCGCCCGAAAAATTAGGACAGTTGTTTCCCCTGCCAATTCTCTCCGCCCAGCCTGCATCATCCTCCTCCCTCAACCACTTGCTGCCGCCCTGCCCCGCTCCTCGCCGTGGTAATGCACGGAGCCACGAACCCCATTCTTGTTCATTACCTTCACTCCTTTTATCAAGAGATTACGATAGAATCTCTCAGTATGTGTAACTAAACCACAGGCAAAACAAAAATCCCCCAGTCTTTCATATTTGCATGTTACTACGAACTCCGACCCATTTTTTCTTTTGATTTTCTTCTTTCTTTTGAGAGGCTTTCTGACGTCCAACCTTATTCTTATTCGCATACATTCCCTCCATATACTACTATTGTTCTTAGGATCGTATGAAACAAATTCTCCAAAGAAATTACCCAGTTGTTGTCCAACCGCTTCAGCCATAAATCCATTCGGCAGCCCATGAATCTGAATCCAAATATTCAACCACCATAGAGGAACTTTCAAAGGATCCTCTCCCGTTGGTATCGATTCCACCAGCAACATCGCATTGTCAAAGTTCCAAGGTCCACCATTCAACACCCAAGCCTTATCCTCCTTATGGTAAAACTGAACAAGTATATCCCCTGTTCCAATTCTTTGATATTGATGCCCATAGTAGGTTTCCATATATCCGCTATCTACACTTTCATGGCTCTAGTATTGATGTTCTTCTCCGTTAAAAACCTTCCTACAAGACATAGATCATATTTATTAACCTCCTCTTCAACATCTCCCTCAAACACCAAATCTTCATTCTCCTCGTCCTCCACACTAAGATCCGCGAACTGTTCATCGATATTCTGGTAACGTGCCATTGAAACTAACTCACACAATTTTGAAAGATTCAGAAATGGAGAGAAAAACCAACTCTCACATAAATGGAGAGAAAAACTGGGACTTCGGTAGATTCTTAAGTGATAATAGGATTACTCTTAAAATTATTAGAAGTCTCATGTAGTAAATAGGGAACGATTCACCATGTAGCATGTGTATAGGAATGATAATTCATTTCTCATCAATCACGTGCGATTGATGTTCCAATTAACGATTCCAGTGAACCCGATTCATCAACCTTGAACCAAATGCTCCCCCATACTCCCTCCGTCCCACCCATTCATTTACATTTTTTTCTTTGAACGATGTGTAAAGAACTTATCTTATAGATAAATTATACTATTTGGTTAAACTTAAGTAATAGCCACAAGCATAAGACATGCTGATTGAATCACATAAGTAAATCATTGTTTATTCATATTCATGAAGTAGTACATAAAAACATCCACAAAGATTAAAAAATGTATCTTTCTTGATACAGACATCCACCGTCGAGACATCCACCGTCGTAAAACGAAGAACATAATTCTATCCTGCAAAGAAGCTTCATGTACTACTAAACAAAAGTCTAATAGCAGAAAATTTATGAGCGACCACAACGAACCTTTGGACGCAACAAATAGCACAATTCAATATTATGTCACAAATCAATAAAGCAAGAAATGCCTAAGTGCACTTAATCAAGCACAGAGATGTTCTTTTTGGCGTACTGAAATATTAATAAAGTTATCAACAAAAGTTGCATGCATAGTCTTCCTCATTAGGTACCAAAGTTTTTAACATCAACAAAATCATTAAAATCTCTTAATCCGCAAAATAAAACGATAAAGAGAAGTCGAACTTCAGTTATTGTTACCGAAGTTGTTTTTCAACTCAAATGCCAGATCCTTCAATTCATCCATGTCTTCCACCAGCATATCATGATTTGCTCTGATTTGCTGCGAATTGTTCAGAAAAACTTTGGAAAGGGTCCATCATATCTTCGATTTTTCCAGCCAGCGCACGAATTTTCATTCAAAATTTTAATCTTTTTTTTTTGAGTATTATTTATTAATTAACCTAATGGAAATAGTAGATCTAATTTTCCTGTAATAATTAACGATAAAATATTAATCTTGTGTAATATATATTTCCGTTACCAACATAGTAGTGATAGTATAAATTTATTCTTGATAAAGTAAGAAAATTCATAAATTAATAAAAGATACCTATCGCAAGTGTTTGATTTTGAAAAATATTAACTATAATTTTTAAAAAAATATTAATCTTGTGTTCTATTTTTACTCAACATTAATTCGCTATCATGTATTTAGCATATGAAATGAAAGTGAACAATGCTTTTGGGGAAAAGAAATATGAAATGGTATACGGAAGAAAGAAGAAAGGGATGAATAATGGTTCTCTGAACAGTTGATGAATTTGATATTCCTTCTCTTGGATGCCATTATAATTATTTATTTAACATTATTGGCTATCTTATAAATTTTTATTTTTTACAGTAAAGTGGTTATAATCTTAGAAGTAATTATTGTTTTTAAAAATGGCGGTGACCGAGGATCAAAACGATGGCTTAGGTGTCCAAAGGATATATCCTCAACCACTTCGGTTATATTTGTAATTGCAAATTAAAGGATATTAATTTTTGAGCAACTTTTTCGTCGATCAACATTAAAAAAAATGGCAATAATGGGAAGTTTTGATAATGTATCATATATACTGTAGTATTAATAATTCAAGGTCAATTTTGAAATTTATTTTCAATATAATTTTCTTACATGTTCCGATAGGGCTGTCAAACGGATATTTCGAATGCTGATACGCCAGTATTTGAATCTGGAAGTTCGAATACGTATCCAAATTCATATTCAAATCCTCAAATATTTATAAAAAAAATATTTGAATTGCAATCCGACAAATTTTTCTGATTCGTTGTGCTTTATAGAAACGTCAACGACCACAGACACAGTAATCTAAGTGTATATTGTCAGAGTGATCTGTTTATCATAATTAATATATTTGTACGTCTTTTTGTTGTTGTAATTATACACCATGAATTTTAAGCAATTGTCAATTATCTTAGTGTAATTTGTTGTTCATATTCTGAAGCTAATACAACTAAGCAATTATGAATGCCT
This sequence comes from Saposhnikovia divaricata, assembly GCA_036435485.1. Taxonomy (NCBI): domain Eukaryota; kingdom Viridiplantae; phylum Streptophyta; class Magnoliopsida; order Apiales; family Apiaceae; genus Saposhnikovia; species Saposhnikovia divaricata. Next base: position 69,713,263 of record CM071598.1, read on the forward strand.
CCTAGTGTGATTTGTTGTTCATATTCTGAAGCTAATATAGCTGGAACAAAAATTTGCATCCTGTTACCCTGCAAATTTATAATAAAATTATTAAAACATTATCAAAAGAATGAAATATTGAATTACAAAAAAAATTCAAACTATTGTTATCAAGTACTAAAAGATTCAAATGCTTTAGATTCTCTATTTTCTGGTCTCTTTCTCTCCAGAAATGAATCTATATATAATTATAACGCCAAGAGATTGAAAAATTATCAGAAGCGTTCAAGATAGTTTTCTTGAATTTTCGTATTTCTAAATTTTTTAATAAAATTGTATCTTGCATTAAATAACTCTTAATAACATATTAATTAGTCATTAATTTTACATAATAAATATATATTAATTTATTTTATTTATTTAATAGATTAGAAAACTTTATTTCAACATTATAATTAATATTTCAATATTAAATATTAATTACATATATAATTAAGTTTATATTTATGTAAAATAACGATTTAAAATTGTTTACATTGCATATTTTTTTATTCCCTATCATACCACTACAATTTCTTTTTGGACAATTATAGTAGACGATCCTTAACTTCTAAAGAAGTCTTTATTATTAGTGATTATGAAAATCGTAATAAACTATGATTCATATATAAATTTTCGCTTAACACCTTTAATAAAGGTAATACAAATAATTTTTTATTTTTACACATGAATAATTACACATGGGTTACGAACAAATCGATTTAATTGAAATTATCAATATATTAAATCTATAAAAAAGTTATGTACTCGTTGTTCATTATATTCTGTCGAAATAAATTAATACTATAATTAAATAAATTCTTACACTACTATTGAACATGAATATTTTGAGAGGGGCGTCGATTTTAAAAAGTTTAATGTTTATAACTTTTGATTGTAAAGACTACGTTTGTATTATAATTGCTACTTTTTTTGTTTATGATATTTTTTAATATTATCAATATTTTAGATATATAATTAGAGTATTTGCAAACTTATAATTATATAAATTGTTTTGAATCAATTTTTTTAGAAAAATGTTAAAAGACCAATCAATTTTAAAAAATATTAAAATTAATTTATCTATTTTCAATATTTTAAAATGAAAAATTTTCTAGTTACTCTAACCTTATCTTTGTATGCGTGTGTGCCAACCTCTAAATCTTTTAAAGACAAATTAATTGGTTAAAGTCTTTGACAAGAAATTATATTTTGTTTGGCTACAATAAATTTGTTTGCAAAAACTATATAATCTTGGAAGTCTTTTTTATTGTTTAGCCGTACAACAGTCAAGGTTGTTGGAGGGCATAAGTAATACTCTCATCACAGCTAAGTTCTGATTCTGTAATGAAATAAATTTAATTAGTTGATGTTGACACATTTTGTGAACTTTTATTTTTGTGTAACGACATGTTTTAAAGATAAAGTTGTACACCTTTGGATGAATTAGTTGTACACGTGTGTTTAGGTATCTTGTATTTTTGTGTTTTTAGTACTCATACCTAAATTGAATCTTACTTGAATTAATTTCATTTAGACAAAGCTAAAATTAAAACTGAAACATTTTGTTTCGTGTCACTTTGGAAGTAGAGGAAAAGTACACATAATTTTTTTGTACTTTTTGTTTACACAAAATGACCCAAAATTAAAAAAAAATTATATCCCGACACAAAATATATACGAAATATATGATCTTTTTTTTTATCCTCCATGCAAATCCCAAAACCTTGCAAATACAAAAAAAAAAGTATGTTAAATAAGTGAATCATATATTCGAAGTATTTTGAAGGTTCTAAAATTTGTAACAAATTTTACCTTTTTCTAAGAGTTGAAACAATTTGAAGCTCTGGATTTAAACTGAACTTTGTTGCTTTGGTATTCGATAAAATTTTCTCTTGAGTATCATCTGAAACAGTTACTTTGCAATTTTGTACTGCAATGATACTCATTTAATTAGTGATAAATCGAGGAATTGAGCGATTTGTCTATAGAAGTTTATCTTGACTTTGTTTGAATATTTAAAGTTTCGAAAATTAAATCTGACGTTGAAAAAAAATCAATATAATCTAAATGGTTGACAAAAAAGAAAAAGATAAATACTTACAAATTATCCGAAACCAAAAAGCTTATCGATGATACACTATCCTCGCCGGTGTACCTTTTAATTTGCTTAGGATCCACACAACAAACAATACCTAAAACATCTACAAAAATTCAGAAGATGCATGAGTGAAATATGAAACATTCATTTATCTTGAATATTTTGAAAAGTAAGAAATAATTGTATAGTTCATTACCAATAAAATGATTGATATTCTGATTAAGCTGAGGAATGATTGTGATCTCGGTGAATTTGTACACATCAAGTGGTATGATTGTGTAACCTATGTTCAACTCTCTGGCTTTTGTCAAATGGGAAAGTATAATATGCTGGTCATCTTTGAAACATCTATCAATCTCTGTAGGTTCTTAAAATTTAACTACAAAATTCTTGATCTCATATGTGTGGCCTTCATGAAAGATGTTGTCAAAATGATTAACACTGCTTCTCCTATCCATGCATGTACACGATCATGCTGGAAATTGAAAGATTGAGAAATATTGATATACTTGTACAAAAATTGAATAATTTAAATGTGCAATAAACATAAATGATAGTCATACTTACCTGTTCATCTACCAGGATCAAATTTAGCCCATTGCAACATTCTGATCCTCTTATTCTTTGAAACCATTTTCTAGTAACTTTGACTCTAATTTTCCAATCATATTTGCAAATAGGTTTTAAATCGCTTATAACATGGTAGTCCATGAGAGGAGTAATAAGTTTGAAAATTGATAGAAAGTGATATGATTGATTAATATGATTGGATGATGTTTAAAGTTAGTGTTCTATATCTCTTTCATTTTTTTTGAACCTGTGATACATTAGCTGTGTTAACTATTTTGATGAATTAGTAGGTATTACTTTTTTGTTATAAGATTCTAGTCTATTGATAAATTGATGTGTAAGAAAATGTTGACCTTTAATAATCTCTTTGTGTCTTAGTAATTTCTCGCTTCTGGTAGAATGCGTTGCAAAAGGAATATTTTTATCTTTTTCAAATGACCTTTATTGAAGATTTATCAGTATTGGAATACGAATCATAAAATTCCAATCCGTATCTAAATTCGAATACAGACCAGAAATGTTTTTAAACAAAACATCCAAATCCGAATCTGAAAAATATTATTTGGATCCAAATAATATCCAAATTTGTTTTCAGCTATTATTTTTTATTTTAAATTCAGTTTATAAATCCCAAGAATTATAAAAATAATAGAAAAATAAATTTTACCTTTGTCTTATATTGTTTTCCCTGTTTTGACTTTATACACTATTCATTATAAGCGATTCACAACTAATTTACATATAATTCATAAGATAAAATATAGTCATGACTTATTTTGTTTGATTCGTATTTGTGAATACTATTACGAAATTGAATATATTAACAATCAAAAAATTTGCGCTAGCAAACGTGTCCAACCCAAATAGGAAAACTAATAAGAGATAAAGGGAGTATTATTTTTTCAGAAATAGAGTAGAAAGTATATAAATGAATATTCGATAAATGAATAACCTCATCAAATGAATAATTTTTTCTGATCCCGATATAATAGGGATAGATATTTTTTACCTCGATAAATGAATAATGTCAATTAATGAATAAAAATTTCCGGTCCTGAGCATATTCATTTATCGACGTTTAACTTTAATAACTTATAATATATTTTTAGAAAAAATATATTATTTTACAGAAGTCTAAATTTATTTGTGTCAATAATTTTCATTTTCTACTTAGTTTAGAAAAAAATTGTAATGCAAAAAGAGTTTATTTTGGCATACTATTACGTGAAATGAGCACTTCAAATTGACATGCTCCAATCCAGCTGTCAACGTTTTTATTAGATACTGTAAAAGTAAGTTCTTCTATGAATGTATTGGAAACCACGAAAGAAAGCAAACGGGACAACTTCTGTAGTAACCCTAACTTTTAGAATGCTACAGTGCCTAAATGAATAGTGATTTTGAGGATTTAGGGAAATGGTATGTAGGTACCCTATAATTGAAACATGAAAATGAATAATCAGAAATCATATTAGTATTGTACTATGAAAATGAGTGACTCAAAATGATTATGGATTTCAGAAATTCCTGAATATGGACTTTAATTATTTTCGATTTCGATTGAGACTCTATTGAATGTGATATTAAGGAGTATAGAAATGTTAAATGGTTTATATCTTGAGGAAACAGTGAAATTAGGATAAACCAAGGAGTGATCAAGTCAAGGAAATTCCAAGGGAATTTATATTGTTAAACGAGTTTGAGAATGCTTAAGAACCTGAGAGACAACCGGGAGAGCAACTTCTGAGAAAAAGAGAATATATCAAGGATATTGGATCTAATATCTACTTGAGGATTAGAATCACCCTAACACACTAATATATTATGTGGGAGTGGATATTATATATCCAAGGAATTTATAAAGGAGAAACCACTGAGACAATCGCAGAAATCATTCGATGGATCAAACGACGAGAAAACTTTGAACGGAGCCCAAACAAAAGGCCCAAAACATGGGGGAAAGCCCAAATTTCGGCCCAACACTATAAGGATCTGATCTTAGAGTATTAAGGAAGGAAACCATGTGAGTGAATAAGAGAAAGAGGAAGGGCATTGGTGGAACATTTCAAGATAAGGCAAGGACAAGCGAGTAAATAGCAAGAAATGGAGTAACATGTTTTAAGCTTGGCAAGTGGACCAAAGGATCACCAACACTTGGACAAATAGATGATCAACACCAAATTAAAAGAGGATAAGAGTGAATAAAGGGATAGATACATGTATAAGCAAGTAGAAATCAAGCTAAACCCATAGACATACAAACTGCCCAGCAAGAGCAAGGAGGAAAGAAAAATTCATATCTCAAGATCTAGAGCTTCTAAAATCACCAAATTTTAACCATACGTTCTCCACTCTATGGGGAAGATTCCTACAAAATTTCATGACAATCCAAGTAGTATAGCCTAATCAAATCCATGCTCAAAGTGGGAGAACCAAACCTGTCCAGGTTCTGGCCAGTAGCAAGATGGGGCTCAAACCCCTAGCTCCCATGGTTGGATTCTTGTGTTCTATAGCTTAAAACAAAGGTAATCAAGACCCCAAGGTATGTTCAAAATCTTAGCTTCAAATATTGAGTATAGCTATGTCAAAAGATGGATCAAAAATGATGATGAATAGTGATTTTCAAGAATTAACTTTGTGTTCTTGATTTCTTTTGATTGATTCAAGTGTACTAAGGCTACTTAAGGACCATTCAAGGGTTACTAGGGGTTATTCACTCTTCAAGGAAGGTATAAATGTTCTCACCCTTTTGAGTTTATGGTTGATCTTGGGTTAGTTTAGAAGTTAAGTGATATAAACCATGAAATCTTGATTATATAGTTGTGGATATGTGTTTTGATTGAATATGAAAGGAGTATGTGCTTGTAACCATGGTTGGTAAGATGACCACATGGTGTAGGTGATGGTGTATAAGGTGGATGATGGATTTGGAGGAGTAATATTTTGGAAAGTATGAAAATATAGCCGTTATAATGCCCAATTTTCGTTAGAACAACAATAACCTTAACTTATGGCATAGAACCCAAATCTGATAAATTCATTATGGCATACCAATTGGTCATGATAGGATAGATCTTAGTTCATAGATCGTTTTGATATAAGGTACGTCAAAATCTGATGAACGGTTTAGGAGAAAAGTCAGTTTTAGTGAAAGACGTTCGAAAACCGGAAAAACGTAATTGTATCAAATGTGAGGCTATAATTACCATATTTAAACATTTTTAAACGTTATAAAATTTTGGGATATTGTAGTAGGGTGGTCAGAGGACCATTACCAGTTGACCTTGCATTAAAATTCGGAATTGATATTTTCTGAGAATTTTTACAGTCGGGAGTGGTTATTAAGGGAAATGGTGGAATACACTAAAACTTTGATCGAGTTTAAAAATGATTAAGTTCTTGGAACTTTTGGTGCGTAAAAGCTGTGTCAAACATATATTATGTGTCAAGGGTGTTATTGTATAAAGATTAGGTGATTAAGTAGGATATATATACTAACGGTGATCCTTTCGTTTCTATAGAGACGAGAGACGAACACAGGATCATACCTACTCGCTTTAGAGATCCAGGCAAGATTTCTCCTATCTTTACTTTGGAAAATTATTTACCTTCAAAGAAAGATGATTTCATGGAATATATATTTGATCCTATTGTTACTATATTGTTGAGAATTTACTTCCTGATTTTGGGAATTAAAGAGAGATTGATATGGATATACAGATATAATTATGCATAAAGTGAACATGCTTTATGATTAAAAGAATATGAAAGAATGGTATCAGTTGTTATCTAGGGTTATATGATTTATAATATTATGTTAAAAATATTCTTTTTAAATATTGTGATTTAATAAATATTATTGATTATTATTTACTATTTCTAAAAAAAAGGATGGAATATTTATATATATATATATATATATATATATATATATATATATAAGTGTACTGGATTCCATTAAATACAGAGAAGATGTCTGAGTCATAATCATAGTATTATGGCATAAGCTTTAAAAGTGATGACATATGTGAATGAAAGTGGAAATGGAAATTGAAAGGAAAAATGTGGAATGGTATTGGTATAAATGGAATACTGATTGACAAAAGGGGGGGGATTGCAACAAAAAGCGTAAGAGGCTGTGTGCGACACAGTCCAGCACTCAATATTTATTACGGCCCAAGAGTTGCCGAAGGAGGATGTAGCAGGTAGCCTTCCTCCAGGGTTGATGACCAGGTGGGATCATCCCTTCTACTAGTAGTAAACATAGAGCAGGTACGGTCAGGCGACTGATCATCGTCCTACGTATCTGGCGCTAGCAGATATCCCCAAAGTATTTAAAGAAAGAATTGAAAATGGTTACAGTTTTATATACTGGAAAAGGAAAAAAAATGGTATGAAAAGTATGGAAATGTTTTATGGATTGAAGAGAAACTGATTTTATATTATTTTTTTTATAATTGTTGTATAAAAGGAAATGGAAGGATTATATGGAAAGTTTTTACGCAAATGTTATATTACCTTGAGATATTATACTGAGATGATGTACTGAAATTATATTATATTAGAAGAGAAACTGATATTATATTGTTTTATATATTTTTCTTATAAAGGAAAAATGGATGGTGTATTGAATAATTATTGAATAATTATTTTCTTAATTCTTATAGTGGACTTTCCGTTTACAAATATATATATATATATATATATATATATATATATATATATGCTTTAACTTTGATTTCTAGTTTACAAAATCTATCTTGCTGAGCTATTATAGCTCACTCTTGCTATTTATTTATATAACACCTAGATCAGGTGCCGAAACGTCGCAATACAACCCGGAAGAGGGTAAAGGGGAAGTCTACCTTATGAAAAAGTATCGACATCTGTTCTCAAGGTAGTATATAATTATTTATGGGTATAATAGATGGTATTCTGGGATTGTAACAAAAGTTTATCTTTAACTGCTATCATTAATAGATGTTGTTCTGTGAGCATATGACTGGTGTGTGTATATTAGTGTGGGGTCACTTATGCGAGTTTTAAAATGATATTAAAATATTTAAAAGATCAAAAGTGATAAGGTTAATGAATGGAAATTGGAGCGTGACGGCCCGGATTCCTGACCCAGATTTGGGGCTATCACAACTTCATTAAGTATGTGCACCTGTTTGTCTATTCTTTTTAGGTAAAGGAAATGACGGTATGAGTAAAGTACTGCGACAGCTGAAAAAACTTATTTAAACTCAAAGATGTGATCACTGCTAGGGGTGTCAAACGGATATTACGTAGCCGGATATGGCCATATCCGAATCCGTATCCGGGAACATAAAATCATATCCGGATTCGTATCCGGATCCGAGAATTGAAGGGAAAAATATCTGAATCCGGTATCCGTCAGATATTATCCAGATACGGATAATATCCGGATCCGTTTTTGAAAAACCACCCAAAATACAGTCTAAACTAATTAAGAATTAAAAATTAAACTATTCAACAACAAATGTAGACTTGAAAGTTGAAATAGTAGTTTGGCAAGAGATATTAACACAAGCATGAACATCCTGACCATTGGCCAATATTTTTGAACAAAACAAATACGATCACAACTATTTGCAACTGATTTACAGAGAAAAAACAACATTTGCTGCACTCTACAATGATATCATTTCTTTGCCAGTTTGCCCACAAATCAGCACTCCTTTTCAGTTTGTCCAACAATATCAGTACCTGAAAAATGCATACCAATAGAAATAAGAGCCTGAATGCTTGGTCTGATACATTATTAACGGGTCTTAATGTTGGCTTTGGTAAACAACTTCCCGGATTACTAGACTACTTAGCAAATGCCCCATTAAACTGATATGTAACACAATAAACATTCCATTACATCAATTCTTAGTAAGCAACATCCAACAAGATAGCAAGATATGTTTGTATATTACAGAATCTATTACTACTCTATGCAGCTTGCAATCAGTCTAGAATCATTAATCATTATGATATTGTAATTGCTAAGAAGCATATGAGGCTCTATAAAAGCAGTTAAGTTACCTAAAACTAAAAGTAACGGGTCTTTCTTACTCACCAACATTCCACCTTCAGCAAGAATAAATGTTAAGAAAACGCAATTAATATACTAATAGGATAGGCTGAAAGACAACATTCCATTTACTGCACACATTTACTGGTTTGTTAACTAGTTTCATTTGGATTTAGAAAAATAACTGCCACTTGCAACAAAGCAAACAAATAATCATTGATCCAGTCAGACGTTTACCTCCACCTTGTTCAGCGGATGCAATCTATAACAGCTTCGAAGCTTTTTTTAATAAAACTTACAAGAACGATAAAGACACTGCCCTGCATAAAATGCAATTAATTAGTTCAATATAAATCCAAATTTCAAAATATTATTGCGTAATCAAACTAATTGCAGAAAATGAGCAGAATTCACCTTTAATTTTTAGGTTTGATCAGAAGTCTATATCCCAGTCACTGTAGCTTGAATCACACATAGTAGATGAACCATCCTCGACAACCTTTTCAGATTTACCTACAACGAATTTAAAGAATAAAGAATAATGTTAAATTCATGGACCAGAAGTACAATATTCATTAATTAAAACTGTAATTTTAACACATAAGTTATTAAGAACATACCATCCATGACGTCCGGGAGCCAATCTTTGACACACATTAAGGTTTCAACTGACTCACTAAGTGAAGAGGAACGAGTGTCTGTGATAATTCTCCGACACTTGCTAAAAGAATTCTCGGATGCAACAGAAGAAGTTGGTATAGCTAGTATATCTTGCGCCATCCGTGCAAGTATTGGGAATTTAGGACCATTAAGTTTCCACCAATGAAGAATGTCAAATTCAGTTTCAACATCCATTGGAAACAAACCTTCTTTTAAGTATTCATCCAACTCACTTTTTTTGGCGTGTTCCGCTAAATTGCTACCTGCAACAAAATCTTGGAAACCACCCAACCATCCTCCACCAATTGAACTTCCAACTATTCCCCCACTGCCCAAATGTGAATTTTCTACAGACTCACTATGTTTTTCAAATTATACACAATATAAAAATCTGCAATAAAAACTCACGTATCTCATCTACATGAAAATCAGAATGGATACCATATATACCCTTGTATGCATATGTGACTATGGCCATCTTATATCTAGGATTAAGAATGACAGCAACTGTTAACAACTTATTGCATTCATCCCAATACTTGTCAAATTTAAGTTGCATTTTTGAAGCCATCCGACTAATCCAATCATCACCGGATTCAACCCACATCTTAATGCATCTGCGAATTTCAATTACATCAATAAAATACAAATTCGTAGTTGGGTATTTGACACCGGAATGTTTTTTTGTTATATCTGAAAAGATCTTCAAACACTCATGATAAGTGCATATTTTTGCATATTTTTATTACCTATTTATTGTTTGAATTCGTATTTTAATAAATTATTTTTGTTACATTTCAGGAAATTCAAGAAAAATTGAAGAAATTGCAAAATAAAGAAATAAAGGTCAAAGAAGAGAAAAAGAAGAAGAATAAGGCCAAAAATAGAAGAAAAGAAAAATGAAGGGGGTGTGGTGCAAGGAAAAATGGAAGGCTAGGATTAAACCACACCAAACAACAATGAATGGTGGGGATTAATCCACACCAACCCAAAAATACCAATTTATTTCCTATAAATACCTCATTTTTTCTCTTGTAAAAGACACCCATTTTTAGAATTAGTTTTAGTACATTCCTAGATACAGTTATAAATTTTCTGCACACCTCTTTTGTAAAGAATTTGTTTTATTACATATTTTTTTTTGTTTTCTGCTTTTAATTGTAAAAATTCGAAGCATTTTAGCTCCCATGTTTCGTTATCTTCAGTTTCATCACACACAAACACCTTATCCTCTCTCGTTCATCTTTCCCCTTTCCTCTTCCCATTCAAACCCCCTCCCCTGTTGTTCTTCTTTATCGACGCATAACCCACCTCTCTATCCCTCTCTTTTGAATCTTTTAATTCGATGTTGAGTTTATGATTCGTTGGTTTCACTTGGTTCGATCTCGTTGCTGCATAGTTGATGTTGAGTTACGTTTGTTTCCGAGTTCTATTTGTAAGTCGCAGAATTAATTGTAGTGAAGGGGCTTCGTCGTTGAATTCGCGAGTCTGTATGCCGAGTTACGAATCGACGGTTCGTTGTCTCTGGGTATAGCCAAGTCAAGTCGCTGAGCTTGTAAAGAGTTCACGTGTTGAATCTTAGTGTTGAATTTGAGTTTGTTTGGAGGGTTGTTCCATTGTGTGCTTGTTTCGGGTTCTGTTCTTTTAAATCTGAATTCGCTATTTTTTCTTGTGTTCGAGTCGTTGAATATCACAGTCGAGAGCTTGTGTGCGTTGAGTCGAGTGTAAGTTCGTGTATATAAGCTGTTCGTGTACTAAGTAGCCGAGTTTAGTTATTGTTTTGTTCGAACAATGTTGTAATTAGCTGTTTGCCAGTTTGTGGTTATGCTACCGAGTCATCGAATTGTTAGAGTTTTCGTTGGTTGGTTTTGTTCGCCGAGTTCTGTTCGTGTTCCAAATTGTTTGAATAGTGCTGAGTGATGTAAAGTTATCAACTGAATATGCCCAGTTGACTGTGAGTTTCATACGGGTCGTAAGCACATCAAGTAGTGAAGATGTGATAAATTTTGTTTAATTGAATGTTGAGTCGTTTACTGAGAGTTCTGTAATGCCGAGTTACGTTTCATTTGTTGACTAAGTCGAGTTCTAAATGGTATCATCGTTTTTAATAATTTGGGATGTAGTTCCGTGTTTGTTTGTTTGATTGTCGAGTTCGATTTTGCGTTGTTGTTCGCCACTTTTGAAACGTTGGTGTTCGAGGTTATGAGTTTTAGTTTTAGAGTTTGCTGTGTTCGTGTATGCGTTAAATTATTGGTTTTGCTGTAGTCGTGTCCGAGTCACCAGTTCTGAGTGACCAAATTCGGTGTTTGGGCGGTCGAATACTGAGTTGAAATCTGCGTTTCTGAGTTACAAATTCAAGTTGTCGAGTCCTTTGTTTTGTAATTACTGAGTTTTTATTGCAAGTTGTGATGTTAATGTGTTAATGTGTGCAGTTTTCTTTCATTTTGAATTACGTTAAAAGAGTTTATGTTGTGAGTTTTGTTGGGTGTTTGGATGCAGAGAAGTATTAACGCTGTACATCGGGTTTCACAGACGATTTTGAAGTCGTTTAATTACTGAGTAGTTGACCGAGTTGTGTCGAATAAATTTGTTAGATTAAATAGAAATAATTTTTATAATTTCTTTTAAATAGTTTAAATCTTCTTTTAGAAATTAAATAGTGTAAAACTGAATTTTCAAAAAAAATAATAATAATCCAATTTCACTTTTAATTTTAGTTTTAATTCGAATTTAGATAAATTTCACTTTTATCATTTTTATTAATTAGTTTAGAAATTAGAATAAATTTATTTTTCCTTTAAAAATAGAAAATTTTCTTTTAGGAATTAAATAGTGTAAATCAAAATTTTCCAAAAATTGCTCTAATTCGATTAAATTAAAATTTAAGGTTGCGAAAATATTTTAGACCTTGTGGATCGAATCTCAAATACTAAAACGATGATCGTGTGCTTGCGATATTAAATTGTTTATTTTCGGCACATCAAGTATTTGGCGCCGTTGCCGGGGAACTAATTATTTTTCACGCCTTAATATTTAATTTTTCGGAGTAGTTTTTGCTTTAATTTTTTTATTTTTTTTTCAGGAAAGTGTGAAATTTCGGGAATTGGAATTTCTGGAAGCGTGCTTCGGTAACCCGTATTTTTCTCTTTTCATCCTTTTTATTTTTAGAAAATCACAAAAAAAATCAAAAAAATCAAAAAGCACAAAAAAATTGAAAATTGAAAAATCAAAAAAAATTATTTATAAATACATACTTGTTGCATCATGCATTTAATCACTTAGGGCACATCATCTAGATTTTTACTTTCTTGTTTTTAATTTTTCGTACCTTATAAATTGTGGTGACTGCTGGAGGACCCAAAGGTACGTTAAATTTTTTATTTTTTTTAGTTAAAACACGTAGTGTAAGAATCCATAATTGTTTATAGTTTTGTATATATATCGTTGTTTGTTGCATTAATTAGACGTTTGCCCCTAGGAATTTCGCGCTCAATTAGGAAGGTACCTAAGAAACGACGTAATCATTAATTATTCCGATTTTTTGGTGTCTAGGCAAGCGAAAGCTTACCTGGCCAATTAGGATTTGGTGTCTAGGCTGGTGTTTAGCCTCTTGGCAATGCTTGCACCTACCTGGCCAAATCGGTCCGAATAAATTCTGATTTACCGACTTTTTGGTGGTCCTTAAAATTAGGAGCAAGGTCTAGTTATTTTAAGGTACCCTAGGTCTAGAATTTTACTTTAAATTTTTCACCCTTGATTTTGTGTGTTTAATTTTTTTTTGCACTTATTTGTTAGGTATTTACTTCCTGTTCATGCGCACTACTTGGGTTAGAGATAATTCTGCTAGGTTAGTGAGACCAATTGAGTGTTCATCCTCTTCAGAATCCGAACCCGTAGAAATTCTTGACCCCGTAGTGACTATGGCCATGTCTCTTAAGGACCGTTGCTATCCCACCCGCTCCGCTCAACCCTCGTGTATCACTCTTCCACCGGTTACTGGTAATAATTTTGAGATTAAACCCCACTTTATTGGCATGTTACCTAAATTTACCGGGAGTGAGGGTGAGGATCCGTATCTTTTCCTTCGTGAATTCGAGGAGGTTTGCGCATTGCAAAAACTCCAACAACTTTCCGAGGACTCCATTAGGCTTAGACTTATCAACTTCGCCTTGAAAGAAAACGCTAAGAAATGGTTGTATAGTCTTCCCGTTAATTCAATTTCCACGTGGGAGGGTTTCGTAGTCATCTTTCTAAAAAAATTCTTTCCAAGCCATAAAACTACGAAACTCACTAATGAGATTAATCATTTTTTTCAAAAACACAACGAACCATTTTGGACGTGTTTTGACCGCTTTAAATATCTTTTATCTCAATGTCCCCACCACGGAATCGAAAAATGGAGGCTCTGTAAGATTGTGTACGAGGCCTTAGATGGTTCAACAACTGCATTGTTGGAATCTATGTGCCAAGGGAAATTCATGGATAAGGACGAGGACGAAGGGTGGAAATTTTTTGAAGAGTTAGCCGAGAAGACTATGTTGTGGGAGTCCACTAGGGAACCAAATAAGTCTACCGAATCGTCTAGTTCATCTTCTAGGGGTTTGCATTCAATTGGAAGTAACATCGCAACCGATGCCAAGTTAGCCACCCTTACTAGACGACTCGAAGCCCTAAAAACACATAGTGGTCCCTCACACATGTCTACGTACCCAAATCAAGGGATGCAAAGTCCCCAAGATTTTCAACAAGTCAATGCCATGTTTCAAAGGAATGATCCTTTTGCACCAACATACAATCCCGGTTGGAAGAATCACCCAAATTTCTAGTGGAACCAGGGCCAAAATTTTCAATCTCCGCCACCTTCTTTTCAACCTTCTTTTCAAAGGCCCAATCAGAATTCTTACTCACCTCCAAACCAAGGACCTTTTCCGAACCCAACTCAAAATCATGGTCCTATTCCGACTCAAACACCCGCCCATTCTCCCGGCTTTCATGAGTCAGATAAGAGACTTAATTCCTTGGAAAAGAGCCTTGATGCGCTTTTAAAATCAACAACTAATTTGGCTCAATCTCAACAAGCCTTCATGCAAACCATGACTCAAGATAGGCAAATTTTGAACGCTAGTACTCAAGCCCTATCTAAGTTGGAAGTTCAAGTGAGTCAGTTAGCCAACACCATGAGTGAGCGTAAGAAGAATAAATTCCCAAGTCAACCTGAGGTAAACCCTAGATTCCCCCTTAACCAAAGACCTCCTGAAAGTATTAATGCCATAATTTCTTTAAGGTCGGGGAATCAAGTTGACAATCAAGTAGGTGTCGAGTCTCCAGAAAAAGAGGAAGAGTCAAATGTTGAATCTGACCATAACATTAATCACTCAACTCCTGATTCAACAGAATCTTCTTATAAACCTTCCTCATCTTCCCAAATACCTTCTTCCTCTTCACCTACCAAATCTTCGTCTAATACTCCACTTCAAAAATCCCTTCCCGATGTGTCTAATGACCGAGTCTTTGAGCCAAAAGCTCCGTATCCTCAAAGACTCCTCCTTCCCAAGCAATCGGCTCAAGTAGACAAAATTTTGGAAGTTTTCAAGCAAGTCGAGATAAACATTCCTCTTTTAGATGCCATTCAACAAATTCCTTCATATGCCAAGTGTCTAAAAGATTTGTGTACGCATAAGCGAACCACCCAAGTACCTAAGAAAGCCTTCCTGACGTCCCAAGTGAGCTCAATTCTTTCTAACCAAATCCCCGTGAAGTACAAGGACCCCGGTTGTCCAACTATTTCATGTGTCATAGGTAATACTTTCGTGGACAAGGCTTTACTTGACTTATGCGCTAGTGTGAATCGCCTCCCATTTTCGGTCTATCAAGCCCTAGGTTTAGGCGAGCTTAAAAAGACCAATATGACACTTCAACTTGCCGATCGTTCTATAAAAATGCCCAAGGGATTAATTGAAGATGTCTTGATTAAAATTGGCGATTTTATCTTTCCGGTTGACTTTGTTGTCCTCGAGACTCAACCCGTCATGAATCCCAAGAACCAATTCCTGTCATCTTAGGAAGACCTTTTCTTGCTACATCCAATGCCTTGATCAATTGTAGGAATGGTTCGATGAAACTCACTTTCGGTAACATGACCATTGACCTTAATATTTTCAATGTCGGAAAAGAACCCAATGAGCTTTATGAACAATCAACAGGGGTTAATGTTGTCGATAAATTTGTCACTTGGTCTAGCTTCGAGGAATGTGAGATTGAGTCCCTTCTCGTTGAGGATTTCAAAGTCAACCAAGAGTCTACTCGAGAGTATGCTGATTCATTGAGAGATGTGACTTCGGAAGAGATACTGAGAGAGTTAGATGCGATTTGTTCTCCATGGGAGACCCCACCCGAGATTGTTAGTAGTGAGCCTGTCATTGAGAGTCCCGTTGTACCACATCCACCTGCATTTGACTTGATTGTTTATCATCCCGAGTTTGATCAACAACCTTTAGGAGGAACCGGACCCTCATCTTTTGTCATTCCTAGTGATTCGACCCCTAACTAGGCTTTCATTGTCCGTAATCTGCTTAAACAAAATAAATAAGCTTCAAGTTGGTTTAGGGTGAACACTAGTGATTCTTGTTCTAATAGGTTGCATGATCCCACGCTAACTTAGAAAGGCTGTTCTAATCAAAATTTTCAAATATGTCTTGATCTTTTCTCACAGCTTCACCCAAAGTTTTCCACCGGCATCGGCTAAGTCAGTTTTTCTTCTTTTACCTCCCCTCATGAAATTCAGGTATAGGGGACGATTTGTGTGTATGTGTGCGTGTGAGTTGTTTTCTTTCTTGTTTTTAGAAGTTTGTCATTCTCCGTCATCCCTTATCAGGTATTTCCTCCTATCTCTTTTATTCTCGTTCATTTTGCATACATTGAGGAAAATGCATGATTTAGGTATGGGGGAGGGTTTTAGTGTCAATACATAAAATTGAAAAATCCAAAAAATTAAAAAAATTTGAAAAATCCAAAAATAAAGATATTTTAGCTTAGTTGTCCTTCCCACTCTTTAAATTTAAGAACTAGTTGGTGTTGACAATTTTTCGAAAATTATATGTATAATGCCTTTAGATAATTTGAACGTAGTCAGGTGAGGTTTTTCCTCATGAAACCTGTGTCGAACAAATTTTTGCTTAAAAGTCCAAGACGACACATTTGCACAAGACCTTTGATGGAAAAATTGTATAGGAATGTTATTCGATACCTGAGAGAGAACCCACATGTTAGAACAATGTCGAATCAAACCTTTGCGAAATTTGGTTCCTATAGTGTTAAAAAAATGAAAAAAAAACAAAAAAAACAAAAAAAAGTAAAAAAAAAGAAAAAAAGAAAAAAAAAGTCAATAAATATAGTGTAATTTTGTAATAATAAATTCTTAGTAGGGAAATCGGCTAGGTTGGGCTCATTAATAATCCGAGTAAGTAAGTCCGAGTGGACTTTGTGCCTAGCAACCTAAGGTCCCTTGTGATCTGGGATTGTTGACCTAAAACTCGCTAAATTGGTATTGATGCAAAAGTCTTTTGGGGACCTCAACCATTGCACGGTCGGTCTAACTACTAATAACGTGAAGTTTGGCTAGATACTTGTTTTAATAGAGATTGGGTCAGTTCAATATTGGTTGAAAAAGAGAAAATGTTCGTATGCACTTTATCCATCATAGGCCTTAAATTCACTACACACCTTGGGATTTTTTGTAAATTTTTAGAGTCTAATCAAGTGGATTGTGGGAACCTATAATGTGGCTATTATTAGAATAATCTTTTAAGGCATATATTTTCCTACAAAATTGTTTTGTTAACACCAATGAAAGCTAGATTGAAAGAAGAAAGTTGAAGATTTGCTGATTTTTCTCAAAGATTTTATGGGTATATCTTCTGTAAACCCTTAGGAGACAACACTCCTCTTGTAGAGATCGTCTATGAGTTTAACGGGTTGGTAAACCTAAAATTACCCGTGATTCCTACGACAGTGAGTATAGGTTTTTCATTTTTCATTTTTCCTTTTGTTTTACTCGAGGACGAGGAAATGATAGGTATGGGGGCATTTGATAAGTGCATATTTTTGCATATTTTTATTACCTATTTATTGTTTGAATTCGTATTTTAATAAATTATTTTTGTTACATTCCAGGAAATTCAAGAAAAATTGAAGAAATTGCAAAATAAAGAAATAAAGGTCAAAGAAGAGAAAAAGAAGAAGAAGAAGGACCAAAATAGAAGAAAAGAAAAATGAAGGGGGTGTGGTGCAAGGAAAAATGGAAGGCTAGGATTAAACCATTCCAAACAACAATGAATGGTGGGGATTGATCCACACCAACCCAAAAATACCAATTTACTTCCTATAAATACCTCATTTTTTCTCTTGTAAAAGACACCCATTTTTAGAATTAGTTTTAGTACATTCCTAGATACAGTTATAAATTTTCTGCACACCTCTTTTGTAAACAATTTGTTTTATTACCTATTTTTTTTTTGTTTTCTGCTTTTAATTGTAAAAATTCGAAGCATTTTAGCTCCCCTGTTTCGTTATCTTCAGTTTCATCACACATAAACACCATATCCTCTCTCGTTCATCTTTCCCCTTTCCTCTTCCCGTTCAAGCCCCCTCCCCTGTTGTTCTTCTTGAAACTCCTGGATTTTGATGATGACAAACAGAAAGCCATTTGGCTTATTTTCAGATATAAAACAGCCTTCCATTTGTATCTGTTCTAACCTTGTTTTGCAGGGAACATAGCATACTGATTAAGTAATCAGTCTGTATCAAACAGCAAGCCATTTGCACAAATGGCGTACCAGTTTCACAAAACAGCATGCTGATTTCGTTCTGGCAGTTTTACCGAATATCAAGAAATCAGAGAACATCAAGTATATACATTATTAGGAATATTTGTAAGGGCCCTCTGTGTATAATTGAATATGCAAACTATCATATCACATACATATGGGGAGACAAACATATTCCTTGAGTTGAATTAAGAAAAGTAAAGTTCTACTTTTTATTAATTTAATGTGACACCACACCTCCACTTTAAACAACCACATGACTCTCATGATGGCTTTTATTCTCTCCATACACGTTCTTCTTCCTCTCCATCAGTTGAGACACAAAACTCTCTTAAAACTCTTTAAACAAACATATCATCTCTAAACGGCTCATTTTTGTACCAATGGGAAAATTCCTCAAAGAATGATTTTTCAAGTTTCTTGTTCTCCTATTTAAGGACTGAACTTGGTCAGTTCTTATCATCTATTGAATATCCACTGAAGAGCAGAAAAACACGATACACAAACAACTACAAGCTTTCATTGCAAAATCCTTTTCAATCTTTCAAAACCCATTACATTCGTACATATATCTATATATTCAGAGGGTCATAGATTGAGTTGTAATATATTCAAACACTTGTATTGTTCAAATTGTATCTATTTGTTGCTGTACAAGGTTGGCTTCAAGTTTAGGGTGAGTCGAATTATACTACAGAAGTATACTTGGGAAGTATTACTTAGAGGGTTGGTTCAGCACAGGAAACAGCAAGCCATTTGTAAGCAGCAGGGTGTAAGGGAGATATATTGTTGTATCTTGTAATCGGTTTATAGTTGATCAATAATATATTCTCTTACCAAGTTTGGTAAGGGACCAGGACGTAGACCATAGGGGCTTAGGGGTCGAACCTGGCTAAAAGATTGTGTGTCACATTTTGCTTACTGTTTATTTCATTCTGCATTGCATATTAGACACAAACAGCGTGCCATTTGTAAACTGTGTTATTACAAACAGCAAGCTGTTTATGGTAATTTTCAAAACAGGTCATAACTAAGCATTGTTAGCCATAAACACCTATTCACCCCCCTCTAGGTGTTGTTTTTCACTTCTTTATCGACACATAACCCACCTCTTTATCCCTCTCTTTTGAATCTTTTAATTCGCTGTTGGGTTTATGATTCATCGGTTTCACTTGGTTCGATCTCGTTGCTGCGTGGTTGATGTTGAGTTACGTTTGTTTCAGAGTTCTATTTGTAAGTCGTGGAATTAATTGTAGTGAAGGGGCTTCGTCGTTGAATTCGCGAGTCTGTATGCCGAGTTACGAATCGACGATTCGTTGTCTCTGGGTATAGCCAAGTCAAGTCGCTGAGCTTGTAAAGAGTTCACGTGTTGAATCTTGGTGTTGAATTTGAGTTTGTTTGGAGGGTTGTTCCGTTGTGTGCTTGTTTCGGGTTCTGTTCTTTTAAATCTGAATTCGCTATTTTTTCTTGTGTTCGAGTCGTTGAATATCACAATCGAGAGCTTGTGTGCGTTGAGTCGAGTGTAAGTTCGTGTATATAAGCTATTCGTGTACTGAGTAGCCGAGTTTAGTTATTGTTTTGTTCGAACAATGTTGTAATTAGCTGTTTGCCAGTTTGTGGTTATGCTGCCGAGTCATCGAATTGTTAGAGTTTTCGTTGGTTGGTTTTGTTCGCCGAGTTCTGTTCGTGTTCCAAATTGTTTGAATCGTGCTGAGTGATGTAAAGTTATCAACTGAATATGCCGAGTTGACTGTGAGTTTCATACGGGTCGTAAGCACATCAAGTAGTGAAGATGTGATAAATTTTGTTTAATTGAATGTTGAGTCATTTACTGAGAGTTCTGTAATGCCGAGTTACGTTTCATTTGCTGACTAAGTCGAGTTCTAAATGGTATAGTCATTTTTAATAATATGGGATGTAGTTCCGTGTTTGTTTGTTTGATTGTTGAGTTCGTTTTTGCGTTGTTGTTCGCCACTTTTGAAACGATGGTGTTCGAGGTTATGAGTTTTAGTTTTAGAGTTTGCTGTGTTCGTGTATGCGTCAAATTATTGGTTTTGCTGTAGTCGTGTCCGAGTCACCAGTTCTGAGTGACAAAATTCGGTGTTTGGGCGGTCGAATACTGAGTCGAAATCTGCGTTTCTGAGTTACAAATTCAAGTTGTCGAGTCCTTTGTTTTGTAATTACTGAGTTTTTATTGCAGGTTGTGATGTTAATGTGTTAATGTGTGCAGTTTTCTTTCATTTTGAATTACGTTAAAAGAGTTTATGTTGTGAGTTTTGTTGGGTGTTTGGATGCAGAGAAGTATTAACGGTGTACATCGGGTTTCGCAGACGATTTTGAAGTCGTTTAAGTACTGAGTAGTTGACCGAGTTGTGTCGAATAAATTTGTTAGATTAAATAGAAATAATTTTTATAATTTCTTTTAAATATTTTAAATCTTCTTTTAGAAATTAAATAGTGTAAAACTGAATTTTCAAAAAAAAAATAATAATCCAATTTCACTTTTAATTTTAGTTTTAATTTGAATTTAGATAAATTTCACTTTTATCATTTTTATTAATTAGTTTAGAAATTAGAATAAATTTATTTTTCCTTTAAAAATAGAAAATTTTCTTTTAGGAATTAAATAATGTAAATCAAATTTTTCCGAAAATTGCTCTAATTCGATTAAATTAAAATTTAAGGTTGCGAAAATATTTTAGTCCCTGTGGATCGAATCTCAAATACTAAAATGATGATCGTGCGCTTGCGATATTAAATTGTTTATTTTCGGCACATCAACTCACACACTTGCCTCCCATTTTCCCACTCAATTTCTGAAGGCAGATATTTATAATCAGAGTCTAATTCTTTTAGACGTTCAATAGCATGATAGAGTTCAAGAGATGCAACTAGCATTTCATAAGTTGAGTTCCAACGGGTGTCTACATCTAAGGGGATGCGTCGCTTAGTGTTGAGTTTGGTTTGAGACAAGGCAAGAGCGAACTTCTCATCTCGTTGCACATATAATGCAATATATCTTGCAGTTTTTTGAATTTTTTCAATTAACTGATCTGGAAATTCTAACCCGCTCTTCACAATCAAATTAAGAATGTGTGGCACACAACGCATATAAAACATGTCACCATTGTGAACAAGTGCTTTTTTTCCATTTAACCATGTTTTAATACCCGAAAGTATCCCCGAATTGTTAGAAGCATTATCAACAACAATCGAAGATAGTTTGTTATCAATATTCCACTCTAAATTCTCTCTTTCAACCACTCACTTAGATTAACTCCATGATGTGGGTATGGAACTACACAAAAAGAAATAATCTGTTTATGCAAAACCCAAGCATCATCAATATAATGACAAGTGACACAAAAGTATGATCGTTGTTGGTGCTTCGGCTTCCACCCATTAGTGGTAAGACTAACTCTAGAATTCAGATTTTCAATTTCATTATAAATTCGATCTTTCTCAGCCGTATAGACATCTACCAAGTCAATTTTTACTGTATTTCTAGACCGATGCTTGTAAGAAGGAATTATGTAAGTGACCCAAAGACGAAATTAATCATATTCGGCCATCAAAAATGGCAAATCATGTTTAGCAAGCATTTTTGCAAACAATGATCTCTCCGTAGCTGGATCAAACTTGTGAACTCCTAATTTTGGTTGAGAATCCCCACTACTAACTTGTTTTCCTAAAACTCTTTGAGACACATGAATTTTTATTAATCTAATTCGACACTTTTCTGCATGATTTTTTAAATGAGTTGTTCCTTTACTGTTTCCCCCATCGAAATGTTGATTACAATACTTATAAAAAGCATCAATTTTCTACGTACCTTCTTTAGTTTGAATTTTAATACGATTAAAGTGTTCCCAAACAGCTAATGTTACTCCCTTCTGCTTTTTGGCCGGTTGTTCCTTGACTTCCTTCTGTTCAACAGCCAAATCATCTTCTTGCAACACAATACAATCTTGATCACTCTGAGAGATATTTGCAGCACATTTCGTCGATACCATGCCAACTGAGTTTGATGATGCGGAACCTGATGCATTTCCTGCAGTTTTAAAGAACAAACATCATGCTTCTAATATTAAGAAACAAGAACCCAATCAAACTATTGTTAAATTAAACCGCAATCAAACCGCTGTTAAATTAAACATCGTACCTTGTTCCATTTTTGAACAATTTAGCAACCCAATCAAATCGCTGTTAAATTAACAAACAATAACCCAATCAAACTATTGTTAAATTAAGAAACTGCTGTTAAATTAAGAAACAAGAACCTTATAATTAAGAAAAAAGAACCCAATCAAACTGCTGTTAAATTACATACCTTATACGAACAGTTAGGATTAGGGTTTGTCGATTAGGAATAGGGTTTATAATCAGGGATCGAAGAATTAAAGAAAGAAAGGGATCGAAGAATTGAAGAAAGAAGAAGCAGCGCCGCTGAGAATTGAGATTGTGGTTTTTGACTTTGTGTATTAGGTATGTAGGTCAACGACTATTGACTCGATGTCGTGTATTATCAATTCATGTATATGATAAGTTTTTACTTTTTAGAGTGAATGATAAAATATAAGTTTTTAATAAATAATTAAATTGCATTAAAAAAATATATTATAATATATATATATATATATATTAGTTTCGGATCCGGATATTTTCGGATACGAATATGCCCATATCCATATTCGTATCCGCATGTGTCGAATTCAGATACGGATAATATCCGCTTTATATCGGATACGGATAATATCTGCTTTTTCTCGAATACCAATGCAGATATTTCGGACGGATATCGGATTTTTTGGATTTTTTTACAGCCCTAATCACTACACTTGGTGTTCATAGTTCACTGTAACGTATAGTAATCTATGAATATATTACTATAGCAAATCTTTTAGTACAAACAAACGCTGAATTTTTTCGGAAAAATAGATGACTACTCTACATTCATGGTTTAAGTAAAAGACGATTAAATTTTTCTACATAATTACTTGTCGAATCAAAATTAAAGTCTGAGAGACAACGGTATCATAATAATTTAGTTTAATAATTTTATGAAAAAATATAATTATTTAATAATGGTTAAAGATAAAATATAAGATTAAATGATTTGATATAACATTTAATGAATATAATATGTAAAATTTATCGAGTTCTTAATTTTGCAATAATTGTAATCAATATATTTTTGTTCATTGTTCTGTGCATCTCGAAGATTATGATTTATATTACGTTATTTCATGATAAAATTTAATTATCGCTGTGAATATACAGAATAAATATGAAATTCTGTTTGCATTACGTTCAAAATGAAGTCTTGCATGCATGGCGTAAGGGTTTTTGGTAGCGTAGACACATTTTGTTTTGTTTTGTCAGTGTAACATTGCTAAAATTTTCTAGTTAATAGTGGTTTATGTCCATATCATTTGCTTTTGATATCTAAATGAACGTAAAATATACTTATGTGATATCTAAATTTTCTCTAACATCTCCTGAAAATATTCATGTGATAAATATAAGGAAATATAAGCTATTAAAAGACTTCACAAATTAACAAAATAGCATTAAGATAAATTAATATAGTAAACATGTTATTGGTGTTCGAAGAACATTTCTTAGTAACATATTATTTTTTCTTCTAGCAAACTTTTGGTCTGATAAAGATTAGAATGACATTATATTCAAATCGTATGTTTAGACATTTGAGTACAAATTAAATAATAAATTTTATTCATTTCCGTAATATATTATGCATGCACGAAGAAATTTATTTTGAAGAAGTTGGTCAATTTTAGTACTGATATTGGTTTACATATGATGAACAGAAATTTTAATCTGTATTTATTTACATAAGTGTTAATATTAAAATATTTTCATTATACTTAATCAAAGCAAGTTCAAAGTGGTACATAATGAATCAAATTATGTTCCTTACCAATTTCTTCTACAACAATTAGAAATGAAAATCTGCCTATTGTTCAACCTTTTTGAATACGCTAATGCCTTGCTTTGAAAAATTAATTCAACTGACGAAACCTACAATATATGTGAATTCCAGGAATTTGTATTTTTGTCCAAAATTCATTCCTTCCAAGTGAAAACTGTATTGAATAATGTACCTCATTTCATTTCTAAGGTTGTCTACAGCATCATGCATGGGATTCATGTAGGACATCGTTCCTGGAACACTGATTATTCCAATATAATCTAAACATTTCAGGTGACATGTTAAAATCTTCTTTTTATAAAATTTGTTTGAACTACAAAATCAAAAATTTAGAATTTTACCTTTTATGCGAATAACTTTGCAACTTGATATGATGACAATGATCGGCTGATCTTCTGTTTGTTCTTGTATTGTTGTTTGAAAAGCATGAGCCAACTCATTGTATAACACAACTGTTTTCTCAAAGATTTGTATTCATGAACAAAAATTAGCATTATATAAAAGAAAAATTATCTATTAAAACTTTTTATTCATTTTACTTACTATGTATTACTTATCACAAACTTGCATAATAATATCCGTTCATCGTTTAAAAAAGTGAATCGTCGTATTGGTTGAAGCTTTCGAACTATGCCAATTACATCTACACATTCATGGAAAGTTTTGAATCACAATTCATAATGGCAAAAGAAAATTATGTTTTAAAATCTTATACAAATAAGATATCGTTCCTGATTTGCACAAACGAAAACATCTCCTAGATGTGTGAAGACAAAAATATGTTGCGGAATGAAGTTGGAAACAACTTGCATTGGCAATACTGTTGTCGTTGTTGTGAACTCTATGAATTTGAAAGCTTCAAAACAAAGGTTTTTTGCTTCTTCTGCACATTTCTTCACTTTGAAGTATTTGATCTGAATTGTTTCTCCTTCTCTGAATTGATTCTCAAGACTTTGTATCAAATTTGCCCTTATCCATGCGTGAATTCTGTCACCCTAGTAGTAAAATTCAGATAACTCAATATCAATGAGTTAGCACTGAAATTTGTAGTATGTAAAGAAAAATTATATAGTGGACTTTGCTCACCAAGTTGTCTACCAAAATCAGGTTTGTTCCTGCTACATTTCCATTACCATTATCTACTAATCTCAAAATTCTTGATACTCTAACTCTGATCTTCCATCTCTGATTTGGTGATGGTTCAAGTGAATTTAAACTATTGTAATTTTCTTCAGCCATTCTTCTTCTATACTTTGTTTGAATAATAATGATTTCTTTGGGGTCATACATAGACTATTTATTGACAACAGACTTATTGCAAAGTGTTTGGTAAGGTTATTAAAACTTTGAAATGGTAGGTGGTAGATGCATGTTAGGTTGTATTTGTACAATTTCATTTTTCAAAGAAAACATTGTTGCAATCAAAACTATTTGTTGTAAATTTGAAAGTGGCATAATCAATTTACATACTTTGTTTTGCGTCAATTTTTAATTATAAATAAGAAATGTTGTGATAGAATGGATAGTTTTTCTTTCAATTGGATTAGATTTTTGAAAAAAGTATATTTTATATTTTGATCTGGATTTGGATTTAAATTTTAAAACAATAATTTATTTCCTTTGTGTAATTTAAATTTAGCGAAATAATTATGTAAATTATTCTTTAATAGAATGTATTGAACATATTATATAATTTTTTGAAGAAGAAAAAATATCGAACTTCATTGTTCAATGCATGCAAGGTTTTCTCATGATGAATGGTGTACAATAAAATACTGGTAGGAAGCATATTGCAATTAATCAAAAAACAATTTAAAAATTAAGATAAAATTGTAACACCCCCAAATCCACCCTGACCGGGGACTCGGGTCGTCACATTGTCTCAATATGATAACGCAATCACAATACCAAATTTTATTACAACGGAGCATAAAATGTCCCACTCCGCAGGTCCAAGATCGTCTTCACAACATAGTACAAACCAACTTGATACATCTCGAAATAATATGTTACAAAAGTTCACAACAGTAGAAATATAAAGATTCCATCTGGATCTTCTAATTATTGTCGCCATAGCCTTGCGCTTTCCCCTTGCCTCTGTAGCCCTGGCTGGACGTCTCGCCTCTTTCCGTCTTGACAGCTGAACAAAATGTTGTACAGCAAGAATGAGCAACTATAGTGCTAGCAAGTTCTCTTCTCGCTCGGTATATAAATATAATAAAGTTTACCGAAATAAATACTCAAAATTTTAATATCAGATATCACCATATGATTTGGCTCAAATTCATCTTGAAAATATCATACTAGAAAGGCTCAAAACTCATCTCAAAACAGAATACTCAAAAGACTCATTACTCATTTCGAAACAGAATACTCGATAACTCATTTGATATAACTCTGATAACTCATGATTTAAGAATGAACTGGTCTTCCACCTCTCCGTATCTCGGTGGGGCGATCAACTAACCAACCAAGAATACCGGCCTCCAATGACACCGCACTTCCCCCGATCACGGCTACAATACGATATCAACAATAATATATATATATATATATATATATATATATATATATATATGTATGAATGCTAGCATCATAATGGTTATTAATCCAACCAAGGCAACAAGGTGCCTAATTATTCTCGGGTCCGTAAAACGGTACACGAGTCTCTCTTTCTCTATAATGGGCCTCTTGCCCAAAATTGACCAGTAGAATACAGAATTCCCGAATATTTGGGGTACAGGTAACTTGAAATAATTCTCCCAGAAAATATTTACAAATCTGGCGGACTGCCAGTATGACTCGATTTTACCACCAACCCGAACAATGGACTGATGTAAATTCTCAATAATAATATTTTATCGGTTGACACGAACAAAATGCCAAACCTTGACAATAAGTTCAACTATCTCGAATTTATGAGAATAGTCTTAAGATTGAAGTAATTGGGAGTCGTACTGAACAAATAGTACTTCTCAATATTTATAATACTCAACATTGATGAACGTTTAAATAGAATATTTTTCACTTGATCGACGAATAAAAATCTCTAACAACTATAATTTTTAAACTCCTATCGGTTAGTTCAAACGAGGAACTAAATAAAAGATAATCAATAAATAACGATTGGATTTGTACAATAAATTCAATCGAAAAAAATAAATTTAACTATCTCAGACGAATGAGATTAGTTTCACTGAATCAAAATAATAGTCGTCTCGAATTAACGAGGTCGACCCGATAGCAACTAAATTATTTCTACGCTTATAGGGATTATAATTCTCAATAAACTAAATTAACAGCAAAATAATATTTAACTAGAAATAATGCTCAAAAGAAATTATTTCATCATACGAAGCAACAGATAAATCTCAACATATAATATCTCGAAAATAATTAAGGAATTAAATAATACGAAAAGAAATTCACAGTTTCCAAAAGTTAGGGTAGGAATGAACTTGCCTCGATCACGAAGTGCAAATGAATGCAGATAAAAATTATACTCTACCCGTGAACTTGGCGTCGATCTACGTCTCGAGAATTATTCTCCAAAAAATGGCAACCAGAAATACGTGAGCGATTCTTCAGAATGAAAAATTCCCGATCCGATAATATAATTAATAATATAATAATAAAATATCTCTCGAAGAATTAACGGAAAATAATTCCCGGATAAATAAATCTCTCTTCGAACTCAGGAATCAAATCTCGAAAATAAATCCTATTTTTAATATCTGGAAATCTAAATTCTTACTCAAAATGAAAAATTCAAACATCCATTTTTTATTCAATTTAAATAATTATTCTCATTTTTAAAAATAATTCATCAAAGAATTCCACTTTTAATAAACCTCACAAATCCTAATTTATTTAATAAAATATCATCTCTAAATTAAATCTGACTCGATCCGGTTAATTGAAATAAACCGGAAAATATTAAAAAAAACAGCTTTCCAAAATAAAACATATTTTAATCCATTATTCACAAATATACCCCTTTTATTGACAATATATTAAATCTCTAAATTATTTTCAAAATCACATAATAATACTTATTTAATTAATAAATTAATAAATTCTAAATTACATCTAAAATTCTAAATAATTCTATTTAATTAATTACACTCTTAAACCGTTTTTAATAAATTATTATTTACCAACTAATTTAAATAACGATCCAACTAATTGAATCTCGATTTTTTTTTACGTTTTATCGCTAATTTACTAAACTGTATCGTTTTAACAGAAATTTGTCGTGGGCCCCACTCTTCCCCGTGGGTCCCACCCATGTCCCCTGCGTCTCCCCCAATCACCATATTCCTCTCTTCTGCAATCTCTCTCTGTTCTATCTCTATCTCCCTCTCTCTCTCTCTCTCTCTCTCTCGCTCGCTATCTCTCTCTTTCCCGTTTTCTCTCCCTCCTATCTTTCTCTCCGACTTCCTCATCTCTCTATCTCTCTCGCTTAATCTCCCTTCTCACCCCTCTCGATCTCTCTCTCTACATCCAACTCACTTCTCTCCCTCGATATCCCTTTCTCTGTTCTCCTCCCTCCGTCGTCTCACTCTCTCTCAATCTCCAATTCAATCTCTTTCCTGCCACTCCGTCTCTCTTCCTCCGATTACAACCACAACAAAACCAAAACCATCTCCTCACCTCTTCCTCTTTCTTTTCTCCGTTCATCACTCTCCCTCCACTCTCTCTACTCTATTCCTCCCTCTCTTCCCGTAAATCTCTCTCGATATCACCTCTCTAATCTCTCCCGAGTTTATTCCACCCCACCATACTCCGACTTCAACAAACCAACACCATCACCGCCACGGCAACGGTGGTGGTCGGATATAATCATCTCCGACAACAATACAACACAAACAATTCCCCAGTTTTCCCCCTGTTACCTCCGATTTCAACCACAATCAAGCCTACCAGTTCTACACGAAATCGGAAAAGAAATGAAAAAAAACAGTTAAAAGGAAAACAAACTACCTGTGTTGCTCTGTTTTGTATGTCTACGAATGGGTTTGTTTGGTGAATAAAAGAGACTGGTATGGTTGGTGTTGTTTTTGTTAATGCAGAGACCAGCCCCTTTTATAACAAAAATTAGGTACTGTGATTAATCATGATATTGATAATGGTTGTGATAAAAAAAATTAAAAGACTAAAACATGGAGACAAAATCATTGTAAAACATGTAGTGGTGTAATCATAATAATTTTTTTATTTAATAGGTGGGTAATTATTAAATTAAAAGAAATAAAAATGGGGGACAAATATAATGATGAAAATATTTAATATAAATATTTAGTAAAAAGATTTCATTTTTCTCCCGCTGACTAATTAAAACGAGACTCTAAAATTCGGCTCAAAATTAAAAATATATTTTGAAAATTCGCGGTTATTACAGTCTTCCCCCCTTATAGGATTCCGTCCTCGGAATCAAAATTTATGCACTAAACAATTCAGGATATTTATTCCGCATTTCACTTTCTAATTCCCACGTGGCTTCCTCAACTTGGTTGTTTCTCCAAAGTACTTTCACTAAATTTACTTTCTTAGTTCTTAACTCTTGCACTTTGTAATCTAGGATCTCCACTGGCTTTTCTTTGTATGTCAAATCTGGACGAATTTCCACTGGTTCGTAGGTTATAACGTGCCTGAAATCAGAATGGTACTCTCTTAACGCAGAAACATGAAACACATCGTGGATATGCTGAAGGTCTGGAGGTAGGGCCAACTGATAAGCTAATGGTCCTATCTTCTTAAGAATCTCAAAAGGTCCTATATATCTGGGGCTTAACTTGCCTTTCTTTCCGAATCTCATTACTCCTTTCCAAGGTGAAACTTTCAACATCACTTTATCTTCCACTTCAAATGCTTTGTCTTTCCTCTTTTGATTTGCATACTTCCTCTGTCGATCTTGAGCTGCAACTAACCTTTTTCGAATAACCTCGGTTGCTTGCTTAGTTTGTTGAAGTAATTCCGGTCCTAGTATCTTTCTTTCTCCTACTTCATCCCAATATAACGGTGATCTACACTTCCTTCCGTACAAAGCTTCATAAGGTGTCATACATATGCTCGAATGGTAACTATTGTTGTAAGCAAACTCGACTAGGGGCAAATTCTCATCCCAACTTCCTTTAAAATCAAGTGCACAGGCTCTTAACATATCTTCAACTGTTTGAATCGTCCTTTCACTTTGTCCGTCGGTCTGTGGATGATATGCAGTGCTCAGATTTAACTTCGTGCCAAGACATTCTTGAAAACTTTTCCAAAATCGAGAAGTAAAACGGGCATCTCTATCAGATACAATTGAAACAGGTACTCCGTGACGAACTACAATCTCCTTTAGGTATATGTTCACCAATCTCTCAACGGAATACTTATCACTAATTGGTAGGAAATGCGCAGATTTAGTGAGTCGGTCGACAATAACCCAAATAGCATCGTGGCTCGCTCTAGTTCGGGGCAATCCTACGACAAAATCCATAGTAATATGCTCCCATTTCCACTCGGGTATCTCTAAAGGTTGTAGAAGTCCACTTGGTCGTTGATGTTCTGCCTTCACTTTCTGACATGTCAAACACTTACTTACCCATTCTGCAATCTCCCTCTTCATGTTGGGCCACCAATAATTCAACTTGATGTCTTGATACATTTTTGTGCTCCCTGGGTGAATGGAATATCTCGAGTTATGCGCTTCGCTCATAATTTCTTCCTTCAACTCTGTAACATTAGGAATCCATATTCTCGATGCAAATCGCTTAATTCCCTTTTCGTCTTTTGAACTTAGAAATTCTTCTCCGGTCAACTCTGATCTTCTTTCTTCCATTACTTGTTCTTGACAACGGCGAATCTTCTCGAGTAACTCCGGTTGAAAATGAATGCTGTAAACTCTTTCATTGTTTTGGACTGGGATCTTGACTTCTAATTCCATTTTCTCAAATTCTCTTACCAATTCTTCTGAGGTTGTCAACAGGTTTAGTCTCTCCTTCCTACTTAATGCATCAGCTACAACATTAGCCTTCCCTGGGTGGTAGTGTATCGAGCAATCATAGTCCTTGATCAATTCTAACCATCTTCTCTGTCTCATGCTTAATTCCTTCTGCGTGAATATATACTTTAAGCTCTTGTGATCCGTGTAAATCTCGCATTTCTCTCCATAAAGGTAATGTCTCCAAATCTTGAGTGCAAAAACAATAGCAGCAAGTTCCAAATCGTGAGTAGGGTAACGGGACTCATACTCCTTCAGTTGCCGAGAGGCGTAAGCTATTACTTTTCCGTGTTGCATCAAAATACATCCTAAACCCTTGTGAGAAGCGTCACTGAAAATTACGAAATCACCTTTTTCATCGAGTAAGGTCAACACCGGGGCAGTAGTCAATCTCTTCTTCAATTCTTGAAAACTATCTTCGCATTTGGGGGTCCATTCGAACTTTTCACTCTTTCTGGTAAGTCGAGTCAGTGGCGTAGCTATCTTTGAGAAATCCTTCACGAATCTACGATAGTATCCAACCAATCCAAGGAAACTTCTAACTTCAGTTGGAGTCTTGGGTCTCTCCCAATCTGCTACGGCTTCTATCTTTGCGGGGTCTACAGAAATCCCTTTGCCGCTTACAATGTGTCCCAAAAATTGAACTTCTTTTAGCCAGAATTCACACTTTGAAAATTTCGCATATAACTTTTCCTTCCTCAGCGTTTCCAGAACTAAATGGAGGTGTTCAGTATGTTCCACAAGAGACTTCGAGTATATCAGGATGTCATCAATAAATACAATCACGAACTTGTCCAAGTACCTCTTGAACAGACGATTCATCAAGTCCATAAAAGCAGCTGGCGCATTCGTCAATCCAAAAGACATGACTAAGAATTCGTAATGTCCATATCGGGTCCTAAAGGCAGTCTTAGGAATATCTTCAGGCTTGATCTTTAGTTGATGATAGCCAGATCTCAAATCAATCTTTGAAAAACATCTAGCTCCCTTAAGTTGGTCAAACAGATCGTCGATTCGAGGTAGAAGGTACTTATTCTTGATGGTCATCTTGTTCAACTCACAATAATCAATACATAGTCGCATGGATCCGTCCTTCTTCTTCACGAACAGCACTGGAGCTCCCCACAGGGATACACTTGGTCTGATTACGCCTTTGTCAAGTAATTCTTGCAGTTGGGTAGCCAACTCCTTCATCTCAACTGGAGCCATTCGGTATGGTGCTTTGGAAATTGGTGCAGTTCCCGGGGCAAGATCGATATTGAATTCTATTTCTCTGTCGGGTGGCAACCCAGGTAACTCTTCAGGAAAAACATCTTCGAATTGATTCACTACAGGGATTTCATCAATGGCAGGGGCTTGCTTCTCGTTGTCAACCACATAAGCTAAGTAGGCTTGACACCCACTCCTTAGTAGTTTCTTCGCTTGAATCATAGTCAGAAAATTACGGGTAGGTTTCCTTCCGCGAAATTGTATTCTTTTGCCGTTGGGTCCCTTTACACTAACCCACTTACGCCGACAATTGATTTGAGCATCATAACGTGTCAACCAATCCATTCCCAGAATTATATCAAACTCCCCTAAATTAAAAGAAAGAAGGTCTGCTTCGAAACAGTTGTCCTTGGATTTCGATTCCACAATCTGGACATATCTGATCTACAGGGACTTTTTCCTGATTTGCTACTTCTATAATCAATGTCTCCCCCTAATGGTACGGACTGAATATCCAATTTATTCCTAAAATTCTCCGATATGAAAGATTTTGTTGCTCCCGAATCAAACAAAACACATGCATCTACAGAATTGACTGAAAGCGTGCCTGCAATTACATTACTATCAGCAATAGCATCCTTCACCGTCATGTTGAAAGTACGAGCAGTTGGCTTGTTGCTGGGAGGTTCCATGAGTCTAGGTGCAGTTGTCTCCTTTGGTGGTGACTTGAAATCTCGTGCAATATGTCCTTTCTTTCCGCAATTGAAACAAGTAATGGCCTTATCCTTGCAGTGAGAAGAATAGTTCCCTTTTTGTCCACAGTTGTAACAAACAATGCTGGCAAGATTACAAGGTCCTGGGTGCTTCTTTCCACACGTTTTGCATTCGGGTAGCGGTGGCCTTCCTTGAATTAGATTGGCTGCCTGAGTGGGTCTGGACTTTTGATTGTTTCCCCTAGTGTCTTGATTCTCAGTTCTCTTTGTATCATTGCTTCTGTCTTCCCGCTTCACAAAAGGTCTCTTTCCATTCCGATCGTCCAGCTTCCTCTCAAAATTATTTCCACGATTCTGAAACTTCCTTTTCTTCATATCCTTGTCCTTTGAGTACAACTCAGATCCACTTTCCACAATAGATGCTTTTTGAACCACAGTAGCATAGTTGGTGATTTCTAGGACCGCAACTCGATTCTGGATCCACGGCTTCAGCCCTAGTTGAAAACGTTTAGCTCTCTTTTCGTCAGTATCCACATGGTAAGGCACAAACCTAGAGAGTTCAGAAAACTTGGATTCATATTCAGCTACAGTCATGTTGCCTTGCTTGAGTTCCAGAAACTTGACCTCCATTTGACTCTCCAAGTATTTAGGAAAATATTTCTCCAAAAATAGTTGCGTGAACCTGGTCCAGGGTATGACTACGTTCCCTTCCATTGCTCTCTTTGATTCCCACCAATAATTCGCTTCACCTTTTAACATGTAGGCCGCAAAGATGGTTTTCTTCTCTTCTTCTACCCCTACGGTCTCAAAGGTCTTTTCTATCTCATGTAACCATATTCTTGCTTCAACGGGATCGGTAGTACCCTTAAACTCAGGGGGATTCAGAGATTTAAATGATTTGAAACTAACGGTAGCCTGTGTCAGTTGAGCTGGAGGTAGATTTCCTCCCACTGGATGTTGGTTCTGTTGGGGCTGAAGGTTCTGGGTATGCTGAATAAGAAAGTTCATAAGTAGACTCATCGGGTTATTTCCTTGATTAGGATCTCGAGCGAGTTGTGGTTCCGGGTTTGGAACTTGGTTCTGAGGTGGAACCTCATTCTCTGGATTCACCACGGGTTGAGGACGAGGATTTCTTGCGGGTCTTCCTCTCTTAGGTGGCATCTTTTTCTATAAGAGCGAAAACAATAAGGTATGTTATATCTCAGGTTTGTAATTATACTACACCATTTCTAGCACAGTTATGATAGGCATTCATAAATAATTACTCGGTCAAATTCCCGGTTCCTCGAAATAAATCATACCCAAATCGTGATTCTCTCTGGTCTCTTTATAAACTATTACTCTTATTCTTAGTATAACTGACAGTTCTCGGGAAACCTTATAAGTTCTAAAATTCAATCGTTATTAATCTCTGGTTCTCGAATTTTGGTTAAACTCATTTTAAATCGTAACTTTTGCAAATAAGTTGTTATCTATATCGGGGTAGCATGAGGATACAATATCACATGATACTCTACTGTAACACAATTTTCCAATAAATAAAGCAAGATAGCAGTTAACAGATCAGAATATACAATAATGAAAAGGTACAACTACTGGTACGGTACATGTCATAACACTGAATATAATACA
Organism: Saposhnikovia divaricata; assembly: GCA_036435485.1. Lineage (NCBI taxonomy): Eukaryota > Viridiplantae > Streptophyta > Magnoliopsida > Apiales > Apiaceae > Saposhnikovia > Saposhnikovia divaricata. The sequence continues at coordinate 69,747,975 of CM071598.1, forward strand.
TCTCAGCTACATCAAATACATATAACAAGAAACTATGTACGTCCCAATACAGAAAGATCTAATGTGACGCCATCCAGAAACTGGTTCACCACTAGCTACTCTAGTCAAACGATGAGGATGCTCAAGCGTGCAAATAGGTCATCAACGTGGGAACATCTCACCGACCCTCCTATGGAACTCTGCTACGATATCTGCAATCATGGTGGCAACTCTAGCACGATCAATCTGCCCGGTACTCGATGACGGCAAGGCAGCAAAGTCAGTCTGTAGTCCCATCAAAACGGTAAGAGCAATCTGATGCATAATCTCCATTGGGACATCTCTCACCAGTAAACTTCTTCCGTGATGCACAAAAAAAGGATCAGGAACAGCCAACAATCTAAGGATACCATCTCTAGTAGCAAAGATCTCTTCATAACGAGCCCATAACCATCGATAATGTTGGAAGAGGGAATGGTGAACTTGCCAAGGGACCATCTCTCCTGCCGCTCCCTCATACTCCGGGTGAACAGGTGGCATCGCAGTAGTAGTAACAGGGGCCGCAATGGGCTGAGTCGGAGCACGAACAGGTATAGTAGGTGCCGATGGGGCAGTATCACAAGCAGGAGTATCACCGGCCTGTTGAAAAATGTAGTTTGGTATGGTAGGGACTGACGGAGCCGAAACATATACTGGAACCTGGGAAGTAAACCAGTCAGCAAAAGCTGCCACTCTGGTGGGTGTATTAACTCTAGACTCTGGGGCAGCTGAACTAGGCACTACGTCAGTGTGGACAGGTGAATATAGCCTCTCATCAACCTGATCAGCAATCTCTGGCTCTGGGTCTCAGCTCTAAACATCTCGGGGGTAAACAGTGAGGTAGTCTGCTCTATCTGCTCAATCTCTATCTGAACCTCATGTGGAGGTGTATCTAAGTCAATCACATGTGGACATGAAGGTGTAAGTATTTGGACAGAAGAATCCTCCGAGTCGCTACTGATCACCATGTACTCCTCTGATGGGTCACTATCCGTCCCTGAGCTAGGATCTAGAGGTCCTAGTGGGTATGGGGTAGGAGATCTGTCTCCAGTAGGAAAGAAACCGGTAGATCCTGAAGAAGACATCTACAAAAGCAAAGAGTCTCGGTCACAAACAAGTTCTAGTCGACTATAAACTCATATAAATATATAAGGGTGTAAGGCACTTGGTGCTAAAATCTCCACGTTGTATAATACCTTCTAAATTCTCACGTCGTGTTATAATTCTAGGCTCGTACGATTCCTAAAAATATAACTAAGGCTCTGATACCAAAACTGTAACGCCCCCAAATCCACCCTGACCGGGGACTCGGGTCGTCACATTGTCTCAATATGATAACGCAATCACAATACCAAATTTTATTACAACGGAGCATAAAATGTCCCACTCCGCAGGTCCAAGATCGTCTTCACAACATAGTACAAACCAACTTGATACATCTCGAAATAATATGTTACAAAAGTTCACAACAGTAGAAATATAAAGATTCCATCTGGATCTTCTAATTATTGTCGCCATAGCCTTGCGCTTTCCCCTTGCCTCTGTAGCCCTGGCTGGACGTCTCGCCTCTTTCCGTCTTGACAGCTGAACAAAATGTTGTAAATCAAGAATGAGCAACTATAGTGCTCAGCAAGTTCTCTTCTCGTTCGGTATATAAAAATAATAAAGTTTACCGAAATAAATACTCAAAATTTTAATATCAGATATCACCATATGATTTGGCTCAAATTCATCTTGAAAATATCATACTAGAAAGGCTCAAAACTCATCTTAAAACAGAATACTCAAAAGACTCATTACTCATTTCAAAACAGAATACTCGATAACTCATTTGATATAACTCTAATAACTCATGATTTAAGAATGAACTGGTCTTCCACCTCTCCGTATCTCGGTGGGGCGATCAACTAACCAACCAAGAATACTGGCCTCCAATGACACCGCACTTCGCCCGATCACGGCTACAATACGATATCAACAATAATATATATATGTATGAATGCTAGCATCATAATGGTTATCAATCCAACCAAGGCAACAAGGTGCCTAATTATTCTCGGGTCCGTAAAACGGTACACGAGTCTCTCTTTCTCTATAATGGGCCACTTGCCCAAAATTGACCAGTAGAATACAGAATTCCCAAATATTAGGGGTACAGATAACTTGAAATAATTCTCCCAGAAAATATTTACAAATCTGGCGGACTGCCAGTATGACTCGATTTTACCACCAACCCGAACAATGGACTGATGTAAATTCTCAATAATAATATTTTATCGGTTGACACGAACAAAATGCCAAACATTGACAATAAGATCAACTATCTCGAATTTATGAGAATAGTCTTAAGATTGAAGTAATTGGGAGTTGTACTGAACAAATAGTACTTCTCAATATTTATAATACTCAACATTGATGAACGTTTAAATAGAATATTTTTCGCTTGATCGACGAATAAAAATCTCTAACAACTATAATTTTTAAACTCCTATCGGTTAGTTCAAACGAGAAACTAACTAAAAGATAATCAATAAATAACGATTGGATTTGTACAATAAATTCAATCGAAAAGAATAAATTTAACTATCTCAGACGAATGAGATTAGTTTCACTGAATCAAAATAATAGTCATCTCGAATTAATGAGATCGACCGGATAGCAACTAAATTATTTCTACGCTTATAGGGATTATAATTCTCAATAAACTAAATTAACAGCATAATAATATTTAACGAGAAATAATGCTCAAAAGAAATTATTTCATCATACGAAGCAACAGATAAATCTCAACATATAATATCTCGAAAATAATTAAGGAATTAAATAATACGAAAAGAAATTCACAGTTTCCAAAAAGTTAGGGTAGGAATGAACTTGCCTCGATCACGGAGTGCAAATGAATGCAGATAAAAATTATACTCTACCCGTGAACTTGGCGTCGATCTACGTCTCGAGAATTATTCTCTAAAAAATGGCAACCAGAAATACGTGAGCGATTCTTCAGAATGAAAAATTCCCGATCCGATAATATAATTAATAATATAATAATAAAATATCTCTCGAAGAATTAACGGAAAATAATTCCCGGATAAATAAATCTCTCTTCGAACTCAGGAATCAAATCTCGAAAATAAATCCTATTTTTAATATCTGGAAATCTAAATTCTTACTCAAAATGAAAAATTCAAACATCCATTTTTTATTCAATTTAAATAATTATTCTCATTTTTAAAAATAATTCATCAAAGAATTCCACTTTTAATAAACCTCACAAATCCTAATTTATTTAATAAAATATTCATCTCTAAATTAAATCTGACTCGATCCGGTTAATTGAAATAAACCGGAAAATATTAAAAAAAACAGCTTTCCAAAATAAAACATATTTTAATCCATTATTCACAAATATACCCCTTTTATTGACAATATATTAAATCTCTAAATTATTTTCAAAATCACATAATAATACTTATTTAATTAATAAATTCTAAATTACATCTAAAATTCTAAATAATTCTATTTAATTAATTACACTCTTAAACCGTTTTTAATAAATTATTATTTACCAACTAATTTAAATAACGATCCAACTAATTGAATCTCGATTTTTTTTTACGTTTTATCGCTAATTTACTAAACTGTATCGTTTTAACAGAAATTTGTCGTGGGCCCCACTCTTCCCCGTGGGTCCCACCCATGTCCCCTACGTCTCCCCCAATCACCATATTCCTCTCTTCTGCAATCTCTCTCTGTTATATCTCTATCTCTCTCTCTCTCTCTCGCTATCTCTCTCTTTCCCGTTTTCTCTCCCTCCTATCTTTCTCTCCGCCTTCCTCATCTCTCTATCTCTCTCGCTTAATCTCCCTTCTCACCCCTCTCGATCTCTCTCTCTACATCCAACTCACTTCACTCCCTCGATCTCCCTTTCTCTGTTCTCCTCCCTCCGTCGTCTCACTCTCTCCCAATCTCCGATTCAATCTCTTTCTGGCCACTCCGTCTCTCTTCCTCCGATTACAACCACAACAAAACCAAAACCATCTCCTCACCTCTTCCTCTTTCTTTTCTCCGTTCATCACTCTCCCTCCACTCTCTACTCTATTCCTCCCTCTCTTCCCGTAAATCTCTCTCGATATCACCTCTCTAATCTCTCCCGAGTTCATTCCACCCCACCATACTCCGACTTCAACAAACCAACACAAACACCACCACGGCAACGGTGGTGGTCGGATATAATCATCTCCGACAACAATACAACACAAACAATTCCCCAGTTTTCCCCCTGTTACCTCCGATTTCAACCACAATCAAGCCTACCAGTTCTACACGAAATCGGAAAAGAAATGAAAAAAAACAGTTAAAGGGAAAACAAACTACCTGTGTTGCTCTGTTTTGTATGTCTACGAATGGGTTTGTTTGGTGAATAAAAGAGACTGGTATGGTTGGTGTTGTTTTTGTTAATGCAGAGACCAGCCCCTTTTATAACAAAAATTAGGTACTGTGATTAATCATGATATTGATAATGGTTGTGATAAAAAAAATTAAAAGACTAAAACATGGAGACAAAATCATTGTAAAACATGTGGTGGTGTAATCATAATAATTTTTTTATTTAATAGGTGGGTAATTATTAAATTAAAAGAAATAAAAATGGGGGACAAATATAATGATGAAAATATTTAATATAAATATTTAGTAAAAAGATTTCGTTTTTCTCCCGCTGACTAATTAAAACGAGACTCTAAAATTCGGCTCAAAATTAAAAATATATTTCGAAAATTCGCGGTTATTACAAAAATGCTTCCTTTATATACGTTGTTAAAAGTTTCTAATAGCAGCTGGTTCATTCTTCATGCAAAAATTGCCAATACATTGTGATTGAGAATTTTAAAAGGAGAAAACATTACCAAAATTTTTCATTGAATTTAAATCATTATAATAGAGAATGTAAGTTTTACTTTCTCTTAATATTTGATGTGCTAAAAATTAAGATTTAAATTGCAAGCGCACAATTCGTTTCGTTGTAAAATTTATGATTCGTTCCACAGGGACTAAGTTTTTTCGCATTCCTTAATTTTCAACTTAATCGAACTAGGACAAGTTTATTTTGGAAAATTTGGATTTTTGAATTTTTACTAATTAGTCTAATTTTTCTTTTAAAAAGAAAATTTCAATTATTATTCTAATAATAAAAATAAAAAGAGCAAAAGGTAATTATTCTACAAAATTTTTAAAATTCGATTTGAAACTAAATTTTATTCTCACAAGTTATTTACAGAAATTCTTGACATGATGGATTTTAACTAAAAAAAATCTAATTTTAAACTAGCTAGTTAAAAGAAGATTAAATTAGTAATCTATTAATTCACTAATTATTCTAAATTCTAAAATTGAATTATAATTTGATTCCACAGAAAATTTTTTTTCACAAAGTCGAATGGAACATAAGAAAAATGAAAACAATGAAAACATGAACATGGAACTCAGAATCCCAGAAAAATCACAGAAACTAGCAAGGGAACTCAGCTGCTACCCTTAAGAATTCGAAACTTACATCACTTACTGAAAGCAACAAATTAAAACTAACATTCACTTACTTCGACTAAAAGCAATTAAACAAAACTGGACAGGTAAAAGCTACTCAGAAAAACAAAGCAAACAGTACAGCAATTCGGCAAATTCAGCACACAAGAACAAGACTCAGCAGAACTTAAGCTCAATTCGGAAATAAAAGAACTTGCAAAGGGACTCGGTAACGCAGTTTATACACCAACTCAAACCAGGAATAAAATGGACTCGGCAATTAGTAACAAAACAAGATTCAATTCGGCAAAACAATTACTCGCTGATCAGCAAGAAATCATGAAGCAACCAGACAATTCAGATTTCGCAAGAAAAAAAAAACGACAAACCCACAGACTTCATTTCACAGATCTTTATTCTATAGAATCATTAAACTCCACAGACGCAACAAAAGAAAAAAAAATTAAATCGAAGAAGAACAAGAACGAAGAAAGGGAGAAAGATATGAGATTTGTGATTGCAATGAAAAGAGAGGAGTGAGTTAGAGGGATTGTGAGTTTTAACGAAAGAAAGAAAACAAACAAAATGGGCTGCTGGGTTTGTCAAAAGAAAACAGGGGAGGGAGTTTGATTACTGAAAGGAACATAAACCGAACAAATGCAGTTTTAAGGTTACGAATTAATACATAAAATAAAAACAGGTAAAATAAATGCTGGAAATTAACAAAATTATTGAGTAATATTTTTGTGGTTTTTTTTTATTACACTAACACATTAAACAAAAAATAATAATAATAATTAAATCATACAATTGAAATTATGAAACCCACAATAAAATTGAAATTTAAAGGGGCTAAATTAATATTAAAACAGAAATTAAAATTACGAAACAAATTCTTAAATCAATACTTTCAATCCCGTGTGGTTAGCGTTGCTACTTTATCCACCCGAGAATTTACTAAAATAACGAAATAAAGAGCAAGGAGAGAAATGAAAGAGAAGTGCAAGAAATTAAATGAAACTTGAAATTGCATAAAAATAAAGAGTGTTTACAAGAAAAATAGAAAATTACAACTACAATTTTTTTTGGAGATGAAATACTACAACATAATTCTAGTATGTAAGGTAATGGTGTTTTTACAAGTGAAGAAATGAAGCCTATTTATAGGAAAATTTTAGGGTTTTAGGTAGGTGTGAGTAAATCCTAGCCATTGATTTGGTTTAGTGCTGGCTAAATCTTGGCCATCCATTTTGGTGGCTACAAAAATGCACCACCCTCCCTAGCTTTTCACTTTCTTCTTGTTTTGGTCCTTCTTTTTCTTCTTTTGTCATTTATTTCTTTATTTTGCCATTTCTTCAGTTTTCTCGAATTTTTCCTGAAATGCAACAAAATAATTTATTAAACTACGAATTCAAATAATAAATAGGCAATAAAAATATGCAAAAATATGCAATTATCAATATTGATGCAATTTCATTGGATGGATTTATAGTAAAATTGTTCGCTTGTTTCGTATTGGATAGACTTTGTTGTCGAAAATGTTGAGATACATTAATTTGTCATATTTTTTTTTTTGTGAAAATGGCCAAGTGGCCACGATGAATTTCTCATTCATGAATTGTATCCAAATACAATAAACGTACAAGGGGATTTATTCATTCAAGAAAATTCATCATCTAACCGAAAAGCACGCATGTTGCTTCCAGACGTTTAGAAAATAAAACCTTCAAGTCTGAAAGGAAGAACCCCACGATAGAAAGGCCTCGTTAAAAAACTCAAGAGCAAAACCCTGTGGGGAAAACTCAAGGGGGAAAAAGTGTGCCCTCAAAATATAGAAATACATCATTTTACAAATTTTCAAAAAAATCAGAACTAATTGTTCCTTATGAGAGTCTCCATTGCCATCAGTTATTGCCGCATACTTGCTTCATTTTCCTCTTCATCTTGACTGCTCTATTACTGCAGGTCACCACCTCTACCTTAGTACAATACTATTTAGAATAAGACTTTAAAGTCTTATAATAGAAAATTCATAAAATCCTGAAAAACACAAACGAAACAAAGAGACCATAAGTCGATATATAAAAAGATTATATATGTTATTAAAATAATAAACGAAAGTATATCCAATAATAAATTATTATTGAAAAACGTGTGTGTATATATTTAATAAGAAAAGGAAATAAAATAAAATCTAACCAATGAAATCTTTGGTTAGACACTAAAGTAAATCATATATAACAATAAAACTTAAAGTAAATAAACAAGCCAACAAAATGGCACTTGATTGCCTCTACAAGACCAAAATATATGCCATCATTTCTGGCCACCCATAAATGGTACAAACTAGCAATCAATCAAGACATAATTAGCATTGAACCTGTTAAAGGATATCAGTTATTAAAAAAAATCAAAAAATAAAATTCCAATTAAAGAAGAAATTCCAGTTAGCAAGAAAATAAAATGCTAATTAACTAATTTAAAGGCAAATAAAATTGTCAATTAAAGCACATTAAAACACTATCAAAAAATAATTATCAGTCAATTATAACAAATACAATTAATTACTATAATCACAAATAATCCAATATCATGACCATCAATTACTCACAGAACAACAAAGTCAACTACAATGTTTTAGTATAAAAAACTTGTAACCAATAATTATAAATAAAAGTAAACACTGCATTCGAATTTAGTAAATAGAAATTAAAACAGCCAAGAAAACAATAACAGAGAAATTAAAGCCGTAAATTAATAGTAATAAATGAGTAATTTTAACTAGCCAAAAACAAACAGAACAACTATCCAACTCAGCAACTCATGAAATGGACACTCCAATGAATGAGTCAACTCATAACCCAACTCGTTTTTAAAACAGAACTCGTATACACTCGACAAACAAACAAAGATTCAGCGAACTCCGCAAAAAATCAACACCTAACATCTCAAAAAATTAATACTGAAAATTAACCAAAACTCAACAGCTCAAACACGAACTCAGTACATCAAACTCAGTAACTCAGCAACAGCAAAAACAAAACCCAAACTAAAAAACAATAACTCGGCAGCCACGAAACTCTGAGGACATTACAATAACGGAACACAGCAACTCAGAGATACCCAACGCTCTTGAAACTCGGAAATGGACTCGGTGACAAACTCAGAAACTCGGCTAGAACTCAGCAAAATCTCAGAATCAGAAAACGAACATAAACCCAAACAACAAACTTGATAGTAAAATAATCAAAAAAACAACAATTGGAGAAACAATGATGCAATTGCGTACTACTGTATCTCAAGGCTTGTTCTATGCTTCAAAAGGTAATCCAGTGCTCACAGGGTTCTGTAATGCAGATTTGGGAAGTTGTGGTCAGACTCGACAATCTCTTACTGGGTTCTGTATTATGTTTGGTGGTACTTTAATTTCTTGGCCTTGTAAAATGCAAAAAACTGTCTCTTGGTCGACTGCTGAAGTAGAGTATCGTAATATGGCTGATACGTGTTGTGAATTGTCTTGGTTGGTGGCATTGCTTTCTCAACTTCATGTTCCAAATCTCACACCTGGACTTCTCCTTTGTGATAACCAGTCTGCTCTATATATTGCTTCAAACCCAGTCTTTCATGAGCGTACCAAGCACATTGAAATCGACTGTCATCTAGTTCGTCAAAAACTTAGAGCAGGTCTTATCTCTCCTCAACATGTCTCCAGTCACAACCAGCCTGCAGACTTGTTCACTAAAGCTCTCTGTTCTGCTCAACTTCAGTTTCTGTTGTCCAAGTTAGTTGTGTATGCTTCTCTTCCCACACCTCATTTGAGGGGGGCTGTTGATAAAAGTGGTTAAAATTCTGTTTTGGGTGTAGCTGACTGTGATGTTCACGTGTGCTGCTAGTTGGCATATGGTATCTTTTCTCTCTCCAAAGTTTGTTACGAATATATTGGACAGAGTCCTCAGAATTAGTTAGAGTTTGTTTTCCCATATTTTCGTCTTTATCCTTTTCATTTTGTATCTCTCACTTATGGCTGGTTTTGGTTGAGCTAAATACAAAAACCTCGAGTACCATTGTTATCATATCGTGAGTTTCATTGATGAAATCATTAGTTTGTTGATCATTATTGATATCTGAATTTACTGATTATGAAGAATATGAGTAGTATCAGTATCCTTTATTTTGTCCATGACTTCATGTCAATGCTTGTTTTTGGAGCGGTGACACTGCCTCATGCTGTAGGTCTCCTTTGCGGCATGCTCTGTTTTTGTTTCCCAAGCCAGCAACATAGGATTGGATTTCCCCACTCTTGACATTAAAGGGGAAACACGGATTAAAAAACATTTCAGGAAAATGGGACATATATAGGAGTAATACTTATCTCTGATTTTACACTTGCGTCCATAAATATAACATGTAATTATGTTTTTATATTAGTATGTAATATAAAAATATCCATCAAAGTAAGATTTTGAAAAGAAGGTGAACATTTTATTTTGATGAAAAAAATAAAATGGTGACTAAAATAAACTTTAATCGATCATCAACTCACGTGTAGGGCTGTCAGATGGATATTTCGGATGCGGATATGCCAGTATCCGAATTCGAATTCGAAACTCTGAATCCATATGCGAATCTGAAATTTTTTTAAAAAAAATATTTGAATCCAATCCGGATAATATCCGAATCCGTTTTCCAGTCAGATTTTTCTATTTTTAATTCAAAAAAAATTAAAAAATAATTAAAAAAATAAATCTTTAACTTGTCTAAAACTAAATAAAAAATAAATTTTTTTATTTAGTTTTAGACTGCATCTGCACAAAAAGATGCCTACAATCTTCACTAAGTACAAGAAGGCTCCCCACACAATTAGAATGCAGCCTTGTAAGTTCAGATTTTTTGGTGGAAAACAACATCGAGATCTAATTTCTGTTATTGATCTAAATTCGGAGAACTCTGGATTCTGGAAACCCCATGTTGCACAAAAATAACTTGGTTAAATAAAATTTCCCTGCAAAATTAGAAGTACATACCATAAATTTATCATTATCTAAGAAAAGCCTATGCCTTAATGATGACCAACTTCTTGCAACTGGATAATGGAGTTCTTTTCCCAGGGTGATGTGGACGAGGAGATTTTTATTACCTGTAATTTCTAGTTTGTCAGTGTAGCTATCGATTTTCTGTTTTGAGTGAATAACATATATAAAGATAGCTTGTTGTCAGAGCTTGATTGTGTGTCCTTCAAAGATAACTAATGAAACATGAAGAGAAAGAGGTCGTTTAGTACGTAGTTTATCAAGTGTATGCTATTGCTGCTTGCAATATAAAGTTTTCAATATATCAAAACAATACAATAAAAACATTCATATCCCAAAACTTTAATAGTCTGAAATGATAGTAAAAAAAAAAAAAAGTTGACCCTAAGTTCTATACCTCTCAGACAAAATAATAGACGGATCCTTTAGTGTTGTTACCTTTCTTCGGTTCTTTCACCATGCATTTTATTGGGTTACAGCCCACTGCAACGTAAAGAGCTTAGAGCTGCAGTAAGAATCCCTCTCCGTCTTCACAAAAGGGTGCACGCTTTCTCCATTGAGTAGATGAAGGCTCTCCAAACAATTAGAATGTATGCGGCCCTGATAGGTTGGATACATCAGAGGAAGAAGAAATCGAGATCTAAATTCGGTTATTGATCTTAATTTTGTCAGCTTTGGGAACTCCAGGTCGCACAAGTATAAGTTGGTTGCAACATGTAAATCCCCTGCAAAATGGAAAGTCCTTATCAAATATTTACCATTATTTAAGAATCCTACAGCTTGATGATAACTGGTTTCTTGCAATTCGATACTGAACTTCTTTTCCCAGGGTGAAGTGGAGGAGGAGGACTTGTCTCTTAATATCCACATGGCTAGATAATTATTTTCGTGTCCCAGAACAGCTATTGTTTCCCTATACGCTTCCATAGTAATACCAATTGCACGAAATTCTTCTGGAAATTTGATCACTCCAAAGGTCTCAGTGCTCAATTCAAAATAAACGACTACTCGACTGGACGTCATCATATATGCAGTACCATCTACAAACTTGGTGGCCCGGGCAGAGCCACCATGAGCTGCTTCTTCGAAATAGAGATTAGTGTTAATAATGTTCCAACTATTAGTACTCAAGCTATAAACAGAGACAATGTAAGTATGATACACATAAGAAATTACTATCACCTTATAATCGTCACCATAATATCCAAAACTCACACCAATCTTTGTATCACGACCGTACTCATCCTTGATTGAGATTTCAGGCTGCAGAAGTTTTTTGGCTTTTCTACAAATCGGATTCCATAGATGTATATTAAAGCCATTACAAGAGCAATCCGACAAACATAACAACCCATTACAAACCCCGTAAACTTGTAAATCGCAATACTTACAAGTGACATCTCTCCTGAATAATTGGGGGTTGTAGTATAGTTTAGAATGTTCATTACTATCAAACAGAGAATCACTATCGGTAAATAACATGCACTGATTGTTATCTGCATATAGTATATACTTGTTTGAAGAGAAGGCTTTTTGACAAGCGAGATGATTTTTAGCGAAGTAAGGAGTTGCAATAAAATCATGCCATGTTTTACAAACACTCCTGAATCGAAAAAGGGACTTAACTGGCAGTCTGTAAAGAATTTCGAACAAGATATCTTCTGGCAACTTTGAATATGAAGGTTGAAGTGAAGACAAGTTACTATTAGCCCTTGGATATGGCGGCGCTGAGAGAATATATTCAAATAAAAACTCGATGAACGTGAGAATTGAAGTTTTTGCACCAGAGTACAAACTGCAAAATATTGCATTGCAAGATAGAAGAACATGCAGAATATTTTTGTTTTTAGTAGTCATCATGAGAACCGAGAATAGTTATTATATCTGCAGAATAAGCTTAATCAGAGTTCACAATCATGTATTGCCCCCCATCCTTTGTATATATATAGCTTGATTTTCTACCGTCTATCTGAATGCTAACAAACATTGTATTTACATATTATTATCCTACTAACAATCCGACTCCTAAGTGGTATACATTGAAAATTCCTATACTACGTACTACGGCAAGAAAAATAATTTATGTTTTACAATTAGGAATTAAAAATTATTTTTTATTAATTTTGAAAGACTGAAAAATGCTTTTTAAACTGTTAATACAGAATATAAATCTGATCCAATAAATGGAATCAGTGTTTATTAAAGGATTAAAAGAGGCCGAATAGGACTCTAATCCATACCCTAAATCATCGAATAATTTGGAAATACGATATCGAAGGAAACTCTAATAGGTGACTTGCTCCTAAAGAATAGGAGTATGGACCGAAAAAGAACTACGTGGGCTTGATTACTTATGAAAGGATACGTAGAAGGGATCCGAAATTCTATTATATCTGGATTATACCCTCGAGCTCAGCCCCAAAAATTATTAACCCTAATTTTCACCCAAATATTATAAACCCTAATTTGTATTATGAATCTCTATTTGATGTCTTCTGGATGACGAAAATTGGCATCAACATTTGGCGCCGTATGTGGGAATCGTGTAGAAAAACTAGAATTTGTAAAAAAAAAAAAAAAGATTATGGTTCAGAATATTTTGTTAGTATGACTTGAATTAGGTAGCCGCCGGATTTGACTGCGGCGGCCGCCGGCGGCGCCGCCGGCTACTGTTCCTCCGGCGGCCACCAACCACACCTACCCTCTTAGATTTAGTCTATAAATAGACATCCATATTTCTCTTTGTAAATTATCTGAGAGATCTGAGCATCTGAAATCTGTAATCTGAAAATCCTCAAGATCAATATAAATTATTTCTCTTCTGTTTATCATCTTTCTTGCTTCCGTTATAACAAACTGGTATCAGAGCTTTGGTTGTAGTTGCTGTGTTTTTTCGAAAAGAAAATTTTCGCCGGAATTTTTTCAAGCTCGCCGGAGAAGACGACACTGTTCAGGAGGAGTACTGTTCATCGCCGGAGAAGACGACACTGTTCATCATCGGAGAAGGCGACACTGTTCATACGGTACTGTTCATACGACACTGTTCATACGGTACTATTCATACGGCACTGTTCATACGGTACTATTCATACGGTACTGTTCACGGTACTGTTTACGGGGGTACTGTTCACAGGTACTGTTCACGGGTACTGTTCACAGGTACTGTTCACGGGACTGTTCACGGGTACTGTTCACAGGCGTTATTCACGGGGACTGTTCCCGGGCACTGTTCACAGGCACTATTCACGGGCACTGTTCACATATACGGTTCTGGGAGAAAGATGTCTGGTTGTATTAGCGTTAAGGTCGACAAATTTACTGGGAGAAATAGTTTCAGTCTGTGGCAAATCAAGATGCGTGCCCTGTTAAAACAACAGGGGCTCTGGGCGCCGTTGAACACAAAAACGGCTACTTCTACAAGCGCTGAGATGGTCATTCTGGAAGAAAAGGCACATTCAACAATTCTGTTGTGTCTTCCAGATGATATTATTACTGAAATCGCGGAGGAGGATACCGCGTCTGGTCTGTGGTTGAAGCTTGAAAGTCTCTACATGACGAAGTCTTTAACAAACAAGTTGTTGCTGAAGCAACGTCTGTTTAGTCTGCGAATGCAAGAAGGTATGCCTCTTCGAGATCACTTAGATCAATTAAACACAATTTTATTAGAATTGCGTAATATTGATGTTAAAGTTGAAGATGAGGATGCTGCTTTGATTCTTTTAGTTTCTTTACCATTATCGTACGAGAACTTTGTGCAATCGTTTATTGTTGGTAAAGATACTATTTCTCTAGAGGAGGTTAGATCTGCTCTTCATTCTAGAGAGCTGCGCCATAAGGCGGCTGGTACAGGTGCAGATAGTCAGGCTGCTGGATTAATAGCCAGTGGGAGTAATGGACATGGAAAGTCGGGGAAGAAATCAGTTCCTAAGGGTCCAAAACCTAATGATGTCTGCAATTACTGTAAAGAGAAGGGACACTGGAAATCTGACTGTCCCAAGAAAAAGAAGCAACAGGATAATTTGACAGATACTGCTGCTGTAGCTGATGCTACTTCTGAAGAAGATATTGCTCTTGTTGCTGCTGATCACATACATCACTCTGATGTGTGGATTCTTGATTCTGGAGCGTCTTATCATATATGTCCGCGCCGGGAGTGGTTTACAACCTACGAGCAAGTAGACGGTGGCAAGATTTCTATGGCTAACAGTTTTGCTTGTGAGATGGTTGGAATAGGCTCAATTAAAATTCGGACACATGATGGTAAATTCTGCACATTGAATGATGTTAGGCATGTTCCACTTATGACAAAGAATCTGATATCTTTGAGTATGTTAGACAGCAAGGGTTTCAGTTTTCAAGGTGAAGGTGGAGTTTTACATGTCCGCAAGGGTTCTAATGTGGTTCTGAAAGGTGTTAAACGTGGTACCTTGTATCTTCTTCAAGGTTCTACGTTATCAGGTTCTGTTGTTGTCGCGTCCTCGGAGAAGATTAAGAGGTTGCGAACTGATACGTTATCAGGTTCTGTTGCTGTCGCGTCCTCGGAAAAGATTAAGAGGCTGCGAACTGATACGTTATCAGGTTCTGTTGTTGTCGCGTCCTCGAAAAAGATTAAGAGGCTGCGAACTGATAATGGTCTGGAATTTTGCTCATCTGAGTTTGATGAGTTCTGTAAGAATGAAGGGATTTCTAGGCATCATACAGTCAGGGATACACCGCAGCAGAATGGTGTAGCAGAGCGTATGAATCAGACACTTCTGGAGAGAGAAGGGATTTCTAGGCATCGTACAGTCAGGGATACACCGCAGCAGAATGGTGTAGCAGAGCGTATGAATCAGACACTTCTGGAGAGAGAAGGGATTTCTAGGCATCATACAGTCAGGGATACACCGCAGCAGAATGGTGTAGCAGAGCGTATGAATCAGACACTTTTGGAGAGAGCTAGGTGCATGTTCTCTAATGCTGGACTAACTAGAAGATTCTGGGCGGAAGCAGTTAGTACATCAGGTTATCTGATAAATCGTGGATCTACGATTGTTTCAGAAAGTGGTGGTGTTGAGAAACAGGTGGAGCAGGAAGTCACTCAAGATGAGAGTGAACCACAACAAGAAGTTCAACAACCACAGTCAGAATCAGAATCATCAGTTTCAGTAGCGAATCAGCACAGTTTGGCTCTTGATAGATCAAGGAGAGCTAATTATGGGGTGCCTCCCAAGAGAATTGTGGTGAGCAAAGTAGGTACTGCTGATAACCCAGCTGATATGCTCACCAATCCGGTTCCACATAGCAAGTATCAACATTGTTTGGACTTGCTAAATGTTCGGAGTTGTTGATTGCCCTTTTTTAGGGCAAAATCTGAGGCAGAAGAGTTTTTTCTGGTACATCTGGCATTATTATGGTGCATCTGGTACATCTGGCATTATTATGATGCGTCTGGTACATCTGTTATCTGTTATTTGTGAGAGGATTTAAGTGAAGGTGAAGAGTTTTGTATGGTACATCTGGCATTATTATGATGCATCTGGTACATCTGTTATCTGTTTTCTGTGAGAGGATTCAAGTCAAGGTGGAGATTTGTTAGTATGACTTGAATTAGGTAGCCGCCGGATTTGACTGCGGCGGCCGCCGGCGGCGCCGCCGGCTACTGTTCCTCCGGCGGCCACCAACCACACCTACCCTCTTAGATTTAGTCTATAAATAGACATCCATATTTCTCTTTGTAAATTATCTGAGAGATCTGAGCATCTGAAATCTGTAATCTGAAAATCCTCAAGATCAATATAAATTATTTCACTTCTGTTTATCATCTTTCTTGCTTCCGTTATAACATATTTTATGGCGTTGACAACAAGATCAACGGGCAAGTCTTCATTTAGAGAACTCTGGCCTCTCTTTGATTTGATCCGTAACAAAAACCAAGCCTTTTAAGGCTTTAACAATCTGCCATGTTGGTTAATGTTTATTAGTTTTACTAGTAATTACGTTGTACACACATGCATATATTGACAAAGTCAAGCAACTGATGATATGTATTTTTCGGAGGCTACTTGCATAAATACACCAAAACCTCCTGCTGCACAAATCTGGGCTTAAAAAAATGATATCAATGCTTCTGTATCTCACTGCATATGAATTCATCTATTGTGATATGGATATTGCATATCTTTGGTTTAATATTCTTATTTTATCTGGTTCCAGAGAAATCAATCTGGATTTCGTTATTTTAACCCGATAATTTGCAGGAATTATACCACCTAGGTCTCCTTCACCATTCAAGACTATTGATTTGAACTTGGGGCATGATAATTAAATCCATTCAATTCTCAATAATGGTATGGGAATGTAAAAGTGCGCTGCCCAGTTTTAATGAAGAGTCTGACCCTGCATCACCATCTGCAACAGCAACATTGTTGGGAAAAAACCAGCATAAACAAAGGTTGCAGATAAAAACATGTACACCAGCAGCAACATATTAGGCACACGTGTGAGCCTTGAAATTACAGACTGTCCCCAGCTTTCAAGCCAGAACCAGACCTTGGTAGCAAAAATTCAGCTCCAATTAAATGCCTCGTGACTCCCACTTGGTAGCTTAATCCAGCAAAAGTTGATGTCATTATGGGGATTATTTTAGTTTATAATCTGGACCGTCACAAAAAATATCAATAAAGCTGGAAGGAGAGTTGTTACAGACTGCTCTAGGTGATCAGGAGAACTCAAAAAAAAATGATGCATAAACTGTTGAACAAATAAACAAGTCAAGACATCTTCTGACAGGAACAACTTGTTGGAACTTGGAACAACATTTCAATTCCTTAATAGTCCTCGTGCAGCGGCTCGGTTCATCTCCTCAGGTGCAACAGAATTCTATTGATGTCCTCCGACCATTTGCCAATAAAATATCTAGCAGGAATCCTTATGGCCTGAAGTGGCAGATAATTACTCAATGTGATAGATTCTGGGGTATAAAGCACAAAGAGAAGATTAATGAAGTTTGCAATTGCAGTGGCCGAGTAATGTGAAGCATAATGCGAGCTGCGTTAGAAATCTGCAACATACTGTAACCATTGATTTAAGTCTGATGCATAATGCACCAAATTGTGAAGAACACTAGAAATTCATCATGCAAGACAAGTATAATCGAAGTATGGTGCAACAAAGATCAATGAACCGCTGATGTGTAAAAGCACGAAAAAAAAAAAGAGTGAGAAATAAACACAAAAATGATGCTATTTGTGTTCCTAATTCTCAGAACAAAGAAAGGGGGAGTGTGCAAAATAAGAAGGTATACCAACACGATGAATTTGAGAAATATTTAATACTTTGGAAGCTTAAGGCAACCAAAAATCATGGAGAAAAAACAAAAATGGCAGTGAAGCAATCATGACAAAGGGTGACACAAAACTGAAATTCTGGAAACTACAAAATGCCTGAGTTTGAAGAATAAAATGCTTTCACTGAGAAATTTCTGGGCAGTGAATTATATATCAGTAGAAATATCTCGGAGTCTAGTTTTTTATGCAACAAACGGTTCATAAAAAGGACGTCTATGTAGAAAGCACTGGAGACGTCTCTAGCAGCCCTGGTTCGCAGCACTGCTTGGAATTTGCAAATTGCTTCTACATTAATGCGACTTCATGAGATGCAAATTAACAAAAATCATTCCTTTCAAAGCCGTATGTAATGCTAACAAATTAAGCA
The DNA here is from genome assembly GCA_036435485.1 of Saposhnikovia divaricata. NCBI lineage: Eukaryota > Viridiplantae > Streptophyta > Magnoliopsida > Apiales > Apiaceae > Saposhnikovia > Saposhnikovia divaricata. The sequence continues at coordinate 69,766,238 of CM071598.1, forward strand.
ACCAATTCCTTCAAAGCAATATCAGATGCACACATGATGAGAACCAGAGGCGTGTCCTTTCTACCAAGTTTCTAGTTCAAAAGTCTTTGAGAGATCAAGGCTCTAAAATCTCATCTGTTCAATCATGGAGCACCTCTTCAACTCCTTCACATATGACTGGAAAATTTCATGGGCCGGCTTTCGTACCAATTAGCAAGAATGGGTCGGCCATAACTATCTCTTTATTTTCCACAAATTTGGAAAGATGAAAAAGCAAAAAAGAAAAGAAGTGAGCCGCTCTGAGCTAGAGTACACAATGGCCTTTGAATTGCAGTCAGTACAATAATTAAGTTTGAAGAATGGAGATCTAGAGGAAATTAGTATGGATGGAAATTCTTCACTTATGATTATGAGAGCATTTCCGTCTACAAGTGATCAATCTATATCATATAACTAGGATTTTTGCCCGCGTTGTTGGGCCTTGCAAATTAATTTTCTTACAAATTTTGGGAGATCAAACTGTTAAACAAAATACATCAAAATTTAATAGAGAAAAACGGGCCTGAGGTTGTCCTTAGGAGAAACTCTTGAGGTTATAACACAAAGAACCTGTAAAGTAAGTGACCCCGCAAGGACATTTTTGTAAATATTAATTTTTCTCAGTAATTTACCTAAATACCCTTAAATTTGTATTGAAAAGCTTTCAACCTCAGGTAGAACCCTGAGGTTATCCTCAGGCACATGAATCCCAATTTAATATTCATTGCCTATATTTGTATTGATACTGGGCCTTGCCTATATTTAAATTTAATATCAAACATGCTATTTATTGTTTCATTACACATTTATGATTAGTACTAAACTTTTCTTTGAACGATGTGTAAAGAACTTATCTTATAGATAAATTATACTATTTGGTTAAACTTAAGTAATAGCCACAAGCATAAGACATGCTAATTGAATCACATAAGTAAATCATTGTTTATTCATATTCATGAAGTAGTACATAAAAACATCCACAAAGATTAAAAAATGTATCTTTCTTGATACAGACATCCACCGTCGAGACATCCACCGTCGTAAAACGAAGAACATAATTCTATCCTGCAAAGAAGCTTCATGTACTACTAAACAAAAGTCTAATAGCAGAAAATTTATGAGCGACCACAACGAACCTTTGCCGACGCAACAAATAGCACAATTCAATATTATGTCACAAATCAATAAAGCAAGAAATGCCTAAGTGCACTTAATCAAGCACAGAGATGTTCTTTTTGGCGTACTGAAATATTAATAAAGTTATCAACAAAAGTTGCATGCATAGTCTTCCTCATTAGGTACCAAAGTTTTTAACATCAACAAAATCATTAAAATCTCTTAATCCGCAAAATAAAACGATAAAGAGAAGTCTAACTTCAGTTATTGTTACCGAAGTTGTTTTTCAACTCAAATGCCAGATCCTTCAATTCATCCATGTCTTCCACCAGCATATCACGATTTGCTCTGATTTGCTCCGAATTGTTCAGAAAAACTTTGGAAAGGGTCCATCATATCTTCTATTTTTCCAGCCAGCCCACGAATTTTCATTCAAAATTTTAATCTTTTTTTTAGTATTATTTATTAATTAACCTAATGGAAATAGTAGATCTAATTTTCCTGTAATAATTAACGATAAAATATTAATCTTGTGTAATATATATTTCCATTACCAACATAGTAGTGATAGTATAAATTTATTCTTGATAAAGTAAGAAAATTCATAAATTAATAAAAGATACCTATCGCAAGTGTTTGATTTTGAAAAATATTAAGTATAATTTTTAAAAAATACTCACTTTGTTCTATTTTTACTCAGCATTAATTCGCAATCATGTATTTAGCATATGAAATGAAAGTGAACAATGCTTTTGGGGAAAAGAAATATGAAATGGTATACGGAAGAAAGAAGAAAGGGATGAATAATGGTTCTCTGAACAGTTGATGAATTTGATATTCCTTCTCTTGGATGCCATTATAATTATTTATTTAACATTACTGGCTATCTTATAAATTTATTATTTTTTTACAGTAAAGTGGTTATAATCTTAAAAGTAATTATTGTTTTTAAAAATGGCGGTGACAGAGGATCAAAACGATGGCTTAGGTGTCCAAAGGATATATCCTCAACCACTTCGGTTATACTATGGTTTGTAATTGCAAATTAAAGGACATTAATTTTTGAGCAACTTTTTCGTCGATCAACATTAAAAAAAATGGCAATAATGGGAAGTTTTGATAATGTATCATATATACTGTAGTATTGATAATTCAAGGTCAATTTTGAAATTTATTTTCAATATAATTTTCTTACATGTTCCGATAGGGCTGTCAAACGGATATTTCGAATGCTGATACGCCAGTATCTGAATCTGGAAGGTCGAATACGTATCCAAATTCATATTCAAATCCTCAAATATTTATAAAAAAAAATATCTGAATTGCAATCCGACAAATTTTTCTGATTCGTTGTGCTTTATAGAAACGTCAACGACCACAGACACGGTAATCTAAGTGTATATTGTCAGTGTGATCTGTTTATCATAATTAATATATTTGTACGTCTTTTTGTTGTTGTAATTTTGCACCATGAATTTTAAGCAATTATCAATGACTCTTAGTGTAATTTGTTGTTCATATTCTGAAGCTAATACAACTAAGCAATTGTGAATGCCTCCTAGTGTGATTTGTTGTTCATATTCTGAAGCTAATACAGCTGGAACAAAAATTTGCATCCTGTTACCCTGCAAATTTATAATAAAATTGTTAAAACATTATAAAAAGAATGAAATATTGAATTACAAAAAAAATTCAAACTATTGTTATCAAGTACTAAAAGATTCAAATGCTTTAGATTCTCTATTTTCTGGTCTCTTTCTCTCCAGAAATGAATCTATATATAATTATAACGCCAAGAGATTGAAAAATTATCAGAAGCGTTCAAGATAGTTTTCTTGTATTTTCGTATTTCTAAATTTTTTAATAAAATTGTATCTTGCATTAAATAACTCTTAATAACATATTAATTAGACATTAATTTTACATAATAAATATATATTAATTTTATTTATTTATTTAATAGATTAGAAAACTTTATTTCAACATTATAATTAATATTTCAATATTAAATATTAATTACATATATAATTAAGTTTATATTTAGGTAAAATAACGATTTAAAATTGTTTACATTGCATATTTTTTTTATTCCCTATCATACCACTACAATTTCTTTTTGGACAATTATAGTAAACGATCCTTAACTTCTAAAGAAGTCTTTATTATTAGTGATTATGAAAATCGTAATAAACTATGATTCATATATAAATTTTTGCTCAACACCTGTAATAAAGGTAATACAAATAATTTTTTATCTTTACACATGAATAATTACACATGGGTTACGAACAAATCGATTAAATTGAAATTATCAATATATTAAATCTATAAAAAAGTTATGTTCTCGTTGTTCATTATATTCTCTCGAAATAAATTAATACTATAATTAAATAAATTCTTACACTACTATTGAACATGAATGTTTTGAGAGGGGCGTCAATTTTAAAAACTTTAATGTTTATAACTTTTGATTGTAAAGACTACGTTTGTATTATAATTGCTATTTTTTATGTTTATGATATTTTTTAATATCATCAAAATTTTAGATATATAATGAGAGTATTTGCAAACTTATAATTATATAAATTGTTTTGAATCAATTTTTTTAGAAAAATGTTAAAAGACCAAAACAATTTTTAAAAATATTAAAATTAATTAATCTATTTTCAATATTTTAAAATGAAAATTTATGAACCGCGCGAAGCGTGGATAAATTTTCTAGTTACTCTAACCTTATCTTTGTATGCGTATGTGCCAACCTCTAAATCTTTTAAAGATAGATTAACTGGTTAAAGTCTTTGACAAGAAATTATGTTTTGTTTGGCTACAATAAATTTGTTTGCAAAAACTATATAATCTTGGAGGTCTTTTTTATTGTTTAGCCGTACAACAGTCAAGGTTGTTGGATGGCATAAGTAATACTCTCATCACAGCTAAGTTCTGATTCTGTAATGAAATAAATTTAATTAGTGGATGTTGACACATTTGGTGAACTTTTATTTTTGTGTAACGACATGTTTTAAAGATAAAGTTGTACACCTTTGGATGAATTAGTTGTACACGTGTGTTTAGGTATCTTGTATTTTTGTGTTTTTAGTACTCATACCTAAATTGAATCTTACTTGAATTAATTTCATTTAGTCAAAGCTAAAATTGAAACTGAAACATTTTGTTTCGTGTCACTTTGGAAGTAGAGGAAAAGTACACATAATTTTTTTGTACTTTTTGTTTACACAAAATGACCCAAAATAAAAAAAAAATTATATCCCTACACGAAATATTTACGAAATATATGATCTTTTTTTTATCCTCCATGCAAATCCCAAAACCTTGCAAATACAAAAAAAAAAGTATGTTAAATAAGTGAATCATATATTCAAAGTATTTTGAAGGTTCTAAAATTTGTAACAAATTTTACCTTTTTCTAAGAGTTGAAACAATTTGAAGCTCTGGATTTAAACTGAACTTTGTTGCTTCGGTATTCGATAAAATTTTCTCTTGAGTATCATCTGAAACAGTTACTTTGCAATTTTGTACAGCAATTATTGCAGGATACTCATTTACTTGAATTAGTGATAAATCGAGGAATTGAGCGATTTATCCATAGAAGTTTATCTTGACTTTGTTCCTGAATATTTAAAGTTTCGAAAATTAAATCTGACGTTGAAAAAAAATCAATATAATCTAAATGGTTGACAAAAAAGAAAAAGATAAATACTTACAAATTATCCGAAACCAAAAAGCTTATCGATGATACACTATCCTCGCCGGTGTACCTTTTAATTTGCATATTATCCACAGAACAAACAATACCTAAAACATCTACAAAAATTCAGAAGATGCATGAGTGAAATATGAAACATTCATTTATCTTGAATATTTTGAAAAGTAAGAAATAATTATATAGTTCATTACCAATAAAATGATTGATATTCTGATGAAGCTGATGAATGATTGTGATCTCGGTGAATTTGTACACATCAAGTGGTATGATTGTGTAACCTATGTTCAACTCTCTTGCTTTTGTCAAATGGGAAAGTATAATATGCTGGTCATCTTTGAAACATCTATCAATCTCTGTAGGTTCTTAAAATTTAACTACAAAATTCTTGATCTCATATGTATGACCTTCATGAAAGATGTTGTCAAAATGATTAACACCGCTTCTCCTATCCATGCATGTACACGATCATGCTGGAAATTGAAAGATTGAGAAATATTGATATACTTGTACAAAAATTGAATAATTTAAATGTGCAATAAACATAAATGATAGTCATACTTACATGTTCATCTACTAGGATCAAATTTAGCCCATTGCAACATTCTGATCCTCTTATTCTTTGAAACCATTTTCTAGTAACTTTGACTCTAATTTTCCAATCATATTTGCAAATAGGTTTTAAATCTCTTATAACATGGTAGTCCATGAGAGGAGTAATAAGTTTGAAAATTGATAGAAAGTGATATGATTGATTAATATGATTGGATGATGTTTAAAGTTAGTGTTCTATATCTCTTTCATTTTTTTGAACCTGTGATACATTAGCTGTGTTAACTCTTTTGATGAATCAGTAGGTATTACTTTTTTGTTATAAGATTCTAGTCTATTGATAAATTGATGTGTAAGAAAATGTTGACCTTTAATAATCTCTTTGTGTCTTAGTAATTTCTCGCTTTGGGTAGAATGCGTTTCCAAAGGAATATTTTTATCTTTTTCAAATGACCTTTATTGAAGATTTATCAGTATTGGAATACGAATCATAAAATTCCAATCCGTATCTAAATTCGTATACAGACCAGAAATGTTTTTAAACAAAACATCCAAATTCCGAATCTAAAAAATATTATCTGGATCCAAATAATAACCAAATTTGTTTTCAGCTATTATTTTTTATTTTAAATTCAGTTTATAAATCCCAAGAATTATAAAAAGAATAGAAAAATAAATTTTACCTTTGTCTTATATTGTTTTCCCTGTTTTGACTTTATACACTATTCATTATAAGCGATTCACAACTAATTTACATATAATTCATAAGATAAAATATAGTTATGACTTATTTTATTTGATTCGTATTTGTGAATAATTTGATATAGTGACATTTTTATATTTAATACTATTACGAAATTGAATATATTAACAATCAAAAATTTGCGCTGGCAAACGTGTCCAACCCAAATAGGAAAACTAATAAGAGATAAAGGGAGTATTATTTTTTCAGCAATAGAGTAGAAAGTCTATAAATGAATATTCGATAAATGAATAACCTCATCAAATGAATAATTTTTCTGATCTCGATATAATAGGGATAGATATTTTTTAACTCGATAAATGAATAATGTCAATTAATGAATAAAAATTTCCGGTCCTGAGCATATTCATTTATCGACGTTTAACTTTAATAACTTATAATATATTTTTAGAAAAAATATATTATTTTACAGAAGTCTAAATTTATTTGTGTCAATAATATTCATTTTCTACTTAGTTTAGAAAAAAATTGTAATGCAAAAAGAATTTATTTTGGCATACCATTACGTGAAATGAGCACTTCAAATTGACATGCTCCAATCCAGCTGTCAACGTTTTTATTAGATACTGTAAAAGTAAGTTCTTCTATGAATGTATTGGAAACCACGAAAGAAAGCAAACTGGACAACTTCATTAAGTATGTGCACCTGTTTATCTATTCTTTTTAGGTAAAGGAAATGACGGTGATGTGGCGGAAATGATACAAATAAAATCGCAAGCGCACGATCATCGTTTTAGTATTTTAAGATTCGGTCCACAGGGAATAACATTTTCGCAAACCTTTATTATGAATTTAGGCGAATTAGAACAATTTGGGATATTTGGATTTTGGTTTTACAAATTAAAATAAAAACAAAATGGAATTTTAAACTAAATTAATCTAACTTATTCTAAAATTCTAAATTATTCTAAATAAAATTATTCTACAAATTATTCTAAATTTCCTAATTCGAAAATAAAATTTTGACTTTATTCTAAACACAATTTTTTATTATTATTTTTTTCTTATTATTTTTAATTCCTAAAGAAAATTTAAACTTTTTAAACCTAATTAACAACATAATTAAAATAAAACTCCTTTTAACTCAGAAACTGGACCACAAAACTCAAGACTCGATAGCAAAGACACAGCCTAAAAAAAAAACTCGACATTAACTTAATCAAAAACACAGTTCCTATACAATCACTTTGAATCACAATTCGACTCAAAAACAAACTAAACAACTTAGTTGCTAATGGACTCAGCGACACCTGAGAAACAACGAAGCCAAAAACAAGACACGAACATCAAGACTCGCAAGAGACTCAGAACTCGGCAGCTCGACATTGCACTTGACATTGCATAGGCTCGTTCAGACTCGCATTCAAATAGAACCAAAACAAACCAGTCCCAAGACACGCAAAAACTCACAACAGGAACAACGATGGTGACTCGACATTGAATAAAACGGCTAGAAGGATGCATTACTCGAACTCAGAAAAACAAACTAACCCAAATTCAAAACAATGACTCGAACAAAACAATGATTCGATAATTCCACTCAATATCCAGTCAACTTAGCACAACACCATGGCAACTTGATAACACTAAGACTCCTGGAAACAAAAACCAACAGCACCTACACAGCAATATTTACCAACAGCTCCAACAGATATTACACAGGAAACTCGGCATATAACTCGAAACAACAATAATCGGCAACAATTATATAACCAAACATTCGGAAGAATCGAACTTAGAACTCGGAACGCGCAGAAAAACTCAGCAATTTGATTCTACAAACTCAGCACCAAATCAAAATCGTGACTCAGAAAACTACCTAGAAAAGAACAGACCACTGTACACAAAACTCAACATATAAAACAAACTACACAATAATTTTGCAATAAACAAACTCGGCAATAAGCTTAATATAAGACTCGACTAAAACTTAGAATTCGACAGCGATACTTAGCATGACAACTTTTACAATTTCTCGAAACACTTCATCCTCGTTACTTGAATTTGCGCGACTAGAGAGAAGGAAAGGGGATGGGGCGTGGTTGTAGTTCGAAGAGTGAAATCAAGAACTGAGGGATTGGGTTTGCCGCGACAGGAAAGGGAACAAAGAAAAAGAGTGGAGGGAAAGATGGGTTTTTTGAAACGAAAATTAGATTACAAGAAGAAAGGAACGGGGAAACAAGAACATGGAGGCTGGGCTTCGAATTGAAAAGGAGAAAAAAGGGTGGAAGGAATAGAAATGGGAGGAGGGAGAGATTGGGTTTGTTGAACGAAAAGAAAAGTGGTGTGATTTACTGGGCTCGTACGAAGGAGGAGAATAACAGATGTAGAGGAAAAGAACTGGGATATTAGAAACAGACCATTACTCCAAATAAAACCGAAACAGACAATAAAATGAAATTACAAATGCTGGGAAAACAGGGAAAACTAAAGCTTCGATTTCAACAGAAAAATGCAGAAAATAAAATACGAAAAAAAATGTTTACAACAACTGCAAAATAAAAATTACAACAATAATTTAGGAATTGAACTAAAAGCTATCCTAATTCTAATCTACTCCTAATGAGTCTATTTACAAAGAAATGAGGCCATATTTATAGGCTCAAAAGGTAGGCTTTTACATCACTAAAAATCAAAAAAATACAAAACATGTTTTTGTGGTGAAAACACATTTCACATTTAAATTTTGTAGCCCACCATATTTGAACTTTATTTTTATTTTTATTTTTATTTTTCTTCCTTTTTTTTCCTTTTTCCTTTTTCTTTTTTTTCTTTTTTTTTCTTTTTCTTCTTTTATCGCATCCTTTTTGCTCCATTTTCTTCTCATTTCTTTATTTCTTCATTTATTCAAAAATACCTGCAATGAAACAATTTAATTAATTAAAGATGCAAATACAAGCAATAAATAGGTACTAAAATATGCAAAATTATGCATTAATCATACGGTATGAGTAAAGTACTGCGACAGCTGAAAAAACTTATTTAAACTCAAAGATGTGATCATTGCTAGGGGTGTCAAACGGAAAGTACATAGCCGGATATGGCCATATCCGAATCCGTATCCGGGAACATAAAATCATATCCGAATTCGTATCCAGATCCGGGAATTTGAGGGGAAAAATATCTGAATCCGGGAATTTGGTGATAATATCCGGATCCGTTTTTGAAAAACCACCAAAAATACAGTCTAACCTAATTAAGAATTAAAAATTAAACTATTCAGCAGCAAATGTAGACTTGAAAGTTGAAATACTCCCTCCGTCCCAAATTGTTTGATACTCTTTGACTTTCACGGAGATTAAGAAAATGTAGTAGAAAAAGAGTAAAGTTAGTTGAAAAGTGGATAAAGTGGTGGGACCTATTAATATTTAATAATAAATTTGAGATAGTGGAGGAAGGTAGTGGGTGTAATAGTGTAAAAAAGAGTATAAAATGAAGAAGTAGTGGGTGTAATAGTGAAAAGTAGTGTTCAAAAATAGTAAGTATAATAGGTTCATTAGTTTTGGGACGTTCCAAAAAGGAAAGTGTATCAATCTTTTTGGGACGGAGGGAGTAGTAGTTTAGCAAGAGATATTAACACAAACATGAACATCCGGACCATTGGCCAATATTTTTGAATAAAACAAATACGATCACAACTATTTGTAACTGATTGACAAAGAAAAAACAACATTTGCTGCACTCTACAATGATATCATTTCTTTGCCAGTTTGCCCACAAATCAGCACTCCTTTTCAGTTTGTCCAGCAATATCAGTATCTGAAAAATGCATACCAATAGAAATAAGAGCCTGAATGCTTGGTCTGATACATTATTAAAGGGTCGTAATGTTGGCTTTTGTAAACAACTTCCCGGATTACTAGACTACTTACCAAATGCCCCATTAAACTGAAATGTAACACAATAAACATTCCATAACATCAATTCTTAGTAAGCAACATCCAACAAGATAGCAAGATATGTTTGTACATTACAGAATCTATTACTACTCTATGCAGCTTGCAATCAGTCTAGAATCATTAATCATTATGATATTGTAGTTGCTAAGATGCATATGAGGCTCTATAAAAGGAGTTAAGTTACCTAAAACTAAAAGTCACGGGTTTTTCTTACTCACCAACATTCCACCTTCAGCAAGAATAAATGTTAAGAAAACTGAATTAATATACTAATAGAATTGGCTGAAAGACAACATTCCATTTACTGCACACATTTATTGGTTTGTTAACTAGTTTCATTTGGATTTAGAAAAATAACTGCCCCTTGCAACAAAGCAAACAGATAATCATTGATCCGGCCAGACGTTTACCTCCACCTTGTTCAGAGGATGCAATCTATAACAGCTTCGAAGCTTTTTTTAATAAAACTTACAAGAACGATAAAGACACTGCCCTGCATAAACTGCAATTAATAAGTTCAATATAAATCCAAATTTCAGAATATTATTGCGTAATCAAACTAATTGCAGAAAATGAGCAGAATTCACCTTTAATTTTTAGGTTTGATCAGAAGTCTATATCCCAGTCACTGTAGCTTGAATCACACACAGTAGATGAACCATCCTCGACAACTTTTTCAGATTTACCTACAACGAATTTAAAGAATAAAGAATAATGTTAAATTCATGGACCAGAAGTACAATATTCATTAATTAAAACTGCAATTTTAACACATAAGTTATTAAGAACATACCATCCATGACGTCCGGGAGCCAATCTTTGACACACATTAAGGTTTCAACTGACTCACTAAGTAAAGAGGAACGAGTGTCTGTGATAATTCTCCGACCCTTGCTAAAAGAATTCTCGGATGCAACAGAAGAAGTTGGTATAGCTAGTATATCTAGGACCATTAAGTTTCCACCAATGAAGAATGTCAAATTCAGTTTCAACATCCATTGGAAACTAACCTTCTTTTAAGTATTCATCCAACTCACTTTTTTTGGCGTGTTCTGCTAAATTACTACTTGCAACAAAATCTTGGAAACCACCCAACCATCCTCCACCAATTGAACTTCCAACTATTCCCCCACTGCCCAAATGTGAATTTTCTACAAACTCACTATTTTTTTCAAATTATACACAATATTCATTAAAAATCTGCAATAAAAACTCACGTATCTCATCTACATGAAAATCAGAATGGATACCATATATACCCTTGTATGCATATGTGATTATGGTCATCTTATATCTAGGATCAAGAATGACAGCAACCGTTAACAACTTATTGCATTCATCCCAATACTTGTCAAATTTAAGTTGCATTTTTGAAGCCATCAGACTAATCCAATCATCACCGCATTCAACCCACATCTTAATGCATCTGCGAATTTCAATTACATCAATAAAATACAAATTTGCAGTTGGGTATTTGACACTGGAATGTTTTTTTGTTATATTTGAAAAGATCTTCAAACACCCACACACTTTCCTCCCATTTTCCCACTCAATTTCTGAAGGCAGATATTTATAATCAGAGTCTAATTCTTTTAGATGTTCAATAGCAGGACAGAGTTCAACAGATGCAACTAGCATTTCATAAGTTGAGTTCCAACGGGTATCTACATCTAAGGGGATGCGTCGCTTAGTGTTGAGTTTGGTTTGAGACCAGGCAAGAGTGAACTTCTCATCTTGTTGCACAGATAATGCAATATATCTTGCAGTTTTTGAATTTTTTTCAATTAACTGATCTAGCAATTCTAACCCGCTCTTCACAAACAAATTAAGAATGTATGGCACACAACGCATATGAAACATGTCACCATTTTGAACAAGTGCTTTTTTCCCATTTAACCATGTTTTAATACCCGAAAGCATCCCCGAATTATTAGAAGCATTATCAACAACAATCGAAGATAGTTTTTTTATCAATATTCCACTCTAAAATTCTCTCTTTCAACCACTCACTTAGATTAACTCCATGATGTGGGTATGGAACTACAGAAAAAGAAATAATCTGTTTATGCAAAACCCAAGCATCATCAATATAATGACAAGTGACACAAAAGTATAATCGTTATTGGTGCTTCGGCTTCCACCCATCAGTGGTAAGACTAACTCTAGAATTCAGATTTTCAATTTCCTTATAAATTCGATCTTTCTCAGCCGTATAGACATCTACCAAGTCAGTTTTTACTGTATTTCTAGACCGATGCATGTAAGAAGGAATTATGTAAGTGACCCAAAGACGAAAGTAATCATATTCGGCCATCAAAAATTGTAAATCATGTTTAGCAAGCATTTTTGCAAACAAAGATCTCTCCGTAGCTAGATCAAACTTGTGAACTCCTAATTTGGGTTGAGAATCCCCACTACTAACTTGTTTTCCTAAAACTCTTTGAGACACAGGAATTTTTATTAATCTCATTCGACACTTTTCTGCGTGATTTTTTAAATGAGTTGTTCCTTTACTGCTTCCCCCATCGAAATGTTGATTACAATACTTACAAAAATCATTAATTTTCTGCGTACCTTCTTTAGTTTGACTTTTAATACGATTAAAGTGTTCCCAAACAGCTGATGTTAGTCCCTTCTGCTTTTTGGCCGGTTGTTCCTTGACTTCCTTTTGTTCAACAGCCAAATCATCTTCTTGCAACACAATACAATCTTGATCACTCTGAGAGATATTTGCAGCACATTTCGTCGATACCATGCCAACTGAGTTTGATGATGCGGAACCTGATGCATTTCCTTCGGTTTTAAAGAACAAACATCAAGCTTCTAATATTAAGAAACAAGAACCAAGAACAAGAACCCAATCAAACTATTGTTAAATTAAACCGTAATCAAACCGCTGTTAAATTAAACATCATACCTTGTTCCATTATTGAACGATTTAGCAACCCAATCAAATCGCTGTTAAATTAACAAACAAGAACCCGATCAAACTATTGTTAAATTAAGAAACTGTTGTTAAATTAAGAAACAAGAACCTTATAATTAAGAAAAAAAACCCAATCAAACTACTGTTAAATTACATACCTTATACGAACAGTTTGGATTAGGGTTTGCCGATTAGGAATAGGGTTTATAATCAGGGATCGAAGAACTGAAGAAAGAAAGGGATCGAAGAATTGAAGAAAGAAGAAGCAGCGCCGCTGAGAATTGAGATTGTGGTTTGTGACTTTGTGTATTAGGTATGTAGGTCAATGACTATTGACTCGATGTTGTGTATTATCAATTCATGTATATGATAAGTTTTTACTTTTTAGAGTGAATGATAAAATATAAGTTTTTAATAAATAATTAAATTGAAATAAAAAAAATATTATTATATATATATATATATATATATATATTAGTTTCGGATACGAATATGCCCATATCCATATTCGTATCAGCATGTGTCGAATTCAAATACGGATAATATCCGCTTTATTTCGGATTTTTTTTACAGCCCTAAACACTGCACTTGGTGTTCATAGTTCACTGTAACGTATAGTAATCTATGAATATATTACAATAGAAAATCTTTTAGTACAAACAAACGCTGAATTTTTTCGGAAAAATAGATGACTACTCTATATTCACGGTTTAAGTAAAAGACGATTAAATTTTTTTACACAATTACTTGTCGAATCAAAATTAAAGACTGAGAGACAACGGTATCATAATAATTTAGTTTAATAATTTTATGAAAAAATATAATTATTTCATAATGGTTAAAGATAAAATATAAGATTAAATGATATTATATAATATTTAATGAATATAATATGTAAAATTTATCGAGTTCTTAATTTTGCAATAATTGTAATCAATATATTTTTGTTCATTGTTCTGTGCATCTCAAATATTATGATTTATATTACGTTATTTCATGATAAAATTTAATTATCGCTGTGAATATACAGAATAAATATGAAATTCTGTTTGCATTACGTTCAAAATGAAGTCTTGCATGCATGGCGTAAGGGTTTTTGGTAGCGTAGACACATTTTGTTTTGTTTTGTCAGTATAACATTGCTAAAATTTTCTAGTTAATAGTGATTTATGTCCATATCATTTGCTTTTGATATCTAAATGAACGTAAAATATTCTTATGTGATTTCTAAATTTTCTCTAACATCTCCTGAAAATATTCATGTGATAAATATAAGGAAATATAAGCTATTAAAAGACTTCACAAATTAACAAAATAGCATTAAGATAAATTAATATAGTAAACATGTCATTGGTGTTCGAAGAACATTTCTTAGTAACATATTATTTTTTCTTCTAGCGAAATTTTGGTCTGATAAAGATGAGAATGACATTATATTCAAATCGTATGTTCAGACATTTGAGTACAAATTAAATAATAAATTTTATTCATTTCCGTAATATATTATGCATGCACGAAGTAATTTATTTTGAAGAAGTTGGTCAGTTTTAGTACTGATATTGGTTTACATATGATGAACAGAAATTTTAATCTGTATTTATTTACATATGTGTTAATATTAAAATATTTTCATTATACTCAATCAAAGCAAGTTCAAAGTGGTACATAATGAATCAAATTATGTTCCTTACCAATTTCTTCTACAACAATTAGAAATGAAAATCTGGCTATTGTTCAACCTTTTTGAATACGCTGATGCCTTGCTTTGAAAGATTAATTCAACTGACGAAACCTACAATATATGTGAATTCCAGGAATTTGTATTTTGCCCAAAATTCATTCCTTCAAGTGAAAACTGTATTGAATAATGTACCTCATTTCATTTCTAAGGTTGTCTACAGCATCATGCATGGGATTCATGTAGGACATCGTTCCTGGAACACTGATTATTCCAATATAATCTAAACATTTCAGGTGACATGTTAAAATCTTCTTTTTATAAAATTTGCTGATCTTCCGTTTGTTTTTGTATTGTTGTTTGAAAAGCATGAGCCAACTCATTGTATAACACAACTGTTTTCTCAAAGATTTGTATTCATGAACAAAAATTAGAATTATATAAAAGAAAAATTATCTATTAAAACTTTTTATTCATTTTACTTACTATGTATTACTTATCACAAACTTGCATAATAATATCCGTTCATCGTTTGAAAAAGTGAATCGTCGTATTGGTTGAAGCTTTCGAACTATGCCAATTACATCTACACATTCATGGAAAGTTTTGAATCACAATTCATAATGGCAAAAGAAAATTATGTTTTAAAATCTTATACCAATAAGATATCGTTCCTGATTTGCACAAACGAAAACA
Organism: Saposhnikovia divaricata; assembly: GCA_036435485.1. Taxonomy (NCBI): domain Eukaryota; kingdom Viridiplantae; phylum Streptophyta; class Magnoliopsida; order Apiales; family Apiaceae; genus Saposhnikovia; species Saposhnikovia divaricata. The sequence continues at coordinate 69,781,607 of CM071598.1, forward strand.
TCTCCTAGATGTGTGAAGACAAAAATATGTTGCGGAATGAAGTTGGAAACAACTTGCATTGGCAATACTGGTGTCATTGCTGTGAACTCTATGAATTTGAAAGCTTCAAAACAAAGGTTTTTTGCTTCTTCTGCACATTTCTTTACTTTGAAGTATTTGATCTGAATTGTTTGTCCTTCTCTGAATTGATTCTCAAGACTTTGTATCAAATTTGCCTTTATCCATGCGTGAATTTTGTCACCCTAGTGGTAAAATTCAGATAACTCAATATCAATGAGTTAGCACTGAAATTTGTAGTATGTAAAGAAAAATTATATAGTGGACTTTGCTCACCAAGTTGTCTACCAAAATAAAGTTTGTTCCTGCTACATTTCCATTACCATTATCTACTAATCTCCAAATTCTTGATACTCTAACTCTGATCTTCCATCTCTGATTTGGTGATGGTTCAAGTGAATTTAAACTATTGTAATTTTGTTCAGCAATTCTTCCTCTATACTTTGTTTGAATAATAATGATTTCTTTGGGGTCATACATAGACTATTTATTGACAACAGACTTATTGCAAAGTGTTTGGTAAGGTTATTAAAACTTTGAAATGGTTAGGGCTGAGCATAACCGAACCGAAACCGAATAACCGAACCGAACCGTACAATTTCGGTTAGGTTCGGTTTGTTTTTTTTAAAAATTCCGGTTAATTCGGTTTTCGGTTATAAACCGAACAAAACACCGGTTCGGTTCGGTTTTTGAAAACAAAATTCGGTTAAAACCGAAATAACCGAAATATATATAATAGTATATGATTTTATATTATATAATATATATATATATATATATATTATATAATCTATTTTTTTTAATCTGAAATTCAGGCTTTACAGGCTGAGGCTACAGTTACACTACAGCTTTACTAATATATACATACAGATTATGAGATTAACTGATTAAGTCAAAATCTTATTTCCAAAAACCAAAATCCAAATCAAAGATCGACTCATCGACTTAGATCGAGTCTTCGAGACCCAAATTGGCAAATTCTGAAGCGACTTAGATCGAAAACTCAACGCCATCAAGATTCAAGATTCAATTCTAGGTATCCCGATTCTAAATTTAATAACAGCTTACTTGAATACTTGATGTTTTTAATTGAATACTTGTTTTAATTTAATAACAGCTTACTTGTTTTTAATTGAATACTTGTTAAGAATTTGATGTTTTGTTTAGTTTGTAGTTCGTAGTTTGCGATTTTGTTGCGGTTGAGTTTTTGGGAGTTGATTTTGTCCTGTTGGTTTCCGTTGTTTTTTTCTTTTTCCCCATTGTTTCGAGTTTTCGTTGTCTGTTCGTTGTTGGTATTATTGGTTTTTGGTGTCCTGAGTTCTGGTTTCCCTGGTTTGTTTATGTTTTTCTGAGTTCTTGTATTTTCTGAGTTCTTGTATTATTCAGTATGATGTTTACAGTGAGGTCCCAGAGTTTTACAACCTGTATTGTCTGACCTCTGGATTTCTGAATTCCGACTGAGTTTTGCAAACCTGTGAAGTAAAATAAACTCACAAAGTAGTTTACTAGTTTATAACATTGAGAGTTTAACAAAGAACTACTTCTGACACTAGTCAAACCTATTTGAAGGCCAGTAGGCAGTAGATAAATAGCATGTCTTATGCTCTCTTTTTTTTGCAGTTTAAATAATGTCTCAATCACAACCAGTCCCAGAGGCAGAAATGAAGGATTCCAATGATGCTAATACTCAAGCAAGCTCCGCGAAGAGGAAAAGAAAGCCTATGGAAAAGAGGTCGGAAGTTTGGGATCATTTCACCAAGTTCACGGATGCGGATGGCGCTTTGAAAGCTAAGTGCAATTATTGTGAAAGAGAATATTATAGTGATAGTAGTAAAAATGGCACCTCTAATCTTCGTACTCACCTTAAAGCATGCAATAAACTTCCACTTAGTGGTGAATCAAAACAAACACAATTGACTTTGCAATCCGTAGGAGGGAATGAGCTTCTTAAAAAATGGCGTTTTGATCAAAAATGTTCAAGACATAAATTAGCTTCCATGATCATTATTGATGAACTTCCATTTAGATTTGTTGAGGGTGAGGGGTTTAAGGATTTCATGCAAACTACTCAACCACTTTTTAAGATTCCATCTCGTTTTACCGTCGCACGAGATTGTCACCAAATTTTTTTAGATGAAAAGAAAGCATTGTCTACATATTTTAAGATGTCGGGTCAAAGAGTTAATATCACCACGGACACTTGGACTTCAATACAAAAGATTAATTATATGTGCATCACGGCTCACTACATTGATAAAAATTGGAACTTGCACAAGAAAATAATTAATTTTTGTCCTATAGAGGGTCATAAGGGTGAGCTCTTAGCTAGGGACATTGATTTATGTTTGAAAGAATGGGGAATTGCAAAAGTATTTGCAATTACGGTTGATAATGCAAGCTCAAATTATACTTGCATTCAATTATTAAAAGATAGGTTTTCTTCAAGGGGGTGTGATTTCTTGAATGGAAAATATATGCACATGAGATGTATTGCACACATAACTAATTTGATTGTGAAGGATGGACTTGATGAAGTAGATGCATCGGTTGTAAGAGTGAGAAAGGCGGTTAGGTTTGTAAGGCAATCTCCGGCTAGACTAGCCAAATTCAAGGAGTGCATTGAATTAGTAAATATCGAGTGCAAAGCTATGTTGTGCTTGGATGTAAGTACAAGATGGAATTCCACTTATTTGATGCTAAATGTTGCTCAAAAGCTTCAAAAAGCATTTGATTTATTTGAAACCATGGATTCATACTTTGTACGCGAGCTTAATGAGGCCGATGGGGTGCCTACGCCTTGGGATTGGGGTAATGTTAGGAGGATGGTGGATATCTTGGTTCATTTTTATGAACTTACTTTGAGAATTTCGGGTTCTTTGTATGTCACATCTAATATATTTTATCATGAGATTAGCACGGTTAATTATTTATTGAAAGATTGGATGAAGAGTGACGATGTTGAGGTGAGGTCAATGGGTGAAAGAATGAAAGATAAATATGACAAGTATTGGGGTGATGTGAACAAAATGAACAAACTCATCTATGTGGCGGTTGTTGTTGATCCTAGGTACAAATTAGAATTCATTGAGTTTGCACTTTGTGAGGAATATGGAAAAGAAGTTGGTTGGAAGTTGGCAAATGACACAAGTCTAGTGATTAGAGAGTTATTTGAAGAGTATAAAAATACTTGTCAACCTAAAACCACTCAAGCTAATAAAAAAGATCAATCTTCAAGCAACCCCTCAAGCATACATTCAAGTACATCTTCATTAGGAGCTAGATTCATGAAACAAAAAATGGAGAGTGGAGAAGTAGAATCCAAGTGTGAATTGGATATCTATCTTAGAGAGAGTGTCTTTGTTACAAAAAATGATGATGAGTTTGATATTTTAAAATGGTGGAAAGTTAACTCAAGTAGGTTTCCCATCCTCTCACAACTAGCCCGCGATGTACTAGCAATCCCTATTTCCACCGTAGCATCGGAATCCGCTTTTAGTGCGGGTGGAAGAGTCCTTGATTCATATAGGAGTTCTTTGACGCCTAAAGTTGTGGAGGGTTTAATTTGTACTCAAGATTGGATGCGAGGGGCCAAACGTCCAAAGAGAATTGAAGAAGATATAGATGATCTTGAGAAATTCGAAGAAGGTATATTATATATGTATTTTGCATTCCATTTGTCATTAATTAATAGTTGTGGTTGTCTTATTTTAATGCATTTTGCAGCATTTTCTGCTCTTTCCATCAAGGAGAATGAGCAAAATGATTGCATAGACTTGGACATTGATTGGTAAGACCTTTATTTTATTTACTGTTTTTCTCTCTACTGAGTACTGAGTACTGACTACTGTTATGTTCAGTTTGGTAAGACCTTTATTTTACTTATGCACTTCTGTTATAGTACACAGTTTATCCTTAACCTTTTGAGCAAGTTGTATGTCATATATATGTTTAGGTATCCTAGTGCAAAAGGGTCTGTACTATCTGATGATCTTAATGCCCAAGTAAATTATTTGTGCAGTATATATTGTTGAGAACATGTTTATCAAGTGCATAATAAGTTTAGGTAACAAAATATTACAAGACATCAAACTAGAGGATTGCAGATTTCCTGTCTACTAAAATGTAGTATTAAAAATTTACATCATTTTACTAAAATGTAGTATTAAAAATTTACATCATTTTACATTTGCTGCTTAGCACTTAGGCTCGAATTAATCAAAATATATACATACGAATCATTTCCTAAATCAACTTATCAAAACTATACAATTTCAATTTAAATCCAATAGTTACAGTGCTTCATATTAAAATCCTAGCATACGAATCATTTTATTGTGTTCTTTCTTGTTGACTTCTGGGGTATTAACATGCGAGGGGATTAGTTACGAATGATGTTGCTCCTGAAGGCACAAAACATGGCATATTTTTAACTAATTAACAACAAATACAGAATTTATGTTATCTTCTGTCATTTCTGTCATTCTTACATCTCTTTGTTTCTGAAGATTGCAGACTAGATCACTTGGAGTTAGATTGTTACTGTACTGAAGTTTCAGAATTTCAGATTTCAGAATTCAGACTTGAAAGATTGCAGACTAGATTTCAAATTTCAGACTTTAAGAAGATTGCAGACTAGATTTCAGAATTTCAGATTTCTTTTTGAATTGAATTCAGAATTTCAGATTTCAGAATTTCAATTGTGATCACTGATGTACTGATCTGTTTAGTAATTTTGTTTAGTAATTCAGACTTGAAAGTTTAGTTTTTATCTGTGATGTAGTACTGATCACTGACGTGTATTGTGAATTGTGATGAGACTGATGTACTGGACTACTGGTTTAGTTTTTATATCTGTGATTCTGTGATGTCTGATTTTGAGATTTTAAGTATTCTAAAATCTAAAGTTCTTATATTTTGGCTTTATTTATAAAACTTTAAAAAATTCGGTTCCTAACCAAACCGAACCGAACAAACCAAATTATTTCGGTTCGGTTAACAGATATATTCGGTTCGGTTCGGTTTAAAAAAAAACATTATTTCGGTTTTCGGTTATTGCGGTTCGGTTCGGTTTTAACCGAATGCTCAGCACTAGAAATGGTAGGTGGTAGATGCATGTTAGGTTGTATTTGTACGATTTTATTTTTCAAAGAAAACATTGTTGCAATCAAAACTATTTGTTGTAAATTTGAAAGTGGCATAATCAATTTACAGACTTTGTTTTGCATCAATTTTTAATTATAAATAAGAAATGTTGTGATAGAATGGATAGTTTCTCTTTCAATTGGATTAGATTTTTGAAAAAAGAATATTTTATATTTTGATCTGGATTTGGATTTAAATTTTAAAACAATAATTTATTTCCTTTGTGTAATTTAAATTTAACGAAATTATTATGTAAATTATTCTTTAATAGAATGTATTGTACATATTATATAACTTTTTTGAAGAAGAAAATATATCGAACTTCATTGTTCAATGCATGCAAGGTTTTCTCATGATGAATGGTGTACTATAAAATACTAGTAGGAAGCATATTGCAATTAATCAAAAAACAATTTAAAAATTAAGATAAAATGCTTCCTTTATATACGTTGTTAAAAATTTCTAATAGCAGCTGGTTCATTCTTCATGCAAAAATTGTCAATACATTGTGATTGAGAATTTTAAAAGGAGAAAACATTAACAAAATTTTCCATTAAATTTAAATCATTATAATAGAGAATGTAAGTTTTACTTTTTCTTAATATTGATGCAATTTCATTGGATGGATTTATAGTAAAATTGTTCGCTTGTTTTGTATTGGATAGACTTTGTTGTCGTAAATGTTGAGATACATTAATTTGTCATATATTTTTTGGTGTGAAAATGGCCAAGTGGTCATAGTGAATTTCTCATTCATGAATTGTATCCAAATACAATAAACGTATAAGGGGATTTATTCATTCAAGAAAATTCATCATCTAACCGAAAAGTACGCATGTTGCTTCCGAACGTTTAGACAATAAAATCTTCAAGTCTGAAAGGAAGAACCACACGATAGAAAGGTCTCGTTCAAAAACCCTCAAGAGCAAAACCCTGTGGGGAAAAACTCAAGGGGGAAAAAGAGTGCCCTCAAAATATAGAAATACATTATTTTACAAATTTTCAAAAAATCAGAACTAATTATCAGAGCCGGCCCTGAGCATGTGCGACATGTTCGATCGCACAGGGCACTCCATTTTACTAGGGCACATTTTTTTAGGTAGGTGTATATATGTATGTATATTTTATTTTTTAAAAAAAAGTTAAGTTTAATTTTAAAGGTTAAAAAAATTTGTAAATGAGAAAAAAGTTGAAAATGGTGTTGTCAAAATAATTAAAAAATTATTATATTGAGCAAAATAAGAAAATATTATACTTACACACAATTTTGCTTTCAAATTTCAACTAATACTAATTATTTTTATTGTTAACCGTGTAGACTATAAATATCATTAAATTTATTAAATGTTTTTGTTGACAACTTACACATAAATATATTTTTACAATTACAATGTAATTGTTCAGTTTATCAATTATTCATTTATGAACTTGTTATGTTTTTTTACAAATTTCAGTTAATGTTTAATATTTTATGTAGTTAAAAAAAATTTATTAGTATTAGGGCATTTTTTTTTGTTTTGCACAGGGCATCAAAAATCTCAGGACCGGCTCTGCTAATTATTCCTTATGAGAGTCTCCATTGCCATCAGTTATTACTTGCTTCATTTTCCTCTTCATCTTGACTGCTCTATTACTGTAGGTCACCACCTCTACCTTAGTAGCATACTATTTAGAATAAGACTTTAAAGTCTTATAATAGAAAATTCATAAAATCCTGAAAAACACAAACGAAACAAAGAGACCATAAGTCGATATATAAAAAGATTATATATGTTATTAAAATAATAAACGAAAGTATATCCAATAATAAATTATTATTGAAAAACGTGTGTGTATATATTTAATAAGAAAATGAAATAAAATAAAATCTAACCAATGAAATCTTTGGTTAGACACTAAAGTAAATCATATATAACAATAAAACTTAAAGTAAATAAACAAGCCAACAAAATGGCACTTGATTGCCTCTACAAGACCAAAATATATGCCATCATTTCTGGCCACCCATAAATGGTAAAAACTAGTAATCAATCAAGACATAATTAGCATTGAACCTGTTAAAGGATATCAGTTATTACAAAAAAAATCAAAAAATAAAATTCCAATTAAAGAAGAAATTCCAGTTAGCAAGAAAATAAAATGCTAATTAGCTAATTTAAAGGCAAATAAAATTGTCAATTAAAGCACATTAAAACACTATCAAAAAATAATTATCAATCAATTATAACAAATACAATTAATTACTCTAAGCACAAATAAGCCAATATCATGACCATCAATTACTCACAGAACAACAAAGTCAACTACAATGTTTTAGTATAGAAAACTTGTAACCAATAATTATAAATAAAAGTAAACACCATTCGAATTTAGTAAATAGAAATTAAAATAACCAAGAAAACAATAACAGATAAATTAAAGCCGTAAATTAATAGTAATAAATGAGTAATTTTAACTAGCCAAAAAGAAACAGAACAACTATCCAACTCAGCAACTCATAAAATGGACACTCCAATGAATGAGTCAACCCATAACCCAACTCATTTTTAAAACAGAACTCGTATACACTCGACAAACAAACAAAGATTCAGCGAACTCAGCAAAAAATCAACACCTAACAGCTCAAAAAATCAATACTGAAAATTAACCAAAACTCAAACAGCTTAAACACGAACTCAGTACATCAAACTCAGTAACTCAGCAACAGCAAAAACAAAACCCGAACTAAAAAATAGTAACTCGGCAGCCACGAAACTCTGAGGACATTACAATAACGTAACACAACAACTCAGAGATAACCCAACGCTCTTGAAACTCGGAAATGGACTCGGTGACAAACTCAGAAACTCGGCTAGAACTCAGCAAAATCTCAGAATCAGAAAACGAACATAAACCCAAACAACAAACTTGATAGTAAAATAATCAAAAAAACAACAATTGGAGAAACAATGATGCAATTGCGTACTACTGTATCTCAAGGCTTGTTCTATGCTTCAAAAGGTAATCCAATGCTCACAGGGTTTTGTAATGTAGATTGGGGAAGTTGTGGTCAGACTCGACAATCTCTTACTGGGTTCTGTATTATGTTTGGTGGTACTTTAATTTCTTGGCGTTGTAAAAAGCAACAAACTGTCTCTTGGTCGACTGCTGAAGCAGAGTATCGTAATATGGCTGATACGTGTTGTGAATTGTCTTGGTTGGTGGCATTGCTTTCTGAACTTCATGTTCCAAATCTCACACCTGGACCTCTCTTTTGTGATAACCAGTCTGCTCTATATATTGCTTCAAACCCAGTCTTTCATGAGCGTACCAAGCACATTGAAATCGACTGTCATCTAGTTCATCAAAAACTTAGAGCATGTCTTATCTCTCCTCAACATGTCTCCAGTCACAACCAGCCTGCAGACTTGTTCACTAAAGCTCTATGTTCTGCTCAACTTCAGTTTTTGTTGTCCAAGTTAGTTGTGTATGCTTCTCTTTCCACACCTCATTTGAGGGGGGCTGTTGATAAAAGTGGTTAAAATGCTGTTTTGGGTGTAGCTGACTGTGATGTTCACGTGTGCTGCTAGCTGGCATCTGGTATCTTTTCTCTCTCCAAAGTTTGTTACGAATATATTGGACAGAGTCCTCAGAATTAGTTAGAGTTTGTTTTCCAATATTTTAGTCTTTATCCTTTTCATTTTGTATCCCTCACCTATGCCTGGTTTTGGTTGAGCTAAATACAAAAACCTCGAGTACCATTGTTATCATATCGTGAGTTTTATTGATGAAATTATTAGTTTGTTGATCATTTTTTATATTTGAATTTATTGATTATGAAGAATATGAGCAGTAACAGTATCCTTTATTTTGTCCATGACTTCATGTCAATGCTTATTTTTGGAGCGGTGACACTGCCTCATGTTGTACGTCTCCTTTGCGGCATGCTCTGTTTTTGTTTCCCAAGCCAGCAACATAGGATTCGATTTCCCCACTCTCGACATTAAATGAGAAACACGGATTAAAAAACATTTCAGAAAAATGGGACATATATAGGAGTAATACTTATCTCTGATTTTACACTTGTGTCCATAAATATAACCTGTAATTATGTTTTTATATTAGTATGTAATATAAAAATATCCATCAAAGTAAGATTTTGAAAAGAAGGTGAACATTTTATTTTGATGAAAAAAATAAAATGGTGTCTAAAATAAACTTGACTCGATCATCAACTCACGTGTAGGGCTGTCAAATGGATATTTCGGATGCGGATATGTCAGTATCCGAATTCGAATTCGAAACTCTGAATCCATATGCGAATCTGAAAATATTTTTAAAAAAATATCTGAATCCGATTCGGATAATATCCGAATCCGTTTTCCAGTCAGATTTTTCTATTTTAAATTGAATTTTTAATTCAAAAAATATATAAAAATAATAAAAAATAAATTTTTAACTTGTCTAAAACTAAATAAAAAATAATATTTTTTTGGACATGTTTTATTTTTTTTATTTTAAAAAAAATTTTCAATATAACTTCTTATGTATATTTTTGTTATTCTTAAAATATTGAATTTATATGATATTTATATAAATTTATACCTATATTTTGTTTACAAATATATTTATCTCATATAAATAAATTATTTGATGAATAAAGACATAATAATTTCTAAATTATATGAATATAAATATAAATATAAAATTTATAATATATATGTATAATTTCAGATTCAGATATTATCGGATACAGATGTGCTTATATCCATATCCGTATCCGAAATTATCGGATTCGATACGGATAAAATCGATTAATTTCGAATACGGATAATATCTTATTTATTTCGAATACGAATATAGATATTTCGAACGAATATCAGATTTTTTGAATTTTTTTGACAACCCTACTCACGTGTCATATAATTTTGTCCATCGGTATAAAGCACATGTTTGACCGGGAATAATGTAATTCGGGAATTAGAGTCCACATAATATCGAGTGCGTTGTAGCCCTTGTAGGTCCAATCACATCGGCCCATGCATAAAGCGGGTGCCGGCGCGGGTGGGGTGGCAATAAATTGGTGATTTAGCACATGATCATGCAACATCACCATTGTGCTGATTATAGACGGCTCTTTTTTGGGGATGGGGAGGGGGATTATTTAGAGCCTGGAATATGAAAAAAGGGCAATCTCATGAACCAGCACTCAAAATTTTGCAGATGAACAAGAGATTTTACCTTTTTAATAAAAGACCTTGGACAATCAAGTTGACATTACAGGATTAAATACTACTATCGAACTTTAACTGCGATCAACTGTACAAGTGGCCAACTCTATATTTTCAAAAATTTATCCCTCCGACAAATGATTAAATATAAAACAAATGTAAATAATATTATAAGTCCATCCTAACATTTCAATTCCTCTCTGGCAAAAGGATAGACCATCCTATAGTGTTGTTACCTTTCTTCTTTGCATTTTTTGGGGTTATGCTCCACTGCAATATACACGACATAGAACTGCAAAAAGACTGCATCTGCATCTGCACAAAAAGATGCCTACAATCTTCACTAAGTACAAGAAGGCTCCCCACACAATTAGAATGGTTGCGGCCTTGTAAGTTCAGATTTTTTGGTGGAAAACAACATCGAGATCTAATTTCTGTTATTGATCTAAATTCGGAGAACTCTGGATTCTGGAAACCCCATGTTGCACAAAAATAACTTGGTTAAATAAAATTTCCCTGCAAAATTTGAAGTACATACCATAAATTTATCATTATCTAAGAAAAGCCTATGCCTTAATGATGACCAACTTCTTGCAACTGGATAATGGAGTTCTTTTCCCAGGGTGATGTGGACGAGGAGATTTTTATTACCTGTAATTTCTAGTTTGTCAGTGTAGCTATCGATTTTCTGTTTTGAGTGAATAACATATATAAAGATAGCTTGTTGTCAGAGCTTGATTGTGTGTCCTTCAAAGATAACTAATGAAACATGAAGAGAAAGAGGTCGTTTAGTACGTAGTTTATCAAGTGTATGCTATTGCTGCTTGCAATATAAAGTTTTCAATATATCAAAACAATACAATAAAAACATTCATATCCCAAAACTTTAATAGTCTGAAATGATAGTAAAAAAAAAAAAAAGTTGACCCTAAGTTCTATACCTCTCAGACAAAATAATAGACGGATCCTTTAGTGTTTGTTACCTTTCTTCTGTTCTTTCACCATGCATTTTATTGGGTTACAGCCCACTGCAACGTAAAGAGCTTAGAGCTGCAGTAATAATCCCTCTCCGTCTTCACAAAAGGGTGCACGCTTTCTCCATTGAGTAGATGAAGGCTCTCCAAACAATTAGAATGTATGCGGCCCTGATAGGTTGGATACATCAGAGGAAGAAGAAATCGAGATCTAAATTCGGTTATTGATCTTAATTTTGTCAGCTTTGGGAACTCCAGGTCGCACAAGTATAAGTTGGTTACAACATGTAAATCCCCTGCAAAATGGAAAGTCCTTATCAAATATTTACCATTATTTAAGAATCCTACAGCTTGATGATAACTGGTTTCTTGCAATTCGATACTGAACTTCTTTTCCCAGGGTGAAGTGGAGGAGGAGGACTTGTCTCTTAATATCCACATGGCTAGATAATTATTTTCGTGTCCCAGAACAGCTATTGTTTCCCTATACGCTTCCATAGTAATGCCAATTGCACGAAATTCTTCTGGAAATTTGATCACTCCAAAGGTCTCAGTGCTCAATTCAAAATAAAAGACTACTCGACTGGACGTCATCATATATGCAGTACCATCTACAAACTTGGTGGCCCGGGCAGAGCCACCATGAGCTGCTTCTTCGAAATAGAGATTAGTGCTAATAATGTTCCAACTATTAGTACTCAAGCTATAAACAGAGACAATGTAAGTATGATACACATAAGAAATTACTATCACCTTATAATCGTCACCATAATATCCAAAAATCACACCAATCTTTGTATCACGATCGTACTCATCCTTGATTGAGATTTCAGGCTGGGGAAGTTTTTTGGCTTTTCTACAAATCGGATTCCATAGATGTATATTAAATCCAATACAAGAGCAATCCGACAAACATATCAACCCATTACAAACCCCGTAAACTTGTAAATCGCAATACTTACAAGTGACATCTCTCCTGAATAATTGGGGGTTGTAGTATAGTTTAGAATGTTCATTACTATCAAACAGAGGATCACTATCGGTAAATAACATGCACTGATTGTTATCTGCATATAGTATATACTTGTTTGAAGAGAAGGCTTTTTGAAAAGCGAGATGATTTTTAGCGAAGTAAGGAGTTGCAATAAAATCATGCCATGTTTTACAAACACTCCTGAATCGAAAAAGGGACTTAACTGGCAGTCTGTAAAGAATTTCGAACAAGATATCTTCTGGCAACGTTGAATATGAAGGTTGAAGTGAAGACATGTTACTATTAGCCCTTGGATATGGCGGCGCTGAGAGAATATATTCAAATAAAAACTCGATGAACGTGAGAATTGAAGCTTTTGCACCAGAGTACAAACTGCAAAATATTGCATTGCAAGATAGAAGAACATGCTGAATATTTTTGTTTTTAGTAGTCATCATGAGAACCGAGAATAGTTATTATATCTGCAGAATAAGCTTAATCAGAGTTCACAATCATGTATTGCCCCCATCCTTTGTATATATATAGCTTGATTTTCTACCGTCTATCTGAATGCTAACAAACATTGTATTTACATATTATTATCCTACTAACAATCCGACTCCTAAGTGGTATACATTGAAAATTCCTATACTACGTACTACTGCAAGAAAAATAAGTTATGTTTTACAATTAAGAATTAATAATTATTTTTTATTAATTTTGAAAGACTGAAAAATGCATTTTAAACTGTTAATACAGAATATAAATCCGATCCAATAATGGGAATCAGTCTTTATTAAAGGATTAAAAGAGGCCGAATAGGACTCTAATCCATACCCTAAATCATCGAATAATTTGGAAATACGATATCGAAGGAAACTCTAATTAATAGGTGACATGGACCGAAAAAGAACTACGTGGCCTTGATTACTTATGAAAGGATACGTAGAATGGATCCAAAATTCTATTATCTCTGTATTATACCCTCGAGCTCAGCCCCAAAAATTATTAACCCTAATTTTCACCCAAATATTATAAACCCTAATTTGTATTATGAATCTCTATTTGATGTCTTGTTGATGATGAAAATTGGCATCAACATTTGGCGCCGTATGTGGGAATCGTATAGAAAAACTCGAATTTGTAAAAAAAAAAAAAAAAGATTATGGTTCAGAATATTTATGGTGTTGACAACAAGATCAACGGGCAAGTCTTCATTTAGAGAACTCTGGCCTCTCTTTGATTTGATCCGTAACAAAAAGCAAGCCTTTTAAGGCTTTAACAATCTGCCATGTTGGTTAATGTTTATTAGTTTTACTAGTAATTACGTTGTACACACATGCATATATTGACAAAGTCAAGCAACTGATGATATGTATTTTTCGGATGCTACTTGCATAAATACACCAAAACCTCCTGCTGCACAAATCTGGGCTTAAAAAAATGATATCAATGCTTCTGTATCTCACTGCATATGTATTCATCTATTGTGATATGGATATTGCATATCTTTGGTTTAATATTTTATTTTATCTGGTTCCAAAGAAATCAATCTGGATTTCGTTATTTTAACCCGATAATTTGCAGGAATTATACCACCTAGGTCTCCTTTACCATTCAAGACTATTGATTTGAACTTGGGGCATGATAATTAAATCCATTCAATTCTCAATAATCGTATGGGAATGTAAAAGTGCGCTGCCCAGTTTTAATGAAGAGTCTGACCCTGCATCACCATCTTCAACAGCAACATTGTTGGGAAAAAACCAGCATAAAAAAAGGTTGCAGATAAAGACATGTACACCAGCAGCAACATATTAGGCACACGTGTGAGCCTTGAAATTACAGACTGTCCCCAGCTTTCAAGCCAGAACCAGACCTTGGTAGCAAAAATTCAGCTCCAATTAAATTCCTCGTGACTCCCACTTGGTAGCTTAATCCAGCAAAAGTTGATGTCATTATGGGGATTATTTTAGTTTATAATCTGGACCGTCACAAAAAATATCAATAAAGCTGGAAGGAGAGTTGTTATAGACTGCTCTAGGTGATCAGGAGAACTCAAAAAAAAAAAAAAAAATGATGCATAAACTGTTGAACAAATAAACAAGTCAAGACATCTTCTGACAGGAACAACTTGTTGGAACTTGGAACAATATTTCAATTCCTTAACAGTCCTCGTGCAGCGGCTCGGTTCATCTCCTCGGGTGCAACAGAATTCTATTGATGTCCTCCGACCATTTGCCAATAAAATATCTAGCAGGAATCCTTATGGCCTGAAGTGGCAGATAATTACTCAATGTGATAGATTCTGGGGTATAAAGCACAAAGAGAAGATTAATGAAGTTTGCAATTGCAGTGGCCGAGTAATGTGAAGCATAATGCGAGCTGCGTTAGAAATCTGCAACATACTATAACCATTGATTTAAGTCTGATGCATAATGCACCAAATTGTGAAGAACACTTGAAATTCATCATGCAAGACAAGTATAATCGAAGTATGGTGCAACAAAGATCAATGAACCGCTGATGTGTAAAAGCACGAAAAAAAAAAAGAGTGAGAAATAAACACAAAAATGATGCTATTTCTGTTCCTAATTCTCAGAACAAAGATAGGGGGAGTGTGCAAAATAAGAAGGTATACCAACACGATGAAACTGAGAAATAATTAATACTTTGGAAGCTTAAGGCAACCAAAAATCAAGGAGAAAAAACAAAAATGGCAATGAAGCAATCATGAGAAAGGGTGACACAAAACTGAAATTCTGGAAACTACAAAATGCCTGAGTTTGAAGAATAAACTGCTTTCATTGAGAAAGTTCTGGGCAGTGAATTATATATCAGTAGAAAAATCTCGGAGTCTAATTTTTTATGCAACAAACGGTTCATAAAAAGGACGTCTACGTAGAAAGCACTGGAGGCGTCTCTAGCAGCCCTGGTTCGCAGCACTGCTTGGAATTTGCAAATTGCTTCTACATTAATGCGACTTCATGAGATGCAAATTAACAAAAATCAATCCTTTCATAGCCGTATGTAATGCTAACAAATTAAGCAACCAATTCCTTCAAAGCAATATCAAATGCACACATGATGAGAACCAGAGGCGTGTCCTTTCTACCGAGTTTCTAGTTCAAAAGTCTTTGAGTGATCAAGGCTCTAAAATCTCATCTGTTCAATCATGGAGCACCTCTTCAACTCCTTCACATATGACTGGAAAATTTCATGGGCCGGCTTTCGTACCAATTAGCAAGAATGGGTCGGCCAGAACTATCTCTTTATTTTCCACAAATTTGGAAAGATGAAAAAGCAAAGAAGAAAAGAAGTGAGCCGCTCTGAGCTAGAGTACACAATAGCCTTGGAATTGCAGTCAGTACAATAATTAAGTTTGAAGAATGGAGATCTAGAGGAAAGTAGTATGGATGGAAATTCTTCACTTATGATTATGAGAGCATTTCCGTCTACAAGTGATCAATCTATATCATATAACTAGGATTTTTGCCCGCGTTGTTGGGCCTTGCAAATTAATTTTCTTACAAATTTTGGAAGATCAAACTGTTAAACAAAATACATCAAAATTTAATAGAGAAAAATGGGCCTGAAGTCACCTCAGGAGAAACTCCTGAGGTTATAACACAAAGAGCCTGTAAAGTAAGTGGCCTCACAGGGACATTTTTGTAAATATTAATTTTTCTCAGTAATTTATCTAAATATCCTTAAATTTGTATTAAAAAGCTTTTAACCTCATGTAGAATCCTAGGTCATCCTCAGGCACATGAATCCCAATTTAATATTCATTGCCTATATTTGTATTGATGCTGGGCCTTGCCTATATTTAAATTTAATATCAAACATGCTATTTATTGTTTCATTACACATTTATAATTAACTAGTTGATAAAGCCGCGCGTTACAATATTTTTAAAAAAATTCAATACATTTATGTTATATTATAATATTAATATTAAATTTTAATAATTAAATAATCTTCTCTAATGAATCAATCAATCAATATATATATATAAAGGAGGATAGCGGGAGTTTAGGTGGCGCTCTAATATCGTCTCAATCGATTTTTTTAATTTTCTAAAATTTTAAACACTAATAAATATAAAAATATCAATTAGCATATTAGAAGTAGAATAGGTGTTTGAATTTATAAAGGAGAAGAGTTCGAATTTATAGGGAAGACATATGATTAGAAGTTTTATTGGAAGTATAATAAGTATTTATAAGGCATACGATTAAAAATTCTATTGGAAGTAGAATAGGAGTTCGAATTTATAGAGAATAAGAGTTCAAATTTATAGAAAAGATATATAAATAAAAGTTCTACTAGAACTAATAGGTGTTCTAATTTATAAAGGAGAAGAGTTCGAATTTATAGGAAAGACATATGATTACAAGTTCTATTGGAAGTATAATAAGTATTTATAAGGCATACGATTAAAAGTTCTATTGGAAGTAGAATAGGAGTTCGAATTTATAGAGAATAAGAGTTCGAATTTATAGAAAAAATATATAAATAAAAGTTCTACTAGAACTAGAATAGGTGTTTGAATATATAGAGCAGACATGAAAAATATATAAATAAAAGTTCCTGTATTTTATAAAAAGTACGATCTTCTTAAAATATATTTTTTATATAAGTTAATTATATTTATATTAGGAAAATTTATTCATAAATCCAATACTATTGTCATGAAAAAAGTCACCGTATTTAAAAAGAAAAGAATTGATGTGTTAACATAATAAAAGAACAATGAGTAAAAGAACAATCTCATGCAGCAATCCTAAATAAATACAGGAGTATCTATAAAATAAAGAGAAAATACAATGTGTTTTCATTTTCTAAAACTCCAAAAATTTTAGAAAATCTAGAGAAAGTATAAATTGGAATTCACTCTATTTTTTAGGTTTTGATTTCAAGGAAAAAAATTGTTGTGTAAGATAAGTATCATCAATAATATGTAATGAAGTTAGAATTTAGATCCCAAACGAGAGCGGCTCGAAACGTGTTTAACGGGAAGACGGCTCACTATAAAAAATTGTACTAGCTATTAAAATATCATATGATGTTATAAATTATATTTTATTTTTAGGATTTGATTTTTATGGATAAACATTATCATACAAGTAATATGCGTAAAAGTTAGGTTTTGGTCTAGCGAGAGAGCGAATCAATAGTAATAACTGTGTTTAACAAGAAAACGGTTCATTAGATAAGACCGTATAAAAGATGTTTAAATATATAATTAGTACAAAAAATAAAATGTTTTATTGGAAGTAGAATACGAGGACGGTGGAGACGTCTTATACGATTTTTTAAAACTATACATCTTTTTTCCCAGAAATCCTTTATTTTAACTTTTTTATACAATTTAATTATACTTGCGTTACAAAAATATATCAATAAATGTAATATTATTCCCGTAACGAAAAGTCTTAGTATTTTAACTTTTTTTTGATATGTTAACATAACAGAAAGACATTCCCATGCGAAAACTGTAACTAAATACAAGAATATCTATAATATACAGAAAATATAAGATGTATTTTCATCTTTTAAAACTCCATAAATATTAGAAAGTTTAAAGAATATAAAAATTAGAATTTACTCTCTTTATATAATGAAGTTAGAATTTCGGTTTCAAATAAGAGCGGCTCGAAACGTATTTAACGGGAAGACGGCTAGCTAGAAAAGATTGTATCAGCTTTAAGAATTTGATACTGAAGTCATAATTTTTTTTTTATTTTTACCGTTTGATTTTATAGATAAAAAATATTATATAAGTCTTTATAATATATGTTAAAAAGTTGGGATTTCCGTTTTAACGAGAGAGCGGCTCAATCGAATGAATCGTATTTAACAAGAAATTAATTCATTAGAGAAGATTATTTAATTATAAAAATTTAATATTAATATTATAATATAACGTAAATGTATTGAATTTTTTAAAAAATATTGTAACACCGCCGCGAAGCGCGGCTTTATGAACTAGTTTCTTGTTAAATACGATTCTTTCGATTGAGCCGCTCTCTCGTTAAAACCGAAATTCAAACTTTTTAACATATATTATAAAGACTTATATAATATTTTTTATCTATAAAATCGAACCGTAAAAATAAATAAAAAAAATTATGGCTTCAGTATCATATTCTAATATCTAATACAATATTTTCTAGCGTGCCGTCTTCCCGTTAAATACGTTTCTAGCCGCTCTTATTTGAAACCGAAATTCTAACTTCATTATATAAAGAGAGTGAATTCCAATTTTTATATTCTTTAAACTTTCTAATATTTATGGAGTCTTAAAAGATGAAAATACATCTTATATTTTCTGTATATTATAGATATTCTTGTATTTATTTACAGTTTCCGCATGGGAATGTCATTCTGTTATGTTAACATATTAAAAAAATATTAAAATACGAAGACTTTTCGTTACGGGAATAATATTACATTTATGGATATATTTTTGTAGTGCAAGTATAATTAACTTGTATAAAAAGGTTAAAATAAAGGATTTCTAGGAAAAAAGATGTATAGTTTTAAAAAATCATATAAGACGTCTCCACCGTCCTCGTATTCTACTTCCAATAAAATATTTTATTTTATGTATTAATTATATATTTAAACATCTTTTATACGGTCTTATCTAATGAACCGCTTTCTTGTTAAACACAATTATTACTATTGATTAGCTCTCTCGTTAAGACCAAAAACCTAAATTTTACATATATTACTTGTATGATAATGTTTATCCATAAAAATCAAATCCTAAAAATAAAATAAAATTTACAACATCATATGATATTTTAATAGCTAGTACAATCTTTTATAGTGAGCCGTCTTCCCATTATACACATTTTGAGCCGCTCTCATTTGGGATCGAAATTCTAACTTCATTACATATTATTGATGATACTTATCTTACACAATAATTTTTTTCCTTGAAATCAAAGCCTAAAAAATAGAGTGAATTCCAATTTATACTTTCTAGATTTTCTAAAATTTTTGGAGTTTTAGAAAATGAAAACACATCTTATTTTCTCTTTATATTATAGATACTCCTGTATTTATTTAGGATTCCTGCATGAGATTGTTCTTTTACTCAATGTTCTTTTATTATGTTAACACATCAATTCTTTTCTTTTTAAATACGGTGACTTTTTTCATGACAATAGTATTGGATTTATGAATAAATTTTCCTAATATAAGTATAATTAACTTATATAAAAAATATATAATTTAAGAAGATCGTAATTTCTATAAAATATTTAATTATATGTCTGCTCTATATATTCAAACACCTATTCTAGTTCTAGTAGAACTTTTATTTATATATTTTTTCTATAAATTCGAACTCTTATTCTCTATAAATTCGAACTCCTATTCTATTTTCGATAGAACTTTTAATCGTATGCCATATAAATACTTACTATACTTCCAATAGAACTTCTAATCATATGTCTGACCAAAAACCTAACTTTTACATATATTACTTGTATGATAATGTTTATCCATAAAAATCAAATCCTAAAAATAAAATAAAATTTATAACATCATATGATATTTTAATAGCTAGTACAATCTTTTATAGTGAGTCGTCTTCCCGTTATACACATTTTGAGCCGCTCTCGTTTAGGATCGAAATTCTAACTTCATTACATATTATTGATGATACTTATCTTACACAATAATTTTCTTCCTTGAAATCAAAGCCTAAAAAATAGAGTGAATTCCAATTTATACTTTTTAGATTTTCTAAAATTTTTGGAGTTTTAGAAAATGAAAACACATCTTATTTTCTCTTTATATTATAGATACTCCTGTATTTATTTAGGATTCCTGCATGAGATTGTTCTTTTACTCATTGTTCTTTTATTATGTTAACACATCAATTCTTTTCTTTTTAAATACGGTGACTTTTTTCATGACAATAGTATTGGATTTATGAATAAATTTTCCTAAATATAAGTATAATTAACTTATATAAAAAAATATATAATTTAAGAAGATCGTACTTTCTATAAAATATTTAATTATATGTCTGCTCTATATATTCAAACACCTATTCTAGTTCTAGTAGAACTTTTATTTATATATTTTTTCTATAAATTCGAACTCTTATTCTCTATAAATTCGAACTCCTATTCTACTTTCAATAGAACTTTTAATCGTATGCCTTATAAATACTTACTATACTTCCAATAGAACTTCTAATCATATGTCTTCCTTATAAATTCGAACTCTTATCCTTTATAAATTTGAACACCTATTCTATTTCTACTTCTAATATGCTAATTGATATTTTTATATTTATTAGTGTTTAAAATTCTAGAAAATTAGAAAAATCGATTGAGACGATATTAGAGCGCCACCTAAACTCCCGCTATCCTCCTTTATATATATATATATATATTGATACTAAACTTTTCTTTGAACGATGTGTAAAGAACTTATCTTATAGATAAATTATAAGTATAATAGATGTGAAGATAACAATTGTGAAAGATGAAGCGCATGTTTGCTATTAATATATACTAGTTAAGTATTTTTATTCTTTGCAGAAAATTTAAAGTGCAAAAAAGTAAAATATTTTTGGACATCTTTGCAAACGACTCACTCGTCTAACTATCAACCAAAGGGATTGATGGATTAAATCCACAAAATCAAAGATGTGAAATATTTTTAGAAAAAATTTTCTTTTATGAAATCATCCGGAAAACTCCCATTTTAACTCTCGGGATTAAAGATGATATTTAAGAAAACACTAAAAATATTTCAATTTTTTCCTTTTTTTTTTACATACTTACTTAACGTAGAACATCCAACCTTCCACAACAGGGATTTAGCTTCTGACAGTCATTAATTAAAAGAAGATAGGTAGAAGAAGATAGGGGTGTACCTTGATCAGGGCTTTAAACTTGTAAAGGCTCTGAACAACTGAAAACTGTAAGTTGCAACTTCCAGTTTCAGTTTTCGATTGCATATTAGGTTGCATATGAGGTTGCACATATGCAACCTAATATGCAACTTCGATGCTATATACGGGTGCAGACGAATTTCCAGTTTTCAGTTACAACTTTTGCAACCTCATTTGCAACTTCTAGTTTTCATTTGCAACCTCATTTGCAACTTCCAGTTTTAAGTTGCAACTTTTGCAACCTCATTTGCAACTTCCAGTTTTCAGTTGCAACCTTATTTGCAACCTCATTTGGAACTTCTAGTTTTCAGTTGCAACTTCCAGTTTTCAGTTGCAACTTTTGCAACCTCATTTGCAACTCACACGGCTGGCGCCGTCCTGAAGTTGTAAATGATGTTGCAAAGGTTGCAAAACGTATTTTTGAAAAAATAATTTTAAAGAAAGGTATTTTTATAAATTGTTTTAAAAGTGGTAGTATTTTTTAAAAAAAAATTGAAGGACGGGTAATTTTGAGATTATCCCTTAAATATAACTAAATAACGTATTTAAAGCCGACACCCCTCTACATGCTCAGTAATAGTATAAGAATTTATATAATTAAAATATTAATTTATTTTGGCACAATATAATGAAAAAACATGTGCATAATATTTTGACACAATAAAAAATGATGCAATTTAAACAATTTTAAGTCGTTAATTTACATAAAAATGATCTTAATTTTATACATATATAATATTTTATATTGAAATAATAATTATAATGCTTAAATAAAGTTTTTCAATCTTTTATATAAATAAATGAAGTAAATATAATTTATATATTTATTTAATACGGGTAATTAATGATTATTAAAATGTCATTAAGATGCCATTAATTTGCTACTTAATGAAAGAAAAAAAAATTTAATAAAAAAATTAAAAAAGTGAGAATTTAAGAAAAATAACTTAAACGCTTCTGATGCGATTCTGGTCTTCAGGCATTATAATATACTAGCTTATAACCCGTGCTTCGCACGGGTTTCTTTTGATAGGTTATAAAATTTATTTAATATTATAGTTATGTTTTTATATAATTTTTATTTTTAATAATTTTTTGATTTTAATTTAATATAAATTTATATAATGATATGCATGGTTTAAAATTTAATTTGTAAAATTCTAAATTAAAAATGTCGTTGACGGGTTCGAACTTTGAATTTTTTTAGTAAATTAATTTAATCATATAATATATCTTATTATTAGATCTAACGATTCTTATTTATTACTAAAAATAATGATTTGAATATATGGTGATATATTTTTGGGTGTATATTAGTGATCGCAAGATTAATTTTAAATTAAAAGTAACATGTTTTAATTACAAAAATTACTACTAAAAATAATTACGGAAAGATATGGTGTGATATTTGGATATATATTAATTATTGTGATATTAGTTTTAAATTAAATGGTGAAGTGTTTTAATTAGAAGTAAAATTTTTAGAAAAAATGGGTAATTGAGTTGTTGGAGCAGAAAAAAGAGTCCAAGTAGAAGCTCAATGTGGATGAAGAAATTTTAATCGGAATATAATTACGTTAACATTAGTAATTAGCTTTTTGAGTTGTTTTTTAATTTAATTATTTATTTTAATAAATAGGATAACCAAACCCAAACCCAAAACTTTTAAAACTTTCAATGTTTCGGCTTTAATATAATAGTTAAATTAAATGGTAAAGTGTTTTAATTAGAAGTAAAATTTTTAGAAAAAATGGGTAATTGAGTTGTTGGAGCAGAAAAAAGAGTCCAAATGGAAGCTCAATGTTGATAAAGGAATTTTAATCGGAATATAATTACGTTCACATTAGTAATTAGCTTTTTGAGTTGTTTTTGTAATTTAATTAATTATTTTAATAAATAGGATAAGCAAACCGAAAACCAAAACTTTTAAAACTTTCAATGTTTCGGCTATTATATTATGCACGGGTTTCTTTTGATAGGTTATAATATTTATTTAATATTATAATTATGTTTTTATATAATCCTTATTTTTAATAAATTTTTAATTTTAATTTAATATAAATTTATATAATGAAATGCATGGTTTAAATTTTATTTTGTGAAATTCTAAATTAAAAATGTCGTTGACGGGTTCGAACTTTACATTTTTAGTAAATTAATTTAATCATATAATATATCTTATTATTAGATCTAACGATTGTTATTTATTAATAAAAATAATGATTTGTATATATGGTGAGATATTTTTGGGTGTACATTAGTGATCGCAAGATTAATTTTAAATTAAAAAGTACTCCATGTTTTAATTACAAAAATTACTAATAAAAATAATTACGGAAAGATATGGTGTGATATTTTGGATATATATTAATTATTGTAATATTAGTTTTAAATTAAATGGTAAAGTATTTTAGTTAGAAGTAAAATCTTTAGAAAAAATGAATAATTGAGTTGTTGAAGCAGAAAAAAGAGTCCAAGTAGAAGTGGATGAAGGAATTTTAATCAGAATATAATTACGTTAACATTAGTAATTAGCTTTTTGAGTTGTTTTTGTAATTTAATTATTTAATTTAATAATTAGGATAACCAAACCGAAAACCAAAACTTAGGATAAGCAAACCGAAAACCAAAACTTTCAATGTTTCGGCATGGTAAAGTGTTTTAATTAGAAGTAAAATCTTTAGAAAAAATGAATAATTGAGTTGTTGGAGCAGAAAAAAGAGTCTAAGTAGAAGTGGATGAAGGAATTTTAATCAGAATATAATTACGTTAACATTACTAATTAGCTTTTTGAGTTATTTTTGTAATTTAATTATTTATTTTAATAATTAGGATAACCAAACCGAAAACCAAAACTTAGGATAACCAAACCGAAAACCAAAACCTTTCAATGTTTCGACTTTAATATAATAGTACTAGCTTATAACCCGTGCGGAGGACGGGTTTCTTTTGATAGGTTATAAAATTTATTTAACATTATAATTATGTTTTTATATAATCCTTATTTTTAATAATTTTTAATTTTAATTTAATATAAATTTATATAATGAAATGCATGGTTTAAATTTTATTTTGTAAAATTCTAAATTAAAAATGTCGTTGACAGGTTCGAACTTTACATTTTTAGTAAATTAATTTAATCATATAATATATCTTATTATTAGATCTAACGATTGTTATTTATTAATAAAAATAATGATTTGAATATATGGTGAGATATTTTTGGGTTTACATTAGTGATCGCAAGATTAATTTTAAATTAAAAAGTACTCCATGTTTTAATTACAAAAATTACTAATAAAAATAATTACGGAAAGATATGGTGTGATATTTTGGATATATATTAATTATTGTAATATTAGTTTTAAATTAAATGGTAAAGTATTTTAGTTAGAAGTAAAATCTTTAGAAAAAATGAATAATTGAGTTGTTGAAGCAGAAAAAAGAGTCCAAGTAGAAGTGGATGAAGGAATTTTAATCAGAATATAATTACGTTAACATTAGTAATTAGCTTTTTGAGTTGTTTTTGTAATTTAATTATTTATTTTAATAATTAGGATAACCAAACCGAAAACCAAAACTTAGGATAAGCAAACCGAAAACCAAAACTTTCAATGTTTCGGCTTGGTAAAGTGTTTTAATTAGAAGTAAAATCTTTAGAAAAAATGAATAATTGAGTTGTTGGAGCAGAAAAAAGAGTCTAAGTAGAAGTGGATGAAGGAATTTTAATCAGAATATAATTACGTTAACATTAGTAATTAGCTTTTTGAGTTATTTTTGTAATTTAATTATTTATTTTAATAATTAGGATAACCAAACCGAAAACCAAAACTTAGGATAAGCAAACCGAAAACCAAAACTTTCAATGTTTCGGCATGGTAAAGTGTTTTAATTAGAAGTAAAATCTTTAGAAAAAATGAATAATTGAGTTGTTGGAGCAGAAAAAAGAGTCTAAGTAGAAGTGGATGAAGGAATTTTAATCAGAATATAATTACGTTAACATTACTAATTAGCTTTTTGAGTTATTTTTGTAATTTAATTATTTATTTTAATAATTAGGATAACCAAACCGAAAACCAAAACTTAGGATAACCAAACCGAAAACCAAAACCTTTCAATGTTTCGACTTTAATATAATAGTACTAGCTTATAACCCGTGCTGAGCACGGGTTTCTTTTGATAGGTTATAAAATTTATTTAACATTATAATTATGTTTTTATATAATCCTTATTTTTAATAATTTTTTAATTTTAATTTAATATAAATTTATATAATGAAATGCATGGTTTAAATTTTATTTTGTAAAATTCTAAATTAAAAATGTCGTTGACGGGTTCGAACTTTTAATTTTTAGTAAATTAATTTAATCATATAATATATCTTATTATTAGATCTAACGATTGTTATTTATTAATAAAAATAATGATTTGTATATATGGTGAGATATTTTTGGGTGTATATTAGTGATCGCAAGATTAATTTTAAATTAAAAAGTACTCCATGTTTTATTTACAAAAATTACTACTAAAAATAATTACGGAAAGATATGGTGTGATATTTTGGATATGTATTAATTATTGTAATATTAGTTTTAAATTAAATGGTAAAGTGTTTTAATTAGAAGTAAAATCTTTAGAAAAAATGAATAATTGAGTTGTTGGAGCAGAAAAAAGAGTCCAAGTAGAAGTGGATGAAGGAATTTTAATCAGAATATAATTACGTTAACATTAGTAATTAGCTTTTTGAGTTGTTTTTGTAATTTAATTATTTATTTTAATAATTAGGATAACCAAACCGAAAACCAAAACTTAGGATAACCAAACCGAAAACCAAAACTTTCAATGTTTCGGCTTTAATATAATAGTATAGATATGTATTAATTATTGTAATATTAGTTTTAAATTAAATGGTAAAGTGGTTTTATTAGAAGTAAAATCTTTAGAAAAAATGAATAATTGAGTTGTTGGAGCAGAAAAAGGAGTCCAAGTAGAAGTGGATGAAGGAATTTTAATCAGAATATAATTACGTTAACATTAGTAATTAGCTTTTTGAGTTGTTCACAGGTTTCTTTTGATAGGTTATAAAATTTATTTAACATTATAATTATGTTTTATATAATCCTTATTTTTAATAATTTTTTAATTTTAATTTAATATAAATTTATATAATGAAATGCATGGTTTAAAATTTATTTTGTAAAATTCTAAATTAAAAATGTCGTTGACGGGTTCGAACTTTGAATTTTTAGTAAATTAATTTAATCATATAATATATCTTATTATTAGATCTAACGATTGTTATTTATTAATAAAAATAATGATTTGTATATATGGTGAGATATTTTTGGGCGTATATTAGTGATCTCAAAATTAATTTTAAATTAAAAAGTACCCCATGTTTTAATTACAAAAATTACTACTAAAAATAATTACGGAAAGATATGGTGTGATATTTTGGATATATGGTAAAGTGTTTTAATTAGAAGTAAAATCTTTAGAAAAATTGAATAATTGAGTTGTTGGAGCAGAAAAAAGAGTCCAAGTAGAAGTGGATGAAGGAATTTTAATCCGAATATAATTACGTTAACATTAGTAATTAGTTTTTTGAGTTGCTTTTGTAATTTAATTATTTATTTTAATAATTAGGATATCCAAACCGAAAACCAAAACTTAGGATAACCAAACCGAAAACCAAAACTTTCAATGTTTCGACTTTAATATAATAGTATAGATAGATAGTATAGATATAGATCGGAGAAGTAAATGTCTAGCAGCTATGTACAGCACTGGTATTCATTACTCCGTTATAGGAATTTGTGCAGGTTTACCTCTTTCAATGTATAAAATCTAATATTTGCTTTGCGTATTTGTGACGATTGATTCCTGCTTTTTGGTCAATTTTTCATATTCTTTCGATTAATTTTTCCACATTTCGTCGAAGTGCAAAATTTTCATTCAAAATTTTAATCTTTTTTTTGAGTATTATTTATTAATTAACCTAATGGAAATAGTAGATATAATTTTCCTATAATAATTAACGATAAAATATTAATCTTGTGTATATATTTCCGTTACCAACATAGTACTGATAGTATAAATTTATTCTTGATAAAGTAAGAAAATTCATAAATTAATAAAAGATACCTATCGCAAGGGTTTTATTTTGAAAAATATTAAGTATAATTTTTAAAAAGTACTCACTTTGTTCTATTTTTACTCAGCATTAATTCGCAATCATGTATTTAGCATATGAAATGAAAGTGAACAATGCTTTTGGGGAAAAGAAATATGAAATGGTATACGGAAGAAAGAAGAAAGGGATGAATAATGGTTCTCTGAACAGTTGATGAATTTGATATTCCTTCTCTTGGATGCCAATATAATTATTTATTTACAATTAGTGGTTATCTTATAAATTTATTATTTTTTACAATAAAGTGGTTATAATCTTAAAAATAATTATTTTTTTTAAAAATAGCGGTGACCGATGATCAAAACGATGGCTTAGATGTACAAAGGATATATCCTCAACCGCTTCGGTTATACTATGGTTTGTAATTGCAAATTAAAGGACATTAATTTTTTAGCAACTTTTTTGTCGATCAACATTAAAAAAAATGGCAATAATGGGAATTTTTGATAATGTATCATATATACTGTAGTATTTATAATTCAAGGTCAATTTTGAAATTTATTTTTAATATAATTTTCTTACATGTTCTGATAGGGCTGTCAAACGGATATTTCGAATGCTGATACGCCAGTATCCGAATCTGGAAGTTCGAATACGTATCCAAATTCATATTCAAATCCTCAATTATTTACAAAAAAATATTTGAATTGCAATCCGACAAATTTTTCTGATTCGTTGTGCTTTATTGAAACGTCAACGACCACAGACACAGTAATCTAAGCGTATATTGTCAGTGTGATCTATTTATCATAATTAATATATTTGTACGTCTTTTTGTTGTTGTAATTTTGCACCATGAATTTTAAGCAATTGTCAATGACTCTTAGTGTAATTTGTTGTTCATATTCTGAAGCTAATACAACTAAGCAATTGTGAATGCCTCCTGGTGTGATTTGTTGTTCATATTCTGAAACTAATACAGCTGGAACAAAAATTTGCATCCTGTTACCCTGCAAATTTATAATAAAATTGTTAAAACATTATCAAAAGAATGAAATATTGAATTACAAAAAATTTCAAACTATTGTTATCAAGTACTAAAAGATTCAAATGCTTTAGATTCTGTATTTTCTGGTCTCTTTCTCTCCAAAAATGAATCTATATATAATTATAATGCCAAGAGATCAGAAAATTATCAGAAGCATTCAAGGTAGTTTTCTTGAATTTTCGTATTTCTAAATTTTTTAATAAAATTGTATCTTGTATTAAATAACTCTTAATAACCTATTAATTAGTCATTAATTTTACATAATAAATATATATTAATTCTTTTAATTTATTTAATAGATTAGAAAACTTTATTTCAACATTATAATTAATATTTCAATATTAAATATTAATTACATGTATAATTAAGTTTATATTTAGGTCAAATAATGACTTAAAATTGTTTACATTGCATATCTTTTATTCCCTATCATACCACTACAATTTCTTTTTGGACAATTATAGTTGATGATCCTTAACTTCTAAAGAAGTCTTTATTATTAATGATTATGAAAATCGTAATAAATTATGATTCATATATAAATTTTCGATTAACACCTTTAATAAAGTAATACAAATAGTTTTTTATTTTTACACATGAATAATTACACATGGGTTATGAACAAATCGATTACATTGAAAAAACCCAATTTTATCAATATATTAAATCTATAAAAACGTTATGTACCCGTTGTTCATTATATTCTGTCGAAATAAATTAATACTATAATTAAATAAATTCTTACACTACTATTGAACATGAATGTTTTGAGATGGGGTCGGTTTTAAA
This sequence comes from Saposhnikovia divaricata, assembly GCA_036435485.1. Lineage (NCBI taxonomy): Eukaryota > Viridiplantae > Streptophyta > Magnoliopsida > Apiales > Apiaceae > Saposhnikovia > Saposhnikovia divaricata. Next base: position 69,810,856 of record CM071598.1, read on the forward strand.
AACTTTAATGTTTATAACTTTTGATTGTAAAGACTACGTTTGTATTATAATTACTACTTTTTATGTTTATGATATTTTTTAATATTATCAAAATTTTAGATATATAATGAGAGTATTTGCAAACTTATAATTATATAAATTGTTTTGAATCAATTTTTTTAGAAAAATGTTAAAAGACCAATCAATTTTTAAAAATGTTAAAATTAATTTATTTATTATCAATATTTTAAAATAAAAATTTATAAACCGTGCGAAGCGCGGATAAAATTTCTAGTTACTCTAACCTTATCTTTGTATGCGTATTCGCCAACCTCTAAATCTTTTAAAGATAAATTAATTGGTTAAAGTCTTTGACAAGAAATTATGTTTTGTTTGGCTACAATAAATTTGTTTGCAAAAAGTATATAATCTTGGAGGTCTTTTTTAATTGTTTAGCCGTACAACAGTCAAGGTTATTGGATGGCATAAGTAATACTCTCATCACAGCTAAGTTCTGATTCTGTAATGAAATAAATTTAATTAGTGGATGTTGACACATTTGATGAACTTTTATTTTTGTGTAACGACATGTTTTAAAGATAAAGTTGTACACCTTTGGATGAATTAGTTGTACACGTGTGTTTAGGTATCTTGTATTTTTGTGTTTTTTGTACTCATACCTAAAATTGAATCTTACTTGAATTAATTCCATTTAGTCAAAGCTAAAATTGAAACTGAAACATTTTGTTTCATGTTACTTTGGAAGTAGAGGAAAAGTACACATAATTTTTTTGTACTTTTTGTTTACACAATATGACCCAAAATTAAAAAAAAAAATTATATCCCTACACGAAATATATACGAAATATATTATCTTTTTTTATCCTCCATGCAAATCCCAAAACCTTGCAAATACAAAAAAAAAGTATGTTAAATAAGTGAATCATATATTCAAAGTATTTTGAAGGTTCTAAAATTTATAACAAATTTACCTTTTTGTAAGAGTTGAAATAATTTGAAGCTCTGGATTTATACTGAACTTTGTTGCTTCGGTATTCGATAAAATTTTCTCTTGAGTATCATCTGAAACAGTTACTTTGCAATTTTGTACTGCAATTATTGCAGGATACTCGTTTACTTGAATTAGTGATAAATCGAGGAATTGAGCGGTTTGTCCATAGAAGTTTATCTTGACTTTGTTCATGAATATTTAAAGTTTTGAAAATTAAATCTGACGTTGAAAAAAAATCAATATAATCTAAATGGTTGACAAAAAAGGAAAAGATAAATACTTACAAATTATCCGAAACCACAAAGCTTATCGATGATACACTATCCTCGCCGTTGTACCTTTTAATTTGCATAGGATCCACACAACAAACAATACCTAAAACATCTACAAAAATTCAGAAGATGCATGAGTGAAATATGAAACATTCATTTATCTTGAATATTTTGAAAAGTAAGAAATAATTGTATAGTTCATTACCAATAAAATGACTGATATTCTGATGAAGCTGAGGAATGATTGTGATCTCGGTGAATTTGTACACATCAAGTGGTATGATTGTGTAACCTATGTTCAACTCTCTGGATTTTGTCAAATGGGAAATTATAATATGCCGGTCATAATTGAAACATCTATCAATTTCTGTAGGTTCATAAAATTTAACTACAAAATTCTTGATCTCATATGTGTGGCCTTTATGAAAGATGTTGTCAAAATGATTAACACTACTTCTCCTATCCATGCATGTACACGATCATGCTGGAAATTGAAAGATTGAGAAATATTGATATACTTGTACAAAAATTGAATAATTTAAATGTGCACTAAACATAGATGTTAGTCATAATTACATGTTCATCTACCAGGATCAAATTTAGCCCATTGCAACATTTAGATCCTCTAATTCTTTGAAACCATTTTCTATTAACTCTGACTCTAATTTTCCAATCATATTTGCAAATAGGTTTTAAATCTAATTGTCCTTGAGAGGAGTAATAAATTTGAAAACTGATAGAAAGTGATATGATTGATTAATATGTTTGGAAGATGTTTAAAGTTAGTGTTCTATATCTCTTTCATTTTTTTGAACCTGTGATACATTAGCTGTGTTAACTCTTTTGATGAATTAGTAGGTATTACTTTTTTGTATAGGATTCTAGTCTATTGATAAATTGATGTGTAAGAAAATGTTGAGCTTTAATAATCTCTTTGTGTCTTAGTAATTTCTCGCTTTGGGTTGAATGCGTTGCCAAAGAAATATTTTTATCTTTTTCAAATGACCTTTATTGAAGATTTATCAGTATCGGAATACGAATCATAAAATTCCAATCCGTATCTGAATTCGTATATAGACCAGAAATGTTTTTAAACAAAACATCCAAATCCAAATCTGAAAAATATTATCTGGATCCAAATAATATCGAAATTTGTTTTTCAGCTATTATTTTTTATTTTAAATTCAGTTTATAAATCCCAAGAATTATAAAAATAATAGAAAAATAAATTTTACCTTTGTCTTATATTGTTTTCAATGTTTTGACTTTATACACTATTCATTATAAGCGATTCACAACTAATTTACATATAATTCATAAGATAAAATACAGTCATGACTTATTTTGTTTGATTCGTATTTGTGAATAATTTCATATAGTGACATTTTTATATTTAATACTATTACGAAATTAAATATATTAACAATCAAAAATTTGCGCTGGCAAACGTGTCCAACCAAAATAGGAAAACTAATAAGAGATAAAGGTAGTATTATTTTTTTCAGTAATAGAGTAGAACGTCTATAAATGAATATTCGATAAATGAATAACCTCATCAAATGAATAATTTTTTCTGATCCCGATATAATAGAGATAGATATTTTTGAACTCGATAAATGAATAATGTCAATTAATGAATAAAAAATTCCGGTCCTGAGCATATTCATTTATCGACATTTAACTTTGATAACTTATAATATATTTTTAGAACAAATATATTATTTTACAGAAGTCTAAATTTATTTGTGTCAATAATTTTCATTTTCTACTTAGTTTAGAAAAAAAATTGTAATGCAAAAAGAATTTATTTTGGCATACTATTACGTGAATTGACATGCTCCAATCCAGCTGTCAACGTTTTTATTAGATACTGTAAAAGTAATTTCTTCTATGAATGTATTGGAAAGCACGAAAGAAAGCAAACTGGACAACTTCATTAAGTATGTGCACCTGTTTGTCTATTCTTTTTAGGTAAAGGAAATGACGGTATGAAAAGTCTATATGAATAATTTCATATAGTGACATTTTTATATTTAATACTATTACGAAATTAAATATATTAACAATCAAAAATTTGCGCTGGCAAACGTGTCCAACCAAAATAGGAAAACTAATAAGAGATAAAGGTAGTATTATTTTTTTCAGTAATAGAGTAGAACGTCTATAAATGAATATTCGATAAATGAATAACCTCATCAAATGAATAATTTTTTCTGATCCCGATATAATAGAGATAGATATTTTTGAACTCGATAAATGAATAATGTCAATTAATGAATAAAAAATTCCGGTCCTGAGCATATTCATTTATCGACATTTAACTTTGATAACTTATAATATATTTTTAGAACAAATATATTATTTTACAGAAGTCTAAATTTATTTGTGTCAATAATTTTCATTTTCTACTTAGTTTAGAAAAAAAATTGTAATGCAAAAAGAATTTATTTTGGCATACTATTACGTGAATTGACATGCTCCAATCCAGCTGTCAACGTTTTTATTAGATACTGTAAAAGTAATTTCTTCTATGAATGTATTGGAAAGCACGAAAGAAAGCAAACTGGACAACTTCATTAAGTATGTGCACCTGTTTGTCTATTCTTTTTAGGTAAAGGAAATGACGGTATGAAAAGTACTGCGACAGCTGAAAAACTTATTTAAACTCAAAGATGTGATCACTGAACTTGGTGTTCATAGTTCACTGTAACGTATAGTAATATATGAATATATTACTATAGCAAATCTTTTAGTACAAACATCCGCTGAATTTTTTCGGAAAAGTAGATGACTACTCCATATTCATGGTTCAAGTAAAAGATGATTAAATTTTTCTACACCATTACTTGTCGAATCAAAATTAAAGACTGAGAGACAACGGTATCATAATAATTTAGTTTAATAATTTTATGAAAAAATATAATTATTTAATAATGGTTAAAAATAAAATATAAGATTAAATGATTTGATATATTATGTAAAATTTTTCGAGTTCTTAATTTTGCAATAATTGTAATCAATATATTTTTGTTCATTGTTCTGTGCATCTCGAAGATTATGATTTATATTACGTTATTTCATGATAAAATTTAATTACGCTGTGAATATACAGAATAAATATGAAATTCTGTTTGCATTACGTTCAAAATGAAGTCTTGCATGCATGACGTAAGGGGTTTCGGTAGCGTAGACACATTTTGTTTTGTTTAGTCAGTGCAACATTGCTAAAATTTTGTAGTTAATAGTGATTTATGTCCATATCATTTACTTTTGATATCTAAATGAACGTAAAATATTCTTATGTGATATCTAAATTTTCTCTAACATCTCCTGAAAATATTCATGTGATAAATATAAGGAAATATAAGCTATTAAAAGACTTCACAAATTAATAAAATAGCATTAAGATAAATTAATATAGTAAACATGTTATTGGTGTTCGAAGAACATTTCTTGGTAACGTATTTTTTTTTCTTCTAGCGAAATTTTGGTCTGATAAAGATGAGAATGACATTATATTTAAATCGTATGTTCAGACATTTGAGTACAAATTAAAAAATAAATTTTATTCATTTTCGTAATATATTATGCATGTACGAAGTAATTTATTTTGAAGAAGTTGGTCAGTTTTAGTACTGATATTGGTTTACATATGATGAACAGAAATTTTAATATGTATTTATTTACATATATGTTAATATTAAAATATTTTCATAATAGTTAATCAAAGCAAGTTCAAAGTGTTACATAATGAATCAAATTATGTTCCTTATGATCCTTACCAATTTCTTCTACAACAATTAGAAATGAAAATCTAGCTATTGTTCTACCTTTTTGAATACGCTGATGCCTTGCTTTGAAAGATTAATTCAACTGACGAAACCTACAATATATGTGAATTTCAGGAATTTGTATTTTTGCCCAAAATTCATTCCTTCAAGTGAAAACTGTATTGAATAATGTACCTCATTTCATTTCTAAGGTTTTCTGCAGCATCATGCATGGGATTCATGTAGAACATCGTTCCTGGAACACTGATTATTCCAGTATAATCTAAACATTTCAGGTGACATGTTATAATCTTCTTTTTATAAAATTTGTTTGAACTACAAAATCAAAAATTTAGAATTTTACCTTTTATGCTAATAACTTTGCAACTTGATATGATGACAATGATCGGCTGGTCTTCCGTTTGTTCTTGTATTGTTGTTTGAAAAGCCTGAGCCAACTCATTGTATAACACAACTGTTTTCTCAAAGCTTTGTATTCATGAACAAAAATTAGCATTATATAAAAGAAAAATTATCTATTAAAACTTTTTATTCATTTTACTTACTCTGTATTACTTATCACAAACTTGCAGAATAATATCTGTTCATCGTTTGAAAAATTGAATCGTCGTATTGGTTGAAGCTTTCGAACTATGCCAATTACATCTACACATTCATGGAAAGTTTTGAATCACAATTCATAATGGCAAAAGAAAATTATGTTTTAAAATCTTATACCAATAAGATATCGTTCCTAATTTGCACAAATGAAAACATCTCCTAGATGTGTGAAGATAAAAATATGTTTCGGAATGAAGTGGAAACAACTTGAATTGGCAATACTGTTGTCGTTGCTGTGAACTCTATGAATTTGAAAGCTTCAAAACAAAGGTTTTTTGCTTCTTCTGTACATTTCTTTACTTTAAAGTATTTGATCTGAATTGATTCTCAAGACTTTGTATCAAATTTGCCTTTATCCATGCATGAATTCTGTCACCCTAGTAATAAAATTTAGATAAATCAATATCAATGAGTTAGCACTGAAATTTGTAGTATGTAAGGAAAAATTATATAGTGGACTTTGCTCACCAAGTTGTCTACCAAAATCAAGTTTGTTCCTGCTACATTTCCATTATCATTATCTACTAATCTCCAAATTCTTGATACTCCACTGATCTTCCATCTCTGATTTGGTGATGGTTCAAGTGAATTTAAACTATTGTAATTTTGTTCAGCTATTCTTCTTCTATACTTTGTTTGAATAATAATGATTTCTTTGGGGTCATACATAGAATATTTAGTGACAACAGACTTATTACAAAGTGTTTGGTAAGGTTATTAAAACTTTGAAATGGTAGGTGGTAGATGCATGTTAGGTTGTATTTGTACGATTTCATTTTTCAAAGAAAACATTGTTGCAATTAAAACAATTTGTTGTAAATTTGAAAGTGGCATAATCAATTTATAGACTTTGTTTTGCATCAATTTTTAATTACAAATAAGAAATGTTGTGATAGAATGGATAGTTTCTCTTTCAATTGGATTAGTTTTTGAAAAAGGTATATTTTATATTTTGATCTGGATTTGGATTTAAATTTTAAAACAATAATTTATTTGTTTTGTGTAATTTAAATTTAACGAAATTATTATGTAAATTATTCTTTAATACAATGTATTGACATATTATATAACTTTTTCGAAGAAGAAAATATATCGAACTTCATTGTTCAATGCATTCAAGGTTTTCTCATGATGAATGGTGTACTATAAAATACTGGTAGGAAGCATATTGCAATTAATCAAAAAACAATCTAAAAATCACTACACCGTATATGGCCTGTTGCAACACCGACATGTATAAGTGTTACACAAAGTGTTACAATAGACACAAAACTTGGTAGTCTATTGCAATATTTTTTATAGTGTTGCAAGAAATACCAAAAGTGTTGCAAGCAAAATGATAATTTTGAAATTTTATAACAATTGCAACACTTTTCGCACTTTACAAAAAGTGTTACAATACACCACCGAAAAATTCTAATTTTTTGTTAGCGGGCTTGCCACAATAAGCGGGACATTCTAATTTTGGGTTCCCGGGCTTGCCAAATTTATTTCGTGCCAAAGACTAATATTACACATAATTAATGTTTTATTACATAAAACAAACAGATCTCATCTCTCTCATCTCTCTCTCACTCCTCTCTCCTTCACTCTCTCGACCTCACTCATCTCTCTCGACCTCACTCGATCTCGACCACCAGCCTCTTTCTCCCTCTCTCATCTCTCTCACTCATCTCTCTCAATTATCTCTTACACCTATCTCAAGCTCCTAATTCAAACCGCAAAACCCCAAATCGATTACATCAGTGGACTGTGGAGATTCAATTAGAACTTTAATTCAAGGTAAATTACCCATATTTTTTCGATTATGTTAGATTATACATGGATATATGTGTATGCATGTGAAAATCTTTGGATTATATGTTTAATTTTATATGTTCATAATTTTTGTGCGATTAAAACTAGTATTATATGTTGATTATTTGTTCAATTTGTGTATGTGAGCTAGTAGTCTTCTTTATATGTTAATTAACACCATTCAGTTTTTATATGTTAATTTTTTGGTAATTATTTGTTAATTTTGACATGATTTTATGTCAATTTTTGTATGTTGCATCCTTTGCCATTTTTATATGCTTATAATTTCTGATTTGACTGTTTGATTTTTATCTTCTTTGTGGTATTTTGTTACCAGAAGAGTAATTCATACTAGATAATGCTTATTGATTACAGAGTATGCTTATAATCTTTGGTTTTTATGAGATTGGTTTAATGGTAGAACTAATTTTAAACATATACTGATAGACTTATTTCTTAAGGGGTCAAAATACACGTGGAATTGGTAAAAATTAGTGCTTTATTCAGTATAGAGTGCGATTTTACTAAGATTTCGTAGGTATGTTATTTTTTTATGTACTGTGCTTTTTGGGGACATTGGCTAGGCAGTCTGTCCCACTTGATCTCGTCAATTGGCACAAATTTCCAAAACAACAGAAGGAGGAACTATGGAATTTTGTTAAGGTAACCTCAAAATATTGTAGACCTTTTTTATGATCTATATTCTTTTTATTGTCTTTAGGATTAAGTAAGAGTAATTAATAGGTCAGTAGTATGTCAGTCACATGTAAATGCCACTAATAATTTTAACTAATTTTATTAGACAAAATACGATATTCCCGAGGAAGGAAGAACCTATACTTTGCGCACTATTGGTGCTTTGTGGAGGCTGCACAAGAGCCGGATTAAGAAAGACCATTATCTCAAATATGATAATGATGAAGACAGGCTAAAAAATAGGCCCCCTGTCATTTCGAACGAAGAATTCAAGGCTCTTCTCAAGTATTGGGCGGATGAAGACGTTAACGTATATCGACTAATATATCAATCCGTTAGCTAGTACTTTTTCACAATTTTTTTTTGAAAATTGTTGTAAGTTATTTTATATTATGTGCACTTTATTTAATGGTCAGGATCTAGCTAAGAGAAATGCAGAGAATCGTCAGTTGGTAGAAGCGCACACTGCTGGTCGTAAAAGTTTTGCGCAGATTGGAGAGGGCATAGTATGTCCAGCTTTTATTTAAAAGATGCTTTCATTTTCTAATGTGTTTATTACCACTTCTATACTTGCTTTAATTTTCTAATTATGTCACTCTGCATAATTTTGGCAGAAAGCAGAAAAGAAGATAGATCCTAAAATGCTAGCTTCGAAAGACCATATTTATGACAAAACTCGTAAACGGAAGCCAGGACGCGTATATAAGGTAAGATGCAAGTATTTCATTTTTTTAGTCCTTTTCATCTATTCAATTTTTTCCTTTAAAGGTAGACTTTCTTTTCAGTTTTAATGTCTTGTATTTTTGTTTAATCATGCTTTTTCGTAGACTGCAACTGTTGAAGCTGGCAGTGGGGGCGAACAAGTCAAAAAACCAAAACATGGACCAAATTGGCTTTTAGGAAGATCTGGAAAATGCAGAAAAATGATGACAGCTCAGCAGCCAAAACTTTGTACTTCCAGTAGTACTCCTGATATTGATGATCTGAAAAAGTCTTTTAAGGGAGGAAATCATGGCTGAAATGCAGGAGATGGTAGATAAAAGGGTGTGTGAGAAAATGTCAAAGGTAGTAGCAAAATTGGGAGAAATCAATCCAGATTTTAAGTACCTTGATGTCGAAGAGTTATGTCTTGCATCTGGTGACGAAAGTGAGGAAGGCAGTGATCATGAGCAGCAGGATGATCGCGCTGATGACAATGCTCACGAGGCCGACGACGAAAATGATGATTGACGATCAATGCATAAGTATTGCTTTCTATATGCGTGCTTTTGGTGTAGTAACATTAACTATTTAGACTACGCAGAGTGACGTACATTTGGTACGTGTAAGTCGACTTGTGTGTGTTTCGACTTTAGACTATGCGTTTAATGTTTGGCCTTCTTTATTGACGTGTTTGTTGGACATTAATGAAATGTCATTTCTGGTTTGGTTGGACATTAATGAAATGTCATTTCTGGTTTGGTATATGCTTTCATGCATGGATATTGAAATTTCAAACAGGACATTGCAATGTGAACTAATAAAAGTGTTGCAAAAAAGTGTTGCCAATAAAATTTAAAAGTATTAAAATAGTAATTAAAATGTTGCAGAGAAATGTTGCAAAAATATCAAAAAGTATTGCAAAAGGTTCCAAAATGTTACATATAAATGTTGCAAAAAAAACCAAAAGTATTGCAAAATGCATAATAATGTTGCAAAAATATGTTGCAATAAACTCACTTTGTAACATTTTTAAGTCAATTAATGTTGCAAAAAAGTGTTGTATTCGTCTGTTGTAACATATTTAAAATGTTGCTAAAACATGCAAAAGTGTTACAACAAACTACACCAAACTCTTTTTGTAATACTTTGAAAATCGTTGCAATAAACACAAAAAGCGTTACTACAGATGGCTGTTGCCACGCCGGCAAATGCAACACTGACTTTTAGCAAAAGTGTTGCATAAACAGGTATTGTAACACTTTTGGAGCCTAATGATACACTTTTTCGGTGTTGCAACAGGCCATATTCCTTGTAGTGAATTAAGATAAAATGCTTCCTTTATATACGTTGTTAAAAATTTCTAATAGCAGCTGGTTCATTCTTCATGCAAAAATTGTCAATACATTGTGATTGAGAATTTTAAAAGGAGAAAACATTAACAAAATTTTCCATTGAATTTAAATCATTATAATAGAGAATGTAAGTTTTACTTTTTCTTAATATTGATGCAATTTCATTGGATGGATTTATAGTAAAATTGTTCGCTTGTTTCGTATTGGATAGACTTTGTTGTCGTAAATGTTGAGATACATTAATTTGTCATATATTTTTTGGTGTGAAAATGGCCAAGTGGTCACAGTGAATTTCTCATTCATGAATTGTATCCAAATACAATAAACGTATAAGGGGATATATTCATTCAAGAAAATTCATCATCTAACCGAAAAGTACGGATGTTGCTTCCGGACGTGTAGACAATAAAATCTTCAAGTCTGAAAGGAAGAACCACACGATAGAAAGGTCTCGTTCAAAAACCCTCAAGAGCAAAACCCTGTGGGGAAAAACTCAAGGGGGAAAAAGAGTGCCCTCAAAATATAGAAATACATTATTTTACAAATTTTCAAAAAAATCAGAACTAATTATTCCTTATGAGAGTCTCCATTGCCATCAGTTATTGCCGCATACTTGCTTCATTTTCCACTTCATCTTGACTGCTCTATTACTGCAGGTCACCACCTCTACCTTAGTAGCATGCTATTTAGAATAAGACTTTAAAGTCTTATAATAGAAAATTCATAAAATCCTGAAAAACACAAACGAAACAAAGAGACCATAAGTCGATATATAAAAGATTATATATGTTATTAAAATAATAAAGGAAAGTATATCCAATAATAAATTATTATTGAAAAGGTGTGTCTATATATTTAATAAGAAAAGGAAATAAAATAAAGTCTAACCAATGAAATCTTTGGTTAGACACTAAAGTAAATCATATATAACAATATGACTTAAAGTAAATAAACAAGCCAACAAAATGGCACTTGATTGCCTCTACAAGGCCAAAATATATGTCATCATTTCTGGCCACACATAAATGGTTGATAAGTGGATTTTATATCCACTTAAAGCGTTCCATATCGGCTTAAATTGATTACTTGGCCTCAAGTATGTGGTGTGTTTAATGTGTTTTCATTGAGTTTTGCAGAGCTAAGAGAGTTGGAGGTTAATTTGATTAAAATTCGGATTTTCCGGGTCGGCTGCGCAGTCTACACTGTTTTGGCTATATCTGGAGTTCTACAAGTCCGATTCTGACGATCTTACGGCTCACGCGAAGAGGAGAAGATTTTCTGCAAAAATGAACAGTGACCAGGGTGCGCTGCGGCCTTGAGGGCGCGCTGTGGCACAGTGTCTTTGCTGGAAATTCCGAATTTTTATCCTGAAAATTCTGATTCATTATTTGGGCCATATCTTGAGTTCTATAAGTCCGTTTTGGATGATCTTACAGTCCACGCGAAGATAACGGAATTCTATTTTATTCTAAAGTGGTTCAGATGTCCAAATACAACTGGAACGGCCCATAAATACTGAAGAAAAGTCAGTTACGAATTTTCCTTCAAAACCGAATCAGTTTAGGAAACGTATTATGTGCCGAACTGCAGAAATTCAACTTTGACAAGGAAATTGATATAATTCCTACTTCTAATAAGTATGGTAATTGCTCTGGGCGGCTAGAACATTCCAGAATCAGATCTACACATGGAATTTGCAATTCTATTCTCATTCAAGAACGGAAATTGCCATACTCCTATTCCAACTCTAAAACGGCAATTGCTTGATGGAGAGGGAAATTGGGGCTATAAATACACATCTTGGGGGACAGAAAAAAACACACATCATTACATATCAATTACTTAGGTTTATTTGTATCTTTTCATACTTTGTTTTTATCATGGTTTCATCAGATCCCATGATGACGAGAGGTTCGATTATGAACTAATCGTTGTCATGGGATTCTACCGGATTTATTTATGGAGCTTTAGTATTTTGATGCTTTAAAGATCTGTGTGTGATGTATATTTGATATCCTTGTATGGTTATTCTTAATGCTTTTAGATGCGTAGCTAACATTTTAATTGAATTGTTAATCTCTTGCGAAACGAGAGTGGATCTTGAGATTTAGAACTTGCCATGCTAGCATAGGATAGGTTGATGTTTTAACATCATGATTTGTAGTGTAAATAGGGATATTATGCTGCCCTATGTGATCAATATGGATAACTTGTGCTTAAACCGTTATGTTTTCAAATCTCATAGAGATATAGGGTCTAAAAATAATTGGTGTCTATTCATCTTCGATCTCTTTTGTGGATGTATGAGTAGTTTAGTGTTAGTATATCGAAAGGTAGCTTATACTTGTTTCGTGTTGTCCGATCAGATACCATAACCATTGCATATAGTGATTAAAGGCATCAGATCTAAGCAAAGTATTTAATGAAGTTAGGATCCCATGTTTTCTCTTGCATAAGTAATTCGATTCCAATTCTCGTTAGTTAGTTAATTCTTAGTTTTGTTAATTTATTTCTTAGTTAATTATAGTTAATCTAAACCCAATCTTGTTAATTGTCTTAGTAGTGAATAAAAACCATACATTGTTGCATAGGTGCATGAACTGAATTGAAACCTAACCAGATCTCTATGGGAAAGAACTTGACTTATTCATATATTACTTGTGACCACGTACGCTTGCGTGATTTAGTGCAAACAATGGTACAAACTAGCAATCAGTCAAGACATAATTAGCATTGAACCTGTTAAAGGATATCAGTTATTACAAAAAAATCAAAAAATAAAATTCCAATTAAAGAAGAAATTCCAATTAGCAAGAAAATAAAATGCTAATTAGCTAATTTAAAATCAAATAAAATTGTCAATTAAAGCACATTAAAACACTATCAAAAAATAATTATCAGTCAATTATAACAAATACAATTAATTACTCTAAGCACAAATAAGCCAATATCATGACCATCACAGAACAACAAAGTCAACTACAATGTTTTAGTATAGAAAACTTGTAACCGATAATTATAAATAAAAGTAAACACTACATTCGAATTTAGTAAATAGAAATTAAAACAGCCAAGAAAACATTAATAGAGAAATTAAAGCCGTAAATTAATAGTAATAAATGAGTAATTTTAACTAGCCAAAAACAAACAGAACAACTATCCAACTCAGCAACTCAGAAAATGGACACTCCAATGAAATGAGTCAACTCATAACCCAACTCGTTTTTAAAACAGAACTCGTATACACTCGACAAACAAACAAAGATTCAGCGAACTCAGCAAAAAATCAACACTCAACAGCTCAAAAAATCAATACTGAAAATTAACCAAAACTCAACAGTTCAAACACGAACTCAGTACATCAAACTCAATAACTCAGCAACAGCAAAATCAAAACCCAAACTAAAAAAACAGTAACTCGACAGCCACGAAACTCTGAGGACATTACAATACAAAACCGAAGACTCCAAAAGAAAACATGGAACACAAAAACGGAACACAGCAACTCAGAGATAACCCAACGCTCTTGAAACTCAGAAATGGACTCGGTGACAAACTCAGAAAGTCGTCTAGAACTTAGCAAAATCGCAGAATCAGAAAATAATACATTTAGAAGATTTGTGTTTATGTACGGACGAATATGTATGAGCTTGGAGAAGAAGACTCAGATCTATATTGATAAAATGTAAAGTTACAAGAAATGAAATAGAGTCTCAGTATTTATACAATCAGCAACTATGCTAACAAACTAACAGAATAACAACTAGATAGAATGACAGCTGGCTCTCTCACTTAAGTCCAAATACAATTATGTAAATCTTTATTTATTTGAGAGACTAAGGCCTGCTGTACTGAAGCTTTATGTTGAGGCTTTAAGGTGACTAAAGCTGCTGAATGAGAACTTGTTGTATCACTCGTAATACTCCCCCCATAAACTGGAGATACACAAGGATTGTGTAATCCCAGTTTGGAACAAATATAACAATGAGCTGTGCTTCCCAGAGCCTTTGTAAACACATCAGCCAACTGCTCTTTTGAAGAAATCTTTTGAGGAAGAATGATCCATGCCTGCACCTTTTCATGAATAAAATGACAGTCTAACTCTATATGCTTCGTACGAGCATGTTGAACTGGATTACTAGCAATGTCAACTGCAGCCTGGTTGTCACAAAATACAACAACAGCATTAGTAACAGGAACAAGAAGATCTGCAAGTAAGTATCTCATCCACATGATTTCTGTAGTAATGGAAGCTAAGGCACGATATTCAGCCTCTGCTGTGCTTTGAGAAGTGACAGATTGTTTTTTAGCTTGCCAAGACACAAGTGCAGAACCAAGTTTCAAGCAATAACCAGTCACTGATCTACCAGAAATAGTGCAACCACCCCAATCACTATCACAATACCCTTGTAAAACTAAAGGACTATTGACTGGGAAAAACAAACCAAAACCAGCTGTGCACTTTAAGTATCTAAGTACACGAAACAAAGCATCTAAATGTTTCTCTCGAGGGGAATGCAAAAACTGACTGAGCAAATGAACAGAGTAGCTAATGTCTGGTCTAGTAAATGTTAAATACAACATTTTACCAACCAAACTTCTGTATAGAGATGGATTTTTAATCAAAACTCCTGAACGATCACTGTCAAACAGCTTGATATTCTGATCCAAAGGAATGGAAAGAGGCTTTGAGTGAAGAAGATTAGTACTAGATAACATGTCTAAGATAAACTTTTGTTGACTTAACACCAAACCTGCATCACTTCTAGAAATCTCCAGTCCCAAATAATACTTGGCCTGACCAAGATCTTTAATGCTAAATTTGGTATGTAAAGCCTCTTTGACTAAAACAATGAAATCTGTATTGTTTCCAGTTAATAGAATGTCATCAACATAGACAACAGCAATTGTAAAATCTGTGCCTTGTTGATAAACTAATAAAGCATAATCAGCCAAAGATTGTTTAAAACCAATCTCCAACAAAAACTCTGTTAATTTCTTATTCCACTCTCTTGAAGCCTGACGCAAACCATAGATTGACTTGATCAATTTGCAAACTAAATGAGCTGTAGAAACATCAACCATATATCCCAAAGGTAAATCCATATAAACTTCCTCTAGGAGATCTCCATGAAGAAATGCGTTATTAATATCTAGCTAAAAAATTGGCCAATTTTTGGATGAAGCAATAGCCATAACTGTCTTAACTGTTACACCCTTAGCAACAGGAGCAAACGTGTCATGAAAGTCTACTCCTGGCTCTTGAGTATAACCTTTTGCTACTAAGCGGGCTTTATATCGATCAATTTCACCATTGGCTAAATACTTGATCTTATAAACCCAGCGACAACCAATGGTTGACTTACCTTCAGGAAGGGGTACTAAGATCCAGGTATTGTTTGCCTCAAGGGCATCTAACTCCTTATTCATGGCAACAACCCAGTTAGGATCAAGCACTGCTTGAGCAAAAGACTTTGGTTCCTTAACTTTGACAAGTTGTGTCATGAAAGCAGAATGATTAGTAGAAAAAGATTGAGTAGACACAAAATTTGCTAAAGGATATTTGACAGAACCAGTATTGCAATGATAATCATTCCACCAAGCAGGTAATTTACGTTCTCGAGAAGACTTTCGAATCAAATGATCGACAGAAGAATCATGTAAATCATCATCAGGATACAAGTTGACTAAAGTGTCACTATCAGGTGGGGAATTATGTCATGAATCTGAAGACTGAGAGATATATTCTGAAGGAACAATAAGGTTTGAAGTATCAACATTAGATGGTTTGGAAGTATCAACATTAGATGACTTTGAACTGGACTGACCAGACGGTGAAAAAGAATCAAAATCCGTAGATAAAGATGACAACACAACATTGTCTGACTGTGATGAACCATTAGTACCAAGTATGTCATCACTATCTCCCATGTTATGATGCACCCAATGATTAAGAAAATGTGGATCAGAAGGAGAACTAGTGTGAGTACCATCATGAAATGGAAATGAATTTTCATGAAAAACAACATGTCTAGTCACAAAAAGCTGACGAGTTTCTAGATTGAGCAACTTGTAACCCTTGTGATCATTTGGATATCCCAGAAAAACAGAACGAATAGCTCTAGGCTTAAACTTGTCTGAATCATGAATCGAAGCATAACACAAACAACCGAATACTCTGAAGAGACTGTAATCAGGTTGCTGTTTGTATAAACACTCAAAAGGAGATTGCTGATTCAAAACTGGTGTAGGAACTCGATTAACAATATAGGTAGCAGCTAAAATACACTCCCCCCAGTACCTAATTGGCAAACCTGATTGAAAACGTAAAGCTCGTGCTATAGACAACAATTAACGATGTCTACGCTCTACACGACCATTTTGGGCAGGAGTACCAACACAAGAAGCCTGATGTAGCACTCCTTTATCAAGTAAAAATGAAGAAAAGGCAACATTGAAAAACTCTGTACCATGATCACTACGAAACTGTTTGACCCTTGTATGAAATTGGTTTTCAACATAAGCAAAAAAAATTTTGAGTTGAAGAACAACATGTTGTTTGGTAAGAAGAAGATAGGTCCAAACATTTCGTGAATGATCGTCAACAATGGTGAGGAAAAATTTGCAACCAGTATGAGTTTCTGTAGCATAGGGTCCCCATAAATCGACATGTATCAATTCAAAAATGACAGATGCACGACTGTCACTAAGTTGAAAAGGTAACTTAGTTTGTTTTGACAACGGACAAATAGGACACTGTTTATTGCAGTTGTCAACAACAGAAGCAGACACTTCAGGTATCTTATGTAAAACTTCATTAGATACATGACCTAATCTCAAATGCCATAACACACTAAGTTGAGTCTTTGATTGAACAGTGTTAATACGAGATTGAACCCTAGGAGAAGAAACATACATTAAAGGCTGAAACTCTAGATGAAACAATCCATCAACAAGTTTACCAGTAGCTAGTAAATTGTTTAAACCAAGATCATGAAACTCACAATGATCAGGAAAAAATGACACTACTCCTTTCGAGTCTGCAATCCACTTAGAGACTGAGAATAAATTGTAAGAAAAGGAAGGCACAAAGAAAACATTGTGCAAAATCAGTTTAGGATGTATCTTGAAAGAACCTATTTTATGAACCATGATGGTAGCACCAGTTGGCAAAGCAATACTAACAGGATTAACTAATGTCTGAACATCAGATAAAAGATCAATGGAACAACACATATGGTCTGTTGCCCCTATGTCTATGAGCCAAGCATAAGTCGAACAGGCATTAACTACTAAATTTGCAGCTGAAATGACCATACCTGCTAAGTGATCCTCTGGACTGTTGGAACTCTTCCCATTTCCTACAAAGAAGTTCATCATTTGACTTAGTTGATTTATTTGCTGCTGCATTTGACTAAATTGATCAGATGTGCCAGACATAGGAGCTACAGCTGCAACATTAGCTTGTGTATTGAATTGAGATTCTTTAGGCAAAGGTCTGAACTGACTAACAGTAGCTGGAGTAGAAGTACCAGTGACAGAACCAGTGCTAGTAAACTCCTTTTTCTTCTTCCAATTCGGTGGATATCCAATTAATTTGTAACAATTATCTCTAGTATGTCCAGTAAAGTTACAATATGTGCACTTCACCACTGGTTTAGATGTACTAGAAGGATTCACTGTAGACTTCTTGTACCCAGTACCAACAGTTGTAGATGCTGCATTAACTGAATTTCCAACCAAAGCATTTGCAAGTGGATTTGAGACTGCAAAAACTCCTTGAAAACCTTGTCTAGCCTTTTCATCTTGTTTAACAAAAGCATAAGCCTGAGAAACTGTAGGCAACGGGCTCATCATAAGAATTTGACCCCGAATAGTGGCATTACTATCATGTAATCCCATGAGAAATTGAAGAAGCTTTCTCTTCTGATCTCTTTCAACTTGAATTTTCTGAGCACCACAAACACAGCTTACAGTTGGTTCCAACACAGAATATTCATCCCATAGACCTTTTAGCTTGTGGAAATACACTTCAACAGACTTGTTCCCTTGTTCTAAACTATGAATGTCTCTTAATACTTGAAAAATCCTATGTCCATTTACTCCAGAAAATCTCTCATGTAACTCCTTCCAAACCTCACAAGCAGTAGTAACATAGTTCAAACCATCACTAATCTCCTCAGCAACCGAATTAAGAATCCAAGTAATGACTAAATCATTCACTCTTTCCCATTGTGCACATAACGGAGAATTAGCAGCAGGTTTCTCATATGTTCCATTAACTAAAACAAACTTATTCCTGGCATTGAGAGCAATTTGCATAGATCTACTCCATGGAGCATAGTTATCTGGTCCAACTAACTTTTTAGCAATTAATACTAATCCAGGATGATCATTATTATGTATGAACAACGGATGGAGATTGTTATATACGACTTCTGAATTATACAGAAGAACATTATCATTACTCTGTTTATCTCCATTGTTCAACTCTTTATGTATCACATCTTCTTCGACATCATTAACAGCAATATGATGATTATTAGAACTAGACACAACTCCTTGAACAACATTAGCATAACTATGACGCATCATGACTGCAAAATTAGGGTTCTAATCGAGACAAATTCTCAGAAAATAAATCAAACAGAGTATAACAACAACTAAGCGTTTCAATCAACACCGATAAGCAATCGATCGTTGTAAAACAACACAAAGTAAGAAAAACACGATGAAACCTGTGATTTATGTCGAAAATCGCCGATGAACAACGCAATTAACCGATGAACAACGCAATTAACCGAACATAAAACCAATCGATATGATGAACATCATCTTTATCGTCGAAATAGATCGAAAAACAGTCATGAAAGTTCTGATACCATAATACATTTAGAAGATTTGTGTTTATGTACGGACGAATATGTATGAGCTTGGAGAAGAAGACTCAGATCTATATTGATAAAATGTAAAGTTACAAGAAATGAAATAGAGTCTCAGTATTTATACAATCAGCAACTATGCTAACAAACTAACAGAATAACAACTAGATAGAATGACAGCTGGCTCTCTCACTTAAGTCCAAATACAATTATGTAAATCTTTATTTATTTCAGAGACTAAGGCCTGCTGTACTGAAGCTTTATGCTGAGGCTTTAAGGTGACTAAAGCTGCTGAATGAGAACTTGTTGTATCACTCGTAATAGAAAATGAACATAAACCCAAACAACAAACTTGATAGAAAAATAATCAAAAAAACAACAATCGGAGAAACAATGATGCAATTGACAATCCAAAAGAAGTCCGACACGAACTCCAACAAACTGGACTCAACACAAGAAATGAAAACTATGGGTTTTGACACGAGAAAAAAGATTTTAGGCCCTTTAATTAGTTGGTATTATACCCAACCCATTTTGCCCCAACATTGAAAAGAAATTAAGCTTTGAAATTTTGGGGTTTTTGATTCAAGTTGGTTTGGTTGAATTTATGGTTATGTACAGATTGAGGAAAATGAGAGGAGCATTTCGGTGGGGCTATTGTATTTATTGGTTGATCAAAGGGTCGAGGCACCACCGCCGCAGTTAGTCGCCGACGGTGGTGGTGGTGGTGTTGGTGTTGAACGAAGAAAGGAGGACGAGATTTAGCTATTTTCTCTCTTGATTAAGGGTTGATTAATTTGTCATATTGAGATGAGTAAACTTCAAAGTGGTGGCCAGATTTTACACTCATTTTCAAAATAGTGGCCAGACTTTCAATTTTGCAAAAAGGTGGTCAGACTTGCCTTTTTCCTTTCAAAAAGGTGGTTGTAGGCGATTTTCAGTTTTTTGGCAGGGGTAAAATGGGAAAAAAAATTCTAGAGATTCCAAAAATTGTCCACAAAAATTCCCAAATTAATATGTGTCACCATATGATGGTTATATTCGTAATAATAATAATGCCCCCCATGTATGCACATCAATTCACCAAAAAATCCACAAATATGAGTTGTTAAGATTTAATTAGTCAATTTATTTGCATGCATGGGGGGCATTATTATTATTATTACGAATATAACCAATCATATGGTGACACATATTAATTTGGGGATTTTTTGGATAATTTTTGGGGTTTTTAGCTTTTTTTTTTAGTAAAATAACATATTTTCCCATTTTACCCCTGCCAAATAAGCTGAAAATCATCTCTAGCCACTTTTTTGAAAGGAAAAAGGCAAGTCTGGCCACTATTTTGCAAAATTGAAAATCTGACCACTTTTTTAAAAATGAGTGTAAAATCTGACCACTTTTTTGCAATTAACTCTATTGAGATAGCTATTACAACAAGATATTTTTTTGCTTTAATCACTGATTTATCCAAATTATTTAAACATATAATTAATTGGAGTTGGAGAAGGTTTTAATCCAAATTGGAACAGAAAGTTGTCCAAATTTGGACAAAGTTTTCGAAATACACCCAAGTGTTACGGGTTGGATATGAACATTCAGGTAAAAAAAATGTTTCACTGCTAATGTATAA
Organism: Saposhnikovia divaricata; assembly: GCA_036435485.1. Classification (NCBI taxonomy): domain Eukaryota; kingdom Viridiplantae; phylum Streptophyta; class Magnoliopsida; order Apiales; family Apiaceae; genus Saposhnikovia; species Saposhnikovia divaricata. Next base: position 69,831,572 of record CM071598.1, read on the forward strand.
AAAAAATTCAAAATTTGATTTCGTATTATACAAAACTAGCATGAAAGCCCGTGCAAAGCACGGGCCAGATGCTAAAACGAATGAGTTGCAGGTTAAATCTTAGCAGATGGCATGTAACGGGAACTTATGGCACGTAAATTGAGCCTTTAAATCTAAATTTGCTAAAACATATGGCTCGCTGGTTAAACTATGGCAAGCTTGTAAGGGAAAATATGTAATGATAAGCTTAAATCAGTAAGACAATTGTGAAAATTGACTATATAAATCTAAATTGAGACCAAGCTACGATTTTGAGATTGTAAATTCAAGCATGAAAAAATTTATTTTTGTAGCGGCTTTGGTACACAAAGTAAAAATGCTTGCAAAGTGGTGAGACAAAGAAAAGGAGAAATGACTATGTTTTGTTTGTTATTCTTCACTTGTGTTGTCCTCATGTTGTCTTGCGTTTCTTGGCAGAGGATGTGCTCGCCTCAGTCTCTTCCTCATTTGTGGCAGGAGCGTGGTTGCATTCGGTGACTTTAGACTCAACGTAGTCCTCAAGACGGTGTTTAATGTTGTATGAAGTGACTTTGATTTCAAAATCGCAAACTTTTTCGATAATGTTGTCTACCACTGCTGGGATATTGTCCATCTGTTACGCCTGTTAAGTGGTTACAAAATAGTTAGAAAAATGTGAGGTGAGATATATTGCTATGGGTAAGTGAAGGTTACAACATAAATACACATTTTAATTTTTTTCGTTAGATTATGGGAAATGTTGCAAATAGTTTATGAATGTAAATTTATGTGTGGTTTTACAGTCAAGTTAAATTAGATTCAAAACAAAATATAACAAACAATTATTATTAGTATGTGCGAGATTGTAATTATTAATGCATATACCTCAGTCATTTCGCTGATCACTCTCACTATGGGTATGCCAATGTGGAGTTCTGCATCTTTGTTAAAAAGAGTAAAGGTCGTAGTTCTTGAATCATCCTCCACAATAACGCTTAACCTATATCTAAAGTGCATAGGCATAAGAATGTATTAGTTTAGGTAGACGGTGCCATGTGACGCTAGTATTGGTGGGAGATAAAAATTGAGGTTATCATTTTGTGTGTTCCTGGGATCATGTGCGTGCGTGCTTAGTTTGTTAAAGAGGCCACGTTCATACCCTTGTTTGATAGTGGATGGTGGCTCTGTACATGCGCGGCAGCGGTAATTTCCATCAACCAAGTATAGGCCGCGGTTGCAGTTGGGGCAACAGTTATAATACCAATTCTCATCACGTACAATATCTATTATCTTTGCCTTACATGCACAATGAACAAACTATAAATAAATTCATTAAATGTTAGTGAATAAGGGTTTCGTGAGTTGGGTAAAAGCAAAAGAAATTGACTTCTCTGACAAAGACCTCTTTTCCTGGGGGGAGCTGCATTTCTAGGATGCTATCTATTGTAGCCCAGATGATATCCGGCCTAGCAGTCCTGGATAGTGGTTTTTGCTTTGGCGCGGGTAGCGTGTCAAGAGTTGCACCTGTTGCATCCAATATTGCAGGCTTAAGGTTGTTGAGAGGTGCGTAATCGATGTTTAAGTAATACTTTGACAGATTATGTGTAATAACTGATTGTAGAAATATATTAAGGTTGAAGTGACTGGAAAATTAAATAAGAGTTTTAGGTGTATAAGTGTGTGTGCAGTGTCAGAAGAAGTTGTGTGTGTAGTACCGAAATAAGTTTTTGCTAAAAGCCCTGTTATAACCGCAAAAATAGCGACATTCTTTGTCTTGGCGAGCTCTGCTAGGAATTCTGGTCCTTTGTCTCCCCACAAACTGACAATCATTGTTTCCTGCCTGTGCTCATATAATTGTTATTTAGCATACTTCTGCAAATAATTGGAGTTATACATGATTAAGTTTATGATTTGTTAAAGGAAGAAGGGTATAACATGTTATTCAGGAGTTCGATATCCATTTTCTTAGCACCTCTCTATGTTGTTTCAAAATCTACATAGCTTACCACCCACCCGATGACATCTGCATAGAATTTGTGTTATAATAATAATAATAAAAGATGTGACATCTCCAATTAGGCCTCCAATGGTTTGAAAGTCTTGTAGTTCAAATTTATACTTTGGTATTATACCAGTGTCATCAATTCTTTCGATTCTCATTTTATGATAGAAATTGAGGGAGAGATCCCTGTTAACACTGCGATACTTTTTGGGGGCGCTGACCACGATGACCTTGGAAATGATGTATACTCCATCTTCTTCTAGTGTTTTCATTATGTAGTTCCTTTCGGTGTTCCTAATCATAGCCCAAATGTGATTGCCCTATAAGTTGTTTATTGTTCATTAGAATCAAATGTATAAATAATAATATGGTTGGAAGGAGAGTGTGTAGCATGTTGGGGGTCCGGTGTTATTTTACCTCTTGGTCGAGCAAAATAACATTAGTGTGCAGGAGTTTTTTGTCGTTTGGATTGAAAGATTTCCAGATTTGAGTTACGCGCACATGGATAGCAGCCGTCTTTGTATCATTTACCAAAGCAGAAATCATTGTGCAAGGGGCACCCATTTTTTATTTAATGTTTTCTTGCAGGACTGGTGTTTCCATGTGGACAAAATCTAAGGTTTCAAAGTGGCTGCTGAATGAATGACCTGAAAGCGAAAAGTCGAAAAGTTTGTTCAGTTACATTGTCCATGATTAATGTTTAAATTAACGCTCATTTCTGATTTTTATATTGGATGGTTGATTTTTTTGCTAGTTATAATAATAAATAGAATAATCTTTTGGTTTGCTCTTGGATTTATATAGTTGGTTCCATTTTTTGGTCCTTAGTGTTTATAAAGAATCTGGCCCCAATTCTTTCATATTTAACTTGTATATCCAATTTAGTAGTTGTTTAAAATGTACAAAAAAAATAGTGGCCTTGAAAAGAACATAATTAGTGTAATATAAAATAGTGTAGTATTGATGTGGGTCTGAAGTATGCAGTGGAAATATGATCCTTATTTTTGTGTTTTTTTACTTGTTAAAATGAGTAAACGGGGAAAAGATGTAAAAAGTATAATTCTAATGCAAATAATCTTATTTGAAAATAGAAGATAACTATATGATATTATTCTGTAGGTGGAGTAAAAGTTTGTTTTGCATTGAGTTTAGTGGAGTAAGTAATTGGATAGTACATAATGTGTGGGCGAGAGATGGTAAAAATTATGATAGAACACTATTTATTCATATTTCAATCATCCTTGCTAATTGTTATCTGACGTTAATGCTAATCCCAGCTCGGGTTTTCTTGAAGATTTGTATGTGTAGTTAGGTTTGAGGTCTTAAGAAGAAGTTGGTTGCCGTGTTGTTGACCACCATTTTGTTACCATCATCATGGCATCTTTTAATTCTTTGCCTAAACTTGCCAATGTTTCTTCTTTGCTCTTTTGTGTTTACGTGGGTATAGCAGATTGTTAGAAATAACTTAGGGTATTTTATTAGCAGTTGTTGTCTTTAGTTAATTATTTAACATAAAAAAAAACTCATGGAAAAGGCTTGCCGTACCTAACGATTCTATGGAGTTTGATTATGTGTTCACAGATTTTGATATGTACGGTTAAATAATAGGAAAAGATCGCTTTCTGGTGACATAAAGGGTGTTTTTTATATGACAATATAGCATGGAAACCTTTAAGCAGAAGGCGTGTGATAATTAATAAGCCTACGGGCTTTGTTCTTGTTTCTTCATAGATTTTGATGTGTATGGTCACACAATAAGAAAAGATAGAACTTCTAATCTGAAACCGCACATATTGTGTAGCGGGAGAAAAGATCTCTGTATCCTTTTTATTATCCATGATAAACATTGTTGGTAGCAGTCTAAAATAACCACATGTTGACCGAAACATAAGCCACGGGACAGAGCTGTATTTGAATGCATACGAATGTGGTGAGATGAGATAGCAGTTTGTCCCGAGAAACAGCGTGGCGTCATTCGACTTCCCCAGTTTCTATAGAGGTTTTTTTTTTATTTGTTACTTTTGCTCATTTTGCTCCCCGTGGGCCGTGGCATCCTCTGCATCTGCATGGAGTGGTCAGGGTTATGAAGACATTAACGCTTTAATTTTAAATTTTTATTTTATGTAATGATTTCCATAAATTTTGCTTGCTGGAGCGGTCACGTATTTAGTAGGAGATGTGGTAGTAATAATTACCGGTTTTTCTCTTTCGTGCAAACTTTGACGCTTCAATGATTGTTTTGATAACATAGTTTCCACTCAGGGACGGCTCGACCATAGGCCACTAAAACCATTGTTTTAGGCCTCCCAATTATAAAGGCCTCCAAATATATAAACTTACATATTAAGTATAAATTTTTCCTAATTTTATTCTATTTTGATGAAATTTTGCTTGTAGATCAAAAAATGATAATTTAGATTTGTTTGTATCAATTTTCGAAAAAATATATACCTACCATTTTTTGAAATTATTTAAAAAAATGTAAAAACAACTTTTAATATTGTTATAATAGTAATATTTGTGTTAAAAAGAGTTACAAAATAACTTTTATATAATAAGTAATCTTTATTTATATATTAGAAGGTCTCCATCTGTATTTTGGCTGGAGGCCTCTAAATGTTTAGAGCCGCCCCTGTTTCCACTGTTTCCCGCGATCGGCTTCCGGTAATATTTGACTTCCACCGAACTTTTGGTTCCTTTGATGTTATCCACAACCTTTTTAGCTGGTGTGACCTTTACAGTTTGAGAGAGCTGTATTGCATGATCTATGATCTAAGAAGTTAAGCACAGAGTTTTAAATTTTAAAAGTAGGGGTTTGTATGCCAAGAGGCTACCTGATTTTTCGTTGTGCAGACAAGTTGCATCGGTGACATCCCGATGAGCTGTGCTATTTCCCATATTTTTCGTTTAGCCCCACAGGAAGACATAACCCAAGAATTTACATATTAGAAAAATGGTTTAACAATTAAATTGCATATTCTAATTTTTTACTACATTAACAAACAATATGCATGGATTTTATATCGCTGCAGGACGCAGGTTGCAGCATATTTATTCAAGCATTGCAAACCTTGTTATATTTTTTAACTTTTGTAAACCTTTGTAAGATAGCATTGTAAAACCAAAGCATGCCTGTCATGTTGCAAATCCTATGCAACCCCAAAAGAATACCTTCTGCACCTTCAATGCTATGCAACTTATGCAACTTTGCAAAGGATTGAAGAGTTCAAACAAAACCCATCACTTTCCCAACACGCCATGCAGATCCTATCTCCCTCAAGAAAAATAAAGGTATAAATCATAAGCCATAATCTCCCAAAAGAGGAATAGACTACAAATATATACAATGTTCACAAAAAGACTAAACCTGAGAGAACTAAATTTTACACCTGAATGTAAACCACAATATTTACAAACTATAGTTCACATTACAGTGTAAAGTCTACTTCCCCGACCCACGGCCATGGGTGGAAGCCATTACTATTCTACCGCATACTTAAAGATCCAATGATACCAAATTACATGTAAAGTACACAAAAATTACAAATACTCAGTAGTGTGGATTTTAAGAAAGTGTAATATGTAAGGTACACAAAAATTACATATACTCTATACTGTGGATTTTAAGAAAGAGAATAATAAAACAGAACTCAAAACAGTCAAGAAACTGACAGGGAAAATGTAACAAGAGAAACATAGTTAAGTACTATGGCCAACACGAAACTGAAATTGTAAGATAACAACAGAACCATTACCAGCAAGTCCAGCAATGATAATACAATTAAAAGAAACAAGGCCATATAATTTTGACCCATTGAAATTTTCAAATGGATCCCTATGATAATTTAACACATTTAATCCATGAGTAAAAATGGATGAAGCTTAAATGTGCGTCCTATAATGACATAACTAAAAATCATATTTCAAAACCAAAGGCTGCACGTATCTTGTTGAAGTTCAAACCCTTCCATCCTCTCTCACTGTTCTCCACCACAGTTGAAATACCATATCTGCAACACCACTTAAATAATAAAACATTGCCTCTCTCAATTCCAGGCGTGCTTCCAGTTTTTCTCTATAATGTTCTCACACTTATGCTCATTGTGATAACTACCTGGGAATCTACCATCAAATACGCTCACAAAAATGACAAGCATGTATTTTAGTATTTGGAGGTCAGTATAATCCTTACTTCTTGCAGTTAATTATTTATCAGGGACCGAAAAATGGAGAAATAATGACGTTATCTCTCTTACGTACCAATAAACATCTCTGACAAGGTCTTGATGATTACCCAGACGATCGGCCTGAATAATATTCCCGTGGCAAAGCAATTTTATATGGTACGCATCTTCTTGTTGGTCTGAGCGACGGTGATTGAGACCTAAGTCCAAAACCAGCTGATTCTTCCCCAGAATGGATGACAGGTTCCAGGTGAATACAATTCACAATTGATTTTACTCAATAAAGAATCCGAAGACTCAACATTTCTATAAAGAAGCAAGAAGGCAGCAGAGTTGTATACCTAGTGAACCGCACATACACCACCAAAAATAGTTGGTCCGACAAACAATGCCAGGAGGCAAGACGGGCAGAACTATAGATTTCAAAGGATGGGCATTATTGACATTTTGAAGAAACTTTTAAGGACATGCTTGTCTTTTACTAAATAGGAAGAAAACCCTTGTTAGAGTATAATAGATATAATGGATTTATTTAATAGAAGTACTAATTGCTTTGAAGGATTGAAAGACATGATTAAATCTATACCTATATATAAAGTAAGATCTCGGCCGTGTGACGTGGAAGCCCCCAGCATTGTTCCAGCTAATTTTTCTATTTTTTGAGCTCCTAGGCTATTATATCCCACAATATTCACTGTCGATAATAAAACGGCCGTTGCTCGCTGAATACCAAGAGACCATCTTTAAAATCCGTTATAGTCTCTACACCTTCTCAAACCGATCACTCACTTGTGGTCTTCTTACCTTTGGAAACTGATATGCTCAGATCAATATATAAACACTCTTGATGATCAAACCAGTTGTCGCAAAATGGTTTAGCTGCCTCTCTTTTTTACCCTTCCTTTTGAATTAGGGTTGATCATGTCTTAATTTGGGTTGTGACTGGATTTTTGATCGCTGCATATTATAGGTGACCAAAGACAGGTGGGACATGTGTTCCGGCAATAATTTGTGCATTCTGAATTCTTAGCTTATCCTGGTTTGATGAAGGTTGTTCTTCCAGTTCCGGACCAACTTCTTCGAGGACAACCACCTCTTATGTATCGAAATTGGAATGAGTGTATGTCATTGCACAAATATAAACTCTTTTTTTGTTCATTGCAATGAGTGTATCGAATTTGCGCGTTGGTTTATGACAAAAAAACATGTATGGTTTTTACTCTACCAAATTATTCTCTATGTTTGGTCCGAATTTCTCTGTTTTATACCTTCTGCTTCACCTAATTAAAAGGTGTACTATGTAGTCATCCTACCTCACTTTAGAAGAAGAAGCTATATTTCTTGAGTGTTGGTCTCATCTGATCTCCTCTTTCGTTCAATTGTACTTTTTGGTGTGATTATGGCCTTGGATGTATAGATGTATACAAGTAAGAAGTCACTATTACTACTATTTGCAGTTTATAGAGAGAAGCGTTGCATCATTTGTTTTTCCAGCTGCTTTCAACTACTGGAGAGCTGGTACTCTTTATATTCCTTTTCTTGCCTACAACAAATCAAAGAACTTGTAAGCTCTAAAGATTCTACATATTTGTTTAATATGTTACATACATATTTTAGTTCACTTGGTAATGCTTCATTCGCTAAATAGTTTTGGAGTGCCTTTTGGCTGATATTTTAATGTATTGTTGTTGTGATTTTCTTTATTGTGCCAACCATCAGGTCCAGTACCAATTGCGGATGTTAAGTCGTTGACCCATTATGGTGAACCATATGACGGAAGTACCCGTTTCTTCCCGTACACGCTTTTTGTTGCTGCTGCTGTTATGATGAAACATGTTTGCTTCATGGTGTAGATTGGATGCCACCAAAGGTATATCTTTTTGTGTTGTATTTAATTTATGATGGCTGCACTCCTGCACTTGGACTATGATCTGCATGCTATATATTTACCTAGCAAGAGCTATTAGCCTGACAAATATGCCACATCATATTATACTGTTTCAAGCCTGCTATGTGCTTATAAAATAGGAACTGCCTTGCACCATTCTTCATTTTTGAATATAAGAAAATGATTTGAATTAGAAAAGAAAATAAATACCATGATATTGGATAAAATCTTCAGAACGAGTGCCAATCTGATTTGTGAACACCAAGCCAAATCACTTACGTTTCCGCTTCCCCTGTTAGCTGTTGCTTATCAACAACTCCTCGCAGGTATGACTCTATAAATGTAGCAGTAGCTTATTTTTTGTTTAAATGATCATCTTTAGTCGCCGGTAGTTGAGTGTTGCTACTCATTATTTATCTGGATTTCTAGCAGGCGTTTCACAGGGTCGGGGAGTTGATGATGATGCTACATTGATCAAGGTTCATATTCATATATTTCCATTCCACAACTGAATCAATCGGATAATCCGGCATTTTAAATCTTCGCTTTCTTCTTAACATTTATTCAGTTACAAGGGTTTGTAAAGATTTTGTGCGTGCATAATAATTTTGTTTAGTCTAAACTAATATCTCTCCATGCAATCATATGCTCTTGCAGGTATGGGAAAAAGTATTAGGTGTGAACATCACAGATGCTGCAAATGCAGAAAAGTACCAACTTGAGGAACTGGCAAATCACATTGTTTCGAACTCACAAACTGTAAGCCGAGTTGGTTTCATTGGTCTTGGAGCAATGGGCTTTGGCATGGCAACTCACCTGCTCAAATCAAATTTCATCGTTACTGGTTATGATGTGAGTTCCCAACTGCTATCTTTGTCTGTTTTGGAATTTAACTCATTGAGCACAACAATAAGGTGGCATAATAATGAACTAATGCATTTGGTTTAGTCCCCCTATTTTAGTGTCATCAATAAGTTTAAAATTTTGATGTTGGTAACATGAAGATAAGAAACCCAGATACTTGACGCAGTTAAGTAATCAATTCTCAAAATCAAATTTGATATTCTCACTTTAAGTAGAGAGAAACAGTGTATAAATGTTAAATGTGTTGTAGATTTAATTTCTCCATGTTCATTATTTATAAATAATAATAGAATCTTTCTTAAACATTATGCCCTGTGTATATTTTAAATATAACATGATGCCTGGCTATGGATCGACCGTCCTGAAAGTGTACCACATAATTTTGTTTATTCTTCATTATTTAGAATTGTGTCTATTACAAATAAATGTGTTGTGCTTACTTATGTTCAAGTATTCATAACTTAATCTCAAAAGAAAAATTTGTAAACAAGTCCTCTAGAGGTCTTGGCTCCTAGCAAAAAATTGCCTAGATTCCTTGGATTGTATATTAAATTGTACTGCTAAAGGGTCGAGTGCCTGATTGCAACATGAAGGTGCACTTAGAGTATCAGATCCCACAGCCATTTCGATTGCAAAATTGAAGGTTTTGGTGACAGTTTCAAAAGGGTAATTGATTCTTTCTCCTTTTTTAAACAGATGCTTTGGAATTTTTTTAATCTTTCCTTGATCCACAAATGTACGCAGATGATTATTCAATCTGGAATCAGAATTATGGGCATCTGTAGAATTTCCAGTATAATACTTGAAACTTTATTTTAAGCATGATATTATGTTGCTGTCGAGTATAGAAAATTGGACTGACTTTGACTTTGGAAGTCGATTCAGATCATACACTCATAGTAGATAAATATTTTTTGAGACTTCTCATCATTAGAATTTGTTAACTAGATGATTAATACTTTTGCAAGATAAATATACTGAATTAATACATGAAAATTCATTTTGTTTGAAATAAACCTGACCTTTAAAAATAAAAATGGTTCATGTAATTTGGAACACTGTGTAGATCGTACAGGTGCATATTTACAGCAATATGAAAACATAAATGAAATAAATTTTATCTGGACTGTCTGTGACATGAGTATATAAGCCAACACTATCGCGGTTTGAAAATCTAGGTGGCTTGATTGGATACTCTCCAGCAGAAGTATTAAAAGGTAAGTTAAGGTTGTTATAGGTCTGAATCAATGGACGATCTTATTACGTTATGTTTTTGATAAGTATCTAATGTAGTATGTAGCCAGGTAAAATTGGCAGGGAAAGAGAGGAGGTTGGAAACCTATTTTAAAAATGTACTAAAATATCTATAGTACAAGCTTGATAAATTATTACTCGAGAAAATCTTTATTTTGTTAAAAATATATTTATTTCTCGGACCATTAAGCTCGATATTACATCTCTACATGATAAGGGGGTCAGTTTTGCTTATGTGAGCCAGCGTCAAGCTTGTCCGTCACTGTATGAAATCAACTTATAACATCTTATTTTACTTGATGTTTGACTCTGTGTTCATTAAACATATAGGTCTGTGCAGTGGGCTGAGTTTGTACCTGTCTCTTTAAATTTCGGATATTCAGCTATTGGGCTGCGGGAACATATAAAGAAACGTCCGCCACTCGCAACAACTGAGAAGGTTCAACAGATTGTGAGGGTAAGCTGCATCTGGATTTGTTTTATGGTTTTTGACATATGCCAACATTGATCGTGGTACAAAGGAAATATTAGTGTAACAGACAGAAAAAAAAGCATCTTATTGAATGTATAATATTTGGTTTGTAACATTATTTATCATATCCAAACATATACATAAGTGTGGTATCTTTTGTTTTTTGGGTTACAATACATACAACATAGTCAAAATGGGATACTTTAACAATACAATTTTATGATATGCACTAACATATATATGTGCATTCTCTAACATCTAAATATCTGATCATGTTCACGTCTAACATTGATTGATATTTGGTTGCAATTTTCTGAGATTTTGGAATTTCGACATTCTGGCACTTCACCTTTTCTTAATGATGTTTGTTAATGCTTATGAAACGAAGAGGTGTTCATGCTGGTTTGGTGGTAAAGGTATACAGATGGTCATATGTAGACTGAGTAGTTTCTATATTATTTTTGAACTGTAGGGAACTCATTTTGTTGCTATTTATGTTTTTAAAGCTCAAAAGCAATACCATTAGGCGCATATATAGTGTTTGTTGGAGTCCGATATGTTACTTTATATATAGGTATAGATATAGATGTAAGACAGTATGTTTGTTTTTGTCTTGATAAGCAATAAAATATTTGGTTTGAGTGTTTTAGTACACAGTTTCTAAATCAACCAAGTGCTTACTGTGGAGTAAGAGTGCTCGTTGTTCCAGAATTTCATTGCACCGTGGGCAGACAATATCGCCTAATCATGAAGACCATAAACAAACTACATCACCTATACGGGTTGCTCTTGGACTTCGTGCAATGTGCATTCAGTTTTTTCTAAAATGACAATTCTATGTGGAACTAAGCAATATTGTATGGTGAAGGTTGTGTAATTAGATGTCATTTAGGTTTTACAGTGTTGTATATATAACGTTGGTAGCATCTCAGTCCTTCAACTTTTAGATGAAAGTGGCAGCCTCAATTTTTCGATCAACTTAAATGACTGTTTAAAATCCTTGTACGTTGTCAACTACAATTATACCTACAAGAATATATGATAATTTCTTTTATTTATCCTAGCTCATATATTCTATCATATTATCTGTGCATTTGGCCCATTTTGTCAAACCATGAACCTATGATAGTTCGAGCTGTCATGTATAGTGATAAGTTCATTGTCTTTGCTTTAGATGCATGGACTTTATAACTTCAAGATATCACACTACGCAAAACACTATAGAGTTGGTTTCTTATGTCTACAGCTATTGTAAATATATTTTTCTCATGCATTATCATTTTCTCATGTATTATCAGTAGTGCAAACGGCCAATATCACCAATTATAAAACATTGGGAAGATACTTCAAATATTGGTTATATATTGTTGTGGAATAAAAACTAGGTTGAAAATATTGCGGCTAGGGTTTGTATATTTAATGCTAGGGTTCGTGAGCTTCGTGCTTTAATGGCTGCTTCTGCGTTCGAGACTTAAACGGTCCTCACAGAATGCCTACGTATCTCTGTAAATTAGAGAATCAAGCCAATAAAACGTAGTTCTGAGATGAGGGGTCAGGCCCTTTATATAGGCTGAGAAGCCTTGGAATTATGGTAGGATTTGGAGACTTGATGGACAAGTCTTTGAGGAATGTTCTAGATCTATTCCTTGTAGGAATCAGTTTCCATATTGAATTGGATGCCTTATTGGATAAGTTTGAAAGGGATATTATCCTTATCCAACTCTTATTTGCTGAGCTGTTTATTACCCTTAATATTAATTACGAAATTAATATTATATTTAGGGTTTTGGGCCCAGCTAGTGGGCCCCACGTTTGGACTATTCTTGGCCTAATTAATGCCGCATTAAATGTGTCTTTAGGACTTATTTTCAGCCCATATCATTTGCCCCCCAACTTCTTAGGAAAACTGATCAGGTTTTCGTAGAAGTTGTATTTGCCTTAATCGAGACTCGGGGTCGTTTTTATCCCTTACCTGGGACTTCTTAATTTTTCTACCCTTATATGGGAGTTTTGGTTTACACTAGTGTTTCACGAGTATCGTCTTGATTGTAAAGTGTGGAGCGACCTACACATTTACGACGACTTGCCTTATTCGAGGCTTTAATTTGTGCTTGCTTTTAGCAATTTCGGCACTTTCATAGAGTTTTTATGCATTATTAGCATAAATTATTGCTCAACTTGTCAAGAATATATTTCTATAATTTTCCCGTATTTTTCTGTACTTTTCCTAGTATTTTAGGAATTTTTTATATACCAACAGGTATTTTTCGTAATTTTTCCTAATAATTTAGGAATTTTTATATACGAACAGGTATTTTTCGTAATTTTTCCTAATAATTTAGGAATTTTTATATACCAACAGGTATTTTTCGTAATTTTTCCTAATAATTTAGGAATTTTTATATACCAACAGGTATTTTTCGTAATTTTTCCTAATAATTTAGGAATTTTTATATACCAACAGGTATTTTTATTAATTTTTTGGGAATTATTTTTCAATTTCCCAACATTATTTTAAAATTTTTAAAGGAAAAATTCATCCTGGCAAGAAATGCCTCCTGGGCGTGGGTACCCCCGCCTAGGAGACACCCTCCTTAGGCACGCCTAGGGGGTTTGGTCTCCTGGGCGTGGGTGATTTTTCTCCCTGGAAATGCTTTCTGGGCGTGGGTACCCCCGCCTAGGAGACACCTTCCTTAGGCACGCCTAGGAGGTTTGGTCTCCTGGGCGTGGGTATGCCCTTCGTTCCTTGAAATGCTTTCTGGGCGTGGGTACCCCCGCCAAGGAGACATTTTCCTTAGGCACGCCTAGGAAGTTTGGTCTCCTGGGCGTGGGTATACCCTTCTTTAAAGAAAATCGAGCTGGGCGTGGGTACCCCCGCCAAGGAGACACCTTCCTTAGGCACGCCTAGGGAGTTTGGTCTCCTGGGCGTGGGTATACCCTTCTTTAGAGAAAATCGAGCTAGGCGTGGGTACCCCCGCCAAGGAGACACCTTCCTTAGGCACGCCTAGGAGGTTTGGTCTCCTGGGCGTGGGTATACCCTTCTTTAGAGAAAATCGAGCTAGGCGTGGGTACCCCCGCCAAGGAGACACCTTCCTTAGGCACGCCTAGGAGGTTTGGTCTCCTGGGCGTGGGTATAGCCTTCTTTAAGGAAAGTCGAGCTAGGCGTGGGTACCCCCGCCAAGGAGACACCTTCCTTAGGCACGCCTAGGAGGTTCGGTCTCCTGGGCGTGGGTATAGCCTTTTAATTGGGCTTCCTGCCTTTAAATTCTAACGGGATTTTATCCTATTTTCTAAAAATGTCGTAGAACATTATAGAATTATTTCAAAATTTGAATTTCATGGGCTTCCCGCCTATTCAAAGGCCCAGTCACCTGTTGACAGCCCATTTACGGGATATAACCGGTTGAATGACCAACCATGAACTCTATAAAAGAGTAGTGTGCATCCCTCATTTCTCATTTCACTATTCAGCAAAAATTATCATTCCCTTATCACAAATATTCAAAAAAGCTCTGCTAGGGTTCTGTCGTGAGGCGATTTCCGGCGTCTTTACTCCGCCCTACTTTCCAGTTTCCGTTTGAAGATCGTTGAATCTTCATCTTCTTCAACCTCTTTTTTCAACTTTTCTGGGTTTCAAGCCTTCAAGGGAAGCATACCAATGGAGGATTCTAGCTCTTCAGGCCAGTCACAACTCGCTAACACTTCTACCACCGCTCCACGGCTTTCAAGGGGTAAGAACCCTAAAACATCTCTTGTCCATGCCAGTGTTTTTTCCCTTAGGGATCTTTTAAATGAGTTTGGTCAAGCTTTTCCAAACATGCTTCATCTAGATGCTTATGAATATAAATCGAAATATAAACAACATAGGGTAGACATTCTAGCCCAACTTTTTCATATTAATGGGCCTTATAGGGCCGTTGCTCCGGCCTCAAACGAAAGGGCTTGTCACCCAAAGCCTGGGGCCATTAGGATTTATAAAGAAACTTTTTATGCTGGTTTTCGCCTTCCTCCTCCTCCTTTTGTTTACCGTCTTTTGGCCGAAGCCCGGGTTTGTCCAACCCAACTTATGCCAAATGCATGGCGTTTTATCTATTGTTTCTTGGTCCAATGTAAGAAACATGGGCTTGAGCCCAGTATCTCTGTTTTTCGATATCTATTCAAATTTGTCAATTCTTCTGACAATTCGGGCTGGGTCAAAATCCAACACCGTTCCTTGGCCCGTTCTTGTTTTGTTTCGGATTCCGCTCCTGATTCCCTTCCTAATTGGAAAAGGGAATGGTTTTATATCTTTTTGGATGGGGATGACTGGGACAACTATTTTCGGCCCAACTTCTGCAGAGCCGTTGATGGGCCTGTTAGGAGTTTAAAATTGGGCGTGGAAGAAGAGGCCGCCATAAATTTGTTAACATCGGATAATTTGCATCAATGTGCAAATTTAATTTCTGAAGATTCGTTGCAGGCCCATGGGCTAAGCGATTTGGGCCCTGAGGGTAATTCTCACATCTTGCTTTGTTAACATTTTATGCTAGATATAATTTTCTAACTTTGTTATAATCATTTTGCAGCCAAAACTGCTCTGGGAGCGATTTTTAGGCAGAGGGAGACTGCTGCCACTGCTAGGGTGGTAACAGAGAACCCTAGGGCCAAAAGGGCCAGGACAGATGAGGCTTCTCCCGCGGTGGAGCGTGTTCCTGCTTTTCTTCAGGAAAAGCCTGTTCCTATTGAGGAAGACCTTACTCCCTTTACAGTGGGATGGGGTTTATGCAATAGGGACACAGCTGTAGGTGACTCCAGGGCTGCAGCTGAGTGGTCCAGGAGCGTGGTTACTCCACGGGACAGGGTCCACATTGTGGAGTCCTCTGATGACTTGCAGATTGAGCTTCTCGGGGCTCAAGCTGTTGCTTCGATAATTTCTTATTCAACTTCTTTAATTTAATTGCATTTACTTTTCCCTTATTTACTTGTTTCCTTTGCAGATGAACGCCTACCTTCAGGCCGCTGTTCATAACCTGAAGGAGGTGCGTGCTGAAAAGACCATTGCTGAGAGGGATAGAGACAGATACTTTGATGCCTCCGAGGCAAACTTTGCTCGTTTTAGGGAGGTGGAGAAGGAGCTGGCTGCTGAGAAGGAGAAGAACAGGAAGCTTCAGCTGGAGGTGCAGCAGAACAGGGAACACATCATTGCTGATTACAAGGCTTCTAAGGACTTTCAAGATGTCCTGAATGCCGAGTATGATGCAAACTTTCCTGGCACGTTCAAGGAGTGTTGGGAGGGGATCATCGAGGAGCTGAGTGGGAAGATCGAGGGGGTATCCTTGGAGAAGTTCCCGGTACCTGCTATCCCTGGATTGACAGATACCTTGGAGATTGCTACAGAGACAGCAGTGGATGGGGACTCTCAGCCCACTCAGGATCCACCTTCTTCTCCTGGGGTAGAGACAGCAGATCCTTCTTCCACTCAGGGAGATGTAGTTGTTGAGGACTTAGATGAGTAGATGGCCCTGCGTGGCTTATTTCTGTTTGTCTTTATTTATTCTGAACTTTTGCCCTTCGGGGCTTATGACTTAACTTATTTATGCAGTAGTTCCTTTTGTTTCCATGTTCTCATTTTTTGCTTATTGTTCGTTAAACTTTGGAATTTCTCAAGTACTTGGCCTCCTGGCTGGTACTAAACTCACAAGTTAGTTCAACGTCTGCCTTTCGTGTTTATTTTAACAAAGAGAAGTAACTCATAAAGAAAACAATATAAATTCCATTATGTTGTCAATGGATATCAGTAGAATGGGTTCAACCCTACATAAATATTCTATCTTCTACTGGGAGCAACATGCTCTAAAATGGTTTCATTCGAACCTTATTCCTAATAAATAAATAAAAGTCCAAGCCTTTGTCAAAAGAACTTAGATATAATAAACTTTGAGGTTCACAGCATGCCAAGTTCGGGGCACCTCAACCCCATCCAAGGTTTCTAACTTGTAGGATCCTTGCCCTAACACCTTTCTGACTAGATATGGTCCTTCCCAGTTTGGTGCTAACTTTCCTTTCTGGCCAACTCCTGAGGCTTCAATCTTCCTTAAAACCATGTCACCTTGTCGAAAGAATCTTTCTTTAACTCTCTGGTTGTAGTGAAAAGATGCTCTCTTCTGATATTCAGCATTCTTCGCATTAGCTCCATCTCTAACCTCATCAATTAAGTCAAGGGCAAGTCTCATTCCTTCGTCATTAGTTTCTGGCTCATATGCCTCAACTCGAGGTGATGCTTGCATGATCTCTAAAGGCACAACTGCCTCGGCTCCATAAGCCAGCAAAAATGGGGTTGCTCCAGTCGTTAACTTACAAGTGGTACGATATGCCCAAAGTATGGGCAACAATTCATCTACCTAAGTATTCCTAGAGCGCTCGACCCTCTTTTTCAGTCCATCAAGGATAATTCGATTAGCTACCTCAGCTTGCCCATTGGCTTGAGGGTGTGCCACCGAGGTAAAACGGAGCTCAATCGCATTCTCTTCACAATACTTCTTAAACTCCTCATTATTGAATTGCGTCCCATTGTCTGTCACAAGGATTCGTGGGATTCCGTATCTGCAGATGATGTTCTCCCAAAAGAACTGGGAAACTTGCTTGGTGGTTATCTTGGCTAGGGGTTAGCCTCAATCCACTTAGTGAAATAATCAATTGCTACTATTAGGAATTTCCTCTGCGCTGAAGCCATGGGAAAGGGTCCAAGTATATCCATCCCCCACATTGCAAATGGAATGGGAGAGTTAATCGAGGTCAACACCTCAGGCGGTTGCCTCACAATTGGGGCATGCTTCTGGCATCTCTCACATCTCTTGACATAGTTTTGTGCATCAGCCAACATCTCCGGCCAATAAAACCCTAAACGAATTATCTTGTGAGCTAGGGCTCTGCCCCCCAAGTGTTGCCCACAGATCCCTTCATGAACTTCTTCCAATGCTTCTCTTGCCTCTTGAGGCCTTAAACATTTCAAGTATGGAATGACAAACGACCTCTTATACAAGATGCCTTCAATCAAAGTGTATCTCAATGCTCTTACTGAAAGTTTTCGTGCCTCCAAGGCATTGTCTGGGAGCCATCCGGTCTCAAAGTGTGCCTTGATAGGGTCTATCCATGAGCCTCCTATATCGATTGGTGCCAATAACTTTGTATTAACGGTCGGGGCCTTCAAGACCTGAAAGTAGACACTCCCGACATAATTTTCTATTTCAGAAGAAGCAAACTTAGATAGGGCATCGGCCTTAATGTTTTCCTCTCTTGGAATGTGCTCAACATAGCACTCCTCAAACTGGGACATAACAGCCTTTACTACTCTCAAGTATTTTGCCATAGTCTCATCTTTAGCCTCGAATTCACCATTTACTTGTGCTACCACAAGCCTTGAATCTCCACAAACTTTGAGATTCTTGATCCTCATGATTCTGGCCAAGCCCAAACCAGCTATCAATGCCTCATACTCCGCCTCGTTGTTGGTAGTAGGGAAATCCAACTTTAAAGCGTACTCAACTGTGAACCCATCGGGGCTTTGCAAAACCAAACCTGCACCACTAGATTTTGTTTTTGATGCTCCATCAAAATAGAGCACCCAATATTCCTTCAGATCGGGTGTAAGTTTCTCTTCTTTTTCCTCTTGCCCAGGGGTAGTCATTATCTCTTGCCCCCCGACTTCTTGGTTGTTAATAGTACATTCAACCACGAAGTCAGCTAATGCCTGAGCTTTGATAGCTGTCCGAGGCTTGTATGTGATGTCAAACTCTCCTAACTCAATCGCCCATTTGATTAGCCTTCCACTGGCCTTAGGGCTATGCAATATGTTCCTCAATTGCTGGTTTGTCAGAACTTGAATCTTATGTGCCTGAAAGTAAGGTCGCAGCTTTCTTGAGGCAGTTACTAATGCCAAAGCAAACTTTTCTATGGGTGAGTAATTCAACTCAGCCCCATGCAACACTTTGCTCACATAGTAGATAGGTTTCTGGACCTTCTCCTCTTCCCGAATAAGGACAGCACTCAGGGCTTGTTCGGATACCGCCAGGTATAAACTAAGAATCTCCCCAGGACTTGGTTTAGTCAACAACGGGGCTTCAACCATGTACTTCTTCAGTTGCTCAAAGGCCTCTTGGCTTTCAGGTGTCCACTCAAAATTTTTCACCTTTTTTAATGCTTGGAAGAAAGGCAAGCATTTGTCTCCAGACTTGGAGATGAATCTTCCTAAGGCTGCAACTCGACCTGTCAACCTCTGCACATCTCTTATAGAGCGTGGTGGCTCCATGTCTAAAATCGCATTGATCTTGTCAGGATTGGCCTCAATGCCTCTTTTTGAAACCATCAGCCCTAAAAACTTCCCCGATCCAACGCCAAAAGCACACTTGGCGGGATTCAACATCATCTTATGGTGCCTCAGCACTTCAAATGCCTCTCCGAGGTGCTTGATATGATCAGCCTTAAGTAGGCTCTTGACTAACATGTCATCAACATATACCTCCATGGTTTTTCCAATCAGATGGGCGAATATCTTATTCACCAATCGTTGGTAAGTAGCTCCTGCATTCTTTAGACCAAAAGCCATGACAAGATAACAGAAGACACCAAAGTCAGTTATGAAAGATACCTTAGGTATGTCATCCTCGTGCATCTTAATCTGATTGTAGCCGCTGAATCCATCCATGAAGCTTAACATCTCATGTCCAGCTGTGGCATCTATCAACATATCAATCCTCGGCAGGGGAAAACAATCTTTCGGGCATGCATCATTCAGGTCAGTGAAGTCTATACACATTCTCCACTTCCCATTTGCTTTCTTGACCATGACTGGGTTTGCTAACCATTCAGGAAACTGGATCTCTTCAATAAAACCAGCTTCCAAGAGCTTATTCACTTCTTGCCTAATGGCCTCTTGCCTCTCCGGAGCAAAGTTTCTCTTCTTCTGCTTTATTGTCTTCCTTTTGGGATCAACATTTAACCTATGAGTTATGAGTTGGGGGTCAATCCCTGGCATATCAGCTGCTGTCCAAGCGAACACGTCGCTATTCTTCTGTAAGAATTCTATTAACTTGCCCTTCAGGGGTTCTTTCAGAGATGCTCCAACATAAGTAACTTTTTCAGGGTCCTTAGGTTCTAGAGGTACGGGAATCAAATCCTCTGCTGGCTTCCCTCTATGCTCTTCATCATCGCGGACATCCATGTCTTCAATCGGAAGGACCTGCCCCCCGACTCCATCGGCCCTCAGTGCGGCCACATAGCAACTTCGTGCCATCTTCTGATCACCCTTTTGTTCTCCGACACCATTCCGTGTCGGAAACTTAATTTTCATATGATAGGAAGAGGCCACAGCCTTAAACGCATGAAGTCCAGTCCTTCCAAGGATTGCGTTGTATGTTGATGCTGCCTTGATCACCAAGAAATTCAACATCTGAGTCGCCTCTTTAGGCTCCTGCCCAATAGTCACGGGTAGCTGAATAGTCCCTTCAGGGTTGGACTCCACTCCGTTAAACCCGTATATAGGCATGTTTGTAGGGGTCAGTTGAGAGTCGTTGTAACCCATCTTTACAAATGCATCATGAAATAAAATATCCACAGAAGCCCCATTGTCTATCAAGACTCGTTTTACTTCGGAGTTTCCAATCACGGGAGTTATGACCAGCGGGTCGTCATGGGGGAATTTCACCCCTTCCAAGTCTGAATCATCGAAACCAATTACCATCTCGGTTTTAGCACGCTTCGGGGCTTCTCCCACAATGTGCATTACTTCTCTAGCATAAGCCTTTCGAGAATTCTTAGTCGTGCCAGCTGCTGTCGGGCCTCCCCAGATCATATTGATAACTGCCCTTCGGGGCTGGGGATTGCGATCATGGTTGTCATCCCTCCTATTATTATCTCTCCTTTCAGTGTCCCTTCTGTCATTGTCCCTTCTCTGGTTCCCACGGTCATCACCCTTGGTGAACTGACTTAGTTTTCCTCTTCGTATCAAGAACTCAATCTCATCCTTGAGTTGCCTACAATCGTCGGTGTCATGTCCCACATCTTTGTGGAACCTACAGTATTGCTCCTTATTTCGCTTAGCTGGGTCTCCTCTAAGTGGCTTCGGCCATCGGAAATCCTTTTCCTTTTCAATGTCCAACAGGATCTGGCTTCTTGGAGCATTAAGTCTGGCATACTCTGAAAACCTTGGACCCGAGTTCTTTTTTGGAGCAGATTCAGAGTCTCTGCTAGCTCGGGGATACTTGTCCCTAGCATCGTA
The DNA here is from genome assembly GCA_036435485.1 of Saposhnikovia divaricata. Classification (NCBI taxonomy): domain Eukaryota; kingdom Viridiplantae; phylum Streptophyta; class Magnoliopsida; order Apiales; family Apiaceae; genus Saposhnikovia; species Saposhnikovia divaricata. Next base: position 69,852,488 of record CM071598.1, read on the forward strand.
CTCTTGTTCTTGCTTCCGCTTGTTCCCTCCATTGCCCAACGTGGCTTCTTTCTTGATGCTGTCCTCGGCTTTGATATACTTGTCCGCCCTTCGTTGAAGTTCATCCATGCTTTCAGGGGGGTGTTTTGCCAACGACCTCTTAAAGAAGAGATCTGTGGTTCCATGCTGCAAGGCTACCATGGCTACCTTATTTTCCAAATCGGTTATATTCAGAGTTTCCTTAGTGAATCGCTTGATGTAATCTCTTAAGTTCTCATTCTTTCCCTGTGTCACATACATAAGGGATGCAGAGCTTTTCTCATGAATTCTTCCGCTAATGAATTGACTGACAAAAGCGGTACTCAACTCCTTGAAAGAGCTAATAGAGTTTGGAGGTAAACGACTATACCAACGTTGCGCCATGCCCGACAGGGTTTGGGGAAACGCCCTACACTTAAGGGCATCGTTGGCAGGCTGCAGTAACAAGGCGCTTGTAAACGTTCTCACATGAGTTGCGGGATCCCCCGTTCCATCGTAAGCTTTGATCGTGGGCATCTTAAACTTTCGGGAGATATGTGCATTCATCACCTCCTCAGTGAATGGAGGGGTCGGATCATCCAGATCTCCTTGTAGCATCAAATCTCTAGGATTATTCTTGGGGAGTTCCACCCTGGTAGTTCCTCTGGTTGGGGCTTCAGCCCTTCGGTGTCTCCTTGAAGACCTCTCCAGATCTATGAAGGGAATCCCTCCTGAAGTCGGAGGAGGTCGAGTCTGATTAGGGTTCTGTCTCTCTAGTTCCCTTGCTTGGTCGTCCTTCAGCTTCTGAATCTCGGCTTCATAAGCCTTAATTTTCTCTGCGATTGTTAAAGGACCATCTCGGTTCGATGGATTCCTCCTTAAAGGCTCCTTACTAGCGCGTCGCCTCCTTGGGGCTTCGTCTCGATCATCGTCTTCAGATGACGAGTCTCCGGTATAAGGACCAGAGTAATCATAGTATCCTGGTTCAGGAGGAGCCGGGCCTCTAAGATAAGGGGATTGTTGTTGCCTATGGATCAACCGAGCATGACCGCTTGGTCCTGGGTCCCTTGGATCTTGGGGGTAATTAGGTAGCCCATACATTGGGTTAGTGTTGACAGGGAGCGAAGAAGTGGAGAGACTGTGAAGCGGCGGGCGGCTACTCAGAGGGAGAGGAGAGACCACCATCTGGAGCGGGTTAGTCTCCTGTCCTAGAGGGACGATTACAGGTTGAGATCTTTCAGCGGGGGGATCCGTCCCTTGTGGTGGAGAGGCCTGACTACGAGGGTTTGTTTCCGTCAATGGGGGTACAGACCCTGGCCCTGTACCAACAGGAGGAGCAGTGATTGGTGGAACGATGGTTCCAGAGGTAGCCTCGGTTGAGATCGGTGTTGTTCTTCGAGTGGTAACCATGGTTGATGTCTTCTTCCCACAGACGGCGCCAAATGTTGTGGAATAAAAACTAGGTTGAAAATATTGCGGCTAGGGTTTGTATATTTAATGCTAGGGTTTGTGAGCTTCGTGCTTTAATGGCTGCTTCTGCGTTCGAGACTTAAACGGTCCTCACAGAATGCCTACGTATCTCTGTAAATTAGAGAATCAAGCCAATAAAACGTAGTTCTGAGATGAGGGGTCAGGCCCTTTATATAGGCTGAGAAGCCTTGGAATTATGGTAGGATTTGGAGACTTGATGGACAAGTCTTTGAGGAATGTTCTAGATCTATTCCTTGTAGGAATCAGTTTCCATATTGAATTGGATGCCTTATTGGATAAGTTTGAAAGGGATATTATCCTTATCCAACTCTTATTTGCTGAGCTGTTTATTACCCTTAATATTAATTACGAAATTAATATTATATTTAGGGTTTTGGGCCCAGCTAGTGGGTCCCACGTTTGGACTATTCTTGGCCTAATTAATGCCGCATTAAATGTGTCTTTAGGACTTATTTTCAGCCCATATCATATATAGTAGCCACGGATTTGCCAAATACAATGTTGATATATCACTGTGAGACTATTTATTACATTTGTGCGGATGCTTTCATGTATTTCCATTTTTTTTACATGATATTTAAAAAAAATAAAAATTTCCTCAATGTCGAATATCCTGTTGTTTAATTACTTTTCTAGCTTTACTTGCTAATTTTATACTTTTTGTGGTCTATCCAAGGTAAAAATTTAAAAGGCATTAACATATCTTGTGTGATTCCTCTGCTTAGGTTATTATTAAGCACTATACATAACATTCGTAGGGTGTGTGTGTTTATGAATAGCCACTCAAATCTCTTATAGCAATTTTAGCTTACTGGAAACAAGACTTGCTCCATATCCTTTATTAGCAAACACTCTATAGCCTATTGCTCACAAGATAAATGCAGCTGGCACCTAGAATGGAATCTTTCCCCAGAAGCAGATCAGAATTTACGAAAAATGAAGCAAAGATTTTATTGAGTAACCAATCTCATCATACAAATATTTTGTATATTTTTCTAAACCACGCGAAGCGCGGTTATTTCATCTAGTTTTATGGAATAAAAGAATATTACATGGTTATATTTTATTACATAGGAGGTTCAATTTTCAAAGTTCAAATTTTTTATGATTGTGTAGTGAAAATTCCTTACCCGTTGGAAACAAATCGGTGAAATTATATAGGAAGTTTGTCGAAATATGGAATTATATGTTCACATGGATTCTTTTTTTTTTTTTTTGACAAAAATAACAGTTTCATTATTGAATTGTATCCGGTACAATCATCGCTAGCGAGTTTTTCCATACAAAAAGTTTATCATCTAACCGAAGGTCATGCAAGATGTCCCCAGAAGTTTAGACAATAGAACTTAATGTCTGAAAAAAAGAATGCCCAACGTAATATAAATTACAAATATGAATAAACTGGACTTGAAAAAGTGGTATCCACATCTTGATTGCTCGACCAACCTCCAACCAGCACTCGCCCTTCTGTCTATCAAGGTTGCTTTCCCGTAAAAAGAATAATCCCCCTGAAAACCAATAGACAATCAACATAATAAGTCTCCTATTACCTAAACATTTATAATAGCTAAACTCTTAAAAAGATTCTAACTTTAATATTCTATAAGTTCATGAAAAACTATCTAACCAAAACGATAACCCTTTGGTTATATACCTTATTAATGCAACACTTCCATTATGTTTTGAGTTAACAATACTATTTTCGCTTATATATAAACCTTTGGAAGTGCAAATTTGTCCAAAAAGTAAAACAAAATTCATTCCTTAAAAGACGAACGTTGTATCACATACGAGTATCAACCAGACAATCTGGTTACGAAAATATATCTAAATTTAAAGAACATAATTTGCATCTGAATCCGTTTTTGAAGCACCACTGACAATACATTCTAGTTTCTAATTAAGAAAGAAATTCATTGCACCTATGTAGCCATAAATACATGCTATTGTAGGAATATTCCAGCTGAACTAAGTGCAGAAAATCATCAGAGAAATAAAATAAAACCTTTATCTCAAAATAGAAAGGATACATTTTGCAAAAATCAGAATAAACGAAATCTAACACTAAACATGGAAATTCTGCAAATTGCAGAAAAACCTGAAAAATAGTAAAACATACAAAGCAATCAAAACATACAAATTGCAGAATCTACAATATCTTAAGCCAAAGCAACAAAGCTGAATAGAAGCTTAAAGCAGCGAATTAAATTAGATTCATTATGATAACCTTGAAACTGCAGAATTTTAAGCTAATGCAGAAAAAGGAGAGCCAAAACCTAAAACCACAATCTAAACACAAGCATCTAATTTTCTAGGAACATATGAGGTAAAATCCTTTTATTATTTGAAAATAATAACTGAGCCATTCGAGTTTTTTGTTCAGACCATATCTCCTCTTAAAATGAGATTTGAAAATATTTTTTATGTACTAGGGAGCCATGATCTTTGGTGTCAGTGTGAGAAAGAAGATTATGTAAAAACTAACTTTTTTGTGTAGGCACTTCTTTATAACTTGGTTATTTAACTTTTCAACAGATAAATAGTATAATGAATATTTCCTTCCCACAATCGGAGCTGAAAAGTCAAAAGAAACCTTCTCTTTTTTTACCTGATAAGCTTATGTTTATAGCTTTTCAATAACTCTATATGTTAATTAAAAACTTCAATTTACTTGACAAATGTTAAACTCTTGTGTGCATCTATCTTTAATATACTATCTCAACGATCTCATTTATAGAAATTCTTTAAAACACTGAGTTAGCAACTGTGAAGCAAGGGTGCGGGTGCGGGTGCGGGGATACGCGGTGCGGGGATTCGTCAATTCGGTAAAATAAAAAATATGGGGATTCGGGTGCGGGGGGATTCGGCAAATATTAAAATATTAAAAATATATATTATATATATAATTAATTAGCAAAACCATCTTATAATTTACTTTCTCAATTTAAAGTAAAAAAAACCATGTAATTAGAAGTTTAATAGCTTAAATTTCAGAAAAATTAAAGTCAATACAAAGTCAAAAAAAAAGAGTCAACATTTACAATAGTGCTGGGCTGGGTTATATATAAGTATATGCACTTATATATACACGAACAATCCACACAAGAACAATTCACACATCGATGATCGAACAGGCGAACAATATACAAATTGAAGATACATATATATACAAATCGATACAAACTGAAGAAATCGATACAAATCGTTATATATACATACATATATATACGTATATATATGTAAGGAAGGAGAAGAAGGCTTATAGGAGATGAAATCGGGCGGCAGAGTCGACGAGAGCGACGAAGATGACGAGAGCTGAGTCGATGTAAGTGTTTGCAATCGTATTTAATTAGGGCTCAATCAATTTGGGTTTTTTTTGTTTGACTGGGAAATTACAAAAGATACCCCTCCCGAATCCCCTTCCCGTATCCCCCACGAATCGCCGCTGCAAAGTACGGGGATACGCCCGGTGGCGCACCCGGTACGCACCCCGCCGCACCCCGCCGCACCGCCGCACCCGAACCGCACCCGGTGCGCAGTGCGTTATGTAGGTGGCGCACCCGTGCTACCCAGGTTAGCAAGAACAGTCCAAACATCTTTATATTATTAAAAACCTTTGAAAATCCTCGATTACCTACAAAAGACCCCACGCTGATATCTTATCCTCTTTGCGTATTCCTCACAAAATCTGAAAATATAAATATTCACTATAAGATTGCCCTTATGAAACAAAATTAAATTATTTATATACATCACATATCATTTTATCTACCTTGTTAGAAAGTATGTCTTTACTATTTTTTAAAGTTCTAACCTGGTTATGAGTTAACTTTAATTAACTCTGACCCTCAATCTGCTATCGGAATTCTTCTTTGTGATAATTTGGATGTAATTTAGTATAATGTCTACACCTTTTTTTTAAAAAAAAATTTATATATTATTCGACAAATTTTTCGATATTAGTACCATAATGTCTAACCATAACCTGATATCCATGTACTAAAAACATATAAAAGATGCACAAACTTGTTCGTTATGCGTATAATGAGGTATTTCTTCCATCCAATAAATTTCTTCATCCAATTGGAGGGCCTGCTTGGCAAAATTATGAGCTGTAGTATTATATTTGCGATTGACATGAGAGATATCTGCCCCAGGGAAGTTAGACATTAGCATCTTAATTTCCTTTAGAAGAATGCCAAGCTCATTATGATAATTATCAGTATTATCTAACGCTTGAACCAATGACAAAGAATCTGAAAAGGTCTTCTTTAGTGGCAATCTAATATTTTGTGCCCAACGTTGACCCACTAGGACTGCTAAAGATTCTGCATGAAGGACTGACAGAGTGCCTTTTAGGGGTTTTGAAAGTGCTGCCTGAACCCTATTATTTGATCCGATTATAGCAGCCCCCGGTCCTACCATCTTCGTAGGCATGGAGATTGCCGCATCCACATACAATCTCAACTCATGAATTTGTAGATCTCCTTGGACCCCATGTATCATTACCTCTTCACGACGAACCTCACCTTCATTGTCCTGCACTTTCTTAAAATCCTCATAATAGGAAGATAGCCTTGTTTTTATTTGTTGAGGAGTTCTAGATTGTTGACCATGTGTTCTATTATTTCTTTCCGTCCATATACCCTACGCATAAACTAGCAACTTAGCAAAAGACTCTTTTTCTAACAGTTCCGTAGCATAGAGTAATACACCTTTGAAAGAAATCTCTTCCTTATGACCTACCAAAAAAGGATAATCAAGAAGTACCCATACTTCCTGTGAAAAAGGGCACCAAAACACCGCATGAGCATTTGAATCCTCCCCAAAACCACATTGGGGGCAATTACTATGAGAAGATACATTTCTATGATATAATCCTTTAGATGTCGGTAATATTTCGTGAAAGCCTCTCCAACCAAATAATAGCATTTTCCATGGAATTTTGGTTACCCAAAAAGCTTTCCACCATGCAGAAAGCACGTCAGCTGATAATGATGGACCTGATCTATCCACACATATAGCTAGATTGTATCCACTTTTTAATGAATAATGTCCAGTACCTGTATAATGCCAAAACCATGAGTCCGGATGATCATAAGGACTAAGTGGAATTTTTAAAATAAGCTCAACATCTACAACCCAAAAATGTTGATGAATTAGATTATCATTCCACTTACTATGTTGGATAAATTCAGAGACTTTCATGTTGTCATGCACTCCTCGGGTTATTGGTAGGAAAGAAGGTGGCCTTGGTAGCCAGGGATCTTTAAATGCAAGAGTATTTTGTCCGTTCCCTATACGTCTTCTTAAACCCATGATTAGCAGATTTTTGCCCCAGCAAATACTTCTCCAAGTCAGAGACGGGCAATTTCCCTCCCTGGCTTCCAAGAAGCTTGAGTTTGCGAAGTACCTGGCCTGTAACACTTGTGAGATGAGGGATGTTGGATTAGTTAATATCCTCCATGCTTGTTTAGCTAACAACGCTTGGTTGTACTGTACGAATTTTCTGAACCCCAATCCTCCCTCCTTTTTTGGTACACTTATCTTCTTCCATGCTCTCCTATGTACTTTTCGTTTTGATTGAAAAGATCCCCACCAATAGCGAGCCAATAGTTTCTCAATTTCTTGACATTGGCCTTCTGGTATTCTAAAACAAGACATAGAGTATGTTGGCATTGCTTGGACAACCGCTTTTAAAAGAATTTCCTTCCCTGCTTGTGAAAATAGATTGGAACGCCATGAATGTAACTTTACCTATATTTTATCCTTTATTGACCTAAACAAAATTTTCTTATTTTTTTCCCCCAATCATTGGCAATCCCAAGTAAGTTTTAATAGCATCAGTTGTTTTCATATTCAGAGATGCGGTAAATTCAGCACGTATGGCTTCCGTAGTGTTTTGGGAGAAATATAGCAGCGATTTGTTAAAATTAATCATCTACAAAAACAAAAACAAAACCAATCAACAACCCATATGAGGATGAATTCTATAAATTCTTTAGATAAAATTAATTTTATACCATTTTTAAAATATTCATAAGAACAAAGTGAATTTCTAAAGGACTAAATGATCATAAGGACTAAGTGAATGTCGAGTAAATCACTTCTCAGATGGATAAGGATTAATTTTATGACTTTTAAAAATTCACTTCTCAGAGATTATCTAAAGAAATATTCACTTGTATTCTACTAGATTTACATATATATACAGAGATTTTGTTCGAAATACCACTTCTAAGAGGAATAACATAATACATGTTTGAAATCTAGAGAACATGTACCCTCGAGTATTTTTACCATTAGTTTTTACAATGAGTTAAGTCCACAAGAGACCACATTTTATATTTTCCTCTCTGAATGTGATTAAATCAAACTTGACCCATTCTGCAAACTGTAATTACTTCACACATATAATTCAGTTTAAAATTTCACAACACACTCACTCCTACACATAGAGGTATAGGACTTCTATAACCAAACTAGATTAATTATCCTATAACCTGATCTTATTTCTTTATTTGACATCCTCATCACGTTATACTAATTTTTTCAAATTCTAATATGAGATCTTTCAACAAATAAGTAGGAAAAATATCTCAACTGCTAAGAAATGAGAAAATTAAATTACGCACATTCTACTATATTTCATACATGTCCTGAACAGTAAGAATAGAGAGAGAATATATTCCGAAGAGATTGTAATGATCTTGTAGAAGCCTTGATAAAAAGTAGACTGTCATCCACAAAAAATAAATGACTTATGGAAGGCGCACTCTTGCTACTTTGAGGCCTAATATATCTCTTCTACTTTCAGCTTGTCGTAGTAATGCTGAGAAGCCTTCGGCACATATAAGGAACAAGTATGGTGAGAGAGGATCTCCTTGGCACAAACCTCTCATCATCTTGTTTACCCACAATTGAGAAAACCCGAGCTTTATCAACATTTATTTCAATGAAAATCCACTCCACTCTATCATAAGCTTTACTCATATGCATCTTCATTGATGCAAAACATCTTTCTACCCCCTTCATTAGTCTCAAGTGATGTAGACACTCATATGCGATTAGTGCATTATCTGTTATGAGTCGACCAGGAACAAAAGCACTTTGTGTACCATTAATAATCAAGGGTAAAATTGGCTTAAGTCTGTTAACTATAACCTTGGATATTATTTTATAAAGCACGTTGCACAAGCTTATTGGTCGAAAATCACTTACAGACCTTGGTTCTTTAACCTTTGGAATCAGTGTGACAAGTGTGGAGTTTATTTGATCCAAATCTGCCCTCTCATTCAGGTAAATCCAGAATTGCTTTCGAAAAAAGCGGACCTACTATGTCCCAATGTTATTGGTAAAACATCGCATTCATTCCATCCGGTCCTGGGCTTTTGTCTGCAAACATGGAAAACACTGCTTTTTTTTATTTCTTTTGTAGAGAAAGCAATTTCCAAAGATCTATTCATCTCCTCTGTTACTGATGGTTGGACTGCTGTCATTAACTCATCAATTTTCCCAACCTCAGGCGATGTCGTTGTGAATAAACTCTCATAGAACCTTTTAATTATAACACTGAATTCCTCTTCATCTGAGGACCACTCGCATTGCTCATTTAACAAACCTGCAAAACAACATAGTACATATTATGCTCAGTACAAGTAAACACCATAAACAAAGGGTTAAACAGGTAGGATAGTTAAACTAAACTATCTGATCTAAAGTGTATACTTCATTCTAGCCACATTTAAACAACAATTAATCCTATTTTCCAAACACTGTATAACTTTATAGACACATCACGTAATTTTAGACTAGTTTCGACCCCACATTAATTATCTATTTGAATGTAACCAAGTATTCTTTGTATATAAATATGACAAAATGACAGTTTGTAACCCCTATGTATATGGGTTTGGTCAAATTGGTCCAGATTTACGTTTTTTAGCACTTTGCAACCCCTATCTTCAAATCTCGCTTCATATTACAACCCCTCCCGTCTAATTGACCTATTTTACAAGCAAAAATGAGTCAAAAACCTCTATACATAAGGGGTACAAACTGTCATTTTTGAAGATAGGGGTTGTAATATGAAGCGAGATTTGAAGATAGGGGTTGCAAAGTGCTAAAAAACGTAAATCTGGACCAATTTGACAAAATTCATATACATAGGGGTTACAAACTGTCATTTTGTCTATAAATATTTAAGACTTTTTTAATGCTCGGCCCTGAAAACAGATTACTGAAACACTGATTACTTCTTTGTCTTAGTAACATCATCAATCCTGACTATCTAAATTTTATTAATTTTTGATAACTTCAGTCTTCATTAGAAACATGTTTTATCGGTTCCTATCCATTTGGAACCCTATTTACCTTATCATGCGTAACTAATAGATTTAAACGTTAACTCTTATAAAACAAGATCAAAACTTCTAACAGATTACTATGTAAAATACTAGATTACTTTTATTAGAGCCTATAACTTTGTACTTGTATTTACAGAGCTACATAAAAAAGTAGAAACCCTGTTATCCTAAATATTCTTACCCTCAGTTCTTGTATTACATAGAATTTCGACCACAGTTGTTATTTCGACCACAAAGAGTTTTCTTGGATTCTATAAAACTTCAAAATAATTATACAGGTCAATGTAAAATTCCCATCATCATATTCATTAAACAAAATAGTTTAGTCTTCCTATGATTCAACATCCTAACCCTAAGCACCATTAATGACTAATCATTAACGCTTAGACACATTCAGAAAGAGACCAATATTACGTCATCATTCAGTCTTAAATCAAATTTTTATGTCATCAGAATGCAGCTGTCAATAACCAGAGTTAGTTTTAATAACTATATGGTTGTAAGATGAGTGCCACTAGTGCCTTCATATATTCCATAGTACTTCAAAACACTAAAACACATCATTAACCCTACGTATCAGCTTTATGAGTACAACTATAACAGTTCATTCCAAAAATATCAATACATAATAGTACCGCTCAGCCAATTTGAGAGAAAAAACTTCGAAATTAAAACATTCGTACCTTTTATGGTATTTATTTTGTTTCTTTTATTTACCCGTTGATGAAAAAATTTTGTATTTTGATCACCTGCTTTTAACCATAGAACTCTAGATCGTTGCTTCTAGAAAACTTCTTCTTTTAGTAATAAATCATTTAACTTCCGTTCCAAATATCTTAACTCCTCAGTATCGTCCAGCTGGTCTTGGATATCATGGAGATGTGTAATTCGCTGATGAGTTTCTTTGATATCTCTAGCCAAAGCTCCAAAGTTTGAATGATTCCAAACTGACAAGTTGGTCGTACACTGTTTTATATTGTTAACAGTTGAGACCAGTGCAGGTTGGTCTGTTAACATCCAGCTAGTCGCAATAATCTCCTTACAGTCTGGTTCTTTAACCCACATGTTTTCAAATCTGAATCTAGAACGTTTCCTATTATTGCCTGCAGCCAATCCTAATGTATCTTCAAGACGCAGAAGGAGAGCTCTATGATCCGAATGAAAAAAGTCAATGTGATAAAGAGCATTGTTTGGGAACATTTCCACCCAATCCTCGTTAACCATAGCCCAATCTAATCTTTCTTTTATGCATCCATCGATATTATTCCTAATCCATGTAAAGTGATTTCCTCTATAGTCCAAAGGCCGGAGCGCACAGAATTCCAATGTAATACGAAAAGCTTCGATTTGTGAGTCACTTCTCACTCCCCCTCCTTCTTTATCACTCTGGCTTAAAATCTCGTTAAAATCACCCATGACAAGCCATGGTCCACTACTTACGGTCCTTAGCTTTTGTAATAGATCCCATGTATGGTGTCTATTCTGTATCTTAGGATCCCCATAAAAACCACAAAAGTGCCACGGCCTCGGTTGATAATCCCAGCATACAAAACAACTAACATGGTTAGATGACAATGATAAAAGACTAACTTCCACCTTTTCATTCCATAATACCATTATTCCTCCACCAAGTCCAACTCTAGGAACCTCAATACCATGATCAAAACCAAGTTTTGTGCAAATTATGTTGACTTTATTTTCCATTAGCTTCGTTTCCATTAGAAAAAATAAGTCAGGCTTATGATACTTCGTGAGTAACAGTGCCTGCCTTAGAGCATCTCCAATGGTACCAAACACTTAGCTAAATTAATCTACATGGCATCTATGTGTCACTATATGAAGAATATGTAAAAAAATTAACACTCCAACCTTGTAACCCCTTAGCAATAAATATAGATAATCATTTTTGATTGGCTATATTTGTCGAACGAGCAAAGGTATAATATACATTATCATAATTATACATAACACCATTGGAACAATCACCACTTCTCTTAGCTAAAATTTTACTTTTTCATTATTTTATCATATGTTAGCCAACCACATTACATTTTACCATTGGAGATGCTCTTATTGCTTCATCTCCATTTAGACCCCTTACATTCCAAATTACAATAGCCATTTCTAATTTATTCTATATATCTGGGTAGTTTTTTGAGATTATTAGTAGCTCATATGGCTATTCTATTTCAAAATATTACTGAAAATTCTTTTACTTTATATAATTCTAAGTGACCAACATCTATTACTATATATTAAAGCACAACATAAGGGTAAAAAGTATCATTTTAATGGTTGTGAAATTACAATTTTACCCCTATATGTTGAAAAATTACAAGTGCGCCACCCCCTTTCATATTTATGCAAAAATTATGTAAAATTTTGTAGATGCCGAGAATCGAACCCCTGACCTTCTCTTATTAAACTCACACCATAACCACTGTGCTACACTTAGTTTGGAATTTATTTTAAAAATCATATTAGATAAACCACATATTCTCCTCTTATCCCATTATTTTTATTTTTATTTTTGAGTAAAGAAAATGTTAGTTTACATTATTTCTAGAATGTTGCATAGTATATAATTATAATTTTTTTTCAATCGATTGAGTATACTCTACAATTCTAATTTGTCATTTTACATGATTGATATAAAAATAATATTTTAAGATAAAATTTTAGATTATACATAGATGTTACCGAGTCCTGAAAAAAATATGGATTTATTTACATTCGTCTCCATGCGGATATTATATTATTAAAATAAAAAATAAGATTTGGTTTTAAAAAATATGTAAATTTTATTTATCAAATTCTACATAATTAATAATTGTATCACATAACTTGAGATATATATATTTTTTTAAATATATGAGTCATATCAGAGATTTTTGATCGACCAATTGTTTAAAATTTCAGCGATTTAAATGTATGATTAAAAATATACGAAAAAATTGGATTTATGTTAAAAGGATAATAACTCTAAAAATATTGCCTGTGTTACATATAAAAAGTAACGTAATTAATAATCAATTTTAATGTAAAAAATATGATTATTTGAATCATAAATATTACAAAACTGTAATAATTATTAACAATGACGAGTTAGACTATAACTCGACTATAAAATATGGTAATATGAATTTATATATTTAATAATAAATTGATTAATATAATATATAATGGCTGAATTATAACATATGTTTATTTGAATATACGATGAAATCAAAAAAAATTGATCTTAGATATCATACAGATGCACAAGCCATTAAGGTTGTCTAATCGTATTTAACATCTATTGAAATATTTGGAAAAATTTAAATTTGTGTTAAAAATTATTTCAAAATTATAATATAAAAAATGTTTCAATTTACCAAATTTAAAACAGAACTTCGATATTGTGTAACAAACATTAGACTAAAACTAAATATTTGAGTTTAAAAGTGTATAAATATGTGTATGTATAGATCAAAAAAATTGATCTTAGATATCATACAGATGTACAAGTCATTAAGGTCGTCTAATCGTATTTTACATCTATTGAAATATTTGGAAAAATTTAAAGTTGAGTTAAAAAACATTTCAAAATTATAATATAAAGAATGTTTCAATTTACCTAATTTTTAAAATAGAACTTCGATATTATTTAATAAACATTAGACTAAAACTAAAAAATTGAGTTCAAAACTATATAAATATGTGTATGTATATATGAAAAAAATGAGTGGCAATCAAGATGATTTTTGCACAATATTAAGATATTTTGTAATATGTCTCTAACTACGTTAAAATAACATGAGTTTACCTACACCTATGTTATACACAAACAATTTTACTAAAATAATTATTTATATTATACTCAAACATTGATAAAGTTTATTTTACGTTATTGAAAGCTAAATTAATATATTATCAATTAAAAGTAATCATGTGATTATTATCGTATAAATATTTATCCAAATTTTATGAAATCTAATCAAATTATAAAATTTTTGGTTCATGAAATTGATATACAATATTACAAAATTATTATAAAAATATGACATTAAATCAAAATTTTATATTTTATCATATTCTAATTACAAAATTATCCCGAAATATATACAGTTTCGAGGGAAAAACTATTCCAGTGCACGTGCCTCGCACGGGCTTTTACGGTAGTTAGCCTTATACCCCTTCCTATGATTCATCCTTTAACATTAATACCTCATGAATGAGCTTCTGCATAATTTCCTCCTAATATTGCTAAAAGATTTTATAAGCCTAATTGTTATTGCTTTTTAAAAAAAAACTTAAATTCCACTAATTCCACCAACTCATCTTAACCCTCTTTACCCTCTTTACGTGAATCAATTAAGTCTGAAGGGAAGCCTTAATTTAATTTTTGCATTTTAGATCAAGAGCCCTCATTAATCCGTAACAAAATTCAGTCTATTAATGTTTCAATACTTAAAAAAAAAATGAAACCCTTTGATATCTCCTATCTTATTTATAAACTATATTTGTTTTAAGCAACATTGGAATTTTAGTGACTTCTAAACGTTCTTTCATGAATAAAACACTGAGATAAAACTACTTACACATATGAATATTTAGATCAGTTAAAACATCGGAGGATAAATAAAAATTGGGAAGAAAGATACAGTTTTTATCTTCTTTACCATTTTGTTCAATTAAACTTTTAACAGCTTAAAAAGCATGTATATCTTACACCTTTTTATCCTTATATATTATATTAAGAAGTTCTGTCTATTACAACCAAATTCCAGTATTCCAAGCATAATTCCTAGTTACAATGAAAGTGTTCAATTATTCTTAATATCTTAATTTCATTTCACAAAAAATAGGTAACAAAATTCACTTGTTTATCCCACTTGGATATTACACACATTTTTTAAAAATATTACGACAAAGGCAGGCTAAGTAGTATGTTTGCAATATGGTCCACCCTAAATTTTGTTATTTTTATCTTCATAAAAATCTCCACCATTTCATTACTAATGGGTTATTATAGATTAAATTTGAATAACATAGTACACATTCCAAAAATAAGAAAACAAGACTGAAAATTTTATTCCTTCCAACATAATCACTGAAAACAGAATATCAAAACAGAGATAAAATACAAACTCCTTACTCACACATCCTAATCTAAAACCATTTATTCTGGGCAGAGCCCCAACCTAGCCTACTACCACTCTCTTAACTTTTGTTGTCACCAATCTTCCTCTCTCATTTTTGTTTCTAACTCAAGAACGGAATTTGTTGGAATAGATCAGTTGTAATTTGGGTCATTGCATTAGCCTCTACTATTATTAAGTAGGTGCCTGCAAAGTGCCATGGTTGCCCTCTCAAAATTCTGTTCTTTATTGCTTCAGACTCAGAAGTAAGAGTGATAATACCATCACTATACTCTTCAATCTGAATTCCAGCTTTGTTTTGCCACAGCGACTCAAACAACTTTTTCAGAACTATTTTCTTTATAGGTTTTCCAGATATATTTTGTTTACAGGTTTTCCAGATAACAGGCATCCATATATGACGCTAGGGATCTCAATGGTAGTAGGCTCTAGGATGAGGGATGGGTTTGAAATGACTTCTAACTCAAGGGGGTTAAATTGTAAGTGTTTCTGATATCTCACCTTCTCGGCTCTCCATATTGGGAATTACTTGAGTGGTTGATGTAGATAAGTTTGTAAGTTTGTTAGCTTTGATCTCACCATATATACACTTATGCCATTAATACCTCCTTAACTCTGATTTTATTTTCAAACGCAAATTTCTGCTTAACATTTTCTTTCCTAAAGACTTTACTCGCCTTAATTTAAAATCAAACTTACCTATAATTACCTATAATTTAAATCAAGATTACATATACTACCTTAATTTAATCTACATTTGATTTGATTCCAATAATCTAAGAGGAAATTAAGGAGCCCATTTTCTTGCCTAATTATATTTTGAAAATATTCAAAATTTAAACTTTCATTTGAGCAATTAATAACCTCTAGAGCGTTGGCTCGTTCTTTTCAAACTTCTTCCATTTAAACTAGAGCGTTGGCTCGTTCTTTTCAAACTTCTTCCATTGTTTTGTTAGCCATGATTAATAACCTCTTGTGAAATATCAGAGGCATAGGCAACATCAAATCAAGGAGGGTTGGCAAGCTTGTAAAGATGTATAATATCTCGTTGATTGCTATTCTTGAACCTCTTCACCATGCTAATAAGATTCAGGAATTCTCCAACAGAATTAGTTTTAACTTTTCATTGGCAAACCAAGAGGCAGATGATAAAATATGGCTCTGTTGGAATCATGAAGTTCATGTAGTGCTTGTCGGCGCGTTTGAACAATGTATCGCAGTCGACATCGGCTTCCTTCCAAGACCAACAACCTAATAGTCTCGATCCGCGATCAATGGCACTCACACTTCTTTATTCAAGTAGCATAAATAGGTCTTCCTCAAGTAGTAGCCCTAATTCATGCGGCTAGTGTAGCTAATACAGCAGCTAGTGTAGCGTCGGAAGCCACTGGTGTGTTATATCGGTATAGTAGAATAGCATAGCAAATAGATGCCTTCTATAGCTATACAGTATAGTCTCAAGTATTGCAAAGAAACCTCCGGCAAGTCTAGCTGTATAGTCTTATATGCAAGTAGTTAGTAGCCCCGCTCTCTAGCAACCCTACCAGACTTCTATTCTAAGTAAACTATCTTTATGCAAGCTAATACACGTCATAATCAATTAGCAAGTACTGCTATTCAGTATAGAGTCTTGCTAGCAACAACCGGAGTAGCCATACACGCTATGTAACTAGCTTATGGTCTTGGCTTATATATGACTTATATATGTGCAAATAAACTAGCCAAATAGACTATTGAGTGAACTTAGAAGAGTCTTGTGATACTACAGGGTTGTTAACTGGGTATAAAGGCTATTATTTAGCGATACAAGCAAAGTCCTAGTTGCTGTACAGCTGCACAGTCCGCCTCCAGAGTGTTAGTCTGCAGGCAGAGATTTGTCATCGGGATTCTTGCTTTAATCCGTACCGACATTCCTTTCATTTTAGCCTTATTCACGAAAGTATACGGAACAAGCTTGCTGCTTTTGATTAACTTGTCGCTACTTCTGACCCCTCTCACATTCGTTTGAGTGGCTTTGCCCCCTCTTGGAAATGTACCCTGCTCCTTCTACGGATGCTAGTATCCTTGTTCTTCTACTCGCAGGCAGGGCTGCTCTTGCTGCTGTTGCTATTGTTGCTAGGGTCCTCTTCTCTTATTGGTTGCTAGTCCCGGGCTTCTAGGACAAAGTGTAAAGAAAAGAGTTCTAGTTCTTCTAACAAGCCATCTTTTATGGCCCCATGAAAAGACTTCAGGGTACAAATTCTTATATAGAATAAGAACTACACCCACAATTTGGGCGACGGTGGTCATTCAAAGCTCACTAGCTTTTACTTAATAACCAACTTACAATTTGAAGCAGACTATGCCTAAGCCCACTTAAGGGGACAAGAAAATAACAAAAGCTCTTTTTCCTTTAGGTAGAGAAGGCTATATCGGCTCAGATTTTGAAGGACTTTGTTGCAAAGGAGAAATATTCATCTGAGGTCTCAAATCTTTTGGAATCAGTGAAGCATCATTAGTTGTTGTGACTGAAGAAGACCATCACAACCATGAGGTTACGGACAAGGCTGTCTCAGATTTTGAACTTTGAAGGACTTGTTGCTACGGAGAAATCTTGGTCTGAGGACTCAAATTCTATTGGGATCAACGATGAGACATCATTCGTTGTCGTGACTGAAGATGACTATTACAACCATGAGACTACTGACAAGGCTGTCTCCTACAGCCCCTCCCCGTCCCCAGTCGTGTGTGGGAGGACATCTCCCTTGATTTTGTGGAAGGGCTTCCAAAATTGCAAGGTCTTGACACTGCTTTATTGGTGGCTGATCGTCTATCAAGGTACGCACATTTCATCGGGTTATCAAGGAAATAGTCCTACTATATGGTTATCCTTCTACCAGTGTCTGATCGAGATCGGATTTTTATGAGCCTTTTCTGGCGTGAACTTTTTCGAGTGCAAGGAACTGCTTAGCACCGTAGCACAGCTTACCATCTCGAATAGGATGGACAAACTGAGGTGGTTAATAAGACCATGGAAGGGTACTTATGTTGCTTTATTAATGGGAAACCTAAAATTTATAAGATGCTGGCCAGGGGTAATGCTAACACTGAATCGTAACTCAAACTCACTCGGAAAATCGTCAGATAAAGGGGATTGACTAATCCTACTTCTAGCATTAAATCTAAACTGAAGGCTGAAATATAATTACAAGAACCAAAAGCTAAGAACTAAACAATTAGGGTTTAACTCCCATATATATTTATAATACCAATTAAATTCATCAGAGAAATTCGACAAGAGCAACAACCACCTTCCAGATTTTAATAAAAAAAACTAATCAGAACAAGAACTGAAAATAAAGCATTAACAATTTACAAAACCTAGAAATCAAAGTAACCCATCAAGTTTAACATTCCGTTTTTACAAAGTTCAATAAAAATCAAGATTAAGAAATCGAAACAAAGAACGAACGAATTGCCAAACCAAACCGCAATTGAAAACTGAAACCCTAATTGGGAGAATTAAAAAGGAGGAAATCTTCAGCAAAACATCAGCACAAAGTAGCAAGATTTTCTAACGATCAATCAAAAAGACTTTTGTCATCCAAGATTCGGCCTACCTTCTCAAGAATGCCATCCTTTTCCATTTCTAGCGCGAAAGCCATGCAGTCCTGGGAGTACTGGACCACCCCGTGCGCGAAGATGATAACGCCGGGTCCATTGTCCGCAGTCCTGTAAGCCGGATTCAGTTGTTCCACCTCATCCACGGAAACACCGATAACAGTATGATTTTTGCTCAAGATGCAAGAGGCCCTTGAAAGTTCGTAGTCCGTCTAAGAAAGGGAAACAACCAGAGTTGAGAATTCTTTTCAAAGGGCGTTTTCGTCAAGAAACAAGATTTTTTTTTTTTTTTTTTTTTTACGCTGTGTACCCCGCCAACCAAACAACACACGCACAAATATATTATTTTTAAATATTTTTTTACCACTTTTTCAAGATTTTGCATGCCATGAAATCAAGAAACCGAACGTGTTACAACTTACAAAGGGGAAAAAAGATAGTGTACTTACGATGACAGAATATTCATCGGAGGGGCTTTTTATCTCCATTATCACAAGCTCTTTCTTTGTGAAAGTGATTATTTCGTTCGCAACCAGTGCAGGGAACATTGTAACCCAACGGGGTTCCTGTTTAAAAAAAAAAAACCATTATCGGTACATTTAACAAAGAAAGAATTGCACGTCGTTTAAAGCAAACACTACTGTTAAAAACTGAAAGTTAATTACCTCATTGGCTGAAGCCATCTTTCTTTCTGTCAAGAGTACTTTCTTAGTAAAGAACACGAATGTTATTGATGCTTTAATTAATCTGCAAAGACCAAAGACAAATGTGGAACTGTAATGTCACTTGTTCTTGGAACAAGATATGCAAACACACAACTCTGTGATTTGTTAATTACCTTTAATGGATTCTTGCTCGCAAGGCTTGAAATCAACACCACTTTAACTATATATAGCTGGCTGGTATTTTCCTTTTAATATTTTCTCTCGCTCTTTAATCTATTGTAACAAAATTTTAAGTTGGCTGCGTAATTTCATTTTCCCTTTTTGTTTAGTTGGTGATTTAATTTTACATTTTTAACAATATTGTCGTTCCCAAAAAAAAAAAAAATTTGTCCACTATTTCAGACAACCAACATTATGCGCGTGTTATTTACACTTTAGTACAAAAATTATTGAAATAATTTTGATATTAAATTTTGTATTTTAAATTTGAAAGTTTGAAATTTTTTATTTCATACATGTTATAAGAATCATAATAAACGCTTACACAATTATAAGAAAAGTATTTTTTTTTACATCTACTTATTCTGTTTTTGCATTTTATATTTGTTATTTAATTTTTTTTTGTTATATTTCAAAGCCTATTAACATTTAAGTAAGAATTATTAACTTCAAAATCTTTTTTTCTTAAATTATAATATTAGGTACATATTTTTATTCACAAAAAAAATCTACTATCAATATTTTAAAATAAAAATTTATAAACTGCGCGAAGCGCGGATAAGTTGGCTAGTATATTATAATGCCTGGTGATCAGAAAAGTACCAGAATCGTTCAAGATATTTTTCTTGAATTTTCATTTTTCTGATTTTTTTATTAAAATTATTTTCTTGCATTAAATATCTCTTAACGACATATTAATTAGTCATTAATAATACCTAATAATTATATATTTTTTATTTTATTTTATTTTATCTATTTAAAAATTAGAAAATTTTATTTGAGCATTATAATTATTATTTCAATATTAAATATTAATTATATATATAATTAACTTTATTTTTAGGTAGAATGACAACTAAAAATTGTTTACATTATGGCCTTTTTTATTCCCTGTCGAATACCACTGCAATTTCTTTTCGGACAATTGTAATACACACAACCCTTAACTTCTCAAGCAATCTTTTTTATTAGTGGTTATGAAAATAGTAATAAATTATGGAAGTATATAAATCTTCGCTTAACACCTGTAATAAAAATAATATAAACAGATTTTTTATTTTTACACATGAGTAAATTGCATATGGGTTATGATCAAACCGATTAAATTGAAAAAATTCAATTTTATCAGTCGATTAAATCAACCGTTGTTAATTATATTGTGTCGAAATAAATTAATACTCTAATTAAATAAATTTTTACACTACTATTGAACATATATGTTATAAGAGGTGCGTCGGCTTTAAAAAATGTTATTAAATATAATATTCATAACTTTTGATCGTAAAGATTATGTTTGTATTATAATTGCTACTTTTTATGTTTATGATATTTATGAGATTATTAAAAAAAAATTTGATAAGCAAACATTGGACCATGGCGAAAAATAACATTTTTTTAATTAAAAAAATGAAAATAACGATTTCCGGATGGTGTGGTGAAAAATACCAGATAGATCACGCATTTGCCATTGGGGTAACTGGGATACACATTTTCCATACGGGTAACCCAGGTTACGCATATACCAGGCGGGTATCCTTTGTAAAACTTCTGAAGAATACGCATCTCATAGATGCGTATCTGCTGTAATGCATTCTGAAAATGCGTGATGACGTCACCCTCGTATCTGTAGAGGAGGCGATGAGAATGGCGATTTTGCTCAATTTCCAACCAAGCTTCGATCAACACCATCCTTCATTTTCCGGTTACGTATTATATACCATTACAATCGTCGTTTTAAGCTCTACAAACAAATACTAATCTTATTACATTTCTAATGCACGACTGAAAACGTCCAAATCAAATTTAAGTTTCCGATTGCAATTTCAGATCTGATTTCGTTCGTCATTTACACGCCCCTACGGGGCCGGAGTTCAATAAAGAGTTAGAGATAAATGGAGACAGAGGTGTTGCCTTCATTTTGATATGCTCAAAGAGGAATAAGGAGGTTGAACGGTGTTGGAGGAGAATGGCGACATTTTCCAGTGAAATCGTCTCTGAACAAAGCTGCTACAGTGCGGGATACACATTCACGTGATGCGTATCATCAATACGCAAGTGCTGGCTCGGTAACCAATCGGGCATTATTCGCCACTGCTTCCGAAAATGGGTATTCTTGTTTTTTAGTTGAAAAAACTGTAATTTTTGACATTCTATTTATTTAGATAAAATAGGGTTTTACCCCCATTAAGGTTACAGAAGAAAAGCAACAGACCCATGGTGAGATACCCAGCATCTATGAACCACTACATGCAAAATACATAATACACCAGGCAAGGATTGAAAGGAATGAAACTCTTGGGTATATTACACTAAACAACGCAACAATGGGACAGTTATATTACAATTAACAAGAACAGGCAAATAACCAAATAATGAAACAAACACGATGGCAAAATAAAATATATAATTAAAGACTGTAAAACAAAAATAAATGAAAGAACACTTAGCTCTAATAGAAGCTTTAAAACTCCGAAAGAAGAGAACAGAACAGCTAAGTCGACAAGGCTTAGAGAAGTCTTGACTGTTCTTGAAGAGATTATTGCCCCACTTACGCTGTGATGGGTTGCAGCAATATCACTTCCAGGATAAAACAGCGCAGATCAATCCGGGCAAAGACACGGCAAAGATCAACAGCGACTAGCACCTCAATTCGCCCAAAAAACCTATGCAACTTATAAATGAATGCAAGGTAGGCACTTGAGATTATATCTAAAACTCAAGCATAAGCCTTCTACATATAGACATTTCAAGTTGCTTAGTTCAAATTCTTTTCAATGTGGGATTTAAGAAAAACCCATTTCAAACTTTTTTCAAACTGGCAACTTTGCCTACATATAATTATGGATTTCACTAAGAAAATGTCTTAGATCCAACCATGAAAGTTTAAGTCCTCATATCAAGGAACAACTTCCATAAGTTAGTTTTCTGAAATTACATCAAGAGAACATCTAAAATGTGTCTCAAACATTCCATTTTCTAACAATCCCCCACAAATCCACACAGTAATGCATATCAGATTCTACTCATGACTTGCTTTTCAGAGTAGGTACCCTTCCGGGTTTGAACCCTCCTATGTACCCTACTTCGATGGCTACCGGATACAGATGGAATGTTTCACCTTGAATCTTTATCCGTTTGGTGTAACCACACTCCATAGACGACGACAAGTCAAAGGCTATGGTGCTAATCTACGGCTTTGAGATGTTAATGGTCATGTCTCGATCCTATTCGTTGAATGTTTCAAGGAATAACCCTTTCCTCTAATTGCGACCACACAATTACATTCGCTTAGCTGGGCATCTCCAGAGATGTACTGCTAGCATCTCGTCATATGACTTGACCCCATTCAGAGTTCAAATAACTGTTTCTTTTCAGGCAGTTACAGTACCTTATAGATTTACAGGGGATAGACTCCAGATACGTGTGTATCAATCTATATAGTTAAAGCTACAACCAATTCACCCTTGCAACTTGTTATTACCACATTGAATACACTTCCGAGGGATCTCCTCTCATGTATGAAAACCATAGATGGATGGAGATCTTGAGGAAGTTTCGTGAACGTTTATTTTCAGAACTCCCGGAGGAGGAGGAATCCTGTTAGTCACAGAGGCATGTATGTATACATCTAATAACAAGCCTAATTGTTTGTAATGCCCTGCATTACTTACTTGACCTCTTAACTGAGCGAACCTCTAGCTGTAGAGTTACTTGTATTTAGTACCTTCAGTAGGCAACAAAATTCTATCTGTGTAACCTGTATATTAAAGTCATAAAATAATGCTTGAAAGAAGATTCAAAGATCATGCCTCAAGCTCTGAAATCAAGGCTGAAGAAAAAAACACAGATTGGATTTTGAAGATTGAAGATTTGCCTAAGTACTAATTCGAGAAGTACTTTGTTCTATTCGAGAAGTCTAGCATTCGAGAAGTCAAGGATTCGATATCTCAAAAGACACTGTTCGATAACTCAAGGAGTCAACTAGTCAAAGTTTCATTCGACAACTCCAACAATCGACATGTCTATAATACTCTTTCAAGAACTCAAGGAGTCAACAAGTAAAACTTTCATTCGAGTTCTCAAAGAGTCAACAAGTCAAAGCTCATTTGATATCTCAAGGACTTAAAGAAACTATTCGACATCTCGAGGATTCGACAAGTCAATTGTTGTATTCGACATCTCAAGGAATCCTGAAGAAAAGCCTAATTCGAGAAGTAATTCGACAAGTCAGTTATACATTGTTCGAGAACTCTGAGTTATCTATCAAGTCAATTCTAGTTCTTGATTCAATAGATTAGTTACTTCTCAAATGAAGTTGTGAAGACAAAATACTGAGAAATTGTACAAGTCAAAAACCTGCAGCAAGCCAAAACACTTTCAGGACCACAGTGCTGTAAAGTGCATTTGGAAAGTCTACAAGAAGCTCAGATAGTGTTACAGGAGACAAGCTGCTAAAGAAGTGGATCTGAATAGAGTTAAATCAAGTCAAACCTCAAGCCATTTGGATGTCACTCAAAAAGGGATAGACATATTAGAAAGTAATTTTGTATGTCACCTTATTGGTAGCAAGTAGGTTGTACTCATGTTCTATAAGAGTACAACCTCACTTCTCTAGCAGTTAAGAAGTTTTTCAAGAACATTATCTAGATACATCTCCCTGAGAATACTAACATTTGTATTCACATTTTGTATCAAACCTTTATCTAATAAAATATTAGATTAAAGTGAGTGATATTGTTCAATTGTGTATATTCCGCACTTACATACTCTGAAGAACAAGAACACATGCTCTTGCTACACAATCAGATTCAAACACACAAACGATCTTCACTTTAAATACTTATTCGAAGAAAAGTTTGAAAATACATTCACCCCCCCTCTGTATTTTCTTGTCGGTATATTCATACTCAACAAGTGGGATTAGAGCAGGCTGTTGATCAAAACAAAAAATGATCATGAATAGACCAAAGACAACAGGAACGGTGAAGGTCCCTAAGTCTTACAAAAAAAATTACAATCTCTGGAAGATCAAGATGATGTTGTTCATCAAAGCTGCTAACCCTCTATACACTAAGATTCTCAAGAATGGTCCATTTGTGCCACAACAGGAGATCCCTGAGTCTACTTTGGGTACCCTTGTCATACCTAGATCATACGTTGCTAAGGAGCCGTCCAAATGGACAGATTCAGAGAAAGAGAAGGTTGCCCTAGACAGTCATCTCATGATGTTGATCATAGACTCTATGGAGCTGTCAATGTTTGCCAACATAGCTTCATTCAAAACAGCAAAAGAGATGTGAGATCATTTTGAGGTATTATGTTAAGGGATAGAGGAAGTTAGAGAAAACAATAAACAGATACTGGTCACTCAGTATGAAGCGTTTATGGCACAGTCCAAAGAAAGCATTACTGAAATATTTGAGAGATTTCACAAGTTGCTGACTGAGCTACAGATGAATGGTAAGGTTTATAGTACCAAGGAGCTGAATATGAAGTTTCTACTTTCTGCACCAAATCACCTTGAGCAAAGAGTTATCTCTCTAAGAGAAAGAGATATGAACAAAGTGACATATGATGTGCTTTATGGTGTATTGAAGACTCATGAGCTTGAGTTGCTTCAGAAGAGGGCTATTCAAGCCAACCAAGGCAGAATGGTAAATACATCATGTGCCCTGATTGTCAACAAATCCATTCAAGACCTTGAAGCATCTACAAGTCAGATGAGGATAGAACAAATAGTAGATGATGATGAACCTGAAGTTGAAGTGCCTGAAACTGTTGAGGAAAAGGTAGAAGATGAGTTTTATACTCTTGAAGAGCTGGATGCCATGGAAAACACTTCATATGCTTTCATTGCTAGAAAATTTCCAAATATCAGATTCAAGAGAAATCAACCCTTCAAACCTAGATCCCAAAATCATTCATTCAACAAGAGCAAAGCACCTGTGAAGCCAAACAAGAATAAATTCAAAACTGGCTATGTGGATAGGTCATCTGTAAGATGTTATAGATGCAATGACCTAGGGCATTTTGCTAGCGAGTGCAAGAAACCTAAGAAGAAGGACAAGGAGTTTCTAGAGCTCGAAGCCAAGTATGAAGCTCTTCTTAGGAAGCAAACACCAGGCAAGGCCTACATAGCTGAAGGGAAGTGTTAGGATGACACTGACAGTGATGAGGAAGAAAGGGAATTCTGTAACTATGCCTTGATGGCCAATACCAAGGAAGAATCACCCTCAGACTCTCAGGTACCATCTCTCACTACCATAGATATGTCTATTTCTGAATACAAAGTTATGATTGAACAATTATCTGTTGAAATGTTTAATATTCACACTAGTATGACTGCTGCTAATGAAGAGATTGCTAAACTATCTACTAGACATGAATTGTTAAACAAAAAGAATGAAGAACTAGAGCTAATTACTATGCAAGTAGAAAACCTTAAGAAGGAAGTTGAATATCTAAAGAATAAGGTTCTATGTGCTAGTCAGATTGAAAAGGCTCTTAGGGATGAATTAGCTGAGAATGAATTCAAACTAAAAACTTTTAAGAACTCATCTAGTCTATTGCAGTCCTATCATGAAAAACATCAAGGAAATCCTAAGGCTACTATTGGTCTTGACTATGACACTCTTAAAAGAAGAAAAGGCTATGCCGTCATTGAAGATGACAAGGTTGTTCATGAGGAAGCGCCTCACATTTTGAAAGAGGTTGAATCTCTAGTTTTTAAAGAACCAACATTTGAGATTGATGAGGATGCCTTACTCATCAAGAAAATGTTGAATGATGAGGATGAAGCACAACCTATTGAGCAACCAACACCTTCTGTGAGTAAGAGTGTCAAAGTAAAGGCCAAGGAGATAGCAGGAGTTAGACCTAGACCTGAGAAGTTTGTTAAGTTTATATCAGCTGGGGAGAATGAATCTGAGAAGAAAGTGGCTAAGAAGAAATAGAACAGAAATGGCAAACGAGGGATTAACAAAGATAATAACTATGCTTATGTGCCTAATGCCCCCAAAAAAACTTGTCAAAACTGTTTTAGTACTAATCATTTAACTCATGCATGCAAGAAACCAGTTGGTAGTGTGCCTAAACCTTTCTATGATTGTTCTGTGCCTTTAAGACATAGAGATGCTCCATTCTGTGATAAATTTGACTGTATGCCATGCAATATGAATGTTATGACTAGTTGTTTCAATCTGAGAAAACAATTCATTAATGGTTATATCAGTCATAACACTCACACACACTACACAAGGTCAAAGTCTTCAAGTCCTCCTAGAGCTAGGAAGGTACCTCTATCACCTAAGTCTGAGAGCTCAAGTTCTAAGACTCCTAGTTGTGATAAGAAGACTAGCTCTAAGAAAGTTGATAAGCATGCTATTTATGATAAAACTGTCACTAAGCTAGGTGGACCCAAACTCATTTTGGTACCAAAGAAGAAGTAATTCTTTTGTGTTTATAGGGCAAAGAACAAGAAAAGAAAGTCATGTGGATCTTGGACAGTGGATGCTCAAACCATATGACTGGTGATATGGCCCTGCTATTATAGTATGAGGAGAAAGCTGGCCCAATGGTTGATGTTGGAGGTGACAGCATTGGTAACACATTGGGATATGGCAAATTGAAAGTTGGTAATGTCATCATTGAAGATGTAGCACTAGTCAAGGGACTTAAGCATAATCTGCTAAGTGTTGGTCAGTTTACTGATAGAGGATTCAGAGTGAATTTTGATAAAGATGAATGTTCGATCACCCATAAGAAGACTGGTGATTTTGCTCTATCTAGAGTAAGGAAAGGAAGCTTGTTTGTAGCCAATATGGATTCTTCAAGCAAGGACAAAATTTGTAACTTTTACTCAAAGGCATCAAATGCAGATTGTTGGTTGTGGCATAAGAAGTTATCACACTTGAACTTCAAGGCCATTAACTCCTTAGTCAAAAGAGAGTTAGTGAGAGGCATGCCCACACTTGAATTCTGTCAAGAAGGAGTGTGTGAGGCTTGTCAAAAAGGGAAGATGAAGAGATCAAGCCATAAGTCAAAAATAGTGACATCAATAACCAAGCCCCTGCAACTAATTCATATGGATTTGTTTGGGCCTGTCAATGTTATGTCACTTGCAAGGAAGAAGTATGCCTTGGTGATGGTTGATGACTATACTAGGTATACATGGGTGGAATTTCTAGCATCAAAGGATGAGGCTCCATAAGTAACCATTGTGCACATAAAGAAAGTTGATAAAGAAGCAAAGGCCAACAACGCAAGTGTGGTTGCATTGAGAAGTGACAATGGAACAGCATTCAGAAAAGCTATTCTTGAGGCATTCTGCAAAGAGAATGGTATTTCACATCAATTCTCAGCTCCAAAACTCCACAAGAAAATGGAGTTGTTGAGAGAAAGAATAGAACTCTGATTGAGGCTGCTAGAACAATGTTACTTGATGCAAAAATGCCTACATGTTTTGGGCTGAGGCTGTGTGTAAGAACCCCAAATTTTGGATATAATTAAAACTTTTTATTAAGTAATGATAAAATGAGGAACAATGATTCCAACAACAAGGTCACCAGCTCTAATGAATGGTGGTTTCAAAGAACAATGATTGTAATGAATGGATATTGCTTTGGACAATGATCCTGATGCATTGGTAAATTGTCAGAATAGAGTAATTCGATGGTTGAGGACCTAGATAAGAATAATCTACCATCCAGGAAGGAGCTAATGGATCCTTGAAGGGAAATGAATACGTGCATAGTGTTTCCCGTACGTGCATAGTGATTTGGTGGATGAATAGTGATTTTGTAAGTTGGAAAACTTTTCACGCCACCCTATGTACGGGACGTGATATGGATGTTTCGAAGTCATATTAGTAATACGCGGAGGAAATAAGTGAATGCAGAGACGATCAGAATTCAGAAATTCCAAATTCTTTTTCGGTATAATATTTGACCGGATAGTGGATTAAATATTATTATAATCCAAGAATTGAGATATTAACTTTGAGGATTTGATATTTTGGGATGTTATTATATTTGATTTAAGAATGAAGGTAGGAAACCACTGAGGAGTGGTTATGGCTACAATGTAATAATTGATATTTGGAAAGAATGAATGGAATTCGACTTTATTATGTTTATGTCTTGAAGAATGCTAAAGGGTGACAACATAGGTAAGAATAATCTATCTTCTAAGGGAATAAGATATGGCAACTTCAAGCAAGAGAATACTCTCATGTCATCCAGATTGATAACGATTAATCCAGTAGTTCCGTAAAAAGGTTAAGGAACGATCGAAAGAGAATATGGACAATTATACAACCCTAAGAGAACAAGTAAAGAATACAGAATGAATAGTGTTTTGGTGGGAGTATAGAATAATATGAGACGACACTATATAGAAGCATTCGGAACGGATTTCCGAGTTCGTATTAGTGATCCATGGGGAAAATAAGTGTATGTAAAAGCTGTCGGATTCTGAAAACCGCACTTTTATTTTCTCCGAGAGTTCCCTGGACACTGATAGCCTTAAATATTTAACGAATGGATTTAAGGAATATAAATTGGAAAGTTAGAATGAAAGATGGAGAATGAAAGTATTAATATTAAAAAAGGATTCCCGGTAAACCCTAATTAGAAATCCGTGAAATATTCCTACGAGCGATCAATCGAAACGGGCAATAACCGGACACAGAAACAAGCAGAGGAAGCAAGAGTCTTGTGCAAGCTACTAGTATAAAATATCTAGTAACCAAACTATAATCAAGGAACTAGCACCCTAGAGAGTGCAACTAAGTACTTAGCAAGGCAACCATGTAGTTAGGCTAAAACCACCACATTTTCAACACTTGTCATGGTATTTCCTCATCCAACACCTCACTACTTTAATAAAGTAGCTTTATACAAGATATTATGTTGTAATTGGATGAGAGTGGATGAGATTAAATCATACAAATCAAAAGAAACCAAGCAAAATACTACACCCTTGCAAGAAAACATCCATTCGGCCCTTCACTAATTCCAAAATCAAAACCCCTCTTCCCACCATCTTTTGATCTTATGAAAATTATGGTGAGTCTTACATTTCCTAAAAGTGATCCCATAAAAATTTCAAAGCCAAACTCTCTTGTTTCCATTTTCAAATAATTCATCAAAGAGGAGGATGAATAGTGGTTTTATGAACTAATCTTGTTTCTTCTTGTTTTTCATGGTGGATTTAGCTAGCTTAGGATCATCCAAGGATAGATCAAGGCTTAGGAAGGTTATACTACTCTCTAAGGAAGGTATAAATCATTTCAAACCCTAAGCTTTACTTTGAGTTTATGCATGATTCATGGTGATTTTGGATTAAGTGATATTAGTAGTATTCTACCACCATGTTAGCATGATTTTGTGGTTAGATTAGCTTTATGATGATATATTGATGAAGCATGATATTCTTGAGCTTTTAAGAGATGATTATTAACTGTAGTAATTGATTAGATGCCCGGTGTGGCTTGGTTGTTGCGTAATGAATTTTAGAACGCTCGATTCGTAGCCGTCGTAATGCCCGATTTTCATTAACACTAAGAAACCGAACTGGTCAGTAGCCATAACTCTCTGTTCTTGGCAAGTTAATGAACCCTACTGATAGATTTTTGAACATAGATCACTTTGGCGAAAGAATCGAAGCATTTCGATTTACGGTTTAGGAATTATGACCAAATTACTAAAAGTAGTTCGAATCCGTAAACGAAAGTTCGTAACTGAAATTGAACCCTCGTAAACTATGTAACGTCATGGCGAATCTTGGTAAATAAATACTAGAGGTAAAAAGGAAGGTGTGAAAGAAAACCGTATGTCAAAAGGATCATTTTTCGATTTATTAAAAATGTTCGAGTCGAGGTTAAACGCGAACGAACCCCTAAAAGACGACTCTTTTATAACTTCGGTAAAACACTTAGAAAACGGGCGATAAAACTCGGAGTATAATATTGGTTCGTAACGATCGACCTTAGAACTCATATGACTTAAGTATGTCCCAAGTATAAGTACAGTGACATGTCGTATTAACGAACGAATGTCGGGTCGGATCAGTGATAAAAAGGAATCCACAAAAAGGGGTATAACGAGATAACTCGAGAACGTGTTTCGAATTAAGTATAACTTAACTTTTAATATGTTAAGTGATTAATCCCGAATGCCTTGGCTATTTATAGATCACCAAGCTGAACCGGGACCCGCTACCACTACCCCTTACCGTACTCGACTACCAGGCAAGTTTCAATTCCCTTCTTTTAGGCTGTTGTTGTGATTGAATATATATATATATATGTTTTCTGTTATACATATGCCATAGCATGCATGCCTACTTTCAAGTTATATCATTATGCTTGTTCCCTGATTGTTATTGGCTTATAAATTAGATAGCTATCGTATCAATTATAAGCCGGTTATTGTGAGACCCTCAGAGAAGGGTGTATACATCTTATTCATCAAATATAGACCGGGAGTCAATATTTCTTGACATATCGAGATTACCTCGAAAGAAAATATCTAAGTAAATATTTTCTATTATTTGGGCGACGAATATTATTTGAATATTCGTTCGAGATTATTTATTTAACGATCCTTACTTCAAATAATTATTTGAACGTAACCATTCGACGAATAATATTTTTCAATATTCATTTAAAGTCGAATAGATTATCGATTATTATTCCGAATATTCTTCTAAATATTGGACTACTAAATGAATATTATTTGAATATCCATTTAGAATATTACTTTATTAAATGAATATTACTTTTGAATATTCATTTAAGATATTACTTACTTGATGAATATTATTCTAATATTCATCTGAAGCTTGATTTATTTATCGAGTCTTATCTCGAATATTCCTTTAAATCTTGGATTACTAAATGAATATTACTTGATATTCATTTAGAATATTATTCATTAAACGAATATTACTTTTTCAATAAACATTTAAATTCCTAATTAATTATGAATATTATTTTGAATATTCATCCAGGGTTCTATTTAATCATCGAATATTATTTAAATATTTTAAATATTCCTTTCAGGTCTTATTAATTAATGAATATTATTCTGAATATTCATTTGAATATTTAATTATGCAATAAATATTCTCTAGATATTTCTTCAAGGATTATTTGAGAAATACTCTGATTAAAGATATTATTTCATATTCCTAAATATTCTGTAAAATATTTTAATTCAATAAATATTCTCTGAATATTTATTCCATACTTAGAATAACCTCGATAAGGTTTATCTTCTTCGATTATTACAGAAAATATTTCGGAGTCATATTATTATTAATCTTATATCAAGAAAGGTTCTCAGACATCATTCTTCTTTGAGTCTACCTCTCTAATAATAAGGGAACCTTACTTGGAAGATGTTATTTATCTTGTCGACTTCCCGGTCATAAAGTATTCTCTTCACTCGCAACTCGGGTGCTGTTGACTTATTAAGCCGTTGTTTACCTTCTCATCTTTCGAGGGGTAAGATTGTTGGAACAAGTTGATATTCGATACCAAGCCACAGCTTGGAAGTTATTGGTGAATTTTCCTTTCCAACTAGATACGACTACCTTGTAGAGTCTTATCAACAAGTATTATACTTGGAGAAAGGGGGACGAACGTTACATTCAGAATCATGAATTCTATTTGAACTAGGAGTCGTGTAAGAGGCCGAGTAGCGCCGGTCCATCCCCTTTGGCCAAACCGTTGGCCGGGGAGAGCTAGTAAGGCGGTAGACAAGTAAAGCCGTCAGTTCTTCCTTCTACCGGTAGTAAATCTAAATTGAGCTGTACGATCTCGACTGATCATCAAGATTGGAACAGCGGGCGCGGTGAATACTCCATCATTGGTTCATCATCCAAACTTATTTATTTCCTGCAACATGATTACTGTTGGCAGAGCTGGAAAAGTATTCATAACTGGAATTGCAATATTTTCATGCAAGTTCCTCTTTTTAATGGCAATGAGAATATCACGCTTACTTTTGATGTAGCAGATATTTCTACAAACAAATACTTTAAGTTACCTTGTAACTTCATCGTTCATATTATACTGGCATCACTTCCATAAATGCATGGCATATGGTTTGAAAGATACTTTTGAATTGTTATATATTATCGTTCAGTTATATATTATTGTTGGTGGGCTATTGCTCACCCTTGCTTTATTATTATATCACAACAACAGCTAGACCAGATGACTCGCACAAGGCGCGCTCGACGCGGGCGAGGACGGTGAGACTACCAGAGCTGAAGAAGAAGCTATTGGTAGGATATATTTATTCTTTCAGTACCAAGAATATGGTCTAGTATGACTTATGTAAATGGATGGCAAAGAGTATGTATTTATATTGAAATTCTTTTGGATTGTAAGAACTCATAATGTGATTAATAAAAATTTGATTGTTACTCTGATTTCATCTCTGGGACTATAACGGATGTGTTTTATATTGTTTTGTTGGGTCATAGAGACGTAATTTATTTTATGTTAAGGAAAGTTCAATTGTTGTGGACAGAATTGGAAACCGTAACCACCGGATCCCAGACCCCGGATCTGGGGGTGTTACAGAAGTGGTATCAGAGCGTTACGTTATAAATCCCAGAGATGAGGCGACGTTAAAACCATAAACTTACTAAGATAATAAGAACTCTTGCCAAGTTCATAGTCGGACTACTTAATGTAGTGCTGACATATAAAACCCTTATGGGAACTCTTAAGTATCATGATAGTAACTTAGCTCGTTCTCGTATCGACTAGTAAGGCGACAGACCTTGAGGCGTACGTGCAGCAGCATGATGATGTTGTATTATATGCTGACGATCGGATTGTGAATTCGATAGAGTACCTTATTGAGGACTCGAAAGAGGTTCCAGCAGAGGAAAATTCTATTGAGGATGAGGAGATTACTCCAAGGAAATGAGGGTTGTAGCCAGAGGGATACCGAGAGTTAAGATTATAGTGCTCAGAGAAGTGAGCACAAAGAACTGAGATATTATTAAGAGAATTGAAATTTTATGTTGGATTTATAGCCGGACTACGAGAGGTAGTACCAGCAATTAAGAAAGATTGGAAGAATTACTTGAGGTCTTATATGGGGATAGATAAAGATCATTAGAGACTTTCAGATTAATGAGAAAGGAGTTAGAATGATGCATGATTATCAAAGACGTCGATGTAGGACGGGGAGCACCCAGGAGCAGTTGAGATAGAGGCAACAAGTGCCATATTATCGGATAAATGGATTATTGTGAATATTGTCAATGGTAATTCGCCATGAGAAGGCGGATTTCATTGGTTATATTTTATGAAACCAAATTGAGATTGTTGAGGTGGTTTTATTCAGCGAAATGTCCATATTATGAATGAACCAGCTTCGAAAGTAAAGATAGTGGAAAGTGATGGCCTGATTGGATAAAGTTATATAAAGTAGTACGCAAGACGATGATCTCAGAAACTACCAGAGGAAAGACCAGTGGGTCTATGATGAACTCGTAATATGACTACTATCAGGTACTAAGTATAAGTTTATTTTAACTCAGTAAAATGGTGAATCAGGAACGTTAGATGCATGTGATTCAGAAGAATATTAAATTCCTTCTTTTCCCCGAATAGATTATAGTAGTTACCTTAAGTTTATTCTGACACTGAATTGCAAATGGATCAAGTAATGCGATTAGTGGTTAAGAGGTAATAGAGAATGTTTTAAGATGAAATTGGTAACGACCCGGCGTTGGTGTTGCCTAATGGGAGAAGGAAGACTTTATGATACACTATGATGCATCTCATACAGGTTTAGGTGGTGTGCTTATGCAGCACGGCAGAGTAATTGCGGATGCATTCGAACAACACGGTACACCAGACTAGGATGACCTTAGTAGTGCCAATTTTTATGAAACGACTAACTCCGACGGTAGTGTTCCTTCTGAAACCTGTGGTTAGGAAGACTGACATTTGATATTATCAACAACTAAGATGTATATGTATCAGGAAGAGGTGGCATGTTTCAGTTGAACTTTTGATTTCCCTTCTATGGGATATATATATTTGGTTCCTTTCTAGTGGTTAAACTTCCAACTTTATGTCAATAATTCCGTTATTATGACTGCTTATGGTTCTACCTGCTTGGTGATTCATAGGATTATTCTTCAGGTTTCGAAACTGGTCTCCTTAAATGTTACCAGTAGATGGATAGATTGACCAGAATTTCCCTGAGTCTGGAAAGTAATTCGGTGAATTTTGGCAAACCTTGTCTTTCTGATTATCAGAGAATGTCATGGAAGAGAGTGGAAACTGGATCAAACCCTGTGATTTGGGTAAGGATGCTGTGAAATGGGTTAGTAAACGGACCCTGAGCATTACAATCGACGGTAGTGATAAAATGATGAAGTGAGATTGGACGAAAACAGGAAATGTAAGTAAGAAATTAGCCAGACGGAGAAACTCCGGGATTGACTTAAGTGAAAAGGCTGTTATGCCAGGAATGGTAAGCTTGCGTGCCACGCGGGATTGATAAGAATAGTTGAAAAGATAAAAATAGAGGAAAGGCGACCGGAGACGGTGCTGAGTAACCGATTAAGACTTATAGGAAGTAAAGTTTTGGAAAGGTAGAAAGGTATCAAAGAAGAAGGCAATATGCCAGTAATTGCTAGAAAAGTAATACTATTAGCCAACCCCTAAAATCAAATATTTTTTTTATGTGTGGCCAGTTGAGGCCAAGTCACAAAGGATTATCAAGTGACTAGACCAGCAATGAAAGGACAAAGCAGGGTTGCTTCTAAGAAAGCGCTGACTGCAAGGGCTTCTGATATAAAGGAAACATTAATGAGATCGTAGGAATCTTCTACTGAACCCTTTGCAACCCATGTTTTGATTGGGAATTTGCTAGATTTTTTTTTGTATAGGGTCACCCTTACTAAAGTGATTCATGTATATATGATTACCCAAGATTACGAGTAAAAATAGAAGTATAATGACTTGAGATGTTTGATGTTAGGGTATTATAAATACCGTGAATATATTATGACTAAGGAAAGTAAACAACGAAGGTTTATGAAGAGAGTATGGAAATGGTCAGAGATGGATCAGTATGCTGTAGAAATTTTGTCTAAGGCAAGTACATTTGAGAAGAACGATAAGTACTAAGAGATTCACGTTGAACTCGACCAATATCTTCCAAAACATCCTTGCTACCATTACCAAGTTCTGTAAGAGAGCAGATAGGCATACGTTGCCTTTTGGAAGGCCAAATAGGCTGACAACTCTGAAAGAAGAGGGCGGCATTAAGCCACCGATCGATTATCAAATGAGAATTATTGAAGAAAAGACCTTTATTAAGGATGCATGATCTGATTGCCAATTATTAGATGCAAGAATTCCTTGGCAGTTGAATTAAGGATATGATATCCATAAATTAAGACAAACCCTGGGGAATGCACAAGGGGTGGCATTAACCCTAATAACGACATTATGACTTCAGATGATATGAGTTGGACTTGCTAAGGCAACAATGACCGATAAGGATTATTAAAAAGAGTTCTGAAAAGAACATAGATAGAATTATTAGAGTATTGATCAATGACATTTTGATATACCCTGTACCCAGAAAATACAGGAGGAAGGATGAGGATGACCTATGAAACCTTACAAGGAAAAAGGTAATATTCCGAACTTCAAAATGGAAGTTTGGTAAGGAATGTATGACATAGTAACATTAATGCCAGATGAGGCATGTATGAAACCCTGAGGAAGTATGGATTGAACCTATAAAGGTTGAGATTATCCTAAGATAAGGAAAGAACTAAGAAAAGAAGTATCCTAAGTAGGATTGGGAATAAACGTGATAAAGTTCCCACGGGTAGGTGGAAGCAATGACTTATGGAGAAAGACTGATAAATATATTTTTTTTGTCCATCAGCAGAGCTTAAGGGAGAATGCTTTCACCCGACAATGATGGGAATGAGGTAGAAATGTTTGAATTGGAATATATCCAGAGAACAAGGATTACCAGAAATTATTATTATCAGGAAAGGCCAATGAGGTGGCCGACAGTCTAAGTATAAAGAAATAATTACAAATGTTCATACCGAAGAAACAAAATGAAATTTGGAAAGACCTTGAAGGTCATATTGGAGTGGAGGAAGTTACATTCCTTTTGATGATTGTGCAAGAATCGAAGGTAATAATAGTTTAAGTAAAGATTCGATTCCTGATGGAGTCTTAAGCATATTACGTATCTTAGAAGTTCCCGTTTTGAGGCAGACCAGGACCATGATACAAAATTAACGAAGTAAACCGTTAAGTTTCCAGTCTTTTATGGAAGCTGAATGAGAGATAGTTTCATCAACCTGACATAGCTGCGATGCTTGAAACTCTTCTGCAATTGTATCTACTTCATGTAATATCTACATCAAGTTCAGGAAGTGTTCTTTATGGATAAGGAATAGTGGTTACTTTGTCTCCCTAAAGGATTTGAAACCCGTAGGATTAGCTATTAATGCACTACGTAAACAACAAGCGATGGTGATTCTTCTAAGAAAGTAGATGACAATGTAAAGATAAAAAAAGTGCTGCCATTGATTAACTAAATGGCATGTTGATGAATGACAAACAAGTTTATGTTAGTGTACTTCTGCGCAAACAAGATAGAGAATATGAGGTTGATGATTCATGATGTTAAAGATATTCCCATGGAAAGAATTAATGAGACTTGGAGGAAAGGGCGGTTGAGCCCGAGACTTATTGGGCCACCTGAGAGTTTAAAAGTGTTCGGACGGCGGTATTCGAGCCAACCTTACCCCCAAAACTTATAGCACGGTCATAACGGGTTTTCATGTGGCCAGGCTACGCCAGTAAAATGCAGATGCTCGATAGATGATAAGAGCATGAGCCGGTAGATATACGACCTGGTCTGACTTACGAAAGACAACCTGTGGAAAACCACGGATAGAAAAGAACAAGTGATGAGAAACAAGGTTGGCAGAAGTAGATTATATGAATCTAAGTTAAAGGGATCGGGCCAGATTCATTTCGGAAAGTTTAAATTGGAATAACGTGATGATTATAGAATAAATGTGACGGAATACCGATAAGGTGGTACCAAGTGCAAAAAGGTGTCTCAATAAAGAGGTGAAGGTGAAAGTAAATAATAGAAATGAGTAAGAATCAGATAATAAGAAGGATGTGATTGATAAAGAAAAGGCTGGGAAAGCAACTATGGAATACCATGACTTGTTTAATTGCTTGTCAAGTACTAAAGGCTGGCCCCCTTCTGTACTAACTATGCAATATAACAAATGTTCAGTTGATCATAGTGATCTCTCAATAAATCTTTCCACTTCTATATATTGATCGAGATTGCGAAGATTAAAGCGATCAGGAAATGCACAGTACGAGCGAGGTTACCTCCGAATTCGTAGGGTGATAGTGATACCAATGTTACTGCAGGTATCAATAAGGATAAGACTGAGTAAGAGTATAACCCGGATAGTGAGTTGTACGAAAAGTAGCAACGTTGATGGAAAAAGGATACAGTATGAATTGTAGCACTAGAAGATGTGCTGAGGAAGGGTAGAACGACTAAGAATTGACCGGGAAGCTAAAAAGTGAACGACAGGCAAACGACTCTTTGCTTCCTACCTGATTCCGGGACGGAATCCTTTTAAGGAGGGGAGACTGTAAGAACCCCAAATTTTGGATATAATTAAAACTTTTTATTAAGTAATGATAAAATGAGGAACAATGATTCCAACAACAAGGTCACCAGCTCTAATGAATGGTGGTTTCAAAGAACAATGATTGTAATGAATGGATATTGCTTTGGACAATGATCCTGATGCATTGGTAAATTGTCAGAATAGAGTAATTCGATGGTTGAGGACCTAGATAAGAATAATCTACCATCCAGGAAGGAGCTAATGGATCCTTGAAGGGAAATGAATACGTGCATAGTGTTTCCCGTACGTGCATAGTGATTTGGTGGATGAATAGTGATTTTGTAAGTTGGAAAACTTTTCACGCCACCCTATGTACGGGACGTGATATGGATGTTTCGAAGTCATATTAGTAATACGCGGAGGAAATAAGTGAATGCAGAGACGATCGGAATTCAGAAATTCCAAATTCTTTTTCGGTATAATATTTGACCGGATAGTGGATTAAATATTATTATAATCCAAGAATTGAGATATTAACTTTGAGGATTTGATATTTTGGGATGTTATTATATTTGATTTAAGAATGAAGGTAGGAAACCACTGAGGAGTGGTTATGGCTACAATGTAATAATTGATATTTGGAAAGAATGAATGGAATTCGACTTTATTATGTTTATGTCTTGAAGAATGCTAAAGGGTGACAACATAGGTAAGAATAATCTATCTTCTAAGGGAATAAGATATGGCAACTTCAAGCAAGAGAATACTCTCATGTCATCCAGATTGATAACGATTAATCCAGTATTTCCGTAAAAAGGTTAAGGAACGATCGAAAGAGAATATGGACAATTATACAACCCTAAGAGAACAAGTAAAGAATACAGAATGAATAGTGTTTTGGTGGGAGTATAGAATAATATGAGACGACACTATATAGAAGCATTCGGAACGGATTTCCGAGTTCGTATTAGTGATCCATGGGGAAAATAAGTGTATGTAAAAGCTGTCGGATTCTGAAAAACCGCACTTTTATTTTCTCCGAGAGTTCCCTGGACACTGATAGCCTTAAATATTTAACGAATGGATTTAAGGAATATAAATTGGAAAGTTAGAATGAAAGATGGAGAATGAAAGTATTAATATTAAAAAAGGATTCCCGGTAAACCCTAATTAGAAATCCGTGAAATATTCCTACGAGCGATCAATCGAAACGGGCAATAACCGGACACAGAAACAAGCAGAGGAAGCAAGAGTCTTGTGCAAGCTACTAGTATAAAATATCTAGTAACCAAACTATAATCAAGGAACTAGCACCCTAGAGAGTGCAACTAAGTACTTAGCAAGGCAACCATGTAGTTAGGCTAAAACCACCACATTTTCAACACTTGTCATGGTATTTCCTCATCCAACACCTCACTACTTTAATAAAGTAGCTTTATACAAGATATTATGTTGTAATTGGATGAGAGTGGATGAGATTAAATCATACAAATCAAAAGAAACCAAGCAAAATACTACACCCTTGCAAGAAAACATCCATTCGGCCCTTCACTAATTCCAAAATCAAAACCCCTCTTCCCACCATCTTTTGATCTTGTGAAAATTATGGTGAGTCTTACATTTCCTAAAAGTGATCCCATAAAAATTTCAAAGCCAAACTCTCTTGTTTCCATTTTCAAATAATTCATCAAAGAGGAGGATGAATAGTGGTTTTATGAACTAATCTTGTTTCTTCTTGTTTTTCATGGTGGATTTAGCTAGCTTAGGATCATCCAAGGATAGATCAAGGCTTAGGAAGGTTATACTACTCTCTAAGGAAGGTATAAATCATTTCAAACCCTAAGCTTTACTTTGAGTTTATGCATGATTCATGGTGATTTTGGATTAAGTGATATTAGTAGTATTCTACCACCATGTTAGCATGATTTTGTGGTTAGATTAGCTTTATGATGATATATTGATGAAGCATGATATTCTTGAGCTTTTAAGAGATGATTATTAACTGTAGTAATTGATTAGATGCCCGGTGTGGCTTGGTTGTTGCGTAATGAATTTTAGAACGCTCGATTCGTAGCCGTCGTAATGCCCGATTTTCATTAACACTAAGAAACCGAACTGGTCAGTAGCCATAACTCTCTGTTCTTGGCAAGTTAATGAACCCTACTGATAGATTTTTGAACATAGATCACTTTGGCGAAAGAATCGAAGCATTTCGATTTACGGTTTAGGAATTATGACCAAATTACTAAAAGTAGTTCGAATCCGTAAACGAAAGTTCGTAACTGAAATTGAACCCTCGTAAACTATGTAACGTCATGGCGAATCTTGGTAAATAAATACTAGAGGTAAAAAGGAAGGTGTGAAAGAAAACCGTATGTCAAAAGGATCATTTTTCGATTTATTAAAAATGTTCGAGTCGAGGTTAAACGCGAACGAACCCCTAAAAGACGACTCTTTTATAACTTCGGTAAAACACTTAGAAAACGGGCGATAAAACTCGGAGTATAATATTGGTTCGTAACGATCGACCTTAGAACTCATATGACTTAAGTATGTCCCAAGTATAAGTACAGTGACATGTCGTATTAACGAACGAATGTCGGGTCGGATCAGTGATAAAAAGGAATCCACAAAAAGGGGTATAACGAGATAACTCGAGAACGTGTTTCGAATTAAGTATAACTTAACTTTTAATATGTTAAGTGATTAATCCCGAATGCCTTGGCTATTTATAGATCACCAAGCTGAACCGGGACCCGCTACCACTACCCCTTACCGTACTCGACTACCAGGCAAGTTTCAATTCCCTTCTTTTAGGCTGTTGTTGTGATTGAATATATATATATATATATAT
The DNA here is from genome assembly GCA_036435485.1 of Saposhnikovia divaricata. Classification (NCBI taxonomy): domain Eukaryota; kingdom Viridiplantae; phylum Streptophyta; class Magnoliopsida; order Apiales; family Apiaceae; genus Saposhnikovia; species Saposhnikovia divaricata. Next base: position 69,893,496 of record CM071598.1, read on the forward strand.
ATATATGTTTTCTGTTATACATATGCCATAGCATGCATGCCTACTTTCAAGTTATATCATTATGCTTGTTCCCTGATTGTTATTGGCTTATAAATTAGATAGCTATCGTATCAATTATAAGCCGGTTATTGTGAGACCCTCAGAGAAGGGTGTATACATCTTATTCATCAAATATAGACCGGGAGTCAATATTTCTTGACATATCGAGATTACCTCGAAAGAAAATATCTAAGTAAATATTTTCTATTATTTGGGCGACGAATATTATTTGAATATTCGTTCGAGATTATTTATTTAACGATCCTTACTTCAAATAATTATTTGAACGTAACCATTCGACGAATAATATTTTTCAATATTCATTTAAAGTCGAATAGATTATCGATTATTATTCCGAATATTCTTCTAAATATTGGACTACTAAATGAATATTATTTGAATATCCATTTAGAATATTACTTTATTAAATGAATATTACTTTTGAATATTCATTTAAGATATTACTTACTTGATGAATATTATTCTAATATTCATCTGAAGTTTGATTTATTTATCGAGTCTTATCTCGAATATTCCTTTAAATCTTGGATTACTAAATGAATATTACTTGATATTCATTTAGAATATTATTCATTAAACGAATATTACTTTTTCAATAAACATTTAAATTCCTAATTAATTATGAATATTATTTTGAATATTCATCCAGGGTTCTATTTAATCATCGAATATTATTTAAATATTTTAAATATTCCTTTCAGGTCTTATTAATTAATGAATATTATTCTGAATATTCATTTGAATATTTAATTATGCAATAAATATTCTCTAGATATTTCTTCAAGGATTATTTGAGAAATACTCTGATTAAAGATATTATTTCATATTCCTAAATATTCTGTAAAATATTTTAATTCAATAAATATTCTCTGAATATTTATTCCATACTTAGAATAACCTCGATAAGGTTTATCTTCTTCGATTATTACAGAAAATATTTCGGAGTCATATTATTATTAATCTTATATCAAGAAAGGTTCTCAGACATCATTCTTCTTTGAGTCTACCTCTCTAATAATAAGGGAACCTTACTTGGAAGATGTTATTTATCTTGTCGACTTCCCGGTCATAAAGTATTCTCTTCACTCGCAACTCGGGTGCTGTTGACTTATTAAGCCGTTGTTTACCTTCTCATCTTTCGAGGGGTAAGATTGTTGGAACAAGTTGATATTCGATACCAAGCCACAGCTTGGAAGTTATTGGTGAATTTTCCTTTCCAACTAGATACGACTACCTTGTAGAGTCTTATCAACAAGTATTATACTTGGAGAAAGGGGGACGAACGTTACATTCAGAATCATGAATTCTATTTGAACTAGGAGTCGTGTAAGAGGCCGAGTAGCGCCGGTCCATCCCCTTTGGCCAAACCGTTGGCCGGGGAGAGCTAGTAAGGCGGTAGACAAGTAAAGCCGTCAGTTCTTCCTTCTACCGGTAGTAAATCTAAATTGAGCTGTACGATCTCGACTGATCATCAAGATTGGAACAGCGGGCGCGGTGAATACTCCATCATTGGTTCATCATCCAAACTTATTTATTTCCTGCAACATGATTACTGTTGGCAGAGCTGGAAAAGTATTCATAACTGGAATTGCAATATTTTCATGCAAGTTCCTCTTTTTAATGGCAATGAGAATATCACGCTTACTTTTGATGTAGCAGATATTTCTACAAACAAATACTTTAAGTTACCTTGTAACTTCATCGTTCATATTATACTGGCATCACTTCCATAAATGCATGGCATATGGTTTGAAAGATACTTTTGAATTGTTATATATTATCGTTCAGTTATATATTATTGTTGGTGGGCTATTGCTCACCCTTGCTTTATTATTATATCACAACAACAGCTAGACCAGATGACTCGCACAAGGCGCGCTCGACGCGGGCGAGGACGGTGAGACTACCAGAGCTGAAGAAGAAGCTATTGGTAGGATATATTTATTCTTTCAGTACCAAGAATATGGTCTAGTATGACTTATGTAAATGGATGGCAAAGAGTATGTATTTATATTGAAATTCTTTTGGATTGTAAGAACTCATAATGTGATTAATAAAAATTTGATTGTTACTCTGATTTCATCTCTGGGACTATAACGGATGTGTTTTATATTGTTTTGTTGGGTCATAGAGACGTAATTTATTTTATGTTAAGGAAAGTTCAATTGTTGTGGACAGAATTGGAAACCGTAACCACCGGATCCCGGACCCCGGATCTGGGGGTGTTACACTGTGAGCACTGCATGCTATATACAAAACAGAACCCTCATCAACAAAAACACAAGAAAGACACCTTACAATTTGATGATTGGAAAGAAGCCTACTCTTAAGCATATTCATGCTTTTGGAAGCAAATGCTTTGTGTTAAAGGATAATTCTGAATATGTTGGAAAATTTGATGCAAAAGCATTTGAAGGAATTTTTCTTGGCTATTCTATGGAGAGAACTGCATACAAGATTTATGTCATCAGTCAGAAGAAAGTTATGGAAAGCACAGATATGACATTTGATGATAGTAAACAACCTGGTCTAGAAGAAGCCAATGATGAAGATAGAGATCCTCTAAGATTTGAGAATATGGATGACTCTGATGAAGAGATTGGAACTGAAGTTGAAGCAATAGCTCAGCAAACTCCAGTGAATGATGAAGTAAGAGAAGAGTTTGTTCCAACCAACAGTGAAGATACAAGCATCCAAGATACACATGTGAATGAGAGCACTTTCACAGGGGGAGGAAATGAATCTGATCACAACTTGGATAATGAAGCAACATCTCATTTAAGAGATCAAACTGAGCATACAAGAAAATTGGATAGATCACATACTGTAGAGAAAATATTTGGAGATCCAAATGCAGGAGTGAGAACAAGGAGAGCAACTCAAAATGAGTGTCTTTATGGTTGCTTTCTATCTCAGGTTAAGCCTAAGAAACTTGATGATGCACTATTGGATCCAGACTGGATTATTGCCATGCAAGAGGAGCTAAATCAATTTGAAAGAAACAAAGTATGGGAGCTTGTGCCTGCACCAAGAAATAGAACCATTGTTGGAACAAAATGGGTTCTGAAAAATTAGATTGATGAAAATGGTGTGGTTATAAGGAACAAGAAAGGTTGGTTGCAAAAGGATACTCTCAACAGGAAAGCATTGACTATAATGAGACATTGCCCCCGTTACCAGATTGGAAACCATCAGAATCTTCTTGGCATTTGCTGCACATTCAAACTTCAAAGTCTATCAAATGGATGTCAAGAGTGCATTTCTGAATAGAGAGTTGGAAGAAGAAGTCTATGTGCAACAACCACCTGGATTTGAGGATCCACATTTCCCAAACTTTGTCTACAGATTGCTTAAGGCATTGTATGGACTTAAGCAGGCTCCAAGAGCATGGTATGACACTCTATCACATTTCCTTCTTGAAAATCAGTTCACTAGAGGCAAATTGGACAAGACATTGTTTTACAAGAACCATGGTAATGATATTATCCTAGTTCAAATCTATGTGGATGATATCATATTTGGCTCTACAAATGAGAAGCTGTGTGAAAAGTTTTCTAAGCTCATGCAAAGCAGATATGAGATGAGCATGATGGGAGAGTTGACATTCTTTCTTGGATTACAAGTTAGTCAAAAGAAGGATGGTATCTTTATCAGTCAAACCAAGTACATCAAAGACCTATTGAAAAAGTTTGAATTGGAAGATAGCTCACCTGCAAAACACCCATGGCCACTGCCACTAAATTGGATGAAGATGCTAAAGGCAAGAAAGTAGATATCTCAGTCTACAGAGACATGGTTGGCTCTCTACTCTACCTAACTGCTAGTAGGCTAGACATCATCTTTTCTATATGTCTGTGTACAAGGTTTCAGTCAAATCCAAAGGAATCACACATGATTGCTATTAAAAGGATCTTTAGATATCTGAAGGGCACTCTAAACTTGGGTTTATGGTATCCTAAGGACACAGGGTTCAATCTGGTTGGTTATTTTGATGCTAATCATGCTGGATGCAGAGTGGATAGGAAAAGCACCTCAGGAAGCTGCCAGTTTCTTGGACAAAAGTTAGTCTCTTGGTACATCAAGAAATAACAATCTGTGTCAACTTCTACAGTTGAGGCTGAATACATAGTTGCTGGGAGTTTTTGTGCTCAAGTGCTTTGGATTAGAAACCAACTTAGAGACTACGGACTTGTGTTGGAAAAGATTCCTGTTATGTGTGACAACACAAGTGCAATCTCTATAGTTGTCAATCCTGTCCATCATTCTAGAACAAAGCACATTGACATCAGATATCATTTTATCAGGGAACATGCATCTAATGGAACCATTGAGTTGCATTATGTTCCCACAGATAAACAGTTAGCTGATATATTCACTAAGCCATTGGATGAAGCCACCTTCACAAGGTTGGTTAGTGAGATTGGAATGCTGAATTCTTCAGAATCTGGATAAGTGAAAATATCAACTAAATTTTTGCAGCAGTAAACCCTTACTTTATCTAAATGCTCAATATTTTTGAAGTAAGTGTTAGCTGAAATATGTTTTATAAATATTTCAAATCTGTTGCATATGTTGAAAAATTATATTTTTCGAACTTCAAATTTCTATGAAATTTTGAGAACATCACTATTCAATTTGTTAGAATATTCTTCATTGAATACTTCTATTGAATTTTAAAAGATAGTGAAAATTGATTTTTATGAGTGAAAAGTATAGTTCGATAAGTCAGACTTCTCTAATGATTCACTGCTCGACTTCTCTAACAAGTCTCTTTAGAGCACTCTTGAGTTCTCGAATAGAGCCTTTTAGAGATATCGAACAAAGGCTTGCTTGACTTCTCGAATATGGTAATTGAGTTCTCTAATGACTAAGTTCTCGAATACTGTATTTGAGTTCTCGAATCATTTGAAAAGGCTGAATTCTCGCTGAATTTCAACCATTTTTGGATTTTTGTCTAAAATCTTAATTCACTCATAAAAACATATTTTATTTAATTTAGAATTATTTCTATGTTAGATAAACTGCCAGCTGTGGGTTTCAACCTGCTCGAGATATCAAATAAGCCTTTCTTGACATATCGAATAGTTGTTTTACACTTCTCGAATGCTTGAGTTGTCGATACAAAACATGTATCTAATTGATAATTCAAGTGTCTCATACTTACAACTATCCTTTTCATTTCATTCGATCTCTCAAGCATCTAAACTCCCAAAACCTCTTAAAACCCCAATCTCAAAAAGCTAAATTTCTTCTTCGAACTTCATTCTCTTCTCTCTCTCTCTCTCTCACTCTCTCTCTCTCTCTCTGTAACAATGGAAAACACCCAACTTACAATTCCTACCCACACCGACTTCATTGCTATTACTAGTGATGTGGAAGCACCCAACTCTAATTTCAAGTGCTTCGCTGGATGTCTGAGTCATACATCAAGGATACACTCTCAGCCAACCCAACTCTGTATCTAGATCTTCTAGAACAGTTTTGGAGGATAGCCACTGTGGAAGTTGTTGCTCTCGAAAATGCGGTAACTTTTTACATCATCTACTGCAAAATACAAGAAAAAGATGTTACTATCACTACAGAGGATATGAATCGAGCATTAGGACTTCATCAACAGATGTATCACCCTCTGGTATATTGTAACACCCCCAGATCCGGGGTCAGGGATCCGGTCGTTACGGTCTCAATTTCTATCCACAATACTTGAACTTACTTTAACTCAAAATAAATTACATCTTTATGATCCAACCCAACAATTTAAAACACACCCGTTATAGTCCCAGAGATGAAATCAGAGTAACAATCAAATTTATTAAACACATTATGAGTTCTTACAACCCAAAAGAGTTACAATATGAATACATACTCTTTTCCATCCATTTACATAAGTCATACTAGTCCATATATTTGGTACTGAAAGAATGAATCTATCCTAGCAATAGCTTTCTCTTCGGCTCTGGTAGTCTCATCGTCCTCGCCAGTGTCGAGTGCGCCTTGTGCGAGTCATCTGGTCTAGCTGTTATTATGATATAATCATAAAGCAAGGGTGAGCAATAGCCCGCCAACAATAATATTTAACTGAACGATAATATATAACAGTTCAAAAGTATCTTTCAAACCATATGCCATGCATTTACGGAAATGATGCCAGTATAATATGAACGATAAAGTTACAAGGTAACTTAAAGTATTTATTTTATGGAAATATCTGCTAAGTCAAAATAAGCAAGATATTATCGTTTAAAATATAAAGAGGAACTTGCAAGGAAAATATTGCAATTCTAGTTATTAACATTTTTCGAAGTCCTACAACCTGAAAGAAGTCTCTTCGATACGTGTTGCGGAAGACACCATTAACCTGAAAGAAGTTTCTTCGATACGTGTTGCAGGGAATTCCCAATTTGGGAGATGAACCAATATTGGAGTTATCACGTGCCAGCTGTCCCACTCCCTGATGATCAGTCGGGGATGGTACAGCCCAATATAGTTTACTACCGGTAGAAGGAAGAACTGACGGCTCCACTTGTAGATTGCCTTTAATAGTAACTCCCTGGCCAATGGTTAGGCCTTGTGACGGACCGCGCGACTCGGCCTCTTACACACAACTCCTAGTTCGAATAAATCCACAGCATTGAAACGTAGAGTTTGTCCTCCCTTCGCCAAGTGAAATACTTGTTGATAAGACTCCACAAAGTAGTCGTATCTAGTTGGAAAGGAAAATTCACCAACATTTCCCAAGCTTTTGCTTGTTAATGGATATAAACTGGTTCTAACAATCTTACCCCTCGAATGATGAGAAGGTACACACAGACTTAATGAGTCCATAGCAACCAAGTTGCGAGTGAAAAGGATAAATTATGACCGGGAAGTCAACAAGATAAATAACCTTTCTCAAGTAGGTTCCCCTATAATATGGAAGTTTGAGCGAGCATTTAAATCCTTTGAAGATAGATTTAAATGAAAAATAAAAAGAGTTGGGAACCTTTCCTTGATAAAATAGTCGTAAAAAGACTCCGAAATATTTTACATAATATTTGGAGGTGAAAGATAATCTCCAAATAATATAAATCATTTTAAAAAGAATTTAAAAGAATTAAATAAATATTCCAAGAATATTTATTAACTCAATAATAATTACGGAATATTATTAAATCATAATATTCCTCGTAAGTAATCCTCGAATGAATATATAGAATTATTTGCTAAATAAATCACTCCTTACATGAATATTCAAAATAATATTCATTAATAATTAGACTCCAATAAATATTTAAAATAATATTTAATAAATAATTCAAACATTAAATGAATATTTAAAAATAATATTCATTTAATAAATAATCTTCTAAATGAATATCCAAATAATATTCATTTAGTAATTAAAACTTTAAAGGAATAATAGAAATAATATTTCTTAAGTAAATAGAACTTCCAATGAATATTTGAAAATAATATTCATCAAGTACATAAAACCTTAAATGAATATTCGAAGGTAATATTCATTTAATAAATAAAATTCTCATGACTATCACAGTAATTATTCATTAAATACTCAAACTCTAAGTGAATATTCAAAAAAATAATATTCACCTAATATTTTTCGGCTGAGATAATACTCAAATAACATTCTTCGAGAGATTTCCAAATAATTGAAACTTTATGGAAATATAAATAATGTTTAATAATAACATTCCTCAAAATAATAATAATCTGCCGTTGGAATCCCTCCGGGTTTCCACGACTCTTTATATATATCTAAAAATACCGACTCCCGGTCTATATTTAAGAATGAATATCACCCCTTCGCTAAGGGTCTTACCAAAATAATCCGGCTTATAACTGATAATTCGTATCTAGTCTATAAGCCAATATCAATTCAGGGAACAAGTATCATCATATAATTTGACAATAGGCATGCATGCTATGGCATATGTAAAACGGCAATCACATATATATATTATCACAACAACAGGTTCAAAGTTTTGAACACTTGCCTGGTAATCAGGTGTGGGTGGAGATAGCGTGTCCTGGGTCTGCTCGATGATCTATAAACAATCAGAACATTCGAGATTAACCACTTAACACGTTTTAACAGTCTAAGTATAACTTCACTTAAATCGAAACACGTTTTCGAATCTCGTTATACACCTTTTAGTGTAACTCTTATTATTACTGATACGATCCGACATTTATTCGTTATTATGACATGTCATCATACTCACACTCGGTATATACTTAAGTCGTATAAGTTCTAAAGTCGATCGATTACGAACCGAGATTATACCTCGTTTTATCGTTCGTTTTCTAAGTGTTTTACCAAAGTTATAACCAAGCGGGTTTTTAGGGGTTCGCTCGCGTTTAACCTTGATTCAAACATTTTTATAAAATCAAAAAATGATCCGTTTAACATGTGGTTTTCTTTCATACCTTCCTTATGACTCCTAGTATTTATTAACCAAGATTTGCCACTGATTAACATGCTTTACGAGGGTTCAATTGAAGTTACGAACTTTCATTTACGGTTCCGAACCAATTTTAGTAATTTGACCATAACTCCTAAACCGTAAGTCGGAATGTTTCGATTATCACGCCAAAACGATCTATGGCTCGAGATCTACAAGGACCAGTCACAATATTACAAAGGTCAGGAAATTATATTAACTGCCATGCTTGGTTTCTAAGTGTTAACATAAATTCGGCATTACGACGGCTATAAATCGGATGTTTCAAAAATCGTAATCATCAAACCAAGCCACACCGGGCATACCATACATCTTCCAATCATATCATCCATCTTACAAGACCAATAACCACTGACCTTAACATTATAATCATCATCATGCTTAGATCAATTTAAACCACTAGCTAACCATGCTTATAACATCACTTATAACCATACTAAGCTAAATCTACCTAGAACATGCTCTTAACCTCAAAAAAAGAGCTAGGATTTCAAGTGATATACCTTCCATGAAGTGGTTAAAGACCTTGCTAAGACTTGTATGATCCTTGAGTGGCCTTAAGCTAGCTAAATCATCCATAAAAATCAAAGAAAACAAGATTAGTTCTTGAAGAACACTATTCATCACTCAACTTGTAAACATTAGCTATGGTTTTTAACCCGTTTTTCCTACTGGACAGAAACTGGTCAGATTTGGTTTCCCAACTTTGAGCATGGATTTGACTAGGCTATACTACTTGGATTGCAATGAAATTTTGAACGAACCTTGCCCATGGAGTGGAGAAGCTATGGTTAAAATTTGGTGATTTTAGACTCTCTAGATTGGGAGATATGAATTTTTATTTAGCTTTTGTTTCTGCTGGGCAGTTTAGAGAAAATGAGAGAAATGGAGTTTGTTTTTCTTGCTTTGATCTCATCCTTGTCCAAAATGCATTATTGATGATAATATCTAGTGCAAAGCTACTTTATTAAAGTGCTTTGCTCATCTATGATACAATCCAAGGGACAAGTGTTGTGATTTTGTGGTGGAAAGGTGTCATGCAAGCTAACTAAGTGATCTGGTTTCTAAAGATGCTAGTTACTTTGTAACTACTTAGTTACTTGATCTTATCTACTTGCACATGCTTGTCTCTTGGATCTCTGCTTGTTTCTTTGTCCGGTTATTGCTCAATTCATTGATCGTTTGGAGGAATAACTCAGTCGTTTCTAGTTAGGGTTTTACCGGAAACCGTCTCAATATTTATACTATCGTCCTCCATTCCCTTTAATAATTCTTGAACCTATTTTCCTTAAATCCATTCAATAATTCCTTAAGTCTTTCAGTGTCCAGGGAATCTCGGGGAAAATAAAAGTGCTATTTTTCAGAATCCGACAGCTTTTACATCACTCTTTTTCCCCCTGGATCACTAATACGAACTCAGAATTTCGTTCCGGATACTTATATATCGCGTCGTCTAATAATATTCCTATGTCCACCAAAATCACTATTCATCCATTTTTCTTTACTCATCCTCTTAGGGTTGTACAATTGTTAGAAATGATTGATGAAAACAGTGTTTAGGAGCTACAGCGACAAATCAGAGTTTAGCTGGAAGCAGTCAGAGTTTAGTTAAACATTGACTATGGAAGCTCGACAGAGTTTAGTTAAACTCTGTCTGGAGGAAGCGCGTCTCCAGTCAACATTGTTTGAAGAATTAAAGAAGTTATTTATGGAAGCAATCTCTTTACAGATTGGATAGCTATCATAGAGATTGAGTTGACTTAGGAGATGTGTAGCAATCGTAATTGATATCAATTGTATAGCTTAATTATAGGAGTATCAATTAGCGATTGTATAGCAGCTGTATGTTTTATAAATATAGTTAGGTTAACCCTAGAAGGGTATCGTGCATCGAACTATCTTTATTGTAACCTAGCAGCTCTTTGTGATAGTTTACATCACGAAGAGGGTTTTTAATACCAGAAGATTTAAAGTGCATAATCATCTTAATTGTTATTCTCTCATCTAATATTGATTATTAGTGTGTATTCGGCCTAACAAGTGGTATCAGAGCCATATCTGTTAAACATTACAGTTTAAGATCCACACACACACAGAAATGATCATGTCTGAAGTTCCACCTCCATCAGAGTATGAAAATGCTAAACCCACTGTTAGTCGATATGAAGCTATTAGGGTTCCTATTCTCAGGCCATCAGAGTATCCCATCTGGAGGGTAAAGATGACCATGTTTCTGGAAGCTATAGATGTAGAATATCTTGTCAGGATTAATGAAGGGCCACACCTGCCTACAAAGTTGGCTCCTGCTGTTACTGGTCAAGAGGGCAAAATGATTCCTAAGGAGAAGAAGGATATGACTCCTGAAGATCTTTCATCCATTGCTAAGGATGCAAAGGTGAGGCATTTACTTCACAGTGCTTTGGATAATGTTATGTCTAACAAGGTTATTGGCTTGACTACTGCAAAAGAAATTTGGGATGCTCTTGAGGTTAGATGTCAGGGAACTCCTGCTATCAAGAAGAATAGGAGAAACATACTCACTCAGGAGTATGAACATTTTGAGGCTAAACCTGAAGAGACCATGACACAAACATTTGACAGATTCTGTAAACTGTTGAATGATTTGTCATTGGTTGACAAAGAATATAATTTGGAAGATTCAAATCTAAAGTTTCTTCTGTCTCTACCTGAAAAGTGGGATGTGAAAACTACCACTATTAGAGACAATTATGACCTTGATGAGACCCAAATTGATGAAATTTATGGGTTGCTCAAAACTCATGAATTGGAAATGGAACAGAGAAACAGGAGATTCAACAAAAAGGCTAAGTCTGTTGCTCTTAAGGTTGAAGAGAAGCCTATGAAGAAAGAATCATCCAGGAGAAAAGCTAAAGGAAAGGCACTAGCTGTACAGTCTGATAGTGAGTCACCAATGTCTGACAATGACTCAAACTCAGATGAATCATCTGATTCTGAGGATGATGAAGAAGAGATAATGCAGATGGCTGCCTTGATGGTTAAGACGTTCAAGAAAATGGGCTTCAAGAATTTCAAGAAGGGAAAGAATTTCTCCAGGAATGTTTCCAATTCTGACAAGAAAAGCTTCAGGAAGTCTGATAAGAGAGATTCAAGGGGGAAGAAAGACAAGTCTGAAATCCAATGCTACAAGTGTAAGGAGATGGGCCACTTTGATCCTGAGTGCAAGAAAGGTAAGACTGAAAAAGCACTCTACACTAAAGGCAGAAATTGGGCAGACACTTCAGATTCTGATGAAGAAATGAACTATGCTCTCATGGCTACTACTGAATCAGAAAATTCTTAAAATCAGGTACCTCTAACTACCTATGCTTATAATATTGATGACATTTCCCAATTAAGAATTTATCTTAAGTCATTGCATATAAGTTATAGGGATCAGACTTTAGAGAATGAGAGGATTAAATCTGAGAATTCTGAACTCAAAGAGAGAAATAAAATTGTTGAAGAAAAACTAAAAAATATGCAACAAGTTCAGAATGAGAGAGATGATGCTATTTCTATAGAACAGGATTTGCTTCAGAAATATAAACAACTAGAATCTAAGTTGGAGGAAGCAAATAAGAAAATTAGGACTTGGACTAATTCTGGAAAGGACACTCAACAGGTTTTTCAAACAGACACTGTTGGTCTAGGTTATAATGAGGGAGATGAACTAAGATTTCAAAGTCAAGTTAAAATCAGACCTCATTTTGTACATGGAGCCAGTAAATTTTTGTCTGATAATGAAAAGGAAACTGTTAAGGTCAAATCAGTAAAAACTTGTGCTAAGCAGGTTAATATTGGTTTGATGACAGATAAACAACTCAAACATAAACTGAAGGAGTTAAAATCTGTTAAGAAACAGGGAGTGTCAAATAAGAACAGAAATGGAAAAGTAGGCATCACTTCAGGAAATAAACCAATGCTTGCTAGTTATGCTCCAAGAAAGACCTGTCATAACTGTGGTAGTACTAAGCATCTTGCAAATTTCTGCAAGAAAAACAAAAATATAAATTCTTTACCTTCCAAGTCTGAGGTAAAGAAGTATTTTGCTAGAACTAAGCCACAGACTTTATGCACACACTGTGGAAGCACTTGGCATTCCATTTATACTTGCAGAGAGTATCATGCTATCTATCATAATTACTATGAACTGAAACCCAATCTGAAATGGGTTAAAGTTAATACTGCAAGTGTAAATTCTGATACTGTTAGCTCAAAGTTAAGAATGTCAAAGGATCCAAGCAAGTCTGGATCCTTAAATCTAATCCTCAGTAATTGCTTGTGATTGCAGGGCAACAGGGAGGCAACCCTAGTTATGGACAGTGGATGTTTAGGACATATGACTGGAAATAAAGCCCTGCTATTAGACTATGAGGAGAAGGCTGGCCCAAAAGTTTCCTATGGTGATGGCAATGTAGGAAGAACATTGGGATATGGCAATATTAATCTTGGAACTGTCAGCATCAACAATGTAGCTCATGTCCCAGGACTCAAGCATGACTTGCTATCTGTGAGTCAAATCTGTGACAAGGGATATCATGTAGATTTTCAACCTGAATATTGTGAAGTTATCAGCAAATCTACAGGAAAGGTTGTTCTAGTTGGTCATAGGCAAAACAACATTTATGAAATCAAGCTCTTAATAGACTATGTTGGAAAAACTGTTTGCCTGTCTACAAGAATGTCTAGTGAAGAGAGTTGGAAGTGGCACAAGAAACTCTCACATTTGAACTTGAACAACATTAATGAATTGATCAGAAAGGATCTTGTAAGAGGACTCCCAAAGGCTCTGTTAAATGTTGATGGCCTATGTGATTCATGTCAAAAGGCCAAGCAAAGGAAGTCATCTTTCAAGAGCAAGACAGAATTTTCAATCACTGATCCTTATCATCTTCTGCATGTTGATCTCTTTGGTCCAGTAAATGTTATGTCTATAGCAAGGAAGAAATATACTTTAGTCATTGTTGATGAATACACTAGATTCACTTGGGTGTATTTTCTAGCAAAGAAGGATGAAACTACATTAACTCTGATGGAGCATGTGAAGCTTCTGGACAAAGGATCAAGTAACAAAGTCAGAATCATCAGAAGTGATAATGGAACTGAGTTGAGGAATGCAACAATGGAAGAATTCTGCAAGGACAATGAAGTGAAGCAAGAATTTTCAGCACCTGGTACACCACAACAAAATGGTGTAGTTGAAAGGAAAAATAGAACCTTGATAGAAGCTGCCAGAACTAAGCTTGATGAAGCAAAATTTCCAATTTATTTCTGGGCAGAAGCAGTTCAAACTGCTTGTTTTACTCAAAATGCTACACTGATCAATAAGCATGGAAAGACACCATATGAGATGGTGAAGAAAAAGAAGCCTAACTTGAAATACTTTCATATTTTCGGGTGCAAATGATTTGTTTTGAAGACTCATCCTGAACAGTTGACCAAGTTTGAGCTAAAGGCAGATGAAGGAATTTTTGTTGGCTATCCACTGTCAACAAAGGCATTCAGAGTTTACAATCTGAGAACTAAAATGATTATGGAATCTATACATGTGTCTTTTGATGACAAGAAAATAACTGCACTTGAAGAAATAGATGAATATGATCAACTGAACTTTGAAAATGAAGATTTAAACTCTGTTGAAGTAAACTCTGATCAAACTATTCTGACAGACTCTGTTGAAACAGACTCTGAACCTCTACTGGTAAACACTGGAGAAACTTCTCAGCCACAACAAAGGGAAGAACCAGTTGAGGGGGAACATGATCAAGATGGAGACTCAAACATTGATACTGAGTCAACTGAAAAATCTGGATCAAACTCTGAAAATTCAAATTCTGACTCTGGGCAGTCAAGTTCAGGGGGAGTCTCAGAAAATGAAGAAAGCCCACAACAAAATCAGGAGAGCATGGATCAAGGAGGAGGATCACATGCTGACAGAAGTCATTTGCCTTTTGCTAGGAAATGGACTAAATCACATACACCTGATTTGATAATTGGTCATCCAGATGCAAAAGTGAGAACAAGAAGTGCCACTGCAAGTGAATGTTTGTTTCATGCATTCTTGTCTAAGAATGAACCAAAGAAAGTGGAAGAAGCTCTTCAAGATGCTGACTGGATAACAGCAATGCAGGAAGAGTTGAATGAATTTGAAAGGAATGAAGTTTGGACCCTTGTACCAAGGCCAAAGAACATATCTATTGTTGGTACTAAATGGGTTTTCAGAAACAAGACTGACAGTGAAGGTGTTATCACAAGGAACAAGGCTAGACTGGTAGCAAAAGGCTATTCACAGCAGGAAGGAATAGACTATGATGAAACATTTGCTCCAGTTGCAAGATTGGAGGCAATCAGAATTTTTCTAGCATATGCCTCTCACAAGAAATTCAAAGTGTTCCAGATGGATGTGAAAAGTGCTTTTCTGAATGGGAAGCTTGAAGAAGAATTGTTTGTTGAACAACCACCAGGATTTGTGGACCCAAAATATCCAGACCATGTCTACAGGCTGGATAAAGCACTCTATGGACTTAAGCAAGCACCAAGGGCATGGTATGAAACTCTGGCTCAATTTCTCTTAGAAAGTGGATTCAACAGAGGTACTATTGACAAAACTCTGTTTTATTTCAAATCTGAGAGTGACTTGCTTTTAGTTCAGATATATGTTGATGACATTATCTTTGGGTCTACTAATGATAAACTCTGTAAGAAGTTTGCCAAGCTCATGCAGTCCAGATATCAAATGAGCATGATGGGAGAGCTTAGTTATTTTCTAGGCCTACAGGTGAGACAAACAGATGATGGTATCTTCATTAATCAAGCAAAATATACCAGAAATCTTCTCAAGAAATTTGGTATGCTTGACTGTTCATCTGCATCAACTCCCATGGCAACAGCAACTAAATTGGACAAAGACACAGGAGTTTCAGTGGATATGACAAACTACAGGGGCATGATAGGATCTCTTCTTTACTTGACAGCTAGTAGGCCTGACATCATGTATGCAACCTGTCTTTGTGCAAGATTTCAGGCAGATCCTAGAGAGCCACATCTGACAGCTGTGAAAAGAATCTTCAAGTATCTCAAGGGCACCATATCATTAGGTCTGTGGTACCCCAGAGAATCAGATTTCAAGCTACTTGGGTATTCTGATGCAGACTTTGCAGGCTGCAAGATAGACAGAAAGAGCACTAGTGGAAGTTGTCAATTTCTTGGTGACAGACTTGTCTCTTGGTACAGTAAGAAACAGAAATCAATTTCTACATCTACAGCTGAAGCAGAGTATATTGCAGCTGGTAGCTGTTGTGCACAGATCTTGTGGATGAAGAATCAATTGCTGGATTATGGATTGAGGTACAGTAAGATTCCTATTTACTGTGATAATCAAAGTGCTATTGCTATGACAGGTAATCCAGTACAGAATTCAATGACCAAGCACATCAGCATTAGATACCATTTCATCAGAGAACATGTGGAAGAAGGGAATATTGAACTACATTTTGTGTCTACAGAACAACAGCTTGCAGATATCTTCACCAAACCATTGAGTGAAGCTACATTTACAAGACTGGTCAATGAACTAGGAATGGTCTCTGGTTTTGACTAGGAATGTTGGTTAGATTCAAATTTTACTTATGTAATGTGTTGCTCATATTTCCTTGATTTGTTAAGTGCTAAGTGAACTCTGTTATGCATACTCTGTTAACATGTTTTTCTTCAAACACTGTCAAACTCTGTTAAATTCTGTCAGCATGCCTGTATGTCATACACTGTTAATAAGTTTGATAAACTCTGTGAATTCTTAGTTGATTATTGTCTGAATGGAAACACCAATGAAGAAATATGTATGAAGCATGATTCTCAGTAATTAATCATGAATCTTTCTGAGTTATTGTGATCTAATCTTAGATTGTGCAGAAAGTTAACACAGCATGATACTGGTTCATATTTATAGCATCTCTTAGTTTATTTTGTCCTAAACTCTTAGTCTATAAATACTGTGTGCATTGCCTCTCATGAATAACTACTGATGTTGATGAACTCTAAACTCTGTTAGTTATACTCTGGTAGATTAAAATGCTTACTTCAATACCCCCAAAGAAAATGTATATAGGTTGCTATACTCCTTTGAGATTATGTTGGTGACTAGGATGACCCAGAAACCTATTGGTATATAATATGGGCTAAAATTCTCTGATTTTTGGTGACTAGTCAAAGACTAGGATGACCCAGGAACTTATCAAAATGATAAGGGCTAAAATTTTTGAATTTTTGGTGACTGGCTCCAACCTCTAATTACTGGAATGAATAGAATATATATATATATATATATATATATATATATATATATATATATATATATATATATATATTAGCAATAGAGGGGGTATAAAATAAATTAAATGTTACTGTATATAGATTGATTACTACAGAGTTTAGCTTTCATCATACACTCAGTGTTTACTATGAGAGTTTGTGCATCCAGTGTTTATTGATTTACTTTATGGATTTTATGAAAAATTAGATGCTCTAAAAATTGATTTGGTAAACTCTGCTACACACACACATATTTTCACAGCTGTGTAATTTTTGAAAGGGTTTCGGTGATAAAGTTGGAGAATTGACAAATGTTGTTGATTTGTGGTTAGTACTCTAAGGTAAATTTTCATTTGGATAATTTGAAAATTTTGGAGTAAATAGTGCTTTTGACAACTGTTAATAAGTGTATTGTGTTAAAGTGTCTTGGAAATAAGAAATAGAATACAGCGGTGATAATTGCTATTTTTACTGTGCGTGATTAATTGATCCACTGCATGTATGACACGTGTCCCACTCACTCATTATTGTGTCCCACTCACACATTAATCTGGGAACTGTTGAGTGTTTGAATACACAAACGATTGAGTTTTAATTTTTAATTACAACTCTAATTACTTTTGTGTACAACGTTTCATTTTTACTTTCACCCACTCACTTTTACATCTCACAGTTCTCTCAGTTTTCACTTGCACATTTTCGCAAACACTTTTCCTATATACACTTTTCATTGTGATTTCTTGCCTGTTTCTTGATTTAATGGCTTCTAAATCATTCACTGTTTTTGGTCTACGTTTTGTCCCTAACAATTATGCAGCCCCACTCAATAATGAACGTATTCCAGAAGCGTTTCATCTTATGCAGAATTTCTTAAGAGACTCAGAGATTGGACAAGCTCTGGTTGAACCTAGTACTCTCTCTGCATCTCAAATTGCCACTTTTTGGCAAAACTCAGTCTATGTGGACGGAGGAGAGAATGGGACTCCAATCATCATCTTCACTCATGATGAACAAGAGTTTGTGATTACTCCACAAACTGTCAGAGAAACGATGGGTTTTGATACACACACCTCTTATATTTATGTTGGTAAACCTCAATTGAGACAAATGCTATAGAAGATAGGCTACATGGATTCTCTTGAAAGGCTTGGCAGTGTAAAGAGGCCTAATCTCAGGAAGGAATGGAATTTTTTCTTCGACTATATCACAAGAACATTTCAGAAGAAGGTCACTAACTGGGATGCTATTCCAATGGACAGTCTACAAATCGGGTATTCTCTACTTTATGGTAGTAATTTTGATTTTGGTAGATATGTTCTAATGAATCTAGGTGATAAACTGTCAGAGTCTACTACAGTTTATTTTGCTCGATTTTGTCAAATGCTATTCACTGCTTGTGTATCTGGTTTAGAGATTGTTGAAGCTGATGTGATTCAGCCTTTTAGAGTCAACAAGAGAATATTCTCTGATATGACTAATAAGGATGCTGGTAAAGAAAACCTACCTGTCTTTGTTCTGCCACTTGCTTTGCAGAATTTTCTCAACCAACCTCAAGACCCACCACAACCAGAACCACACCCTGAACCACTAAACACTGATCATACTCAAACCTTAAACACTGAATCATCTACATCACCTACCCACACTGTACCTACTCAACAACCTGCAACCTCAAACCAAACCACTATCCCTGAACCAAAACCTGCATTCACTCACAACACTCCATCACCAATCACAAACACTGCTCCAACTCAAAATCCTCAATCTCCAATCACAAAACAATCTTCACACACTCAACAACTAAACACTGAACTATCACAATCTCAAACACAATCACAGCCTAAAGCAAAAAGAGGCAGAGTAAAGCAATCAGCAGCAACTATTGAAAGACATGCAAGAGCTAAGAAGACAATAGAGAAACACACTAAAGCAAAACAGATATCTCCTGGAGCTGTTTATGCTAGAAGAAAGATTCAAAGAGCAAAAAGACCTTCTTCACCCTCTGTGGTGGCAGAATCTAGCAAAGAGGATTCAGATGAAGTGCCTCTAGCTAAGAGGAGAAAACTAGTAATCTCTGATTCTGATGGTGAAAATGTTGAAGCTCCAGAGGTGGTTTCACAGCAAACACCTACTGTTGAGGCTGAAAAAGATATACCTGCAGAGGTTGATATGCCTGCAGAGGTTGAAATGCCTGCAAAGGATAAAATACCTGCAGAAGAGGATAATAGAGATGGCTTTTCTCCAATGGTTGATACTCTTGATTCATTCATGCCATTCTCTGATCCTATCTCACCTATTTTTGCTCAATCTGAAGCAACTGGTGCAGCTGATCAACCTACAGTTGTCATTACTGAAACTGTAGCATCACATACAGAGTTAATCTCAGATGCTCACCAGACTGTTGAAGGAGGTGATGAGGTTGATCAAGCAACCAAGGATACTTCTCAGCCTATGCCTGTTGATGACACAAATGCAAACTCTGTTGCTGAGCCTGAGCAACATGAAGAAAATCTTGACAAGGCTGCAGAAGAAATTGCAGAAACTATGGCTGACAATGCTCAGCACAGTGTTTCACTTGAAGATGATGTAGAACATGCTAAAGCTGCAAGTGTTGAACTTGAAGGTGAAAGCAGTGCAAACTCTGATTCTTTTCTGAGTGCACCAGTGCAAACAGACAATAAACATACCTCTTTCGATCAACCTTGTAAGTCTCATGCAATTGAAAAAGCACAACTTGCAAAATTTGCTGCTGACTGGTACAAAGAGGATTGCATTTTTCCAAGAGGGAGAGCAGCTAATTTTGTTAAGCAAACTGCCAACACTATCTCCAATCCAGAGATTCTTTCTTGCTTAAAGCAACTGTAGTTCAAGTCAAGACTCTGGATGGTAGATTTGATGAAACTAAGAAGGCAATCACTGACTTGAGGACTGAGATCCAAACTAGAGAACTGAACATGGAAAGAGAGTCTAAACTCATGACTACAAAATTTTCTAAAGCTCAAGACAATCTCTTTGCCAGGCTGGGTAAAGTTGAAGAGAATCAGTCTGCCTTGTCTGTTAAAATTGATTCTATTGCTACCACTTTGGAGTTGATCACATCTATACTCATGCCTGATGATGTCAAAAAGGGGGAGAGAGTTGCAAAGTCAAAATGCAAGCAATTTCAAACTCTGACTCAGAAGGATGATGCTGGAGATGGAGGAGCAAATAATAAAGGCAAGGGCAAGGCTGTAGAAACTCAAACTCTGAAAACTAGCAGCAAGTCTCTTAAATCACAGTCTACTGGGTTAAACACTGATACTCGAGGTTCTTCAAAGACTAAGAGTTTGGTACTATCCTCCGATCCTCAGACTGATGAGGAATTGGCTGCTAAGTTATTCTTAGAAGAAAATGAAGAGGGAGTTACAATTGCAGATGTTCAAGCTCAAGAGAAGATATTTCTAGCAGAACATAAGAAAGCTGTGAAATCTGGAAATTCTAAGAAGAATGTGAAAGCTGCAAAGCCTGTTCTTAAAGGCATTCAAATCAAAGAAAAAGTTGGTACTGAAAAAAGGATGCAAGTATCCAGAAAACCAACAGATGCAGACTTTAAGCAAAAGCTGAAAGGCATTGCTGGAGAAAATACAACCTCTGTTTCTACACAAGTTGTAAAGAAGAATGAAAACACAACCTCTGTTGCTACACAAGTTGTGACCACACCTTTACAATCTTCTTAGTTGAAATCAACTTTTGGAAAGGGAACTCTTCATGATCCAAATCAAGCACTTAAAGGTTCTATGGATTTCACTGATGGAAGAGCATTTTCTGGGAAAATTGGAAACAACAAGGGTGGTATAGGATCACACAGGGATAAAAGGCAGAATGTTAGTCCTAGAGATCCATCTTCACTGGCTATTCCAGGTCAAGGTGTTGTCACTCAAGAGAGTTTAGACAGACTGGAATCAGTACAGTTGGTCTATCAGAAGAGCCTAAAGAAAGATTTTCTATTATACTTCATGGCAGATGGAACAGTTTTTAAAATTGGGGAAAATGATCTTGGTTTGAAATATTGGGAAGAACTAGAACATGTTCTGTATCTTTTCAAGGTAACAAATCAAAGGACTCAATCTGTTGCCAATGTGCTTCGACAGAAGATGCTTTAGAATCTGGCAAGAAGAGGCACGAAGTATAACAGTAAATATGTTCCTAAGTACAGAGACTGGAATGGAAAGCTGATAGAGATGGAAATGGGAACTACAAAGCTAAAGACGGATCTTGGAATCACTGTTCTTGATTTTAATGTGAAGTCTGAAGTGGTGAAGTATATCAGATTGGGAAATGAAATGAGAAGAAACAAAATCTACGATCTCAGAGCTGCTATCTATCAGACTGATGAGAATAATCCTCAGTTGAGAGAGATCAAGGAAGCTATGGAGAATGAACTTGAAAATGCTGAAAGAAGATTGCTTATAGACTATCTCAGAGCTACACCAGATCTTGAAGAGATTAGAGGTTAAAGTCTGTAAGAGTTATCTTATTTCTGTAGATTTTTGTTAAGTAGAAGCTTAAACTCTGTTTGTATATTAATCACTGTAATTTTGTATTTGTTTTGACATCATCATTTACTGTAAACTTGTACATTCTTGCTAATGAACAAGTTGGGGGAGATTGTTAGAAATGATTGATGAAAACAGTGTTTAGGAGCTACAGCGACAAATCAGAGTTTAGCTGGAAGCAGTCAGAGTTTAGTTAAACACTGACTATGGAAGCTCGACAGAGTTTAGTTAAACTCTGTCTGGAGGAAGCGCGTCTCCAGTCAACATTGTTTGAAGAATTAAAGAAGTTATTTATGGAAGCAATCTCTTTACAGATTGGATAGCTATCATAGAGATTGAGTTGACTTAGGAGATGTGTAGCAATCATAATTGATATCAATTGTATAGCTTAATTATAGGAGTATTAATTAGCGATTGTATAGCAGCTGTATGTTTTATAAATACAGTTAGGTTAACCCTAGAAGGGTATCGTGCATCGAACTATCTTTATTGTAACCTAGCAGCTCTTTGTGATAGTTTACATCACGAAGAGGGTTTTTAATACCAGAAGATTTAAAGAGCATAATCATCTTAATTGTTATTCTCTCATCTAATATTGATTATTAGTGTGTATTCGGCCTAACAACAATTGTCCCTGATCTCTTTCGATCGTTCCTTAACCTTTTTACAAAACCACTGGACCAATAACAGATATCGATTTGGATGACATAAGAATAATCTTCTCCTTTAGAATTATCAAATCTCAATTCCCTAGGAGATAGATAATTCTTATCTAAAGTGTCAACCAATAGTACTCTTCATGGCATATAAACATTTGAATCCAAATCTATTTCTTTCATTCATTATCTCAATCGTTACATCGTAGTCGTGATCACTATTCATCATTACCTCGGTACAAAATAGAAAATTTTAATTATATCCAAAATTTGGGGTTCTTACAGTCTCCCCTCCTTAAAAGGATTCCGTCCCGGAATCAGGTAGGAAGTAAAGAGTCGTTTGCCTGTCGTTCACTTTTTTTTTTTTAATTTCCCGATCAATTCTTAGTCGTTTTACCCTTTCTCAGTACATCTCCTAGTGCTACAATCCATACTTTATCCTTTTTCCATCAACGTTGCTACTTTTTGTACAACACATTATTCGAGTTATGCTCTTACTCAGTCTTATCCTTATTGATACCTGCAGTAACATTGGTATCACTATCCCACTGCGAATTTGAAGGTAACCTCGCTCGCACTGTGCATTTCCTGATCGCTTTAATCTTCGCAGTCTCGATCAATATAGAGAAGTGGAAAGATTTATTGAGAGATCACTATGATCAATTGAACATTTGTTATATTGCATAGCTAGTACAGAAGGGGGCCAGCCTTTAGTACTTGACAAGCAATTAAACAAGTTATGGTATTCCACTTAGACTTCTATCACATAGACAGATAGTCACGTAGCAGTACCTCCCCTCCTTAAAGGGTTGTTCTTCTCAATTCATAAAGAAGATGAATAAGAGAGAAGAAAAGAAAAGAGTTCTAAAGGATTATAGAAGGTTTTCATGATTGTAAAATATCATACTCAGAATTTACCTCTGAACTATAGAGGTTCATCAAAGAAGAAAATAATCATGATTATATCCAATACTATTTGATCGCAATCTCATGTGTCAACATGTCTTGCTGCTTTGTCCACTATTCTATGGACCTATTCTCTGGTTCAACCTTGGAACACTTAATTTTGGAAAATCTTTGAACCTCTCAGGTTAAATCTTAGTTTCTCGCTTGACGCCATTGTTACTGACATTCAATGTCACGCTACTAGCTTTTTCATATCTATAATATTAACACTATCAGGTTGTCATCCCGAGAATTCATCAAAACCCATTTATTAATCCATTCATAACATTCCTTGCTTCACATTCCATAGTTGCTTTCCTAGTCTTTTCTTTATCAATCACATCCTTCTTATTATCTGATTCTTATTTACTTCTGTTATTTACTTCCACCTTCATCTCTTTATTGTGTCATCTTTTGCACTTGGCACCTCCTTATTGGTATCCCGTCACATTTACTCTATAATCATCACATTATTCCAATTTAAAACCTCCGAAATGAATCTAGCCGATTTCTTTAGCTTAGATCCAATATAATCTACTTCTGTCAACTTGTTTCTCATCATTTATTCTTTTCTACCCGCGGGTTTCCACAGGTTGTCTTTCGTAAGTCAGACCAGGTCGTACACCTACCTGCTCGTACTCTTATCATCTTTTGAGCATCTGCATTTTACTGGTGTAGCTTTGCCACATGAAACACGTTACTACCATGCTATAAGCTTTGGGGTAAAACTGGCTCGAATGCCACCTTCCGAACACTTTTAAACTTTCAGGTGGCCTAATAAGTCTCGGGCTCAACTGCCCTTCTCTCTAAGTCTCATTAATTCTTTCTACGGGAATACATTTAGCATCATGAATCATCAACCTCATATTCTCTATCTTATTTGCGCAGAAGTACACAAACACAAACTTGCTTGTCATTCATCAACATGCCATTTAGCTTATCAATAGCAGCACTTTCTTTATCTTTACGTTGTCATCTACTTTCTTAGAAGAATCACCATCGCTTGTTGTTTACGTAGTGCGTTAATAGCTAACCATACGGGTTTCAATCCTTTAAGGAGACAAAGTAATCACTATTCCTTATCCATAAGGAACACTTCCTGAACTTGATGTAGATATTACATGAAGTAGATAAAATTGCAGAAGGGTTTCAAGCATCACAGCTATGTCAGGTTGATTGTAAGAACCCAGATTTTGGGTGGAATTAAAACTTTTATGTATCTAATGATGTAAGAATGAATAGTGGATATGGCTACAGTGTAATAATTGATAATTGGGAAAGAATGAATGGAATTCGACTTTATTATGTTTATGTCTTGAAGAATGCTAAAGGGTGACAACATAGGTAAGAATAATCTATCTTCTAAGGGAATAAGATATGGCAACTTCAAGTAAGAGAATACTCTCATGTCGTCCAGATCGATAACGATTAATCCAGTAGTTCCGTAAAAAGGTTAAGGAACGATCGAAAGAGAATACGGACAATTATACAACCCTAAGAGAACAAGTAAAGAATACAGAATGAATAGTGTTTTGGTGGGAGTATATAATAATATGAGACGACACTATATAGAAGTATTCGGAACGGATTTCCGAGTTCGTATTAGTGACCCAGGGGGAAAATAAGTGTATGTAAAAGCTGTCGGATTCTGAAAAACCGCACTTTTATTTTCTCCGAGAGTTCCCTGGACACTGATAGCCTTAAGTAATTAACGAATGGATTAAAGGAATATAAAATGGAAAGTTAGAATGAAAGATGGAGAATGAAAGTATTAATATTAAAGAGGATTCCCGGTAAACCCTAATTAGAAATCCGTGAAATATTCTCACGAACGATCAATCGAAACGGGTAATAACCGGACACAGAAACAAGCAGAGGAAGCAAGAGTCTTGTGCAAGCTACTAGTATAAATATCTAGTAACTAAACTAGAAGCAAGGAACTAGCAACTTAGAGGAAGAACTAAGTACTTAGCAAGTAACTACCTAGTTAAGCTTTAACCACCACAAAACCAACACATGTCTTGCCATTTGATCATCCAACACCTCACCACTTTATTAAAGTGACTTTTACAAGATATTATGTTGTAAGTGGATGAGAGTAAAGGAGATTAAAACACAAAAAAATCAAAGAAACCAAGCAATTCTCTCCCCCCCTTGCAAACAAGAACCATTCGGCCATTTCCCTTAATTCCAAATCCAAACTCAACCTTCCCACCATAGTTTGTTCTTGAAATAATTAAGGCCAGTCTTACATTTCATAAAACTTATCTCCTCAAAATCTTAGCTTCAAACTCATCCATTTCCATTTTCAAATAAATCATTCAAGAGGAGCATGAATAGTGTTCTTCTTGAACTAACTTGGTTTTCTTGATTTTTCATGGTTGATATAGCAAGCATAATCACTCCTAAGGACCATACAAGGCTTAGTAAGGCTATATCACTATCTAAGGAAGGTATAAAGCTCTTGAAACCCTAACCCTTGTTTGAGATTTAAGCATGTTTTTGATAGTTATAACTTAGTTATGGTTATGTTAAAGTTATAAGCAAGATTATGTATGGATTTTGGATTAATGATGTAAATAGCTAGATGAACGGAAAGGCATTGCTTGGCCTCAGTTCATGTATATAAGTCATGTATATGTTGTTTGGGTTGGATGCTATGTGTATGGGAAGATTCGAAATTGATAGATATTCGATTTACAGCCGTTATAATGCCCGATTTTACAATACCATGTTTTGTATGCCATTTTCCATGTCAAAACCCTACTGTCCAGAGACCTTATCTGCCATGATAGGATAGGTAATGTTCTAAGCTTCGTTTTGATATAAAGATCACATGAAACGGACTTACGGTTTAGGATTTATGACCAAATTACTAAAAGTAGTTCGAATCCGTAAACGAAAGTTCGTAACTGAAATTGAACCCTCGTAAGCTATGTAACGTCATGGAGAATCTTGGTAAATAAATACTAGGGGTAAGAAGGAAGGTGTGAAAGAAAACCGTATGTCAAAAAGAGCATTTTTCGATTTATTAAAAATGTTCGAGTCAAGGTTAAACGCGAACGAACCCCTAAAAGACGACTCTTTTATAACTTTGGTAAAACACTTTGAAAACGGGCGATAAAACTCGGAGTATAATATTGGTTCGTAACGATCAACCTTAGAACTCATATGACTTAAGTATGTCCCAAGTATAAGTGCAGTGGCATGTCGTATTAACGAACGAATGTCGGGTCGAATCAGTGATAATAAGTAATCCACAAACAGGGATATAACGAGATAACTCGAGAACGTGTTTCGATTTAAGTATAACTTAACTTTTAATATGTTAAGTGATTAATCCCGAATGCCTTGGCTATTTATAGATCACCAGGCTGAACCGGGACCCGCTACCACTACCCCTTACCGTACTCGACTACCAGGCAAGTTTCAATTCCCTTCTTTTAGGCTGTTGTTGTGATTGAATAAATATATATATATATATGATTGCTGATATACATATGCCATTGCATGCATGCCTACTTTCAAGTTGAATTGATATACTTGTTCCCTGAATGTTATTGTTGGCTTATAAGCTAGATAGTTATATATCAGTTATAAGCCGGTTATTGTAAGACCCTCATAGAAGGGCGTATACCTCTCATTAATCAAATATAGATCGGGAGTCAATATTCCTTGATATATCGAGATTACCTCGGAAGAAAGTATTTAAGCAAATATTTTCTATTATTCAAGCGACGAATATTATTTGAATATTCGTTCGAGATTATTTATTTAATGATCCTTACTTCAAATAATTATTTGAACGTAACTATTCAACGAATAATATTTCTCAATATTCATTCAGAGTCGAATTGATTATCGACTATTATTTCGAATATTCTTCTAAAGATGAGACTATTAAATGAATATTAATTGGATATTCTTTTAGAATATTACTTTATTAAATAAATATTACTTTTGAATGTTCATTTAAGATATTAAATACTTGATGAATATTATTTTAATATTCATCTGAAGCTTGATTTAATTATCGAATATTATCTCGAATATTTCTTAAGGCTTGGATTACTAAATGAATATTACTTGATATTCATTTAGGATATTATTCATTAAATGAATATCACTTTTGAATATTCATTTAAATTCCTAATTAATTATGAATATTACCGTAAATATTCTTTTCAAGTCTTAATAATTAATGAATATTGTTTTGAATATTCATTTAAATATTTATTTATTCAATAAATATTCCCCTGATATTTCTTCAGGGATTATTTTGAGAAATACTCTGATTAAAGATATTCTTTCATATTCCCAAATATTCTTTAAATATTTTAACTCATTAAATATTCTCTGAATATTTATTCCATACTTAGAATAATCTCGATAAGGTTTATCTTCTTCGATTATTACAGAAAATATTTCGAAGTCATATTATTATTAATCTTATATCAAGAAAGGTTCTCAGACATCATTCTTCTTTGAGTCTATCTCCTTAATAATAAGGGAACCTTACTTGGAAAATGTTATTTATCTTGTCGACTTCCCGGTCATAAAGTATTCCCTTCACCCGCAACTCGGGTGCTGTTGACTTATTAAGTCGTTGCTTACCTTCTCATCTTTCGAGGGGTAAGATTATTGGAACAAGTTGATATCCGTTACCAAGTAATAGCTTGGGAGATATTGGTAAATTTTCCTTTCCAACTAGATACGACTACTTTGTGGAGTCTTATCAACAAGTCTTATACTTGGGGAAAGGGGGACGAACGTTACATTCAGAATCATGAATTCTATTTGAACTAGGAGTCGTGTAAGAGGCCGAGTAGCGCCGGTCCATCCCCTTGGCCCAACCGTTGGCCGGGGAGAGCTAGCAAGGCGGTATACAAGTAAAGCCGTCAGTTCTTCCTTCTACCGGTAGTAAATCTAAATTGAGCTGTACGATCTCGACTGATCATCAAGATTGGAACAGCGGGCGCGGTGAATACTCCATCATTGGTTCATCATCCAAATTTATTTATTTCCTGCAACATGATTACTGTTGGCAGAGTTGGAAAAGTGTCATAACTGGAATTGCAACCTTTTCTTGCAAGTTCATCTTCTTAATAACAATAAAAATATCTCGCTTACTTTGATGTAGCAGATGTTTCTTCAAACAAATACTTTCAGTTACCTTGTAACTTCATCGTTCATCATATACTGGCATCATTTCCGTAAATGCATGACATATGGTTTAAAAGATAGCTTTGAACTGTTTTAAATTATCGTTCAGTTATATATTTGTTGGTGGGCTTTCGCTCACCCTTGCTTTGTTTATATTATGTCACAACAACAGCTAGGACAGATGGCTCGCGTCAGGCGCACTCGGCGCAAGCAGGTTACCCGACCCACCGGACTACCCGCTGAGATGCTAGCCGCCATTGCTGAGGTAGCATAGTTAGACAGCTTTTGTTTCCTGTTTAACTATATGTATAATTAATGTAATCAATGGCAAAACTTTTAAACCTATGATGTTATCCTTTTGGGATTGTAATAACTTTTATTCGTAAACCCTTTAATGTAAGACTTATTTCAATTTCATCTCTGGGACTATAACTGTTGTGTGTCTGAGTGGTAATTATTGTGGGGTCACAGCATGTGATTTATTTATTGTGGACTCAAGTCAAGTATTATGAATGGATGTAAGACCGTAACCACCAGATCCCTGACCCCGGATCTGGGGGTGTTACAGAGATGGTATCAGAGCGAGAGTTATATATCCCAAGAGATGATACGACGTTATATAACAATAAATTCAATAATATAATAAGAACCCTTGCCAGGTTCACCTAAAACCCTTACGGGAACTTTTTAAGTATCATGATAGTAACATAGTTCGTCTTGTGTAGGCGAGCGACTTGTCGACCCAGGAGGCAGCTGCGAGACAGCATGATGAGGACATGTTCCGGACTAGGGACCCATACTATGAGCACTTGCCTGAGGATGATACTGAGCCTGAGGAGGAGGACGCTGAGGAGGTCCAGGTTGAGGCTGATACTGATGTGATCGAGTCTGAGGAGGAGGACCCTGAGGAGGTCCAGGATGATGCTGACACAGATGTTGTTGAGACTGAGGGGGAGGAGGACCCGGAGGGGATCTAGACAGGACAGGATGCTGAGTTAGTGGTTGAGGATGATGATTATTGGGTTGTGACTGAGATCAGGACTATGGGAGATGACACTGACATGACCACGGACCAGGTGGTGCCAATATATGAGGGTGTAGAGGGAGATATAGATGAGCCAGTAGTTGGTGCTGTAGGGAGTTCTGGACTTTTTGTGCCACTCCTCCCTGTTGAGAGAGCCCCTACCCCACCACCACTACCTGTGAGCCCGTACCCCGACGAGTTTGAGGAGCTTACCCCAGAGCCCCAGCAGACAGAGACTGCCGCTCCAGCTGAGCCATCCACCCCACCTCATGCCCCGATAGGAGGAGTCCCAGTATGTGTTCACAACTTGATTATGAACGGGCTTTATAGAGAGTTATCTGTGGCAGATGCCAGGTTGGCAGAGTCTAGGAGTGAGTTAGCAGCAGAGAGAGCCGCCCGGATGAGGGTGCAGGGCAGGAGGACTATCAGTGACAGAGTTGGGTATAGGGCTGTGACCCGCATCGAGCTGAGGGCTCGGGTGAGGGTGCGACAGTTGCCTACTGATGGGCATGGTAGGGTAGACAGAGCAGAGGCTGAGGAGGTTTTCCGCATCGCCATGGGGAGGGTTCGGAGGATGTTTCGTCGTGGCGGCTGATTTCAGATGTAGTGATGCAGTGGTCTAGTTGTCTAGTCATGTACGGACATAGTAGTGCCGGCTTTTGTAGGGATGGTTTTCTTGTACTTGTTTTCCCTTTTTGCAGACTAGACAGATAGACAGCATATTTCAATTTTGACTTGTTGTTGTTGTTAGGATGGTTGTACTTTAAACTATCGTTGTAACTCGGATGTTGTACCTTTTCGGTACCTGGTATATATTTGTTTCCATTTCAGTCATTACAATTTTGTTGGGATGTGATCACGAGTTTATTAGCATATGTATTACTTTTCGATTAAGTTGCCATGAGATATAAAGCTGTGGGATTTTAAACCCAATCATGTAAAGAAATGTGCAAGGAAAAATCCTTTAAAACAGATAAGGGAACCTAATGTATAATTTTCCAAATTTTCAGTAAAATGCCTCCAAGACGAATGGGCACTAGGGCTAACCCCCGCGAATCTACTGACCAAGAGAGTCACAACCAACACGAGGAAAACCATGAAAGTAGTGAGGAACAAGATCAGGACTATAATGAGCAAGAAGATTCCCAGTATGGAGCAGAGGATGAACCCCTGTACTCTGAAGAATTTGAAAGGGAAATAGAGGGTGGAGAAACTGAAGTAGAACAGGAAGGGGAGAACCAGGGCGGAAACCCCATGGGCCAGTTTATGGACCTACTTAGGCAGAATTTGAACCAATACCCCCAGCCACCACCAAGCAACAACAGTTCAGTGGCAAATTCCTTTAGGGCCTTTAAGTCCCTTAAGCCCCCAGAGTTCCACGGATCGGCTGATCCCGTTGAGGCGAGGGCCTGGATCAAAGAAATGGAAAAGTCTTTTGAGATTCTGAGTATCAATGAGGCTCAGAAGACTGTTTTTGCTACTTACCTACTAAAGGGAGAGGCCAATTATTGGTGGGAAGCCAAGAAAAACATGGAGACTGATGCTGTCATAGCCTGGGAAAGGTTCAAACAATTATTCCTGGAGAAGTACTTCCCGAAGTTCATGAAAACCCAGATGGAACTTAAGTTCTTGGAACTGAAACAGAACAATATGTCAGTGGCTGACTATGAGGCTAAATTTACTGAGCTATCGAGATTTGTGCCAGAGTTTGTAGATACAGAAGAGAAGAAAGCTAACAGGTTTCAACAAGGGCTGAAACAGTGGATCCAGAATAGGGTGGCTGTTTTAGAGATTACAGATTATGCCACCTTGGTGCAGAAGGCAACCATTGTGGAGGCTGGTATTGATCAGATGCAGAGAGAGAGAGAGAAAGGGGGGATAAAGAGAAAGCATGTTAGTATGGACGGAAGATCCGCTGGAGGAAAACCCCCAACCAAGTTTAATCGAGGAGCGGTTTCCCTACCAGGGAGGAGTATAGGGTTTAAACCATCTGCGAGTGTGAGTGTGAGCCAGGGCGGCCACCAATCAGGAATGTCCCGTTCCAACCCTTCTCGACCTCCATTGCCATTGTGTGCTACTTGTGGGAAGAGGCACTCCGGGGTGTGCAACCTGAAGCAGATAAACTGTTATAAGTGTGGGCGAGCTGGGCATTATGCTACCGCTTGCACCACGGTCATCCCTAACAGTACAACCTGTTTCCAGTGTGGACAGCGAGGGCACATGAGGAAGGATTGCCCAAAGAACAAACCAGCAGCATCAGGAGCAAGCAAGGTTGCCTCAAATAGGCCACCAACTGCTAGGACTTTCAATATGTCAGTACAAGATGCCGTGAGGGACACAGATGTGATAGCAGGTACTTTTTCTCTCAATTCAGTCAGTGCAAATGTCTTATTTGATTCAGGAGCAACTAAGTCTTTTATATCTAGAGATTTTGCGCATAAGTTGAAACTTAAAACCCAGCAACTAAGAGATTCCTTACTAGTAGAAATAGCTAATCAGGAAATCGTACCGGTTAATCAAATTCACCCCGATTGTAAGCTAGAAATAGGAGGACGATCCTTCTATGTCGATTTAATTCCTTTTAAGCTAGGGGAATTCGATGTCATTTTGGGTATGGATTGGTTGTCTCGCAATGATGCGCGGATAGATTGTAAAGGGAAAAAGGTTAAGTTGAAAACCCCAGGGAAGAAAGAAATAGTGTTTAAGGGGATGCGACAGACCCAGAAAATTCTGACGATGGCGCAAACCAAGAGATTGTTACGAAAAGGGAACGAGGCTTATTTAGCCTACGTTATAGACACTCAGAAGGAAGTGCCAAGATTGCAAGACATTCGGGTAGTTAATGAGTTCGAGGACGTGTTCCCACAAGATCTTCCCGGACTACCACCTGATAGGGTAATTGAGTTTGCCATCGAATTAGCCCCGGGGACGGCGCTAGTTTCGAAGGCCCCGTACCGACTAGCCCCAATAGAAATGAAGGAGCTAGCTGAACAATTACAGGAATTGTTGGATAAGGGCATGATAAGGCCCAGTGTGTCGCCTTGGGGCGCACCAGTGTTGTTTGTTAAGAAAAAGGATGGAAGTATGAGGTTATGCATCGACTACAGAGAATTGAACAAGCTAACCATAAAGAATAAGTATCCATTGCATAGGATAGACGATCTGTTTGACCAACTAAGAGGAGCTGAATACTTCTCTAAGATTGATTTGAGAACAGGATATCACCAACTGAAGATCAAACCTGAAGATATCCCGAAGACTGCATTCCGCACCAGATATGGACATTATGAGTTCTTAGTTATGTCATTTGGATTGACCAACGCCCCAGCAGCCTTCATGGACCTAATGAATAGAGTGTTCAATGAATATTTGGACAAATTCGTGATAGTTTTCATTGATGATATTCTCATCTACTCAAGGACAGAGGCAGAACACGCTGAACATTTAAGGATAACCTTAGAAATACTCAGGAAAGAGCAGTTATATGCCAAGTTCTCCAAGTGTGAGTTTTGGAAAAATGAGGTACAATTCTTAGGGCACGTGATCAATAGAGAAGGAGTGTTGGTTGACCCCTCCAAGATAGAAGCAGTTTCAAACTGGGAACGGCCAACTACTCCAACCGAGGTGAGGAGTTTCATTGGACTTGCCGGATATTACAGGAGATTTGTCCAAGACTTTGCGAAACTCGCAGCTCCATTAACTCGACTTACCCGTAAAACCGAGAAATTTGAATGGACTGAGAAATGCGAGAAGAGTTTCCAAGAGTTAAAGAAGAGGCTGGTGACAGCCCCAGTGCTGGCATTACCTGATGGAAAAGGAGATTTCGTGATTTACAGTGATGCTTCGCATAAAGGACTGGGATGCGTGCTTATGCAGCACGGCAAGGTAATAGCATATGCGTCTAGGCAATTGAAGGATTATGAAGTCAGATATCCCACGCATGATCTAGAACTAGCAGCCATAGTCTTCGCTTTAAAGATTTGGAGACACTACCTGTATGGGGAAAAATGCGAGATTTACACAGACCATAAGAGCCTCAAATACATTTTCACTCAGAAAGAGCTTAACATGCGCCAGAGGAGGTGGTTAGAGTTAATCAAGGATTACGACTGTGAAATTCGCTATCACCCGGGCAAAGCCAATGTGGTGGCTGACGCCCTTAGTCGGAAAGAGAAGCTCAAGAGGATAACTTCAGAGAAAGAGCTAGTGAAGGATTTTGAGAAGTTGGAAATCGAGGTTAAGTTACCTGGAGAGGGCCAAGAAAAGTTGATGGAAATTAGAATCCAACCTCCATTGCTAGAAAAGATTAGACTGTGCCAGGAACGGATGATGGAGGAAGAAAAGAACTCCACAGAAGAGCTAATGACCGGGGAGGAAATTAAGTGCGAAAGAGACAAGGAAGGGATCATGAGGTACACATACAGGATATGGATCCCAAATGTTCAGGAGCTCAAGGATGAGATTTTAAATGAGGCACACAACTCAAGATACTCAGTGCACCCCGGTAGCACTAAAATGTATAGGGATATGAAGGAGTATTACTGGTGGCCCAATATGAAAAAGGACGTAGCAGAGTGGGTAAGCAGATGCTTGACCTGCCAACGAGTGAAGGCAGAGCACCAGAAACCCAGCGGACTTCTACATCCCTTAGAGATTCCAGAATGGAAATGGGAACATATAGCCATGGATTTCGTAGTAGGTTTACCCAGGACCAAGGCTAATCATGACACCATATGGGTAGTTGTAGATCGACTGACGAAATCGGCTCACTTTCTCCCGATCAATGAAAGGTACACGGTCGATAGACTAGTGGACATCTACTTAAAAGAGATAGTGGCGCGACATGGAGTCCCAGTCGCAATAGTATTCGATCGAGATCCTAGATTTAACTCCAGGTTTTGGAGAAGTTTTCAAGAATGTGTAGGGACCCGGCTGAACATGAGCACAGCCTACCACCCCCAGACAGATGGGCAAAGTGAAAGGACCATCCAAACGTTAGAGGATATGTTGAGAGTCTGCGCGATAGACTTCAAAGGAAGTTGGGATGATCACTTGCCATTGGTTGAGTTCTCCTATAATAACAGTTATCATTCAAGCATTGGGATGCCACCTTATGAGGCCCTTTATGGAAGAAAATGTCGATCTCCCTTGTATTGGGATGAAGTTGGAGAGCGAAAGATGCTCGGGCCCGAAGTGGTCCAACGAACTAAAGATGCAGTAGATCTAATCAGAGGACGGTTGGTAGCAGCCCAGGATCGACAAAAGAAATATGCCGACTTAGCTCGGAAAGGCAAGGAATACGAGGTAGGGGACCTAGTGTTCTTGAAAGTGTCACCTTGGAAAGGTTTAATGAGATTTGGGAAGAAAGGAAAGCTGAGTCCCAGATACATTGGACCATTTGAGATCTTGAGGCGGATTGGGGAACTAGCTTATGAACTCGCATTGCCCCCGAATCTACAGCAGGTGCACAATGTGTTCCATGTTTCGATGCTGAGGAAGTATAATCCGGATGCAAAGCATATTGTAGAGTATGAGCAAGTGGACATGCAACCAGACCTGACCTATGTGGAGCAACCTGTGGAAATCATAGACCGGAAAGAACAAGTGCTCCGAAACAAGGTCATTCAGCTAGTCAGAGTTTTGTGGCAGAACCACAATGTAGAAGAATCCACCTGGGAACTTGAAAGCGCAATGCAAGAAAAGTACCCCCACTTGTTTTCAAACTGATTCCGGGACGGAATCCTTTTAAGGAGGGGAGACTGTAAGAACCCAGATTTTGGGTGGAATTAAAACTTTTATGTATCTAATGATGTAAGAATGAATAGTGGATATGGCTACAGTGTAATAATTGATAATTGGGAAAGAATGAATGGAATTCGACTTTATTATGTTTATGTCTTGAAGAATGCTAAAGGGTGACAACATAGGTAAGAATAATCTATCTTCTAAGGGAATAAGATATGGCAACTTCAAGTAAGAGAATACTCTCATGTCGTCCAGATCGATAACGATTAATCCAGTAGTTCCGTAAAAAGGTTAAGGAACGATCGAAAGAGAATACGGACAATTATACAACCCTAAGAGAACAAGTAAAGAATACAGAATGAATAGTGTTTTGGTGGGAGTATATAATAATATGAGACGACACTATATAGAAGTATTCGGAACGGATTTCCGAGTTCGTATTAGTGACCCAGGGGGAAAATAAGTGTATGTAAAAGCTGTCGGATTCTGAAAAACCGCACTTTTATTTTCTCCGAGAGTTCCCTGGACACTGATAGCCTTAAGTAATTAACGAATGGATTAAAGGAATATAAAATGGAAAGTTAGAATGAAAGATGGAGAATGAAAGTATTAATATTAAAGAGGATTCCCGGTAAACCCTAATTAGAAATCCGTGAAATATTCTCACGAACGATCAATCGAAACGAGTAATAACCGGACACAGAAACAAGCAGAGGAAGCAAGAGTCTTGTGCAAGCTACTAGTATAAATATCTAGTAACTAAACTAGAAGCAAGGAACTAGCAACTTAGAGGAAGAACTAAGTACTTAGCAAGTAACTACCTAGTTAAGCTTTAACCACCACAAAACCAACACATGTCTTGCCATTTGATCATCCAACACCTCACCACTTTATTAAAGTGACTTTTACAAGATATTATGTTGTAAGTGGATGAGAGTAAAGGAGATTAAAACACAAAAAAATCAAAGAAACCAAGCAATTCTCTCCCCCCCTTGCAAACAAGAACCATTCGGCCATTTCCCTTAATTCCAAATCCAAACTCAACCTTCCCACCATAGTTTGTTCTTGAAATAATTAAGGTGAGTCTTACATTTCATAAAACTTATCTCCTCAAAATCTTAGCTTCAAACTCATCCATTTCCATTTTCAAATAAATCATTCAAGAGGAGCATGAATAGTGTTCTTCTTGAACTAACTTGGTTTTCTTGATTTTTCATGGTTGATATAGCAAGCATAATCACTCCTAAGGACCATACAAAGCTTAGTAAGGCTATATCACTATCTAAGGAAGGTATAAAGCTCTTGAAACCCTAACCCTTGTTTGAGATTTAAGCATGTTTTTGATAGTTATAACTTAGTTATGGTTATGTTAAAGTTATAAGCATGATTATGTATGGATTTTGGATTAATGATGTAAATAGCTAGATGAACGGAAAGGCATTTCTTGGCCTCAGTTCATGTATATAAGTCATGTATATGTTGTTTGGGTTGGATGCTATGTGTATGGGAAGATTCGAAATTGATAGATATTCGATTTACAGCCGTTATAATGCCCGATTTTACAATACCATGTTTTGTATGCCATTTTCCATGTCAAACCCCTACTGTCCAGAGACCTTATCTGCCATGATAGGATAGGTAATGTTCTAAGCTTCGTTTTGATATAAAGATCACATGAAACGGACTTACGGTTTAGGATTTATGACCAAATTACTAAAAGTAGTTCGAATCCGTAAACGAAAGTTCGTAACTGAAATTGAACCCTCGTAAGCTATGTAACGTCATGGAGAATCTTGGTAAATAAATACTAGGGATAAGAAGGAAGGTGTGAAAGAAAACCGTATGTCAAAAAGAGCATTTTTCGATTTATTAAAAATGTTCGAGTCAAGGTTAAACGCGAACGAACCCCTAAAAGACGACTCTTTTATAACTTTGGTAAAACACTTAGAAAACGGGCGATAAAACTCGGAGTATAATATTGGTTCGTAACGATCAACCTTAGAACTCATATGACTTAAGTATGTCCCAAGTATAAGTGCAGTGGCATGTCGTATTAACGAACGAATGTCGGGTCGAATCAGTGATAATAAGTAATCCACAAACAGGGATATAACGAGATAACTCGAGAACGTGTTTCGATTTAAGTATAACTTAACTTTTAATATGTTAAGTGATTAATCCCGAATGCCTTGGCTATTTATAGATCACCAGGCTGAACCGGGACCCGCTACCACTACCCCTTACCGTACTCGACTACCAGGCAAGTTTCAATTCCCTTCTTTTAGGCTGTTGTTGTGATTGAATAAATATATATATATATGATTGCTGATATACATATGCCATTGCATGCATGCCTACTTTCAAGTTGAATTGATATACTTGTTCCCTGAATGTTATTGTTGGCTTATAAGCTAGATAGTTATATATCAGTTATAAGCCGGTTATTGTAAGACCCTCATAGAAGGGCGTATACCTCTCATTAATCAAATATAGATCGGGAGTCAATATTCCTTGATATATCGAGATTACCTCGGAAGAAAGTATTTAAGTAAATATTTTCTATTATTCAAGCGACGAATATTATTTGAATATTCGTTCGAGATTATTTATTTAATGATCCTTACTTCAAATAATTATTTGAACGTAACTATTCAACGAATAATATTTCTGAATATTCATTCAGAGTCGAATTGATTATCGACTATTATTTCGAATATTCTTCTAAAGATGAGACTATTAAATGAATATTAATTGGATATTCTTTTAGAATATTACTTTATTAAATAAATATTACTTTTGAATGTTCATTTAAGATATTAAATACTTGATGAATATTATTTTAATATTCATCTGAAGCTTGATTTAATTATCGAATATTATCTCGAATATTTCTTAAGGCTTGGATTACTAAATGAATATTACTTGATATTCATTTAGGATATTATTCATTAAATGAATATCACTTTTGAATATTCATTTAAATTCCTAATTAATTATGAATATTACCGTAAATATTCTTTTCAAGTCTTAATAATTAATGAATATTGTTTTGAATATTCATTTAAATATTTATTTATTCAATAAATATTCCCCTGATATTTCTTCAGGGATTATTTTGAGAAATACTCTGATTAAAGATATTCTTTCATATTCCCAAATATTCTTTAAATATTTTAACTCATTAAATATTCTCTGAATATTTATTCCATACTTAGAATAATCTCGATAAGGTTTATCTTCTTCGATTATTACAGAAAATATTTCGAAGTCATATTATTATTAATCTTATATCAAGAAAGGTTCTCAGACATCATTCTTCTTTGAGTCTATCTCCTTAATAATAAGGGAACCTTACTTGGAAAATGTTATTTATCTTGTCGACTTCCCGGTCATAAAGTATTCCCTTCACCCGCAACTCGGGTGCTGTTGACTTATTAAGTCGTTGCTTACCTTCTCATCTTTCGAGGGGTAAGATTACTGGAACAAGTTGATATCCGTTACCAAGTAATAGCTTGGGAGATATTGGTAAATTTTCCTTTCCAACTAGATACGACTACTTTGTGGAGTCTTATCAACAAGTCTTATACTTGGGGAAAGGGGGACGAACGTTACATTCAGAATCATGAATTCTATTTGAACTAGGAGTCGTGTAAGAGGCCGAGTAGCGCCGGTCCATCCCCTTGGCCCAACCGTTGGCCGGGGAGAGCTAGCAAGGCGGTATACAAGTAAAGCCGTCAGTTCTTCCTTCTACCGGTAGTAAATCTAAATTGAGCTGTACGATCTCGACTGATCATCAAGATTGGAACAGCGGGCGCGGTGAATACTCCATCATTGGTTCATCATCCAAATTTATTTATTTCCTGCAACATGATTACTGTTGGCAGAGTTGGAAAAGTGTCATAACTGGAATTGCAACCTTTTCTTGCAAGTTCATCTTCTTAATAACAATAAAAATATCTCGCTTACTTTGATGTAGCAGATGTTTCTTCAAACAAATACTTTCAGTTACCTTGTAACTTCATCGTTCATAATATACTGGCATCATTTCCGTAAATGCATGGCATATGGTTTAAAAGATAGCTTTGAACTGTTTTAAATTATCGTTCAGTTATATATTTGTTGGTGGGCTTTCGCTCACCCTTGCTTTGTTTATATTATGTCACAACAACAGCTAGGACAGATGGCTCGCGTCAGGCGCACTCGGCGCAAGCAGGTTACCCGACCCACCGGACTACCCGCTGAGATGCTAGCCGCCATTGCTGAGGTAGCATAGTTAGACAGCTTTTGTTTCCTGTTTAACTATATGTATAATTAATGTAATCAATGGCAAAACTTTTAAACCTATGATGTTATCCTTTTGGGATTGTAATAACTTTTATTCGTAAACCCTTTAATGTAAGACTTATTTCAATTTCATCTCTGGGACTATAACTGTTGTGTGTATGAGTGGTAATTATTGTGGGGTCACAGCATGTGATTTATTTATTGTGGACTCAAGTCAAGTATTATGAATGGATGTAAGACCGTAACCACCAGATCCCTGACCCCGGATCTGGGGGTGTTACATTGATGAAACTATCACTCATGTAGCTTCCATAAAAGACTGGAAACTTAACAATTTACTTCGTCAATTTTGTATCACGGTCCTGGCTTGCCTCAAAACGGGACCTTCTAAGGTACGTAATATGATTAAGACTTCATCAGGAATCGAATCTTTACTTAAACTGTTATTACCTTCGATTCTTGCACAATCATCAAAAGGAATGTAAATTCCTCCACTCCGATATGACCTTCAAGGTCTTTCCAAATATCATTTTGTTTATTCGGTATGAACATTTGTAATTATTCATTTATACTTAGATTGTCGGCCACCTCATTGGCCTTTTCTGATAATAATAATTTCTTATAATCAATGTTCTCTTGATACGTTCCAACTCAAATTTTTCTACCTCATCCCATCACTGTTGGGTTAAAGCATTCTCCTTAAGGTCTGCTGAAGGAGAAAATATAACTATCAGTCTTTTTCCATAAGTCATTGCTTCTACCTACCCGTGGGAACTTTATCACGTTTATTCCCAATCCTACTTAGGATACTTCTTTTCTTAGTTCTTTCTTTATCTTAGGATAATCTCAACCTTTATAGGTTCAATCCATACTTCCTCAGGGTTTCATACCTGCCTCATCTGGCATTATTGTTACTATGTCATACATTCCTTACCAAACTTCCATTTTGAAGTTCGGAATATTACCTTTTTCCTTGTAAGGTTTCTTAGGTCATCCTCATCATTCTTCCTGTATTTTCTAGGTACAGGGTATCACAAAACGTCATTGATCTAATAATTCGGTCCATGTTCTTTCCAGAACTCTTTTTAATAATCCTTACAGGTCATTGTTGCCTTAGCAAATCCAACTCATATCATTTGAATTCACAATGTCTTTATTAGGGTTAATGCCATCCCTTGTGCATTCCCCAGGGTTTGTCTTAATTTGTGGATATCCTATCCTTAATTCAACTGCCAAGGAATTCTTGCATCCTATAATTGGCAATCAAATCATGTATCCTAAATAAGGGTCTCTTTTCAATCATTCTCATTTGATAATCGATCGGTAGCTTAATGCTAACCTTTTCTTTCAGATAGTTGTCAGCCTATTTGACCTTTCAAAAGACAACGTATGTCTATCTGCTCTCTTACAGAACTTGGTAATGGTAGCAAGGATGTTTTGGAAGATATTGGTCGAGTTCAACGTGAATCTCTTAGTACCTATCGTTCTTCGCAATGGTACTTGCCTCAGATAAAATTTCTACAGCATACTGATCAATTTCTGACCATTTTTATACTCTCTTCATAAACCTTCATTGTTTACTTTCCTCCCTCATAATATATTCCAGGTATTCATAATACCCTAACATCATACCTCTCAAGTCACTATACTTCTATTTTTACTCGTAATCTTGGACAATCATATACACATGAATCACCTTAATATGGGTGACCCCACTTCAAGAAGGAGTCTAGTAAATTCCCAATCGAAACATGGGTTGCAAAGGGTTCAGTAGAAGATTCCTACGATCTCATTAATGTTTCCTTTATATCAGAAGCCCTTGCAGTCGGTGCTTACTTAGA
This sequence comes from Saposhnikovia divaricata, assembly GCA_036435485.1. Lineage (NCBI taxonomy): Eukaryota > Viridiplantae > Streptophyta > Magnoliopsida > Apiales > Apiaceae > Saposhnikovia > Saposhnikovia divaricata. Next base: position 69,934,542 of record CM071598.1, read on the forward strand.
AGCAACCCTGCTTTGTCCTTTCATTGCTGGCCTAGTCAATTGATAATCCTTTATGACTTGGCCTCAACTGGCCACACTAAAATAAAATATATGATTTTAGGGGTTTGGCTAATCGCATTACTTTTCTAGCAATTGTCGGCATAGTGCCTTCTTCTTTGATACCTTTCTACATTTCCAAAACTTTACTCCATATAAGTCTTAATCGACTTCTCGGCACCGTCTCTGGTCACCTTTCCTCTACTTTTATCTTTTCAACTATTCTTATAAATCCCACGTGCCACGCAAGTTTACCATTCCTGGCATAACAGCCTTTTCACTTAAGTCAATCCTGGAGTTTCTCAGTCCGACTGGTTTCTTACTTACATTTCCTGTTTTCGTCCAATCTCACTTCATCATTGTATTTCTATAATCGATCGCGATAATCGGGGTTTGACCACAAATCCATATAGCGGCTACTTTACCCAATTCACGGGGTTCGCCCTAGTTTCTACTCTCTTCCATGATGTTCTCTGATAATCAGAAAGACAAGGTTTTCCAAAATTCGTTGAAGTTCTTCCCAGAATTAGGGAAATTTTGGTCAATCTATCCATCTACTGGTAATATTAAGAGGACCAGTTTCGAAACCTGAAGAATAGTTCTATGAATCTCCAAGCAGGCAGAACCATAAGCAGTCCTAATTTACGAAATAATAGTCATCAGATTGGAAGTTTAACCACTGGAGAGGAATCAATTATATACATCCCTTAGAAGGGAATCAATAGTTTCAAAATGAAACCTGTCACAATATCCTGATACCTATACGTCCTGACATTTAATATTACCAAATGTCAGTCTACCTGACCACTAATCTCAGAAGGAACATTACCGTCGGAGTTGGTTGTTCCACAAAATTGGCACTACTAGGGCCATCCGAACCTGGTGAACCGTGCTGTCCGAATGCCTCCGCAAGTACTTTGTCGTGCTGTGTAAGCACACATCCTAATCCTTTATGCGAAGCATCGTTGGAAGCACAAAGTCTCCTTTTTCCATTAAGCGATGCCAACTCTTGGTCATTACTAATTTCATCTTTTAGCTCCAGGAAGATTTTCTCACATTTTTCTCTTTAACTGCTATTCGTATTACTTGATCCATTATAACTCCGCATCGGAGTAAACTTAAGGTAACTATTATAATCCATTTAAAGAAAAGAAAGAATTTAATATTACTCTGAATCACATGCATCAAACATTTCTGGTTCATCTTTTAACTGAGTTGAAATAACCCTATACTCAGCCTCTAACAGTTGTCTCATTACGAGTTCATCTTGACTCACTGGTCTTATCTTCCGGTAGGTTCTGAGATCGTTGTCTTGCTTAATACTTCCTAATGTCTTTACTTTCTAACTGATTCATAAAATGAACATTTAATGAATAAAACCACCTCATTAACCTCAATTTGGTTCCATAAATTATAACCTATGACATCTGCCTTCTCATGGCGAATTATTACTGACCATATTCATACTAATTCATTTATCAAATGATATGGCACTTACTGCCTCCTTCCCAACTATTCCTAGGGAATCTCCTTCTCGCCCTAAATCGATGTCTTTGTTAATCATACATCCCTCTAGCTCTTTCTTCATTAATATGGAAGTCTCTAGGGATTCTCGCCTATTCCCGTGTAAGATCTCAAATGATCCTTTCAATCCGTCTTACTTGTTGGTACTACCTCCAGTAGTCCGGCTACGAATCCAACATGAATCTTCAGTTCTTTTACTAATAACTCAGTTCTTTATGCTCCCTTTTCTGAGTACTATACTTTAATCATCACAGTCTTTCTGGCTTCAGCCCTCATTCCTCAAGGGTAAGCTCCTTATCCTAACATGATTTTCTCAATCTGCTGGAACCTCTTCCGGGTCTCCAGTAGGGTACTCCATCGAATTTACCTGCTGATCCCCAGCATATAAAGCATCATCGCGCTGCTACTCGTATGCCTCAAGGTCTGTCGCCTTACTCGTCGATACGATATCGAGCTAAGTTACTATCATGATACTTAAGAGTTCCCATAAGGGTTTTATATGTCAGCACTACATTATGTAGTCCAACTATGAACTTGGCAAGAGTTCTTATTATCTTAGTAAATTTATCGTTTTAACGTCGCCTCATCTCTGGGGTTTATAACGTACGGTCTGATACCATTTCTGTAACACCCCCAGATCCGGGGTCAGGGATCTGGTCGTTACGGTCTCAATTTCTGTCCACAATACTTGAACTTACTTTACCTCAAAATAAATTATATCTTTATGATCCAACCCAACAATATAAAACACACCCGTTATAGTCCCAGAGATGAAATCAGAATAACAATCAAATTTATTAAACACATTATGAGTTCTTACAATCCAAAAGAGTTACAGTATGAATACATACTCTTTGCCATCCATTTACATAAGTCATACTAGTCCATATATTTGGTATTGAAAGAATGAATCTATCCTACCAATAGCTTTCTCTTCGGCTCTGGTAGTCTCATCGTCCTCGCCAGTGTCGAGTGCGCCTTGTGCGAGTCATCTGGTCTAGCTGTTGTTGTGATATAATCATAAAGCAAGGGTGAGCAATAGCCCACCAACAATAATATTTAACTGAACGATAATATATAATAGTTCAAAAGTATCTTTCAAACCATATGCCATGCATTTACGGAAATGATGCCAGTATAATATGAACGATAAAGTTACAAGGTAACTTAAAATATTTATTTTGTGGAAATATCTGCTAAGTCAAAATAAGCAAGATATTATCATTTATCATATAAAGAGGAACTTGCAAGGAAAATATTGCAATTCTAGTTATTAACATTTTTCGAAGTCCTACAACCTGAAAGAAGTCTCTTTGATACGTGTTGCGGAAGACACCATTAACCTGAAAGAAGTTTCTTCGATACGTGTTGCAGGGAATTCCCAATTTGGGAGATGAACCAATACTGGAGTTATCACGTGCCAGCTGTCCCACTCCCTGATGATCAGTCGGGGATGGTACAGCCCAATATAGTTTACTACCGGTAGAAGGAAGAACTGACGGCTCCACTTGTAGATTGCCTTTAATAATAACTCCCTGGCCAATGGTTAGGCCTTGTGATGGACCGCGCGACTCGGCCTCTTACACACGACTCCTAGTTCGAATAAATCCACAGCATTGAAACGTAGAGTTTGTCCTCCCTTCCCCAAGTGAAATACTTGTTGATAAGACTCCACAAAGTAGTCGTATCTAGTTGGAAAGGAAAATTTACCAACATTTCCCAAGCTTTTGCTTGTTAATGGATATCAACTTGTTCCAACAATCTTACCCCTCGAATGATGAGAAGGTACACACAGACTTAATGAGTCCATAGCAACCAAGTTGCGAGTGAAAAGGATAAATTATGACCGGGAAGTCAACAAGATAAATAACCTTTCTCAAGTAGGTTCCCCTATAATATGGAAATTTGTGCGAGCATTTAAATCCTTTCAAGATAGATTTAAATGAAAAATAAAAAGAGTTGGGAACCTTTCCTTGATAAAATAGTCGTAAAAAGACTCCAAAATATTTTACATAATATTTGGAGGTGAAAGATAATCTCCAAATAATATAAATCATTTTAAAAAGAATTTAAAGGAATTAAATAAATATTTCAAGAATATTTATTTAACTCAATAATAATTACGGAATATTATTAAATCATAATATTGCTCGTAAGTAATCCTCGAATGAATATAGAGAATTATTTCCTAAATAAATCACTCCTTACATGAATATTCAAAATAATATTCATTAATAATTAGACTCCAATAAATATTTAAAATAATATTTAATAAATAATTCAAACCTTAAATGAATATTTGAAAATAATTTCATTTAATAAATAATCTTCTAAATGAATATCCAAATAATATTCATTTAGTAATCAAAACTTTAAAGGAATAATCGAAATAATATTCCTTAAGTAAATAGAACTTCAAATGAATATTTGAAAATAATATTCATCAAGTACATAAAACCTTAAATGAATATTCGAAAGTAATATTCATTTAATAAATAAATTTCCTATGAATATCACTGTAATTATTCATTAAATACTCAAACTCTAAGTGAATATTCAAAAAAATAAAATTCACCTAATATTTCTCGGCTGAGATAATACTCAAATAACATTCTTCGAGAGATTTCCAAGTAATTGATACTTTATGGAAATATAAATAATGTTTAATAATAACATTCCTCAAAATAATAATAATCTTCCGTTGGAATCCCTCCGGGTTTCCACGTCTCTTTATATATATATATATATATCTAAAAATACCGACTCCCGGTCTATATTTAAGAATGAATATCATATGCCCTTCGCTAAGGGTCTTACCAAAATAATCCAGCTTATAACTGATAATTCGTATCTAGTCTATAAGCCAATATCAATTCAGGGAACAAGTATCATCATATAATTTGACAATAGGCATGCATGTTATGGCATATGTAAAATGGCAATCACATATATATATTATCACAACAACATGTTCAAAGTTTTGAACACTTGCCTGGTAATCGGGTGTGGGTGGAGATAGCGTGTCCTGGGTCTACTCGATGATCTATAAACAATCAGAACATTCGAGATTAACCACTTAACACGTTTTAACAGTCTAAGTATAACTTCACTTAAATCGAAACACGTTTTCGAATTATCTCGTTATACACCTTTTAGTGTAACTCTTATTATTACTGATACGATCCGACATTTGTTCGTTATTATGACATGTCATCATACTCACACTCGGTATATACTTAAGTCGTATAAGTTCTAAAGTCGATCGATTACGAACCGAGATTATACCTCGAGTTTTATCGTTCGTTTTCTAAGTGTTTTACCAAAGTTATAACCAAGCGTGTTTTTAGGGGTTCGTTCGCGTTTAACCTCGATTCAAACATTTTTATAAAATCGGAAAACGATCCGTTTGACATGTGGTTTTCTTTCATACCTTCCTTATGACTTCTAGTATTTATTAACCAAGATTCGCCACTGATTAACATGCTTTACGAGGGTTCAATTGAAGTTACGAACTTTCATTTACGGTTCTGAACCAATTTTAGTAATTTGACCATAACTCCTAAACCGTAAGTCGGAATGTTTCGATTCTTGTGCCAAAACGATCTATGGCTCGAGATCTACAAGGACCAGTCACAATATTACTAAGTTCAGGAAACTGCTTGGTTTCTAAGTGTTAACAGAAATTCGGTATTACGACGGCTATAAATCGGACGTTTCAAAAATCGTAATCATCAAACCAAGCCACACCGGGCATACCATACATCTTCTAATCATATCATCCATCTTAAAAGACCAATAACCACTGAATTAACATTATAATCATCATCATGCTTAGATCAATTTAAACCACTAGCTAACCATGCTTATAACATCACTTATAACCATACTAAGCTAAATCTACCAAGAACATGCTCTTAACCTCAAAACAAGAGCTAGTATTTCAAGTGATATACCTTCCATGAAGTGGTTAAAGACCTTGCCAAGCCTTGTATGATCCTTGAGTGGCCTTAAGCTGGATAAATCATCCATAAAAATCAAAGAAAACAAGATTAGTTCTTGAAGAACACTATTCATCACTCAACTTGTAAAAATCATAAAAAATCGAAAAACAAGAGTTTAGCTATCAAATTGTTACCACATCTTGGGTTCCTCATAAGCTTTGTTTTGAGCTATAGATCATGAAATTTGAAGCTTGGAAGCTATGGTTTTGAACCCGTTTTTCCTACTGGATAGAAACTAGTCAGATTTGGTTTCCCAACTTTGAGCATGGATATGAATTTTTATTTAGCTTTTGTTTCTGCTGGGCAGTTTAGAGAAAATGAGAGTAATGGAGTTTGTTTTGCTTGCTTTGATCTCATCCTTGTCCAAAATGCATTATTGATGATAATACCTAGCATAAAGCGACTTTATTAAAGTACTTTGCTCATCTATGATGCAATCCAAGGGACAAGTGTTGTGATTTTGTGGTGGAAAGGTGTCATGCAAGCTAACTAAGTGATTTGGTTTCTAAAGATGCTAGTTACTTTGTAACTACTTAGTTACTTGATCTTATCTACTTGCACATGCTTGTCTCTTGGCTCTCTGCTTGTTTCTTTGTCTGGTTATTGCTCAATTCATTGATCGTTCGGAGGAATAACTCATTCGTTTCTAGTTAGGGTTTTACCGGAAACCGTCTTAATATTTATACTATCATCCTCCATTCCCTTTAATAATTCTTCAACCTATTTTCCTTAAATCCCTTCAATAATTCCTTAAGTCTTTCAGTGTCCAGGGAAATCTCGGGAAAAATAAAAGTGCTATTTTTCAGAATCCGACAGCTTTTACATACACTCTTTTTCCCCCTGGATCACTAATACGAACTCAGAATTTCGTTCCGGATACTTATATATCGCGTCGTCTAATAATATTCCTATGTCCACCAAAACCACTATTCATCCATTTTTTTTACTCATCCTCTTAGGGTTGTACAATTGTCCCTGATCTCTTTTGATTGTTCCTTAACCTTTTTACGGAACCACTGGACCAATAACAGATATCGATTTGGATGACATAAGAATAATCTTCTCCTTTAGAATTATCAAATCTCAATTCCCTAGGAGATAGATAATTCTTATCTAAAGTGTCAACCAATAGTATTCTTCATGGCATATAAACATTTGAATCCAAATCTATTCCTTTCATTCATTATCTCAATCGTTACATCGTAGTCGTGATCACTATTCATCATTACCTCGGTACAAAATAGAAAGTTGTAATTATATCCAAAATTTGGGGTTCTTACATATATGATGATGATTTGATTGAATTCTTCGACTTTATCAGATATGCAGATACAATCAAAATTAGAAAAATGAACCGGAAGTGTCTCAGAAAGGAATGGAGTTTTGTGTTCGCCACATTGCTGCAGGTGTTCACTGTTAGGAAGTCGAGCTTTGATCAAATCAGTGCACCTGCACAACAAATTGCATACTCACTGGAATATGATAGGAAAATCAATGTGGGAAATCTAATTATGCAGGAGTTGTGTGGGAGACTTGGCCAGAACACAGCCAAGAGAGGTAACAAAATTTTCTTTCCTCGCTTTATTCAATCTGCATTTAATTTAGTAGATAAAACATTGATTGATTTTCCTGGAATAGATAAACATAGAATAGGCTATCCGAAATCCATGACCAAACTCATTTTTGGTAACTTGGAGACTAGGAATGATGTGGATGTGAGACTTGAAATAACTCCTCACATGCAGAGTTTATTTGAGTCTTACCCCCACAACATGCCAATATTTACCTCTAAGTCTGAGTTAGCTACGCCCAAGCAAGTAAAACAAAATGCTAACACAGGGCCTGCTAACCAACCCTCTCAGCCAAACACTGAACCAACTGCATCACTCTCTCAACAGGGTGACGTTAGTGCAAAGAAGAGAAATGAGATAGCCTTTGAACCCTTGACAATGTTATCAGAAGCAGCATTGAATGCTGAAATAGGTTTAGAAAGTGAGGAACCTGAGTCACCTTTAGAAAGACCAAAGAAGAAGAAAGCTAAGAAAACCACCTCTTCAGTCACTCAAATTGCTGAGGTTGTAAAATCAGGGGCAAACAGCTCACTAGATGTACTCTCTCAACAGGGTGCATCTATGGAATCAAGCATTCTCCCCAATGCACCTCCTTGTAATGAGTCAGGACATGGGAGTGATAAGGCTGGCACTACACTGAGTGGAGAGCACATCACATTTGAAACTCCTTCTATTTCTTAGGGGGAGTTGCCAAATTCTAATCTACAAGACACTTCTCTTCCAGAATCTACAACAGATATTTCTTTGCAGCCTGCAACTCAAGTAATTGAGGAGCAAGGCATTAATCACCAAGAACCTTCTTCTCTTGGTGAGCCAATGGCCTGAAGTGACTTAATGCATGACACTTTACTCACCACCCAGAACCCACATTTAGATGGTAAGGGAATGCATGCTGGGGCATCTCCTAATGACACCATCAAAAATACATAGGATTCACTAGTTTTCATTAGAGACTCTGTGCCTGTGTCAACTACTGTTGTAACTCATCCCACTTCTGTGGAGACAACAGTAGTAAAGTCATTCCATCTAGTTACAGAAGTTGCATCTATAACTGAGGAGTCTAGCTTGCCTAGCTCCAGCTCTGACTTTATGTCACAATGGCTGAAGCCTGTGCAACATGATAGTGCTTCAGGATCAGGGTCTATTCCACCACAATTGACGGTAGAAGCACTTCAAAGCTTAGTTATGGATCAGATTCCTGAGTTTGTAAAAATAGCTCAAAACCTTATCACATCAAACATGTCAAATCTAGACTATGAAGCCATTCTGTTATGTCACAGAGAGGATGTGGAGTTGCAAAAGGAGAAAATAATAGATGATGCTCAGAGAGATGGCAATGTAGATGTCTGGTTGCAAGGATATAGTAGTCTCTCTCTTGATGAAGCTCTTCAGTATCTAAGGGAATAATACATCACCTCATTAGGGTCAAATGCCAAATCCTTAACCCCTAGTGAAGTGTATGAAGCTGTAAATGATTCATATAAGGTATTCTTGAAGGCTGCACACTACCTTGGTAAAGGGGTTAAAATGAAGTCAATGAAATCTATAAAGCCACAACCCTGGAAGTAAATGCACTCAAGAGAGAATTTACCTCAAAATTCCCTTCTCTAGACCCTGTTTTCAGGACCATTCAAGAATTCAAACACACCTGCACTCAGATGGACAATGGATTTCCATTGGTTCAAAGTGCTGTCAAGAATCTTGCAACCCAAGTGCAAAATCTATCTTCTCAGACAAATGATGCAAATGCCATGCTCAGAACTCTCTTTGCTAACCAATATGGAGATAAGCTAGTGACTGAAGTCCCCATGCATGATATGACAAAGTATGAAGTAGTGAGGCTCAAGGAACAGTCAATTTCTGGATTTAAAGTTAATGATTTGTTCACCAAGGTGAATTCTCTAGAAAAGGAAGTGAGCTCAATCAAACAATCCAATGCTGAACTTACAAACACTGTTGCTAAGCTAAATAAAAAGTTGGACACTCAGGCTGCAACCACAACTGATGTTCTTCTTCATCAACAAGAAATGCTGTCTGCTATGATGAAACACATGGGACTTCCTCTACCTGCAGTGTAAGAACCCTAATTTTTGGTAATATTTCCTTTTATTTAAATATCTCGTGACATTGTCGTTATGGAACCTTTCTAGTCATCCCTGTTGATTTATAGAATTGATTGTCTGAGAAACTGCGTTGTTACATTTATGATGTAAGATATACAGAGAGAGATTACGAAGACAAGAGTCTTACGGTTAGTAATATTTATGAAAATTGGAATTTGAGAATGGTTAGAGTATCAAAGGATTTATTAAGAATTATGACGAGGTATTATGGACATTCGAGAAATTTACGTAATAAGTACTTAAGGAATTATAGGGGAAAATCTCTACGTAACGAAATATTACTACGAGAGAATAATTAAGTTACGATACGAAATAAGGATTAAATAACAAGTATCGGTGGGAGAATAATATTACAACGAAAGAAATTAAATGCAAATGACATGTAATTAGCTAGTTAGAAAAAGACAAGAACTAGCATGTTGGATGATGCACCTAGGGGGACACTAGGGCATGGATGCAACCTAGGCTATAGGCTTGGCACATGGGACTACTCCTTGTTAACAACAATACCTAGCATGCTTGCATTTCTTTTTATCATTTCAAACAAAGCAAAACACAAAAACACTCCCCCCCCTTGGAAAACCATTCAGCCGAACTGCTCTAGGGAGAGAGGGAGAGATTTTCTCTCCAAGTTTTCTTCATTTACATCCTTCCTAAGGCTTCCTTGGATCATATTAGAGGTATGGTAAAAATTTCAAAGCCTTCCATCCATTAGTTTTGGAGTTATGATTTGTTGAAAGTAAGAAAAATGTTAACATAAGTTTGTTTTCTTTTAGATCTTGCATTGTGAGTGTTGTAGGAGGCCATCTAAGGTGTTTTTAAGTTGTGTAAAGTTTATACCAGGTCTCTAGGAGCTCAAGAAGGTATGAAATCTCAAACCACCCTTGGATAAGTGTTGTTCATATATTATGGTAGTAGATCCATGTATTTTAGGGCTTATCTTGAATGTATATGTGATGGATAGTATGGATCTTGAGTTTGATGTTGAGATTGTGATTTTTATGATTATGGTTAAGATATATATCTCCATGAGTGTTATGAGTCATGACCTAAGTGTTTTAAGTGGTGTTTATGTTATGGAAGTATGAAAAATGGTTGATGTAAGTGATTTGAGCTTGCTGAATCTGTCCAGGAACTTTGACCTGTGTTGTAGCACGATTTTGAATACCCAAATGATATCCCCTGATGTCCTACCTTATATTGTTGGAAAGATAATTGAATGTAGTTTCTGGAAAAGTAAGATTCATAGCTATGTGATGTGTGGATTTTTAGTTATGGCCGGAGGAGTGAATTTTGTTTCTGGACTATGGACTGCATTAAGTAACCCCCTTGTGAACCTTGTTTAAATACCTTAAAATATATTTGGGGTCGTGGAAAAATTTGAGAATGTAAGTAATGCAGTGGTGAAGACCACCCAAAAGGAATTGGATTAAAATATGAATTTTTGGATTTTATAAAAATGCTAGAGTAAAATTCGCGCAATGGAAAAATGTCGACTAGTGGAATATTATTCTAGGGTTAGTGGTTATGGTTCGAATGTGGTAACTAAATTAAGTCGAGTAAGTGACGAGCGTAAACGAGTGATGTCATGGACCTGTAGTGGGGCTAGGGAGTCATAAGACGAAGTCGTTAATTTAATTTCGTACCCCCTTAAAACCCCGTAATTAGAGAGAAATTGTTAAGGTACTAACGAACGATTATTGTTTATGTATAGATCGTTCAAATTCGCACGCTCGACCACCCCAACCAAACCAAGGCAAGTTTACTTTTCAAAACTTATCCATATACAAGGATTTTTACTGTTGTGTTTGTAGTTTTCAAATGATATCAAATGCCATGTTTATCGAAGTATCGATGCAATTGAGATTGAACAAGTATATGTATACTTTTACCCCTTGAACTTAGATTGAAATGTTTTCTTCGGACAACGACTCTAGCAATAGAGGTCGTAGCGGTCCGTATATACTATTGACCGGGGAGCGGTATATTATTATATCGTACCTATAGTGCGAAAACCCGAAGGGTCATTCGGGTGGTATCGTATATTCGAATAACTATCGTTATATCTTCGTAAATACTCGAAACCCTATCTTGGATTAAGAGTTTATTTTACCGAATAATTATTTTATTAATTATTAATATTAAATCTTAAAATATTATTTATTAATTACTGTTTATTATTTAAAGACAAAGTTAATCCAAGATACTTTTTAAATACTTCGAACTCGAACTCTTTCGAACTCAAAACATTTTCGAAAACCCCTGGTCAGATTCTGTTTCTTGTATGATTTCAAGAATCATCGGTCGACTGATGTCGGACCTCAATTACTCTGTTTTCAATCAAAATCAAGTTTTGAAAGAAAAGAAAAAGGGACTCTGGCGGTGTGGGAACCGTTGACGAGCGATTCCCGGGATGTGTAAGCGGCCGTGAGCCAGGCGGTCCATCACTTATTATTCCGGCCCAGGTGTTGCCGAAGGATGATTACGGATGTAGTTTTCATCGAGGGTGATTACGGATGTAGTTTTCACCCGAGGGATAGTTACGGATGTAGTTTCTATCCTTCTACCGGTAGAGAAGACCCGCGGATTATTGGACTTGGATGTGGCGACTGATCATCGTCAATCTTTGTCAGGTTTTTATGTTTTCTTTAAGTCCCATCCTCCATTTTGGAAAAATGCTTTGACACTGCTTCTTAGGCTTTTGTGCCAAGTTGCTGATAGTGTTCTATTTTGATGAGAAAGATGTTGATTCAATGTAGTATCTAGAACTGCAAGTTTATTTTGAGAACAAGGGCACATATTGTTGCACCTTCGAGATTTATCAACTATGACGAGTGATTTTATAACTGATTGATACAAACAAATATATCAATTGCCAATCATATGAGATGTATATTACTTATCTTACATATATATTTCTTGCTGAGCTATAGTTGCTCACTCTTGCTTGTTTTCAAACTTTACAAACACAACAGCTAAGCGACATGGCAAGACCCAGGCAGACTGCTCGAAAGCAGGTGACTAGGCCCGAGCCTCCACTTGAGATTCCACCGGTAGGCCCTATTAGCCGGATTGGTTGGCAGCTTTTGTTAGTACGTTTTATTTATCAGCATGACCTGTGCAAGGCAGTGTATCGTAACAAACTTTCAAGCCGCCAGCTTCGCTTCATATCGGAGTGTCGCTGGTAGCATAAATACTATTTAATTCGGTCTGTAATAACTCTGACAACTTTATTACTGTTTAATCAATGTGTGACATTTCTGAGGCTCTAACCTGTGTGTGTGAGTGTGGTGTGAGTTTGTTGTGGGGTCGATGGCTGTGTTATTTATATATTGTGCGCAAGAACAGGTATGTTACTAATGGAAAATGGACCGTGAGCGCCTAGATCTCCGACCCCGGATCTGGGGGCGTCACAGAAATGGTATCAGAGCCAGGTTACAGTTCTCAGAAACGGTAGTAATTTAAGAAAGCAACCCTAATAATAATAACAATAACGATAACCTTAATAACAACTTTAATAATACTTAGAACTCTCATCGAGTTGGTAGTCGGGTTATCGGATATAGCCCTGACTTTAAGGCCCGTGAGGGAACTACTCCTAAACCCTTCTTTTATGGTTAGTGACCCACTGTATTTCCCTTGTGTAGATGGATGATATACCAGACCCTGAGGCTTTCGAGAGGGAGCATGATGAGGCCCTGATGCGAGAGATCGAGGACCCTGAGGTGGATGTGGGTGTCGACTCCGAGCTTGGCCCCTGGATTACAGTGATAGATAGTACTGATGATGAGGATCCCGTTGAGGAGCCCTTTGAGTCCGAGCCAGAGTCTGTTACCCCATCTCCTGTAGCTACTGAGGAGGAGAGTGTGAGATCCGGCGAGGGTCGTGTTGTGTCACCCCCACCTTCTCCACAGACATCTAGCCCTGTTTCATCGGACAGTGACTCTGAGGATGACACTTCTAGCGAGGAGGAGCTTGACCCTACCCCTGTTCCTGCTCCTGCTGCTGCTGCACCTACACCGGTTCCAGTCATACCACCTCCACCGGCGGACCTACCCCCAGTGTCGGGTACTGAGCATGCTTACGTGGTACAGTTCCTGACCCGAGACTTACTATCTGCAGAGGCCCGACTTAACGAGGCGAGGAGGGCACTAGTGGAGGAGCGCGAGGCGCGCTTGAGGATCCAGGCTGAGATGAGGACCACTATTGCTAGGAGGACTAGGGCTCGACTCCACAGGATCGAGATGAGGAGTCGCGATAGGATTCTTGGTTTAGGGATCCGCGGGGGCGGAGTGATCCAGGCTAGGGATGCTAGACGTGTTGTGCGTCGTGCATTTACCCGAGTGAGGACCTTGCTCCGTCGCGGTGCGACCCCGTGATGTGTTACTTATAGCTCAGTCCCCTAGGTTCAGATGACATTAGTGTGTCGATTTTGCGGGATAGTTGACTTGTGCAGCGGTATCCTTTCTGACCAGTGGATGAGTAGACTGACCTACAGATATGTAGGTGTGACTTCGGGTAGTATGTATGGATGTAGCCCTACTTTCGTGTAGCCTGACTATTCGGATGATGTGTTTGTATTTGTTCCACTTTTGCTAGACTTTGACATCGGAACTATGTATCTGGCTCTAACATCCAAACGTGTGATAACCCTTGTACCGTACTTATCCAGTTTCAGTTTCTTTAAAAATTGCTTCAACTGCTTTACCTACCGATGCCATGCTTTACTGCTTTGATATACAACTGTGATTATACAATTGCTACAAGCCACAAATACAACCATACTGTTTCAAATTTACGATATGCGATTTCAACTTATTTTCTACAATTTCAAAAAAAAATGTTCCTACAATCTTTAAAAATAAATTTTTCAAAAAAAATAAAAATGATTGACATTTTATCTCCAACAACGGACTATTAAAACTTTTGCACTTCCACCCTTATGCGGAGGAACGATACGCTCCTGAACCGTGCAAACGCTGTCAGGTAGTTGGAAAACCCTAACCCCCCCTTTCTTGTTTTATTATCAGAATCATGCCACCCAGGAGAATGAACACCCGAGCTCACCCGATCAGTTCTGAGGGCCAGGGTAGTCACCATGGAGCCGGAGGCCACCAGAACCGTGAAGGGGAGAATGTCAACCTGAGTGATAATGAGGGCAACGATCATAATCTGTTTGACGACTCTGAGTATGAAGAAGAAGAAGCTGGCGATGATACCCAAGAGGTAGAACATCCTAGGGGAGGCCCTATAGAACAGTTCATGGAGTTACTTAGGCAGAACTTGGACCGTCCCCCAGTTCAGCAACCACCCCAGAATGCTAATGCTAATGCTTTCCGGAACTTCAAATCCCTGAAACCCCCGGAATTTAAAGGAACTACCGACCCTGTCGAGGCAAGGGCTTGGCTGAGGGAAATGGAAAAATCTTTCGAGATACTAAGTGTCACTGAAGAGCAGAAGACTGTTTTCGCCACTTACCTTCTGAAGGGTGAGGCAAACTATTGGTGGGAAGCTAAGAAGAATTTAGAAGGAAGAGGTGTGGTAACCTGGGAGAGATTTAGCGAGTTGTTCTTGGAGAAGTACTTTCCTAGGTACATGGAGACCCAAATGGAGCTAAAGTTTTTGGAGCTGAAACAAGGAAACATGACAGTGGCCGAGTATGAGGCCAAATTTACTGAGTTGTCAAGGTTTGTGCCGGAGTATGTGAACTCTGAGGCAAAGAGGGCCCGAAGATTTCAATTAGGGCTAAAACAATGGATTCAGAATCGTGTGGCGGTTCTTGAGCTGACAGACTATGCCACCCTGGTGCAGAAAGCGTCAATTGTCGAAGCTGGAAGTGAAAAGATGCAGAAGGAGAGAGAAGGAAAGAAGAGGAAGTTGGATAACCGAAAGGGAAACGCTGCTGGTGGAAACTTTCCGAGCAAATTTAAGCGAGGAACGATGTCCCAACCCAGCGGAAACTTTGGAACCGGGAGAGCGGAAAGTTGGAGTGTGGGCCAGGGCGGCCGACCTCAGGGATCGTCTTACTCTACCCCATCCCGAGCCCAACTCCCAGAATGCAACAAATGTGGAAGGAAACATGCGGGCGTGTGCAACCTGCAAGATGTGAAGTGCTTCAAGTGTGGGCTGACAGGGCATTATGCTAACGCCTGTCGCGGAACTAGTAACAACCCGAGTGTCGGAGGTAATTGCTTCATGTGTGGAAGACCAGGGCACCGAATGAGGGAATGTATGTCCTCTGGGCCAGCTGCATCGAGAGTGAGTGGAGCTGCTTCTAACAAGGCCCCTACTGCAAGAACTTTTAACATGACGGTGCAGGATGCCGTGAGGAACACGGATGTGATTGCAGGTACCCTATTACTCAACTCAGTTAAAGCAAATGTTTTATTTGATTCGGGAGCTACCAAGTCTTTCGTATCTCTAGACTTTGTATGTCAGTTAGGCCTTAAGACTGAACCCTTGAAAGACAAATTGCAAATAGAGATAGCTAATCGCGAAATTATTCCCGTTAGCCGAGTATGTCCAGGTTGCGACCTAGAAATAGGAGGGCGACACTTTCGGGTAGACTTAATACCTTTTAAACTAGGGGAGTTTGACGTAATAATAGGTATGGATTGGTTAACAAACCACGGAGCCCAGATTGATTGTGTCAAGAAGAAAGTAAGTTTGAGACTGCCAGGGGACGAAGAAGTAGTGTTTAGTGGGAAACGGCAAAGCCAAAAGTTCCTGACTATGATTCAAGCTAAGAAGCTGTTACGTAAAGGATGCGAAGCCTATTTAGCCTATGTGAAGGATACCAAGAAGGAGGCACCAAACCTACAGGAAATCCCTATCGTTAATGAGTTCGCGGATGTATTTCCGGACGATCTTCCCGGACTACCACCCGATAGGGACATCGAGTTTGCTATAGACTTAGTTCCGGGTACGGCACCAATTTCGAAAGCCCCGTATCGGCTAGCCCCAGTGGAAATGAAAGAATTGGCCACCCAGTTACAAGAGTTGTTGGATAAAGGCATGATAAGACCTAGTGTGTCACCGTGGGGAGCCCCGGTGTTATTCGTGAAGAAGAAGGACGGCAGCATGAGATTATGTATAGATTACCGGGGGAATTGAACAAAGTGACTATCAAGAATAAGTATCCCTTGCCCAGGATAGATGACATGTTTGACCAATTGAAAGATGCAGTTTATTTCTCTAAGATTGACTTGCGGACCGGGTACCACCAGTTAAGGATTAAACCAGAAGATATACCAAGGACGGCCTTTCGCACCCGGTATGGACATTATGAGTTCCTAGTGATGTCATTTGGGTTAACGAATGCCCCTGCAGCTTTCATGGACTTAATGAATCGAGTCTTCAAGAAATACTTGGACAAGTGTGTTATAGTCTTCATCGATGATATCTTGATTTATTCCAAGACGAGGGAAGAACATATAGAGCACTTAAGGATTGTATTGGGAGCATTGAGAGAAGAAAGGCTGTACGCTAAGTTCTCGAAGTGCGAATTTTGGTTGAAGGAAGTTCAGTTTTTAGGGCATGTGGTCGGTCAGCGAACAAGGTATTCTAGTGGACCCAGCCAAAATAGAGGCCGTATCAAATTGGGAGAGACCAACCACTCCGACAGAGGTGAGAAGTTTCATAGGACTGGCTGGCTACTATAGGAGATTTGTCCAAGACTTTGCAAAGATAGCAGCCCCTTTGACCCGACTAACTCGCAAGACCGAGAAGTTTGTGTGGACCGAAAAATGCGAAGAGAGCTTCCAAGAGTTGAAAAAGAGATTGGTGACAGCACCAGTACTAGCCCTACCTGATGATAAGGGAGATTTTGTGATTTATAGCGACGCATCCCATAAAGGTTTAGGGTGTGTGCTTATGCAGCACGGTAAGGTGATTGCGTATGCGTCCAGACAACTTAAGGAGTATGAGATAAGATACCCCACCCATGATTTAGAATTAGCAGCGATAGTTTTTGCTTTAAAGATCTGGAGACATTATCTGTACGGAGAAAAGTGTGAAATCTACACGGATCACAAGAGCTTAAAGTACATATTCACTCAGAAAGAGTTAAACATGAGGCAGAGGAGATGGCTAGAGCTAATTAAAGATTATGATTGTGAGATTCATTATCACCCCGGGAAGGCCAACGTGGTGGCCGATGCACTTAGCCGAAAGGAGAAGCTTAAGATGATAACGTCAGTGGACGAATTGATTAAGGACCTTGAGAAACTGGAGATTGAAGTGAGGCTACCAGGAATTGGACAAGAGAGTCTAATGGAAATAAAAGTCCAACCACCGCTATTGGAAAAGATTAAGTTGTGCCAGGAAAAGAAGATAGAAGAAGAAAAGAATTCGATGGAGAAAGTTTTGACTGGCGAGGAAATTAAGTGTGAGAAGGACGGGAATGGAATTATGAGGTACGCATCTAGGATATGGATTCCAAACGTTCAAGAGTTAAAAGATGAGATTTTGCAAGAGGCTCATAGTTCGAGGTACTCAATTCACCCTGGAGGCACTAAGATGTATAGGGATCTGAGAGAATACTATTGGTGGCCTAATATGAGAAAGGACGTGGCAGAGTGGGTAATTAAATGCTTGACATGTCAAAGAGTAAAGGCCGGACACCAGAGGCCCAGTGGATTGTTGCAACCCTTAGAGATACCCGAGTGGAAATGGGAGCAGATTGCGATGGACTTTGTGGTCGGATTACCAAGGACCAAGACGAATCATGATGCCATTTGGGTAATTATCGATAGGTTGACCAAGTCAGCACATTTTCTTCCAATCAACGAGAGATATACTGTCGACAAGCTGGCGGATATTTACCTAAAGGAGATTGTGATTAGACATGGGGTTCCTGTGAGCATTGTATCAGATAGAGACCCGAGATTTAACTCCAGGTTCTGGAGAAGTTTTCAGGATTGTGTGGGGACGAAGTTAAACATGAGTACTGCATACCATCCCCAAACAGACGGACAGAGTGAAAGGACCATCCAGACCATCGAGTACATGTTGAGGGTATGTGCCATTGATTTTAAGGGAAGTTGGGATGACCACTTGCCGTTGATCGAATTTTCCTACAACAACAGTTACCATGCGAGTATAGGCATGCCCCCATATGAAGCTTTATACGGACGAAGATGTCGGTCTCCCTTGTGTTGGGAGGAAGTAGGAGAGCGAAAGATTTTAGGGCCTGAACTGGTCCAACAGACAAGAGCAACTATCGAGCTCATAAGAGGACGGCTGGTAGCAGCCCAAGACAGACAGAAGAAGTATGCGGACCAGACCCGCAAGGACAAAGAATATGAAGTAGGAGAGTTTGTGATGTTGAAAGTATCACCGTGGAAAGGATTGATGAGATTTGGTAAGAAGGGAAAACTAAGCCCGAGATTTATTGGACCTTTTGAGATCTTGAAACGAGTTGGGAAGTTAGCCTATGAATTGGCTTTACCCCCGAGCTTACAGCAAGTGCATAACGTGTTCCACGTGTCCATGCTACGACCCTACCATACCGACTTCCGACATGTGATAGAACATGACCAAGTGGATTTGCAACCAGACTTGACATATGTAGAGCAACCCGTAGAGATCATGGATAGAAAAGAACAGGTGCTGAGGAACAAGGTTGTCAAACTAGTGAGAGTCTTGTGGAGAAATCAGAATGTCGAAGAATCAACATGGGAACTAGAGAGCGCAATGCGTGATAAGCACCCCCAACTGTTTTCAACCTGATTCCGGGACGGAATCCTTTTAAGGAGGGGAGGCTGTAAGAACCCTAATTTTTGGTAATATTTCCTTTTATTTAAATATCTCGTGACATTGTCGTTATGGAAACTTTCTAGTCATCCCTATTGATTTATAGAATTGATTGTCTGAGAAACTGCGTTGTTACATTTATGATGTAAGATATACAGAGAGAGATTACGAAGACAAGAGTCTTACGGTTAGTAATATTTATGAAAATTGGAATTTGAGAATGGTTAGAGTATCAAAGGATTTATTAAGAATTATGACGAGGTATTATGGACATTCGAGAAATTTACGTAATAAGTACTTAAGGAATTATAGGGGAAAATCTCTACGTAACAAAATATTACTACGAGAGAATAATTAAGTTACGATACGAAATAAGGATTAAATAACAAGTATCGGTGGGAGAATAATATTACAACGAAAGAAATTAAATGCAAATGACATGTAATTAGCTAGTTAGAAAAAGACAAGAACTAGCATGTTGGATGATGCACCTAGGGGGACACTAGGGCATGGATGCAACCTAGGCTATAGGCTTGGCACATGGGACTACTCCTTGTTAACAACAATACCTAGCATGCTTGCATTTCTTTTTATCATTTCAAACAAAGCAAAACACAAAAACACTCCCCCCCCTTGGAAAACCATTCAGCCGAACTGCTCTAGGGAGAGAGGGAGAGATTTTCTCTCCAAGTTTTCTTCATTTACATCCTTCCTAAGGCTTCCTTGGATCATATTAGAGGTATGGTAAAAATTTCAAAGCCTTCCATCCATTAGTTTTGGAGTTATGATTTGTTGAAAGTAAGAAAAATGTTAACATAAGTTTGTTTTCTTTTAGATCTTGCATTGTGAGTGTTGTAGGAGGCGATCTAAGGTGTTTTTAAGTTGTGTAAAGTTTATACCAGGTCTCTAGGAGCTCAAGAAGGTATGAAATCTCAAACCACCCTTGGATAAGTGTTGTTCATATATTATGGTAGTAGATCCATGTATTTTAGGGCTTATCTTGAATGTATATGTGATGGATAGTATGGATCTTGAGTTGTAGTTGAGATTGTGATTTTTATGATTATGGTTAAGATATATATCTCCATGAGTGTTATGAGTCATGACCTAAGTGTTTTAAGTGGTGTTTATGTTATGGAAGTATGAAAAATGGTTGATGTAAGTGATTTGAGCTTGCTGAATCTGTCCAGGAACTTTGACCTGTGTTGTAGCACGATTTTGAATACCCAAATGATGTCCCCTGATGTCCTACCTTATATTGTTGGAAAGATAATTGAATGTAGTTTCTGGAAAAGTAAGATTCATAGCTATGTGACGTGTGGATTTTTAGTTATGGCCGGAGGAGTGAATTTTGTTTCTGGACTATGGACTGCATTAAGTAACCCCCTTGTGAACCTTGTTTAAACACCTTAAAATATATTTGGGGTCGTGGAAAAATTTGAGAATGTAAGTAATGCAGTGGTGAAGACCACCCAAAAGGAATTGGATTAAAATATAAATTTTTGGATTTTATAAAAATGCTAGAGTAAAATTCGCGCAATGGAAAAATGTCGACTAGTGGAATATTATTCTAGGGTTAGTGGTTATGGTTCGAACGTGGTAACTAAATTAAGTCGAGTAAGTGACGAGCGTAAACGAGTGATGTCATGGACCTGTAGTGGCGCTAGGGAGTCATAAGACAAAGTCGTTAATTTAATTTCGTACCCCCTTAAAACCCCGTAATTAGAGAGAAATTGTTAAGGTACTAACGAACGATTATTGTTTATGTATAGATCGTTCGAATTCGCACGCTCGACCACCCCAACCAAACCAAGGCAAGTTTACTTTTCAAAACTTATCCATATACAAGGATTTTTACTGTTGTGTTTGTAGTTTTCAAATGATATCAAATGCCATGTTTATCGAAGTATCGATGCAATTGAGATTGAACAAGTATATGTATACTTTTACCCCTTGAACTTAGATTGAAATGTTTTCTTCGGACAACGACTCTAGCAATAGAGGTCGTAGCGGTCCGTATATACTATTGACCGGGGAGCGGTATATTATTATATCGTACCTATAGTGCGAAAACCCGAAGGGTCATTCGGGTGGTATCGTATATTCGAATAACTATCGTTATATCTTCGTAAATACTCGAAACCCTATCTTGGATTAAGAGTTTATTTTACCGAATAATTATTTTATTAATTATTAATATTAAATCTTAAAATATTATTTATTAATTACTGTTTATTATTTAAAGACAAAGTTAATCCAAGATACTTTTTAAATACTTCGAACTCGAACTCTTTCGAACTCAAAACATTTTCGAAAACCCCTAGTCAGATTCTGTTTCTTGTATGATTTCAAGAATCATCGGTCGACTGATGTCGGACCTCAATTACTCTGTTTTCAATCAAAATCAAGTTTTGAAAGAAAAGAAAAAGGGACTCTGGCGGTGTGGGAACCGTTGACGAGCGATTCCCGGGATGTGTAAGCGGCCGTGAGCCAGGCGGTCCATCACTTATTATTCCGGCCCAGGTGTTGCCGAAGGATGATTACGGATGTAGTT
Organism: Saposhnikovia divaricata; assembly: GCA_036435485.1. Classification (NCBI taxonomy): domain Eukaryota; kingdom Viridiplantae; phylum Streptophyta; class Magnoliopsida; order Apiales; family Apiaceae; genus Saposhnikovia; species Saposhnikovia divaricata. The sequence continues at coordinate 69,956,104 of CM071598.1, forward strand.
TTCATCGAGGGTGATTACGGATGTAGTTTTCACCCGAGGGATAGTTACGGATGTAGTTTCTATCCTTCTACCGGTAGAGAAGACCCGCGGATTATTGGACTTGGATGTGGCGACTGATCATCGTCAATCTTTGTCAGGTTTTTATGTTTTCTTTAAGTCCCATCCTCCATTTTGGAAAAATGCTTTGACACTGCTTCTTAGGCTTTTGTGCCAAGTTGCTGATAGTGTTCTATTTTGATGAGAAAGATGTTGATTCAATGTAGTATCTAGAACTGCAAGTTTATTTTGAGAACAAGGGCACATATTGTTGCACCTTCGAGATTTATCAACTATGACGAGTGATTTTATAACTGATTGATACAAACAAATATATCAATTGCCAATCATATGAGATGTATATTACTTATCTTACATATATATTTCTTGCTGAGTTATAGTTGCTCACTCTTGCTTGTTTTCAAACTTTACAAACACAACAGCTAAGCGATATGGCAAGACCCAGGCAGACTGCTCGAAAGCAGGTGACTAGGCCCGAGCCTCCACTTGAGATTCCACGGGTAGGCCCTATTAGCCGGATTGGTTGGCAGCTTTTGTTAGTACGTTTTATTTATCAGCATGACCTGTGCAAGGCAGTGTATCGTAACAAACTTTCAAGCCGCCAGCTTCGCTTCATATCGGAGTGTCGCTGGTAGCATAAATACTATTTAATTCGGTCTGTAATAACTCTGATAACTTTATTACTGTTTAATCAATGTGTGACGTTTCTGAGGCTCTAACCTGTGTGTGTGAGTGTGGTGTGAGTTTGTTGTGGGGTCGATGGCTGTGTTATTTATATATTGTGCGCAAGAACAGGTATGTTACTAATGGAAAATGGACCGTGAGCGCCTAGATCTCCGACCCCGGATCTGGGGGCGTCACATGCAGACTCTTCCAACCCAAAGGCCCCTTCAAAAACTTCTGTGCCTGACAACAAGCCTAAAGGGGAGAAGAGGAACTTGAAACCAAAGGGGGAGAAACCTAAAGAAAAAGGTATTGTTATATCTAAGGGTGGTCAACAAAGGCTTCATCTATAACTCCTCATGTTCAAGGCAAAGGCAAAGGCAAATCTACAGTCAATGAGACTCAAACCTCTAAATCTATCAAGCCTACCAAGCCCATAACCTTTGTACCATATCTTCCAGTTGTCACTCTACCAGAAGTGCACATCACTACCCCTAGTGGTCAGAAACAATCTATCATCTCTACAGTGGTTGCAAGAAGTATACCATCTGATCAACCTTAACCCTCCAAAATTGAAAGTGCCAAGCCTGTAGAAGTCAAGGTGGTTACTGAGGCCACGCTACAAGAAGTTGTAAATTCTAATGTCTATCATGATGATGCATTCTTGGAGCTTCTGAAAGTCTCAAGAGAACAGGCTGGTGATACACAACTATATCGAAGGAGTTTGAGTGATCAGATTGACTACCTCACTGTTGTGCCTAGGAAAGTTGATAAATTATGGCTAAATGAAATAATGATGTTGACCAAATCCAAGATATGGCATCTATCATACACCACTCTGAAGGCTCTCAAATTTACTGAGGTAGATGTACTGGTCAAGCTGATTGAGAAGACAAATGCAAATAACAAGAGCCTGTATGATGACTTAAGAAATGATCAACCATCCAGACTGTTTGAAGTGCTTACAAATCCAAGAACCATCATCGATCAATCTGGAACAAGAATTGTGACATCAAATAGTTAGTCATTCCTAAGCAACTTATCCCTCAGAATAGAAATCTCATTATTGTTATCACTAAGATGTTGTACAAAAAGAAAGGTCTAAGAACTGCAGAGGAACTGGAAGCTTTTTCATATCTCAGAACATACATTGCAACTAGAATTATATCTGTAAGAACCTCGATTTTTAGTAGGAATTAAAACTTTTATTATTGGAATGGATATGGATTCAAATACTTATATGTCACGAAGAATGCTATTGGTTGACAATCTAGATAAGAATTATCTATCTCCTAGGAAATTAAGATTTGATAATTCCAAGGGGGAAGGTTATTCTTATGTCATCCAAATCGATATATGTTATCAGTCCAGTGGTTCCGTAAAAGGGTTAAGGAACGATCGAAAGAGAACCGGGACATTTATATAACCTTAAAAGAATAAGTAAAGAATAAGTGGTGAATAGGGATTTTGGTGGAATTAGGAATATTATTAGACGACGCTATATAAAAGTACCCGGAACGCAATTCTGAGTTTGTATTAGTGATCCAGGGGAAAAAAGAGTGTATGTAAAAGCTGTCGGATTCTGAAAAATGGCACTTTTATTTTCTTCGAGATTACCCTGGACGCTGAAGGACCTAAGAGATTACTAAAAGGATTTAAGGAATATGGATCCGAGAATTATTAAGAATGATGGAGTATGGTATTATAAATATTTAGAAGGTTTCCGGTAAAACCCTAACTAGAAATTCTTGAGATATTCTTTCGAACGATCAATCGAATTGAGCAATAACCGGACAAAAGAGCAAGCAGAGATCAAGATGCATGCATGTTCAAATAAGAAATATCTAGTAACTAGGAAGTTACATAAGTAACTAGCAAGATTAGAAAGCTAACTAGTACTTAGCCTTACTTTATCACCTTAACCACCAAAGATCAACACTTGTCAACTTGATTAACATCATCCATTGCATCACCAATTTATTAAAGCCACTTTATGGCCTTGATATTATTTGACATAGCAATAATACAACATTGGATGAGATAATATCAAGAGAAAAGCAAGCAAAACCACCATTCTCTCTCTTTTTCTCATATTCGGCTATTCAAGGAATTCAAGAATCAAAATCCACCATCCACTCCTTGTTTGATCTTGTAATTTTTAAGATGAGTTCTATATTTCAAGAAACTAATCTCCTAGAAATTTCAAGTCCAAACTCCTTTGTTTCCATTTTCAAAAAAATAAAGAAAGAGGAGGGTGAATAGTGTTCTTCAAGAACTAATCTTGTTTTCTTTGATTCTGATGGTTGATTTAGCTAGCTTAAGGCCACTCAAGGATCATACAAAGCTTAGTGAGGCTAGAACATACTCCAAGGAAGGTAGACCTCTTGAAACCCTAGCATTTGATTTGAGATTTATTTATGTTTTTGATGGGTTTAGTTTTGTATGATTATAGTGGTGATTATAAGCATGATTATGTAGTTAGTTATGTGATTTAAGAAGCATGATGATTTTGAGGTTAAGATCAGTGGTTCTAGGGATTTTTGAGATGAGAATCATGTTTATAAATTGTATTGATGTCCGATGTGGCTTGGTTTGATGATTATGATATTTGGAACGTCCGATTTATAGCCGTCGTAATGCCGAATTTTTGTTAACACTTAGAAACCGAGCATGGCAGTTAATATAATTCCTGACCTTGGTAATGTTATGACTTGTCCTTGTAGATCTCGAGCCATAGATCGTTTTGGCGTGAGAATCGAAACATTCTGACTTACGGTTTAGGAGTTATGGTCAAATTACTAAAATTGGTTCGAAACCGTAAGTAAAAGTTCGTAACTTCAATTGAACCCTCGTAAAGCATGTTACTCAGTGGAAAATCTTGGTAAATAAATACTATAGGTCATAAGGAAGCTAAGAGAGAAAACCACATGTCAAACAGATCGTTTTCCGATTTTATAAAAATGTTTGAATCAAAGTTAAACGCGAACGAACCCCTAAAAACCTGTTTGGTTATAACTATGGTAAAACACTTAGAAAACGGACGATAAGACTCGAGGTATAATCTTGATCCGTAAACAACCTACTTTAGCACTTGCATGGCTTAAGTAAATACCAAGTGTAAGTTTGATGACATGTCTTAATAACGAACAAATGTCGGACCATATCGGTGACAGAAAGAGTTACACAAAAGGGTGCATAACGAGATAACTTGAAGACGTGTTTCGACTTAAGTGAAGTTTATACTTAGACTTTTAAAAGGTGTTAAGTGGTTAATCTCGAATGTTCTGATTGTTTATAGATCATCGAGCAAACCCAGGACACGCTATCTCTACCCACACCCGATTACCAGGCAAGTTTCAAATACCTTGGAACTGTTGTTGTGATAATATGTATATCTGTTGTTTCTGATACATATGCCATAGCATGCATGCCTATTGTCAAATTATATTATGATACTTGTTCCCTGAATTGACATTGGCTTATAGACTTGACACGAATTATCAGTTATAAGCCGGATTGTTTTGGTAAGACCCTTAGGGAAGGGCATATGATACTCATTCTTAAATATAGACCGGGAGTCATATAGATAGTCGCAGAAACCCGGAGGGATTCCAACGGCGGATTATTATTTATTTTGAAAAATGATATTATTAAACCTTATTTATATTTCCATAAAGTATCAATTACTTGGAAATCTTTCGAAGAATGTTATTTGAGTGTTATCTCAGTCGAGAAATATTATGTGAATATTATTTTTGAATATTCAATTACAGTTTTTTTTTCCGCTAAGTTCACTTAGAGTTTGATTATTTAATGAATAATTACTTTAATATTCATTGGAATTTTATTTATTAAAAGAATATTACTTTCGAAAATTCATTTAAGGTTTTATGTACTTGATGAATATTATTTTAAAATATTCATTGGAAGTTCTATTTACTTAAGAAATATTATTTCAAATATTCCTTTAAAGTTTTGATTACTAAATGAATATTATTTGGATATTCATTTACAAGATTATTTACTAAATGAATATTATTTTCAAATATTCATTTAAGGTTTGACTTATTTATTGAATAGTATTTTAAATATTTAGTGGAGTTTAATTATTTAATGAATATTATTTTGAATATTCATTTAAGGAGGGATTTATTTAGAAAATAATTCTATATATTCATTCGAGGAATACTTACGAGCAATATTATTATTTAATAATATTCTGTAATTATTATTGATTTAATAAATATTCTTGGAATATCTATTTAATTCTTTTAAATTCTTTTTAAAATGATTTATAATATTCGAAGTTTATCATTCACCTTTAGATATTATGTAAAATATTTCGAAGTCTTTTTACGAATATTTTATCAAGGAAAGGTTCCCAACTCTTTATTTTTCATTTAAATCTATCTTAAAAGGATTTAAATTCTCGCTCAAACTTCCATATTATAGGGGAACCTTACTTGAGAAATGTTATTTATCTTGTTGACTTCCCGGTCAAAAATCTTTTAAAACTATTCTTTTCACTCGCAACTTGGTTGCTGTTCATCAATTGAATCTTTGAGTAACCTTCTCATCATTCAAGGGGTAAGATTATTGGAACAAGATGATATCCTCTAACAAGCAGCAACTTGAGAGATATGATGTTGAATTTTCCTTTCCAACTAGATACGACTACTTTGTGGAGTCTTATCAACAAGTATTATACTTGGGGAAAGGGGGACAAACTTTACATTCAGAGTCATGAACTTCTTTTCAAACTTGGAGTCGTGTAAGAGGCCGAGTAGCGCCGGTCCATCCCATTGGCCCAACCGCTGGCCGGGGAGATCTAATAGGGCGGTAGACAAGTAAATCTGCCAGCTCTTCCTTCTACTGGTAGTAAATCTAAATTGAGCTGTACAATCTGCGACTGATCATCGTAAGGATTGGAACAGCGGGCGCGGTGAATACTCCAGCATTAGTTCATCGTTCAATTTCGTTTATTTTTCGCCACATTATCATTGTTGGCAGTATTGGAAAAGTATTCATAATTGGAATTGTAATATTTTTCCTCCAAGTTCCTCTTTTATGATAAATGATAATATCTTTCTTATCTTTGACATAGCAGATATTTCCACCTATATATACATTTTGAGTTACCTTGTAACTTCATCGTTTATGTTATACTGGCATCATTTCCGTAAATACATGGCATATGGTTTGAAAGATACTTTTGAATTGTTATATATTATCGTTCAGTTATACATTATTGTTGGTGGGCTATTGCTCACCCTTGCTTTATTATTATATCACAACAACAGCTAGACCAGATGACTCGCACAAGGCGTACTCGATGCTGACGAGGACGCTGAGACTACCAGAGCTGAAGAGGAAGCTATTGGTTGGATAGATTCATTCTTTCAGTACCAAGTATATGGGCTAGTATGACTTATATAAATGGATGGTAAACAATATGTGTCTATATTATAATTCTTTTGGGTCATAAGAGCTCAAAATGTGATTAATAAAATTTGATTGTTACTCTGATTTCATCTCTGGGACTATAACGGGTGTGTTTTATATTGTTGTGTTGGGTCATAAAGATGTAATTTATTTTATGTTGAAGTAAGTTCAAGTATTGTGGACAGAAGTGGAGACCGTAACGACCGGATCCCGGACCCCGGATCTGGGAGTGTTACAGAAATGGTATCAGAGCGTGCGTTATAAACCCCAGAGATGAGGCAACGTTAAAATAATAAATTCACTAAGATAATAGGAACTCTTGCCAAGTTCATAATTGGACTACATAATGTTGTGCTGACATATAAAACCCTTATGGGAACTCTTAAGTATCATGATAGTAACTTAGCTCGATATCGTATCGACGAGTAAGGTGACAGACCTTGAGGCATACGAGCAGCAGCGCGATAATGCTTTATATGCTGAAGATCAGTGGGTAAATTCGATAGAGTACCCTACTGGAGACCCGGAAGAGGTTCTAGCAGATAAAGAAAATCCTGTTAGGATAAGGAGCTTACCCTTGAGGAATGAGGGCTGCAACCAGAAAGACTGTGATGATTAAGGTATAGTGCTCAGAAAAGTGGGCATAAAGAACTGAGCTATTAGCAAGAGAACTGAAGATTCATGTTGGATTTGTAGCCGGACTACTGGATGTAGTACCAACAAGTAAGACGGATTGGAAAAATTACTTGAGATCTTATACGGGAATAGATGAGAATCCTTATAGACTTTCATATTAACGAAGAGAGAGCTAGAGGGATGTATGATTATCAAAGACATCGATACAGGATGATGAGCAGAGTCCCTAGGAATAGTTGAGAAAGAGGGAGTAAGTGTCATATCATTTGATAAATCAATTAGTATGAATATTGTCAGTAATAATTCGCCATGAGAAGGCAGATGTCATAGGTTATAATTTTTGGAACCAAATTGAGGTTAATGAGGTGGTTTTATTCAGGGAAATGTTCATTTTATGAATGAATCAGTTAGAAAGTAAAGACATTGGGAAGTGATAGCATGATTGGATAAAGTTATATAAGGAAGTAGTAAGCAAGACAATGATCTCAGAACCTACCGGAAGATAAGACCAGTGAGTCAAGATGAACTCGTAATGAGACTACTGTTAGAGATTGGGTAAAGGGTTATTTCAACACAGTCAAATGATGAACCAGAAACGTTAGATGCATGTGATTCAGAGGAATATTAAATTCCTTCTTTTCTTTGAATGGATTATAGTAGTTACCTTAAGTTTACTCCGACGTGGAATTATACTGGATCAAGTAATACGATCAGCAGTTAAAGAGAAAAATGTGAGAAAATCTTCCTGGAGCTAAAAGATGAAATTGGTAATGACCAAGAGTTGGCATTGCTTAATGGAAAAAGGAGACTTTGTCCTTCCAACGATGCTTCGCATAAAGGATTAGGATGTGTGCTTGCGCAGCACGACAAAGTACTTACGGATGCATTCGGACAGCACGGTTCACCAGGTTCGGATGGCCTTATTAGTGCCAATTTTGTGGAACAACCAACTCCGACGGTAATGTTCCTTCTGAGACTAGTGGTTAGGTAGACTGACATTTGGTAATATTGAATATCAGGACGTATAGGTATCAGGACGTTGTGACAGGTTTCAGTTTGAAACTATTGATTTCCTTCTAAGGGATGTATATAATTGGTTCCTCTCCAGTGGTTAAACTTCCAATCTGATGACGATTATTTCGTTAACTATGACTGCTTATGGTTCTACCTGCTTGGAGGTTCATAGAATTATTCTTCAGGTTTCAAAACTGGTTTCCTTAATGTTACCAATAGGTGGATATATTGACCAAAATTTCCCTGATTCTGGAAAGGAATTCGGCGAATTTTGGCAAACCTTGTCTTTCTGATTATCAGAGAACATCATTGAAGAGAATGGAAACTGGAGCGAACCCTGTGGATTAGGTAAGGTTGCCGTCATATGGGTTAGTAGACGGACCCTGAGTATTACAATCGATGGTAGAGATAAAATGATGAAGTGAGATTGGACGGAAACAGGAAATGTAAGTAAGAAACCAGCCGGACAAAGAAATTCCTGGATTGACTTAAATGAAAAGGTTGTTATGCCAGGAATGGTAAGCTTGTGTGGCACGTGGGATTGATAAGAATAGTTGAAAAGATAAAAGTAGAGGAAAGGTGACCGGAGACGGTGCCAAGTAGTCGATTAAGACTTATATGGAGTAAAGTTTTGGAAAGGTAGAAAGGTATCAAAGAAGAAGGTACTACGTCGGCAATTTCTGGAAAAGTAATGCTATTAGCCAACCCCTAAAATCATATATTTTTATTTTAGTGTGGCCAGTTGAGGCCAAGTCACAAAGGATTATCAAGTGACTAGACCAGCAATGAAAGGACAAAGCAGGGTTGCTTCTAAGTAAGCACCGACTGCAAGGGCTTCTGATATAAAGGAAACATTAATCAGATCATAGGAATCTTCTACTAAACCCTTTGCAACCCATGTTTTGATTGGGAATTTACTAGACCTTTTTTGGAATGGGGTCACCCGTACTAAAGTGATTCATGTGTATATGATTGTCCAAGATTACGAGTGACTTGAGATGTATGATGTTAGGGTATTATAAATACCATGAATATATTATGACTAAGGAAAGTAAACAATGAAGGTTTATGAAGAGAGTATAGAAATGGTCAGAGATTGATCAGTATGCTGTAGAAATTTTGTCTGAGACAAGTACCTTTGCGAAGAATGATAAGTACTAAGAGATTCACGTTGAACTCGAACAATATCTTCTAGAACATCCTTGCTACCATTACCAAGTTCTGTAAGAGAGCAGATAGACTTACGTTGTCTTTTGGAAGGTCAAATAGGCTGATAACTATCTGAAAGAAGAGGTTAACATTAAGCTACCGATCGATTATCAAATGAGAATGATTGAAAAGAGACCCTTATTAAGGATACATGATTTGATTTCCAATTATAGGATGCAAGAATTCCTTGGCAGTTGAATTAAGGATAGGATATCCATAAATTAAGACAAACCCTGGGGAATGCACAAGGGATGTCATTAACCCTAATAAAGACATTATGAATTCAGATGATATGAGTTGGATTTGCTAAGGCAACAATGACTTGTAAGGATTATTAAAAAGAGTTCTGGAAAGAACATAGATAGAATTATTAGAGTATTGATCAATGACGTTTTGATATACCCTGTACCTAGAAAATACAGGAGGAATGATGAGGATGACCTAAGAAACCTTACAAGGAAAAAGTTAATATTCTGAGTTTCAAAATAGAAGTTTTGTAGAGAATGTAAGACACAATAACAATAATGCCAGATGAGGCATGTATGAAACTATGATGAGGTATGGATGGAACCAAAGAAGGTTGAGATTATCCTAGAACAAGAAAGAGCTAAGAGAATAAATATCCTAGGTATGATTGAGAGTAACTTTGATAACGTTCCGACGGAAAGGTAGAAGCAATGACTTATAGAGAAAGGCTAATAAATATTTTCCTCCTTCAGCAGAGCTTAAGGGAGAATGCTTTCACCCAATAGTGATGGGAATGAGGTAGAAAAATTTGAGTTGGAATAGATCGAGAGAACATTGATTACAAGAAATTATTATTATCAGGAAAGGCCAATGAGGTGGCTGACACTCAAAGTATAGAGGAATAATTACAAATGTGCATACCGAGGGAACAGAATGATATTTTGAAGGACCTTGAAGGTCATACTGGATTGGAGGAATTTACATTCCTTCTGATGATTGTGCAAGAATCTACGGTAATAATAGTTTAAGTAAAGGTTCGGTTCCTGATGGTGTCTTAAGCATATTACATACCTTAGAAGGTCCCGTTTTGAGGCAAACCAGGACCATGATACAAAATTGACGAAGTAAACCGTTAAGTTTCCAGTCTTTTATGGAAGATGCATGAGTGATAGTTTCATCAACCTGACATAGCTGCGATGCTTGAAACTCTTCTGCAATTTTATCTACTTCATGTAATATCTACATCAAGTTCAGGAAGTGTTCCTTATGGATAAGGAATAGTGATTACTTTGTCTCCCTAGAGGATTTGAAACCCGTATGGTAAGCTATTAACGCACTACGTAAACAGCAAATGTGGGTGATTCAACTAAGGGCTACATTAATGTGCTGGCGATTCTTCTAAGAAATTAGATGACAATGCATAGATAAAAGATAGTGCTGCTATTGATAAGCTAAATGGCCTGTTGATGAATGACAAGCAAGTTTATGTTAGTGTGTTTCTGCGCAAACAAGACAATGAATATGAGGTTGGAGATTCATGATGCTAAATGTATTCCCGTAGAAAGAATTAATGAGACTTGGAGAGAAGGGCAGTTGAGCCCGAGATTTATTGGGCAACCTGAGAGTTTAGAAGTGTTCGGAAGGTGGCATTCGAGCCAGTTTTACCCCCCAAAGCTTATAGCATGGTCGTAACGTGTTTCATGTGGCAAAGCTACACCAGTAAAACGTAAATGCTCAACAGATGATAAGAGTAGGAGCAGGTAGATATACGACCTGGTCTGACTTACGAAAGACAACCTGTGGAAAATCACGGGTAGAAAAGAACAAGTGATGAGAAACAAGTTTGGCAGAAGAAGATTATATTGGATCTAAGTTAAAGAAATCGGCCAGATTCATTTCGGAGGGTTTAAATTAGAATAATGTGATGATTATAGAGTAAATGTGACGGGATACCAATAAGGAGGTGCCAAGTGCAAAAGATGCCTCAATAAAGAGATGACGGTGGAGGTAAATAATAGAAGTGAATAAGAATCAGATAATAAGAAGGATGTGATTGATAAAGAAAAGACTGGGAAAGCAACTATGGAATGAGAAGCAAGGAATATTATGAATTGATTAATGAATGGGTTTTCTAATGAATTCTCGGGATGACAATCTGACAGTGTTAGTATTGTGAATATGATAGAGTTACTAGCGTGGCATGGGATGTCAGTAACAATGATGTCAAGCGAGAAACCTAAGATTTAACCTAAAAGGTTGAAGGAATTTTCTTAAGTGAGCGTTGCTAAGATTAAACAAGAGTATAGGTCCATAGAATAATGGACAAAGCAGCAAGATATGTTGACACGTGAGATTGCGATCAAATAGTATTGGATATAATTATGTTTATTTTGTTCTTTGATGAACCTCTATAGTTCAGAGGTAAATTTTGAGTATGATATTTTACAATCGTTAAAACTTTCTATAATCCTTTAGAATTCTTTTCTTTTCTTTTCTTTTATTCATCTTCTTTATGAATTAAGAAGAACAACCCTTTAAGGAGGGGAGGTACTGCTACGTGACTATCTGTCTGTGTGATAGAAGTCTAAGTGGAATACCGTAACTTGTATAATTGCTTGTCAAGTACTAAAGGCTGGCCCCCTTCTGTACTAACTATGCAATATAACAAATATTAATTGATCATAGTGATCTCTCAATAAATCTTTCCACTTCTCTATATTGATCGAGATTACGAAGATTAAGGCGATCAGGAAATGCATAGTGCGAGTGAGGTTATCTCAGAATTCACAGCACGATAGTGATACCAAAGCCACTGCGAATATCAATAAGGATAATAGGATAAGACTGAGTAAGAGCATAACCCGGATAACGTGTTGTACGAAAAGTACCAAAGTTGATGGAAAAAGGATAAAGTACATATTGTAGTACCAGTAGATGTGCTGAGAAAGGGTAGAATGACTAAGAATCGACCGGGAAGCTGAAAGGTGAAATGACAGACAAACGACTCTTGTTTCCTACCTGATTCCGGGACGGAATCTTTTTATGGAGGGGAGACTGTAAGAACCCCGATTTTTGGTAGGAATTAAAACTTTTATTATGAAATGGATATGGATTCAAATACTTATATGTCATGAAGAATGCTATTGGTTGACAATCTAGATAAGAATTATCTATCTCCTAGGAAATTAAGATTTGATAATACCAAGGGGGAAGGTTATTCTTATGTCATCCAAATCGATATCTGTTATCAGTCCACTGGTTCCGTAAAAGGGTTAAGGAACGATCGAAAGAGAACCGGGACATCTATATAACCTTAAAAGAATAAGTAAAGAATAAGTGGTGAATAGTGATTTTGGTGGAATTAGGAATATTATTAGACGACGCTATATAAAAGTACCCGGAACGGAATTCTGAGTTCGTATTAGTGATCCAGGGGGAAAAAGAATGTATGTAAAAGCTGTCGGATTCTGAAAAATGGCACTTTTATTTTCTCCGAGATTACCCTGGACGCTGAAGGACCTAATAGATTATTAAAAGGATTTAAGGAATATGGATCCGAGAATTATTAAGAATGATGGAGTATAGTATTATAAATATTTAGAAGGTTTCCGGTAAAACCCTAACTAGAAATTCTTGAGATATTCTTTCGAACGATCAATCGAATTGAGCAATAACCGGAAAAAAGAGCAAGCAGACATCAAGATGCATGCATGTGGAAATAAGAAATATCTAGTAACTAGGAAGTTACATAAGTAACTAGCAAGATTAGGAAGCTAACGAGTACTTAGCCTTACTTTATCACCTTAACCACCAAATATCAACACTTGTCCACTTGATTAACATCACCCATTGCATCACCACTTTATTAAAGCCACTTTATGGCCTTGATATTATTTGACATAGCAATAATACAACATTGGATGAGATAATATCAAGAGAAAAGCAAGCAAAAACACCATTCTCTCTCTTTTTCTCATATTCGGCTATTCAAGGAATTCAAGAATCAAAATCCACCTTACACTACTTGTTTGGTCTTGTAACTTTTAAGATGTGTTCTATATTTCAAGAAACTAATCTCCTAGAAATTTCAAGTCCAAACTCCTTTGTTTCCATTTTCAAAAAAATCAAGAAAGAGGAGGGTGAATAGTGTTCTTCAAGAACTAATCTTGTTTTCTTTGATTCTTAAGGCCACTCAAGGATCATACAAAGCTTAGTGAGGCTAGAACATAATCCAAGGAAGGTAGACCTCTTGAAACCCTAGCATTTGATTTGAGATTTGTATATGTTTTTGATGGGTTTAGCTTTGTATGATTATAGTGGTGATTATAAGCATGATTATGTAGTTAGTTATGTGATTTAAGAAGCATGATGATTTTGAGGTTAAGATTAGTGGAATAGGGCTTGTTGAGATGAGAATCATGTTTATAAATTGTATTCATGCCCAGTGTGGCTTGGTTTGATGATTATGATTTTTGGAACGTCCGATTTATAGTCGTCATAATGTCGAATTTTGGTTAACACTTAGAAACCGAGCATGGCAGTTAATATACTTTCCTGACCTTGATAATATTATGACTTGTCCTTGTAGATCTCGAGCCATATATCGTTTTGGTGTGAGAATCGAAACATTCCGACTTACGGTTTAGGAGTTATGGTCAAATTACTAAAATTGGTTCGAAACCGTAAGTAAAAGTTCGTAACTTCAATTGAACCCTCGTAAAGCATGTCACTCAGTGGAGAATCTCAGTAAATAAATACTAGATGTCATAAGGAAGGTATGAGAGAAAACCACATGTCAAACGGATCGTTTTTCGATTTTATAAATTTTTTTGAATCAAAGTTATACCCGAATGAACCCCTAAAAACTCGTTTGGTTATAACATTGGTAAAACACTTAGAAAACGGACGATAAGACTCGAGGTATAATCTTGATCCGTAAACAACCTACTTTAGCACTTACATGGCTTAAGTAAATACCAAGTGTAAGTTTGATGACATGTCTTAATAACGAACAAATGTCGGACCATATCGGTGACAAAAAGAGTTACACAAAAGGGTGCATAACGAGATAACTTGAAGACGTGTTTCGACTTAAGTGAAGTTTATACTTATACTTTTAAAAGGTGTTAAGTGGTTAATCTCGAATGTTCTGATTGTTTATAGATCATCGAGCAGACCCAGGACACGCTATCTCTACCCACACCTGATTACCAGGCAAGTTTCCAATACCTTGGAACTGTTGTTGTGATAATATGTATATCTGTTGTTTCTGATACATATGCCATAGCATGCATGCCTATTGTCAAATTATATTATGATACTTGTTCCCTGAATTGACATTGGCTTATAGACTAGATACGAATTATCAGTTATAAGCCGGATTGTTTTGGTAAGACCCTTAGCGAAGGGCATATGATACTCATTCTTAAATATAGACCGGGAGTCGGTATTTTGAGATATATAGATAGTCGCGGAAACCCGGAGGGATTCCAACGGTAGATAATTATTTATTTTGAGGAATGTTATTATTAATCCTTATTTATATTTCCATAAAGTATCAATTACTTGGAAATCTTTCGAAAAATGTTATTTGAGTATTATCTCAGTCGAGAAATATTAGGTGGATATGATTTTTGAATATTCACTTAGAGTTTGATTATTTAATGAATAATTACTTTGATATTCATTGAATTTTATTTATTAAATGAATATTACTTTCGAATATTCATTTAAGGTTTTATGTACTTGATGAATATTATTTTAAAATATTCATTGGAAGTTCTATTTACTTAAGGAATATTATTTCGAATATTCCTTTAAAGTTTTGATTACTAAATGAATATTATTTGGATATTCATTTAGAAGATTATTTACTAAATGAATATTATTTTCAAATATTCATTTAAGGTTTGACTTATTTATTGAATATTATTTTAAATATTTATTGGAGTTTAATTATTTAATGAATATTATTTTGAATATTCATTTAAGGAGGGATTTATTTAGTAAATAATTCTATATATTCATTCGAAGATTACTTACGAGCAATATTATGATTTAATAATATTCCGTAATTATTATTGATTTATTAAATATTCTTGGAATATTTATTTAATTCTTTTAAATTCTTTTTAAAATGATTTATATTATGCGAAGATTATCTTTCACCTTTAGAAATTATGTAAAATATTTCGGAGTCTTTTTACGACTATTTTATCAAGGAAAGGTTCCCAACTCTTTATTTTTCATTTAAATCTATCTTAAAAGGATTTAAATTCTCGCTCAAACTTCCATATTATAGGGAAACCTTACTTGAGAAATGTTATTTATCTTGTTGACTTCCCGGTCATAAATCTTTCAAAACTATTCTTTTCATTCGTAACTTGGTTGCTGTTCATCAATTGAATCTTTGAGTAACCTTCTCATCATTCGAGGGGTAAGATTATTGGAACAAGATGATATCCTCTAAGAAGCAGCATCTTGGGAGATATGATGTTGAATTTTCCTTTCGAACTAGATACGACTACTTTGTGGAGTCTTATCAACAAATATTATACTTGGGGAAAGGGGGACGAACTTTACGTTCAGAGTCATGAACTTCTTTTCGAACTTGGAGTCGTGTAAGAGGCCGAGTAGCGCCGGTCCATCCCATTGGCCCAGCCGTTGGTCGGGGAGATCTAACAGGGCGGTAGACAAGTAAATCCGTAAGCTCTTCCTTCTACCGGTAGTAAATCCAAATTGAGCTGTACAATCTGAGACTGATCATCGTAAGGATTGGAACAGCGGGCGCGGTGAATACTCCAGCATTAGTTCATCATTCAATTTCGTTTATTTTCCGCAACATTATCATTGTTGGCAGTATTGGAAAAGTATTCATAATTGGAATTGTAATATTTTTCCTGCAAGTTCCTCTTTCATGATAAATGATAATATCTTGCTTATCTTTGACATAGCAGATATTTCCACCTATATATACATTTTGAGTTACCTTGTAACTTCATCGTTTATGTTATACTGGCATCATTTTCGTAAATGCATGGCATATGGTTTGAAAGATATTTTTGAACTATTATATATTATCGTTCAGTTATACATTATTGTTGGTGGGCTATTGCTCACCCGTGCTTTATTATTATATCACAACAATAGCTAGACAAGATGACTCGCACAAGGCGTACTCGACGCTGAGACTACCAGAGCTGAAGAGGAAGCTATTGGTAGGATAGATTCATTCTTTCAGTACCAAGTATATGGGCTAGTATGACTTATGTAAATGGATGGTAAAAAGTATGTGTCTATATTGTAATTCTTTTAGGTCGTAAGAACTCAAAATGTGATTAATAAAATTTGATTGTTACTCTGATTTCATCTCTGGGACTATAACGGGTGTGTTTTATATTGTTGTGTTGGGTCATAAAGATGTAATTTATTTTATGTTGAAGTAAGTTCAAGTATTGTGGACAGAAGTGGAGACCGTAACGACCGGATCCCGGACCCCGAATCTGGGGGTGTTACAATATCAGAAACTGCTAAGTTCAAACAGAGCAATGATGGTGATAAAGAAAAGGATGATGATAAAAGTGATGGAAGGAGAAAACATCACACGAGCAATAAGGCAGATGAAATTAGTCAAAGTAGTACCTCACGAGTTGACTTTCCTGAAGATTACTATTCCTCGACTCGCACTCCAACACTTTTAATAAATCACTGGAAACGTATTTAAATACAAAACCACTTCTAAAATCATCTTTGGTATTTGTAATATTTATCATAAAAATCTTGGTTCGAAAACACGGGTCGAGATAGGTGGAATATATTTTCGAAGTTGGGTCGACTACGGAATTTTACTATTTGCACCACTTTTACTAAAACTTCATAACTCGATAACCGTTAACTAAAATGACGCACCATTTTTGCGTACACGATCTAGGGAATGTCTAGAAGATAACAAACTCAAGATTTGGCTCTAGTCAAAGGACCCATTTTTTGGAATTTACCAAAACAGGGCAGGGGTTTTTCAATGAATAGTATCATCCCCTAAAAGGCTTTTTCACTTGCGCAATCTCGACTGACGCATTTTTATAAAATTGGAAAATAATGTTTTTGACTCAAAACCTCCGCACATACTTAACTAACTGTCCTTAATATTTATCCTCAAAATTTCATATTATAAATCGACTTTTAAGGGTCTCAATCATAGCCTCAAAGTAGGTACATTTCTGTAGTTCCATCCCTCAAACAACTTCCACTAAACCTAGCATAACTCTTAAACCGTAAACTCTTTTAACTCGATTCTTTTGGAAAAATAAACTAGCCAACCATATCTTTGCAACCATAGGCAGTGGTGAGTCAAAAAATGGGTTTATAGTCTCGGGCCTTAACTATTTTCAAGGGTTAACGAAATTTCAACATTACGACGGCTATAACTCGGACATTTCCATTTTTTCACAACATAACCAAGCCATACCAGGCATACCATACATCTATAACCTTAAAAAACAACCTTCATACTCCTCTAAAGTCAGTGGTGTGGCTACAATCCAACACCCACCATTTTACATATTTTACAAAGTCAAATAATCACTAAAACACTTAAACATTATCTCTTATCCATAAAACGTCAAAACAATCATCAGAACTCAAATAAACTCAAAGGGTGGGTTAGAGTTTTACCTTCTTGGAAGCTCTAGCAACACTAAAAAGTGTTTACAATCACCTAACAAGCTTTAACTAGTCTTTATAATGCTTAAACCTTAAGAACAAAACAAGAAAACCATGTAAGTTACTATTTATCACTATTCATGCTCATCTTTGACATAGCTAGGAAACAAGTTTGGAGCTCAAACTTTAACCGTACCTTAGTCTCTTTATTAGATTTCATTTAAGCCATAGATCACAATTTTTGAAGCTTGGAAGCTAGGGTTTTGAAAATCAATTTAGGGGAGGGGCCGAATGGTTTATGGTGGGAGGTGGGGATGTGGTGATGTTTTTGTTTCTTTTTCTCGCTTGCTCTTGCCTTGACTAGTTGGCGGATGATTATGTGATATTTTGTGATGTAACCAACTACAAATACTCCTCTTAAAACACTTGTAATTGAAAGGCAGAGTGTGTAAACTTGTAACACTATAACTAATGTAACTCAACTAAAGGAAAAGATACTTAACCAGAAGACAATCAAGAACAAGAAGCCACAAAGAAATCAACACTAAAAGAAGACAAGGTAATTGATACAATTCAACATGTTAACTATGATCAAGCCAAGAAGAAATCATTGAGAGAAGTTCAAGTCAAAGTTGTTCATGCCTCAGTGATTTGAAAAGCCAAGAATCAAGATCATAACTATCAGTATCAATAAGACAAATTGATTTCAAGTGAACAAGAAGGAAAGCTAACATTGGAAAGCCTCATTACTAATTGAATATGGTAATTTATTCAAGAAGAAAAACACTATCAAGACTAGTCACTTATGAACCAGACCAGTGCATCAAGTGTCAGGACATTGATAGCAAGTTTATGTCAGTAATAAAGATCCATGTTCAAGAGCTTGGTGAAGAATAAAGAAGACATGAAGATATCACAAGTTCAAGATGTGCATTGAAGTTTCAAGTTGAAAACCAGAATATTTTCTAAGTAGTAAACATTCTAGATGACCAAGTAGAATATTTCTAAGTAGAAGTTCTACTTAGAAATTCGAGATGGCTAAGTAGAAATTCTCAAGTAGAAGTTCTACTTAGAGTGCAGTTTCAACATGACACATGGCATCTTCTGATTGGCAGATTTCCAAGCTTTCAAGATAAGGCAAGATTTATGTGGACATCATTGGGCCACGTATATCTTAGTCTTTGAAGACTACAGGACATAGATTACATGTAGTATAAATAGAAGTACTTGTGTAATGTTTTTGTGTGAGAGCAATTCTTGAGAGAAACACATGTAAAAGAGAGAGAGTGTATTCACAGAGCTTAGTATCATTCACTACTCTCAGAACTTCTGTTATACTTTGTAATGAATGTTGTAGCAACCACTTCAAGTTATATATAAGACATATATTCCTTGAATCTGTGTGTTCATTTATTGCATCGTATTTATTGCTTATCAAATTCGAAAAGTTGTATTCACCCCCCCTCTACAACACATTTGGACCTAACAATTGGTATCAGAGCTATATGTTTAACACACAAAACATAGATCCTTGTGTTTGGTAGAAGAGTCGTGAGTTTTCATTTTCTAGATCTACTTTTCTAAAATTCTAGAAAAGTGAGCTTTAATTCGTTTGTAGTGAAAACTCATCCAAAGAAAATTATTTAAATACTCCAGGTGTTATTATTGTTATTATTTAGTTTGGATGTATTTTAATTAATTTTTGTGAATTAATCTGGGTACTTTGATATTTGGTGTTCTTGAGTGTTCATCATTTGTTCTTATTAAAGAAGACAACCCAACAACTTTTTGATTTCCTTCTCAAAAAGATTAAAAGTAAAAAAAAGAAGAAGGTGTTTTTGGACTTTTGATGTGCGTTATTCACGGTAGAAAGCATAGCAGAACATACTCAGTACCTAGCACGTGGGTTAGGTAATTTAGGTGAGTAAAGCCTCAAAAGTCAAAAAGGTGTTAAGAGATAATATTGTTTATTCAATATTAAAGTAATCTGCAGCAAATTTATTCCAAGGACAAAAGTTCTACATAGAGTTTCTACTTGAGATTTTCTACATAGAAATTCGACTTGGATAATTTCTACTTGGTGAATTTCGACTTGAACAAAAATTTCTACTTAGAGAAATTTCGACTTAGGCAGAAGTTCTACATATATATTCTACATAGCCAAGTCTTGGGTACTTAGAAACTTTTGGTGACCAGAATTGAAATGGCTCCTAAAAATGCATTCAAGATCCCAATGTTCAACCGAGATCACTATGAAGAATGGGTTTTCAAAATGAGACTCTACTTAGAGACAGTTAACCCTGAATATCTGGAAGTCCTTGACAAGGGTAAATTTGTTCCAATGGTGATTATTCCTGAGCATACGGAAGGAAAGAAGGTTATAGCACCTCGGTCTGAGCCTAAAAAGGCATCGGAGTTTTCAGATGCTGACAAGGAGCAAATAGCTTATGATACTTCCGTACGACAAACCTTGATAGAATCCCTTGATCATGAAATGTTCAACATAGTCAAAGGTCTGAATACAGCAAAGAAGATTTGGGACAAGATAGAAGTTGTCATGGAAGGATCTGCAGAGGTTAGAAGCAACAAGACACTCATACTCAAAATGGAGTATGACACCTTCAGAATAAGAAAAGGAGAAGGCATAACAGACGTCTATCTAAGATTCAGTCAGTTGGTATTGGATTTGAGAGGTGTAACGCTCCCCATGGTTGAGACCAATACGAGATATCTGAGGAACCAGCCAAAGAGCATTGAATATAGGGTCTACGCTGTAAGAGAAACCAGAGATTTGCATACAACTTCTCTGGAAGAGTTTTATGGAATACTAAAGACCTATGAGCTGGAGACACTTCAAGATCAAGCATGGGACAATGATTCAAAAGGAAAAGAAACTGCATCAGGATTAGTTACTGATGAGGAAGAGTCTAAGAAGGCAATAGTTGCAGAAAAGTCTAAATCATCACCTGCACCACATAAAGTTAATAATGATGACGAGTGTACATCTAACAGTGATGATGACTACTTCACCCAAGAGGAGCTGGACAACATGGACGATAGTGTCGTGGCATACATGGCAAGGAAGTTCAGCAACATGAGATTCAGAAAGAGCAACCGACCCTAGAGAAATTCTTCTTCTTACTATCGGGTTGCTAGTGGTGGTGGTAGTTCGTCAGGCTACAAAGGTAAAGGCAAAAGTACCAGCTACAAATCTCCTTTGGATTTCAAAATGAAGTTCAAATGCTATAACTGTGGTGAAGCTGGACATTTTGCTACGGACTGAAAAAAGCCTAAACAGACTTATCCAAAAGAGACATATGAAGCCCTCAAAAGCAAGTATGAATCGCTGGTGAAGGAAAGACATGGAAAAAGAGCTTTATTAGTAACAGAAGGAAGAGCTTGGGATGATTTAGATGAGGAATATGTTACTCATGTAGCAAACTTTGCCCTCATGGATGAGACATCAGAGGAACCAGAGGTACCAGTTCTAACCCTTAAAGTAGAAATGTCCATTAACGAGTATAAGGAGCAGAACGGGGCTCTTAGTGAAGAGATCTATATGTTGTACAAAAGCCTAGACACTTCTCAAAAGGAACAGAAAACACTTGTCACAAAAAACAGAATGCTTGAGGCAAAAGTGGAAGAGTTAGTGGCTGCTTGCACTGTAGATACTTCTCTAAGAGACTTTATTAAA
The DNA here is from genome assembly GCA_036435485.1 of Saposhnikovia divaricata. NCBI lineage: Eukaryota > Viridiplantae > Streptophyta > Magnoliopsida > Apiales > Apiaceae > Saposhnikovia > Saposhnikovia divaricata. The sequence continues at coordinate 69,977,447 of CM071598.1, forward strand.
TCTTTGGAACACAAGCTCATCCTTAAGGAAGAAATAGAAGCATGTCTTAGGAACGACCTAGCTGAGTTAGAAACTAAATGCGAAGCTTACAAACTAGCTGCTAGTAAAGTGTATGTAGATAACGACACATTTAAGAAAATAACTGGAATAGGTATAGGACTTGACTATTCTAACTTACCTAAGAAAGAAGGAAAGAGACCTATGGACACTAGTTCCAGTGACCTTAAAAAGGAAATTCCTAGCCCTCTTAAATCAGCTGTCAAACCTATCTTCAAACACCTTGTTCCTCGATTAGAAGAAGAGACTGAATTAATAGCTAGATATGAGATTGAGATGGAAGATCGCCAGAAAGCACAACCTATAACTCCTATCAAACAAGTTAAAATCAATTCCCCTAGAGATGAATCTAGAGCAGGATTAGGAGCTAAGGTTGTTAAACAACAAGGTAAGAAAGAAAAAGGCATAAAAGAGGTTAAGGCTGAACGAATAAAGAAAGCATGTTATCACTGTTAATCTACTGAACATCTTTCTTATGCATGTAAAGCTAACATAAATGTTCCTGCTGCACATGCCATGCCTGCCACACATACAATGAATAATCTGCATCAGAATCATGCACAGTGTGGTCAACCTAATTGTATGCCATGCACTTTTAACATCATGCAAACTTTTATGAATTTAATGAATGCATCTAGCCAGTCATGCTCAAATACTGCTGCTAGTTCAAACATCAAAAAGAAGCATGTGAGAGCCAAGACTGTTAGTCCTCCTAAAGTTAGGAGTGACAAACCTTCTCCTAAGACTGACAAATCTGTCAAGTCTGAGAAAGGAAAGGAGAAAGTCGAAAGCTCTAGTAATGTTAAGAAAAGTGCATCTCCTGTTGTTAAATCTGTTGATTCTCGATCTTATAGAAAAGCCGGGCCCAATCAAAGTTGGGTTCCGAAGAACGTGTAATCAATCTGTCAATGCAGGGCATTAAGCAGAACAGAAGTAAAGTTATATGGGTGCTAGACATTGGAGCATCGAGGCATATGACTGGAAACAAGTCCCTGCTTACAGAGTTGGTTATGAAGGCTGGCCCTTATGTTACCTTTGGAGATGACAGCATAGGTGTGACAAAGGGATATGGCAAACTGAAGACGGGTAATGTCATCATTGAAGATATTTCCTATGTTGAGGGACTGAAGCACAATCTGTTGAGTATCAGTCAATTCTGTGACAAAGGTTACGAAATTGTCTTCAACAAGAAAGGTGTATCAATTACTCACATCAAGGAAGGCTCATTGGCTTTGAGAGGAGTTCGAAAAGCAGATCTTTTTGTTGCGGACATGGATTCAGCAAATCAGAATGAGGTCACCTGTTTCTACAGCAAAGCTTCGGATGATGAAAGCTGGTTATGGCACAAAAAACTATCTCACTTAAACTTCAAGACGATGAATGCTCTCGCGAGACGAGAATTGGTGAGAGATCTACCTCAAATGGAGTTCGCTCCGAAAGGACTCTGTGAAGCTTGTGAAATGGGAAAGTCGAAGCGAGCATCGCATAAAAGCAAAGAAATTTCTAGTATTACTGAGCCTCTGCAACTTCTTCATATGGATTTGTTTGGTCCAGTGAATGTCTTATCTTTGTCTAGGAAAAGATATGCATTGGTGATCGTGGATGACTTCTCCAAGTATACATGGGTATTGTTCGTAATGACGAAAGACGAAGTACCTTTCCTAATCATTGCTCACATCACTCAAATTGAGAATGTTTCAACACTTACTGTGAAGACGATTAGATCAGACAATGGCACTGAATTCAAAAACGCAGTGCTGAATGACTTCTGTGTATCTAAGGGAATACGTCGTCAGTATTCAGCCCCGAGAACTCCACAGCAAAATGGAGTAGTTGAAAGGAAGAATAGAACTTTGGTTGAAGCAGCAAGAACTTTGTTGTATGATTCGAAACTTCCTCTGTACTTCTGGGCCGAAGCAGTGAGTACCGCGTGTTGCACTCAAAATAGAACCTTGATCATAAAAGATAAAGAAAAGACACCATGTGAGCTAATGAACAATAGAAGACCAACAATCAAATACTTTCATGTCTTTGGAGAAAAATGCTATGTACTTATAGATGATGAAAATCTTGGCAAGTTTGCAGCAAAAGCTCGTGAAGGAATCTTTGTTGGTTACTCCACAGATGTGGTGGCAGCTTATAGGGTGTTCTTAGTGAATGATCGAAAAGTGACTGAAAGCTACAACGTCAAATTCGACGATACCAAACTCCCATCAATTTCTAGAGATTCTAGTGAACCTGAGTCCCTAAAATTTCAGAATCTGGACTTAGATGAACTTGAAGATGAACCTGAGTTAGTTGTCCCATTAAATGTCCCAAGTGTATGTGAAGAACCTGAGTCTAGTGAACGATTTAATTCTACAAGATCAGAAGAGACTTCTTCAGTACGAACCGGCAACAACTTAGGGGGAGTAAGTAGCAGCTCAAGAACAACTGGTCAAAGCTCGAGACGAGTTGACACTAGTTCTGTAGGAGCTGGCACTAACTCAGTGGGAGTTAGTGAAAATAATCAAAGTAGTCAACACCACAACTCAGAAAGTCAAGCTGAATCATCAAGACAATTTCCAAGAGAACGGGTATGGAATAGAGATCATCCGTTTGAATTAATTATTGGTGATCCAGATGTTGGTATGACTACTAGAAGAACTGCAAGAGCTGACCTGGCTAATAATTACTTATATTCTGGGTTCTTATCCAAGCTTGAACCTAAAGAAATAGAAGAAGCTCTTGGTGATGCTGATTGGGTGATTGCAATGCAAGAGGAACTCAATCAGTTTGAAAGGCAGAAAGTTTGGAAACTGGTACCCCGACCAAAGAACATATAAGTAATTGGAGCTAGGTGGGTATTCAGAAATAAATTGGATGAAAACGGACTTGTAACACGAAACAAGGCTCGTTTGGTTGCAAAAGGTTATTCTCAGCGAGAAGGAATTGATTATGATGAGACCTATGCACCGGTTGCAAGACTTGAGGCAGTCAGGATGTTCTTAGCATTTGCAGCACATAAGAACTTCAAGGTTTTACAGATGGATGTGAAAAGTGCCTTCCTGAATGGAGAGTTAGAAGAAGAAGTGTATCTGGAACAGCCGCCTGGCTTCATCGATCCAGAACTTGTAGATTTTGTGTATCTTCTCTTCAAATCTGTCTATGGCCTCAAGCAATCCCCAAGGCGATGGTATGAAACCCTATCCTTATTCTTAATTGAAAATGGTTTTACTAGGGGAGTAATTGATAAAACATTGTTCTATAAAAATGTAAGGAATGATTTAATACTTGTTCAAGTTTATGTGGACGATATTATTTTTGGGTCATCTAATGAGCGGTTGTGCGAGAAATTTGCTAAGCTAATGCAGGAAAAATATGAGATGAGCATGATGGGAGAGCTGTCCTTCTTCCTTGGATTACAGATCAGTCAGAGAAAAGATGGTATCTTTATCTGTCAATCCAAGTACGTCAGAGATTTACTCAAGAAGTACAATCTAGAAGATGCATCAGCAGCTAAGACTCCCATGGCAACAGGCACGAAGCTTGATGAAGACAAATCAGGTAAATCAGTTGACATCACAAGCTATCGAGGTATGATTGGCTCCCTTCTCTATTTAACTGCAAGTAGACCCGATATAATGTTCGCAACTTGTTTATGTGCAAGGTTCCAAGCGGATCCTAGAGAATCACATCTCGTAGCCGTCAAAAGAATTTTTAGGTATCTCAAGGGCACACCAAATCTAGGGATTTGGTACACAAGAGATACAGGTTTTAATCTAATTGGCTATTCAGATTCAGACTATGCAGGTTGCAGGATTGATAGGAAGAGCACATCTGGTGCTTGTAAATTTCTTGGCAGAAGATTGGTGTCCTGGCAAAGTAAAAAGCAACATACAGTATCTACTTCTATTGCTGAAGCTGAGTACATTGCTGCTGGAAGCTGTGTAGCTCAAATACTGTGGATGAGGAACCAATTGAAGGATTATGGCACGGAGCACAAGAAAGTTCCAATTATGTGTGACAACACAAGTGCTATTGCCATAACCAACAATCCTGTAGATCACTCAAGAACCAAGCACATCGACATCAGGTATCACTTCATAAGAGAACATGTCGAGGAGGGGAATGTGGAGCTACATTTTGTGCCCACAATGCAACAAATTGCAGATATATTCACCAAACCTCTTGATGAAGTAACATTCAATAGATTGGTTGGTGAATTGGGAATGCTTAACACAAGTTAGTAAAGTCTCCTATCTGTAAAATCCAAATTTTCTTTTATGCAAGCTATTTAATCATTATGTGCTTAGACTTTAAAATGCCTAATTAATGATTGTTATAGGTTGTATATAGTGTTATTTTGCATGAATTCATTATGTTTTAAGTGTATTTAATAGTACAAATCTTTGAATTTATGCTTGTTAGATTGCATGATCATAGGGGGAAATAAATTCATAATATTCTAAATTTTGCATGTTTTTTTTGATGAATTTACCTATGTTTTTCATGTAATTAGAGGCCTTAGAATTATCAAGGAATGTTTTAATTATGTCACTTATTAAAAATCCTTGAATTGATACTTATATTAATTTGGAAATTTAATTGTTGAGAAATCTAAGTATCTTCAAAATTTCGAGTTAGTTTCTATCTCGAAACTCATCTAGAAATTCGACTTGGATTTCAATTTGAGCTTTCGGAGTGAAGTTTTGAAAATTCTAAGTCTGGGAAGATTTTCGAGTTAGTGTCTATCTCGAACTTCATCTCGAAACTCGACTTAGGGTTCGAGTTCGAGTTACCAGTGCCTAGTTCCATCTTCAAAATATTCGAGATAAGGTCTATCTCGAACTTTATCTCGAAATTTGAGATGAGGTTCCACTTGAGGGGATATTTTGAAAAGATCCAATTCTGAGAATAACTTCGAGTTAATCTCTATCTCGAAACTCATCTCGAATTCGACTTGATGTTCGAGATAGAATTCTCAGTTGGTTACAGGGATTTTTCGAGTTAACTCCTAACTCGAAACTTATTTCGATTTTCGACTTGAAGTTCGAGATAGGTTTCCCTAGTAGTTTTTGCTGCTTACATGGTTTAAGTGTGTTTGTTCGAGTTAGCATCTATCTCGAACTTCATCTCGAAGTTCGACTTAATGTTCGAGATACTGTTCGACTTAGGTCTTCCCTGTATGTACTTAGTGTTTCACTCTTTTTAAAAGGGTCACTTTTGTCATTTCACAATCATGTCTATATATACATCTCTAACTCGATGATTCTCTCACTTTTACCTAATTTCACTTTTACAGCAGCCTCCACACAAAAACAAGGCGATTTCAAAAGTTCAAGCCTCAATTCGTTGTTTTTGTGATTAAACTCATACAGACCACGAATTACTGCCAATTTTAGACTACTATTATCTGTGTGTGACCATTAATCTCTGTGTTATTGTGTTTTGTACCTATTCATATACACACGTATATATATACACACACGAACATCAAGTGTTTGTGTGTTTGTGTAACTCACGATTTCCTCATTCTCTCTATATATATACACACACGATTTCACTGGTACACACATACGCATATACATCTCCATTGAATATTACAGATTTAGTAATTGGCTATTGTGTATATCCCGTATTTTAATTTCTCAGAGTGACTTTTGGTCTTCTCGATAAATTAAAAGGGCTATAACTTTGGATTCTTTAATTGCTTGTTTTTCAAAAACAAAAAAATATCATATTAATTAAGGAAAAAAACATTTAATTAAAATGGCTCACCAATTTTCACTTGCCAAAAATAATTTTTATAACATCTCTACGGAAATTGGTGATCAACTCCCGCGCTTTAAGTTTTGGGTACGATTTCTTAATTTGTATTCCAAGGCTAGCTTTACTTTTACTGCTAAACCCACACTGGTACATGATGCTTTACAGCAATTATGGACTAGTGCGGTTACTTTTGGGAGCAAATCTACCCCCTATGGTTTCAGGTTTACCTTGGCGGGTCAAGAATATGAGGTGACAGAGGAAATTTTCAACAGGGTTCTGGAACTCCCGGTCAAAGCTGTTTATGATCCCGAACCTACAGCGGCAGAACGCCTCACATTCTTTGAAAAAATAGGATGTTATCCTCTGACTGGCCGGAGACCTTACTACAACTGATGTTGTATGCTGGTATCCTCGTTTCTTACAAATGCTTATTAATCATTTAGCACCGAGGGATGCTCTTGCTGTTCGACAGGGATTTGCCAGAAGTCCAACATCTGCACCGCTAGGGATGGGCACTAAGTCACTTACTACAATTGCCAATCAGGATAAACATCAAGGTAAATCGATGTCAATTCCTGACAACATTCAACTGTGGCTTACGTATGATGCAGGAGTTACTACTTTGGCGGAATCATCGCAAGTATCGTCATATGCTCAGAATCCGTCTGCTCATGCTGAAGCATTTGAAGCGATTCCTGATGAGCAAAGTGATGATGAACAAGGTAATGAAGAAGGTAATCTCTCTCTGCATACTACTCAAACCTCTTCCTATATATCTGATTCCGAGACCCAAGAGACCGCTAGCCCGCAGGATCTATCCCAGGGTGAGAGCTATATTTCTGAGTCTGACACACATTCTTATTCTCTTTCACCTCTGTTGACGGAAGCTAAAAGGCCAGCACCTATAGATTTAGGAAATGATTTTGAGAGTGACCCTGAAGAGCAACCACTTATTCGGAAGAAAGCCAAAATTTTTCATGCTGTCACTTCAAAAGCCCAGTCCAAACCTAGTGTGTCGCACTCAATCACTCCAACTCACGTGAGTGATTCTCCCCTTGCACAGTCTGCACATAGGGATTTTGGTGAGGAATTTGTACCTTTTGAAGATACTGTTGCTTCAAAAGGACATGAAGCTTTACGAACTTCAGAAGTACCTTCACCGGTACATACTGATGCTGTAAAGATGATCGGTTCTGATGTTGTACAAGAACACTTTGCAGCCTCTCAGCCTGAGATTCCAACTCAGGAAACAACAGTAACAGATCCCATAACTGCAAATTATTTTTCTTATCCAGTTCCTGCAGGTACTGCTTTATATTTTGCATCTATTATTGAAGACATACACGAGCGTGAGACAGGGAGTGTGTGTGAGCATTTAGGGAGAGAGGGAACTTCATTTTTAAGGCCCGAAAACGTGCGCCAAATACTATCAGAACCAGTATTAGAGTGAGGTCACCTAAGCCAAACACCGTCCCTTAATATTCAAAATCTTGAAACACGTATGACATCAATGGAAGATCAAATGAGGCAATTCGAACAATCGATGGGGCAGTTAGGGATCAATTTTGGAAATAATCAAAGGGCTCTTGATGACTACGCAGCACGAATGGCAAGTCAAGCTACAGCATTCGATGTATTGACAAACAAGGTCAATGACTTGGGCCATGCTGGTGGTGTCTTGGGAAGCACTCTGAATGAAAGAATGGGAGCAATGGAATCTACAATGCATACAATGGCGGTGGAAATCAGTAAAATGATGTTTGCAGTCAGGAGTTTTGTGCCCCCAGAGTGTTTCGAGTCGCAATACAATCAACCTCCCCCCGATGATGATGCTGGTGGTGCTAGTGGAGCTGGAGCCTCTGGTTCTGGTTTTGGTGGTTTCTATGCTGCTGGTGGCTTTGGAGAGCAAGGTGGTGTTCAGGATAACTCACCTAAGGGGGAGAATGGAAAGGTGACGAGACAGCAGGGAGTTCAAATCGAAGAAATTGAAAAACATGCTGATCTTGTCAAAGAAATAAAAAGTGAGCCGGTTGCTCATGAAGAGGCTTTGAGGAAGAGAAAGGGTAAGGAGACGATGGTTGAGCAAGATGAACCATTCATTGACCTGAGTCATCATCAAGAAAAAGTACAGGAGGTACTTGATTCAGACTCTGACATGGAGGACGTGCCTTTAGCACATGCAATAAATAGATCTTTGAAGGAACAAGGTGGAGGTGCTGGGATGTCTTCCGGAAAGCCTGAAGAAATTCCTGTTGATGAGGAGACTCTGAAATCTCAACAGTTAGCCTTGGAACAAGCTCAGTTCCATAAAATGAAGATGATGCAAGAACATGCTGCGTTCCTTGAAAAGAAAGTAGAGCTCAAAGGGAAGCAGTATGATCATGAGCTTGCAAGGCTAGCTGATCCTCAAGTTGATTTGGACAAGAGAAGGATTGGACAAAAGTGGGATGATGCAAGGAAGATTTTGAGGGGACCTTGTGCGAAAGGAGTTAATAACAAGGAGGCAGATGACTTGTTCTATAACTTGAACATGCAGAATCCACTGACTGTGAACTACATAAGTGCGTTGAAGAGCATAATTTCGAAAGTCAGGGTTGGATACAATGCGATGCTTAAGGAGTGGCAGGTTATCTTGTCTCTAGTAGAAGGAATCCCGACGTCTTTCCTGTATGTGGATGATCAATTCATCGCGAGAAGATCTGCGTCAGAGTTGTTCTTGCTAGCAACAAAAATTCAATACTCTCAATCTGAGGAGCTCAGCATTCTGTATAGAGATCAGTTAATGCAGCTAGCAGAGGACAAGGGTCTAGAATTCTCAGCATATCCTGATGTTGTCCGAATGGTAGTAGATGGGAAGATGAAGAGGGTAAGTTTGGAAGAAAATGATTTAATGGATCTTTCAGTGGAATCTCTCAAAGCTGTCTGTAGACAAATGATGAGTAAGGGGTTCTACTCTGAAATTATAGAAAAATATGTGAAGGTCATTGAAAGAATCATATTCAAGAAGAGCAATGAAATATGGAAGTGTGATATTATTGCTCCAAACCCTCTAGATAATGTGAAGGTTGAGCCGGAGCTAATGGAGAAGAAATGGAATATTCTTCAAGCAATGAAAAATGTAGATGAAGCTCTGATTCTTCCGTCTGGATCACTGGAACAAGGAGAGATAAGGGAGGCAGTTGGTGTTCCAGGAAGAGATAGTGTATACTGGATACACGCATATGTCGATGACACAGCTGATGCCTTGGCATTCATAGACGTAGACCAGAATCAAACACTCTTGCATATGAGTAGAACATGGCTGTTACAGACTCAAGATGCTACATTTCTGGAGAGAGTTTTATATGTGTTCAAATGGAGCGAAGTGGAGAATAAGTATGCGGAAGAAAAGCAGAGACTCATGAGTTACTTGTCTGAGGTAGTGGTGGAAAAGAAGCGGATGAAGCGAGATGCGGCTAGTGTCCACAATACTAACCGTGTCAAGGGCTACCCCAAAATGATCTATTGTCAGTTTAAAGCTGATAAAGCACATTGGAAACCTCAGCTCATAATGAAGAACTTTGAGGACATTCCAAAGATCAGGACTACTCAGGAAGTGGACAAACTCAGAAGGCTTTTCAAACATCCTTATCCAGAGCCAACGAATCCTCTAGAAATGGAAGCAGTAAGTTTATTGAATGCTAGGTGGAAGCAGCTTCATGATCCAGTATATAAGAAAGAACATCGGCAGAAAGAGAAGCGCAGAGAGCAGAAAGAGGAGAAGCGCCAAGCTGCTGAAGCTAGGAAGAGGAAACGGAATTAGGATTAAAGGTCAGAGTGGTGTGAACTTGAAGTTGGAAAAACTTCATGTCTTTCGGTTGCTTTAACTCACTTGAGGAAAATTCACCTCAGAGTGGATCCAATAAGGTGATATAAGTTTGACTAAAAGGTATGAAATAATCCAGGTGATAGGAATTACTCAAATGATCCTTAATTCGAAGTTCGAATTCTGTTTCTAGTTTAAGTTCTTTGTATTGTTTTCCAAGTACATTTCAATTGTAAATTATTCAAGACTTTAATGTTAGTTATCTTTTCTCGTCTCATTGTTTAGTTGAGTTATCCTTCATTAATTTGAATGTCATTGTTAGATAGTCAAATAGGGGGAGATTGAAAGGCAGAGTGTGTAAACTTGTAACACTATAACTAATGTAACTCAACTAAAGGAAAAGATACTTAACCAGAAGACAATCAAGAACAAGAAGCTACAAAGAAATCAACACTAAAAGAAGACAAGGTAATTGATACAATTCAACATGTTAACTATGATCAAGCCAAGAAGAAATCATTGAGAGAAGTTCAAGTCAAAGTTGTTCATGCCTCAGTGATTTGAAAAGCCAAGAATCAAGATCATAACTATCAGTATCAATAAGACAAATTGATTTCAAGTGAACAAGAAGGAAAGCTAACATTGGAAAGCCTCATTACTAATTGAATATGGTAATTTATTCAAGAAGCAAAAACACTATCAAGACTAGTCACTTATGAACCAGACCAGTGCATCAAGTGTCAGGACATTGATAGCAAGTTTATGTCAGTAATAAAGATCCATGTTCAAGAGCTTGGTGAAGAATAAAGAAGACATGAAGATATCACAAGTTCAAGATGTGCATTGAAGTTTCAAGTTGAAAACCAGAATATTTTCTAAGTAGTAAACATTCTAGATGACCAAGTAGAATATTTCTAAGTAGAAGTTCTACTTAGAAATTCGAGATGGCTAAGTAGAAGTTCTACTTAGAGTGCAGTTTCAACATGACACATGGCATCTTCTGATTGGCAGATTTCCAAGCTTTCAAGATAAGACAAGATTTATGTGGACATCATTGGGCCACGTATATCTTAGTCTTCGAAGACTACAGGACATAGATTACATGTAGTATAAATAGAAGTACTTGTGTAATGTTTTTGTGTGAGAGCAATTCTTGAGAGAAACACATGTAAAAGAGAGAGAGTGTATTCACAGAGCTTAGTATCATTCACTACTCTCTGAACTTCTGTTATACTTTGTAATGAATGTTGTAGCAACCACTTCAAGTTATATATAAGACATATATTCCTTGAATCTGTGTGTTCATTTATTGCATCGTATTTATTGCTTATCAAATTCGAAAAGTTGTATTCACCCCCCCTCTACAACACATTTGGACCTAACAGTAATGCTTGTGTGGTGTGTTAGAAAAGTAGTGATGTGGAGCCTTGTTGTCACCTTGTTGTTCACACACCTCATCACTTTCTTTTTTTTCTTTTCTTGTTTTCTTTTTCTGCCAATTCTCTCAATAATAACCCTAGATGCTCATGTAGGGTTTTACATTTCGTTACATGTTTACTCCGTACTTCATTTCGCATTCGCTTGATCCCTTAATCTCGTTATAAAGTTCTAGCGATTTCTAGAACGCTAGTTATTCTAACTCAATTTTTTTCATTCTAAATACTCAAATCATATTTAATAAAAATATAATCCTTGACTCCTTGATATACTTCACTTGTCTTGATCGCATTGATATGCTCTTTACTGCTCGATCAAATTTTCCATAAAAATAAAATTTGGATTTTCTGAATTCCGGTCGAGTTTACATACACTCATTTACATCGTAGATTTCTAATATAACTTCGAAATATCCGTATCTCATTCCGTACATAGGGTAACGTGAAAAATTTCTCGAGTCTCAAAATCACTATTCACCCATGCAAAGCACTATTCATCCCAAAAATAAAATTTTTCTCAAGTATAGAAATTTGGGTTATTACAGTCTCCCCTCCTTAAAAGGATTCCGTCCTCGGAATCAACGTAGGCAATAACTAAGGCTACTTATCTCGTACTCTACTCTCCAATATATTCTCATCACTTTTTGCCAGTTGTATGCTCTCACATCTCGATTATAAGTTCTCATGCTATACTGTCTATTACATCTCTAATACTTCTCTTTCATTCTTTAACACACCTCTATTTTCCTACTAGCTCATCATTTATATACCCATTTATAACAATAAGTAAATGTGTACCTGCTATCTCGTCCATCTCCTCCATGCCTCGGCCAATGTCATGTTAAAATCCTAGCGGTCAATTGGGTGCTATTAACTCCTCTGCCTTGTCGTGGTGCCGTTGGTCCCGTCGCTGACGCTCTACAGTCTCTAGAGATGTGGCCCTCTTTTCCACATTTGTAACAAACTACTCCCTTCCTAGGACAATTCATCCACCGGTGCCCCTCTTGACCACAGTTATGACACATACCTTTTGATTTTGCACATGCACCCGGATGCTTCCTTCCACACACTTCACAGTCTTGCAGTGGTGGCCTTGGCTACCTAAACTGGATTTCATTTCTCTGTTGTCCTACTTGTACACTACCCGCACTTTCTGCTCGGTTAAATCCTCCAAATCTTGCAGACTAAAACCCGGGCCTCCTACTATGTTGGTTCTAAAATGTCCCACTGGTCGGGTATCCTCCCCAACTCTCCACTTTTCTCTTCTTCCTTTCATTCTCCTTTGGTTCAAAATTACTTCCGCCATATTCACCACTTTAACATACTCAGTAAGCTCAAAAGCAGCCACCCTAGTTTGTATCTACGATTTCAATCCATGCTGAAACCTCCTTGCCTTCTTCTTTTCAGTAACTATGAAATGTGGCACGAACCTAGATAGCTCTATAAACTCCTTCTCATACTCAGCAACTGTCCTATTATTCTACCTTAGTTCCAAGAACTTTATCTCCATCTTAATCTCCATATGCTTAGGAAAATATTTCTCCAAAAATAACTCAGTGAACCTCTCCCAAGTTACTATCCCTACAGGTTCCATTGCTTCCTTAGACTCCCACCAATAGTTCGCCTCTTCCTTCAGCAAATAGGTAGAAAAATCATCTTCTACTCCTTTTCCACTCCTATAATCTTAAAGGATTTCTCCATCTCTTTTAACCACGATCTAGCCTCGACTAGTTCACCAACCCTTTAAACTCAGGTGGTTGTATTGACTTAAAAGCCTTAATAGATGTTGCAGTCTGGTTTACCACATTGGGGATAGGACCCTGTTGGCGACGGTCTAAGGTTTGCCTTAACAAATCTAATAGTTGGTTAAGTCCTTAATTGTTCTGGTTGTCATCCTGGTTATCTCCTTGGTTGTTATTCTGGTTATCTCCTTGGTTGTTATTCTGGTTATCTCCTTTGTTGTTATCCCCCCCGCCCCGTAGAAGCTTCACCTTCCCCGGAGTTAACTCTGTTTCTCCTTGGTGCTATTATTCTGAGATAAAACAAAAACTTAATAAATCATTTGGTTCAATAAAACTGCATACCCATGAGATATTTATTTATGAAAACAAAACAGTATATATCTGTACATATGCATATATATATACATATATATATGTATGCATCCATATATATATATATATATATATATATATATATATATATTTATGTATACATATTCCTATATACTCATAAAAAAATTAAACCCAATAAATAAATCATGGATACGCGTTTTTCTCGTCCCAATTGATTCCACTATTGGTATTAGCCATCATGCTTCTACCCCACTACTCCTTGAGATTCTACTATATATATACCTATCGGTTCCTTGGCTTCTAAACTCTCTCTTATATAGTCATAACTAATCCTACTCTCATTCTAAGGTTTATAACCTACTGCTCTGATATCATCTCTGCAACGCCTCCAAACCCCCTACAGGAATCCAGGTCATCACATCTCTTGCGGAATATTCAATCACCTGCTCACAATATAATCTACAACAAGGTTCATAACAAACTCCATAATTTACTCCATGGGTTATAGTCTTAGAAAAAGTACTCAATAATCCAAAAGTTATTACAACGCAAGTTCACTTCCCAGAATCTCTGAAATATTATTACAACCTCAAAATACTAGATACTAGAGCATTAAACAACTACTTCCCAGCTTGCACCCTCCTCAGACACTACAAGGCTAATGCACTGAATTAGTTGCTTTTCCCCTTCCATTTACCTAGGTTCACTGCACTAGTGTTAGCTCTGGACACCGCTGTTTAATAATATTTAAGTAACAAGAATGAGCAAAAAGAATGCCCAGCAAGTAAATAGACATCAAATGTGTAGGGTTCCGAGGCATAAAACACAGCGGATATAAAGCGTAAAACATAAAAAAATGAAACCCTAACGCAGGATCCATGTATAAGTTGTGACTGATTATGGAGAAACGAAATCATACCAGTTAAGAGCTTTACGAATTCTGAAAGATGGAGGTCCTAGATTGCAATCACCACACAGCCCTTGCATCAAGATCTGTGTCTCTAAATCATCCACACGAACGTTCGATCGTCCAACGATCCAAGGAGCAGGTACTAGCCAAATCAAACCGCCTTCTCTCTCTCTAGCCTCTCTTTGATATTAGAGCAGCTAGGTTTTTCTTAAAAATGAATTATGAGAACCACACCCTAAAACTATACATTATTATGTATATATAGGGCAGAGAGATTGGGCCTAACCCTAATCAGCTTGGGCTTCAACTAAACCAAACTGATTTGGGTTTTTAATGAATTAAATTCGACATTCAATTTAATTAACTAAGTCCAACTTAATTAATTAATTAACCAATTTCGAATTTGTAATCATTTAATTAAACGAAATCTGATTCCATAATCAATTTCAAATTTTAATTATTTAATTTAAATCTAATATTTAAATTAAAACTCCTTTTAAAACGTTCTTATTGTGTAACCCTTTAGGTTATTATTACATCGGCAATAATTTTAATATCTAGTAATAAAATTATAAACAATGAGCGGTATCTAGTAATACATCATTACTACCCAAGTAATAATAATAATTGGTGATCCAATTAAACCTTTCGTGATTAATGTTTCCATGTAATATAATCCTTTTAACCATATATATTATAGATTAAACTCGAGGCATGTATTTAGTCATCCTCTTCAACATTTAATCCGGGTTTAATTTATCCATGAGTAGACTATTAAAAATAAATCATTATTTGAGCACGACCATGCATTTTATAGTCTCACTCAATCAAGAGGCCAATAATATCTCTCCTACTTATAGGAGGGTTAAATCCTTTATCTATCATTCATATTTCTCATACGACTCATGATATACCCGATGTCCACTTTTATCATCACCCGATCAAAGGTAACTTTTAATGTAGTCAAAGTATATTAATCCTCGTATAGAAATATAATGATCTCAAGTCAAAGGATCATTACACTATTATCACCGTGAGTCTTTCTTATGACTTTATTAAACATGAAGAATCTCACTGTGGGTCTGTCCAGTACCATGTACTCCTACATGTACCAATGTATTGACTTTAGTATCTCCATACTTATAGCCAATGAGATGTGGTTATCTGTCAAATAACATACTAGTCTATCTATGTATTATTATTGTCCTATATAATAATACTCGACTAGGGACCTTTAAGAATATGCTATATTATATAATCTCAAGTTCAAGTCATGTACTTAAACTATGCAATGTGTATCATGATTCTAAGGACATTTATTATGCTAACAAATATATCGCAGTAATTAAAGTCATAATAAATATGTTTATTGAATGATCAAATGACATAAAGGTTTATTAAAAGAAACAATGTATTGCCTCTAGGGCATCTACACTAACAATCTTCCACTTTCACTAGAGCCAATCACCCATGTATCTAATACCCATGGAACTAGTGTGACCATCGTGCTTCTGCTGCGACAAGCCTTTGGTCAGTGGATCTGCAATGTTATCATTTGTGTGCACTTTACATATGTGTATGTCACCCCTTTCATTAATCTCTCGAATAAGGTGAAATCTCCTGAGTATATGTTTGGATCGGGAGTGTGATCTAGGTTCTTTAGCCTGTGCAATAGCTCCATTATTATCGCAGTATAGATCAATGGGATCTGCGATCGATGGAACCACTCCCAAATCAGTAATGAATTTTCGAATCCAAACAGCCTCCTTAGCTGCTTCACAAGCTGCAATGTACTTAGCCTCCATTGTAGAATCAGCTACTATTTCTTTCTTTGAACTCTTCCAACTTACAGCACCTCCGTTTAGACAAAACACAAAACCAAACTGTGATACAGTATCATCCCCGTCTGTTTGGAAACTTGCATCGGTGTAACCTTCTACAACCAGTTTCTCCTCTCCTCCATACACCAAGAATGAATCTTTAGTCCTTTTCAGGTACTTTAGAATATTCTTGACTGCCGTCCAATGACCTTCACCTGGATTAGACTGGTATCTGCTCGTCATGCTCAAAGCATACGAAACATCTGGGCGAGTACATACCATTGCATACATGATAGATCCAATTCCTGAGGCATATGGAACCTTTTTCATGTGGTCCTTCTCATCCAATGATTTTGGACACTGGTCTTTAGAGATCGTTATCCCTTGAGACATGGGACATATCCCCTTTTTGTATTTTGCATACCAAAACAATGCAAAACCTTATCAATGTATTTGCTCTGACTTAGACTGATCATCCTTCTAGATCTATCTCTATAGATCCTCATTCCTAAAATGTAGGTTGCCTCTCCTAAGTCTTTCATAGAGAAATTGCTTCCTAACCAAGTCTTAACAGCCTTTAGAGAAGGTATGTCATTCCCCATTAGTAGTATATCATCAACATATAGTACTATGAATGCCACATGGCTCCCACTAACCTTCTTGTAAACACAAGGTTCATCTTCATTTTGAACAAAGCCATACTCTCTGACTATTTCATCAAAACGGATATTCCATCTCCTAGAGGCTTGGTTCAATCCATAAATGGATCGACGTAATTTACATACCTTGCCAACATTCCTTGGATCGACAAAACCTTCAGGTTGTGTCATGTACACATCCTCTTCAAGTCTTCCATTAAGGAAGGCTGTTTTGACATCCATTTGCCAGATTTCATAATCATGGAATACAACAATGGCAAGCAAAATCCTTATAGATTTGACCATAGCCACTGGTGAGAAAGTTTCATCATAGTCAATACCATGAATTTGTTTGAAACCTTTCGCAACCAGCCTTGCTTTATAGGTCTGAACATTTCCATCCATGTCAGTTTTCTTCTTGAAAACCCATTTGCACCCTACGGGTTTTACCCCTTCATGTGGATCAACCAAAGTCCATACTTGGTTTTCGTACATGGAATCCATCTCGGATTTCATGGCTTCAAGCCATCTCTTAGAGTCTGGACTGTTCATAGCATCTTGGTATGTGAGAGGCTCATCTTCATCTATGAGCATCAAATCACCACATTGAGTCAAGAGAAATCCATATCTCTTTGGCTCATGGCGAATTCTACCAATTCTACGAACAACTTGTGTTTGTTGAGCATTATCATTATCCTCCTCTTGTTCCACTTCAGGTTCAATGCTATTTTGTGGTTCTCGATCTTCATCGAGATCTATAGTTCTCCCACTGTTTCTTTTGGAAACAAAATCTCTTTCCATGAAGATAGCATCTCGAGCAATACACACTTTCTGCTCAGAAGGACTATAAAAATAATACGCCTTTGTTTCATTAGGGTATCCCACAAAATTGCACTCTTCGGATTTAGGTCCAAGCTTATCAGATACTTGACGTTTCACAAACGCCTTGCATCCCCAAACTTTCATAAAGCTCATGCCTGACCGTTTCTCCTCCCATATCTCATATGGAGTCTTTTGAACCTTCTTAGTAGGAACACGGTTAAGTGTAAAAGCCACTGTTTCTAGAGTGTAACCCCAGAAACTAATTGGAAGATCTACATGATTCATCATCGATCGCACCATGTCCAACAAGGTGCGATTTCTCCTCTCTGAAACTCCATTCGATTGAGGTATACATGGCGGAGTGAGTTGTGATACAATACCACACTCTTTTAAGTACTATTTAAATTCGGTGCTTAAGTATTCACCCCCACGATCGGATCGTAAGATCTTAATACTTGCACCTCCACCAATTTGCTTCTCTACTTCAGCCTTGTATTCTTTGAACTTTTCAAAAGAATCGGATTTATTCTTCATAAGATATACATATCCATATCTACTGAAATCATCAGTAAATGTTATGAAATAGCAGTAGCCTCCTCTAGCATCACACGCATTGGGCCACATACATCACTATGTATTAGCTCCAGACGTTTAGTGGCCCTTTGACCCTTACCAGTGAAAGGGGCTTTAGTCATCTTACCAAGCAAACAAGATTCGCATTCTTGGTATGATTCAAAATCAAACTTATCCAAGTATCCATTCTTATGTAATTTGGATATGCGTTTCTCATTTATATGGCCTAGACGACAATGCCAGAGGTATGTTTGATTTGAGTCATTGACTTTAAGTCATTTGTTTTCTATATTACAGACAGGATTATCTAAATCAAGAACATATAAACCATTAAACAAACACGCAACACCATAGGTCAAATCATTCAAAGCAAAAGAGCAACTGTTGTTCTTTATTGTAAATGAAAAACCTTTCTTGTCCAAACAAGAAACAGAAATAATGTTTCTGCGAATCGTAGGCACGTAAAAACAATCTTCTAGTTCTAAAACAAGCCCAGAGGGCAAAGATAAATAATAAGTCCCTACAGCTAAAGCAGCAACTCTTGCTCCATTGCCAACTCGTAGGTCCACTTCTCCCTTAGCCAAAGTCCTACTTCTCTGCATTTCCTGCACATTTATACAAATGTGAGAAGCACATCCAGTATCCAATACCCAAGATGTAGAAATAGACAGATTGACATCTATAACATAAATACCTGATCCAGAAATCTGAACAGCCTTCATTTTCTTCAGATCCTCCAAGTAAACTGAACAGTTTCTCTTCCAGTGACCAGTTTTCTTACAGTAGTGACATTCACCCTTAGCAACACCACCTTTAGGCTTTAAAGCCTACTTGGGACCTGACTTTGGCTTGGGTGTAGAATCAAATCCAGTCTTCTTCTTACCCTTCCATTTACCTTTCCCCTTGGGTTTACCTTTATTGCCCACCATCAGTATGGGAGCAGGTTCAACTGTCATCATGTTGGTCTCATATGTTCTCAACATATGCAACAATTCAGTAGGTGTTTTTTCAAATTCATTCATATTGTAGTTCACAACAAACTGAGTGAATTTGTTGTTCAAAGAATTCATAATTAGGTCAATACCAGTTTCCGGACCAATCGGGAAACCCAAAGTTTCAAGGTACTCAATGTAACCAATCCTCTTCAGAACATGTGGGCCAACTGGTTCACTTGCCCCTTGTTTGTAATTAAAAAGTGACTTACTCGTGTTGAACCTTTCTTGACAAGTTTGGCTTGCAAACATGCTTTGCAAGTGCTTATTGATAGTATATGCATCCATATGCACATGCTATCTTTCAAGCTCAGCACTCATAGTTGCCAACATAAGACATGCAACATCATTTGCATCATTCTCATCCCTTGTGTGGGCCGCTTGTTCCTCAATAGTAGCGCCCTCAGGAAGGGGACCTGGCGGAGGGATATCAATGACATGAAGCTTGCGCTCCTGCCTGAGGAAAATCCTCAAATTCCTCTGCCAGTCTAGAAAGTTGTTTCCTCCTGTCAGCTTGTCCTTCTCAAGGACTGATCGTACGGATAGTGTGTTTGTGTTGTTTTCCATTACTTAGTATCTACAATGATAAAAGCACAAAATAAACATTAGATTGTCTGAGTTATAAATTACTATGTTCAAATGATTATGATATATTCATAATATATCTCCCACTATTTTTATGAAATTAATAGCCCTTACTATTAACTTGGAAAGTATATCCCATAAATCTCTCTAGTGAGCCAAGATCCATATTTCGTCATGTCCTAAGTCAACCACTGGTAGTCCTTAAAACATGATTATTTAGGTAGACAACAGTTGTCAATTATATCATATATAATTCTTGGATAGTTGGTGAACAATGATTGACCTTATCTATCTAATAGATTTTTAACCAAACTCAATGCTTCTAAGTTCATAATAGTTATATATAACCGTTTATTTTCACCTTATTATGACGATTCAGTTAAGTTAGACCCAATGATACAACGGCCAAATATAACTATTTATATTCGTCGCATCTCACCACGATAGATAGGAGTCCCCTGCCACTAACAGCCATTCCCCTTATCGATCTAGGATTCGATGAGTGTTCATTCATTGGAAAGCATCTGATTAAAACTTAATATTTTGTTAAGGGGTTTAGAAAATTTATAACGATCATGATCACATCATAAAGAGATCCTCAATTTTCCTTGAACCAAATATTTCAAATTGACATCTTAAATTGTTCATTTCCCAGGTAGATGGAGGATCCCAATGGTCACACTTAATACCCATTAACCTTACGAATACGCATATCCGCTTTTGTCAGAAAATCCCAATTTTAGATATCAAAAATCCATATTTAATTCCGTGTTTTAAAAATCCATATTTTATAAACACAAGAATCTCATTATCGTTTGTTAATTTTAAAATCATGAATCGTTACAGATTTTATCTTGTTTAGCATGGCAAGCATGGCATGGGTGACGTATCTAATACATGCATACATCATTAATCTAATTAAAGCATGCATCTTCTACTCTACACATACAATCCATACATCATATGTAAAGTGCGTAAAGTAAACATGCAATGGTTATGGCTCAATCCTATGTGATCTTTTCAAGCTAATGAAAAGATCAAGGTCAATCTATGGTGTAAAAATAACTATTACATATGTCTTCTCTATTGCTTTCACTGACTCCTTAGCCTCCATGGAATGCTTCTTTGTTCCCCTTGTCCTTCTTGGTTGTTACAATAATAACTATACTAATGAACTTACAAAAGAACTCGAGTTACATTCGAGATAAACAATTACATAAAGAAAACAACATGCAAGTAGTATTTATTACAAACCAAAAGAATAAACCATTACAACTAGGGTTTAAAGGCCATAACCATGCACCATGCTCAAGTAACCATTAAAGAACATGTAAGATCATATATAAGAGTATGCCATATCATATATCTCATGATCCAATCATCAAACATATTATGAAAAATCAGAAAATTTCAGGAAAATAGTAAATCACATTTTTGAAAGCTTAAATGATGTCAAAATGCGAAAACAAAACTTCCGACAAGGTCTAATGACAAAAACGGACACCAGAAACACTTTCTACTGCAGTTTCTTTTCTAGCTTTCACAGAACGATTCCGATCAAACTATTGCTACTGCCTATCATATCATATACAATCAGACATTACCTATACATATAAACTGATCATATAACAGTTATATAATCAATCCAAATCCAATTCAGATTCTGTTTATACAACATCATTAACCCACTGTTCTTCCAATTCCGATTCAATCTAAGCAGATTATAAACATGGCAAGCATGCTATCATCATATCATAATAATAATAGATTCATTATATCATTCATATAACATAACTGTATCATGGCAGATTCATCAAACATGCATACTCGTAAAAATACAGTAAACACGTAACCAAATCAGTCCCTTATACACGTAGCTCTGATACCATTGTAGGGTGCCGAGGCATAAAACGCAGCGGATATAAAACGTAAAATATAAAAAAAATGAAACCCTAACGCAGGATCCATGTATAAGTTGTGACTGATTATGGAGAAATGAAATCATACCAGTTAAGAGCTTTACGAATTCTGAAAGATGGAGGTCCTAGATTGCAATCACCACACAACCCTTGCGTCAAGATATGTGTCTCTAAATCGTCCACACGAACGTCCAATGGTCCAAGGATCCAAGGAGCAGGTACTAGCCAAATGAAACTGCCTTCTCTCTCTCTAGCCTCTCTTTGATATTAGAGCAGCTAGGTTTTGCTTAAAAATGAATTATGAGAACCACACCCTAAAACTATACATCATTATGTATATATAGGGCAGA
This sequence comes from Saposhnikovia divaricata, assembly GCA_036435485.1. Classification (NCBI taxonomy): domain Eukaryota; kingdom Viridiplantae; phylum Streptophyta; class Magnoliopsida; order Apiales; family Apiaceae; genus Saposhnikovia; species Saposhnikovia divaricata. The sequence continues at coordinate 69,999,180 of CM071598.1, forward strand.
GAGATTGGGCCTAACCCTGATCAGCTTGGGCTTCAACTAAACCAAACTGATTTTGGTTTTTAATGAATTAAATTCGAAATTCAATTTAATTAACTAAGTCCAACTTAATTAATTAATTAACCAATTTCAAATTTGTAATCATTTAATTAAAAACGAAATCTGATTCCATAATCAATTTCGAATTTTAATTATTTAATTTAAATTTAATATTTAAATTAAAACTCCTTTTAAAACGTTCTTATTGTGTAACCCTTTAGGTTATTATTACGTTGGCAATAATTTTAATATCTAATAATAAAATTATAAACAATGAGTGGTATCTAGTAATACATCATTGCTACCCAAGTAATAATAATAATTGGTGATCCAATTAAACCTTTCGTGATTAATGTTTCCGTGTAATATAATCCTTTTAACCATATATATTATAGATTAAACTTGAGGCATGTATTTAGTCATCCTCTTCAACATTTAATCCGGGTTTAATTAATCCATGAGTAAACTATTAAAAACAAATTATTATTTGAGCACGGCCATGCATTTTATAGTCTCACTCAATCAAGAGGCCAATAATATCTCTCCTAATTATAGGAGGGTTAACAGGCCGTTTGGCAACCACTTATTAAGAGCCCATTTGGCTTTAAGTCATTTCAGGTGCGTTTGGGTACCACGGCTTTAAGCCGGCTTTAAGCTAAAAAACTGCTTTAAGTCATAAGTTCCATTTAGGTACTTTTTACTTATGACTTATGACTTATCGAGTTTTTTTTTTCCGATTCTTGTAAAGTTTAAATATTATGAATTTAAAATTTTTTAAAGTCAAATTTCACTTTAAGTCAATTTTATTAAACCCCCATTTAACATTAAGTAAAATTACCCAAACACATTCATTCAACTTAAGGTAAACAACTTTACTTTCTCTTTTAAGTTAAAAACACCTCCATTAAGTCAAAAGTAACTTATTTTAAGCAATCCCAAACGGCCTCTAAATCCTTTATCTATCATTCATATTTCTCATACGACTCATGATATACCCGATGTCCACTTTTATCATCACCCGATCAAAGGTAACTTTTAATGTAGTCAAAGTATATTAATCCTCGTATAGAAATATAATGATCTCAAGTAAAAGGATCATTACACCATTATCACTGTGAGTCTTTCTTATGACTTTATTAAACATGAAGAATCTCACTGTGGGACTGTCCAGTACAATGTACTCCTACATGTACCTATGTATTGACTTTAGTATCTACATACTTATATGAGATGTGGTCATCTGTCAAATAACATACTAGTCTATCTATGTATTATTATTGTCCTATATAATAATACTCGACTAGGGACCTTTAAGAATATGCTATATTATATAATCTCAAGTTCAATTCATGTACTTAAACTATACAATGTGTATCATGATTCTAAGGACATTTATTATGCTAACAAATATATCGCAGTAAATAAAGTCATAATAAATACGTTTATTGAATGATTAAATGACATAAAGGTTTATTAAAAGAAACAATGTATTGCCTTTAGGGCACCTACACTAACAAAATGAAGCAACACAACTCGCCCGAAAGTATGTTTTCATCATTTTATAAAAACTCATTCACATAAGTAAATATACTCTTTTTGAAAAGAATTTGTCTCGAAAGTGTTTATTAACCTTAGAATACTACTCATATGAAGGAATAGATATATATCTACAACTTCTCAAATTACTACTCGAATATAATTCAATAACTTCTCGGAACCACTCAATTTGATTTGAATGAATAAAAATTTAACAACTGCTTGGTTCAACACCCTAGTTAACAGAACCACAAACGCATCGGTTAACCATTAGGGTATCGACGATTGGACTTTTTCTCGAATGCTTACTCAAGTAATGGATGATCGTTCCATTCTCAATACTCATATTCTATCGACAGAAGGATGTGCCGACGTCTCGACTATCCTAAATACTACTCAATTGGGCCTGTGCGTTACTCCGGTCACTTTTGTCACCTCTAGTCCGGAATATATGGTGTCGGAATCTTCGATCACCTTCAACAAGAAATTTCTTAGGCGTCACGGCGAAATAACACGTGCACCTTTATTTACTTTCAATAAAATACTACTCAAATATCGTTCAGAAGCTATGAATAATAAACACCTCCAATAATTTAGTTTTCCCCACGAATGAGTATAGAAAATATTTATGAAAAATTGTTCTGATTATGGGTTCGAAATGAGGTGACCCATATTAGTATTCTTAACTTACAGTATATATATAACCCCACTCTTAATATCAATTAATATATAGTATGAAGATATTATTTAATATATCTCTATCATCTCCTCTGCGAGTACGAATGAAGTATCTCGATAAACGTCCCAAAAATGTGGACCAATTCTTGAAATAAATTTTGAACATCTCGGGTAATAATATCCGGATGACAGCTCAACAATAATATATATGCATATGAATTGCATGAATAAAATCCGGTATAAAGAACTAGATAGAATACTTGCATTTGTGTTTTGAAAACTTAATTAGCATATTTATGCATTTCAAATGTATAAATACTCTGAACAATAGAGTATGTACTAGTAAACTTGCATGGTACTCCGGATGCAGTTTGGGCTCGTGATGGTGTCCGACAATCTAAACAAGTCAAAGAAAACACTCAATCAATCCCCTATGCAATCCACTTATAACTCAATACTCAGACACTTAAGCCAATCACAAAAAAGGCACTAAGGGGTCCCTCTAGACTCATACTAAGTCCATGTTAATCGATAAACACTTAAGTCATAATTTTAGTCCGAAATCGATCCTCGAATCCATGCTTAACGTACGATATTCTGTACATCTTACTGACCATTTAAAACCTCGTTCTTTACACCAATATGTTGCCTTGATAATCCTTAACAATTTTCGTGTTTTAGTCAACTCCAAATTCCTCTTTTAACTTAGCCAAAACGAATGGTCAAAGTAGTACCTCTAGAGTTGACTTTCCTGAAAATTACTATTCCTCGACTCGCACTCCAACACTTTTAATAAATCATTGGGAAAATATTTAAATACGAAACCACTTCTAAAATTATCTTTGGTATTTGTAATATTTATCATAAAAATCTTGGTTCGAAAACACGGTTCTAGATAGGTGGAATGTATTTTCGAAGTTGGGTCGACTGCGGATTTTTACTATTTGCACCACTTTTACTAAAATCTTCATAACTCGATAACCATTAACTAAAATGATGCACCATTTTCGCGTACACGATCTAGGGAATGTCTAGAAGATAACCAACTCAAGATTTGTCTCTGGTCAGAGGACCCATTTTTTGGAATTTACCAAAACAGGTCAGGGGTTTTTTAATGAATAGTATCATCCCCTAAAAGGCTTTTTCACTTGCGCAACCTCGGCTGACGCATTTTTATAAAATTGGAAAATAATGTTTTTTAATCGAAACCTCCGCACATACTTAACTAACTTTCATTAGTATTTATCCTCAAAATTTCATATTATAAATCGACTATTAAGGGTCTCAATCATAGCCTTAAAATAGGTACATTTCAGTAGTTCAATCCCTCAACCAACTTTCACTAAAATTAGCATAACTCTTAAACCGTAAACTCTTTTAACTCGATTCTTTCGTAAAAATAAACTAAACAACCATATCTTTGCAACCATAGGTAGTGGTGAGTCAAAAAATGGGTTTATGGTCTCGGGCATTAACTGTTTTCAAGGGTTAACGAAATTTCATCATTATGACGGCTATAACTCAGACATTTCCATTTTGTCACAACATAACCAAGCCATACCAGGCATACCCGATAATGCACACCTAGAGGGGGTGAATAGGTGTATATGGATAACTATGACCGATTTTAATAATTACCAGAAACAGCTTACTGATTTCAATTTAAACAGATGCAAATGGTAAGCTGATTGTAAATGGTAAGCTGAATGCACAAGCTGTAAGTAAAGTAAAGAGCAGAAACAGTAAGGTGCAGAAAACAAAAGAACACAAGAAACTTTTAGCTAGGTTCAACCCCTAATCCCCTATGGTCTATGTCCTGGTCCCTTACCAACTTGGTATGAGAATATATTATTGATCAACGAAATAAACCAATTACAAGATACAATAATATATCTCCCTTTTAACCCAGCTGTTGACAAATGGCTTGCTGAACTCCTGTTTCTGAACTTGCCCTCTAAGCTATACTTCCCAAGTATACTTCTCTAGCAACAATCACCAAACCCTAGTCCCCTAACCAATCTGTCCAACAACTAATGAATACAAATTGAACAATACAATCAAGAATGAATACAACTCAAAACTATGAACTCTCTAAGAATAGCACGTATGTAATATATTAAGAGCTCAAAAGAATTGAAAGGATATAGCAATGAAAAAACTGAGTTGTTTGTGTTCTTTGTGTGCTTGATTATTTTCTGAATTGATAGATATGAATGAACACAAGAACAAGGTTTATAAAGCTTCACAACCAACATTCTAAAATCAATCAATTAATTTCAAACGTCTAGAAATCAATTTCTAACGTTCAATTGGTTAGAGTTGCAACGTTCTTGTGACCGTTTGACAGAGGGTTTGGAAGAGATGAATCGTAAAAAACATAACCCTTCTGTTTGTATAGATATAAAACGTGTATAGGAGATTTTGAGGAAAGAAATCTTTTAAAAATGGCAAACTCCTATAATTTAGGAAATTGATATAAAATCAGTTTTTGATAAAAGATTTGAGATCCATAATATATTATGTACGTATTATGTCATAAAGAATCCTTACAATATGTCCAATTTAGTTTCCTGAAAGAAATCCAAGAAATCGAACGTGATCTTTATCTTCAAGATTCTAGACAGTTGGAAATGGCTTGCTGTTTGTGAAGTGACTGAGTACAACTGGCTTGCCAAACTGTCTCTGTTGTAGCACCAAATGGCTTGCTGTTTGTATATTCTGATTAAATCATCAGTAGGATAATTTTCCCTGCAAAACCAAGTTAGTACAACACAGAAATAACATGAAGTTTTATATCAAACTATAAGCAATCAGCTTGCTGAATGTGATCATCAAAACCATAGGAGTATCAGTCTCCCCCTTTTTTATGATTACACAATATTTAGGAGAATAAAGTTACTCCCTAAATCCCTGCATATTAGAAAATTTTGATATAAAACAAACTCATATCACTTAGTTACCTGCCATCAAGAATAAGATAAACAAGCATAATTAATCATAGCCAAATCGAATATCTTGACCAAACAAGCACATAAGTTCTCCTAAATTTCTCCCCCTTAATCCATAAAAAAAAAATTAGTCCAGGGCTGGAATAAGCATAGAGAAATAAAAAATCAAATCATGGTAATGGCATATAAACAGTTCAGATAAAAACGGTAAGCCAACGTTACCCATTTTGTGCTGTCAGGTTGCTGACTACACAGTACACATGCCAAGCTCTCTTCGTAAGAATGAGAATCCTTTCTTCAGCTAATGGCTTTGTGAAGATATCCGCTCGTTGGAATTCTGTTGAGACAAAAACCAACTCAATCTTTCCTTTAGCAACATTATCTCTCAAGAAATGTTGTCGAACGGTAATATGCTTCGTTCTTGAGTGATTCACCGGATTCTTCAAAATATTGATGGTGCTAGTATTGTCACAGTTGATTGAAATTTTTCTACACTTGATATCAAAGTCCCTTAGTGTTTGAATCATCAATAAAATCTGGGAACAACAGCTACCAGCAGCTAGATATTCTCCTTTAGCCGTGGATAAGGCAACCGAAGCTTGCTTTTTTCATTGCCATGAAACCAAGCTTTGTCCAAGGAATACACAAACACCACTTGTACTCTTCCTATCAGTTTGAGACCCAGCATAGTCTGCATCACTATACCCAACAAGATCAAAAGTATTTGTGATAGGATGGAAAAAACCAAGATTGATAGTACCAATTAAGTATCTAAATATTCTTTTAACCGCATTTAATTGAGACTCTTTAGGGTTGGATTGAAACCTTGCACAAACACAGACACTATACATGATATCAGGTCTTGAGGCAGTTAAATATAGTAAACTTCCAATCATACCTCTATACCTTTTGACATCCACATCCTTACCGTTTTCGTCTACAGTCAGCTTGCTGCTTTGAGTCATAGGAGTTGTTTTTGCTTTTACATCCTCATAACCAAATATTTTGAGCAGATTCTTTGTATACTTGGATTGATGCACGAAAATACCATCATTGGATTGCTTGATTTGGATACCCAAGAAATAATTGAGTTCCCCCATCATGCTCATGTAAAATTCATTGTGCATGCACTTAGAAAACCACTCACACATAGATTCATTAGTAGATCCGAATATAATATCATCCACATATATTTGTACAACAAGAATATCTTTACCATTTTGCTTTTTAAATAATGTGGGATCGATGTTACCTCGAATGAATCCATTTTTGAGAAGAAACTTACTAAGCCTTTCATACCATGCTCTAGGGGCCTGCCTTACACCATATAATGCCTTCTTGAGCCTGTAAACATAGTCATGAAACTTCTCATGTTCTAATCCAGGAGGCTGTTTGACGTATACTTCCTCATTCAGCACGCCATTTAGAAAGGCGTTCTTTACGTCCATTTGATATAACTTGAATTTCTTGTAACATGCATAAGCAAAAAGCATTCTGATTGATTCTAAACGAGCAACAAGAGCATATGTTTGATCAAAATCAATTCCTTCTTGTTGATTATAGCCTTGAGCCACAAGTCTTGCCTTATTTCGAGTTACGGTTCCAAACTCATCCACTTTATTCTTGAACACCTATTTGGTTCCTATGATAGAACATCTTCTGGTGGCTTTACAAGTTCCCAAACATCACACCACTCAAATTGGTTGAGTTCCTCTTGTATGGCCATGATCCAATTTTCATCTTCTAATGCTTCCGTGACATTTTTGGGTTCTTCTTGGGCTAGAAAAGTAGCATAAGCACAAAAGTTTGCCTTCCCTCTCCTTGTTGTGATTTCATCTAAGATATTTCCAATAACAAGTTCTGGAGGATGGTTCTTTACTATCCTTGTAGCCTTTGGTAGAGAGTGTTGAGCAATTTCTTCATGCGAAGTTTTCCTCAATTTTGATGGTGATGCACAATCTTCTCCATCATATAGAGGTAACTTCTTAGTTGATTTAGAACCTCTAGGACCTCAAGGACCTTCCAAAGTCATTCTATCCATCTTTTTTACTGTATCATCTACTGGATTGACCACTTCAGCTTGCTGACTTGCAGTTCCAGCTTGCTGATTGCCAGTCTCGGTAGTGTTGTTGGCTTGCTGATTTCCAGTTTCAGCAGTGTTGTCGGCTTTCTGATTTCCAGTTTCAGCAGTTTTGTTGGCTTCCTGATTTGATCTAGTAACTTGAGGTTGTATGTTATCAGTTTCACCTGCAAATTCTTCCTCATCTATTGATAAATCATTGTTAGGTTCTTGAAAAGTAACATCAATAGATTCTTCAACTATACGTTTATCTAAGTTATAGACTCTATATGCTCTACTAGTTAAAGAATAGCCAAGAAAAATAGCTTCATAAGATTTTGCATCGAATTTACCATCATTATCAATTGTCTTGAGCACAAAACACTTTGATCCAAACATTTTGAAGTAACTTATGTTTGGCTTCTTTTTCCTCAACAATTCATAAGGAGTTTTGTTCAAAATAGGCCTGATTATGACTCTATTCAACACATAGCATGCTGTATTCACCGCTTCTGCCCAAAAGCTTCTAGGCAGCTTACTTTCTTGCAGTAGAGTCCTTGCTATTTCTTGTAGTGACCTGTTCTTCCTTTCTACCACTCCATTTTGTTATGGAGTCCTTGAAGGAGAAAATTCATGTGTAATTCCTCTTTCTTCACAATAAGCAATGAAGTCTTTGTGGAGAAATTCACCTCCTCTATCATTCCTTATACCTACAAGCCTTATATTCAACTTGTTCTCAAGTAATTTGATTAGCTTCTCAAACTCATTAAAAGCAAAATCTTTTGTACGAAGAAATAATACCCATATAAATCTAGAATAATCATCTACAATTACAAAACCATATTGTTTACCTCCAATACTCTTGTAAGATTCTGGACCAAATAAGTCCAAATGCAGAAGCTCTAAGGGTTTAGAAGTATATACCATTTTCTTTGATTTGTGAGTACTTTTAATTTGTTTGCCCAATTGGCAAGCTGAACAGACCTATATTTTGACATACTTTAGCTTGGGCAGCTGATAAGTGGATTTATATCCACTTGGAACACTTCATTTCGGCTTAAATTGGTGTCTTGACCTCAAGTATGTCGTGTTTTTGATTCATTTTAGTGAGATTGTGCAGGGTTACTATCTTGAAGTTGGAAGATAGAAATTGCATATTTTATGGTGGATTTGAGTTCAAGAAGCGAAGAATGACAACTTGCAAAAGAAATGAAGGAAAAAGGAGTTAAAACGAAGAAAATCAGCAAAAATCAGCAAACCGGAAGGAGCCGGGCGCGCAGGCGCGCGGCACGGTTGGTTTCTTCAAGATTTCAGGATGCACTGTTTTGGCCATTTCTTGAGTTCTACAAGTCCGTTTTGGACGATCTTACAGTCCACGCAAATATAACGAGATTCTCTTTCATTCTAAAGTGGTCCAGATGTCCAAATAGAAATGGAACGGCCCATAAATACTGAAGAAAAGTTAGTTACGAATTTTCCTTCAAAACAGAATCAGCTTAGGAAACGTATTTTGTTGTTTTGGTAGTTTCTTGCTGGAAAAGACTCCTGTGGCCTATATAAACACATTCTATCATCATAAGACGTAACCAACACTTAGAAAAACACAGAGAGAGCCGAAGATAGAGAGTTAGACTTTGAGACGGATTCCCGGAAGGACGTGACAACATTCGGAGATCTAGATCTACTTTTGTTTTCTTCTAAATTAGGCGATACTCTGGATTTTGGATTTGTTTTCTTAACTCTATTATTCTAGCACTATTGTTTTTATTCATACTTTGTTTATTATCATGGTTTCATCAGATCCCATGATGACGAGTGGTTCAATTATGAACTAATCGTTGTCATGGAATTCTAACGGATTTATTTATGGAGCTTTAGTATCTTGATGTTTTAAAGATCTGTGTGTGATGTATATTGATATCCTTGTATGGTTGTGCTTAATTATTATATGCGTAGCTAACATCTAATTTGTTAATCTCTTGTGAAGCGAGAGTGGATCTTGAGATTTAGAACTTGCCATGCTAGCATAGGTTCATGATTGTTTACCAACATGATTTGTAGTGTAACTTGAACTATTTTACATTGCCCTGTGTGATTTTTATGGATAACTTGTGCTTAAACCGTTATGTTTTCAAATCTTATAGAGATATAGGGTCTAAACATAATTGGTGTCTATTCATCTTCTATCTCTTTTGTGGATGTATAGGTAGTTTGGTATACGTATACTGAGAGGTAGCGTGTACTTGTTTCGTGTTGTCCGATCAGATATCATAACCATGGCATATAGTGATTAAAGGCGTCAGATCTAAGCGAAGTATTTAATGAAGTTAGGATCCCATGTTTTCTCTAGCATAAGTAATTCGATTTAAATTATCTTTAGTTACAAAATTCTTAGTTTTGATAAATTGCTTCTTAGATAATTCTAAATAATTGAAAACCCAAAATTGTTACTTGTCTTAGCAATGAGTAAAAACCATGCATTGTTGCATAAGTACATTAACTGAATTGAAACCTAAACCAGATCTTTGTGGGATCAAACTTGACTTATATCTATATTACTTGTGACCGTGTACGCTTGCGTGTTTAGTGCAAACAAATTTTTGGTGCCGCTACCGGGGATCATCGGTGTTTTATTTTTAATTTATGTGCTTATCATCAGTGATCGTTAGAGTTCACTGACTCTGATTGTTTCTTACATAGTTTGTTTGTTTCTTGGTGTTTCAGGTACTTGAGCGTGTCTAAAGATAAATAGGAAGAAGAAGAACTTGAAGCAGCAATAGATATGGGAGAACCATCAGCAGGAACTAGAGGTGGCCAACCGTGCGGTTCGGCTCGGACCGCACGAGACCGGACCGGGAAATAAACCGTGCGGACCGACACGAACCGGCACGAACCCGCTAAATAAATCGGTCCGAATACGGGTTTAGATATGCAAAACCGGGACCGAAACCGGCCCGGCCCTTAACCAACCGGCCTGCACGAGCCCGGGATGAATTAGTGAGACTGTTAATATTCATGAATCATATACATACATACAGCCCTTGTGTATGTATATAAATTCAACCAAACTTACAATTTGTAGCTCTCTAAAACTCCTCTCTCTCCTCCTTATATTTAGATCTTCCCTCGCCGTCCCCCACACATTCATTTGATAAAAAATATTGTATGTATATTATATGTATATATACTATACACTCAAAACCCATATGCCCGTATTTATATAAAGATAAGGGATGAGGAGAAAACTAAGCCTTATATCTTTTCTTGGAATCTTGTCTTAAAAAGTAATAAAGTTCTAAAGTAATAGCCAGAGTAATAAATTAATAGCCTGCAAGGACATGAATCGCGTGCCGGTTCCGTGCTTGTGTTATGTGAACCGAGCCCGGCCCGAGCCCATCCCGGAGTAATTGAGTACCGGCTACGAATTCTTCATCTATGAACCGGAACCGTGCAAAGCCCGGCCCGGCTCGCACGGCCCGCATGAATGGCCAGCACTAGCAGGAACTAAGGCTTTGAAGGACTATTCTCAGCCAAAAATCAATGATATCCAATCTAGTATTATCAGACCAGCCATTGCAGCTAATACTTTTGAGATCAAGCCTAGCACAATTCAGATGGTGTAGAATTCAGTTCAGTTTGGGGGTGCTCCAACGGAAGATCCCAACATGCATATTCGCAACTTCATAGAGATCTGTGAGACTTTTCGATTCAACGGTGTGTCGGAAGATGCTGTGAAATTGAGGCTTTTCCAATTCTCTCTTAGGGATAAAGCTAAGAGCTGGTTACACTCTTTACCAGCCGGTTCTATTACGACATGGGAGGATCTTGCTCAGAAATTCCTCACTAAATTCTTCCCCATGGCAAAAATAGCAGCAATCTAGAACGCTCTCACTCAATTTATTCAGCAGTCGGGAGAAACTTTGTGTGAAGCTTGGGAACGCTACAAAGAGATGGTTAGATCATGCCCTCATCTTGGTATGCCAGACTGGATGATTATCAATTCTTTTTATAATGGGATGGGTGCACTATCTAGACCCTTTCTAGATACAGCATCTGGTGGAGCTTTATGGGCTAAGAGCTACGAGGAAGCTTATGATCTAATTGAGACGATGGCTGCTAATGAATATCAAAATCCAACTCAGAGGCTATCTCAAGGCATGGTAGCAGGTATTTTAGAAGTGGACGCAGCTACAGCTTTTGCAGCTCAATTGAAGGCTCTAACTATGAAGGTGGATTCTCTGAGTAATTATGGAATTCAACAGGTGGCTAGTGTGTGTGAGCTTTGTCCAGGTGCACATGATACAAAATATTGTGCTATCTCTTCTGAATTAGCACAGTTTATGAGCAATTTTCAGAGACCTTCTGCACCAGCTCCAACCACCTATCATCCGAATAACAGAAACCATCCCAATTTCAGTTGGAGCAACAATCTAGGTGGTATACAGCAACCTCAGCAATCCTATCAGCAGTTTCAGGGTCAGCAATATGGAGCTAAGCCATTCAATCCTTCAGGTTATCAGCATCAGTATGCTCCAAGGCAGCAATTTCAACCTTCGGGATTTCAGTAACAGCCTCATGCAAGTGCGAGTCAGTCTTCCACTGCAAAATCTGAATTAGAAGAATTGAGGTTGATGTGTAAGAGCCAAGCAGGGTCAATCAAGACCTTAGAAAATCAGATTTGGCATATTGCTAATGCGTTATTGAATAGGCCACAAGGAACTCTTTCGAGTGATACTGAGGCTAATCTCGGCAAGAGGGAAGTCAAGGAACAGGTGAAGGTAGTCACTTTGAGATCCAGAAGGGTTACAACCGAGCAGAAATCAGCAGCTAAAGAAGATGAAGAAGTTCAGAATTAGCAGGTTAAAAAATCTGCAGTGCCAGGAATTGAGAAATCTGACTTGGTGGCTGATCAGTTGAATGGTGAAGTGGAAAAGAGTAAGAAGTCTGCTGAGAAGTCTATTCCGGAATAGTATACAAAGAGCAATCAGATCTATCCTCCTCCTCCTTATCCTAAAAGGCTTCAAAAGCAGAAGTTAGACAAGCAGTTTGCTAAGTTTCTAGAGGTGTTCAAGAAGTTGCATATCAACATACCTTTTGCGGAAGCTCTAGAACAGATGCTGAGCTATGCAAAGTTCATGAAGGGTATTCTCTCACGGAAGTTGAAACTCGAGGAATTGGAAACTATGGCTTTGACAGAAGAATGCAGTGTTGTGCTGCAACAGAAGTTGCCTCCTAAACTTAAAGATCCGGGAAGTTTAACCATCCCGTGCACCATTGGCAAGCTTTCTTTCGACAAGTGTTTGTGTGACTTGGGAGCTAGCATAAATCTCATGCCTCTGTCTATTTTCATGCAACTTGGTCTGCCAGATCCGAAACCAACAAATATCTATTTACAGTTGGCTGATCGGTCGATCATGTATCCAAGAGGAATAGTGGAAGATGTCTTGGTAAAAGTTGATGAGCTCATCTTCCCTGCTGATTTTGTTATTCTAGACTTTGAGGAAGATAAGAAGATTCCCATCATCTTAGGAAGACCATTCTTGGCTATAGGAAGAACTTTGATTGATGTTCAAAAGGGAGAGCTCACAATGAGATTACAAACTTAAACCGATGCTTGTCCTCAAGCATAAAACAGACTCGATACTACCTAATTAGTACCACTTCCGTAGGTGATCACAGTTGCATTTGGCATATGCAACAAGCCCTCTAAATCCCTAGGCAGCCCTAGTGGACGAGTGAGGTCTCGTGAGGGCCTATAGCGAATGTACCCACAAAATCCTTCTAACTAAACAATGCAAAAACAATGCAATGCATGAATGCAACTAATATGAAAATGCAACGATCCCCTTCGAAATAACCAAAACCAACTAGCAAGCAAATATCTCAAAGAATGCAATTAAATCCAAATAGAGCTCGACTAAGTCCCCGTATACTAACAATACATGAACAGAAACGTGCGTGTGTGTGATGCTCATCAGATATATTCCTAACACTAGATCGAAACCATACCTATTCTTCGCCAAGACAATCACAAGTTTATAAATAGAATAGACTGTAAACACTTCATAACCTAGGAAAACCTCCATCATCCTTCGAATTAAATAGAAATTCATGCTTTATTACTAAACTACAACACATAATATTATACACAACAACGCATGCTTATTTAACCGTGCAATGGATGAGACCCCAAAAGGCTTATACAATAATACCCATGTAGCGAGCGTTAGGTTAGCGGATCCCAGACTATAAAAGCCTTAGGTCACTAGGCACAAAGTCCCCTAGAACTTAATTGCTCGAGTATTAAAGAGCTCACCCTGGTTAATTTTGCATTTAACAATTCACATAACTTTTTTTTTCTTTATTTTTTCTTTTTTATATATATATATGCAATCTGGAATGAGAATTCTCAATTCCAACCCTAGACTACTCATAATAAATATGAGCCGGCTACTAGCCATTTGACGCCTAGCCATTATTAATAACTAGCATGAAATCCCTGGTTTCCCCCTTTTAACTCGAATAACTTGTAGAAGGGGGGGTTGAATACAAGTTATATAATCGTGTCTGGTTTTTGCTTGATTATATGAACAAGAATAAACGAATGAATCAAACTTTGTTTGTATTAAAATAATAAAATACAAACTCTACCAAAGGTGTACAATACCTTTAGCAGCTGCTAACAATATAAATCTCTCTCTCTGTTTGTTTCGAACTCTCGAATACAAATCTTACGAACTCACTCGCTTACACACTCCTTTTTTTTACAATGATATAGAGAGAGTATTTATAATGCTACCTATCAACTAATAACAGAATTATAATCTATCTATGACAATGTTCTGCCGTCCAGTTGGTAGTTTCCATCAATAGAGAATTCGTTTCCTTCACGATATCTTCTTGCTTGTTTTCCAAAACAAAGATCCTGTTTTATAGCACTTGCCAGTTTCTGTAGCATCCATAATGATATCATCAGTAACATGACTGACATCATTAGTAACATGACTGATATCAGGATTTCCCATTGCATCAGGATCTGATTATCCCATCAGTATTTGATCAGGATCTGACTTAATGTATCAGGATCTGCTCCTCTGTTCCTGACATGTAGTCCCCAATACACTGTTCCTGACATGTAGTCTCTGACGCACTGTTCCTGACTAAATTCTACAGATTACTGTTTAACACATATATCCTAAACAAAGTGCTAAATCCTTTATAAGATCAGGATATACAAGAAGTATTAGCAAAATTCTATTCTTAACATCACAACTTATGAATTATTCCTAACAATCTCCCCATATTTATGCTTTAGAATCTGAAGCTTAAATCTAAGTTGTAGATGTCAAAACATATAACAATACAACCAGAATAGAATTTATGAATTCAAGATCATGAAGTTAAGTACCTCCTTCTTCAGATGTAGACATGTATCTAGTACTTAGAAGAAAGAATTCAACTATTTGATGCTTCTTTTCCTTTACCACTCCCATGATGAAATTTACCAACTTTGTCACCCTTAGTTCTGCTCCCAGTCTGTTTATCTCCCCTAGTCAGTTGTTGTTGTTGTCTATGAATTGTCTTTATCTCCCCCTTTTTGACATCAGCAACATTAATTCCAAGAGATTCAATAACTGAACAAATGAGATTCATCAGAGCTGCTTGATTTTCCATAATAGTGACTTGGTTATTTTCTGAATGTCCTTAAGAATTTCAGAATTGACTTCAATGTTGGAAGTGCTTGTTGTATCTTCAGATTCAGATTCAGAAAGAACATTATCTTCAAGTCTTGTAGAAGAAGTTGCCTGTTGAGAATGATATTCAAGTAATAATACTTGAGTAGAAGTACAAACATCTTCATCTTTCTGATCTGGAGCTGAAATATGATCATCATGTCCTTTACTAGTATTCTGTGTACTAACATCTACAAATCCTGACTCCTCCTTAGATTGATCAGATATTGTTGATGTTTCAATTCTAGCTAAAATTGGAAGTACAAACAAAGGAATACTAGGATCATTAGGAATTTCTTCTGGTACTGGTTGAGTAGAAGTTTGTCTTAGCCTTTCACCTCTTCTGTTAATGATATCTGCAAGCCTTTCTTTCTATTTCTGAGCTTTAACTTCTGGCTTTGCATTGTGATGTGCTAAGTCATGCTTCTCATACATCTTGATAAAAGAATAAGTACCAGCATCCATACCAAGATTTTCAGACCAAGATTCAGGAAAAACCTGATCCCAGAAATCAAACGATGGTGGTTTCCTAATTTTCTCTCCCTCACTATGGAGTTGATCATCCATACCCTCATTCTCACTTTGACTATCTAAAGTCAACACTCTTTCTACCTCTCCTTTTGCCTGGTCAGGAGCCAGCCTCTCTGTGTGTGGATCTATGTCCATCTTTTCAAGTGTATCACTCAAGGGGTTAGAAGAAGTTTTTATACCTGAACTCACAAGGAGAGAGGGTTCCTCATATGGCATGGAGCTTCAGGTTTTCTCCAAGGAGTGAGCTGCTATAGTCTATGAATCCTTACAAACATCTACTTTCTTTCCAGAGACCACAGGCTCTAGTATACCACTTTCAGGTTTTACACTAGACTCTGATGTCTTCAGTAATACTTCATTAGACACCATAGCTAATATGCCACCGTCTTTAAGTATTGGTTGCTGAGACACACCCTCAAGGTGGATAGACTCTGAAAGAACAATATTGGTTTGATCTTCAGAAAAATCAATCAAAGTCATTCCTCCCATATCATAGGGTTTCTCACTTGCAATTTCAGTCATCACAGAAGACCTTCCAGCATCATCAATCACAGTTCCTGAATCATTCAACCTCTGACTAGATGATTCTTGTGTTGCAGTGACCGTGATATGATCTATTCCACTATTCACCACTGGTGCAATAGTGTCTTCTGTTGACTGCTTCCATTTATCAACTACCTCCTCTTGTTCACCTTGAGCTGAAGCATCTTCAACAATGACATCCTCATCAAATAAATATGCATGAAGTGATTGAAGTTCAACATGTTTAGGAAGTCCAAATTTGTTGTGTAACTCCTTTCTGACTGATACATACAAGTATGTCTTCATTAAGTCAAGCCTTTGATGTAACAATCCATATTCTTCAGGAAATGAAAGTTTGGGAACTCTTTCAATCAAAAAATCTAGAACAGGCCTGGAAAGCTTCACTTTCAGAGAAATAAGTTCCATAGCCAGTCTGTATGTCAATGTAGTTTCCCATGAAGAATCAAGATCCAGATCTCTCTTGCCAGATACTGACATGGATATAGCATTATTTGTAGAGACCTGCATATTGTTAGTTGGACTTGACACTGTGTGTGTAGGTGACAAATGAATCTTTCTCCTTGTTCTCCTAGTATAGTGAGAAACAGATTTGTCTTGAGAAGACTCAAGAGGTGTAGACACAGAAGTGATCTTGGGATGAGATCCTTTTTCAATAGACACAGTCTTTTGAGAGACAGTATCCAGTATCTGTTTTCCCTTTATAAGAACTACAGCCTTTTAAGAGACTGCAGCCTGGCTGTGACTAGGTGTTCCATCTCTTTGTCCTAACTTAGAAAGTTGAATTGCAGCCTTCAATTCTGCTCTCTCAGCAAGAGATATATTATCATCATCTTCACTAGAACTACTACTTGAAATGATAAATCTTCTCTTCCTTACAAATGATGTCTTTTGAGAAACACCAGAGGTTGGCTTCTTTGAAACAATAGGTTGTGGATCAAAATTTGGTTCTAGAATTGTTTCAGAGACTGTAATGTTTTTGGCTACTTGTGTAGACACAGGGGGGTTCTCCTCCAATTGAGATTCCTGAGTCATTTCACCACCAAAGAAAGAAGAATTATAGATAGTAGGAAGGTGAGTTCTTAGAAGTACCTGAACATGATTTGGATAGTGTAACGCAGGTATTTCATCTAGATTCTTTTCACTGTCCTTCTTTGTAATGTCAGAGAAAATTCTCTTTTTCTGTACATAAGAAGAAACACAATACTCTCTACCAAATCTAGCTTCAACATCAGGAATAAAATGGTTAATAAACAGTTGCATGAATCTATGATAATAAACCATATTCCTTTCATGATCTCTTGACCCAAGTTTTATACACATCTGACTTAAGATAATGTGACCAAAATTAATTACTCTGTTATAAAGCAAAGCATATGCAATATGTGATGTAACAGCTGTAATTTGTTGAAAAGAACTACATTTACCAGTAAAGCATTTAGCAATTTGATCAAAGAAGAAAGACCATTCTTTCCTAAGAAAAGATCTATTTAACTGGCTCATGTTATCTAGAGGTCCATCATAACCTAATTTAGATAACATAGTTCTCACATCATCATCAGATGGTACATTCTCAAAATTTGTACTAACAGGTAAGCGAAGTACTGAATTAATAACAGATTCAGTAAGATCAAATGAGTCTTGTCCTAATTGTAGAACAATCTTACCTGATTGACTCTGAGTAGAATCAATTACCTCAGCATTCTCCCAAGCTTGTGAAACAGCTACTTGATTAATTTGTGGAGATGCTGTCAAGGCATAGCTTAATGGTCCTTTCGCCATAAAGTCCATTATCGGGTGAAAATCAGTTGACACCCCTTCCTTGTTGGTGATAGCTGCAACATGATTGTTCATCATAAAATCAAAGTCACCAAACTTGAAAGCTACTGATTTGGGTAGCCTTCTTTGAGTTGCCATTTTGATCTGAAAAGAACTTAAGAAATCTTTGAAATTGATTAGTGATTTTGAGAACTCGAGAGTGTTTTTGCTTTAGAGAATGAAGTTAGAGAAAGCAATTACACGATTAGAGTGTCAAAATAATTATATTTCAAAAATCCTTCAGACCCATTATCCCACGTTGACACGTAGGTTGACAGGTGTCAGTCCCTGAAAAATGCAGTTACCCATGACTTTTGGAAAATAAAATCCAAAAATAATTTCAAGTAAATAAGTTAAGGTAAAAACAAGATAAAAATCAATACTGATCAGTTTCCTCTTCCTGATGTGATCTTTTCATCAGGATAATCACACGATTCAATGTGATTTTTGAATAAAAAGAATTACTAATCCTGATGTGAACACACTCGTATTCCTGATCAATATCATCCTGATTCCAGAGACTAAATAGAGTTTCCACATGGCATTTTCTTTTACCTTTTCATTCTTTTCTCTTTTCATCATGGCTTTCAACCCAAAACTTCATATGAAGCCTAGCTTTTTGTTCATTACCACTGAGAAGTTCTTTACTCTTGATGATCAGGAGCAAGTGAACTATCTCTTAGAAGAGATAACTTTTCTCATCAAGTCAAATATGGTTAATCTTAACCCAGATGATTTCCTCAAATCTCCTCTAAGACATCTACCAGTTGGATACAATCCTCCTTTAATCTCTTCACTCCTTGAGGATGAAGAATTTGGTGAAGATTCTGAGGTTGATCTTGATGGAGATGCTATTCATCTTCTTCAATAAGCATGAAGATGAGTCAGCTGCTCTTATTCAAGTCGCCCAGACAAGGAATTCATTCTTTAGATGCTCCTTGTCCTGAAGTCGATCGTTGAGTATTGAAGCAGCAACAACTTTAGACAAGAATAGAATTATCAGTAGTAGTTAGACAAAAAGAAGAATTGTATTTCATTTTCATGTATGTAATGCTTTTGATTAATGAAAATACAAGTTTTCTTAATATCTACTTGTCTATCATTGTTTATTGGCTGTCATGAATAATGATATAAATTATCATTATGTATGTAATAAAACTTGCTAATATAGACTTAACAAAACTCAGAATTGAACAACCAAATAACATGAACTTCAGAATTTGAAACAGTAATACACACAAATTTCACAATCCTGATACTGACGATACAATCCTGATGTCAATACTGATGATGTCAGCATACTGATAGCAATCCTGATGTTTATTAACAAGTCTATCATACTGTAATTTATCAAAGTAAAATGTTACAGCTTAAGCATTTATCAACCAAGTATAGATCCTGACAAAATATCAAGTCTATAAGCTGAAACAACATACCTTGCTACTTGTGCAAATGTTAAAGATATAAAAATTAAACATTCCTAACTCACTAACCAATCTAATGAATGTGGCCTCATCAAGTGGTTTAGTTAGAATAGCAAGCTGTTTGTCAGTAGGAACAAAATGAAGTTCCACAGTACCATTTTCAATGTGCTTAGTCCTTGAGTGTTAAACTGGATTTTATGCAATTTTGATTGCACTAGTATTATCACAAAACATAGGAATATTACTAAGTGTCTTACCATAATCCATCAACTGATTTCTTATCCAAAGGAGTTGAGCACAACAACTGCCTGCTGCAATGTATTCAGCTTCTGCAGTTGAGGTTGAAACTGATTGCTGCTTCTTGCTTGCCCAAGAAATCAATCTGTTTCCCAAGAATTGACATGTACCTGTAGTGCTTTTCCTGTCTATTTTACACCCTGCATAATCAGAGTGAATAGCCAATTAGGGAGAAATCAGATTCTCTTGGATACCACAAACCAAGATTTGGAGTTCCCTTGAGATATCTAAAAATTCTCTTCACAACAATTAAATGAGATACCTTAGGATAACTTTGGAATCTAGCACATAAACAGGTAGAGAACATTATTTTTGATGAGTGGATTTTGTAACAACTTTTGAGAGGTCTACGGGTAGTTGTATAGGCTAACGATCAACTGTTCTGTGAAAGATTTTGGGTTGTGATTGTGGGGGTTGAGCTGTGCTCGAGGGTGTCTCCAATAATCTCAAGTGGCTTTAGAGAGAATTAGAGAACTGAATGTGTCTTACCCTTGAGGTGCCTACGTACCCTCATTTATATAGGGATCAAGCTCACGTAGTTCTAATGCGACTCTATCTCTGCTGAAAATAGTTGTATTCGATTACCTAGTTTGTGTAGGACTCAGGTTCCTTTAGAGCCTTCCACGAACTAGTTGGCTAAGTAGAGTAGAACTCGAGTTCGTACCCTACTATAATTCTCTCATTGGTCAAAGATTATTCAAGGATCATCTACGCCCCAGAATTATACTCAAATACCAATTCGTTTATCTATTCTAGATGGCTTCTAGAACCTTCTGTTGGCAATTCGTAGGAACCTGGTGCTCAGGAACCTATATCTCAGGTACCTGTTTCTCAGGAACTCCTTATTTCGGGACATATCACTTAGGGACCTCCCTTTAGGCATCAGTACCTGCACAAATAACAAACTGGTTAGATTGGATAGCTCTTCACATGCTCTTGTCATCTCTATGGCTGTTGCTATGCTAACTCGAACTCTTTCGCTGGGAGGAACCTGGTCTTCTAATGTTCAACTCAGCTTCCTGACCATTGGGAACCTCCTGATACTCATACTTCGTTAGTCATTTCTTCTATCTGATCTTGAAAGGCATATGACTTAGCCTATTTGTAGTTAGAGGATCCTAATCAACTTAAACCAAATTGTAATAAGTAAATATATATATGAACTGTCACAGGAATCTCAAGAAGTATTATCTGTCAGAAGAAAGAAGAAAAGTCAATCTATAGTTTTGATGTCATACACTGGAAGACGATTTAGTTATCTGATCAAGCCCCAGTATAGCATTGAAGTGAATGGATTCATTTGAACAGTGACAGAGATTTTTCGAGTGATAGTTTGAAGATCAGTTACAGTACAAGAGAATTGAGAGAAGAAATAAACCACAACCTAAAGTCAAAAGTGAAGAAGCATCGTTGAAGTTAGTCGTTCATGAACCAGACAGTACATCGAACGTCAACATAAATCAGTGGTAACACTACGCCATAAACGCTCAAATGCAACGCCCTGTTTAATGTTGCTTTAGGCCAAAAAAGCATTGCATTAGACCAAATGCAACATCAGGGGGCGTTGCATTCGAGACCGTCTCGTTAGACCCCATAATCCAACGCTTTCTGGAATCTAATGTAACAGCAATAAGCGTTGCATCTGACATGTAATGCAACACCACAGCAAGCAAATGCAACATCAAAGAGGCGTTGCAATTGACATGAGACATAGTAACAATTCCACGTCACGAATGTGGGCCCCACAAGCATGCCACATCAGCAATGGGTCCAGCTAGCATGCCACGTCAGCAACAGTCCAGCTGGCATGCCACGTCAGCAACAATACAGCTGGCATGCCATGTCAGCATGTGGGGCCCACGTGCCATGTCAGCATGTGGGACCCACTTGCCATGTCAGTAGTGGGGCCTACCATGCCACGTCAGTTGTAGGTCCCACATGCCCCGTCAATAGTGGGTCCCACATGCCATGTCAGCACTGGGTCCTATATGCCACGTCAACACTAGGGCCCGCAACCATGTAATGCAACGCTTTTATTTGCTTTTTAAAACACTAGAATCTTATCAAATGCAACACTATATTTACCAAATGCAACAATAAAATATCTAATGCAACACTGAAAATATCAAATGCAACACTTTAATTAAAATTTCTGCAATATTCTGTTTTTTACATAAAGAAACCCATCAAAATACATTCAAAGCCATCCAAAACATTCAACCAGCCACCAAATAGTTACAATCATCCACACCAACATCATACTAATACCTAATAAAACCATTACTAATACATCCAAAAGAAATCCAACATCATACTAAATTAACAAGCACATATGATTAAGTCAAAATTTTAAAAGTACAAAATGACCATGTTTAGGTATAAGGGCCAATCAACTTCTCTTTGCTTCTCAGGTACATTCGCTTCAACAAGTGGCTGTGACTCGGTTGCATTCATTCTGCTATGCTGCTTAACAGCACATCTGTTCAACAGTCTCCTTCCTTCCGTGAATTCTGTTTTACATTTTTGCAAAACAGAAAACAAATAGCCATAAATAGAAGTAGCAATAAATAAAAATAGCCGTACAAATTATTCTTCCACTAGCTACTAATTACTAGTCACGACACAATATAGTAACATGTAACAGTGGTATAAATTCTGTCACAATAATACAAATCATCGGCCTAAGTGATACTAATCAACAGTTTGAATTCTTAATTAGTTTACATTTAAGCATGTATGGTAACCCTGAAATATATATCCAGAGGTTGATATGTCGCCCTGAAATCAAAAATTGGTCCATATCTGAATATGATGAGAGACATTTAACATTGTCTTAGGTTAAGACTGTATTGATGAGTAACAGGATGGTAATTTAAAATGCAGAAAGAGAAACATGCAATGCAAATATAAATTTTTTGGAATAACTATGAAACGGTTTAGTAGCTGTTACCTTTTCATTCTCTCTTTAACGAATGGATGAATGTCAGATGATGAACTGGGGGCGAAAAACTGTAGTGTTTCACCAAGTAGTGGAAAGCCCATAGAACCGGGGTAATTCTCCATTGCAATAGGATTCCTCCATTTGTAAATCCAGTGCACAATGCTTATAGCTAGGAAAGCTGTAACTGTTAAGACAACAGACCACATGTTTAAAGTTAGTTATCTAACTTATATACCATGGTAAGAACTAACTGTTGCTAATCTGATGTTTTTTGAGAAGTTAAGGAAATGCATAAGAGACACGAGTAGAGATAGATATGCTGGCATGTGTCTAGTATCTTGAGGTGATCGACTTATATAGGCTGGCTAGATTTAGCAACAAGTTAATATAATAATCTAATTTCTATTTTTATTTTTTATTTTATAAGGTTTGGTTTCTCAAAAAACTGTATGATAGCTGACTCAAAAATCAGATAGCTACATAGTGATATATTAGTAAAAAAAATATAAAACCTCTAGCTAGCATAGCTATGAAGCTTGCAAGATGGTTCCATATCTGCCTCATCTTTAAATAATGGTTTTTCTAATTTAAATTTAGTCCTGCAATGGAAGGCATTTTCCTGGATAATAGAACAAAATGGTTAGGTGTAGCAATCTGCGATGACAATCTCTTTTTAGAATTTAATTTTCTTCGCTTTTCATTCTAGATTTATATGATCTAATCTTAGATTTTATCTTACCTGTAACCATATCTTATGCCGTTTACTAAATCCCTCTGTTGCATCACCTCTATAAATTGTTTTAGATATGCATACGAGTCCTGTAATATTCTTCAGAACATGTACTAATGCCGTCTTGTGACTCTTGTACAGCAGTTGTAGTACTTGTAACAAAAACGATCCAGTAATTTTTTGCTAATTAGCAATCTAGCTAGTTTACCAGTACTCCAGAGTAAGAGTTTAGAGAACTAATTTGTCATTTGACCATTTGTGCATAGAGCACCTCCCTGCCCACGTTGAGCCACGGGTTGATACTACCTTTCATGCATTACACTGTACAGATGTCACCTTAAGCAACAATTATATCCTCTCGAACACATTTGAAAACCTTCTATGGCATACTTTTAACGATAGTTAAACAATCAAATGTGTCATGCAGCATTATATTTTCAAATTAATTGTCAACAAGTAAACACTAACATGTCACTGATGCTGCAAATCTGAATGCCATAATATTTATTTTAGTAAAATTAGGGATGAGAAACACAATGACTACAACATATATCAGCTTTACAAAAATATAAATCAAATGTTGCAAATCTGAATGCCATAATATTTATTTTAGATACTGAATACAAATATAAGTGCAAAAACTACCTGCAAGCCGATCAGGAATATAAAAAGTGCAAAATTAAGATATGAAAACATACAAAAACAAAAATCAAACTATAACTGCCAGTTCTATTGTCTCACCTCCGTAGATTGATGACAATAACAAGAGTCCCTTAGATAGATACCTCGTGAAGTTGGGCCTGTAACAAAATAATTAAAAAATATTACAATCATTCCTATTGCAGGCCACGTTAAATAAGCTAAACTTGAAAACTGTACATGACTATTAAAAGATTAATTTAGACAGGTTTCATTGATATTGATTAAATAATAGTTAATAATAACAAAAACAATGCAATAACAGAAGATGAATATAGAGAGATTCCAGTTCTGAAGATAAAACACATGATTCTGCCGAATTTGTTTTATTGAAAATGAACAAACCAAGATATATTGTATATACTTGCATGATGACTCACAATTAACCTACACCTTCAGGAGGAGTATTCAAGATAGTATGATCATACCATGTGTATTCAAGCCCTTCAGGAGGAGGCTCAAATACACCATGAGCACCAGCAGCCATAGCAGGGGAGACATAAGCATCAATTCCTATTATGCTTGAAGTGGTACCACCAAGTGCACCAACAGTGGTCAATGCTGGTCCATTGTTCCCAGCACTGCTAACAAATATTACACGATACTTATTCACCACCTACATAGAAAGATGGATAGCGTCAAAAATAAAAAAAATAAAAAGATGGTGTCAGGACACACTCGTATAAACAGACGCAGACACGGTTGTGAGCTTTGCATTTTACCTCATCAACAAGGTCAACAAAGCGACCATAATCTGGAAGTAATGTACCTTCTCCATAACTCATGTTGATGAGGTCACATTTGTGCTGGAAATATACAACATTATTAGACACATTATGAAAGTTTCTCCAAAAAAACACATAATGAAAGTGCAACAAATTGTGGAAAAATAGTTCTTTACCAATTTCCACCAACTATATTTCAAACATGTCACGGTAAATTCAAGAAATGACACTATTACAGTGAAAAATAATAGTTTAAAATAGAGAATTTGCAGAGAACTATTGAAATACCAATCCTTGCACCCTTCGCACTGAACCATCAGGTCATCAGCATTATACGGCATCTTACTCTTACAATACCTTCAAACAAAAAACCAAAAATCAATCAACACAACTCACAAACATCCATTTCGAAACGAAAAACTAAAACCCTTAAATCTACTCACACAGCAACACGGTCGGGAGTAAAAGCTCCATTGGCCGCCTTATACTCAAACCTACAAAAATAATCCAAAAAGGAGAGCTTCTGTACCTTGAACTTTACTTGAGTAATTTTCATGAGATTCTGTTATTCCAAAAATTACACACATTCAATATCAAATGGATGAAATTTGAAAAGACACATACAATTCCAAAAAACACACATATGCTAGTATGTTACAAGTACTAAAACTCGTCTTTGGAGGAAGAACTCTAGCCGGAAGAGTCGACGAAATCTTAACATCCATAGCAGTAGATTCATGAGAAAAGCAAGAAGGCCAGCCCTTTAAAACGACTCAAAACTTGAACACAAACTCATACTCGGTGATTAACAAACGAAATTAACAAGGGAAAAGGGATTTGGAATTAAAAAGAAAAGGGATTGCAGCTACATGACAAGAAAAGGGATTTAATCGAAGTAGAAGAAAGAAAAAGAAGGAGATGGGTTTGGTGCCTGTTTGAATAGAACGAAGAAGAAGAGGGGTGTTTGGTGTCTGTGTTTTAAAACCAAAATAAACAGGGAAATGGTCTTGGTTGTGTTGAACTGTGAACGAAGAAGACAGAGCAAATGAATTAATCCAAAAACCCTAATTCAAGAAACTCAAATTGGGGGAATTAATCCAAAAACCCTAATTCAAGAAACTCAAATTGGGGGATTTGTTGTTCTTAAGATTCAAACAAATTAATGAATCTGGGTTATAATTAGAATACAGATCTGAAATTGGTCGGTGTTAGATTTGTGAATCGATAGGTTTGAAGTTTGAACTGAAATGTGTGTGTGGATATAATGTATGTGTCTGTAATAGGTAAAGAAAGAAGAGTATAAGGTGAAAAGTAGAGAGCGGGATGTGAAAAGTATAGAGCGGGATAATTAGCCGCCTATTTCATTTCATTTTGTTTTTAACAAAAAAAATTATACGTTGTAATGTGTGCTTTATTGATATATTTTTGTTAATATAATTAATTTTAATTATTGTACTTATATAGAATATGTGTAATATAATTTAAAAAAATAGAATCATCATTCGGGACAAAATCGTTATATCTTGGCATCCGTACGTTGGGAACGTCGAAAAAATAATTTAAAAAAATAGATCCCTCATTCGGGACAAGACTAGTTAAAAGGAAAGCCTACTTTGACCGGTTTGACCGTCATAAAACCAAACCAAATACATCTAGCAAATTTTTTAAAAAATTACCACATCACTAAAACCGTTAGATTTTGACATTAGTACATTTGGAACGTCGAAAAAATAATTTAAAAAAATTGATCCCTTATTCGGGACAAGACGAGTTAAAAGGAAAGCTACTTTGACCGGTTTGACCGTTATAAAACTAAACCAAATACATCTAGCAAATTTTTTAAAAAATTACCACATCACTAAAATCGTTAGATCTTGACATCCGTACGTTTGGAACGTCGAAAGAATAATTTAAAAAATTAGATTCATCATTCGGGACAAGACTAATTAAAAGGAAAGTATACTTTGACCGGTTTGCCCTTATGAAACCAAACCAAATACATCTAGCAAATTTTTTAAAAATTTACCACATCACTAAATTTTTTAGAACTTGACATCCGTACGTTTGGAACATCAAAAAAATAATTTAAAAAAATAGTTTCATCATTCGGGACAAGACTATTTAAAAGGGAAGTCTACGTTGACCGGTTTGACCGTTATAAAACCAAACCAAATACATCTAGCAAATTTTTTAAAAATTTACCACTTCACTAAAACCGTTATATCTTGACATCCGTACAATTGGAACGTCGAAAAAAGATTTTAAAAAATAGTTTCATCATTCCGGACAAGACTATTTAAAAGGGAAGTCTAAATTGACCGTTTTGACCGTTATAAAACCAAACCAAATACATCTAGCAAATTTTTTAAAAATTTACCACTTCACTAAAACCGTTATATCTTGACATCCATACGATTGGAACGTCGAAAAAAAGATTTTAAAAAATAGTTTCATCATTCGGGACAAGACTATTTAAAAGGGAAGTCTACATTGACCGGTTTGACCGTTATAAAACCAAACCTAATACATCTAGCAAATTTTTTAAAAATTTACCACTTCACTAAAACCGTTATATCTTGACATCCGTACGATTGGAACGTCGAAAAAAAGATTTTAAAAAATAGTTTCATCATTTGGGACAAGACTATTTAAAAGGGAAGTCTACATTGACCGGTTTGACCGTTATAAAACCAAACCAAATACATCTAGCAAATTTTTTAAAAATTTACCACATCACTAAAATTTTTAGAACTTGACATTCGTACGTTTGGAACATCAAAAAAATAGATTCACCGTTCGGGACAAGACTAGTTAAAAGGGAAGTCTATTTTGACCGGTTTGATCGTTACGAAACTAAACCAAATACATCTAGCAAACTTTTAAAAAATTTACCACATCAATAAAATCGTTAAATCTTGACATCCGTACATTTGGAACGTCAAAAAAATAATTTAAAAAATTAGATTCATCATTCGGGACAAGACTAATTAAAAGGAAAGTCTACTTTGATCGGTTTGCCCTTATGAAACCAAACCAAATACATCTAACAAATTTTTTAAAAATTTACCACATCACTAAAATTTTTAGAACTTGACATCCGTACGTTTGGAACATCAAAAAAATAATTTAAAAAAATAGTTTCATCATTCGGGACAAGACTATTTAAAAGGGAAGTCTACGTTGACCGGTTTGACCGTTATAAAACCAAACCAAATACATCTAGCAAATTTTTTAAAAATTTACCACTTCACTAAAACCGTTATATCTTGACATCTGTATGATTGGAACGTCGAAAAAAAGATTTTAAAAAATAGTTTCATCATTCGGGACAAGATTATTTAAAAGGGAAGTCTACATTGACCGGTTTGACCGTTATAAAACCAAACCAAATCCATCTAGAATTTTTTTTAAAAATTTATCACTTCACTAAAACCGTTATATCTTGACATCCGTACGATTGGAACGTCGAAAAAAAGATTTTAAAAAATAGTTTCATCATTCGGGACAAGACTATTTAAAAGGGAAGTCTACATTGACCGGTTTAACCGTTATAAAACCAAACCAAATACATCTAACAAATTTTTTAAAAATTTACCACTTCACTAAAACCGTTATATCTTGACATCCGTACGATTGGAACGTCGAAAAAAAGATTTTAAATAATAGTTTCATCATTCGGGACAAGACTATTTAAAAGGGAAGTCTACATTGACCGGTTTGACCGTTATAAAACCAAACCAAATACATCTAGCAAATTTTTTAAAAATTTACCACTTCACTAAAACCGTTATATCTTGACATCCGTACGATTGGAACGTCGAAAAAAAGATTTTAAAAAATAGTTTCATCATTCGGGACAAGACTATTTAAAAGGGAAGTCTACATTGACCGGTTTGACCGTTATAAAACCAAACCAAATACATCTAGCAAATTTTTTAAAAATTTACCACTTCACTAAAACCGTTATATCTTGACATCCGTACGATTGGAATGTCGAAAAAAAGATTTTAAAAAATAGTTTCATCATTCGGGACAAGACTATTTAAAAGGGAAGTCTACGTTGACCGGTTTGACCGTTATAAAACCAAACCAAATACATCTAGCAAATTTTTTAAAAATTTACCACTTCACTAAAACCGTTATATCTTGACATCTGTACGATTGGAACGTCGAAAAAAAGATTTTAAAAAATAGCTTCATCATTCGGGACAAGACTATTTAAAAGGGAAGTCTACATTGATCGGTTTGACCGTTATAAAACCAAACCAAATACATCTAGCAAATTTTTTAAAAATTTACCACTTCACTAAAATCGTTATATCTTGACATCCGTACGATTGGAATGTCGAAAAAAAAAATTTAAAAATAGTTTCATCATTCCGGTAAGAGCAGCAGTTAACGCAACACTTCAAAACAGCAAATGCAACGCTTTTTTCTCCTAATGCAACGCTTCTGCCACGTCAGCGAATGCCACGTCAGCAAATTGTGGGCCCCACACTACCACGTCAGCATCTGTGGACCACCTGCCACGTCACCTTTGTGGGCCCCACACTGCCACGTCACCCTTAGTGGGCCCCACAGCTGCCACGTCAGACTTTATTAATATTAAAAATACCTAATGCAACGCTTTCATATAGCAAATGCAACGCTTTTTTCACCTAATGCAACGCTTCTGCCACGTCAGCGAATGCCACGTCAGCAAATGTGGGCCCCACACCTGCCACGTCAGCAATTGTGGGCCCCACACCTGCCACGCCAGCATCTTTGGATCTCCTTCCACATCACCCTTGTGGGCCCCACACTGCCACGTCACCCTTAGTGGGCCCCACAGCTGCCACGACAGACTTTAAAAAAACAGCCAATGCAACGCTTTTATATAGCAAATGCAACGCTTTTTTCACCTAATGCAACGCTTCTGCCACGTCAGCGAATGCCACGTCAGCAGATATGGGCCCCACATCTGCCACGTCAGCTATTGTGGGCTCCACACTTGCCACGTCAGCATCTCTGGCCTCCTGCCACGTCATCCTTGTGGGCCCCACACTGCCACGTCAGCAATTGTGGGCCCCACACTGCCACGTCAGCATCTGTGGACCACCTGCCACGTCACCTTTGTGGGCCCCACACTGCCGCGTCACCCTTAGTGGGCCCCACAGCTGCCACGTCAGACTTTATTAATATTAAAAATACCTAATGCAACGCTTTTATATAGCAAATGCAACGCTTTTTTCACCTAATGCAACGCTTCTGCCACGTCAGCGAATGCCACGTCAGCAAATGTGGGCCCCACACCTGCCACGTCAGCAATTGTGGGCCCCACACCTGCCACGCCAGCATCTTTGGATCTCCTTCCACGTCACCCTTGTGGGCCCCACACTGCCACGCCACCCTTAGTGGGCCCCACAGCTGCCACGACAGACTTTAAAAAAACAGCCAATGCAACGCTTTTATATAGCAAATGCAACGCTTTTTTCACCTAATGCAACGCTTCTGCCACGTCAGCGAATGCCACGTCAGCAGATATGGGCCCCACATCTGCCACGTCAACTATTGTGGGCTCCACACTTGCCACGTCAGCATCTCTGGCCTCCTGCCACGTCATCCTTATGGGCCCCACACTGCCACGTCACCCAGGTGGGTCCCACAACAGCCACGTCAGCATTTATTAAAATTAAAAAATAACTAATGCAACGCTTTTATATAGCAAATGCAACGCCTTTTTCACCTAATGCAATGCTTCTGCCACGTCAGCAAATGCCACGTCAGCAAATGTGGGCCCCACATCTGCCACATCAGCAATTGTGGGCCCCACACTTGCCACGTCAGCAAATGTGGGCCCCACTGCTGCCACATCAGCATTTTTAAAATTAAAAAATATCTAATGCAACGCCAGCTGTTAGTGTTGCATTATGTGAAACACCATGGATCAAATGCAACGCTAATTATGTGTAATGCAACACCAGTTCAAGTTCTGTTTCATTAGAGCCAAAATTTCATACCTAACAGAACACTTTCAGTGAAACACTAGATAAAAGCATTGCATATGAGCATTTATGGCGTAGTGTAATTCTTTACTACCTTTAGTGGTTTGTAAGAATTAAATTAATTATTTATTGATTTAATTAAATTCATTTGTAATTGATATAAATCATTTAGTTGATTTAATTAAATGAATTAATTCTGGAAGAAATAATTAATTTATTTAAATTAATTATTGTATCAATTAAATATGAATTAGTTAATCATTAACTAATTAAATGGATCAATATGACTTAAAGAAAGAAGATTGGATTAAGTCTTGGAGAAGAAAAATTCGGTATGACCTAATTTTAAGTCATACCGACAGAAGCTTTTCAGGATTATGTCTTACCGACCTGATTTTAGTCTTACCGACCTCTGCCAGTTGTTGTAAGTCTTACCGAATTTCTGTTAAGTCATACCGACAAGTTTTATGTCTTAATGGAGGTTTGTGTAAGTCTTAATGAAGGAAAATCAAGTCTTGGTAGCAGTTTAAATCATGCTGGAGCAGTTAAATATCCTACAGAAAGCCAGCAAGACCTGTTACTGATATAAAAGAATAGAACAGGGCAGATTAAGTCATAACGGAGAAACACAGCAGAAAACATAATATTCAGAACAGAATTCTCTCTCTCAAGAACATCAAGAACACCAAAGCTTAAACAATTCCCAGAAATTCAAGTTCTTCATCTTTGTAATATTCTATCCGATAGAACTTGTTTATTTGTGATTCTTGTACTACTAGCGAATTAAGTTTCCTAGTTCTTATCTTGATTATTATTAACTAAATTAGAAAAGTTCATGTCGAATTTTCTAATTAGTTATTAACATCTTGATAAGTTGTTATACTGATTTTGTAACACCACATCAAGTTAATATACAGTTATATTCAACTTGAAAAATTGTGTTAAATAATTCCGCACATAAATTTGTCTTTATCAAATTTTATTTAAAGGACAAATTTCGATAAAAAGGTAAAGATTGTATTCAACCCCCCTTTCTACAATCTTATCGGACCTAACAATTGGTATCAGAGCCGATTGATTGATACACAAATCAAAGATCCTATTTTACTCGATTAAAAATCATCCCCGAATTTTTTAACTCTCTTAAAAAATTTATCATGTCTTCTAAAGTTGGAACTGTGAAAATTCCCATATATGACAAAAACAGTTATGATATGTGGAAGAACAAAATGTTAATGTTCCTCGAGGTTACAAATCCTAAATACATGAAAGTCTTATCAGAAGAACCAATAATACCTTTTGGATTAATTCCTGAAGTTGTTACTGATGGAAAAGTTATTTCCCCTACAAGGTATGTACAGAAAGATTCTTCTGAATACACTCTTGTTGAAAGAGAGGAAGCTGGACTTGACATTAATTTAAGACTGATCTTAATAGACTCTCTAGACTATGTAATGTACAGTCATGTGATTAACTGCAAGACTGCAAAGCAAATGTGGGAAACCATTGAAACTGTGAATGAAGGAACAGAGGAAGTTAGGGAGAATAGACTAGAAATTCTGACATCTGAGTATGAACACTTTCGATCAGCATACAATGAAAGTATTCAAGATGTGTTTGAAAGATATAACAAACTTGTCAACAATTTACAGATGCATGGCAAGTACTACACTCAGAAAGAGATCAACAGAAAATTTCTACTGTCAATGCCTGTTCATCTAGAACATAGAATTACAGCTATCAGAGAGTCGAGGAATCTAAGTGAAATTACTGTAGAAAGACTCTTTGGTGTTTTAAAAACCTATGAACTGGAACAATCTCAACAAAAGGAGATTTATGGAAAAGGAAGAGTTGCTAATAGTTCTACAGCTCTTATTGTTGAGAACAAACAGGAAGTGGAAGATAAGGTTATTCAACCTTGTAAAGTTGACAGTGGTAAGCTTGAAGTTGAAGTTGGTCAAACGAATGCTAGTCCAGATGAAGGAGACTTCTATTCGTTAGAAGAGCTAGATCAGTTGGAAGATGAGTCCATGGCTTTGTTAGTAAGGAAATTCAGCAACTTCAGATTCAGGAAGAATCCCAAGTTCAGGTACAAATCTAACTATAACAGGTTCCAGAGAGGAGGTTCTTCATCCTCAAGTAACAGAGGAGGTTACAAAACTGGAACAGTTGAAAGAAGTAAAATTAGATGCTACAACTGTAATGAACTTGGACATTTCGCTACTGAATATCAGAAGCCAAAACAAAACCAAAGAAAAGACTTTGGATCTGAGAAGAAGAAGACAGGTAAAGCCTATGTGGCTGCTGGAAAGAGTTGGGATGATACAGACTCTGAAGATGAAGAGTATGGCAATCTTGCCCTGATGGCAAAATCTGATAACTCCAGTGGTACTTCATCTGAGGTATCATGTACTGAAAGTCAATATATCTATCAACTTAGTGATACACTAGGTAATGCTAATAGAGAGATTGAAAGGATCAATTTGTTAAATACAGATCTTAGTAATCAATTATCAGAATTACACGATGTACAAAATTGCCATGATAAACAAAAATCAGAAATAAGAATTCTAAAAGAACTTGAGAGGTCTCTAGCGTTGATAGTGGTTCAACAACGTGAAACAATAGCTGAGCTAGAAATAAGGGTTAGTGCTACTTCTAATTCATGTAAAGTGGCTAAAGAGTTGTTTAACCAATAAGCTATCAATCAAACCGTAGGAATTGGGTTTGATTATAATGAAGCTATTGGACGAAAAAGCATTATTACCCCTAATCGTGTCAGTGCTGTAGATAGGGGTATACCATTAGTGCTTAAGGGTGTTAGTAACCCACTCTTTAAGACATCCATAGCAGAACCTTTGGATACAACATCTTTAATCATTAAGGAAGAGATGCGCATTGAGGATTTAGCTAATGGCGTAGTCTTAGAAAGTAATCAAGTTGTTAAAAATGATGAAGATAGAAAGTCTGTGTTTAAGAAAACAGAAAGAGTTGGTGAGTCTACTAGTTCCTTGAAAACTAGTAGTAGAATTAACAACATGAATAAATGCAACAACATATCTACCATGCATGCTATTCCTGTTATTGATACTGCTCATAAAAAGTGTGATGCTGTTAATTGCATGTCTTGTGCTTTTAATTTAATGTCTGCTTACTTTAACGGTAATCATGCATGTGTTAATAAGAATGTTCCTAGACAGCATATGAGCAGAAATAAACATGTTAGATCCAGGACTGAAAAATCACCTAATTCTAAGATTAGGACTCCAAGTCCTTCTCAGGATATGGTAAAGACATGGTTACCCAAGCTGAAACCAAAACAAGTTAATGCTGTTTACAGGGTTAAATGTCCAGTACCTGAAGAAAATGTTGTTAAAATAAAAAATGTTGCTTTACCTGATAAAGGTCAATTCTTTAAGTACTCCGGACCCAATCAAATTTGGGTTCCAAAGAAAGTTTAACCAATTTGTCATTGCAGGGTTTGAAACAGGTTGAACGAGTCATGTGGATTCTGGACAGTGGATGTTCAAGGCATATGACCGGAGATAGAGCCCTGCTGACAAATGTGGTGGAGAAGGCCGGCCCAGTCGTTACCTTTGGAGATAACAGCAAAGGTAAAACTGATGGATATGGCAGATTAGAAGCTGGAAATGTTATCGTTGAAGATGTCTCTTTTGTGAACGGCCTTGAGCACAATTTGCTCAGTATTAGTCAATTCTGTGACAAAGGTTATGAAGTTCATTTCAACAAGAAGAATTGTCTAATATCACACAAGAGAAATGAAAGGCCACAGTTGACTGGAGTAAGAAAAGGAAACTTGTACATAGCCAATATGAACTCTGGAAGCACAGAAGAATTTAGATGTTTTTATTCAAAGGCATCCACTGATGAAAGTTGGTTATGGCACAAGAAACTTTCTCACCTAAACTTCAAAACAATGAATTCTCTAGTGAAAAGAGAGTTGGTGAGAGGTTTACCTTCGATTGAATTTACTCAGGAAGGTCTATGTGATGCTTGTCAAAAAGGGAAGTTAAAAAGGGCAACTCACAGGAGCACTAACATATCATCAATAACTGAACCATTACAACTTCTCCATATAGATTTGTTTGGTCCAGTTAGTGTGATGTCTATGTCAAGAAAAAGATATGCTCTAGTGATTGTTGATGATTTCTCAAAATTCACATGGGTACTATTTCTGAACTCAAAAGATGAAACTCCACAACTGGTAGTTGATCACATTAAGTTAATTGAGCTGGATTCTAATCGTCCAGTTAGAGCTATAAGGTTAGACAACGGAACTGAATTCAAGTATGTAGTTCTGAATGACTTTTGCACTGAAAAGGGTATAACCAGACAGTACTCAGCTCCCAGAACTCCTCAACAAAATGGGGTAGTTGAAAGAAAGAATAGAACCTTGATTGAAGCTGCACGTACCATGCTAAGTGAATCAAGGCTTCCATTGAGCTTTTGGGCTGAAGCTGTCAACACTGCATGCTATACCCAGAATCGAACACTTATCAATGAAGACACCATATGAAGCTCTACATGACAAGAAACCAACTCTCAAGTACTTCCATGTATTTGGGACAAAATGCTTTGTGCTGAAAGAAGGAAATGATCAAGGTGGTAAATTTGAAGAAAAAGCACATGAAGCAATATTTGTTGGTTATACTAGAAGAGCCTACAAGGTGTATCTTATTGATCAACAGAAAACCTTGGAAAGTGTCAATGTTACATTTGATGACACAAAACTCCCAAATATCCAAAATGAAGATCCATCTGAAAAGTTTAAGTTTGATGATATGTCAGACTCAGATTCAGATGATGACAATCAACCTGACGTTGTTGCTGATAATAATGATCCAGATGTTGGTGGTAATGATCAAGGTGATGCTGGTGAAAACAATGATAATTTTCAAGACACCACTGATACTCTTGAACCATCAACAAGTCAAACTGGCAACAACTCAGGGGGAGATAATGAAGGGTCAACAAGTCATACTCAACATCATACAGAAGATCAAGGCGAATCGTCAAGATCAATTCTTCCCAAACAAACTGTTTGATATAGAGCTCATCCTTTTGAGCTGATTCTTGGTGATCCAGATGTTGGTGTAAAAACAAGAAGAGCTTATCAGAATCAATGTAACTATTCTTGGTTCCTGTCTGTCATGGAACCTAAGAAAGTAGAAGAAGCTCTATCTAATCCTGATTGGGTGATTGCTATGCAAGATGAACTCAATCAATTTAAGCAACTAGAAGTGTGGAAGCTGGTACCCAGACCTAAAGATAGAAAAGTGGTGGACACAAGATGGGTATTCAGAAACAAACTAGATGAAGATGGCACTGTGATAAGAAACAAAGCAAGACTGGTAGCTAAAGGTTATTCTCAAGCTGAAGGCATTGATTATGACGAAACCTATGCTCCAGTGGCAAGACTTGAGGCCATCAGAATATTCTTGGCATTTGCATCCTATTCAAGATTC
The DNA here is from genome assembly GCA_036435485.1 of Saposhnikovia divaricata. Taxonomy (NCBI): domain Eukaryota; kingdom Viridiplantae; phylum Streptophyta; class Magnoliopsida; order Apiales; family Apiaceae; genus Saposhnikovia; species Saposhnikovia divaricata. Next base: position 70,035,345 of record CM071598.1, read on the forward strand.
AAAGTTTATCAAATGGATGTCAAGAGTGCCTTTCTGAATGGTAAGCTAGATGAAGAAGTGTATGTAGAACACCCCCCTGGTTTTGAAGATCAAGATCATTTGGACTATGTCTACTTTCTTTATAAAGCTATCTATGGTCTTAAGCAAGCCCCAAGAAAATGGTATGACACTCTTTCTGAATTTCTATTAGAAAATGGTTTTATAAGAGGTGTCATAGACAAAACGCTCTTCACTAAAAGACATAAGAATGATATAATACTAGTCCAAGTCTATGTGGACGATATTATATTTGGGTCTACTAATGAGCTTCTATGCAAGAAGTTTTCTAAGTTAATGCAGGGTAGGTTTGAAATGAGCATGATGGGAGAACTGAAATTCTTTCTTGGATTACAAATAAGTCAGAGACAGGATGGAATATTTATTTGTCAATCTAAGTACATTAAGGAGCTCCTCAAGAAATATCACATGGAGGAGTGCTCATCAGCAAAGACACAATCAACTATAGCTGTCAAAATTGGTTTATGTGAAAGTTCTGCCAAGGTAGATATCACAGGCTATAGAGGTATGATTGGCTCATTGCTTTACCTAACTGCTAGTAGACCAGATATAATGTTTGCCACATGCTTGTGTGCAAGGTTCCAAGCGAACCCTAAATAAATCCATCTCACTGCTGTCAAAAGAATCTTAAGATATCTAAAGGGTACGCCTAATTTAGGCATCTGGTACCCTAATGAATATGGTTTTACTTTAATTGGATATACAGATTCTGACTATGCAGGAAGTGTTGTAGACAGGAAGAGTACATCTGGGAGTTGTCAATACCTAGGTGGAAGATGGGTATCCTGGTTCAGTAAGAAACAGCAAACAGTTTCCAACTCTACAGCCGAAGCTGAATATATAGCTACCGGAAGCTGTTGTGCTCAGATCTTATGGATAAGGAATCAATTAATGGACTATGGCATTGTATTGGAAAATATTCCTATTTTATGTGATAATACAAGTGCCATAGCAATCGCCAGCAATCCTGTGCAGCACTCAAGGACAAAGCACATTGACATAAGGTATCATTTTATAAGAGAGCATGTAATGAATGGTACAGTACAACTACTATTTGTAGGTTCTGGAATCAAACTGCAGATATTTTTACTAAGTCGCTTAATGAATCCTCATTCACTAAAATTGTTAGTGAATTGGGTATGTTAAACAGTCCTAGTAATTAATACTGTTAATATATGAAATTTGATCTTTAATAATTTTGCAAGTGATTATTCTGTGAATATTTGGTGTTTGAAATCACTTGTATAATTATTTTACCATTTGATTTTCTTGCTTGTTTAGTTATTTTTCACTCTGTTTATTCATATTATTTAATACTTCATACTTCTGTATTTTTAGAATATTTGTAGATATTTATTTCTATTTTAATAATTAATTTATCATATGTTTTGTAATGTTTGTCCTGTTAATATTGCGTTGTTCTCGTTAATAGGATTGCATATGGTATTTATAATTATTTTTATTATTTGTTTAATTTTTAATAATATTTTTATTATTTTTATAAGTTAATTGTATATTTTATTTTGTTTTTTTAATGATTGTTTAAAGTAAATATGACTTAAAATTAGGAAAAACAATCAATATGACTTAACTTAAAATCGGTATGACTTAAACAGGTTAAGTCTTACCGAGTTTTTTTTAAATTAAGTCATATTCGCTAGTCTGTTTACATTAAGTCTTAATCTATTATAATTTATGTATATAATTTTTAAGTCTTGACTGTATATAAGTTAAGTCTTATTTACCAGTATTAATTAAGTCTTATTCGAGTTTTTAAGTCTTAGTTTTAATTAAGTCATAATAGAATATTGTTTATTTAATTAAGTCATATTCGAGTATAGTATATATATATCAGTTATGTCTTAATGTATTTTTAAGTCTTTTTCAATTAGGTCTTAGCGAGTTTATAAATTAAGTCTTAAGTTAGTACTTTTAATTAAGTCTTATTTCTAAATTTAAGTCTTAATCAGTTAATATATATTTAAAGTAGGTAACAGTTTTAAGTCTTATTAGTTAAGTCTTGTTAGTTATTTTTAAGTCTTATTCGTCTAACTAATATATATATAGTCTTTCTAGTTAGTAGTTAGTAGTTTTTAGTCTTGTTAATTTTAGTCTTTCTCTCAAGTTAAGTCTTAGAGAACAAAAACAGATACATACAATATACACACACAAATTGTCGAACCTCTGCCAGATTTTTGACCGGAATCATTCACCCATTTCACAATCTAACCACATATTTGGATTCCTTGTTTGATTATCTTCGTTTTGAGTGGTTAAAATCGAGTTTTGGTTCGGTTTTTGAAGATTTTTTTTTTCGAAAATCGTTTTCAAGATCTGTTTTTCTGAAAAACTGAGTTCGATTCTTGCAAAACTAAAAAAATACTTGTGTTTGTGTGTATACAAGGATCATTGTGTGATTTTTTCAGAATTTTTGGAGAAATTTTAATTTTTTCGAATTTTTAATTATTCATTAATTCGAAAAATTAATTTTTAAATTATAATTTTGTAAAATCTGAAATTTTCAAGGAAATTAAATCTTGATTAAAATGGCTGATCGATTTGAAATTATTAAACATAATTTAATCGGTTATTTTGATCCAGAAAAATGTTCAGTTGAACGTTTTCGACCGTGGATTCAGTTTTTAAATGAAAATTCACTGGTTCGCACTGCTTTGAGCTTGGATGCCCTTTGAAAATTGAACCTTTGCGAATCATGTATACTACTGCTGTTATTTCTAATGATAACAGATCATTTGTCTTCTCTGTAGGAGACAATGAGTACACAGTGAATGAAAATACAATAAATACGGTCTTAAATTTTCCAACTGAAAATTTCGAAGAATTACCATCAGATCAAGAATTGATAAATTTTTTGAATGGTGTATTCTATCAAGACAGTCCTGATCAAACTGTCTGGAATAAAAAGAACTTTGTTCATGAATGGGATTATTTTTTTGACACATTAGGTAGAGTCTTTGCCAATTCTACTAAAGGAAACTTCGGGGTATTACCATCCTTCTTGCAGCATATTGGATATGCAGTTGCACACAACCGAAGAATTAATATTGGTAGACTACTGTGTGTTCCGATGGTTAGAAGAATCATTAATGCAAAGAAGAATTTTGATAATGGACATAAAGTATCATGCTATTATCCAAGATTCTTGTCATTGATTTTTAATCATCTTGTGGAACTAGAAAACCAAGCCCAATTCCTGAATGGAGAATCACTGGCGTCAGGTAAACCTACTACCAGATTGTTCACTGAGTACAGCAACAAGCCTAAATTCACAAACATACATGTAGTTGTCACCCAATACATGTCAAACTATATAAAACTACCTGTCATTGAACCTGTACCAGAACCTGAACAACCTGAACAAAACCCTGAACCACCAGTGGAAAACATACTTGTTGATAATGAAGATCAAGGCAATCAACGAGTTGAACCTGCTCAACAAATTTTTCCTCAGCCAGCTGCACTTGCTGTTGAACATCCAGTGCAAGAAACTGCATCTGTCCCTGAACCTGAATCAGATCAACCCATCTTATCAGAGACTGTTGCGGAATCAGCTGACCAGGTATTGCCTTCTGTTCCTCAAACTACTACTTCTCAATCTATTTCTGGAACCCAAGTGGTTGGTAAGTCTGACCAAGGGGTTGTAGTACCACAACCTCTAACCAAGGTCGTAGAGCCAAATACTCAACCAACAAAACTCATATCTTTTCACTCCAGAAAGAAATTGCAAGTTAAAAGAAGTCGAATCGGTAGTGGTAGTATGAGTGAACCCACAGCTCTGCCTCTAGAAAAGAAAAGTAGAACTCAAACTGAGGCAACTGTAAGCCCGTCTATATCCTCCCAACAGGATATGGAAGTTGATATGGCCGTTACACAGTTACTAGAATCATCTTCTCAATAGGATGATTCTATTGAAATTCGCCATAGGGCCGTGGCACCTTGTAGTGAGTCAAGCACACCCCTATTACTCACAATGGGGGAAGACATATCTTTAGATGAGTCTCAGGACACACTGCAAGGAAAGCACGTAGAAAATGTGACAGTGCCTACCATAGTTACGGTAGAAGAGTCTTCACAGGCTTTAGAGGGAAATCTTGGTTCTCAGCCAACTTTAATAGAACCATCATCTCCCCTCCCAGGACAAACACTCATGGCTCCCTCAAGGGATTTTCCACTCGCAGTTTCGACTGGAGAAAGTGGAAGGCAACTTGATCAATTTACTACTGAAGCAATTCAGTCAACAATTTCAAATGTTCAATTAGATTTGATTAAGGAAAGGGATTTGCGAACTCCCATTGCACCACCACTGACCTTCCCAGAGGAGGCTAGGGTGATTTTACATGCAGGTACAAATCTGGAAGCAGCTAAGGAATCTGAGAGGAGTGATGTGAGGAATACCATAAAATTGAGTGAAACACATGCACTTCAGGTGAGTGGATCTCAAAGTGAACGTCAGGTGAGCGCACACACTGACACATACACTCTCTCATTATTAGAAAAGATAACTGCTTTAGAGAAAGAACTTGCAGTCAGCAAGGCTGAAACAGAAATCCTTAAAGCACAAGTGGGTGAGCGATCTTCTTCATCCACCTCTGTCAACGGTCAGCTTGCTGTCATCAAGAAGGACATTAACTACTTAAAGACATCTTTCACCAAGAAGATAGAATCTCTTGAACTCTCTCATGAAAAGGCACTTGATGACTCTGGAGATATTACTGTTGCTCAAGACATGTTAATTTCTGAGATTTCCTTGAAAGTTGATAATCTACAGTCAGAGGTACAGCACAATCAGGAATCTACCGATTCTCGTCTGGACCAGATCGAAAAGCAAAATGCACACCAGGCTAAAAGGTTAAGACATCTGTTTAATCTTGTAAGTCAAAGTCGCAAACCTACAAATGAAGAAATTGAATTCTTTTCAAGTAAGGGTGGTGATGATGATGAACAAGATCCTGAAGCTGGGGCAACTGATAAATCTGTAGAGGATTCCTCAACTAAGGGGGAGAAATCAAAGGGGTCACAAGATAAAACTAAAGAAAGAGAGGGAGGAGAAGGAAAATCTGGAAAATCTGACCAAGGTGAAGATAAGAGGAAGAAAGTAGTTGAAGAAACTGAAGAAGAAATTCAAGACAAGAACACAGGTTATTATTACACGGGTGAACCGGATAACTTCGATGTTTTTGCTGATCTTGAATTCCCTGATCAAGGTGAAGAACTTCCTGAACCTGATCTTAGTCACTGGGAAGATGAAGGACCAGTGACATCTAAATTTGAAGCTCAACAAGCTGAGAAAGAATCTGAAGAATTATTTGCTCAGAGGGAAGCTAATTTGCAAATGAGAGAAGAAAAACTTCAAAAATCATTAAAGCAAATTGCACGAAATGAAGAACTTCAGAAAGCTGAACAGCAAGCATTACAACGATTACATGCTATAAATGTTGAGAAGAGAAAGACATATATCAGACTAAAGAGCGGTGACAAATGGGAACGTGCTCAAAAAGCAATTGATTCACCTCAGAGTTCTGATTATGAAGATCGTCGTCTTGGACAAATTCTCGAGGAATTCAAACTGGCAAATCCAATTCATGATATGTATATAAAGGCCTTACAGGTAGAAGTCATCAGGATAATTACTGCATTTGAACCCAAATCTGATGAGCTGGTAATATTTGTAGATTGTCATAAAGTTGGAACTTTCAGAGTATCCATTCAGTTCTTTTATGATAGATCGCTGACAGAGATTTGGGTACTTAGGCCTAAGGTAAGAACATCTTCTGAGCTAGGTGTGTTGTTACATGAGAAGTTCAAAGAATTTACTGAAAGAGGTGGACCAGAAGTGATTAAGGAACCTCCACAAGTAAAATTTCTTAAGGGAGAGGTACTTCACTCAATCAATCTTCAGACAGATGAGTTATATGAACATCATGCAAAACACTTGGTATATGCTGAATATGCTCTCAGAAATCATGGATTCTTGACTGAAGAAAAGGTAATAGCTGCAGATCACATTCGTTCCTATGCACAAACGAACATAAAAGATTACAAGAAATTTCAAGGTGAACTGAGAAAGAAGCTTTGAATTCCTTTAGTCTTACCTCAAGGATTGTCATCAAGAAGAGAACGTCTTGTTGATTCTGATCTACACATGAAACTTCAAATCACAGATGAGCAAGAAGAAGGAGAATTCAGAAGGGAAGACAACTGAAGAAAAAGAATTGCTCTACATGTTATATCTTTAGAGCTTAGATAAATCTTGATAGGAATTTGTATCATATGATCAGTCTAGAGGATCATCTATCTTGTATTTATCTTTCATGTTTGAATCTGGCAAATGTTAAATATAAACCAGAACTTGTTTTCATATTTACTTAGTATTTAAAGTTTTATCTTTCATTTGGTTAAGTAGGATTAGTTGAGGTATCCTCTAGGAATTTGCTTGTTATTGTCTAACAAACAAATAGGGGGAGATTGAAAGGCATATGACTTAGCCTATTTGTAGTTAGAGGATCCTAATCAACTTAAACCAAATTGTAATAAGTAAATATACATATGAACTGTCACAGGAATCTCAAGAAGTATTATCTGTCAGAAGAAAGAAGAAAAGTCAATCTATAGTTTTGATGTCATACACTGGAAGACGATTCAGTTATCTGATCAAGCCCAGTATAGCATTGAAGTGAATGGATTCATTTGAACAGTGACAGAGATTTTTCGAGTGATAGTTTGAAGATCAGTTACAGTACAAGAGAATTGAGAGAAGAAATAAACCACAACCTAAAGTCAAAAGTGAAGAAGCATCGTTGAAGTTAGTCGTTCATGAACCAGACAGTACATCGAACGTCAACACAAATCAGTGGTAATTCTTTACTACCTTTAGTGGTTTGTAAGAATTAAATTAATTATTTATTGATTTAATTAAATTCATTTGTAATTGATATAAATCATTTAGTTGATTTAATTAAATGAATTAATTCTGGAAGAATTAATTTATTTATTTAAATTAATTATTGTATCAATTAAATATGAATTAGTTAATCATTAATTAATTAAATGGATCAATATGACTTAAAGAAAGAAGATTGGATTAAGTCTTGGAGAAGAAAAATTCGGTATGACCTAATTTTAAGTCATGCCGACAGAAGCTTTTCAGGATTATGTCTTACCGACCAGATTTAAGTCTTACCGACCTCTGCCAGCTGTTGTAAGTCTTACCGAATTTCTGTTAAGTCATACCGACAAGTTTTATGTCTTAATGGAGGTTTGTGTAAGTCTTAATGAAGGAAAATCAAGTCTTGGTAGCAGTTTAAGTCATGCTGGAGCAGTTAAATATCCTACAGAAAGCCAGCAAGACCTGTTACTGATATAAAAGAACAGAACAGGGCAGATTAAGTCATAACGGAGAAACACAGCAGAAAACGTAATATTCAGAAAAGAATTCTCTCTCTCAAGAACATCAAGAACACCAAAGCTTAAACAATTCCCAGAAATTCAAGTTCTTCATCTTTGTAATATTCTATCCGATAGAACTTGTTTATTTGTGATTCTTGTACTACTAGCGAATTAAGTTTCCTAGTTCTTATCTTGATTATTATTAACTAAATTAGAAAAGTTCATGTCGAATTTTCTAATTAGTTATTAACATCTTGATAAGTTGTTATACTGATTTTGTAACACCACATCAAGTTAATATACAGTTATATTCAACTTGAAAAATTGTGTTAAATAATTTCGCACATAAATTTGTCTTTATCAAATTTTATTTAAAGGACAAATTTCGATAAAAAGGTAAAGATTGTATTCAACCCCCCCTTCTACAATCTTATCGGACCTAACAGATCTTCATAACTCACACTGGATCTACCCTCTACCTCGTATGGATTGAACCCTAGGGCCTAATGGGCCTAAATTCAGCCCATGATGAATTTGGGCACAACAAGTACCCCCCGGTTCCTTGAAATCATGTAATGTGAGAGGAACCTAGTTTTACTCTATGATCAAAGGTTCAATGTTAAACCATTCTAGTAACAATACCTCGTTTTAACATTTTATATCCAAGCCTACATGAGCTAACTCGGCGTAGGAAACAGGACATAAAATATTTTCAGCTTAACATAATCTTAAGTAAGCTTCCTTTATACCAGGGAACTTGTTATCTTGCTATCTTTTTCTTCAAATCGCAGCTCTCGAAACCTACTCTATATTTGCATTCAGCTTCCCAGGGAAACTAACTTATTTCTTATCATCATGTCTCTTCGAATTTTCAAATTAAAAAACCCATAGGAAGAGATAATGGTTGGCAGCAGGAGATAATTCAAAATTCGAACTAAACTTATCACCTACCAAAGCTGTAGCTAATGTATGAGTTCCCAAGGTTCACACGCCTCTCACGCGTGCACCTCTTCAATCGTCGCACCAATTACTTGATGCCACGTATGCGAAATGTTTCCCATTTACCTTGACTATTTAATCACCTCTCACCCCCTCAGGTCCGTTTTTACCTTTACCAAATATTTTCCAAAACCCTTAGAGAGAGAGAAAAAGAGGAAGTCCGACGGTCACCAACTCGATCCAGACTCTCCGTCGCCGCTTTCTGCTAATTAAGCTACGGTTTCGACTTACCCTTTTTTCTCTTTCATAATCTTGTCTTCATTTCATACTATCTACACTTTTGTGTCTTGCATGCCGATGTTCTTTGTTTCTAGTCTTGGTATGTATGCGTTTGTATCTATTTCTCACAGTCCATGCTTCTCATACGATTGTTCACTACACCCTGTTTGTTTGGTCATCGATTTACAGTCTCGTGACCCTGGTTTCTCCGAGACTCGCTATTGTTTATTCACATTCTGTACTCACATGTTTTTGATTCATACCATAGTCGATATGCTTCGTTTTAATGGTGCATAGTTTCTGTGTAATTCGCTAACTACCCTGTGTCTCATAGTTATGTCTGTCCAAAAACTTTAGAACCACAATTTCACTTTTAGAAGGCTCAAAACCTGACTTTTCTCCGTCTGTCTTTTGCAGATGTCCTCTGATTCTACTCACTCTGACCACTTATCTTCAATTCATCCTTCTATCATGCCAATAGGGGAAAGAACTAGGTCTAGGGTTGTTATTCCAAACGTTGATGAACCTGGAAATATTCTCATCAAACCTTCGACCTTACCCTCTACAAATCCTCCTGCTCCTACCTTTGTGGATTTGGGGGATGATTGGCCCTCTGACGAAGAGGAAGTGTCAAATCCTGATCACGACTTGATCCCAGATCCTTATTTTGATAACGAGGTGTCCGTTGAGAGAGAGTTGTATAAGCAAGAAATCGTACCTTTCTGCGAAAAAATGGATTCCCTCATGACCCTGACTAGGTTAGAAAAACTGTACGAGGAATGTCCTCGCCCAACCTGCTCCATTGTTATCCCTGAACCTGGTGAGAAAGCTCACAGATTTGATATTAGGACACCTGATCGAGGTATTCCAAATGTTGTAACCTCTGCTGCCTTCTTCAAAGTTGGTGTATACTTCCTTTTACATCCATTCCTGAGGGAAGTTCTTGACTTCTATGGCTTGGCCCCTCTCCAATTGACACCTAATTCATATAGGTTAGCCATCAGCACCTACATTCTGTACACCAGCTTGTTCACAACCCCACTATATGCACTAGAATTAGGTTACTTTGTGTGTAAATTTCTAATCCTATCTTGTATTTTCTTTTGCAGATATGGCTCCCAAGGCTCCATCATTTATCAAAAGTTCCAAGAACGTGGATGAGATCTTCAAAACTGAAACTAAGGAGGTTCCGCTGAACGCAACTCCTATTAATCAGGTTCCTGGCACTCCTGCTTCCCAAACTACTCACTCTGGTTCTTCAAAGAGGAAATTTGCCCAGTCAACTCTCGACCTCTCAATGGCTCCCCAAACTCGCTCGTCAAAGAAAAGCAAGGCAGTGAAAACCGACCCTGATCAATCCTCAAACCTGTTCAAGGACATGATTGACACCCATGTTCATACAGAGACAATAGCTGCCTGAAGTAAAATGAGCTCTACTGAAGCCATGCACGCCATGAGGTTTGCCACTGCTCAATCTGCTTTCTTTTCCCTTAGATATTGCGACGAGTTTGCTGTGAAGACCCAATACGACCTCCAACTTCAAGGAGAGATTCGCAAACTCAAAACGGAGCTAGCTGCTAGTGAGGATAAGGCGAACATTGCCACTGCGGCTGTCAGAAGGGCAAAGACTGTGGAGACCTCTTTAAGAAATGAGAAAGTCGAACTTCAAGGTCAAGTCAAAGCCCTGAAAGACGAGAAACGGTCGATGCTGGAAAAAACCAATGAACTAGAGGCTCAGGTGGACGCCTTGAATGCTGCTGCTGAGGTTGTGAATTCATCCATGCTCGTCAAAGAGAAGGCCAGATATGACGAGGGCTATGATGAAGGTATTAATGATTATATACGCTCCACATGGGAGAAGATGCCTAATCTAGACTGGTCCCTCCTGGGCGAAGACGTGGTGGGAATGATCAAAGATTTTGAGAAGAAAACTACAGCTCCACAAGACTCTGTACCTCCCGTGGAAACGGTTGAGAGGTCTCTAGGTTCTGACCCTGAGACTGCAGAGGTTCCTGCTACTGAAGATACTCCACCTGTTCTCTCAGCACCATATGTCACCAAGGTTCCTGATGAAGTTCCTCCTTCTTGAAACCTTTAATCCGTTTGATTTATTCAGTAACTTTTGATAACTTTGATAACATTGATAACATTGAAGAGGTCGCGGGCCCCTCGTAGTGCCTCGCAAGTTGTAATTCTAAATTTGGTTTTCATGGCCTTCGTGCCAATAACTTTGAATGTTGGTTTTCTAGGGTCGGGGTACCCTGTAACTTTTTTATGTTTCCAATGACAACTAGTTCCTTTTGCCATATCTCTTGCTCATAATTATTATATCGATGCATACATGTGTTCTATACCATGCACATCTTTTCCTCAAAACTTTATACAACACTCCATCTCTATGCATCCTAAAATTAATTAGTGTCCATACTCATGTATCCAAGCTTATGTGGGCTAACCCGTTGTAAGAAACAGAACACATTCATACTTTCACTCATAAGGTATATGCAACAAAATATAACTTACTTGTACGTTTGGAACCTCTTTACTTATACTGCGAAACATGTGCTCAACATCATAATCCACACTATAACTTCCTTTAACAACTTCCAAACTTATTGCTGCTGAATAATAGAATCAGGTTTGTCATGGATAAGCTGCTAATGATCACTAATCCTGCAAAACAAACATAAAACAGAAGCTAGTTAACGTTAGTAAAATTTCTTTCGTTCGGTTCGGGTCAACTCTTGGAAAGGTCCCCTGCTTGGGTTCCAATCCTAAACTCTAGGTCCCAACATTCCTCGAGGTACGTTGGTTCCTTTTATTTCTTTGCCTCGAGGTGATTCCAGGAACCTGTGTACCGTTCTAGGAGTCCACACAGTTTCCTCTTCTTCAAGTGTCAGGCTAGACATTTCATGAAGGTAAATGCTAAGGGTTTTATCCCTTCTTCTCATGTGCCAAAGATGGTTCCACACGAGGGAGAGCTTATTAGGCTTCTCTTTAAGAACAAGTGTGCCGGTCTAGGCTCCACACAGGTTCCCACTTCCTCACGTGCCAGTATGCCAGTCTAGGTTCCACACGAGATCCTCAGGTTCCTGTATGCCAGTCTCGGATCCATACAGGTCCCTTTAGGTGCCTTATGTCAGGACTTTAGGTGCCTTTTGTCAGGACTTTAGGAGCCTTTTTTCAGGACTTTAGGTGCCTTTTATCAGGACTTTAGGTGCCTTTTGTCAGGACTTTAAATCGTGTGCTCAAGGAACTTGAGGCTTTTAGCAAGGATCTCGTGCTCAGTCAGCTGAGGCTTTTCTCATGCCCAGGAAGCTACCTGGGACTTTTTCTCGTGCCTAGGAAGCTACCTGGGGCTTTTTCACATAAATCATTCATAGTCTGCGTATTCTGTCAAATCGTATTCATACTTCGTACGTACAGTCAATGCTACAGGAACCTGTTCATCGAGGTTACCTGCAAAAGCTATCATATGCTACAGGAACCTGTTAGTCAAGGTAACCTGTAAATACTATCAATGCTACAGGAACCTGTTAGTCAAGGTAACCTGCACATACAATACAAGTACTAAAGCAAGCACTTAATTTTTTTTTTCAAATTGGCATATGAAATATCAAATCATATCATGCACAATACCGTCTAAGTAGGAATACTGCCCCCAGTTCTTTTGGGTAATTATTGTTACGTAAAAGAACTATTATGGAGCTATAACTGCTAGAAATGCATTCAAAATATTCAATCGTAGAGCTATCAATCGCTCAATACTTAATAAAAAAACTGTCTTGCAAGTAGGGAGGTTCACATCAAGAACCCCCCGAGTACATGCATAATCAAATACTGAAATCAAAATGCTGGTCAGCTATAACTAATAAGCTGCCTTTATTCTTGGGCTGAAAGAGCCTTACTTTTCCTATGAAAAAACACAGTAAAAGAATTACTGATAATACTTCTTGAGTTGTTCTGCATTCCAAGGTCTCGGAATGAGATTCCCATCCATATCCATCAAGTGGTAGGTTCCTTCCCAAATGGCTTACATTATCTGGTAAAGTCCCTCCCAGTTTGCTCCAAAAGCTCCGTATGCCAGAACCTTAGTGTTTGGCATGACTTTCCTCAAAACCAGGTCTCCAACTTTAAAAGGTCTTGCTTTCACCTTTTTGTTGTAACACCTTCGAACTCTCTGTTGATATGCTGCTAACTTCACTTGCGAATCTACTCTCAACTCTTCGACCATGTCCAAATACAGTCTATGATTAACCTCATTGTTCTCGGGATCAAAATGCTTTCTCCTCAGGGAACCTGTTCCAACTTCCACAGGTACCATAGCTTCACAACCATAAGCGAGATTAAAAGGAGACTCACCAGTTGTAGTTCTAGGGGTGGTGTTATATGACCACAGGACTCCAGGAAGCTCCTCTGGCCAGCTTCCTTTCTTATCTTCAAGCCTTGCCTTCGAAGTATGCTTGATAATTTTGTTTACAGCTTCAGTCTGTCCATTACTCTGTGGATAATACACTGCTGAGAATGATTTCTGAATTCCAAACTGCTCACACAATCCTCTAAGCTCTCTGCTATCAAACTGTTTCCCGTTGCCAGAAATCAGCTTCTGCGGAATACCAAACCTGCATACAATGGCTCGAAACACGAGCCCAGTCAACTTTGCTGCTATAATCTTAGCAAGTGGTTCTGCTTCTGCCAATTTTGTGAAGTAATCAACTGCAACCACTGGATATTTCACTCCTCCTTTCGGGAGCTCTCCAATGAGGTCTATCCCCCAAACAGCAAATGGCCAAGGACTGACAATCTATTTTATAGGTGCTACAGGACGATTATCAAAATTTGCAAACCTCTGATAGTTGCCGCATGACTGTGCAAAATTAGAGGCATCTGCCTTGATTGTTGGCGAATAATATCCTTGTCGAAGGACCTTCATGGCTAAAGAATTACCCCCCGAGTGATTTCCACATACTCTTTCATGAATCTCCTCGAGGATATACGTGCATTGCTCTCCAGCTACACACTTAAGCAAAGGTTGATTGAATACTCGACTATACAGAACTCCATCATAGATTACATACTTGGCTGCATGATACCTCAGTTTCCTGGCTTCATCTTGATTGGGAGGTAGCTCCCCTTTATCCAGGTAACGATATATTGGGGTCATCCAGGAATCTTCAACTGGAAATTCGATGTCCATCACTTCTTCTTTGAAAACGCTAGGTTGCTCCAGAATCTGAAGTGGAATTACTCCCAATAATGTGGACTCTCTCTGAGACCCTAGCTTAGCTAATGCATCTGCATTGGTATTCTTTCCTCGTGGTATCTGATCTAACTTCACCTCTTTGAACTTTGCGATCAATTCCTGGGAGTACCTCAAATACAGGTCTGTCCGTGGACCTCTTGCTTGAAAGCCACCACGAATCTGCCAAACTACTAACATCGAATCACTGAACACTCTGATATTCTCAACTATCATCTCCAAAGCTAGCTTTAGGCCTACAATCAATGCCTCATACTCTGCATCATTGTTTGTGGCTCTGAAGGCAAAATGAATTGAGATATGGAGCTTGTGTCCCTCCGGACTAACTAGCTCTATGCCTGCACCTGCTCCACTACTGTTAGCAGCTCCATCTACATACAGTGTCCACCAGGGTGCGTAGTTGTCATTCTCTGTCTGTTCCTCCACCATCTCTCTTGGTTCCTCTTGATTAATAACCTCCACATGGGGTGGAAACTCAATTAGGAAATCTACTAGAGGTTGAGCCTTGATTGCTGTCTTTGGCTTGTATTCTATGTCGAATTGTCCCAACTCCACAGCCCATTTTAACATTCTTCCCGACATTTCTGGCCTATGCATCACTTGCCTAAGTGGATATGAGGTTCTCACCTCGATCTTGTGAGCTTGGAAGTAAGGTCGCAGCTTCCTGGAAGCTAGAATCAATGCGTAAACCAGCTTCTCCATTCCTGTATACCTCGTTTCTGCATCAAGAAACCTTTTACTGACGTAGTAGACTGGGCTCTGCTGTCCATTCTCTTCTCGAACCAAAACTGCACTAATGGAATATTCTGATACAGCCATGTAAAGTATCAATGTTTTTCCATCCACAGGTTTGGCTAAAAGTGGGGGGCTCCCCAAATGCTCCTTTAACTTTCCAAATGCTATCTCACATTCCTCCGTCCACTCGAACTTGCTTCCTTTCTTTATGGCTTTAAAGAACACCTGACACCTATCAGTGGACTTCGAGATGAATCTGTTCAAGGCTGCGACTCTCCCTGTAAGGGACTAAACTTCTCTCACAGTCCTTGGTGACCTCATATCAATCAATGCTTTAATCTTGACTGGGTTGGCATCTGTACCAATGTGATTTACCATAAAACCCAGAAATTTTCCTGATTCTACCCCAAACACACATTTATGGGGATTTAGCTTCATTCTGTACTTTCGCAAGATTCCAAACATTTCTTCTAAGTGTTTTACCTGGTCAACAGCTTCTTTGGATTTGACTAGCATGTTATCCACATATACCTCCATAGTATGACCGATTTGGTCTTTAAACATCATGTTCACCAGTCGTTGGTACGTGGCTCCAGCATTAATCAACCCGGATGGTATGCATACATAGCAATAAAGACCTCTATCCGTAATAAATGAAGTATGCTCTTGGTCAGGTTCGTACATGGGGATTTGATTGTAACCTGAATATGCATCCATGAAGCTGAGGAGGGGATGTCCAGCAGTTGCATCCACTAACTGATCAATTCGTGGCAGTGGGAAGCTGTCCTTTGGGCATGCTTTGTTGAGATCTGTGAAGTCCACACAGGTTCTCCACTTCCCATTAGGTTTCTTCACCAAGACAGGGTTTGCCAACCATAACGGGTAGAAAGATTCTTTAATCAACCCTGCATCCAATAACCTGTCAACCTCTTCTTTCAATGCTTGAGCTCTCTCTCCACTAACTGGTCTTCACTTCTGTCTCACTCCTTTCTTTTCTGGATCGATATTCAACTTGTGACACATGACTCTTGGATCTATCCCTTCCATATCTGCGTGACACCATGCAAACACATCCAGGTTCCTACCCAAAAAGGTAATAAGAGATTCCTTTAAGGCTGGGTCGAGTCGAGCTCCAATCTTCAACACTTCCGTACCATCCTTGTCATTTATCTTCACATCTAAAGTCACACCGGCTGGTCCAGCCTTGACCGTGGTTTTTGGCATTCGAGGATCTAAGTCTACATCCATTTCTGTGGGTAAATCCTTTTGAGGTTCCTGGATTGCAGATGGTTCTTGAACTCCGTATATGACATTCCTTCTCTTTGAGGCTGGCTGACTGTCTTCACTGCTTCCATTATGTTTCAGTTTTCTAGATTTTTCTTCATCCAACTCTTCTGCCATACACACATCACCATCCTTGTCCATAGGGGGTGCACCTTCTAACAGCAAGTAAGGGGTATCTGGTCCCCGAAAAACTGGAATCTCAGCATGAGATTCCTCTTCTATAATCTCTTCAATTCTTATAGCTCTACAGGACGCTAGTACAAAACCTTCCAAAGGCGGACTACGTAGATCGAGTGTTATTTTATCTGGGTTCTTTCCTGGAAAATCATCAAGAACCTCGTCCATTGGCTCAGGTAACTTAGCAGCCTTAGCAGCATGTTGCAAAGCTTTGGTGTAGCACTCTCTAGACTCATACTGGCATCCTCGAACTACACCAATTCCATTTGGTGTTGGGAACTTCATAGTCAGGTGGTAAATGGAGGTTATCACCCTCATTTCTTTCAGGATGGGTCTTCCCAGAATAGCATTGTAGTTCATATTGTCTTCTATAACAATGAATTCTGCTAGCTGTGTAATGCAACATGGTTTGCCACCTAGAGTTACTGGTAAACAAATCTTACCCTTAATAGGAACCTGGTTGTTAGTGAAGCCATACAAGGTATCCTTCATTGGGGTCAAGTCTTTATCCAGAAAATGTATCTTTTTGAAAGCTGAGTAAGACAACAGGTTTACAGAGCTTCCATTATCCACTAGTACCCGATGGACCTCATAAGACCCGATACCTGCTTCGACCACTAAGGCATCCGTGTGGGGATGGTCTACCCAAGAAGCATCACCTTCAGTGAAGGTAATATCTGCATCCTCTCCTTCAAACAGCTTGGGAGACCTCTGTGACAGATTGTAAATACTGGTCAAAGGACGTTCTTTAGCTTCACGAGTGTACCTCTCCATGGCGCTCCTGCTACTTCCTCCAATGTGGGGACCTCCTATAATTGTGCGTATGCACCCAGCCTTAGGTGGTCCTTCCATCATAACAGGTTCCTGTACCTTTTGAGTCTTCTCATCTCTATACTTTTTGCCTTCCTGAGCCACCCATTAACTTAACTGCCCTTGCCTGATTAGAGTTTCAATTAAGTCCCTGAGGTGATGGCAGTCTGCAGTATTATGCCCAATGTTGTCATGAAAATCACAGTATGGACGCTCATTCTTATTCCATGGAGGGCCAGTTCTAAAAGGTTTCTTAAACCATGAGGACTTTTCATTCACTGCGTAGATGTGATCGATTGGAGCTACTAAAGGGGTGAAAGTTTCATAGACGGGTCTCTCGCGTTTATTGTTGTTGTAGGAAGCTGGTGGTGGGACCTGACTCATGACAGGTCTGGTAGGATTCGCAGCTTCAGCTTCAGGCTTCACCTGGGATGTACGACTAACCACTTTTTTACTGTCACGACCATTGGGGCTTCTGGGCCTTGACCTCTTACTTCCTGACCACCCACTTTGCCTTACGAAATCTGGATCCTTTTTCAAATCAGCCAAAGATTCCTCCACCAGACGAAAAGGTTCCTCTTGGGCATAAAAATCTGCCAACGTCTCTGGTTCTTTTCCCTGAAGTGCTTTTCAAAAATCTGAGCCTCCTTTGACTCCAGCAATTAAAAAATTCTTTATGGTTTCCTCAGAAGCTTTCCTAACCTCCGGTACATCTGCATTGAACCTCTTGAAGTATTCTGTCAATGTCTCACTAGGTCTCTGCTTGATGTTGTCCAGGGTGTTGGTAGGTGGTGCAAACACGACAGATGCTCTAAATTGGGTAACAAAGAGCTTTCCTATATTCTCCCAGGAATCGATCGAATCAGCAGGTAACCACTTGAGCCATTGATGAGCTCCGCCCTGTAGAGTTGCAGCCAGTAACCTACATCTAGTGGCCTCATTCACTTGATAGACATCCATCTCCGTGTCGAAACGACATAGGTACTCGATTGGATCAGTGGTTCCATCGAATTTCAACTCATTCGAGGGCCTGTAAGATCTAGGCAGAGCCGACTTTCGAACCTTTTTGGTGAAAGGAGAAGCAGTTATAGGGTTCACAGCAAGATTCTTTTCATCCTTGAGTTGAGCCAAAATTTTCTTGATATCTTCTGTTGTCACCTCTCCAGTGCCTTTTGCCTTTGTCTTTTTGCTCGTTCCTTCCTCCTCTTTTGACTCTGCAGTGCTGGATTCTTCAGTAACCTCATCTGAGTATGTTTCCTCTTCTTCAATTATCTCAACAGATGTGTCTTTGTCTTTCTTCTTTTTCTGTGAGGAACCTCCAGTGTTAACCTTCTTCTTTCCCTTAGACTCAGTGCGGGCTTGGGAAGGTCCCTTTTTGCTAGGAGTTTTGTCCTTCTCAGGATTCTCTAGTTTTTCATCACCATTCACTACGCCATAGATGGCCTATCTCAACCTTTTGGCATGGGTGTTACCATCTTGGGTGTTACCATAGGTATGGAATTTTTGAGCTATTGCAACCTTTTGATTTTTGTGTTACCAAATCCATAGAAGTATGTTACTATAGGTATAAAAGGTCTTACATTGGGTAACACCATGAGCTGTGTTACCATAGAGCATTTATGAGTTGTGTTACCATAGAGTATTCATGAACAAAATTTTTATTTTATTTAAAATTAATGATTTAATAATTATTTGACTTTAAAAATAATTAAGTTTAACAAAATCCTTGAAGTAATCATTTTAAAAAGTATTATTCCATCAAATAATTAAATTATTGATTTTTCATAAATATTAAATTTTGTTTATAAATTTCAAGTAAAAAGGTTTTAAAATAAAGTAATATCCAAACATTATAAAATTTTAACTAAATTTATTTTAAAATTAATGATTTAATAACTATTTGACATTAAAAATAATTAATTTTAAGAAAATCGTTGACGTTATCATTTTAAAACGTAATATTTCATCAAATAATTAAATTATTATTTTTTCATAAATGTTAAATTTTGTTTTTAAATTTAAAATAAAAAGGTTTTTAAAATAAAGTAATATCCAAAACTATTAAATTTTGATTCAAATCATTTAAAAATAAAAAATAATAGTTTATATAAATTGTGAATTACTTCCAAATAATGAAAATAATCATTTTAATAACTATAATTTAATATAAATAAATTAAAATAAATTTGTAATATTTTTAAAAAAGAAAAAAGAAAAGTACAATGAATTATTGAAAGTGGATGAGCGGCAAATAGAAAAAGAGAGCGGTAAAATGAAAATTCAGAATCGGGTTAATAAAACATTAGTGAGGGAAAAGAATTTGGGAAAAAACACTTTACTCATCTCTCACCTCTCTCTTACATCTCTCGTCTCTTTCTCTCCGCGGCAAATGAAAACCCTAGGCTTCATCTTCCAAAATCTGGCCAAAACACTTGCTTTTCGTTCAAATAGATCTTAAAATCATGTTCTTCTCGTCAATTTCTATCTATCAATTCTTAATACCCAATTTTTTCAATCGGCAAACCCTATTTTTGAATACTTTCGTTCTTACAAAATCAATGATGAATTCTGACTTAACAAAACTCAAAAACGGCGGCTAGTGTGAAGGCTATCATGTGTACTGACTGAAGGCGATGCGGCTTCGTTTCTTCCGAGTAAATCGCAAGGTGTGTGTGATGTTAGGTTTCGTTGTGTCTGAGTGTAGTTTCGAGATTTTTAGGTTTTGAATGAATTGATGAGTTTCGATGTGGTGATTGTATGTAGGAAGCTTTTTAAGGATGTTTATGGGTCCGATTAATGTTCGTGCTACTCGGAAAGATGTTCAACTGAAAGTGAAGGAGGAATACAACACTTTTAGAGTATGGTTTATGTGCTATTTGTGATTAAATTTATTTTTGTTTTTTTTATTATACAGTTGAGTAGTAATGAGAATGACTTGAAATGCTCAATGCTTTGTGCACATAATTTAATTATATTAATTGCAAGTGGAAGTTTGAAAGTTTAATAGATGTGAGAATATCTACAAATTTTTAATAATTGTTATGTTTTTTAAAGTTCCTTATCTCTAAGAAAGAATTTAGAGTATACAGTTATAATAGGACTAAATAGTGGGCGTGGAACAATTTCTTTTAAACAAGAAATTGTGTTTAGTGGTTCGAAATAAATGTACTATCAGGGTGATAATGATTTTGTGGGTTTTCATGATAATAATTCCTTAGAACTTGTGCCCACATGATAGCTTTCTGCATCACACTTGCTTGTGCCCACATGATAGCTTTCTGCATCACACTTGTATTACGTCTTGGGGTATATATTACAACTTATTTACCCGTCCTTTCCTTTCTCAATTGAGAGGCATGCTTTCCTTTCCTCTGTTTACGTTAGATACTTGTATATTTATTCTTTCTGTCGTGCTTTGTTTTCAGTTGATTCCCTATCTGGGTTTGTCTCTTGCTTTTGTCAAGTTTTGGCTTGCATAATTGATAAATGTATATATATGTACAAGTATCGGTTCTTCTTGTTTCTTCTTGCTGGAAAATTATTTTTCCTTTTGTTTGTTTATTGTTTATCTTTTACTTCTGGTTGAGATGTTTTGACTACCATATGCATTTTCATAGCTACTTTTCTGTTTCTGGTGTAGTTGAATTCCAATTTTCATAGCTATTTTATGCTCTTGATTACCATCATTGGCATAATAATGTTAGAAAAATGCTTCCTCACAAAAGGCACAATAAACGGAAAAATGCAAAATGTAAGTGCTTTGTAAGTTGACGGAGTTCTAATTTTACATCTTCTTGTTTTTCTCTTTTGTTTTTCAAATCTTATCTAATACAAGATCTTGGGGAATGTTCAGAGAGCATTCAAAGTTAATTGGATATTACAATGACTGGAAAAACATTCATCGAATTTATGGTGTATCGTGTGAAGTTAATTAAGTTACATTACTGTGGATTTCTAAAATTTGCTTGAATTGGATATACTTGTGATGCAAATTTTTGTTGAGTAGTTTGATGTGCAAGAGTTCTAAGCTTGATGCATAATTGGTTCAACTTCTTCGCAACTTACTTTTCTATATATTGAGTTGCGTTGTTTTACTTACAAGCATTTTTTAGATTTTTATGCGTAGTTTCAGAAAAAACTAAACTCAGATGTGTCTGCAACTGTATCATTATCTAAAAAAATTAATTAAACTCGATCTTTGAACTGTATCCTTATGTCAATATCATATTCTCCGTACTTGTTAAGCAGCTATTGTATAAATGGGAGTTAAGGATGTGCAAAGAAGTCCTGTTCTGATGTTCTGAAGAATGTGTCTCTTTGCAGGCAATAAGAATCCCAAGACAATACCAGGTGTCAATGGCGCTGCACAGATGCTCATCAATGCTGAAGCAAATCATTTTCTTGTATGCTACTTTTCCGCATACATTTGAAATCTAATATCTAACAAGTCAAACTTTCTAATCAAAAACAATTTTTAGGTGAATACTTTGTTCCTATCTTGTGCACATAGAAAAATGTTGGGGGAAGAAAGATTTGTTGTAATAGCAAGTTACTGAATAATGATCAGTGAAATATTATATGCTAATGACTATGAGATACTTTACTAAGTACCCTGATTGGTGAATTAGTTGCCTTCTTTGTTTAATTCTTCAACGCAACAGTATAAAAGTATATATATTTGTAATTTGTACGAGGTTACTAGTTTGGATTTGGATTTTATTGATTCTTATGTGTTAAACTACTTGGAATGTTTGGTCGTAATGTTTCATTATTAAAACAGGTTTGGGAAGGAGAGGGTGTGATTAAGTATGGTCAAAAACTCATTGGAGCAACGGATCCTCAGAAATCAGAGCCGTTGTTGTTGGAAGGTATGCATTTTTCGATAAAAACACAATGTCCCTGCATTTCTTACAAAACGTGTTGTGGCATTATAGTGTATAAAAATTGAATCAGTCTCCTGGTTGCACTTCTAACTACAGTAAGTTAGAGTGTTTACAAATTTTCAGTGAGTTTGTGCTATGATCATGAATCATACTCAATCTTTTGGTTGACTGCCAATGGCTAGAAAATTTCAAATAGCATTGTTTGGCTTCAAAATCTCTATAAAACTTATCTCAATAGGTACTTGATGTCACATGACTGTTCTGCATGTACTTTGTTTAAGAGTAGAACCATCTGTTGTACTAGGTATTCCAGAATCTTTCGACAAAGATAATGATGGACATCTGCTACTTCTTTTTACTTGTATTTCTTAAACTCATCATAACTGAACTAGAATTTTACCCGTAAGTGATTTTCATTTTTTACAAATTGTATTTCTGATTTTTAAATTTTATTACTTTCATCAACAGATTTAAGGTAGCTAGAGCAGGTATTTCTGATTTTTAAATTTTATTACCTTCATTAACAGATTTGATTGTAAACACAAGTTTGTTTTCTATATCTTTCACTTCTTTGCTGACAGGTGAAGCAAATTGGCTCAGTCATAGAGAGTATAGAAGCCGTGAAAATGTCTAAGAGGGCTAGTTGGTTCATACAGAAACGACAAGGCATCCCCTTCTGCAAAAAAAAAAAAGAAGTTCCAAGCTACATCCAAAGCTAAAAAAGAGCTACGAGTGCTAGACTTATGTTTATGATACTAGCTAGTTATTTTGTATTAGTACTAGTACTTTCGTTATTGTACTAGTTATGTTTTTGGTGAATGAAATTAGGATTTGAATTGTTGTTGGTTTGGATTTGATGTAGTTGCTTTTGGATTTGTATTGTTGCTT
The DNA here is from genome assembly GCA_036435485.1 of Saposhnikovia divaricata. Taxonomy (NCBI): domain Eukaryota; kingdom Viridiplantae; phylum Streptophyta; class Magnoliopsida; order Apiales; family Apiaceae; genus Saposhnikovia; species Saposhnikovia divaricata. The sequence goes on from CM071598.1 coordinate 70,058,064, forward strand.
TGTTTTATGGGAATTCAAAATATTCTGTTGGTGAATTCTATTTTGTTTCATTTATGGTGTTACAATAGCTAAAATGTGTGCTGCAATAGGGTGTTGCAGTAGGTAATATTAGGTGTTACAATAGGTAATATTAGGTGTTACAATAGGCCTTGCACATTGAGCAGGTGGACCCCATAGTAGGCCCAAAAAGTGGGCCACACATGTGACCCCAAATGTGGGTCCCACATGCGGACCCCACAATAGGCCCAAAAAGTGGGCCCCACATGTGGACCCCAAATGTGGCCCACACGTGGGACCACACGTGGGACCCACATTTTGGGACCCATATGTGGGTCCCAAAATGTGGGTCCCACCTGTGGTCCCACGTGTGGGCCCCATAATATTATGCAAATTTGTATCATCTATTGTAACACACAAACTATGTTGCTGTAGAGTGTTTAAGGTGTTGCTATAGAGGTCTTTAGTAACCACATTTGCCGTGTTACCATAGGTTGTTTTTGATGTTACCATTGATACCTCTAGTTACTGCTGAGAACCTAACATGGCTGAGGTGTTACCATAGCCCGATTTTAGCCTACGGCAACTTCAAACAGGGGTCTATGGTAACACAGTTTGGGTGTTGCTTAAAGCAATCTATGGTGTAGTGATTATCCTGTCTTGGCTCTTCATCATCTTCTGGAACTTCCTCTTCATCTTCGGGTTCTTCTTCCTCGAAATTCAGTTGTTTTGGAGTTACCTTCGACTTCTTGCCTTTCTTTGCCTTCTTTTTCTTCTTTCTGCTTGAAGCCTGCTCCAAAGTCGACAATCGTTCTCCAACGGTCTTTAAGATTTCCATCATATCTTCTTTAGTAACCTTCTTTGCTTTTCGAGGAGATTTGTTTTCATTGTGAATTTGTTCCTCAGAACGGGTTGCTGCGCTATCAGAGTCGCCTGCCATCTTTTCCACTCTTAAGATGTTAACTGTCCCCTCCTTCTAGCGCCAATGTTGATGAGTGGATTTTGTAACAACTTTTGAGAGGTCAACGAGTAGTTGTATAGGCTAACGATCAACTGTTCTGTGAAAGGTTTGGGTTGTGATTGTGGGGGTTGAGCTGTGCTCGAGTGTGTCTCCAATAATCTCAAGTGCCTTTAGAGAGAATTAGAGAACTGAATGTGTCTTACCCTTGAGGTGCCTACGTACCCTCGTTTATATAAGGATCAAGCTCACGTAGTTCTAATGCGACTCTATCTCTGCTGAAAATAGCTGTATTCGATTACCTAGTTCGTGTAGGACTCAGGTTCCTTTAGAGCCTTCCACGAACTAGTTGGCTAAGTAGAGTAGAACTCGAGTTCGTACCCTACTATAATTCTCTCATTGGTCAGAGATTATTCTAGGATCATCTGCGCCCCAGAATTATACTCAAATACCAATTCGTTTATCTGTTCTAGATGGCTTCTAGAACCTTCTGTTGGTAATTCGTAGGAACCTGGTGCTCAGGAACCTATATCTCAGGAGCCTGTTTCTCAGGAACCTCCTTATTTCGGGACATATCACTTAGGGACCTCCCTTTAGGCATCAGTACCTGCACAAATAACAAACTGGTTAGATTGGATAGCTCTTCACATGCTCTTGTCATCTCTATGGCTGTTGCTATGCTAACTCGAACTCTTCCGCTGGGAGGAACCTGATCTTCTAATGTTCAGCTCAGCTTCCTGACCATTGGGAACCTCCTGATACTCATACTTCCTTAGTCATTTCTTCTATCGGATCTTCATAACTCACACTGGATCTACCCTCTAGCTCGTATGGATTGAACCCTAGGGCCTAATGGGCCTAAATTCAGCCCATGATGAATTTGGGCACAACAATTATATCTGGTCTACTTGCAGTTAAATATAACAGTGAACCTATCATGCCTTTATAGCTAGTGTTATCAACAGTCTTTCCCTTAGGATTAGAGTCTAGCTTAGTGGCTGTTGCCATGGGTGTCTTTGCAATTGCACAATTTTGAAAGTCAGACCTTTTTAAAAGATCTTTGATATACTTTGACTGATTAATGAAAATACTAGTCTCAGTATGTTTGACCTGCAAGCCTAAAAAGTAATTTAGTTCACCCATCATGCTCATCTGATATTTAGACTGCATAAGCTTGCTAAACTTAGCACATAACTTTTCATTAGTAGAACCAAATATAATATCATCAACATAAACTTGAACTAAAAGCAAATCACCTTTTATCTTTATAAAGAATAGAGTTTTGTCAATTGTACCTCTTGTGAAGCCATTTTCAAGAAGAAATTTAGACAAAGTCTCATACCATGCTCTTGGTGCCTGCTTCAGTCCATAGATTGCCTTGTCAAGTTTGTAGACATGATTTGGAAACTTTGGATCAACAAAACCAGGTGGTTGTTCCACATACACTTCATCATCAAGCTTGCCATTTAGAAAAGCACTCTTTACATCCATCTGGTATACCTTGAATTTTGAATGAGCTGCAAATGCAAGAAACATTCTGATTGATTCAAATCTTGCTACAGGTGCAAAGGTTTCATCATAGTCAATTCCTTCTTCCTGAGAATAACCCTTGGCTACCAGTCTTGCTTTGTTTCTTACAATCATACCAGATTCATCTAGCTTGTTTTTGAAAACCCATTTAGCACCAACAATAGATCTATCTTTAGGTCTTGGTACCAGTTTCCAAACTTTGTTCCTCTCAAATTCATTCAATTCTTCCTGCATTGCTATTACCCAATCAGGATCCTGTAAGGCCTCTTCAACCTTCTTAGGTTCATTCTTTGAGAGAAAACAACTGTACAAGCATTCATTTTGAATTGATCTTCTAGTTCGAACACCACTATTTTGATCACCAATTATCAAATCCTCAATATGATCCCTTTTCCATTTTCTAACACGGCAGGAATTTGTATTCGATAGTAGGAATCTGAAAGCACTTACAAGAATTTGGATGCACTCGCAGGAATTTTAATGCACTAGCACTAATTTGTATTCGATAACAGGAATCTCAATGCACTAGCAGGAATATGGATGCACTAGTAGAAATTTTAATGCACTAGCAGGAATCTAAAAATGAGGGTTTTAGAGTTTAGGGTTTATGATTTAGGTTTTAGGGTTTAGGGTTTTGGGGTTTTATGGTTTAGAGTTTAGGGTTTAGGGTTTGGAATCGATAGCAGGAATTTGGATTCGAGAGCAGAAATTTTAATGCACTAGTAGGAATTTGGAATTGATAGGAGGAATTTGAATGTACTAGCAGGAATTTGGAATCAATTGTAGGAATCTGAATACACTAGCAGGAACTGGGAATCGATAGCAGGAATTTGAATACACTATCATGAATTTGGAATCGATAACAAGAATTTGAATGCACTAGTAGGAATTTGGAATCGATAGCATAAATTTGAATGCACTAGCAAGAATTTGGAAAAGATAGCAGGAATTTGAATGCACTAGCAAGTAGATTACTTCTGCTAGACTATCCCCCTAAGTTAGTGGTATTTCTTGCAGAAGAACTTTCTCTGCCTTCAAAAGCTCCCCCTTGATCAGTAGAATCAGTGGATTCAGTACTGCTGCTAGTTCCTGATCTTCCTTCATTAGACTCAGAAGGATCAGTTCCTGATGAAGTAGACTCTGAATGACCAGTCTGATCCTGATCAGTCCTATGTTCTCCTTGATTGAATTGCTCCCCCTCAGTAGTAGCATTCCTTTGAGAAGCAATAGAGATTTCCTCTGGAGAACCTTCATCATCGCTGGAGGGAATCTCAGAATACTTAAGATTTTCAAATTCCAGATTGTCATGACTTTCATCAGTTTGCAAAATTCCAAACTTCTTATCATCAAATGCAACATGAATTGATTCCATAACAATGTGAGTTCTGAGATTGTATACTTTGAAGGCTTTTGATGCTGAATATCCTAGAAAGATTGCTTCATCCGATTTGGCTTCAAATTTCCCAAGTTGTTCTGAATGAACTTTTAGGACATAGCATTTGCATCCAAAGATGTGAAAGTATTTCACACTTGGTTTCTTTCCTTTGATCATCTCATAGGGAGTCTTACCATGACCATTTATGTAAGAACCCTAATTTTTGCAATATTTTCTTTTATTTAATATCATGTGGCATTGTCAATTTGGAACCTTTCTAGTCATCCCTGTTGTTTAATGGAATTGATTGTCTGAGAAACTATGTTGTTGCATTCACTATGCAAGATAAAAGGAAGATTGTGAAGGCAAGAGTCTTATTGTTAGTAAGATTTATAAAACTTGGGATTTGAGAATGATTAGAATATTAAAAGATTTATTAAGGATTATGACGAGGAATTATGGATATTCGAGGAATTTACACAATTACGTACTTAAGGAATTATAGGGGAAATTTCTACGCGACAAAATATTATTATGAGAGATTAATTAAGATACGATACGAATTAAAGTTTAATTGACAAGCATTGGTGGAAGAATAACGATACAAGGAGTAGTATTGCATGCAAGTCCCATGCAACCAAGTAGTTAGGAGAAAGCAAACTAGTTAAACCAAATGGCAAGAGGAATAGTAACTAGTTGCATTTCTTTTTCCAAGGAGGGGACAATAGTACAAGGAGACCATACCTAGGTTAGTACCATGCATATACATACACTAATATGTATCACCCAATCACTTTATGCATTATTCAACCACACAAAAAAAAAAATCAAAACACAAACATCACCCCCCCCTTTTTTTGAAGACCATACCTAGGTGAATTAGATGTCGGTTGTGTTGTGGAAGTAAGAATATTGGTTGATTTAAGTGAAACATGGATGCTGAATTTTTCCAGAAACTTGACCTGTCTTGTAACATGGTTTTGAACCCCCAAATCTTGTCCCCTGAGGTCCTACTATATATTGTTGGAAAGGTATTTGAATGTAGTTTCTGGAAATGTAAGGTTCATGACTAGGTGATGTATAGATTTTAAGTTATGGCCGGAGAAGTAAATTGTGTTTCTGGATTCCGGACTGCACTAAGTGACCCCCTTGTGAACCTTGTTTAAACCCCTAAAATTTTATGTGGGATCATGGAAAAATTTGAGAAGCTAGGACATGCAGTGGTGAAGACTACCCAAAAAGAATTGGATTAAAATATGAATTTTTTAATTTTATAAAAATGCTAGAGTAAATTTCGTGCAAGGGAAAAAGTCGTTAGTGGAGCATAATTCTAGGGGTAATGGTTATGATTCGAATGTGGTAACTAAATTAAGTCGAATAAGTGATGAGCGTAATCGAGTGGTGACATGAACCTATAGTGGGGCTAGAGTGTCATAAGACGAAGTCGTTAAGTTAATTTCGTACCTCCCTAAAACCCCGTAATTAAAGAGATATTGTTAAGGTACTAACGAGCGGTTATTGCTTATGTATAGATCGTTCCACTCCGCACGCTCGACCACCCCAACCAAACCAAGGCAATTTTACTTTTCAAAACTTATACATATACAAGGACTTTCACTGTTGTGTTTGTAGTTTTCAATCATATCAAATGTTATGTTTATCGAAGTATTGATGCAATTGAGATTGTATAAGTACATTTATGTTTGTACCCCTTGAACATACATTGAAATGTTTTCTTCAGACAACGACTCTAGCAATAGAGGTCGTAGCGGTCCGTATATACTATTGACCGGGGAGCGGTATATTATTATATCGTAATTAAATTGCGAAAACCCGAAGGGTCATTCGGGGAGTATCGTATACTCAAGTATTTATTTTTATATCTTCGTAAATACTCGAAACCCTATCTTGGATTGAAAGTTTATTTTATCGAATAATTATTTTATTAATTATTAATATTAAATCTTAAAATATTATTTATTAATTATTGTTCATTATTTTAAAGATGAAGTCAATCCAAGATACATTTAATACTTTCAAACTCGAACCCTTTCGAACTCAAAACCTTTTCGAAACCCCCGGTCAGGTTCTGTGTGACGCTCCCAGATCCGGGGTTAGAGATCTAGGCGCTCACGGTCGATTTTCCATTAATAACATACCTGTTCTTGCACACAATATATATAACACAGCCATCGACCCCACAATAAACTCACACCACACTCACACACACAGGTTAGAGCCTCAGAAACGTCACACATTGATTAAACAGTAATAAAGTTATCAGAGTTATTACTGACCGAATTAAATAGTATTTATGCTACCAGCAACACTCCGATATGAAGCGAAGCTGGCGGCTTGAAAGTTTGTTACGATACACTGCCTTGCACAGGTCATGCTGATAAATAAAACGTACTAACAAAAGCTGCCAACCAATCCGGCTAATGGGGCCTACCGGTGGAATCTCAAGTGGAGGCTCGGGCCTAGTCACCTGCTTTCGAGCAGTCTGCCTGGGTCTTGCCATTTCGCTTAGCTGTTGTGTTTGTAAAGTTTGAAAACAAGGAAGGGTGAGCAACTATAGCTCAGCAAGAAATATGTATATAAGATAAGCAATATACATCTCATATGATTGGCAGTTGATATATTTGTTTGTATCAATCAGTTATAAAATCATTTGTCACAGTTGATAAATCTCGAAGGCGCAACAACATGTGCCCTTGTTTTCAAAATAAACTTGCAGTTCTAGATACCGCATTGAATCAACATCTTTCTCATCAAAATAGAACACTATCAGCAACTTGGCACAAAAGCCTAAGAAGCAGTGTCAAAGCATTTTTCCAAAATGGAGGAATGGGACTTAAAGAAAACATAAAAACCTGACAAGGATTGACGATGATCAGTCGCCACATCCAAGTCCAATAATCCGCGGGTCTTCTCTACCGGTAGAAGGATAGAAACTACATCCGTAACTATCCATCGGGTGAAAACTACATCCGTAATCACCCTCGATGAAAACTACATCAGTAATCATCCTTCGGCAACACCTGGGCCAGAATAATAAGTGATGGACCGCCTGGCTCACGGCCGCTTACACATCCCGGGAATCGTTCGTCAACGGTTCCCACACCTGCCAGAGTCCCTTTTTCTTTTCTTTTAAAACTTGATTTTTGATTGAAAACAGATTAGTTGAGGTCCGACATCAGTCGACCGATGATTCTTGAAATCATACAAGAAACAGAATCTGACCGGGGGTTTTCGAAAATGTTTTGAGTTCGAAAGAGTTCGAATTTGAAAGTATTAAAAAGTATCTTGGATTAACTTGTCTTTAAATAATGAACAGTAATTAATAAATAATATTTTAATATTTAATATTAATAATTAATAAAATAATTATTCGATAAAATAAACTCTTAATCCAAGATAGGGTTTCGAGTATTTACGAAGATATAATAGTAGTTATTTGAATATACGATACCACCCGAATGACCCTTCGGGTTTTCGCAATATAGATACGATATAATAATATACCGCTCCCCGGTCAATAGTATATACGGACCGCTACGACCTCTATTGCTAGAGTCGTTGTCCGGAGAAAACATTTCAATCTAAGTTCAAGGGGTAAAAGCATACATGTACTTGTTCAATCTCAATTGCATCGATACTACGATAAACATAGCATTTGATATCATTTGAAAACTACAAACACAACAGTGAAAATCCTTGTATAGGGATAAGTTTTGAAAAGTAAACTTGCCTTGGTTTGGTTGGGGTGGTCGAGCGTGCGAATTCGAACGATCTATACATAAACAATAATCGTTCGTTAGTACCTTAACAATTTCTTTCTAATTACGTGGTTTTAAAGGGGGTACGAAATTAACTTAACGACTTCGTCTTATGACTCCCTAGTCCCACTATAAGTCCATGACATCACTCGTTTACGCTCGTCACTTACTCGACTTAATTTAGTTACCACGTTCGAACCATAACCACTAACCCTAGAATAATGTTCCACTAATCGACTTTTTTCCATTGCGCGAATTTTACTCTAGCATTTTTATAAAATCCAAAAATTCATATTTTAATCCAATTCCTTTTGGGTGGTCTTCACCACTGCATTACTTACCTTCTCAAATTTTTCCATGATCCCAAACATATTTTAAGGTGTTTAAACAAGGTTCACAAGGGGGTTACTTAATGCAGTTCATAGTCCAGAAACAAAATTCACTTCTCCGGCCATAACTAAAAATCCACACATCACCTATCTATGAATCTTACATATCCAGAACCTACATTCAATTATCTTTCCAAAAATATAAGGTAGGACATCAGGGGACATCATTTGGGTGTTAAAAATCGTGCTACAACACAGATCAAAGTTCCTGGATAAACTCAGCAAGCTCAATTCACTTAGATCAACCATTTTTCATGCTTCCATAACATAAACACCACTTAAAACACTTAGATCATGACTCATAACACTCATGGAGATATATATATTAACCATAGTCATAAAATTCACAATCTCAACATCAAAATCCAAGATCCATGCTATCCAATACATATACATTCAAGATAACCCCTAAAATGCATGGATCTACTACCATACTACATGAACAACACATAACCAAGGGTGGTTTGAGATTTTATACCTTCTTGAGCTCCTAGAGACCTTGAACAATCTTTATACAACTTAAAAACACCTTAGATGGCCTCCTACAACACTCACAATGCAAGATCTAAAAGATAATAAACTTATGTTAGTATTTCTCTAAACTTCCAACAATTATAACTCAAAAACCAATGGATGGGAGGCTTTGAAATTTATACCATACCTCTACTAAGATGAAAGGAAGCCCTAGGAAGGTTGTAGATGAAGAAATGGTGGAGAGAAAACCTCTCCCTCTCTCCTTGTATGGTTCGGCCGAGAGCAATGTTCCAAGGGGGGGGGAGTGTTTTTGGTTTTTGTTTTGTTTGGAATGACAAAAAGGAATGCTAATATGACTTGTATTATTATGGGTGGTAGAAAGTAATCACATGTTGCCAAGCTAGCCTAGGATGCATCCATGCCCTATTGTCCCCTAGTACATCATCCACCATGCTAGTCACTATTCACATTTGCTTTTATGTCTCCTAGTTCCTTTTTCTAACTATCTAGTTACATGGCACTTGCATGTAATTTCTTTCCTTGTAATATTATTCTCCCACCAATGCTTGTTATTTAATCCTTACTTCGTATCGTAACTTAATTATCCTCTCGTAATAATATTCCGCCACGTAGAGATTTCCCCTATAATTCCTTAAGTACTTATTGTATAAATTCCTCGAATGTCCAAAATTCCTCGTCATAATTCTTAATAAATCCTTTAATATTCTAACCATTCTCAAATTCCAAGTTTTATAAATATTACTAACAACAGGACTCTTGCCTTCACAATCTCTCTGTATATCTTACATCATAAATGCAACAACGCAGTTTCTCAGACAATCAATTCTATAAATCAACAGGGATGACTAGAAAGGGTTCCATAATAATAATGTCACAAGATATTAAATAAAAGGAAATATTACCAAAAATTAGGGTTCTTACAGCCTCCCCTCCTTAAAAGGATTCCGTCCCGGAATCAGGTTGAAAACAGTTGGGGGTGCTTTTCACGCATTGCGCTCTCTAGTTCCCATGTTGATTCTTCGACATTCTGATTCCTCCACAAGACTCTCACTAGTTTGACAACCTTGTTCCTCAGCACCTGTTCTTTTCTATCCATGATTTCGACGGGTTGCTCTACATATGTCAAGTCTGGTTGCAGATCCACTTGATCATGTTCTATCACGTGTCGGAAGTCGGTATGGTACGGTCGTAGCATGGACACATGGAACACGTTATGTACTTGCTGTAAGCTCGGGGGTAAAGCCAATTCATATGCTAACTTCCCAACTCGTTTCAAGATCTCAAAAGGTCCAATAAACCTCGGGCTTAGTTTTCCCTTCTTACCAAATCTCATCAATCCTTTCCACGGCGATACCTTCAACATCACAAACTCTCCTACCTCATATTCTTTGTCCTTGCGGGTCTGGTCCGCATACTTCTTCTGTCTGTCTTGGGCCGCTACCAGCCGTCCTCTTATGAGCTCGATAGTTTCTCTTGTCTGTTGGACCAGTTCAGGCCCTAAAATCTTCCGCTCTCCAACTTCTTCCCAACACAAGGGAGACCGACATCTTCGTCCGTATAAAGCTTCATATGGGGGCATGCCTATACTCGCATGGTAACTGTTGTTGTAGGAAAATTCGATCAACGGCAAGTGGTCATCCCAACTTCCCTTAAAATCAATGGCACATACCCTCAACATGTCCTCAATGGTTTGGATGGTTCTCTCACTCTGTCCGTCTGTTTGGGGATGGTATGCAGTACTCATGTTTAACTTAGTCCCCACACAATCCTGAAAACTTCTCCAGAACCTAGAGTTGAATCTCGGGTCTCTATCTGATACAATGCTCACAGGAACCCCATGTCTAACCACAATCTCCTTTAAGTAAATATCTGCCAGCTTGTCGACAGTATATCTCTCATTGATTGGAAGAAAATGTGCTGACTTGGTCAACCTATCGATAATTACCCAAATGGCATCATGATTCGTCTTGGTCCGTGGTAATCCGACCACAAAGTCCATTGCAATCTGCTCCCACTTCCACTCGGGTATCTCTAAGGGTTGCAACAATCCACTGGGCCTCTGGTGTTCGGCCTTTACTCTTTGACATGTCAAACACTTACTTACCCACTCTGCCACGTCCTTTTTCATATTAGGCCACCAATAGTATTCTCTTAAATCTCTATACATCTTAGTGCCTCCAGGGTGAATTGAGTACCTCGAACTATGAGCCTCTTGCAAAATCTCATCTTTCAACTCTTGAACGTTCGGAATCCATATCCTAGATGCGTACCTCATGATTCCATTCCCGTCCTTCTCACACTTAATTTCTTCGCCAGTCAAGATTTTCTCCATCGAATTCTTTTCTTCTTCCATCTTCTTTTCCTGGCACAACTTAATCTTTTCCAATAACGGTGGTTGGACTTTTATTTCCATTAGACTCCCTTGTCCAATTCCTGGTAGCCTCACTTCAATCTCTAGTTTCTCAAGGTCCTTGATCAACTCGTCCACTGACGTTATCATCTTAAGCTTCTCCTTTCGGCTAAGTGCATCGGCCACCATGTTGGCCTTCCCTGGGTGATAATGAATCTCACAATCATAATCTTTAATTAGCTCTAACCATCTCCTCTGCCTCATGTTTAACTCTTTCTGAGTGAATATGTACTTTAAGCTCTTGTGATCCGTGTAGATTTCACACTTTTCTCCGTACAGATAATGTCTCCAGATCTTTAAAGCAAAAACTATCGCTGCTAATTCCAAATCATGGGTGGGGTATCTTATCTCATACTCCTTAAGTTGTCTGGACGCATACGCAATCACCTTACCGTGGTGCATAAGCACACACCCTAAACCTTTGTGGGATGCGTCGCTATAAATCACAAAATCTCCCTTATCATCAGGTAGGGCTAGTACTGGTGCGGTCACCAACCTCTTTTTCAACTCTTGAAAGCTCTCTTCGCATTTTTCAGTCCACACAAACTTCTCGATCTTGCGAGTTAGTCGGGTCAAAGGGGCTGCTATCTTTGCAAAGTCTTGGACAAATCTCCTATAGTAGCCAGCCAGCCCTATGAAACTTCTCACCTCTGTCGGAGTGGTTGGTCTCTCCCAATTTGATACAGCCTCTATTTTGGCTCGGTCCACTAGAATACCTTGTTCGCTGATCACATGCCCTAGAAACTGAACTTCCTTCAACCAAAATTCGCACTTCGAGAACTTAGCGTACAACTTTTCTTCTCTCAATGCTCCCAATACATTCCTTAAGTGCTCTGCATGTTCTTCCCTTGTCTTGGAATAAATCAAGATATCATCGATGAAGACTATAACACACTTGTCCAAGTATTTCTTGAAGACTCGATTCATTAAGTCCATGAAAGCTGCAGGGGCATTCGTTAACCCAAATGACATCACTAGGAACTCATAGTGTCCATACCGGGTGCGAAAGGCCATCTTTGGTATATCTTCTGGTTTAATCTTTAACTGGTGGTACCCGGTCCGCAAATCAATCTTAGAGAAATAAACTGCATCTTTCAATTGGTCAAACAGGTCATCTATCCTGGGCAAGGGATACTTATTCTTTATAGTCACCTTGTTCAACTCCCGGTAATCTATACATAATCTCATGTTGCCGTCCTTCTTTTTCACGAACAACACCGGGGCTCCCCACGGTGACACACTAGGTCTTATCATCCCTTTATCCAACAACTCTTGTAACTGGGTGGCCAGCTCTTTCATTTCCACTGGGGCTAGCCGATATGGGGCTTTCGAAATTGGGGCCGTACCCGGAACTAAGTCTATAGCAAACTCGATGCCCCTATCGGGTGGTAGTCCGGGAAGATCGTCCGGAAATACGTCCGCGAACTCATTAACGACAGGGATTTCCTGCAGGTTTGGTGCCTCCTTCTTGGTATCCTTCACATAGGCTAAATATGCTTCGCATCCTTTACGTAACAGCTTCTTAGCTTGAATCATAGTCAGGAACTTTTGGCTTTGCCGTTTCCCACTAAATACTACTTCCTCGTCCCCTGGCAGTCTCAAACTTACTTTCTTCTTGACACAATCAATCTGGGCTCCGTGGGTTGTTAAACAATCCATACCTACTATTACGTCAAACTCCCCTAGTTTAAAAGGTATTAAGTCTACCCGAAAGTGTCGCCCTCCTATTTCTAGGTCGCAACCTGGACATACTCGGCTAACGGGAATGATTTCGTGATTAGCTATCTCTATTTGCAATCTGTCTTTCAATGGTTCAGTCTTAAGGCCTAACCGACATACAAAATCTAGAGATATGAAAGACTTGGTAGCTCCCGAATCAAATAAAACATTTGCTTTAACTGAGTTGAGTAGTAGGGTACCTGCAATCACATCCGTGTTCCTCACGGCATCCTGCACCGTCATGTTAAAAGTTCTTGCAGTAGGGGCCTTGTTAGAAGCAGTTCCACTCACTCTTGATGCAGCTGGCCCAGAGGACATACATTCCCTCATTCGGTGCCCTGGTTTCCCACACTTGAAGCAATTACCTCCGACACTCGGGTTGTTACTAGTTCCGCGACAGGCGTTAGCATAATGCCCAGTCAGCCCACACTTGAAGCACTTCACATCTTGCAGGTTGCACACGCCCGCATGTTTCCTTCCACATTTGTTGCATTCTGGGGGTTGGGCTCGGGATGGGGTAGAGTAAGATGATCCCTGTGGTCGGCCGCTCTGGCCCACACTCCAACTTTCAGCTCTCTTGGTTCCAAAGTTCCCGCTTGGTTGGGACATTGTTCCTCGCTTAAATTTGATCGGAAAGCTCCCACCAGCAGAGTTTCCCTTTCGGCTATCCAACTTCCTCTTCTTCCCTTCTCTCTCCTTCTGCATCTGCTCACTTCCAGCTTCAACAATTGACGCTTTCTGTACCAGGGTGGCATAGTCTGTCAGCTCAAGAACCGCCACACGATTCTGAATCCATTGTTTTAGCCCTAATTGAAATCTTCGGGCCCTCTTTGCCTCAAAGTTCACATACTCCGGCACAAACCTTGACAACTCAGTAAATTTGGCCTCATACTCGGCCACTGTCATGTTTCCTTGTTTCAGCTCCAAAAACTTTAGCTCCATTTGCGTTTCCATGAACCTAGGAAAGCACTTCTCCAAAAACAGCTCGCTAAATCTCTCCCAGGTTACCACACCTCTTCCTTCCAAATTCTTCTTAGCTTCCCACCAATAGTTCGCCTCACCCTTCAGAAGGTAAGTGGCGAAAACAGTCTTTTGCTCTTCAGCGACACCTAGTATGTCGAAAGATTTTTCCATTTCCTTCAGCCAGGCCCTTGCCTCGACAGGGTCGGCAGTTCCCTTAAATTCTGGGGGTTTCAGGGATTTGAAGTTCATGAAAGCATTAGCATTGGCATTCTGGGGTGGTTGCTGAACTGGGGGACGGTCCAAGTTCTGCCTAAGTAACTCCATGAACTGTTCCATAGGGCCTCCCCTAGGATGTTCTACCTCTCGGGTATCTTCACCAGCTTCTTCTTCTTCATACTCAGAGTCGTCAAACAGGATATGATCGTTGCCCTCATTATCACTCAGGTTGACATTCTCCCCTTCACGGTTCTAGTGGCCTCCGGCTCCATGGTGGCTACCCTGGCCCTCAGAACTGATCGGGTGGGCTCGGGTATTCATTCTTCTGGGTGGCATGATTCTGATAATAAAACAAGAGAGGGGTTAGGGTTTTCCAATTACCTGACAGCGTTTGCACGGGTCAGGAGCGTATCGTTCCTCCTCGTAAGGGTGGAAGTGCAAAAGTTTTAATAATCCGATGTTGGAGATAAAATGTCAAACATTTTTGGGAGAAAAATCCCTTTGGAATGCGAAAACATTTACAAGAGTTTTCAAAATTTTGAAACCTCAAAAATATTTTTCAAAATTTCAAAACATTTTTTTTTTTTGAAAAAATTATTTTTAAAGATTGTAGGAACATTTTTGGAAATTGTACAAAATAATTTGAAATCGCATATCGTAAATTTGAAACAGTATGGTTGTATTTGTGGCTTGTAGCAATTGTATAATGACAGTTGTATATCAAAACAGTAAAGCATGGCATCGGAAAGTAAAGCAGTTGAGGCAACATTAAAGAAACTGAAACTAAATAAGTACGGTACAAGGGTTATCACAAGTTTGGATGTTAGAGCCAAATACATAGTTCCGATGTCAAAGTCTAGCAAAGTGGAACAAATACCAATACATCATCCAAATAGTCAGGCTACACAAAAGTAGGGCTACATCCATACATACTACCCGAAGTCACATCTACATATCTGTAGGTCAGTCTACTCATCCACTGGTCAGAAAGGATACCACTGCACAAGTCAACTATCCCGCAAAATCGACACACTAATGTCATCTGAACCTAGGGGACTGAGCTATCAGTAACACATCACGGGGCCGCGCCGCGACGGAGCAAGGTCCTCACTCGGGTAAATGCACGACGCACAACATGTCTAGCATCCCTAGCCTGGATCACTCCGCCCCCGCGGATCCCTAAACCAAGAATCCTATCGCGACTCCTCATCTCGATCCTGTGGAGTCGAGCCCTAGTCCTCCTAGCAACAGTGGTCCTCATCTCAGCCTGGATCCTCAAGCGCGCCTCGCGCTCCTCCACTAGTGCCCGCTTCGCCTCGTTAAGTCGGGCCTCTGCAGATAGTAAGTCTCGGGTCAGGAACTGTACCACATAAGCATGCTCAGTAACAGACACTGGGGTAGGTCCGCCGGTGGAGGTGGTATGACCGGAACTGGAGTAGGTGCAGCAGCAGCAGCAGGAGCAGGAGCAGGGGTAGGGTCAAGCTCCTCCTCGCCAGAAGTGTCATCCTCAGAGTCACCGTCTGATGAAACAGGGCTAGATGTCTGTGGAGAAGGTGGGGGTGACACAACATGACCCTCGCCGGATCTCACACTCTCCTCATCAGTAGCTACAGGAGACGGGGTAACAGGCTCTGGCTCGGGCTCAGGCTCAAAGGGCTCCTCAACGGGATCCTCATCATCAGTACTATCTATCACTGTAATCCAGGGGCCAAGCTCGGAGTCAGCACCCATATCCTCCTCAGGGTCCTCGGCCTCTCTCATCAGGGCCTCATCATGCTCCCTCTCGAAAGCCTCAGGGTCTGGTATCTCATCCATCTACACAAGGGAAATAAAGTGGGTCACTAACCATAAAAGAAGGGTTTAGGAGTAGTTCCCTCACGGGCCTTAAAGTCAGGGCTATATCCGATAACCCGACTACCAACTCGATGAGAGTTCTAAATATTATTAAGGTTATTATTAAGGTTATCGTTATTGTTATTATTATTAGGGTTGCTTTCTTAAATTACTACCGTTTCTGAGAACTGTAGCCTCGCTCTGATACAATTTTTGTGACGCCCCCAGATCCGGGGTCAGAGATCTAGGCGCTCACGGTCCATTTTCCATTAATAACATACCTGTTCTTGCACACAATATATATAACACAGCCATCGACCCCACAATAAACTCACACCACACTCACACACACAGGTTAGAGCCTCAGAAACGTCACACATTGATTAAACAGTAATAAAGTTATCAGAGTTATTACAGACCGAATTAAATAGTATTTATGCTACCAGCAACACTCCGATATGAAGCGAAGCTGGCGGCTTGAAAGTTTGTTACGATACACTACCTTGCACAGGTCATGCTGATAAATAAAACGTACTAACAAAAGCTGCCAACCAATCCGGCTAATGGGGCCTACCGGTGGAATCTCAAGTGGAGGCTCGGGCCTAGTCACCTGCTTTCGAGCAGTCTGCCTGGGTCTTGCCATTTCGCTTAGCTGTTGTGTTTGTAAAGTTTGAAAACAAGCAAGGGTGAGCAACTATAGCTCAGCAAGAAATATGTATATAAGATAAGCAATATACATCTCATATGATTGGCAGTTGATATATTTGTTTGTATCAATCAGTTATAAAATCATTTGTCACAGTTGATAAATCCCGAAGGCGCAACAACATGTGCCCTTGTTTTCAAAATAAACTTGCAGTTCTAGATACTGCATTGAATCAACATCTTTCTCATCAAAATAGAACACTATCAGCAACTTGGCACAAAAGCCTAAGAAGCAGTGTCAAAGCATTTTTCCAAAATGGAGGAATGGGACTTAAAGAAAATATAAAAACCTGACAAGGATTGACGATGATCAGTCGCCACATCCAAGTCCAATAATCCGCGGGTCTTCTCTACCGGTAGAAGGATAGAAACTACATCCGTAACTATCCCTCGGGTGAAAACTACATCCGTAATCACCCTCGATGAAAACTACATCCGTAATCATCCTTCGGCAACACCTGGGCCGGAATAATAAGTGATGGACCGCCTGGCTCACGGCCGCTTACACATCCCGGGAATCGTTCGTCAACGGTTCCCACACCTGCCAGAGTCCCTTTTTCTTTTCTTTTAAAACTTGATTTTTGATTGAAAACAGAGTAGTTGAGGTCCGACATCAGTCGACCGATGATTCTTGAAATCATACAAGAAACAGAATCTGACCGGGGGTTTTCGAAAATGTTTTGAGTTAGAAAGAGTTCGAATTTGAAAGTATTAAAAAGTATCTTGGATTAACTTGTCTTTAAATAATGAACAGTAATTAATAAATAATATTTTAAGATTTAATATTAATAATTAATAAAATAATTATTCGATAAAATAAACTCTTAATCCAAGATAGGGTTTCGAGTATTTACGAAGATATAATAGTAGTTATTTGAATATACGATACCACCCGAATGACCCTTCGGGTTTTCGCAATATAGATACGATATAATAATATACCGCTCCCCGGTCAATAGTATATACGGACCGCTACGACCTCTATTGCTAGAGTCGTTGTCCGGAGAAAACATTTCAATCTAAGTTCAAGGGGTAAAAGCATACATGTACTTGTTCAATCTCAATTGCATCGATACTACGATAAACATAGCATTTGATATCATTTGAAAACTACAAACACAACAGTGAAAATCCTTGTATAGGGATAAGTTTTGAAAAGTAAACTTGCCTTGGTTTGGTTGGGGTGGTCGAGCGTGCGAATTCGAACGATCTATACATAAACAATAATCGTTCGTTAGTACCTTAACAATTTCTTTCTAATTACGGGGTTTTAAAGGGGGTACGAAATTAACTTAACGACTTCGTCTTATGACTCCCTAGTCCCACTATAAGTCCATGACATCACTCGTTTACGCTCGTCACTTACTCGACTTAATTTAGTTACCACGTTCGAACCATAACCACTAACCCTAGAATAATGTTCCACTAATCGACTTTTTTTCCATTGCGCGAATTTTACTATAGCATTTTTATAAAATCCAAAAATTCATATTTTAATCCAATTCCTTTTGGGTGGTCTTCACCACTGCATTACTTACATTCTCAAATTTTTCCATGATCCCAAACATATTTTAAGGTGTTTAAACAAGGTTCACAAGGGGGTTACTTAATGCAGTTCATAGTCCAGAAACAAAATTCACTTCTCCGGCCATAACTAAAAATCCACACATCACCTAGCTATGAATCTTACATATCCTTCAATTATCTTTCCAACAATATAAGGTAGGACATCAGGGGACATCATTTGGGTGTTCAAAATCGTGCTACAACACAGATTAAAGTTCCTGGATAAACTCAGCAAGCTCAATTCACTTAGATCAACCATTTTTCATGCTTCCATAACATAAACACCACTTAAAACACTTAGATCATGACTCATAACACTCATGGAGATATATATATTAACCATAGTCATAAAATTCACAATCTCAACATCAAAATCCAAGATCCATGCTATCCAATACATATACATTCAAGATAACCCCTAAAATGCATGGATCTACTACCATACTACATGAACAACACATAACCAAGGGTGGTTTGAGATTTTATACCTTCTTGAGCTCCTAGAGACCTTGAACAATCTTTATACAACTTAAAAACACCTTAGATGGCCTCCTACAACACTCACAATGCAAGATCTAAAAGATAATAAACTTATGTTAGTATTTCTCTAAACTTCCAACAATTATAACTCAAAAACCAATGGATGGGAGGCTTTGAAATTTATACCATACCTCTACTAAGATGCAAGGAAGCCCTAGGAAGGTTGTAGATGAAGAAATGGTGGAGAGAAAACCTCTCCCTCTCTCCTTGTATGGTTCGGCCGAGAGCAATGTTCCAAGGGGGGTGTTTTTGGTTTTTGTTTTGTTTGGAATGACAAAAAGGAATGCTAATATGACTTGTATTATTATGGGTGGTAGAAAGTAATCACATGTTGCCAAGCTAGCCTAGGATGCATCCATGCCCTATTGTCCCCTAGTACATCATCCACCATGCTAGTCACTATTCACATTTGCTTTTATGTCTCCTAGTTCCTTTTTCTAACTATCTAGTTACATGGCACTTGCATGTAATTTCTTTCCTTGTAATATTATTCTCCCACCAATGCTTGTTATTTAATCCTTACTTCGTATCGTAACTTAATTATCCTCTCGTAATAATATTCCGCCACGTAGAGATTTCCCCTATAATTCCTTAAGTACTTATTGTATAAATTCCTCGAATGTCCAAAATTCCTCGTCATAATTCTTAATAAATCCTTTAATAATCTAACCATTCTCAAATTCCAAGTTTTATAAATATTACTAACAACAGGACTCTTGCCTTCACAATCTCTCTGTATATCTTACATCATAAATGCAACAACGCAGTTTCTCAGACAATCAATTCTATAAATCAACAGGGATGACTAGAAAGGGTTCCATAATAATAATGTCACAAGATATTAAATAAAAGGAAATATTACCAAAAATTAGGGTTCTTACATTCTGTTTCTTGTATGATTTCAAGAATCATCGGTCGACTGATGTCGGACCTCAATTACTCTGTTTTCAATCAAAATCAAGTTTTCAAAAGAAAAAGAAAAAGGGACTCTGGCAGGTGTGGGAACCGTTGACGAACGATTCCCGGGATGTGTCAGCGGCCGTGAGCCAGGCGGTCCATCAATTATTATTCCGGCCCAGGTGTTGCCGAAGTATGATTACGGATGTAGTTTTCATCGAGGGTGATTACGGATGTAGTTTTGACCCGAGGATAGTTACGGATGTAGTTTCTGTCCTTCTACCGGTAGAGAAGACCCGCGGATTATTGGACTTGGATGTGGCGACTGAACATTGTCAATCCCTGTCAGGTTTTTATGTTTTCTTCCAGTCCCATCCTCCACTTTGGAAAAATTCTCAAACATTGCTTCTTGGGCCTAAGTGCTAAGTTGCCGATAGTGTGGCTTTTGATAAGAAAAATATTGACATCGTGCAGTATCTAGAACTGCAAGATTTTCTATAAAGATTGGCACGTGTTAGTGCACTCTTGCAATTGTTTCAAAGAATGAAATGTTTTTGTATGAGAAACCTTCTAAGCTAATGGAAGGAAAGAGGTTTGCAATGATGTATTCCCTGTACAGTATGTTAATCGTAGAGTGTTTTGCCGAAAATGATATACTCATATGTATATATTTTCAAACTTGAGATATGTTGAAATGGGAACCTTATAAAGGGTTCATATGTTATTCTTAAAGCTCCTTAGTGAGTATAGATGTTTTATTCAAACTCGGACATATACAGTGTCCAATTATGTTTTGAAATCTGAGATATATACCCATATAGTTGGGAATGTTTTCGAAATAAACCCCATTATTATTTGACAAAATGGTGAACTTGCTGAGCATTATGTAGCTCATTCTTACTTTATAAAAACTTTTCAGAAAGAGAAGAATTTGGTCGGTTAACTCCGCAACAGCAGAAGAGGAGTAGAAGATTTACCCCGGAGATGATTTAGTTTCTGATAAATACTACAGAGTAAGTCTGATAGGCTTTCAACTGTAATAGTAAGACTTGTCTTCAAGTATAGTTGTATAAGTGGAATTGCGTAAGACTCTGATTTGTTCAAATGAATTGTAATATTTAGCGGCACTTTTGATTATCGTTTCTGAGGCTCTAACTTGCTTGTGTGTAAGATTGAGGTCTAGATGGATGTATTGTTGAGTTGTAAAGTTAATACAGGTATGATATGGTTGGATGGTGGCGTGACGACCTGAATCTCTGACCTCAGATTTGGGGGCGTTACAATATACCAAGGTACAGTTTTGAGTGAAACATGCAGTGTTGATAGCTTCTGCCCAGAAATAGGTTGGAAGCTTTGCATCTGCAAGCATGGTTCTTGCTGCCTCTATGAGAGTTCTGTTCTTTCTTTCTACTACACCATTCTACTGAGGTGTTCCAGGTGCAGAAAACTGTTGAGTAATTCCACTGTCTGCACAATACTCCTCCATTGTAGAATTCTTGAATTCTGTACCATTGTGACTTCTGAGCACTTTGACCTTTTACTCAGAGCTATTTTGAATATTCTTGACAAGTTCAATGATTTGCTGAGGAGCTTCATCCTTGTTTCGTAGAAAGAATACCCATGTGAACCTTGTGTAGTCATCCACTATAACTAGAGCATATCTTTTCTTATTGATAGACATAATGTTTACTGGACCAAATAAATCAAGATGCAGCATGTGAAATGGTTCAGTAATGGAATTTTCTGTCTTGCTCTTGAAAGTGGTTCTTCTTTGTTTACCAAGCTGACAAGCATCACAAAGTCCATCTTGCATATAGTTTGCCTGAGGTAGGCCTCTCACCAGATGATGCTTAACAAGTTGATTAAACTTCTTAAAATTGAGATGTGAGAGCTTCTTGTGCCAATTCCAGCTTTCATCATTTGATACCTTGCTGTAAAGACATCTGACAGTTCCTTTATATGTGTCACTCAAACTGGCTTCATATCTGTTACCATGTCTCAGACCAGTCAGAACAATGTCTCCATTCTTCATATTCAAGATTTTGCATCCCTTACTGTCAAAGATTGATTGGTAACCCTTATCACCCAGTTGACTTATGCTTAAAAGTGTGTGTTTCAAGCCTTCAACCAGTGTTACATTTTCTATGATGACATTCCCCAAAATAATTGAGCCATATCCCAGAGTTTCTCCTTTGTTGCCATCTCCAAAGGATATTACTGGGCCAGCTTTCCTCTCAAACTTTGTAAGCAGGGACTTCTTTCCAGTCATATGTCCAGAGCATCCACCATCCAAGATAATTGAATGCTTCTTTCCAATGCCCTGCAAACAAAAAGTAGCTACTTAGAATTTTTTAGGACCCAACTTTGATTGGATCCTTTCTTACTAACTTTTGAACCAACAGGCTTTGAAGATTTTGTTTTTTATTTACCTGTTGCAGAGTCAACCTTAGACTTAGATTTCACAAACTGTTTGTGACTAGGAGTTTCAGATTTCAGAGAATAATAGTCATAATACAGTTCATGATATTCCTTACACATATAAATGGAATGAAGTAAACTACCACAATGATAACAGGGTTCTTGTCGTTGGTATTGAATTCTCTGAGTCTTGGGGAATCTGGACTCAGTTTTCCAAGAAGGTTTTTGATTGCAGTCTAGGGCCAAATGATTATGATTTCCACATTTATAGCATTTCTTCCTAGGTGCATCAGGTACATTCTTGTAATTATTCTCTTTGTTAATACCTTCTTTTCCATTCCTATTTCTTCTGATCTTGCTAGACTCTGAAATACTTTCTAGTCTCTGTTTCAACTGAGACTTAGACAGAAAAACTATGTTGACATTCTTAGGTTTTTCTAACACTCTCTCATCTGAATTGCTATTGTTAATTCTTTTGTGCACAACTGGGGTACCTTTAGAATCAACAAATTTAACATGTTTAGGTTCAGAAACTATCTTCTTACCTTCAGACTTAGATGTGCTAGCTTCAGTTTTACTATCATCAATGACAATAGCTATAGTATCTTCTTGCCTAGCCTTATCAAAACCTAAACCATTAACTTTACCCGAAATTTCATTTTCAATGATTTCTTGAGTCTTTTTATCAGAATTGTTAATGGTTTTAATCACATCTCTCTCTTCCTCTAGTTCTTTTCTGACATAGTCATAAGCCTCAAGAATAACACCATAATCATGCTTAGCTTTATCAGAACTTAACTTATATTCTTCCATTTGAATTAACTCAGATTCAAGAAAATTATTTCTACTAACTAATTCATCATTCTTAGCCTTGAGTTCTTCTTTTTCACTAGCAAGAATTTTGAAATTAGTCATAAGATTCCTAAACTCAACATGAATAGATCTAATATCATCAGAATCTAAGCTATCAAACAAATCAAGAGAGTGAAGTGATACCTTAATAGAAGATGAAGAAGTTTTCTTTGGAGATCCAGGCTTGTCTGAAGCACTTACCATCAATGCAATGTTGTCATAATTCAATTCATCTTCAGAATCACTGGAGTCTGCCCAATCCTTCTGTGTGACCATGAGTGCATTACCCTTTCCTGAATTCCTAGGCTTCTTACACTCACTAGCAAAGTGTCCAAGCTCACTGCAGTTAAAGCACTTGATCTTGGCTTTATCAAGCTTGATAATTGTACTCTTGCCTTTGTCATTCTTCTTCTCCTCTTTCTTCTGAAAAGTGCTTTTGCTAAATCTTCTCCTGTTGAATCTTCCTTTCTTGAAAGCTTTAGCAAACATAGCAAAGAGTTCTTGCATCTCTGATTCAGAATCATTATCTTCAGAGTCTATATCTGTAGTCTCTGACTCAGAACTTTCTTTGCTCTTCTTCTTCCTCAAGTCTCTTTCAGTAGATTCAGACTTTTTTCTGGAAGCTTCTTTGATTCAGATTGAGCAGTAAGTGCAACAGTTTTCATCTTTCCTTCACTCCTGCTCTTTTTCTGCTGCTTGTCAAGTTCATAAGCTCTCAATTTTCCATAAACTGCTTCTAATGATATCTCATCAAGATCATTAGCTTCCTCAATTGTAGATATCTTCTCATTGTAGAAATCAGGAAGAGATTTCATGAACTTCGTATTCATATCCTCCAAGTCATAATATTTACCATGCATGGCCATCTCATTGATGAGTTTAGTAAACCTATCAAAGGTGTCAGTAAGTGACTCACCAGACTTGGATTAAAAGTACTCATACTGTTGTACGAGAAGTGTCCTTATATTCTTCCTGACAGGTTTCATTCCTTCACAGTGAACCTTTAGATTGTCCCATATCTCCTTAGCAGTTTTACACGAGAGAACATATTTAGTGAGAACAGAATCAAGACTGTTGAATAGTATGTTTCTCACTTTAGCATCCTTAAGAACGTTCTCCTTTTCCTTATCTGTCCATTCAGATTTAGGCTTCTCTGCTTTATGTTCTGGAACAACTTTTCCTTCAACAGTTGCTTGAGGAACAAGCCTTGTTGGAACAAAAGGCCCATCTCTGATTCTGTCAAGATAATCAGGATCTGTTGCTTCCATGTGATGCAACATCTTCACTTCCCATAGAGTATATTCGTTTCTCTTGAGCATAAGGATCTAAGTATTACCATCCTTGTAACCAGACATGATTGAAGATCTTTATGATTACTCGAAATCAACCTGCTCTTATACCAATTGTTAACTCGAATAACTTGTAGAAGGGGGGTTGAATACAAGTTATATAATCGTGTCTGATTTTTGCTTGATTATATGAATAAGAATCAACGAATGAATCAAACTTTGTTTGTATTAAAATAATCAAATACAAACTCTACCAAAGGTGTACAATACCTTTAGCAGCTGCTGACAATATAAATCTCTCTCTCTGTTTGTTTCGAACTCTCGAATACAAATCTTACGAACTCACTCGCTTACACACTCCTTTTTTTACAATGATATAGAGAGAGTATATATAATGCTACCTATCAACTAATAACAGAATTATAATCTATCTATGACAATGTTCTGCCGTCCAGTTGATAGTTTCCATCAATAGAGAATTCGTTTCCTTCACGATATCTTCTTGCTTGTTTTCCAAAACAAAGATCCTGTTTTATAGCACTTGCCAGTTTCTGTAGCATCCATAATGACATCATCAGTAACACAACTGACATCATCAATAACATGACTGATATCAGGATTTCCCATTGCATCAGGATCTGATTATCCCATCAGTATTTGATCAGGATCTGACTTAATGTATCAGGATCTGCTCCTCTGTTCCTGACATGTAGTCCCCGATGCACTGTTCCTGACATGTAGTCTCTGACGCACTGTTCCTGACTAAATTCTACAAATTACTGTTTAACACATATATCCTAAACAAAGTGCTAAATCCTTTATAAGATCAGGATATACAAGAAGTATTAGCAAAATTCTATTCTTAACATCACAACTTATGAATTATTCCTAACACCCCCAAACTTAGACTTTAGTGCTCCTACGCCATCAAGGGAATAAAGAACATTCTAAATATAAACAAGTGATTAAATCTTAAACAACCAAACAAGCATGACCTCAACCTAGCCCAAATGCAAACGATGAGATTGTGTAAAGATTTTATTTCCGAAGCATGCAAGTCAATTCCTAGGAACTATAAATCAACCCTCTATTCATCATTACCAGTCATATCAACATCGACCTACCAACAGAAATAGCTCATCCTAAGGGATCATGAAAAATGCATGCCATGAAAATGCAACTATAATGGACTCACATGGTAAAACAAAAAAAACAGAATGTCCTACATGAAACAAATATAAATAACACGAACAAACATGCGTACATGAAGCAAACATAAATAACACGAACAAACATGCATGAATTACACTACGCATGCAAAATATGATATCTATATGAACACAATGACACACTACTACATACTACTACATACTTAACACATGGGTTGCCTCCCACGAAGCGCTTGTTTAGAGTCAATTAGCTTGACTACGTCCAAGCCTCCATTAAGGATGATAATAGTTGGCCTGGTCATCTCTTCGTGAGACTTCATCATCATCACGGTGGTACACTTTCTGCCCCTTCTCCTCGCTTGGCCTATTCGTATAACAACTATGTCCTATTCCAATGCCTTCATCGGTTGACCCAAAATCTGTCAATTTGTAGAACAACACACATTCACGGGCTTCGCTTGAATATAATGGAGGAGGGTAAATGTAAGTTGCTGAAACCTTTGGTTCCTCAAAGAGAACTTCCTACATTGGCTCTAATGCGCTACCTCCATCTTTATACTCTGAGACAAGTAGAAGACCTGCATCTTTCCCATGGTCATCAGCCTCTTGGTACGCACATACCAATTCTTGAAATTTGTGTAGCTCACCAGTGTCTGTCCCAAACAGTGCCCTTTCCAAATCATCCACCATACTAGCATGATCAAATTCCTCACATGGCTTGTGAACGCTCACCTCACCTTGGAATTTTTCTTCCTTAATTATGCATGCAGTACCTTGCTCCAAGTCACCGTTATTTTCTGGAATTTCCTCTAGTATGAATTGTTGTTTCTCTTGTTCCAAGGCACTAAAAACTTGAGCAACTAGTGTCTCCAAAGATTTGATAGACTCCATATTACTCTTTGCAAGCATCCTAATCTCCTCCATAACATCAACCTCATCTGACTGAAAAGTAGGAGTAGGTTGCTGATGTTGAAACTCTTCACTACCAAAGAAATATGACATATTTGGAACATCTTGCTGGTACTGTTGAGGATGGTATTGAAAATATGGTTGTTCCTCATAAGTGACATATGGATCTACTCATTCGTAGTAACAATATTGTGAGGTCTCATGAATGCCTAAACATTGCTCAACTAATATCCTGAAGCCAAGCTGAGAGAATAATTGAAGACCTTAAAGACTGTTAGGTCCAAAATAGTTTGTAGAAGGGGGGGTTGAATACAAACTATAGCGTTTTATCGAATTTGCTCTTTTCTTAAAAATATTAAAATATTAAATCAAGAACAAATTGATGCGGAATAAAACGAATACCGATATTTCAAGTTGAATATAAAATTTATATTAACTTGATGGGGTGTGTCTAAATACATGGGTACAAATTACAAAGTTTGATGACCAAACTAATTATTACAAATTCTATAGAAAATTCTACATGAATTTTTCTATATTTGTAAATAAAAAGATCCAAATTTATTATTACAAATTCTATAGAAAATTCGACATGAACTTTTCTATATTTGTAATAAAAAGATCGAGAGATTCTAGGGAACTTAATCCGCTAGATAGTTCCACAAGTGCAAGTAAACAATTTCTAGTGGTTTAGATTTATCAATACAAGCTAGAAATAATTTACAAGAATTTATTTGATGTTCAAGGAACCATTTTCTCTTGGTCTCTCTCTGCTGTGTTCTGCTGGAGAAGTGAAGAATTTTCCAGGGCTGTT
Organism: Saposhnikovia divaricata; assembly: GCA_036435485.1. Lineage (NCBI taxonomy): Eukaryota > Viridiplantae > Streptophyta > Magnoliopsida > Apiales > Apiaceae > Saposhnikovia > Saposhnikovia divaricata. The sequence continues at coordinate 70,084,887 of CM071598.1, forward strand.
CTGCTGTGTCTGCTGGTGTATTTATAGCCATTTAAGTCTTGTACTGATCTGGTATGACTTAAACTGCTTTAAGACATAATAAATCAGCTGTGAGCATGACTTAACCTTGCTCCAAGACATAATTTTCTTCATTAAGACTTACACAAACCTCCATTAAGACATAAAACTTGTCGGTATGACTTAACAGAAGTTCGGTACGACTTAAAACAGCTGGCAAGAAGTCGGTAAGACTTAATCAGGTCGGTAAGACATAATCTTGAATGGTCGGTATGACTTAACTCAACAATGCTCGGTATGACTTAACTGATTAGGTCATATTCACTGAGCAGAATTGTTTTAAGTCTTTAAACACTTATATTAATTCTGATTTAATTAATTAATTGATTAATTTAAAGAATAAATTAATTCTGATTGAATTAATTTATAAAATAAATTATCCAACTAATTTAATTTAATTAAAAGAGAATTAATATGAAGTATTTTTATAATTATATTAATTCCAACTTAATTAATCTTTTAATTAATTTATTGAATAAATTAATTCGAATAGAATTAATTTATCAAATAAATAAATCAAATGACTTAATTAATTAAGTGAAAATTAATATACCTCCTTGCTTGATAATTATATTAATTCTAACTTAATTAATCTTTTAAATAATTTATTGAATAAATTAATTCGGATAGAATTAATTTATCAAATAAATAATTCAAATGACTTAATTAATTAAGATAAAATTAATATACCTCCTTGATAGCATAACCCTTGTGGTCTTCTATGTTTTGATAAATTTGATCCTCCACAAAGATTATTCCTTAGCAAGTCTTGATTGCAAAACCATTGTGGTTAATTAATTTAGCACCTCTGTTGCTTGCACAATGATTTCTACCATATACCAGTCTTGATAGCTTGAACCACTGAAGTTAATGATAAACAACCACTGTTTAATGTTGACACTCGATGTACTGTCTGGTTCATGAGTGACTAACCGCAATGACTGTTCTTCATATATTGACTTTAAAGTTGTGGTTCATGTCTTCCTTTTCTTCACTCTTTTTCAAACCTTTATAATCTGTATTCTGCCACTGTAGGAACCTCTTGTCACTATAAATAGAATCCACTGTCTTGATTACTCCACTGATGCTTGATCAACTCAATGAACTTCTTCAAGTGTAGTATACCTCAAAACGGTAGATTGACTTTGTCTTCTTTCTCTTGACACTTATACATTTAAGATCCCTGTGACAGTACATATACTATTTACTATTACAGTCTTGTTTGAGTTGAGTTGAATCCTCGAAATACAAATAGGCTATGTCATATGCCTTTCAATCTCCCCCTATTTATTTGTTAAACATTAACATACAAATTCCTAGAGGATAACTCAACAACAAACAAGAAGAAGATAAAGCTTTAAAGAGCTATAGTAAATAATACATAAAAAAAATTTCTGGTTTAGATATTACAATTCCAGAATCTCAGTAGATGAAATGATAGATGATTGTTCCTCTGACAATGAATTAAGTAACTCATCTTCATTTCTTGACATATCTGCCTGATAACCCTTAACATCTAATATTGAACATTATCAGCAGATACTGGGAATTCTTCAGTGGTAAAGAATATGACTTGTCAACCACATACTGAAGAATTCTTCTTTGTCGTTTCATACTTCTCTCCTTCCTTATGTCTCCCTACCTGAGGTGATATGACTCTTCCTTAAAACGGTGAATACTCCCCCTTTCTAAGGTATATCCTTTTTCATATCTCTCCCCCTTAGATATAAAATCTCCCCCTCACTAAGGTAAGCTTATACTCTCCCCCTTAGTTGAGTATCTCTTACTAAGGCAATCTTTGAGTATATCTTCTTCGATATATCTCTCCCCCTTAGTTGAGTATTCCTCCAAGCATTCAATTATAGCAAACATCCAATTAAATTAGATGATACTAAATTTTCAATTATAACTCACCTCTTACCTTTAGTACAACAGATTCTTCATGCATATAACATTGTCTGCTGGAATAAAGAAAAGAAGCTTTGCTTGTGTTGAAGGATTTTCATGAAGACTTCCAGAATAGAAGTATGTAGGCTGATCAACTTTGCCCTTTAGATATGATAGAATGGCCTCACTATTGATCATCCTAACAACCAAATCTTCCGACAATTTCCTTGTATCTCCCAAATCTTGTAAGTAAACTTTGTTTGGGAATAGGGAATGAGATTTGGTGTTTATCTTTCTTCCTCACTGTGAGTGTGTGATTCTGTTTCGTGTACCTCACAAGTGTTTAGCTCATCTCTCCACTCATATCACTTAAAATGAGTGATCTCATCTCTCAACTCTCAAGTGTTTACACTCATGCTCACTAGTGTATCACTCTTATCTCTCATAGCTCCAACATCCATGTGTACCTGCAAGGAAAATTCACCATAGCCCCTTCTAGAAAGGTCACTGGTGGTGCAATTGGGTTTCGCAAATCCCCGATCCTCGTTAGATTCGTCAGACGAATCTGAGTCATAATCTACAAGTTTATAAAATTTTCCCTTTTTATGGGTTTCAGATTTGAATTCTGAGAAGGTAAACAATAATCTATAAAATTTAGCATTTAGATCAAAGTTCCCTTCAAATGTCTGTGAAGACATTACCTTGTTAAACTCATCAGGTAAATCTGAATCATAGTTTACAAGTTGCCGATCCGCACCTATGTCGGACCCGATACCCGTAGGATCCAGAGATGTTCCCTCTGGGGAGTTAGATAATGATCTTGTTGAATTTTGCATTGAGATCAATACCTTCTCTCGAGGTCTGTGAAGACTCTTGGTTCTTTGAGGAACCTTCAACTTATAATCCTAACCGTAAAATGGTCGGAGTATGAGTTGTTTCCGTCAATTCATCCTTAGTGTGTGGAATCTCACTTTGTGCATATGAAGTATTTTAGTATTGTGTATGAAGTAGTGACTTACCAACAGATGCCCTGGCTGACAGGCGAATTTCAATAAACTCATCATTTTAAGATAATAAATCCAGAGACTGTTTTAGTGCCATTTTTCAGCTCTGCATCCTTTTGGGAGAATGCAGGCGAGCTTACAGATACCTCAAGTTATATACATTTATTCTCCTTGAGAAGTAAAGCTGTGGGTTTACTATCCCTCACATCCTTATTTGCTGCATCAAGTGCAGTTACTCCCTTAATGACCTCTAGTCAAATAAGTTACTTCCACTTCAGGGGTAAGTTAGGATGTGTTTAGATTTGGATTTATAGTACGGGATAAAAGTTGTTGGGTTTACAACCTCATGACTTACAATGTGAGAAAACTTCCACTAGGAGCTGAACCTGCATCACATAGCAATAGAGCAATATAGAGATAGAATGCATTTACATTATACCATAACATTGTATGAAAACATATGCATTATATCTTGTGAGAGAAATGATGTACAATTGTGACTTCAAAAAGTTTTACAATATAAGCAATCACAACTGTAAAAAAAATTGAGTTTTTCTTTTAAAAACTGTTAATGTGCAAGAGTCTGTATTTATGCATAAAACAATGTATTATCATGTCTTTTAATGAAAACTTGGTCGTTTTAATTTTAAAAGACATAAACTCTTGACTTCGCAGTAATTAAGAAAGAAAGATTTTCTTTAAGTGCTAATTATGTATTGAGAACTTTAACACAAACGTAGTGAAAAGACTCATACATGCACTTGATGTCGTTTAGGTAACAAAGATTACCAAGTACACAAGTACAGATAACCAATGTCTCTCCTGTAACACCCCCAGATCCGGGGTCCGGGATCCGGTGGTTACGGTTTCCAATTCTGTCCACAACACTTGAACTTTCCTTAACATAAAATAAATTACGTCTCTATAACCCAACACAATAATATAAAACACACCCGTTATAGTCCCAGAGATGAAATCAGAGTAACACTCAAATTTTTATTAATCACATTATGAGTTCTTACAATCCAAAAGAATTTCAATATAAATACATACTCTTTGCCATCCATTTACATAAGGCATACTAGACCATATTCTTGGTACTGAAAGAATAAATATACCCTACCAATAGCTTCTTCTTCAGCTCTGGTAGTCTCATCGTCCTCGCCCGCGTCGAGTGCGCCTTGTGCGAGTCATCTGGTCTAGCTGTTGTTGTGATATAATAATAAAGCAAGGGTGAGCAATAGCCCACCAACAATAATATATAACTGAACGATAATGTATAACAGTTCAAAAGTATCTTTCAAACCATATGCCATGCCTTTACGGAAATGATGCCAGTATAATATGAACGATGAAGTTACAAGGTAACTTAAAGTATTTGTTTGTAGAAATATCTGCTACATCAAAGTAAGCGAGATATTCTTATTGTTATTAAGAAGAGGAACTTGCAAGAAAAGGTTGCAATTCCAGTTATGACCCTTTTCCAACTCTGCCAACAGTAATCATGTTGCAGGAAATAAATAAATTTGGATGATGAACCAATGATGGAGTATTCACCGCGCCCGCTGTTCCAATCTTGATGATCAGTCGAGATCGTACAGCTCAATTTAGATTTACTACCGGTAGAAGGAAGAACTGACGGCTTTACTTGTGTACCGCCTTACTAGCTCTCCCCGGCCAACGGTTGGGCCAAAGGGGATGGACCGGCGCTACTCGGCCTCTTACACGACTCCTAGTTCAAATAGAATTCATGATTCTGAATGTAACGTTCGTCCCCCTTTCCCCAAGTATAATACTTGTTGATAAGACTCCACAAAGTAGTCGTATCTAGTTGGAAAGGAAAATTTACCAATAACTCCCAAGCTATTACTTGGTAACGGATATCAACTTGTTCCAGTAATCTTACCCCTCGAAAGATGAGAAGGTAAGCAACGACTTAATAAGTCAACAGCACCCGAGTTGCGAGTGAAGGGAATACTTTATGACCGGGAAGTCGACAAGATAAATAACATTTTTCCAAGTAAGGTTCCCTTATTATTAAGAAGATAGACTCAAAGATGAATGATGTCTGGGAACCTTTCTTGATATAAGATTAATAATAATATGACTTTGAAATATTTTCTGTAATAATCGAAGAAGATAAACCTTATCGAGGTTATTCTAAGTATGGAATAAATATTCAGAGAATATTTATTGAATTAAAATATTTTACAGAATATTTGGGAATATGAAAGAATATCTTTAATCAGAGTATTTCTCAAAATAATCCCTGAAGAGATATCAGGGGAATATTTATTGAATAAATAAATATTTAAATGAATATTCAAAACAATATTCATTAATTAATAAGACCTGAAAAGAATATTTAAGGTAATAATCATAATTAATTAGGAAATTTAAATGAATATTCAAAAGTAATATTCATTGAATGAATAATATCTTAAATGAATATCAAGTAATATTCATTTAGTAATCCAAGCCTTAAGGAATATTCGAGATAATATTCGATAATTAAATCAAGCTTCAGATGAATATTAAAATAATATTCATCAAGTATTTAATATCTTAAATGAATATTCGAAAGTAATATTTATTTAATAAAATAATAATCTAAAAGAATATCCAAATAATATTCATCTAACAGTCTCATCTTTAGAAGAATATTCGAAATAATAGTCGATAATCAATTCGACTCTGAATGAATATTGAGAAGTATTATTCGTTGAATAGTTAAATTCAAATAATTATTTGAAGTAAGGATCGTTAAAATAATTAGTCTCGAACGAATATTCAAATAATATTCGTCGCCCAAATAATAGAAAATATTTACTTAAATATTTTCCTCCGAGGTAATCTCGATATATCAAGGAATATTGACTCCCGGTCTATTTTTGATTAATAAGATGTATACGCCCTTCTATGAGGGTCTTACAATAATCGGCTTATAACTGATATATAACTATCTAGCTTATAAGCCAACAATAACATTCAGGGAACAAGTATATCACTTCAACTTGAAAGTAGGCATGCATGCAATGGCATATGTATATCAGCATATATATATATATTTATTCAATCACAACAACAGCCTAAAAGAAGGGAATTGAAACTTGCCTGGTAGTCGAGTACGGTAAGGGGTAGTGGTAGCGGGTCCCGGTTCAGCTTGGTGATCTATGAATAGCCAAGGCATTCGGGATTAATCACTTAACATATTAAAAGTTAAGTTATACTTAATTCGAAACACGTTCTTGAGTTATCTCGTTATACCCCTTTTTGTGGATTACTTTTATCACAGATCCGACCCGACATCCGTTCGTTAATACGACATGTCATTGTACTTATACTTGGGACATACTTAAGTCATATGAGTTCTAAAGTCGATCGTTACGAGCCAATACTATACTCCGAGTTTTATCGTCCGTTTTCTAAGTGTTTTACCGAAGTTATAAAAGAGTCGTCTTTTAGGGGTTCGTTCGCGTTTAACCTCGACTCGAACATTTTTAATAAATCGAAAAATGATCTTTTTGACATACGGTTTTCTTTCACGCCTTCCTTTTTACCTCTAGTATTTATTTACCAAGATTTGCCATGACGTTACATAGTTTACGAGGGTTCAATTACAGTTACGAACTTTCGTTTACGGATTCGAACTACTTTTAGTAATTTGGTCATAAATCCTAAACCGTAAGTCCGTTTGATGCGATCTTTATATCAAAACGAAGCTTGAAACATAATCTATCCTATCATGGCAGAAAATGAAGCTGTACAGTGAGTTATAGCTACTGTGATGCTCGGTGTTTAATAGTCTAACGAAAATTCGGCATTACGACGGCTATAAATCGAACGTTCTAAAATTCATAACAATCAATCCAAGCCACACCGGGCATACTATACATGGTTTTCATCTTAACCAGTCCAAGAAGGTTTCAATTAACCATCATAATCATCAAAACTCTTAAATCATCACTACTAACTACATAATCATGCTTTTATGCATATAACAACACCATAATCTTAACTAATCTAAAACCATCAAGAACATATATAAAACTCAAAGTAAGATCTTGGGTTCTTAAGAATTATACCTTCCTTGGAGAGTGTACAAGCTATAATAACCCTTATATAGTCCTTGTATGGCTTTAACAAAGCTTAAATCATCCAAAGAAACCAAGAAATCAAAGTTAGTTTCTTGAAAACACTATTCACCCTCATCTTTGAGGATTTATTTGAAAATGGAAAACATGGAGTTTGAAGCTAAGATTTCTAGGAGATCATTTTTATGAAATATAGGACTCACCATAAAAATTTGGAGATCAAACAATGGTTGGAAGGTGGATTTTGAAATCTTAAAACTCCAAAATTCGAAGTGCCTTGGTTTTGGGGGAAAAACAGTGAACTTCTCGAATTTATTTACCCATCCAAACGATCTTCAAAAATTATGAAATTAAATCCCCAACTTCACCTTGATGTGTAGAAGCTCCATGAATTTTTTCATGATTTTTAGATGAGTAGATCTAGGTGAAAAAAAATGGCAAAGACCCCTGCCCTGGAAAATGCAACTGCTGGAAAAATGGGGGAGAGGTGGTATTTGCTTCTTTTTCTCTCTTTTCCTCTTGCTTGGCTAGTTGTCAAATGATATTTGTGATATGTATAAGTGGGTATAGCTGCTAATACTCCTCTTAATACAAGTGTCAAAGGTTTATGGTGTGTTAGAAAAATTGATGATGTGAAGCCTTGTTGTTTTCTTCTTGTCCATCCACCTCATTACTTCCTTTTTCATTTCTTTTCTTCATTTCATTTCCACCAAATATTCTTATATATAACCCCAGCTGATCAAGTAGGGTTTTTTTTTTCTCGTTACGTATTTAATCCGTAATTTCTTTCGCGTTTGCTTGATCGCTTAATCTTGTTATAAAGTTCTAGCGATTTCTAGAACACTTGTTATTCTAACTCAAAGGTTTTCATTCTAAATCCTCAAATCATACTTAATAAATAAAATCCTTGAATCCTTAACATTATAATACTCTTGTCTTGATCGTATTGATAGGCTCTTTACGGTTCGGTCAAATATTGTACCGAAAAAGAATTTGGAATTTCTGAATTCCGATCGTTTCTGCATTCACTTATTTCCTCCGCGTATTACTAATATGACTTCGAAACATCCATAACACGTCCCGTACATAGGGTGGCGTGAAAAGTTTTCCAACTTACAAAATCACTATTCATCACTTATTTTTATTTAATTCCTATAGTTGGGAAAATGAACCTGGTTCACCCTCGAGTGTTCCTTAACCTTTTTACGGAACCGCTGGGCTTATAATAGATATTGATTTGGATGACATGAGGGTATCTATTTCTCTCTAGGGAATCTTATCTTAACTTTCTAGGAGATAGATTATTCTAACCTTAGTTATCACCCAATAGCATCCTTCAGGCCATATAACCTTGGAATATATATCCTTTCATTATTCATTCATTAAAACCAGTATTACATTCTAGTTGTAACCCCTATTCATTCTTACATCAATACATAATAAAAAGTTTTAATTCTACCCAAAAATCTGGGTTCTTACAGTCTCCCCTCCTTAAAAGGATTCCGTCCCGGAATCAGGTACAAGACAATTGGGTATTTGTTGGTTATTTCACTTTCCAATTCTCTGGTCGATCCTTACACACTCCAATCTTTCTAAAGCATCTCATACTGGTGTTACAATACACCCTTATCCGTTCTACCAATTCTTTGATACTTTCGCACAACACATCATCCGGTATACGCTCTTGTCCGTTCTTATACTATTAACCTTATTGGTACGTGCAGTGACTTCGGTATCACTAACGCGCTACGAAGTCCGGAGATAACCTCACTCGTAATTTTGCAATTCCTAATCGCTTTAATCTTCGCAATCTCGATCAATATAGAGAAGTGGAAAGATTTATTGAGAGATCACTACGATCAATTGAACATTTGTTATATTGCATAGTTAGTACAGAAGGGGGCCAGCCTTTAGTACTTGACAAGCAATTAAACAAGTCATGGCATTCCACTTAGACTTCTATCACATAGACAGATAGTCACGTAGCAGTACCTCCCCTCCTAAAAGGGTTGTTCTTCTCAATTCATAAAGAAGATGAATAAGAGAGAAGAAGAGAAAAGAGTTCTAAAGGATTATAGAAAGCTTTCATGATTGTAGAATATCATACTCAGAATTTACCTCTGAACTATAAAGGTTTATCAAAGAAGAAATTAATCATAATTATATCCAACACTATTTGATCGCAATCTCACGTGTCAACATATCTTGCTGCTTTGTCCATTATTCTATGGACAAATACTCTTGTTCAATCTTAGCGATACTCACATTCGGGAAATCCTTCAACCTTTCAGGTTAAATCTTAGATTTCTCTCTTGACATCATTATTACTGACATCCCATATCATGTTACTAGCTTTTTCATAACTATAATATTGACACTATCCGGTTGTCATCCTGAGAATTCATTAGAAAACCCATTCATAACATTCCTTGCTTCTCATTCCATAGTTGCTTTCCCAGTCTTTTCTTTATCAATCACATCCTTCTTATTATTTGATTCTTATTTACTTCGGTTATTTACTTTCACCTTCATCTCTTTATTGTGACATCTTTTGCACTTGGCACCTCTTTATCGGTATTCCGTCACATTATTCTATAATCATCACGTTATTTCAATTTAAACTTTCCGAAATGAATCTGGCCCGATTCCTTTAACTTAGATTCATATAATCTACTTCTGCCAACCGTGTTTCTCATCACTTGTTCTTTTCTAACCGTGGTTTTCCACAGGTTGTCTTTCGTAAGTCAGACCAGGTCGTATATCTACATGCTCGTACTCCTATCATCTGTTGAACATCTGCATTTTACTGACGTAGCCTGGCCACATGAAAACCCGTTATGACCGTGCTATAATTTTGGGGGTAAGGCTGGCTCGAATACCGCCGCCCGAACACTTTAAACTCTCAGGTGGCCCAATAAGTCTCGGGCCCAACCGCCCTTCCCTCCAAGTCTCATTAATTCTTTCTACGGGAATACGTTTAGCATCACGAATTATCAACCTCATATTCTCTATCTTGTTTGTGCAGAAGTACACTAACACAAACTTGCTTGTCATTCATCAACATGCCATTTAGCTTATCAATAGCAGCACTTTCTTTATCTTTACGTTGTCATCTCCTTTCTTAGAAGAATCACCATCGCTTGTTGTTTACGTAGTGCGTTAATAGTTAACCCTACGGGTTTCAAATCCCTTAGGGAGACAAAGTAATCATTATTCCTTATCCATAAGGAACACTTCCTGAACTTGATGTAGATATAACATGAAGCAGATAGAATTGCAGAAGAGTTTCAAGCATCGCAGCTAGGTCCGGTTGATGAAACTATCACTTATGCATCTTCCATAAAAGACTGGAAACTTAACGGTTTACTTCATCAATTTTTGTACCATGGTCCTGGTTTGCCTCAAAACGGAACCTTCTAAGGTACGTAATATGCTTAAGACCCATCAGGAATCGAATCTTTACTTAAACTATTATTACCGTCGATTCTTGCACATTCATCAGAAGGAATGTAAATTCCTCCACTTCGATATGACCTTCAAGGTCCTGTCCAAATATCATTTTGTTTCTTCGGTATGAACATTGTAATTATTCTTCTATGCTTAGACTGTCGGCCACCTCATTGGCCTTTCCTGATAATAATAATTCCTTGTAATCCATGTTTTCTGGATACATTCCAACTCAAACTTTTCTACCCCATTCCCATCACTGTTGGGTGAAAGCATTCTCCCTTAAGCTCTGCTGAAGGAGAAAAATATATCTATCAGTCTTTTTCCATAAGTCATTGCTTCCACCTACCCGTGGGAACTTTATCACGTTTATTCCCAATCCTACTTAGGATACTTCTTTTCTTAGTTCTTTCCTTATCTTAGGATAATCCCAACCTTTATAGGTTCAATCCATACTTCCTCAGGGTTTCATATATGCCTCATCTGGCATTATTGTTACTATGTCATACATTCCTTACCAAACTTCCATTTTGAAGTTCGGAATATTACCTTTTTTCCTTGTAAGGTTTCTTAGGTCATCCTCATCATTCCTCCTGTATTTTCTGGGTACAGGGTATATCAAAACGTCATTGATCAATACTTTAATAATTCTGTCTATGTTCTTTCCAGAACTCTCTTTTTAATGATCCTTACCGGTCATTGTTGCCTTAGCAAGTCCAACCCATATCATCTGAATTCATTATGTCGTTATTAGGGTTAATGCCATCCCTTGTGCATTCCCAAGGGTTTGTCTTAATTTATGGATATCCTATCCTTAATTCAACTGCCAAGGAATTCTTGCATCCTATATTTGGCAATCAGATCATGTATCCCAAATAAGGGTGTCTTTTCAATCATTCTCATTTGATAATCGATTGGTAACTTAATGCCACCCTCTTCTTTCAGATAGTTATCAACCTATTGGGCCTTCCAAAAGGCAATGCATGCCTATCTGCTCTCTTACAGAACTTGGTAATGGTAGCAAGGATGTTTTGGAAGATATTGGTCGAGTTCAACGTGAATCTTTTAGTACTCATCGTTCTTCTCAAAGGTACTTGCCTTAGACAAAATTTCTACAGCATACTGATCGATCTCTGACCATTTCTATACTCTCTTCATAAACCTTCGTTGTTTACTTTCCTTAGTCATAATATATTCATGGTATTCATGACACCCTAACATCATACATCTCAAGTCATTATACTTCCATTTTACTCGTAATCTTGGACAACCATATACACATGAGTCACTTTAGTACGGGTTACCCCATCCCAAAAAGGTCTAGTAAATTCCCCATCAAAACATGGGTTGTAAAGGGTTTAGTAGAAGACTCCTACAATCTCATTAATATTTCCTTTATATCAGAAGCCCTTGCAGTCGGTGCTTACTTAGAAGCAACCCTGCTTTGTCTTTTCATTGCTGGTCTAGTCACTTTATAGTCCGTTGTGACTTGGCCTCATCTGGCCACACTAAAATAAAAATATATGATTTTAGGGGTTGGCTAATAGCATTACTTTTCTAGCAATTACCGACATAGTGCCTTCTTCTTTGATACCTTTCTACCTTTCCAAAACTTTACTCCATATAAGTCTTAATCGACTACTCGGCACCGTCTCCGGTCACCTTTCCTCCACTTTTATCTTTTCAACTATTCTTATCAATCCTGCGTGCCACACAAGCTTACCATTCCTGGCACAACAGCCTTTTCATTTAAGTCAATCCTGGAATTTCTCAGTCCGGCTAGTTTCTTACTTACATTTCCTATTTTCGTCCAATCTCACTTCATCATTTTATCACTACCGTCGATTGTAATGCTCAGGGTCCGTTTACTAACCCATTTTACAGCATCCTTACCCAAATCACAGGGTTTGCTCCAATTTTTACTCTCTTCCATGACATTCTCTGATAATCAGAAAGACAAGGTTTGCCAAAATTCACCGAATTCCTTTCCAGACTCAGGGAAATTTTGATCAATCTACCCATCGACTGGTAACACTAAGGAGACCAGTTCCGAAACCTGAAGAATAGTTCTATGAACCTCCTAGTAGGTAGAACCGTAAGCAGTCATAATTAACGAAATAATCGTCATCGGGTTGGAAATTTAACCCCTGGAGAGGAACCAATTATATACATCCCTTAGAATGGAATCAACAGTTTTAAACTGAAACTTGTCACAACGTCCTGATATCTATACGTCCTGATATTCAATATTACCAAATGTTAGTCTACCTAACCCTTTATGCGAAGCGTCATTGGAAGCACAAAGTCTCCTTTTTCCATTAAGCAATGCCAGCTCTTGGTCATTACCAATTTCACCTTTTAGCTCCAGGAAGATTTTCTCACATTTTTCTCTTTAACTGCTGATCGTATTACTTGATCTATTATAATTCCGTGTCGGAGTAAACTTAAGGTAACTACTATAATCCATTCAAAGAGAAGAAGGAATTTAATATTCCTCTGAATCACATGCATCTAATGTTTCTGGTTCATCATTTAACTGAGTTGAATTAACTCTATACTCAGTCTCTGGCAGTAGTCTCATTACGAGTTCATCTTGACTCACTGGTCTTATCTTCCGGTAGGTTCTGAAATCATTGTCTTGCTTACTACTTCCTTATATACTTTACCCAATCATGCTATCACTTCCCAATGTCTTTACTTTCTAAATGATTCATTCATAAAATGAACATTTTCCTTAATAAAACCACCTTATTAACCTCAATTTGGTTCCATAATTTACAACCTACGATACCTGCCTTCTCATGGCGAATTATTACTGACCATATTCATACTAATTCATTTATCAAATGATATGGCACTTACTGCCTCCTTCTCAACTATTCCTAGGGACTCTGCTCCTCGCCCTAAATTGATGTCTTTAATAATCATACACCCCTCTAGCTCTTTCTTTGTTAAGATGAAAATATCTAAGGATTCTCATCTATTTCCGTATAAGATCTCAAGTAATTCTTCCAATCCTTCATTCTTGCTGGTACTACATCTGGTAGCCCGGCTATGAATTCAACATGCATCTTCAGATCTCTTAATAATATCTCGGTTCTTTATACTCACTTTTCTGAGCACCATATCTTAATCATCACAGTCATTCTGGCTGCGACCCTCATTACCCATGGGTAAGCTCCTCATCCTAACAGGATTTTACTTATCTGCTGGAACCTCTTCCGGGTCTCTAGTAGGGTACTCTATGGAATTTACCTGCTGATCTTCAGCATATAATAAATCATCATCGCGCTGCTACTCGTATGCCTCAAGGTCTGTTGCCTTACTTGTCGATGCGATATCGAGCTAAGTTACTATCATGATACTTAATAGTTCCCATAAGGGTTTTATAGGTCATCACTACATTAAGTAGTCCGACTATGAACTTGGCAAGAGTTCTTATTATCTTAGTGAATTTATTGTTTTAACGTCGCCTCATCTCTGGGGTTTATAACGTATGCTCTGATACCACTTCTGTAACACCCCCAGATCCGGGGTCCGGGATCCGGTGGTTACGGTTTCCAATTCTGTCCACAACACTTGAACTTTCCTTAACATAAAATAAATTACGTCTCTATAACCCAACACAATAATATAAAACACACCCGTTATAGTCCCAGAGATGAAATCAGAGTAACACTCAAATTTTTATTAATCACATTATGAGTTCTTACAATCCAAAAGAATTTCAATATAAATACATACTCTTTGCCATCCATTTACATAAGGCATACTAGACCATATTCTTGGTACTGAAAGAATAAATATACCCTACCAATAGCTTCTTCTTCAGCTCTGGTAGTCTCATCGTCCTCGCCCGCGTCGAGTGCGCCTTGTGCGAGTCATCTGGTCTAGCTGTTGTTGTGATATAATAATAAAGCAAGGGTGAGCAATAGCCCACCAACAATAATATATAACTGAACGATAATGTATAACAGTTCAAAAGTATCTTTCAAACCATATGCCATGCCTTTACGGAAATGATGCCAGTATAATATGAACGATGAAGTTACAAGGTAACTTAAAGTATTTGTTTGTAGAAATATCTGCTACATCAAAGTAAGCGAGATATTCTTATTGTTATTAAGAAGAGGAACTTGCAAGAAAAGGTTGCAATTCCAGTTATGACCCTTTTCCAACTCTGCCAACAGTAATCATGTTGCAGGAAATAAATAAATTTGGATGATGAACCAATGATGGAGTATTCACCGCGCCCGCTGTTCCAATCTTGATGAACAGTCGAGATCGTACAGCTCAATTTAGATTTACTACCGGTAGAAGGAAGAACTGACGGCTTTACTTGTGTACCGCCTTACTAGCTCTCCCCGGCCAACGGTTGGGCCAAAGGGGATGGACCGGCGCTACTCGGCCTCTTACACGACTCCTAGTTCAAATAGAATTCATGATTCTGAATGTAACGTTCGTCCCCCTTTCCCCAAGTATAATACTTGTTGATAAGACTCCACAAAGTAGTCGTATCTAGTTGGAAAGGAAAATTTACCAATAACTCCCAAGCTATTACTTGGTAACGGATATCAACTTGTTCCAGTAATCTTACCCCTCGAAAGATGAGAAGGTAAGCAACGACTTAATAAGTCAACAGCACCCGAGTTGCGAGTGAAGGGAATACTTTATGACCGGGAAGTCGACAAGATAAATAACATTTTTCCAAGTAAGGTTCCCTTATTATTAAGAAGATAGACTCAAAGATGAATGATGTCTGGGAACCTTTCTTGATATAAGATTAATAATAATATGACTTTGAAATATTTTCTGTAATAATCGAAGAAGATAAACCTTATCGAGGTTATTCTAAGTATGGAATAAATATTCAGAGAATATTTATTGAATTAAAATATTTTACAGAATATTTGGGAATATGAAAGAATATCTTTAATCAGAGTATTTCTCAAAATAATCCCTGAAGAGATATCAGGGGAATATTTATTGAATAAATAAATATTTAAATGAATATTCAAAACAATATTCATTAATTAATAAGACCTGAAAAGAATATTTAAGGTAATAATCATAATTAATTAGGAAATTTAAATGAATATTCAAAAGTAATATTCATTGAATGAATAATATCTTAAATGAATATCAAGTAATATTCATTTAGTAATCCAAGCCTTAAGGAATATTCGAGATAATATTCGATAATTAAATCAAGCTTCAGATGAATATTAAAATAATATTCATCAAGTATTTAATATCTTAAATGAATATTCGAAAGTAATATTTATTTAATAAAATAATAATCTAAAAGAATATCCAAATAATATTCATCTAACAGTCTCATCTTTAGAAGAATATTCGAAATAATAGTCGATAATCAATTCGACTCTGAATGAATATTGAGAAGTATTATTCGTTGAATAGTTAAATTCAAATAATTATTTGAAGTAAGGATCGTTAAAATAATTAGTCTCGAACGAATATTCAAATAATATTCGTCGCCCAAATAA
The DNA here is from genome assembly GCA_036435485.1 of Saposhnikovia divaricata. NCBI lineage: Eukaryota > Viridiplantae > Streptophyta > Magnoliopsida > Apiales > Apiaceae > Saposhnikovia > Saposhnikovia divaricata. Next base: position 70,100,883 of record CM071598.1, read on the forward strand.
TAGAAAATATTTACTTAAATATTTTCCTCCGAGGTAATCTCGATATATCAAGGAATATTGACTCCCGGTCTATTTTTGATTAATAAGATGTATACGCCCTTCTATGAGGGTCTTACAATAATCGGCTTATAACTGATATATAACTATCTAGCTTATAAGCCAACAATAACATTCAGGGAACAAGTATATCACTTCAACTTGAAAGTAGGCATGCATGCAATGGCATATGTATATCAGCATATATATATATATATTTATTCAATCACAACAACAGCCTAAAAGAAGGGAATTGAAACTTGCCTGGTAGTCGAGTACGGTAAGGGGTAGTGGTAGCGGGTCCCGGTTCAGCTTGGTGATCTATAAATAGCCAAGGCATTCGGGATTAATCACTTAACATATTAAAAGTTAAGTTATACTTAATTCGAAACACGTTCTTGAGTTATCTCGTTATACCCCTTTTTGTGGATTACTTTTTATCATAGATCCGACCCGACATCCGTTCGTTAATACGACATGTCATTGTACTTATACTTGGGACATACTTAAGTCATATGAGTTCTAAAGTCGATCGTTACGAGCCAATACTATACTCCGAGTTTTATCGTCCGTTTTCTAAGTGTTTTACCGAAGTTATAAAAGAGTCGTCTTTTAGGGGTTCGTTCGCGTTTAACCTCGACTCGAACATTTTTAATAAATCGAAAAATGATCTTTTTGACATACGGTTTTCTTTCACGCCTTCCTTTTTACCTCTAGTATTTATTTACCAAGATTTGCCATGACGTTACATAGTTTACGAGGGTTCAATTACAGTTACGAACTTTCGTTTACGGATTCGAACTACTTTTAGTAATTTGGTCATAAATCCTAAACCGTAAGTCCGTTTCATGCGATCTTTATATCAAAACGAAGCTTGAAACATAATCTATCCTATAATGGCAGAAAATGAAGCTGTACAGTGAGTTATAGCTACTCTGATGCTCGGTGTTTAATAGTCTAACAAAAATTCGGCATTACGACGGGTATAAATCGAACGTTCTAAAATTCATAACAATCAATCCAAGCCACACCGGGCATACTATACATGGTTTTCATCTTAACCAGTCCAAGAAGGTTTCAATTAACCATCATAATCATCAAAACTCTTAAATCATCACTACTAACTACATAATCATGCTTTTATGCATATAACAACACCATAATCTTAACTAATCTAAAACCATCAAAAACATATATAAAACTCAAAGTAAGATCTTGGGTTCTTAAGAATTATACCTTCCTTGGAGAGTGTACAAGCTATAATAACCCTTATATAGTCCTTGTATGGCTTTAACAAAGCTTAAATCTTCCAAAGAAACCAAGAAATCAAAGTTAGTTTCTTGAAAACACTATTCACCCTCATCTTTGAGGATTTATTTGAAAATGGAAAACATGGAGTTTGAAGCTAAGATTTCTAGGAGTTCATTTTTATGAAATATAGGACTCACCATAAAAATTTGGAGATCAAACAATGGTTGGAAGGTGGATTTTGAAATCTTAAAACTCCAAAATTCGAAGTGCCTTGGTTTTGGGGGAAAAACAGTGAACTTCTCGAATTTATTTACCCATCCAAACGATCTTCAAAAATTATGAAATTAAATCCCCAACTTCACCTTGATGTGTAGAAGCTCCATGAATTTTTTCATGATTTTTAGATGAGTAGATCTAGGTGAAAAAAAATGGCAAAGACCCCTGCCCTGGAAAATGCAACTGCTGGAAAAATGGGGGAGAGGTGGTATTTGCTTCTTTTTCTCTCTTTTCCTCTTGCTTGGCTAGTTGTCAAATGATATTTGTGATATGTATAAGTGGGTATAGCTGCTAATACTCCTCTTAATACAAGTGTCAAAGGTTTATGGTGTGTTAGAAAAATTGATGATGTGAAGCCTTGTTGTTTTCTTCTTGTCCATCCACCTCATTACTTCCTTTTTCATTTCTTTTTTTCATTTCATTTCCACCAAATATTCTTATATATAACCCCAGCTGATCAAGTAGGGTTTTTTTTTTTTTCTCGTTACGTATTTAATCCGTAATTTCTTTCGCGTTTGCTTGATCGCTTAATCTTGTTATAAAGTTCTAGCGATTTCTAGAACACTTGTTATTCTAACTCAAAGGTTTTCATTCTAAATCCTCAAATCATACTTAATAAATAAAATCCTTGAATCCTTAACATTATAATACTCTTGTCTTGATCGTATTGATAGGCTCTTTACGGTTCGGTCAAATATTGTACCGAAAAAGAATTTGGAATTTCTGAATTCCGATCGTTTCTGCATTCACTTATTTCCTCCGCGTATTACTAATATGACTTCGAAACATCCATAACACGTCCCGTACATAGGGTGGCGTGAAAAGTTTTCCAACTTACAAAATCACTATTCATCACTTATTTTTATTTAATTCCTATAGTTGGGAAAATGAACCTGGTTCACCCTCGAGTGTTCCTTAACCTTTTTACGGAACCGCTGGGCTTATAATAGATATTGATTTGGATGACATGAGGGTATCTATTTCTCTCTAGGGAATCTTATCTTAACTTTCTAGGAGATAGATTATTCTAACCTTAGTTATCACCCAATAGCATCCTTCAGGCCATATAACCTTGGAATATATATCCTTTCATTATTCATTCATTAAAACCAGTATTACATTCTAGTTGTAACCCCTATTCATTCTTACATCAATACATAATAAAAAGTTTTAATTCTACCCAAAAATCTGGGTTCTTACATCTCCTTTGGCGCTTCATTACTTAGTACAACAAAAACTAAGTAATTGTCTGATGGATGTAAAAATATTCTAAGAACTATCATATGTATAAAGTGGTGTATAACCAGAATTAGAGAATTTAATTTTGAAAAACCTTCACCACTTCAAAATATGATAGGAGACCGAATATAATTTTAAGTCTCACTTACTTAGAAAGTTGAACACTTAATTTATACTAACCCTAATGATTTATAGATAAGACACATTTACTCAGAATAAATCCTAAGTAATATCATCAGAGATAATATATACATCACAATTAGTTTGCAATAAAGTATCAGAACAACTTGCAATTGTCAATAAACAAATATTTTACTATTTGATACCAACTATTAGTATTTATCAAATACTTTAAAATGCAAGTAATTGTGTTTATGATTACTTTACCATAATTAAATTATGAGCAAATAAACCACTGAATTGCTTCACGTCATAATTTAACTAGGATATAAATAATCACTGCTAAATACTAAATATTCAATGATACCAATTGTTTGATAAATTAAATCTATTGTAAGATAAATTCAATTTAGTGAAGATTGAATTGTTACATTGAGTACCAATTGACAGAATGAATATTAGTATCTAACTACTTAAGAACATCATTCACTGATATTCATAAGTACGAGGAACTAGTTGACAAGAAATACACAAGCTCTTAAGATATAACATTTCAAACTTATGACTTCAAGGCAACTCCTCGATAATAATAATTGTTAACTCCTAACAACTGTTTACTGGTAGACAACCTTGGTTCTATAAATAAGACTCGATTACCAAAGTTGTCTTGTCTTCAATCTTAGAAATGATATTCTAAGTCCTATACACCTTGATCCATAGTATATAACATTTATTATCAAAGTGATTAGAATCTTGCAAATAAGCACAAAAATTATTCAAATTAATTGAACAATGGTCACTTTAGATATTTCAATATCCATAGTTCTACTTATAGAATTTTCATACTATGCATAGTAATATGAGTGAATTGTAAAATATATAACAATGATTACTTAGAGGAGTTCTAAGTAATTTCACACATACCAATACATCTCACAATTAGTTAGTAAATAAAATTCTAACTAAATATCATTAACTGATATAAGTCAAAACTTCAATACAACCAATTGTTAGAACCATGATATTAATTATAGTGAATTTCTGAAAATGGGATATTAAAGTTCACTAGAATTAACATCTCATAACTGATTGAAGACCAATACAGATTAGGTCCAAATTAGTTATTTTGTTTATTTATTTTAATAAATATGAGGTACAGAGCAAATACTAAATTGAATTGCTTCAAGTTCGTAACCCACATAAATCAAAACAAATAATTAGATAATTAAATACTAAATCTCTATGAGTTAGATTTTAGCATTTAAGTATTTAAATTATCCTTAAATAATCACCACTAAAATATATTACAATTATACACATGGCAATCATTCAACAGATAATTCTCAGCGTGAGGTCTGGATGTAAATAAGTTCACAAGTCCTTTCAATACAGACAATTGAATACCTGTGAGCTTACTTAAGAAATACTTAACAGATGGGATATACAAATTAAATAACATTAATAAAATCCCAAGTTTACAAATCAATCTTGAAAAATTAATTTCATCAAGTGATTTAGCAAACATGTCTGCAAGTTAATCTTAATTAAAGACATGCTCTCGAAATAATTGATACCTTATGCAAGTTGCTTAGCCTTGAGCGTTCCACAGAGTTGTTGGAGATAAATTTTATTCCTTGTGTTCTCCTTCTTTCGTACAACTCATTTGATCTGTCTCTATGCAGTAAAACATGTCAGAACTGATGTTTCTAGGGTACCATCTCCGGAGATGGGTCCAACTTAAGACATCTGAAAATCAAGTGTAATAACTACAAGAATAGATTCTCTAGAATCCACTTGGGGCCTTGTAAATTTGCATATTGAGAATAAAATATGTGTGTAAGTGATCTATTAGCAATTGAATAAGATAGTAAGCTGATGATTACTCTATAGTCTGATTAGGTCCTAATTAGTAGATCCTGAACTTATTGGGTCAAATATCTCTAGGGTACCATTTCCTCAGATCCGGGTCCATCTTAAGATTTTTTATTACCAACTTGTTTGGTCCAAACTAATAGGTCAAAAGCTAGCTATAGTGATGTGTTGGTAGGTAGTCTTGACAGGTCTAGAATCTTCTGAATAGAAACAAAAGATCCTGGACTTACTTTTATTGTCATCATTCTTTTGGCTTACTTGTGCTCCAAATAGAATTATTCTTTTGGCTTGCCTGAGCTCCTAAAAGGATTCTTCTATTGGCTTGCATTAAGTAATTCAAAAGAATTGCAACTTTACCAACATCAAAACAGCAAATATCTTGATACCAATTTTTAGTTAATAAACCAACATAAAATATAGTCAAGATATCATTGCACATATATATCATTTATGTTTGTGCCTAAAGATGTAGAGAGTTCTATAAATGTGACACCAATTGTTAAAAGATACCAACTGTTAAAGATTGATACCAAATATTAAATTATAGATAGGGTGTCATACCATGTCTTCCATGCTTGCTTGAGTGATGATACCAGTTCATACTAACCTGTAGAGATCTTCCATTATCTCACCAACCAGGAGTGCACTTGTTCACATTCCTCTAGCATCTAGATTCTGTAGGTCCAGATGTCCATTACAATCTTGAATGTGTAGCAGGTGCCTGATATCCTCAAGTCTTGTCACTGGTGCTTCTTGTCAAATATACTATTTGATCAAATTGTAACCTAGCATCCAGTTTGGCCTTGTCCCTCATAACAATGCCTTGACATCCAGTTAAACTTCTGGTTATCCTTATACCAAATACAGCCTTGTTGTTTGGTCTGGATACTAGCTTCCCTTCAGTCTGCCTTTTGTAGTGATTGAGATCATCTTGCATTGCAATCACTCAATCTGAATCTTTCAGAGCTTTTGTAGCTTTCTTAGTTTCTTCTAAAAGGAAACTAACGAAATAATCATTAGTACATGAAGCTCTGCTAGTCTTTTACTTCCACCATTAGAAACACTAAGAACTAGAACAAAGAGTTAATTGAGTCAACACTCTTTGTCTTGGCAGACATGTTCTCATAGTGTCCTTTGACTTTCAGTGTGGTGTTGAGTTGACTAGTTGATCCTTCTGTTGCTCCTCCTAAGCTGTTGCTGGGTTTACATGAAGATTCTCCATGTTGACATTACTTGGATCTGAATCATCATTACCATTGACAGCTGGGAGCTAGAAGTTGTTGAACATCACTAAGACTTTCAATCACCTTCTGTTGATTAATAACAATCACCCTGTAGGCTGTTGACTCCATTGAGTAACAAAGGAAATTATCCTCTTGAGCATTAGCTGATTGCTAGGATGCTCACTTTCGATTTAATCTTGAAAAACAATTTCCTTCATACTTATGGGGTCTTCATAAAATTCTTACGGATCAGGGTTTAAGATGTGATCAATCATCATCAGTGGTGTCTTGTCTTCAGATTGTCTGAACAACAACTTGTTCGTTGAGAGAAGTCATCAGTCATCACCATTAAAATATATTTTACTCTGATGTAGAACTTTTGTGTGATGCTTCTTTGACTTCTCTTTATGACATACCTCATAATTTTATTTTACTTTAATTCCAGATGAGGTAGTCTCCTTTACTGATTCGATTTCCAGGAAAGAATCTCTTGATATGACATTCAGGTGAGAAAGCTCCTTATGTCATAGCTGAACTCTTGTCTGATGAAGCTTTAGATTTGACCTTGTTGACTTCACCTTTGACTGAGATTCCATGTCAGCTACAGATAAGTTCTCTTTCCTTAATCCTCGAACAGTAGGCTCTTCATCTTGTAAAAGATGCTTTATTACTGACAACATTCCTTAGCTATTGAATAGCCTTGACCCTAGGTCATACCATTGCTGTTGTCTCCAAGGGATAAACCACTTGGCCTGTCTTCACATTCACATTTGATAGCAGGGTTCTTTCTTTGATGATATGCTTTGAATAAATCAATAATAATGCATAATCGATTAACCTGTTAAGCCCTACATTCACAAATGGATAAAAAGTTCTTGGTACCCAAATTGTTTAATTGGGTCCAGATGGATTAGAGATTTCTCTTTTATTAGAGTTAACAACAGTTTTAACCTTAACATGCTCATTCTTATCTTTGACAGACCATTTCTCCTTTTTAATGTCATTGACAAAATATTCACTAAGCAAGGAGAATAATGGTTCCTTCCTAACATAAGGAGGACTAGCAGTCTGTACCTTATTTTAATTCTTAAACATGCCTTTTCTATTATCAATGCAAATACTAGGAAATGCATTTATGACATTTAAAGTAAGCAGGCATGATAATAAGAATACATTGCATACATTCAGCATTAAAACATTGCAGATAAGAATTATGCAAATTAGGCATGTTATGCATTTTAGAAAATTCAGTACTATCTACTTTAACCTATGTACACTTGTGTAACAGGTAGCAAGTAGATTTACAGATATTCAATAATTTTCTAAACATGCATGGAATAGAAGAATTAACAATAAATCACTAATTCTATCCAATCCATTCCTATTGTTATATTATATTATATAATCTCTATTACCTAAGTCAGTTTTACAAATGACTTGATGTTCTACTGACACCCTAGGTAATTATTCCATCTTTTAAACTTTTTAAACCTTAACAAACAATTCAGAATGAATAAGCAAATCTTGTTCTACTGGGGATCCTGAAACTAGCTTAAGCAGAGGTCATATGTGCTTGACATATATCATTTAAGAATTGAGAGATATTGTCTAAGGAACACTTCTAACTCACTATTGCAATTAATTAAATTCAACAAATATTCATACACATAATAAGATCTTCTAACCAAAGATATAATAATTAAAAACTAAGATCTTAACATGCTTTGAATTTCTGAGAATTACATATTACACTAGTTCGAAGAATTGATACCTGAGACATGTGAGGTGAATCATCTTCAGAGATTGCTATGAAGGCAAGATATTAATTATGTTCTTCTCATCATCATCTGATCCATCCCAACTGTTTTCTTCAGCAAGATAAGTTCTGCACTGATGCTTCTGTTTCATCTCATTTAATGAATCCATATTCATCCTTGTCTGTCAGAATTCTGTACCATGTTGTACACCTTGATAGTTACTTATCACATAAAACTTTTCATAACTGCAACTATCATGTTTTGTTCTTTCCACCAACTCAGTCTTGTTGCCACCTCTTGAACTGTATCCTGAAGAGTTTCTGCTTCGGAATAGATAGGCCTAATTCCTGGATTAAACATTTGTACTCTTTCTAAATTAGTAACTCTTCATGTATGTTTTGAGGTTCCATCATTAATTCCTGACTGAGATGTCTAACTGTCTAGTTCATTCTCAAACCTTCTTGATTCCACTTTTCTAAAATCTCTATTGATTCCTTGAAAGATATTTCTTGGTACAATCCACTAAGTGTAGTAGATGTTACATTAGAGCAATCCACTTAGTGGTTGTATATCACAGAATCAATAGACTTAATTCAAATCTTCGAGAAAAATTCTATCCACTGAAACCTCTTCCATTCCTGCTTCTGAAAAACCAGTGAATTCTATGGATATAATTTTGAGGAGCTTCCACAAATTTTTCTTCAGTAGGTAGAAATTAATTTCATTGAAAAATGCATTTTTTTCAAAAGATTCAAATCATCTTTGACGTCCGGAGGAATCATCAACTAACAATCTTCATAGAACTATTGGCTTAGAATAAATTCAAAATATTTAAAATTCAAAAACTTCAAGGACTCGAAAATTTTTTGAGAAATAAAAAATCTGAAAGTAAGTTCAAATTAATTAAAATTCGAAATTAGACTCAAATTAATTAAGAATCAAAAAATCTCAAGAAATGAAATTTTTAGAGTTAAAGAATCCGAAAATAAATTCAAGTTAATTAAAATTCGAAATTATCAAGAATTAAAAATTTTGAAAATTAAACAATTTGAAAATAAACTCAAGTTGTTTAAAAATCAAAATTTCCAAGAATTAATCATTTCAAGAATTAAAAAATTCGAATATAAGTTAAGATTACTTAACAATTAAAAATATCATAAAATGAAAATTTTTGAAGATTAAACAATTTGAGAATAAATTCAATTTAATTAAAAATTGAAAATAAACTCATATTGTTTAAAAATCAGAAATATCATAAATTGAGAATTTTTAAAGGTTAAAGAATCCGAAAATAAATTTAGATTATTTAAAATTCAAAAATCTCAAAATTGAAAATTTTGAAAGTTAAAGAATCCAAAAATAAGTTCAAATTATTTAAAGTTCAAGAATCTCAAGTATTGAATTTTTTGAAGGTTAAAAAATAGAAAATAGAGGAGTTGACTTTTTGGTCTAATACCGGATTTAATTTCTGTATGGGTCAACAAACTCGAAATCCAATTGGAGGACCACAAAAATAAGGATCTTGATTTGTGCGTCAATCAAAAGGCTCTGATGCCAATTGTTAGGTCCAAAATAGTTTGTAGAAGGGGGGGTTGAATACAAACTATAGCGTTTTATCGAATTTGCTCTTTTCTTAAAAATATTAAAATATTAAATCAAGAACAAATTAATGCGGAATAAAACGAATACCGATATTTCAAGTTGAATATAAAATTTATATTAACTTGATGGGGTGTGTCTAAATACACGGGTACAAATTACAAAGTTTGATGACCAAACTAATTATTACAAATTCTATAGAAAATTCGACATGAATTTTTCTATATTTGTAAATAAAAAGATCGAAATTTATTATTACAAATTCTATAGAAAATTCGACATGAACTTTTCTATATTTGTAATAAAAAGATCGAGAGATTCTAGGGAACTTAATCCGCTAGATAGTTCCACAAGTGCAAGTAAACAATTTCTAGTGGTTTAGATTTATAAATACAAGCTAGAAATAATTTACAAGAATTTATTTGATGTTCAAGGAACCATTTTCTCTTGGTCTCTCTCTGCTGTGTTCTGCTGGAGAAGTGAAGAATTTTCCAGGGCTGTTCTGCTGTGTCTGCTGGTGTATTTATAGCCATTTAAGTCTTGTACTGATCTGGTATGACTTAAACTCCTTTAAGACATAATAAATCAGCTGTCAGCATGACTTAACCTTGCTCCAAGACATAATTTTCTTCATTAAGACTTACACAAACCTCCATTAAGCCATAAAACTTGTCGGTATGACTTAACAGAAGTTCGGTACGACTTAAAACAGCTGGCAAGAAGTCGGTAAGACTTAATCAGGTCGGTAAGACATAATCTTGAATGGTCGGTATGACTTAACTCAACAATGCTCGGTATGACTTAACTGATTAGGTCATATTCACTGAGCAGAATTGTTTTAAGTCTTTAAACACTTATATTAATTCTGATTTAATTAATTAATTGATTAATTTAAAGAATAAATTAATTCTGATTGAACTAATTTATAAAATAAATTAGCCAACTAATTTAATTTAATTAAAAGAGAATTAATATGAAGTCTTTTTATAATTATATTAATTCCAACTTAATTAATCTTTTGATTAATTTATTGAATAAATTAATTCGAATAGAATTAATTTATCAAATAAATAAATCAAATGACTTAATTAATTAAGTGAAAATTAATATACCTCCTTGCTTGATAATTATATTAATTCTAACTTAATTAATCTTTTAAATAATTTATTGAATAAATTAATTCGGATAGAATTAATTTATCAAATAAATAATTCAAATGACTTAATTAATTAAGATAAAATTAATATACCTCCTTGATAGCATAACCCTTGTGGTCTTCTATGTTTTGATAAATTTGATCCTCTACAAAGATTATTCCTTAGCAAGTCTTGATTGGAAAACCATTGTGGTTAATTAATTTAGCACCTCTGTTGCTTGCACAATGATTTCTACCATATACCAGTCTTGATAGCTTGAACCACTGAAGTTAATGATAAACAACCACTGTTTAATGTTGACACTCGATGTACTGTCTGGTTCATGAGTGACTAACCGCAATGACTGTTCTTCATATATTGACTTTAAAGTTGTGGTTCATGTCTTCCTTTTCTTCACTCTTTTTCAAACCTTTATAATCTGTATTCTGCCACTGTAGGAACCTCTTGTCACTATAAATAGAATCCACTGTCTTGATTACTACACTGATGCTTGATCAACTCAATGAACTTCTTCAAGTGTAGTATACCTCAAAACGGTAGATTGACTTTGTCTTCTTTCTCTTGACACTTATACATTTAAGATCCCTGTGACAGTACATATACTATTTACTATTACATTCTTGTTTGAGTTGAGTTGAATCCTCGAAATACAAATAGGCTATGTCATATGCCTTTCAAAGACTCACCTCTAATTAAAGAACTCGGTGCTATAAAAGATATTGTGCTGACAATGGATGACAATGCAAAAAAGGCAAAGGAGAAAGATTAGAAAAGATATGATGATTGTCTAGCAAATGTTCATAGGATGAATGCAAAGGACACTGGCTGACATTCTATCATAAATCAATTGTATGAATGCTCTTTTTGTACTTGTATTCAAATTTTAATTAAGTTCATACATGTACTGTTCTAGTTGTATCTTTTATGTATGTTAGGTTTGTTATCAGACATGAAATTGTGACTAAGGATCTTACTCACAATTTGGGGGAGATTGTTAATCACAGAGACATGTATGTAACAATATAATAACAAGTCTACTTGATCATAGTAATACCCGGTATTACTTATATGACCCCTTAGCTGGGGAACCTTTTAGCTAGATTTATATCTTGTAAATTATACTTAGTAATATGCATCAACTTTATCTATGTGTTGCACAAAAAGTCATATAACAATGATTGAAATAAGAACTATGGATCATGCCTCAAGACTGAAGAACAAGGCTGAAGAAATTAACACAGTTAAAGTTTGAAGAATGAAAATTTGCCTAAGTACAAATTTGAGATGTAATTTGTTCTATTAGAGAAGTCAAGGATTCGATAACTCAAGGATTCGACATGTCAAAGACACTGTTCGATATCTCAAGAAGTCAATAATTCAAAGCTCAATTCGACTTCTCAAGGTTTTGACATGTCAAAGACTCTATTCGAGAACTAGAGAAGTCAACAGGTCAAAGTCCATTCGAGATCTCAAGGAGTCAATCAAGTCAAAATCATATTCGATATCTCAAGAATTCCATAAGTCAAGAAGCCATTCGACAACTACAACTCTAGGATTCCATATGTCAAGAAGCTATTCGAAATCTCAAGGATTCTAAAAGTAAAGACTTATTCAAGAAGTAAATTGATATCTCATAGAGACATTGTTCAAGAACTCACAGTTGTCTAGCCATTCAAAACAATTCTCGAATCAAGTATTTAGCCAATTCACGAATGTGTTTTTAGAAGACAATTTACTGAAGATTCTCAAGTCGAAAAATCTACACGAACCAAGGCATCTGCAGTGGTCCAATTGTTGCAGAGTGCCCCTGGCAAAGCCTACAAAGAACCTTAGAGAGAAATTCAAGAAAAAGTAGCTGAAGAGGTGGATCCGGTCAACATGAAACAGAGTCATATCACATGATGACTAGACTTGCACCAAAATAGTATAGACAAGTTAGAAGAGATAGTTTGTCTGTTTCTAGTTTTGTAAAAAGTTGACCGTGCACCTGTTCTATGAGTGCACAACTTCACTTCTTTTAGTTACTAAGTTTTTAATAGCAACATATTGTAATATCTCTCTGAGAAAAATGAAGCTAAGAATACTCATCTTGTGTTCACAGTTTGTAGCATACTTCAAATCTAATAAAATATTTGATTTAGAGTGAGTTTGTGTGTTCTTATTCCGCCCTTCATATTTGTTTTACATACACACTCAAAATTACATTCACACAACAGATTCAAGCAAGTTCAAAAACAAAGAAAACTCAAAAAAGTTTGAAAAAACATTCACCCCCCCTCTGTATTTTCTTATTGTGTATTTCATACTCAACAAACACAAGTATACTAGCCGTAAATTCAGTCAAATTAAAGATAAAACTAAACTACTTGACAAAATACGAAGTGAAATTAATGTAAACATTCACAAACTTCTTAACAGAATAGTAGATAAATCTACTAAGTAACCCATGGTTGTTCAAAAAGAGTAACACGTGAATGAGAAATATTTTGAACTTAGAATTTAGGAATTACACATACAAGAAAAAAAAACGTAAAGCTGGATCCCAACCCATCCTTTTTGTCTATGTGGACATTAAGAAATGGTAAAAATTTTATCAATCATAAACAAACCATACTCATCCAATTGTGAAATAAAATTTAAATAGCTATTCCAAAAATATTACTCAGACTAGAATGGAACTAAACTACGTACCAAATATACTTGAGTGCCAAAACAAATTATTTGTGATCTTGAGTGAGATCAAAAAATTATATAACTCACTTATCTGTAAGATAGAAACATAAGAAAATCAAGTAAAATAGAAGGATGAAACCGGATGAGTAAATTAAACATGAAACTAATGACAAATTTGATAGATCGAAAAATGAAATCTTTAATCCAAATATAATCAAAATCGAACATTTAACAAAATTAAAACACAAACAAATTATAAAAAAAATCCACCAAAAATTAAACGACGAAGAATGGAAGGATTGCACATGTTGCATCATCGACATAGTTGTTGTGGGTATTTGACTCGATAGGATGGTAAAAGTAACTATCAACCTTTCCGTATGAGATTATTTGCATGAAATAAGAATCTTATGTATCTATCTTTAGAAAAGAAGGGATCTTATGTATGAATCTATAGGATTATGTATAGATATAGGAGGACGGGGAAGCATATTGATGTATAGTATGTATGTATTGATGGTAGGGCTGTCAAAAAAATTCGAAAATATCTGTATTCGTATTCCAAAAAAACGTATATTATCTGTATCCAGAATAAATCGGATATTATCCATATTCGAATCCGAAAATTTCGAATACGGATATGGATATAGGCACATCTATATCTGAAATTATTCGAATCCGAAATTAATTATATATAATATATAAATATATTATATATAAATACATATTTCATAATTAAATTTTTTCGGTTTATAATTAAACCCATTAAATATTTAAGAGGGGGACTACTTAGATGTAATTGAGGGTTAATTATATAAAAAAAGCATTTTTGGGTATTATTTTGAATAATATAAAAGCCACAATTTTAACCCTACCCACTTCATTTTCGTTTACATCAGTCGTCCTCCCCCTTCTCCCTCTTTTCTCTCTCAACTTTCTCACCAAAATTAAGCCCCTCCTTTCTTCTGATTCTAATATCCGATTTATATCATATATATACTTAAAACGACCCTCTAAATACCTTTTACGTAGCCATAAAATTATCAATCCAGTTCGATAATTTTGATTTTTGGTGAGCCTCGATTTATTACTCGATTCTTCGATTTTCGTAAGGGTTCAAGAATTTTGTTATAGTATGTGTGTAGATCGGTCGGTTGGAGGCTAACCCAGGTACGCCCACCTCAATTTGAGGGGTCACCGAAGGTCACTCGTGTGAAGCATCGTTTATGATGCTTGTACAAATTAGAAACAAAAGACCATATACTTGAAATCAAGAACACTAAATTGATAAAGCAAGAGATAGACAACTGTGATTGTTACAATAATGACAAAGTTATCACGGTTCAACCAGAGCTGAATAAACTTGTGACCGGCATGCTTGCAATATATCAATGTTTAGATATCACAAATTGGTTATCAATTTTTATTTTTCTAAATGATGTGTGGCAATACTGAGATATATAATCATTTGTGGCATTTGTGTTTCATGTTTGGAATTTCTTCAAATTTAAAAAATAATTATCAATTTATCATTGTTTGAAAAACGGATTCGGATATTATCCGTATCCGAATAATATCCGTCGGATTCGAATACGGATATGCTTTTTCGGATTGTTAGAAATAATTGATGTGAATATTAATCAGTGTTTAAGTGTTATAGTGATAAATCAGAGTTTAGCTGGAAGTAGTCAGAGTTTAGTTAAACGCTGACAGTTGGAAGCTCGACAGAGTTTGTTAAACTCTGTTTGGAGGCAGCGTCTACTGGTCAACAGTGTTTGAAGATTATTTTAGGAAGTAATATCTTTGAAGATTGGTTAGCTGTCAAAGAGATTGAGTTGACTAAGGAGACGTGTAGCAATCGTAATTGATAACAATTTTATAGTTAATTTATTGAAGTATTAATTATCGATTGTATAGCAGCTGTATATCTTATAAATACAGTTAGGTTAACCCTAGAAGGTTATCGATCATTATGAAACATTATTCATTGTAACCTAAGCAGCTCTCTGTGATATTTTACATCATTGAGAGAGGAGTTATTAATTCCAAACAGTTTTTAATTATTTAAACGCGTATTCTATTGTTAATCTCTTATACGATCTTGATTATAATTGTGTATTCGGCCTAACAATTGGTATCAGAGCCAATCTGTTACTTTATACAGTTTAAGATCCACACACGCAGCTATAATCAATGGCAGAGATACCTCCTCCAACAGGTTCGAGTTCTGAGAAGGCTCAACCAACTACTGTGAGTCGTTATGAGACAATCAGGGTTCCTATTCTCAGGCCAGCAGAGTATTCAATCTGGAAAGTGAAGATGATCATGTTTCTGGAGGCTACAGATCCAGAATATCTTGACAGAATTAATGAAGGTCCTCATAAACCTAAAAAGCTATCTGTTGCTACTGCTGGTCAAGAAGCTAAAATAGTTCCAAAGAAAAAGAAAGATCTGACTCCTGAAGATCTTTCATCTATTGCTAAGGATGCAAAAGTTAGGCATCTACTTCATAGTGCATTAGACAATGTTATGTCTAATAAAGTGATTAACTACACTACTACCAAAGAAATTTGGGATGCTCTTGAGGTTAGATGTCAAGGAACTGCTGCTATCAAGAAGAATAGAAAGAACATACTCATACAGGAGTATGAGCACTTTGAGGCTAAATCTGAAGAAACCATGACAGAAACATTTGATAGATTCTGTAAACTGCTCAATGATTTGTCATTGGTTAATAAAGAGTATGATCTAGAAGACTCAAATCTCAATTTTCTTCTTGCTTTACCTGAAAAGTGGGATGTGAAGACAACCACCATAAGAGATAACTGTGATCTTGCTGATACTGAGATTGATGAAATCTATGGCCTGCTCAAAACTCATGAATTGGAATTGGAGCAGAGAAACAGGAGAACAAGTAAGAAGACAAAGTCTGTTGCTCTTAAGGTTGAAGAAAAATCCTTGAAGAAGGAAGCATCAAGGAAGAAAGCTAAGGGAAAGGCTTTAGTCATACATTCTGAAAGTGAGTCATCAAACTCTGATGTTGATTCAAACACTGATGAATCATCTGACTTTGAGGATGATGAAGAAGAAATGTTGCAAATGGTGCTTTGATGGTGAAGACCTTCAAGAAGATGGGTTTCAAGAACTTCAAGAAGGGCAAAAGGTTTTCTAAGAAAGATTCAAATTCTGACAGAAAAAGTTTCAGAAAGTCTGAGAGAAAGGATACCAAGTCTGGGAAGAAAGACAAGTCTGAGATTCAATGCTACAAGTGTAAGGAGATGGGTCACTATGCTCCTGAGTGCAAGAAGGGTAAAACTGAAAAAGCACTCTTCACAAAAGGAAGAGACTGGGCAGACACTTCAGACTCAGATGAGGATGTTAACTATGCTCTCATGGCTTCTATTGAGAATGAATCTGAAGATTCTGAAAACAAGGTACCTTTAACTACCTATGCTTATAATACTGATGATATAACTGAATTAAGAATTTATCTTAAGGCTTTGCATATCAGTTATAGGGATCAGACTTTAGAGAATGAGAGAATCAAATCTGAAAATTCTGAACTTAAAGAGAGAAATAAAATTGTTAAAGAAAAACTTGAAAACATGCAACAAGTTCAAAAAGAAAGAGATGATGCTGTTTACCTAGAACAGGATTTGCTAGGAAAATATAAGCAACTTGAATCTGAATTGGAGAAGGCAAATCACATAATTAAAACTTGGACTCATTCTGGAAAAGACACTCAAGAGGTTTTTCAGTCAGACACAGTTGGTTTAGGTTACTGTGAGGGAGATGAACTTAGGTTTCAAAACAAAGTCAAAATTAGAACACATCTTCCATCTACAAAATTTGTTCATGGAATAAATGAACCTAAGTCTGAAGCTGAAAAAGAAGCTGTTAAGAAAGAATCAGTAAAAACTAGTGTTAAACAGGTTAATATTGGTTCAATAACAGATAAACAACTCAAGCATAAGCTTAAGGAGTTAAAATCTATCAAGAAACAAAAAGTGTCTAGGAAGAATAGAAATGGTAAAGTAGGAATTACTCAAGGTAATTATCCAATGCTTGCTACTTTTGCTCCAAGAAAGACATATCATAACTGTGGTAGCACTAACCATCTTGCTAGTTTCTGCAGGAAGAATAAAAACATTAATTCTTTACCTTCCAAGTTTGAAGTAAAGAAAGATAATGTTAGAACTAGACCACAGACTTTATGCAAACATTGTGGAAGTAACTGGCATTCTATTTATACTTGCAGGGATTATCATGCTATTTATCATAACTACTATGAACTTAAGCCCAACTTGAAATGGGTTAAGGTTAATACTACAAGTGTAAACTCTGAAAATGTTAGCTTAAACTCTGATAATGCAAATTCCGCTGCTAAAGCTAACAAAATTAAGAAAGCCAAAGGATCCAAGCAAGTCTGGATCCTTAAATCTAATCTTCAGTAATTGTTTGTGATTGCAGGGCAACAGGGAAAGTACCCTAGTCGTGGACAGTGGATGTTCAGGACACATGACTGGAAATAAAGCCCTGCTATCAGAGTATGTGGAGAAGGCTGGCCCAAAAGTTTCCTATGGAGATGGCAACATAGGACGTACTCTGGGATATGGCAATATCAATCTTGGAAGTGTCATCATCACAAATGTAGCTCTGGTTCCAGGACTCAAGCATGATCTGCTATCTGTGAGTCAAATCTGTGACAGAGGATATCATGTAGATTTTCAGCCTGAATACTGTGAAATCATCAGTAAATCTACAGGGAAAGTTGTTCTAGTTGGACACAGGCACAATAATATCTATGAAGAAAAGTTATTGGCAAACTCTGATGGAAAAGTTATGTGCCTGTCCACAAGAATGTCTATTGAAGAGAGTTGGAAGTGGCATAAGAAACTCTCTCATCTTAATCTAAATAACATTAATGAGTTGATAAGAAAAGATCTTGTAAGAGGACTTCCAAAGTCTTTATGACTTGCAAAGTCTTTATTAAATGTTGATGGCCTGTGTGATTCCTGTCAAAAGGCCAAACAAAGGAAGTCATCTTTCAAGAGCAAGTCTGAATCTTCAATTGTTGATCATTATCATCTTCTACATGTTGATCTCTTTGGACCAGTGAATGTCTTGTCAATTGGAAGAAAGAAATATGCTTTAGTCATTATTGATGAACACACCAGATACACATGGGTGTATTTTCTAGCAAAGAATGATGAAATTGCTTTAACTCTGATGGAGCATGTAAAGCTGCTGGACAAAGGATCAAAACACAAAGTCAAAATAATCAGGAGTGATAATGGAACTGAATTCAGGAATGCAACAATGGAAGAATTCTGCAAGAATAGAGGATTGAAGCAAGAGTTTTCTGCACCTGGTACACCACAGCAAAATGGTGTAGTTGAGAGGAAGAACAGAACCTTGATAGAAGCTGCCAGAACTATGCTTGATGAAGCAAAATTGCCAACCTATTTCTGGGCAGAAGCAGTTCAAACAGCCTGTTTTACTCAAAATGCCACACTGATCAACAAGCATGGAAAAACACCATACGAGATGGTGAGGGAAAAGAAGCCAAACCTGAAATATTTTCATATTTTTGGGTGCAAATGCTTTGTGTTGAAAACTCACCCTGAACAGTTGACTAAATTTGAGTTAAAAGCTGATGAAGGAATTTTTGTTGGCTATCCACTGTCAACTAAGGCATTCAGAGTTTATAATCTGAGAACTAAAATGATCATGGAGTCAATTCATGTGTCATTTGATGACAATAAAATAACTGGACTTGAAGATGTAAATGAACATGATCAACTGCACTTTGAAAATGAAGACTTAATCTCTGATGAAGTAAACTCTGATGAAACTGATATGACAAACTCTGTTGAAGCATACTGTGACCCTCTACTGGTAAACACTGAAGAAACTGACCAAAAGGGAGAACCAGTTGAGGGGGAGCATGATCAAAATGATGACTCAAATTTTGATAGTGAGTCAACTGAAAAATCTGGATAAAACTCTGATGACTCAAACTCTGAAAATGCAAAATCTGACAGTTCAAACTCTGAGTAGTCAAATTCAGGGGGAGCCTTAGAAAATGAAGAAAGACAACAAGAAAATCAGGAGAACATGGATCAAGGGGGAGGATCAAATACTGATAGAAGCCATTTACCTTCTGCTAGGAAATGGACAAAATCTCATACACCTAATTTAATTATTGGAGATCCAGATGCAACATTAAGGACAAGGAGTGTTACAACAAATAAATGTCTGTTTCATGCATTCTTGTCTAAGAATGAACCAAAGAAGGTGGAAGAAGCTCTTCAAGATGTTGATTGGATAATAGCAATGCAGGAGGAGTTAAATGAATTTGAGAGGAATGAAGTATGGACCCTTGTACCTAGACCAAAGAATAGGTCTATTGTTGGTACTAGATGGGTTTTCAGAAACAAAACTGACAGTGAGGGAGTTGTTACAAGGAACAAGGCAAGACTTGTGGCAAAAGGCTATTCACAGTAGGAAGGAATAGACTATGGTGAAACTTTTGCTCCAGTTGCAAGATTGGAGGCAATAAGAATTTTTCTAGCATATACCTCTCACAAGAAATTCAAAGTATTTCAGATGGATGTGAAAAGTGCTTTTCTGAATGAGAAGCTTGAATAAGAAGTGTTTTTTGAACAATCACCAGGTTTTATGGACCCAAAATATCCAGACTATGTCTACAGGCTGGATAAGGCACTCTATGGACTTAAGCAGGCACCAAGAGCATGGTATATAACTCTGGCTCAATTTCTTTTAGAAAGTGGGTTCAACGGAGGTACAATTGATAAAACACTGTTCTATTTTAACTATGGTGATGACTTGCTTTTAGTTCAGATATATGTTGATGACATAATTTTTGGGTCTACTAATGATAAACTCTGTAAAAAGTTTGCCAAGCTCATGCAGTCCAGGTATCAAATGAGCATGATGGGAGAGCTTAGTTATTTCCTAGGCCTACAGGTGAAGCAAACAGATGATGGAATTTTCATAAATCAAGCAAAATATACCAGAAATCTTCTCAAGAAATTTGGTATGCTTGACTGCTCATCTGCATCAACTCCCATGGCAACAGCAACAAAGTTGGACAAAGACACAGGAGCTTCAGTTGATATGACAAACTACAGAGGCCTGATAGGGTCTCTTCTTTATCTAACAGCTAGTAGGCCTGATATCATGTATACAACTTGTCTCTATGCAAGGTTTCAGGCAGACCCCAGAGAACCACATCTAACAGCTGTGAAGAGGATTTTTAAGTATCTCAAGGGGGCCATAACCTTAGGTCTGTGGTATCCTAGAGAATCAGATTTCAAGCTACTTGGTTACTCTGATGCAGACTTTGCAGGCTGTAAGATAGACAGAAAAAGCACCAGTGGAAGTTGTCAATTTCTGGGTGATAGACTAGTTTCTTGGTACAACAAGAAACAGAAATCAATTTCTACATCTACAGCTGAAGCAGAGTATATTGCTGCTGGTAGCTGTTGTGCACAGATTCTGTGGATGAAGAATCAATTTCTGGATTATGGATTGAGGTACAGTAAAATACCTATTTACTGTGATAATCAAAGTGCCTCGAGTTAAAAGAAGAAGATTGATTCTTGATGATTCTGATGAAGAAATGAACATTGAAGCTCTAGAGGTGATTTCCAAGGAAATACCTACTGTTGAGACAAATACTGCAGAAGAAGCTGTCAGTACACCTGCCAAGGTACAAATGGATGAGGGCAACAGAGAAGATTTTACTGCTATGGATGATTTTGATGCAACTTTCATACTATTCTCTGATCACATTAATGTTCCTCTATCACCTGTAATTGCAAACTCTGAAGAAACTGGTGTAGCTGATCAGCCAACTGTAGTACTTGATGAAATAGTGGCATCACACACTGAGCTATTCTCTGATGCTCACCAGGTTCCTGAACAAGGTGAAGAGGTTGAACAAGTTGAAGTTCCAAAGTCCTTTGAGGCAAGAGACAAAATTGCAGAGATTGTTGCTGAAATAGCAGTAAATGTTACTGAACCTGCAGAGTTTACTGAACTAAAGTGCATACTGATTGTTGAGTATTGAATACAGTAAAAGAATACAGAGGGGGGGTGAATGGATTCTTGAACTTTTCTTTGTTCTTGAATCTTTGCAGCAAGATATGTGTTGATTGTGTGAGATATGTAAGTGCGGATAACAAAGACAAACACAACAAAATATTACTTTAATCTAATATTTTATTAGATAAAGATTTTGCTACACTCTGTGAATACAAATGATAGTATTCTCAGCTTCGTTTTTCTCAGAGAGATATTTCTTGTGATGTATCTTGAAAAACTTAAAACTTCTTTTTTTTCCTAAGGAAGTGAGGTTGTACCCTTATAGACATGGATACACCTACTTACTACAAATAAGGTAGGTAAACAAAATACTTTCCAGTCTGTCTATCTCATTTGAGTAAGAGTCCAAACGGCTACAGATTTGACTTTGAAAAGCCTGTTCAGATCCACTTCTTTAGCTCCTTGTCCCCTGTCTTATCTCTCCAAGCTTCTTTGTAGGCTTTCCAACGTGCTTTATAGTACATATTCAAATAAAGCATCTTGGCTTGTTGCAGGTTTCTGACTTGTACAATTCTTCAGTATTTTGTCTCCAAGAATGTATTCGAGAAGTGGCTAAGTGAGTGATTCGAGAACTAGAATTGACTTAATCAATAACTCTGAGTTCTCGAATAGTGTTATATTGACATATCGAATCAATTCTCGAATAGCTCTTTTCTCTGGGAGTCCTTGAGATATCGAATAGAGCATTTTGACATATCGAATCCCTGAGATGTTGAATAGCATCTTGAGTCTTTGAGATATCGAATTGTAGCTTTGACTTGTTTACCCTTTTGAGAACTCGAATATCACCTTTGACCTGTTGACTCCTTGAGTTCTCGAACAGAGTAATAGACATATCGAATCTCTGAGATGTCGAATGAGATATCGAATAGTGTATTCAGAGATATCGAATAGTGTCTCTGAGATATCGAACCTCTGACTTCTCGAATGCTAGACTTCTCGAATAGACAAATGTACTTCTCGAATTGGTACTTAGGGATATTCTTCATTTCTTCAAATCCCAACTGTGATTATTTGGCAGCCTTTATCTCCTTGCTTGAGGCATGAACCTTGGAACTTCTTTCAAGCATTATTCTTGACTTAATAGGTACATTTACACAGCTAGAATTTGATGCCTATTACAAGTACAAAACCAGTAGAAACTCTACAACTAGAGGTTCCCTCAGTTAAGAGGTCATGTAAGTAATGCATAGCATTACAAATTACTTAGGCTTGTTATTAGATGTATTCAGGCATGCCTCTGTGACTAACACTGATCAAGTTAAATATGCAGCTGTTGATGTTGAAGATGAAGGCAGTGCAGAATCAAACTCTTCTCAGAGTATACCAGTTCAAACTGATGCTAAACACACACCTTTTTCTAAATCTTCAGATCAACATGACATTGAAGCTGAGCACTTTGCCAAGAATTCAAGGGATTGGTATAAGTCAGACTGTATTTTTCCTATTAAAAGAGCAGCTAAATTTGTTCATCAATCTGCTACAAAGATCTCAAATCCTGATATTATCTCAAGTCTACAAGCAACCATTGTTCAAGTAAAGACTCTGAATGAAAGATTTGATGAGTCTCAAAAATCAATTAATGAACTAAGAGCTGATGTTGTTGCTAGAGATATGACTATGCAGAGGGATAATCAAGTAAAGTTCAAGACCATTTCCAAAGCTCAAGAAACTCTGTTTCATAGACTGGGTCAAGTTGAACAGAATCAGACTATCTTGTCTGGAAAGATTGATTCCATTGCTAACTCCTTGGAGCTGATCACTTCTATCTTGATTCCTGATGATGTCAAAAAAGGGGAGAGAGTTGCTAAGTCTAAGTGTAGGCAATCTCAAACTCTGACTAAAGAGGATGAAGATACTGAAGATGGAGGAGCAGGAGCAAAGGGCAAAGGGAAGAAATTATTAAGAGCTGATCAAAGTCTGAAATTTAGCAAGTCTTCTAAGTCAAAGTCTGTTGGAACATACACTGATACTCAGAGTACTTCAAATACCAAGGGTTTATTATTCACTGAAAATCCACTTACTAATGAGGAATTGGTTGCTAAGTTATTTCTTGAAGAAAATGAAGAAGGGGCTACTATTGAAGATATTAAAGCTGAAGAAAAGAACTTACAAGAAGAACATCAGAAAGCTTTAAAGTCTGGAAAGTTTAAAAAGAAAGAAAAAGCTCCTAGGCCTGTTCTTAAAGGCATTGTTATTAAAGAAAATTTTGGTGATGATCAAAGATCACAATTATCTAAGAAACCAACAGAATCTGAAGCTAGATTGAAGCTAAAAGGCATTGCTAGAGAAGGAGAATACTCAAAGAAGAAGAATACAACCTCTGCTTCTACACAAGTTGTACAGAGACCTTTATCTACTCAGATGCAAATGGTTTTTGGGAAACCAACTCTTCATGATCCATCTCTGATGACTGGAGGTACTACTACTGATTTTCTGCATGGTAGAGCTTTAACAAGAAAACAAGATCGAGATAAATCTGGATTGGGCTCTCATAAAGAAGTCAGAATGAACACTGGTCCTAGAGATCCTTCATCACTGGCCGTTCCAGGTCTTGGTGTTACTCAGGAGAGTTTAGACAGACTGGAGTCAGTACAGTTGATTCATCAAAGAAGTTGGGATAAAGACTTTCTATTGTATTTCATGGAAGATGGTACTGTATATAAAATTGGTGAGTATGATCTTGATTTGAAGCTATGGGAGGAATTAGAATATGTTCTATATCTTTTCAAGGTGAAAAATCGAAGGACTCAACAAGCTGCAAATGTGCTAAGAAATAAAATGCTACATAATTTGGCAGTCAGAGGGATGAAATACAAAAGTCAATATGTACCAAAATACAGAGATTATCATGGGAATATTGTTGAAATGAAGAAGGGTAGTGCTAAATTGAAGACAGACCTGGGTATAACAGTTCTTGATTTTAACTCAGAGTCAGCTAAAGCACAGTTCATCAGACTGAAAAATGAGATGAGGAGAAACAAAATCTATGATCTGAGGTCTGCTATTTATCAAACTGGTGAAGATGATCCTAAGCTAAAGGAGATCAAGGAGGTCATGTAGACAGAGCTTGAGAATGCTGAAAGAAGATTACTTATTGACTACATTAGAACAATACCAGATGTTGAGGAGATTAAGGATTAAAGCTCTGTAAGAATTTTCTTGTTTTCTGTAGATTTTGTTAAGTAGAAGTTAAACTCTATTTGTATATTAAACACTGTATTTATTTATTTGTTTTGACATCATCAATTATTGTTAAACTTGTGCATTTTTGCTAATGAACAAGTTGGGCGAGATTGTTAGAAATAATTGATGTGAATATTAATCATTGTTTAAGTGTTACAGTGATAAATCAGAGTTTAGCTGGAAGCAATCAGAGTTTATTTAAACGCTGACAGTTGGAAGCTCGACAGAGTTTGTTAAACTCTGTCTGGAGGCAGCGTCTACTGGTCAACAGTGTTTGAAGATTATTTTAGGAAGCAATATCTTTGAAGATTGGTTAGCTGTCAAAGAGATTGAGTTGACTAAGGAGAAGTGTAGCAATCGTAATTGATAACAATTGTATAGCAAATTTATAGGAGTATCAATTATCGATTGTATAGCAGCAGTATATCTTATAAATACAGTTAGGTTAACCCTAGAAGGGTATCGATCATTGTGAAACATTATTCATTGTAACCTAAGCAGCTCTCTGTGATATTTTACATCACTGAGAGAGGAGTTATTAATTCCAAATAGTTTTTAATTATTTAAATGCGTATTCTATTGTTAATCTCTCATACGATCTAGATTATAATTGTGTATTCGGCCTAACACGGATATTCTCGGATTCAGATTCGGATACGGTTTCGAACTTTCGGATTCGTATATAGATGTATCTGTATCCGTTATATCCAATTGAAACCCCTAATTGATGGTTGGAATCGGAATTATCACCGTGACAGTTGGGTCGTCGACGATGGTGGGTGATGCATCCGAGAGAGAAGGCTATCATGAACACATTGTTGACTCAACTTTTAAATCCTAAATTTATTTGAAATCAAGCTGTACATAAATATAATGATGAATGATGAATGGAATTTGATATAATTGATGATAAACGTAACCATGATTTTGAGTCCAAATAAAGCGTATTGTTTTCAATACAATAGAAAGTTGATAAATAATGCAAAAAAAAAGAGTTTACCGAGCAGTATAAGGTCCCGTATGATATTGCTATTGGAAACATCAACAACAGCTTATTTTTGAAAAGTAGGTAATAAAGTGTTTGTTAAATTTTAGGGTAAACAAGCTATTTGGTCACTGTACTATTCAAAAACTTTCAATTGGGTCACCAACCCAAAAAAAATTCAATTGCATAATAAAACACTCAAAAATTTCAATTGAGTTATTACCGTTACTTCCGTTAATGGCAGTAACGGAATCAATTTTCAATTAGGTCATCAGTATCAAGTTTAACTGTTAATCTGTCACCGAACTTTATATCACTTTCAATTAGGTCATTGGTATTTTTTTTGAATTTTTGAATAAATTTTGAATTAATTTTTTTAGAATTTAAATTTTGAATTTAACTACTAATCTATCACCAAATTTTTGAATTTTTTCGAATTGAATTTTTGAATAAATTTTTAACTTTTAAAATTTTTGAATAAATTTTTAAATTTTGAAAATTTTGAAATAAATTTTTTAATAAATTTTTGAATTTTTTTCAAATTTAACAGCCAATCTATCACCGAATTTTTGAATTTTTGACATTTTTTAATTGAATTTTTTAATAAATTTTTAACTTTTGAAATTTTTTCGAATTAAAAAAATTAAAATTTTTTGAATTAAAAAATTTCAAATTTTTTCAAATTAATGCGTATAAATTTTTTCGAATTAAAAAATTCAAATTTTTTTCGAATTAAAAAATTCAAATTTTTTCCGATGAAAAAATTTCAAAATATTCAAGATATGAGCATATTTTAAATTTTTTCATTCTAAAGTTTAATTTTTTAATTTCTAAACAAATATTTCAATTTTTTTCAATCTACAATTTATTTATTTTTCTGTCCAGTGACATAATTTAAAGTTGATAAATAGTTTAACGTCTCTCCGTTAAAGTTAACGGCAATGACTAATAAAAGTCAACGGCAGTAACCTAATTGAAATAAATAGTTTATTATGTGATTGAAAATTTTTTTTGATTGGTGGCCAAATTAAAAGTTTTTGAATAGTGTAGTGACCAAATAGCTCGTTTACCCTTAAATTTTAAAAATAGCTTTTATGAAAAGTGTTTTTTCTGAAAAGTGTTTTTGACTAAAAGGCTACTTTAAGAGAAAGCATGTCTCCCCGTCTTTTGTAGAAAAACTGCTTTTTAGTTTTTACAAGAAGCAGCTACTAATTTCAACATCAAACCTCACCAAAAACATTATTTTTTATAAATTATTACCAAACAGTTATCTGATTTTCAGAACAGCACTTATTTTAACAGCACAACAACTTTTAACAGAGCCTAAATCTAGTAATTCTCCAAATATTACAGTTATAGATCGAGAAAGGACAATATGAAATGCAATTGAGCATGTTTTTTCCAAAGCACGTCATCGTTATTATTTATGGCATATTAAAAAAAATCTTTGATGTTGATATTTCTAAATTTGGATGAAGTGGCATCATGTTAGAATATATTTTGAAAAAGGAATATTTTCAATAGTACCATTCTAGTATTGGTTTTTTCAAATGGTAGTGATACCATCAAGTTTTTGTCTTCTCAATAAAAATATCACTCCATCATTAGAAGGTTAATCGAAAAGTAATTTTATTTAATTAAATATATATTCTGCAATTAAAAAATAAAAATATTAATAAGGATATAAAGTCGTGGTAAAACAGGTCAGTTTATTTCATTAATCGGGTAAATACTGAGCAATTAGAGTTCCACGGAGCTATTAAGGTGGTGAACTAGGGTTCCACGTAGACCAACAATTTGGGCAAATCAAGTGACTAATTAGGATTGTTACCGTCATTCACCTATTCATTGACTACTCTCAACTACAGGCATGTATTTATTTTTCATATTGTACGCGTATATGTGTATTCGTATGTATTGTTGTTCATATATATGTGTATTCATATGTATTGTTAGTGTTAGTGTGTATTCGTATGATTTACTCTGAATTCGTATATATATATATATATATATATATATATATATATATATATATATATATATATATATATGACTCTTTAAGTTTAGGCTTTTAGTTAGTTTCATTTGAATTTGCAGAATGTATAACAAGATTTTGAGATTCCATTGGAGAGGTAAAGAAATTGATATTAGAGTGGATGTAGATAAAACTACTCTGTTGAATATTATTTTGGAGTACTGTTGGTTCGAAAACTAACTGCGCAAGTGTACATAAATTCGTTCCCACGAAGACTTGGTGTTTGTTTAGAAATAATGTTTAAGCAACGACGTATGATTAAACAACAAACTGCTTGAATAAATACAAAGGGGGTTTTGTTTGTATTTTTTCTAATTGATTAATTAAATTAATAATATTAAATAATTCAAACTACTTGATTTAATTAAATGAGAATTTATATGCGAGAAAAACATGGGATTCTAATTTCATTACTTATTTCATTTAGAATTGATGCCTTACGAAAGCTAGTCGGGAACACAAAACTAACATAAGCGTCTTTCAGCCTTAACTCATATCAAACCATACGAACATCCACTTAAAAAGATAGAAGTTGCGTGGACACCGTTTATGCTTAGATCCTATATGTCTATAAGATTTGAAAACATAATTGGTTTACGAATAAATTCCTTTATTATGACTACATAGGGTGATGTTATCCAAAATCCTCCCCAGAACACATCTATTTATACTGCAATTTAGCACACCAGCTAACAATAATTAATTGAGCCGACCCAAATTATCACAGTGCGGTTGGTGAATTGGCTCTTTTCCACTCAGCCGACAAACGAGCACCAGTCTCAGGAACGGGGAGTGCAGGACACGCGTTGCTTTTCCTGCTAGATTTCTGGCACGTGACTCCCACGCGTGGCTTTGGCGAGTGAAAGCTGGAAACTGGCCGACAGCTTAAGTGTTTTATTAGCCGACTACTACTCTGAACCATTCTTTTCCTTTCTTTTATATTACTTTTTCTTTTTTTTTTGTTTATTCAATTTCCACGTGACTGGTGGGCGGTGATTGTTAATTAAAATCAACCAATCATGGCCTAATTCGTATTTATATGGATGGGTTCCGTAGAAATTATTTTTAACCCGTACAGTTTATAATTTTTAATTAATAAATAATTAATTTAATTCTAGAATTATAAAAATAAATATCTAATATTATTAGATATTTATAAATATAAATTTCTAATTAAATAAAATATTTATTAATATAAATAAATCCTTAAGTCCTAAGCTGCGGTCTCTTGAGGGTCTGGAACCGGACTCCTTTTGCTTACCAAAAAATATATCAATTCCAACCGGGATTCCAGCTTTAAGAAAATATCACTCTCCATATTTTTGTGATAGTTCTATTTTCTCATTGCTCGTCCAGGTGTAAATTACGGCCTCTTCAGGATCTGAAACTGGATTCCTTTTGCAAAACGAAAAATATATCAATTCCAACTGGGGTTCCAGATTTAAGAATATATCACTCAGAATTTCTTTATGATAATTCTTTTTCCTCGTAACCAGTCCACTTGATAAAATTGAGACAGAAATCCACCGTTTTTATCCTTTTATCGCCTAGATACCTAAAGTTGCGAGTTCTGCACAACAAATGCTGAAACACAACAAAAATGAATTAAAAGAAACAACATACTTAAGGATAAACCACCAATCTAGGCCAAAATAGCGCATAATAAGTGGATATAAAATCCACTTATCACACCCCCAAACTTAAACTGATGCTTGTCCTCAAGCGAAAACAGACTCGTCTACCTCTAAATGCATGAATGCAACTGATGCAAGGATCCCATAAGCAAATTAATAACCAATTTAGCAGAGTGTCTCAGAGAATGTGATAACTCCAAATAGAGATCGACTAAATATCAGCATATTAACATTTACAAGTACAGAAACGTGCGTGTGTGCAATGCTCATCAGAATTACTCCTGGCGCTAGATCAAAACCATACCTTTTCTTCGCCAAGACAATCACAAGTTTATAAATAGAATGAACGCTAGACACTTCATAACCTAGAAACACCTCCATCATCATTTGAGTTAGACAGGAATTCATGCTTTATTACTAACAACTATGACGCAAAATACTATACACAACACACATGCTTATTTGACCGTGCATTGGATGAGACCCCAAAAGGCTTATACAATAATACCCATGTAGCGAGCGTTAGGTTAGTGGATCCCAGACCGGAAAAGTCTTAGGTCACTAGGCTTGAGTCCCTTAGAACTTAATTGCTCGAGTATTAAAGAGCTCAACCTGGCCAACTCTGCATACTCACACTCTCATAAACACTATTTATATATATATATATTCAAATGCAATCTGGAATGAGATTTCTCAAATCCAACCCTAGACTACTCATATAAATATGAGCTGGCTACTAGCCAATTGACACCTATCCATTATTAACAACTACACATAACTAGCATGAACCCTGGTTTCCCCAAAACTTATATTTAGTGATTCTACGCTATCAAGGGAATAAAGAAAATTCCAAATATAATCAGGTGATTAAATTTCAACAACCAAACAGGCATGACCTTAACCTAGCCCCAAAAGCAAATGATGAGTTATGTAAGATTGTGTTTCTGCAACATGCACGTCAATTCATGAGTATTTAAATCAGCCTTCTATCCATCATTATCACACTCAAATTCATCATTGACTACTAAACGGAACCACCAAGCGCTACGGGATCAAGGAAAATATGATATGCAACTAATCATGAATTTTTTTTTTTGGAATATGAATTATAAGAAATTAAACTAGCATGGTGTATTATGAACTACATGAAACTGTATGGATACAATGACTCAATTAATCAATTATCCTAAATCACCCCCAAACTTAAAATATTCAATGTCCTCATTGAAGGTATAGATAAAGGATAAAAGAGAACTCCCCTAACTGTCGGCATCGTCACCCTCCTCGGGTGGTGAATCAATTGGTGGAAATGCTGCATGAGCTCCAAACTGAGGCCAGTCTACCTCGAAAGAAAATTTTATCTTTTGCAAAGCCGGCTCCTGTAACTCGTCAATGACCTGCACTCTCGACATAATACTAAACAAAATCACACAAAATCAAACCACACATAAAAACACCAAACCTATGGGTTGCCTCCCATGAAGCGCTTGTTTATTGTCGCTAGCTTGACGATTCTGCTGCTTGATCATGTGGTGGCCATCACGGTGGTATCTGCCTCACGGTTCACTTCTCCCCCAAAATAATGCTTAAGCCTCTGCCCGTTCACCTTAAAAGACTGATCAGGCGACTTATCAAAAATTTCCACTGCTCCGTGCGAAAACACTGTTTTAATCATGAATGGACCTGACCACCCTGACTTGAGCTTTCCAGGAAAAAGTCTGAGCCGAGAGTTGAAGAGTAGAACCATTTGACCCGGTACAAATGTCTTATGTACCAACCTTCTATCATGCCATCTCTTGACCTTCTCCTTGTATAACTTATTATTCTCATAAGCCTGTAGACGAAACTCCTCAAGTTCATTAAGCTGAAGCATTCGCTTTTCACCAGCAGCCGATATGTCGAGGTTCAATTTCTTCAAAGCCCAATACGCCTTGTGTTCTAGTTCAGCAAGTAGATGACAAGCCTTACCATACACAAGCTGAAAAGGTGACATACCCAATGGTGTCTAGTACGCTGTTCTGTAGGCCCACACAGCTTCATCTAGCTTCAACGACCAATCCTTCCTTGAAAGATTCACCACCTTTTCCAAAATCCTATTGATTTCCCTGTTGGAGACTTCTGCCTGACCATTAGTTTGAGGATGGTAAGCTGTTGCAACCCGATGCGTCACACGATACTTTTCCATTAATGCAGTGAATTTGCGATTACAAAAGTGCGTTCCCTCATCACTGATTATTACCCGCGGAGTGCCGAAACGTGTGAAAATGTTCTTATGCAAAAAATTCAGCACTACCTTAGCATCATTGGTCGGTAGAGCTTTCACCTCGACCCATTTAGACACATAATCCACTGCTAACAGAATGTACTAATTATTGCAAGATGATACAAATGGCCCCATAAAGTCTATTCCCCAAACATCGAATATCTCAACTTCAAGAAGCATGTTGAGCGGCATCTCGTTCCTCCTGGAGATATTTCCAACCCTGCCTGAAGTACTCAAGCAGTAGTCTTCGCTCCACCATAATGACCACCGTATGTGGTAGAGTGGCAGTCTCGCAAAATCCCCTCCGTCTCACTGTAAGGAATGCATCACCTCAAAATCTGATCCACACCAAGCTTGAACAAGAATGGCTCGTCCCAACGGTACCACTTCACATCATGTAGAAACTTTTTCTTTTAAGCATAATAGAATTCCGGAGGGATGACATTACTCACAAGATAGTTCACAATATCTGCAAACCATGGCTCTTCACCTTGCACCCCAAAAAGTTGCTCATTTGGAAAAGATTCGTTAATAAGAGATTTGCCATGTGAATCCTTACCGTGGTCCACCAAACGTGATAGATGATCAGCTACTTGATTTTCTGTGCCCTTCCTATCTTTGATCTCCAAATCAAATTCTTGCAATAAAAGCACCCAACGAATCAGTCTTGGCTTTGAATCCTTCTTCGACATGAGATATCGAATAGCAGCATGATCCGTATATACAATCACCTTCGTACCAAGTAAATAAGATCTGAATTTCTCAAAAGCGTAGACAACTGCTAGCAATTCCTTCTCCGTAGTGGTGTAGTTAAGCTGTGCATCATTAAGGGTTTTACTACCATAGTAAACCACATGAAAAACTTTATCCTTTCTTTGCCCCAGCACAACTCCAACAGCATAATCACTAGCATCACACATTAGCTCGAAAGGTTCCTCCCAATTTGGTGCGGTAATGACTAGCGCTGTTGTCAACTTCTTTTTCAATAGCTCAAAGGCAGCTAAACAATCTTGATCAAACTGGAAGGGAACATCCTTCTCCAACAAACTGCATAAAGGTTTAGAGATTTTGGAGAAATCTTGAATGAACCGCCGATAGAAACCTGCATGACCAAGAAAACTTCGGATTCCCTTGACTAAGATTGGTGGAGGAAGATTTTCAATAGTCTCCACTTTCGCCTTATCCACTTCGAGCCCCTTACTGGATACCTTGTGCCCAAGAATGATTCCTTCTTGCACCATGAAGTGACATTTCTCCCAATTGAGCACCAGATTAGTCTCAACACATCTTTTCAGCACTAGACTCAGGTTGTGCAAGCACTCATCGTACGAAGTTCCAAAAACTGAAAAGTCATCCATGAAAACTTCCACATTTATTCCAATCATGTCAGAGAATATGGCCATCATGCATCTCTGAAATGTCGCAGGTGCACCACAGAGCCCGAAAGAAACTCGACGAAAAGCAAAAGTGCCAAAAGGACAAGTGAATGTGGTCTTCTCCTGATCTTCTGGGGCGATACAAATCTGATTGTAGCCTGAATAACCATCGAGAAGGCAGTAATATTCATGGCCAGCCAACCTATCCAGCATTTGATCGATGAATGGAAGAGGAAAATGATCTTTTCTGGTGGCCTTGTTCAACTTATG
The DNA here is from genome assembly GCA_036435485.1 of Saposhnikovia divaricata. Lineage (NCBI taxonomy): Eukaryota > Viridiplantae > Streptophyta > Magnoliopsida > Apiales > Apiaceae > Saposhnikovia > Saposhnikovia divaricata. The sequence goes on from CM071598.1 coordinate 70,133,965, forward strand.
ATAGTCCATGCATATTCTCCATCCTGTGACTGTCCGAGTAGGGATGAGCTCATTCTTCTCATTGGCTACAACTGTCATGCCTCCTTTCTTGGGCACACACTGAACTGGACTCACCCAAGAACTATCTGAAATAGGGTAGATGATACCCGCATCCAGCCACTTAAGAATCTCTTTCTTCACCACCTCTTTCATAATAGGATTAAGTCTTCGCTGATGCTCAATAGTAGGTTTACTTCTTTCCTCTAGTAGAATTTTGTGCATGCAATACGAAGGGCTGATTCCCTTGATATCTGCTATGGTCCATCCAATGGCTGATTTGAATTCTCTCAGAATTCGTAAAAGCTTATTTTCCTCACTCCCTGACAGATTAGAAGCAATAATAACAGGTAATGTAGATGCATCACCCAGAAACGCATACCGCAAGTGGTCCGGCAATGGTTTGAGTTCAAGTATAGGAGCTTCTTCAATAGATGGCTTTAGACGCTCCTGAGAATTTTTTAGTTCTGCTAATCCAAGAGACTCAAATGGCATATCAAATCTTCTCTTCCAAGGAGCTGAATTTAATTGCTGAAGTTGTTCTGCTCCTTCTTCATCTTCCACCTCAGAATCCCCTATCAAGGCTCTCTCCAAGGGGTATGTTACTAACATCTGCTCAAGCTCCGTTCTAACTGTAGATTCGACCAAGTCAACCTTGAAACACTCCTCTTCAGCTGGAAGCTTCATTGCTTTGAACACATTAAAAGTGATGTTTTGGTCTTGCACCCTCATTGTGAGTTCACCTTTCTGGACATCAATCAACGTCCGACCTGTAGCTAAGAATGGTCTTCCCAAGATAATGGGAATCTTCTAATCCTCCTCAAAATCTAGAATAACAAAGTCAGCTGGAAAGATGAGCTTATCCACTTTCACCAAAACATCCTCCACTATGCCTCTAGGATATGTGATTGATCGATCAGCCAACTGTAAAGAGATGTTGGTAGGCTTCGGATCCGGCAGACCAAGTTGCATAAAAACCGATAATGGCATCAGATTGATGCTAGCTCCCAAGTCACACAAGCACTTTTCAAAAGACAGATTACCAATAGTGCATGGAATAGTGAGGCTACCAGGAACCTTTAGCTTCGGAGGCAATTTCTGTTGCAGAACAGCACTGCATTCTTCCGTCAATGCTACGGTTTCCAGATCCTTGAGTTTGAGCTTCTGAGATGGAATACCCTTCATGAACTTTGCATAGCTCGGCATCTGTTCAAGGGCTTCAGCAAAAGGTATGTTGATTTGCAACTTCTTGAACACCTCAAGGAATTTGGCAAACTGTTTGTCTAATTTCTGCTTCTGGAGTCTTCTGGGATATGGCGGAGGTGGGTAAATTTGAATGCTCATTGTATTCTGTTTAAGAGTAGATTTTTCAGCAGAACTGTCACTCTTCTCCGAATAATTGACCAATAGGTCAGCTGCCACATTAGTTGTTTAAACTTCTGGTACTGAAGATTATTCAGCTTGCTGTTCATGATCTTCCTCTGCAACTGCTGAATTCTGATTGCTTGTAACCTTTCCAGATCTCAAAGTGACTACTTTCACCAGTTCTTTGACATCCCTCTTTCCTGGATTGGCCTTAGTGTCACTAGGAAGCGTACCTTGTGGCCTATTCAACAAAGCATTAGCAATCTGACCAATCTGGTTTTCTAATGTCTTGATAGAAATTGCTTGGCTTTTGCACATCATCCTCAACTCTTCTAATTCATATTTTTCAGAAGAAGCTTGCCCAACACCTGCATGAGATTGTTGTTGAAATCCAGGAGGTTGAAAATGTTGCCTTGGAGCATACTGCTGCTGAAAACCGGAAGGATTGTATGGCTTAGATCCATATTGTTGACCCTGAAACTGTGGATACGGCTGTTGTGGTTGTTGAATGCCACCTTGATTGTTGATCCAGCTGAAATTAGGATGGTTTCTGTTTTTAGGATGGTATGTGGCTGGAGCTGGTTGCTGCGATCTCTGAAAATTGCTCATAAATTGCACTGATTCACTACATATGGCACATTGATTTGTATCATGTGCACCTGCACAAAGCTCACAAACACTTGCCACTTGTTGAACTCCATAGTTATTCAATGAGTCCACCTTCATAGTCAATGCCTTTAACTGAGCTGTTATTATAACGCCTTAGAAATTTTAGATTATTTAATCACTAAAAGTTATTTATTTTATTATTAAATGTGAATTATGTGGTGTATATAATTGTTATGGAGGTGATGTGTCTGTGGAATAATATTTGGAGGTCAGATTGATATTTTATATGTGTTATGTAAGCCCGACTATTTTAATTATATTTTTGGGATTTATTTCCTATTTAATTGCGTTATATTTATCTTCTGTGAATTTTATTAAATCTTCGGGATTAGCAGAAATCCTGAAATCTTCTTCATTAATAACTTTATTAGTTTATATGACTTTTAATAATGTTTGGTGAATTATTTTGAGTTTCAAAGATTTTAAAATGATTTTTCGAATTATTTTCCAATTTAAGGGTTTAATCTTGTAAAATTCGTATTTACTTCGTTTTAGATCCTAAAAATATTTTAAAAATATGTGGGTGATCATAATTTTACGTTCTTTATTTTAAAATTTTAAAATTTAATACTTCACTCATTTTTAATTTAATACTTATTTAATTTGTAAGTGATTTTAAGAGATTTGTTTAAGAGTATTATAAGAGAAATGGAATCATTTTATTACATCCCCAAATCGTTATAAGCCCAAGCCCTAATTCATTTGTAAGAAGAACCTCAGTCTCTCTCTCGGGACTTCTGGAAATTTCCTTTCTTATTTCTCTGAATTGCCATCACTTTCTGAATTCCGGATTTGGGTAATTGGGGCAGCAATCTTCGTTCTCTTTGGTTACTATCAGTAAGCCTCGTTCTCTTCTGGCTCTCCTTGTCGGTGTTGAAGTTGTGGTGTGCGTGAGAGTATATACAGTCGTGTGTGTGTGTTCTAATAGAGTGTGTGTGTGTAGTCGGTGGGTGTAGGAATCGGTGTTGGCTTGGAAACCTTGAAGTAATATGATGATTCTGATTTCTTTGGTTCCCCTGTTCGAGTTCCCTCCCTTCCGAATTGTGTCGAGTTTGGGCGTGAGCTGTGTGTGTGTTGTCAGGTTGTTGTTCGTGTGACTGCTACCGATGTGTGTGTGTGTCAAGTCTGTGCAGTGTGTGTTAAGGAGTGACAGTGTGTTAGTGATAAGAGTGTGTGCGTTTTAACGAGTGTGGTGTGAGTTTGGTCCCTGAAATTGAGGTGATGAATTGTTCCCCTCCCTTCCCCTGTTCCTTCCGTCATCGACTGCTAGGTGTGTGTATATTAACGATGTGTATGTGCATTGTTAACTCGTTATGCTGCTGCGTTGTGGTTCAATTGGTATGGGGTTCTGTGAGTGTGTTTGGAGAGTGCACATAAGTTGTAATGATTCCAGTGGTTCGACTTATTTTTCGTGTATTTGCCTGGTAATTGATTGGCCTGTGTATATTGGTTATATCTTGGCATACCTTACTACTCTGTGTAAATATTTCAGAGAAACTGTATATGATTTGGTCCGAATAAGTTGTGCGGAGTTTCGAGAAGGAGGCCCAAATTAGGGTACCCTCGGAATTTTGCCCCCTCGACAATGATTTGATTTGAGTCGGGGGTACAAATTGGCGATGATGATTATTTTTTGAGCCAAAAATATTTAATATTTATTATTTATTATTTATTTACCTAATAATTGTAATTTATTATCGAGTTGTTATTAATTGCTTAAATGGTGTTAAATTATGAATCGGAGGATTGTAAATGCAAATCGAGATGTGAATTGGGATTGAATACTAATTATGGATTCGAGTGGTAATCGAAATTTGTGTTGGTTGTGTCGGCTGTATCCCAACTGGCAGTCCCCCGTATAAAGGGGATGCCGTCAAAATTTTTCTAAAATATATTAACATCATTTCTTGGATATGAGTATGTATAATTATTTAACTTATACGAGTTGTGAGTCGGGCTTCATATTTTAAAATTTGTGTATTATGTGTTAATGTGCCAATATGATTAAATGCTACTATCCGTGGCTTATATATATATAGCTATTATATAAGTATAGAAATGCAAATTAGGGGACTATTCGCAGGGGTAGACTAGTGGAATGTTTATATTGATTAGCGAGTATTAAACAGGATTCTAAAATAGTGTTATATTATGTGTAGATTCCGTGGATAAAGGGAAGGCTAAAGCTGAGGACGTAAAGACACCTCGGATTCTGTGATTGTCTAGCTAAGGCAAGTAAATTGTTTCAATTATCTTTTAAATGAGTTATGATTATAAAACCTGATTCATATGCTCATTCGAATTATTCCTGCTATAATTGTTCTGTTAATTTCCCGAAATTTCGAATACATAATTGTTATACCCCGAATTGATTCTACTGAATTGTTGATTCTTTTAGTGAATTGATTACATCCATATCCCTTGCAAGTATATTGTTCCACCTCTCTTTCAAGTAAACCGCTTCACTTATATTTCCAGCGAATTATGATTATCATAACTTGATTCTTATGTAATCGATTTATCCTTGATATAACTGTTCTGATAATTTCCATTAATTATGAATATTCAATTGTTATACCCCAGATCGATTATATCATTTTCGTTGATCCTTTAGTAGCTTGACTTAAATTAATACCCCTTTTTGCCATATCGAACTTGCCGATATTTAATTCAGAAATTTCCCGACCTTATTCTATTTGGTGAGATTTGAGATGTTAACCTGGAACGAACGTGTCCAGGGTGTTTGGCAGTTGAGGTGGTCGATTGTTCCGGCACCTGATGTTTAGTTAGGATTGGACTGTTAGTTTTTTTTTAAAATGTGGACCGTAAGGGTCGGACCAGATTCGTGGTCAGAAATTATTAAGGCCAACGTGTGCCATGGATCCATTAAGGACATTGCTGTGTGCGTTTGTCCGGGGTTAGTGCGTGACTGATCAGCAGCCTAACCTTATAATTGTTTTTAATTATAAAATGCATGATAGTCCAATCCTCTTCTATTTTATGATTCAGACAAAAGATGAACTTTCAGTTGAGCTTATATAATGTAAGAACCCCAAATTTTGGATATAATTAAAACTTTTATTAAGTAATGATAAAATGAGGAACAATGATTCCAACAACAAGGTCACCAGCTCTAATGAATGGTGGTTTCAAAGAACAATGATTGTAATGAATGGATATTGCTTTGGACAATGATCCTGATGCATTGGTATATTGTCAGAATAGAGTAATTCGATGGTTGAGGACCTAGATAAGAATAATCTACCATCCAGGAAGGAGCTAATGGATCCTTGAAGAGAAATGAATACGTGCATAGTATTTCCCATACGTGCATAGTAATTTGGTGGATGAATAGTGACTTTGTAAGTTGGAAAACTTTTCACGCCACCCTATGTACGGGACGTGTTATGGATGTTTCGAAGTCATATTAGTAATACGCGGAGGAAATAAGTGAATGCAGAGACGATCGGAATTCAGAAATTCCAAATTCTTTTTCGGTACAATATTTGACCGAACCGTAAAGAGCCTATCAATACGATCAAGACAAGAGTATTATAATGTTAAGGATTCAAGGATTTTATTTATTAAGTATGATTTGAGGATTTAGAATGATAACCTTTGAGTTAGAATAACAAGTGTTCTAGAAATCGCTAGAATTTTATAACAAGATTAAGCGATCAAGCAAACGCGAAAGAAATTACTGATTAAATACGTAACGAGATAAAAAAAAACCCTACTTGATCAGCTGGGATTATATATAAGAATATTTGGTGGAAATGAAATGAAGAAAAGAAATGAGAAAGGAAGTAATGAGGTGGATGGACAAGAAGAAAACAACAAGGCTTCACATCATCAATTTTTCTAACACACCATAAACCTTTGACACTTGTATTAAGAGGAGTATTAGCAGCTATACCCACTTATACATATCACAAATATCATTTGACAACTAGCCAAGCAAACACCACCTCTCCCCCATTTTTCCAGCAGTTGCATTTTCCAGGGCAGGGGTCTTTGCCATTTTTTTTCACCTAGATCTACTCATCTAAAAATCATGAAAAAATTCATGGAGCTTCTACACATCAAGGTGAAGTTGGGGATTTAATTTCATAATTTTTGAAGATCGTTTGGATGGGTAAATAAATTCGAGAAGTTCACTGTTTTTCCCCCAAAACCAAGGCACTTCGAATTTTGGAGTTTTAAGATTTCAAAATCCACCTTCCAACCATTGTTTGATCTCCAAATTTTTATGGTGAGTCCTATATTTCATAAAAATGATCTCCTAGAAATCTTAGCTTCAAACTCCATGTTTTCCATTTTCAAATAAATCCTCAAAGATGAGGGTGAATAGTGTTTTCAAGAAACTAACTTTGATTTCTTGGTTTCTTTGGATGATTTAAGCTTTGTTAAAGCCATACAAGGACTATATAAGGGTTATTATAGCTTGTACACTCTCCAAGGAAGGTATAATTCTTAAGAACCCAAGATCTTACTTTGAGTTTTATATATGTTCTTGATGGTTTTAGATTAGTTAAGATTATGGTGTTGTTATATGCATAAAAGCATGATTATGTAGTTAGTAGTGATGATTTAAGAGTTTTGATGATTATGATGGTTAATTGAAACCTTCTTGGACTGGTTAAGATGAAAACCATGTATAGTATGCCCGGTGTGGCTTGGATTGATTGTTATGAATTTTAGAACGTTCGATTTATAGCCGTCGTAATGCCGAATTTTCGTTAGACTATTAAACACCGAGCATCACAGTAGCTATAACTCACTGTACAGCTTCATTTTCTGCCATGATAGGATAGATTATGTTTCAAGCTTCGTTTTGATATAAAGATCGCATGAAACGGACTTACGGTTTAGGATTTATGACCAAATTACTAAAAGTAGTTCGAATCCGTAAACGAAAGTTCGTAACTGTAATTGAACCCTCGTAAACTATGTAACGTCATGGCGAATCTTGGTAAATAAATACTAGAGGTAAAAAGGAAGGCGTGAAAGAAAACCGTATGTCAAAAAGATCATTTTTCGATTTATTAAAAATGTTCGAGTCGAGGTTAAACGCGAACGAACCCCTAAAAGACGACTCTTTTATAACTTCGGTAAAACACTTAGAAAACGGGCGATAAAACTCGGAGTATAATATTGGTTCGTAACGATCAACCTTAGAACTCATATGACTTAAGTATGTCCCAAGTATAAATGCAATGACATGTCGTATTAACGAACGAATGTCGGGTCGGATCAGTGATAAAAGTAATCCACAAAAAGGGGTATAACGAGATAACTCGAGAACGTGTTTCGAATTAAGTATAACTTAACTTTTAATATGTTAAGTGATTAATCCCGAATGCCTTGGCTATTTATAGATCACCAAGCTGAACCGGGACCCGCTACCACTACCCCTTACCGTACTCGACTACCAGGCAAGTTCCAATTCCCTTCTTTTAGGCTGTTGTTGTGATTGAATAAATATATATATATATATGCTGATATACATATGCCATTGCATGCATGCCTACTTTCAAGTTGAAGTGATATACTTGTTCCCTGAATGTTATTGTTGGCTTATAAGCTAGATAGTTATATATCAGTTATAAGCCGATTATTGTAAGACCCTCATAGAAGGGCGTATACATCTTATTAATCAAAAATAGACCGGGAGTCAATATTCCTTGATATATCGAGATTACCTCGGAGGAAAATATTTAAGTAAATATTTTCTATTATTTGGGCGACGAATATTATTTGAATATTCGTTCGAGACTAATTATTTTAACGATCCTTACTTCAAATAATTATTTGAACGTAATCATTCGACGAATAATATTCGTCAATATTCATTCGGAGTCGAATTGATTATCGATTATTATTTCGAATACTCTTCTAAAGATGAGACTACTAAATGAATATTATGTGGACATTCATTTAGAATATTATTTCATTAAATAAATATTACTTTTGAGAATTCATTTAAGGTATTAAGTACTTGATGAATATTATCTTCAATATTCATCTGAAGCTTGATTTACTTATCGAATATTATATCGAATATTCCTTTAAAGCTTGGATTACTAAATGAATATTACTTGATATTCATTTAGGATATTATTTATTAAATGAATATTACTTTATTGATATTCATTTAAATTCCTAATTAATTATGAATATTATTTTGAATATTCATCCAGGGTTCTATTTAATCATCGAATATTATTTTAAATATTTTAAATATTCCTTTCAGGTCTTATTGATTAATGAATATTATTTGGAATATTCATTTGAATATTTAATTATGCAATAAATATTCTCTCGATATTTCTTCAAGAATTATTTGAAAAATACTCTGATTAAAGATATTCTTTCATATTCCTGAATATTCTTTAAATATTTTTAATTCAATAAATATTCTCTGAATATTTATTCCATACTTAGAATAACCTCAATAAGGTTTATCTTCTTCGATTATTACGAAAAATATTTCGGAGTCATATTATTATTAATCCTATATCAAGGAAGGTTCTCAGACATCATTCTTCTTTGAGTCTACCTCCTTAATAATAAGGGAACCTTACTTGGAAAATGTTATTTATCTTGTAGACTTCCCGGTCATAAAGTATTCCCTTCACTCGCAACTCGGGTGCTGTTGACTTATTAAGTCGTTGCTTACCTTCTCATCTTTCGAGGGGTAAGATCACTGGAACAAGTTGATATCCGTTACCAAGTAATAGCTTGGGAGTTATTGGTAAATTTTCCTTTCCAACTAGATACGACTACTTTGTGGAGTCTTATCAACAAGTATTATACTTGGGGAAAGGGGGACGAACGTTACATTCAGAATCATGAATTCTATTTGAACTAGGAGTCGTGTAAGAGGCCGAGTAGCGCCGGTCCATCCCCTTTGGCCCAACCGTTGGCCGGGGAGAGCTAGTAAGGCGGTACACAAGTAAAGCCGTCAGTTCTTCCTTCTACCGGTAGTAAATCTAAATTGAGCTGTACGATCTCGACTGATCATCAAGATTGGAACAGCGGGCGCGGTGAATACTCCATCATTGGTTCATCATCCAAATTTATTTATTTCCTGCAACATGATTACTGTTGGCAGAGTTGGAAAAGGGTCATAACTGGAATTGCAACCTTTTCTTGCAAGTTCCTCTTCTTAATAACAATAAGAATATCTCGCTTGCTTTGATGTAGCAGATATTTCTACAAACAAATACTTTAAGTTACCTTGTAACTTCATCGTTCATATTATACTGGCATCATTTCCGTAAAGGCATGGCATATGGTTTGAAAGATACTTTTGAACTGTTATACATTATCGTTCAGTCATATATTATTGTTGGTGGGCTATTGCTCACCCTTGCTTTATTATTATATCACAACAACAGCTAGACCAGATGACTCGCACAAGGCGCACTCGACGCGGGCGAGGACGATGAGACTACCAGAGCTGAAGAAGAAGCTATTGGTAGGGTATATTTATTCTTTCAGTACCAAGAATATGGTCTAGTATGCCTTATGTAAATGGATGGCAAAGAGTATGTATTTATATTGAAATTCTTTTGGATTGTAAGAACTCATAATGTGATTAATAAAAATTTGAGTGTTACTCTGATTTCATCTCTGGGACTATAACGGGTGTGTTTTATATTATTGTGTTGGGTTATAGAGACGTAATTTATTTTATGTTAAGGAAAGTTCAAGTGTTGTGGACAGAATTGGAAAACCGTAACCACCGGATCCCGGACCCCGGATCTGGGGGTGTTACAGAAGTGGTATCAGAGCGTACGTTATAAACCCCAGAGATGAGGTGACGTTAAAACAATAAATTCAATAAGATAATAAGAACTCTTGCCAAGTTCATAGTCGGACTACTTAATGTAGTGATGACATATAAAACCCTTATGGGAACTCGTAAGTATAATGATAGTAACTTAGCTTGATATCGTATCGACGAGTAAGGTGACTGACCTTGAGGCATACGAGCAACAGCGCGATGATGCTTTATATGCTGAAGATCAGCGGGTAATTCGATGGAGTACCCTACTGGAGACCCGGAAGAGGTTCCAGCAGATAAGGAAATCCTGTTAGGATGAGGAGCTTACCCATGGGTAATGAGGGTCGCAGCCAGAATGACTGTGATGATTAAGATATGGTGCTCAGAAAAGTGAGTATAAAGAACTGATATATTATTAAGAGATCTGAAGATGCATGTTGAATTCATAGCCGGACTACCAGACGTAGTACCAGCAAGAAAGAAGGATTGGAAGAATTACTTGAGATCTTATACGGAAATAGATGAGAATCCTTAGAGATTTTCATCTTAACAAAGAAAGAGCTAGAGGGATGTATGATTATCAAAGACAGTGATATAGGGCGAGGAGCAGAGTCCCTAGGAATAGTTGAGAAGGAGGCAGTAAGTGCCATATCATTTGATAAATGAATTAGTATGAATATGGTCAGTAATAATTCGCCATGAGAAGGCAGGTGTCGTAGGTTGTAAATTATGGAACCAAATTGAGGTTAATAAGGTGGTTTTATTAAGGAAAATGTTCATTTTATGAATGAATCATTTAGAAAGTAAATACATTGGGAAGTAATAGAATGATTGGGTAAAAGTTATATAAGGAAGTAGTAAGCAAGACAATGATCTCAGAACCTACCGGAAGATAAGACCAGTGAGTCAAGATGAACTCGTAATGAGACTACTGCCAGAGACTGAGTATAGAGTTAATTCAACTCAGTTAAATGATGAACCAGAAACGTTAGATGCATGTGATTCAGAGGAATATTAAATTCCTTCTTCTCTTTGAATGGATTATAGTAGTTACCTTAAGTTTACTCCGACACGGAATTATAATAGATCAAGTAATACGATCAGCAGTTAAAGAGAAAAATGTGAGAAAATCTTCCTGGAGCTAAAAGGTGAAATTGGTAATGACCAAGAGCTGGCATTGCTTAATGGAAAAAGGAGACTTTGTGCTTCCAATGACGCTTCGCATAAAGGGTTAGGTAGACCGACATTTGGTAGTATTGAATATCAGGACGTTGTGACAGGTTTCAGTTTGAAATTATTGATTCCCTTCTAAGGGATGGATATAATTGATTCCTCTCCAGTGGGTAAACTTCCAATCCGATGATGATTATTTCGTTAACTATGACTGCTTATGATTCCACCTGCTTGGAGGTTCATAGAACTATTCTTCAGGTTTCGAAACTGGTCTCCTTGATGTTACCAGTAGGTGGGTAGATTGATCAAAATTTCCCTGAGTCTGGAAAGGAATTCGGTGAATTTTGGCAAACCTTGTCTTTCTGATAATCAGAGAATGTCATGGAAGAGAGTAGAAACTGGAGCAAACCCTGTGATTTGGGTAAGGTTGCTATAAAATGGGTTAGTAAACGGACCCTGAGCATTACAATCGACGGTAGTGATAATATGATGAAGTGAGATTGGACGAAAACAGGAAATGTAAGTAAGAAACTAGCCGGACGGAGAAACTCCGGGATTGACTTAAGTGAAAAGGCTGTTATGCCAGGAATGGTAAGCTTGCGTGGCACGCGGGATTGATAAGAATAGTTGAAAAGATAAAAGTGGAGGAAAGGTGACCGGAGACGGTGCCGAGTAGTCGATTAAGACTTATATGGAGTAAAGTTTTGGAAAGGTAGAAAGGTATCAAAGAAGAAGGCACTATGCCGGCAATTGCTAGAAAAGTAATGCTATTAGCCAACCCCTAAAATCATATATTTTTATTTTAGTGTGGCCAGTTGAGGCCAAGTCACAACGGACTATAAAGTGACTAGACCAGCAATGAAAAGACAAAGCAGGGTTGCTTCTAAGTAAGCACCGACTGCAAGGGCTTCTGATATAAAGGAAATATTAATGAGATTGTAGGAGTCTTCTACTAAACCCTTTGCAACCCATGTTTTGATGGGGAATTTACTAGACCTTTTTGGGATGGGGTAACCCGTACTAAAGTGACTCATGTGTATATGGTTGTCCAAGATTTTGAGTAAAATGGGAGTATAGTGACTTGAGATGCATGATGTTAGGGTATCATGAATACTATGAACATATTACGACTAAGGGAAGTAAACAACGAAGGTTTATGAAGAGAGTATAGAAATGGTCAGAGATGGATCAGTATGCTGTAGAAATTTTGTCTAAGGCAAGTACATTTGAGAAGAACGATAAGTACTAATAGATTCACGTTGAACTCGACCAATATTTTCCAAAACATCCTTGCTGCCATTACCAAGTTCTGTAAGAGAGGAGATAGGCATACGTTGCCTTTTTGGAAGGCCAAATAGGCTGACAACTATCTGAAAGAAGAGGGTGGCATTAAGCCACCGATCGATTATCAAATGAGAATGATTGAAAAGAGACCTTTATTAAGGATACATGATCTGATTGCCAATTATAAGATGCAAGAATTCATTGATAGTTGAATTAAGGATAGGATATCAATGAATTAAGACAAACCCTGGGGAATGCACAAGGGGTGGCATTAACCCTAATAACGACATTATGACTTCAGATGATATGAGCTGGACTTGCTAAGGCAACAATGACCGGTAAGGATTATTAGAAAAAAAAAAAAAAGAGTTCTGGAAAGAACATAGATAGAATTATTAGAGTATTGATCAATGACATTTTGATATACCCTGTACCCAGAAAATACAGGAGGAAGGATGAGGATGACCTATGAAACCTTACAAGGAAAAAGGTAATATTCCGAACTTCAAAATGGAAGTTTGGTAAGGAATGTATGACATAGTAACAGTAATGCCAGTTGAGGCATGTATGAGACCATGAGGAAGTATGGATTGAACCTATAAAGGTTGAGATTATCCTAAGATAAGGAAAGAACTAAGAAGAGAAGTATCCTAAGTAGGATGGGGAATAAACGTGATAAAGTTCCCACGAGTAGGTGGAAGCAATGACTTATGGAGAAAGACTGTTAAATATATTTTTCTTCATCAGCAGAGCTTAAGGGAGAATGCTTTCACCCAAAAATGATGGGAATGAGGTAGAAATGTTTGAATTGGAATATATCCAAGGAACAAGGATTACCAGAAATTATTATTATCAGGAAAGGCCAATGAGGTGGCCGACAGTTTAAGTATAAAGGAATAATTATAAATGTTCATACCGAAGAAACAAAATGATATTTGGAAAGACCTTGAAGGTCATATTGGAGTGGAGGAAGTTACATTCCTTTTGATGATTGTGCAAGAATCGAAGGTAATAATAGTTTAAGTAAAGATTCGATTCCTGATGGAGTCTTAAGCATATTACGTACCTTAGAAGGTCCCGTTTTGAGGCAAACCAGGACCATGGTACAAAATTGATGAAGTAAACCGTTAAGTTTCAAGTCTTTTATGGAAGATGCATAAGTGATAGTTTCATCAACCGGACCTAGCTGCGATACTTGAAACTCTTCTGCAATTCTATCTACTTCATGTTATATCTACATCAAGTTCAGGAAGTGTTTCGTATGGATAAGGAATAGTGATCACTTTGTCTCCCTAAGGGATTTGAAACCCGTAGGGTTAGCTATTAATGCACTACGTAAACAACAAGCGATGGTGATTCTTCTAAGAAAGTAGATGACAATGTAAAGATAAAGACAGTGCTGCCATTGATTAACTAAATGGCATGTTGATGAATGACAAACAAGTTTATGTTAGTGTACTTCTGCGCAAACAAGATAGAGAATATGAGGTTGATGATTCATGATGTTAAAGATATTCCCATGGAAAGAATTAATGAGATTTGGAGGGAAGGGCGGTTGAGCCCGAGACTTATTGGGCCACCTGAGAGTTTAAAATGTTCGGACGGTGGTATTCGAGCCAGCCTTACCCCCAAAATTATAGCACGGTCATAACGGGTTTTCATGTGGCCAGGCTACGCCAGTAAAATGCAAATGTTCAACAGATGATAGGAGTACAAGAATGTAGATATACGACCTGGTCCGACTTACGAAAGACAACCTGTGGAAAACCATGGATAGAAAGGAACAAGTAATGAGAAACAAGGTTGGCAGAAGTAGATTATATGAATCTAAGTTAAAGGAATCGGGCCAGATTCATTTCGGAAAGTTTAAATTGAAATAACGTGATGATTATAGAGTAAATGAGACGGAATACCGATAAGGAGGTACCAAGTGCAAAAAGGTGTCTCAATAAAGAGGTGAAGGTGAAAGTAAATAACAGAAGTAAATAAGAATCAGATAATAAGAAGGATGTGATTGATAAAGAAAAGGCTGGGGAAGCAACTATGGAATGAGAAGCAAGGAGTGTTATGAATGGGTTTTCTAATGAATTCTCAGGATGACAACCTGATAGTGTCAATACTATAGTTATGAAAAAGCTAGTAACATGATATGGGATGTCAGTAATAATGATGCCAAGTGAGAAACCTAAGATTTAACCTGAAAGGTTGAAGGATTTCCCGAATGTGAGTATCGCTAAGATTGAACAAGAGTAATTGTCCATAGAATAATGGACAAAGCAGCAAGATATGTTGACACGTGAGATTGCGATCAAATAGTATTGGATATAATTATGATTAATTTCTTCTTTGATAAACCTCTATAGTTCAGAGGTAAATTCTGAGTATGATATTCTACAATCATGGAAGCTTTCTATAATCCTTTCGAACTCTTTTCTCTTCTTCTCTCTTATTCATCTTCTTTATGAATTGAGAAGAACAACCCTTTTTGGAGGGGAGGTACTGCTACGTGACTATCTGTCTATGTGATAGAAGTCTAAGTGGAATGCTATGACTTGTTTAATTGCTTGTCAAGTACTAAAGGCTGGCCCCCTTCTGTACTAACTATGCAATATAACAAATGTTCAATTGATCATAGTGATCTCTCAACAAATCTTTCCACTTCTCTATATTGATCTAGATTGCGAAGATTAAAGCGATCAGGAAATGCACAGTACGAGCGAGGTTACCTCCGAATCGTAGGGTGATAGTGATACCAATGTTACTGCAGGTATCAATAAGGATAAGACTGAGTAAAAGTATAACCCGGATAGTGAGTTGTACGAAAAGTAGCAACGTTGATGGAAAAAGGATAAAGTATGAATTGTAGCACTAGAAGATGTGCTGAGGAAGGGTAGAACGAATAAGAATTGACCGGGAAGCTAAAGAGTGAACGACAGGCAAACGACTCTTTGCTTCCTACCTGATTCCGGGACGGAATCCTTTTAAGGAGGGGAGACTGTAAGAACCCCAAATTTTGGATATAATTAAAACTTTTATTAAGTAATGATAAAATGAGGAACAATGATTCCAACAACAAGGTCACCAGCTCTAATGAATGGTGGTTTCAAAGAACAATGATTGTAATGAATGGATATTGCTTTGGACAATGATCCTGATGCATTGGTATATTGTCAGAATAGAGTAATTCGATGGTTGAGGACCTAGATAAGAATAATCTACCATCCAGGAAGGAGCTAATGGATCCTTGAAGAGAAATGAATACGTGCATAGTATTTCCCATACGTGCATAGTAATTTGGTGGATGAATAGTGACTTTGTAAGTTGGAAAACTTTTCACGCCACCCTATGTACGGGACGTGTTATGGATGTTTCGAAGTCATATTAGTAATACGCGGAGGAAATAAGTGAATGCAGAGACGATCGGAATTCAGAAATTCCAAATTCTTTTTCGGTACAATATTTGACCGAACCGTAAAGAGCCTATCAATACGATCAAGACAAGAGTATTATAATGTTAAGGATTCAAGGATTTTATTTATTAAGTATGATTTGAGGATTTAGAATGAAAACCTTTGAGTTAGAATAACAAGTGTTCTAGAAATCGCTAGAACTTTATAACAAGATTAAGCGATCAAGCAAACGCGAAAGAAATTACGGATTAAATACGTAACGAGATAAAAAAAAACCCTACTTGATCAGCTGGGATTATATATAAGAATATTTGGTGGAAATGAAATGAAGAAAAGAAATGAGAAAGGAAGTAATGAGGTGGATGGACAAGAAGAAAACAACAAGGCTTCACATCATCAATTTTTCTAACACACCATAAACCTTTGACACTTGTATTAAGAGGAGTATTAGCAGCTATACCCACTTATACATATCACAAATATCATTTGACAACTAGCCAAGCAAACACCACCTCTCCCCCATTTTTCCAGCAGTTGCATTTTCCAGGGCAGGGGTCTTTGCCATTTTTTTTCACCTAGATCTACTCATCTAAAAATCATGAAAAAATTCATGGAGCTTCTACACATCAAGGTGAAGTTGGGGATTTAATTTCATAATTTTTGAAGATCGTTTGGATGGGTAAATAAATTCGAGAAGTTCACTGTTTTTCCCCCAAAACCAAGGCACTTCGAATTTTGGAGTTTTAAGATTTCAAAATCCACCTTCCAACCATTGTTTGATCTCCAAATTTTTATGGTGAGTCCTATATTTCATAAAAATGATCTCCTAGAAATCTTAGCTTCAAACTCCATGTTTTCCATTTTCAAATAAATCCTCAAAGATGAGGGTGAATAGTGTTTTCAAGAAACTAACTTTGATTTCTTGGTTTCTTTGGATGATTTAAGCTTTGTTAAAGCCATACAAGGACCATATAAGGGTTATTATAGCTTGTACACTCTCCAAGGAAGGTATAATTTTTAAGAACCCAAGATCTTACTTTGAGTTTTATATATGTTCTTGATGGTTTTAGATTAGTTAAGATTATGGTGTTGTTATATGCATAAAAGCATGATTATGTAGTTAGTAGTGATGATTTAAGAGTTTTGATGATTATGATGGTTAATTGAAACCTTCTTGGACTGGTTAAGATGAAAACCATGTATAGTATGCCCGGTGTGGCTTGGATTGATTGTTATGAATTTTAGAACGTTCGATTTATAGCCGTCGTAATGCCGAATTTTCGTTAGACTATTAAACACCGAGAATCACAGTAGCTATAACTCACTGTACAGCTTCATTTTCTGCCATGATAGGATAGATTATGTTTCAAGCTTCGTTTTGATATAAAGATCGCATGAAACGGACTTACGGTTTAGGATTTATGACCAAATTACTAAAAGTAGTTCGAATCCGTAAACGAAAGTTTGTAACTGTAATTGAACCCTCGTAAACTATGTAACGTCATGGCGAATCTTGGTAAATAAATACTAGAGGTAAAAAGGAAGGCGTGAAAGAAAACCGTATGTAAAAAAGATCATTTTTCGATTTATTAAAAATGTTCGAGTCGAGGTTAAACGCGAACGAACCCCTAAAAGACGACTCTTTTATAACTTCGGTAAAACACTTAGAAAACGGGCGATAAAACTCGGAGTATAATATTGGTTCGTAACGATCAACCTTAGAACTCATATGACTTAAGTATGTCCCAAGTATAAATGCAATGACATGTCGTATTAACGAACGAATGTCGGGTCGGATCAGTGATAAAAGTAATCCACAAAAAGGGGTATAACGAGATAACTCGAGAACGTGTTTCGAATTAAGTATAACTTAACTTTTAATATGTTAAGTGATTAATCCTGAATGCCTTGGCTATTTATAGATCACCAAGCTGAACCGGGACCCGCTACCACTACCCCTTACCGTACTCGACTACCAGGCAAGTTCCAATTCCCTTCTTTTAGGCTGTTGTTGTGATTGAATAAATAAATATATATATATATATATATGCTGATATACATATGCCATTGCATGCATGCCTACTTTCAAGTTGAAGTGATATACTTGTTCCCTGAATGTTATTGTTGGCTTATAAGCTAGATAGTTATATATCAGTTATAAGCCGATTATTGTAAG
This sequence comes from Saposhnikovia divaricata, assembly GCA_036435485.1. NCBI lineage: Eukaryota > Viridiplantae > Streptophyta > Magnoliopsida > Apiales > Apiaceae > Saposhnikovia > Saposhnikovia divaricata. Next base: position 70,151,867 of record CM071598.1, read on the forward strand.
ACCCTCATAGAAGGGCGTATACATCTTATTAATCAAAAATAGACCGGGAGTCAATATTCCTTGATATATCGAGATTACCTCGGAGGAAAATATTTAAGTAAATATTTTCTATTATTTGGGCGACGAATATTATTTGAATATTCGTTCGAGACTAATTATTTTAACGATCCTTACTTCAAATAATTATTTGAACGTAATCATTCGACGAATAATATTCGTCAATATTCATTCGGAGTCGAATTGATTATCGATTATTATTTCGAATACTCTTCTAAAGATGAGACTACTAAATGAATATTATGTGGACATTCATTTAGAATATTATTTCATTAAATAAATATTACTTTTGAGAATTCATTTAAGGTATTAAGTACTTGATGAATATTATCTTCAATATTCATCTGAAGCTTGATTTACTTATCGAATATTATATCGAATATTCCTTTAAAGCTTGGATTACTAAATGAATATTACTTGATATTCATTTAGGATATTATTTATTAAATGAATATTACTTTATTGATATTCATTTAAATTCCTAATTAATTATGAATATTATTTTGAATATTCATCCAGGGTTCTATTTAATCATCGAATATTATTTTAAATATTTTAAATATTCCTTTCAGGTCTTATTGATTAATGAATATTATTTGGAATATTCATTTGAATATTTAATTATGCAATAAATATTCTCTCGATATTTCTTCAAGAATTATTTGAAAAATACTCTGATTAAAGATATTCTTTCATATTCCTGAATATTCTTTAAATATTTTTAATTCAATAAATATTCTCTGAATATTTATTCCATACTTAGAATAACCTCAATAAGGTTTATCTTCTTCGATTATTACGAAAAATATTTCGGAGTCATATTATTATTAATCCTATATCAAGGAAGGTTCTCAGACATCATTCTTCTTTGAGTCTACCTCCTTAATAATAAGGGAACCTTACTTGGAAAATGTTATTTATCTTGTCGACTTCCCGGTCATAAAGTATTCCCTTCACTCGCAACTCGGGTGCTGTTGACTTATTAAGTCGTTGCTTACCTTCTCATCTTTCGAGGGGTAAGATCACTGGAACAAGTTGATATCCGTTACCAAGTAATAGCTTGGGAGTTATTGGTAAATTTTCCTTTCCAACTAGATACGACTACTTTGTGGAGTCTTATCAACAAGTATTATACTTGGGGAAAGGGGGACGAACGTTACATTCAGAATCATGAATTCTATTTGAACTAGGAGTCGTGTAAGAGGCCGAGTAGCGCCGGTCCATCCCCTTTGGCCCAACCGTTGGCCGGGGAGAGCTAGTAAGGCGGTACACAAGTAAAGCCGTCAGTTCTTCCTTCTACCGGTAGTAAATCTAAATTGAGCTGTACGATCTCGACTGATCATCAAGATTGGAACAGCGGGCGCGGTGAATACTCCATCATTGGTTCATCATCCAAATTTATTTATTTCCTGCAACATGATTACTGTTGGCAGAGTTGGAAAAGGGTCATAACTGGAATTGCAACCTTTTCTTGCAAGTTCCTCTTCTTAATAACAATAAGAATATCTTGCTTACTTTGATGTAGCAGATATTTCTACAAACAAATACTTTAAGTTACCTTGTAACTTCATCGTTCATATTATACTGGCATCATTTCCGTAAAGGCATGGCATATGGTTTGAAAGATACTTTTGAACTGTTATACATTATCGTTCAGTCATATATTATTGTTGGTGGGCTATTGCTCACCCTTGCTTTATTATTATATCACAACAACAGCTAGACCAGATGACTCGCACAAGGCGCACTCGACGCGGGCGAGGACGATGAGACTACCAGAGCTGAAGAAGAAGCTATTGGTAGGGTATATTTATTCTTTCAGTACCAAGAATATGGTCTAGTATGCCTTATGTAAATGGATGGCAAAGAGTATGTATTTATATTGAAATTCTTTTGGATTGTAAGAACTCATAATGTGATTAATAAAAATTTGAGTGTTACTCTGATTTCATCTCTGGGACTATAACGGGTGTGTTTTATATTATTGTGTTGGGTTATAGAGACGTAATTTATTTTATGTTAAGGAAAGTTCAAGTGTTGTGGACAGAATTGGAAAACCGTAACCACCGGATCCCGGACCCCGGATCTGGGGGTGTTACATATAATGTTGATTGTTAATTCTTGACAATCTTGCAGACATTTCAGTTGTTGATGTTTTAATTGTATATATATATACTTGCTGAGCATTTTGGCTCACTTGCTTGCTAATTCTGTTTCCTCAGCTAAGCCAGGAGATGTCTAGAAGAAGTGGCCCGTCTGGTTGGGGTAGTCACCGAGGCAGTCAGAGGGTCGAGGTGGTTGGATGGGTAGTGTACATATTCCTGTTTCATATTACGTCTGTACTAGTAGTCAGGCTATTATATTTGATGGGTTGTATATTATTTGATTCAGTTCTGGGTTGTAATAGCTATTGGTAGTTGTTTCATACAGTGACCTGTGAGCGGTCTGGGTTGGCATGGTTTTATTTCTTGTGGTTTAAATTAACTTAAGCAAGTGGATTGTTTTAGTTCTACTTAATTGTTTGAGCAGGTGGTTAGTTCGGTTTATGATTACATCATGCCGAAATTTCTAAGATTTCTCCTATATTAATGTTTAATTGAGTATAAAAGTTTATATTATTATTGTTGGCAAGTGAGGGTGTTACAAGTTGGTATCAGAGCCACAGGTCACAGTCACTGAAACAATTAGGTGGGGAGTCGGGGTAGAGTTATAAGAAAGGTTAGGATTGTTTCGTGAGAGATAGGAAGTCTACTTATATATATATATATATATGTATACTTCAGGCACCTGCTTCTGGTTCCGATTCAGACCCGGACGAGGATCCGGAAGGAGGGGCTTCTGTACCGCAGCAGATTTCCCCAGGAGTTATGCAGCCGTTCGTAGGATCGCAGGGCTCAGTGAATGGGCCAGCATATCAGTACACTCCTCAGCCTGTTCCATATCATGTGTACGAGCGAGTGGCCCGAGAGAGGGACTATCTCTTAGGGCTGATGGCAGAGTTGAGGGCTATGAGGGCTGGGGAGGAGGACCGGGCTAGAGATCGAGATAGAGCGGTAGCTGAGCTGGAGGATGTCCGGAGGCGAGTACGAGCTCTTAGACGTGTTGTTATTAGGCGGGGACGGATTAGATCCCGAGATGAGCCGGCATTCGTGACACAGCAGGTGACCCTAGGTCTGGTGACGGCAGAGCTGGAGAGCATTCTGGGATCAGCTTGGCGGGGAGAGTCGGATGACGATGATGACCAGTGATGACTAGGGTAGTATGATGATGTGGTATATAGAGGCATGTTATGGTAGTAGTAGTACGTCAGGATTTGCAGTGCGACCAGTTTTGTTGTATATATCTGTTGTACTGTGATTAGATGCTAGCAGTCTCCTCTTTTAGTATTATGTTGTACCCTTATCGAAGCGTTGTTCTTACGCTTGTATCAGATCTATCTATATATATCATTGTCACTTTTGCAGAACTGTGTTAAATTTCCCTATACTGTCATTTACTTAAGCATCTTGATTACTGCTCATTTCATATTTACTTTCAGCACCATTTCCTTCTAGTATTGTTTTTACTTTCGATACTATGTTTGACCTTAGCAATATGACTATTGTTTCTTTATGGTACCTACTGAACGTTTGTGAATACCTTGTGTAACCTTGGATTGATATCCTATTGCACCCTGTGAATCAATTGTTGACCGGAATATTGGTTGGAGACCTCGAATTTCTTTTCAGTAATATATGTATTGTTTGTTTAAGATGGATCATTTGAGCTATTATTTTCTGAACCTGAATCTAATGTAATTGTTCATTGATTTCAGAAATATGCCTCCCAAAAAGAAGAAACAAAATACCCGCACCCCCGATCAGGGTGAACAAGCTAATCCACCTCCTGTTGGTCAGATGGATCCTGCCTTAGCACAAATATTACAAACTCTTGTTCAGGAGACTGCTACTCTGGCACAGTAACAGCAGCAATTACAGCAGCAATTGTTGGCTCAACAGCAACAACAGCAACAACAGCAACAACAGCAACAACAGCAACAACAGCAACAGCAGCAGCAGCAGCAGCCACTTGTTCCTCCGGTGGTTACTTTTAAGTCTTTCCAGGCAGTTAAACCTCCTGAGTTTAAAGGAACAGTGGACCCGGTGGAGGCGAGGTCTTGGTTAAAAGAGATGGAAAAAGCCATTGCACTGGTGGGGGTCCCAGCAGACAAACAAACCGAATATGTAAGTTATTTCTTGAAGAATGAAGCTACTTACTGGTGGGAGTCGGTGAAGATGTTGGAAGCTACTGAGGTGATTCCTTGGGAAAGGTTTACGAAGCTATTTTTGGAAAAGTATTTCCCCGACTATATGAAAGACCAGATGGAGATGAAGTTTTTGGAGTTGAAACCGGGGAAAATGTCGGTGACAGAATATGAAACCAAGTTTACTGAACTAGCTAGGTTTGCTCCGGCCTATGTGGACACGGAGAGGAAGAAGGCAAAGAGGTTTCAACAAGGATTGAAACCATGGATTCGTACTAAACTAGCAGTTTTGGAGCTGGAGACTTATGCAGCGGTGGTGCAGAAGGCCATGATAGCTGAAGGAGAAAGCGAATTATACTTCAAGGAAAAAGAAGGAAAGAAAAGAAAGGCTGGGTCAATGGGGGAACGACAAGAGCAAGGCAGTTCTCAGAATGTGCCAAATAAAAAGCCAGGATTCCAGCCAGGAAAGTATGGGAACCCTAAGAAGCCGGGATCAGGGAATGGGGGCCAAGGAAATAGAATTCAAGATGCGAGTCAGCAGAAATTGGTTAGGCCACCCTTGGCAGAGTGCAAGACTTGTGGGAAGAGGCATCCGAGAGTATGTACAAAGTTGGAGGTGACGTGTTACAAATGTAATCAAAAAGGTCATTATGCTCGGGAATGCAAGGCAGGAATTGTGTGTCACCGTTGTGGGAAGCCAGGGCATATAATGAGAGACTGTAAAGTACCTGTAGTGAAACCTCCAGTTCTGGCTAATCCAATACTGCAAGCAATTGAAGCACCCCCAACAGCAAGTGTCAGACCAGTGGCGAGGACTTTCAACATGACTCTGAACGAAGCTATTAAGAATTCGGATGTGGTAGCAGGTACGCTCCCTGTAAATTCTGTTCAAGCTAAAGTGTTAATTGATTCCGGGGCTACGAAGTCCTTTATATCTAGAGAATTTGTTCAAAGGTTAAATTGTGAGATTTGCATGTTGCGTGAAGCTATGGTTATAGAAATAGCTAATTCAGAACGAATTCCGGTTACTCAAGTGTGTCCTCGTTGCAAGATTGATATTTCAGGGCATTGTTTTTACGCTAATTTGATACCCTTTCAGTTAGGTGAATTTGATGTTATCTTAGGAATGGATTGGTTAACAGAGAATAATGCCCAAATTGATTGTAAGAATAAGAAGGTGATCCTTAAACCCTCTGATAATGTAGAGGTTACCTTTAGGGGTCAGAGGCAAAATAGGAGATTTTTAACGATCATTCAAACAAAGAGGTTGTTGAGGCAAGGATGCGAGGGCTATATGGCTTATGTCATGGATACTAGTCAAGAGGTGCCTAAGATAGAGGAAATTCCAGTGGTGAATGAATTTCTTGATGTTTTTCCGGATGAACTTCCCGGTTTACCTCCGGATAGAGAAATAGAATTTACCATCGATTTAGCCCCAGGAACTGAACCCGTGTCAAAGGCTCCCTATCGAATGGCACCTGTGGAGATGAAGGAATTGGCAGTTCAATTGCAAGATCTTCTGGAGAAAGGTATTATTAGGCCTAGTGTATCGCCGTGGGGAGCTCCGGTATTATTTGTAAAGAAGAAGGATGGAAGTATGAGATTGTGTATCGATTATCGGGAACTAAATAAGTTGACCATTAAGAATAAATACCCTTTGCCGAGAATTGACGATTTATTTGATCAATTAAAAGGAGCAACTTGTTTCTCGAAGATTGATTTGCGGTCAGGATATTTTCAATTAAAGATTAGACCGGAAGACGTTCCAAAAACAGCGTTTTGAACTAGGTATGGGCACTACGAGTTCTTAGTGATGGCCTTTGGGCTAACTAATGCACCAGCAGCGTTCATGGACCTAATGAATAGAGTTTTCAAGAAATATTTGGATAAGTTTGTGATTGTGTTTATAGATGATATTTTGATATACTCGAAGACCGAAGAAGAGCATGCAGGGCATTTGAGAATAGCCTTAGAAACGTTGAGGAAAGAGAAATTGTATGCGAAATTTTCCAAATGTGAGTTTTGGCTGAAAGAAGTGCAGTTTTTAGGGCATGTCATCAGCAGTGAAGGGATTAAGGTGGATCCTGCTAAAATTGAAGCCGTGATGAATTGGGACAGACCTAAAACACCCACAGAAGTTCGAAGTTTCTTAGGATTGGCGGGATATTATCGAAGATTTGTTCAAGACTTTGCGAAAATAGCCACCCCACTAACAAAGTTGACAAGGAAGAATGAAAAGTTTGTGTGGAATGAGAAGTGTGAAGAAAGTTTCCAGGAATTGAAGAAGAGATTGGTGACTGCACCTGTATTGACACTTCCAGATGAAAAAGGAAATTTTGTGATCTACAGTGATGCATCTCACAAAGGTTTGGGATGTGTACTAATGCAGCACGGTAAGGTAATTGCTTACGCTTCGAGACAATTGAAACCTCACGAGCAGAAATATCCTACTCATGACTTAGAATTAGCCGCGATTGTTTTCGCCTTGAAAATTTGGAGACATTATTTGTATGGGGAAAAGTGTGAAATTTACACGGACCACAAGAGTTTAAAGTATATTTTCACCCAGAAGGAGTTAAATATGAGACAGAGAAGATGGTTGGAATTACTCAAGGATTATGATTGCACCATCAACTATCATCCTGGGAAGGCGAACGTGGTGGCGGACGCTTTAAGTAGGAAGGAGAAAATCAGTATGTTGACCATGCCTGAAGAATTATACAAAGAGTTTGAAAGATTGGAGATAGAGGTGTGTATGCCTGCAAGTAGTACAGAAATGGTGTACACTATGACGTTTCAGCCAGAATTGTTAGAAAAGATTCGCAGATGCCATGAGAAAGTCATGAGCGGAGATGTGAACAAGTTAACAGGTGAGGAAATATGCACACAGGTAGATGACAAGGGGATATTGAGATTTTCTTCACGTATTTGGATACCCAATGTGACAGAGTTGAAGAATGAGATTCTACAGGAAGCCCACAGCTCGAAATATTCGATTCATCCAGGAAGTACGAAAATGTATAGAGACCTGAAAAGAAATTTCTGGTGGCCGGATATGAAGAGAGATATTGCTGAATGGGTAAGTAAGTGTTTGACCTGTCAGAAAGTAAAAGCAGAACATCAAAGGCCAAGTGGGATGCTACAACCATTAGAGATTCCCGAGTGGAAATGGGAACATATTGCAATGGACTTTGTGGTTGGATTGCCAAGGACGAGAGCTAATCATGATGCTATCTGGGTAATTGTTGATCGCTTAACGAAATCTGCACACTTTCTCCCAATAAATGAGAGGTTTTTATTAGACAAATTAGTTCATCTATACATAAAAGAAATTGTGGTGCGACATGGAGTTCCAGTATCAATAGTCTCAGATCGAGATCCAAGATTTAATTCGAGATTCTGGAGAAGTTTTCAAGAATGTTTGGGCACCGAATTAAAAATAAGTACTGCATACCATCCTCAGACTGACGGACAGAGTGAAAGAACGATTCAAACAATTGAAGACATGCTCCGAGTTTGTGCATTGGATTTTGCAGGAAGTTGGGATGAACACTTGCCGTTAGTGGAATTTTCATACAACAATAGCTTTCATGCTAGCATCGGTATGCCGCCGTATGAAGCATTATATGGACGAAAGTGTCGATCTCCAGTATACTGGGAAGAAGTTGGCGAGCGAAAGATACTCGGACCTGAGTTAGTGCAGCAAACCAAGGAAATAGTTCAACTTATTCAGAAACGGTTAGTGACAGCTCAGAACCGACAGAAGAAGTATGCTGATTTGGCCAGAAAGAATATGGAATTCGAAGAAGGAGAGCAAGTACTGTTGAAAGTATCTCCGTGGAAAGGATTAGTAAGATTTGGCAAGAAAGGAAAATTAAGTCCAAGATTTGTGGGGCCTTTCGAGGTATTGAAGAAAGTCGGGAAAGTCGCCTACGAGCTAGCTTTACCGCCTCATATGCAACATATCCATAACGTGTTCCATGTATCCATGCTTAAGAAATACCATCTGGATTCTAAGCATGTTATCGAGTATGAACCGATAGAGATTCAGCCAGATCTATCTTATGTGGAGCAGCCTATTAAAATCTTGGATCGGAAAGAAAAGGTTTTGAGGAATAAGACAATTCCTATAGTGCGAGTTTTGTGGAGAAACCCCAAGGTGGAAGAATCAACTTGGGAGTTGGAAAGAGATATGCTGGAAAAGTATCCTCAATTATTCTCTTAGGTGAGATTCTGTGGACAGAATCCTTTTAAGGGGGGAAGGTTATAACGCCTTAGAAATTTCAGATTATTTAATCACTAAAAGTTATTTATTTTATTATTAAATGTGAATTATGTGGTGTATATAATTGTTGTGGAGGTGATGTGTCTGTGGAATAATATTTGGAGGTCAGATTGATATTTTATATGTGTTATGTAAGCCCGACTATTTTAATTATATTTTTGGGATTTATTTCCTATTTAATTGCGTTATATTTATCTTCTGTGAATTTTATTAAATCTTCGGGATTAGCAGAAATCCTGAAATCTTCTTCATTAATAACTTTATTAGTTTATATGACTTTTAATAATGTTTGGTGAATTATTTTGAGTTTCAAGGATTTTAAAATGATTTTTCGAATTATTTTCCAATTTAAGGGTTTAATCTTGTAAAATTCGTATTTACTTCGTTTTAGATCCTAAAAATATTTTAAAAATATGTGGGTGATCATAATTTTACGTTCTTTATTTTAAAATTTTAAAATTTAATACTTCACTCATTTTTAATTTAATAGTTATTTAATTTGTAAGTGATTTTAAGAGATTTGTTTAAGAGTATTATAAGAGAAATGGAATCATTTTATTACATCCCCAAATCGTTATAAGCCCAATCCCTAATTCATTTGTAAGAAGAACCTCAGTCTCTCTCTCGGGACTTCTGGAAATTTCCTTTCTTATTTCTCTGAATTGCCATCACTTTCTGAATTCCGGATTTGGGTAATTGGGGCAGCAATCTTCGTTCTCTTTGGTTACTATCAGTAAGCCTCGTTCTCTTCTGGCTCTCCTTGTCGGTGTTGAAGTTATGGTGTGCGTGAGAGTATATACAGTCGTGTGTGTGTGTTCTAATAGAGTGTGTGTGTGTAGTCGGTGGGTGTAGGAATCGGTGTTGGCTTGGAAACCTTGAAGTAATATGATGATTCTGATTTCTTTGGTTCCCCTGTTCGAGTTCCCTCCCTTCCGAATTGTGTCGAGTTTGGGCGTGAGCTGTGTGTGTGTTGTCAGGCTGTTGTTTGTGTGACTGCTACCGATGTGTGTGTGTGTGTCAAGTCTGTGCAGTGTGTGTTAAGGAGTGACAGTGTGTTAGTGATAAGAATGTGTGCGTTTTAACGAGTGTGGTGTGAGTTTGGTCCCTGAAATTGAGGTGATGAATTGTTCCCTTACCTTCCCCTGTTCCTTCCGTCATCGACTGCTAGGTGTGTGTATATTAACGATGTGTATGTGCATTGTTAACTCGTTATGCTGCTGCATTGTGGTTCAATTGGTATGGGGTTCTGTGAGTGTGTTTGGAGAGTGCACATAAGTTGTAATGATTCCAGTGGTTCGACTTATTTTTCGTGTATTTGCCTGGTAATTGATTGGCCTGTGTATATTGGTTATATCTTGGCATACCTTACTACTCTGTGTAAATATTTCAGAGAAACTGTATATGATTTGGTCCGAATAAGTTGTGCGGAGTTTCGAGAAGGAGGCCCAAATTAGGGTACCCTCGGAATTTTGCCCCCTCGACAATGATTTGATTTGAGTCGGGGGTACAAATTGGCGATGATGATTATTTTCTGAGCCAAAAATATTTAATATTTAATATTTATTATTTATTTACCTAATAATTGTAATTTATTATCGAGTTGTTATTAATTGCTTAAATGGTGTTAAATTATGAATCGGAGGATTGTAAATGCAAATCGAGATGTGAATTGGGATTGAATACTAATTATGGATTCGAGTGGTAATTAAAATTTGTGTTGGTTGTGTCGGCTGTATCCCGACTGGCAGTCCCCCGTATAAAGGGGATGCCGTCAAAATTTTTCTAAAATATATTAACATCATTTCTTGGATATGAGTATGTATAATTATTTAACTTATACGAGTTGTGAGTCGGGCTTCATATTTTAAAATTTGTGTATTATGTGTTAATGTGCCAATATGATTAAATGCTACTATCCGTGGCTTATATATATATAGCTATTATATAAGTATAGAAATGCAAATTAGGGGACTATTCGCAGGGGTAGACTAGTGGAATGTTTATATTGATTAGCGAGTATTAAACAGGATTCTAAAATAGTGTTATATTATGTGTAGATTCCGTGGATAAAGGGAAGGCTAAAGCTGAGGACGTAAAGACACCTCGGATTCTGTGATTGTCTAGCTAAGGCAAGTAAATTGTTTCAATTATCTTTTAAATGAGTTATGATTATAAAACCTGATTCATATGCTCATTCGAATTATTCCTGCTATAATTGTTCTGTTAATTTCCCGAAATTTCGAATACATAATTGTTATACCCCGAATTGATTCTACTGAATTGTTGATTCTTTTAGTGAATTGATTACATCCATATCCCTTGCAAGTATATTGTTCCACCTCTCTTTCAAGTAAACCGCTTCACTTATATTTCCAGCGAATTATGATTATCATAACTTGATTCTTATGTAATCGATTTATCCTTGATATAACTGTTCTGATAATTTCCATTAATTATGAATATTCAATTGTTATACCCCAGATCGATTATATCATTTTCGTTGATCCTTTAGTAGCTTGACTTAAATTAATACCCCTTTTTGCCATATCGAACTTGCCGATATTTAATTCAGAAATTTCCCGACCTTATTCTATTTGGTGAGATTTGAGATGTTAACCTGGAACGAACGTGTCCAGGGTGTTTGGCAGTTGAGGTGGTCGATTGTTCCGGCACCTGATGTTTAGTTAGGATTGGACTGTTAGTTTTTTTTAAAAATGTGGACCGTAAGGGTCGGACCAGATTCGTGGTCAGAAATTATTAAGGCCAATGTGTGCCATGGATCCATTAAGGACATTGTTGTGTGCGTTTGTCCGGGGTTAGTGCGTGACTGATCAGCAGCCTAACCTTATAATTGTTTTTATTTATAAAATGCATGATAGTCCAATCCTCTTCTATTTTATGATTCAGACAAAAGATGAACTTTCAGTTGAGCTTATATAATGTTGATTGTTAATTCTTGACAATCTTGCAGACATTTCAGTTGTTGATGTTTTAATTGTATATATATATACTTGCTGAGCATTTTGGCTCACTTGCTTGCTAATTCTGTTTCCTCAGCTAAGCCAGGAGATGTCTAGAAGAAGTGGCCCGTCTGGTTGGGGTAGTCACCGAGGCAGTCAGAGGGTCGAGGTGGTTGGATGGGTAGTGTACATATTCCTGTTTCATATTACGTCTGTACTAGTAGTCAGGCTATTGTATTTGATGGGTTGTATATTATTTGATTCAGTTCTGGGTTGTAATAGCTATTGGTAGTTGTTTCATACAGTGACCTGTGAGCGGTCTGGGTTGGCATGGTTTTATTTCTTGTGGTTTAAATTAACTTAAGCAAGTGGATTGTTTTAGTTCTACTTAATTGTTTGAGCAGGTGGTTAGTTCGGTTTATGATTACATCATGCCGAAATTTCTAAGATTTCTCCTATATTAATGTTTAATTGAGTATAAAAGTTTATATTATTATTGTTGGCAAGTGAGGGTGTTACAGTTATGGCTGTAGCTGTATCAACTTCCAGAATGCCTGCTATTTTGCCTTGTGATAATCTCTGGGTTGGATTTTGATATTCATTTTCCGCCATCATCTCAATAAGCTCATAAGCTTCATCATAGCTTTAGCCCACAGAGCTCCGCCTGATGCTGCATCCAACATTGGTCTTGACTGTGCTCCTAACCCATTGTAGAAACCATTAATAACCATCCAATCAGGCATCCCATGATGAGGACACTTTCGAAGCATCTCCTTATAACATTCCTAAGCCTCACATAAAGATTCACCAGATTGTTGTGCAAATTGAGTTAGCGCGTTCCTTATTGCTGCAGTTTTAGCCATGTGGAAGAATTTTGTAAGAAACTTCTGAGCAAGATCCTCCCAAGTAGTGATGGAACCGGCTGGTAGAGAATGTAACCAGCCCTTTGCCTTATCCCTTAAAGAGAATGGGAAAAGCCTCAATTTGATAGCCTCATCCGACACACCATTGAACTTGAAAGTATCACAAATCTCGATAAAGTCCCTGATGTACGTATTAGGATCCTCCGTTAAAGCTCCCCAAAACTGAACTGAGTTCTGCACCATCTGAATTGTGCTTGGCTTGATTTCAAAAGAATTAGCTGCAATGGCAGGCCTGACAATACTAGATTGAATATCATTGATCTTTGGTTGAGAATAGTCCTTCAAAGCCCTAGTAGCTGCTGCTACCCTGTCGCCCATTGTTGCTTCTACTATTACTTCAGGCTCTTTTGTTGCTTCAAGCTCTTCTTCTTCCAGCTTAGCTTTCAAAGTTTGAGAACGTATTCGCATAAACAACTTAAGATCCTTATGCTGGCAGAGCAAGAAAACACGACGTGAGAAAAACAACTATCCAAGTCAGTTAAGTTTAACCTCCGTTGATGTTAAACACAAATTCTGAAAATTACACCGAAGTCCCCGGCAGCGGCGTCAAAAACTTGCTGGTTCGAAAACTAACTACGCAAGTGTACGCGGTCACAAGTAATATAATAAATTCGTTCCCACGAAGACTTGGTGTTTGTTCAAAAATAATGTTTAAGCAACGACGTATGATTAAACAACAAACTGCTTGAATAAATACAAAGGGGGGTTTTGTTTGTATTTTTTCTAATTGATTAATTAAATTAATAATATTAAATAATTCAAACTACTTGATTTAATTAAATGAGAATTTATATGCGAGAAAAACATGGGATTTTAATTTCATTACTTATTTCATTTAGAATTGATGCCTTAATTCAAAGTGATTTGATAATTACGAAAGCTAGTCGGGAACACAAAACTAACATAAGCGCCTTTCAGCCTTAACTCATATCAAACCATACGAACATCCACTTAAAAAGATAGAAGTTGCGTGGACACCGTTTATGCTTAGATCCTATATGTCTATAAGATTTGAAAACATAATTGGTTTACGAATAAATTCCTTTATTATGACTACATAGGGTGATGTGATCCAAAATCCTACCACTTATCATAAATGTACATGACAATTACGAACCTATGCTAACATGGCAAATTCTAAATTCCTAAATCCACCTTCGCATTCATTAGGAATTAATAATATAGACGTTAGCTACGCATCTAATAAATTAAGCGCAACCACATTAGGCAATCTGAATTTTTATCATAATACAAATTATTAAGGCATCGAATTACTAAATTACGTAAATAAATCCATTAGAATCCCATTATGGCGATTAGTTCATAATTGAACGAATCATCATCATGGGATTAAATGAAAACATGGCAGAAAATTTCATGAATTAAATATTAAATTATAAGAGTTTAGAAAATAGAACTGAAATAGCTTCCGATGAAAAAGAATAGCACTCCGATTATTCCCTGTAAAAATAAGATTTTAGAAAATAAAACCGAAATAACTTCCACTGAAAGATAAGAGCATTCCAATATTCCCCGTAAAATCTTCAACCAAAATAAGACTTGTACTAAAATTGCAAATAATTTAAGTGTATAAAATTACACTAAAATTACAAAGAAATATAGAGAGAATAAACTGAATTTTACAAGAGGAATTCAGTTGAGGTGTGTATTTGAAACCTCTCCAGAACACATCTATTTATACTGCAATTTAGCACACCAGCTAACAATAATTAATTGAGCCGACCCAAATTAACACAGTGCGGTTGGTGAATTGGCTCTTTTCCACTCAGCCGACAAACGAGCACCACTCTCAGGAACGGGGAGTGCAGGACACGCACTGCTTTTCCTGCTAGATTTCTGGCACGTGACTCCCACGCGTGGCTTTGGCGAGTGAAAGCTGGAAACTGGCCGACAGCTTAAGTGTTTTATTAGCCGACTACTACTCTGAACCATTCTTTTCCTTTCTTTTATATTACTTTTTCTTTTTTTTTGTTTATTCAATTTCTACGTGACTGGTGGGCGGTGATTGTTAATTAAAATTAACCAATCATGGCCTAATTCGTATTTATGTGGATGGGCTCCGTAGAAATTATTTTTAACCCGTACAGTTTATAATTTTTAATTAATAAATAATTAATTTAATTCTAGAATTATAAAAGCTAATGTTGCATTTTTTTTTTCAACAACAAACCAAGTGGGTTGCCTCCCACGAAGCGCTCTTTTCACGTCATTAGCTTGACGTAGCTCCATTTCCTTACGTTGCGCAAATTAGAACCGCGGTCTCAAATTCGCGATTCAACTTCTCTCCAAAATATGGCTTTAACCGCTGACCATTGACCTTGAACGACTGATCCGGTAACTTGTCGAAAATCTCCACTGCCCCATGCTGAAAAACTGTTTTGACTGTGAATGGACCTGACCAACGTTTCTTCAACTTTCCAGGAAATAACCGAAGTCGAGAGTTGAACAACAACACCAATTGCCCGGGCTCAAACGTCTTAAGAACCAACCGACGATCATGCCACCTTTTTACTTTCTCTTTGTATAGCTTGTTGTTCTCATAAGCTTGCAATCGAAACTCGTCCATTTCATTCAACTGAACCATACGTTTTTCACCTGCTGCTGTGAGATCAAAATTCAGCTTCTTCAACTCCCAATAAGCCTTGTGTTCTAACTCGGCTGGAAGATGGCATGATTTCCCATACACTAGCTGAAACGGTGACATTCCCAAAGGTGTTTTATAGGCTGTCGGATAAGCCCACACCGCTTCATCAAGCTTCAACGCCCAATCCTACCTAGAAGGACTAACTACCTTCACAAGAATCCGTTTATTTCACGATTAGACACTTCGGCTTGCCCATTGGTTTGAGGATGATAAGCTGTAGCAACTCGATGATTGATGTTGTAGCGTGCCATAAGAGATGTAAACTTTCGATTGCAAAAGTACGTACCTTCATCACTGATGATCACCCGTGGAGTGCCGAACCGAGTAAAAATATTCTTGTGAAGAAAATTGAGTACCACCTTAGCATCATTCGTTGGAAGTGCTTTTACCTCCACCCACTTAGACACATAATCCACGGCTACAAGACTATACTGATTACCACATGACGGAATGAACGGTCCCATGAAGTCGATTCCCCACACGTCAAAGATCTCTACCTCCAACATGACATTAAGAGGCATCTCGTCCCTACGAGAAATATTACCAACTCGTTGACATCGATCACATCTCAACAAAAACTGATGAGTATCCTTGAATAGAGTCGGCCAATAGAAACCTGCTTGAAGAATACGTGTGGCTGTCTTTTCACCCGCATAGTGGCCTCCATAAGCTGTAGCAAGAAAATCACTAAGAATATCCTCGGTCTCACTGTAAGGAACACAACGTCTAATAATCTGATCAGCTCCTTGCTTGAACAAAAACGGTTCATCCCAAATATACTGCTTGACATCGTGCAAGAATTTCTTCCTTTGAGCATAAGAGAGCTCAGGTGGAATGATGTTGCTTACTAAATAATTCACAATGTCGGCAAACCATGGTTCATCATCTTGCACTCTTAATAGTTGCTCATCAGGAAAAAACTCATTAATAACCGTGTTGTCCTTAGGTGACTTTCCATGATCTTAAAATCTAGAGAGTTGGTCAGCTACCTGATTCTCCGTCCCCTTTCTATCCTTGATTTCCACATCAAATTCTTGCAACAGAAGAACCCAACGAATAAACCTTGGCTTAGCATCTTTCTTTGCAAGGAGGTAGTGAATAGCAGCATGATCCGTATAAGCTGTCACCTTAGTACCAAGCAGATAAGAGCGAAACTTTTCAAACCCATAGACAATAGCAAGTAGTTCCTTCTCAGTGGTGGTGTAATTCAACTGAGCATCATTGAGAGTTTTGCTTTCATAGTAAATAACATGGAATGTTTTTTCTTTCCTTTGGCCTAGAACGGCCCCAAGTGCATAATCACTAGCATCGCACATCAAAGCAAATGGTTGGCTCCAATCAGGAGCTGTAATAACTGAAGCAGAAATTAGTTTCTTCTTCAAGATCTCGAACGCATGTAAACAAGCCTCATCAAAATTGAATGGCACATCTTTTTCCAAGAGATTGCAAAGAGGCTTAGAAATTTTTGAGAAATCCTTTATGAAGCGCCTGTAGAACCCTGCATGACCAAGAAAGCTGCGAATACCCTTGACTGAGATAGGGGCAGGAAGATTCTCAATAGTTTCCACCTTTGCCTTGTCAACTTCCAAACCCTTACTCGAAACCTTGTGTCCCAGAATGACACCTTCTTGTACCATGAAGTGGCACTTTTCCCAATTAAGAACAAGATTTGTCTCCACACAACGTTTTAAAACCAAACTCAAGTTTTCCAAGCACTCAACAAAAGAATCCCCAAAGACTGAGAAATCGTCCATGAATACTTCCATATTAATTCCAACCATGTCAGAGAAAATGGCCATCATACACCTCTGAAAAGTAGCTGGCACACCACAGAACCCAAAAGAAACACGTCTGAATGCAAATGTACCAAATGGACAAGTGAATGTAGTCTTCTCCTGATCCTCGGGTGCTATGCAAATCTGATTGTAACCAGAATACCCATCAAGCAAACAATATACTGACGTCCAGCCAATCTGTCAAGCATCTGATCAATGAACGGGAGTGGAAAATGATCTTTTCGAGTGGCTTTGTTCAACTTTCGATAATCCATGCAAATTCTCCAACCAGCAACTGTTCGCGTTGGAATGAGCTCGTTCTTCTCATTAGTAACCACTGTCATCCCTCCTTTCTTAGGCACACATTGCACCGGACTCACCCAAGAACTATCAGAAATCGGATAGATAATGCCCGCGTCAAGCCATTTAAGAATTTCCTTCTTCACGACTTCTTTCATAACAGGATTCAGTCTCCTTTGATTATCGACTGTAGGTTTAGCTCCCTCTTCCAAAGGAATTTTGTGCATGCAATAAGAAGGACTAATACCCTTGATGTCTGCTATAGTCCACCCAATAGCTGATTTGAATTCCCTTAAGATTCTCAATAGTTTTTCCTCTTCTATGCCTGAAAGCTTAGATGATATAATAACAGGTAAGGTAAAAGAATCACCAAGATAGGCATACCTTAGATGTTCAGGAAATGGCTTAAGTTCCAAGGTAGGTGCTTCCTCAATGGATGGTTTAAGTCTAACATGAGACTTCTTCAATTCTGACAACCCCAATGATTCAAATGGAATCCCATACTTCTTCCATGGAGATGCATTAAGATATTGCAAGTGTTCTTTATCCTCTTCGTTCTCAACCTCCAAGTCATTAGCAAGAACTCTTTCCAACACATCAGCTTTTATCAAGTGTTGAGTCGCGGAGTTAACCACCTTGTCGACCATATCAATTATGAGACACTCTTCATCGTCAGTTGGAAGCTTCATTGCGTTGAAAACATTAAAAGTGACGTTTTGATCGTGCACCCTCATAGTGAGTTCTCCCTTTTGGACATCAATAAGAGTTCGGCCCGTAGCCAAGAATGGTCGTCCTAAGATAATAGGAATTCTCTTGTCTTCCTCGAAGTTAAGAATAACAAAGTTGGCTGGAAAGATAAGCTTGTCGACCTTCACCAAAACATCCTCAACTATCCCTCGAGGATAAGTAACTGAACGGTCCGCAAGTTGTAGAGTCATAGTAGTTGGCTTTGGTTCTGGAAGACCAAGTTGCATGAAAACTGATAAGGGCATGAGATTAATACTTGCACCCAAATCACACAAGCATTTGCTGAATGAGAGATCTCCAATAGTACATGGAATGGTAAAGCTCCCGGGGTCCTTCAACTTAGGCGGCAACTTTTGTTGCAAGATGACACTACATTCCTCCGTCAAAGCAACGGTCTCTAGCTCCTCAAGTTTCAATTTCTTCGAGAGTATGCCCTTCATAAACTTCGCATAGCTCGGAATTTGCTCAAGAGCCTCCGCAAATGGTATGTTAATTTGAAGCTTCTTGAAGACATCCAAGAACTTAGCAAATTGCTTGTCGAACTTTTGCCTTTGAATTCGTTTTGGGTATGGAGGAGGTGGAAACACCTTATCTTCTACTTCTTTCTGAGCATTATCATTCTTACAAGTTATAGGAGTCGAGGGAGTAGCATTAGGTAGCAATTTAGGACCAGATTCGACCCCAGCATCAAAATCAATTTTTTCTTCCAGAAGCTGCGGCGCTGCCGCGCCAGTATTATACTGGGAAACGGCGCTACCGCGCCGTGCAGTCTGTTCTGGTTTTTCACTTTTTTCCTCGGTTGATTTTTCTTTGTTCTGACCTTGTAGAATTCTTCCTGATCGTAATGTTACTGCCTGGACCTGTTCCTTGTGATCTTTCTTGCCTGGATTCATCTCTGTGTCACTCGGAAGCGTTCCTGGTTGATGGTTCAACAATTGCATTGGCCAATTGGCCAATTTGATTCTCTAAAGTTTTCAATGACACCGCCTGACTCTTGTACATCATTCGAAGCTCTTCCAATTCCGACTTCACAGACTGATTCAATGAATTCCCTTGAGATGGTTGAAATCCCGGTGGATTGAATGGTTGCCTTGGAGCATAAGGTGGTGGTTGATAGTTCTGATTATATGGCCTTGCATTGAACTGCTGATTTTGGGGTTGCTGAACACCACCCTGATTGTTGCTCCAACTGAAATTAGGATGATTCCGATTGTTGGGATGATAAACATTAGGCACTGGTTGCTGAGCTCTTTGAAAATTACTAATAAATTGTGCGGATTCAGATGAGATAGCACACAAACTCGTGTCATGAGCCCCTGCACAAAATTCACACACCATAGCAACCTGGTTAGTCCCATGATTAGAAAGGGAATCTACCTTCATTGTCAACGCCTTGAGTTGAGCAGCAATAGCAGTAGCTGCATCCAAGTCAAGAACTCCAGCCACTTTAGCAGGTGGCAAGCGTTGAGTAGGATTCTGAAACTCATTGGCCGCCATCATTTCAATAAGATTATAGGCATCCTCATAGCTTTTTGCCCATAGCGCACCTCCAGAAGCTGCATCTAACATAGGCCTGGACTGAGCTCCCAACCCGTTATAGAAATTGCTGATTATCATCCAATCCGGCATCCTATGATGAGGACAACGTGCCAATATCTCCTTGTACCTTTCCCAAGCTTCCCCCAAAGATTCCTGAGGTTGCTGAGCAAACTGAGAAATAGAATTCCGATAAGTTGCTGTCTTCGCCATGGAGAAATACTTCGTCAAGAACTTTTGAGCACAGTCTGCCCATGTTTTAATAGAGCCTGATGGCATAGAATGTAACCAACTCTTGGCTTTATCCCTAAGAGAGAAGGGAAATAATCTCAATCTGATTGCGTCATCTGTAACTCCGTTGAATTTGAAGGTGTCACATATCTCAAGGAAGTCCCTAATATGAGCATTGGGATCTTCAGTAGGACTACCCCCAAACTGTACTGTATTCTGAATCATCTGAATGATGTTTGGCTTAAGCTCGAAATTATTAGCCCCAATAGTTGGGCGAACAATACTGGTATG
This sequence comes from Saposhnikovia divaricata, assembly GCA_036435485.1. NCBI lineage: Eukaryota > Viridiplantae > Streptophyta > Magnoliopsida > Apiales > Apiaceae > Saposhnikovia > Saposhnikovia divaricata. Next base: position 70,171,880 of record CM071598.1, read on the forward strand.
AATATCCTCCACTTTTGGCTGAGAGAATTCACTCAAAGCCTTCGCTGGTTGCGCTTGATCCGCCATTTCTTCTATTGATTCAAGATCGTCTTCTAACCCGATGTTCTCAAAGTCAAGTTTTCTCCTTGCTAGTTCTTCTCTACGTGCTTGAGCTCGTGTATGCATACACTCTCAAAAAGTACCTGAAATTCACCAACAAGAAATTTGGTGAGAAACGTCCTAGTCACCGAACTTTAATGACCACTGATGGCAAATACTGAAACTAAACAAACAAAACCGCGTCCCCGGCAGCGGCGCCAAAAACTTGTTAAGACCAAACTCAACACGCAAGTGCACGTGATCTAAAGTAATACAGATATCAAATAAGATTCGTTCCTACAGGGACTCGTTGTATTGTCTAGTTAATTCACTCACCGATGTATGATTATTATTCGATGCTACGACAGATTAACAATTGGATTTTTGTTATCACTGCAATTACTCTAAGATTTATAACTAATTATCAACTACTTGAACTAAGAATTATGTCGAATTACTTATGCGAATAAAACATGGGATTTTAACTTCATTAAACAATCCATCTATAGTCTCCACTTCTCTAGCCTTTCATGTCATTTGTTAATACCTGATCGAATACACAAAACTGATATAAGCCAACCTTCGTTGCACAAATACCATCCTAAATAACATCCACAATAAAGATAGAAATCACTTAGTCTCCCAATTATGCCTAATCTCTATATGTCTATAAAGATTGAAACATAATGGTTGAAGTACAAGCATTCAATTGATCACATAGTCGTCATAAAACGGTTAGAGTTACGACACTAATTATGAATGATATTCTCACGCATAAACCTATGCTAGCATGGCAAGTTCTAAACTCTTATATCCACTTTCGCTTCAATAAAAATTAACACACAATTACAGGAGTTAGCTACTCTCCTATAACGAATTAAATCAACCATGACAGAATATCACATCAATCACACTATAGGCATCGAGAAGATTTAACAAATAGATTTCATGAATAAATCCGCTAAAACCCCATGACTACGAATTAGTTCATAATCAAACTAATCGTCACCATGGGTTCCAATGTAAACATGATAGAAGAAAACGAATAATGATTAAAATAAATATCAAGGTTTCTAAAGAATACACCCAAATCAAGCATCCACAAACTAGAAAGAATACAAGAATAAATTGATAACTATCTTCTTCCTCGCTTCTTCGTGCTTCAAAACTCCGTAAATAAAATACGTGGTCAGACCTCCTCCTCTACTAGGGTTTTTCTTCCTTTAAATAGGCCTCCAGGTGCAAGAAATTCGTAAGGAATTTTATTTTTTACTTCATCTCGAAAAATCAGCAAATCAGGAATTTTCGTCAGACCACACGGCGCTGCCGCGCCATTTCTGTTTAGGAAAACGGCGCTGCCGTGCCATATCTATGCCCCCAGCGCTGCCGTGCCATCCACAATTTCTAACACGGCGCTGCCGCGCCGTGCCTTCTGTCCAGAACATTGAATTTTTCCCTTTTCTTCGTTATAACTCCGATTTGCGCTCCGATTGCTCCGCTTCATTCCTTTAACACCTGTGATTGATATTCCTGCACAATACCCTTAAAAGAGATCAAAAATACCACAACTCGAGTACAAACATTCGTTTTAAGCCAAATGGAAACGTTTTAAGTGAATAAAATATCCACTCATCACTTATTGATGATTTCACTAGTTATATGTGGATTTATCATGTGAAGCATATGTATGATTGTTTGGATATTCTAAAAGATTTTACATTTTATATAAACACTAAACATACTATTGTCACTAAATATTTTGGTTGTGATTTGTGAGGTGAATACAATTCTATTTTTTTATGTCAATTTCTTGCTTCTGATGGGACCATACGTCAAATCTTATGTACCAACAGTACTCAACAAAACGGTGTTGTTAAAAGAAAACATCGTCATTTTGTTGAAACGACTTACTCATTCTTGTTGTCAACTGATGTACATCATCATGTTTTTAGTATATTTTGGGACGAAGCATTTCTTATTGTTATTTATGTGATTAGTAGAATTCCAACTGCTTAATATTCAGGTTTTTCTCCTTTTGAGAAATTATATGAAGAAGTGTCTGAGTATGCTTCGTCGCACGTCTTTGGTTATACTTGTTTTGTACTCAAACATAGGGGGAGAGCACGGTTCGGTTCGGGGCGGTTTTGCTCTGAAACCGAACCCGAAACCGCATGTGTTCGGTTTTTAAAATTGAAAACCGAAACCGCAACCGAACCGTTGTTTTCGGTTTTAGAAAGCTTGGTTCGGTTTTTAACGGTTCGGTTTCGGTTACAAAACCGAAAAAAAAAATTATAAATATATTATAAGACTTTAAATATCAAGTATACGAAGTCTGACATAGGCAAGTTGCAAACCACCAGAAAACATTGTTCTGTAAAGAGACACATGCATGAAGATGGAAATCAAGATTAGTAACACACCAAGATTAGAACCAAGAAACAAGAAGATAACATATTAACAAATGAAAAATCTTAAAAAAATAAATAAAGAAAGAATGAAGTACCTGATGATATAGGAAAGCAATTGAGAGAGTAAGAGAAAAAGGGACTGCAAATCTTTGGTTAATTAAGTGAAGTTTGAGGATGAGAACTTTGTTTTAGTAAATGTTGACTACATTCATTTATTTTGTTATCCTAACTAGTAGTAGTAAATAGTAATTTAAAAATACATATATATTATATAAATGTATAAAAATTATATATTTATTTATTTATTTTAATAATCGGTTCGGTTCGGTTTTAACCGATAACCGGAACCAGAACCGAAAGTCTCGGTTTTTAAAAATCAAAAACCGCAATCGCCGGTTCGGTTTCGGTTTTTTCGGTTCGGTTTTGATCGGTTTCGGTTCGGTTTCGGTTTTTTGCTCACCTCAGGTTGAGCATACTAAATTTATCTGCTAATTCTGTTTTGTCTATATTTTTGGGCTACGATGTCACTCAAAAATGATATCGTTGTTTTGACCAAATTTTCAAAAAATTTATGTTTCTCAACATGTTTACTTTTTAAAGCACATTCTATTTTTCTTTGTTCCTACTAGTTCGCATCCTATGACACATGCAGATCTTATAAATATTGATCCTTCTGACACGAACACTGAGGAGGCTTCAACCACAAATTCTAAATCTTCAGTTGTTGAGACATCCACATCTCATGTCCACCCACTTCTACAACCATTCAATTGTCGCTAGAGATTTCGGGATCCCCCTCACACTCAATCGTCTCAAGAGATTTCAAATACTCGCACATTTATCAATCCATTCAACTTTTTTATTTTGTTTATTCATCTTTTCTCCTTCATTTGCTTCATCTGTTACTTATGTTTACCATCTGACATAGCATGCCTCATATAGAGAGGTTGTTCGTGATCCTATTTAACAGAATGCTATGAATAACAAATTTATTAGTTTACATCAAACTCATACATGAGATTAGTTTTACTATCATCGGAAAAACATGTTATTGGTTATCATTGGATCAATAAAAATAAGACTATATCTGATGGATTCTTGAACATTAGAAAGCTCAACTTGTTGTTATACTTTAGGGAACTAGCATAATAACCCGTGCGAGGTACGGGTTATTTTCTAACAATATATATATATATATATATATATATATATATATATATATATATATATATATATATATATTAACGTTGTTTATAATATTTTTTAATTTTCGTCACTTTTTTTACATTCATAACACGCGTTGTTATAATGTTCTTACTTCAATATTGAGTGCATAATTAGATTATGCAAATTCAGATTACCAATAAAAACAGAATATAGTATAGTCCTTATTGTGTTAGATATGTTAAACACATCTGAAGTGATCCTGAAATATTGCTAAATTTAAATTATCTTTTCATCATATATGAAAATTATTTAGGAATTTTAGATTGAGCAACTGCTACTTGGACAGTGGTAAGATATGGATAAATTACTTATAATTTTTTAATTTTATCTTATTATAAGACAAGACATATCATTTATTCATTCAATGAATACAAGCGATGGAGAAATATGTAAAAAAAATGTAAAAATTGTTAATACATATATATATATAATTGGTAAATGTTTCTGCAAAATTTTACTCTGTTATAGTGTATCTTTTCCATTGTAAATATTTATTGCAAGTGGTTTTTGTAAATATTTATGAACATTTGTTAAACTTTAATTCTTATATATTCAAATGTGACAATATCATGAACTTCTGTTGAAAATAGAATTATAGATACTTTTGATTTATGTTTGAGTTGAGGTTTCGTAATTTTTTTTGTCTCATTCGCATCTCAATCTTTCATTTCGGGAAGCCTTCTTAATGTTATAAATGTTCATCTATTGCATATTTCATTTATTCCTGACTTTTATCACCACTCATTACTAATTTTATATGTGATATTTTGAATGATCCGCAAATTTAATATTTTTCAATTTAATTAAGTTTTGAAAAAAGTTTTGACAATTTTTTTAATCTTTGATAAATCTCTACTATGCATTTATATAATTTTTTCCAATAAATTATATATTAAGTTATTCCCAAAAAACATAAAACTAACTATATTAAAGTGAGTAAATGTATGGAGTTCAAAATTTTGATCACAAATGTTTAAATAGAATTATGGTCTTAATTAAATAAGAACATATAACTTATATATTTTCAATAAGGGTGTCATCTAAAATATTTTTATATTTATTCATTTACCAAGTTCTATTAATTGGTAAAAAATATTTTTAATTTATAATAAAAAAAATTAGTTTATTTTTCCTAAATTTGCATGACATAATAAATTTTGATCAAGTAATTATCTCATCGAGAACTCGTCACCATTAAAGATGTCACAAGTTTTTATTTTAATTATCTAAATTTGTTTTATGAGTGAGTAGAATATGAGAAAACATATGTAAGAATTTACTCCCATAATCAATCTTATTACAACCTGGTCAAAAATTGTAATTTTTTAAAACAATAGTCAACTCCCAAACATACCAATGCATCACATGTTAGTCCAAAAGAGCTAACAGTTTTGATATACTTTAGTTATTGAGTTGCTCTTATATTTAATTGTTACTTATTAAAAATATATTATGCATTTCCTACATTTTCTCTAGGGTTAAATGATAGTTAGGTCACTCAACTGACTGAAAACTATCAGTTGGGTTATCCAACTCAAAAAACTTTCAATCAGGTCACATAACTGATAAAAAATTCAATCAGATCACTGGGATTTACGGACGTTAAAAAGAGACGGAAAGATGACTCAACATGCTGACATGGCTAGCTTTTATCTGATTGGCTAGCTTTCAATCAGGTCACATAATTGATAAAAACTTTCAATCAGGTCACATAACTGATAAAAGCTTTCAATCAGGTCACATAACTGATAAAAACTTTCAATCAGGTCACTGGAGTTTTACGGACCTGATTCATGTTGAATCATCTTTCCGTCTCTTTTTTAGCGTCTGTAAACCCCAACGACCTGATTGAAAATTTTTATCAGTTATGTGACATGATTAAAAGCTTTTTGAATTGGATGACCCAACTGAAAGTTTTCAATCAATTGAGTGACCTAACTACCATTGAACCCATTTTCTTTATATAAACCTAAATAGTGTCCCGCTCTTGCGGCCCACACATAGAGATATGATGTTTATGATTGAAAATATGTATGCATGAGCGATTTGATTGTGTTACGGAGTTATCATTATAGAGTAAATTTTGGTTATTATTATTATCATTACAATTTAAAAATGTATAACCAAACTGTATATTATACATCATTAATTCATGTATTAATATATAAAATATATTATAGTCCGAATTAATAAATGTAAAAATAAACTCATGACGAAAAATTGTTGATATGTCACAGTAATTAGAATACCATGTATTCTTTCACTCAAGCAACACACATATAATGTGTATAATTTAAATTATTCACATGTGTGTTAACTGGTCTAGTTTTAGCAATGACTTAAGTTCAATTCCATCAATCATTTTAGATGGAATAAAATGTTGCATGATTTTAAATGGAATAAAATGTTTCATGAATTATAGCCCCTTTTTGGGCTATTTTATATATATATATATATATATATATATATATATATATATATATATATAATATGAGAAAAAAGAACCTGAGATATATCTCACGAAAGTTTCCTGAGATACTTTAAAAAAACAAGCTTTAAAATTTATTGGGTCCGCTAGGTTAATTAATAATATTTTAAATAAATCTTGATTTTACAAAAATGCCCCCTATAATTGCATATAAAATTGTATATCTTAGGGAACTTACCTAAGACATATCTTAAGCTCCCTAATCTCATAATAGATATGACATGAATTATGAAGAAACCTTTATTATTAGTTATGTGAAGAGACCTTCCAACAATTTATCTATTAAAAAGGAAGAAATCGAATCTTAGCATGTAGAATGCAAGTTGATTAACTTTGAATTCATCAAAATTAATAGATTCAAATTAGATCCTCAAATTTTAATCTTGAAAAAAAAAATATAGACATTTACCAAAGTCAAGCCATTAATACAATTTCTTTACAAATCCAAACTAACTTCAATTTGTATTAAATTATATTAGATTTTTTTGTCAATTGGATTAAATTATTGTAGTATTAAATTAATGTAAATATATTATTTTAATTTTTATTTAGAAAATATATAATTTTATTAGAATGTTAATTAACGTAAGTATAAAATTACTTATCCGTGAATTCATACCAATAATTAATATTAATACTATAAACCAATCATCAAAACAAGTACAACGCCCATTGCAAAGTTCAAAATCCCTCTTTATTGTTTTTTTTAAAATTTAGCTTTCATTTTATTTCTCTCTTTGTTAGAGAATATTTCTACGTATCATGTTAACAAAGTTTTCACCCATATTCTGAGAATTCGGTATATTTATTAAATATCGAATCCTTGAAATATTTATTATATTAATTTATTGAAAATATTTGTATGGTCGTAGTTAATTTTTCGATTACATATTAAAAATGGGTAGAAACTTAATCCTCACGACTCCAATAAATCATTAGACTGTCTATCAAAAAAAGGTTGCATGTTTCAGGGATATGAGAAAAGATATCTATTGTGCAAGATATATGAAACGAACGTAGTTATAAAAATAGAAATTTTCATCTAATATAGTTTGTTATGTGACTGTTCAATATTATTTTTACAAATTATTGTCCTTTTATTAATGAATTGATTTACTATAAAATATTTTTTTATCAACTAACCAAACAAATTCAATATATCGCGCTATTGGAGTAACATATAATTGTTAGATTTTATGGAAGGGCCTCAACATCAAACCCTTATCAACCTAATCCAAAGTTACTGTGGAGACCTATTAAGGGTCTTTTCACTGCTAAGGATTTTTTTAAGCTAGTTTCTTGTCAAAATATAACAGGTGAGCCTCAAAATAGAATTTGGGAACTTATTTGGAAGTCAAAATTACCACCTAAAGTGGTAATCTTCTTGTGGAAATTTCAGTGGGGTATGGTTCCTACTAATCTCCTATTACAAAGAAGAATCAATTTGGGTTCAGCCAATTGTGGATGGTGTGGGGCTTTAGTTGAAAGTATTGATCACTTATTTTGGAGGTGTGAATTAGCTAGTTGGGCTTGGAGCTTCACAGGTCATTGGTGGAGCAACTATAGTTCTCTTCAAGCTATAGGTTATTTTTCTCTTCTCAAACTCTTTAAGGTAGAGAAAGAATCTGGTATCTCGAGTATCTGGATTTTAACTGTAGCTTCAACAATCTGGACCATTTGGACTTCGAGGAATGAAATTATCTTTGAGAGTAAAAGAGTTTCAAGAGCTTGTCTGGAAGAGTTAATATTTATTAGAATAAATAAATAGGGAAAGGCTGGGAATATAATGGCTTTTGGTAGTGATACTTTATGGAAGATTATCCCTAAGGGAGCAGTGGCAGTGCATAGCTATGTTCGTAACAGAAATTTTTGGAGATTTAAAATGGCTTCTTTTGACATTGTGTGTGCAGTAGATGGGGCTTAGGGTAAAAATAATGAAGGTTATCATTTAGGAGGTATAGGAGGTTGGATTAAGGATAAAGGAGGATTGATAATTCATTCTTTCTCAGGGCCTTTGATGGTGAATACTAGTTTGGAAGTAGAAATTGGGGCAATTTTACATAAGGCTCACGCTATCTCCAACAAGTCTTTTATATGTAAAAGAGTTGTTGTCTGTACAGACTCCTTGGAGGCTATGGATCATATTTTTTCTGGATCTTTTTTATGCTCAGAGGTGTCGATTAAAGGGAAAAAAATAAAGGAGTTGGTCAATTATTTGTTTTGCCTTAATTTTGTTCAGAGGGATAACAATACAGATGCAGACTCCTTGGCTAAAGGTGGATTGAGTAGGCCGTCTATATCTTCTTATTGGGCTGATAATTGGGCTTTGGATTAGGTTGATAAGGGTTTGATGTTGAGGCCCTTCCATAATGTCTATGGTTTATTATGGGTCTTTGTAAAATGTAATTGTTAAATTACATTTTCTTGGTATATTGGATTATTTCTAGAGCTTTCATTAAGTGAAACGTTAGATCACCTCGTTCTTCTCTCAGTTGCGGTTTCCCAAGGCGAATTCTCTTCTTGGAATTCCAAACGTTGCCTCGCGGACTCTCTTTATTTATATTCTTCAGTACAGAGGTCATCTCTTTTCTCTCCTGTTCGTTTTTGACACAATAAGGTTGCAGGAGCATCTGGCGATCGAAGAAAACTTACAGGAAGTTATGAATCAGTTTGGTATTCTTTATTCTAATTTCTTTGACAATGGAGTCTCAGCTCGATGTATTTCAGAGGTTCACGAAGATGCTAATAGAACAACGGAATATATGGCAAGTTATGGTATGGAAAACATGTCTTTGTTTGGATGCGGAGGGCGATCTTAAAGTGGAGGATGTGAACTTGGTTGACAATGAAAACTTGCTAGCAGTAGTTCCTCAGGTGCTTCCTATAAATGTTTTTCTAAATCCTCCAGTGGCTAATATTATTGTCTTAGTCATTGTCAATGTTAATCCTGATAATTTCATTGATCGTAATAATATGACTGAGAACTTGGAGGATTCAACTACTTTGGATCTCAAGGAAAAAGCTAGTAAAGGTAAAGGAAAGGTACTGGCTAATTAAAAATTTAATAAGGATGGTCTTTTGAGTTCTGAAGCAGTGAGAATATTGGATAGTGGTTTCTTAAAATCAATCTCTAAGTCTTTTGGGAAGAATGTGGTTGATTTAGATGAAGAAATAATTAGAGGGGTCTTTGCAAAGGACATCCTTGAAAGTGCAGTTGTTGGAACGCTTGGTCAGTTGTTGGATAAAATCTCTCGAGAAAACTTGAATATGATGGGTTTGAAAAACAATGGTTTGCAGATTGAAGTGACAGCAGGCCAAGGTCCAAAAGATGTATGAGATGACTTTAGGGTAGAGGTGGTGTTTGCATATGTCGAGTGATGTAGTTTCGAGTAGTAGGTTTCAACTTTGGTTTGTTTATGTTTTCAGTTGGTGTCTTTCATTGGGGTAGGAAGGGTCTTTCCAGTGCTTTGGTCGGTTTTTGTTGAACAATGTATCGTACTGCTTTTTTTTAATAATATTTCGGTGTTTATCAAAAAAAATTATGGTTATTGCCCTTAGCTTATTTGTAAAGACAACTTAAAAAGTGCATTTCAGTTTGGAAGTTTGTATTTTGGTTTTTTTATTTTTTTTTAAGTAAAACATGGAATAAAAAATTTTAGTTTTCTTTTATTCTTAAAATAAGGCATATGAAAATGAGTATCACCTATCTTTTTTTAATTTGACTAACTTGTGAAAATAAGCTACTGTCCATAAAATTGAAATCAAGTCTGTAATATATAAATACATAATCACATTATTATATATGTGTGTCCTTGTGATAACGTGTATTTTATACACGTTTTGTCATTTATTCTCTTGCATTTTTGTTAGTTCCGAATGTTGTTTTATCGTTATTAATTATGTTTTTCATCTTTCAGTGCATCATGCTAAATTGTTGAAAAGATAGCTTATTTGAGGCATGACAGCAAAGATTATTCGAGAGGGAAGTTAGAAGATGAAAGCTCGCGATGTCGGGAGGTGTACGGCCGTTCGACAGGCCGTTCAAAGGAGCAGATTTTCTGTAAGGGTAGCTGTACGGCCGTTCAGCAGGCCGTACAGAACCTGCTGTGTATTAAAAGAGACATAACAACATATCTTATCTTCACATCTAACTTCATCTCTTCTTTGCCTCTTCAAGAATACAATTAGGGTTAGTTAATTACTCATAATCTAGCATTGATTATGAGCAACTAACTCCATATATTTTGCTCAAGGAGGAATTCTTGTACTAAACCCATTCAATTTAAGTAAGATCTATTTCACTCTATCTTGAATTCTTGAGTTGTATTGTTTATGATTTTGCTTGGAGAATTGTAAGTTGCTTCAATTTGCTCTTCTTGTAATATCAATTGCTAATTGTTTGTGCTAATCCATAATTGTTAGTACATTCATTATAGTAGCACAAGTTTAGTGTACCTAAATTCTCAAGCTTTAAGTGCAAATACCTAGGTTGAGCTTCTCATCCTTGGGTTTGTCCTAACCTCTCTTTGATTGATTCCTTGATTTGGTTAAATTGGTAGTGCTTCACTATTGGTTGCTAGTATCAAGAGAGATAATTTTTGTGTTTCACTAAATTAGTGTTTTTAGAAGAGAAATAAGTGATTGTGTGCTTCACCAATTATCTTGGTTAGGTAGAGTTGATTATATCTTGCTCATATGTGTTTTGGAGAAGTGCTTGAATATTCATAATACTTGGGTCAAATATCTCTTGTCTTGCTAATTTATTCATTATGTTGTTGTGTTGGTAAATTTGATAATTGTCATTAACTTAGTTGTATTTTTATAGCAATTTATTTCTTGTGTTCAAGGTGTTTGATAAAACACCACAACCAAATCAAAACCCCCTTGTTCATACTTCTAAATTGTAAGAGATAATCTACTTGAAATCAATATTGATAGTCCTTCCCTGTGAACGAACTTATGAAAAACACTACCTTCAAATTGGCGCCGCTGCCGGGGAAGGCAACAATATTGATTTTGAGTTTATTGTTTCTTATATTTTAGATTTTATCTTTGTATATAATTTCTTCTTTCTTTCTTTGTTTTTTTTATTGGTGTGTCTACATGTTTATTGGATATAGACATGAACTAACTCTATCAGGAGACAATGGAGAATTATTTTGGTTGGAATAACGCTCAAGATTTCACCCATGATCAAGAACGATATCAATATTTTAATTCTTTTCAGAATTTAAATGCGTATCAGGTGAATTATTTATATTCTACGAACTCATGTTATGCTCCTTACCCTCCTAGCATCGATTATTCATATGCTTTTGAAAATCGATGTTATGATCCGCAATATAATTCCCAATACCATCAAGGGTCTTCTTCATCTTCCTTATCATCATTAGAGGAGATGATGAAACAAATGGCGGCGAACAACCTCCAATTTGCTTTTGAAAATCGATGCTATGATCCGCAATATAATTTCCAAGACCATCAAGGGTCTTCTTCATCTTCCTTATCATCATTAGAGGAGATGATGAAACAAATGGCGGCAAACAACCTCCAATTTCAAGACATCACTTCTCAAAGCATATCCAACTTGGAAAAGAAAATGAGTCAACTAGCCGAAACCGTGAGTCGATTAGCGGAGGTCAATTCTCCTAATAATCATGATTCTTGTTTTGTAATTGATGAAAATTTTGTGCATGATGAATCTGCTTGTTTAGTTGACGATTGTCCTATGCTTAATAATGATAAATTGGATGTAGTTGAGGATCTACCAATCTTAGAAAATACCTTTGAGCTTAACGAATTGGTAGATGAGATAAAAATTGATGGATGACCGATGAAAATTGAGAAGGAATTGAAGATTGATGAAATTGAAATTTTTGCTTGGGTATATAAGGATCCAATTTGGGAAGAGTTTTTGAGTCGTACTAATAATGATTATTCTGACGATTTTTCTAGCTACTTTGCTTTTTCAAAGTCTCTTGAAGATGTGAAGATCATAAAAATAATTTTATATTTTTATGGATCAAAGGTATATTTGCACACCTTATTTTTATTATTGATTCGTAGGTATGTGCATTTATTTGCTTTTTCACCTCATCAGTTATAATACTTGTATAAAATAAGTCGAGCCAACGACATTAAACAAAGCACTTTTTGGGACGCAACCCAAGGTACGCATGTATTTATATATTTTTATGCGTGTGTTAGATTTTGTTCCTTGCTTGCATTTATGTAGGGTGTTATGCAGATTGTGTTTGAGGATTGATCTAAATATTAGTGAGTGGGGATTCCATTTTTCATCTATTTTATTTCATAAGAAAATAATCCAAAAATAGCTAGTAATTAATTATAATGTATTTTGTGGTGTGAGTAATGAATTTTATAATAGATTTTCAAAAAAAAAATTGTAAAAATAACTCCCCGCTCAATAATATTTAGTATCGTTAATTCTAATTTTTATATTTATTCCACTCGTGCCTTGATGTGTTTGTTTCATGTTTTCAGGAATTTATAATTTATTCAAGCATTCAAGGATTTGTGTGACTTTTCTTGAAAAAAAAAATTAGTTTTATAAAATTTTAGGGCTGTACGGGCTTCAAACCGTGCAGCAAGCCGTGCAACAGACCGTGCAATTTTTATAAGTTTCTGTCAAGATTTTAGTTCAAAATGAGTGTAATTTTCAACCCTCCACCCACTTGTGGAACAGGCCGTGCAGCTCATAAAAAAAATGCAAATAGAAAACAGAGCATAAACAGTAAATAGCTCAGAACAAGCAAATCCCTCCTCTTATCTCCTCCACATTTCATCTGCATTCATCAGTTATTCTACACAGCCCCACTTCCTTCACCACCTCTTCGCCCCATCCCGACTTCACATCTTCTGCCACTGCAAAGCCATCCTCTCTGTTTCAACCACACCTCTCTTCACTCACCATCTTCTCCCACCGAATCTTGTGATCCATCCACCAAAACATCTGCAGCACTCTCCCGTACCTCCACTCATTTCCTTCCATGGCTGCAGCCTATCCTTTACACCTGCAAGCTCCCTCGACATTCCCACATGTGCTTCTCTGCAACAGCCGCACCACGCAGCCTCCCCCATCTAATTCCCCTTATAACAACACCCACACCACACATCAAATTGATCTCCGATCTCTAACATTCTTCCCTACCATTCACAGCCATTTCCATCCCCGTAAACCCACATGCAGCCTCCATTACTCCTCACCTCCGTCCACCATTCTCATCCTCTGTCCCAAACAACCTTCACCCTCCTTTTCGAACCACCTTCCCCTTCCCATCTGCACAACACACCACAATCTCTCCACTGCAGCTCCACCCATTTCCATATCTGTCACACTCCCTTCTCCACCCGATGGCCGACCTCTTCTTCACCGCCTCCACTCCATACCTGCCTCCCCTTTATCTCTCTCTTCACCCCCCCTGTTTCCTAATCAAAACCGTTCACCCCTCCCCTGTTTTATCTTTTCCTTTTCATTTTATTTTTAGTTTCTTTAATTTTATTTTACTTTTGTTTATTTTTTATTCAATTTTGATTTTGATTTTGTTTAATTTTTATTTTGTTTCAATTTTTATTTGATATTGATTTTAATTTTTGATTTTTGAAAAACTAACCAATTTCTATGAATTCAACAATTAATTTAAATTCATTTTAAATTTGAATTTTTGATTTTATTATTAATTGCTTAGTTATTTTATTTTATTTTTAAATTTAATTTTTTTGATTTAATTTTATTTAATTTTAAAATTTATTTTTGATTTTATTATTAATTGGTTCGTGATTTATTTTATTTTATTTTATCTCTTTAAAAAAAATGAAAAAAACCAAAATTTAATTCTTTTTAATTTTGATTTTAGTTTTTAATTTTCTAAAACTAAAAAATTATTTTATTTTAGTTTTAGTTTTAGTTTAAAATTAAATTTTTGATTTTATTATTAATTGGTTAGCTAGTTTATTTTATTTTATTTTATTTTATTTTTGTTTTATTTTATTTTATTTTTTAAAAAAAAACAAAACAAAAACAGTTATTTTAAATTTTTCTATATCCTTAATTAATGTTTTGAAGTGGCTTTGTAGGGTGTGGATTTGGCTTGTCGGTTATTTTGTGGGTTGATTGTTCGTGGCATTAATTCAATTCTTGGCGTGCAACTTCGGAGTTGGATTTGGTAAATATGAGTGGTGCTCCCAGTCTTTGTTATTTATTTTTTTTCAGGGGAGTTTTCTTTCACTTTGTTTCTCCCTCATTTTTATTTATCATGCATGAGGACATGCCATGTTTTAAGTGGGGGAAGGATTGTTGATTTTGATGTCCATTTTGTTTGCATGTGGGAAATAAGTTTAGTCATGAGCGTGTTTACTTGTTTGTGAAATTTAAGACATTGTGAGCTTGTAGCCTTGTTTTCTCCTATTACGTGTCTAGCATTATCAATTTGATGTGAATCTATAAGTTTGATGCACCTTATTGCACATACACACTTAAAATGGCATGAAAAGTCTAGATTGTTGTAATTAAATTGTAGACATGACGATTATCTCTTAGCATGCATGGAATCAAATCGAGAAGATGTTATTACAACTTAACCTTGTGAGGCCTTGAACGATGATTCTTTTGGCTTGTGTGTTGCTCCTTTTTATGTGTGTTTTTACTCTAAGGCTTGCATTAAACCTTCATTCATGGATGCACCATACTAAGGAAATTCTATTTAGGATTTTTTTTTTTTGCCTTTTTAGCTTATGAACCATGAAAATAATCCTTAGTTACCCCCTTTGAAGCTTATATCAATATTTTTCTTCGTCACTCTCCCCTTTTATACATGAGTCATAGCCAAATACTTCACTCTTGACCTAGTTGAACTAGTTGAGTCTTGGAAAAGAATTGATTGATGAGCATGTGAATTTGGAGAAGTTGTGAAGAGGAAGAATTCTATTTATTATAAGTGGGAACTAGTTTGATGTGTATATCTAGATGTGGTTCAAAGTTCTTTGTAGTATTTATATATGTTATGCATCCCCTTTGCTAAAAAAAATAATAATAATAAAGGGGATGTAAAAAAAAAAGAAAAAAAAAGAAAAAAAAAGGAAAAGGAAAAAGAAAAAGAAAAAGAAAATGCAATAAATCTTTGTACATTATTTTGATTCAATTTTCTTGTTAAATATGGTTGTGTTTTGTAATTGTAAATGAGTGAAGACATTCTTTAGTTTGAGAATTTGGTGGATGAAGCGAGCAAGCGTCATTTTGACTCAACTAGCGAGACTTTTACACCTTCCTTCAACTTAAATTTTCACACCTTCACCCAAACCTCATTACAACCATTTTATGAATTCCTTGTTTTTGGTGCAATCCGGAATTTAGGTGGACATGCAAGGTCAAGTAGAGGCCATGCATCTAGACTTAGAGTTGAGTGAAATCTCTATCCCATACTTGTGTGATACATAATTGAGAGATGTGAGATTTTTCACCATACAATTTCATCTTCTTAATGCGAAGCCATGTATGCTTTGTGATCATCTTGTCTAGTTTTCACGATTGAAGTGCATTCATTCTATCTTTAATGTCATGGTTACATTTTTCACAAGGTGTGTTATCTTGATTCTTGAATTGGTTACTAGCTCGTTATAGTGGATGACAAGGTGAATAGCTCTATATGTTTGATTTTAGTTACATGTAGATGACTCGGACATGTAAATGTAGTAGTTAGCTTAATTAGTAGGTTTTGTTATTTTCTTGTTTGTTATTGACTTTTGTGATTTTGTGGGTACATCATCTATAAACCCTCACGAGACGAAACTCGTCCTCCAAGGCTACTTGGGGGTTTAAACGATGGTTTGAATGCTTTTGTTCAACCATTTTCTCATTTGAAATAATAAATATAATTTAGTTATCTCGTTGTTAATAGTAGTTTGCTCGGGACTAGCAAAGTTCAAGTGGGGGAAGATTTGATAACGTGTATTTTATACACGTTTTGTCATTTATTCTCTTGCATTTTTGTTAGTTCCGAATGTTGTTTTATCGTTATTAATTATGTTTTTCATCTTTCAGTTGTTGAAAAGATGGCTTATTTGGGGCATGACAGCAAAGATTATTCAAGAGGGAAGTTAGAAGAAGAAAGCTCGCAATGTCGGGAGGTGTTTAATGTATTATCATGAAGATTTTGTCTCGAACGGGCTGTTGTACGGCCGTTCGACAGGCCGTTCAAAGGAGCATATTTCCTGTAAGGGCAGCTGTATGGTCGTTCAGCAGGCCGTACAGAACCTGCTGTGTATTAAAGGAGACATAACAACATATCGTATCTTCACATCTAACTTCATCTCTTCTTTGCCTCTTTAAGAACACAATTAGGGTTAGTTAATTACTCATAATCTAGCATTGATTATGAGCAACTAACTCCATATATTTGGCTCAAGGAGGAATTCTTGTACTAAACCCATTCAATTTAAGTAAGATCTATTTCACTTTATCTTGAATTCTTGAGTTGTATTGTTTATGATTTTGCTTGGAGAATTGTAAGTTGCTTCAATTTGCTCTTCTTGTAATATCAATTGCTAATTGTTTGTGCTAATCCGTAATTGTTAGTACATTCATTATAGTAGCACAAGTTTAGTGTACCTAAATTCTCAAGCTTTAAGTGCAAATACCTAGGTTGAGCTTCTCATCCTTGGGTTTGTCCTAACCTCTCTTTGATTGATTCCTTGATTTAGTTAAATTGGTACTGCTTCACTATTGGTTCCTAGTATCAAGAGAGCTAATTTATGTGCTTCACTAAATTAGTGTTTTTAGAAGAGAAATAAGTGATTGTGTGCTTCACCAATTATCTTGGTTAGGTAGAGTTGATTATATCTTGCTCATATGTGTTTGGGAGAAGTACTTGAATATCCATAATCCTTGGGTCAAATATCTCTTGTCTTGCTAATTTATTCATTGTGATGTTGTGTTGGTAAATTTGATGATTGTCATTAACTTAGTTGTATTTTTATAGCAATTTATTTCTTATGTTCAAGGTGTTTGGTAAAACACCACAACCAAATCAAAACCCCCTTGTTCATACTTCTAAATTGTAAGAGATAATCTACTTGAAATCAATATTGATAGTCCTTCCCTATGAACGAACTTACGAAAAACACTACCTTCACCTTGTAATTTAGATTTTGGGTTAAATAACATGAAATTCATTTTCCTTTAACAGTGAGTATATTTTTCCTACATATATAAGAAGAAATAGTTTATGTATACCTGATAAATCGTTTTGTACATTCATGTCATGTACTTTAGGGTCTTGAAAGAAAATGACATGATATTAAATCGTGTACCTAAAATTTGAACACAAAATGTCACTAAATTATACAAATTTTTTCGTGTACACGAAATGAAATGAAATACTCGAATAGAAAAAATATAACAATTTTATGAAATATTACTATGTATCCAAGTTATTTAAATTTATAATTATATGTCTTAAAACAACATTGAGATGTTACAAAACAAAACTAAGAGTAGCATGCATGGTGTAAAGTCTCCCAAACAAAATGAAACCCTCCTTTTTATTTTTTTTCTTATCTCTCGTTAACAAATATCTCTTTGTGTAGAATCTTTCTACCAAGTTATAATGCTTTGTTGATATAAAAAAAATATAGTCAACTAACCAACCAAATTCAATATATGCTCTTAGGTTAAGATATGGAAATTGATATTATTACTTTAATTTAAGAATACAAAATTCAAAAAGGCACCCTTTTATTAAAAACAATATATAATTTTAAGTGTATCAACCTTTTTATTTATCATTATTAATAATTTTATAACAAAAATCGTAGCTACTGCTCTCTCTCTCCACCTTTCCCAAAAGATGGTAACTAAAGTTTAGGAGCTGATATCAGTTTTTTAAGTTTTTTTAAAAAAAATTTATATTGATTTTTCTTTATTTTTCAATAAAAATATCATTGAGAGTCTAGTACCCCGTTGTCCGTTGGTGAATTTTATCTACCAAAATATTAGATTTTGTACAAACTCCTTGTAAATGATAAGCCCTATTTTCTTTTCCTTGACTTTACTTTAACTTTCACTAAATATCTCTCTTTATTGAGAGCCTAAAATATTCTGTTCGTGGATTTTTTCTACCCATATATTAGATTTTGTTATATTAGTTCATTGATTTGGATAGTATAGAATCACAGTTCTGGTCGGTTGTTTGAATACGTTATGACAAATCAGATTTACATATTCCTCACGTTTATAACAGTTTGTTAGATTATCTCGCTGAAAAGACTATATAATTTAGTGACATAAGCTAGAGATTTACCGTAATTGAAGATCTGTTAAATGATTGGATAAAGGAAATTAGTGAATAATTTACTATGTATTTGTTCAATTTTAATTGTTTTTGTAGATGTTGTATGCCCTTTTCTTGATGATTTTTGCAGGTTTGATTATTTTTGTGCATGACATATGTCCTTTTATTGATGAGTTAATTATCAATAAATAAATAGTGATTTATAAGAAAATTTGTGCTAAATTGACCAATTTATTATGGAAATATTCACTAACAATATTTTCATTGACTCTGTAATATGTTTTATTTTTTTATTGATAATTTATACACCAAATAATGTAAAGTACTATTTAAGAGTATATTTAATATTTTGAATAATTTAAATATATTGTCAGGTCAATTTTTTTCCATTAATTATTGCATAGTTAAAAAAATTCGTAATTAAAAATGTTAAAAGATGATTGATTTAAAATTCATTCTAACATTTTAATTGGTTGATTAGCTTTTTTGATGACTGAATTATTTAATACTTTACATAACTTAAAATTTGAATGTGTATTTAGAATAGTGTGGTAAATAGTTTTATATTGTTAATAATTTTTTATTCATGATTTTAATTGTACCTTATGATTTTGAATTGAAAGTTTGAGATATCAAAATATCTATTATAAATAAAATAGATTCATGTATTAATGTATAAATTTTTAAATTAAATAATTATTATATTTAGAATAAAATTGTTAAGTAATCACTGAATAACATTGACAACACAACACTGTAAAAAAATATTTATCTGTAGGCGCACTTAATAATGTAAACAAATCAGTGTAATATGATAATGATTGATGCCTACAATTAAGTAATTATATTTTTTAGTTTGTCAGAATTTTATTTTATATAAATTGTTTATTAATTAACCGTTAAAATAAAAATTAGTAGTTACTATGTTCAATTAATTGATATGAAAAAATAAAAATTAATTGTTACTAAGTGTAACTTGATTTGAGTTTTGTCTTGGCCGAAATCTATATCCAATAGAAAAACATGTTACATTAAGTTTAATTGATTTAAATTTAATAGATTCTCATTGATGTGAAAATAATTCACAATCTTGTGACTGGTTAACTAATACATGTTAGATTCGGGTAACCTTTATTATAATAAAGGATGTTCAAAAATAATTCATAACTAAAAGATATATAACCATATGTAATATACTGTTATGTGGATTTATAGAAAATAGTATTTACGGATAGTAGAAATTTTTTAAAATTAAAAACCATGTGATATGCGAAGTTATTAAATCAAGATATTTTATATTTAAATTTAATTTAACCGCGATTAGTAAATTAGAATAAGCATAGTAAATAATAAAAATTTTGTATATGATTGATTGATTTAAAGTTTAGAAGTAAATTCTGATTGCCTCTAAAATAATTTTAATTTTTTGATTGGTAATTTATTCAACAACTAATAATAATACTCTTATAGCGTATATCTAATAATTAAAATAATTAAAATATATGTAGTGTTCGTTTATATGAATTTATTAACTATTTCATTAACAAATTGTGAATAAATATATTTTTGAACCTTTTAAAAAATCAATTTTTTGAAGATATGAATTTTATAGCTATTTAAAATTTGTTCAAATCCGATTTTGTAGTGTTGGCTTATATGCATTCATTATTAATTTTATTAACAAATTACGAATATATATATATATATGTATATATATATATATATGTATATATATATATATGTATATATATATATATATATATATATATATATATATATATATATATATATATATATATATAGAGCTTATAAAAAAAACAACTTTTTGAAGGTATGGATTTTATCCAAGTTATTTAAAATCTGATTTCAAATTCAATTTTTTCAGATTTTAAGTTAAGTTGGATTATAATTATTTAATATCGATTATAATTGTACAATATATATTATAAAAATCATATGATAATATGATTGTGATTGACTTTATATTAAAAGAGTGGTTGATAATGAATGATTAATTATTAAATTTAATTTAAAATATATAATAGTATATCATGATTGAATTCAAATTAAAATTGTGATTTACTAGTAAATATTTTTTGATTTAAAAAATATGTATTTATGAATATGTTTTGTAACGCCCCCAAATCCACCCTGACAGGGGACCCGGGTCGTCACATTGTCTCAATATCCTGTAGCACAAGTTACGCAATAACAAAGCAAAATATATAATACAACGGAGCATAAAATGTCCCACTCCGCAGGTCCAAGATCGTCTTCACAGTATAATACAAAACAACTTGATACATCTCGAATTAATATGTTACAAAGGTTCACATCAGTAGAAATATAAAGATTCCAGTTGGATCTTCTAATTGTTGTCGCCATAGCCTTGCGCTTTCCCTTTCCCTTTATAGCCCTGGCTGGACGTCTCGCCTTTCTCCGTCTTGACAGCTGAACAAAATGTTGTAAAGCAAGAATGAGCAACTATAGTGCTCAGCAAGTTCTTTTCTCGCTCGGTATATAAATATAATAAGGTTTACCGACATAAGTACTCAAACTTTAATATTGAAAGTCACAATAAGATTTGGCTCAAATTCATCTTGAAAATATCATACTCGAAAAGCTCAAAACTCATCCCAAAACAGAATACTCAAAAGACTCATTTGATATAACTCTGATAACTCATGATGTAAGAATGAACTGGTCTTCCACCTCTCCGTATCTCGGTGGGGCGATCAACTAACCAACCAAGAATAACGGCCTCCGATGACACCGCACTTCGCCCGATCACGGCTACAATACGATATCAACTATAATATATATGTATGAATGCTAGCATCATAATGGTTATCAATTCAACCAAGGCAACGAATGCCTAAATATTCTCGGGTCCGTAAAACGGTACACGAGTCTCTCTTTCTCTATAAAGGGCCTCTTGCCCAAAATTGACCAGTAGAATACAGAATTCCCGAATAGTTGGGTACAGATAACTTGAGATAACTCTTTCAGAAAATATTTACAAATCTGGCGGACTGCCAGTATGACTCAATTTCACCACCAATCCGAACAATGGACTGATGTAAATCCTCAATAATAATTTATCGGTTGACATGAACAAAATGCCAAACCTTGACAATAAAATCGACTATCTCGAATCTATGAGAATAGTCCTAAGATTAAAGTAATTGGGAGTAGTACTGAACAAATAGTACTTCTCGATATTTATAATACTCAACATTGATGAACGTGTAAATAGAATATTTTTCACTTGATCGACGAATAAAAATCTCTAATAATTATAATTTTAAACTCCTATCGGTTAGTTCAAACGAGGAACTAACTGAAAGATAATCAATAAATAACGATTGAATTTGTACAATAAATTCAATCGAAAAGAATAAATTTAACTATCTCGGACGAATGAGATTAGTTTCACTGAATAAAATAATAGTCGTCTCGAATTAATGAGATCGACCTGATATCAATTAAATTGTTTCTACGCATATAGGGATTATAATTCTCAATTAAACTAACTTGACAACATAATAATATTAACAAGAAATGATTCTCAAAAGAAATTATTGCATCATATAGAGCAACAGATAATCTCAATATATAACATCTCAAAAATAATTAACAAAATAAATAACACGAACAGAAATTCACAGTTTCCAAAAATTTAAGGTAAGAACGAACTTGCCTCGATCTCGAAGTACAAACGAATGCAGATAAAAGTTATACTCTACCCGTGACTTGGCGTCGTTCTACGTCTCGAGAATTATTTTCTAAAAATGGCAACCAGAAATACGTAAGCGATTCTTCAAAATAAAATACTCCCGATCCGATAATCTAATTAATAATAATATAATATCTCATAAAATATCTGGAATAAATAACAGAAATCAATTCCGGGATAAATAAATATTACATCGAACACAGGAATTAAATCTGGAGAATATATCCTATTTTTAATATCTGGAAATCTAAATTCTTACTCAAAATGAAAAATTCAAACATCCATTTTTATTCAATTTAAAACCATATTTATTATTCTCATTTTTAAACTAATTGTCAAAGAATTCTAATTTACTAAACAAATATTAAATCTCTAAATTAAATCTGACTTGATACGGTTAATTAAAAATAAACCGGAAAATATTAAAACAGCTTTTCCAACTAAAACATATTTTATTCTATTTATTTCACAAATATTCTTCTTTTTATCAACAATTTATTAAATCTTTAATTTCCGTCCAAAAATAACTCTTTTTAACAAACAAATAAATAATCCATTTTGTTAAACCCTTTTTATTGCAAAATAATAAATATCTAATTTATTTTCAAAATCACATAACGACACTTATTTAATTAATAAATAATAAATTCTAAATTACATCTAAAATCTTATTTAATTAATTAATTAATTAACTAAACCAATTTAAATAAATTATTAATTATTAACCAAATTAATTAATATTCCATTTTTAACAAAACTTATTAAATCTCGTTTTATTCGTTTAACACAATCCCGTTTATAACACCCGAACGTCTACGTTACTATTTTATTATTTTTAACAACAATTACACCTCGGTGTGGGTCCCACCGTGTGGGCCCCACCTGTTTCCTTCCCTCCCCTGCATCTCCCCCAAACAAACTCCCTCCATCTCTCTCATTCTCTCCCAACCAATCTCTCTCTTTCTCATCTCTCTGCCTTCTATCTCTCTGTTCTCCATCTCTCTCAATCTCTCTATCTCAATCTCCCTGTCTCTCTACATCTCTCCCTAAATCGAACCTCCACAAGAAAAACCAACATCACCGCCCCTTATCTCTTCTTCATCGACAACACTAACAACACTACAAGCTTCAACCCACAACAATAATCTCTATCCTCTCCCCCTTATAACTCCGGCCACGCATACACAACATAACAATAACAATCACTCTCAACCTCCCTCACTCTTTACTCTCTCCGCTCCGTCCTCTCTCTCCCCGTCGCCCTTAACCCCCTTCGACTAATCACCCCTGCCCACAACAATTCCACAAATCACAACACAAACACCCACACTCCTCTCTCCCCTCATCTCTTCTATTGTCTCTCACGACAACAAAACTACAACAACAAAACATCACTCATCCCTCTACTCCGATAACACTACGCCGCCGACTCCTCACCTTGCAATACAGTGAATCCCCCCCTCATAAACCGATTCACCCACCGATTCAACCACAACTAATCAACCAAAAAGGAGCTACCAGATTCAACGAAAAAAAAAATCGGAAATGAAACAAGGAAATGAAAATAAAAGAAAAGAAATACTACCTGCTCTGATTTTGTGTGAATATAAGGTCGAGTATTGGTTTAACAAAGACAAGAGGTGGTCTAATTATAAGAAAAGGAAAGACATGAACTACTCGGTACTATGGGCTGTGTTTTTGTTTTGAAAAAAAATGAAAGAGACTACTATGATATTGGCCTGGCTATTGTACCCGTACTTATTTATAAAATAAAATTGTCAACCACAATAATGCTGAATAATGATGATAGTTTTAGTGTGGTATTTTACTAATTAAAAGAAATAAATAATGGGAAACAATTGTAAATGGCATAATCATTACAAGATTAGTGCTATTTATAAAATAAAAAAAAATGATGACCCCTTAATCAGTTTATTTTCTCCCGGCTGGCTAATTAAAACGAGACTCAAAAATTCGGCTAAAAATAAAAAATCTATTTCGAAAATTTGTGGTTATTACAGTCTTCCCCCCTTATAGGATTCCGTCCTCGGAATCAAAACTATGCACTAAACAATTCAGGATATTTATTCCGCATCTCGTTTTCTAATTCCCACGTGGCTTCCTCAACTTGGTGGTTTCTCCAAAGTACTTTCACTAAATTCACTTTCTTAGTTCTTAACTCTTGCAATTTGTAATCTAGGATCTCCACTGGCTTTTCTTCGTATGTTAAATCGGGACGAATTTCCACTGGTTCGTAGGTTATAACGTGCTTGAAATCAGAATGGTACTCTCTTAACGCAGAAACATGAAACACGTCGTGGATATGCTGAAGGTCTGGAGGTAGGGCCAACTGATAAGCTAGTGGTCCTATCTTCTTAAGAATCTCAAAAGGTCCTATATATCTGGGGCTTAACTTGCCTTTCTTTCCGAATCTCATTACTCCTTTCCAAGGTGAAACTTTTAGCATCACTTTATCTCCCACTTCAAACGCTTTGTCTTTCCTCTTTTGATTTGCATACTTCCTCTGTCGATCTTGAGCTGCAACTAACCTTTTTCGAATAACCTCGGTTGCTTGCTTAGTTTGTTGAAGTAATTCCGGTCCTAGTATCTTTCTTTCTCCTACTTCATCCCAATATAACGGTGATCTACACTTCCTTCCGTACAAAGCTTCATAAGGTGCCATACATATGCTCGAATGGTAACTATTGTTGTAAGCAAACTCGACTAGGGGCAAATGCTCATCCTAACTTCCTTTAAAATCAAGTGCACAGGCTCTTAACATATCTTCAACTGTTTGAATCGTCCTTTCACTTTGTCCGTCGGTCTGTGGATGATATGCAGTGCTCAGATTTAACTTCGTGCCAAGACATTCTTGAAAACTTTTCCAAAATCGTGAAGTAAAACGGGCATCTCTATCAGAAACAATCGAAACAGGCACTCCGTGACGAACTACAATTTCCTTTAGGTATATGTTCACCAATCTCTCAACGGAATACTTATCACTAATTGGTAGGAAATGCGCAGATTTAGTGAGTCTATCGACGATAACCCAGATCGCATCATGACTGGCTCTAGTTCGGGGCAATCCTACGACAAAATCCATGGTGATATGCTCCCATTTCCACTCTGGTATCTCTAAAGGTTGTAGAAGTCCACTTGGTCGTTGATGTTCTGCCTTCACTTTCTGACATGTCAAACACTTACTTACCCATTCTGCAATCTCCCTCTTCATGTTGGGCCACCAGTAATTCAACTTGATGTCTTGATACATCTTTGTGCTCCCTGGGTGAATGGAATATCTCGAGTTATGCGCTTCGCTCATAATTTCCTCCTTCAACTCTGTAACGTTAGGAATCCATATTCTCGATGCAAATCGCTTAATTCCCTTTTCATCTTTTGAACTTAGAAATTCTTCTCCGGTCAACTCTGATCTTCTTTCTTCCATCACTTGCTCTTGACAACGTCGAATCTTCTCGAGTAACTCTGGTTGAAACTGAATGCTGTAAACTCTTTCATTGTTTTGGACTGGGATCTTGACTTCTAATTCCATCTTCTCAAATTCTCTAACCAATTCTTCTGAGGTTGTCAACAGGTTTAGTCTCTCCTTTCTACTTAATGCATCAGCTACAACATTAGCCTTCCCTGGGTGATAGTTTATCGAGCAATCATAGTCTTTGATCAACTCCAACCATCTTCTTTGTCTCATATTTAATTCCTTCTGCGTGAATATATACTTTAAGCTCTTGTGATCCGTGTAAATCTCGCATTTCTCTCCGTAAAGGTAATGTCTCCAAATCTTGAGTGCGAAAACAATAGCAGCAAGTTCCAAATCGTGAGTAGGGTAACGGGACTCATACTCCTTCAGTTGCCAAGAGGCATAAGCTATTACTTTTCCGTGTTGCATCAAAACACATCCCAAACCCTTGTGAGAAGCGTCGCTGTAAATTACGAAATCGCCTTTCTCATCGGGTAAGGTCAACACCGGGGCAGTAGTCAATCTCTTCTTCAATTCTTGAAAGCTAACTTCGCATTTGGGTGTCCATTCGAACTTTTCACTCTTTCTGGTAAGTCGAGTCAGTGGTGTAGCTATCTTTGAAAAATCCTTCACGAACCTTCGATAGTATCCAGCCAATCCAAGGAAACTTCTAACTTCGGTTGGAGTCTTGGGTCTCTCCCAATTTGCTACGGCTTCTATCTTTGCGGGGTCTACAGAAATCCCTTCGCCGCTTACAATGTGTCCCAAAAATTGAACCTCTTTTAGCCAGAATTCACACTTCGAGAATTTCGCATATAACTTTTCCTTCCGCAGCGTTTCCAGAACTAGACGGAGGTGTTCAGCATGTTCCTCAGGAGACTTCGAGTATATCAGGATGTCATCAATAAATACAATCACGAACTTGTCCAAGTATCTCTTGAACACACGATTCATCAAATCCATAAAAGCAGCTGGCGCATTCGTCAATCCAAAAGACATGACTAAGAATTCGTAATGTCCATATCGAGTCCTAAAGGCAGTCTTAGGAATATCTTCAGGCTTGATCTTTAGTTGATGATAGCCGGATCTCAAATCAATCTTTGAAAAACATCTAGCTCCCTTAAGTTGGTCAAACAGATCGTCGATTCGAGGTAAGGGGTACTTATTCTTAATGGTCATCTTGTTCAACTCACGATAATCAATACATAGTCGCATAGATCCGTCCTTCTTCTTCACGAACAGCACTGGAGCTCCCCACGGGGATACACTTGGTCTGATTACGCCTTTGTCAAGTAATTCTTGCAGTTGGGTAGCCAACTCCTTCATCTCAACGGGAGCCATACGGTATGGTGCTTTGGAAATTGGTGCAGTTCCCGGGGCAAGATCGATATTGAATTCTATTTCTCTGTCGGGCGGTAATCCAGGTAACTCTTCAGGAAAAACATCTTCGAATTGATTTACTACAGGGATTTCATCAATGGCAGGGGCTTGCTTCTCGTTGTCAACCACATAAGCTAAGTAGGCTTGACACCCACTTCTTAGTAGTTTCTTCGCTTGAATCAAAGTCAGAAAATTACTAGTAGGTTTCCTTCCGCGGAATTGTATTCTTTTGCCGTTGGGTCCCTTTACACTAACCCACTTACGCCGACAATTGATTTGAGCATCATAACGTGTCAACCAATCCATTCCCAGAATTATATCGAACTCCCCTAAATTAAAAGAAAGAAGGTCTGCTTCGAAACGTTGTCCTTGGATTTCGATTCCACAATCTGGACATATCTGATCTACCGGGACTTTTTCCTGATTTGCTACTTCTATAATCAATGTCTCCCCTAATGGTATGGACTGAATACCCAATTTATTCCTAAAATTCTCCGATATGAAAGATTTTGTTGCTCCCGAATCAAACAAAACACATGCATCTACGGAATTGACTAAAAGCGTACCTGCAATCACATCACTATCAGCAATAGCATCCTTCACCGTCATATTGAAAGTACGAGCAGTTGGCTTGTTGCTGGGAGGTGCCATGAGTCTAGGTGCATTTGTCTCCTTTGGTGGTGACTTGCAATCTCGTGCAATATGTCCTTTCTTTCCGCAATTGAAACAAGTAACGGCCTTATCCTTACAGTGAGAAGAATAATGCCCTTTTTGTCCACAGTTGTAACAAACAATGTTGGCCAGATTACATGGTCCTGGGTGCTTCCTTCCACACGTTTTGCATTCAGGTAGCGGTGGCCTTCCTTGAATTAAATTGGCTGCCTGAGGGGGTCTGGACTTTTGATTGTTTCCCCTAGTGTCTTGATTCTCAGTTCTCTTTGTATCATTGTTTCTGTCTTCCCGCTTCACAAAAGGTCTCTTTCCATTCCGATCGTCCGGCTTCCTCTCAAAATTATTTCCACGATTCTGAAACTTCCTTTTCTTCATATCCTTGTCCTTTGAGTACAACTCAGATCCACTTTCCACAATAGATGCTTTTTGAACCACAGTAGCATAGTTGGTGATTTCTAGGACCGCAACTCGATTCTGGATCCACGGCTTCAGCCCTAGTTGGAAACGTTTAGCTCTCTTTTCGTCAGTATCCACATGGTAAGGCACAAACCTAGAGAGTTCAGAAAACTTGGCTTCGTATTCAGCTACAGTCATGTTGCCTTGCTTGAGTTCCAGAAACTTGACCTCCATTTGGCTCTCCAAGTATTTAGGAAAATATTTCTCTAAAAATAGCTGCGTGAACCTGGTCCAGGGTATGACTACGTTCCCTTCCATTGCTCTCTTTGATTCCCACCAATAATTCGCCTCACCTTTTAACATATAGGCTGCAAAAATGGTTTTCTTTTCTTCTTCTACCCCTACGATCTCAAAGGTTTTCTCTATTTCACGTAACCAGATTCTAGCTTCCACTGGGTTAGTGGTACCTTTAAACTCAGGTGGACTCAAGGATTTGAATGATTTGAAACTCACAGTAGTTTGGGTCAGTTGAGCTGGAGGTGGATTCCCTCCTATATTTTGGTATAGCTGAGGCTGAGGGTTCTGGGTATGCTGAATAAGAAAGTTCATAAGTAGACTCATCGGGTTATTTTCTTGGTTGGGACCTCGAGCGAGTTGTGGTTCCGGGTTTGGAACTTGGTTATGAGGTGGGACCTCATTCCCTGGATTCACCTCGGGTTGAGGACGAGGATTCTTTGCGGGTCTTCCTCTTTTTGGTGCCATTTTTTTCTATTAAAATTGAAAACAGGAGCTTGGTCAAACTAGGTAAAATTATAACAGAATATCGGTGCTGGTAACGTAAACTCTTAAAATCTTATGTCGAATTTCTGAAAATGCTGAAGATATATCTCATGTGTCACAATATTTTTTTTTTTTTTTTTTTACAGGAGTACTATTATTAAAGCGCAACAACAATAATAAATCTGAAACAGGTAAGGGTGCAAAAATATTAATATCCACATATAATCCATCATGGTACCATAAGGTACGTTTAATGCATACATCTGATACAAGCTAGCCAACTCATACATAAACACCATAATGCAAACAAATCTAATGCATCACTATACAGAAAGTGGGTCATCAAGAACAAGCCCAAGCTACAATATCAGCTACGGTCTCAACGGCCAAACATCTCACCCACGCGTCCCTGGAACTCCTCGATAGCTCTGGCAATCAACTCTGTAACAGCATTGCGATCCACGGCTCCTGTACTAGAGGATGGTAGGGTTGTGAGATCAGTCTGTAGCCCAGTCAGAATAGCAATAGAGATCTGATGTACGATCTCCATAGGAACATTCCTCACAAGCAAGCTGCCTCCTCCATGAACTGTGGTAGGGTCGACCGACAGTAATCGCAATATAGCATCTCTAGTGGCAAAAACCTCCTCATAACGAAGCCATGCCCATCGAAACTGCTGGAAAAGATAATCATGAACCATCCAAGGTACAGGCCCTCGATCCCCTCTCGGCTGCGTGGGCATACCAACTGGCTGTGCTGGGAAAGGTGGAGCAGATGAGATAATCACCTCTGAAGCAGGGATATGTATAGCAGGTGCAGGAGGAGTAGTATCACAAGCAGGCATGGCACTGACAGGTGGAAACATGTAGTCAGGCACGGTAGGGACTGTCGGCGTCGAAGCATAGACGGGAACAGGTAAAGTAAACAACTCAGCAAGAGCCGCTACTCCTGTAGGTACATCAACTCCGGATACTGGAGCTGACAAGGTAGGTACAATCTCAATACGGACGGGTGAAAGCTGGCTCTCATCAACTGGATCCGTAATCTCGGGCACTGGGGTCTCAACTCTGAACGTCTCAGGGGTAGGAGCCTCTAAATCAATCACTGGTGGAGGAGAATCGACTATCTCAATGATCTGGTCAGGAGAATCTACTAAATCTATCACATGTGGAGGAGAAGGTGTAAGGATCTGAACTGAAGAATCCTCCGTGTCACTACCCATCAGCATAAACTCTTCAGACGGGTCACTGTCTGAACCTGAGCTAAGTGGTCCATGCGGGTAAGGTGTAGGAGATCTATCTCGGGTAGAACGAAAATCAGCTGGTCTGGAAGTAGACATCTACAAAAGTACGAAAATCTCGGTCAGGTTTCAATCAACTAGCTATGCCTATAAATATATATAAAGGCGTAAGGCGCTTAGTGTCAAAATCTCAACTTCGTATCATATCTCTAAATTCTCACGTCGCGTTATAGTTCTAGATTCGTATTATATCTCTAAATGCTCGCATCGGGTTATACTCCAAGTACGATTCCTAAAAATATAACTAAGGCTCTGATACCAAAACTGTAACGCCCCCAAATCCACCCTGACAGGGGACCCGGGTCGTCACATTGTCTCAATATCCTGTAGCACAAGTTACGCAATAACAAAGCAAAATATATAATACAACGGAGCATAAAATGTCCCACTCCGCAGGTCCAAGATCGTCTTCACAGTATAATACAAAACAACTTGATACATCTCGAATTAATATGTTACAAAGGTTCACATCAGTAGAAATATAAAGATTCCAGTTGGATCTTCTAATTGTTGTCGCCATAGCCTTGCGCTTTCCCTTTCCCTTTATAGCCCTGGCTGGACGTCTCGCCTTTCTCCGTCTTGACAGCTGAACAAAATGTTGTAAAGCAAGAATGAGCAACTATAGTGCTCAGCAAGTTCTTTTCTCGCTCGGTATATAAATATAATAAGGTTTACCGACATAAGTACTCAAACTTTAATATTGAAAGTCACAATAAGATTTGGCTCAAATTCATCTTGAAAATATCATACTCGAAAAGCTCAAAACTCATCCCAAAACAGAATACTCAAAAGACTCATTTGATATAACTCTGATAACTCATGATGTAAGAATGAACTGGTCTTCCACCTCTCCGTATCTCGGTGGGGCGATCAACTAACCAACCAAGAATAACGGCCTCCGATGACACCGCACTTCGCCCGATCACGGCTACAATACGATATCAACTATAATATATATGTATGAATGCTAGCATCATAATGGTTATCAATTCAACCAAGGCAACGAATGCCTAAATATTCTCGGGTCCGTAAAACGGTACACGAGTCTCTCTTTCTCTATAAAGGGCCTCTTGCCCAAAATTGACCAGTAGAATACAGAATTCCCGAATAGTTGGGTACAGATAACTTGAGATAACTCTTTCAGAAAATATTTACAAATCTGGCGGACTGCCAGTATGACTCAATTTCACCACCAATCCGAACAATGGACTGATGTAAATCCTCAATAATAATTTATCGGTTGACATGAACAAAATGCCAAACCTTGACAATAAAATCGACTATCTCGAATCTATGAGAATAGTCCTAAGATTAAAGTAATTGGGAGTAGTACTGAACAAATAGTACTTCTCGATATTTATAATACTCAACATTGATGAACGTGTAAATAGAATATTTTTCACTTGATCGACGAATAAAAATCTCTAATAATTATAATTTTAAACTCCTATCGGTTAGTTCAAACGAGGAACTAACTGAAAGATAATCAATAAATAACGATTGAATTTGTACAATAAATTCAATCGAAAAGAATAAATTTAACTATCTCGGACGAATGAGATTAGTTTCACTGAATAAAATAATAGTCGTCTCGAATTAATGAGATCGACCTGATATCAATTAAATTGTTTCTACGCATATAGGGATTATAATTCTCAATTAAACTAACTTGACAACATAATAATATTAACAAGAAATGATTCTCAAAAGAAATTATTGCATCATATAGAGCAACAGATAATCTCAATATATAACATCTCAAAAATAATTAACAAAATAAATAACACGAACAGAAATTCACAGTTTCCAAAAATTTAAGGTAAGAACGAACTTGCCTCGATCTCGAAGTACAAACGAATGCAGATAAAAGTTATACTCTACCCGTGACTTGGCGTCGTTCTACGTCTCGAGAATTATTTTCTAAAAATGGCAACCAGAAATACGTAAGCGATTCTTCAAAATAAAATACTCCCGATCCGATAATCTAATTAATAATAATATAATATCTCATAAAATATCTGGAATAAATAACAGAAATCAATTCCGGGATAAATAAATATTACATCGAACACAGGAATTAAATCTGGAGAATATATCCTATTTTTAATATCTGGAAATCTAAATTCTTACTCAAAATGAAAAATTCAAACATCCATTTTTATTCAATTTAAAACCATATTTATTATTCTCATTTTTAAACTAATTGTCAAAGAATTCTAATTTACTAAACAAATATTAAATCTCTAAATTAAATCTGACTTGATACGGTTAATTAAAAATAAACCGGAAAATATTAAAACAGCTTTTCCAACTAAAACATATTTTATTCTATTTATTTCACAAATATTCTTCTTTTTATCAACAATTTATTAAATCTTTAATTTCCGTCCAAAAATAACTCTTTTTAACAAACAAATAAATAATCCATTTTGTTAAACCCTTTTTATTGCAAAATAATAAATATCTAATTTATTTTCAAAATCACATAACGACACTTATTTAATTAATAAATAATAAATTCTAAATTACATCTAAAATCTTATTTAATTAATTAATTAATTAACTAAACCAATTTAAATAAATTATTAATTATTAACCAAATTAATTAATATTCCATTTTTAACAAAACTTATTAAATCTCATTTTATTCGTTTAACACAATCCCGTTTATAACACCCGAACGTCTACGTTACTATTTTATTATTTTTAACAACAATTACACCTCGGTGTGGGTCCCACCGTGTGGGCCCCACCTGTTTCCTTCCCTCCCCTGCATCTCCCCCAAACAAACTCCCTCCATCTCTCTCATTCTCTCCCAACCAATCTCTCTCTTTCTCATCTCTCTGCCTTCTATCTCTCTGTTCTCCATCTCTCTCAATCTCTCTATCTCAATCTCCCTGTCTCTCTACATCTCTCCCTAAATCGAACCTCCACAAGAAAAACCAACATCACCGCCCCTTATCTCTTCTTCATCGACAACACTAACAACACTACAAGCTTCAACCCACAACAATAATCTCTATCCTCTCCCCCTTATAACTCCGGCCACGCATACACAACATAACAATAACAATCACTCTCAACCTCCCTCACTCTTTACTCTCTCCGCTCCGTCCTCTCTCTCCCCGTCGCCCTTAACCCCCTTCGACTAATCACCCCTGCCCACAACAATTCCACAAATCACAACACAAACACCCACACTCCTCTCTCCCCTCATCTCTTCTATTGTCTCTCACGACAACAAAACTACAACAACAAAACATCACTCATCCCTCTACTCCGATAACACTACGCCGCCGACTCCTCACCTTGCAATACAGTGAATCCCCCCTCATAAACCGATTCACCCACCGATTCAACCACAACTAATCAACCAAAAAGGAGCTACCAGATTCAACGAAAAAAAAATCGGAAATGAAACAAGGAAATGAAAATAAAAGAAAAGAAATACTACCTGCTCTGATTTTGTGTGAATATAAGGTCGAGTATTGGTTTAACAAAGACAAGAGGTGGTCTAATTATAAGAAAAGGAAAGACATGAACTACTCGGTACTATGGGCTGTGTTTTTGTTTTGAAAAAAAATGAAAGAGACTACTATGATATTGGCCTGGCTATTGTACCCGTACTTATTTATAAAATAAAATTGTCAACCACAATAATGCTGAATAATGATGATAGTTTTAGTGTGGTATTTTACTAATTAAAAGAAATAAATAATGGGAAACAATTGTAAATGGCATAATCATTACAAGATTAGTGCTATTTATAAAATAAAAAAAAATGATGACCCCTTAATCAGTTTATTTTCTCCCGGCTGGCTAATTAAAACGAGACTAAAAAATTCGGCTAAAAATAAAAAATCTATTTCGAAAATTTGTGGTTATTACATGTTTAATAAAATCAATAATGTATTTAAATTCATTTATATGAATTTATTAATTATTTTATTAACAAATTGTGAATAAATATATTTTTGAACCTTTCAAAAATCGAGTTTTGGAAAATATGGATTTTATCCAAGCTTTTAAAATTTGTTCAAATCCGATTTTGTAGTGTTTGCTTATATGCATTTATTAATTAATTTTATTAACAAATTATGAATATATATACATTTTTGAGCTTATAAAAAAATCTGGTATGGATTTTATCCAAGTTATTTAAAATCTGATTTCAAATCCGATTTTTTCATATTTTTAGTTAAGTTAGATTATAATTATTTGATATCGATTATAATTGTACAATATATATTATAAAAATTAATTTATAATGTATGATAATATGATTGTGACTGACTTTATATTAAAAGAGTGATTGATTTCAAATTAAAATTTTGATTTTCTAGTAAATATTTTTTGATTTAAAAAATAGGTATTTATGAATATGTTTAATAAAATCATTATTGTATTTAAATTAGAAGTGTTAACTAACCATGGTTAAAAAGGTAGGGTGAGATTGTAAATAAAAAAATATCTAAATTTTAGGAATTAGCTCTGATTGGTCCTAAAATAATTTCTCGATTCTGATTAGTTAACTGACGTGTAGTAGACTAGGCATCATAATAAAGGATTTCTTTACAAATCCAAACTAACTTCAATTTGTATTAAATTATATTAGATTTTTTTGTCAATTGGATTAAATTATAGAATCTTTTGAGATATCAGTGAATTATAATTTTCATTCAACTTTATAGTTGAATCATTTGGTTTCCTAATATGTTACTCCCTCTATTTTTTTTAAGGGTCGTTTTTTAATCATGCACACTTATTAAGATTAATATTTGTTAGACTATTTTATCTAATGTAATTTTATTTTTCAATTTTATCCTTCATCTACCGCTATTTAATATTAATACTTTTTTTTTTGAAAATAAAGCACTTGCATTAACTTAAAGCTCTTCAAGAGCAAGATTACAATGAATAAAGTCTGGAGCGATAGAAAACCACTCCTGTAATCAAAGGTATTTAGGTGAAAAGAAAATTTGTTTATCTTGAAAATGTGAAAACGATACTTAAATTAAAATTCAAACCTAGTTAAAAAATGACATTTAAAAAGAAAGGGAGGAAGTATCTAAAGATCCTTGTAGATTCATCTCTTTCGGCTAAAAAATCAAATAATTTTTTTTGGGAAAAGTTCTTAAATTTTGAACTTTTATTAAAGTAGATTTGTTTAATTAAATTTGTTCATCATCATTTTGTGTAGAGACTAAGAATGAAAACTTAAGTCACTGTGTTGTACTAATTGCTAACTGTATGAGCGGTTATCAAAGAGTTTCACTTCAAAAATCGCACGAGTTATTAAATATAAATTGAAATTTTCGTGCTACAATCATAGTTTTATTTATTTAAATATTGCACAATATATTGTAGTTTATAATTTAAAATTTTAGAGATCATTTGGTTAAAAAAAACGATATAAATTAGGAATCAGATTTCGGCTTACGTTGGTATGGAGTTGAGATATCATTCCTAATATCTTGTGTTTGGTTCAGTATTGGAATGAATTTTTTTAATTTAAAATATAATTAATAATTCATTTTTGTTAATATTTTTGTGTGTATACAGTATACATCGAAGTTTGGTTATTACACAATTTACAAAAGAAAAATTAATATATAAAAAATTGATTGTTAAATTATAATTTGATCAACTAAATAGTAATTAAAAATATTTAAAAAATAAAATGTTACTAATTAATATTAAATAAAAATAATATATTTAAGTTGAAACGATATCATATTTAAAATACATGTATTGAAATTGTATTTAATTTAATAAAAAAATTAATCTAATAAAATTTAATTTGATACTCATACCATCTTCTTGGAACCCATCATAGATATATAAGTCTTAAATTAAAAAATTTATCAACCAAACATTAGTTATCTATTTGAAATGAAATAAATCTATACATGATACCAAAATTAGATGAATGAAACGACCTCTCTATAATGTGATTCAAAATCATACCACATCATTTTTTAAAAAACAATAATTTTAATATAGCCACAAGCTCAATTTTATACAAAGTAACTTAGAGGTGTATTTAATTGAGATTTTAAAGATTTTTTTGGATTTCTAAACTTTGAGGTATTTAATTTGAATTTTGAAAAGTCCTTCAAATTTGATGGTATTCAAAAGAATTATAAAAAGCCTTTTAAAATATTCAATTTGGATTTTAAAAAATACATTAAAATCTGATGGTATTCAATTTAGATTCTAAAAAATCCATTAAAATCTTATGTATTCAAAAGTCCATGATTTTTTTGGGATTTCATAAAAATGTGGATTTTGATGAATTTGTTAGTGTATTTTATATCTTTTGAAATCTGATCAAAATCCAAGAGATTTTAAAGAATTTACCAGAAAATTTATTTTAATAAATAAAATTTTACGAGATTTTACATAAACTCAGTGAGACGACGAGTATAATTAAATTAACAATAATTTTTCAAAATTCATAAATTATAATCAATTCATTTAAATAATACACTTCCGTAAATATTATTACGAATATGCTTATATGGACACTTTATTGTTCAAGATTAGGTATGTATATTGAGAATATATTAATATTTGTGTTTTGCATCCGTACGAAAAATACTTATATTTTCGGGAAGTATTATTTTCTAGATTGTAATCTTGCTAATAGATTGTATATATCCACAAATTACAAGATAATATTTTCGTATTTTATTGGTACTACTACAAATGTAAAGGATGAGGATGATGATAAATAACTATTTTGAATTATATATAATATTATTTTAATTTATATATGGATATCCCAAAATAAAATCAATACAATACAATAGAATTTTTGGGATTGTTTTTAGTCCATAAAAAATCTTGATAAATAAATCAATTAAAATCCAATAGAATCTGTGTAGAATTTAAAAAGTCCGTATAGAATCTATTGTAAATTTTGAACAATCTATAAATATAGAAAATTCAATAAAATCCATATAAGAATCTGAAATCATTTAATGAAGATTTTATAAAATCTATTTGTCGCTATTCCAACACTAATTAATTCTTTTGAATCTTGATGGATTTTCAGTAATTATTACTTCCTCCGTATGTTCATTTTAATTTTTGATTCGTCAAATTGATCAAAATTTAAATGAAATTTATATGATATAATCGAGAAAAATAAAAAAAAATTATATCTTTGAATAATACATCTAATCAATTTTAATTTTCTAGAATAATAAATGAATACCTTTTAATGTTTTGTCAAAAATTAATCAAATTGATTACTAAAAAATTAAAAGAATGTGTAAAATGAAATAGAAGTAGTATAGATGTTGAAATTCGGCGCAACTTGACAAAGCAAGGCATAAGTCTAAGATATTTTAAATACTACTAACTTTTATCAATTGTATGAATATTTTTTAAAAAGGAATTTTGGCATTGTAATTATGAATAATTGTATTGATGTTTATTACTTTGCATGGTATTACAATTAAAAATAATATCACATGAAGTAGTACTTTTGTAGTAACGAATTACCTCATGTAAATAAAAAATTTGGTCATGAGAAATCTTGCAGGTGACTCTTGTCAAACTTTACATCATCTCAATTCTCATCTCACGTGCTTGACTCTTATTTCCCCATGTCATGTTACTTCTTCTAGATTTCCGTAATACATCCCTAAACATTCCACGCTACATGTTATACGACTTTATACTATTATACCTACATAATATTACACCCAAAAATTTCAAATACATAATTCCAAATTAGTAGATTGCGTAAAAATATATTTTTTTTTTTTTGTAGTTTTCTAATAATATACTACTGATTTTCTATTATCTACAAACACTATTAAAACTATATTATAATTATTAGATTTAGTTAAGATGTTTCTTCTTAGTTTTATAAAAAGCAGTTGAAAAATCTTTTTTATAGATTGCCTTTGTGAAAAATACTCCCTTCGTCCCAAAAATTTTTTCCAATTCATCATTATCACGTTTGCTAACGCACATTTAATAAAATGGGATAGAAGTAGTATAGAATTTGAAATTGGGCGCAACTTGACAAAGCACGGCATAAGTCTAAGATATTTTAAATACTACTAACTTTTATCAATTGTATGAATATTTTTTAAAAAAGAATTTGGGCATTGTAATTATGAATAATTGTATTGATGTTTATTACTTTGCATGGTATTACAATTAAAAAATAATATCACATGAAGTAGTACTCATAATCAGGCTTGCTTTGTAGTAACGAATTACCTCATGTATATACATATTTTGGTCATGAGAAATCTTGCAAGTGACTCTTGTCAAACTTTACATCATCTCAATTCTCATGTCACGTGCTTGACTCTTATTTTCCCATGTTAATTCTTCTGGATTCCCGTAATACATCCCTTAACATTCTACGCTACACAGGAGTATATGACTTTAAAGGCTCACTCATTTTCTGAACTTTTTTCTCTCCGTATTTTACGTGGGAGGTGTGTTTTTTTCTCTCCATTCTCGTTCATGAGATTGTGTGAGGCTGTGTAATTATGGCAAATCTAGACGATATCCGTGTGCAAATGCCTGAGGTAGATATTGATGCAGAGGAGAATGAAGAGCTGTGTTTTGATGATGAAATCGAGCAGGGATCAAATAAGTTTGAATTATGTTTGGTGGGTATGTTCCTCACTGAAAAAAACATCAATACAAAAGCCATGAGATCTAAAATGGCGGACGTGTGGCGGCCTGTAATGGGTATTCATATAAAAGAGCTGAAGAAGGGTCTGTTTTTGTTTCAGTTTTATCATAAGGATGACATTAGTTGGGTGCAAAACGGGGGTCCTTGGTCCTTTGATGGTGCAATTCTGGTTTTTAACACAATAGCTGCAGGTGCAGATCCTTTAAAAATCCCGTTGGTTGACGTTAATTTATGGATTCAAATCCACGATCTTCCTATGGATTTTATGACTGAATATGTAGGGAAACAGCTGCGTAATTTTTTTTGGTCATTTCTTGAATATGATCCAAATAATAATACAAGCATTTGGAGAGAAAGTATACGTATCAGAATTAAGGTGGATGTTAGGAAGCCTTTGTGGAGGAAGAAGAAGATAACAAGGAGAAATGGTTCTGACTTTATTGTTCAGTGTTAGTACGAACGACTTGGGGATTTTTGTTTTAGATGTGGTATGTTGTCACACACTAAGAGATTTTGTCAGAAGAAATTTGAGAGTCAGACAAGTGAGCTAGGGAATGAATGGGGTGCTTGGCTACGTGCACCACCTCGTCGGGCGGCGGGGCAGGAGAGAAGCAAGTGGTTACGGGATGAGGGTGACGATGCATGGGGTGGCAGGTATGGAAAGAATAACAGTAATGAGGTTTTTTCAGAGGGACAATCGCAGAGTATTGTGCAAGTGGGGGAACAATCAACAGATGGAGAGAAATTAAAGGGATTTAATTTATCTGATTTTGGTATTAAAAAAAATGGGAGGGAATTTTCTAGTGGGATAATTACTCGTGGGCCGAGTTATGAAGAGCTTGATGGGCTTGATTTGGAAGAGAGAAAGAGGAAAAGATATGGGCCAGTCCAGGTCGACAATATGGACACTGATGGAATCGAGAAAAATAATAGCGATTCTGCACTTTCTAAAGTTGATTGTACAGAATCTAACAACACAGTTTTGGCTACGCTTGCGAGGCAAGCTAGCCGAACATTATGAATTGTGTAGGGTGGAACTGTCGGGGGTTGGGGAACCCTCGAACAGTTCGAGTTCTGGGCGATCTTCTGAAGGATTGTAAACCCGATGTTCTCTTTTTATCAGAAACTATTTCAGTAGCGAATAATATAGAATTTCTTCGTGTTAAATTTGGTTTTGCTCAATGTTTTTCGGTTGACAAAATTGGTCGTAGTGGAGGTTTGGCGATTTTCTGGAAGTCTCATGTTGATTGCCAAATTTCAGGCTACTCTCAAAATCATATTGATCTTTAGTTTTTGATTAATAATGTGGTGACTTGGAGATTAACCTGCTTCTATGGTTATCCCGAGCGAAGTAGACGTAAGAATTCGTGGGATCTCATAAGACAGCTTGCTGGTATGTCTCAGCTTCCTTGACTGATCTTTGGTGACTTTAACGATTTATTATCAAAGTCGGACAAGTGGGGTACAGCTTCTCATCCTCAGCATCTTATGGAGGGATTCCGTTTGGCTTTAGATGACATTTCTCTCACTGAATTAGATCTTGGTGGTGGTAAGTTTATGTGGGAAAAAAGTAGAGGTAAGAAAGATTGGGTTCGCGAAAGACTGGACAGGACGTTTGCTACAGCTTCATGGTGGAAGATGTTTCCGCTTTCCAACCTCACTGTTCATCATATCTCCTGTTCAGACCATGACCCAATTCAGGTGGATCTTTTGAATGTTTCAATCTCGAAAAAACTCTTTCGTTTCAAATTTGAAAATACATGGTTAAAAGACCCCAATTTCCATAAGGAGGTTGCTGAATATTGGTCGGCGATTCCTCCTGCTCACTTGTTACCTAAGCTGTTAAATGTCTCTACTTTTATGGAAAAATGGGGCAGGAATTTTTTTAAAAAATTTAAGGAAAAAGTAAAGAGATTGAAAGAGGTTATTGCTGGCTTAGTGAATCGTACTAATGAGGAGGGTGTCACCAGGTATTTAGAGGAAAGAGAGAAGTTAAATGATCTCCTGTACCACGAAGAAGCTTATTGGAAACAACGTGTCAAGTTGTTTTGGCTGGAGGAGGGGGACGCTAATACCAAATTTTTCCATGCTTCGGCCACATCAAGGAAGAAGACTAATCTTATCTCTTGTTTACAATCTGAGACTGGAGTTACAGTGAATGACCATGAAGGGATGTGCCAAGTTGTGAAGAATTACTATGAGAATATTTTTGCAGGATCCTCAAATGTGGTTATGGAGAATTCTTCGAATGCCCCTGTGGTTTCTTCTGAGCAAAATAATAGATTGGTCGAGGATATGATTTTTGAGGAATTCACAGTAGCTGTCAAACAAATGCACCCGGACAAAGCGTCCGGGCCAGACGGGTTGAATCCCGCATTCTTTCAACAATTCTGGAAGCTGTTAGGAAGGGAGGTATATGACTGCTGTAAGGAGTGGTTGTCCAAATGTACTTTCCCTGCAGATTTTAACAATATTAATCTGGTTCTTATTTCAAAGAAGGTGGGTGCAAATTCTATGAAAGATTTTCGACCAATAGCATTATGCAATGTGCTTTATAAAATCTTGGCGAAAGTTTTAGCAAATCGTTTGAAAGTTCTTCTGCCAGGTTTAATCTCGGAAAATCAATCGGCGTTTGTGCCAGGACGTAGCATAACGGACAATGTTCTCATTGCTTTTGAGTTAATTCATCATATGAAAAGAAATGCTGGGGGTCGAGAGGGTGAAGTGGCATTAAAATTGGACATTAGCAAAGCGTATGATAGAGTCGACTGGAGCTTTTTGAAGCATCGTATGCAGAGTATGGGATTTTGTAGTAAGTGGATTAATTGGATTATGTTGTGTGTTAGTACAGTCTCTTACGAGGTTTGTTTCAACGGGTCTTCGATAGGTCCTATCATTCCTAAGAGGGGTCTTCGTCAAGGAGACCCACTCTCTTCGTATTTGTTTTTGTTGTGTGTTGAAGGCCTCTCTAATTCTCTTGACAATGCTGTTACGTCAGGAACGATCCATGGTTGTAAAATTAGTCCCACGGCTCCAGTGATAACACATCTCTTATTCGCGGATGATAGTTTCTTGTTCTTTAAATCAAACACGGAGGAAACGATGGCAATAAAAGAGTTGCTTAATAATTATGAGAAGTGTTCGGGCCAATCGGTTAATTTTCAAAAATCAGGGGTCTTTTTTAGCTGTAATGTGAGAAGAGATAAGCAGGAGGAGTTGATGGGGATCCAAGGGGTGTCTGCAGCTCTAAAGGATAGTAAATATTTGGGTTTACCTTCGTTGGTGGGAAGGTCGAAAAAGAAAGTGTTTGGCTTTAAAAAAGACAAGGTTTGGCAAAGGATTCAAGGATGGAAGTCTAAGCTTATTTCTAGAGCGGGGAAGTTGGTTTTAATAAAAAATGTTGCACAGTCGATACCTTCCTACTGTACGTCCTATTTTCTAATTCCGAAAACTTTGTGTCAGGAGATAGAAAGGATGCTGAACAACTTCTGGTGGAGCTCTGGTAATGGAGACTAAAAGTGGGTAAAATGGTTATCATGGGATGCTATGAGCTCTCCTAAGTGTAGTGGTAGACTGGGGTTCAGGAATTTACACGGTTTTAATATCTCGCTTCTGGGTAAACACTGCTGGAAATTCTTACATCAACCACATGCTTTAGTCTTTCGATTGTACAAGTCTCGTTATTTTGCTGATTCACACTTGTTAAGAGCCTCAAAAGGCACAGGCTCAAGTTTCATCTGGACAGATATTCATGCTGCAAAAAAGACCTTATTTAAAGGTTTTAGGTGGATTGTAGGAAATGGTGAAGACATAGTGGCAGTACAGGACCCTTGGTTGCGACAAAAGAGTGATTTTATGGTTGAAAATAGTCACGCTTATGCAGGACGGAATGAACTGGTATCCAGTCTGATTCTTCCTAGGACAAAACAGTGGAATGTCGAGTTGATTAAAGCTCGATTTCACGAGGAAGATGTAAGAGCTATTCTTGCTTTTTTTTTCCCCAAAGGGAGGTTTGTGATCGTATAGCATGGTCTCATTCTCGAAATGGGCACTATGATGTAAAGTCGGGCTATAAGTTTTGGCATAATCAAGCTACGAGCACTGAAGTTGTGACCCAGAAGGAAGGATGGACCAGACTCTGGAGGTTAGCTATTCCTCATAAGATAAAGGTTTTTTTATGGAGGTTTTGTCGTAACAATGTGCCAGTTAGAAACAGGTTAAAGTTTAAAGGTGTGGCTCTGCCTATCATCTACCCGATGTGTAACAGAGATGTTGAGCATTTGCTTCATGTCTTTTTTGATTGCCAGTTTGCTTCTCAGTGCTGAGATTGTGCAGGCCTAAGTTATAATATGCAGGAGGTTTTCTACGCTCCTGACTGGCTCATTCAGAAAATTAATGAGGGAACAGTTGAGGAGGTTAGTAAAATTGCTATTGTTCTATGGGGCATTTGGTTTTGGCGCAACAAAAAGGTTTAGGAAGGTAAGGCAGTTTCACCTCCGTTAGCAGTGGACTGGAGCACCAAGATTGTAAGGGATTGGAGGCTAGCGATGGCAAACAAAAGTATCCGTGGTAGTACAGTAGGTGGAGTCAAGCAGCAAGAGGTGGAGAAATGGCAGCCACCAGAGGAGGGGAGCTTTAAAGTTAATGTGGATGCTTCTATTCAGGAAGGTTCTGAGTCGTTTTCTATTGGCATGGTGCTCAGAGACCACAAAGGGACTTTTATTGAGGGTAAGATTATGAGGTTTCCTTGCCCTGAATCAGTTTTTGCAGCTGAGTCAATAGGAATGTGTGAAGCGCTCTCGTGGATTGCAGATAAAGGTCTTCAGAAAGTCACGTTCGAATCTGATTCATTGCTCACTGTCAAGGCTTTGCAGAACAGGGAGGATAATCAACTCGAAGTCGGACATATTCTTAGCAGCTGCTTGGAATGGCTTGCAGGAAATCCAAGTTTTGTGGTATCATTTATTAGAAGGTATGTAAACAAGGTTGCCCATGAGATAGCAAGATATCCTTGTTTAGTTAACTAGCATTAAAACCCGTGCGAGGCATGGGTCTGCTACTTAAACTGTATTTTTTAATCAAATTATTCAGGATCAATATTGGTTGAAATATGTGATTATTTTTCATAGAGTTTTTCTTGTTAGTGGCATATTTGATTATTGTGTATTTACTTAAATATGTTCAAGTTTGTACTTTAGAAATTAATACGAGTAATACTGATAGCAATCATGTCAGTTTTTAATTTTGTTGTGGGTCATAGAATATAATTTCAGTGTTATGTGGGTGTTGTCTAATTAAGATGATTTTTCAGAGCACCTACAATCATAAACATTCTTCAAAAATGATGCATCCATTTAGCTGATCTCCAATAATATTCAAGGTAAAAACTAAATACTCTTCAAGATGTTGCATTCTGAGAATGTAGGTTTCAGTCCTGATTCTAATAAAAAATCTTCGTAAATCTTTTAAAATGCTTCTCAGGTCTTGTGCTTACTTCTTAAAACCACATTTCTAACTGTTTTATTTGTTTTCATCTAATTTCTTGCCTTTGTTTCTCTTCCAATGTCCGTTTGACTTTCATCGAGTCACCTCCATAATTAAAATAACATATATAATATACCATCCTTTCTTTCTACATAATGTCATATTTTAAATTAAACATTAGCAAATTTGTATGTAAAAGGTAATGTGTTATT
Organism: Saposhnikovia divaricata; assembly: GCA_036435485.1. Classification (NCBI taxonomy): domain Eukaryota; kingdom Viridiplantae; phylum Streptophyta; class Magnoliopsida; order Apiales; family Apiaceae; genus Saposhnikovia; species Saposhnikovia divaricata. The sequence goes on from CM071598.1 coordinate 70,216,489, forward strand.
CATAGGATTCGTCTTTCTAAAGCCAAATATTTTATGACCCGAATTGTTTGAATAATAAATTATTGTATGTTGTGTAGTAATATACAATTTTCATTTTACGTTAACACCTCAATATTTTTTGCTCTAATATATTGTTAGATAATATCCACTATATTAATTATAATGTCGTTTTATAACCTAATTGTGTATTTTACGTAATTCTTTAATTGATAAATGATAAAAGAGTCCAAAACTCATTTAAAATACAGTAATATTTAATTAATAATATTTCATCAATATCACACACATACATATTGTGTGTATGATTTAAAATACATGTGAATGTGTGGCATAATGGTATGAAGATGCACAATTTAACTTGGTGTTCCAAGTTCAATTAGAATTGAAAATAATACTTCTATATATAAATAGGAACTTATGGGTAAATTGGTGCTTTCAAATCATGAATAAAATACTTTAGTTATTGACTTGGTCTTATATTTAATACTTTTCATAAAAATACAATATGCATTTCATTTTTTTCTTTATATAAAACCAAATATTGCCCCGCTTGTGCGGTACACATAGAGATATCATGTGTATTATTGAAAACACGTATAGATGAGTGCTTAGGTTGTTTAAGAGAATAATAGGTATATAGTAATTTATTATTATTATTATTATGTTGATTGTTATTGTTATTACAATTTTATAATATAATCAAATCATATATTACGTACCAATAATTAATATTTTGATATAATATATTATAGTCCAAATCAATAAATGTAAAAGTAAAATCAGGACAAATCATAAAAATACAATATGCATTTCATTTTTTTTCTTTATGTAAAACCATTGTTATAGAAATCGGCCGATTTCTGAAAAATCTCCGATAAATCGGCCAAAAATCGGTCAAATTTTTGGAACCGATTCGGCCGATTTTGCAAAAATTGCCGATAAAACGCCGATTTTTCAACCGAATCACCCGATAAATCGTAAATCGGTACCTCAACCGAATAGTTCCGATTTCCGAAATCTGCAACATTGTATAAAACCAAATATTGCCCCGCTTGTGCGGTACACATAGAGATATCATGTGTATTATTGAAAACCCGTATAGATGAGTGCTTAGGTTGTCTAAGAGAATAACAGATATATAGTAATTTATTATTATTATTATTACTATGTTGATTGTTATTGTTATTACAATTTTATAATATAATCAAATCATATATTATGTACCAATAATTAATATTTTGATATAATATATTATAGTCCAAATCAATAAATGTAAAAGTAAAAACAGTACAAAAAATTATTAATGTGTCGCACTAATTAAAATATTCACACACACATGCATCTCTATTGTGTTTGATTTAAAACACATATGATTGAGTTTTGTAGTGGTAAAAGGATGCATGAATTAACTTGGAGACCCAAGTTCAATTCCCACCAACCACAATTTTTTCAAAAAATTGAGATGAGGGCAAACTGGACTTTTCATGTACATTAAAAAGTCTCACCATTTTTTTCTTGTGTTGGCCTATTATATATACTAGCTTATAACCCGTGCGAAGCACGGGCTTCTTTTGATAGGTTGTAAAATTTATTTAACATTATAATTATGTTTTTATATAATCCTTATTTTTAATAATTTTTTAATTTTAATTTAATATAAATTTATATAATGATATGCATGGTTTAAATTTTATTTTGTAAAATTCTAAATTAAAAATGTCGTTGACGGGTTCGAACTTTGAATTTTTAGTAAATTAATTTAATCATATAATATATCTTATTATTAGATCTAACGATTCTTATTTATTACTAAAAAATAATGATTTGAATATATAGTGAGATATTTTGGGGTGTATATTAGTGATGGCAAGATTAATTTTAAATTAAAAAGTAACATGTTTTAATTACAAAAATTACTACAAAAAATAATTACGGAAAGATATGGTGTGATATTTTGGATATATATTAATTATAGTAATATTAGTTTTAAATTAAATGGTAAAGTGTTTTAATTAGAAGTAAAATCTTTAGAAAAAATGGGTAATTGAGTTGTTGGAGCAGAAAAAAGAGTCCAAGTAGAAGTTCAATGTGGATGAAGGATTTTAATCGGAATATAATTACGTTAACATGAGTAATTAGTTTTTTGAGTTGTTTTTGTACTTTAATTATTTATACTTACACTTTAATGATATATATGGTGTTGCAAAAGAAGAGAAAAGCCGAAGAAACTTGTGTATTGAACTGATAAAGATGGTGTAAATTAGGTTTAGAAGAATAGAGTTAGGCAACGGAGGTTTTAAGTTTAGCTGTATTAGTAATAGTGTAAATATAAAATACTATTGTGTCTTTAGGACTATAGCCAATAACGGATTAAAATTGATTTATTTTATATTAAAAATTAAATTAACCAAACCGAAAACCAAAATAAATAGGATAACCAAACCGAAAACCAAAACTTTCAATGTTTCGGCTTTAATATAATAGTACTAGCTTATAACCCGTGCGATGCACGGGTTTTCTTTGATATGTTAAAAATTTTATTTTATTTTGTAATTAATTTTTTATATAATCATTAATTTTAAAAATTATTTTAATATTAATTTAATAAAATTTGATATAAATTTAATAAATGATTTGCATGATTTAAAATTTATATAATAAAATTTTAAATTAAATATGTCGTTGACGGGATTCGATCCTTGAATATTTAGTAAAGTAATTTGATCATTAAATATACCTTATAATTACATCTAACGATTCTTATTAACTACTAAAAATCTAACGGTACTATGGTGTCATATTTTTGGGTATACATTAATGATTGTAAATTTATATTTTAAATTAAAAGGCAATGTATTTAATTAGAAAAGAAATTTTAATGATTGGAAGATTATGATTGCAAAATTATGTTTTAAATTAAAAGGTAACGTATTTTAATTAGAAAAGAAATCTTAATGATTGGAAGATGCGATATTTTAGGTGTGTATTAAGGGTAATATGTTCAATTAAAAGTAAACGTCTTTTAAATTGATTAGAAGATAAGATATTTTAGGTATTTATTTAATTTTAGTTAATAGTACAATTATGCTTTTATATAATTATCAATTTAATAATTTTGTAAATTTTAATTTAATATAATTTAATATACTCATATTTACATTATACTAATATTTTCTTATTATAAACAACATATAGAGATTTTTAATATATTTTATTAATAATTGAAAATATGGTATGATATTTTTGGGTATATATTAATGATTGTAAGATTAGTTTTTTAAAAAAAAGTAACGTATTTTAATTAGAAAGAAAATATTAATGATTTGAAGATATGGTACAATTAATGTTTTTATAAAAGGTAATATTTTCAACTAAAAGTAATGTGAAAATAACAATAACTATTTATCATGAATTATATTATGTCCTTATTTATTTTAATAATTAGGATAACCAAACCGAAAACCAAACCGACCAAACTTTCAATCTTTCGACTTTATGAATTGATGAAGATGGTGTAAATTAGGTTTAGAAGAATAGAATTCTGTGCGCAGTGTTCGTGAAGGCAACGGAGGTGTTATGCCCAAAATTCGGTTCGGGTATTCTAAAATGGATCCGGGTCAGATACGGGTTTAATTTGGGGATTTTCATGATAAATTAGAGTTTTGGCATAGATTGAAGAAACCAGGCCGCGCCCTCACTTTCCTTATAGGGAGGGCGCGCCCTAATTGATACTTCCATATCTAAGATTTCTACTCAAGCTGGAATTCTACTCAAGATGGAATTCTACTCAAGTTTTTATAGTTTTTAATGAAGGATTCTACTTAAGCTTGGATTCCACTCAAGCTTGGATTCCACTCAGGCTTAAATTCCAATAGATATTGAAGAATTCCCTCCTGTCGTATCTCAGGAGGGGATGTCCGTCGCATAAGGCCTCCAGGGGTTTGCCTGGATATAAGGACCCTTCTTAGACACTAAGGGCGCGCCCTAAGGTGGAAAGATGGGGACTTTCTGGTGTGTGCTTTGGGAGCTCTGTTCCTGTAGCCAATTGGCGCGCTCTCATTGGGGAACTTTGGAGTAATCCTGCACTTTGCACCCAAAAGCTCCGGATCACCTGTCCTGCTATCTGGTGGGTGCTTCTCATTCGGGGGACAGGGATGCGTTCTGCACTTGGGGTAAACCACGGCTATACCTGCATCCTTGAAATCAAGAAATAGCTGGTAGCAGATAGGACTAGTCCTCGACGGGGGAAGTTTCCTTATCTGTGAAGTCTTGAGATCTTGGATGAGCCTTGGGCCTTTTGTGGTTAGGCCTCATAGTAGAACATTCCGGAAGCTAGACCGACAATCCAAGCCCAATTGGGTTTCTTGCTCTCCAAGAACTACGTGGGCTTGATCCTCTATAAATATAGAGGTACGTAGGCAAATTGAGGGGGATGGAAGCGAAGAGCTACGAGCCACCACCAATAACCCTCTCAATCTCAGCCCCCAATTCATCACAACCACCACACTCCGGCGACTTATCCGGCGAAGAACCACCATCATAGATCTTGATTCCGGTGACAGACCTCAAACTTTGTTGTTACCAAATTCCTCCATCAACAAATTGGCGCTAGAAGGAGGGGTGCTGATTAAGATCATAATCCAAGGAGGATGGATTTCTCACCACGATGAAGGTTCTTAAGAAACGACAAGTAAGATCTAAGGAATAGCCCTCGATAGGGTTGCAGATCTGCAGCAACGGAGAAGATCCAAGGATGGCGATTTCTGGCAGGGGGGTCGAACAAGATCTGAAGGTGAACTGATTTTTAGGCTGCTACTGCAAAAAGATGGTTCCAGTTATCTCTAAGGCGGTGATTTCCGATCAGCAGCTTTGAACTAAGTTTTTCAAGGGGAGATTCCGAATATGATTCAAGGAAGGATGTTCCAAGAAAGAGATGCAATTATCGAGATCTCGTCCTCATCATGGAGGGCGCGCCCTCACTATCAGGATGCATCCTCAAGAAATCTGAGGGCGCGCCCTAAGGGTGGTATCCAAGGTTCAGATGATTTCCAACAAGTTATGGGAGAATTCAATGACTAAACACGCCCGCATCTCTAGGATGCCTCCTCCAGGTTACGATTCTCATCATGGTTTGAAGATATGGTCTCAGGTATGGCTTAATTGATGATGGGTCATCGATCTTGGAGTTAAAATATATGAAAATTCGTATGTATTGTGCTGCACGCGCTACCTACACTATTTGGGTCATATCTTGAGTTCTAGAAGTCTGATTTGGACGATTTTACAGCCCACGCGAAGCTTATTAAATTCTCGTTAACCCAAAGGTGTTACCATTAGAAGAATTTGGCTGGAATCAGTCCGAAACTGGAGAAGAAGGACAACTACGAATTTTTAATAAAGAATTCTACTTGGTTTAGGAAACCTATTTGTAATTGGTTTAGGATGAAATCCACATCCTATTCTGAGAAGGAGGTTATGGTGAAAGTTAGCACATGAGAAGATTGGGATTCAAACACATGAAGATGTAATCTTACGTATATGAGACACAATTATCAGGAGTTGCATCTTTATCTCATGGGGCGTCTACCAGTATTCTACTTTCAAGTGGAGAAACACATGAAGCTGCATATTCATCTCTCATCATCTCTGAAGGCGTGCCCACAGGTCTTTAAAGGAGGGCTACCATATAAGAGAAAAGTTTCAAATATGTTTGAGAGGTGCGCCACCCTCTGACAGGGCACGCTCACAGGAAGGAGGTCACGTCAATAGAAGCCTCAAAGATTTTCTAAAAAGGTGTAGCATCTCTTATTAAGGGCGCACTGCCAGGACGCGCCACAGGGCGCACTCATGGGAGATGATATAGAAGAAAAAGTTGCAAAAGGTGAGTTTTGCTAATTCAAGCAGAGCATGCCTCAAAAAGATTATTAAGTAGCGTGCCTTCCCCTGACTGGGCGCGCCTCCAGGTAATATCCAACCTCGACATTATTTTGCTCTATATATTTATTGCATGTATAAAGTTACAGGGGTTTACCTGGTGAGAAGGCCTACAGGGGTTTGCCTGGTGAGAAGGCCTACACGGGTTTGCCTGGCCAGAAGAGAGGGGAACACTTGGAATCGAGGCCCCGTGATCCACAGCGCGTGCCCCCTGATTACAGGTTGAGGCCCCTTGGACATGAGCGAGGCCTTCCTCGAGATGATGATCCATAGCGCGTGCCCCCTGATTACAGGTCGAGGCCCCTTGGACGTAAGTGAACCCTTCTTTGAGATTTTGTTGGAAGAGAATGAAGCCGAAGATGTAGGAATGACGTTGTCAAGCCTAATCACCAAAGTGAGGAATAGCCCTTGACATATTGCTGAGGGTGCGCCCTCATGAAAGGCCCTACATTTGTTCTCTTGGTTTCTTGTAGTGCAACTAGTGGAAGAGAGGGTGAGAATCCTCAACCTCAGGGAAATGCTCTACATCAAGACGTAGCTTCAAGAAAATGCTCCAACATAGGACGCGCCCTCAAGGAATTCTCCCTCAGAGGATCTTTCTGGTTAGGCCGCGCCCTCAAAGAAAGATGCAAATTCTTAAGCGGACTCCAGTATATACGAGGATAATTTACTACTTGGACTCCAGAAGGAAAGAAGCTGTTGAGTTGCGGCCCCACGAACCATAGTGTGTGCCCCCTGATCATCAGGTTGAGGCCCCAAGGTCGTGAGCAAGCCCCTCTATGAAGAAATAATACTTTGCTACAGAGGACGCGCCCTCGTATCTACAATGACCTGGAAGATAGGTATCAGGGCGCGCCCTAACTTAACAACCTCATGTTGTGGCTTCGTCTGCAAGTATGATCGCAACGATCCATGGCATATCTTTTGTTTGAAGAAAATTGTATTGATGTGCGGCCCCATGAATCTTAGGATGTGCCCCCTGATAGGCAGGTTGAGGCCCCAAGGTCATGAGTGAGCCCCTCTACCCAAGAATGACATTCATCCGGACTAGAAGAGACTTTGTCATTGCCCTCATCCATATAGGGCGCGCCCTAAGCAACAGGGCGCGTCCTCAGCAACTCCAATGGCTCTCTCTTAAAATTCCCCTCTTGGGATGCCTCTTAAAGAGACGCTTCTTTAAGGAATGATATTCTGATGCTGGGGGGTAGTATTGATGCACCTCCCTAGCCCTACGTATACATGTATTTCATGATAATTTGTGTGAACAGCGGAATACCCCCACGGGGATGCCTCTTCGTGAGATGCCATTCATAGGATGCCTCCTTGTGAGATGCCTCTTCGTGAGATGCCCTTTGTTGGATGCCTCCTAGTGAGATGCCTCTTCGAGAGATGTTATTCATAGGATGCCTCATTTTGAGATGCCACTTCATGGGATGAGATTTGAAGTAGCCCGTGACCGGAGAATGCACTCTTTCTACCAGCAATTGATTGAAGTAGAACAATGCCAGAATAGTAGACTACAAGGTAAATTAATTACCTCCTAGTCTAGGGGGGTAGTCCATGTACACTTTCCCTAGCCTTAGTTGAGTGAAATTTTCAACTTTTTCGAGAATACAAGATTATGCTTGTAGGGCGCGCCCCGAAGGGTGAGTTTGAATAGTTCTCGTCAATGGAGGATGCGCCCTTGAGTAGAAGATTTGATGCGGAACTTTTTCTTGTAAGCATGCAAGTTTTCCCTCTTTTGAGGACGCGCCTTCTATCACCACATCCTTTTGAAGTTCTAGTGCAATTCTCTTAGATTTGATGGATGCAGCCTCCGAACTCTAAAGTCATCAATCCACTTGATAGTATCTTGATCAAATTTGGATATGTCTCACAATCAAGGTGGAGGTTCTCATGAAGAAAATGGTTATGATTTTGAAGATAGCTTGGGGGTAATCAAGCTCGTCACGAAGCTTATATTCCGGAAGAGATCCCTGATCCCCCACACTATTGTGGAAATCCGGCTACCGGTGGACAGCCGCCCGTTCTTATTAGCAACGTGGAGTTGATGGAGCAGTTATATCATATGGGTACTACCATAAATAACTTCGGGGCAAGATTGGATTCAGTGGAGCAAGAGCAAGGAAGTAGGAGAAAATCTCGGAGTATTCCACGAAATCACCGTCGAACAGGGAAAGCTTTTCAAGTTGAGGAAAGCTCTCGAAGAGGTGAAGAAGTGCAAGAATGGAGGTTTCAATTGTATGTCAGATGTTCAAGAGAGAGCGCGCCCTCATCCTCATCGTTCTGGGCGCCCACTAGTGAAATCCAGCGGGATGAAGAGAGAATGTCTAGGGATAAGAAAGACTTTGCAAGCTTGAAGAAACTCTTAGGGATGATGATCTAAGGATGGTACTCCTTGAGCATCAGAAGAAATAGAAGCACTTGGAATTGAGGCCCCGTAATCCACAGCGCGCGCCCCCTGATTACAGGTCGAGGCTCCTTGGACATGAGCGAGCCCTTCCTCAAGATGGTGATCTACAGTGCGCGCCCCCTGTTAACAACAGGTCGCGGCCCCTTGGACTTGAACAAGCTCCTCATCATGATAATACTGGAAGAAGAGGAAACCGTTATGACGGTGATAGAAGAATGGAGTTATATCGAGGAAACGGGCAACCGCGTAATCAGGGCGCGCCCTCTGGTGATAGGTCACCTCATATCCATCAGATTCCCTCAAGCACCTCTAGTGAGTCCAGGTCAAGGACGCGCCCTCACTTAGGGGAACAGTATCAGAGAGGCTCTCAAGGTAATCCACAGCCTCAAGGGAATCCATGACCTCAGGGGAATCCACAGATTGAAGAGAATCCACAAGCTCAAGGTCAAAAGGAACAAACTCAGACTCAAGAGGTAATTCTCACACAAATTCATGTCGGAGTTCCAGGAAATGCTAAGACGACAACTCAACCTTCACCCTTGGGGGGTACTCAAAACAACTGTGCCACCAAATAGTCAAAATATTCCAGGTGTGGGCATTTTTAATGTCGTCGACTTGAAGAGGCTTCTTTCTCACTTGGATGGAGGAAGGATATCTGCTACGGCACAAACTCCTTCTCCACTTTCAACAGAGGTTAGAGAGGCACAGCTCCCTACAGGATATAGATCTATGACCAATGATCTACGTTTTCATGAAAATGCAGACCCTGTGGAATTCTTAGGATGTTTTAACATTGATATGGATGTTTACCAAGTAACTGACTTGGATAGATGTCATCTGCTGGCAACCACTTTCAGTGAGAATGCTTAGCAATGGTTTCAAAAGCTTGGATCTGGAGTAATTACTTATTGAGCAATCGCTGGTAGAAAATCGGAAGACAGAAGCTCAGGTAATGCTAAGGGGAAGATTACAAGTCCTGTATATCGTATTGGAATCAGCACTAACGGAGTGAATGCAACTAGTGTTGGAAGAGAATGGGGAACTCCATATACGTATTCTTATGATCGAAGGACAAATAATTACACTCCGTTGGTGACTTCGATTGAACACATATTTGAGGTGAACAAGAATAAAGGGCTTTTTAAGAAGCCGGTTCCTCTATCTGCCTGGTAAAGCAAGGATAAGAAGAAGCACTGTGAGTACTATGAGTCGACAAGTCATAATACTCATGAATGTCGTCAGCTGAAGGATAAAATTGAAGATCTGATCAAGGAAGGATACTTGACCAATTGGATTGTCAGAGAAGTCAAGAAGCATAAGGAGAATCCTGAGGAGAACGGAGGGCGTGCCCTCCGTAATGAAGACATGCCTGAAGAGAAGAAGTTTGCTTAAGAGGGAAGTATCTACACTATCTTTGGAAGACAACACTTGGGGGGTGATAATAAAAATGCTTTGGAGAGATATGCTTGAGAGGCAAGATATACCTCTCACCGATATGAATAGCTTGGGGTTAAGGCCGCCCAAATTGTTCAAGGGAAAGTGTGCGGATATCACTTTTACTGAGGAAGAATCTAAATGGGTACACCATCCACACAATGATGCTCTGGTGGTGGCAATCCAGATTGGATCCAAGAATGTGCATCGGGTTTTTGTCGACAATGGGAATTCGGTGAATATCTTATACTATGGCACTTACAAGAAGTTGGGACTTCTGGATAAGGATATGATTCCAGACAATGGATGGATTTATGGTTTTTCGGGTGAGTCTGTGAAAGTTATGGGAACTATCAAGCTACCGGTAACTCTTGGGGAAGGAGCTCTTTCTGTGACTCAAATGATGGATTTTATGATTTTGGATGTGGAATCATCGCACAATGATTTGGTAGGGCACCCTTTGTTGAAGGAAATGAAGGTTGTGACTTCTATCTACCATCTTGCAATGAAATTTCCAACACCCAATGGAGTAGGAACTATTCGAGGATCCCAGCATGATTCGAGGGATTGTTATCATAAGGTAATCAAAGGGTTTAGAAGACAATGAGATGGAGGGCGCGCCCTTAGTGAAAGTAGTTCCTTATCTTGTCCAAAAAGCAAAAGAGGAAGCGCCCCCTATCAGGGCGCGCCTTAGGAAATTGCATAAGGAAAGTGCCCCAGTTCTTGGTGATCTTCAAGAAGGGATTCTGGAAGAGATTAAGGAAGATTCGGAGGACGTCATCTCCATCAATCTTAGAGGTGAGCAATTTGAAGGTAGGCGGATGTTGCTTGAAGGCTTGCTGCATACCCTTGTTGAGGAAGACTTCCCTCTAAAAGAGGACGTGCCCACCAAGGATGGTGCCATGATTGAAGACCCTCGAAGTCTTGATTTTGATATTGATCTAAGAATGCCTCAACCGGTGGAAAAGACAGACAGATTCGACAGAAGATACAATCTCAATGTTGGTGGATGCTAGAGATTCAAGTAAAATTTTGAAGATCGGTTCTTAGTTGAATTCTGAGTAGAGAGATATGCTCACAAGCTTTCTTTTGACAAATTGAGATGTTTTTGCATTGGAGTCATGCTAGTATGGTGGACATCGACCCAATGGTCATGTGTCATCACTTGAATATAAATCCTGACAGGAAGGGTATTAGGCAGAAGTGACGCCCAGTAATTGGGGAAAGAGCTATTGCATTGAAGAAAGAAGTTGATAAATTGTTAAACGTTGGCTTGATTAAAGAGTTTTACTACCGGAGTGGCTGGCTAACCAGGTTCTCGTTATGAAGCTTAATGGGAAATAGAAGACTTGTGTAGATTTCACTGATATAAACAAAGGCTTGCCCAAAGGATAGTTTTCCTCTTCCTCAGATTGGTCTGTTGGAAGATGCAACAGCACATGTTCTCTTGAGTTTCATGAACGCTTATTCGGGTTATAATCAGATTTCCATGTATGCACCTGATCAAGAGCACACCTTTTTGATCACAGATAGAGGATTATACTGTTACATTGGAATGCCCTTTGGCTTGATTAATGCAGAGGGAACTTGAAAAGACCATGAAAGTGTATGTGGATGATAGCTGAAGGGGTCCGTACGTCATAATATCATAAGGCACGCCCTCTGTAAATATATATATTTAGCTTTAGGGCAAGCTCGGTGAGAGGTTTACACTTGTGCATAATATCTCTTGCTTCTTACGCCGAGTTAGCTCATGTAAGCTAAGAGATGTTGTGCATTTGTGTTATTCCTCTACGAAGAAGCCAAAATTAGAGATGGATGCAAAAGCTTAGAGATGTGGATTGAAGAATTTCAGGACGCGCCCTGGAGGAGAAAAGCTACATAGATTTTGGGTTTTTTGAGGAAAATTCCAAATAACATCTCTGATTTCATATGGAATTGGGGGGTAGTTGTTATGCCCAAAATTCAGTTCGGGTATTCTAAAATGGATCCGGGTCAGATACGGGTTTAATTTGGGGATTTCCATGATAAATTAGGGTTTTGGCATAGATTGAAGAAACCAGGTCGCGCCCTCACTTTCCTTATAGGGAGGGCGCGCCCTAATTGATACTTCTATATCTAAGATTTCTACTCAAGCTGGAATTCTACTCAAGATGGAATTCTACTCAAGTTTTTTATAGTTTTTAATGAAGGATTCTACTTAAGCTTGGATTCCACTCAAGCTTGGATTCCACTCAGGCTTAAATTCCAATAGATATTGAAGAATTCCCTCCTGTCGTATCTCAGGAGGGGGATGTCCATCGTAGAAGGCCTCCAGGGGTTTGCCTGGATATAAGGACCCTTCTTAGACACTAAGGGCGCGCCCTAAGGTGGAAAGATGGGGACTTTCTGGTGTGTGCTTTGGGAGCTCTGTTCCTGTAGCCAATGGGCGCGCTCTCATTGGGGAACTTTGGAGTAATCCTGCACTTTGCACCCAAAAGCTCCGGATCACCTGTCCTGCTATCTGGTGGGTGCTTCTCATTCGGGGGACAGCGATGCGTTCTGCACTTGGGGTAAACCACGGCTATACCTGCATCCTTGAAATCAAGAAATAGCTGGTACCAGATAGGACTAGTCCTCGACGGAGGAAGTTTCCTTATCTGTGAAGTCTTGAGATCTTGGATGAGCCTTGGGCCTTTTATGGTTAGGCCTCATAGTAGAACATTCCGGAAGCTAGACCGACAATCCAAGCCCAATTGGGTTTCTTGCTCTCCAAGAACTACGTGGGCTTGATCCTCTATAAATATAGAGGTACGTAGGCAAATTGAGGGGGATGGAAGCGAAGAGCTACGAGCCACCACCAATAACCCTCTCAATCTCAGCCCCCAATTCATCACAACCACCACACTCCGGCGACTTATCCGGCGAAGAACCACCATCATAGATCTTGATTCCAGCGACAGACCTCAAACTTTGTTGTTACCAAATTCCTCCGTCAACAAAGTTGTTATGCCCAAAATTCGGTTCGGGTATTCTAAAATGGATCCGGGTCAGATACGGGTTTAATTTGGGGATTTTTATAATAAATTAGGGTTTTGGAATAGATTGAAGAAACCAGGCCGCGCCCTCACTTTCCTTATAGGGAGGGCGCGTCCTAATTGATACTTCCATATCTAAGATTTCTACTCAAGCTGGAATTCTACTCAAGATGGAATTCTACTCAAGTTTTTATAGTTTTTAATGAAGGATTCTACTTAAGCTTGAATTCCACTCAAGCTTGGATTCCACTCAGGCTTAAATTCCAATAGATATTGAAGAATTCCCTCCTGTCGTATCTCAGGAGGGGGATGTCCGTCGCAGAAGGCCTCCAGGGGTTTGCCTGGATATAAGGACCCTTCTTAGACACTAAGGGCGCGCCCTAAGGTGGAAAGATGGGGACTTTCTGGTGTGTGCTTTGGGAGCTCTGTTCCTGTAGCCAATGGGCGCGCTCTCATTGGGGAACTTTGGAGTAATCCTGCACTTTGCACCCAAAAGCTTCGGATCACCTGTCCTGCTATCTGGTGGGTGCTTCTCATTCGGGGGACAGGGATGCGTTCTGTACTTGGGGTAAACCACGGCTATACCTGCATCCTTGAAATCAAGAAATAGCTGGTACCAGATAAGACTAGTCCTCGACGGGGGAAGTTTCCTTATCTGTGAATCTTGAGATCTTGGATGAGCCTTGGGCCTTTTGTGGTTAGGCCTCATAGTAGAACATTCCGGAAGCTAGACCGACAATCCAAGCCCAATTGGGTTTCTTGCTCTCCAAGAACTACGTGGGCTTGATCCTCTATAAATATAGAGGTACGTAGGCAAATTGAGGGGGATGGAAGCGAAGAGCTACGAGCCACCACCAATAACCCTCTCAATCTCAGCCCCCAATTCATCACAACCACCACACTCCGGCGACTTATCCGGCGAAGAACCACCATCATAGATCTTGATTCCGGCGACAGACCTCAAACTTTGTTGTTACCAAATTCCTCCGTCAACAAAGTTGTTATGCCCAAAATTCGGTTCGAGTATTCTAAAATGGATCCGGGTCAGATACGGGTTTAATTTGGGGATTTTTATGATAAATTAGGGTTTTGGCATAGATTGAAGAAACCAGGCCGCGCCCTCACTTTCCTTATAGGGAGGGCGCGCCCTAATTGATACTTCCATATCTAAGATTTCTACTCAAGCTGGAATTCTACTCAAGATGGAATTCTACTCAAGTTTTTATAGTTTTTAATGAAGGATTCTACTTAAGCTTGGATTCCACTCAAGCTTGGATTCCACTCAGGCTTAAATTCCAATAGATATTGAAGAATTCCCTCCTGTCGTATCTCAGGAGGGGGATGTCCGTCGCAGAAGGCCTCCAGGGGTTTTCCTGGATATAAGGACCCTTCTTAGACACTAAGGGCGCGCCCTAAGGTGGAAAGATGGGGACTTTCTGGTGTGTGCTTTGGGAGCTCTGTTCCTGTAGCCAATGGGCGCGCTCTCATTGGGGAACTTTGGAGTAATCCTGCACTTTGCACCCAAAAGCTCCGAATCACCTGTCCTGCTATCTGGTGGGTGCTTCTCATTCGGGGGACAGGGATGCGTTCTGCACTTGGGGTAAACCACGGCTATACCAGCATCCTTGAAATCAAGAAATACCTGGTAGCAGATAGGACTAGTCCTCGACGGGGGAAGTTTCCTTATCTGTGAAGTCTTGAGATCTTGGATGAGCCTTGGGCCTTTTGTGGTTAGGCCTCATAGTAGAACATTCCGGAAGCTAGACCGACAATCGAAGCCCAATTGGGTTTCTTGCTCTCCAAGAACTACGTGGGCTTGATCCTCTATAAATATAGAGGTACGTAGGCAAATTGAGGGGGATGGAAGCGAAGAGCTACGAGCCACCACCAATAACCCTCTCAATCTCAGCCCCCAATTCATCACAACCACCACACTCCGGCGACTTATCTGGCGAAGAACCACCATCATAGATCTTGATTTCGGCGACAGACCTCAAACTTTGTTGTTACCAAATTCCTCCGTCAACAAAGTTGTTATGCCCAAAATTCGGTTCGAGTATTCTAAAATGGATCCGGGTCAGATACGGGTTTAATTTGGGGATTTTTATGATAAATTAGGGTTTTGGCATAGATTGAAGAAACCAGGCCGCGCCCTCACTTTCCTTATAGGGAGGGCGCGCCCTAATTGATACTTCCATATCTAAGATTTCTACTCAAGCTGGAATTCTACTCAAGATGGAATTCTACTCAAGTTTTTATAGTTTTTAATGAAGGATTCTACTTAAGCTTGGATTCCACTCAAGCTTGGATTCCACTCAGGCTTAAATTCCAATAGATATTGAAGAATTCCCTCCTGTCGTATCTCAGGAGGGGGATGTCCGTCGCAGAAGGCCTCCAGGGGTTTTCCTGGATATAAGGACCCTTCTTAGACACTAAGGGCGCGCCCTAAGGTGGAAAGATGGGGACTTTCTGGTGTGTGCTTTGGGAGCTCTGTTCCTGTAGCCAATGGGCGCGCTCTCATTGGGGAACTTTGGAGTAATCCTGCACTTTGCACCCAAAAGCTCCGGATCACCTGTCCTGCTATCTGGTGGGTGCTTCTCATTCGGGGGACAGGGATGCATTCTGCACTTGGGGTAAACCACGGCTATACCTGCATCCTTGAAATCAAGAAATAGCTGGTAGCAGATAGGTCTAGTCCTCGACGGGGGAAGTTTCCTTATCTGTGAAGTCTTGAGATCTTGGATGAGCCTTGGGCCTTTTGTGGTTAGGCCTCATAGTAGAACATTCCGGAAGCTAGACCGACAATCCAAGCCCAATTGGGTTTCTTGCTCTCCAAGAACTACGTGGGCTTGATCCTCTATAAATATAGAGGTACGTAGGCAAATTGAGGGGGATGGAAGCGAAGAGCTACGAGCCACCACCAATAACCCTCTCAATCTCAGCCCCCAATTCATCACAACCACCGCACTCCGGCGACTTATCCGGCGAAGAACCACCATCATAGATCTTGATTCCGGCGACAGACCTCAAACTTTGTTGTTACCAAATTCCTCCGTCAACAAAGTTGTTATGCCCAAAATTCGGTTCGGGTATTCTAAAATGGATCCGGGTCAGATACGGGTTTAATTTGGGGATTTTCATGATAAATTAGGGTTTTGGCATAGATTGAAGAAACCAGGCCGCGCCCTCACTTTCCTTATAGGGAGGGCACGCCCTAATTGATACTTCCATATCTAAGATTTCTACTCAAGCTGGAATTCTACTCAAAATGGAATTCTACTAAAGTTTTTATAGTTTTTAATGAAGGATTCTACTTAAGCTTGGATTCCACTCAAGCTTGGATTCCACTCAGGCTTAAATTCCAATAGATATTGAAGAATTCCCTCCTGTCGTATCTCAGGAGGGGGATGTCCGTCGCAGAAGGCCTCCAGGGGTTTGCCTGGATATAAGGACCCTTCTTAGACACTAAGGGCGCGCCCTAAGGTGGAAAGATGGGGACTTTCTGGTGTGTGCTTTGGGAGCTCTGTTCCTGTAGCCAATGGGCGCGCTCTCATTGGGGAACTTTGGAGTAATCCTGCACTTTGCACCCAAAAGCTCCGGATCACCTGTCCTGCTATCTGGTGGGTGCTTCTCATTCGGGGGACAGGGATGCGTTCTGCACTTGGGGTAAACCACGGCTATACCTGCATCCTTGAAATCAAGAAATAGCTGGTACCAGATAAGACTAGTCCTCGACGGGGGAAGTTTCCTTATCTGTGAAGTCTTGAGATCTTGGATGAGCCTTGGGCCTTTTGTGGTTAGGCCTCATAGTAGAACATTCCGGAAGCTAGACCGACAATCCAAGCCCAATTGGGTTTCTTCCTCTCCAAGAACTACGTGGGCTTGATCCTCTATAAATATAGAGGTACGTAGGCAAATTGAGGGGATGGAAGCGAAGAGCTACGAGCCACCACCAATAACCCTCTCAATCTCAGCCCCCAATTCATCACAACCACCACACTCCGGCGACTTATCTGGCGAAGAACCACCATCATAGATCTTGTTTTCGACGACAGACCTCAAACTTTGTTGTTACCAAATTTCTCCGTCAACAAAGTTGTTATGCCCAAAATTCGGTTCGAGTATTCTAAAATGGATCCGGGTCAGATACGGGTTTAATTTGGGGATTTTTATGATAAATTAGGGTTTTGGCATAGATTAAAGAAACCAGGTCGCGCCCTCACTTTCCTTATAGGGAGGGCGCGCCCTAATTGATACTTCCATATCTAAGATTTCTACTCAAGCT
Organism: Saposhnikovia divaricata; assembly: GCA_036435485.1. NCBI lineage: Eukaryota > Viridiplantae > Streptophyta > Magnoliopsida > Apiales > Apiaceae > Saposhnikovia > Saposhnikovia divaricata. The sequence goes on from CM071598.1 coordinate 70,233,572, forward strand.
AGAATTCTACTCAAGATGGAATTCTACTCAAGTTTTTATAGTTTTTAATGAAGGATTCTACTTAAGCTTGGATTCTACTCAAGCTTGGATTCCACTCAGGCTTAAATTCCAATAGATATTGAAGAATTCCCTCATGTCGTATCTCAGGAGGGGGATGTCCGTCGCAGAAGGCCTCCAGGGGTTTTCCTGGATATAAGGACCCTTCTTAGACACTAAGGGCGCGCCCTAAGGTGGAAAGATGGGGACTTTCTGGTGTGTGCTTTGGGAGCTCTGTTCCTGTAACCAATGGGCGCGCTCTCATTGGGGAACTTTGGAGTAATCCTGCACTTTGCACCCAAAAGCTCCGGATCACCTGTCCTGCTATCTGGTGGGTGCTTCTCATTCGGGGGACAGGGATGCGTTCTGCACTTGGGGTAAACCACGGCTATACCTGCATCCTTGAAATCAAGAAATAGCTGGTACCAGATACGACTAGTCCTGGACGGGGGAAGTTTCCTTATCTGTGAAGTCTTGAGATCTTGGATGAGCCTTGGGCCTTTTGTGGTTAGGCCTCATAGTAGAACATTCCGGAAGCTAGACCGACAATCCAAGCCCAATTGGGTTTCTTGCTCTCCAAGAACTACGTGGGCTTGATCCTCTATAAATATAGAGGTACGTAGGCAAATTGAGGGGGATGGAAGCGAAGAGCTACGAGCCACCACCAATAACCCTCTCAATCTCAGCCCCCAATTCATCACAACCACCACACTCCGGCGACTTATCTGGCGAAGAACCACCATCATAGATCTTGATTTCGACGACAGACCTCAAACTTTGTTGTTACCAAATTCCTCCGTCAACAAAGTTGTTATGCCCAAAATTCGGTTCGAGTATTCTAAAATGGATCCGGGTCAGATACGGGTTTAATTTGGGGATTTTTATGATAAATTAGGGTTTTGGCATAGATTAAAGAAACCAGGTCGCGCCCTCACTTTCCTTATAGGGAGGGCGCGCCCTAATTGATACTTCCATATCTAAGATTTCTACTCAAGCTGGAAATCTACTCAAGATGGAATTCTACTCAAGTTTTTATAGTTTTTAATGAAGGATTCTACTTAAGCTTGGATTCCACTCAAGCTTGGATTCCACTCAGGCTTAAATTCCAATAGATATTGAAGAATTCCCTCCTGTCGTATCTCAGGAGGGGGATGTCCGTCGCAGAAGGCCTCCAGAAGTTTTCCTGGATATAAGGACCCTTCTTAGACACTAAGGGCGCGCCCTAAGGTGGAAAGATGGGGACTTTCTGGTGTGTGCTTTGGGAGCTCTGTTCCTGTAACCAATGGGCGCGCTCTCATTGGGGAACTTTGGAGTAATCCTGCACTTTGCACCCAAAAGCTCCGGATCACCTGTCCTGCTATCTGGTGGGTGCTTCTCATTCGGGGGACAGGGATGCGTTCTGCACTTGGGGTAAACCACGGCTATACCTGCATCCTTGAAATCAAGAAATAGCTGGTACCAGATACGACTAGTCCTGGACGGGGGAAGTTTCCTTATCTGTGAAGTCTTGAGATCTTGGATGAGCCTTGGGCCTTTTGTGGTTAGGCCTCATAGTAGAACATTCCGGAAGCTAGACCGACAATCCAAGCCCAATTGGGTTTCTTGCTCTCCAAGAACTACGTGGGCTTGATCCTCTATAAATATAGAGGTACGTAGGCAAATTGAGGGGGATGGAAGCGAAGAGCTACGAGCCACCACCAATAACCCTCTCAATCTCAGCCCCCAATTCATCACAACCACCACACTCCGGCGACTTATCTGGCGAAGAACCACCATCATAGATCTTGATTTCGACGACAGACCTCAAACTTTGTTGTTACCAAATTCCTCCGTCAACAAAGTTGTTATGCCCAAAATTCGGTTCGAGTATTCTAAAATGGATCCGGGTCAGATACGGGTTTAATTTGGGGATTTTTATGATAAATTAGGGTTTTGGCATAGATTAAATAAACCAGGTCGCGCCCTCACTTTCCTTATAGGGAGGGCGCGCCCTAATTGATACTTCCATATCTAAGATTTCTACTCAAGCTAGAATTCTACTCAAGATGGAATTCTACTCAAGTTTTTATAGTTTTTAATGAAGGATTCTACTTAAGCTTGGATTCTACTCAAGCTTGGATTCCACTCAGGCTTAAATTCCAATAGATATTGAAGAATTCCCTCATGTCGTATCTCAGGAGGGGGATGTCCGTCGCAGAAGGCCTCCAGGGGTTTTCCTGGATATAAGGACCCTTCTTAGACACTAAGGGCGCGCCCTAAGGTGGAAAGATGGGGACTTTCTGGTGTGTGCTTTGGGAGCTCTGTTCCTGTAACCAATGGGCGCGCTCTCATTGGGGAACTTTGGAGTAATCCTGCACTTTGCACCCAAAAGCTCCGGATCACCTGTCCTGCTATCTGGTGGGTGCTTCTCATTCGGGGGACAGGGATGCGTTCTGCACTTGGGGTAAACCACAGCTATACCTGCATCCTTGAAATCAAGAAATAGCTGGTACCAGATACGACTAGTCCTGGACGGGGGAAGTTTCCTTATCTGTGAAGTCTTGAGATCTTGGATGAGTCTTGGGCCTTTTGTGGTTAGGCCTCATAGTAGAACATTCCGGAAGCTAGACCGACAATCCAAGCCCAATTGGGTTTCTTGCTCTCCAAGAACTACGTGGGCTTGATCCTCTATAAATATAGAGGTACGTAGGCAAATTGAGGGGGATGGAAGCGAAGAGCTACGAGCCACCACCAATAACCCTCTCAATCTCAGCCCCCAATTCATCACAACCACCACACTTCGGCGACTTATCTGGCGAAGAACCACCATCATAGATCTTGATTTCGGCGACAGACCTCAAACTTTGTTGTTACCAAATTCGTCCGTCAACAAAGTTGTTATGCCCAAAATTCGGTTCGAGTATTCTAAAATGGATCCGGGTCAGATACGGGTTTAATTTGGGGATTTTTATGATAAATTAGGGTTTTGGCAAAGATTGAAGAAACCAGGCTGCGCCCTCACTTTCCTTATAGGGAGGGCGCGCCCTAATTGATACTTCCATATCTAAGATTTCTACTCAAGCTGGAATTCTACTCAAGTTTTTATAGTTTTTAATGAAAGATTCTACTTAAGCTTGGATTCCACTTAAGCTTGGATTCCACTCAGGCTTAAATTCCAATAGATATTGAAGAATTCCCTCCTGTCGTATCTCAGGAGGGGGATGTCCATCGCAGAAGGCCTCCAGGGGTTTTCCTGGATATAAGGACCCTTCTTAGACACTAAGGGCGCGCCCTAAGGTGGAAAGATGGGGACTTTCTGGTGTGTGCTTTGGGAGCTCTGTTCCTGTAGCCAATGGGCGCGCTCTCATTGGGGAACTTTGGAGTAATCCTGCACTTTTCACCCAAAAGCTCCGGATCACCTGTCCTGCTATCTGGTGGGTGCTTCTCATTCGGGGGACAGGGATGCGTTTTGCACTTGGGGTAAACCACGGCTATACCTGCATCCTTGAAATCTAGAAATAGCTGGTACCAGATAAGACTAGTCCTCGACGGGGGAAGTTTCCTTATCTGTGAAGTCTTGAGATCTTGGATGAGCCTTGGGCCTTTTGTGGTTAGGCCTCATAGTAGAACATTCCGGAAGCTAGACCGACAATCCAAGACCAATTGGGTTTCTTGCTCTCCAAGAACTACTTGGGCTTGATCCTCTATAAATATAGAGGTACGTAGGCAAATTGAGGGGGATGGAAGCGAAGAGCTACGAGCCACCACCAATAACCCTCTCAATCTCAGCCCCCAATTCATCACAACCACCACACTCCGGCGACTTATCCGGCGAAGAACCACCATCATAGATCTTGATTCCGGCGACAGACCTCAAACTTTGTTGTTACCAAATTCCTCCGTCAACAAAGTTGTTATGCCCAAAATTCGGTTCGAGTATTCTAAAATGGATCCGGGTCAGATACGGGTTTAATTTGGGGATTTTTATGATAAATTAGGGTTTTGGCATAGATTGAAGAAACCAGGCCGCGCCCTCACTTTCCTTATAGGGAGGGCGCGCCCTAATTGATACTTCCATATCTAAGATTTCTACTCAAGCTGGAATTCTACTCAAGATGGAATTCTACTCAAGTTTTTATAGTTTTTAATGAAGGATTCTACTTAAGCTTGGATTCCACTCAAGCTTGGATTCCACTCAGGCTTAAATTCCAATAGATATTGAAGAATTCCCTCCTGTCGTATCTCAGGAGGGGGATGTCCGTCGCAGAAGGCCTCCAGAAGTTTTCCTGGATATAAGGACCCTTCTTAGACACTAAGGGCGCGCCCTAAGGTGGAAAGATGGGGACTTTCTGGTGTGTGCTTTGGGAGCTCTGTTCCTGTAACCAATGGGCGCGCTCTCATTGGGGAACTTTGGAGTAATCCTGCACTTTGCACCCAAAAGCTCCGGATCACCTGTCCTGCTATCTGGTGGGTGCTTCTCATTCGGGGGACAGGGATGCGTTCTGCACTTGGGGTAAACCACGGCTATACCTGCATCCTTGAAATCAAGAAATAGCTGGTACCAGATACGACTAGTCCTGGACGGGGGAAGTTTCCTTATCTGTGAAGTCTTGAGATCTTGGATGAGCCTTGGGCCTTTTGTGGTTAGGCCTCATAGTAGAACATTCCGGAAGCTAGACCGACAATCCAAGCCCAATTGGGTTTCTTGCTCTCCAAGAACTACGTGGGCTTGATCCTCTATAAATATAGAGGTACGTAGGCAAATTGAGGGGGATGGAAGCGAAGAGCTACGAGCCACCACCAATAACCCTCTCAATCTCAGCCCCCAATTCATCACAACCACCACACTCCGGCGACTTATCTGGCGAAGAACCACCATCATAGATCTTGATTTCGACGACAGACCTCAAACTTTGTTGTTACCAAATTCCTCCGTCAACAAAGTTGTTATGCCCAAAATTCGGTTCGAGTATTCTAAAATGGATCCGGGTCAGATACGGGTTTAATTTGGGGATTTTTATGATAAATTAGGGTTTTGGCATAGATTAAAGAAACCAGGTCGCGCCCTCACTTTCCTTATAGGGAGGGCGCGCCCTAATTGATACTTCCATATCTAAGATTTCTACTCAAGCTAGAATTCTACTCAAGATGGAATTCTACTCAAGTTTTTATAGTTTTTAATGAAGGATTCTACTTAAGCTTGGATTCTACTCAAGCTTGGATTCCACTCAGGCTTAAATTCCAATAGATATTGAAGAATTCCCTCATGTCGTATCTCAGGAGGGGGATGTCCGTCGCAGAAGGCCTCCAGGGGTTTTCCTGGATATAAGGACCCTTCTTAGACACTAAGGGCACGCCCTAAGGTGGAAAGATGGGGACTTTCTGGTGTGTGCTTTGGGAGCTCTGTTCCTGTAACCAATGGGTGCGCTCTCATTGGGGAACTTTGGAGTAATCCTGCACTTTGCACCCAAAAGCTCCGGATCACCTGTCCTGCTATCTGGTGGGTGCTTCTCATTCGGGGGACAGGGATGCGTTCTGCACTTGGGGTAAACCACGGCTATACCTGCATCCTTGAAATCAAGAAATAGCTGGTACCAGATACGACTAGTCCTGGACGGGGGAAGTTTCCTTATCTGTGAAGTCTTGAGATCTTGGATGAGCCTTGGGCCTTTTGTGGTTAGGCCTCATAGTAGAACATTCCGGAAGCTAGACCGACAATCCAAGCCCAATTGGGTTTCTTGCTCTCGAAGAACTACGTGGGCTTGATCCTCTATAAATATAGAGGTACGTAGGCAAATTGAGGGGGATGGAAGCGAAGAGCTACGAGCCACCACCAATAACCCTCTCAATCTCAGCCCCCAATTCATCACAACCACCACACTCCGGCGACTTATCTGGCGAAGAACCACCATCATAGATCTTGATTTCGACGACAGACCTCAAACTTTGTTGTTACCAAATTCCTCCGTCAACAAAGTTGTTATGCCCAAAATTCGGTTCGAGTATTCTAAAATGGATCCGGGTCAGATACGGGTTTAATTTGGGGATTTTTATGATAAATTAGGGTTTTGGCATAGATTAAAGAAACCAGGTCGCGCCCTCACTTTCCTTATAGGGAGGGCGCGCCCTAATTGATACTTCCATATCTAAGATTTCTACTCAAGCTAGAATTCTACTCAAGATGGAATTCTACTCAAGTTTTTATAGTTTTTAATGAAGGATTCTACTTAAGCTTGGATTCTACTCAAGCTTGGATTCCACTCAGGCTTAAATTCCAATAGATATTGAAGAATTCCCTCATGTCGTATCTCAGGAGGGGGATGTCCGTCGCAGAAGGCCTCCAGGGGTTTTCCTGGATATAAGGACCCTTCTTAGACACTAAGGGCGCGCCCTAAGGTGGAAAGATGGGGACTTTCTGGTGTGTGCTTTGGGAGCTCTGTTCCTGTAACCAATGGGTGCGCTCTCATTGGGGAACTTTGGAGTAATCCTGCACTTTGCACCCAAAAGCTCCGGATCACCTGTCCTGCTATCTGGTGGGTGCTTCTCATTCGGGGGACAGGGATGCGTTCTGCACTTGGGGTAAACCACGGCTATACCTGCATCCTTGAAATCAAGAAATAGCTGGTACCAGATACGACTAGTCCTGGACGGGGGAAGTTTCCTTATCTGTGAAGTCTTGAGATCTTGGATGAGCCTTGGGCCTTTTGTGGTTAGGCCTCATAGTAGAACATTCCGGAAGCTAGACCGACGATCCAAGCCCAATTGGGTTTCTTGCTCTCCAAGAACTACGTGGGCTTGATCCTCTATAAATATAGAGGTACGTAGGCAAATTGAGGGGGATGGAAGCGAAGAGCTACGAGCCACCACCAATAACCCTCTCAATCTCAGCCCCCAATTCATCACAACCACCACACTTCGGCGACTTATCTGGCGAAGAACCACCATCATAGATCTTGATTTCGGCGACAGACCTCAAACTTTGTTGTTACCAAATTCCTCCGTCAACAAAGTTGTTATGCCCAAAATTCGGTTCGAGTATTCTAAAATGGATCCGGGTCAGATACGGGTTTAATTTGGGGATTTTTATGATAAATTAGGGTTTTGGCAAAGATTGAAGAAACCAGGCTGCGCCCTCACTTTCCTTATAGGGAGGGCGCGCCCTAATTGATACTTCCATATCTAAGATTTCTACTCAAGCTGGAATTCTACTCAAGATGGAATTCTACTCAAGTTTTTATAGTTTTTAATGAAAGATTCTACTTAAGCTTGGATTCCACTTAAGCTTGGATTCCACTCAGGCTTAAATTCCAATAGATATTGAAGAATTCCCTCCTGTCGTATCTCAGGAGGGGGATGTCCGTCGCAGAAGGCCTCCAGGGGTTTTCCTGGATATAAGGACCCTTCTTAGACACTAAGGGCGCGCCCTAAGGTGGAAAGATGGGGACTTTCTGGTGTGTGCTTTGGGAGCTCTGTTCCTGTAGCCAATGGGCGCGCTCTCATTGGGGAACTTTGGAGTAATCCTGCACTTTTCACCCAAAAGCTCCGGATCACCTGTCCTGCTATCTGGTGGGTGCTTCTCATTCGGGGGACAGGGATGCGTTTTACACTTGGGGTAAACCACGGCTATACCTGCATCCTTGAAATCTAGAAATAGCTGGTACCAGATAAGACTAGTCCTCGACGGGGGAAGTTTCCTTATCTGTGAAGTCTTGAGATCTTGGATGAGCCTTGGGCCTTTTGTGGTTAGGCCTCATAGTAGAACATTCCGGAAGCTAGACCGACAATCCAAGACCAATTGGGTTTCTTGCTCTCCAAGAACTACGTGGGCTTGATCCTCTATAAATATAGAGGTACGTAGGCAAATTGAGGGGGATGGAAGCGAAGAGCTACGAGCCACCACCAATAACCCTCTCAATCTCAGCCCCCAATTCATCACAACCACCACACTCCGGCGACTTATCCGGCGAAGAACCACCATCATAGATCTTGATTCCGGCGACAGACCTCAAACTTTGTTGTTACCAAATTCCTCCGTCAACAAAGTTTTTATGCCCAAAATTCGGTTCGAGTATTCTAAAATGGATCCGGGTCAGATACGGGTTTAATTTGGGGATTTTTATGATAAATTAGGGTTTTGGCATAGATTGAAGAAACCAGGCCGCGCCCTCACTTTCCTTATAGGGAGGGCGCGCCCTAATTGATACTTCCATATCTAAGATTTCTACTCAAGCTGGAATTCTACTCAAGATGGAATTCTACTCAAGTTTTTATAGTTTTTAATGAAGGATTCTACTTAAGCTTGGATTCCACTCAAGCTTGGATTCCACTCAGGCTTAAATTCCAATAGATATTGAAGAATTCCCTCCTGTCGTATCTCAGGAGGGGGATGTCCGTCGCAGAAGGCCTCCAGGGGTTTTCCTGGATATAAGGACCCTTCTTAGACACTAAGGGCGCGCCCTAAGGTGGAAAGATGGGGACTTTCTGGTGTGTGCTTTGGGAGCTCTGTTCCTGTAGCCAATGGGCGCGCTCTCATTGGGGAACTTTGGAGTAATCCTGCACTTTGCACCCAAAAGCTCCGGATCACCTGTCCTGCTATCTGGTGGGTGCTTCTCATTCGGGGGACAGGGATGCGTTCTGCACTTGGGGTAAACCACGGCTATACCTGCATCCTTGAAATCAAGAAATAGCTGGTAGCAGATAGGACTAGTCCTCGACGGGGGAAGTTTCCTTATCTGTGAAGTCTTGAGATCTTGGATGAGCCTTGGGCCTTTTGTGGTTAGGCCTCATAGTAGAACATTCCGGAAGCTAGACCGACAATCCAAGCCCAATTGGGTTTCTTGCTCTCCAAGAACTACGTGGGCTTGATCCTCTATAAATATAGAGGTACGTAGGCAAATTGAGGGGGATGGAAGCGAAGAGCTACGAGCCACCACCAATAACCCTCTCAATCTCAGCCCCCAATTCATCACAACCACCACACTCCGGCGACTTATCTGGCGAAGAACCACCATCATAGATCTTGATTTCGGCGACAGACCTCAAACTTTGTTGTTACCAAATTCCTCCGTCAACAAAGTTGTTATGCCCAAAATTCGGTTCGAGTATTCTAAAATGGATCCGGGTCAGATACGGGTTTAATTTGGGGATTTTTATGATAAATTAGGGTTTTGGCATAGATTGAAGAAACCAGGCCGCGCCCTCACTTTCCTTATAGGGAGGGCGCGCCCTAATTGATACTTCCATATCTAAGATTTCTACTCAAGCTGGAATTCTACTCAAGATGGAATTCTACTCAAGTTTTTATAGTTTTTAATGAAGGATTCTACTTAAGCTTGGATTCCACTCAAGCTTGGATTCCACTCAGGCTTAAATTCCAATAGATATTGAAGAATTCCCTCCTGTCGTATCTCTGGAGGGGGATGTCCGTCGCAGAAGGCCTCCAGGGGTTTTCCTGGATATAAGGACCCTTCTTAGACACTAAGGGCGCGCCCTAAGGTGGAAAGATGGGGACTTTCTGGTGTGTGCTTTGGGAGCTCTGTTCCTGTAGCCAATGGGCGCGCTCTCATTGGGGAACTTTGGAGTAATCCTGCACTTTGCACCCAAAAGCTCCGGATCACCTGTCCTGCTATCTGGTGGGTGCTTCTCATTCGGGGGACAGGGATGCGTTCTGCACTTGGGGTAAACCACGGCTATACCTGCATCCTTGAAATCAAGAAATAGCTGGTAGCAGATAGGACTAGTCCTCGACGGGGGAAGTTTCCTTATCTGTGAAGTCTTGAGATCTTGGATGAGCCTTGGGCCTTTTGTGGTTAGGCCTCATAGTAGAACATTCCGGAAGCTAGACCGACAATCCAAGCCCAATTGGGTTTCTTGCTCTCCAAGAACTACGTGGGCTTGATCCTCTATAAATATAGAGGTACGTAGGCAAATTGAGGGGGATGGAAGCGAAGAGCTACGAGCCACCACCAATAACCCTCTCAATCTCAGCCCCCAATTCATCACAACCACCACACTCCGGCGACTTATCCGGCGAAGAACCACCATCATAGATCTTGATTCCGGCGACAGACCTCAAACTTTGTTGTTACCAAATTCCTCCGTCAACAAAGTTGTTATGCCCAAAATTCGGTTCGAGTATTCTAAAATGGATCCGGGTCAGATACGGGTTTAATTTGGGGATTTTTATGATAAATTAGGGTTTTGGCATAGATTGAAGAAACCAGGCCGCGCCCTCACTTTCCTTATAGGGAGGGCGCGCCCTAATTGATACTTCCATATCTAAGATTTCTACTCAAGCTGGAATTCTACTCAAGATGGAATTCTACTCAAGTTTTTATAGTTTTTAATGAAGGATTCTACTTAAGCTTGGATTCCAGTCAAGCTTGGATTCCACTCAGGCTTAAATTCCAATAGATATTGAAGAATTCCCTCCTGTCGTATCTCAGGAGGGGGATGTCCGTCGCAGAAGGCCTCCAGAAGTTTTCCTGGATATAAGGACCCTTCTTAGACACTAAGGGCGCGCCCTAAGGTGGAAAGATGGGGACTTTCTGGTGTGTGCTTTGGGAGCTCTGTTCCTGTAACCAATGGGCGCGCTCTCATTGGGGAACTTTGGAGTAATCCTGCACTTTGCACCCAAAAGCTCCGGATCACCTGTCCTGCTATCTGGTGGGTGCTTCTCATTCGGGGGACAGGGATGCGTTCTGCACTTGGGGTAAACCACGGCTATACCTGCATCCTTGAAATCAAGAAATAGCTGGTACCAGATACGACTAGTCCTGGACGGGGGAAGTTTCCTTATCTGTGAAGTCTTGAGATCTTGGATGAGCCTTGGGCCTTTTGTGGTTAGGCCTCATAGTAGAACATTCCGGAAGCTAGACCGACAATCCAAGCCCAATTGGGTTTCTTGCTCTCCAAGAACTACGTGGGCTTGATCCTCTATAAATATAGAGGTACGTAGGCAAATTGAGGGGGATGGAAGCGAAGAGCTACGAGCCACCACCAATAACCCTCTCAATCTCAGCCCCCAATTCATCACAACCACCACACTCCGGCGACTTATCTGGCGAAGAACCACCATCATAGATCTTGATTTCGACGACAGACCTCAAACTTTGTTGTTACCAAATTCCTCCGTCAACAAAGTTGTTATGCCCAAAATTCGGTTCGAGTATTCTAAAATGGATCCGGGTCAGATACGGGTTTAATTTGGGGATTTTTATGATAAATTAGGGTTTTGGCATAGATTAAAGAAACCAGGTCGCGCCCTCACTTTCCTTATAGGGAGGGCGCGCCCTAATTGATACTTCCATATCTAAGATTTCTACTCAAGCTAGAATTCTACTCAAGATGGAATTCTACTCAAGTTTTTATAGTTTTTAATGAAGGATTCTACTTAAGCTTGGATTCTACTCAAGCTTGGATTCCACTCAGGCTTAAATTCCAATAGATATTGAAGAATTCCCTCATGTCGTATCTCAGGAGGGGGATATCCGTCGCAGAAGGCCTCCAGGGGTTTTCCTGGATATAAGGACCCTTCTTAGACACTAAGGGCGCGCCCTAAGGTGGAAAGATGGGGACTTTCTGGTGTGTGCTTTGGGAGCTCTGTTCCTGTAACCAATGGGTGCGCTCTCATTGGGGAACTTTGGAGTAATCCTGCACTTTGCACCCAAAAGCTCCGGATCACCTGTCCTGCTATCTGGTGGGTGCTTCTCATTCGGGGGACAGGGATGCGTTCTGCACTTGGGGTAAACCACGGCTATACCTGCATCCTTGAAATCAAGAAATAGCTGGTACCAGATACGACTAGTCCTGGACGGGGGAAGTTTCCTTATCTGTGAAGTCTTGAGATCTTGGATGAGCCTTGGGCCTTTTGTGGTTAGGCCTCATAGTAGAACATTCCGGAAGCTAGACCGACAATCCAAGCCCAATTGGGTTTCTTGCTCTCGAAGAACTACGTGGGCTTGATCCTCTATAAATATAGAGGTACGTAGGCAAATTGAGGGGGATGGAAGCGAAGAGCTACGAGCCACCACCAATAACCCTCTCAATCTCAGCCCCCAATTCATCACAACCACCACACTCCGGCGACTTATCTGGCGAAGAACCACCATCATAGATCTTGATTTCGACGACAGACCTCAAACTTTGTTGTTACCAAATTCCTCCGTCAACAAAGTTGTTATGCCCAAAATTCGGTTCGAGTATTCTAAAATGGATCCGGGTCAGATACGGGTTTAATTTGGGGATTTTTATGATAAATTAGGGTTTTGGCATAGATTAAAGAAACCAGGTCGCGCCCTCACTTTCCTTATAGGGAGGGCGCGCCCTAATTGATACTTCCATATCTAAGATTTCTACTCAAGCTAGAATTCTACTCAAGATGGAATTCTACTCAAGTTTTTATAGTTTTTAATGAAGGATTCTACTTAAGCTTGGATTCTACTCAAGCTTGGATTCCACTCAGGCTTAAATTCCAATAGATATTGAAGAATTCCCTCATGTCGTATCTCAGGAGGGGGATGTCCGTCGCAGAAGGCCTCCAGGGGTTTTCCTGGATATAAGGACCCTTCTTAGACACTAAGGGCGCGCCCTAAGGTGGAAAGATGGGGACTTTCTGGTGTGTGCTTTGGGAGCTCTGTTCCTGTAACCAATGGGTGCGCTCTCATTGGGGAACTTTGGAGTAATCCTGCACTTTGCACCCAAAAGCTCCGGATCACCTGTCCTGCTATCTGGTGGGTGCTTCTCATTCGGGGGACAGGGATGCGTTCTGCACTTGGGGTAAACCACGGCTATACCTGCATCCTTGAAATCAAGAAATAGCTGGTACCAGATACGACTAGTCCTGGACGGGGGAAGTTTCCTTATCTGTGAAGTCTTGAGATCTTGGATGAGCCTTGGGCCTTTTGTGGTTAGGCCTCATAGTAGAACATTCCGGAAGCTAGACCGACAATCCAAGCCCAATTGGGTTTCTTGCTCTCCAAGAACTACGTGGGCTTGATCCTCTATAAATATAGAGGTACGTAGGCAAATTGAGGGAGATGGAAGCGAAGAGCTACGAGCCACCACCAATAACCCTCTCAATCTCAGCCCCCAATTCATCACAACCACCACACTTCGGCGACTTATCTGGCGAAGAACCACCATCATAGATCTTGATTTCGGCGACAGACCTCAAACTTTGTTGTTACCAAATTCCTCCGTCAACAAAGTTGTTATGCCCAAAATTCGGTTCGAGTATTCTAAAATGGATCCGGGTCAGATACGGGTTTAATTTGGGGATTTTTATGATAAATTAGGGTTTTGGCAAAGATTGAAGAAACCAGGCTGCGCCCTCACTTTCCTTATAGGGAGGGCGCGCCCTAATTGATACTTCCATATCTAAGATTTCTACTCAAGCTGGAATTCTACTCAAGATGGAATTCTACTCAAGTTTTTATAGTTTTTAATGAAAGATTCTACTTAAGCTTGGATTCCACTTAAGCTTGGATTCCACTCAGGCTTAAATTCCAATAGATATTGAAGAATTCCCTCCTGTCGTATCTCAGGAGGGGGATGTCCGTCGCAGAAGGCCTCCAGGGGTTTTCCTGGATATAAGGACCCTTCTTAGACACTAAGGGCGCGCCCTAAGGTGGAAAGATGGGGACTTTCTGGTGTGTGCTTTGGGAGCTCTGTTCCTGTAGCCAATGGGCGCGCTCTCATTGGGGAACTTTGGAGTAATCCTGCACTTTTCACCCAAAAGCTCCGGATCACCTGTCCTGCTATCTGGTGGGTGCTTCTCATTCGGGGGACAGGGATGCGTTTTACACTTGGGGTAAACCACGGCTATACCTGCATCCTTGAAATCTAGAAATAGCTGGTACCAGATAAGACTAGTCCTCGACGGGGGAAGTTTCCTTATCTGTGAAGTCTTGAGATCTTGGATGAGCCTTGGGCCTTTTGTGGTTAGGCCTCATAGTAGAACATTCCGGAAGCTAGACCGACAATCCAAGACCAATTGGGTTTCTTGCTCTCCAAGAACTACGTGGGCTTGATCCTCTATAAATATAGAGGTACGTAGGCAAATTGAGGGGGATGGAAGCGAAGAGCTACGAGCCACCACCAATAACCCTCTCAATCTCAGCCCCCAATTCATCACAACCACCACACTCCGGCGACTTATCCGGCGAAGAACCACCATCATAGATCTTGATTCCGGCGACAGACCTCAAACTTTGTTGTTACCAAATTCCTCCGTCAACAAAGTTTTTATGCCCAAAATTCGGTTCGAGTATTCTAAAATGGATCCGGGTCAGATACGGGTTTAATTTGGGGATTTTTATGATAAATTAGGGTTTTGGCATAGATTGAAGAAACCAGGCCGCGCCCTCACTTTCCTTATAGGGAGGGCGCGCCCTAATTGATACTTCCATATCTAAGATTTCTACTCAAGCTGGAATTCTACTCAAGATGGAATTCTACTCAAGTTTTTATAGTTTTTAATGAAGGATTCTACTTAAGCTTGGATTCCACTCAAGCTTGGATTCCACTCAGGCTTAAATTCCAATAGATATTGAAGAATTCCCTCCTGTCGTATCTCAGGAGGGGGATGTCCGTCGCAGAAGGCCTCCAGGGGTTTTCCTGGATATAAGGACCCTTCTTAGACACTAAGGGCGCGCCCTAAGGTGGAAAGATGGGGACTTTCTGGTGTGTGCTTTGGGAGCTCTGTTCCTGTAGCCAATGGGCGCGCTCTCATTGGGGAACTTTGGAGTAATCCTGCACTTTGCACCCAAAAGCTCCGGATCACCTGTCCTGCTATCTGGTGGGTGCTTCTCATTCGGGGGACAGGGATGCGTTCTGCACTTGGGGTAAACCACGGCTATACCTGCATCCTTGAAATCAAGAAATAGCTGGTAGCAGATAGGACTAGTCCTCGACGGGGGAAGTTTCCTTATCTGTGAAGTCTTGAGATCTTGGATGAGCCTTGGGCCTTTTGTGGTTAGGCCTCATAGTAGAACATTCCGGAAGCTAGACCGACAATCCAAGCCCAATTGGGTTTCTTGCTCTCCAAGAACTACGTGGGCTTGATCCTCTATAAATATAGAGGTACGTAGGCAAATTGAGGGGGATGGAAGCGAAGAGCTACGAGCCACCACCAATAACCCTCTCAATCTCAGCCCCCAATTCATCACAACCACCACACTCCGGCGACTTATCTGGCGAAGAACCACCATCATAGATCTTGATTTCGGCGACAGACCTCAAACTTTGTTGTTACCAAATTCCTCCGTCAACAAAGTTGTTATGCCCAAAATTCGGTTCGAGTATTCTAAAATGGATCCGGGTCAGATACGGGTTTAATTTGGGGATTTTTATGATAAATTAGGGTTTTGGCATAGATTGAAGAAACCAGGCCGCGCCCTCACTTTTCTTATAGGGAGGGCGCGCCCTAATTGATACTTCCATATCTAAGATTTCTACTCAAGCTGGAATTCTACTCAAGATGGAATTCTACTCAAGTTTTTATAGTTTTTAATGAAGGATTCTACTTAAGCTTGGATTCCACTCAAGCTTGGATTCCACTCAGGCTTAAATTCCAATAGATATTGAAGAATTCCCTCCTGTCGTATCTCAGGAGGGGGATGTCCGTCGCAGAAGGCCTCCAGGGGTTTTCCTGGATATAAGGACCCTTCTTAGACACTAAGGGCGCGCCCTAAGGTGGAAAGATGGGGACTTTCTGGTGTGTGCTTTGGGAGCTCTGTTCCTGTAGCCAATGGGCGCGCTCTCATTGGGGAACTTTGGAGTAATCCTGCACTTTGCACCCAAAAGCTCCGGATCACCTGTCCTGCTATCTGGTGGGTGCTTCTCATTCGGGGGACAGGGATGCGTTCTGCACTTGGGGTAAACCACGGCTATACATGCATCCTTGAAATCAAGAAATAGCTGGTAGCAGATAGGACTAGTCCTCGACGGGGGAAGTTTCCTTATCTGTGAAGTCTTGAGATCTTGGATGAGCCTTGGGCCTTTTGTGGTTAGGCCTCATAGTAGAACATTCCGGAAGCTAGACCGACAATCCAAGCCCAATTGGGTTTCTTGCTCTCCAAGAACTACGTGGGCTTGATCCTCTATAAATATAGAGGTACGTAGGCAAATTGAGGGGGATGGAAGCGAAGAGCTACGAGCCACCACCAATAACCCTCTCAATCTCAGCCCCCAATTCATCACAACCACCACACTCCGGCGACTTATCCGGCAAAGAACCACCATCATAGATCTTGATTCCGGCGACAGACCTCAAACTTTGTTGTTACCAAATCCCTCCGTCAACAAAGTTGTTATGCCCAAAATTCGGTTCGTGTATTCTAAAATGGATTCGGGTCAGATCCGGGTTTAATTTGGGGATTTTCATGCTAAATTAGGGTTTTGGCATAGATTGAAGAAACCAGGCCGTGCCCTCACTTTCCTTATAGGGAGGGCGCGCCCTAATTGATACTTCCATATCTAAGATTTCTACTCAAGCTGGAATTCTACTCAAGATGGAATTCTACTCAAGTTTTTATAGTTTTTAATGAAGGATTCTACTTAAGCTTGGATTCCACTCAAGCTTGGATTCCACTCAGGCTTAAATTCCAATAGATATTGAAGAATTCCCTCATGTCGTATCTCAGGAGGGGGATGTCCGTCGCAGAAGGCCTCCAAGGGTTTTCCTGGATATAAGGACCCTTCTTAGACACTAAGGGCGCGCCCTAAGGTGGAAAGATGGGGACTTTCTGGTGTGTGCTTTGGGAGCTCTGTTCCTGTAGCCAATGGGCGCGCTCTCATTGGGGAACTTTGGAGTAATCCTGCACTTTGCACCCAAAAGCTCCGGATCACCTGTCCTGCTATCTGGTGGGTGCTTCTCATTCGGGGGACAGGGATGCGTTCTGCACTTGGGGTAAACCACGGTTATACCTGCATCCTTGAAATCAAGAAATAGCTGGTAGCAGATAGGACTAGTCCTCGACGGGGGAAGTTTCCTTATCTGTGAAGTCTTGAGATCTTGGATGAGCCTTGGGCCTTTTGTGGTTATGCCTCATAGTAGAACATTCCGGAAGCTAGACCGACAATCCAAGCCCAATTGGGTTTCTTGCTCTCCAAGAACTACGTGGGCTTGATCCTCTATAAATATAGAGGTACGTAGGCAAATTGAGGGGGATGGAAGCGAAGAGCTACGAGCCACCACCAATAACCCTCTCAATCTCAGCCCCCAATTCATCACAACCACCACACTCCGGCGACTTATCCGGCGAAGAATCACCATCATAGATCTTGATTCCGGCGACAGACCTCAAACTTTGTTGTTACCAAATTCCTCCGTCAACAAAGTTGTTATGCCCAAAATTCGGTTCGGGTATTCTAAAATGGATCCCGGTCAGATACGGGTTTAATTTGGGGATTTTCATGATAAATTAGGGTTTTGGCATAGATTGAAGAAACCAGCTCGCGCCCTCACTTTCCTTATAGGGAGGGCGCGCCCTAATTGATACTTCCATATCTAAGATTTCTACTCAAGCTGGAATTCTACTCAAGATGTAATTCTACTCAAGTTTTTATAGTTTTTAATGAAGGATTCTACTTAAGCTTGGATTCCACTCAAGCTTGGATTCCACTCAGGCTTAAATTCCAATAGATATTGAAGAATTCCCTCCTGTCGCATCTCAGGAGGGGGATGTCCGTCGAAGAAGGCCTCCAGGGGTTTGCCTGGATATAAGGACCCTTCTTAGACACTAAGGGCGCGCCCTAAGGAGGAAAGATGGGGACTTTCTGGTGTGTGCTTTGGGAGCTCTGTTCCTGTAGCCAATGGGCGCGCTCTCATTGGGGAACTTTGGAGTAATCCTGCACTTTGCACCCAAAAGCTCCGGATCACCTGTCATGCTATCTGGTGGGTGTTTCTCATTCGGGGGACAGGGATGCGTTCTGCACTTGGGGTAAACCACGGCTATACCTGCATCCTTGAAATCAAGAAATAGCTGGTAGCAGATAGGACTAGTCCTCGACGGGGGAAGTTTCCTTATCTGTGAAGTCTTGAGATCTTGGATGAGCCTTGGGCCTTTTGTGGTTAGGCCTCATAGTAGAACATTCCGGAAGCTAGACCGACAATCCAAGCCCAATTGGGTTTCTTGCTCTCCAAGAACTACGTGGGCTTGATCCTCTATAAATATAGAGGTACGTAGGCAAATTGAGGGGGATGGAAGCGAAGAGCTACGAGCCACCACCAATAACCCTCTCAATCTCAGCCCCCAATTCATCACAACCACCACACTCCGGCGACTTATCCGGCGAAGAACCACCATCATAGATCTTGATTCCGGCGACAGACCTCAAACTTTGTTGTTACCAAATTCCTCCGTCAACAAAGTTGTTATGCCCAAAATTCGGTTCGGGTATTCTAAAATGGATCCCGGTCAGATACGGGTTTAATTTGGGGATTTTCATGATAAATTAGGGTTTTGGCATAGATTGAAGAAACCAGGTCGCGCCCTCACTTTCCTTATAGGGAGGGCGCGCCCTAATTGATACTTCCATATCTAAGATTTCTACTCAAGCTGGAATTCTACTCAAGATGTAATTCTACACAAGTTTTTATAGTTTTTAATGAAGGATTCTACTTAAGCTTGGATTCCACTCAAGCTTGGATTCCACTCAGGCTTAAATTCCAATAGATATTGAAGAATTCCCTCCTGTCGTATCTCAGGAGGGGGATGTCCGTCGCAGAAGGCCTCTAGGGGTTTGCCTGGATATAAGGACCCTTCTTAGACACTAAGGGCGCGCCCTAAGGAGGAAAGATGGGGACTTTCTGGTGTGTGCTTTGGGAGCTCTGTTCCTGTAGCCAATGGGCGCGCTCTCATTGGGGAACTTTGGAGTAATCCCGCACTTTGCACCCAAAAGCTCCGGATCACCTGTCCTGCTATCTGGTGGGTGCTTCTCATTCGGGGGACAGGGATGCGTTCTGCACTTGGGGTAAACCACGGCTATACCTGCATCCTTGAAATCAAGAAATAGCTGGTACCAGATAAGACTAGTCCCCGACGGGGGAAGTTTCCTTATCTGTGAAGTCTTGAGATCTTGGATGAGCCTTGGGCCTTTTGTGGTTAGGCCTCATAGTAGAACATTCCGGAAGCTAGACCGACAATCCAAGCCCAATTGGGTTTTTTGCTCTCCAAGAACTACGTGGGCTTGATCCTCTATAAATATAGAGGTACGTAGGCAAATTGAGGGGGATGGAAGCGAAGAGCTACGAGCCACCACCAATAACCCTCTCAATCTCAGCCCCCAATTCATCACAACCACCACACTCCGGCGACTTATCCGGCGAAGAACCACCATCATAGATCTTGATTCCGGCGACAGACCTCAAACTTTGTTGTTACCAAATTCCTCCGTCAACAAAGTTGTTATGCCCAAAATTCGGTTCGTGTATTCTAAAATGGATCCGGGTCAGATCCGGGTTTAATTTGGGGATTTTCATGATAAATTAGGGTTTTGGCATAGATTGAAGAAACCTAGCCGCGCCCTCACTTTCCTTATAGGGAGGGCGCGCCCTAATTGATACTTCCATATCTAAGATTTCTACTCAAGCTGGAATTCTACTCAAGATGGAATTCTACTCAAGTTTTTATAGTTTTTAATGAAGGATTCTACTTAAGCTTGGATTCCACTCAAGCTTGGATTCCACTCAGGCTTAAATTCCAATAGATATTGAAGAATTCCCTCCTGTCGTATCTCAGGAGGGGGATGTCCGTCGCAGAAGGCCTCCAGGGGTTTGCCTGGGTATTAGGACCCTTCTTAGACACTAAGGGCGCGCCCTAAGGTGGAAAGATGGGGACTTTCTGGTATGTGCTTTGGGAGCTCTGTTCCTGTAGCCAATGGGCGCGCTCTCATTGGGGAACTTTGGAGTAATCCTGCACTTTGCACCCAAAAGCTCCGGATCACCTGTCCTGCTATCTGGTGGGTGCTTCTCATTCGGGGGACAGGGATGCGTTCTGCACTTGGGGTAAACCACGGCTATACCTGCATCCTTGAAATCAAGAAATAGCTGGTACCAGATAAGACTAGTCCTCGATGGGGGAAGTTTCCTTATCTGTGAAGTCTTGAGATCTTGGATGAGCCTTGGGCCTTTTGTGGTTAGGCCTCATAGTAGAACATTCCGGAAGCTAGACCGACAATCCAAGCCCAATTGGGTTTCTTGCTCTCCAAGAACTACGTGGGCTTGATCCTCTATAAATATAGAGGTACGTAGGCAAATTGAGGGGGATGGAAGCGAAGAGCTACGAGCCACCACCAATAACCCTCTCAATCTCAGCCCCCAATTCATCACAACCACCACACTCCGGCGACTTATCCGGCGAAGAACCACCATCATAGATCTTGATTCCGGCGACAGACCTTAAACTTTTTTGTTACCAAATTCCTCCGTCAACAAAGTTGTTATGCCCAAAATTCGGTTCGGGTATTCTAAAATGGATCCCGGTCAGATACGGGTTTAATTTGGGGATTTTCATGATAAATTAGGGTTTTGGCATAGATTGAAGAAACCAGGCCGCGCCCTCACTTTCCTTATAGGGAGGGCGCGCCCTAATTGATACTTCCATATCTAAGATTTCTACTCAAGCTGGAATTCTACTCAAGATGGAATTCTACTCAAGTTTTTATAGTTTTTAATGAAGGATTCTACTTAAGCTTGGATTCCACTCAAGCTTGGATTCCACTCAGGCTTAAATTCCAATAGATATTGAAGAATTCCCTCCTGTCGTATCTCAGGAGGGGGATGTCCGTCGCAGAAGGCCTCCAGGGGTTTGCCTGGATATAAGGACCCTTCTTAGACACTAAGGGCGCGCCCTAAGGTGGAAAGATGGGGACTTTCTGGTGTGTGCTTTGGGAGCTCTGTTCCTGTAGCCAATGGGCGCGCTCTCATTGGGGAACTTTGGAGTAATCCTGCACTTTGCACCCAAAAGCTCCGGATCACCTGTCCTGCTATCTGGTTGGTGCTTCTCATTCGGGGGACAGGGATGCGTTCTGCACTTGGGGTAAACCACGGCTATACCTGCATCCTTGAAATCAAGAAATAGCTGGTACCAGTTAAGACTAGTCCTCGACGGGGGAAGTTTCCTTATCTGTGAAGTCTTGAGATCTTGGATGAGCCTTGGGCCTTTTGTGGTTAGGCCTCATAGTAGAACATTCCGGAAGCTAGACCGACAATCCAAGCCCAATTGGGTTTCTTGCTCTCCAAGAACTACGTGGGCTTGATCCTCTATAAATATAGAGGTACGTAGGCAAATTGAGGGGGATGGAAGCGAAGAGCTACGAGCCACCACCAATAACCCTCTCAATCTCAGCCCCCAATTCATCACAACCACCACACTCCGGCGACTTATCCGGCGAAGAACCACCATCATAGATCTTGATTCCGGCGACAGACCTCAAACTTTGTTGTTACCAAATTCCTCCGTCAACAAAGTTGTTATGCCCAAAATTCGGTTCGGGTATTCTAAAATGGATCCGGGTCAGATACGGGTTTAATTTTGGGATTTTCATGATAAATTAGGGTTTTGGCATAGATTGAAGAAACCAGGCCGCGCCCTCACTTTCCTTATAGGGAGGGCACGCCCTAATTGATACTTCCATATCTAAGATTTCTACTCAAGATGGAATTCTACTCAAGTTTTTATAGTTTTTAATGAAGGATTCTACTTAAGCTTGGATTCCACTCAAGCTTGGATTCCACTCAGGCTTAAATTCCAATAGATATTGAAGAATTTCCTCCTATCGTATCTCAGGAGGGGGATGTCCGTCGCAGAAGGCCTCCAGGGGTTTGCCTGGATATAAGGACCCTTCTTAGACACTAAGGGCGCGCCCTAAGGTGGAAAGATGGGGACTTTCTGGTGTGTGCTTTGGGAACTCTGTTCCTGTAGCCAATGGGCGCGCTCTCATTGGGGAACTTTGGAGTAATCCTGCACTTTGCACCCAAAAGCTCCGGATCACCTGTCCTGCTATCTGGTTGGTGCTTCTCATTCGGGGGACAGGGATGCGTTCTGCACTTGGGGTAAACCACGGCTATACCTGCATCCTTGAAATCAAGAAATAGCTGGTAGCAGATAGGACTAGTCCTCGACGGGGGAAGTTTCCTTATCTGTGAAGTCTTGAGATCTTAGATGAGCCTTGGGCCTTTTGTGGTTAGGCCTCATAGTAGAACATTCCGGAAGCTAGACCGACAATCCAAGCCCAATTGGGTTTCTTGCTCTCCAAGAACTACGTGGGCTTGATCCTCTATAAATATAGAGGTACGTAGGCAAATTGAGGGGGATGGAAGCGAAGAGCTACGAGCCACCACCAATAACCCTCTCAATCTCAGCCCCCAATTCATCACAACCACCACGCTCCGGCGACTTTATGAATTGATGAAGATGGTGTAAATTAGATTTAGAAGAATTGAATTCTGTGCGCAGTGTTCGTGAAGGCAACGGAGGTTTTAAGTTTAGCTGTATTAGTAATGGTGTAAATATAAAATACTATTATGTCTTCAGGACTATAGCCAATAACGGATTAAAATTGATTTATTTTATATTTAAAATTAATTAAAAATTAAATTAACCAAACCGAAAACCAAAATAAATAGGATAACCAAACCGAAAACCAAAACTTTCAATATTTCGGCTTTAATATAATAGTATAGATAGATAGTATAGATAATAGATAGATAGATTGCTACAATATATTCACGTCTCCTCCAGACTTGTTGTTGGAGACCCTTATGTTTGATTATCCGTTTTAATGAAATCAGTTTTATTCAAATAAAAAAAAAGGAGTATACGACTTTATACTATTATACGCTACATAATATTACACCCAAATATTCCAAATACATAATTCCAAATTAGTAGATTGCATAAAAATATATATATATATTTGTAGTTTTCTAATAATATACTAATGATTTTCTATTATCTGCAAACACTATTAAAACTACATTATTATTATTATTATTAGATTTAGTTAAGATGTTTCTTCTTTTTTTTTGACGAAATGCATGAGGATATATTCATAAATCAAACCAATACAACATAAAACAGTGGGACAAACCTCGACTGTCGATACGACGAGGTTGAAAAACAAATAAATTGTTTTCTCATCGTTTAACAAATTGAACTTAAAAGTTCTTGAATCTAAAAATGAATTCGAAGACATCCGAAATGATCCAAACTGTGCCAACATCCCTGAGAGCAGCGGTGTTACAATTGACCACGTCACGTAAGATCCGTTGATACCCCAGTGTTCAGAAGCCTCAGTTGGAATTCCACTCCAGCTATCTACATGCCGGATACCAGCTATAGACATGCCGAAAATAGGAACCTCCCAAGGATGGGTAATACCCCAGCTATCTACATGCCGGTTAACAGCTATAGACATGCCGAAAGTAAAAACCCCCAATAGATGATGAACAATCTTTGGTTGTGAGTGGTGAGCTTTTGCAATAATCGTCAGCTTCCCAGTTTTGATGCGGACATTCCAGATCCCCCAAAGTATCATCAAAGTCATTCTTAGCAGATCTAACCAACCAAACAAACCAAACATGCTCTCACATGGAGAGAAAAACAAGCTCTCACAAGGAGAGAAGAACAAGCTCCCACAAGAGGAGAGAAAAACCCAAAAAAACACTCGCAATCCTCACCAAAGGAGGATTATTATTGAAAGGAATCGAAAATTAGACAGGAAAAGGCCTCCGGTCGGTGGATAAACCACCGCCGGAGGGTAAGAGACTCTGATAGATGAACAAGAAGGAGAGGAAGGAGAGAGAGAATTCCCTAAGATGTTTCTTCTTAGTTTTATAAAAAGTAGATGAAAAGTCTTTTTTATAGATTGCCTTCGTAAAAAGTAATACTGACTATTCAGCTTTGGTATCCCTCACCAAAATAAAAAAAAGTCTTTTTTATAGATTGCCTTCGTAAAAAGTAATACTGACTATTCAGCTTTGGTATCCCTCACCAAAAAAAAAAAAGAAAAAAAAACTTTGCTAAAAATATTCAAATTTTAGCTAATTACGTTATATACAAAATTAATTAAAACATCAGTTGCTAATAATAATCACGAGTGTTTTATTTTTAGTATAAACAAAAGTCAAATCTTATTTATGGGAAAAATGCTAAAAAGACACTTAAAGTACCTCCCTTTTTTAAACCCAATATAAAAAAAATCTTAAAAAAAGGTTGCACATAGCTGTATAAAACTGTGATTAGCGGGTGATTACCGCGGTTAAAGCAAGCTAATCAAGCTCTCTCTCTATCTTCTCCTGTATTCAATTTTCAAAAACCCCTCAATCTTCCTTCATCTCCTTCAAAATTTCTCAAACAACCTATACATACACCTATACACACAAACACAAACACATGATAAACAGAATCACAGGTGATTCACAATGATGTCGATGTTGAAAAATCCACAGAAACTAGTGGTGCAAATAACCAAGAAAATCATCGATCTGGAATGGCGTGTCCTCGTGTTAATCCTCCTTCCTCTCTCTCTCATCGTCTTTCTCTCTCTCTCTACAACCTCCTCTCTCGTCTCTCTCTCTATCTTCACCAACTCAACCACGACTCGGAATGACTCGTCGTGGACTCATCCGTACGTGAATTACGTGGAGACGTTGAAAAAGAGCAGAGATGAGAGACTCAAGGCCGAGTTGGACCGGTCGAGAATCGCGGTTTGTTTAGTTGGAGGTGCCAGGCGGTTTGAATTAACAGGAGACTCGATTGTGGACAATATATTAAAGGTTTATCCCAGCTCTGATCTTTTTTTGCATAGTCCCTTGGATCAAAAGTCATTTAAGCTGTCGATTTTGAAAAACGCGCCCAGAATTTCTGCTGTGAAGATTTTTAAACAGGAGGCGGTTCCTGAGACTGAGTCGCAAGTCCGAGTTTTAACTGCCGCTAACTCACCTAATGGTATTCAGGTATAATTTCACCGATTTTTTTTGAATTTGTGGATGTTTATGTCGTTTAAATTGCTGTTAAAATTTAAAAGTTTGTGTTAGCTATGTTATATATTGTTTGGTGTAAATTAAACTGGTAAGCTGAAAAGAAACGTAATGCTGAAAAGGAAGCATAAGCTGATTATGTTCAATTTGGTTTGGCCAATGAGAAGAAGGTGAGGTTTATCTTATCTGTCTGTAAGGATGAGCTTTCGTTTTCAGGAGGCCTTGAAGATACACTTTCGCACCAATGCATACTCTAGAATTTCTTACCTTTTCATTTCGTAACTTTCGTTTCTTGTCATTTGCTTTTATTTCTCTTGTACAAAATTTCGATATTAATAATTAGTGAAAAATATTTAGCCAAAAAATTAGTGAAAAGTAGCTATGATGTGGATGAGAATGGTAGATAGTGGTTGCTTGCACTTGATTTTGTAGGAGTGATTATGGGGTCAAGTTACAATTTTGGTAGAGTTAGTTGGTTTTTTAATTGATTTTGATTACGACATTTTATCCAAATCTGGTGGCCAGATGAAACTTTTCCATTAATTTATCTAAATTACAGAGAAGATGGTACCAGATTCATAAATGTAGAACAAAGGGCTTCATAAGTACAAAGCACGTTTAAAGATTTTACTTTATGAACCCATACATTATTTACTCACGAAGAATGTAAGGGTAGAGATGTAGGTCCAGTCTGGTTAGTACTGATAATGTTGGCAGGTGTTTTTGGCATGCATGCCTATGGTAGGTACTCACTGCTCATGGGATACACATGATTGTTTTGGATTTGTTATACATGTATAACTCACTGCTGTAGTGTTTTACAACTAATATGTTGGAAATTTGAATACAGTTTGACATGGTTTTAATTTAACAGTAAATATATATACTGAAATGAATAATGTTTGACTCAGGTAGAATCAGGAGTATTTACGGTCTCCTGTTCTTTAATAATAAAAATCTCGATATTGTTTTTAGCAGCATTATTTTACTGATGTGTAGATAGCAGTATTATATTTGTCAAGAATTAAAGTGTTAAGAAAGGTTGTTTTGATTTGGCGGCCTAATGATCTAACCCATCTGTTTAATTTAGCTTTGCTTTTTAATTCTGGGGACATAATTGTGAATTTAATGAGGATCGGAGAGAATCTTAGTAAGAAGGGACTATCCCGTGTAAAAATGAACTCAAGTTGGATCATCATTCTGTCAATTAAATAAAATGTCAGTTAATAATTCATTCTTTTTTCTCAGGGACTGCTGCAGTACTTTAACCTGGTAGAAGGATGCCTCACTATGATCAATTCTTATCAGGCCCGATACAACTTCACTTACGACTGGATAGTCCGAACCCGAGTTGATGGCTACTGGTCTGCTCCATTGAGCCCTGATAATTTCATCAAGGCCCGATATGTGATTCCACCAGGATCCTCATACGGTGGCCTTAATGACCGTTTCGGAGTTGGCGATTTTAACTCGTCCGTCATAGCTCTCTCTCGCCTTTCTCTAATCCCTCAACTCAACTCCTCTGGCTATCGCCAACTCAACTCAGAACGAGCCTTCAGGGCTCAGCTCACCACCAATAACATCCCCTTCTCCTTTAAACGCCTCCCCTTCTGCATTGTCACTGACCGCCGTTATGATTTTCCGCCATCGCGTTTCGGAGTTCCGGTTGCGGCATTATCGAGTCATGGACCACTCAGTGGTGCAAAGTGCAGGCCATGCACACCGGTTTGTTCTGGGCCGTGCGTTGGCAATGTGATGAGTGTGCTTGACAAGGGTTGGAGCTGGACAGAGTGGGCTAATAACACAATGGATCTCTGTGATGCTAGTGGGGAGTGGGAAACTGGATGGCAGAGATTGTTCGATAACACTGCCGGAAAGAAGTTGGCTGAGGTGAGGAAGAGAGTCGAGGTCTTAAAAGTGAAGGACTGTGTTGCTAACTTTGAAAACATGAGGCGGAGGGCAGCAATCTGGGAAGCTCCACCGCCATCAGTAATATGCGAGTTGGGGCTGACAATGAAGTCATGATATACTACTATATTACAGAGTTACTTGGGTAATTAAACATACATTGATTTAGGTTTAGCTTATTAAGGGTTGTGGATAGGAAAAAGGGGTATATTTGAGATTGAGGCAAAATCAGTATAGTGAAACATTCATCTTTACTTGTGGAACATAGGAAATCAGCTATGTTATACTTGTTGCAAAAAGTTACTTATCCTTCGGTGCTGGGGTGATCGTTTCAATAATAAAAAAAAATTATTGAAGACTTGCTCAGTTGCTCATTAGATTTTGATCCTTATGTCCTTGCGATACTAGTCTTGTGTGCATGACCTTGTAAGCTTAAACGCTGCATTGAGCGAAGGACTTCTGATAGGAGAAGTCTGCTCTATTACTTGGAATGTAACTACTTTCTTCCTCCGACTCATATAGGAGTTAGTGGTTGCCCATATGATCCTGATTCTTTTGTCATTGGAGCTAAAATTAAACCTTGGGACTCATTCCGGTGTCACTGCAGTGATACATATATATATATGAATTTAGAGCTTAAGATCTTTGCTATAAGGCTATGTAGTTTTTCTTCACAGAAGAGAAGTTTTCAACTTACTTTTCATAGAATCTTACTATACTGAAATCTTCTAATTACATCAAGTGAAACATTTTAACTTGTCCCTTATACATCCTCCTGGAATTTTTTTTTGTATGAATCTCAGGATTCGCGGTTGAGTTGAGATTGTAGTAACTATGTATGTAAAAAACTAAGATTCCGACAAATGTCCTAAGCACATGACATAATTACTTCTGTTGAATTATTAGCTGAGAGTAAACTTATGAGTTTTTGTACCCATTTAGGACCCTAGCAAGCATATAAGAGTATTGCATGATACTCTTCTACACAGGCTCATGCTTTTGGGCCATATGATATTATTAGTTCGGCCATTTTGTTGTGCTCGCCATTTTGTCGTGCAAACATGTACGGAGTACGTGTTTACGGCTACCCTTAGATGACAAGATACATAGCCCATTGCCTTTTAATTTTTTCTTAATTTGTATTTTCAAATTACAAAATAGAAAACTATTCACATAAATATGAGAACTGAGTGTAAGTATGCTAAATGAAATTTTTTTGTATGAGCTTAAGAGATCGAAATCCAAAATGAAATGTATTTAAAAAATTTTGAAATAAAAATTATTAGCATGCTAACTATCTATGAAATTGGTTTTGTATTCATTATCATATACAAAAGGGGGCATGGAGTTTCTAAAGCACATTATAGAGAAGTTCTCTATTAGTGCACCTTAAATCTTGTATTTTATTATTATTTTTGATAATCCAACCGTACGGATGAAAAGTTTATGTCAAAATAACATTGTATACAAATTTTTATTATATTTGAAATATTGGAGCATCACTTTTATAATAATACTATTTTCTATATATATTCAACGACACAGATTTATCATAATCTTATTGCTATAAATTTATAGTTCCAAATAATTAAATTACACGAAAATTTGTACATTCACATATTTTTGTATGAATTTAACATCCGTACGGTTGGATTGTTCAAATAATAACTAATTTATCATAATTTAAACCGCACTAATAGAAAACTTCTCTATTGTGTGCTTTAGATACTCTTTTCCCTATACACAAAAGTTACGCAAAAATCAAGAAACATAAATTCTTTATAACTAGTAAATGAGAAATGAGTAAAGTGGCCTTTTTTTTTCCCCACAAAAGTGGCCGTTTATTTGTGAAAGAATGACAATAATACACCTGAAGATCTGTACGAAAATAACACTTTTGGAAAAAGTGGCCAAAACTACCCCAAAGTTACGCATTTCATAAATGCTTAATAAAAAAAAGTACATGTTACGCATTTCACAAATGCTTAACAAAAAAAAAAGTCTGTTACGCATTTGATAAGTGGGTAATTAGCATAAATTTTTTTCTTTATTATCCATTTGGAGAATGCGTAAATGCGTAATAGATAAGTACTGTTCACCTATTACCCCTTTTTCAAATGCGTAATTAGTATAAAACCTATTACCCCTATTTCAAATGCGTAATAGCGGGGTATTTATGGCCAACATCAGCATTTTGGGGTATTCTTGTAATGGGTAAGATGCATTTGGGGTATTTTTGGCCAAAACCCTTTATTTGTTTAGAAATTAGAATAAAGATAGAAGAAATGGTAAGAACATATGTGTTGATGATATATTTCTAATTCTTGTTTTAGGGGTACAATTATTAAGGGAATTAAATTCAATATATTAAACAAAAATAAAACTGTACACATTTCTTTAAAAATGACTAATTTCAGGCTAATCAAGCCGATTCATGTTTTTCATAAAGATTATGTTGCTATCTGCAACAATAATATTAAAGTAGTAGTATATTTTTTACAATTTTTTTAATAAGAAGGTGACTTCTCGCAATCAAATTACAAGATTAGGCATACCAAAAGTCCAGTTATTTCCACTAACACCACCATGAACCTAACATTTACAGTAACATTTTAGTGAATCATAAGGAGCATGAAAGTGATTACCCATAAACAAGCACCACTAAACGGTGAAATAGCGAAACCAGTAAAATATTATGGCCACCCCAGTTCTCTCCCAACATGTTATTGTTGGAGATTGGAATGGACCCAAGTAGGGCCGTAAATTGATCCAAACTATCCGGTATCTCAACTTATATTCGACTCGAAAATATGATACATGTTTTAGATTCGTTTTATAAATGATTCAAATCTGATGGAAAAATAAAATTCGGAAAAAATATGATCCCGGATAAGTGCACCCATATATGATAAGTGGATTTCATATCCACTGGGAATGCCTCCGTTTGGCTTAAATTGATTGTTTTGGACTCAAGTTGTTGTAATTTTGATGTGTTTTGCTGAGTTGTGCAGATTTACGAGAATGTTGATTAAAGTTGATGCTTCTATCGTTCTTGGAGAATTAATTAATTAAAATTCGGATTTTTGAGATGGGCTGCGCACCTTATATTGTTTGGGCCATATCTGGAGTTCTAGAAGTCCGTTTTCAGCCCATTTACAGTCCACGCGAAGCTTGAGAGATTTTCTACAATATGGGATAGGTTTCGCACGACCAGGCCGCGTGTGGTGGGCCCAGGAAGCACGACCAGCAGATAGATGGAAGCAGAAAAATTACTGTTTTGCCCTTTTCTAGTTCTAATTGTATTTTGGGCAATTTTTAATACCTGAATTGAATTCTAATTGTAATAGAAGGTAATATCTTGCTGGGCAAGATTTGTAGAGCCTATTTAAACACATCCTACCATTGTAAATCATAACAATTGATAGTTGTAAATCGTATCAAGGTACTTTCGATCTTCAATTCTTTCTTCAATATTATGTTTTCATTCATTATCATTATTATTATGTTTTCTTTATTAAATATGCGTAACTAATTCTCTAATCTGAGGATTGGGTAGTATTCCTTGGTATTCATGCATGCTTGATTATGTGATTTTCTACCTGGCTGATTTGTTAATGAGATCTTAACACAATTAGGGGAGTCATGAACCTTTGATTGTATTCTAGGGATTGTAATAAGCTTGGGAGAGAAGTTGTAATCTTAGTACATGATTTAACAGACATAATTTGAATATTAGATCGGGAGATTAATAGGAGAATTGTGAGACATATAATTCTTGGCATATAACAGTTTATAGATATACTTTGGTTGTATCACGGGAGTGTCAATTAAGGTGTAGCTGTAAGCACTATATTGTAGCCTGGGAGGGTGCAGTATAACTTTAGAAGAATTGTTTTCAGCAAGGTAGGAACACAGATATCACATTAATATTGAGCATGTATTGAGACCAAGTGAAGAATCCCAGTTCTTAGATTGTTTTCCAACATATTTGAATCTCAGTTTAAAATCAATTCTTAGTGCTTATAATTAGTTCTTGGTTAATTTAGTTAAAACATAAACCCAAAAATTCTTCTCAAACACTTCTAGACGTAAAGAGATAAGATACTTGAACTTGATATTACATTCAGTCCTTCCCTGCGAACGAACAACAAAAATACTATTAACAAATTGGCGCCGCTGCCGGGGAAGGCATTATAGTTAAGTTTAGGTTAATTGTTTCTTATTGTTTAGATTTTAATTGGTTCCACAAGTTGTTTTGTTGGTGATTTTCAGGTGTATGCTACGTTCATCTTGCGCTAGAAAATTGGAATTTGACCCTGAAATCGAGCGTACTTTGAGAAAGCTAAGAAAAGATAAAGCTAAGATGGGAGATCCAGAACCTCGACCAGCTGTTAATGTTGATCAGTCTTCTATTTGGGACCATGAGACACCGAATCCAGCCAATTGCATGTACAAAACTCCAGAGATTGGTGCTGCTCAGTTCCATATTAATCCGAGCTTAATTCAGATGATCAGCAATCAGGCTTTTGAAGGAGACATTGAATTAGAAGACCCACACAGACATCTAGAGCGTTTTGTGCAGATGTGTGGTTCATTCAGAATCACTGGTGTTACGAGTGATCAGATTCGTCTCCATATGTTTCCCTACTCTATTAAGGGAAGAGCTTTGGAATGGTTTCAACAACTTCCAAACACTTCGGTTGCTACATGGGAGAGTCTTTCTACGGCATTCTTGTCCAAATACTATCCTTCTGACAAGACGCAACAGTTGAGGACTATGATTATGAGTTTCAAAGCACAACCAGGTGAAGGTCTATATCAGGCATGGGAGAGATTCAAGGCACTATTGAGGAAGTGTCCACATCATGGCTTAGAAGATTGGCAGGTCATTAGTACTTTTTATGGGGCCATGAATGCAGATATTCGTTTGAGTTTGGATGTGGCTGCTGGTGGAAATTTCAAGAAGGCACCAACTACACAGGCTAAAGCACTTCTTGAGGAATTAGTATCTAATAATTATTCATGGGCACCTAGTGGGACGAGCTCAGCAAAAGCAGCACAAGAATCTGAGATGATCAACATGCTGGCTCAAAAGTTGGATACTCTAACTCAGGAGGTGCGAGGACAAAAGGTAAATGTGAATGCTATCTCTTCACCTATGGAAGGGTATCATGATTATGGTGCTAGTCAGAACTCGTATGTTCAACAATTTCCAGAAGAAGCATCTTTTATTCAAGGAAGACAGCCTTGGCCTGTGCAGAATAATTCTTACTACAATCCAAATCAAAGGCCAAACAATAATCTTTCTTATAGTAACAATCATGCGGCTAATCCTTCATATTCATTTCCAAGGCAGAATCAACCTCCTGGTTTTCAGTCACGACCACCGTATCAAGCACAGCAGCAGTATCAACCTCCACCAAAGAAAGAACCAGCTGAGTGGGATGTTGCACTAAATAAGATTATGCAAGGGACTTCTGGGGCATTGGCTAATATGGAATCAAGAATAGATCAGATGGCATCATCTCAAAAGATGCTAGAAACACAGATTGGACAGATTGCCTCAAAGATGGGTGTTCGTGAGCAAGGATCACTTCCTAGTCAACCCGACCAGACTGGTAAAGAGCAATGCAAAGCAATTACTTTGAGGAGCGGAAGAGAGTTGCCCGAGGTTGAGATTCTTAAGCCTAAGGAGAGTGATACTGAGAAAGAGGATAAGCCAGTGGAGATTGCTGCAGACACGTCAGAAAAAGAAGATGAGAAGAAGAATGAAGAAGATTCAGAAAAGCCGTATGTTCCTCCACCACCTTATGTTCCTCCTATTCCATTTCCACAGAGACTTCACAACAGGCATTTAGAGAAGCAGTACGAGAAGTTCTTGACTATGTTCCGGCAGTTGCACGTTAATATTCCGTTGGCTGAAGCTTTAAATCAAATGCCGCTTTATGCTAAATTTCTTAAGGAGATGTTGACAAAGAAGAGGAAACTTGAAGATGCAGAGACTATTACTCTTAATGCTGAATGCAGTGCAGTCATCCAAAAGGCCATTCCTCAGAAATTGAAAGATCCGGGAAGCTTCTCTTTGCCTTGCACTATTGGGAAGATGGAAAACATGAAAGCCTTGTGTGACTTAGGGGCAAGTGTGAGTTTGATGCCATATTCAATCTGCAAAAGGCTTGGTCTTGGAGAACTTAAAAAGACACGGATTTCACTTCAGTTGGCGGATCGTTCTGTTAAGTATCCATTGGGGATTATTGAAGACGTGGTTGTTAAAGTGGATAAATTTGTCATACCTTGTGATTTTGTGGTGTTAGAGATGGATGAAGATGTCGAGATACCCATTATCTTGGGAAGGCCATTCTTGGCTACTGCTAGCACTACAATCGATGTTAAAGCTGGAAAATTGACATTGAATGTTGGCGAGGACAAAGTGGAATTTGATCTGAACAAAGCAATGAAGATGCCTCCTTTTGGAGCAACTTGTTTTACCATTGACATAGTGGATGACATTGTGCAGCTCGAGAATGAACACTTCGTGGGAGCAGAACGGGTGTTAGATGAGGCAGAAGAAGAAGAAGTACTGGTTGTACGAGACACAGAAGTTGAGATGGCTTTTACACTTTCAGAGGCACCACAGGTGGAACTTAAACCTCTACCTGATAATTTGAGGTATGCCTTTCTTGGTCCTAATGATACATATCCTGTGGTAGTTTCTGCTTTGCTCATTGATGATGAGAGAGAAAAGTTATTACATGTTCTTCGGCAATATAAATCAGCTATTGGTTGGACAATTCAAGATATCAAGGGAATTAGCCCTGCTCTTTGCATGCATAGAATTGCCTTAGAAGATAATCATAAGCCTGTGATTGAGGGACAAAGAAGATTGAATCCGAATTTGCAAGAGGTGGTGAAGAAAGAAATCACTAAGTTGCTTGATGCTGGTATCATATATTCGGTTCCACACAGTAAATGGGTTAGCCCTATTCATGTTGTGCCTAAGAAAGGTGGGATGACTGTTGTTCACAATGAGAAGAATGAGTTGATTCCTACGAGAACAGTAACAGGTTGGAGAGTTTGCATTGATTATAGGAAGTTGAATAACGCTACTCGCAAAGATCACTTTCCCCTCCCATTCATTGATCAAATGCTCGAAAGGTTGGCGGGTAATGAGTATTACAACTTTCTGGATGGATTCTCGGGTTACTCTCAGATTCCTATTGCACCCGAAGATCAAGAGAAGACCACCTTTACTTGTCCTTATGGCACTTTTGCTTATCGGAGGCTTCCTTTTGGTTTGTGTAATGGTCCTTCAACGTTTCAACGGCTCATGAACCACATTTTCTCAGATTTTATAGGGCGAGACATGGAGGTCTTTATGGATGACTTCACGGTTTATGGTTCTTCTTTTGAATCATGTCTAGCCAGTTTATCAAAGGTGTTGCAGAGATGTACTGAAACGAATCTTGTTCTTAATTGGGAAAAATGTCACTTTATGGTGAAGGAAGGCATCGTGCTTGGGCATAAAATCTCTAATAAAGGCATTGAGGTCGATAGAGCAAAAATTGAAGTTATTGAAAAATTGCCACCACCTTCATCTGTGAAAGGAATTCGAAGCTTTCTTGGGCATGCTGGTTTTTATCGACGGTTCATCAAGGATTTCTCCAAGTTAGCTCGGCCACTCTGCAATCTTCTTGAAAAGGATCGTGTTTTTGACTTTGATGAAAGTTGTCTTGATGCTTTTAACAGGTTGAAGAAGGAACTTACTTCTGCACCCATAGTTACATCTCCCGATTGGAGCTTGCCATTTGAGCTCATGTGTGATGCTAGTGACTATGCTGTGGGTGTTGTTCTTGGGCAAAAGAAGGATAAGCGTATGCATGTGATAGCTTATGCAAGCAAGACTCTTGATGATGCACAAATTAACTATTCCACTACGGAGAAAGAGCTACTCGCAGTGGTATTTGCACTTGATAAATTCAGATCCTATCTTGTTGGGTCTAAGGTGATTGTCTATTCGGATCATGCTGCTATTCATTTCTTGATGACGAAGAAGGATGCCAAACCTCGTCTAGTTCGTTGGATTCTTTTACTTCAGGAATTTGATCTTGAGATTCGAGATAAGAAGGGGTGTGAGAACTTGGTAGCTGATCATTTATCTAGGTTGGACCAAGGAGAGGTAGGAAGTGAAAAACCTATCAATGATAAATTTCCGGAAGAGCAGCTTCTAGGTGTGTCCTTGTCTACACCATGGTATGCAGATTTTGTGAATTACATTGTGGGAGGAGTTGTGCCGGATAATCTTTCTTATAATCAGAAGAAGAAGTTCTTTTATGATGTGAAGCATTACTATTGGGAAGAACCGCTGCTTTACAAAGAATGTGCTGATGGAATGTTTCGTAGATGTGTACCTCATGATGAAGTTCCTCATATTTTCAGACATTGCCATTCTCTAGAGTGTGGAGGTCATAACAGTAGCATGAAGACAGTGGCGAAAGTTTTACAGTCAGGATTCTATTGGCCAACCATGCATCAAGATGCTAGAGACTTTGTGGCTAAATGTGATAGATGTCAACGAGTTGGGAATATTTCGAGGAGGAACGAGATGCCTTTACAATCTATTCTTGAGGTGGAGATTTTCGATGTGTGGGGGATGGACTTCATGGGTCCATTTCCATCTTCTTATGGAAATCAGTATATTTTGGTGGGAGTTGATTATGTCTCTAAATGGGTTGAAGCGATTGTGTCTCCTACTAATGATGCTGGAGTGGTGAAGAAGTTCTTGAAGAAAAATGTGTTCACTAGATTTGGAGTGCCAAGGGCTATTATCAATGATGGAGGCTCGCACTTTTGCAATAAACAGGTGGCTGATCTCTTGAAAAAGTATGGTGTGACACAAAAGGTGGCGACTCCTTATCATCCGCAAACAAGTGGACAAGTTGAGATTTCGAATCGTGAGCTGAAGTCAATTTTGGAGAAGACAGTGGCAAGTTCGAGAAAAGATTGGTCAACAAAGCTTGATGATGCTCTTTGGGCATATAGAACGGCATTTAAAACACCTATTGGGATGTCTCCATACAGGTTGGTCTTTGGGAAGCCATGTCATTTGCCGGTGGAACTTCAGCATAAGGCGTTTTGGGCGACAAGAAATTTGAATTTTGATCTAAAATCCGCGGGAGAGAAGCGTTTGCTTCAACTTGGAGAGCTTGAGGAGATTAGGCTCCAGTCTTATGAAAATGCTAGTATCTACAAGGAGAAGACCAAATTGTGGCATGATAAGCACATTCAGAATAAGGAATTTGAGGTTGGGCAGCATGTTTTATTGTTTAATTCAAGACTCCGTTTATTTCCCGGAAAGCTCAAATCACGATGGACCGGACCTTTTGAGATTGTGAAGGTCTATCCTAATGGAGTTTGTGAGATTACTAGGGAAGGGTCAGATGTATTCAAGGTGAACGGGCAGAGACTTAAGCCGTACCTGCTTGCAGAAACAGTGGAGCGAGGAATGAGCAGTCTTTACTTCCAGGACCTTATCATCAATTGAGGAAGTACGTCAAGCTATTGACGTTAAACGAGCGCTTCTTGGGAGGCAACCCAAGTGATGTAGTATTTGTTGTAAAAAAAAAAAAGAGAGAAAACGCAGGTTGCGCCAGCGCCAGATGCGCCAGCCGCGCGCAGGAGCGCTCAGACACGCAGGACCGTGATGCGCATCATGCGCCAGATTTGTGCAGAAGCGCGCAAAACGCAGTAGCTCACCGCGCCTCAGGCGCCATTTTCGCGCTTCAAGCGCCTGTACCTCCTGCATTGTCCGAATTTTGGTCCTTAAACCCTTGTATTCTCCAAATATTTTTCCCATTTTATTCTATATTCAACTCCAAAATCATTCCCAAATCAAAATCCTAATATCCCTAAATTCTATCCTACATCTAATACAAATCCTAAATCCTTTTTCATATCTAAATTACATACACCATTATCCATTATATATACACCCACCACACCTATACATACACAACCTCATCTATATAAACCCCAAATTCTTAATTTTCATCCATTCAAAGTGCAAGGGGGATTTAAATTCGAAATTTTTGGGGATTCATCTAGCAAGTTCACCTCTTTGATTCAATTGGGTAATATTCTATCTTATCTTTTATTTGAATTTGTGAATTTTGCAAGCTAGGGTTCTTGGTGTATAATTTGGGGGTTCTTTATTTGGTGAATTGTTTGGAGATTATTGTGCCTTGCTTGATATTTGTTGATTATGGCTCCTAAAAGGCAACGAATAATGGGTGGTAGTAGTAGTTCTCGTCCATCTTCGGATGAGAATGATGTTGTGGGAGATGGAGTGGAAAAATTTGTGAATGAGAATGCCAAGGCGGAGTATGGTAGGTTAGTTTCGAAGGGGGTTATTCAGGAAAGAAGGCTTGTGCCATATAAGTATGAGGAGATGGTTGCGATGATTAGTGAGCGGGGTTGGACGTTATTTTGTGAATTTGCTAATGATGCCTCGTTGGATGTGGTTAGGGAATTCTATGCTAATGCTTCGATAGCAAGGAATAATTCCACGGTTGTGAGGGGTCGGAAGGTGGATTATTCGCCTCGTGCTATTCGTAATTTGATTAGGCAACCTCCTAAGCCTAGAGATACTACGGATTGGGGACAAAAGTCTAAGGATGATGTTGATCTTGATGCACTCATTGGTGAGTTATGTGTTCCGGGAACGAAGTGGAAATGTAAGTTAGGTACGGAGATAAAGCGTATTTTCCCGGCTTCGTCATTGTCTGGTTTTGCAAAGGCATGGTTCTTTTTCATCAGTTCTAATATCATTCCGTCAAACCATGTTTCTGATGTTACTGTTGATAGAGCTATCTTGCTATGGGGTATTCTCAAAGGTGAGTATGTTGACCTTGGGTACCTTATTAATCAAAATATTCTTCGGTTTTTGGGAAGCAATTCATCGGCTAGTATTCCTTATGCTTCTATTATCTCGTACTTGTGTGATGCATCGAAAGTCAAATGGTATCAAGGTGAGCCCGTGCATAAACCTATGGCTTCTATTAAGGATGCTACTATTGATCGGTTGAGGTTGAAGGAGTGGCCGGGCGGCACTCCTCATCCTAGGGGATTAGGTTTTGTTGTTGATGGTGATAGTGGTCAGAGAGCAGGCGCTCCGCCACCTGTTCAAAGGGCACCGGAAGTGGCTAGGGCAGGTTCTTCGCAGAGTACTATGGATATGTCCGTTTTTTAATCTTATTTTCGTCGAATGACTAGGCGGTTGGATGCTATGCATGCGAGCAGTCGCCAGTATTCTGAGGACATGGGCATAGCTTTGGAGGCAAAGTTTCAGTCACCTAGTACTCCTGTTCAGTGGCCTATATTTGGAGCTCGGACTCCGTACCCTCCACCGGATTCTTCTGATGAGGATGATGAGGATGACGAGGG
Source organism: Saposhnikovia divaricata (assembly GCA_036435485.1). NCBI lineage: Eukaryota > Viridiplantae > Streptophyta > Magnoliopsida > Apiales > Apiaceae > Saposhnikovia > Saposhnikovia divaricata. Next base: position 70,271,919 of record CM071598.1, read on the forward strand.
TGACGACAGCGAGGACGAGTAGGTATGTTTTCTGCTATCCCTTGTATTTACTTCCATTCAATGCGGACATTGAATCTTTCAAGTTTGGGGGTGTTTTGAGGGATTAGTAGTTGTTGTTGTATTATGTGTTCATGTAGGATTTCATGTTTTGCATATTAGTAGTAGTAATTCATGCATGTATGTTCGTATTATCTACGTTTGTTTTATATAGGACATTCTGTTTTTATTTCTGTATACCATGTGAGTTCATTCTAGTTGCATTTTCATGGCATGCATTTTCATTCTGTAGGTAGGTGTCTAATTGAGTGTGGTAATGATGAATAGAGGGTTGATTTATAGTTTCTATGAAATTGACTTATGTGTTTCGGAAACAAAACTAATTACACAGTCTCATTGGGTGCTTTTGGGGCTAGGTTGAGGTCATGCTTGTTTGGATGCTTTGAGATTTAATCACCTGATTATATTTAGAATTTTCGTTATTCCCTTGATGGCGTAGGAGCATTAAAGTCTAAGTTTGGGGGAAAACAGGAATTTCATGCTAGTTGTTTAGTGTTAATGGCTAGGTGTCAAATGGCTAGTAGCCGGCTCATATTTTATGAGTAGTCTAGGGTTGGAAATGAGAAAGGCTCATTCCAGATCGCAGAAAAAAAAAGAGAAAAAAAAAAAAGCAAAAAGAAAAAAAAAGTCAATAAATTGTTTATATGCAAAATTAACCAGGGTGAGCTCTTTAATACTTGAGTAATTAAGTATGAGGGGACTTAGTCCTAGTGACCTAAGGCTTTTATAGTCTGGGATCCACTGACCTAACACTCGCTACATGGGTATTATTGTATAAGCCTTTCGGGGTCTCATCCATTGCACGGTTAAATAAGCATGATTGTATATATGTGTTGTAGTAGTTATTAATAAAGCATGAATTTCTGGCTACCTTGGATAAGGATGGAGGTGTTTCTAGGTTATGAAGTGTCTACAGTCTATTCTATTTATAAACCTGTGATTGTCTTGGCGAAGGATTTGTATGATTTTTGACCTAGTTTTGGGAGTATTTCTGATGAGCATCGCACACACGCACGTTTCTGTCATGTATTGTTAGTATACGGGGACTTAGTCAAGCTCTATTTGGATTTAGTTGCATTCTTTGAGATATTTGCTTGTTAGTTGGTTTTGGTTAGTTTGAAGGGGATCGTTGCATATTTCATATTAGTTGCATTCATGCATTGCATTGCATTAGGTTAAATGGATTTTGTGGGTACATTCGCTATAGGCCCTCACGAGACCTTACTCGTCCACTGGGGCTGCCTAGGGGTTTAAAGGGCTTGTTGCATATGCCAAATGCAACCGTGATCACCTACGGAAGTGGTACTAGTAGTTAGTTGTAATTGTTTATGCTTGAGGACAAGCATCAGTTTAAGTTTGGGGGTTTGATAAGTGGATTTTATATCCACTGGGAATGCCTCCGTTTGGCTTAAATTGATTGTTTTGGACTCAAGTTGTTGTAGTTTTGATGTGTTTTGCTGAGTTGTGCAGATTTACGAGAATGTTGATTAAAGTTGATGCTTCTATCGTTCTTGGAGAATTAATTAATTAAAATTCGGATTTTTGAGAAGGGCTGCGCACCTTATATTGTTTGGGCCATATCTGGAGTTCTAGAAGTCCGTTTTCAGCCCATTTACAGTCCACGCGAAGCTTTAGAGATTTTCTACAATATGGGATAGGTTTCGCACGACCAGGCCGCGTGTGGTGGGCCCAGGAAGCACGACCAGCAGATAGATGGAAGCAGAAAAATTACTGTTTTGCCCTTTTCTAGTTCTAATTGTATTTTGGGCAATTTTTAATACCTGAATTGAATTCTAATTGTAATAGAAGGTAATATCTTGCTGGGCAAGATTTGTAGAGCCTATTTAAACACATCCTACCATTGTAAATCATAACAATTGATAGCTGTAAATCGTATCAAGGTACTTTCGATCTTCAATTCTTTCTTCAATATTATGTTTTCATTCATTATCATTATTATTATGTTTTCTTTATTAAATATGCGTAACTAATTCTCTAATCTGAGGATTGGGTAGTATTCCTTGGTATTCATGCATGCTTGATTATGTGATTTTCTACCTGGCTGATTTGTTAATGAGATCTTAACACAATTAGGGGAGTCATGAACCTTTGATTGTATTCTAGGGATTGTAATAAGCTTGGGAGAGAAGTTGCAATCTTAGTACATGATTTAACAGACATAATTTGAATATTAGATCGGGAGATTAATAGGAGAATTGTGAGACATATAATTCTTGGCATATAACAGTTTATAGATATACTTTGGTTGTACACGGGAGTGTCAATTAAGGTGTAGCTGTAAGCACTATATTGTAGCCTGGGAGGGTGCAGTATAACTTTAGAAGAATTGTTTTCAGCAAGGTAGGAACACAGATATCACATTAATATTGAGCATGTATTGAGACCAAGTGAAGAATCCCAGTTCTTAGATTGTTTTCCAACATATTTGAATCTCAGTTTAAAATCAATTCTTAGTGCTTATAATTAGTTCTTGGTTAATTTAGTTAAAACATAAACCCAAAAATTCTTCTCAAACACTTCTAGACGTAAAGAGATAAGATACTTGAACTTGATATTACATTCAGTCCTTCCCTGCGAACGAACAACAAAAATACTATTAACAATATACCCGCTTAGATTAAATCTCATATTTTTTTTTTATAAAAATGATCTATTCGAATATGTTTAATGATCCATATTCGATTTAAACCCGAATCTGAGTAATATTTTTATTTCAATATATTTCTAACTGAATAGCATATTATAATTTCTTAATAACATTTTTAAATTTAAATTTTCATGAAATACGAGTTATTCATCAAAGTATTTATCATCAAATATTTAATAAATCAATTATTTAAGTTTTCAATTCGTGATTATTATGTTTTTATAATATTGTATTTATTTTAGAATAAATGACTATTTATATAATTTAAATAAAAATGATACCTAATGTTAGTGGATTATATTTGACTCGTATTCGATGGATTACACACTACTCGATTATAAAAAAAAAATACGATACTGGCTCATATTTCAAATCCGAATTTTAGTATTCAGGATCAGTTTAGATCCGAATAAAATGAACCCGGGCCCAAATCTGGACACGATAAAAGTAAAATGATCCGATACTTGAGAAAAGGGGTGTCCGATTCCACCCGAATCATTTTTCAGCCCTAAACCCAACCTTTTGATTATTGTTCAATAATTAAAATGTTGAATAAAAGTGAATAACAAGGTCAATGGTTTAATTTTCATGATAGTAATAATAAATTAGTTACTAACATGAATAATATTTTGTGATGGCACCTATGTGAATTGTGGTATAATTAATATTTGTTTGATTAGAGGTTTCAATGTAATTTTATAGGCATTTTCTGGAAAAAAAAATAGCTTGTAGGGTTTTTTTTTTTTGTGATTGTTCTATTGTAAATCTAATTGTTAGGAGTTATTTCACATTGTTTGTGGGAGGGCGGATAGCTAATTTATAAGCAGACAGTTAATTTTATTAGTATGAGATCTTTTGGGATGTGTACAAAAACAAATTCATGCGGGCTTAGTTCAAAGCGTACAATATTATACTTGATATGGGCTAAAAGTAAGCCCTAAAGACACATTTAATGTGGCATTAATTAGACCCAGAATGGTCCAAACGTGGGGCCCACCAGATGGGCCCAAACCCTATTTATAATATTAATTTCGTAATTAATATTAAGGGTAATAAACAGCTCAGCAAATAATAGTCAAACAAGGATATTACTCTTGCCTGACTTAGCCTCCAAGATACATATTTCAACATGGAAACTGATTCCTATAAGGAAGAGATCTAGAACCTTCCTCAAGGAAGACTTATCCACCAAGTCTCTGACTCCTACCATAATTCTAGGGCTTCTCAGCCTATATAAAGGGTCTAACCCCTCATCTCAGAACCACGTTTTTGGGCAGAGCTCAATACGTCACTTACGTCTTGGCTTAATCTTCGAATAAGGACATACAAGCCACTGCGTCCTAGGTGAGCTCTCGCCGCCTTAGCCTCGAGGGCTCCATCACCTAGAACTACGTTGGCTTGATTCTCTAGTAATACAGAGATACGTAGGCATCTTGTGAGGACCGATCAGTCTCGAACGCAAGAACAGCCATTAAAGCTCGAAGCTCAACCACCCTTGCATTAATTACAAATCATAACCTAGTTTTTATTCCACAACATTTGGCGCCGTCTGTGGGAAAACAACATCAACCATGATTAGCACACGAAGAACTGCACCAAGCTCTACCGAAGCTATACCAATCAGCTTCGCTCCGCCTCTTACCTCTGGGACAACCACGTTTGAACAAGGGACGATCCCCCAAACTCAAGTTTCTCAGCCTCCAGGGACGAATCCCCCTGCTGGGAGTACGATGCCTATGGTTGTCCATCCAGATCAGGGAACCAACTATCTTCAGATGGTGATCTCTCCCCTGGTTGATCCTAATCACCCTCCATCTGGGGTACAGATCCATACTACGGATCTCCTCATGAATACGAACCCAATGTATGGGCTGCCCAACTACCCCCCTGTTCGAGAACCTGGATCGAGTGGTCATGCTTTGCAGATCCAAGATCGCGAGTACCTAGACTACTCCGGCCCCTATACTACTGATTCGACATCTGAGGATGACGATGATGACCGTGACGAAGCCCCAAGGAGGCGACGTGCTAGTAGAGAGCCCCGAAGGAGGGCCCGAAGAATCCATGATGGACCTCCACAAATGACTGAGGAAAGGATCAAGGCTCATGAGGCTGAGATCCAGAGGCTGAAAGATGACGCCGCCAGAGAGCAAGCAAGGCAGAATCAAAGTCTGCATCGACCTCCTCCAATCTCAGGAAGGGTTCCCGTCATAGATCTGGAGAGGTCGTCTAGGAGACGAAAAAGGGCCGATACCTCAACTGAAGGAGCAACGAGGTTGGAAACCCCCAGAAACAACTCCAAGGATCTGATGCCACTAGATCTTGATGATCCAACACCTCCGTTCACTGAGGAGGTGATGAATGCCCGCATCTCAAAGAAATTGAAGATGCCGACGATCAAAGCCTATGATGGAATAGGCGATCCTGAAACTCATGTCAGGACGTTCACAGCTACACTACTGCTGCAACCTGCTAGTGACGCCTTAAAGTGTAGGGCGTTCCCTCAAACCCTGTCGGGTATGGCTCAAAGGTATGCTCCTAGGAGTCAGATCTTGTTAGATATTGAGAAAGACAAAGATTTTCGATGGCCGAAGCCACTTAGGGGTGATCCCGCAAAGAGAAACAAGGATTAGTACTGTAGATTCCACCGCGATGTGGGGCATGATACAGATGAGTGTAGGCAGTTGAATGATGAGATTGAATTCTTGATCCGAAAAGGAAATCTGAACAAATTCACTAAGGGTGATGATCATGGAACTCAAAGGAGGGATTATGATAGAAGAGACAATGATAGAAGGGATGATGATCGAGGTCGGGATCGTAACCAACAGCCCCGAGGGCCAGTTATTAACATGATTTGGGGAGGCCCGATAGCGGCCGGTACCACCCGAAACTCTCGAAAGGCGTATGCCAGAGAAGTGATACACATCGTGGGAGAAGCCTCGAAGCATGCCAGGACTGAGATAGCAATTAGTTTCGATGACTCAGACCTCGAAGGGGTGAAGTTTCCCCATGACGATCCGTTGGTCATAACCCCTGTGATTGGGAACTCGGAAGTGAAGCGAGTCTTGATGGACAATGGAGCTTCCGTTGACATTCTGTTTCATGATACATTTGGGAAGATGGGGTACAATGATTTTCAATTGACCCCCAATAACATGCCTATATATGGATTTAATGGAGTAGAATCCAAAGTTGAAGGGACTATTCAGTTGCCTATAACTATTGGACAGGAGCCCAAGGAGGCCATTCAGATGTTGAACTTCTTGGTAATCAAGGCGGTTTCAACGTACAACGCTATTCTCGGAAGGACTGAACTTCATGCATTCAAGGCTGTTGCCTCAACGTATCATATGAAGATCAAGTTCCCAACCAGGAATGGCGTTAGAGAACATAAAGGTGATCAAAAGATGGCACAAAGCTGTTATGTAGCCTCGTTAAGGCCTAATAGAGTCGGGGGGCAAGTCCTTCCAATTGAAGACATGGATGTCCGCAGAAGAAAGGAACACCAAAAAGGCCAGCAGAGGACATCACACAGAAGCCTTGGATAGCCATTGAGGCTAAGGCGTTAACTGACTTCGTGGTTGAATGTACCATTGGCAACCAAGAAGTCGGGGGGCAGGAGGTAGTACCCCAAGCAGGAAGTGAACTTCAGAATAAGAATGATGATACCGGAAGGAATGGTGGACGCTCTATTTTGATGGAGCATTAAAAACAAAATCAAGTGATGCAGGCCTAGTCTTGCAATGCCCCGATGGGCTCAAGTTATCCTAGTAGGACTTACCTTCATCTAGTAGAAGCAGAAATAAGGTTCATTGAAACCATTGCAGAGCATGTTTCTCCGAGTAGGATAATAGTACTCTATCACCCGATGAGTGCAAGTCAAGGATGAACGAGTACCGAAAATAAAAGAATAACGAATGGACAACAAACAAATGCATAGGTGAAGATCCCAAAGGGTCAAAGCCATGAAAGGCCGAGGATGTTAAGGACTGGCTACTCTTCAATACTTATTAAGGACCTGGATTAAGGATCCAAGGATGAAGGCCAATAGATAACCTTAAGCAAGGATTAAGAAGTTCAAGCAAGCTCTCATCTCAGAAGTTTAAAAGGCAAGAAGCCAACGGGATTGCATTTATCGAAATCTATATCGAGGAATCAACCCCGAATCCTAGGTTGAAGAACAGAAGCTGTTAGCCATGAAGGCCAAGGTTAGTTATGAAGGCCAAACTTTAGGGGGGGTCATGAACCTCCAATTAAGATCCAAAGGTTGAAACTTCATGTTGACTTGAAAACCAATATGTAATTTTGAAAACCTCCTAGAGAAGGTTCAAGACCTCGTGGGGCTAACCAGAAACCCCCTGGCCTTGGACCAGCAGCTCTGATAGATATTTCGGTGATTTAAAACACCATTGAGATTGAAAACCCTTGATCTCAAACTTTGACGTTCAACCTTTGAACATCGAAGTTCAACACCCAAGACCAAGACAAACATTGAAGCCATGACGGCCAAGCGAGCTGAGAAGTTACTTATATGGGATCATCTTTGAAAGAACCCTTGAAGGGCAAGTTGATAGCATTCTTGCAAGAAAATATCGATGTGTTTGCTTGGACTGTAGCTGATATGCCAGGGATTGATCCCCAACTCATAACTCACAAGTTGAATGTTGATCCGGGGCGGAAGATATTAAAACAGAAAAGTGAAATTTTGCTCCAGAAAGGCAGGAGGCCATTAAACAAGAAGTTGACAAACTCTTAGAGGCTGGGTTTGTTGAAGAGCTTCAGTTTCCCGAATGGTTAGCTAACCCGGTGATGGTCAAGAAAGCGAATGGAAAGTGGAGAATGTGTATAGACTTCACTGATTAGAATGATGCATGTCCAAAGGATTGTTTTCCCCTGCCAATGATAGACATGTTGATAGACGCCACAGCTGGACATGAGATGTTGAGCTTCATGGATGGGTTCAACGGCTACAATCAGATTAAGATGCACGAGGATGACATCCCTAAGGTATCTTTCATAACTGACTTTGGTGTTTTCTGCTATATTGTTATGGCTTTTGGTCTAAAGAATGCAGGAGCTACTTACAAACGATTGGTGAATAAGATATTCGCCCATCTGATTGGAAAAACCATGGAGGTCTATGTTGATGACATGTTAGTCAAGAGCCTACTCAAGGCAGATCACATTAAGCACCTCAGAGAGGCATTCGAAGTGCTGAGGCACCACAAGATGATGTTGAATCCAGCCAAGTGTGCTTTTGGCATTGGGTCTGGAAAGTTCTTGGGTTTGATGGTTTCGAAAATAGGCATAGAGGCCAATCCCGACAAGATCAAAGCAATCTTAGACATGGAACCACCCCGTTCTGTGAGGGACGTACAGAAGTTAACCGGCAGAGTGGCCGCTCTAGGGAGATTAATCTCTAAGTCTGGTGATAAGTGCTTGCCTTTCTTTCAAGCATTGAAGAAGGTGAAAAATTTTGAATGGACTAATAAAAGCCAAGAGGCCTTTGAACAGTTGAAGAAGCACATGGCCGAAGTCCCGTTGTTGGCCAAGCCAAGTCCCGGAGAGACTCTTTATCGGAATCTAGCAGTGTCTGAACAAGCATTGAGTATCATCCTTATTAAAGAAGAGAACAAGGTTCAGAGGCCCATCTACTATGTAAGCAAGGTGCTCCACGGAGCCGGGTTAAATTACTCATCCATCGAGAAATTTGCTTTGGTATTGATTACAGCTTCAAGGAAACTACGACCGTACTTTCAGTCACATAAAATCGAAGTCCTGACGGACCAACAATTGAGGAACATATTGCACAGCCCGAAAGCAAGTGGAAGATTGATTAAGTGGGCAATAGAACTTGGAGAGTTTGACATCACGTATAAGCCTCGAATGGACATCAAGGCTCAGGCATTCGCTGACTTCGTGGTTGAATGTACCATTGCAACCAAGAAGTCGGGGGGCAGGAGACGGTAACCACCCCTGAAAGTAGAGATAAAGATAAAGAACTTGTACCTGAATCAGAAGGAATATTGGGTGCTCTATTTTGATGGAGCATCAAAAACAAAATCTAGTGGTGCAGGTTTAGTAGCCCCGATGGGTTCATAGTTGAATACGCTTTGAAGTTGGACTTTCCTACTACCAACAATGAAGCTGAATATGAAGCATTGATAGTTGGCTTAGGCTTGGCAAGAATCATGAGGGTCAAAAATCTCAAGGTCTGTGGAGACTCAAGGCTTGTAGTATCACAAGTGAATGGCGAGTTTGAGGCCAAGGATGAAACCATGGCAAAATATCTAAGGATCGTGAAGGGTGTTATGACCCAATTTGAGGAATGCTATGTGGAGCACATCCCAAGAGAGGAAAACGTTAAGGCTGATGCCTTGTCCAAATTCGCTTCCTCTGAAATAGAGAATTATGCAGGGAGTGTTTACTTCCAGGTCTTGAAGGCCCCGTCCATCAACTCTAAGTTGATAGCACCAATTAATCTAGGAAGCTGTTGGATGGATCCCATCAAAGCTCACCTTGAAACTGGATGGCTTCCTGACGATGCCTTGGAGGCACGAAAGTTGTCAGTAAGAGCATTGAGATACGCCCAGATCGAAGGCATTCTTTACAAGAGAGCGTTTGTCATCCCATACCTGAAGTGTTTAAGGCCCCATGAGGCAAGAGAAACGCTGGAAGAAGTTCATGGAGGGATCTGTGGACAACACTTGGGGGGCAGAGCCCAGGCTCACAAGATCACTCGTCTAGGATTCTATTGGCCAGAGATGTTGGCTGATGCAAAAAATTATGTTAAGAGGTGTGAGAGGTGCCAAAAGCACGCTCCGATTGTAAGGCAGCCGCCTGAGATGTTGACCTCGATCAGCTCCCCTATTCCGTTTGCAATGTGGGGAATGGATATACTTGTTCCCTTTCCCGTAGCATATGCACAAAGAAAGTTTTTGATAGTAGCCATCGACTACTTCACTAGGTGAATTGGGCCTAAACCCCTAGCCAAGATAGCCACCAAGCAAGTTGCCCAGTTCTTTTGGGAGAACGTGATCTGTAGATATGGAATCTCGCGAATCCTTGTGACGGATAATGGGACGCAATTCAACAATGAAGAATTCAAGAAGTACTGTGAGGAAAATGCTATTGATCTTTGTTTTACTTCAGTAGCACACCCGCAAGCTAATGGACAGGCAGAGATAGCCAATCGGATAATCCTTGATGGACTGGAGAAAAGGGTCGAACGCTCAAGAAACACTTGGGTGGATGAGTTACTGCTTATACTTTGGGCATATCACACCACTTGCAAAGTGACAACTGGAGCGACCCCGTTTTTTGTTGGCTTATAGAGCCGAGGCAGTTGTGCCCCTAGAAATCATGCATGCATCACCTCGAGTTGAGGCATATGAGCAAGAGACTAATGAAGAAGGCAGGAGGCTTGCCCTAGACCTAATTGATGAGGTTAGGGATGAAGCAAATGCCCGGAATGGAGAGCATCAGAATAGAGCATCCTTCCACTACAACCTAAGGGTTAAGAAGAGGTTCTTTCGGCAAGGCGAATTGGTTCTAAGGAAGATAGAAGCTTCTGGAGTTGGTCAGAAGGGAAAGCTAGCCCCTAATTGGGAAGGGCCGTATCGTTTATAGATGAAAAAAGGTCAGAAATTATCCGCGTTATACAGAAAGAATCGTTATAATTCATACAAGCCGGAGAAGAAACAACTGATATATTTGCTAAAGTCACGAAACAGACGACCTTCGAAAGGATGATTGCGCTTAAGAAGTAAGTAACGAGTTTAGCCTTAAGCACAAGATTAGCAGTGCTAATCATGAATTAAGGTGTAATACCAATAGAAGTCACGGGTGACCAAAATACTAAATTAGAGATTGAGATCGAGCTTTTGGATCCCTAGGATCGAGATCCAGCTTCTGGATCCTTGAAAGTCACGGGTGACCAAAATACTAAATTAAAGATCAAGATCGAGCTTCTGGATCCCTAGGATCGAGATCCAGCTTCTGGATCCTTGGCCGACCACGTCCTGGCCGACCACGAAGGATTCGTGCCGTTTGGCCGACCACCTCTCGGCCGACCACGAAGGAATCAGGCCAAAATCAGGATCCTTGAAAGTCAAGGGTGACCAAAATACTAAATTAGAGATCAAGATCGAGCTTCTGGATCCCTAGGATCGAGATCCAGCTTCTGGATCCTTGGCCGACCACCTCCCGGCCGACCACGAAGGATTCGTGCCGTTTGGCCGACCACCTCTTGGCCGACCACGAAGGAATCAGGCCAAAATCAGGATCCTTGAAATTCACGGGTGACCAAAATACTAAATTAGAGATCAAGATCGAGCTTCTGGATCCCTAGGATCGAGATCCAGCTTCTGGATCCTTGAAAGTCACGGGTGACCAAAATACTAAATTAGAGATCAAGATCGAGCTTCTGGATCCCTAGGATCGAGATCCAGCTTCTGGATCCTTGGCCGACCACCTCCCGGCCGACCACGAAGAATTCGGGCCATTTGGCCGACCACCTCCCGGCCGACCACGAAGAATTCGGGCCGTTTGGCCGACCACCTCCCGGCCGACCACGAAGAAATCGGGCCGTTCGGCCGACCACCTTCTAGCCGACCATGGTGTGGCCGACCATGGTGGCTTGGAACCCTCTGGCCGATCACCTTGTGGCCGATCACGAGCTACTCCGTGGTCCGGCCGATCGTGGGGTAGTTCGTGGTCCTGAATCTCGATTTTTTCAGCAAACCTCGGATAGTTTCTGATCCTGAATCTCGACTTTTTCAGCGAATCTTGGATGATTCTCCTTGAGATCACGGATGATTTCAGATCAAGACCAAGATTTTTGATCCTTAAGATAACAAAGTCACGAATGACCAAAATAGTGATTTGAGATCAAGATCAAGTTTCTTGATCCTTGAGATCAAGATCAAGTTTCTTGATCCTTAAGATTACGGATGACTTGAGATCAAGATCAAGTTTCTCGATCCTCAAGACCACGGATGATTTTCAGGTCCGGGTTTACTAGTCGACCACCATTGGCCGACCAAGCTCCAAGGAGGGCGTCAGCCGATCAAGACTGATTTTCAGTCCTACACGGACTGTTGACGCTGTTCGGGCCATATCTTGAGCTCCGGGTATCAGATTTGGACGATCTTACAGTCCACGCGAAGATCTCTGAGTTTTCTATAGTCTTGGAGACCACTAGCCGACCACCTCTTGGCCGACCAAGCTCCAAGGAGGGCGTCAGCCGACCAAGACTGATTTTCAGTCCTACACGTACTGTTGTCGCTGTTTGGGCCATATCTTGAGCTCCGGATGTCAGATTTGGACGATCTTACTGTCCACGCGAAGCTAATTGAATTTTCTATAGTCTTGGACCATCCTTTACCGACCACCTCATTTTTTGAAGGCCTTAGCCAACTTGAAGTGGATGCTGATGGTCCGTCAACCTTGAAAAATCACTTTGATATTCAGAACACCCCTGACTCGCTTCATACCTCACTAAAGTGGTTCAGAACATTGAAACACGTTAGTGATGATTCAAACATGACAATGATGATTCAACGTTTTCAGAAAACGTCAGCCGATCACCATTTAGCGCCATTAGTGCTGTAAGCACCGTTCGTGCCGATAGCACCGTTAGTGCTGTAAGCACCGTTAGTGCCGATAGCACCATTAGTGCCGATAGCACCGTTAGTTCCGACGATAACACCGATAATGTCGTTAGCACCGTTTAGTGCCGATTAGCACCGATTAGTGTTGTTTAAGCAACGTTTAGTGCCGATTAGCACCGATTAGTGTCGTTTAAGCACCGTTTAGTGCCGATTAGCACCGAGTAGTGTCGTTTAGCACCGTTAGTGCCATTTTATCCTTTTAACATTGTTTAACACTGTTTAAACATTATTTAAGGCTGTTTAGCGCTGTCTAGTGTCGTTTAGCGCCGTTTAGCGCCGTTTTATGCCGTTTAACGTCGTTTAAACATTGTTTAAGCATCGTTAAGGTTGATTAGTGCCGATTAGCATCGAATTAACATTGTCGTGAACGCGTCGGTCGCTCCACGCTTTACATAAAGACAATACTCGTGAAACACTAGTGTACAAAGATGAACCCTGACCCAAGTCTCGAAAAAGGCCGTTAAAACTTCAAGGAAAACCTGATCAGTTTTCCTAGAAGTTGGGGGGCAAATGATATGGGCTAAAAGTAAGCCCTAAAGACACATTTAATGTGGCATTAATTAGACCCAGAATGGTCCAAACGTGGGGCCCACCAGATGGGCCCAAACCCTATTTATAATATTAATTTCGTAATTAATATTAAGGGTAATAAACAGCTCAGCAAATAATAGTCAAACAAGGATATTACTCTTGCCTGACTTAGCCTCCAAGATACATATTTCAACATGGAAACTGATTCCTATAAGGAAGAGATCTAGAACCTTCCTCAAGGAAGACTTATCCACCAAGTCTCTGACTCCTACCATAATTCTAGGGCTTCTCAGCCTATATAAAGGGTCTAACCCCTCATCTCAGAACCACGTTTTTGGGCAGAGCTCAATACGTCACTTACGTCTTGGCTTAATCTTCGAATAAGGACATACAAGCCACTGCGTCCTAGGTGAGCTCTCGCCGCCTTAGCCTCGAGGGCTCCATCACCTAGAACTACGTTGGCTTGATTCTCTAGTAATACAGAGATACGTAGGCATCTTGTGAGGACCGATCAGTCTCGAACGCAAGAATAGCCATTAAAGCTCGAAGCTCAACCACCCTTGCATTAATTACAAATCATAACCTAGTTTTTATTCCACAACAATACTAATGTAGAGTTAATGTCTGCTTGGCAAGCCCAACAAACAATATCAAAGCCGGTTTAAAACGGTCCATAACAATTTGGATAGCTTATGTGCCTAAGAAGAGGTAGATGGGCTATCCTAGGATGGGTTTCAAGAGGAGACAAATGGGCTTCCAGTATACATGAGCCTAGGGGGAGCCAGAACACACAGAAAGGAGGCAGATTCGGCAGGTGTCGAGCTTGAAGTATGAAGGGGGAGATTGTTTGGAGTTGTCCTGCATTATTTATGGGAGCAACCAGTTAACTCCATTAGTACGAGACCTTTTGAAATGTGTCCAGGAACAAATTCATGCGAACTTGACCCAAAGCGGACTTAAATCCTGATTGGCAAACCCAACACTAATAAATATATTTCTTAATTTCTAAGTATAGCTGCTAGGGGTGCAATATAGGCTTTTCTTCCAAGTTGGATATATATATATATATATATATATATATATATATATATATATATATATATATATATATATGTAGTTCATAGTTACTAACCATACTATGCTATAGGTTGTTTTATTTTATTTTCTCGGAAATGAATATTCAACTCATGGTAAGCAGCATTCTGATTCACAAAAATATGTGGTAGGAGGATTGATAGCTACACCATCCGGGGGAAAACGCATTGCTGCCAGAATTCAATTTTCAATTCCCATAAAAAGAAAAAGATTTTGTATCATTACGGGAGATCTCTCTGCAAATGGGGCACACCAATTATTTGATATTTCTACCTTAACCTCCCGCGGCGACTAGCATTTTTTGTACATTTTTTTTTTCCCAGAAAAATAAGAGTTTTCATTGATTTGAATAAACACACAATCGGGACAAACCCCCAACTGACGGTACGACCAGGTTGAAAAACAAAAACAAGCTAAGACACTTAGCTGATTTGTTTCCTGAACGTTTGACAATACAGAACTGAAAAATTCTGTTAACTAAAAATGAAATCAAAGACAACCCAATAAATCCAAATTGTACCAACATCCCTGAATACAGTAATATCACAATTGACCTTAACACGTAAGAAGCATTGGTAGTCCATTGTTCAGATGGTGCACCCCAGCTATCTACTTGCCGGAAGCCAGCTATAGACATGCCGTAAGTGAAAACTCCCCCAGTATGAACATTCTCCTGTTGTGAAAGGTGAGCTCTTGCAATAATTATCACTGCCCCAGCCTCGATGTGGCCTTTCCAGATCTCTCGAGACATCAATTGAAACATTCTCGAAGGACGAAAATAACAAACCAAAACAAAACAAAACATACTAAAATAAACAGACCACTCCAAAAGGAGAGACAAACGCATAAAGCGCTACTTCGCCCAACGCGATACAATTCGAAAAGTCAAAGATCTCGGATTGACACCAAATTTTGATATGATGTTAAGCAGGAGATTCTGAGTCTAAGAACTGTGTTTATTTGATATTTCGAGTTCTAAATTAAAGCAGATCTGAAAAGAACTCGAATGAGTTTTTCGAAATTTTTTCTAAAAATTTCGATTTATGGAAGGAAAGAAAGGGAATTGTGAAGGCGGATAAAGGCTTGGTTGAAGAAGGAGGAGGGAGAAAGAAGGAGGAGATCGGAGTTTAAGAACGGCCAACTCTCATGTATTAGAGTCGAGAGTCGAGAGAGAGAGTTTTCTGTGTTATATTAATCCACATATGTTAACATATTTTTTGTACATTTACTCATCATGGATCATCGGATCAATGGTGTCCCATAATTTTCTTTCCGTGTTATTAGAATTGTGAAGAAAATGAACGAGAAAATGAATAAAATAATATGCATATATGTGCACAAAAGTGATTCAGATTCTGCAAACGTTTAATCGAAGATAGGAGAGGTGCCTGGCTTTTCGGATTAGTCCCATTAAAATGCAGATGGTCAGAGAACTTGTTTAAAAAAAAATTGCTAGTAATTGCAATAAGTGTACTAGGTTTTTAATATTAATGCAGAAAATGTACACAGAAAAGCTACCGGGAAGATGAGTTTGCTTGTGTCCAAAGAGCATATGGGATTCTCCAGCTCTAAAGTAAGATTGTATAGGCTGTCATCTTTGTACGTACTGGATCTTGCAGTCACTTCTCTGTCCATGAAATGACCTTATGAAAATGAGGTATCCTATCCCTTCCCTCCCTCTCATTTTTTTTCTTTCATAAAAACTCTTCACACTTTATAGGAGTATTACCTTTGGTATTATATTTAGGAGACTTCTTCTACTGCAGTATTTTTTTTGGTGCTATCAAGAATACTTTCCAATTCATTTCTATACATTTTTTTTAGAGTGTCTGAAACGCATTTTAAGATGCATAATTAATATAGTTTCATAACTTATTTTTAAAATTTTCTTTTTTTTTATATAAAAATAGAATTATTCTACTTTTATACAAAAAATGAAAATTATAAAAACCCCGTCTCATAATACACAATGTTTATAATTCATTGGGACGGAGGGAGTATTAAATTACATAGATTCGTTAATGGATTCACTACGGGTACAACAATATGGATATTTGAGGTAGCACCATAAATATTTTGTTTCTTTTTGAGGAAAGATAACATCTTAATTTTTGTTTTATCTTTGAATAATTTAATTTATATATTTTATAAATGAATTTACTTTCTATACAAATATCGGATTGAAACCTAAAATGGAACAGTGGAACGGGGTGGTAAATAATACGCATACAATTGATTAAGATTTAAGAACATGAACAGAGTTGGTGTGACGTGGTATGCGCACGAATGCACCAACATGATTGCGTAGGCCGTATTCCCCATAATTCTAATATCCGGTGACACGTATTTTAAGATGTATATATAAAGTATATATAAAATCTAGTTTCATAATTTATTTTTAAAATTTTCTTTTTTTGAATAAAAATTAAAACATTAAATTTTTTTTGGAAGAAAAGAATTTTAAAAATAAATTATGAAATTATACTTCAAAAAAATTTTAAAATGCGTGGCACATCCCCGTACCTCAAATATTAACAAATAAGTGGGACGAAAGGAGTAATATTAAATATCGTAATCTATATAGTCGCAAGACAAAATGTCGGCAAGATAGTGAGAGGTTAAATTTTTAATTAACAATCACAATTAACAAATGCTAATTACTTTTTTTTGACTTCTTGGGTACGGTTATGAACGAGGTAGAACCGGACACCTCTTTACTTAAATATTAGATTATTTTATTTTTATTGTATTCAAATGTGAATTATAAATTATTTTATTCAGATCTAAAACAATCTCGAATATTGAGGTTCGAATTTTAATCAAATATGAGTCAGTACTATATTTTTTTTTTCCAAATCGGGTAGTTCGTGACCATCAAATACGAGTCAAATATGATCCACTAACATTAGATATCATTTTTATTTAAACTATATAAATAATCATTTATTCTAAAATAAATATAATATTTAAAAGCATAAATATTACGAATTGGAAACTTAAATAAATGATCTATATATTAAGCATTTGATGATAAATTATTGGGTGGATAACTCGTATTTTTTGAAAATTTAATGGCATACGTGATATTAAGAAATTATTGTATGTTATTTAATAAGAAATGTAATGAACTAAAAATATAATTCATAAATCGAGTATGGATCATGTATCATATTCGGGTAAAATCATTTTATTAAAAATAATATGAGCAGTTATATAAGTGCTCATATCCGGAATTATATTTTATCCGAATTTAAATTTTCCGTAAAATTTGAATAATTTATAAAACAAATATAAGATGTGCATCATATTTTCGAATTGAATGTAAAATAAGATATTGGATAGTCCGGATCTAAAGATCGCTACATTTCATTTGATTAATTTTCATTTATTCCGTTAGAGTATGAAATATATTGTCTTTCTCAGTCCATATATATACGCTGGCTCCCAAGTTTGAATTTTGAAGCTTTGTTGCTGCGCTAGTGGATGGTCGGACCACTGGCATGTTTCTTTATTTTGTTTTCATATCTGTGTATATACTAATATCTATAATAATTTATGTGTCACGTTCATGAGCTCATTAAAAAAGTATCATATCCTATTCGATTCCATAAATTCTATATGTCACATCTATCACCTTATAACTTGATTTCGTTTCAGGTTGAGGAGATGGGTAACCAACCGGGGAAAAGTTGCAGTGAACCCATGGTTCTCAGATCACCAAAACCTCAAATGTTATGCATTTGATCATTTTGATTGGCCGAGTTTTGTTAACAAATCATACACTACCTTTTTTAGGCAGAAGTTTAGGGTACTCAGAACAATCTTGAATTTTAGTGGCTTCGCTATTGTGCCTAACATAATTTTAGAAGAAAATGCGCGAAAATAAAAAATTAAGAAAGTTCGTGATGCGAGCAATGTGGTTTTTGTCTAAAATCATGCATCAATCTATATACGTGATTTGGGATAATTTTTCAAATTATAATCGTGCTATACAAGTTTAAAACCACATAAATCACATCACGACGATATATGTGTATGATACAGTTTATATTTTTAAATATTACTTAAATTTAAAAGAAAATAATTGTTAATCAACTTCAAACATATTCCCCACCAATTGGTGGAGTGGATACCCTGCCTCCCCTAACAAAAAAGTCTAGGGTTAGACTCCAATGATAATCTGGGTGTATGTGTTTAACTAGCAAAAAGAAAAAAAAAACTCAAACATTAGATTTTAGTAATAGATATGTGCAATATTAAAAATCAAACAAGTTTATTCGATACATGATATGAGAACAAACCATCGAAATGAATAAAATGATATCCTATTAAATTTAATATCTAGATGTGTGGATTCTAAAGTTGTTAATTTGAAACTTGTTCATTTTATATTTGGTAATTGTTATGATTTGGGTATATATAAATTATGTTATAGTTCTGATTAAATGTTAATTAATTTTTTGATTATTTGACTTAATGATTAATCGATTTCCTGATTTTAATTTCTATTTATTAATATTAAATGTAGTAGTTACTTTTCAATTTTGTAAAATGAAATTTAGTTAATTTCATTCATTACATTAAAAACGATATTTATTACTTGTATTTATTGGCAATAATTGAAATTTAATTTAAACTGGACTTTGAGTGGGTTGAATATGGGCATGTTGTATTTTTAAATGATAAATTAGCTTATGATTTAGTGGTTTTAATTGAAATAATATTTGTGAATTTTGTATCATTTATTGGTGTTTTGTAAAATTTACGGGTGGCCTTTTTGGATGGCGTATATTTTAGGCCTTGAAGAGAGATTTATGTGCCATTTTGATGGCTAATCTATTCGTATTCAAATTTAAAATTTATTTTATTTATTCTACATGCATAACATAATATTCTTCACATTATTTTACATATAAAATTTTTGTTATGCAAGTAGAATAAAGCTTCTGAATATGTGTTTGATGATAGTCTCCTTAGAATTAATATTTCCTGATGATTGTGTGTGTAGGAGGCGGGCGGATGCCCCAGTGAGAAGGGTCGAGAGTCTTTCGGTTGTTGGGGTGAGGAGGAGAGGCAGACCGAGAAGGTCTTGGGAAGAGTAGCTTAGGTTGGATTTGAAGGCATTGAATCTTAGAGAGACCATGACCGCCGACAGGTGTTCGTGGAGGCGACAGATCAGAGTGGTGGACTCTCTTCTAGGGGACGGTTCTGTAGTAGAGAACCTCAGAGTTGGGTTGTCTCGGTTGGCCTTAGCATAGGAGTTCGGCTTTTTCCGCTATCTTTTTCCTTTTTCTTTTTTCATTTCTATTATGATATGTTTCCCGGTTGTGCAGGTGTAGGGAGCTTCGCTTGGTGGTATCTAGGTCATGGTAGGTAAGTCCCGTGTGGAGAAGACCATGGGCTCAAGTATTGCTGTGAACTTTGTCACATAACTTTTAAATTTCTTTGTGTATATCACTCACCGTATATGTCGTGCACATAGCCGAGGGTCTTCACGGAAACAGCCTCCTCACCCTAAAAAGTGGGGGCATGGTCTGCGTACAACCTACCCTCCCCAGACCCTGCTCTGAGCGGGACATACTGGGTTTGTTTGGTTTGGTTTGGTTTGGTTTGTGTGTGTCATAACAGTTGACTAAGGTATCTAGCCAAAGGGATACTATTTTGGCTAGAGTAATGTTGCTCTTGTTTGGTTTTAATTTTGCAGGAATTCCCGACATGTTTACGGACCTTAAATAATTGGCATAGACGAATATATGTTGGCAATTTACATGTGAAGAGATGATGGACGGAGTAAGGAGCGAAAGCTTATAGAATGTCTTAACCTTTATCTTAGGAGCCTCCTGTGTTTCGAAGATCTTGGGTTTCATGGAGGGCACTTTTATCCCACTTGAATTTTTTTCCCAAAGGGTTTTGGTCTTGTGGGTTTTTAATAAGCCATTCTTTGTTCCCTTGTGTCCCTATTGATTGGGTTGATGAGCAGAAATGCAGGTTTTTATCGTAGGCTGTGACAAATTATGGAAAAGTCGAGGTTTTAGTGGTTTTGTGTTTTGAGACTTTTGAAGATCGACCATGATACATTGTTGGAGTGGTGGTCTTGTAGTTTTACTTCACTTTTCTTTCAAGTATTCGTTTTATTTGTAATGTACGTACCAATCGGGTGGCTTTCTTCTCAGACATTAAAGTTCTGTTGTCTAAGCGTCCGAAGGCAACTTACGTGCCTTTTGGTTAGATGATAAACTTTCTTTAACGAAAGAAATACCTTCCTACGAATATTGTACATGATGCAATTCATTTATGAAATAGATACCCATTTTTTAAAAAAAATTAACTGCGAAGTAAATGCAATATCAATTGAAAAGAGTAAGTAAACAAGTTGTAAGGTTAAATTTAGAGGTAAAAATGAATCCGAGTAATCCGGATTCGAGTCGTTAACAACGAATATAATTCGTATAAGAAATGAGATAATTCGAATCCTATTTTATTATTCGAACGAATATCGGATCGTATCTTACCACTCTAATATTCGATCATATTTTTATAGAGTAGTTCGAATAATTTTAGAATACTTGAATTTATAGGCATTCGATTAGAATCCGAAAATCTTTATACAATATATGTTATATATAAAACATATACTATTAAATTAATATTCTACACGTGAGCACATTTTAATCTTTTAAAATAATCATTCAAATATTCTTAATTTCTTAAGATGATTCTAGACAAATTCGAATATACAAAAACGAGTAATTCGGTATTTAATCGAGTCGAACCGAATCAAATACGAACATTTATATTTGAATTTTCGTTATTTTGAATTTTTTATTAAAACTATTTTATTACATTAAATAGCTCTTAATAACATATTAATTAGTTATTAATTATACCTAATAAATACGTATTAAATTTATTTTATTTTATTTATATAAAAGATTATAAAACTTTATTTGAGCATTATAATTATTATTTCATTATTAAATATTAATTACATATATAATTAATTTTATTTTTAGCTAAAATGATGACTAAAAATTGTTTACGGTGTTAGTGTAGGTGCCCTAGAGGCAATACATTGTTTCTTTTAATAAACCTTTATGTCATTTGATCATTCAATAAACGTATTTATTATGACTTTAATTACTGCGATATATTTGTTAGCATAATAAATGTCCTTAGAATCATGATACACATTGTATAATTTAAGTACATGACTTGAACTTGAGATTATATAATATATCATATTCTTAAAGGTCCCTATTCGAGTATTATTATATAGGACAATAATAATACATAGACTAGTATTATAAGACCCCGATAATTTTATATGATTAAATACTAAATATAAATTAATTTATTGGGAAAAAAAAAAAAAGAAAAAGAAAAGAAAAGACGTTACAAAAAAAGGGGATAGTTAAACTTACGTTATTTTTTTCAGAAGGGAAGAAAGAAAAGTGGGAGGAGAAAGAGATGGAGGAAGAGAAAGAGATGGGTAATACAATCTAGTGCACGTTTGGCTTACCATAAAATAAGTAACTTATAGCTTAAAGTGATAAGTGTCATATAAGTGATAAGTAAATCAGAATTTATAAGTCAATAGAGTGTTTGGTAAATCAGAAATTATAAGTCAGTAGAGTGTTTGGTAAATCAGAACTTATAAGTTAACTTTTTTAAATATTTTCAAAATATTTGTTTTTTAATATATATAAGTGGATATCAATGGATAGATCTCGATGAGTAGAGAAATTTGATATATACATATCAATTTTTTAATGAACGACTCAAAATATATATGATTTTGAAGATTTAAAGGATAAGAATATTGCGTTTATCGAGAAATAAGAATAAGTTGAAAGTTGAATGTTAGGATTTCTTAACATTCAACTTATGCCATATAAGTTGTTAATAAGCCCGTTCACTTATTTTGCCAAACACTACAAAATAAGTTGAAACGGACTTTGGCCATATAAGTTAACTTATATGGTTAGCCAAACACCCCCCTAATTGGGAGAAGGATTTTGGAGTTTAAAGGTAAAAACACAAACCCCTTGTTTATAGACTATCATATTCGATTTAGAATTTAAAACTTACGAGTTTTATGTTATATATACATGTATTAGGTTTTAGAGTGATTGGGAAATCTGAAATTCTTGTTCACCATTCGTAATTTCTGAGTTTTAATGTACGGATATCATCTTTATGCTTTTTACTTCGTTACGATTGTAAGGAATTGCCGTATTTGGTCTTTTACATGTGCTGAGTTCTTGTAAAATCTGTATAAAATTCAATTTTTGTCGTATGATGATGAATTTACTGTCCCTGGAAAGGTATTTAAATTATCTACAACTTTTGTTCTTTAACTTTTCTGAGTTTCTACGCATATGTATGTGTATTTTGCAATTTTAGTGACCTGCCAGGGTAATTTTTGAACTGATACTCTTACTTTGAAAATTCGTATTAAATTGAAATTTTGTGCATATTTTATGAGTAATATATCTACAAAAAGGTATTTTCGCGTTCTACGTTTCTTGTTTACACTCCGCTGCTAAATTCTATGAATCTTGTGTCGTAAATAGCATAATACTAAATAAGTCAGGGGCTGATTCTGTTTTGCTGTTCGCAAATATCTACTTTCCAAGTTCGTTATTTGTCCGTTTTTTAACGAGCCTTACCATTCTGGAAAGGTCTTGAAATTTCCTACGATTTTCGTGTTTTATACTTTTTGATTTGAATTTATCTTCATAGTGTAATTTCCCATTTTTCAGAACTGATCAGGTTGTGATTTCGCTATTCTTTGTCTATTTTGTAATATAATTGGGTTTGTGATATTTGAGAATTATGTTTTGGTTATATTTTGATATAAATGTGATTTGGGAGATTGTAAGATATCCGTCACGAGTGGATAATCTCGTGCTTGGCACCTCCTATACGGTGTAATTAAATAGTATAGGCGTGTCGCCGGAGGAGTGGGACACGTATAGTCATGACTATTCCGTATATGTATGTTTGGCCATTTTGGGTAGCATTTGCTTTGTGCTATGCAAGCCCCTGTAAGTTTCTTTTGATGACTACATATTTTTGGATAACCGAAAATGTAGGACATCCTGTAAGTGTAAGATTGTCTCCCCTATTAGTGTGTAAGTTTTGCTTTCCATTATATTGTTTTGAGTATGATTCGTAAGTGTAAGTGTATGTATAAAGCATGGCTATTTTAGATTGGAAAGCACGTATGTTTACATTGTGGTTTTAAGATTTGGTGGTATTTTTATTTTTTCCAAGTTTGTCTTTATTTCTCGTTTAGATATTTTGTTTATTTCTTTATTGTCATCATGTCTAACTCTTATTCACCTTGTCATCATTCTTATCCGTATATGAGCTTTCGCTCACTGCCGGTTTTTGTTTCTTATTTTTCCCCGGCAGGTAATCCTAACTAGTTGGGCCACTTATGGGATGAGCGCGAGTGCGGGTTTAGCGGAGTTTTTTTTTTATTTTCTTGCATTTTTATTAGAATTATAGAATTTATTTCGGACTTTAGTAAGTGTGCTTTTGAATTTGGAGTTGGACACTATAAGTTTAAGCTTTACTTTATGGACTGTAAGTTGGAGATTGGTATTGTTTGGATTGGTTATTTCTTGGAGAATTTTAATTTTAGTGGTCTTGAAAATGTTTATTATTTTAAGATAAATGTTGGGATGTTAAAAGTATGTTGTTTAACAGATAACCACATCTCATTGGTTATGAGTATGGAGATACTAAAGTCAGTACATAGGTACATGTAGGAGTACATGGTACTGGACAGACCCACGGTGAGATTCTTCATGTTTAATAAAGTCATAAGAAAGACTCACAGTGATAATGGTGTAATGATCCTTTGACTTGAGATCATTATATTTCTATACGAGGATTAATATACTTTGACTACATTAAAAGTTACCTTTGACCGGGTGATGATAAAGTGGACATCGGGTATATCATGAGTCGTATGAAAAATATGAATGATAGATAAAGGATTTAACCCTCCTATAATTAGGAGAGATATTATTGGTCTTTTGATTGAGTGAGACTATAAAATGCATGGTCGTGCTCAAATAATGATTTGTTTTTAATAGTCTACTCATGGATCAAGTAGACCCGGATTAAATGTTGAAGAGGATGACTAAATACATGCCTCGAGTTTAATCTATAATATTTGGTTAAAGGGATTATATTACACGGAAACATTAATCACAAAAGGTTTAAATTGGATCACCAATTATTATTATTACTTGGGTAGCAATGATGTATTACTAGATACCGCTCATTGTTTTTAATTTTATTATTAGATATTAAAATTATTGCCAACGTAATAATAACCTAAAGGGTCACACACTTAGAACGTCTTAAAAGGAGTTTTAATTTAAATTAAGAATTTAAATTAAATCATTATTAAATTGAGAATTGGCTATTTAATTAATTGGACTGGTCCTAATTAATTATCTAAGTAAATTTGAATTTAATAAAGTAAGAACAAAATTGGGTTTAAGGAAATCCAATAATAAAATCAGAATAAATAGAATTGGGTTTAAGGAAGCCCATTTCAGTTTTTGATTTTAGCCCATTATGTCTCTTTTATAAATACATAATGATGTATTAATTTAGGGTTAAGGATCATAATTCGTTTTGGTTAAAAACCTAGCAGCTCCATCTTTGAGAGGCTAGAGAGAGAGAGAGAGAGACTGTTCTTCGTGGGCTAGTACCTGGCTCCTCGGATCGTTGGACGGTCGGACATTCGTTTGGATTACCTTAGAGACACAGATCTTGACACAAAGACTGTGTGTGGTGATTACAAGCTAGGATCTCCGTTGAGTTCGTGAAAGTAAAGCTTTTAAAGGTATGATTCATTTTCTTCATAATCTGCCCAGAATTATACATGGATCCTGTGTTTGGGTTTAGAAAATTTTGTTATATTTACGTTTATCCGTTGCGTTTTATGCCTCGGAAACCAACATACGGTGCATCCTTTTTTATTCCCTATCGAATACCACTCCAATTTCTTTCTTTTCGGACAATTGTAGTACAGATGACCCTTAACTTCTCAAGCAATCTTTATTTTTAGTTATTATGTAAATCATAATAAATAATGGAAGTATATAAATCTTCGTTAAACACCTGTAATAAAATGATACAAATAGTTTTTTATTTTTACACATGAATAATTACACATGAGTTATGACCAAACCGATTAAATTGAAAAAATCCAATTTTATCGGAAGATTAAATAGATAAAAATTAAAAAAAAGTTATACACATATTATTCATTATATTGTGTCGAAATAAATTAATATTCAAATTAAATAAATTCTTACACTACTATTGAACATCTATGTTATGAGAGGGGTGTCAGCTTTAAATAGGAGTATAATATTTATATTTTTTTGATCGTAAAGACTACGTTTGTATTATAATTGATGCTTTTTATGTTTATGATATTTTTGAAAATATGAAAATTTTAGATATATAAAGAGAGTATATTCAAATTTTTAATTAATATAAATTTATTTGAATCAATTATTTTAAAAAATTCTTAAGAGACCAATGAATTTTTTTTAAAAAAATTCATCTGCTTTCAATATTTTTAAATGAAAATTTATAAACAGCACGAAGCACGAATAACTTACCTAGTTACGAATAATTTATGCAATTTCATGAACACTCTTACAAAATACAAATGTATGGAGGGATTATGGGTTTTTTTTAACTTTCTATGCATGAATTAATGAGTTCAGTTAAAGTAAGACAAAATCGATACATGAATGAATGAGTTCAATTAAAGTAAGACAAAATCTAACGATCATTTATTGATGTTTGTATTAATAATTTGATGATTGGAAATGAAAATTTTATTTTTAATAAATTAATAAATAGGTAAAGCATTTTCTTCTTACCCTTTGAAATATTTTATCATTTCCTTTTCACTAATTCTTAATTTTATACTTTTTACTTTCATTTCCAAATCCAATTTTCATTAATGATTCAAATATCCCTATATATAGAATGATAATGTGCCAAAGTGAAGCCCGCAAGTGATATGAAAATATGAAATCTTTAAATTTTGACCAATAATAATTCCATGTTACGTTTGTACAATTTTACTAGTTTCTTATTTTCTTGTTTTAGATGAGAATACCAGAAACAAATAATGTAGTTTATCATGCTTAAATATTGTAGAATTTGTAGCATGTCAACGACTCAACACAACGTAAAGTCAATGAATTTGGATATCGTCGAAACTCGAAACACCACTTCCCCACACTTGTTGCCACTCGTAGAGTAGCACAGTAGAACATCGATAAATTAATATTTGATAAACGAATAATCTCATCAAATGAATAATTTTTTCCGGTCCCGACATAATAGAGACAGTGTATTTTTCATCTCGATAAATAAATAATCTCGATTAATGAATAAAATTTTACAATCCCGAACGTATTCATTTATCGAGGTTTAACTGTAACTAGTTTAAAAATTCGTGCGAGGTACATGTATTAAAATAATTTTTTGCTAAAAATTATATATATATTAAGAGAATTTTGTAACTAAAAATATAATAAATGATAAGTTCGATTTTATCTCATATTTTATAGTTATTTTATAATATTTTATAGAAAATTCATGTACCAAATATTTTATAATTAAATTAGATTTCATAAAATTTGGATAATTATCAATACGATAGTAATCACATGTTTATTGTTAATTGCTCAAATATTAATTTAATATTTAAAATGGTGTAAAGTTAGCTTTATCAAATTAAATATTTGAGTACAATATAAATAATTATATTAGTAAATAATTATATTAGTAAAGTTGTCCATAAATAACATAGAGGTAGGTAAATTCACGTGATTTAAACGTAGACGGAAACATATTACAAAATCTCTTAGTATTAAGTAAAAGTCATCTTTGTGGTTCATATATACATGCATATTTATACACATTTAAATTTAAATGTTTTATTTTAGTCTAATACTTATTACACAATGTCGAAATTCTGTTTTAAAAATTAGGTAGTTTGAAAAAAAAATATTATAAATTTGAATTATTTTTTTAACACAATTTTAACTTTTTTCAAATATTAAAATTTAAGTAAAATATGATTAAACGACCTTAATGGTTTGTACATCTATATGATATATGAGATCTAACTTTTTTGGTTACACCTATAGTAATATGAGCATGTGTTACAACCCTATCATTATTTATTATAATGAGCAA
The DNA here is from genome assembly GCA_036435485.1 of Saposhnikovia divaricata. Lineage (NCBI taxonomy): Eukaryota > Viridiplantae > Streptophyta > Magnoliopsida > Apiales > Apiaceae > Saposhnikovia > Saposhnikovia divaricata. The sequence goes on from CM071598.1 coordinate 70,299,195, forward strand.
TTTATTATATTATATAAAAATTCATATAACCGTACTTTATAGTCGAGAGCTATAATCCAATCGATCATTATTTATAATTATTGCAATTTTGTAAAATTCATGACTCAAAAATCATATGTTCTTTCATCAAAAATTGAAAATTAGTTATGTTATCTTTTTTATATATATAACATAGATTCATTTTTAGAGTTCTCACATTTTTAACATAAATTCAATTATTTTTCGTATTTTTTTAAATATTTATGTTTTAACACCAATCATACATTTAAATTGCTGAAAGTCTAAATAGTAGGTCAACCAAAAATCTCTAATATTACGCACATATTTGAAATTTTATATAACTAAAAACTATGTGATGCAATTATTAATTATGTCTGATTTGATAAATAAGATTTATATATTTCTTAAAACAAAATTCTATCTTTTATTTTATTAATGTAATATCTACTTGGAGACGAATGTAAATAAAACATTTTTTTCCCAAACTCGGTTTTTGTATAATCTAAAACTTTATCTTAAAATTTGATTTTTAATTTCATTATTTAAAATGCTAAAAGAGAATCGTAGAGTATGCTCAATAGATTAAAATGTTTTTCGTAATTATAATCTTATCAATATTCTAAAAATAACGAAAACCAATATTTTATTTAATCAAAATAAAAATGGGACAAATGGAGAAAATGTAATTTATTTAATAAGAATTTTAAAATATACTCAAAACTAAGTATAGTATAATGGTTAAGGTATGAGTTTGACACTTGGAAGGTCAGGGGTTTGATCATCGAGGGTAACATAATTATATCTAATTTTTACATAATTTTAAAAAAGTGAATTTTTTTTATTTTTCAACAAATAAAAGTAAATCAGTAATTTCACAACCATTAAAATGGAACTTTTTACCCTTATATTGATGTTGAAGTTTAATATATAGTAACTAGCATAAAAACCCGTGCGAGGTACGGGTCGCTATCTTAAATTATATTTTTAAATTAAATTATGCATGATCAATGTCTTTTAAAATATGTGATTGATTTTATTAGAATTTTGCTTGTTGATGGCATATGCGACTATTGTGTACTTATTTAAGTATGTTCAAATTTGTAATCTGAAAAATAATTATATCCTTATATATAATAAGCATAAGAGGGATCTTATCTATAATTTTGGTTTGGTCACTGTACTACCAATATAATCTTAACCATCGAATATAATATTTTTTAAAATAGACGATCAAGATTATATCATATTAAAAAGAAAATTATAATCTAAAAAGGATATAATTAAAAAAGTTTGTATTAGAATTGAATTTTAAAAAGAAAATTATAATATGAAAAGGATACAATTAAAAAAGGATACAATAGAATTTTATTCATTTTTTTATTAATATTAAAAAAATCATATTTATTATTTTGGGCTCTATCTTGAGATCTAAAAATCAGATTTGGATGATTTTACGGCCCACACGAAGCTCACAAAATTATCTTTAATTTAGTGATAATTTAACAGTTATTATCGAAATGAAAACAATCATAATATCAAGAAAAAATATAATTACGAAGTTTACATTAATCCTATTCAGTGTAGAAGACCTACATTGATAATCCTATTCAATGTAGAAAACCAAATTACGAATTTTTATATTAATCCTATTCAGTGTAGAAGACCTACATTGATAATCTTATTCAATCTAGAAAACCAAATTATAAGATTTTTATCATTGACATACACTTTTTAGTTTAAATGTTAAAAAATAAAAAAAATTTATGCTAAATCTATCATTTTTCATCTATTTATTTTATGATCTAACGGTTTTTATTTATTTTGTTGTACTAAAGACCAGACTACCGACTACCAACACTTTGGACAAAATCACTCTTACACTCATTATTAAAACTATATTTGATTATTAGTAAAACTATCTTCAAATAATAATAATAAGAAGGGTATTTTGATAATCAAAACGAAATATAAGTAGATTTCATAAATCGAACACAATTTTTAACGTAAAAAATCGTCAATTTCTTCTCTCTTTTGTTTTTACGTAGTTTTAATTGGAAAATAATTGTAAAATCATCAATAAATTAAAGATTATTTTGTTAATTTCATGTGGGATGTAAAATCGTCCAAATCAAATTTTAAGTATTCAAGATAGAGCACAAATATTATATTGAACGTGTAATATCTTATATATATATATATATATATCAACTTTTTAACAACAATTTAATATGTAAATTATTAAAATATAAACATTAAAAAAATTAATATAATTATAGATATTAGAAAAGTAATATTTGTAACAGCTCCAGATCCGGGGTCGGGGATCCGGTCGTTACAGACTCAATTTCCATTCACAAAACCAACATAAATTAACTTACAACGTTGTGACCCAAAACAACAACATAAAACACACCAGTTATAGTCCCAGAGACGAAATCAGAGTAACTATCAAATATTATTAATCACGAGTGTGAGTTATTACAACCCAAAAGAATTACAATTCAACTTACATACTCTTTTCCATCCATTTACATAAGTTATATGGATAAATATATATCCGATACTCAAAAGCGGAAAACTAGCCTACCAATAGCTTCCTCCTCAGAAATGGTAACTACATCAGCGGGTGACTCTCTGACGACTCCCACGCTCCTGCGCCAAGTGCGCCTTGGACGGACCATCTGCTCTAGCTGTTGTTGTGATATAATAAAATAAAGTAAGGGTGAGCAATAGCCCACCTACAATAATGTATAATGAACAATAATATATATAACAATTCAAAAGTATTTTTGAAATCATATGCCATGCATTAACGAACATAGTGCCAGTATAATATAAACGATGAAGTTACCAGGTAACTCAAAGTACTTTTAGTTCTAAACAGTTTTCAAACCCTGTCAACACGAGTGATACTTCATGTTGCAGAAAATAAATAGATTTGGATGATGAACCAATGCCGGAGTATGTTGCGCCAGATGACACTACCTTACGATGATCAGTCGCATGTCGTGCACCTCAAAATTTGTTTCTGTACATGTAGAAGAAAGAACACATGGATACCACCATACGCCGGATCTCTCTAGCCATCTTTGGGCTTAGTCGGTGCCGGCGCCACTCGGAACCTATTTCCAGGATGGACTGTCCCACAGCCTCTTATACCAGTTTACAATGATGGACTATCCCACAGCCTCTTACACAAAGTTTCAATGATGGACTGTCCCACAGCCTCTTACACAAATACTCCTAGTTCGAGTAAATCCATGACTCTGAAACGTAAAGCTCGTCCCCCTTTCCCCAAGTGTAATACTTTTTGATAGGACTCCACAAAGTAGTCGTATATAGTTGGAAAGAAAAATTTACCAATATTTCCCAAGCAGTTGCTTGTTAATGGATATCGAATTGTTCCAACAATCTTACTCCTCGAATGATGAGGAAGTAATACAAAGACTCAATTTGATGATTAGCAACCAAGTTGCGAGTGAAAAGAATAGTTTTAAAAGATTTATGACCGGGAAGTCAAACAAAAATAAATAACAGCCCTCAGGTAAGGTTCCCTTATAATTTGGAAGATAAATTCGAATGAAGACTGGAGTTTCGGGAACCTTCCTTGATAAAAATAATAATAATAATAATAATAAGACTCAAAAATAATTTACATAATATTTGAAGGTCAAAGATAATATTTGAATAAAATAATTTATTTTAAAACTAGTTAAAAGAATTACATAAATATTCAAAGAATATTTATTAACTCATAAATATTTAAAGAATATTATTAATTGTAAAATATTGCTCATAGTAAACCTCGAATGAATATATAAAATATTCACGAAATAAATGATTCCTCGAATGAATATTCTAAATAATATTCAATAAATAAGTAAGACCTTAAATGGGTTTTCAGAATAATATACCTTACAAAATAAAGCTCAAATGAATATTCCAAATAATATTCATCTAAATCAATAACCTCAAATGAATATTCATTAAATAAATCAAGTCTTAAGTGAATATTCAAATAATATTTCTCGACTAAAATTATACTCAAATAACATTCCTCGAATAATTTCCATGTAATTAATACTTATGGAAATATAAACAATGTTCATAAATAACATTCCTCAAATAATCTGTCACTGGAATCCCTCCGGATTTCCACGACTATCTCTATATTACAAAATACCGACTCCCGGTCTATATTTAATGAACGAAGATCATATGCCCTTCACTAAAGGTCTTAGCAATATCCGGCTTATAATTAGTATATCTCGTATCTAACTTATAAGCCAACATCAAATCAGGGAACAAGTATCAAAATATAAATTTGAAAGTAGGCATGCATGCTATGGCATATGTATAACAACAATCAATCATATATATTATCACAACAAAAGTTCCAAAGTATTGGAAACTTGTCTGGTAGTCGAGTATGGGTAGCGTGTCCTGGGTCAGCTCGGTGATCTATAAACAATCAAAGTACTCGAGATTAATCACTTAACGTTTTTGAAAGGCTAAGTATATACTTAGATTAAGACACGTTCTCAAGTTATATCGTTGTACACCCTCTAGTGTAACTCTTTTTATCACCGTTATGACCCGACATTTGTTCGTTATTAAGGCTTATCATTACACTTACCCTTGGTAGGTACTTATGCCACAAAAGTGCTAATGTCGGTCGTTTACTAAAAGAGATTATACCTCGAGGTTTATTGATCGTTTTCTAAGTGATTTTCCAAAGTTATAACCAAGTATACCTCAAAGGGGTTCATTCGCACTTAACCTCGATTCGAACATTTTTATAAAATCGAAAAACGATTCGTTTGACATGAGATTTTCTCTCACACCTTCCTTATGATCTCTAGTATTTAATTACCAAGATTCGCCACTGAATTATTCATGTTAAGGAGGTTCAATTTCAGTTACGAACTCGCACTTACGGTTTCGAACCACTTTTACGATTTAGACCATAACTCCAAAATCGTAAGTCCGTTTGCTTCGATTCTCTTGCCAAAACGATCTATGACTCGAGATCTACAAGGGCATGTCATATAATCATCAAGGCCAGAAAATTATACCTACTGTTATGCTTGAATTTTAAGGGTTTAACGAAATTTCGGCATTACGACGGCTATAAATCGAACTTTTCTAAATTGATAACATCACAACCAAGCCACACCGGGCATACCATCAATCTTATACACATGATTCTCATCTTAAAAAGTCCAAGAACATCTCACTTCATCATTATAACCATCAAATCTCTTAGATCAACAAAACTAACTACATAATCATGCTTACATGCTTATATCAACACCATGATCATAACTAATCTAAAACCATCAAGAACATCCATAAAACTCAAAGTAAGATCTAGGGTTCTTAAGAATTATACCTTCCTTGGAGAGTGTGCAAGCCCTAATAAACCTTGTATAGTCCTTGTATGGCCTTATTATAGGTTAGATCATCCAAAGAAAACAAGAAATAAAAGTTAGTTCATGAAAGTTACTATTCATCCTCCACTTTGATGATTTATTTGAAAATGGAAAAAGTGGAGTTTGAAGCTAAGATTTCTAGGATAGCTATTATATGAAATGTAGTACTCACCATAAAATTTTGGAGATCAAACAATGGTTGGAGCTTGGATTTTGATCTTGGAATTTAGCAAAAAGCCGAATGGATGCAATATGGGGGGAGAGAGTTTCCTTGGCTTGTCTCTTGCTTTGTTCTCATCTAATCTTGTATTATTGATATGTCTAGATAATATCTTGGTCATAAGGCTACTTTATTAAAGTGGTGTGGTCATGGATGATGCATTCAAGTGGACAAGTGTTGATGTTTAGTGGTAGGATGAAGTAATCTATCTAAGTACTTGGTTTGTTTGCTAAGTATGCTAGTTACCTTAGTAACTACTTAGTTCCTTGATCTTATCCTCTTGCACATGCATGCATCTTGGTCCTCTGCTTGTTTCTTTGTCCGGTTATTGCTCATTTTCATTGATCGTTCGGAGGAATATCTCAAGTATTTCTTGTTAGGGTTTTACCGGAAACCTTCTTAATATTTATACTACCATTCTCAATCCTCCTTTATAATATTTGAATTTAAATTCCTTGAATCTTTATATTAAATCCTTAAATCATTCAGTGTCTAGGGAAATATCGGAGAAAATAAAAGTGCTATTTTTCTGAATCTGATTTCGTTTACATACACTTATATCGCCTATCGGCCATTAATACGAACTCAAAAATCCGTTCCGAATACTCTTATATAGCGTCGTCTAATAATATTCCAATTTCCACCAAAAACACTATTTATTTCTTATCTTCTCCTTAATTCTTATAATTAGAAAAATGTCCTCGCGCTTTCCCGAGCGTTCCTTAACCCTTTTACGGAACCACTGGACTTATAACAGATATCGATTTGGATGATATGAGCTACCAGATATCGATTTGGATGACATGAGAAGAACCTTCCTCTTTGGAATTTACCATATCTTACTTTCTTGATGATAGATTATTCTTACCTAGGTTGTCAACCAATTGCAGCATTCATAGCGTATAAACATTTGAATCCAAATCCATTCAACATTCATTCATACTCCAGTACATAATAAATGTTTTAATTCCTACCAAAATCTTGGTTCTTACAATATTGATAGTAGTCATGTCAGTTTTTTTTATGAGTCATAGAATATAATTCAAGTGTTTTATGGGCATCGTCTAATTAAGATGATTTTTCAGAACACTTACAATACTAAACTGTCCTTCCACTTCTTTGAAAATGATACATCCATTTAGTTCGATCTCCAATAATATTCAAGATACAAACTAATAGCCTTCAAGATATTGCATTCTGAGAATGTAGGTTTTACTCTTGATTTTAATCAAAAAATTCGTAAATCTTCTAATACTCTACTCAGGCCTTACGCTTTCGCTTCTTAAAACTATCTTTCTAACCCTTTCATCTCCTTTCTTCGAATTTCTTCATTTTAAGAATCATTTACCCTTTACTCTTCCTCTATCCGTTAGACTTTTAGAACACCGGATAATTCTAATTGACTGAGTTAATATATCTTGTGTAACTACAGGCTTATCACACTTTAGAATATTTTTTCGTACTTTTATCGTCATAAGTTGAAGTTGCTCATTTGCCTTATGTTCGTGCTTTGACAATGAATTCATCCTTTTTTTTTTCAAATACAGCTTTATCCAAAGATCCTAATTGGAGTGAACAGATAGAAGACTTGAATGAGTTTGTTGTTTGTCAAAGCGAATTACGAGCCTCTAGCTTTACTTATTTTCTAAAATTTATTATAATTTTTTAATTGATATTTTAATTATTTAAAAAAATCTAAAATTTACCTTTTAATCAACTGTGTCGGGGTAAATAAATACTTGATAAATCAATAAATTCTTCAAATAAATAATTTGTATAGTTTTAAATATTGACATCGATAGAGAATAATATTAATAAATGATATAACATAATATACTAAAATCCGAATCAATAAATGTAAAAATAAAATATAGCCAAAAAATTGTTAATATGTTACAATAATTAAAAATATCAAAGTTTGTTTCACTCAAGTAACATGCACACACATCTATAATGTGTATGATTTAAAACACATGTGACTGAGTGGTCTACTGATTGAAAGATGTGTGAATTAAATCGGTGACCCTACAAATATTATGTTGATTATTATTATTATTATTATTATTATTATTATTATTATTATTTTAAAATGTATAAACAAACTACATATTATGTATCACTAATTGATATTTTGATATAATATAATTTATTATGATCCAAATCAATAAATATAAAAATAAAATTATGAGCAAAGATTGCTAATATGTCGCAATAATTATCATATTATATTTTGTTTCACTCAAGCAACACACACACATCTATAATGTGTAGATTTAAAATACATGTGATTGATTGGTCTAGTATAACCAAACCAAAATTTATATATCATTAATTTAATTTATAATATAATATAATATATCATAATTCGAATCAATGAATGTAAGAATAAATAGATGAATAAAATTTGTTAATACCTCGCAATAGCTAAAGTATCTAAAATGTAAAATTTGATAATACCTCCAATAGCTAAAGTATCTAAAATTTGTTCATTATTATTAGATCTAACGGCTATTATCTATTTACTAAATATCTAACGGTCACTATTCTTTTAAATGGTTGAACGAAGTTGAACCAAACAACCAAATTATACCCCTATTTGCTTATTACCAAATTATACCCCTGTTTGGTATAGATAATAGAAGATATAGTAATGTCTCTATCTCTCCTTCTCCTATAATCTCGTTTTAACAAATCAAATAATCTTCACGCGGTAATTTTACAAATTTTAGGATTATTTACATATTAAGTGTTCATTTATTTATTAAAATTTTGTATGACGCATAAGTAGACCAGTTACATTTCTATACTATACTATATTATTATAAGTGAAATAGGGTATATTTGGTTGGTAGTTTGGTACATTTTTTTGGTACACTCAATAACAACCGTTGGATTTTTATAATATATAAAATATTTTTATAGGTTCAAGGTTCGAATACCGTCAACAACATATTATTATTAAACATTTATATTATCTTATAAACTATTCCTAAAAGTTCAAGGTTCGATTCCCCTCTAACATCATATTTTAGTTAAAAATTTATATTATCTATTTTCACCATATTATTATTAAACATTTATATTATACTATAAATTACTCCAAAAATTTCAGGATTCAATTCCCGTCAACAACATATTAAATTTAAAAAGTTATTTATTTATTTTCAATATACAAGCAAAACACTATCATTTAGAATACTATCAAATACGTATTATTATATTTTATTATCTTCTATAATTTATTTTCTTACTAATTGAAAAGCAAATATTAAAATTATGAATAATAAGATAAAAATATTAAATATTATGACAAAAAAATTTAAAATCTTTCGTGCATTGCACGGGTTATAAGCTAGTATTGTATGCACGGGTTATAAGCTAGTATTGTATAATACAAAGAATTTATTTAATGTATGTCCATGACACATAATAAAAACTTAGTTGACATCTTTTAATTAATTTTATTTTTATTAAAAATAATAATGACCTATATGCACAAAATTTTCATCCGATTAAAATCAATTAATTCATAAAAAATAATTAAAATATATCTTGAATACACTAAAAAATCCTTATAGAAAACATACATCTACAAATAAATGGCAAACTAATGTTTAATCATGACCGGTAGTAGAGATTTGGGTGTCCTAAATGAATTTTTGAAATGGTGTCCCTATTTTTGAAGATTGTGAAGAAAAAATTTATCCATATTCAAAACAATACTAATTAAATAGAACAATAAAATTGATTTTTTTTTAATATTCAAAAACACATTCAAATGCAATCATATTAATATATGTCCAAATTTATGTTATCTATTATATATATATATATATATAGGCAAGTGCTCAAATACAAACCACTTTTAAAATACAAACCTACAAACCAACACTAAATTAATTATATTTCATTTATTCTAAGGTTCTCGCCAAGGTTACCTTCACAAAAAATGCTTAAAATAATTGGCTCTATCCATAATAAAAAAAAAAAACTTGCCGTGGAAATGCGAAGCATTTAAGACAGTAAACGGATGAGTTAGGTAGTCATGAGGGCCGCAGGCCCTCGACACACCCGTCAATCGTCTATTGCCTTTACCATTGATTGCCATTCCTTACAACTTTAGAATGATAAAGGCGCGAAGCGCCGTACAAGAAGGTGCGAAGCACCGTTAACCAGTGAAATCCACTGCCACGTCATCGCGTGAACAGTGAATTTTTTTTTTATTTTTTTTTATTTTTTAAATTTTTTTGTTGGATAGAGCCAATTATTTTAAGCATTTTTTGTATTGGAGTACCCCTAGTTTGGTCATTAGATTAGCTTGAAATATTAGATTATGCTTGGTTTGTAGGTTTGTATTTTAAGGAGGTTTGTATTGGTGTAGCCTCTATTTATATATATATATAATTTTTTTATGCCACTCGACCGAATAATGCCCTAAGCGTTCGTCTTGTTCCCTGTAAGACCGGTCCAGTGTTTAATTTTGCCATAATAATGGTGGAACATGCAAAGTTGATACTCATTGCCTAGGAAGAGAGAATTATTGCAAAAGTGAAAGAAAAAAGGTGTTTCTGAAATGAAAATAGAAAAGAGGAAAAAGTAATAAAAGGATAAAATAGAAAAACACGGGAAAGATGCACACGCATGACATATGAATGCGACTGCAGAGGAACAGGAAAGACGACCAAGACACTTGTTTTCTATCTTTGTTCATTTCACCATTTTACCCTCCCCTTCATTTTGAAATCACTCCACACCCGTACCAGTGTTTCAAAAAAAAAAAACTGCAACCAAACAGTAATTTTCGTCAATCACTTATGTACTTTTAAATAAATTTTCGTGAAAACATATATAGACATATGATTGTTTGATTATCCCACTGTTACAAAATTCGGATATCGGACAAGATTGATAAGAGGACCTTATAAAAATTAATTGTCAAATTAGGAATTAATTGGAATGATTAATCGAAGTGAAAATCAGATGTATTTTAATATTATAATATTATTTAGTATATTTTTCTGATTCTTTAATCATTTATTATGTAATACATAATTTTTATATCGTAAAATATATAATAAATCATATTCGATTAATATATAATTTTATTTCTAATAATTTATTATAAATACTCCGATCAACAAATACTCGTAAAGATTAAACGAGTATTTTAAAAATCTAATCAGATGAACACCTTGTAAAGAATTAATTATGGATTAATTGGCTAAATTGAAGATTTTTAAAGTAGTCATTATCCCAATTTTTAAATATACTGAAAATAAATCAAACATTTAAATTCAATAATATTCGACTCGATGTAACTCGATTATCAGCTTATGTACGTATACACACACAACGCGCTACGTATACACACACAACGCGCAAACTAATTGTTTTATTCCTCCTTTTTTGTCCACCTATTTGCAATAATAATAAGTTTGTAAAAGTTGTATGTATCCTAGTTGTATATTGTAGGCGTTGTTTGGTTATGTTTTTTAATTGAGAAAATTGCTAGCTAGCACCGAGTCAACTCACTGAGTTATGGGTTGCTGTGAGTCATCTTGCTGGAAGAAACCAGCTCTCCACCGAAAAGATCATCAGCATCAAGTCCAAACACAGCCTTATGCCTCCAACGGCGCCACCACCACCACCTCCGGCATAACCACCGTCACCGCGGACGGAGGAGTTCCGGCGTTCTCTGAATTCTCACTCTCCGACTTAAAAGCATCCACTAATAACTTCAGTTCCGAGTTTATCGTGTCCGAAAGCGGCGAAAAGGCCCCAAATGTTGTATACAAAGGGCGGTTACAGAATCGGAGATGGATTGCTATTAAGAAGTTTAGTAAGATGGCCTGGCCTGATCCTAAGCAGTTTGCGGTATTGAATTTGGCTTTAGTTTTATATTTTTCGAAAATTTTAAGTGTTTTCGGGTTTCGAATTGAATTAGGGTTTTGTGTTTTTTTTGTTTGTGTAGGATGAAGCATGGGGAGTTGGGAAGCTGAGATATGAAAGGCTAGCTAATTTGATTGGGTATTGTTGTGATGGAGATGAGAGGCTACTTGTTGCTGAGTACATGCCTAATGATACACTTGCTAAACATTTATTTCACTGTATGTAAATTTTTTGTTGTCATTTTTTGTAGTTTGTTTCGGCTAATATGGTAGTTTTGTTTACTAATTTAGATTATGTTAGTGACTCCCCAAAGATAATTAGTTACATAATTATGTTATAAGTTTGTTTTAACTTTTTTAAGTGGTTTGGATTTCTATATTTAGGTAGACTATGTTTTTGTGTGTTGTGTTTTGAAATCACTAGTGTTCCCCAAGATTGGAATAGAGAGGGCCTTTGCTGTTTGCACTCAAGAAAGTAAGGCTTGGGGTTGTTCCGTAGTAGTTGGCATTGGATGAAGTGATGAACTTTTAATGTATGTGGGGAAAAAAATTTGTCATTTCAAATGATGTTTCATATGCGTGCTAATGTTTAGTTATGAAAGACTTAAGTTGTGGTTAGGGTTCGACCAAATCAAGAGTTATAGCGCTAACTTGGTGTGCTGGTTTAAAGCATTAACATCTATGCCCATCCCAGGTTAGTGAATTTAGTGAATAGATGCCAGCATAAATCTGTTGAATAAGAGCTTATGGCCTAGTCTCTCCAAAAGTTACACGGAATTAAAATTATTAGTATGCATGCTTATGGAAGTCCCTTTTCTTCGTTGTCCTTCAGATTAACAATTTAACCCATGGTGATTTCCCGTACCTTTATTATGCTTGGTCGCTTCATATAATATGTTAAAGATCTAACCTAATATGAGTAATGAGTATATGTTTGTAATAAGAAACAAAAGACTTGTTTTTAATATTGTTTATGCTCCCTCAGGAAACTCTTTCTTTTTCTTGTACCTTTCCTCCATTTATGTTTCAATTGTTGCACCAAATGCATGTTGACATTCTAGCTTTTAGTTCATTTCTACGGAGCTTATTTGAATATCATACCACTAGGTCAACCAGAAGTAGAACATTCTATTTTTCTCTCCAGTTAATAGTTGACTTCTTGAAAATTATCTCTTAAATAGGTTTCATGAATATTGTACTTTGTTTTTGTTTGCAGGGGAAAATCAAACTATCGAGTGGGCTATGCGGTTAAGAGTTGCTTTTTATATTGCCGATGCTTTAAATCATTGTAGTGCTGAAGGACGTCCACTCTACCACGACTTAAATGCATACAGGGTTCTATTTGACGAGGTTTGTTTTCCAGTCTCCATCACACATGTTTTCATATGCATGTATATATGTTTTTTATTAGACAGGGTAATGGCAATCAAACACTATCTACGTAGTTACCCAGTGCGTGGTTTTGACAGAATGGTGATCCAAGGCTATCATGTTTTGGCTTCATGAAAAATAGCAGAGATGGCAAAAGTTATAGCACAAACCTTGCTTATACACCTCCGGAGTATTTGAGAAATGGTAAATTTCCTCCTTCATTTCGCATGTGATGTTGTTTTAAGGTGACATTGCTCAGTGTTTCTAGTCCTGTGTTACAGACTTATGGTGATACTTCCTGTAGTTGTTTTGTTCTTATTATATTTATGTTGTTGCTATTGCTAATAATCTATGTGATTAATGTGTTATTTATTTTGCCAAAGTAATTAAGACTAAACAAAATATGGCGAGATATTTTATCTTGAAGGAAGCTGCAGGTCACTGTATAGAATGAATGACATGCCAAACTGTTGTCTGTAGCATTTTTTAAGTGTAGTTTATTACCAAAACGAGTATTATGTAGTGCTGTATTGGGGATGAAGAATGACGTTGTGCCCTAATTATGAAAAAAGGGCTTAAATGGCTTAGAATATGTGGATTTATCTGGGACTATGTGGTGGTAACTTTTAACAAATATGCTGTAATGACCATTCAATACCTCTTTCAGGGAGGGTCACTCCAGAGAGTGTTATCTTCAGCTTCGGGACTGTTCTTTTGGATCTTCTGAGTGGAAAGCATATTCCGCCTAGCCATGTAAGTTTTTTTTTTTTTTTGCTGTTACTGTTTTATATACTCTTGAAGTAGAACTTACATTTTGGTCAACCAAATTTTTTTTTTTTTGAATTAATAAATATGAACCAACATGCAGATTAGTGACTTAACTACATGGTCTAATTATTGTACGGTGATAATTAATGTTTCGATTAGACCTGGCAATATAGACCCAAAACCATATATCCAGTTCAAACCAAACCAATTTTTAAAATTTGGCCCAACAAAAAATCACACATTTTAAATGGATTTGGAGTGGTTTAAAGTCACATATTTTAACCCAAATATGGATCTAATTTGGATCAAATAAGTGATATCCATATTTTCATATCCTTACTACTAAGAATCTGGACAAGTATGATGATGATTCATTCAAAACCAGCCGAAGTAGAACATCAAAGCATATTCGTAAAGCATCCAGGAAGAAGTTCCCATCAGCATAAGACCACAAAGAGCTGCTGCACTTAATGCTCTTAATTTCCTTTCCCAAATAACTGGAACCTCTACAGATAGGGAAGTTGAGGAGGGCTCTATAAGTGATTTATCTGATAGTGAATCCATGCTGCCAAATTCAATCAAAGTGAGTAAAGAATCTGATGATTTTCCAGTTTCAAAAAAAAAAAAATCTGATGATTTTCAGCAAAGTGAAAGAAATCCACATTCTAAAGGTAAACAGGTGCCAGGTGGTATCGGTGGATGAGTATGAAAAATTGGAAAGGGTCCGAACATGTGCTGAATCTGCAGGAAGCAAGAAAAAGCTTGTACTCAAGTTGCCAAAAAGAAATACAAACAAAATTGGTTCGGAGAACCAGGTTCTAAAATGCGTTGACCAACATGATATAGCAGGCTCATTTAAAATATATTGTGAATTATTGGACCGTTTTTCCAGGAAAAAAAAATTAAAAAAAATCATTTAGAAAAATGGTTAATCCATATTTCAATCCAAATCCATAGAAACCAAACCAAATCCAAAACCAAATTTACATAAATATGGTTTTTAAATGGATTTGGATCAAGAACCAATCCAAAACTATATTATTCGAACCAAAACCAAACCAATCACACATTTTGCCAGCTCTAGTTTCGATATTCCTCTATTTTAAAACTATTCAAGTACATGATTCTGTTATGTTATTCGAGGAAGAAAGAGAATGTGGTTTCCCTTTCATTTGTTTGACTTTGTCTTAGAGGAAACTAAGAGAGTGATTGTTGGCTGATGATAAAAACTGACTCGTCTAATAAAGGCAAGGGTGTTTGAGAGTGGCGCTAAAGGCAAACACGCTTTTTTTTTCGGCTGAGTTCCCCTTTCCTTTTTCTCTTCTACTTAAGGCCACTGCACATGGTTTGAGGATGAGGAGGTCTTCTTTTCTTGTATTTTCTGATTCATATACAAGAACCGTAGAGAGTTTTGCTTGTCTTTTATGTCGTGTTTGCCAAATCAGTTCCAAACCCTCGTATACCATTTAAAACTTCATTTTTGTGGAGCTGAGTCTGTTCAATTGCACATTTAAAACAAAAGGGTTGGTTTACAAAGTGGAAGAAATGAGGATTGCTGTCTCCTTTCTACATGGCCTTGGGTATCATGGTATTAACATAGGTATACTACAATCACTACTTAAGATGGATTAATAATGTGTGCACTTAAGAATCTTGGTGTTCGAGTACTAACTGGGGAACGGATATAAAAGTAAAAATTTGAAATTCGGTTGCTTACTTAAATTAAAATAACTGACATCAATTTCTCTCCTCTTTTTATCTGTTTATTTTTGTAAGAAAAAAGACTTAATTGTAAATCACAACTTTATCCCTGCCAACTGTGTTTTTAATTAATTATAGGACATAATCTGGATGGTTGATTAGAATCTAATCCAAGGTCTTGTCACTTCTCTTGTTTCCCCAAATAAAGTTAGTTCTCCTTGGAACGTAGGGAGGAAGGGAGGGGGAGAGGAGAGACTTTCTGCATTTAATTATTCTTTTTTTTTTTTTGAAATACATTTCCTCTTGAGGATAATTAGTTATTTGTTAATGATTTTACCTTAGATGTTTTCTTACTAGACAGTAGAGTGGATAAGTGTTTTTATATCAAAAAATGGATAAGTAAACTTCTGAAAAGCACATCATTTTAGTTGCAATCACTTCAATGGCATCTGAATTTTACTGTACTAACTTAATTACTTTGTTTAGCCATTGTACTTATTGTTTATGTTCATGCAGGCACTTGATATGATTCGCGGGAAAAACATTCTCTTGTTGATGGACTCGCATTTGGAGGGAAACTTTTCGACTGAAGAAGCAACTGTAGTTTTTGATCTTGCATCAAGATGCTTGCAATATGAACCAAGGGAGCGACCAAATACCAAGGATCTCTTTGAAACACTTGAACCGCTGCAAAATAAATCTGATGTCATTCCTCATCCTTTACCTTTACATTAACTTTCCATGCTTTAAATTATATAATCTATTGACGGTAGAGTGTAAACTGGCGTTTTTTTTATAAAAAAAATTGTTAATGCTGTATCTACTGCTGCGTATCCACATTGTTAGCTAGATTTTAGCCAGAAATTATTAGCATATTTTCTGCCTCTTATCAGTTACCATTATATTCAGTTTTTCGGTTCTGTTATACTATTGTGTGAGGAACTCTTTCCCTGGATCTTGACCTGCAGTTGTATCTTCTAATCGCATCTCTTGTATTAATATCACATTATTTTTACTACAATGCTGTCAAAGATTTCATAGTTGCTTTAATATTAGTTGGTGACGAATGAATAGAATTAGAATTAGTACTGAAGACAAATTTTATTCTTTCCCTCAGGTTTCATCTTATGTTTTGTTGGGTATTCCAAAACACGAGGAAGCACCTCCTACTCCGCAGCATCCGCTATCTCCTATGGGCGATGCCTGTTCACGGATGGACCTCACTGCAATACATCAGATTTTGGTGATGACACACTATAAAGATGATGAAGGAACAAACGAGGTATTAACGTTGAGGTTTCTTTAAACTCAAAAGTTTTTAAAATTTGTGCTGAAGTATGCTATGCATTGCTTTTTAGTTATCTTTCCAAGAGTGGACCCAGCAGATGAGGGATATGCTAGAGGCAAGGAAGCGTGGAGACTTAGCATTTAGAGACAAAGATTTTAGAACTGCCATTGATTGTTATTCTCAGGTATGGAATTCAGGTTGTATGCACTTATTTATTCCCGTAGTGATATAAGCTATTAACAGAATCTGTGAAGTCCCTAATGCTCCGTGGCTTTAGTGAAAGCCCCACCCTCTGTTAAGTGGTAAAACTTTCCCCAATTTAGGAATGCCAAGTATGGACTTGCCAATTTATTCTTTTCTGTGGGATTGGATGGGTGGAGGAGGAAGGGGATATGTTTATGAATCCTCATTGCTTGGCTGATATGATTTTAATTGTTCTTTCAGTTCATTGATGTGGGAACCATGGTTTCACCAACTGTCTTTGCCCGGAGGAGCCTATGCTACCTACTTTGTGATCAACCTGATGCTGCACTTCGCGATGGAATGCAAGCACAGTGTGTATACCCAGATTGGTCTACTGCCTTTTATGTGCAGGCAGTTGCCCTTGCCAAGCTAAATATGCAGAAAGATGCAGCTGATATGTTGAATGAGGCTGCTACACTAGAAGAAAAAAGGCAACAACGAAGATGATTAAAAGGATCTACTGGGCTTCATTAATATCTTTATATAGTTGTATTAATTTTGTTGGCAAGAAATGCACCGGTTAGTGTTTTATCCATATTAATAAACAATGTAGAAGTAAATGTGTAATAATTACCAAGGGCCGAGTAGTTTGGTGGAAATCCATAGTTGTACCATAAGAAAAGTGAAGTTTTTTTCTGTTGCCATTAAAATTACTTCATTCTTTTACTAAATTTGTTCAGTAACCGTTTGCTATTCAATATGATACTTGTACTGGCACTGTATTTTTTTTTACTAAAATGGTTTGACGCTTAAGTGTCATCCTATGCGTGCATCTGTATCAACATATGGGTACACTATTAACTTTTTCCTTCTCTTTTTGAAGCAATATATACAAGATTTGATTCATTTTAGTTGTTATGCAACATAGAGCTCAGGCCAGCCATCAATGAAAGGGCTCATGAATCCTTCCCTTCTTCAGTGTGTGTTCATTTCTGTTGAGGTAAAATTATTTACTTTATACAAAATTTGTTCAATAATCATTTGCTTTTCAATGACATGTTCACGCATAGTTTTTTATTTGCTTTTCAATGCTTGACGATTCATTGTTATATCATGTATGGATCTGTATCAACATGTGTACAAGATTTAATTAATTGCATGTGTTAATGTACAAGGCATAGTTATGCAACATATAGCTCAGCCTTGCCATCGATGAAAAGGCTCATGAACTCTTCCCCATCTACACTTTCCTTCTCTATGAGAAGTTGGGCAAGCTTGTGTAATATGTCAATGTGTGTGTTGATGATCTCTGTGGCCCTTGCGTATGCCTTCTCTACTAGCTCTCTTACTTCTGAATCCACCACATCAGCAGTTGCCATAGAGTAATCTTTCTGGGAAGACATCTGCATTACATTAATGCAAAAGAAGTCAGCAACGCACAGGAATAACCGAAGTTCACTATGTCAATGTAAGAGAATTCCATGGAATATGAAAGACAAACAATGGCGGGATCATGCGACAAATTTACCTGTTGACCTAGGAAGGGATCTCCTCCTGAGCCACCTACAGCCACTTGTCCAATCTTTTTGCTAAACCCAAATCTTTCAACCATCTGACGTGCAACTCGTGATACTTGCATAAAGTCATTTGATGCTCCTGTTGTAACATTCTCTTTGCCAAAAATGACCTCTTCCGCGACCCTGCCATCATATCAAGGTCAGGAACACAACAATTTTTTTTTTTTTTGCTAAATACATTTACTGGAACTTTTTTACGAATCCATGGTGGTGTCCAAAGAAATGTAGTACCAGCGTCCATGGACATAAATATGTACTTCAAGTGTTCTTATGAACAGAGAAATTTGAACTAGTAGTTTTCCACATTAGTATAAAGCTTGTGCAACTAACCTTCCACCAAGGGCAACAGCCATCTGATTCTCAAGGTAACTTCTGCTATACAAGCCAGACTCAAGCCTCTCTTCGCTTGGGGCAAAAAAGGTAAGCCCGCCAGCTTGACCTCGAGGAATGATAGATATTTTGGCTACTGGATCATATTCAGGCATGAGTGCTCCAACCAAAGCATGCCCAGCCTCTGCACGTGCAGATGCATTGTTACATATATGAAGATGAATAAAACAACATAAAATAAAAGGAAATATTGTGCTAGTTTCATCGGAACAGACCATGGTAAGCAACCAGTTTTTTCTTATCTTCGGAGACGACGGCATTTTTCTTCTCTGGACCAGCAATTATCCTCTCAAGAGCATCAGCGATCTCATCTTTGCTAATTTCTTTTAGATCACGTCTGGCGGCGAGAATGGCTGCTTCATTCATCAAGTTCTGCAAATCAGCTCCGGTAAAACCGGGCGTTCTCCTTGCAACCTTATCAAAATCCACATCCTTTGCTAAAGCCTTTCCTCTGGAGTGCACCTACGAATTAAAAGAAATGGAATCATAAAGACAATGTTGAAGTAATCACAATGACTCTTGGTTATTACATGACTGTTAATACTAAATACGAACTACCAGAGTCAGCACATGATATGCAAGGCCCTGACTGGTGATGTTTCTTACTAGAATTGTACGCTCATGGTCTCACACAAATACGTATAGCAAGCCCCTTCACCATTATTAACGGCATGTCATGTATTTTCTAGTAGTTTCCAGTCAAGTAACTCACTTTTAACATTCAAGTGAACACTGATGATAAGAGGAATTATTCCGAAATAGTCATAATAATATTAGGCAATAGTTATTTATGCTTTAAACCAACATATATCTGTATTTAAGCCAAAATGCAATTCAATCAGAATTCTCATGATCTCATTTAATGGATTTTTAAGTGCCAAATGAATTTAGCATCCTAATTTCCTTTATTGTAGTTTTTAATTTCCTAAGATAATCAGGCTGCAGACAACTAGAAGAACACAGAGAAACTTTTAGGGGCACTATAAAATAACAACAAAACAATTTTTTTTTTTGCTGTGTATGATAACCTGAAGGATCTTGACTCTACCAGCAACATCAGGCCTGTCCACTGTAACCTGTCTATCGAACCTTCCAGGCCTTAGCAATGCTGAATCAAGAACATCAGGTCTATTGGTAGCAGCCAATACTATAACTCCAGAATTACCGGAGAACCCATCCATCTCTGTCAACAACTGGTTAATAGTCTGCTCTCTCTCATCATTTCCACCTCCCATTCCTGCTCCTCTCTGCCTCCCCACAGCATCAATCTCATCGATAAACACAATGCAAGGAGCTTTCGACTTTGCCTTCTCAAACAAATCCCTCACTCTTGACGCACCAACACCAACAAACAATTCCACAAACTCAGAAGCAGCACACGAAAAGAATGGTGTGCCAGCCTCACCAGCCACCGCCCTAGCCAAAAGGGTCTTTCCCGTACCAGGAGGTCCTACCAAAAGACACCCTTTAGGAATTTTAGCTCCCAAGGCAGTGTACTTATCCGGATTTTTTAAGAAATCAACCACCTCCTGTAATTCCAACTTAGCCTGATCAGCCCCAGCAACATCAGCAAACGTGACACCAGTCTCAGGAACCTCCTGAAACTTCGATTTCGACCTACCAAAATCCATAGGGCCACCTAACCCACCAGGTCCTCCAGGACCTCCCTGAGCTCTCTGAAAAAGAAAAAACAACCCAGCAAAAGCAAGAAACGGAAACAACAAATTCCCAATAAAACCAAACAACCCATTGCCTGATTCACCCTCAGAAACCGAAATATCGACACCATTCATAGCCAAAATATCAATAAGATCAGGATCATTAGGCACAACAACACTAGCTCTACGACCATCAATAGCAGTAAGTTGAAGAACACCCCCATCTTTATTAAACCTAACCCTCTCAACTTTACCCTTTTTAACAGCATTCAAAAACTCACTGTACCTCCACTGACTACCCTCAGGAAGATCAGAAACAGCTTGTGTTTTAGGAGCATTCAATGAAAGACTTTTCGAAAAAGGTGAAGACTTTGCAGTACCCTCTGCTTGAATCACCTCAGGAGGGTTTGGTGGTGGAACAGTTTCATCTAAAGCAAAAGCTTTTGGTGAAACTGAAGAAAAAAGCAAAGCAGCCAAAGCAGCATTTGAAGTCAAATCTTGAAAAAGATGAGAATTCTTGGGCTGCTCCTGCTTGTTGTTTTTGTGATTAAGAAGTGAATGGGCTATCAAGAATTTTCTTTTAAAGAGTGATGGTAAAGAAGATGATCTTGTTGTTTTGGGAGTTGGGGGTGAGAGTAATACTAATTGAGAACCAAAGAATTGCTTAGAAGCCATGAGTTTTGCAGTTTGAGATGAGGGGTTATAATATGTAAACCCCAAATGGAGAAATGAGATTGGTGTTGTATATATATGTAAGTATTGATTTGGGAAGGAGAAGAGTGAATCAAATTTGGGTACTACATGCTTCAACCAAGTCCATTGCTTGAGGAGTTGCTTGGATAGCATCTACGTGTATCAATACATGTCCCTCATCCCCAATTTTTTAACATGTACCAAACAACATATTGACTTTACCTGTGAACTCATGTAGTCATGTGGCAAGTTTTTTTTTTTTTTTTTGCTAAGTAATGTGGCAAGTTTAATTTCATAAAGATGAACTATTTTTTTTCAAAATTATTAATTTTCAAATCCACCAACATTATTAATTAGTTAATTTAAGTCGCCAAGGTAAAAATACTAAAACAAACTCTAACCATGCATTTACATGAAAACAATTAAGTAAGCACGATAAGTATGTTGCAACAATCATCTGTCAAGGATCCAGATCCCTTTATTTTTACAAGAAAGTCAATTCTAATAACCATGTGGGTGAAAAAATGATACAACCGTTGAAAGACGATCTAGTTTGACTTCGGGTTTTTTTTTTCTGAAAACAAATTATTTATATTCTAATTAGTCACGGTCTTTGTAGCTTAAAACTGTTTTTAGTTGTGAACTATTTCTGATGTTCTGGTATCTGATATTAAAACGAAGATAAATTGTATAGAGCAAGTAGCTACAATTGTAAAATCAGGTGCATGATCCAACGAGATTTCACTAAATACCATTGTAGCCTTGTGATACTGATTAAATACAGTCCATAGTCATTCTCTTCCAAAACTACATTAGTGCACTACTATCTGGTTTTTTTTTTCTCTGTATCTGTATTCAAAAGCTTGTACACAGACCACACTCCACAGTACACTGCTAATACTCGTCTGCATAGATCCTCTAGTTCTTGTACACAGACCACACTCCACAGTACACTGCTTATACTTGTCTGCATAGATCCTCTAGTACACCCTTACTACGTCGATTAGGAAAGACACTGTGGTGGTTCTTATAAAGTGTTCAATCTGCTGTAGGCAGTTAGGCACGCGTAAATATCACAAAATGAGGACATCATTTTGTAATATACAAGTAGTCAAGTTATTTAATGAACCTTCTTTAATAATTTGATCAATATTGTGTTGGTAATGGTTCATATGATATATTCAACTCTGGTCGAATATTATTTTTTGGGATAGTGGCAATAAGCCCATGCAAGTTTTTTTTTTTTTTTTTTTTTTTAATTTCCAGCAAAATGGTGAGACATTTGAGGTGGATGAGATTCCTTATGTTCCATTCACTTCTGTATATATACTCTTGTTTTGCTGTGAGAAAGTCTCAACATTTTCAGAAGATTCAGACTTCATAATACATTCTTAAGACTTTCTTTCTGTCTAAAAGAAAGATGGCTGGCGGTACTACAGTTTCTAAAACAATCTTTCACTCTAGATCAAGCAGTTTCCCGTCTAAATCTCATCCTCTGACCACCAGTGTTCAGGATCAGTTGAGCAGATTAAGGGCTTCTGAAGGTGCCTCCACCTCAGCATCTACAATATTTAACAAATTGGATAATCTTCAAGGTTTGCATCAAGGCATCAATGAGTTGATTCATTTGCCATCATTCCAAAGAGCCCTTTCCCAAAGAAGGTCCACATCTGATAAGATTCTAGAAGGTTCTCTCAGGTTACTAGAATTTTGCTCAATTGCAAAGGAAGCTTTGTCGAGTACAAAGGAATCTATCCAGCTGCTCCAATCATCTCTTCGGAGAAAAACTGGAGAAACTGGCTTGACACAGGAAGTTATAGGTTATATGGTCTCAAGAAAAACGATCAGCAAATCAGTTTCGAAGAGCATAAAAAGTTTGATCAATCTTGGAAAGAATACCAGCCTACCATACTTAAATGAAGACAGTGATCTTGTGGCCATCATAAACATGGTAATAGAAGTACAAGCTGTCAGTTTTTCAGTCTTGGAATCAGTGTTGTCTCATGTGTCTGAGACGAAGGCGACCTCAAAGCAGAGTGGATGGTTAAAAGTTTCCAAATTCATGCAATCAAAACGTGTTTCGTTCGATAAAAAAGAAACTGAAGGCCATGAACTCAAGATAATTGATAAGGCTTTGAATGCCTTGGCCGTTCATAAATCCTGCAAAGACATCAACACTGTACAAAATGTGCTTAAGCAATTGCAGACAGTAGAATGTAGTATTCAGGAGCTTGAAGAAGGAGTAGAACCCATCTTTAGGTGCTTATTAAACACTCGAGTTTCTCTTCTAAATGCACTCAATAAATGAATATTTAAAACAGTGCTCATGATAGCACATGGCCCAATTAAAATTTTGTACATATATTGTTGTAAATTATGGAAAATGTCATACAGTGATAAATCTACTGTTTCATACATTTCTTCTTATATCTGGTGGTTTCGCCTTTGCGTAAGAATTATATCTCAATCTTTAGCAGCTTATATAGCTGTTAAGATTTCACTAATTTGCAAATAACAGAGCAAACTTATTGAGATTCAAGAAATGTTAGTAATGACTTGTAGGATCAGGTACACGCTGTGGTAGAGTACTCGTGTGCATTAAAATATCCTCACTCCTCAGATCTTGAGCTTGCTGCAACGCGCAGATAATTTTATTTAATTAAACCAATGAGAACTCCACATATTAACATGTTACAGACTAGAATATGAAGAACTTGATTGAATCCCGTGTCATCAAGCTCGTGTGCACAAGTAATATATACACAACACACCATTGGTGTACGAACTACGGATTGGTTGGGATAGATGCTCTTGTTGTTCTTAAATCATATTCAAGCTTCCACCTGATGAATGCACGCGTAAAGATTACAAAATAGGACTGAAATTCAGTAATATACAAGTAGTTGAGCTGTTTAATTAACCTGATTTAATCTCTCAAGCTACATTCTAGGTAGCATGATCCACATTATTAGTTAGAGATGGTGGTTCATATGATATATTCAACTCTGGTCGAATCTTGTTTCTTGGGATAGTGACAATAACCTTACGGAAGTATTTTTAATTCCAGCAAATTAGTGAGACATTTGAGGTAAATGAGATTCCTTATGTTTCCTTTACTTCTGTATATATACTCATGGTTCGCTATGAGATAGTCTCAACATCTTCACAAGATACACACTTTGATCTTACGTTCTTAAGACTTTTTTCTTACCAAAAGAAAGATGGCTGGTTCTATTGCAGTTTCCAAACCAACTTTCCACTCAAGGTCAAGCAGCTTCCCATCTAAATCTCATCCTCTGACCACCAGTGTTGAGGATCAGCTGAGCAGATTAAGGGCCTCTGAAGCTGCTGCCTCCACCTCAGCATCTACAATACGTGACAACTTGGATAGCCTTCATGATTTTCATCAACGCATCAACGAGTTGATTCATTTGCCATCATTCCAGAGAGCCTTCTCCAAGAAAAGGTCCGCATTGGATGAGATTCTAGATGGTTCCCTCAGGCTACTAGAATTTTGCTCAATTGCAAAGGAAACTTTGTTGAGTACAAAGGACTCTATCCAGGTGCTACAATCATCTCTTCGGAGAAAAACTAGAGAAACTGGCTTGACAGAGGAAGTTATGCTTTACATGGTCTCAAGAAAGAAGATCAAACAGCTAGTTTCCAAGAGAATAAAAAGTTTGATCAATTTTGAAAAAAATATCAGCCTACCATTCTCAAATGAAAACACTGATCTTGTAGCCATTGTGAACATGGCAAGAGAAGTACATGTTGTCAGTTTTTCGGTCTTGAAGGCAGTGTTGTCTCATGTGTCCGAGACAAAAGCAACTTCAAAGCAGAGTGGATGGTTAAAAGTTTCCAAATTCATGAAACCAAAACGTGTTTTATTTGACACAAAAGAAATTGAAGGCCATGAAATGAAGAAGATTGATGAGGCTTTGAATGCCTTAACTACTCAGCAATCCTGCAAAGACATCAACACTGTGCAAAATGTGCTGAAGCAATTGCAGACACTAGAATGTAGCATTCAGGAGCTTGAAGAGGGATTAGAACCCATCTTTAAGTGCTTATTAAACACTCGAGTTTCTCTCTTAAATGTACTTAATCATTGAGTTTTCTCGACAGTGCTCATGATAGGACACGAGTTCAAAATTTTTGTGCTACATATATTCTTGTAAATGATGGAAAATATTATACAGTGATGAATCTATTGTTCTATAATTATCTCTCTCTATTTCATGGTTTCTCCCTTTGCATAAGAAGAAATTTCTTAATTTATGGTAGCTTCTAATTTAATTAATATTAGAAGATGCAATTAGTTCATACTTGGTTAAGACATTTAAAAACTTCATTTCTTACTCGGTACTCCTGGCCCTTAGAGCATCTCCAATGGGAGAGACCTCTTAGGTAAAATTTTAAATTAATTACCATAAATAAGATTTATAAAGAATGTGTAAAAAAATTTGCACTCCAATGGGACAAAACCCTTGTCTATAATTATAGATAATCTCTTGATGTTGGCTATATTTGTCAAACCTCTAGAGACCTGTAGTGAATTGTCACATCATTTATTTCTATATTAAAATTATATATTCCATTAATAACAACTTGAAATATTAATAACATACCATTTTTAAAATATAGCCAATCATTATAGCCAATACCCTCGGAACACAAAGTCTTACAGGTTCGACAAATTTTACATAATCAATATTTTATGTAATTTAGCCAATCATTTTTAGCTAACGCCATTGGAGATGCTCTTAAAGGAAGCAAAATATCACACAGACACACACACAGAACCTCGTATAAACTGGGAAAAAACCAAAGTTTTATTACTCTTCTTGATAATAATATGAGATTACATAGGAGATATATATATAGGAAAACTAACACCGACAATGAGTCCTAATCAATCACAATCTCTGATTCTTCTCAACTATTTCCATAAACTAAACGATACTCAACGCTATCATATCAACTTGTTCTTATCTAACAAACGAGTTGACAGCTGCTTTATTCAAATTAAAACATAACATAAATAAAACATAACACCCAGTTTAAATTATTTCCAACAAGCACCCCATTAATTTAAACTCGGTTCTGCAGATTTCTGATGCCAAGCAAAGCACGCATCCTTTCAAACTTGATAGTAGCCATGGCCTTTGTTAATACATCAGCTCGTTGATCGTCTGTCCGAACATGCTTAATCACGATCTCTCCTCGTTCAACACAATCTCAAATGAAATGATATCGAATGTCGATATGTTTACTACGCCCATGAAATACTGGATTTTTAGCTAAGTCTATTGCAGACTTATTGTCTAGGTAGAGAACTACTGGGCCAATAACAGCATCAGTAAGCATACCAAGCACATTTCGCAGCCATATGCCTTGACACGCAGCTGCAGTAGCTGCCATAAACTCTGCTTCACAAGAGGATAATGCTACACATCTTTGTTTTTGAGACACCCATGTGACCAAGCTTTCATTAAGATAAAATGCCATAGCTCCTGTACTTTTCCTATCGTCAATTTGACCTCCCAAATCACTATCTGAGTATCCTGACAACATATTGTTTTTGTTTCCTCTAGAATAAATCAGCCCATAGTTAATAGTGCCTTTCAAATACCTCAGAATTCGCTTCACGGCATTGAAGTGCAGCTCGGTAGGTCGTTCTATATATCGGCTAACTATACCAACTGCAAATGCTATATCTGGTCTAGTGTGGACCAGATATCTCAAACCACCCACGATCAACTTAAACTTGGTTGGGTCAACAGGCTTCCCACTTTCATCCTTGTGCAGCTGCATTGCTGGCTCCATAGGATATCTAGCAGACTTACATTCCGCCATACCACTTCTTTCAAGCACCTTTTTAGCATAAGCCGACTGCTTCAGTTCTATACAACCTTTGGTTTGTATCACCTCTATCCCAAGATAGTGAGATAACATTCCGAGATTACTCATATCAAACCTTTTGCTCATTTGTTCCTTAAAGCGTTGAATTTCTGCTACACTTGTACCCGTAACGAGTAGGTCATCAACATACACTCCAACAATCACTACCTCTCCCTTTTCCCGTTTCATGTACACTGCATGCTCATAAGGGCATTTAGTGAAACCAAGACTTATCAAAAACTTATTTAACTTGTCATACCAAGCCCGTGGCGCCTGCCTAAGACCATAGAGCGCCTTCATCAATTTGTAGACCATATGCTCCTTGCCCTGTTTTATAAAACCTTCTGGTTGCTGCACGTACACATCTTCCTGTAAATCTCCGTTCAAAAAAGCTGATTTGACGTCTAGATGATGAATTTCCCAACCGTTTTTAGCAGCCAATGCTAGTGAAACCAATTTCAAACCAATCGGTTTGTACACCCATTTCAAACCAATCGGTTTGTGCCCAGATGGTAGTGAAACAAGTTTCCATGTATCGTTCTTTTCTATCGCTTCGATCTCGTTTTTCATGGCTTCCTCCCACGGTTTCTCTTTGATAGCTTGTTTGTAAGTGACTGGTTCCTCAACAATGATAAACAGTAATTCGACTTCGTCGAGTTCAACTACCTCTGTCACATCATAGATATCACTTAACTTTCTAAACCGTTTTGGTGGTGTACTACTGTTGTCAGACCCTTCTGAGCTGGTTCCACTCGACTGAGACGAAGATGTCTCCTGCAAATTTGTCGACTGAGATGACTCTCTTGATGAAACCGAATGAGGTGATGATTCTCTTGATGACAAAGAGTGTATAGGCGGCGTCTGAGGCTCTGTATCACTGTTTTCTTCTCCTTCCGTATTCATAACATCTGCAATCTCGAACTGAATTCCTTCACCTACAACATCATCATTATCCCAGGTCCACGATTTGGACTCATCAAAGAATACGTCTCTGCTAACGTGCACTTTATTCTCTTTGGGATCATATAATCGATAGGCCTTTGTGCCAGGCTCTCTCCCAAAAAATACCACCTGTTTTGAGCGATCATCCAGTTTTGTTGTTTTGACACTAGGGATCTTCATATAAGCACAACACCCGAAAATTCTGATGTGAGTAATGTCTGGTTTTTCTCCTGACCAAGCTTCGTATGGAGTGTTACTGGAGAGAGCTCGTGTGGGTAATCTGTTAAGCACATATACAGAGTGACGTACGGCTTCACCCAAAAATTTTGATGGAACATTCTTCTCTTTTAAAAAACTTCTAGCCATCAACACCACTGTTCTATTTCTTCGCTCTACCACTCCGTTCTGTTGAGGAGTGTAAGGGGCTGTATATTGTCTCATAATCCCAGCATCTTCGCAAAATTTTTCAAAGTGATGTGAACAAAACTCTCCTCCTCTATCCGTACGCAATGCCTTGACTTTCTCCTCAGTTTTCTTTTCAATAAGATTCTTAAACTTTTCAAACGATTCTAGTGCTTCGTCCTTGGTTGACAGAAAATAGACCCACATCATACGACTAAAATCATCAACCAAAAGTAAAAAATACCTTTTCCCCGATGGTGTCTGCGGCATGATTGGTCCGCATATATCCCCATGAACTAGCTCTAAGACCTTGCTTGACCTGTAACTGGATTGCGAGGGGAAAGGGGTCCTGGTTTGTTTTGCCATCAAACAATCTTTGCACAACAATTTTGGATTTACCAGATTTGGCAAACCTTTCACCATCTCATTCCTTTTCATAAGGTTCAGTGCATCGAAGTTCACATGACCCAAACGGGAATGCCAGAGCCAAGACTCCTTTTCTACTTTCGTTAGCAAACAAATATCTTGTGAATCTTCAAGCAAAATTTTGTACAGATGGTTTGCTGACCTTTTAACCTTCATTAACAGCTCCCTACTATGTCATGTACCCACATAAATTCCCCCTTCAATACTACCTTGTTTCCTTCCTCTGCCATCTGTCCAAGGCTGATGATATTGTTGCAAAGATTCGGAATATAGAAGACATTATCAAACACCCTAGTATCTCCATTTTTGCACTTGAAAATAACTGACCCCTTCCCTCGTATACAAACAGTGGATCCGTCACCAAATTTCACTCCCCTATTACATCATCTAGTTTTGAGAACTTCGACTTGTCACCAGTCATATGATTACTTGCGCCATTATCCAAGTACCATAACTGTGAGATTGTTTTCTCCTTTTCATTTGTCTCCAACTTCGGAATGACGCGTTCTTCATTCAATAAAACCAATTTAGTCTTGCTCTCACTTACCTCGGCTATTAGCAATGCTGGCTCGTCGTCCTTAATCTGTACCAAATTTGCTTCAGGCCTTTGGTTTCGTGGCTCTCGACGGGGTCTTTTACATTCACCAGCGTAATGACCCCTAACATTACAGTTAAAACATCTCACCGTGCTTCTATCTCGACTAGTGTTCTGGAACCCACGACCACCTCGTCCTTTGAAACTTGAAGATCCATCCGAATTCTCTCTGTTCGTTCTCTTCATCCACTCCCCTCGAGTGAGCAAAAGTTTGCTATCTTCGTTTTTCTCATGCTTGGACCACTCTTCCTCTGTTAATAACAACTTGGTTCCGTTGGTCACTTTTTGATCCTTCAATCGTTCCTCATGGGCTTGCAGAGACCCAATGGTTTCCTCAACTGTCATCTTTGATAGATCTCCAAACTGCTCGATTGTGGAGGCGATCTGAAGGAATCTAGATGGAACAGATCGGAGTAGCTTCTTAACAACATACGATTCTTTCATTTTCTCTCCCAAAGCTCTAATAGTGGACACCACTCCGTTGAGTTTTATGTAAAAATCATCAAGTTGATCACTAGCATCCATACGTAGTGATTCAAATTCTCCCTTGAGTGTCTGAATTCTGGCTTGTTTCACACGGTCTGCTCCTTGGCACATCACCTTGAGTGCGTCCCATCCCTCCTTTGCCGTTGTCTTTTCAGAAATTGACAATAGCATCTCTTCCGGTATGCCTTGGTAAATCATGGCCAAAGCAATCTTATCACTCTTCTCATCGACTACTGCTTTCTCATCAACAGGCTGTACAGCAGACCATACTCCCTGGGCTTGCATAAAAACCTTCATCTTCAAAGCCCAGGCCGTGTAATTTCCCTTTGCCAACATTCGATAGGTTAGTCCAAAAGAACCTCCCTTGCCAATATTAGATCCGTTGCCACCATTGGATCCGTTATTTTTCCCCGTGTCCATCTGATACTGAGATCTCTGAGTATTGTAGCTCTGATACCAACTAAAGGAAGCAAAATATCACACAGACACACACACAGAACCTCGTATAAACTGGGAAAAAACCAAAATTTTATTACTCTTCTTGATAATAATATGAGATTACATAGGAGATATATATATAGGAAAACTAACACCGACAATGAGTCCTAATCAATCACAATCTCTGATTCTTCTCAACTATTTCCATGAACTAAACGATACTCAACGCTATCATATCAACTTGTTCTTATCTACCAAACGAGTTGACAACTGCTTTATTCAAATTAGAGTTAATTGCATATTGCATCCCAATTGTTTTGACCAACTGCAATATTTACTCAAACTTCATATAAATTCAGTTTGCATCCCATAACATGATTTGGCGGTTCAATTTGCACCCCTTTCACTGCCTTCCGTCAAATTAGTCCCGTTAACGTTAAAATGGCAAGGGTAAAACTGGAAATATATTAATAATATTGTAACAGATGGATTACAAAATTTTCTAATGTTGTAACAAATGGAGATAAATATATATAGGGTCCTACTCTACTACAAACTAAAATTAACTACAAACTACAAACTAAACACTAATTTAATATTTCATGCTAATCTAATGATCAAACTAGGGGTACCTCAATACAAAAAGTGTTTAAAATAATTGGCTCCATTGAGCAAAAAAAAAAAATCACTGTTCACGTGATGACGTGGCAGTGGATTTCACTGGTTAACGGTGCTTCGCACCTTCTTGTACGGCGCTTCGCGCCTTTATCATTCTAAAGTTGTAAGGAATGACAATCAATGGTAAAGGCAATAGACGATTGACGGGTGTGTCAAGGGCCTGCGGCCCTCATGACTACCTAACTCATCCGTTTACTGTCTTAAATGCTTCGCATTTCCACGGCAAGTTTTTTTTTTTTTGGTGGATAGAGGCAATTATTTTAAGCATTTTTTGTGAAGGTACCCTTGGCGGGAACCTTAGAATAAATGAAATATAATTAATCTAGTGTTAGTTTGTAGTTTGTATTTAAGGATTGGTTTGTATTTGAGCAAAAGCCAATATATATATAGGGTCCTACTCTACTACAAACTAAAATTAACTACAAACTACAAACTAAACACTAATTCAATATTTCATGCTAATCTAATGATCAAACTAAGGGTACCCCAATACAAAAATTGTTTAAAATAATTGGCTCCATTCAGCAAAAAAAAATAATCACTGTTCACGTGATGACGTGGCAGTGGATTTCACTGGTTAACGGTGCTTCGCACCTTCTTGTACGGCGCTTCGCGCCTTTATCATTCTAAAGTTGTAAGGAATGGCAATCAATGGTAAAGGAAATAGACGATTGACGGGTGTGTCGAGGGCCTGCGGCCCTCATAACTACCTAACTCATCCGTTTACTGTCTTAAATGCTTCGCATTTCCACGGCAAGTTTTTTTTTTTTTTGGTGGATAGAGCCAATTATTTTAAGTATTTTTTGTGAAGGTACCCTTGGCGGGAACCTTAGAATAAATGAAATATAATTAATCTAGTGTTAGTTTGTAATTTGTATTTAAGGATTGATTTGTATTTGAGCAAAAGCCTATATATATATGTGTGTGTGTGTGTCAAGGATTACAAAATTAAGCACAACCGCCTAAGAACATTGTTAGATTTAAAGACAACCAAACCAAACTCTCCAGCCATCAGCAAATTCCATGCAGTAACTCAGCTCCAATTCTTTAAAGTAGACACAGTAGCCAAAACTAAGCACACAATTAAATAGGAGTAGTGTTTTCCGATGTTCACATATATATATCATCCCTAGAAAACCCAATTACTGTAATATTCAACAAAGTTAATGTTGGAGATCCATCTACCCAGCCCACTTATTTGAGCCCAAAGTGAAGCCCACTAATAAGATTAGTGGAAAAAACGGTCCAATTGGGTGTTGACACCTCATAATGGGGGACACTTCCTTCCACCTTTTCCACCTCCTAATGATTCATTACCACACTATAAATAAGAGAGGAAGCTGGTCAGAGGAAAAAACAACTCAAGTATTCTCTAAACACAATCTCTCTATGTTTTACCTATATCTCTCAAAAATAATCGGAATACTTATTCTTACGCCGACACCCTCGCATTCTTCTTCTTTTGCAGGTCGAAATGAAGAAACTATCTGGCAGAAATCTGGTTCCAACAGTTAATTCCCTGCTAATAACATCTAGGCGAATGATCAACAAAGTTAATGGCAAGTCCTAAATATCAACAATGCTACCAGGAGTTCTTGCCCTCAATGATGCTTGAATTTAGGATTGTCATTGTTTTCTCCATTGCATCTTTTTTGATGTCAGATTGACTGGGCTCGACCAGTAGAATGTGAACCAAAATGGAGCTAGTTGTGCTAGTTTAATTAAATAAAACAGAAGTTTCTGTTAGGGCATGAATTGCCTGAGCACATTTGGTTTTGACGTAATATTTGCCTTTCAGAAAAGTATACTGAATGATAAGATGAATGGTTTCATGGCTTCTTTGCATCTTGTTATATTTTGCAGCTTGCTGAACTTGTATTTAGATAATTATATTGAACAAAAAACTTAAAGCTTTATACACATTTTAACAGTTTTGTAAAGAAAATATTAATGAACCATATACTTTAAGAGTTATGTCTAATTTCAGTTTTATTTATGAAAAAAGAAAATATTACTCAACTAAAATCATCAGATAAAAGATTATTTCACTCCTAATAACAAAGTTATTCAACAAAGTTTGATTTCCAATTTTACTCTTGCCATTTTAACGTTAACAAGACTAATTTCACGGAATGCAGTGAAAGGGGTGCAAATTGAACCGCCGAAACATGTTGTGGGATGCAAACTGAATTTATATGAAGTTTGAGTAAATATTGTTGATCAAAACCATTGGGATGCAATATGCAATTAACTCTTCAAATTAAAACATAACATAAATAAAACATAACACCCAGTTTAAATTATTTCCAACAGCCCTAAGAGTTTCCTCCCACATGGTTAATGATCATGGGGCTGCAACTACGCTTGCTATCGATATTTTTCTTTCCCTGATGTGCTTTCTACACGGGCACTCTCTCTTTAATTTAACTCTTACACTTAGAAATTGTTCTTATATTTATTAATCACAGTAAGAACTAAGAACTCCAGCACTAGATTTTTCATTAGAATATCTAGTTTAAATTTTAAATCAATCTGGTGTTCATGCTTTGATGTGGACTAAATTATTTAGAACTTTGATATCAGACCATTTCCTATAGAAATTCAAGAAAATTAGTAATGATTTGCAGGATCAGGAACACGTGGGGTAGAATACTCGTGTGCATTTAAATATCTTCACTCCTCACATCTTGAGCTTGCTGCAATGTACATATACGTTATTTAGCTAAGTAATGAGAACTCCCTGTAATACATGTTACGGACTACAGCATATGAAGAACTTGATCAAAAAAATGTGTCATCAAGACCGTGTGCATAAGTAATACCTATGCTGTAGGTGATCAATTTATATTGTACATCAAAAATCATGAATCCATCTGCCATAGGTAGTTAGTTACTTGACAGCATTCCAATTCTTAAACAGCTTACCAGTATAAGAAGCTAGTGCATTTGGATACTGAAGTTTTCTCATGTCATCATTTTTAAACTTTAAGGTGTTCAATCAAATAGAGTTTTTGTAGTTCTGATTTTTCAGAATTTAAATTTGTAGCAGATTCAAAAATGAATCTCAACTCACATGATTTCATTCTGTAGCTAGAAATAAGACGGGGAATTCTTCTTGGCCAGGAACAATAACATAGCACAATTCTTAGTTGGAGCTAAGGGGTGCAATATTACTTCATTTAATGAATTATAATGCTGATTAACCATTTTATTCTTAGTAGGGAAATTGTATGCATTTGACATGCACGATTGCATTTATATATCTATTTATATCCAGAGTCCAGACACGTAAAATATATGTAGGAACTAGGATACCAGTAATTTTCTTCTGCTGCAGATCTGTTTACACGTATGAATACCACTGGTATATGTACTATGGATTGCTTGATACTATACTGTTCTTAAATAGTATAAAAATTTCGACATGATGAATGCACACGTAAAGATCAGAAAATGGGAACATCAGTTATTTAATAATCAATATAATCTTTGGATCTATATGCTAGGTAGCATGATCCACATTATTAGTTTCAGATGGTGGTTCATATGATATATTCAACTCTGGTCGAATCTTGTTTCGCGGGGTAGTGACAGAAAACCCATGCAAGTATTCTTAATTCCAGCAAAATGGTGAAGCACTAGAGGTGGATGAGATTACTTATGTTTCCTTTACTTCTGTATATATACTAATTGTTTGCTGTGAGATAGTCACAAGATTCAAACTTTGATAATACATTCTCAACACTTTTCTTTCGTTCCACAAGAAAGATGGCTGGTTCTATCGCAGTTTCTAAAACAGTTTTACACTCTAGATCAAGCAGTTTCCCATCTAAATCTCATCCTCTAACCAATAGTGTTGAGGATCAGTTGCGCAGATTAAGGGGTTCTGAAGCTGCCTCCACCTCAGCATCAACAATATTAAACAACTTGGATAGCCTTCAAGATCTGCATCAACAAGTCACCAAGTTGATTCATTTGCCGTCGTTTCAAAGAGCCCTCTCTCACAAAAGATCTGCATCAGATGAGATACTAGAATCTTCTCTTAGGTTGCTAGATTTTTGCTCAAATGCTAGGGAAGCTTTGTTGAGTGCAAAGGAATCTATCCAAGTGCTTCAATCATCTCTTCGGAGAAAAAGTATTGAAACCGGCTTCACACAAGAAGTAATGAGTTATATGGTCTCAAGGAAGAAGATCAACAAGCTAGTTACCAAAAGCATGAAAAGTTTGGAAAAGAACATAAGCCTACCACTCTTGGATGAAGACAGTGATCTTGTGGCCATTGTAAACATGGTAATAGAAGTACAAGCTGTCAGTTTTTCAGTCTTGAAGTCCGTGCTGTCTCAAGTGTCTGAGACGAAGACGACCTCAAAGCAGAGTGGATGGTTAAAAGTTTCCAAATTCATGCAACCAAAACGTGTTTTGTTCGATAAAAAAGAAACCGAAGGCCATGAAGTCAAGAAAATTGATGAGGCTTTGAATGCCTTGACTGTTCATATATCATGCAAAGACATCAACGCTGTACAAAATGTGCTTCAGCGATTACAGACCGTGGAATGTAGTATTCAGGAGCTTGAAGAGGGGTTAGAACCCATCTTTAGGTGCTTACTAAAGACTCGAGTTTCTCTTCTAAATGTACTCAATTATTGAGTTTTTTGACAATGCTCTTGATAGCATACGAGCACATAAAATTTTTGTGACATATTCTTGTAAATGATGGTAAATATTATACAGTGATGACTTTTGCTGTTCTATACACATCTTTCTCTATTTGGTGGTTTCTTCCTTTGCATATTTAGAATTTCCAAATTTTTAGCAGCTTTTAAAACTATTAACTTAAAATATAAAGAATGCTTTTCATTCATACTTAATCAAGACATTTAGAAAATTTCATATTTTACTCTCGGCTCCAATCTTTTCTGTCCATGTAGTTATCTCTCATGCAAATATACCTGCCTTCCACAAGAACAGCTAAAATGTCTCTTTCCCTGATATGCTTTCTACACATGTACTATCATCAGGGTTTGATTGTTAAAGTTCAGTATTGTGTTTCATTTTTTTTAATTACAGTAGGAACCCCATACAACCACTAGATTATCAAGTAGATATAGGGATTTTAAAAATAAATTGATGTTTGCATTCGTGCTTCAACGTGGACTAAATTAGAATTTCTGCATAGCTGTGAAGATTCCACTTGTTCGCAAATGACAGACCATGCTTTTTAAGATTCGAGAATCATTAATAATGCCTTGTAGTCAGGAATTAAAACGTTGTGGTAAGAGTACTCGTGTGCATCATAATATCTTTACTCCCAAGATCCTAAGTATTGGTAAGTGATCAATATAAATTGTACATCTGTAACATGGTCAAAGGAAGTTGCTATTGATCTTTCTAATTATCGAAATAGCTTACCTGTATATTAAGCTAGTGAATTTGGATTATAGATGTGTTTCCATGTCATGATTGTCTTCATATTGCATGTTTTAGGTGTTTAAGTCAAAAACTAATCCTAATTCACACAATTCTGTTTTTTGTCACTTCAATCTGTAACTCAGTTCGAATCTGTAGCTGAAGATAAGACAGAAATATTACTTTTGCTGGGGTCATTCAAATCGTAATCTTTAACTGGAGGTAAACCGTGTATTATTTTGTAGAATTAGTCATTCAAATCTTTAAATTCTGACATATAATATGGATGTAGGTGTTAGAAACAAGTTTCACCCTCACTCGCAAGCCCACTACGGTGTAAGAGTGGTCACTAGGAGCCCATTTTTGGAGCAATTCCTTAGTGCCAAATTAAATTGAGAATATTGGGGGCGGTGGGGTTCGAACTCGAGACCTCCACAAACACCCAAGCTTTGATACCATGTTAGAAACCGTTTCACCCAAAATCTTAAGGTGTTGGAAAAGGTCCTTCCAAGGATCTTATACTCATATATATTTAATAGTAGGAAAGTAGCAACTGTCTGCTGTTGGGAACCTGTTATCATATCATGTCCTATACGTATACCCTGTAATGTATTGTTGATTTGTTTCTTTAATATGGTTCTTCATAGAAAATTTTAAATTTATACCATTTTCTTTATGTCTACCAGCAACTTCTGGTCCGCCTTTAAATTCATGTTTCCATGAAATATGTACACAATCCACTTCTGGATTATAGGTAGAGCCTCCCCTTTTTTCTATTCGACTTTCGAGAGCTCTAACTGATAATAAAAGTGGAGTTACAGACTTACAGTATATGTTGCAAGGTCTAGTGCATAATTTGTTGAATGGAAAATTACACCATTCTGACTAAGCAATTGCTACTGGAATATCAAGTACAATTTTTGCCATATACTTTTGTGTGTCTATTTTCACACGCATGGGCATGCCATCGTGTTTCAGTATAAGAATTTGAAATATATAGGCAGCAAGTACATCAGATACTTTACTAATGACTAGATTATCTCTGGTCAAGGTAAATGCAGGCTGGTAAATTCCTCCTCATTACATACAATTTATTTACTGCATCACTTTGAATTCCGAGAGATAAATTAAGCAATAATGGCCACCTTCTACTTATCTACAAAACATGGTGCCAAGCCATTCGTGTACTTGTATTTTTTTGTAATTTGTCTGTATTAGCAGCAAGATGCATTGAAGGAGGCAATGTATCCGGGTTTAGATAAAAGATTAGTATCTGTCAGATGGAGGGGGCAGATATTAACAGATAATTGAATTCTATATTAATTTTCAAGCTGCAAAGGTTCCTTTTGTCCACAGACACTCTACTATTATTGAGATCTGCATTTCCTGAATTTTAGCAAGTTCCAGTGTCCAGCACATGAAAGTAAGTAAATTACAATCATATGATTCCTTTTGCCTCCCTCACCCTGTATATATATCATTCCAAGAGGATAGGTTTATCAAACTAAGCTAGCATTTCTTTGGCATCTAATCCACATACAAAGAAAATGGCTCCCACTATTGCAACCACAAAAGTTAATTTCCATTCGCGTTCCATCAGCTTACCATCTAGATCTCATCCTTTCACGGCCAGTGTTGAGGAGCACTTGTGCAGATTAAGGACTCCAGAAGAGACATCCTCTTCATCAATATCAATCAAATGCAACAAATTATCTGCGCTTAAAGACTTGTACGAGTGTGTAGACAATTTGCTTCAGTCACCAGCCACACAACAAGATCATTTCAGCTGCGGAGAAGACATTCTTGGCGGTTCAATTAGGTTATTGGATTTGTGCAGCACCTCGAGAGATGCTATCTCACAAATGAGAACTTCTGTTCAAGATCTCGAGTCATCTTTACGAAGGAAGGAAACTGATATCTCAAGCAAAGCTAGAAGCTACTTGATCTCTACAAGAAAAGCCTACAAAGCAATTTCCAAGTGCTTTTCTAGTTCTAAGAAATTAAAGATTAACAAAAACATTGAGACTTCTGCTATTGTTAGCCTTCTAAGAGAAGTTGAAGAAGTCAGCATCACAGTATTTGAGTCTATTTTTTCATCCGTCTGTCCTGCAAAGGAAACATCGAAGCAAAACAGATGGTCAATGGTTTTCAAGTCAACACAATCCAAGCGTGTACATTGTGAAGGAGACAACCAAGTCCAGAAAATGGATATGGCTTTAGAAGCTCTGTACAAGAAATCAAGCACGGGAAACGATATCCTGGGAACTCAAGAAGTCCAGAAATGTCTGATGGCATTGGACCTGAACATGCAAGAATGTCAAGAAGAATTAGACTGTCTGGTTCGATCATTGATCAAGACTCGAGTATCACTTCTTAATGTGCTCAACCACTAGTTCTTTTTAAAAGAACCATGAATTACATAGACTATAACTGCATCTCCGATTTTTTATGAGGGATGAGTTTCTGTAAATGAATGAACAGAAATTGTACATAAAGTATATTAGAATCAAGGTGAACGAGAAACAACAGTTTGATATCAATCTACAAATTTCGTATATAATTCTTTTAGCATAAGATAGCAATTTTGTTTTGAGGAATCCATTACATCCCTTTAACTCGCAATTTATATTTGATCCTAAAGAAAAATTAAAGGCCAGGAGTATTAATCTACCTATGAAGTAATGAGCTGGATACACTTCCAAGCG
The DNA here is from genome assembly GCA_036435485.1 of Saposhnikovia divaricata. Classification (NCBI taxonomy): domain Eukaryota; kingdom Viridiplantae; phylum Streptophyta; class Magnoliopsida; order Apiales; family Apiaceae; genus Saposhnikovia; species Saposhnikovia divaricata. The sequence goes on from CM071598.1 coordinate 70,338,343, forward strand.
CATAAGACAAGGTTTCAAAATAACATTTACTGAGATAAATCATGCAAATAATTCATACTTATAGTAAAGCTTTAATATTGTACTTGCCATACACTTCCCTGAAGCATTGCTAGGTCATCTACCTGTCTAATTCATGTTCTAACCTCTTTTTTATCCAGCATTATACCTAGTGACCGGATTATCTCCTTGTACTGTCATAGTTATTGCAACTGCATGATTCTTCTGGTTTAAATTCTCCTGCCCACAAAAATTGATTAATTCTAAATTTACAAGTTTATCACTGCGTCATTATAGATTAAAATGAACAAAACAGTCATTTAATTTCAAGCGTCTATTAAAGATGGTGGCAAGCCATTCGTTTGCTTTTATATTCTCTGAAATTTATCTTTTTAGTATTATAATGATGCATAGAATGATGGATGGTATGCGGAGTATAAGACAGCTTCTATAGAAAACACATGAGAGGCTAATATTACTCGCCCCCCCTGTCTGCTTTACTTTCATAAAAATTAAGGCCTTAAAATCGGCAGACGATCACACCAGCTCGGTCCATGGTATTTGTTATCGATTCGTGGGCTGCAAATGTTCCTCTTCCTACAGACACTATAATTGAGATCTTTATCTGTAATATAGCAAGTTCAGGGCGTTCAGCACATGAAAGATATTAAATTGCAACAATTTGATCATTGTGTCCTTACATTTATGGACTTGCCAATTCTTTGAGTCCTTGCATTTTTTTTTTTCCTGATATATAACATGGAATCCTTTGCTGCAAACACAAGAAACAATGGCCATTCTCGTTCAATTAGCTTACCATCGAGACCTCATCCTTCAAGCGCAAATGTGGAGGAGCATTTGTGCAGACTAAGGTCATCAGAGTCCACGTCCTCTTCAAAACTATGCATCAAACTAAGTGGCCTGAAAGAGTTGTATGAATGCGTAAATGATTTGCTAAATTTGCCACTTGTGCAACAAAAAATCGGAAGCTGTTCTGATGATGTTCTTGGTTCATCTCTTAGACTGTTGGATTTGTGCAGCACCACCAAAAATGCATTCTTACAAATGAGAGCCTCTGGTCAGGATCTTGAGTGCTCTCTTAGAAGAAGATATTCAAATGTATCATGCAAAATCAGAAGCTATTTGATCTGTAGAAATAATGTAAACAACATGATTTCCAAGTGCTTTACAAGTAATAAAAAATCAGGCAGCAACAAAAGCCATGAGACTCTATCTACAGTTAACATGCTAAGAGAATTTGAAGAACTTAGTATCAGAATATTTGAGTCCCTTTTGTCATCTGTTGGTGCAGCCAAAGCAAAAGAGTTGGTCTTTGGTTACAAAATTTACACAATCCAAGCGCATAAGCGCTAATGAGGACAACATGAGTGAAGCTCACAAACTGCAGTTGACTTTGGAAGCTCTGTACAAGCACAAGTACTCTGATGATATCTTAAATATACAACAAGTGCAAAAGTATTTAATGGCACTTGACACAAGCATGCAACAACATAAGGAGCATTTAAATAGTCTTTCTCGATCTTTGATTAAAACCAGAGTTTCCATTCTCAATGTGCTTAATCACTAGCCTCTGTTTAGAATATTCATATTGTAGTAGGCATGTATAGCATCCCTAGCCTCTTAACGAGGGATCTATGTTTTGCAAATGATATATAAAGAGATTCTTACAGCAGTATATTGATGTTGAAGTATTTTTTTTTTTTGACAACAATCTAATCTTATTTCCAACTACTTCAAGTCTTAGTAACAACCAAAACAGTAATAGAAATTTATTTATATATTCCGTTTACCTTTACAAAAGGAAAAAAATATTAGAGTTATGTGATCCTGATAAACATGTGAAATTTAATTTAGCCAGATTTAGCGGTTTAATCTATAATAGTAATACTAAAATAGACAGGATCTTCTAAATAAAGTTCAGTGATAATACGCTATAGCTTTACCATGCGACTATTTTGAATATATAATTAACCTAACAAATGAAATTATGTTAATGAGTTGCGTAACTAGGTCAACTTAGTGAGTTAGCCTTGGCAGTTGAAGAATTGAACACCGTCATTTTCTCAACGTTTATGTTACCTTAACATGGTATCAGAGTTCGGTTTAGGAGGGGTCTCAGGTTCGAGTCCTTCATTCCTGTGACACCTTAAAGTTTTAGATGAGCCGTTACTTAACAGTTTACAATCCGTAAGACACATTATCAAGGTTTTAAAGCATAAGAAGATTGACAAGATTAGTAAGATAAATGACACTTGGATAATGATGTCCTTCCTGTTACCGATAGCTGAGAGACCTTTTCTTTTATTATCTTTAGCCACATGCAGAAATAGCACATGATTCCAAAACGATTGTGGGAATGTAGCTGTTATTTTGTCAGCATTAGAGTGGTAGTTAATTTATCTTGTCTTGTGCAAGTACCATGCCAGTAGGACTGTGGTCCATTCTTGTGTAGGCTGGTGCTATTAAAAACAGGGATCACTACTTTGTATTCAAGTTGAAATGAATGAAATCTGAGAACAGCTAATCAAGCCTAAAAATGCTTTGTTTACAAATGTTTTCATGGTATCAGAGCCAGGTTGGTTCGTTAAATTAGCTGTCTGATATTAGTGTTAAAGATTCTGTCATTCTTCTCTAGCTAAAGTATCAGCTGCAAAGAAGAAAAATGATGACCATAGATGTGTCTAGTCCATTGTATCTTCATCCCTCTGATGGGAACAACTTTATGATTATAGAAAAGCTTCAAGGGCCTAACAATTACAGATCTTGGAAAAGGTCTATGGAAATAGCCCTTGCCTCGAAGAGAAAACTGGGTTTTGTTGAGGGTACGTTAAAGAAACATGCAAGTGATGCAGTCAAGAAGGAAGCATGGGATACGTGTAACAATATGATTGTATCATGGATTCTAGGATCTATTTCCGAGTCCATCAAAAAATCTATCATGTTTTTCAATAGTGCTCAGCAAATCTGAAGACATCTTGAGCAGAGATTTTCCCTCACTAATGGATCTAGGAAGTATAAACTCAACAAAGAGTTATATGAGGTCAAGCAACAGGGTAGACATGTGAGTGAATATTACACTCAGATGAGATCCTTGTGGGAAGAGCTTGAATCTCTTAACACCCTTCCAGCAGTCACAACGGAGGGTGCAGATATAATTAAGCTCTTCACTGTTCTCCACCAACAGAAGGAAGAACAAAAATTGTTCCAATTTCTGAATGGGCTTGATGAAACCTATGGAGCTCAGAGAAGCCAAAGTCCTGATGATGGCTGACCTACCATCTTTAGAAACAGCTTGCAGTTACCTTGAGCAAGAAGAGGCACAAAGGGAAGTTTTAGGTCATATGAAGGAAGAAATTGAAGGTCTGGCTATGTTTAGCAAAGGGAATGCTGGAATTTTTGCAAGTGTTCAAGCATCTTCAGCAATACAGTGTGGAGCATGTGGAAAGATAGGTCATACAACTGACAAATGCTGGACTGTTGTTGGTTTCCCAAGTTGGCATACTAAAGCAAAACAACAAACACAACCTCAGTATAAAGGAAAGGGAAAAGGTAATGGTAATGGAGGCCAGCAAAGGTGGAATAAAGGAAGGCAAATTGGTGGTGCAAGGGTTGCAGCTAATGCTCAAGGACAGGTCCAAAATGATGCAAGGTCTGTTGCTAGTAGTACAACAGCTATCACACCCTAGCAGTTAGAACAGTTGCTGAGACTACTTCCATCATCATCAAGAGGAGGAGGTGACACTGATGATGAAATCGATTTCAACTATGCAGGTATGGTTTCATGCCATTTTGCTGATTCTGTTAAAAATCATGAGTGGATTATAGACTCTGGTGCCTCAGATCACATGACAGGAATATTTAGTGTGTTGAAGGATATGCATACTTGTGAAAATAATCCAAAAATTAACCTACCAACGGGTGAAACTTCACAAATCACACACAATGGAAAAGTGCCTCTAAAGAACAACCTAGTACTGGAAAATGTCTTATATATTCCAGCCTTTAAGCATAATTTGTTATCTGTAAACAAGTTATGTCAAGATGAGAATTGTAGTGTGATGTTCCATGATAACTACTGTATTATCCAGCATAAGATAACTAATGAAGTAAAGGGGGTTGGAAAAGGAGAGAATGGTCTCTACTATTTGCTTAATGAACCAGTTCTGAAAACATTAAGAGATATTAGAGCCCAAGTGTTGAGTGTAGAGAAATAAGCTAAACATGGCATTAAGGCTAAAGTTGCTACGTCTGCAACTACCATAGAGAATATGCCTACTGTAATCAAAGATGTACCAAAATTAAGTAAAGAAACCCTATGGCACCAGAGATTGGGTCATGCACCTTTAAAGAGATTGAGGTTGATTGAGAAGCTAGGAGTTGAGAAAGAAACCCCAGATGTATGCTTAACTTGCCCCCTTGCTAAATTCACTAAGATGCCTTTTGAAAATAGTGAATCTAGAGCAGGTAATCTATTTCAGCTGGTACACATTGATATATGGGGGCCGTATAAAGTCAACTACAGAGGGAAGTTCAGATATTTCCTCACATTTGTTGATGATTTCTCAAGGGTAACATGGATACACCTGCTCCAACTTAAGTCAGATGCTCTAAATGCAATCAAAAGCTTTGTAAGGATGGCAAATAACCAGTTTGAAAAGAAAGTGAAAGTTTTGAGATCAGATAATGCTTTGGAGTTTGATGATTATAAGTGCAGAGATTACTTTGACAGGTTGGGCATTGTTCATCAAACCTCATGCATTGATAGGCCTCAGCAGAATGGAAGGGCAGAAAGGAAACACAGAAACATCTTGGAGATGGCTAGAGCTTTGAGATTCCAAGAAGCCTTGCCTCTACAATTCTGGGGAGATTGTGTCCTTACAGCAACTCACATTACTAACTGACTTCCAAGTGCACTGCTTAAAGGAAAGACACCATATGAGCTTCTATTTAAAAAACCACCAAAGTATCAGCATCTTAAAGTGATTGGCTGCCTTGCTTTTGCTCATAATCCTAGTAGAATCAAGGATAAATTTCAGCCCAGGGGTGTGCCTTGTGTTTTCATTGGATACTCATCCACACAGAAAGGATATATGATGTATAATTTGCTTACTGGTGTTAGTTTTGTATCCAGGGATGTCAAGTTTATGAAACAATCTTTCCATATCATGTGTTCCAATCTGCTACAACCTCAGAAAATGAAAGCACTGGTCACACAACAAGCACTTGGATTGATTATGAGCCAGAGGAACACACAACAAATGAGCATGCTGATATGAACTCACATGAGGCAGTTTCACCTCAAGCTCAAGAGCAACTCAATGTTAGAAGATCCCGCAGGACTCACAAGGCTCCTACCTGGCATACTGATTATCAGGTCAGTGCTAACTTTGTGGCCAAAGTGACTGAAACCAAGGCGAGTCCACAGTTCTCTTGTTTTATGAATACAGTGTCCAAAGTGCCAGATCCTAAGCACTTTAGAAAGGCAGCTCAACACAGCAATTGGCTTCAAGCAATGAATGAGGAGCTTGATGCCCTTGAGAGTAATGGTACTTGGGAAATAACAGATCTCCCAACAGGAAAGACAGCCATTGGTTGTAAGTGGGTGTACACTACCAAATTTGATCCTCAGAGAAACTACAGTAGGTATAAGGCTAGACTGGTCATCCTAGGCAACAGACAAAGATATGGCATTGATTATGACCAAACTTTTGCCCCAGTAGCAAAATTAACTACAGTCAGGTCCTTATTGGCTGTTGCTGCTATTAAAGGGTGGTTTACACACCAAATGGATGTAAAAAATGCTTTTTTACATGGTGAATTAGATGAGGTGGTGCATATGAAGTTCCCTCCAGGCTATGAGGGTGCAGGTTTCAGATTCAACACTGCATTGCAGGGGGAGTACACAGACCTGTCAAAGCTTCAGAATAAGGTCTGCAGGTTACTCAAGACCCTATATGGGCTCAAACAATCCCCAAGATTGTGGTTTGGAAAATTGAGCACAGCCTTGAAAGCAGATGGGTTCATTCAATCCAAAGCTGATTCAACACTATTTACTAAACAAAATGATGACAAATTTACTGCAGTTTTGGCCTATGTAGATGATCTTCTCATTACTGGAAACAGCATGGAAGCAATTAATGAAAAAAATTCTCTACTCAGCTCTCATTTCAAAATGAAGGATATGGGGGAACGTAGGTATTTTTTTGGAATAGAAGTGGACAGAAGTGATCAAGGAATATTTCTATCTCAGAAGAAATACATCACTGACATACTTGAAGAATAAAAGATGACTCAGTGCAGGCCCCTAAAGCTGCCTATGGACACCCATGTAAAGCTCATCTCAACTGCTGGTGAACCTCTCAAGCACCCTGAAAGGCATATGACTTAGCCTATTTGTAGTTCGAGGATCCTAATCCAATTAAACTAGATTGTAATAAGTAAATAATATCAACTGTCACAGGAATCTTAAAAGATGATAGCTGTCAGAAGAAAAATTAACAAGTCAATCTATAGTTTTGATGTTTTACACTGGAAGAAGATTCAGATATCTGATCAAGCCTCAAGGTAGCATTGAAACACATGGATTCATTTAAGGGACAGAGATTTCTGTAAGTGATAAGAAACAATTTCAGTACCGAATGATTGATGAGAGTGAAGAATAGAAAAAGACCACAGTTTTAAAGTCAAGATGAAGAACAGAGATTGGAGTTAGTCGTTCATGAACCAGACAGTACATCGAGCGTCAACATCGATCCAGTGTATGTTCCTTATTATAATTACGTGGTTCACAATGAAGTATTGACTATTAAAGGATTTATATTAATTCTACTTTAATTGATTAAATCAAATAATTAATTTAAATAAATAAATTAATTCTATCAGAATTAATATATTTGTTAAAGTAATTATTAGATTAATTAAATTAGAATTAATATGAAAAAGAAATAGTTAGTTAAATGATTTTTATAAATCATTTGATTAATTATAAGCTGAAAAATATGATAATATAACTATCAAATGATAGTTATACCGACAGTCATATTCAGTTCAAAAGGAGACAGTCATATTCAGTTCAAAAGGAGACAGTCATATTCAGTTCAAACTGGATAGTCATATTTCATTCAAGAAGACAGTCATACCGAATGTTATATTGGATTGGACAGTCATACCGAATGTTATATTGATTGGACAGTCATATCTCATTCAAGGGGATAGTCATACCGAAAGTTATATTTAAAGAGACAGTCATATTACTTTCATTTGATAGTCATACCGAATGTCATATTATTGTTAACTGATTGTTATATCAGTTGAAACAAAGCAATATGACTATGGCTGTGTTATATAAGGCAGCAGAATGCAGAAGGACAGAAGTCAGTCGAACATAACAGAAAAATATACACAACAGCCTATATCTCTCTCTCTCAAGCTCAAGAACACTTACAAATTAAATTCTGTAAATTCAAGTTCATCTCAGTTGTAATATTCTATCCATTGGAACTTGTTTACTTGTGATTCTTGTACTACTAGCGAATTAAGTTTCCTAGTTCACAAATTGATATCTTGATTTTTATTAACTAAATTAGCAAAGTTCATGTTGAATTTTCTAATTAGTTATTAATTACTTGATAATCATTTGGACTGATTTTGTAACACCCATCAAGTTAATATATTGTTATATTCAACTTGAAATTTGTGTTATATTATTCCGCACAAATTTGTTTAAAATAAATTTTATTTAAAAAACAAATTTTGAGAAAATGTTATAGATTGTATTCAACCCCCCCTTCTACAATCTTATCGGACCTAACACACCCTGAGGAGTATCAAAGATTAGTGGGAAAATTAATCTATCTCACTATTACTAGACCAGACATTGCCTTTACAGTGCATGTGCTTAGTCAATTTATGCACAGCCCAACTTCTGCTCATTTTCAAGCTGCTAAGAGGGTAATTAGATACCTAGGAGGCTCTAGAGAACAAGGAATATTGTTGGCTTCAAGTTCTGCAGCTGAGTTGCAAGCCTACTGTGATAGTGATTGGGCAGGATGCCCTAACACAAGGAGGTCTACTACTGGGTTCTGTCTTGTTCTAGGCCAATCTCCTATAGCATGGAAGTCAAAGAAGCAATCTGTGGTGGCAAGATCTACAGCTGAAGCTGAGTACAGGTCTCTAGCAATGACAGTGTGTGAAGTATTATGGGTGAAACAACTCCTCAAAGACCTGGGGCTCACTCAGTTAGGTTCTACAACCATCTTTTGTGACAACAAATCTGCCTTGGCAATTGCAGCCAATCCAGTGCACCATGAGAAAACAAAACATGTAGAGATTGACTGCCACTTCATCACGGATAAAGTTGCAGAAGATGAAATCAAGCCTACATATATCCCAACTACAAATCAAGTAGCAGATGTCTTCACAAAAGTCTTGGCAGTGGGACAACATCAAATTCTGTTGAACAAGCTTGGTGTTCGTATCCCAGACCACAAAGCTTGAGGGGGAGTGTTAAAGCCCAAGCCCAAGCCCAAGCCCATGATCATATTGGTTGTTGGTCCAGTCCAGTTAGTTTAAAAGTAGCTGGTTAGTTGGTAGGCACATGATCCCAAAACAATTGTGGGAATATAGCTGTTATTTTGTCAGCATTAGAGTGATAGTTAATTTATCTTGTCTTGTGCAAGTACCATGCCAGTAGGACTGTGGTCCATTCTTGTGTAGGCTGGTGCTATTAAAAACAGGGATCACTACTTTGTATTCAAGTTGAAATGAATGAAATCTGAGAACAGCTAATCAAGCCTAAAAATGCTTTGTTTACAAATGTTTTCACACTCCATTTTCATATTAAATGTATGTCTAGTTGAGAAAGAGAGAAAAGATGAATTCAAATTGTTACCTTCTAGACACCTAGCGTATGCATATTGTTACACCTAAATAAATCATCCACTATATGATTGATATTGATGTTAACTAATTGCGGATGAGGTTCATCTTTGTGATTAATGAATTTCAGATCATTGTGATTGTTGAATATGACAGGCTGCCATGGTTCCTTCTGTCCCCAGACACAATATGATTATTGGGATACACACATTTTCCATAGCATCTATTCAATTTTTAGATGGACAAATCATGACTTGATGGCACTGTTAATGTCTGGAAGACTTTGGCAAGCCACTCCTGGTTGATTATATATTAAGGACAACCATGCTATGATTGCATTCTCTTTGTACGAGTCATTTAGCAATCCGCTCGTGTTTGATTATTCAAAATTTCCTTTATAGATTGAATGCAAACAACGGTGAAACATATTCGGATTTAAGCAATGGTAGGTGCTCAACACATGAAAAGCCAATATTATAAGCATGTCAGTAGGATTCCTTTTGTCTCCTCTTCTTATATAAAAGGTGCCAAAGGCATAAGTTAATTCAAACCAAACTTTAAGCTTAACATCTCATTAAGCTCTTCTCTAACATATATAAAATGGAAGCCTTTATTGCAACCACAAAAAAGATGAACCATTCTCGTTCAATCAGCTTACCGTCCAGACCTTACCCTACAGCAGCAAATGTAGAAGAGCAATTGTGCAGAGTAAGATCATCAAATGCGACATCCACTTCATCGCTGTGCAACAAAATAACTGGACTCAGTGACTTGTTTAAGTGTCTGGATGACTTGCTTCAGTTACAAAATACGCATTATTTTGATTGTGATTATGTTCTTTGGGCATCAATTAGGCTATTGGATTTGTGCAACTCAACTAAAGATGCATTTTCACAAATGAGATCTTCTGTTCAAGATCTTGAGTCATCTCTCAAAAGAAGAGAAGCTGATATATCAAGCAAAGTTGGAAACTACTTGATCTGTGTGAAAAAGGTCAACAAAATGGTTTCCAGGAGCTTTGTTGATTTCAAGAAATTTCAAGATAAGAAAAGCAGCGAGTCTTCTGCTATTTTAAGCCTCCTAAAAGAAGTTGAAGAAGTTAGTATAACGGTATTCGAGTCCCTCATATCATCAGTGTTTCCTGCAAAAGAGACATCAAAGCAAAACAGGTGGTCAATGGTTTTCAAGTCAACAAAATCCAAGCGTGTACATGAAGCCAGTGAAGACAATAACAATGAAGTTCAGAAAATACAGTTGAATTTGGAAGCTCTATGCAAGCAGAAAAGAAATACACAATCTGATTTCGTGAGAATTCGAGAAACACAGAAGTGTTTGATGGCATTGGACATGGAATAGAGGAGGATTTAGATCGTCTTTACAGATCTTTGATCAAGACTAGGGTCTCTATTCTAAATGTTGTCAACCAATAGACAATTAGGACCAAATAGCATCTTTAGTTTTCCTGCAAGGGATCTACTACTGTTTTGTACATAAAAGAGAAGCAAATGTGTAAAGGAATTTAAATCAAAGTCTATATACATTATGATAATGAAAAGAGTTCAACATCATATCCAGATTCATTTTATGTTTTAGACATAATTGGTAAAACATTCGAAAATTGAACTTATTGTTGCTATTTTATCATGATTTTAAGGAAAAGTAAGATATAAAAAGCAATAAAAAGAAATAAGAAGTTCTTCAGTATTGTTATGCAGCTACATTTGTCTGGCACACAACTACATAGATTTAAAAAAAAATAGTATGATGAACTCATAACAGAGTGATAGAATATATTTTATAGGATTTTATTCCCACATTTACGGTGCTTTTGCGAATAATCGTGTCGATTTAATGAGTTTTATGGGAGTTTATTGCAGGAAATAAATAATTGCCAAGTTGAAAGAAATCGAGCATTATTCAGTGACTTATGTGATTTTGAGTTCGAGAAATTGATTTGGTGAATTTACGAGAAGAAATGAATAAATTATGGGTTGCAAGAATGTTGAATAAGGTTGCAATTCCTGTCAATTCTGGAGATGAATTCGAGCTTAAGAATGAACAATGGAGTCTTGTTGTGAGCCACCATGAAGGTTCCAAGGCAAGGAATTGAAGTATGGAAGCTTTGAGAAAAAGAACGAAAGGAAACAGAGGCAAAACGAAGAAAAAACGAAGAAAATAGCATGCTGAAAAATTTCCAACAGATTTGGAGCTAGGCCGCAGCCTAGCTACCTAGGCCGCAGCCTAGCATGGCCGCTGTCCATGACGAAAATTTCACTAAAAACCCTCCATAACTTTCCTGTTTTGACTCTATTTGGTATTTTTGGTATTTCCTTGTTGTATAAAACTTCTAGGGCCTATAAAAACACATGATATCATTGTAAAATCATATCATCACATAGATATACATATCATATCATTGTAACACGCAGCTTTTAGGGATTTTTCTGGAGAACTATTATTTTCTTTGAAGATTGAAGATTAAAGGTTTTTTCTATATTCTTATAATTATGAGTTCTTCTATTAATTCGTGTGTTTTGTTTTCTTCCTTAATTATGTGTAACTAAATCTCTAATCTGAGGATTGGGTAGTATTCCTTGGTATTCATGTGTGTTTAATTATCTGTGATTTTCTTGCTTTGCTGATCTGTTATTGAGGGATTAACACAATTAGGGGCGTCATGAACCTTTGATTGGATTTTAGGGATTGTAATTACTTGGAAGAGGAGTTGCAATTTTAGTACACGATTTAATAGACATAATTCAAGTATTTGATTGGAAGATTAATATGCGAATTGTGAGACTTATAATTCTTGGTGCTTATTAGTTTATGATTGTACTTTGATTGTATCACGGAAGTGACAATTAAGGTGTAGTTGTAGACACTATATTGTATCTTGGAAGAGAACATTATAACCTTAGAAGAATTGTTTTCAGCAGAGTAAGAACGTAGATGTCATAGAGATATTGAATGTGCATTGAAACCAAGTGAAGAACCCCAGTTCTTGGATTATTTTCCTCATATATTTTATTCTCAATTGATAATTAGTTTAATTAGTTTAAAAATAAACCAAACATTCTTCTACACTTCTAAATTGTGAGAGATAAAATACTTGAACTTGATTCTACATATTAGTCCTTCCCTGAGAACGAACTACAAAAATATTACTAACAAATTGGCGCCGCTGCCGGGGAAGGCAGTATAGTTGAGTTTAGGTTAATTGTTTCTTATTGTTTAGATTTTAATTGGTTCCACAAGTTGTTTTGTTGGTGATTTTCAGGTGTATGCGACGTTCTTCGTGCGCTAGAAAATTGGAATTTGACCCTGAAATCGAACGTACTTTGAGAAAGATCAGAAAAGAGAAAGCTAAGATGGGAGATGCGGAGAATCAAGCTGTTAATGTTGATCAGTCTTCTATTTGGGACCATGAGACACCGAATCCAGCCAATTGCATGTACAAAACTCCAGAGATTGGTGCAGCTCAGTTCCATATTAATCCGAGCTTAATTTAGATGATCAGCAATCAAGCTTTTAAGGGAGACATTGAATTAGAAGACCCACACAGACATCTAGAGCGTTTTGTGCAGATGTGTGGCTCATTCAGAATCATTGGTGTTACGAGTGATCAGATTCGTCTCCATATGTTTCCCTACTCTATTAAGGGAAGAGCTTTGGAATGGTTTCAGCAACTTCCAAACACTACGGTTGCTACATGGGAGAGTCTTTCTACTGCATTATTGTCCAAATACTATCCTTCTGACAAGACGTAACAGCTGAGGACTATGATTATGAGTTTTAAAGCACAACCGGGTGAAGGTCTATATCAGGCATGGGAGAGATTCAAGGCACTATTGAGGAAGTGTCCACATCATGGCTTAGAAGATTGGCAGATCATTAGTACTTTTTATGGGGCCATGAATGCAGATATTCGTTTGAGTTTGGATGTGGCTGCTGGTGGAAATTTCAAGAAGGCACCAACTACACAGACTAAAGCACTCCTTGAGGAATTAGCATCTAATAATTATTCATGGGCACCTAGTGGGACGAGCTCAGCAAAAGCAGCACAAGAATCTGAGATGATCAACATGCTGGCTCAAAAGTTGGATACTCTAACTCAAGAGGTGCGAGGACAAAAGGTAAATGTGAATTCTATTTCTTCACCTATGGAAGGGTATCATGATTATGGTGCTAGTCAGAACTCTTATGTGCAACAATTTCCAGAAGAAGCATCTTTTATTCAAGGAAGACAGCCTTGGCCTGTGCAGAATAATTCTTACTACAATCCGAATCAAAGGCCAAACAACAATCTTTCTTACAGCAATAATCATGCAGCTAATCCTTCCTATGCATTTCCAAGGCAGAATCAACCTCCTGGTTTTCAGTCACGACCGCCATATCAAGCACAGCAGCAGTATCAACCTCCACCAAAGAAAGAACCAGCTGAGTGGGAGGTTGCACTAAGATTATGCAAGGGACTTCTGGGGCATTGGCTAATATGGAATCAAGAATAGATCAGATGGCATCATCTCAAAAGATGCTAGAAACACAGATTGGACAGATTGCCTCAAAGATGGGTGTTCGTGAGCAAGGGTCTCTTCCTAGTCAACCCGACCAGACTGGTAAAGAGCAATGCAAAGTAATTACTTTGAGGAGCGGAAAAGAGTTGCCCGAGGTTGAGGTTCTTAAGCCTAAAGAGAGTGATGCTGAGAAAGAGGATAAACCAGTAGAGATTGCTGCAGACACGTCAGAAAAAGTAAACGAAGAGAAGAAGGAAGAAGAACCAGAACAGCCGTATGTTCCTCCACCACCTTATGTTCCTCCTATTCCATTTCCACAGAGACTTCACAACAGGAAGTTAGAGAAGCAGTACGAGAAGTTCTTGACTATGTTCCGGCAGTTGCATGTCAATATTCCTTTGGCTGAAGTTTTGAATCAAATGCCACTTTATGCTAAATTTCTTAAGGAGATGTTGACAAAGAAGAGGAAACTTGAAGATGCAGAAACTATTACTCTTAATGCAGAATGCAGTGCAGTCATCCAGAAGGCTATTCCTCAAAAATTGAAAGATCCAAGAAGCTTTTCTTTGCCTTGCACTATTGGGAAGATGGAAAACATGAAAGCCTTGTGTGACTTAGGGGCAAGTGTGAGTTTGATGCCATATTCAATCTGCAAAAGGTTTGGTCTTGGAGAACTTAAAAAGACACGAATTTCACTTCAGTTGGCGGATCGTTCTGTTAAGTATCCATTGGGGGTTATTGAAGATGTGGTTGTTAAAGTGGATAAATTTGTCATACCTTGCAATTTTGTGGTGTTAGAGATGGATGAGGATGTCGAGATACCCATTATCTTGGGAAGACCATTCTTGGCTACTGCTGGCACTACAATCGATGTTAAAGCTGGAAAATTGACATTGAATGTTGGCGAGGACAAAGTGGAATTTGATCTGAATAAAGCAATGAAGATACCTCCTTTTGGAGCAACTTGTTTTACCATTGACATAGTAGATGACATTGTTCAGCTCGAAAATGAACACTTCGTGGGAGCAGAAATGGTGTTAGATGATGTAGTAGAAGAAGAAGCACTTGTTGTTTGAGACACAGAAGTTGAGATGGCTTTTACACTTTCAGAGGCACCACAGGTTGAACTTAAACCTCTACCTGCTAATTTGAGGTATGCTTTTTTGGGTCCTAATGATACATATCCTGTGGTAGTTTCTGCTTTGCTTAGTGATCATGAGCTAGAAAAGTTATTACATGTTCTTCGGCAATATAAATCAGTTATTGGTTGGACAATTCAAGATATCAAGGGAATTAGCCCTGCTCTTTGCATGCATAGAATTGCCTTAGAAGATAATCATAAGCCTGTGATTGAGGGACAAAGAAGATTGAATCCGAATTTGCAAGAGGTGGTGAAGAAAGAAATCACTAAGTTGCTTGATGCTGGTATCATATATTCGGTTCCACACAGTCAATGGGTTAGCCCTATTCATGTTTTGCCTAAAAAAGGTGGGATGACTGTTGTACACAATGAGAAGAATGAGTTGATTCCCACGAGAACAGTAACAGGTTGGAGAGTTTGCATTGATTATAGGAAGTTGAATAACGCTACTCGCAAAGATCACTTTCCCCTCCCATTCATTGATCAAATGCTCGAAAGGTTGGCGGGTAATGAGTATTACAACTTTCTGGATGGATTCTCGGGTTACTTTCAGATTCCTATTGCACCCGAAGATCAAGAGAAGACCACCTTTACTTGTCCTTATGGCACTTTTGCTTATCGGAGGCTTCCTTTTGGTTTGTGTAATGGTCCTTCGACGTTTCAACGACTTATGAACCACATTTTCTCAGATTTTATAGGGAGAGACATGGAGGTATTCATGGATGACTTCACGGTATATGGTTCTTCCTTTGACTCCTGTTTAGCTAGTTTATCGAAGGTGTTGCAGAGATGTACTGAAACTAATCTTGTTCTTAATTGGGAGAAATGTCACTTTATGGTGAAGGAAGGCATTGTGCTTGGGCATAAAATCTCTAATAAAGGCATTGAGGTCGATAGAGCAAAAATTGAAGTTATTGAAAAATTGCCACCACCTTCATCTGTGAAAGGAATTCGAAGCTTTCTTGGTCATGCTGGTTTTTATCGACGGTTCATCAAGGATTTCTCCAATTGTCTTGATGCTTTTAACAGGTTGAAGAAGGAACTTACTTCTACACCCATAGTTACATCTCCCAATTGGAGCTTGCCATTTGAGCTCATGTGTGATGCTAGTGACTATACTGTGGGTGTTGTTCTTGGGCAGAAGAAGGATAAGCGGATGCACGTGATAGCTTACGCAAGCAAGACTCTTGATGATGCACAAATCAATTATTCCACTACGGAGAAAGAGCTACTTGCAGTGGTATTTGCACTGGATAAATTTAGATCCTATCTTGTTGGGTCTAAGGTGATTGTCTATTCGGATCATGCTGCGATTCGTTTCTTGATGACAAAGAAGGATTCCAAACCTCGTCTAGTTCGTTGGATTCTTTTACTTCAGGAATTTGATCTTGAGATTCGAGATAAGAAGGGGTGCGAGAACTTGGTAGCTGATCATTTATCTAGGTTGGACCAAGGAGATGGAGAGGTAGGAGGTGAAATACCTATTAATGATAAATTTCCGGAGGAGCAACTTCTAGTTGTGTCTATGTCTACACCATGGTATGCAGATTTTGTGAACTACATTGTGGGAGGAGTTGTGCCTGATAATCTTTCTTATAACCAGAAGATGAAGTTTTTTTATGATGTGAAGCATTACTATTGGGAGGAACCGCTACTTTACAAAGAATGTGCTGATGGAATGTTTCGTAGATGTGTACCTCATGATGAAGTTCCTCATATTTTCAGGCATTGTCATTCTCTAGAGTGTGGAGGTCATAACAGTAGCATGAAGACAGTTGCTTCGATTTTGCAGTCGGGATTCTATTGGCCAACCATACATCAGGATGCTAGATACTTTGTGGCTAAATGTGATAGATGTCAACGAGTTGGGAATATTTCGAGGAGGAACGAGATGCCTTTACAATCTATTCTTGAGGTGGAGATTTTCGATGTGTGGGGGATGGACTTCATGGGTCCATTTCCATCTTCTTATGGGAACCAGTATATTTTGGTGGGAGTTGATTATGTCTCTAAATGGGTTGAAGCGATTGCATCTCCTATTAACGATGCTAGAGTGGTGAAGAAGTTCCTAAAGAAGCATGTGTTCACTAGATTTGGAGTGCCAAGGGCTATTATCAATGATGGAGGTGCACACTTTTGCAATAAACAGGTGGCTGATCTCTTGAAAAAGTATGGTGTGACACAAAAGGTGGCAACTCCTTATCATCCGCAAACAAGTGGACAAGTTGAGATTTCGAATCGTGAGCTGAAGTCAATTTTGGAGAAGACAGTGGCAGCGTCAAGAAAGGATTGGTCAACAAAGCTTGATGATGCACTTTGGGCATATAGGACGGCGTTTAAAACACCTATTGGAATGTCTCCATATAGGTTGATCTTTGGGAAGCCATGTCATTTGCCGGTGGAACTTCAGCATAAGGCATTTTGGGCGACAAGAGATTTGAATTTTAATCTAAAATCTGCGGGAGAAAAGCGTTTACTTCAACTTGGAGAGCTTGAGGAGATTAGGCTCCAATCTTATGAAAATGCTAGTATCTACAAGGAGAAGACTAAATTGTGGCATGACAAGCACATTCAGAAGAAGGAATTTGAGGTTGGGCAACATGTTCTATTGTTTAATTCAAGACTCCGTTTATTCCCCGGAAAGCTCAGATCACGATGGTCCGGACCTTTTGAGATTGTGAAGGTCTATCCTAATGGGGTTTGTGAGATTACTAGAGAAGGGTCAGATGTATTCAAGGTGAACGGGTAGATACTTAAGCCATACCTACTTGGAGAAACAGTGGAGCGAGGAATGAGCATTTTTCACCTCCAAGACCCTATCATCAGTTGAGAATCGGCGTCAAGCTAATGATGTTAAACGAGCGCTTCGTGGGAGGCAACCCATGTATTGTGAGTATTTCTTTCATGCTTTTCTATAGTAGTGTGTCATTGAGGACATTGATCCATTTAAGTGTGGGGATGTGGTCTCATGTGTTGTAGTTATATGTATATGCTTTAAAAAATGAAAAATCCAAACAAATTAAAAAAAATTTGAAAAGACCAAAAATAATTCTAGCTTTGTGAAGTTTACGTGTTTTAATGCACCCATGCATGCTGTTAGAAATCTTGTGTTTATGGATTCTTTTGATTGAGAAGTGATATGTGATGTTCTTGTGCACACACTTACACTAGCAAGTTGAAGCTGGTAGACTTATTGAATGTGGTAAGGGACTAGAATGACATGAATATGTGCAAGATAATTTGGTCTATATGCTTTGAGTACAAGTAGGTACATTAGAGAGACTTCTATTTGGGATTGATTGTGCTTTTACACACCAAGTGAGTTTTGAGCCAATATGCATATCTTTTGCATGATTTTTTCGTTTGCTTGAGTGTCCACTTGTTATTTTCAGTGCTAGCACGTGTTTGAGGTCTTTCTTGAGACGCATGACATTAATTGATGACAACATGATAAAGGCAATAGGTTAACCTTATATTTCCCATATTACCAAACCATTTATACATGATCCATTAGTTCACCCTTTTGAGCCTAATCCTATTCTTTCGGTGACATACCACGTTACTTGCCATTATCCTTTTTATTGTATTGGCCTTATATTAATTTTGAACCCAATTGTCAAAGGCTAGTATTGTTCTTAAGGGAGTAATAAGGTGTGCATGAAGGGGATATTGATGATCATACCTTAGGGGGAATATTGAGTTGGGTTGTGTGCTTGTTAGTCGAAATTTGTAAAATATCAATGGATCATTGTTATTGCTTTCTATTAGCTCTCTCTGAAAAAAACAAAAAAAAAGGAAAAATTCAGAAAAAGAAACAAAAAAAATATAATAAATATGAGAGCATTCTTATCTTTTGTGATCCTACTTTGATTCGGCTAGTCAAGTTGTATATAAATAAAAGTTCAAGTGTGGGGATGAAAGTATGGGAGTTGTTAATTTTATTGTTGAGTACTAGCTTTTGACTTAACCTTCTTTGGCTTTACTTGACATACCTTGTCCCTAGCCCACATGACAGCCCTAATAAAAGACCTTTTGATTGTCATTGATGGTGTATATTGTGTTGAGGGTTAGATTGATACCACTTGTAAAGCATGCTTATGATATTGATGGAGTTGAGTGATACACTTACCACCTTTGTTTGGAGTGAATATCTTTTGTGAGTGAACGGTGAGTTGTTGCTTTTGCATAGGAGATCCCAGGTTGTGTCTTGATGATGTGCTCTTGTGTGCTTAGCATGTTTTCCAACGGTTTTCGCACTTGACATGGAATTCTATGATTTTATTCATGTGATTTGAGTATGCTATGTGGATACTTGCACTTTAGACACCAAGGCATTGCGTATTCATTTTGATTCTTAAGTTGATACGGCATTAGAGGACTTTGTGTGGGTGGTGTTGTGTTGATGTGTGGTCTTTTGCATGAGCTAGATGAATTTTGTGGGTATATTCACTATAAACCCTCACGAGACCTTACTCGTCCACTAGGGCTACCTAGGGGTTTAAAGGACTTGTTGCATATGTCAAATGCAACCGTGATCACCTACGGAAGTGGTACTAGTTAGTTAGTAGTGTAATTATTATTTTAGTTTGCACGAGGACGCGCAAAGTGCCAAGTGTGGGGATATTTGATAGAATATATTTTATATATATTTTATAGGATTTTATTCCCACATTTACGGTGCTTTTGCGAATAATCGTGTCGATTTAATGATTTTTATTGGAGTTTATTGCAGGAAATAAATAATTGCCAAGTTGAAAGAAATCGAGCATTATTCAGTGATTTATGTGATTTTGAGTTCGAGAAATTGATTTGGTGAATTTACGAGAAGAAATGAATAAATTATGGGTTGCAAGAATGTTGAATAATGTTGCAATTCCTGTCAATTCCGGAGATGAATTCGAGCTTAAGAATGAACAATGGAGTCTTGTTGTGAGCCACCATGAAGGTTCCAAGGCAAGGAATTGAAGTATGGAAGCTTTGAGAAAAAGAACGAAAGGAAACGGAGGCAAAACGAAGAAAAAACGAAGGAAATAGCATGTTGAAAAATTTCCAACAGATTTGGAGCTAGGCCGCAGCCTAGCTACCTAGGCCGCAGCCTAGCATGGCCGCTGTCCATGACGAAAATTTCACTAAAAACCCTCCATAACTTTCCTGTTTTGACTCTATTTGGTATTTTTGGTATTTCCTTGTTGTATAAAACTTCTAGGGCCTATAAAAACACATGATATCATTGTAAAATCATATCATCACATTGATATACATATCATATCATTGTAACACGCAACTTTTAGGGATTTTTCTGGAGAACTATTATTTTCTTTGAAGATTGAAGATTAAAGGTTTTTTCTATATTCTTATAATTATGAGTTCTTCTATTAATTCGTGTGTTTTGTTTTCTTCCTTAATTATGTGTAACTAAATCTCTAATCTGAGAATTGGGTAGTATTCCTTGGTATTCATGTGTGTTTAATTATCTGTGATTTTCTTGCTTTGCTGATATGTTATTGAGGGATTAACACAATTAGGGGCGTCATGAACCTTTGATTGGATTTTAGGGATTGTAATTACTTGGAAGAGGAGTTGCAATTTTAGTACACGATTTAATAGACATAATTCAAGTATTTGATTCGAAGATTAATATGCGAATTGTGAGACTTATAATTCTTGGTGCTTATTAGTTTATGATTGTACTTTGATTGTATCACAGAAGTGACAATTAAGGTGTAGTTGTAGACACTATATTGTATCTTGGAAGAGAACATTATAACCTTAGAAGAATTGTTTTCAGCAGAGTTAGAACGTAGATGTCATAGAGATATTGAATGTGCATTGAAACCAAGTGAAGAACCCCAGTTCTTGGATTATTTTCCTCATATATTTTATTCTCAATTGATAATTAGTTTAATTAGTTTAAAAACAAACCAAACATTCTTCTACACTTCTAAATTGTGAGAGATAAAATACTTGAACTTGATTCTACATATTAGTCCTTCCCTGAGAACGAACTACAAAAATATTACTAACACAGAGTGCTTCCATGTGGATGTTAATGATTTGCTTAACCAGGTCAACTTAGCTGGTTACCCTTAACAAGTTTAATTATGAGCGAGGTGGTGGAGAACCACTGAAAAGATTCTTAATGTTCTATCGGTCGGGGTGGGTAGGGAGTCAAACCTGAGTCCTCCCGCCAGCCTGAGCTCTGATACCATGTTAAGTAACCAGCTCATCTAAAACCTTAAGGTGTTAGAGAAAGACCTTACCGGGGTCTTATATTATATTCTAACAATTATTAAAATTTTTGACCTGATGAATGCACACGTAAAGATCACAAAATGGAAACATCATCGGCAATATACAAATTGTCGAGTTGGTTAATAAGCCTTATTTAATCTTTGAATCTGTATGCTAGGTAGCATGATCCATATCATTAGTTGCAGATGGTGATTTATATGATGTATTCAACTTTGGTCAAATCTTGTTTCTCGGGATAGTGACAGAAAACCCATGCAAGTACTTTCAATTCCAGCAAAATGGAGAGACATTTGAGGTGGATGAGATTCCTTTTGTTTTCTTTACTTCTGTGTACATATACTCATTGTTTGCTAGTATGAAATAGTCTTAACATCATCACCAGCTTCAAACTTTAAGAATACAATTTTAACACTTAATTTCCTTCCCAAGAAAGATAGTTGTTTCTATTGCAGTTTCTAAAACAACTTTCAACTCTAGAGGTCAAGCAGTTTCCCATCCAAATCTCATCCGCTGACCACCAGTGTTGAGCATGAGTTCTGCAGATTAAGGGGTCCTGAAGCTGCCTCCACCTCAGCATTAACAACATCCAACAACTTGGAAGCCTTAGAGACTTGCATCAACGTGTCACCAAGTTAATTCATTATCCATAACTACAAAGATACCTCTCCCATAAAATATTCACGTCAGATGAGATAATAGGAGAAAATTGATGAGAATTTGTCGCTTTGAGTGCCTCGATTGTTCATAAATCCAACAAAGACTTTAACATTGTACAAAATGTGCAAAAGCAATTGCAGACAGTAAAATGTAGTATTCAGAAGCTTGATGAGGGATTAGAACTCATCTTTAGGTGCTTACCAAACATTTGAGTTTCTTTTTTAAATGTACTCTATGTTAGGAATCTGCCCGATTCCCGGCGAATGCGGAAGCGATTTGGTAAATATGTGTGCTTAGATCTCACAAATATACGTGATAGTAATAAAGCAACAAACCAACAATACAGTAAAAGAGACAAGAGATTTAATGTGGTTCGGCCCAGCCTACATCCACAAGAGCAACAACTTCACACTAGATAAAAGAGATTACAATATCCGGGTATCCGGCCCCTGAATTTTATACACAAATTCAGCCCTACTATACCTATTATGTATATCCCCAACTCACTGAAGTGTTTATCTCAAAACCTCCCCTTATCACTGTTTCCCGACAACCTTTCCTTCTCTCCCTCTCTCAACCCGGACAGTGCCACACAACCTGATAGAAAGATCCCTGCAGCGGGACCACCTCCGATGGCTGCAGTCAGACCCGAGTACCCTAAGGAATAGTTTAGGCACGAGGAACTTCTATCCCGACACTTCCTGAAAGCGGGCTAAACCGGCTCTCCTACTAGACGGACTATCTAGCAGCTATATAAAGAGAGAATAGAGAAATTTGGTGTGATTTTACTAATGAAGGGGGAGGGGTATATATAGGTGATGGAAGTGTAGTAGGTGGTGGTGGGTGGGTGAGAGGTTAGTGAAGGGTTGGTGAAGGGTTGTTGAAGATGGTTGGTGAGTTATGAAAGAAACAAAACTGCTGCCTAACAATCTCCCCCTCTTTCCAAACTCACAGCTCTTCACTTGCACTCCATACCTGCGCCCTATTGGCACAACTCCTCGATCCGTATCATTCCCTACGACAAAACTCCCCCCCGAGTCCAAGACTCCAAACTATACCCTAGTTTACACATTCATTCTCGAATACCCACTTGCTATACGCACACGTGTACCTTTGACTTCTATTTGTCCAACTACATACATGTGAAGCAATCTGTTGTATACACACATACTCACTTGATTCACGTCGGCCAATCCCATATGTAGTCCATCACACACGCAAGTGTGACCATCACACACACAAGTGTGACCATCGATCTTTCATTTACTCCCCAACTACATATCAAACAAATCAATCTGTTGTATGGTTCACTGCTCACTTGATTCGTGTTGATCGATGCTCATATGCAGCTGCAACACACCAACTACTCGTTGATGTCGTGGAAGTCCTTCGACCAAGCATCCATCCCAGCAGTCTTTGCACCATCGTCTAGACTGGAAGTCAATACAACCGCAGCAGTATCCTTCAAGTCACTCTTCCCTCGTGCACGAGATAACCAGATTTTCGAAGTTCCAGTACGTTCTGGCCACGTACGAATCAGACGATATATTCCCCCACGTAGCTCACCCTTCATCCGAACCACACGACCTCGTTTGATATTCATAGCTCCCCCTACTACAGAGCATTTGTAGCCTTCTGAAGCTAACCGACCGATAGATATTAGATCCTTCCTCAGCTTAGGCACATATCTTACCCCGTTCAAGCTGTGAACTATTCCATCGAATATTTTGATTTTCACAATTCCAATCCCCTTGATCTCACAAGTAGATCTATCAGCCAAAAAGCTGTTTCATTCTTTGTATCTTGGAATTTGTCAAAATGCCCCCTCTCGGAACATACATGGTAAGATGACCCTGAGTCTAATATCCATTCTCCTGGAGAACTAGTGCCTCGATTAAAGACGGTGCAAACATCTTCACAATCGAGAGTAACCACAGCCAATGATGCATCTGGATCCTTCTTATTAAGCGGACAATTCGGCCTAATATGACCCCACTCCTTGCAACCAAAGCACTGCATGCCCTTTTCACTGCATCTGGATTTACCCCTGTTATTGGTAGATCCTCTCACAGCACCCCTTCCTCTATTATTTTGACTACGCAAAGCCAAAACTATCATTCCGTCCTTGTCACCATCCTGGTTCTTCCTTCCAGCATTTGACAGAAGTGCTGACTGAACCTCCTCCATTTTTAACGTGTCCTTTTCGTACAAATGGTTGTGACCAAATGATCGAATGACTCCGGAAGCGAAGTAAGAAGAATAAGGGCCTTATCTTCTTCCTCCAATTTTACATCAACCTTTTCAAGTTGATCAATAATACCATTAAACACATTCATGTGCTCAATAACATTGCCTTGAGCTGCCATCTTCAGCTTGTATAACTCGCGCTTCAGATTTAACTTTGTAGTCAAGTTCTTCCCGAGATACAATGTCTCCAACTTTGACCATAATTCCTTCGGCGTGCTTTCGTCAACAACAATATTGATAATGTTATCAGAAATGCATAGTCTGATGGTACTCATGCATTGCGACTCAGCATCCTCCCAATCTTCATCGCTCATCTTTGTTGGCTTTCCCTCCTTCCCCTTCAAAGCCCTTGCTAGCTTCTGTTGGGTTAGGATATCTTTTACCCTTCTCTGCCAAAGAGTAAAACTTCCTTTACCATCATATGGAGTCACCTTGAATCCTCCAATACTTGCCATGATCTCCGTGTGCACACACAAACCAATCCAAACAACTAAATCAATTGGCCAGGTAAGTGTAAGAAACAATGGGAGCACTTCCGTTAAAACGGCGCCTTATTTGACAACCTCTTTTATTAACGACTTTCCTTCGGCACCAATAATTTAGACACAACTGGCTCTGATGCCAAATGTTAGGAATCTGCCCGATTCCCGGCGAATGCGGAAGCGATTTGGTAAATATGTGTGCTTAGATCTCACAAATATACGTAATAGTAATAAAGAAACAAACCAACAATACAGTAAAAGAGACAAGAGATTTAACGTGGTTCGACCCAGCCTACATCCACAAGAGCAACAACTTCACACTTGATAAAAGAGTTTACAATATCCGGGTATCCGGCCCCTGAATTTTATACACAAATTCAGCCCTAATATACCTATTATGTATATCACCAACTCACTGAAGTGTTTATCTCAAAACCTCCCACTATTACTGTTTCCTGACAACCTTTCCTTCTCTCCCTCTCTCAACCCGGACAGTGCCACACAACCTGATAGAAAGACCCCTACAGCGGGACCACCTCCGATGGCTACAGTCAGACCCGAGTACCCTAAGGAATAGTTTAGGCACGAGGACCTTCTATCCCGACACTTCTTAAAAGCGGGCTAAACCGGCTCTTCTATTAGACGGACTATCTAGCAGCTATATAAAGAGAGAATAGAGAAATTTGGTGTGATTTTACTAATGAAGGGGGAGGGGTATATATAGGTGATGGAAGTGTAGTAGGTGGTGGTGGGTGGGTGAGAGGTTGGTGAAGGGTTGGTGAAGATGGTTGGTGAGTTTTGAAAGAAACAAAACTGCTGCCTAACACTCTATTATTGAGTTTTTCGACAGTGCTCTTGATGGCAAACGAGCACATAAAAATTTTATGACATATATTCTTGTAAATGATGGAAACTATAACACATTGATGATTACTTCTGTTCTATACATATCCTTCTTATTTGATTGTTTCTTCTTTCGCTTATCTTAAATTCCAAATTTTTAGTAGCTTCGTAATTGATTAAAATTAACTTTAAACATAAAGAATGCAATTCAAGCCATTTAGGAAATTTCACAGTTTACTCTCGGCTCCAAAATTTTGTGTCCATGCGACTATCTATCAAGCAAATATGTCTTCCTGCCTGCCCTTAGAATAGCTAAAATATCTCTTTCCCTTTCTACACGTGCACTATCTCATCAGGTTTGATCTTTACATTTTGAAATCTTGTTTCATGTTTTTTTATCACAGTAAGAACCCCATGCAACCACTAGAGTAAGATTCTTAGTTTTAAGACTAAATCATGTTTGCATTCGTGCTTTTGATGTGGACCAAAAATTATTGCATAGCTGTAGAGATTCCACTTGTTCACAGATGACAGACCATACTTTTTGAGTTTTGAGAAATATTAATAGCGCCTTGTAGGATCAGGAACAGGAACACGTTGTGGTAGAGTACTCGTGTGCATTATAATATCCTTACTCCCAAGATCCTAAGCTTGGTGCGCTGTGTCAAGCAATTATTAGCGAGTCTTAAACCAGTGATAACTCCATGCATCGTATCAGAGACTAAAGCACAGGAATAAGTTGATCAATATAATTGTCCATCAGGGATTTGAACTCCATCTGCTAAAGAAAGTTGCTTGATATCCTTCTAATGTTCAAAACAGCTTACCTGTATGTGAAGCTATGTGAAGTTACAGTAAGCCTGTAACTGATGACACAAGTGAAGTTTAAAGTATATGTTGCAAGGTTCTATGCATAAATTGTTAACAAATAAGAAACTACAGCATTCTGGCTAAATAATCACTACTGGAATATTCACCATAATATTTTGAATATTTTTTTGTGTGCCTATTTTTTTGTAGAATATAAAAGTACTTATAGTAGATGTTTGATATAAAACTGAGCAAACAAATAAACGTCTGTGCCAAATGACTTAATATTCATTCGATACTCAGTACAACTTAAATAGAGAAACTAATACACGAGATTGCTAGAAATAAGGAAACAAACGTAATGGAAATAAACAACTCTCCTACAATATCTCTACCACTATCTTTATTCAAATCAGTTCCTAAAAATACTCCATAACTAGTAGACTGAGTCTTCAAATGCTGTAACACGTTAACACGTTGACACTAGTTGACACCCAAATAATATGTTTAAGATTAATTTCCAACATTCACCCCCATAATCTTAAACTTATGAAGCATTTCTCTTCATTTTGTGATGCACTTCTCACCACCATCTTGTGATGCACTTCTCACCACCATCAATATTGATGCACTTCTCATAAAAAAACACAGTTTTTTTTGGAGCACTTCTCTCCATGGTGCACATAATCACCTCTAACTCTAAAGGAGAGCTTCTGCCTCGATCGGCAACAACCAAACAACAACACCTAGTAATAAGCAACAGCGGCAGCAGCAACATCTTCGCTGCTGTGAACACGACCCGACGCTATTCGCTGCAGCATCTTCTCCACTAGCTTGAGAGAGGAGCAGCCCATACTGATCCCATACACAAACCAATAATTTTGTCCAGTGCCATATAAACACATGAAACTTATGTATACATGACACACACGCACCACCACAAATCCATCTTTTAATCTACACATCAATACTCACACAATCTCACACCATGTGCTGCAACAAACCGTAGCAGCCACTACTGCCGTACCAATCTTCATCGCAGCCTCAACCTTTCTTATGCCTCAAGGATCGGAGGGAAGGCTGTTAAGCCTTGATCCCCCTCCTAAAGCTCTGATACCAAGTGTAGAA
Organism: Saposhnikovia divaricata; assembly: GCA_036435485.1. Classification (NCBI taxonomy): domain Eukaryota; kingdom Viridiplantae; phylum Streptophyta; class Magnoliopsida; order Apiales; family Apiaceae; genus Saposhnikovia; species Saposhnikovia divaricata. The sequence continues at coordinate 70,365,312 of CM071598.1, forward strand.
TATAAAAGTACTTATAGTAGATGTTTGATATAAAACTGAGCAAACAAATAAACGTCTGTGCCAAATGACTTAATATTCATTCGATACTCAGTACAACTTAAATAGAGAAACTAATACACGAGATTGCTAGAAATAAGGAAACAAACGTAATGGAAATAAACAACTCTCCTACAATATCTCTACCACTATCTTTATTCAAATCAGTTCCTAAAAATACTCCATAACTAGTAGACTGAGTCTTCAAATGCTGTAACACGTTGACACTAGTTGACACCCAAATAATATGTTTAAGATTAATTTCCAACATTTTTCACATGCATGAGAGTGCCAACATGTTTCAGTAAATGAATTTAGGACAGGCAACATCAAACACTATATCTTAACCTTTTTTTTTATTGTGCAGCTTTTACCTAATGACTAGATTATTTCTAGTCAAGGTGATTGCAGGCTGGTAACTTCCTCCTTCTACTTGTCTACAAAACATGGTGGCAAGCCATTTGTGCGGTTGTATTATTTATAGTTTGTCTTTGTTAGCAGCAGATGCATAGAAGGACGAAATGTATCCGGGGTCGAATGAGGCCTTATATTATAATTATTATCCACTACAAGGATTTTTGCTTTAGACGACACTCAAAACGTGTTGTCTGAATGTACCAAAAACTGTTGACTATTGAGAAGTCGTCTGATACACACCTCAGACAATACACAGCAAGCTGTTGTGTGAAAGTTGAAAGACAAGTAAAAGCCACCTGAAAAGAGTTTTCTGATACCCAGAAACAACAACACTTTCTTTGGAAACCTGTTGTCAAAGCTCCAATAATGCAACACGTTTTAACGAATATATTGTTGTTTTAAGCAGTAAAGACAATGGTTTTTAAAAGAAAGCCTATTGTTGAAGTGCAAAAGATACAATCCTTCACTTGATCAGGGCTGTTGTTGTATGTCATTACAGACAATGGTTTCTTAGCAAAAACGAGTTGTTTTATGGTTAGATGTACAACATGTTATCTCATATGGCATGTTGTTGTAGAGTAGGAAGGATAACACTTTCTTAGTATATAACATGTTGTTATTTGTTAAAAGAGACAACAGTTTTGTAGAGTATAACATGTTGTTATTTGTTAAAAGAGACAACAGTTTTGTGGGTTTTAACCTGCCGTGTGTATTCTTCTCCCACATTACTTTGTTAAATGGTACAAGTTGTTTGATTGCATTTTTTACAACTGTTAACATTAAGTAGTTTTAATTTTCCTGTTGTGTGAGTCATTCTCACAAGGGATTTTAATAAAAGCATTGCTTGATATATAATACAACAAGTGTTAATCATTGGTGGGCATTGGCTAAAAGTATCTTAAACAATGGTTCTAGACATGTAAAGAAAACCAAACTACACTATAAAATGAAAATGCCAAGAAACAAACAATAGAAACCAATTCAATCCATCCCTCCATTACGACCAATATTCACCATACCATCAACCAAAACCACACAAGCAATTTTTCACCTTATAACACCAACACCACCACCAAACGTACACAACCAACCAACCAAGTACGTAATTAAAGTCTATCCATATCCAAAACAACTAATACATAAGTCATATTTTTAGGTGAACACATCCACAAAAGAGACGGACTAAAAGTTTAATTTACGCTACTACCAAGTTCAATAAAAGACGACAGAGTTCAACGAGCCAGGTGCTTCAACATATACTTCGCCAAGTCAGTCCTTATATCATTAAGCTCAGCCATGCCATAGTTCAAGTTGCTTCTGCGTCGCCACTGCAAAATGGAACATGTATTGGAAGTCATATATCTTCACCACAAAACACAAGGATATCAGAAAAAAAAAATGCATTGTTACCTTCATAGCAAATTTCAATTCCTTATCAAGACATATCTCCTTCATATAACGCATCACAAACACGCCACAGTCCTTGGACCCAGGTTGAAGAGGAATTCCTGAAGAACATGTAGAATTAATTATATGTCTACACTGTCCTTGTGGAATTCAGAGATACAAAAAAAAATACTTAAGAAAAGGATAATACCGCCAGGTTCTCCCATGTAATTTTGTTTTTGGTAAACTTCTTCGCATCGTCATTATAGAGATTGATGGCACTACGAAATATAATGTAAATCAAATTTATGACATTTAACTTAATAAGTGGTCTCAAATGAAATTAAGTTAATATAAAATACTCACTTGTCGACCACTTCCGTCCATTCTTCACATGTAATTCGGCGCTTCAAAGGATCCATCTGGTAAACGATTTGAGCATCTAGATGTACAACGGTGAGCGTCCAATGGTTCCTAATAATTCATGAAATTAAACTATATTAAAGTGTGCATTTAAAAAACAATAACACTAGCACCACACATTAAATTAAATCAGATCACATGGTCACTCCTATAAAATTAATAGACTTGATAGCATATAAGTGTTAAAAAAAAGAACTGACCCGGAGTTATATGGTAAGAGAAAATACTGGCCAGGCTGAGCATTCTTGAACCTGACAGATAGGGATCGCGACCTCTCTGCTGGATTACCACAACCGAGGGCACCAATCGTATCAGGATCAACAAACGCTATCATATCAGTCATCTTGTGTTTTTTCAAATATTCCTGCAGAAAACTGTATAAAAAAAAGTCATTACACAAGCAGTCCATTTTCATTGCAGAACTATTTACAAAGTCAAATAAATTTTTGAACGTCGATACTTACTTAATGTATAAGCAAATAACGCCCCCTGACATCTCACCCCCACAACACAAAGCATGAATATCTGACAAAAAAATGGGCTTCTTAGCAGTTGATCCGAAAGCTTCTTCGGATATCAAAAAAGTAGATGCTCGGCCGTCCACCAAAGCATCCTTTGCCCAAAGCCACAAACGCTTCAAGGCAGAGGGAAAGTCAGGACCGAAGTCCAACACATACTCTGGGACTAATTCCAGATCTTTCACCTTCTTTCACTTCTTTTGTCCATTTTTCTTGCTTCCCTGAAATATGACATTAAAAAACAATTGTGAATGAAAACTGCCTACTATAGTAGGTTTGTTAAAGTAAACTGCCTAATATGTTTATTTTAATTATGATTTAATAGATTACAACGAATTTAACCTTTGTACTTCCATTCTGTCTGGCAGTGGTTTTCTTCAATTCCGTTATGTAATCTTTTGGCCATGCAATATAAGTCCCGATAGCTTGCTCCACAGTTATGATCTCATCTTGGATTGGAAAAGGAATCTTTTCAGATCCTTGAATTACACGAGTGATAGAGACTCGGGCATTCTCTTTTGTCAAAGGTTTCCCATGAAGAATCTGACTCTTTGTATCAACAGTAGCATGTGCAACAATATTATTTGGGGAGTTAATTGCCAGTCCCCACTCTGTATCATTGTCATCTTCCACTTCCACACACAAATTTACAACCAGCTCCTGATCATCCTCCAAATGAACCCCCTCAACAGCCTCCTCCATTTTTTCTACCACGTCAACAATCTTCTCAGTCCTTTCTCCACCCTCCACAACCTTCTCATTATTTTCTTCCACATCAACCTTCCCATTCTCTTGATCCCCTTCAGGAAGAATATAATCACCTTCGAGGAGACTGAGTCTCTTCTTTGCACCTGGCAACTGCAACTCCTTGATACCCTTGGAACAACTTGCTTGCTGAGATCCAATATTTGGACTACCTTCAGAATCATTTTTCTTTTCACATAAAGCACTTTTCAGCTTCTCAATCTCAGCAGACCAAAAGGAATCTCGCTCTCGAACTATCCTCTCTGATTCCTCTTTCATATACTTCTTAATGCCCTCCTGAATCCTCTCATCCATTGACTTGCAGGTCTTCTTCTTCCGTGGAAGATTAAAGTATGTAGACTGCTTGACATAAGTACCTTGTCCACGTACCCTTCCTCAGTTCTCAGGGTTACCGAGAACCTTGGTCAAGACATCGTCTGTGCCTTCCACAGAAACTTCTCCATCCCTAACCCTCTTCTTCATTATCTCCTACAAAAAGTGACATGAAAAATATAAGTACATGAAAAATATAAGTACGTTAACTAAAAAAATAGATATCACAGTGAAAGAACTCAAAATATAAAATAAATGAAAAACTTACAATCTCTTTTGCAATTTTTGCAACTTTTGCAGACTTATAATTCCCATTTTCATCCTGCCGCGCACGGAGCCACGTATCCGTTCGATCTATGTCAAATTCCTCAGGATCACCAAGAGCAAGAAACTGTAAAACAAAGTATTATTGTATTGTTTAACATACAAGTCATCGTAAAATTAAACACAATTATCATGCATGTTTGAAAGGGATATATGTATGATTACTAACCATTTCATGTTCTAGGTTAGCATAACCTTTTCTTGACATGTTATGAGGATATTCGCTCAACTTCCTCCTCTTTGCGAGTTTTTCGTGGATCACCTTAAGGAACAATGATCAAAATGTTAGTAACAAAGCTGTTCAACTATATATTTTTGTAATCTCGGAAATTCAAAAACAAATATGGTAAGAAAACTTACACCAAATTTTTTTGACAGACGGTCAACAACAAACATGTCCCAATGATCCTTCTCAATAAAGGTGTAGTCAGCAGGAGGAACCTGTAGCAAATCAGGCTGATCATAGTGTGGCAGGACGTATTTGGTTGACAAGCGGCTCTTGAACTCTCGCCATTTTTTGCCCGCAGATTTCAAAACCATCTTCTTGGCGGTTGGTGGTACATCAAATGCCATCTACGTAGATAAGTATTTTAATTAGCATACATGTATTTACTAAATAGGTGGTCATGAAAGAAAAGTTATTCCATAAGATGTAATTTGTTTTACCTCCACACATTTCCAAATCTTGTTTTTCCTTTCAGTCGGAACAATTAGCCAGGAATCATAGCAGATTGGGACTTTACTTCTCGCAAGAACACCAATATAAGATTCCATTTCCGTGCCTGCTTTACCGTAAGGCTGACCCTTTTCATTGAAACTCACCAACGGCTTATCTCCCAACATCTTACGCCTAATAATCTTGTGCATCGTTACAGGTCCACGCTTTAAAAGCTTCAGTCCAGTTGTTTCCTTTTTCGTAGCCAGTGGTTGCTCCATTCGTTTCCTCTTCTTAGATAAAGTGGTTTTTAGGTTCTTAGAAATAGACTTCTTCACAGATACAGGGGATGATGAAATAGACCGTGTCACCGGTCGATTAGGGGATGATGAAATAGCCTGTGTCACCGGTCGATTAGGGGATGATGAAATAGCCCGTGTCACCGGTCGATTAGGGGAAAACTGCACCACCTTATTCTTCAGGTCAGGGCATGACTCCGCCGGCTTTTTCTTTATTTCCTTCACTGCAGGGGTAGACTGAACCATAGTCTTCTTCACTGCAGGGGTAGACTGAACCGTTGAGTTCTTTTTTAGTGCCTTCATAATGGTTGTCGTACTTGCTTTTCTCTTCGGCTTCATGATCAATCTACAACACCACATGTTGAGTGAATTATTTAGGTAAATGTAAACACACACACACACATAACTTGACATAAATCTTCAACACCATATCCCTATGCCTAATTACCAAGGCAGAAAACACATTACTAAAAACAATACATTCAGTAAATCAAGGTTCAGTAAATTCTACACATCACATACATATTCAGTAAGGAATAAATCCATAGAGTTACACTAAAATCTACCAACACCACCAACACCAACACCAAAATTTACTGTGTAGAAAACACATTACTAAAAACAATACATTCAGTTAATCCATAGAGATACACTGTGTAGAAAACACATTACTAAAAACAATACATTCAATAAATCCAGAGATACACTAAAATCTACCAAAATTCAAATAAATCTATAGAGATACATTAAAATCCATAGAGACAGAGGGAGAGAGAGAGAGAGAGAGAGAGAGAGAGAGAGAGAGAAGGGTAGAGAACATAAAGATAGAGAGTAGCAGAAATGTTCGATTTAAGAGCATGCATAACCATATATCATAGATCCATATGCATAACCATATATCATAGTATCCATAAGCATATAACAGGGAGAGAGAGCGTGAGAGAGGGAGAGAGAGAGAGAGAGAGAGAGAGAGAGAGCGACGATCTAGGGAGGGAGAGGGGGATGAGTTGTGGAATACCTGAGAGAGAGGGACGAAAAGTGAGCTCTCAATTTTGGGGTAGGGATTTAGGGGGGAGTGATTCTGGGAGATGGATTTAATTAGGTCAATTTGGGGGGAAACTGAGATTTCGCAAAGGGGGAAAATGAGCTCTCGATTTCGGGGGGAGTGATTTAGGGGGGAGTGATTTGGGGGGAGGGATTTAGGTCAATTTGGGGGGAAATTTTGGGGAAAAGATGGGGAATGAAAATTTGATAAAGGACGTAAGAGGGGGAATGAAATTTGATAACCAGATATCTCGACGTATAGTATTAAGATATAATATTTATTATTTTTAATTAGTAAATTTTAGAAATAAATATTTATGTGTAATATTTTATGTGGGCTGATATAAAATATTAGTATAAAATATTAAAATATTCTAAAATATTAATATAAAATAAGAAAATATTAATGTAAAATAACCGTAACCATATTCTCGAACCGGGATTTCGAAGCCTGGGCCATACGGTCTCAAAGATCCATAGTCCGGTATGTTAATATAAAATATTAAAAAAATAAAAGGTACGGTTGACCAGGTGAATGTATGGTCAAACGCAGGTTTCACCAGGTCAACCGTACCTGTTATTTTTTTAATATTTTATATTAACATACCGGACTATGGATCTTTGAGACCGTACGGCCCGGGCTTCGAAATCCCGGTTCGAGAATATGGATACAATTAAGAGGGGCGTAGTCCTGTTTAGGGGTTAACGGTCAAACCTGCGTTTGACCGTTAACCCCTAAACAGGACTACGCCCCTCTTAACTGTATCCATATTCTCGAACCGGGATTTCGAAGCCCGGGCCGTACGGTATCAAAGATCCATAGTCCGGTATGTTAATATAAAATATTAAAAAAATAACAGGTACGGTTGACCAGGTAAATGTATGGTCAAACGCAGGTTTGACCGTTAACCCCTAAACAGGACTACGCCTCTCTTAACTGTATCCATATTCTCGAACCGGGATTTCGAAGCCCGGGCCGTACGGTCTCAAAGATCCATAGTCCGGTATGTTAATATAAAATATTAAAAAAAATAACAGGTACGGTTGACCAGGTGAATGTATGGTCAAACGCAGGTTTGACCGTTAACCCCTAAACAGGACTACGCCCCTCTTAACTGTATCCATATTCTCGAACCGGGATTTCGAAGCCCGGGCCGTACGGTCTCAAAGATCCATAGTCCGGTATGTTAATATAAAATATTAAAAAAATAACAGGTACGGTTGACCAGGTGAATGTATGGTCAAACGCAGGTTTGACCGTGAACCCCTAAACAGGACTACGCCCCTCTTAACTGTATCCATATTCTCGAACCGGGATTTCGAAGCCCAGGCCGTACAGTCTCAAAGATCCATAGTCCGGTATGTTAATATAAAATATTAAAAAAAATAACAGGTACGGTTGACCAGGTGAATGTATGGTCAAACGCAGGTTTGACCGTTAACCCCTAAACAGGACTACGCCCCTCTTAACTGTATCCATATTCTCGAACCGGGATTTCGAATCCCGGGCCGTACGGTCTCAAAGATCCATAGTCCGGTATGTTAATATAAAATATTAAAAAAAATAACAGGTACGGTTGACCAGGTGAATGTATGGTCAAACGCAGGTTTGACCGTTAACCCCTAAACAGGACTACGCCCCTCTTAACTGTATCCATATTCTCGAACCGGGATTTCGAAGCCCGGGCCGTACGGTCTCAAATATCCATAGTCCGGTATGTTAATATAAAATACTAAAAAAAATAACAGGTACGGTTGACCAGGTGAATGTATGGTCAAACGCAGGTTTGACCGTTAACCCCTAAACAGGACTACGCCCCTCTTAACTGTATCCATATTCTCGAACCGGGATTTCGAAGCCCGGGCCGTACGGTCTCAAAGATCCATAGTGAAAGGCAGAGTGTATAAACTTGTAACACTATAACTAATGTAACTCAAACTAAAGGAAAAGATACTTAACCAGAAGACAATCAAGAACAGGAAGTCACAAGAAATCAACACTAAATGAAGACAAGGTAATTGATACAATTAAACATGCTAACTATGATCAAGCCAAGAAGAAATCATTGAGAGAAGTTCAAGTTAAAGTTGTTCATGCCTCAGTGATTTGATAAATCAAGAATCAAGATCATAACTATCAGTATCAACAAGACCAATTGATTTCAAGTGAAGAAGAAGGAAAGCAAATATTGGAAAGCCAAGTTATTCAGTGAATATGGTAATTTATTCAAGAAGCAGAAACACTATCAAGACTAGTCACTTATGAACCAGACCAATGCATCAAGTGTCAGGACATTGATAGCAAGTTTATGTCAGTAATAAAGAACCATGTTCAAGAGTTTGTTGAAGAATAAAGAAGACATGAAGATATCACAAGTTCAAGATGTGCATTGAAGTTTCAAGTTGAAGACCAGAATATTTTCTAAGTACTAAATGTTCTGGATGGCTAAGTAGAAATTCTCAAGTAGAAGTTCTACTTAGGAATTTCGAGATAGCCAAGTAGAAGTTCCACTTAGGAATTTCGAGATAGCCAAGTAGAAATTCTCAAGTAGAAGTTCTACTTAGGTGCAGCTTCAACATGACACATGGCATCTTCTGATTGGCAGATTTCCAAGCTTTCAAGATAAGGCAAGAATTATGTGGACATCATTGGGCCACGTACATCTTAGTCTTTGAAGTCTACAGGACATAGATTACATGTAGTATAAATAGAAGTACTTGTGTAATGTCTTAGTTAGTGAGCAATTCCAGAGAAAAACACAAGAGAAAAAGAGAGAGTGCATTCACAGAGCTTAGTATCATTCACTTCTCTCTCAACTTCTGTTATACTTTGTAATGAATGTTGTAGCAACCCTTTCAAGTTATATATAAAGAAATATATTCCTTGAATCTGTGTGTTCATTTATTGCATCGTTTTTATTGCCTCTCATATTCGAAAAGTTGTATTCACCCCCCCTCTACAACACATTTGGACCTAACAATTGGTATCAAAGCTATATGTTTAACATACAAAACATAGATCCTTGTGTTGAGTAGAAGAATCGTGAGTTTTTCATTTTTCAGATCTACTTTTCATTTTCTCGAAAAGTGTGTTTTAATTCGTTTGTATTGAAAAACTCATCTGAAAAATTATTTAAATACTCCAGGTGTGATTATTTAGCTTGGGTGTATTTTAATTAATTTTTGTGAATTTATCTGGGTTAGTTCATATTTGGTGTTCTTGAGTGTTCATCATCTGTTCTTATCAAAGAATACAACCCAACAACTTTTTGATCTCCTTTTCAATAGTAAAAGAATAAAAAGGTGGTTTTTGGACTTTTTGATTTACTTTATTCGGCCGAAAGTAAAAGACATACTCAGTACCTAGCATGTGGGTTAGGTGGGTTTGGTGAGTAAAGCATTCAAAGTCAAAAAGTGTTAAAGTGATAATATTGTTTATTCAATATTTAAAGAAATCTGCAGAAAAATTATTCTAAGGCAAAAATTTCTACATAGAAGTTCTACTTGAGAATTTCTACATAGAATTTCGACTTGGACAATTTCTACTTGGTGATTTCGACTTGAGCAAAATTTCTACTTAGAGAAATTTCGACTTAGGCAAAAGTTCTACATAAATATTCTACATAGCCTAGTCTTGGGTACTTAGAAACTTTTAGTGACCAGAATTGAGATGGCTCCTAAAAATGCATTCAAGATCCCAATGTTCAACAAAGATCACTATGAAGAATGGGTTTTCAGAATGAGACTATATCTAGAGACTATTAACCCTGAATATCTGGAAGTCCTTGACAAGGGTAAATTTGTCCCAATGGCAGTTATTCCTTCACATACGGAAGGAGGAGTGGTTATACCACCTCGGTCTGAGCCCAAAAAGGCAGCGGACTTTTCGGATGCTGATAAAGAGCAAATAGCTTTGGATACTGCCGTACGACAAACCTTGATGGAATCTCTTGATCATGAAATGTTCAACATAGTCAAAGGTCTGACTACAGCGAAGAAGATTTGGGACAAGATAGAAGTTGTCATGGAAGGATCTGCAGAGGTCAGAAGCAACAAAACACTCATACTCAAGATGGAGTATGACACCTTTAGAATAAGGAAAGGAGAAGGCATTACAGACGTCTACCTACGATTCAGTCAGTTGGTATTGGATTTGAATCTGAGAGGTGTGACTCTCCCCATGGTTGAAACAAATACGAGATATCTGAGGAACCAGCCAAAAAGCATTGAGCATAGGGTCTACGCAATCAGAGAAACCAGAGATTTGCATACAACTTCTCTGGAAGAGTATTATGGAATATTAAAGACCTATGAGCTGGAAACGCTTCAAGATCAAGCATGGGACAATGATTCAAAGTCAAAAGAAAGTGCATCAGGATTAGTTGCTGATGAGGAAGAGTCTAAGAAGGCAATGGCTGCAGCAAAGCCTAAATCATCACTTGCACCACATCAAGTTGATAATGATGATGAGTGCGCATCTGACAGTGATGATGACTACTACACCCAAGAAGAGCTGGACAACATGGACGATAGTGTCGTGGCATACATGGCAAGGAAGTTCAGCAACATGAGATTTAGAAAGAGCAACCGACCACAGAGAAAATCTTCATCTTATTATCGGGCTGCTAAGGGTGGTGGTAGTTCGTCAGGCTACAAAGGAAAAGGCAAGAATACCAGCTACAAATCTCCTTTGGATTTCAAAATGAAGTTCAAATGCTATAATTGTGGTGAAGCTGGACACTTTGCCTCGGACTGCAAAAAGCCTAAACAGACTTATCCAAAAGAAACATTTGAAGCTCTCAAAAGCAACTATGAAGCACTGTTGAAGGAAAGACATGGAAAACGAGCTTTATTGGTGACAGAAGGAAGAGCTTGGGATGATTCAGATGAGGAAGATGTTACTCAAGTAGCAAACTTTGCGCTCATGGCTGAGACATCAGAGGAACCAGAGGTACCAGTTCTGACTCTTAAAGTAGAAATGTCTATTGATGATTATAAAGAACAGAACGGGGCTCTTAGTGAAGAGATCTACATGTTGTGCAAAAGCCTAGATTCTTCTCAAAAGGAACAGAAAACACTTGTTGCCAAATGCAGAATGCTTGAGGCAAAAGTGGAAGAGCTAGAGGCTGCTTGCACTGTAGATACTTCTCTAAGAGACTTTATTAAATCTCTGGAACACAAGCTTGTCCTTAAGGAAGAAGTAGAAGCATGTCTTAGGAACAATCTAGCTGAGTTAGAAACAAAATGCGAAGCTTACAAACTAGCTGCTAGTAAAGTGTATGTAGATAATGACACATTTAAGAAGATAACTGGAGTAGGTATAGGGCTTGATTATTCTGACCTTCCTAAGAAAGAAGGAAAGAGACCTATTGACCCTAGTTCCAGTGACCTTAAACAGGAAACACCTAGAATTCTTAAATCGGCTGTCAAACCTATTTACAAACATCTTGTTCCTAGAATAGAAGAAGAAGAGACTGAATTGATAGCTAGATATGAGATTGAGATGGAAGATCGCCAGAAAGAACAACCTGTAACTCCTATCAAACATGAATGTTCCTGCTGCACATGCCATGCCTACCACACATACAATGAATAATTTGCATCAGAATCATGCACAGTGTGGTCAACCTAACTGTATGCCATGCACTTTTAATATCATGCAAACTTTTGTGCATTTAATGAATGCATCTAGCCAGTCATGCTCAAATACTGTTGCTAGTTCAAATATCAAGAAAAAGTATGGTAGAGCCAAGACTGTCAGTCCTCCTAAAGTTAGGAGTGACAAACCTTCTCCTAAGACTGACAAATCTGTCAAGTCTGAGAAAGGAAAGGAGATAGTCGAAAGCTCTAGTAATGTGAAGAAAAGTGCATCTCCTATTGTTAAATCTGTTGATTCTCGATCTTATCGAAAAGCCGGGCCCAATCAAAGTTGGGTTCCGAAGAATGTCTAATCAATCTGTCATTGCAGGGCATTAAGCAGAATAGAAATAAAGTTATATGGGTGCTAGACAGTGGAGCATCGAGGCATATGACTGGAAACAAGTCCCTGCTTACAGAGTTGGTTATGAAGGCTGGCCCTTATGTTACCTTTGGAGATGACAGCATAGGTGTGACTAAGGGATATGGCAAACTGAAAACTGGCAATGTCATCATTGAAGATATTTCCTATGTTGAGGGACTAAAGCACAATCTGTTGAGTATAAGTCAATTCTGTGACAAAGGTTACGAAATTGTCTTCAACAAGAAAGGTGTCTCAATCACTCACATCAAGGAAGGTTCACTAGCTTTGAGAGGAGTTCGAAAGGCAGATCTTTTTGTTGCAGATATGGATTCAGCAAATCAGAATGAGGTCACCTGTTTCTACAGCAAAGCCTCGGATGATGAAAGCTGGTTATGGCACAAAAAGCTATCTCACTTAAACTTCAAAACGATGAATGCTCTCGCGAGGCGAGAATTGGTGAGAGATCTACCTCAAATGGAGTTCGCTCCGAAAGGACTCTGTGAAGCTTGTGAAATGGGAAAGTCGAAGCGAGCATCGCATAAAAGCAAAGAAATTTCTAGTATTACTGAGCCTCTACAACTTCTTCATATGGATTTGTTTGGCCCAGTGAATGTCCTATCTTTGTCTAGGAAAAGATATGCTTTGGTAATCGTGGATGACTTCTCCAAGTATACATGGGTATTGTTCGCAATGACGAAAGACGAAGTACCTTTCTTAATCATTGATCACATCACTCAAATTGAGAATGTTTCAACACTTACTGTGAAGACGATTAGATCAGACAATGGCACTGAATTCAAAAACGCAGTGCTAAATGACTTCTGTGTATCTAAGGGAATACGTCGTCAGTATTCAGCCCCGAGAACTCCACAGCAAAATGGAGTAGTTGAAAGGAAGAATAGAACTCTGGTTGAAGCAGCAAGAACTTTGTTGTATGATTCAAAACTTCCTTTGTATTTCTGGGCCGAAGCAGTGAGTACCGCTTGTTACACTCAAAATAGAACATTGATCATAAAAGATAAAGAAAAGACACCATGTGAGCTAATGAACAACAGAAGACCAACAATCAAATACTTTCATGTCTTCGGAGCAAAATGCTATGTGCTTATAGATGATGAAAATCTAGGCAAGTTTGCAGCAAAAGCTCGTGAAGGAATCTTTGTTGGTTACTCTACAGACGTGGTGGCAGCTTATAGAGTGTTCTTGGTGAATGATCGAAAAGTGACTGAAAGTTACAACGTCAGATTCGACGATACTAAACTCTCATCAATTTCAAGAGATTCTAGTGAACCTGAGTCCCTAAAATTTCAGAATCTGGACTTAGAAGATCTTGAAGATGAACCTGAGTTGGTTGTTCCATTAAATGTTCCAAGCGTACATGAAGAACCTGAGTCTAGTGAACAAGCTAATTCTACAAGATCAGGAGAGACTTCTTCAGTACCAACCGACAACAACTCAGGGGGAGTAAATAGCAGCTCAAGGACTACTGTTCAAGGCTCGAGTCGAGTTGACTCTAGTTCTGTAGGAGCTGGCACTAACTCAGGGGGAGTTAGTGAAAATAATCAAAGTAGTCAGCACCCCATCTCAGAAAGTCAAGCTGAATCATCTAGACAATTTCCAGGTGAACGGGTATGGAATAGAGACCATCCGTTTGAGTTAATTATTGGTGATCCAGATGCTGGTGTGACTACTAGAAGAACTGCAAGAGCTGACATGGCTAATATCTCCTTATATTCTGGGTTCTTATCCAAGCTTGAACCTAAAGAAATAGAAGAAGCTCTTGGCGATGCTGATTGGGTGATTGCAATGCAAGAGGAACTCAATCAGTTTGAAAGGCAGAAAGTTTGGAAACTGGTACCCCGACCAAAGAACAAATCCGTAATTGGAGCTAGGTGGGTATTCAGAAATAAACTGGATGAAAACGGACTTGTAACACGAAACAAGGCTCGTTTGGTTGCAAAAGGTTATTCTCAGCGAGAAGGAATTGATTATGATGAAACCTATGCACCAGTTGCAAGACTTGAGGCAGTCAGGATGTTCTTGGCATTTGCAGCACATAAGAACTTCAAGGTATTCCAGATGGACGTGAAAAGTGCCTTCCTGAACGGAGAGTTAGAAGAAGAAGTGTATCTGGAACAGCCGCCCGGCTTCGTTGATCCAGAACATGCAGATTTTGTGTATCTACTCTTCAAATCTGTCTATGGCCTCAGACAATCCCCAAGGCGATGGTATGAAACCCTATCCTTATTCTTAATTGAAAATGGTTTTGTTAGGGGAGTAATTGATAAAACATTGTTCTATAAAGTTGTGAGAAATGACTTAATACTTGTTCAAGTATATGTGGACGATATTATTTTTGGGTCATCAAATGAGCGCTTGTGCGAGAAATTTGCCAAGCTAATGCAGGAAAAATATGAGATGAGCATGATGGGAGAGCTGTCCTTCTTCCTTGGATTACAGATCAGTCAGAGAAAAGATGGTATCTTTATCTGTCAATCCAAGTACGTCAGAGATTTACTCAAGAAGTATAATCTAGAAGGTGCATCAGCAGCTAAGACTCCTATGGCAACAGCCACGAAGCTTGATGAAGACAAATCAGGTAAATCAGTTGACATCACAAGCTATCGAGGTATGATTGGCTCACTCCTCTATTTAACTGCAAGTAGACCAGATATAATGTTCGCAACTTGTTTATGTGCAAGGTTCCAAGCGGATCCTAGAGAATCACATCTCGTAGCCGTCAAAAGAATTTTTAGGTATCTCAAGGGCACACCAAATCTAGGGATTTGGTACCCAAGAGATACAGGTTTTAATCTTATTGGCTATTCGGATTCAGACTATGCAGGTTGCAGGATTGATAGGAAAAGCACATCTGGTGCTTGCCAATTTCTTGGCAGAAGATTGGTGTCCTGGCAAAGTAAAAAACAACATACAGTATCTACTTCTACTGCTGAAGCTGAGTACATTGCTGCTGGAAGCTGTGTAGCTCAAATACTGTGGATGAGGAACCAATTGAAGGATTATGGCATGGAGCACAAGAAAATTCCAATCATGTGTGACAACACAAGTGCCATTGCCATAACCAACAATCCTGTAGATCACTCAAGAACCAAGCATATTGACATCAGGTATCATTTCATAAGAGAACATGTCGAGGAGGGGACTGTGGAGCTACATTTTGTGCCCACAATGCAACAAATTGCAGATATATTCACCAAACCTCTTGATGAAGTAACATTCAATAGGTTGGTTGGTGAATTGGGAATGCTTAACACAAGTTAGTAAAGCCTTCTATCTGTAAAATCCATGTTTATGTTTGTATGTGCAAGCTAATCAATCATTATGTGCTTAGACTTTAATATGCCTAATTAATGATTGTTATAGGTTGCATATAGTGAGATTTTGCATGAATTCATTGTGTTTTAAGTGTCTTTTATAGCACAAATCTGTGAATTTATGCTTGTTAGATTGCATGATCATAGGGGGAGTTAAATTCATAATAGTCTAAATATTGCATGATTTTTAGATGAATTTACCTGTGTTTTTCATGTAATTAGAGGCCTTAGAATTATCAAGGAATGTTTTAATTATGTCATATATTAAAATCCTTGAATTGATATTTATATTAATTTGGCAAAATTAATTGTTGAGTTTTTCAAAGAAAAATTGTCAAATTATTCTAAGTATCTTCAAAATTTCGAGTTAGTCTCTATCTCGAAACTCATGTAGAAATTCGACTTGAATTTCGACTTGAGCTTCCAGGGTGAAGTTTTGAAAATTCTAAGTCTGGGAAGAATTTCGAGTTAGTACCTATCTCGAAATTCATCTCGAAATTCGACTTAGAGTTCGAGTTCGAGTTACCAGTGTGCCTAGTTCTATCTTCAAAATATTCGAGATAAAGTCTATCTCGAATTTTATCTCTAAGGTTGAGATGAGGTTTCCATAAAGGGAATATTTTGAAAAGAACTGAGAATTAACTTCGAGTTAGTCTATCTCGAAATTTATCTCGAAGTTCGACTTGATGTTCGAGATAGAGTTCTTAGTCTATCTCGAAACTCAACTCGAATTTCGACTTGGTGTTCGAGATAGAGTTCTCAGTTAAGCTAAAGGGAATTTTTCGAGTTACACTCCTAACTCGAAACATATCTTGAATTACCCTGGACTTTTTGATTCAAGGAAGTATTTTGGAAAGAATTTGAGATTAACTTCGAGTTAACTTCTATCTCGAACTTTATCTCGAAGTTCGACTTGTTGTTCGAGATAGAGTACTTAGTCTATCTCGAAACTCAACTCGAATTTCGACTTGATGTTCGAGATAGACTCTAACTCGAAAAGTATCTTGAATTTTCTGTTTTTCCAAGTTTACTACAAATCAATAATGTTCAAGATAGTATTTCCCTATAGTTTCTGCTGTAATTTTGGTTAAAGTGATTCTTTGTGCATATTTGTTCGAGTTAACTTCTATCTCGAACTTTATCTCGAAGTTCGACTTGATGTTCGAGATAGAAAAGTTCGAGATAGAAAAGTTCGAGATAGAGTTCGACTTAGATGTCCCCTGTATGGACTTGGTACTTTTCACACTTTTTAACAGGGACATTTTTGTCATTCCACATTAATGTCTATATATACTTCTCTAACTCGATCTATTCTTTCACTTTTACCTAATTGAGTTTTACAGCCGCCCCATATACATACAGGCGATTTTGAATTACAACCACTGATTCGTGATCTTTGTGACTAATCTCATACGGATAACGAATTACTGCCCGATTTTTTACTGCCATTATCTGAGTGACCAGTAATATCTGAGTTTGTGTGTTTGTGAATTTGTTCTTCTTTCTCGACATATATACATACGTATATACACACACCGTTTAACAGTCATATACACACGATTTCACTGGTGTGTACACACATAACTTCACTGATTTCACTGGTATCAGATTCTGTTAATTGGTTGTTGATTTTCGCCTCTCACAGTGATAATTATCTAAAACCCGTAGTTTAATTTTTCAAGAGTGACTTTTGGTCTTTTTGTTAAATTAAAAGGGATATAACTGTTAATTCCTTAATTAATTGTTTTTCGAAAATTAAAATTAAAATTCACATTTGTTAAGGAAAAACATTTTAATTAAAATGGCTCACCAATTTTCACTTGCTAAAAACAATTTTTATAATATTTCTACGGAAATTGGTGATCAACTCCCGCGGTTTAAGTTTTGGATACGATTTCTCAATTTGTATTCCAAAGCTAGCCAAGCTTTTACTGCTAAACCTACACTAGTACATGATGCTTTACAGCAATTATGGACTAGTGCAGTTACTTTTGGGAGTAAATCAACCCCCTACGGTTTCAGGTTTACCTTAGCGGGTCAGGAATATGAGGTGACAGAACAAATTGTCAACAGAGTTCTAGGATTCCCCATTAAAGATGCCTATGATCCAGAACCTACTGCTGCAGAACGCCTCAGATTCTTTGAAGAAATTGGATGTTATCCTACAAAAGGCCCAATCACGGGAAATATCCAAAAGCAATTCTTCCATGCGGAATGGAATTACTTTTTCGAGGCCATCACAAGATGTTTTCGGGCACGCGAAAAAGACTTTCATCAAATTCCGATTCCCATGCAAACCTTTGCAGTAGCCCTAGCAAGAGAACTGGATATAAACTATGGACGCATAGTTCTCTCTGAGATAGTGGCCTCAATGGGATCCCTTGCAAGCAGAGACCTCTCTACCACTGATGTCGTCTGTTGGTTTCCTCGGTTTCTTCAAATGCTAATCAACGACTTAATACCGAGGGATGCTCTTGCTATTCGACAGGGATTTGCCAGAAGCCCCACATCTGAATCACTAGGGATGGGCACTAAGTCACTTGCAACCATTGCTAATCAGGACAAACATCAAGGTAAACCTATGTCTACTCCTGAAAATATTCAAATGTGGCTTAGATATGATGCAGGAGTTACCAATTTGGAGGCATCATCACAAGTCTCATCACATGCTCAAAATCCATCTGTTCATGCTGAGGCATTTGATGAGATTCCGGATGAGGAAAGCGATGATGCACAAGGTAATCAATCAGGTAATCTCTCTCTGCATACTATTCATTCCTCCTCCTACGTTTCTGATTCCGCGACCCATGAGCCTGCTAACCCGCAGGATCTATCCCAGGGTAAGAGCCATATTTCTGACTCTGAGTCTGATACACATTCATATTCTTTATCACCCCTGTTAACGGAAGTCAGAAAACCAGCACGTATATTTATACAAGATGATGAGGAGAATGAACCCGAAGAGCAGCAACTTTTTCGCAAGAAAGCCAAACTTTTCCACGCTGCTACTTCACAACCACAGTCAAACCCTAGCGTGTCACACGCAACCACTCCACCTCACGCGAGTGGTTCACCCCTTGAACATTCTGCACATAGGGATTTTGATTTTGGTGAGGATGATGTGCCTCTTGATGATACTGTTGCTTCAAGAGGACATGAAGTCTTAAGAACTTCAACCGTACCTTCACCGGTACGTACTGATGCTGCAAAGAGGATCGGTTCTGATGTCGTACAAGGACACTTTGCAGCCTCTCAGACTGAGATTCCAACTCAGGAACAAACAGAATTTGATCCCATAACTGTCAACAACATTTCTTATCAAGTTTCTGCAGGTACTGCTTCACTTTTAGGATCAGTCATTGAAGACATACACGAGCGTGAGACAGGGAGTGTGTGTGAGAGGTTAGGGAGAGAGGGACCTTCATTTTTAAGGCCCGAAACCGAGCGCCAAATACCAACAGAACGCGTATTAGAGCGAGGTCACCTAAACCAAACACCGTCCCTTAATACTGAAAATTTTGATACTCGTATGACTTCAATGGAGAATAAAATGGAGCAGTTCGGGCAGTCGATGGGGCAGTTGGGGATTAATGTTGGAAACAATCAACGGGCTCTAGACGACTACGCAGCAAGAATGGCAAGTCAAGCTACAGCTTTTGATGATTTGACAAATAAGGTCAATGACTTGGGCCATGCTGGTGGTGTCTTGGGAAGCACTCTCAATGAGAGGATGGGGGCATTGGAGTCTACAATGCATACAATGATTGTGGAGATCAGTAGAATGATGTTCGCAGTCAGAAGTTTTGTGCCCCCGGAGTGCTTCGAGTCGGAACAACCTCCCCCCGATGCTGGAGCAGGTGGTGCAGGTGGTGCTAGTGGAGCGGGAGCCTCTGGTTCTGGTTTTGGAGGTTCCTATGCAGCTGGTGGATCTGAAGACCATGGTGGAGCTCAGGATAACTCACCTAAGGGGGAGAGTGGAAAGGAGACGAGACAGCTGGCAGTTCACATCGAAGAAATTGAAGAACCCGCTGATCTTGTTAAGGAACCAGAAATTGAGCCTGCTGTTGCTGAAGAGGCTCTGAGGAGGAGAAAGGGTAAGGCAATAATGGTTGAAGAAGATGAACCAGTTATTGACCTGAGTCATCAGGACACAGTACAGGAGGTACTAGACTCAGATTCTGATATGGAAGACGTACCTTTCGCACATGCTGTTAAGCGATCTTTGAAGGAACAAGGTGGAGGTGCTGGTATGTCTTTCGGAATGCCTGAAGAAGATCCTATTGATGAAGAAACCCTACAGTCTCAACAGTTAGCCTTGGAACAAGCTCAGTTCCATAAAATGAAGATGATGCAAGAACATGCTGCGTTCCTAGAACAGAAGGTGGAGCTACAAGGGAAGCAGTATGAGTATGAGCTTGAAAGGCTAGCCAATCCTCAAGTTGATCTGGACAAAAGGAGGATAGGGCAGAAATGGGATGAAGCAAGGAAGATAATGATGGGACCATGTGCAAAAGGAGTTCATAACAAGGATGCAGATGATCTGTTCTACAACTTGAATTTGCAGAATCCAATGACTGGGGACTATATAAATGCTTTGAAGAGATTAATTTCTAAAGTCAGGGTTGGATACAATGCAAATCTTAAGGAGTGGCAGGTTATCTTGTCGTTGGTAGAAGGAGTCCCAACATCTTTCCTATTTGTGGATGACCAATTCATAATGAGAAGATCTGCGTCAGAGTTGTTCTTGCTAGCGACTAAAATTCAGTACTCTCAATCTGAGGAGCTAAGCATTCTGTACAGGGATCAGTTAATGCAGCTAGCAGAGGACAAGGGTCCAGAATTCTCAGCTTATCCAAACTTTGTCCGGATGGTGGTTCAAGGAAAGATGAAGAGGGTGAGCATGGAGGAAAAGGACTTAATGGAACTTTCAGTGGAATCTCTTAAAGCTGTATGTAGACAAATGATGGGTAAGGGATTCGCCTCTGAGCTTAAAGATAAATCCGTGAGGATCATTGAAAGAGTCATATTCTTGAAGAGCAATGAGGTGTGGAAGTGTGATGTCATTGCTCCAAACCCTCTCGACAACGTGAAGATTGAGCCGGAGCTGATAGAACAGAAATGGAATATTCTTCAAGCAATGAAGAATGTAGATGAAGCTTTGACTCTTCCTTCTGGAGAACTGGAACAAGGAGAAATAAGGGAGGCAGTTGGCGTTCCAGGGAAAGATAGTGTATACTGGATACACTCTTATGCTGATGATACAGCTGATGCCTTAGCATACATAGATGCAGACCAGAAACAAACACTCTTGCATATGAGTAGACAATGGCTGCTACAGACTCAAGATGCTGCATTTCTAGAGAAAGTGTTATATGTGTTCAAATGGGGCGAAGTGGAAGACAAGTTTGTTGAAGAAAAGCAGAGACTCGTGAGTTACCTGTCTGAAGTAGTGGTGGAAAAGAAGCAAATGGAGCGAGATGCGGCTAGTGTCCACAATACTAACCGTGTCAAGGGCTACCCCAAGATGATCTATTGTCAGTTTAAAGCTGATAAAACTCATTGGAAATCTCAGCTCATCATGAAGAACTTTGAGGATATTCCAAAGATCAGGACTACTCAGGAGGTGGACAAACTCAGAAGGCTTTTCAAACATCCTTATCCAGAGCCCAAGAACCCTCTAGAAATGGAAGCTGTAAGTCTGTTGAATGCTAGGTGGAAGCAGCTTAAAGATCCAGTATACAAGAAAGAAAAGCAGCAGAAGGAGAAGCTCAAAAGGCAGAAAGAAGAAAGAGACCAAGCTGCTGAAGCTAGAAAGAGGAAACGGAATTAGGGTTAAAGGTCAGAGTGGTGTGAACTTGAAGTTGGAAAAACTTCATGTCTTTCGGTTGCTTTAACTCACTTGAGGAAAATTCACCTTAGAGTGAATCCAATAAGGTGATATAAGTTTGACTAGAAGGTATGAAATAATCCAGGTAATAGGAATCATTCAAATGATCTTTAATTCGAGGTTCGAATTCTGTTTCTAGTTTTTATGTTCATTGTATTGTTTTCAAGTTCTTTTCAATTGTATATTATTCAAGAATGTAATGTTAATTATCTTTTCTCGTCTCATTGTTTAGTTGAGTTATCCTTCATTAATTTGAATGTCATTGTTAGACAATCAAATTGGGGGAGATTGAAAGGCAGAGTGTATAAACTTGTAACACTATAACTAATGTAACTCAAACTAAAGGAAAAGATACTTAACCAGAAGACAATCAAGAACAGGAAGTCACAAGAAATCAACACTAAATGAAGACAAGGTAATTGATACAATTAAACATGCTAACTATGATCAAGCCAAGAAGAAATCATTGAGAGAAGTTCAAGTTAAAGTTGTTCATGCCTCAGTGATTTGATAAATCAAGAATCAAGATCATAACTATCAGTATCAACAAGACCAATTGATTTCAAGTGAAGAAGAAGGAAAGCAAATATTGGAAAGCCAAGTTATTCAGTGAATATGGTAATTTATTCAAGAAGCAGAAACACTATCAAGACTAGTCACTTATGAACCAGACCAATGCATCAAGTGTCAGGACATTGATAGCAAGTTTATGTCAGTAACAAAGAACCATGTTCAAGAGTTTGTTGAAGAATAAAGAAGACATGAAGATATCACAAGTTCAAGATGTGCATTGAAGTTTCAAGTTGAAGACCAGAATATTTTCTAAGTACTAAATGTTCTGGATGGCTAAGTAGAAATTCTCAAGTAGAAGTTCTACTTAGGAATTTCGAGATAGCCAAGTAGAAGTTCCACTTAGGAATTTCGAGATAGCCAAGTAGAAATTCTCAAGTAGAAGTTCTACTTAGGTGCAGCTTCAACATGACACATGGCATCTTCTGATTGGCAGATTTCCAAGCTTTCAAGATAAGGCAAGAATTATGTGGACATCATTGGGCCACGTACATCTTAGTCTTTGAAGTCTACAGGACATAGATTACATGTAGTATAAATAAAAGTACTTGTGTAATGTCTTAGTTAGTGAGCAATTCCAGAGAAAAACACAAGAGAAAAAGAGAGAGTGCATTCACAGAGCTTAGTATCATTCACTTCTCTCTCAACTTCTGTTATACTTTGTAATGAATGTTGTAGCAACCCTTTCAAGTTATATATAAAGAAATATATTCCTTGAATCTGTGTGTTCATTTATTGCATCGTTTTTATTGCCTCTCATATTCGAAAAGTTGTATTCACCCCCCCTCTACAACACATTTGGACCTAACACATAGTTCGGTATGTTAATATAAAATATTAAAAAAATAACAGGTACGGTTGACCAGGTGAATGTATGGTCAAACACAGGTTTGATCGTTAACCCCTAAACAGGACTACGCCCCTCTTAACTGTATCCATATTCTCGAACCGGGATTTCGAAGCCCGGGCCGTACGGTCTCAAAGATCCATAGTCCGGTATGTTAATATAAAATATTAAAAAAATAACAGGTACGGTTGACCAGGTGAATGTATGGTCAAACGCAGGTTTGACCGTTAACCCCTAAACAGGACTACGCCCCTCTTAACTGTATCCATATTCTCGAACCGGGATTTCGAAGCCCGGGCCGTACGGTCTCAAAGATCCATAGTCCGGTATGTTAATATAAAATATTAAAAAAAATAACAGGTACGGTTGACCAGGTGAATGTATGGTCAAACGCAGGTTTGACCGTTAACCCCTAAACAAGACTACGCCCCTCTTAATTGTATCCATATTCTCGAACCGGGATTTCGAAGCCCGGGCCGTACGGTCTCAAAGATCCATTGTTCGGTATGTTAATATAAAATATTAAAAAAATAACAGGTACGGTTGACCAGGTGAATGTATGTTCAAACGCAGGTTTGACCGTTAACCCCTAAACAGGACTACGCCCCTCTTAACTGTATCCATATTCTCGAACCGGGATTTCGAAGCCCGGGCCGTACGGTCTCAAAGATCCATAGTCCGGTATGTTAATATAAAATATTAAAAAAATAACAGGTACGGTTGACCAGGTGAATGTATGGTCAAACGCAGGTTTGACCGTTAACCCCTAAACAGGACTACGCCCCTCTTAACTGTATCCATATTCTCGAACCGGGATTTCGAAGCCCGGGCCGTACGGTCTCAAAGATCCATAGTCCGGTATGTTAATATAAAATATTAAAAAAAATAACAGGTACGGTTGACCAGGTGAATGTATGGTCAAACGCAGGTTTGACCGTTAACCCCTAAACAGGACTACGCCCCTCGTAATTGTATCCATATTCTCGAACCAGGATTTCGAAGCCCGGGCCGTACGGTCTCAAAGATCCATAGTTCGGTATGTTAATATAAAATATTAAAAAAATAATAGGTACGGTTGACCAGGTGAATGTATGGTCAAACGCAGGTTTGACCGTTAACCCCTAAACCGGACTACGCCCCTCTTAACTGTATCCATATTCTCGAACCGGGATTTCGAAGCCCGGGCCGTACGGCCTCAAAGATCCATAGTCCGGTATGTTAATATAAAATATTAAAAAAAAATAACAGGTACGGTTGACCAGGTGAATGTATGGTCAAACGCAGGTTTGACTGTTAACCCCTAAACAGGACTACGCCCCTCTTAACTGTATCCATATTCTCGAACCGGGATTTCGAAGCCCGGGCCGTACGGTCTCAAAGATCCATAGTCCGGTATGTTAATATAAAATATTAAAAAAAATAACAGGTACGGTTGACCAGGTGAATGTTTGGTTAAACGCAGGTTTGACCGTTAACCCCTAAACAGGACAACGCCCCTCTTAACTGTATCCATATTCTCGAACCGGGATTTCGAAGCCCGGGCCGTACGGTCTCAAAGATCCATAGTCCGGTATGTTAATATAAAATATTAAAAAAAATAACAGGTACGGTTGACCAGGTGAATGTATGGTCAAACGTTGCGTTTGACCGTTAACCCCTAAACAGGACTACGCCCCTCTTAACTGTATCCATATTCTCGAACCGGGATTTCGGAGCCCGGGCCGTACGGTCTCAAAGATCCATAGTTCGGTATGTTAATATAAAATATTAAAAAAATAACAGGTACGATTGACCAGGTGAATGTATGGTCAAACGCAGGTTTGATCGTTAACCCCTAAACTGGACTACGCCCCTCTTAACTATATCCATATTCTCGAACCGGGATTTCGAAGCCCGGGCCGTACGGTCTCAAAGATCCATAGTCCGGTATGTTAATATAAAATATTAAAAAAAATAACAGGTATGGTTGACCAGGTGAATGTATGGTCAAACGCAGGTTTGACCGTTAACCCCTAAACAGGACTACGCCCCTCTTAACTGTATCCATATTCTCGAACCGGGATTTCGAAGCCCGGGCCGTGCGGTCTCAAAGATCCATAGTCCGGTATGTTAATATAAAATATTAAAAAAAATAACAGGTACGGTTGACCAGGTGAATGTTTGGTCAAACGAAGGTTTGACCGTTAACCCCTAAACAGGACTACGCCCCTCTTAACTGTATCCATATTCTCGAACCGGGATTTCGAAGCCCGGGCCGTACAGTTTCAAAGATCCATAGTCCGGTATGTTAATATAAAATTTTAAAAAAAATAACAGGTACGGTTGACCAGGTGAATGTATGGTCAAACGCAGGTTTGACCGTTAACCCCTAAACAGGACTACGCCCCTCTTAACTGTATCCATATTCTCGAACCGGGATTTCGAAGCCCGGGACGTACGGTCCCAAAGATCCATAGTCCGGTATGTTAATATAAAATATTAAAAAAAATAACAGGTACGGTTGACCAGGTGAATGTATGGTCAAACGCTGCGTTTGACCGTTAACCCCTAAACAGGACTACGCCCCTCTTAACTGTATCCATATTCTCGAACCGGGATTTCGAAGCCCGGGCCGTACGGTCTCAAAGATCCATAGTTCGGTATGTTAATATAAAATATTAAAAAAATAACAGGTACGGTTGACCAGGTGAATGTATGGTCAAACGCAGGTTTGATCGTTAACCCCTAAACTGGACTACGCCCCTCTTAACTGTATCCATATTCTCGAACCGGGATTTCGAAGCCCGGGCCGTACGGTTTCAAAGATCCATAGTCCGGTATGTTAATATAAAATATTACAAAAAATAACAGGTACGGTTGACCAGGTGAATGTATGGTCAAACGCAGGTTTGACCGTTAACCCCTAAACAGGACTACGCCCCTCTTAACTGTATCCATATTCTCGAACCGGGATTTCGAAGCCCGGGCCGTACGGTCTCAAAGATCCATAGTCCGGTATGTTAATATAAAATATTAAAAAAATAACAGGTAAGGTTGACCAGGTGAATGTATGGTCAAACGCAGGTTTGACCGTTAACCCCTAAACAGGACTACGCCCCTCTTAACTGTATCCATATTCTCGAACCGGGATTTCGAAGCCCGGGCCGTACGGTCTCAAAGATCCATAGTCCGGTATGTTAATATAAAATATTAAAAAAAATAACAGGTACGGTTGACCAGGTGAATGTTTGGTCAAACGCAGGTTTGACCGTTAACCCCTAAACAGGACTACGCCCCTCTTAACTGTATCCATATTCTCGAACCGGGATTTCGAAGCCCGGGCCGTACGGTCTCAAAGATCCATAGTCCGGTATGTTAATATAAAATATTAAAAAAAATAACAGGTACGGTTGACCAGGTGAATGTATGGTCAAACGCAGGTTTTACCGTTAACCCCTAAACTGGACTACGCCCCTCTTAACTGTATCCATATTCTCGAACCGGGATTTCGAAGCCCGGGACGTACGGTCTCAAAGATCCATAGTCCGGTATGTTAATATAAAATATTAAAAAAATAACAGGTACGGTTGACCAGGTGAATGTATGGTCAAACGCAGGTTTGATCGTTAACCCCTAAACTAGACTACGCCCCTCTTAACTGTATCCATATTCTCGAACCGGGATTTCGAAGCCCGGGCCGTACGGTCTCAAAGATCCATAGTCCAGTATGTTAATATAAAATATTAAAAAAAATAACAGGTACGGTTGACCAGGTGAACGTATGGTCAAACGCAGGTTTGACCGTTAACCCCTAAACAGGACTACGCCCCTCTTAACTGTATCCATATTCTCGAACCGGGATTTCGAAGCCCGGGCCGTACGGTCTCAAAGATCCATAGTCCGGTATGTTAATATAAAATATTAAAAAAAATAACAGGTACGGTTGACCAGGTGAATGTATGGTCAAACGCAGGTTTGACCGTTAACCCCTAAACAGGACTACGCCCCTCTTAATTGTATCCATATTCTCGAACCAGGATTTCGAAGCCCGGGCCGTACGGTCTCAAAGATCCATAGTCCGGTATGTTAATATAAAATATTAAAAAAAATAACAGGTACGGTTGACCAGGTGAATGTATGGTCAAACGCAGGTTTGACCGTTAACCCCTAAACAGGACTACGCCCCTCTTAATTGTATCCATATTCTCGAACCAGGATTTCGAAGCCCGGGCCGTACGGTCTCAAAGATCCATAGTTCGGTATGTTAATATAAAATATTAAAAAAATAACAGGTACGGTTGACCAGGTGAATGTATGGTCAAACGCAGGTTTGACCGTTAACCCCTAAACAGGACTACACCCCTCTTAACTGTATCCATATTCTCGAACCGGGATTTCGAAGCCCGGGCCGTACGGCCTCAAAGATCCATAGTCCGGTATGTTAATATAAAATATTAAAAAAAATAACAGGTACGGTTGACCAGGTGAATGTATGGTCAAACGCAGGTTTGACCGTTAACCCCTAAACAGGACTACGCCCCTCTTAACTGTATCCATATTCTCGAACCGGGATTTCGATGCCCGGGCCGTACGGTGTCAAAGATCCATAGTCCGGTATGTTAATATAAAATATTAAAAAAATAATAGGTAAGGTTGACCAGGTGAATGTATGGTCAAACGCAGGTTTGACCGTTAACCCCTAAACAGGACTACGCCCCTCTTAACTGTATCCATATTCTCGAACCGGGATTTCGAAGCCCGGGCCATACGGTCTCAAAGATCCATAGTCCGGTATGTTAATATAAAATATTAAAAAAAATAAGAGGTACGGTTGACCAGGTGAATGTTTGGTCAAACGCAGGTTTGACCGTTAACCCCTAAACAGGACTACGCCCCTCTTAACTGTATCCATATTCTCGAACCGGGATTTCGAAGCCCGGACTGTACGGTCTCAAAGATCCATAGTCCGGTATGTTAATATAAAATATTAAAAAAATAACAGGTACGGTTGACCAGGTGAATGTATGGTCAAACGCAGGTTTGACCGTTAACCCCTAAACAGGACTACGCCCCTCTTAACTGTATCCATATTCTCGAACCGGGATTTCGAAGCCCGGGACGTACGGTCTCAAAGATCCATAGTCCGGTATGTTAATATAAAATATTAAAAAAAATAACAGGTACGGTTGACCAGGTGAATGTATGGTCAAACGCAGGTTTGACCGTTAACCCCTAAACAGGACTACGCCCCCCTTAATTGTATCCAAATTCTCGAACCAGGATTTCGAAGCCCGGGCCGTACGGTCTCAAAGATCCATAGTTCGGTATGTTAATATAAAATATTAAAAAAATAACAGGTACGGTTGACCAGGTGAATGTATGGTCAAACGCAGGTTTGACCGTTAACCCCTAAACAGGACTACGCCCCTCTTAACTGTATCCATATTCTCGAACCGGGATTTCGAAGCCCGGGCCGTACGGCCTCAAAGATTTATAGTCCGGTATGTTAATATAAAATATTAAAAAAAATAACTGGTACGGTTGACCAGGTGAATGTATGGTCAAACGCAGGTTTGACCGTTAACCCCTAAACAGGACTACGCCCCTCTTAACTGTATCCATATTCTCGAACCGGGATTTCGAAGCCCGGGCCGTACGGTCTCAAAGATCCATAGTCCGGTATGTTAATATAAAATATTAAAAAAATAACAGGTACGGTTGACCAGGTGAATGTATGGTCAAACGCAGGTTTGACCGTTAACCCCTAAACAGGACTACGCCCCTCTTAACTGTATCCGTATTCTCGAACCGGGATTTCGAAGCCCGGGCCGTACGGTCTCAAAGATCCATAGTTCGGTATGTTAATATAAAATATTAAAAAAATAACAGGTACGGTTGACCAGGTGAATGTATGGTCAAACGCTGCGTTTGACCGTTAACCCCTAAACAGGACTACGCCCCTCTTAACTGTATCCATATTCTCGAACCGGGATTTCGAAGCCCGGGCCGTACGGTCTCAAAGATCCATAGTCCGGTATGTTAATATAAAATATTAAAAAAAATAACAGGTACGGTTGACCAGGTGAATGTATGGTCAAACGCAGGTTTGACCGTTAACCCCTAAACAGGACTACGCCCCTCTTAACTGTATCCATATTCTCGAACCGGGATTTCGAAGCCCGGGACGTACGGTCTCAAAGATCCATAGTCCGGTATGTTAATATAAAATATTAAAAAAAATAACAGGTACGGTTGACCAGGTGAATGTATGGTGAAACGCTGCGTTTGACCGTTAACCCTTAAACAGGACTACGCCCCTCTTAACTGTATCCATATTCTCGAACCGGGATTTCGAAGCCAGGGCCGTACGGTCTCAAAGATCCATACTTCGGTATGTTAATATAAAATATTAAAAAAATAACAGGTAAGGTTGACCAGGTGAATGTATGGTCAAACGCAGGTTTGACCGTTAACCCCTAAACAGGACTACGCCCCTCTTAACTGTATCCATATTCTCGAACCGGGATTTCGAAGCCCGGGCTGTACGGTCTCAAAGATCCATAGTCCGGTATGTTAACATAAAATATTAAAAAAAATAACAGGTACGGTTGACCAGGTGAATGTATGGTCAAACGCAGGTTTGACCGTTAACCCCTAAACAGGACTACGCCCCTCTTAATTGTATCCATATTCTCGAACCGGGATTTCGAAGCCCGGGCCGTACGGTCTCAAAGATCCATAGTTCGGTATGTTAATATAAAATATTAAAAAAATAACAGGTACGGTTGACCAGGTGAATGTATGGTCAAACGCAGGTTTGACCGTTAACCCCTAAACAGAACTACGCCCCTCTTAACTGTATCCATATTCTCGAACCGGGATTTCGAAGCCCGGGTCGTACGGTCTCAAAGATCCATAGTCCGGTATGTTAATATAAAATATTAAAAAAATAACAGGTACGGTTGACCAGGTGAATGTATGGTCAAACGCAGGTTTGACCGTTAACCCCTAAACAGGACTACGCCCCTCTTAATTGTATCCATATTCTCGAACCGGGATTTCGAAGCCCGGGCCGTACGGTCTCAAAGATCCATAGTTCAGTATGTTAATATAAAATATTAAAAAAATAACAGGTACGGTTGACCAGGTGAATGTATGGTCAAACGCAGGTTTGACCGTTAACCCCTAAACAGGACTACGCCCCTCTTAACTGTATCTATATTCTCGAACCGTGATTTCGAAGCCCGGGCCATACGGTCTCAAAGATCCATAGTCCGGTATGTTAATATGAAATATTAAAAAAATAACAGGTACGGTTGACCAGGTGAATGTATGGTCAAACGCAGGTTTGACCGTTAACCCCTAAACAGGACTACGCCCCTCTTAACTGTATCCATATTCTCGAACCGGGATTTCGAATCCCGGGCCGTACGGTCTCAAAGATCCATAGTCCAGGATGTTAATATAAAATATTAAAAAAAATAACAGGTACGGTTGACCAGGGGAATGTATGGTCAAACGCAGGTTTGACCGTTAACCCCTAAACAGGACTACGCCCCTCTTAACTGTATCCATATTCTCGAACCGGGATTTCGAAGCCCGGGCCGTACGGTCTCAAAGATCCATAGTCCGGTATGTTAATATAAAATATTAAAAAAAATAACAGGTACGGTTGACCAGGTGAATGTATGGTCAAACGCAGGTTTGACCGTTAACCCCTAAACAGGACTACGCCCCTCTTAATTGTATCCATATTCTCGAACCAGGATTTCGAAGCCCGGGCCGTACGGTCTCAAAGATCCATAGTTCGGTATGTTAATATAAAATATTAAAAAAATAACAGGTACGGTTGACCAGGTGAATGTATGGTCAAACGCAGGTTTGACCGTTAACCCCTAAACAGGACTACGCCCCTCTTAACTGTATCCATATTCTCGAACCGGGATTTCGAAGCCCGGGCCGTACGGCCTCAAAGATCCATAGTCCGGTATGTTAATATAAAATATTAAAAAAAATAACAGGTACGGTTGACCAGGTGAATGTATGGTCAAACGCAGGTTTGACCGTTAACCCCTAAACAGGACTACGCCCCTCTTAACTGTATCCATATTCTCGAACCGGGATTTCGAAGCCCGGGCCGTACGGTCTCAAAGATCCATAGTCCGGTATGTTAATATAAAATATTAAAAAAATAACAGGTAAGGTTGACCAGGTGAATGTATGGTCAAACGCAGGTTTGACCGTTAACCCCTAAACAGGACTACGCCCCTCTTAACTGTATCCATATTCTCGAACCGGGATTTCGAAGCCCGGGCCGTACGGTCTCAAAGATCCATAGTCCGGTATGTTAATATAAAATATTAAAAAAAATAACAGGTACGGTTGACCAGGTGAATGTTTGGTCAAACGCAGGTTTGACCGTTAACCCCTAAACAGGACTACGCCCCTCTTAACTGTATCCATATTCTCGAACCGGGATTTCGAAGCCCGGGCCGTACGGTCTCAAAGATCCATAGTCCGGTATGATAATATAAAATATTTAAAAAAATAACAGGTACGGTTGACCAGGTGAATGTATGGTCAAACGCAGGTTTGACCGTTAACCCCTAAACAGTACTACGCCCCTCTTAATTGTATCCATATTCTCGAACCGGGATTTCGAAGCCCGGGCCGTACGGTCTCAAAGATCCATAGTTCGGTATGTTAATATAAAATATTAAAAAAATAACAGGTACGGTTGACCAGGTGAATGTATGGTCAAACGCAGGTTTGACCGTTAACCCCTAAACAGGACTACGCCCCTCTTAACTGTATCTATATTCTCGAACCGGGATTTCGAAGCCCGGGCCGTACGGTCTCAAAGATCCATATTCCGGTATGTTAATATAAAATATTAAAAAAATAACAGGTACGGTTGACCAGGTGAATGTATGGTCAAATGCAGGTTTGACCGTTAACCCCTAAACAGGACTACGCCCCTCTTAACTGTATCCATATTCTCGAACCGGGATTTCGAAGCCCGGGCCGTACGGTCTCAAAGATCCATAGTCCGGTATGTTAATATAAAATATTAAAAAAAATAACAGGTACGGTTGACCAGGTGAATGTATGGTCAAACGCAGGTTTGACCGTTAACCCCTAAATAGGACTACGCCCCTCTTAACTGTATCTATATACTCGAACCGGGATTTCGAAGCCCGGGCCGTACGGTCTCAAAGATCCATAGTCCGGTATGTTAAAATAAAATATTAAAAAAATAACAGGTACGGTTGACCAGGTGAATGTATGGTCAAACGCAGGTTTGACCGTTAACCCCTAAACAGGACTACGCCCCTCTTAACTGTATCCATATTCTCGAACCGGGATTTCGAAGCCTGGGCCGTACGGCCTCAAAGATCCATAGTCTGGTATGTTAATATAAAATATTAAAAAAAATAACTGGTACGGTTGACCAGGTGAATGTATGGTCAAACGCAGGTTTGACCGTTAACCCCTAAACAGGACTACGCCCCTCTTAACTGTATCCATATTCTCGAACCGGGATTTCGAAGCCGGGCCGTACGGTCTCAAAGATCCATAGTCCGGTATGTTAATATAAAATATTAAAAAAATAACAGGTACGGTTGACCAGGTGAATGTATGGTCAAACGCAGGTTTGACCGTTAACCCCTAAACAGGACTACGCCCCTCTTAACTGTATCCATATTCTCGAACCGGGATTTCGAAGCCCGGGCCGTACGGTCTCAAAGATCCATAGTTCGGTATGTTAATATAAAATATTAAAAAAATAACAGGTACGGTTGACCAGGTGAATGTATGGTCAAACGCAGGTTTGACCGTTAACCCCTAAACAGGACTACGCCCCTCTTAACTGTATCCATATTCTCGAACCGGGATTTCGATGCCCGGGCCGTACGGTGTCAAAGATCCATAGTCCGGTATGTTAATATAAAATATTAAAAAAATAATAGGTAAGGTTGACCAGGTGAATGTATGGTCAAACGCAGGTTTGACCGTTAACCCCTAAACAGGACTACGCCCCTCTTAACTGTATCCATATTCTCGAACCGGGATTTCGAAGCCCGGGCCATACGGTCTCAAAGATCCATAGTCCGGTATGTTAATATAAAATATTAAAAAATATTAATACGGTCTCAAATATTAGGTCCACTATGTTTGTAGAAGGGGGGGTTGAATACAAACAGTACTGTTTTATCGAAATTTGTCCGGATAAAATTTAATTTATATTTTGACAAATTTGAGCGGAATTAAATGAAACAAAATTCAAGTTGAATATAAAATTATATTAACTTGAGGGGTTTGTTACAAATACAGTACAGAAATTATATCTAGTTAATAAAAACAAATTAGAAAATTTGACATGAATTTTTCTAGATTTGTTAATAAAAATCGAGATATAGATTAGGAGTAAAAACTCGCTAATATTACAAGAGTATCAAATAAACAAGTTCTATCGGATCAGATATTAAAAATAAGATGAACTTGATTTTCTATGAATTTTTCTCTTGCTGTGTTGTTCTTCAAAAATGAGAGAGAATGGAGCTGTTCTTGTTTTTCTCTTTGAATGTTATGTTCTGTGTTCTGAGTTGTTTGGCCGCCTGTCTTGATATATCTTGTCTCCTGCATCTTTTCTTTTTCTTTTGTACTGCCAAGACAATCGGCAAGACAATCTGTTCTTACAAGACAATCAATTTTGTACTGCCAAGACAATCGTCAAGACAATCCAAAATCTCCAAGACAATCAATTTATATTGCCAAGACAATAGGCAATACAATTAACAAGACAATCAAGATTAACAAGACAATCGTCAAGACAATTGAGATTGTCTTTAACAAATAAAAAAACCTCGGCTGTATGATTGATTTTGTAAACAAAATATTCTGCTGTAAGCTGAAACCAGTCTCAGGAGAAGGTAGTACACAACACGCGCTTGTCTCTTTTGTTTTTCTGTCCAGCGCGTGCTCGACACGCGCATAGGGGCGCGTTCAGTATTCTCCCGACAGGAATTGTAGTTCTGTTGTAGGTTGTCAGACTTTTGTTACCTTTTAGTTTTTTTATGCATGCTTCTGAATTCTTTTAACATGCATGTACTTTATTTTCTTTTCTGTCGACAACAAGCTACAACTTCCTTTTCTCTTTTTTTTTTATTATTTTGTTTCTTTTGCTTGTTTTTATCTATTATATTTAATTTAATTAACTATTAATCAATTAATCATTTAAATGAATAATGATTAATTAATTAATAAACTAATTAATTAAATCTAATAGATTAATATATTAATTCAAAATTAATTAACATGATAATTAATTTAATAAATAAATTAATTCAGAATGAATTAATTTATTAAATTAAATCAATTACATAATTATATTAATTAAAAGAGAATTAATATAAATCTTTTGACAGCTCAAATCTTTTTCTTGAACCACTGAAAGTAATAAAGAATTACCACCGGATTTTCGTTGACGCTCGATGCATGGTCTGGTTCATGAGCGACTAACTCCAACGGCTTTTCTTTATTTTTGACTTTATGGCTGTGGTCATTGTCTTCTCTTAATATACCCGTCTTGATAGCTTGAACCACTGAAGTTAATGATAAACAACCACTGTTTAATGTTGACACTCGATGTACTGCCTGGTTCATGAGTGACTAACCGCAATGACTGTTCTTCATATATTGACTTTAAAATCTGGTTCCTTTTCTTGTCTTTTTCTTCTCTCTCTTTTAATTCTTCTGTACTGTCTCTGTCACTGTTGAAATCTCTGTCACTTTAAATGAATTCACTTCTTTAACGAATACTTCACTGAGGCTTGATCAGATGTCTGAACTTCTTTCAATGTAGTAATTCTTCAAGTCTGTAGATTGACCTTGATCTTTTTCTTCTAATAGATAATACAATCTGAGATTCCTTGTGACAGTCTATATACTATTTACTATTACAATCTTGTTCAAGTTGAGTTGTATCCTCGAAATACAAATAGGCTACATCATATGCCTTTCAATCTCCCCCTATTTGTTTGTTAGACAATAACAAGCAAATACCTAGAGGATAACTCAACTACCTCACTTAAACAAGAAAAAGATAAAACTTTTAAGAATTAAGTAAATAATACAAAAAAAAATTTCTCTGGTTTAGATTTAACAATTCCAGAATCTTCAGTTGATGAAATGATAGATGATTGTTCCTCTAGCACTGAACTGATCTTCAATAGATAACTCATCTTCATTTCTGATTCTTCATATCTCTGCCTGATAAACCTTCACATCTTCCATTGGTGATTATCAGCAGTTCTTGATTTACAATCACTTCCCATTTCTGACACAGCTTTTCTCACTAAAGAAAAACAGCTGTTCCGACTATGTAGACAATGGTGAATCAATACCATTTCTATAACTTCTGGTGAATTTACTACTCTTCCACTTAGCCTTTATACATAGTACATTGAAAGACTAATAGAATAGTATTGTGATGTAATTCTCCTTATATCTCCACTTTCATAACAAATGAAAGTTCTTTTGCTTCTTCATCTAAGGCTCCCCCTTAGAAACTAGACTTGCTCCTCATTCTAAGCACAGTCTTTACTGCTCCCCCTTTCTAACTCACTCTTCTTTCTTTACTGCTCCCCCTTTCTAACTCACTCTTCTTTTACTTGTACCCCAATACTTCTCCCCTTTAGTTGAAGTATATCTTTTTCAATATATCTCTCCCCCTTAGTTGAGGAATCCTCCAATTCAATTAATTGATAAAGTAGTTGATACCAAATTGTTACCAATTTATACCAATCGTTAGAGTACATTGAAATCAATTGATAAAGCTTTGTTAGAAAGGAAGTTTCATTTTCTTCCTCACTGTGAGTGTGTGATAGTGTTTAGTGTACCTCACAAGTGTTTCACTCATCTCTCCACTCATTTGTGCTGAGTGTCTCACTTCTCTCTGTGTTTACACTCTTGCTCACTAGTGTTTCACTCATATCACTCATAGCTCCAACATCCTTTAGTTTACCTGCAAGGAAAAATCACCCTAGCCCCTTCAAGAGAGGTCAGTGGTGGTGCAATGGGAGTTCGCAAATCCCAAATCCTCGTTGGACTCGTCAGACGAATCTGAGTCATAATCTACAAGTTGCTAATTTCCCTTTTTAGGGTTTTCAGATTTGAATTCTGAGAAGGTAAACAATGATTTATAAATTTAGAATTGAGATCAAGATTCCCTTCTAATGTCTGTGAAGACATCACCTTGTTAAACTCATCAGGTAAATCTGAATCATAGTTCACAAGTTGCCGATCCGCACCTATGTCGGATCTGTTACCCGCAGGATCCAGAGATGTTCCCTCTGGGGAGTTAGATAATGATCTTGTTGAATTTTGCATTTGAGATCAATACCTTCTCTCGAGGTCTGCGAAGACTCTTAGTTCATTAAAGAACCTTTAACTTATAATCCTAACCGTAAAATGGTTGGATTACAGGTTTCCGTCAATTCATCCTTAGTGTGTGCAATCTCACTCGTGCATATGAAATATTTTGGTTAGTGTATAAGGTATTGACTCTCTAACTTAATATCCCACACATCCTTGTTTGCTGCATCAAGTGCAGTTACTCCCTGGTGACCTCTAGTCTGATAGGTTACTTCCTTTTAGGGGGTAAGATAGAATGTGTTTGAGTTTGACTGTAGTCTGGGATAAAAGTTGTTGGGTTTACAACCTTATGACTAAACATGTGAGAATACAAAATTCCATGTAGATGAACCTGTATCACAGAATATGAGCAATATAGAGATAGAATGCATTTTTAACATTGAAAAGTTTTCTGAGAAAATATTGCATTTATCTTAAGTGAAATGATGTACAGTTGTGATTTCAAAAGATTTACAATGTAAGCAATCACAGCTGTAGAAAGAGATTTTGAATTTAGGAAGATATAGATCTTGAGCTGGTTTTACAAAACAAGAACATAGGCAAAAATCCAATTAATAAATATTAATCGAATCAATGTATGTTAATGTTTAAACCAATACAAACAAAACTATTTTATCATGTTTTAGGTCCTGCATGATAGATACCAACTATTAGAGATTGTTAGCACTTGATAGGTCTTGTCTTCCAATTGTTAGATCCTGAAAATCAAACATTAGTTACTAACCAATTGTATAGACACATACCAATTTGATACCAACATTGGTCAATTGTTAAGTTCTTAAAACGAAGATCTGTTAACAGCAATCACAAAACAACGATTTATACTTAAACTGCGGGTTTTGTGTGTGTTAATAAGAAGAACAACAAAAGAACCAAGTACAGTGACCTACTTGTAAGTTTTGCAAGTATAGTGGCTAAAATGTAAAAACTATACAAACTATTTATATACACATGAAAAAGAATATAAAAAATAAGAAATAATATACATAATAATTATACAAAATAAAAACTAAAAAAGAAAAGAACATTTAAATAACATTAAATAAAGAAGAAAAATTTGAATTAACATAAAAATAATAAAACTATACATAAGTACTAATTTACATACAAATTTTTATTTTTATTATTTTATTTTTATTATTATTTTTTAAATGCAAAAATAACTGTATTAATAATATTTACAGAATATTAAAGATAAAAGATAATAATTTAGAAAAATATCTACAACAATATAACTACTTAAAATAACTAAATAGAAAATATAAAATACTAAAAATACCATAGGTTGTCCTTTTGACGGAATTAACACATTAATAACAGAAGAACAAACACTACAAAATATTGAATAAAATATTAACTATTTACATAAACATTTGTAGCAAATTAATAAATCTATATATATTTTCGAATAAAATGACTTTCTTATCAGAAAATTATTTTGAAAGAAAATATGATTTATTAAAAGATCACAAATATTCAAAAGGAATTTTCAACAAAAATAGATTTCTCACTAATTTCCACTTGTAAAATTTGAGAAAAATATTTTTAGAGAAAATAAAATTATTCTAAAATTAAAAGAAGTAAGTAGGAAAATATTAAGAAGATAATAACAATGATTTAAGAATTAACAAGCAAGATTATAAGTTGATAAAATAATTATACAAGTGATTTAAATCAGAAAATATTCACAAAATAATCACTTGTAAATTATTAAAGATCAAACCTCAGATATTAACTAGTTTAATTACTAGGACTGTTTAACATACCCAATTCACCAACAATTCTGGTGAATGTGGATTCGTCAAGAGACTTAGTAAAAATATCTGTTGTTTGTTCTTCTGTGGGTACAAAAAATAACTCCACAGTACCATTCATGACATGCTCTCGAATAAAATGATACCTGATGTCAATGTGCTTTGTTCTCGTGTGCTGCACAGGATTGTTGGAGATTGCTATGGCACTTGTATTATCACACAGGATAGGAATCTTGTCAAGTACAAAGCCATAATCCCGTAGCTGATTTCTGATCCACAAGATCTGAGCGCAACAGCTTCCAGCAGCTATGTATTCTGCTTCGGCTGTAGAGTTGGAAACTGTTTGCTGTTTCTTACTGTACCAGGAAACCAACCTGCCACCTAGGAATTGAAAACTCCCAGAGGTGCTCTTTCTATCTACAACACTTCCTGCATAGTCTGAATCTGTATATCCAACAAGATTAAAACCAGATTCTTTAGGGTGCCAAATTCCTAAATTTGGAGTACCCTTAAGATATCTCAAGATTCGTTTAACAGCAATGAGATGCACATCTCTAGGATCCGCTTGGAACCTTGCACACAAGCATGTAGCATGCATAATATCAGGTCTACTTGCAGTAAGGTAAAGTAATGAGCCTATCATACCTCTGTAGCTTGTGATATCTACCTTAGCAGAATTTTCACATGCTCCAAATTTAACAGCTATAGATGATGGTGTTCTTGCTGAAGATGAGTCCTCCATTTGATACTTCTTGAGAAGCTCTTTGACATACTTGGATTGACAGATAAATATTCCATCTGTCCTTTGACTTATTTGCAATCCAAGAAAGAACTTCAGCTCACCCATCATGCTCATTTCAAATTTACCCTGCATTAACTTAGCAAATTTCTTGCACAACAGATCATTAGTAGACCCAAATATTATATCGTCCACATAGACTTGGACTAGAATTGTATCATTCTTATGTTTCTTTGTGAAGAGAGTTTTGTCTATGACACCTCTAACAAAACCATTTTCAATTAAAAATTCAGAGAGAGTGTCATACCATTTCCTTGGTGCTTGCTTAAGACCATAGACAGCCTTGAAAAGGAAGTAGACATAGTCAATTAAATCTGGATCTTCAAAACCAGGGGGTTGTTCTACATAAACCTCTTCATCTAGCTTGCCATTCAAGAAAGCACTCTTGACATCCATTTGATAAACTTTAAAGTTTGAAAATGCTGCGAATGCCAAGAATATTCTTATGGCCTCAAGTCTAGCCACTGGAGCATAGGTCTCATCATAATCAATGCCTTCAGATTGGGAGTAACCCTTTGCTACCAGTCTTGCTTTATTTCTCGTCACTGTGCCATCTTCATCAAGTTTGTTTCTGAATACCCACCTAGTGCCAACCACTGGTCTGTCTGTAGGTCTGGGTACCAGCTTCCAAACTTCTTGTTGTTTAAATTGATTGAGTTCATCTTGCATAGCAATCACCCAATCAGGATCAGAAAGAGCTTCTTCAGTTTTCTTAGGTTCCATTTCAGACAGAAACCCTGAATAATTACATTGATTCTGAAAAGCTCTTCTAGTCTTCACACCAACAACTGGATCACCAATGATTAGCTCAAAAGGATGAGCTCTATTCCAAACAGTCTGTCTGGGAAGATTAGATCTTGATGATTCTCCTTGATCTTCATTGTGATGTTGTGTGTGACCAGTTGACCCTTCATTTTCTCCCCCTGAGTTGTTGCCAGGTTGACTAGATGATGATTGTTTAGAAGAGTCAGGGGAATTTTGACTACTATCATTGATTTCATCACCATTACCCTGATCATCATTGTTGTCATTAGCATCAGCAAAAATCTCAGGTGCATTGTCATCATCTGAATCTGTATCTGTCATGTCATCGAAAGATAGCTTCTCAGATGGATTCTCAGTTTGGATACTAGGGAGTTTAGTGTCATCAAATGTTACATTGACACTTTCCATCATCTTCTGTTCATCAATCACATACACCCTGTATGCTCTCATTGAATAACCAATAAAAATTGCTTCAAATGCTTTGGTGTCGAATTTACCACCTTGATCATCACCTTCTTTAAGCACAAAGCACTTTGCCCCAAATACATGAAAGTATTTGAGTGATGGTTTCTTATCAGCCATAATTTCATAGGGTGTCTTCATTTGATCTTTATTGATTAGAGTTCGATTCTGGGTATAGCACGCAGTATTGACAGCTTCAGCCCAAAAGTACAATGGAAGCCTTGATTCACTTAACATAGTACGTGCAGCTTCAATCAAGGTTCTATTCTTTCTTTCTACTACCCCATTTTGCTGAGGAGTTCTTGGAGCTGAGTATTGTCTGGTTATACCCTTCTCAGTGCAGAAGTCATTTAGAACTGCATTCTTGAATTCAGTTCCATTGTCTGATCTTATAGCTCTCACTGGATACGTAGAATCTCGCTCAATTAATTTGATGTGATCAATCACCAGTTGTGGAGTCTCATCTTTAGAATTCAAAAACAGGACCCATGTGTATTTTGAAAAATCATCAACAATCACTAGAGCATATCTCTTTCTTGACATAGACATCACATTAACTGGACCAAACAAATCCATATGAAGTAATTGTAATGGTTCAGTTATTGAAGATGTGTCAGTGCTCCTGTGACTTGCCCTTTTTAGCTTTCCTTTTTGACATGCATCACAAAGTCCTTCTTGAGTGAATTCCATTGAAGGCAAACCTCTCACCAACTCTCTTTTAACCAGAGAATTCATTGTCTTAAAATTAAGATGAGAAAGTTTCTTGTGCCATAGCCAACTCTCATCATTAGATGCTTTAGTGTAGAAGCAAGTGATTTCTTTAGTGCTTCCTGAGTTCATATTGGCTACGTACAGATTGCCTTTTCTAACTCCTGTCAGTTGTGGCTTTTCATGTCTCTTGTGTGAAATTAGACAATTCTTCTTGTAGAAATGAACTTCATAACCTTTGTCACAGAATTGACTGACACTGAGCAAATTGTGCTCAAGTCCTTTCACAAAAGAGACTTCATCAATGATAACATTTCCAGCTTCAAGTCTGCCATATCCATCAGTTCTACCTTTGCTGTTATCTCCAAAGGTAACTACTGAGCCGGCCTTCTCCACCACATTTGTCAGCAGGGTTCTGTCTCCAGTCATATGCCTTGAACATCCACTGTCCAAGATCCAGGTTACTCGTTCAACCTGCTCAACACCCTGCAATGACAAACGGATTAAACCTTCTTCGGAACCCAAATTTGATTGGGTCCAGAGTACTTAAAGAATTGGCCTTTGTCAGGCAAAACAACATTCTTTACTTTAACAACAGCTTTATCATTATTCAAAAAACATTTCACTTTATAAACAGATTTGACAATCTTTTGTTTCAGTTTAGGTATCCATGTTTGTTTAGTAACAATATCATTGACTGGACATTTGACTTTGTAAATAGCCTTCATAAAACTTTGTTTAGGCTTTGGTACAAATGTCTCTCTCCTAACATAAGAAGGACAAGCAGTCTTTGATCTAACATTATTCCTGTTCATATGTTGTCGAGGAGCAGTCTTATTATCACATGCATGATTACCATTAAAGTAAGCAGACATCACATTAAAGGCACAAGACATACAGTTGACAACACCACATGCTTTATGATTAGAATCAATGATTGGCATGTTACTCATGTTAGACATGTTATTGTTCTGCTTCAACTTGTTACCACCTAATCCAGTCTTAGAAGAACTAACTATTTCAACAACCTTGACTGGAACTTTAGGTACATCTTTCTTGGATGAAATATTTTCTGGATTAGTGTCCTCAACAGATTTAGCCTTAACAAAGACTGTGACATCTTCCTTAGATGAAACATTCTTTGGATTAGCTTTCTTAACAGATTTAACCTTAACACATTTATCCTTAACAAAGACTGTGCCATTTGCACTATCCTCATTTCTCATTTCTTCCTGAATAAGCATAGAAAGAGTATCTGGTGGTCCAGCATCAGATTTTTTAAACATTGGTTTTTCAACATTCTTGAGTACGTGTGGTATACCTCTTTCCTTGGCAGAAATAGGATTAGGAGAATGATTACTCAAAGAACCAACAGCTTGATTGTAATCAAATCCTATTCCTACAGTTCGTTCTACTGCTTGTTTGTTGAAGAACTCTTTAGAAACTTTGACAGAATTATAACAAGCTCTAACCTGTGTTTCAAGTTCTCTAATCCTGGTTTCTTGTTCAGCAATCTTCTCAACTTGTTTTACCATGTATTCTCCTAGACCCTTTTCTCTGTAGTTAAGTCGAGCTATTTCTTCTATATTCTTATCTTGATTAATCTGCACCTTTTTTAAATCTAACACTTCATTTTCAAGTTTAGTGTTAACAAGACTTATTCTCTCGTACCCTCTTTCTGCCTTATTCAAGGAACTACGTAAACTATCAATTAACTCAGCATCAGTAAGAATTACCGGTGTGGTGTAATAAGTTGATGATTCAGCATTTGCCACCAGTGCAAAGTTTCCATATTCTTCATCTTCGCTATCTGTATCATCCCAGCTTTTACCAGCAGCTACATAAGCTCTTCCACTCTTCTTCTTTTCAGAAGCATAATCTTTCTTCTGTGCTTGCTTGGGTTTCTGACACTCAGTAGCAAAGTGTCCCAACTCATTACAATTGAAACAACGGATTTTGCTTCTGTCAACAGTTCCAGTTTTATAACCTCCCCTGTTACTAGAGGATGAAGAACCTCCTCTCTGAAATCTGTTATTTGACTTAAACCTGAACTTTGGATTTCTTCTGAATCTGAAGTTACTGAATTGTCTCACCATCATCGCCATAGATTCATCTTCCAATTGATCCAGCTCTTCTAGTGAATAGAATTCACTACCATCCTGAGTAGCTGGTGTTTGGCCAAGTTCTACTTCAGTTTGTTCCTTGTTGAAGCTGTTAGGTTGAACAATTTTAGCTTCCACTTCCTTAGGAACCTCAACTACTAGAGCTGTAGAAGAATTTGCCATTCTGCCTTTGCCAGAGAACTCCTTCCGCTGTTCTTGTTCTAATTCATATGTTTTCAGAACACCAAACAGCCTTTCAAGAGTGGTCTTGTTTAAATCTCTGGATTCTCTGATGGCAGTTATTCTATGCTCCAAGTGAGTAGGCATAGTCAGTAAAAACTTCATGTTGATCTCCTTCTGAGTATATTGCTTGCCATGAACTTGCAAGTTGTTGATTATTTTGTTATACCTTTCGAACACTTCCTGAATGCCTTCGTTAGGGCCAGCTCTAAAGTGTTCATATTCAGAGGTCAAAATTTGAAGTCTGTTTTCCCTGACTTCATCAGTTCCTTCATTGATAGTTTCAATAGTTTCCCATATGTGCTTAGCGGTTTTACAATTCATCACATGGCTATACATTACAGCATCGAGGGAATCTATTAAAATGAGTCTCAAATTTTTATCCAGTCCAGCTTCCTCCTTATCTTCAGAGGTATAGTTCTTAGGGTCCTTTGGATAGAATTTTACAGGTATTGTTACAACTCCATTTACAACTGTTTCAGTATCATGTTGCATGGGAGTTACTGGTCCATTTTTCAAAACGAACAAAAATCTTGGATTTGTTACATGAGGAAATAACTCCATTTTGTTTTTCCACATGTCATAGTTATCTTTATTAAAGATAGGAATTTTAACGATGCCTTTGGTTGACAAGATGAATTTTTAAGAGAGTTAAAAATTCGAGATGGATTTTTGATTGAGTAAAAATAGGAT
This sequence comes from Saposhnikovia divaricata, assembly GCA_036435485.1. Lineage (NCBI taxonomy): Eukaryota > Viridiplantae > Streptophyta > Magnoliopsida > Apiales > Apiaceae > Saposhnikovia > Saposhnikovia divaricata. Next base: position 70,409,070 of record CM071598.1, read on the forward strand.
CTTGATTTGTGTATCAATCAATAGGCTCGGATACCAATTGTTAGGTCCACTATGTTTGTAGAAGGGGGGGTTGAATACAAACAGTACTGTTTTATCGAAATTTGTCCGGATAAAATTTAATTTATATTTTGACAAATTTGAGCGGAATTAAATGAAACAAAATTCAAGTTGAATATAAAATTATATTAACTTGAGGGGTTTGTTACAAATACAGTACAGAAATTATATCTAGTTAATAAAAACAAATTAGAAAATTTGACATGAATTTTTCTAGATTTGTTAATAAAAATCGAGATATAGATTAGGAGTAAAAACTCGCTAATATTACAAGAGTATCAAATAAACAAGTTCTATCGGATCAGATATTAAAAATAAGATGAACTTGATTTTCTATGAATTTTTCTCTTGCTGTGTTGTTCTTCAAAAATGAGAGAGAATGGAGCTGTTCTTGTTTTTCTCTTTGAATGTTATGTTCTGTGTTCTGAGTTGTTTGGCCGCCTGTCTTGATATATCTTGTCTCCTGCATCTTTTCTTTTTCTTTTGTACTGCCAAGACAATCGGCAAGACAATCTGTTCTTACAAGACAATCAATTTTGTACTGCCAAGACAATCGTCAAGACAATCCAAAATCTCCAAGACAATCAATTTATATTGCCAAGACAATAGGCAATACAATTAACAAGACAATCAAGATTAACAAGACAATCGTCAAGACAATTGAGATTGTCTTTAACAAATAAAAAAACCTCGGCTGTATGATTGATTTTGTAAACAAAATATTCTGCTGTAAGCTGAAACCAGTCTCAGGAGAAGGTAGTACACAACACGCGCTTGTCTCTTTTGTTTTTCTGTCCAGCGCGTGCTCGACACGCCCATAGGGGCGCGTTCAGTATTCTCCCGACAGGAATTGTAGTTCTGTTGTAGGTTGTCAGACTTTTGTTACCTTTTAGTTTTTTTTATGCATGCTTCTGAATTCTTTTAACATGCATGTACTTTATTTTCTTTTCTGTCGACAACAAGCTACAACTTCCTTTTCTCTTTTTTTTTTATTATTTTGTTTCTTTTGCTTGTTTTTATCTATTATATTTAATTTAATTAACTATTAATCAATTAATCATTTAAATGAATAATGATTAATTAATTAATAAACTAATTAATTAAATCTAATAGATTAATATATTAATTCAAAATTAATTAACATGATAATTAATTTAATAAATAAATTAATTCAGAATGAATTAATTTATTAAATTAAATCAATTACATAATTATATTAATTAAAAGAGAATTAATATAAATCTTTTGACAGCTCAAATCTTTTTCTTGAACCACTGAAAGTAATAAAGAATTACCACCGGATTTTCGTTGACGCTCGATGCACGGTCTGGTTCATGAGCGACTAACTCCAACGGCTTTTCTTTATTTTTGACTTTATGGCTGTGGTCATTGTCTTCTCTTAATATACCCGTCTTGATAGCTTGAACCACTGAAGTTAATGATAAACAACCACTGTTTAATGTTGACACTCGATGTACTGTCTGGTTCATGAGTGACTAACCGCAATGACTGTTCTTCATATATTGACTTTAAAATCTGGTTCCTTTTCTTGTCTTTTTCTTCTCTCTCTTTTAATTCTTCTGTACTGTCTCTGTCACTGTTGAAATCTCTGTCACTTTAAATGAATTCACTTCTTTAACGAATACTTCACTGAGGCTTGATCAGATGTCTGAACTTCTTTCAATGTAGTAATTCTTCAAGTCTGTAGATTGACCTTGATCTTTTTCTTCTAATAGATAATACAATCTGAGATTCCTTGTGACAGTCTATATACTATTTACTATTACAATCTTGTTCAAGTTGAGTTGTATCCTCGAAATACAAATAGGCTACATCATATGCCTTTCAGAATGTATGGTCAAACGCAGGTTTGACCGTTAACCCCTAAACAGGACTACGCCCCTCTTAACTGTATCCATATTCTCGAACCGGGATTTCGAAGCCCGGGCCGTACGGCCTCAAAGATCCATAGTCCGGTATGTTAATATAAAATATTAAAAAAAATAACTGGTACGGTTGACCAGGTGAATGTATGGTCAAACGCAGGTTTGACCGTTAACCCCTAAACAGGACCACGCCCCTCTTAACTGTATCCATATTCTCGAACCGGGATTTCGAAGCCCGGGCCGTACGGTCTCAAAGATCCATAGTCCGGTATGTTAATATAAAATATTAAAAAAATAACAGGTACGGTTGACCAGGTGAATGTATGGTCAAACGCAGGTTTGACCGTTAACCCCTAAACAGGACTACGCCCCTCTTAACTGTATCCATATGCTCGAACCGGGATTTCGAAGCCCGGGCCGTACGGTCTCAAAGATCCATAGTTCGGTATGTTAATATAAAATATTAAAAAAATAACAGGTACGGTTGACCAGGTGAATGTATGGTCAAACGCTGCGTTTGACCGTTAACCCCTAAACAGGACTACGCCCCTCTTAACTGTATCCATATTCTCGAACCGGGATTTCGAAGCCCAGGCCGTACGGTCTCAAAGATCCATAGTCCGGTATGTTAATATAAAATATTAAAAAAAATAACAGGTACGGTTGACCAGGTGAATGTATGGTCAAACGCAGGTTTGACCGTTAACCCCTAAACAGGACTACGCCCCTCTTAACTGTATCCATATTCTCGAACCGGGATTTCGAAGCCCGGGACGTACGGTCTCAAAGATCCATAGTCCGGTATGTTAATATAAAATATTAAAAAAAATAACAGGTACGGTTGACCAGGTGAATGTATGGTCAAACGCTGCGTTTGACCGTTAACCCCTAAACAGGACTACGCCCCTCTTAACTGTATCCATATTCTCGAACCGGGATTTCGAAGCCAGGGCCGTACGGTCTCAAAGATCCATACTTCGGTATATTAATATAAAATATTAAAAAAATAACAGGTACGGTTGACCAGGTGAATGTATGGTCAAACGCAGGTTTGACCGTTAACCCCTAAACAGGACTACGCCCCTCTTAACTGTATCCATATTCTCGAACCGGGATTTCGAAGCCCGGGCCGTACGGTCTCAAAGATCCATAGTCCGGTATGTTAACATAAAATATTAAAAAAAATAACAGGTACGGTTGACCAGGTGAATGTATGGTCAAACGCAGGTTTGACCGTTAACCCCTAAACAGGACTACGCCCCTCTTAACTGTATCTATATTCTCGAACCGGGATTTCGAAGCCCGGGCCGTACGGTCTCAAAGATCCATAGTCCGGTATGTTAATATAAAATATTAAAAAAATAACAGGTACGGTTGACCAGGTGAATGTATGGTCAAACGCAGGTTTGACCGTTAACCCCTAAACAGGACTACGCCCCTCTTAACTGTATCCATATTCTCGAACCGGGATTTCGAAGCCTGGGCCGTACGGCCTCAAAGATCCATAGTCTGGTATGTTAATATAAAATATTAAAAAAAATAACTGGTACGGTTGACCAGGTGAATGTATGGTCAGACGCAGGTTTGACCGTTAACCCCTAAACAGGACTACGCCCCTCTTAACTGTATCCATATTCTCGAACCGGGATTTCGAAGCCCGGGCCGTACGGTCTCAAAGATCCATAGTCCGGTATGTTAATATAAAATATTAAAAAAATAACAGGTACGGTTGACCAGGTGAATGTATGGTCAAACGCAGGTTTGACCGTTAACCCCTAAACAGGACTACGCCCCTCTTAACTGTATCCATATTCTCGAACCGGGATTTCGAAGCCCGGGCCGTACGGTCTCAAAGATCCATAGTTCGGTATGTTAATATAAAATATTAAAAAAATAACAGGTACGGTTGACCAGGTGAATGTATGGTCAAACGCAGGTTTGACCGTTAACCCCTAAACAGGACTACGCCCCTCTTAACTGTATCCATATTCTCGAACCGGGATTTCGATGCCCGGGCCGTACGGTGTCAAAGATCCATAGTCCGGTATGTTAATATAAAATATTAAAAAAATAATAGGTAAGGTTGACCAGGTGAATGTATGGTCAAACGCAGGTTTGACCGTTAACCCCTAAACAGGACTACGCCCCTCTTAACTGTATCCATATTCTCGAACCGGGATTTCGAAGCCCGGGCCATACGGTCTCAAAGATCCATAGTCCGGTATGTTAATATAAAATATTAAAAAAATAACAGGTACGGTTGACCAGGTGAATGTTTGGTCAAACGCAGGTTTGACCGTTAACCCCTAAACAGGACTACGCCCCTCTTAACTGTATCCATATTCTCGAACCGGGATTTCGAAGCCCGGGCTGTACGGTCTCAAAGATCCATAGTCCGGTATGTTAATATAAAATATTAAAAAAAATAACAGGTACGGTTGACTAGGTGAATGTATGGTCAAACGCAGGTTTGACCGTTAACCCCTAAACAGGACTACGCCCCTCTTAACTGTATCCATATTCTCGAACCGGGATTTCGAAGCCCGGGACGTACGGTCTCAAAGATCCATAGTCCGGTATGTTAATATAAAATATTAAAAAAAAATAACAGGTACGGTTGACCAGGTGAATGTATGGTCAAACGCAGGTTTGACCGTTAACCCCTAAACAGGACTACGCCCCCCTTAATTGTATCCATATTCTCGAACCAGGATTTCGAAGCCCGGGCCGTACGGTCTCAAAGATCCATAGTTCGGTATGTTAATATAAAATATTAAAAAAAATAACAGGTACGGTTGACCAGGTGAATGTATGGTCAAACGCAGGTTTGACCGTTAACCCCTAAACAGGACTACGCCCCTCTTAACTGTATCCATATTCTCGAACCGGGATTTCGAAGCCCGGGCCGTACGGCCTCAAAGATCCATAGTCCGGTATGTTAATATAAAATATTAAAAAAAATAACTGGTACGGTTGACCAGGTGAATGTATGGTCAAACGCAGGTTTGACCGTTAACCCCTAAACAGGACTACGCCCCTCTTAACTGTATCCATATTCTCGAACCGGGATTTCGAAGCCCGGGCCGTACGGTCTCAAAGATCCATAGTCCGGTATGTTAATATAAAATATTAAAAAAATAACAGGTACGGTTGACCAGGTGAATGTATGGTCAAACGCAGGTTTGACCGTTAACCCCTAAACAGGACTACGCCCCTCTTAACTGTATCCATATTCTCGAACCGGGATTTCGAAGCCCGGGCCGTACGGTCTCAAAGATCCATAGTTTGGTATGTTAATATAAAATATTAAAAAAATAACAGGTACGGTTGACCAGGTGAATGTATGGTCAAACGCTGCGTTTGACCGTTAACCCCTAAACAGGACTACGCCCCTCTTAACTGTATCCATATTCTCGAACCGGGATTTCGAAGCCCGGGCCGTACGGTCTCAAAGATCCATAGTCCGGTATGTTAATATAAAATATTAAAAAAAATAACAGGTACAGTTGACCAGGTGAATGTGTGGTCAAACGCAGGTTTGACCGTTAACCCCTAAACAGGACTACGCCCCTCTTAACTGTATCCATATTCTCGAACCGGGATTTCGAAGCCCGGGACGTACGGTCTCAAAGATCCATAGTCCGGTATGTTAATATAAAATATTAAAAAAAATAACAGGTACGGTTGACCAGGTGAATGTATGGTCAAACGCTGCGTTTGACCGTTAACCCCTAAACAGGACTACGCCCCTCTTAACTGTATCCATATTCTCGAACCGGGATTTCGAAGCCAGGGCCGTACGGTCTCAAAGATCCATACTTCAGTATGTTAATATAAAATATTAAAAAAATAACAGGTACGGTTGACCAGGTGAATGTATGGTCAAACGCAGGTTTGACCGTTAACCCCTAAACAGGATTACGCCCCTCTTAACTGTATCCATATTCTCGAACCGGGATTTCGAAGCCCGGGCCGTACGGTCTCAAAGATCCATAGTCCGGTATGTTAACATAAAATATTAAAAAAAATAACAGGTACGGTTGACCAGGTGAATGTATGGTCAAACGCAGGTTTGACCGTTAACCCCTAAACAGGACTACACCCCTCTTAATTGTATCCATATTCTCGAACCGGGATTTCGAAGCCCGGGCCGTACGGTCTCAAAGATCCTTAGTTCGGTATGTTAATATAAAATATTAAAAAAATAACAGGTACGGTTGACCAGGTGAATGTATGGTCAAACGCAGGTTTGACCGTTAACCCCTAAACAGGACTACGCCCCTCTTAACTGTATCCATATTCTCGAACCGGGATTTCGAAGCCCGGGTCGTACGGTCTCAAAGATCCATAGTCCGGTATGTTAATATAAAATATTAAAAAAATAACAGGTACGGTTGACCAGGTGAATGTATGGTCAAACGCAGGTTTGACCGTTAACCCCTAAACAGGACTACGCCCCTCTTAACTGTATCCATATTCTCGAACCGGGATTTCGAAGCCCGGGTCGTACGGTCTCAAAGATCCATAGTCCGGTATGTTAATATGAAATATTAAAAAAATAACAGGTACGGTTGACCAGGTGAATGTATGGTCAAACGCAGGTTTGACCGTTAACCCCTAAACAGGACTACGCCCCTCTTAACTGTATCCATATTCTCGAACCGGGATTTCGAAGCCCGGGCCGTACGGTCTCAAAGATCCATAGTCCGGGATGTTAATATAAAATATTAAAAAAAATAACAGGTACGGTTGACCAGGGGAATGTATGGTCAAACGCAGGTTTGACCGTTAACCCCTAAACAGGACTACGCCCCTCTTAACTGTATCCATATTCTCGAACCGGGATTTCGAAGCCCGGGCCGTACGGTCTCAAAGATCCATAGTCCGGTATGTTAATATAAAATATTAAAAAAAATAACAGGTACGGTTGACCAGGTGAATGTATGGTCAAACGCAGGTTTGACCGTTAACCCCTAAACAGGACTACGCCCCTCTTAATTGTATCCATATTCTCGAACCAGGATTTCGAAGCCCGGGCCGTACGGTCTCAAAGATCCATAGTTCGGTATGTTAATATAAAATATTAAAAAAATAACAGGTACGGTTGACCAGGTGAATGTATGGTCAAACGCAGGTTTGACCGTTAACCCCTAAACAGGACTACGCCCCTCTTAACTGTATCCATATTCTCGAACCGGGATTTCGAAGCCCGGGCCGTACGGCCTCAAAGATCCATAGTCCGGTATGTTAATATAAAATATTAAAAAAAATAACAGGTACGGTTGACCAGGTGAATGTATGGTCAAACGCAGGTTTGACCGTTAACCCCTAAACAGGACTACGCCCCTCTTAATTGTATCCATATTCTCGAACCGGGATTTCGAAGCCCGGGCCGTACGGTCTCAAAGATCCATAGTCCGGTATGTTAATATAAAATATTAAAAAAATAACATGTAAGGTTGACCAGGTGAATGTATGGTCAAACGCAGGTTTGACCGTTAACCCCTAAACAGGACTACGCCCCTCTTAACTGTATCCATATTCTCGAACCGGGATTTCGAAGCCCGGGCCGTACGGTCTCAAAGATCCATAGTCCGGTATGATAATATAAAATATTTAAAAAAATAACAGGTACGGTTGACCAGGTGAATGTATGGTCAAACGCAGGTTTGACCGTTAACCCCTAAACAGGACTACGCCCCTCTTAATTGTATCCATATTCTCGAACCGGGATTTCGAAGCCCGGGCCGTACGGTCTCAAAGATCCATAGTTCGGTATGTTAATATAAAATATTAAAAAAATAACAGGTACGGTTGACCAGGTGAATGTATGGTCAAACGCAGGTTTGACCGTTAACCCCTAAACAGGACTACGCCCCTCTTAACTGTATCCATATTCTCGAACCGGGATTTCGAAGCCCGGGTCGTACGGTCTCAAAGATCCATAGTCCGGTATGTTAATATAAAATATTAAAAAAATAACAGGTACGGTTGACCAGGTGAATGTATGGTCAAACGCAGGTTTGACCGTTAACCCCTAAACAGGACTACGCCCCTCTTAATTGTATCCATATTCTCGAACCGGGATTTCGAAGCCTGGGCCGTACGGTCTCAAAGATCCATAGTTCGGTATGTTAATATAAAATATTAAAAAAATAACAGGTACGGTTGACCAGGTGAATGTATGGTCAAACGCAGGTTTGACCGTTAACCCCTAAACAGGACTACGCCCCTCTTAACTGTATCTATATTCTCGAACCGGGATTTTGAAGCCCGGGCCATACGGTCTCAAAGATCCATAGTCCGGTATGTTAATATGAAATATTAAAAAAATAACAGGTACGGTTGACCAGGTGAATGTATGGTCAAACGCAGGTTTGACCGTTAACCCCTAAACAGGACTACGCCCCTCTTAACTGTATCCATATTCTCGAACCGGGATTTCGAAGCCCGGGCCGTACGGTCTCAAAGATCCATAGTCCGGGATGTTAATATAAAATATTAAAAAAAATAACAGGTACGGTTGACCAGGGGAATGTATGGTCAAACGCAGGTTTGACCGTTAACCCCTAAACAGGACTACGCCCCTCTTAACTGTATCCATATTCTCGAACCGGGATTTCGAAGCCCGGGCCGTACGGTCTCAAAGATCCATAGTCCGGTATGTTAATATAAAATATTAAAAAAAATAACAGGTACGGTTGACCAGGTGAATGTATGGTCAAACGCAGGTTTGACCGTTAACCCCTAAACAGGACTACGCCCCTCTTAATTGTATCCATATTCTCGAACCAGGATTTCGAAGCCCGGGCCGTACAGTCTCAAAGATCCATAGTTCGGTATGTTAATATAAAATATTAAAAAAATAACAGGTACGGTTGACCAGGTGAATGTATGGTCAAACGCAGGTTTGACCGTTAACCCCTAAACAGGACTACGCCCCTCTTAACTGTATCCATATTCTCGAACCGGGATTTCGAAGCCCGGGCCGTACGGCCTCAAAGATCCATAGTCCGGTATGTTAATATAAAATATTAAAAAAAATAACAGGTACGGTTGACCAGGTGAATGTATGGTCAAACGCAGGTTTGACCGTTAACCCCTAAACAGGACTACGCCCCTCTTAACTGTATCCATATTCTCGAACCGGGATTTCGAAGCCCGGGCCGTACGGTCTCAAAGATCCATAGTCCGGTATGTTAATATAAAATATTAAAAAAATAACAGGTAAGGTTGACCAGGTGAATGTATGGTCAAACGCAGGTTTGACCGTTAACCCCTAAACAGGACTACGCCCCTCTTAACTGTATCCATATTCTCGAACCGGGATTTCGAAGCCCGGGCCGTACGGTCTCAAAGATCCATAGTCCGGTATGTTAATATAAAATATTAAAAAAAATAACAGGTACGGTTGACCAGGTGAATGTTTGGTCAAACGCAGGTTTGACCGTTAACCCCTAAACAGGACTACGCGCCCTCTTAACTGTATCCATATTCTCGAACCGGGATTTCGAAGCCCGGGCCGTACGGTCTCAAAGATCCATAGTCCGGTATGATAATATAAAATATTTAAAAAAATAACAGGTACGGTTGACCAGGTGAATGTATGGTCAAACGCAGGTTTGACCGTTAACCCCTAAACAGGACTACGCCCCTCTTAATTGTATCCATATTCTCGAACCGGGATTTCGAATCCCGGGCCGTACGGTCTCAAAGATCCATAGTTCGGTATGTTAATATAATATATTAAAAAAATAACAGGTACGGTTGACCAGGTGAATGTATGGTCAAACGCAGGTTTGACCGTTAACCCCTAAACAGGACTACGCCCCTCTTAACTGTATCTATATTCTCGAACCGGGATTTCGAAGCCCGGGCCGTACGGTCTCAAAGATCCATAGTCCGGTATGTTAATATAAAATATTAAAAAAATAACAGGTACGGTTGACCAGGTGAATGTATGGTCAAACGCAAGTTTGACCGTTAACCCCTAAACAGGACTACGCCCCTCTTAAATGTATCCATATTCTCGAACCGGGATTTCGAAGCCCGGGCCGTACGGTCTCAAAGATCCATAGTCCGGTATGTTAATATAAAATATTAAAAAAAATAACAGGTACGGTTGACCAGGTGAATGTATGGTCAAACGCAGGTTTGACCGTTAACCCCTAAATAGGACTACGCCCCTCTTAACTGTATCTATATACTCGAACCGGGATTTCGAAGCCCGGGCCGTACGGTCTCAAAGATCCATAGTCCGGTATGTTAAAATAAAATATTAAAAAAATAACAGGTACGGTTGACCAGGTGAATGTATGGTCAAACGCAGGTTTGACCGTTAACCCCTAAACAGGACTACGCCCCTCTTAACTGTATCCATATTCTCGAACCGGGAGTTCGAAGCCTGGGCCGTACGGCCTCAAAGATCCATAGTCTGGTATGTTAATATAAAATATTAAAAAAAATAACTGGTACGGTTGACTAGGTGAATGTATGGTCAAACGCAGGTTTGACCGTTAACCCCTAAACAGGACTACGCCCCTCTTAACTGTATCCATATTCTCGAACCGGGATTTCGAAGCCCAGGCCGTACGGTCTCAAAGATCCATAGTCCGGTATGTTAATATAAAATATTAAAAAAATAACAGGTACGGTTGACCAGGTGAATGTATGGTCAAACGCAGGTTTGACCGTTAACCCCTAAACAGGACTACGCCCCTCTTAACTGTATCCATATTCTCGAACCGGGATTTCGAAGCCCGGGCCGTACGGTCTCAAAGATCCATAGTTCGGTATGTTAATATAAAATATTAAAAAAATAACAGGTACGGTTGACCAGGTGAATGTATGGTCAAACGCTGCGTTTGACCGTTAACCCCTAAACAGGACTACGCCCCTCTTAACTGTATCCATATTCTCGAACCGGGATTTCGAAGCCCGGGCCGTACGGTCTCAAAGATCCATAGTCCGGTATGTTAATATAAAATATTAAAAAAAATAACAGGTACGGTTGACCAGGTGAATATATGGTCAAACGCAGGTTTGACCGTTAACCCCTAAACAGGACTACGCCACTCTTAACTGTATCCATATTCTCGAACCGGGATTTCGAAGCCCGGGACGTACGGTCTCAAAGATCCATAGTCCGGTATGTTAATATAAAATATTAAAAAAAATAACAGGTACGGTTGACCAGGTGAATGTATGGTCAAACGCTGCGTTTGACCGTTAACCCCTAAACAGGACTACGCCCCTCTTAACTGTATCCATATTCTCGAACCGGGATTTCGAAGCCCGGGCCGTACGGTCTCAAAGATCCATAGTTCGGTATGTTAATATAAAATATTAAAAAAATAACAGGTACGGTTGACCAGGTGAATGTATGGTCAAACGCAGGTTTGATCGTTAACCCCTAAACTGGACTACGCCCCTCTTAACTGTATCCATATTCTCGAACCGGGATTTCGAAGCCCGGGCCGTACGGTCTCAAAGATCCATAGTCCGGTATGTTAATATAAAATATTAAAAAATAACAGGTACGGTTGACCAGGTGAATGTATGGTCAAACGCAGGTTTGACTGTTAACCCCTAAACAGGACTACGCCCCTCTTAACTGTATCCATATTCTCGAACCGGGATTTCGAAGCCCGGGACGTACGGTCTCAAAGATCCATAGTCCGGTATGTTAATATAAAATATTAAAAAAAATAACAGGTACGGTTGACCAGGGGAATGTATGGTCAAACGCAGGTTTGACCGTTAACCACTAAACAGGACTACGCCCCTCTTAATTGTATCCATATTCTCGAACCGGGATTTCGAAGCCCGGGCCGTACGGTCTCAAAGATCCATAGTTCGGTATGTTAATATAAAATATTAAAAAAATAACAGGTACGGTTGACCAGGTGAATGTATGGTCAAACGCAGGTTTGACCGTTAACCCCTAAACAGGACTACGCCCCCTCTTAACTGTATCCATATTCTCGAACCGGGATTTCGAAGCCCGGGACGTACGGTCTCAAAGATCCATAGTCCGGTATGTTAATATAAAATATTAAAAAAAATAACAGGTACGGTTGACCAGGTGAATGTATGGTCAAACGCAGGTTTGACCGTTAACCCCTAAACAGGACTACGCCCCTCTTAACTGTATCCATATTCTCGAACCGGGATTTCGAAGCCCGGGCCGTACGGTCTCAAAGATCCATAGTTCGGTATGTTAATATAAAATATTAAAAAAATAACAGGTACGGTTGACCAGGTGAATGTATGGTCAAACGCTGCGTTTGACCGTTAACCCCTAAACAGGACTACGCCCCTCTTAACTGTATCCATATTCTCGAACCGGGATTTCGAAGCCCGGGCCGTACGGTCTCAAAGATCCATAGTCCGGTATGTTAATATAAAATATTAAAAAAATAACAGGTATGGTTGACCAGGTGAATGTATGGTCAAACGCAGGTTTGACCGTTAACCCCTAAACAGGACTACGCCCCTCTTAACTGTATCCATATTCTCGAACCAGGATTTCGAAGCCCGGGCCGTACGGTCTCAAAGATCCATAGTCCGGTATGTTAATATAAATTATTAAAAAAATAACAGGTACGGTTGACCAGGTGAACCCTAAACCCTAAACCCTAAACCGTCGAATCTAATATTTTTAAAATAGACGATGAAGATTATATCATATTAGAAAGAAAATTATAATATAAAAAAGATATAATGAAAAATAAAATTATAATATGAAAAGTATATAATTAAAAAAAGATACAATTGAATTTTACTTAATTTTTATATTAATATTAAAAAAATGTTTATATTTACTATCTAGGTCCTATCCCCAAGATCTAAAAATCAGATTTTGGATGATTTGAATATGTAAATTAATGATATATAAATTTTAAGAAAACTAAAATATATAATTATAGATATAATTATAATCTAGTAAAATAGTAAGTTATTAAGATAGTTAGCTGGACAAAATGACACATTAATGTCATCGATATCTTTGTCTGAACATCTTAACTTCAGTTTTATACCCACTTTTCAATTCACCTCCACCTCTGTCCTCCTTCGTCCTCCTCCGTCAATTCACCTCCACCTTCGTCCTCCTCCGTCAATTCACCTCCACCTCCGTCCTCCTCCGTCCACCTCCGTCCACCTGTGCTCTGTGCTCCACCTCTGTACCATCTTCACTCCACTACCCTGCGACACCTCCGTCCTTGCATCTCATCTTCGTAGTTTTGAAGCAGCTCCATCTTCGTAGTTCCAACGAGCTCCATCGACATCTCCATTAAGGTATTTTTGATGAAATTTGTTTCTAAAAATTGAAATTAGGGTTCATACTTGTATTTGGGGATCTGAGAAGATTTTATCACATTATGAAAATACTAACTTATAATGTGTCTCGGTCACTTTTGCCATGAGAATGAGCTCCCATGTACACCACATAATCATTTTAGATTTGATAATCATTAAAAAATTGGACAAATCTCATAATCATTTTAGATTTGATACCTTTTTTCTGGCAAAGGTGGGGGTATGTAGTAGTGATAAGAGAATAAGTGATAGAAAGATGCAAAGGGGAGTGGCAGTAGTGATAAGTGGCAGTAGTCCTTTAATATTATACTTCCTTTATAACAAGTAAATTTTGTTAGTGTTAGTTTGAAATTGTGTTTGTTAGTGTTACTATGTGCTGATTACATTTGTTTTTTTTATTTTAAAAGATGGACAAGTCTTGGATGAATGCTGATAGAAGAACAAAAGAGTTCGAAAGAGGAGTGGACGAATTTTTGATGTTTGCATTGGAGAACGGACAGGATGGAAATAAAATCAGTTGCCCCTGTGTAAATTGTGCACATAGTAAATCATGGAAAGCTCGAATTGTGAGGGGCCATCTTTTCCAGAATGGCATCGATCGGAGCTACACGTGTTGGATTTGGCATGGGGAGGTAAGTACGGGAGAAAGTCAGCATGCCGCTGAAGATACTTCTAGTTCTTCACAATCTGTAGATCAAAACCCGATGAAAACAGAGAATGCCGATGATACCGATGACAATGCAGATGACGTTTCCCTAGATTCCTCGGATGTATTTAACCATATACAATCTGAAGATGAACCCCTCTATCCGGGATGCGAAGGATTTACAAAGATGAAGGATTTAGTAAAATTATATAACTTGAAAGCAAAATATCAAATCTCTGATTCTGGCTTCTCAGAAATTCTTCTTTTGGTTGGGTCTATGCTTCCAAAAGGCAACAACTTCCCTTCTTCTTTCAGTGAAGCTAAAAAAAGCTTGTGTGCTTTGGGAATGGAGTATGAAAAAATACACGTTTGCCAAAATGATTGTTTAATATACCGTGGAGATAGAGATGAAGATGCGACCAGGTGCCGCATTTGTGAGGCCTCTAGATGGAAGTTGAATAAAAATGGGGATGAATTGGAAGGGGTTCCTTCCAAGGTTCTCTGGTATTTTCCGTTAATACCACGTTTGAGGAATTTGTTCAGTTCACCTCAAACAGCCAAGGAGTTGATTTGGCATGACATGGAGAGATTGAAGGATGGTAAAATGAGACATCCTGCAGATGCACAGACATGGAAGGAAGTTGACGCTAAGTGGCCTGAGTTTTCTTCGGATCCTAGAAACCTCCGGTTAGCTTTATCGTCCGATGGATTTAATCCGTTCTATAGCACAAATGTTGATTACTCATGTTGGCCAGTTTTGTTGACAATTTACAATCTTCCACCATGGCTTTCTATGAAGAGGAAATATATTATGCTATGTTTGTTAATATCTGGACCAACTCAGCCCGGCAATGATATCGATGTGTTCCTTCAACCACTCATGGAAGATTTAAAAAAGTTGTGGGATGGGAAACAAGTGTACGACGCATACAAGAAGGAGTATTTTTTGCTTAGAGGCATTTTGTTATGGACAATCAGCGATTATCCAGCCTATGGCAATTTGTCAGGCAACATTATCAAGGGTTATAACGGGTGTCCTGTATGCGTTGATAACACAAAAGCTACAAGGCTAGTTAATTGTCGTAAGTGTGTGGTCATGAGGCATCGGAGGTGGCTGCCGCGTCATCATCCATATCGCCGACAGAAACAAGATTTTGATAACACCATGGAAAAGGAAACTGCTCCAATTCCCCTAACCGGAGAGGAGGTGCTTCAAAGAGTACAACATTTGAAGGGGCATGTCTACGGTAAGACACAATGCCAACCTCGATTAAAGAAAGGTGATGTTCGACCTATTTGGAAAAAGGTATCTATATTCTTTGAGCTTGAGTACTGGAAGTTTCTACCGGTTAGACATGTTCTCGATGTGATGCACATTGAGAAAAATATATGCGAAGCTTTACTTGGCACCATGCTTAATATACCAAAGAAAACAAAAGACAAAGAATCTGTTCGTATTGACATGGCTGAAATGGGAATAAAAACCGAGTTGAGGCCAAAAACTCTAGGGAAAAAGGAGAAGTTACCATTAGCATCTTGGAATTTCACTCATTCCGAAAAAAAGGTTGTCTGCTCTTCCTTTCTTAACATGAAGTTGCCTGATGGTTTTTGTTCTAATGTTAGGAGTCTAGTTTCAATGGAAACTCTTAGACTTACTGGAATGAAATCTCATGACTGCCATATGATATTGCATCATTTGCTCCCAATTGCAATTCGATCGTCATTGCAAAAAAGAGTCAGGAACACAATTATCAGGTTCTGCCTCTTCTTTAAAGCAATTTGTAGTAAAGTTATTGAGCCTGATAAGTTGGAGAAAATGCAATCGGAATTGGTAATTACTTTATGCCAGCTTGAAAAATACTTCCCCCCTTCCTTGTTTGATCTAATGTTTCATATATCGGTGCATCTTGTACGAGAAGTTGAGCTCTGTGGACCAATTTTCCTTAGGTGGATGTATCCTTTTGAGAGATACATGAAGACATTCTAGGGATATATAAAGAATCGGGCTCGTGCAGAAGGTTGTATTGCGGAGGCCTATATAGCAGAAGAGGCGGTGGAATGTTTGGTGGACCATGACGAAGGAACAACTATCAGGGTACCGAAAACTGGTAGACATACTAAGGATGCCATTTGCAGGCCATTATCGGGTGCAACCGTAATAACCCCGAGTAGGACTGATTTGCACGTAGCACATTTGTGTGTTCTCCAGAATACTAATGCAGTTATACCATTTTTCAAGTAAGCCATGAATTTAATTTCTTTATTTTCTTTATTTGCATGCATTTCTTATGTCATTTTTAATGACTCCAGGGAACACATGGCATTTTTAATGACCAAATATCCGGAACATGTAAATGATGAAATGTGGCTAAAGAACAAGCAAAATGAGACATTCCCTAAATGGTTTAAACAAAAGGTATTATGTGATTTTAATAATAGTTTTGTGATTTTTTTACAACTCCCTAGCTCAGATGAATCATATTACTACTTGTTTATTTTTTTCAGATTGCTTCAGATTTGGAAGACAAAAAAGAGTTATCAAACGAGATAATATGGATCGCAGACGAACCCAACAAAGATGTTCCTACATTCAGCGGATACAGAATGGATGGGGTTACCTTTAGTACCAGGGATCGTGATGACATGCGTCAGGTTCAGTGCAGTGGTGTGTGTGTAGAAGCCGATACAATGGTTGTGCACGGTAAGGATAAAAACATTGAGCACACATCACATACATATTACGGAGTTATAACAAGTATATGGGAGTTGGACTATAATTACCTTAGGGTCCCTATTTTTCATTGTAAGTGGGTAGATATGAACATAGGCACGAAGGTAGACGACTTGGGATATACATTAGTAAATTTGAATAGGTTGGGCTTTTTAGATGATCCATTTGTATTGGCAAAACATGTTAAACAAGTTTGTTACATTGATGATCCTCTTGATAAATCATGGTCCGTTGTCTTGAAGTTACCGGAAAAAATTACTATGAAGACAATGAGGCATCTGTAGAAGTAGAACTTGAGAATGACTTCTTTATGCCCAATTTTCCGGATGTTGATGAAGACATGCCTACTAGTTACATTGGAGATGATGTTGATGAACTAATACAACTTTCGTAATGTAATAAATTAATTTGTGACTATAACTCTTGATAGATTGTTGGTTGGTTTGTTCTCTTTTGTTTGGACTTTGTTTGTTTGGTTTGTTTGATGCCAATTTGGTAGGTTAGTCATCTTTTAAATATATTTTTTTTTCATGTACAGTTCATTAGACAACAGTTTTAAACAGAAGACACTTGTATGAGTTGAAACACACAATAGGCCAGAACCTGTTGTGTGTTGGATTAAGTTCATACAATACTATGTAAAGCACTTGTGTTAAATATCATTACACAATATCACATTGGAAACCACTTGTCTCATTCTAACAATACTTTTTACGAAGTATTGTCTATGCTTCATTCACATAATATTTCGAAAAAATGTTGTGTGTTGGTTCACTTTCACACAACACTATGGATAACATATTGTATGACTTCTAATTAGACAACAGACCTAAAAACACTTGTCTGAATGCAACAACGGTTTTCCGGTATATTGTGTTGCAGGCATTCACACAACACTTATTTCCTAAGGCTTGTCTAATCTTAAAAATACTTATGCATTTACACAACACCCCTGGTCAAGAAATGCTTGTCTGGTAAGATTTATCACACAACGGTTTTGGCCCATTGTGTGAATGTAGGATTACACAATACTTTTTCGAGTTGGAAAATAACAGTTGTCTGATCATTTCGGGCAACACTTTTTTCCATGGGTGTTGTCTGATACGTGTCGTCTATAGCCAGATTTGTTGTAGTGATCCTCTTGTCCCCTTCTCTTGTAAAATAGTTTAACTTAATAGATGATTACACCAGCTAGACCCAATGAATTTTATATAAATTTACGAGCTTCAAAGGTTCCATTTGTCCGCACTCCACAGACACCCTACTATTATTGAGATCTGCATTTACTGAATTTTAGCACTTTCCGGTTTCCAGCACATGAAAGAAATTATGTTACGGTATATATATGGTGCCAAGAGGATAGGTTTATCAAACAAAACTAGCATTTCATTGGCATCTAATCCACATACAAAGAAAATGGCTTATCATTCGCGTTCCATCAGCTTACCATCTAGATCTCATCCTATCACTGCCAATGTAGAGGAGCACTTGTGCAGATTAAGGACCCCAGAAGAGACATCATCTTCATCCATATCAAGCAAATGCAATAAGTTATCTGCGCTTAAAGACTTGTATGACTGTGTAGACAGTTTGCTTCAATTGTCAGCCACACAACAAGATTATTTCAGCTGCGGAGAAGATATTCTTGGCGGGTCAATCAGGTTATTGGATTTGTGCAGCACCTCAAAAGATGCTATCTCCCAAATGAGATCTTCTGTTCAAGATCTCGAATCATCTTTACGAAGAAAGGAAACTGATGTATCAGGCAAAGCTAGAAGCTACTATCTGCACGAGAAAAGCCTACAAAACAATTTCCAAGTGCTTTTCTAGTTTTAAGAGATTAAAGGTTAACAAAAACATTGAGACTCCTGCTATTGTTAGCCTTCTAAGAGAAGTTGAAGAAGTCAGCATCACAGTATTTGAGTCTATTTTTTCATCCATCTGTCCTTCAAAGGAAACATCAAAGCAAAACAGATGGTCAATGGTTTTCAAGTCAACACAATCCAAGCGTGTACATTGTGAAGGAGACAACCAAGTCCAGAAAATGGATATGGCTTTAGAAGCCTTGTACAAGAAACCAAGCACGGGAAACGATATCATGGGAACTCAAGAAGTCCAGAAATGTCTGATGGCATTGGACCTGAACATGCAAGAATGTCAAGAAGAATTAGACTGTCTGGTTCGATCATTGATCAAGACTCGAGTATCACTTCTTAATGTGCTCAACCACTAGTTCTTTTTTTTAAAAGATCACTATATTAGGTAGACTATAACTGCATCTCCAATTTTTTATGAGGGATGAGTTTTTGTATATAAATGAACAGAAATTGTATATATGATGAGGTATATTAATATCAAAGTGAATACATTATGAGAAACAACAGTTTGATATCAATCTACAAGTTCCTTATATAATTCTTTCAGCATTAAATAGCAATTTTGTCTTGTGCATGTTACTTCCCTTTTTAATCACCTTCATAAAAAGAATAAAGTAAGCCTAAAAAATTAATATAGTGTTGTAACTTTCATTTCACATTCAAACTTAGAGAGAAAAAAAAGGCCAGGAGTACGAGTTTAGCTGTGAAGTTATGAATTGGTTCCACTTTCAACGTTCAAACGCATACAAGTTTTCGAGATAACATTTCCAGTGATTATGTGCATATAAATTTATCATGCAAACTATTCATATTTATAGTTAAGCTTTAATATTGTACTTCCATCCACTTCTGTGAAGCATTGCTAGGTCATCTACCAGCCTAATTCATGTTCTAGCCTCCTTTTATCCAGCATTATACCTAGTGACCTGATTATCTCGTTGCACTGTCATGGTTATTGCTACTGAGTGCAGTCTGTTTGGATTCATCCTGTCCACCAATATCTATTAATTACAGTATGAATTTACCAGCTTATCACCAGGGCTAGTGTTGAAAAAAATTAGGGGTCCTTAAAAATAATTTGTAAAATTAAAAGTGAAAAGTTGATAAATTCTTAAAAGTGCAATAATTTTCAACTGAAAACAAGAAACAAGATATATGAACTTTCAAAACAAAAACAAAGCTAGCGTATTTAAAAACCGGTTCAATAAATTTTTTTTTTGTTGGGATTGAATTAAAAAATCAAATTTTTTCTTATAATAACAAGCCTTTATAGATGAAATAAGTACAACAAATCCCTTTTGTACAATCTCAAATGAAAGTAGCATATAACTTTGTCATCTCTAATTTAAAATTACAAATAACAAATGAAGAACATATATTTTATTTTATATATCAGGAACATAGGTTGACTTAGACATCGGAAGAAACACGTAACTAAATAGAGAGCATATGAATTGATAACTAATACACAAAAAATCTCTTTACAAACACGTTAATGCAATCATAATTTTTAAGCAAACACATATATGATATGTACAAATTTTGAACTAAATTATTAAAAATAAGTATCGAAAACATTTATACAAGTATATATATATTGAAGGCACAAATTTTATTTGGGGCCCCTAAGGTTAGTGGACCCAGTGCGACCGCACTGGTGGCACTACCTCAAGACCGCCCATGCTTATCACCACATCATTAGAGTTCAGAATAAACAAACACGGCCATTTATAATTATGTGCTAAAGATGGGGGCAAGCCATTCGTGTGTTTTTATATTCCATGAAATTTATCTTTTGCAGCAGTACGATGCATACAATGATGCGGAGTATAAGACAGCTGATCCGTAGAAAACACTGTTAGGCTGCCTAACTACATTCTTACTAAACACCTCACCAATCTAACCAACCATTCTAGCATTTATCATCACCTACCACCTACTACATACTCCTATAAATACCCCTCTTCTCCTTCATTATCAAACACACCATAATTCTCTCTTCTCTCTATATAGCTGCTAGATAGTCCGTCTAGTAGGGGAGCCGGTTTATCCCGCTTTTAGGAAGTGTCGGGATAGAAGGTTCTCGTGCCTAAACTATTCCTTAGGGTACTTGGGTCTGACTGCAGCCATCGGAGGTGGTCCCGCTGCAGGGGCCTTTCTATCAGGTTGTGTGACACTGTCCGGGTTGGGAGAGGGAGAGATTGAAAGGTTGTCGGGAAACAGTAATATGGGGAGGTTTTGAGATAAACACTTCAGTGAGTTGGGGATATACATAATAGGTATTGTAGGGCTGAATTTGTGTATAAAATTCAGGGGCCGGATACCCGGATATTGTAATCTCTTTTATCTAGTGTGAAGTTGTTGCTCTTATGGATGTAGGCTGGACCGAACCACGTTAAATCTCTTGTCTCTTTTACTGTATTGTTGGTTTGTTACTTCATTACTATCACGTATATTTATGGTATCTAAGCACACATATTTACCAAATCGCTTCCGCATTCGCTGGGAATCGGGCAGATTCCTACCAAACACATGAGAGACTAAAATTATTATCTCCCTATTCTCCTTTTCCTTTATATAAATCAAGGCATTAAAATCGCATAAGATCACACCAGCCCGGTCCATGGTATTTTCAATTAAATCATGGGCTGCAAATGTTCCTCTTCCTACAAACGCTACTATAATTGAGATCTGTATATCAGTAATTTAACAAATTATGGCGTGCAGCACATGAAAGACATTAAGTAGTAACAATTTGATTCCTTCTGCCTCCTCTTCTTCTTTATATTTAAGGGGCCAAAGGCAAAAGTTAGACAAAACCAATCTTTGGACTTGACATTTCAATTAAGTTTTTATCCTCTTTCTAATATATAACATGGAGTCCTTTATTGAAAACACCAGAAACAATGGCCATTCTCGTTCAATTAGCTTGCCATACAGACCTCATCTTTCAACCACAAATGTGGAGGACCATTTGTGCAGACTAAGGTCATCAGAGTCCATGTCCCCTTCATTACTTTGCACCAAACTAAGTGGCCTTAAAGAGTTATATGAATGCGTAGATGATTTTCCAAATTTGCCACTTGTGCAACAAACTTTGTAGCTGTTCTGAAGATGTTCTTGGTTCATCTCTTAGAATGTTGGATTTGTGCAGTTCCACCAAAGATGCATTCTTACAAATGAGAGCCTCAGGTCGAGATCTTGAGTCGTCTCTTAGAAGAAGATATACAAATGTATCAAGCAAAATCAGAAGCTATTTGATCTGTATAAATAAGTTAAACAACATGATTTCCAAGTGCTTTACAAGTATTAAGAAATCAGGCAGCAACAAAAGCACTGAGAATCTATCTACAGTTAGCATGCTAAGAGAAGTTGAAGAACTTAGTATCATAAAATTTGAGTCCCTTTTGTGATCTGTTGGTACAGCATCAAAGCAAAAGAGTTGGTATTTGGTTAAGAAATTTACACAATCTAAGCAAATAAATACTATATGAAGAAAATATGAGTGAAGCTCACAAACCGCAGATGAATTTCTCTATACAAGCACAAGGACTCTGATATTTTGGAAATTCACTAAGTGCATGTTATAATTCAACCCTCATAGAAGAGATGAAACTTTGAATTCAAATAAGAAGGCTGTAAAGCATAATGTAATGTAATATGTAATAGAGACATATATAACTCAACTAGGATAAAAGATAAATAATATTAACTCTATACAGTGATCGTGAAATTTGAAGAACAGGCATCAACAAGGATCAAGTCGCTGAAAGAAGTTCATTAACATGATCAAGCCTCAGTGACAAAATAAGATGTACAGATGATTCAGTTGAAGGGCCAAAAGATTCTAGTGATAAAATTTTTATGGTTGCACAATTCTTAGCAGCGTTCTTAAAGACATGATACGAAGACCACGAGTAAATGTTAGTCGTTTGTGAACCAGACCAGTTGCACTAGGCGTCAACACCTCACAAAGGAATCGAAGTATCTAACTCAGAAAAATTGTTAAAAGGTATGATTGAGTTTATAGCAGTGTTGATATCCTCTAGTTAGTTGGAAGCTGAATATTTAAAGATGTCAAATTAAGAGGAAAATGAATAGTATCCGAAATTACTATTCATATGAATAGTAACTGAAATTACTATTCATATGAAAAGTAACTGAAATTACTATTCATATGAATAGTAACTGAAATTACTATTCATATGAATAGTAACCGAAATTACTATTCATATGAAAAGTAACCAAAAGTGTCAATCAGCAAAATCAGTTATGGAAAGTAAGCAGGTGGGGCTCAGGAGCTTTTGAAAATAAACAAAAGTTCGGCTCAGTTTGAAAAACAAAGCAGGCGGCAGGCGGCAGAATATCGTCATCAGTTACGTAATATTAGCCGCATAGTAACTTTCTATAATTTATAAATAGGCCTGCTATATTTTATTTCAAAACACACCTAAACACACAACTCTCTCTTCTCTCTCTTATATCTTCTCTGTGTAAGCTGCTAGACAGTCCATCTAGTAGGAAAGCCGGCTTAGCCCACTTTCAGGAAGTGTCGGGTAGAAGGTCCTCGTGCCTAAACTATCCTTAGGAGTGTTCTGGTTTTGAAGCTAATCCATTAGATTAGAAGTTGTAACACCCCTTTGAGTTTATTATCAATAAAGATCCCTTCTACGATACTTCGGGACCTAACAATTGGTATCAAAGCAAGCTTCTAACATACAAGAAGTTTAAAGATCTCTACCATGGGAATTAAGGATATAGGCGTGAAGATTCCAATGCTTGACAAAGATAATTACTTTCACCGGAAAGTAAAAATGCACCTTCATCTCTCAGCCATCGATGAAGGATATGTAGATTGCATAGAGAAAGGACCTCATGTTCCAATAAAGGCCAACTCTGGGATTGGTCAAGATGCTGGCACTGTAGCTGCTGGAAGGCCTATTCCAAAGAATCAAGTTGAGTACACAGATGAAGACTTGGAGGAGATTCACAAAGATAGGAAGACCATGAACATTTTGTTCAATGGAATCGATCAAGATATTTTTGATAATGTCATTAACTGCACCACTGCTAAGCAAGTGCGGGACATTATCCAAACCATCTGTGAAAGAACTGAGCAGGTCAGAGAGAATAAGATGCAACTCCTCATACAACGGTATGAACACTTCCACCATAATTCTGGTGAAAATTTAACAGATATATTCAGTAGATTTCAGAAACTACTGAATGGCCTGAAGTTGTATGGGAGAACATATGAAGTCAAAGACTCCAACCTAAAATTTCTGAGATCTCTTCCTAAGGAATGGAAGCCAGTTACAGTCTCGTTGAGAAACTCCCAAGACTACAAAAGTTTTACACTTGAGAGACTGTATGGCATCCTAAAAACATATGAGCTTGAAATGCAGCAAGATGAGGAAGTAGAAAAGAGCCAGAAGAAGAGTGGAGCTATAGCCTTAATGGCCAACAAACCAATAATCCAAGGTGGTGGAAGAATGAAGAGTGTAGAAGCGACACCAAGTTAAAAAACTTGTGAAGGTGGAGCTGAAACTAGCAAAGGTAAAAGCAAGATGATTGAAAAACCTGATGCATTAAGTGAGGATGAAGCTGAAGATCTAGATGAGTATTTGGCATTTCTATCAAAGAGATTTTCGAAGCTAAGATTCAAGAAGAATCCAGCAGGAACCGGGCAATTCAAGAAAAGCTATCAACCGAACAAGGATGTGGTTGAAAGATCAAAGATCAAATGCTATAGCTGTGGAATTGCTGGTCACTTTGCCAATGAGTGCAGGAAATCTCAAGCTGAGAAAGAGAAGAAGCAGTTTGAAGCTGTTGATTACAAGAAGAAATATTTTGATCTTCTCAAGCAACAAGGGAGAGCATTCGTGTCAAAAGATAGTGACTGGGCTGCTGGAGGTGACTCAGATGCAGAAGAGGAGTTTGTCAATCTTGCACTCATGGCAAACGAAACTGATGAAGAGGCTAGTTCAACAAGCAACCAGGTATACTCTACAAACCTAACTGAACTTTCCAAAGATGAATGTGATAATGTTGTTAATGAAATGTCTAATGAATTGTATAACATGCATGTTACATTAAAATCGATTAACAAGGAGAACAAAAAGATTAAAGATCTTAATACTAAGATAGGTGATAGGAATACTCTGTTGGAAACTCAACTAATTGAGTTTGAAACAATGAAGTGAGAATGTCAGGATGCTAAGAATGAGTTACTTGAGGCTCTGAAAAGAGAAGAGTGTTTAATAAAATAGTTAAAAGAGGAACAAGACTTAATTGCTAAGTGGAAGGGATCAAAGGGTAAAACTGAAGAAATTTATAGTATACAAGGAGTTGATTCTTTTAACAAATTAGCAGAAGTAAAGTTAGGAGTTGATGGGGAGACTGCTTCAGATAGTGACTCAATGGATGTGGTATGTCCATTGAAGTTGGAACTTGTCAGCAAAGCAACCTTGATTAAACTAAATAATAAATATGGACCTGTCAGCAAAAACTTTGTAGTTGGAGAATGCAGCAAAACCAAATCTGTTGAACAAGGAAACATAGGCCATTTATCCATCAAGAAATTGAAGGATAAATTAGAAAAGACAGAACCAAAGGCTAAGGCTAAAAAGAAGAATAGAAATGGCAAAGTAGAAATTAACAAACACAGCAATTACACACCTAATAAGTATGCTCCTAGGAAAGAATGTGTAAAATGTGGTAGTGTTAATCATTTGTTTGTCAAATGTAAAACTATTAAAAATGCTTCTGTGCCTAGTACGCCTATATCAGTGCCTATGTCTGCTATGAATGTTACACCTAACATGTTTGTCCAACCTGCTCATGCATCTAGTCAGTATGCTAACATGCCATTCATTCATAATCCATATTACAATAATTTTTACATGCCTCAGTTGCCATGGATGATGAATAACATGTTTACACAGACTATGCCAAATTATACATCTAGTTTTAATGCATGTGAGCAAATGAAACAACCTATTTTTCAGAAACCTACACCAAGAGTTAAGGTTGATTTAACTCAATCAGAACCCCTGGGTATAAGGGCTTGAAAAATAAGAAAAAGGCTAACAAGGCAGGACCCAAGAAAACTTGGGTACCAAAATCAACTTGATTTTGTTTTGATGTGTTCAGGGAAACAGAAAGAATCTTTGGTATCTGGACAGTGGTTGTTCTAGGCATATGACTGGAGATTCTACCCTGCTCACTAAGTTTGAGGAGAGAGCTGGCCCTAGCATTACCTTTGGAGACAACAACAAAGGATATACTAGAGGATATGGCTTGATTTCACAAGGGAATGTTGTCATTGAAGAAGTAGCACTGGTTGATGGACTTAAGCATAACTTGCTAAGTGTCAGTCAACTGTGTGATAAAGGCCAGAATGTCTGGTTCACATCTAAAGCTTGTGTCATTTTTAAGAAAAGTGACAATAAGGTAGTGTTGACAGGAGATAGAAGAGGAAATGTGTACATTGCTGACTTCAATTCAACAAATGCAAACATGACTACATGTCTTCTCAGCAAGTCAAATGTAGATGAAGGTTGGATTTAGCATAAAAGATTGTCATACTTGAATTTTAAAGCAATGAATGAGTTGGTAAAGAAGGATTTGGTTAGAGGTATTCCAAATTGGATTACTCCAAGGATGGATTGTGTGATGCATGCAAGAAAGGGAAGCAGAAGAAGGCCTCTTTCAAATCAAAGTCAATGTCATCAATTGATCAACCCTTGCAACTACTTCACATGGATCTCTTTAGACCAGTCAATGTGTTTTCAATCTCAAAGAAAAAATACTGTCTTGTGATTATTGATGATTTCTCAAAATTTTCTTGGACATTCTTTCTGCACTCTAAGGATGAGGCGGGTGAAATCATTATAAATCACATCAAGATAGTCAACAACAATCCTTTACTCAAAGTAAGGAGAATCAGAAGTGACAATGGAACTTAGTTCAAGAATTCTGTAATAAGAGAGTTTTGTGAAGAAGAAGGAATTATCCAAGAATTCTCTGCACCAAGAACTCCTCAACAAAATGGTATAGTGGAAAGAAAGAACAGAACTCTAATTGAAGCTGCAAGAACAATGCTTGAAGAGTCTAAGCTACCAACATACTTCTGGGCAGAAGCTATAAACACTGCATGCTATACTCAGAATATTTCTTTGGTCAATCAAGCAAAAGGCATGACACCTTATCAACTTTTCAAAGGCAAGAAACCAACAATCAACTTTCTGCATGTCTTTGGATGCAAATGCTTTGTACTGAAAAATCATGGTGAGCATCTTGGAAAATTTGATTCAAAGGTAGATGAAGCTATCTTTGTTGGATACTCAGCTGGAAAATCCTACAGAGTCTATAACCTAAGACTAAACATTGTAATGGAGTCCATACATGTTGTCTTTGATGACAAGAAAATATCTGGTCTAGTAGATGAAGGTTTTCATGAGTCTCTCTCATTTGAGAATGAGAGAAGTGGTGAAGAAAGTGAAGATGATGATGAAGAATGGAGATCAAATGGTGTGAGAAATAGATAAGGATCATCAATTGGAGTGCAGAATGAACCACCTATTGAAGAGCAACTTACACCATCAGTTGGAAATCAAAAAGAAGCATCTGTTGATGAATCTGCAAGAAATCCATCAATCTCGAGGGCCATACACTCAGAGGGAGTTTCTCACAATCAAAACTCAACAATAAGCCACAATGATCAACATAGAGAAAATGAAGCCACGTCATCAAGGTCAAACTTACCACCACAAAGAAAATGGACCAGGGATCATCCATTTAATCTTATCATTGGAGATCCTAATGCAAAGGTCCAAACCAGAAGAGCAACTCAAGAAGAATGCTTATATAGCAGTTTTCTATCCAAAGAGGAACCAAAGAGAGTTGAACATGCTCTTCTGGATCTAGACTGGGTTTTAGCAATGCAAGAAGAGCTAAACCAGTTTGAAAGAAATGAAGTATGGAAACTTGTACCCAAACCTAAAGACAAATCAGTGATTGGCACTAAGTGGGTATTCAAGAACAAGATGGATGAGAATGGCATAGTCACAAGGAATAAAGCTAGATTAGTTGCTAAAGGCTACTGTCAAGAGGAAGGAATTGATTTTGAAGAAACCTTTGCTCCAGTGGCAAGGTTAGAAGCAATAAGGATCTTCCTGGCCTTTGCAGCGCATGCCAATTTCAAAGTCTATCAAATGGATGTCAATAGTGCATTTCTGAATGGTATTCTGGAGGAGGAGGTGTATGTTAGTCAACCGCCTGGTTTTGAAGATCCAGACTTTCCAGAATATGTGTTCTTTCTACTCAAAGCACTCTATGGCCTGAAGCAAGCACCTAGAGCCTGGTATGACACACTCTCACAGTTCCTTATAGAGAATCACTTCATTCGAGGTACTATTGATAAAACTCTCTTTTATAGAAATGTCAATGGCTCTATGATACTTGTCCAAATTTATGTAGATGATATAATATTTGGGTCTACAGATGAGAAACTTTGCAAGAGATTTGCCAAACTCATGCAAAGTAGATATGAAATGAGTATGATGGGTGAATTAACTTATTTTCTTGGTTTACAACTTAAACAAGTGAATGAGGGAATTTTTATAAGTCAAACAAAATACATTTATGATCTTTTAAAAAGGTTTGATTTAGCAGATTGCTCTTCTGCAAAAACACCCATGGCCACTGCCACTAAGCTTGAACTGAATACTAAGGAAAAGAAGGTAGACATGACAAGCTATAGGGTCATGGTTGGATCTCTTTTATACTTAACAGCTAGTAGACCTGATATTATGTTTGCTACATGTTTATGTGCTAGATTTCGAGCTGATCCTAAGGAATCTCACTTAGTAGCTATTAAAAGGAATTTCAGATATCTCAAGGGAACACCAAACCTTGGCATTTGGTACCCTAGAGATTCTAGTTTTGATCTAATTGGTTACTCAGATGCAGATTATGCAGGTTGCAAAATGGATAGAAAAAGTACCATAGGAACCTGTCAATTCTTGGGAAACAAGCTGGTCTCATGGTTCAGTAAGAAGCAGAACTTAGTATCTACCTCAAATGCAGAGGCTGAATATATAGCAGCTGGGAGTTGTTGTTCACAGATTCTATGGATGAGAAATCAACTACTTAACTATGGAGTTAAAGTTGAAAAGATCCCAATTTTCTGTGATAACACTAGTGCAATTGCAATATCACATAATCCAGTGCAGAATTCTAGAACCAAGCACATAGACATCAGATACCATTTCATCAGGGAGCATGTGATGGAAGACACTGTGGAACTGCATTTTGTTCCTAGTGAAAAATAGTTGGCAGACATTTTTACTAAATCTTTGGATGAAGCAACCTTTTCAAGGTTGGTAAGTGAGCTTGGTATGTTAAATTTTACATGATCTTTTAAAATGTCTGTTCAATTTATTGCAGCCAGTGAATTTCATTCTCTGGATTTTGTTTGTTTTATTTGCTTATCTGCATGATTATTCTGGAGATATCATTGTAGCATAATTAAATAAATATTTTATTGACATATATCAATTAATGATATTTTGTTAATTTTATGTCGATTTAATTGTGAGTTTATCTGATTATTGTGGATTAATTCTTGATTTACTGCGTGATTATTTTTAAATCCATAATAATTAGAGGTATTAAATATGTGTATATGTGTATAGGCTGATAGGTTTCGGTGATAAGATGTTTTTCGGCTGACAGGTTTCAGTGATAAGATGTTTTTCGGCTAATTAGGTTGTTAAGTGAGAAATTATTGAACATAACCTGTCACTATCACACCTAACCCACTAAACCTTGAAACCTTATAAATGATGAGTTTTTGTTTGTGTTTAACATCATCATTTTTCAGATATACAAAGTATATACACACGATTGCTGAATATTTCGAGCTTTGATCGGAAAGATCTCTCAAATCTAGCTGGTGGTTTTTAGATCAGATTTCATATTCTTTCTTTATACATCATCCTTTATAAAAACTAACCCTTGTTTTTGAATTTCCTCAAAGTTTTGAAAATGGCATTGGAGGGAAGTTTTTTAATTGCTAAAGTTAATCCTATTTCCATTCAACAAATCGACACCATTCTGGATGAGCAATTTCGGGCTTGGACACAATTTCTGAATGAACATTCATTAATTCGCTATGCTTTAGTTACACTAGTGCAGCTTAACCATGATGCATTGCGTGAACAATATTGCAGTGCGGTTAACACTTCTGCACAGGACGGGTGTGCAATCACATATCGACTGTTTGGTAGGTCGATTAGGGTCACTGAACGAGATGTTAATCGAATTCTTCATTTTATTATGGAAAATCTTGTTTCTGATCCTACACCTGAACAGATTGAAATGTTCTTTCGTTTTATAAGGTAACAAGATGGCAATTTCAATACTGGTAATCTTTCTAGAATGTTTCTAACCCAGTACTGAAATTTCTTCTTTCACACTCTTAACCATGTTTTTCCTAAGATAGAACAAATCAAGATCGAATACCTGAATTTATTCAAAAATTAGGGTATGCGGTCGCCAATAATTTGAGGATTAATTTTGGAAAAATAGTGCTTGATCAAATCATTTTAAAGATGAAACACTTGGGAAGAAGAGATGTTCGGACTCAAAATGTCAAATGTCTATATCAAAGGTTTCTACAGCTATCATTAAATGATTTTTTGAATGATGAAGACATGGTACGCTTGGAAAATGGTCAAAATGTGGAATGTTACATGAAGACGAATGTAATTAATTACATAAGCAAAAAGAACTATACGGATGTGCCTACAGTCCTAACTGAATATCTAAAGACTGTCCCACTTCCGTTGTTACCAAGACCAGTGAGAGCAGGTATACGACAAGGTAATATTTCAATCCCTGCTATTCAAACCTCTGTATTCCCTGTTGTGTCACAGGAAATACAGTTTCTACAGCCCCTAGTGGCCATCTTACCCGACCAAGAGCAGGAAATCCCACCGACTATAACACAGGTCGAAGAGCCCATTCTACAAATGCAAACACAAACACAACAAACTCCTACACCTCAATTGTCACTTAAACGACCAACCATCAACACTTTTGAGGGAGATAGTGCCTCAGCAGCATGACATAAGGAGTTAGTTACATTAGCCGCTCTACCTCATTCTAAACGGAGTAAACCCAATGAACCTGAGGTAACGAAAACTGTTATTGAAACAATTCTTCCTTATCCAATGAGTGAAAATGTAAATGAGGTTGAATTGACGGGAGCAACTATCTTGAGTTCCAATTCACGGAACATAAGAGTGGTTGATAATCTTTCTAAAGATCAAATGCTTTCACAGGCATCCGAGGTGGAATTACCTACCTCAATAACTACTGGTGAATCTTCCATTTTACGAAAAGATCCATCGGTAGGTGGTTCTTTTATTAACCAAGTGTCTTCACAGACATACGAGGGAAACTTTGGTTTTGTGCCATTTAATCGATTCAAGTTTAACCTCCCAGAGGGAAAATCTCTGGATCTCTTTCTAGATTTACCACTCTTTACCAGTGGTCGGTAACTCGCTTCACGCGAGGACGGAAGCTCACGAACTTTCATTGCACCATCTATGACCTCTGAAAAAGGGGCTAGGATGATTTCATTTGCAGGTACACATCTCGGTGGAAGCTCTGGAAGAGAGTTGAGGGAAACACAAACAGAACATGTAAGTGTAACCCAAACCACTAAACCGAGTGAATATAGAGTGTTGAGTGAAACACCTGCAGAACGTATGAGTGAGCAACCTACTCAACCACATGCACCTGTAACCAGAAAGGAATACAGCAGACTCCTTACACGGGTCCAAACAATGGAGAAAGTGTTGCCAAATATCTATAAGTCTATTGCAGAAATCAAAAATTTGTAACTTATTCAACATGATGTATTCCAGGTTCAATTGAATACCATGGCAACCCAGTTAAATGATGCAATCAACTCCTTAGTAAAGCCATCTTCGTCTAATTTACCAACTCCACATCCTACTACTCTGGAGGATAACCCAACTGAGGGGGAGAAGTTGTGTAACACCCCCAGATCCGGGGTCCGGGATCCGGTGGTTACGGTTTCCAATTCTGTCCACAACAATTGAACTTTCCTTAACATAAAATAAATTACGTCTCTATGACCCAACACAACAATATAAAACACACCCGTTATAGTCCCAGAGATGAAATCAGAGTAACAATCAAATTTTTTATTAATCACATTATGAGTTCTTACAATCCAAAAGAATTTCAATATAAATACATACTCTTTGCCATCCATTTACATAAGTCATACTAGACCATATTCTTGGTACTGAAAGAATAAATATATCCTACCAATAGCTTCTTCTTCAGCTCTGGTAGTCTCATCGTCCTCGCCTGCGTCGAGTGCGCCTTGTGCGAGTCATCTGGTCTAGCTGTTGTTGTGATATAATAATAAATCAAGGGTGAGCAATAGCCCACCAACAATATTATATAACTGAACGATAATGTATAACAGTTCAAAAGTATCTTTCAAACCATATGCCATGCATTTACGGAAATGATGCCTGTATAATATGAACGATGAAGTTACAAGGTAACTTAAAGTATTTGTTTGTAGAAATATCTGCTACATCAAAAGTAAGCGAGATATTCTCATTGTTATTAAGAAGAGGAACTTGCATGAAAAGGTTGCAATTCCAGTTATGAACACTTTTCCAGCTCTGCCAACAGTAATCATGTTGCAGGAAATAAATAAGTTTGGATGATGAACCAATGATGGAGTATTCACCGCGCCCGCTGTTCCAATCTTGATGATCAGTCGAGATCGTACAGCTCAATTTAGATTTACTACCGGTAGAAGGAAGAACTGACGGCTTTACTTGTATACCGCCTTACTAGCTCTCCCCGGCCAACGGTTGGGCCAAAGGGGATGGACCGGCGCTACTCGGCCTCTTACACGACTCCTAGTTCAAATAGAATTCATGATTCTGAATGTAACGTTCGTCCCCCTTTCCCCAAGTATAATACTTGTTGATAAGACTCCACAAGGTAGTCGTATCTAGTTGGAAAGGAAAATTTACCAATAACTCCCAAGCTATTACTTGGTAACGGATATCAACTTGTTCCAACAACTTACCCCTCGAAAGATGAGAAGGTAAACAATGACTTAATAAGTCAATAGCACCCGAGTTGCGAGTGAAGAGAATACTTTATGACCGGGAAGTCGACAAGATAAATAACATTTTCCAAGTAAGGTTCCCTTATTTTTAGGGAGATAGACTCAAGAAGAATGATGTCTGAGAACCTTTCTTGATATAAGATTAATAATAATATGTCTCCGAAATATTTTCCGTAATAATCGAAGAAGATAAACCTTATCGAGGTTATTCTAAGTATGGAATAAATATTCAGAGAATATTTATTGAATTAAAATATTTTACAGAATATTTAGGAATATGAAAGAATATCTTTAATCAGAGTATTTCTCAAATAATCCTTGAAGAAATATCGAGAGAATATTTATTGCATAATTAAATATTCAAATGAATATTCAAAATAATATCCATTAATTATTAAGACCTGAAAGGAATATTTAAAATATTTAAAATAATATTCGATGATTAAATAGAACCCTGGATGAATATTCAAAATAATATTCATAATTAATTAGGAATTTAAATGAATATTGAAAAAGTAATATTCATTTAATGAATAATATTCTAAATGAATATCAAGTAATATTCATTTAGTAATCCAAGCTTTAAAGGAATATTCGAGATAAGACTCGATAAATAAATCAAGCTTCAGATGAACATTAAAATAATATTCGTCAGGTAATTACTATCTTAAATGAATATTCAAAAGTAATATTCATTTAATGAATAATATTCTAAATGAATATCCAAATAATATTCATTTAGTAGTCCAACCTTTAGAAGAATATTCGAAATAATAATCGTTAAATAATTCGACTCTGAATGAATATTAAAAATATTATTCGTCGAATAGTTACGTTCAAATAATTATTTGAAGTAAGGATCGTTAAATAAATAATCTCGAACGAATAGTCAAATAATATTCGTCGCCCGAATAATGGAAAATATTTACTTAAATATTTTCCTCCGAGGTAATCTCGATATGTCAAGAAATATTGACTCCCGGTCTATATTTGATGAATAAGATGTATACACCCTTCTCTGAGGGTCTTACAATAACCGGCTTATAATTGATACGATAGCTATCTAATTTATAAGCCAATAACAATCAGGGAACAAGCATAATGATATAACTTGAAAGTAGGCATGCATGCTATGGCATATGTATAACAGAAAACATATATATATATATATATATGTATATATATATATATATATATATATATTATTCAATCACAACAACAGCCTAAAAGAAGGGAATTGAAACTTGCCTGGTAGTCGAGTACGGTAAGGGGTAGTGGTAGCGGGTCCCGGTTCAGCTTGGTGATCTATAAATAGCCAAGGCATTCGGGATTAATCACTTAACATAATAAAAGTTAAGTTATACTTAAATCGAAACACGTTCTCGAGTTATCTCGTTATACCCCTTTTAGTGGATTCCTTTTATCATCGATCCGACCCGACATTCGTTCGTTAATACGACATGTCATTGTACTTACACTTGGGACATACTTAAGTCATACAAGTTCTAAAGTCGATCGTTACAAATCAATATTATGCTCCGAGTTTTATCGCCCGTTTTCTAAGTGTTTTACCGAAGTTATAATCAAGGGGGTTTTTAGGGGTTCGTTTGCGATTAACTTTGATTCGAACATTTTTATAAAATCGGAAAACGATCCATTTCACATGAGGTTTTCTCTCACACCTTCCTTTTTACCTCTAGTATTTAATTACCAAGATTCGCCACTGACTTACGTATTTTACGAGGGTTCAATTTTAATAACGAACTCGTACTTACGGTTTCGAACGTCTTTTAGTGAATCGACCATAATTCCTAAACCGTAAGTCCGTTTCACATGATCTTTATATCAAAACGAAGCTTATAACATGATCTATCTTGCCATGGTAGAACATGATACTGGACAGTGATTTATGGCTACTGTCAAACACGATTTCTTAAGGTTAACAAAAATCGGGCATTACGACGGCTATAAATCGGACGTTCCATAAATCGTAATCAACAACCCAAGACACACCGGGCATCTAAACAACTTATACACATAATAAGCATCTCAACAAGTCCAGAAGCCACTGATCTTAGTATCAAAATCATCATGTTAATCAAATCACTAAATCACTAACTAAACATGCTTATAGCATGAACATAATCATAACTAAGCTAGATCCATCAAGAACATGCTTAAAACTCAAAGTAGGTCTAGGGTTTTCAAGTCTTATACCTTCCTTGTAGTATGTACTAGCCTCAAAAAGCTTGGTATTGCCCTTGGATAGCCTTAACTTAGCTAGGATCAACCATGAAAACAAGAAAAACAAGGATTAGTTCTTGAAAACACTATTCATCATCACCTTTGATGATTTATTTGAAAATGAAAGAAAGTGAATTTGAGGCTGAAATTTTTAGGGGATCTAAGTTATGATATGAAGTACTCACCATAAATATTTCAAGATCAAATGATGGTTGGAAGCCTTACTTCTAGCACCTTGGCAGAATTTTTCAAGGAAGAAAGGAAAATGGAGAGTTCTTTGTGTTTGCTTGGTTGTTTTGATAATAATTCATAAAGTGATGAGCCTTGGATGATATCTCATCTCTTTTTACTTTATTAAAGTGCTTTTGGAATGAATGGTGAGATTTGAAAGCATGTGTAGCACTTGGATTGATTTATGGCTAACTAGAGTTTGATTTGGCTAACTACTAGTTCAATCCTTAACATGCTAGTTACTTAGCCCACTTGGTTGCTAGATATTTATCT
This sequence comes from Saposhnikovia divaricata, assembly GCA_036435485.1. Lineage (NCBI taxonomy): Eukaryota > Viridiplantae > Streptophyta > Magnoliopsida > Apiales > Apiaceae > Saposhnikovia > Saposhnikovia divaricata. The sequence goes on from CM071598.1 coordinate 70,444,525, forward strand.
AGTAGCTTATGCATGACTCTTGCTTCCACTGCTTGTTTCTTTTGTCCGGTTATTGCTCGTTTCGATTGATCGTTCGGGCAAATAACTAAGTAGTTTCACCTCTAGGGTTTACCGGGAAATTTCTCGATATTCATAATACCTTCCCCAATCCTTAATATAATCCTCGTGATGACCATGTAGGATATTTAATCTCGATACGAACTTAATCCGTAATCTAGGATTCGTTCGCTTTATTGATTAATCACGTTATAACGTTTTAGCGGTTTCTAGAACGCTTGTTTCACTGCCTCAGTGGTTTCCTACCTTCATTCTTAAATCAAATATAATAACATCCCAAAATATCAAATCCTCAAAGTTAATATCTCAATTCTTGGATTATAATAATATTTAATCCACTGTCCGGTCAAATATTATACCGAAAAAGAATTTGGAATTTCTGAATTCCGATCGTCTCTGCATTCACTTATTTCCTCCGCGTATTACTAATATGACTTCGAAACATCCATATCACGTCCCGTACATAGGGTGGCGTGAAAAGTTTTCCAACTTACAAAATCACTATTCATCCACCAAATTACTATGCACGTACAGGAAACACTATGCACGTACGGGAAACACTATGCACGTAAGGGAAATACTATGCATGTATGGGAAACACTATGCACGTACGGGAAACACTATGCACGTATGGGAAACACTATGCACGTACTCATTTCCCTTCAAGGATCCATTAGCTCCTTCCTGGATGGTAGATTATTCTTATCTAGGTCCTCAACCATCGAATTACTCTATTCTGACAATATACCAATGCATCAGGATCATTGTCCAAAGCAATATCCATTCATTACAATCATTGTTCTTTGAAACCACCATTCATTAGAGCTGGTGACCTTGTTGTCGGAATCATTGTTCCTCATTTTATCATTACTTAGTAAAAAGTTTTAATTATATCCAAAATTTGGGGTTCTTACAAGTTGGATGATCAAGAAAAATGTACTAGGCGTAAGGGCAAAGAAAAGGTTGTTGACACGGAATTAACTTTATTTTGGGAAAGGAAAAGCTAATGGGAGTATTAGTGCTATGTGGAAAGAAAGCAAGGCAAACTTGAAGATATGTTCAATCTATAGGAACAATTAACTTGCACTTGGTTAATTTTAGAAATCTGGAAAATGTATATATATGATCCAGAATGCACTTTAATATTATTTATCTTTGTATTTTATTTAGTTGTATCAGTTGAGTCATCCTCTAGGAATTTGCTTGTTAAACCCTAACAATCAAATAGAGAAGATTGTAAAGCATAATGTAATGTAATATGTAATAGAGACATATATAACTCAACTAGGATAAAAGATAAATAATATTAACTCTATACAGGTGTTGTGGAATAAAAATTAGGTTACAAGTATTGCGGCTAGGGTTTGTGTATTTAATGTAAAGGTGTGTGAGCTTCGTGCTTTAATGACTGTTCTTGTGTTCGTGGCTGAATCTGCCTTCACAAGATGCCTACATACTTTGATGAATATCAAAGATCAAGCCAAAAAACGTAGTTCTAGGTTGAGGGGTCTGGCCCTTTATATAGGCTGAGAAGCCTTAGAATTATGGTAGGAGTCAGAGACTTGGTGGACAAGTCTTTGAGGAAGGTTCTAGATCTATTCCATGTAGGAATCAGTTTCCATATTGAATTGGTTGCCTTGGTGGCTAAGTCTGACGGAGATAATATTCTTTTCCAACTCTTATTGCTGAGATGTTTATTTCCCCCAATATTAATTACGAAATTAATATTATAATTGGGGTTTTGGGTCCATCTGGCGGGCCCCACGTTTGGACCATTCTTGGTCTAATTAATGCCACATTAAATGTGTCTTTTAGGGATTATTTTCAGCCCATATCATTTGCCCCCCAACTTCTAGGAAAACTGATCAGGTTTTCCTTGAAGTTTTAATGGTCTTTTCCGAGACTTGGGCCAGGGTCCATAATTGTACACTAGTGTTTCACAAGTATCGTCTTAATGTAAAGAGTGGAGAGACCTACACATTTACGACGATTTGCCTTATTCGAGGCTAAACAATTATTTCCAAGTAACTTCTGTTACTGGATTTTTGTCCATTCAATATGAAGGAATCATCCGTAGTACTTCCCGTATCGTAAATATATTTTAGAGTTATATAGTACCCACAGGTATTTCTCTTAAAAATTCCATGTCCACGAAGATTCGATGTCCAAAAATCAATTTTTCAGAGCAAATTTCGAACAAAACTGAAATTTTTCGACCAGAATTTCAACCAGGAATTCGACCAAAATTCTGGTCGAAATAAGGGCTTCAACAAATCCTGATCGAAGGGATTTTCGACCAGGATTCCTGGTCGTTTCGACCAGGGTTCTGGTCGAAGTAAGCGTTCCATTCTTCTCTGCTCGATCACATTTTCGACCAGGATTTCTAGTCGTTTCGACCAGGATTCTGGTCGAATTAAGCGTTCAAGCTTTTCTTGGTCGACAGCTTTTTCGACCAGGATTCCTGATTGTTTCGACCAGGATTCTGGTCGAATTAAGCATCCAAACTTCCTCTTGTCGAACACATTTTCGGCCAAGATTCCTAGTCATTTCAACCAGGATTCTGGTCGAAATAAGCGTCCAAATTTCCTCTTGTCGAACACATTTTCGACCAAGATTCCTAGTCATTTCGACCAGGATTCTGGTCGAATTAAGCGTCCAACTTTCCTCTTGTCGAACACATTTTCGACCAAGATTCCTAGTCATTTCGACCAGGATTCTAGTCGAATTAAGCGTCCAACTTTCCTCTTGTCGAACACATTTTCGACCTAGATTCCTAGTCATTTCGACCAGGATTCTGGTCGAATTAAGCGTCCAACTTTCCTCTTGTCGAACACATTTTCGACCAAGATTCCTAGTCATTTCGACCAGGATTCTGGTCGAATTAAGCGTCCAAATTTCCTCTTGTCGAACACATTTTCGACCAAGATTCCTAGTCATTTCGACCAGGATTCTGGTCTAATTAAGCGTCCAACTTTCCTCTTATCGAACACATTTTCGACCAAGATTCCTAGTCATTTCGACCAGGATTCTGGTCGAATTAAGCGTCCAAATTTCCTCTTGTCGAACACATTTTCGACCAAATTCCTAGTCATTTCGACCAGAATCTTGATCGAAATAAAGTCCTCAAAATTTTCGGGCTTTTTCTTGATAGGCCTTTCTACTTTTGGGCCTTCGAGGCTTTATATGTTTAGAGTGTGTATTTTTATAAAAATACCTTCTTTCTTTGGGCCTGACCCTTGGGCCATAATGGGCCTGTTCAAATTCCGAATCTTTCGTTAGGGTTTGGGTTTGATATTTCTTCAAAATATCTTAGATATTTCTTCAAAATATCTTAGATATTTCTTCAAGATATTTCTCTAAGAACGTTCCAGAATTGGGTTTCAATTTGGGCCGGTTTCATGGGCCTTTGGTAGGTCAATTTTGGAATTCTGACCGGTCACTATAGGTTTTCTGACCGTTTGAGAGTATTTCAACCGGTTGTTCATTCCTATATAAGAGTGAGAGTTGAGAGTTCATTTTTCACACTCTCACTTCTCACTTCACATTTTCATCTTTGAGCTCTCAACTTTTAGCTAAGAAGTCTCTCTCTCAGATTCCGTTTGGAGTTTTTCTCAGCTAATTCCGTCCTTCGTCTCCGGTCATCTTCTTCGTTTTAAGTCGAGATCTCAAGGTACCATTAATGGCGGACAAAGCTCAAGCTCGCCTTCTGAAAATGAACTCAGCCTCTTCTAAAGGTACCATCCAAATTCGCTCTCCTTACACCTCTCTTTTAGATATGTTAAATGAAAGAGCAGACGACTATCCTTCCTTAGCCGAGTTAGATGCGTATGATTGTTGTAATACATATCACGATACAGATGAAATTGGTAGATACAACAAGTTGTATAAAATTAAAAAACCTTATAAACTCGTTCCAGCTGAGCCAGGTGACAGGCCTTGTCATTGGAGGCCCAATGCCTTGTGTATCTATAGGGAGTGTTTGGTAGCGGGCCTCCGTTTCCCTTTTCATGAGTTTATCCCCCGCCTTTTAGCTGACATTCAGTGTAGCCCTTGCCAATTACCCCCAAACGCATGAAGAATAATTCTGTGTTTTGTGGTTTTGTGTCTAAGGCAAAACCTTCCTCTATCTGTTGCCCTTTTTCGCAAAATTTTCCAAATTTACAACAGCCCTGCTTTATATTCTAGCTGGGTATATATCAAACTTCGCCCCAAAGTCCTTCCTATCTTTAATAGTAAATCAGTACCAGACAACAACCCTGGTTGGAAAAAAGAATTTGCCTATCTTGAATGGGAGGGTGGTGATTGGGGTACCCTCTTTAGAAAAAGCTTTTCGAAGGTTTCAGATGGAAATGCTAAGGGAATCACCCTTAGCACCGAGGATCAGGCTGCTTTTGACACTTTAACCAAAGGTGATGGTATGTCTATAACCTGCCAAAGCCTCATAAATGACGAATCTCTGAGGGCAGTAGGCCTCTCACAAGTTTCAGAACGGGGTAACTTCCTTTTCTTGCCTTTGTTTTTTTTATTTTCATACTTGACTTATTCATTTGTGTTTCCATTCATGTCATTTCAGTTGCAAAGATGCTTGTGGAAGCTTCCCCGGATCCAGACAACGAAACCTCGAGGATGGCCCGGGCAAAGCGGAATGCCGATCCTCGAGAGAAAGGAACTGAGCCTGCGTTCTTACGTGCCCATAAGGTCCAAAAGGTGGACCTTAAATTTGGTAATATTGCAGACTTGGAGGGGAGCTCTCAAGTAAACGTCCAATCTTCTGTTTTTAGGCCATCCTGGGGCTTTAGGAAGCGGGACTCCGTCGTGGGTTCGACTAAGCACGCCATGGACTGGTCTCTTAACTCGATCACCCCTCCAGACTACAAAGACTTGGTTGTCAATGGAGGCATCGGGGAATCAGAGGCACTTGGTTCTCAAGCCTTAGCTGTGGTAGGACTCAAACCTCGCATTCTTTAAATTTCGTACTTATTTACTTTATTCCAACATAATTATTGTTTCTGTGCACAGGCCAACGTTCACTTCCAGAGTTCTCTCTACCACGCCAAAGCTTGGAAGGAGAAAGCTAAGGGGTATGAGTCTGAATCTCAAAAGAAAAGCCTCACTATCAACCATCTAGAGGAGAAGCTCAAGGATAAGGATGAGGAGCTGGCCAGTGCTCGGGCAGAGTTGGTAGCTTTGAAAGATGACAGGGAGAAGATCATCGATGACTATCTGGATTCTGATGAATACAAGTCCCTCATGGATCAGCATGATGAGCTGTTATTTCCTGGCCAGTTTTCCGAGGGTTGGAACAAGGCCATTGAGGCAGTTCTGAGGAGCCATCCTGGATTATTCCAGCCTTCAGACTTCGTGAGCCCCCATCTTCCTGCCCCATTATTAGTTAACGAGCCTGGATCCAGCGAAGAGTTGTTCGGGGAGGGTGATGCTTTGGTCAAAGAGCATGCTACCTCTACCACTTCAGCCTTGGATCCTAAGCTTCCTCTAGTTCGGTCTGGTCCTGCTAATTCTGCTGAGGATGGATCCACTACAGACACTAGCTCTGAGGATGATTCTCCTGCTAAGGAGGCCCCTAAGGCCCCTTAAGCTTTATTTATTTATCTTTTGCTTATGTGAACTCTTGGTTTCTGCCATTTGACTGAATAGCCTTCGGGCCTTTATTTGTGTAACTTTTAATTTATCTATTGATGCAGTTAGTTTCCATTGTGTTCATTTTTCTTGCCTTTGCTCATAGTTTGGTAAACTTTAGACTTTTTCGAGTACTTGGCCCCCTGGTTGTACTAAACTCACAAGTTAGTTCAACATTTGTCTTTTGTGTTTATTTTAACAAGGAAGAATAACTCATGGAGAAAACAGAATAGATTCCATTATGCTGTCAAAGGATATCAATAAAATGGGTTCAACCCTTACATAGATACTCTATCTCCTACTGGGAGCAACATGCTCTATAATGGTTTCATTCGAACCTTATTCCTAATAAATAGATAAAAGTCCAAGCCTTTGCCAAAAAGAACTTAAACATAATAAACTTTGAGGTTCACAGCATGCCAAGTTCGGGGCACCTCAATCCCATCCAAGGTTTCTAACTTGTAGGATCCTCGTCCTAACACCTTTCTGACTAGATACGGTCCTTCCCAGTTTGGTGCTAACTTTCCTTTCTGGCCAACTCTTGAGGCTTCAATCTTCCTTAGAACCATGTCGCCTTGTCGAAAGAATTTTTCCTTAACTCTCTGGTTGTAGTGAAAAGAGGCTATCTTCTGATATTCAGCATTCCTAGCATTAGCTTCATCTCTAACCTCGTCAATTAAGTCAAGGGCAAATCTCATCCCTTCTTCATTAGTTTCTAGTTCATATGCCTCAACTCGAGGTGACGCTTGCATGATCTCTAAAGGCACAACTGCCTCAGCTCCATAAGCCAACAAAAATGGGGTTGCTCCAGTTGTCACTTTACAAGTGGTACGGTATGCCCAAAGTATGGGCAACAATTCATCTACCCAAGTGTTCCTAGAGCGTTCGACCCTCTTTTTCAGTCCATCAAGGATAATTCGATTAGCTACCTCAGCTTGCCCGTTGGCTTGTGGATGTGCCACTGAGGTAAAACGGAGCTCAATCGCATTTTCTTCACAATACTTCTTGAACTCTTCATTATTGAACTGTGTCCCATTGTCTGTTACGAGGATTCGTGGGATTCCATACCTGCAGATTATGTTCTCCCAAAAGAACTGGGAAACTTGTTTGGTGGTTATCTTGGCCAGAGGTTTAGCCTCAATCCACTTAGTGAAGTAATCAATGGCCACTATCAAGAACTTCCTTTGTGCTAAAGCCATGGGAAAAGGACCAAGTATATCCATCCCCCACATCGCAAACGGAATGGGAGAGTTAATTGAAGTTAACATCTCAGGTGGTTGCCTTACAATTGGAGCATGTTTCTGGCATCTCTCACATCTCTTGACATAGTCTTGTTCATCAGCCAACATCTCCGGCCAATAGAACCCTAAACGAATGATCTTGTGAGCTAAGGCTCTGCCCCCCAAGTGTTGCCCACAGATCCCTTCATGAACTTCCTCCAATGCTTCTCTTGCCTCCTTAAACACTTCAAGTATGGGATGACGAACGACCTTTTGTACAGAATGCCCTCAATCAAAGTGTATCTCAATGCTTTTACTGAAAGTTTTCGTGCCTCCAAGGCATTGTCTGGGAGCCACCCAGTTTCAAGGTGAGCCTTGATAGGATCTATCCAAGAGCCCCCTATATCAATTGGTGCCACTAATTTTGAGTTAACGGTCGGGGCCTTCAAGACCTGAAAGTATACACTCCTAGCATAATTTTCTATCTCGGAAGAAGCGAACTTAGACAGGGCATCGGCCTTAATGTTTTCTTCTCTCGGAATGTGCTCAACATAGCACTCCTCAAACTGAGTCATAACAGCCTTTACGACTCTCAGGTATTTCGCCATAGTCTCGTCCTTAGCTTCGAATTCACCGTTTACTTGTGATACCACAAGCCTTGAATCTCCACAAACTTTGAGATTTTTAACCCTCATGATTCTAGCCAAACCCATACCAGCTATTAATGCCTCATACTCCGCCTCATTGTTGGTAGTAGGAAAATCCAACTTTAAAGCATACTCAACTGTGAACCCATCGGGGCTTTGCAAAACCAAACCTGCACCACTAGATTTTGTTTTTGATGCTCCATCAAAATAGAGCACCCAATATTCCTTCAGATCAGGTGTAAGTTCCTCTTCTTTTTTCTCTTGCCCAGGGGTAGTCACTATCTCTTGCCCCCCGACTTCTTGGTTGTTAATAGTGCATTCAACCACGAAGTCAGCCAATGCCTGAGCCTTAATGGCTGTTCGAGGCTTATATGTGATATCAAACTCTCCTAACTCAATCGCCCACTTGATTAGCCTTCCACTGGCCTTAGGGCTATGCAATATGTTTCTCAACTGCTGGTTTGTCAGAACTTGAATCTTATGTGCCTGGAAGTAAGGCCGCAACTTCCTTGAGGCAGTTACTAATGCCAAAGCAAACTTTTCTATGGGTGAGTAATTCAACTCAGCCCCATGCAACACTTTGCTCACATAGTAGATAGGTTTCTGGACTTTCTCCTCTTCCCGAATGAGGACAGCACTCAGGGCTTGTTCAGATACCGCCAGGTATAGGTAAAGAGTCTCCTCAGGACTTGGTTTGGTCAACAGCGGGGCTTCGGCCATGTATTTCTTCAGCTGTTCAAAGGCCTCTTGGCTCTCAGGAGTCCATTCAAAATTTTTCACCTTCTTTAATGCTTGGAAGAAAGGCAAGCACTTGTCCCCTGATTTGGAGATGAATCTCCCTAGGGCTGCCACTCGGCCTGTTAACTTCTGTACATCCCGTATAGAACGGGGTGGTTCCATGTCCAGAATCGCTTTGATCTTGTCAGGGTTGGCTTCTATGCCTCTCTTTGAAACCATCAGACCCAAAAACTTGCCTGATCCAACGCCAAAGGCACACTTGGCTGGATTCAACATCATTTTATTCAACGTAGACCTCCATGGTTTTTCCAATCAGATCGGAGAATATCTTATTCACCAGTCGTTGATAAGTAGCTCCTGCATTCTTTAGACCAAAAGCTATAACAAGGTAGCAGAAAACACCAAAGTCAGTTATAAAGGATACTGTTAGGCCGAATACACAATTAATAATCAAATTAGTATGAGAGTTTAACAAGTAAGACGTTTATGCACTTAAAAACTTCTGGTATTAAGAACCCTCTTCGTGATGTAAACTATCACAAAGAGCTGCTAGGTTACAATAAGATAATTCGTTGTACGATACCCTTCTAGGGTTAACCTAACTGTATTTATAAAACATACAGCTATGATACAATCTCTAATTGATATTCCTAATAATCAGCTATACAATGATATCAATTACAGATTGTCACACGTCTCCTAAGTCAACTCGATCTCTTTGATAGCTATCCAATCTTCAAAGATATCGCTTCCATAATAAATCTTCAATCACTGTTGACCAGTAGACGCTTCCTCCGGACAGAGTTTGACAAACTCTGTCGAGCTTCCATCTGTCAAAGTTTACACTAAACTCTGACCTCTTCCAGCTAAACTCTGATAATTCACTGTAACACTTAAACACTGATTAAAACACATCAATTATATTTAATAATCTCCCCCAACTTGTTCATTAGCAAAAATGCACAAGTTAATGACAATAATTGATGATGTCAAAACAAATAGACAAATACAGTGTTTATACAAATCCAGAGTTTAAGCTTCTACTTAACAAAAACTACAGAGAATAAGAAAATCCTTACAGACCTTAATCTCTTATCTCTTCAAGATCTGGCATAGCTCTGAGATAATCTATGAGCAATCTTCTTTCTGCATTTTCAAGCTCAATCTCCATAGCTTCTTTAATTTCTCTGAGCTGAGGATCACTCTCATCTATCTGGTAGATAGCAGCCCTAAGATCATAGATTTTGTTCCTTCTCATCTCATTTCCCAGTCTGATAAATTTTACTTCTTCTGACTGTGAATTGAAGTCAATTACTGTGATTCCCAAATCAGTCTTTAATTTTGCAGTACCTTTCTTCATTTCAATAAGATTTCCATTGTAATCCCTGTACTTAGGAACATATCTGCTTTTATACTTCTCTCCTCTGATTGCCAAATTCTGAAGCATCCTCTGTCTGAGCACATTAGCAACTGATTGAGTCCTTCAACTATTCACCTTGAAAAGATATAGAACATATTCTAGTTCTTCCCAACATTTCAAGCCAATATCATTCTCACCAATTTTAAATACTATCCCATCAGTCATGAAGTACAAGAGAAAGTCCTTCTTTAAACTCTTCTGATAAACTAACTGTACTGATTCCAGTCTGTCCAAACTCTCTTGAGGGACACCACGACCTGGAACAGCCAGTGAAGAAGGATCTCTAGGACCAGTATATTGCCTTTTGTCTCTGTGTGAACCTAGTCCACCCTTATTATTTCCAACTTTACCAGACAAGGCTCTTCCATCAGAAATATTCATAGAAACTCCAGATAATATATTTGGATCTTGAATTGTTCCTTTCCCAAAAACTGATTTCAACTGAGAAGATTGTAAAGGTGTGGTCATTACTTGTGATGCAACAGAAGTTGTAACTTTCTTCTATGAACTTTCTCCTTCAATGCCTTTCAGCTTGAGTTGAGCTTCTGCTGCCATTGTTTCCTTTGAAAACTGAGATCTTTGACTAACATCAGCCCTTTCCTTGATCACAACACCTTTAACAACAGGCCTAGGAGCTTTTCCTCTTTTTAACGTACCAGACTTTAAAGCCTTGAGATGTTCTTCTTGTAAACTCTTTTCTTCAGCTTCAATGTCCTCAATTGTAACTCCTTCCTCATTCTCTTCAATAAACAACTTAGCAGCCAATTCTTCATCAGTCTGAGGATTAGAAGGTAATAGCAAACTCTTGGTCTTTGAAGTACCTTGAGTATTAGTATTTCTCCCAACAAACTGTGATTTAGATGACTTGCTAGTTCTCAAAGTTTGAAATTCTTCAGTTTTGTTCTTTCCTTTACTACTTGCTCCACCATCTCCAGCACTATCCCTTCTGACAACTCTCTCCCTCTTTTTGACATCATCAGACATAAGAATAGATGTAATTAACTCCAAGGATGTAAGAACCCAGATTTTGGGTGGAATTAAAACTTTTATGTATTTAATGATGTAAGAATGAATAGTGGATATGGCTACAGTGTAATAATTGATAATTGGGAAAGAATGAATGGAATTCGACTTTATTATGTTTATGTCTTGAAGAATGCTAAAGGGTGACAACATAGGTAAGAATAATCTATCTTCTAAAGGAATAAGATATGGCAACTTCAAGCAAGAGAATACTCTCATGTCATCCAGATCGATAACGATTAATCCAGTAGTTCCGTAAAAAGGTTAAGGAACGATCGAAAGAGAATACGGACAATTATACAACCCTAAGAGAACAAGTAAAGAATACAGAATGAATAGTGTTTTGGTGGGAGTATATAATAATATGAGACGACACTATATAGAAGTATTCGGAACGGATTTCCGAGTTCGTATTAGTGATCCAGGGGGAAAATAAGTGTATGTAAAAGCTGTCGGATTCTGAAAAACCGCACTTTTATTTTCTCCGAGAGTTCCCTGGACACTGATAGCCTTAAGTATTTAACGAATGGATTAAAGGAATATAAAATGGAAAGTTAGAATGAAAGAATTAATATTAAAAAGGATTCCCGGTAAACCCTAATTAGAAATCCGTGAAATATTCTCACGAACGATCAATCGAAACGGGTAATAACCGGACACAGAAACAAGCAGAGGAAGCAAGAGTCTTGTGCAAGCTACTAGAATAAATATCTAGTAACCAAGTGGGCAAGAGTAACTAGCATGTTAGGGCTTGAACAAGTACTTAGCAAGACCAACTAGCTAGTTAGCCTTCAACCATGCTAAATGCAACACTTGTCCTACAAAAACCATCATCCATGACCTCACCATCCACTAGCACATCTTAGATGAGATATTATCTAACACAAAATCACTTTATGCAAGATTATCAAAAAGAAACCAAGCAACTCTCTCCCCCCCCCCATAAACAACCATTCGGCCATTTCCATTAATTCCAAATCCAAACTCAACCTTCCCACCATTGTTTGTTCTTGAAATAATAAAGGTGAGTCTTACATTTCATAAAACTTATCTCCTCAAAATCTTAGCTTCAAACTCATCCATTTCCATTTTCAAATAAATCATTCAAGAGGAGCATGAATAGTGTTCTTCTTGAACTAACTTGGTTTCCTTGATTTTTCATGGTTGATATAGCAAGCATAATCACTCCTAAGGACCATACAAGGCTTATTAAGGCTATATCACTATCTAAGGAAGGTATAAAGCTCTTGAAACCCTAACCCTTGTTTGAGATTTAAGCATGTTTTTGATAGTTATAACTTAGTTATGGTTATGTTAAAGTTATAAGCATGATTATGTATGGATTTTGGATTAATGATGTAAATAGCTAGATGAACGGAAAGGCATTGCTTGGCCTCAGTTCATGTGTATAAGTCATGTATATGTTGTTTGGGTTGGATGCTATGTTTATGGGAAGATTCGAAATTGATAGATATTCGATTTACAACCGTTATAATGCCCGATTTTACAATACCATGTTTTGTATGCCATTTTCCATGTCAAACCCCTACTGTCCAGAGACCTTATCTGCCATGATAGGATAGGTAATGTTCTAAGCTTCGTTTTGATATAAAGATCACGTGAAACGGACTTACGGTTTAGGATTTATGACCAAATTACTAAAAGTAGTTCGAATCCGTAAACGAAAGTTCGTAACTGAAATTGAACCCTCGTAAGCTATGTAACGTCATGGCGAATCTTGGTAAATAAATACTAGGGGTAAGAAGGAAGGTGTGAAAGAAAACCGTATGTCAAAAAGAGCATTTTTCGATTTATTAAAAATGTTCGAGTCAAGGTTAAACGCGAACGAACCCCTAAAAGACGACTCTTTTATAACTTTGGTAAAACACTTAGAAAACGGGCGATAAAACTCGGAGTAAAATATTGGTTCGTAACGATCAACCTTAGAACTCATATGACTTAAGTATGTCCCAAGTATAAGTGCAGTGACATGTCGTATTAACGAACGAATGTCGGGTCGGATCAGTGATAATAAGTAATCCACTAAAAGGGGTATAACGAGATAACTCGAGAACGTGTTTCGATTTAAGTATAACTTAACTTTTAATATGTTAAGTGATTAATCCCGAATGCCTTGGCTATTTATAGATCACCAAGCTGAACCGGGACCCGCTACCACTACCCCTTACCGTACTCGACTACCAGGCAAGTTTCAATTCCCTTCTTTTAGGCTGTTGTTGTGATTGGATAAATATATATATATGATTGCTGATATACATATGCCATTGCATGCATGCCTACTTTCAAGTTGAATTGATATACTTGTTCCCTGAATGTTATTGTTGGCCTATAAGCTAGATAGTTATATATCAGTTATAAGCCGGTTATTGTAAGACCCTCATAGAAGGGCGTATACATCTTATTAATCAAATTTAGACCGGGAGTCAATATTCCTTGATATATCGAGATTACCTCGGAAGAAAATATTTAAGTAAATATTTTCTATTATTTGGGCGACGAATATTATTTGAATATTCGTTCGAGACTAATTATCTTAACGATCCTTACTTCAAATAATTATTTGAACGTAACTATTCAACGAATAATATTTCTCAATATTCATTCAGAGTCGAATTGATTATCGACTATTATTTCGAATATTCTTCTAAAGATTAGACTATTAAATGAATATTATTTGGATATTCTTTTAGATTATTATTTTATTAAATAAATATTACTTTTGAATATTCATTTAAGATATTAAATACTTGATGAATATTATTTTAATATTCATCTGAAGCTTGATTTAGTTATCGAATATTATCTCGAATATTCCTTAAGGCTTGGATTACTAAATGAATATTACTTGATATTCATTTAGGATATTATTCATTAAATGAATATTACTTTTGAATATTCATTTAAATTTCCTAATTAATTATGAATATTACCTTAAATATTCTTTTCAGGTCTTATTAATTAATGAATATTGTTTTGAATATTCATTTAAATATTTATTTATTCAATAAATATTCTCCTGATATTTCTTCAGGGATTATTTTGAGAAATACTCTTATTAAAGATATTCTTTCATATTCCCAAATATTCTTTAAATGTTTTAACTCAATAAATATTCTCTTAATATTTATTCCATACTTAGAATAATCTCGATAAGGTTTATCTTCTTCGATTATTACAGAAAATATTTCGAAGTCATATTATTATTAATCTTATATCAAGAAAGGTTCCCAGACATCATTCATCTTTGAGTCTATCTCCTTAATAATAAGGGAACCTTACTTGGAAAATGTTATTTATCTTGTCGACTTCCCGGTCATAAAGTATTCCCTTCACCCGCAACTCGGGTGCTGTTGACTTATTAAGTCGTTGCTTACCTTCTCATCTTTCGAGGGGTAAGATTACTGGAACAAGTTGATATCCGTTACCAAGTAATAGCTTGGGAGTTTTTGGTAAATTTTCCTTTCCAACTAGATACGACTACTTTGTGGAGTCTTATCAACAAGTATTATACTTGGGGAAAGGGGGACGAACGTTACATTCAGAATCATGAATTCTATTTGAACTAGGAGTGGTGTAAGAGGCCGAGTAGCGCCGGTCCATCCCCTTGGCCCAACCGTTGGCCGGGGAGAGCTAGCAAGGCGGTATACAAGTAAAGCCGTCAGTTCTTCCTTCTACCGGTAGTAAATCTAAATTGAGCTGTACGATCTCGACTGATCATCAAGATTGGAACAGCGGGCGCGGTGAATACTCCATCATTGGTTCATCATCCAAATTTATTTATTTCCTGCAACATGATTACTGTTGGCAGAGTTGGAAAAGTGTCATAACTGGAATTGCAACCTTTTCTTGCAAGTTCCTCTTCTTAATAACAATAAGAATATCTCGCTTACTTTGATGTAGCAGATATTTCTTCAAACAAATACTTTCAGTTACCTTGTAACTTCATCGTTCATATTATACTGGCATCATTTCCGTAAATGCATGGCATATGGTTTGAAAGATAGCTTTGAACTGTTTTAAATTATCGTTCAGTTATATATTTGTTGGTGGGCTTTCGCTCACCCTTGCTTTGTTTATATTATGTCACAACAACAGCTAGGACAGATGGCTCGCGTCAGGCGCACTCGGCGCAAGCAGGTTACCCGACCCACCGGACTACCCGCTGAGATGCTAGCCGCCATTGCTGAGGTAGCATAGTTAGACAGCTTTTGTTTCCTGTTTAACTATATGTATAATTAATGTAATTAACGGCAAAACTTTTAAACCTATGATGTTATCCTTTTGGGATTGTAATAACTTTTATTCGTAACCCTTTAATGTAAGACTTATTTCAATTTCATCTCTGGGACTATAACTGTTGTGTGTGTGAGTGGTAATTATTGTGGGGTCACAGCATGTGATTTATTTATTGTGGACTCAAGTCAAGTATTATGAATGGATGTAAGACCGTAACCACCAGATCCCTGACCCCGGATCTGGGGGTGTTACAGAGATGGTATCAGAGCGAGAGTTATATATCCCAAGAGATGATACGACGTTATATAATAATAAATTCAATAATATAATAAGAACCCTTGCCTGGTTCACCTAAAACCCTTACGGGAACTTTTTAAGTATCATGATAGTAACATAGTTCGTCTTGTGTAGGCGAGCGACTTGTCGGCCCAGGAGGCAGCTGCGAGACAGCATGATGAGGACATGTTCCGGATTAGGGACCCATACTATGAGCACTTGCCTGAGGAGGATACTGAGCCTGAGGAGGAGGACGCTGAGGAGGTCCAGGTTGAGGCTGATACTGATGTGATCGAGTCTGAGGAGGAGGACCCTGAGGAGGTCCAGGATGATGCTGACACAGATGTTGTTGAGACTGAGGGGGAGGAGGACCCGGAGGGGATCCAGACAGGACAGGATGTTGAGTTAGTAGTTGAGGATGATGATTATTGGGTTGTGACTGAGATCAGGACTTTGGGAGTTGACACTGACATGACCACGGATCAGGTGGTGCCGGTAGATGAGGGTGTTGAGGGAGATATAGATGAGCCAGTAGTTGGTGCTGTAGGGAGTTCTGGACTTTTTGTGCCACTCCTCCCTGTTGAGAGAGCCCCTACCCCACCACCACTACCTGTGAGCCCGTACCCCGACGAGTTTGAGGAGCTTACCCCAGAGCCCCAGCAGACAGAGACTGCCGCTCCAGCTGAGCCATCCACCCCACCTCATGCCCCGATAGGAGGAGTCCCAGTATGTGTTCACAACTTGATTGTGAACGGGCTTTATAGAGAGTTGTCTGTGGCAGATGCCAGGTTGGCAGAGTCTAGGAGTGAGTTAGCAGCAGAGAGAGCCGCCCGGATGAGGGTGCAGGGCAGGAGGACTATCAGTGACAGAGTTGGGTATAGGGCTGTGACCCGCATCGAGCTGAGGGCTCGGGTGAGGGTGCGACAGTTGCCTACTGATGGGCATGGTAGGGTAGACAGAGCAGAGGCTGAGGAGGTTTTCCGCATCGCCATGGGGAGGGTTCGGAGGATGTTTCGTCGTGGCGGCTGATTTCAGATGCAGTGATGCAGTGGTCTAGTTGTCTAGTCATGTACGGACATAGTAGTGCCGGCTTTTGTAGGGATGGTTTTCTTGTACTTGTTTTCCCTTTTTGCAGACTAGACAGATAGATAGCATATTTCACTTTTGACTTGTTGTTGTTGTTAGGATGGCTGTACTTTAAACTATCGTTGTAACTCGGATGTTGTACCTTTTCGGTACCTGGTATATATTTGTTTCCATTTCGGTCATTACAATTTTGTTGGGATGTGATCACGAGTTATTAGCATATGTATTACTTTTCGATTAAGTTGCCATGAGATATAAAACTGTGGGATTTTAAACCCAATCATGTAAAGAAATGTGCAAGGAAAAATCCTTTAAAACAGGTAAGTGAACCTAATGTATAATTTTCCAAATTTTCAGTAAAATGCCTCCAAGACGAATGGGCACTAGGGCTAACCCCCGAGAATCTACTGACCAAGAGAGTCACAACCAACACGAGGAAAACCGTGAAAGTAGTGAGGAACAAGATCAGGACTATAATGAGCAAGAAGATTCCCAGTATGGAGCAGAGGATGAACCCCTGTACTCTGAAGAATTTGAAAGGGAAATAGAGGGTGGAGAAACTGAAGTAGAACAGGAAGGGGAGAACCAGGGCGGAAACCCCATGGGCCAGTTTATGGATCTACTTAGGCAGAATTTGAACCAATACCCCCAACCACCACCAAGCAACAACACTTCAGTGGCAAATTCCTTTAGGGCCTTTAAGTCCCTTAAGCCCCCAGAGTTCCACGGATCGGCTGATCCCATTGAGGCGAGGGCCTGGATCAAAGAAATGGAAAAGTCTTTTGAGATTCTGAGTATCAATGAGGCTCAGAAAACTGTTTTTGCTACTTACCTACTAAAGGGAGAGGCCAATTATTGGTGGGAAGCCAAGAAAAACATGGAGACTGATGCTGTCATAGCCTGGGAAAGGTTCAAACAATTATTCCTGGAGAAGTACTTCCCGAAGTTCATGAAAACCCAGATGGAACTTAAGTTCTTGGAACTGAAACAGAACAATATGTCAGTGGCTGACTATGAGGCTAAATTTACTGAGCTATCGAGATTTGTGCCAGATTTTGTAGACACAGAAGAGAAGAAAGCTAACAGGTTTCAACAAGGGCTGAAGCAGTGGATCCAGAATAGGGTGGCTGTTTTAGAGATTACAGATTATGCCACCTTGGTGCAGAAGGCAACCATTGTGGAGGCTGGTAGTGATCAGATGCAGAGAGAGAGAGAGAGAAAGGGGGGATAAAGAGAAAGCATGTTAGTATGGGCGGAAGATCCGCTGGAGGAAAACCCCCAACCAAATTTAATCGAGGAGCGGTTTCCCTACCAGGGAGGAATGTAGGGTTTAAACCATCTGCGAGTG
This sequence comes from Saposhnikovia divaricata, assembly GCA_036435485.1. Lineage (NCBI taxonomy): Eukaryota > Viridiplantae > Streptophyta > Magnoliopsida > Apiales > Apiaceae > Saposhnikovia > Saposhnikovia divaricata. The sequence goes on from CM071598.1 coordinate 70,462,234, forward strand.
TGAGTGTGAGCCAGGGCGGCCACCAATCAGGAATGTCCTGTTCCAACCCTTCTCGACCTCCATTGCCATTGTGTGCTACTTGTGGGAAGAGGCACTCCGGGGTGTGCAACCTGAAGCAGATAAACTGTTATAAGTGTGGGCGAGCTGGGCATTATGCCACCTCTTGCACCACGGTCATCCCTAACAGCACAACCTGTTTCCAGTGTGGACAGCGAGGGCACATGAGGGAGGATTGCCCAAAGAACAAACCAGCAGCATCAGGAGCAAGCAAGGTTGCCTCAAATAGGCCACCAACATCTAGGACTTTCAATATGTCAGTACAAGATGCCGTGAGGGACACAGATGTGATAGCAGGTACTTTTTCTCTCAATTCAGTCAGTGCAAATGTCTTATTTGATTCAGGAGCAACTAAGTCTTTTATATCTAGAGATTTTGCGCATAAGTTGAAACTTAAAACCCAGCAACTAAGAGATTCCTTACTAGTAGAAATAGCTAATCAGGAAATCGTACCGGTTAATCAAATTCACCCCGATTGTAAGCTAGAAATAGGAGGACGATCCTTCTATGTCGATTTAATTCCTTTTAAGCTAGGGGAATTCGATGTCATTTTGGGTATGGATTGGTTGTCTCGCAATGATGCGCGGATAGATTGTAAAGGGAAAAAGGTTAAGTTGAAAACCCCAGGGAAGAAAGAAATAGTGTTTAAGGGGATGCGACAGACCCAGAAAATTCTGACCATGGCGCAAACCAAGAGATTGTTACGAAAAGGGAACGAGACTTATTTAGCCTACGTTATAGACACTCAGAAGGAAGTGCCAAGATTGCAAGACATTCTGGTAGTTAATGAGTTCGAGGACGTGTTCCCACAAGATCTTCCCGGACTACCACCTGATAGGGTAATTGAGTTTGCCATCGAACTAGCCCCGGGGACGGCGCCAGTTTTGAAGGCCCCGTACCGACTAGCCCCAATAGAAATGAAGGAGCTAGCTGAACAATTACAGGAATTGTTGGATAAGGGCATGATAAGGCCCAGCGTGTCGCCTTGGGGCGCACCAGTGTTGTTTGTTAAGAAAAAGGATGGAAGTATGAGGTTATGCATCGACTACAGAGAATTGAACAAGCTAACCATAAAGAATAAGTATCCATTGCCCAGGATAGACGATTTGTTTGACCAGCTAAGAGGAGCTGAATACTTCTCTAAGATTGATTTGAGAACGGGATATCACCAACTGAAGATCAAACCTGAAGATATCCCGAAGACTGCATTCCGCACCAGATATGGACATTATGAGTTCTTAGTTATGTCATTTGGATTGACCAACGCCCCAGCAGCCTTCATGGACCTAATGAATAGAGTGTTCAAGGAATATTTGGACAAATTCGTGATAGTTTTCATTGATGATATTCTCATCTACTCAAAGACAGAGGCAGAACACGCTGAACATTTAAGGATAACCTTAGAAATACTCAGGAAGGAGCAGTTATATGCCAAGTTCTCTAAGTGTGAGTTTTGGAAAAATGAGGTACAATTCTTAGGGCACGTGATCAATAGAGAAGGAGTGTTGGTTGACCCCTCCAAGATAGAAGCAGTTTCAAACTGGGAACGGCCAACTACTCCAACCGAGGTGAGGAGTTTCATTGGACTGGCCGGATATTACAGGAGATTTGTCCAAGACTTTGCGAAAATCGCAGCTCCATTAACTCGACTTACCCGTAAAACCGAGAAATTTGAATGGACTGAGAAATGCGAGAAGAGCTTCCAAGAGTTAAAGAAGAGGCTGGTGACAGCTCCAGTGCTGGCATTACCTGATGGAAAAGGAGATTTCGTGATTTACAGTGATGCTTCGCATAAAGGACTGGGATGCGTGCTTATGCAGCACGGCAAGGTAATAGCGTATGCGTCTAGGCAATTGAAGGATTATGAAGTCAGATATCCCACGCATGATCTAGAACTAGCAGCCATAGTCTTCGCTTTAAAGATTTGGAGACACTAACTGTATGGGGAAAAATGCGAGATTTACACAGACCATAAGAGCCTCGAATACATTTTCACTCAGAAAGAGCTTAACATGCGCCAGAGGAGGTGGTTAGAGTTAATCAACAATTACGACTGTGAAATTCGCTATCACCCGGGCAAAGCCAATGTGGTGGCTGACGCCCTTAGTCGGAAAGAGAAGCTCAAGATGATAACTTCAGAGAAAGAGCTAGTGAAGGATTTTGAGAAGTTGGAAATCGAGGTTAAGTTACCTGGAGAGGGCCAAGAAAAGTTGATGGAAATTAGAATCCAACCTCCATTGCTAGAAAAGATTAGACTGTGCCAGGAACGGATGATGGAGGAAGAAAAGAACTCCACAGAAGAGCTAATGACCGGGGAGGAAATTAAGTGCGAAAGAGACAAGGAAGGGATCATGAGGTACACATATAGGATATGGATCCAAAATGTTCAGGAGCTCAAGGATGAGATTTTAAATGAGGCACACAACTCAAGATACTCAGTGCACCCCGGTAGCACTAAAATGTATAGGGATTTGAAGGAGTATTACTGGTGGCCCAATATGAAAAAGGATGTAGCAGAGTGGGTAAGCAGATGTTTGACCTGCCAACGAGTGAAGGCAGAGCACCAGAAACCCAGCGGACTTCTACATCCCTTAGAGATTCCAGAATGGAAATGGGAACATATAGCCATGGATTTCGTAGTAGGTTTACCCAGGACCAAGGCTAATCATGACACCATATGGGTAACTGTAGATCGACTGACGAAATCGGCTCACTTTCTCCCGATCAACGAAAGGTACACGGTCGACAGACTAGTGGACATCTACTTAAAAGAGATAGTGGCGCGACATGGAGTCCCAGTCGCAATAGTATCCGATCGAGATCCTAGATTTAACTCCAGGTTTTGGAGGAGTTTTCAAGAATGTGTAGGGACCCAGCTGAACATGAGCACAGCCTACTACCCCCAGACAGATGGGCAAAGTGAAAGGACCATCCAAACGCTAGAGGATATGTTGAGAGTCTGCGCGATAGACTTCAAGGGGAGTTGGGATGATCACTTGCCATTGGTTGAGTTCTCCTATAATAACAGTTATCATTCAAGCATTGGGATGCCACCTTATGAGGCCCTTTATGGAAGAAAATGTCGATCTCCCTTGTATTGGGATGAAGTTGGAGAGCGAAAGATGCTCGGGCCCGAAGTGGTCCAACGAACTAAAGAGGCAGTGGATCTAATCCGAGGCCGGTTGGTAGCAGCCCAGGATCGACAAAAGAAATATGCCGACTTAGCTCGGAAAGGCAAGGAATACGAAGTAGGGGACCTAGTGTTCTTGAAAGTGCCACCTTGGAAAGGTTTGATGAGATTTGGGAAGAAAGGGAAGCTGAGTCCCAGGTACATTGGACCATTTGAGATCTTGAGACGGATTGGGGAACTAGCTTATGAGCTCGCATTGCCCCCGAATCTACAACAGGTGCACAATGTGTTCCATGTTTCGATGCTGAGGAAGTATAATCCGGATGCTAAGCATATTGTAGAGTATGAGCAAGTGGACATGCAACCAGACCTGACCTATGTGGAGCAACCTGTGGAAATCATAGACCGGAAAGAACAAGTGCTCCGAAACAAGGTCATTCAGCTAGTCAAAGTTTTGTGGCAGAACCACAATGTAGAAGAATCCACCTGGGAACTTGAAAGCGCAATGCAAGAAAAGTACCCCCACTTGTTTTCAAACTGATTCCGGGACGGAATCCTTTTAAGGAGGGGAGACTGTAAGAACCCAGATTTTTGGTGGAATTAAAACTTTTATGTATTTAATGATGTAAGAATGAATAGTGGATATGGCTACAGTGTAATAATTGATAATTGGGAAAGAATGAATGGAATTCGACTTTATTATGTTTATGTCTTGAAGAATGCTAAAGGGGTAAGAATAATCTATCTTCTAAAGGAATAAGATATGGCAACTTCAAGCAAGAGAATACTCTCATGTCATCCAGATCGATAACGATTAATCCAGTAGTTCCGTAAAAAGGTTAAGGAACGATCGAAAGAGAATACGGACAATTATACAACCCTAAGAGAACAAGTAAAGAATACAGAATGAATAGTGTTTTGGTGGGAGTATATAATAATATGAGACGACACTATATAGAAGTATTCGGAACGGATTTCCGAGTTCGTATTAGTGATCCAGGGGGAAAATAAGTGTATGTAAAAGCTGTCGGATTCTGAAAAACCGCACTTTTATTTTCTCCGAGAGTTCCCTGGACACTGATAGCCTTAAGTATTTAACGAATGGATTAAAGGAATATAAATTGGAAAGTTAGAATGAAAGATGGAGAATGAAAGTATTAATATTAAAAAGGATTCCCGGTAAACCCTAATTAGAAATCCGTGAAATATTCTCACGAACGACCAATCGAAACGGGTAATAATCGGACACAGAAACAAGCAGAGGAAGCAAGAGTCTTGTGCAAGCTACTAGAATAAATATCTAGTAACCAAGTGGGCAAGAGTAACTAGCATGTTAGGGCTTGAACAAGTACTTAGCAAGACCAACTAGCTAGTTAGCCTTCAACCATGCTAAATGCAACACTTGTCCTACAAAAACCATCATCCATGACCTCACCATCCACTAGCACATCTTAGATGAGATATTATCTAACACAAAATCACTTTATGCAAGATTATCAAAAAGAAACCAAGCAACTCTCTCCCGCCCCCCATAAACAACCATTCGGCCATTTCCATTAATTCCAAATCCAAACTCAACCTTCCCACCATTGTTTGTTCTTGAAATAATTAAGGTGAGTCTTACATTTCATAAAACTTATCTCCTCAAAATCTTAGCTTCAAACTCATCCATTTCCATTTTCAAATAAATCATTCAAGAGGAGCATGAATAGTGTTCTTCTTGAACTAACTTGGTTTCCTTGATTTTTCATGGTTGATATAGCAAGCATAATCACTCCTAAGGACCATACAAGGCTTAGTAAGGCTATATCACTATCTAAGGAAGGTATAAAGCTCTTGAAACCCTAACCCTTGTTTGAGATTTAAGCATGTTTTTGATAGTTATAACTTAGTTATGGTTATGTTAAAGTTATAAGCATGATTATGTATGGATTTTGGATTAATGATGTAAATAGCTAGATGAACGGAAAGGCATTTCTTGGCCTCAGTTCATGTGTATAAGTCATGTATATGTTGTTTGGGTTGGATGCTATGTTTATGGGAAGATTCGAAATTGATAGATATTCGATTTACAGCCGTTATAATGCCCGATTTTACAATACCATGTTTTGTATGCCATTTTCCATGTCAAAACCCTACTGTCCAGAGACCTTATCTGCCATGATAGGATAGGTAATGTTCTAAGCTTCGTTTTGATATAAAGATCACGTGAAACGGACTTACGGTTTAGGATTTATGACCAAATTACTAAAAGTAGTTCGAATCCGTAAACGAAAGTTCGTAACTGAAATTGAACCCTCGTAAGCTATGTAACGTCATGGCAAATCTTGGTAAATAAATACTAGGGGTAATAAGGAAGGTGTGAAAGAAAACCGTATGTCAAAAAGAGCATTTTTCGATTTATTAAAAATGTTCGAGTCAAGGTTAAACGCGAACGAACCCCTAAAAGACGACTCTTTTATAACTTTGGTAAAACACTTAGAAAACGGGCGATAAAACTCGGAGTAAAATATTGGTTCGTAACGATCAACCTTAGAACTCATATGACTTAAGTATGTCCCAAGTATAAGTGCAGTGACATGTCGTATTAACGAACGAATGTCGGGTCGGATCAGTGATAATAAGTAATCCACTAAAAGGGGTATAACGAGATAACTCGAGAACGTGTTTCGATTTAAGTATAACTTAACTTTTAATATGTTAAGTGATTAATCCCGAATGCCTTGGCTATTTATAGATCACCAAGCTGAACCGGGACCCGCTACCACTACCCCTTACCGTACTCGACTACCAGGCAAGTTTCAATTCCCTTCTTTTAGGCTGTTGTTGTGATTGGATAAATATATATATATGATTGCTGATATACATATGCCATTGCATGCATGCCTACTTTCAAGTTGAATTGATATACTTGTTCCCTGAATGTTATTGTTGGCCTGTAAGCTAGATAGTTATATATCAGTTATAAGCCGGTTATTGTAAGACCCTCATAGAAGGGCGTATACATCTTATTAATCAAATTTAGACCGGGAGTCAATATTCCTTGATATATCGAGATTACCTCGGAAGAAAATATTTAAGTAAATATTTTCTATTATTTGGGCGACGAATATTATTTGAATATTCGTTCGAGACTAATTATCTTAACGATCCTTACTTCAAATAATTATTTGAACGTAACTATTCAACGAATAATATTTCTCAATATTCATTCAGAGTCGAATTGATTATCGACTATTATTTCGAATATTCTTCTAAAGATTAGACTATTAAATGAATATTATTTGGATATTCTTTTAGATTATTATTTTATTAAATAAATATTACTTTTGAATATTCATTTAAGATATTAAATACTTGATGAATATTATTTTAATATTCATCTGAAGCTTGATTTAGTTATCGAATATTATCTCGAATATTCCTTAAGGCTTGGATTACTAAATGAATATTACTTGATATTCATTTAGGATATTATTCATTAAATGAATATTACTTTTGAATATTCATTTAAATTTCCTAATTAATTATGAATATTACCTTAAATATTCTTTTCAGGTCTTATTAATTAATGAATATTGTTTTGAATATTCATTTAAATATTTATTTATTCAATAAATATTCTCCTGATATTTCTTCAGGGATTATTTTGGGAAATACTCTTATTAAAGATATTCTTTCATATTCCCAAATATTCTTTAAATGTTTTAACTCAATAAATATTCTCTTAATATTTATTCCATACTTAGAATAATCTCGATAAGGTTTATCTTCTTCGATTATTACAGAAAATATTTCGAAGTCATATTATTATTAATCTTATATCAAGAAAGGTTCCCAGACATCATTCATCTTTGAGTCTATCTCCTTAATAATAAGGGAACCTTACTTGGAAAATGTTATTTATCTTGTCGACTTCCCGGTCATAAAGTATTCCCATCACCCGCAACTCGGGTGCTGTTGACTTATTAAGTCGTTGCTTACCTTCTCATCTTTCGAGGGGTAAGATTACTGGAACAAGTTGATATCCGTTACCAAGTAATAGCTTGGGAGTTTTTGGTAAATTTTCCTTTCCAACTAGATACGACTACTTTGTGGAGTCTTATCAACAAGTATTATACTTGGGGAAAGGGGGACGAACGTTACATTCAGAATCATGAATTCTATTTGAACTAGGAGTCGTGTAAGAGGCCGAGTAGCGCCGGTCCATCCCCTTGGCCCAACCGTTGGCCGGGGAGAGCTAGCAAGGCGGTATACAAGTAAAGCCGTCAGTTCTTCCTTCTACCGGTAGTAAATCTAAATTGAGCTGTACGATCTCGACTGATCATCAAGATTGGAACAGCGGGCGCGGTGAATACTCCATCATTGGTTCATCATCCAAATTTATTTATTTCCTGCAACATGATTACTGTTGGGAGAGTTGGAAAAGTGTCATAACTGGAATTGCGACCTTTTCTTGCAAGTTCCTCTTCTTAATAACAATAAGAATATCTCGCTTACTTTGATGTAGCAGATATTTCTTCAAACAAATACTTTCAGTTACCTTGTAACTTCATCGTTCATATTATACTGGCATCATTTCCGTAAATGCATGGCATATGGTTTGAAAGATAGCTTTGAACTGTTTTAAATTATCGTTCAGTTATATATTTGTTGGTGGGCTTTCGCTCACCCTTGCTTTGTTTATATTATGTCACAACAACAGCTAGGACAGATGGCTCGCGTCAGGCGCACTCGGCGCAAGCAGGTTACCCGACCCACCGGACTACCCGCTGAGATGCTAGCCGCCATTGCTGAGGTAGCATAGTTAGACAGCTTTTGTTTCCTGTTTAACTATATGTATAATTAATGTAATTAACGGCAAAACTTTTAAACCTATGATGTTATCCTTTTGGGATTGTAATAACTTTTATTCGTAACCCTTTAATGTAAGACTTATTTCAATTTCATCTCTGGGACTATAACTGTTGTGTGTGTGAGTGGTAATTATTGTGGGGTCACAGCATGTGATTTATTTATTGTGGACTCAAGTCAAGTATTATGAATGGATGTAAGACCGTAACCACCAGATCCCTGACCCCGGATCTGGGGGTGTTACAAAGGAGGTAGCAATAGAATCAATTTTAACAGATAAGTCAGACTGATTCTCTTCAACTTTACCCAGCCTGGCAAAGAGATTGTCTTGATCTGTAGAAAATTTTGTATTCATGAGTTTTGACTCTCTTTCCATTTTCATTTCTCTAGCTACGACCTCAGTCCTCAAATCAGTGATTGCCTTTGTAGTGTCATCAAATCGTCTATCCAGAGTTTTGACTTGAACTATAGTTGCTTTTAAGCAAGAAAGAATCTTTGGATTGGAGATAGTATCAGCAGTTTGCTTAACAAAATCAGCTGCTCTCCCTCGTGGAAAGATGCAATCCTCTTTGTACCAGTCAGCAGCAAACTTTGCAAGTTGTGCTTTCTCAACTTCATGAGACGTACAAGGTTGAGTGAAAGGTGTATGTTTATTGTCTGTTTGTACTGGTGCACTCAGAGAAGAATCAGAGTTTGCACTGCTTTCACCTTCAGGTTCAACACTTGCAGCTTTTGCATGTTCATCTTCAGCCACAGTTTTAGCAATTTCTTCTGCAGCCTTGTTAAGATTTTCTCCATGTTGCTCAGGCTCAGCAACAGAGTTTACATCTTTGTCATCAACAGGCATAGACTGAGAAGTAGCCTTGGTTGCTTGATCAATTTCATCTCCTCCTTCAACAGTTTGGTGAGCATCAGATAGTAACTCAGTATGGGATGCCACAGTTTCAGAAAGGACAACCGTAGGTTGATCAGCTGCACCAGTATCAGAGATAGGATCAGAGAATGGCATAAATGAATCAAGAATATCATTTATTGGAGAAAGGCCATCTCTAGTATCCTCTTCTGCAGGCATTTTGTCCTCTGCAGGCATTTCAACCTCTGCAGGTATTTCAACCTCTGCAGGTATTTCATCTTTCTCAACCTCAACAGTAGGTGTTTGCTGTGAAACTACCTCTGGAGCTTCAATATCTTCATCCACAGAATCAGAGATTACCAGTTTTCTTCTCTTCGCTAGAGGCACATTATCTGAATCCTCTTCACTAGATTGTGGAGATTGTGCTACCACTGAGAGTGACTTAGGTATGTTTGCCGTTTGTTTTATTCTTTTCATTCTTCTAGTATAAACAGCTCCAGGAGATGTCTGCTTGGCTTTTCTGTGTGTCTCTATTGCCAGCTTAACCCTTGCATGTCGTTCAGTGATGGCCTTCTTAACTCTTTGTGCTTTAGACTGTGATTTTGGTGGAGATTGTGATGATTCAGAGTTTGTTTGTGAAGTGTGTGAAGGTTGTTTTGTAGGTGCTGAGGTAATAGGTGATGTAGGTGGTTCAGTGTTTGGTGTTTGAGTAGGTTGTGGTTCTGGTTGTGTGTCTGGTTGTTGTTCTGGTTGTGGGTCTGGTTGTTGTTGGTCCTGAGGTTGATTGAGAAAGTTCTGCAAAGCAAGTGGCAGAACAAAGGCAGGGAGATTTTCTTTACCAACATCCTTATTAGTCATATCAGAGAATATTCTCTTGTTGACTCTAAAAGGATGAATTTCATCAGTATCAGCAATCTCTAGACCAGGTACACAAGCATTGAACAGCATTTGACAAAATCGAGCATAATAAACTGTAGTAGACTCTGACAGTTTATCACCTAAATTCATGAGAACATATCTACCAAAATCAAAATTACTACCATAGAGTAGAGAATACCCGATTTGTAGACTATCTATCGGAATGGCATCCCAGTTGGTGACTTTCTTCTGGAATGTCCTTGTAATGCTATCAAAGAAAAAGTTCCATTCCTTCCTGAGATTAGGTCTCTTTATACCGCCAAGCTTGTCAAGAGATTCCATGTAACCTATCTCCTGTAGCATCTCTCTCAATAGAGTTTCATTAACAAGAGTATAAGATGTATGTGTATCAACCCCATTGTATCTCTGACAGTTTGTGGAGTAATCACAAACTCTTGTTCTTCATAAGTGAAGATGATGTTAGGAGTCCCATTCTCTCCTCCATCCACATAGACTGAATTTTGCCAAAAAGTAGCAATTTGAGATGCAGAGAGAGTATCAGGTCCAACCAGAGCTTGTCCAATCTCTGAATCTCTCAAGAAATTCTGCATTAGATGAAACGGTTCTGGAACACGTTCATGATAGAGTGGAGCTTCATAGTTGTTAGGAACAAACCGTAAACCAAGAGCAGTGAATGGTTTAGAAGCCATTGAGTTAAGAAATTTGCAAGAATCCCTAAGAGAAGTGTATGTAGGAAAGGTGTTTGCGAGAATGCCCAAGTGAAAAGTGAGAGAACTGTGAGATGTAAAAATAAAACACAACCGTTTGGACACAAAAGTAATTAGAGTAATTAAAAACCCAATCTCTTATGTAATCAAACACTCAATCAGTTCCTAGATTAATGTGTAGTGGGACACGATCATGGGTGAGTGGGACACATTAATGGGTGAGTGGGTCACGTGCGCGTATTTTTAAGAAGTGTATTTTGCAAATTAAAACAATAAAATATTTGATTTTAAAAAAAATCAAATAACACTCTCTTAAAATACCTGAACCCAATTAAAACCAGAATATGAAGCGTTTACCTGTAGCCATTAATAACCAGAATACGAAGCGTTTTAGGACTTCGTTGCTTACCCATCTCTATTTAAGGCCTAGAGACTTGTTCAGATTAGTTCACTAACCCTTTAACCTTTCATTCTCCCCTGAAAAATCATAAACCCTTCAAACAAAACAATCTGAATAACAATGTCAAACCTTACCATCAAAAAAAAGAACCTCCATCTCGTCGAGAATAGGGATATCTTCAGCTATTCGCCTGAAGAGTTTGATGCGTTTGACTGGGAAAGGCAGCTTGAGACTCTGTGGCTGCAGATGGATGCCGGTCTGGAAGAGATCGAGAGAGAGAAACCTGCAAGAGTGATCGACATCGATGCTGCTCTCCAAGCACCATTTGCATGGCTTTCCTCGAAGGCATCCTCATCCAACACCACCAACCATTGTTAATGAATATGTCAGCAAAAATAACCTTATCCCTTCAACTTCCACCCAAAATAAAGTGGCAAAGATGGGATCTGGGATTTTCGCTAACAATGGAGTGGTTTGGACTTGACCTTTTATTTCCCTGTTGAATAGATTAGCAGATAGAGAGAACAAAAAGATGTAATACTTGTTTGTAATCTCTTTCTTATTATCAATGAAAAATTATGTTTCTCTAATCTTATTCAGTGTGTTCTGCAATTTTTTTATTTATTTATGTTTTATGAACTATTCTTCAAGGAAGTAAATCAAAGAAGAGAATATGAAAACTAATTAAAGTAATCATATAAGGAACAAATTCATCAATTAAATCAGTAGCAGAACAGAGTACCAATTCGAGAAGTGTTTTGTTCTATTCGAGAACTCTGAGACTCAGAGTATGAACCACAAATCGACAATTCACTATTAACAGTTGTCAAAAGCCCTATTTACTCCAAAATTTTCAAATTATCCAAATGAAAATTTACCTTAGAGTACGAACCACGAATCAACAGCGTTTGTCAATTCTCCAACTTTATCACTGAAACCCTTTCATAAATTGCACAGTTGTGAAAATATGTGTGTGTGAAGCAGAGTTTACTAAATCAATTTTTAGAGCATCTAATTTTTCATAAAATCCATAAAGTAAATCAATAAACACTGGATGCACAAACTGTCATAGTAAACACTGAATGTATGATGAAAGCTAAACTCTGTAGTAATCAATCTATATACAGTAACTTTTAATTTATTTTATACCCCCTCTATATATACATTTTTTTTTAAATTCTATTCATTCCAGTAATTAGAGGTTGGAACCAGTCACCAATAATTCAAAAATTTTAGCCCTTATCATTTTGATAACTTCCTGGGTCATCCTAGTATCTAACTAGTCACCAAAAATCAGAGAATTTTAGCACATATTATATACCAATAAGTTCCTGGGTCATCCTAGTATCCAACATAATCTCAAAGGAGTATAACAGCCTATATACATTTTCTTTGGGGTATTACAGTAAGCATTTTATTCTACCAGAGTATAACTAACAGAGTTTAGAGTTCATCAACATCAGTAGTTTTTCATGTAAGGTAATGCACACAGTATTTATAGACTCAGAGTTTAGGACAAAATAAACTAAGAGATGCTATAAATATGAACCAGTATCATGCTGTGTTAACTTTCTGCACAATCTAAGATTAGATCACAATAACTCAGAAAGATTCATGATTAATTGCTGAGAATGTGCTTCATACATATTTCTTCATTGGTGTTTTCATTCAGACAAAAATCAACTCAGAGTTCACAAAGTTTATCAAACTTATTAACAGTGTATGACATACAGGCATGCTGACAGAGTTTAACAGAGTATGCATAACAGAGTTTAATCAACAGAGTTCACTTAGCATTTAACCAATCAGGAAATATGAGTAATACAATACATAAGTAAAATTTGAATCTAACCAACATTCCTAGTCAGAACCAGAGACCATTCCTAGTTTATTGACCAGTCTTGTAAATGTAGCTTCACTCAATGGTTTAGTGAAGATATCTGCAAGCTGTTGTTCTGTAGACACAAAATGTAGTTCAATATTCCCTTCTTCCACATGTTCTCTGATGAAGTGGTACCTTATGCTGATGTGCTTGGTCATAGAATGTTGTACTGGATTACCTGTCATAGCAATAGCACTTTGATTATCACAGTAAATAGGAATTTTACTGTACCTCAATCCATAATCCAGCAATTGATTCTTTATCCACAAGATCTGCGCACAACAGCTACCAGCTGCAATATACTCTGCTTCTGCTGTAGATGTGGAGATTGATTTCTGTTTCTTGCTGTACCAGGAGACAAGTCTGTCACCAAGAAATTGACAACTTCCACTAGTGCTCTTTCTGTCTATCTTGCAGCCTGCAAAGTCTGCATCAGAATACCCAAGTAGCTTGAAATCTGATTCTCTGGGGTACCACAGACCTAATGATATGGCTCTCTAGGATCTGCCTGAAACCTTGCACAAAGACAGGTTGCATACATGATGTCAGGCCTACTAGCTGTCAAGTATAGAAGAGATCTTATCATGCCCCTGTAGTTTGTCATATCCACTGAAACTCCTGTGTCTTTGTCCAATTTAGTTGCTGTTGCCATGGGAGTTGATGCAGATGAACAGTCAAGCATACCAAATTTCTTGAGAAGATTTCTGGTATATTTTTCTTGATTAATGAAAATACCATCATCTGTTTGTCTCACCTATAGGCCTAGAAAGTAACTAAGCTCTCCCATCATGCTCATTTGATACCTGGACTGCATGAGCTTGGCAAACTTCTTACAGAGTTTATCATTAGTAGACCCAAAGATAATGTCATCAACATAAATCTGAACTAAAAGGAGGTCACTTCCTTGATTGAAATAAAACAGAGTTTTGTCAATTGTTCCTCTGTTGAATCCACTTTCTAGAAGAAATTGAGCAAGTGTCTCATACCATGCTCTTGGTGCCTGCTTAAGTCCATATAGTGCCTTATCTAGCCTGTAGACATAATCTGGATATTTGGGGTCCACAAATCCTGGTGGTTGTTCAACAAATACTTCTTCTTCAAGCTTTCCATTCAGAAAAGCACTTTTCACATCCATCTGGAACACTTTGAATTTCTTGTGAGAGGCATTTGCTAGAAAAATTCTGATTGCCTCCAATCTTGCAACTGGAGCAAATGTTTCATCATAGTCTATTCCTTCCTGCTGTGAATAGCCTTTTGCTACCAGTCTAGCCTTGTTCCTTGTGATAACACCTTCACTATCAGTCTTGTTTCTGAAAACCCATTTAGTACCAACAATAGATCTGTTCTTTGGCCTTGGTACAAGAGTCCAAACTTCATTTCTTTCAAATTCATTCAACTCTTCCTGCATTGCTGTTATCCAGTCAGCATCTTGAAGAGCTTCTTCCACTTTCTTTGGTTCATTTTTAGACAAGAATGCATGAAACAGACATTCACTTGCAGTGGCACTTCTTGTTTTCACTTTTGCATCTGGATCACCAATTATCAAATCAGGTGTATGTGATTTAGTCCATTTCCTAGCAGAAGGCAAATGACTTCTGTCGGCATGTGATCCTCCCCCTTGAATCATGCTCTCCTGATTTTGTTGTGATCTATCTTCGTTTTCTGAGACTCTCCCTGAACTTGACTGCCCAGAGTCAGAATTTGAATTTTCAGAGTTTGAATCATCAGAGTTTGATCCAGATTTTTCAGTTGACTCAGTATCAGTGTTTGAGTCTTCATCTTGATCATGCTCCCCCTCAACTGGTTCTCCCCTTTGTTGTGGCTGTGAAGTTTCTCCAGTGTTTACCAGTAGAGGTTCAGAGTTTGTTTCAACAGAGTCTGTCAGAATTGTTTCATCAGAGTTTACTTCATCAGAGTTTAAATCTTCATTTTCAAAGTTCAGTTGATCATATTCATCTTTGTCTTCAAGTCCAGTTATCTTCTTATCATCAAAAGACACATGTATAGATTCCATGATCACTTTAGTTCTCAGATTGTAAACTCTGAATGCCTTTGTTGACAGTGGATAGCCAACGAAAATTCCTTCATCTGCCTTTAGCTCAAACTTGGTCAACTGTTCAGGATGAGTCTTCAAAACAAAACATTTGCACCCGAAAATATGAAAGTATTTCAGGTTAGGCTTCTTTTTCTTCACCATCTCATATGGTGTCTTTCCATGCTTATTGATCAGTGTATCATTTTGAGTAAAACAAGCAGTTTGAACAGCTTCTGCCCAGAAATAAGTTGGCAATTTTGCTTCATCAAGCATAGTTCTGGCAGCTTCAATCAAGGTTCTATTTTTCCTTTCAACTACACCATTTTGTTGTGGTGTACCAGGTGCTGAAAATTCTTGCTTCACTCCATTGTCCTTGCAGAATTCTTCCATTGTTGCATTTCTGAACTCAGTTCCATTATCACTTCTGATGATTCTGACTTTGTTACTTGATCCTTTGTCCAGAAGCTTCATATGCTCCATCAGAGTTAATGCAGTTTCATCCTTCTTTGCTAGAAAATACACCCAAGTGAATCTAGTGTATTCATCAACAATGACTAAAGCATATTTCTTCCTTGCTATAGACATAACATTTACTGGACCAAAGAGATCAACATGCATAAGATGATAGGGATCAGTGATTGAAAATTCTGTCTTGCTCTTGAAAGATGATTTCCTTTGTTTAGCCTTCTGACATGAATCACATAGGCCATCAACATTTAACAGAGCCTTTGGGAGTCCTCTTACAAGATCCTTTCTGATCAATTGATTGATGTTGTTCAAGTTCAAATGTGAGAGTTTCTTGTGCCACTTCCAACTCTCTTCACTAGACATTCTTGTAGACAGGCAAACAGCTTTTCTAACAGAGTCTATCAAAAGCTTGATTTCATAAATGTTGTTTTGCCTGTGACCAACTAGAACAACCTTTCCTGTAGATTTGCTGATAACTTCACAATGTTCAGGTTGAAAATCTACATGATATCCCTTGTCACAGATTTGACTCACAGATAACAAGTCATGCTTGAGTCCTGGGACATGAGCTACATTGTTGATGATGACATTTCCAAGATTAATATTGCTATATCCCAATGTTCTTCCTACATTGCCATCACCATAGGAAACCTTTGGGCCAGCTTTCGCCTAATAGTCTGATAGCAGGGCTTTATTTCCAGTCATGTGTCCTGAACATCCACTGTCCACGACTAGGGTTGCCTCCCTGTTGCCCTGCAATCACAAGCAATTACTGAGGATTAGATTTAAGGACCCAGACTTGCTTGGATCCTTTGGCATTCTTAACTTTGTTAGCTTTTGCAGCGGAATTAACATTATCAGAGTTTGAGCTAACAGTATCAGTGTTTACACTTGCAGTATCAACTTTAACCCATTTCAGATTGGGTTTCAGTTCATAGTAATTATGATAGATAGCATGATATTCTCTGCAAGTATAAATGGAATGCCAAGTGCTTCCACAGTGTGTGCATAAAGTCTGTGGCTTAGTTCTAGCAAAATCCTTCTTTACCTCAGACTTGGTAGGTAAAGAATTTATATTTTTATTTTTCTTGCAGAAATTTGCAAGATGCTTAGTACTACCACAGTTATGACATGTCTTTCTTGGAGCATAACTAGCAAGCATTGGTTTATTTCCTGAAGTGATGCCTACTTTTCCATTTCTGTTCTTGTTTGACACTCTCTGTTTCTCAACAGATTTTAACTCCTTCAGTTTATGTTTGAGTTGTTTATCTGTCATTGAACCAATATTAACCTGTTTAACACTAGTTTTTACTGGTTGACTTTTAACAGATTCTTTTTCATTTTCAGACAAAAATTTACTGGTTCCATGTACAAAATGAGTTCTGATTTTAACTTGATTTTGAAATCTAAGTTCATCTCCTTCATTATAACCTAGACCAACAGTGTCTGTTTGAAAAATCTGTTGAGTGTCCTTTCCAGAATTAGTCCAAGTCCTAATTTTCTTATTTGCTTCCTCCAACTCTGATTCTAGTTGTTTATATTTCTGAAGCAAATTCTGTTCTATACAAACAGCATCATCTCTCTCTTTCTGAACTTGTTGCATGTTTTCAAGTTTTTCTTCAACAAGTTTATTTCTAACCTGAAGTTCAGAATTTTCAGCTTTTATCCTCTCATTTTCTAAAGTCTGATCCCTATAACTTATATGCAATGACTTAAGATAAATTCTTAATTGAGCAATGTCATCAATATTATAAGCATAGGTAGTTAGGGGTACCTGATTTTCAGAAGTTTCTGATTCAGTAGTAGCCATGAGAGCATAGTTCACTTCTTCATCAGAATCTGAAGTATCTGCCCAATCTCTGCCTTTAGTGTAGAGTACCTTTCCAGTTTTACCCTTCTTGCACTCAGGAGCATAGTGACCCATCTCCTTACACTTGTAGCATTGAATTTCAGACTTCTCCTTCTTCCCTTTAGACTCTCTCTTATCAAACTTCCTAAAGCTTTTCCTGTCTTCATTTGAATCTCTAGAAAACCTTTTCCCTTTCTTGAAATTCTTGAAGCCCATTTTCTTGAAGGTCTTCACCATCAACACAGCCATTTTCCTCATTTCTTCTTCATCATCCTCAGAGTCAGATAATTCAGAAGAGTTTGAATCACAATCAGAGTTTGATGATTCACTTTCTGAATGTATGACCAAAGTTTTTCCCTTCATTTTCCTTCTTGATGCCTCTTTCTTCTGAGGCTTCTCTTCAATATTAAGAGCAACAGACTTTGCCTTCCTGCTTGATCTCCTGTTTCTCTGCTCCATTTCCAATTCATGAGTTTTGAGCAGCCCATAGATTTCATCAATCTCTGTTTCAGCAAGATCATAGTTGTCTCTAATAGTGGTTGTTTTCACATCCCACTTTTCAGGTAGAGAAAGAAGAAACTTGAGATTTGAGTCTTCTAGATCATACTCTTTGTTGACCAATGACAGATCATTGAGAAGTTTACAGAATCTATCAAATGTTTCTGTCATGGTCTCTTCAGGTTTAGCCTCAAAATGCTCATACTCTTGTGTGAGTATGTTTCTCCTATTCTTCTTAATAGCAGCAGTTCCTTGACACCTGACTTCAAGAGCATCCCATATCTCTTTTGCAGTGGTGCAGTTAATGACTTTGTTAGACATAACATTGTCTAAAGCACTATGCAGTAAATGCCTAACCTTTGCATCCTTAACAATTGATGATAGATCCTCAGGAGTCATGTCCTTCTTTTCCTTTGGAACTATTTTAGCTTCTTCACCAGCAGCTGCAACAGATAGCTTTGTAGGATTGTGAGGGCCTTCATAAATCCTGTCAAGATATTCTGGATCTGTAGCCTCCAGAAACATAGTCATCTTGACCTTCCACATAGCATACTCTAATGGCCTCAGAATAGGAACCCTGATTGGTTCATAACGACTCACAGTAGTAGGAGCCTTTTCAGAAACAGTAGGTGTTGGTGGAGGAATTGCTGACATGATTATTGTTGTGTTTGGATCTTAACCTGTAATAAAGTAACAGATTGGCTCTGATACCACTTGTTAGGCCGAATACACAATTAATAATCAAATTAGTATGAGAGTTTAACAAGTAAGACGTTTATGCACTTAAAAACTTCTGGTATTAAGAACCCTCTTCGTGATGTAAACTATCACAAAGAGCTGCTAGGTTACAATAAGATAATTCGTTGAACGATACCCTTCTAGGGTTAACCTAACTGTATTTATAAAACATACAGCTACGATACAATCTCTAATTGATATTCCTAATAATCAGCTATACAATGATATCAATTACAGATTGTCACACGTCTCCTAAGTCAACTCGATCTCTTTGATAGCTATCCAATCTTCAAAGATATCGCTTCCATAATAAATCTTCAATCACTGTTGACCAGTAGACGCTTCCTCCAGACAGAGTTTGACAAACTCTGTCGAGCTTCCATCTGTCAAAGTTTACACTAAACTCTGACCTTTTCCAGCTAAACTCTGATAATTCACTGTAACACTTAAACACTGATTAAAACACATCAATTATATTTAACAGATACCTTTGGGATGTCATCCTTGTGCATCCTAATCTGATTGTAGCCACTGAATCCATCCATGAAACTCAACATTTCGTGCCCAGCCGTGGCATCTATTAATGTGTCTATCCTTGGTAAAGGGAAGCAATCCTTAGGGCATGTGTCATTCAAGTCGGTGAAGTCTATACACATCCTCCACTTACCGTTGGCTTTCTTGACCATCACAGGGTTAGCCAACCATTCTGGAAACTGAATCTCTTCAATAAACCCAGCTTCTAAGAGCTTTTCCACTTCTTGCTTTATGGCCTCTTGCCTTTCAGGTGCAAAGTTCCTCTTCTTCTGCTGTATTATCTTCCGATTAGGATCGACATTCAATCTGTGAGTTATGAGTTGGGGATCAATCCCTGGCATATCAGCTGCTGTCCAGGCAAACACATCACTATTTTCTTGTAAGAATGCTATAAACTTACCCTTCAGGGGTTCCTTCAAAGAGGCTCCTATATAAGTCACCTTCTCAGGGTCGCCTAGCTCCAGAGGAATAGGTATTAAGTCCTCTGCTGGCTTTCCTCGGTGTTCATCATCACCACGGACATCCATATCTTCAATCGGGAGTACCTGCCCCCCGGTGCCATCAGCTCTCAAAGCAGCCACATAGCAACTCCTGGCCATTTTCTGATCTCCTTTCTGTTCCCCAATACCATTCCTGGTTGGAAATTTGACCTTCATGTGATAGGTAGAGGCAACAGCCTTGAACGCATGAAGTCCGATCCTCCCCAAGATTGCATTGTACGTCGAGGTAGCCTTAATCACTAGAAAATTCAACATCTGGGTGGCTTCCTTAGGTTCTTGCCCTATTGTCACGGGCAGCTGAATGGTCCTTTCAACCTTGGACTCAACTCCGTTAAACCCGTAGATAGGCATGTTAGTCGGGGTCAAGAACCCCAAATTTTGGATATAATTAAAACTTTTATTAAGTAATGATAAAATGAGGAACAATGATTCCAACAACAAGGTCACCAGCTCTAATGAATGGTGGTTTCAAAGAACAATGATTGTAATGAATGGATATTGCTTTGGACAATGATCCTGATGCATTGGTATATTGTCAGAATAGAGTAATTCGATGGTTGAGGACCTAGATAAGAATAATCTACCATCCAGGAAGGAGCTAATGGATCCTTGAAGAGAAATGAATACGTGCATAGTATTTCCCATACGTGCATAGTATTTCCCATACGTGCATAGTATTTCCCGTACGTGCATAGTGTTTCCTGTACGTGCATAGTAATTTGGTGGATGAATAGTGACTTTGTAAGTTGGAAAACTTTTCACGCCACCCTATGTACGGGACGTGTTATGGATGTTTCGAAGTCATATTAGTAATACGCGGAGGAAATAAGTGAATGCAGAGACGATCGGAATTCAGAAATTCCAAATTCTTTTTCGGTACAATATTTGACCGAACCGTAAAGAGCCTATCAATACGATCAAGACAAGAGTATTATAATGTTAAGGATTCAAGGATTTTATTTATTAAGTATGATTTGAGGATTTAGAATGAAAACCTTTGAGTTAGAATAACAAGTGTTCTAGAAATCGCTAGAACTTTATAACAAGATTAAGCGATCAAGCAAACGCAAAAGAAATTACGGATTAAATACGTAACGAGATAAAAAAAACCCTACTTGATCAGCTGGGGTTATATATAAGAATATTTGGTGGAAATGAAATGAAGAAAAGAAATGAGAAAGGAAGTAATGAGGTGGATGGACAAGAAGAAAACAACAAGGCTTCACATCATCAATTTTTCTAACACACCATAAACCTTTGACACTTGTATTAAGAGGAGTATTAGCAGCTATACCCACTTATACATATCACAAATATCATTTGACAACTAGCCAAGCAAACACCACCTCTCCCCCATTTTTCCAGCAGTTGCATTTTCCAGGGCAGGGGTCTTTGCCATTTTTTTTCACCTAGATCTACTCATCTAAAAATCATGAAAAAATTCATGGAGCTTCTACACATCAAGGTGAAGTTGGGGATTTAATTTCATAATTTTTGAAGATCGTTTGGATGGGTAAATAAATTCGAGAAGTTCACTGTTTTTCCCCCAAAACCAAGGCACTTCGAATTTTGGAGTTTTAAGATTTCAAAATCCACCTTCCAACCATTGTTTGATCTCCAAATTTTTATGGTGAGTCCTATATTTCATAAAAATGATCTCCTAGAAATCTTAGCTTCAAAATCCATGTTTTCCATTTTCAAATAAATCCTCAAAGATGAGGGTGAATAGTGTTTTCAAGAAACTAACTTTGATTTCTTGGTTTCTTTGGATGATTTAAGCTTTCTTAAAGCCATACAAGGACTATATAAGGGTTATTATAGCTTGTACACTCTCCAAGGAAGGTATAATTCTTAAGAACCCAAGATCTTACTTTGAGTTTTATATATGTTCTTGATGGTTTTAGATTAGTTAAGATTATGGTGTTGTTATATGCATAAAAGCATGATTATGTAGTTAGTAGTGATGATTTAAGAGTTTTGATGATTATGATGGTTAATTGAAACCTTCTTGGACTGGTTAAGATGAAAACCATGTATAGTATGCCCGGTGTGGCTTGGATTGATTGTTATGAATTTTAGAACGTTCGATTTATAGCCGTCGTAATGCCGAATTTTCGTTAGACTATTAAACACCGAGCATCACAGTAGCTATAACTCACTGTTCAGCTTCATTTTCTGCCATGATAGGATAGATTATGTTTCAAGCTTCGTTTTGATATAAAGATCGCATGAAACGGACTTACGGTTTAGGATTTATGACCAAATTACTAAAAGTAGTTCGAATCCGTAAACGAAAGTTCGTAACTGTAATTGAACCCTCGTAAACTATGTAACGTCATGGCGAATCTTGGTAAATAAATACTAGAGGTAAAAAGGAAGGCGTGAAAGAAAACCGTATGTCAAAAAGATCATTTTTCGATTTATTAAAAATGTTCGAGTCGAGGTTAAACGCGAACGAACCCCTAAAAGACGACTCTTTTAGAACTTCGGTAAAACACTTAGAAAACGGGTAAAACTCGGAGTATAATATTGGTTCGTAACGATCAACCTTAGAACTCATATGACTTAAGTATGTCCCAAGTATAAATGCAATGACATGTCGTATTAACGAACGAATGTCGGGTCGGATCAGTGATAAAAGTAATCCACAAAAAGGGGTATAACGAGATAACTCGAGAACGTGTTTCGAATTAAGTATAACTTAACTTTTAATATGTTAAGTGATTAATCCCGAATGCCTTGGCTATTTATAGATCACCAAGCTGAACCGGGACCCGCTACCACTACCCCTTACCGTACTCGACTACCAGGCAAGTTCCAATTCCCTTCTTTTAGGCTGTTGTTGTGATTGAATAAATATATATATATATGCTGATATACATATGCCATTGCATGCATGCCTACTTTCAAGTTGAAGTGATATACTTGTTCCCTGAATGTAATTGTTGGCTTATAAGCTAGATAGTTATATATCAGTTATAAGCCGATTATTGTAAGACCCTCATAGAAGGGCGTATACATCTTATTAATCAAAAATAGACCGGGAGTCAATATTCCTTGATATATCGAGATTACCTCGGAGGAAAATATTTAAGTAAATATTTTCTATTATTTGGGCGACGAATATTATTTGAATATTCGTTCGAGACTAATTATTTTAACGATCCTTACTTCAAATAATTATTTGAACGTAATCATTCGACGAATAATATTCGTCAATATTCATTCGGAGTCGAATTGATTATCGATTATTATTTCGAATACTCTTCTAAAGATGAGACTACTAAATGAATATTATGTGGACATTCATTTAGAATATTATTTCATTAAATAAATATTACTTTTGAAAATTCATTTAAGGTATTAAGTACTTGATGAATATTATCTTCAATATTCATCTGAAGCTTGATTTACTTATCGAATATTATATCGAATATTCCTTTAAAGCTTGGATTACTAAATGAATATTACTTGATATTCATTTAGGATATTATTTATTAAATGAATATTACTTTATTGATATTCATTTAAATTCCTAATTAATTATGAATATTATTTTGAATATTCATCCAGGGTTCTATTTAATCATCGAATATTATTTTAAATATTTTAAATATTCCTTTCAGGTCTTATTGATTAATGAATATTATTTGGAATATTCATTTGAATATTTAATTATGCAATAAATATTCTCTCGATATTTCTTCAAGAATTATTTGAAAAATACTCTGATTAAAGATATTCTTTCATATTCCTGAATATTCTTTAAATATTTTTAATTCAATAAATATTCTCTGAATATTTATTCCATACTTAGAATAACCTCAATAAGGTTTATCTTCTTCGATTATTACGAAAAATATTTCGGAGTCATATTATTATTAATCCTATATCAAGGAAGGTTCTCAGACATCATTCTTCTTTGAGTCTACCTCCTTAATAATAAGGGAACCTTACTTGGAAAATGTTATTTATCTTGTCGACTTCCCGGTCATAAAGTATTCCCTTCACTCGCAACTCGGGTGCTGTTGACTTATTAAGTCGTTGCTTACCTTCTCATCTTTCGAGGGGTAAGATCACTGGAACAAGTTGATATCCGTTACCAAGTAATAGCTTGGGAGTTATTGGTAAATTTTCCTTTCCAACTAGATACGACTACTTTGTGGAGTCTTATCAACAAGTATTATACTTGGGGAAAGGGGGACGAACGTTACATTCAGAATCATGAATTCTATTTGAACTAGGAGTCGTGTAAGAGGCCGAGTAGCGCCGGTCCATCCCCTTTGGCCCAACCGTTGGCCGGGGAGAGCTAGTAAGGCGGTACACAAGTAAAGCCGTCAGTTCTTCCTTCTACCGGTAGTAAATCTAAATTGAGCTGTACGATCTCGACTGATCATCAAGATTGGAACAGCGGGCGCGGTGAATACTCCATCATTGGTTCATCATCCAAATTTATTTATTTCCTGCAACATGATTACTGTTGGCAGAGTTGGAAAAGGGTCATAACTGGAATTGCAACCTTTTCTTGCAAGTTCCTCTTCTTAATAACAATAAGAATATCTCGCTTACTTTGATGTAGCAGATATTTCTACAAACAAATACTTTAAGTTACCTTGTAACTTCATCGTTCATATTATACTGGCATCATTTCCGTAAAGGCATGGCATATGGTTTGAAAGATACTTTTGAACTGTTATACATTATCGTTCAGTCATATATTATTGTTGGTGGGCTATTGCTCACCCTTGCTTTATTATTATATCACAACAACAGCTAGACCAGATGACTCGCACAAGGCGCACTCGACGCGGGCGAGGACGATGAGACTACCAGAGCTGAAGAAGAAGCTATTGGTAGGGTATATTTATTCTTTCATTACCAAGAATATGGTCTAGTATGCCTTATGTAAATGGATGGCAAAGAGTATGTATTTATATTGAAATTCTTTTGGATTGTAAGAACTCATAATGTGATTAATAAAAATTTGAGTGTTACTCTGATTTCATCTCTGGGACTATAACGGGTGTGTTTTATATTATTGTGTTGGGTTATAGAGACGTAATTTATTTTATGTTAAGGAAAGTTCAAGTGTTGTGGACAGAATTGGAAACCGTAACCACCGGATCCCGGACCCCGGATCTGGGGGTGTTACAATTGAGAGTCAGTGTACCCCATTTTTACAAAAGCGTCATGAAACAAGATATCAACAGAAGCTCCATTGTCTATCAGGACCCGCTTCACTTCTAAGTTTCCAATTACAGGAGTTATGACCAACGGGCCGTCATGGGGGAATTTCACCCCTTCAAGGTCCGAATCATCAAAACCAACTATTATCTCGGTCTTAGCACGCTTCGGGGCTTCTCCTACGATGTGCATCACTTCTCTGGCATAGGCCTTTCGAGAGTTTCGGGTAGTGCCTGTCGCTGTTGGTCCTCCCCAAATCATGTTGATTACTGGCCCTCGAGGCTGTGGGTTACGATCACGATCGTTATCCCTCCTATCATTGTCTCTTCTATCATAATCCCTTTTCTGGGTTCCACGATCTTCACCCTTGGTGAACTTGTTTAACTTTCCCTTCCGGATTAAAAATTCAATTTCATCCTTTAACTGTCTGTAGTCATCTGTATCATGTCCCATATCCCTGTGGAATCTACAATATAGATCTTTGTTTCTCTTTTCGGGGTCACCCCTGAGTGGCTTAGGCCACCGAAAGTCTTTATCCTTCTCAATATCTAACAAAATTTGACTCCTAGGAGCGTTCAGCCTTGCATAATCAGAAAATCTCGGTCCAAAACCCTTCTTTGGTGATGACTCGGAGTCCTTGCCAGCCCGGGGATACTTGTCCCTAGCGTCGTACTCTTGCTCTGGCTTTCGTTTCTTTGAGTCATTAGAACCCTTGCCATTGCCTCCCGCGGTTTCCTTTTTCATGTTGTCCTCAGCCTTGATATATTTATCGGCTCTTCTCTGGAGCTCGGCCATGTTTTCAGGAGGGTGTTTTGCCAAGGACCTTTTAAAGAAGAGGTCAGTGGCTCCATGTTCCAGGGCTACCATGGCCACCTTATTTTCCAGATCAGTGATATTCAACGTCTCTTTGGTGAATCGCTTGAGATAATCCCTCAAGTTCTCATTCTTTCCCTGCACCACATACATAAGGGATGCAGAACTTTTCTCATGAATTCTCCCACTAATGAATTAGCTGATAAAGGCAACTGAAAGGCAGAGTGTGTAAACTTGTAACACTATAACTAATGTAACTCAACTAAAGGAAAAGATACTTAACCAGAAGACAATCAAGAACAAGAAGCCACAAAGAAATCAACACTAAAAGAAGACAAGGTAATTGATACAATTCAACATGTTAACTATGATCAAGCCAAGAAGAAATCATTGAGAGAAGTTCAAGTCAAAGTTGTTCATGCCTCATTGATTTGAAAAGCCAAGAATCAAGATCATAACTATCAGTATCAATAAGACAAATTGATTTCAAGTGAACAAGAAGGAAAGCTAACATTGGAAAG
Organism: Saposhnikovia divaricata; assembly: GCA_036435485.1. Taxonomy (NCBI): domain Eukaryota; kingdom Viridiplantae; phylum Streptophyta; class Magnoliopsida; order Apiales; family Apiaceae; genus Saposhnikovia; species Saposhnikovia divaricata. The sequence goes on from CM071598.1 coordinate 70,488,136, forward strand.
CCTCATTACTAATTGAATATGGTAATTTATTCAAGAACCAAAAACACTATCAAGACTAGTCACTTATGAACCAGACCAGTGCATCAAGTGTCAGGACATTGATAGCAAGTTTATGTCAGTAATAAAGATCCATGTTCAAGAGCTTGGTGAAGAATAAAGAAGACATGAAGATATCACAAGTTCAAGATGTGCATTGAAGTTTCAAGTTGAAAACCAGAATATTTTCTAAGTACTAAATATTCTAGATGACCAAGTAGAATATTTCTAAGTAGAAGTTCTACTTAGAAATTCGAGATGGCTAAGTAGAAATTCTCAAGTAGAAGTTCTACTTAGAGTGCAGTTTCAACATGACACATGGCATCTTCTGATTGGCAGATTTCCAAGCTTTCAAGATAAGGCAAGATTTATGTGGACATCATTGGGCCACGTATATCTTAGTCTTTGAAGACTACAGGACATAGATTACATGTAGTATAAATAGAAGTACTTGTGTAATGTTTTTGTGTGAGAGCAATTCTTGAGAGAAACACATGTAAAAGAGAGAGAGTGTATTCACATAGCTTAGTATCATTCACTACTCTCTGAACTTCTGTTATACTTTGTAATGAATGTTGTAGCAACCACTTCAAGTTATATATAAGACATATATTCCTTGAATCTGTGTGTTCATTTATTGCATCGTATTTATTGCTTATCAAATTCGAAAAGTTGTATTCACCCCCCCCCCTCTACAACACATTTGGACCTAACAATTGGTATCAGAGCTATATGTTTAACACACAAAACATAGATCCTTGTGTTTGGTAGAAGAATCGTGAGTTTTCATTTTCTAGATCTACTTTTCTAAAATTCTAGAAAAGTGAGCTTTAATTCGTTTGTAGTGAAAACTCATCCAAAGAAAATTATTTAAATACTCCAGGTGTTATTATTGTTATTATTTAGCTTGGATGTATTTTAATTAATTTTTGTGAATTAATCTGGGTACTTTGATATTTGGTGTTCTTGAGTGTTCATCATTTGTTCTTATTAAAGAGGACAACCCAACAACTTTTTGATTTCCTTCTCAAAAAGATAAAAAAAAAAGGTGTTTTTGGACTTTTGATGTGCGTTATTCACGGCAGAAAGCATAGCAGAACATACTCAGTACCTAGCAAGTGGGTTAGGTAATTTAGGTGAGTAAAGCCTCAAAAGTCAAAAAGGTGTTAAAGAGATAATATTGTTTATTCAATATTAAAGTAATCTGCAGCAAATTTATTCCAAGGACAAAAGTTCTACATAGAGTTTCTACTTGAGATTTTCTACATAGAAATTCGACTTGGATAATTTCTACTTGGTGAATTTCGACTTGAACAAAAAATTTCTACTTAGAGAAATTTCGACTTAGGCAGAAGTTCTACATATATATTCTACATAGCCAAGTCTTGGGTACTTAGAAACTTTTGGTGACCAGAATTGAAATGGCTCCTAAAAATGCATTCAAGATCCCAATGTTCAACCGAGATCACTATGAAGAATGGGTTTTCAGAATGAGACTCTACTTAGAGACAGTTAACCCTGAATATCTGGAAGTCCTTGACAAGGGTAAATTTGTTCCAATGGTGATTATTCCTGAGCATACGGAAGGAAAGGAGGTTATACCACCTCGGTCTGAGCCTAAAAAGGCATCGGAATTTTCAGATGCTGACAAGGAGCAAATAGCTTATGATACTTCTGTACGACAAACCTTGATGGAATCCCTTGACCATGAAATGTTCAACATAGTCAAAGGTCTGAATACAGCAAAGAAGATTTGGGACAAGATAGAAGTTGTCATGGAAGGATCTGCAGAGGTTAGAAGCAACAAGACACTCATACTCAAGATGGAGTATGACACCTTCAGAATAAGAAAAGGAGAAGGCATAACAGACGTCTATCTAAGATTCAGTCAGTTGGTATTGGATTTGAATCTGAGAGGTGTAACTCTCCCCATGGTTGAGACCAATACGAGATATCTGAGGAACCAGCCAAAGAGCATTGAACATAGGGTCTACGCTGTAAGAGAAACCAGAGATTTGCATACAACTTCTCTGGAAGAGTATTATGGAATACTAAAGACCTATGAGCTGGAGACACTTCAAGATCAAGCATGGGACAATGATTCAAAAGGAAAAGAAACTGCATCAGGATTAGTTGCTGATGAGGAAGAGTCTAAGAAGGCAATAGTTGCAGAAAAGTCTAAATCATCACCTGCACCACATAAAGTTAATAATGATGACGAGTGCACATCTAACAGTGATGATGACTACTTCACCCAAGAGGAGCTGGACAACATGGACGATAGTGTCGTGGCATACATGGCAAGGAAGTTCAGCAACATGAGATTCAGAAAGAGCAACCGACCCCAGAGAAATTCTTCATCTTACTATCGGGTTGCTAGTGGTGGTGGTAGTTCGTCAGGCTACAAAGGTAAAGGCAAGAGTACCAGCTACAAATCTCCTTTGGATTTCAAAATGAAGTTCAAATGCTATAACTGTGGTGAAGCTGGACATTTTGCTACGGACTGCAAAAAGCCTAAACAGACTTATCCAAAAGAGACATATGAAGCCCTCAAAAGCAAGTATGAATCGCTGGTGAAGGAAAGACATGGAAAAAGAGCTTTATTAGTAACAGAAGGAAGAGCTTGGGATGATTCAGATGAGGAAGATGTTACTCATGTAGCAAACTTTGCCCTCATGGCTGAGACATCAGAGGAACCAGAGGTACCAGTTCTAACCCTTAAAGTAGAAATGTCCATTGATGAGTATAAGGAACAGAACGGGGCTCTTAGTGAAGAGATCTATATGTTGTGCAAAAGCCTAGACACTTCTCAAAAGGAACAGAAAACACTTGTCGCCAAAAGCAGAATGCTTGAGGCAAAAGTGGAAGAGTTAGAGGCTGCTTGCACTGTAGATACTTCCCTAAGAGACTTTATTAAATCTTTGGAACACAAGCTCATCCTTAAGGAAGAAATAGAAGCATGTCTTAGGAACGACCTAGCTGAGTTAGAAACTAAATGTGAAGCTTACAAACTAGCTGCTAGTAAAGTGTATGTAGATAACGACACATTTAAGAAAATAACTGGAATAGGTATAGGACTTGACTATTCTAACTTACCTAAGAAAGATGGAAAGAGACCTATCGACACTAGTTCCAGTGACCTTAAAAAGGAAATTCCTAGTCCTCTTAAATCAGCTGTCAAACCTATCTTCAAACACCTTGTTCCTCGATTAGAAGAAGAGACTGAATTAATAGCTAGATATGAGATTGAGATGGAAGATCGCCAGAAAGCACAACCTATAACTCCTATCAAACAAGTTAAAATCAATTGCCCTAGAAATGAATCTAGAGCAGGATTAGGAGCTAAGGCTGTTAAACAACAAGGTAAGAAAGAAAAAGGCATAAAAGAGGTTAAGGCCGAACGAATAAAGAAAGCATGTTATCACTGTAAATCTACTGAACAACTTTCTTATGCATGTAAAGCTAACATAAATGTTCCTGCTGCACATGCCATGCCTGCCACACATACAATGAATAATCTGCATCAGAATCATGCACAGTGTGGTCAACCTAATTGTATGCCATGCACTTTTAACATCATGCAAACTTTTGTGAATTTAATGAATGCATCTAGCCAGTCATGCTCAAATACTGCTGCTAGTTCAAACAACAAAAAGAAGCATGTGAGAGCCAAGACTGTTAGTCCTCCTAAAGTTAGGAGTGACAAACCTTCTCCTAAGACTGACAAATCTATCAAGTCTGAGAAAGGAAAGGAGAAAGTCGAAAGCTCTAGTAATGTTAAGAAAAGTGCATCTCCTGTTGTTAAATCTGTTGATTCTCGATCTTATAGAAAAGCCGGGCCCAATCAAAGTTGGGTTCCGAAGAACATCTAATCAATCTGTCAATGCAGGGCATTAAGCAGAACAGAAGTAAAGTTATATGGGTGCTAGACAGTGGAGCATCGAGGCATATGACTGGAAACAAGTCCCTGCTTACAGAGTTGGTTATGAAGGCTGGCCCTTATGTTACCTTTGGAGATGACAGCATAGGTGTGACAAAGGGATATGGCAAACTGAAGACGGGTAATGTCATCATTGAAGATATTTCCTATGTTGAGGGACTGAAGCACAATCTGTTGAGTATCAGTCAATTCTGTGACAAAGGTTACGAAATCGTCTTCAACAAGAAAGGTGTATCAATTACTCACATCAAGGAAGGCTCATTGGCTTTAAGAGGAGTTCGAAAGGCAGATCTTTTTGTGGCGGACATGGATTCAGCAAATCAGAATGAGGTCACCTGTTTCTACAGCAAAGCTTCGGATGATGAAAGCTGGTTATGGCACAAAAAGCTATCTCACTTAAACTTCAAAACGATGAATGCTCTCGCGAGACGAGAATTGGTGAGAGATCTACCTCAAATGGAGTTCGCTCCGAAAGGACTCTGTGAAGCTTGTGAAATGGGAAAGTCGAAGCGAGCATCGCATAAAAGCAAAGAAATTTCTAGTATTACTGAGCCTCTGCAACTTCTTCATATGGATTTGTTTGGCCCAGTGAATGTCCTATCTTTGTCTAGGAAAAGATATGCATTGGTAATCGTGGATGACTTCTCCAAGTATACATGGGTATTGTTCGCAATGACGAAAGACGAAGTACCTTTCCTAATCATTGATCACATCACTCAAATTGAGAATGTTTCAACACTTACTGTGAAGACGATTAGATCAGACAATGGCACTGAATTCAAAAATGCAGTGCTGAATGACTTCTGTGTATCTAAGGGAATACGTCGTCAGTATTCAGCCCCGAGAACTCCACAGCAAAATGGAGTAGTTGAAAGGAAGAATAGAACTTTGGTTGAAGCAGCAAGAACTTTGTTGTATGATTAAAAACTTCCTCTGTACTTCTGGGCCGAAGCAGTGAGTACCGCGTGTTACACTCAAAATAGAACCTTGATCATAAAAGATAAAGAAAAGACACCATGTGAGCTAATGAACAATAGAAGACCAACAATCAAATACTTTCACGTCTTTGGAGCAAAATGCTATGTACTTATAGATGATGAAAATCTAGGCAAGTTTGCAGCAAAAGCTCGTGAAGGAATCTTTGTTGGTTACTCCACAGATGTGGTGGCAGCTTATAGGGTGTTCTTAGTAAATGATCGAAAAGTGACTGAAAGCTACAACGTCAGATTCGACGATACCAAACTCCCATCAATTTCTAGAGATTCTAGTGAACCTGAGTCCCTAAAATTTCAGAATCTGGACTTAGATGAACTTGAAGATGAACCTGAGTTAGTTGTCCCATTAAATGTCCCAAGTGTATGTGAAGAACCTGAGTCTAGTGAACGATCTAATTCTACAAGATCAGAAGAGACTTCTTCAGTACGAACCGGCAACAACTCAGGGGGAGTAAGTAGCAGCTCAAGAACAACTGTTCAAAGCTCGAGACGAGTTGACACTAGTTCTGTAGGAGCTGGCACTAACTCAGAGGGAGTTAGTGAAAATAATCAAAGTAGTCAACACCACAACTCAGAAAGTCAAGCTGAATCATCAAGACAATTTCCAAGAGAACGGGTATGGAATAGAGACCATCCGTTTGAATTAATTATTGGTGATCCAGATGCTGGTGTGACTACTAGAAGAAGTGCAAGAGCTGACCTGGCTAATATTTGCTTATATTCTGGGTTCTTATCCAAGCTTGAACCTAAAGAAATAGAAGAAGCTCTTGGTGATGCTGATTGGGTGATTGCAATGCAAGAGGAACTCAATCAGTTTGAAAGGCAGAAAGTTTGGAAACTGGTACCCCGACCAAAGAACACATCAGTAATTGGAGCTAGGTGGGTATTCAGAAATAAACTGGATGAAAACGGACTTGTAACACGAAACAAGGCTCGTTTGGTTACAAAAGGTTATTCTCAGCGAGAAGGAATTGATTATGATGAGACCTATGCACCGGTTGCAAGACTTGAGGCAGTCAGGATGTTCTTGGCATTTGCAGCACATAAGAACTTCAAGGTTTTTCAAATGGATGTGAAAAGTGCCTTCCCGAACGGAGAGTTAGAAGAAGAAGTGTATCTGGAACAGCCGCCTGGCTTCATCGATCCAGAACTTGTAGATTTTGTGTATCTTCTCTTCAAATCTGTCTATGGCCTCAAGCAATCCCCAAGGCGATGGTATGAAACCCTATCCTTATTCTTAATTGAAAATGGTTTTACTAGGGGAGTAATTGATAAAACATTGTTCTATAAAAATGTAAGGAATGACTTAATACTTGTTCAAGTCTATGTGGACGATATTATTTTTGGGTCATCTAATGAGCGCTTGTGCGAGAAATTTGCGAAGCTAATGCAGGAAAAATATGAGATGAGCATGATGGGAGAGCTGTCCTTCTTCCTTGGATTACAGATCAGTCACAGAAAAGATGGTATCTTTATCTGTCAATCCAAGTACGTCAGAGATTTACTCAAGAAGTACAATCTAGAAGATGCATCAGCAGCTAAGACTCCCATGGCAACAGCCACGAAGCTTGATGAAGACAAATCAGGTAAATCATTTGACATCACAAGCTATCGAGGTATGATTGGCTCCCTTCTCTATTTAACTGTAATTAGACCCGATATAATGTTCGCAACTTGTTTATGTGCAAGGTTCCAAGCGGATCCTAGAGAATCACATCTCGTAGACGTCAAAAGAATTTTTAGGTATCTCAAGGGCACACCAAATCTAGGGATTTGGTACCCAAGAGATACAGGTTTTAATCTAATTGGCTATTCGGATTCAGACTATGCAGGTTGCAGGATTGATAGGAAGAGCACATCTGGTGCTTGTCAATTTCTTGGCAGAAGATTAGTGTCCTGGCAAAGTAAAAAGCAACATACAGTATCTACTTCTACTGCTGAAGCTGAGTACATTGCTGCTGGAAGCTGTGTAGCTCAAATACTGTGGATGAAGAACCAATTGAAGGATTATGGCATGGAGCACAAGAAAGTTCCAATTATGTGTGACAACACAAGTGCTATTGCCATAACCAACAATCCTGTAGATCACTCAAGAACCAAGCACATCGACATCAGGTATCACTTCATAAGAGAACATGTCGAGGAGGGGAATGTGGAGCTACATTTTGTGCCCACAATGCAACAAATTGCAGATATATTCACCAAACCTCTTGATGAAGTAACATTCAATAGATTGGTTGGTGAATTGGGAATGCTTAACACAAGTTAGTAAAGCTTCCTATCTGTAAAATCCAAATTTTCTTTTGTGCAAGCTATTTAATCATTATGTGCTTAGACTTTAAAATGCCTAATTAATGATTGTTATAGGTTGCATATAGTGTTATTTTGCATGAATTCATTGTGTTTTAAGTGTATTTAATAGTACAAATCTTTGAATTTATGCTTGTTAGATTGCATGATCATAGGGGGAGTTAAATTCATAATATTCTAAATTTTGCATGATTTTTTGATGAATTTACCTATGTTTTTCATGTAATTAGAGGCCTTAGAATTATCAAGGAATGTTTTAATTATGTCACTTATTAAAAATCCTTGAATTGATACTTATATTGATTTGGAAATTTAATTGTTGAGAAATCTAAGTATCTTCAAAATTTCGAGTTAGTTTCTATCTCGAAACTCATCTAGAAATTCGACTTGGATTTCGATTTGAGCTTCCAGAGTGAAGTTTTGAAAATTCTAAGTCTGGGAAGATTTTCGAGTTAGTGTCTATCTCGAACTTCATCTCGAAACTCGACTTAGGGTTCGAGTTCGAGTTACCAGTGTGCCTAGTTCCATCTTCAAAATATTCGAGATAAGGTCTATCTCGAACTTTATCTTGAAGTTTGAGATGAGGTTCCACTTGAGGGGATATTTTGAAAAGATCCAATTCTGAGAATAACTTCGAGTTATCTCTATCTCGAAACTCATCTCGAATTTTGACTTGATGTTCGAGATAGAGTTCTCAGTTGGTTACAGGGATTTTTCGAGTTTAACTCTTAACTCGAAACTTATTTCGAATTTCGACTTGAAGTTCGAGATAGGTTTCCCTAGTAGTTTTTGCTGCTTACATGGTTTAAGTGTTTTTGTTCGAGTTAGCATCTATCTCGAACTTCATCTCGAAGTTCGACTTAATGTTCGAGATACTGTTCGACTTAAGTCTTCCCTGTATGTACTTAGTGTTTCATTTTTTTTAACAGGGTCACTTTTGTCATTTCACAATCATGTCTATATATACATCTCTAACTCGATGATTCTCTCACTTTTACCTAATTTCACTTTTACAGCAGCCACTACACAAAAGCAAGGCGATTTCAAAAATTGCAAACCTCAATTCGTTGTTTTTGTGATTAAACTCATACATACCACGAATTACTGCCAATTTTAGACTACTATTATCTGTGTGTGACCATTAATCTATGTGTTACTGTGTTTTGTACCTATTCATATACACACGTATATACATACACACGAACATCAAGTGTTTGTGTGTTTGTGTAACTATTCATACACACACGATTTCACTGGTATACACATACGCATATACATCTCCATTGAATATTACAGATTTAGTAATTGGCTATTGTGTATATCCCGTAGTTTAATTTCTCTGAGTGACCTTTGGTTTTCTCGACAAATTAAAAGGGCTATAACGTTATATTCTTTAATTGCTTTTTTTTCAAAACAAAAATTATCATATTTATTAAGGAAAAACATTTAATTAAAATGGCTCACCAATTTTCACTTGCCAAAAATAATTTTTATAACATCTCTACGGAAATTGGTGATCAACTCCCGCGCTTTAAGTTTTGGGTACGATTTCTCAATTTGTATTCCAAGGCTAGCTTTGCTTTTACTGCTAAACCCACACTGGTACATGATGCTTTACAGCAATTATGGACAAGTGCGGTTACTTTTGGGAGCAAATCTACCCCCTATGGTTTCAGGTTTACCTTGGCGGGTCAAGAATATGAGGTGACAGAGGAAATTTTCAACAGGGTTCTGGAATTCCCAGTCAAAGCTGTTTATGATCCCGAACCTACAGCGGCAGAACGCCTCACATTATTTGAAGAAATAGGATGTTATCCTCCGACTGGCCGGATCACTGGAAACATCCAGAAACAATTCTTTCATATGGAATGGAATTACTTTTTCGAGGCCATCACAAGATGTTTTCGGGCACGCAAAAAAGATTATCATCAGATTCCAATTCCCATGCAAATCTTTGGAGTTGCCCTAGCACGAGAACTGGATATCAATTATGGACGCATAGTTCTCTCCGAGATAGTGGCTTCAATGGGATCTCCTGCAAGCAGAGACCTTACTACAACTGATGTTGTATGCTGGTATCCTCGTTTCTTACAAATGCTTATTAATCATTTAGTACCGAGGGATGCTCTTGCTGTTCGACAGGGATTTGCCAGAAGTCCAACATCTGCACCGCTAGGGATGGGCACTAAGTCACTTACTACCATTGCCAATCAGGATAAACATCAAGGTAAACCGATGTCAATTCCTGAAAACATTCAACTGTGGCTTACATATGATGCAGGAGTTACTACTTTGGCGGAATCATCGCAAGTATCGTCATATGCTCAGAATCCATCTGCTCATGCTGAAGCATTTGAAGCGATTCCTGATGAGCAAAGTGATGATGAACAAGGTAATGACGAAGGTAATCTCTCTCTGCATACTACTCAATTCTCTTCCTATGTATCTGATTCCGAGACCCAAGAGACTGCTAGCCGCAGGATCTATCCCAGGGTGAGAGCTATATTTCTGAGTCTGACACACATTCTTATTCTCTTTCACCTCTGTTGACGGAAGCTAAAAGGCCAGGACCTATAGATTTAGGAAATGAGATTGAGAGTGACCCTGAAGAGCAGCCACTTATTCGAAAGAAAGCCAAAATTTTTCATGCTACCACTTCAACAGCCCAGTCCAAACCTAGTGTGTCGCACTCAATCACTCCAACTCACGTGAGTGATTCTCCCCTTGCACAGTCTGCACATAGGGATTTTGGTGAGGAATTTGTACCTTTTGAAGATACTGTTGCTTCAAAAGGACATGAAGCTTTACGAACTTCAGAAGTACCTTCACCGGTACGTACTGATGCTGCAAAGATGATCGGTTCTGATATTGTACAAGAACACTTTACAGCCTCTCAGCCTGAGATTCCAACTCATGAAACAACAGGAACAGATCCCATAACTGCAAATTATTTTTCTTATCCAGTTTTTGCAGGTACTGCTTCTTATTTTGGATCTATTATTGAAGACATACACGAGCGTGAGACAGGGAGTGTGTGTGAGCGTTTAGGGAGAGAGGGACCTTCATTTTTAAGGCCCGAAAACGAGCGCCAAATACTATCAGAACCAGTATTAGAGCGAGGTCACCTAAGCCAAACACCGTCCCTTAATATTCAAAATCTTGAAACACATATGACTTCAATGGAAGATCAAATGAGGCAGTTCGGGCAATCGATGGGGCAGTTAGGGATCAATGTTGGAAATAATCAAAGGGCTCTTGATGACTACGCAACACGAATGGCAAGTCAAGCTACAGTATTCGATGTATTGACAAACAAGGTCAATGACTTGGGCCATGCTGGTGGTGTCTTGGGAAGTACTCTGAATGAAAGAATGGGAGCAATGGAGTCTACAATGCATACAATGGCGGTGGAGATCAGTAAAATGATGTTTGCAGTCAGGAGTTTTGTGCCCCCAGAGTGTTTCGAGTCGCAATACAATCAACCTCCCCCCGATGATAATGCTGGTGGTGCTGGTGGTGCTAGTGGAGCTGGAGCCTCTGGTTCTGGTTTTGGTGGATCATATGCTGCTAGTGGCTTTGGAGAGCAAGGTGGTGTTTAGGATAACTCACCTAAGGGGGAGAGTGGAAGGAGACGAGACAGCAGGGAGTTCAAATCGAAGAAATTGAAGAAATTGAAGAACAGGCTGATCTTGTCACAGAAAAAGAAAGTGAGCTGGTTGGTGATGAAGAGGCTTTGAGGAAGAGAAAGGGTAAGGCAACGATGGTTGAGCAAGATGAACCATTCATTGACCTGAGTCATCATCAAGAAAAAGTACAGGAGGTACTTGATTCAGACTCTGACATGGAGGACGTACCTTTAGCACATGCAATAAATAGATCTTTGAAGGAACAAGGTGGAGGTGCTGGGATGTCTTCCGGAAAGCCTGAAGAAATTCCTGTTGATGAGGAGACTCTGAAATCTCAACAGTTAGCCTTGGAACAAGCTCAGTTCCATAAAATGAAGATGATGCAAGAACATGCTACGTTCCTTGAAAAGAAAGTAGAGCTCCAAGGAAAGCAGTATGATCATGAGCTTGCAAGGCTAGCTAATCCTCAAGTTGATTTGGACAAGAGAAGGATTGGACAAAAGTGGGATGATGCAAGGAAGATTTTGAGGGGACCTTGTGCGAAAGGAGTTAACAACAAGGAGGCAGCTGACTTGTTCTATAACTTGAACATGCAGAATCCACTGACTGTGAACTACATAAGTGCGTTGAGGAGCACAATTTCGAAAGTCAGGGTTGGATACAATGCGATGCTTAAGGAGTGGCAGGTTATCTTGTCTCTAGTAGAAGATCTGCGTCAGAGTTGTTCTTGCTAGCAACAAAAATTCAATACTCTCAAACTGAGGAGCTCAGCATTCTGTATAGAGATCAGTTAATGTAGCTAGCAGAGGACAAGGGTCCAGAATTCTCAGCATATCCTGATGTTGTCCGAATGGTAGTAGATGGGAAGATGAAGAGGGTGAGTTTGGAAGAAAATGATTTAATGGATCTTTCAGTGGAATCTCTCAAAGCTGTCTGTAAACAAATGATGAGTAAGGGGTTTTACTCTGAAATTAAAGAAAAATATGTGAAGGTCATTGAAAGAATCATATTCAAGAAGAGCAATGAAATATGGAAGTGTGATATTATTGCTCCAAACCCTCTAGATAATGTGAAGGTTGAGCCGGAGCTAATGGAGAAGAAATGGAATATTCTTCAAGCAATGAAAAATGTAGATGAAGCTCTGACTCTTCCGTCTGGATCACTGGAACAAGGAGAGATAAGGGAGGCAGTTGGTGTTCCAGGAAGAGATAGTGTATACTGGATACACGCATATGTCGATGACACAGCTGATGCCTTGGCATTCATAGACGCAGACCAGAATCAAACACTCTTGCATATGAGTAGAACATGGCTGTTACAGACTCAAGATGCTGCATTTCTGGAGAGAGTTTTATATGTGTTCAAATGGAGCGAAGTGGAGAATAAGTATGTGGAAGAAAAGCAGAGACTCATGAGTTACTTGTCTGAGGTAGTGGTGGAAAAGAAGCGGATGGAGCGAGATGCGGCTAGTGTCCACAATACTAACCGTGTCAAGGGCTACCCCAAGATGATCTATTGTTAGTTTAAATCTGATAAAGCACATTGGAAACCTCAGCTCAAAATGAAGAACTTTGAGGACATTCCAAAGATCAGGACTACTCAGGAAGTGGACAAACTTAGAAGGCTTTTCAAACATCCTTATCCAGAGCCAACGAATCCTCTAGAAATGGAAGCAGTAAGTTTATTGAATGCTAGGTGGAAGCAGCTTCATGATCCAGTATATAAGAAAGAACAGCGGCAGAAAGAGAAGCGCAGAGAGCAGAAAGAGGAGAAGCGCCAAGCTGCTGAAGCTAGGAAGAGGAAACGGAATTAGGATTAAAGGTCAGAGTGGTGTGAACTTGAAGTTGGAAAAACTTCATATCTTTTGGTTGCTTTAACTCACTTGAGGAAAATTCACCTCAGAGTGGATCCAATAAGGTGATATAAGTTTGACTAAAAGATATGAAATAATCCAGGTGATAGGAATTACTCAAATGATCCTTAATTCGAAGTTCGAATTCTGTTTCTAGTTTAAGTTCTTTGTATTGTTTTCCAAGTACATTTCAATTGTAAATTTTTCAAGACTTTAATGTTAATTATCTTTTCTCGTCTCATTGTTTAGTTGAGTTATCCTTCATTAATTTGAATGTCATTGTTAGACAGTCAAATAGGGGGAGATTGAAAGGCAGAGTGTGTAAACTTGTAACACTATAACTAATGTAACTCAACTAAAGGAAAAGATACTTAACCAGAAGACAATCAAGAATAAGAAGCCACAAAGAAATCAACACTAAAAGAAGACAAGGTAATTGATACAATTCAACATGTTAACTATGATCAATCCAAGAAGAAATCATTGAGAGAAGTTCAAGTCAAAGTTGTTCATGCCTCAGTGATTTGAAAAGCCAAGAATCAAGATCATAACTATCAGTATCAATAAGACAAATTGATTTCAAGTGAACAAGAAGGAAAGCTAACATTGGAAAGCCTCATTACTAATTCAATATGGTAATTTATTCAAGAAGCAAAAACACTATCAAGACTAGTCACTTATGAACCAGACCAGTGCATCAAGTGTCAAGACATTGATAGCAAGTTTATGTTAGTAATAAAGATCCATGTTCAAGAGCTTGGTGAAGAATAAAGAAGACATGAAGATATCACAAGTTCAAGATGTGCATTGAAGTTTCAAGTTGAAAACCAGAATATTTTCTAAGTACTAAATATTCTAGATGACCAAGTAGAATATTTCTAAGTAGAAGTTCTACTTAGAAATTCGAGATGGCTAAGTAGAAATTCTCAAGTAGAAGTTCTACTTAGAGTGCAGTTTCAACATGACACATGGCATCTTCTGATTGGCAGATTTCCAAGCTTTCAAGATAAGGCAAGATTTATGTGGACATCATTGGGCCACGTATATCTTAGTCTTTGAAGACTACAGGACATAGATTACATGTAGTATAAATAGAAGTACTTGTGTAATGTTTTTGTGTGAGAGCAATTCTTGAGAGAAACACATGTAAAAGAGAGAGAGTGTATTCACAGAGCTTAGTATCATTCACTACTCTCTGAACTTCTGTTATACTTTGTAATGAATGTTGTAGCAACCACTTCAAGTTATATATAAGACATATATTCCTTGAATCTGTGTGTTCATTTATTGCATCGTATTTATTGCTTATCGAATTCGAAAAGTTGTATTCACCCCCCCTCTGCAACACATTTGGACCTAACAGCAACGCTCAACTCCTTAAAAGAGCCAATTGAGTTTGCAGGTAGACGGCTATACCATCTTTGAGCCATGCCCGACAGAGTTTGAGGGAACGCCCTACACTTTAAGGCGTCACTAGCAGGCTGCAGCAGTAGTGCGTTTGAGAATGTCCTGACATGGATTGCGGGATCGCCCGTTCCATCATAGGCCTTAATAGTCGGCATCTTAAATTTCCTTGAGATATGGGCATTCATCACCTCCTCAGTAAACGGAGGTGTGGGGTCATCAGGGTCCCCAAGTGGCATTAGATCTTTGGGGTTGCTTCTGGGGGTCTCCACCCTTGTCGATTTTTCGGTTCGGATATCAGCCCTCCTTTTCCTCCTTGAAGGCCTCTCCAAATTTATAATGGGAATCCTCTCTGCAGTTGGAGGAGGCTGAGTTCGATTCAATCTATCTTGTTCTCTTGCAATATCGTCCTTCAACTTTAAGATCTCGGCCTCATAAGCCTTGATTCTCTCAGCAGTTGTCAAGAGGAGTCCATCATGGATCCTTCGTGTCCTTCTTAGAGGTTCTTTGCTAGCACGTCGCCTCCTCGGGGCTTCATCTCGATCATCATCCTCAGATGATGATGAATCATCAGTATAGGGACCAGAGTAGTCATCATATTCTCGATCCCGGATCTGTAAGGCGTGACCGCTTGGTCCAGGTTCCCTTCGTCGAGGGGGATAATTAGGCAGCCCATACATCGGGTTGGTATTCAAGGGGAGATCCGTAGTATAGATCTGTACCCCCGGGGGTAGCGTGCGATCAACGTTACCAAGAGGAGAAACCACCATCTGAAGAGGGTTAGTTTCTTGGCTTTGATGGACAATCACCGGGAGGGTCCCCTCAACATGGGGAGTCGTCCCTGAGGGTTGAGTGAGCAGAGGTTGAATGACCGCCCCTGTTGATGGGAGTATTTGTCCTTCCTCAGTAGCGATAAGTGGATCATAAGTGGCTGGTGGAGCAGAGTTAAGGGGTACGACCTCAGTTGATGTTGTTCTTCGTGTTTGAACCATGGTTGATGTTGTCTTCCCACAGACGGTGCCAAATGTTGTGGAATAAAAATTAGGTTACAAGAATTGCGGCTAGGGTTTGTGTATTTAATGCAAAGGTGTGTGAGCTTCGTGCTTTAATGGATGTTCTTGTGTTCGTGGCTGAATCTTCCTTCACAAGATGCCTACGTACTTTGATGAATATCAAAGATCAAGCCAAAAAACGTAGTTCTAGGTTGAGGGGTCTGGCCCTTTATATAGGCTGAGAAGCCTTAGAATTATGGTAGGAGTCAGAGACTTGGTGGACAAGTCTTTGAGGAAGGTTCTAGATCTATTCCTTGTAGGAATCAGTTTCCATATTGAATTGGTTGCCTTGGTGGCTAAGTCTGACGGAGATAATATCCTTATCCAACTCTTATTGCTGAGCTGTTTATTTCCCCCAATATTAATTACGAAATTAATATTATAATTGGGGGTTTGGGTCCATCTGGCGGGCCCCACGTTTGGACCATTCTTGGTCTAATTAATGCCACATTAAATGTGGTTTTTAGGGCTTATTTAAGGATGTCAAATTAAGAGGAAAATGAATAGTATCCGAAATTACTATTCATATGAATAGTATCTGAAATTACTATTCATATGAATAGTATCCGAAATTACTATTCATATGAAAAGTAACCAAGAGTTTCAATCAGCAAAATCATTTATGGAAAGTAAGCAGGTGGGGCTCAGGAGCTTTGGAAAATAAACAAAAGTTCGGCTCAGTTTGAAAAACAAAGTAGGCGGCAGGTGGCAGAATATCGTCATCAGTTACGTAATCTATAAATAGGCCTGCTATATTTCATTTCAAAACACACCTCAACACACAACTCTCTCTTCTCTCTCTTATATCTTCTCTGTGTAAGCTGCTAGACAGTCCATCTAGTAGGAAAGCCGGCTTAGCCCACTTTCAGGAAGTGTCGGGTAGAAGGTCCTCGTGCCTAAACTATCCTTAGGAGTGTTCTGGTTTTGAAGCTAATACATTGGATTAGAAGTTGTAACACCCCTTCGAGTTTATTATCAATAAAGATATATTCTCGGAATTATTTTTTTATTTTTGGTAGTATCGTATTCAACCCCCCTTCTACGATACTTTGGGACCAAACAATGGCTTAGTCAAATAAGGTAGGTTAACATAAAAGTCTTATATGGTAGGCTATAATTATGTAAGCAATGATGTAAATTTATGTTTGTTCAAGCCTATAAAAGGGCTGCTTGTATTGTTAAGAAAAACACACCAAGAGAACTTGTAAGTTCAAGAGAAAAGAGCTGAAGCACCTGTATGAGAGAAAGAAAAGAAATTGTAATTTCTTCTTTATATACATACATGTTTCCAACAAGTGGTATCAGAGCTTGGTTGTTAAATTCTGAAAATTCTGCAAATTTTCTAGAAAGTTACTATTTCGACGGCACTGTTCACGCCGTAGAAGATGAAGTACTGTTCATGCCGGAGAAGACGAAGTATTGTTCATACATACGGTACTGTTCATACGAAGCAATGTTCATACAGAATTGTTCATACATACGATACTGTTCATGCGAAGCATTGTTCATACTGAACTGTTCATACATATGGTACTGTTCATACGGCACTGTTCATACATACGGTACTGTTCACTTATACTGTGAAAGGATATTTTTTGAAAAAAAAATGGCGAATATAGTGCAACAAAATATTCCAAAGCTGACGGCTAAAAATTATGGAAACTGGAGTATCCAAATGAAGGTGTTACTTGGTTCATATGATTATTGGGATATTGTCGAAAGCGGGTATAAAGATCCTGTTGATGCAACTGTCGAAGCAGCCCTATCAAATGCCGAGAAGATGGCATTAAAGGAGTTCCGGAAAAAAGACAAGAAGGCGTTATACACAATTTTTCAAGGTGTCGACGAATCCACCTTCGAAAAAATTTCAAACGCAAAAACAGCAAAAGAGGCGTGGGAGATTTTACAAAAATCATTCCAAGGTGTCGAGAAAGTGAAAAAGGTACAGCTCCAAGTTCTTCGTGGCGAATTTGAAAATATCAAAATG
The DNA here is from genome assembly GCA_036435485.1 of Saposhnikovia divaricata. Taxonomy (NCBI): domain Eukaryota; kingdom Viridiplantae; phylum Streptophyta; class Magnoliopsida; order Apiales; family Apiaceae; genus Saposhnikovia; species Saposhnikovia divaricata. Next base: position 70,505,338 of record CM071598.1, read on the forward strand.
AAGACTTCAGAGAATATCGGTGAATATGTTACGCGTTTGAAAACGGTGACAAACGAAATGAAAAGAAATGGCGAAAATCTCGATGATGTTCTGGTCATAGAAAAATTGCTCCGCTCGCTAACAAGAAAATTTGATTATGTTGTTACTGCTATCGAGGAGTCGAAAGATTTATCCATGATTTCTGTTGATGAGGTAGTTGGTTCACTTCAAGCGCATGAGCAGCGGATAAACCAATATGATGATGCAAGCCATTTGGAAAAGGCATTGCAAAGTAAAGTATCCATCGGTGACAGTTCTGGCAGTAGCAGTTCTTCACATGGCAGAGGTGGCTATAGAGGTAGCTACCGAGGTGGACAAGGACGTGGAAGACAATCTTTTAACAGAGGCCAGAATTCTAAAGGTTATCAACCATCTGGTCGTGGTCAAAATTTCAGAGGTCGAGGAAGAGGCGAATTCCAACAACGAGGTGATAAGTCTCAATTACAATGTTATAATTGTAACAAATATGGTCACTTCAGTTATGAGTGTAGATCTCCAAAAGTAGAAGAAAGAAGTCATTTTGCCGTAGCAAAAGAAGACAAAGATGTGGGTTCCGCTATGTTCCTCACTTACAAAGGAGATGACGAAGGCAAGAAGAATACATGGTATCTTGATTCGGGAGCCAGCAATCAAATGTGTGGCCATAAGTAATTATTTACGGAGATAGATAACACCATCAGTGGAGAAGTTACTTTTGGTGACTCATCGAAGATTCCAGTCAAAGGAAAAGGCACTGTTACGATTGTGTCAAAGAAAGGTGATAAGAAGTATATAAATGATGTTTATTATATACCTGCTTTGAAAAGTAATATCATCAGTCTTGGCCAACTTGTGGAAAAGGGATATAATATTCAGATGCAGGATAATTCTCTGATCATCAGAAATCAGATTCGAGAATTAATTGCAAATGTGGAGATGTCAAAGAATCGTCTCTGCACTCTTGATATGCAGACAAATGTGCAGAAGTGTTTGAATTCAGTCATTAAAAATGACTCGTGGTTATGGAATTTAAGATTTGGTCATCTTGGATTTTCTGGTCTGAAGTTATTGTCAAAGACAAAGATGGTGGACGGTTTGCCAGCAATCAACGAACCAAATCAGTTGTGTGAAGCTTGTGTTAAAGGAAAGCAACATCGACAAAGCTTTCCAGTTGGAAAATCATGGCGAGCTAGAAGGCCACCGGAGATAGTTCACACAGATATTGCTGGTCCATTTGATGTTGCATCACTTGGAGGTAACAGGTATTACCTAACATTTATTGATGATTTTAGTAGGAAAAGTTGGGTATATATCTTGAAAGAAAAAGCGGAGGCTCTTGATAAATTCAAGGAGTTCAAAGCTATGGCATAAAAGCAAAGTGGCCATTATTTGAAGGTACTTCGATCAGACAGAGGAGGCGAGTACACTTCAAACTTGTTCAGAAGTTTTTGCAGAGCACATGGAATAAATCATCAGTTGACAACGGTATATACTCCACAGCAAAATGGTGTTGCAGAGAGGAAGAATCGCACCATTCTAGACATGGCAAGGAGCATGGTGAAAGCAAAGCATATGCCGAGGACTTTCTGGGCTGAAGCCGTTCTATGTGCAGTTTATTTGTTGAATCGATGTCCAACAAAAAGTGTTAGAAACAAAACTCCAAATGAAGCATGGAGTGGTAGTAAACCATCAGTTGGGCATCTCAGAATTTTTGGGGGCATTACATATGCACATGTTCCTGATCAGAAAAGGAAGAAGCTAGATGATAAAGGTGAGAAATGCATCTTTACCGGATATGATAAGAGAAGCAAGGCGTACAGACTCTATAATCCCCTCACGAAGAAATTAATCATTTCTCGAGATGTTGAGTTTGATGAATCTGATTACTGGAGATGGAGCGAGGAAGAAAGAAAAGTTGCGGGTTTATTTTTCAATAATGATGATGATGATGGTGATGACTCCAACATAGAAGATGGTGGAGATGATGATCCAACTCCTCCCCAAAGTCCAAATCAGCAAACTCCTACCTCGACACCATCGAGTTCAGGAAGGAGCATTAGCAGCAGTTCAGGGGGAGCACCGAGAAAAATGCGGAGTCTTGATAGTATTTATGAGGCAACAAGTCCGGTACAAACAACTTTTGATTATTCTTTATTCTGTTTAATGGCTGAATGTGATCCAGTGACATTTGAGGAAGCTTCCGAAGAAGGCAAATGGAACAAAGCCATGGATAAAGAAATTGGCGCAAAAAAGAAGAATGATACTTGGGAGCTTACAAGTCTTCCAGAAGGACACAAAGCAATTGGTGTCAAATGGGTCTATAAGACCAAGACAAATCAAGAAGGAAAAGTGGAAAAGCACAAGGCGAGGTTGGTGGCTATAAGCTACAAGCAAAGATATGGCATTAACTATAATGAGGTATTTGCTCCAGTTGCAAGAGTTGATACCATAAGACTTCTTACAGCAATTGCAGCTCAGAACCAGTGGAAGATCTACCAGATGGATGTGAAGTCAGCATTCCTGAATGGTTATCTTGAAGAAGAAGTCTACATCGAGCAACCACCTAGATATGTTCAGAAAGGCGAGGAAAATAAAGTCTATAGGCTAAAGAAAGCACTGTATGGGTTGAAACAAGCCCCGCGAGCATAGAATACAAGGGTTGATGAATACTTTCAGAAGAATGGTTTTGTGAAAAGTCCATATGAGCATGCACTTTACACAAAGACAAATTCAGGGGGAGATATTATGATTGTGTGCTTGTACGTAGATGACATGATCTTTATCGGAAACAACCCTGGTATGTTCGATGATTTTAAGAAGGTTATGACTAATGAATTTGAGATGACAGATATTGGTCAAATGTCATACTTTCTTGGAGTCGAGGTGAAGCAAAGCAAAGATGTGATTTTTATGTCTCAGAAAAAATATACTGAGCAAATTTCAATCAAGTTCAGAATGGAAGATTGCAAGCCAGTGAGCACGCCCGCAGAAACAAGCATAAAACTGAGAATTGATTCAACAAGGGAGTCGGTTGTAAAAGTTTGGTTGGAAGTCTGAGGTACCTAACTTTCACTCGTCCAGATATCATGTATGCAGTTGGACTGGTTAGTAGGTACATGGAGAAGCCGAAGCAAGATCACTTCATGGAAGCTAAAAGAATTTTGACGTACATAAAAGGTACACTTGATCATGGTTTGTTTTACACACATTCTCAAGATTCAAAATTAGTTAGCTACTCAGATAGTGATTATGGTGGTGATTTGGATGACGGGAAAAGCATTTCGGGATATGCTTTTCATATCGGTTCGATGATATTTTCATGGTTATCAAAGAAGCAACAGACAGTGGCTCTGTCAACATGTGAGGCAGAATACATGGAAGCAACAGCGTGCGCATGTCAAGCTATGTGGCTAGACTACATACTGAGCGAGTTAAAACTTGCAAAGGAAGATCCGGTTACTATATATGTGAATAATAAATCTGCTATCTCACTTGCGAAAAATCCGGTGTCACACAGTCGAAGCAAGCACATCAACATCAAATATCATTTCATACGAGAGCAGGTGAATGACAAAATTGTGGAGCTAGTGCACTGCAGGACTGAAGAAAATTTGGCAGATATATTTACGAAGCCATTGAAGCCAGATGTGTTTCAGAAAATGAAAAGAAAGCTTGGAATGCAAAGTCGGGTTTGAGGGGGAGTGTTAGAATTCAACCCTCCTAGAAGAGATGAATCTTTGAATTCAAATAAGAAGGCTTGGTCAAATAAGGTAGGTTAACATAAAAGTCTTATATGGTAGGCTATAATTATGTAAGCAATAATGTAAATTTATGTTTGTTCAAGCCTATAAAAAGGCTGCTTGTATTGTTAAGAAAAACACACCAAGAGAACTTGTAAGTTCAAGAGAAAATAGCTGAAGCTCCTGTGTGAGAAAAATAAAAGAAATTATAATTTCTTCTTATATATACATACACGTTTCCAACAGTGCAAAAGTGTTTGATGGCACTTGACACGAGCATGCAACAATATGAGGAGTATTTGGATAGTCTTTCTTGATCTTTGATTAAGACCAGAGTTTCCATTCTCAGTGTGCTTAATCACTAGTCTCTGTTGAGAATATTCATTTTGTAGTAGGCTTGTATAGCATCCCTTACCTTTTGACGAGGGATCTATGTTTTGTAAATGATATTTAAAGAGATTCTTACAGCAGTATATTGATGTTGAAGTAAGTTTATTTTGATAACAATTTAAATCTTATTTCCAACTACTTTAAGTATCAACCTAAGCAATAATAGTAAATAATTTTTAAGTCCTTTGCTTTTAACCTCCATAAAGGGAGAAGATATTGGAGTTATGTGATCCTGAAAAACAGGCGAAATTTAAATAGCCAGAATAAGCTGTTCTAATCTATAACAATAACATTGACAAGATCTTCTTAATAAAATTCAGTGATCAGACACTCTGATAGCTTTACCATGCAATTATTTTAAATTTGTAGTTAAGCTAGCACATGCAAGTTATTTTTTTTTTTTTGACTCCAAATAAACGAACTTCATTAAATCAAAGCATCACTGTTACAGAGGGATAACACTTCACACGGAACATTAGAGAATGTTAAACTACAACCAGACATAAAACAGGATTGCCTAGCCAAACAATGGGCTACCCTATTTGCTGATCGCTTGACAAAATAGTACTCAGCATTTGCAATATCATGCACTAGCTTCTTACAATCTTCAATCACCAACCCTAAAGTAGATGCCATCACTGTGGAGCTACGCATCGCGTGGACAAGTTGTATACAATCTGTCTCCAGGATCACTCTTTGCCATCCTTTTGTTTTGACCCAGCTCAATGCTTCCTTGAAGCCTAGAGCTTCTGCCAATTCTGCTGTGATGTTACCTACGAACCCAGCTGCTTTGGCTTCCAGCAAAGCACCATTATGGTCACGGGCAACCGCACCATACCCATACCTCTGTTCAGTAGTAAAAAGGGCAGCGTCCACGTTAACCTTGATTGTGTCTACACCCGGTTTAACCCATTGCTCATTCCCGTCCATCGTGTGACAATCACTACCAGACGGATTGTAAACTTTAGTCTGAGCATCTTTCCATTGATCAAGAGTAACACGTGAATCACGAACCACTTCGTCCACATGAGGATAGGTACTATGCCATACCACCTTGTTTCGAGCTAACCAAACAGCCCATAACAGCATAATGACCTCCACAACTTTAGCATTTCTGACCTGCATCATCAGCCCTTCCAACCAGCTAGCAAAGTCATTTCCAGCAGTTACAAAGCCATCCAACCCTGCTGCATTAGCACAGGCCTGAGCAAAACTGCATTGAACCAAGCAGTGAATTGTTGTTTCTTCCATGACATTACAGGTAGGGCATTGCACAGATAATGGAATCCCTTTCGAACTCAAAGCTACACGAGTATGAAGGAAACCCTTACAAGCCCTCCAAACAAAGTCCTTGATTTTTGGAGGAATTTTTAAGTTCCATAACTTTCTCCAAAAACTAGAGTTTGCAGTGGATACCCAGCCCCTTTTCATCACTTGGATCAACTGGTATGCACTTTTAACCGAGTAAAAGCCACTCCTTTCTCTACACCAGAACCGAGCATCCTCTTCTTGGTTACTACTTAGAGGGATGCCACTGATTTGAATCTGATCTCGCACCTCAAACAGTTCTCGAATGGTCTCCATGTTCCATTCTTTAACACCAACCTTAAAGAGACTGTGCACATTCTGGCCCATCAAATCCGGGTGTCTGCTGTGAATAAAAGGATGCGAATTATCAGGGAGCCACGCATCATTCAAAATATTGATCTTTTCTCCTGAACCAATCCTCCATCTAGACCCCTCTTTAATCATATTTTGGGAAGCCAAAATGCTCCTCCAAATAAAGCTGGGATTGCTTCCCAACTCTGCTTGAAGAAAAGAACATCGAGGAAAATACCTGGCTTTGAACACTTTAGTGACTAGTAAGTTGTCTTGGTTAAGAAGGCGCCACGCTTGTTTTCCCAGGAGGGCTATATTGAAATCATGGAGGTTACGGAAACCCATCCCACCATTTCCTTTTGGTGCGCACAATCTCTCCCAGCTAGCCCAATGAATTCCCTTCCTTACACTCGAATCTGACCTCCACCAATAGTTGCTCATGAGTTGCTGAATCTCTTTGCACATCGTTATAGGAAGCAAAAATACTCCCATTGCATAGGTAGGAAGCGACTGGACTACTGTCTTTAACAGAATTTCTTTGCCTGCTTTCGAGACAATCTTACCATCCCAACTCACAATTTTCCCACGAATTCTATCTTTTAGGAAGCCCAGGATAGCATTCTTGTTACGTCCCATAGTGTTGGGAAGACCCAAATACTTACTATTATCATTGGCCTCCATCATATTCATTTGGTTACAAACAGCAGCTCTCGTGTCATGTCTCGTGTTCGTGCTGAAGAAAACAGAAGATTTGTGTCGGTTAACCTGCTGACCAGAAGCACCTTCGAAAGTCTGGAGCAAATGACAAACCTTTGAAGCCTCTTCAACAGTTGCTTTACAATAGAGGTAGCTATCATCCGCAAACAACATATGCGAGATAATTGGAGCACCCTTAGCCACCCTACAACCATGTAACCAGCCACGCTGAACAAAACTGTTTATCAGGGCAGTAAATCCCTCATGGCAGATAATAAAAAGGTATGGGGAGATTGGATCCCCCTGCCGAATGCCCCTAGAAGGAATAATAGGACCCATGTCTCTGTTCCCATGAGTTACTTTGTATCGAACTGTTGATAAACATTGGTTAATAAGATGAATCCATCTGTTGCCGAATCCCATTTTTCTCATGATGGCTTGGACAAAATTCCACTCAACGCGATCGTACGCCTTGCTCATGTCGAGCTTGACCGCCATAAACCCAGTCTTACCTGTGCGTCTCCTCTTCAGATAATGCACGACCTCGAAAGAAACCATAACATTGTCCGTGATAAGCCGTCCCGGAATAAACGCACTTTGGTTGGGAGATATCGTTTTATCAAGCATAGGCTTCATACGGTTAGCAAGCACTTTAGAAATCAACTTATAAGAAACGTTGCAAAGCGCTATTGGCCTTAGATCCCCCATGTCAACCGGATTTTTCTTTTTCGGGATTAGAACTATGTTCGTCTCATTCATTCCTTGAACTAACTGACCCGAATCAAAAAAATCGCGGACAATCTTAATCAAGTCCCCTCCAACAATGTTCCAATATTTCTGGAAAAAACCTGGTGTCATACCGTCCGGCCCAGGGGCCTTGTCTGGGTGCATTTGGAACAAGGCACGCTTGACTTCCTCCTCTTGAATCGGACCTGTCAGCTCCATATTGAACTGCTCAGTTATAGAAGCTCGAATGTTGTCAAGAATTTCACCCCAGTGGGTACCTGAGGCAGTAAAAATATGGTGAAAGTAATCAGTTATAACGTTGTCCAAACCATTTGTCCAATCCACCCAATTACCTCCCCCATCCTGTAACCTCTGAAACTGATTATTTCTCCTTCGTTTACTGGCCTTGGCATGAAAGTACTTGCTGTTTTGGTCCCCGAATTGGAGCCACAATTGTTTAGATCTCTGTCTCCAAAAGATCTCTTTCTGGATAAGAATTTCATTCAATCTTTTATGCTCCTCGATGTATAGCTGGACAGAGTGAGGGTCCCTGCGCTGCTTCAAAATCTTTAGGCGATGTTTGCATTGACGAATGCGATGAGCAAAGTTGCCTGTTATGTCCTTACCCCAAACTCCCAACTTAGCCTGGCAAATAGCAAGCTTGTTAGCATACCCTAACTCTGAGTTCGCAGCCCAGCATTCAGCTACAATATCCTTACATTTTGGCTCCCTCAACCAAGCATTCTCGAAACGAAATTGTCTAGGAGTACTCATTCCATTGTCATGCCTTAGCTACAGAAAGATAGGCGTATGGTCCGAAGTAGAAACCTCTAAATTCTGCAGCGTGGCCTCTTTAAAAAGGTGCAGCCACTGTTGAGACACCACAGCCCGATCTAGCCTAATCTCAACCCAATCTTCCTTTCCTCGAGACTTCTCCCAGGTAAAAGGATAACCAACCATACCTAGGTCCTGAAGATTACAATCAGCCAACGCCTCACAGAAACCCTGAATCAACCACTCCGGATAGCGACGACCTCCATTTTTCTCCTCGTGCGATACAATGTTATTTAAGTCACCAATTACGCACCATGGTAAAGTCGATTGTTGATGCAGCAAACGTAGTAGATTCCAAGAATTTCTTCTGAGTCTCCTGTTAGGCTCCCCATAGAAGCCTGTCAATCTCCAATCTTCGCTACCACTGATACTAACTACCACATCAATGTGGTTCCTTGAATGGCTTTGAAGCTTCACCTCCCCCTCATTTCGCCATAACAAAGCCAGACCCCCGCTTCTCCCTGAGACATCTATTGCAAAAGCTCCTTCGAAGCCAATCTTATCTTTAAGCTTATCTACACTAACCTTTAAACACAAAGTTTCACATAAAAAAACAAACCTGGGCTGCTTCTGGACTATCATGTCCATAAGGAACTGAACAGCACGTGGGTTCCCAAGCCCACGACAGTTCCAAGACAGAGTACTCATTTGTCTAGGCGAGCCCCCATAGAGCCCGCCTCTTTCCCGTTTTTTGGACTGGTTTGATCAGATGGATTGGACTTGTCATTTTCTTCTGCGTCCATTGGTGTTTCCTCTTCTGGGCCCATTATCAATTCTGTGTTAAGGCCCAAGTTGGTGTCATACCCATTTGTCCTCCTTTTTTTATTTTCCAAAATTGTCACACTTTGTTTATTAATTAGTACCTCGTTGACTGTATCCACAATAGGTTGCTTTTTTGAATTTCCAGAAATCCCTCCATCACATTTTGGCACGTCTCTGTCTCTCCCAAGATTGTCTGCCACGCTGTTGACAATTTGATATTGTTGAGTTGGAAACTCTTTTTGACTGGAGCTACCCTCCCCGGCTTTGTTAGGATTCTGGCCATCATTTTCTGTTACATTACGCAGCCACCGTTCACCGATTAACTTTGTTTGTCGGCGTAGAGGAGCTCTCATCCAAACGCCATAGGGTTTCACTATTTCATGCTCAGGGGTATCGAACAAGCGGCCACAGAACTTCTCCGAGTGTCCAAGCATACCGCAGATAAAGCAAAACGTAGGAACATTTTCATATTTGAAGTTGATCCAAAACCATCTATCTCCTGCTTGTCTTATCTTCATCCTTCGTTTTAGAGGTTTCCCCAAGTCGATCTTGACTCTGATTCTCAGATATTCTTTCCACCCTTCCGTGAAATTTCTTGTGCATGACTCAACGAACGTGCCCACATTGTTCCCCACTTCTTTTATGACGTTCTCAGACATGAAGCCTGGCTGCAGGTCATGAATTTGCACCCACATGTCAATGCTGTTGAGCTTAACACACCTTGGACTCTCTCCTTCTTGCATACGATTAATTATTAGAGCTTTCCTGTTAAAAGACCATGGGCTTCCTGCAATAACTCTTTTCACATCTAGTTCATGAAAAAATTGAAACAAGTATAGATTCATATCTATCTCAAGAATTTGTACCCCTTTACCAGGTTTCCATAAAGCCGCTAAGGTTTGCTGCATCGCCGGGAAGTCTATCGGCCCTTCTGTGATGAAGCGTCCCACAATGCACAGCTTTGGATCATATGCATTGGCCTGACTATTGGGCTCATTTCTTATCACGCTTTCGATCGCTAATCCCCCTTCCTCTTCATCTTCTAGGATGATTCCATTCATTGCATTTGTGATGTTTTCCATTGTCGCCATGAGAAGTATTGTGACTAAGAGAAAAGATTTAGGTTGCTAGACAAAATTACGAGCGAGACTGCATACCATGTCAAAAGACAGACTTACTTAACTCAGTTGCACTAAAACATGATTATCTTGAATGAAAAGAATTTGATACCAAACAATAGAGTAGCACATGCAAGTTATTGAATTGCATAGCTAGGTAAATTTTGCGAGTTAGCCTTAACAGTTGAAGAATTGAACACCAATCTGTCATTGTCTTCAATGTTTACAGTCTGTAAGACACATTATCGAGTTCCAAAGCACAAAAAGGTTGAGAAGATTAGTAAGATAAATGGAGCTGAGATAATCGATGTCCTTCCTGTTTCTGCACATGAAGCATGCTTACATGTTACGGATGGCCAAGAGACCTTTTCTTTAATAATCTTTAGCCACTTGCAAAAATATATCTGAAACTAGTGAAATGCAAATATGCCTTATATGTAGGGTACTTGCGAATTTTCAAGGCACCTCATTTTAATAACAAATGTATGTCTAGTTCAAAAGGACAGAACAGTAACCTCCTAGACACCTAGCATTTGCATATTGTTACATCTAATTAAATCATCCACTATATGATTGATACTGATGTAAACTCATTGCTGATGAGGTTTATCTTTGTATTCTGAATTTCGGATCATTGTGATTGTTAAATATGACAGGCTGCAATGGTTCCTTCTGTCCCAGACACAATATGATCATTGGGATATGCACATTTCTAACTGCATCTATTTAAATTTAAGAAATTTAGATCATGACATGATGGTACTCTTCATGTCTGGAAGACTTTGGCAAGCCACTCGTGGTTGATTAAATAATAAGAGCAACCATGCTATTATTGGATTCTCTTTGTAAGCAAGTGATTTAGCAATCCGCTCGTGTTTGATTACATAATGTTTTCTTTATAGATTGAAATGCAAACAATGGTGAAACATGTCCGGAATTTAAGCAATGTTAAGTGCTCAACGCATGAGAAGCCAATATTATAAGCACGTCATTAGGATTCCTTTCGTTTCCTCTGCCTATATAAAAGAAGCCAAACGCAAAAGTTAACTCAAACCAAACTTTAAACTTAACATCTCATTAAGCTCCTCTCTTTCTAATTACATATATAAAATGGAAGCCCTTACTGCAACCACAAAAAAGATGAACCATTCTCGTTCAATCAGCTTACCGTCCAGACCTCATCCTTCAGCAGCAAACGTAGAAGAGCATTTGTGCAGAGTGAGGTCATCAAGCGAGACATCCACTTCATCGCTGTGCAACAAACTAACTGGACTCAGTGACTTGTTTAAGTGTCTGGATGACTTGATTCAGTTACAAACAATGCATTCTTGTGATTCTGAAGGTGTTCTTGGGGCATCTATTAGACTATTGGATCTGTGCAACTCAACTAAAGATGCATTTTCACAAATGCGAACTTCTGTTCAAGATCTTGAGTCATCTCTCAGAAGAAGAGAAGCTGATATATCAAACAAAGTAGGAAACTACTTGATCTGTGTGAAAAAGGTCAACAAAATGGTTTCCAGGAGCTTTGTTGGTTTCAATAAATCTCAAGATAAGAAAAGCAGCGAGTCTTCTGCTATTTTAAGCCTCCTAAAAGAAGTTGAAGAAGTTAGTATAACGGTATTTGAGTCCCTCATATCATCAGTGTTTACTGCAAAAGAGACATCAAAGCAAAACAGGTGGTCAATGGTTTTCAAGTCAACACAATCCAAGCGTGTAAATGAAGCCAGTGAAGACAATAACAATGAAGTTCAGAAAATACAATTGAATTTGGAAGCTCTATACAAGCAGAAAAGAAACACACAATCTGATTTCTTGAGAATTCGAGAAACACAGAAGTGTTTGATGGCATTGGACATGAACATGCAGCAATTAGAGGAGGATTTAGATCGTCTTTACAGATCTTTGATCAAGACTAGGGTCTCTATTCTAAATGTTGTCAACCAATAGGCAAGTAGGCTCAAACAGCATCCTTTAGTTTTCCTGTAAAGGATCTACAAGTGTTTTTTGTACATAAATGAGAAGCAAATGTGCGAAAGAATTGAAATCAAAGTTGATATACATTATGATAAAAAGAGTTCAACGTCATATCCAGATTCATTATATTACTTGCATATATTATTTGTTCAACATTCAGAAATTGAACAATTTGCTGCTTTTTTTCTTGTGATTTGAAGTAAAAGTAACAAATAAGAAACAAAACAAAAAATAATAGAAATTCTTCGGTAATATTATTCAGCTACATTTAGCTGGCACAAGACACAGGACTACACAGGTAAAAAAAAATTATATGATGAATTCATAACAGAGAGCTTCCATGTGGATGTTTATGGTATGCTTAAACAGGTCAACTTAGCTGGTTAGCCTAAACAACTCTAATTATGAGCGAGGTGGTGCAGAACTGCTGAAAAGATTCTTAATGTCCTATCTGTAGGCAACATTTGTTAGGTTTCTGATTTCTTCATCAAGATTTATATAAATCGTAATTAAAAGGATAGTGGATTAAATATTGCCCTCCCTATGCCTGTGGTTAAGAAGCATGGTACTCGTGGGCATTACTATTTTTACTGGAAAAAATGTTCTAACTAATTGCTGATGAGCATGATCTTCATATACGGATCACGGTCATTGTTAATCAATGACAGGCTACTAAGGTTCCCTCTGTCTGCAAAAACTATACTATCATTGAAATATGCACATTTTCTACATCATCAATTAAAATTTCAAGAGATAAACAAAGCCATGATGGTACTGTCATGTCTAGAAGACCAGTAATCCACTCGTGGTTGATCGTATAAAAACACAAACCACTCTATGATTAAACTCTTGGTGTCTGGAAGACTTCAATCCAATCGTGCTTGATTATATAAAAGTTTCTTATTCGATTATAATGCAAACAAAGTTGAAACGATCCTGAATTATAGCAAGGTATGGTACAGGCATACAGCACATGAAAGGCCAATACGATTCTTCTTGTCTCCTAGTCTTTATATAAAAGGTGCCAATGGCAAAAGTTAGATCAAACCAACATTTGAACTTAACATTTCATTGAGTACTTCTCTTTATCTGCTATATAACATGGAAGCCTATACTGCAACCACAAGAAACAATGGCCATTCTCGTTCAATCAGCTTACCGTCCATACCACACCCTTCAGCCGCAAACGTAGAGGAGCTTCTGTGCAGACTAAGGTCGTCAGATGCCACATCCACTTCATCAGTATGCAATAAAGTAAATGGCCTTAAAGACTTGTATGAATGCCTTGATGATTTGCTTCAATTACCAATAATGCATTCTAGCGATTCTGAGGAAGTTCTTGGTGCATCTATTAGGCTATTGGATTTGTGCAACACAGTGAAAGATGCATTTTCACAAATGAGAGTTTCTGTGCAAGATCTTGAGTCATCTCTTCGAAGAAGAGAAGCTGATTTGTCTAGAAAACTTAGAAGCTACTTAATATGCATGAAAAAGGTCAACAAAATGGTTTCTAAATGCCTCTATAGTTGTAAGAAATCACAAAATAAGAAAAGCAATCAAACTTCTGCTGTTGTGGGTCTCCTGAGAGAAGTAGAAGAAGTCAGTGCAACTATGTTTCAGTCCCTGTTTTCATCAGCCTTGGCATTAAAGAAAAATCGGTGGCCATTGGTTTTCAAGTCAACGCAATCCAAACGTGTACACGGAGACAGTGAAGGAAATACCAATGAAGCTCAAAAAATGCAAATGGATATTAAAGCAATTTACAAGCAGAAAATAGACATGCAATCTGATTTCTTGATGATTCAAGGAACACAGAAGGGTTTGATGGCACTAGACATGAACTTGCAACAATGTGAGGAGGATTTAGACTGCATTTTTAGATCTTTGATCAAGACTAGAGTCTCTATTCTCAATGCACTCAACCATTAGTTTTTAAAAGGGATATATTATTTGTACAAACTTGAGAGTAAATGTATAGATAGATTAACATCAAGGTGAATAAACATATCTTGAGATAAAGTTCGATCTCATATTCAGACTCATTATATATCTTCTAGCAATACTTTGATGCAAATTTTCCAGACTCATTAGTCATTATATATTTTTTCATTTTGCACTCTAAACCAAGTAATTTCGAAGTTAGAACTTAAAAATACATGAAAAGACTATGTAAATCTAAGAAGATCAAATTAAATTTATTTATCTCTAAGATTCCTAAGCTGCCTCCCTTGATTGAAGACATATTAATCGAAGTTGTGTTTAATCTAAAAGTTCATTAATAATGATACTGAGTGTCCAAAGTTAAATAAGATTTGTTAGAAACATCAAGCATCTCCGTTGTAGTCTAGTTGGTCAGGATACTCGGCTCTCACCCGAGAGACCCGGGTTCAAGTCCCGGCAACGGAAAATTTTTGTTTTCTGTGACATGTGAATCCCACAAGCAATGTCAATATCAAGATTGGGCCGAGTTATAGGATTATTTTTTTTGGGACCAGTATTATCACCGTAAACTTCCTAGAGTTTATGAAAAGAGGTCTGGGCTGGATTACAACTTACAAATCACAAATGTAAACTGAATTTCTCAGAAGATTCACAAACAAGCATACCAGCTAGCTACAAGCTAAATTCAAGATTTGCTGTTGAATACACACTCAAAGTGTTTGTCAATAGCACACACTAATGTAGCTTAATTAGGTCAGACTTTGCAACATAATGTCTGCTATACAACTGACTACACAGCCTGTTACCTCTAACCCTCGTGCATGCATGAGCATGGACAATTACTATATTAGACTCTACTCTCCACTAGAGGTGGCCAAACAGGCGGTTCAGACCGCCCGTGAATTATTCGTCAAAAAAACACGTTCAGCCCGCTACAGTGACAAACGTGCCCAGCCCGTTCAGCCCACTACAGTAAACGTGCCGTGCACGAGTCCATTTTCTCCAAACCGCAGCCCGTTCAGCCCGGCATGCGAAAGCCCGTGTCTGATTAAAAGGGACGGCACGTTCGGCCCGTTCGAACCGTTCGCCACGTCTGTTCTATTTATAACGTTCGGCACGTTCGGCCCGTTCAGCACGTTCGCCCGTTCGTGCCTTCTAACGGCAACCTGCACCACTGTCCAGTGTCCACTTCTCTACTAGTACTGCTACAACCTGCTGCTGTCCAAACCTCTAACGGCTACTTACCTTCAAGGCTCCAACGTTTACTATCTCCAACGGCTACTTATCTCTAACCTCTATAAATACCACACCACACCACACCAAAATCTCACTGCATTCTTAATCTCTCTATCTCTGTTCTTAGTCTCTACTCTCTAGTCTCTGTGTTCTTAATCTCTCTGTAGTGCTCTCTCTGTTCGTAGTATCTGTTCTTAGTCTCTGTCCGGCGAGTTTTCAATTTGCTACTTTCAATTTTCGGCTAACTTTACACAAATCCGACAAAACTGAAAATGGAAGATGAAGGGGAACATTATCTTCTCAAGGTTCAAGCCAAATACCTTCCTCTTCCTCCATGCCGCCACCAGCACCTGTCGAAGCCGGTAAGTTTATTTTTGATTCGTATTTTTGGTTTATAAATTGATTTTTGATTCGTATTTTTGGTTTATAAATTGATTTTTATTCGTATTTTTGGTTTAAAAAAGTTCATGATTCGTATTTTTAAAAAACTTGTTTACTTTGTTTTTTGATTTGAAAATTCGAAAATTTGAAATTTTTTTCAAAGATTCATGATTCGTATTTTTGGTTTAGTTTGTATTTATGTTCCGTATTTTTGGTTTGGTAAATTTTGTATGATTTAAACATTCGTATTTTTATTTTGTGTAAATTAATCGTTTTTTATTTTGCTTTGTAGGTTCTTCTTCCACGAGCAGAAATTCGTATGTTTGAAATTATTTTAATAGAGTACCGACTCCGACGGAACAAGATCCCACCGAAGCCAAATGTTATTGTTTATTATGTATACAAGCTAATCGACAATCGACAACAAAAACCATTTGTACATCGGAAGGGAAGCGGCACGGGTACACTTGATCGACATTTGCACTCTAAACATAATATTACGAAGGAAAGTCACGAAAGTGGAATGGCACGTGGAACTTCAACGGAACAACAAACACTAATCGGTGGTTTCATGACTTCGACACCCGGTGGAGGTATGCCTTTTCACTATAATCGAGAACGTATGGTTAATGAATTTGCTAGATATACTATATTAGACGAGTTGCATTTCTCACACGGTGAGAGTCCTAATTTAGAATATACGATGAAAACCGCGGTAATTCGGCATTTAAAAGAATTCCTAGGAACACATTTAAACGTCACACACAAAATCAATATGCTAGTCAACGAAATGATTTAATTAATTATTTTGCTACATTTGATGGTATGGTTTCCTTAACTAGCGATTGTTGGAGTTCGAGTGGAGGTGAGCCTTTTATTTGTGTTACGGTTCATTGGATAGATAATGATTACTTAATACAAAAACGAATTATTGCTTTTGATATTATGGACGAGTCACACACCGGTTTTAACATAAAAACAAGAATTTTAGAAACAATTAGGGCATTTAATTTTTATCAAAAGGTTTTTACAATTTCGTTAGATAATGCCGCTACTAATAACAAAGCTATCGATTATATTAGGGCCGATATTCCTTCATTTTGTAATGGAATATTTTTACATGTTAGATGTTGTGCTCACATAGTTAATTTATCGTGTCAAATTGGAATTAAACATTTAACTACATTATTAGAACCTATAAGAAAAGTAGTTAAGTGGTTACGTTTTGCGGGTCATGTTAAACGAAAATACAAGAAAATGTGTAAAGATAGAGGATTAAAGGCGAAAAATGGGGGATTGATTGTCCGACTAGATGGAATTCGACTCATAAATTAGTAAGTGATGCAATTATTTATAAGGATATTTTCACCGAATTATATAATAGCGAACCAAATCACCAAAATGAAAATGGATATATTACCCAACATGATTGGGAATTGGCATCTACCGTACGTGATATACTTGATTGTTATGCACATGCTACTAAGGTTTTTTCTTATGTTTATAAACCAAATGCACATCACGTTATTATTGAATGTATTAATATTGTTAACACTTTAGCTAAAAGTCGTTTAAAAAAACACTTTAGCTAATTATGAACAAAATCCTCATTTCAGTTTTATTATAGTGGAAATGAAGAAAAAATGGATCGAATATTTAAGTGAATTTCCTTTTATTTATGGTATTGCATGTCTTCTTGATCCGGGTGTTAGAAAGGATGGTTTAGAAGTCTTGTTAAAACATTATTACGCAACGTTAAATGTTTCATATAATTGCGAATTATATGTTCAAAATTGTTTAGATTATTTGTATCGTCTTGTTGATATATATAATGCTAAAACTCAAACTTCTATGCCACCTAAACGTAGTAGTAGTGGTGGTAGTAGATTCAATAAAACAATTGCATCGATATTAACTAACAAAAAACCAAAATTTATGATTTCCGAATCTAGTAATAGTACTCCCACTACTGCTTTTACTATGTTGCATGAATTTTTTTCGTGTCATTATGAGTTAAATGATGAGTTCGATATATTAACATGTTGGAAAAATCACGAGTTACAATTTCCGGTTTTAACATGGTAGAAGAGTGTTAGACGAGAAGAGATCAAGTCTTGCACCTGATTCAATAAAAATACGTGTTTGCAAAAAAGATTGGGATCAAGCCGAAAAAAGACAACAAGGAAAAAAAAACGGATGATTCAGACGGAGAAGACGATCCGTGGATGATAATGGATACTTCATCGGAATCGGGGGTCGTACAAGAAAACTAGTGTGTAGAATTTGTATTATCTTGTATTTTTAGATTTATTTTAGATTTTAGAATTTATTTGTTTGTAATTTTTTAAACATGTTTAATGCGGTTTGTTCCCTTTTTTTAGAGAGGAGTCCTCTCACACCATTTGTAAAATATTTTTTAATTAATAAAATTTAATAGAGGTACCGTCCTCTTTCATTCTTTTTATTTCAATATAATCGTATGATTCATATTTTCTTAAAAATTCGAAAGATTTTAATATGAAATAAAATTAGATGAAAAAAGTTACAAATTCGAAACATTTTAATTCGAAACATTTCATATTTTGAGAATATTAAAAGTAAATATTAAATTAACAAAAAAAATTCAAATTTTATGTACAATTTTTCAGTAGACCTTCGAATTTTCCTTAAAAAAAAAAACCCTTCAAGTCCGCCTAGCCGCGTGCCGTTCACGGGCTGTAAGATCGAATGCACGGCACGGCACGTCCGTGACCCGTTTCATTCAGTACGGTACGTGGCCAGCCGTGCGTGCCCGGCATGGCACGCACGGCTGGCCACCTCTACTCTCCACAACCTAGCCAGAGCCGGCTCCAGGGGGAGTTGTCCTAGGCTTGTGCCTAGGGCCTCCAAAAATGTTGGGGCCACATTTTTCTTCCATACTATATAAAATATTTAGTGTAAATAAAATATTAGTAAAATAATTATTGTTAAAATTTTTATTTTTCATTTAATATCAATATTTTTCAATGTTTCATATAGAATAAATTGGAGGCTAAAAAAATATGTACTAGATTCACTATTGAAAATACTAATTATTCTTCCTTGTTTCTAAGAGTTAATATTAAAAGTTTTAATAGTTTGGTGTAGTTTGATTTTTATAATTTAAACTTACATAAAATTTTAAAAATTAACAAATAAACTATTTTATTAATAAAAATGAACTATATCTACTATATTAAAAACTGATGGTTGATTTGGTTGCCTACCTTTTTTTCCGAATATTTTTCAAAAAATCTAATTTTAGAAAGAAAAAAAAATCTTGTTTGTAAAAAAATAAAAAAAAATCCAAATCAAATTTCTAAAAGTTATAGTAAATTTTTCTTGTGCGCACCATTATGAGTCGATGATTGTTTGATGTTCAAGAAATTCTCACCATATAAGCTAGGGCCTCCAAATTACTGGAGACGCCCCTGAACCTAGCTACAACTGTACAACTATACGTAAGTTCCTGCTAATAATAATGTACTTCTAGTATCCTAGCTGTTCTCATTTTATGTCAACTCCGTACAACAAAAATGGACACCTTCGTCCCTCTTTCCTTAAAATCTTAGATCTAATGTTGTGCACCGTACTGTCCAATCTTATCGTACAACTTCACCATCTATGTTATATATACATGTGTGAACTTGGCACTTACATCTTTTATAACTCATCAAACTAGCTAGTGCATAGTGCAGTCATCCCAGATATTTCATCAAGTCAGCTTGTTCTAATCAGTTTCCTAATTTCCTTAGCTATGTCGCATTTGGATTTTGAAGCTCTCAAAGAACTTCACAATCTAGCAAACAATTTGCTTCATTCCCCTACGATCAAAGAAGCCCTTGTCCAGCACCAACAAGAGAATCATGTGTACAAAATATCCGAAGAATCTCTTTGCATGCTGGATTCTTGCGGAACCACTAAAGATGTTCTTTTGTCGGTCAAAGACCATCTCCACGAACTTCAATCAACCTTTCACAGGATTAGCATTGGCGAAACCACAGCTACTGCAAACAAACTTGCAGGTTTTTATATTCATAGAAAGAAGTTAAAGAAAGAGCTGTTGAGTTGCTTGAGGTCGTTGAAAGGATTGACAAACAATTGTATTATGAACACTGATGCCGACCCCATTGATCCCAACCTTGTGGTGGTTGTCAATGTGCTAAGAGAAATAAGAGTGGCCACAATTTCAATTGTGGAATCACTAATGTCATTAATGTCCATGCCGAGTCCTGCTTGTAAAACAAACAGAGGATCATTAAGGTCAAAATTCATGCGAGTGAACAGCCTAAGCTTGTGGGAAAACTGTGACAGGAAAACATTCCAAACAGGCAACAGACTTCTGGAGGCTGTGGAGATTGCTGTAGAAGATCTTCAAGTTGAACTAGAATGTATTTTCAGAAGGTTGATTCAAACCAGAGTTTCCCTTCTCAACATATTCACCACCTAGACGGAGTCGGAAAGATGTTTAACCAATATATTTTAACTTTCTTAGTGTTCTGCTTACACCTCACAGCTTAGCTTTTATAAGCACACACCTAGATGTAACCATTCATTCATTCTTTACATTGTTACTTGTTATAATAAAAAGTATTCATTTATTTTTCAACTTCATTAGCAAATCTTTCATAGCATATTTATATCCTGTTAATTCCTGAAACTAATTTCGTGACAACTATTTTTTTTGTCGGACAAGTTTTTGTTAATAAATCCGACCTCCAGTAATCGTGGAGGATGGATTTGCAATCAAATAGGAGATAGGATAGAGAGGTTCAGCCGTTTACGGGGGTACCATATAGTTCAGTTCTTATAAAACAGGACTCTGAAGGCTTACTCATTTTAGGTTTTGCTCACCCCATTTAGAAACGGAAACGAGTCCTTTTAAAAATAACTTTCTTTACGGAAAAAAAACTTTTGAATAGCCCCAGACAACGAAACTGAACTTTGCTTCAGGAAACAGGAGTTTCTTACAAAGAGTTCTGAAGTGGAAACAGGAAACATAATTAATCTTACTACAAAATCTGTAATTTGTAAATCACAGTGGCCGCATGACTTTATGTACGCTGCTAAACTCTAATTAAAACCGGTGTTCTAAAAATCGTAACATGGATCGATCGACTCGGTGAACCTACCGAGTCATGAGTACTCGGATTAATCGAGGAATACTCGGATTGAGTACTCGGATCAAAAATCAGATGTATTAAAAAATTGATTTTATAAATTAAAATTATTAATATAAATATATATCAAATTAACTGATACAATGCATATTACTCCTTTTTTTTTTTGAAACTTAGACATTGTATTAAATCATCACAACATCATACATCAGATTCTCCAACACTAAATGTGGAGGAGAAAGAAAATCATTAGAGCTATTAGCCTCACAAGGTACCCTAGCTAACAAATGGGCAACTTTGTTGGCTTGCTTCTTAACAAAAGAGACAGAGATATCTGGCCGAGCACTAAGTAAATCGTGACATTCCTTGAGCATGTTTCCCACCTCCAAAACATTCGTCGTGCCCCTGTTAATGTTCTGCACTGTAAGCATCGAATCACTCTCCACTATTACATTCGAGACGTTTAGATCCATCACCCATTTGATTGCCTGCAGAACTCCCCAAGTCTCTGCTTCAAAAACCGAAACCTCTCCTGTTCTACGAGCATTTCTAGCCTTACAGTATCCCCCATGGTGGTCTCTCAACACCATCCCAATGGTAAAACTCGAGCTCCCCCCATATACAGAAGCATCCACATTTACTTTAAAAACCCCTGCATCTGGCGGAGACCAATGAGTAGTAGTAGTCTGGCATTTCTACAGACTAGTAGCTCCAGACCTTTGCTTGTTTTTCTGCACCTCCTGCCATTGAGAAACCTGCTTCATACTCCACTGCATAGCTAGTTCCGCTGATATTACTTTGTTTTCCCACACTTTCATATTTCTTGCATTCCATATTCCCCACAAAACTGTAGTCATTTGCACCATTTTCTCTCGACCTTCTTCACCTAGTCTTTGCAGTAGCCACTCTGGTAGAGATTCAATATCTGATGTATCAAATTCCAAGCTCAAAAACTTCCAGCAATCATTAGCAAACTTACAATCCAGAAAAACATGTAATAAGTGCTCTACATCGACCCCACACAATGGACACATTATCGTTGTCTGAACTCCTCTTCCCCTCAATAAGTTACGTACAGGCACATTGTTCCTGCACAGACACCACAAAAAGATCCTCACCTTGTGGGGCACCTCCATACTCCATATTCTCGACCATCCATTATTAGGACCTACCTGTCTGCACTCACTGAACTGCTGAAACCAGAATTTATATCCAGACTTTACCGTATACTTCCCGTCAACCGTATGAGTCCAAGCGATATGATCCGAGACCTGGATTGTCGGGATAGGTATTGCCAAAACTGCTTTGGCATCACAACTCGATAACAAGTTATTTACCTTCTGAGTATCCCACATATTTCTACCAGGAATCAGTAAATCACATGCTCTCACTCCACTAGCCGCGTCTGCATACGTTCTGTCCACCATAAAACCTTCCTTGCCCCTAACCCATGGATCTGTGAACACCTAAATACTCTCTCCATTTCCCATAACCCATTTAAACCCCTTCTTCATCAACTCTTTAGCTTGCCACAACCCAGACCAAATGTAACTCACCCCTCCACCTCTAACTGCTTCAAGTAGACTAGTATGAGGATAATAACGCGCTTTAAAGACTCTAGCTACTAATGAGTTTGGATTGTTAAGGAAATTCCAACAATGTTTTCCTAATAGAGCAATATTAAAACCATACAAATCTCTAAACCCCATTCCCCCCCAAACTCTTCGACATACTCATATTATCACCTAATGCCTTTTTTATTATCACCCTTCGCACCCCACCAAAAGCTGTTCATCATTCGTTCAAGTTCTTTGCATAAAGACTTAGGCAGTAGGAAGCACGACATAGCATAAGACGGCACTGCTTGCGCAACATTGCGAAGCAAAACAGCCTTTCCTGCTCTTGAAAGACATTTCTCACTCCATCCTCTTATCCTATTCCAGAGCCGGTCCTTCAAGAAACTAAAAACCTTCTTCTTAGCTCTACCTATCAGAGAAGGCAGGCCTAAGTATCTCCCCTCACCAAGATCAGCCTGCACTCCTAACAAATTCTTTCTTTCCACTTGCTTGCATATTACTCCTATTAAAAAAAAAAATTCCCAATTATTTGAATAAAACTTATTACAACTAATTTTCCAACAAATGCTATTTATGAATGTAAAAAATTCCCTTCCCTTCTACATTCATTTTAATATGCAATATAATCTTTGCAATTATACCTTTTTTTATTAAGAATCAGCACGCCATTGATATCAAGAATCAGGTCCATTAGGACTATTAAGTAAATCAGTTAAGAAGTTATTTGCCTTTTGATTAGTATTAACTTAAGAAGTTGTTTGAAAATTGTGGTGACTGTTTAGATATTTGGAAAGCTTTTGATCAAACCTATTGAACCTTTGAATGGATGTTCTGCGATTATATTTTATGTTACAATATGAATGCCTTTTATTTCTAGCTCACTCTTGCTGGAAAAATGGATGGATCTGTGTTCTCTATGATATATTCAATTCTCCCTTCTATATGCTTATCGAAATATTTGCAAATCCACAACGTCGAAATAACTATATCAATAACCAATGAAAAAACAATATATGATGGACAATTCACTAATGATGGACAATTTCACTTATGATGGCCCCAAATTAGTGCAATTCATAGTAAGCAAGCGAAAACTAATTTCTATGCGTACAATCTGAACTCCTTACCCAGTCAAGAGCAAAAGTTCCACCATCAAATCAATTAAATATTTCTCTGCAATATGGAACAGCTGTTTTTGTTAGTAATAATCTTTAACTTGTGTCATCTTGCCCTAAATATTATAAGTGATGTATGACAAAGTCTCTCCTTTGTCTTTCTACTTAAATTATAACTTAGCGGAATCATAATAAATTAATAAACCATTTTGCAAATCCACGTCTAAATAATCTATATCAATAACCAATTAAAAAACAATAAATGATCGACACTAAACTAATGATCGACAATTTCTTAAAAAAGACAGCCCGCGGTAGCGGGCACAATCCTAGTCAATATATATTTTCATAAATAACAAAAAAATAATTCAGATTTAAAATTGAGAATAAGATGAGTTCCGGACTCAGAGAGTTAAAAATCTTCAATTGGTATACAAATTGGTTATAAATATACTATTTAGTGAGACGAATGAGGGATTTTGGAAGACTTATGATTAAATAATTAGGTTATTATGTTGATTTAATGTTTTTACGTTTTTTTTTCATTTTTATAAATTTTTTAATGTTCAATCCGAGTTGGACCGAATTTGATCCAAGTTGACCCGAGTTAGGCTCAAAACCGAATTACTATTAATGCAAAATCAGCTCAAAAATGAGTCCGAGTCCGATAACTCGGCCGATTTTTAGAACACTGATTAAAACACGTAAATTTATTATAACAAAACAAGTGTCATCGTTCACCACATACAACTTTTTATTAGAGGGTAATGGTTCTTACTTTCTGTCAACAGAGTCCTGTTTTTGATTTACAAACAGAGTTAGTTCTCTATCAATTGATTATTATAGGTAAAGTTTAAATTTTTAATGAATCAAACCAGCAAGAACTATTCTGGAAGAGAGGGAGTATAATGATTGTTCACACTTAAAAAGTTGAAAGTTGGCACTTGGCAGATTCCGGACAATATTTCCGAATCCCGCAATTGATTGCTTCTTGAACAGATTACATATCAAGGTTATAAAAGACTTCGTTTAACTTTAATTGGCATGTTCAAAAGTTGATATTCTGAGGCCGCATAAGTAACAAACTTAAAGAGCAATATCATCAACAGATATTTGTAAAGTTGTACACTTCATATGACTTAACCAAATTAAAAACAAAATGGTCAAACATTGGGTTATACAGGAGTCGTTTTATTTCAATTGGTCAGCTGCCTTTTTCTTAGCTAGTCTTTCGGCTTCTTTATCGTTTATTTCCTTCTGCTTTCCTTTGGTCTTCTGCTGCTCTCTCCATTTCATTAGCATCTCTTGTTGCTCTTCGGGAGTGGGCATGTCTCCTTCCTCATCGAAATTCAATGTTCTTCGGGCAACAGAAGGATTTTCCTGGGACATAGGGGTGACTTTTTGGATGGTAGGGGTGACGGGACTGTCCCCAGCTACGGTGCTGGCGTCTGGTAAGGGCGTGTCTTCAGCTGCCATAATTTTTGATAAACTCGAACACAATTGTCTCTCTACGTTCCCACAGACGGCGCCAAATGTTAGAACCAGATATTTCCGAGTAGGGCCTTCGGTCAACCTGCAAGACAAAAGAATGCGAGGGTGTTGACCCTCGATTCACCTCCGGCGTAAGAGTAAGTTTTCTGGTTGTTTAAATGGTAGGGTAAAACGTAAAGAAATTGTGAAAGAGAATACTTGAGTAGTGATAATGAATTGTCCCTTGTTGTTGCTTACTTCCCTCTATTTATAGCCTTCGGGTGTGGTCCCCAGGAGATGATGAGGAGAGAACAGTCGTACCCCACATTCTGAGGTGTCACTTGTTGAATGGACCGAAGCATCCAAGGGATCTCTATGTCTTGGATTCGGATCTCTATGTCTTGGATGCTTAGCACAGGTGTATAGTGATGGGCTTAATACAGTCTATTGGGCCGATGGGCTTCCAACATGTCCCAGGGCTTCGGTAAGAGGTATCCTCGGACCGAAGGCCGAAACCAATGGCCCATCTTCGGACTACCTTCTCGGCCATTATAGATGACGTGAATGACAGCTATTGATGAGAAAGAGTCGCGTGGGGAGTCGCGCCCATTAATGATGGCAGTTACTCCTGTCTTAAGATCTGCGCCTAAATCGTAGCCGTTGAATTTGTACCGTCCCTTGTCTTCAAGGGTCGTGTCTATTAAAACCTCAAAAGCCTTCTTTGTCTCTTTTACTTTTCTCCTTTCATATCGGCCTGTTGGTAAAAATATCTTCTCATCCTTTCCTCCAAATTCGACGATTGGGAACGCCGGTTCGAACGATATCGCTGCTCCAACTCCGGTTGCGGTTCATCTTCAAACAAATTATCCCCAGGAACTCGACCACATCTCCTACTGGACAATAAGTGAGTTTTTCTTCTTTCCTTCAAGAGTTTGTTGGTATGAAGATTCTTGTTCTTGTTTTTTGCAAATGCATGTGTTTTTATTTTGTGCAAATGCATGTATGGTTGTATGTGTATATGTAAATGTAACGGGGTTTTCTCTGGTAATAAGAGGTTTCTGGGGATATGGGTTTGAACCGTTTTGGGAATTTTACTAGTTTTTGTAGGTTTCTGTTTTTGTTTTTGGGAATTTCTGGGGCAAGAACTTTCTTCGGTGTCCCCAATACATTAAGAACACCCTTCGGTTCACATGAATCTGGGTTTTATTCGGCCGATTGATCCAAGCCCTCTGTACTCGGTTGCTGACCGAATAGGTTTTTTCCTCAAAATTTTTCTTATTTTCCGAGTACATGGCTGACTCCTCTGTTTCCGAACGCAGGAGATGGCTCAATCAGGTGCGGTTTCTTCATATTCGGCGATGGCGCATTTTGGCGATGAGTCAAAATTTTCGGCAGCCAATCTTCTCTCGGATATGTCCGAAGAAGAAGTCTTACATATGCATAGTAGATATGACTTCCCCGAAGAGTACGAGGCATACGAGGCCGAGGAGGACGACCTCGTCTACCATACACCTGCTTCCCCTTGTCCTCACGGAAGCTTTAAAATAGGTATCTCCGAACGAGCTTTCCATTGTGGCCTTAGACTACCTCTACTTCCCATCATTAGGAGGTTTTTGATTCATACGAGGATAGCTTTAGGCCAGCTGGACCCGAACAGCTTTATTCACTTCAACGCCTTTCAAACAAGATGCATAAAGGCCGAGGTCGAGCCTCGATTGGTCCTCTTTCTTCATCATTATGACATAAGGAGGAACCCTAAATCGGCGGGCTTCTACACAATAGCCCGAAGGCCTGGTCGGGCAGATTGGGCTGCCACCAACTCTAGTAATCACAACACGCACACCAAGTGGTTTTTCATTAGTGGCCCGAGGTTAGACAATTACCGAGTGTGGCGAGAGATAGAGCCTCGGAACGTGCTGGCACCTGATATGTCTGATCAGGACAAGGCTGATTATTACAAAATCAGCCGACCGATGATCCCGGATAAGATTCCTCTAGCTATGAGCCGAGATAAGGGTTATCTTGACGCTATCCATTGGCGTGGTGGTAACATATCTTTTCTTTCTTCGGTAGATTTATGTTCGAAAATGATAACTCGCTAATTTTTTGTTTTGTTGTTGCAGTGTCTTCCAAACAGGATCTGGCTAGGAGGAAGGCCGAGAAAGCGGCCAAGAAGAAGGCCGAAGAGGAAGCTAGATTGCTTCGGTGGGCTGAAGAGGAGGCCAAGAAAAAGGCCGAGGAGCAACGTCTGATTACCGACGGAACCGAGACCGATCAGAATGATCCTAGAACTGTTTCTGAGTCCGGTCATTTAGCTGGTTCTTCGTCTGGTGGCACTGCTGACAATGTGAACAAGAGGATTCGGAATACCGAAGAGGTTATTCAGTCCTATCGTCCTTCTTGGTCGATCATGTCCACGGATAAGTTTGCTGCCCCTGCTCCTGCGGAAGCGAAGCAGGTTTCTGACGACTTCATTCATGCCATGATTCTTCCTGCCGATAGATCTGTTTATGAATCCACTGATCCCGTGTCGGCTTGTGCTGAACTGTTGGGACACCTTACCATGGTAAGTTCCTTGCTACTTTTGCACTTGTATTTTTTGCACGTTTTTTCATTCGTTTCATGCTTGTTTTCTTGTTCGTTTCAGACTGCTCCTTGGGCCGCGGCCGTTCAGGACAAGGTAAAGGATATGTCCAAGCAGCTAAAGGAAGTAGAATCTCTCCGAAAGCAGAATGCCGAACTCCAGACTCGTGTCGGGAATTTGGAGGTCGAACGCAAATCTTTGGAGCTGGAGAGGGATTCCCAGTCGAGGCTGGCGGCGAGGAGGACCGAGCAAGCCAAGCGGAGTCGGCGGTTGCTGAAGAAGTCCGAGAAGAAAATGATCCAGTGCGAGGACAGGAGTTATGCGGCTGGTTTCGATGAGGCGGTGGTTCGGGCTCATGAGAATGGTTGGGACTACAAGCAGATCCTGGGCATGTTTGAAGATCCCGTCACTCGTCCCCCAGAACCCGATCTACCTCTCGAAGTCAGTTCGGGCTCCGAGCCTGAACTTTCGGATTAAATTTTCTTCTTTTGTTTTTGATCATGTAATGTAAGCCTTCGGGCATAACTCTTATTCGGATTGATGTAAGTCTTCGGGCATAACTCTGATCTTTTGAAATATTTATGTCGCTTGTTTTTCAATTTATATTGTCCTTAGCATAATCTATTTGTCCTTAGCATAATTTTCATTTTTATGCGTCTTCGGACAATTTTGCATCTTCGGCCGGAGCCTAGCTCTTTATTTTGTCCTTAGCATAATTTTCATTTTTATGCGTCTTCGGACAATTTTGCATCTTCGGCCGGAGCCTAGCTCTTTATTTTGTCCTTAGCATAATTTTCATTTTTATGCGTCTTCGGACAATTTTGCATCTTCGGCCGGAGCCTAGCTCTTTATTTTGTCCTTAGCATAATTTTCATTTTTATGCGTCTTCGGACAATTTTGCATCTTCGGCCGGAGCCTAGCTCTTTATTTTGTCCTTAGCATAATTTTCATTTTTATGCGTCTTCGGACAATTTTGCATCTTCGGCCGGAGCCTAGCTCTTTATCTCCCCGAGTATTTAAGGGATTTGTAAATAATTAAGGCTTTCTTCGGTTAATGAAAAATATTTCCTCCCTGCCTTAATTATGTCGAAATATCATAAATACTAAACAAGAGATAAGAACACATGTTTTATTCGGTCTGCCCCAAACATGGGTTCCTTATATTGACTTTATTTACAATAAGATGAAAAGGTCTTACTGGTAAAAACGACGAAGGCGGGATGCATGCCATGTATTTTTGATGGGATTTCCGTCCGAATGAGCTAACTTGTATGTGCCTGGACGAACTACCTCTATCACCACGTAGGGACCTTCCCAATTTGGCATGAGTTTACCTTGTCTGGTCGGCATCGAAGTGGCTAATTCTCGGAGGACCAGATCTCCCACGTGGAATGATCTTTTCTTTATTCCTGAATCGTAGTATTGGGCTACCTGAAGTTGGTATCTTAAATTTCTCTGATAGGCTGCTTCCCTCTCTTCTTCAAGCAGATCCACATTTGCTCGGAGTCCGAATTCATTTGTTTCCACGTTGAATACCTGCGTCCGATAGGATTCTAGGCCGACCTCAGTTGGCATCAAGGCATCGGTGCCGAAGGCAAGTTTGAAAGGAGTTTCCCCGGTCGATGATCTCGGAGTTGTTCGGTAGGCCCACAGGACATACGGCAATTCTTCGGCCCAGAGTCCTTTTGAATCTCCTAGCCTTTTCTTTATCCCGTCGAAAATGATCTTGTTAGCTGCTTCGATTGCTCCATTTCCTTGAGGATGGCCTACCGAACTGAATCTTTGCTGAATTCCGAATTCAAATAGAAATTTCCTGAATTTGCTTCCAATGAATTGAGTTCCATTGTCCGATACGCATATCATCGGGATGCCGAACCTTAGAATAATTTGTTCTAGTACGAACTTTTTCGCGGCTTCTTCGGTGATGGCTGAGAGGGGTCTTGCTTCTACCCATTTGGTCATGTAATCAATGGCCACAATGCAATATTTGGCCTGTTTAGTACTAGTTGGCAGAATGCCCACAATATCTACTGCCCACATAGCGAAAGGAATCGGGTTGAGTACCGAGGTCATTTCTTCGGGTGGTTGCTTCAGAACGTTACTGAATAATTGACATTGTTTGCATTTCTTTGCGTACTCCGAAGCGTCCTCCCTTACCGTTGGCCAATAGAAACCTTGCCTTAAGATTTTGAAGGCAAGTGACCGTCCTGCGAGGTGTTCACCACAGATGCCTTCGTGAATACTTTCTAATGCCATTTTTTGCTCGTCAGGGTCCAGGCATCGGAGCAAGGGCTGACTGGCTGATCTCCTAAATAATTTGCCTTCAATGATGGAGTAACTGGCCGATCGGTATCTGATTTTATGGGCCTGTTTTTTATCAAGGGGAAGGGTGTCTTTTTCTAAGAAAGCTCTAATTGGCGTCATCCAATTAACTCCTTGATGTATTTCCAGGCATCGTTTTTTGTCTATCGATGGTGCCTTGACTTCGGTCAGATAGATTGAACCCGTGAGATTCTGAGTTTCCGCCGAAGCCAACCTTGATAGCGCGTCGGCTCGGCTGTTGTTTTCCCTGGCTACTTGGTTTAATTCGAATGATTCGAACATTAATGAATTTTCGCGTACCTTCGTGGCATAGGCTTTTGTTCGGGGGTCTCTTTGTCCGTATTCTCCCGAAAATTGTTTGACGACCAGCATGGAATCGCTGAAAACTCTTAGGTGCTTTACCTCCAAACTTTTTGCCAAATCTAGACCTGCTAATACCGCCTCGTATTCGGCCTCGTTATTGGTTAAGGAGAAGGCGAATCTGATTGCTTGACATATCTCGAAGCCTTCGGGACTAGTTAATATGAGGCCTGCGCCACACTTTGATCCTGCTACCGAACCATCTACAAAAAGTTTCCATTTTCTTGGTGAAGGTATTAATTGTTCTTCAGGAGCCAAATCTTTTGGACTAGAGAAAGAGCATTCCGTTATGAAGTCGGCAAGGGTTTGAGCTTTGATTGCTGTTCGGGGAACAAATTCCAGGTCGTATTCTCCTAGTTCGACCGACCAAGCGACCACTCGGCCCGAAGCTTCTGGCCTTCGCATGATCTTCTTCAAGGGTTGATCGGTTACTACTTGGATTGTTCGGCCTTGGAAGTAGTGCCGTAACTTTCTCGAGGCCATTACTAGCCCGTAGGCAAACTTTTCGGCGTTGGGATACCTTGTTTCTGCATCTTTTAGGATGTGAGAGACGTAGAAAACTGGATGTTGGTTCCCTTCATGTTGCTTGATTAGTACCGCCCCGAGTGTTCGGTCGTTCACAGCCAGATAAAGCTGAAGCGTTTCATTTGGGCTTGGCCTCATCAAGAGTGGGGTGTTTACCAGGTATTCTTTTAGTTCTTCAAAAGCCTTTTGACAACTCGGTCCCCATTCGAAGTTTTTTGTTCCCCGAAGAACTTCAAAAAATGGTAGGGCTTTCTCAGCTGATCGAGAAATGAACCTTCTCAAGGCTGCCATTCGTCCGGTCAATTTCTGAACATCCCTGATTGTCCTCGGTGCTTCCATGTTGATGACTGCTTTAATTTTTTCGGGATTCGCCTCAATTCCTCGGGCGCTGACCATATATCCTAAAAATTTTCCACTGTTAACTCCGAACGTGCATTTGTTCGGGTTAATCCTCATGTTGTTTTTCCTTAGGGCTTCGAAGCATTCTTTCAAATCTTCGGCGTGATCTCTAAACAAGGATTTGACGATCATGTCATCCACGTAGCATTCCATGTTTCGGCCTATTTGGGCTTTGAAGACTTTGTTGATCATCTTTTGAAACGTCGCCCCTGCGTTCTTTAGTCCGAAGGGCATTTTGATGTAGGCATAAGTGCCATTCGGTGTGATGAATGCTGTTTTAGGAATGTCTTCGGCGTTCATGGCGATCTGATGGTATCCGGAGAACGCATCCAAGAAGCTGAGTATTTGATGGCCTGAAGTGGCGTCTATCAACTGATCGATGTTTGGTAAAGGGTAATGGTCCTTCGGGCAATGCTTGTTTAGGTCGGTGTAATCGACGCACATTCGCCACTTTCCGTTAGACTTTTTGACTACCACCACGTTTGCCAACCAATCGGGTCAATGAATTTGGCTTCTAGAAGTTTCTCGACCTCGGCTTCGATGACCTTTTGTCTTTCCACGGTGAAATTTCGCTTCTTCTACTTCACCGGTTGGGCATCGGGTTTCACGTTAAGGCAGTGTTTGGCGACCGATGGGTCTAAACCTGGCATGTCTTCGGGATTCCAGGCGAATACGTCGTGAAATTCCCGAATGACTTTGATGACTCTTGTTTTCAGTTCGGGATCTAGATCCTTGCCTATCTGGATCATTTTGCCCGACTGGCCTACGTATAGCTTGACCTCCTCGGTCTCCGTTGCCGGCTCGGCAATCGGACTAGATAAATCGACTCCGAATTTCTCTAGCTCAATATTCAGCAATTGATGGTTGTTTCCAGTGTCCTCGTAGATCCTCTTTCTCTTTCCCGCTTCGGCCATCTCTGTGTCCTTGTCTTTTTCTAGGTCCTCCAAAATTATGATCCGTGCGGCTTTCTGGTCTCCTCTCATTTCTCCGACTCCGTTCTCGGTTGGAAACTTTAACTTTAGATGCGGTATGGAGGAGACAGCTTGAAATGAAGATAAAGCTGGCCTCCCGAGGATTCCATTGTATGGGCTGTCAACCCGAACCACGTAGAATTTTGCTTCCTTCGTTACAGTGTACGGTGCTTTTCCTAGTAAGACGGAGAGAGTGATTGTTCCTTCAATTGGTATGGGCTGATTTCCAAAACCGTACAATGGTGCTTCATGGCAGGGTTCCAATTCTTCTCCTCCAAGATTCATCTTGCAGTATGTTCGGTGGTACAAAATGTTTACCGAACTGCCTTCGTCAATCAACACCCTCCAAATCTTATTTTCGCCGATGACTGGGTTTATGACGAGTGGGTCTTCGTGTGGCCATATTACGTCCTCGTAGTCGTCTTCGGTGAAAGATATGGGTAAAGGCTGCTTCGCGGCGTTTGATTGACAGAGGTTGTAGATTTGTCTGGCATACTTCTTTCGGGCGGTTTTACTGCTCCGATCAAGAATCGTGCCTCCGGAAATGGTTTTCACCTCTCCTCGGTATTTTTCCGATATTTCGGCTTCTTTCTTTTCTTTGTTGTCCAGCTTCTCCCTCATATCTCCGATGAATTGTGCTAGGTCTCCATCCCTGACCATTCTTTCTATCAGATTCTTTAAATGGAAACAATCGTTGGTGTTATGGCCTTTATCACGATGGTAGTCGCAGAACTTATTTTCGTTTCTTCGGTGTTCGGGAGCTCGCATCTTGGGTGGTCGAGTGAATCCAGGCCTTCCTTTAATCTCATGAAGGATTTTTTAGATTGGAGTGTTGAGCGGTGTAAACACGGCGTTTTCTCTATCTCTTCTTCGTTCGGTTCCTTTATGGGGCCTTGCGTCATTTGGCCTGTTTCTGTTATCCCTGCGATCCCTTCGGTCGTCCCTTTTGTCGTCTCTCCTATCACTTTTATCATTTCTCTTATCTTTGTATCCGTTGATGGATTCCAACTTCCTTCGGATAGCTTCTCCTCGTAAGTATATATCGTTCAAGGATTTCGGGGGTGCATCGTACAGGGAGGATCGGAGTTTCCTTCCTTTAATGGGATCGAGTCCGGCCGAGAGGAACCCGGCAGCCTTGACTTTTTCCAAGTTTGTTACCGTCCCTGCTTCGTCCTTGAATCGGGCCAGGTATTCGCCCAATTCTTCGTTCGGTCTTTGTCTGCAATGGATCAGGGCCTCCGTATCTTTTTCTCTTCGGCACATGTGGGAGTAGTGCCTTATGAATTTCTTTTTGATTTGCACGTACGAACCAATAGACCTAGGTCTTAACGAGCGATACCACATTGATGCTGATCCTTTTAGATATGTCTTAAACATTTTGCACAACATGACATCACAGTGTCCCATACCGGTCATGAGCGATTCATATTTCTCGCAATGATCTTCGGGATCCCCTTTTCCGTTGAATTCGTTCATCTTCGGAAATTGTCTCCCTGGCGGAGGTCGGTATTGTTCCACGTTTATGGTCACCACAGGCTCATGGCTCACTTTTCTTTCGCCGAACATCACCTTTTCTAGCCTTCGGATTCGGTCATCCGTGCGAGGACCTTCGTCTTCAGAATCCGAGGAATAATCGTTTTTTGGATCTTGCTCTCTTAGATTGCGATTCCGAATTCCAAGATTCCTCTTCGTCGTCTCTAGTTCTCTTCTCTCTTTCATCTTCGGCTTTTGGATTTTCGGCCTCTAGGGCCTCACGAAGCAGTTTTTCCTGTAGCTCGATCTCTTCTCTTTGGAGCTTGAGGGCTTCTAATTTCAATTGGTCAGCTGCCTTTTTCTTAGCTAGTCTTTCGGCTTCTTTATCGTTTATTTCCTTCTGCTTTCCTTTGGTCTTCTGCTGCTCTCTCCATTTCATTAGCATCTCTTGTTGCTCTTCGGGAGTGGGCATGTCTCCTTCCTCATCGAAATTCAATGTTCTTCGGGCAACAGAAGGATTTTCCTGGGACATAGGGGCGACTTTTTGGATGGTAGGGGTGACGGGACTGTCCCCAGCTACGGTGCTGGCGTCTGGTAAGGGCGTGTCTTCAGCTGCCATAATTTTTGATAAACTCGAACACAATTGTCTCTCTACGTTCCCACAGACGGCGCCAAATGTTAGAACCAGATATTTCCGAGTAGGGCCTTCGGTCAACCTGCAAGATAAAAGAATGCGAGGGTGTTGACCCTCGATTCACCTCCGGCGTAAGAGTAAGTTTTCTGGTTGTTTAAATGGTAGGGTAAAACGTAAAGAAATTGTGAAAGAGAATACTTGAGTAGTGATAATGAATTGTCCCTTGTTGTTGCTTACTTCCCTCTATTTATAGCCTTCGGGTGTGGTCCCCGGGAGATGATGAGGAGAGAACAGCCGTACCCCACATTCTGAGGTGTCACTTGTTGAATGGACCGAAGCATCCAAGGGATCTCTATGTCTTGGATTCGGATCTCTATGTCTTGGATGCTTAGCACAGGTGTATAGTGATGGGCTTAATACAGTCTATTGGGCCGATGGGCTTCCAACAATTAGCAAACTTACAATCCAGAAAAACATGTAATAAGTGCTCTACATCGACCCCACACAATGGACACATTATCGTTGTCTGAACTCCTCTTCCCCTCAATAAGTTACGTACAGGCACATTGTTCCTGCACAGACACCACAAAAAGATCCTCACCTTGTGGGGCACCTCCATACTCCATATTCTCGACCATCCATTATTAGGACCTACCTGTCTGCACTCACTGAACTGCTGAAACCAGAATTTATATCCAGACTTTACCGTATACTTCCCGTCAACCGTATGAGTCCAAGCGATATGATCCGAGACCTGGATTGTCGGGATAGGTATTGCCAAAACTGCTTTGGCATCACAACTCGATAACAAGTTATTTACCTTCTGAGTATCCCACATATTTCTACCAGGAATCAGTAAATCACATGCTCTCACTCCACTAGCCGCGTCTGCATACGTTCTGTCCACCATAAAACCTTCCTTGCCCCTAACCCATGGATCTGTGAACACCTGAATACTCTCTCCATTTCCCATAACCCATTTAAACCCCTTCTTCATCAACTCTTTAGCTTGCCACAACCCAGACCAAATGTAACTCACCCCTCCACCTCTAACTGCTTCAAATAGACTAGTATGAGGATAATAACGCGCTTTAAAGACTCTAGCTACTAATGAGTTTGGATTGTTAAGGAAATTCCAACAATGTTTTCCTAATAGAGCAATATTAAAACCATACAAATCTCTAAACCCCATTCCCCCCCAAACTCTTCGACATACTCATATTATCACCTAATGCCTTTTTTATTATCACTCTTCGCACCCCACCAAAAGCTGTTCATCATTCGTTCAAGTTCTTTGCATAAAGACTTAGGTAGTAGGAAGCACGACATAGCATAAGACGGCACTGCTTGCGCAACATTGCGAAGCAAAACAGCCTTTCCTGCTCTTGAAAGACATTTCTCACTCCATCCCCTTATCCTATTCCAGAGCCGGTCCTTCAAGAAACTAAAAACCTTCTTCTTAGCTCTACCTATCAGAGAAGGCAGGCCTAAGTATCTCCCCTCACCAAGATCAGCCTGCACTCCTAACAAATTCTTTATTTCCACTTGCTTGCATATTACTCCTATTAAAAAAAAAATTCCCAATTATTTGAATAAAACTTATTACAACTAATTTTCCAACAAATGCTATTTATGAATGTAAAAAATTCCCTTCCCTTCTACATTCATTTTAATATGCAATATAATCTTTGCAATTATACCTTTTTTTATTAAGAATCAGCACACCATTGATATCAAGAATCAGGTCCATTAGGACTATTAAGTAAATCAGTTAAGAAGTTATTTGCCTTTTGATTAGTATTAACTTAAGAAGTTGTTTGAAAATTGTGGTGACTGTTTAGATATTTGGAAAGCTTTTGATCAAACCTATTGAACCTTTGAATGGATGTTCTGCGATTATATTTTATGTTACAATATGAATGCCTTTTATTTCTAGCTCACTCTTGCTGGAAAAATGGATGGATCTGTGTTCTCTATGATATATTCAATTCTCCCTTCTATATGCTTATCGAAATATTTGCAAATCCACAACGTCGAAATAACTATATCAATAACCAATGAAAAAACAATATATGATGGACAATTCACTAATGATGGACAATTTCACTTATGATTGCCCCAAATTAGTGCAATTCATAGTAAGCAAGCGAAAACTAATTTCTATGCGTACAATCTGAACTCCTTACCCAGTCAAGAGCAAAAGTTCCACCATCAAATCAATTAAATATTTCTCTGCAATATGGAACAGCTGTTTTTGTTAGTAATAATCTTTAACTTGTGTCATCTTGCCCT
Organism: Saposhnikovia divaricata; assembly: GCA_036435485.1. Classification (NCBI taxonomy): domain Eukaryota; kingdom Viridiplantae; phylum Streptophyta; class Magnoliopsida; order Apiales; family Apiaceae; genus Saposhnikovia; species Saposhnikovia divaricata. The sequence goes on from CM071598.1 coordinate 70,541,616, forward strand.
AAATATTATAAGTGATGTATGACAAAGTCTCTCCTTTGTCTTTCTACTTAAATTATAACTTAGCGGAATCATAATAAATTAATAAACCATTTTGCAAATCCACGTCTAAATAATCTATATCAATAACCAATTAAAAAACAATAAATGATCGACACTAAACTAATGATCGACAATTTCTTAAAAAAGACAGCCCGCGGTAGCGGGCACAATCCTAGTCAATATATATTTTCATAAATAACAAAAAAATAATTCAGATTTAAAATTGAGAATAAGATGAGTTCCGGACTCAGAGAGTTAAAAATCTTCAATTGGTATACAAATTGGTTATAAATATACTATTTAGTGAGACGAATGAGGGATTTTGGAAGACTTATGATTAAATAATTAGGTTATTATGTTGATTTAATGTTTTTACGTTTTTTTTCATTTTTATAAATTTTTTAATGTTCAATCCGAGTTGGACCGAATTTGATCCAAGTTGACCCGAGTTAGGCTCAAAACCGAATTACTATTAATGCAAAATCAGCTCAAAAATGAGTCCGAGTCCGATAACTCGGCCGATTTTTAGAACACTGATTAAAACACGTAAATTTATTATAACAAAACAAGTGTCATCGTTCACCACATACAACTTTTTATTAGAGGGTAATGGTTCTTACTTTCTGTCAACAGAGTCCTGTTTTTGATTTACAAACAGAGTTAGTTCTCTATCAATTGATTATTATAGGTAAAGTTTAAATTTTTAATGAATCAAACCAGCAAGAACTATTCTGGAAGAGAGGGAGTATAATGATTGTTCACACTTAAAAAGTTGAAAGTTGGCACTTGGCAGATTCCGAACAATATTTCCGAATCCCGCAATTGATTGCTTCTTGAACAGATTACATATCAAGGTTATAAAAGACTTCGTTTAACTTTAATTGGCATGTTCAAAAGTTGATATTCTGAGGCCGCATAAGTAACAAACTTAAAGAGCAATATCATCAACAGATATTTGTAAAGTTGTACACTTCATATGACTTAACCAAATTAAAAACAAAATGGTCAAACATTGGGTTATACAGGAGTCGTTTTATTCAACAAACAACTACAAGTTCAAATACCATCTGTACCAAGTTCCCGGCAGAGCATTGTATGCTTTATCTTCCAGCAATTTATAAGGATACCTGAAATCAATGTAAAGACCACAATATAGTGATGAGTAGGATCTCAATTTCTTCAATTCAACAAGGGAAAAAAAAGCTCATTCAGATGTATATCATTCCATTTTGAAAAGAAATCATCTGACAGAATATTTCATAGTTCATTCCACTCCAAGTTAATAGTTGGGTAGAATTGCAATATTGCTCATTTCTTTTAGCATGACACCAGAACTATATCCATTCCCACAAAGAGATCAATCCCATCCTTGTGCCCTCTCTTAAAAGAACTACCTTGCTAGTTGCTAATAACAAAGGTAGGGTTCCTCACTCCTGAGTCGAAGTGACTTAAAGATGTTTAAAATAATCTAACTACTTATTTATTTGAAAGGGGTAACAAACAGAACTTGAAGCTTAAATGTAGTTTATAATGCAAAATAATCTAAATACTTATTTATTTGAAAGGGTAATCTAACTACTTATTTATTTGAAAGGGGTAACAAACAGAACTTGAAGCTTAAATGTAGTTTATAATGCAAAATAATCTAAATACTTATTTATTTGAAAGGGGTAACAAACAGAACTTGAAGATTAAATGTAGTTTATAATGCAAACTCTATTACCACAAGTTTAAGAGATAGAGATGGTCAAATGTTCATATCTGTCCAGGTAACTAACAAAACTAGCCATTCAAATTCACAGCTCAGAAAGCTTCCAGTGACATAAAGAGATGAATCATTCTACAATATCAGATCAGCTTAGCTTAGACACCTTCTCTATGGTGGTTTCATGTTCAAGTAAACAGTCATGCTTATCAAAAAAAAATTAAGTTTGACTGATCATTTCCCGTGTAGCACTTAAATGAACATCAAATTTCTATGCAGATTGCAGTTTTTGCATACACAAACTGCACTCTGTTATGTTTTCAACTAAATATGCTATAAGGCTGATCGGTCAATTGGTTAACTCTTAAGCTCACATATTTAAACCTCTGTTATATATTTATTTGCATGGTAACAAATGATCCTGCTGAAGACCAAAAACTCAAATGCGCTTCAAAAAAAATAAAAAATTAACAGGAATCTGACAGAACATACCCGAAGCTAATGCCCATGGCCACTGGAATGATCATCATGACCTTCCCAAGGATGTCTCCATCCCTATAAGAAATGCCAATAAAATCAGAGAGACTAATAACTAAAAGCTACATATTCGCTAAAAGAAACAAAACACTTCTACTCACCAATACTACGGGACCGTCTTGCTTGGCCCTGTACAAAATCCAAAACCTGAAACACGAATACACTACAAATCTTAATGACTGCTTTAGCAACTGGATTTGTTTCTCTGCCTATAAAGAGCAATACTACTCAAATCATCTTACAGGAAATCATAAATCACTTGGCAACGAGAAATGATTATAAATCTATAGACTATAATGTGGTGTTTGGTAGGGGTAAATGAAAATGGAGAAAATGGAATGAAATTTGAACTATAACATGTGTAGTTGATCAAATTTATCATTTCTTCCTCCATTCTATGTTACATTGTGCAATAACAATAATGGCAGTAACTTCCAACTTCCAGTAACATGAAGTTACGGTAAGGAAGAGTAACTTCCAGTAACATGAAGTTATGGTAAGCATCAACAAAACAAGTAACTTGAAGTTACTCGATTACGACAAAAGTTGTTAAGGAGCAGGTCCTATTTTGTAGTACTACCAGGACAGTTTGTTATGGCTGATGGCCTTATCTTATATCTTGTCATCTAGCCTATATATTGGAGAGTCTTTCCTTTGTAATGAATCAAGGATTATTATGATCAATACAATGTCTCTTTTCTTTCTAGCTTTCTTATTATAATTTTGTCATGGTATCAAAGCCAGGCTCTTTACCTGTTCTCACCAAATTCCGTTAAAAACCCTTGTATTTAATTTGAGTTTTACCATCTTCATCATGGAGAACTCTTATGCAGCTGCTGTTACTGGCGCTAGTACAAACCCAGGAGCTACAACAACCATTGCCTCAAGCTCATCTTCAACCATTGTGAGCACCATTGATTCCAATCACCCTTACTACATTCAAAATTCTGATAACCCAGGTATTCCTCTGGTTACTCAACCCCTTACTGAACATAATTATCATCAATGGAGCAGATCTGTATCCATTGCTTTATCTGCCAAAATGAAACTAGGAATGATTGATGGTTCCCTTGTTAAACCTAGCAGTGATTCTTCTCATTATGCTTTGTGGATCAGATGTAATGATATGGTTGTTTCCTGGCTACTAAACTCTATATCTGTTGAAATTAGAAACAGTGTTGCCTATTTTTCTAATGCTAAACAGATCTGGGATGATTTAGCTATTAGATTCTCTCAGTCAAACTTGCCTAGAATCTTTCAGTTAAGAAAAGAGTTGGCTTCTATGCATCAGGGCAGTATGTCCATCACTTCTTACTTCACTAAATATAGGACCCTTATGGCTGAAATTGATTCTTTATCTCCTATTCCCAAGTGTGTGTATTAATAGTAACTGCTCCTGTGAGAATACTATGAAACTGGAAAAATATGAAGATATGGTTAAGCTAAGTCAGTTCTTGATGGGATTGGGGATCAGTACACAGCTGTTAGAGGTCAGCTCCTTATGATGAGGCCTACTCCTTCCTTGAATCATGCTTTCTCTCTTTTGTTGCAAGAAGAGTCACAAAGAGAGTTTGCTAATAATGTTACTGAAAATATGGCTATGAATGTGAGGTTCAACAACAACAGAATCAAACCCTCTGCTCCTACTGGAAATGTGCCCAAGCGAGTTTCCAATGACACCAATCTTATCTGTGAGTTCTGCCAAAATCCAGGACACATGAAAGACAAGTGCTTTTACCTTCATGGCTATCCAGAATGGCACAAACTCTATGGGAAGCCAAAACCCAAATTAAAAAGGGTGATGAATTCTGGATTCAAAGGAGCAGCCCAGGTCTCTGTCAAAGCCAATTCAGCTGAAAACATCAAAGATTCCTCTGCAGAGTGCTCTAAGGCTAGCAGTCTCACTCTTTCAGATGCTCAATGTCAACAAATTGTGAAGATGCTTCAAGACAAGATGACATCTACAACATCTGGAATTCATCTTCTCAACTGTCTGGTATATCTAAACTTACTTATATGTCTGATAATTTTTCCAGTTCAGCTATTATGGTCAATACTACTCATTTTCTTAATAAAGCTGATTCTAATATGTGGATACTAGATTCTGGTACCACAAACCATATAATTTTCCAGCTTCATCTTTTGCATGATGTTAGGCCTATAAACTCAATACTTCATTTACCTAATGGAAAAACAGAAACCATTACTCATATTGGAAATCTCAAATTTTCTCCCAACTTAGTTCTGTATGAAGTCTTTTGTGTCCCTACTTTTCATTGCAACCTTATTTCAATTGCTAAGCTAACTTCTCATTCTCCTTGTGTGGTTTCCTTTTCAAATTCAAAATGTACAATTCAGGACCATACCCTGATGAAGGAGAGAGAGATTGGTGACTGTCATGAAGGCCTTTACAAGTTAAACCCAGCCTGTTTCAAGCTCAACTCCATTTCTGCAACTTCCTTTAGTAATGTTGTTCAATCTAAACCTGTAACAGACCTTAATTATCCTGTTATAAACGGTGCTCACTGTAATAAGTCTGATACTTTTTGTCTTTGGCACCTTAGAATGGGCCATCCTTCTACTGCAGTTATACAAAAACTGCATTTTATTGAAACTCAATCTGATCTTCCTCAAGTTTGTGATAATTGTCATTTTTCTAAGCAACATAGGGCTACCTTCACTGATAGTAGTTCTTATAGCCTTAAAAACTTTGATCTTGTTCACATAGATGTGTGGGGACCATATAAACAAGTAACTCACAATAAATGCTCTTATTTTTTGACTATAGTTGATGACCATTCAAGAGCAACTTGGGTGTTTCTGTTTGCTCACAAAACTCAAGTCCCAAATTTGATTAAACACTTTGTTTCTTATGTTCAAAATCAATTCAAACTTACTGTTAAAACCATAAGAACAGATAATGGATCAGAATTTATCAATTCTGAGGAGAACTCTTACTTGTCCTCAGCTGGAATTGTTCACCAAACCAGTTGCTCTCACACTCCCCAACAAAATGGTAGAGTGGAGAGAAAGCCTATTCACTATGTTATCTCATAGTGATAACAGCCTATTCACTCTAGACAAAGACATTGGCTTTGTAGCTGTTCTAGTCTATGTAGATGATATGTTGATTACAGGCTCTTCAGACAGCATGATTACTTATGTGAAACAGTTCTTACACTCTCAGTTCCAAATCAAGGATCTTGGTCCCTTGAAATATTTCCTAGGCATTGAAGTTGCCAGATCATCTCAAGGTTTTTATCTCAACCAAAGGAAATATACCCTTGATCTATTAAAAGACACAGGTCTTACTGCTACAAAACCATCTGTCGTTCCCATTGAGCAAAATCACCAACTCCTGAATAATGAATCTTCTCCTCTGTCTGCAGCTGGAATTAACACTTACAGAAAGCTCGTAGGTAGATTGATTTATCTCACCATAACAAGACCAGACTTGTCGTATTCAGTTCATGTATTATCCCAATTTTTATCTTGTCCCAGAACTGATCACCTCCAAGCTGTGTATAAGGTGCTTAGATACTTAAAACAATCTCCTGGTCAAGGCATTCTTATTCCATCATCTGGATCCCTTCAATTGACAGCTTATAGTGACTCTGAGTGGGGAGGGTGCCCCAACACTAGACACTCTCTAACTGGTTTTTGCATTATGCTAGGCTCCTCTTTAATATCATGGCGATGCAAAAAGCAACACACAGTCTCCAGGTCCTCTGCAGAAGCAGAGTATAGAGCTATGGCTGACACTTGTTGTGAAGTGACATGGCTCCTAGCTCTCCTCAAAGATCTTCAATTACCTCAGAAACTTCCTGTACCTTTTTACTGTGACAGCAAGTCAGCATTGTACATTGCAGACAATCCAGTCTTCCATGAAAGGACAAAACATATTGAAATTGACTGTCAACTAGTTCGAGAAAAGCTTCAGCAAGGCATCATCACTACTTTTCATCTTCCTACCTCAGTGCAACCTGCAGACATGTTCACAAAGGCAGTAGGTGCAGCTCAGTTAGCTCTGTTTAATGCCAAGTTGAATGTTTGCAACCTGTTTTCACCATCCAACTTGAGGGGGGTGTTACATTGTGCAATAATAATAATGTGGTATCTGGCACTAACTTCCAACTTCCAGTAACATGAAGTTACGGTAAGGAAGAGTAACTTCCACTAACATGAAGTTACGGTAAGCATCAACAAAACAAGTAACTTGAAGTTACTTGATTACGACAAAAGTTGTTAAGGAGCAGGTCCTATTTTGTAGTACTATCAGGACAGTTTATTATGGCCTATGGCCTTATCTTATATCTTGTCATCTAGCCTATATATTGGAGAGTCTTTCCTTTGTAATGAATCAAGGATTATTATGATCAATACAATGTCTCTTTTCTTTCTAGCTTTCTTATTATAATTTTGTCATTCTATTCCTAAAAACCTAAACTAAAACTAAAACCCCCATTTTGAGAAGAAATGCTGAATTGCGCACCACACCTATTTTCTTCACAAATGATATCATTACAAATTTGCAATCACTCGTTTTTTCTCCAAATCTTCCCTCCAACCTCCATTGTTTCTCATTAATTCCATTCCATTCCATTCTTCCCAAGCAAACACAAAATAAGTTATCTAGCTATTGTAATATGTCCATCAGAAGAAAAACTATTACACTAGATCACAGTTGTACAAAATGGTAATGAACAAACACGTGTTAAGTTGGGCAGCCAAGAAATGCAGCAGTACTAATATGAAACAAGCACAAAAACTAAATGGCCATTTCTACATCAAAGAGAAGATAGTAGTCATACTACATACAGCTGAGTAGTTAAGAAACGAGATCTTCTTATAATTCATTTCAACAAACAATGTCCAAAGCAAAGTGAATCACTAACAATACGATCTTTTAATAGCAACGCAACATATAGAGGTTGTCGATAAAAGTAAATTAAAGATGCAATCTTGAATCAATTTCATAAAATCACAACAAAATTAAAAGACGGAGCTGCATCGTAGATCGGAGATCATATAAGAAATTAAGAGAATCGGAGTAATATAACACAAAAATTGAAGAATTGAGGTGAGATTAAGAACCAACCACATCATGGCGCACATGCCTTTGCCGGTAACAGAATGCCAGCGCTTAGGTTGATGTATAGTCACACCTTTGTATGTAATTCCACCATCTCCTCCACCTCCCATTTTCCACTGCTTCAATTGTCCACCCCTAATCTCTATCTCTATTCAAACAAAACCCACTCTCGTTGTCTAAACCGAAAATATACAATTGGAATTAAAAATTTACGGTTTTATTATAAAAAATGCTTACATTTTTAGTTATAGTACTCCCTCCGTCTCTTAAAACATCGCTCGTTTAATTAAAAATAATGAATATTATTTTTTTATGGAGTAGTGGGTATTAAATATTGTTTTTATGAAGTAGTGGGTATTGAATATTGTTTTTAAGGAGTAGTAGGTGAAGTAGTGGGTATTGAATATTGTTTTTAAGGAGTAGTGGGTGGAGTAGTGGGTATTGAATATTGTTTTTAAAGAGTAGTGGGTGGAGTAGTGGGTATTGAATATTGTTTTTAAAGAGTAGTGGGTGGAATAGTGGATATTGAATATTGTTTTTAAGGAGTAGTGGGTGAAGTAGTGGGTATTGAATATTGTTTTATATGACTTAAAATAGAAAGAGGAAAAATATTTTGAATGACCCAAAAAGGAAAACAGGAAATGTTTTAAGAGACAAAATGAGTAATAAATTAGGGAATATAAATTCTTTAATCTCATATTTTTTTTAGTCCTGAACTAAAGATTTCCTATTTTACATAATTTAATTTTTGAATTTTTCAAGATTCAGTCCTTCCGTCCAAATCATTCTAACGGACATTAGAATCTTGCTGACAGGTCACGTCTTTGATTGGTCATACTTACACGTGGACGTACATGTGGATAAATAAAAAAAATCATGGAAAAGGTAGCACAAGACAGTCACGTGCATTTATGTTAAAATTTTATTTTTAGATACTGAAAATAGATAAATTAATATAAAGATTAATAGGTATTTTAAAAATTTTGTTGTGGAATAAAAACTAGGTTACGATTTGTAATTAATGCTAGGGTAGTTGAGCTTCGAGCTTTAATGGTTGTTTCCGTGTTACGAGACTGATCGGTCCTCACAGAGTGCCTACGTATCTCGTTATTGAGAATCAAGCCAAGACGTAGTTCTGAGAATGAGGGGTCAGGCCCTTTATATAGGCTGAGAAGCCCTAGAATTATGGTAGGAGTCAGAGACTTGGTGGACAAGTCTTCCTTGAGGAAGGTTCCAGATCTATTCCTTGTAGGAATCAGTTTCCATATCGAATTGGATGCCTTGGAGGCTAAGTCTGATGGAGATAATATCCTTATCTGACTCTTATTGCTGAGCTGTTTATTTCCCCCAATATTAATTACGAAATTAATATTATAATTGGGGTTTGGGCCCATCTGGTGGGCCCCACGTTTGGACCATTCTGGGTCTAATTAATGCCATATTAAATGTTTCTTTAGGGCTTATTTTCAGCCCATATCATTTGCCCCCCAACTTCTAGGAAAACTGATCAGGTTTTCCTCGAAGTTTTAATGGCCTTTTCGAGACTTGGGTCAGGGTTTATTGCTTTTACGCGAGTATTCAACAATATCGTCTTAATGTAAGGCGTGGAGCGACCGACGCATTTACAATGATATTGAACGACACTAACAGTGTTAAACTGCACTAGATTGTGCTAATCAGCCTTAAACAACGTTTAAACAGTGTTAAACAATGTTAAATGGCATAAAACGGCACTAACGGCACTAACCGGTGCTAATCGGCACTAAACTGTGCTAACAGGCACTAAACAGTGCTTAAACAGCACTAAACGGTGCTAATCTTGACCTCTTTTTAGTACTGAAAACCATTCGATACTCGCTGAAAAAGTCGAGATCTAGGACCAGAAATTTTCCGAGGTTCGCTGAAAAAATCGAGATTCAGGACCACGAACTAACCCGCGATCGGCCGGACCACGGAGTAGCTCGTGATCGGCCACAAGGTGATCGGCCAGAGGGCTCTAAGCCACCATGGTCGGCTGGAAGGTGGTCGGCCGAAAGGCCCGAAATCTTCGTGGTCGGCTGGGAGGTGGTCGGTTGCGGCCCCTCGTGCGCCGTGGTCGGCTGCTTCGTGGTCGTCCGGCGTCCCTCGGGCACGGTGGTCGGCTACCTCGTGGTTTGGCTAGGAAACTCGGACCTGAAAACCATCCGTGGCCTTGAGGATCAAGAATCTTGATTTTGATCTTGATCTCAAGTTACTATCTCGGTCATTCGTGACTTCGTTACCTTAAGGATCAAGAACCTTGATCTTGATCTTAAGTCGTCAGGGATCTAGGATCTAAAATCATCCGTGATCCTAAGGATCAAGAACCTTGATCTTGATCTTTAGTCGTCAGTTTGGTCATTCGTGACTCCTAACGATATTACTCCTCAATTCATGATTAGCACTGCTAATCTTGTGCTTAAGGCTAAACTCGTTACTTATCTTCTTAAGCGCAAACATCCATGCAACAAATATTTCAGCTATTTCTTTTTCGGCATATATGAATTATAACGATTCTTTCTGTATAACGCGGATAATTTCTGTCCTTTTTTCATCTATAAACGATAGATGACCTGTAAACGCGAACCAAGCTGAAGTTCCACCTGATATAGTAGGTCATGCTTTTTCTATAAAAGAGGAGAAGCAACCTTCATTTCACTCCACTTCTTCATTTCAGAGCTCTCAAATTCTTAAGTTCTCAAACTTTCAAGTTGCAAGATCAAGTTCGAGCTTCAAGATCAAGTTGTCGGAAGGTGATCAACCAATGGCTCCCCCTGTCTCCATGATGGAAGCTATGTCGAAGAGGAGGAAGATGAGGACCACCAAAGGTAAAGAACAAATCAAACCTCCTTCGTATGTTGAACATAGATTTGAATCCTTGCTAGATCTCCTGAACATTATGAGGGAAGCATTCCCAAACTGTTCTAGCTTAGATTCTTTTAACAGTCCAAGTAAGTTGTCGGAACGAGATGTCCAAGAGATAAGGGAGTCATATCACTTCCCAAGTGCCATTAAGGTTCGTCTCCCAAACCCATCAGATAGAACATGCAACTGGCATCCTGAGAGGATTTGTGTTCACTGGGGTGCCTTAGATGCTGGGTTCAGATTCCCGGTTGACAATTTTATCATTAGATTGCTGGCGGAGTATCAGATCCACCCCTATCAGTTGTATCCCAATGCTTGGAGGTACATCTTTATTTTCTTAATAAGGTGTCGCCAACTGGAGATTCATCCGACAACTACAATGTTTCGAAGTATCTTTGGGGCCAACAACTCTTCCGACTCCAAGAAAGGATAGGTTAGCCTTAAGCACCGAGCTAAACTTCCACACATAGTGAATCCCTTCTCCTTTCCAGATTCACAGCATTTCTGGGAAAGGGAGTTTGTAGTTCTTGAGTGGAAAGGTGGTGACTGCGGCAACTTCTTTGCGAAGAGATTTGGGTCCGTGGAGGACAGTTCACATTTCGTGTGTGACCTTACTGATTCAGAATTGTTGGATCGAGATAGGCTTCTTGCTGATGACGGCCGTACACACTATAAAACTTTTCTGAATGAAAAGAATCTTATTGAGGCTGGCCTTAGCTTTCTTTCCATTGAGGGTAACTTTCTTACTTGAGCTTATTATGAACTCTGTTTGTTCTTATCCCGATATTTTTCTCTTTGTATTTCAGCTGCTGAGGAGATTGATAGTCGTCCTGAGAACCGGCCAACTGTTACTAAAAGGATGAAGAAGAAGGCTGAGGAGAAACTGAATCCTACTAAGCCTCATATCCCTAACTTCTTGGAGCACTGCTCTCAAGGCGGTAAACGATCCCGAAACGCTGATGGGGACGTCAGGACTCCATTCATACCTCCTTAGGGCATATATGAACAAGACTCGGTCTTTGGGAGTCCTTATCTAGCCCTAGACTGGTCCAAGCTTTCAATCGCTCCTCCTGACCGAGTGACAATGCATGCAGGTGACAAAATGGATGAGTCTCAACTCATGGGCGCTCAGGCCTTGTATCAGGTATAAAATTCCCTCTGTTAAGTTCAATACTGTTTCTGATTTTGACTCTGTATATTCCTTGTAGCTCACCCATTTCCTTGTTGCAGGCCAATGCTTACTTTCAAACTGTTTCGACTCAAGGCCGGGCTTTTAGGGATGAGAATATTAGCTTGAAGAATGACTCAGCAAGGTTCAAGGAAGAGATTGACGATCTGCACTCCCAAGTCGTTCGTGCTGAAGATAATGCTGCATCTACCCGTAAACAACTTTCTTCTCTAGCCAAAAAGAAGGCATCTGATGCTGACAAAGTGATCCAGGCCTACCATAGGTCTAAAGATTTTCTTAAGCTCATTGATGATCATGATGATGAGATGCGTCCCTTCAACATGTCTGTTGGTTGGGATAAGGCCATTAACGCTGTGAGTCATAGGCATCCATCTGTTGTCAACCCGGCTGATTTTCCTTGCCCAAATTGGGGTGTCAACCCGGCTAACCTAGCTTCTGGTTCGGGAACTAAAGTTGTTCCTCAGACATCAGGATCCGGCTCCAAAGGCAGTCATCGACGCTCTGGATCCAACTCCAAGGGGGCTGTTCAAGTTGCTAGCCAAGACTCATCTTCTTCTGGCTCCCGTGGGAAGAAACCCCCACCTGCAAGGAAAGTTGGAGTAGTTCGCCAACCCGTTGCTGGCAAGAGACTGATCCGAAACGAGGGCAGTTCTACTTCTGATTCATCTTCCGAGGAAGAAAGGGCCGAAGTTGCTAATGTTCAGCCAATGGTGATTGCCGAGCCCGGTGATGACTCTGGTGAAGACTCGGAGGAGGAGAGTGGGGAAGAGGAGAGTGGCAAAGAGGAGAGTGGCGAAGAGGAGTCTGGGGAGGAGTAGCTGGAGCTGGTTTGTGGCCTTGCATGGCCTTGTTAGCCGTATGTGGCTTTATATTTCTAGATTTCAATCAAGGTCCTTCGGGATCAAACTTTTATCTGTCTCGGTGATGTAACTTAACTGTTGGCCCTTCGGGGTCTTTATTTATGCATTTGTTTCCTCATTTGTTTGTTTACTTGTTTTCGGTACTTGGTCTTTCTAGACTTACACTCAACAGGTGCTTGGTACATAAACAAAATCGCAGAATCATGGAAGGAAAACAAACTTGCATTAATAATTCGAAATGGGTTCAACCCTTACATAACTTAGTATTGTCCTACTCGGGGCGTTAAGCCCTGGAATGGTTTCATCGAACCTTATTTCTACTTCTCCTAATAAATAGATAGAAAGCTGAATCCGTACAAGGATAGCTTATACATAGTAAATCTTTAGGTTCGAAGCATGCCAAGTTCGTGGCACTTCGTTCCCATCTAATGTCTCCAACTTGTAGGATCCTCGTCCTAATATCTTCTTGACTCGATATGGCCCCTCCCAATTAGGGGCTAGCTTTCCTTTCTGTCCAACTCCTGAGGCTTCTATTTTCCTTAGAACCAAGTCGCCTTGTCGAAAGAATCTCTCTTTAACCCTTAAATTGTAGTAGAAAGACGCTCTCTTCTGATGCTCTGCATTCCTAGCGTTTGCTTCATCCCTAACCTCATCGATTAAGTCAAGGGCGAGTCTCATGCCCTCTTCATTAACTTCTGGTTCATATGTTTCAACTCGAGGTGATGCATGCATAATCTCGAGGGGCATAACTGCCTCGGCCCCGTAAGCCAACAAAAACGGGGTTGCTCCAGTTGATACTTTACAGGTGGTACGATACGCCCATAGTATAGGCAATAGCTCGTCCACCAAAGTGTTCCTAGAACGTTCGACCCTCTTCTTCAGTCCATCAAGGATGATTCGATTGGCGACCTCTGCATGTCCATTTGCTTGCGGATGTGCTACTGAAGTAAAACGAAGCTCAATGGCATTTTCCTCGAAGTACTTCTTAAATTCTTCATTGTTAAACTGTGTCCCATTATTTGTCACAAGGACTCGAGGAATCCCATATCTACAAATGATGTTCTCCCAAAAGAACTGGGAAACTTGCTTAGTGGTTATTTTGGCCAAAGGCTTAGGCTCAATCCACTTAATGAAGTAGTCGATGGCAACTATCAGAAACTTCCTTTGTGCTGAAGCTACGGGGAAAGGACCAAGGATATCCATTCCCCACATTGCGAATGGAATAGGGGAGCTAATCGACGTTAACATCTCAGGCGGCTGCCTTACTATCAGAGCGTGCTTCTGGCATCTATCACACCGCTTGACATAGCTCTGTGCATCGGCCAACATCTCTGGCCAGTAGAATCCCAAACGAGTTATCTTGTGAGCTAGGGCTCTGCCCCCCAAGTGCTGCCCACAGATACCTTCATGTACTTCTTCCAAAGCTTCCCTTGCCTCTTGGGGCCTCAGACACTTCAAGTATGGGATGACAAAAGACCTTTTGTAAAGGACGCCTTCAATCAAGGCATATCTCAATGCTCTCACTGACAGCTTTCGTGCCTCCAAGGCATTGTCAGGGAGCCATCCGGTTTCGAGGTGAGCTTTGATAGGATCTATCCAACAGCTTCCTACATCAATCGGTGCCACCAATTTTGAGTTGATGATCGGGGCCTTCAAGACCTAGAAGTAAACACTTCCTGCGTAATTTTCTATCTCAGAAGAAGCGAACTTGGACAGGGCATCGGCCTTAACGTTCTCCTCTCTCGGAATATGTTCTACATAGCACTCGTCAAACTGAGTCATGACAGCTTTCACAACTCGCAGATACCTTGCCATAGTTTCATCCTTGGCCTCAAATTCACCATTTACTTGAGAGACCACTAATCTTGAATCTCCACAAACTTTTAGATTTTTGATCCTCATGATTCTGGCCAAGCCTAAACCGGCTATCAAGGCTTCATACTCAGCTTCGTTGTTGGTTGTCGGAAAGTCCAACTTCAAAGCATACTCTACCATGAACCCATCGATGCTTTGTAAAACCACACCTGCACCACTAGATTTTGTTTTTGATGCTCCATCAAATAGAGCACCCAATATTCCTTCAAATCAGGCCTAAGCTCTTCATCTTTACCTTGCTTCCCAGGGGTTGTTATCATCTCCTGCCCCCCGACTTCTTGGTTGCTAATGGTGCATTCAACCACGAAGTCAGCCAATGCCTGAGCCTTAATGGCTGTTCGAGGCTTATATGTGATGTCAAATTCTCCAAGTTCAATCGCCCACTTGATTAGTCTTCCACTAGCCTTCGGGCTATGCAATATGTTTCTCAACTGTTGGTCCGTCAGGACTTCAATTTTATGTGCCTGGAAGTACGGGCGTAACTTCCTCGAGGCTGTTATCAATGCCAAGGCGAACTTCTCAATGGGAGAGTAATTCAACTCAGCCCCGTGCAACACCTTGCTCACATAATAGATAGGTTTCTGGACCTTCTTCTCTTCTCGAATGAGAACGGCGCTCAACGCTTGCTCAGATACCGCCAGGTATAGATAAAGAGTCTCCCCGGGACTAGGTTTGGCCAGCAACGGGGCTTCAACCATATACTTCTTCAGTTGTTCAAAGGCCTCCTGGCTCTCAGGGGTCCACTCAAAATTTTTCACCTTCTTCAATGCTTGAAAGAAAGGCAAGCATTTGTCACCAGATTTGGAGATGAATCTTCCTAAAGCCGCTACCCGGCCTGTCAACTTCTGCACATCTCTTATAGAGCGTGGCGGTTCCATATCTAAGATCGCCTTGATCTTGTCAGGGTTGGCCTCTATGCCTCTCTTTGTAACCATCAAACCTAAGAATTTTCCAGATCCAACACCAAAAGCACACTTGGCTGGATTCAACATCATTTTGTGGTGCCTCAGCACTTCGAATGCCTCTCTGAGGTGCTTAATGTGGTTTGCCTTGAACAGGCTCTTGACTAGCATGTCGTCAACATAGACCTCCATGGTTTTTCCAGTCAGATGGGCGAATATTTTATTCACCAGTCGTTGGTATGTAGCTCCTGCATTCTTTAGACCAAAAGCCATAACAAGGTAGCAGAAAACACCAAAGTCAGTTATGAAAGATACCTTTGGGATGTCATCCTTGTGCATCTTAATCTGATTGTAGCCGCTGAACCCATCCATGAAGCTCAACATCTCATGTCCAGCTGTGGCGTCTATCAGCATGTCTATCCTCGGCAGGGGAAAACAATCCTTCGGACATGCATCATTCAAATCAGTGAAGTCTATACACATCCTCCACTTCCCATTTGCTTTCTTGACCATCAAAGGGTTAGCCAACCATTCGGGAAACTGAATTTCTTCAACAAACCCAGCCTCTAAGAGCTTATCAACTTCTTGCTTTATGGCCTCTTGCCTTTCAGGTGCAAAGTTCCTCTTCTTCTGCTGTATTATCTTCCGATTAGGATCGACATTCAATCTGTGAATTATGAGTTGGGGATCAATCCCTGGCATATCAGCTGTTGTCCAAGCAAACACATCACTATTTTCTTGTAAGAATGTTATCAACTTGCCCTTCAGGGGTTCCTTCAAAGAGGCTCCTATATAAGTTACTTTCTTAGGGTAGCCTAGCTCCAGAGGAATGGGAATTAAGTCCTCTGCTGGCTTCCCTCGGTGTTCATCATCACTACGGACATCCATGTCTTCGATCGGAAGTACCTGCCCCCGACTCCATCAGCTCTTAACGCGGACACATAACAACTTCTTGCCATCTTCTGATCACCCTTTTTTTCTCCAACACCATTCCTGGTTGGAAACTTAATCTTCATGTGATATGTGGAGGCAACAGCCTTGAATGCATGAAGTCCAGTCCTTCCCAGGATCGCGTTATAAGTCGAGGATGCCTTGATCACAAGGAAATTCAGCATCTGGGTAGCCTCTTTAGGTTCTTGTCCAATTGTCATGGGTAACTGAATAGTCCCTTCAACCTTGGACTCAACTCCATTAAATCTGTAGATCGGCATGTTGGTCGGGGTCAATTGAGAATCGGTGTACCCCATCTTCACAAACGCATCATGAAACAAGATATCAACAGAAGCTCCATTATCTATGAAGACTTGTTTCACCTCCGAGTTTCCAATCATAGGAGTTATGACCAACGGGTCGTCATGGGGGAACTTTACCCCTTCGAGGTTTGAATCGTCAAACCCAATGGCTATTTCAGTCCTAGCACGTTTTGGGGCTTCTCCCACGATGTGCATCACTTCTCTGGCATACGCCTTTCGAGAGTTTCGAGTCGTACCGGCCGCTGTCGGGCCTCCCCAAATCATATTAATAACTGGCCCTCGGGGCTGTGGATTACGATCACGATCATTATTTCTTCTGTCATTGTCTCTCCTGTCATAGTCCCTTCTTTGGGTTCCACGATCATCACTCTTTGTGAACTAGCTCAGCTTTCCTTTTCGGATCAAGAACTCAATCTCATCTTTCAGCTACCTACAATCATCTGTATCATGCCCCACGTCACGGTGGTACCTACAATATTGCTCCTTGTTTCTCTTCGCGGGATCACCCCAAAGTGGCTTCGGCCATCGAAAGTCTTTATCCTTCTCAAAATCTAACAAGATCTGACTCCTAGGAGCGTTCAGCCTTGCATAATCAGAAAACCTCGGTCCCAAACCCTTCTTTGGTGGTGACTCGGAATCCTTGCTAGTCCGGGGATACTTGTCCCTAGCATTGTACTCTTGCTCTTGCTTTCGTTTCTTTGAGTCATTAAAACCCTTGCCATTGCCTCCTGCGGTTTCCTTCTTCATGGTGTCCTCAGCCTTGATATACTTGTCGGCCCTTCGTTGGAGTTCGGCCATGTTTTCAGGAGGATGTTTTGCCAAAGACCTTTTAAAGAAGAGATCAGTGGTTCCGTGTTCCAGGGCTACCATGGCCACCTTATTTTCCAGATCAGTGATATTCAGAGTCTCCTTGGTGAATCGCTTGAGGTAATCCCTCAAATTCTCGTTCTTCCCCTGCACCACATACATGAGGGATGCAGAACTTTTTTCATGAACTCTCCCACTAATGAACTGGCTGACAAAGGCGGAACTCAGCTCCTTAAAAGAGCCAATCGAGTTTGCAGGTAGGCGGCTATACCACCTTTGAGCCATGCACGACAGGGTTTGAGGGAATGCCCTACATTTTAAGGTGTCGCTCGCAGGCTGCAACAGCAGTGCGTTTGACAATGTCCTAACATTGTTTGCGGGGTCGCCCGTTCCATCATAAGCCTTAATCGTCAGCATCTTGAACTTCCTTGAGATGCGGGCATTCATTACCTCTTCAGTAAACGGAGGTGTGGGATCATCAGGATCCCCAAGTGGCATCAGATCCTTGGGGTTACTTCTGGGGGTCTTCACCCTTGTTGATTTTTCAGTTGGGGCTTCGGCCCTTCGCTGTCTCCTTGAAGGCCTCTCCAGATTTATAATGGGAATCCTCCCTGTAACTGGAGGAGGTCGAATCAAACTTCGCCTTGCTTGCTCCCTAGCAATATCATCCTTCAGCCTTTGGATCTCAGCCTCATGAGCCTTAATCCTTTCCTCAGCCGTTTGTGGAGGTCCATCATGGATTCTTTGGGACCTCCTTCGAGGTTCTCTACTAGCACGTCGCCTCCTTGGGGCTTCTTCGCGATCATCATCGTCATCCTTAGACGTCGAATCATCAGTATAGGGGTCGGAGTAATCATCGTACTCTCGATCTCGGATCTGTAAGGCATGACCGCTTGGTCCAGGTTCCCTGTGTCGAGGGGGATAATTAAGCAGCCCATACATCGGGTTGGTATTCAAGGGGAGATCCGTAGTGTGGATCTGTACCCCCGGGGGTAGCGTACGAACAACGTTACCAAGAGGAGAAACCACATCTGAAGAGGGTTAGTTTCTTGGCTTTGAGGGATAATCACAGGTAAAGTTCCCTCAACATGGGGAATCATCCCTGAGGGTTGAGAGGCTAGAGGTTGAATGACCGTCCCTGTTGATGGGGGTAATTGTCCTTCTTCAGCGGTGATAAGCGGATCAGAGGTGGCAGGTGGAGCAGAGCTAAGGGGTATGGCCTCAGTCGATGTTGTTCTTCGTGTTTGAACCATGGTTGATGTTGTCTTCCCACAGACGGCGCCAAATGTTGTGGAATAAAAACTAGGTTACGATTTGTAATTAATGCTAGGGTGGTTGAGCTTCAAGCTTTAATGGATGTTTCCGTGTTACGAGACTGATCGGTCCTCACAGAGTGCCTACGTATCTCATTATTGAGAATCAAGCCAAGACGTAGTTCTGAGAATGAGGGGTCAGGCCCTTTATATAGGCTGAGAAGCCCTAGAATTATGGTAGGAGTCAGAGACTTGGTGGACAAGTCTTCCTTGAGGAAGGTTCCAGATCTATTCCTTGTAGGAATCAGTTTCCATATCGAATTGGATGCCTTGAAGGCTAAGTCTGATGGAGATAATATCCTTATCTGACTCTTATTGCTGAGCTGTTTATTTCCCCCAATATTAATTACAAAATTAATATTATAATTGGGGTTTGGGCCCATCTGGTGGGCCCCATGTTTGGACCATTCTGGGTCTAATTAATGTCATATTAAATGTGTCTTTAGGGCTTATTTTCAGCCCATATCAAATTTCCTAAAAAAAGTTATTTAAAACAGTTTGTATGAATTATTAGTTGGAATAATACTCTCATTATATGTCAAGAATTTTAATAATCTTAAAAATATTATAAATATGAAAAATAGCAATTACAATATTAAATATAACTAAATAATATTTTTAAAGCCGACACCCCTCTCATAATATACATGCTCAATAAAAGTATACGAATTTATATAATTAGAATATTAATTTATTTTGACATAATATAATGAAACAACATGTGTATAACATTTTGACACAATAAAAACTGACGCAATGTGAACAATTTTAAATCGTTAATTTACATAAAAAAAAATCTTAATTTTATACATATAATTAATATTTTATATTGAAATAATAATTATAATGCTCAAATAAAGTTTGTCAATCTTTTATATAAATAATATGAAGTAAATTTAATATATATATATAATATATATATATATATATATATATATATTTAATAAGAGTAATTAATGATTATAAATGTCATTAAGATGCCATTAAGAGTTATTTAATGCTCGAAAAGAATTTTAATAAAAAAAATCAAAAATACGACAATTCAAGAAAATTATCTTAAACGCTTCTGGAGACTTTTCGATCTCCAGACATTATAATATACATATATATATATATATATATATATATATATATATATATATATATATATATATATTATAACATTATTATAAACTGGGGATTAGGGGTTCTAAATAGGAAATTAGTGTAACGCCCCGACTACCCATTAATAAACATATACTTTATATAATAAAATACTCACAAACACCTGAATAATTATATACATACAGATATGACAACCTCAAAACTTTTTAGATATATAATAAAACTATGATTTAACCATATATATATATATATATATATATATATATATATATATATAAACAGTCTGAGAATTTTAGAAAATAGAACTCAATGCACACTTAACTCTTATCAATTAAGCTTGCTCTCCTTTATTGAAATTGATTAGATAAATAAATAAACTTTGATACAGGGAAATTTTAGAAAATTTCGGCATGAAGTATTCGTAATACGGACTATTCACCTGTATTTTGAACCAACCAAATTTCATAAAAAAAACAACAATTCCAACTATTTAAGAAAACTAGCACATGTTCAACCTGTCCTAACCGATCAGGCGAACCATACTACTAAGCCCTTCCGATCAAGGAATAAGATCGGGGCACCACAAATCAAAACTAAATACATAACACTGATAACCAGACATTAAGACATAATACAACACCCCACTACTAACCCGGATCTCTAGCAGGTAGTGGTATGAAACAAGCAACTACTAACTAAGTTATTACAATACATTACTAAATCCTTAATCAAAAGTTACATACACTCCACAAATATAAATACAACTAACTAGCACTATTATACAAATCTGGACTACTATCCAAAAGTCCAACCTTTTACCAGAGCAAAACTAGTCTGTCTACAGTCCACAACAAGTTCTTCTCCTGATATAGCTCCTAAGTCGTATCCTTTTCTTCTTTAACTGAAAAAGGGTTAGAAACAATAGCAAGGAGTGAGCCAAATGCTAAGCAAGTGATAAAAATGGAAATAAAGAATCCACAATTGTATACTGATTACAACAATATAAAGGTGCCAAAGGTAATTCAAGATATTCTGATTTAGTTCACAATCTCAAGGTAAATTTGTCTGGCAGTACAGTAATCTATTTATGACATTTCAAAATCATTCCTTTGGAAGTTTCTAAAAATCTTTTCATTTAAGGCAGAAAATCATCAATCCCCTTTTTAAATAAACTTTCATTTTTAAAACATTTAAATTTGATTGGAGGTTTCTCCCGACTTCGGACAATACGGGTGATCTGCCACGTAAAGTCCCCAGCCCGGACACTCAATCCGTCTGGACATAAATTGGGTTCCCAATTAGGCAAAACATTGGCCTTTAAAAGGTGCTGGATTGGTCCCACCAGAACTACAGCACAAAAGTAAAACATGCTAGACCGACGTCACTCGACCTCTTACGCGGCTCCAATCTGAAGGAATCCGTGGAAAACATTTTAACGGAATTCCCCCACAATAAAACCTTTAAAATCATTTAAACATTTCACTTTTCGGTCCTTAAACTCACTGATAACAGATCAGCCCAGCTTAAGGAATTTTAAAACATTTTTAAATAAGTAAGCCATTTTAATTTGCATTTATAAAAGATTAGGGGTCAAGGAAACGTTCAGCAATAATTGCATAAAGTTTTTTAAGATAGGAATTCAAATGTGGTTAAAAGGTATTTAAGGATATGGCTTTGTCAAGCACATAATAATATTAGGAGGTGACTTGAAAGAAATATTTAAATCAGCTCAGGTAGGTTTCAGAAAAACAAGATTAAATCAAATAAAAGTTCACGAGCTAATGAGGAATAAAGTAAATGTTAATGTTCTAGAATTAAGGTTCTAGGGAATCATAAGTATGATTTTATTTTGGTAATTTAGGAATTAAGTAAAAAGAAAATGTTTATGACAGAGTAAGGCATGAATTATAATTTAAGGTTTATAGTTTAACAAGAAATAGAGTGATTTAGTGTGACAGTAGGGTTCAGGAGTTTAAACAATTATTCAAGGCATCAACAATAAGGTACAAGGGTTTAAACAATTAATTCACAAAGTTAAATAATAGGGTACAAGAGGTAAGCAACAATTTATAAGGAATAAACAACAAGGTACAAGAATTTAATCACAATTCATAAGCAGTTCATGAATTCTGAACTTCAACATAAGGTTCGAGTCACTTGCCTTAACAAGGTACTTTCACTCTAGTCACTTAGTTCAAAAGTCCTCAGCCTTTGCCTTTTATTTACCCCTTGAGTCTACGTCCTTCGAATCTACAAAATAAAAACACTACTTCAGAATTCTATACAATATTCGACGTTCCTCTATAACGTCTAATCTTAATCTACCCTTGCGATAGTCTTAAATTTATTTACTTTATTCATATACTACCAACCCTTGACCACTGACATATATATATATATATAATTAAAACCGACAAACATTTAACAATTAATCACGTAAACAAAATATAGTCCAATACTACTTTGTACTAATAATACATACACATACTCGAGAAAATACAATTAAGATTCTTAGAAAATTTTGACAGCATCCCCTTTATACGGGTAACAGCCAGTCGCAACATAACCAACACAACCAACCAACAATCATCACATGAAATACAATTACATCCCAATAATCCACCTTAATAGTAATACTAACCAATTATGAAAATTCGGAATTTAAAACACAAGATTAAAAATTATCGCGTAATTGTAAAAATTAACTTTTGGCTCACGTATTCATCATTGCCAATTTACCCTCGACTCAAATAAAATCATTGTCGAGGGGGCAAAGTCCCGGTGGTACCCTAATTTGGGTTTCCAACTCAAAACTCCGCACATCAAAATAATTGCCATACGTTTGTAATTTCACGAAATCAGTCAAATAGTGCAATGATTTAATATCAACAATTAAAGTACAATAACCACAATGTATCATATTAACAGCAATAATTGTCATCGAATTTAACAGCAACAAGTTACCAGTCGAACAACAAGTCAGAAGTATTACTATGTTCAAAACGCACACACACTGAAGGATATACACACACGGTTCTTTGTACCAACACACAACAACGCAGCAAGAACAGGGGAGGGGAAGCACAAACTCACCACTGCAGTTATACCCACATCGACACACATAACCCTCACATAAACACACACACATACGAACTCAATTACTCAACCCACGCACTCAATACGCGCACACACGAATTATATACACACACCAGTATACACTCCTCTCGCGCAAACACAGCAACACAGCGGAGACACGGAGGAAAAAGGGGAGAGAGAAGAGTGTAGTGAATCGAAATATTGAGAGGGAGAGAGACTGATCCGCGAGAGAGAGAGAGAGAGAGAGAGAGAGAGAGAGAGAGAGAGAGAGAGCTCGTGATTTTGAGAAAATACAGTTGGGTTCTCAATTTAGGGATTAGGTTTAATATATTTTGGGGAAAAAGAAAGATGGGTTAAAAGATAAGGAATAATGTAGAAGCTTCATGATTAAAAAGTCTAATTAAAACAATTCTAATTTGCTTTAGAAAATAGAAAATAGATGGGTAATATTTGAAAAAATCACAAAATTATTTTTAAAATGTAGAAAATAAAATTAGCTATCTCCCCATATTTTTAAAATATTTTTAGGATAAAAAATGAATTAAATATGGATTTTACAAGTTTTAATCATTAAAACACAAATCAATTCATAAAATCATTTTAAAATCCTTAAAAATCAAAATAAATCCAACTAATATTTTTAAAGCTCAAATAAACTAATAAAGTAAATAATGCAAAAGATTTCATGATTTATACTAATCCCAATAATTTTATAAAATTCTCAGAATATAAATAACACATGACTTAAATAGAATTTAATCCCCAAATTAAAAATAAAACTATGTAGACTTATCCGACACATATAAATCATCAAATAAAACCACAATTACGATATCATACGTATTTCACCTCCTCTACAATAATCACGTCACATAATTCACATTTAATATTAAATAAATAATTATAAATATCAAAATTTTCTAAGACGTTATATCCTTCCCCCCTTAAAAGGATTCTGTCCCCAGAATCTCACCCAAGTAAAGAGATGAGGATACTTTTCGAGCATCTCGCTCTCAAGTTCTCAAATTGATTCCTCCACTCTAGGATTCCTCCACAAAACCTTTACCAACTTAAATGTCTTATTTCTTAACTTCCTATCCATTCTGTCCTGAATTGCTATAGGCTGTTCTATGTAAGACAGATCTGGCTGTAACTCAATAGGCTCGTACTCGATCACATGACTTAAATCTGGATGATATTTCTTTATATCATTTCACATATCGACAGCCTCATCCTGTAGGCCTTCGAATTTTAAACATAAACTCAAAACTTTTGTTTGCATATCTCGTTAATTCTAAATACTTATCACTCGCACGTAACGATCCCTTCTACCGAAAATCGGACATGACCTATTCATATAATGGACTATACCTGTACACAATGCCTCAAGTACTAAAACAACACTTGCCTTGGCTTACAGCAACCATATAAGCGAAGAAATCTGCCTTGACTTGACTTGAAGTAAACGGGTAAATAATTAAATCTTTAAAACGAACACGCGACTAAAACAATTGATACCACTTCCACGCTCCTACTCATAATTCATGTTGCCCGGATAAAACTTTGAGAAAAAGAATATCAAGAAATTCCCCAATCATTCTTACTCCCCTTTCAACGTACAATGTTACTCGAGGAGGGAATAACTGAGAAACTTCCATCCATCCTTAATCCCATTGTATTATTGAGTAACCTTTTTCAAAACTAATAATCATTTACCGATAATGAATAAATAAATTAAAGTACACGTCTATCACTCATTTCCTTGAATTATTCCATTCTCCACGGTCAATTCCTTCACTTTTTAATTCAATCAACTCATCAAATTTTCATTCAACGTAACTGTAGCTTGCACCACTCCAAATTTCATTGTCTCCATCCTTACTACTCTCAATCATTGATAACTTTTAGAAGACATAAGGGTTTATAACAAAAGGGATCAACAGAATAGACAGATATTAACATGTATTAGTACAAGATGAGATGAGAATTTTATAAAATAATTTAACTGAGAGATCAATATGATCACCGAACTATTTTCAGGTTGCATTTGTCACTTAGGTCAACCGCCATAGTACAAAAGGTGGCCAGCCTTCAGTACTTTCATGACAAACACAATCAGTGGCGTCCACCAGACTTCTATCACATAGATAAGATGTCTCTGAATCCCCTACATACATAGGGTTGTTCATCCCAGTTTGAATAAAGAAGGTTAAGTATTCAGAGCGAAACAATAAGATTTCAAAAGTTTCAAAAGTTTAGATATATACAATGTTGAATAAGGAATAGCAAATATTCGAGGAAAATAGAAAGAGTTCAAGGGTTTCAATAATTTATATGCATCATGTTGAATCAAGTGATCCCATGGAAAATAGAGGTATCTCTGAAAAGTAGGAATGTATTTAAATGAATCTGAAAAATTCATCATCAATTGAATTATAATTGATTATCAAAGGTGATGGGGTATTATCAAAAAAATAGGAAGAAACAGAAAGACTTGGTAGCTCCAGAATCAATTTAAAACTTTAACCTCTACTAAATTCACAGGAAGCGTACCTGTGACAACATCAGCTTCCTGAACTGCATCCTGCATCGACATGCTGAAAGTTTTGGCTCTAGGTGGAGAGATTTGGGTCTGGGCTGGAGGCCCAGCTATCCTTAAAGCATTTGCCGATGGGGGTCCGGCTATCCTCAAAACATTTGCTGACTGAACTGACTCCTTACAATCCTTAGCAATATGACCAAGTTTCCCACATTTGTAGCACGTTACTGCTGGTTTCGGAGTCAAGCACTCTGCCGCATAATGTCCCTTCTTGTTGCACTTAAAACATGTAACATTTGGTTTGTTGCAGACTCCTGAGTGCTTCCTCCCACAAATTTTACATTCGGGTAGAGCTGGTCCGATTGCAAGTTGCTGATTGGTATTCTGAAAATGTCTACCTTGACCACCATTTCCATTCTTTGGCTTCTGAAAACCTCGGTTCCTGTCAAACTGACCCTCATTCCTTGGGTTGAACTTGTTATTAGTATTATTACCTTTTGGGTTCTGATTTCCCTCAGTACTTTCTATCTTCCTTTTCTTTCCTGCCTTCTCCTTCTGATACAATTCGCTTTCACTTTCAACAATCATAGCTTTCTCCACCACCATTGCATAATTCTCTAACTGAAATACTGCCACCTTACTACGTATCCATGGCTTTAGACCTTGTTGAAATCTTTTAGCTTTCTTGGCCTCAGTATTGACATATTCAGGAACAAACCTTGCTAGCTCCGTGAATTTTGCCTCATATTCTGCCACACTCAAATTCTCCTGCTTTAACTCGAGAAATTGGATTTCCAGCTGATCTTACATATACCTAGGAAGATACTTCTCTAGAAATAACTCTGTGAATCTCTGCCATGTAATCACTCCTTCACCTTCCAACAGTTTTGTTGACTCCCACCAATAGTTTGCTTCAGCTTTCAAGAAATAGCTCGCATATTCCGTCTTCTGTTCTTCTCCTACCCTTACCAAAGAAAAATCTTTTTCCATTTCATTCAGCCAAGCCCTAGCTTCTATAGGGTTAACAGCACCTTTAAACTATGGAGGGTGCACAGCTTGAAAAACTTTAAATGTCACAATTGGTTGAGCGGGTCGTTGTTGAGCTAGTGCGGTTGTTTGTTGTTGAAGGATTTGAGTCATAGTCGGGTCAATTGGATTTTGATTGCCAGTGTTCTGGTTTTCGGGATTTGTAGTATGTGTTTTCTTCTTTGGAGGCATGATTCTGATAAGAAAACAAGTAGCTTATTAAACAACAGGCTAATATGTACAGAAATAGGGTTTACAAATCCTGAAATTTGGAGTTGTCTGTGATCACAAAAGTTATAACGGTGTAAAGGAACATGGAAACATAGGTATTATCTTAAACAAGTAATTTTAACAGGAGATATTCAGACAACTCAAAAATATAATGAAAAATGAGTAATTAATAGGAAAACAAAGGTCATGGTACCAACAGAGTGAATACAATACACAACAATTTTAGAGTTTAAGGTACATTGTTAAAAATCCAACTACAAAAAGTAAATGCTGAAATTAATCCCTATCATCAACAATATATAAGAACGTCTCTGCGTGGACTGGTACAAATACTGGTAAAGCGCAATAAACCGTATAGTGTCGCTCACTAACTCCTCGGGTCTTACTCTAGGTCGAACTCAAGTAATTATGCATCAGGAAATGGGTGAGTCTACAGAAGCAGATAACGATAACGCGCAAAAAGAAGGTACTAAAGCGATAAAAGGGTATTCTAAACCTATCACCTACTATCCAAATGATAACCTACACGTATCGCTCTTATCCTATGTCTATAAGAGTTCTAAACCTATCCTACACCTATCCTATATCTAATCCTGGCTTGTTTCAGTGACTAAAACCTGACAGCTTTGATACCAACCTGTAACGCCCCGACTACCATTAATAAACATATACTTTATATAATAAAATACTCACAAACACCTGAATAATTATATATATACAGATATGACAACCTCAAAATCTTTTTAGATATATAATAAAACTATGATTTAACCATATATATATATATATTTTTTTTTTAAAAACAGCCTGAGAATTTTAGAAAATAGAACTCAATGCATACACAACTCTTATCAATTAAGCTTGCTCTCCTTTATTGAAATTGATTAGATAAATAAATAAACTTTGATACAGGGAAATTTTAGAAAATTTCGGCATGAAGTATTCGTAATACGGACTATTCACCTGTATTTTGAACCAACCAAATTTCATAAAAAAAACAACAACAATTCCAACTATTTAAGAAAACCAGCACATGTTCAACCTGTCCTAACCGATCAGGCGAACCATACTACTAAACCCTTCCGATCAAGGAACAAGATCGGGGCACCACAAATCAAAACTAAATACATAACACTGATAACCAGACATTAAGACATAATACAACACCCCACTACTAACCCGGATCTCTAGCAGGTAGTGGTATGAAACAAGCAACTACTAACTAAGTTATTACAATACACTACTAAATCCTTAATCAAAAGTTACATACACTCCACAAATATAAATACAACTAACTAGCACTATTATACAAATCTGGACTACTATCCAAAAGTCCAACCTTTTACCAGAGCAAAACTAGTCTGTCTACAGTCCACAACAAGTTCTTCTCCTGATATAGCTCCTAAGTCGTATCCTTTTCTTCTTTAACTGAAAAAGGGTTAGAAACAATTGCAAGGAGTGAGCCAAATGCTCAGCAAGTGATAAAAATGGAAATAAAGAATCCACAATTGTATACTGATTACAACAATATAAAGGTGCCAAAGGTAATTCAAGATATTCTGATTTAGTTCACAATCTCAAGGTAAATTTGTCTGGCAGTATAGTAATCTATTTATGACATTTCAAAATCATTCCTTTGGAAGTTTCTAAAAATCTTTTCATTTAAGGCAGAAAATCATAAATCCTCTTTTTAAATAAACTTTCATTTTTAAAACATTTAAATTTGATTGGA
Source organism: Saposhnikovia divaricata (assembly GCA_036435485.1). Classification (NCBI taxonomy): domain Eukaryota; kingdom Viridiplantae; phylum Streptophyta; class Magnoliopsida; order Apiales; family Apiaceae; genus Saposhnikovia; species Saposhnikovia divaricata. The sequence continues at coordinate 70,569,799 of CM071598.1, forward strand.
GGTTTCTCCCGACTTCGGACAATACGGGTGATCAGCCACGTAAAGTCCCCAGCCCGGACACTCAGTCCGTCTGGACATAAATTGGGTTCCCAATTAGGCAACACATTGGCCTTTAAAAGGTGCTGGACTGGTCCCACCAGAACTACAGCACAAAAATAAAACATGCTGGACCGGCGTCACTCGACCTCTTACGCGGCTCCAATCTGAAGGAATCCGTGGAAAACATTTTAACGGAATTCCCCCACAATAAAACCTTTAAAATCATTTAAACATTTCACTTTTCGGTCCTTAAACTCAATGATAACAGATCAGCCCAGCTTAAGGAATTTTAAAACATTTTTAAATAAGTAAACCATTTTAATTTGCATTTATAAAAGATTAGGGGTCAAGGAAACGTTCAGCAATAATTACATAAAGTTTTTCAAGATAGGAATTCAAATGTGGTTAAAAGGTATTTAAGGATATGGCTTTGTCAAGCACATAATAATATTAGGAGGTGACTTGAAAGAAATATTTAAATCAGCTCAGGTAGGTTTCAGAAAAACAGGATTAAATCAAATAAAAGTTCACGAGCTAATGAGGAATAAAGTAAATGTTAAGGTTCTAGAATTAAGGTTCCAGGGAATCATAAGTATGATTTTATTTTGGTAATTTAGGAATTAAGTGAAAAGAAAAGGTTTATGACAGAGTAAGGCATGAATTATAATTTAAGGTTTATAGTTTAACAAGTAATAGAGTGATTTAGTGTGACAGTAGGGTTCAGGAGTTTAAACAATTATTTAAGGCATCAACAATAAGGTACGAGGGTTTAAACAATTAATTCACAAAGTTAAATAATAGGGTACAAGAGGTAAGCAACAATTTATAAGGAATAAACAGCAAGGTACAAGAATTTAATCACAATTCATAAGCAGTTCATGAATTCTGAACTTCAACATAAGGTTCGAGTCACTTGCCTTAACAAGGTACTTTCACTCTTGTCACTTAGTTCAAAAGTCCTCAGCCTTTGCCTTTTATTTACCCCTTGAGTCTACGTCCTTCGAATCTACAAAATAAAAGCACTACTTCAGAATTCTATACAATATTCGACGTTCCTCTATAACGTCTAATCTTAATCTACCCTTGCGATAGTCTTAAATTTATTTGCTTTATTCATATACTATCAACCCTTGACCACTGACATATATATATATATATATAATTAAAACCGACAAACATTTAACAATTAATCACGTAAACAAAATATAGTCCAATACCACTTTGTACTAGTAATACATACATATACTCGAGAAAATACAATTAAGATTGTTAGAAAATTTTGACGGCATCCCCTTTATACGGGTAATAGCCAGCCGGAACATAACCAACACAACCAACCAACAATCATCACATGAAATACAATTACATCCCAATAATCCACCTTGATAGTAATACTAACCAATTATGAAAATTCGGAATTTTAAACACAAGATTAAAAATTATCGCGTAATTGTAAAAATTAATTTTTGGCTCACGTATTCATCATTGCCAATTTACCCTCGACTCAAATAAAATCATTGTCGAGGGGGCAAAGTCCCGGTGGTACCCTAATTTGGGTTTCCAAGTCAAAACTCCGCATATCAAAATAATTGCCATACGTTTGTAATTTCACGAAATCAGTCAAATAGTGCAATGATTTAATATCAACAATTAAAGTACAATAACCACAATGTATCGTATTAACAGCAATAATAGTCATCGAATTTAACAGCAACAAGTTACTAGTCGAACAACAAGTCAGAAGTATTACTATGTTCAAAACGCACACACACTGAAGGATATACACACACGGTTCTTTGTACCAACACACAACAACGCAGCAAGAATAGGGGAGGGGAAGCACAAACTCACCGCTGCAGTTATACCCACATCGACACACATAACCCTCACTTAAACACACACACACACAGACGAACTCAATTACTCAACCCACGCACTCAATACGCGCACACACGAATTATATACACACACCAGTATACACTCCTCTCGCGCAAACACAGCAACACAGGGGAGACACGGAGGAAAAAGGGGAGAGAGAAGAGTGTAGTGAATCGAGATATTGAGAGGGAGAGAGACTGATCCGCAAGAGAGAGAGAGCTCGTGATTTTGAGAAAATGCAGCTGGGTTCTCAATTTAGGGATTAGAATTAATGTATTTTTGGGAAAAAAAAGATGGGTTAAAAGATAAGGAATAATGTAGAAGCTTCATGATTAAAAACTCTAATTAAAACAATTCTAATTTGCTTTGGAAAATAGAAAATAGGTGGGTAATATTTGAAAAAATCACAAAATTATTTTTAAAATGTAGAAAATAAAATTAGCTATCTCCCCATATTTTTAAAATATTTTTAGGATAAAAAACGAATTAAATATGGATTTTACAAGTTTTAATCATTAAAACACAAATCAATTCATAAAATCATTTTAAAATCCTTAAAAATCAAAATAAATCCATCTAAAATTTTTAAAGCTCAAATAAACTAATAAAGTAAATAATGCAAAAGATTTCGTGATTTATACTAATCCCGATAATTTTATAAAATTCTCAGAATATGAATAACACATGACTTAAATAGAATTTAATCCCCAAATTAAAAATAAAAATATGTAGACTTATCCGACACATATAATTCATCAAATAAAACCACAATTACGATATCATACGTATTTCACCTCCACAACAATAATCACGTTACATAATTCTCATTTAATATTAAATAAATAATTTAAATATCAAAATTTTCTAAGGCGTTATAATTATGGTTCTTATTGAGATTGGGGTTTCTTCTAATCGAGCTTTTAATTGTGCTTCCATATAAGGTAATTAGGGTTTATGTCATTTAATTTCGTATTTGTTTAATATTGAATCGTGATTAATATTTTGGATTTGTGTGTCTTTACAGATGGAGTCCGATATTACATTACATATTCTTCACGGGGGTCAGTTTGCTTATGAAATGGAGTCAAATGCTACATAGGAGGTAAGATCAAGCTTCTCCGTAATCAAAGTTCTGTGTCTCTTCCTATATTCGAGAATTATATGCGAAATGAGTTTGGTTATAAAGAGTTTAAAATTTATTGGCACAAGTCTGGTTCTGGTTCTTTACTTAATGATTATAACTGCAGGTTATTATGGAATGATGATAGTATAGATGCACTTTGTTATAATGCACTGAAAAATCGTGGATATTTTTGTATGTTGACCATGCTTGTGATGAAGAGGAAGAATATGTTGATTCTAGTAAAGATGATTCAGATTATAATACAGAGAATGGAGATAGTGAAGAAAGTGGAGATGATAGTGAAGTGAGTGAGAAAGAAGATGATAGTGAAGATAGTGATGATGATAATTATAAGGAGAATCTTTGTGACTATGATGATGAATTTGAGGATGTAATGGAAAGGAAGAAAAACGTTTATGCATATAAGAGTAACCCAGCTGAGCCTAATGGTGATGATCTGAGTGCGCCCCTAAGTAGTTTGATAGGTAAAAAAAGACATCAGAAACAAAAAAAGAAAGAAAATGAAGTGGTAAATGAAGAAAATATGAGATGGGAGAGTGACTTTGAATTTGATTCATACAAAATTGTGGGGGATCAGTCAAGTGACTCTAGTGATGATGAGATTGAATGTGTTAGTACAAACAAGAAGGTTAAGTCTAAAAAAGAGTATACCACATTTAATACTAGAACCTCCATGAAAAATATTGCCTTTGAAGTTGGTTTGATGTAAACTGATGTGAAGACTTTAAAAAATGTTATCATAGACTTTGCTATTGAACAGAAGAGAGAGATATGGTTTAAGCAAAATGACTTATAAAGGCTGCAAGCAAAATGTAGAGAAAATTGTCCATGGTATCTGTTTGCTAGAAAAGTAGATTCAACTGGTGCCTTTCAAGTTAAAACATGCATTGTGGAGCACAATTGCATACTTGTACACAAGCACAAATGTGTGAGAGTGGTTTGGTTGGTGAAGAAATTTGGTACAAGGTCAAAGCCAATCCTAAATAGAAACTGTTTGTCCAACATGTTTTTGAGATGCATAGTTTGGTAGTTTCAAAGAACCAATGTTGGCTTGTAAAGAAAAAAAGCTTTGTCTGAGATTGAAGGAGAAATAACAAAGCAATACAGAAGGTTGTATGATTATGGTGCTGAGATTATGAGGTCAAATCCTGGCCGCACTGTAAAGATCAATGTCGAAAAAGTTGGTAATGACAACTTGGCAACTTTCAAAAGAATTTACATCTTTTTTGCAGCTTTAAAATTTGGATTTAAATATGGGTGCAGAAAGATAATAGGGCTGGATGGGTGCTTTCTAAAGAGCTATGTGAAGGGAGAAATATTGGCTGCAGTGGGGAGGGATGGAAACAATGGGATGTTTCCCACTGCTTGGGCCATTGCTGATGTTGAATCTATTGAAACTTGGGAGTGGTTTGTATCTCTGTTGCAACAAGATCTAGAGCTTGACAATGGATTTGGATACACCTTAGTGACTGATCAACAAAAGGTATGCTTTAAATTGCACTTGAATTATGCTTTAAATTGCACTTGAATTATGCTATAAATTCACCTTTTTGACTTGTCATCTTATTGACTTTATGAAACTTGTGCTATTATTTTTTGTAGGGCTTAAAGCATGCTATAGATAACATTCTGCCAAGAGCAGAACAAAGATGTTGTGCAAGGCACATCTGTGCTAATTGGAAGAAAAACCATCCAGGGACTGCATCGAAGAATCTCTTCTGGATGGCAGCCAAATCAACAACTCAGGAAGAATTCAATCTGCATATGGAAGAAATCAAAGGTATCTCCCATCTTGCACACTCATATTTTGCACTTTCAATGAAGTTCTAACATTATGTACTTTTGCAGAGTAGTAAAAGAGCAACAAGTCAAAAAAGAAAACCTCCCACATAGGATCAATCATCTACTGAAGGTGAACCACAAGTCAATAGAAAGAGAGGCAGGCCTCCAAAGGCTAAAAATATTCAACTCTTGCCCCCACCACCTCCATGTCTACCACCTAGTGTTAGTGAATGGAGATGTGACAAAGATGGACACACATACTTCACTCCAGCTGCTGGCTCCACAGTTAGGGTGTCCAATTCACAACCAGTTCCTCTAAAGCCAACTACTTCAGTTCAAAATTTGAAGCCTAATTCAAGTCAGCCATAGAATTTGAAGCTCAATCTGTGAACTACTTATGTGTGTCATAATCCTATATTTTGAACTACTTCAAATTCGACTAGTATAATTTAAGTTAACTGAATTGAAAGTGTTATTCGTCACTTTTGTATGTTTGCATTATCTATTGCAGACCATCTACTGCAAAACATGAATATTCATTGAGTTTCAATTGTCAAATTTAAGTTCATTTCATGTTCATTATTCAATGCACCAAACCTTAAGTATAATTTGAACAAAGCAAATTCATAACAAATCATACATTCATAACAAATCAACAATCATTAGAAGAACTATTTGAGAAAAAATTCAGTTTAAAGATAATAACAATTTAGTCGAAGAACAATTTGACTACAAAAGAAACTGCAATTAGAAGAAGACATAGTTTTAATGTGATCAATTGAAATTGCATATACTCAATACGTTTTTCCTTCATCTTCAACTCAAATTCCATAGATGCACCCTCCATTTTTTTAATAGCATCCAACTCCCCAATTCTCGCTTCCAATAGAGCAACCATCATTGACCAAAAGCTTTCACCTTGTGGACAATCGGAATCGCAAGCTCCATCTTCATCATACCATTCAAAGAATCCACTGTATTTATCTTTGTCCTTGTATAACGGGCATCTGATGAACCTCCTTCCCTTACTTTTCGGTTTATTAGAGGTCCAAATTGGACACTCAAAACCACATTTACAAAAAATTAGTGACTTCGATTGTAGTCTTGAATTCATTGTGCTAACACTCCCGATAGACTTCATCTCAATTGATTAGCCAAAAGCTTTCCCCAATTTCAATCATGAACCCTACCTAACACATAATAGATATATGTATATACACGTCTGTTAATTGGCCAAAAAAAGTCACGTGAGTGCCACTTGCCATCTATTTTCCATGAAAATTCTGTTCTTTTAGTTCATTTATCCACAGTATATGTTATCTGTCAAAAAACATGCCACATCAGCAACAATTTAACGTCCGTCGGAATCTTTTAGACGGAAGGACTAAACTAGAAAAATTAAAAAGTTTAATTATGTAAAATAGGGAATCTTTAGTTCAGGGACTAAAACAATAAAACCGGCATAGTTCAGGGATTAAAGAATTTATTTTCCCTAATAAATTATACAGGAAAATGATAAATTAATTCCAAATTTACTTTTTTACACTTTATCTTTATATAAATTATATTATATAATTAACTACATATGTGTGAAAGATTTGCATAAATTATGGATGTTTAACTAATATACATATTAAAATGGAGGTATAGTAAAGCGTGGAGTTTAAATTACTCCCTCCATCCCACAATAGTAGTCTTTTTTGAGAAAAATTATTTTCCGATGATACATGTTCATTTCCAGTTTTCAATGTAAATTTGTGATTATTTTTTCTAAATTATCCTTTTTGAAAATTGTATAGCAATTAATGAGGAATGATTAAGAGTATAAAATAGTTTATGTTTTTAAAATATCAATGCATTTATAATGGGTATAAAATGAAATATATAATCTAATTAATGTTTTCTAAGATGCGTAATTTTTTCAAAAGAGACTTGTATTATGGGATGGAGGGAGTAATGGAATAGTTTTCCTGTTTATGACTAGTGATCCAAATTCAAAAACTTATCTGTCACAAATTTGAAAAATGTTCTATTACCATTCGTAATTCATACCAAATGTTACTAATTTGCTTTAACACTTGTATGATATGTAGTAAATTAAAAATAGAAATTGAGTACCAATTACCTATAGAATCTTCACCAATGTTCTCATCTTCTTTATAGATGCATACATTTAAAATGTTAGCATCTGTTGACTAATCAACATATAAGACTGGTTTTATCACCCACTTCCAACTCTATCGTCTTCGCAAAATGATGCCAGCCTTTCTCGAATGCACAACTTCTTCCCAACAATTCAATCTCAATCTTCCATGAACTCCTTTCTCGACTGCACAACTTCTTCTAAACCATTCAATCTCAATCTCCCATGAGCTCTTAACAAATCTCAGCAGAACTTTTGAACCATCCTCCCAAGCAGTGTACAATTTTTTCAAGTCTTTCTTCAATCTATATATTTCATAATTTTTATCAGATTTACCAGAACAAGGAATGTAAAAAATTAATGTACAATCTATACAATCTATATCTATACTATATTATAATAGTCGAAGCATTAAAAGTTTGGTCGGTCGGTACGGTACTTTGTGTTATTACCTTTACTCATTTTTTTATGATTATTACCTAGTTACTCTTACTTAATGATTTATAGTATTACTTAATTATCCTTACTTAATTATTTATAATTACTAATAACTAATCAATGTTTTTTCATGTGAAACATGGTACATGTGATAACTAATCAATTCCATTTTTATAGCTGAAACATTGAAAGTTTGATTAATCTATCGGTACGGTTCTTTGTGTTTTTACCTAGTTACCCTTACTCAATTTTTTATGGTTATTACTTAATTACCATTACTCAATAATTTATAGTAATACTTATTTATTCTTACTTAATTATTTATAATTACTAATAACTAATCAATTTCTTTTTTCATGTAAAACATGTTACCTATAATGACTAATCAATTTCTTTTTTATATTTAATCCATCCATTATATCTATTATAGGTTAACATGGGTTTTAAGCCTATTTAGTAAATTACGATTTTGTCCTTAGATTTATATTAATGTTAAAATTTTGAAGTTAAAAGGAATTGAACCCATCACCTTCCAACATCTATGACTTTGTATTCACATGTACAACCACTAAACCAAATCACTTTTTTGTGTCACATTTAAAATCATTCAATACATGCTCAAATAACCCACTTACTAGCAATATTTATTTTATAATTTATACAGGATAAAAGTGCCCACATAATTCTACTAACTTTAATAATTTGAATTTTGATAAGAATTAAACTTTTGACATTCATATACTCATAAATTTATGCACACATTTATTTTTATGATTTATTAGGGATAACATTATTAAAATATTTTTCTTACATAATAGTAAAAAATGGTAGTCGGGGAGAGAAAATATAAATTGACAGATATGATGTTGTCAAAGTCAGAATTAAGAAAGGTACTGAGTGGTCGAAAATTAGTCAAAAAAAAAAAAATCAAAGTGTGGAGGTAGGTGACGGAAAATAAGTATAAGTCTATCTCAAGTAGGTAAACGGGCGGAAGTGAAAATAGATCTATAAAAATTTATTAAAATATTTCTCTCTTTTAACAATTATGTCTATATATAAGTCAAATGGCTAGAATATGTTTATTATTAAATTTTTATAAAAATTGATGAAAGAAGTGTATAACATATTTTTACTCGATATAAGTATAATATTTTATTTTAAGTATGAAAGGTATTGAGGTGCCAGAAAATTGATCAAAAAAAAAAATTTGAAGTGCGGAGGTAGGTGATGGAAAATTAGTTGAAGTCTATCTCAATTCTCAAGTAGGTAAACGGACGGAAGTGAAAATAGATATATAAAAATTTATAACAATATTTCTCTCTTTTAACAATTATGTCTATATTAGTCGAATGACCGGAATATTTTTATTATTAAATTAATACAAAAAATGATAAATAAAGTGTATAACATATTTTTACTCGATATCAGTATAATATTTTATTTTAATAATATTTGCACTATATCGGTTAATCCTATTATCATCGGGTAATTCATAGATTGATTAATAATAAAGATTAAAATAATAAAAATAAGAAATAATTTACATATGAGATTTGGATTTGGTAAAAAAAATGTCAATATGGTTTTGATATCTTTAGTCACTCGTACTATATTTTTGCAGCATTTCGTAATATGTTAATGTTATTAGTTTCATACAAAATGAGTTTTACAACCAAAGTTATTAATTTCATACAAAATGAGTGAAAATAGATGTATAAAAATGAATTTTATTGTACACGTGAACTTTTACAATATAATTCATTCGGTATATACATTAACACATCTCATTTAAAAACCCGTTACAAGATATGACGCTTTAATTTTAGTTACTTGTGTATTTTGTTGAATTTGTACATGTCTAAATATGTTTTGTCATGAAATTTGAGATATTACCTTGGATTTTTGAAAGTTCACTTATGACAATAGATGGTACAATGTATTGGAAGAAAATATTTTATTATGGTCAATTTTCTATTGAAAGGATACATATCAGATGGTCAAATATCATGATCCTAGAAAGCACACATCATATATTTATTTTAGAAGTGCACAATTATTTATTCTCCTTGTTCTCCGAAATTGCTTGGAAAAAAGATCCAAAATTGAAAATGTTCGTTGAGATCCAAAATTGGAAATGTGCGCTGGGATTTTCTAAACTCTATTATTTTATTTTTTCCATCACATTACATTATTTCTTACAAAATAAAATTAGAAATGATATAATATTTAATTCTTCCTCCATCCAAAAATAAATAAGCCAGCTATTTTTTTCACGCATTTCAATACACCAAGATTATTGTGATAATACTTGGCAGTTACAATTAACTCTTACTTACTGCTTAGTCAGTCATTCTTCTCACCTTGATTAAACACAACTAAAAATATAACTCTTACGATTCAATATCTAATAATATTTTAAAACTATAGCATCTTAAATAGATCGAAATACGTGAAATAGACTAACACGAGAAAATTTTATGAATTATTATATGGTCCGTGCTTTGCACGGGCTTACTAATAATTAACCGACTACCTTTTTTAGTTAAGAGCCTAAAATGCATTATTCTTTCTCCTAATTACCCTTACTCAATTTTTTATGGTTACTACTTAACTACCCTTACTTAATAATTTATATTGTGACTTATTTATCCTTACTTAATTATTTATAATTAATAACTAATCAATTTTCCTTTTCATGTTAAATATATTACCTTTAATGCCTAATTAACTTCCCTTTTATATTTAAATACTAATAATTAATGGACTACTTTTTTTAGCTAAGATACTAAAACGCATCATCATTTTCATATTTTTTAACTAAAATATCTCATTTTCTAGAAATATCATGGGCAACTTTTTTTAGCTTAAAGCCTAAAACGCATCATCTTTTCTATATTTTCTAACTAAAATCTCTCATTTTCAAGAAATATCATAGGAAATATATGTACATATGTTACGCCCAAAAATAGCCTCCCCCGTTGTGGAGGTGTCGCCCTCTAATGGGGAAAGAAGGATGACCCGACTTGTAGGTAATAATAGAAAGAAAGGTTACATCTAGTGGGCTTGGCCCATGTATATACACGGAATTATACATCTCAAATAGGCCTCGCCTACAAGTGGGAGGCGTCGCCTTCAAGCTGGATCATCAATCAGGATAACTCACCAATACCACTAGGGGACCTCGCCTTCTAGAACTCTGGAATGGGGAATCTCCCCAAAACCAATATATAGAGAACATTGGAATCTATAGACTATAACCCAAGTTATCTATTATCGCAGCTATAAAAAGGACTAAGCCTCATCAAGACTAGCAGGCCACGCCCTGCCAGGGAGGTCGAAGGGCGTCGCCCTTTGGCAATCTCAGGGCTAGCCCTTTGACTAGATATTCTTTCTCTGTGGTTTAAGGTGGACGTTGACCCCGATAATCTCGGATCAATGACTTAATCGCCACGCTCCGAGAAAATAGCTGGGTTTTGAGGCCCATGACCATTTTGCTAAAGGTGGTGGCCCCTGTCCTATGGGCTTTCTAAACAAGGAAACACAGCCCATATTGGTTACTTTTTTCCCAAGAACTACGTTTGGCTTGATCCCTTTATAGGGCACGTAGGAAAATTGTATGGCACGATGCAATCCTTGCGAAAAAGAGAGAATTCGATATTCGATCTTAATTGCGATTACATCTTACATACAATCTCAGCCATCCCCAAATCACAAACCCTAACCCTAACCGTCCTACGTCGCTCACCGTCGTCAACCACCACCACAATTCCAGCAACCCTCCCCGAATTTATATATATATATATATATTTATAATTATTATCAAATCACATCATTTAAAAATTTAAACCTACAAAATCCATGTCTTAAAAAATTCAATTTAAATAAAAGAAAAAAAAATAATATGATAATAAAGAAAATCCGTGCATTGCACGTGTTTTAAGCTAGTAATATTATAACAATCGAAACATTGAAAGTTTGGCCGATCAGTACGGTACGATACTAAGCCTCATCAAGACTAGCAGGCCTCGCCCTGCTAGGGAGGTCGAAGGGCGTCGCCCTTTGGCAATCTCAAGGCTAGCCCTTTGACTAGCTATTCTTTCTCTGTGGTTTAAGGTGGACGTTGACCCCGATAATCTCGGATCAATGACTTAATCATCACGCTCCGAGAAAATAGCTGGGTTTTGAGGCCTATGACGATTTTGGTAAAGGTGGTGGCCCCTGTCCTATGGGCTTTCTAAACAAGGAAACACAACCCATATTGGTTACTTTTTCCCAAGAACTACGTTTGGCTTGATCCCTTTATAGGGCACGTAGGCAAATTGTATGGCACGATGCAATCCTTGCGAAAAAGAAAGAATTCGATATTCGATCTTAATTGCGATTACATCTTACATACAATCTCAGCCATCCCCAAATCACAAACCCTAACCCTTACCGTCCTACGTCGCTCACCGTCGTCAACCACCACCACAATTCCAGCAACCCTCCCCGAATTTGTATATATATATTTATTTATATATATACATATATATATATATATATAATTATAATTATTATCAAATCATATCATTTAAAAATTTAAACCTACAAAATCCATGTCTTAAAAAATTCAATTTAAATAAAAGAAAAAAATAATATAATAATAAAGAAAGTCCGTGCATTGCACGTGTTTTAAGCTAGTAATATTATAACAACCGAAACATTGAAAGTTTGGTCGATCAGTACGGTACGATACTTTGTTTTTTTTACCTAATTACCCTTCATCAATTTTTTATAATTATTATTTAATTACCCTTACTTAATAATTTTTAGTATTACTGAATTACCCTTACTTAACTATTTATAGTTATTAATAACTATCAATTTCTTGTTTTCATATAAAACATACTATCTATAACCATTTAATTTTCTTTTTTTATTTTATTACTAATAATTAAAAGAGTACCTTTTTAGCTAAATCGCATCATCTTTTCTTTATTTTATTAGTTATTACTTAAATACCCTTACTTAATAATTTTTAGTATTACTTAATTATCCTTAATTATTTATAGTTTGTAATAACTAATTAATTTCCTTTTTCATGTAAAATAAGTTACCTTTAATAACTAATAATTAACTGAATACCTTTTTTTTAGCTAAAATGTATCATCTTTTCTATATTTTCAAACTAAAATTTCTCAATTTTCTAGAAATATCACGGACAATATATATGTAATTATTATCAAATCTTATCATTTAAAAATTTAAACCTAAAAAATTCATGTCTAAAAAAATTTAATTCAAATTAAAAAAAATCATATAATAATTAAGAAAATCCGTGCATCGCACAGATTTTAAGTTAGTATAGAAATAAAAGGGAACATATTAAAATATTACTCACCAGATTTTGGAAGTTATCATCAGTATAGGAATTGACAATCTCAATCTCATAGTAATTAAGAACATTCCTTACACCATTAAAATTAAATATATAGGGCATTGTTGTCATAGTCCATGTCATCACGATCAGGTAATAATCTCTATTTTTTCCCCTTCTTTGCTTTATAAAGTTTGAAGGATTAATAACACGATACTTAATTTTAATTCCAGAATCCGTAAATATGTTAACCACGAATATATCATCGCCATAATAATCGAATTGCACAAGGTTGAACAGAACCACTCCATTGAAAATCATAAATCTCCTTAGATCATATATTTTCATTGTTCCTACGTTGTATTTTTCTCACCACACACAATTCTGGCATTTCACAAGTATAATAGATGATATGCTTGATCCAAACTATTTATGGCAATTTTTAAGAGCATCCTACAGAGAAGAATATAATTGCATAAGCACAATTGGATAACCATATTTATAGTACGACATAAGATGTAAACAACAGTTGTTATTTAGCACACTTACAAAACTTTCAAAAGATCTCAATTCAGTATATGACGCTAAAAAACTTAACACAAGTGCTCTCTTTCCTGATATTAATAAACCAATTAAATACTATCAGAATGCAGTGACATTACAGTTTATTAAATCATACAATTAAAGTTTATTAAACAATTATACCACTGCTTGAACTAGAATTCCACTTTTCTTCCCATGAAGAGATGTCGGCAACTTGTAACAATAAACATATACTTCTAAAAAAGGTAATTTGACAAAGCAATAATAGTGATAAAAAAATCAACTAAAATGAGATATATGATAAAAGTGGTATCATCAATTTTAAACTACCATACCACTATAAATAGGAACAAACCGTCAATCAGGTATTAACGGTTAGAAAATGTCTAAATCCTTAACTATAGTTATACATAGGGTTAAATGGCAGTTAGGTCACTCAACTGACTAAAAACTTTCAGTTGGGTCATCTAACTCAAAAAGCTTACAATAAGGTCACATAACTGATAAAAACTTTCAATTAGGTCACTAGGATTTACGTACGGAAGTTAAAAAGAGACAGAAAGATGACTCAACATGCTGACATGGCTAGCTTTTATCCGATTCGTTAGCTTTCAATCAGGTTATATAACTGATAAAAGCTTTCATTCAGGTCACATAATTGATAAAAACTTTCAATCAGGTCACATAATTGATAAAATCTTTCAATTAGGTCACCGGAGTTTTACGGACCTGATTCATGTTGAGTCAGCTTTCTGTCTCTTTTTTAACATCCGTAAACCCCAGTTACCTGATTGAAATTTTTTATCAAATATGTGACTTGATTGAAAACTTTTTGAGTTGGATGACCCAACTAAAAGTTTTCAGTCAGTTGAGTGACTTAACTGCCATTTAACCCGTTATACATATTGTACCAATTACACAACCAAATTAACTACTTCACATATAGTGTTCTTATGCTAACAAAAAGGGCATGCATGATCCATATTCAAATTTAAGAAGTATCCAACTTGCAAATTAGGTATGAATATCGTGCGTAATTTTCTAAAACCTTCAAAATCGTATATAACATACTGGGATTGAACGAATTAGTATAATAATATTCAATCACATATCTTCTCTTAAATTAATATAAGCACAATTACATACCTCCATTGTTGTTACACTGGATTAAAAAGGGAGATTGAAATCAAAAATATGAAGTTTCAACTTCGTCTTTTGATTGAGAATTGCTTCATTAATGGCAACCTCTGCATGTAACGAATCCTTTTGGGATTTCTCCGATTAATCGATTACAATATACAATATACCCATTATTACCACTTTAATATTTTCTACCTCTAACACGACATAAATTAATTTTTTGTGCAATTTCTGATGAGTGGTATTTTTATACCATTTTGAGCTCCATTTTCGACTTGAATTCGGCACTTAGAATCAAGTTTTGTTAACTTTTGATGCGTTTTTGTGTAATTTCAGGTAAAGTGTCGCTTTTCACGAAGAAGTTATTTTGAGGCGATTTGGAGCTATTTTGAGGCCAAAACAATGAAGAAATACAAAGGGGATGGAAAAGGCTCAATTTGGGATGTAAAGAGCATGAAAATTTGACTAAGGCAAAAATAAGGATGTAAAGCATAAAAATGTAATATGTAATAGAGGACATATATAACTCAACTAGGATAAAAGATAAATAATAAACTCTATACAGGGATCGTGAAATTTGAAGAACAGGCACCAACAAGGATCAAGTCGCTGAAAGAAGTTCATTAAAATGATCAAGCTTCAGTGACAAAAATAAGATGTACAGATGATTCAGTTGAAGGGCCAAAAGATTCCAGTGATAAAGTTTTTATGGTTGCACAATTCTTGGCAGTATTCTTAAAGACATGATACGAAGACCACGAGTGAATGTTAGTCGTTTGTGAACCAGACCAGTTGCACTAGGCGTCAACATTTTCAAAAAGGAATCGAAGTATCTAACTCAGAAAAACTGTTAAAGAGGTATGATTGAGAGCAGTGTTGATATCCTCCATTTCAGAAGCTGAATATTTAAGGATGTCAAAAATAAGAGGAAAATGAATAGTAACCGAAATCACTATTCACACCGGAATTACTATTGACCGAAATCACTATTCACACCAGAATTACTATTCACCAGAATCACTATTCATACCGGGTGAATAGTAACCGAAGTTACTATTCATGTGAATAGCACCCAAAAGTACTATTCATAAAGTAAGGAACATGTGGGGGCCCACATGTACTAAAAATCAAAGTAAGACTTTGAAATTGAAAATGCAGTGGTTGAAAAGCAGGAAGGAAGAATTCGGCAGGTTGTTATTGAAATTTAGCAGAATGAAATTAGGCAGGTTAATATACGTAATCAGTTACGTATATTAACTGCATAGTGACTTTCTATAACCTATAAATAGGTCTGTTGTATTTCATTTCAAAACACACCTCAACACACAACTCTCTCTTCTCTCTCATATATTTTTTGTGTAAGCTGCTAGATAGTCCGTCTAGTAGGAAAGTCGGCTTAGCCCACTTTCAGGCAGTGTCGGGTAGAAGGTCCTCGTGCCTAAACTATCCTTAGGAGTGTTCTAATTTTGAAGCTAATCCATTGGATTATAAGTTGTAACACCCCTTCGAGTTTATTATCAATAAAGATATATTCTCGGAATTATTTTTAATTTTTATAGTATCGTATTCAACCCCCCTTCTACGATACTTTGGGACCTAACAATTGGTATCAGAGCAAGCTTCTAGCATACAAGAAGTCTAAAGATCACCACCATGGGAATGAAGGATTCAGGCGTGAGAATACTAGTTCTTGACAAAGATAATTACTTTCACTGGAAAGTAAAGATGCATTTACACCTCTTATCTATTGATGAAGGTTATGTAAACTGTTTAGAGAAAGGGCCTCATATTCCTATGAAGGCCAACACTGCAGTTGGAGAAGCAGCAGGAACTGGAGTTGCTGGAAGGCCTATTCCCAAATTATCCGCAGAATTCACAGATGGAGACAAAGAGGAAGTCCAGAAGGATAAAAAGACCATGAATATACTGTTCAATGGTATTGATCAAGACATGTTCGACAATGTCATCAACTGAACCAATGCCAAGCAAGTGTGGGACACTATTCGAACACTCTGTGAAGGAACTGAACAAGTCAGAGAGAACAAGATGCAACTCCTCATACAACAGTATGAACACTTCCATCATAATTCTGGAGAAAATTTAACAGATATATTCAGTAGATTTCAGAAACTACTGAATGGCCTGAAGTTGTACGGGAGAACATATGAAGTCAAAGACTCCAACTTAAAATTTCTGAGATCTCTTCCTAAGGAATGGAAGCCAGTTACAGTCTCGTTGAGAAACTCTCAAGACTACAAAGATTTTACACTTGAGAGACTGTATGGAATTTTAAAGACCTATGAGCTTGAGTTGCAACAAGATGAAGAAATTGAGAAAAGCCAGAAGAAAGGTGGAAATATAGCTTTGGTAGCCAATATTCCAACAAACCAAGATGGAGAGAAGATGAAGAATAAAGAAGCCACACCAAGTCAAAGAACTTGGGAAGGTGGAGCTGCAACTAGCCAAGGTAAAAACAAGATGATTGAAGAACCTGATGTATTAAGTGAGGATGAAGCTGAAGATCTAGATGAATATTTGGCATTTCTATCAAAAAGATTTTCGAAGCTAAGATTCAAGAAGAATTCAGCAGGAGCCGGGCAATTCAAGAAAAACTATCAACCAAACAAGGATGTGGTTGAAAGATCAAAGTTCAAATGCTATAACTGTGGAATTGCTGGCCACTTTGCCAATGAATGCAGAAAATCCAAATCTGAGAATGAAAAGAAACAGTTTGAGACTGTCGATTACAAAAAGAAATACTTTGACCTTCTCAAGCAAAAGGAGAGAGCATTCGTATCAAGAGATGATGATTGGGCAGCTGGAGGTGACTCAGATGCAGAAGAAGAGTTTGTCAATCTTGCACTCATGGCAAACGAAACTGACGAAGAGGGTAGTTCAGCAAGCAACCAGGTATACTCTACAAATCTAACTGAGCTTTCCAAAGATGAATGTGCCAATATTGTTGATGAAATGTCTAATGAATTGTACAACATGCATGTCACATTAAAATCACTTAACAAGGAGAACAAAAAGATTAAAGATCTTAATGCTAAGATAGGTGATAGGAATACTCTGTTAGAAACTCAACTAATTGATTTTGAAACAATGAAAAGAGATTGTTAGGATGCTAAGAATGAGTTACTTGAGGCTCTGAAAAGAGAAGAGTGCTTAATAAAAAAGTTAAAAGAGGAACAAGACTTAATTGCTAAGTGGAAGGGATCAAAGGCTAAAACTGAAGAAATGTACAGTATACAAGGAGTTGATTCTTTTCACAAATTAGCAGAAGCTAAGTTAGATGTTGATAGGGAAGTTGCTTCAGATAGTGATTTAGTCGAAAACGAATGTTCTTTGAGACCTAAGCCTGTTAGCAAAGCAACTTTAACTAAATTAAATAACCAATATGGACCTGTCAACAAAAACTTTGTAGTTGGAGATTGCAGCAAAACCAAATCTGCTGAACAAATAAACATAAGCAACTTGTCCCACAAGCAATTGAAGGACAAGCTAGAAAATGTTAAGTCAGGTGTTAAGGACAAGAAAAAGAATAGAAATGGTAAGAATAGAAATGTTATGCCAAATATGTATGCTCCCTCTGCTCATGCATCTAGTCAATATGTTAACATGCCATTCATGTATAATCCATACTACAATATGCCACAGATGCCATGGATGATGAATAACATGTTTGCATAGACTATGCCTAATAATGCTATTAACTATAACACATATGAGCAAGTATTAAATTCCGTCTCTCAAAGGCCCAAACCAAAAGTCAAAATTGATTTAACTCAATCTAAACCTTCGGTTAAAAGGGATTTGAAGGATAAGAAATTGGCTAACAAGACAGCACCCAAGAAAGCTTGGGTACCAAAATCAACTTGATTTTGTGTTGATGTGTGCAGGGAAACAGAAAGAATCTTTGGTATCTGGATAGTGGTTGCTCTAGGCATATGACTGGAGATTCTACCCTGCTCACTAAGTTTGAGGAGTGAGCTGGCCCTAGCATTACCTTTGGAGACAACAGCAAAGGATATACTAGAGGATATGGCTTGATTTCACAAGGGAATGTTGTCATTGAAGAAGTAGCACTGGTTGATGGACTTAAGCATAACTTGCTAAGTGTCAGTTAATTGTGTGATAAAGGCCAGAACGTCTGGTTCACATCTGAAGCTTGTGTCATTTTCAAGAAAAGTGACAACAAGGTAGTGTTGACAGGAGATAGAAGAGGAAATGTGTACATTGCTGACTTCAATTCAACAAATGCAAACATGACTACATGTCTTCTCAGCAAGTCAAGTGTAGATGAAGGTTGGCTTTGGCACAAAAGACTGTCACACTTGAGTTTTAAAGCAATGAATGAGTTGGTAAAGAAGGATTTGGTTAGAGGTATTCCAAAATTGGATTACTCCAAGGATGGATTGTGTGATGCATGCCAGAAAGGGAAGCAGAAGAAGGCCTCTTTCAAATCAAAGTCAATGTCATCAGTTGATCAACCCTTGCAACTACTCCACATGGATCTCTTTGGACCAGTCAATGTGTTGTCAATTTCAAATAAGAAATATTGTCTTGTGATTATTGATGATTTCTCAAAATTCTCTTGGACATTCTTTCTGCACTCTAAGGATGAAGCAGGTGAAGTCATTTTAAATCACATCAGGATAGTCAACAACAATCCTTTACTCAAAGTAAGGAGAATCAGAAGTGGCAATGGAACTGAGTTCAAGAATTCTGTAATAAGAGAGTTTTGTGAAGAAGAAGGAATTATCCAAGAATTCTCTGCACCAAGAACTCCTCAACAGAATGGTGTAGTGGAAAGAAAGAACAGAACTCTAATTGAAGCTGCAAGGACAATGCTTGAAGAATCTAAGCTACTAACATACTTCTGGGCAGAAGCTGTAAACACTGCATGCTACACTCAGAATATTTCTTTGGTCAATCAAGCAAAAGGCATGACACCTTATCAACTTTTCAAAGGCAAGAAACCAACAATCAACTTTCTGCATGTCTTTGGATGCAAATGCTTTGTACTGAAAAATCATGGTGAGCATCTTGGAAAATTTGATTCAAAAGCAGATGAAGCTATCTTTGTTGGATACTCAGCTGGAAAATCCTATAGAGTCTACAACCTAAGACTAAACATTGTAATGGAGTCCATACATGTTGTCTTTGATAACAAGAAAATATCTGGTCTAGTAGATGAAGGTTTTCATGAGTCTCTCTCATTCGAGAATGAGAGAAGTGGTGAAGAAAGTGGAGATGATGATGAAGAATGGAGATCAAATGGTGTGAGAAACTGACAAGGATTATCAGTTGAAGTGCAGAATGAACCACCTGTTGAAGAGCAAATTACACCATCAGTTGGAAATCAAATTGAAGCATCTGTAGAAAATCAAAGAGAAGCATCTATTGATGAATCTGCAAGAAATCCATCAATCTCGAGGGCCATACACTCAGAGGGAGTTTCTCACAGTCAAAACTCAACAATAAGTCACAATGATCAACACAGAGAAAATGAAGCCCCTTCATCAAGGTCAAACTTACCACCACAGAGAAAATGGACCAGGGATCATCCATTTGAGCTTATCGTTGGAGATCCTAATGCAAAGGTCCAAACCAGAAGAGCAAGTCAAGAAGAATGCTTATACAGTAGTTTTCTATCTAAAGAAGAACCTAAGAGAGTTGAACAAGCTCTTCTGGATCCAGACTGGGTTTTAGCAATGTAAGAAGAGTTAAACCAGTTTGAGAGAAATGAAGTATGGAAACTTGTACCCAAACCTAAAGACAAATCAGTGATTGGCACTAAGTGGGTATTCAAGAACAAGATGGATGAGAATGGCATAGTCACAAGGAATAAACCTAGATTAGTTGCTAAAGGCTACTGTCAAGAGGAAGGAATTGATTTTGAAGAAACCTTTGCACCAGTAGCAAGGTTAGAAGCAATAAGGATCTTCCTAGCCTATGCAGCGCATGCCAATTTCAAAGTCTATCAAATGGATGTCAAGAGTGCATTTTTGAATGGTATTCTGGAGGAGGAGGTGTATGTTAGTCAACTTCCTGGTTTTGAAGATCCAGACTTTCCAGAATATGTGTTCTTTCTACTCAAAGCACTCTATGGCCTGAAGCAAGCACCTAGAGCCTGGTATGACACACTCTCACAGTTTCTTATAGAGAATCACTTCATTCGAGGTACTATTGATAAAACTCTCTTTTATAGAAATGTCAATGGCTCTATGATACTTGTCCAAATTTATGTAGATGATATAATATTTGGGTCTACAGATGAGAAACTTTGCAAGAGGTTTACCAAACTCATGCAAAGTAAATATGAAATGAGTATGATGGGTATGAGGGAATTTTTATAAGTCAAACAAAATACATTTATGATCTTTTAAAAAGGTTTGATTTAGCATATTGTTCTTCTGCAAAAACACCCATGGCCACTGCCACTAAGCTTGAACTAATACTAAGGAAAAGAAGGTGGACATGACAAGCTATAGGGGCATGGTTGGATCTCTTTTATACTTAACAGCTAGTAGACCTGATATTATGTTTGCTACATGTTTATGTGCTAGATTTCAAGCTGATCCGAGGGAATCTCACTTAGTAGCTATTAAAAGGATTTTCAGATATCTCAAGGGAACACCAAAACTCGGCATTTGGTACCCTAGAGATTCTGGTTTTGATCTAATTGGTTACTCAGATGCAGATTATGCAGGTTGCAAAATGGATAGAAAAAGTACCACAGGAACCTGTCAATTCTTGGGAAACAAGCTAGTCTCATGGTTCAGTAAAAAGCAGAACTCAGTATCTACCTCAACTGCAGAGGCTGAATACATAGCAGCTGGGAGTTGTTGTGCACAAATTCTATGGATGAGAAATCAACTACTTGACTATGGAGTTAAAGTTAAAAGGATCCCAATTTTCTGTGACAACACTAGTGCAATTGCAATATCACAGAATCCAGTGCAACATTCTAGAACCAAGCACATAGACATCAGATACCATTTCATCAGGGAGCATGTGATGGAAGGCACTGTGGAACTGCATTTTGTTCCTAGTGAAAAACAGTTGGCAGACATTTTTACTAAAGCTTTGGATGAAGCAACCTTTTCAAGGTTGGTAAGTGAGCTTGGTATGTTAAATTTCACATGATTTTTTAAAATGTCTGTTCAATTAAATGCAGCCAGTGAATTTCATTCTCTGGATTTTGTTTGTTTTATTTGATTATCTGCATGATTATTCTGGAGATATCACTTTAGCATAATTAAATAAATATTTTACTGACATATATCAATTAATGATATTTTGTTAATTTTATATCTATTTATTTTGAGTTTATCTGATTATTGTGGATTAATTCTTGATTTACAGCATGATTATTTTTAAATCCATAATAATTAGAAGTAATAAATATGTGTATATGTGTATAGACTGATAGGTTTCGGTGATAAGATGTTTTTTCGGCCGACAGGTTTCGGTGATAAGATGTTTTTTCGGCGAATTAGGTTGTTAGGTGAGAAATTATTGAGCGGTGTTGTTTTTCAAACATAACCTATCACTATTACACCTAACCTACTAAACCTTGAAACCTTATAAATGATGAGTTTTTGTTTGTGTTTAACATCATCATCTTTCAGATATACAGAGCATATACACACGATTGCTGAATATTTCGAGCTTTGATCGGAAAGATCTCTCAATCTAGCTGGTGGTTTTTACATTGGATTTTATATTCTTGCTTTATACATCATCCTTTATAAAAACTAACCCTTGTTTTTGAATTTCCTCGAAGTTTTGAAAATGGCATTGCAGGGAAGCTTTTTAATTGCTAAAGTTAATCCTATTTCCATTCAGCAAATCGAAACCATTCAGGATGAGCAATTTCGGGCTTGGACACAATTTTTGAATGAACATTCATTAATTCGATATGCTTTAGTTACACCAGTGCAGCTTAACCATGATGCATTGCGTGAACTATATTGTAGTGCGGTTAACACTTCTGGACAGGACGGGTGTGCATTCACATATCGACTATTTGGTAGGTCGATTAGGGTCATTGAACGAGATGTTAATCGAATTCTTCATTTTCCTTTGGAAAATCTCGTTTCTGATCCTACACCTGAACAGATTGAAATGTTCTTTCGTTTTATAAGGTACCAAGATGGCAATTTCAATACTGGTAATCTTTATAGAACGTTTCTAACCCAGTATTGGAGTTTCTTCTTTCACACTCTTAACCATGTTTTTTCCTCAGATAGAACAAATCAAGATCGAATACCTGAATATATCCAAAAAATATGGTATGCGGTCGCCAATAATTTGAGGATTAATTTTGGAAAAATAGTGTTTGGTCAAATCATTTTAAAGATGAAACACTTAGGAACAAGAGATGTTCGGACTCAAAATGTCAAATGTCTATATCCAAGGTTTCTACAACTAATATTAAATGATTTTTTGAATGATGAAGACAGGGTACGCTTGGAAAATGGTCAAAAGGCGGAATGTTCTTCCATAAAGACGAATGTAATTAATTACATGAGCAAAAAGAAATATACGGATGTGCCTACAGTCCTAACTGAATATCTAAAGACTGTCGCACTTCCGTTGTTACCAAGACTAGTGAGAGCAGGTATATGTCAAGGTAATATTTCAATCCCTGCTATTCCAACCTTTGTATTCCCAGTTGTGTCACAGGAAATACAGTTTCTACAGCCCCCAGTGGCCATCTTACCCAACCAAGAGCAGGAAATCCCACCGACTCTAACACAGGTCGAAGAGCCCATTTTACAAATGCAAACAAAACAAACTCCTACACCTCAATTGTCACTTAAACGACCAACCATCAACACTTTTGAGGGAGATAGTGCCTCAGCAGCACCACATAAGGAGTTAGTTACATCAGCAGCTCTACCTCATTCTAAACGAAGTAAACCAAATGAACCTGAGGTAACTGTAACTGTTAGGGAAACAATTCTTCCTTGTCAAATGAGTGAAAATGTAAATGAGGATGAATTGACGGGAGCAACTATCTTGAGTTCCATTTCACGGAACATAAGAGTGGTTGATGATCTTTCTAAAGATCAAATGCCTTCACAGGCATCCGAGGTGGAATTACCTACCTCAATAACTGCTGGTGAATCTTCCATTTTACAGAAAGATCCATCGGTAGGTGGTTCTTTTATGAACAAAGTGTCTTCACAGACATACTAGGGAAACTTGGGTTTTGTGCCATTTAATCGATTCAAGTTTAACCTCCTAGAGGAAAAATCTCTGGATCTCTTTCGAGATTTACCACTATTTACCAGTGGTCGGCAACTCGCTTCACGCGAGGATGGAAGCTCACGAACTTTCATTGCACCATCCGTGACCTCTGAAAAAGGGGCTAGGATGATTTCATTTGCAGGTACACATGTCGGTGGAAGCTCTGGAGGAGAGTTGAGGGAAACACGAACAGAACATGTAAGTGTCACCCAAACCACTAAACCGAGTGAATATAGAGTGTTGAGTGAAACACCTGCAGAACATACGAGTGAGCAACCTACTTAACCACATGCACCTGTAACCAGAAAGGAATACAGCAGACTCCTTACACGGGTCCAAAAATTGGAGAAAGAGTTGCCAAATATCTGTAAGTCCATTGCAGAAATCAAAAATTTGCAACTTATTCAACATGATGCATTCCAGGTTCAATTAAGTTCCACGGCAGCCCAGTTTAGTCATGCAATTAATTCCTTGGTGAAGACAGCTTCGTCTAAATTATCAACTCCACATCCTACTATCTTGGAGGATAACCCAACTGAGGGGGAGAAGGTGGATGACCAAGAAGCTACTAGGCGTAATAAAGGCAAGGAAAAGGTTGTTGACACGGAATTAACTTTATCTTGGGAAAGGAAAAGCTAAATAGAAGTATTCGTGCTATGTGAAAAGAAAGCAAGGCAAAACTTGAAGATATGTTCAGTGTAGAGGAACAATTGTCTTGCACTTGGAAATCTGGAAAATATATATATGATCCAGAATGTACGTTTATATTATTTATCTTTGTATTTTATTTTTTGTTGTATCAGTTGAGTTATCCTCTAGGAATTTGTTTGTCAAACCCTGACAATCAAATAGGGGGAGATTGTAAAGCATAAAAATGTAATATGTAATAGAGGACATATATAACTCAACTAGGATAAAAGATAAATAATAAACTCTATACAGGGATCGTGAAATTTGAAGAACATGCACCAACAAGGATCAAGTCGCTGAAAGAAGTTCATTAAAATGATCAAGCCTCAGTGACAAAAATAAGATGTCCAGATGATTCAGTTGAGGGGCCAAAAGATTCCAGTGATAAAGTTTTTATGGTTGCACAATTCTTGGTAGTATTCTTAAAGACATGATACGAAGACCACGAGTAAATGTTAGTCGTCTGTGAACCAGACCAGTTGCACTAGGCGTCAACATTTTCATAAAGGAATCGAAGTATCTAACTCAGAAAAACTGTTAAAGAGGTATGATTGAGAGCAGTGTTGATATCCTCCATTTCAGAAGCTGAATATTTAAGGATGTCAAAAATAAGAGGAAAATGAATAGTAACCGGAATCACTATTCATACCGAAATCACTATTCACAACGGAATTACTATTCACCAGAATCACTATTCACACCGGGTGAATAGTAACCGAAGTTACTATTCATGTGAATAGTACCCAAAAGTACTATTCATAAAGTAGGGAACATGTGGGGCCCACATGTAGTAAAAATCAAAGTAAGACTTTGAAATTGAAAATGCAGTGGTTGAAAAGTAGGAAGGAAGAATTCGGCAGGTTGTTATTGAAATTTAGCAGAATGAAATTAGGCAGGTTAATATACGTAATCAGTTACGTATATTAACTGTATAGTGACTTTCTATAACCTATAAATAGGCCTGTTGTATTTCATTTCAAAACACACCTCAACACACAACTCTCTCTTCTCTCTCATATATTTTCTGTGTAAGCTGCTAGATAGTCCGTCTAGTAGGAAAGTCGGCTTAGCCCACTTTCAGGCAGTGTCGGGTAGAAGGTCCTCGTGCCTAAACTATCCTTAGGACTGTTCTAATTTTGAAGCTAATCCATTGGATTATAAGTTGTAACACCCCTTCGAGTTTATTATCAATAAAGATATATTCTCAGAATTATTTTTAATTTTTATAGTATCGTATTCAACCCCCCCCTTCTACGATACTTTGGGACCTAACAAAGGAAGCCCAATTATTAGTCTAACAAATGAAAATTCTTTCTGACTTGAAGATTCGTGACATCGCAAGCTTGTTAATGGATTCTACACTCCATCACAAGGAGCCCAGCTCCATCGCGAGGAGCCCGTTCAATTCTTCGCACCATCGCGGAGCATTCAGTGACATCGCTGAAAATTTAATTTTTAATTGAAGTGGGAAGAAATATTTTCTTAATTGGGCATATGAGTATGCGCTTGGGGCATGTCCCATCCACATAATCCAAATGATTAAAAATTAGCACATCTACACTTAGTAAGTAGTTTTTCTTTGAAATATTAGGGTTAGATAGTAAGAGGAATAGCCACCATCAATAAATATTGATACATATATTGTATTTATAGGTTTGTAGTTTTCGTCATCTTTTCATCATCTTTTGTATAAGAACGAAAGGAGTTTGTGATTCTTGCAACGATGGGAAGGATTTTTATACCTTTCATCAAGATTTAGCGGGTTTTGCTTTCTCCGAGTTGCATATTTATTTTGGAAAAATATAATAGGGTTTGTTCTCTTATCACTGTCTTTTATTTATATTTTTCTTTATTTGCTAGTTTTAATATGTGTGTATTCGATCCCATAATGTATTTCGGTTCAACCATGAACTAATCTCCATTCTGGGATTCTATTGAACTTTGTTGTTAAATTGCTTCGTTAAATGTCTACGGTTATATTCAGTGTGATCTGTTTTTATTGATTAGATGCGTAGCTACAGGTGCCTATATGGAATCCACCCGTCAAAGTTTTGGCAACGCTACAGGTGACTAGTTTGTATTTTTTGTTGTTGACATTGATTCATGTTTGAATTGACTTGCTTGGACATTTTCTTCTTATCCCTTTCCTTTCTATAGTTTATTTGTTGTGTTTCATATGGTAGATATGAAGAAACCTATGAAGATCAAGCTAATCACTCTTGAAGAAGTCAAAGATTTGTGCCATTTTAGAGGTGATGAGTATGATGATCCTTGGATGCACGTACGTGATTATGAGAGTATTTGCAGCATGATTGTTGAAGCCAAACCAGAAGATTTTTGACTCCATCTATTTCCGTTCATATTGAGGGATGGGGCAAAAGATTGGTATCAGTCTTTACCGGTTGGATCAATTACCTCATGGAAGGAGATGGTAAAGAAATTTATGAGCAACTTTTACACAAGGGCAAAGACAACGTCTATAAGGAATGCAATCACTAAATTCAGCCAAAAAGGTGATGTACATATCTTCAATGCTTGGGCTTGTTACAGAGATATGTTAAGTCGTTGTCCTCACCATGTAATTCCAGACGAGTTAATGATGAACTTGTTTTACAAAGAAGTTAGCATTCAATCAAATTTATTATTGAACGCTGTAGTTGGTATAGCCTTGTTGAATAAAAGTTATGAAGAAGCGGTAGAACTAATCAACACAATAGAAATGAATTGAAGAGCCCAAGATTAGGACGAAGTAGTCATGAATGCACCATTGTGCTATACTAAGAATATGTATTCTCTCAACCATACACTGGATTATTTAGATGAGCATCAACAGATAGGTACTTTGAGGTGTGATAGTAGTACGGGTGCACATATCACCGGCAGTTGCTTAAGGGTCGTTGAACCAGACAATACCATCAACAATCAAGAAGAATCATTGAGTTCTAAGTTGCAAGATCAGCCTTATCTAAAGGTCAAGGATCGACAACAGGAGACAAAATCTCTCGAAAGTGAGATAGTCGTCTTAACGACAAGTTTGGGGGAACCCACTTCTCAAGGTGCCTCACTAAACTCAAAGAGTGTTTCCCACATCTAGGGTGAACCAACGTTATATGTCCATACTATTGAGGTGAAATTGGGAGAAGTTCTTGAGAAAGTGGTTATTACTGACATGTGTGTTGGTAATGTTGTGTTAAAGCCTATAGTTGTTGATGAGGATGTGGTTGCTAAAGAGAACCAAGATGGGAGATGTCAAGAATTTAATCATGTGAGAGAGGTCGATGAACTTGAAAAGGCCTTATTTGGAACCGACACATAAGACTTCCTATATCAAAAATTGGTACAGAGTTACGAAGAAGCGTATGAACGAGAGAAGGAGTCCGGTGTCTTAGTTTTTGAGGATGAAGATGGAGGTAGTACCTTAGAGCCAATGGCGGAAGTTCTCATAGAGAAACCAACAGCTCCAATAAGTTACATTTACCCTACTCCACTCTATCCACAAGAGGCCTTTCAAGGTGAAATGTTCTACAAATTATTGGATTTTGGGTCAATGGAAGAAGGCATTGTAAAAAGCTACATTTGTTATCGAGTATGCGAAGCAAGATGAGGAGGCAGAAAGTGTGCCACCGTGATGATGATGAGGTCACATGGAGAGAAGAGCAGGCCAGTTAATATTATCCTTGATGAAGGTACGGCCATAGTCAAGCGATTGACTATAAAGAAGCACTTCCTGGCAGGCGATACAGTGGTAAAATTTTATTTGCTTTTAGAACTTAGTTGGTTTGAATAAAGTGTGGTACATGTCTAATATTTCATATTTAGCCCATATAGATCATTGACACTATGAAATTACGTATAAAGTGTTTTATCAGATTTGATGTAATTTTAATGTTTTTATGATGAGCAGTTAACAAGTTCTAACCCTAAACTTCATTCCCTGAGGTTTAAAGCTGATTTAGAGGCATATATCTAAAGTCAACCAGAAGCAAATATTGTTAGGCTAACATGGCCTAATGAGAAGTTTTTATCCGATAGCGTAAAAAATTCAGCTCGTGCAACTTGTACTATTTTGGTCATATCTCGAGCTTTGAAAGTCTGTTTTAGACGACTAACCCATCGTTAGAAAGCTTATGAGAAGACCTTCGCTTTCAACTTGAGAAAAGAGTTTCATTCATTGTAAATCAGCCCAGAATTACCAGAATAGCAGTAGTAGATGGGAGTTCTTGTCTTTAGCTTTGCTTTCGTAGTTTTTGCTTTGTGTAGTTTTTAGTTTTGTATATAGTTGCTTGTTATAAAATCATATAGTGCTTTGTTTTTAGTGGTTCCTTATTTTGAGTAATCTCATAGGTCTTTTGCAATTTGTTTAGTTGCATTGCATAAAGAGATCCTTTGCTTGTTGGTATTGAGTTGTTAGCCATTGATGATAAATTGTGCTAAAGTACTTGTCACAAGTCTTGCCATGATCACGTATTGCCTTAGTCTTTACATATTTAGTAAGCACTTGCGTTAGTGGTGTGTCTTGACGATTTTTGTGCTTAAAACCATTTAAGGGGGACGTGTTGTGAATTGGATCCGTCTTTGGTGGGAGAGTTTTTAGGTCAACCCAAGAAATTTGTGTCTTCTCCTTTATAACTAGAGCCAACATGGTGTAAGTTTGGGGGGGTATTGGGCGACTAGTTCCATAATTGTTCCTATAGTGTCTTAGAAAAAAAAGTGTGTTAAAAAAAGAAAAAAAAGAGTCAATAAGTTTTCATAATTATAGATTTCTAGTGGAATGAGTGACTAGATTGGGATCATTAGTACCCGAACAATTAAGTTTGAGGGGATTTGTGCCTAGTAACCTAAAACCCTTTGAGGTTTGGGATTGCTGACCCAACGCTTGCTACATGGGTATTAGTGTATAAGTCTTTTGGGACCTTGATCATTGCACGATCATTCTTACCATTAGTACTAATAAATTCTTAGTAGGGAAATCAGCTAGGTTGGGCTCATTGATAACCCGAGTAAGTAAGTCTGAGGGGACTTTGTGCCTAGCAAACTAAGGTCCTTTGTGGTCTAGGATTGCTAACCTAAAGCTCGATAAATGGGTGTTGATGTATAAGTCTTTTGGGAACTCAATCATTGCATAGTCAGTCTAACTACTAAGAGCGTGTAGTCGTTATAGTATAGTAGTAGCATATCCGCCTGTCACTTCCTGACCCGGGTTCGATAGTAGTGCAAGGCAAGTGGGCTTAAGCAAAGAGGGTGGGGTTCAGTTTGTGGCGTCTTCCCCAACTTCCAAAAAATTTAGTCGTTAAGATTGTTCACACTTCACTTGTGCAAGCTGGTTGTGAGTCATGATAGTGTGAGCTTGATAATTGTCAAAGAAAAGCACATTCTAAGGCACCATTAATAGCTGAATCATAACTGATGAAAAAGGGATCTTATGCATTTCTCATATAGAGTAGTTGCATGAGTCTGTTTGCTTGAGGACAAGCAAAGATTCAAGTTTGGGCGAATGATGAGTGGCATTTTTATACCACTTTGAGCTTCATTTTTGGCATGAATTCGTCACTTAGAATCAAATTTTATTATCTTTTGATTTATTTTTGTGTAATTTTAGGTAAAGTGTAGCGCTTCTCTAAAAAGTTGTTTGAGGTGATATGGAGCTATATTGAGGCCAAAATGATGAAAAAATACAAAGGGCATGAAAAAGGCTCAATTTGGGATGTAAAGAGCATGAAAATTTGACTAAGGCAAAATCAAGGAAGCCCAATTATTAGCCTAACAAATGAAAATTCTGCCTGACTTGAAGGTTCGCAACATCGCAGGCTTGTTAATGGATTCTCTGTTCCATCACGAGGAGCCCGTTCAATGCTCCACTCCACCGTGGAGCTGATAAGTTTCGGGGGGCAACAAGCGCAACGAAAAATGATAATAAACAATAAAAATCCGAAACCTAACCCTAGAATCCGTGTATAAGTTGTGATTGATTATGGAGAACAGAATCTGTACCTTAAGAAGCTTTACGATTCGGTTGTTAGATGGAGATCCTAGCTTGAATGAACACCACGTATCCCGTATGCAACGATCTACGCTCTATCAGTATCCACGCAGAAGCTCGAACGGAGGATGCTGTGTACTAGCACAATACTTCGTTTTCTTTCTCACTTTTCTCTCTACCTCTCTAGTAGCTAGGGTTTTGTATAAAAAAACGTCTAACCCTCTCCAAGCCACAAAGAGATATTATATAGGAGACAACAAAAACGAATTCAGCCCTAATCCTAATTAGAGCCCATATTAATTCAGTTTTTCTAATCATTATCTAACTAAGACTTTCTCAATTAAATAACAACTGCACTTCTGAATTAATAATTCGAATTTCCATTTATTACATTAAATAAGTCATACCTAAATTAATAATAAATAATTCGAATACTTTCATTTAATTTAAATCCGAATTCAAATTAAATAATCCTCCTAGCATTCTTTGTGTGTGACCCGATAGGTTATTATTACGTTGGCAACGATTTTAAAATCCCAATTAAAATCGTAAACAAAGAGCGGCATCTAGTAACACATCATTGCTACCCAAGTAATAATAATTAAATCAGTGAATCGATTTCTCCTTTCGTGAACAATGTTCTATGTAATATAATCCCTTAACCATGATATTATAGATTAAACTGGAGGCATGGAATGTGTCATCCTCGTCATAATTTAATCTTTATTTTCTTGATCGATGAGTAGACTATTCAAACAAATCACTATTTGAGCACGGCCATGCATTTCATAGTCTCACTCAAACAAGAGGCCAATAATATCACTCCTATATATTTATATATATTAAGGAGAGTTAAATTCCATCTAGATCATTCACATTTCTCATACGATTCATAATATACCCAAGACCACCTTTATCATTACCCGATTAAAGATAACTTTTGATAGAATCAAAATATATTAATTCTCATATAGAAATGTAATGACTTCAGGTCTAAGGATCATTACATCATTATCACATATTGAGATTCATAATGACACATTTATTCATTCCATGTCGAATCTCATAGTGGGTCTATCCAGTACATCGTACTCATACATGTACCTATGCATTGACTTTAGTATCATCATACTTATGATCAATGAGAAGTGATCATCAGTCAATCAACATACTAGTCTCGATGTATTATTATTGTCCCAATAACAATAATACTTGAATAGGGATATTCAAGATTATTATACTGTATATTATCTCATAGTTATATAGTTCGTATCAATAATCTAGGGACATTTATTATACTAACAATTATATCGCAGTAAATACTAAGCATAATAAAACATCAATATAATCAAAATAGAACATAAATGTCAATGACGAAGTTTAAATAAACTGAAATGTATTGCCTCTAGGGCACCTACACTAACAGGAGCGTGCTGTGAAATCGTTGGAAATTCAATTTGTAATTGAAGTGGGAATAATTAATTTCGTAATTGGGCCTATGAGTATGGGCTTGGGGCATGTCCCATCTATATAATCCAAACGTTTACAAACCAGCATATCTACACTTAGTACGTAGTTTTTCTCTTAAATATTTGGGTTAGATAGTAAGAGCATTAGCCTCCATCAATCTATATAGATACATATATTGTATCTATAGGTTTTTAGTTTTCATCATCTTTTGTATAAGAACGAAAAGAGTTTGTGATTCTTGTGAGGGTGGGAAGGATTGTTACACCTTTCATAAAGTTTTAGCGGGTTTTGCTTACTCCGAGTTGCATTTTGGTTCGGACACACATAATAGGATTTGTTCTCTTATCCATATCTTTTCTTTATCTTTATTTGTTAGTTTAATATGCGTGTATTCGATCCCATAATGGATTTCGATTCAACCATGAACTAATCTCCATTATGGGACTCTATTGAACTTTGTTGTTAAATTACTTCGTTGAATGTCTATGGTGATGTTTATTGTGATTTATGTTTATTGATTAGATGCATCGCTAACATCTATCGGGTTATAATCAGTAGCAATAAGACGAGAGTTAAGTTACTGGTTAGAACTAACACACTAGCATATGGTATAATTGTGGGTGAAAAACTCGTTAGGAGGAGCGTGAATAAATCCTTACTAGACATATTCAAATAGGGGCTTGTGCTAAAATCGGGTTAATGGCTTAATTCACCATGGGGTTGGAGGTTAAAGACTTAATTTAGTGACCATAACACACCATACCTCAATGGATGGGTGATACAAGGATGGCTAGGTGCATGGAAACGTGATCTACTTCAGTTTAGTGCTTGTGGCTAGCATACCTAGACAATTAGGTGACGAAGTATAGGAGACAATGAGGGAATTTAGAGTCCCACACGTGTTTTCGTTCCTGGAAAGTAGTTAGTTTAAGTAACTCGTTAATCTTAGTTCAAATTAGTTAAAACAGAAACCCAACTTTTGCTCATCCAGGCTATTGAGGAGAACTATAGGATTGGTGATTGGTAGTACGGGACCTAGTCTCTGCGGGAACGAACTCTACTTACCGAGTATTACTTTGACCACGTGCACTTTCATGTGTAACGGGGATTGCCTATACGTAATCCGCCCGTCAATTTCCTAGGTATATGTAATTAATCTTATTTTTTTAAAAAAAGTCAACTTTATAGTTGCAGTGGAATGTTTTTCTTTATTATTTTAAGCAAAATCTTTATTTTCAAAATATAATTTATTAAATTATTAATATGGCTGAGCAATTTATATTATAATTTTTTTCTCAAAATTTTTATTTTAATAATACCTATATTGATCGTAATAATTGTAATCAAATGCATAAATGTAACAAAAGCCTTCATAGTTAAATTATTGAAAGGTTAAAAAAAAGAAGTTAAACTCGAAATCAAGATTTTGTTTTAAGAGATGAGCATAGGTATAATCCGATTAGCTTGAGTTTATACATATCTAAAACATATAAATCATTTGCAAACCATTTATTATAATTTTTTTTTAAAAAAATAAGCTTATTAATTTCGTATAACTTATATTCATATCATTATTTAATAAAATTTATTACTTTTTCATCGCAAACAAAGCGTAGGCAAAGTCCCTAGTGATAAAAAATACGTAATTCTGAAAGTATATATTTTCATATAATAAAATATTATTGTTATATATTACATAGCCTCTGACACTTTTTAAAAGTCTCTTATTAAAAAATTACGCATCTTCAAAATTTGTTAGTTGAATAATTAATTTTCTGTCTACTCTTGATAATTTTCTTATACTGAATGGAGTTGTTTGTATTTGTATACTAGTAAAATATTGAAAATAATAGTATAAAAGTTATATTTGAAAAAATCAAATCAAAAGTTATTATTTTTGAAAAAAGAAGAACAAGTGTTTATAATTTTTTTTCTAAGAAAGCGACATCTAAAAGTATACTAGTAAAATATTGAAAATAATAGTATAAAAGTTATATTTGAAAAAATCAAATCAAAAGTTATTATTTTTGAAAAAAGAAGAACAAGTGTTTATAATTTTTTTCTAAGAAAGCGACATCTAAAAAGGAATAATCGTGAGGTTCATGTTTAATCTATAAGCTCGTTCTTGATGCTTGTGCAGCGATTTGGTTGTTAGGTCATTTAGGTCGATTCTTGCAAAGCCAATATAAGGGTGGTGCCTGTTATATAAAATTTAAGTGATGATAATTGTATCGGCCTGGATAATCGTAGTCGATCATCTTTTAGGAAATTTAATGTGATTTTGTTTAGCAATTGGGTTTGATCCCGTCATTTATTGTACTATTTCAAAAAAAGGGATAGAATCATAATGATTACATTTAAAGATTAACTAGTGTTAACGGAGAAATTTGGTGATAACAAATTTCGAAGGTTGCTGGAATAACGAAATAATGAAAATAGGGGGATTTGGGATTTTGGATGTTTGGGGCTGGACTTAAGAGGTGTCTCGACTTGTTAGATGTGTCGGATCCTTTTCCAAGATGCCTGCGTACCTTATATTTATAAGGATCAAACCAACGCAGTTCTGTTAAAAGGATTGGTTTTTAATCCCTATGATTGTTAAGGGATGTATTTTGGGAATTAGTAGATTTTATCTCTTTGAATTATATTCGCGTTGGGATACCTTCCTGATTTAAAGGATATCGTTTAGAGATATTTTCTATCATAAATTGGAGATAATTCCTCGTTTCAGAGAGAGTAAATAATTAACTTGGCGATTAAGTTAATTATTATTAGATTCGTATTTGGAAATTTGGGAGATATTAGAGGCAACCGAAAAATATGGCGTAACAACTACCCCCCAGTTCTTCAGTGTAGCTTGCTGCAGTGGAGAACTAAGCATGCTTCGATCTTCCAAATTTCCTGAGTCACTGAAACAGCTAGGAAAGGAAGATTAGTAAAAAATATGGAGCACCAAGGTGCTCGTAATATGCATGTAGATGTAAACGAGACAATATGCGAGATGTAAAAAATAAGTTTTATAGCTGTGAGAGAACGTATCCTGGAGAGCCATCCAAGCATTATTCGAAGAGTCGTGCAAAACTTTCCGAGCAATACCCTGAAAAGTAAATATTCAAAGAAATATCCTGTATTAAGCACTCCGAGAAATACCCTCCTCAAAGAAGGACGTATTCTAGAGTTTCCATAACGTATTCCGAAAAATATCCTCCTCAAAGAAGGTCATATCCACCAGAATTTCCATAAATGCTTCCAGAGAATACCCTCCTCACGGGAGGTCATATTCCTAGAGCTCGTACCTTGATGAGGCGCCGGAAGTACGAACATCCCCCCGGAAGTGCGGTTTTTGCAAGGATTTAAAAATTTGGGATACCCTCCTCAAAGGAGATCGTTCTCCATTCCAGAAATATCCCTCCTCACAGGAGGTGGATTTTCTGAAGCTCGTACCTTGATGAGGCGCCGGAAGTACGGACATCCCCCCCGGAAGTGCGGTTTTTGCAAGGATTTTGATAATTTGGGATACCCTCCTCAAAGGAGATCGTTCCCCATTCCAAAAATACCCTCCTCACAGGAGGTGGATTTTCCGAAGATCTCTTTATTGTTCTTAAGACTCTCCTTAGAGGAGATCATCTTTTAAATAAATCACGAAGACCCTCCTTAGAGGAGGTCGTCTATCACAAAAAATAAGGGAGACCCTCCTTAGAGGAGGTCGTCTTCCCAAAGCCATATCAATATTCTAAGATTCTTCCAAAAAAGATATCAGCGACACTTGAAGGTTCTTCTAGAAAATATCGGCAACACCCAAATGGTCTTCAAAAAATATATAAAAAATATTCTCATCACAAAGGGTCTTCTAAAACAATCAACTCTTTCGAATAAGAGCCTTCCAAAATATTACCCATGTAAAGGAGGACCTTCTAAAATATTACCCACAGAAGAGGGCCTTCTAAAATAATAAACTCTTTAATTAAGAGCCTTCTGTTATGCCCAAATCTTGGCATAAGCCCTAAGCAGGCCTAATGGGCTTGAATAGAGGTCCACAACTCATAATGGGCCTAGAGATGAAGATTGGGTTACTAAAACCTACCACGAGGAGTCAGTCCAATATACTATCAAGCACA
Organism: Saposhnikovia divaricata; assembly: GCA_036435485.1. Taxonomy (NCBI): domain Eukaryota; kingdom Viridiplantae; phylum Streptophyta; class Magnoliopsida; order Apiales; family Apiaceae; genus Saposhnikovia; species Saposhnikovia divaricata. The sequence continues at coordinate 70,605,781 of CM071598.1, forward strand.
ATGTGGAAGTTTGCGACCCCAAGCTGCGGGTCGAGTTCGCCAGCAAAGTCCCTAGTATGGGATATCATCTATCATGCACGTCTCTCTACAAGGTTCAGCGTGGCCTAGAGGTCCAGCGAGGCCTAGAATACAGTCTACAAGGTCCAGCGAGGCCTAGAATACAGTCTACAAGGTCCAGCGAGGCCTAGAGGTCCAGCGAGGCCTAGAGCATATTTATTATGAAGACTTACGGCCAGGCCCAGCGAGGTCGCGTGAGTATAATTATTTCCGTACAGTGTGGACCACCTCGCATGACTAGCCCAGCGAGGCCGCATGCGAGGCCATGCAGCTTCTCCATTCGCCTCGTCAGTGAGGCCAGTTGATTTAAGCATCATGCTAGCCATAGGCAACCTTTAATGGGCCATAGGTCATGAGCAGAATAAATGGGTAAAATATATCAACCCAAAAAGACGTCTAGTGGATTTGGGCCAAGTTGAGCCTATAGAAACCCTAGCCCGTCTAGGTAACTTCTTCTCCAAGAACTACATATGGCTTGATCCCTATAAATAGGGTACGTAGGCACCTTGTTACAGATGATTGACAGCTCATCCCTGAAATCAACAAACAAGATCAGCCACAATAATCACCAATCTCCTTCCGTGTTCTTCGTGTTCTTAGCAAAATATCTGTATTTTGCTCCGTGATTCCAGCAAACCTCCAAAATATTGTTATACAATATTCTCCCTATAACACCTTCCAAACTCATGTATCACGAAAATTACACCTAAAATCTTGAAAATCTTCACAATTCAAATTCTGTCCAGATCTGGTTTTGGCATTTTTGACCTTCTAAACGATTTTTTCTGGAAAAACACAAAACACGAAAGTTGTAGATAACGAAAATATCTTTCCGATGATATATGGTTCATCAAAAACGGACTTATAACGAATCGGGAATCAAAGAAAACGTCTGCTGATCTCCTTCTTGATGCTGAAAAACGAGATCTGATTGTTTTTTGTGATTTCGAGAATAGATCAAAATGTAATCTGAGAAAACTCAAAGAACGAAAGTTATAGACAATTTAACAAGCTTTCCGAATCATTAAAAATCATCGAAATCCGACGTGTATTGAATTTACTACGAATTTTATAAGATAATTAACTTGTATGGACAAAATCACAAGAAAACTTATTTTAATTCGGAATAGATCCACCGCCTCCACCGCTTAGCTCCTCCATTACAGCAGCTCCAGATCCATAATAACCCCCCATGCATGTGAGTTTATTGTCCTCCACAGTCAATAAATAATCCCCTCCTTCTACCGCCAATTGTTAACGGAGGAATTTGGTGATAACAAATTTCGGAGGTTGCTGGAATAATGAAATCATGAAAATAGGGGGATTTGGGATTTTGGATGTTTGGGGCTGGACTTGAGAGGTGTCTCGACTTGTTAGATGTGTCGGATCCCTTTTCAAGATGCCTGCGTACCTTATATTTATAAGGATCAAGCCAACGCAGTTCTGTTAAAAGGATTGGTTTTTAATCCCTATGATTGTTAAGGGATGTATTTTGGGATTTAGTAGATTTTATCTCTTTGAATTATATTCACATTGGGATACCTTCCTGATTTGAAGGATATCATTTAGAGATATTTTCTATCATAAATTGGAGATAATTCCTCATTTCAGATAGAGGAAATAATTAACTTGGCGATTAAGTTAATTATTATTAGATTCGTATTTGGAAATTTGGGAGATATTAGAGGCAACCGAAAATATGGCGTAACAACTACCCCCAGTTCTTCATTGTAGCTTGCTGCAGTGGAGAACTAAGCATGCTTCGATCTTCCAAATTTCCCGAGTCACTGAAACAGCTAGAAGAGGAAGATTAGTAAAAAATATGGAGCACCAAGGTGCCCGTAATATGCATGTGGATGTAAACGAGACAATATACGAGATGTAAAAAAGAATAAGTTTTGTAGGTGTGAGAGAATGTATCTTGTAGGGTCATTCAAGCATTATTCCATAAAATCATCCAAAGCATTCCGAGAAATATCCTAAAAAGCATACATTCAAAGAAATATCTTCCCGTCGAAGAAGGTCATATCTACCATGTCTTCTCGAGAGTATCCCCCTCAAAGGGGGTCATTTTCCTCAGAAATTTATAAATTCGGGATACCCTCCTCAAAGGGGGTCACTGACCGAAAATATGGCGTAAGAACTAGTATAATAATCGTGTGAGGCACGAGTAATCATCTAATACTGAAAGTATATTGGTGTGTTAGCATTTATGCCATAGAGACACTATTTTCATGTTTTAAGGAAAATATTTTATTATATTATGTTTTGTTGATTATTATTAATTTATATATTATGTCTTTATTTACTGTGTTATAATTGTTAACATAATAAATGTCATTGGAATTATGATACACACTATATATCTTTAAGTATGTGACTTGAAAATGAGATTGTATGAGTTGTATCTTTATTCCTAAATATCCCTAGTCGAGTGTTATTATTTAAGGACAATAATGCATTGAGACTAGTATGCATTGTTCAAAAAATCACGCAAGTGTACGTGGTCACAAGTAATATAGATAAAAATCAAGTTCGTTCCACAGAGATCTGGTTTAGGTTTCAATTCAGTAGATGTACCTATACAACAATGTATGGTTTTAACTCACTGCTAAGACAAATAACAATTAGGGGTTTTTGATTATCTAAATTAAACTAAGATGCAAATTATTAAACTAAGAATTAACTAATTATTAAATTCGGATTACTTATATGAGAATAAACATGGGATCCTAACTTCATTAACTACTTCGCTTAGAGATGATGCCTTTAATCAATGCATGTGATGGTTTTGATATCTGATCAGACAACACGAAACAAGTATAGGTTACCTCTCGGTATACAAACACCAAACTACTCATACATCCACAAAAGAGATGGAAGATAGGTAGACACCAATTATGTTTAGACCCTATATCTCTATACGATTTGAAAACATAACGGTTTAAGCTCAAGTCATCCATATTGATCACATAGGGCAGCATAATATATCTCTATTTACGCTACAAATCATGATGGCAAAGCATACATAATCCTATGCTAGCATGACAAGTTCTAAATCTCAAGATTCACTCTCGTTTCGCAAGAGATTAACAAATTAGATGTTAGCTACGCATCTAAACACATGAATAACAACCATACGAGGATATCAAAAATTCATCACACACAAATCTTTAAAGCAATCAAACTACTAAGCTACGTAGATAAATCCATTAGAATCCCATGACACGATTAGTTCATAATTGAACCGTTCGTCACCATGGGATTTGATGAAAACATGATATTAAACAAAGTATGAATGAAAGTAGTAATATTAATAGAACAAAGAGTTGAGAAAACAAATCTATAATCCAGAATATCGCCTAAGAAAAGAGTACAAAAGATGAAGTAGATCTAGATCCGTTGCTTGTCACGAGCATTGAACCTTTCTCTCCTTTTCTCCCTTGCAATTCTATGTTATCATATAAATTACAATGTTAAGATGTGTTTATATAGGCCCTAGATATCTTGTCCAGCAAGAAAATACCCTATAATACAATTAGAATTCGATTTAGGTACAAGAAACTACCTAAAATACAACTACAATTCGAATTAGGGCAAAACAGTAATTTTCCAGGATTTTCTGGCCGACCGGGCGCTGCCAGCGCTTGAACAGCGCAGCCTGCGATTCAATTTCTGTCCTGGCCTGTTCTGGGTGCGCTTTAGGGGCGCTGCCTGCGCTCTGGATGCTGGCAATTTGCACTTTTCTGCTCCGTTTCTTCGTTTCTTCTTCTTTTCCTTCCGTTCTTTTTGCACCTGCTTTTCGTCTTAAATTTCCTTGACTTAGAATCTTCATGAAAGATTAATCACAACTCCATTCTTCATTCCATTGCGCAAATCAACTCCAAAAATGACGGAAACATCAACCCTAATCGACATTTCTACAAACCTGCACACTTAAACAAAATACATCAAAACTACAACAAACTTGAGGCCAAGTGAATCAATTTAAGCCGATATGGAATGCTCCAAGTGGATATAAAATCCACTTATCATGCATGTTGACTGATGACCACATCTCATTGGTCATAGGTATGGTGACACTAAAGTCAAAACATAGGTGCATGTAAGAGTACATGGTACTGGATTGACCAGCCGTGAGATTCTACATGTTAATAGTGTCATAAGTAATTCTCACAATGATAATGGTGTAATGATCCTTAGACCTAAAATCATAATATTTCTATACCATAATTAATATACTTTGATTACATTAAAAGTTACCGTTGACCAGGTGATGATAAAAGTGAACATTGGGTATATTATGAATCGTATGAGAAATATGAATGATCTAGATGGGATTTAACCGTCATAGTTAAAGGAGTGATATTATTGGCCTCTTATTTGAGTGAGACTATGAAATGCATGGTCGTGCTTAAATGTTGATTTGATTTAATAGTCTACTCATCGATCAAGGAAATTAAGATTAAATTATGAGAGGATGACACATTACATGCCTCGAATTTAATCTATAATATCATGGTTAAAGGGATTATATAACATGGAACATTATTCACGAAATGCTTAATCGAATCACCGATTTAATTATTATGGGTAGCAATGATGTATTACTAGATACCGCTCATTATTTTCAATTTTAATTAGATATTAAAATTGTTGCCAATGTAATAATAATCTATAGGGTCACGCAAAGAACGTTTGAAGGAGAAATAATTTAAATTATGAATTTAAATTAATTAAGTAATTTATTCTCTTTATAATATAAATTAAGTATGAATTAATTAATTAATTAATTAATTGAAATTGCTTAGACTAATTCTGAAATTAGTTATTAATTAATTAAGTATGACTTAATTAAATAATAAATTGAAATTTCGGATTAGAATTAATTACAATTGGATTATAATTAGAAAACTAATTTTCTTCTCTCTATAAATATATCATTATGGCTGATTTTATTAATTGATACAACTTTTACAAAACCCTAACCGTTCTGAGAGAAAGTGAAAGATATATATATATATATATATATATATATATATATATATATATATATATATATATATATATATATATATATATATATATATATATATATATATAGAGAGAGAGAGAGAGAGAGAGAGAGAAACAGTTTTCGGGTGCTAGTACACATCAATCCTCCGATACAAGCATTCAAGTGGATACCGTAAATCGCGAGAGCAGGATACGTGGTGATTGAACAAGCTTTGGACCATTAATGAACTGTCAAAGCTTCTTAAGATATTTATTCTTAATCACCGAATTGAATCTTTTATTTTCGCACGGATCCTGCAGAAGGTTTCAATTTTGGTTTTTTTTACGCATTTTTCCGCTGCATTTATGTGCACGAAACCCTTCACGGTGCACCAATATTATTTAGAGCAATTTTTATAAAAAAAATAAAAATGTTGACCTTTTTTCGTTCATGACATTTATGATAGATCGTGCGAGGCGCGGGTAATCAAATAGTATTTAACGTATATTAGAGTGCACCAATATTTTTCAAAACACTTTTTCTTGAAAAAATTCGTTGGCCTTTTTTCGTTCATGATGTTTTATGATAACATCTTTACCTCAATATGTGCATAATTTGATTTATGCAAGTATATATTACTTGTACAAATAATAAGTAATATAGAACTTAAAAATGTCTTTTATCCTAAAACATAATTTGTGGTGCTCAAAATGCATCGAATACATATGAATTTTTTTTAATCATATTTGAGAATTATTTAGTAATTTGGTATTATTGCAAGTGTTACTTGGATATAGTGGCATTTTTATTGATTGCATAAAAATTTTCTTATTTAATTTTTTTGTAAACCAAGATATACAATTGATTCATCTAATTTTTAGGTCAAAGCCTCAAGTTGCTTCCAAATAATGAAGTACTCCATCTGAACATCTCTTATGTCAAAGAATTTGCTCATGTCAAGCATATGAAGTGCAAGACTATTGCAAGAAGGCCAAGGAAGAAAATGATGACAATAAAGGTGATCACAAATGTTATAGGGCTTGATCTACTTCCATTGGATGAAGATAATGAGGAGGATGTCGTAGCATTTCTAAGAGCGCAAAGAATATTCAAAGTCACTATTGTTGAAGACTATCTTGAAGTAAAGTACACTGATGGAGGAGAGAAATAAATGAAGCAAGGGTCATGGAAATACTTTCATCTCTATGATCTAGAAAGAATCATGGCTCTTCTAAATTATGAAGAAAAAGAAGAAAGAAGCTGGAAGATTGAGATTGCCAGTTACTTGAAGATGCACGGATACTACAAAGAAAATTTGAAGAAAAAGAATGAAGAAAAAATTTGAAGAAAAAGAATGAAGAAAATTTGAAGATGGAAGAAAAATTTGCTGAGATGGAGTCAAAGGGAAATGAGCTAAGGGATAAAGGATTATGCAGAGTCAAATTCAATCCTTATCTTGTGCAGTACAAAAGTAGCAATGGAAGAAATGTGAAGATAAGGATGGATTATCTTAATTCTTACCCTGGAGATTTGCTGAGAGGTGTTGTTGAAGATTTCGAAGATTCTCCACTAATTGAAGAACTTACTGCAATGGAAGAAATTATAATTGCTATTAATGAAAATGCCAAGAGGAGTTAGGAATACAAAGATAGAAAATACGTAGAACATCAAGCCAAATTTATGGAGGAAATGGATACTAGCTAGTATACTTCTTATCCATTTGTAAGATTTTTAATCATGTACTTGTATTCAAATATTTCAAGTTCAAACATGTACTTCAATGTTTTTATTTTTATATGACAAGCTTGTTATCAGACATGAAATTGTGTCTAAGAATCTTACTCACAATTTGGGGGAGATTGTTAGTAGCAGAGGCATGTCTGAATTCATCTATATAACAAGCCTATTTGTTATAGAAATGTTGTGCATTGCTTACATGATCCCTTAACTGGGGAACCCCTTTGTTAGTTTTCTGTCATGTTGTTATACTTAGTATTAGGCATCAAATTCATCTGTAATGTATAAATCAGTTGTACAATAATGCTTGAAAAAAGATTCTTGGATCGGGCTTCAAGATTGAAGAAGAAGGCTCCATAATAATCACAGTTAAAGTTTAAAGAATAAAGAAAATTTGCTTAAGTACAAATTCGAGAAGTAAATTTAGTCTATTAGAGAAGCCAAGGACTCGACATCTCAAGGATTAGAGAAGTAAAATGCTCTATTCGATATATCAAGGATTCAGAAATAGAAATATTCTATTCGATATGTCAAGTATCTAGAAGTAAAATGTTCTATTCGATATGTCAAGGATTCCACAAGTGTAATGCTCTATTTGACATTTCAAGGATTCAACAAGTCAAAAGACTCATTCAACATCTCAAGGATTACAGAAGTAAAAAAGACTCATTCGAAAAGTGCATTCGATATCACAAAAAGACTTGATCTAGAACTCAGAGATCTTTATCCATTCACAAGTAGTTCTTGAATCAAGTACTTAGTCAATTCTTGAATGTTTCAAAGACAAATTTCATGAAGATTCTCAAGATTGAAAATTAACACAAACCAAAGCACCTGTTATGATCCAATTGTTGTAGTGTGCACCCGGCAAGCCTATAAAGAAGTTTGGAGACAAATTCAAGGAAAAAGCAGCTAAAGAAGTGGATCTGGTCTGTATGCAAAACAAGTAGAAATCATATGATACCAAATTTTACCAAAATAGTATAGACATGCTTAGCTTACTTAGTTTGTTTGTTACTACTTTTGTAAAAGTGAGTTGTGCATATGTTCTATAAGTGCACAGACTCATATCCTTAGTTATTACGATTTCAAGTGTAATATCTAGAATATCTCTCTGAGAAATCGAAGCTGAGAATACTACAGTATCTTGTGTTCACAGTTTTTAGCAAATCTTTATTCTAATACAATATTAGATTTAGAGTGAAATTGTATGTCTCTTTACATTCCACAATACTTTTCAGTTAACATACAATTTCAAGCTACAAGTAACCATAGATTCAAACAGTTAAGATTCGAAGAAAAGTTGATAATACATTCACCCCCTCTCTGTATTATCTAGGTTTATTTCATACTTAACAGAAATAACTAGTATATTTGTTTACATAAGACAATATATGATACGAAAAAAATAAGAACACGAAAGTGCACAAATTCTAAATAAATCATGATTGGATTAGTATTTACATAAAACACAAAATCGGATGACACGAATGTAATGCAAAGATAATGACAATGATAATCTATATCTATATATATATATATATATATATATATATATATATATATATATATATTATAATACCAGGAGACCGAAAAGGCGGCAAAAACGTTCAAGATATTTTTCTTGAATCTCCGTTTTTTTTTGACTTTTTTTATTAAAAGTCTTTCTTACATTAAATATCTCTTAATAACATCTTAATTAATCATTAATTACACTTGGTAAATATTTTAAATTTATTTTATTTTATTTTTTGAAAAAAGTAGAAAACTTTATTTGAGCATCATAATTATTACTTCAATATTAAATATTATTATATATTGAATAAAGTTTTAGGTAAAATGAAAACTTAAAATTGTTTAAATTGCGTCCCTTTTTATTCCCTATTCAAGATCACTAGATGAACTTAACTTTTCAAGCAATCTGCACTCTTTGTTATTAATGATTGTGAAAATTGTAATAAATTTTGGAAGGATATAGATCTTCGCTTAACATCTGGAATTTGCACACAAATACTATATATAGATAGATTTTTACTTTTGCACATTAATAAATTACACATGGGTTATGACCCAAATCGATTAAATTAAACAAATCCAACCATTTTATTGGGAAATTAAATCGATAAAAAAGTTATAAACCGGTTGTTTTATTACATTGTGTCGAAATAAATTAATATTCTGATTAAATAAATTCTTACATTATTGAACATGTATGTTATGAGAGAAGTGTCGACTTTAAAAAAAACGTTATTAAGTTATATTTAATATTTATAACTTTTGATCGTAAAGATTATGTTCGTATTGTAATTGCTATCTCTTATGTTTATAATATTTTTAAAATTATCAAAATTTTAGATATCTAATGAGATTATTTTTCTAACTAATAATTCCTCTAAATTGTTTTAAATTAGTTTTTTAGAAAAATTTTAAGAGACCAATTAATTTCTTTTTATTTTTTTTTATCTATTTTCAATACTTTAAAATAAATATTTGTAAAGCACATTGAGAGCGGATAAGTTGCCTAATTTTTCATGTAATACTGTATTAGGATGGATAGTAATTTTTACATATTTGTGACAATGCCCGATTAAAAGAATGAAAACGCACAGTTAAAAGAATGAAATGTGCTTTCAACATGGCTAACATACAACTAGGGTTGTCATGACGTCCTTGTGGCGTCCATACGGCGTTGTGGCGAATAAAAGGCATAAACGTCCTCCACGACTCGCGTACATGCAATAAGGCGGTCATCTCACGAGACACCATAGAACACGGGACGCTACAGGACGCCTCGAACACCTTATAGAAATTGAATTTTTTTTTTAAAATAAAGACTGACCCGTACTGAATTATATATTAAAAGGTAAAAAATCCTAATAATATACAATAATAATCAACAAAGACACCTTCAGACTCCAAAATCCAAATTTAGGTTGCACGATGAGTCAAATTCGGATGTGGATGTTGGAATAGAGGAATGAAGTAATATTCCTCTTGATGATTAAGGTGAACCATCTGTTGCACAAGAAAGTAGTAGCCTTAAGGAGTGGAAGTGTTGTTTGAGATGATTTGGTGCTTGATAAGAATATCTGATTTTCTACTGCCTAGTTGTTGAATTTGCTAGTTATTGTTTTACTTTGTTTTGCTACTACCCTACCTAGTTGAAAATGTTACGCTTCCAACTTTCAAAACCTGACTTGCGGCTTGTTGGTATTCTAAGTACCTATGTTTTCATTTCGTAGTTAGTAATTAAAATGGTATACTTATATATTATGAATTTATGTTGTATAAATTTACAACTACTAATTTATATATATGAACGTTTTGGGTGCCATATGGACACTTTTATGGACGCCACGATGCCATATTGTTGATGGTCTTCGAACGTCGCGGCGCCGTAACAACCTTGCATACAACAACCTTTATTTTTTGGAGACTAATTTGCATTTTGCATCTCCGTATTTAAGCCAAAACTTATTTTGCATTCAAAATTTTAACAAATTGCATTTCACAATCTTGTAAAGTACAGTATGCCACTTTTTGCATTCTTTTGACGATTTTCGGTTAAATTTGATCGTTATTGTAGTCAAAATGTGGGTATTTCATTCATTTATTATTATATTAAACAAATTTTATTATAAAAAATAAAGAAATACAATTTTAAAAAATGAAAAAAATGAGATCTTAAATTTATGATATTTATTTAATAATGAATAATTTGATAATTATGAATATTAGATTTTATATTTTAAATATTACTTTACGAGAATTTAGTAAGGTAATTTTTTTCCTAAAACATCTGAATTATAAATTATATTTTGAAAAATCTGTAAATTACAGATAAAATTTTTGTAAATCAAAAAATTATAATAGTAATTGAAATGATATTATTTTAAAAATTATTATTGATTTTAATGATCGAAATATCCTCATTTTGACTAAAAATAATGATTAAATATAAAGTAAAATCGTTAAGGGGCGTAAACTGTAACGAACTTTCAAGATGCACAATGTAATTTATTAAAAATTTTGGGAATAAAATAAATTGTAATTTAAATACAGGATTGCAAAATATAAATTAGTCTTTTTTGTTAGAATATAATATAAGATCCATATAAGATCTTCCTTTAAAACCTTAAGGTTTTAGATGAGTTGGTTACTTAACGTGGTATCAGAGCACTAAGTATTTTTTCACGCTTATTCTCTTCTCCCTTCTCTTCGTTTCTTCTCTTATTCTAACAACCTTAAAATTTTAGATTAGTTGGTTCTTAACATGGTATCAGAGCTCAGGCACGCAGAGGTTCCAGGTTCGACTCTCTACGACCCCCAATATTCTCAATATTTAATATGGACACGAAGGCAATTTATGCTCCAAAGATGAGCGCCCGTGATCCACTCTTCGACCCAAAAATGGGCTTTCGAGTGAGGGGGAGTGTTAGAATATAATATAAGATCCATATAAGGCCTCCCTCTAAAACCTTAAGGTTTTAGATGAGTTGGTTACTTAACATTTTTCTTGTACTAACAATTATTTGTTCTTTGTACGTACCTACAAAGAACCTATAGTTCCTTCTTCTTTTTTGGACAACCCATCGTTCTTTGTATTGCACTACTTGTTTGAAATTTAAATCTTTGGATACTCTTAATCTTTAAGTTGTTTATTAGAGAGCATTTAACCAAGAGTCTGTTTAAGTAAGTCGGGCTCAAAATCATTTTTTACTTTAAGTTAAAAAATAGATGTTTGCGTAATAGGTGAGAAATTGACTTAAAGTTAAAAAATAGCTTAAAATTAAAAGTTGGTAGAAGGTACTTTTTTGAATGACTTATTTTGTTTTGAGAATTTTATTTGATAAAAGTTAATATCATCATTCAAATAAATAATTTATCAAATATATTTTTATGTTTACATTTTTAATAATTTATAAGTCATTCATAATATAAAATTACCCAAACAGATATTGACTTAAAATTTTCACTTTTCACTTTTCACTTTAAGCAACTTTAAATCATAAATAATAATTTTAAGTTTAGCCAAACGGGCTCCAAAGATCTTCCATTTGTTAACAAACGAATCTATACTATACTATTATAAGAGAAATAGAGTATATTTGGTTATCGGTTTGGTACACTTTTTTGTACATTTTTTTGGTACACTCAATAACAACCGTTAGATTTTAAGATAAATAAATAAAAATTGTTGGATCTAATGCTAAAAAATATTCCTTTTCTAATATTTGAAATACTCCTCCAAGTTCGAATCCCACCAAAAACTTATCTCTATTAAACATATATATTATTTTATAAACTACTCTCACGAGTTTAAGATTCAATTTTCGTCAACAACATATTATTAATTATTAAAACACTATCGTTAAAAATACTATCAAACATGTATTACAATATTTTATTATCTTCTATAATTTATTTTCCTACTAATTAGAAAATATATATGAAAATATGGGTAATAAAACAAAAAATATTAAAAAAATACATATGTGCATCACACGAGTAATAAGCTATATAGTAAAAAATTACACAAAATCTGCAAAACACTTACAATATAGAAAATTTTGTATAAAAATAAAAAAAAGGTTTAAAGATAAATTATTTAACGAATTATGATTTAAAGATAAATTATTTTGTAATCTATCAGCTGGGGTGAGAAATTAATTACTAAATTCTCAAAATCTTATACTGTACTATATAGCATGAATCTAGGCCTGTCAACGGGTCGGATTCGGATCGGATCACCCTAAAACCATATCTGAATCCCTTAAGATTTTTCGGATTCGATTCGGATCGGATCGGATCAGGAGTCGGATATTTTTTAGATCGATTCATATCCGATCCGTTCGGATTTCGGGTTATCGGATCGGACATCCGATCCGTTTAATAAATTTTAAAAATATTTTTTTTTAATTTAGAAAATAGTATTTTAAAAGTTTTTGATGTAATAAAAGTTAAAATTATGACATATACATTGACAAATCCAAATTTATTTTTCAAAATAATATTATTTATATAAAATTTTATATATTATATATGTTTTATATATATATTTAATATATATTATATATTACATAAATATATAATAAATATAATAAATATAATATATTCGGATCAGATCGTTATCGGATTGGATCATACAAAATCCATATCCGCTTATTAATGGATCGGATCGGACCCTTATCGGATCGGTTCATTAATGGATCGGATTTTTTTTGGAAGGATCCATACCCACTAATTTAGCTATGGATCAGATCAAATCGGGTCGAATGTCCAATCCATTGACAGGCCTACATGAATCTGTTCGCCAACCGGTTACCGGACAACCAACTGCCCCTACATTTGGACGTATAATAATACTAAAAGATTAGATCTGTTTGGCTCGTCTTAAAGTTGCTAACTTATATAGTTTATAAGCTCCTAACAATTTATAAGGTGTATTTGCATACTTATAATTCATTAGCTCAACTTATAACTGTTAGTTTGACTTTATTTGCTAAATAGATAAATAAAATAGATACCATATATTTATTATATGGGAGTTACAAAATATGTACGTTAAGTATATTAAATTGGGAGTTACATGCAATTAAAGCATGCATTGATATGTAATAATATTTATTATTTATTGGGCTGTTACAATATTTGGGGTGGAGGAAGTAAAAGAATAGCCTACAAATATTGGTTCATTCCAAGAAGAAAAAGAGCACTTGAAAACTAGAGAAATGCTTTGTTCAATTTACTATCCGGAACCTCAAACAATATTTCATTTTATTAATCACTTTTCTAACAATGGTATCAGAGCCTTTTGTGCTTTTTGATATATCGGTCCTTAGTGTTGGCTTCTCTGTTTTTGTTATAATTTTCGGAAGAGCGCTGGGATGATTGCTTGGACACTTTTGCGATTAATATATCCTTTTATATTTGGATGACGGGTGATGTTTTCTTTTTATTCTATTTGTTTTGTTTCTCATGCATAATCCATGTCTAATGTTTTCAAGGCTTTCTATCTAGTGTAGTGTTGATTAATTCTTATCTCTCCCTACTTATTGATCTTTGCTGCCATGTGATTAGGCCTATTTTTATTCCCATATGATACCTAATTATATGCATATATATGTTTAACAGCCTTGTTTCTAGTGTCTTACTTTTATTTTGATTAATTTCTTGTCCTATTGTATGGCTCACCTATTGTGCTAATCGCCTTAATCTTGATTGATTGTTGCGTCGACTACATGAAGTTAGTATATTTGTACATAGTGATAGAGGTTCCTGCCTATACTATCCTAGAATTGTTCATATTGTTGATTTTTTTTAATTGCTTGCGTTCCTAATTCTTTTGTTTATCTGTGTATAATATTTGGCCCGATCATTTTTTTTAACTCAATACTCTGCTTGTCCCTACTTGCTTGAGGAGTGTGATTACATTGTCAACCTGTTTTTGTTTATTAATTTACATTAATTGCTCCTATTATGGTGCCATGTTTTTTTTTTGCATTTTTAACCTTGTTTTCGATACGTGTTAGTTGTATCTTTTTATGGCATCATCACTAACTGGTTTATGTTTTTGCTGCTCGCTTATATAAATTTTTTTATCTTAGCTTCGAATAATGATGGTCTAATTATTCTTTTAATCGTATTAAGGAATTTTTTTATTACGAAAAAAAAGGTTGTGGAGAACAACTATGATAGTTGGATATGAAAAAATAAGAAATGAATTGTTTTAATACAATTCGAAAATTGTTTATATATTTTTATCATAATTTAAATCTTCTTGATAGATTTGAAATGGTTATTAAATTGATATTCTTGGAAATGAAAATAAAAATTGAAAGGTTGATTGGTGTCCATTATTTTTTATGGAGCCGAGATAAAAGATTATGTGGAAATTATCTTTGAAAAACATGACACTATTTAAAAAAAATATTGCCACTTGCCACTTGTTAAAAAGGGAATTGAATGGCATCATTGTACCAGAAAAATGGAATATGAATTATTTTAGATGATTAGAAAATTTGTGAAAATAAAGGGATTTTTATGATGCTCGGAATAGAGAGCATGAGAATAAAAGAAATATTTATGTGATGCTCAGAATAGAGAGTGTTTGGAATAATAAAATATGTGATGTATATGAATAATTTTTTTAAAGAAATAGAATATTATTAAATGTTCTATACTTATGATCGCATTGTTGAATATTGTATGAATTTGGCAAAATTGATTGATTTAATATTTTATAAAGTGTCGATTGGAAGAAAATCAATATTGAGTTTTATGAGTTAATTGGTGTGAATGTTGCTATCCTATAAAGGTTAAAGATATACGACTTTTAAAAATGTCGACGCACGTGTTGAACTAGATCTGATCGAGAATAATGAAACGGATTTGAATATTGATAATGAACCATCGTATATGGTTGGAAGTTAGATATCGAAAATTTCACCAAAGTAGATGATTGGTTTTTGTATATATGATAGTGAAATATCTTATTTTTAGACATGGATACTTGGGGAAGCGATGAGATCGCAAGAAATTAACTAATGGATGGTAGATGTCCATAGATTGTATGAATCTTGGAATGAAAATATAAGACTAATGGGTTTGGTGATAATTTTTAGACCCTCATACTTACAAAAGGTTTTAAATAAAAATCGAATGTTGATTATAAAGAGATGCATTCTCCTGTGGTAAAATTTATTTATAAATTTGAGATATGTCTAGTTGGAAAAGGTTTTACGAAAAAAAGTAATTGGAAATTTAATATCAAGAAAGAAGTAGACAACCGTGTCTGCATTTTGAAAAGTGGGAGCTTGATAGTAATATTATCGGTATATGTGGATAATATACTGTTCACTAAAATTGATAAAGAACAAAACAAAGTTGGAACTTAGTAAGAAGTTGAGATTTTATTTGTGGGTGAAATTTGAGAGGCTCAAAGAATTCAAGTTTAAGGAAAATAATTTGAATATTGAATATGAGTCTGAAAAGTTATTTTAGTAATATATTTAATTGTTTTAGGATACAGAATTGTAGTCCGGCGCCAACCCTATTGGTGATGGGAAAACAGTTAATGTTGAAAAAGAAACAATAAATGTAGCATATGCGCAAGCAGTCGGAACTTTGATGTATTTTATATTGTGAAATCGATTGACTTTACTTGGCATATTTAGTTAAGTGGATAATGAATCAATTTTGAATGAGTCTGGTGAGAGACTGTAAAGAAGATCATGATCAAGTAGTTGAAGTGTATGTTGTTTAAATTGGTACATAAGACAGACGTGTCCGGAGTTATTGGTTATTACGATATAGGTATCGAATGTAACATTGATAATAAGAATTCAACTTCAGAACTCCTATTTATTTTAGTGGAGTTGATGTTGGGAAAATAAGAAAAATGAATGTGTTGTAAAAAAAATTGTTAATAATGTTGGTTTAATGGTTTGAGAAATTTGAATTTTTTGACGAATAGTGAGAATACAAATTTTACAAAAAGGTGAGAGTGAAGAAAAATATTTGATGTCATTCCCAAGAATAATGGGAGTGGATATGCACTGTGAAATGTGGGAGTCACAAGATATATTTAGCAAATACGTCAAGTGGGAGATGTTAGTTTGACTTTATTTGCTAAATAGATAAATAAAATAGATACCATATATTTATTATATAGGAGTTACAAAATATGTACATTAAGTATATTAAATTGGGAGTTACATGCAATTAAAGCATTGCATTGATATGTAATAATATTTATTATTTATTGGGCTGTTACAATATTTGGGGTGGAGGAAGTAAAAGAATAGTCTACAAATAGTGGTTCATTCCAAGAAGAAAAAGAGCACTTGAAAACTAGAGAAATGCTTTGTTCAATTTACTATTCGGAACCTCAAACAAATATTTCATTTTATTAATCACTTTTCTGACAATAACTTATATATTGATAAGTTGAATGTTAATAACAACATACTTTCATACCAACTTATTTCTTATTTGCTTGATTTTTTTACTTGTTTAATAATTTATATTTTTATATTTGTATTTTTAAATGTATTTGTAATTTAAAATACTTGTATTGATATTATTATGTTAAATAATATTTTTTTTTAATTTAATTCCAAAAATATTCCACCAACTTATAAGTAAATTTATCCAAGCACCTATACAAATTATAAGTATTCTTGCACTTATCACATAGAGCATCTCCAACCATATCATGCC
This sequence comes from Saposhnikovia divaricata, assembly GCA_036435485.1. NCBI lineage: Eukaryota > Viridiplantae > Streptophyta > Magnoliopsida > Apiales > Apiaceae > Saposhnikovia > Saposhnikovia divaricata. The sequence goes on from CM071598.1 coordinate 70,622,792, forward strand.
CTTAGCTAAAAGTTTACGTGACTTATCAAAAATAAAACTTATACATAATATGTAAAAAATTAGCCACTCCAATGGGGCAAAACCCTTATCCATAGATAATCTCTTGATGTTGGCTATATTTGTCGAACCTCTATAGACCTGTAGTGAATTGTCATATCACTTATTTCTATATTAAAATAATATATTTCATTAATAACAACTTGAAATATTAATAACATACCATTTTTAAAATATAGTCAATCATTATAGCCAATACCCTCGGAGCACAATTTATTACAGGTTCGATAAATTTTACATAATCAATATTTTATGTAATTTAGCCAATTATTTTTAACCAATACCGTTAGAAATGCTCTTATATGATAAGACAAAAATTATTTATTTTAAGATACCTCAACCATCCAAGGAATTGCTTGCTTGAATAAGTAAACGTAGCAGCCGTATGCCTTTTTTATTTAAACCAAAAGATCACAAAAGAAAATAGTTAATTACTTTTCTCGATTTTGTAAATTAAAAATTGTTGAAAAATACTGCAGACAGCAAAAAGATAACAATGTTTATCCTATCATGGCCATTTATCAATAGCAAGTCCTTGTTGTCTTGACGTGGTAGATGCACTGGTGTCTCCTTGAATATATAGTGCATTAATATGCATTCCATAAATGAAATTGTGTGCCAACTCATTTATAAAACTTTTGAAAAAACTTTTGTCAAACATAGCACTTCTCTTCACAATATTGTAAGTCGCCTACAATATATTGAAGTTCACTATAATGGAAGATGTGGGGACCTGTGAGACATGTTCACATGGATTGTCCATTTTCCTGTATAATGTCCTCCAATAATTACGTGTGCTGCTGGGTTGGAAGACTCTTTAGAATTACTATCACAGCATTTGCAAAATGCATATTAAGAAATAATGCGCATTTTCTTGATGCATATTAAGTTATAATACTCCACTTTAATTTACGTATTTGGAACAAAAATATTAAAAATTGATATTTATTACAAATTACTCTGATGTAAGGATACGTATTATGTATTACTTAGCTTATAGTCCGTGCGAAATACGGGTTACTTTTAAATACTTTTAAAAGTATATGATTAAATAAAATAGAGTATAATAATTTATTATGGATAAAATTTAACTTTGTAATTAATTAATAAAATTATTAGTAATAATAATAGTTATTTAATAAAGGATGATGGCCCAGAATATCTCTTTTTTCTCTTCCCATTACCAAAATACCCACCGCCAACTCGGATGTCCCTAAATACCCAAGGGACACGCTATTGGTGAAGGAGTTTCATGAAGATACGCTATTGGGGAAGAAGTGTATTGAAGATGCGCTGCTGGGGAAGGAGTAACAGCAAGAGACACGCAATTGGGTACGGCGTATCACAGAGACACGCAACTGGGACAGGCGTGATGACGTCACCTGACGTCATCATCACGCTGTTGGATGATGCTACAGTAGCTTGAGATACGCAACGGTAAAATGCGCATCTCAGGATACGCATTTTTCAGTTGCGTATCCAGCGTCTTCTCCAAATTCGCAAAAACGCGACGAGGCGATTCCGATGGCGATAAAACAACAAAACCACCATTCACAGCGTACAGGTACTTTCCATTGACGTATTATACATCAATCGAATCATTTTTCGATTATCTACACATACATACCAATTTCGAAACATTTGTTTTGCCGGATTTTCAACCCCAAATCGAACCATAAAATTCAAATCGATTTTTCGACGAGGTCTTTTCGCCCCTACGGGGCCAGAGTTTGATAAATCAGTTCGTACATAATGAAGAGGAAGCAGCGGTGATTGTTTTGATGTGCTCTGTTATAGTGGAGGTGGCCGAAGAGAGGAGCAAGAGGGGGGGAGATCGGAGCGATTGGGAGAGGGCGAGAGAGACGGGAGAGAAGACAGACGAGAGAGTTGCTACAGTAGTTGGGATACGCCGTTTCCAGTGGCGTATCCCGTGGGTAGATAGGGCCATCTGTTCCGCAAAAATGCATTTCGGGCCATGGATACCTCATTTTGAGGTATTTTGGTCATTTTCTCTTTAATAAATGATATATTTGTTGTTGACGGGATTCGAACCTTGGATCTTTAGAAGACGGATTTAAATATAAAATATTCCTTATTATTAGATCTAACGGCTATTATCTATTTACTAAATATGTAACGATCACTATTCTTTTAGAAGGTTGAACCAAGTTGAACCAAACAACCAAATTATACCCCTGTTTGCTTATTATATAATAATATAGATTACGTTTTGTACGTATTCCATCAATTATCATTGACCATTTATAAAAAAATCAATTATTTTGATAAATATTATTAAGAAAAATGCTAAAGGTACCAAATTGGGTACAAAAAATTGTTACAAAATGACTTGATATTGTTTTGATTGGTTATAATTGTAATAGAACCGTCAGGATCATCCAATTAAAATATCCCAAAATGCCAAGTAATTAGTGTCATTTGATTTGATAACAAATTTTGATACCAAATTTGGTACCTTTAACACTACACTGTTATTAAAAAACAACAGGTTATAATTGTCTTTCATCCGTGTCTGATATTGGCCATTGGGAACCCTATTCAAAGATGGACACATATTTTAATTTATATTATTCCACAGTGAAAAAACAAAGCCGATGAAATGTTTGAAGTTAGAAACGATAGTTTCACAAATTTAATTGCTCTTGCAAGTAAAGTATAGCAAAAATGGCAAATAAGCTTACCATTAATCCAAACAGTGGATATTGTGATACAAACTCCACTTTCTATAGTAAACGGAATCCAATTTCACTGCCGGTAAATGAAACCATCAACATCACCACCTTCATCTCCTCCCATCCCCATCACGGAACCACCGCACTCATCGACGCTGCAACCGGCCACCACCTCTCCTTCTCGGACTTCTGGACCTCCGTCGAGGCCATCTCCACCTCACTCTCCGTCGATCTCGGTATACGTAAGGGTCACGTCATCCTCATCCTCTCTCCAAACTCCATCTATTTCCCCATTATTAGTCTCTCCATTATGTCGCTAGGCGCTATTATCACAACTTGTAACCCACTCAACACTAATTCGGAGATTGCCAAGCAAATCGCCGATTCGAAACCCGTGCTCGCCTTCACTACAAACGAACTCGTCCCGAAACTCGAAAACTCAAACCTCCCCGTAGTACTAATCGGTCCCGATAGGTTTACAATATCACCTCGCTCAAAAATCATTAGCACTTTAGACACAATGATGAACACTAAACCGATTCAAACCCGAGTATGCGAAAGAGTCACGCAGAACGACACTGCGTCACTTTTATACTCCTCGGGCACTACAGGTACGAGTAAAGGAGTGGTATCATCTCACGGGAATTTTATAGCCGTAATACAAACAATAACAAGTTTGTTGAAGTTAGCAGAAGGCGAGCTAGGGCTAGGTGACCAAACATTCATTTGCACAGTCCCGATGTTTCATATATACGGCGTCGCTTGGTTCGTAGCGACGCTGTTAGCATGTGGTACAGCTGCGGTGGTACTACCTAAATTCGACATGCATGAAATGTTAAAGGCAGTGGAGAAGTACAAGGTGACGCACTTGCCTGTAGTGCCACCGATTGTGGTAGCATTGATAAACAGTGCGGATGAGATAAAGAGCAAGTATGATTTGAGTAGTTTGACGGCGGTGTTGAGCGGAGGAGCGCCGCTGAGTAAAGAGGTGGTGGAAGGGTTTGTGGAGAAGTATCCGATGATGAAGATTTTGCAGGGGTATGGTTTGACTGAATCAGCGGGGATTGGTTCTTCGACTTACTCGTTGGAGGAAAGCAGGAGGTATGGATCGGCCGGGTTATTGGCGTCGAGCATGGAGGCTAGGATTGTTGATCCGGACACCGGAGAGTGTTTGCCGGTTAATCGGAGTGGGGAGCTTTGGCTTAGAGGACCCACTATTATGAAAGGTACCACTACATTTTACAAGTATGCTTTTGTTTTTTAGTTTTTGTAAATGTTACGACTGATAGTAACAAGAAATAAACTCTACTGTCTGATAAGTATAATTGTGAAAAGAGAGTAGCAGGTGAAGCATAAAAAGCACTTCGTCACATTCAAATACTAGTATAGATTGGATTAGTGTACTAGTGTACAGGAAATGCATTATTTCAGATCAAACTTATAATTGATACACACAATTATTTCATTATTTGTACGAGGGGCAGGGTGGTTATAACTGTTGCTGATTTTATTTTATAAAATAATGGAGGGGCACCAGGCATTTTGCTACCAAACTCAGTTAGTTGAACACTGACTTGGCTTTAGTAATAAACACTTGTACCCCCGGGCCAACAATTGTTTGTCGCGTTCTTTCGTATATGCTAGTAATTTTGAGAAGCAGAATTGTATTTTCCTCGTCCCTTTCATTTTTTTTACACTTTACTTTTTATCACGTTCTATCAATTCTTTACATTATTAAAAAAAGTACTTCCTTCGTCTCTAAAAACTTCTCATGTTTAGGCTGGATACGTTTGTCAACACATATTTTTAATCGTCAATATTTTTAATTTCGTATTAATATTAAAAATAAAAATTTCACTGTATTAAAGTGCTCACAAATACGAATCAAACAAAATCACTCATGACTGTATTATGCGTAAATTAGTAGTCAATCGCTTATAATGAATAGTGTAAAAAGTCAAAACATGAAAAATATTAGGGGTGTTTGGGGGAACTTTTTTTCAGAATAAGTCAACTTATTTTAAGACAAAGTTAGACATTCCTAACTTTTTTCTGAAAAAAGTTAGCTTTTTTTTTTTTGCAACTTACAGAATCTCAAACATACATTAAATACTTGTATAAAAAGAAATTATCAAAATATGAAATTTTTACCAGAAAATAAGACAAAGTTAGACATTCCTAACTTTTTTCTGAAAAAAGTTAACTTTTTTTTGCAACTTATAGAATCTCAAACATACATTAAATACTTGTATAAAGAGAAATTATAAAAATATGAAATTTTTACCCGAAAATAAGTCCATAAGAACTAAATTTAAGTCTAGCCAAACAGACCCATTATGAGATGGATGGAGTAACTTTTAACAATAAAATACATTATTACATTCATTACTTCACTCCATTTTTTTAACACTTTACACTATTACACCCACTACTTCACTTATTTGAACTATAAAATTATTATTACACTCACTACTATATTTATTTTAACAATATTACATCCATTATTATTCGTCTCCGTATCCAAACCAAATGTAAAGATTTGACGGGACGGAGTGAGTATAATTTAAAACACCATGCACTATCCCTATGGCGTATTGTTAACATATATAAGAAGTTACTTATGATATATTAAAGAAAAAGTGATAGTTTTCTTTATTATTATTTAAGGTTTAATATAAGTAATATGTTAAATTTATAATATTAATGTTCAAAATCATATTTTAATGGTACATAATAGTACCACTGTATCAAAATACCAAATTTGGTTATCACTCGATTCGGGGTCGATTCCTTCCAACTACATAATTATACAAGTTTTATTTATTTAATTTAATTTCTTTAATTTCACCTCGCGTTCGATTTACTATAACCACATAATTAAATAACTTTTATTTGTTATTTACTTTTATCATTCAATTTTCTACAAGTTTATATTTAAATAAAATTTATTAATTATATTTATTTATTTATCTTTTTTAATTTTTTTAATTTCACCCGTATTGAATTTCCTATAATTACATAATTTAATAATATTTATTTATTATATGTTTTTATCATTCAATTTTTTTATAAATACATATTTAAATAATATTCATTAATTATATTTATTATCGATAATTTATACGTGTCTGCCTGTTCGCACGGGTTACTGGCTAGTATCAAATTGTTCACTGAATAACTTAACATATTTCAAATACGATAAATTCGGGGTCTCTTTTAAAACATTTTTTAAGACATAAATATCAAACAAATACATGTATATATGTACTCGGAAGTAAAAGTAACTTGTCATCGAATTTTACACATTTTTCTTAAATGTTACTGTACCCAAATGAAAGGTTACGAATTCTAGTATTTTTGGTAATATATTTATATTTTAAGAAATTTTTTACTATTTAATTTTAATTATATCAAAGAAAATAACTATAAAATTAAAATAAATAGTATAAAAATTTCTTAAAATCTAAATATATTACTAGAAATACTAGAATTATTAACCTTTCATTTGGTTATGGTAGCATTTAAAAAAAATGCGTAGAACTCAATGAAAAGTTATTTTTACTTTCCGAGTACATTTTAAAGGTATCCGTTTGATATTTATGTCTTTAAAAGTGTTTTAAATGAGACCCTGAATTTATCAATGGTGTATTTAAGATATGTCAAGTTATTTAGTGGCCAATTTAATATTTAATCTTATAAGTAATTATTGTAGTATAAATGAATTAAGACTTATATGTCTTCACAATTGAATAAAATGATGAGTATATGTAAATTTTTTATATTTTATCACGTATAATGTTGTAGTTAGCACGTCTAACAAGGACATGTTTGTTTAGTGAGATGTAAATTTATTTCTGTTATATTAATTCTAAGGAAAATCAATTATTCTGACATGGACAATAATATTGTACAAACACCCAAAAAAAAATAAGTTGTACACATACATATTCTGACAAGTAGATTTGATTATAGTGAGATGAAGGTACAACATGTGCCTAACATGATAATTTGGATACGTTTATCGTTTACAAAAACAAATTATTAATATACCTTTAACTTTTTTAATTTTGTTCGGAGTTGGTGTTAATTAATTCTTAGCTCTTTCTCCGCAAAAGTACCTCCATTCTTCAGAATAAATTTGAGTCAGCTAGGTGATCATTGCTGTTAAAATTTGCATTTTGCAAAGAAAAATTAGGCACTCACTTTCGGAGTTTTTTTTTTCCCTTTTAGTTGCAAAATTGAGTATTCTTCATATAAGTTGAAGAAAAATGCAATATAGTTCCCACAAATGTCTGGTAAAATGGCTGATTTTCTTGCTTACATTGGTTTCAAGTTCTGTAGATTCGATCTTAATTAGTAATTAGTACAGATTTAATTGGTGCGTAATTTGGCAGGTTATTTCAGTAATGCAGAAGCAACTGCAGATACTCTAGATTCGGAAGGTTGGTTAAGAACAGGCGACCTTTGCTACATTGATGATGATGGTTTCATTTTTGTGGTGGATAGGTTGAAAGAGCTTATCAAATACAAGGGCTATCAGGTAAGTTTCATTTATGATGTGTCTGTAACAATGTATATACAGTATGCACTATGTGCTCCATTGCTCCCCATCTATAAAACACTATTTTCCTGTTCTTTTATTTATAATTATTCCTGTATCAAAACTTGACAGTGGCTTCTCCTACATTGGGAGAGTCTTGTGAAATTTAAACGTAACTTGAACTAGCATAAATTTGAATATGTTAGGTCGCTCCAGCAGAACTAGAGGCTCTATTATTAACACACCCAGAAATTGCTGATGCTGCTGTCATTCCGTAAGATGTCTTTACTTATATGAAAATAAATGAATTGAGAAAATTTGTGCTTGTTAATTATACAGACAATGCAATATTCCACGAACTTCCTTAGCTAAAATTATATGTAACAAGTTTTCAGATTCCCCGATAGAGACGTTGGACAGTTCCCGATGGCATATGTTGTACGAAAAGCTGGAAGTCATATTTCACAGAATGGAGTCATGGATTTCATTACCCATCAGGTACTATGCAGTCGACATAAGTCTGTAAATATGAATAACTCGTTATAATATCTACGAGTTTAGCTTAAACAAGTTACAATTAACTGGGTGTTTCACTGATTTCTGAAAATTAAGCATAAGTATTTCATACAGGTGGCTCCATATAAGAAAATAAGGAAGGTGGCATTTGTAGCATCTGTTCCGAAGACTCCTTCAGGGAAGATTCTGAGAAAAGACTTGATAAAGCTGGCCACTTCCAAACTCTAGCTACAATTATTTCATATTTGATTACTTCTTTCTCCAGTCAGATTCTCATTTTGACCTGGTGAACCACGTTCAAAATTATAATAACTAGTGTTGATTTTATGATGTACATCAAATAAAAGAGCCTCGAGTTTGTGCTAGTTTAATCAGTTTGATCTGAGCTAAGATGTACTGCAATGTATTGTGTATTAATTACTATCATTCGCGGTCCAAAGGTTGAGCGGATCTCTGAGCTCTATGCCATTCTGATTATCAGTTTTGTGAAAGATATTGTTGTATTAATGCACCAAGTTAAAAAGTCTCGGGCACTAACATTGCGCTAAATGCTAAGAGTATCACAATCTGTCATTTCTAATTTCCATTGCAGCTGGACCTTGGAGATTTGTCGAAAATGAAAATAACATAAATATACGACAGTGGCGACTATGCTAATATGTTCAGATTAGTCAAATATATAGTAAACATTACACAATTGGATCAGAAGAATTCGAGCATAGACATTCTGAAATGAAAAAACCTGGCTGAGGCACTCCTTCAGTTCATACTAGCTATCTCACTTCCTTTCTCTCTTTAAAGACAAAGGGGGTTAGTGGTGAAAGAAAGACAAAACTCAAAACATTTCAATCAACTGCAAGCTTCTTTTCTCTTCAAGTCAATATGGGAATTAATGGCAACAAAATTAGCTCAATTGAAGTCCAAGGCCTGACAAACCAAACAATTTGTGGCCCCGAAGGGTACTTCCTACTACTTTGTCGAAAATGCTGTTGTATACGTCTTGCCAGTATTCCTGGTAATACTGAAGCAATGTGGAGAGAAGTTGATTATCTAAAGCAAACATGGAAGAATAGTAAGAACTTGAAAGTGGAATTGATTTTACCATAATTAATTCCAAATTCTAATTAATTTAGTCAGATTTTAAGCCCAAATCCACTGGAAATAATAATTAGAAAAACTCGTCCGGATTTATTCGGCCCGATTTTCTGCTGCATTCGTGTCGGAAGTCGCACACGCGGAAAGCCCGAAGGCTTTCGAAGCCACGAATTTTCCCTCAAAATCCCATGATTTGCACCCCCTGCGCGCACGTAGGAGATGGAGCAACTCTTAGCCAACACAAGTGAACACTACTCATGTGTGCTTCTTACATAATTATTAAAGGATGGTATTTTTATAATTTTTGAAATTATAGGGGTAAATTCGTAACTTCACAACCATTAAAATGGCGATCTTTGCTATTTGTGTTGAAGTTTAATATATAGTAATAAATATTATAATTACACAAACACTTATATAAACACATAAACACAAAATTAACACAAACATAAAATATTCATAGAAATCCAAGGATATGTAAAAGTCGATACACACCCAATTCATCATAGTTGTTGTTGAATTTGTATCTTATAAATTGTCTCTTATGTCGGAATCAAAAGAATAAGATATACGAACATAAAAAGATCAAGGAGAGAGAGAGAGGAAAAAAACATTAGAAAGATGAAAAAAAAAATCTTATTTTCTTAAAGACTCGGATTTCATAGATTTGATAAACTCTTCTGACTAAGCTATACAAAAAATACGACTTCTAAAACAATCTGTAACAAAAATACACATACAAGTTAGTTCAAAATCAACAAAAACATAATATAAATATTACATAAATAGCATACATACTCATTATATAAACACAAAAAACGAAAATCAATACAAATGACAAAAAGCTAGGGACAATTAGAATAGAGAATGTGCGTGATGAAGAAAAGATGAGAGAGACGACGATTAATGGAAAATGATTTTGTATGCTAGAATAAAAAATAAGATACATAATCAATTAAGAATTTGAATTTTGAAAGTAGTTAACAACAATTAACGAATGATTTGTTAGCTTGATTTTAGGTAAACTATTATTGTTTTTCCATATACGTGTGTCAATCTTTACATTCAAAATTTAAAATATTGGTTAACTGATAATGAATATCTATTAGAGCATCTCCAATGGCATTGGCTAAGCTCATTGGTTAAATTTCAAAAAAATAATAGTTGGCTAAAATTTACTGAACCTGTAGAGTGTTTTACTCCAATGGGGATCAACTATAATGATTGGTTATATTTTAAAAAAGGTATGATTATTATTATTAATAATTTTTTTGGTCAATTATGGGAAGAAAATGGGCGAGAAATGACAAGGCATTTGCTACATATCTCTAGTGCTTCAACAAATATGGCCAATATTAAAATAATATAAAGGATTGGCTAAATTTTTAGACAAGAGGAATGCCCCATTGGAGTGATGAACTTTTAACATGTTATGTATAATGTTCAATTTTGGTAAGTTATTTAAAATTTTAGCTAAGTGTTTCATTGCATTGGAGATGCTCTTATAATATGCTTACAATAAGGACTCTAAACAATTCAAAAAACAAATCTTGATTATTATGATTTATGTAATGAAGTGTTGACTTGATTTTAGGTAAGAATCTGTTATTTTTCCATATACGTGTGAATATAGCTGTCAACTTTTACATTCAAAATTTAAAATATTGGATCTAAAGATAAAATTTATTATTTTAAATGGAAATTGATTAGAAATGGGATAAATGGGTGGATAAATATATTATCCATGAATCATTACCGAATTAGATTGATTGTAGTTCAAAATGAGATAATTGGGTAAATTTTTTTAGAAAATAAAGTTCCTGAAATTACCTCAGGGAACTTACCTGAGATGCAAGTGTTTTTTAGTATAAAATAGTAATGGCATTTTTTGTAAATGTATATAATTTTTTGTAATTACAATAACATTCTCGTGTATTTATATGTGAAATTTTTTTAACCTCAGGAAATTTATGTGAGATAACCTCAGGAAAACTAATCTCATTTTTTTACCCATTAACTAATGGGTTCTACCACACTCATTAAGAATATGTTGAGACATACAATTATCAACATGACTTTCAATTCTTTATTACTTTTAAATATTTAGGTAGACAATTACAAGCCCATCACTGTTTGGGCATTTGAGCCATGTTAGTCATAGGTTCTTCTACCATTCCTTCCCTCTGAGCATCTCCAATCATGTAGAACCCTTACCTAAAAGTAATTAAAACATATTATAAATAAAAATTATAGAGATTATGTAAAAAAAAAAAATCAACTCCAATAGATCATTTCCCTTGTCTATATTTTAGCCAATCTCCTGATATTGCCTATATTTGTCGAACCTCTAGAGACCTGTAAGAAGATTTCACATCATCTCTTACCATATTCAAGTGACATATTTTATTTATAATAACTTAAAATAATAATAACATACTATTTTTAAAATATAGCTAATCAATATAGCCAGTACCATCGAAGCACAACACCTTACAGGTTCAGTAAATTTTACATAATCTATATTTTCTATCATTTTAGCCAATCCCATTGGAGATTCTCTCATATGAGTGAAACCCATTTGAATTTACATATTTATGAGGCCTACGCATAGAACAAAAAGATTACAGATTACAGATTGGCAGAAGAACACAGATTGGCAGAAGAGAAAACTTTATTGATCTTGAGGATACATATTATAGAATACAGATTCAGATCTAATTGACTTTAGATCTGACAGAATTAATTGATAACAGATATGATTCAGATTACAGACTTACAGACTCAGATTTTTTGACTCAGATTTCAGACATCTATGCTAGGCTATGCCCCACTCTCTAGGCGGTTACAGAAGGATCCGGAAGACTTGGACCCAAAGCAAAGCAATTACCAAAACAGAACAGAAAATTAATTCTGGAAAGAATTAATTCTGGAAAGATAGCACGGCGCAGGCGCGCTGCCTTATTCTACTGAAAAACAGAATAGTACACAGATTCAAGGTATTTATACAAATCTACACCTTGACTTGAATCCTCTCACAAATAACAGATAACAGATGTACCAGACGCATCACAATAATGCCGGATGTACCAGAAAAACAGATGTACTAGACGCACCATATTAATGCCAGATGTACCAAAAAAAAACTCTTTTGCCACAGATTTTGCCCTCAATAGGGCAGTCAAGAACTCCGAACATTTAACAAGTTCAAACATTGTTGAAACTTGCTATGTGGAACCGGCTTGGCGAGCATATCAGCTGGGTTATCTGCAATACCCACTTTGCTCACCATAATACTCTTGTACCATTGCCTCGGAGACTGCTTTAGTCCATACAAAGCCCTCAATAACTTGCAAACATAGTCATCCTTACCAGGAACTTGAAACCCATCTGGCTGAGTCATGTATATCTTATCAATCTCCGAGGTCGCAACAGAACCTGATAACGTAGAACCTTGAAGAAGATACAAGGTACCACGTTTAACACCTTTCAAGACCACATTAGAACCCTTGCAGACATGTAAAACTCCACCTTCACCTTGAAAACTAAAACCCTTGCTGTCTTACATACTGAAAGATATCAGATTCTTTGTCATAAGTGGAACATGTCTAACATCATTCAATGTGCAGAATTTACCATCATGTGTCCGAATTTTAACCGAGCCTATTCCAACCGTCTCACAAACAAAACTGTTAGCCATAGAAATTTTGCCACCGTCTATTTACTCATAGGTTGTGAACCACTCCCTGCGCGGATATACATGATAAGATGCTCCAGAATCAAGAATCCACACATCAGAGTGATGTGTGTGATTAGCAGCAACAAGAGCAATATCTCCTTCAGAAGTAGCACCAGCTACAGCACCAGTACCTGCCAATTTATCATGTTGCTTCTTTTTCTTGGGACAGTCAGATTTCCAGTGTCCCTTCTCTTTACAGTAATTGCAGATATCATTAGGTTTTGGACCCTTAGGAACTGGTTTCTTACCCAACTTTCCATGTCCATTACTCTCACTGGCTATTAATCCAACAGCCTGATTATCTGCACCTGTACCAGCCGCCTTAAGGCGCAGCTCTCTAGTATGGAGAGCAGATATAACCTCCTCTAGAGAAATAGTATCTTTACCAACAATAAACGATTGCACAAAATTCTCATACGATAGTGGTAAAGAAACTAACAGAATCAAAGCAGCATCCTCATCTTCAACTTTAACATCAATATTACGCAATTATAATAAAATTGTGTTTAACTGATCTAAGTGATCTCGAAGAGGCATACCTTCCTGCATTCGCAGACTGAACAGACGTTGCTTCAGCAACAACTTATTTGTTAAAGACTTTGTCATGTAGAGACTTTCAAGCTTCAACCACAGACCAGACGCGGTATCCACCTCCGCGATTTCAGTAATAATATCATTTGCAAGACACAACAGAATTGTTGAATGTGCCTTTTCTTCCAGAATGGCCATCTCAGCGCTTGTAGAAGCAACAACCGATTTCTTATTCAACGGTGCCCAGAGCCCCTGTTGCTTTAACAAAGCACGCATCTTGATCTGCCACAGACTAAAACTATTCCGCCCAGTAAATTTGTCGACCTTCACGTTAATACCACCGAATCCAGACATAGATCTCCGAAAACCAAGCTCTTGATACCAGTTTGTTATAACGGAAGCACAAAAGAGGTTATAATAAACGTAAAGGAAGAACACAGATTGGCAGAAGAGAAAACTTTATTGATTTTGAGGATACAGATTCAGATCTAATTGACTTTATATCTGACAGACTTAATTGATAACAGTTATGATTACAGACTTATAGACTCAGATTTTCCGACTCAGATTTCAGACATCTATGCTAGGTTATGCCCTAGAGAGTTTATATAATACTCTCTAGGCGGTTACAGAAGGATCCGAAAGACTTGGACCCAAAGCAAAGCAATTACCAAAACAGAACAGAAAATTAATTCTGGAAAGATGGCACGGCGCAGGCGCGTTGCCTTATTCTGCTGAAAAACAGAATAGTACACAGATTCAAGGCAGTATTTTAACACCAACATTATACTAAGCCCACGTTACTTGATCACCTTTTCATTTTTCTAATTAAATATCCTCTTAACTTCTTCTTCCCAAACCTTTTTCGGTACTACTAACATTGTATACATATTATTCCTCTCTCTCAACAACTACCCTAGAGAAGCCCCGTCTTGAAAGTTGCCTGCATGTGGCTTCTCCACCGACCGGAGGCCCCCTTTTCTTGTCTAGTATTTGATTTCTTTCAATAATCATCCTCCTTTTGTGAGGATTGTTCGTACCCAATTTTTGGGTGTTTGATTGTCCTCCATTTTGGAGTGGTTAGTATGTTTTGTTTTGTTTTATTGTTTTGGTTCGTCGAGAAGGATTCAATTGGTGATCTGGGAGATCTAGAAAACTCGCATTGAAGCTGGGTCGGTGGTGAAAATCGCAAAAGCTCACCTTGCACAACGAAAGATTCATTAGACTATCACCGGAATTAATTATGCGAAGGTCAATTGTGATGCTACTGGTTTCGGGGTTGGTGTAGACTGGATTGATCGAAAAGTCATTGTAATCTTTTTTATGTCAAAGAATATTTATATTCTATATGTTAAACGATATGCAAATATGGCTGCTCATCAGTTAGCAAGAGAGTCGTATTTAGTCCCAGATCGAGTTTTCAATAGGAGTTTTGTTCCTAATGATGTTAAGAATATATTGTTAAGTTAATGAAACCTATTATTTGTTCGTAAAAAAAAATCCCCGATTTAGTCGATTACTCTTCTGTAAGGTAACCAACCGATTCGATTTTTGAAATTCGATTAATTCTGTGAATTTATATAAAATGATATGTTTAATTGAAAATTAGACTAATATATTAAATATTATTATATTATTCGATTAATACTCCGATTAATATTCTGATTAATCCTCGATTACCCGATTAATCTTAAATCGGTAACTCAACCAATTTATACTGATTAACTACTTTTACAACCATGCTCCTTCCTACATTTTCTTGATTTAATTACTTAGATCATTAATTGTTAATTATTAATAAAAAACTAACTCTTTTGACTTATACGTCATCTCCGTGACTAACGTATATGTACTAAACTTAACATGTAATCATGTACTCCCTCTTTCCCCTCATTGTTGCATTGGAGGGGAACACAAAGACCAAGACAATGTATAAAAAAATGAGTAAAGTTATTGGATAAAATGGTAGAACCTATCAATAGGTAGAACCTATCAATATTTAATAATAGATTTGAGATAGCGGAGAAAGGTAGTGAGTGTAATAATGGGGAAAACTTACTATTTATAGTAATGTAAAGAAATGAAAGAGACATCTTAAAATAGTAGTGTAAGGAAATGAGAGGGAAATTGAGAATATAACTTATTGGGCTCATATCCCTTTAATAGCCTAATCTCCCTTCCATTTACTAACCCACAACAATACACTCCAGTCCATTTAGGAGTCCACCAATCATCCCTCATTTTTATTTTCTTTTTGGTACATGTGTATTGTGTAGATCATCTACAAATTTAAGTTGGTATATATGAGAAAAATGATCCTGACCTAAGATACTTTAAAAATAGTTTAATATTTATTAGGTCCGTAGGACTAATTAAGTAATATTGCAAAATTTTAAATGAATTCTGATATATGTTTGCATATAAAATCGATGTATCTTAGGAAACTTACCTAAAACATATCTTAGATTCCCTAATCTCGGTATATATTACATTATTTCATTTTATAAATAACTAAGATATACTCAAATAATCTCATTTTCGGTTATACTTGCATCGAAAATTAATCAATCTAAATTTATGTATTTATAATAAAAATTAATCAAACTCCATACTTTTCTTTTTCGAACTTCATAAATTAACTATCAAAATCTAATGTAGAAATATAAAAAATATCAGTTCAAAACCCACATAGCTTAATATTCATTAATCTCTACTTGCAGAATATTGCTTTAACATTAACCAATAATAATTGGCTCAACTATTCGGTCATGAGAATTTCATAAATAATTTAACAATATTCTAGATATGATATCCAATTTTTCCTCATAATCCCGTTCGTGTTAAAACAATAAACTTGGTTCCCATAATTGTTCATTCATACGATAGACATACTTTTATCCAATAATTATATTAAATAAATATTTTATAATTCACAAATAATATTATATTAATCTAATACAGGGTGTTACATTAAAACACGCACATATCTTACTAATTAATATTATTTCAGTATTTTCATATTATAGATTTTACTTGTATAAACATGTTCTTATGACTTATATGTCTATTTGTGTCTTAGATAAAATAAAGTTAATAACAATTAACCGAACTGATTATAAGCGAAAAAGGTGATTACAAAATTAGAAGGTGATATAAAATTGTGAGAAAATTATCATCATATTAACTAACCTCAAATATTAGATATTTTTATATATTATATTTAAAAAAAATTAATATATGTAGAATTTATAAATGACCCTATTATAAAGTAAAATGAGACATTCGTTACCACCAAATTAGAACAATTGTTTTACAATACACATGCAAAATTTGTCATATAATATATCTATATTCAATTTGTAGCGTGGTCGTTCAAACTTGTTCAAAAAAATTAATATTACAAATATTAATATATTAGATATATTACAATATTAATATATTTCAAAAAAAATTAATATTATAAATATTAATTATCTTGTAGAACATATATTTTTGAAAATCTATAAATTATTGAAATTTTGAGGATGCTCGTACTTTGCATGGGCTAAAGAATTAGTTGTATATTAATATACTCCCTCTATCCTAGCGAGTTTTTTACGCTTGGGATAGAGGACTTGACACGCATTTTAAGGTGTATATAAATTATAGTTCCATAATTTTTTTTATTTTTTTTTTTAGAATAGAAATTTAATGTTTAAATTTTTATTCAATTTTTTTTTAAAAATAAGTTATGGAACTATAATTTATGTACACCTTAAAATGCGTGTCAAGCAGTGTGAAACATGTAAAGAAATGAGTGGGATGGAGGAAATATCGAATTTCAATGTAATCGAAGATAAAAGAGGAAAATTATTCAAATTTACTTGCAAAAATAGAATTTCAACATATGTAATCTTTAAAATTAAAATGGTGTAGAGTATATTTTAAAATGATGATAATTACCTAATACTAAAAAGGAAAAATAATAATGTAAAAAAAAATGGAAAAGAAAAGGGAAAGAAAAAGAAGAAAGAAAAAAAGGGGAGAGGGCAGGTCAACAAGTCAAGGGGCAGGATAGAACTCCTCCTCCGTGAGATCTTTCTAGAACGGATGGATCCGCACGCGCGTAGCTAATAGAAAAACCTCAAAACCACACCCCAAAACCAAAAACATCAAATCAAACAACATCCTCCCTCTCCCTTCTCATTTGTTTCATCGGAATCTACAAAACCCCTCTTCTCCTTCTTTCCTCGTAAGTTTTCTTGTCTTTTCTTACTAATCTTGTTTTTTTATTTATTAATTCCGTCTCGCCCATTTTTAGTTCAAGTTTTAGTTTCTGCCATCAATTGAATCTATGTAAATGTCAATATTTCACAGTTGGGTTCAAGATTGTTCCTTTACTGCAAGAATTAGCCAGCATTGCTTGTTTATTTGCTGTAAAGATTGAATTTTTAATTCAATTATTGCTACAGTTTTGTATTAATCAGCTTATTAGGGCACAATAGGCTCATTTCTTGATTCTTTTTTTTTTTTCTTTTTAATTTCTTGGGGTTTTTAGACATTTTCTCTCAACTGTGCTTGCAATATTCAATCACGAGTTGAATTCCTCGAAAAGTTGATTCTTATAGTAGTTATAGGATTATTTAACCAAGTGGAATTTAAGTTGATGCATATATATCGTGTTTTAGGTATGCACGCTTTGTATACATTCCTTGCAATCTAGCAACTTTGTATCTGTCAGATGTCCATCTAGTTTGTTCTTTACTTGTTTAGGTGCTTCATCCGTTTCTGATCAGTTTCTTGATTCATAGCCAACCGTACTACATGGCGGAACCTCATCCTTCTGAAGGCTCAAGCTCGGGCAGTGCTTCTGCTGGAAGTTCTGATTCTATTGTGGAGCTCAATATCAAGACACTGGATTCACAAATGTACAGCTTTCAAGTGGACAAAAATGTAATTTTCTTATCCCAGTAGTGCTGTAAATTATATTAATACCCAGCTTCCTTTTGTATGAGTATCTACAGATTAGATATAATCTTGTGTTGAGTTGCTTCATGGTATTCTATTTGAGGTTATTCAGAATCTATCTTTTCAATGATAAGTTTTTTTCTGAAAAAAATCTTTCGGACAAGAAAATGCCAGGGGAAATAACTTCTTTGCTCTTTGCCAGTGTCCAAAGAATTTATCTGACCAGGGATTGACTGATTATTTAAAAGCATATGAAATTTTGTCAATAAGAAGACTTTTCAATGTGCGACAAGCCGACAACTTCAATTTGGATATTTCCATGAACTTAAGATATCTTTGTTGTATTGTGATTCCCATCTTCCTTTTGAAAACAGATTCCGGTTTCAGTATTTAAGGAGAATGTAGCTAGCAAAACTGGAGTTCCAGTTGAACAGCAACGGCTGATCTTCAGGGGCAAAGTCTTGAAGGATAATCACCTTCTTTCTGAGTATCGTATCCTGCATATTACTTTTGCTTAAAATAGAGCCACTGAAATGACATTTAGTTCATTCATACAAGTCTTTCCTAATTTATTATTTTATTTATTGATAATTTTTTGTAGTAAAATTTTCACTTGTTTCCCTGATTTTGCTGATGGTGATGAGAGAAAACTACATCACATTTTTAGAAATCTTTGTTATACCCCTGTGTCTTTACAATTCCATGTATTTAGGGAATGTTGGGATGTATATATGCTTAAAAGTCAAAACAAAACAATTTATCCGAAACTTAAGAACTCATTAATTGGCCTATATGTTATCACTTTATAGTATATTTCATGGCGCGTGGGGGATAATTAATCTTATGAGTTGTATGGAATTAATTAACTTGCTTTTAATGAACCAAAAAGTTATGAGAAAGAGTTTGTTGAACTAGATTGTTAATACATAAGTCTTCACAATTCTTAATACATGTCTACTTTGCAAAGGGGTATTGTTGTCTGCCTGTCTGTTCATTTATTTGCATTATAGAGCCTTGACAGTATGCAGAAGTGGATAATGGGCACACACTGCATTTAGTAGCTAGGCAGCCTTCTCAACCACAATCCTCATCTGGTACTAGCAGCGGGGAAACAACTACAGATGGCGGTAATAGAGGTAACAGTTTTCAGCTCATATGTGGTTCTTGGTTTTATGCTCATCTCATGTTATATTGAGATCAAGGGAAAAGCAAGTTGATGCTTTCTCTTGCATTTAGTGTTAGATCAGGATTCTGGGCTTTATCAAGTAATATTTCTTGTCCGTAAATATTCTCAGCAGGACAGGAAACTAATGCTGGGGTGCCACGTAGTCGTGTTGGGCAAGTTTCACACAGTGTACTACTTGGGTCCTTCAATGTTGGGGATCAACTAGATAACTCCGTACCTGATCTAAGCCGGGTAAACTTTCACAAATCTTAATACATATGTCTACTTATGTTAATTGTGTGATTTTGTGAACTTGTCGTAGCGTGAGCCCAAATATATCATTTTGTCCTATTAACCTAGGTCATTGGTGCGGTTTTGAATTCAATTGGAGTTGGAAGTCAAACTGCTGTTAATGGTTCTAGTGGCATGCAACCCACAACGATGGTGGGTTTTTCTCTACTCACTTTTAATCCTGGTGCCTTTTCTCCCTACGCTTGCTATAATAATGCATATATACCTATAAACTTGCACTTACAGTATATGATATCATTACCAATATAGCAATATTTAGTGAAGGGTGACTTTTTATTTTATTGCGACTAGTAAAAAATGTTGTCTTGTGAGCCGTTTTCCTTTTTTGTGTTCATTCATCTACATTAATCTATTAACTGGTTCTATTTGTGGCTCATGTTCAAAATAGTTCTTATCATATGTAAATTTGGCGTTTTAGGAAAAAGTTGTGTATTTGGCTAAATTTCCCTTTTCTCTTGGTTCTTTGTTTCTTGTTTTGTAGGCCCCTCAAGGAAATGAAGCAGAAGGGAGACAAGGGCCCACAGCTGATCAGATTCGGGAAATAAATCAATTGCTTCGGGGGCAGGTACCTTCCGGTCAATCTATGCCACAAGTATTGCAAATACCCCTAGGAGCAGCAATACCTATCCCTTCCATTAATCAGGTTAGACAGATTGCATCAGGTTCTAGTATAATATGCGGACTACCTCCTAACTTTACTGCTTATGTTTGCTTTGAACAGCCAATTCCCGATTCTTTGCACACTCTTTCTGAGTTCATGAACCGCATGGAACTAACACTGTCACAAATTGGTAACGATACATAACTAATTTTCATTGTTATAATAGCAGTATATATAATTTGTTGAGCCTTCAACCATATTCGCACATTGGGGTAAACAAAAATAAAAGACCGACACCCTACCCATCTCTCAATATGTCTGATGCAGGCAGTCAGTCAGATCAACCATTGAACGATACAGGGGTCCCGCCACCTGTAAACTTGCCTGCTAATACACGGGGTGTGCCTACACCTGAAGCATTGGTTGCTGTTCTGAGACTTGCAGAACGTCTTTTCAGTGGTCATGCTATTAGCGCCCTATCTGTATGTACTACAATCTGAGCACTTAGCTTATGTTTGATGTTATTTTAGTAAGTCTTACACTTATTATTTGATTTTACATCCTTTTTGTGGAGTTCCGGGTGATGTTGGGTGAGGCATCTAAATTCCATCATATTCTGTATTATTATGCAATTAAATTTATAATCGTTAATGAGATTGTAAGGAATTTTACCTTTTCGTACGGCGTTTTGATCATTTTATTGAGATGTTCGCTTCTATGCATTTAGTAAATGCATCTTACAAAGATAACATAGTTTAATATGGATTTCTGTGTTCTATGTAGGCAGTATGGAACATTAGCATCTAAAGGCTTTTCTTATGACCAAAAGGATTGTAAATTTTATTCTGTATTTATGATAAAAGTGTTTAGTTTTTGTGGTTAACCTGAAGTGCCTTGCCTTCTAAATAATTTTAAGTAGCAATCTTGTATAGTCTTTTAGTAGAGTAACTAAATATGAATTTTTCCTATCTCGAGGCAGTAAAATTAAATGCTTGCTATGTAGAGTGAGGTAGTCTCATCGCAATTCCTATTTTCATATCTTGTTAACTATGATCTTTCGTGTTTTTTTAATTTGAAAGTAAGAACAAAATTGATAATGTTATTTGTAATTTGCTGCAACTGCGTAGCGTATTGCAGGTAGATTGGAGCAAGAAGGAGGTTCTGCTGATCCTACAATTAGGTCCCAGATTCAATCAGAATCGATGCGAGTAGGCTTTGTGATGCAACATTTAGGTGCTCTTCTTCTAGAGCTAGGTCGAACAATGTTAACACTTCGTATGGGACAGTCGTCGGTATATCTTTTTCCTTGAACCTTGCAATTCTTCTGCTTTGAGTTTCTGTGCATAACCATGCTTTAAGTGCATTTTTCAGTCTGAATCTTCAGTAAATGCTGGGCCAGCAGTTTACATATCTCCCTCAGGGCCAAACCCTATAATGGTTCAGGTTTGTAAATGATTATCCAGTCAAATAACTTGGCAGAACATGTCTGTTTTACAAGTATACCTCTGTTTGCTTCCATGGTTAACATTGCTAAAGTCAACCTATTTTGGTAATGTCTGTCATTTGTAGCTTATGTTTTCGTAAGTTGCTGTTGGGTTTTGTCTAAGATGACATGTTCCGGGCCATATTTTTGCTGAAAGTTGATTTGCAGACTAGTTTTCCGCTGCTAATTGTTTGGCAAGCTACTTTGTTGCAAGTATTGAAAGACTTAATTAAAGTACACATTTGAAATTTAAATAATATGATCTGTGATTTTGTGATTCTTGAAAATTGAAGTTGCTAATTTCTCAGATTCATATAGATTTACTGAGAACATTAATTCCAGATAATGTAAATTGTTATATAAAATATTTCGGCAATCTCTTTGCAGTAATTACTGATGTGGAAATCATTTCTTACACTGTTTATATAACTTGAACTACGAGACAACACCATTAACATGGTATGCTATAATGTGTAGCCTATGTTTCAATGCCAATATTTATATTGCTTTTCTTGCTATTGCAGCCTTCATCTCTTCAAACTGGCTCTCTATTTGGTGGTCCTGTTGCTTCCCCCTTGAATCCTGGTATTTTTGTACCCGGGGGTGTTGGACCTGCTTCAAGACATGTAAACATACATATACATACTGGTACAGTAAAAATTCCTTTTTTGGCCGCTTTCCGCTAAACAACAATTATAATTTTTGGTAACCATGCATTTTATCATCGAGGCTTTAATTCCATTTATTGTTTCAGCAGTTGGTCCCAGGACAAATGGTGAAGGAATGCAGGGAGATCTTGGAAGTGGAGTTAGTTCTGCCGATTCTGGTCAAGCACGTGTCCTTCCTGTGAGTAACATTGTTACAGCAGCTGTCCCGTCGCAACCCAGTGTTGTTTCTGTTACTAATGAAGCACAGAGTGGTGGTAATCTTTCACAGCAGTCAGCTAGTTCTGTTCCGTTATCTACTATTATAGCTGGCGTTGGGTCACAACTCAGAAATTATTTGGGTAACATGCAGAGCCAAGGCCTAGGTTCATCAGGTGTGTGCTTATATTTTATGCCCAATATGGTGTTCTGAATAGCAGTTTTACTTCTTTTTTGTTGTGCTTATATGCTGCTTTCTGTTGACATATAGCTCATCAAGAGAATTCAGGCAATCAAGATCAATCTGTTGCTTCTGGTGCTGGAAACAATGATAGGGGTAATAACATGACAAGCCTACTTGACACCGCCAGGGAGTTGCCTTTACCAGGTCATTCGTCTGAAACCAACAACCATATGGTATGTTTTGACCCTTGTGTCAAAATTTGTATAGTTTGTTCTTCTAGATATAAAATCTAAAAGAGGGACTAATTACCTTCCAACTGACAGGCACAAGGTGAGGGCCAGAAAAATATTAACAAAGAGGATACAAAAAGTGCGGACAGAGCAGAAGAGTCTTCCAGTAGCTCGGTGGAAGTGGTTGGTAACCAAGTTAACTCATCAGATAATACCAATTCTACTCCAATATCTAATCAAGGGGTTAATGTTCCTCTTGGGCTGGGACAGGGAGGCTTACAACCCAGGGTGAGCAAATAAATTTTGTCGCAGAATTTCTTCTTGTCCCCCCCCCCCCCCAAGATGAAGTAATTTTACTTGCTTTTCTAAATGCATCATTTATCAAAGAAGCTTAGCAAAAAGAAAATCATTTATCAAAGATGTAGTAGGCGGCATGGTTGTTACGTCGGTAAGTCGAGTCGAGTCGACCGGGGTGCCCGGCAAGTCGAGTCGTGACTAGTCGTAGACTAGTCGACACTAGTCGACATGATATAAAATTAATATACATTATATATATATATTTTATATACTTAATGTATATAATATATTTGTGTTACAACTTCTAGCTTCTAAGTTCTAACAAACTTTTTTCCCTTCTCTCTTATATGTATATGAAATCTTAAACCTACGAAGATAAAGACCACAAAATATTGAAAGAAGACTAAAGAAAGAAGCGAAGAAATTATGTAATCTAATTCTAATTTAGAAATTTTTAACTACTGTACAAACAAAAAGATTACTAAATCGATGATTCAATTATCAAATTCTTCCACACCACATGAACAAAGTAATTAACTCCACGGGATCAATCACAACCACACAGTGCAGAGCAGTTATGCACACTGCATAGCAGGGGCCAGCTGCTGCAAGACTGGACAGCAGTGGCTGCAGTCTGCACTGCACAGTGCACAGAATATGTACAAATAATGCTTAATGGGCCTGTTTTTGCTAGTAGAAGTCAGCATATAATGCTTAATGGGTCTTTTTTTGTTAATGGGCTTTTATGCTTTTTGCTTTTTAACCCCAGTCGCTCGACTAGTCGACCCAGTCGCCCCGACTAGTCGACCCAGTCGAAGCAAGTCGCCCGAAATATGTACAAACAGCAAGTCGAGCATCCAAGTCGAGGTTTACAAAACGACTAGTCGACTAGTCGACGACTAGTCGCGACTAGTCGAGCGAAGTGACAACAATGGTAGGCGGAGCATTTCTTAAACTCATAATAGCTGGAGCATACTTTTATTATATATTGATTTCACATAAGCTTATGAATTATTAAATTATGAAACTTGTATACTTGGGAGTCCTCATATACATCGATGCTTATATTTCCTCCAACTAAGGCACTGAGTGAGATGAGAAGAAAAGGAGAGATACACATTGCTGATTAATAAACATACTGTTGGCATTCTACATCCTGTATTTCATATTTTGTAGGTTGTCATTTTTATGCTGTATATTTAGTGCTATTGTAGCCTTCCTGGACCTGTGTAATTATAAACTTTTGTCGAATTCTTCATGCAGAGGAGAAGTAGGGTATCAAATTCACGAGGTGTTGTGGGTGCTGGTGCGACATCTAATACGCCTAATGATCACAGTCAACACAATAGATCTGAAGTGCTTTCGGCTGGGCAGCCTGCAGGGGCTGGTAGGATAGTCATACCAAGTGTACCGGTGGAAGGGCTCAGTGCTGGCGAGCAAGATGATACAGCAAATGTCATGTCTCAGGTTCTTAGCAGCCCGGCTATGGATGGACTTTTAGCTGGTGTTTCACGGCAAACAGGAGTAGGTTCTCCTGATGTCTTAAGAAATATGTTGGGGCAACTTACTCAGAACCCAGCAATGATGAATACGGTAAATCAGATCGCTCAGCAGATGGAAGGCCAAGATTTTGGAGGCATGTTTGGGGGTCTAGGTAGTAGCCGAAGTGGTGGCATTGATCTGTCAAGAATGTTCCAACAGATGATGCCCATTGTTTCTCAAGCCCTTGGTAGTGGTTCAACATTTCCCCAACCAGCACCATTTTCCCAACCAGCACCTGCCTCAGAGCGTGAGGTTCAACCAACAAACAGCGGTACAAGGCTTAGCAGAGATGAGAAACACAGAGACCAAAGCTCTCAGGTTTGTACTGACTAGATAAGCATAGGAATTGGGCTAAATGAAATATAAGCACATATGCTCTCACTTTTGTACGGACTAGATAAGCATAGGAATTGGCCTAAATGAAATATAAGCATGTATCCTCTCACTCTTAAATCAAGTTAATTGATGAGAGATGACAAAAATAAACACAAAAAACTTGTCATTCTTTTTACTGTGTGTATCTAGTTGTGTCTTGGATGCCTGCATACATTGGCTTTTCATCCTCGTGAAGAATCTTGAAAGTCAATCTTCTAGTCTTGTGACTGTCTCCACCTCACTTGGCATGGTTCATTCATTTTCTTGTTGTAAAATACTCTCTTTCGTACAGCTCAATTATAAGCTTTGGGTGAATAATTGTTTACTGTTATTGATTATTGATATTTTGTGCTGTTTTAGATTGACCTTCAGCAAGTGGTTCAGGGACTCGAACATGAAAATCCTCCTGAAGAAGTTCTTCGTTCTGTAGCTGAAAGTGTTCTCAGTTCTAATGACTATGGCAGTGATGCTCAAGGCCTTGTGAACGAATTGTGTGCTGAAGATGGTCTTGCAAGTGTATGTATCTTGCCTTTTGTTACTATTTTGATCCCTTTCATTAAAGAAGGTCGATTTTTAATTAGTATTAAAGTAAAAGGGTGGACTTTAAATTTCTTTGATAATCTTAAATATGAAATAAACTTTATTTTCTTGGACTTTTCAGGAGTTCATGGAAATGCTACTCCGTGATCTTTCTCAGCGAGTTCAAAATGAAAGTGATTCTGCTGCAGAGGAGTCGTGATTCTTTCTATAAAATACAGTTGTAATCTAGTACATAGCCAAACTGGTGGCAGTTCTTTGCCTGCTACTATACCGATGGATTAGGTGTTTTTGATTTTAGTTAAAAGAATCTTGTACATTCTGGGTTTGCGGATAATCTGGTCCATGTTTATTATATACCATAGTACTACATCACTCCTGTGTTTTGTCCACAAGGGTTGAGTTTTGATTGTAGTCTTCTCAAGAGTTGGTTTGGCTTGTTTTTGAAAAAAAAACTAACTATTATTATTTGATTTAAGGATGCTCCGCTCTTGATGGCACCATTTTGGTGTTTGTTTTGAGTGAAACCATTTCCCATTGGTATGGCTTTTGTGCATTAAGAATGTCCTTGATTGCTAATGAATGTTGGAGATGCTGATCTAAATTAGAGTGAGGATTGTGAAAGTATGTCTGATTAAAATATAATATCACACAATCATCGCCCACATGTCCATTAATTTGTAAGATAACCATTTGTTAAAATTTATTATCTCTATTGTAAGTTTTCCATGCATGTAATTTATGACATTCAATAAATATATGGAATCATATAGTTCAATTATGTGCATGTAAGTTTTCTATTATACGGAATATTATGTGGGCATCAGATATATGAGAAGCGTTACAGATTTATCCAAATAATTATATTATTTTCACATAATTTTTTTGAATGAATTAAGTATCTAATGGATTTTATTCAATGTATCACTTATTTAATTTTCTTTATTTAAAGAAAACAACTCGAAATAACAAAAGATATCTATACTAATAATCTATATACTATTTTATAATAGTAGAAACATTAAAAATTTATTTGGTTTGTCGATCGGTTGGTACGATACCTATTAGTTAATTTTACTTATTTATCCTTATTTAACTGTACATGTTACTTTTACTTAATTATCCCCTTCTATACTATATCTATACTATCTATCTATACTATATTATATTATAATAAGAGAAAAATGATATAATTTGTAGTTTGGTTGTCCCCTCATTTTTTGTTATCCCTCATTCACAATCGTTGGATTTTCAACTCAAATAGATCATGACAGCTAGATACAACAATACAAAAAATTGTTATTTACAAAGGTCTAAGGTTCGATTTCCACCAACAACATATTAATTTATATTTATATTTAATACTAAAAGTTATTATATTTAGAAATGTAAGATTCGAATTCTCCAATAACATATTAAAATTAATAGTTATAATATTATATTACACTATAAACAAATTATAGGAAATTAAAAGTAATTCGTCCTTTGCACGGATTATAAGCTAGTCAATACTATTATATAAAAGACGAAACATTAAAAGTTTTGGTACTTATTTTTTGGTACCCATTTTTTGGTAATTCGTGAATTTACTAATTTACCCTATACCAATAAAACAACTAAAATAAATAATAAAATAATATAATTAATGGTAATTAATCGATTACCTTTTTCACATTTACTTTTAGTTAAAGATATTACCTTTTATAAAACATAAATCGTATAATATCTTCCAATCATCAATATTTCCTTTCGAATTAAAACACGTTATCCTTTTGATTTAAAACTAATTTTATAATCATTAATATATACCCGAAAATATTACACCATATTTTTCAATTATTAATAAAATATATTAAAAATCATTATTTGTATTTTCTAATAAGAAAACATTAGTATAATCTATAAACATGAGTATATTAAATTATACTAAATTAAAATTAAAAAAGTTATTAAAAATAACGATTATATAAAAACATAATTGTAATATAAATAAAATTTATAACATAATAAAAGAAACCCGTGCATTGCACGGGCATCGAAAGTTTGTCGGTTCGATTTTTGGCATGGTCATCCTAATTATTAAAATAAATAATATAATTTATGAGAATTAGCCGATTGCTTTTTTTAATTAAAAAATGTTTACTTTTAATTGATGATTTTTAGTAATATCATATACCGTTAGATTTTTTAGTAAAAAATCATAACCGTTAGACCTAATGATTAAATATATTATATGATTAAATTAATTTACTAAAATTCAAGGTTCGAATTCCATCAACGACTTATTTAATTTAAAATTTTATAATATAAGTTTTAATGCCTTTTTTAATTAAAAATGTTTATTTTTAATTGATGATTTTTAGTAATATAATAGATCGTTACATTTTTAGTAAAGAATCATAACCGTTAGATCTAATAATTAGATATATTATATGGTTACATTAATTTACTAAAATTTCAAGGTTCGAATTCCATCAACGACATATTTATTTTAAAATTTTATAATATATGTTTTAAACCATGTATATCATTAATTAAATTTATAGTAAATTATTTAAATTAATTTTAAAATAAAATATTGTAAATAATGATTATATTAAAATATAATTATAATATAAAATAAAATTTAATATATTTCAAAAGAAACCCGTGCATCGTACGAGTTATGAGCTAGTATATTATATAATATCCTAAACATGTTACCTTTTCTACTTTTCAATAACTGATTAATTTCTTTTTTCACGTAAAATACATTATCTTTTATATTTTATTTAATTTAACTAAAACTTTTCCTTTTCTAAAAACCACTATGAGCAATTATATTTAATAAAATAAATATTATAGTTATAATTATAATTACTAAAAATTAACCATTTACCTATTTCAGCTAATACCATTTCTATTTTTCTATTTTTTTTCAAGTAAAACCTATTCGGATAGCTAATAAAATATTACCATTTCTATTTCAGCTATAATTAATAAAAAAATTTCAAATAAAATATTAATATTATAATAGCTAATAATTAACCAATTACGTTTTTCAGCTAAAAATTATCATCTTTTCTATATTTTCAAACTAAAAGCCAACCTATTTTGAAAATATCACGGACAACAGATCATATCATTTAAAATTTTAATCCTAAAATATTCATATTTTAAATTTTTTAATTCAAATTAAAAAAAAGTTTTCAATGTATTAAAAAACATCTGTGCATTGCACGAATTTTAAGCTAGTATCTATAGTATATTATTATAAGCAAACTAGAGATATTTTGTAGTTTGTGGTTTGGTTAACCAAACTATTCATAACCGTTGGATCTTCAATTCAAGTATATTAACCACTGTTGGATCTTCAATTCAAGTATATCATGATTGTTAGATATGACAGTACTAAAAGTTGTTATATACAAAGGTCTATGGTTCGATTCCCTCCAACAACATACTAATTTATATTTAATATTAAAAATTATTATATACAAAGATTTAAATTTCGATTTTTTCAAATAACATATTAAAACTAATATTTATAATAACATATTACACTATAAATAAATTATTAAAAATTAAAGTAACCCGTACTTTGCACGGGCTATAAACTAGTAAACTATAAAAAGCAAAATAGGGAATAATTGTTCGTAGTTTGGTTCAATGGTTCAATCATACAAACAATATTGACCGTTAAATTATTGGTAAATCGATGAGAACCGGTAGATCTAACACTAAGAAATATTCCATATTTGTGCTAATTTAATAAATATCCAAGGTTCGAATCCGTTAATAACAAATTATAGTTAAGAATTTATATTATTAGTTCTAAAAACAATAAATGAGTTTTTGACAATTATATATTAAATTAAAATTAAAAAATTATTAAACTAAAAAATTAGATAAAAAAATTCATTTTATTATAAAAAAAATATTTTAAATTTAGATCATGTTTTTTTATTTTAAATTAATATTTCAAATAATTTTACAAACTAATAAAAATTAAAATATTCAAAGTTAATAAAAAAATTTCATTGCTACTACTACTATCTTTTTATTTTTTTAAAATTTTGGAATAACATTTAAAAAGATTGATCTCGACTCCCATACGGTTCGATCGTCAAAATTCTATTTCAAAAAAATCGAATCAAGAATCTATTTGACCCGTACTGCTAACTAGTGCTTTGTCCCGGATTGTTGTTTCTATTTTTTAAAAAAGGTTTATCGACGATCCAACCGCACATATGTCAATATATATCTAATTTATTGATATTCCCAAGATTTTAAAAAATAATAAATTTATTTGGATAGTAAAAGTGGTAGTCAACTATCGATTTGACCTGTACTACTAACTAGTGCTTTGTTTTGTCCCAGATTGTTGTTTCTATTATTTAAAAAATGCTTATCGATGATCCAACCGCACGTATGTCAATATATATCTAATTTATTGACATTCCCAAGATTTTAAAAAATAAAAAATTAATTTGGATGGTAAAAGTGGTAGTCAACTACCGATTTAACCAGTATTGCTAAGTAGTGCTTTGTCCCAGATTATTGTTTCTATTTTTAAAAAATGCTTATCGACGATCCAACCGCACATATGTCAATATATATCTAATTTATTGATATTCTCAAGATTTTAAAAAATAAAAAATTAATTTAGATGGTAAAAGTGGTAGTAAACTATCGATTTGACCCGTACTACTAACTAGTGCTTTGTCCCACATAGTTGTTTCTATTTTTTAAAAAATGTTTATCGACGATCCAACCGCACGTATATCAATATATATCTAATTTATTGATATTCCCAAGATTTTAAAAAATAAAAAATTAATTTGGATGGTAAAAGTGGTAGTCAACTATCGATTTGACCTGTACTACTAACTAGTGCTTTGTCCCGGATTGTTGTTTCTATTTTTTAAAAAATGCTTATCGACGATCCAACCGCACATATGTCAATATATATCTAATTTATTGATATTCTCAAGATTTTAAAAAATAAAAAATTAATTTGGATGGTAAAAGTGGTAGTCAACTATCGATTTGACCCGTACTACTAACTAGTGCTTTGTCCCGGATAGTTGTTTCTATTTTTTAAAAAATGTTTATCGACGATCCAACCGCACGTATATCAATATATATCTAATTTATTGATATTCCCAAGATTTTAAAAATAATAAATTAATTTGGATGGTAAAAGTGGTAGTCAACTATCGATTTGACCCGTACTACTAACTAGTGCTTTGTCCCGGATTGTGTCTTCTATTTTTTAAAAAATGTTTATCGACGATCCAACCGCACGTATGTCAATATATATCTAATTTATTGATATTCCCAATATTTTAAAAAATAAAAAATTAATTTGGATGGTAAAAGTGGTAGTCAACTATTGATTTGACCCATACTACTAACTAGTGCTTTGTCCCGGATTGTTGTTTCTATTGTTTAAAAAATGCTTATCGACGATCCAACCGCACGTATGTCAATACATATCTAATTTATTGATATTTCCAAGATTTTAAAAAATAATAAATTAATTTGGATGGTAAAAGTGGTAGTCAAGTATCGATTTGACCCGTACTACTAACTAGTGCTTTGTCCAGGATTGTTGTTTCTATTTTTTAAAAAATTCTTATCGACGATCCAACTGCACGTATGTCAATATATATCTAATTTATTGATATTCCCAAGTTTTTAAAAAATAATAAATTTATTCGGATGGTAAAAGTGGTAGTCAACTATCGATTTGACCCGTACTACTAACTAGTGCTTTGTCCCGGATTGTTATTTCTATTTTTTAAAAAATGCTTATCGACGATCCAACCGCACGTATGTCAATATATATCTAATTTATTGATATTCCCAAGTTTTTAAAAAATGCTTATCGACGATCCAACTGCACGTATGTCAATATATATCTAATTTATTGATATTCTCAAGTTTTTGAAAAATAATAAATTTATTTGGATGGTAAAAGTGGTAGTCAACTATCGATTTGACCCGTACTACTAATTAGTGCTTTGTCCCGGATTGTTGTTTCTATTTTTTAAAAAATGTTTATCGACGATCCAACCGCACGTATGTCAATATATATCTAATTTATTGATATTCCCAAGTTTTTAAAAAATAATAAATTTATTTGGATGGTAAAACTGGTAGTCAACTATCGATTTGACCCGTATTGCTAAATTAGTGAATCTAATATAAAATTAATCACAGAATTAATGAGTATTAATATTTGTATTTTTATGAATTTTAATTCGAACTTTATCTTATTTTTCTATTTTTGATTAATTTTAACAAATTTACGCCTTCCATGTTTCATGGCGGACGCCTTCCATGAAACATGGCGGGCAGGGGGATATCCCCGGGGGCTCCTGACCAATTTCACACATATATATATATGCCATTGCTCCATGAATAACATCCTTATATAATGAACAATAAAGAACACCATAGAATCTTATATAAAATAGATTTTAGATTCTAATTTTCACATCAGAAATGGTCTTTTATGAATAAAAATAGAATTTAACAAAAAACTATGATCAAATGTAACATGATTATACATAATTTTATTGTTACAAAAATATATGTAAGATTCTATATTGGATTCTATGCAACGTTTGATTTTTAAATTTAGATGAGATTCTATATTAGATTGGTCATATTAAGCTTAATTGTTGTTAAAATTTGTGATTCTTATCATAACATATCAATTTTTATGAAAAATAAAGTGTTTTGCTGGTGTTTTTTATTGTTCTCTAGAATAATGGCATATATATATATATATATATATATATATATATATATATATATATATATATATATATATATATATATATATATATATAGGCCATTATTCTAGAGAGGACCTCGGACCTCCTTATATAGAGAATATGAGAGAACTACTAATTTTATATGATTCTATAGTAGAATCAAAGTTTTAATTTTTGGTTCCATAAAAAAAGATCAATTTTTTTTGGTTCTATAAAAAAAAATTCTGATTTTGTAAGAGAACTACTGACGTGGCACTGCGGACGTCAGCTGGCACGTCATCACTGCTGACGTGGCAGTGCCACGTCATAAATGATGACGTCAATGATGACATGGCAATGCCACGCCAGCAGTGATGATGTGGCAGTGCCACGTCAGCAGTGGTGCCGTGGCAGTGTCACGTCAGCAGTGGCGTGGCGATGTCGTTTTTTTTTTTGGAAATATATTTTTAAAAAAAATAAAAAAAAGTGATTCTATTGTAGAATCAGAAAAAATATATGGTTCTCCCATATTCTCTATATATGGAGGTCCTCTCTAGAAGGGGACTCTATATATATAATTCATGAATTTAATAGATACTTTATGATGGTGTTTGTCGTAAATTTATTTGTCCAATAATTCTTACATATAGTACATTTAGAATTGTCTACTTGTCGTCAATAACCACATCTAATCCTTGTATTATCGTATTTATGAAAAATGTGAACAACATTTTGAGTGTTATGTAATATTTGTTAAGTAACAAATTTATATATAGAATTATGTAATATCTGTTAAGTAATAAATTCATATAGAATCTTAAGACGTTACAAAAAGGCCTAATAATATTCAATGATCTTACGTTGTAACAATTATTATTCATCACTTATCTTTAATCATACGATACTTTTTGTACAAATTGACCAGATAACGACATAACGAAATATATAACAATTATCAATATCCAAAAATTATTTGAATTAAATAAATGAAGTTGGAGGGACTCGAACATGAAAATCCTCCTAAATTAATTAGTTATGATATTATGTTAAAGAACAAGGTCACAACAGAATATTATGTTGAAATAAATAGGAAAATTCCATTTGGTACCATTGTACTTTTGGCTTTTCCAAATGGTACCGTTCATTATTTTTATCTTCCAAATGGTATACCTAAACTTTTGACGTTTTTCAAACGTTAAACAAACGTTATAAATTTATGGGTAGGACCTCCTCTCGTTAGGGTGATTCAAGACATGTACTCCCAAGCTAGTTCTTGCGTTCGGACCCCAGTGGGGGACTCCCGTTTCTTCCCGGTTGAGATGGGGCTTCATCAGGGATCAGCCCTGAGCCCGTTTCTTTTCGCCCTTATCATTGATGTCATGTCGCGGGGGATCCAAGACGCTGTCCCTTGGTGCATGCTCTTCGCGGATGATATCGTGCTAGTGGCGGAATCGAGGAGGGAGGTGAACGACAAACTGGAGATTTGGAGATCTACTTTGGAGTCCCAAGGGTTACGTATGAGTCGCTCTAAAACCGAGTATCTCTGGTGTAACTTCAGCGGTGAGGCCAACGAGGAAGGGGTGGAGGTTAGGATTGAAGACCAGATCGTCCCGCAGACGGATAAATTCAAGTATTTGGGTTCGATCATCCAGAAGGAAGGTGAGATTGAAGCCGATGTCACGCATCGCATCAAGGCAGGGTGGCAAAGGTGGAGAGCAGCGTCAGGGGTTATGTGCGATAAGAAAGTCCCTTTAAAGTTGAAAGGGAAATTCTATAGAGCGGCAATCCGTCCGGCGATGTTGTATGGTTCTGAGTGTTGGGCGGAGAGGAAGGCTCTCGTTAGCAAATTGGAAGGGGCTGAAATGAGGATGTTGCGGTGGTCTTGTGGGTGCACGATGTTGGACAGAATCCCGAATGTTAGTAGTATTTTTGTGTGTTCGTTCGCAGGGAAGGACTGAATGTAATATCAAAGTTCAGGTTTCTTATCTCTTTACGTCTAGAAGTGTATAAGAAGAATTTTTGAGTTTGTGTATTAACTAAATTAACCAAGAACTAATTATAAGCACTAAGAATTAATTTTAAACTGAGATTCAAATATGTTGAAAACAATCTAAGAACTGGGGTTCTTCACCTGGTTTCAATACATGCTCAATATTAATGTGATATCTGTGTTCCTACCTTGCTGAAAACAATTCTTCTAAAGTTATACTGCACCCTCCCAGGCTACAATATAGTGCTTACAGCTACACCTTAATTGACACTCCCGTGATACAATCAGAGTATATCTATAAACTGTTAATTACCAAGAATTATATGTCTCACAATTCTCCTATTAATCTCCCGATCTAATATTCAAATTATGTCTGTTAAATCATGTACTAAGATTGCAACTTCTCTCCCAAGCTTATTACAATCCCTAGAATACAATCAAAAGTTCATGACTCCCCTAATTGTGTTAAGATCTCATTAACAAATCAGCCAGGCAGAAAATCACATAATCAAGCATGCATGAATACCAAGGAATACTACCCAATCCTCAGATTAGAGGATTAGTTACGCATATTTAATAAAGAAAACATAATAATAATGATAATGAATGAAAACATAATATTGAAGAAAGAATTGAATATCGAAAGTACCTTGATACGATTTACAGCTATGAATTGTTATGATTTACAATGGTAAGATGTGTTTAAATAGGCTCTACAAATCTTGCCCAGCAAGATATTACCTTCTATTACAATTAGAATTCAATTCAGGTATTAAAAATTGCCCAAAATACAATTAGAACTAGAAAAGGGCAAAACAGTAATTTTTCTGCTTCCATCTATCTGCTGGTCGTGCTTCCTGGGCCCACCACACGCGGCCTGGTCGTGTGAAACCTATCCCATATTGTAGAAAATCTCTCAAGCTTCGCGTGGACTGTAAATGGGCTGCAAACGGACTTCTAGAACTCCAGATATGGCCCAAACAGTATAAGCTGCGCAGCCCTTCTCAAAAATCCGAATTTTAATTAATTAATTCTCCAAGAACAATAAAAGCATCAACTTTAATCAACATTCTCGTAAATCTGCACAACTCAGCAAAACACATCAAAACTACAACAACTTGAGTCCAAAACAATCAATTTAAGCCAAACGGAGGCATTCCCAGTGGATATAAAATCCACTTATCAAACCCCCAAACTTAAACTGATGCTTGTCCTCAAGCATAAACAATTACAACTAACTAACTAACTAGTACCACTTCCGTAGGTGATCACGGTTGCATTTGGCATATGCAACAAGCCCTTTAAACCCCTAGGCAGCCCTAGTGGACGAGTAAGGTCTCGTGAGGGCCTATAGCGAATGTACCCACAAAATCCATTTAACCTAATGCAATGCAATGTATGAATGCAACTAACATGAAATATGCAACGATCCCCTTCAAACTAACCAAAACCAATTAACAAGCAAACATCTCAAAGAATGCAACTAAATCCAAATAGAGCTCGACTAAGTCCCCGTATACTAACAATACATGACAGAAACGTGCGTGTGTGCAATGCTCATCAGAAATACTCCCAAAACTAGGTCAAAAATCATACAAATCCTTCGCCAAGACAATCACAGGTTTATAAATAGAATAGACTGTAGACACTTCATAACCTAGAAACACCTCCATCCTTATCCAAGGTAGACAGAAATTCATGCTTTATTACTAACTACTACAACACATATATACAATCATGCTTATTTAACCGTGCAATGGATGAGACCCCAAAAGGCTTATACAATAATACTCATGTAGCGAGTGTTAGGTCAGTGGATCCCAGACTATAAAAGCCTTAGGTCACTAGGACTAAGTCCCCTCAGACTTAATTACTCGAGTATTAAAGAGCTCACCCTAGTTAATTTTGCATATAAACAATTTATTGACTTTTTGTTTTTTCTTTTTTTTTTTGTTTTTTCTTTTTTTTTTTCTGCGATCTGGAATGAGCCTTTCTCATTTCCAACCCTAGACTACTCATATAAATATGAGCCGGCTACAAGCCATTTGACACCTAGCCATTATTCACAATTATTTACAATTAAGCATGAAATCCCTGTTTCCCCCAAACTTAGACTTTAGTGCTCCTACGCTATCAAGAGAATAACGAAAATTCTAAATATAATCAGGTGATTAAATCTCAAAACATCCAAACAAGCATGACCTTAACCTAGCCCAAAAAGCACCCAATGAGACTGTGTAATTAATTTTGTTCCCGTAACATGCAAGTCAATTTCATAGAAACTATAAATCAACCCTCTATTCATCATTACCACACTCAATTAGACACCTACCTATCAATCAGAATCAGCTCGTCTTAAGGGATCATGAAAAATGCATGCCATGAAAATGCAACTATAATGAACTCACATGGTATACAGAAATAAGAACAGAATGTCCTATATGAAACAAACGTAGATAACACAAACATACATGCATGAACTATCACTAATATGCAAAACATGAAATCCTACATGAACACATATATACAACAACAACTACTAATCCCTCAAAACACCCCCAAACTTGAAAGATTCAATGTCCGCATTGAATGGAAGTAAATACAAGGGAAAGTAGAAAACATACCTACTCGTCCTCGCTGTCGTCACCCTCGTCATCCTCATCAGAAGAATCCGGTGGAGGGTACGGAGTCCGAGCTCCAAATATAGGCCACTGAACAGGAGTACTAGGTGACTGAAACTTTGCCTCCAAAGCTATACCCATATCCTCAGAATACTGGCGACTGCTTGCATGCATAACATCCAACCGCCTAGTCATTCGACGAAAATAAGATTCAAAAATGGACATATCCACCATACGTCGCTGAGGTTCTGCAATTGCCACTCCAGTTGCTCTAGGAACATTTGGCGGAGCGCCCGCTCCTTGACCACCAGCACCACCAACTATAAAACCGAGACCCCTAAGATGAGGAATGCCGCCCGACCACTCCCCCATCCGGTCAATAGTAACATCATTAATGGAAGACATAGGCTTATACACCGGCTCACCTTCGTAGCATTTCACTTTCGAAGTATCACACAAATACGCAATGATAGAAGCATAAGGAATACTGGCCGATGAATTACTTCCCACATACCGAAGAATGTTTTGATTAATAAGGTACCCAAGGTCAACATACTCACCCCTGAGAATACCCCATAGCAGAATAGCTCTCTCAACAGTAACATCGGTCACATGGGTTGATGGAAGAATATTAGAACTGATGAAGTAGAACCATGCCCGTGCGAACTTAGACAATGATGCCGCCGGAAAAGTCCTCTTCTCGGTAGTACCCACTCTACACTTCCACTCCGTACTCGGAATACAAAGCTCACCAATGATTGCATCAAGAACAACATCATCCCTAGTCTTCTTCCCCCAATCAGTAGCACCTTTAGGTTTAGGCGGTTGCCTAATCAACGTACGAATCGCACGAGGCGAATAATCCACCTTCTGACCCCTCACAACCGTGGCATTATTCCTTGCTATCGAAGCATTAGCATAGAATTCCCTAACCACATCCAACGAACCATCATTAGCAAATTCACAAAATAACGTCCAACCCCGCTCACTAATCATCGCCACCATCTCCTCATACTTATACGGCACAAGCCTTCTTTCATGAATAACCCCCTTCGAAACTAACCTACCATACTCCGCCTTGGCATTCTCATTCACAAATTTTTCCACTCCATCTCCCACAACATCATTCTCATCCGAAGATGGAAGAGCACTACTACTACCACCCATTAATCGTTGCCTTTTAGGAGCCATAATCAACAAATATCAAACAAGGCACAATAATCTCCAAACAATTCACCAAATAAAGAACCCCCAAATTACACACCAAGAACCCTAGCTTGCAAAATTCACAAATTCAAATAAAAGATGAGATAGAATATTACCCAATTGAATCAAAGAGGTGAACTTGCTAGATGAATCCCAAAAAAAAAAATCGAATTTAATTCCCCCTTGAACTTTGAATGGATGAAAATTAAGAATTTGGGATAATATAGAAGTGTTTGTGGGTGTATGGGTGTATGTATATATATATAGGAGATGTAAGTAATAAAGATGAAATTATATGTAATATAGGATTGGGGTTGTTTAGGATTGAATTTAAGATAGAATGGGATTTAGGAATGATAGTGTTTAGGATTTGGAGATGAATTAGGATATAGGAAAAAAAAAATAGGTGAAAAGAGTGAAAATTTTGAGGTTTAAAGGCAAAAAATCGGTGGAATACAGGAGAAAGCCGCGCTGACTGCGCGCTGGCGCTTGTTGCGCCGTTCCAAACTGCGTTACTGACCTGTTGCGCTGTGGCGCCTGTTGCGCCGTTTCAACCTGCGTGACAGAGCACTGTTAGCGCTGTGGCGCTTGTGGCGCGGTCCCTGTCTGCGTTACAGGGCGCTGTCAGCCTTGTGGCGCAAGCAGCTTGGTACCATGCTGTTGCTATTTTTTTTTTTTTCTTCTTTCTTTTCTCTTTTTTTTTTCTTTGTTTCTTTCTTTTGCACACACTAACAACACTCATATTTTTTTTTTCTTTTTCACACACTAACAACACTCATTTTTTTTTTTTTTTTTGTTTACAGAAATACTACATCACTTGGGTTGCCTCCCAAGAAGCGCTCGTTTAACGTCAATAGCTTGACGTACTTCCTCAATTCATAGTAGGGTCTTGAAGGTGGAGAATGCTCATTCCTTGCTCCACTGTTTCTCCAAGCAGGTATGGCTTAAGTCTCTGCCCATTCACCTTGAATACATCCGACCCTTCTCTAATAATCTCACAAACCCCATTAGGATAAACCTTCACAATCTCAAAAGGACCTGACCATCTTGATCTAAGCTTTCCAGGGAATAAACGGAGTCTTGAATTAAACAATAGAACATGTTGCCCAACTTCAAATTCCTTCTTCTGAATGTGCTTGTCATGCCACAATTTGGTCTTCTCCTTGTAGATACTAGCATTTTCATAAGATTGGAGCCTAATCTCCTCAAGCTCTCCAAGTTGAAGCAAACGCTTCTCTCCCGCAGATTTAAGATTAAAATTCAACTCTCTTGTCGCCCAAAATGCCTTATGCTGAAGTTCCACCGGCAAATGACAAGGCTTCCCAAAGATCAACCTATATGGAGACATTCCAATGGGTGTTTTAAATGCCGTTCTATATGCCCAAAGTGCATCATCAAGCTTTGTTGACCAATCTTTTCTCGAACTTGCCACTGTCTTCTCCAAAATTGACTTCAGCTCACGATTCGAAATCTCAACTTGTCCACTTGTTTGCGGATGATAAGGAGTTGCCACCTTTTGTGTCACACCATACTTTTTCAAGAGATCAGCCACCTGTTTATTGCAAAAGTGCGAACCTCCATCATTGATAATAGCCCTTGGCACTCCAAATCTAGTGAACACATTCTTCTTCAAGAACTTCTTCACCACTCTAGCATCATTAGTAGGAGACGCAATTGCTTCAACCCATTTAGAGACATAATCAACTCCCACCAAAATATACTGATTTCCATAAGAAGATGGAAATGGACCCATGAAGTCCATCCCCCACACATCGAAAATCTCCACCTCAAGAATAGATTGTAAAGGCATCTCGTTCCTCCTCGAAATATTCCCAACTCGTTGACATCTATCACATTTAGCCACAAAGTCTCTAGCATCTTGATGCATGGTTGGCCAATAGAATCCTGACTGTAAAACTTTCGCCACTGTCTTCATGCTACTGTTATGACCTCCACACTCTAGAGAATGGCAATGTCTGAAAATATGAGGAACTTCATCATGAGGTATACATCTACGAAACATTCCATCAGCACATTCTTTGTAAAGCAGCGGTTCTTCCCAATAGTAATGCTTCACATCATAAAAGAACTTCTTCTTCTGATTATAAGAAAGATTATCCGGCACAACTCCTCCCACAATGTAATTCACAAAATCTGCATACCATGGTGTAGACAAGGACACACCTAGAAGCTGCTCTTCCGGAAATTTATCATTGATAGGTATTTCACCTCCTACCTCTCCATCTCCTTGGTCCAACCTAGATAAATGATCAGCTACCAAGTTCTCAGACCCCTTCTTATCTCGAATCTCAAGATCAAATTCCTGAAGTAAAAGAATCCAACGAACTAGACGAGGTTTGGCATCCTTCTTTGTCATCAAGAAACGAATAGCAGCATGATCCGAATAGACAATCACCTTAGACCCAACAAGATAGGATCTGAATTTATCAAGTGCAAACACCACTGCAAGTAGCTCTTTCTCCGTAGTGGAATAGTTGATTTGCGCGTCATCAAGAGTCTTGCTTGCATAAGCTATCACGTGCATCCGCTTATCCTTCTTTTGCCCAAGAACAACACCCACAGCATAGTCACTAGCATCACACATAAGCTCAAATGGCAAGCTCCAATCGGGAAATGTAACTATGGGTGCAGAAGTAAGTTCCTTTTTCAGCCTGTTAAAAGCATCAAGACAACTTTCATCAAAGTCAAAAACACGATCCTTTTCAAGAAGATTGCAGAGTGGCCGAGCTAACTTGGAGAAATCCTTGATGAACCGTCGATAAAAACCAGCATGCCCAAGAAAGCTTCGAATTCCTTTCACAGATGAAGGTGGTGGCAATTTTTCAATAACTTCAATTTTTGCTCTATCGACCTCAATGCCTTTGTTAGAGATTTTATGCCCAAGCACAATGCCTTCCTTCACCATGAAGTGACATTTTTCCCAATTAAGAACAAGATTCGTTTCAGTACATCTCTGCAACACCTTTGATAAACTGGCTAGACATGATTCAAAAGAAGAACCATAAACCGTGAAGTCATCCATAAAGACCTCCATGTCTCGCCCTATAAAATCTGAGAAAATGTGGTTCATGAGTCGTTGAAACGTCGAAGGACCATTACACAAACCAAAAGGAAGCCTACGATAAGCAAAAGTGCCATAAGGACAAGTAAAGGTGGTCTTCTCTTGATCTTCGGGTGCAATAGGAATCTGAAAGTAACCCGAGAATCCATCCAGAAAGTTGTAATACTCATTACCCGCCAACCTTTCGAGCATTTGATCAATGAATGGGAGGGGAAAGTGATCTTTGCGAGTAGCGTTATTCAACTTCCTATAGTCAATGCAAACTCTCCAACCTGTTACTGTTCTCGTGGGAATTAATTCATTCTTCTCATTGTGAACAACAGTCATCCCACCTTTCTTAGGCACAACATGAATAGGGCTAACCCATCTACTGTGTGGAACCGAATATATGATACCAGCATCAAGCAACTTAGTGATTTCTTTCTTCACCACCTCTTGCAAATTCGGATTCAATCTTCTTTGTCCCTCAATCACAGGCTTATGATCATCTTCTAAGGCAATTCTATGCATGCAAAGAGCAGGGCTAATTCCCTTGATATCTTGAATTGTCCAACCAATAGCTGATTTATATTGCCGAAGAACATGTAATAACTTTTCTCTTTCATCATCAATGAGCAAAGCAGAAACTACCACAGGATATGTATCATTAGGACCAAGAAAGGCATACCTCAAATTATCAGGTAGAGGTTTAAGTTCCACCTGTGGTGCCTCTGAAAGTGTAAAAGCCATCTCAACTTCTATGTCTCGTACAACCAGTGCTTCTTCTTCGACTACATCATCCAACACCCGATCTGCTCCCACGAAGTGTTCATTCTCGAGCTGCACAATGTCATCCACTATGTCAATGGTAAAACAAGTTGCTCCAAAAGGGGGCATCTTCATTGCTTTGTTCAGATCAAATTCCACTTTGTCCTCGCCAATATTCAATGTCAATTTTCCAGCTTTAACATCGATTGTAGTGCCAGCAGTAGCCAAGAATGGCCGTCCCAAGATAATGGGTATCTCGACATCTTCATCCATCTCTAACACCACAAAATCACAAGGTATGACAAATTTATCCACTTTAACAACCACGTCTTCAATAACTCCCAATGGATACTTAACAGAACGATCCGCCAACTGTAGTGAAATTCGTGTCTTTTTAAGTTCTCCAAGACCAAGCCTTTTGCAGATTGAATATGGCATCAAACTCACACTTGCACCTAAATCACACAAGGCTTTCATGTTTTCCATCTTCCCAATAGTGCAAGGCAAAGAGAAGCTTCCCGGATCTTTCAATTTCTGAGGAATGGCCTTTTGGATGACTGCACTGCATTCAGCATTAAGAGTAATAGTCTCTGCATCTTCAAGTTTCCGCTTCTTTGTCAACATCTCCTTAAGAAATTTAGCATAAAGTGGCATCTGATTCAAAGCTTCAGCCAACGGAATATTAACATGCAACTGCCGGAACATAGTCAAGAACTTCTCGTACTGCTTCTCTAAATGCCTGTTGTGAAGTCTCTGTGGAAATGGAATAGGAGGAACGTAAGGTGGTGGAGGAACATATGGCTTTTCTAAATTTTCTTCCTTCTTCTTCGCATCTTCTTTTTCTGACGTGTCTGCAGCAATCTCCACTGGCTTATCCTCTTTCTCAGTATCACTCTCCTTAGGCTTAAGAATCTCAACCTCGGGCAACTCTCTTCCGCTCCTCAAAATAATTGCTTTGCATTGCTCTTTACCAGTCTGATCGGGTTGACTAGGAAGTGATCCTTGCTCACGAACACCCATCTTTGAGGCAATCTGTCCAATCTGTGTTTCTAGCATCTTTTGAGATGATGCCATCTGATCTATTCTTGATTCCATATTAGCCAATGCCCCATAAGTCCCTTGCATAATCTTATTTAGTGCAACCTCCCACTCAGCTGGTTCTTTCTTTGGTGGAGGTTGATACTGCTGCTGTGCTTGATACGGTGGTCGTGACTGAAAACCAGGAGGTTGATTCTGCCTTGGAAATGAATATGAAGGATTAGCCGCATGATTGTTACTATAAGAAAGATTATTGTTTGGCCTTTGATTTGGATTGTAGTAAGAATTATTCTGCACAGGCCAAGGCTGTCTTCCTTGAATAAAAGATGCTTCTTCTGGAAATTGTGGAGCATACGAGTTCTGACTAGCACCATAATCATGATACCCTTCCATAGGTGAAGAAATAGCATTCACATTTACCTTTTGTCCTCGCACCTCCTGAGTTAGAGTATCCAACTTTTGAGCCAGCATGTTGATCATCTCAGATTCTTGTGCTGCTTTTGCTGAGCTCGTCCCACTAGGTGCCCATGAATAATTATTAGATGCTAATTCCTCAAGAAGTGCTTTAGCCTGTGTAGTTGGTGCCTTCTTGAAATTTCCACCAGCAGCCACATCCAAACTCAAACGAATATCTGCATTCATGGCCCCATAAAAAGTACTGATGATCTGCCAATCTTCCAAGCCATGATGTGGACACTTCCTCAACAGTGCCTTGAATCTCTCCCATGCCTGATATAGACCTTCACCCGGTTGTGCTTTAAAACTCATAATCATAGTCCTCAACTGTTGCGTCTTGTCAGAGGGATAGTATTTGGACAAGAATGCCGTAGAAAGACTCTCCCATGTAGCAACCGAAGTGTTTGGAAGTTGTTGAAACCACTCCAAAACTCTTCCCTTAATAGAGTAGGGAAACATATGGAGACGAATCTGATCACTCGTAACACCAGTGATTCTGAATGAGCCACACATCTGCACAAAACGCTCTAGATGTCTGTGTGGGTCTTCTAATTCAATGTCTCCTTCAAAAGCTTGATTGCTGATCATCTGAATTAAGCTCGGATTAATATGGAACTGAGCTGCACCAATCTCTGGAGTTTTGTACATGCAATTGGCTGGATTCGGTGTCTCATGGTCCCAAATAGAAGATTGATCAACATTAACAGCTGGTCGAGGTTCTGGATCTCCCATCTTAGCTTTATCTTTTCTTAGCTTTCTCAAAGTACGCTCGATTTCAGGGTCTAATTCCAATTTTCTAGCGCAAGATGAACGTAGCATACACCTGAAAATCACCAACAAAACAACTTGTGGAACCAATTAAAATCTAAACAATAAGAAACAATTAACCTAAACTCAACTATACTGCCTTCCCCGGCAGCGGCGCCAATTTGTTAGTAGTATTTTTGTGTGTTCGTTCGCAGGGAAGGACTGAATGTAATATCAAAGTTCAGGTTTCTTATCTCTTTACGTCTAGAAGTGTATAAGAAGAATTTTTGAGTTTGTGTATTAACTAAATTAACCAAGAACTAATTATAAGCACTAAGAATTAATTTTAAACTGAGATTCAAATATGTTGAAAACAATCTAAGAACTGGGGTTCTTCACCTGGTTTCAATACATGCTCAATATTAATGTGATATCTGTGTTCCTACCTTGCTGAAAACAATTCTT
The DNA here is from genome assembly GCA_036435485.1 of Saposhnikovia divaricata. Lineage (NCBI taxonomy): Eukaryota > Viridiplantae > Streptophyta > Magnoliopsida > Apiales > Apiaceae > Saposhnikovia > Saposhnikovia divaricata. Next base: position 70,667,591 of record CM071598.1, read on the forward strand.
CTAAAGTTATACTGCACCCTCCCAGGCTACAATATAGTGCTTACAGCTACACCTTAATTGACACTCCCGTGATACAATCAGAGTATATCTATAAACTGTTAATTACCAAGAATTATATGTCTCACAATTCTCCTATTAATCTCCCGATCTAATATTCAAATTATGTCTGTTAAATCATGTACTAAGATTGCAACTTCTCTCCCAAGCTTATTACAATCCCTAGAATACAATCAAAAGTTCATGACTCCCCTAATTGTGTTAAGATCTCATTAACAAATCAGCCAGGCAGAAAATCACATAATCAAGCATGCATGAATACCAAGGAATACTACCCAATCCTCAGATTAGAGGATTAGTTACGCATATTTAATAAAGAAAACATAATAATAATGATAATGAATGAAAACATAATATTGAAGAAAGAATTGAATATCGAAAGTACCTTGATACGATTTACAGCTATGAATTGTTATGATTTACAATGGTAAGATGTGTTTAAATAGGCTCTACAAATCTTGCCCAGCAAGATATTACCTTCTATTACAATTAGAATTCAATTCAGGTATTAAAAATTGCCCAAAATACAATTAGAACTAGAAAAGGGCAAAACAGTAATTTTTCTGCTTCCATCTATCTGCTGGTCGTGCTTCCTGGGCCCACCACACGCGGCCTGGTCGTGTGAAACCTATCCCATATTGTAGAAAATCTCTCAAGCTTCGCGTGGACTGTAAATGGGCTGAAAACGGACTTCTAGAACTCCAGATATGGCCCAAACAGTATAAGCTGCGCAGCCCTTCTCAAAAATCCGAATTTTAATTAATTAATTCTCCAAGAACGATAAAAGCATCAACTTTAATCAACATTCTCGTAAATCTGCACAACTCAGCAAAACACATCAAAACCACAACAACTTGAGTCCAAAACAATCAATTTAAGCCAAACGGAGGCATTCCCAGTGGATATAAAATCCACTTATCACCGAACTCGGTGTTTAGGAGCGAGCTTGAAGTGGCGCCTTTATCTGCGAAAGTTAGGGAAGGAAGGTTGAGATGGTTCGGCCACGTGCGAAGGAGGCTGGCTGAAGCCCCAGTTAGGAGGGTCGAGAGTCTGACAGTTGTTGGGGCGAGGAGGAGAGGCAGGCCAAGGAGGACGTGGGAAGAGCAGCTCCGGATGGATTTGAAGGCATTAGACTTAAATGAGACCATGCTCGCGGATAGGTGCTCTTGGAGGCGGCGTATCAGAGTGGTGGATTCCCTTCTAGGTTGTGGCTCTGTTGTCGAGAGCCTCGGAGTTGCCTTGTCTCGATTAGCGATTTTTTAGAAGTTCGGCTTCAGCGTGCTCACTTTTCGTTCTGAGTGTCTTCTGTTTTTCTGTGTTTTTCTTTTCTTTTGGTTTTTGGTTTTGCAGGTGCAGGGAGCTTGGCTAGGTGTCGTCATCAAGCTAGGAGTCCCATAATCCATCGCAGGTAGGTAAGTCCCATGTGGAGAACGCCATGGGCCTCAGGTATGTCATTGTCCATTTCCGTAGCATGTCCGTTGTATTTTAATACACTCTATGTATGTTGTGCACTCAGCCGAGGGTCTTCACGGAAACAACCTCCCCGCTCTAAAAGTGGGGGTATGGTCTGCGTACATCCTACCCTCCCCAGACCCTGCTCTGAACGGGATATACTGGGTATGTTTGGTTTGGTTTGGTTTGATTCTCATCCACTAATTTTGAACCGTCCCAAAGCTTTTTTACAGCCACTGTATCACCATTGCTCAAAACAACCTAGTAAACTTTCCCCGAAGCACCAGTTCCAATCACGTTATCTTCATCAAGAGCACCCAAGATTTCATATTCACTGAATCCCAATTTATATAACGACATTAATGTCCACTTTGATTTATCAATAGCACTTTTCACCTTCTTGAAATTCCTGTACCTCCAATAAAACCAAGTAATTCCAACAATAAACACCAACCCAGCAAGAATAAAGATTGATCTCAGCAACCAAATATAACCAATATTCTTCCCTCGAGCTCGACCTTCACATAAACCATCAATCTCTCCGCACAATTTGGGGTTTCCCAAGAAGCTACTCCTGTACATTTTCTTGGCATATAATGCAGGAATAGACCAAGATAACCGATTACTTGATAAATTGAATTGATTCTTACAAGAAGAATCACCAAAATAGTAACCGAACCACACACCTACCATATACGCACACACTCACACCAATTCAATCACATATACCCGCAGAAAGAACTAGTTACAGAGAGGGAGAGACATTCGCGAGGGAGGGAGAGAGATTAGAAAGGGAAAGAGTTTTGAGAAAGGGGAAGAAATACTCGATTTAGGGATTTAGAAAAGGGGAAGAGTAGAATTGATTTAATTAATATTTTATCTAATTTTCAATTTAGTTAATTGGTGCATCTAGTTTAACGTTTTTTAAACGTAGTCTTACTGGATGGTTAAGTCAAAAGTTTAGCTGTATCATTTGAAAGACAAAAACAATGAATGGTACTAGACCTGGCAATATGGGCCCAAAATCATATATCCAGTCCACACCAAACCATTTTTTAAAATTTGGTCCAATAAAAAATCACACATTTTAAATGGATTTGGACTTGTTTAAAGTCACATATTTTAGCCCAAATATGGATCTAATTTGGATCAAATAAGTGATATCCATATTTTCATATCAGTATTGTATCTTATACTCGAATCTCAGAAACTTTGATCTGTGAAATGTTAAATGCTCTGTTTTGTTTTACTGGCAATAAATAAATAGCAGAATATGCCGAACAAATGAATAACAAGACAACCATGATGCACAATGCGGCTGAGGAATCAGATAGCTTGGTTTAGCTGCCTTGTGATATGTAGCTCTCCATAACTGAGCATCTCCAATGGGAGAGACCTCTTAGGTAAAATTTTAAATTAATTATCATAAATAAGAATTATAAAGAATGTGTAAAAAATTTTGCACTCCAATGGGACAAAACCCTTGTATATAATTATAGATAATCTCTTGATGTTGGCTATATTTGTCGAACCTCTAGAGACCTGTAGTGAATTGCCACATCATTTATTTCTATATTAAAATTATATATTCCATTAATAACAACTTGAAATATTAATAACATACCATTTTTAAAATATAGCCAATCATTATAGCCAATACCCTCGGAACACAATGTTTTACAGATTCGACAAATTTTACATAATCAATATTTTATGTAATTTAGCCAATCATTTTTAGCTAACGCTATTGGAGATGCTATAAGAGTATGCTTTAGTTTTATTTAAGATGTGTTTTTCTAATGTCAAAAATATTAGCAAGTCCAATGGCTTTTTTCTCTGTTGCTTGAGTATTTTTTTTCTTTTTTATGATACGCAGCCTTTTAAGCCATGTTATGAGGCTATGCAGGATGCAGCCCTCTGAATGTTTTGGCAAGTCTACATGCCTATTGATACTTTTTTTTTTGGTCACAAAAAATAAAGATTCCATTAATAATAACAAACATACAGCCGGGACAAATCCCCAACTGGCGGTACGACCAGGTTGAAAAATAAAGACAAGCTAAAACACTTAGCTGATTTGTTTCCTGACCGTTTCACAATACAGAACTGGAAAATTCTGTTAACTGAAAATGAAATCAAAGACAACCCAATAAATCCAAATTGTACCGACATCCCTGAATACAGTAATATCACAATTGACCTTAACATATAAGAACCATTGGTAGACCATTGTTCAATGGCCCATTGTTCAGGTGGAGCACCCCAGCTATCTACTTGCCGGGAACCAGCTATAGACTTGCCGTAAGTGAAAACTCCCCAAGGATGAACACTATCATGTTGTGAAAGGTGAGCTCTTGCAATAATCATCACTGCCTCAGCTTCGATGCGGCCCCTCCAGATCTCTCGAGACATAAAATGAAACATTCTCCGAGGATTGAAATAAACAAACCAAACAAAACAAAATATATTAACATAAATAACACACTCCAAAGGGAGAGACATACGCATAAAGCGATACTTCGCCCAAGGTAATACAATTCGAAAATTCAAAGATCTCGGATTGACACCAAATTTTGATATGATGTAAGCAAGGGATTTTGAGTTTAAGAAATGTGTTTATTTTGATATTTCGAGTTCTAAATCAAGGCAGATCTGAAAAAGAACTGGAATGGGTTTTTCGAAATTTTTGGAAAAATTCCGATTTATGAGAGGAATGAAAGGGATTTGTGAAGGTGGATGAAGGTTTGGTTGAAGAAGGAGGAGGGAGGAAAAAAAGGAGACCTCCGACCGGTACCGGGCGGAGGGGACTATCTTGACAAAAAAGACGAAGAGAGACTGGGAGCAGAGAGAGTCTAGCGGAAAAAAAGTCTAGCGGAAAAAAGATACTTAATAGAGTTGTTAAAGTAGTATAAAAAAATTAATGTTCACTAGAAACTATTGCGGTAGAGCAAAATGTAGAGATATGTCTCTTAAACCATTGGTTTGGTATTTTCATATTGGTTGTACCTGGACCCAGCACATTTTTATGAACATTTTTGTTGTTACAACTTACAAGAACTGGATAGCCACTTCTATTTCTTCAACTGAGATAAGGTACAAATGTCCTGCTAGTAGCAACTGTTTTCATAAATACTATGTTTCTCGGAAAAAAGAATAGTAATTAAGAATCGTAGTTGTTAAAGGTCATTAAGATCGGAAGATATATTTAAAATAAATATTTATTTAAAAAAGTGGTTAATCCATATTTCAATCCAAATGCATAGAAATCAAACCAAATCCAAAACCAAATTTACAAAAATATGGCTTTTAAATGGATTTGGATCAAGAACCAATCCAAAACCATATTATTCGAACCAAAATCAAACCAATCATACGTTTTGCCAGCTCTAAATGGTACTATTTGGAAAAGCCAAAAGTACAATGGTACCAAATGGAATTTCCCAAATAAATATTATTCAACTAAATAATTTTTGGGATCGAAAGTGCTAACATATATGAATATTTGTAACTTTTTTGAAAATTCAAAAAATTAATGTTGAGTTATTAAAAAATACATAACATGTGGAATTGGTGACTAAATAGACAAATTTATTTTTTTTGGACCTTAAAAAACACGATCCACGCCCATTTTATGTGATTCTCAACCTCAAAATATCACTTTAGACTTTAGAGAGAACTAGCATTTTGCCCGTACTTCGTACACGACATTTTATTTAATTTAAAATGATAATACCAAAAATTTAACAAATTTGATTGATTTCTTAAAAAGATATTGTATGCAATTATATAAATAATCAATTTTTAGAAAGATATTCTATATAGTTATATAAGTATTTAATAAAATAATGATATGCTAAAATTTATATAAAAAAGTAGCATACAATTTTATTTTAACAGTGTTGAAAATTTATTTAATCCATCAAAATCTGCAATAAAAGTAATAAATATTTTTACAAATATTGTTCTCTAATGGAAAACAATGATAAATTATTATTCAAATGCGAAAATGATAATCCCTTCACCCCCAATGACTCCAAAACATTAAACCTCATATAATATCAAGAACATATTATATTAACTATGAGACCTCATAGTTAATATAATATGTAAATGTTGGAGAACAATGAGACCACATTTCAAGCAATTTTTTAATTTTTTTGTTAATTTTTTTTATGAATAGATAGAGGGTAGAATTATAAGACCTTTTTTGTGAAGATGCCCCTAGCGGACCCTTTAAAATAGATTGAAATGTAGTGAATATGTGTGTTCTCACTGTTCTCATTTTAATTTTTTTTTGTTAATTTTTTTTATGAATGGATAGAGGGTAGAATTATAACACTTTTTTTGTGAAGATACCCCTAGCGGGGCCCTTTAAAATAGCTTGAAATGTAGTGAAAATGTGTGTTCTCACTGTTCTCATTCTCACCAGAGCGTGACCATTAAACTGTATTAGTAAATTCATGTATGAAAATACAGTGTATATATATTATTAATATAGATTCTTTTATTAAAAATAAGTAAATTATACAATTAAATAAGCAAGTCAAAATATCAGATAAATATTATAGTAGATTTATAGTTTATATTTAAGGTCTCTCACCATGGCTCTCGCTTTCTGAAATTGTTGAATTTTTATTTTATTGACTTTATTATATTAAAAGTATGTTCTTATTGAAAAGAATATAATAATTTGAATTTGAATATATTTTTAAACTACTTATTTTGATGGGTTGTTAATTTTTTTGTGATCAACTTAGAGGGGTGACCAAAAATAAAACTAATAGGAATACATAAACCAATTACCCACATTATGATAAACAGTACCTATAAAATGGAAGTTGCATTTGTGGTTCAGGCTTGTTAATTACTTCAATACTTTATTAGCTTGATCATCATGTAGACCATCTTTCTTTTTATCACTTATGTTGCTGCTATGTAGTCTATCTGTAACTAACATCTTTCTTTTTATCACTTATGTTGTGGCTATGTAGTCTATCTGTAACTAAACATCTCTCTCTGCTTGTAATCTATATTTATAAATGCAAACTTCTTCTTCTTGTATTGTATTTTGTTTTCAATATTTAAAATTATGTAGCTGGAGGAGAAGAGAAAGGCTGGAGGTGCAATCGTAATACTACAGCATTACTGAAAATAAGTACAATATCATAATAGAATTTTTTGTTTCAATCTAAATTGGGTCGCTCCAAATGCCGTGTAATGACAAAAAGGTGCATTAAAGAAATAAAGAAGATTAAGAAAATCAAGGATAATACTGTTTACCAAAAACACAGGTCTTCGCAAGAAGCTCACTTATTCACTTTTATCTTCAAATAATGTATGATTACAAATTATAACAATCACATTTTCCACTACCTATTCTCTCTCAAAAAGCCAACTAAACTGAAAAAGGGAAAAGTTAGTGCTTTTATATTTTAATGTGGAGCTCAAGTGAAAATGCTAAATATGGGATCATATATGAAGTGAAATTGAACGCGAGTAAAGAAGATATTTAGAGCATAAATAAGAGCAATGTTGCCTGACCCAGAGGGCGAGGCTTGTGCCGTGGGTCTGAGCTTTTAGGTATGCTATTTCATATTCCCTTCGGAGACATCCGATGAAAAGTATGTTATTCATAAGACCTTGTGGTACGTAGCATGTCTACCCCATGAACCTTAAGTTGAAGAAATTCATAAAGAACATAAACTTGCTTGAAAACAAAATAATGTCTATAATGCTAGAGTATCAAATTGAGTCCCAAGATTATTTACAAATAACATGGTGCAAGTAACTTGACATCATGATTGGTTGTAAATGATTGTCTACATATTTTTATTTAAATTTAAATATAAAGTGGTTCATTACATTTAATTAAAATACATAATCAATTAATTAAAATGTCACATGACATGTGGAATTCCGCCATTTAAATAAATTATTTGATCGATTTCTAGTATGCCCTTCATCCTTGCTAGCTCTTGTATCGGTACTGTGCCAATATTATTAACTGGTAATCTTCCAACTACCTTTGCTATTATGACATGTAAATTCAAAAATTGAAAGGCCAAGCAAATATTTTAAAGGTACCTTTCTGGTGTCCTGTATATTATTATAACATCGGGTAATTCATTAAAACTTTAATTCTTAAATGCCAAATCAAAATCAAAATCAAAACCAAACAAATATTATCCTGTCTAATTTTTAATATTGTCAAATCAATAAAAACTTAACTTTTAAGGCCAAATTAAAAATCGGAACCAAACATATATGATCTGTCCCTACTTCAGGGGGTTGAGATGTTAATTTGGTGAAAAACCCAGCTTTCAAATCTGAAAATGCTGTGTAATGGTAAAAAGGGGCATCAAAGAAATAAAGAAAATGAAGGATAATAGTATCGCTGACGGAATTCGAACCTTGAAATTTTAGAAAATAAATTTAATCATGTAATATATTTAATCATTAGATCTAACAGTTCTAATTTTAATTAAAAATCTAACGGATATTATTCGTTGTATACGAATTTTATTATATTTTGTTAGTGGTTAGAAGATATGATGTCATATTTTTGGGTATGTATTTAGTAAATAAATTTAATCATGTAATATATTTAATCATTAGATCTAACAGTTCTAATTTTTAACTAAAAATTTAACGGATATTATTCGTTGTATACGAATTTTTATTATATTTTGTTAGTGGTTAGAAGATATGATGTCATATTTTTGGGTATGTATTAATTATTGTAATATTATTTTTTAAATTAAAAGTCAAAGTGTTTTAATTAGAGAGAAAAAAATTACTGATTGAAATATATGATATTTTAGGTATTTATGAAAATTCGAACCTTTAAATTTTAGTAAATAAATTTAATCATGTAATATATTAATTATTAGATCTAACAGTTCTAATTTTTAACTAAAAATCTAACGGATATTATTCGTTATATACAAATTTTTCTTATATTTTGTTAGTGATTAGAATATATGATGTCATATTTTTGGGTATGTATTTTGTAAATAAATTTAATCATGTAATATATTTAATTATTATATATAAAATTTCTAATTTTTAACTAAAAATCTAACGGATATTATTCGTTGTATACAAATTTTTATTACATTTTGTTAGTGGTTGGAAGATATGATATCATATTTTTGTGTATGTATTAATTATTGCAATATTATGTTTTAAATTAAAAGTCAACGTGTTTTAATTAGAGAGAAAAAAATTATTGATTGGAAGATATGATATTTTAGGTATTTATAAAAAATCGAACCTTGAAATTTTAGTAAATAAATTTAATCATGTAATATATTTAATCATTAGATCTAACAGTTCTAATTTTTAACTAAAAATCTAACGAATATTATTCGTTGTATACGAATTTTTATAATATTTTGTTATTGATTAGAATATATGAAGTCAATTTTTTGGGTATGTATTTAGTAAATAAATTTAATCATGTAAAATATTTAATCATTAGATCTAACAGTTCTAATTTTTAACTAAAAATTTAATGGATATTATTCGTTGTATACGAATTTTTATTATATTTTGTTAGTGGTTAGAAGATATGATGTCATATTTTTTGGTATGTATTAATTATTGTAATATTATGTTTTAAATTAAAAGTCAACGTGTTTTAATTAGAGAGAAAAAAAATTATTGATTGGAAGATATGATATTTTATGTATTTATAAAGGTAATATCATCAATTATAACTAAACATCTTTTAATTGAAAAAGGCAATCAGCTAATTATCATTAATTATATTATTAATAGAAAAATGAAGGATAATAGTAGAGGTTTAGATTTGGGTCATTCCAAATGCTGATTGATATGATATTTTAAGTATTTATAATAGGTAATATCATACCATTTATAAGTAAACATCTTTTAATTGAAAAAGGTACTCGGCTGATTATTATTAATTATATTATTAATAAAAAAATGAAGGATAATAGTAGATTTGGGTCGATCCAATTGGGTCGCTCCAAATGTTGTGTAATGATAAAAAATAGTATAGATTTAGATTTGGGTCGATCCAATCTAAATTGGGTCGCTCCAAATGACAAAAAGGGACATCAAAAAAATATTGAAGATTAAAAAAATGAAGGATAAAAGCAGTAATTTTCCTGTGTAATGACAAAAAAGGACATCAAAGAAATAAAGAAGATTAAAAAAATGAAGGATAAAAGCAGTAATTTTCGAAATGCAATACTAGCAGACATTAGGAATATATTGATATTGTATCGAAATATATATTTGAGTAGAAGTAATGAATTCTATAAATGCAAATAGATCTGGGGATAATTGGATCAGTTTCGGATCGGATCAACCTTCGGTAAAAAAATATTTGAACAGAATTTAGATCAGATCGGATCTGATTCGGTTCGGATCTAATTCGGATGAAATTCGGATTAGGTCGGATTAAATTCGGTTCGGATTAGATATGGTTCGGATCCTTTCGGATCACCTTTCATTCGTTATTTTAATTTAAAAAGTACCTTACTATTAAATATTATATTTTTAGTATAAAATTATGTACTTATTCAAAAAAATGATTAAATAATTATGATATATTTGATATAAAATTATTTTAAATGTGCATCTTGCTTATGAATGGATAAATATTGAATGAAATGTGCGGTAATGTATACAACCTATTCGTTATAACCCGTTAAAATTATAACAACTACTTAATTCATCATTTTTAGAATTCGGATCTAAATTGGATCTAGTATTTCGAATCATATTCATTTCGGATAATTTTTTATTCAGTTTTGGTCAGTTCCTGGTCGTAATCGGGTACAGTATTTCGGATGATTTTCGGTTAAATTTTTGGTTCGGATATTTTTCGGATTGGATCAAATTGGTTTTTGGATAATTATCGAATTTTCCAATTCGAATACAAAATTGGATTCGATTCCATGAATTTCGGTTCAATTTTTCGGATCCAGACCCATATTGTCAGGTCTAAATGCAAATCATCAATTTTATCATTATAATCCGAAATTGTCCTTTATTTAATCCTGATTATATCAAATTTCAAAAATGATGAAAGTAAAAAATGAGGATAATAGAGACACACACCGGCATCTCATGTTTCCCGCGGATACAAGTCAGGCAGGCAGTCACTCTCTAAACATTAAAGCCCCAATAATACAAATCTTCACGGTTGGGATAATAATCAAAGTCAATGATATCACTTATTTTCATAGCAGCCCTCCTCCTATTCACATTATAATCATTACAATTATTTATTTATTTTGGTACAAATTTGCAAACATTTTACTGCTACTCTTAGGATCTAATGGAGAACAAGTCTCTCATCAATCCCGAGCTCGTAGTGAACCACATATCCCCACAGGTTCTTCCTCCCCCCCCCCTGTGTGTATATATTTGTATGTAGGTGTGTTTCTTTTCTACGGTACTGATCATGAATTCGATATTAATTTCGAGAAAGTTTCTTATATACTATTCCCGTCTCAAATTAGTTGTCCAATTTCAAAATTTTCATTTATAACCGTATTTTTTTTTGCTTTGGTTGGATAGTAGTATGTGGAATATAGTTGATCGTGGGAGTCGAATCGAATTTTACTCTTAGAAACTTATTTGAAAATTTACATCGAATGTTAAAAATGGACAACTAATTTGATAACAATCTTTTTGGCTAAAGTGTACTGCTATTTTGAAACGGAGGGAGTACTTAGAATTTTAATTTATTTTATTGAGATTTGATTTATTATGTGAATTTTTTGTTGCATGTATGTGATCAACTACAGAGATTATTCACTTATGATGAGAGGTAAATCCTGGATGGAACATATTTTTAGATTTATATGTCTTTTCGTAGTTTAGTATTTTGTTGTTTGTTTGAGAGTAATTTTTTTGAATAGAGATGTTACCTTGTATGCTCTCGGTATTGGAGCTTGTGCAACAAACGCTTTAGATGACAAAGAGCTCAAATATGTTTACCATGAAGATGGTCAGAAATTCATTAAGGTACTACAAGTTTGTCGAGTCATTGGAAATATAATTAGGTTTAAGGTGGAACAATCTATCACTATCTTAGTCTAGGGAACCTTGCAGATTTCCAAGTTCTAAATTCGTCTTCACTAATTAATTGCTGGTAGAAATATTTGTCTTGTATTAACTTCTTGCTTGTAGGTTTTGCCAACTTTTGCAGCTATATACTCACTTGGATCAATTAATATTGCGGAAATACCTGGAATGTCGTAAGTATATGTATTTTGTATTCTAATTAGTTTTATATTTACTGTATTTTTGCCCGAGTGAGCAGGCCATTACTTATTGTTGCTAGATTTGATCCGCGCCTATTATTGCATGGACAACAGTTCATAGAAATCTACAGGCCATTGCCTACACATGGTTGTGTAAGGTTCTTAACCTTAAGTTCTATATAACTAACAGTTTGTGATTTTCATGGATGTGCATGACTTCTTTATTAGATTAGCGTGGTCTGGAGACTTTTCAATTTATAGGGGTGTGTGTGTTCTATTATAAAAAGTAAATAAGAATCCACTTCTGTTACCTATCCTGAATTAAAACTTCCATCATTACAAATTTTGAAATTTGTTGTTGATGCAGATACGGAATAAAACAAGTGTTGTGGGTTTGCATGATAAAGGTTTGTGAATGATTCGATATCAGTAGCACTGACAATCTTAATTGTATGCTGATTTTTTCAGAGCTTAGAATCTATGTATGTATAAGTAGTTAAGTACTTTTGGTGCGGTGATAGTGGTACCAATATTATTATTACCTACATGCACAATCACTAGTTTAGTTTTTATATGATTAGATATCAGTAGTACTGACAATCTTAATTGTATGCTGATTTTTACAGAGCTTAGAATCTATGTATGTTATAAGTAGTTAAGTACTTTAGGTGCGGTGATAGTGGTACCAATATTATTATTACCTACATGCACAATCACTAGTTTAGTTTTTATTCCCCTAAACATATATGTTACCTGATTGTGACCATTAAATAAACTAGCTTTTGTTCTTATTGCGATATGCCTTTTAATTTTTTAGGTAAAGCTGCCATTATGGAACTCGAAGTTTTAAGTTATGGGGAGTCGTCTGATGAACCGATCTGCATGAATCGGCAAGTTACTAAGCAAATGAATGATGTATATATGACTTATATGCACTTTAATGACCAATATATCTTATTTATGCAGATCGACTCTATATTTACGGGGCGCAGGTGGATTCTCAAAATCACCTCAGCTATATTCTTACACTAATTATCGATCAAATCGGGCCTTAGCTTTTAAACATCCTAAAAGTCAGCCATTTGCAGTTTATGAGGAATGTACACAGCCCTCCCAGGTATGTCACATTTTTTTACGGTCTTTGCCTCTTTGCTAATACTGGAAGTTTTCATTTTGTTACTTAATAGAAGAAATTGTAGTATTCATATCTTAATCAAATACAATAATAAGGGATCCTTATATAGCCTTACACAACTGCTAATAAGGAAACTCTAGAAATCAGGAAATTACTGAAATTGAGGCTATAATATATCAATCTTAACACTCCCCCTAAAGCTGGAGCATATATATCAACCATTGCCAGCTTGTCACAAAGATACGATATCCTTGACGGACTTAAAGGCTTTGTTAACACATCAGCAACTTGTTCTGCAGTCCGCACATGTCTGGTGGCAATAGTTCCAGCTTCAACCTTTTCACGAAGAAAGTGACCGTCCCTCTCAATATGTTTCGTTCGTTCATGAAACACTGAGTTAGCTGCAATGTACTGGGCAGCCTTATTGTCACACCAAAGTGTTATGGGAACTAAGTTCTAAAAACCCAGCTCTGACAATAAATGTTTGTACCATTTAAGTTCATAAGCGGTGTCTGCCATTGCTCTATACCCAGACTCTGCACTAGATCTCGAAACAACCAGTTGTTTCTTACTTTTCCATGAAACTAGATTACCTCCAAAATATACACAATATCCAGTGGTAGATCGTTTAACTGCCAAATCAGAATATGCCATGAGTTTCATATGTTCGTGATATTAAAATAGTAAACCTTTTCCTGGAGCACCCTTAATATTTTAATATTCGAACGACTGCCTCCCAATGAGGAATTCACGGACATGAAAGAAATTGTGTAACACCCTCAAATTACACTACATCTTACTAAATAAACAATATTCTATAGTTCAGCAAGGTACCAAGGCCTGCATCCTACACATAGAAGTGACTATAAAAAATATAAGGTTCTAACTAACAAACTTTAGTCATTTCTTCCCTGAAACTTGTACAAGAGATCACCCAGGTGCAAATTCCTTTTCATTATTCATGACACTTGAACTTGACCTTTCCAGATTTTATAGTGATCAAAAGTAGGTAAACAGTAGCCTACCCAGCCTGCATGTACTTCCTTCCCGCTATTTGTGATGCCTAGACTCTAATCTGAAAAATTAATGTACACCACAAATATGAGCATTACAATGCTCAGCAAGTCCAAAACGTAAACAGATAGGAAATGGCAGTTTTGCAAGTCACAAAAATGGACAATGTCATCATTAAAAAACAAATAAAGAAAACAGAGTATACTCGAGAATTATCCTTTGTTTACTCGAATTATCCATCATTTACTCGAGAATTATCCTTCGTTTACTAGTGATCAGCTCTAGTGGCCATCAATTTGTGACATGCATGTCATAATCCGTCATTAGTGGCTTTGTCACCATCGTTTAGCCACACCCCTTAAATCCCTTAAGCCATCAATTGGGATTGGGGTTTTACCCTCTTTTGATTTCCACAAGAAACAAAATACAATAGAAAAACATACAGAAGATTGTGGATGTTACTCAAGTGCACAATTGACTCACTCTATTTTTTTTTTCAAAGAACAAACTCTGAACCATCAGCGAGAACTACCATAACTCAACATTTCAATGTTCCATCAATTTTAATAAAATGAAAAAGTGTGCACAAGAATCAAGCAACATCAATCTTCAAAGAAACTAACAATTATAGAGCAACAAGCAAAGATAACATCATTCAGAATTAAAAGGGTGGAAAAGAAGAGGACTTGCCTGGCCACTTGAGTGTTCTCCACTTTTATAATTAAATTTACTAAAATTGCCTTCCTTAATCTATCCTTAATTCTTTTTGGTGAATTCAAGGCCTTTCTCTTCCTTTTACCCTTATATATATGTATGTATCTGTTTTTTGGAAAAATCCATGATTCCCATTGCTATGCTCTCCTTAAACCCAAAGCAGTAGCTCCCTATTTTTCCTTCCTCTCTCTCTCTGCTTCCTCTCTCTCTCTCCCCCCCCCTCTCTTTTGTTCTCTCGATCTCTCTCTATATATATGTCGGTGGCTAGTTTTGTCTACCTCTTTTTGTCCAGTGCTCGCTAATCACATTATAATATAACTAAATAAATATTTAATATTCATAAAAAAATATTTCTTTTACTACTATTTTTATTATTAAGAAGATGATATATTTTTTTAAATATTGTTCCTCAAATAACACTAAATTACTATTTGATATACTCACTTTAACAACATAAAATTATTATGCGGGTTATTACAAATTGACTAACTATACTTACTGGAAAAGCTATGTTCGGTCAAGTTACAATGAGACCAACCAATCTTCGATATCTTTTGTGATTTTCAAATAAATCACCTTCTTTGTTGGTTAGTTTTATACTTCCGGTTTTGCTCCTAATAAGCCTGTTTCTTCAAACAAATTCAATACATACTTCCATTGTGACAAAACAATGCCTTTGCTGGACTGAGCCATTTCAGTATCCAAAAACAATGCCTTTTTGCGACTTCCAGTGAGCTGAAATACACGTCCATTGCCGATCTTCTTATCTTCCTTCCTTGGTGGTGGGTTATGTGGGCACTCTGAAATCCTGTCCTACTTCCTCGCAGTGAAAACAGGCACCCGTGTTCCATCGGCAATCTTTATCTAGATGATTTTTACCGCACCTCGAACACTTCTCTCGATCACCTTGTCCTCCGATATTATCGTACACGTGTGGTTTCTTGAAGGATCCCCTTTGGGACGAAAATCCACCAGTTGGAGCGAACCGCTTCTTGTTCCAGTTGCTTGTTGCCTTTTCAGATTCTGCTAGGCCTCTCTCGATCACCAAAGCCTTGTTGAGCACAGCCTCGTATGTCTGAAGTTCAAAAGATGCCACAGAATTCCTAATGTTGCTTCGCAGTCCCTCTTCCAATCTTCTAGCTCGACTAGTCTCGTCAGCAACTAATGTCGGCGCATACTTTGCAAGCTTTGCGAATTCTGCTTCGTATTCCACAACGGACTTTCCTCCCTGCTCAAGCCGAATGAAGTCCCCCTCTTTTAGTAGACGAACTGTTCTCGGAAAGTACTTATCTTCTAGAGCCTTCTTGAACTTTGCCCATGTATATGGATCAGGATCTCCCTCAGTGGTTGCAGTCTCGTTCTTTCTTTGTTCCATGAACCACCAATTGTAAGCACTTCCTTGCAGTTGATACACAGCTAAAGTGACTTTCTGTTCTTCATTGCTCCCTAGCAGTCCGAAAGCTTTCTCCATCTCTTGTATCCACATCTCGACTATAGCCGGATCAGTCGTCCCATCGAAAGTTGGTGGGTTCAAACGCTTAAACTGAGAGACGACATTCTGCTGTCTAGGTTGCTGATTTACGAGCGTAGCCAGAGTCTTAGCTAGCAGGTCGACTACATTTCCACCATCACCATTGTTGTTGCCATTCTGATTGTCGTTACCCTGATTGCCATTGTTGTGCCATTGTTACCTTCTCCGTCCATCTTATCTAAAAACAATAAACTTTCAAACTTATAATCAATGATCAAAAAGCACGAAAGTCAAACATATCAAATAATCACATAAACAATGCCCTAAATATAAAATAATTTACTAACTTAAAGGTCAAAACCTATACGATTGTCTATGGGATCGCATCCTAGGGAATGTACTAGTCCCATACCTAATACACTCCGAAAGACGACATGCTCGGATACCAAATGTAACAGCCCGACTTTTCGGACTATTTTTCTAAATCAAAACTAACATAAAATAGATTCTTTATTCAAATAAACCAAATTAACGATAGTCAAAACAACGGTCAAACTCGATAATTCAAAAATATAAATTCGGAGACGCAGCTCCATAAATTCAATATTCAACAATTAACAATGTACTTAAAATTTTATTCAAATAACACTATAAGACTCGTCCAATAAATGCATCTAAATCAGCAGACACAAAATCCACAAGGTTCACATCCTTTTTCTTATTAAGCTCCCAAAAATCAGAACCTGAAATATTAGAAACGAATGAGCTAAGTACAAATTGACTAATAGACGCTCTTAAAAATCAATGGGCGTTTTAAGAAAACAATTTTCAAAACCAAATATAAGTTTGCAAAACATTTGCGAAAATAAATCCAACCCAAAGTTTATATTATCTAAAATCCAGAATTTAAAACAGAACGGAAGCAGAATCGAAAACAAAACGAAAATAAAAAATACCACAGTCTTGCTCTACGGCCACACTTTGCCAGTGATCGGCATCTTATTCTTATTCTTATTCATTTGTCACACTTTGCCAATGATCGGCATTTAAACTTCAATAATCACACACCCTTAATAGGTATCTAAAGTTGCACACTCGTGCGCCTACTAATGGTATCTAAGGCCAGTTCCGAACTATAGCGTAAATTACGAACGGGTTCGAAACGTAGAGACTGGGTTCTAAAATCAAGTACTTATATCTTATAGAGTTCAAAATAGAATTTCTTATGTCTTATACGAAAATCAAAAATCACAATATGTTAGGTCCAAAATAGTTTGTAGAAGGGGGGTGAATACAAACTATGTCGTTTAATCGAATTTGCTCTTTTCTTAAAATATTAAATCAAGAACAAATTGATGCGGAATAAAACGAATACCAATATTTCAAGTTGAATATAAAATTTATATTAACTTGATGGGGTGTGTCTAAATACACGGGTACAAATTACAATGGTTTGATGACCAACTAATTATTACAAATTCTATAGAAAATTCGACATGAACTTTTCTATATTTGTAATAAAAAGATCGAATGCTAAAAGCAATTCGAGAGATAAGTTCTAGGAGTAAAAACTCGCTAGATAGTTCCAACGTTACAAGTAAACAATTTCTATCGGTTCAGATTTAATTATAGAGCTCAGAAATAATTTACAGGAATTTATTTGAAGCTCAGGAACTATTTCTCTTGGTCTCTCTCTTTTCAGCTCGGAGAGAAAATTGTGAAGAATGTGAAGTTGTGTTTTCTGTCTCTCTTCTGTCTGATTGCTTCTGCCTCTTTTATAAAATATTTTGTATTGCCAAGACAATCGGCAAGACAATCAGAATCACCAAGACACTAAATTTGTACTGCCAAGACAATAGGCAATACAATCGGCAAGACAATCTTTTCCACCAAGACAATCGGCAAGACAATCAATTTCTGAGATATTTGTCTTGCTTTATCAATAATATCATTCTGTCTGAAACTTTTTCTTTTTGATCATTATCAAGACAATCTGATTTGAACTATCAAGACAATCGTCAAGACAATCAAATCAAATTTTTATTCTCCTTTTTTAAAGCTGTTCAGAATAATTATTATCAAGACAATCGGCAAGACAATCAGAGATTGTCTTGCTTTACTGATTTCTTCTTCAAGACAATTACTTTAGCTTACCAAGACAATCTTTTAATTGTCTTGTTAGTTTAAAAATAAACTAACAAGACAATCGGTAAGACAATCGAATTAACAAGCACCTGCCATTTTCAACTTCTTCTTTGGACACGTGGCTGATTTCCATTGGTTGAATAAACAAGAAAACCACATGCTCCTTTCTTTTTAATCCGTGGTCTTAATTTGTTTTATCATGGTAGGCTCCGTAGAAATGTTTTTTAACCTGCACAACTTATAATCTTTAATTAATAAATAATTATTTTAATCAAGAAATTATAAAAATAAATATCTAATATTATTAGATATTTATAAATATAATTTTCTAATTAAATAAAATATTTATTAATATAAATAAATCTTTAACTCTAAGCTGCGGTTACCTGACGGTCTGGAACTGGACTCCTTTTGCTTAACAAAAAATATATCAATTCCAACCGGAATTCCAGCTTTAAGAATATATCACTTTCCATATTTTTGTGATAATTCTATTTTCTCATAACCCGTCCAGGTGTAAGCTACGGTCTCTTGAGGATCTGAAACCGGACTCCTTTTGATTAGCAAAAAATACAACAATTCTAACCGGGGTTTCAGCATTAAGAATATATCACTTAGAATTTCTTTATGATAATTCTTTTTCCTCGTAGCCTGTCCACTTGATAGTAAAATCATTGTGGTTAATGAATTTAACACTTCTGTTGCTTGCACAATGATTTTCTCTTTTACCAGTCTTGATAGCTTGAACCACTGAAGTTAATGACGAATAACCACTGTTTAATGTTGACACTCGATGCACGGTCTGGTTCATGAGTGACTAACCGCAATGACTGTTCTTCATATATTGACTTTAAAGTTGTGGTTCATGTCTTCCTTTTCTTCACTCTTTTTCAAACCTTTATAATCTGTATTCTGCCACTGTAGGAACCTCTTGTCACTATAAATAGAACCCACTGTCTTGATTACTCCACTGATGCTTGATCAACTGAATGAACTTCTTCAAGTGTAGTATAACTCAAAAACGGTAGGTTGACTTTGTCTTCTTTCTTTTCTGACAGATAATACAATTGAGATCCCTGTGACAGTACATATACTATTTACTATTACATTCTTGTTTAAGTTGAGTTGAATCCTCGAAATACAAATAGGCTACATCATATGCCTTTCACAATATCAAACGATCTTTTACAAAATCAAAAGTAGGTCAAAAAGTACTTACCTCGAAGTCGATACTAAATACTGAAATAATTGCACGAACAAATCCTAAATAACATTATAATTAACAATTAATTAGAATTTAACTAACTGAACATATTTAATATCTTATTCTGTAAACAAATTTCAATCGTGCATTAAAAACAAACACCCTTGTTAAAATCATATAGAGATCAGACATAGACTTAAATCAAAAAATTAGAAATTAAAAACTTACATTATACAACACACTACAAATTAAACCAGGCATATGACATTAGCAAAATAAATGGGCCTTAAAGCCCAATATGATATTCACGCCAACTAGTCCAGTTAATATTCAAAATTGCAGAAAAATACTTAATCTTTTCCAACTTTAGCATGGCACGTATTAGCAACTAACCAACTTATTAAACTAAAACTGACCAAGTTTTCCTAGAATAAAACAAGAGCACCACTTAACATTTATGAATAACTTTATCAACATAATCAGTAGCTCATTTATTTCACAGATAATAACATTAACAAATTAACAAGCTAGCGATAATTTAACAATTTTGAAACTAATATTATTTTCTTGGAACCATAAATAATCATGAGGAAAATAAAAGTTAACAAATAATTAATTAACAAAATTACTGAATTTAAAAACTTGTAAGTAAAATCTGGATCATGAGCACATAATTATTTAATACCCATAATTACACAGATGCACCAAACAAATAATGTAATTGTACGTAACTAATATATATAATTTACTAATAATATTAATGAATGCAAAAAGCAGCAAGTTGACATCCGAGTAGCACACTCATGTACATGGCGATAAAAGTCAAACCACTCATTTCCAAAAACATTGGTTCATACTTTATTTATAAATAAGATCACTTTCGTTTTTCTTTTTCTTTTTTCTTCAAAAGAAATCATATAAAACAATATTCTTGAAACGTACTCTACTTAATGTTTTAAGAAAGATCATGAGAATAGAAGAGCACATGAAACTGATGTAATATTGTATAAGATTACAAAATCAAGTATAATCTGAAAGCAATTCATATGATGTAAATTTGAAGCACCTAGATATGCTCACAATTTATGGATGCAAGATGCACAGACAACAGACCCTTATACAAATTAAATATTATTCAAAGCCCATGTTAAGCACAAGTAAGAGCACACAAAAAATTACAAATATTCAAGGAGAGTCGCATACCTGGTGAGACGATAATACCTGTACAAGTCCTCTCGCTATCCTAAGGATTTCTTATATAGGGATTTAAACCCTATTTTAATAAGGTAACTGTAATCATTATTCTTAATAATTTAACCACTCCTCCAAGTAATTCTCACAATATAATATTCTAGTACACACAATTAACTTAAATAAAAAGATATTAGTATTGTAAAAAAATTTCTCACTTCTTTCCTCTAAGAACAAATATCATTCTTATTCAAAATATCTTGCACAAAAGAATTCTCTAAATTGATAATTAACATAATTATCTAAATAAAAATGACTTAAAATCTAATATCTAATAATAAAATAAAAATTAACGGGGTTTTACAAAGAGTGATAGACCAAAATCAACCTTTCAGAACGATATTTTTGAAAACGAGTGGTGTCGCACTACTTCACTTTCTTTCCTTTAGTAGCAGTAGCAGAAGGCCACATTTGTCATATCAGGCTTATGCTTACCTAACAGAATAACGTTGTCAAGAACTTTTTACAAAGGTACACAAGTTTGAGATTCATTTCTTTAAGAAGAGGGAGTATGAGCAACAAAGGATTCAACAACAAACTCTGACTAGCTAGGGAGTTGAACCTGAGAAACCCAAAAGATTTGAGAGCTTCACGCTTGAATCTTGAAAAATTTAATGTACATAATTGATGGGGGACAAAGTTAACTAGTTAAGGAAAGGGGTAAAATAGGAATACAACCTATCTCCACAAAGAATACACACATAGAACCTATCATTAGATTTATCTAGATTCCAAACAAGTAACTCTTAACTTATATCTAAATTATTATATAGTCCCTATGTCACTCGGATTCGAGTACTAGTGTCAAACATGTGTGCGGATCCAAGTCTCAGACTCTTAGTTCTTAAAAAATTCGGATTCGTGGATATGGGTCCAAAATTGGACACGGGTGCGGGGTCGTAAGTAAAAATGCATCTAGTTTGTATGTATTTACAATTGTAATTTAGTGTCTTCTACCGATAGAAAAACATATACGTAATTGTTTGTCCAATTTATAGCATAAATCAAAAGGATAACATCGAAATAGTAATCTATAGACATCCCTCGCTAGAAACAACTTGTTGTGAGGCCTTGTAAATTATTTTGGACTAGATTTCTTGAAATTGAAATGTCCGGTTTTCGTATGAAGAATCCGACTCTGATCACATACCCACACCCATGTCATGTCCAGTCGACACGGGTATTGATGAGGAGCGGGATTGAAGAATTTTTATACATGTTAATATTAGTTTATATGTATTTTGTTTGGAGAGAATTACAAAGTAGTTTTTTATATGTTCTATATGTGGGGCTAGGAGTTTATTAAATAATTAGTTTATTTATTAAAAAGCCTAACTGTTTACGAGCTCTAGTCCATTAGGTTAATTTATTAGGGTTTCTATTTCTATGTAAGCACTGTAATCCCCACATATTTGATTAGACTTGATTATTGATATATTTGAATATTAAATTGGGTCTCTTCTATGGGTTGCGATCCATAATCTTTGTCCCCCCCACATATTTGATTAGACTTGATTATTGATATATTTGAATATTATAATTAGGTCTCTTCTATGGGTTGCGATCCATAATTTTTGTCCCTTCTGCGGTTGGGAAACCCTTGGGGTAGTGAATTTTCAGCGGTTAATTCACCCAAGTCTTATCTTTTAATCGTTCTTTATCAATCTTTTCCTGCATCAAATGGCATCAGAGCCGAATTCCTGCTAGTTTTCATTGTGTTTGTCCTTCCCTTCGTAAAAGTCAATTGCTGGTCAACTGCTGGAAAAGTTACTGTTCATCACCGGGAACACTATTTATGTGGAGTTGCTGTTCATCCAAGACTGTTCATCAATCACAACAAGCATAATCAAAAAAAGATCTGAGGGAAGAAGAATTGAGAAAAGGGAAGAATAAGTGAAGGCAGTGGTGGCTAGTGAAGGCAGTGGAGGCTAGTGAAGGGCGTGGAGGCTGCTTGTGTTAAAAAAGGGGTATCCCTAATTCTTTTCTTTAAATATTCTGTGAAACTGCAATTAAGCACCATAAGTTATAGGATAATTTCAAGTCAGCCCCTGTACTTCATACTCGTTACAGTTCTGTCCTTGAAGTTTTTACTCTTAAAAATCATCCTTCAGTTTCCAGAATATTATAAACCAGTCCCTGCTGTTCCAGAAATTTTCAAACCAGTTCCCTCAGTTTGCAGATATTACAAATCAGTCATTGAACATTTCAGAAAATACAAATTAGCCCCTGAAATTTCAGAATCTGCTCCTTCTCAATTGTTCTTCAATTCCAGTTGTTGTTCCATGTTTTGAAACATGTCTGCTAACATCAAACGTCAAATTGAAGCACTAAAATATAATATCTCTTGTATGGAGAATGACTGTGATTTGTTGCACTATGAAATCTATGTTTGTCATCGCGAACGCAGGCTAATTGAATATCAGCTTACGTTGAAGGAGTTAGATAATCAACATGATGAAAGTAAAAGGTTGGAAAAGAATTATAAAGTTGAGTTAAGTAAAGAAAGGAACACACGTGCAAGTAATGAACTAAATTGTGCACGTGAGGAAGTAAAAGGGCTCTTACGACTCTTACATTTGAGGTTCAACGTCTTGTAGATTTGGAGAATGCAAAAAATGCCAAAGAACATGAAATTGCAGTGGAAATTGAGTACGTTGAAGACACAAATACTGAAGATCCAGTTGAGGAGGTGAAACAAGTTGAGGATATAAAGATCGTGAGTGAGGATCAGGTAGAAGAAGCCACGCCACAACCTGATTTCTTTCACTTTGTTGAGGAATCTTTTCAGGAAAGTGTTCAAATTGTTAAAGAGTAAAAAATGGCCGATGGTGATATCATTGAGGTTGAGCATATTGACTTTGTCATTCCAGAATATTCGGTTAAACCTTCTTCCCTTGCTCGCCAGTTTTAGGAGTTCTTTACACCTCAACCGTTTTCGGAGTTCTTTACACCTCAACCGTTTTCCAAGAAAGCATAACGTTCATCTTGATTTTGTCTCAATTTTGCGTGATTCTTGATTTTTACAAAACTCGTGGACGAGTTTTCTCCAACAAGGGGGAATGATGAGGAACGGGATTGAAGAATTTTTATACATGTTAATATTAATTTATATGTAATTAGTTTGGAGAGAATTATAAATTATTTATTTATATGTTTTATATGTGGGGCTAGGAGTTTATTAAATAATTAGTTTATAATAAAGCCCAACTGTTTGTCTGTTTACTAGCTTTAGTCCATTAGGTTATTTTATTAGGATTTCTATTTCTATATAAGCACTGTAATCCCCACATATTTGATTAGACTTGATTATTGGAATATATTTGAATATTATAATTGGGTCTCTTCTATGGGTTCCGATCCATAATCTTTGTCCCTTCTGCGGTTGGGAAACCTTTGGGTGGTGAATTTTCTACGGTTAATTCACCCAGTCTTATCTTTTATTGTTTTCGTTCCATAAATCGTTCTATCTCAATCTTGTCTTGCATCAGGTGTCAGGGCAAAAATGCAGAGATCGGGTAACAGAGAATAGTCCTAATTTGATAATATGAATATTTAACTTTAAATACAATTAATATTATATAATTAATATTATATATTTAATATTTATATTTATAAAATAAAAATAATTAACAATTTATTTATTGTTTTTCCTTTGCATCTTTCTCCTCTTAAAAGAAACTCAACTTGAGTTTTGAAGTGGGGAAAAGCCCTTCCTTAAGGCATCACTACTAATTTTGTTGAATAATATATGTTCCATTTAAGGCCTTCCTTTAATATCTTAATGTTTGTTAGATGAGTGGGTTACTTAACATGGTAGCATAGCTCGGTTTAGGAAGAGGTCTCGGGTTCGAATCCTCCCACCCCCAATATTTAAATATATTTGTATGTTATCTCTTGGTTTTAAGTGCTTTATGTTGTCTGTTTGTCCACTCTCACGTGTGAGAACCTGAAAACTTTATGTCAATCATATACTTGACTTAATTAAAACATTTTGGAATAATAAAGTCAATTTGCACTATTAGGCATGACCCTTTGACATTTAACATGTTCATGGAGAGAGTTTGACATCTTCTTGTATGATGTCCACATTATTAACTTGCACCTCGTCAAATAGTTAAAGAACTAAACATTAATTTAGGAGAAACAAGCTCTTTATCTTCAACTTGCAAATCTGAATTATCTCTAAAACTTGTAATTATATTTGGAGATATTACTTTAGATTCCTCCACAAACAAGTTTTAGAGGAGGTATTGGTTTTATCAACTTCATGCACGAATTATCAAATTACTTCTCCCGATTCATCCTAGATATCCCGCACTAGTACAATTGTTTACGTTTTATCTCCCATAACTTCATATTTAACAATGACTGCGTAATAGTAAATATCATGTGGATACGATGGTTGAAGAATGCTTTTTAGATCATAAAGTAGACCACCAAGTTGAAATTTTGAACCTTGAATGCAATAGGATCCTACATAATCTATATATACAAAGAAGACAATTAATTTGAGACTAGGCAACGATGATTCCTGTTGCAGATCGTATTCTCGTCTTTGGTTGAGTGTATTCTGTATTGAACTTCGAAAAATGAATGAGGAAAATTGGATATAATGAAAATAGGAAAATCAAACCAGTTCCAAGGACTTTGGCTCTTTGATACCACTTGATGAAATGAAGCTAGGTAAAGGCTTGAAATTGGTGAGGTTTTAATTTCTAACGGGTAACAATTACCATATATCTTGCTTTCAACTATTGCCATATATCGGAAATCTTAATTTTCCCAATTAAAATATTTCAACTATTCAAGTGTATCCTACTATGCATCAATGATTTTTACAGCTTAACATGAACATTTTTACTTTCTGTTCGACGTTCGAGTTTCTCACCAATCAGTTCCTGTTCTGCTGTTGTGCAGGCGTTGATCTATAGGCTCTCTGGTGACTATAACCCTTTGCACTCTGATCCAACATTTGCAGGAATGGCAGGGTCAGTACATTACCTAATTGCAGAATTGTTTTTCCTCCTGCTTGCAAATTGTTTTCCCAGTTTTAGATAATCTTGTATTTTTGTTTATAGCTCATAAGTAAATATTTTCTTGAGTTTGTACATCCTCTTGTGAGTTTGTACATCCTCTTGTTAGGCAGACAATTCCAACAATCTTTCAGAAATGAGATGTTAATCCTTCCTTCAATTTATAATAATATGGATCTCTTTTTTGGTCTTTGTTATGGATCATAGTATTAGCAAATAAGATCGGTATATTACCATGATCAAACTTTTTTGCACCCCCCCCCCCCCCCCCAACTTTATTACTACATTTTACTTTGTCAAGATTTTCTCGCCCTATACTGCATGGACTCTGCACTCTTGGTTTTGCGGTCAGAGCTATCATTCGATGTATATGCGGAGGAGACCCGGACAATGTCAAAAGCATATCAGGTCGATTTCTTCTGCATGTATACCCTGGCGAAACACTAGTAACAGAAATGTGGCTCGAAGGCTTGAGGTATTGTATCATCTTAAAATCAAATGTTCTAATTTCTGTCTAGGCTTTATTCGAGGACTTTAAATAATTTGAATCTGCAGTGTTATGTATCAAGTGAAGGTGAAAGAACGAAATAAGACAGTCCTGTCTGGTATTGTGGATCTCAACCGCCCAGCTTCGACTTTATGAATCTATATTGCATACTATCAAGTAAAAGGTCCTTAAGTGTGTTTTGGACCTTGATTGTGTAGAATGATCTGTGTATAAAAATATGTACTGCATACTTTGAAATAAAAAATTGTACTACCACAATACAATACTAATTTGGAGCGTGATATTTTTTTTTTTATACTTCCGAAGATTCTTATTGTGAGATTACATGAATATTTTGAGTAGTGTATATACTTTTTGGTTGAGCTATTTAAGTACTCTATGCGAGGTTTGTTGCTCGACCTTTTTTTACTTTGAATAAATATCGTCAAATTCCAAACTTTAAAATTACAAACTAGAGAATGTTATGCAATCACAATAATGTTCTTCCCTAGAAGTAGTTATTTGGGGTTTCTCATTTTCCTATTGGATTTCTCATTTCTGTAGTAATAATCCTCAAATCGGTCCTTGTAAGTTTAATTAATCATTCCACCAGTTTGCAATATTTTGATTAGTTATATTAATAACTAAGTTACATCAAAGAATGCTTTATTATATTGTTTCATACACAAACAGCCCGGAAGTTGTAGAAGGTTTTTTGGTATTAGTCTACGTAGCCAAATGTTGTAAAGTTGTGTTGTAGCCTGCTAGAGGGGCCTGTCTGACTGACATGATGCTTTGAAAGCTTGCTACTTGCATTATCATTTTCACAATGGGCGTTCTGCTATAGTTATGGGTGAGCAGGGTTGGTCGGGTTGAAAGGACTAAATCACCCAACCCATATTTTATGGTCTTACTATAGTGTTACACTTTACTCTTTTTACATATGTGATCCAGTAAGTACATCTTTTTCTTTTTATATAGTTATATACTAATTATTAAGTTAAATTATATTTCTTAAATAATAATAAAAATAATTAATAAATATTTTTATATATTCGGGTGGAACGGGTTATATTGGTCGGTTTGACAAGGCAAACCGAACCCAACCATTATTTTTCGGTTTTTAAAAAATCGAAACCGTTACCAACCTGAACCGTTATGAAACCGTAAATTCTGCTTTGGGCGGTTTGGATTGGATGGTTTGGGCGGGTTTGGAAAATTTTGCTCACCCCTAACTATAGTAGGAATAAATAATTTGGAACCATGCAACAGAAACGGGCCGGGCAATTGATATCGCACTTAATATGTTTGGAATTAGGGAATTTTTTATTTGACAAAATAATTTATTTGTTACATACTCATTTAATATTATTAATACTAGATTATAATCCGTGCAAAGTACGATTACTTTTAATTTTTTATAATTTGTTTATAGTGTAGTATAATATGATAAATATTAATATGTTATTGGAATAATTCGAACCTTACATTTTGTATTTAATAACTTTTAGTATTAAATATAAAATAATATGTTGTTGGCGGGAATCGATCTTAGACTTATGTATATAACAGCTTTTAGTATTGTTGTATCCAACTATCATAATCTATTTGAATTGAAAATCTAACGATTGTAAATGAGGGATAACAAAAAATAGGGGAGAACCAAAATTAAGAGATTAACCAAACTACAAATTATACCCCATTTCGCT
Source organism: Saposhnikovia divaricata (assembly GCA_036435485.1). Taxonomy (NCBI): domain Eukaryota; kingdom Viridiplantae; phylum Streptophyta; class Magnoliopsida; order Apiales; family Apiaceae; genus Saposhnikovia; species Saposhnikovia divaricata. Next base: position 70,695,504 of record CM071598.1, read on the forward strand.
TATTATAGTATAGATAGTATAGATGTATTTTTGCAATAAATTTGCATTACATCAGTCTTATAAATGATTGAAATAATTATATGTATATCAATGTTTTTTTTCCCTTCAAAGGGAAAGTACTTAACACTGTGACTTGAGAGTGAAATAAAATATTCATAACGCAGATTTTAAGAATTCAGAATTTTACCCTACAATGTTCATTCCGGCGAGTATATGCTAAGGAGCCACCTCTGAATTACTTAAACGCTTATTATTATTATTTTTTTTTATAAATATCTGAATTTTGTTTACACTCAATTACTCAGCTGGAAAGAAGATCATATATGATATGTGAAAAGAAATGATAAGCTGATTTACAGTACATATACGGGGAAGGGTAGTGGAAGTAATACAACGTACTAACGTACTTAAACGTGTAGTTGCACCTAATACATGTACATATGTTATGTATTATTGGTTGGATACAGTTGCAATGACAATAATGATAAGCGTCGTCGTCGTCCTCAACTTAATGATTCATGTCTTGAAACTCAACGCATCACTACTACTTATACTTTCCCCGGCCCCAGGCCCCATCGTTCCTTTATCTCTTCCGGCAAATAAAAACACACACATATCTCTCTCTCTCTCTCTCTCTCTCTCTCTCTCTCTCTCTCTCTCTCTCTCTCTCTCTCTCTCTCTCTCTCTCTCTCTCTCTCTCTCTCTCTCTCCCACTCTCTCTCTCACGTGACAAACAGTAGTGTTCCATGCACCATCCATCATTCACAAACACAGATATAATTATCTTTCACGTCCTAAACTTTTGGGGGATCTTTAGTTTCTGTATCTTGTCCAATGTCCCTCTAATGCAACCTATCATAATTTCATGGGTATCGTCTTTGGATATTTGGTTGGTTTATATATGATGAATGATGATACAGTACTTTATTAGAAAGAGGAACACGTATTCATTACATGTGTATCATTAATACATTGCATGCACATTAATCATAGTTAGAGGCTTAGAGCACCCACAAGGGTGCATGGTTGGTTACACTTTTTCTAACTGCCACTATATTGCCCCGTCACTCAAGGTCGGTAGGAGAATAAAATGAATTGTTATGTCTAATGGTAAGCCGGTTACCCTATACTGTAGAACCCAGTTCATATCATATTATAACTGTAATAAGAATAATGTTTTATAATTTTATTTTGTTTTAATTAAATAATGTTTAATTTTAATAATCAAATTGAAATGATAATAATTTTAAATATATTATTAAAATAAAAATCATGTCCCGTAATTAAAATACATTATATTATTATAAAACAATACCAAAAGAAAAAATGTTAGATTACAAACATCACACGAGAAAATATTAAATTTAAAACGTTACAATATAAAAAATTTAACGATTATTGTGGAACTAAGACATATGCTCAACCAAGTCATTTTGTAGCTGACTATGTGTCCGTTTATCACGCATCTGTATAGTATTTTAAATATATGTTTCATACGGGACAAAAGGTTCTTCACCTAAATTTGGTTGCGATAAACCATTTGGCATCATCATAAGTTGGCAAGGGACCAAATTGTGTGGCGTATCTGTCTCTCTCGTCTTCAACTATCATATTATGTATTATGATGCATGCTCTCATAATTCTCCCAAGATCCGTTTTGTCCCGGAAGTGTGCAGGACCACGTACGATTGCTAAACGAGAATGTAACACACCAAACGCTCGTTCGACATCTTTTCGCTGACTTTCTTGATATTTTGAAAATGATGTTCTTTTTTCACTTTGTGGTCGTGGTATCGTTTTCACGAATGTTGCACATTCAGGATATATTCCATCTGTTAAGTAGTATCCCATATTATAATTGTTTTTATTGATAGTATAATTTACCTCTTGAGCACGACCTTGTAGCACATCATCAAATACCGGTGATCGATCTAACACATTTATGTCATTATTTGATCTAGCAACTCCAAAAAATGCATGCCATATCCATAGATCAGATGAAGCAACTGCTTTAAGTAAGATAGTTGCAACTCCTTTACGACCACTCATGAACATCCCCTTCCATGCTTTGGGACAATTTTTCCATTGCCAGTGCATGCAATCAATACTGCCCATCAAACCAGGAAAACCACGAGCCTCACCCATCTGCAATAGATGTTGTACGTCATTAGAGTTCGGCTTTCGCAAGTATTCGCTTTCGAATATCATAATAACATCAGAAACAAATTTTTTTAATCATTCAATCGATGTAGTCTCTCCAATACGAACGTAGTCATCAACAGCGTCAGCAAATACTCCATACGCCAACATACGAATGGCTGCAGTGCATTTTTATAAAGGTGATAGACCTTTTCTTCCCGATGCATCGACCCGTTGTTGAAAGTATGGATCGACATTTGAAAGGGCATCCACAATATGCAGAAAAACATGTCTTCCCATACAAATCTTCATCGGAATATCCGATCAGGGTATACTGGATTCAGTGAAAAGTAATCATTCTCTAGACGTTGATGACCTGCTTCACGGTCTTTGAATATACTTTTTCTCGGCACCACTCTTGAGCTCTGTCCATGTATTTGATGATAGAGTTCTAGACACCGAGTGTCTTCAGTATCATCAAAGCAAAACTTATCAATGAATTCGTCGAGTATATTGTCTAGTGAGGGTGTTCGATCCATATTAAAGTGATTTGAAAGAACAGATACAGGTAATTTAAATAGAAGGTAAAAATGAATATATTCTAAGACATGTAGTAGATTTCAACGAGTCGAAATAAAACAAACACTAGGTTCCAACGACTACAAGATAAACAAATAAAACAAACAATAATTTCCAACAACTTTGATAGGTCCCGTATATGGGTAAGATAAGCTAGAAGGGGGGTTGAATAGCTTATCACCTTTTTAAAGATTTAGAGCTTGGCTTTTTGAAAATTCTTTCCTCTTTTTAAACTTCGTTACTTGTTAACAAGTAAATAAAGTGCGGAAAATAAAGAGAGAAAGAAGAGAGAGTAGCACACGTTCGATTTTATCCTGGTCCGCGATGCCCGCAACCCCTAATGAAATCGAACACCCCTATTCCAGTCCCCGAACTCCTCCCCGGACTCGAGATTTTCACTACTACAAAGATACTCCTTTATAGTAGGCGGAGAAGCCTTTACAACTCCTTTGACCACTATCTATTTATCTTGGAGCAATACAGACACGTATTCTCCTCAAAATAAAATAGCTAAACATAAACTACAAAACTTGTCTTGGAGCGTAACTCCCCGTCACCTTTGCCTCAAAGACTTTATAGTATTCCTTTGTAGACTATGTACTTCTACAACTTTGCCGGTCTTGGATCTTAGGTCTTAGGTCTTGGGTCTTCCCTTTTCTTCACGGTGCAAAGGCTACTAACTCCCCGTTGACTTGGGTCTTAGAACAAGAGTCACCTCACTTCACTTCACCTCACTGCAAAGATTAGAATACAAGTCCAACAACAACCAAGAAATTTAAAAGATATAAATCCGTGCAAGCTAGTATGTTACGGTACTAGTCACGGGGACGCTATTACGCGTTAAGATAATATATAACGGTAAGGGATAAGTATCAATAAAGGAATTGTCACACAAACGGTAAATATACTAACACTAATTACACACCACACAAGCACATAAAACGCACACGTACAGAAAAGTAACTCGCTTATCTATAGGATAAAACGAGGGCCGCTATTATGCGTTAAAATATTACACACTCACACAAGCAAGAATATTAAACTAAGTAACAAGTATTGCAAGTAAGCAACAAAAATAACAAGTGCTTTAAGCACTTCGCCCGAATGGTAAAGAAGATGGAATGGCCGGATTTTTCAAAGTCGTAAAACAAGTGCAAGTAGTCTTCTTTAATAAATCCTTGTTCAAGAAATAAAGATAAGACAAGTGAGTAACCAAATTGAACAAGAAGACTACAAATGGTAGTGTTTGGCCGAATATCACAATGAAAGAAAAAGGCCAACAATAATTACCAACTTGTTTTAAAGAGCTAGCTTGTATAGTCTTGATTCTTTAAGTCTTTGTTTATAAATAAACCATAAAAAGAGCAAAGGACTTGGTTATACAAGACTAACAACCAACTTATCTATTGATTTTAAAATATCAAGTTTAAAACCACTTAAGGCAAAAACAAGATGTAAGCTTTTTGTTCTTGAATCAAAAGATAGTTAAACTAGCCTTTTTAATCCAAATACTCAACTTGGATTAAAGGACTTAAATGAGGTGATTCTCAACTTCAATCTCAAGAACACACCTTACAAGATGTCAAATATACACTATACGAATATACTTCAAGAACAAGTGTATATTAGTGAAAAATGCAAGATTGTTGAATATTAGTGTTTATAAGTGTAGATCTAAACCAAACAAGCAATAAACACTAAATATTCAAGCCACCCACCACCATTTCTACTATATATACTCGATTTATATATAGGAGAGTGAGGAAAAATGAAAACCAACTTATAACCCTTGAGATCTAGAGAGAAAATAAGAGAAAAAGCTAGTAACGAAGCTTAAACACAAAAAAATGAGTCGCCGGAAAAGTCACCGGAAAATGCCCGGAAAAATGCTTTAAGGTCAGACTTTTGGAGGCTCAAAAGGTCACTTATAAACTGTAAAAACAAGGTCCAAAGACCACAAAAAGATTGGTGACCAAAGGTGTGTTTAGGAGAGCAAGAATAAGTGAAGAAAACAAGCCCAAATGATGTAAAATCCAGATGTAAAAATGGCTTAACCCAAAGCTACATTTTTGTCAAGAAAGGGGCAATAGGGAGAGTGTTTGGGAAGTGTTTTCTTCAGTACTTTGTTGGCTCTCAAAGCTTGGGAAAAGAATGAGGGGTTAAGGGGCTATTTATAGCAAAAAAAAAGGCTTTTAGCTTTATTTTTAAATGGTAATAAGCATATGGGTTAAAGGCAAGTGGGAGGAATATTCCTTGGGGTTACATCAGCTGTAAGAAATTCAAATTTGCTGACAAAAACGTGCTTAGGTGTCATTCCATTTAACGAAACGATTAAAAAGCGAAAAACGCGCATACCGACGAGACGAAATGAGTTTAATTGCAATAAATCAAAAAATCATTCAAAATTTATGAAATTTTAGGAATCCCCTAGAAATGTTCCCAGAGGAAAGTGGTAAATTTTTTACCTTGAAATGAGTTGACCAACTATGACTTTTAAGCGACCGATAAATCAATTACATATCGATTTAAGGGGTCCCGGAAAAAAGTCATCCAAAATTTACGAAATTTATTCTACAATGTCCTATAGGGAAACTAAGGACACATTCAAAGTTTCAAGTCAGAAATATATGTGGAAGTATTTTTTACAAATTTTTCGAATGTTAAAACATCCTTCCAGAGCGACCGAAAAATTCATTTGTCTTTACCGACAACTTAGACAAAAGTTTTGACTTGATAAATATTCAGACATAATATTCCATGTAAAATAATGACTATGAGGTCCAAGGAATATAATTTCGAATTAAAAATGATTTTATCCGGATAAATAAGGATTTTTTGGTATTTCGGAATAAAATCTGTTTTTGTCTTTTGGCATGGCTTTTGGCAAGGCAATTTGATTATAAATATCAAGTGAATATATCAAGAATATTTGAGAGTAATTTAAGAACAACACTCTTTTAAATAAATCGAACAGTTTGACTCGTAAAAGCGGTGTTTAAAAATTGTCGATATTTGTGCCTTTAGCCGAATGCCTATTTTCTTTTGACATAAATAACGTAGAATATAAAATACCATTACTATGATATTTTCATCCTAAGTCAATGTCGAAATTTGTCGGAAAACATTTTTTGGCTCGGTTTGACCAGTTTGACTTGATTCCCGATTAGTATCGTCCCCGGGGGAGTATTCTAAGTGTAATCCTAAATCTAATTTAATTTCAATTTTATTTTGACAAATTCCAAAACCTAAAGTGCGAAAGCAATGACTCTGTCAATCTTCCCCTTTTTGGTATTTGCCAAAACTAATTATGAAAATTAAACTTGTGTGTGCGATCTACTTCCCCTAAGTGTATGCATGATACAACTTAAAAATTTGGGGTTACTTCCCCTAAATATATGCACATTATCATGCAAGCACACATATAGGCACATAGAATCATATAAGCGCATAAAAGTGTAAATTAGATTTACCCCACGTGATAAGTGTCGGTACCTATCACGAACTTCCAACTCCGTCTTTGCTTTTCTGCAAAAATATCATTAGTAATAGCACACATATAATTTTCATTTTAATATTCCCGTAGAATATTCTTTTCCCTTTTTGACATAATGCCAAAAAGTGAAATTAATATTGAGGGAGGGAACAAAGGAAGGGGATTTAGGTGATAAATCCTAATTATAAAAAATAATTACCACCAATCTCCTTATCACTCCGAAACCAGTCAAACGTCCATAAATCTTCACATATTTGGACTGGTTTTAATTAATTACAAATTTTAATAGGACTAGCTTATAAATACAAATTAATCTCCCCATTTATACAAGAAAAATAGATATAATCTAGTTAAGTCTATCTTGTATTTCCATGCAATTTCCTTGAAAGTGATATGGCCTTTTTGAAGGAATTCCAAATTGATCGTTAATGATCAATTATTCTGCAATAATTTAAATTGTTAGAATAGAATTTCAATATGCATATAACAATTTTAATTAGCAAAATTAAAGGTTTGAGTTGAGAGATTTCGAATTTTTGCAAACAATTCGAATTTTCCATTTTAGTCCATTCCACCCATTTCCTTTCAAGAATTTCTGTAAGATTTTACCAAGTTAGATCATTTCGAAAGATTTTGCTTTTACAGAATTCATAGTACTCGAATTATAAATCCAAGAGAATGTTTCGAATTTTGAGAAATTCGAATTAAAGATCCTGCAGAAAATTTATTAGAGCATATAAGCAAAATATATCTCTTAACTGAATTGTACCAAAGTAGTAACTTAGATACATGACAGTTAATGAACTATTTAAGCAATTATAAGCCAAATTGTGCGAAATTTAACTATACAACATTTCAAAGTGTAAACGAGTTATCCTGTTGCACAAATTATGAAATGTATCTAATGCAGAAAGTAATCAATAACTAATTTATCTATTGAAGTTGAGAAACTTTGAAGCTTCTCGAAATAGACCAAGTTACTAGAGGATTTGCTTCATTTCCTGCACATAAGCAATTGAGTTAGAATATCATTATTTTTGACCAATTATAAGGACAACGAACCAAAGAAAATATGATTATTTTGGGAGGGGGGGAGAGCTCAGGCAATTCTCATCATTGCTCTCTAGACAAGTAAACTGTTAGTAATGTTCTCAAGAGATAAAGATAATTGCAGAGATAATTCAAAGTAAATTGCAATATGTAATCAATTTAAGACAGAGAAAACAAACAGTGCACATGTGCAGTGGAGAGCCATGACCAGGCATGCTCAAATCCAAGACATATTTCACTTAGCAGAACTGCAAGACACCATTAAGGCACAAAGAAACTAAGGTCAAGTGCAGAGATGATCTTATCAAAGATAAGTAACTTGTAGTGGTCATATAGGCTAAATACTTTCACTTAAGAAGTTTTAGCAAATATGTGGTTATCAGCTGAGTGATATGTTGAATCATGGCTAGATCATAGCTATAGTGCAATGATTTTTAACATCACTTAGCCACCTTCTTTTCAAGAGGGTAACTGCAAAATAGATAACCAAAAGAAGACAATTAGTATGGATCATGATGAAATTATAGTGGCTATCAGTCTAATAAAATTAATCATAGTCAAGTCATAGTAAGGGTCATGATTGACATCACTTAGTCACCCCAAGGAAGGGGAGTACCTGCAAAACAAACAAAGAAAACCAAGTTAGTAAGGGTTCTTTTGCAAGTTTGGAAAGCCATCAGCAGTCTCATCTTGCTCAAATAATATGAGTCACGAGACTGGCATCATTTGGCCATGATCTCACCCAACCTTAGGATATATCAATTTAGCTCAAGAGATATTAAATATATCAACACTCTGCAAGGTTAGTTAAGAATGCAAAATGTATGCTTTCTAAGAAGTGACTGGTTCATCCTGGGTTCAGATCAAGAATTCTCTAAGGGAATTCAGGCAGTCCATGGAATCAGCAGTATAGTGAGGCCAAAGTGTCCTAGTTGTGCAATGTTTAAACTACATTGCAAGTTTTATAACTACTAGAACAAAGTACTCAAAAGAAAGTACTAAATTGAAAGGAAATCATCATAACAGTTACTAGAACGATTACAACAACCAACATCACTTAGAAAACAAACACTCATACAACAAAACCAGATAGTGCACTCATACAACAAACTAGAGCATTCATCACTTAACTAAGGCATAAAACCAGATAGTGCACTCATACAACAAAAACAAGCATGATAATAAGCAAATTAAACTAATCAACTTGATTAAAGGAATCAGAGTTGATAACAGCATCCATCATATCAGCACTAATATCATTAGCAACATTCCCAGAACCATTACCATTCCCAACAACCTCAAGTTTCACAGTAACATCTACTACCTCTGTATCAAGATCCTCAATGACAACAGATTGAGTAACTGGTTTAGGAGGGGGAGTGTTAGCATCAATTTGAATTTGAACAAGTTGAGATAAATTACTCTCAAGGACACTCAACCTTCCCATAGCAGATCCTAATACAGTCATCACTATATCCATCCTTTCAAGTAACTGAGTGTATCTCTCATTTAAAGCAAGAAACTGGTTTTTTAAATCTTTATACTCATTTTCCAACTCTTCACTCTTAGAGGATAGATTCACAAGTACAGAGAAAAAAGCAGATAACTAAGCATGAGGTATGTTAGAAACAGAGACAGCAGAGGGAATCATAGAGGGTCCAACAACAGATTCAGTAGAAGCAGGCAACACATTTGCACTAGAGATAGCAGGCATCACAGTAGGCATAACAGGATCAAGATCAACATGAGCAGGTATAACAGAAATAGCAGGCATGGAAACAATCACATCAGGCATGGCAAGAGACACTGCAGGTAAAGTACCAAATTGAACATTCAAAGCAGCAGGCATAACATTCAGTTCAGGTAATGGCAAGGTAGTTCTATGAGTTCTATCAGAAATGGTGTGTGACACAGAAAAGTAAAGAGGAAAGTTTATGTCAAAAGAGAAGTGCTCAAACACTTGAGTGAGTAAAAGACCATAAGGCATGTACCCCAATCTAGCAGCAGAAATCATTTTGGTGATTATCATATAGAGCAAGTTAAAGTCAATTTTCTTGAAAGCCAACTTATACATGAATTTCATTTCCACAAAACTCATAAGTTTACCAGCAATTTGAGAAGGAAAGATATTCACCCTAATGATTTCAGCTAGGGTTTGGTAGAAAGGAGTGAAATGCTCATAGTCAATACCCCTATCAGTGTTAAAGACATTTGAAGGGACTTCAACTTCACAGAAAACAGAGATGAACAATCTTAGTTCATCAGGGTTAAAAGTGTAAGTCTTAGTCACATCAACTGGACTCAAAGACAAAACCTTAGGATCTAGCTTAAGTATCTTTCCGAACAACACATGATCAAGGAGAATGGGCTTCCCATTAATCACAGAAGTCAGGTAAGACACTCCACCAACTCCACTCCCTACCCCCATGTTGCAGAAAAACGCTGCCACCAAGTTTGGTAGAACTCTCTTAGTGGGACTGACTAACAAAGGGTTCTACTTAGCATGAACAAACATACCATAAAGTCCAGACTCTCTAGCTAGTTGAACAATCTTACCAGGTTGCAACTTACTTCTAACAAACTTATTTTGGGCATCACTAGAGATAAACATTGGAGAGTTGTGTTTGGGTTTCTTGTGTTTATTGTTTCTAGGGTTATCAGAATGTGAAGGAGGTGAAAACAAGTTAAGGGTGGTGTCAACTGGTGTGTGAGACATGCTGTACAAATGTGTGTATATTTATAGCAAGTAAGAAGTAAATGAACACAACAAGAATGAAGTAAGCACAGCAGTGAGCACACTCTTCAATACACAAACAAGCACAGATATCTAATAGTGAACAGTAATGCACAGTACAACCTAATACTGAAATAGTACTGAATTATCAGAAAAAGGACTAAATAGTACACAGAAAGTACACAGAATTTCAGAAAAGTACTGATATCAAATCAATCTGTCATATTGTAAAGCTTCAAATCATAACTAACATTAAGGACAACTACCAAATACCAGCACAGATAAGGTGGTAAAAATAGAAACCATTTCCTAAAACTGTAATCACAATTAATGCAAAGTTGAACCATGCACCAAAGAGAAAATATTTGTTCAAGACAAATATTAACTTAAGCAAAGAAAGTCATATCAACTCCATAAAGTTATACAATTAAAATCAATCCAAATCTCAAGCATGCTGTTGTGCACAGATTATGCAAGCAATGTATACATATATTACATAAAAATCTGAGCAAAGAACTGGACTTCTAGAAGCTTAGTTCAAAATCAATTAGGATACAAAATATCTAAGTGACCATACAATGCAACACTGAACCAGATAGACATCACTTAAACGGATAAGGCACAATGCACAAAGATAAACTCAAGAATTTAAAAAAATTCAGAGTTTTAGAAGCTCATTACAGAGATACACAAGATATTTAAGTAAAAGTCTGATGTTCCAATACCCAAGAGTAATATATCTTTACCATTTCATACTCATACACAAAAAATATCAACCAAGAACAATCTTAGCACTTTCATTTTCAACAAGTTGAACACCTTTTAAACTTATAAAACACAAGAATCATTTAACAAGGCAATGCAGATACAAGTAGTCACATATAGGCTTACAAACTATCTTAGAATCAATGACATATGACATTATACACAGAATAGAGTAAGTGAACTTAAAAAAAAATTCTCAAGCATACAGATAAGCAAGAATTAATCAACAAAGACTGTATCAAGGCAAAATCACTACACTGAAATGCAAGATTAGATTGTGTGCACCTTAGCTATGGTGGTCATACACGTAGCGCATCCAACAAAATCAATTAAACAAGGCAATAAAACAAGCAGACCACTTTACCAAACTGAGGATCGTCCAACCGAGTCACCGGACTCACTGAGTCAGTACCGAGTTAGTGTCAAAACTCTTTGTAATCATCATAAATCATCTTGAGTAATCTGAAACACTACATAAAAACGTTAATCGTTCATAGAACACAATCTATTAACAAAAATTGAGAACTAGGATTTCAAAGAAAATTGAAACCAATCAAAGGGCGTTCAAGATATGATGCTTAGAACATCATGAACAACACGAATCAATCGAAAATCTATTGAATTGATGCATAAAACCAAAAGGCGATTTTAGGGTTTGTGAGTATGTGAAATCATAGATCATAGGATGAAAACTGAGACCGTAGGGTTGTGTATTTTGAAGAGAGGATCACGAATATGTGATTCATTTTAATAGATGATGTCGGACTCGACCGGAATCGGCAAATCGCCGGTAGGGTTTAGAGAGAGATATGCGGTGAGAGAGAGAGAGAGATGTAAGAGAGGCCGTACAACATTGTGATTAAAAATGATACACTGTAGATTAAATATGACCTAAAATAAATGGCTGAGATTAATCAACCTAGAGATCAATGGCCAGATTTAATCTGAATAAAAACTGATTTTTCTGAAAAATCAATTTAATCTCCTAAAATCATTTTATAATATATCAAAAATCTGTAAATAATATATATATAAATGCAAAAATCACATAAAATAATTTCTAGAGAGATAGAAATTTGATCCAAATTTTAAAAATGAATTCTAAAATTTAAGATCATATATTTAATTAGTTTTTATATTTTTGCTCCGAGTTTTGAAACAACATCATTTCAAGGCCATGCAAAAATTAAAACCAATTAAACTTTATGCGTATTGAAATATTTCAATATGGTTTTTAGCCAAAACATAGACAAAACATATTAATGCCTATTTTTAAACAAATTTATTGCAGAGAAATTAGAATTTTCGAGTACCGGAGTCTTAAAAAAATCCGCTCACACAATAAGCTTGAGTGTGTTGACTAGAAAAACACACGATTTATATTTCAATTTCAATTATAATTAAATATAGAGAAAACATATATTTAATTACTTGGACATTCCAACATTCCTAAGAGTAATCGCAATTTAGTGAATCTTTCGGAATGCAACGGTTTCGTGAATATGTTGGCGACATTATTTTTTGTGTCAACATAAGCCATAATAATATCACCTTTATTAACATGATCACGAAGAAAATGATGTCGTATATCTATGTGTTTAGTACGAGAATGAGATACTGGATTTTTACTTAAATCAATCGCACTCGTATTATCACACACAATAGATATAACATCAAATTAAATCATATAGTCGGCTAATGTTTTCTTCATCCACAAAATCTGAGCACAACATTTTGCCGCCACTATATATTCAGCTTACACGGTAGATAAAGATACCGAGTTTCGTTTCTTTGAAAACCAAGAAACTAAACATCCACCGAGGAATTGACAAGTACCACTAGTGCTTTTTTTGTCGATTAAATGACCTGTATAATCCGAATAAGAAAAACACACTAAGTCGAATGGTAATCCTTTTGGATACCAAAGACCAAGTTCCGTGGTGCCTTTAAGATATCTAAAAATCCGTTTAATCGCGGATAAATGAGATTGTTTAGGCGCCGCTTGAAATCGAGCACATTTGCAAACGCTATATTGAATATCCGGTCTACTTGCGGTGATATAAATTAAGCTACCAATCATACCACGATAGTTTTTTATATCGACCGAATTTTCGGTAGCATCCGCAATTAACTTCTCCGAGGGAGACATAAGAGTACTAAGGGGTTTAACATTCTCCATCTCAAATTTCTTAAGCATTTCCTTGCAATATTTGGTTTGAGATATATGAATGCCTTCGTTAGATTGCTTAATCTGCAAACCTAAGAAGAAATTTAGTTCTCCCATCATGCTCATTTCGAATTCTTTACTCATCATTTCCGAGAATTCATTACATAGTGTCTCTTTAGTTAAACTAAAGATAATATCATCAACGTAAATTTGAACGAGCAAGATATCATCACCTTCATACTTCGTAAATAGAGTAGTATCGGCAATTCCCATTTTAAAACCATTAGCAACTAGGAATTTGATTAACCGCTCATACCAAGCTCTAGGAGCTTGCTTTAGTCCGTATTAGGCTTTATAAAGTTTATACACATATTCCGGATGTTTTAAATCTTTAAATCCCGGTGGTTGTCTTACATACACTTCTTCTTCTAAGACACCATTTAGGAAAGCCGATTTAACATCCATTTGATAGACTTTGAATCCTTTATGACAAGCAAAAGCTAAGAACATTCGAATTACTTCGAGTCTAGCTACGGGCGCATAAGTTTCATCATAGTCTATACCTTCCATTTGTGTATAACCTTGAGCAACTAGTCGTGCTTTATTTCTTACCACTGTTCCACTTTCATCTAATTTATTTCGAAAGACCCACTTGGTTCCAATAGTAGAACTATCTGGTGGAGGTGGAACTAGTTCCTAAACTTTGTTCCAAGTAAATTGGTTTAACTCTTCTTGCATAGCAAGAATCCAATCCTCGTCTAATAAAGCTTCTTTTGCAGTTTTGGGTTCTATTTGTGATAGAAAAGCTAAGTGACTAGCAATGTTTTGTACTTGAGATCGAGTTTGGACACCTTTAGTTCTATCACCTACGATATTCTCGATATGATGATTTCTAACCCAAGGTACATCCGGAGGTAATCCATTATCGACCTCAACTACTTCAAGAGGATTATTTGGAACCGTAGTTCCTTGATCAAAAGTTTCGATTTGTCTAATAACATTCACAACGTTATCTTGACAATCTTCTTTTGGATCATTTTCCTCTTCAACCAAATCTTTATACTTTGATAGTGGTTTTGATTCATCAAACACTACATTCAATGATTCTTCCACCATTAAAGTTTTAAGATTGAATACTCGATAAGCTTTGCTTGTATTTGAATAACCAAGAAATACACCTTCACTAGATTTTGGGCTGAATTTCGTTAAATAATCTTTTGTATTCAAAATAAAGCATTTACTTCCAAAAACTTTGAAGTAACTTATCTTAGGAGTTTTACCAAAATAAAGCTCATAGGGAGTCTTCATTTTGATTGGTCATAGTAATACTCGATTAAGAACATAGCAAGCAGTTGATATAGCTTCGGCCCAAAAATATTTAGGTCGACGATATTCATTAAGCATAGTATTTGCCATTGCTTGTAACGTTCTATTCTTCCTTTCAACAACCCCATTTGATTGAGGTGTATAAGGAGGAGAGAAGTTGTGAGTAATACCATTAGCTTCACAAAATTTAACAAACTCAGAATTTTGAAATTCCTTACCACGATTCGTCCTTATATAAGCAATAGACATTACTTGTTGAGTTTGTATCCTTTTGCAAAGAGCAACAAATGATGTAAATGCATTACTTTTTGCTTTTAGGAACTCTGTCCACGTATATCGAGAGAAGTCGTCGACAACTACAAGAGTATATGAACTACCTCCCAAACTTTGTACGGGCACGGGTCCAATAAGATCCATATATAGAAGCTCTAATGGTCTAGTAGTAGACACCATGAATTTGGCTTTATGATATACTCGAACATATATTTTTAATGAGTTTCATATTGACATGACCTAAACGTCGATGCCATAACCATGGATCCTCATTCATGGATACCAAACAAATATTTTTATAATCATTTATGTCACACGAATAAACATTCTTATTTCGTGGACACTTAAGAATTAGTTTCCACTCTTTGTCATAAATAGCACAATGAGATGGAAAGAAGATCACTTTGCAACCATTATCACATAGTTGACTTATTGAAAGCAAGTTGTACTTTAGTCTAGTGACTAATTGTACATCACATATTTGAAAGCTTTCATTACCAATATCAACAATGCCAATAATGTCACCTTTGCTACTATCTTCAAATGTTACAACTCCAATGATTACCTTTTTAATGTTGTTTAACAAAGACTTATTACCAGTCATATGTAGAACAACCACTATCAAGATACCACACATCTTTCTTAGAAGTAAGGCACACCTACACAAAAGATTAATTAAACCTTTTGGTACCCTTTTTACTTGAGGATCCGGGTGTTGGTACATCATAAGGCAAACGAGTACTTTCATAGATAAATCGAGGCATAATATAATCATTCACATAAACAATATCATTTCTAGATGCTTGATTCCTATTAGAAATATGATACGGATTTCTTTTAGGATCATATCTAGAATTACCATGAAAAGCATTACTATTATCACTACGGGGAAATATAGTGATAACGGAATCTCTAGAATGATTATTAGCACGATAATTAGCATGATTATTCCTAACATGAGCATTATTGATTCTAGGATAAGCATGATGACTCACATTAGCATGTTGACTCGATCTAGCATTATAATGACTCGTATTTCTAGGCATAGAATAAGAATTCAAGTTACGAGTACGATCATAACCATTTGGATTTCTAGCGTTATAACCTTGATTAGGAACTTTAGAAAATCTAGCATTGTTGGTACTAGTACTTGCTTGATTTTTCATGTTCCTTTGTTGAAAACCAATTGGTTTTTGATGATAATGAAACTTAGGTTGCTTCTTGTTATTTACAATGACATTTTCTTTCTTTTTAGCACCTTTAGTTTTATTATCATTTTTAGAACGTTCACCTTTAGGAAACCATTTATACTTCCCCTTACTTACATCATTTTTAGCTTTGCAATAGAGACTTATATGTCCACTTATATTGCAATATGAACATTTACTCGATGATGATGTAGGAGTAATATCCTTAAAGGTCTTAGGAACTTGAACTTCTCTTTTAGGAGGAGAGTTCACATTAAATCCCAAACCTTCTCGGTTAAATGATACCTTTGAGTTAAATACCATACTATCCAATATAGTGTTACTCTTGGTGAATTGTCTAACGGTTTTCTCAAGATTTTCCTTTTTCGTTAACAAGATATTAATATTATTATTAAGAAAGGTTTCTTGATGAGTGATTTGAGCTAAAAGCTTGCTATTTTCATTTTGAAGCCTTTGACTTTCCAGGATAACCGATTTAAGTTCCGACATAACATACTCTCGTTCCTTTGATTCGGTTTCAAGTAAGTCTTTAATGTTGGCAAGTTCGAAATCCTTAATGGATAAAGTAACTTGACAATCTAATTCTTTTTCTTTTATGGCTTCTCGTAGATCTTCCTCAATATCTCCCGTTAGAGATTGTTCGAGTTCTTTTATCTTTTCACTTAGTGTCTCATTTTCACGAATCAAAGATTCATTTCGAATCTTTAAATTCAACATCTCAACATGGAGATCACTAGTGTTAGTAGATAATTGAACTTTTTCATTTTCCATCTCTTCGGCTTGAAGAACCAAGGATATATTCTCAATCTCAAGATTTCGAATAATTTCATCCTTCTTAGTATTTTCAAGATTCAAGCGCTCATTTTGAGATGAAATGAATTCGTAATATTCCACATCCTTGACATGGATATCGGTCAAATGAGTGACCTCTTTTTGTAACTCAACATTAATATCCCGTATTTTATTCCTTTCGGAACTAACCGTGATATATTTTTCCCTAATTTCATCATGACATGTTTTCAACATTTTCACAAGATTAATAAGCTCCGAGACATCCAAATTTGTATGATCCATTTTAGACAAATCCAAATCAATATCAACACTACTACAAGATGCCGAATTATTAGAAGGGTTTAGGCATACCTCTTGGTTTGTAGTGGAGATTACCGTTGGTGTAGATTGTCAGTGATCGCCATCAAACACAAGTTAGCAACTTCTTTACTTTGTTCGGGAGCTTCTTCATCCTCGCTTAAATCTCATCCATTTTCGGCTACAAGACTTCTACCTTTAGCCAACTTTGGACATTCTCATTTAAAGTGACTGGGTTGTTTACATTCGAAACACACATCGTGTGCTTCTTCGTTTGGCGATTCCTTCGGCTTAGGTGGAGAATAATTATTCGAATAATTTGAATGATTATTGTTATAAGCATTAATTATTCCCTTGTTGAACACCTTTGCCTTTGTTGAAACTCGAGGTCGGAAAGTTGTTGGTATTTTTATAATTAGGCCTTCCTTTCGAGTTAAATACACGTTGTTGATTACTCGACTTAAGGAATCCTTTTCCGTACCTTTGAGCTTTACTTTGAAAAACCAGACATAGTTGTCTCGAGAGAAGTGCAATCTCTTGTTCATCGAGATTTTGCAACTCTTCATTTAACTCATCGTCGTTTTCATTTTCATCGATAAGTATTGCTTTTAAGGTCATATTCTTTCTTTTATCTTCCAATTTTGGAAGTGCCTTTTCCGGAATGTTGTCTTCCTCGTAAGCACGGAGATTTCCGAATAAGCTATCGATGGAGTATGAATTCAAGTTATGCATTTCTTTTATTGTGGTAACTTTGACTTTCCAACTTGGAGGCAAGGCTTTCAAAATCCTACGATTTTTCTCATTTATAGTATATAACTTTCCAAGTTGTGCAAGTTCAACGATTATACAAGTAAACCACGTTTCCATATCGATGATGGTTTCACCTTCGAGGAGTTTAAAATTTTCATATTCTTGTATTAAAGTATCCATCCGGGATTCTTTAATATCTTTTGTAACCTCGTTAGTAATAACCAACTTGTTCCACATTTCTTGTGCGGACTTGCAATTATTAACACGTTTATATTTTGTGCACTAGTAAGAACCATTTCCGCTTTCGCAACAATATTCATTTGAATTTCTTCTTCCGGAATATATTCACTCACTTTCTTTTCGACAATAAAGTAGCCTACCTTTTTAGTAGGAGTGGTGACTCCATCTTCAGTGGCCATCCAAACTTTGACTCCTTGGGATCTAGCGTAAATTCTAAATCGTGTTTTCCAAGTTGCAAAGTTTGTGCCATCAAACAAAGGTGGTCGGGAGCTAGAAAGACCTTCCCCACAACCAATAGTATTCAAGTAAGCCATCAAAAAGATGTCCTTTTTACGATTTTATTTAAAGACTTTCTCAACAGTCAATAAACCCGATAAGGATCTACTTTTTGTTGTATTTTCGATTATCACAACAATCGTAAAATACGGTTAAAAGCACTATTCTGATACCAATTGATAGGTCCCGTATAAGGGTAAGATAATCTAGAAGGGGGAGTTGAATAGCTTATCACCTTTTTAAAGATTTAGAGCTTGGCTTTTTGAAAATTCTTTCCTCTTTTTAAACTTCGTTACTTGTTAACAAGTAAATAAAGTGCGGAAAATAAAGAGAGAAAGAAGAGAGAGTAGCACACGGTCGATTTTATCCAGGTTCGCGATGCCCGCAACCCCTAATGGATTCGAACACCCCTACTCCAGTCCCTGAGCTCCTCCCCGGACTCGAGATTTTCACTACTACAAAGATACTCCTTTATAGTAGGCGGAGAAGCCTTTACAACTCCTTTGACCACAGTATATTTATCTTGGAGCAATAAACACATGTATTCTCCTCAAAATAAAATAGCTAAATACAAACAACAAAACTTGTCTTGGAGCGTAACTCCCCGTCACCTCCTCAAAGACTTTGTAGTATCCCTTTGTAGACTATGTACTTCTACAACTTTGCCGGTCTTGGATCTTAGGTCTTAGGTCTTGGGTCTTCCCTTTTCTTCACGGTGCAAAGGCTACTAACTCCCCATTAGTACGCCTAAGACTTGGGTCTTAGAACAAGAGTCACCTCACTTCACCTCACCTCACTGCAAAGATTAGAATACAAGTCCAACAACAACCAAGCAATTTAAAAGATATAAATCCGTGCAAGATAGTATGTTACGGTACTAGTCACGGGGACGCTATTACGCGTTAAGATAATATATAACGGTAAGGGATAAGTATCAATAAAGGAATTGTCACACAAGCGGTAAATATACTAACACTAATTACACACCACACAAGCACATAAAACGCACACGTACAGAAAAGTAACTCGCTTATCTATAGGATAAAACAAGGGCCGCTATTATGCGTTAAAATATTACACACTCACACAAGCAAGAATATTAAACTAAGTAACAAGTATTGCAAGTAAGCAACAAAAATAACAAGTGCTTTAAGCACTTCGCCCGAATGGTAAAGAAGATGGAATGGCCGGATTTTTCAAAGTCGTAAAACAAGTGCAAGTAGTCTTCTTTAATAAATCCTTGTTCAAGAAATAAAGATAAGACAAGTGAGTAACCAAATTGAACAAGAAGACTACAAATGGTAGTGTTTGGCCGAATATCACAATGAAAGAAAAAGGCCAACAATAATTACCAACTTGTTTTAAAGAGCTAGCTTGTATAGTCTTGATTCTTTAAGTCCTTGTTTATAAATAAACCATAAAAAGAGCAAAGGACTTGGTTATACAAGACTAACAACCAACTTATCTTTTGATTTTAAAATATCAAGTTTAAAACCACTTAAGGCAAAAACAAGATGTAAGCTTTTTGTTCTTGAATCAAAAGATAGTTAAACTAGCCTTTTTAATCCAAATACTCAACTTGGATTAAAGGACTTTGTTGTGCCCAAAATCATCATGGGCTGAATGTAGGCCCATTAGGCCCTAGGGTTCAATCCATACGAGCTAAAGGATAGATCCAGTGTGAGTTATGAAGATCAGATAGAAGAAATGACTAAGGAAGTACGAGTATAAGGAGGTTCCCAATGGCCAGGAAGCTGAGCTGAACATTAGAAGACCAGGTTCCTCCCAGCGGAAGAGTTCGAGTTAGCATAGCAACAGCCATAGAGATGACGAGAGCATGTGAAGAGCTATCCAGTCTAACCAGTTTGTTATTTGTGCAGGTACTGATGCCTAAAGGGAGGTCCCTAAGTGATATGTCCCGAAATAAGGAGGTTCCTGAGAAACAGGCTCCTGAGATATAGGTTCCTGAGCACCAGGTTCCTACGAGTAGCCAACAGAAAGTTCTAGAAGCCATCTAGAATAGATAAACGAATTGGTATTTGAGTATAATTCTAGGGCGCAGATGATCCTAGAATGTCTCTGACCAATGAGAGAATCATAGTAGGGTACGAACCCGAGTTCTACTCTACTTAGCCAACTAGTTCGCGGAAAGCTCTAAAGGAACTTGAGTCCTACGCGAACTAGGTAGTTGAATACAGCCATTCCAGCAAGATACAGAGTCCCATTAGAACTACGTGAGCTTGATCCCTATATAAACAAGTGTACGTAGGCACCTCAGGGGTAAGACACATTCAGTTCTCTAATTCTCTCTAAAGGCACTTGAGATTATTGGAGACACCCTCGAGCACAGCTCAACCCCCACAATCACAACCCAAACCTTTCACAGAACAGTTGATCGTTAGCCTATACAACTACCCGTAAACCTCTCAAAAGTTGTTGCAAAATCTACTCATCAACATTGGCGCTAGAAGGAGGGGAGTTAACATCTTAAGAGTGGAAAAGATGGCAGGCGATTCTGATAGCGAAGCAACCCGTTCTGAGGAACAAATTCACAATGAAAACAAATCTCCTCGAAAAGCAAAGAAGGTTACCAAAGAAGATATGATGGAAATCTTAAAGACCGTTGAAGAAGGATTGTCGACTTTGGAGCAGGCTTCAAGCAAAAAGAAGAAAAAGAAGGCAAAGAAAGGCAAGAAGTCGAAGGTGACTCCAAAACAACTGAATTTCGAGGAAGAAGAACCCAAAGATGAAGAGGAAGTTCCAAAAGATGATGAAGAGCCAAGACAGGATAATGGTGATGAAGAACCAGAGAATACTGAGAAGGACAAAACTCCTAGCAAAAAGGGACCTTCCCAAGCCCGCACAGAGTCCAAGGGAAAGAAGAAGGTTAACACTGGAGGTTCCTCACAGAAAAAGAAGAAAGACAAAGACCCATCTGTTGAGATAATTGAAGAAGAGGAAACAGACTCAGATGAGGTTACTGAAGAATCCAGCACTGTAGAGTCAAAAGAGGAGGAAGGAACGAGCAAAAAGACAAAGGCAAAAGCTACTGGAGAGGTGATAGCAGAAGATATCAAGAAAATTTTGGCTCAACTCAAGGATGAAAAGAATCTTGCTGTGAATCCTATAACTGCTTCTCCTTTCACCAAAAGGGTTCGAAAGTGGGCTCTACCTAGATCTTACAGGCCCTCGAATGAGGTGAAATTCGATGGAACCACTGATCCAATCGAGTACCTAAGTCGTTTTGACACGGAGATGGATGTCTATCAAGTGAAGGAGGCCACTAGATGTAGGTTACTGGCTGCAACTCTACAGGGTGGAGCTCATCAATGGTTCAAGAGGTTACGTGCTGATTCGATCGGTTCCTGAGAGAATATGGGAAAGCTCTTTGTTACCCAATTCAGAGCATCTGTCGTATTTGCACCACCTACCAACACCCTGGCCAACATCAAGCAGAGACCTAGTGAGACATTGACAGAATACTTCAAGAGGTTCAATGCAGAGGTTCCGAAGGTTAGGAAAGCATCTGAGGAAACCATAAAGAATTTTTTAATTATTGGAGTCAAAGGAGGCTCAGATTTTTGGAAAGCACTTCAGGGAAAAGAACCAGAGACGTTGGAAGATTTTTATGTCCAAGCGGAACCTTTTCGTCTCGTGGAGGAATCTTTGGCTGATTTGAAGAAGGATCCAGATTTCGTAAGGCAAAGTGGGTGGTCACGAAGCAAGAGGTCAAGGCCCCAGAAGCCCCAATGGTCGTGACAGTAAAAAAGTGGTTAGTCGTACATCCCAGGTGAAGCCTGAAGCTGAAGCTGTGAATCCTACCAGACCCGTCATGAGTCAGGTCCCACCACCAGCTTCCTACAACAACAACAAACGTGAGAGACCCATCTATGAAACTTTCACCCCTTTGGTAGCTCCAATCGATCACATCTACGCAGTGAATGAAAAGTCCTCATGGTTTAAGAAACCTTTTAGAACTGGCCCTCCAGGGAATAAGAATGAGCGTCCATACTATGATTTTCATTATAACAATGGGCATAATACTGTAGACTGCCGTCACCTCAGGGACTTAAATGAAACTCTAATCAGGCAAGGGCAGTTAAGTGAATGGGTGGCTTAGGAAGGCAAAAAGTATAGAGATGAGAAGACTCAGAAGGTACAGGAACCTGTTGTGATGGAAGGACCACCCAAGGCTGGGTGCATACACACAATTATAAAAGGTCCCCACATTGGAGGAAGTAGGAGGAGCGCCATGGAGAGGTACACTCGTGAATTTAAAGAACATCCTTTGACCAGTATTTACAATCTGTCACAGAGGTCTCCCAAGCTGTTTGAAGGAGAGGATGCAGATTTTACCTTTACTGAAGGAGATGCTTCTTGGGTACACCATCCCCACACGGATGCCTTAGTGGTCGAAGCAGGTATCGGGTCTTATGAGGTCCATTGAGTACTAGTGGATAATGGAAGCTCTGTAAACCTGTTGTCTTACTCAGCTTTCAAAAAGATGCATTTTCTGGATAAAGACTTAACCCCAACGAAGGATACCTTGTATGGCTTCACTAACAACCAGGTTCCTATCAAGGAGATTCGTTTACCAGTAACTCTAGGTGATAAACCATGATGCATTACACAGCTAGCAGAATTCATTGTTATATAGGACAATATGAACTACAATGCTATTCTGGGAAGACCCATCCTGAAAGAAATGAGGGTGATAACCTCCATTTACCACCTGACTATGAAGTTCCCAACACCAAATGGAATTGGTATAGTTCGAGGATGCCAGTATGAGTCTAGAGAGTGCTACACCAAAGCTTTGCAACATGTTGCTAAGGCTGCTAAGTTACCTAAGCCAATGGACGAGGTTCCTGATGATTTTCCTGGAAAGAACCCAGATAAAATAACACTCGATCTGCGTAGTCCGCCCTTGGAAGGTTTTGTACCAGCATCCTGTAGAGCTATAAGAATTGAAGAGATTATAGAAGAGGAACCTCATGCTGAGATTCCAGTTTTTCGGGGACCATATACCCTTTACTTGCTGTTAGAAAGTGCACCCCCTATGGACAAGGATGGTGATGTGTGTATGGTAGAAGAGTTGGATGAAGAAAAATCTAGAAAACTGAAACATAATGGAAGCAGTGAAGACAGTCAGCCAGCCTCAAAGAGAAGGAATGTCATGCACGGAGTTCAAGAACCATCTGCAATCCAGGAACCTCAAAAGGATTCACCCACAGAAATGGATGTAGACTTAGATCCTCGAATGCCAGAAACCACGGTCAAGGCTGGACCAGCTGGTGAGACTTTAGATGTGAAGATAAATGATAAGGATGGTACGAAAGTGTTGAAGATTGGAGCTCAACTCGACCCAGCCTTAAAGGAATCTCTTATTACCTTTTTGGGTAAGAACCTGGATGTGTTTGCATGGTGTCACGCAGATATGGAAGGGATAGATCCAAGAGTCATGTGTCACAAGTTGAATATCAATCTAGAAAAGAAAGGAGTGAGACAGAAGTGAAGACCAGTTAGTGGAGAGAGAGCTCAAGCATTGAAAGAAGAGGTTGAAAGGTTATTGGATGCAGGGTTGGTTAAAGAATCTTTCTACCCGATATGGTTGGCATACCCTGTCTTGGTGAAGAAATCTAATGGGAAGTGGAGAACCTGTGTGGACTTCACAGATCTCAACAAAGCATGCCCAAAGGACAGCTTCCCGCTGCCACGAATTGATCAGTTAGTGGATTCAACTGCTGGACATGCCCTCCTCAGCTTCATGGTTGCATATTCAGGTTACAATCAAATCCCTATGTATGAACCTGACCAAGAGCATACTTCATTTATTACGGATAGAGGTCTTTATTGCTATGTATGCATGCCATTCGGGTTGATTAACGCTGGAGCCACATACCAACGACTGGTGAACATGATGTTTAAAGACCAAATCGGTCATACTATGGAGGTATATGTGGATGACATGCTAGTAAAATCCAAGGAAACTGTTGACCATGTAAAACACTTAGAAGAAATGTTTGGAATCTTGCGAAAGTACAAAATGAAGCTAAATCCCCAGAAATGTGTGTTTGGGGTAGAATCAGGAAAATTTCTGGGTTTTATGGTAAATCACAGAGGTATAGAAGCCAACCCAGCCAAGATTAAAGCATTGATTGATATGAGGTCACCAAGGACTGTGAGAGAGGTTCAGTCCCTTCAGGGAGAGTCGCAGCCTTGAACAGATTCATCTCGAAGTCCACTGATAGGTGTCAGGAGTTCTTTAAAGCCATAAAGAAAGGAAGCAAGTTCGAGTGGACAGAGGAATGTGAGATAGCATTTGGAAAGTTAAAGGAGCATTTGGGGAGCCCCCCACTTTTAGCCAAACCCGTGGATGGAGAAACATTGATACTTTACCTGGCTGTATCAGAGTATTCCATTAGTGCAGTTTTGGTTCGAGAAGAGAATGGACAGTAGAGCCCAGTCTACTACGCCACTAAAAGGTTACTTGATGCAGAAACGAGGTATACAGGAATGGAGAAGCTGGTTTACGCATTGATTCTAGCTTCCAGGAAGCTGCGACCTTACTTCCAAGCTCACAAGATCGAGGAGAGAACCTCATATCCACTTAGGCAAGTGATGCGTAGGCCAGAAACTTTGGGAAGAATGTTAAAGTGGGCTGTGGAGTTGGGACAGTTCGACATAGAATACAAGCCAAAGACAGCAATCAAGGCTCAAGCTCTAGCAGATTTCCTAATTGAGTTTCCACCCCATGTGGAGGTTATTGGTCAAGAGGAACCAAGAGAGATGGTGGAAGAATAGACAGAGAATGATAACTGTGCACCCTGGTGGACATTGTATGTAGATGGAGCTGCTAACAGTAGTGGAGCAGGTGCAGGCATAGAGCTAGTTAGTCCGGAAGGACACAAACTCCATAGCTCGATTCATTTTGCTTTCAGAGCCATAAACAATGATGCAGAGTATGAGGCATTGATTGCAGGCCTAAAGCTAGCTTTGGAGATGAAAGTTGAGAATATCAGAGTGTTCAGTGATTCGATGTTAGTAGTTTGGCAGATTCGTGGTGGCTTTCAGGCAAGAGGTCCACGAACAGACTTGTATTTGAGGTACTCCCAGGAATTGATCGCAAAGTTCAAAGAGGTGAAGTTAGATCAGATACCACGAGGAAAGAATACCAATGCAGATGCATTAGCCAAGCTAAGGTCTCAGAGAGAGTCCACATTATTGGGAGTAATTCCACTTCAGATTCAGGAGCAACCTAGTGTTTTCAAAGAAGAAGTGATGGACATCGAATTTCCAGTTGAAGATTCCTGGATGACCCCAATATATTGTTACCTGGATAGAGTGGAGCTACCTCCCAGTCAAGATGAAGCCAGGAAACTGAGGTATCATGCAGCCAAGTATGTAATCTATGATGGAGTTTTGTATAGACGAGGATTCAATCAACCTTTGCTTAAGTGTGTAGCTGGAGAGCAATGCAAGTATATCCTCGAGGAGATTCATGAAGGAGTATGTGGAAATCACTCGGGGGGTAATTCTTTAGCCAAGAAGGTCCTTCGACAAGGATATTATTGGCCAACCATCAAGGCAGATGCCTCTAAGTTTGCATAGTCATGCGGCAACTGTCAGAGGTTTGCAAATTTTGATAGTCGTCCTGTAGCACCTATCAAACAGATTGTCAGTCCTTGGCCATTTGCCGTTTAGGGGATAGACCTCATTGGAGAGCTCCCGAAAGGAAAATGAGGAGTGAAATATGCAGTGGTTGCAGTTGATTACTTCACAAAGTGGGCAGAAGCAGAACCACTTGCTAAAATTACAGCAACAAAGTTGACTGAGTTCGTGTTTCGAGCCATTGTATGCAGGTTTGGTATTCCGCAGAAGCTGATTTCTGACAACGGGAAGCAGTTTGACAGCAGAGAGCTTAGAGGATTGTGTGAGCAGTTTGGAATTTAGAAAGCATTCTCAGCAGTGTATTATCCACATAGTAATGGACAGACTGAAGCTGTGAACAAGATTATCAAGCATACTTTGAAGGCAAGGCTTGAAGATAAGAAAGGAAGCTGGCCAGAGGAGCTTCCTGGAGTCCTGTGGTCGTATAACACCACTCCTAGAACTACAACTGGTGAGTCTCCTTTTACTCTCGCTTATGGTTGTGAAGCTATGGTACCTGTGGAAGTTGGAACAGGTTCCCTGAGAAGAAAACATTTTGATCCCGAGAACAATGAGGTCAATCATACTGTATTTGGACATGGTCTAAGAGTTGAAAGCAGATTCGCAAGTGAAACTAGCAGCATATCAACAGAGAGTTCGAAGGTATTACAACAAAAAGGTGAAAGCAAGACCTTTCAAAGTTGGAGACATGGTTTTGAGGAAAGTCATGCCAAACACCAAGGTTCTGGCACACGGAGCTTTTGGAGCAAATTGGGAGGGACCTTACCAGATAAAGTCAGCCATTTGGGAAGGAACCTACCACTTGATGGATATGGATGGGAATCTCATTCCGAGATCTTGGAATGCAGAACATCTCAAGAAGTATTATCAGTAACTCTTTTACTGTGTTTTTCTTAGGAAAAGTAAGGCTCTTTCAGCCCAAGAATTAAGGCAGCTTATTAGTTATAGCTGACCAGCATTTTGATTTCAGTATTTGATTATTCATGTAACCGGGGGGTACTTAATGTGAACCTCCATACTTGCAAGACAGTTTTTTAAGTATTGAGCGACTGATAGCTCTATGATTGAATATTTTGAATGCATTTTTAGCAGTTATATCTCCTTAATAGTTCTTTTACGTAACAATAATTACCCAAAAGAAATGAGGGGCATTATTCCTACTTAGACAGTATTGTGCATGATATGATTTGATGTTTCATATGCCAATTTGAAAAAAATTAAGTGCTTGCTTTAGTACTCATATTGTATGTGCATGTTACCTTGACTAACAGGTTCCTGTGGCAATTGATAGTATGTGCAAAGTATGAATGTGATTTGACAGAGTATGCAGATTGAGAATGATTGACATAAACCAAAGCCTTGGGAAGCTTCCCGAGCACGCATTGAGAAAAGCCTCAGGTAGCTTCCTGAGCATGACTTGAAAGTCTCAAGTTCCTTGAACACATGGCCTAAAGTCCTGACAAAAGGCACCTAAAGTCCTGACAAAAGGCACCTAAAGTCCTGACAAAAGGCACCTAAAGTCCTGACACAAGGCACCTTAAGGAACCTGTATGGATCCGAGACTGGCATACAGGAACCTGAGACTGTACATTTCATCCCTTCGTGGAGCCGCCACTGGCACGAGAGGAAGTGGGAACTTGTGTGGAGCCTAGACCGGAACACTTGTTCTTAAAGAGAAGCCAAATAAGCTCTCCCACATGTGGAACCGTCTTTGGCACATGAGAAGAAGGGATAAAACCCTTAGCATTTGCCTCCATGAAATGTCTAGCTTGACACTTGGAGAAGAGGAAGCTGTGTGGACTCCCAGAACGGCACACAGGTTCCTAGAAATCGCCTCGAGGCAAAAAGGAACCAACATACCTCGAGGTATGTTGAGACCTAGAGTATAGGACTGGGACCCAAGCAGGGAACCTTTCCACCAGTTGACCCGAATGGAACGAGGGAAGTTTTGTTAACCTTAACTAGTTTTTGTTTTATGTTTATTTTGCAGGATTAATGATCGAGGAACCTGGTCAAACTATTTAGCAATAAAGAATATAAGAAAAGACGTTTTTAAGCTTACAAGTAAGTTGTTGCAATATTGTTAGGATTCAATTGCTTTTTATTTCAGAAAATTATAAAGTGAAAGTACGAGTGTATTCTGTTTCTTACAAAGGGCTAGCCCACGTAAGCTTGAAAGTACAGACACTAAGTAATTGCTAAGGGGAATAAAGGTAAGACATTACTATAGGAGCATACAGGTATAAACATGTGACATGTGAACAGAGATATAGCAAAATAGATAGTTATCATTATCAAAAGCATAGAAATTATAGGGTACCCCGACCCTGAAAACCAGCAATTCAAAGTTATAGGCACGAAGGCCTTAAAGAACTAAATTTAGGGTTACAACTTGCGAGGCGCTACGAGGGGCCCGCGACCTCATCAAAAGTTATCAAAAGTTCGATAAATCATAAAGCTTCAAGCAGTAGGAGTTTAATCTGAATCTTCAACAGCTGGAGGAATTGGAAGGGTAGGTTGAGCATCTTCAGTAGCAGGAACCTCTGCAGTCTCAAGGTTAGAACCTGGAGACCTCTCGACCGTTTCCACGGGAGGTACAGAGTTTGCAGCCGCAGCTTCTTTCTCAAAATCTTTAATCATGCCTATCACATCTTCTCCGAGGAGGGACCAGTCCAGGCCAGGCATTTTCTCCCAAGTTGATCGCATGTAATCTCTGTTGCCTTCGTCATAGCGAGCTTTCTCCTTAGTCAGTATAGAAGACTTAACGGCATTAGCAGCAGCGTTTAGGGCATGAACTTGAACTTCCAGCTCATTAACCTTCTCCACTGTGGACAACTTTTCGTCCTTAAGATTCTTGACTTGGCCTTGTAGCTCCTCTTTCTCCTTTTTCAACGAGGTTTCAACAATCTTTGCTCGTCACACTGCAGCAGCTAGGTCTTTCTTGAGCTTTTCAACCTCCCCTTGCAGTCGAAGGTCATATTGGGTCCTCAAAGCAAAGTCATCACAGAATCTAAGAGTAAAGAATGTGTCTGGGATGCAGAGAACCTCATAGCTTCCAGAGCTTCAGTAGAGTCCATTTTCGACCAGCCAGTAATAACCTTAGCAGGAACATGAGTGTCAATCAAGTCCTTAAATTGATTCTGGACGATGGCAGGATCCACTTTCACAGCTTTACCCTTCCTCATAGCGCGGGTTTGCGAGCTTCCGGACAAGTCTAGGGTGGTCTGAGCTAACTTGCGTTTAGAAGACCCAGAAGGTTGAATCTGGACAGAAGTAGGGGTTGGAACCTGGCTGATTGGAGTTGCAACTAACGGGACCTCCTTGGTTTCGTTCTCAGTCTTGAAGACTTCTTCAACATTCTTGGATCTCTTAATGAATGATGGAATCTTGGGAGCCATACCTGTGAATACAAGACAAGAGATAAGTCAGAACAGATAAAAGAAACAAGATAAAGTATATGAGCTGTACGAGTATAAATAGATACAAAGGAAATGAAGTTCTTACCAGGGGAATCATGGAGAAAACCTAAGGTGACGAGATTGTCAGGTGTTAATAGAATCATACAATCCCAAAGGGATGAAGAGTGTTTCAAAGCCTATTCAGCTCTTTGTAGGAAGACTCCAGAAAGAAAGGTTTGTTTGGGAATATGAGGACAACGATTGAACTGGAAACGGACAGGGGGACAATCATAGCAGTAAAGAAATTGCTCCTGCCATTGGTCAAAGTTTTGCTTAATACCTTTTATACACTGACCTTGATGACAAGGCCAGGCAGTCAGATAAAAGCAACCGGAACCCTTTCCAGTATCTTTTAATCTGAAGAAATAACCTAATTCAGGTGCAGATAAGGGAGTAGTGAACAAACTGGAGTATAGGACATATGTGCTCATGGCTAGTCTATAGGAATTGGGAGTCAATTGGAGAGGGGCTAAGCCATAAAATAAAGAACTTCTTGCAAAAAAGGATAGAGGGGGAAGTAGACACCCACTCTGAAGAAGGTAGCAGAGGTTACTGCATTAGGAACACCACCCTCGGGAACTCTAGTGTTAAACCTGTGAGCCCTCTCACCAGGTTCCGGAACAACAATCGGGTAGTTTGGACGAACACATTCTTCCCACAACTTCTCTAGCCTAGCTGAAGTCATAGACGAATCGACTTTTTCACAGAAAGGCACAATCTCCTGTTTGTATGACTCTCTTTCGACAATAATCTCGTTGTCAAAATCAGGTTCAGGAAGTATGACTCTCTTTCGACAATAATCTCATTGTCAAAAAAGAGGTTCTTTTTGAACATTGGTGCTCAGGGGTTTCATGAGGATGTCTTGGGGTTCGCTGGTGTTCGGAATTAGGACTCTAGACCTAGTCCTATGGCTAACAGATTTAGTAATAACGGGTTTAATTGAAGAATGAAGGTCAGAGTGTGTCGAATCGGAAGACATCTGCAAAAAACAGACGAAGAGAGGTCAGGTTCGAGGACAGTTCTAAGACATCTAAAGCGCCATGGTCGCAAATTAGGGATGCTCTAAGAAAACCTCATATAGACCGTACATCGATTGCAGTAAGGAGCATATAGAAGATGAACAGACCATTAAAAAGTTACAGTAAAAATCATGACGGAATGACTACGAATCAACAAGTGGACAGTCATTAAACAAAGTATCGTGAATATTCGTGTGTGTGAAACATGAAGTGTGAGGAATCGGTACATATACAGACATATTCATACCATCGAGGCAACATGCAAGAACACAAAAGCACAGACAGTATGAAATGGAGTCGAGAATATGAAAGGATAGAAAGAAGTAAGTCAAAGTCAAACTTTGATCAAAAGAAAGTGGTGGTCGAGAAGTTGAATTGAGCAAAGGTCCGTCGGTCTTCTTCTTCTCTCTCCGAGGGTTTTTCGTAGAGTTTTGGTAAAGGTAAAAAAATTGAACCTGGATGTAGAAATACATTTATATAATCAAGGTAAACAGGGGACAGCCCCGTGCACGTGGCAACGGTTTATTGGAGCGGTAAGTGAAGAGATACACGCGTGAGAGGCGTGTGAACCTTGGGAACTCACGCATTAACTGCAGCTTTGGTAAGTGATAAGAGTAATTCAAATTTTGAAATTATCTCTTGAGGATATTAACTGCCAACCATTGTCCCTTCTCAAATTGTAAAAATTCGAAGAGACGTGATAATGAGAAATAAGTTTGGTTCCCTGGGAAGCTAAATGCAAACATAGAGTTGATTTCGAGAGCTGCGATCTGAAGAAGAAAATAGCAAGGCAACAGGTTCCTTGGTATGAAGGAAGTGTTTCCTACGCCGGGTTAGCTCATGTAGGCTTGGATATAAAATGTTAAAGCGAGGTATTGTTGTAGAAATAATTTAGCATTGGACCTATGATCGAGAGAGAGAGCACTACGCCATAAACAGCCTGCTGTAACCCAAAAATTCTGTTACAGTAGGGTGGTAAAATGTTATAATAGACCCATTTTTGGGCTAGGGTAACATAAATTACATGTTACATATTTCGATGTTACCCTAGGGTACCTAAGGTAACATATTTCACCCCTAGGGTAACATGCCCTATCGGTTACCTTAGAGGTCAACTGTAACATAAAAATGACATATTGCAACATAAAATTCGGTTACCTTAGGGTGCTTCAATTTTTTTAAAAAAGTGGGGCCACCAGTGGGCCCACTACTGGGCCCCACCAGTGGGCCCCACCAGTGGGCCCCACCTGTGCCCCCTATTTTTTAACCAGGCTAATGTAACACTTTAACAGGCTAATGTAACACTTTAACAGTCTAATGTAACACTTTAACAGGCTAATGTAACACTTTAACAAAAAACAATTGAACAGCATCTTTTTGAAAGTATACAATCCCAAAATACCATTCAACCACAATGAACCACAAAGAGATCAATCTCAACATCCAAACAAACTTATAAATTCTGATTCAACATCCAAACAAAACAAACTAATTTAACATCCGAATTAGAAGATAAAAGCTAGTTAACATCCATAAGTACTTTTACATCCCAATTCTAAGTTAAATAATGTACTAGAAGCTTAAACTTAGAAAGCAATTGCACACAACTGCTCGACATCAACTGTGATGTCCGGGTTGGCCTCTCCAAGTTTTTTAAGTGCAAATGCCTAGTTCCGTTGCATCTTCTGTTCACAGAGGCTTACAAAAACACATAGGTGATCATGGTTTGATTGGTAAAAAGTCCATTGCATTCTGCACCCCAGTTCCTATCAAGTATCTGCAGCAAGCAATAAATTTTCATGTTAAAACACACAATAGAAAGAATGCAGAGCTTTGCTCATGAGTAGCGGTTACATACCAGATGTACAGCATTTCCGGATGTAGATGTCTTAACCATAACCACACCACCAGAGCTTTTGAAACATCAAGAAGAGAATATTACTCAGGATAACTGAAATCAAGAAAGAGTACCAAAGTCAAGCGTAGCAACAAAAAAAGCAACTGTCTTCCAAGTTCAGTTTTTAAAAGACTTTAACTAATTTTTGCTATTCGTCGTAAGCCTCTTTGATTATTCAGTTATATTTCATCTGCTGTTTGTCTTTGTCAATAACCTGATACTGACAAACTTTTCTTTGAGATCTGACATATTTAGCAGACAGTTTTTTATAGATGATGTGACCAACAAGCTCATTGACATGCTCCACACTACGGAAGTATGACAATGTGAAAGTATCCTATACATAGTGGTTGAAGGGAGTGAGATAATCACCAGGAAAGACCATGGGTGCCTGCGCTAGTCTGAGGTGGAGGGAGAAATACCCGCTTATCAAGCATGATTGAAGGGGCTTGTAGTTTAGCTTTTTCAGCATACTCTTGCTTTGCTTCCTCCAAGACAGATTCGACAAGTGAAACATCTGCCTCCTATATATAGCTGTTGGTGCGGAGCAGATGCTGCCGGTTGTACAACGTCCATGTTCACGGGACTAGGCTTTTCCGACTGCTGCTCCTTTGATACTTGTAGCTTTGCCAACTGCAGTTGAGCCTCCAGTATATCTTGTTTATCCTTTACATCATGTACAGCTGTCCCTACCTGAAATTAATTGTTTACACAAATCTTTATAGAGTAAGGAGACCAAAAATAAGAATGAATTACGCAAGTCAACCACAGGCTGCAGGGACCAACTATGAAAAATGAATGGAACCGAGAACAATTTGAGAATAAATATGGAGAATGAACATGATTAACTAAAACGGTGACCAGGTCAATAATCAACTTTTATTTTCAATCATGCTAATTTGTTATATAGATAGTGTTTCATACTGATAAAATTTCAATCACGGATTCAACTAAACTTACTTCTCAAGATTTTATATATTTTTTGAATTTAGGATTTCAAACAGGATTCTGCTTACTTGTAATCTAAATCCATCCAATTAAAGAGCATTTCAGTACAACTAGTTACTTGTAATCACCTGCTACAAGGTCATATGTTGTGGCATTAGCTCTTCTAATCACCTCATCAATGGTCCTGCAATATTTTGAGAGAAAAAATTTATTTAGCCGCTTAACTCAGGTTATTATGTCTGGAAAGTTAGTAGTCCAAACTCACAGAAGCCCCCTGTTAGTTCATACATTAAAAAACCATTCATAGGAAAACTTACTTGAACTTCAGAACTGACATGACAGGGCCAAATATTTCTTCTTTCGCAATTATCATGTCATCCTGTGCAAACATAAAATGAAATCCCAAATGACATAACAAAACTCAACAATATATTTATCATCTTAGAGGAAAATACAAGCAACAGTTGAACGAAAATATCAATGTTTCTTTAAATATCAATGTTTCTTTAAGGCCAGAGGCACTTTAGTTGTCAATGAAATATATGGTACTACCAATTGAACTATATGTGTGTCTTGGTATTGTGAAAGACTTAAAAATAAATAAAAATGGTTGTCTCCTCTGCATCAATATAGATGTTTAAGGCCAAACACTCTTAAGTTGTCAACGAAAAAAACGATACTACGCAGTAGAAGTAGAAAACTAATTACATCTATCTGTCTACATGTGCACAAAGAGGAATATTCTTTTTCGGATATTGAACTGTCACATCAAAGTGCATCAAGTATTATATTCTAATGCAGGTTCCAAGTTTAAAAGAGATTATTTCAATCGTCCATATCTCTATATCCAGGCGCCTCACTACTCCAGGATCATATGACTAAAAATTTCTCTATAATCATTTAATAAGGAAGCAAAATCTAAAGCTAAGAAGTGTAAAATAGGCAATTTAAGAGGAAGAGACATATTGAGAGAACTAGCTACAAGGTTCTTACTGTCAATTCCAAGTTGATTAACAGCTGCCACAAATTGTTGATGAAGATCAACTGACCATACAACGCGTGGTTTCTTTTGTGAAGATGTATCATCCCTTTCCTCTGTGTCATCTTCCTCATCCTTTCTTCTCTTTGAACTTCTCCAACTCCCCTCATTTGCAGAAGACGAGTAGTCAGCATCGTCAAGGGTCTTTTGCTGCCGATCTCCATCTTCCACACTTCCTGATTGCTCAAAGTCCCTGTTCTCACATTTCTTTTTGCGTACTACATGCTGCCATATGTTCTTCAGGGCTTCAATACGAACCGGTTTAATCAAATAATCACATGCACCATGAGTAACCCCCTTCATCACAACATTCTTACTGTCATCAGCAGACATCACTGTTGGGTCAAAATAGAACAAACTTGTCAGAACTGGAAATCAAAATCAATAAGAATCTAATGGATTCAATACAATGTAAAGCAAGGATAGAGGATGTTAACTGATAACAGGCAGGTCCATCTCCAGCCCAATGTGCTCAAGCAGTTTGAAGCCATCCATATCAGGCATGTGAACATCACTTAATACGATATCAAATCCACTTTTATTCTCCCTAAGTAGGGATAAGGCAACATCCGCACGATTACATTTGGTAACTGAAAACATAGAAATAGCTGTCTAAATAACCTTGCAAGCATTTGTATCCCAACCCTTTCCTGTAGGAATGGTTGATGATTGTATATCTAGATTTTATGCATATATACAGATAAAATAAATTGAATGGAGAAAGAACTGTCTACCACCACATAAGCACAAGTCGGTCTCAGCAGAATTCAACCTCCAAACAGAATGATAAACTATTTATGAAGTTTCATATAATACTATCACATCTGAAACCTATTTTTATAAGAAACATGCTGAAAATACCACAAAATGGATGAACAAATTTCCACAATCCTCTAGGAGGGAAACAAAACCCACATGAATTAAGTTAGACCATCTCCAACCCACACTAATTACACTAAAATTAGTATTGCACCTATAAATTCTAGACCAATTTACTTCATAATTTGACAAATTGGGGAAAAACACATGGCAGAACAGTGATGCCTAATCCCGAATCAACAAGGATGGGAGAGGTGAAGTATACATCATTCTATTCACTAGACCGTTTTAACTTGTCACAATCTAAGGTATCATAATTAAACTAGTTCAACAAAAATGTCTTAAATTAAAACATATCAGTGAACACATACACAATCTACCAGATTCCAATCCAATTAGACAATGCAAACCAATTATCGAGCTATACAAGAAACCATAAACATTATCAAAATTCAGGAATCCATACCTTAAAGCTCCCATCTCCAGTATTCTTCACAAAATCAACTCCCAAAATCTTTTTATCAGACTTATACGAAGCCTTAACCACATCATTACCATTAAACTTCTGCGAAACACCAAATTTCCCCGCCTGCCTACCAAAATCAGCTACCACCCAGCCTGCCATTTTATTCCGCATATCATACATCAGCTCCCTTCGAAGCAAACTGTCACGAGTCTTAACTTCTTGCAGTTTCCGCATAACTGTAGGCTGAGATTTATCGTATTGCCCTAATTGGAGGAAGCCCTAATTACTCACGTCGACTGAGAAGTGCGGAGAAGGTGGAGAGGGGGAGAAGTGCGGCGGCTGAGATCGAGAGAAGTAAATTGAATAGGGGGAATATAAAGTGAAGTAAAGTAAAGTAATATCCCGCTCAGCCAAAAAAAAAACTCAAAACGTCCCGCTCAACCCACAAAAAATCCCCCCAAAATATACAGTGATTTTTTTTTGTTTTTTTGTCAAATAATATTTTATTAAAATACTTATAATTTAATATAAAAATTTTATCAAACAAACATGAAGTATTTGTTAAAAAAATAACAATTTTGATATTTTTTTATAATAAATGTTTTATTCGATTTTTAAAAAAATTGGAGAAAATTTTTAACAATTTAAAAAAAATTGTTACAAAAAAATTGTGAGCAGAATTTTTAAAAAAATTATAATTTCTAAAAAATATTACAATTTCTGAAAAAAAATTATTTTTTGAAAAAATTTGATTTTAAAAAATAAAATAATTTTCTAACTCATTTTATAAAAAAGTTAACAAATTTTAAAAACTAAATTTATTTAAAGAATTTAATTAAATTAGATGAAAAGAGTTGGCAAGGCTAACTCTAATGTAACACCTACATATTTATGTTACATGCTTCAACACTTTTTAGCTACTGTAACATCATATTTTTGGCTAAGGTAACATAAAAACCACAATGTTACCTCAGGATGTAAGTAGTATAGCTAAGGTAACATATTGGGGTAACATTTCTCTGGTAGGGGTTACGATAGGCCATATATGGTGTAGTGGAGTAAAAATAGGTTCCTTTCACATTACATGATTTCAAGGAACCGGGGGGTACTTGTTGTGCCCAAAATCATCATGGGCTGAATGTAGGCCCATTAGGCCCTAGGGTTCAATCCATACGAGATAAAGGATAGATCCAGTGTGAGCTATGAAGATCAGATAGAAGAAATGACTAAGAAAGTACGAGTATAAGGAGGTTCCCAATGGTCAGGAAGCTGAGCTGAACATTAGAAGACCAGGTTCCTCCCAGCGAAAGAGTTCGAGTTAGCATAGCAACAGCCATAGAGATTACGAGAGCATGTGAAGAGCTATCCAGTCTAACCAGTTTGTTATTTGTGCAGGTATTGATGCCTAAAGGGAGGTCCCTAAGTGATATGTCCCGAAATAAGGAGGTTCTTGAGAAACAGGCTCCTGAGATATAGGTTCTTGAGCACCAGGTTCCTACGAGTAGCCAACAGAAGGTTCTAGAAGCCATCTAGAATAGATAAACGAATTGGTATTTAAGTATAATTCTAGGGCGGAGATGATCCTAGAATGTCTCTGACCAATGAGAGAATCATAGTAGGGTACGAACCTGAGTTCTACTCTACTTAGCCAACTAGTTCGCGGAAAGCTCTAAAGGAACCTGAGTCCTACGCGAACTAGGTAGTTGAATACAGCCATTCCAGCAAGATACAGAGTCCCGTTAGAACTACGTGAGCTTGATCCCTATATAAACAAGGGTACGTAGGCACCTCGGGGGTAAGACACATTCAGTTCTCTAATTCTCTCTAAAGGCACTTGAGATTATTGGAGACACCCTCGAGCACAGCTCAACCCCCACAAGCACAACCCAAACCTTTTACAGAACAGTTGATCGTTAGCCTATACAACTACCCGTAAACCTCTCAAAAGTTGTTGCAAAATCCACTCATCAACAGACTTAAATGAGGTGATTCTCAACTTCAACCTCAAGAACAAACCTTAAAAGATGTCAAATATACAATACATGAATATACTTC
This sequence comes from Saposhnikovia divaricata, assembly GCA_036435485.1. Lineage (NCBI taxonomy): Eukaryota > Viridiplantae > Streptophyta > Magnoliopsida > Apiales > Apiaceae > Saposhnikovia > Saposhnikovia divaricata. The sequence continues at coordinate 70,732,965 of CM071598.1, forward strand.
AAGAACAAGTGTATATTATTGACAAAATGAAAGAATGTTGAATATTAGTGTTTATAAGTGTAGATCTAAACCAAACAAGCAATAAACACTAAATTTTCAAGCCACCCACCACCACTTCTACTATATATACTCGATTTATATATAGGAGAGTGAGGAAAAATTAAAACCAACTTATAACCCTTGAGATCTAGAGAGGAAAACAAGAGAATAAGCTAGTAACGAAGGTTAAACACACAAAAATGAGTCGCCGGAAAAGTCGCCGGAAAATGGTCGGAAAATGGCTGGAAAAATGCTTTAAGGTCAGACTTTTGGTGGCTCAAAAGGTCACTTATAAACTGTAAAAACAAGGTCCAAAGACCACAAAAAGATTGGTGACCAAAGGTGTGTTTAGGAGAGCAAGAATAAATGAAGAAAACAAGCCAAAATGATGTAAAATCAAGATGTAAAAATGGCTTAACTCAAAGCTACGTTTTTGGCAAGAAAGGTTAAGTAGGGAGAGTGTTTGGGAAGTGTTTTCTTCAGCACTTTGTTGGCTCTCAAAGCTTGCGAAAAGAATGAGGGGTTAAGGGGCTATTTATAGCCAAAAATAAGGCTTTTAGCTTTATTTTTAAATGGTAATAAGCACATGGGTTAAAGGCAAGTGTGAGGAATCTTCCTTGGGGTTACATCAGCTGTAAGAAATTCAAATTTGCTGATAAAAATGTGCTTAGGTGTCATTCCATTTAACGAAACGATTAAAAAGCGAAAAATGCGCATATCGACCATACGAAATGAGTTTAATCGCAATAAATCGAAAAATCATTCAAAAATTATGAAATTTTGGGAATCCCCTAGAAATATTCCCAGAGGAAAGTGGTCAAAATTACACCTTGAAATGAGTTTACCAACTATGACTTTTAAGCGACCGATAAATCAATTACATATCGATTTAAGGGGTCCCGGAAAAAAATCATCCAAAATTTATGAAATTTATTCTACAATGTCTTATAGGGAAACTAAGGATACATTCAAAGTTTCAAATCAAAAATATATGTGGAAGTATTTTTTTACGAATTTTTCGAAAGTTAAAACAGCCTTCCGGAGCGACCGAAAAATTCATTTGTCTTTACTGACAACTTAGACAAAAGTTTTGACTTGATAAATATTCAAACATAATATTCCATGTAAAATAATGACTATGAGGTCCAAGGAACATAAGTTCGAATTAAAAATGATTTTATCTGGATAAATAAGGATTTTTGGGTATTTCGGAATAAAATCTGTTTTTGGTATTTTGGCATGGCTTTTGGCAAGGCAATTTGATTATAAATATCAAGTGAATATATCAAGAATATCTGAGAGTAAAACATTTAAGAACAACACTCTTTTAAATAAATCGAACAGTTTGACTCGTAAAAATGGTGTTTAAAAATTTTCAATATTTGTGCCTTTAGCCGAATGCCTATTTTCTTTTGACATAAATAACCTAGAATATAAAATACCATTAATATGATATTCTCATCCTCAGTCAATGTCTAAAATATGTCGGAAAACATTTTTTGGCTCGGTTTGACCAGTTTGACTTGATTCCCGAATAGCGTCGTCCCCGAGGGAGGATTCTAAGTGTAATCCTAAATCTAATTTAATTTCACTTTTATTTTGACAAATTCCAAAACCTAAAGTGCGAAAGCAATGACTCTGTCAAACTTCAAGACAAACAAATAAAACAAACACTAATTTCAAATTACTACTTTTTTGTCATAATTTTCTCCGACGTGAATGATTGAGCCCTCAGCTGAGCATCACTCATATTAGAGGTGTCTGCCATAATGACTTTTATATCCATCTCTCTTTGTCGAGTCTCAATTTCTTTTTATTTTGTAACATTTATTGCTTCCATTAGGTCCAATTTTCTGCATGCACTAACACATAATTCTTCCCAGTCTTCTTTTTTTCCACCATTTTTGCCTTCCATTTTCCCTTCCTTTTAGTCAATTTTGTACCTTTTGGACGAACAGGAGATTCTACATCCGCATTTGTTGGTGTATCATTATTTCTTGATGATGAGTAAGCTGCAGAATTGTTTAATTTAGTTCTTTTTGAACTATCAGTAGTTGAAGGATCTCTCAACTTGGGCTGTCTACGAATCTCAAAGTAATGCATTTCAAAGTTAGACTTCGTTTTATATCTCTTTAAATGAAGTGCACAATCATTCTCATTTATAGTGTCCGAGTTTGAACCGCTCCCAGAAGTTCGGCGAGCCTTGTCAAAGCACATTCCAAATTTTTGAGCACCTTTGTTTATTCTTTGCCACCTTTTTCTCATAGCCACAACTCCTCTCTTGATGACACCGAGATTATCTTCTTCGCAATATTGCTTAATTCGGTCCCAAAATGCTTCAGCTTTTTGATCAGTACCGATCATTGGATCAATTGACTTATTCAACCATGCACTGATTAAGAGTTTATCTTGGACCCACTTCCACTGACCACTACTTTTACGTACATCTTCACTTTCCTCAAAATCATTATTTAGATCGACAATATTTTCACTGTTAAAAGCAAGTACTTGTGATGTGGAGAATTTTCGAAACTAGTAGGTGATTGGCTTTCAAATTGTGGATTCGAAAATGGAGGAAATGGAAACTGATATGGAGAATTTTGAGGATATGGAAATGGAAATTGAGAATTCTGAGAATGTGGATATTGGTATTGAGAATTTAGAGTTTCAGAATTAAAATTAAAATTTTGTGCGTTTGGAAAATAAGAATTTGGATATAGATATGTAAATTGAGGGTTTGAATTTTGAGAATTTGTAGGAGGGGGATTATTTGGATTCATCTTTTGATAAGAAAATTTTTTTTTTGAAGAAGTAAAAAGTGTGAATAATATTGGCATGAAAGTTAGCTATATATAGAGGTAAAATGTTACCGTTAAAATTATATACATTACTAATGTATACGTTAGAATATATATGTTACTAATAATAATAGTACTGACACATATATTCTCCTCATGACCCATGAATCAGTTATTAAAAAAAATGAAAAAGTAAGGCAGCTGGAGACAATTGGGCGTGGCCTCTTTGGTGGCCAAGGCCATTTTCCATTCACTTCATCCAATGGCAAAAACCAGTATATTGTATGCCCATATCACTTTACGTGGTTCGATGTAGCAAGTGGCCACCCATTATGGGTGTTCTTATACACTTTACGACTCCCTTGAGTCCAAGTGTGCTACGTTTTCTTTACGATATAATAAGTGATCCTCACAAACTAGCGTGCGCGACTTCTTATACGACTACAACTTTTTAAAGGAAAAAAGTTTCCAACTACTATATCACTTATGTTGTAAGAAATTCGATGCAATGCCACTCAATTTCAGTCTCAACCCTCAGCTTTTGCACTTAGTTCATGGATAACATATTATGTAAGCGTCCGTTATATAAGGCAACTTGATCAAATTGTTATCGTCTTTAATTGATCCATAAAGGTGGCATAGAATTAACGGAAGGTTACTTATTTTTCTCTAATTTATTTAGTTAATCTGACAATCGTTTGTCAGGAACATTTTTGGCAACAAATAGTTTCTAAGCTGTTGGATCAACCATCTAAAGATCGTGATTTAAAAAAAATCCCCCCTATCGCAAAAACTTTCCGTGGTACGAACAAATTACGAAAACGTCGCCGCGCACGTACCGTAGAAAGTTTCTGCAGTACAGGTCTGTTCCCTTATCCAGAACCGAAGTGCAGCTTGCTCTCATTTCCACAAACCACAATTCTCTCTGCACAAATCCAGAATTTTGAAACAATTCTAGTGAGATTTTCATCAAATTTGAGGTAACATTTTTTTCTACTATTTTTGTTGTTTTTTATGGCGGATTGATTATTTCCTCGTATATTTGGTTCGAAAAATACAAAAGATAATGGAAAAAATGAAAAAAAAGAAAGTTTAGAATATAATGATGATGTTTCTACTATTTCTTTCTACATCTTGATGATTTAAACATGGATGATGTTTTAAATGGAAATAGTGATGCGCCTAGCACCCCCAAATTTTTTTATAATGTTGAGTTCGTTAATGTTGATGAAAATGATGAATTTGGTAGTGTTGAGGAAGATGATGATTTAGATGGTGAAAATATAATTGAAAATGAGGATAATGTAGAGTGCGAAAATTTATCCGAAAATGTGGATGGTAATGACGTTCCATACATGAATCAATTGTTTCATACTTTGGAACAAGCGAGAAACTTTCTTAGGGCTATGCCCTAAAAAATGGATTCGGCATTAAAATTCAATCAACCCAAAGGTGTTCTAAACGTAGTGAAATATATGGTCGTTTGTATGTTTATAGACTTACGGGGAAAAGTGTGTTTGGTGAAAGTAGTAATTCTAACTGACATAGAGAAATTCTTCCTAAGAGTGATTGCAAAGTAAGGATGTATATGACGTAGATAACTAGTCTTAAGTTAAATCACAATCACGTACTTGTCACTCCTACCAAGATAAAGCTGATACAATGAGAAAAGCATGTGAATGCCGCTACTCGTAGTTTGTTCAAAACTCTTCACAGTTCGGAATTCATGATTTTCAAGTAGTGAATGTTATCGGTAATGTTCATGGAGGTAATGAAGTTCGGTAGTCAACATGTTAGGAATGTGATATGTGATGAAAAGAAAAAAAAAGGTTTAAAAATGGTAATGTTCAAGCTGCATTAGACTTGTTACACAGGTTTAATGAAGAAAGTGGTTCTAAATTTTTATTAGAACACAAGTTGATGAATATTAACGTTTGCAATGTCTTGTGTGAGTTGATCCTAGATGTTTAATAGCCTACTGTTGTGCTAAATATCACCATGGGCTGAATTTAGGCCCATTAGGCCCTAGGGTTCAATCCATACGAGCAAGAAGATAGATCCCACACGAGTTACAAAAATCAGGTATGAAAAAATGAGCATCAAACAAAGAAATGAACAAGAAACCATGAATATTAGGAGGTTCTCGAAGGCCTGGAAGCTGAGCAGATCACCAATGGACCAGGTTCCTCCTAGCAGAAGAGTTCGAATTAGCATAACTACAGCCATAAAAATAGGTAAGAACGTGCAAAGACATTAGATGAGTTATCCAGCCTAACATGTTTGCTATTCGTGCAGGTACAGATACCTAGAAAGAGGTTCCTGAGCAACAGGTCCCGAAATAAGGAGGTTTCCGAGAAACAGGCTCTTGAGATATAGGTTCCTGAGCCCCAGGTTCCTAAGAGCAACCGACAGAAAGTTCTAGAAGCCATCTGGAACAGATATCGAATTATTATCAGAGTGTAATTCTAGGGCGCAGATGATCCTAGAATACCTCTAATTAATGAGAGAATTATAATGGGGGACGAACTCGTTCTACTCTATTTCACCAACTAGTTCGTGAAAGGCTCTAAAGGAACCTGAGTCCAACACGAACTAGGCAATCGAATACAGCTATTCCAGTAGAGTCAGAGTCGCATTAGAACTACGTGAGCTTGATTCCTATATAAAGAATACGTAGGCACCTTGAGGGTAAGACGAATTCAGCTCTCTAATTCTCTCTAAAGGCACTTGAAATTATTAGAAACACCCTTAAGCTCAGCTCACCCCCACAAACACAACCCAAATCTTCTGTTGAATAGTTGATCGTTAGCTTTACAACTCACTGAAAACCTCTCAAAAGTTGTTACGAAATCCACTCATCAACATTGGTGCTAGAAGGAGGGGAGTTAACATCTTAAGAGTGGAAAAATGGCAGGCGATTCGGAAAGCGAAGCAACCCGTTCTGTGGAGAAAACTCATGATGGCAATGAACGTACTCATCAGGGAAAGAAGGTTACCTCAGCAGATGTGCTGGAGGTTTTGAAGACTTTTGGAGAACGATTGTCAACCTTGGAGAAAGCCTCAAGCAAGAAGAAAAAGAAAGATAAGAAGAGGAAGAAATTGAAGGTTACTCCAAAGCAGTTGAATTTTGAGGAAAAAGAACTTGAAGAAGAAGAGGAAATTCTAGAGGAAGAGGAAGAACCAAAGCAGGATGATGATGATAAGGAGCTAGAGAATCCTGAGAAGAATAAAACTCCTACTAAGAAGGTGCAGTCCCAGGTTCGTACTGAGTCCAAGGGAAAGAAGAAGAATAAAACATGAGGTTCCTCGTAGAAAAAGAAGAAGAGCAAGGAGCCATCTGTGGAGATAATCGAGGATGATGAGACAGTTTCAGAAGAAAACAGTGAGGAATCTAGTATTGTAGAGTCACAAGAGGATGAGGGAATGAGTAAAAAGACGAAGGCAGAAGCAGTTGGAGAAGTAACTGCTGAAGACGTCAAGAAAATATTAGCTCAACTCAGGGATGAAAAGAATCTTGATGCTAACCCCATAACTGCTTCTCCCTTTACTAAGAAGGTTCGAAAGTCCGCTTTACCTAGATCTTACAGGCCTTCGAATGAGTTGAAGTTCGATGGAACCACTGATCCAATTGAATACCTAAGTCATTTCGACACAGAGATGGATGTCTATCAAGTGAATGAAGCTACTAGGTGTAGGTTACTGGCTTCAACTTTGCAGGGTGGAGCTCATCAATGGTTCAAGAGGTTACCTGCTGATTCAATTGGTTCTTGGGAAAGTATGGGAAAGCTCTTTGTTACCCAGTTCAGGGCATCTGTCGCATTTGCACCACCTACCAACACCCTAGCCAACATCAAGTAGAGACCCAATGAGAAATTGACCGAATATTTCAAGAGGTTTAATGCAGAGGTTCTGATGGTGAGGACAGCATCTGAGGAAACCATAAAGAATTTCTTGATTGCTGGAGTCAAAGGAGGTTCAGATTTCTGGAAAGCACTGCAAGGGAAGCAACCAGAGACGTTGGCAGACTTTTATGCTTAGGCAGAACCTTTTCGTCTTGTGGAAGAATTTCTAGCTAATTTGAAGAAGGATCCAGATTTTGTAAGGCAAAGTGGGTGGTCAGGAAACAAGAGGTCAAGGCCCAGAAGTCCTAATAATCGTGACAGTAAGAAGGTGGTCAGTCGTACGTCTCAAGTGAAGCCTGAAGCTGAAACAATGAATCCGACCAGACCTGTTATGAATCAGGTTCCGCCACCAGCTTCCTACAACAACAACAAGCGTGAGAGACCTGTCTATGAAACTTTTACCCTTTTGGTAGCTCCGATTGATCATATTTATGCGGTGAATGAGAAGTCTTCATGGTTTAGGAAGCCTATCAGAACTGGTCCTCGAGGGAATAAGAACGAACATCCATATTGTGATTTTCACGATAACAATGGGCATAACACTGTAGACTGCCGTCATCTAAGGGATTTAATTGAAACTCTAATCAGACAAGGGCAGTTAACTGAATGGGTAGCTCAGGAAGGAAAGAAGTATAGAGACGAGAAAACGCAGAAAGCACCGGAACCTATGTTAATGGAGGGACCACCTAAAGCTGGAAGCATACGTACTATTATTGGAGGTCCCCATATTGGAGGAAATAGCATAAACACCATGGAAAGGTATATTCATGAAGCTAAAGAACGTCCTTTGACTAATGTTTGCAATCTATCCCAGAGGTCTCCCAGGTTGTTTGAAGGCGAAGAAGCGGATATCACCTTCACTGAAGAGGATGCTTCATGGGTACATCATCCCCATACAGACGCTTTAGTAATTGAAGCAGGAATTGGGTCTTATGAGGTTCACCGAGTGCTAGTGGATAATGGAAGCTCTGTGAATCTACTGTTGTACTCAGCTTTCAAGAAGATGCATTTTCTGGATAGGGATTTTACTCCAATGAAGGATACCTTGTATGGCTTCACCAATAACCAGGTTCCCATTAAAGGTAAGATTCGACTACTAATGACTCTTGGTGATAAACCATGTTACATTACACAGTTAGCAGAATTCATTGTTATAGAGGACAAAATGAATTATAATGCTATTCTTGGGAGACCAATTCTGAAGGAGATGAGGGTGGTAAGCTCAATTTATCATCTGACTATGAAGTTTCCAACACCAAGTGTTATTGGTGTAGTTCGAGATTGTCAGTATGAGTCTAGAGAATGCTACATAAAAGCTTTGCAACACGCTGCTAAGGCCGCTAAATTGCCTGAGCCAATGGAAGAGGTTCATGATGATTTTCCAGGGAAGAATCTGGATGATATAACAGTCGATCTACGTAGTCAGCCATTGGAGGGTTTTTTGTCAGCATCATGCAGAGCAGTAAGAATTGAAGAGGTCATAGAAGAGGAACCTCACGCTGAGATTCCAGTTTTTCAGGGACCAGATACCCCTTACTTGCTCTTAGAAAGTGCACCCCCTACGGACGGAGATGGTGATGTGTGTATGGTAGAAGAGTTGGATTATGAAAAAACTCAAAAAATGAAGCACAATGCAAGTAGTGAGGATAGTCAGCCAGTGACCAAGAGAAGGAATGTCATGTAGAGCACATGTACCATCTACTGTTGAGGAACCTCAAGAGGATTCGGCTGCAGAGATGGATATAGATTTGGATCCTCGAATTCCAGAAACATTGGTGAAAGCTGGACCAGCTGGTGAGACATTAGATGTGAAGATAAATGATAAGGATGGTACAAAGGTGTTGAAGATTGGAACTCACCTAGAACCAACTTTGAGGGAATCTCTTGTTTCTTTCTTGGGTAAGAACCTAGATGTCTTTGCTTGGTTCCATGCAGATATGGAAGGAATAGATCCAAAGGTTATGTGTCAGAAGTTGAATATTGATCCAGAGAAGAAAGGTGTGAGACAGAAACGAAGACCAGTTAGTGGAGAGAGAGCTCAGGCATTGTAAGAAGAAGTTGATAGATTGCTGGATGCAGGTCTGGTCAAGGAATCGTTCTATCCTATATGGTTAGCAAATCCTGTCTTGGTAAAGAAGCCCAATGGGAAAAGGAGGACTTGTGTGGACTTCACAGACCTCAATAAGGCATGCCCAAAGGACAGCTTCCCCTTGCCACGAATCGACCAGCTAGTGGATGCAACAACTGGACATGCTTTACTCAGCTTCATGGATGCATATTCAGGTTACAACCAAATCCCTATGTATGAGTCTGATCAGGAACATACTTCTTTTATTACGGATAGAGGTCTCTATTATTATGTCTACATGCCATTTGGATTGATTAATGCTGGAGCCATATATCAGCGGCTAGTAAACATGATGTTTAAAGAGCAAATTGGCAAAACCATGGAGGTATATGTGGATGATATGCTAGTTAAGTCCAAGGAAGCTACTGATCATCTGAATCATTTGGAAGAGATGTTTGGAATCTTACGAAAATACATAATGAAGTTGAATCCCCAGAAGTGTGTGTTTGGGGTAGAAGCTGGGAAGTTCCTAGGGTTCATGGTGAATCACAGAGGTATAGAAGCCAATCCAGCCAAGATTAAGGCATTGATTGACATGAAGTCACCAAGGACTGTGAGGGAGGTTCAGTCTCTTACAGGAAGAGTTGCGGCCTTGAATAGATTCATTTCGAGGTCTACGGATAAATGCCAAGAGTTCTTTAAAGCGATAAAAAAAAGGAAGTAAGTTTGAGTGGACAGAAGAATGTGAGATAGCATTTGGAAAGATAAAGGAGCATTTTGGAAGTCCTCCCCTGTTACCTAAGCCAGTAGACGGAGAAACATTGATATTGTACTTGGCTGTGTCGGAGTATTCTATTAGTGCAATCTTAGTTCGAGAAGAGGATGGACAGCAAAACCCAATCTACTATGTCAGTAAGAGGTTGCTTGATGCAGAAACAAGGTATACAGGAATGGAGAAGCTGGTTTATGCTTTGATCCTAGCTTCCAGGAAGCTGCGACCCTACTTCCAAGCTCACAAGATTGAGGTGAGAACATCGTATCCACTTAGGCAAGTGATGCACATGCTAGAAACTTCGGGAAGACTGTTAAAGTGGGTTGTGGAGTTAGGGCAATTCGATATAGAGTACAAGCCGAAGACAAAAATTAAGGCTCAAGCTCTAGCAGATTTTTTGATTGAGTTTCCACCTCATGTGGAGGTTACTGGCCAGGAGGTGCCAAGAGAGTTAGAGAAAGAGCAGATTGAAGATAATAATTATGCACCTTGGTGGACATTGTATGTGGATAGAGTTAGTAAGTCCAGAGGGGCATAGACTTCATAGTTCGATTCACTTCGCTTTCAGAGCGACTAACAATGATGCAGAGTACGAGGCGTTGATTGCAGGTCTCAAGTTAGCTTTAGAGATGAAAGTTGAAAATATCAGAGTGTGCAGCGATTCCATGTTAGTAGTTTGGCAGATTCGTGGAGGTTTTCAGGCTAGAGGTCCACGAACAGATTTGTATTTGAGGTACTCCCAGGAGTTGCTCACAAAGTTCAGAGAGGTGAAGCTAGATAAGATACCACGAGGAAAGAATACCAATGCAGATGCATTACCTAAATTGGGCTCACAGAGAGAGTCAACACTGTTGGGAGTAATTCCACTTCAAATTCAAGAGCAACCTAGTGTCTTCAGAGAGGAGGTCATGGACATCGAACTTCCAGTTGAAGATTCTTGGATAACTCCGATTTATAGATACTTGGCTAAGGGAGAGGTACCTCTCAGTCAGGATGAAGCCAGGAAGCTGAAGTATCATGCAGCCAAGTATGTAATCTATGATGGAGTTCTATACAAACGAGGATTCAATCAGCCTTTGCTTAAGTGTGTAGCTAGAGAGCAGTGTAGATACATCCTTGAAGAGATCCATGAAGGCGTATGTGGAAATCACTCGGGGGGTAGCTCTTTAGCCATGAAGGTCCTTCGACAAGGATATTATTGGCCAACCCTCAAAGCAGATGCTCATAAGTTTGTTCAGGCATGCAGCAATTGTCAGAAGTTTGCAGATTTAGATAGCAGGCCTGCAGCACCAATCAGGCAGATTATCAGTCCTTGGCCATTCGTTGTTTGGGGGATAGACCTCATTGGAGAGCTCCCGAAAGGAAAAAGAGGAGTGAAATATGCAGTGGTTGCAGTTGATTATTTCACAAAGTGGGCAGAAGCAGAACCACTTGCTAAGATTACAGCATCGAAGTTGACTGAATTTGTTTTTCGAGTTATTGTTTGCAGGTTTGGTATTCCTCAGAGATTTCTGACAATGGGAAGCAGTTTGATAGCAGAAAGCTTAGAGGATTGTGTGAGCAGTTTGGAATTCAGAAAGCATTTTCAGCAGTGTATTATCCACAGAGTAATGGACAGACTGAAGCTGTGAACAAGATTATCAAGCATACTTTGAAGACAAGGCTTGAAGATAAGAAAGGAAGCTGGCCAGAGGAGCTTCCTGGAGTTTTGTGGTCGTATAATACCACTCCTAGAACTACAACTGGTGAGTCTCCTTTTACTCTCACTTATGGTTGTGAAGCTATGGTACCTGTGGAAGTTGGAACAGGTTCCTTGAGAAGAAAGCATTATGACCCCGTGAACAATGAGGTCAATCATAGACTTTACTTGGACATGATCGAAGAGTTGAGGATAGATTTGCAGGTGAAGTTAGCAGTGTATCAACAGACAGTTCGAAGATACTACAACAAAAAGGTGAGAGCAAGACCTTTTAAAGTTGGAGACTTGGTTTTGAGGAAAGTCATGCCAAACACCCAAGTTCTGGCACATAGAGCTTTTGGAGCGAATTGGGAAGGACCTTACCAGATAAAGTCATCCATTTGGGAAGGAACCTACCATCTGATGGATATGGATGGGAATCTCATTCCGAGAGCTTGGAATGCGGAACATCTCAAGAAGTATTATCAGTAATTCTCTTTTATTGTGTTTTTCTTAGGCAAAGTAAGGCTCTTTCAGCCCAAGAATAAAGGCAGCTTATTAGTTATAGCTGACCAGCATTATTGATTTCAGTATTTAATTATGCAAGTATTCGGGGGGTACCGGATGTGAACCTCCCTATTTTCAAGACACTTTTTAGCATTGAGTATTGATAGCTCTACGATAAATTTTTGATTGCAGTATGAATGATTATAGCTTCCTAATAGTTCTTTTACGTAACAATAATTACCCAAAAGAACTGGGGGGTAGTATTCCTACTTAGACAATATTGTGCATGATATGATCTGATATTTCATATGCCAATTTGAAAAATTTTAAGTGCTTGTTTTAGTACTTGTGTTGTGAAACAGGTTCCTGTTGCATTGACAGTATGTGCGAAGTATGAATACGATTTGACAGAATACACAGACTGGGAATAATCGAGAAAAGCCTCAGGTAGCTTCCTGAGCACGGGAAAGCCTAAGGTAGCTTCCTGAGCACGAGAAAAGCCTCAGGTAGCTTCCTGAGCAAATTTAATTCAAAAGCCTCAGCTGACTGAGCACGAGATTTTTTCTAAAAGCCTCAAGTTCTTTGAGCACATGACTAAAAGCCCTGTTGACAGGCACCTAAAGTCCTGACAAAAGGCACCTTAAAGGAACCTGTATGGAGCCGAGACTGGCATACAGGAACCTGAAACTATATGTTTCACCCCTCCGTGGAGCCGCCACTAGCACGAGAGGAAGTGGGAACTTGTGTGGAGCCTAGACCGACACACTTGTTCTTAAAGAGAAGCCTAATAAGCTCTCTCTCATGTGGAACCGCCTTTGGCACATGGGAAGAAGGCATAAACTCCTTAGCATTTACCTTCATAAGATGTCTAGCCTGACACATGAAGAAGAGGAATCTGTGTGGACTCCCAGAACGGCACACAGGTTCCTAGAATTGCCTCGAGGCATAAGGAACCAACATGGAACCTAGACTGGCATGTTGGAACCTAGAATTTTAGGATTGGGAACCAAGCAGGTGACCTTTCCTAGTGTTGGCCCTTACTTAACAAGATTAGTTTTACTAACGCTAATTATTTTCTATTTTTTATGTTTTTCTTATTTTATTTTGCAGGGTTGATAATTGTAAAACAGTTATTCATGAGGAACCTGGTCAAATTGTTTAACAATGGAAGATATAAGTTAGGAGATTATCAGGCAAAGGTCTTAGTTCAGATTATGGTTTTGGAAATGCTACTTGAGGTATAAGGGAGGAGGTTCCATGTTTACAAGTAAGCTGTTGTGATATTATTAGGATATGTCACCTTTATCTTAGGAAATTATAAGTAAAAGTATGAATGTATTCTGTTTCTTACAACGGGTTAGCCCACGTAAGCTTGAGTGCATAAGTATGGACACTTATTAATTTTTAAGATGAATAGTGATGGAGCATGTTATAGAATTTTGAGGAAATGTACTGAAAGGAAAATGATGTAGCCTATTTGTATTTCGAGGATACAACTCAACTCAAACAAGAATGTAATAGTAAATAGTACATGTACTGTCACAAGGATTTCAAATGTATAACTGTCAAGAGAAAGAAGACAAAGTCAATCTACCGTTTTGAGGTATACTACACTTGAAGAAGTTCATTCAGTTGATCAAGCATCAGTGGAGTAATCAAGACAGTGGATTCTATTTATGGTGACAAGAGGTTCCTACAGTGGTAGAATACAGATTAGAAAGGTTTGAAAAAGAGTGAAGAAAAAGGAAGACATGAACCAAATCATAGAGTCAAAAATAAAGAAAAGCCGTTGGAGTTAGTCGCTCATGAACCAGACCGTGCATCGAGCGTCAACGAAAATTCGGTGGTAATTCTTTATTACTTTCAATGGTTCAAGAAAAAGATTTCGGTCGTAAAAAGATTTTTATATTAATTCTCACTTAATTAATATAATTATGTAATTGGTTTAATTTAATAAATTAATTCGTATCGAATTAATTTATTTATTAAATTAATTATCATGTTAATTAATTTTGAATTAATGTATTAATCTAAATTGATTTAATTAATTAATTAATTAATCATTATTTATTTTAATGATTAATTGGTTAAGTATTTAATTAAATTATATTCATAAGAAATCAAAACAAAGAAACAAAAAAAAAAGAGAAAAACAAAAACCGAAGGAATGAAAAATAAAAAAAAAAGAGACAGTTTTTGTTTAAAGGGAAAGAGGCAGTGTCGACAGAGGCAAGTGGCATAAATTAAATATGCATGCAAAGAAATAAGAAAGAGACAACAGATAATGCATGAGTCAAGTTGCTGTCGGCAGTCATAAACGCGCTGGGGCGCGCGTGAACATCACGCGCTGGAGATAATAGAGGAAACAGCGGGCGCGTGTCTCTCACCGGTTCTTCCTGCGACTGGTGCAGTTTCGTCAGTTCAGAAATTTTTGTTTCACAAATCAACACAGGCCCGAGTGTTTGATTGATCAATTTGATTGTTATACCGAATGTCATATCCAGGCAAAAGAAAATTTGGATTGTCATATTCAGTTAAAAAGAATAGTCATATCTCAACTGGATAGTCATATCTTGTTCAAAGTGATAGTCATATCGATTGTCATATTTAATATGATAGTCATACCGAAAGTTATATTGGACGAGACAGTCATATTACTTGTAGTGGATAGTCATACCGAAAGTCATATTATTGTTAATTGATTGTTATATAAATTAAAACAAAGCAATATGACTATGGCTGTGTTATAAAGGACAGAAGGCAGCAGAACAGAACACAGAGGAAAGACTTCACATTCTTCACTTCTTCTCAATCAGACAGAGCCGAGAGAAAAGAGAGAGACCAAGAGGGAAAATGTTCTTGAGCTCAAATTAAATCTTGTAAATTATTTCTAACTTGTATCATTAAATCTAAACCACTAGAAATTGTTTACTTGCACTTGTGGAACTATCTAGCGAATTAAGTTTCCTAGAACCTCTCGATCTTTTTATTACAAATATAGAAAAGTTCATGTCGAATTTTCTATAGAATTTGTAATAATTATTTTCGATCTTTTTATTTACAAATATAGAAAAATTCATGTCGAATTTTCTATAGAATTTGTAATAATTAGTTTGGTCATCAAACCTTGTAATTTGTACCTGTGTATTTAGACACACCCCATCAAGTTAATATAAATTTTATATTCAACTTGAAATATTGGTATTCGTTTTATTCCGCATCAAATTTGTTCTTGATTTAATATTTTAATATTTTTAAGAAAAGAGCAAATTCGATAAAACGGTATAGTTTGTATTCAACCCCCCCTTCTACAAACTATTTTGGACCTAACAATTGGCATCAGAGCCTTTTGATTGACGCACAAATCAAGATCCATATTTTTGTGGTCCTCCAATTGGATTTCGAGTTTTTGACCCATACAAAAATTAAATCCGGTATTAGACCAAAAAGTCAACTCCTCTAATTTTCGAATTCTTTAACCTTCAAAAATATTCATTGTTGAGATTTTTGATATTTAAATAATTTGAACTTATATTCGAATTTTTTAATTCTTGAAATGATTAATTCTTGGAAATTTTGATTTTTAAACAACTTGAATTTAGTTTCAAATTGTTTAATATACAAAATTTTTAATTCTTGGTAATTTCGAATTTTAATTAACTTGAATATATTTTCGAATTCTTTAACTCTCAAAAATTTCATTTCTTGATTTTTTGATTCTTAATTAATTTGACTTAAATTTCAACTTTTTTAATTCTTGAAGTTTTTAATACTTGGATTTTTGGATTTTTAAACAACTTGAATTTATTTTCAAATTGTCTAATTTTCAAAATTTTCAATTCTTAAGAATTTCAAATTTTAATTAATTTGAACTTATTTTCAAATTTGTTAATTCTCAAAAATGTTCAAGTCCTTGAAGTTTTTGAATTTTAAATATTTTGAATTTATTCTAAGCCAATAGTTCTAAGAAGATTGTTAGTTGAAGATTCCTCCGGACGTCAAAGATGATTTGAAGCTTTTGAAGAAAATGCATTTTTCAACGAAATTAATTTCTACCTACTGAAGAAAAATTTGTGGAAGCTCCTCAAATTTATATCCATAAAATTCACTGGTTTTTCAGAAGCAGGAATGGAAGAGGTTAAGTGGATAGAATTTTTCTCGAAGATTTGAATTAAGTCTATTGATTCTCTGATATACAAACACTAAGTGAATTGCTCCAATGTAACATCTATTACATTTAGTGGATTGTACCAAGAAATATTTTTCAAGGAATCAACAGAGATTTTAGAAAATGGAATCAAGGAGGTTTGAGAATGAACTAGACAGTTAGACATCTCAGTCAGGAATTAATGATGGAACCTCAGAACAGACAGGAAGAGTTACTAATTCAGAAATAGTATAAATGTTTACCCAGGAATCAGACCTATCTATTCCGAAGCAGAAACTCTTCAGGATATAGTTCAACTCAAGAGGTGGTTACAAGACTGAGATGGTGGAAACAAGACATGATAGTTGCAGCTATGAAAAGTTATATGTGATAAGTAACTATCAAGGTGTACAACATGGAACAGAATTCTGACAGACAAGGATGAATAGGGATTCATTAAATGAGATGAAACAGAAGCATCAGTGCAGAACTTATCTTGCTGAAGAAAAGAGTTGGGATGGATCAGATGATGATGAGAAGAGCATAATTAATATATTGCCTTCATAGCAATCTCTGAAGATGATTCACCTCACATGTCTCAGGTATCAATTCTTCGAACTAGTGTAATATGTAATTCTCAGAAATTCAAAGCATGTTAAGATCTTAGTTTTTAATTATTATATCTTTGGTTAGAAGATCTTATTATGTGTATGAATATTTGTTGAATTTAATTAATTGCAATAGTGAGTTAGAAGTGTTCCTTAGACAATATCTCTCAATTCTTAAATGATATATGTCAAGCATATATGACCTCTGCTTAAGCTGGTTTCAGGATCCCCAGTAGAACAAGATTTGCTTATTCATTCTAAATTGTTTGTTAAGGTTTAAAAAGTTTAAAAGATGGAATAATTACCTAGGGTGTCAGTAGAACATCAAGTTATTTGTAAAACTGACTTAGGTAATAGAGACTATATAATATAATATAACAATAGGAATGGATTGGATAGAATTAGTGATTAATTGTTAATTCTTCTATTCCATGCATGTTTAGAAAATTATTGAATATCTGTAAATCTACTTGCTACCTGTTACACTAGTGTACATAGGTTAAAGTAGATAGTACTGAATTTTCTAAAATGCATAACATGCCTAATTTGCATAATTCTTATCTCAATGTTTTAATTATTGAATGTATGCCATGTATTCTTATTATCATGCCTGCTTATTTCAAATATCATAAATGCATCTCCGAGTATTTGCATTGATTATAGAAAAAGCATGTTTAAGAATTACAATAGGGCACAGACTGCTTGTCCTTCTTATGTTAGGAAGGAACCATTATTCTCCTTGCTCAGTGAATATTTTGTCAATGACATTAAAAAGGAGAAATGGTCAGTCAAAGATAAGAATGAGCATGTTAAGGTTAAACAGTTGTTAACTCTGATAAAAGAGAAATCTCTAATCCATCTGGACCCACACTACACCAAATCTGCTATCAGACAACACTGATCAGACAACACTCTGCAAAAAAAGTGTTGCCCGAAAAGATCAGACAACGGTTCCCGTGTTCAAGAAAAAAAAGTATTGTCTGATCCCAGTTTTTACAACGAGGAAAAAACCATTGTCTATTAGATGAAGTCAGACAACAGTATTTAAAATGTAGTGTTGCACAGATTTCATATTTAGACAACAGTTTTCCGGAACCATTGTCTGAAAATGTTTCAGACAAGAGCACACAAAACTGTTGTTAGAAGGAGACAACAGTTTTTCTGATCCGTTGTTTGAGTTTAATTCAAACAACACACAGAAAATACAGTTGTTGGAATCAGACAACAGTTTTTCTGTTACTGTTGTGTAACATTTGTTCAAACAACAGTTTTTTATAGTGTTGTCTGAGTTAAAGCTATCAGACAACTCTTTTAGGCTAATTGTCTATTGTTGATTCAGACAACGGTTTCTTGTTTAAAACCGTTGTCTAATTTACAGGATACAGAAAAAAAATTGAAAATGGAACTAACCTGCTCACAGTACAAATGCAAACCAACATAATCAATCTACTTTTATCAGTTAGCCAACATACCAAACAACAGTAGCTTATAAACCATTTATTACATCACAAAAGTTATGATCATAGTTATAATTAATTCAAACAACACGAATAAAATTTTACATCACAAAAGTTCTATTAGCTCATCTACACCATCTCGAATATAACTAGCCATGTCCTCATCATCATCATCCGGTAGGTTGGGTACAAAGAATTCATTCTCAAGTTCAACTTCTACGGATCCCTCATTTTCATCTTCATAATTTTTTTTTTCGGGTAGCTTCAACACAACGGACCATAACTTATCAAGGGGATCGTCGATATAACAAACCTGCTTCACATGTTTTCCTAACACAAATGGATCATTCAAAAACCCCAACCTGTTCAAATTAACCAATGTGTACCCCAAGTCATCGACCTTAATTCCTTTGTTCATATCTACCCACTTACAACGAAATATTGGAATCCTAAAGTTACAATAGTCCAACTCCCATATATTTGTTATGACACCATAAAATGTATGTGACAAATGCTCTATTTTTTTATCCTTGCCCTGCACAACCATTGTATCGGCCTCTACACAAACACCGCTGCATTGAACTTGCCGTGTATCATCACGGTCTTTAGTACTGTAGGTAACACCATCCATTTTGTAGCCGCTGTATGTAGGAACGTCCTTGTTGGGGCCATCTGCAATCCACCTTATCTCATCTTGTACCTCATTACCATCAAACAAATCGGAAGCAATCTGCCAAAAAATACATATTAGTTGAAAAATGATTTGTGTGAGCAACGCAGTTTAAAAACATGCACAAAAATATTATGAAAATGCACATAATACCTTATCTTTGAACCATTTCGGAAATGTCTCATTTTGCTTGTTTTTTAGCCACATTTCATCATTTTCATGATCTGGATAGGTGGTCATCAAAATTGACATGTGTTCACTGCCCACAATTGTAGAAAATAATTAGAATGACTTCCTATAAATTCTGCAAAATTATAATTTCACGACTTACTGAAAATATGGCATAATGGCAGTTGTATTTTGTAGTACACATAAATGCGCTACATGCAAATCAGTGCTGCTCGGGTTTACCATTGTTGCGCCAGATAAAGGCCTGTAAGTAGAATCTTTTGTATGCCTACCAGTTTTCGGTACCCCGATAGTCGCTTCCTCGTGGTCCACCAAACACTCAACCCCCTCTTCCGCAATATAAGCCTCAGCAATACAACCTTCTGCATGAGCCCGATTCCTTATATATCCCTTAAATGTCTTCATATACCTCTCAAAAGGATACATCCATCTAAGAAAAATTGGTCCGTAAAGCTCAACTTCTCGTACAAGATGAACCGAAAGATGAAACATGATATCAAACAAGGAAGGGGGGAAGTACTTTTCAAGCTGGCATAAAGTTTCTACTAACTGAGATTGCATTTTCTCCAACTTATCGACCTCAATAACTTTACTGCAAATGGCCTTAAAGAATAGACAAAACCGAATAACAGTGTTCCTAACCTGTTTTTGCAGCGATGACCGAATTGCAATGGGGAGCAGGTGATGCAAAATCATATGACAGTCATGAGATTTCAAACCAGTAAGTCGAAGTGTTTCCATTGACACAAGACTCCTAATATTAGAACAAAATCCATCAGGCAACTTCATTCCGAGAAAGGAAGAGCAAATAACTTTTTTTTCAGCATGAGTTAAATTCCAAGATGCTAACGGTAACTTCTCCTTTTTTCCCGAATTTTTTGGCCGCAGCTCCACACGAATTCCCATTTCTGCCATGTCAAGACGAACAGTTTCTTTGTCTTTGGTCTTCTTTGGTATATTAAGAAAGGTACCAAGTAAAGCTTCACAAATATTTTTCTCGATGTGCATCACATCGAGAACATGCCTAACCGGCAAATTTTTCCAATACACAAGCTGAAAAAATATAGAAACTTTCTTCCAAATTGGCCGAGGATCACCTTTCTTTAAGCGAGGCTGGCATTGTGTCTTACCATAAACATGTCCGTTCAAATGTTGTACTCTTTGAAGCACCTGCTCTCCGGTTAATGGAAGTGGAGCAGTTTCTTTTTCAATGGTGTTATCAAAATTTTTTTTCTGCCGCCGATATGGATGATCACGGGCCAACCACCTCCGATGTCTGAGAAACACACACTTACGGTAATTAACCAGTCTAGTTGCTTTTGTTTCATCAACACAAATTGTACAACCATTATACCCTTTCACAACATTTCCGGACAAGTTACCATAGGCCGGATAGTCACTTATTGTCCATAACAAAATGGCTTTAAGCAAAAAGTGCTCCTTTTTGAATGCATCATAAACATGTGTCCCACTCCATAACTTTTGTAAATCTTGAATAAGTGGTTGAAGAAACACATCAATATCATTGCCGGGTTCCTTGGGTCCGGATATCAACAAACATAACATGATATACTTCCTCTTCATACAAAGCCACGGTGGTAGATTGTAGATTGTCATCAAAACTGGCCAACAAGAATAATCAATATTTGTGGTATGAAACGGATTGAATCCATCCGACGATAAAGCTAGCCGAAGGTTTCTACAATCTGAAGAAAAATCTGGCCATTTTACATCAACTTCCTTCCATGTTTTTGAATCTGCCGGATGTCTCATTTTGCCATCTTTTATTCTCTCTGAATCGTGCCAAGTCAAATCCTTGGCTGTTTGAGGTGAACTGAACAAATTCTTTAAACGTGGTATCAAAAGAAAATACCACAGAACCTTTGCAAGAGTCCCTTCCAATTCATCCCCTTTTTTGTTTAACTTCCATCTAGAAGCTTGACAAATGCGGCACCTTGTCTCATCTTCATCTCTCTCTCCACGATATAATAGACAATCATTAGGGCAAGCGTGTATTCTCTCATACTCCATGCCTAAAACATGCAAGCTTTTCTTGGCTTCACTGAATGAAGAAGGTAATGTGTTGCCTTCCGGGAGCATAGACCCGACCAAAAGTAGAATTTCAGAGAAGCCACAATCAGATATTTGATATTTTGCTTTGATGTTGTATAACTTTACTAAAGCCTTCATCTTTGAAAATCCTTCGCATCCTGGATAAAGAGGTTCATGTTCAGATTGAACATGGTTAAATATATCTGAGTCCAGGGAAATATCATCGTCACCATCAATATTCTGATCTGTATTCATCGGTTGCTGATGCACAGATTGAGAACTGTTGGTCCCTTCCGTCGAAGGCTGACTTCCTTCTTCATTTGTTTCTCCGTGCCAAATCCAACGCTTGTAGGTCTTATCGATACCATTTAGGAAAAGATGATCCCTCACTATCCGAGCTTTCCATGATTTACTATGTGCGCATTTCATACATGGACAACTAATTTTATCTTCATTATGTCCGTTCTCAAATGCAAACATCAACAAGTCTTCAACTCCTTTTTGAAACTCCCTTGATCTTCTGTCAGCCATCAACCAATCCCTGTCCATCTAATTCAAAAAAAGCATGGATTACATAAGGCACACCTAGGTGGAATGTAATGCAGTTTGATTAATTAAAACAGATCATTCAAATTAACTAGCAATTCCAACTACTAGCATAACTTGCATTAAAATTTAACAGATAAAGCTTTCTCTCCTAGTTTCCGAGTTGATAATTATCTTTCAACTGCTTTTTATATACACGTGCTTAAATGTTGCTACTATTTCTTTTTCCTGCCATAACAAATCTCAAATTTTCACCCCTATCCCCCTTGACATATTAGCGATGCATTGCTTACGTGGTAGCTCAATGTTGCTCCTCATCTGAAGAATGATTACAAAAAAGTCTGCACTGCACTAATTTAAATTCCTGCTGCACTCTAAGAACTAAAAAGTGATAGATTTCTCTTATTGACGTTTTCCCGATGCCTTTCAACAGGAAAGGATAGTTGCTCCTCATCTGAAGCATAATTACAACAAAGTCTGCACTGCACTGCACTATCTACTAGCTGCCTATGTTTTTTTTACTTGAACTAACCTTTTTACCTTGCTAGAACATAGATATTAACAGAGCTAATATCAAGATATTAAATAGTTGGATTAAGTATCAAGATATTGATTTTGCTTGATTTAACAGAGCTCGTAATTTGCACATAAAATCTAATTTAGAGCATTCAAATTTGCCCTGTATTGCCAAATTTAGGGCATTCAAACTCTTAACCAAATTTAGGGCATTCAAACTCTTAACCAAATTTAGGGCATTCAAACTCAGAGCAAATAATTAACAGCAAAGCTAGTACCGATTCTTAATTATTGTTAAGATCTTAACAATAATTAAGAAAACTCAGAGCAAATAATTAACCATTTCCAGAGGATGAACAAAATCAAAGCAAAGCTACTAAAGAGACAAAATCGAAGCTAAGGAGAATACAAAATCAAAGCTAGAGAACAAAATAGAAGAACCACAGTTAACAAAATCGAAACTAAAAGATGAATAAACTCACCACTTACCAAATCGAAGCTTGAGATGAATAAATCGAATCTCCTTATAAGATCGATTGAGAAGCTATGTTGCCTGCACTCAAATCGCTGGGTCTTCGATTTCACTCATAAATATTGAGAAGAGATGATTTGGGGTTCTGTTTTAATGTTTTAATGTCTTCGATTTATTAATATGTTTTAAATATTACGACGGCAATCCCACAACAGAAATTTTAAAAAAACCGTTGTATGATTCAGACGACGGTTTTTTAAATACGGAAAGGGTTGTTGGAAAGCATATTGCACAACAGAATGTCAAATATTTCCGTTGTCTGAATTATACAACGGTATTTTGCAAAAATGTCTTGTCTGAGGTGCTTTGGCACAACAGTTTTGGCGGCAAAACCGTTGTCTTTTATTTCCTGCTATTTAAATCAATTTGTACCGTTTAGTCGGCTTCGAATGTGTTATTAAGTTGAAACATAATAACATAAGACATTTTGGACCGTATTTACTTATACTTATTCGAATAATACACGGGTAATGTAAAATCCGTATCACATGTTAGGGTTTAGGGTTTCGATAACTTTATTTTATCAAGAATCGCGAACACGAGACTGGTTGATATTTCATTTATATAAATAACAAATTTATTCGATATATGAACGATAATTTCCTTTGCAAATAAATAGTACCACGTATTAATAGAGTGCTATATATATATATAATATAGTTCTTGTTATCGATCGATTTATAAACCACGATATAATCACACTCACAATATTGAACAAATTAACATATTAATTACTAATTAATAATATAAGATTCAAAGGATAGGAAGGGAGTGAAAAATTTATAAATTAAAAGCGTCAATTTGGGACAAAACGAAATAGTATTCAGACAATGGTTTCTGTTAAAAAAATGCTTGTGCAAACGGCAATCCCACAACAGAAATTTAAAAAAAACCGTTGTATGATTCAGACGACGGTTTTTTAAATACGGAAAGGGTTGTTGGAAAGCATATTACACAACAGAATGTCAAATATTTCCGTTGTCTGAATTACACAACGGTATTTTGGCAAAAAGTCTTGTCTGAGGTGATTTGGCACAACAGTTTTGGCGGCAAAACCGTTGTCTTTTATTTCCTGCTATTTAAATCAATTTGTACCGTTTAGTCGGCTTCGAATGTGTTATTAAGTTGAAACATAATAACATAAGACATTTTGGACCGTATTTACTTATACTTATTCGAATAATACACGGGTAATGTAAAATCCGTATCACATGTTAGGGTTTAGGGTTTCGATAACTTTATTTTATCAAGAATCGCGAACACGAGACTGGTTGATATTTCATTTATATAAATAACAAATTTATTCGATATATGAACGATAATTTCCTTTGCAAATAAATAGTACCACGTATTAATAGAGTGCTATATATATATAATATAGTTCTTGTTATCGATCGATTTATAAACCACGATATAATCACACTCACAATATTGAACAAATTAACATATTAATTACTAATTAAAAATATAAGATTCAAAGGATAGGAACGGGAGTGAAAAATTTATAAATTAAAAGCGTCAATTTGGGAGAAAACGAAATAGTATTCAGACAATGGTTTCTGTTAAAAAAATGCTTGTGCAAACGGCAATCCCACAACAGAAATTTTAAAAAAACCGTTGTATGATTCAGACGACGGTTTTTTAAATACGGAAAGGGTTGTTGGAAAGCATATTACACAACAGAATGTCAAATATTTCCGTTGTCTGAATTACACAACGGTATTTTGGCAAAAAGTCTTGTCTGAGGTGCTTTGGCACAACAGTTTTGGCGGCAAAACCGTTGTCTTTTATTTCCTGCTATTTAAATCAATTTGTACCGTTTAGTCGGCTTCGAATGTGTTATTAAGTTGAAACATAATAACATAAGACATTTTGGACCGTATTTACTTATACTTATTCGAATAATACACGGGTAATGTTAAATCCGTATCACATGTTAGGGTTTAGGGTTTCGATAACTTTATTTTATCAAGAATCGCGAACACGAGACTGGTTGATATTTCATTTATATAATAACATAAGACATTTTTGACCGTATTTACTTATACTCATACTTATACTTATCGCGAACACGAGACTGGTTGATATTTCATTTATTTTATCACGTGTTAGGGTTTAGGGTTTAAGATTTGTACTCGGTGATATAAAAGTTAGTATAACAATTTTTCACATTTTTTTTATCATTAAAAAAAATATACATATATGTATAATTCAAATTATTATACTAAAATCTCTGTTCTAAAAATCGGTGATTAATCACGATTAATCACCGATTAATCCCTGTTCCAAGGGTTACCGCACTGATTAATAATCCGATTATTCGATTAATCATCCCCGATTAATCCCTGGACAGTTCCTCTACCGATTAAGTCCGATTCCCGCTTTTTACAACACTGACTCAAATTTATAAATTACTAAATATATGTTTTATTTAAATATTATAATACATTATTAAAAAATTATAATAGACTATTAATTTAGTACTGGTTAAGTTTGCTTAGGTTTACTTTCCCCCTTTCATTTCTCAATCACAATTTTCATTTCCCTCTCTTTTCGATCGGAGCTCTCGTCTTCGGGCGGCGACAGGTCTCTCTCTCTCGCACACACAGTCTCTCTCTCGCACACACAGTCTCTCTCTCTCTCTCTCTCTCTCTCTCTCTCTCTCTCTCTCTCTCTCTCTCTCTCTCTCTCTCTCTCTCTCTCTCTCTCTCGATCTCTCCTCTTCCTCCCTCTCTCTGTCTCTCTCACCCTTTCTCTCTCCCTCCCTCCTCGTCTCTTGCTTGATTTCTCTTTTTATGTTATGCATGCATTAGTGTGTTTATTAGTGTGTTTCCCTGTGTTTTAGTTTATGTAATTGTTGTGTAAGATATATATGCATAGTGATTTATGCCTACCAAGTGTTTGATAATATGTGACTGTGATTTTTGGGTGAGTTTTGGACTTTGTGTGAGATTTTGTGTTTTAGTTTATGTCATTGTTGTGTAAGATATATATGCATAGTGATTTATGCCTACCAAGTGTTTGATAATATGTGATTGTGATTTTTGTGTGAGTTTTGGACTTTGTGTTTTAGTTTATGTCATTGTTGTGTAAGATATATATGCATAGTGATTTATGCATACCAAGTGTTTGATAGTATGTCACTGTGATTTTTGTGTGAGTTTTGGACTTTGTGTGAGATTTTGGACTTTGTGTATGATTTATGTGATATTTGTGTGAGTTTTGGACTTTGTGTGAGATTTATGTGATATTTGAGTGAGTTTTTGACTTTGTTTGTATGAGATTTATGTGATTTTTGATTGAGTTTGTGACTATGTTTCTTTGTTTGTGACTGTGTTTCTTTGTTTGTGACTATGATTTATGTGACTTTGGTTGAGATTTATGTTTCTTTCTCTGTTTGTGTGTAGATTTATCATGGATTCAAGGAAAACAAAATCTGCCTCTGCTCGTACTACCTCTCGTACCTCTGTCCTTTTAAAGGCATTAAAGAAGAACAAGTCAGCCTCAATGACCGAAACACCAGTGCAGCCCTCTCAAAGTAATTCCTCCCCTGTGTCTGTTAAAGGGAAGGCCATTTCCAGCAATTTGCAAAATCAAATATCCAAGAAAAGGAAACGTGGGAGTCAAGCAGTGGCTGAGAAAAAAGAGGGACTTAAACTCTTGAAACGCGGAGCTGTGACAATGCATAGGATTGTACGACGTAAGATCCTGGGCATCAAGCTCACGGTGCCTTTCAATGCAAAGGGTGAGCCCTACGGTGATGCGGGAACTGAAATGCAGTCTTACATCGGAGTTCTTGCAAGAACTAAAGTCGCAGTATGGTATGATTCATGGATACGTGTTCCGAAAGAAAGAAAGAATAAAATATGGGATTGTGTGCAGGTAACATTGATTGCCCTTACTAGTAGTTAAGTACACATTGTTGCCTACCACCTAACTTGCACTTAAGTAACAATTCTTATGAATGTAGATGGCATTTGATGTGCCGCCAACAGCAAGGAAGATGGTGTTGAAGTCAGCGTGCCAGAAGTGGAGGGAGTTTAAAAGTCGATTAACAACTGCATACATCCTTCCTTACCGGGATCAACTTGAGTTGTTGGAGTCTCCTCCAGCTGACTACTCATTTATCGAGAAAGCACATTGGGATATGTTTGTTTCTGATCGTCTCTCTATTGAGTTTAGTGTGAGTTTTTGACTTTATTTGTTTTCAAAGTTCTTACAAGTTATATTAGGCTTTGTTGCTAATTTTTTAACTATCTGTTATGTGAAAAAGGAGATCCACACTACGCAGAAAAAGAGAAGGGAGCTGAATGAATACCCTCACTGCATCTCTCGCAAGGGTTATGCTAACCTTGAACAAGAAATATTTAGTAATATACACTCTTTGATTTTTTACAAGAGTCATATTCAAACGGGTTGATGTTTCTTAATTTTGATATCTCGAACATGGTTATTCATGCAGTCGCAAAGCAATCCTGAAATCGAGATAGATCGGTCAGCTACCTGGGTTCGTGCGCGACAGGATAAAGATGGAAACGATAAGGATCCTAAAGTTAAAGAGATTGCTGAAGAGATTGTAAGTTATTCATTTATCTTTTAATTAAATTTCCACATTACCAAAATATTTGTGGTCACCCTTTGATTTTTGGTTAAATTTTTAGGTGGTTATGAAACAGAGAATCAGTGAAGGGGAGTTGACAGAGGAAGGCACTGATGATGTCCTCTCAAAGGTGCTCGGTAAACCTGAGCATCGAGGACGAGTCCGTGGCCAAGGGACTCATGTCAAGCAGTCTGTGTACTTTAACATGCCGAGGCAGAGGAAGAAAAAAACAATTGAAGAGAGGATCCAAGATGGTGTCCAGAAGTTTATGAAAGACGAAAGAGAAAAGATTGTTCAAGAGCGGGATGAGTTTTGGGCTGCGGAGATGGAGAATATAAAAGCTCTTTTAGGTGGAAAGCTTACAGATGCCGGTAACAGTCCAAATGTTGTCTCGCAGCAAGGAAGCTGTAGCAAGGGTGCACCTGCAATTTTGAATGACCTGGAGTTGCTAGGTGTAAGAAAGCAACTGGATCTTGATACTGACAAATTGGTGGCTGAAAAATCAAGTGAGAAGATTGATGATGACCTGGAGTTGAAGGTTGCCGATATTGAGAAGGTTGACAATATTGAAGAGAAGATTGACAATGTTGAGGAAAAGGTTGAAGATGAGGCTGGGATTCATAAGATTGTTCAGGTTGACAGTAATGCGTTTGAGGAGATGGCAAATGATGAGGACAAGAATATTGGGGGGGCTGGGTGCGCTGTGGAGTGGGAATTAACCATAGACTCCCCTACCAATGTTGTTGCTTATGGAACTGTTGATACGGTGTGTAAAGTTATTCGTGGGAAGCATTTACCAGAAGAGAATGCACGAGTCTGTATTACTCGTGTTGTCCAAGGATCTGCCTTAATTCCTTTCCCCATCCAAGATGAGATCACCATCGTGGAACAAGCTGTGGGGACATTTGTTGAGTGGCCAAGACACCTCATTGTAGAAGTAAAGAAAAGCAGTAATGCATTGAAAGAAACTCAAAAGGTTAGTTTTTATATTTGTTTACGTAACCGTCCTACTTTTCGTACTGCTTTAGTTTGTGTTCTGAATTATCGACTACATTGTTTCTTTCAAGGGCGTCAAGAAATCTAGCCAAAGGAAGTTTAAGAAGGTGGCTGATATAGTGAAGAAACCAGAGTTTGTGTTAGACATGGGTGATGATTATCCTCCGAAGCTAAAGCATATGTGGCTCTGGGCAAAGGAGGCATTGAAGGATGGCAAAACATCCAGATTTGTGCTGTGCAAAGAAGCTTTCGGATCAGCCAAAAAACAAGTTCTATTTTTATCAGATTTACATGCCTTATGCGCAGGAGGAGAAATATCAGGGTCCGTTATTTGCTTGTTTATTAAGTAAGTATCTAAGTTTAATATTTAGATCATCGCTTCTAATAATTGTTTTTATTTCTGCAACTTAGTTTTTAATTGTGTCCATAAATGTTTGCTTTTTATATAGTTTATTGGAGATCTTTTTGAAAAGACACAAAATGTCCAGCATGATATGCTTCGTTGATCCTGGGATGGTTGGCGCAAATGGTTGCGGTACTGTTACAGAGAGGGCTCGTGAATTATCTTTCAGATTCAAAAATGGAGAGCGAGGATCCTATTTTCTAGTGCCATACAACGCCGCGTGAGTACTTATTTCTTTACTTTTACCATTTGTATTATTTCTAAAAATACATGTTTTTTAATAAAAACTGATAAAATTAACGAAATTAATCAGGAAAAAAATTTAATATTTAGTCCTAAAATAATGTAACTAAGAAGTGTGTGTGTGTGTGTTCAAGAAAATTGAAATGGTTGATATAATAACTTTTGTGTGAAGACTAATTTAATAATCATGTTATTTTCAATTTAAGTCATAGAGGCCCTTGTTATTAACAAAGATATATGCACTGGTGCTCTAATTATCAATATCCCTTCGTGTATAATTGATGATATTTTCAGTTGAAACTACATAATTGTTTTAGCCTATAAACGTTAAGTAAATATTATTGTTCTTATTTTTCGGTGTCACTATTTACTAGGAACCACTGGTCGCTAACTGTTGTGCGTCCTGAAACACAAGTGGTTTACCACATGGACCCTTTGAAGCGTAGATTAGCAAGTGCAGAATGGATTGAGGTGGTTGATACGTGAGTACCTCTCAGAACTTAAGATTAATTTTTAATCTGCTTTAACAATTAATAAAAATGTATAGTAATTTGATTTATAATATATTGTCGTAGTGCGATCAAATTTTACAAGGAAATGACCAGGAAGTTGATGGTGAAGAAAATCACTTGGGAGAATATGGCGGTAATAATTTGTACATTTATCATCGGTTTTCCTGATTTTCATGAGTTTCTTGTACGAATGTATAAATTCTTTTTTACGTGTTGATTAAGGTGTTCCTCTCCAAACTGGAACTAAGGACTGTGGCTTATTTGTGATGCGGTATATGAAAGAGATCTGCACTGATAAGGAATTCAGTTTTCATATTAAGGTAATATATATGTGCACAAACAGAATTTATATGTGCACAAACAGTTTCTGGCAATGCTGCAGCAGTTCAAAAATTATTACTTTCTAATGTAAAACTGTGTCCATCTTTTATCTTCCTCGAGTACTAGATTAAGCTCTTTAATGTGCCTATGTGTTGAAATGAATACCTTGAAATGCTAAATAGCTGGATGTATGAATTGTATACAACATATCAGTAAAATTGTTTGTTCCCTAAGAGAGCATGGAGTTGAATAATTGTTTGTTCTTCCTGCAAACTGAATTTTCCCCTCTTAATATCAGGTCTAAGAATATTTGTCCATCTCAATCTGCAACTCTTCCCACATCTCTGAAGCCCTATACGAACATCATATGTATTTACATTATCAAGTTAATATTAGATATTAGTATAGCATTACAATAACATTCTTACGGATATATTTATTTCCTTCGGTTGGTGAAAAGTTGTAAGTATTAAGGACTTACCTGCTTTGGTAGGCAAGGCTCTCCAGCTACCATGTCCATGTTCTTCGATGTAAGCTAGTAGTTTCTGATCTTCCTCGGGTGTCCATGGCCCCTTTTTTAGTCCAAGCTTGTCACAGCATGGTGATCGACCCATTTCCACCTTAATTTCTTTCAATTGTATATCTATATATCAAAAACAAGTGTTTGATATCACAGTTTTACATAACTGCCTTGTATTAGTACTCTACATTAAATAGACTAGACAATCATCAAATGAGAGAGAGAAGAGAGGAGGGTGGGGGGCAGTAGTAGTAGTAGTAATTACAAAAATGGCAGAGAAGGGGAATATATATAGGCTCATGTTAAAATGGCAGAGAAGGGGAATATATATAGTCAGTTTAATCCTGACTAATGTTCTTGTTTTTTGTATTGAAAGTATATAATTTTTAATGTTGTTTTCCTGCTTTTCAGTGGCAGCGGAGGGGAAACCTTGCTTACAACAACGATGACCTCAATGAGATAAGGATCGAATGGGCCAAGTATTTCATGAAGAACCATGCACGTTGAACAGTTTCAGTACTTGTTATTTCACAATGAACATTTTCAGTAAACTGTGGTGGCCGTTAGTTTTATATTTTGTGGAATATGTTCATTCCGAAATAGGGGCCCAATGTCCGTACTTTTGATGGTATGTTTGTCTAACGGAGTAGATATGTTGGTATGAATATTATGGTTGTATGGATTTGGATTTTATGGTTGGAATTTTAGTAATGTTATTTACTAAAGGTTGTAGACAATGCCATTTAGTAATTTGTTTAGTTTGCACATTTAAATTATACCTTTGTCTAATGTACTTGTAGACAATACTATGAAAAATCAAAGTATTGTCAAAATAGAACCTAGACAACAAGAAAATGAATAGAAGCTTGTGTTACAGTTGCTCAGACAACACACAAATGTACACAATAAGATAAAAATACTTGTATTACAGTTACTCGCACAACACATAAATGAAAACGCTAAAATAGAAAAACTTGTGTCAGAACAGCTCAGGCAACGAATCTAACAATTAAAACCCTTGTGAACGAAATATTCAGACAACACTTTATAAAACTCTTACATTGTCTAACAACAAAAACTACAATGGTTTCTGTACAAGTAAACCGTTGTGTAACAAATCTTCAGACAACAATTTTTAGAACAATTCCATCGTCTAACTAACGAAACAACAATGGTTTCTTTCTATAAAACCATTGTGAGAAAGTATTTAACACAACATCACAGATATAGAAGACCATTGTCTATAAAACTATACTGCAACCCAACCAATTAATGTTGTGTTGGATGCAAACGAAATAGACAACACAACCAAAACAAAAAACCCTTGTCTAAACATGCCTAGAACAACGGTTTCTGAGTTAAGGATCATTGTTGTAATGTAGTTTGTACAATACTTCTTAAACGCAAACTGTTGTTGTTTCTAGTATTCACACAACGTTTCAGTAAATACGGACTGTTGTCGAAGAAGGCTCACACAACAGTTTTGGTACCGTTGTCTGATATAGGCATCAGACGGCGCCTCAATAGACAACAGGAAAACAGGGCATCAGACAACGGGCAAAAACCGTTGTCTGAGCCTGTTTTCCTTGTAGTGCCAATTAAACAATTTGGGTACCAAGAACTTTTTATCAATTTGTGAATGTAGGGCTTAACGGGTTAATCGATTATGCATTATTATTGATTTATTCAAAGCATATCATCGAAGAAAGAACCCTGCTATCAAATATGAATGTGAAGACAGGCCAAGTGGTTCTTCCCTTGGAGACAACAGCAAGGGTATGACCTAGGGTCAAGGCTATTCAATAGCTAAGGAATGTTGTCAGTAATAAAGCATCTTTTACAAGATGAAGAGCCTACTGTTCGAGGATTAAGGAAAGAGAACTTATCTGTAACTAACATGGAATCTCAGTCTAAGGTGAAGTCATCAAGGTCAAATCTAAAGCTTCGTCAGACAGGAGTTCAGCTATGACATAAGGAGCTCTCTCACCTGAATGTCAAATCAAGAGATTCTTTCCTGAAAATCGAATTAGTAAAGGAGACTGCCTCATCTGGAATTAAAGTGAAATGAAATTACGAGGCATGTCATAAAGGGAAGTCAAAGAAGCATCACACAGAAGTTCTACATCAAAGAAAAATATACTTTAGTGGTGATGGCTGATGACTGATGACTTCTCTCAACAAACAAGTTGTTGTTCAAACAATCTGAAGACAAGACACCACTGATGGTGATTGATCACATCTAGAAGAGTGTCAGGAAGCAAAACTGACTATGACTACTTGGAGACCAGATTACAGGACCTTTCAATTATTGTTCTGGATGATTTATGCACCTTCAAGAGTATTATTGCTGAATCAGTCAATATTTTGCTACTGGCATGATTAAACCCTGATCAGTAAGAATTTTAGGAAGACCCCATAAGTATGAAGGAAATTATTTTGCAATTTTAAATGGAAGTGAGCATCCTAGCAATCAGCTAATGCTCAAGAGGATAATTTTCTTGGTTACTTGGTGGAGTCAACAGCCTATAGGGTGATTGTTATTAATCAACAGAAGGTGATTGAAAGTCTTAGTGATGTTCAACAACTTCCAGCTCCCAGCTGTCAATGGTAATGATGATTCAGATCCAAGCAATGTCAACATTGAGAATCTTCATGTAAACCCAGCAACAGCTTAGGGGGAGCAAAAGAAGGATCATCTAGTCAACTCAACACCACACTGAAAGTCAAAGGACACTATGAGAACATGTCTGCCAGGACAAAAAGTGTTGACTCAATTAACTCTTTGTTCTAGTTCTTAGTGTTTCTAATGGTGGAAGTAAAAGACTAAAAGAGCTTCAAGTACTAATGATTATTTCTTTAGTTTTCTTTTAGAAGAAACTAAGAAAGCTACAAAAGCTCTGAAAGATCCAAGTTGAGTGATTGCAATGCAAGATGATCTCAATCAGTACAAAAGGCAGATTGAAGGGAAGCTGGTATCTAGACCAAACAACAAGGTTGTATTTGGTACAAGGATAACCAGAAGTCTACCTGGATGATGTCAAGGCATTGTTATGAGGGACAAAGCCAAACTGAATGCTAGGTTACAATTTGATCAAACAGTATATTTGACAAGAAGCACCAGTGACAAGACTTGAGGATATCAGGCACCTGCTGCACATTCAAGATTATAATGCACATCTGGACCTACAGAATCTAGATGCTAGAGGAATGTGAACAAGTGCACTCCTGGTTAGTGAGATAGTGGAAGATCTCTACAGGTTAGTATGAACTAGTATCATCACTCAAGCAAGCATGAAAGACATGGTATGACACCCTAACTATAATTTAATATTTGGTATCAATCTTTAACAGTTGGTATCTTTTAACAATTGGTGTCACATTTATAGAACTCTCTACATCTTTAGGCACAAACATAATTGATATATATGTGCAATGATATCTTGATTATATTATATGTTGGTCTACTAACTATAAATTGGGATCAAGATATTTGCTGTTTTGATGTTGGTAAAGTAGCAATTCTTTTGAATTACTTCATGCAAGCCAATAGAAGAATCCTTTTAGGAGCTCAGGCAAGCCAAAAGAATAATTCTATTTGGAGCACAAGTAAGCCAAAAGAATGATGACAATAAAAGTAAGTCCAGGATCTTTTGTTTCTGTTCAGAAGATTTTAGACCTGTCAAGACTACATGCCAACACACCACTATAGCTGGCTTTTGACCTATTAGTTTGGACCTAACAAGTTGGTAATCAAAAATCTTAAGATGGACCCGGATCTGAGGAAATGGTACCCTAAAGATATATGACCCAATAAGTTCAGGATCTACTAATTAGGACCTAATCGGGCTATAGAGTAATCATCAGCTTATTATCTTTTTCAATTGCTATTAGATCACTTACACACATATTTTATTCTCAATATGCAAATTTGCAAGGCCCCAAGTGGATCCTAGAGAATCTATTCTTGTAGTTATTACACTTGATTTTCAGATGTCTTAAGTTGGACCCATCTCCGGAGATGGTACCCTAGAAACATCAGTTCTGACATGTTTTGCTGCATAGAGACAGATCAAATGAGTTGTACGAAAGAAGGAGAACACAAGGAATAAAATTTATCTCCAACAACTCTGTGGAACGCTCAAGGCTAAGCAACTTGCATAAGGTATCAATTATTTCGAGACCATGTCTTTAACTAAGAATAACTTGCAGACATGTTTGCTAAATCACTTGATGAAATTAATTTTTCAAGATTGGTTTGTAAACTTGGGATTTTATTAATGCTATATGATTTGTAAATCCCATCTGTTAAGTAATTCTTAAGTAAGCTCACAAGTATTCAATTGTCTGTATCGAAAGGACTTGTGAACTTATTTACATCCAGACCTCACGCTGAGAATTATCTGTTGAATGATTGCCATGTGTATAATTGTAATATATTTCAGTGGTGATTATTTAAGGATAATTTAAATACTTAAATGCTAAAATCTAACTCATAGAGATTTAGTATTTAATTATTTAATTATTTGTTTTGATTTATGTGGGTTACGATCTTGAAGAAATTCAATTTAGTATTCGCTCTATACCTCATATTTGTCAAAATAAATAAACAACATAACTAATTTGGACCTAATCTGTATTGGTCTTCAATTGGTTGTGAGATGTTAATTCTAGTGAACTTTAATATCCCATTTTTAGGAATTCACTATAATTAATATCATGGTTCTAACAATTGGTTATATTGAAGTTTTGACTTATATCAGTTAATGATATTTAGTTAGAATTCTATTTACTAACTAATTGTGAGATGTATTGGTATGTGTGAAATTAGAACTCCTCTAAGTAATCATTGTTATATCTTTTACAATTCACTCATATTATTATACATGGTATAAAAATTCTCTAAGTAGAACTATGGATATTGTAATATCTAAAGTGACCATTGTTCAATTACTTTGAATAATTTTTGTACTTATTTGCAAGCTTCTAATCACTTTGATAATAAATGTTATATACTATGGATCAAGGTGTATAGAACTTAGAATATCATTTCTAAGATTGCAGACAAGACAGCTTTGGTAATCGAGTCTTATTTATAGAACCAAGGTTGTCTACTAGTAAACAGTTGTTAGGAGTTAACAATTGTTATTATCGAGGAGTTGTCTTGAAGTCATAAGGTTAAAATGTTATATCTTAAGAGCTTGTGTATTTCTTGTCAACTAATTCCTCGTACTTATGAATATCAGTGAATGATGTTCTTAAGTAGTTAGATACTAATATTCATTCTGTCGATTGGTACTCAATGTAACAATTCAATCTTCACTAAATTGAATTTATCTTACAATAGATTGAATTTATCAAACAATTGGTATCATTGAATATTTAGTATTTAGCAGTGATTATTTAAATCTTAGTTAAATTATGACGTGAAGCAATTCAATGGTTTATTTGCTCATAATTTAATTTTGGTAAAGTAATCATAAACACAATTACTTGCATTTTAAAGTATTTGATAAATACTAGCAGTTGGTATCAAATAGTAAAATATTTGTTTACTGACAATTGCTAGTTGTTCTGATACTTTATTGCAAACTAATTGTGATGTATATAGTATCTCTGATGATATTACTTAGGATTTATTCTGAGTAAATGTGTATTATCTATAAATCATTAGGGTTAGTATAAATTAAGGTGTTCAACTTTCTAAGTAAGTGAGACTTAAAATTACATTCGGTCTCCTATCATATTTTGAAGTGGTGAAGATTTTTCAAAATTAAATTCTCTAATTCTGGTTATACACCACTTTATACATATGATAGTTCTTAGAATATTTTACATCC
Source organism: Saposhnikovia divaricata (assembly GCA_036435485.1). Taxonomy (NCBI): domain Eukaryota; kingdom Viridiplantae; phylum Streptophyta; class Magnoliopsida; order Apiales; family Apiaceae; genus Saposhnikovia; species Saposhnikovia divaricata. Next base: position 70,768,878 of record CM071598.1, read on the forward strand.
ATCAGTCAATTACTTAGTTTATGTTGTGCTAAGTAATGAAGTGCCAGAGGAGAGACATTGGTTATCTGTACTTATGTACTTGGTAATCTTTGTTACCTAAACTACATTCAGTGCGTGTATGAGTCTTTTCACTAACTTTGTGTTAAAGTTCTCAATACATAATAAGCACTTAAAGAAAATCTTTCTTTCTTAATTACTGCGAAGTCAAGAGTTTGTGTCTTTTAAAATTAAAACGACCTAGTTTTCATTAAAAGACATGATAATACATTGTTTTATGCATAAATACAAACTCTTGCACATTAACAGTTTTTTAAAAGAAAACTCAAATCTTTCTACAGTTGTGATTGCTTATATTATAAAACTTTTTTGAAGTCACAATTGTACATCATTTCTCTCACAAGATATAATGCATATGTTTTCACATAATGTTATGGTATGATGTAAATGCATTCTATCTCTATATTGCTCTATTGCTATGTGATGCAGGTTCAACTCCTAGTGGAAGTTTTCTCACATGAAAGTCATGAGGTTGTAAACCCAACAACTTCTATCCCGGACTATAAATCCAAATCTAAACACATCCTAACTTACCCCTGAAGTGGAAGTAACTTATTTGACTAGAGGTCATTAAGGGAGTAACTGCACTTGATGCAGCAAATAAGGATGTGAGGGATAGTAAACCCACAGCTCTACCTCTCAAGGAGAATAGATGTATATAACTTGAGGTATCTGTAAGCTCGCCTGCATTCTCCCAAAAGGATGCAGAGCTGAAAATGGCATTAAAACAGTCTCTGGATTCATTATCTTAAAATGATGAGTTTATTGAAATTCGCCTGTCGGCCAGGGCATCTGTTGGTAAGTCACTACCTCATACACAATACTAAAATACTTCCTATGCACAAAGTGAGATTACACACACTAAGGACGAATTGACGGAAACAACTAATACTTCGACCATTTTACGGTTAGGATTATAAGTTGAAGGTTCCTCAAAGAACCAAGAGTCTTCACAGACCTAGAGAGAAGGTATTGATCTCAATGAAAAATTCAACAAGATCATTATCTAACTCCCCAGAGGGAACATCTCTGGATCCTACGGGTATCGGGTCCGACATAGGTGCGGATCGGCAACTTGTGAACTATGATTCAGATTTACCTGATGAGTTTAACAAGGTAATGTCTTCACAGACATTTGAAGGGAACTTTGATATAAATGCTAAATTTTATAGATTATTGTTTACCTTCTCAGAATTCAAATCTGAAACCCATAAAAAGGGAAAATTTTATAAACTTGTAGATTATGACTCAGATTCGTCTGACGAATCTAACGAGGATCGGGGATTTGCGAAACCCCATTGCACCACCAGTGACCTCTCTAGAAGGGGCTATGGTGAATTTTCCTTGCAGGTACACATGGATGTTGGAGTCACGAGAGATAAGAGTGATACAGTAGTGAGCATGAGTGTAAACACTTGAGAGATGAGAGATATGATCACTCATTTTAAGTTATATGAGTGGAGAGATGAGTTAAACACTTGTGAGGTACACGAAACAGAATCACACACTCACAGTGAGGAAGAAAGATAAACACCAAATCTCATTCCTTATTCCCCAAACAAAGTTTACTTACAATATTTTGGAGATATAAGGAAATTGTCGGGAGATTTGGTTGTCAGGATGATAAATAGTGAGGCCATTCTATCATATCTAAAGGGAAAAGTTGATCAACCTACATACTTCTATTCTGGAAGTCTTCATGAAAATCCTTCAACACAAGCAAAGCTTCTTTACTTTATTTCAGCAGACAATGTTATATGTATGAAGAATCTGTTGTACTAAAAGGTGAGTTATAATTGAAAATATGGTATCATCTAATTTACATTTGGATGTTTGCTATAATTAAATTCTTGGAGGATTACTCAACTAAGGGGGAGAGATATATTGAAGAAGATGTACTCAAAGATTGCCTTAGTAAGAGATACTCAACTAAGGGGGAGAGTATAAGCTAACCTTAGTGAGGGGGAGATTTTCTATCTAAGGGGGAGAGATATGAAAAAGGATATACCTTAGAAAGGGGGAGTATTCACCGTTATAAGGAAGAGTCATATCACCCTAGGTAGGGAGACATAAGGAAGGAGAGAAGTATGAAACGACAAAGAAGAATTCTTCAATATGTGGTTGACAAGTCATATTCTTTACCACTGAAGAATTCCCAAGTATCTGCTGATAATGTTCAATATTAGATGTAAAGGGTTATCAGGCAGATATGTCAAGAAATGAAGATGAGTTACTTAATTCATTGTCAGAGGAACAATCATCTATCATTTCATCAACTGAGATTCTGGAATTGTAATATCTAAACCAGAAATTTTTTTTATGTATTATTTACTATAGCTCTTTAAAGCTTTATCTTCTTCTTATTTGTAGTTGAGTTATCCTCTAGGTATTTCTTGTTATTGTCTAACAAACAAATAGGGGGAGATTGAAAGGAAAATGATGTAGCCTATTTGTATTTCGAGGATACAACTCAACTCAAACAAGAATGTAATAGTAAATAGTACATGTACTGTCACAGGGATTTCAAATGTATAACTGTCAAGAGAAAGATGACAAAGTCAATCTACCTTTTTGAGGTATACTACACTTGAAGAAGTTCATTCAGTTGATCAAGCATCAGTGGAGTAATCAAGACAGTGGATTCTATTTATGGTGACAAGAGGTTCCTACAGTGGCAGAATACAGATTAGAAAGGTTTGAAAAAGAGTGAAGAAAAAGGAAGACATGAACCAAATCATAGAGTCAAAAATAAAGAAAAGCCGTTGGAGTTAGTCGCTCATGAACCAGACCGTGCATCGAGCGTCAACGAAAATTCGGTGGTAATTCTTTATTACTTTCAATGGTTCAAGAAAAAGATTTCGGTCGTAAAAAATTTTTTATATTAATTCTCACTTAATTAATATAATTATGTAATTGGTTTAATTTAATAAATTAATTCATATCGAATTAATTTATTTATTAAATTAATTATCATGTTAATTAATTTTGAATTAATGTATTAATCTAAATTGATTTAATTAATTAATTAATTAATTAATCATTATTTATTTTAATGATTAATTGGTTAAGTATTTAATTAAATTATATTCATAAGAAATCAAAACAAAGAAACAAAAAAAAAAGAGAAAAACAAAAACCGAAGGAATGAAAAAAAAAAGATAGTTTTTGTTTAAAGGGAAAGAGGCAGTGTCGACAGAGGCAAGTGGCATAAATTAAATATGCATGCAAAGAAATAAGAAAGAGACAACAGATAATGCATGAGTCAAGTTGCTGTCGGCAGTCATAAACGCGCTGGGGCGCGCGTGAACATCACGCGCTGGAGATAATAGAGGAAACAGCGGGCGCGTGTCTCTCACCGGTTCTTCCTGCGACTTGTGCAGTTTCGTCAGTTCAGAAATTTTTGTTTCACAAATCAACAAAGGCCCGAGTGTTTGATTGATAAATTTGATTGTTATACCGAAAGTCATATCCAGGCAAAAGAAAATTTGGATTGTCATATTCAGTTAAAAAGAATAGTCATATCTCAACTGGATAGTCATATCTTGTTCAAAGTGATAGTCATATCGATTGTCATATTTAATATGATAGTCATACCGAAAGTTATATTGGACGACACAGTCATATTACTTGTAGTGGATAGTCATACCGAAAGTCATATTATTGTTAATTGATTGTTATATCAATTAAAACAAAGCAATATGACTATGGCTGTGTTATAAAGGACAGAAGGCAGCAGAACAGAACAAAGAGGAAAGACTTCACATTCTTCACTTCTTCTCAATCAGACAGAGCCGAGAGAAAAGAGAGAGACCAAGAGGGAAAATGTTCTTGAGCTCAAATTAAATCTTGTAAATTATTTCTAACTTGTATCATTAAATCTAAACCACTAGAAATTGTTTACTTGCACTTGTGGAACTATCTAGCGAATTAAGTTTCCTAGAACCTCTCGATCTTTTTATTACAAATATAGAAAAGTTCATGTCGAATTTTCTATAGAATTTGTAATAATTATTTTCGATCTTTTTATTTACAAATATAGAAAAATTCATGTCGAATTTTCTATAGAATTTGTAATAATTAGTTTGGTCATCAAACCTTGTAATTTGTACCTGTGTATTTAGACACACCCCGTCAAGTTAATATAAATTTTATATTCAACTTGAAATATTGGTATTCGTTTTATTCCGCATCAAATTTGTTCTTGATTTAATATTTTAATATTTTTAAGAAAAGAGCAAATTCGATAAAACGGTATAGTTTGTATTCAACCCCCCCTTCTACAAAATATTTTGGACCTAACATGTACATAGTACTTAGCGGAAATGCAAATAAGAAATGGAGCATGCACAGAGGTATAAGTAAGAGATATAGCAAAAGTAGATGGTTACCATAGAAAATAAGAGTTATAGGGTACGAATACCCTGGGAAACTAAATTTAAAGATACATCTTGCGAGGCATTACGAGGGGCCCGCGACCTCATTAAAGTTATCAGATAATTCAAGTTCAAATAAAGAGATGATTAAGGGATTAAGCTTCGGGGAGTTTGGTGGAATCTTCTGTTGGATGAGTAGAAAAGGGAGCAACCTGAGGAGCTTCCTGGGCAGATGAATTAGCAGCTTTCGCAGTCATAGGAGTCACGCCTAATGACCTTGTTAAGAATAATTCATAAGTTGTGATGTTGAGAATAGAATTTTGCATATACTTCTTGCAAATCCTGATATTATAAAGGATTTAGTACTTTGTATAGGATATATGTGCTAGACAGTAATCTGTAGAGTTTATTCAGGAACAGCAGTGCATCAAGCACTACATGTTAGGAACTGAGATCAAATCCTGATACGCCAAGTCAAATACTGATGGATGTTAAATCCTGATGCAAGGTGGAATCCTGATATCAGTCGTGTTACTAATGATGTCATTATGGATGCTACAGAAACTGGCAAGTGCTATAAAACAGGATCGTTGTTTTGAAGAACAAGCAAGAAGATATCATGAAGGAAAGAATTTTCTATTGATGGAAACAATCAACTGGACGGCAGAGCATTTTCATGTATAAATCATTACTTTCTGTTATTAGTTGATAGGTAGCATTATAAATACTCTCTCTATATCATTGTAAAAGAGTGGATTATGGATTTTAGAGTGCATATCGTGTGAAGCTCCGTATAAGGTTTGTATTCGTGAGTTCGAAACAAACAGAGAGAGAGATTTGTATTGTCAGCAACTGCTAAAGGTATTGTACACCTTTGGTAGAGTTTGTATTTGATTTATTTAATACAAACAAAGTTTGATTCATTTATTTGTTCTTGTTCATCTAATCAAGCAAAAATCAGGCACGATTATATAACTTGTATTCAACCCCCCCTTCTACAAGTTATTCGAGTTAACAAACCTCTCAACTGTTTCCACGGAAGGTATGGATGTTGTAGCAACAGCTTCTTTCTCGAAATCCCTGATCATGCCCACCACGTCTTCTCCAAGGATGGACCACTCGATGTTGGGAAGCTTCTCCCAGGTTGAACGCATATAGTCACGAACACCCTCGTCATAGCCTTCATCGTATCTAGCTTTCTCATGTATGAGCATAGAAGACTTAACAACCTCAGTAGCAGCATTTAAAGTGTCAACCTGAGCTTCCAAATCATTGATTTTCTCCAACATTGACAGCTCTTCATCCTTTAGCTTTTTGATTTGGTCTTGGAGTTCTTCTTTCTCTTTCTTCAGAGAAGTCTCAGCATCTTTCACCCTTTTAACTACAGCGTTAACGAGGTTCACCTTCTCTTCCTTAGCAGCTAATTCTTCTCGGAGATTCTTTACCTCGCCCTGCAAGCGGAGATCGTACTGGGTCTTCTCTGCAAACTTATCACAATACCTCAGAGCAAATAAAGTGGTTTTGGCAGCTGCGAACCTCATAGTGTGCATGGCTTCAGTAGAGCTCATCTTACTCCAAGCAGCAATCATCTCAGTAGGAACATGTGTATCAATCATATCCTTGAACAGATTTGGGGCTGAATCAGGATCGGGTTTCACTGCTTTACCTTTATTTGATGAACGAGTCTGGGAAGCCACAGTAAGATCAAGAGTTGATTGATCTAGTTTCCTCTTTGAGGAACCAGAATGAGTGCTTTGGGAAGCAGGGGTACCAAGAACTTGGTTAACATGAGTTGCAATCAGCGGAACCTCCTTTGTCTCAGCATCAGCTTTGAAAATCTCGTCCACATTTTTGGACCTTTTGATAAATGAGGGAATCTTAGGAGCCATATCTGCGAATATGAGACAAAGAGCAAGTCAGAATAGGCAAGGATATGAGTCACATAAATATAAGTAAGTACAAAGAAAAAATAAAGTGTTACCAGATAAAGCAGGGAGAAAACCTAGGGTAATGAGGTTTTCAGGTGTAAGCATAACCATACAATCTCTCATTGATGAAGAATGTTTTAGGGCTTCTTCAGCCCTCATTAAACAAGCTCCAGTAAGAACAGTTTGTTTAGGAATCAGAGGGCGACAGTTGAATTCAAAACGTACAGGGGGACATTCAAAACAGTAGAGGAACTGATCTTGCCATTGATCAAAATTTTGTTTAATGCCTTTTATACATTGACCCTAATGACAAGGCCAGGCAGTAAGATAAAAACAACCAGAACCTTTTCCAGTATTTTTCAGTCTAAAAAAGTAGCCCAACTCGGGTGCAGACAGAGGAGTGGTAAATAAGCTAGTGTATAGAACGTATGTGCTAATGGCTAGTCGGTATGAGTTGGGAGTCAATTAAAGAGGGGCTAGGCCATAGAAATCAAGAACTTCTCTCAAGAACGGGTGAAGAGGAAAGTAAACACCAACCTTAAAGAAGGCGGCTGAGGTTACGGCATTAGGAATCCCACGATCAGGAGTTCTGATATTGAACCTGTGAGCTCTCTCACCAGGTTCTGGGATCACAATGGAGCAGGTTGGACGGGGGCACTCTTCGTATATCTTCTCTAGTCTAGCCGTGGTCATAATGGAATCAAGTTTTTCACAGAAAGGGACAATTTCTTGCTTATACAGTTCTCTGTCACGGTTACCTCATGATCAAAGTCAGACTCAGGAAATAGGTCATGATCAGGTTTTGACACCTCCTCCGCATCAGTAGGCCAATCATCTCCAAGATCCACAAAGGTAGGAATAGGAGGGTTTGTGGACGGTGAAACCAGAGACTTGATGAGAATATTTTCAGGTTCGTTTACATTGGGGATGATAACCCTAGACCTTTCACCTATTGGCATGGTAGATAAAGGTTGGATTGAGGATTGGTGATCAGAATGAGTGGACTCAGAAGACATCTTCAAAGACAGACGAAGAAGGGTCAAGTTTGAAGGAACCTAAAAGAAAGACTAAGGTCCTAAATACTTGGACAGATGTAATTAATGACAAAGAATAATCTAAGAGACTTCAAGGAGACGTACATCGACCATAGCATGACTCAAAAACAAGTGAGTATAGAAGATGAACAAACGAATGAAAGTTTCAAGAAAATACGACCGTAAACTGATAAACAAACAACCATCAATACAAGGTATAGTGAATGATTGTGTGTAAAATATGGAATGTGAAGAACAGATACAGACATATACATATAGAGATGAGAAACAAAGGAAGAGATGACATGCAAGATTGAGACAAGTAAATTGTTGAATACCAAATTAAGATTATGAGAGAACAGGAAAGAGGAAGTCGAAACCATACCTTAGATGGAAGAAAGCATTGGCGAAGAGATTGGATTAAGTGGATGACCGTCGGACTTCTTCTCTTCTCTTCTCTCTCCCAGGGTTTACTAAGTTTTTGGTAAAGGTAAAATGAACCTAGATGTGGGTATATAGTCAAGGTAATTGAAAGGCAGTGACATACATGTGACAGAAAATTACTGGAGTGGTAAGTGATTAGGTACACGCGCAGGAGGCGTGTGAATCTTGGAAACACCTACAATAACTGCAGCTTTGGTAATTGATAAGGTTAATTTGAATTTTGAATTATCCCTCTAAGATATTTGTTGTCAACCATTATCTTCCCCTATGAATTTTGAAATGATTAAATTCGAAGAAACGTGATAATGTTAAGCCTCCAGTCATATTACATGGGAAGCTGAATGAAGGTTAGACATTGACTTTGGAAGCTATAATTTGAAGAAGAAAATAATAGGAGAACAGGTTCCTTGATGGAAAGAAAGCTGGCCAAGGATGTACTAGCTGAAAATATTTTATGTCCTGTTTCCTATGCCGAGTTAGCTCATGTAGGCTTGGATATATAATATAAAAGCGAAGAATTGTAAATAGACAGATTCAGTATTGAACCCTTGATTAAAGAGCAAGGTATGTTCCTTTCACATTCCATGATTTCAAGGAACCGGGGGGTTGTTGTGCTCAAAATCACCATGGGCTGAATTTAGGCCCATTAGGCCCTAGGGTTCAATTCATACGAGCAAGAAGATAGATCTAGTACAAGTTACGAAGATCAGGTATGAAGAAATGAGCATCAAACAAAGAAATGAACAAGAAACCATGAATATCAGAAGGTTCTCGAAGGCCTGGAAGCTGAGCAGATCACCAATGGACCAGGTTCCTCCTAGCAGAAGAGTTCGAATTAGCATAACTACAGCCATAAAAAGAGGTATGAACGTGAAGAGACATTAGATGAGTTATCCATCCTAACATGTTTGGTATTCGTGCAGGTACAGATACCTAGAAAGAGGTTCCTAAGCAACAGGTCCCGAAATAAGGAGGTTTCTGAGAAACAGGCTCCTGAGATATAGGTTCCTGAGCCCCAGGTTCCTAAGAGCAACCGACAGAAAGTTCTAGAAGCCATCTGGAACAGATATAGAATTATTATCAGAGTGTAATTCTAGGGCGCAGATGATCCTAGAATACCTCTGATTAATGAGAGAATTATAATGGGGGACGAACTCGAGTTCTACTCTATTTCACCAACTAGTTCGTGAAAGGCTCTAAAGGAACCTGAGTCCAACACGAACTAGGCAATCGAATACAGCTATTCCAGCAGAGTCAGAGTCGCATTAAAACTACGTGAGCTTGATTCCTCTATAAAGGATACGTAGGCACCTTGAGGGCAAGACGAATTCAGCTCTCTAATTCTCTCTAAAGGCACTTGAGATTATTGGAGACACCCTTAAGCTCAGCTCACCCCCACAAACACAACCCGAATCTTCCGTTGAACAGTTGATCGTTAGCCTTACAACTCACCGAAAACCTCTCAAAAGTTGTTACGAAATCCACTCATCAACACCTACCAAAATTTTGGTGATGGTGTGACATTTGACATGACATATCGGACAAATAGATATGCCATGTCATTTGTCCCTTTTACCAGCATTAACCATCATTACCAATTAGTGATATTTGGTTTTGCACTAATGCGGGATGAACACACAACAACTTTTAAGTGGGTTCTGAGTACTTGCCTTGAAATTGTGGGGAATAAGAATCCAATGACTATAATTACTGATCAAGATCAAGTCATGACAAATGCTATGCAAGTGTACTCCCGAATTCTACACATTTATTGTGTTCGTGACACATTAGTAACAAATTTCTGGAAAAACTAGCACATTATTATTCCACCTTTTCGGACATCAAAATGGACTTTAACCATTGTATTTATAACTTGTTGACTGAAGATGATTTTGAGGCCACATGAGAATCCTTGGTCGAGAAGTATGAGTTACAAGAAAATAAATGGTTATATGGATTACATAAGTTGAAGGAAAAATGGATCATTACATATACTAGGAACACTTTTCAGCGGGTCAAAATACTACTTCGAGGAGTGAGGGGATGAATTCTTTCTTTGATAGTTATATGAGTTCCACCACGGGGTTGAAAGAATTCACTGAAAATGCTCAAAAAGCATTGGCACGGCAATTTGAACGGGAGAAAGTAGAAGATTATGTCACATGTACTTTAAAGCATCCTATGAAAATGCATATCACCTTGAAGATTCATGGTTCCAGAATTTATAATAAGGAGATGTTTAGAAAATTTCAAGATGAATTGGTTGAATCTTTGCAATACTTTGTTGTGAAAGATAAAAAATCTTGTTAAGAAGGGGAGAAGGAAGGGGACGTAAATACCTATTATTGTTTATATAGGCAAAATTTGGGACCAACATCAAAACTAAATTATGTTGCATTCGACAAAGAAGCTTTGACGAGGATGTGTATGTGTAGAATGGTTGAACATTTAGGGATACCGTGTCGATACATCTTGGCATTTTTGAATAAAAAATAAATTCCCAAGATTCCCGACTATTTCATACTTCGACGATGGACTATGCATGCTAATATATTAAACTATTTATTGCATTATGAATTGAACATCGGAGAAGCTCATAAGATGACCCCAACTGATAGATTTAATAGCATGACAATGCTCACGATGTTTTTGTCATAGTAACATTGCATCTAAGGAACGATATGACTATGCCGACATCAAGGTGAGGAATCGAGAAATATCAATTCTCGAAAGTATGAGGGTTGATGGAGTTGAATCTCATGAAAACAATGCAAATTCTCATGATGTAACACATGATGATGAACCAATTTTTGACCATATTGTGTCCCGAACGAAAGGTAGAAAAAAAACCATCCATTTTAAAAGTCCCGTAGAATCGCTTGGTAAAAGGAAGCCCAAAAGAAATTGCGCACATTGTACTTTTGAAGGACATGACAAAAGAAATTATCCTCAAAGACTGCAAGCTTTATATGCTCAAAATGCTCAAAGTCAAATTGGTCAATTGTAATTGCTATGAATCTCTACTTATCCGTTTTTTCATTTACATTATGTCCTTCTCACATTCTCTAACAAAATCAATTTTATTGTCATGTGTAGATAACATGGATGGTGGTGATGTTTCGCATGTTAGTGAGTCACTCTCGGACTCTGGAGGAAGTGACTCCTTCTTTATGGGAGGGGGAATTGGGTTGTCACCATCGGATAATGAGATGGATGAAATATGTCATAATTTACCACCAAACTATGACATAATGGTCAATGGATTTTAATGATGCCCTTGAGCCCCCACCAATTGTTGAGGAGGAAGATGTTGAATTATATCCTCCGGAGGAAGAGGCTTATAGGTCAAATAATTGGTTTGAATCATACCGTTGGATGGCTACCGAAGCAATGTTTGAAAGGGTAGCTTATAACGTGACACCCTATTTTTTCCAGTCTTTAATTTGGGCAAGAACACCAAAGGAAAATCGAGGCTTTCCAAGTGGGATGGTGGTGATCTTGTAGAATATGACAAGATTAGTGACATTTTCAAATTGAGGCCTTGGGAAGATTGCACACGCGATCAAATGCACGTTGAATATGTGAAGGGATGGGTTTCCCACTTAAAGGATGGTGGTCATCCTCGTTGTTATGCAAAATTCCATCTTTATGATGGATCAAACCCTATACATGTCTCCCTTTGGAATGACACCAACACTCACAAAGCCATTATTAGTGGTGTCCTTCGCGAGGGTTGTGTTATTGTCTTGTACCATGTAGCCGCTTCGTGGATGTGGAGGCCCCTACCGGAAAACCTTCTCACCGTCTACCGGCTTCTCCAATGTGTTAGCTTTGTTTGGTTAGGAGTTGATCACTCCTTTTATGTGTAATATGCATGAAGCATTTTCGGATTTGTAATGAATTTATTATAATTTTAATGAAATTAATTTAATTTATTATAATTTTAATGAAATTAATGTAATTTATTGGGAAAAAATTCTTATTATAATGTTTGAAGAATGTACAGTGTGTTTCAAAAAAATTTAAAAAGTTTTGAGATGATTTGGAAAATCCCAAAAAAAGACATATTTTTTTGGATATTTTAATGAATTTTGATTTTTTTTATAATTTCAACCAATTAATGTTTTTTTTTCAAAAATTTCACTTATCATAACATTTTAAGATTTTAGAAAGTGTAATATATTTTTTTTATATAATTTAGTCACTAACTTCCAAAATTTAAGAAAAACAGGCAGTTTAGGCAGTTAGTTTGCTCTGCTTTTGGGTTGCAATTTCTGCAGGCTCCAGCATGTACCGTAGATATCTCTCCGGTTCTCTATAAGCCCACATGTCATATCCTCACCAACAACCGGCAACCCTAAAATATAATCGACATCTTCCAAAGTAATTGTCATCTCCACTACCTCACAAAGAAGGTGTTGGTCTCAGGCTTCCACCACTCATCAAAGCAGAAATCAACCTCACATCATTAGCCAACCCAACATGGGAGTTGGCAAAAATCTCAAACCCAATCATATGTAGAAGCTCCTTCTGTGGTCTTCTTAACTTCCAGTACTCTCGCATCGACCTATTACCACAAATACACTCCAACTTATCTCTGCCACTACCATCCCACACATTCTCGCTAACATGATAACGATTATCCAAATAATTTTCGCACTACTAGGACCCGACAACATATCACTCAAATCGTTGTTAAAATGGTCCAATGGTCCATACCTGCCAATTACATAAAAAAACAAGTTCAAAAAAAAACTCTAAAATATTATTTAAAAGTTAAATAATCAAATGCCAAATTTTAACACAAAAAACAACTAAACTAATAGCCAAAACAAATCCTCAATTCGAATTTTGAAAAGAATATACCCAAAATTTTGAATTATCCTCATAATTCGTAAACCCTAAATCTTAATTTGTAAAATGCAACAAACAATATACCCAATTTGAATCGTGTATACGACCAAAACTAACTAACCTTAATTTAAAATCTCCAATTCGATTTTCAAATAATTTAATTAATTACACACATCATAACAATTCGAATTATACAAACATAATAATAATCGAATTTTCAACAAACAATCCCCAATTCAACAAAAAATCAGTTAGGGTCTACAAACAAAACCATAATAACAATTATACACACAAAATCATGCATTTCATTGATACTATACATACAAAATCAGTTATACGCATAATATAGTACAAAATAGAGGATGAATCAAACACATACCTCTAAAACGATGAAGAACAGCCTTGTTAGTACAGATTTTGTCTCACAATGGCTCGTTTCTGTTGTGTTTATGTTGTGTTTTTGTTATGTTTAACTGCTACTATCAAAAGAATGAACAAAACAAATGGGTCCGTATCGTACCTGCAGAAAGTTTCTATGATATGGGAAGGATATTTTGTTAAATTACAGCCGTTGGATAGTTAATCCAACGGTGCGGAAATCATTTGTTACCAAAAACTGTTGGAAAAACTTAGTATTTTAGACTAAGTTGTGGATCATTTTGAGACTTAGTTTGAGTGATTAAAAAAATGTGTTAGTGTTGTGTATTGGTTGGATTGTATTCTACTCTGCGAGAGGATTCCAACGCATATTTACACGCTCAAAATGAATAAAGAGTGAATGAGAACTGATGTTCCAAAGTCGACTCTTGAAAGTGGTAATTTAGTTTTGTACCACATCAAGCGTAGCACAAACCTATTCCTTATTTTTTCTTATAAATACCTTTTACCACATCGAAAAGAAGAATAAGTCCTTTCAAGTCTATCTTTATAAATAGAGTCTTAGGGCATCAGTTTTATTAAGTCGTGAAAATTATAGCCACCTTTATATTTTCACTCTCCTTAGTTTTAAATTTTCAAAATATTTCGGTAATAGTTTCGGGCTCGATTCAAGTTCGCTGAAAGTATTTTCGATTTATCTATTATACTAGTATCTCGTTTTATCCTGGAAGGCATGTCGCTAAGCATAGACGGTGAGAGGCGAAATTGCTTTAAGGAGACCGTGTTTGTTTTCTCAAACCCTTCTCCTTTAATTATAATTAATTCTGTAATTGTATGTTCATATATATATATCGTTACATGAATTAATTAGTTTCTTGCAATTTATAATTATATATTTAATATATATAATTTTTCTATATTGAACAAGATTGACAACAATCTTAAAGCAATTTATCGATTAATTTTGTACGACGTGATTTATAAATCGAGTACTAATTCATGTGTTTTAATCACCGTATTTCATATAGACTTGATACTTAATAACATATGAATTGTGAACAGGTTACTTGGTATGTACCATGTTTAAGGAGGTAGGTTATGCTTATTAATATGATTATTGTTCATAATTTTTAAAGACATATATATACATGTTATTGATTACGGGGCCTGGCTTGGTTATTTCTTTAACACAATATAATATAAACCTATGTGGTGATGTTAGTTAAAGTTTGACAAGACAAATGGCATAGTGTTTACATTGATTAATTCATGTAACTTATACGTGTACATGGCCTTGGTACTATACAAACTTATGCTTGTTGATAATCTTGTGAATTGAATTTGTCATTAATGGTAGCCATTCGGCTATTTTGTTCATGTACTAAATCAAATTATGAGTATATATATTAAGCATAAAGTGACATGGTTGACTTCATATAATCATGTTAGTTTGTTGGGTTAATTAAAAACCTAACAATTAATTACTAGCTTAGCTAGGATCCGATAGTGTTTGATGGATGAGTTTGTTACTAATTTAGATGTATACTGAGCTACTCTGTATACTACCATGTCTACCTTGTTATGACATAGGTGAGGCATCCTGTTAAGGTATGTGTCCTGTGTGATGCTCACTATTTTTTATTATATTCGATATTTTATAATCAAGGGAAATTGTGGGAATATGATAACATTATTATAATAATCAATTATGGATTGATTATTTGAATTCCATCGATGTGTTATGCTTATTTAGTTTCTAATTAAGATATCTACTAAATAAGATTGTACGTTTATACATATGATATGATGTATATTATTGATTGATAATAATTTTGTTAATGTGCATATCTGACTACATGCCTATAATTGTATTAGTGCACTAATTCGAGAATAATTGGATGGATGAATTCTAGTTATTCATTAGATCGATTGGACGAAATACCGAAATACCAGTGCATAAAATAAATTGATAATTATTTTGATAATCGGCAAGGTTTTGTTTATTAAGTTGTATTTTAATTAAAAATTTACTGCTTAATTTGAATTAACTTTTGTTAAATTTTTGCAGAGAAGTTCATTGAATCTAAAAGCCTCATGGATATTCGAACGTTTAAAAACCTAACGGGCCTAGTACCTGTTAGGTACAGGTTGTAAATCGACATGAGATTTATATTTTTTCGATTGGATTCGATTTTTCGGAAAAGTTATTATATCTCATGTTGGTGTCGGTCTGCTGCGGCAGTGATACTATGTGATACCTAGTACGGCATTACGGTCAGCTCTGTATGCTGAAATTTGGAGAAATCCGAAATGTTGTTAATCCTAACGCATCAGTTGACTAAGTGTTAGTCACAGAGGCATGCCTGAATACATCTAATAACAAGCCTAAGTATGTGTAATGCTATGCATTACCTACATGACCTCTTAACTGAGGGAACCTCTAGTTGTAGAGTTTCTATTTGTTCCGTACTTGTAATAGGCATCAAATTCTATCTGTGTAACTGTACCTACTAAGTCAAGAATAAAGCTTGAAAGAAGTTCTAAGGTTCATGCCTCAAGCAAGGGAATGAAGACTGCCAAATAATCACAGTTGGGATTTGAAGAAATGAAGAATTTGCCTAAGTACCAATTCGAGAAGTACATTTGTCTATTCGAGAAGTCTAGCATTCGAGAAGTCTGAAGTTCGATATCTCAGAAGACACTATTCGATATCTCTCAATATGCTATTCGATATCTCAGGGATTCGATATGTCAAAATGCTCTATTCGATATCTCAAGGAGTCCCAGAGAAAAGAGCTATTCGAGAAGTGATTCGATATGTCAAGATAACACTATTCGAGAACTCAGAGTTATCGATCAAGTCAACTCCAGTTCTCGAATCACTTACTTAGTCACTTCTCGAATACATTCTTGAGGACAAAATACTGAAGAATTGTACAAGTCAGAAACCTGCAACAAGCCAGGATACTTTATTTGACTCTGTCCTATAAAGCATGCTGGAAAGCCTACAAAGAAGCTTGGAGAGATAAGACAAGGGACAAGGAGCTGAAGAAGTGGATCTAAACAGGCTTTTCAAAGTCAAATCTGTAGCCGTTTGGACTCTTACTAAAATGAGATAGACAGACTGGAAAGTGCTTTTGTTTTACCTACCTCATTTGTAGCAAGGGGGGTGTATCCATGTCTATAAGGATACAGCCTCACTTCCTTAGCTGTTAAGGGGTTTTGAAGTTTCTCAAATATATCCAGAAAATATCTCTCTGAGAAAAACGAAGCTGAGAATACTATCATTTGTATTCACAGATTGTAGCAACATCTTAATCTAATAAAATATTAGATTAAAGTGATATTGTGTTGTGTTTGTGTTTAATTATCCGCATCTTCATATCTCACACACTCATCACTTATCTTGCTGCAAAGATTCAAAACCGAAGAAAAACTCAAGAATCCATTCACCCCCCCCCTCTGTATTCTTTTACTGTATTCAATACTCAACAAGTGGTATCAGAGCAGGCTGTTTAATCTAAACAGAAAACGATCATGAGTTCGAATACACCAAAGACTACAGGTACGGTAAAGGTCCCTAAATTCGACAAAGAAAATTACAACCTCTGGAAAATAAAAATGTTGTTGTTCATCAAAGCTGCCAATCCTCTCTACCCTGACATTCTCAAGAATGGTCCATTCATACCACAACAAGAAGTTGCTGAATCCACAGTGGGCGCAGTAGTCATTCCTAGATCATACGTTCCAAAAGAGCCATCCAAATGGACGGACTCAGAGAAGGAAAAGATTGCCCTAGACAGCCACCTCATGTTGTTAATTATAGACTCCTTGGATATGTCGATGTTTGCCAACGTAGCATCATGCAGATCAGCCAAGGACATGTGGAATCACATCGAGGTGTTATGTGAAGGGACAGAGGAGGTAAGAGAAAATAAGAAACAGATACTGGTCACACAGTATGAGGCGTTCATGGCACAGCCCAAGGAAAGTATCACTGATGTGTTTGAAAGATTTCACAAGCTGGTGACTGAGCTCCAAATGAATGGGAAGGTTTACAGCACTAAGGAATTAAACATGAAGTTTCTACTATCGTCACCAAACCATCTAGAGCAAAGGGTCATATCTCTAAGAGAAAGAGATTTGAACAAAGTCACGTATGATGTGCTCTATGGGGTTTTAAAGACACACGAGCTTGAGTTGCTTCAAAAGAGGGCTATCCAAGCTAACCAAGGCAGAATGATAAACACATCCTGTGCCTTGATTGTCAACAAATCTATTCAAGACCTGGAAGCATCTGCAAGTCAGCTGAGAATAGAAGAGATAGTAGATGATGAAGAAACTGAGGAAGTAGTGACTGAACCTTCTGATGACAAGGGAGAAGATGAGTTCTACACTCTTGAAGAGCTGGATGGCATGGAAAATACATCATATGCTTTTATGGCTAGAAAATTTCCAAACATCAGATTCAAGAGGAATCAGCCCTTCAAGCCTAGACCTCAAAATCATTCATTCAACAAGGGCAAGGCACCTATGAAAACAAACAAGAACAGATTCAAAACCAGCTATGTGGATAGGTCATCTGTAAGATGTTATAGATGCAATGACCTAGGGCATTTTGCCAGTGAATGCAAGAAGCCTAAAAAGAAGGATAAGGAGTTTCTTGAGCTTGAAGCTAAGTATGAGGCCCTTCTAAAGAAGCAGACACCAGGTAAGGCTTACATAGCTGAAGGGAAGTGTTGGGATGATTCTGACAGTGATGGGGAAGAACAAGAATTCTGCAACTATGCCTTGATGGCCAATTCCAAGGAAGAACCATCTGCATCAGACTCACAGGTACCATCTCTCACTACCATAGACATGTCTGTTTCTGAATATAAATCTTTGGTTGAACAACTATCCGTTGAGATGTTTAACATTCATACTAGTATGACTGCTGCTAATGAAGAGATTGCTAAACTGTCTACCAGGAATGAATTGTTAAATAAGAGAAATGAGGAACTAGAGCTAACTACTGTGCAAATAGAAAATCTTAAACAAGAGATTGAGTATCTAAAGAACAAAGTTCTATGTGCTAGTCAAGTTGAGAAAGCTCTTAGGGATGAATTAGCTGAAAATGAATTTAAGTTGAAAACATTTAAAAATTCCTCTAGTCTATTGCAGTCTTATCATGAGAAAAATCTAGCTAGACCTAAGGCTGCCATTGGACTTGATTATGACACTCTTAAACAGAGGAAAGGCTATGCAGTCATTGAAGATGACATTGTTGTTCAAGAGGAGGTGCCTCAGGTTTTGAAAAAGACTGAGAATCCAATATTTAAAACACCAACACTTGAGATTGATGAGGATGCCTTACTCATCAAGCAAATGTTGGAGGATGAAGATGAGGCACAATCAAATGAACAACAAGCATCCTCTGAGAGTAAGAATGTCAAAACCAAAGCCAAGGAGCCAGTAGGAGGTAGACCTAGACTTGAGAAACCTGTAAAGTTTGTTTCAGCTGGAAATTATGAGACTAAGAAGAAAGTGACTAATAAGAGACCAAACAGGAATGGCAAATTAGGGATTAACAAAGATAACAACTATGCTTATGTGCCAAATGCCCCTAGGAAAGTTTGTCAAAACTGTTTTAGCTCTAATCATTTGACTCATGCTTGCAAGAAACCATCTGGTAGTGTTGCTAAACCATTCTATGATTGCTCTGTGCCTTTAAGACATAGAGACTCTCCTTTCTGTGATAAACTTGATTGTATGCCATGTAACATGAATGTGATGACTAGTTGTTTTAATTTGAGAAGACAATTCATGGAGGGCTGTATCAATCATAATGTTCACACACACTACACAAGGACAAAGTCTTCAAGTCCTCCTAAAGTTAGGAAGGTACCTCTGTCACCTAAGTCTAAGAACCCTGATTCTAAGACTCCCAACAGTGACAAGAAGACCAACATCAAGAAAACTGATAAGCATGCTGATTTTGATAGAACTGTCACTAAGTCACATGGACCCAAACTCGTTTGGGTACCAAAGGAGAAGTAATACTTTTGTGTTTGCAGGGCAAAGAAAGTAAAAAGAAGGTCATGTGGATTTTGGACAGTGGATGCTCAAATCATATGACTGGTGATATGGCCCTGCTATCACAGTATGAGGAAAAGGCTGGCCCAATGGTTGCTTTTGGAGATGACAGCATCGGCAACACACTGGGATATGGCAAGTTGGAAATTGGAAATGTCATCATTGAGAATGTAGCACTGGTCAAGGGGCTCAAGCATAATCTACTGAGTGTTGGTCAATTCACTGACAGAGGCTTCAAAGTGAACTTTGACAAAGATGAATGTTTGATCACCCACAAGAAGACTGGTGATTTTGCTCTGTCTGGAGTAAGGAAGGGAAGCCTGTTTGTAGCCAATTTGGACTCTGCAAGCAAGGACACAATTTGTTGCTTCTACTCAAAAGCATCAAATGAAGACAGTTGGCTGTGGCACAAGAAGCTATCACACCTGAACTTCAAAGCCATTAATTCCCTAGTCAAAAGGGAGTTAGTGAGAGGCATGCCCACACTTGAATTCTGTCAAGAAGGAGTGTGTGAGGCGTGTCAAAAGGGAAAAATGAAAAGATCAAGCCACAAGTCAAAAACAGTGACATCTGTAACCAAGCCCCTGCAACTGATTCATATGGATTTGTTTGGGCCTGTCAATATTATGTCACTAGGAAGGAAGAAGTATGCTCTAGTGATGGTTGATGATTTTACAAGGTATACATGGGTAGAATTTCTGGCATCAAAGGATGAGGCTCCACAAGTAATCATTGAGCACATAAAGAAAGTTGACAAAGAAGCAAAGGCCATAAATGCAAGTGTGATTGCATTAAGAAGTGATAATGGGACAGAATTCAGAAATGCCATGCTTGGAGCATTCTGCAAAGAAAATGGTATTTCTCAACAATTCTCAGCTCCAAGGACTCCACAACAAAATGGAGTTGTTGAGAGAAAGAATAGGACTCTGATAGAGGCTGCTAGAACAATGCTACTTGATGCAAAGATGCCTACATGTTTTTGGGCTGAGGCTGTGAGCACTGCATGCTACATCCAAAACAGAACCCTCATCAACAAAAACACTGGAAAGACACCTTACAACTTGATGACTGGAAAGAAGCCTACTCTAAAGTATGTTCATACTTTTGGAAGCAAGTGCTTTGTGCTAAAAGATAATTCAGAATATGTTGGAAAGTTTGATGCAAAGGCATTTGAAGGAATCTTTCTTGGCTATTCTATGGAAAGAATTGCATACAAAGTTTATGTCATTTGTCAAAAGAAAGTAATGGAGAGCACAGATGTAACATTTGATGACAGCAAACTACCTGGATTAGAAGAAGCCAACAATGAAGATAAAGATCCCTTGAAGTTTGACAATCTAGATGATTCTGATGAGGAGATTGAAAGTGAATCTGAACTCATAATCCAACAAACTCAAGTGAATGAAGAACCTGTGTCAACCAACAATGAAGAAACAAGCATCCAAGATACACCTGTGAGGAGTGACAACTTCACAGGGGGAGGAAATGTAGATGATCATGATCTAAATGATGAAGCAACATCAAGGATGAGAAATCAATCTGAACATACAAGGAAATGGGATAGATCACACACTGCAGATCAAATAATTGGAAATCCAAATGCAGGAGTAAGGACAAGAAGAGCAACTATAAATGAATGTCTCTATGGCTGCTTTCTATCCCAAGTTGAGCCTAAGAAACTTGATGATGCATTGTTGGATCCTGACTGGATAATTGCTATGCAAGAGGAGCTAAATCAATTTGAAAGGAGCAAAGTATGGGAACTAGTGCCTGCACCAAAGGATAGAACCGTTGTTGGAACTAAATGGGTTCTAAGGAATAAGATGGATGAAAATGGTGTAGTCATAAGAAACAAAGCAAGGTTGGTTGCAAAAGGATACTCTCAACAGGAAGGTATTGACTATGATGAGACCTTTGCCCCTGTTGCTAGACTAGAAGCCATCAGAATTTTCTTGGCATTTGCTGCACATTCTAATTTCAAGGTCTATCAAATGGATGTCAAGAGTGCATTCCTGAATGGGGAGTTGGAAGAAGAAGTATATGTGCAACAACCACCTGGCTTTGAGGATCCACAGTTTCCCCACTTTGTCTACAGATTACTTAAAGCATTGTATGGACTCAAGCAAGCTCCTAGGGCATGGTATGACACACTATCACAATTTCTACTGGAGAATCAATTCACTAGAGGCACACTGGACAAGACACTGTTCTACAAGAAACATGGTGATGATATTATCCTAGTTCAAATCTATGTGGATGATATCATATTTGGCTCTACAAATGAGAAGCTGTGTGAAAAATTCTCTAAGCTCATGCAAAGCAGATATGAGATGAGTATGATGGGAGAATTAACATTCTTTCTTGGACTGCAAGTGAGTCAAAGGAAGGATGGCATTTTTATAAGTCAAACCAAATACATTAAAGATTTACTGAAGAAATTTGATTTGGAAGAATGCTCACCTGCGAAGACACCCATGGCCACTGTCACCAAGTTAGATGATGATGCTAAGGGCAAAAAGGTAGATATCTCAATCTACAGAGGCATGGTCGGTTCTCTACTCTACCTCACTGCTAGTAGGCCAGATATCATGTTTGCTACATGCTTATGTGCAAGGTTTCAATCAAACCCAAAGGAATCACACATGATAGCTATAAAAAGGATCTTCAAATATCTGAAAGGCACACCAAACTTGGGGTTATGGTATCCTAAGGACACAGGGTTCAATCTGGTTGGTTATTCTGATGCTGATTATGCTGGATGCAGAGTGGATAGGAAAAGCACATCAGGTAGCTGCCAGTTTCTTGGCCAAAGGTTAGTCTCTTGGTACAGCAAGAAACAACAATCTGTGTCAACTTCCACAGCTGAAGCTGAATACATAGCTGCTGGAAGTTGCTGTGCTCAAGTGCTTTGGATTAGAAACCAACTTAGAGATTATGGACTTGTGTTGGAAAGAATTCCTATCATGTGTGACAACACAAGTGCAATCTCTATAGTTGCCAATCCTGTCAATCATTCTAGAACAAAGCACATTGACATCAGATATCATTTCATAAGGGAGCATGCAACTAATGGAACCATTGAGTTACATTATGTTCCCACAGAAAAACAACTAGCTGACATATTCACTAAGCCATTAGATGAAGCCACCTTCACTAGGCTGGTCAGTGAGATTGGAATGCTGAATTCTTCGAATTCTGGCTAAGTGAATATATCAACTAGATTGTTGCAGCAGTAAATACTTACCTTATCAAATGCTCAATATTTTTAAAAGTAAGTATTGGCTGGAGTATGATGTATAAATATTCCAATGCTGCACATGTTGAAAATCATACATCTTTAGCTTGAAATTTCTGTGAAATTTTGAGAAAATCACTATTTAATTTAGTAGAATATTCTTCAGTGAATATTTCTGGTAAATTTTAAAAGATAGTGAAAATTGAATTTTATGAGTGAAAAGTATAGTTCGATAAGTCAGACTTCATTGTTATGTCTTGGCTCGAGTTCTCGAATAGGCCTATCTAGAACCCTCTTGAGTTCTCGAATAGTGTCTTTTAGAGAAATCGAATAGCACACTTTGAGTTCTCGAATAGAGTATTTCAGTTCTCTAATGATAGAGTTCTCGAATACTGCATTTGAGTTATCGAATCATTTGAAAAGGCTGATCTTTCGCTGACACTTAATCGCTTTTTGGATTTATATTCAAAACTTCATTTCACTCATAAAAATATATTCTTAACTTTGAATTTTCTTCTGAGTTAAATCACTGCCAGCTGTGAGTTAAAAACTGTCTGAGATATCGAATAAGCCTTTCTTGACTTCTCGAATAGTTGTTTCATACTTCTCGAATGACTTGTCGCTACAGAACACTTATCTATCGACAACTCAAGACATTCATATATATACATACAACTTCACAACTATTCAATTCTTTTCGTTCGATTTCTCAAGCACCTCAACTCCTGAAACCTCTGAAAAACCCTAACTGCGAATTTCTTCTTCAATCCTAATTCTCTTTTCTTCTCTACCCAAATGGCAAACCCTAAACTCACCATATCATTCCAAACTAATTTCATCGCAATCACCAGTGATGTGGAAGCACCGAATGCCAATTTCAAGTGCTTTGTTCGGTGGTTGTCTGAATCATACATCAAGAGTGCGCTCTCAGCCAACCCAACTCTGTACACAGATCTATTGGAACAATTCTGGAGGACTGCTACTGTGGAGGTCATCGCTCTTGAGAATGCTATCACTTCTTATATTGTTCACTGCAAGATTCAAGGAGAGGATATCACTATCACCACTGCAGACATGAATCAAGCCTTGGATATGCAGCAAGAGACGTATGATGCTCTGGCCTCCAATGATGAGTTGGAAGAATTCTTTGACTTCATCAACTACTCTGATACTATCAAGCTGGGAAAATTGAATAGGAAGTTCTTAAGGAAAGAATGGAGCTTTGTATTTGCTACACTCCTTCATGTATTCACTGCACGAAAATCAAGCTTTGATCAGATTAGTACACCCGTGCAGCAGCTTGCCTATGCCTTGGCTCATGGGAGAAAGATAGATGTTGGACTTCTCATCCTACAGGAACTCTATGGGAGACTTGGTCAGACCA
This sequence comes from Saposhnikovia divaricata, assembly GCA_036435485.1. Taxonomy (NCBI): domain Eukaryota; kingdom Viridiplantae; phylum Streptophyta; class Magnoliopsida; order Apiales; family Apiaceae; genus Saposhnikovia; species Saposhnikovia divaricata. The sequence goes on from CM071598.1 coordinate 70,792,640, forward strand.
CAGCCAAGAGAGGTAATGAAATTTTCTTTCCTCGCTTTATTCAATCAGTGCTTAACTTTAAAAATGCTTCTTTGATTGAATTGCCTGGAGTAGATAAGAGTAAAATAGGCTATCCTAGGTCCATGACCAAACTCATTTTTGGTAATTTGGAGACTAGGAATGATGTGGATGTAAGACTTAGCATAACTCCCCACATGGAGGGTTTGTTTAGGTCTTACCCCCACAACATGCCAATATTTGATTCTAAATCTCAGTTAGCACAGCCTAAGCAAGGAGAACAAAGTGCTAACCCAAGGCCTGCTAACCAACCCCCTCAGCCAAACACTCTATCCAGCAAAGAGCCAACTGCATCATCCTCTCAAAAGGGTGATGTTAGTAAAAAGAAGAGAAAACAGGTTGCTTCTGAACCTTTAGAAATCTTAACTGAAGCAGCCTTGGCTGTAGAACTAGGGTTAGAAAGTGAGAAACCTGAGTCACCTATCATAAGCCTAAAGAAGAAGAAGAAGTCTAAAACCACCTCTTCAGTCACTCAAATGGCTGAAGTTGTAAAATCAGGGGCACACAGCTCACTAGATGTATCCTCTCAACAGGATGCATCTATAGAATCAAGCATCCTCCCCAATGCACCTATCTGTAAAGAGTCAGCACAAGGGAGTGATAAGGCTGGCACAACACTGAGTGGAGAGCACATCATAACTGAAACTCCCTCTATTTCTCAGGGGGAGTTGCCAAAATCTTGTCTACAACACACTTCTCTTTCAGAATCTACCACTCATATTTCTTTGAAGCCTGCAACTCAAGCAATTGAGGAGCAAGGCATTGATCATCAAGAATTCTTTTCCTTTGATGAGCCAATGGATTCAAGTGACTTGGTGCATGACACCTTGCTCACCACCCAGGTACCACATTTGGATGGTCAGGGAATGCATGCTGGGGCATATCCTAATGACACCATCACAAACACAGAGGATTCACTAGTTCTTACTAGAGACTCTGTGCCTGTGTCAACTACTGTTGTAACTCATCCCACTTCTGTGGAGACAACAGTAGTAGAGTCTGTTCATCCGGTTGCAGAAGTTGCATCTGTAACTGAGGAGCCTAGCAAGCCTAGCTCTAGCTCTAACTTTTTGTCTCAATGGCTGAAGCCTGTGCAACATGACAGTGCTTCAGGATCAGGGTCTGTTCCACCACAATTGACGGTTGAAGCACTTCAAAGCTTAGTTGTGGATCAGATCCCTGAGTTCACAAAAATTGCTCAGCACCTTCTCACTGCAAACATGCCCAATCCAGACTATGAAGCTATTCTCCTATGTCACAAAGAGGATGTAGAGCTACAGAAGGAGAAAATCATAGATGAAACTGAGAGAGATGGGAATATCGATGCTTGGCTGCAAGGAACCAATTCAATCCCTCTCTCAGAAGGTCTCCAGTATCTCAGAGAAGAGTACATCACTTCACTAGGGTCCAATGCCAAATCTCTCAACCCTACTGATGTGTTTGAAGCAGTGAATGACAGCTATAAAGGCATTCTCAAGGCTGCACACTATCTTGGTAAAGGCTTAAAGACAGAAATTAATGAAGTGTGTTCAGCTACAACCAAGGAGGTGCATGAGATCAAGAGGACTTTTGATGCTAAATTCCCTCAATTGGAGACCGTTATCAAGGACATTCGAACCTGCAATGCTACTTGCACCAAGATGGACAATGGTTTGGCTATTCTCAAGGATGCTGTCACAGGTCTGGGGCACAAATTTCAATCCTTATCAGATCAGACAACTGATGCCAATGCCATGCTCAGGACCCTCTTTGCAAATCAATATGGAGACAAGCTGGTCACTGAGGTTCCTGTGCATGAGATGTCAAGGTTCGAAGTGCAGAGACTGAAGGATCAATCCCTATCTGGTTTTAAGGCCAATGAACTCTTCACTAAAGTGGATACTCTTGAAAAGGAGGTAGTCTCTCTCCACAAGTCCAATGCTCATCTTACAGACACTGTGACAACTCTGACTGAGCAGTTGAACACTCAAGCCACCACCACAGCTGATGTTCTTCTGCATCAACAATCAATGTTGTCTGCAATGATGAAGCACATGGGTCTCCCTCTACCTGATGAATCTTCAACTCCAAAGGTGCCTCTTACAGTCCCTGTGTCTGTCAACAAGCCTAAGGGGGAGAAGAGGATATCAAAGAACTCAAATCCAAAGGGGGAGAGATCACTAGAAAAGGGCATCAAGATCACTGAGGGTGGCCATCAGAGAACTTTGAAATCTACTACTCATGTGCCTGGAAAAGGAAAGGACAAAGTTGATGTGCCTCCCACTTCTCTGCCAGTTGTCACTCTACCAACTGTGCACATCACTACTCCTGATGGTCAAAGGCAGTCTATTACAACCACAGTGGTTGCAGGGAGTATGCCATCTGACAAGCCTCAAATCTCAATATCTAAGAGTGCCAAGCCAGTAGAAGTGAAGGTGGTCACTGAGGCCAAGCTACAAGAAATTGCAAACTCAAATGTCTATCATGATGATGCATTCTTGGAGCTTCTGAAAGTCTCTAGAGAACAGGCTGGTGATGCTCTGCTATATCATGAGAGTTTGAAGAGTCAGATTGAATGTCTCACTGTAGTACCAAGGAGGCTTAATGATCTATGGCTCAAGGAGATATTGATGGTAGGAAAGAACAAGATATGGCACTTAACCATCAATACTCTACAGAGTCTAAAGCACTCAGAAGTGAATGTGCTCCTTGGACTAATTGAGAAGGGAAATGAGAACAACAAGAGTCTTCATGATGAATTGAGGAATGGTCAACCTTCAAGGCTACCTGAAGTTTTCACAGATCCTAGAACTATTATCTACCAGGCTGGAACAAGAATTGAAGATATCAAGCAGCTGGTCATTCCTAAGCACCTAACTCCTCAAAATAAAAATCTCATCATAGCCATCATTGAGAAACTGATCAAGAAGAAGGGATCTAGAACAGCAGAAGAATTAGAAGCTATATCTTATCTCAGGTCATATATTGCAACTGGCATTGTATCTGAGACTGCTAAGTTCAACCCAAGCAAAGATCAAGACAAGGATGAAGATAAAAGTGATGGAAGGAGAAGATATCACAGGAGTAATAAGGGTGATGAAGACAAGAAGAAGAAGAAGGATGATGAGAAGAGGAAGAATGATGATGATCAAGGTAAAGGCTCTGAGAGGAAAAGTGGAAGACAGCAAGCCTCAGGCATTGCTGACAGTAACCTCACCACAACACAAGACTCTAAGTCTAGGGTGAATGCTGCCAGTAGTGACCTTTCAAAATTTGCATCTATGGCTTCTGCAACTGTCTTGCCACCTCAAGAAGAGAAGAAGATTCAAGTCAAGAAACCATCTGTATGTTTCAAAAAGCAAACTGCTAATGGAATACTACAATGGTCTACAAACAAAGGTCACATACTGCTGCCAAGTAATCATGTAAAAAGAATCAAGTTCAAGCAAGCTGCAAGGAAATCAAAGCCAACCATATCAAAAACCCTGACAATCTATCCAGGCCTAAAACTCCAACCACTAGATGAAGATTATGATGTAGACCAACTGCAATTTTTGCAAGCTCAAAGAATCTATCATGTTGCCATTGTTGATAATTGCCTTGAGATTAAATACTCTGATGGAAGGGAGGAGAAATTCAAACAAGGAGGATGTCAACACTGGGGCAAGCTATATGACATAGAGAGAATCATTGCACTGTTGAGCTCAGAAGATAAAGTGGAGAGAGTATGGAAACTGGAGCTAATTGATTTTGTGAAAATAAAGAGAGATCATGAAGAAAAAGTCAGAAAAGAGTGTTTTGAGAAATGGCTGGCAAGGGAGAAAGAAATTGAGAGACTGGAAAGTGAAGCAGAAAAGCTGAGGAAAAAGGGTTTGTGTAGAGTTCAGTTCAACCCCTACATGGTAAAGTATAGGAGGAGGAATGGAAATCAAGTCAACATCAGAATGAATCTACTCAACCACTATCCTGCAAATATTCTGGAACCAGTACTTGAAGATTTCAAAGACTCAATTTTGCTTGAAGAATTGGATGCTATGGCAGAAATAATAAAAGCTATGGATGAGAATACAAGGAAGGAGAAAGAAAGAAGAGAGAAAGAATATGATGAATTTCAAGCCAAAGCTATGGAAAGGGAATCAAAAGACAATGGCTAGTTCTTCATCATAGGCTGTAAGATTACTCACTCTGTAGTTCTATCCAAATTGCTGATGGAAATTCATACCTGTACTGTCAAGTTTTATCTTTATGTATGATAGGCTTGTTATCAGACATGAAATTGTGACTAAGGGTCTTACTCACAATTTGGGGGAGATTGTTAGTCACAGAGGCATGCCTGAATACATCTAATAACAAGCCTAAGTATGTGTAATGCTATGCATTACCTACATGACCTCTTAACTGAGGGAACCTCTAGTTGTAGAGTTTCTATTTGTTCCGTACTTGTAATAGGCATCAAATTCTATCTGTGTAACTGTACCTACTAAGTCAAGAATAAAGCTTGAAAGAAGTTCTAAGGTTCATGCCTCAAGCAAGGGAATGAAGACTGCCAAATAATCACAGTTGGGATTTGAAGAAATGAAGAATTTGCCTAAGTACCAATTCGAGAAGTACATTTGTCTATTCGAGAAGTCTAGCATTCGAGAAGTCTGAAGTTCGATATCTCAGAAGACACTATTCGATATCTCTCAATATGCTATTCGATATCTCAGGGATTCGATATGTCAAAATGCTCTATTCGATATCTCAAGGAGTCCCAGAGAAAAGAGCTATTCGAGAAGTGATTCGATATGTCAAGATAACACTATTCGAGAACTCAGAGTTATCGATCAAGTCAACTCCAGTTCTCGAATCACTTACTTAGTCACTTCTCGAATACATTCTTGAGGACAAAATACTGAAGAATTGTACAAGTCAGAAACCTGCAACAAGCCAGGATACTTTATTTGACTCTGTCCTATAAAGCATGCTGGAAAGCCTACAAAGAAGCTTGGAGAGATAAGACAAGGGACAAGGAGCTGAAGAAGTGGATCTAAACAGGCTTTTCAAAGTCAAATCTGTAGCCGTTTGGACTCTTACTAAAATGAGATAGACAGACTGGAAAGTGCTTTTGTTTTACCTACCTCATTTGTAGCAAGGGGGGTGTATCCATGTCTATAAGGATACAGCCTCACTTCCTTAGCTGTTAAGGGGTTTTGAAGTTTCTCAAATATATCCAGAAAATATCTCTCTGAGAAAAACGAAGCTGAGAATACTATCATTTGTATTCACAGATTGTAGCAACATCTTAATCTAATAAAATATTAGATTAAAGTGATATTGTGTTGTGTTTGTGTTTAATTATCCGCATCTTCATATCTCACACACTCATCACTTATCTTGCTGCAAAGATTCAAAACCGAAGAAAAACTCAAGAATCCATTCACCCCCCCCCCCTCTGTATTCTTTTACTGTATTCAATACTCAACACTAAGGATTGGGTTTATTGGAACCAATGTTCTTCCTCGGACCTCTTCTGATTATACCAGTTGGTGATCCAGAAAATTAGGTTCTCTTATGAACCAAATTGAAATTAAGAGAAATTCAATAGTTGAATTTTTTTTTTTTTAAGTGACAAGAACATGATAGTTCTTTGAACATGATATTAAAACCTGAGAGGTTTTAACGAACGACATAAAACCTGCTTTAGTGAGAGATGGTGACAAGTTGTGTGATTACTTTATAGTACTACATTGATTACGTGTACTCGTTAAAGAGTAAAAATGATGCTTTATAGATAATATAATCTATAAACTCGAGACTAAAAACCAACTTACTACGGAAAATTGAGATGATAAAGAATGATTTTGATGGTTAATAGTCACTAGGTGAATTTTGTTTTATAACGTGAATATTCATGAGGCCACTGTACCTTACTCGCATTAGATAGTTGGAGTAGTTGCAGGCTTAAGTTACGCTCTAACGGGAGATGCATAATGATTGTGATCGTTTCAGCCTGTCACCGAATCTGAGGATATTAGTTATGAAGAGACTAATCATTCCTTAAACAAGATACGTGAAAGGAAATAATAGAATTTATTATTAATTCTGGAAAGTATTTTGACATTCTTAGAAATAATTAGAATGTGGGGGTATCCTGAGCGAAAATAATAAAATTTTCAGTGAATTCTAGAATGTAGAGAAACTTTCTTAGATATATTTGTGGGGGTATCTTGAAGATGTCTTGATACCTATACCTATAAAGGTTAAATGAGATCCAAAATCTATTGAGATATTTTGGATGGATATATAGACAACGATGAAGTCTAACGATATCTTATAGTTTAAAATGAATATAATTTGTGAGATTCATTATAATGCAATTATAGAATCTAGGAATGCTTCTATGTTGAATTAGTAGTTCCTTTCAAATCTATAATTAAAATTTATCCTAAATAAACTTACGAGTTATTGGATGAATGTAAGGTTGAACCTAGACAGAGCAAAAGACTTGAAAATTTGTTAGTTGAAAATGTTTAAAATTCTACTAGAAGGTAAACATCAAAGCTTGAGAGAATCTATATATGAGAATTCTCTGATGATCCTATGACAAATAGGATATCGATAGAGAAATTTACTAGAATTAGGAAGTCAATAAATCAAAATTTCTAACACGTATGTTAGAAAATGGACTGTGATACTTTTTAAATAAATATGATCTCTCTATATCCTTTGTGGAGGGAAAAAGGATGGTAAGAAATAGAGAGAAGTGAATCTAAGTGAAAGAAGTTCAATAACATATGGATCTTCTTACGAGATAGATGCCATTTGGGTCCATTTACGAGATAGATGCCATTTGGGCCCAAACGAATTTCCAAATTAGAAAATGAATGTATGGGTCAAAGGAAAATGTCAGATTGATAATTAAAAGATTATAGTCAAAAGTGAAGACCTAATTTTTTTTATGATATATTCTTGAGTTACGAGAATATGGTTCATCAAGATGATACTTAATTAAACTGTCGTCATTGTAAAATTTAGAAGTACATCAATGAACTTTGGAACAGTCTTTCTTGGTTTCTCTGTCTAAGGTAAGAGTAGAAAGTCTGTATTTTGGTGATTATGTTGATTGAAACAACATAGATACGAACATGGCATATAAATTTGATATGGTTGTGATAAGCAAGGGCTTTAAAATAAACTATATAGTTGGCATTTTGAGGACGCTCAAATTTGGTAACTGAGTGAATGAGTATTGCCAGTTTAGGTACGCTTAAACTTGGTAATGAGATAAATTGAAATTACTAATTTTTGGGATGCTAAAAATTGGTAATATTAATTACGAATTGAAGCCTTAGCTGATAAATTGGTAAGATAATTACCAAAATATGAATTATGTAAATGTTGAGATGTCAAATTGAGAGAAAATCAGTTAAATGACAAGTGTGTATGCATAATTTATACATGAGATGATAAGAATTATTGTGATTGCACATGTGTGACGCCCCTAGATTCGGGGTCAAGGATCCAGGTTTGTGACGCCCCTAGATCCGGGGTCAAGGATCCAGGTCATCACGGTCCAATTTCCATTCAATATCAATATCTCTGCCTCCTCTCTCTCACATCTCTCTCTGGCCGCCGCCCGACGTCTCTCCCTAAGGTCCTCGACTGCATACTCAAGAACCTCTACCCCGACCAGCTGAAGATCTACGAGCTCCTGCTCTGACAACCCTAGCCACTGGGGGTCTCGACTCGGCTCACCCATCTCCGCTCCCTATAATAAAACATAAAATTCTATTAGTAACAGTCTATAAAATTATAATATATGCTTAAAATAAATACTACCTGCGATATACCACCCTTGAACTTCATGGAAGTTCACAATTTATATTATAACTGATACATTTATTATTATCACTTTTGTTTATGAGCATATGACTCTTAGCTCTGATACCATCTGTGACGCCCCTAGATCCGGGGTCAAGGATCCAGGTTTGTGACGCCCCTAGATCCGGGGTCAAGGATCCAGGTCATCACGGCCCAATTTCCATTTAATATCAATATCTCTTGATTTTTTTTATATATATATATTTAATACCTAAGCAATTGACCCCACACTAATACACACACACACACCAGTCATATGCTCATAGAACAACATTCACAATATTAAAAGTTTAAAGTTAACAGTTATTACAAACCCAGAATTCTACTAAGTACATTGTTGAATAATACTTCTACAGGAAGCATTTCAACAACCAAAAGTTTATTACAAACTTACACACTTAATTTACATAAGTCTACTAAGCCCCTTTCGCTTGTCACTACCTCGGGGATGGTCGCCAGCACTCGCTCAAAAGGTCGCCTTTCCCTTACCCTCTTGCGGGGTGTAGTGCGTAGTATCGGCATGGGACCTAGCTGCTATATACATAAGTAGCAAGAGTGAGCTATAATAGCTCGGCAAGATAATATTGTAACCTAGAATTTAGAATATGAACAGGTATACATATATATGCATATATAATAGCAGAATCCAATTATAATCTTTAAGGAAGAATAAAGCTCTTATTTAATAATACATCATCCACTTACTATTATAAGAAAGAAATCTAAAATAATATAATATCAGTTTTTCTTCATCTGTAACCATAACTCCATCATCTCATATCATTATTCTGTTTTCAGTTTAGAAAATCTGAAAACCATTGTCAACACTTTCTTTTCAAAAACATTGGGGATATCTGCTGTCACCTGATACATTAGGACGATGATCAGTCGCCTAATCGTACCTGCTCTCTTTTTACTACCGGTAGAAGGAATGAAGATCATCTCTGGAGGAAGGCCACCTGCTAACATCCTCCCTCTGCATCTTCGTGCCGTAATAAAAATAATAAATGCTGGACTGTGTCGCACACAGCCCTGACACAGCCACTTACGCAAGTCTGTTGCAATCCCCCTTTTTATCACATCATTATTCCCTTTTTAAAATATCATTCCACATTTCCATTTTCTCGCTTTCATTTCCACATATCATTCACTCATATCATTTCCATTCTCGCACATTACTTCTATAAAATATATATATATATAACATAATGCTTTGATTATGATCCAGACATCTCTTTCATATTCAGGAATCAAATATACTTTTATATTCATAAAATATTCCGTCTATTTTAAGAGTAATGAATGATAATCAAATAATATTTATTAAACCACTGATACTCAAAAAGAACATTTTTAATATAGTATTATAAACCATATAACCCTAGATAACAACTGATACCATTCTTTTATTTACTTTAGATAACAAGTAATACCATTCTCTCTTATTCTCTTAATCATAAGGCATGTTCACTTCATGCATAATCATCTCTATACATATCCATCTCATACTCATATCCATATTTATATCCATCTCATACTCATATCCATATTCATATACATCTTCGTATATCTTTCTTTTCAATATCAATACTCAAGGAAGACAATTTCTTCATAATATAGTAATAATAGCATCACATATATATTCCATGAAATCAAGTTTCTTTGTGAAGATAAGTAGTTTTACAAGTAAGGATATAAGAAATCTTGCCTCGGTTTCGGTATCCTGAGAGTATGGCTCGTCCCTCTTTCGGAGTTTCTATAAACACAAAAGGACCGTCGTTAGAATACCACATCTCTTACTCACTACACTCTTGTATAACATTACCTTTAAAACTTTAATATATGTTTAACGTATCACTATTACCCCAAAGGTTCAAGAACTTAACCATTTAAAACCTTAATCGAAGTTTCAGGGGTTTTCACCATTTCCCCTAACGGTCACACTTAACTGTAAAAATTCTCAGAAAATATGGATTTCGAATTTTACCACAAGGCCAACTGGTAACAACTCTTTGACTACCTTACTACAATATCCCAAAGTTTCATAATTTTTAAAAATGTCTAAGTAGGGTAATTACAGCTTCAAAGTTGGTATAACTACGTTTTCTCGGTTTCTGAACTGCTTTCACTAAAACTGACTTTTCTCCTAAACCGTTTATCAGATTTTAACGTACCTTGTATCAAAACGACCTATGAACTAAGCTCTATTTTTTCATGGTCAATTGGTAACCTAGACAGTAGGGTACCGTACGGATGCAGGGGGTCCAAAACAGGGCAAATCACATCCTAACGAAAATCGGGCATTGTAACGGCTATAATTTCATACTTTCCAAAATCAAACTCCTCCAAATCAATCATCCACCTTATACACCATCACCTACACCATGTGGTCTACATCCCAACCATGGTTACAAGTCCACAACACAAAATTTCCATATCACAACAAACCATTTATAACACATAATCATCATAAACTTTACATTTACATCACTAAACTACTAATCCACTCAATTTCCACCATAAATACAAAGAGGGCAAGAGTAGTTATACCTTATTGAAGCTTTGACAACACTTAACAAGCCTTGGGTACACCTTAAACCACCTTGAATTAGCTTGAATCAACTAAAGGAACCATTAAAACAAAGTTAATACTAAGATTTTACTATTCATCATCAACTTCACAATTTTTGTTACCTTACTAAATGATGATGGATGGCTATAAAACTTTGTAGATCACTCTTTCTATCCTCCAAGATCATCCATGATTTTCCTCTTGATTTAACCTTGAAGCTAGCTAGGATTTTGGAATTTCTTTTCTCTTTTTTTTTTCTAAAAATTCGAATGGGGTGATGAAGGGGAGAGGAAGAGATTTCTTTTGCTAAATGATCTTATCTCATTTGTATTATGCTAATATTTGTTAAATCCTAGCTTGTACTAGAAGCCTTGGTTGATATTTTCCTTGGAAATTGACTAATTTACCCTTAATTTTGAGTTAGTGGAATGTGACATCACTAATGGTGTCATTAAGATGATCTAATATTCTCATTTCCTTATTTTCTAAGTAAAATGTTAATAATCTTAGTAAATGGTAATGTGGTATGTATTCTTGTTATATTACTAATCTTGGTTGCTTGGTTTCCATACTCGTCTAATTGTGATTCGTTTCGAATATACCTCATTATCTCAGTGGTTCTGAAATCGTTTAACAATCCAAATTCCTTTGGTATTTCCTTAACTTAATAATCCTTAATTTATACTAATCCACTAATTCCTCAATTTATAATTCCTTTAATGTCCCCATGCTCCTTAATATCCGATAGAAACTCATTCGGAACCAAAATCCTCAAAAATCCATATTCAGGAATTTCTGAAATCTATCGTCATTTCGAGTCACTTATTTTCATTGTACAACACTAATATGGTTTCTGTTTACTCATTTCCTGCCTCAAGTATAGAGTACCTACATATCATTTCCCTAAATCCTCAAAATTTACTATTCATGTGATCACTGTAGCATTGCTAAAGTTAGGGTTATTACAGTCTTCCCCCCTTAAAAGGATTCCATCCCGGAATCATGTTGAAAATGTCCATAGGCATCTTTTTCATTCACGCCTTCTAACTTCCACCCTATTTCCTCTATCCTTTTCCTTTCATAATATCCCTATCTTGTTTGCGCAGAAATACGCCAACATAACTTCCTTGTCATTCATCAACATGCCATTTAGTTTATCAATAGCAGTACTTTTACTGTCTTTTCCTTACAAATTCCCTCAGGTTTCCAGTCATTCCATGTTATCTCGTCTCTCCTTCCACTTTCGACGAAGATATCCGCCACCACATTGGCCTTTTCTGAATGGTAGTGTATCTCACTTATGGGTTGACCATCTTCTGATCTCTATCATGACATAAATATTAACACCTCAATATTCCTATATCTCATCTCTGTAAAATTTTCCAGAAAATAAGCTCTAATAATATTCTTTAAAACAATTGTACAAAATACTACCTATAATATATATTTCATGTTCGTCACAACGAGCTTGTGTTTTCCCAAAACACTCCTACTTTTCTTTTCATAACGTTTCCTAGCCCTTAACAGATACTGATTTTCCTTATCTATATTATTAACTTATTTATTCCATTAATTGATTAAGTCGATCCTTAACCAAAGACTTACACACAAAATTTAAATCGAAAAACAAGTACATGTATCCGCATCTGGTTTCGTCAATGCTTCCCCTAAGGTCATGTTGTACACTCTAGCAGTAGGCCTATTTGAAGCAGTCACACTCTGTCCTGGCGCGTATGATCCACCGGAACGGCAATCTCTAGCAATGTGTCCTAATTCCCCACACTGGTAACACTTAACATCTCTTTTAGGGTTTGTATCAGTTGATGGGCACTGGTTAAGGTAGTGTCCTTTTTGTCCACACTTAAAACAAGTTACTCCCAGCACTCTACAGACTCCTATATGCTTTTTACCACACGTATCACAATCTGGTAATAGTGGTCGTGATTGATTGGACTGAAATGTTCCTGAAGATTTACCACCCCGATTTATCGTCTCACTAGTAGTCTTGTTACCCCCCGACTTTCCCACAAATTGAGATTTTTGTCCTCTACCTCCTTTGTTAAAGTAGCTTCCCTCACTTGAACCTCCTTTCGGGCCCTCAAATCTTCTTTTCTTATTCTCTCGACCTATTTGAGCCTGTTCACTCTCGGCCTCTATAATAGATGCCTTTTGAACCACTGCAGCATAATCAGTCAACTCAAATGGTGCCACTCTCGTTCGTAACCAGGGTTTCAATCCTTGTTGAAACCTTTTCGCTCGTTGTTCTTCAGTACGCAAAAAATCGGGAACAAACCTCGACAGTTCTGTAAATTTAGTTTCATACTCTGCCACTGTTAGGTTATCCTGTTTTAACTCCAGAAACTTTATTTCCATTTGGTTTTCCAAATACCTAGGAGAATACTTTTCTAGGAACACCCTAGTGAACCGCTCCCAGGTTATCACTCCCGCTTCTTCTAGGTTCTTCTTAGCTTCCCACCAGTAATTTGCCTCTCCCTTTAAGAGATAGGCTGCAAAGACTGTTTTCTAATCTTCCTCTATCCTCAGTATTTCGAAAGCTTTCTCCATTTCTTTTAGCCATGCCCTGGCTACTACTAGGTTAGTGGTTCCCTCAAATTCTGGGGGCTTTAATGACTTAAAGGCACGAAATGCATTAGCTGCCTGATTAGGAAGAATAGGTGGTGGTTGAGGATTCTGTGGATTCGCTAAATTCTGCCTTAATAAGTCCATGAATTGGGCAAAGGGATCACCTCCCGGATTCCTTTGTTGGCCAGTTAATTCCTCTTCTTCTTCTTCATGATTTTCTTCATTATGAGCATTTTCGTTCAGTCTATTACCTTCTATATTTTGACTTCTTTCGTCTCTATCATTTTCCCTTGCATTCGCTCTACTATCACGTCTAGGCGGCATAGTTCTGTATATAACAATAGTCCTTATTAATTACCCGAATTTGGGTTACAATATACATCATTTCTATATACACAATTATATCATTAATTAACTCATTTGCACATCACAATATTCTTATCACACGATTTGCATCTAGTTATATTATAACTTTAGTAAGTAAGTGTATCGCCCTTAACACGATAGCCTTTTCATTAAGTCAATCACCTTTTATACATCAATATTTTTGAGTCTCAACATTTATTATTAAAAATGCAGCAAAAATTTAGATAGAAATGCACAAACTTCATTAATTTACATAAATATTTTACAACTTGGGTACAACGTCTTTTACTACTAATATTTTACATCATAGGGTACATGGTTCGAAACCTACAAACATAACTAATCTGCTACAACAAAAGTGCTACTAGTTGTCTTCCAATCAGACTGGGATTAAAACAACAACCAACTAAACTAATCCCCCAAAAAGACATCAGTAAGATGACTAGTCTGATTAGTGACGTAGACTACTATCCCGACTCACAGTCCTGCCCTAATAATGTCTCGGATCTGGACTACCATAGACGTGACTGTATCCACTATCGCAGCCCTCCACTCTGGGTCTCCTCTATCAGCTAATAGCCTCCTAATGTCACCCAGGGCCCGCAGCTCAACACTCACTAATCCCAAAGATATACCATCAGCAATGATACCTCCTCTCCCTCTCTCTGACCTCTGCATCAGTGTGTCTATCACTCGGCGGGACTCCTCCAACTGACCCTGTAGGGAAAAATACTCCGTCAACAAAATGGCTGGTAGGGAGTCACCTGTCGGTAAGGGTGCCTCCTGAGGGGGCACAGCAGCTGGGGCAGGTGCCTGTACAGGTGGAGGTGGTGGAGGTGCAAATGGTGGGGATGGAGGAATAGACTCGGTATCTGCATCCTCAGACGGATCTCCCTCTATCTCATCCTCTGACAAGACAAAATGTCCGGGCGGAGTGAATGGCTCAGCTGGATCCTCTAGAGGGCCAGGACTCGGTGAGGGAGATGGGACTGGTGATGGTACTGGAATAGGCAAGGCAGGGGTAGGTATCATATGGATATCGGTCCACTCAATCTCCTCCTCCTCCTCAGCTATGACTGACAACCTAGGCCTCTTACGTAACGGCCTCTCCTCCTCAAGAATCTCCCATCTCACTCTGGAAGGACCTGCCTTATCAGATCCTGTAGAAGGTCTACCCATGTATGGCACTATGGCTACCGCATCTCTCTGTCTGCGCTCCTCTGCCTCCTCTCTCTCACATCTCTCTCTGGCCGTCGCCCGACGTCTCTCCCTGAGGTCCTCGACTGCATACTCAGGAACCTCTACCCCGGCCAGCTGAAGATCTACGAGCTCCTGCTCTGACAACCCTAGCCACTGGGGGTCTCGACTCGGCTCACCCATCTCCGCTCCCTATAATAAAACATAAAATTCTATTAGTAACAGTCTATAAAATTATAATATATGCTTAAAATAAATACTACCTGCGATATACCACCCCTGAACTTGATGGAAGTTCACAATTTATATTATAACTGATACATTTATTATTATCACTTTTGTTTATGAGCATATGACTCTTAGCTCTGATACCATCTGTGACGCCCCTATATCCGGGGTCAAGGATCCAGGTTTGTGACGCCCCTAGATCCGGGGTCAAGGATCCAGGTCATCACGGTCCAATTTCCATTCAATATCAATATCTCTTGAGTTTTTTTTATATATATTTAATACCTAAGCAATTGACCCCACACTAATACACACACACACACCAGTCATATGCTCATAGAACAACATTCACAATATTAAAAGTTTAAAGTTATCAGTTATTACAAACCCAGAATTCTACTAAGTACATTGTTGAATAATACTTCTACAGGAAGCATTTCAACAACCAAAAGTTTATTACAAACTTACACACTTAATTTACATAAGTCTACTAAGCCCCTTTCGCTTGTCACTACCTCGGGGATGGTCGCCAGCACTCGCTCAAAAGGTCGCCTTTCCCTTACCCTCTTGCGGGGTGTAGTGCGTAGTATCGGCATGGGACCTAGCTGCTATATACATAAGTAGCAAGAGTGAGCTATAATAGCTCGGCAAGATAATATTGTAACCTAGAATTTAGAATGTGAACAGGTATACACATATGGGCTTAATGATCCTATAGTTAACTATAGGAGAATTTCCTATAGTTAACCACTGAAATAAAGACAAATCACATACTTTCCTAAATAAAAAGACACGTTATTAATGCCCCTGCGGGGCCCTTGTAAATAAAAGGTAATAATCAAATGATTTTAAAGGTTAACTTTAGGAAATTCTCCTAAAGTTAACTGTAGGAACATTTTTCTCTACATATATATGCATATATAATAGCAGAATCCAATTATAATCTTTAAGGAAGAATAAAGCTCTTATTTAATAATACATCATCCACTTACTATTATAAGAAAGAAATCTAAAATAATATAATATCAGTTTTTCTTCATCTGTAACCATAACTCCATCATCTCATATCATTATTCTGTTTTTAGTTTAGAAAATCTGAAAACCATTGTCAACACTTTCTTTTCAAAAACATTGGGGATATCTGCTGTCGCCTGATACATTAGGACGATGATCAGTCGCCTAATCGTACCTGCTCTCTTTTTACTACCGGTAGAAGGAATGAAGATCATCCCTGTAGGAAGGCCACCTGCTAACATCCTCCATTGGCATCTTCGTGCCGTAATAAAAATAATAAATGCTGGACTGTGTCGCACACAGCCCTGACACAGCCACTTACGCAAGTCTGTTGCAATCCCCCTTTTCATCACATCATTATTCCCTTTTTAAAATATCATTCCACATTTCCATTTTCTCGCTTTCATTTCCACATATCATTCACTCATATCATTTCCATTCTCGCACATTACTTCTATAAAATATATATATAACATAATGCTTTGATTATGATCCAGACATCTCTTTCATATTCAGGAATCAAATATACTTTTATATTCATAAAATATTCCGTCTATTTTAAGAGTAATGAATGATAATCAAATAATATTTATTAAACCACTGATACTCAAAAAGAACATTTTTAATATAGTATTATAAACCATATAACCCTAGATAACAACTGATACCATTCTTTTATTTACTTTAGATAACAATTAATACCATTCTCTCTTATTCTCTTAATCATAAGGCATGTTCACTTCATGCATAATCATCTCTATACATATCCATCTCATACTCATATCCATATTCATATCCATCCCATACTCATATCCATATTCATATACATCTTCGTATATCTTTCTTTTCAATATCAATACTCAAGGAAGACAATTTCTTCACAATATAGTAATAATAGCATCACATATATATTCCATGAAATCAAGTTTCTTTGTGAAGATAAGTAGTTTTACAAGTAAGGATATAAGAAATCTTGCCTCGGTTTCGGTATCTTGAGAGTATGGCTCGTCCCACTTCCGGAGTTTCTATAAACACAAAAGGACCGTCGTTAGAATACCACATCTCCTACTCACTACACTCTTGTATAACATTACCTTTGAAACTTTAATATATGTTTAACGTATCACTATTACCCCAAAGGTTCAAGAACTTAACCATTTAAAACCTTAATCGAAGTTTCAGGGGTTTTCACCATTTCCCCTAACGGTCACACTTAACTGTAAAAATTCTCAGAAAATATGGATTTCGAATTTTACCACAAGGTCAACTGGTAACAACTCTTTGACTACCTTACTACAATATCCCAAAGTTTCATAATTTTTAAAAATGTCTAAGTAGGGTAATTACAGCCTCAAAGTTGGTATAACTACGTTTTCTCAGTTTTTGAACCGCTTTCACTAAAACTGACTTTTCTACTAAACCGTTCATCAGATTTTAACGTACCTTATATCAAAATGATCTATGAACTAAGCTCTATCATTTCATGGTCAATTGGTAACCTAGACAGTAGGGTACCGTACGGATGCAAGGGGTCCAAAACAGGGCAAATCACATCCTAACGAAAATCGGGCATTATAACGGCTATAATTTCATACTTTCCAAAATCAAGCTCCTCCAAATCAATCATCCAGCTTATACACCATCACCTACACCATGTCGTCTACATCCCAACTGTAAGACTCTTTGGCTGGAAAACATTTTTGGAGCCGAGCGGTGCGGCTTCACTTAGGATGGCTTAGGGTATTGGCTGCGGGGTGGCTTCACGGGTTGATGCTAGCAGCATGGGTCACTGTTTGGGCAGCGGTGCCAAGTTAGTTCAGACATGGTTGGCTGAGTTTGTTGGCTTGCTGGGTGGTTTTATTTGGGCAACACAAGGCTGGGAGCTGAGCTGGGAGTCCAATATGACTAAGGCAAAAGTCAAAAACGTGGGCACATGTTGGTGACATATATATGTGATATATTTTATGTGTATTGCTGGGGAAAATTCAAAAATAAGTGGGTGAGATAACTACCTTGTAGTTGTGGCTCAAGGAAATGGTGGGAAATGCAGTTGAAGGCATTTTAAATATTGGTAACTGCTGGTAATTGCCAAGTGGTTGGGTGCTGAGCATGGGTCTTGGCTTATATATAGAGATAGGCATTTTATATGTAATCTCAGTTGGGTTTTGTACAAGTTCATGTATTATTCTGCACTTGTAATATTTCTATGCTAGGCAGTAGAGAAAGTCTGTAAGCATATTGTATCCTTTATATTCTGGGTAATACAAAGGTTGGGCTTGGTGCCTGTAAATTGTGTGTGTGTTTATATTTGCTTGGTAATTAGACACACCTGCACACACGTGGTTCCTGTGTTGCGTTTTTGGTTTAGTGTTCCGCTGTGTTAAGTTTTGACGGGTTGCTTGGTGACAACCTCTCTCGAAGGCTGACTGTTCTTGGTGCTGGGCTACAAGGGCAGGCCGCAAAAGGGTGTAAATTCAGGTTCGAAAACTCACCCCTGTGACAACTGGTATCAGAGCTTCGTTGTAAGTTCGTGGGTTAATACGGAATCATGGTTGGAGGAAATTCTACTGGTGAAAGGTTGGCAAGGCTTGAAGAATTTGTGGGCACGCCTTTGTCGACTGATGAAATTTGTTTGGCAAATCAGATTCATGTTTTGAGGGATGACTTGAATGAATTCAAAACGATGGTTGCTGCGTTCATGGCTGCAAGTGATGGCAAATTCACGGATTTGTTTGCAACAACGGCTACTTCATCTGAGAATGTTGGGGATCAGTTGCGAATGATGGGGAATGAAATTGCAATCATGAAGGGGCTGTGGTGAGCAGTTTGGCTGGTGGTTCTAGGGAGGGCCATCTGAGTGTGAAAATTCCAAAACCAAAGTCATATGGTGGCGCAAGGGTTGCAAAGGATCTGGAGAATTTCTTGTGGGATATGGAGTAATATTTTAGGGCTGCTCATATTGATGAAAGGGAGAAAGTTTCAATCACAAGTACGTACTTGGTTGGCGATGCAAAATTGTGGTGGCGGACTCGTACTGATGGTGATGCGAGTGTGGACAGGCCGGCAATAACCACATTTGAGGCGTTGAAGAAGGAACTTAAGGAGCAATTTCTGCCACTTAATGCTTCTTGGCTTGCTAGAGAGAGTTTAAGAAATCTCAGACAAACGGGAACTGTTCGAGATTATGTGAAGGAATTCAGTTCTTTGTTGTTGGATATAAAGAACATGTCGGATGAGGATAAGTTGTTCAATTTCTTGGCTGGACTCAAACCTTGGGCGCAGGCAGAATTGAGGAGGCAGGCTGTGAAGGACTTGCCGACTGCTGTGGCCGCTGCTGATGGTTTGGTTGACTACAAGCATGCTGGTTCTGAAACTGAGAAGGGTAAAAACGGTGGAAAGAATCACAAGGATGAGGGCAGAAACAAGAAGAACAGTGGGAAAAATGGCACTGGTGATGCCAAGGGTGATAAGCAGTCTCAAGGTGTTGGTGACAAAGGTTGTTTCATATGTGGAGGGCCGCATTTTGCAAGACAATGTCCCAAGAAAGAGAGACTGAATGCTCTTTCTGTTGAAGAAGAGAATGCTGGAGATAATGAGGAAAATGAAGCGGGTTTTGCAAGGGCGAATCCTATGCGTTTGGTTACACTAAGGACTGATAAATCTGTTGAGGGTGATGGGTTAATGTATGTCAAGGCCTTAGTGAATGGGAAAACAGTGATGGCTATGGTGGACACGGGTGCTACTAATAGTTTCATTGGGGGTAAATGTGCTGATGAACTTGGACTGAGGTTGGAATCATGTTCGAGTCAGATCAAGATGGCTAATGCTGAGGTGCAGAAAATTCGGGGTTATTCAAGTGTGGACTTGAAAATTGGTGATTGGCAAGGTAACTTTACTTTTCATGTTGTTGCCTTAGATGATTTTGATTGCATCCTAGGAATGGATTTCTTTATCATGACTAGTAGTACTGTTATGGTGCGTTATGGTGGGATTATGATCATGGATGAGGCATGTCCATGTTTTGTTAAGGCTGTTCCTATGCAAGTTGATAAGGGCAAAAAGAAAGTCAGAAAGTTGGGGGCTCTACAGGTGGTTGTTGGCAGTGTGGTTTGTGGGATCGAGCCAAAGGCTGGCGACTCTTCTGGTTATAG
Organism: Saposhnikovia divaricata; assembly: GCA_036435485.1. Lineage (NCBI taxonomy): Eukaryota > Viridiplantae > Streptophyta > Magnoliopsida > Apiales > Apiaceae > Saposhnikovia > Saposhnikovia divaricata. Next base: position 70,812,650 of record CM071598.1, read on the forward strand.
TACTGAACTTGATGGGTTTCTGGTTGGGCCAAAATCAATGTCTCCAAAGGTTGGGGACGCTGCTGGAACTTAAGTCAGAATGGAAATTGGTGTGTGGGCGGCTGGGCGTCTACACAAAGTCATCAGGTTGTGGTGACAATGGGGGCAAATTTTTGGAGGTTAATCTAATCAGCTTATGGTAGTTGGTTTTGGGGCAGTGGCATACCGCAGACGGAATTGCAACCTTGGTTTTGGGGCGTTGGTTTGCTACATGGAGAAATGGTCTCAGAATTGTTGATGTTTTGATGAGGACATCAAACTCAAAGTGTGGGAGGGTTTGTAAGACTCTTTGGCTGGAAAACATTTTTGGAGCCGAGCGGTGCGGTTTCACTTAGGATGGCTTAGGCTATTGGCTACGGGGTGGCTTCACGGGTTGATGCTAGCAGCATGGGTCACCGTTTGGGCAGCGGTGCCAAGTTAGTTCAGACATGGTTGGCTGAGTTTGTTGGCTTGCTGGGTGGTTTTATTTGGGCAACACAAGGCTGGGAGCTGAGTGGGAGTCCAATATGACTAAGGCAAAAGTCAAAAACGTGGGCACATGTTGGTGACATATATATGTGATATATTTTATGTGTATTGCTGGGGAAAATTCAAAAATAAGTGGGTGAGATAACTACCTTGTAGTTGTGGCTCAAGGAAATGGTGGGAAATGCAGTTGAAGGCATTTTAAATATTGGTAACTGCTGGTAATTGCCAAGTGGTTGGGTGCTGAGCATGGGTCTTGGCTTATATATAGAGATAGGCATTTTATATGTAATCTCAGTTGGGTTTTGTACAAGTTCATGTATTATTCTGCACTTGTAATATTTCTATGCTAGGCAGTAGAGAAAGTCTGTAAGCATATTGTATCCTTTATATTCTGGGTAATACAAAGGTTGGGCTTGGTGCCTGTAAATTGTGTGTGTGTTTATATTTGCTTGGTAATTAGACACACCTGCACACACGTGGTTCCTGTGTTGCGTTTTTGGTTTAGTGTTCCGCTGTGTTAAGTTTTGACGGGTTGCTTGGTGACAACCTCTCTCGAAGGCTGACTGTTCTTGGTGCTGGGCTACAAGGGCAGGCCGCAAAAGGGTGTAAATTCAGGTTCGAAAACTCACCCCTGTGACACCAACCATGGTTACAAGTCCACAACACAAAATTTCCATATCACAACAAACCATTTATAACACATAATCATCATAAACTTTACATTTACATCACTAAACTACTAATCCACTCAATTTCCACCATAAATACAAAGAGGGCAAGAGTAGTTATACCTTCTTGAAGCTTTGACAACACTTAACAAGCCTTGGGTACACCTTAAACCACCTTGAATTAGCTTGAATCAACTAATGGAACCATTAAAACAAAGTTAATACTAAGATTTTACTATTCATTTACTATTCATCATCAACTTCACAATTTTTGTTACCTTACTAAATGATGATGGATGGCTATAAAACTTTGTAGATCACTCTTTCTATCCTCCAAGATCATCCATGATTTTCCTCTTGATTTAACCTTGAAGCTAGCTAGGATTTTGGAATTTCTTTTCTCTTTTTTTTTTCTAAAAATTCGAATGGGGTGATGAAGGGGAGAGGAAGAGATTTCTTTTGCTAAATGATCTTATCTCATTTGTATTATGCTAATATTTGTTAAATCCTAGCTTGTCCTAGAAGCCTTGATTGATATTTTCCTTGGAAATTGACTAATTTACCCTTAATTTTGAGTTAGTGGAATGTGACATCACTAATGGTGTCATTAAGATGATCTAATATTCTCATTTCCTTATTTTCTAAGTAAAATGTTAATAATCTTAGTAAATGGTAATGTGGTATGTATCCTTGTTATATTACTAATCTTGGTTGCTTGGTTTCCATACTCGTCTAATTGTGATTCGTTTTGAATATACCTCCTTATCTCAGTGGTTCTGAAATCGTTTAACAATCCAAATTCCTTTGGTATTTCCTTAACTTAATAATCCTTAATTTATACTAATCCACTAATTCCTCAATTTATAATTCCTTTAATGTCCCCATGATCCTTAATATCCGATAGAAACTCATTCGGAACCAAAATCCTCAAAAATCCATATTCAGGAATTTCTGAAATCTATCGTCATTTTGAGTCACTTATTTTCATTGTACAACACTAATATGGTTTCTGTTTACTCATTTCCTGTCTCAAGTATAGAGTACCTACATATCATTTCCCTAAATCCTCAAAATTTACTATTCATGTGATCACTGTAGCATTGCTAAAGTTAGGGTTATTACAACATGAGTGATAGGACAAGAAGTAATGACAAGATGATCATCTCTAGCAATTTGGATGAGACTTAAAGTTTTGATTTTGGAGATTAAAATCTTAATAACTTTGAAAGTCTTAGAGGATACATGTCACACGTTGGTGATGTGAATCTTGAAGAGATCAATGTAACTTAATATAGTATAGCTAGAATGAATTCGTATCTATCCAAGTGTAGATTAACAAGGATCTCTCAAGAATGATTGGAAGTCTGTTGTATATTTTAAAATTGTACAAAATCAGGCATAGGCTACACAGTTGGAAAACTGAGTAGATGCACGAGTCAAATCGAAATTGGTCTCTTGAATGTGATTGCAATGAGACTAAGGTGTTTGAGATATACTCGTCAGTTTGGGCTGCATTGTAAAAGACATATAATTGCACTATGTGGATATAATATAGATGTCAGATATGTGCCTTTAAGAATTTAAAAGTCATTAGTGAATTTAGCTCACATTAACGAAAGCAGCCATGTCATTGGAATCCTAGATGGACGATTAAACATAGCTCGATTCACGATGGAATACAAGTCTATTGCATAATATGTATGCATGTGAGAGGCTGAATTAGTAGTCACTTTGTAATGGATATTCCTAAATGACAAGAAAATGTGTCTTCAATATGCATATTTTATTTGAATAATTTGCAAATTGGGAGATCAGATTGTTGTGTATGCAATGGTATATCTCGCCTCTATAACGAGGACATAATACCATTAATTAATTACTCTCAACGAGAATTATCGAGATTGACTTGTAAAGTCAAATAATAATGTTGTGGATCCACTAATCAGATGGCTAAACTAAGATAATTTGGTTGAGCCAAGAGAATCTAGTTATATTGAGAATAAGTTGTAAAATCATCGAGAGGGATAGGCCTTAAGCCTGTTGCTTAACGGCGTCATGGTGGACACCTAACCATTGTTGACTAGAGATCCCAAGAACTTGGTTCAATGGGCCAACTAAATCATGAATACCAAATCACTGTGGGGGTAACCCCAGGCCTGTTCCTATGATGAGGAAACAGTGAGACCCGTAAGGTACGAGGTTAAACTTTATGCTTTTAATGATCTTTGACAAATAAATAGAATTCAAAGTTTGAATGCATGAAATTTGGTTGAGTAAACGTGGGTTACTTTATAAGATAAATATTACCTATGTGGGAGAGAAGTGCGGCCGCTTCAAAGGAGAATTGCGAGGCACAATTCTTTAGAAATTCCTACACAACCAGGACGATGTTCCATGGCCAAAATGGACATAATCATGAGAACTGAACGAGTCGGGAAGGGTATAGTGATAAGTATATCATCGCTTACACAAATGGTCGAATAGTTCGACGATCACTCGCGTCTACTGTCTACCAGTAAGGTCGGTATATTTACTCGAGCGGAGGTTCAAGGAGCATACCTCTACCTACCGTATGCTATATCTGACCATTGAAACTATCACCAAGTCAAGCTCCGTGTCTGTCTGTCTGTATGGTGTGTGCTACTAGACCATCAATCTCATTTATGGGGGATTGTTGGAAAAACTTAGTATTTTAGACTAAGTCGTGGATCCTTTTGAGACTCAGTTTGAGTGATAAAAACTATGTGTTAGTGCTATGTATTGGTTGGATTGTATTCTACCCTGCGAGAGGATTCCAACGCATTTTACATGCTCAAAATGAATAAAGATTGAATGAGAACTGATGTTCCAAAGTCGACTCTTTAAATTGGTAATTTAGTTTTGTACCACATCGAGCGTAGCACAAACCTATTCCTTATTTTTTTTTTTATAAATACCTTTTACCACATCGAAAAGAAGAATAAGTCCTTTCAAGTCTCTCTTTATAAATAGAGTCTTATAGCATCAGTTTTATTAAGTCGTGAAAATTATAGTCGCCTTTATATTTTTACTAAATTTTCAAAATATTCTAGTAATAGTTTCGGGCTCGATTCAAGTTCGCTGAAAGTATTTTCGATTTATCGATTATACTAGTATTTCGTTTTATCCTGGGAGGCATATCGTTAAGCACAGACGGTGAGGGACGAAACTGCTTTAAGGAGACAGGTTTTCTGGACTCAAGATTAAATCCAATCTCTATTTGTTTTCTCAAACACTTCTCCTTTAATTATAATTAATTCTGTAATTTTATGTTCATATATATCGTTACATGAATTAATTAGTTTCTTGAAATTTATAATTATATATTTAATTATATTCTATTATATTATAAGAGTAATAGAGATAATAGACGAGTACTACCAAAGGTCAAGAGTTCGACTTTTATGAACTACATAATAAAACAATGTATAATTATATCCTATTATATGTAAAATAAAAGAAATAATAAACAAGTACTTTTTTATAAGCAAAATCTTTCGTTAATCAAAAGTAGATATACGAAACTGAACCACGAAAACAAAACATCCACCAAGAGACAAAAAGGCCATCAAGAAACTACATAAAAAACACACCAATTATATTATATCCTATTATATAATAAGAGTAGTATTTTTTTACAAGAAAAATCTTTCATTAATCAAAAGCAGATATACAAAACTGAACCACGAAAACAAAATATCCACCAAGAGATCATAAAAAGGCCATCAAGAAACTATACAAAAAAACACACCAATAACACCCAAACATTGGAATGAGCCTATCAAAAACCTACTAAATATAAAATACAAATTATAAGTCTTAAAATTATCATCCCAATATTTATATTGTGAGTTTAAAAATTAAAACTTATAACTATCGTACGATTTATTAGAAAACTTATACTCAAAAGAGCAATGCGAACAAAATCGAGAAGAAAAATAATATGATCTAAAAAAATCCGTCACATTCACGCAAACGCATTGAGTCTGAACTTCCACTTGATCGAGTAATGAGTGATGACAAGTGAGGGGGGCTTTGGTATAAGATAGCTAGCATGCAATAATTAATTAGAGAAGCATGCATGTCAACATATTATATATGGGAATAGAATATATACTTGTGCAGTCTACTAGGCGCAAGGGAGGACTCCCTGAAATTACTGCCTGCAAGATGAATTGTTCATATATTTATATGGGCAAGGAGCGAGGGAGGTATGAAAATTGAACACAAAGGCCGGGGATGGTAGATTTGGAGCAATAAATGGTATACGCTCAAGTAGGGTTGGTTGCTTAATTGCAATCGCCAGCTAGCTAGCTTAATTACAACTGTAGTAGTTGCATAATATAGCATCGCAACATTATTAATTACTGGCGCAGGCTACGTATGACACATGCATCATACCAACTCATCATTTATACATGCACAATTTTGTATGCAGGATACTTGTGGCCGGGGATGAATGCGACGTTTCAGACGACAAAAAAGATGGAAACAAGCAACTTAATTAATTATTTGTTGCCTTCTGCTACTACCTTCTGCTACTCATAATAATATCATCTCTATAGCCCAATATATATACAAAGGGCCGGTGAGAGGTAAACGGTTGTTAGGATAAACAATGAAATACGTAACAGAAATTTTTTGCAATACATATATAGTAAAATTTTTGTTGTGAAAATAAAGAAATTCCATTTTTCTACATATCGCATAAATTTTCCGTCATACATATAAAGTAATAACAGACGATAATGCATAAATTTTACGCGATAACGTTTAGTGGTGACAGGAGTCTATATATAATTACTCTCCTGTGCATTATTAATTGGCGATTTCTCCTCGGTTAAGGGTTCATATCTTTGTTGTTTTCTTCTGAATATGGTGTTGGTTGGGGGTTTTATTTTCTTGGAAAAGGACATAGAGACATGAGGCATCACTGCTAAAGCCATCATTCATACGACTTGACCTACCTACGTACGTACCCCTCTCAAAAAAGTTCTCAATTCTTTTCCCAATAAATAACATGATATGATATATATTACATGTTTTAATTCGCGAAGAAATATGTATGCACGCGATTTCCATACAAATTATATCTATGATACAAAAGTATTTAGTAAAAATTTTGATAAATATTTTGGAATGTTTAACACTTTCCTTTTATAAATTTTTGTATATGTTTGCTCGTGCAACTGCTCTTAACTTTAAAGAGTCAAGCCATTGCTAATTTTGTTTTAGAATTTTCTCAAAAAAGCTCATATTAATTAAGTTAATGAGCTCCGCTTATATTCAACATAATTGTTGTCGAGGTGAAACTCGGGTTTTATTTTGCATATCACATGTCATGCGCTAATATTTCTCTACATGCATGCTTTCATAATTCATGCTTTCATAATTAGTGTGCAAATTTGGTGTTGACAGACGAAGCACCACTAATATAAAATTAGATGAAGACTCCATTCTATAAATAAAATTAAAATTGCATTGCATGCATGTATACCAACAATTGATGAAATCAATTAAATTAAACGAATCTAAACAAATACCGTAGACTGACTGCAGTAAATCTCCACTGGCAGCGCAGGTCGGAGAGAAAACAAGCAAAGCCAACGTCCTACACTCCAAAGTAATTTTGTTTACTCACTAGTCACTACTACACCATAGACTCTAGAGACTAAAAGCTTAAAAGAACTAGTTAAGGTGGTCTAGGCCATAAAATAAATAGATGTAGTACATACATTTTATATATATGCAAGTTTACTACCCCTCCTCTCCTGCTGGCTGCTGTGATGCTTCCAAGTGATTGAGTAGTTTTCAGCATCATCATCAATTAGCAATTTGACTAAAACCTAGCTACCCAGCTACCTATGTACTTCCCACTTCTCTTCATTTCAAGACCACCCTCCATTTATCCCTAGAACTCTTCTTTTTCTTTTTTTTTCTTTTTGGTGACATATCAGAATTTTAGGTATAGTACAATTTAGTAGAACATGCTACCAATTTAGCTTCCACGCAGTCTACTTTCCTGCAGGGTTTGTATTTAAATGTTCTTTTTGAACAAATATTTGGGCAAAAACTCTACTAAATTAAAATTCTATTACCACATTTAAATGTTGGAGCAAATATTTGGTCACCAAACCATTGACCTAAATTTATAAATTTTTGTTGCTAAAATAATGTTTTACAAATTTTTATATTTGATTATGAATGCAATAGAATTTACTCAATTTGTATAAATTTACATTTTCAAGATTTATTAAAAAAATTATTGTGTACTTAATTAGTTCAATTTGACTGACGTAAAATTTTATCTTCTATCATTTCAAGTTCTGATGAGAATTAATTATTAGAGAATGAATATAACTGATCTATAACAAGCTTACACAAATAAAAATGAAAATAAAATTTAAGAACATAGGAAACACTTTGAGAATGTACTGATTGCGTTCTTGTGTGTCCATTTATAAAATAAAAAAATAAAAAACTTGAGGAACATAAAGTGTAATTATATGATTCCCTTAGAAAAATCATTTTTTATATTAAACTGGGCCGGGGGAGAGAGCTAGCTAGTTGTTGTCTTCTTGTATTTATACAAGTAGCTAGGTACACTGCATCTGGAAAACTAACTAGTATTTGGTCATGAGTCCTCACTACATACATGTTGCTCTCTCATCGAGTGCTGATGGTTACAAGAGTATCATGTTCCCGTGTCATCGATCTTGTGTGTGTGAGATGAAGGAAGATGAGTAGAAAGTAGGATTGATGATACATATAAACATGCATACACAGTCACTGGGTGGTTTGACAAAGGGCTTCTAACATGAGTTTTTTTGGCATTCTGTCCACCTCCCTTATTTACTAACATCCAAGTATACATACTAATCTATGGCACTAGCCCTTTACATGTTTTTGTTTAGGATGGAGGTGGACATGCTGCCAACAGACCTCTGTTAGTCTCCCTTTGCAAAACCCCCCTTGTGAACCCTTCCTCACAATCAACTCTATTTGTTGCTACATCAAGGAATCTCTCTCTCTCTCTCTCTCTCTCTCTCTCTCTCTCTTCTCTCTCTCTCTCTCTCTCATATATGTATATTGGTAAATAAATTCAGATGTTAAAGACTTGGTTCATTTAATTTACAACTCTTGCAAGCATCATATTAACGTCCACTCCAACTTTTTAGTTGTTCATTTGTTTTGCAGATCTATGTAGTCTCCCTACACTAAAGCTAAAAGCCTTTGGAAACTCAGTAACTCACCCAAGGCGTTGAGTTAAAATGTTGCGTAGACATTTATATTCTGTGTTGATTCCTCAACAGGTTGTATATATTCGGCATCCCCGCTTAAAACTATAGAGTCTATCCATGTATGATTGAATTATTGACTCGTAAGTCGTGGAGCATTAATTTACCCCCATATATGTTGTTGTTTGAATGTTTGCTCCCTCCCATGACTGTCTTCTGCCAATAACATTATCGATCCATCTCATACCTTAACAAGCCAGTTACTGTTACTCCAATTTTAACATTAATTACACGTTTAAAATAAAATTAAAGTAAATATTTCCAAATAAGAATACAACTCTAAAAAAGCGACAACCAAAGGGTAATGTGGAATGTGGATGTTTGGAGTATTTTAAAATAAATAATTTTTAATTTAAAATAAATAAGATCATATAAATGATAAGTAAGAAAATACTTATAAGTTACTATGTAAACTATTTAATTATATATTTCATTGTTAAAATTTTAAGTTGTAGGTATGTTTTTATTATTAAAATAATTTTTTAACTTTATAAATCTCGTGAATGTAAATATTATTCTAATTATGTATTTTAATTATTATTTTAAAATACATATGTATATAAAAAAATATTACATAAAAGCAATTCTTTAACTTTAATTTAGTAAAAAGATTGAAATTTATCTAATTATGTAGACCTTTTTTTGATTTTTACATAAGTATTTTCCAGATTTTATCTAATTTTTAACTATATAACTTATAATTTGCGTGATGCATATATGATTGTTTTAATATTTTTTATTTTATTACCCGTATTTATATATATATATATATATATATATATATATATATATATATATATTAGTAGGAAAAAAATTATTTATGATAATAAAATATCATAATACATTTTTGATAGTATTTTAAACGATGGTGTTTTAATTTTTAACTATAATATGTTATTGACGAAAATTTTTGGAATTAGTTTATAAGATAATATAAATATATTATAATACTTTATTAAAAAAAATACTATTTTTTTTTTGTTATAATATGATATATTGACGGGAATAGAATCTTAAACTCTTAAGAATAATTTATAAAATAATATATATGTTTAATGATAATCAAAAAAATTTTGAAAAGACTATATTACGTGTAGGTGTCTCGAGAAATCTTAACATATGCTAATAGAGTTGATTAACAAATATAAAATTAAATATGGGTTCAAAGACCTGAACTTGAGGAAATCAGCTTCTAGTTTAGATACATGATGTATTAGGTTGATTTTTCATATTTGTGGGAAATTAATGTTTTAAAAAGAGTGCAGCCCAGCATGATTGTGACTATGTGAGTAAGAATAGTTTATAAAATAATATATATGTTTAATGAAGATATGTTATTGGTGGGATTTTAATTTAACTAATGGGAATATTTTAAATATTAGAAAATGAATATTTTTTTAGTATTAGATCCAACGGTTCTCACTAATCTGTCTCAAAATCCAACGGTTGCTATTGAATGTACCAAAAAAATGTAACAAACCGACAACCAAATATACCCTGTTTCGCTTATAATATTATAGTATAGATAGGTATTTGGATAAATTTATAAATGATAAGTAGAAGAATACTTATAAGTTATATAAGTGTTTAGATAAATTTATACAATGCAGAGGGGTATTTAAGTAGCTTGTCTGAATGAGATCCAAATGCACAGCTAGCTACTTGTCCTGCAAGTCAAATGTGTAATAAACGATGAAGCAAACATCCGAAATGCCCCACTTTCCCCCTTGTCATATCATCTAACTTTTGTTTGTGTCTTATTAAGCATGGTTAGGACATCTCCAATAGAGGTTGCTAATATAGTTGCCAACTTCTACCACATCATCATATATATTAATTTTTTATTTCTTCTCTCCTCCATCTCATTGTTGGCAACTTTTGTTAAAAATCTACTCCAATAGGTGGCAACTTTAAAAGTTGCCAATGCGGTCCCATACATTAATTTTGTATTGTCTTATAAATACATTTAAAATATGGGAAATATAAAAAAGGATAAAGTTAAATACATTTTTGAGGAGTTGTATGTGTTTTAACTAAATAGGGAAGTTGCCAATTTTTGGCAACTTTGGTGGGCAACTTCTTGGCAACATTGACACTCCAATAGGTGGGCAACCAAGGGTGCCATACCACATAGGACTTGGCAACCTCTATTGGAGATGCTCTTAATACCCCTTTTCTCTGATCATCGCACGTTAGATTTGGCTATATGTAAATGGTAATGCAAGCTGGAAACTACTGGATTTTCTCCGAGAGGAAGCAATCCATTTTTACATCTGTGACGTCAAGTTGAAGTATCTCAGCTCTGCACCCCAGAATAGAACCGATACTGCAACAAGAGGAAAAAAAATGCTCTCAATTGGATAAAGTTGAAAAGAATGTTGGAAAACTTGTTAGAAATATAAATTGTAAAACATACAAAGCACATCTATTATGAATGAAGAAAACTGGAATCGTTGCACTTCCTAATTCCAAACTGGATCCATATGAGAAAAATTCATAAACCTACAAGCGTTGCGACACACATCCCATACCTAATTTGGACAAGAAAGGAAATAACAGATGTACTATGAAACCGGTCCATACCTAGGATAAGTGCGTCCAAGATCTCCGTGAACAAATTCCTTGATGTACGTCCCAGCCTGCATCGAAATACTTTTGTTAAGAATAGTTTCAGTGAAGACCAGATTGTAGCTTTTCTTTAACTGTGTTGAAGTTCATAAAAATGGTCAATTCTGGCCCTATTCCCATAGTGAACTTCCTATAATACTATTCAAGTCATTCATGATGGGGCATGGGTGCAATCATAGGAAACGAGGGAAGCAGTCAATAATTGCTATATAGCCATATATGTTATACCAAAGAGAATAACATTATACCAAGGGGAATAATTCTTGCAGCCTGGTTGAGGAATAGTAATACATTACTGTCAACTGGATGTAAAGTGGAAGAAAAAATAAAGATTGAACCTGGGTACAAAGATGCAAGAGGAAATACTGAGAACTTGAAGCGATTCTCTCAATTTTCATCCTGGTTCCAGAAAAATGTTCCAAATAGGCATATATTATAAATAATTTATATATACATAAGTAAATGATTGGAACTGCGAAGGTGTAAACCATAATACCAGTGTATAAACTTTTCACGCTCTAGTGGACTTCGACGGTGGAGAACCCTTACCGGAGTCTTCTGCAGCAATTTCTGGAGCAAAAAAGAGAAAACAAGTGGGTAAATGTTTTTAAAATAACATGAAGAGCAAGTGAAAGAACATGCAAAGCCATCGAAACTTCTTACACTGGTGACATATAAAAAAGCAGGAAAACAAAAATGAAGATTTGAATATAAATCATCACATATAAAAACTTAATGAATTCCCTTTGGAAGAAAATTTCAGAATCTGAGTGCAAGAGTAAGTTGTGTATGCATAAGATTAATGAATGCCACTGGTTAAACTGTAAATTAATGCAGCACATCAAAGGAAATGTCTGAAAGAATAAAAAAAAACCAACGTAAAAAAGGTGTTAAGAATGAGAAATAACTAACCATGTCTTGGAGTGAAGATATAGTCTCCAAGTCATCATCCTTGAGAGAGCGAGAAATCCAGACTAAAGCCACATATTGTTTCTACATGAAATGAACAGGACAGAAACTTTAAGTACCACCACAAATATGTGCAGCCCAACTACTTAATAGGAAAAACGGTATATCACCTGCTTCTCTGCTTCTCCTTCGCGCATCAAGTTCCATGCTTCACTGCCTAACACCTTGAGATTTTTTACCATAACCTGAGCGCAGCAATGTGTTAAAGGCTTGGCTTTAAAAAATAACGAGGCCTAATAAGCGAAAAAGGAAGTAAATATGTAAAACAACGCACATGTCTACTCTCCAGGCAATTTATTCTTTGTTCTATTCCACATATAGACGTATCAGAAGGGAAAAGCCGTGCATTTTGTATCTCGATCAGGAAAGGCCTACCTGAACCCAACATTCGGACCTGAACAAGTATATTAATGGTCAGCGGTATTCATTTAGTACTAATACGCATATAGAAGCCACATTCTATACATCAATATCCTCTCTGCCAGCTGCATGAAATTTGTAACTGTCACCCTGGCATGTAGGAAGGACGTTGCCACCTATAATTTCCTACAATGAATAAAGTTTAATTATTAAAATTCCCAATAACTACTTAAGAATAAACACAAAATAACAAGCTAAAAATGCATTGTACTTCAACAGATGCTTCTCCCATTCTCTCATCATCGATAATCCATCGACTCTGGCTTACATTTCGAGAGTACTGCATGAGAAAATAAGCATCATTATATCAACTGAATAGTACACCTAAATAGTAACATTAGGTACTATCTGTAGGATTGCCAAGTTAAAACACTAGGTACTAATTTATTGTAATGTCAGAAATATACAGTCAAGGAACTGATATATACTATATCAGATAATTCCTGAAGCTCTTTTCCTCTCACATTCAGTACATACCCACAGGCCATCCTCATATACTCAAGGTCTATGTTACTCGGACTCAGCAACGCAGTGTCAGAGGATTCGGTGTTCTCAAAAATTTGGGACACGGGAACACCGTCCAAATTTTGGACACGGATACGGGGACACGCATAATTAAATGAAATTTACTAATCTTATAAAACAGAAATGATGAATAAATATATTTTTAATTTCTTTATATCATTGTTTTTTACAAAAAAAAAACCATAATAATATTGTAAAGAAAATTTAAACAGTCTCTTTAAATGTACATGACAGTTGGTTACATAATATATATATATAAATATTATAATAATATTATAATTTTTAAATCGTGTGTTTGAAAGAAAGTTGTGGTTTTGACTATCTAACTTCAAGATGAATCTGGACAAGAACAGTCCAGATAAATTTAATACACATAACCCAGTTCATACATGACATTTACAGTACGACGTCGTTTCTTCTACTACTATCTTTTGTATAGTCTCCATCTTTCAGTCCGCTTCTCCACCTTGTTCCCTTTTATTTACATAATCTCTTCGTCTGTAATCTCCCTCTTAAAGATGACGGGTTTATTCCGGCGAACTTCAAATTTCTCCGACGACGGAGAGGAAGTGCCGGGGTTTTATGTGACGAATCCAGTATGGACTTGAGATCGTGTCCCGTGTCGGGTCAGATTGACACGGGTACGCCGGCCGGAAGTGCCGTGTTGGAGTAACGTAGCTCGGGGTACAAAATTTTGTAAATTTCAACAAGCAAAGACGTAAACTGATTATTAGCCCAAAAAACGTGCTTTGATGTCCAGCTTTAGATACAACTTCAAGTGACCAGACTAAAACAAATGTTTATAATACATAATATTTTGAGTCCAAAAACTCGTTAGCTTGTACTTATATTCCCAAGGAAACACCAAAAACAACAGATATTAACTATTAGCGTTCAATATCATTGAGCCTCTGGATGCAGTATTTGTAGAGATTGAGGAGTCTATGTCAGGCTCAAGCAGCAGGCTCAAGGGCTTGAGCAGCAAGCTCAAGGCCTTCTCAAGGGCTTGACTTCAGGCTCAAGGCCTTGACTGCGGGATTTTCAGCAAAGGCCCATATTGTTAATTAGGCCCAGTTTCTTCTATTATAAATATTCTCTTGTAATTGGAAAACCCTAACACAACACAATTGTGAGAGATCAAATACAAAATTAGTGCGGCTTGTGGAGTAGTAATTTCCGAACCACGTAAATCTTTGTCTTGTGTGATTGTCGTTTATTTTCTTGTTCTTGTTTATTCGTCTTGGGTTTTGCTTTCGTTGTTGTATACTCAACAACTGGTATCAAGAGCCTAGGTTTTCAGGCGAGTGGGAGCGATGGTAGTAGAAGGGAAAGTAAAGATAGACAAAGTTGATAGCAGAGATTTTTTAATTTGGAATATGCAGATTGAAGATTAATTGTATCAGAAAAAGCTACACGAACCGCTGGAAGAGAAGAAGCCAAATTCAATGGATGAGAAAGAATGAAAGCTATTGGATAGGCAGGCTATGGGTGTTGTCAGATTGACTTTGGCGAAGAACGTTGCTTACAATATTGTCAAGGAAACGACAACTCATGGATTGATCAAGGCATTATTAAATATGTATGAGAAGCCATCTGCTTCGAATAAGGTATATTTGTGCCGCCTATTGTTTGCCACAAAATTGAATGAAGGTGATTGTGTTGTTGATCATGTGAACGAATTTAACTCTATCCTATCAAGATTGACATCAGTGGATATTAAATTCGATGATGAAGTACAAGCCTTATTGTTGGTATCCTCATTACCTGACAGTTGATCAGGATTTGTCACTACTATTTGCAATTCATCTGGGAGCGTTAAGATGACTTTTGATGGAGTTCGAGATGCGATTCATGGAGAAGATATTCGTAGGAGAAACTCGGGAGAGTCATCAGGTTCCTTGTTGAGTACTGAGAGTAGAGGTAGAAAGTTCGATAGGGGGCGGAATCAGGGGCATAGCAGATCAAAGTCACAGAAGAGAGGACAGTCCAAAATCGCAAGGAGATTGTATATTGGAATTGTTAGAAGACGGGTCACTTCAGAAATCGGTGTACGGCTCCCGCAGCTCCTAAAGGAAAGAAGAAAGAGGATAATTCAGCTAATGTAGTTGAAGAAGTGGCGAATGACGATGCTTTGATTTGTTGTGTTGAATGTTCGGTTGAATCATGGGTTATGGATTCTGGTGCATCATTCCATGCTACCCCTTGCAAAGATTTGATGTTAAATTTTAGACTTTGAAATTTTGGTAAAGTCCGTCTTGCTGATGATGAGACTTTGGATATTGTGGGCATGGGAGATATTAATCTCGAGACCTTTTTGTGGACCAGCTGGACGTTGAAAGATGTAAGGTACATTCCTGGGTTGAAGAAGATGTTGATATATGTGGGTCAGTTAGATAAGGAAGGGTATCGAGTTACTTTCGGAAACGAACAGTGGAATGTTATAAAGGGGAATCTAGTTGTTGCTCGTGGAAAGAAAAAGGGGACATTGTACATAGTTGAACAATCTAGCTATGAAGCAAATGCAGTTGCTGACGAGATTGGGTCTTCAACTTTGTGGCACCAAAGACATGGTCATATGAGTGAAAAGGGTATGAAGCTGTTAACTTCGAAGGGGAAGATTCCAGAACTGAAGAATGTGGAAGTTGGGTTCTGTGAGCCATGTGTTCTTGGAAAGTAGAAACGAGTTACTTTTGCAAAATCAGGGAGGACACCCAAGGCTGAGAAGTTAGAGTTAGTTCATACAGATGTATATGGTCCAACAACAGTTGCGTCGTTGCGGCTCTGCCTCATCTTCAATTCATTTTTTCCACCATAATCAATCTTGCTTTGGGGTTGGAAGCAACTAAAGCAATAGTATAGAGGTCACAATTATATTTGTACTTGGTCCTATCTCTATTCTGATAGCAGAATGGAATGAGGACTTTTGGAACATTGCAAAGATCAAAAAAATGCTAACATGTTGCTTTTTTTCACAGAATTTGTTATGTTTTGAGTTATTGATTCATGAATGTTGTGGACTACAAAAACAACAAATGGGCCAAATGGCTTTGTACCGATTTTGTTTCATTTGGTTTCGGACTTTCAGTAGAACCAGAGCTTCATTTTTATATGTTTCATGTCATACTTTTGTCTGAAACTGCCAAGTCTACATATCTAATTAATCTATTTTTTCGGGTTTCGGTTAAATTCGAACCCGAACAAAATTTGACGGGTTCAAGTTTGGATTTATTGATTCAAGTTTTTTCGGGTTCGATTTGGCAAAAAAATCAGGTTCGGGTTTGGTTTTTGCTCAAACCGTTTCAACCAATCCGTTTGCCATCCCTTCTATGTTACCCTGACTCATCAATTTAGACCGTCGTACCCATGTCAACTCAACCCGACAAGAGACTCGACGAGGGATACGGGGCGGATTAAAAACTGACCCTTAGTCGTTGCCGCCGAAAAAACTACAAGTTATGTTTAAGATTCTTTTTCCTTATATGATTTTTTGAACTTTAAACGATCACTTCAGGTGCTTATTTTTGGGGAGTAACATGGCCAACTGACGATTTTGAGAAGAAAACAAGAAAAAATGGACCAAAACGGGAGTTGCAGAAATTAAAGAAAAGGAGACTGAAGAAGATGATTCTTGCCTTGTAAGAAGTTAAATAAAGTAAAATACAGCTCTTCTTATATCTCAATGAGTTGTATATAGTAATCATAACGTATTTAAATTCCAAAAAAAGAAAAATTAATATTCTTTGATTGTTTGTAACAATGACTTTTTAACAGTTTGACAACATAAGTTGATTTATAACATGTATCTATATATTTTGTTATTCTCTTGAAAATTGAAGTTGTACACTTAACAAAAAAAATGTTGTAAATGTATTTTTTTATTATTAATTAAATTAAATAAGATTCATTTGTTATCCATTAATTACTAAAAAAATAACAATTAAATTATAAACGCTAGTTATAAAACAAATTTTTAAAAAATGAATTGAAAAAATTTATATTTAATATTTTATAATTTCACTTATCTTCACTATTTAAATAATAAAAAATCCTAAACTTTCTAAAAAAAAATTGCACTAAAATTGTTTATAATTTGTAACTCTTTTTGTAAAAAATTATAGAATATTATAAAATTTTATGGTCGGTACATTCCATCATATCCTTATCTTCTATTTGTACTAGTTTTATCTCATGCTTCTTTTCGTGTCCATTTTAATACCTAATTTCGAATCAAACTCGTTAAAAGAAAAATACATATAGTAATCTAATATTTTGAGACGAGTCGCTTACTACATACTTTATACAAAATTAATTATGAATTATAAGATATTATACAAGAGAGAAAGGACCCTGAGATATATCTCAGGGAAATTTTCCTGAGATACAATACAAAATAACCTTAAATTTTACTGGGCCCGCAGGGCTAATTAAAAAATTCTTAATTTACTAAAACGCCCATCCCATTTTTACATATAAAATATAGGTATCTCAGGGAACTTACCTGAGATATATCTCAGGCTCCCTAATCTCATTATACAAACCTATCAATCGAATCACAAGCATTGATAAAGTACTATATGCTCGCAGAATAATAATTACACAACTTTGAATAAAAAAATTAGAAGCCATTAGACCTAATTAAAATATATACAAATTGATCGAATTATAAACAAACTACGAAATATGTACATAGTATATACCTAGAAATCTCGTGCAATAGTAAACCTAGAAATCTCGTGCTTTGTTTTACCTATATAAAAAAAGTATATTGCTTGACTAATAAATTAAAATTTGTCAAGTTTTAAAAATTTTAAAATGTTGAACCAAAATCAACAGAAGAATATAATTCAAAATACATGTCATTATACAATATTTTTAATACGAACCATCAACTAATTATTATGATATGTAGCATTACTAAAAATACGTACAAATTTGCAAATATATTTTTCGACTTTTATTTTAATTAATGTCAAAAATATAGATGATTAAAATTTTAATTGTGTCAACCATTGCACACTAAAGTTTATAAATATATCAAAATGTATATGCACCTTAGTTAAATAAATCATTATGTTCACTATTGCAAAAAATCCATTAATTAAATCAAAATATGTACATAGAGTCATATACATAACATACACAACCACGGATATACAATATACATCATAACAATTGACCGACTCTTTCAATCCTAGAGGGAAATTAAATATGATGTCCTTTCAATTTTTTGCTAAGCCCCATAAATCTTTCATTCTTATTTCACTCTGGAGTGCCTCAACTCCCCTACAAGAGATTCAATCAAATATCAATTCTTATACAAAAATTATGGTTACTAAAACGCTTATGAATCCGGGAAAGATGACAAACCTTTATGGCTTCATGTTGAGGTATTGGATGTACCAATTGGTGGTGGAGGCAACAGTAAGTGGCGATGCAAATATTGCAACAAAATAGTAACGGGTTTTTAATCAAAAGTCAAGAGACTTCTTTTAAAAATCTTCAATATGGGTGTTGAACCATGTAAAGGAATTTCAGATGACGTATTCCGTCAAATCGATGCAGAGCACAAAAAGGCAGAAGAAAAGATAGCAAAAGAAGCCATGAATGCCTAAAAAAAGGCAATATATGACATATCAAAAGAAGGGGTCTAATTTAGTACAACCCAATAAAAGAAAAAGAGATTTAGATCTTGCATTTAGGGTTGCTGATCGAGAAGAGATTGATAAGGATTGTGGTGATATATCTTTCAACTTTGTAAGAAATCCATTCTTTAGACGTTATTCCACCAGATTAGCCAATAGTAATTTGGCGAGTTACACTCCTCCTACCTACAACAGATTCGCACGTCACTTTTGTCACAACAGAAGCAAAACGTTGATAGGCTCGTCCAACCTATAAAAGACACTTGGAAAAAGATGGGTGCGTCCATATGTTCAGATGGATGGTCCGGTGTTCAAAGAGCTCTGACCAATAGAATGATTAACCTCTGTTGCTAGTCCGTTGTTTTTAAAATCGGTCGACGCAAGTCATGCTACGAAAGATGCTGAATATATAGCTAAGCTATTCATGAAGGTTGTGGAAGAATGGAGCAGCAAATGTTCAGCAAATAACCATTGATAATGGCTCTAATTTCAAAGCAACGGGTGCGTTAATCGAAACTAATTAACTAAGTATCCTCGTATATTTTAGACTCCATCTGTGGTTCATTGTTTAAACTTGGCAGCTAAGTTAACTTTATTTGTGATCCTAATGAGAATTTTGATCAGTACCCTTATTGTAAATGGATAAAAGAGTTGGTCACACAATGACTCAACTCAAGCACATGATATTAATTATTGTACATTTAAATCATTCCTTGCCGAGAACAATATTTAGTCGATACTCTAATGTAAAGTCACTAAAACATGCAGAAATCAGATATGCGTCTAATATTGTAATGGTGACAAGAATTGAGTACGAGATAAGGAGAGGCCCTGGAAAAAATTGTCATGGATCCTGATTGGAAGATAATGCTATTGAGTTAAAATCCAGAGAGATCAAGGACACCTTAGTGAGCGATACTTGGTTGGACAAAATTGATTATTTTTTGAAGTTTACGTAGCCTATAATGAGGTTCTTGATATGTGGGATATGATAAAAGAAGAAATAAAGAGTTGCAATTTTGATCAATAAAATGAAGTTTTGCTAACTCGAAAATCATACTTTTTCGATGTTATTCAAAAAATAACAAAAGGACGGATGGAACAAAAGCAACACACACCTCCATTGTTTAGCATACTCACGTGTTCCTAAGTATCATAGTGAACAATGGTTGCAAGGAGGTGGTCGTGGTATTCGTCGGGTAGCACCAAATGAAGATGAAGAAGTATCACTTAATAGAGAGATATGTTTTTGAAGGATCTTTAACAACTTAAAATCTTTAAAAAGTAACAAAAAAATATGGTGCTTTTGCTTGTGAACTTGATTACTTTGGATAGACCCAAGTAATGGCATCGTGAAAAGAACTTGTCACAGAGGGCTAATTATGGCTCATTTACACCGTTGCAAGGACTATCATTTAGACTACTTTCACAACCAGGCCAGCCTCATCTTCATGTTGTGAGCATAACTGGAACACGTATTATAGCATTCTGAATGCAAAAGGAAATAAAGTAACTATGCAAAGAACATAAGACTTGGTTTACGTGCACAATAACATTCGAATGGTCTCAAGAAAGCAAACAAAATATTCTTCCGGTCCTTGTAAATATTGGGACATCAGTAAGATATATGCTTGTCTTTAAAGATTTTCTTTAATCAATTTGAATAAGTTTTTTTTTTCTTTATTTTTTTTTAACATGGGAACCCGCAGCCGCTACCCTTCGGGTGCGCTCTGGGTAAACCCATGGGCTCACACAATAGCCTGTAAACCACGTGATCCAAGGCAAACCGCACAAGTGCGACAGGCTCTGCCCCAGGATGGCATAATCACAAATCCGCCTCCCATGGGAGTCGAACCTGTGACCAAGAGGTGAGATGACCTCTCTTTAACCAACTGAGACAACCCTTGAGGGCCAATTTGAGTAAGTTGTTTAAAACATTAATTGAATATTATGTGTTAGTCTAATAGGAGGGGACACTGTTGATGTGATAGCATTTTAGAGATTGTTGATGTCTTTGCATGATCCTGAAATTGAAGGTGTGACTTTTAATAGCGAAACTTAAAAATTCTGGAGAAATTGTGTTTTGAAGATTTCGATTGTTTAAGTCTTATTAAAATTTCATGTTCTGTCTTTCATTTGTACTGAATTATGTGTTAAAACTTTGGTTTAAGCTTTAATATTGTTAAGTTTGGATTTGCTCATATTTGTTATGAATAAAAAAACTATAATGATAATTATAAGTATCTATGCCGAGTCCATGTTCCCCGTGTCTTAGATTTTCAAAACTACCGAGTTTGACACTCGGATATGTGTCGTGTCCGATGCTCCGTACCCGACTTTGAGCAACATAGCTCTCTGCATGCATGTGTGTGTGTATGAAATTGAAGAAAAGCATATACATTTGTAACTAATATATCTATTTTGAAAATAATATGTACGAGAAAGTTAAACTTTTGCTGTGAAAAACCAAATATACAAAAAATACTATTATTAATTCGTCGATTAATCACCCGGTTGAACCTGACTCGACTCGACTTACCTCGTGACAACCATGCAAAATCACTAGGTTCATATCGTTCAGTTGATATATAAACTTCTTTGTCCATGTCACTTCATTTTTCTCCATCGAATTAGGCACCAAACAAAGCACTATTTTTTGTACTTACAACATCTCCAATGGGCTTCCTTATTTTGGTTCCTTAAGATATAGTAAAATAATGATTACCTAAAATATAGGGAACCAAAAAGTTATTTACTCCAATCGTGTTCCCTATATTTCAAAAGTAATATTTAATTGCTTCCCTATCTTTGTCCAGGTGGCCTTAATATTGTAAGGAGTATGTAGCAATGGAGATGCTCTTAAGCAACTTTTCCAAAAGTCTTTACATATTGCGTAACCATCCTTAGGCTCATCATAAAGAGATTCGCTCACCATCAACTCTGTACCACAAGGATAAACACAATCTCAATTGTTTCGATTCCTCCTTCCCATAAATTTTCGCATTGTGACTCATGTTCCAGTGCAACAGCAGCCTTACTGTGGTCATTTACGCCAAATTCCTCAACAATTTGTTCACAATCCTTCAACCGATCAATTAATCATGCTACTTCAAACTTCGGACAATTCAGAGTGTGATGATACAGTGGTTCATGCAAGTTTTTCTTGACATGCTACTTCTTTGTCTTACATGAGCCTCCATCCAAAAGGATTTACAAACTCTTCTTGTGTTACCTCGAAAAAACTACAGCTACGCTACTAAATAAGACTAAAATCCTTCTATTCAACCACTTCTTGCTCATTTATCAAACATCTTCTATGCACAATAACAATTCTTCACCAATTCAACTACACACAACCGATTGACAATAAATCCAATGCATCACAAAGTCCACAACTGATCTATATTTAACTCCAAACAACAATTAACCAAAAACTTCAGCACACAGCACAAAACCTATCCTAACAAATTAACCATCACAATTCAAAGACAATATTCAACTATTGATAATTGTAATGAACATTAATTGACCTAAAATTTTGAAAGTTTACTCAATAACTTGTACCTAACTTAATGAATAACACTAAAACAAAAACGAAACTTCTAAAATACTTCAACAATCAATAATTCAATAGATCTAATGACTCGATTACCCATGCACTAAAATACAATCTCAATCGTGTGTACAATCAATCCCCCTTGGCTCTTCTATGAGAGTCGACTCACATCTTCAGATCTAGGGTTCTAGCCGCCTCTTCCATTCTCCACTCTCCTTCATCCCCTTCACTAATTAAACCCCCTTCACTCTTCCACCCTTTCTTCTATTTTCTAGTTTTTTTAATAAAATAATCCAGTTGAGTTCTTCACTTTGGTTTTCAGATCTACTACTGTTAAGAGCTCGAATTTTCGAATAAAATCAGTTTTGGATTCAAAATCTCCGGCCTAACATCATGTTAAAATTTGGTGTCATTCTGAGATTTTGAATTTTTAGGATTTTCGTATCGCTTTGTGCGAGTTTGTTTTTTATGTTATTAATTGTATCTCTTTATGCGAGTGCTATTGTGTTTTTTGCATTGAAAATGAATTATATGGTGTATTGGGAGATCTCGATATGCATCGACAACACTTTCGGCATGTCTATAGCTGGTGTCAGGGGAGATGTGGGCTGGATTGCTCGGGAGACCATTAAAGTCATTGTTTATCACAACTTAAAATTGTCCATTATGAGATCTATTTGATACTACTAGAAAAATGGTGTGATGCTCGGACCCGCCGAAAAGCTCAATCTAACTTGTGTTGACACGACCCAGATATAGACACAGGATCTGAATCAGTTCCGCCATCTAGGAAATGGACTCTTCATCTCCGACAACCTATCTTTAAGAGGAAATGAAGAAGAAAATACAAAAAAAAGAGAGGTGAAATTGATATAGGAGAAGAGAAAAAAGAAAAGACTCAATTTGTGCAACTGTTTGTTACAGAATATAATTTGGTTCCCAAATCCCACAAATACAGGATATACACTGTACTCATTTTTTAAATTATAATTATAATAAACTATCCTATATAATTGTACTCTCTCTTACTAACTTGCCTTTTTATATTGACACTATGTTATTGAATCTTTTAATTTAAACATTGTACCTATAATAAATTAGTTATATAATAAAGATTATTTATCAAAAATACTGTATTTTCTAGTTTTTTTTCAAATATACCATCTTTTCAAATTTATTGCAAATGTATTATCTTAATTACAAATATACTATCTGTATCGGTGTATATGGTCCCAATAAAGTAACACAAACACAGTTGGCCATCGTCTCTCTCTCACAGTTGGCCAAAAATGTAACACGAACAGACACCCACATCCATGACTTCACTTTCCTCTCTCTCACTTTCATCTCTCTCTCACTTTCAACGACGAGCTTCGAAGGCCATCGTCTTCAGTCCTCTCCCTCGCCGTCACAACCAAACCGACGGTCCTGCCATCGTCTTCGGTCATCCTCTCCGTTCTGTTAGATCGGGGCCGCAGGCCAGGGAGAGAAAGTTTCGAAGGACTCCGGCGAGTTTCGAAGAATTCCGGCGAGTTTCGAAGAGATTCCGGCGAGTTTCGAAGGATTCCGGCAAGCATTGAGACGTTTAGGATAGTTCAAGTGTGATTGACAGTCTGCTTCATTTGTTGTCTGCTTCATTTGTTGTCTGCGATTTTGTCGAGTAAGTATGATGGTCCAGTTTGTGATGCTTTGAGGGTGAGGAAGAGTGGTGTATGGTCAAATTATGTGTGCGAGAAGCTTCATGTCTTATTAACGTATTTTTGCAATATTTAAAATGAAATTGGTATAATTGCAATTAAGATGGTAGATTTACAAATAGCCTTTCTTAAGAAAAGTAAAATTGCAAAAAATTACTTTTAACAATATATTTATCAAAAAACCTCTATAATAAATACCATATTGCCTTTTTTTCAAAAGTTTACTTATTATCTTTAAATTTAATGATAGGTATATTTTTAATTTTTATTCAAAGCATCTTATAAAATTAAAAAAATTTACTGGAGTGCCCATATCCATTCTCGTCAAACCATTCTCTTAGAGAAGCCACACTGCATTAGACAGATGCTTGCTATCCAATAACATTGACAGTATTCTAGTTATTGCTACACTAGAATAGAATTCTGAACAGGTCGACGTACCTTCAAGTATCTCCCTCCAATGTATATAGGAGCCCTAGAGCAAGCAAATGTCAGATGACAAGGTTGTTTAACCTAAAACGAAAAACATCAACAGGATAAAAGAACCATCAGATTGATATATCTTGTTAAATTTATAATACATGATGAGGTAGAAGGGTTGAGATACACTAAATCCAACAATTATAATAAATACACTACAACAGTTCTATATCAAGGGTATAGCAGTGTCAAAAGTAGAACTCTGGATTATACATGTGATAATACCTTCTCCAGATGGCGATCATTAATTTCATGATTTTGAAACCCTTTAGTGGGAAAACTTTTAGGGGACCCATGTTCTTCACTGGAGCCTACATTTGAATTTTCAATGTCGGCAGAAGGCACTACACGATTGGAATCCATTCCATCATCTGCACCTCTCAATCACGAATAGTCGATTAAACATCAAAAGTTACTGATATACAAGGTAATGTCACAAAATAAACTTAAAAGAAAACAAGAACAAATTTAAAAATGTTATATTGATTGAGGACCACCGTGGCTCCAAACCCAAAGTAATATACATCAAATATCTTGATGCTCTTTATACAGATTTTACATAACTTAGAAAGTGCATATACACATCAAATCTTAATTTCTTTGCTTTACCGTATTGGCCATCAACCTCATAATTTTTATGTATCCTACTTTTCTTAGGATTATTTTATCAAGAAATTTTAAACTCAATTATATAGCAAACTAGTACCGTGAACGCAAAATAAATACCTATTATTCTACAAATAACGGCATGGAAGATATGGTTTAACCATTTAGGTATCAAAAATGTGTAAGGGTTCATTAAATGGAAAACAGTGTAGATCTCCTATGATATATTTTCAGCAAACTCGTTTACAGCGCCTATAAGCCATATACATCCTTATTCAAGAGCCTAAAGTTAACAGAATTTCAGGAGAAAGATAGAACCAGAATAGACGTGCCTGTTTTCCTTCTCTTGTTGCATTGAATATTTTCTACAGTACTCTTTCCATCCTTTGAAGCATCAATATTAGTGTATGTCAAACGAATTCGGAAAGAGCTCAGACCAGATTTAACACCCTGCACAACACTAACAATATTAAGAATTAGTCTGTCGATATTACTGCTATCTATCATTTCAAAATAGAAAACAATTCACATGTGCTTGTCAGACAATTCTTTTTCTCGAGACAAAACGAAAATCAAATAAATAAACAAAGCGCATGATCCATATTACCATCAGCGATTCAAGAGGACTTGTCAAAGACAGTTTCAAGACATCTTTTGTCGATACGAGTTCAGATTTAACAATTTTTTCATACCATTCTTCAAAGTGGTACTTCTTTTTGATAATGCACCTGAAATAATGTGGAGATAATGGCTAAATGCTTAAATTCTTCACCAATTACACTCCTCTAATGAGAAAATAGAATCAAGAATAATAAAGAGAATCAAAAACTGTAACTATCATAAACTTTCCTTAGAATTGTCAAATGTGAAGAAAAGAAAGACATGACTAAATTTTATAGTCCATATGTCATGCACACTTAAATTAACTATAACTATCATACATGTTCAAACAACACCTCTGAAACTAAGAACTTCCAGAGTTGCTATCCTGGATCAAAAATTAAGACTGCACGAAAACTCAAACAACGACTTACAGAACTGATTCTTCATTTTCCAAGATAAGTGGAGGGAGGGAGACTTCAAGAGAAAAGTTATCAGCCACATGCCCATCTTGCTTTACAAAATCAGCAAGTGTCAAAGCAAAGTCCCATGCAGAATCCCTTTTGACCAACAAATTTTGTTGGTCATAGTACACAAACTGCAATATACCTAAGCAAATCCTACAGACATAATCCCCGCTAATCAACTCCTGAGAAATGTCCAGAGTACTTGGATCTTTATCTGCTTGAGAACCATTGATATTCAGTTCCCCATGGGACTCCAATCTCTTTCCAATATCAGAATACAGGAGCGACATTGAGAGCGTAGCAGAAGAATATAAACACTCATGCACGCCAAATATGCGGAAGATGCACCTAATACACACCTGCATTACCACGATAAAAATAAAATCTAAACAATTACGTTCATGATCATACACATGGTGGTAACTTAAGATAGGACTCTTAACAGACGATACTAGATAACTAACTGGAATCCAAACTCAAGAACCTCATATACCGCATGGAATACCAAAAAAAAAAATTCATGATTGAACTGATTAGTTAAAAACAGTGCTAAAGCTGAATAAATTTCAAACTCAGCATACTCTCATATACAGCGTGAAATACTAGACAATTTCACGGTTAAATCGATAAGTTAAGACTGACAAGAATGCCAAAAACAGTACTAACGTTTTTTTAAGTTATGCGTGCAAAATAGAAACCGTAAATTAGATATATACAACTAAATCCTGATTAGATACCACCACAAGATAGCAAACATATTACAGGCTACTGTTATAGTGTTATTGGTTATAGCTAGCAAATCCTAAAATTGTGGTTGGTTCGTGTAGCGTAAATATTGAATTGACGGCTGAGATAATAATGTATAAATTTGAGATAAAGAATAATGATAAATGAGAGGCAAAATGAGGGATAGGAGAGGATGAAATTGGTGAAAGTACGAACCCGCAGCGATAAAAGATGTTTAAGAGCGTGGGGAGGCAAGGTGCGGACGGCGTCAATTACAAGCTTCATTTCGTTGGCGGCGTCAACTCCAGACTCATCGTGTCCGTTGATTGCCTCCATCGTTGCCGAGCTATGTATACACTCTCACGGCGGCCTGGGCCTGCTCCTGCTCCTCTCTTTACCAGAGTGTATGCTGAATTCATCCAGGCATAAATATTAAATACATAACTAACTACAGTAATCTTTTTGGTAAAGAAAATACTTGTTTTTTTAGATAATTGGTAATATGTTTGATATTATGGTTTTCGTTCATTCCGAAATTATTTTTTACTAGAGATAAACATTTATAAAATATATATATTTAATTATTAAAAAACAGATATGTCTAATTATTTTTTAAAAAAAAACTATGAAACTATTGTAATATGAATTGCAAGGTGATTGTCAAATATTTCTGCTATGGTTACTAGAAGGGTGAATATATTGACCAGCCAATCCGTAATTATAGTGCAGAATATGCAGCCTCCTTTTTCTAGCTGTATATGTACTAGCTTATAACCCGTGCGATGCACGGGTTTTTTTTAATATGTACTAAATTTATTTCATGTTACAATAATATTTTTATATAATTATTAATTTTTATAATTGTTTTAATTTAAATTTAAATAATGTATATATTTAATTGATGATATGCATGGTTTAAAACTTATATTACGAAATTTTAAATTAAATACGTCGTTAACGAAATTCGAATCTTGAATGTTTTGTAAAGTAACTTAATCATATAAAATATTTAATCATCAGATCTAACGGTTATGATTTTTTTGCTAAAAATCTAACGGTAATTATTCGTTGTATATTCTATTATATATTTTTATTAGTGATTGAAAAATATGGTGTGATATTTTTGGGTATATATTAATAATTGCTAGATTATGTTTTAAATTAAAAGGTAACATGCTTTAATTAGAAAAGAAATATTAATGATTGGAAGATACAATATTTTAGGTGTGTACAAAGGGTAATATGTTCAATTAATATTAAACGTCTTTTAAATTGATTGAAAGATACGATGTTTTAGGTATTTATTAAATTTTATTTAATATTACAATTATTTTTTATATAATTGTTATTTTAATAATTTTTTAAATTTTAATTTAATATAATTTAATATACTCATATTTACGGATTATACTAATGTTTTCTTATTATAAACAACATATAGGAATTTTTAATATATTTTTATTTATATCTGAAAATATAGTATGATATTTTTGGGTATATATTAATGATTGTATGATTAGTTTTAAATAAAAATGGTATCGTATTTTAATTAGAAAAGAAATATTAATGATTTGAAGATATAGTACAATTGATGTTTTTATAAAAGGTAATATCTTCAACTAAAAGTAAATATGAAAATAGCAATGACTAATTACCATTAGTTATATTATGTCATTATTTATTTTAATAATTAGGATAACCAAACCGAAAACCAAATCGACAAACTTTTAATCTTTCGGCTTTAATATAATAGTATAGATAGATCAATATAACAATTTACATTTGTTTATATTTTTTTTAAATTTACATCTGTTTATGTTTTTTATAGATTGCATTTTTATAGTTATAGATTGCTTTTTTTTTAGTTACACTATTTATTGACAATATGTATCGTCACAATTTTAAAATATTAATAAAACAATTTATATTTTGTTTATGTTTTTTTATAGATTGCATTTTTGTTTATGATTTTTTAAAAATTGCATTTTTATAGAAACACTATTTATTGACAATATGTCACAAAACAACGTCTTGTGTGTCTTGCATACTCCAACGATAGTGTTTCACTGTCACTCTTTCTGTTTTTAACTCTAACGACCAGACGATCATCCAAACCTCCTTATGCTAATTATATATAGGATATAATTAGTGCATTCATACTAAAGAAGTTCATGTTGAATGTCCTATAAATAGGCCATGTAATGAATTCATTTGTGATACAACAAGATAAAGCAATCCCTGCATTTCTTCTTTACTTTCATTATTAGCCATCTTTCGTTATATTATTTCTATTAGTCACCCATTTAGATTATCAAATATTATAACACGTTATCAGCACGAGTCTCTGCCCGAGTAAGTTTTGTTGAAGTAAGAAGGTACTGCCCGAGTAAGGAAGAAGGTACTGCTCAAATAAGTTTTATCCGATGAAAGAGGTACAACCAAATTTAATCTATTTTAGTTGAGGTCCTGTCCGAATTTTGTTTGATCAACAAGGTACGTCTGACCTTATTCATTTAATTTTAAATGTAGTTATTATCATGCATGTTATTATTAGTATTAGAGTTAAATGCACTTTGCATCCCCTAACTTTACTTCAATTTCAATTATGTATATGTAGTTTAATAAATTGCACTTTGCATCCCCCAACTTTAAATTATAGGTCAAATCACAATCCCTTATACGTTTACTATCAAAAATAATATTTCTTTTAACGATTGTATTCACAAATGCGATATAAAATTGTGTAGTGATTATATAATTTATATTTCAAGATGGTACAAATATATTTTAATGATTTTATACGTATCATATATCATAATAGTCACAACTTTATTTAATGGAAACATATTAGTTTAATTTTTTACAAATATAATATAATTGATTAATGGTCAAAAAATAATATTAAATTATAATTTAAAGAGTGTAAAATTAGTTACATGTTTAAAATCTATAATTATATCATCATTGCAATCATTTTATATCACATTTGTTAATGTATTCGTTAAAAGCAATATTATTTATGATAGAAAATGTATAAGGGATTGTGATTTGACTTATGATTTAAAGTTTGGGGATGCAAAATGCAATTTATGAAACTACATATACATAATTGAAATTGAAGTAAAGCTAGGGGATGCAAAGTGCAATTAACTCTTAGTATTATTGTTTAAGTTAAACGTTAGCTATGTTTATAAAGTTTTAATTTATATTATGTCACCGATTATTTATGCTACAATTTTTATTATATGATACATGATTAATTGTTCATGCCTTAATATGCCTTATTGCGATACCATGTTTTAAATATTTATTTTCCGTTCAGAATGGCGAATCTTGCAAAATTAGACTTTGCTGCTTTGGATATGTCTGAGGATAATTATCTGTCTTAGGTACTCGATGCGGAATTACACATTAATGCCAACGGACTAAAGGATACCATAGAAACAGGAAAAACCTCAACTGTTGAACAAAATGCCAAAGCAATTATTTTCCTTAGGCACCACATTCATGAAAACTTAAAATCTGAATACCTCACAGTCAAAAATCCACTCACCCTTTGGACCAATCTCAAAGATAGATTTGACCACCAAAAATTTGTCCATTTGCCACATGCTCGTTATGACTGGATCAATTTAAGATTACAAGATTTTAAATCTGTTGCTGAATATAATTTTGCCTTGTTCAAAATAAGTTCAAAGCTAATCCTGTGTAGTGAGAAAGTTATTGATGCTGAGATGATTGAAAAGACCCTTTCGACCTTTCACCCCAACACTATGATCTTGGCACAACAATACAGGGAACGCAATTTTCACAAATATAGTGAGCTGATATCTCTCCTTCTTGTAGCTGAGAAAAATAATGAGTTGTTGCTGAAAAATCATCAGATACGCCCCACAGGCTCTGCCCAGTTACCTGAAGTACATAACACGTCATTTCGAAAGAATGAGCGTGGGAAAAGGCATAGAGGAGCACGAGGTTATGGACGAAATCGTGGACGTGAAAATTTTCGTGGTCGATTTCGAAATCAGTATAACTCTGGCCACCTGAAGTGGCAGCGTGATGGCAACAACAACTCTAGTCACCAGAAGTGGCAAAATGAGGTGTCAAATAAAATGAAGGCACCACATGAAGGAGATACTAGAGATATATGTTTTAGATGTGGGGCTCATGGGCATTGGACTCGTACTTGTCACACACCTAGACATCTTGTAGATCTTTACGAGTCATCCAAAAAGCAGAATAGACAAAGGGTGTAAACAAATTTGGCTAGTTTTAATGATGAACCAATCAACAAGACCTCAAATGAACTAGACACTGGCGCTAACCTTTATTATGACTTAGATGACTAGTTTTCATATGTATCTCTTTGAATTCATGTTCCTTATGTATCTGCTTCAATTTCATATTTTCATATACTTGTTTTATGTTATTGCTTTAAGTACCTGGTTTGCTTTAACAAAATTGTTGTTCACTTATATATGTGCATAGAATAAAATATGGGAGATTTATGCATTGCTGATTGCGCCACCACTCACACAATTCTACAAAATCAGAAATACTTCTCACAGTTTACTAAAACCAACTCACATGTTTGGACGATTTCGGGTACTTCAAATATAATAGAGGGTTTTGGGAAAGCTAGTTTTATCCTACCAAATGAGACACAAATTCAAGTGCATAATGCTCTATATTCTAGTAAATCCACTAAAAATCTTTTAAGTTTTAATGATATTCGTCTTAATGCTTTCCACGTAGAAACTACTAGTGAGAATGAAAAAGAATATCTCCTTATCACTTCAACCTTTTCGGGTCAAAAGAAAATCTTAGAAAAATTACAGTCAATATCTTCTGGATTATATGCTACCCAAATTAGAGTCATTGAGTCTCATAGTATCACCATTCCGAAAATCATAGATCCAAAATTACTAACCCTTTGGCATGAAAGACTTGGTCATCCAGGAGTATCTATGATGCGTCGTATAATAGAAAATTCTACAGGTCATCCCCTTAAGAATCAAAAGGTCATACCTCAAAATGAACTTCCCTACTCAGCATGTTCATTAGGAAAACTAATTGTCCGACCATCTCCAGTTAAACTTCAAACCGAGTCTCCAAGTTTCTTAGAAAAAATTCAAGGTGACATTTGTGGTCCGATTCATCCATCATCTGGACCATTTAGATATTTCATGGTTCTAATCGATGCATCAACTAGATGGTCCCATGTTTGTCTACTCTCCACCCGAAATACAGCATTTGCTAAGCTACTTGCTCAAATAGTAAAATTGCGA
The DNA here is from genome assembly GCA_036435485.1 of Saposhnikovia divaricata. NCBI lineage: Eukaryota > Viridiplantae > Streptophyta > Magnoliopsida > Apiales > Apiaceae > Saposhnikovia > Saposhnikovia divaricata. The sequence continues at coordinate 70,844,745 of CM071598.1, forward strand.
GCCCAATTCCCTGATCATCCTATCAAATCAATTCGACTAGATAATGCTGTTGAATTCACATCTGCAACTTTCAATGATTATTGTATGTCTGTAGGAATCTCAGTCTAACACCCAGTAGCTCACGTGCATACACAAAATGGTTTAGCAGAATCTTTAATTAAAAGACTTCAACTTATTGTACGTCCCTTACTTCTAAGAGCAGAGTTACCTACATCTGTTTGGGGTCACGCAATACTTCATGCTGCAAGTATAATTAGGATAAGACCATCTGCTTACCACAAACAATCACCTCAACAGTTATCTTTTGGTCAAATTCCTAATATCTCACACTTTAAGGTGTTTGGTAGTGCTGTATATGTTCCCATTGCACCTCCACAGAGATCCAAAATGGGTCCACAAAGAAGAATAGGTATATATGGTTTTGACTCACCATCTATTATAAGATATCTTGAACCATTAACTGCTGATGTATTTACTGCTCGTTATGGTGATTGTCATTTTGATGAGGCTGTGTTCCCTCCATTAGGGGGAGATAATGTTTTGCATAAATTAAATTTTGAACTATCATGGAATGCATCGGGATTAAATGCTATTGATCCACGTACTAAACAATATGAATCTGAGGTTTTAAGGATCATTCATATGCAAAATATTGCTAATCAAATGCCGGATGCTTTTAATGATTCTAGACTTATTATAAAATCGCATATACCCCCTGTTAATGTTCCGTCAAGGGTTGAATCCCTGTTCATAAATCAAATCCTGAAGAATTGATTGGTGATTCAAAACCACGCCAGAAGCGTGGTAGACCTATTGGTGCGAAAGATGTTGTACCACGAAACGGAAATTGAATGGACCTACCCCTGAAGTGGAAATTGTTCCTGAAGTAACTACATCAAATACCCTAGAAGTGGTATCACCTCCTGAAGAGGTTCAAGCCCCTAAAGTGGCTGTGACAAAACCACCCGAAGTGGTATTACCTCTAGAAGAGGATATTGTCCCTGAAGTGGCACATGCTTCCACATAAGCGAAGGTACCTGAAAATTATGAGATCTCAATGAGTTATGTACATAACGGGAAATTATTGGATCGTGGGAGTACCGAGGTTGATGATGTATATGCTTTTTCCGTGGCATACGATGTTATTATTAACTCCGATCCTGAAGCACAAAGTGTGGAAGAATGTCAACAAAGAGATGATTGGCTAAAATGGAAAATTGCAATCCAGAAAGAATTGCAATCCTTGCGCAAGAGAAATGTATTTGGACCTGCAGTCTGAACACCAGCTGGTGTAGTTCCCATTGGAAATAGATGGGTGTTTGTACGAAAACGAAATGAGAGAAATGAAATTGTGAGATATAAGGCCCAACTGGTAGCCCAGGGATTCTCTCAAAGGCCTGGATTTGATTACCAGGAAACTTACTTTCCCGTGATGGATGGAGTCACTTTTCATTTTCTAATGGGTATGGCTTGTATGGAAAGATTGGAAACATGTCTTATGGACGTTGTGACAGCCTACCTTTACGGATCACTTGATAGTGATATTTATATGAAAATCCCTGAAGGATTAAAGTTACAGGAAACTAAGCCTCGACATTTACACTCAGTTAAACTACAACGATCATTATATGGCTTGAAACAATTTGGTCGTATGTGGTACAACAGGCTTATTGAATATTTATTGAATGACGGGTATATAAATAATCAAGTATGTCCATGTGTATTTATTAAAAGGTCACAATCTGGTTTTGTTATTATTGCAGTATATGTGGATGATTTGAATATTGTAGGTACTTCTGAAGATATTACTAATGCTGCTAACTATTTGAAAAATGAGTTTGAAATGAAAGATCTTGGAAAGACAAGATTCTGTTTAGGTATACAGGTGGAACACTTATCTTCAGGCATTTCTATTCATCAGTCAACCTACACAGAAAAGGTTCTTGATCGATTCTACATGGACAAAGCTCATCCATTAACTACACTGATGATTGTTCGATCGCTAGAAGTTGAGAAGGATCCTTGTTAGGAATATGTTGTACTTGATGATAACTTCACAATCAATCAAATTGTATAAGGTTTTGTAGCTGTCAACGGATGAGGATTTATAACTCTATCCATTGACAGGTAGCTCATCAACGGATTAGGTTTTGTAGCATACTGCAAGTATCTCTATGTTATCAGTTGATAGTGTTTTTATCCACAGTCATGTTAACTATCAACGGATAGGCAGAATAGGGTAGCCAATTGTAAATAAGCTATGCTATCTAATTCTGTCTAAGTGAAAGTGTATCAACAGATGAAGACAAAACTCTATCAACGGATACAACTCAAATCCACTCTATCAACGGATACAGCTCAAGTCTCAATATCAACGGATACCGCTCAATACATCATCAACGGATGTCAGTGTACAATATCAACGGATAATCATTGACACTGTCTTCTATGATTAGCTGGGGATTAGCAGTTGATAAGGACATGTTTGACTGACAGATCACATGGGTTGATAGTAGATACAAAAAGCAGTATGGCAGCCATACTTTGGAAACACAGAAGAAAGAAGCATTCTATTTACACTATGAATACAAGAAACGTGCAGGAGACATGTTTGAACACAAGGACAACCTTTCGGCTACATGTGTATTTGGAGTGTAGTAGCAAGTCAACTAGAATTAGATTAATATTATCTTATTCCAGTAGTACTTGTAAAACTTGGGATTTATAACCAAGTGTAGCAACTCTTTGTAGGTTAAGAAAACAGATACATCTTGCTTAGGGTTTCTATTGAATATTCTTAGAAAGCAAAGAGTTGTAAAACAGAAGCTGTGTACTTTTGTATCACAGAGTTTTCTTCGAATAAAAGCTTCAGGTGGTGCATTTAACCACCTGATTTTTTATGTGTTTGTGCATTTATCTTTTACAAGCAATTATCTAAGTATATATTTCTGGAGTTCTTATCAGAAATTTATAAATATCAAGAATTGTATTCAACCCCCCCTTCTACAATTATACAAGTGTGTAATCTGGGAATAACAATTGGTATCAGAGCAAGCTTCTAACATATTTGAAGTTTAAAGATCAACACACTTCCAACATGTCTAAGAAGGATTATGGAGTAAAGATTCCAGTTCTTGATAGAGAAAATTACTTTCACTGGAAAGTAAAAATGCGTCTACATCTCTCGTCTATTGATGAAGGCTTTGTGGATTGCATTGACAAGGGTCCTCACGTTCCAATGAAGACAGCAACAAGAGTTGGCCTGGCTGATGATGTGCCTGACACTCTCATTCCCAAACCTGTCTCTGAGTGGAGTCTTGAAGATATTGCAGAAGTCCACAAAGATAAAAAGACCATGAATATTCTGTTCAATGGTCTAGAAACAGACATGGTTGACAATGTTATTAACTGTACTACCGCCAAGGAAGTATGGGACACTGTTCAAACCCTGTGTGAAGGAACAGAACAGGTAAGGGAAAACAAGATGCAACTACTAATCCAACAGTATGAACATTTTCACTTTAAGAGTGAAGAAACATTGAATGATACATTTAGTAGATTTCAAAAGCTATTAAATGGTTTGAAGCTGTATGGAAGAATCTATCAAGTTAAAGATTCTAATCTCAAATTTCTGAGATCACTGCCCAAGGAATGGAAGCCAATGACTGTTTCTCTAAGAAACACTCAAGAGTACAAGACATTTACTCTTGAAAGGCTCTATGGAACTTTAAAGACCTATGAGCTGGAAATGGAGCAGGATGAAGAGATTGAGAAGTCTCAAAAGAAAAGTGGGTCAGTTGCACTTGTTGCCAACTTGGAGCAAAAGGAGGAAAGAACAGAAACTGCTAGTTCTACACCAAACAGGGAGGTTTGTAAAGGTAGAGCAGAATCAAGCAGGAGCAAGGAAAAGGTGTCTGAGGAATTGAATGCTCTTCAGCGGGATGAATTGGATGAGATAGATGAGCACTTAGCTTTTCTATCTAGGAGATTCTCTAAGCTGAAATTCAAGAGAAACTCTGGGGTGGCCAAGCCATTTAACAAGGATTTTTCCACAAGCAACTATGTGGATAAATCCAAAATTAAATGCTACGATTGTGGAATTGCTGGTCACATGATAAGTGAATGCAGGAAACCTAGATCTGAAAACAAGGGAAAGTCAACTGAGGCTGTTGACTAAAAGAAGAAATATTTTGATCTTCTCAGGCAGAAAGGAAAGGCATTCTTGACCCAAGAGTATGACTGGGCTGTTGATGACAATCATTCTGATGATGATGTTGAGTTAGTCGACCTTGCTTTAATGGCTGATTCTGGAGAGCAGGAAGCAAGTTTAGCTAGCAATCAGGTATTTTCTACTAATCTCTCTGAGCTCACCAAAGAGGAATGCAATAGTGTTATAGATGAAATGTCTACTGAACTATATCACTTAAGTGTTACTCTTAAATCACTTACTAAAGAGAACAATAGGATTAAAGAGTTGATATGGGCTGAAAATAAGCCCTAAAGACACATTTAATGTGGCATTAATTAGGCCAAGGATGGCCCAAACATGGGGCCCACCAGCTGGGCCCAAAACCCCAATTATAATATTAATTTCGTAATTAATATTGGGGGAAATAAACAACTCAGCAATAAGAGTTGGATAAGGATATTATTTCCACCAGACTTATCCACCAAGGCATCCAATTCAATATGGAAACTGATTCCTACAAGGAATAGATCTAGAACCTTCATCAAAGACTTTTCTACCAAGTCTCTGATTCCTACCATAATTCTAAAGGCTTCTCAGCCTATATAAAGGGCCAGACCCCTCATCTCAGAACTACGTTTTCTTGGCTTGATTCTCTAATACAGAGATACGTAGGCATTCTGTGAGGACCGTTTAGTCTCGAACGCAGAAGCAGCCATTAAAGCTCGAAGCTCAAACACCCTAGCATTAATTACAAATCGTAAACTAGTTTTTATTCCACAACATTTGGCGCCGTCTGTGGGACGAAGACATCAACCATGGTTCAAACACGAAGAACAACATCAACCGAGGCCATACCCCTTAGCTCTGCTCCACCTGCTATCTCTGATCCGCTCATCACCGCTGAAGGAGGACAATTACCCCCACCAACAGGGACGGTCATTCAACCTCTAACCTCTCAACCCTCAGGGACGATTCCCCATGTTGAGGGAACTGTGGCTATCCCTCAAAGCCAAGAAACTAACCCTCTTCAGATGGTGGTTTCTCCTCTTGATAGCGCTGGTCGTACGCTACCTCCGGGGGTACAGATCCACACCACGGATCTCCCTTTGAATACCAACCCGATGTATGGGCTGCCTAATTATCCCCCTCAGCACAGGGAACCTGGACCGAGCGGTCATGCCTTACAGATCCGAGATCGGGAGTACGATGATTACTCTGGTCCCTATTCTGATGATTCAACGTCTGAGGATGACAATGATGATCGTGATGAAGCCCCGAGGAGGCGACGTGCTAGTAAAGAACCTCGAAGGAGGTCCAAAAGAATCCATGATGGACCTCCACAAACGGCTGAGGAAAGGATTAAGGCTCATGAGGCAGAGATCCAAAGGCTGAAGGATGATATTGCTAGAGAGCAAGCAAGGCGAAGTCTGATTCAACCTCCTCCAGTTACAGGGAGGATTCCCATTATAAATCTGGAAAGGCCCTCAAGGAGGCAACGAAGGGCCGAAGCTCCGATTGAAAAATCAACCAGGGTGGAGACCCCCAAAAGTAACCCTAGGGATCTGATGCCCCTTGGGGATCCTGATGATCCTACACCTCCGTTCACTGAGGAGGTAATGAATGCTCGCATCTCAAGAAAGTTCAAGATGCCGACAATTAAGGCCTATGATGGAACGGGCGATCCCGCAAACCATGTTAGGACATTCTCAAATGCACTGCTGTTGCAGCCTGCGAGCGATGCCTTAAAGTGTAGGGCGTTCCCTCAAACCTTGTCTGGCATGGCCCAAAGGTGGTATAGCCGCTTACCTGCAAACTCAATCGGCTCGTTCAAAGAGCTGAGTGCCGCCTTTGTCAGCCAGTTCATTAGTGGGAGAGTTCATGAAAAAAGTTCTGCATCCCTTATGTATGTAGTACAGGGGAAGAACGAGAATCTGAGGGATTACCTCAAGCGGTTCACCAAGGAGACGCTAAATATCACTGATCTGGAAAATAAGGTGGCCATGGTAGCCCTGGAACACGGAACCACTGATCTCTTCTTCAAAAGGTCTTTGGCAAAACACCCTCCTGAAAATATGGCCGAGCTCCAACGGAGGGCCGATAAATATATCAAGGCCGAGGACAGCATGAAGAAGGAAACCACAGGTGGCAATGGCAAGGGTTCTAATGATTCGAAGAAACGAAAGCAAGAGCAAGAGTACGATGCTAGGGACAAGTATCCCCGGACTAGCAAGGATTCCGAGTCACCACCAAAGAAGAATTTGGGACCAAGATTCAACGACTATGCGAGACTGAATGCTCCTAGAAGTCAGATCTTGCTAGATATTGAGAAGGATAAAGATTTCCGATGGCCGAAGCCACTTAGGGGTGATCCCACGAAAAGAAACAAGGATCAATACTGTAGGTACCACCGTGATGTGGGTCATGATACCGATGATTGTAGACAGTTGAAAGATGAGATTGAGTTCTTGATCCGAAAAGGAAAGCTAAGCAGGTTCACGAAGAATGATGATCGTGGAACCCAAAGGAGAGACAATGACAGGAGAGATAACGATCGTGATCGTGATCGTAACCCACAGCCCCGAGGGCCAGTTGTTAATATGATTTGGGGAGGCCCGACAGCGGCCGGCACGACTCGAAACTCTCGAAAAGCGTATGCCAGAGAAGTAATGCACATCGTGGGAGAAGCCCCAAAACGTGCCAAGACTGAAATAGTTATTAGGTTTGATGATTCAGATCTCGAAGGGGTAAAGTTCCCCCATGACGACCCGTTGGTCATAACTCCTGTGATTGGAAACTCGGAGGTGAAACGAGTCTTGATAGACAATGGAGCTTCTGTTGATATCTTGTTTCACGATGCGTTTGTGAAAATGGGGTACACCGATTCTCAGTTGACCCCCACCAACATGCCAATCTACGGATTTAATGGAGTTGAGTCCAGGGTTGAAGGGACTATTCAGTTACCCATGACGATTGGACAGGAACCTAGAGAAGCTACTCAGATGTTGAATTTCCTTGTGATCAAGGCATCCTCGACCTATAACGCGATCCTAGGAAGGACTCGACTTCATGCATTCAAGGCTGTGGCCTCCACATATCACATGAAGATTAAGTTTCCAACCAGGAATGGTGTTGGAGAACAAAAGGATGATCAGAAGATGGCAAGAAGTTGTTATGTATCCGCGTTAAGGGCTGATGGAATCGGGGGGCAGGTACTTCCGATCGAAGACATGGATGTCCGTGGTGATGATGAACACAGAGGAAAGCCAGCAGAGGACTTAATACCTATTCCTCTGGAGCTAGGCGACCCTGAGAAGGTGACTTATATAGGAGCCTCTCTGAAGGAACCCCTGAAAGGCAAATTGATAGCATTCTTGCAAGAAAATAGCGACGTGTTTGCTTGGACAGCAGCTGATATGCCAGGGATTGATCCCCAACTCATAACTCATAGATTGAATGTCGATCCTAATCGGAAGATAATACAGCAGAAGAAGAGGAACTTTGCACCTGAAAGGCAAGAGGCCATAAAGCAAGAAGTGGAAAAGCTCTTAGAAGCTGGGTTTATTGAAGAAATTCAGTTTCCAGAATGGTTGGCTAACCCTGTGATGGTCAAGAAAGCCAACGGTAAGTGGAGGATGTGCATAGACTTCACCGACTTGAATGATGCATGCCCTAAGGATTGCTTCCCTTTACCTAGGATAGACATGTTAATAGATGCCACAGCTGGACATGAGATGCTGAGCTTCATGGATGGGTTCAGCGGCTACAATCAGATTAAGATGCACAAGGATGACGTCCCTAAGGTATCTTTCATAACTGACTTTGGTGTTTTCTGCTATCTTGTTATGGCTTTCGGTCTAAAAAATGCAGGAGCTACTTACCAACGACTGGTGAATAAGATATTCGCCCATCTGATTGGAAAAACCATGGAGGTCTATGTTGATGACATGCTAGTCAAGAGCCTGTTCAAGGCAGACCACATTAAGCACCTCAGAGAGGCATTCGAAGTGCTGAGGCACCACAAAATGATGTTGAATCCAGCCAAGTGTGCCTTTGGCGTTGGATCAGGAAAATTTTTGGGTCTGATGGTTTCAAAGAGAGGCATAGAGGCCAACCCTGACAAGATTAAGGCAATCTTAGACATGGAGCCACCACGCTCTATAAGAGATGTGCAGAAGTTGACAGGCCGTGTAGCGGCTTTAGGAAGATTCATCTCCAAGTCTGGTGATAAATGCTTGCCGTTCTTTCAAGAATTGAAGAAGGTGAAAAATTTTGAGTGGACCCCTGAGAGCCAAGAGGCCTTTGAACAATTGAAGAAGTACATGGTTGAAGCCCCGTTGCTGGCCAAACCTAGTCCTGGGGAGACTCTTTATCTATACCTGGCGGTATCTGAGCAAGCGTTGAGCGCCGTTCTTATTCGAGAAGAAAAGAAGGTCCAGAAACCTATCTATTATGTGAGCAAGGTATTGCACGGGGCTGAGCTGAATTACTCTCCCATTGAGAAGTTCGCCTTGGCTTTGATAACAGCCTCGAGGAAGTTACGCCCGTACTTCCAGGCACATAAGATTGAAGTCCTGACGGACCAACAGTTGAGAAACATATTGCATAGCCCAAAGGCTAGTGGAAGGCTAATCAAGTGGGCGATCGAACTTGGAGAATTTGACATCACGTATAAGCCTCGAACAGCCATTAAGGCTCAGGCATTGGCTGACTTCGTGGTTGAATGCACCATTAGCAACCAAGAAGTCGGGGGGCAGGAGACAATAACAACCCCTGAGAAGCAAGATAAAGATGGAGAACTTGAACCTGATCAGAAGGAATATTGGGTGCTCTATTTTGATGGAGCATCAAAAACAAAATCTAGTGGCGCAGGCTTAGTGTTGCAAAGCCCCGATGGGTTCACAGTCGAATATGCTTTGAAGTTGGATTTCCAGACAACTAACAATGAAGCTGAGTATGAGGCCTTGATAGCTGGTTTAGGCTTGGCCAGAATCATGAGAGTCAAGAATCTCAAAGTTTGTGGAGATTCAAGATTAGTAGTCTCTCAAGTGAATGGTGAATTTGAGGCCAAGGACGAAACTATGGCAAAGTATCTGCGAGTTGTGAAAGCTGTCATGACTCAGTTTGATGAGTGTTATGTAGAACACATTCCGAGAGAAGAGAACGTTAAGGCCGATGCCCTGTCCAAGTTCGCTTCTTCCGAAATAGAAAACTATGCAGGGAGTGTTTACTTCCAGGTCTTGAAGGTGCCGACTATCAACTCAAAATTAGTGGCACCAATTGATGTGGGAAGCTGTTGGATAGATCCTATCAAAGCTCACCTAGAAACTGGATGGCTCCCCGGCAGTGCCTTGGAGGCACGAAAGCTGTCCGTGAGAGCATTGAGATATGCCTTGATCGAGGGCGTTCTTTACAAAAGATCTTTCGTTATCCCGTACTTGAAATGTTTGAGGCCCCAAGAGGCAAGGGAAGCTTTGGAAGAAGTTCATGAAGGTATTTGTGGGCAGCACTTGGGGGGCAGAGCCCTAGCTCACAAAATCACTCGTCTAGGATTCTATTAGCCAGAGATGTTGGCTGATGCAAAAGATTATGTTAAGAGATGTGAGAGGTGCCAAAAGCACGCTCCGATTGTAAGGTAACCGCCTGAGATGTTGACCTCGATCAGCTCCCCTATTCCGTTTGCAATGTGGGGAATGGATATACTTGTTCCCTTTCCCGTAGCATCTGCACAAAGAAAGTTTTTGATAGTAGCTATCGACTAATTCACTAGGTGAATTGGGGCTAAACCCCTAGCCAAGATAACCACCAAGAAAGTTGCCCAGTTCTTTTGGGAGAACGTGATCTGTAGATATGGAATCCCGTGAATCCTTGTGACGGATAATGGGACGCAATTCAACAATGAAGAATTCAAGAAGTACTGTGAGGAAAATGCTATTGATCTTCATTTTACTTCAGTAGCACACCTGCATGCTAATGGACAGGCAGAGATAGCCAATCGGATAATCCTTGATGGACTGGAGAAAAGGGTCGAACGCTCAAGAAACACTTGGGTGGATGAGTTACTGCCTATACTTTTGGCATATCGAACCACTTGCAAAGTGACAACTGGAGCGACCCCGTTTTTTGTTGGCTTATATAGCCGAGGCAGTTGTGCCCCTAGAGATCATGCATGCATCACCTTGAGTTGAGGCATATGAGCAAGAGACTAATGAAGAAGGCATGAGGCTTACGCTAGACCTAATTGATGATGTTAGGGACGAAGCAAATGCCCGGAATACAGAGCATCAGAAGAGAGCATCCTTCCACTACAACCGAAGGGTTAAGGAGAGGTTCTTTCGGCAAGGCGAACTGGTTCTAAGGAAGATAGAAGCTTCTGGAATTGGTCAGAAGGGAAAGCTAGCCCCTAATTGGGAAGGGCCGTATCGAGTCAAGAAGACGCTAGGACGAAGATCCTACAAGTTGGAGACCTTGGATGGGAACGAGGCCATCCATCGTTTATAGATAAAAAAAGAACAGAAATTATCCGCGTTATACAGAAAGAATTGTTATAATTCATAAAAGCCGGAGAAGAAACAGCTGATATATTTGCTGAAGTCACGAAATGGACGACCTTCGAATGGATGTTTGCACTTAAGAAGATAAGCAACGAGTTTAGTCTTAAACACAAGGTTAGTAGTGCTAATCCTGAATTAAGGTGTAATCCCGATAGAAGTCACGATTGACCAAAATACTAAACCTAGAATCGAGATTCAGCTTCTGAATCCCTAGGATCGAGATTCAGCTTCTGGATCCATGGCCGACCACCTCCCGGCCGACCACGAAGGATTCGGGTCGTTTGGCCGACCACCTCCCGGCCGACCACGAAGGAATCAGGCCGTTAGAGATCGAGATTCAGCTTCTGAATCCTTGAAAGTCACGGGTGACCAAAAAACCAACCTAGGATCGAGATTCAGCTTCTGAATCCCTAGGATTGAAATTCAGCTTCTGAATCCTTGAAAGTCACGGGTGACCAAAAAACCAACCTAGGATCGAGATTCAGCTTCTGAATCCCTAGGATCGAGATTCAGCTTCTGAATCCTTGAAAGTCACGGGTGACCAAAAATACCAAATTAGAGATCGAGATTCAGCTTCTGAATCCCTAGGATCGAGATTCAGCTTCTGGATCCTTGAAAGTCACGGGTGACCAAAAATACCAAATTAGGGATCGAGATTCAGCTTCTGAATCCCTAGGATCGAGATTCAGCTTCTGGATCCTTGAAAGTCACGGGGGACCAAAATATTAGTTAGGGATCGAGATTCAGCTTCCGTGTTAGGTCGAATACACAATATATAATCAAGTACTATATGAATAAGTAACAAGAACACACGTTTTAACTCTTAAAACTGTTTGGAATAAATAATTCCTCTCTCGGTGATGTAAAGTATCACAGAGAGCTGCTTAGGTTACAAGAATGTTATTCGTTCACGATGGATACCCTTCTAGGGTTAACCTAACTGTATTTATAAGATATACAGCTACGTACAATCGTAAATTGATTCTCCTAAAATTAAGCTATACAATTGATATCAATTACGATTGTTACACGTCTTCTAAGTCAACTCAATCTCTTTGATAGCTATCCAATCTTCAAAGATATCGCTTCCATATTAATATTAAATTAATCTTCAAACTCTGTTGACTCGTAGACGCTCCCAGTAGACAGACTTTAGCAAACTCTGTTCTCTCCATGCTAACAGTGTTTGCGCTTCCATGTATTCAGCTATCAGTGTTTACACTTTCCTCTGTCAGCGTTTGCGCTTCCAGCAATCAGCGTATACTCAAACTCTGTTACAACTGCTTTCAATAACAAGTTAAACTCTCTTTACCTGTAACACTTAAACACTGACATTAAATCACATCAATTATATCTAACAATCTCCCCCAACTTGTTCATTAGAAAAATGTACAAGTTCATAATAATTGATGATGTCAAAACTAACAAATAAAAACACAGTGTTTAACATATAATCAGAGTTTAAACTTGACTTAGCAAAATTTACAGAAAAGTTGAATTACTTACAGATTCTGTCTACCTAACCTCCTCAAGATCTGGAGTTGTTCTGAGATAATCAATCAACAACCTCCTCTCAGCATTCTCAAGTTCAATCTCCATAGCTACCTTGATCTCTCTTAAATCTGGATCATTCTCATCAGTTTGAAAAATAGCAGCTCTGAGATCATAGATCTTGTTTCTTCTCATTTCATTTCCCAATCTGATAAACTTCACTTCTTCAGACTTTACATTAAAATCTAGAACAGTAATCCCAAGATCAGTCTTCAGCTTTGTAGTTCCCTTCTGCATTTCAATCAAATTTCCATTCCAGTCTCTGTACTTTGGAACATACTTGCTGTATTTCATATGTCTATTTGCAAGATTCTGTATCATCTTTTGTCTGAGCACATTTGCAACTGATTGAGCTCTTTGATTTCTTACTCTGAAAATGTACAGAACATACTCTAGTTCTTCCCAGAATTTTAAATCAATATCATTCTCAGCAATCTTGAACACCGTTCCATCAGCCATGAAGTATAACAAGAAATCCTTCCCTAAACTTTTCTGATGAACAAGCTGTACTGACTCCAGTCTGTCTAAACTCTCTTGAGTGACACCACGACCTGGAACAGACAATGAAGAAGGATCTCTGGGAGCAACATTCTGTCTTTTATCTCTATGTGAGCCAATGCCTCCTTTGTTATATGCAATTTTACCAGATAAAGCTCTACCATCAGTAAAATCCATTGAAGCTGTAGCTGGAGCTGTAGCTGCAAGACTCGAATCATGAAGAGCACCTTTTCGAAATCTTGATTTCAACTGAGAAGACAGTATCGGTGTAGTCACAACTTGTGTAGCAACAGAGGTTGTGTCTTTATTCTTCTGTACAACATGTGTACCAACAGAGGTTGTAATTATCATTTTATTCTTGCTCTCTTCACCCATCACTCCTTTTAACTTCAGCTTGGCATCAATAGAAGACTTTCTAATCAGCTTTCCTTTATCCTCTTCTTCTTCTTCTTCTTCTTGAATATCAGATAATCTCTCTTTGATCTCAATTCCTTTCATTTCATGCCTTGAAGACTTTGAAGCTTTAACAACTTTATTCACTTTCTTGGACTTTTGAGCTTTTAAATGCTCTTTCTGCAACAGCTTTTCTTCAGCTTGAATATCCTCAAGTGTAGCTTCAGCATTCTCTTCACGAAATAGTTTCACAGCCAATTCTTCATCTGTTTGTGGATTGTCAGAGAATGACAAATCCTTTGGCTTTGAACCAGAAGTACTCTGAGCATTTGTATCTATCACCAAATTAGGCTTTGACCTTGTAGACCTCCCATGTCCTTGTCTAGAATTTACATTTCTTAAGCCCTTCTCAGCATTGGTACCTTCATCATCAAGATGATCTTTCTTTGGCAGAGTTTGAGTTTGCTTACACTTGGTTTTAGCAATTCTCTCCCCCTTTTTGACATCATCATCATCATCTTGAATCAGAATTGAGGTGATTAATTCAAGAGAGTTTGCAATTGAATCAACCTTCTCATTTAGTAAAATCTGATTCTTTTCAACTGTGCTCAGTCTGTCATTTATAGTTGCTTGAGTTTTGGCAAATTGTTGAAAGAGTTTAGCATTAGCTAGTTGAGCTTTCTCTTCATGAGTAGCAACTTCTGTTCGAAGATCAACAATAGATTTCTGAGTATCATCAAATCTATTATTCAAAGTTTTGATTTGAATCACTGTGCCTTGCAAACAAGTGAAAATTTCTGGATTTTTAATCTTCTTAGAATTGACTTCAAGAAACTTTTCTGCCCTTCCAGAAGGAAAAATACACTCTGACTTGTACCAATCAGCAGTTTGCTTGGCCAAATAACCAGCATCAATTTCATTATTAGAAGGGCCAGCAAAATCTGGTTTTTCTCCTGTTTTCTGACCATCAGTCTGATTTTGTGGTTGTGCAACTCCTGTACTCTTAGCTTCAACTGAATCACTGATTGACTCACTAGTAGAGGCAACAGAAGCAATAGGTTCTTGAGCAGAAATAGGTTCTTGAGCAACCTGTTTTCCTTTATCAACTGGAGTTTGCTCTGATGAAAGAACCTTTTCTGGTTTATCAACCTCCTCATTATGAGCAGAACCATGATTAGCATCAGAGTTCAACTCAGTATGTGATGCAATCACAGTGTCTTCAAGAACAACAGTAGGCCCATCAGCAACACCAATATCGATAGAAAGTGTAACCTCCATGAGTGGTGGAGTAGATGCTTCATGATTAAAAGAAAGTGGAGTTTCAGCAAACTCTTCCATTGGAGACAAAACATCTCTAACAGCTTCATTTTCTTGAACCTTAACAACTTCTGGTTCAGAAAGCTTGACTTCAGATTCTGGTATTATAGATTCTAAGATAACCTCTGGCTCACCAGTAGGAATATCAACAGAGATTTTCTCTTGAGCCTCTTCAACATGCTCATCATCAGAATCAGTTAAAATAAGCCTTCTCCTCTTAGCTTTGTTTGCCCTTTGTTTGAATCTTCTAGCATGTTTGGTGTTGATTACAGTATGTATCTTTCTTTTTGGCTTTTGTGATGATTGTGGATGAGTGGTAGTGACAGGGTTTGTTGGTTCAGTAGTCATGTGGTCAGATTGTTGTTGAGGTTCTGTTTGTGTTTGAGGTGATATAGGTTGATCAGTGGTTGTTGGTATCGGCTCAGGTGATTGAGTAGGTTGAGATGGGATGTTTTCTGTACGATCAGTGGCTAAAGGTTCATGCATAGATTGTGGTTCTGGTTGATGTGGTTCATGTGAGTCATGGTTTGATGATGAAGAATCTTGTGGTTGATTGACAAAGTTCTGTAAAGCAAGTGGCAATACTAAAGGAGGTATGTCTTTTCCAACATCTTTGTTAGTCATATCAGAGAATATTCTCTTAGTGACTCGAAAAGGTTGAATTTTATCAGCTTCATCAATAGTTAACCCAGAAACACATGCATTGAACAGAAGTTGACAAAATCTAGCAAAGTAAACTGTAGTAGACTCTGACAACTTATCACCCAAATTCATTAAAACATATCTACCAAAATCAAAATTACTGCCATAGAGTAGAGAATACCCAATTTGCAGACTGTCCATTGGAATAGCATCCCAGTTGGTGATCTTCTTTTGGAATGTCCTGGTGATACAATCAAAGAAAAAATTCCACTCTTTTCTCAAGTTTGGCCTCTTCACACTGCCCAGCTTGGCAAGTGATTCCATGTACCCAATCTCTGTTAGCATTTCCCTCAGATTTTCCTCAGAGACAACTTCATATGAAGTGTGTGTGTCGAAATCCATGACATCACGAACAGTTTGTGGAGTAATCACAAACTCTTGGTCTTCATGAGAGAAGATGATAGACGGAGTTTCACTCGCTCCTCCTTCTATATATCTTGAATTTTGCCAGAAACTAACAACTTGGGAAGCAGATAGAGTAGCCGGTTCAACCAGCGCTTGCCCAATCTCAGAATTTCGAAGAAAATTTTGCATTAGATGGAACGCCTCTGGAGCCCGGCCGTTCTCAAGTAAAGCTGCATAATTGTTAGGCACAAAACGTAGACCAAAGACAGTGAAAGGTTTAGTTGCCATTGAATCAAGAAATAAGCAAGAAGCAACTGTGACAATGTTTTGCAAGAAAGGTGTTTGTGAAAATGCCAAAGTGAAAAACAAAGATGTTTTCTGTTTTGGTAAAGTGAATACGAGTGGGTAAAAGTGATTGTGAGAAAAAGTAATTTGAGTTTTAATTAAAAACTAAACTCAAAAGATTTTACTTGAAAACACACAACTGTTCACGTGAAAAGTGTTTGAGTGGGACACGTGTCACACATGCAACGGTTCACTTAATACATGCGCAGTAAAAGCCATTATTACCGCTGTCGTTCCGTTTATCAAGACACGTTACCACTAAGTACACCAATTAACAGTTGTCACTTACTCCATTTACTCCAAAATTTTCAAATTATCTTAATGAAAATTTACCTTAGAGTACATAACACAATCAATCAGTGTTTGTCCAATACTCAATCTTTATCACAAAAACCCTTTCAAAAATGCACAGTCGTGATTTTCGTGTGTGAGTAGCAGAGTTTACCAAATCAATTTTTATAGCATCTAATATTTCATAAAATCCATAAATCAAAACAATAAACACTGAATGCACAAACTCTCATATTAAACACAGAGTATATGATGAATGCTAAACTCTGTAGTTCCTTAATTACAGAAATCTGAATATCCCTGTTCCAGTTTATGTTCATGATTATCCAAGTAAGCACACAGTCATTATAGACAAAAATAACAAGAGATAAACATCAAAGCATCATTCAGTGAGTTACATGTCAAGGATTGTCTCACAAATTCTCACATCACACAAGTGTTTAGGTGAAGTGTTTACTCTCAGATTCATTCAGTAAAGGCAGATGCTACCATAAGCTTGAATGTCCACCAAATCTACACCACTTCGATTATATTTATGCACAAATCAAAAGGACTTTGTTCAGGGTTATAATTGAGTGAAATCAAACAGATGAGAAGAGATGAGAATTTCTAACTGAACAATTTATTTGATCAAAATATTCAGTCAAATGATTAGTACATATTTGTACAAGATGATCAGTATATATACCCCTTTTTTTTTTTTATATATATATATACACTGAGTAAGATATCTTTTCTTAAGAAATACTCACCTGCTTGAATTTGATTTAACAAACGAATATAACTGCTCTTAATACTTCAGTATTCAAGAAAAATGAGCAGTTAATTTGGCTCAAAGGGGTTTACTAAGGGTTGTGTTTTATGAACAGTGTTTATGATCAGTGTTCAAAGATGTGTTGAACAGTGTTTGAAGAAAGATGGTTAATCCTAATGCCTTTATCATCTTCATGCACACATATATCATGTAGTCCCAAAATGGTTTAATGCAAGTTCTAGAGCAACATACTTACTGATGAACATCACACAACAATAAAGTCTGATTGATATAAAATGTATCAATCACTTATTCAGCTCAAATTCTCACAGGGTTTAGACATGAACTGTTTCTCACCAAAATAAACAATGACACATCTCAAGTTTTAAAATTTTCACAAGTGCAAACAAAGAATCATCAAGAATTAAGTATGACTTGAAAACAGAGTGTCACTAATCAGAGTTTAGAGTTCATCAATATCAGAGTTATTCATGAGAGACAATGCATGCAGTATTCATAGATTCAGAGTTTAGGATCAAATAAACTAAGAGATGCTCTAAATATGAAACAGTATCATGCTGTGTTAACTTACTGTGCAGTTTCTGATTAGATTTCAGTGACTCAAAAAGAATCTTGATTCACTGAAAATCATGCTCTATACATTTTTCTTCATCGGTATTTTCATTCAGACAAAAATCAACTCAGAATTCACAGAGTTCAACAAACGTATTAACAGTGTATGACCAACAATCATGCTGACAGAATTTAATTAATAAGGTTCACATAGCACTTTAGCAATTTACAGAGATATGAGCAACACATTTTATTTGAAAGAGTTTGAGTCTAACCAACATGTTTAGTCAAAACCAGATACCATCCCTAGTTCATTGACCAATCTTGTAAATGTTGCTTCACTTAGAGGCTTTGTGAAAACATCTGCAAGTTGTTGATCTGTAGGCACAAAGTGAAGCTCAATATTGCCTTCCTCTACATGCTCTCTGATAAAGTGATACCTTATGCTGATGTGCTTGGTCATTGAGTGTTGTACTGGATTACCTGTCATTGCAATAGCACTTTGATTATCACAGAAAATAGGTATTTTACTATACCTCAACCCATAATCCAGTAGTTGATTCTTCATCCATAAAATCTGTGCACAACAGCTACCAGCAGCAATATACTCTGCTTCAGCTGTAGATGTAGATATTGACTTCTGTTTCTTGCTGTACCAAGACACTAGTCTGTCACCAAGAAATTGACAACTTCCACTTGTGCTTTTTCTGTCAATCTTACAGCCAGCAAAATCTGCATCAGAGTAACCAAGTAGCTTAAAATCTGATTCTCTTGGGTACCACAGTCCTAAGGTTACAGTTCCCTTGAGATATTTGAAAATCCTCTTCACAGCTGTTAAATGTGGTTCCCTTGGATCTGCCTGAAACCTTGCACATAGACAGGTGGCATACATGATATCAGGTCTACTAGCTGTTAAATAGAGTAGAGAACCAATCATCCCTCTGTAACTTGTCATATCCACTGATGAACCAGTATCTTTGTCCAGTTTTGTTGCAGTTGCCATGGGAGTTGTTGCAGATGAACAGTCAAGCATACCAAATTTCTTGAGAAGATTTCTGGTATATTTTGCTTGATTAATGAAAATTCCATCATCTGTTTGCTTCACCTGTAAGCCTAGAAAATAGCTTAACTCTCCCATCATACTCATTTGATATCTAGACTGCATGAGCTTGGCAAATTTCTTACAGAGTTTATCATTAATAGATCCAAAAATGATATCATCTACATATATCTGAACTAAGAGCAGGTCATTACTAGATTGAAAGTAAAACAGAGTTTTGTCAATAGTACCTCTGTGAAACCCACTTTCTAGTAGAAATTTAGCAAGTGTTTCGTACCATGCCCTAGGTGCCTGTTTGAGTCCATAGAGTGCTTTGTCTAACCTGTAGACATGATTTGGATATTTTGGATCTACAAAACCAGGTGGTTGTTCAACAAATACTTCTTCTTCAAGTTTTCCATTCAGAAAAGCACTTTTCACATCCATTTGAAAAACCTTGAATTTTTTGTGAGAAGCATAGGCAAGAAACATCCTAATTGCCTCCAACCTGGCAACTGGTGCAAAAGTCTCATCATAATCTATTCCTTCCTGCTGTGAATAGCCTTTAGCTACCAGTCTTGCTTTATTCCTTGTGATCACACCATCACTGTCAGTTTTATTTCTGAAAACCCATTTAGTACCAACAATAGATCTGTTCTTTGGCCTTGGTACAAGGGTCCACACCTCATTTCTCTCAAATTCATTTAGCTCTTCTTGCATTGCTGTTATCCAGTCAGCATCTTTCAGAGCTTCTTCTACTTTCTTTGGCTCAGTTTGTGACAAGAATGCATGAAACAGACATTCATTTGTTGTTGCACTTCTTGTCCTTACTCTTGCATCTGGATCACCAATAATTAAATCAGGTGTATGTGACTTAGTCCATTTTCTTGCAGAAGGCAGATTGCTTCTGTCATCATGTGATCCTCCCCCTTGATCCATGCTCTCCTGATTTTCTTGGTGCCTTTCTTCACTTTCTGATGCTCCCCCTGAATGTGACTGCTCAGAATTTGAATGTTCAGAGTTTGAATCAACAGTGTTTGATTCAGAGTTATCAATTGAGTCACTATCAGTGTTTGAATTATCACTTTGATGAGATTCTTCATGCTCCCCCTCAACTGGTTCTTCCCTTGTTTCTGATTGAAAAATTTCTTCAGTTTTTACCAGTAGAGGTTCAGAATTGACCTCAACAGTGTTTGTCAGATCTATATCATCCGAGTTTAATAAATCTTCATTTTCAAAGTGCAGTTGATCATGCTCATTAACATCTTCAAGTCCAGTTATTTTCTTGTCATCAAATGACACATGAATAGACTCCATGATCACTCTGGTTCTCAGATTATAAACTCTGAATGCCTTTGTTGACAGTGGATAGCCAACAAAAATTCCTTCATCTGCCTTTAGGTCAAATTTGGTCAACTGTTCAGGATGAGTCTTCAACACAAAGCACTTGCATCCAAAAATATGAAAATATTTTAGATTTGGCTTCTTCTTCTTCACCATTTCATATGGTGTTTTACCATGCTTGTTGATCAGTGTTGCATTTTGAGTAAAACAAGCAGTTTGAACTGCTTCTGCCCAGAAATAAGTTGGCAACTTTGCTTCATCTAGCATGGTTCTAGCAGCTTCTATCAAAGTTCTGTTCTTCCTCTCCACTACACCATTTTGTTGTGGAGTGCCAGGTGCAGAAAACTCTTGTTTGATCCCTTTACTCTTGCAAAATTCTTCCATAGATGAATTTCTGAACTCAGTTCCATTGTCACTTCTGATTATCTTCACTTGATGCTCTGACCCTTTGTCCAGTTGGATTATATGTTCTGTCAGTGTTAATGATGTTTCATCCTTCTTTGCAAGAAAATATACCCATGTGAATCTGGTATATTCATCAACAATGACTAATGCATATTTCTTCTTTCCAAGAGACATCACATTCACTGGACCAAAAAGATCAACATGTAGTAGATGATAAGGATCAACAATTGAAGACTCAGATTTGCTTTTGAAGGAGACTTTTCTCTGTTTAGCCTTTTGACAAGAATCACACAGTCCTTCTACATTCAACAAGGACTTTGGTAGACCTCTTACAAGATCATTCTTGATTAGCTCATTGATGTTGTTCAGGTTCAAATGAGAGAGTTTCTTGTGCCATTTCCAACTCTCTTCACTGGACATTCTTGTAGACAGACACACTGCTTTTCCATCTGAGTTGGTTGACAATTTTATTTCATAGATGTTGTTGTGTCTGTTTCCAACTAGAGCAACTTTCCCTGTAGATTTACTGATCACTTGGCAATATTCAGGCTGAAAATCTACATGATATCCTCTGTCACAGATTTGACTCACAGATAGCAAATCATGCTTGAGTCCTGGAACCAGAGCTACATTTGTGATGATGACATTTCCAAGATTAATATTGCCATATCCCAGTGTATGTCCTATGTTGCCATCTCCATAGGAAACTTCTGGGCCAGCCTTCTCCTCATACTCTGATAGCAGGGCTTTATTTCCAGTCATGTGTCCTGAACATCCACTATCCACGACTAGGGTACTGACCCTGGTGCCCTGCAATCACAAACAATCACTGATTATTAGTTTTAAGGATCCAGACTTGCTTGGATCCTTTGGCTTTCTTAATTCTGTTAGCTTTTGCAGCGGAATTCACATTAACAGAGTTTAAGCTAACTTTTTCAGAGTTTACATTTGCAGAGTTTACTTTAACCCATTTCAAATTTGGTTTGGGTTCATAGTAATTATAGTAAATAGCATGATAATCTCTGCAAGTGTAAATAGAGTGCCAAGTACTTCCACAGTGTTTGCATAAAGTCTGTGGTCTTGTTCTCACATAATCACTCTTTACTGCAGTTTTAGAGGGCAAAGAATTAATGTTTTTATTCTTACTGCAGAAATTAGCAAAATGATTAGTGCTACCACAGTTAAAGCATGTTTTCCTAGGAGCTAATGAAGCAAGCATTGGCTTTATTCCTGATGTTATGCCTACCTTACCATTTCTGTTTTTCTTAGGCATTCTCTGTTTGTTGACAGATTTTATCTCCTTAAGCTTATGCTTGAGTTGTTTATCTGTCATTAAACCAATGTTAGCCTCTTTAACAAAAGTTTTAGCATATGACTCTTTAACAGCCTTTTTCTGTGCTTCAGTCTTAGGTCCACCTGTTCCCATGACATTACCCTCAGATGAACAATGTGGTCTAACCTTTACCTGATTTTCAAATCTAAGTTCATCTCCTACAGAGTAACCTAGACCTACTGTATCTGACTGAAACACTTCTTGAGTGTCTTTACCAGAGTGTGTCCATGTTTTAATGATGTGTTTAGTATCCTCCAATTCAGATTCTAGTTGCTTATACTTACCTAGCAACTCCTGTTCAATAAACACTGCATCATCTCTCTCTTTTTGAATTTTATTCATGTTCTCTAGCTGTTCCTCAACAAGTTTATTTCTTTCTTTGAGTTGAGAACACTCAGACTTTATCCTCTCATTTTCTAAAGTCTGATCCCTATAACTGATATGCAATGCTTTAAGATAAATTCTCAATTCAGTTATATCATCAGTGTTATAAGCATAGGTAGTTGGAGGTACCTTGAGATCATCATTTTCAGTCTTAGTAGTAGCCATGAGAGCATAGTTGACTTCCTCATCTGAATCTGAAGTGTCTGCCCAATCTCTGCCTTTGGTGTAGAGTGCCTTTTCAGTTTTACCCTTCTTGCACTCAGGAGCATAGTGACCCATCTCCTTACACTTGTAGCATTGAATCTCAGACTTATCTTTCTTACCAGATTTGAAGTCCTTTCCCTCTGATTTCTTGAAATTCTTCTTGTCAAACTTTGAGTAGTCCTTGGAGAATCTCTTTCCCTTCTTGAAGTTCTTGTATCCCATCTTCTTGAAGGTCTTTACCATCAATGCAGCCATTTGCATCATCTCCTCATCATCTTCAGAATCAGATGATTCATCTGTGTTTGAGTCAACATCAGTGTTTGATGACTCATTCTCTGAATGAATGACTAAAGCTTTTCCTTTTGTCTTTCTTCTTGATGCTTCCTTCTTTGATGGTTTCTCCTCAGCCTTAAGAGCAACAGACTTTGACTTTCTACTAGATCTTTTGTTTCTTTGCTCCAATTCCAATTCATGGGTTTTGAGTAGTCCATAAATTTCATCAATTTCTGTTTCACCAAGTTCATAATTATCTCTTATAGTGGTTGTTTTCACATCCCACTTTTCAGGTAAAGAGAGAAGAAACTTGAGATTTGAATCTTCTAAATCATACTCTTTGTCCACCAATGACAAATCATTGAGCAGTTTACAGAATCTGTCAAATGTTTCTGTCATGGTTTCATCAGATTTTGCCTCAAAATGCTCATACTCCTGAGTGAGTATGTTCCTTCTGTTCTTCTTAATTGCAGGAGTTCCTTGACATCTAACCTCAAGTGCATCCCATATCTCCTTTGCAGTTGTGCAGTTTATCACTTTATTAGACATAACATTGTCTAACGCACTGTGAAGTAAATGCCTTACCTTCGCATCCTTTGCAATAGATGAAAGATCCTCAGCAGTTAGATCTTTCTTCTCTTTTGGAATAACTTTTGATTCCTCACCGGCAGCAGCAGTAGATAACTTTGTAGGTTTGTGAGGACCTTCATAAATTCTGTCCAGATATTCTGGATCTGTAGCCTCCAGAAACATGGTCATCTTCACCTTCCAAATTGCATACTCTAATGGCCTTAGTATAGGAACCCTAATTGTTTCATACCTACTAACAGTAGTAGGAGCTTTCTCAGATGGTGGAGGTATCTCTGCCATTGATTACTATTGCGTTTGGATCTTTAACTGTAATAAAGTAACAGATTTGGCTCTGATACCACTTGTTAGGTCGAATACACAATATATAATCAAGTACTGTATGAATAAGTAACAAGAACACACGTTTTAACTCTTAAAACTGTTTGGAATAAATAATTCCTCTCTCGGTGATGTAAAGTATCACAGAGAGCTGCTTAGGTTACAAGAATGTTATTCGTTCACGATGGATACCCTTCTAGGGTTAACATAACTGTATTTATAAGATATACAGCTACGTACAATCGTAAATTGATTCTCCTAAAATTAAGCTATACAATTGATATCAATTACGATTGCTACACGTCTTCTAAGTCAACTCAATCTCTTTGATAGCTATCCAATCTTCAAAGATATCGCTTCCATATTAATATTAAATTAATCTTCAAACTCTGTTGACTCGTAGACGCTCCCAGTAGACAGACTTTAGCAAACTCTGTTCTCTCCATGCTAACAGTATTTGCGCTTCCATGTATTCAGCTATCAGTGTTTACACTTTCCACTGTCAGCGTTTGCGCTTCCAGCAATCAGCGTATACTCAAACTCTGTTACAACTGCTTTCAATAACAAGTTAAACTCTCTTTACCTGTAACACTTAAACACTGACATTAAATCACATCAATTATATCTAACATTCCGGATCCTTGAAAATGGCCGACCATGACACCTGAAGGAGCCATGGCCGACCACCTCGCAACCGACCACGGCGTTTTGGGATGCCCCAACCGACCAGGTGCCGGCCGACCACCTGGGATCAAGGCCTTCCAGCCGACCAGGTGTCAGCCGACCACCTTGGTTGGAGGCCCTTCGGCCGACCAGGAGCTAGCCGACCACAAGCTAGCCCTCGATCCAGCCGATCGCGGGTTAGCTTGTGGTCCTGAATCTTGGTTTTTCAGCAATTCTCGGGCAGCTTCTGAACCTGAATCTTGATTTTTTCGTATGATTTTAGGTGCACCGTTTAGTGCCGTTTAGCACCGTTTATCGCCGTTTAGCGTCATTTAACATCGTTTAAACGTCGTTTAAGGCTGTTTAGCACCGTTTAGTGTCGTTTAGTGCCGTTTAGCGCCGTTTATCGCCGTTTAGCGTCGTTTAAACATCGTTTAAACGTCGTTTAAGGCTGTTTAGCACCGTTTAGTGTCGTTTAGTGCCGTTTAGCACCGTTTATTGCCGTTTAGCGTCGTTTAACATCGTTTAAACGTCGTTTAAGGCTGTTTAGCACCGTTTAGTGTCGTTTAGTGCTGTTTAGCGTCGTTTATCGCCGTTTAGCATCGTTTAACATCGTTTAAATGTCGTTTAAGGCTGTTTAGCACCGTTTAGTGTCGTTTAGTGCCGTTTAGCACCGTTTATCGCCGTTTAGCGTCGTTTAACATCGTTTAAACGTCGTTTAAGGCTGTTTAGCACCGTTTAGTGTCGTTTAGTGCCGTTTAGCACCGTTTATCGCCGTTTAGCGTCGTTTAACATCGTTTAAACGTCGTTTAAACCTGTTTAGCACCGTTTAGTGTCGTTTAGTGCCGTTTAGCACCGTTCAATGCTACTGGCACAATCTAACGTCGTTGTAAACGCGTCGGTCGCTCCACGCTTTACGTCAAAACGATATTAGAGATAAACCCTGACCCGAGTCTCGAATTAGACAAGCAGAACTTCAAGGAAAACCTGATCAATTTTCCTAGAAGTTGGGGGGCAAATGATATGGGCTGAAAATAAGCCCTAAAGACACATTTAATGTGGCATTAATTAGGCCAAGGATGGCCCAAACATGGGGCCCACCAGCTGGGCCCAAAACCCCAATTATAATATTAATTTCGTAATTAATATTGGGGGAAATAAACAACTCAGCAATAAGAGTTGGATAAGGATATTATTTCCACCAGACTTATCCACCAAGGCATCCAATTCAATATGGAAACTGATTCCTACAAGGAATAGATCTAGAACCTTTCTCAAAGACTTTTCTACCAAGTCTCTGATTCCTACCATTATTCTAAAGGCTTCTCAGCCTATATAAAGGGCCAGACCCCTCATCTCAGAACTACGTTTTCTTGGCTTGATTCTCTAATACAGAGATACGTAGGCATTCTGTGAGGACCGTTTAGTCTCGAACGCAGAAGCAGCCATTAAAGCTCGAAGCTCAAACACCCTAGCATTAATTACAAATCGTAAACTAGTTTTTATTCCACAACAAGAGTCTAATCTGTTTTTAAGTGATAGAAATGCTGCTCTAGAAACTCAATTTCTAGAATTTGAGAAAATGAGAGTTGATTGCAATAATGCTAAAAGTGAACTTGAAGCTGTGTTAAAAAGAGAACTGATTTTAAAAGACCAGCTTGAAAAAGAACAAGGGATAATTGCTAAATTTCAAAGTTGTAAGAATATTTCTCAAAACATAATAGAAGTTCAGGGAATAGAATCGTTTGTGAAGGATACCTGGACTCAAAAGAAAAAGGAGCTAGAACCTGGCCTTGAGGATCTAGAGACTATTTGTGAATCAACGGATAGTGATCATCCGTTGACAGATGAACCGTCAACGGATGAGAGGTATCCGTCGACTAACAAAAAGTCTGTTAGTAAGAAGGAACTTAGGAAACTGGATATCAAGTATGGTCCAGTCAACATGAATTTTGTTAGTGGTGAGTGCAACAAAACCAAATCCAGTGGGAAGGCTAAGACAGGTGATTTACACAACAAAAAGGCTGTTGGTAAATCAGATAATGAAAAGGTAGAAATTGAGGATAAAAAGAAAAAGAACAGAAATGGTAAGATAGGCATCAACAAGAAAAACAATTACTCTCCTGACAAGTTTGCTCCTAGGAAAACTTGTAGTAATTGTAATAGTGTCAATCATCTATCTTCTAATTGCAAGATTGTCAACAAGGCTCCTGTTCATGTACCCCAACCAATGCCATGTATGCCTGCAATGCCTGTTATGCCTGGTTTGTATCAAAATTCTAGTTTTTCAAATCCATATGTGAACATGCCATATGTGTCTAATCCTTACTTTCAATCTATGAATGTGCCACAAATGTCATGGAACATACCTAACATGAATAATATGTATGCCAATTTTCCACACATGCATGCATCCAATATTCATGAAAATGAGCATTTGTCAAACCCCATCACTCAAGCATCTACACCTAAGTTGAAGAATGCTAAGAGTGCAAAGTCAAAGGCTAACAAGAAAGGACCCAAGGAAGCTTGGGTACCAAAATCAACTTGATTTGTTTTTGAAATGTGTGCAGGGAAACAGAAGGAATCTATGGTACCTAGACAGTGGATGTGTAATAACTCTAACGTTAGAAAGGCTACAGTGCCCAAATGAACAGTGATCTTGAGGAATCCAGGGAAATGGTGTGTAGGTACTCTATATTAGGGATGGAAAATGGGTAAACAGAAACCATATTAGTGTCGTACATTGAAAATAAGTGACTCAAAATGACGATAGATTCCAGAAATTCCTGAAACATGGATTTTGAGGATTTTGATTTCGAATAAGCTTCTATTGGACATTTAGGAGCATGGAAACATTATAAGAATTATATATTGAGGAATTAGTGAATTTAAGTTAAACTAAGGGATTTTTAAGTTAAGAGAATGCTAAGGGAATTTGGATTTTATAAACGCTTTCAAAACCACTGGATAGTGAGATATATTCGAAACGAACCACAATTAGACGAGTATGGAGATTAAGCAACCAAGGTTAGTAATATAACAAGGACACATACCACATTTTTAATTACCAAGATTACTAACATAATAATTAGAAAAACAAGAAAAGAGGTTATGAGGTCATTAGGGTGATGTCACATTCCATTAACATTTTTAAGGGGTAAATTAGTAACTTTGCAAGGTTTAATCACAAAATATCTTGCCAAGCTTCCAAGGTACTCTAGATTAGTGAATAATTAGATGAGATAAGAGCAAAAACCAAGCAAACTCTCTCCCCCTTCTTGTTAAACACCATTCGGCCTTTTCTAGAAAACAAGAAAAAAAAAAATCAAAACCCTAGCTAGCTTTAACATAAAATCAAGAGATAATTCATGGAGCTTCTTGGAGGATAGAAAGAGAGATTTACAAAGTTTCATAGCCATCCATCATCATTTAGTAAGGTAAATAAATTCTCAAAGTTGATGATGAATAGTAGTTGAATAGTAAAATCTTAGTATTAACTTGGTTTTGATGGCTCCTTTAGTTAATCCAAGCTAATTCAAGGTTGTCCAAGGTGTGTCCAAGGATTATTAAGGATTATTAAGTGTTCTTCAAGCTTCAAAGAGGTATAACAACCCTTGCCCTTTTGTATTTATGGTAGATATTGAAGTGATTAGTAGTTAAGTGTTGTTAATGTAAAGTTTATGATGAATATGTGTTATGAATGGTTGGATTTGATATGAGATTTGTGATGTGAACTAGTAACCATGGCTGGAATGTAGTCCACATGGTGTAGGGTTTGGATTGAGTATGGAATGATGGTTTTGGAGTGGTTAAAATATGGAAAGTATGAAATTATAGCCGTTATAATGTCCGATTTTCGTTAAACCGGAAAACTGCCCTGTTTTTAGCAACTGTGCACACACGGTAGGTTACTGTCCAGCACACTAAGGGACCATGAGATGATAGAGCTTAGTTCATAGATCGTTTTGATATAAGGTACGTTAAAATCTGATGTACGGTTTAGGAGAAAAGTCAGTTTTAGTGAAAGACGTTCGGTAACCGAGAAAATGTAAATGTATCAACTTTGAGGCTATGATCAACCTACTTAGACATTTTTAAAAATTATGAAACTTTGGGATAATATGGTAGGGTAGTCAAAGAGACATTACCAGTTGACCTTGTAGTAAAAGTCGAAATCTATAATTTATGGGATATTTTACAGTTAAGTGTGGTCGTTAGGGGAAATGGTGAAAAACCACTGAAACTTCGATTGAGCTTGTAAATGGTTAAGTCCTTGAACCTTTGGGGTAATAATAATACGTTAAACATAGGTTAAAGTGTAAAGGGTTTTGTTATACAAGAGGGTAGTGAGTAAGGGATGTGGTATTCTAATGACGGTCCTTTTGTGTTTATAGAAACTCCAGAAGAGGGACCAGCCATACCGTCAGGATATCGAAACCGAGGCAAGATTTCTTCTATCCCTATTTGTAAAACTACTTATCTTCACAAAGAAACTTGATTTTGTGAAATATATATGTGATGTTATTATTACTATATTGTGAAGAAATTGTCTTCCTTGAGTATTAATATTGAAAAGAGAGATATACGAAGATGTATATGAATATGGATATGAGTATAAGATATATATGAATATGAATGAGAGTAGGAGATGGATATGTATATAGATGATTATGCATGAATTGAACATGCCTTATGATTAAGAGAATAAGAGAGAATGGTATCAGTTGTTATCGAGGGTTATATGGTTATAATATTATATTAAAAATGTTCTTATTGAGTATCAGTGGTTTAATAAACATTATTTGATTAACATGCATTACTCTTAAAATAGATGGAATATTTTACGAATATAAAAGTATATTTGATTTCTGAATTTGAAAGAGAGGTCTGAATCATAATCAAAGCCTTATGATATATATATATATTTTATAGAAGTAATGTGTGAGAATGGAAATGATATGAGAGAATGATATGTGAAAACGAAAGTGAGAAAATGGAAATGTGGGATGATATTTTAAAAAGAGAATAATGATGTGATAAAGAGGGGGATTGCAATAGACTTGCGTAAGTGGCTGTGTCAGGGCTGTGTGCGACACAGTCCAGCATTTATTATTTTTATTACGGCACGAAGATGCCAAGGGAGGATGTTAGCAGGTGGCCTTCCTCCAGGGATGATTTTCATTCCTTCTACCGGTAGTAAAAAGAGAGCAGGTACGATTAGGCGACTGATCATCGTCCTAACGTATCAGGCGACAGCAGATATCCCCAATGTTTTGAAAAGAAAGTGTAGACAATGGTTTTCAGATTGCTATACTGAAAACAGAACAATGATATGAGATGATGGAATGATAGTTACAGATGAAGAAAAACTGATATTATATTATTGTAGATTTCAACTGAAACCAGAACAATGATATGAGATGATGGTATTATGGTGGCAGATGAAGAAAAACTGATATTATATTAATATAGATTTCTTTCTTATAATAGTGAGTGGATGATGTATTATTAAATGAGAGCTTTACTCTTCCTTAAGGATTTTAATTGTTTCCTGCTATTACATATGCATAGACATATATGTATACTTGTTCACATTTTAAATTTTAGTTACAGTATGATCTTGCTGAGCTATTATAGCTCACTCTTGCTACTTATGTATATAGCAGCTAGGTCCCATGCCGATACTACGTACCACACCCCGCAAGAGGGTAAAGGAAAGGCGACCTTTTGAGCGAGTGCTGGCGACCATCCCCGAGGTAGTGACAAGCGGAGGGGCTTAGTATACTTATGTAAATTAAGTGTGTAAATTGTAATAAACTTTAGTTGTTGAAGTGCTTCCTGTAGAAGCTTTGTTCAACAATGTACTTAGTAAATTCTGGGCTTGTAATAACTGTTAACTTTAAAACTTTTAAATATTGTGGTTGTTGTTCTATGAGCTTATGACTGGTGTGTGTGTGTATTAGTGTGGGGTCAACTACTTATTTATTTAATTATTTATTGAAAAAAAAAAAAGATTACAGAGATATTGATATTGATCGGAAATTGGACCTTGACGGCCCGGATCCTTGACCCCGGATCACGGGGCGTCACAGATGGTATCAGAGCTAAGAGTCATAATGCTCAAGAACAAAAGTGATAATAATAAATGTATCAGTTATAATATAAATTGTGAACTTCCATCAAGTTCAGGGGTGGTATATCGCAGGTAGTATTTACTTTAAGCATATATTATAATTTATTAGACTGTTACTAATAGAATTTTATGTTTTATTATAGGGAGCGGAGATGGGTGAGCCGAGTCAGGACCCCCAGTGGCTAGGGATGTCAGAGCAGGAGCTATTAGATCTTCAGCTGTCCGGGGTAGAGGTCCCCGAGTATGCAGTTGAGGACCTCAGGGAGAGACGCCGGGCGGCGGCTAGAGAGCGATTAGAGAGAGAGGAGGCAGAGGAGCAGAGACGGAGAGATGCTGTGGCCCTAGTGCCATATATGGGTAGACCTTCTACAGGATCTGACGAGGCAGGTCCTTCCAGAGTGAGATCGGAGATCCCTGAGGAGGAGAGGCCACTGCGTAAGAGGCCTAGGTTGTCAGTTATACCTGAGGAGCCGATTGAGTGGAGGGATATTCAGATGGTTCCCACTCCTGTCCGACCCATCCCAGTGCCGTCACCAGTTCCATCCCCTCTACCTAGTCCTGACCCTATAGATGATCCTTTTGAGCAGTTTACCCCTCCAGGGCATTTTGGTTTTTTTGAGGAGGAGGAGGATCCTTCAGAGGATGCTGAGACAGAGTCGGTTCCTCCATCCCCACCCTTTGCACCTCCACCACCTCCACCTGTGGATGCACCTCCCCTAGCTGTACCCCCTCAGGAGGCACCCTTACCGGCGGGTGACTCACTTTCAGCTACCTTATTGACCGAGTACTTTGCCCTTCAGGGACAGTTGGAGGAGTCCCGCAGGACTATAGACACCCTTCTACAGAGGTTAGAGAGAGGGAGAGGAGGGGTTATTCCGGATGGGATGTCTCTGGGGATGATCAGTATTGAGCTACGAGCATTAGGAGATATTAGGAGGTTGTTGGGTGATAGAGGAGACCCGGCATGGAGGGCCCAGATAGTTGATACGGTTACTACCATGGTAGTCCAGATACGGGATGTTGTCAGGGCAGGGGTGTGAGCCGGGATAGTAGTTCGTCACTAATCAGACTAGTCATCTTGTTGATGTCATTTTGGGGATTAGTTTAGTTGTCCACTGTTTTAATCCCAGTCTGATTAGGGGACAGTTAGTAATACTTTTGGTGATATCGGATTAGTATGTACGGCTATGTTTTGGGTTTCGAACCTTGTATTAGATGATGTATATTATTAGCAGTAAGGGATGTTGTACCCAAATTGTAAAATATTTATGTACATTAATGAAGTTTGTGCATTTCTATCTAAAATTTTGCTGCATTTTTTTTATATAATATAATAAATGTTGAGACTCAGAAATATTGATGTATAAAAGGTGATTGACTTAATGAAAAGGCTATCGTGTTAAGGGCGATACAACTACCTACTAAAGTTATGGTATAACTAGATGTAAATCGCGTGATAAAGATATTGTGATGTGCAAATGAGTTAATTAATGATATAATTGTGTATATAGAAATGATGTATATAGTAACCCAAATTCGGGTAATTAATAAGGACTATTGTTATGTACAGAACTATGCCGCCTAGACGTGACAGTAGAGCGAATGCAAGGGAAAATGAGAGAGACGAAAGAAGTCGAAATATCGAAGGTACTAGACTGAACGAAAATGCTCATAATGAAGAAAATCATGAAGAAGGAGAAGAGGAATCAACTGGCCAACAAAGGAATCCGGGAGGTGATCCCTTTGCCCAATTCATGGACTTATTAAGGCAGAATTTAACAAATCCACAGAATCCTCAACCACCACCTGTTCTCCCCAATCAGGCAGCTAGTTCCTTTCGTGCCTTTAAGTCATTAAAGCCCCCAGAATTCGAGGGAACCACTAACCCAGTAGTAGCCAGGGCATGGCTAAAAGAAATGGAGAAAGCTTTCGAAATACTGAGGATAGAGGAAGATCAGAAAACAGTTTTTGCAGCCTATCTCCTAAAGGGAGAGGCAAATTACTGGTGGGAAGCTAGGAAGAACCTAGAGGAAGCGGGAGTGATAACCTGGGAGCGTTTCACTAGGGTGTTCCTAGAAAAGTATTCTCCTAGGTATTTAGAAAACCAAATGGAATTAAAGTTTCTGGAGTTAAAACAGGATAACCTAACAGTGGCAGAGTATGAAAATAAATTTACAGAACTGTCGAGGTTTGTTCCCGAGTTTGTGCGTACTGAAGAACAACGTGCAAAAAGGTTTCAACAAGGGTTGAAACCCTGGTTACGAACGAGAGTGGCCCCATTTGAGTTAACTGATTATGCTGCAGTGGTTCAAAAGGCATCAATTATAGAGACCGAGAGTGAGCAGGCTCAAATAGGTCGAGAGAATAAGAAAAGAAGATTTGAGGGCCCAAAAGGAGGTTCAAGTGAGGGAAGCTACTTTAACAAAGGAGGTAAAGGACAAAAATCTCACTTTGTGGGAAAGTCGGGGGGTAACAAGACTACTAGTGAGACGGTGAGTCAGGGTGGAAAATCTTCGGGAACATTTCAGTCCAATCAATCACGACCACCATTACCAGATTGTGAGACGTGTGGTAAGAAGCATATAGGAGTCTGTAGAGTGCTGGGAGTAACTTGTTTTAAGTGTGGACAAAAAGGACACTACCTTAACCAGTGCCCATCAACTGATGCAAACCCTAAAAGAGATGTTAAGTGTTACCAGTGTGGGAAACTAGGACACATTGCTAGAGATTGCCGTTCAGGTGGGTCATACGCGTCAGGACAGAGTGGGGCTGCTTCAAATAGGCCTACTGCTAGAGTGTACAACATGACCTTAGGGGAAGCGTTGACAAAACCAGATGCGGATACAGGTACTTGCTTTTTGATTTAAATTTGGTGTGTAAATCTTTGGCTAAGGATCGACTTAATCAATTAATGGAATAAATAAGTTAATAATATAGATAAGGAAAATCAGTATCTGCTAAGGGCTAGGAAACGTTATGAAAAGAAAAGTAGGAGTGTTTTGGGAAAACACCAGCTCGTTGAGACGAACAGGAAATATATATTATAGGTAGTATTTTCTTACAATTGTTTTAAAGAATATTATTAGAGCTTATTTTCTGGAAAATTTTACAGAGAGGGACTATGGGAATATTGAGGAATTAATATTTATGTCATGATAGAGATCAGAAGATGGTCAAACCATAA
This sequence comes from Saposhnikovia divaricata, assembly GCA_036435485.1. Taxonomy (NCBI): domain Eukaryota; kingdom Viridiplantae; phylum Streptophyta; class Magnoliopsida; order Apiales; family Apiaceae; genus Saposhnikovia; species Saposhnikovia divaricata. The sequence continues at coordinate 70,878,128 of CM071598.1, forward strand.
GTGAGATACACTACCATTCAGAAAAGGTCAATGTAGTGGCGGATATCTTCGTCAAAAGAGGAAGGAGAGACGAAATAACATGGAATGACTTGAAACAGGAGGAGATTTGTGAGGAAAAGACAATAAAAGGACTGCTATTGATAAACTAAATGGCATGTTGATGAATGACAAGGAAGTTATGTTGGTGTATTTCTGCGCAAACAAGATAGAGATATTATGAAAGGAAAAGGGTAGAGGAAGTAGTGTGGAAGTTAGAATGTGTGAATGAAAAAGATACCTATGGACATTTCCAACCTGATTCCGGGACGGAATCCTTTTAAGGGGGGAAGACTGTAATAACTCTAACGTTAGAAAGGCTACAGTGCCCAAATGAACAGTGATCTTGAGGAATCCAGGGAAATGGTGTGTAGGTACTCTATATTAGGGATGGAAAATGGGTAAACAGAAACCATATTAGTGTCGTACATTGAAAATAAGTGACTCAAAATGACGATAGATTCCAGAAATTCCTGAAACATGGATTTTGAGGATTTTGATTTCGAATAAGCTTCTATTGGACATTTAGGAGCATGGAAACATTATAAGAATTATATATTGAGGAATTAGTGAATTTAAGTTAAACTAAGGGATTTTTAAGTTAAGAGAATGCTAAGGGAATTTGGATTTTATAAACGCTTTCAAAACCACTGGATAGTGAGATATATTCGAAACGAACCACAATTAGACGAGTATGGAGATTAAGCAACCAAGGTTAGTAATATAACAAGGACACATACCACATTTTTACTTACCAAGATTACTAACATAATAATTAGAAAAACAAGAAAAGAGGTTATGAGGTCATTAGGGTGATGTCACATTCCATTAACATTTTTAAGGGGTAAATTATTAACTTTGCAAGGTTTAATCACAAAATATCTTGCCAAGCTTCCAAGGTACTCTAGATTAGTGAATAATTAGATGAGATAAGAGCAAAAACCAAGCAAACTCTCTCCCCCTTCTTGTTAAACACCATTCGGCCTTTTCTAGAAAACAAGAAAAAAAAATCAAAACCCTAGCTAGCTTTAACATAAAATCAAGAGATAATTCATGGAGCTTCTTGGAGGATAGAAAGAGAGATTTACAAAGTTTCATAGCCATCCATCATCATTTAGTAAGGTAAATAAATTCTCAAAGTTGATGATGAATAGTAGTTGAATAGTAAAATCTTAGTATTAACTTGGTTTTGATGGCTCCTTTAGTTAATCCAAGCTAATTCAAGGTTGTCCAAGGTGTGTCCAAGGATTATTAAGGATTATTAAGTGTTCTTCAAGCTTCAAAGAGGTATAACAACCCTTGCCCTTTTGTATTTATGGTAGATATTGAAGTGATTAGTAGTTAAGTGTTGTTAATGTAAAGTTTATGATGAATATGTGTTATGAATGGTTGGATTTGATATGAGATTTGTGATGTGAACTAGTAACCATGGCTGGAATGTAGTCCACATGGTGTAGGGTTTGGATTGAGTATGGAATGATGGTTTTGGAGTGGTTAAAATATGGAAAGTATGAAATTATAGCCGTTATAATGTCCGATTTTCGTTAAACCGGAAAACTGCCCTGTTTTTAGCAACTGTGCACACACGGTAGGTTACTGTCCAGCACACTAAGGGACCATGAGATGATAGAGCTTAGTTCATAGATCGTTTTGATATAAGGTACGTTAAAATCTGATGTACGGTTTAGGAGAAAAGTCAGTTTTAGTGAAAGACGTTCGGTAACCGAGAAAATGTAAATGTATCAACTTTGAGGCTATGATCAACCTACTTAGACATTTTTAAAAATTATGAAACTTTGGGATAATATGGTAGGGTAGTCAAAGAGACATTACCAGTTGACCTTGTAGTAAAAGTCGAAATCTATAATTTATGGGATATTTTACAGTTAAGTGTGGTCGTTAGGGGAAATGGTGAAAAACCACTGAAACTTCGATTGAGCTTGTAAATGGTTAAGTCCTTGAACCTTTGGGGTAATAATAATACGTTAAACATAGGTTAAAGTGTAAAGGGTTTTGTTATACAAGAGGGTAGTGAGTAAGGGATGTGGTATTCTAATGACGGTCCTTTTGTGTTTATAGAAACTCCAGAAGAGGGACCAGCCATACCGTCAGGATATCGAAACCGAGGCAAGATTTCTTCTATCCCTATTTGTAAAACTACTTATCTTCACAAAGAAACTTGATTTTGTGAAATATATATGTGATGTTATTATTACTATATTGTGAAGAAATTGTCTTCCTTGAGTATTAATATTGAAAAGAGAGATATACGAAGATGTATATGAATATGGATATGAGAATAAGATATATATGAATATGAATGAGAGTAGGAGATGGATATGTATAGAGATGATTATGCATGAATTGAACATGCCTTATGATTAAGAGAATAAGAGAGAATGGTATCAGTTGTTATCGAGGGTTATATGGTTATAATATTATATTAAAAATGTTCTTATTGAGTATCAGTGGTTTAATAAACATTATTTGATTAACATGCATTACTCTTAAAATAGATGGAATATTTTACGAATATAAAAGTATATTTGATTTCTGAATTTGAAAGAGAGGTCTGAATCATAATCAAAGCCTTATGATATATATATATATATTTTATAGAAGTAATGTGTGAGAATGGAAATGATATGAGAGAATGATATGTGAAAACGAAAGTGAGAAAATGGAAATGTGGGATGATATTTTAAAAAGAGAATAATGATGTGATAAAGAGGGGGATTGCAATAGACTTGCGTAAGTGGCTGTGTCAGGGCTGTGTGCGACACAGTCCAGCATTTATTATTTTTATTACGGCACGAAGATGCCAATGGAGGATGTTAGCAGGTGGCCTTCCTCCAGGGATGATTTTCATTCCTTCTACCGGTAGTAAAAAGAGAGCAGGTACGATTAGGCGACTGATCATCGTCCTAACGTATCAGGCGATAGCAGATATCCCCAATGTTTTGAAAAGAAAGTGTAGACAATGGTTTTCAGATTGCTATACTGAAAACAGAACAATGATATGAGATGATGGAATGATAGTTACAGATGAAGAAAAACTGATATTATATTATTGTAGATTTCAACTGAAACCAGAACAATGATATGAGATGATGGTATTATGGTGGCAGATGAAGAAAAACTGATATTATATTAATATAGATTTCTTTCTTATAATAGTGAGTGGATGATGTATTATTAAATGAGAGCTTTACTCTTCCTTAAGGATTTTAATTGTTTCCTGCTATTACATATGCATAGACATATATGTATACTTGTTCACATTTTAAATTTTAGTTACAGTATGATCTTGCTGAGCTATTATAGCTCACTCTTGCTACTTATGTATATAGCAGCTAGGTCCCATGCCGATACTACGTACCACACCCCGCAAGAGGGTAAAGGAAAGGCGACCTTTTGAGCGAGTGCTGGCGACCATCCCCGAGGTAGTGACAAGCGGAGGGGCTTAGTATACTTATGTAAATTAAGTGTGTAAATTGTAATAAACTTTAGTTGTTGAAGTGCTTCCTGTAGAAGCTTTGTTCAACAATGTACTTAGTAAATTCTGGGCTTGTAATAACTGTTAACTTTAAAACTTTTAAATATTGTGGTTGTTGTTCTATGAGCTTATGACTGGTGTGTGTGTGTATTAGTGTGGGGTCAACTACTTATTTATTTAATTATTTATTGAAAAAAAAAAGATTACAGAGATATTGATATTGATCGGAAATTGGACCTTGACGGCCCGGATCCTTGACCCCGGATCACGGGGCGTCACAGGATGCTCTAGGCACATGACAGGAGATTCAACCCTGCTCACAGAGTTCAAGGAAGGAGCTGGCCCTAGAATTACCTTTGGAGATGACAGCAAAGGATATACTAAGGGATATGGCCTGATTTCAAAAGACAATGTCATCATTGAAGAAGTGGCTTTAGTTGAAGGTTTGAAGCACAATTTGCTGAGTATCAGTCAGATTTGTGACAAAGACTATGAAGTAAAGTTCACAAAAGAAGCCTGTGTTGTTTCTGCCAAGGAAGACAACAATGTGGTATTGACAGGCTTTAGAAAAGGAAATGTTTACATAGCTGACTTCAATTCAGCATGCTCAGAATCCATTACTTGTCTCTTCAGCAAAGCAAGTAAGGATGAGAGTTGGCTATGGCATAAGAAGCTGTCACATTTGAATTTTAAAGTTATGAATGATTTGGTAAGAAAGGATCTTGCTAGAGGAATCCCTCAATTGGAGTTTGTCAGAGATGGGCTGTGTGATGCCTGTCAATTAGGGAAACAAAAGAAATCATCCTTCAAAAGCAAGACAGAGTCATCCATTGTTAAGCCTCTTCAATTGCTGCATATGGACTTATTTGGTCCAGTAAATGTCATGTCTATTTCAAAGAAGAAATACTGTCTGGTGATTGTAGATGATTTTTCTAAGTTCACATGGACCTTCTTCCTGCACTCCAAGGATTGTGCAAGTGAAATCATCATCAATCACCTCAGAATACTAAACAATGGTTCTGAAGACAGAGTACAAAGAATCAGGAGTGACAATGGTACTGAATTCAAGAATTCCACAGTGAAGATTTTCTGTGAAGAGAATGGAATTGTCCATGAGTTTTCTGCTGCCAGAACACCTCAACAAAATGGGGTTGTTGAAAGGAAAAACAGAACTCTCATTGAAGCAGCTAGAACAATGTTAAGTGAATCAAGGTTACCAACATATTTCTGGGCTGAAGCTGTCAACACTGCATGCTTTACTCAGAATATTTCCTTGGTCAATCAAGCTAGAGGAATGACTCCTTATCAGTTATTAACCAACAAGAAACCAACTTTAGCTTTCCTACATGTCTTTGGATGTAAGTGTTTTGTGCTAAGGAATCATGGAGATAACTTGGGCAAATTTGAATCAAAGGCAGATGAAGCTATTTTCGTTGGATATGCAGCAGGGAAAGCCTACAAGGTCTACAATCTAAGAACCAACATTGTTATGGAATCTGTACATGTTGTGTTTGATGATCAAAAGATTCTAGGCCTAAATGATGAAGGTTACCATGAAAAGTTGGAATTTGAGAATGAAGGTGAAGGAAGAATGTACTATGATGATGATGAGGAAAATGAAGATCATGACCACAGAGATCCACCTAAAGCTGTTATACCAACTAGAAGTGATGCTTACACTGAAAATGAAGCATCCGTTGACAGTCATTCTGCAACATCCGTTGACAGTCATTCTGCAACATCCGTTGACACTATTAGAGATGCATCCGTTGACAGATATTCTCAAGCATCCGTCGACAGGCAAAATGATGCATCCATTGACAATCAACTTCATAATTCAGCAAGGACAACAAACTCAGGGGGAGTTTCTCAAGGTCAAAATTCAATGCTAAATCAACATGATCATGGAAATGAAGCAACCTCATCAAGATCAAACCTTCCACCTGCAAGAAAATGGACTAGAAATCATCCATTTGAGTTAATCATTGGTGAATCAAATTCAAGAGTCCAAACTAGAAGGGCCACTCAAGCAGAATGTCTATACAGTAGCTTCCTGTCTCAAGAGGAACCTAAGAAAGTGGAAGATGCCCTTCTAGATCCAGATTGGGTGTTAGCAATGCAAGAAGAGCTAAACCAATTTGAAAGAAATAAAGTATGGAAACTTGTGCCCAAACCTGATGATAGAAGTGTCATAGGTACTAAATGGGTTTTCAAGAATAAGACAGATGAAAATGGCATAATTGTGAGGAATAAAGCTAGATTAGTGGCAAAGGGCTACTCTCAAGAAGAAGGAATAGATTTTGATGAAACTTTTGCTCCAGTGGCAAGACTTGAGGCAATAAGAATCTTTCTAGCCTATGCAGCACATGCCAATTTCAAAGTCTATCAGATGGATGTCAAAAGTGCCTTTCTAAATGGGGAACTGGAAGAAGAGGTCTATGTCCATCAACCTCCTGGTTTTGAGGATCCAGAATTTCCAGAATATGTATATCTTCTCATGAAAGCACTTTATGGTTTGAAGCAAGCACCAAGAGTCTGGTATGACACTTTATCTCAATTTCTTTTGGAGAACCACTTCACTAGAGGTACAGTAGATAAAACCTTATTTCATAGGAATATTAATGGCTCTTCAATACTTGTTCAAATCTATGTAGATGATATTATTTTTGGGTCTACAGATGAGAAGCTTTGCAAAAAGTTTGCCAAACTTATGCAAAGTAGGTATGAAATGAGCATGATGGGTGAATTAACTTACTTTCTTGGCCTACAAGTAAAGCAAGTTAATGAGGGCATTTTCATAAGTCAAACAAAATATATTTATGATCTCTTAAAGAAATTTGACTTAATGGATTGTACATCTGCTAAAACACCTATGGCCACTGCAACTAAGCTTGAGTTGAATACTAAGGAAAAGTCTGTGGACATCTCAAGCTATAGAGGCATGGTAGGTTCACTTCTATACCTAACAGCTAGTAGACCTGATATAATGTTTTCTACTTGTCTTTGTGCTAGATTTCAAGCTGACCCTAGAGAGTCTCACTTAATAGCTATTAAAAGAATTTTCAGGTATCTCAAGGGAACACCAAACCTTGGCATTTGGTACCCAAGAGAATCTGGTTTTGATCTAACTGGCTATTCAGATGCAGATTATGCAGGTTGCAGAGTTGATAGGAAAAGTACTACATGTTCTTGTCAATTTCTAGGAAACAGGCTTGTTTCATGGTTCAGTAAGAAACAAAACTCAGTCTCCACTTCTACAGCTGAAGCCGAGTACATTGCTGCTGGAAGCTGTTGTGCACAGATTCTATGGATGAGAAACCAACTCATTGACTATGGTCTAAAAGTTGAGAAGATTCCAATTTTCTGTGACAACACAAGTGCTATTGCCATCACAGGGAATCCAGTGCAACATTCGAGAACCAAGCACATTGACATCAAATACCACTTCATTAGAGAACATGTGATGAATGGTACAGTAGAAATGCACTTTGTGCCAAGTGAAATGCAGCTTGCAGATATCTTCACCAAGCCTCTTGATGAATCCACATTCACAAGATTGGTAGTTCAAACGCTTCAGTGGCGCCCATTGTTAAGATGATGTCCTCCACTGGGTTTACCTATGAGAAGAACAATTTCGCGACCTTTGTTGACACAGTGAATGCTCCAGAAGCTTACCACACTTTGATGAGTTTCGTGAAGGAATGCAAACTGTCATATGCTATGACTGCCACCACCCCCTTAATCCACGAGGTAATTGAAGAAATGTGGACATCTGCTGAGTACAATGGCACAGACGGTACAATTGCTTTTTCTTTAAAGGGTAAAAACTATGTAGTTAATTCTAATGTAATAACTGCTTGTTTAAAATTACCTGAGAATAACTGTCTGAAAGTACCCACTGATGCTGAAATTGTTGCCATGCTTAATTCTATTAATTATGCCCTTAGTACTGAAAACTTAGGGAAAATTGTTAGGAAAGGAATGGTTAAAGAATTGAGCTATTTCTGTGATGCCTTCATTAAAACTTTTTCAGGCAAAATTAGTAATTTTGATGCTGTTACCCAGTCCATGCTAACTATGATGTGTATGCTCTTAAATGATAAATTCTATAATTTTGGCACATTAGTTATGTATGAGATAGCTGCAAAGTTGGGTAAAAAGGAAACTAGGAGCAAGAATATCTACTTTGCTAGATTCTTAATGCTCTTAGCACTGCATGTATCTGAGAATAAGCTATCCATTGCTAACCCGGATAGCAAGTTCCAATGTTTTGTTCAGGAGAAGAGAGTCTTAAGTGACCTAATTCGAATGAACCTCAATGCAGGAGTACAATTGGTATATCTACCAATTGTTCAGGTAACTATCTCTAACTCTGAAACCCCTATCTCCAACCCCCAAATTTCTTTGCCTTCTAGTGTCACAATGGAGTCTGTAGTTGTGACCAAACAGGCTCCTACCAAAGTGACCAAATCCAGAGTTCCAAAACCACATTCTAAAAAGCAAACCTCAAGTGTCTCTCAAAAGACACCTGTTGTAAAATCTACCAAAACTCTTGAGGGGAGTGTGAAGGTGGTAGTGAGTGGTGAGGGACAGGGTGAACATCAAAGAAGCCCTAAGGATAAGGAAGGAGAGATGAGTGCAACCACCATTTCAGTCTCTCAAAAGACTGCTAATGTAACTACAAGCCAAATTCTAGTTACACTCTCTCAACAGAGTGTGACTACTAAATCAAGTTCCCCACAAGGAACACTGCACAAGAGGGTTAGAGACACATATAGCCCAATCTCAAAAACCTATGGAAGAAGAGTGAAATCTAAAACCACAGGGGAATCACAGGGTGCACACACAGTACAGGAAACTGTACCTTCTCAAACTCAGTTTGATGTGGCTTCAATAAATGTGGAGTCACAGCCCCTTGATCTTAATCTTCAAATCGATACACATTACAATCCACCATCACCAACTCCATCTCTGGATGTGGATATGATATCTACATCAATTCCTGATTCTCCATCTTTAAGATTCTTGGAGAAGCCCCACTCTGCAATTGGTGGTCATCATCTTTTAGATGATTTGTTGGACCATCAATCTTCCCTTCCAGAATTCTCAACACAGACTGTGGCCTCAAACTTAAAATCAATCTCCACAGATTCAGTGTTGGTTTTCTCTTCAACGGATAAAATTATTCCTTCCTCAACGGATATCCTTCATCCGTTGACAAGTGTTTCTCCATCAACGGATGTGCCTCTGTCTAGCCATCCGTTGACAGCTATAACTACTCCATCAACGGATATTCCTTATCCGTTGATAACTCACTCTACCACTGCTATATCTGACATTCCTGTGTCAAGTGTGGAGGAGTTCTCAGTAGTTGAAACACTTTTAGGATTGAGGGAAGGAGTGAGAGGCTGCCTTGTGAGCAGGCAAAAGGAGAGCTAAATAATGAGAGGCTGGCCATTTCTTCCGGTCAGGCAAAAGAAGAGACTGAGAGTTCCACCTTAGTAGGTGAAGGTGAGGGTGTGAGAGGTGTGAGCCAAGGGGAGCCCTTGATGCAAGAAAAGAGAGATGAGAAGAGAGAAGGGACTACAGGAGAAATAAGGATGGAAGAAGCAGCCATTGCTAGTAAGTCAATGGAGGTTGAGGATGCAGCCAAGGAAATGGAATTTCAAAGAGAATATCAGTCCATGATTGACTCCATTTCTTTGGATGCTGAAACCTTTACTCACCCTGTTCCTGCCTATCAAATTCTGGCACAACAGGGCAATATGGAAGCAGAGGAGGCAATGCACCTAGTGCACACCTCACAGTCTCTACTTAGAGCTAAGGCATCTTTAGAAGCTCTGCCAACCACTGCTGAGAGTGAAGAATTTGAAGATTCTGAAGATGAAGACAGCCAGAGCCCTGAGGATGAAGGTGGTAGCAGTATTCATGACTTTAAATTTGCTCACAACTACACCTATCATCAACTTGATGTGGAAATCATAAGGCAATATAAATCTGCCCTGGCTGAGCACCCAGAAGCAGATCCACAGAGAAAGGTTGTTCTTTAACAGGCAATTGACTCCCTTAAGTTACAAAAGATGCAAATGGTGATTCAGAGATCCAACTTAGAGGAGGTCAAACAAGAAATCAAGGATGTGAAGATCTCTGTGGATTCCAAGTTAGAGCAACTAGCTCCTATAGCCACTCAGAGGGTGTTGCAACAAAGGTTCATCAAAGAAGACAACCTGGCTAAGTCTGTGCAACTACTCAACTCAAGAGTGGAAAAGATGGAATCCCAGATGGAGCAATTTCTTCAACATCAAAAACTACAAACCCAACTGCTAGAAAAGTTAGTTGCAGCCCCAACTTCTAGTCAAACCCTTGATGCTAACAAAAAGGGGGAGAAAGTGGAAGAGGCTGTGGCAACTACAAGTCAAATCTTAATTTCTGAAAGAAGGGAAGCAGCAAGTGAGGGGGAGCAGCAGCCTACCATAGTGGTCAATCCACAGGACTTCATTGTCACAGCTTCCCCCAGCAAATCCAAACCTGTACAAGTAGCTCTATCTAAAGAGTTTGATTTCTCAAACTTGATAGAAGAGGAAAAGCTAGCCAAAATTGAAGCTCTACAAAAGATGAAAGAGGAAAACTATGAAAGGATAATGAGGTCAGAAAGATTGATCAATCAATCTATTGCATCAACTCCATTCTCTAGCCAAACCTCAGCTCCAACAATATCTACCACAATTCTGAAGGTGCTCACTCCAGCAATTGTGGCTCCTACATTCTATGATGCTGAGCCTTCTCATATTAAAGAATTTGAACCCTACATCAAAGCAAGACCCTTCTCACCACCAAAAGCAAATGGGAAGAACAAGTTACAACTGGACTTTCCATTTCCCAAGGTGGGTAAGCAAATTAAGGAATTCAAGGAGAAGACTAACAGCTGTGTAAGAGAATGGATGGCTGTAATCATAAGGAATGGAAAAGTTCTAAACATATCCAACAGCCATCCTAGATTTGTTGAAGCCAAAAGAGAAGAGACTTCAAGGCTGCTAAGAGAATCTCAACCAAGCACTGAAAATCTATATGAAAACTCAGATGAGAAGCAAGAAAGGCTGGCTCAAGAGTTAATGGATGAGGTAGAGGATGAAATGAGGGAACCTGAGGAAGTCTCCAAATCCAAAAGGAAAGGGAAATCAGTCCCCAAATCCAAATCTAAGAGAATAAAATCAAAGGCAAGGAGGCCTGTCTCTCCAGAAATTGAAAGCAAGGAGACAGTTGGCTCATCACAACCTACTTCTGTAAAAGTATTCAACCCAGCTGTGAATTTCCATGGTGATCCTATAGTACCTAAAGAGGAACCAATGAATCTTGATTCCATTGAGGTTCCTTCATTCTTGCTGAAGCCTCAACAGAAGCCTATACAGAAGAAAAGGATACCAAGGAAGCAATCTTCAAAGGAACCAATTCAAGTTGCTAGGGTACCTGCTATTGTCAGGCAGCCAATCTTGGAAAACAAGGATGATTTTATCTATCAGGCAGATATTGAAGAATACTCTGGCATGAATCTTTATCTGGATGAATTGTCAGAAGTAAGAGGGATTGACAAATATAAACATTTGCCTGAGAGATTGGTCTTTGTATACAAGGGAGGAAAGGAAAGGACATGGCCACTACAAAGGGTTCTTGGAGAAAATTATCAGACCTTAACCAAAGTGTTCTCTGCAATCAAGAGATACACAGGGTTCTCCAAGATAGAAAAAGGGGAGATACTGGACAGAATAGAACAAATAAGGAGGGAATGGAACTCACCATCAAGTCTACCAAGGAAAATGAAGATCCCATACAATGGACAGAAAATCCACCTTCAACCCTTCTGGATGATGGAGTTCAGGGATGAAGATGGTAACAGGAGATTCTTCAGGTTAGAAGACCAACTACCAAAGGCTAGTTCTCAATACCTGAGATGGTTACAACAAAAGCTAAATCCAAAGGTATATGAAGAAGATGCCTTCTATAGGCAACTCCAAATACAGATTGAGTCCAACTCTGCCAAAGAAGGAAAATCAAGGGTGATGCCAACAAGAGAAAAGAAACAGTCTTAATCTGCTCAGTCTAGAGGAGCACTTCTTGTAGCTTAATACAATTTATGCATTGTTCTTTATATATCTTTAGGAATGTTTTGTTATCATCAAGGTCCTGAATTTATGCTTTATTGCCATCAAGTATAAATTGGGGGAGATTGTTAGGAATATGTTGTACTTGACGATAACTTCACAATCAATCAAATTGTATAAGGTTTTGTAGCTGTCAACGGATGAGGATTTATAACTCTATCCGTTGACAGGTAGCTCATTAACGGATGAGGTTTTGTAGCATACTGCAAGTATCTCTATGTTATCAGTTGATAGTGTTTTTATCCACAGTCATGTTGACTATCAACGGATAGGCAGAATAGGGTAGCCAATTGTAAATAAGCTATGCTATGTAATTCTGTCTAAGTGAAAGTGTATCAACAGATGAAGACAAAACTCTATCAACGGATACAACTCAAATCCACTCTATCAACGGATACAGCTCAAGTCTCAATATCAACGGATACCGCTCAATACATCATCAACGGATGTCAGTGTACAATATCAACGGATAATCATTGACACTGTCTTCTATGATTAGCTGGGGATTAGCAGTTGATAAGGACATGTTTGACTGACAGATCACATGGGTTGATAGTAGATACAAAAAGCAGTATGGCAGCCATACTTTGGAAACACAGAAGAAAGAAGCATTCTATTTACACTATGAATACAAGAAAGGTGCAGGAGACATGTCTGAACACAAGGACAACCTTTCGGCTACATGTGTATTTGGAGTGTAGTAGCAAGTCAACTAGAATTAGATTAATATTATCTTATTCCAGTAGTACTTGTAAACTTGGGATTTATAACCAAGTGTATCAACTCTTTGTAGGTTAAGAAAACAGATACATCTTGCTTAGGGTTTCTATTGAATATTCTTAGAAAGCAAAGAGTTGTAAAACAGAAGCTGTGTACTTTTGTATCACAGAGTTTTCTTCGAATAAAAGCTTCAGGTGGTGCATTTAACCACCTGATTTTTTATGTGTTTGTGCATTTATCTTTTACAAGCAATTATCTAAGTATAGATTTCTGGAGTTCTTATCAGAAATTTATAAATATCAAGAATTGTATTCAACCCCCCCTTCTACAATTATACAAGTGTGTAATCTGGGAATAACAATCCTCTCCGTCCCAGAAAAGAAGATGAAGATGCACTTGGGCCTGAAGTTCCATATCTTAGTGCAATTGGAACTCTTATGTATCTTGCAAATAACACACGACCTGATATTGCGTTTGCTGTGAATCTGTTGGCAAGATTCAGTTCTAATCCAACTAAAAGGCATTGGGATGGGATCAAACATATATTCAGATATCTTCATGGGACAATTGATCTTGGACTATTCTTCCCAAACAATTCAAAATCGCAACTAATTGGATATGCAAATGCTGGGTACATGTCGGACCCTCATTTTGGGCAATCTCAAACAGGTTATCTATTCACATACTGTGGCACTGCTATTTCTTGGAAATCTACAAAACAGACTACGGCGGCAACTTCATCTAACCATGCAGAGTTACTAGCAATTCATGAAGCAAGCAGAGAATGTATTTGATTACGGTATATCATACAACATATTCGAGAATCATGCGGCTTATCAAGTATTTTAGATAGTCCAACAGTTATGTTCGAAGACAACTCAGCTTGCATCAAGCAATTAAAGGAATGCTATATCAAAGGAGATCGAACGAAGCACATCTTGCCAAAATTCTTCTACACTCATGAACTACAAGAGAAGGGTGACATTGATGTACAACAAATTCGGTCATGTGATAACCTGGCAGATTTACTTACAAAGTCACTACCTACATCAACATTTGAAAAGTTGCGAAATAATATTGGGATGAGAAGATTGAGACCTTTACTACAACAAGATGTCAAATTGTGAGATATTTGATTCAGGGGGAAATTGTACTCTTTTTTCTTTGTCAAGGTTTTTATCCCACTGGATTTTTTTTTTAACATGGGAACCCGCAGCCGCTACCCTTCGGGTGCGCTCTGGGTAAACCCATGGGCTCACGCAATAGCCTGCAAACCACGTGATCCAAGGCAAACCGCACAAGTGCGACAGGCTCTACCCCAAGATGGCATAATCACAAATCCGCTTCCCATGGGAGTCGAACCTGTGACCAAGAGGTGAGATGGCCTCTCTTTAACCAACTGAGACAACCCTTGCGGGCCTGGGTTTTTCCTTGTAAGGTTTTAACGAGGCAATCATTCCTTGTATAACTCACATTTGACAATCAAGGGGGAGTGTTGTAATATGAATTGCAATGTGATTGTCAAATATTTCTGCTATGGTTACTAGAAGGGTGAATATATTGACCAGCCAATCCGTAATTATGGTACAAAACATGCAGCCTCATTTTTCTAGCTGTATATGTATTAGTGCATTCCTACTAAAGAAGTTCCTGTTGAATGTCCTATAAATAGGCCATGTAATTAATTCATTTGTGATACAACAAGATAAAGCAATCACTGCATTTCTTCTTTACTTTCATTATTAGCCATCTTTCGTTATATTATTTCTATTAGTCACCCATTTAGATTATCAAATATTATAACAGAAACGTATTTATTATTGAGATTAGGAAGCCTCACGTAAGTTCCCTGAGATACCTTTTATATATAAAAATGGAATGTACATTTTAATAAATTCAAAATTTTTTAATTAGCCCTGCGAACCCAATAAAATTTAAAGTAATTTTATATGTATCTCATGAACTTTTTCTGAGATCTATTTTCGAGTCCTTTTTCTCAATACTATTTCCTTCTACCTTCTTTTATCTTTGTTTTGTCTTAGTGAAGTTAGATAGTTCGTGGATCATAATAAAAACTCCATCTTGCAATTCAATTTTATCATACTCATATTTGCAACTTGTATTTCTTGAGCTTTTTGTATCTCCAAGTCTGTTTTTGTTTGAACCGAACTGTTCAATAAATTTATATTTTTGGGATAAATAGTTGTCTTCATTATTTATTCAAGTTTTTAATTTGCCGAGTTTAAAATTTTACTATTTCTATTGTATTTAACGAGATTAAATTTATTAAAAAATTTAAATGATTTGTAAGACACATTATACATATTTAAATTGAACCAGAACCAGCTTGGATTTCAAACCATTGCGCTAGGCACTGAGTTTTTACTGGAAACTTGGTGCGATAGAGCAAGCCCTCATAGACCGGCTTTGGGAACGAAAAGTGCGACTTCATGAATAACATTTGCAAGGATTGGGCCATATCAACGAAATCAAAAGACACAAGTTGGTGGAAATCAGAAAAGGCTTGATACTTCTGGAGGGGCCGGTACCCACACTAGAATGTGTGCTTTGATAAAGCAACACCAACTAAAACCAAATATCAAGTCTCCTACCAGCTACCTTGTACTATATAGTATTTTACATAGGTGAACATTTAACCATCTTCTCAGTTTCAAAGAACAGTACACACTTATCTTCTCAATTAAGCGGTCTTCACCCATTTGCACATCTGGAAGGCCTCCTTTCTTATGCTACATGCCTCTCCGGCTGTGCATTGAAAAGAGGTTCATATGTTGTTTTAAGATCAAATCTGCAAACTATCTTCTCCTTCAATTGGCACAAGATACCCAATTGGAAGGAACTCTGGTGGAGGTCACAGCTGGCATGTTGCGCACATTGACATCAACAGGTAGCATACGATATTCAATATCAAGCTCTCTGCAGACATTGATAATCTCTTCAACCAGTAGGGCTCTCCTTACCCACCGTTCACCCATGTCCTGGAAATTCATTCGGTGTGAGAGCCAGATCGATATCTTCAGCCTATTCATGTCATCCAAGTCCCGAAGAACAATCATTGGAGCTGGGTACCAGTGCTCACTCTTGTTCTCAATGAACCTGCATTTGAAGATGCCAAAACAGGCAAACAGTCAGATATGGTGTATTCAGATGCAGAATGATGTGACTAAATTTGAAGATCATATACCTAGTGATCCTTTCTTTCATTGTAGCAATCTTTTCTACTGGAGTTGAAATATGTATGCAAAAATCTATAGCATCTCCCATATCTGGACTTCGGTAATAATTACTTATCAATTTGGTAGCTAGGATGCTGTTTGGATATATCATCTTCTGGTTATCATACCTCAAAAATATTGTAGTCAATATATTCATCTCTTCGACAACCATCTAAACAAAATCAGATAAGAAAATGAGTTACGACCTCAAGCATCTAAGCCATGTTGTGTCATACAACTCTAGATACAATATGTTTCCACAATACCTGAACACCGTCCACTTCACAACGATCACCAACATCAAATGGGTGCATCACAAATAAGAAGATGATTGCCTCGAATGTTGTTTTGCATGTGTTTCCAAACACAAAGACAACCAAAAGAAGCTGGGAGCTTATAAAGACGAAGAAATGGGTCGTTGCTACTTTAAGTATAAGAAGCCAAATAACTACCACCATGATTCCTACAAAGACATTCAACATCTGATGGAGTTTGTTTACCGCTGTTTTAGTATCGTTAAGAGACAATGCAAGAGCTCTTCGTTCCCTGAACGCATTAACCTGTAAAGATTTAAACCATAAAGACAGATCAATTTTATAATCAGTCTCATGCTACTACCCAACTGGGTTGAGAAAGGAGATTGTTCAACTCGGCACAATTCTCTGTGGATTAAACAGCAGGTAACCATCACTAATGTCAAGATGTCAAGGATTTACTTCTAGTAATGATATTTCTGATGTTAAAATTGCTAGTCCCCTCCCCCACCCCCTGCAATGCAAAAAGTTGCATAAACGAGCTTCTACTAGGGGTGCCTCTCAAATCCAGATTACTATTATTTCACAGATTCAGTATTCACTATCCAGATACTAAACAAACTTCTATAACAAGTACATTTTCGAATGTTATCAATATTATACTATCACAGGACCATAAATATGGGGAGCTACGAGATTAAAAATTTACCACCCAATTCTTTAAAGCTCTCCTGCTTATTCCTTTGCCTTCACTTGCTCCTTCAAAAAGATGAATAGTTTTTAATGCTTCATCTTCTTGCATAAATCGCATCAAATCTTCCTCATGAATGTATCTGAAAACAAGCAGACAAACTTATGTTACATTAGATGCACAAAGTAACTTATAAATTTAAATCAGTGTCAGACTTTCAGGTGCAGATCAGTAAGTTATTGCTTGAACTCATCAACACATAACCCATAAATAAAAAATCAGTTACACAAGCAGTGCACCATTTCCGGCTATATGATTGCCACATGGATACAGGACAGAGAAGGAATTTTAACTGGGTCCAAACAATATGTGGTTTCATCAGTTCATAATAAAGCCTCCAGGTTGATGGTGTTATACAGTTACACATGAAATGGTCATGAACAAAGAATTAAGAAATTACTTGGAGCCCGGTTTAGCCACATTGGAAAATATTTTCTTAGCTGCAACTTTTGCCTGGTACTCGCTTGTGATCTGCACTTCAGATTCATCCTCATCAGTCGAGGCCTGTAATTGCTCATCCAAAGTTGACAGTGTCCCTTTGCGAATAATATTCATCAATCTTTTCATGTTCCAAGCTGATATATTCTTCTGATTCAGCCTATGCAAGTGATCTATACTAATAGCCTCATCTTCCTTCTTGGTGAAATTAGTCGAAAACCCAGGACTCTTCCCAGCCACAGAGCTCTTCCGGGGTGTGTTTGTAGCAGTCCCAATCACTTTCCCACTCTTTGGGAAAATAGTTGCCTTAAGCTCAGCAGGGATAGAAGCCCCAGCACTCTGAAACTTCTGAACCTCAACCATGACTCTCTCCTCCTCTTCCTTCTCTTGTTGAATCTCAACCAACGGTTGCCCCGAAAGAGTCTGAATCACATACTGATTAAACAAAGACTCCTGAATCCGATCAAAAAACGTGCTTACATGAAACGACGAAGCAAGAACTTTAACAAGAAGCGTCTTGACAAGCCATATCAAAGTCCCCACCAACAAACACACCCAAATTCTAGTCACATAAGGCAAAACCTTCCTATCCGTCGCCTTCTCAACTCTCTTATCAAAAATCAATTGCCAGGCAATCAAAACCATGGCCAACCAAATACAATTCTGAACAGCATTCCTCAACCCATACACAAAATACAAAACCCGTTTGCGCAACATAAAATTCCTCTCCACAAAAAACACAACCACCCTAATCCCCCAACCCGAAACCAACCTCCCACATATCAAAACCAACACCATCAAATACCATTTCCACAATTCAAGTCCAATCAATTTCTTCTTCTTAAAGAAATTAATAGTAAGACTACAAACTAAAGCAGCAATAATCAAAATCAAACTAAAAAACTGAAGGAAACTCCACTTACTAAGCTTCATCTTCTTATACTCCTCAGGTAAATCATCTTCCAAAAAGGGATCATCCTCATCCAATTCACTTCCCTTCCCAATAACACCAGACTTGATCATTCTCTGAGACCTCCCATCCATCTGCGGCGGGTCCATCAACCTAGACTTGGTCTTCATCCTCAACAAACTCGATTTTCGACGAAACGAAGAATTCGAACTACAAGTAACAACCTCATCAGAACCATTACCATTACCATTGCCCCCAACACCTGACCGCCTTCGAAGATTCTCATTAAACGGAGCCCTAGCTTGCTGCTGGTGAGTAGGACTCTCAAGAATTCTCGATAATGGTGAGGGCTGAGAAGCAGGAGAGTCAGTGTGAAAGTCGAAATCATTAGACGCATCGTGTGTGAAATCGTAGCTACTGTCTCGCCAAATCTTGTTAGCCGGTGAGTGGCCGGAGCTCGTTGAAGTAAGTTCAGTTTCTCCGCCGGCGCTGGGGCTGTTCTGGCCGCTGATTTTAACAATAACATCTTTATTATTATTATTACTGGCAGCCATAGTGTTTTCTTCCTGTTGCTGTAACAAGATTTGACGTTCTTCTTGAGATCGAACCGGTGAATCACTAGTTGATTTAAATGATTTTCTCAACATCTCCATCAAACACAACAACAACAACTTATATGTAGGATGATATGTGTGTGAGGTTTTGTAAATGGAGTATTTTTTTAAGTAAAAGGGGTTTATGGGAATAGTATAAGATTTAAGAAGGTGAATAAGCAGAGATTAAAATTAGATTATGTTGGGGAGCGGGTGAAAAGAAGGACTAGAAGGAGGGTGAGCTGGCAAATGGCATTGGGATTCGCAAATGGGTCACAGCCATTAACGCCGATAGAGATGCGTTTTTCCTTTTTTTTTTTTTTTTATTTTCAGACAAAGATGGTAGAAAGTAGCGAAACGAGTATAATGTGGTTGTTTAGGTTAAGGTCGCTGACAGGTGTTCGTTCATTTATGTTCCTCTTCTGTTTAGTTTAAACTCGTTTCATTTATGGGCCACCCCGTACTGGATTGTTTTTGTTTGACTCATATGCGCTGCTCTACTGTTTAGTTCGAGTTTAGGAATTTTTAAATGAGCTGAGTCATTTATATAAGGTAATCGAGTTCAAATTTCAGTTCAAATTATTTTTTAATAAGTTGAATTTACTAAAAAGTTAAACAAATTGAGTTTAAATGAATCGAAATGAATCTGCTTACCAGCTCAACAATGAACATAATTTATAATTGCTAAATTTTGATTAGAATTAAATTCAAAAATATTTGAAATAAATTTAAAAAAAATAATATGTGTGTGGTTTTATTTCAAACGATTTGATGTAAAAGAATTGAATCAAATAGAACCGAAATCTTAATTATTCATATTCTAATATATTATAAATTTTTATCAAAATTTATTTTCATTTATATTTCGATTCATTTGAAAAAGTTAGAATTTATGAATAAATTTGTAAATAGCTCAAATTATAATTTAAAAACATCTCATGAATATTAGTTCATGAGTATCTCATAACAATTACTTACGTTATGTTATTTCGATTCAATTGCTTTATGAAATAAATCTTAAATTATATATTCATATTACTAGCTTATAACCAGTGCAAAGCACGGGTTATTTTTAATTTTTTATATTTATTTATAATGTAATATAATATTATAAATTTTAATTTTAATATGTTATTGGAAGAATTTGAACCTTACATTTTTGGATATAATAATTTTAATATATAATTCAATTAATATGTTGTTGACGAGAATCGAACCTCGGACCTCTGTATATAACAAATTTTAGTATTGTTATATCTAACGATCAAGATCTATTTGAGTTAATAATCTAACGGTTATGAATGAGGGATAACCAAAAAAAGGAGTTAACGAAACTACAAATTATACCCCTTTCGCTTATTATAATATAGTATAGATTCGTGAATGTATTAATTCATTAAAACGTTGAAATTAAATTTTTGATCTAATATTTCGAATAACTTGTTCATTGTCCGTTATAATCTCAATAACATATATTATTATGAGAATAAAGTTTCCGAGTTATCTCAGAAAACTTACGTGAGGTAATAGAACAATATCCAATATTAATATGACATATTTCATATGTATTTAGAAGAAAATTTTATATTTGTGCATTTATAATTTAATTAAATACTTCATTGTGATACTCTGATAAATTTCCTGAAATAATCTTAGGAACTTTATTCTCCATTACTATATTAGCAAAAGTTGAATTACTTGCGGTTGTACCTAGATGTGTATATCTAGGATGGATATTGACCTAGATGCGTATATCTAGGATGGATATTGATTCCGATTCGTCCGATCTCGATTCGATTCATGTATTGAATGGAATGGGGATTCGAGAAGTTTTTCGGGTACGGATCAAAGAACGGGGACAATTTTTAAAAGAATCGAAGAACGAATCGGGACTGAAACTCTATGTTTCCCCGGCTCGATCCTCGTCACAATTTTCTCCATCCGACCGATTCTCAATTTCCGATTCGATTTCATCACACTATAATACTTATATATATATATATATATATATTAATAATCATATATTAATATATACGAATTTCCAATACTTCATATTGGAAACAAAATGATATTTTAATCTTACATGTTTGTATTTCTAGTATTTAAATAACTTCATTTTCATGTTATTAAAAATTATTTTTTTAAGTAATTTTTTAATTTTAATTTAGTGTATATGATTGTTATTTAAAATTATTTCTTTAAGTAATATTTTTTTTATTTAATTTAGTGTATATGAACTATTGAAATCAGATAATTTTTAGATTTCAAAATGAAATTAAAAATTAATATATATATGCATGTGACGCTGAAGAGGTACATTTTATTAGGTTAATGGTGCTTAACATCTAATTTAGTTATATATCGCAAGAAAATATTATTTAAATCCTGCAGTAGAATCTCGATAAATGAATATTCGATAAACGAATAACTTCATTAAATGAATAATTTTTTCTGATCCCGACATAATAGAGACAGTGTATTTTTGACCTCGATAAATGAATAATCACGATTAATGAATAAAATTTTCCAGTTCCGAGCGTATTCATTTATCGAAATTTAACTGTAGTTTGTGTTTAAAATTATTTAATATTTTTTTGTTTAAAATAATTTTTTTTGATTATTCATGATAATTTTCATTATCTGTTTGGATGGGGGATAGGAAATGAAAAATAATCCCGAGTATGTCACTCTCCAAACCCGAAATACTCCAATACTCGTATAGCTTTCCGGTTATGTTCCGCAAGAGTCAAATTCAATTACTAGTCTGTTCGTGATGAATTAAAATTTTCCTTTTCGGTCTTTACGTGTCCATTATTTGGCGGACCTGCAGCTGCTCCTTATAAAATTAGTGAAAGCAACAAGGTGGCTGCCACGTAGCTTGTAAACAAGTTACAGTTAAACTTCGATAAACGAATACGCTTGGGATCGGAAAATTTTATTCATTAATCAAGATTATTCATTTATCGAGATCAATATTACACTATCTCTATTATATCAAGACCGGAAAAAATTATTATCGAATATTCATTTATCGAGGTTCTACTGTAATCCGTATTCATAGCAATTGAAATTGCAAATGGGTTAAGTATCAAAATGATCGTTGAAATGAAAGTTATTTATCAATTTATTCATTGATTTTTTTTATTTTTTTTTTGAATAATTTATTCATTGATTTTAATAAAGATATAATTCGAATTATTAAAATCATAACAAGTATCAATTAAATATTTCTATATATGTATTCGGAAAGTTTAAATAATTATTAATTGAGTTCTACACATTTATATGTATTCGGAAAGTGAAAATAATCATTTATTAAGTTCTACACATTTTCTTGAAATGATACTATAACCAAATGAAAAGTTATGAATTCTAGTATTTTTGATAATATATTTAGATATTCAGAAATTTATTTACTATTTACTTTTAAAATAAAATATTCATAAAATTAAAAATAAATAGTAAATAAATTTCTTAAAATCTTAATATATTATTAAAAATACTAGAATTCATAACCTTTCATTTGGTTATAGTATCATTCCAAAAAAATGTATAGAAATCAATGAAAAATTATTTTTACTTCCCTAATACATATATAAAGATATTTGATTGATATTTATTATGATTTTAATGATTCAAATAATATCTCGTTAAAATCAATGAATGAATTAATATATAAACTCCAATTCAAAGATCAATTTGATATTTTACCCAATTAGAAATACAACATTTAGTTAGATGCGCCCAAGGTCCTAGAAAGAATTAGTACAGGAATACTTTATATTTAAGAGTCAAATGGCAATAATGTGGAATAAAATAATAAATAATACTCTTTATGTTCTTCCGCATCTACTTTTTGATTTTTTGACAAACATTGTAAAATATTTTAATTATATTATTACATATTCTATTTTTAAGATTTTTTTTTGCAAATAAAATTATTGAATTAATATTGATTTTCATTTTTTTAAAAACATTTCTAACTATATAATCAAAACATCTTAAAATATATATCATAAATAATATTCAAGAAAGTAAATGATTTTCCACATTACAATATAAACATCCTCACATCTTGTGTTTTGAATTCCGAACATGCACAAGCAAATATTTGTATAATTGAGATAAAATTTTGTATAATCGCGATATATGTCATCAAATCAATAAAAAATAATTACACTTTATACAATAATTAAAATTTTATGGTAAATATTTATAATAGTTCTAAGAACATAATATAATTAGAGAGAAAGATAAAAGATTAAGAAGAGATTGTATACTGCTTCAAGTATATTTACAAGTTCAAATATGATGCCTATTTATAGACTTACAAGTTGTAAATTACAAGCAATCATAAGGTCAAAAGTCTAAAGATGAAAAGCCAAAGGTCTAAGAATTGAAAGACCAATGGTTTATCTAGAACTCTAGAACTTTCTAGGATATTCAATTCACAATACTCCCCCTTGAATGTCCTATTTTCAATAATTGTGCCTCGTTATAATCTTTCTAGGAAAAAAAACCTTTGGAAAAAAATCATAGTAAAGGAAAACGAGTACATCAATTATTGAAAAATTATTTGAGATCTTTGAGCCGACGCATCCCAATCTTGTGTACTAATTTTTCATAAATTGTTGGCGATAATGACTTGGTAAATAGATATGTAAGATTTTCACTTGAACGAATCTGTTGAACTTCAATCTCTCCATTTTCTTGAAGATCGTGTGTGAAGAAAAATTTTGGTGATATGTGCCTAGTTTTGTCACCCTTAATATAACCTTCCTTCAATTATTGGATGCATGTCGTGTTGTCTTCAAACATCACTGTGGAGATTGTTCTATCATGATACATGCCACATGACTCCCGAATATGTTGAATTATTGACCTCAACCAGACACATTCTTGACTAGCTTCATGAATTGCAAGAATCTCTGCGTGATTAGAAGAAGTAGCGGCCAAAGACTGTTTTACAGAACGCCATGAGATGGTTATATTGCCATAAGTAAACAAATAACTTGTTTGTGATCGAGCTTTATCCGGATCAGATAGATATCCTGCATCTGCATAACCCGTTAGTACTGCTTTGAATTTATTAGAATAAAATAATCCCATATCAGTTGTGCCCCGGAGATATCGAAAAATATGTTTAACTCCATACCAATGTCTCCGTGTTGGAGCACAACTATCCTTGCTAACAGATTTACAGAAAATGCTATGTCGGGCTGTGAGTTATTAGCCAGATACATCAATGCACCGATAGCACTAAGATATGGCACTTCAGGACCAAGTACTTCTTCGTTTTCCTCTCTTGGTCGAAATACATCCTTTTTCTTATCAAGTGATCGTACAACCATTGGAGAGCTAAGTGGATGTGATTTGTCCATGTAAAAACATTTTAAGATTTTTTCTGTATATGCTGATTGGTGCACAAATATTCCACCAGATAGATGCTCAATTTACAATCCAAGGCAAAGTTTTGTTTTTCCAAGTTCCTTCATTTCAAATTCTGCCTTTAAATAATCCATTGTCTTTTGGAGCTCTTCGGAAGTTCCAATAATATTTATATCATCAACATATACAGCAACTATAACAAATGAAGATTCTATTTTCTTTATAAAAACACATGGACAAATAGGGTCATTCTTGTACTGTTCCCTTAATAAATAATCACTTAATCTCTTATACGACATTCGACCATACTGTTTTAATCCGTATATGGATCTTTGTAACTTAATCGAATAAAGGTCACGTGAATGTGATATAGATGCTTCAGGCATTCGAAATCCTTCAGGGATCCTCATATAAATATCTTTTTCGAGGGAACCATACAAGTATGCTGTCACAACATCCATTAAGCGCATATATAATTTTTCAATAACGGCCAGGGTAATAAGATAACGAAAAGTTGTAGCATCCATTACAGGAGAATATGTTTCCTCATAGTCAATGCTTGGCCTTTGTGTAAATCCTTGAGCAACTAGACGTGCCTTGTATCTTACAATCTCATTTTTATCATTTCTCTTTCGCACAAATACCAATTTATATCCAACGGATTTTGTCCCTTCAGGGGTTCGGACTACAGGTCCAAAAACCTTATGTTTATTAAGTGAGTTCAATTCTTTTTCAATTGCTTCTTTCCATTTTGGCCACTCATCTCTACGTCGACATTCATCGACGGATTTTGGTTCAAGATCCTCATTTTCAATCATTATATCAAGCGCTACATTATATGCAAAATTTTCGTCGACGATAATATCATTTCGGTTCCATCTTTATCCTGTGACAACATAATTAATTGAGATTTCTTCATTTTCCTTTTCAGGTACATGATCTTCTTATGGGGTTTCATCTTTCATGTCACAGGACTCTTCTGGAGTCTCTTCTAGAGATTTTATTTCCTCTATTTGGGCATCTTCGCTCCTTGCTCCTTTTCTTTTTCGAGGATTTTTATCTTTGGAACCGATCGATCTACCACGTTTCATGCGAGGTTTTGACTCACTTGCTCTAATTAATTATCCTTTTGGGACTTCGATTTTTGGAGCATTTTCAGCTGAAACGTGTGACTTTATCACTCTATTTAAATCAGTGAATGCATCGGGCAATTAATTATAACTCACTGCTAAGATAAATAAAAAATTAAGGTTTTAATTATCTAAATTAAACTAAGATGCAAATTATCAAACTAAGAATGAACAACTAACGAGAATTAAACGGAATTACTTATATAAGAATAAACATGGGACTCTAACTTCATTATCTACTTCACTTAGAGTTGATACCTTTAATCAATACATGTTTTGATATCTGATCAGACAACACGAAACAAGTATAGGTTACCTCTCGGTATACGAACACCAAACTAATCATACATCCACAAAAGAGATAGAAGATGAATAGACACCAATTATGGTTAGACCCTATATCTCTATAAGATTTGAAAACATAATTGTTTAAGCACAAGTCATCCATATAGATCACATAGGGTAGCATAATATCTTTATTTACGCTACAAATCATGATGTTAAAACATCAACCTATCCTATACTAGGATGGCAATTTCTAAATCTCAAGATCCACTCTCGTTTCGCAAGAGATTAACAAATTAGATGTTCGCGACGCATCTAAACACATGAAACACAACCATACAAGGATATCAAGATTTCACCACACATAAATATTTAAAGCAATCAAACTACTAAGCTACATAGATAAATCCGTTAGAATCCCATGACAACGATTAGTTCATAATTGAACCTCTCGTCACCATGGGAATTGATGAAAACATGATATAAAACAAAGTATGAAAGAAAGAAGAAGTAATATTAATAAAACAAAAAGTTTAGAAAACAAATCTAGAATCCAGAATAGCGCCTAAGAAAAGAATACAAAAGATGAAGTAGATCTAGATCCGTTGCTTGTCACGAGCGTTGAATCCTTCTCTCCTTTTCTCCCTTGCAAATCTAAGCTATGATATTTAATTGATACAAATTACAATGGCTTGATGTGTTTTTATAGCCCTAGATATCTTGCCAAGCAAGAAAATATCACTACAATACAATTAGAATTTGATTTTGGTACAAAGAAATACCAAAAATACAATTACAATTCGAATAGGGCAAAACTGTCAATTTTCAGGATTTTCTGGCCGGGACTGCGCAACCTGCGCGCTCCCGTGCGCAGTCTGTGCACTTGATCTCTGTTCTGCTCTTTTCCTGCGCAGTCTGCACAGCCTAGTGCGCAGTTTGCTCACTCAAATTCTGCCGAATGCTGATTTGCTTGCTTTTCTTCGTTTTCGCTCCGATTTCTCCCGTTTCTTTTGCACTAGCCTTCGTCTTCAATTCTCTTAACTTGGAATCTTCATAATGACCCACAACAAGACTCCATTCTTCATTCTTTAAGCTCGAATTCATCTCCAAAATCGCCGGAAACCTTAACCCTAATCAACATTCTTGCAAGCCTGCACATCAAACAAAACACATCAAAACTACAACAAACTTGAGGCCAAGTGGATCAATTTAAGCCGAAAAGAAGCAATCCAAGTGGATATAAAATCCACTTATCAATAATCATAATTAAAAAATAAAAGAATTTAAACAAATCTCTTACGGGTACATGGACAATACACAAAGAATATAAATACACATAAAATGAATGCACAAAATGGGTTAATAAAAATCTAGCCATAAACTTATGACATAAAGTTACTTTATGCTAAAAGAAAGCACAATTATTAAAATAAATTAAAAATGCTTCTGATTAAAAACATACATGTCAAACCTACGAACTATAGCATGAAGCTTTCAAAATCTAAGAAATAATGTACTAACTATGTATATTATAAAAGATATCATATTAAAATAACTCAGACAAGAATATTGCAATGCGCCGAAGTATCAGAAATGCATACCTTAATATAGACATGTTGTTTTGAACTTAGGAAGAGTGAACCAATATAGATATGAGTTCTTAACCTTAAAAAGAAACCTGGTGTAACCTCAACTTTGCACCGATGAGAGACCTCGTGTTGATAACGTATTGTAAATATTTATAATAGATCTAAGAACATAATACAATTAGAGAGAAAGATAAGAGATTAAGAAGAGATTGTATATTGCTTATGGTGTCTATTTATAGGCTTACAAGTTGTAAGTTACAAGCAATTATAAGGCAAAAGTCTAAAGATGAAAACCCAAAGGTCTAAGACTTGAAAGGCCAATGGTTTATCTAGAATTCTAGAACTTTCTAGGACATTTAATTCACAATAGATTTTATATATTTAATCTTAAATGATTATAATATTAATATTTATATAATCAATATCTAATCATATTAACAGAGACAATCCTATCATGAAAATTATAATAATATAATGAAAACAATCATATTACTCAAACTCAAGATACTCTTATCGAGAATTTGTAACAAAATTATCAGTTACAATCAATTTTGTCATATGGTCTATTCAATTTTTCGATCGATGAAGATTTCATCATGTGAATGAATGTTGCCCATTGAAATAAATTTTGAATTCTGGTACGATTGGAATTTTTAATTGTTGTATTAGCAACTGCACGAGTACCCACTCTTCCACCACCTCGACCAGCAGGTCTACTTTCTCTCCCTTGCACCACTGCTTCCCGATTTTCTTCGTACCACCATTCTGGAAAACCAATTAATTGAAAACAATCTTCCTTGTCATGTTCAGGTTTAGCACAATAAGAACAAATTCCATTTTTTCTTGCACTCACTTGAGCCGAAAATTCTACAATATTAGGGTTTTTTTCTTATGCACAAGCAACATTATAGTGACGTTCTTTAGACATAACTGTAGCAAAACAGTATTGAGACTTGGTAAGGGATCCATCATCAAAATATTTTACATTGCGTTGTTATAAAGATCAGAATCCAAGCTAATTAAAAATTCATGTACCTTTTCATCCTCCTTTTATTTGTGGATTTCGCTAGCAAATGAACAGAGACAAGACGAGACCTTGGAGACTGACCTCGCTGCTTACAATTGCTCAAGCGAGATTTCAATTCTTAAAATCTTGGTCATTTTGAATCGAGAATCATTATTTAAGTCATCCCACATATACTTCACATCGTCTGGTTGGGGTATAAACGAACGTAGAACATGATTAGGGTCTGTTCCACCACAATTGACGGTTGAAGCACTCCAAAGCTTAATTGTGGATCAGATCCCTGAGTTCACAAAGATTGCTCAGCACCTTCTCACTGCAGACATGCCCAATCCAGACTATGAAGCTATTCTCTTATGCCACAGAGATGATGTAGAAATACAGAAGGCTAAGATCATAGATGAAACTGAGAGGGATGGAAATGTAGATGCTTGGCTACAAGGAAAGAATGACATCTCTCTCTCAGAAGGTCTCCAGTACCTCAGAGAAGAATACATCACTTCACTAGGGTCCAATGCCAAATCTCTCACCCCTACTGATGTGTATGAAGCAGTGAATGACAGCTTCAAGGGCATTCTCAAGGCTGCACACTACCTTGGCAAAGGTCTAAAGACAGAAGTTAATGAATTGTGTTCAGCCACAACCAAGGAGGTGCATGAGATAAAGAGGACTTTTGACTCCAAATTCCCTCAATTGGAGACTGTAGTCAAGGACATTCTAGCCTGTAAGTCTACCTGCACCAAGATGGACAATGGTTTGGCTATTCTCAAGGATGCTGTCACATCCCTGGGGCACAAATTCCAAAATCTCACTGATCAGACAACTAAGGCCAATGCCATGCTTAGGACACTCTTTGCAAATCAATATGGAGACAAGCTGGTCACTGAGGTCCCTGTGCATGAGCTGTCTAGGTTTGAAGTGCAGAGACTTAAAGAACACTCAAGCCACCACCACAGCTGATGTTCTTCTGCATCAACAATCAATGTTGTCTGCAATGATGAAGCACATGGGTCTCCCTCTACCTGAAGAATCATCAACCCCAAAGGTCAATCCTACAGCCTCTGTGCCTGACAACAAGCCTAAGGGGGAGAAGAAGACATCAAGGAACTCAAATACAAAGGGGGAGAAACCACCAGTAAAGGGCATCAAAATCATTGAAGGTGGTCATCAAAGAACTTCAAAATCTTTAACTCATGTGCCTGGCAAAGGAAAAGACAAAGTTAATGAGCCTCCTACTTCTCTGCCAATTGTCACTCTACCAACTGTGCACATCACTACTTCCAGTGGTCAAAAGCAATCTATCACAACCACAGTGGTTGCAGGGAGTATACCATCTGACAAACCTCCACTCTCCATATCTAAAAGTGCCAAGCCTGTAGAAGTGAAGGTGGTCACTGAGGCCAAGCTACAAGAAATTGCAAACTCAAATGTCTATCATGATGATGCATTCTTGGAGTTTTTGAAAGTCTCAAAAGAACAGGCTGGTGACACTCAATTGTATCTAAGGAGCTTGAAGGATCAGATCGATTACTTCACTGTGGTACCTAGAAAAGTTGATAGCTCATGGCTCAAGGAAGTAATGATGGTAGCAAAATCCAGAATCTGGCATCTAACCTACAAAACTCTACAAGCCTTGAAACATTCAGAGATAGATGCGCTGATTGAGCTCATAGAGAAGAGGAATGTAAATGAAAACAATAAGAGTCTGTATGATGACTTGAGGAATGGCCAACCTTCAAGGCTGCCAGAAGTGATTAAGAAGCCATGGACAATCATCTATCAGTCTGACACCAGAGTTGAAGAGATTAAACAATTGGTCATTCCCAATGATCTCACTTCTCGAAATCACAGACTCATTATTGCAATCATTGATCTACTGCAAAAGAAGAAAGGGACAAGTACTGCTGAAGAGATAAAGGCACTGCACATTCTCAGATCATACATTGCAACTGGTGTAATTCCAGAAATGGCCAAGCCAAGGAGGAATAAGGATGATGAAGATGAAGACAAGAGTGATGGGAGGAGAAGTCATCACAGGAGTGATAAGGGGGATGAGGATAAGAAGAAGAAGAAAGACAGCAAGGATAAGAAGGATGATGACCAAGGCAAAGTCTATGAGAGGAAGAATGGAAAACAGCAAGCCTTAGGCATTGCTAACAGTAATCTCACCACAACACAAGACTCTAAGTCTAGGGTGAATGCTGTTAGTAATGACCTACCAAAATCTGATCCCTTGGCTTCTGCAACTGTTTTACAACCTCAAGAAGAGAAGAAGATTCAAGTCAAGAAACCATCTGTATATTTCAAAAAGCAAACTGCTAATGGAATACTACAATGGTCCACGAACAAAGGTCACATGCTACTACCAGGCAACCATGTAAAAAGGATCAAATTCAAACAAGCTGCAAGGAAGCCAAAGCTATCCAAATCAAGGACTCTGACAATCTATCCAGGCTTAAAACTCCAACCACTAGATGAAGACTTTGATGAAGACCAACTGCATTTCTTACAAGCTCAAAGAATCTACCATGTTGTCATTGTTGATAACTGCCTTGAGATCAAATATACTGATAGAAGGGAGGAGAAATTCAAACAAGGAGGATGTCAACACTGGGGCAAGCTACATGACATAGAAAGAATCATTGCATTGTTGAGCTCAGAAGATAAAGTGGAAAGAGTATGGAAGCTGGAGCTAATTGATTTTGTGAAGATGAAGAGAGATCATGAGGAGAGAATCAGAAAAGAGTGTCTTGAGAAATGGCTAGCAAGGGAGAAAGAAATTGAGAGACTGGAGATTGAAGCAGAAAAGCTAAGGGCAACGGGATTGTGTAGAGTTCAGTTTAACCCCTATGTGGTGAAGTATAGGAGGAGAAATGGGGATCAGGTCCACATCAGAATGAATCTACTCAACCACTATCTTGCAAACATTCTGAAACCAGTACTTGAAGATTTCAAAGACTCAATTTTGCTTGAAGAATTCGATGCTATGGCAGAAATAATAAAAGCTATGGATGAGAATACAAGGAAGGAGAAAGAAAGAAGACAGAAAGCATATGATGATTTGCAAGCCAAAGCTATGGAAAGGGAAACAAATGACAATGGCTAGTACTTCATCATAGGCTGTAAGATTACTCACCCTATAATTCTATCCACATTGCTAATCAAAATTCATACATGTACTGTCAAGTTTTATCTTTATGTATGTTAGGCTTGTTATCAGACATGAAATTGTGACTAAGGGTCTTACTCACAATTTGGGGGAGATTGTTAGTCACAGAGGCATGCCTGAATACATCTAATAACAAGCCTAAGTATGTGTAATGCTATGCATTACTTACATGACCTCTTAACTGAGGAAACCTCTAGTTGTAGAGTTTCTATTTGTTCTGTACTTGTAGTAGACATCAAATTGTAGTTGTGTAATTGTACTTATAAAGTCAAGAATAATG
Organism: Saposhnikovia divaricata; assembly: GCA_036435485.1. Taxonomy (NCBI): domain Eukaryota; kingdom Viridiplantae; phylum Streptophyta; class Magnoliopsida; order Apiales; family Apiaceae; genus Saposhnikovia; species Saposhnikovia divaricata. The sequence goes on from CM071598.1 coordinate 70,909,586, forward strand.
CTTGAAAGAAGTTTCAAGGTTCATGCCTCAAGCAAGGAGATAAAGACTGCCAAATAATCACAGTTGGGATTTGAAGAAATGAAGAATTTGCCTAAGTACCAATTCGAGAAGTACATTTGTCTATTCGAGAAGTCTAGCATTCGAGAAGTCAGAGATTCGATATCTCATAAGACACTATTCGATATCTCTGAATACACTGTTCGATATCTCATTCGATATCTCAGGGATTCGATATGTCTATTACTCTATTCGAGAACTCATGGAGTCAACAAGTCAAAGCATCATTCAAGTTCTTTAAGAGTCAACAAGTCAATGCTCTATTCGACATCTCAAGGACCAAAGAAGCTATTCGACATCTCAGGGATTCGATATGTCAAAATGCTCTATTCGATATCTCAAGGAGTCCCAGAGAAAAGAGCTATTCGAGAAGTGATTCGATATGTCAATATAACGCTATTCGAGAACTCAGAGTTATCGATTAAGTCAATTCGAGTTCTCGAATCAATCACTTAGCCACTTCTCGAATACATTCTCGGAGACAAAATACTGAAGAATTGTACAAGTCAGAAACCTGCAACAAGCCAAGACGCTTTATTTGGCTGTACTATAAAGCACATTGGAAAGCCTACAAAGAAGCTTGGAGAGATAAGACAAAGGGACAAGGAGCTAAAGAAGTGGATCTGAATAGGCTTTGCAAAGTCAAATCTGTAGCCGTTTGGACTCTTACTCAAATGAGATAGACATACTGGAAAGTAGTTTGTTTTACCTACCTTATTTGTAGTAAGTAGGTGTATCCATGTCTATAAGGATACAGCCTCACTTCCTTAACAGATAAGTTTTCAGAGATAAGAGTTTCATATACATCAGAAGAAATATCTCTCTGAGAAAAACGAAGCTGAGAATACTATCATTTGTATTCACAGATTGTAGCAAAATCTTTATCTAATAAAATATTAGATTAAAGTGATATTGTGTTGTGTTTGTCTTTGTTATCTGCACTTACATATCTCACACACTCAACACATATCTTGTTGCAAAGATTCAAGAACAAAGAAAAGTTCAAGAATCCATTCACCCCCCCTCTGTATTCTTTTACTGTATTCAATACTCAACATTCTTCTTGTAATCCCTTTGTTGGTTTGATTATCATTCCATCGAGGAAATCAACTTTATTTTTCGCACAAAAATTATTATGCATCGAGCGAGCATATTCGTTGTAATTATCTTTACGTCACACAATAGGGCATATTGTGATTTGTGGTCCATCGACATGATGAAGGTAGTACAGAGAAGTAAAATCTATTGATTTCGTTTCTTTGGTGGAATAGTGTTTAGGTATTTCATCTCCCATTGTCATCGGTGTTTTTGGTTCGATCGTCATGGGATTCATTGTCATTGTTGTCGGTTCAGTCATCAGTTTCGTTGTCATCGTCGTCGGTTCGTCGTCGTTAAGTTTAAGTCAAGGTCTCCAGTTTTTGTGAGGCTCTCGATATCATGATAAAATACTCGCAAGTATTCGTATCATTCAATCGTGATGATATAAGCCTTAAACGATACCATGATACAATGATTAGGGTTTTATATATTCCACCTTAAACAATTACAATATCGATGTTTATATAGCCAACATCTATCCATATTAACGAAAACAAACCTATAATGGAAACAATCATATAAAAAAACATTCATGTTGACGGAGGAATTTGGGAACAACAAAATTCGAGATACGTTACCGGAAACAAGATCTACGACAGTGGTTCTTTACCAGAAAAACTGGTGGTGTGTGGTGTTTGTAGATAATTGGTGGCCGAGATTGATTAGGGTTGGTGATGGCCGATTCAGAACTCTCAACTTCCAACCCCTCAATCGGCCTATGCACCTCGGTATTTATAGGAGATCAAGCCATACGTAGTTTATGGAAAATAATAAACCTAGATGGGCTTGGTTTCTTGTTAGACCGCCCAGCTTCAGGAATGTTCTACGATGGGGCCTAACCACAAAGGCCCAAGGTCCGTCTATAATCTCAAGAAATCATGGATAAGGAAACTTCCTTCGTCGAGGACTAGTCCTTACCGCTATCAGCTATCTCTCGATTTCATAACCGTAGGTATAACCGTGATTTACCTCAAATGTGGAGCGTATCCTTGTTCACCAAATGAGAAGCACCCACCAGATAACAAGAAAAGTGATCCCAAGCTTTTAGGTGCAAAGTGAAGGATTATTCCGGAGTTCCCCAAAAAGGATGCGCCCTTTGATAACAGGAACAAAACTCCAAAGCACGTACTAAGAATTCACCCTATTTCTCTAGTGAGGACGTGCCCATTGACTACAGAAGAGAGTATTCAATACGCTACCCTTGGAGGTATTTTATGACGGATATCCCCATCTTGGTATACCACATGAAGGAATTCTTCAATAAAATCTATAGAAATCAATCAGCAAAGAACCCTTAACAAATTCCTTCTTTTAGTGGAGGACGCGTCCATGGAGAGAACTAGCCGTGAAAGAGGACCGTCCTTAACGGGGACTCGTCCTTTCTCTTCAATATCCTTCAAAACCTAATTGATTTTTAACTATGTTCATAATCAACTCGAATCCATCTTAAAATACCCATGTCAAATTTTGACGATAACATTTCATAAAATATATAATTATATAGGGTTAAATATTAAATATCAACTTGGCCATTGAATAACTTGACATATCTCAAATACATTACTGATAAATTCGAGGTCTCATTTAAAACACTTTTAACGACATGTATATCAAACGGATACCTTTAAAATGTACTTGGGAAGTAAAATAATTTTTATCGAATTCTACACAATTTTATTGAATGCTACCATAACCAAAGGAAGGGTTAATAATTCTACTATTTATGATAATATATTTAGATTTTAAGAAATTTTATACTATTTATTTTTAATTTCATAGTTATTTTTTTTGATTTAATTAAAATTAAATAATAAATAAATTTCTTAAAATCTAAAAATATTATAAAAAATACTAGAATTCATTACCTTTCATTTGGTTACAGTAGCATTTAAGAAAAATGTGTAAAACTCGATGAAAAATTACTTTTACTTCCCGAATATATATATATATATATATATATATATATATATATATATATATATATATATATATATATATATATATATATATATATATATATATATATATAAAGGTATTTGTTTAATATTTATATTTTTAAAAATATTTTAAATGTGATCCCAAATTTATCAATAGTATTTGAGATAAATTAAATTATTCAATGAACAATTTACTACTATATGTTAACAACATTGCATATTAATCATAATAATGTACTATCGAAAAAAGGAGAAGGAAAAATCAAACAGAGACAGCTTAATCCAAAAGCATTGACAAAGTTGGCACGAAAATACTCGGGAGTGCCTACAGCTACAGGCCACAGCGTTGTTTAAACGCATCATCATGGTAATTCGACTTATTGATCCAGCAGTACTTTTCAATACATGGCTAGCCTTAGTGCAAGTTCTTATAATTTATTTTAAGTATAGAATAAAAAATAGATGGGACTTTAATTGATAGCTCATTAAAAAAATAAAAAATGGATAAATGAATGATATAATTTATTCTACATAATTAAAAATATGAACATGTATTTCTTTTACAGAAAAAATTAGAACAATATATTGAAAACATAATTCTTATTTTTATATAAAAAAACCAATATTTAATATTAGATAATAACAATTTCATTTATTTTAACATAACTATTGAACACGCTCTTACCTAGGCTTTTTCTAGCCTTGTCCAAAAAATGACATTTACCGACCACACAAATCGTAGACGCAAAATTTATACTGGTGTTTGTTAGCGGCATTAGGTCGACAAGTGACAAATACTTGCGCGGAGTCGCGATCAACGAGAATAAAGAGTTGGTGCCCCTCTGGGCCTCTGCTGTTCCTGTTTTGTGCATATGACAAATAAAAAAAATTATAAGTACATGCCTCAACGTCAGAGATAAGTCGGTCCGCTGTCTGGACAAAATTGACTCGTATTACTACTTTTTTATTGTTATACTTATTATACTAACTTATAATTCGTAAAATGCAGAATTTTCTTATAATATTTATAATTAGTATTTTTTCCATTTCAATTTTTGATCCATTTCTTTTTGCACACATTTTAATGTGCGTGAATGGGTATTTATAAATAATATTTTTAATATTTTTTGTTTTGTATAAAAAAATATAAATTCAATATTTTTATACAAATTGAAAAAACTAAAAAAAATAAAATTTACAAGTATTCGGTCCGAGCACATTGAAATGAGTGAAAATGTAAGAGGGTCATACTTTATGGGACGAAAGTAGTAGCTTATAACATGTGAAAACGCACGGCACCTTTTTTAATATCTATAATTATATTAATTTTTTATAATTATTTGTTATTAATTTATCAAATTGTTGTTTAAAAATTGAGTTTATCAAATTGTTGTTAAATAATTGATATATATAGCCTTTTGCTCAAATACAAACCACTCTTAAAATGAGAACTACAAACCAACACTAAATTAATTATATTTCATCTATTTTAAGGGTCCCGTCAGGGGCACTTTCACAAAAAATGTCCTAAATTAACTCACCAACGGCCAGCAAAAAAAAAATCAATGTTCACGCTGACGTCACTGCCACGTCAGCACAGTGAACAGTGATTCATTTTTAATTTTTTATTTTATTGAATAGAGGGTATATTATTATACATTTTTTGTATTGGCATACTTCTAGTTTGGTCAGTAGATTAGCTTGAAATTTAGTTTTTAGGTTTGTATTCTAAGGAGGTTTGTATTGGAGTAGCCTATATATATATATATATATATATATATATATATATAAGATTTTACATGTTTAATTTATTACGAATTTATTTTAAATTCCTAAATATAAACTAAAATGTTTATTTATATTTAAATACAAAAAATGTATGTCAATGATTAAAATAATATATAATTAGGTTTTTTACATTAAATATGATTATCAATGTAGGTCTTCTACGCTAAATATGATTAACGTAAAAATTCGTAATAATATTTTCTCTTTAGATTCTGAGTGTTTCCATTTGGATAATAATTATTAAATTATTACTAAATTAAAGATAATTTTATGCTTTCTAGATCTCAAGATAGAGTCAAAAATAGTATATATGAACTTTTTTTCAATTTTATACAATCACTTTTAATTATATCCTTTTCAAATTATAATATTTAAAAAAAATCAATTCTAATACAATATTTTTTAATTATATCCTTTTTAGATTATAATTTTCTTTTTAATATGGTACAATCTTGATCGTCTATTTTTAAAAATGAAAATTAAGTGGTTGAGATTATTTTGGTGGTACAGGGACCAAAATTAAGGATAAGATTCCTCTTACGTTTATTATGTACTAGCTTTTTTTCATAATTATATACTAGTTTATAACCCGTGCAACGCACGACTCCTTTTTTAATATCTATAATTATATTAATTTTTAAAACTTCATATGTTATTATTTTGCATATTAAATTGTTATAAAAAACTTGATATATATATAAGATTTTATACGTTCGATTTAATATTTGTACTCTATCTTGAATTCTTAAAATTTGATTTGGACGATTACAACCCACGTGAAATTAATAAAATAATCTTTAATTTAGTGATGGTTTAATAATTTTTTTCTGATTAAATCTACGCAGAAACAAAGAAGAGAAAAAATTGATGATTTTTTACGCTGAAAATTCTATTTGATTTATGAATTCTACTTATAATTTATTTTGATTATCAAAATACCCTTGTAATTATTTGAAGATAGTTCTACTAACAACCTAATACAATTTTAATAATAAGTGTAAGAGGAATTTTGTCCAAAACTTTGATAATCGATAGTCTGGTCTTGTAAGACGAAGATCTTAAAATAAATAGATGAAAATTGTTGGATCTAAAAAAATATTTTAGATTTTAATGTGTTATAAACTAAAAAGTGTATTTATATTGTAATACGAAAATGTACATGTCAATGATTTAAATCACATATAATTAAGTTTTCTACATTGAATAGCATTATCAATATATAACTTTTGCATTGAATAGGATTAATGTAAAAATTCGTAATTTTCTCTTGAGATTCTGAGTATTTCCATTAGAATAATATTTATTAAATCATCACTAAATTAAAGATAATTTTATAAAGTTCGCGTGAATTGTAAAATCATTCAAATCTGATTTCTAGATGTGAAGATAAAGCCCAAATAGTAAATATGAATTTCTTAAATACTAATAAATAAATAAAATTCAATTCTAATACAACCATTTTTAATTATATCCTTTCCAGATTACAATTTTCTTTTTAAAATTTAATTTTAATATAACCTTTTTTAATTATATCATTTTTAGATTATATTTTTCTTTTTAAAATTCACTTCTAATGTAACATTTTCTAATTATATCTTTTTTAGATTATAATTTTCTTTTTAATGTGATCTAACTTTGATCGTCTATTTTTAATCCAACGGATCATATGATTTTGGTAGTATAGTGATCGACCAAAAATTTGGATAAGATCCCTCTTACAATTATTATATATAAAGATATAACATAAAGAGAAAACTGGGCCTGAGGTTATCCTCAGTGATTTCTCCTGAGGTTATGACACAAAGAGCCTATAAAATAATTGGCCCTACAGGGGCATTTTTGTATGTATCAATTTTTTTCAGTAATTTACTTAAATACCCTTAAATTTGTATTGAAAATCTTTTAACCTCATGTTAGAATCATGAGGTCATCCTCATGCACACGAATCCCTAACATAAATTATAATATCAAACGAAATTTTCATTAGACTTCATACAATTAATTTATTATTTTCACATGATCAAGAAAGAATATTGTATTTACACACAGTTGCGCAAACTCAGGCCGGAAAGGATTGCCCAGTCGGAGCCTTGATAAGTTTCCTTCACATTTTTACTCAACTGATATTGATGATTTTTGGTTCCTTCCTCCTTCTCTCTAGTATTGTTAGTGAATATTGATTCATTTTATTGTATTTCTTAGTTTGTATTCATGTATAGACGCGTTAGTATTATTTCAGGTTATTCGTATTTATTGAGTTCTTCGATGGTTTCCGATGATCGAGTTTGTGTTGTTTAAACTGATTCTGGAGTTTAGTCTCAAGAATAGTGTTTTTCGTGTTGTGTAGGTTTTCAATTTTCTTCAATTGTTATTGTTTTATGTGAAGGCCGTCGGAGCCTGATCGGGTGGTCGGAATCTACTATAGGTTTTATGCGTGTCATTTCGTCTTAGTTAATTATCAGTAGATGAGTAATTAGTGTCCTTTATTAATAACTGGTTTCTTTATTAAAAAAATGTATGCAACGTCTGTTACGTCTTTGATCATGAGGTTATTAAAGTTTCATGTTTTAATCCTAGTTATTAGTTACAGTTTTAAAAAATGATATCTTTATGGGTTTTAACTTTTAGTTGTTAATAATTCTTAATTTCGATTTCATTTTATGGAGTATTTGGTAATTGCTATAATATGGGTATATATAAATCATGTTAGAGCCTCATTAATTGTTAATTGATTTTTTGAATATTTGACCTTATGATTAATTGATTCCCTGATTTTAATTTATATTTATTAATATTAAATGTAGTAGTTACTTTTTAGTTTTGTAAAATGGAATTTAGTTAATTTCATCCATTGCATTAAAAACGGTATTTATTTCTTGTATTTATTGGTTGTAATTGAAATTTAACTTAAATTGGAATTTGAGTGGGTTGAATATGGGCTTGTATTTTTAATTGATAAATTAGCTTATGATTTAGTGGTTTTAATTGAAATAATATTTGTAAATTTTGTATCATTTATTGGTGTTTTGTACCATTTACGGGTGGCCTTTTAGGATGACGTATATTTTAGGCCTTTAAGAGGCATTTATGTGCCATTTTGATGGTTTGTCTATTCGTATTCAAATTTAAAATTTATTTTATTTATTCTACACGCATATATAACACAGTATTCTTCACATTGTTTTACATATAAAATTTTTGTTATACAAGTAGAATAAAGATTCTGAATATGTGTTTGATGATAATCTCCTTATAATTAACTAGCGTAAAAGCCCGTGCGATGCACGGACCTGACATATATCGAAATTATTACTCGCACAAATTTTTATAGATATAAAAATAAATTTGTAACTAAAAAAGGGTAAAAGATAATAAAGCCTTATCTTAGATTTCTACAGTAATTTTGTAATGTTGCATTAACATTTTCATGAATACATTTTTTTCTTTAATTTTAGATTTTATAAAATTTAGATAGATATCTATATGATAAAAATTAGATGATTATTTGTAATTGTTAAAATATTAATTTAATATTAAATGACGTGAATTGAACTTTATCGAATTAAACAATTGAATATAATTATTTTAGCATAATTATTCGTATATAACACGGACGTTTGTGATTTTAATGAAATAACTTGTGTATTCGTGTAAAAATACTTTTTGAATTATATTTTTACCCAAAATGAATCATGTTCCATATATATTATACATAATTTTTCAAAAAAAATATTTATCTTATTTTAAACAAATCTAACCATATACTTTTATTAATTGGATTCTGACTAACCATTTATATACTTGATTAATCTAATTATCAGTCATTATTATTTATAAATGTAATAATATTTATTTAGATATATGAATTTAAATTTTAGATATCTATACTATTATATAAAAGCCGAAACATTAAAAGTTTGGTCGGTCGGTACGGTACCTGTTGATTTTACTTATTTACCCTTACTTAATGGTACATGCTATTTTACTTAATTATCCTTACTTAATTATTTATAGTTACTAATAACTTACAAATTTTATCTGTAAAACATGTTACCTTTTCTATTTTTCAATAACTAATCAATTTTTCTTTTTCACGTAAAATACATTATCTTTTATATTTTAACTAACTAAAAAATTTCCTTTTATAAAAACACACGAAGCAATTCTATTTAATAAAATAAAATATTATAATTATAATTACTAACAATTAACCAATTACCTCTTTTAGCTAAAATACGTTATCTTTTCTATTTTTTAATTTTTTTCCAATAAAGCCTATTTGGGTAGCTTTATTTAAGTAAAATGTTTCCTTTTTCGGGTAAAACATGTTACCTTTTCTATTTTTCAATAACTAATCAATTTCATTTTTCACGTAAAATGCAGTATCTTTTATATTTTATCTGACTAAAATCTTTCCTTTTCTAAAAACACTATGAGCAATTCTATTTTATAAAGTAAAATATTATGATTACTAATAAGTAATAAATTGTCTTTTTGAGCTAAAATATGTTACCTTTTCCGTTTTTATTGTTTTCCATTAAAACCTATTCGGATAGCTTTATTTAAGTAAAATAAAATAACAATATTATAATAATTAATAACTAACCGATTACTTTTTTCAGCTAAAACTTTTTATCTTTTCAATATATTACGTTTTTCAACTAAAACATTTCATCTTTTCGATATTTTCAAACTAAAATCCATCATTGTCTAAAAATATCACGGATAACATATATATAATTATAATCTGATCATATCATTTAAAATTATAAGCGTACAAGATTCATGATTAAAATTTTTAAATCAAATAAAAAAGTTTCTTATTAAATAACATCCGTGCATCGCACGGGTTTTAAGCTAGTATATATAAATATCAAATAAAGATTGTCTCTGTATATTAAAGGGAGCGAAAAAATGGAAGAAAGTAGGAAAAAATGGATAAATTTATTATTCACTTCGTCTCATCATCAATTATTAATAGGGTGAGTGAGGAGATTTATAATTGTGAGGAAACTTAAAAAGTCGAAGAAAATGTGAGTAGATAATGAGAATTTAAAAAATAGTAAAGTTATTAAAAAATTACATGTAATTTTCAAAAAAAATATTGTTAAACAATAAGAGTCACGAACAAAAGACATGAAAGTGATTATTATATAATTAAATAATAATTTCAAGATTGATTTTTTAATCTAAAAATATACTCAAGAATAAATAATGAGATGCAATACATATTATATGTTACTTATATTTGGTTAAAGTTTTATATTATATTTTATGTATCAATACATGATTAATTCAAATAAAATATAATGAGAGATATAGTATGTATAAAATGCGAATCATAACAATTAATAACATAATCAATATTTATTCGAATCGAAAAAATATAAGTAAATTAAAAATTTATAAATTATTTAAAAACATAGTAAGACCTTTATTTTACATAAAATTCTTTCTTAGAGTGTGATAGAGAAAATATTGATCAAAAATAGAATTTTTTGAATAATTCTAAAATTATGTTTAAGACAAAAAATTTGACTATAACATAGAACAAAGATTATATAAAAAATATAACAATTAAAAGATATAACTCTATATCACATATTTTTTCGGAGTGCTACTCTACATAGTAATATACAGAATTTTGAAAATTGAAAAAAATGGAGTTAAATAAATATTATAAACTTACATTATTTACTCAAAGGTTAAAATAAGAAAAAGTATAAGATAAAGGGAGAAAATGTGGTTTATGTAGTTAGATTTTTAAAACGTAACCAAAGCGCACAATGGTTAAGACATAAATTATCAAGGAGAAGGTCAATGGTTCGATTCCTAATACATACACAAATTTCTACTATTTTTTCATAAAGTATGTAGAGATGGCATTCTTGTAATTTTCAAAAATATAGGGATAAAAGGGTAAATTCACATGCAATTTCTTGACATATTCTACCCTTGTGTTGACATATAATATATAGTAATAGATATTTCCTGATGACTGCGTGTGTCATAACAGTTGACTAAGGTATCTAGCCAAAGGGATACTCTTTTGGCTAGAGTAATGTTTCTCTTGTTTGGTTTTAATTTTGCAGGAATTCCCGACATGTTTATGGACCTTGAATAATTGGCATACATGAATATATGTTGTCAGTTTACATATGAAGAGATGATGGACGGAGGAAGGAGCGAAAACTTATAGAATGTCTTAACCTTTGTTTTAGGAGCCTCCTGTGTTTCGAAGATCTTGGGCTTCATGGAGGGCACTTTTTTTCCACTTGAGTTTTTTTCCCAAAGGGTTTTGCTCTTGTGGGTTTTTAACGAGACCCTTCTTTATTCCCTTATGTCCCTATTGATTGGGTTGATGAGCAGAAATGCAGGCTTTTATAGTAGGCTGGTGACAATTTATGGAAAAGTCGGGGTTTTAGTGGTTTTGGGTTTGAGACTTTTGAAGATCGGCCATGATACATTGTTGGAGTAGTGGTCTTGTAGTTTTACTTCACTTTTTTTTTCTAGTATTCGTTTTATTTGTAATGTACTTACCAATCGGGTGGCTTTCTTCTCAGATATTAAAGTTCTATTGTCTAGCGTCCGGAGGCAACATTCATCCTTTCGGTTAGATAATAAACTTTCTTGAATGAAAGAAACACCTTCTTACGAATATTGTACTCGACGCAGGTGGTCCTGGCTATAGGCGAGGTAGTCTTGTGCCTAGAGCCCCAATTTTTAGAGGTAAGGTAGGTATTTCTATACATGTTATATTTAATTGTTTTTATAAAAAAAATTATGCATTTTTTTATTTTAAAAAAATTATAAAAAGATATCATAAAAATTTAAAAACTAGTATCTAATTGTTAAATTTATTTTATGTAGACTATTTGTATTTTGTTTTTATTGAAGTAACAATATAATTAAATTTTATGTTAGGAAGAACATAAATTTAATTATTTTATTAACTATTAAGTCAAAGTAAATGTATGTATACTTGACTATACATAAAGATTGAAACGACGAGGACATATAATAGGCTTCAGAAAATCCCAAAGAAATCCTGTATCTGATTCAATAATAACTTAAAGATTAAATTGGGTATCGTTATTTGCTTTCAAATTCATGGTTGAGCAAGAAGAGATTAGATTTCGAGGAGGGCAATAGATGTGTTAAGTTACATAAAAGAGATGAAAGGTAGCTATCCAAATGCTTGGATTGCTTACAGGATTCTTCTAACGATACCCGTTACAGTTGCTTATGCAAAATGGAGTTTTTCAAAACTAAAGCTGATTAAATCCTACCTTCGTTCAACCATGTCACAAGAAAGGTTAAGTGGTTTAGCTATGTTATTACAGAAAAGGATATGGTTCAGAAACTTGATTATTCAAATTTAATTGATACTTTTGCATCCAAAAATGCAAGACATGTTATATTTAAATAAAATAATGAGATTGTTTTACGTACTATGTTTTGTGTGTGTCTTATTAGTAAATTTTAAGTATATATTTAGTATCTGGAAAAAAAGAATTTAGGGCCCCAAAATTTTGGTTCGCCTAGGGCCCCTTGAATCTCAAGGTCGCCCCTGACTCGATGCAGTTCATCTATGAAATAGATACCACTGACCAAAAAAAAAAAATATTCTTTTCACATTATCTGGAGTTCTGAAAATTAGATATAGATGATTTAGTGACAGTTTAACAATTTTATCCAACTGAAACTACTCGAAGATTGAAGAGAAAGGAAAGTTACAAATGTTTACATTGAGAATCTATTCCATTTTAAAAACCTACTTACATTTGGTTTAAATTATTAAAATTTACTTTTTCATATTTAAATATAATTCGACTATCAATCAAATAAATTTATTTTATAATATTTGATTTGATTACATTCAATTTAGAAGATTTATTATATTATTAAATTTACATTTTAGTATTTAAATATACCCATGTTATCAACCAAATAGGATGTGGACTTCATTAAAGTTAAAATATATCAAAAAGATGCCAATGAGGTGGATTGAGATTCAATTTCATATGCCAAAATTTTAGAGTGCCAAAGTTATTTTGTGGAATCAACAATAATAAATAATACTCCCTCCGTCCCTCCCATTTCTTTACAGTTTCTATTTTGGGACGTCCCTCTCATTTCTTTACATACTATAAATAGTAACTTTTAACAATAAAATATAGGGAAATTCTCAACGGTACCACTGTACTTTTGGCTTTTGCCAATGGTACCATTACTTTTTTAACTCCTCTAAACGATATCCTTAACAAATTGACTTCTTAACAGAAATACCATTTTGTTCGAAAAACGTTATAGAAACGTTAAGTAGGGTTTGAGGCCAATATTCAACCTATTCTCTTATTGCATACTGCAGCGCATGGCCAAGATTGTTCTTATATTTTTTCAACAGGTTTACGGCCAACCAGTATTCTTCAAATATATTTTAAGGAAATTCTCAATGGTACCACCGTACTTTTGGTTTTTGCTAGTGGTACCATGTCCTTTTTACCCTAATTAACGTTTCTATAACGTTTTTCTAACAGAATGGTATTTCTGTTAGAAAGTCAATTTGTTAAGGGTACCATTAAGAGGAGTCAAAAACGTAATGGTACCACTGGCAAAAGCCAAAAGTACAGTGGTACCATTGAGAATTTCCCTAAAATATATTATTACATTCACTACTTCACTCCATTTTTTCAACACTTTACACTATTACACCCACTACTTCACTTATTTTAACAATAAAATCACTATTACACCCAATACTTCACTCATTTTAACAATAAAATCAATATTACACCCACTAATTCACTTATTTTAATCATAATTCTTGGTCTCTGTGAAAAAACCTCATGTAAACTACCATGAGGGACAGAGGGAGTATATTTTTTTTTAAATATGTAGATTTTTGAAAATAGAATGCATTTAAATAAATATTATTCCTATGATAGTATACAAATTTTTGAAAATAGGATGTCAAAAATGCGTAAAATTGAGAAAATAAAAAATATTATTTTTACTAATGGGATAAATTTAACATCTTTTAAATAGACCCATCAATTTACGGCACGATACAAAACGACACAAAAGTTTAATATTTTCATTTACATTTACATTTACATTTTGGGTACACGAACACGAAAATACATGACTGAAATTTAGTATTGATTTTGTGTTTATCCTTTGGATACGCGACACGATACGAAATACACGAAATAAATATACATGTACATATTAATATTTATATAAGATATATTAATATTTATATTCAACAAATTAATATTTATTTATAATAGTATACATAATTTTATAATGTAATTTGTAAATATGATGTGAATATATATATTTTTTGTAATAATTTTACCAAAAAATATTAGTATTTAAATATTTTATTGATTGATTTTCATTTATATTTTTAATTAAACTTACACGAAAACATGATACAAAAATTACACTATAGGAAGATACATGAATATAAAAATACACAGAAGTGGTTTTTTTTTTTTTTTGAAACAAATCGTACTTGCATTACTTAGAAATTATCACTTTCGAGTACATGATTGAAAAAAGCATGAGGAGTGATAGTGTAATATCCCATAATTTTGGACATTATTATTATTATTATTTTAACTAAAATAGATTTTAATATTTTATTCATGTTTATTTTACTTATTACATATATTTATTTGGATCTAACTGATATGTATATGTTTGATTTAATATATATTAATATTAATAACAGTTAATTAAATTTATGGGTTAGCCCATAGTGGAAGCCCATAATTGGATGAGCTTGTATGATATTAGGTTAAAAAGTGATTAGTAGTATGTTAAACATAAAATTATATTTGGAGCTTAGCCGCACGAAACAGAGTGGGAACAAACAGCACGAAACAGAGTGGGAACAAACATGATGGCTACGTAAGAGAGAGACAACAAAATTGTTGCAGGTATCCAATCGATTTCCATATAATATATTTAATTATTTGTGAATATAGGTGAATATATTTATAGGTTCAAATCCTTTATGGATTCTTTCGTGGCCATTTATCTATTGACATTATGATCCTGATTTATTCTCTGTTTCTACAACTCTTGTTTTATTAATTTATTAACTTGTATGAATGGATCCATATGCCATTCATTGAAACTTTGGTATATGTTCTGTTGCACACATATATGTACTTGTTTATAAATATTAATGGAATTTCACTATTCTTTCTGCCATAATTATTTTAATGCTGCTTGGTGGAACTATTAATATATATTAATATCTTTTATATATATTCTACTTATTTATTTATTTATTTATTTTCGTCTCATTCTAAATTTTAGAGGTTATTTTCGTATAATAAGTGCACTTGAATATAGATGTTGAATATATAAGTATGGATGCATGGCATGAATTATGCAGGGGAATTCCTAAAGATTTAGCCTCGTATGTATTAACTGTAATGATTATGTGAATTAAATTATATGATTAGTTAATATGCATACCTGCATAGTAAGTTAGTAACTTAAAGTATTTGTAATTAAAATCTTTTGATGGACATTAATTGGGTCGCTCCCTGTATTTATTATTTAAATAATTAAATATTCATTAATGACATATGTATTTAAATGCTATATGCTTGTTACATGTATTTCATTTTTTAATAAAGTTGCATGGATGGAGTTTGGCCATGGATACTTCAACATATAAGTTTTTAATTATTAAAAATTAATTACACTATTATCTTTCAAATTGGCCACCAACCATTTATGTAGTCACCTACTACATGTTACTCACCGAGGAAATCTTGTTTCTTTTATTTATTTGCTTTACTTTTGTATGAGATTTTATAAGTAAAATATAGATAATTACTTGTACTATTAATATTCTATAATATGTAAATTACTTTGCTTTGCATGTATTCACATTAATTCTGTATTTGATTCTATATTTTAATTTTAGATTTTGAGAGGAACATCATTACCAACATTCTAGAAGATTCTAATAATTATCGGATTTAGTTTACTAGCTTTTCACGTACGAATTTCTTATTCTTTTCTGTCTCCATTTAAATTGTATTCGGTAATTTTATTTATTCTTTATTCGTTATATTTATCGTCGAGTTAATTTCACAAAATTGTGACCCTTGTACTCTATGTGCACTTTTTAATGTGCAATCAGATATTCGTTTCGCACTCTCTATTTTTTTTGGGAATTGTTATTGCCTTACTCATATATAATTGTTTTGTTTCGCATTTTATTGCAACATTATTTTGGTCTGTTCTGTTCCGTTCTTTTAAATGAGTTTGGCAATATTTTGAAACCTTTTTGTTGGGCTCTTAGACCTATCTGTGTGGTTAAATCACAGACGAGTTCATGGAGTTTGGAGTGTCTGGTGAACTCGGCACTTACTCGTATCGGTGCTGTGAGTATACGAGCACGTCTCTGGGGTATGAGATTGTGTATAGATCATCATCGCTAATGTGTGTTTTCTTCTTCTGGATTACCGAAGAAGGATTCTCTGTTTTGTAGGAATGCTTTGTGCATGTCATGTGTTTTCTTCTCGTGGATTACCGGGGAAGAATTCTCTGATTTGTACTTCGCTGTGTGCGAGTACATATTTGTATAAGAGACCCTTATGGATACATACCTTACTTGATTCAGCCTTATATTTGTTTTGTTTCAATAAGTATTTTATTCTTGTTGGCTATCTTGATTATTTTACATTTGGACTTGATCTGAAAATTTTGTGTTGGTAAGACACAATTCATTTGGATATTTGAAACCTTGTTTTATTTTTATATTATATCCGTACTGGGCATTTGGCTCACTCGTATTGTTTTCCTTCCACAGGTAATCAGGGGTAAACGGGGTTGAGATGAGTGATGCCAACCAGACTTTAGTTGCAATCTATATAGTTGTTTAAATAAATTTGAGAACTTACTAGATTTTATTTTCAGACTTTTCAGTATTTTCATTTGAAGATTAAAACATTGATATTTATTAGGATTTTCGTTCTTTTATAAATCGATTAAATATAATTTAGATTTTATTACGATATTTGTCTATTAGTTAACGATCCGAAAAGTCGGGTTGTTACAGTTGTTACACTTTTATGAATATGGTGGAGCAGGTGGTGGCTCGGCAAACGCAGAATCCTGGTGGTAACACACAAAATCAAGGAGGCCAGACTATGTTTGATCATTTTATGAAATAAAGGCCTAATTGCTTCAAGGAGGCTAAGACCCCGATGGATGTTGAAGCGTGGATTGATCATTTGGAGAATATATTTCGAGTACTTAAATGTTCTGAGCTGGAAAAGGCCCATTTTGCCATTTACCGTCTTGAAGGGGATGCTAGCATTTGGTGGAAGTCAGTGGTGGCTTCTCACGCAGCGGGATATGAGAATACAGTCACTTGGATGTGTTTAAGGCATAATTTGATCAGAGGTACTTTCCTGCCAGTATTCGCGAGGAGTATGCTGGAGAATATCAGAGCATAACTCAGAAGGAAGATGAATCAGTGGCTGACTTTCAGATCAGGTTTCAGAGGTTGGCTGGATATGCACGATCTATTGCTGGTACAGAAGAAGACAAAATCATGAAATTCAAGTGGGCTTTGAAGACTTTGACCCGTAACCACATCATCGCAAACCGCTACACTACCATGGACAATTTGGTGGACAGTGCCAGAGATCAAGAACTTCATCAAACTGACTTCCGTAAACAGCAAGACATCCAACAACCGCAAGGATTACAATGATCAGGGTGAGAACAAACAAATAACTGCAAATGACGCTGCAAATAATTGAGGTACTATTGTCGAAAATACTTTCTTTTGTTACGTGCATGTTATAATTTTTGATGTGTGCATAATAAATTATTGTATTTATGTTTCCTTGTGATAATTTATCATCTAACTAATTCTGTGTATAAATGAAAATTTGTTGTCATTCTTCAAAAGAATAATTATATGTTAAAAAAAATCGATAGTTTTAAAATCGTGATATGTTTTCTCGAAAATTGACATTTTTGTTTGTTTGAGGTGCTCATATTTTCGAAATCAGGTACGTCACTTAAATTTCGAGGACGAAATTATTATAAGTGGGGAATAATGTAATATCCCATAATTTTGGACATTATTATTATTATTATTATTATTATTATTATTATTATTATTATTATTATTATTTTAACTAAAATAGATTTTAATATTTTATTCATGTTTATTTTACTTATTACATATATTTATTTGGATCTAACTGATATATATATGTTTGATTTAATATATATTAATATTAATAACCGTTAATTAAATTTATGGGTTAGCCCATAGTGGAAGCCCATAATTGGATGAGCTTGTATGATATTAGGTTAAAAAGTGATTAGTAGTATGTTAAACATAAAATTATATTTGGAGCTTAGCCGCACGAAACAGAGTGGGAACAAACAGCACGAAACAGAGTGGGAACAAACATGATGGCTACGTAAGAGAGAGACAACAAAATTGTTGCAGGTATCCAATCGATTTCCATATAATATATTTAATTATTTGTGAATATAGGTGAATATATTTATAGGTTCAAATCCTTTATGGATTCTTTCGTGGCCATTTATCTATTGACATTATGATCCTGATTTATTCTCTGTTTCTACAACTCTTGTTTTATTAATTTATTAACTTGTATGAATGGATCCATATGCCATTCATTGAAACTTTGGTATATGTTCTGTTGCACACATATATGTACTTGTTTATAAATATTAATGGAATTTCACTATTCTTTCTGCCATAATTATTTTAATGCTGCTTGGTGGAACTATTAATATATATTAATATCTTTTATGTATATTCTACTTATTTATTTATTTATTTATTTTCGTCTCATTCTAAATTTTAGAGGTTATTTTCGTATAATAAGTGCACTTGAATATAGATGTTGAATATATAAGTATGGATGCATGGCATGAATTATGCAGGGGAATTCCTAAAGATTTAGCCTCGTATGTATTAACTGTAATGATTATGTGAATTAAACTAGATGATTAGTTAATATGCTTACCTGCATAGTAAGTTAGTAACTTAAAGTATTTGTAATTAAAATATTTTGATGGACATTAATTGGGTCGCTTCCTGTATTTATTATTTAAATAATTAAATATTCATTAATGACATATGTATTTAAATGCTATATGCTTGTTACATGTATTTCATTTTTTAATAAAGTTGCATGGATGGAGTTTGGCCGTGGATACTTCAACATATAAGTTTTTAATAATTAAAAATTAATTACACTATTATCTTTCAAATTGGCCACCAACCATTTATGTAGTCACCTACTACATGTTACTCACCGAGGAAACCTTGTTTTTTTTTATTTATTTGCTTTACTTTTGTATGAGATTTTATAAGTAAAATATAGATAATTACTTGTACTATTAATATTCTATAATATGTAAATTACTTTGCTTTGCATGTATTCACATTAATTCTGTATTTGATTCTATATTTTAATTTTAGATTTTGAGAGGAACATCATTACCAACATTCTAGAAGATTCTAATAATTATCGGATTTAGTTTACTAGCTTTTCAGGTACGAATTTTTTATTCTTTTTTGTCTCCATTTAAATTGTATTCAGTAATTTTATTTATTCTTCATTCGTTATATTTATCATCGAGTTAATTTCACAAAATTGTGACCCTTGTACTCTATGTGCACTTTTTAATGTGCAATCAGATATTCATTTCGCACTCTCTATTTTTTTGGGAATTGTTATTGCCTTACTCATATATAATTGTTTTGTTTCGCATTTTATTGCAACATTATTCTGGTCTGTTCTGTTCCGTTCTTTTAAATGAGTTTGGCAATATTTTGAAACCTTTTTGTTGGGCTCTTAGACCTATCCGTGTGGTTAAATCACAGATGAGTTCATGGAGTTCGGGGTGTCTGGTGAACTCGGCACTTAATCGTATCGGTGCTGTGAGTATACGAGCACGTCTCTGGGGTATGAGATTGTGTATAGATCATCATCGCTAATGTGTGTTTTCTTCTTCTGGATTACCGAAGAAGGATTTTCTCTGTTTTGTAGGAATGCTTTGTGCATGTCATGTGTTTTCTTCTCGTGGATTACCGGGGAAGAATTCTCTGATTTGTACTTCGCTGTGTGCGAGTACATATTTGTATAAGAGACCCTTATGGATACATACCTTACTTGATTCAACCTTATATTTGTTCTGTTTCAATAAGTATTTTATTCTTGTTGGCTATCTTGCTTATTTTACATTTGGACTTGATCTGAAAATTTTGTGTTGGTAAGACACAATTCATTTGGATATTTGAAACCTTGTTTTATTTTTATATTATATTCGTACTGGCCATTTGACTCACTCGTATTGTTTTCCTTCCGCAGGTAATTAGGGGTAAACGGGGTTGAGATGAGTGATGCCAACCAGACTTTAGTTGCAATATATATAGTTGTTTAAATAAATTTGAGAACTTACTAGATTTTATTTTAAGACTTTTCAGTATTTTCATTTGAAGATTAAAACATTGATATTTATTAGGATTTTCGTTCTTTTATAAATCGATTAAATATAATTTAGATTTTATTACGATATTTGTCTATTAGTTAACGATCCGAAAAGTCGGGCTGTTACAGACAGACCACTCTCCATAGCCTGACATATAATTTGTGCAGTATTTGCAAGCAAAAGAACCACACGATTCGCAGACCGATAATCGAACTACTAGCACTTGATCAATGTGCTTTAGTGATTTTGTCCAAGAAATGACTTCTCGAAGGCTAATGGCTTCAACTTCTCGTGATTGCCAATTACCTTCTATCTGACAACAGCTCGCTCCAACCTGATCTTCCCTCCAAACCTGGAGCAAATTCCGAACTGCAGCCAACACACCAAACAAGACAGCAAATAGAAAACACAACCAAAACATAAACCCCAAAAATTAGGGATAAATCAACAATCCCAAAAGATTGGGGACAATCAACAACCCAAAAAATGGGTACGATAAAAGAGATCTCACCCAAAAAGGATTGGATCTCGATTTTATTTAAAAACTAAAAAACAGAAATTAAAGATTCAGAAATTGAGGAAACGGGATGAGAGGATGGGTGAGATGGATGTGGGTTTGATGGAAGGATGGGGCGGTGAAGGGTGGATGAAAGACGGGTGGAGGCGGCCGACTCTCAAAACGAGGCAGAGAGTTTAGGGTTTTGTATCTCATGGTGACGTAAGCTTCTGCTCAGTTATTTTGTTGAATCATATGTATTTACACAGAAGTGGTTAAGGTTATCCCAAACGGGTTCATTTTCCTCTGCAACTCGAAAAATCTATTACCGAGAGAGTGATTTCTTGCATGAATGAGAAGAGTCAATGAAGAACCTTGATTTATAAGTAACTTATGTTAAGGTTAACCCAAACGGGTTCATTTTCCTCCGCAACTCGAAAAACACCCCCAAAATTTCATTTCAGATCATCATGATTTCACCACTTCTCAATCTCTAAATTCTAGCCAATGCTATAGATGTTAAGAGGCACTGAGTCCGTCAATGTTAAGAGGCACTGAGTCCGTCACAAAAATCCACCCACTCTCGTTCTCTCAGGGTGGATTTTTAATCTCCGCAGGGACTCGAACATGAGACCCCTCCTAAACCGAGCTCTGAGACCATGTTAAGTAACCAACTCATCTAAAACCTTAAGGTGTTAGAGGAAGACTCCAATAGGATCTTATGCTATAACATATATTATTTAACAAGGACAAATAACATCTATGTCACATGGAAACACCAAATCTTATCTGAGTAACAAAAATGTTTTTTTTTCTTGATATCTATCATTCAAATGGTCACCAATGTTTGGGTACTGCTCTGCCCAACTTAAGATTCTAGAGATCAAACTTGGAGAACCAGTAACATTGTCTGTTCAACAGATCCCATTGGCTTTTCAGACCTGAAGACATCCAACTATTTATACATTTTACACTTTCATCGAACGTTGCACTAGTTCTCTTCACTCTTCAATGAGCAACCTTGTGTGAGCTGAGAGAAGTCGCCTACACAATTTCTTCTTTTGCCAGGCTTCTCTTCTTCTCCAACCTATTTCAAGAACCAATATGCTCATATCAGTTCCATGCAAGCATATAGCTGCAGACTAGAATAAAGGTCTTGTTCATCTTACCATCTTTGCTATATGCTGCAAGATAATTATTATTTCTGAAAAGGCTGGTCGCAAAGTAGGGTCTTGCTGCCAGCATTTCTCGAGCAATTCAACAATTAATGGATGAGTTCTCTTTGGTATGATAGGCCTTATACCCTAAAATAAGTGCCAACACATTAATTAGATCATCGAGGGGTCTTGGGCGTGTACCCATTGTAAATTAAATTTTAAAGCGGTTATAGACAGATGACCTTCTGCACTACTCCAACTGCTGCCTGAAGCGGCGTCAAATTCTCATAAGGAACCTAGATGATTGGTCAGATTAGACGAGGATTAGCTGGGCGAAGTCTATAGTTTCGTATAGATAAGATACTACTTCACTACTGCAGGGAAGGGGAATAAAAGATGCAATATTTTTTCAATAATTTATACAACCTTTCCTGTCAGCAGCTCCCATAGCACAATCCCAAAACTAAAAATGTCAGCCTTGTGATCATATGGCTTATGTTCAATAACCTTCCCAGTATGACAAAAGGAGTCAGAGGCAAAATCACAATTAGTAAATTAATCTTAACATTTTCTATTGCATAATACACTTGGGTTGGTAACGCTACATGAAGTGGCCTCCTTATTGCAAATATTAAGAAAGAAACCAAATTCGCTGAATTTGGCATGTATAAGGACAAAAGGTACGGACCTCTGGAGCCATCCAGCGGTATGTTCCTGTCTCTGCAGTCATCACTCCGGATTGAGATTGCACTCTAGCAACACCAAAGTCAGCAACCTTAACAACCTGTAAGATGTAAACTTCACATATCAGATGTATATCAAATGTTACAACTGAATCATTCATGGTAAACTATGTCTAAGAACATTGAAAGACAAAGGACCATGAATCCGCTAAGTACTGGTTAAATGTGCACAGTGCCAAAGTTCTACTCAGAATACAAGCATCGAGAAGTTAAATTGCTGAATGTGATTCATCTCAAGATTCTAAACTATGATTGATATGAAAATCTCATACCAAGTAAGATCATGGAAACTGCAGAACTACCTAGGCCTGAGTGGAAAGATCAGAGAGAAGCCTGATACATACCAACCCCTATACAATTAAATTTGGCCTCTACTCTATGTACCTCAAGTAGATTGGATCTAGAATACTCAGGATATGCAAAGAAAGGAAAGCATGACAATAAATCTGGAATGGAGGGACTACAAGTTATAGGTGGCATTCAATATATATATATATGTCACAGCTTTTATCACCAAAATGCTAACAATTTCTTTTAGAGAAAAAGGACCCTATCTCAGGGAACTTTTCCTAAGATACATACAAAATAACCTTTAAAATTTGCTGGGCCCGCAGGGCTAATTAAAAATCTCTGAATTTACTAAAACGCTCACCCCATTTTTATATATAAAAATTAGGTATCTCAGGGAACTTAACTGAGATATATCTCAGGCTCCCTACTCTCTTTATTTTAAACCCTTGCTACAATTAATTCTTCCAACTGGTTGTGCGAATATGACAGTCTTCTCTATTCATATTACTTCAAGTTAGAACTTTTGTACCCAACTTCTTAAGTATTAATCAAATCAATTTGGATGTGTATACAGAAGAAGTTAACATTTATCAGATGCCATAACCTGCATTAGAGGACAAACTACATATTCCGGATTTGACGTACAGGAAGTTTAGATTACAAGGATTGGCCGATGCAGTTTGAAGAACACAGACAACAAGATTTTAGAGAAGTTTAGTGAAAACACCAATTACGAGAAATAACAAACAATAAATGATAAACTTAACAATGGATTCACCACAATAGCTGAAACTTCTTACGTCATTTTCATCCATTAGAAGATTGGCAGCCTTAAGGTCCCGGTGGATAATATTATTTTGATGTAAATAGTTCATCCCTTTTGAAACATCAATCGCTACTTTGAGTATGGCTGGGAGCTTGAAGAATCCCTTTTGCTTGTGCAGAAAGTCGTACACGCTTCCGCCAGACATAAATTCTAGAATGGTTTACAGGAAGTGAAGTGAAAAAAGAAGCAAATCATCTAAATTACAAGTCAGAAGATAATGGAATAAAAAATGTGCAAATCACAGTGCATAGGGACTTCTGGTTCATCTAAATTACCAGTTACTATACAGAGTCCTGGGGATCTTGTACAAGCACCAATAAATTGCACAACATTCTTGTGTCGAACCTTTCTGCAAATATCAAATTTATTATGGACAAAAAAGGCAAAAGTACAAAATAATCAAGAACACATGACTCTACTGCGCTGTCCAGAGGTATTGGATAATTTTGGCATGTCAACAATAATATTTTGTCTCAAAAATAAAAATAATTTAATATTCATATCATCAAATGTAAATGTAAATGTATGTTAACTGACAAGCAAAAGCACACGCAGTATGAGCTCTCTCTCTCTCTCATCTTCAAATTTTAGAATCATAAACATCATGATGAACAAGGCCGTTATAGTACCAGTGACAATCAGACTGTTATGACATTTGTACAGCCACAGCTAGTTTACGCGATTTTTCCTTAACATAAGATGTGTTTTTTTTTGGATATTTTAAAGAAATACAATCATCGGCCACCAGGCGTAATTATATCAGTGACATTGACTAACAAGACAAAAATCCAGTTTTTTAAGAAGTCTTTCTTTTGGGCACAATTACAATGATGTCTGCACAGGATATGTATAGTTATCCATAGATATAATTGTATTTCGATTTGGGGAATGCAAATCACGTGACTAATTTCTCAATGACATAAATTTGAATGAGGTGTAAACCAGGGGTACCCCATACTCGAAATGCAGGCATGTCATGCAACTAACCTTAATATATATACTTCCTGAGCAAACTCTTTCTGGACACCTGCACTAATGTACTCAGCCTTGATGCATTTAATAGCCACGTCCTGACCATGTAATGTACCTTTATACCTGTACCAGTAAACAATCTACTATTACAGTCTGATAAACGAAACAAAAAATATTATAAGATGAGATACTGATACATTAAGAAAACAATATAAGGAAGCTTACAACTCTCCAAATGATCCAGCTGCAATTTTTTGTTCAAATTTTAATAGCTTTGGATCAATTTCCCACACGTCAATCCCATCAATGGGTATGTTTACTTGGTCTGGCATAAGCATGTCACCAGAATTCCCCAAATCCATAGGAGATGCATGTTTATTGGACCATGACGTCATCTACAGTAAATACATGATAAAATTAGATATGTGTGTCTGTGCGCGCACACACATTACAACGATCATCAGACTGAGGTACCTCAATTTTTGGAATCTCCTTTTCCAGCACACTTTTAAGATGCTCAATTTCCTAGAAATTTGGGGTGAAAGACGAGACAAACAATTGAATGCATAAAGATAGAATCATAGATTTTCAGAACATTCATGATTAAGAAAACAATGTAACTGAACAATGATACGAGTACACAAACCTAAGGCGGACCTGAAAGAGAATCAACATATTTGATCTAGGTAGCTGCTACACACACACACACACACACACACATTTAAAGTCATTTAAGGCATCAGGTTAGTATAATTCATACATGAATGTAAATAAAGCAAAGTAGCGGCAAAAACAGTTAAAATTCAAAAATCAGTTCTCCTCTAGGCCTACATTATCACATAATAATATACTGATTTCCCCACAAAAATCAGTAGAAATTTACATTTCAACTCAAGAAAAATCAGCATGGTATTGTGCAGATCGTAACATAATATAGATGTAAAACAGTTTCATATAACAAAACTGCATGTTAACATTTAACAATTTTTATCCACTGTGCTACGCTACTTGCAACATGTTCACTCAATCACTCGAGAGTTTTAGTGGTGCCTTTCCAAGTTTTGCCTATTTTATAAATTAGCCAGTTGGTAGTCCATTTAACAAACCTACATGTTTGGTCTATAAACACTATAACAGGATAAATAATTTAAGTTCTCATACAATGTAGGAGTTCGATGGCTACCACAAAGCACAATTTAACATGTCAAAAATCTTGCCTTACCATTTATATAATTCCAAAAGATAGATATCAACATTAAAACATCATCTCAGATGCCTGCTTCTCATTCCTGACTATGCATTAGATAATTATACAGTTGGTAAGTCCCTAACTAATTGGTGGTTAGGACATAGTCAACATTCACATTTTCAACCGATATACTTCATGTAGACTAAAAAGTAGTACATGTGGCTTGCAGTAGAGCATATACGGAAGAGAACAGTACCTCATATTCCCAACCATCAACAACGAAAACATCCAAGGAGTAGCCATCTGTTGTTGAAAAAGCGTGAGCTTCTTTAATATCTAGCCCGATCTCAGAGAGTAAGGATGTCAGCTGAAAATTCAATAAAAAAGCATGATTACAAAGAATCCCTAAGAACCAACTCATTAAGAAAGTGCTTAGTACTACATATTGATCTATATATGTCAGAAAAGGTGTCCTGCTCAAAGTATCTACACTACAGTTAGAACCTTTTGGCATCCACAACTCAGGGGAATCCTTGGCAGTCTAAATAAGAGTTATTCACCAGGACTTCCATAAAATTAGAAATTAATTCCTAAGTAAAGTATCATTGTCAGATTGAAGTGAGGTACATAAGACACATTGTAATCAACCGCAAAAGAGCATGATGAATTATTTTTGAGCAGTTTCGGTACAAGCCTGAAACTTTGAGAGACTACAGATGCTAAACCTCTTAAATTACAAATTAACAGACAAGAAACCAGATACCTCAGAGTTATACAGAATTTGTCAGCCCATAGATGATGTAGATCACACTAACCAGTAATCACCTTGAGATACCATATCTAATTCACAGTATTAATTCAAAGGCAATGGAAAAATCATGTATTTAAAAGAAATTTGCTACCTGGCTGAGGAGCTTTGGCTTGTCAGTTGTTGAAATAGTTATTTCGTGCCGAGGCCTACAAGATTGAAAACAATGGAATGTTGAAGGGAAAGCTTCAGCAATATTTTGGAAGAAACTATTAAAATGTTAATAACCAACATTTCCATGAAAGAAATTTAGTAGCATCAAATTCACTGTTAAATATATATTTTTTTTGTAAAAAAACAAGCAGACAAAAGTATATAAAACACAATTTTACTAATGTATACCTACACATACATGGTTCCCATCATTCTTAACTATTTAAATTTAGCATGTACACAGCACTGCGTGCTTGCATTTGCACCTGTAGTTGTATATCCTCTTCACAGAATAGTATTGCAAAGCACCAAAGAACTAAAATGGTTTTTTTGGTAGGTAGTTTCTAATAATAGTAAGATAAGGGGCTAAGGTTGATAATATTTAGTAGAGATTCTTGGACAACATATATTGGTTGACGAAAAAGAGCACATCAAGAAATGGCTAATTTTGCACGAAAAGTAACTAAAATAAGTTCAAATTGTCGCAAACCTTCACAAGAATTTACCGAAATAACTGCAGATTGGTACTCATAGTGCTGCTTCCATCTGGAACTAAAGATATCCTGGC
Source organism: Saposhnikovia divaricata (assembly GCA_036435485.1). Taxonomy (NCBI): domain Eukaryota; kingdom Viridiplantae; phylum Streptophyta; class Magnoliopsida; order Apiales; family Apiaceae; genus Saposhnikovia; species Saposhnikovia divaricata. The sequence continues at coordinate 70,937,191 of CM071598.1, forward strand.
TTCAAGTGCAAGTTCAAGACTTGGTGATGAACCAAATGCAGGAGGTGGATGAACACTGAAAATCACGAAGACAAAAAAAAATGTAAATAAGTTATATGAAGTTATCATGATGACTTTAACTCTGCTAGGAAAAGGTAGGAATTTGGTGTAGGGCATGCCTCTGCCTGACTGGGTAATAGGAACTTTGAGGATCCCCCTTCTCCGTAATGGTTAAATGCAGGGATTCGACAGAATTTTCTTCACCAAATGGGACCTTCAGAAAATTATATCATTCAGACATCATCCAAGTGGAAGCACAGAATCAACCGGAATATGTAGGAAATAAGAAGTTTGACAGAAAGAATATTTTGTCAAGTGTTTGTTCATCTATACTAAAATAAGCATCCTGTAGTTGTTCTATACGCATTAAAGATTTCACCAGTGCGGCCCTTAAGAAAAGTAATTCTGGAATGTATTAACACTTTCGAATTATCTATCCGCTCCCTGTCAGATTTAACTTGATAGTTGAAGTAAAAGCCATACTGGAGACGTTGGGAAGATATAATTACAGCATTATAGATGATTAACACTTGCAATAAACAAAAATTTTCATCAAGATCAACAAGATGCATATTTAAACTTTACACAGTTCTGTTGATTATAAATCTTCAGATGCTCCAAAAGCGGCACCGGTAATTTCTGACGTGATAAGTACAGGAAAAAAATTCATATAATAACATATACACTAATAGTATCAGTATATGGAACTCGATTCTTATAATATCTACTTAAGATTGTCCTAATTGTGAACAGTAAACTTTGACTTACCAAACTAAATGCAAAAGTCTAAATATGCCACTTCTATACATATCAGTGTCTTAATCCAAATAAAACAAATATCTTTAGATCCAGCTCAGTTAGAGGAAAATAAGTTTTGGTAGACCTAGGGCATAATAATGCTAATCTCACATACCTCAAAGTCTCAGACCAGGCCACTTATGTAGGGTTTTAGGAGGCAACTGCTAGAGTAAAATTAGATTTTGTAAGCTATTAAGGCAATTTCACAGCTGATTCTTTCACAACTATGATTTTGACTCGAAAACATCAGACTGGAGGTGTTTCTTGAATGTTCAATGAAACCAACAGTTTAGCAAAAGAAATAGTGGTCATTCATTTAAATTAGTGACTCTGCTCTCCTGTGAACTGTAGGTGTTCGACACATACAGCAGTCACTTCAAAAGGTTAGAACAGAATCTGTACAAAACTTCAAATTAAAAACTTCACAGTGAAAGCTTTCCCAGAGAGTATAATTTATAGCTATGATTATGAACAAAAAAATCAGGGCAAATTTAATACCTTAATCTCTATCTGTGATATATAGGGACAAAAAGTAATTGAGTACGCCTTTTATGGACTGAGAGTGGAGGATTATGGGTAGCATAACCAAAGGAGTTGCATGAAATCAGCACCAATGCATGTTTCTTTTTTTTTTTTTTTTTTTTTTTGCTAAGGCACCAATACATGTTTCTTTCTGTCCAGTATGGGAAAACAACAAAATTATAGTGACCTTGTCGGTTTTCCTGCCCAATGAGTAAGCCCTGCTAACGTGATAATTGTACAGCTTATAGATACTACAAGTTAGGTTCCAAAATCATAAATCGAACTGCTGATGGTTAGCTCTAAGTGGAGGATGTAACTGAAATAGGATTTGATTGTTCCTTCCATGTTGACCCATGCAATTAACTTCCAGTACTAGAAGCCAAAGGTTAAATCACTCAAGTTTAGTCCTTCAAATGTTTTAAGATTGAATGAATAATGATTTTGAACATTAGTTACATTAGTGAACCTCTCTCTCTCTCCACTGGGTCCGTTCTTACTTCTGGCCTCTGGTTGACCAACTGCGCTCTATATATGAGTAGTGCAGTTTATTATTTATTATACTCTTTTAGCAAAGAGGATGGCTGCTTCTATTATAAGGACATCGGCAAACTAATCTGGATGGCTGCTTCTCAGTTACATATCTGTTTTTGGTATATTCAAGAATTCACATCTAATACAGGAAAGTGTTCAACATTCTATCTGTGAACTGCATTAAAGAGGCAATAATCTATTCGCTTGGAAAAATTTAACAATTAAAAGGCCATGAACATATCAACATAACATAAGAAAATAACGGCGACCATTAGCATATAAGGAATGGCATATTAATGCAAAAGCATTTGTGCGCCATTTAGTATGAATACTCTCAGCCAATATTAACCATCATAGTCAACAATCAGCAACCAACAAATGAAGGGTTTAATGCCAGTAATTGTCAAAAAGAACATCTATTATGATTCACCTGCACAAGTCGAACAGCCAAAGCAATTCTAGTAGCAGGGTCATGCGCCACATGCAATAGCTTCTTGTGGACAAGAACATCTTCTGCTCTCTCAACGTTCACATCCAACGCATACCTGCAATCAAACAACACACACATATATATATATATATATATATATATAAAAATTATCACAACCCAAGCTAATCCAACTACGATCGAACACCCTTACTCCTGCATGAACAACTGTTCTTAATCACTAAGGAAAAATTGTAGCATAATATTGAAGTTTAAAACTATCCCGAATTAAAATATAGACCAAAAAGTCAAAGCGAAGCTACTCAAACAACTAAAAACATACCAACACTAGCAAAGTAGCCAAGTACTAGTCCATATCATAAAGTTCAGTACAGTTTTACAATAAGCAAAAACTAATTAAAATATAGTACCTAGACGGCAGGCGATTGAAATGAGCCCAAAGCTCATCATCGAAACCTGGCTGGCTAGCCTCTTCATTCTGAGACTCCTTTAGACGACGAAGAACTTCATGATAAACCTCAAACTTCTGTTTTCGCTTTCTCTGCGTAGGGACCGAATCCAAAGCTCTGCTACTGCAACTCTCAGTGTCATCCATGTTAATTCATCGGCAATTTAAATCGAAATTTACATTTCAAGAGAAACGAAATTAAGAAGATTAAATATGTTAAGGAAAGAGAAAGAAAGGCAAGCTATAAAAAGAAGAAGACAATATCAGAATCTGATGCAACTTAGTTCGGAAAGCGAAAAGGATCGAGCCAAGGAAGCAACAAAACATGATCACTTGAATTTCACGTGAATCGTAAATTACCAAGAACAAACAGACAAAGTGAGCGAGGTGAGCAAAGAGTTTATCAATACAATTCTATATATAAACATAATAAAATAAGTATGCATATGTAAGAAATCAAGAATATAATGTAAGAGTTTGCATGAAAGAGAAATAGTAGTAACATTATTAGGCAAGTAAGCGTTAATTATTTATTCACGATTATTTTTCTCAAATAAGCGAAATTTAGAAAAAAGAATTTAGGAAAATCCTATTTCCAGAGCAATATTTTAACTTCCAGAAGCGAAATTTAGAAAAAAGATTAGGAAATTCCTATTTTCAGAGCAATATGATTAGGGAATTCCTATTTTCTGAGCAATATTTTAACTTCTAGAGCACTGTTTAATGTAAAGACTAAACTATATTTATGCTTGTGTTATAATTGAATGTAAAGACTAAACTATATATTCTTGTTATGTTTAAAATTTTAGCTCTAGAATAATATTTTCCAAAAGATTAACACAAATAAAACAACACGGTTCCTCTATTTATAAAAATATATAATATTTATTATAATTAGATAATTCATTTTAAAGAATGAATTATCTAATTATGCCACTTCTTTAAATGCATGGATGGAATCAGGGTTAACCTAGGTTCAAATTCTGGGTTAAACTGAAAATTTAATTAATTATTTTTTATAAAATCATAACTTTTAATTGAAAATTAATAAAAAAAAAATATCCTTTAATCCTTAATTGATTTTTAAAAATTAGATGTATTTTATTTGAGCAGATTATCTAGTGATTCTGATTGTGTGTTGAATGTGATGAACGGGGACATATATATTATAATCGGATTGGGTGAGGTGAGGATTAGAAGGGTGGAATGCGCACCCATAGGCAGCTGCGTAACGACGTGGATTCACGCAAGGCTTTGGCCTGCTGCTTCCTTTGCTTGTATCACCACCTTTTTTTATTCATTCATCATTAAATATACGTATATAATAACGAAAAGTGTGTGGATTCTTGAATATGATATGCCATATCCATAAACCCATCTCATCAAGTTCCAATAAAATGTAATGTAGTCCATTTATTTTAATAGGACTAGTATATTCTAATACCCTTTTCTCCTCTCATATTCCACCACAAACTTTTGAACCTGCTCCCTTATTATTTTACTCACAACAACATGTATAATTTAATATTTATCTACTTGCTCATATTTATATGTATTGTAAGAGGACGTAATGATGCATATGCTGATGTATATGACCATCTGACCATATATATTATCTGTGCGCGAGAAAGTGATATGAAGATATGTAAGTGTTGTTGAAGTAGATTAATGGATAAAATATACTGGATATGAATGGGGTACAGAGATGGTGGACCAACAGCATGACATCCAAGTGCACTGGGTGTAGCAAGGGAACATATAATACATATATACGGAGTATGTTTTATCTGGATTTACACTAGGGAAATGGGTTTGGTGCTTTTTTTTTTTCACTCTTGCCATCATCACTCTTTGCATTTTCCCGTTTGACTCATTGGACTATGATGAATCCTTACACATTGGCTTAATGATCTTTTGATCCTTCAAATTTGCACAATTATATCCATAAAATCTTAAAATTTTAAAAACATTCATTTTCGCTCTTCTAACTTCAGAATTGTACTTTTTTACCACTTTACCGCGTCAGACTCTGTATCGACTTATATCGGCAGGGATATAACAATCATTTCATTCAAAAAAAATTTGATAAATTAATTTATCATTAACACAACCGCCTACTGCCTCTCTTCCCCTCTTCTCAACAACCCACAACCATTCCATTCCAGACCTCGATTTTAATTCAAACCAGCACTACCGCTGAACCACCTCCCCATCTTCTCCACCCTCTTCCTTCACCGCCGACCCTACTCCACCAATCTCCATCATCACCACCACAGCCCCCCCTCAACGAAGCTTCAATTCTTCGCCTCCGCTTTCTCCACCATTCCTCCGGCGACGTGTAACTCTTCTCCTCACCATTCACCTCTGTTTTCTCTTCCCCCTCTCACCTCCTTCAACTCGCGCCTCACCCACAACCCATCCACCTCTTCTTTTTCGTTGCACCACTGTTCTTTTCCTCTCCTCCGCCTCAACTCAGCCACCGTTCTCCACCCGCCTCATTCACATCACCCGCAGCACCGCCCATTCCCTTCTTTCCCGCTGCCCCCTACTTCCACACCTCGCGTCACAACCGCCAATCCATTTCCTTCAACTACAACTGCCACCCACCGTACTCCATCGCAGCCACCCCTTCCACCACTGTTCTCTCTTCCTCAACTCCACCGTTGTTTTTCTCATCATTCACCACCAACCCAACTCGCGACTTCACCTCATTCTCCTCCAACAGCCAATAACCAGCCCCTCTTCTGTTCTTCTTCACCGCCCCACCTCTTCTTCCTCCTCTCGCGAACAGCAACCTCCCCTCCTTCTCCGCCCAATTAATCGCCGCCCACCTCAACTCCAACAACTCAGTTCTAATATTCAATCACTGAACAATCATTCAAAAAAATGAAATTTGATTCATTTTGGGAGAGAGATTGGGAGAGAAAGAGGGGAAAGGGGGAGAGAGATTGGGAGAGAAAAACGAGAGAAGAGATGAGGGGAAAGAAACTCGGAAACAGGGGTGGGTGGAATTATTAGGAGAGAAAAGAATTTTTTTGTTTTAAAACATACAAAGTGAACTATAAAGATCTAATTTGTGGGATTATGAAATGTCTATTATACCCCTCTAATATGTACCGTTTTTATGCCGATACAGAATTTGACGCGGTAAAGTGGCAAAAAGGTATAATTCTGAAGTTGGAGGGGCGAAAAGGGATGCTTTAAAACTTTAGGGTTTTATGGGTATAGCTGTGCAAACTTGAAGGGCCAAAAGGTCATTAAGCCTACTTATTATTCCTTTACATCCCAGTTAGGTCAGTGATCCAAAAATTTAAATTTGGATCATTAATTTAAATTTTGATCCAATTTTGATCCAAATTTTGATCCAAATTTTGATCCAGATTATTATTTACATATTATGTCACATAAATATTATATCAAATTATTTAATTTTAAATTTAATGTTTAATCATTATTAATTATTTATATTATATTTGATAAATTAATTAAATTAAAGAAATAATTTTTTAATATATGTTGTGGAACAAATACTAGGTTATCGAATCGCGGCTAAAGTTTGTATATAATTAATATTAGGGTTTGTGAGCTTCGTGCTTTTAATGGCTGCTTATGCGTTCGAGATTGATCGGTCCTCACTGAATGCCTACGTATCTCAAATTTGAGAATCATGCCAAAAGACGTAGGTCTGAGATGAGGGGTCTGGCCCATTATATAGGCTTGACTTGGTGGGCAAGTCACCACCTTGAATCAGTTCTATAATGTTCCATATAGGAAACAGATTCCTAATGGACTTAGTTGTCTTGGAGGACAAGCCTCGTTCTTGGATTTAAACAAGGAGTCGGTGTCATTCATGGACTTGATTCCAAATAGCCTTTTGTTCTTGGATCAGGCCCATGTTAGAAAATAAACTTATATCGGGCGTCCCCGGTTTTGGCTGTCCCTTTTGGGCATATTCCTTAATTATGATTTTAATGTCGAACTAGGGTTTCGGGCCTAATCAAGGGGCCAATTAATGCTACATTAAATGTGTCTTTAGGGTTTATTTTCTACCCACGTCATTTGCCCCCCAACTTCTGGGAAAATTTATTTTCGTAGAAGTTAAGGTCATATCGGCCCTTCCAGGGTATCGTCTTATAACAAAGCGTGGAGCGACCTACGCATTTACAAAGCGTGGAGCGACCTACGCATTACAACGATTATAACTTGAATTCCTTTTAAAGTTAATACTTAAGAAAGTTAAACATTCCTTGGCCTCTCAAAACCCTTTCTTAGGGTTTCTGGGCCTTTGGGGAATAGGATTAGTGTCATTTTGAGCTCGTAAACACTAATCCAAGTGCAATTCGTGCACAGGATCCTTTAACATAAGTTCATTAGTGACTAATTACCCTCAACTTACCTAAGTTGGGGTTAATATGAGGTGGTCGCTGCTCCTAATCCTTAATAAAGGCTAGTTATATATTGAGCAAAAGACGCTAATCCTGCCCTAATCGGGGCTAATTAACCCTAAACGGGGATATATATATAAACCGTAACTAAGGTCGACTAATTTTCCTTTGAGGTAATAATTACTAGGATAACCCTCTATAACCTTAGGATAGTTAATTTTTGAGCGGAGACCCTTAAACGTCGCAAATTAAGGTTAATCACCCCCTAACTCGATTAGTGAAACCCATACCTCAAATTTTGAAGTCAAGCTCACACAATAGAGATTCTTATAATCTCCTTGACGGAAAAAGAATAATGTGAATATACCCATTTTTGAGTGCTCTAAACGAGAAATACAGTCCTCTAGACTTTGTTTTCAAACAAGATGACACTTTTTTCAAAACTTCAAGTGACAATTGGGGCACCTACATAGGCTTGTAGAGGACCCTAAGATGTCCTTGGTTCCCAAGTTTCACGGTCGTCCGAGAATTTTTGAACGTTCGGGTCAAGTTGCTACCTTAAGAAGAAACAACCAGGGGCTCCTCGTCTTCCATTTTGCAAAGGGAGACTGGTCTTCCACCCCTGGTCTTCCATTTTTCTTAGGGTGCCTGGTCTTTCACCCCTAATCTTCCATTTTGCCTAGGGTGCTTGGTCTTCCACCCCTCAATTTTTTTTGTCTACGATTGACTTTTTGACTTTGACTAAAATCAAAACTTATCTTTGGTTCACCCCTTTATTTCTAGGGTGGATTTGCCACACCTTGGTTGATTTTGTGATCCTTGATTTCAAATAACTTGCTTCTTAGGTTTCGTGACCTTTTGGGCCTTATCTCGTTTATTCAGTTCTTGGTTTTAAACCTTGAATCCATTCATGGTTGTTGGTTATCACCAACCCCTCATTCTCATTTTAAGATGTAGAATTTGTGAAGAAGTTTCTCTGTTCTTGCCCCCACTTGTTTCACACGTAGGAGGTCTTACTTCTTAGTTGTTCATTCAGGGAGTTCTCTTACTCCTTAACACCTAACTTCAAGTCTAGGATACCTTGGTTGGTTTTCAATCCTTGATTTCGATTCTAGGATTCCAACCTTCCTCTTGTGTTCGAAGGGCCTTGCTTTGGTTCGAATTTAACTGACGGCTCCTAATTCAAAGCCTCAAATTCAAACATCAAGCTTGATTTGAGGTAGGCAGCCTTGTTGGCCACCAAGGCTTAGATTTTGTGTTAGGATTTGAAATTCAAGACTTTAATTGTGGAAATACAAAGGACCTCGTATAGAGGAGACCTTCGATCAATGCATATCTCAATGCTCTTACTGACAGTTTTCGTACCTTCAAGGCATTATTAGGGAGCCAACCAGTCTTAAGATGAGCTTTAATAGGGTCTATCCAATAGCTTCCTCCATCAATTGGTGTCACCAACTTTGAATCGATGGTGGGGGTCTTCAAGACCTGGAAGTAAACACTCCCTAAATAATTCTCTACCACAGAAGAGCCGAACTTAGATAGGGCATCGACCTTGATGTTCTCCTCTCTTGGAATGTGCTCCACATAGCACTCATCAAAATGAGTCATCACAGCTTTCACGATCTCAATTACTTTGCCATAGTTTTTCCCTTGGCTTCAAATTCACCATTTACTTGGGAGATTACCAATCTTGAATCTCTACAGACTTTAAGGTTCTTGACCCTCAGTGTGACACCCCTCCAAATCCGGGGGTCACCAACCAATCATAACCAAAAAAAGATCAGAATGCGCAACCGACCCCGCAACCAAAGATCGCAAACAGGTTATTGTGTGAATACAAGCAGACATATTCCAAAATAACCTAGTCACTTATTACAAATCACCAAATCAAGTCAACTTAAATCCAGTCTAATTCAATTTTATTATTACATCCCATTTTATTTAAAATTCTATCTAGCGCCAACTGAAACGCACAAGTACCTGCACGGCCTGAGGTGCGGATACCCAACCACTCTGACTCCCTCTAATACTGTCTGGACTGCTGATCGGAACCATACTTCCCGTCTGGAAAGGTTTAGTGAAAGCAAGAGTGAGCCAAAGAAAAGCCCAGCAAGTATATATATAAACAGTTTTAAAATAAAACCAGAACAAATGCTGCATAATATCGACTGAAAAGTAAAACAGTTTATATAGCAAACTGAATCAACAACTGAATTATAATTCGATCATAACTGAAATCATTTGACATGACAGAAAACTGAATCATTTGTCAACTCACAATATATAATAGCCATTCGGGCGATATGGATTGGATATACATAACTGAAACACCATTGCCCCCTGATCAGGTTCAAAAGCAATGGGACCCTTTATACTCCACTGGTACAGCTATACCCGTGTGTATAATCCAGATTTCATGAGGGTACCAAAATAGGCAAGTAATGTTAGCCTATAGGAAGATGGAATGGTTACCATATCCTCCTTAAATATTGCTGGACCATGGAAGCTACCATGGCCTCCTACGCTTTATTATCTTCCAATCCAATAGAGCAATTTCCGAATTCAACAGGAAATGCTTAGTTTCACATACAGTTCACATCCCTATTACTTACTACGATAATAGGATATGAAGAGTTTATCTTAAACAATTCCCCACATCAAGGGTACCAATATCAAACAACCGTGTTCGCACAAAATATTTAAGAATCACAAATAGCTCTGAACAATAGTTATTCGTCATGATATGAATCAATGAAACATAAAATAAAAGTGTTTAAGATGATCAAGGGAGAAAATACTTGCCTGAATATACTGCTGGTAATTTATGCTTTCTTGATAGGGTTTTCTCACTTCTAGGAATACTGCAGGTAATTCTGCCCACTAGCTAGGGTTTCTCCCACTTCTACAATAAAACATGCTATTTCAAATATCTGGCTAGGTACAAGGTCAATTACCAATCAAATCTCGGTTCTAGGGTCTACCCATACGTTGTATTGCTACCGACTAAATATTTTAAACAAATAGTAACATGTACAGAGTAATCAAACACGTAATTCACATAGCAGATATGACTCACCAAATAAAAGAACACTCCAGGTATTTTTAGAACCCTTATAAACATTTCTAGAACATTTTTCGGAATTTTAAAGAATTTAAATTACCCTTTTTGGATTAAAAAGGATAATTTAAAACCCTACAGATAATTATTGGGTTATTGAAATATTTTTCTAATTACCTAATCCGGTCTTAGAATCAATTTTATAATTTTAAAACTATTTTTACCCTTCCCGGATTATTTTTAGAATTTTAAAACAATTTTATTTCATTTTAAACAAATAAGGAAATAAATATTAAAGGTATAATAATATTTATAAAATAAATAAATTATTTTATTTCTCAAAATAATTAAATTTGATTATTTTTCATCATATTTAAATAATATTTAATCAATTAAATTAATTGATTATTATTAATGAACCAATCAATTTAAATTAATTAAAATATTAGCTAATAGATTTAAAATAATCAAATAAAATAAATTTCGAATTAAAAATAATTTTTTAAAATTTTAAAACTATTTTTTCGAAATTAAAAATAATTTTTCGAAATTTAAAAATGATTTTTCGAATTTTTAAAAGTATTTTTCGAATTTCTGAAAATAAAATTCGAATTTGTAAATAATTTTGAAAATAATTTTTCAAAATCAGTTTTTAGAAATGGTTTTTAGGTTTTGAAGATTAAACCGACACTGTTCATCACCATCTACGTTGTTCTTCGTATGAATGCTCGAAGAACAACCGTCGCCGTTAATGGTTGCTGCCCAGATTCCGGTGGACGAACCACAAAAACGTACCATTTGGTGCGTTTTAAATACCAAAATCATTCCAAATCGTGTTCTAAACACGATTACACGATTCGTTTAACCCCAGAATCAGTCGAACCCGGAATCCGGCCAAACCCGATTGAAATTCGGCGAACTCACCGGCCAAAACCCGATATCACTCAATTCTAAACCAAATCGATCGTTTAATATATCAAAATGAAGCTTGGGACTTGTACAAACTATACCAATCATCAAATACAGCAGAAAAACGATCAAGAATCCAGAAATCGAAGTCAAAAATTCTCACCCACACAAAAACTCGACTTTCATGATTAAGCTACTAAAAATCAAACAAAAATTATCATAAAACTCCTGGAAGCATAAGGAATCTGTAGATACTAACCACAACAACAGCAAATCAGTATACAAGCTACAATAAATTCAAGAAATTCGAATATAACAATGAAAATTAAAAATTTTCGAACAAGACATTTTTGGATTCAAACACCCACATAAACAGATAGAACATGTCATGCCATTCATTTTGATTACTCATATGAAGGATTTGAATAACAGAATCACCTTCAAAAGTTGCTTTGATTCTGAAGAACACCAAGAACACTATTTTCCAGAATTTCAGAATTATTAAATCAAAAATCTGATTTTTGATTCATTTTAATAAATAAAAATAAAATTCTGCTATTTATACTAATTCAAAAATTAATACCCCAAAATATTTTTAACCCCTAATTAAAATTATTAAGCCTTAAAAAATAATTTTTATGGGATAAAAATGTAATATTTTTAATTTTAAACAATTATAATATATATGCCAAAATTTCCCAAAAATTGTGAATATTACAAAAATTACAACAAAATTCATTTTTATATATCCTACCATTTTATAAAAATATTAGTATCAAAAACAGGGTCTCAGATTCAGTATAGGGGCTGGTTCCGGAATTTAAAATGCAAAATAATTGTATTCTAAAAATATAAAAATTACAGAAAAATATAATAAAATAATCTATGCTACACAGAAGTCACATAACACGTATGGGATAATTTTCCTATTTAATAAAAATCATAATGTGTTTAAATGCATTAAAAATTAAATAAAAACACAATAAAATCAACTAAAAACATATTTTAACATAATAAAATACACGAAATTTTCCCAGTCGTTACATCCTTCCCCCCTTATAAGGATTCTGCCCCCAGAATCCTACTTAAGAAAATAACTGAGGGTACTGAGCTCGCATTTCACTCTCTACTTCCCATGTTGATTCTTCAACCAAGGGATTTCTCCACAATACCCTAACTAAAGGTATTGTCTTATTTCTTAATACCTTATCCTTATGATCTAATATCTTAATTGGCTGCTCAACAAAAGATAAATCAGGTTGAATATCTACAGGTTCATATTCTATTGCGTGCATTGGATCAGGATTGTACTTCTTCAGCATCGATATATGGAATACGTTATGGATGTTCTGCATGTGAGGCGGTAATACTAGTTCATAAGCCAGCTTCCCTACCTTCTTCAATATCTCAAACGGTCCCACATATCTTGGATTGAGTTTACCTCTTTTCCCAAATCTGGTCACTGCTTTCCATGGTGATACTTTCAGCAATACCAATTCCCCAACTTCAAAACTCTGGTCTTTTCTGGTTTGATCTGCATATTTCTTTTGTCAATCTTGAGCGGCAATCAATCTTTTCTGTATCAATCCAATCTTTTCCTTCGTCTGTTGGAGTAGTTCTGGACCTAAGATTGCGCGTTCTCCTACTTCTTCCCAATACACCGGAGATCTACATCTTCTCCCGTAAAGAGCTTCATATGGTGGCATTCCAATGCTGGCATGATAACTATTATTGTACGAGAATTCTACCAATGGTAAGTGCTCATCCCAGCTACCTTTAAAATCTAGGGCACATACCCTTAGCATATCTTCAATGGTTTGGATTGTTCTCTCGCTTTGCCCGTCCGTTTGAGGATGATATGCCGTACTCATGTTTAGTTTGGTTCCTAAACCTTCTTGAAATTGCCTCCAGAATCTTGAATTGAAACAAGGATCTCGATCAGATACTATAGATACGGGAACCCCGTGTCGTACTACGATCTCTTTCAAATATAGTTGAACCAGTTTCTCTAGAGAAAATCTTTCGTTGATTGGGAGGAAATGTGCTGATTTGGTCAACCTATCAATGATCACCCAGATTGCATCGTGGTTTGCTTTAGTCTTCGGAAGTCCTACTACAAAATCCATTGCAAGATGTTCCCACTTCCATTCTGGAATTTCCAAAGGTTGTAGCAATCCACTTGGCCTTTGATGTTCAGCTTTAACTCTCTGACAGGTGTAGCATTTGCTGACGTATTCTGCAATTTCTTTCTTCATATCGGGCCACCAAAAGTGTTGCTTTAAGTCTCTATACATCTTGGTACTGCCAGGGTGAATAGAATACCTGGAGTTGTGCGCGTCACGTAAGATTTCATCTTTCAGTTCTGCGACATTAGGTACCCATATACGTGAAGAAAATCTGAGAATTCCTTTATCATCCTTTTGACTCCTGATTTCTTCTCCGGTTAATTTTGCTTTGTCTTGCTCCATTACCTGCTCTTGACATCTACGGATCTTTTCTAGTAACATTGGCTGAAAGGTCATGGCATACAATACTTCACTGGTCTCTTCTGATGTATGGACCTCTATTTCCAATTTCTCGAATTCCTTCAGCAACTCCTCGGATGAGGTTAAGAGATTTAACCTTTCCTTCCTGCTTAGTGCATCTGCCACTACGTTGGCCTTGCCTGGATGATAGCTGATAGTACAGTCGTAATCCTTGATCAACTCCAACCATCGTCTTTGCCTCATGTTGAGCTCCTTTTGAGTGAAGATATACTTCAAACTTTTGTGATCCGTGAATATTTCACACTTTTCTCCATATAGGTAGTGCCTCCAAAGCTTTAGTGCAAAAACAATTGCTGCCAATTCCAGATCATGAGTTGGATACTTTTGTTCATGATTCTTGAGTTGCCTAGACGCATAAGCAATTACCTTGCCATCCTGCATCAACACACACCCTAACCCCTTCTGAGATGCATCGCTATAGATTACAAAATCTCCAGTTTCGTTGGGTAGAACTAATACTGGTGCAGTCATCAATCGCTTCTTTAATTCTTGGAAACTCTGCTCACACTTCTCGTTCCATTCAAATTTCTCATTCTTCCTGGTGAGTTTTGTCAAAGATGCTGCTATTTTAGCAAAATCCTTAACAAATCTTCTATAATATCCAGCTAATCCCAGAAAACTTCGAACTTCAGTTGGTGTTCTTGGTCGCTCCCAACTCTTAATAGCTTCGATCTTGGCTGGATCCACTTTAATTCCTTCGTTAGTGACAACATGCCCCAGAAATTGTACCTCCTTAACCAAAACTCACATTTCGAAAATTTGGCGTATAGCTTCTCCTTCCGCAAAACTTCTAAAGCTGTTCTCAAATGCTCCGCATGATCTTCCTCTGTCTTAGAATATATCAAGATATCATCTATGAAAACGATCACGAATTTATCCAGATATTTCTTGAAAACTCGATTCATCAAGTCCATAAAAGCGGCTGGTGCATTAGTTAATCCGAATGGCATAACTAAAAATTCGTAATGCCCATATCTCGTACGAAATGCTATCTTAGGAATATCATCTGACTTGATCTTCAACTGGTGATATCCCGATCGTACATCGATTTTGGAAAACCATGATGCGCCTTTTAGTTGATCAAACAAATCGTCGATCCTCGGTAATGGGTACTTGTTTTTAATCGTCAATTTGTTTAATTCCCGGTAATCAATACAAAGTCTCATGCTTCCATCCTTCTTTTTCACAAACAATACTGGTGCGCCCCATGGGGATACGCTTGGTCTGATCACTCCTTTGTCTAACAATTCCTGCAGCTGTTTGGCCAATTCTTTCATTTCTACTGGCACCATTCTGTACGGAGCTTTCGATATAGGTTCAGTACTTGGTGCCAAATCAATAGCAAACTCAATTTCTCTATCTGGAGGTAAGCCTGGCAATTCATCAGGGAACACATCCAGAAATTCATTCACTACTGGAATCTGTTCTATCTGTGGCACTTCCTTATTGGTATCCATTACATAAGCTAATCATGCTTTACATCCCTGTCGCAACAATCGTTTGGCTCGCATCATAGTCAAAAGTTTCTTCGCTTGCTTTTGCCCATGAAACACCACTTCTTTATCCCCATCCAGCTTCAGCCTCAACTCCTTCTTTTTACAATCAATCTGGGCATTATACTTTGTCAACCAATCCATTCCCAGTATAACCTCTAACTCTCCCAACTTGAAAGGAATCAAGTTGGCATGAAAATGTTGACCGGATATTTCGATATCACATGCTGGGTAAATTTGTCTAACGGGTATACGCTCCTGATTAGCTATCTCTACTACTAATGCTTCATTTAATATCTGACATTCACATTCTAGCTTACCCGCAAATTCTTCCGAAATAAAAGATTTTGAAGCTCCTGAATCAACAAGTACTTTGGCATTAGTAGAGTTTACGGAAAGTGTACCTGTAATAACATCGGACTTCTGCTCTGCATCTGACATGGTCATATTGAAAACTCGGGCCCTTGGCTGTCCCGCATTATTTGTCCCTGTAGCTTTATTCTGGTTTCCCGAATTCAAGTTAACTCTGCAATCTTTAGCAAGATGCCCTTTGTTTCCACATTTGTGACAACCAATCCCACTAGCTGCTGGCATACCGCATCCGTTGGCATAATGCCCTTTCTTCCCACACCGAAAACATACTACATTAGCCAGATTACATGCACCTCCATGGTTCCTTCCACATATTCCACATGCTGGCAGTGGTGGTCGCATCCCTTGTTGCTGATTATTGTTTGGAATTCGACCTCCTTGTTGTTGATTATTGCTCAAAAACCGACTTCCTTGCTGTTGATTGCTATTCCGAAATCGATTCCCCTGATTCCCAAAATTCTGGGTTCCATTCCCTGGTCCTCCGTTGCCTCTAGGCTGAAATGCTGGTCCATATCTAAAATTGTTCTGCACTCTGCCTTGGAACGAATTCCCTGATTGGTTATGGAATTTCCTCTTCTTACCTTCCCTTTCTTTCTGATAGCTATCACTTTCTCCTTCTATGATCAGTGCCTTCTGGACCACAGCGGAGTAGGTGGTCAACTCAAAAGCGGCTACCCGGCTTCGGAGCCACGGCTTCAAACCCTGCTGGAATCTCCTTGCTCGCTTCTCTTCAGTATCAACCAAGTCTGGAACAAACCTGGCTAATTCTGTAAACTTTGCTTCATAGTCAGTGGCACTGCCTTCTTGTTTTAATTCCAAAAATTTAATCTCCATCTGATTCTGCATATAGCGGGGAAAATACTTTTCCAAAAACAACTCCTTGAATCTTTCCCACGTAGTTACCCCTTCTCCTTCCAAAGCCTTCCTGGCTTTCCACCAGTAGTTCGCTTCTCCTTTCAAAAAGTAACTCACGAACTCGGTCTTTTTATTCTCTTCTACATTCACCAATGCAAGAGCTTTCTCCATCTCTTTTAACCAAGCTCGGGCCTCAACTGGATTCGCTGAGCCTTGGAATTCTGGGGGTTTAATAGATTGAAAAGTTTTAAAGGTCGTCACCTGGGGTACTGGCGGCTGCTGCTGCTGACGAGTGAGGTTTTCGGTCTGCTGTCGGAACAGCTCTAGCATTTGCTGCATCATATTAATATTGCCCTGCTCCCCAGTGTTCTGATTATTATTCGCATTTCCCGCGTGATTTCCATG
This sequence comes from Saposhnikovia divaricata, assembly GCA_036435485.1. Lineage (NCBI taxonomy): Eukaryota > Viridiplantae > Streptophyta > Magnoliopsida > Apiales > Apiaceae > Saposhnikovia > Saposhnikovia divaricata. Next base: position 70,954,000 of record CM071598.1, read on the forward strand.
TGGTTGCTGATTATCCATAATCTGGTAGAGGAAAATACACAAGTTCCTTAGTAATTGGCTACACATGTTTTTGATAGACATTCATTGAAAAGAAGCATGAATCAAGAATATTTATCAACTCATGTCACCCAATCACTAATTCACTTGAATTGGAAAAAAAAAATGCATGCTGGATGGAATCGATACACGTAACGCTACAAAAGTACTGCTGATATATAGATAACCACTTACAGTCATACATGACTATTGATCAGTTCACCTTTCATCATATCGCTCATAACCTACCTTAACAACTTTAATGTCGGCTATATACAACAAAATTCCCGACTTATTCTACCAAACTGCTGCTAATACACACATACACTATTTTACAAACAACCAAAACCAAACAAACATAGGTAGCATTCTTCCTTCTATGACTCTGTCCCACAGTCTCTAATCCCAACTGGGATCTACCATCTGCTGAAGATCCGCCAACATCCTCTGGAGGATACGGTAGGCCCGACGATAATCGATAGTACCAGAATCACCCAACCTCAATGCCTCCACCTCATAAGTACCGGCTGCAATCAACTCCCGGAGGTTATGACGAATCTCGAAGTCTGAAACAGGACGACCTGTCATCCTATGCAGCTCCACATTCTGCCCTCTCAAAAAGTCATATGCCTCCCAGAGCTCGCGGTACTCACCAAAAGGAACAGTGTGCGGTGCACCTATATGGCCACTCGACTCAGCCTCTGCCCCGCCTGTAACCTCCTCTATCAAAGCACGCACTCTCTCCTCTCCTAGTGGCATCTGATGCCAAGGTATAACTGGTGAGAGTGGTACATAGGGACCCTGCACAGTGGGGTCTGACTGATCCGTGAACTCTGCTGGCATAAGAAATCCTCCTATAGCTGCCTCTGCATCGGGTAGATGAAGCTCAGGTAAAGCGGGTGGCATCACTACTCCCTGCTGCTGACCAGGAACAAACATCCGTACGGGGACTGGTGCTGGAGGGTCAATCACCATGATCTCCTCCTCATGAGCCATACCCAAATGTGCCACATAACTCGGCTCCCCAAGCACTGGTAAGCCCATCCACTCACCTGGATCAATAGGATGAACTGGTGGTAAGGGACTCATCGGCTCCCGCGGAAACTCCCAACCCAGCCAATAGTCTACCCCCATCACTGAGTAGTCAGGATCCATAATAGCTGGAATATGTGGTAAATCCATAGGTGGAAACAGCGGTGGTGTAACTGACTCCAGGGCCAGCATAGGCTGAGGTGCAACTACCGGTGTAGTCACCAAAACAGACACCTGCGCAACCCAGTAACATAATATCACAATCACCTCACAACTTAGTCTTAGACTAAAATCAGACGCAACGTAACACAAAAAAGTCGTCCTATCTCATGTGATCTGCCTAATCTTTCCTATGGTATATATCTGCTTATTTCAATGACTATAACCTATCAGCTCTGATACCAACTGTGACACCCCTCCAAATCCGGGGTCCATATCCGGGGGTCACCAACCAATCATAACCAAAAAAAGATCAGAATGCGCAACCGACCCCGCAACCAAAGATCGCAAACAGGTTATTGTGTGAATACAAGCAGACATATTCCAAAATAACCTAGTCACTTATTACAAATCACCAAATCAAGTCAACTTAAATCCAGTCTAATTCAATTTTATTATTACATCCCATTTTATTTAAAATTCTATCTAGCGCCAACTGAAACGCACAAGTACCTGCACGGCCTGAGGTGCGGATACCCGACCACTCTGACTCCCTCTAATACTGTCTGGACTGCTGATCGGAACCATACTTCCCGTCTGGAAAGGTTTAGTGAAAGCAAGTGTGAGCCAAATAAAAGCCCAGCAAGTATATATATAAACAGTTTTAAAATAAAACCAGAACAAATGCTGCATAATATCGACTGAAAAGTAAAACAGTTTATAAAGCAAACTGAATCAACAACTGAATTATAATTCGATCATAACTGAAATCATTTGACATGATAGAAAACTGAATCATTTATCAACTCACAATATATAATAGCCATTCGGGCGATATGGATTGGATATACATAACTGAAACACCATTTCCCCCTGATCAGGTTCAAAAGCAATGGGACCCTTTATACTCCACTGGTACAGCTATACCCGTGTGTATAATCCGGATTTCATGAGGGTACCAAAATAGGCAAGTAATGTTAGCCTATAGGAAGATGAAATGGTTACCATATCCTCCTTAAATATTGTTGGACCATGGCAGCTACCATGGCCTCCTACGCTTTATCATCTTCCAATCCAATAGAGCAATTTCCGAATTCAACAGGAAATGCTTAGTTTCACATACAGTTCACATCCCTATTACTTACTACGATAATAAGGATATGAAGAGTTTATCTTAAAAAATTCCCCACATCAAGGGTACCAATATCAAACAACCGTGTTCGCACAAAATATTTAAGAATCACAAATAGCTCTGAACAATAGCTATTCGTCATGATATGAATCAATGAAACATAAAATAAAAGTGTTTAAGATGATCAAGGGAGAAAATACTTGCCTGAATATACTGCTGGTAATTTATGCTTTCTTGATAGGGTTTTCTCACTTCTAGGAATACTGCAGGTAATTCTGCCCACTAGCTAGGGCTTCTCCCACTTCTACAATAAAACATGCTATTTCAAATATCTGGCTAGGTACAAGGTCAATTACCAATCAAATCTCGGTTCTAGGGTCTACCCATACGTTGTATTGCTACCGACTAAATATTTTAAACAAATAGTAACATGTACAGAGTAATCAAACACGTAATTCACATAGCAGATATGACTCACCAAATAAAAGAACACTCCAGGTATTTTTAGAACCCTTATAAACATTTCTAGAACATTTTTCGGAATTTTAAAGAATTTAAATTACCCTTTTTGGATTAAAAAGGATAATTTAAAACCCTACAGATAATTATTGGGTTATTGAAATATTTTTCTAATTACTTAATCCGGTCTTAGAATCAATTTTATAATTTAAAATTATTTTTACCCTTCCCGGATTATTTTTAGAATTTTAAAACAATTTTATTTCATTTTAAACAAATAAGGAAATAAATATTAAAGGTATAATAATATTTATAAAATAAATAAATTATTTTATTTCTCAAAATAATTAAATTTGATTATTTTTCATCATATTTAAATAATATTTAATTAATTAAATTAATTGATTATTTTTAATTAACCAATCAATTTAAATTAATTAAAATATTAGCTAAATAGATTTAAAATAATCAAATAAAATAAATTTGGAATTAAAAATAATTTTTTAAAATTTTAAAACTATTTTTTCGAAATTAAAAATAATTTTTCGAAATTTAAAAATGATTTTCCGAATTTTTAAAAGTATTTTTCGAATTTCTGAAAATAAAATTCGAATTTGTAAATAATTTTGAAAATAATTTTTCAAAATCAGTTTTTAGAAATGGTTTTTAGGTTTTGAAGATTAAACCGACACTGTTCATCATCATCTACGTTGTTCTTCGTATGAATGCTCGAAGAACAACCGTCGCCGTCAATGGCTGCTGCCCAGATTCCGGTGGCCGGAAAAATTTTCCGACGAACCACAAAAACGTACCATTTGGTGCGTTTTAAATACCAAAATCATTCTAAATCGTGTTCTAAACACGATTCGTTTAACCCCAGAATCAGTCGAACCCGGAATCCGGCCAAACCCGATTGAAATCCGGCGAACTCACCGGCCAAAACCCGATATCACTCAATTCTAAACCAAATCGATCGTTTAATATATCAAAATGAAGCTTGGAACTTGTACAAACTATACCAATAATCAAATACAGCAGAAAAACGATCAAGAATCCAGAAATCGAAGTCAAAAATTCTTACCCACACAAAAACTCGACTTTCATGATTAAGCTACTAAAAATCAAACAAAAATTATCATAAAACTCCTGGAAGCATAAGGAATCTGTAGATACTAACCACAACAACAGCAAATCAGTATACAAGCTACAATAAATTCAAGAAATTCGAATATAACAATGAAAATTAAAAATTTTCGAACAAGACATTTTTGGATTCAAACACCCACATAAACAGATAGAACATGTCATGCCATTCATTTTGATTACTCATATGAAGGATTTGAATAACAGAATCACCTTCAAAAGTTGCTTTGATTCTGAAGAACACCAAGAACACTATTTTCCAGAATTTCAGAATTATTAAATCAAAAATCTGATTTTTGATTCATTTTAATAAATAAAAATAAAATTCTGCTATTTATACTAATTCAAAAATTAATACCCCAAAATATTTTTAACCCCTAATTAAAATTATTAAGCCTTAAAAAATAATTTTTATGGGATAAAAATGTAATATTCTTAATTTTAAACAATTATAATATATATGCCAAAATTTCCCAAAAATTGTGAATATTATAAAAATTACAACAAAATTTATTTTTATATATCCTACCATTTTATAAAAATATTAGTATCAAAAACAGGGTCTCAGATTCAGTATAGGGGCTGGTTCCGGAATTTAAAATGCAAAATAATTGTATTCTAAAAATATAAAAATTACAGAAAAATATAATAAAATAATCTATGCTACACAGAAGTCACATAACACGTATGGGATAATTTTCCTATTTAATAAAAATCATAATGTGTTTAAATGCATTAAAAATTAAATAAAAACACAATAAAATCAACTAAAAACATATTTTAACATAATAAAATACACGAAATTTTCCCAGTCGTTACACTCAGGGTTTGCCAAACCTAAACCGGCTATCAGGACTTCATACTCTGCTTCACTGTTCGTAGTTGGAAAATCCAACATCAAAGCATACTCGATTATAAACCTATCGGGGCTCTGCAAGACCAGGCCTGCACCACTAGATTTTGTTTTTGATGCCCCATCAAAATAGAGAATCCAATATTCTTTCAGGGTTATATTTTCATCTTCATTCTTGTTTTCTAGTTCTTTACCCTCTTGGTTTACTACCTCTTGCCCCCCGACTTCTTGGTTGTTAATGGCATGTTCAACCACGAAGTCAGCTAAGGCTTGGGTTTTGATGGTCGTCCTTGGCTTATACTTGATATCAAATTCCCATAATCCGATTGCCCACTTGATGAGCCTGCCACTGGTTTTCGGACCATGGTGTATGATCCTCAATGGCTGGTCTACCAGGACTTCAATCTTGCGTATCCGGAAGTATGGTCTTAACTTTCTCGAGGCTGTCACCAATACAAATATAAACTTTTCAATGGTGGAGTAGTTTAACAAGGGAGTTAAAGGCACTTTGGCTTAGCCCTTCATGGGTCTCCTCAGCTGAGGCTTAATGTGGAACAAGAGCATCATGCCTCGCTCAGAGATATAAATACAAGTTTCAAAGTTATTTGCCGGACCTTCTTGGTTTTCTTGGACTCTCTGGTCTTGATCAAGGATGCCCTTGGATTCCCTGATCCTTGATTGAGATTCAAGGTTTGTTGTTAGCCTTGCATGGCTTAAGTGGCCACATGTGGTGTATTTATTCATCTTATCTTGTATCCAGGGTCCTTTACGGACTTGAATTTTAATTTGATTGTATTGTAATCTAACTGTTGATCCTTCGAGATCTTTTCTATGCATGTGCTTGTTTTCATTCATATGTTCTTTTTTTTTCAGTACTTGGTCATCTTTGACTTACACACATCAGGTGCTTGGCACATAAAATCAAATAATCAATGAATGGAAAACAAACTTGCATTAATAACTTGAAATGGGTTAAACCCTTACATAGATACTATTGTCCTACTCGGGGCAATAAGCCCTGGAATGGTTTCATCGAACCTTATTTCTACTTCTCCTAATAAATATGAAGCTACATGTGGTGTATTTATTCATCTTATCTTGTATCCAGGGTCCTTTACGAACTTGAATTTTAATTTGATTGTATTGTAATCTAACTGTTGATCCTTCGAGATCTTTTTTATGCATGTGCTTGTTTTCATTCATATGTTCTTTTATTTTCAGTACTTGGTCATCTTTGACTTACACACATCAGGTGTTTGGCACATAAAATCAAATAATCAATGAATGGAAAACAAACTTGCATTAATAACTTGAAATGGGTCCAACCCTTACATAGATACTATTGTCCTACTTGGGGCAATAAGCCCTGGAATGGTTTCATCGAACCTTATTTTTACTTCTCCTAATAAATATGAAGCTACGTCCTACTAGGATAGTTTAAAACATAATAAACTTTGAGGCATCCATGTCTTCGTCAGACATTCATGTTTTCAATCGGGAGGACCTGTCCCCCGACTCCATCAGGCCTTAACGCGGCTATGTAATAGCTTCGCGCCATCTTCTGGTCACCTTTTTGTTCTCCTACACCATTCCTATTTGGAAACTTGATCTTCATGTGATAGGTTGAGGCCACAGCCTTAAGCGTGGATTCCAGTCCTCCCCAGAATGGCATTGTAGGTGGAAGATGCTTTGATAACCAAAAAGTTCAGCATCTGAGTGGCCTCTATTGGCTTCTGTCCGATGGTGATGGGCAACTAAATAGTTCCCTCAACTTTAGATTCTACTCCATTGAACCCGTAAATAGGCGTGTTAGAGGGGGTCAACTGAGAGTCGTTATACACCATCTTCATAAAGGCCTCATGGAATAGAGTGTCCACAAAAGCTCCATTGTCTATCAAGACTCGCTTCACCTCTGAATTTCCAATCACGGGAGTTATAACCAACGGGTCGTCATAGGAGAACTTCACCCCTTCAAGGTCTGAATCATCAAATCCGATTACTACCTCAATTCTTGCACGCTTCGGTGTTTCTCCAACAATGTGCATTACTTCTCTGGCATAAGCGTTTCGAGAATTCTTTGTTGTCCCGGTCGTGGTCGGGCCTCCTGAGATCATGTTGATTACTGGCCCTCGGGGCTGCGGATTGTGATCTTGATCGTCATCGCTCCTATCATACTCTCTTCTCTGATTACCACGATCTTCACCTTTAGTGAAGTGGCTCAGCTTCCCTCTACGGATCAAGAACTCGATCTTATCTTTGAGTTGCTTGCAATCATCAGTGTCATGTCCCACATCCTTGTGGAATCTGCAATACTGATTCTTGTTTCTTTTTGAGGGATCACCCCTGAGTGGCTTCGGCCATTGAAAATCCTTATCCTTCTCAATATCCAACAAGATTTGACTCCTAGGAGTGTTCAATCTTGCATACCTCGGTCCTAGAGTAGTGTCGGAGTCCTTGCTAGTTCGGGGATATTTATCCCTAGCATCATACTCCTGCTCTATCTTTCGCTTCTTAGAGTTACCGTTTTCACCACTTTCGGTAGAGGCCACTGTTTTCCTCATGCTTTCTTCAGCTTTTATGTATTTGCTCACCCTTTTTTGGAGCTCAGTCATGCTCTCAGGGGGATGCTTTGCTAACGACATTTGAAAGTAAATATTCGACGTCCAATTCTCCAAGGCTATCATAGCTACTTTGTTTTCCAAATCAGAGACGTTCAGCATCTCTTTGGTGAAGCGCTTGAGATAATCCCTTAAACTCTCATTCTTCCCTTGTACCACCTGCATAAGGGATGCAGAGCTCTTCTCATGGACTCTACCACTAACAAATTGGTTGATAAAAGCCATGCTCATTTCTTTAAAAGAGCCAATTTAATTTGCAGGCAAGCGACTATACCATCTTTGAGCCATGCCCGCCAGGGTTTGAGGAAACGCCCTACACTTGAGAGCGTCACTAGCAGGCTGCAACCGCAGTGTGTTTGAGAACGTCCTCACATGGTTTGCGGGGTCCAGTTCCATCATAAGCCTTTATAGTGGGCATCTTAAACTTCCTAGATATGTGAGCATTCATCACCTCCTCAGTGAATGGTGGTGTAGGATCATCAGGATCTCCAAGTCGCATAAAATCTTTGGGATCAGCCTTGGCGATCTCCGCCCTTGTAGTTCGACCTCTTAGGACCTCAGTCCTTCACTGCCTCCTCGAAGGTCTCTCTAAATCAACAAAGGGAATCTCTCCTCCTGACCTCGGAGAGGGTCGGTTCTGGTTTTGCCTTTGCTGCTCCCTTTCTATATCTTCCTTCAACTTTTGAATCTCGGCCTCATGAGCCTTGATTCTCTCAACAGCTATCATTGGGGGTCCATCATGGATTCGTCGAGTATGCCGTATAGGCTCCTTGATTGGATGCCACCTCATCGGGGCTTCATCGCAATCGTCATCCTCAGATGATGAATCATCAATATAAGGACCGGAATAATCATAATATTCTTGATCAGGGGCCAAGCCTCTAGCATAAGGAGGGTGATACGACTCATGTATCTGCAGGGCATGGCCGCTTGGCCCAACACCTTGAGTGTTCGGAGGGTAGTTAGGCAACCCGTATGTCGGATTCGTGCTTCTGGGGAGATCTGTGGTGGAGGTCTGTACCCCTGGAGGTAGTGGTCGATTAACAAGGGGAGAGACCACCATCTGAAGAGGGTTGGTCTCCTGGTTTGGATCGACAACCACGGGTAGAGTTCTCTCAGTGTGGGGAGTCGTCCCTATAGGCTGAGAAACTTGAGGTTGAGTGGTTGTCTCCATTGGTGGGGGTACATACCCTTGTTCAGTGACGACGGGCGGAGCAGAGGTGGTGGTGGTAGCCTCAGTTGAGGTTGGTGTTGTTCTTCGTATTTGAACCATGGTTGATGTTGTCTTCCCACAGACGGCGCCAAATGTTGTGGAAGAAAAACTAGGTTATCGAATCACAACTAGGGTTTGTATATAATTAATATTAAGGTTCGTGAGTTTCGTGCTTTTAATGGCTGCTTCTGCCTACGTATCTCATATTTGAGAATCAAGCTAAAAGACGTAGTTCTGAGATGAGGGGTCTGACCCTTTATATAAGCTTGAGAAGTTTAGAATCGAAGTAGGGGTAGATGACTTGGTGGGAAAGTCACCGCCTTAAATCAATTCTAGAATGTTACAAATTTTTAAATTTACTTAATAAATTAAATAATTATATTAATTTTACAAAAAAAAATTCACATAAATCCTAACAAATATTAAAAAAAATAAGAGTTATAGGAGAAAAAATAATAAATAATTTAACATTTTTCTTATGTTCAAAAATATATCTATATACATACTTTAGAGAAACTTACCAAAATACTCATATTTGAGCATGGCTGGCCCTATTTACTGACAGGACATGTTAAACCGTGTACCGTGATATGAGGGGTAATACGGTACTTCGTGTTCCGTAACAATGCATGATACGGTACACGGTGTAACGTGTTATGTGTAACACGGTGTACTGTGTCTCGTGTTAGGCGAGTGCGCAGCACGAACACGGTACACGCTCGTCCGTATCATGCATAACACGGAAGTCCGTGTTCCGTATCCAGCTAATACGGTAGACCGTGTAACGTGTTCAGCTAATACGGATGCCGAAACTCCGTATCCCATCGGTATTTCGGGCCATTTTTTTCAGAATCAATATTTTGGGCCACTTGATCCTAAAAATGATTATTTTGGACCATCACCCCATATTTTAACTAAAATTATATTAAGTTTTAATTATTGGTCCCTAAAAATTTGGAACCCTATGCAATCGCCTCATTTGCACATCTTGTTCATGGGCCTGAATATCTAATTTAATTCGAAAATAATCGATTCAATTTCGAATTTGGACTATTTGAACATGTTATTGAACTGAACTAACTTTTCAATTATTTGGTTCGTAAATCTAATCAAGTTTTCATTTATTTATATTATTTATAGATTATATATATATAGAGTTGCACTCCATATCAAACACCTTATATAACAAATAATAAAGAACACCTCATATCTAATATAATTTAAGAGTTCCGTCATAGCATCCAATACAAAAAGTTGTTATTTTTTTACCCTCTAGCAAACCAGCAAAAAAAAAAAAATTTAAAATTTACTGTTCATTGATGACGTCATCAGTGAACAGTAATTTTCAATTTTTTTGCAGACTTGATAGAGGGTAAAAAAATAACAACTTTTTGTATTGGGTGCCCCTGGCGGGGCCAAAGGATCTAATAGATCTAAGGTATTCTTTGTTGTTTGTTATATAAGAGTGTTCTGTATGGAGCAAAGACCTATATATATATATATATATATATATATATATATATATATATATATATATATATATATATATATATATATATAGGCTAGCGTTCAAATAGAAACCAACCTTAGAATAGAAACTAGAAACCTACACTAAATAAATTATATTTCATTTATTTTAATGGTCCCGCTAGGTGCACCTTCACAAAAAACGTTTAAAATTCTTGGTTCTATTCAACAAAAATATAAAAAAAAATAAAAAAAATTTTAAAAAAAAGTTACTGTTCACGTGCCACGTCATCACGTGAACAGTAACTTTTTTTTAAAATTTTTTTTATTTTTTTAAATTTTTATTGAATAGAGACAATAATTTTAAACGTTTTTTGTATTGGAGTACCCCTAATTTGGTCATTAGATTAGCTTGAAATATTTAATTTAGGTTTAGTTTCTAGTTTCTATTCTAAGTTAGTTTTTATTAGAACAAGACCCTATATATATATATATTCTTTGTTGTTTGTTATATAAGAGTGTTCTGTATGGAGTAAAGGCCTATATATATACAGTATATAACATTTTTATGATTAAATTGAACTTATCATACTCAATTTTTTGTTAATGTTTAATATAATTAATTCAAATTTGCAAACCAAACTCACATATATCAATTTTTTGTTAAGTTTTGTTTTTTAAAATTACTAGTTTATAGTCCGTGCAACGCATGGGTTACTTTTAAATATTTTTAAAATTAGATAATTGAACAAAATAGAGTATAATAATTTATTATGGATATAATTTAATTTTGTAATATTGATTAATAAAAAGTATTAGTAATAATAATTATTAAATAAATAATATGTATTGTTTAAAATTAATAATATAAAATCTTAATGTAAATTTGTTGTTGACGGGATTCGAACCTTGGATCTTTAGAAGAGGGATTTAAATATATAATATTCTTTATTATAAGATCTAACGGTTATCATCTATATACTAAATATCTAACGATCACTATTCTTTTAGTGATTGGTTGAACCAAACAACCAAATTACTAATTACCCCTTTGCTTATTATTATAGTACTAGCTTAAAATTCGTGCGATGCACAGATTTTTTTAATATTATATGAATTTTTTTCATTAATTTTTTAAAACATGAATTTTGGAGGCTTAAATTTTTATATGAGATGATTTGATAATAATTATATAAATGTTATCCGTGATATTTCTAGACATGAAGGGATTTTAGTTAGAAAATATAGAAAAGATGATATGTTTTAGCTGGAAAAAGTAATCGGTTAATTATTAATATTATAATATTATTAGTTTATTGTATTAAATAGAATCGCACGTGATAATTTTGAAAAAAAGAGAGATTTTAGTTAGACAAAATAGAAAGGTAACGTGAAAATTAAAACGATGACATAATTTATGTGAAAACGTAATTGATTAGTTTATAGTAATTATGACATAATTTATGTGAAAACGTAATTGATTAGTTTATAGTAATTATAAATTAATTATGGTAATTTCCTAAATAATGTTTCCCGTGATATTTCTAGAAAAAAAGGGAATTACTTAGAAAAAATAGAAAAGATGATACATTTTAGTTGAAAAAGGCCCGTAATATAATTGGAAAAAGATTGATTTTAGTAAAAGAAAAAAATAGGTAACGTATGTTGGGTGAAGAAGGTAAGCATCCCTGATATATTTGGAAAAGAGATATTTTAGTTAGAGAAAAGAGAAATGGTAACGTTTTTGGCTGAGAAAGGTAATTGATTAGTTAATAGTATTTATAATATAATTATGTTATTTTATTAAACAAAATTGCTCCTAATATTTTTAAAAAATGAGAAATTTAAGTTAGATAAAATGTAAAAGATATTGTATTTTACCTAAAAAATGAAATTATTTAGTTATTGAAAAATAGAAAAGATAATATGTTTAACCTGAAAAGGGAAATTGATTAATAAAGGAGAAATTTTAGTTAGATAAAATATAAAAGATATTGTATTTTACCTGAAAAAGGAAATTATTTAGTTATTGAAAAATAGAAAAGATAATATGTTTATCTGAAAAATGAATCTGATTAGTTAGTAGGATGGATTTTATTTGTAATTGAGTAAGGGTAAATAAGTAAAATTAACAAGTACCGTACCGACCGACCGACCGATCGACCAAATTTTTAATGTTTCAATTTTTATATAATAGTATAGATTGTTCAATCGAGTATAAACAAGAACAATTTAGTCGAAATTAACCTTGATCGCGTTCGAGGAGATTCGACTTATCTCATTTACATATGGTCCCTAGCATTTATAATTTAGCTTATTGTGGAATAAGAATCTATCATTAATTTAATTATAAAAATAAACTACAAATTACTAAAAATGTGATTACAGTAGAACCTTGATAAATGAATAACCTTAACAAATGAAAAAAAAATTCCGGTCCCGACTTGAGCAAATGGAATTAATTAATAACCTCGCTAAATAATTAACGAATAAAAAAAAAAGTCTCTATAGACCCTATTTAAATATAAATGTATAATCATTATATTTTGAATAACATATTTATATTTATATAAACATGTGAATACATTTAATCCAATTAATACTGTTCATATACATTATTAAATCATATCTTCTCGAAAAATGCTTGGAAAGTTGATTATGAGTGATTTTGTAAATCTCTTACCTTTTAATATTATATACACAGTGAATGTAAGGTCTCGATACTATGCAGTGTACTTTGTAAATGTACATGGTTGTACCTATTCTAGACATACGGTACATGCATGTAAAACTAATTTAGAATGTTAGAAAAATAAATGTCGTTATACATCACATAAATATTATAAACCCATTATAAATTTAGATATATTTGAATATAAAATGTATTAAAAAATTAAAAAAACTGAAAATAATATCTAAATGAATAAATATTCATTTATCGATATATAAATAAAATATTCATTAGTCGATAAATAAATAATCTCTCTAAATGAATATATATTTTTCGATTCCAATGATATTCATTTATCGAGATTCTACTGAAGGTTACATTCGGAGGGAAGTGTTTTTTTGATTAATATTGGTGAAAAATCAGTCTAATCGGTTCAGCCTGTCAGACAAAGTCGATAAAATGGATGAAAAAGATTAAAAATTGAAAAGCATAGTGCATCATATTCTAAAGAAATCTATTGATCATAAAAAAATGACTTCGTGGATAAGTTTTGATTCCCAACTTTGAAAACATCGCACATTTGAGATCACTTGCGCCATATCTTAAGAGCTGACAAGCATTGTTTATTATTCCACTCACAAGCTTTGTTTATTATTCCATTTGTGTTTCTACTCCCTTCGTTCCATTTTATCTCAATTTCTTTCCTTTTTGGAACGTTTCAAAAAGAAGGAACATAATATACTTACTATTTTTGAACATTACTTTTTATTATTACACCCACTACTTCTCCACTTTTTTATTAAATAAATACTATTATACCCACTATTTTTCTCCATTATCTCAAATCTATTATTAAATATTGATAGATCTCACCACTTTACCCACTTTCAACTAACTTTATTCCTTTTTACTACATTTTCTTAATCTCCGTGAAAGTCAAACAGGTTTATATAATTTGGGACGGAGGGAGTATTTTTTTACAAAATGAGTTTGGCATAAAATTAAATTATATCCTATCCTATTATATAATAATAGTAAAAAGGATAATTAGAGAGTATTATTATAGGTGAAGAGTTCGATTCCAATGAATAACATATAAAACTAAAAATTTATATAAAAACATTTAAAACTATAAAAAAACTAATAAATATATAATAAAATTTACAATTCAAATTTCATCAACCATATCTATACTATTATATAAAAGCCGAAACATTAAAAGTTTGGTTGATCGGTTGGTCGGTCGGTCGGTCGGTACGGTACTGTTGATTTTACTTATTTACCCTTATTCAATTACAGATATACTAAATAATCAATTTCCTTCTTGAGGTTAAACATATTATCTTTTCTATTTTTCAAGAACTAAATAATTTCCCTTTTCAGGTAAAATACAATATCTTTTTATATTTTATCTAACTAAAATTTCTCCTTTATTAATCAATTTCCTTTTTCAGGTTAAACATATTACCTTTTCTATTTTTCAATAACTAAATAATTTCCTTTTTCAGGTAAAATAGAATATCTTTCACATTTTATTTAACTAAAATTTCTTTTTTTTTAAATACTACAAGCAATTTTGTTTAATAAAATAACATAACTATATTATAATTACTATTAACTAATCATTTACATTTTTCACCCAAAACACGTTACCTTTTCTTTTTTCTCTAACTAACATCTCTATTTTTCCAATTATATCATAGACGATTACCTTTTTCAGTCAAAACACATTACCTTTTTTCTTTTCTCTAACTAAAACCTCTGTTTTTCCAATTATATCACAGATGTTTCTATTTAATAAAAATAAGATAATAATATTATAATACTAATAATTAACCGATTACCTTTTCAGCTAAAACGTATCATCCATTCTATTTTTCTAATTAAATTCCCTTTTTTTCTATAAATATAACAGGCAACATTAATTTCTCATTTACTATTAACTAATCAATTACCTTTTTCACCCAAAACACGTTACCTTTTCTCTTTTCTCTAACTAACATCTCTATTTTTCCAATTATATCATGGATGGTTACCTTTTTCAGCCAAAACACGTTACCTTTTTTCTTTTCTCTTACTAAAACCTCTCTTTTTTCAATTATATCACACTAGCTTATAACCCGTGCAAAGCACGGGTTACTTTTTAATTTTTCATAATTTGCTTATGGTATAGTATAATATGATAAATATTAATTTTAATATGTTATTGGAAAAATTCGAACCTTACATCTTTGTAAATAATAATTTTTAGTATTAAATATAAATTAATATGTTGTTGAAGGGAATCGAACCTTAGACCTCTGTATATAACAACTTTTAGTATTATTGCATCTAACGGTCATGATCTATTTGAGTTGAAGATCTAACGGTTGTGAATGAGGGATAACCAAAAATGAGGGATAACAAAAAAAGGGGTAACCAACTACAAATTATACCCCCTTTTGCTTATTATAATATAGTATAGATATGTTAAATAGAATAATAATATTATAATACTAATAATTAACCGATTACCTTTTCAGCTAAAACGTATCATCTATTCTATTTTCCTAATTAAATTCCCTTTTTTTTTCTAGAAATATCACGGGCAACATTAATTACTCATTTTCTAAAAACTATGAGCAATTTTATTTAGTAAAATGACGTAATTAAATTATAATTATATAAGCTAATCAATTACCTTTTTCACATAAATCGTGCCATTTTTTTAATTTTCACGTCACCTTTCTATTTTCTCTAACTAAAATCTCTATTTTTTTCAATTATATCAAGGGTGGTTCAATTTAATAAACTAAACTAATTATATTTTAATATTAATAATTAACCGATTACCTTTTTTAGCTAAAACATATCATCTTTTCTATATTTTTAAACTAAAATCCTTCTTTTAATAGAAATATCACGGACAATATTAATTTCTCCTTTTCTAAAAATATTACGTGAAATTATATTTAGTAAAATAATATAATTAAATTATAATTACTATAAACTAATCAATTACCTTTTTCACCTGGAACATGTTTCCTTTTTAATTTTCTCTAACTAAATCCTATCTATTTCTAATCACATCACGGGTATTCTATTTAATAAAATAAAATAATAATTTCATAATTACCAATAATTAACCGATTACCTTTTTCAACTAAAACCTATCATCTTTTCTATATTTTCTAACTAAAATCCCTTCATGTCTAGAAATATCACGGATAACATTTATATAATTATTATCAAATCATCTCATATAAAAATATAAGCCTCCAAAATTCATGTTTTAAAAATTTAATTTAAATAAATGAAAAATTCATATAATATTAAAATTAAAAAAATCCGTGCATTGCACGGGTTTTAAGCTAGTATTAAATTTAATTTTTGTACACATTAAAAATTCGTTCGTGAAATTGCATCCTAGAATTATAAGTACATAAACACCCTTCATTTTTTTCTAATGAAAATTACTACATATTGATTAACTATTGAATTAAATCTATTATATTATTAATAGCACAACAAGGGTTTTGGCAAAACAATTTAATCCACGTCAGTTGCCACCTCAGCTACTATTTGTATTAATAATAAAAAAATTGATCCAAGTAAGAATTGAACCCGTGACCTCTAAGATAGAAGTGAGAGTCCTTACCACTATGCTGGACATGAGAATTAAATACATTTTAAAACTCATCATTAATATATCGTGAGACAACCCTTATATATAATATTAATGATAAAAAATTGTTGCTAGAAAGAATTGAACCCTTGACCTCTAACTTAGAAGGAAGATACCTTACCACTAGGCTACACAACAATTTTGGAAAGATTATAAAACAAATTATTAATATATCACGAGGCAACCCCCATATATTATATTAATGATAAAAAAATTGTTCCTAATAATAATTGAATTATTGACCTCTAACTTAGAATGCAGATTTCTTATCACTATACTACATCAATTTTGAATATATTATAAAACTCATTATTAATATATGATGAGACAATTTAATTATTATTAAATTACTAAATTACCCCTCCTATATTATATTAATGATAAAAAAATTGTTTTTATTGAAAATTAAATCCCTTACCTCTAACTTATAAGTGAGATTTTTTACCATTATGATAGATATCATTTTTGAGAATATTTTATTGTTTGTTATATATACATCATGAATATATAATCTTTTAGATATATTTTACGTACTAAGCATTAACATGTTCTTGCACCATTTAATTATAAAGTCATAAATACATTGTAAGCGGGAATCCTTAGCACAGTTAAAGTCATAAATACATTGTAAGCGAGAATCCTTACCACTGTGCTAGATATGAGTTTTAAATATATTCTAAAACTCATTATTAAGATATCGTGAGACAACCCTCATATATTATACTAATGATAAAAAAGTTTTCATAAAGAGAATTGAATTATTGACCTCTAACTTTGAAAAAATATTACTTACCACTATACTAGACATTAGTTTTGGATATATTGTAAAACTCATTATTAATATATCGAGAGACAATTTAATTATCATGAAATTACTAAATTACCCCTCCTATAATATATTAATAATAACATTTCACTAATATATCGCTAATGTAATAAAGAGAATTGAACCCTTAACCTCTAACTTAGAAAAAGATTACTTACCACTATACTAGACATTAGTTTTGGATATATTGTAAAACTCATTATTTATATATCGGGAGACAATTTAATTATCATGAAATTACTAAATTACCCCTCCTATATTATATTAATAATAACATTTCACTAATATATCACTAATGTAACATTTCACAAGCATACATACAATTACACAACATGGGATGCTACAGCTTGCCCGTGCCTTGCACGGGCTATAAAGCTAGTTACTATTGATACATTAAATTACTATTGATTGCTATCTCTTTGCAAAACAAACTAGATTAGTGGACTTCAACTACTAAACACTTCATATTCAATACACTGCCAAAATACATGTCTCTCGATTTGTAATTCACATGTGTACATGATTTATGTCAATTTAAAAAATAATATCATGTAATAATATAACGCAACAAAAAAGTTAAAAAATAAACAATTTATTTTTTTTATAGATAAATTTATAACATTTATGAAATAAAATGTAATATATAAATACATGTTAGCCAATTATATGCTATCTCATTCGTATTCTATTTTTATATCTAATAAGCGTAAAAAAAAAAATCTTATCCAGCTTTTTTGTTGATATGATAGTGTGGTCGTAGGGCCATGATGACCAAAATAGTACAGACGGTTAAATCTTAAAATAGATAGATGAGAAATGTTAAATTTAATATTAATTTTTTAATTATTAGTAGAATTATATTCAAATATTAAAAACAAATTGTAATAATCTAAACCAAATATAAAAAGATTTTCAAAATTAAATAAAATCCTTAATGTAAAAATTCATAACTTTGTTTTCTTTTCAATTTATGAATGGTTTCAATTGAATAATAATTGTTAAACCATTATTAAATTAAAGATGATTTTTGAGTTTTGCATGTGTTATAGATATGTCTATATTTTGTTTTTAGAAAAGGGAAGGAAATGGATGTAAAGTGATCCACAAAAATTAATAAATAAAAGTTTACTATTTTGAAAAAAGTTAAGAAATGAAATAGATGTTACAAAAAGAAAAGTGTTAATAAATGAATCGGAAGGAAAGAGCAATAAATATATATTTTAAAAAAATCTTTAAGTAATTAAATATTATAAAAAAATCGTGTGTTACACGGATTATAATCTAGTATATATATAAACTAATGAAAAAAAGTAAGAAAAGTGAGTAGAATGATGAATTAATCAATATTTAATTAAAAAAATAAATATAGTGAAGGAAAGTAGTGAATGTAGTTAAATTTTAAATTAAGAAATTTTACTAATTTTGAAAGTTTTCGAAATGCAAAAAATAAAAGAAATTGTTTTTAAAAAAAAGTGTAAAGAAATGAACGGTATAATTAGTACGATGCTGCAGCCTGCCTGGATCGGAAATGATAAGGTTTGTTGCAGGCAAAACAGCAATGCAGTAATGGTTACCCACGGGTTGTCTCCTTTGATTTCGTGGGCTTGGGTGGAGAAGATGCTCATTGTATTTTGGACTGACTTAGTGACTTTAACTCATTTCATCTGTCCATTCACGTGTGGCCTGCCTGCCTTGCTTTGTGTCTTCCCATATTTCGCAAAAATTATTAATTACAAAAAAGATACTCATTTTTTCAGGTTCCGTTGATCAAAACTAACCAAGTAATCTTCTTTTATATATATAACTAATAGGTAACTAATTTGCAATTCGCTCGGTTCATAAATTTTTATTTTAAAATATTGAAAGTAGATGAATTAGTTTTTATTATTTTTAAAATATGATTGGTCACTTAAGATTTTAAAAAAAAATAATTCAAAACAATTTACATGAATTATAGGTTTGAAGATACTCTCTTCATATATCTAAAATTTTCATAATTTCAAAAATATCATAAACATAAAAAGTAGCAATTAAAATACAAACGTAGTTTTTACGATCAAAAGTTATAATATTATATATAATAACACTTTTTAAAACCGACGTCCCTCTCATAACATACATGTTCAATAGTAGTGTAAGAATTTATTTAATTAGAAAATTAATTTATTTCGACACAATATAATGAACAACGGATGTATAACTTTTTTATCGATTTAATTTATCAAGAAAATTAGTTTTATTTTTCAATTTAATCGGTTTGGTCATAACCCATGTGTAAAAATAAAAAAACAATTTATACTATTTTTATTACAGGTGTTAAGTGAAGATTTATATACTTCTATAATTTATTACAATTCCAATAATCACCAATAATAAAAATTGATTGAGAAGTTAAGGGTCATCTGTATTACAATTGTCTGAAAATAAATTGGAGTGGTATTCGATAGGGATTAAAAAAAGGACGCAATGTAAGCAATTTTTAGTCGTCATTTTACCTAAAAATTAACTTTATTATATATTCCATCTGTCCCAGCGAATTGTTTACGTTTGGGACAGAAGGCTCGACACGCATTTTTGGGCTCCGATAAAGTATAGTCTCATAATTTATTTTTAATTTATTTTCTTCTGAATAAAAATTTATTGTTTAAATTTTTATTCAAAAAAAGAAAATTTAAAAATAAGTTATGAAACTATACTTTATATACACCTTAAAATGCATGCCAAGTAGTGTTAAAAATGTGTAAATAAATGAGTGAGACGGAGGGAGTATGCAATTAATATTTAACTAGCATAATAACCTGTGCGAGGCACGGGGTTATTTTCTAGAAATAGATATATATTTATTTATTTATGTCATTTATAATATTTTTTTTATTTTCGTCACTTTTTTTACATTCATAACACGCGTTGTTTTAATGTTCTTACTTCAATATTCTATGCATAATTTGATTATGCAAATTGGGATGACCAATAAAAACAGAATATAGTATAGTCCTTATTGTGTTAGATATGTTAAAACACATGCGAAGTGATCCTGAAATACTGCTAAATTTAAATGATCTTTTCATTATATATGAAAATGATTTAGGAATTTAGGATTGCGAGCAAGTGCTACTTGGACAATGGTAACATATTGATAAATTACTTGTAATTTTTTAATTTTATTTTATTTATAAGACAATACATATTTTTTATTCATTCAATGAATACAAGCGATGGAGAAATATGTAAACAAAATGTAAAAATTGTTAATACATAAGTATAATTGGTAGATGTTTCTGCAAAATTTTACTTTGAAATAATAGTGTATCTTTTCCATTGTAAATATTTATCGCAAGTGATTTTTGTAAATATTTATGAACATTTGTTAAACTCTAATTCTTATATATTCAAATGTGACTATATCAATAACTTCTATTGAAAAATAGGATTATAGATCCTTTTGATTTATGTTTCAGTTGAGATTTCGTAATTTTTTTGTCTCATTCGCATCTTAATCTTTCATTACGGGAAGCCTTCGTAATGTTATAAATGCTCTTCTATTAAGTATTTCATTTATTCCCGACTTTTATCACCACTCATTACTAATTTTATATGTGATATTTTGAATGATCCGCAAATTTAATATTTTTCAATTCAATTAAGTTTTGAAAAAAGTTTTGATAATTTCTTTAATCTTTGATAAATCTTTACTATAAATTTTATATAATTATGAGTAAAGTGCACTTTGTGTACCTGCACTTTGCCCTTGACACCACTTGCAATACCCAACTTCAAAAGTGAGCATCTGCAATACTGAATTTGTTTTTTTGTTATATTTTGTGTACTTCCGTCAGTCAATGGTTAACTCCGTTAAAAAGTCAGGGGTATTGTAGTCTTTTCAGTGGCTATCTGTGCGCGCGTTTTCCAGCAACCTTCAATGGCGGGAATGGATTGTGTAAGTATATATACATGTTTGGAACCCTAATTCACTCAATTCTTTCAATTGATAGCTCTCCCTCTCTCATTCACTTCTCCCCACCCACAAAGATGGATTCCAGAAGACGTACAGATGAAGAAATTGATGCTATATTGGACCTTGCTTGCAACTGTGATCAGATGAGTGTGACAAAGACGCAGTGGTTTGGCCCAAACGCAGGTAGGAGGTACAGGGCCTGTTGGAACAATAGCTGTGGCTACCATGTGTGGATTGATGAGGAGCCGCTTGGACCTCGCACTTTAGAAATCATCAAGGAGTTGCAGGAGCGTGCTTTTGAGAGGGAGGAAAAGTACAGGCACCGGATTGATCGCATGAGAGAGAGGCATGAAGCTCAGATGAATGAGTTGAAGACTAAGCAACAGTGTGTTGTTGCTGGGTTGTTTGTACTTGTTCAGTTGATGACAAATATGGCTTTCAACACAATGAGGAATGAAGTGGCAGCTGAGGATGAAGAATACGATTCCCTTGATGAGTGAATCTGTAGTACATTTGTTAAGGATGTTGTGTTTGCTTTTGTTAAAGATGTGTTTTTAATGTTCTTTGTGCAATCGTATTAATGTTCTTGTGTTCAGTAGTGATTGTGTTTTTAATGTTCTTGTGTTCTTGTGTTTTTAATGTTGTTGTGTTCAGTAGTGATTGTGTTTGTACCAAAGCAAAAGACATAAAATCATAGAGGGTGGCAAAGTAGTTAAGTTTACCATACAAGAGACTAACAAAATGGTTCATACAGACCATTAATTAAAGAGTTTACAGGCCATTGCCATAATACCATCTATTACATCCATTGCATCAAAAGAAATAGTTTACCATAATACCATCTATTACATCAAAAGAAACAGACAGGATAACAGTTTACAACTTCCACACAGGCTTTTGCTTAAGCCTACTTGCCCTTCTCCTCCTAGCTAGCTCCACATTCTTCAAACTAGTCACTGTGGCTTTCCCTGTACTTGCAGATCCAAGGGGTTGTATACCTAGAGGAGTATTTGATGTTTGAGGGGGGTTAGAGTTCATAAAGACCCCTCCTTGGCTACCTTGTACAACTGTTTGAGGAGCATTTGTTCCACTCCCTTCCTTGCCTTGATCAGCATTTGTTCCACTCCCTTCCTTGCCTTGATCAGCATTTGTTCCACTCCCTTCCTTGCCTTGATCAGCATTTGTTCCACTCCCTTCCTTGCCTTGATCAGCATTTGTTCCACTCCCTTCCTTGCCTTGATCAGCATTTGTTCCACTCCCTTCAGTCCTTCCCTCTTCAGCTGTCTTTGCCTTCTTAGCCCTTGTCTTCACTTGCTTCTCACAACCATTAGCTTTGTCATGTGCCTATGAAGACAGTTTACAAAGAAACTGATTAAATCAAAGAAACAATGAAACACTATGAAAATAAATGAATACCTTTGCAGGACAAGTCCTAATGTTGTGAGATAATTGAGTACAATAGTTGCATTTCACTTTGGTGTTTTGCCTCTTTAGCCTTGTTGCAGCAGGATCAGTAGTATCATTCTTCTTGTTTCTAGATTTTTTGGGTCTTCCAGTTTGAACTTTTAGCACTGGTGGGAGTGGCTTAGGGTAATCTGTTGACTCCCATTCTTCTTCACCAGAAATAGGTTCAATGATGTGATTGTATGTGGCAAGAAAGGTATCCTTTGAGTAACAAGTATGGATGTAGTCCTCATAGTTTTTCTTAGACCATGCAATGCAAGCACATGCATGGTAGCAAGGTATACCTGAAAGTTCCCATTTCTTGCATGCACACTTTCTTGCTTCCAAGTCCACCACCATTTTGTATCCACCTTCTGTCATTGTAACTAGGTACTTGGCACCCCCAGACCATGTAACATGACAACCCTTGACTAGGTCAACAGCCCTACATTACATCAAAAGCACAGTTAGATGTAAGACACAGTTACATGTAAGACATTAGGGTTTTCTCATGAAAACCTAGTTGAGAAGACTTACTTATTCAGCCTTCTCATTGCATTAGGGCATATGGGGTTCAAGGCATAACTGTTGAGCATCTTGTCCCTTCTTTTTTGAATCCTTTTCATGACATCAATATGGATGTTTTCGAGCATAGTCAGAATAGGAAGGTCCCTATATTTCCCAATTGTGCTATTAAATACCTCACACTGGTTATTCACAAATTGGTCTGACTTAGGTGTCATTCTGAAGGCACTTCTACTCCATTGAGTTCTTGGTTTCTCAATTAACCAGTCAAAGCATTTCTTTGATAACTGACAAGTTAACAAATTCCAGGAGAATAAGTTAATAAATGAATGAGTAAAAAAATGCCAAGATAATAAGTGAGTGAATACCTTTTTAAGCTCCTCCATGTGTTTATTAAAGGTGTAGTCAGTGGTGGCCCTTGCTGCCTTCCAAAGTAGCATCCTCACACCAATACCCTTGTGATCTTTCCACATGTTCCTATATAAGTGCATAACACAGAACCTATGTTCTGAATTAGGCACAATGCTGTCCAAGGCATTAATCAAGCCTTTCTGCCTGTCTGAAATAAAGGTCCAGCTACCATCATTATCAATATGTAAATCCTCAACTACTTGCTTGAGAAACCAATGCCAGCTCTCACTATTTTCTGCCTCAACCACTGCCCAGGCTAAGGGGTACATACCATCATTTGCATCTGTTCCAATGGCTGATAGCAATTGCCCACCATAAGGGCCCTTCAAGTGGCAGCCATCTAGCCCTATTAATGGCCTACAACCATCCTTGAATCCTTTCTTTACTGCTTCAAAACAAGTGTAGAACCTCTTAAATCTTTTCTTCCCTGCATTCTCTGCATCCACTGCATCCTCGGTCATCACCAAGACAGTGCTACCAGGCATAGCTTTTAGTAACTCATTAGCATAGTCCCATACCCTACTGAACTGCTCCACATGTTTGCCATTAATTTTTTCCAAAGCTTTTCTTTTGGCCCTAGCAATTGCATAAATGCTTACATGGCAGCCCCAATCATTGACAACTTTCTTCAAAAAGGCAGACAAAGGCCATGTAGGGTTCATCCTTATGTCATTCTCATAATAATTTGCAATCCACCTTGAGTTTATTTGCTTTTGGTCAAATGTTTGAATGCAAGTATGCACAGGTTTATACACTTTTATCTGATATGTGTCAGAGTTTGGCATCTTAGAGGCATATATTTTCCACTTACAACCATTTGAACAAACAAACCTAACCCTCAGACCATAATTTCTGCATTGCACTATGGGCCTTCTTTCAACTATTGCTTGCTTCTTTACTGCATCCCTAAAAATTTTTGCAGTGGCAAACTGTTGACCCAACACAAACTTTGGGTGTCCCATCTCACACTTCTCATCAAAAACAGGCCATTTTATTTCATCCTCATCTGTTGAGTTAGCAGCCATCCTCTCCTCTTCACTATCATAGTAGTATGTAGACTCACTTGAATAGTCCACATTCCCCTCAGTACCCTCAGTCCCTTTAGTCCCCATGTCATGTTCAGTACCAGTTGCTGTACTCTCCTTCTGCTTCTCTTTCTTAGTTACCTTTCCTTTTCCTTTTTCAGTTGTCTTCCCTTTGTTCTGTCTTTTCTCTTTTGCAGCTTTCTTTTTGGCCCTCTCAGTCTTATAGTAACACACATCTTCATCGGTTGAGTCCACATTTGAAGAGTCACTGTGAAATGAATCCTCACTGAGTTCATAATCCTCATTGAGTTCATCTTGCCCCACCACATAATCTTCATCATCTGAATTACTGTCCTCACCAAATTCTGCATTACCAAATTGTGCATTTTCCTCTTCATTTCCTACATTTTCCTCTTCATTTCCTACATTTTCCTCTTCATCTGCTTCATTTGGTTCCCAATCATATTCATCACACATTTGCCTATAAAAAGCCCTATCATCCTCAGTCTCCACAAACTCCAAGTTGGGATCTTGTGAAGGGTTGTACTCTTGAGTCAGATTACCATCAGATGTCAATGAGGCTAAAGGTTCGAAAGCAATAGCAAATACAAACACCAACCTTGATGGTGGCACAAGCTCACACATTTCAACAACATCACTATCTGAGTCCAAATTCCACACTCCCCTAAACCAGTCAGACTTAGGATATTTATAGGACAGAGTCTGAGAACCCAAAACCCCACATTCTTTTAACATACTATTCACCTCTAGCAGACTCATCTTATCTACACTACATCCATCCACATAATCGTACCCCCCACCAACATATTCCTTTGTTTGTGTGTCAAATAGCCCACCATGGAACAGTTTAATTGTAAATAAATCCAAAGCTGAAACGAATAAAAGAACAAAATGAAGTGGGGAACAAGAATCACGGACATAAATATAAAGAAAGACATAAACAACTATTTGAACACATATGGGACCACTGTCAAACATCAAACCTAATTTTTAAACAACCAAAACCCTAACAGCGTAAACAATAAAATAATATTCACATTTAAAACATATAAACCCTAATTTACACATGAAGAACCCTAATTTAACACATATGAAACCCTAATTGAATTATAGTCGTACCCGTATATGTTGGACACTCATTTGGAGAATAGACGTCCATGTCTTCCTTTGCACGAACCAACCAACTCATTGCTTACCAGATTTGATCTACAATTTGCTTAATTAAGTGAAGATTAGGGGTAGGTTTAAGGTATTGTTGAAGAGGAGCGTATAGAGATACATAGAGATACATAAAGTGAGATGAAAAGGCGGAGTAAAAGGCCGCGTACAAAAATCCCACTGAAAAGACTACAATACCCCTGACCTTTTTAACGGAGTTAACCCTTGACTGACGGAAGTACATAAAATATAACAAAAAAACAAATTCAGTATTGCAGATGCTCACTTTTGAAGTTGGGTATTGCAAGTGGTGTCAAGGGCAAAGTACAGGTACACAAAGTGCACTTTACTCTATAATTATTTCCAATAAATTATATATTAAGTTATTCCCAAAAACATAAAACTAACTATATTAAAGTGAGTAAATGTATGGAGTTCAAATTTTTGATCACAAATGTTTAAATAGAAATATGGTCTTAATTAAATAATAATAATATATAACTTTTATATTTTCAATGAGGGTGATATCTAAAATCTTTGGATATTTATGCATTTACCAAGTTCAATTAATTGGTGAAAAATCTTTTTAATGTATAATAAAAAAATTAGTTTATTTTTCCTAAATTTGCATGACATAATAAATTATGATCCAGTAATTATCTCATCCAGAAGTCATCATCATTAAAGATGTCACAAGTTTTTGTTTTAAACTGTGATATTATCTCAATTTATTTTTTGAATGAGTAGAATATAAAAAATAATATGTAAAACTCCCATAATCAATCTTATGACAACCTAGTCAAAAATTGTAATTTTTTCAAACAGTAGTCAACTCCCAAACATATCAATGCATCACATGTTAGTCCAAAAGAGCTAACAATTTTGATATACTTTAGTTATTGAGTTGCTCTTATAGTTAATTGTTATTTATTAAAAATTTATTATGCATTTCCTACATTTTCTTTATATAAACCTATATACTGTCCCGCTCATGCGGCCCACACATACAGATATTATGTTTATGATTGAAAACATGTATGCATGAGCCATTTGGTTGTGTTACGGAGTTATAATTATAGAATAAATTTTGGTTATTATTATTATCATTTCAATTTAAAAATGTATAACCAAACTGTATATTATACATCATTAATTTATATTTTGATATAATAAAATATATTATAGTCCGAATTAATAAATGTAAAAATAAACTCATGACGAAAAATTGTTGATATGTCACAATAATTAAAATACCATGTATTCTTTCACTCAAGCGACACACACATACAATGTGTATAATTTAATTCACATGTGTATTAAGTGGTCTAGTGGTAAAGCAAGGTGTAAGTTAACTTGGAGATTCAAGTTCAATTACTTCCGACAACAATTTTTTTAAAAATAGTAAATAAAAGGGCAAATCAGTCATTTCAGATGGAATAAAATGTTCCATGATTTTAAATGGAATAAAATGTCTCATGAATTATTGTCCCTTGTTGGAGTATTATATATATAATAGATAGATAGATATTGAAATAATAATTCTAATGCTCAAATAAAGTTTGATAATTTTTTAAATAAATAAAATAAAATGAATTTAATATTTTTTTATTAGTTATAGTAAATGACTAATTAATGTCATTAGGACCAATTTAATGCAAGAAAAGAATTTAAAAAAAATTAAAAAAAACAAAAAATTCAAGAAAAATATCTTGCTTCTAGTAACTTTTCGATCTCCAGGCATTATAATATATATATATATATATATATATATATATATATATATATATATATATAGGAGAACAAGGAGATATTTTAGGAGCATTCTGAGCCAATAAATCCCATGTGAAATTACGATTTTATCCTTATATATTACAAAATTACATATTTGTCACTCCCTTATTTGAAGAGAAAAAATAAGTTATTTTGTGTTTGTGGGGAGTTGAACCAACAACCTTCCTCTATATATTTCTTCCTCCAAACCATTATGCTACATTATGTTTTTTGGTATGGAGTTAAAACTCTTTTTACATAAGTTCGACCTTTCTATTATCCTGTTTTAACTATTAGTTTAACTTCTGAGTTAAAATAATAATGACAAATATTAGTTTCAAAATTTGAAATTTTACTTTTCAAAATATGGTACGTAAATATATACACTAATTTCAAAATTTTATTTCACTCTCTTATTTTAAATGAGTTGATATGTTTTTGTTGTGAATTGAATTATTAACCTCGTCCAAACAATTCATCCTTCCAATCATTATACTACATAAATTTTTGGTTTTTAGTTAAATTCTTTTAGATAAATTCGACTTCTTATTTATTTTATTTTTACTACTACTTTAGTTTTTGAGCAAAAGATAATGGTGATTTACATTACTTTTAAATATTTTTTATTTTAGTTTACAAAACATGGTACGTGATTATATATACAACTAATTTAAAATTTTGATTATAATATCATGTGATGTAAATTATTGTGTTTTCAATTAATTCAACATTTCTTACATATAATATTAACTATAATATGTTTTATATTTTTAGATAACAATATATAATTAAAAGATGAGATACTTAAAAATGTCAGATAGTACAAGAGTTAAAAAAATGCAGATAAGTTGAGAAAGATAAATTTTCTTGAAAAAAGATCATATAATATATAATAATACAAAATACAGGAATCAATTCATAAGTACATCGATTAAAAGTCGGATGATACACATAGAGAATTTGGTTGGAAAGAATATTAAAAAATTCAAAATAAATTGTAAAAAGGATTAAAATATACAGTCAAGTTAACAAATATCTTAGAAAATAGGAAATTGCATAGCATGCACACACACAAATATTATGATCGATCAATCACATTATATACTCCGAGTTAGTTAAAATTATTTGCCAAAAAAGATAAAATTTCAAAATATGCAATTAGTTTTTTACATACTGATTGGATAACATCTTTATTGTGAAACATTGCGTGAGTAAATAATAGGTTTCTTGAGTTGTCAAAATTATAATTGGTATATGAATAAATATGTCATTCGTGTATGATTCATTTATTTTATGATCATTATACTGTTAAATATACCTTGGAAGAAAAAGACATTAAAAAAACTTTATTCCTCCCTCTTATTTATTGACTAAATTCTTTATGACACCAAGGAGAATTAAACCGAAACCCCCCTTATTCTTTAAATTTTATGTTCTCTTACCCAAATTTATTATAATAACAAATTACTGGATGTTTTCTACTTGTGACACAAATTTGTATAAATTGGTGTAAATGTGTTATACTATATGTTCACACAAAATCACGCAAGTGTACGCGGTCACAAGTAATATAGAATAAAGTTGAATTCGTTCCCACAAAGACTGGTGTAAAACAGAATATGCACCCATGCAACAATGTATGATTATTATTCACTGCTAAGACAATATCAAAGTTGGGTTTTAATTATCTAAATTAACTAAGAAGCAATTTAACAATATTAAAATATAATTAACTAACGTGATTTAGAACTGATTTACTTATGAGAAAATAAACATGGGATCCTAACTTCATTAAATACTTCGCTTAGAGTTGATGCCTTTAATCAATGCATGTGATGGTTATGATAACTGATCGGATAACACGAAACAAGTATAGGCTACCTTTCAGTATACGGATACTAAACTACTCATACATCCACAAAAGAGATTGAAGATGGGTAGACACCAATTATGTTTTGACCCTATATGTTTATAAGATTTGAAAACATAACGGTTTAAGAACAAGTTATCCATTGAGATCACATAGAGCAGCATAAGATGGTTAAAATTACGCTACAAATCATGATGTCAAAACATTCATAAACCTATGCTAGCATGGCAAGTTCTAATATTTAGATCCACTGTCGCTTCAATAAAGATTAACAATACAATTTAGATGTTAGCTACGCATCTAAAAGCATTAAGCACAACCATACGAGGATATCACAATTCACCACACATAAATCTTTAAAGCAATCAAACTACTAAACTACATAGATAAATCCGTTAGAATCCCATGACAATGATTAGTTCATAATCGAACCGCTCATCACCATGGGATCTGATGAAAACATGATAATAAAAGGTCTGAATAATAATAATACTAAAGTAATAGGGTTAAGAAAACAATCCCCAAATTCAAGAGTATCGCCTAATTAGAAGAATACAAAAGTAGATCTAGATCTCCTAAGCTTGTCACGAACGTAGGAATCCTTCTCCAAGTATGTATCTTCGTCTCCCGGCTCTCTCTCTGTGTTATGTAAAGTGTTCCCCCCGTTTAATTATGATAGAATGTGTTTATATAGGCCACATGAGTCTTTTTCCAGCAAGAAACTACCAAAAATACAACTTAAAATCGAAATAGAATTTTTTCAGGATCTTTGCCATGCTACGGCGCGCTCCTGCATGCTGCCACGCGCTCCTGCGCACCCTCCATGCACCGCGGCACTCGCTGAAACTGCCGGAATGCAGATTTTTGTCATTTTCTTCGTTTTAACTACTTTTTCTTCCGTATCTTTTGCACGAGTTGCCGCTCTTCAACTTCTTGGCTCAAGACTAGCATAGCACCATAGGAAACGTCTACTTCCTTCAGTCCAAAATCAAAGAAAATGCCAACCCTAACCGAAGTATATAATCCTGCACAACTAGACAAAACATATCAAAAACACAACATACTTGAGCCCAAGTCAATCAATTCAAGCCGATATGAAGCGTTCCAAGTGGATATGAAATCCACTTATCACACCCCCAAAATTAAACCGATGCTTGTTGTTTACACAATATCACGCAAGTATACGTGGTCACAAGTAATACAATTAAAGTTCGTTCCACTGAGATCTGGTTATGTTCGTTTCAGTTAATGCACCTATTCAACAATGTATGATTTTAATTCACTGCTAAGACAATAAATAAATTGAGATTTTAATTAACTAAATTAAGCTAAGATGCAAAGTAAGAACTAATTAACTAATGAGAATTATATCTGAATTACTTATAAGAATAAAAACATGGGATCCTAACTTCATTATCTACTTCACTTAGAGTCGATGCCTTTAATCAATGAATATGATGGTTTTGATATCTGATCGAATAACACGAAACAAGTAAAAGCTACCTCTCGGTATACTAATACCAAACTACGCATGCATCGACAAAAGAGATAGAAGATGGGTAGACACCAAATATGTTTAGACCCTATATCTCTATAGAATTTGAAAACATAACGGTTTAAGCTCAAGTTATCCACATAGATCACATAGGGTAGCATAATATCTCTATTTACGCCACAAATCATGATGTTAAAACATCAACCTATCCTATGCTAGCATGGCAAGTTCTAAATCTCAAGATCCACTCTCGTTTCGCAAGAGATTAACAAATTAGATGTTCGCGACGCATCTAAATACATGAAACACAACCATACGAGGATATCAAGAATTCACCACACATAAATCTTTAAAGCATACAAACTACTAAGCTACATAGATAAATCCGTTAGAATCCCATGACAACGATTAGTTCATAATCGAACCACTCGTCATCATGGGATCTGATGAAACCATGATATAAAACAAGATATGAATGAAAGAAGTAAATATATTAATAAAACAAAGAGTTAAGAAAACAAATCTAGAATCCAGAATAACACAAAAGATGAAGTAGATCTAGATCCGTTGCTTGTCACGAGCGTTGAATCCTTCTCTCCTTTTTTCCCTTGCAGATCTAAGCTATGATACAATAATAAAAACTATCCTAATTACAATGCTAAGATGTGTTTAAATAGGCTCTAGATTTCTTGCCCAGCAAGAAATTACCTTCTATTACAATTAGAATTCGATTTAGGTACTAAAACTGCCCAAAATACAATTAGAATTAGAAAAAGGGCAAAACAGTAATCTTTCAGCCTTGCTTCACAAAGAACACGTGCGCGAATTTTAACTACACGCTCCCTGCACCTGCTATCTGTTACAGGTTGTAGAAAATCTCTCAAGCTTCGCGTGAGCTGTAAGATCGCTGAAAACGGACTTCTAGAACTCCAGATATGGCCAAAACAGTGTAGACTGCGCAACCTTCCCGGAAAATCCGAATTTTAATCAATTAATCCTCCAAACACGATAGAAGCATCACCCATTATCGACATTCTTGTAAATCTGCACAACTAAGCAAAACACATCAAAACTACAACAAACTTGAGTCCAAGACAATCAATTTAAGCCGAATTGAAGCGATCCAAGTGGATATAAATCCACTTATCACACCCCTAAACTTAAACCGATGCTTCTCCTCAAGCATAAACAATTACAACTAACTAACTAACTAGTACCACTTCCGTAGGTGATCACGGTTGCATTTGGCATATGCAACAGGCCCTTTAAACCCCTAGGCAGCCCTAGTGGACGAGTAAGGTCTCGTGAGGGCCTATAGCGAATGTACCCACAAAATCCATTTAACCTAATGCAATGCAATGCATGAATGCAACTAATATGAAATATGCAAAGATCCCCTTCAAACTAACCAAAACCAACTAGCAAGCACATACCTCAAGGAATGCAAATAACTCCAAGTAGAGCTCGACTAAGTCCCCGTATACTAACAATACATGAACAGAAACGTGCGTGTGTGCAATGCTCATCAGAAATACTCCCAACACTAGATCAAAATCATACATGCTCTTCGTCAAGACAATCACAAGTTTATAAATAGAATAGACTGTATACACTTCATAACCTAGAAACACCTCCATCCTTATCCAAGGTAGACAGAAATTCATGCTTTTTTACTAACTACTACGACACATATATACAAGCATGCTTATTTAACCGTGCAATGGATGAGACCCCGAAAGGCTTATACAATAATACCCATGTAGCGAGCGTTGGGTTAGTGGATCCCAGACTATAAAAGCCTTAGGTCACTAGGCACAAAGTCCCCGCGAACTTAATAGCTCGAGTATTAAAGAGCTCATCCTGGTTAATTTTGCATATAAACAATTGAAACTTTTGACTCCTTTTTTTTTCTTTTTTTTCTATTTTTTTCTCTGCTTTTTTTTTTTCTATGCAATCTGGAATGAGAATTCTCAATTCCAACCCTAGACTACTCATATAAATATGAGCCGGCTACTAGCCATTTGACATCTAGCAAATATTGACAATTATTTACAATTAAGCATGAAATCTCTGTTTTCCCCCAAATTTAGACTTAAGTGCTCCTACGCTATAAAGGGAATAACGAAAATTTTAAATATAAACAAGTGATTAAATCTCAAAACATCCAAACAAGCATGACCCTAACCTAGCCCAAAAGCACCCAATGAGACTGTGTAATTAGTTTTGTTTCCGAAACACATAAGTCAATTTCATAGAAACTATAAGTCAACCCTCTATTCATCATTACCACACTCAATTAGACACCTACCTACCAATCAGAATTAGCTCGTTCTAAGGGATCATGAAATATGCATGCTATGCAAATGCAACTAATATGAACTCACATGGTATACGAAAAATAAAAACAGAATGTCCTATATGAAACAAACATAAATAACACAAATATAAATGCATAATTTACTACTACTAATATGCAAGCATGAAATCCTACATGAACACATAATACAACAACAACTACTAATCCCTCAAACCACCCCCAAACTTAAAATATTCAATGTCCGCATTGAATGGAAGTAAATACGAGGGATAGCAGAAAACATACCTACAAAGCGCCTTAAATATCCTTCCCCATAGCAACTCAACATGCTTGTTCAGCAAAAATCCCCTTTCTTTAACAATTGGCCTCAACAACAATCGATTAAATTCAACCTCCGCCGTCGAAGACAAAAAATTTCTCAACACTAGCATCACCTCTCCCACGCTTGGGAGCCATAAGAATTAATACCCAATTCACAAAATTCACCAAAATCCACAAAAAATTCGAATTCACAAATACCCCCAAAAAATCAAGAACACACAACCCTAATAATGCAAGAACACAATTCGTAATATCAAAATAAAAGGAAGAAATATACCCCAAATACGAACTGGAGAGGTGAAGCTTGCAATTAAAAATCCCCCCAAACTTGAATCTTGAAGCCTTGAAATTGATTGGAATGGAAATATAATTGGAATGGGGTAGGATTGGTGTGTATATATAGGTGTATATACAGAGGTTTAATTGTGTAGATTTGGGAAAGAAATATAAAATAGGAGATGGATTGGGAATGATTTGGAATTAATATAGGACTAGGAATATGATTTTAGGTGGAGAAAATTGTAATAACCCTAACTTTTAGAATGCTACAGTACCTAAATGAATAGTAATTTTGAGGATTTAGGGAAATGGTATGTAAGTACCCTAGATTTGAAATGGAAAATGAATAATCAGGAACCATATTAGTGTTGTACTATGAAAATGAGTGACTCAAAATGATAATGGATTTCAGAAATTCCTGAATATGGACTTTAAGGATTTTCGATTTCGATTGAGACTCTATTGAATGTGATATTAAGGAGTATAGAAATGTTAAATGGTTTATATCTTTAGGAAATAGTGAACTTAGGATAAACCAAGGAGTGATAAAGTCAAGGAAATGCCAAGAGAATTTAGATTGTTAAACGAGTTTGAGAATGCTTGAGAACCTGAGAGACAACCGGGAGAGCAACTTCTGAAAAAAAGAGAATATACCAAGGATATTGGATCTAATACCTACTTGAGGATTAGAATCACCCCAACACACTAATATATTGTGTTGGAGAGAATATTATATATCCAAGGAATTTACAAATGAGAAACCACTGAGACAATCGCATAAATCATTCGATGGATCAAACGACGAGAAAACTTTGAACGGAGCCCAAACAAAAGGCCCAAAACATGGGGGAAAGCCCAAATTTCGGCCCAACACTATAAGGAGCTGATCTTAGAGTATTAAGGAAGGAAACCATGTGAGTGAATAAGAGAAAAAGGAAGGGCATTGGTGGAACATTTCAAGATAAGGTAAGGACAAGCAAGTAAATAGTAAGAAATGGAGTAACATGTCTTAAGCTTGGCAAGTGGACCAAAGGATCACCAACACTTGGACAAATAGATGATCAACACCACATTAAAAGAGGATAAGAGTGAATAAAGGGATAGATACATGTATAAGCAAGTAGAAATCAAGCTAAACCCATAGACATACAAACTTCCCAGGAAGAGCAAGGAGGAAAGAAAAATTCATATCTCAAGATCTAGAGCTTCTAAAATCACCAAATTTTAACCATACGTTCTCCACTCTATGGGGAAGATTCGTACAAAATTTCATGACAATCCAAGTAGTATAGCCTAGTCAAATCCATGATCAAAGTGGGAGAACCAAACCTGTCCAGGTTCTGGCCAGTAGCAAGATGGGGCTCAAAACCCTAGCTCCCATGGTTGGGTTCTTGTGTTCTATAGCTTAAAACAAAGGTAATCAAGACCCCAAGGTATTTTCAAAATCTTAGCTTCAAATATTGAGTATAGCTATGTCAAAAGATGGATAAAAAATGATGATGAATAGTGATTTTCAAGAACTAACTTTGTGTTCTTGATTTCTTTTGATTGATTCAAGTGTACTAAGGCTACTTAAGGACCATTCAAGGCTTACTAGGGGTTATTCACTCTTCAAGGAAGGTATAAATGTTCTCACCCTTTTGACTTTATGGTTGATCTTGGGTTAGTTTAGAAGTTAAGTGATATAAACCATGAAATCTTGATTATATAGTTGTGGATATGTGTTTTGATTGAATATGAAAGGAGTATGTGCTTGTAACCATGGTTGGTAAGATGACCACATGGTGTAGGTGATGGTGTATAAGGTGGATGATGGATTTGAAGGAGTAATATTTTGGAAAGTATGAAAATATAGCCGTTATAATGCCCGATTTTCGTTAGAACAACAATAACCTTAACTTATGGCATAGAACCCAAATCTGATAAAGTCAGTATGGCATACCAATTGGTCATGCTAGGATAGATCTTAGTTCATAGATCATTTTGATATAAGGTACGTCAAAATCTGATGAACGGTTTAGGAGAAAAGTGAGTTTTAGTGAAAGTCGTTCGGAAACCGAGAAAACGTAATTGTGTCAACTTTGAGGCTATAATTGACATACTTAAACGTTCTTAAAAATTATAAACTTTTGGGAGGATATAGTAGGGTGATCAGAGGATATATGTGAATGGAAATGTGAATGGAAATGGAAACGGAAAAATGGAAAATGTGGAATGGTGTTTTATAAATGGAATAATGATTTGACAAAAAGGGGGATTGCAACAGAAAGCGTAAGAGGCTGTGTGGGAGTGGCACAGTCCGGCACCCGATATGGGATTTCAACAATAAGCGTAAGAGGCTGTGTGCGGCACAGTCCAGCACTCAATATTTATTACGGCCCAAGAGTTGCCGAAGGAGGATGTAGCAGGTAGCCTTCCTCCATGGTTGATTACCAGGTGGGATCATCCCTTCTACTAGTAGAAAACAGAGAGCAGGTACGGTCAGGCGACTGATCATCGTCCTACGTATCTGGCGATAACAGATATCCCCAAAGTATTTAAAGAAAGAATTGAAAATGGTTACAGTTTTATATACTGGAAAAGGAAAAAAATGGTATGAAAAGTATGGAAATGTTTTATGGATTGAAGAGAAACTGATTTTATATTATTTTTTTTATAATTGTTGTATAAAAGAAAATGGAAGGATTATATTGAAAGTTTTTACTCAAATGTTATATTACCTTGAGATATTATATTTAGATGATGTACTGAAATTATATTATATTAGAAGAGAAACTGATATTATATTATTTTATATATTTTTCTTATAAAGGAAAAATGGATGGTGTATTGAATAATTATTGATTAATTATATTCTTAATTCTTATAGTGGACTTTCCGTTTATAAATATAAATATATATATATATATATATATATATATATATATATATATATATATATATATATATACTTTAACTTTGATTTCTGGTTTACAAAATCTATCTTGCTGAGCTATTATAGCTCACTCTTGCTATTTATTTATATAACAGCTAGATCAGGTGCCGAAACGTCGCAGTACAACCCGAAAGAGGGTAAAGGGGAAGTCTACCTTATGAGAAAGTATCGACATCTATTCTCAAGGTAGTATATACTTATTTATGGGTATAATAGATGGTATTCTGGGATTGTAACAAAAGTTTATCTTTAACTACTATCATTAATGGATGTTGTTCTCTGAGCATATGACTGGTGTGTGTATATTAGTGTGGGGTCACTTATGCGAGTTTTAAAATGATATTAAAATATTTAAAAGATCAAAAGTGATAAGGTTAATAAATGGAAATTGGAGCGTGACGGCCCGGATTCCTGACCCCAGATTTATGGCTGTCACAGATGGTATCAGAGCTAAGAGTCATAATGCTCAGGAACAAAAGTGATAATAATAAATATATCAGTAATAATATAAACTGGGAACTCCCATCGAGTTCAAGGGTGGTTTATCGAACGAAGCGTTTATTCTAAGTAGGGATTATAATTTTATAGATTATTACTAATAAAAGTTTATGTTTTAGTATAGGGAGAGGAGATTGGTGAGCCAAAGTTAAGGGTATTTAAAGTCTTCTTGTGTTTAAGGGAGTTTATAGAAATATTGTAAGTAGATTGGTGAACAGACACTGATTGTTTCAATTGATTGTGGAGATGAAATGGTGAAACTGAGATTTGTCGGTAAAGCCAAGATATACCTTAAGGACCAAGACAGACTGAGAAATTCCGAGATTGACTTAAATGAAAAGGTTATTATGCCAAAAGTGTTAAGCTTATGTAGCATACGGGATTGATACGAGAAATAAATGGTATTTGAGGAAAACCTTCCATTATTGGGTTTTGCAATTGGGCAGAGGCTATTAACGGTACCTATTTTCAAAATTTCCTAAAGCCCTGCCAAATTATATTATTGAGTTTCAAATTTTCCTCTACTAATGGGTAATTATTCATTAAGTGCCGGTATCTTTTAAAAAAAAACTTTTTGGTACCCTTGGGGATGTGTTTCAAAATTTTATTTTATCTATCTTATTCAAAATATTCCTCTAAGATTACTTTCGGAAGATGGTATTGATCATTTTGGATTTAAAATTTTCTTTGTATTTTTACTACAACTAAGAGGAACAATCCTATATGTATACACAAGGACGATCTGTCTGTGTGATTGAAAGTCGGAGGGGACGCCCTCACTTGTGTGACATACTGGTTCTTCCATCATATTGATTTCTCAAATATTCTTTTGTTTCGAATAAAGGTTATTTAAAACTCTTAATTTTATAAATTATTGTGGGACCCTTGCTTGTTTCTGGGTTCGTTTCAATTCAAAGTCTCTTAAATTCTATTAATTGTTTTGAATATAGAAGATTTCATTAATGGATGGAAGCAATGTTTATAGTATACGTGATTATACGAGGAAACTCGAGATTCCAAGGGAAACTTCGTTAAGAGATAATTAGAGCTAGAAGCGTTTCAATATAAGAGAGGAAGGAATTTCGTGAGAAGAAATGGGTATATTTGATGATTAGTAAGAGAAAAGAATATGAGGAATTTTAAGGTATAATTGAGATTTACTATTGAGAGTAAGGTGTATTTTGAGGATAGAGTCAGAATAAGGATAAACAAAGGAAGTGGGGATAATTAATGAAGGATTCGAGGTGCAATAACTTTTAGTGGGGGAAGGCCAATATTGTGACGAATACCCTAAGTAGCA
This sequence comes from Saposhnikovia divaricata, assembly GCA_036435485.1. Lineage (NCBI taxonomy): Eukaryota > Viridiplantae > Streptophyta > Magnoliopsida > Apiales > Apiaceae > Saposhnikovia > Saposhnikovia divaricata. The sequence continues at coordinate 70,992,596 of CM071598.1, forward strand.
GAGAGAGAGATTAAAGATGTTAATTATTCAAAGGATTAATCCAAAAAGGTGTAAATGAGTAAAACTTGAGGTAAAGATTTTAATGAGAATAACAAAGGGAAATTTCAGAGGTGGAGTAGATAGTATATAATGAAGGAACTAAGGTGGATCAGCAAGATGTAAAGAGTGTATAGTGAACAATAGACATATGGGATAAGGTATCCGGAGGAAATTGCAGGTACGCTCTAATTTAACTATTTAAGTGTAAATGTTTGGTTATGGATCGACTAAGTCAATTAATGGTGTAGGTAGGTTGACAATCTAGATAAGGAAAATCAATATCTGTTAAGGGTCAGAGAACTCTATAAAAAGGAGATTAAGAGTATTGGGGAAAGTGCGAGAATATTTTTCAAGGATGAAAGGAAAGTATATGTTTGTATAAGTACGAACAGGAAATATAAATTAAAAATAATATTTTCTTACAATTGTTTCAAGAAATATTAGTAGAATTTATTTTCTGGAAAATTTTACAGAGGTGAGATATAGGAATATTGAGGTGTTAATATTTATGTCATGATAGAGATCAAAATATAGCCAAACCACAGTGAGATACACTACCATACAGGAAAGGCCAATGTGGTGGCCGAGGCAATAGTAAAAAAGGAGGAGAAAAAGGAGATATTATAGAATGATCAAATACAGGAAGAGATTGGCAAAGGAAGATAATGAAAGAACTGTTATTGATAAGCTAAATGGCATGTTGGTGAATGACAAGCAGGTTATGTTGGTGTATTTTTTGCAAAAAAGATAGAGATATTATGAAAGGAAAAGGATAGAGGAAGTAGTGTGGAAGTTAGAAGGTGTGGATGAAAAAGGTATCTATGGACATTTCCAACATGATTCCGGGACGGAATCCTTTTAAAGGGGAAGACTGTAATACCCTAACTTTTAGAATGCTACAGTACCTAAATGAATAGTAATTTTGAGGATTTAGGGAAATAATATGTAAGTACCCTAGATTTGAAATGGAAAATGAATAATCAGGAACCATATTAGTGTTGTACTATGAAAATGAGTGACTCAAAATGATAATGGATTTCAGAAATTCCTGAATATGGACTTTAAGGATTTTCGATTTCGATTGAGACTCTATTGAATGTGATATTAAGGAGTATAGAAATGTTAAATGGTTTATATCTTGAGGAAATAGTGAAATTAGGATAAACCAAGGAGTGATCAAGTCAAGGAAATGCCAAGGGAATTTAGATTGTTAAACGAGTTTGAGAATGCTTGAGAACCTGAGAGACAACCGGGAGAGCAACTTCTGAGAAAAAGAGAATATACCAAGGATATTGGATCTAATACCTACTTGAGGATTAGAATCACCCTAACACACTAATATATTATGTGGGAGAGAATATTATATATCCAAGGAATTTACAAAGGAGAAACCACTGAGACAATCGCAGAAATCATTCGATGGATCAAAGGACTAGAAAACTTTGAACGGAGCCCAAACAAAAGGCCCAAAACATGGGGGAAAGCCCAAATTTCGGCCCAACACTATAAGGAGCTGATCTTAAAGTATTAAGGAAGGAAACCATGTGAGTGAATAAGAGAAAGAGAAGGGCATTGGTGGAACATTTCAAGATAAGGCAAGGACAAACAAGTAAATAGGAAGAAATGGAGTAACATGTCTTAAGCTTGGCAAGTGGACCAAAGGATCACCAACACTTGGAAAAATAGATGATCAACACCACATTAAAAGAGGATAAGAGTGAATAAAGGGATAGATACATGTATAAGCAAGTAGAAATCAAGCTAAACCCATAGACATACAAACTGCCCAGCAAGAGCAAGGAGGAAAGAAAAATTCATATCTCAAGATCTAGAGCTTCTAAAATCACCAAATTTTAACCATACGTTCTCCACTCTATGGGGAAGATTCGTACAAAATTTCATGACAATCCAAGTAGTATAGCCTAGTCAAATCCATGATCAAAATAGGAGAACCAAACCTGTCCAGGTTCTGGCCAGTAGCAAGATGGGGCTCAAAACCCTAGCTCCCATGGTTGGATTCTTGTGTTCTATAGCTTAAAACAAAGGTAATCAAGACCCCAAGGTATGTTCAAAATCTTAGCTTCAAATATTGAGTATAGCTATGTCAAAAGATGGATAAAAAATGATGATGAATAGTGATTTTCAAGAACTAACTTTGTGTTCTTGATTTCTTTTGATTGATTCAAGTGTACTAAGGCTACTTAAGGACCATTCAAGGCTTACTAGGGGTTATTCACTCTTCAAGGAAGGTATAAATGTTCTCACCCTTTTGACTTTATGGTTGATCTTGGGTTAGTTTAGAAGTTAAGTGAAATAAACCATGAAATCTTGATTATATAGTTGTGGTTATGTGTTTTGATTGAATATGAAAGGAGTATGTGCTTGTAACCATGGTTGGTAAGATGACCACATCGTGTAGGTGATGGTGTATAAGGTGGATGATGGATTTGAAGGAGTAATATTTTGGAAAGTATGAAAATATAGCCGTTGTAATGCCCGATTTTCGTTAGAACAACAATAACCTTAACTTATGGCATAGAACCCAAATCTGATAAAGTCAGTATGGCATACCAATTGGTCATGATATTATAGATCTTAGTTCATAGATCATTTTGATATAAGGTACGTCAAAATCTGATGAACGATTTAGGAGAAAAGTGAGTTTTAGTGAAAGTCGTTCGGAAACCGAGAAAACGTAATTGTGTCAACTTTGAGGCTATAATTGACATACTTAAACGTTCTTAAAAATTATAAAATTTTGGGAGGATATAGTAGGGTGATCAGAGAAGCATTACCCACTGATCTTGGGTGAAAATTCAAATTTATTAATTTATGAGAATTTTTACAGTCGAGAGTGGTTGTTAAGAAAATGGTGTAAATCGCTATAACTTTGATTGAGTCTAAGAATGGTTAAGTTCTTGGAACTTCTGGAGTATGAATGATATGGTATTATTATATAAGGGTTAGGAGGTTAAGTGGAATATATTCTAACGATGATCCTTTTCGTGTCTATATAACTCAGGACGAACCACGGGACATTCCTCTGAGATTTAGAGATCGATGCAAGATTTCTTCTATCTTTACTTTGAAAAATTATTTATCTTCAAAGGAAAAAATGATTTCATGGAATATATATATGTGTTTCTATTATTATTATTATTATATTATTAAGGATTTGTTTTCCTGATTTTGAAAATTAAAGGGAGATGTATATGAATATGAGTATGGATATGGATTAAAGGGAGCAAGATTTCTTTTATCCTTATTTTGATAAACTGTTTATGTTCAAAGGAAATGGTTTTGGTGGATAATATATGAATCTTATATGATGAGATGATTAGGGATATATTCCCTCATTACTGAGATTTTTGAATATGGATACGAATATGGATAGAGCGAATATACTTTATGTTTTAAAGGGATATGAAAGAATGGTATCAGTTGTTATCTAGAGTTATATGTTTATAATATTATGTTAAAAATATTCTTTTTAAATAATTGTGATTTAATAAATATTATTTGATTACTATTTAATACTTTTAAAATAGACGGAATATTTTATATATATAAAAGCTTATTTGATTTCATTGAATACAGAGGAGATGTCTGAGTCATAATCAAAGTATTATGACATATATATTTTTAAAGGTGATGATAAATGGAAATGATATATGTGAATGGAAATGGAAACGGAAAAATGAAAAATGTGGAATGGTGTTTTATAAATGGAATAATGATTTGACAAAAAGGGGGATTGCAATAGAAAGCGTAAGAGGCTGTGTGGGAGTGGCACAGTCCGGCACCCAATATGGGATTTCAACAATAAGCGTAAGAGGCTGTGTGTGGCACAGTCCAGCACTCAATATTTATTACGGCCCAAGAGTTGCCGAAGGAGGATGTAGCAGGTAGCCTTCCTCCAGGGTTGATTACCAGGTGGGATCATCCCTTCTACTAGTAGAAAACAGAGAGCAGGTACGGTCAGGCGACTGATCATCATCCTACGTATCTGGCGCTTGCAGATATCCCCAAAGTATTTAAAGAAAGAATTGAAAAGGGTTACAGTTTTATATACCGGAAAAGGAAAAAAAATGGTATGAAAAGTATGGAAATGTTTTATGGATTGAAGAGAAACTGATTTTATATTATTTTTTTTTATAATTGTTGTATAAAAGGAAATGGAAGGATTATATTGAAAGTTTTTACTCAAATGTTATATTACCTTGAGATATTATACTGAGATGATGTACTGAAATTATATTATATTAGAAGAGAAACTGATATTATATTGTTTTATATATTTTTCTTATAAAGGAAAAATGGATGGTGTATTGAATAATTATTGATTAATTCTTATAGTGGACTTTCCGTTTATATATATATATATATATATATATATATATATATATATATATATATATATATATATACTTTGTGCACATGGCGCTGTGTCGCAGGGAATTTTCTGTTTCACAATTTTTTTTTGAAACAAGCCTACCCCCTAATAAAATATACAACCAAATTTGGGTTGCCTCCCAAAAAGCGCTTCTTTAATGTCATTAGCTTGACATTACTTCCTCAACTCATGGCGGTTTCAAAAGAATAACTGAACCATCCTCAACAGAAAGACCATTCATATGAACGTTGACATCTTGGTTGCTTGCTTTCCACAAATCTCTTCCGTCAGACTTCAACCTGATTTTACTACCCAACGGCCTAATCTTCTTCTTTTTCTTCTTCACACCTCTAAGGTGCTTCTCCAACTCGAACGGCTGAACAAAACTTTTTTCTTCCTTATCATCGGCTTTCCACCTTCGCAACACATTATCATGCCCCTCTTCAAAAATCACTAGCTCATTATTCAAAAGGACATACCTCAAATGTGGTGGAAGTTTCCTAAGCTTTACATTCGAAAGATCTCGAATTGAAAAACTGTCAATGGAATCACTGATGATGTGCACGTCCGACTTTTCACTCAATAACTGATAAAACTTCTTTCTTTGACCCGTATCAACTAATTCCACACTGCAACACTCTTCATCCTCTGTCGGAAATTTCATGGCCTTGAAGACATTAAAGTTGACATTCTGATCTTGCACCCTCATTGTAAGCTCTCTTTTTTGCACATCAATCAAAGTACGGCCCGTAGCTAAGAACGGTCTTCCCAAGATTATGGGAATCTTCTTGTCTTCTTCGAAATCTAGAATCACAAAATCGGCAGGAAATATGAGCTTATCAACTTTGACTAAGACATCCTCCACTATACCCCTCGAATACGTGATAGATCGATCAGCCAACTGCAAAGAGATGTTGGTGGGCTTTGGCTCCGGTAGACCAAGTTGCTTGAAAACAGATAAAGGCATGAGATTGATGCTAGCTCCCAAGTCACATAAGCACTTGCTGAAAGAAAGGTTGCCAATAGTGCAAGGGATGGTGAAACTTCCCGGATCTTTAAGTTTAGGTGGCAACTTCTGCTGCAGAACTGCACTACACTCCTCCGTTAGAGCCACTGTTTCAAATTCTTCCAACCTTCTCTTTCATGACAAAATATCCTTCATGAACTTTGCATACCTCGGCATCTGCTCCAATCCTTCAACAAAAGGAATGTTAATGGACAATTTCTTGAAGACATCCATAAACTTCTGAAACTGTTTCTCTTGACTTTTCTGCAAGCGTCCAGGATATGGAGGAGGAGGAGGATAGATCTGATTACTCTTTGAAGATTGCTCCGAAGTAGACTTTTCAACAGGTTTCTTGCTCTTCTCACCATCAAGCTGATCAGCCACTAAATCAGATTTCTCAATTTCCGACACTGTAGATTTTTCAACCTGCTGATTCTTAACATCTTCATCTTCCTCAGCTACTGATTTAGGATCCTTCGTAACCTTTCCCGACCTCAAAGTTACTGCATTCACCTGTTCCTTGCTTTCCATTCTGCCTGGATTAACCTCCGTATCACTAGGAAGAGTTCCTTGTGGCCTACTAAGTAAGGCACTTGCAAGCTGCCCCATCTGGTTCTCCAAGGTCTTTTGAGAAACTGACAGGATTTTAATCATCATCCTCAACTCATCCATTTCTGATTTTTCATTCGAAGATTGCCCCACATGAGCCTGGGGCTGTTGCTGAAAACCTGGAGGTTGATATGGTGGCCTTGGAGCATATGGTTGTTGATAGCCCTGATTGAACGGCCTCACTTGCTGTCCCTGAAACTGTTGCTGATACGGTTGTTGAGCGCCTTGATTGTTGCTCCAACTGAAATTGGGATGATTCTTGTTGCTTGGATGATAAGTAGCTGGAACTGGTGCCGCAGGTCTCTGGAAATTACTCACGAACTGTGCTGATTCAGAAGAGATAGCACACTGACTTGTCTCATGTGCGCCCGCACATAGCTCACAAATACTAGCAACCTGCTGAACTCCATAATTTGCAAGAGAATCCACCTTCATAGTCAACGCCTTCAACTGAGCTGCAATAGCTGAAGCTGCATCCACTTCAAAAATACCTGCTACCTTGCCTTGAGATAGTCTCTAGGTTGGATTTTGATATTCATTAGCAGCCATCATCTCAATAAGATCATAAGCTTCATCGTAGCTCTTAGCCCACAGAGCTCCACCTGATGCTGCGTCTAACAAAGGTCTAGATTGTGCTCCCAACCCATTGTAAAAACCGTTAATAACCATCCAGTCAGGCATCCCATGATGTGGACACCTACGAAGCATCTCCTTATAACGTTCCCAAGCCTCACACAAAGACTCACCAGATTGCTGCTGAAATTGAGTTAGCTGGTTCCTTATTGCTGCAGTTTTCGCCATAGGGAAGAATTTAGTAAGAAACTTCTGAGCTAGATCCTCCCATGTAGTAATGGAACCAGCTGGTAAAGAGTGTAACCAGCCCTTAGCCTTATCCCTCAGAGAGAATGGGAAAAGTCTCAAATTGATCGCATCATCCGGCACACCATTAAACTTGAAAGTGTCGCAGATCTCAATGAAGTCCCTGATATGCATGTTAGGATCCTCCGTAGGAGCACCCCCAAACTGAACTGAGTTCTGCACCATCTGAATCGTGCCCGGCTTGATTTCGAAAGTATTAGCTGCAATAGCTGGCCTGACAATGCTAGACTGAATGTCATTGATCTTAGGATGAGAATAATCCTTCAAAGCCTTAGCTGTTGCTGGTAAATCTGCCATCTCTTTTGCTGCAGCAAATTCTTCTTCTGCCAGTTTAAGAGTTTGCAAACGTGTTCGCATACACGTTCAAGTACCTGAAACACCAAGAAACAACAAACTAAGTAAAAAAAAAATCCGAGTCAGTGAACGCTAACGACCACTGATGACAAGCACAAAAACTAAATTAAACACCAATGATCCCTGGCAGCGGCACCAAAAACTTGTTTACACAATATCACGCAAGTATACGTGGTCGCAAGTAATACAATTAAAGTTCGTTCCACTGAGATCTGGTTAAGTTCGTTTCAGTTAATGCACCTATTCAACAATGTATGATTTTAATTCACTACTAAGACAATAAATAAATTGAGATTTTAATTAACTAAATTAAGCTAAGATGCAAAGTAAGAACTAATTAACTAATGAGAATTAGATCTGAATTACTTATAAGAATAAAAACATGGGATCCTAACTTCATTATCTACTTCACTTAGAGTCGATGCCTTTAATCAATGCATATGATGGTTTTGATATCTGATCGAATAACACGAAACAAGTAAAAGCTACCTCTCGGTATACTAATACCAAACTACGCATGCATCGACAAAAGAGATAGAAGATGGGTAGACACCAAATATGTTTAGACCCTATATCTCTATAGAATTTGAAAACATAACGGTTTAAGCTCAATTTATCCACATAGATCACATAGGGTAGCATAATATCTCTATTTACGCCACAAATCATGATGTTAAAACATCAACCTATCCTATGCTAGCATGGCAAGTTCTAAATCTCAAGATCCACTCTCGTTTCGCAAGAGATTAACAAATTAGATGTTCGCGACGCATCTAAATACATGAAACACAACCATACGAGGATATCAAGAATTCACCACACATAAATCTTTAAAGCATACAAACTACTAAGCTACATAGATAAATCCATTAGAATCCCATGACAACGATTAGTTAATAATCGAACCACTCGTCATCATGGGATCTGATGAAACCATGATATAAAACAAGATATGAATGAAAGAAGTAAATATATTAATAAAACAAAGAGTTAAGAAAACAAATCTAGAATCCAGAATAACACAAAAGATGAAGTAGATCTAGATCCGTTGCTTGTCACGAGCGTTGAATCCTTCTCTCCTTTTTTCCCTTGCAGATCTAAGCTATGATACAATAATAAAAACAATCCTAATTACAATGCTAAGATGTGTTTAAATAGGCTCTAGATTTCTTGCCCAGCAAGAAATTACCTTCTATTACAATTAGAATCCGATTTAGGTACTAAAAACTGCCCAAAATGCAACTAGAATTAGAAAAAGGGCAAAATAGTAATCTTTCAGTCTTGCTTCACAAAGAACATGTGCGCGAATTTTAACTACACGCTCCCTGCACTTGCTATCTGTCCCAGGTTGTAGAAAATCTCCCAAGCTTCGCGTGAGCTATAAGATCGCTGAAAACGGACTTCTAGAACTCCAGATATGGCCAAAACAGTGTAGACTGCGCAACCTTCCCGAAAAATCCGAATTTTAATCAATTAATCCTCCAAACACGATAGAAGCATCACCCATAATCGACATTCTTGTAAATATGCACAACTAAGCAAAACACATCAAAACTACAACAAACTTGAGTCCAAGACAATCAATTTAAGCCGAATTGAAGCGATCCAAGTGGATATAAATCCACTTATCACTTGTCCTTAAGCATAAAACATACTCGACACTACCTAATGCAATGCAATTCATGAATGCAACTATTGAAAGTGCAACGATCCCCTTAGACTAACCAAAACCAATCAACAAGCAAATATCTCAAAGAAATGCAATACGTCCAAACAGAGCTCGACTAAGTCCCCGTATACTAACAATACATGAACAGAAACGTAGGTGTGTGCGATGCTCATCAGATATACTCCTAACACTAGATCAAAATCATACCTATTCTTCACCAATACAATCACATGTTTATAAATAGAATGAACGCTAGACACTTCATAACCTAAAAACACCTCCATCATCATTTGAGTTAGACAGAAATTCATGCCTTATTACTAAACAACAACTATGACACATAACACAATACATATGCTTAATTAACCGTGCAATGGATGAGACCCCTAAAGGCTTATACAATAATACCCATGTAACGAGTGTTAGGTTAGTGGATCCCAGACCGGAGAAGTCTTAGGTCACTAGGCACAAAGTCCCCTAGAACTTAATTGCTCGAGTATTAAAGAGCTCACCCTGGTTAATTATGCAATTAAACTATTCAAACAACTTTTTTTAAAGCAATCTGGAATGAGTATTCTCATCCAACCCTAGACTACTCATAAAATATGAGCGGCTACTAGCCATTTGACGCCTAGCCATTATTAACAACTAGCATAAAATCCCTGGTTTCCCCCAAACTTATACTTTAGTGCTCCAACATTATCAAGGGAATAACGAACATTCTAAATATAATCAATTGATTAAATCTTAAACAACCAAACAAGCTGAAAGGCATATGATGTAGCCTATTTGTATTTCGAGGATTCAACTCAACTCAAACAAGAATGTAATAGTAAATAGTATATGTGTACTGTCACAGGGATCTCAAATGTATAATTGTCAAGAGAAAGAAGACAAAGTCAATCTACCGTTTCGAGGTATACTACACTTGAAGAAGTTCATTCTGTTGATCAAGCATCAGTGGAGTAATCAAGACAGTGGTTTCTATTTATAGTGACAAGAGGTTCCTACAGTGGCAGAATACAGATTATAAAGGTTTGAAAAAGAGTGAAGAAAAGGAAGACATGAACCAAATCATAGAGTCCAAAATAAAGAAAAGCCGTTGGAGTTAGTCGCTCATGAACCAGACCGTGCATCGAGCGTCAACAAAAATTCGGTGGTAATTCTTTATTACTTTCAGTGGTTCAAGCTATCAAGACTGGTATATGGAAGAAATCATTGTGCAAGCAACAGAGGTGCTAAATTAATTAACCACAATGGTTTTGCAATCAAGACTTGCTAAGGAATAATCTTTGTGGAGGATCAAATTTATCAAGACATAAAAGACCACAAGGGTTATGCTATCAAGGAGATATATTAATTTTATCTTAATTAATTAAGTCATTTGATTTATTTATTTGATAAATTAATTCTATCCGAATTAATTTATTCAGTAAATTATTTAAAAGATTAATTAAGTTAGAATTAATATAATTATCAAACAAGGAGGTATATTAATTTTCTCTTAATTAATTAAGTCATTTGATTTATTTATGTGATAAATTAATTCTATTCGAATTAATTTATTCTATAGATTAATTAAAAGATTAATTAAGTTGGAATTAATATAATTAGCAAAAGACTTCATATTAATTCTCTTTTAATTAAATTAAATTAGTTGGTTAATTTATTTTATAAATTAATTCAATCAGAATTAATTTATTCTTTAAATTAATCAATTAATTAATTAAATCAGAATTAATATAAGTGTTTAAAGACTTAAAACAATTCTGCTCAGCGAATATGACTTACTGGACGTCGGTATGACTTATCATTAAATCATACCGAAGCTACTCAGACTAATTAAGTCATACTGATCTAAGTCATTCTGATCTAATCAGACTGATTAAGTCATACCGAAGCTACTCAGACTGATTAAGTCATACCGAGCAGATTAAGTCTTACCGACTTGAAGATATTTCTGAAAAGTAAATTAAGTCATACCGACAAAGTGCTTTATGTCATACCCAAAGGCTGCTCAGGATTAAGTCATACCGACAGATTTATTAAGTCATACCGACCAAGATTTAAGTCATACCGAAGGAAAATTATGTCTTGGAGCAAGTTTAAGTCATGTTGACAGCTGATTTATTATGTCTTGAAGCAGTTTAAGTCATACCAGATCAATAAAATATCCTACAGAAAGCCAACAAGACTTAAATGACTATATAAATACAGACAGAAGCAGCAGACACAGGAAAACAGCTCAGAACCTTCACCTCTCCAGAAAAATCACAGCAGAGAAAGACCAAGAGAGAAAATGGTTCCTTGAACATCAAATAAATTCTTGTAAATTATTTCTAGCTTGTATTGTTAAATCTAAACCACTAGAAATTGTTTACTTGTACTTGTGGAACTATCTAGCGGATTAAGTTCCCTAGAACCTCTCGATATTTTTATTACAAATATAGAAAAGTTCATGTCGAATTTTATATAGAATTTGTAATAATTAATTTCGATCTTTTTACTTACAAATATAGAAAAATTCATGTCGAATTTTCTATAGAATTTGTAATAATTAGTTTGGTCATCAAACCTTGTAATTTGTACCCGTGCATTAAGGCACACCCCATCAAGTTTAATATAATTTTATATTCAACTTGAAATATTGGTATTCGTTTATTCCGCATCAATTTGTTCTTGATTTAATATATTAAGAAAAGAGCAAATTCGATAAAACGGTATAGTTTGTATTCAACCCCCCCTTCTACAAACTATTTTGGACCTAACAATTGGCATCAGAGCCTTTTGATTGATGCACAAATCAAGATCCGTATTTTTGTGGTCCTCCAATTGGTTTTCGAGTTTGTTGACCCATACAGAAATTAAATCCGGTATTAGACCAAAAAGTCAACTCCTCTATTTTCGATTTTTTAACCTTTAAAAAATTCGATACTTGAGATTTTTGAACTTTAAATAATTTGAACTTATTTTTGGATTCTTTAACTTTCAAAATTTTCAATTTTGAGATTTTTGAATTTTAAATAATCTAAATTTATTTTCGGATTCTTTAACCTTTAAAAATTCTCAATTTATGATATTTTTGATTTTTAAACAATATGAGTTTATTTTCAATTGTTAATTAAATTGAATTTATTCTCAAATTGTTTAATCTTCAAAAATTTTCATTTTATGATATTTTTGATTGTTAAGTAATCTTAACTTATATTCGAATTTTTTAATTCTTGAAATGATTAATTCTTGGAAATTTTGATTTTTAAACAACTTGAATTTATTTTCAAATTGTTTAATTTTCAAAATTTTTAATTCTTGATAATTTCGAATTTTAATTAACTTGAATTTATTTTCGGATTCTTTAACTCTAAAAAATTTCATTTCTTGAGATTTTTTGATTCTTAATTAATTTGACTCTAATTTCGAATTTTAATTAATTTGAACTTACTTTCAGATTTTTTATTTCTCAAAAAATTTTCGAGTCCTTGAAGTTTTTGAATTTTAAATATTTTAAATTTATTCTAAGCCAATAGTTCTAAGAAGGTTGTTAGTTGAAGATTCCTACGAATTGTCAAAGATGATTTGAATCTTTTGAAGAAAATGCATTTTTCAATGAAATTAATTTCTACCTACTGAAGAAAAATTTGTGGAAGCTCCTCAAAATTATATCCATAGAATTCACTGATTTTTCAGAAGCAGGAATGGAAGAGGTTTTAGTGGATAGAATTTTTCTCGAAGATTTGAATTAAGTCTATTGATTCTGTGATATACAAACACTAAGTGGATTGCTCCAATATAACATCTACTATACTTAGTGGATTGTACCAAGAAATATCTTTCAAGGAATCAACAGAGATTTTAGGAAAGTGGAATCAAGGAGGTTTGAGAATGAACTAGATAGTTAGACATCTCAGTCAGGAATTAATGATGGAACCTCAGAACATACATGAAGAGTTACTAATTTAGAAAGAGTACAAATGTTTAATCCAGGAATTAGGCCTATCTATTCCGAAGCAGAAACTCTTCAGGATACAGTTCAAGAGGTGGCTACAAGACTGAGTTGGTGGAAAGAACAAAACATGATAGTTGCATTTATGAAAAGTTTTAATGTGATAAGTAACTATCAAGATGTGCAACATGGTACATAATTCTGACAGACAAGGATGAATAGGGATTCATTAAATGAGATGAAACAGAAGCATCAGTGCAGAACTTATCTTGCTGAAGAAAAGAGTTGGGATAGATCAGATGATGATGAGAAGAGCATAATTAGTATCTTGCCTTCATAGCAATCTCTGAAGATGATTCACCTCACATGTCTCAGGTATCAATTTTTCGAACTAGTGTAATATTTAATTCTCAGAAATTCAAAGCATGTTAAGATCTTAGTTTTTAATTATTATATCTTTGGTTAGAAGATCTTATTATGTGTATGAATATTTGTTGAATTTAATTAATTGCAATAGTGAGTTAGAAGTGTTCCTTAGACAATATCTCTCAATTCTTAAATGATATATGTCAAGCATATATGACCTCTGCTTAAGCTAGTTTCAGGATCCCCAGTAGAACAAGATTTGCTTATTCATTCTGAATTGTTTGTTAAAGTTTAAAAAGTTTAAAAGATGGAATAATTACCTAGGGTGTCAGTAGAACATCAAGTCATTTGTAAAACTGACTTAGGTAATAGAGATTATATAATATAATATAACAATAGGAATGGATTGGATAGAATTAGTGATTAATTGTTAATTCTTCTATTCCATGCATGTTTAGAAAATTATTGAATATCTGTAAATCTACTTTCTACCTGTTACACAAGTGTACATAGGTCAAAGTAGATAGTACTGAACTTTCTAAAATGCATAACATGTCTAATTTGCATAATTCTTATATGCAATGTTTTAATGCTGAATGTATGCAATGTATTCTTATTATCATGCCTGCTTATTTCAAATGTCATAAATGCATTTCCTAGTATTTGCATTGATCATAGAAAAAGCATGTTTAAGAATAACAATAAGGTACAGACTGCTAGTCCTCCTTATGTTAGGAAGGAACCATTATTCTCCTTGCTCAGTGAATATTTTGTCAATGACATTAAAAAGGAGAAATGGTCAGTCAAAGATAAGAATGACCATGTTAAGGTTAAAACTGTTGTTAACTCTAATAAAAGAGAAATCTCTAATCCATCTGGACCCAATTAAACAATTTGGGTACCAAGAACTTTTTATCCATTTGTGAATGTAGGGCTTAACAGGTTAATCGATTATGCATTATTATTGATTTATTCAAAGCATATCATCGAAGAAAGAACCCTGCTATCAAATGTGAATGTGAAGACAGGCCAAGTGGTTTATCCCTTGGAGACAACAGCAAGGGTATGACCTAGGGTCAAGGCTATTCAATAGCTAAGGAATGTTGTCAGTAATAAAGCATCTTTTACAAGATGAAGAGCTTACTGTTCGAGGATTAAGGAAAGAGAACTTATCTGTAGCTGACATGGAATCTCAGTCAAAGGTGAAGTCAACAAGGTCAAATCTAAAGCTTCATCAGACAAGAGTTCAGCTATGACATAAGGAGCTCTCTCACCTGAATGTCATATCAAGAGATTCTTTCCTGGTAATCGAATCAGTAAAGGAAACTACCTCATCTGGAATTAAAGTAAAATAAAATTATGAGGCATGTCATAAAGAGAAGTCAAAGAAGCATCACACAGAAGTTCTACATCAAAGTAAAATATATTTTAGTAGTGATGACTGATGACTTCTCTCAACAAACAAGTTGTTGTTCAGACAATCTGAAGACAAGACACCACTGATGGTGATTGATCACATCTTAAACCCTGATCCGTAAGAATTTTAGGAAGACCCCATAAGTATGAAGGAAATTGTTTTGCAATATTAAATCGAAAGTGAGCATCCTAGCAATCAGCTAATGCTCAAGAGGTTAATTTCCTTTGTTACTCAATGGAGTCAACAGCCTACAGGGTGATTGTTATTAATCAACAGAAGGTGATTGAAAGTCTTAGTGATGTTCAATAACCTCAAGCTTCCAGCTGTCAATGGTGATGGTGATTCAGATCCAAGCAATGTCAAAGATGGAGAATCTTCATGTAAATCCAGCAACAGCTTAGGGGGAGCAACAGAAGGATCAACTAGTCAACTCAACACCACACTGAAAGTCAAAGGATACTATGAGAACATGTCTGCCAAGACAAAGAATGTTGACTCAATTAATTCTTTGTCCTAGTTCTTAGTGTTTCTAATGGTGGAAGTAAAAGACTAGCAGAGCTTCAAGTACTAATGATTATTTCTTTAGTTTTCTTTTAGAAGAAACTAAGAAAGCTATAAAAGCTCTGAAAGATTCAGACTGAGTGATTGCAATGCAAGATGATCTCAATCACTACAAAAGGCAGATTGAAGGGAAGCTGGTATCCAGACCAAACAACAAGGCTGTATTTGGTATAAGGATAACCAGAAGTTTAACTGGATGTCAAGGCATTGTTATGAGGGACAATGCCAAACTGGGTGCAAGGTTACAAGCTGATAAGACAGTATATCTAACAAGAAGCACCAGTGACAAGACTTGAGGATATCAGGCACCTGTTGTACATTCATGATCATAATGGACATCTGGACCTACTGAATCTGGATGCTAGAGGAATGTGAACAAGTGCACTCCTAGTTTGTGAGATAATTGAAAATCTCTACAGGTTAGTATGAACTGGTATCATCACTCAAGCAAGCATGGAAGACATGGTATGACACCATACCTATAATTTAATATTTGGTATCAATCTTTAACAGTTGGTATCTTTTAACAATTGGTGTCACATTTATAGAACTCTCTACATCTTTAGGCACAAACATAAATGATATATATATGTGCAATGATATCTTGATTATATTATATGTTGGTCTACTAACTATAAATTGGGATCAAGATATTTGCTGTTTTGATGTTGGTAAAGTTGCAATTCTTTTGAATTACTTCATGCAAGCCAATAGAAGAATCCTTTTAGGAGCTCAGGCAAGCCAAAAGAATAATTCTATTTGGAGCACAAGTAAGCCAAAAGAATGATGACAATAAAATTAAGTCCAGGATCTTTTATTTCTATTCATAAGATTCTAGACCTGTCAAGACTACATGCCAACACACCACTATAGCTGGCTTTTGTCCTATTAGTTTGGACCTAACAAGTTGGTAATCAAAAATCTTAAGATGGACCCAAATCCAAGGAAATGGTACCCTAGAGATATTTGACCCAATAAGTTCAGGATCTACTAATTAGGATCTAATCAGGCTATAGAGGAATCATCAGCTCATTATCTTATTCAATTGCTAATAGATCACTTACACACATATTATGTTCTCAATATGCAAATGTGCAAGGCCCCAAGTGGAACCTAGAGAATCTATTCTTGTAGTTATTACACTTGATTTTCAGATGTCTTAAGTTGGACCCAAATCTGCAGAGTTGGTACCCTAGAGACATCAGTTCTGACATGTTTTGCTGCATAGAGACAGATCAAATGAGTTGTATGAAAGTAGGAGAACACAAGGAAACAACTTCATCTCCAACAACTCTGTGGAACGCTCAAGGCTAAGCATCTTGCATAAGGTATCAATTATTTTGAGAGAGCATGTCTTTAGTCAAGAATAACTTACAGACATGTTTGCTAAATCACTTGATGAAATTAATTTTTCAAGATTGGTTTGTAAACTTGGGATTTTATTAATGCTATATGATTTGTAAATCCCATTTGTTAAGTAATTCTTAAGTAAGCTCACAAGTATTCAATTGTCTGTATCGAAAGGACTTGTGAACTTATTTACATCCAGACCTCACGCTGAGAATTATCTGTTGAATGATTGCCATGTGTATAATTGTAAGATATTTCAATGATGGTTATTTAAGGATAATTTGAATACTTAAATGCTAAAGTCTAACTCATAGAGATTTAGTATTTATTTATTTAATTATTTACTTCGATTAATATGAGTTATAAAATCTAAAGCAATTCAATTTAGTATTTGCTCTGTACCTCATATTTATTAAAATAAATAAACAACATAACTAATTTGGACCTAATCTATATTGGTCTTCATAAGTTATGAGATGTTAATTCTAGTGAACTTTAATATCCCATTTTCAGAAATTCACTATAATTAATATCATGGCTCTAACAATTGGTTGTATTGAAGTTTTGACTTATATCAGTTAATGATATTTAGTTAGAATTCTATTTACTAACTAATTGTGAGATATATTGGTATGTGTGAAATTACTTAGAACTCCTCTAAGTAATCATTGTTATATCTTTTACAATTCACTCATATTACTATGCATAGTATGAAAATTCTCTAAGTAGAACTATGGATATTGAAATATCTAAAGTGACCATTGTTCAGTTACTTGGAATAATTTTTATGCTTATTTGCAGCTTCTAATCACTTTGATAATAAATGTTATATACTATGGATCAAGGTGTATAGGACTTAGAATATCATTTCTAAGATTGCAGACAAGACAACTTTGGTAATCGAGTCTTATTTATAGAACCAAGGTTGTCTACCAGTAAACAGTTGTTAGGAGTTAACAATTGTTATTATCGAGGAGTTGCCTTGAAGTCATAAGTTTGAAATGTTATATCTTAAGAGCTTGTGTATTTCTTGTCAACTAGTTCCTCGTACTTATGAATATCAGTGAATGATGTTCTTAAGTAGTTAGATACTAATATTCATTCTGTCAATTGGTACTCAATGTAACAATTCAATCTTCACTAAATTGAATTTATCAAACAATTGATATCATTGAATATTTAGTATTTAGCAGTGATTATTTATATCCTAGTAAATTATGACGTGAAGCAATTCAATGGTTTATTTGCTCATAATTTAATTTTGGTAAAGTAATCATAAACACAATTACTTGCATTCTAAGTATTTGATAAATACTAACAGTTGGTATCAAATAGTAAAATATTTGTTTACTAACAATTGCTAGTTGCTCTGATACTTTATTGCAAACTAATTGTGATGTATATATTATCTCTGATGATATTACTTAGGATTTATTCTGAGTAAATATGTCTTATCTATAAATCATTAGTGTTAGTATAAATTAAGGTGTTCAACTTTCTAAGTAAGTGAGACTTAAAGTTACATTCGGTCTCCTATCATATTTTGAAGTGGTGAAGATTTTTCAAAATTAAATTCTCTAATTCTGGTTATACACCACTTTATATATATGATAGTTCTTAGAATATTTTACATCCATCAGTCAATTACTTAGTTTATGTTGTGCTAAGTAATAAAGTGCCAAACGAGAGACATTGGTTATCTGTATTTATGTACTTGGTAATCTTTGTCACCTAAACGACATCAAGTGCTTGTATGAGTGTTTTCACTAACTTCGTGTTAAAGTTCTCTATACATAATAAGCACTTAAAGAAAATCTTTCTTTCTTAATTACTGCGAAGTCAAGAGTTTGTGTCTTTTAAAAATAAAACGACCTAGTTTTTATTAAAAGACATTATAATACATTGTTTTATGCATAAATACAGACTCTTGCACATTAACAGTTTTTAAAAGAAAACTCAAATCATTCAACATTTTTGATTGTTTATAATTATAAAACTTTTTGAAATCATAAATGTACATCAATTCTCTCATTGGATATAATGCATATGTTTTCACACAATGTTATGGTATGATGTAAATGCATTCTATCTCTATATTGCTCTATTGCTATGTGATGCAGGTTCAGCTCCTAGTGGAAGTTTTCTCACATTGTAAGTAATGAGGTTGTAAACCCAACAAATTCTATCCCAGACTATAAATCCAAATCTAAACACATCCTAACTTACCCCTGAAGTGGAAGTAACTTATTTGACTAGAGGTCATTAAAGGAGTAACTGCACTTGATGCAGCAAATAAGGATGTGAGGGATAGTAAACCCACAGCTCTACCTCTCAAGGAGAATAGATGTATATAACTTGAGGTATCTGTAAGCTCGCCTGCATTCTCCCAAAAGGATGTAGAGCTGAAAATGGCACTAAAACAGTCTCTAGATTCATTATCTTAAAATGATGAGTTTATTGAAATTTGCTTGTCGGCTAGGGTATCTGTTGGTAAATCACTACCTCATACACAATTCTAAAATACTTTCTATGCACAAAGTGAGATTGCACACACTAAGGACGAATTGACGGACACAACTAATACTTCGACCATTTTACGGTTAGGATTATAAGTTGAAGGTTCCTCAAAGAACCAAGAGTCTTCACAGACCTCGAGAGAAGGTATTGATCTCAATGCAAAATTCAATAAGATCATTATCTAACTCCCCAAAGGGAACATCTCTGGATCCTGCGGGTATCGGGTCCGACATAGGTGCGGATCGGCAACTTGTTAACTATGATTCAGATTTACCTGATGAGTTTAACAAGGTGATGTCTTCATAGACATTAGATGGAAACATGATTTTAATTCTAAGTTTTGATTTCATTGTTTACCTTCTCAGAATTCAAATCTGAAACCCATAAAAAGGGAAATTTTTTATCAACTTGTAGATTATGACTCAGATTCGTCTGACGAGTCTAACAAGGATCGGGGATTTGCGAAACCCCATTGCACCACCAGTGACCTCTCTAGAAGGGGATATGGTAAACTTTCCTTGCAGGTACACATGGATGTTGGAGCTATGAGAGATAAGAGTTATACACTAGTGAGCATGAGTGTAAACACTTGAGAGTTGAGAGATGAGATCACTCATTTTAAGTGATATGAGTGGAGAGATGAGCTAAACACTTGTGAGGTACACGAAACAGAATCACACACTCACAGTGAGGAAGAAAGATAAACACCAAATCTCATTCCCTATTCCCAAACAAAGTTACTTACAAGATTTGGGAGATACAAGGAAATTGTCGGAAGATTTGGTTGTCAAGATGATCAATAGTGAGCCATTTTAAAATATCTAAAGGGCAAAGTTGATCAGTCTACATACTTCTATTCTGGAAGTCTTCATAAAAATCCTTCAACACAAGCAAAGCTTCTTTACTTTATTCCAGCAGTCAATGTTAGATGTATGAAGAATCTGTTGTACTAAAGGTAAGAGGTGAGTTATAATTGAAAATATGGTATCATCTAATTTAATTGGATGTTTGCTATAATTGAATGCTTGGAGGATTACTCAACTAAGGGGGAGAGATATTTTGAAGAAGATATACTCAAAGATTTCCTTAGTAAGAGATACTCAACTAAGGGGGAGATTATAAGCTTACCTTAGTGAGGGGGAGAGTTTCTATCTAAGGGGGAGAGATATGAAAAAGGGATATACCTTAGAATGGGGGAGTATTCACCTTGTCAGGGGGAGATAGATTTATTCGCCTTGTCAGGGAGATAAGTAGTATTCACCGTTATAAGGAGGTAACATATCACCTTAGGTAGGGAGAAATAAGGAAGGAGAGAAGTATGAAACGACAAAGCAGAATTCTTCAGTATGTGGTTGTCAAGTCATATTTTTACCACTGAAGGAATTCTAGTATCTGCTGATAATGTTCAATTTAAGATATAAAGGGTTATCAGGCAGATATGTCATGAAATGAAGATGAGTTACTTAATGAAGATTTGTTCAGTGCTAGAGGAGCAATCATCTATCAGTTCATCGATCAAGGATTCTGGAATTGTAATATCTAAACCAGAATTTTTTTTTATGTATTATTTATTATACACTTTAAAGCTTTATCTTCTTCTTGTTTGTAGTTGAGTTATCCTCTAGGTATTTGCTTGTTATTGTCTAACAAACAAATAGGGGGAGATTGAAAGGAATATGATGTAGCCTATTTGTATTTCGAGGATTCAACTCAACTCAAACAAGAATGTAATAGTAAATAGTATATGTGTACTGTCACAGGGATCTCAAATGTATAATTGTCAAGAGAAAGAAGACAAAGTCAATCTACCGTTTTGAGGTATACTACACTTGAAGAAGTTCATTCTGTTGATCAAGCATCAGTGGAGTAATCAAGATAGTGGTTTCTATTTATAGTGACAAGAGGTTCCTACAGTGGCAGAATACAGATTATAAAGGTTTGAAAAAGAGTGAAGAAAAGGAAGACATGAACCAAATCATAGAGTCAAAAATAAAGAAAAGCCGTTGGAGTTAGTCGCTCATGAACCAGACCGTGCATCGAGCGTCAACAAAAATTCGGTGGTAATTCTTTATTACTTTCAGTGGTTCAAGCTATCAAGATTGGTATATGGAAGAAATCATTGTGCAAGCAACAGAGGTGCTAAATTAATTAACCACAATGGTTTTGCAATCAAGACTTGCTAAGGAATAATCTTTGTGGAGGATCAAATTTATCAAGACATAGAAGACCACAAGGGTTATGCTATCAAGGAGATATATTAATTTTCTCTTAATTAATTAAGTCATTTGATTTATTTATGTGATAAATTAATTCTATTCGAATTAATTTATTCTATAGATTAATTAAAAGATTAATTAAGTTGGAATTAATATAATTAGCAAAAGACTTCATATTAATTCTCTTTTAATTAAATTAAATTAGTTGGTTAATTTATTTTATAAATTAATTCAATCAGAATTAATTTATTCTTTAAATTAATCAATTAATTAATTAAATCAGAATTAATATAAGTGTTTAAAGACTTAAAACAATTCTGCTCAGCGAATATGACTTACTGGAGGTCGGTATGACTTATCATTAAGTCATACCGAAGCTACTCAGACTGATTAAGTCATACTGATCTAAGTCATTCTGATCTAATCAGACTGATTAAGTCATACCGAAGCTACTCAGACTGATTAAGTCATACCGAGCAGATTAAGTCTTACCGACTTGAAGATATTTCTGAAAAGTAAATTAAGTCATACCGACAAAGTGCTTTATGTCATACCCAAAGGCTGCTCAGGATTAAGTCATACCGACAGATTTATTAAGTCATACCAACCAAGATTTAAGTCATACCGAAGGAAAATTATGTCTTGGAGCAAGTTTAAGTCATGTTGACAGCTGATTTATTATGTCTTGAAGCAGTTTAAGTCATACCAGATCAATAAAATATCCTACAGAAAGCCAGCAAGACTTAAATGACTATATAAATACAGACAGAAGCAGTAGACACAGGAAAACAACTCAGAACCTTCACCTCTCCAGAAAAATCACAGCAGAGAGAGACCAAGAGAGAAAATGGTTCCTTGAACATCAAATAAATTCTTGTAAATTATTTCTAGCTTGTATTGTTAAATCTAAACCACTAGAAATTGTTTACTTGTACTTGTGGAACTATCTAGCGGATTAAGTTTCCTAGAACCTCTCGATATTTTTATTACAAATATAGAAAAGTTCATGTCGAATTTTATATAGAATTTGTAATAATTAATTTTGATCTTTTTACTTACAAATATAGAAAAATTCATGCCTAATTTTCTATAGAATTTGTAATAATTAGTTTGGTCATCAAACCTTATAATTTGTACCCGTGCATTAAGGCACACCCCATCAAGTTTAATATAATTTTATATTCAACTTGAAATATTGGTATTCGTTTATTCCGCATCAATTTGTTCTTGATTTAATATATTAAGAAAAGAGCAAATTCGATAAAACGGTATAGTTTGTATTCAACCCCCCCTTCTACAAACTATTTTGGACCTAACACAAGCATGACTTAACCTAGCCCAAAAGCAAACGATGAGACTGTGTAAAGATTTTGTTTCTGAATCAAGCAAGTCAATTTCATAAGAACTATAAATCAACCCTCTATTCATCATTACCATACTCAAATAGACATCTACCTACCAATCAGAATTAGCACATCCTAAGGGATCATGAAATATGCCATGAAAATGCAACTAAATGGACTCACATGGAATCCAAAAACAAAATAACAAAATGTCCTATATGAAACAAACATGCAATAATACGAACAAATATGAATGAATTGCTACTAAACATGCAATATATGAACTTCCTATATGACAATGACACACTAACACTACTAATCCCCAAATCACCCCCAAACTTAAAATATTCAATGTCCCCATTGAAGGTAATACAAGGGATAGTAGAGAATATACCTAACTGTCAGCATGGCCACCCTCCTCGGGTGGTGAATCTGGTGATGGATAAGCGGCATGAGATCCAAAAACTGGCCACTGAACCTCAATACCCGTAGCCTACAAATCGGAGATGTGAATCTTGCCCTTTGAATCCCCCAAACTTAAATTAGAGAGTCCTTGAAAACTTGAATGGGGTGAAAATATTTAAAACAAGAATTCGGGGCATATATTTTTTTTTCTGGGCAGAGGACTACGGCGCGGATGCGCGTCTCCTGAACGCGCCTGCGCTCTCGGCTACTGCTCACGATTTTTTTTTGTAAAACCTATAGAACACATGGGTTGCCTCCCACGAAGCGCTGTCGTTGACGTCATTTAGTCGGACGTTGCTTCCTCAAATCACGGTGGTTTCAAAAGAATAGCCGAACCGTCCTCAACAGAAAGACCATTCATACAAACGTTGACATCTTGATTGCTTACTCCCAACACAACTTTTCTTTCACTCTTCACCTTGAGTTTTCCACCCATCGACTTCTTTTTTCTTCTTTTTCTTCCTCACACCTCTAAGGTGTTGATCCCTCTCAGCCGATTGAACCACACAATCATCTCCCGCATCATCCGCGGTCCACCTTCTTAACACATTATCATGACACACTTCAAAAATCATTAGCTCATCATTCAAAAGTACATACCTCAAATGTGGTGGAAGTTTTCCGAGCTTAACATTCGAGAGGTCTTGCATGGAAGATTTAACAGCATCAATTTCCTCGAGCATCTTAACTGAATCAGAGTTCTCCAAAAAATTTGGAACACTACGCAATGCATCCAATTTTAAATCACCTAATTCTTCTTGGAGAGACAATGCGAGGGATTCACTAGTGTTATGCTCGAGCATATTGGTATCAGTTTCATCAGCAAGAGATTCCACAGAAAAGCACACTTCTGGATCATCTGAAATCTTCGTAGGAGCAAACACATTAAAGGTGGCCTTATCATCTTGCACTCGCATAGTTAGCTCCCCTTTCTGCATATCAATCAAAGTTCAATCGGTAGCTAGAAATGGTCTTCCCAAGATGATGGGAATCTTCTTATCTTCCTCAAAATCTAGAATGACAAAATCAGCAAGAAAGATAAACTCATCCACCTTTACCAAGACATCTTCCACTATTCCTCTTGGATACGTGATCGACCGGTCTGCTAGCTGTAAAAAGATATCTGTAGGTTTCAGATCGGATAGACCAAGTTTCATGAAGACAGACAATGACATGAGATTGATACTAGATCCCAAGTCACACAAACACTTGTCGAAAGATAAGTTGCCAATAGTGCACGGGATGGTGAAACTTCCCGGATCTTTAAGTTTAGGAGGCAACTTTTGCTACAGAACAGCACTGCACACTTCCGTCAAAGCAACTGTCTCTAATTCCTCGAGCTTCAATTTTCGTGATAAAATACCCTTCATGAACTTGGCATAGCTCGGCATCTGTTCAAAAGCTTTCGCAAAAGGTATGTTAATCTGCAACTTCTTGAACACCTCTAGAAACTTAGCAAACTGCTTGTCCAACTTCTGCTTCTGAAGTCTTTTAGGATATGGAGAAGGAGGGTAGATCTGATTGCTCTTTGTAGACTGCTCCGGAGAAGCTTTTTCAACAGAAATCTTGCTCTTTTCCACTTCACCATCTAGCTGATCAGCCACCAAGTCAGATTTCTCAATTTTTGGTGCTGCAGATTTTTTAACCTACTGATTATGAACTTCTTCTTCTTCCTTAGCTGCTGATTTAGGATCGTTTGTAACCTTTCCAGATCTCAAAGTTACTGCTTTCACCTGCTCCTTGACTTCCCTCTTGCCAGGATTAGCCTCTGTGTCACTAGGAAGAGTTCCTTGTGGCCTACTCAGCAAGGCATTAGCAATTTGCCCAATCTGATTCTCCAAGGTTTTGATCGACACTGCTTGGCTCTTGAACATCATCCTCAACTCTTCCAATACAGATTTTTCAGTAAAAGACTGCACCGCACTTGTATGAGGCTGTTGTTGAAATCCCGGAGGTTGAAATTGTTGCCTTGGAGCATACTGCTGCTGACAACCTTGATTGAATGGCTTAGCTTCATATTGCTGACCCTGAAACTGCTGATAAGGTTGCTGCATACCACCTTGATTGTTGCTCTAGTTGAAATTAGGATGGTTCCGGTTGTTAGGATGATAGGTGGCTGGAGCTGGTTGCGAAGGTCGCTGAAAGTTGCTCACAAATTATCCGATTCAGAAGAGATAGCACACTGATTCCATAGTTAGTCAGAGAATCCACCTTCATAGTTAAAGCCTTCAACTGAGCTGCTATAGCTGTAGCTGCATCCACTTCCAAAATTCCAGCTACTTTGCCTTGAGATAGTCTCTGAGTTGGATTCTGATAGTCGTTAGCAGCCATCGTCTCAATCAGCTCATAAGCTTCCTCATAGCTCTTTGCCCATAAAGCTCCACCGGATGCTGCATCTAGCAATGGTCTAGATTGTGCTCCCAGCCCATTATAAAAACCATTGATCACCATCCAGTAAGGCATACCATGATGAGGACACTTCCTAAGCATCTCCTTGTAACGCTCCCAAGCTTCACATAAAGATTCTCCAGATTGCTGTGCAAATTGAGTAAGAGCGTTCCTTATCGCTGCTGTTTTTGCCATGGGTAAGAATTTAGTGAGAAATTTCTGAGCAAGATCCTCCCATGTCGTAATAGAACCAGCTGGTAAAGAGTGTAACCAGCCCTTAGCCTTATCCCGAAGAGAGAATGGGAAAAATCTCAATTTCACAGCATCTTCCTACACACCATTGAACTTGAAAGTGTCACAGATCTCGATGAAGTTCCGAATGTGCATATTAGGATCTTCCGTTGGAGCACCCCCAAACTGAACTGAATTTTGTACCATCTGAATCGTGTCAGGCTTGATTTCAAAGGTATTAGCTGCAATGGCTGGTCTGACAATGCTAGACTGAATGTCATTGATTTTCGACTGAGAATAGCCCTTCAAAGCCTATGTTGCTGCTGTTGGTTCTTCCTGTTTGTACTTACGAGACTGAGAACGTGTTCGCATACACGCTCAAGTACCTGAAAAACACAGAACAAAACAAACTAAGTAAGAAAATAATTTGAGTCAGTGAACTTTAATGACCACTGATGACAAGTACATAAACTATAAATAACACCGAGTCCCCGGCAGCGGTGCCAAAAACTTGTTCACACAAAATAACGCAAGCGTACGCGGTCACAAGTAATATATAATAAAGTTGAGTTCGTTCCCACAAAGACTGGTGTAAAACAAAATATGCACCTATGCAACAATGTATGATTATTATTCACTGCTAAGACAATATCAAAGTTGGGTTTTAATTATCTAAATTAACTAAGAAGCAATTTAACAATATTAAAATATAATTAACTAACGTGATTTAGAACTGATTTACTTATGGGATCCTAACTTCATTAAATACTTCGCTTAGAGTTGATGCCTTTAATCAATGCATGTGATGGTTATGATAACTGATCGGATAACATGAAACAAGTATAGGCTACCTTTCAGTATACGAATACCAAACTACTCATACATCCACAAAGGAGATAGAAGATGGGTAGACACCAATTATGTTTAGACCCTATATGTCTATAAGATTTGAAAACATAACGGTTTAAGAACAAGTTATCCATTGAGATCACATAGAGCAGCATAAGATGGTTAAAATTACGCTACAAATCATGATGTCAAAACATTCATAAACCTATGCTAGCATGGCAAGTTCTAATATTTAGATCCACTGTCGCTTCAATAAAGATTAACAATACAATTTAGATGTTAGCTACGCATCTAAAAGCATTAAGCACAACCATACGAGAATATCACAATTCACAACACACAAATCTTTAAAGCAATCAAACTACTAAACTACATAGATAAATCCGTTAGAATCCCATGACAACGATTAGTTCATAATCGAACCGCTCGTCACCATGGGATCTGATGAAAACATGATAATAAACAAGGTCTGAATAATAATAATACTAAAGTAATAGAGTTAAGAAAACAATCCCCAAATCCAAGAGTATCGCCTAATTAGAAGAATAAAAAAGTAGATCTAGATCTCCTAAGCTTGTCACGAATGTAGGAATCCTTCTCCAAGTATGTATCTTCGTCTCCCGACTTTCTCTCTGTGTTATGTAAAGTGTTCCCCCCGTTTAATTATGATAGAATGTGTTTATATAGGCCACAGGAGTCTTTTCCAGCAAGAAACTACCAAAAATACAACTTAAAATCGAAATAGAATTTTTTTCAGGATCTTTGCCACGCTACGGCACGCCAAACCGCGCTACGACGCGCTCCTGCATGCTGCCACGCGCTCCTGCGCGCCCTCCATGCGCCGCAGCACGCGCTGAAACTGTCGGAATGCTGATTTTTGTCATTTTCTTCGTTTTAACTCCTTTTTCTTTCGTTTCTTTTGCACGAGTTTCCGCTCTTCAACTTCTTGGCTCAAGACAATCATAGCACCATAGGAAACGTCTACATCCTTCACTCCAAAATCAAAGAAAACGCCAACCCTAACCGAAGTATATAATCCTGCACAACTAGACAAAACATAGCAAAAACACGACATGCTTGAGGCCAAGTCAATCAATTCAAGCCGATATGAAGCGTTCCAAGTGGATATGAAATCAACTTATCACTATACCCAACACATACTATACCCATCACATTTATATGCCACGAAATATCTTAATTTGAGTGCTTATCTGGATAAGTAAATCAAATTTTCTGTAAAACAAAATTGGGACATTATAACAAACATATTGTAATGGAAACTATACAATCATGTTCATATATATTCTTTGAATCATAAAAATAAACAAATTTACTTCAATTTCTACGAAGATGACCCGTGCCTCACACGAATTATTATGCTAGTTATTTATTTATTTATTTTAAGCAAAGGGCTTAATATTGTGGGAAAATACTAAGGTGGGCCGAAAATATTAGGTTGGGCTGAAGGGAACTTATTGTTTCCTTGTACGCTCATACCAAAACCGGGCCTAAGGTTTGTTAACCATCAGTCTAGTTGAAAAAATGACCTTCAAGTTTCAACAAACAAGTTTTGTTCACTAAATTCTTTGATTTCTGAAAATGAGTTTGTACATTAATTATTAAGATCACATTGATCAACTACACATTTTTTATAATACGAATTTGATAAAACTTAAAAAAATACTGTTAATATTTTTACTTAATATTTTTGTATAACACCTAGCAACCAGAAAAACAAAACATAATAGTAAAATTTACTATAAACAAATATTATTCAACTATATATTAATTTGTAAGTTGACTTTGTTTTGTATTTCAACAGGAGGCGGATCTCTATACTATTATATTAAAGCCGAAAGATTGAAAGTTTGTCGGTTTGGTTATCCTAATTATTAAAATAAATAATAACATAATATAATTAAAGGTAATTATTCGATTGCCTTTTTCCCATTTACTTTTAGTTAAATATATTACCTTTTATAAACACCTAAAAAGATCAATCGTACCATATTTTTGGACCATTAATATTTTCTTTCTAATTAAAACACGTTACCTTTTTGATTTAAATCTAATCTTACAATCATTAATATATACCCGAAAATATCATACCATATTTTCCAATTATTAATAAAATATATTAAAAATCCGTATACGGTATTTATAATAAGGAAACATTAGTATAATACGTAAACATGAGTATGTTAAATTATATTAAATTAAAATTAAAAAAATTATTAAAAATAATGATGATATAAAAACATAATTGTAATATTAAATAAAATTTATAACTTAAGAAAGGAAATCCGTACATCGCGCGGACATTGAAAGTTTGTCAGTTTGATTTTCGGCACGATTATCCTAATTATTAAAATAAATTATAAATAATATAATTAATGATAATTAGCCAATTGCCTTTTTAATTAAAAGACGTTTAATTTTAATTGATGATATTATCTTTTATAAACATCTAAAATATCGTATCTTTCAATCAGTAATATTTGTTCTAATTAAAACACGTTAACTTTTAATTTAAAACATAATCTCTCAATAATTAATATATACTCAAAAATATCTTACCATATCTTTTAATCACTAACAAAATATAATAGAAATCCGTATGCAACGAATAATGACCTTTAGATTTTTAGTAAAAAATCAGAATCATTAGATCTAATGATTATATATATTATATGATTAAGGTTCGAATTCACGACATGTTTATTTTAAAATTTTATAAAATGAGTTTTAAAAAAACTCGAGACACATGTACAAATAGCATATCATATTTTTCAGGTTCTGAATTTGACTTTCACCCAACTAAACACAAAAGAAGTTTAAAATCAGATACAATAAAATTTGAAACATATCCGGTACAATAAAATCCGAAAAAATATCACTTCCATATGAATTTGTTCGTACTTCATTAAAACAGAAGCATCAGTTTTCACGTTAACAAACACGCAACACAATTACACAAGCGCATCAGTAACGCTTGTGATAGATTACAATTAGTTAAGTATGTCTCCTGAACTGTTTCGATTGAGGGATGGGGGCGTGACACGTATTTTAAGATTTTTAAAAAGTATAGTTTTATTATTTATTTTTAAATTTTTTTTGAATAATAATTTAATGTTTAAAGTTTTATTCAAAAAAAGAATTTTTTTTATAAAAAATATGGAACTATATTTTATATACACCTTAAAATATGTGCGAAATAATGCTAAAAACATGTAAGAAAAAATGAGTTGAACGGAGAAGTAGTACATAATTAAATGGATTAAGGCAAGTTGATTATCTCTTAGTAGTGACCACAAATAAAAGTGGGGTTCATAAAATAAACTTGTACGCCTCAAAATGTAACCTGAAAGAGCAAGCCAGACCCAATCGGTGAAGTCAATTACATGTATTGTAATGGCAGGCACTAATAGTGAAGTTACACTGATATATACCTTGAATGAACTTGCAAGCTACGCCTCCATCCTTTCAACGTCGCTCTTTCTTTACTCTTTTGACTTGCCAACACTCTCTGCTTTTGTATCGGGACATCTCTCCTTTTTCAAAATAAAGCCCCTTCCAGTAACCGATTTTTATCTTTTTTGCTTGGGACTTATTTTAGAATAGCAATTATTATTCTCCTCTCACCAATTTCTCTAAGTAACTTGGACAAAATTTTATGAATATTATATAATTTTATTAGCATAGTGAAATTTGACAAATGTTAATGGTTAGCTCTACCCATCTTGTTAGTTAAGCAATCATTTTATGCATATATAAATTATTAATTTGACATTTCTCTCCACCCTAAATAGTAAATAATCACCCTAATTACATGTATTTTGAGAAATTTGACTCCAAATCAATTTTGTTTGCTGGATATAATATAAGATTTCGGTTATTTTTTTTTAAAAAAAAATTAATTCTTTAACATCTTAAAATTTTAAATTAAGATTTTACCAGAATTGTATATTATATTCTAACATTATTTAATATCTATACTTACTTTTAATGTTTTCATAATGTTAACCTGGATATAAAATTTTAATAAACATCTTAAAAATGGACTACAAATAGCACAATGTCCCGAAATATTTTCCAAATGCCAAGTATCATCTTTTAATTAGTAATGCTCTTTTGTAAAATGAGTACACTAGTGATATATAAATGTGAATCTCACATTTATCGGGATAGATTAAGGGAGGGGAAATATATAAATCTCTCTTAGATTGCCTTTGGCGCCTTTTTCTGCGAAACTTAGGGAAGGTAGGTTGAGATGGTTCGGCCACGTTCGTAGGTGGCTGGTTGAAGCCCCAGTGAGGAGGGTCGAGAGTCTTTCGGTTGGTGGGGCGAGGAGGAGAGGCAGGCCGAGGAAGTCGTGGGAAGAGCAGCTCAGGCTGGATTTGAAGGCCTTAGACCTAAATGAGACCATGCCTACGGATAGGTCTGCTTGGAGGCGGCGTATCAGAGTGGTGGATTCTCTTTTAGGGTGCGGATCGGTTGTCGAGAGCCTCAGAATTGGGTTATCTCGGTTAGCGATTTTGTAGTAGTTCGACTTTAGCGTTCTCACTTTGCGTTTTTAGTGTCTTCTGTTTGCTGGTTTTGCAGTTACAGGGACCCTGGCTCGGTGTTGTCTCACTGCAGGATTTTCGTGTGATTGGAGCGCTTCAAGTTATGAGTATCATAAACCCTCGCAGATAGGTATGTCCCATGTGGAGAACGCCATGGGCTCAGGTATGGCATTGATCATTTCCGTATCAACTGGTTTTCTTTGTATTTATCACACTCTTTGTTTGTCGTGCACTTAGCCGAGGGTTTACACGGAAACAGCCTCCCCGCTCTAAAAGTGGGGGTATGGTCTGCGTACATCCTACCCTCCCCAGACCCTGCCCTGAGCGGGATATACTGGGTATGTTTGGTTTTCTCTAGACTGCCTTTATAAATTTTACTCCGTACCGAAGGAAATTTAAAATCTGCTCCTAATATTCACATCATAAATTTTTAATTTTAATTTTACACGCAGCTACTATATACTGCAACAATCCTATGTTAGTATTCATATATAAATATTTTATATATATGTTGCTTCAAATTAAGATTGTATAGTTAGAATATTTATGCATAATTCTATGTACTTAGTGATCCATCCCACTCAACACAACCTATATATACATATGTACGGGTTTTAAGTTCATAATACATTCTAAGTTGATAAAAGGAGTAAATATAGCAGACAAGTTCTCTTTTCTTGAGTAGTCACATTTAACTTCTTTTTTGTTGTGCTGAGTACACATTTTTCTATTTACCTTGATTCAAAGGGAGGGGGATTATTTGCCCAAGACATAGATTAGAGATGGAAAAGCTGACGCCGTTAAGCCACCTCTTCATGACGGTGTTTTTGTACAGCTTCTCCACCTTTATGGTGGTTCCGGCCATGACAGATGTCATCATGTCCGCTGTTTGTCCCGGTAAAGACGAGTGTTCCGTAGCCATTTACCTCACCGGAGTTCTGCATGCGGTATGTATATCATCTTTAGCTTCTTATTAGTGGCATTGATCCTAATGTTTAGCTTCTACTTGGTACTTTTAATTTTTTTTGAGTATACAATTATAAGTTAGTAATACAACAAGTAATATCTATTCTTTTATAATCTCGATTAAGCTGAGAATTAACCGTAGGACGACAAGTGATAAATCCTTATACTACATAATTACATGTAGGTTGTGGGATTGGGAACACTAGTGATGATGCCTCTGATAGGAAATCTGTCCGACACATATGGAAGGAAAGTCATGCTTACAGTTCCTATGGTTCTTGCAATTTTTCCATCCGGTAAGTTTATTTTATTGTATAAATAAAAATATATATATATATAATTCATTTTGTGTGGTTAATCTTCTGTGTAATGCAATTTTTTAGAAAAGGGTTTGTAATTAAGTGGGTGTGGAGTGTACATGCAGCCTGGTTACGTACTATAGGCTGGTGGAGATCTATCACATCTTGTCTTGGGTGGGCATGAGGCTAGCCCATCTAGTTTTACTTTCTTTCCATATACACTGTTGTTGCTGACCGCATTGGTCTGGTACATTTTCTGCTGGTCATTTTCTGACTGTTATAAAATATTAAATGCATACATATAAATTACGAGCAAATAAATATTTAAGTCATCTCACATCATTACTTTATTTTCAAATTTTACTTCAATTCCATAATCTCTGTCTGCAATTATAAAATCTGTAAAAATTGATACAGATATAGAATTATTTGTGAGAAAGATGATAAAAAAAACAACATCTTTGACTAATAGTATTGTATTACATATTTAATAATAGAATTGTATTTAATTAGTTAAGTTTATCAGGTACTACAAAAGTACTTCTCCCAAATATTAAAATTCTTTGTATCTCAGCTAATTTAGGTGGTACATGTCATCAAGTCCTTCATTCAAAACTTGAAGATGGAGAAATGAATTGTTGAAGAAAATTTTCTTTACTTTTAAACTAAAATATAACATGATAGAATTTTTGAAGAAAAATAGGAGATGTCCTTAAAACTTGCAACGTTTTTAAACTGCCGATTTATAAACTTACAAGTTACAAAGACTAATGCACACAAATCGTGTATCCTAAAATACTAGGTCCCTGTTTAGGCAAATACATAATCAGAGTCCACCAGCAAACTAATAAGTTTTTGTTACAACTTACAACGAACCGGGGTCTTGTCCCCAACTAAAAAAGATTCTCAGATGAATGTAATGAATAGAGTGTAAATGAGTCAAAATTTTGGTTAGCTACTTGAGCTCGACTTGTAAAATATTCGAATTTGTTTTGATAATAATCGAATCGAACTCGAGCTTGAACTATTCGAATACTTTACCAGCCGAGCTCGAATTAAAATATTCGGTTCTTAAGGCTCAAGAACCTAATCGAGTCTTTATTATTTTTAATTTTTATACAATGTACATATAATTTTATATAAATATTTAGTATTTTTATACAAATATTTAATATTTTTATATAATTTATATATCAAATTGAGTCGAACTCGAACCGAACCCATCATATTCGAGCTTTTGATAATATTTGAAGAAAATCGATTTGAGTTTTCGAGCCAAGCTCGAATATATCAAACTTTTTATGTGCCGAGTTTCGAGCTTGAAATTGAAGGCTCGGTCGAGTTGGAGCCCGAGTTTGAACCTGAATTTTTTGGTTGAGTTCAAACTCTAGACTTAAAGTATTCGACTTGGCTTAGCTCGATTACACCCTAGTAATGGACCATTTAACAATTCACCAAATGAGACCTAATTAAACACACAATTAGTTGTATACTTGTAGTTTTGAATACATTAATTTTGATTAATGAACACTAGTTTGCAACATATCACGAGAATCAGAAAAAAAGAAAAACACACGACACACTTAGACTACTTTTACTTTAACAGTTTACACGGATCAGAGGTAGTACTTAGTTCAGGAGTAGTAATTAAGAAAAAGGCATAGCATGATTAAAGCCATTGATGCTAAAACATGGATTGATTGCAGTGATACTGGCTTACAGTAGGAGTCCGTACTTTGTGTATGCATACTTGCTGATTAAAACCGTGACTTCCATGTTATGCGAAGGAAGCGTGTTCTGCATTGCCCTGGCTTATGTGGTAAACTCTCCTGCATTTCTAATCTTAAATGTTAAATGCGTTAACACATGATCGTGAGCTGAATTACAAGTATTTGGGGGTTGACATGTATAACAGGCGGACAATGTTGCAGAAAAGCGAAGGGCATCGGCGTTTGGGATATTATCAGGTGTTACATCATGTGCTTTTGTATGCGGAAATCTCTTCACTCGCTTCATCTCTACTTCTTCCACTTTCCAGGTATCCATTTACGTTTCATTTAATTTCTCTCCACCATATGTAGACAGTAGATATGCGTTTTTTTACTTATGACAGTGAATCCTATCTGTATTGTTAGTGACTGTCTTTGAGTGATTCCTATACAATGTTTTATAAGTCAAAATTATTTATCTAGTCAATAGTGTATATTTATGTATAGAGTCTGTGGTAGAATTAGACCCCTATATGTATATATTATTCATTTAATATATGTTTGATGTGTGTTCTGAATTATTTGAACTAGGTTTCTGCGGCAGGGACAGTGATTGCAGTAGTATATATGAGGATCTTCCTACCAGAATCAGTTGCTGGTGTAGGCATCGCTGGCACTGGTAACAAGACGGAGGATGAACCTCTTTTGAGAAAAGATTCATCAGGGAACAAGCCTTCTTTTCGTGATACCATCTCTTTATTAAGGGCGAGGTGCGGATTGTCTTTCTTTACGGGTCAGCTTAATTTGTTTTCCATAAGACACCATGGGCAGATGATAGACAAATAGAAAACCTCCAAATTATGCATGTTCCCATTTTTTGAATTTTCTTGAAATAGAGTTTCACACACACACACACACACATTTGCCTTTCTCAAATCAGTAATGTTGTATTTGAGAAGTTTAAGCACTTTCCCTTGCAGTCCTACTGATTGTGATTCCTTTTGCCTATCAGTTCGATCATGAATTGACATTTGAATAATTCTGTAGCTCAACCTTTTCACAAGTTGCTGCTGTTGCATTTTTTACCACTCTTGGGGATGTTGGCCTTTATGCATCGATGTTGGTAAATTATTTTCCCCCACCCATCTATTGCATTTACCAGTTACCATGACTGAGTTTAATCTATCTCTTTATGTAACTAGAAATTAATATATAGATTGATTTGAACATATATACTTAGTTTTCTGGTTAACAAACTTAATCTATACATTAATGTTTCTCAGTAATGTTTTAAATTTAATTTTTTAAGCGAGAAAGTCACTAATAGTAAATAGCTATATAATGAACTGTTACTTCTCTTGGACACCAGTAAACAAACTGGCTCAAAGGCTATTTTCATTTGAGGAACCACAATAAATGGTGTATGTTTTTTTTTTCTTTCACTTCTAACTAAATAAAATAGGACTTAGCAAATGTGTTACAAACATGAAGTAGTGCATCCAATAGATACATGTTTATTTGCGCATAGTTAACATTTAAACGTGTGTATTCCTGTGGCCTGCTTGCTTTGACATTGTTTAGTGCCATAATTCCATTGTGGCAAATGTTTATGAATGACATTGAAAATTACTTAATGATGCTAAATTCTAGAAGCTAGTCATTTCCTTGGCCATTTCCTCTTTATAAATTTTTGTACATAAAGTGTTGATATTTTTCTTTTTCTGGGTGACCTTTAGATTTAACGATATTAGGATGCAATTCCTTGACAGAGACCATCAGAAGAAAATTAAGTACTTGAGATTCGTAGTTATCATATGTTTCTCTTCACTTGCACACTTGAAACTCTCTATGGCTGACCTATCACCTCTGTATCATGATTGTGCTATCCAGTACTTTTTGAAGGCTCAATTTCACTATAACAAGGACCAGTTTGCTGATCTCATGGTGATTAATGGGATTGCTGCGACAATATCACAGGTGGCCTTACAGATTTAATGTTGTCCTGCAGATATAATATTTTTATTTTGATTATTAACTCTCGACCACTTGTAAATCACCCATGAGCTTTTGATCCAGCTTCATTTTGTTTCCTACTAATTCTTTTTACATACTACCATTTCGGGAATGTATATAAAATTTTCCAGATGGTTCTCATGCCCCTAGTTGCTCGTTATATAAAAGAAGAGAAAATACTTGCAACAGGGCTTTTTTTCAGCTGTGTACATGTAAGTGGCCTACTCTGCACCTATGGCTCTATTAGATTTCTTCTGTACTAGACTTGATACCCAGTGAGATACATTAAAAGTTGGAAATAACATTTTCGATATCGCACACACATTTCATACAAAATGCACATTAAAGGACTATATGTGAAGCTAAAAACATCATTGAAGGATTTTATTTTAAGCGATTGATGTTTCTCGCAGATGTTGCTGTACAGCATTGCATGGTCTTCCTGGGTACTTGTTTCGCTGAACTGGCTTTTAAGTTTGCATTTTCATGTTTTAATTTTTATACTTCACTTCGATATGCTGTCTTGTATTAAGTCATCTTTTGCTATCATTGACAAAAACAACAGGTTCCTTACATGGCTGCTATGGTCACTCTTTTGGCTGCTATAGGGTCACCATGTGTGAGTTTATAGCTCCTGAATATGTACCTCGCTATTAGTAGCTTATCTTTTATATGCACTTTATAATTAAGATATTATTTTTACAGGTACGGAGCATTGCATCCAAGCAAGTTGGGCCAAGTGAGCAGGTAATGTCCTTGACCAATGGCTAGTTCACTTGAATTTTTGTGACATGTAAAGCAGGAATGCTGTGAGAACATTGCCTTACCAATTCACTTGTCCAATAACGAAAAGGAAATTATTAAAAAGAACTTTCTGGAATAATTATCTCCTCTTGGTATAGATTAAAGGGAACTGGTAGCATCTGAAATGACATGACTTAAATTAATATGATCAGACAATATGGATGAAGCTCACTAAAAGCTGAGGACAGAGAAAAAATGATCCCATCACAAATTCAGCCTTACAGTATCAAACTATCAATATATCCTGGCTTCTTGACTGGTGCGGTTGTGCCCCATTAACCATGTTAATCTTTGATTTCCCCAATTTGATTGTTCGATATTCTCCCTTTCCAGGGAAAGGCTCAAGGGTGCCTGACAGGCATATCTTCTATTGCCAATGTTGTTTCTCCCCTGGCCTTCAGTCCCTTAACAGGTATAAGATTCGAATGTCAACTCTGTTATCCAAGAAGTCGGGTAAAACCTGAAACTAATGTGTGTTTTCCTTGTCCAGCTTTATTCCTATCTGAGAGTGCACCATTCCATTTCCCTGGTTTCAGTCTTATGTGTGCTAGTTTTCTAGTGGTAAGAGCTCTTTTTTACCTTAAAGTTTCATACTGCTCATATTCATCTTCACTTCCAATCCATTTTGGGGATTGTTGTAATGATCAAAAGATATTTTACTTATGAAGCACCTAAAAATTTACTTTAATTTTATAGTGGAAAAGGTTGAAACGCCTTATTTATAGATGCCGTGTAGTAACATATCAAAGCAATGATTTTTCTGTATGGGGGAAATAAAGCTGAAAATGATGCGCCGTGTGTATGTATAATGTATAGAAATAAATGGGGTGAAAAATGACAATGCCCCACTTAACATTGACAACGATTGTAGACAGAACATAGCTCAGGGATGCATAGAGCAGCACTTCATAAAGTTTTGATACTAAGTGCCCTGTTTCATAATGGTGGACCTAAATGCACATGTCTGTAAATTATAAACTAATAATACTATATGCAATTAACTCTTACATATTATTTCATCTTGTATTACTAAATTGATCATAATGCTGTAAACTATTTTTATCTAATTACTAATTCGGGAGAAATTTTTTAATTATGTGCAGATGATAGCATTTGTATTAAGCATTATGATAAGGGAAGCTCCTCTGACTGTAACTTCCGCAGATGACAATTCTGTCTCTAGTTTAGACTTGAATGAGTGTACAGTATAGGTCTACAGCAGAAACATGTCTGTGTTCTCTCACACTTACAAATATTCAGTATCTTATACTAGTCTTGTTTATTAGAACATGTAATTAGATTCCGGTGCATGCCAAGCTCGGAAGACTAATGAATCTGTCTATGTTTGATGCATGTCGCCTTGTAATATATTATCCAGTGATAATTGAAACTTACAGGTTCAGATATCCGATCTGAGCCTTGGAGTTGGACATGGATTGAATAAATAAGAATCATATCCGATAATAATCCCATGTATCATGGATCTGATATTGGGATCGGATCGGATTTTGGCCAAAACCAAATCCAAAATTTTCGGATCAATTCGGGTTTGGATTCGAGTTTGAAAATCAAAATCCAAATCCAAACCATCGGGTTTTGGTTCGGATTCGGATTTAAATCGGGTTTTTTAATTCAAAATTAAAAAACTAAAATAATCACATTAAATATAAAAATATTTTAGTTGTATAAAAATATAGAATACTATAAATAAAATTTAAAAATTATAAGACAAATAAAAGAATTTATATATATATATACATATATTTATATAAATATATAGATAGGTGATCATTTTTTTTATTTGCTTGATATGTATCTTAAAAATATATATATAAGATCTTATGGTAATAGAAACTAGCTTAAAATAAAAACTAGAAACTAGCTGTATATTTTATTAATCAAAGTCACCCGCTATCATTGGAACGGTCACTTGCGTTCACATCATGATTCATCTAGATAGCCCACATCATACTGCATCGTCGCTCACGATCATTATCAACAACCACCGTCTCCGACAACTACTATTTTTGACAACAAACATGTCTGATGATCTCTTATTTTACATGTATATACATTCAGCATGTATATACATATCACCAGTTCCAAACTTCCGATCACAACAGTGAACATCCTTATTCCGAGAAACACTATCAACACGACCAATAAAATCTGATTTATTAATATGTATCCCCAGATTTATGCATAAATCATTAATTTTGTACTACAAAATCACCAAATATTAGTGATTTACGTAACTATCTTTAGTAATTTTCGTATGATTTATTAGTGATTTTCATAAGACCAGTAAGTGATATTAGAGAAAAACGGGTGATTTATTTAGAAAAACTAATTAATATTATCAAAGATCAAGAAAAGTGATGAATAAATGTGCTTGCTATGGCTATAGATGAATAAATACAGTAATGGTCACTGATTTAAATTGATGGTGATGAAAATTTGACGATGTTGTAATACTTAATAAAATATATATATGGAACAATGATGGGTGGAGAACAATATAATGTTGTCGGAAGTTGTCGAGTGAGATCAACGCGGATAACGAGATGGAATTTTAAAAGTTGAAGAGGATTAAATCCAGGAGAGAGGGGGAACAAAGTGAAGGTATTCACCGATGATGTTGCCAGAAAATTTTGATGCCGGAAAAATAACAGCGGAGAAGATGACTTGTTTACAGGTGTTGTGGTGGATAGGGGTCAGAGAAATGTATAACTGTATGTATGTATGTTACATGTGCGGTTAGGATTTAATATAATATAAAAATTGAGTGGTTCAGATTAGTTTCTAGTTTC
This sequence comes from Saposhnikovia divaricata, assembly GCA_036435485.1. Classification (NCBI taxonomy): domain Eukaryota; kingdom Viridiplantae; phylum Streptophyta; class Magnoliopsida; order Apiales; family Apiaceae; genus Saposhnikovia; species Saposhnikovia divaricata. The sequence goes on from CM071598.1 coordinate 71,032,357, forward strand.
TAGATTAAGGGTGTGTTTGAGATTGCTCTTGCAGATAGCAACAACAGCTTTTTTTTTTAAAAGCAGCTAAAAAAGTGTTTGGTAAAATTTAAAAGCTGTTTTTTTGAAAAGTGCTTTTGGTTTAAAAGATGCTTTCAAAGAAAGCAGTCCCCCATGCTTTTGAGAAAAGCTGTTTTTCAACTTTTGCGGAAAGCAGTTGCTGGTTTCAACATGAAACCTCACCAAAAACACTATTTTTACTATATTTTTACTTCAAAACATGCACATATAAAAAAATTACCAAACAGTCTTCAGCTTTTTACAATAGCACTTTTTTCACCTGCACTTTTTCTAAAAGCACAGTAAATTTTAACAGCAATTCCAAACGGATCCTAAAGTTGGTTCCTATCAATTGTCTATATATATATATATATATATATATGTCGGGTTTTTTCGGGTTTCAGGTTCGGATCAAATTTCGGGTTTTCGGATTGATTCGGTTTGATACACGTAAAATTCAAATCCAAAATCTTTTGATTTTAAAAATTAAATCCAAATCTAAAAAATTGGGTTCGGTAAAATCCAATCAAATCGGTATGAATCGGGTATCCATCAAATCGGGTTTTTTTGCCATCCTAATCTGATATGAATTACAGTATAATTTATTAGATCCAATAAAAATTCTATCTGACCATTTATAATTATTTATATATAATTTTAATGTAAGATATAAGATAAATTTAACTATTTATAACTAAATTAATCTACTTTTGTGGAATTTGTTAGTTTATTTCTTATTAAAATATTTTCATCATCTATCATGTGTATTCATTAGATTTTCATATTTTGACACACACTTTCAAATTTTCACACATGTTTTCAATTTTTTATTACGAATGAATATGCAAGTTCGAAGTAATTTTCACACATATCTTTAAATAATTTTCCACAATTCACAAAATTTTCATTTTCTAATTATTAAATTTAAAAGTTCTCTAATTTTCTAAATATGATATATGATGATTTCATATTTGTTTATTGATTGTTAAATTTATGTTAATAGTTATAATATATATACAAATCACATATATTTAAATTCAAATATTATTATTAAATCTTGAATATAATATTTTTGGATTTGTTTTGCTATTTTAAAAAAATTTTGGTTTATTTTATTTTATCATTTCACTATATGTATGTTAATTTTTATTTTATGTTAAATTTTAAATGGATCTGGAGTTCTCATCCGGTAATTCGAAATCCTAATGGATTGGATAAGGATCATGCTATTAAAAATCCAACAACAATTCGATTCGAATCTGAATCAACAAATTATATCCTTATATATAATAAGCGTAAGAGGGATCTTATCCATAATTTTCGTCACTGTACTATCAAAATAATCTCAACCGTTGAATCTAATATTTTTAAAAATAGACGATCAAGATTATATCATATTAAAAGAGAAAATTATAACCTAAAATGGATATAATTAGAAAAGGTTGCATTAGAAGTGAATTTTAGAAAGAAATTATAATCTAAAAAGGATATAATACAAAAAGGTTATATTAGAATTTGATTTTAAAAAGAAAATCATAATCTGAAAAGGATATAATTAAAAAAGGTTGTATCATAATTGAATTTTATTTTTGTTTATTCGTACTAAAAAAAATTCATATTTAATATTTGGGATATATCTTGAGATTTAAAAATCAGATTTGGATGATTTTAAAATCTACGCGAAACTCATAAAATTATCTTTAATTTAGTGATGATTTAATAATTATTATTCAAATGGAAACACTTAGAATCTCAAGAGAAAATTTAATTATGAACTTTTGCATTAATCATATTCAATGTAGAAGACATACATTGATCTATTCAATGTAGAAAATCTAATAATATATGATTTAAATCATTGACATACATCTTTTCGTATTTCAATATAAATACACTTTTTAGTTTATAACATATTAAAATATTAAATATGGTTTTATGTTAGATCCAACGGTTTTCATATATTTATTTTAATACCAAACTGTTCTTATTTATTTTGTCATACGGAGGACCAGAATACCGATTATCAAAGTTTTGGATAAAATCTCTCATACATTTATTATTAAAATAATCGTATTTGGTTGTTAGTAGAACAATCTTCAAATAATGATAGGTATTTTGATAATCAAAAGGAATTATAAGTAGAATTCATAAATCGAATAGAATTTTCAACGTAAAAAAATAATCAATTTCTTCTCTCTTTTGTTTCTGCGTAGGTTTAATTGAAAAATAATTGTTAAATCATTACTAAATTAAAGATTATTTTGTTAATTTCACGTGTGTTGTAAAATTGTTCATATCAAATTTTAAGAATTCAAGATAGAGTATAAATATTAAATCGAATGTAATAAAAATTTGTTAAACATCGAAAATACATATATCTATACTATCTATCCTATATTATAAAAGACGAAACATTAAAAGTTTTGGTACGGTATAGTACGGTACTTACCTTATTCAAATGTTTTAATTTATTACCCTTAATTATTTTACTCATTGTAAAAGGCTATAAGCAAAAAATATTCAAAAAAAAAAAACACAATCTTTTCTCAAAATATATTACGCAACTCTTTCCAACACTTCTCCTTAATAATAACTAACCAATTATCTATTCATCTATTACATTTTATAACTTTTCTAACTAAAATATATTTTTTCCAAAATTATGGATGTTCTAATTAACCAATTATCTTTTCAGCTATTACATTTTATAACTTTTCTAACTAAAATATCTTCTTTCCAAAAATATGGACGTTCTAATTAATAAAATAAATTAATAATATTACAATTACTAATAACTAAGTGATTACATTTTTCAACTAAAAGGTAATATATTTTATATATTTTCTAACTAAAATATCTCATTTTCTCCTAAATAATAACTAACCAATTATATTTTTCAGCTATTACCTTTTCTAACTAAAATCTTCTTTCCAAAAATATGGTCGTTCAAATTAATGAAATAAACTAATAATATTAAAATTACTAGTAGCTAACTGGTTACCTTTTTAAGCTAAAAGGTAATATCTTTTCTATATTTTCTAACTAAACTATCTCATTTTCAAACTTAATTTTTTTACTAATTGTCATTACTTAAATATTTATTATTGGTAAAAACATGTAGTTCTATTTTATAAAATAAAATAATTATATTATAGTTCCTAATAACTAGATTTTGTAAATTTATGACTAAATGTGTTTCTAAAAATCAATTCTCTCTAACCTCCAGTCGCCGCATATACATTTACGAGAGGGGCGGCCATCGGATCTCCGCCGATGGTTAGCCCCACCACTCTCCTCTCTGTTTTATTCAGTTGGCCCTCAATAATCTCCTCATTTTTCTTGTCGCATAGCCCTAGTATCTTGTACTGATACAAATATGGGGCGTATTAATGCTCGTTAGTATAATATCGGGTGGGATTATCGGTCCTCCGGTGGTGTCATGTCTTCTCCAACCGGTATACTCCGTGCATTACCTTGCCACGCCCACCTGTAGCGACGATGCGCCACCCCTCACGGTGGTGTGTGTTATGCCCAAAATTCGGTTCGGGTATTCTAAAATGGATTCGGGTCAGATACGGGTTTAATTTGGGGATTTTCAGGATAAATTAGGGTTTTGATAAAGATTTGCAGAAGGAGGACGCGCCCTCACCTCCCGTATGTGGAGGGCGCGCCCTGAGAGACATAAAAGCAGTCAAAAAGGATGTTTGTTAGTTTTACAAGAAATTAGGTCGCGCCCTCTCCTTCCCTACAAGGAGGGCGCGCTAGTGATAAAATAATGTTGAAGACAATTATCAACAGGTTTAACAAAGATTATTGAAGAATTACCTCCTGTCGTATCTCAGGAGGGGGATGTCCGTCGCAGAAGGCCTCCAGGGGTATGCCTGGATATAGGGACCCTTCTTATTCCCTTGAGGGCGTGCGCTCTATGGTGGAAAGATGGGTACCTCTTTGGTGTGTGCTTTAGAGCTCTGTTCCTGTATTCAATGGGCGCGCTCTCATTGGGGAACTTTGGAGTAATCCTGCACTTTGCACCCAAAAGTTCTGGATCACCTGTCCTGCTATCTGGTGGGTGCTTCTCATTCGGGGGACAGGGATGCGTTCTGCACTTGGGATAAACCATGGTTATACCTGCATCCTTGAAATCAAGAAATAGCTGGTAACGGAAAGGACTAGTCCTCGACGGGGGAAGTTTCCTTATCCGTGAAGTCTTGGGATCTTGGATGAGCCTTGGGCCTTTTGTGGTTAGACATCATAGTAGAACATTCCGGATGCTGGACCGACAATCCAAGCCCAATCGGGTTTCTTGCTCTCCAAGAACTACGTGGGCTTGATCCTCTATAAATACAGAGGTACTAGGCAAATTGAGGGGGATGGAAGCGAAGAGCTCTACGAGCCACCACCAAAAACCCTCTCAATCTCAACCCCCAATTCATCACAGCCACCACACTCCGGCGACTTATCCGGCGAAGAACCACCGTCATAGATTTTGATTTCGGTGACAGCCCTCAAACTTTGTTGTTACCAAATTCCTCCGTCAACAAATTGGTGCTAGAAGGAGGGGTGTTGATCAAGTTCATAATCCAAGGAGGATGGATTTCACATCACGATGAAGGTTTTTATGAAACATCAAGCAAGATCTAAAGGGTAGTCCTCGAAAAAGTTGTAGATCTGCAGCAATGGAAAAGATCCAAGGATGGCGATTTCTGGAAGGGGGGTCGAACAAGATCCGAAGGCAATTTTGATGTCAAAGATGGTTTTAGAACTGATTTTCAGGCTGTTGCTGGAAAAAGATGGTTCCGGTTATGCTCGAAAGCGGTGATTTCCGCTCAGCAGCTTTGAACTAGGTTTTTCAAGTGAAGATTCCGAATATGATTCAAAGAAGGATGTTCCAAGAAAGAGGCACAATTATCGAGATCTCGTCCTCATCATTAGGACGCGCCCTCACTATCAGGATGCATCCTCAAGAAATCTCAGGGCGCGCCCTAAGGATGGTATCCAAGGTTCAGATGATTTCCAACAAGTTCTGGGAGAATTCAATGACTAAACACGCCCTCATCTCCAGGATGCCTCCTACAGGTTACGATTCTCATCATGGTTTGAAAGATATGGTCTCATGTATGGCTTAATTGATGATGGGTCATCGATCTTGGAGTTAAAATATATGAAAATTCGTATGTATTGTGCTGCACGCGCTACCTACAATGTTTAGGTCATATCTTGAGTTTTAGAAGTCTGATGTAACGCCCCCAAATCCCTTACAGGAATCTAGGTCATTACACCTCTAGCGGAATATTCAATTACCTGTTCATCATTTAATCTACAACAATATTCATAACAACTCCATATTTTACTCCACGGATTATAGTCTTAGAACGAGCAATTCCATAATACAAAAGTTATTACAACACAAGTTCACCTCCCGGAATCTCTGAATTACTATTACAACTTCAAAATACTAGATAAAGCATTTAAACAACTTTTTCCCAGCTTGCACCCTTCTTCGCTACTAAGGCTAATGCGCTGAATTAGTAGTCATTCCCCTTCCCTTTGCCACGGCTTGCCATGCTAGTGTCGTCTCTAGATGCTTCTGATTAATAATATTTAAATAGCAAGAATGAGCCAAAGAATGCCCAGCAAGTATATAAATAACATATAAAACGACAACTCACTCAAAATATGCTTTTTACCAATCTATAATATATATATATATATATATATATACTTTTGAAAAGATGACAACTCAGAACTTTTTACAAATCTCGGAATACAAATCAAATGAAGGAATAAATATATCTCAACGACTTCTCAAAGTACCATTCGAATATAATTTAATAACTTCTCGGGTCAACACCCTCTACCATTAACGGAACCACAAAGGCATCCGCTAACAGTCTAAGGTATCTAAGATTGGACTACTTCTCGAAACGCCTTCTCAAGTAATGGATGATCAGTCCATTGTCACATCTCATTTTCTATCGATAGAAAGGATGGTCGACGTCTCGAACCACCCAAATAAAACTTCTCAGAAGGATGAGCCGTCTTTCTCGGCCCTTCACCCTTTATATGCAACAGTTGGGCCGGTGCGTTACTCCGGTCACTTTTGCTTTTAGAAGCAATAATCCACAACTTACTTTATTTATATATATATATAGATATATATATATATAATCCCACCTTTAAATATAAATATTCTGTAGTATGAAAATATTATTAAATATATCTTTATCATCTCGTCTACGAATACAAATGAAGTATTTCGGTAAACGTCTCAACAGTATAAACCAACTTATAAAATAAATTGCAAACATCTCGTATAATAAACAGCTCAACAATAATATATATGCATGTAAATTGCATGGATAAAATCTGATAGAAACCACTAGTAAGAATATTTGCTTTTGAACATCGGAAGCTTAATCAGCATACTATATATAGATAACAATATAAATACTCCGAACGATGGAGTACGGGTTAGTAAACTTGCCTGAGCCCTGCGGTACGACACTCCAACTTCTTCCACGTCTCCGGTTCTCTATAATCGAATAAAAACCCACATTTAGTATACGACGTACAAGGTAAATCTTAAGTTCTATATTTTACTAATATTCGGGTTAATTAATAAAACAATTATACCATTTTTGAAAAATCATTTATCTAAATAATACTTCTAATTTAAATTGAATCTTATAAATTATCTACAATTCTCGAAATTTCCCTAATTTAATTACTATTAAACTCTCTTAAATCTCACAGCAATATGATTTAATTAACCGTTTTTATTCACATTGGTCCATAATTATTACTATATATCTCAATTAATCAATTTTATCATTTTTAGTAAATTACTTACATCAACTGCTTTAAATAACAACCCAGATAATTAAATCCCGACTATAACATTCGATTATACAGTATCATTATATTATTAATCCTGATTTTAGCCTCTAAAATAATCTGACTCGATCCGGTTAATTAAAATAATCCGAAAACATAATTATAAATCTTATAAAATAATACCGTATTTTAATCCTGTTTATTCACAATTATCCCCCTTATATCGGCAAATTAATAAATCTAAAATTTTCGTCCAAAAAATCACAAAATGATTATTTTTGACTAATTAACAATTAATTGCACTATTTTTATTAAACAATTCTTATATCTCACAATTTAATTAATAAAACCAATTTTAACCTTTTCCCTCTTTTCATTTTATTTTAATAATACATTACTATATATATATATATATATATATCAATATTCTATTTATCATTTTATTATTATTATTATTATTATTATTATTATTCCTTTTTACGTTTTAACAGTCTTCACCGAAAATTTCACGACGGCGCGTGGGGCCCACGCGCCTCCACCGCCGTCCGGAAACTTCCCTCCCCTGCACTGTTTCTTCTTCCCTCTCTCTCTCTCTCTCTCTCTCTCTCTCTCTCTCTCCCTCTTCCCTCTCTCTGTTTCGTCTCTGTGCTCGGATCAAGCCACCACCACCATCCTCGTCATCATCAGACCAATTTGCCTCAACCTTACACCGATCACACTCACACTTGGAACCATAATCCTCCAATAACCTCTTTTGCCTATCTCCATACTTAAAATTCACCGGAAAATAACTCAAACCAATTTCCCTCCCAGACGGAACATCATGAATCATCCTAACAACCATATCCGTATTATCACCACCACTATTCTTATCAACATACTCAAACCTGCACGCATTAGGAAGACAATCATAAAAAAAAACCAAGCATTCGGATAAATCCCATACGCCCTAACCGACCTCTCCTTATCCTCCTCAAACGGTTCCATCAATCCAAAAGCATTCAACTTATCCTTAGCCAACAATGCTGCCACAACCTCCACCGAAACCACAAAACCCTCAATAGGAAGCCTAATATCCTTAACCACCGAATACAAAAACCGAACATCCTCACTATCCGATCCTTCCCCTTGCAAAGACATAAGAATCCGAAACAACCAAAACCACAAAATCGCTCATCTCACTATCTCTCTTGCCTCAACTTTCGATTGAACCAACCCCCTCAATCTCTCTCAACTCTCTTCTCTCGCCATCCTCCTTATCACTCCGATTCAACCACCATACGCCACCATAACATCACAATCAACACAATAATCCCTATCTCCTCCATCTCCGTCGCCTCATCCTCTTCGATTCAACACCACCAATCGACAAAACAATACTCCCCCCCTCGCTACAACTCGGACAACGGCAACCCCAACAAACACACCGGACTGAGATGTATCATAGGGACCGAACGAAATAAACGGGAAAAGAAAAAAAAAAGAAAAACAAGAAACGAAAGGAGGCAACGAGAAAAAGAAGAGATGGACTACCTGTTTGCTGCTCTGTTTTCTACTTGGTGAAAGGAAAGAAGAAACAAAAGGGTTGGGTTTTTGGTTTTGTAAAAGAGAGGAGAAGACTTTTCTTTTGTTGTGTTTATAATAAAAACCAAATAAAGGCCGTTTTGTTTATACTATTTTTGGCCAGTTCTGATTTTAAATTCTGTAGTTAACAACAAAAGCAGACAAAACGTGCAGTTTAGAAAAATAAAAAGAAGTACCGGGACATTTTGGTTTTATAAAAAGAGTGTAGTGTTTCGTGACAGAATAAACTGTGTTTCGTGAGAATTTTAATCGTTTCCTGTGATCGAGAAATGCTGCCTCCTCCTCGTGTCTAACAACCCGATCAGATAAAACCGAAACATTAATATCGTCGTTTTCCTGCTGGATAATTATAACGAGACCCAAAAGTCGTTCTCAAAAATAAATTCTGCGTTTTTTTAAAAAAAAATACTCGTCCAAAAATTAAAATCCTATTCTCCTAAATTTTCTAATTTTAATAACTATATAATAGATATACTCAATTAAATATAATGTATTGTTTATTTATATACGAATATATAAAATTAAAAAAAAATATTACTGAAATGCACTAATTAAAATATTCTAATGCATCGCTCGTAAATAAAATTTAAAATATCGAGTAGGAAAAAAAAATTATTCGAAATTTGCGGATATTACAGTCTTCCCTCCTTAAAGGAATCCGTCCTCGGAATCAACGTAGGTAATAACTAAGGTTGCTTATTTCGTACTCTACTCTCCAATATCCCCTCATCACTTTTTACCAGTTTTATGTTCTTACATTACGATCGTAACCTCTCATGCTATACCGTCTATTCTGCCTTTGTTATTCATTTCTATTTCTTTATCATATCTCTATTATCATACCGGCTCAACATTTATATATACATTTACGAGAGTAAGTAATCGCGTACCTGCTATCTCGTCCATCTCCTTTAAGCCATCGGCCAACGTCATGTTAAAAATCCTAGCGGTTGGGTGGTTGCTGCTAACTCCACTGCTTTGTCGTGATGCCGCGGGTCCCGTTGCTGACACTTTACAGTCTCTAGAGATGTGACCCTCCTTTCCACATTTGTAGCAAACTACTCCCTTCCTGGGACAATTCGTCCGTTGATGCCCCTCTTGACCACAATTATGACACCTCCCTCATGTACAAACACCCGGATGCTTCTTTCCACACACTTCACAGTCTTGCAGTGGTGGCCTAAACTGGCTCTCATTTCCCCGTGGTCCTATTTGCGCACTACCCGCACTTTCCGCTCGGTTAGATCCTCCAAATCTTGCAGACTGAAATCCGGGCCTCCTACCCTGTTGGTTCTGAAATGTCCCACTAGTCGAATATCCTCCCCAACTTTCTACTTCTCTTTTCTTCCCTTCATTTTCCTTTGGATCGAAACTACTTCCCGCTTCTATTACCTCTGTCTTATTCACCAATTTAACATACTCAGTAAGCTCAAAAGCGGCTACCCTGGTTTGTATCCACGGTCTCAGTCCATGCTGAAACCTTCTCGCCCTCTTCTTATCAGTATCTACGAAATGTGGCACAAACCTAGATAGCTCGGTAAACTCCTTCTCATACTCAGCAACTGTCCTATTACCCTGCCTTAGCTCCAAGAACTTTATCTCCATCTTACTTTCCATATGCTCGGGAAAATACTTCTCCAAGAACAACTCAGTGAACCTCTCCCAGGTTACTATCCCTGCAGGTTCCATTGCTTCCTTAGATTCCCACCAATAATACGCCTCCTCCTTCAGCAAGTAGGTGGCAAAGATCGTCTTCTGCCCCTCTTCTACTCCGATAATTTTAAAGGATTTCTCCATCTCTTTCAGCCACGATCTAGCCTCTACTGGTTCACCAAACCCTTTAAACTCAGGTGGATGAATTGACTTAAAAGCCTTGAAAGCTGATGCAGTCTGGTTTACCACATTGGGCACAGGACCCCGCGGGCCACGGTCTAGGGTTTGCCTTAACAGATCTACTAGTTGGTTAAGTCCTTGATTGTTCTGGTTGTCATTCTGGTTATCTCCTACGTGGTTATTCCTCCCCGTAGAAGCCTCACCTTCTCCGGAGTTATCTCTATTTCTCCTTGGTGGCATTTTCCTGAAAAATCGTTTCGTTCAATAAAACTGCATATCCATGAAATGTTTATTATGAAAACAAAATAGTATATATCTGTACACATGCGTATATATACATATATATGTATGCATCCATATGTATATTTACGTATACATACCTCTATATACCCATTAAAAGATTTAAGCCCAATAAATATATCATGGATACGCATTTCCCTCGTCCCAAATGATTCTACTATATATATACCTATCGGTTCCTTGGCTTCTAAACTCTCTCTTATAAAGTCGTAACCCCTACTATTCTCGTTCTAAGATTTATAACCTACGGCTCTGATACCATTACTGTAACGCCCCCAAATCCCTTACAGGAATCTAGGTCATTACATCTCTAGCGGAATATTCAATTACCTGTTCATCATTTAATCTACAACAATATTCATAACAACTCCATATTTTACTCCACGGATTATAGTCTTAGAACGAGCACTTCCATAATACAAAAGTTATTACAACACAAGTTCACCTCCCGGAATCTCTGAATTACTATTACAACTTCAAAATACCAGATAAAGCATTTAAACAACTTCTTCCCAGCTTGCACCCTTCTTCGCTACTAAGGCTAATGCGCTGAATTAGTAGTCCTTCCCCTTCCCTTTGCCACGGCTTGCCATGCTAGTGTCGTCTCTAGATGCTTCTGATTAATAATATTTAAATAGCAAGAATGAGCCAAAGAATGCCCAGCAAGTATATAAATAACATATAAAACGACAACTCACTCAAAATATGCTTTTTACCAATCTATAATATATATATATATATATATATATATATATATACTTTTGAAAAGATGACAACTCAGAACTTTTTACAAATCTCGGAATACAAATCAAATGAAGGAATAAATATATCTCAACGACTTCTCAAAGTACCATTCGAATATAATTTAATAACTTCTCGGGTCAACACCCTCTACCATTAACGGAACCACAAAGGCATCCGCTAACAGTCTAAGGTATCTAAGATTGGACTACTTCTCGAAACGCCTTCTCAAGTAATGGATGATCAGTCCATTGTCACATCTCATTTTCTATCGATAGAAAGGATGGTCGACGTCTCGAACCACCCAAATAAAACTTCTCAGAAGGATGAGCCGTCTTTCTCGGCCCTTCATCCTTTATATGCAACAGTTGGGCCGGTGCGTTACTCCGGTCACTTTTGCTTTTAGAAGCAATAATCCACAACTTACTTTATATATATATATATATATATATATATATAATCCCACCTTTAAATATAAATATTCTGTAGTATGAAAATATTATTAAATATATCTTTATCATCTCGTCTACGAATACAAATGAAGTATTTCGGTAAACGTCTCAACAGTATAAACCAACTTATAAAATAAATTGCAAACATCTCGTATAATAAACAGCTCAACAATAATATATATGCATGTAAATTGCATGGATAAAATCTGACACTAGAAAGAATATTTGCTTTTGAACATCGGAAGCTTAATCAGCATACTATATATAGATAACAATATAAATACTCCGAACGATGGAGTACGGGTTAGTAAACTTGCCTGAGCCCTGCGGTACGACACTCCAACTTGTTCCACGTCTCCGGTTCTCTATAATCGAATAAAAACCCACATTTAGTATACGACGTACAAGGTAAATCTTAAGTTCTATATTTTACTAATATTCGGGTTAATTAATAAAACAATTATACCATTTTTGAAAAATCATTTATCTAAATAATACTTCTAATTTAAATTGAATCTTATAAATTATCTACAATTCTCGAAATTTCCCTAATTTAATTACTATTAAACTCTCTTAAATCTCACAGCAATATGATTTAATTAACCGTTTTTATTCACATTGGTCCATAATTATTACTATATATCTCAATTAATAAATTTTATCATTTTTAGTAAATTACTTACATCAACTGCTTTAAATAACAACCCAGATAATTAAATCCCGACTATAACATTCGATTATACAGTATCATTATATTATTAATCCTGATTTTAGCCTCTAAAATAATCTGACTCGATCCGGTTAATTAAAATAATCCGAAAACATAATTATAAATCTTATAAAATAATACCGTATTTTAATCCTGTTTATTCACAATTATCCCCCTTATATCGGCAAATTAATAAATCTAAAATTTTCGTCCAAAAAATCACAAAATGATTATTTTTGACTAATTAACAATTAATTGCACTATTTTCATTAAACAATTCTTATATCTCACAATTTAATTAATAAAACCAATTTTAACCTTTTCCCTCTTTTCATTTTATTTTAATAATACATTACTATATATATATATATATATATATATATATATATATATATATATATATATATATATATATATATATATCAATATTCTATTTATCATTTTATTATTATTATTATTATTATTATTCCTTTTTACGTTTTAACAGTCTTCACCGAAAATTTCACGACGGCGCGTGGGGCCCACGCGCCTCCACCGCCGTCCGGAAACTTCCCTCCCCTGCACTGTTTCTTCTTCCCCCTCTCTCTCTCTCTCTCTCTCTCTCTCTCTCTCTCTCTCTCTCTCTCTCTCCCTCTCTTCCCTCTCTCTGTTTCGTCTCTGTGCTCGGATCAAGCCACCACCACCATCCTCGTCATCATCAGACCAATTTGCCTCAACCTTACACCGATCACACTCACACTTGGAACCATAATCCTCCAATAACCTCTTTTGCCTATCTCCATACTTAAAATTCACCGGAAAATAACTCAAACCAATTTCCCTCCCAGACGGAACATCATGAATCATCCTAACAACCATATCCGTATTATCACCACCACTATTCTTATCAACATACTCAAACCTGCACGCATTAGGAAGACAATCATAAAAAAAAACCAAGCATTCGGATAAATCCCATACGCCCTAACCGACCTCTCCTTATCCTCCTCAAACGGTTCCATCAATCCAAAAGCATTCAACTTATCCTTAGCCAACAATGCTGCCACAACCTCCACCGAAACCACAAAACCCTCAATAGGAAGCCTAATATCCTTAACCACCGAATACAAAAACCGAACATCCTCACTATCCGATCCTTCCCCTTGCAAAGACATAAGAATCCGAAACAACCAAAACCACAAAATCGCTCATCTCACTATCTCTCTTGCCTCAACTTTCGATTGAACCAACCCCCTCAATCTCTCTCAACTCTCTTCTCTCGCCATCCTCCTTATCACTCCGATTCAACCACCATACATCACCATAACATCACAATCAACACAATAATCCCTATCTCCTCCATCTCCGTCGCCCCACCCTCTTCGATTCAACACCACCAATCGACAAAACAATACTCCCCCCCCTCGCTACAACTCGGACAACGGCAACCCCAACAAACACACCGGACTGAGATGTATCATAGGGACCGAACGAAATAAACGGGAAAAGAAAAAAAAGAAAAAGAAAAACAAGAAACGAAAGGAGGCAACGAGAAAAAGAAGAGATGGACTACCTGTTTGCTGCTCTGTTTTCTACTTGGTGAAAGGAAAGAAGAAACAAAAGGGTTGGGTTTTTGGTTTTGTAAAAGAGAGGAGAAGACTTTTCTTTTGTTGTGTTTATAATAAAAACTAAATAAAGGCCGTTTTGTTTATACTATTTTTGGCCAGTTCTGATTTTAAATTCTGTAGTTAACAACAAAAGCAGACAAAACGTGCAGTTTAGAAAAATAAAAAGAAGTACCGGGACATTTTGGTCTTATAAAAAGAGTGTAGTGTTTCGTGACAGAATAAACTGTGTTTCGTGAGAATTTTAATCGTTTCCTGTGATCGAGAAATGCTGCCTCCTCCTCGTGTCTAACAACCCGATCAGATAAAACCGAAACATTAATATCGTCGTTTTCCTGCTGGATAATTATAACGAGACCCAAAAGTCGTTCTCAAAAATAAATTCTGCGTTTTTTTAAAAAAAAATACCCGTCCAAAAATTAAAATCCTATTCTCCTAAATTTTCTAATTTTAATAACTATATAATAGATATACTTAATTAAATATAATGTATTGTTTATTTATATACGAATATATAAAATTAAAAAAAAAATATTACTGAAATGCACTAATTAAAATATTCTAATGCATCGCTCGTAAATAAAATTTAAAATATCGAGTAGGAAAAAAAAAATTATTCGAAATTTGCGGATATTACATCTGATTTGGGCAATTTTACAGCCCACGCGAAGCTTATTAAATTCTTGTTAACCAAAAGGTGTTACAATCTGAAGAATTTGGCTGGAATCAGTCCGAAACTGGAGAGAAAAGACAACTACGAATTTTTAATAAAGAATTCTACTTGGTTTAGGAAACCTATTGGTAATTGGTTTAGGATGAAATCCACATCCTGTTCTGAGAAGAAGGTTATGGTGAAATCTAGAACATGAGAAAGTTGGGATGCAAACACATGAAGATGGAGTCTTACGTATATGAGACGCAATTATCAGGAGTTGCACCTTTATCTCAATGGGCGCCTACCAGTATTCTACTTTCAAGTGGCGAAACACATGAAGCTGCATATTAATCTTTCATCATCTCTTACAGGGCACGCTCACAGGAAGGAGGTCACGTCAATAGAAGCCTCAAAGATTTTCTAAAAAGGTGCAGCATCTTTTATCAAGGGCGCACTGCCAGGACGCGCCACAGGGCGCACCCATGGAAGATGATATAGAAGAAAAAGCTGCAAATGGTGGGTTTTGCTAATTCAAGCAGAGCATGCCTCAGAAGATTATTAAGAAGCGCGCCTTCCCCTGACTGGGCGCGCCTCCAGGTAATATCCAACCTCTATATTATTTTGCTCTATATATTTATTGCATGTATAAAGTTACAGGGGTAGGGGCTTGCCCGATAAGAAGGCCTACAGGGGTTTGCCTGGTGAGAAGGCCTACATGGGTTTGCTTGGCCAGAAGAAAGGGGAACACTTAGAATCGAGGCCCTGTGATCCATAGCGCGTGCCCCCTTATTACAGGTCGAGGCCCCTTGGACATGAGCGAGCCCTTCCTCGAGGTCGTGATCCATAGCGCGCGCCCCCTGATTACAGGTCGAGGCCCCTTGGACATGAGAGAGCCCTACTTTGAGAATTCGTTGGAAGTTAATGAAGCCAAAGAAGTAGGAATGACATTGTTTGGCTTAATCACCAAGTGAGGAATAGTCCTTGATCTGTTGCTAGGGGCGCGCCCTATAGAAAGAGAGGCCCTACGACTGTTCTATTGATTTCTCATAATACAGCTAGTAGAAGATAGGGTGAGAATCCTCAACCCCAGGGAAATGCTCTACATCATGACTCAACTTCAAGGAAATTCACCACTTTAGGAAAATCCTCCAACATAGGACGCGCCCTCAAGGAACTCTCCCTCAGATGACCTTTCCGATTAGGGTGCGCCCTCAAGGAAAAAAGCAAATGCTGAGGCGAACTCCAATATCTACGAGGGTAATTTTCTGCTTGGACTCCAGAAGGAAAGAAGTTGTTGAGTTGCGACCCCACGAACCATAGAGTGTGCCCCCTGATCATCAGGTTGAGGCCCCAAGGTCATGAGCGAGCCCCTCTATGAAGAAACAATACTTTGTTACAGAGGATGACCTGAATGATAGGCATCAGGGCGTGCCTTAACTTATCAACCTCATGTTGTGGCTTCGTCTGCAAGTATGATCGCAACGATCCATGACATATCTTTTGACTGAAGAAAATTGTATTGATGTGCGGCCCCATGAATCTTAGAGTGCGCCCCCTGATAGGCAGGTTGAGGCCCCAAGGTCATGAGTGAGCCCCTCTACACAAGAATTACATTCATTCGGACTAGAAGAGACTTTGTCATCGCCCTCAGCAACTCCAACGACTATCTCTTAAAATTCCCATCTTGGGATGCTTCTTTAAGTGACGCTTCTTTAAGTAATGATATTCTGATGCTGGGGGTAGTACTGATGCACCTCCCTAGCCTTACATATACATGTATTTCAGGACAATTTGTGTGAACAGCGGAATACCCCCACAGGGATATGCCTCTTCGTGAGATGCCTTTCATAGGATGCCTCCTTGTGAGATGCCTCTTCGTGAGATGCCCTTTTATTGGATGCCTTCTAGTGAGATGCCTCTTTGAGAGATGTTATTCATAGGATGCCTCATTTTGAGATGCCCCTTCATGGGATGAGATTTGAAGTAGCCCGTGACTGGAGAATGCACTCTTTCTACCAGAAGTTGATTGAAGCAGAGCAATTCCTGAATAGTAGACTACAAGGTAAATTAATTACCTCCTAGTCTAGGGGGGTAGTCCATGTACACTTTAGGTACACTTTCCCTAGTCTTAGTTCAGTGAAATTTTCAACTTTTTCGAGATTGAAAGATTATGCCTATAGGGCGCGTCATGAAGGGTGAGTTTGAATAGTTCTCGTACAATAGAGGACGCGCCCTCGGGTAGAAGATGCGATGCGGAACTTTTACTTGTAAGCATGCAAGCCTTCCCTCTTTTGAGTACGTGCCCTCTGTTGTGGAATAAAAACTAGGTTGAAATTATTGCGGCGAAGGTTTGTATATTTAATGCTAGGGTTCGTGAGCTTCGTGCTTTAATGGCTGCTTCTGCGTTCGAGACTTAAACGGTCCTCATAGAATGCCTACGTATCTCTGTAATTAGAGAATCAAGCCAATAAAACGTAGTTCTGAGGTGAGGGGTCTGACCCTTTATATAGGCTGAGAAGCCTTAGAATTATGGTAGGATTTGGAGACTTGGTGGGCAAGTCTTTGAGGAATGTTCTAGATCTATTCCTTGTAGGAATCAGTTTCCATATTGAATTGGATGCCTTATTGGATAAGTCTGAAGGGGATATTATCCTTATCCAACTCTTATTTGCTGAGCTGTTTATTACCCTTAATATTAATTACGAAATTAATACTATAATCAGGGTTTTGGGCCCAGCTGGTGGGCCCCACGTTTGGACTATTCTCAGCCTAGTTAATGCCACATTAAATGTGTCTTTAGGGCTTATTTTCAGCCCATATCATTTGCCCCCCAACTTCTAAGGAAAACTGATCAGGTTTTCATAGAAGTTATATTTGCCTTAATCGAGACTCGGGGTCATTTTTATCCCTTACCTGGGACTTCTTAATTACCCTTATATGGGAATTTTGGTTTACACTAGTGTTTCACAAGTATCGTCTTGGTTGTAAAGTGTGGAGCGACCTACACGTTTACGACGATTTGCCTTATTCGAGGCTTTAATTTGTGCTTGCTTTTAGCAATTTCGGCACTTTCATAGAGTTTTCATGCACTATTAGCATAAATTATTGCTCAATTTGTCAAGAAAGTATTTCTATAATTTTCCTCGTATTTTTCTGTACTTTTCCTAATATTTTAGGAATTTTTATGTACTCACAGGTATTTTTCGTAATTTTTCCTAATAATTTAGGAATTTTTATGTACCAACAGGTATTTTTCTTAATTTTTCCTAATAATTTAGGAATTTTTATGTACCAACAGGTATTTTAATTATTTTTTGGGAATTATTTTTCAATTTCCCAACATTATTTTCAGAATTTTTAAAGGATTAACTTTAAAAAAGTCATCCTGGCAAAAAATGCTTCCTGGGCGTGGGTACCCCCGCCAAGGAGACACCCTCCTTAGGCACGCCTAGGGGGTTTGGTCTCCTGGGCGTGGGTGTATCTTTGCCCTTTGAAATGCTTTCTGGGCGTGGGTACCCCCGCCAAGGAGACACTTTCCTTAGGCACGCCTAGGAAGTTTGGTCTCCTGGGCGTGGGTGTACCTTCGTTCCTTGAAATGCTTTCTGGGCGTGGGTACCCCCGCCAAGGAGACACTTTCCTTAGGCACGCCTAGGAAGTTTGGCCTCCTGGGCGTGGGTATGCCCTTCGTTCCTTGAAATGCTTTCTGGGCGTGGGTACCCCCGCCAAGGAGACACTTTCCTTAGGCACGCCTAGGAAGTTTGGCCTCCTGGGCGTGGGTATGCCCTTCTCTAAGAAAAGCCAAGTTAGGCGTGGGTACCCCCGCCAAGGAGACACCTTCCTCAGGCACGCCTAGGAGGTTTGGTCTCCTGGGCGTGGGTATAGCCTTCTTTAAGGAAAGTCGAGTTAGGCGTGGGTACCCCCGCCAAGGAGACACCTTCCTTAGGCACGCCTAGGAGGTTTGGTCTCCTGGGCGTGGGTATAGCCTTTTTAATTGGGCCTCCTGCCTTTAAATTCTGATGGGCTTTTATCCTATTTTCTAAAAATGTCGTAGAACATTCTAGAATTAATTCAAAATTTGAATTTCATGGGCTTCCCGCCTATTCAAAGGCCCAGTCACCTGTTGATAGCCCATTTACTGGATATAACCGGTTGAGTGACCAACCATGAACTCTATAAAAGAGTAGTGTGCATCCTTCATTTCTCATCTCACTATTCAGCAAAAATTATCTCTCAAATACTTTTCAAAAAGCTCTGCTAGGGTTCTGTCGCGAGGCGATTTCCGGCGTCTTTCCTCCGCCCTATTTTCCAGTTTCTGTTTGAAGATCGTTGAATCTTCATCTTCTTCAACTTCTTTTTCAACATTTCTGGGTTTCAAGCCTTCAAGGGAAGCATTTCAATGGAGGATTCTAGCTCTTCAGGCCAGTCTCAACTTGCTAACACTTCCACCACCGCTCCACGGCTTACAAGGGGTAAGAACCCTAAAACATCTCTTGTCCATGCCAGTGTTTTTTCCCTTAGAGATCTTTTAAATGAGTTTGGTCAAGCTTTTCCAAATATGCTTCATTTAGATGCTTATGAGTATAAATCGAAATACAAACAACATAGGGTAGATATTCTAGCCCAACTTTTTCATATTAATGGGCCTTATAGGGCCGTTGTTCCGGCCTCAAATGAAAGGGCTTGTCACCCAAAGCCTGGGGCCATTAGGATTTATAAAGAGACTTTTTATGCTGGTTTTCGCCTTCCTCCTCCTCCCTTTGTTTATCGTCTTTTGGCCGAAGCCAGGGTTTGTCCAACCCAACTTATGCCAAATGCGTGGCGTTTTATCTATTGTTTCTTGGTCCAATGTAAGAAACATGGGCTTGAGCCCAGTATTTCTGTTTTTCGATATTTATTCAAATTTGTCAATTCTTCTGACAATTCGGGAAGGGTCAAAATCCAACATCGTTCTTTAGCCCGTTCTTGTTTTGTTTCGGATTCCGCTCCTGATTCCCTTCCTAATTGGAAGAGGGAATGGTTCTATATCTTTTTGGATGAGGATGACTGGGACAACTATTTTCGGCCCAACTTCTGCAGAGCCATTGATGGGCCTGTCAGGAGTTTAAAATTGGGCGTGGAAGAAGAGGCTGCCATAACTTTGTTAACATCCGATAATTTGCATCAATGTGCAAATTTGATTTCTGAAGATTCGTTGCAGGCCCATGGGCTAAGCGATTTGGGCCCTGAGGGTAATTCTCACCTCTTGCTTTGTTAACATTTTATGCTAGATATAATTTTCTAACTTTCTTGTAATCATTTTGCAGCCAAAGCTGCTCTGGGAGCAATTTTTAAGTAGAGGGAGACTGCTGCCACTGCTAGGGTGGTAACAGAGAACCCTAGGGTCAAAAGGGCCAGGACAGATGAGGCTTCTCCCGCGGTGGAGCGTGTTCCTGCTTTTCTTCAAGAAAAACCAGTCCCTATTGAGGAAGACTTCACTCCCTTTACAGTGGGATGGGGTTTATGCAATAGGGACACAGCTGTAGGAGATTCTAGGGCTGCAGCTGAGTGGTCCAGGAGCGTGGTTACTCCACGAGATAGGATTCACATTGTAGAGTCCTCTGATGACTTGCAGATTGAGCTTCTTGGGGCTCAAGCTGTTGCTTCGGTAATTTCTTATTCAACTTCTTTAATTTAATTGTATTTACTTTTCTCTTATTCACTTGTTTTCTTTGCAGATGAACGCCTACCTTCAGGCCGCTGTTCATAACCTGAAGGAGGTGCGTGCTGATAAGACTATTGCTGAGAGGGACAGAGACAGATACTTTGATTCCTCCGAGGCAAACTTTGCTCGTTTTAGGGAGGTGGAGAAGGAGCTGGCTGCTGAGAAGGAGAAGAACAGGAAGCTACAGCTGGAGGTGCAGCAGAACAGGGAACACATCATTGCTGATTACAAGGCTTCTAAGGACTTTCAAGATGTCCTGAATGCCGAGTACGATGCAAACTTTCCTGGTACCTTCAAGGAGTGTTGGGAGGGGATCATCGAGGAGCTGAGTGGGAAGATTGAGGGGGTATCCCTGGAGAGGTTCCCGGTACCTGCTATCCCTGGATTGACAGATACTTTGGAGGTTGCTACAGAGACAGCTGTGGATGGGGACTCTCAGCCCACTCAGGATCCACCTTCTTCTCCCGGGATAGAGACAGCAGATCCTTCTTCTACCCAGGGAGATGTTGTTGTTGAGGACTTAGATGCATAGATGGCCCTGCGTGGCTTATTTCTGTTTTTTATCTTTATTTATTCTGAACTTTTGCCCTTCGGGGCTTATGACTTAACTTATCTATGTAGTAGTTTCTTTTGTTTCCATGTTCTCATTTTTTGCTTATAGTTCGTTAAACTTTAGAATTTCTCAAGTACTTGGCCTCCTGGCTGGTACTAAACTCACAAGCTAGTTCAACGTTTGCCTTTCGTGTTTGTTTTGACAAGGAGAAATAACTCATAGAGAAAACAGTATAAATTCCATTATGCTGTCAAAGGATATCAATAGAATGGGTTCAACCCTTACATAAATATTCTATCTTCTACTGGGAGCAACATGCTCTAAAATGGTTTCATTCGAACCTTATTTCTAATAAATAGATAAAAGTCCAAGCCTTTGTCAAAAGAACTTAGACATAATAAACTTTGAGGTTCACAGCATGCCAAGTTCGGGGCACCTCAACCCCGTCCAAGGTTTCTAACTTGTAGGATCCTCGTCCTAACACCTTTCTGACTAGATATGGTCCTTCCCAATTTGGTGCTAACTTTCCTTTCTGGCCAACTCCTGATGCTTCAATCTTCCTTAAAACCATGTCTCCTTGTCGAAAGAATCTTTCCTTAACTCTCTGGTTGTAGTGAAAAGAGGCTCTCTTCTGATATTCAGCATTCTTTGCATTAGCTTCATCTCTAACTTCATCAATTAAGTCAAGGGCAAGTCTCATTCCTTCGTCATTAGTTTCTGGCTCATATGCCTCAACTCGAGGTGATGCTTGCATGATCTCTAAAGGCACAACTGCCTCGGCTCCATAAGCCAACAAAAATGGGGTTGCTCCAGTTGTTACCTTACAAGTGGTACGATATGCCCAAAGTATGGGCAACAATTCATCTACCCAAGTGTTCCTAGAGCGTTCGACCCTCTTTTTCAGTCCATCAAGGATAATTCGATTAGCTACCTCAGCTTGCCCATTGGCTTGAGGGTGTGCCACCGAGGTAAAACGGAGCTCAATCGCATTCTCTTCACAATACTTCTTGAACTCTTCATTATTGAACTGTGTCCCATTGTCTGTTACAAGGATTCGTGGGATTCCGTATCTGCAAATTATGTTCTCCCAAAAGAACTGGGAAACTTGCTTGGTGGTTATCTTAGCCAGAGGTTTAGCCTCAATCCACTTAGTGAAGTAATCGATGGCCACTATTAGGAATTTCCTTTGCGCAGAAGCCATGGGAAAAGGCCCAAGTATATCCATCCCCCACATTGCAAATGGAATGGGAGAGTTAATTGAAGTTAAGATCTCAGGCGGGTGCCTCACAATTGGGGCATGCTTCTGGCATCTCTCACATCTCTTGACATAGTTTTGTGCATCAGCCAACATCTCCGGCCAATAGAACCCTAAACGAATTATCTTGTGAGCTAGGGCTCTGCCCCCCAAGTGTTGGCCACAGATCCCTTCATGAACTTCTTCCAATGCTTCTCTTGCCTCTTGAGGCCTTAAACATTTCAAGTATGGGATGACAAACGACCTCTTATACAAAATGCCTTCAATCAAAGTGTATCTCAATGCTCTTACTGAAAGTTTTCGTGCCTCCAAGGCATTGTCTGGGAGCCATCCGGTCTCAAGGTGTGCCTTGATAGGGTCTATCCAAGAGCCTCCTATATCGATTGGTGCCAATAACTTTGAGTTAACGGTCGGGGCCTTCAAGACCTGAAAATAGACACTCCCAGCATAATTTTCTATCTCGGAAGAAGCAAATTTAGATAGGGCATCGGCCTTAATGTTTTCCTCTCTTGGAATGTATTCAACATAGCACTCCTCAAACTGGGACATAACAGCCTTTACTACTCTCAAGTATTTTGCCATAGTCTCATCCTTAGCCTCGAATTCACCATTTACTTGTGATACCACAAGCCTTGAATCTCCACAAACTTTGAGATTTTTGACCCTCATGATTCTGGCCAAGCCCAAACTAGCTATTAATGCCTCATACTCCGCCTCGTTGTTGGTAGTAGGGAAATCCAACTTTAAAGCGTACTCAACTGTGAACCCATCGGGGCTTTGCAAAACCAAACCTGCACCACTAGATTTTGTTTTTGATGCTCCATCAAAATAGAGCACCCAATATTCCTTCAGATCAAGTGTAAGTTCTTCTTCTTTTTCCTCTTACCCAGGGGTAGTCATTATCTCTTGCCCCCCGACTTCTTGGTTGTTAATAGTGCATTCAACCACGAAGTCAGCTAATGCCTGAGCTTTGATAGCTGTCCGAGGCTTGTATGTGATGTCAAACTCTCCTAACTCAATCGCCCATTTGATTAGCCTTCCACTGGCCTTAGGGCTATGCAATATGTTCCTCAACTGCTGGTTTGTCAGAACTTGAATCTTATGTGCCTGAAAGTAAGGCCGCAGCTTTCTTGAGGCAGTTACTAATGCCAAAGCAAACTTTTCTATGGGTGAGTAATTCAACTCAGCCCCATGCAACACTTTGCTCACATAGTAGATAGGTTTCTGGACCTTCTCCTCTTCCCGAATAAGGACAGCACTCAGGGCTTGTTCGGATACCGCCAGGTATAAACTAAGAATCTCCCCCGGACTTGGTTTGGTCAACAACGGGGCTTCAACCATGTACTTCTTCAGTTGCTCAAAGGCCTCTTGGCTCTCAGGTGTCCACTCAAAATTTTTCACCTTTTTTAACGCTTGGAAGAAAGGCAAGCATTTGTCTCCAGACTTGGAGATGAATCTTCCTAAAGCTGCAACTCGACCTGTCAACCTCTGCACATCTCTTATAGAGCGTGGTGGCTCCATGTCTAAAATCGCCTTGATCTTGTCAGGATTGGCCTCAATGCCTCTCTTTGAAACCATCAGCCCTAAAAACTTTCCAGATCCAACGCCAAAGGCACACTTAGCGGGATTCAACATCATCTTATGGTGCCTCAGCACTTCAAATGCCTCTCCGAGGTGCTTGATATGATCAGCCTTAAGTAGGCTCTTGACTAACATGTCATCAACATATACCTCCATGGTTTTTCCAATCAGATGGGCGAATATCTTATTCACCAATCGTTGGTAAGTAGCTCCTGCATTCTTTAGACCAAAAGCCATGACAAGATAACAGAAGACACCAAAGTCAATTATGAAAGATACCTTAGGTATGTCATCCTTGTGCATCTTAATCTGATTATAGCCGCTGAATCCATCCATGAAGCTTAACATCTCATGTCCAGCTGTGGCATCTATCAACATATCAATCCTCGGCAGGGGAAAACAATATTTTGGGCATGCATCATTCAGGTCAGTGAAGTCTATACACATTCTCCACTTCCCATTTGCTTTCTTGACCATGACTGGGTTCGCTAACCATTCAGGAAACTGAATCTCTTCAATAAAACCAGCTTCCAAGAGCTTATCCACTTCTTGCCTAATGGCATCTTGCCTTTCCGGAGCAAAGTTTCTCTTCTTCTGCTTTATTGCCTTCCTTTTGGGATCAACATTTAACTTGTGAGTTATGAGTTGGGGGTCAATCCCTGGCATATCAGCTGCTGTCCAAGCGAACACGTCGCTATTCTTCTGTAAGAATTCTATTAACTTGCCCTTCAGGGGTTCTTTCAGAGATGCTCCAACATAAGTAACTTTTTCAGGATCATTAGGCTCTAGAGGTACGGGAATCAAATCCTCTGCTGGCTTCCCTCTATGCTCTTCATCATCGCGGACATCCATGTCTTCAATCGGAAGGACCTGCCCCCCGACTCCATCGGCCCTCAGTGCGGCTACATAGCAACTTCTTGCCATCTTCTGATCACCCTTTTGTTCTCCGACACCATTCCGTGCTGGAAACTTAATCTTCATATGATAGGAAGAGGCCACAGCCTTAAAAGCATGAAGTCCAGTCCTTCCAAGGATTGCGTTGTATGTTGAAGCTGGATCACCAAAAAGTTCAGCATCTGAGTCGCTTCCTTAGGCTCTTGCCCAATAGTCACGGGCAACTGAATAGTCCCTTCAACGTTGGACTCTACTCCGTTAAACCCATATATAGGCATGTTTGTAGGGGTTAACTGAGAGTCGTTGTATCCCATCTTCACAAATGCATCATGAAATAAAATATCAACAGAAGCCCCATTGTCTATCAAGACTCGTTTTACTTCTGAGTTTCCAATCACGGGAGTTATGACCAGCGGGTCGTCATGGGGGAATTTCACCCCTTCCAAGTCTGAATCATCGAAACCAATTATCATCTCGGTTTTAGCACGCTTCGGGGCTTCTCCCACAATGTGCATTACTTCTCTAGCATAAGCCTTTCGAGAATTCTTAGTCGTGCCAGCTGCTGTCGGACCTCCCCAGATCATGTTGATAACTGCCCTTCGGGGCTGTGGATTGCGATCATGGTTGTCATCCCTCCTGTTATTATCTCCCCTTTCATTGTCCCTTCTTTGGTTCCCACGGTCATCACCCTTGGTGAACTGACTTAGTTTTCCTCTTCGTATCAAGAACTCAATCTCATCCTTGAGTTGCCTACAATCGTCGGTGTCATGTCCCACATCTTTGTGGAACCTGCAGTATTGCTCCTTATTTCGCTTAGCTGGGTCTCCTCTAAGTGGCTTCGGCCATCGGAAGTCCTTTTCCTTTTCAATGTCCAACAGGATCTGGCTTCTTGGAGCATTAAGTCTGGCATACTCGGAAAACCTTGGACCCGAGTTCTTTTTTGGAGCAGATTCAGAGTCTCTGCTAGCTCGGGGATACTTGTCCCTAGCATCGTACTCTTGTTCTTGTTTCCGCTTGTTGTTCCCTCCATTGCCCAATGCGGCTTCTTTCTTGATGCTATCCTCAGCTTTTATATACTTGTCCGCTCTTCGTTGAAGTTCATCCATGCTTTCAGGGGGGTGTTTTGCCAACGACCTCTTAAAAAAGAGATCCGTGGTTCCGTGCTGCAAGGCTACCATGGCCACCTTATTTTCCAGATCAGTGATGTTCAGGGTCTCCTTAGTGAACCGCTTGATATAATCTCTTAAGTTCTCATTCTTTCCCTGTGTTACATACATAAGGGATGCAGAGCTTTTCTCATGAATTCTTCCGCTAATGAATTGACTGACAAAAGCGGTACTCAACTCCTTGAAAGAGCTAATCGAGTTTGGAGGTAAACGACTATACCAACGTTGCGCCATGCCCGACAGGGTTTGGGGGAACGCCCTACACTTAAGGGCATCGTTAGCAGGCTGTAGTAACAATGCGCTTGTAAACGTTCTCACATGAGTTGCGGGATCCCCCGTTCCATCATAAGCTTTGATTGTGGGCATCTTAAACTTTCGGGAGATATGTGCGTTCATCACCTCCTCAGTGAATGGAGGGGTCGGATCATCAAGATCTCCTTGTAGCATCAGATCTTTAGGATTATTTTTGGGGAGTTCCACCCTGGTAGTTCCTCTAGTTGGGGCTTCAGCCCTTCGGTGTCTCCTTGAAGACCTCTCCAGATCTATGAAGGGAATCCCTCCTGAAGTCGGAGGAGGTTGAGTCCGATTAGGATTCTGTCTCTCTAGCTCCCTTGCTTGGTCGTCCTTCAGCTTCTGAATCTCGGCTTCATAAGCCTTAATTCTCTCTGCAATTGTTAAAGGACCATCACGGTTTGATGGATTCCTCCTCAGAGGTTCCATACTAGCACGTCGCCTCCTTGGGGCTTCGTCTCGATCATCGTCTTCAGATGACGAGTCTTCAGTATAAGGACCAGAGTAATCATAGTATCCTGGTTCAGGAGGGGCCGGGCCTCTAAGATAAGGGGATTGTTGTTGCCCATGGATCAGCCGAGCATGACCGCTTGGTCCTGGATCCCTTGGATCTTGGGGGTAATTAGGCAGCCCATACAGTGGGTTGGTGTTGACAGGGAGCGAAGAAGTGGAGAGACTGTGAAGCGGCGGGCGGCTACTCAGAGGGAGAGGAGAGACCACCATCTGGAGCGGGTTTGTCTCTTGTCCTAGAGGGACGATTACAGGTTGAGATCTTTCAGCGGGGGGATCCGTCCCTTGTGGTTGAGAGGCCTGAATACGAGGGTTTGTTTCCGTCAATGGGGGTACAGACCCTGGCTCTGTACCAACAGGAGGAGCAGTGATTGGTGGAACGATGGTTCCAGAGGTAGCCTCGGTTGAGACCGGTGTTGTTCTTCGAGTGGTAACCATGGTTGATGTCTTTTTCCCACAGACGGCGCCAAATGTTGTGGAATAAAAACTAGGTTGAAATTATTGCGGCGAAGGTTTGTATATTTAATGCTAGGGTTCGTGAGCTTCGTGCTTTAATGGCTGCTTCTGCGTTCGAGACTTAAACGGTCCTCACAGAATGCCTACGTATCTCTGTAATTAGAGAATCAAGCCAATAAAACGTAGTTCTGAGGTGAGGGGTCTGACCCTTTATATAGGCTGAGAAGCCTTAGAATTATGGTAGGATTTGGAGACTTGGTGGGCAAGTCTTTGAGGAATGTTCTAGATCTGTTCCTTGTAGGAATCAGTTTCCATATTGAATTGGATGCCTTATTGGATAAGTCTGAAGGGGATATTATCCTTATCCAACTCTTATTTGCTGAGCTGTTTATTACCCTTAATATTAATTACGAAATTAATACTATAATCAGGGTTTTGGGCCCAGCTGGTGGGCCCCACGTTTGGACTATTCTCAGCCTAGTTAATGCCACATTAAATGTGTCTTTAGGGCTTATTTTCAGCCCATATCACCCTCCATCACCACATCCTTTTGAAGCTCTAATGCAATTCTCTTAGATTTGATGGATGCAGCCTCCCGAACTCTAAAGTCATCAATCCACTGGATAGTATCTTGATCAAATTTGGATATGTCTCACAATCAAGGTGGAGGTTCTCATGAATAAAATGGTTATGATTTTGAAGCTTGGGGGTAATCAAGCTCGTCACGAAGCTTATATTCCGGAAGAGATCCCTGATTCCCCACACCACGGTGGAAATCCGGCTACCGGCGGACAGCCACCCGTTCTTATCAGTAACGTGGAGTTAATGGAGCAGTTATATCATATGGGAACTGCCATAATTAACTTTGGGGCAAGATTCGATTCAGTGGAGCAAGAGCAAGGATGTAGGAGAAAATCTCGGAGTATTCCACGAAATCATCGTCGAACGGGGAAAGCTTTTCAAGTTGAGGAAAGCTCTCGAAGAGGTGAATAAGTGCAGGAAAGGAGGTTTCAATTGGTGACTCCTCAAAGGTTATATTATTCTGATCCCATTATTGAACATCCAAGTGAAGATAATTGTGATCGTATGATGCTAGCTGTTCAGGAAAGGGCGCCCCCTCACCCACATCGCTCAGGGCGCCCCCCAGTGAGACTCAACGTGATGAAGAAAGACTTTACAAGCTTGAAGGAATGCTTAGTGACGATGATCTAAGGATAGTACTCCTTGAGCGATAGAAGAAAGAGAAGAACTTGGAATCGAGGCCCCGTGATCCACAGCGCGCGCCCCCTGATAACAGGTCGCGGCCCCTTTGACATGCGCGAGCCCTTCCTCGGAGTGATGATCCACAGCGCGCGCCCCTTGATCACAGGCCGAGGCACCTTGGACATGAGCAAGCTATTCCTCGAGGTAATATTGGAAGAAGAAGGAGCCGTGATAACGGTGATAGAAGAATGAAGATATATCAAGGGGATAGGCGACCTCGCCACAATGAGGGCGCGCCCTTAGGAGATATATCTCCTCGTATCACTCAAATTCCTTCAAATACTTAGTAAAGTGAGGTCGAGGGCGCTCCCTCCCTCTAAAGGAAAGCATCAAGGAGGTTCTCAGGGGAATCCATGACCATAGGAGAATCCACAGGTTGAAGGAAATCCACAAGCTCAAGGTCAAAAGAAACAAACTCAGACTCAAGGGGCAATTCTCACACAACTTCATGCCAGAGCTCCAGAAAATGCTCAGACGACAACTCAACCTCCACCCTTGGGGGGTACTCAAACAACTGTGCCACCAAATGTTCAAAATATTCCAGGTATGGGGATTTTTAATGTCGATGATTTGAAGAAGCTTCTTTCTCACTTGGATGGAGGAAGGATATCTGCTACATTACAAACTTCTCCATTTTCAACAAAGCAACTTTCAGGGAGAGTGCTTAGCAATGGTTTCAAAAGCTTGGACCTGGAGTGATTACCTTTTGGGAGATGATGAGGACTTTGTTCTTAACCAAGTTCTAAGCAGCAGTGAAATATGCTCCTCCCATTACAACTCTGGCCAACATCAAGCAGAAAGAAGGAGAAAGTCTTCAATCTTACTTCAAAAGATTCAATGAATCCACTTTTGTTAAAGGAGCAACCGATAAGACACTTAAGAGTTTCTTGGTAGCTACACTACAGGTAGGAACAAATTTGTGGAAGCATCTCCAAAGAAGAGACTCGGCAACTTTGGACGATGCGTTTGCACAAGCTGAATCTTTCAAGATTGTCGAGCAATCCTTGGCAGACAATCGGATAACAGATGCACAGGGAAATTCCAAAGGGAAGACTAATAAGAGGAAGGATAGGTTTGTGAGTCATGTTCACCGTGCTAGGATTGGTGCTAATCAGGTGAATTCCACTGAAGTTGGATAAGTTGGGGACCTCAGGCTACATACACTTGTGATAGGAGGCCAAATAATTATACTTCCTTGGCGGCTTTAATTGAATACATCTTTGAGGTGAACAAGAATAAAAGACTTTTTAAGCGGACTCCTCTATCTGCCTGGAAAAGCAAAAAACAAGAAGAAGTATTTCGAGTATCACGAGTCTACAGGGCGCGACACTCACGAGTTGAATGATGAAATTGAAGACTTGATTAAGAAGGGATTCCTAACTGATTGGATTGTCAGAGACGAAGCACAAAGAAGGTTCTAATAGAAGAGACGGAAGGCGCGCCCTCCGTAATGAAGAGAAACCCGAGGAGAAGAAATTTGTCAAATAAAGGAGTATTCACATTATCTTTGGAGGACATTACTTGGGGGGTGATCGTAACAAAGCTTTGGAAGGATACGCCAGAGAATCAAAGCATAGGCCCTTGATCAATTATGTGAGAAACCTGGATTTGAAACCGCCAAAGATGTTCAAAGAAGAATGTGTGGATATTACTTTCACTGAAGATGAGGCAAGATAGGTTCACCACCCTCATAATGATTCCTGGGTGGTGGCCAATCAGATTGGTTTTAAGAGTGTGCATCGGGTGTTTATTGACAATGGAAGCTCAGTGAATATTTCGTACTACAACACTTACAAAAAGCTGGGACTTCCAGACAAAAACATGGTGTCAGAGAACGCACGGATTTATGGTTTCTCAATAGAGGCTATGAAGGTGATGAGCGCAACCAAGTTACCGGTAACTCTTGGAGAAGGTACTCTCTCAGCAACTTAGATGATGGAGTTTCTGGTTTTGGATCAGGAATCTGCTCACAAGGCCTTGGTGGGGCATCTTTTATTGAAAGAAATGAAGGTTGTGACCTCTATTTATCATCTCACAATGAAGTTTCTTACACCACATGGAGTAGGCACTATTCGAGGATCCCAACATGATTCAAGAGAGTGTTACTACAAGACAATCAAAGGTTTTAAGAGGCAAAGAGATGGAGGACGCGCCCTCAGAGGAAATAGTTCTAAAGGAATCATGAATGCTATCTTGGGAGAGGCTCAGGCCCATTATTTTGTTCAAGAGCCAGAGGAGGATGTGCCCACTCTTAGGGCGCGCCCTCACGGACTGCAGGTAGAAGAAGCATTTGTTTCTAATGATTTTCAAGAAAATAATTCTAGAGTAGATTGAAGAAGACAACTCTGATGATATTATATCGATCATTAATAGAGGTGAGCAGATCGAGGGAAGAAGAATGTTTTTGGAAGGCCTGGCAAATGCCCTTGTCGAGGAAGACTTCCCTCTTAAAGAGGATGCGCCCTTCAAGGATGAAGCACCGATTGAAGACCCCTCGAAGTTTTGATTTTGATCTTGATTCAAGAATGCCTCAATCGGTAGAAAAGACTGGTCAACAGAAGATACAATCTTAGTTTTGGCGGATGCTAGGGATTCAGATGTTTTTGCTTGGAGTCATGATGGTATGGTGGGTAGTGACCCAAAGGTCATGTGTCATCACTTGAATATAGATCCTGATAGGAAGGGTATAAAGCAGAAGCGACGTCTGATAAGTAAGGAAGAGCGATTGCATTGAAGGAAGAAGCTGATAGATTGTTAAATGTTGGCTTGATTAAAGAATCTTACTACCCAGAATGGTTAGCTAACCCGGTTCTCGTTAAGAAGCCTAATAAGAAATGGAGGACTTGTGTAGATTTCACTGATCTGAACAAGGCTTGCCCTCTTCCTCGAATTGATCAGTTGGTAGATACAATAGCAGGATAAAGGATTTTACTGCCACATTGGAATGCCCTTTGGCTTGATTAATGCAGAGGGAACTTGTCAAAGATTGGTGGACATGATGTTCAAAGATTTGATTGGAAAGACCATGGAAGTGTATGTGGACGACAGCTGAAGAGATCCGTACGCCTTAATATCATAAGGTGTGCCCTCTGTAAATATATATGTACATATTTAGCTTTAGTGCGAGCCCTGTGAGAGGTTTACACTTGTGCATACTATCTCTTGTTTCTTACTCCGAGTAAGCTCATGTAAGATTAGAGATATGGTGCATTTGTGTTATTCCTCTGCGAAGAAGTTAAAATTAGAATTGTCCAAGAGATAAAATTTTGGATTGAAGAAATTAAGGGCGCGCCCTCCGCATAGAATCTTGAAGATAAGAGGAATGAGGACGCGCCCTGGAGAAGAAAAGCTATAAAAATTTTGGTGTTGTTTAAGATTAAAATTCCATGCTTCATCTTTGATTTTACATGGAATTGGGAGGTAGTTGTTATGCCCAAAATTTGGTTCAGGTATTCTAAAATGGATTCGGGTCAGATACGGGTTTAATTTGGGGATTTTCATGATAAATTAGGGTTTTGATAAAGATTTGTAGAAGGAGGACGCGCCCTCACCTCCCGTATGTGGAGGGTGCGCCCTGAGAGACATAAAAGCAGTAAAAAAGGATGTTTGTTAGTTTTACAAGAAATTAGGCCGTTCCCTCTCCTTCCCTACAAGGAGGGCGCGCCCTTAGTGATAAAATTATGTTAAAGACAATTATCAACAGGTTTAACAAAGATTATTGAAGAATTCCCTCCTGTCGTATCTCAGGAGGGGGATGTCCGTCGCAGAAGGCCTCCAGGGGTATGCCTGGATATAGGGACCCTTCTTATACACTGAGGGCGTGCGCTCTATGGTAGAAAGATGGGTACCTCTTTGGTGTGTGCTTTAGAGCTCTGTTCCTGTATTCAATGGGCGCGCTCTCATTGGGAAACTTTGGAGTAATTCTGCACTTTGCACCCAAAAGTTCTGGATCACCTGTCCTGCTATCTGGTGGGTGCTTCTCATTCGGGGGACAGGGATGCGTTCTGCACTTGGGATAAACCATGGCTATACCTGCATCCTTGAAATCAAGAAATAGCTGGTAGCGGAAAGGACTAGTCCTCGACGGAGGAGGTTTCCTTATCCGTGAAGTCTTGGGATCTTGGATGGGTCTTGGGCCTTTTGTGAGGCCTCATAGTAGAACATTCCGGATGCTGGACCGACAATCCAAGCCCAATCGGGTTTCTTGCTCTCCAAGAACTACGTGGACTTGATCCTCTATAAATACAAAGGTACGTAGGCAAATTGAGGGGGATGGAAGCAAAGAGCTCTACAAGCCACCACAAAAAACCCTCTCAATCTCAGCCCCCAATTCATCACAGCTACCACACTCCGGCGACTTATCCGACGAAGAACCACCGTCATAGATCTTGATTCTGGTGACAGACCTTAAACTTTGTTGTTACCAAATTCCTCCGTCAGTGTGTGCAGTCAAGCTAGGGAGGCTTACAGATCTATGCTTGTTGGACGATGGTTAGACGGTGCTGGGGTAATAAATCATGGGGCTTCTATGTCTTTATTTTCTTTAAAGGGAATGGTGGATTTGGGTTCAATTTTGTCCTGCTGGGTTTCGATTTTGTGGGTTGTTTGCCGATTGCAGTGATTGGGTTCAGATGTGGTGATGTCGATAGGGCTCCTTGGTTAAGGTTTGTCTAGAGTCGGGGACTCGATTGCTGCAAAATATCGTGTCGTTACAACTAGCAGGTTGGCAGTCTTAGTTTGGATTTCAGTGGGGTTGTGCAGTTTTATTGTTCTCTTCCTTTCCCCGTGGCCGTGCTGGGGGACTCCGTCTTGATTGATGTTGTCTGTTTGGTCCGTTGGGGGTACAGATCCGTTTTTTGAATCTGTGCTTGCAGCTATGGACCAGTAGTCGGTATCCAACACGGACCGGTAGTGAATGAATTCGGGTTTTTTTTTCCTACGTTCGGATGTGTCCCAGGCGAGCTAAATATTGTACGGCGGTGGCGTTGCTAGGTACAGTGAGTCACGATATCACAATTAGTTGGGTGCTCAACGCCCTTTTCCGATCGGAGGGTCAAGGCCCAGTCGGTTTTTTAGGATGTAGAGTTTGGCTTGCCGATTCAATGTCATCACTTGCAATGCGTTGGCAGGTCTTGGCGATATGCCCTTGCGTGGAAATTACATGTACTCGGGGCTATTATTAAAGGGGAGGGTTTTCGACGTGGGGGACATTGTCGGTGTTCCAGCTGTTTTTCTCCGAGAAGATCTACTGCCAAAGTTGCTGCGACGACGTGTCACTATCTAGTGGCGCGTGTAGTTAACGCAGTGGTTGTGGTTCCTCTCGAGTAAATGGAGGGCTCACTGCTCAAGAACTGCCTCGACCAAGATTACTCTTTTTTGTCTCGCTTGTCGGGCATGTTCCTCTATTAGTCCCTAGTATTATTATATGAGTAAAAAGCACTTCGTGTACCTCAATTTATACGAAATCTGCACTTGGGATACTATAGTTCAAAAACCCCTATTTGTAATACGGCTCTTTCAAACTTTTTGCAAAGTGTGTACTTCCGTCAGTTTGCCTCTAACGTCGTTACTTTGGCGAGGGCATTTTGGTCATTTCAGATATAAACGTTTTTTACTCGCTATTTAACACCATATGCAGCCCCAAACATACCTCCATTCACCTCAAATCAACAAAACCTAATTTCTCAAACCTCAAATCAGTGAACACAGGTCCCATGGCTTCTAGGCGCACAGATGAAGAAATGGATGCGATTCTGGATCTTGCTTGCTTCTGTGATCAAATGAGCGTGATGAAGACAACGTGGTTTGGCCCAAATGCAGGTAGGAGGTTTCGATGTTGCTGTAACAATCGTTGTGGGTATCATGTGTGGGTCGATGAAGAACCGCTAGGACCCCGTACTCTAGAGATCATCAAGGAGCTGCAGGAAAGAGCTTTGGACAGGGAGAAGAAGTTAAGGGCCAAGATAGTTCGTTATTCAGAAAAACATGAGGCTGATATGGAAATGGTGAAGAAGAGGAATCAGGCTACGGTTACTGGAATGTTCGTGCTTGTGTCGTTGATGGTGAGTTTGGCTGTTACCACAATGAATCAAGACCCAGTTGGTGATGACTTTGAGGACTACGATGAGCTTGATGATTGAAGAATGAGTGTCAAGACCCAGCTGGAATGTTCCACTTAGTGTTCTATCTGGTGTTGGTGTTTTATCTGGTGTTGGGTCTGTTTGTTCAGCTTGTTAGTGGTAGTTTGTTTAGAGTCTGGTGTTGGTTTAGAGTCTGGTGTTGGTTAGTTTGTTCAGCTTGTTAGTGGTAGTGGTAGTTAGTTTGTTCAAGCTTTGCAGTTGTAGTTGTCTGTTGTTTAGGGTTAGTTGTCTTGCAGGTGTTGGTTTGATCGTTTGATCGTTGTAATAGGCCCTGTGTTTACGTTTTAATGTAATGCCAACTAAGTGTTATGTGTTATTCTGTTTAGCAATACGGCTTGTCAATATTCTTCCCGGTAGATTCGACCAAATATCAAAGAATCTAAGACAAAAGAATGTAATAATCTAAGCTTTAACATTGACACAAGTTGTAATAATCTAATAATCAAAGAAAGATCAAATAAGAAGAGAAATACATTAATTTGAGACACGTTTTAACATTGACAAAAGTTCTACGAAGTTTTCATTGAACTACCAACATTCATAGTACCAAAGTTTCAAAGCACAAAAGTAGTACTAGGCACCATTAGTTCGAGACAACATTCACAAAAGTAGTGCCAACATTAATTCGAGACAACATTCACAAAAGTAGTACTAGGCACCATCGAATCTAAATCTTCCAAGTTGGGTTGTTTCTGAGCTTAGCTTGCATTTCTCTTCTTTTTGCCTCAATATTTCCCATAGTTGTTGTGGTCACCTTGTCTCCTTTGTTGAATGGTTGTTGTGGCTGAATTCCAAGAGGGGTGTTGTTCACTTTTGGTTGAGGTTTCTTCTTCTTCAATACCCCTCCTTGACTACCCTCGTTTGGCATTTTCTGCCCTCCACTACCTTCAGGCATTCTCTTTCTAGGAGTTACATGTACATCACCATGCTCAGCCTGTGCACTACCACTCTTAGCAGTCTGGTCAACATGTTCACTTGATGTTCCACCACTTTGCACTACCTCAGGTTGTTTTGTGCATGTCGACTTCTTTGAGCTTTTAGTTCTTGTTTTCAGTTGCTTTTCACATCCATTTGCTCTATTTGCTGCCTGTTTGACAAAAAACCAACATCAATAGTTGCAGTATTACCATTGAAAAACAAGGGGAAAATAAAGTACATTGGCTTACTCTTGCTGGACAAGTCCTTATATTATGACTAATCTCAGTACAGTAGTTGCATTTGATCTTAGTGTTCCTTCTTTTCATTTTGATTGCATTTGGATCAATTACATCAGTAGCCTTGTTCCTCTTCTTCTTAGGTCTACCTGGCTGGACCTTAATCTCAGGTGGCAATGGTTGTGGAAATCCTGTCTCCTCCCATTCTGTTTCCCCACAAATAGGCTCTACTATGTTCGAATAGCACTCTAGGAACATGTCCTTGCTGTATGACATATGGATGAAAGGCTCGAATGATTTCTTGCTCCATGCTATACAAGCACAGGCATGGTAACAAGGAATTCCTGACACCTCCCACTTCTTGCATGCACATTTCTGTGCTTCCAAATCCACAACCATCTCATATCCACCTGCAGTCATGGTTACCAAATACCTAGCACCTCCACTCCACACCACATGACAGCCTCTACTCTGGTCAATTGCCCTAGACATATACCTCAAATAGTTAGTATGATTTAAAAGGTCCTTACAGAATGTAGATGCATTTCACTTACTTGTTAAGCCTCCTCATAGCATTAGGGCATATGGGATTTAGTTCATAGCTATTGAGCATCTTGTCTCTCCTCTTTTGTACCCTCACCATAACATCAGTGTGAATTGCTTTTAGCATGGAAACAATTGGAAGATCTCTATACTTCCTTATGGCACTGTTAAAAACTTCACAATGATTATTAACAAAAATGTCACTCTTGCATAGCATTCTAAATGCACTCCTAGACCACTGGCTTCTAGGCTTCTCCATCAACCAATCATAACATTTCTTTGACAACTGTTAAAGAAATGCCACAATATTAACATGGAAGCAAAGCTACTTTTGTATTTGAGGCATACCTCCACAAAATATGAACAGGGCAGAGAAATATACCTTTTTCAGCTCCTCCATATGCTTGTTGAATGTGTAGTCAGTAGTTGCCCTAGCTGCCAACCACAAACACATCCTAACACCAATGCCTTTATGGTCCTTCCACATGTTCCTGTATAAATGCATGACACAAAACCTGTGTTCTGCATTTGGGAATATGGACTCTAATGCATTTATTAGGCCCTGTGAAAAAAGCACATGCCATTTATTAACCTAAATATGACAATAACATAATAAATGAAAATAGGTTATTGGGCATTAAGAAGGTACCTTTTGCCTGTCACTTATAAATGTGAAGGCCCCATCATTTTGAACTCCTAAATCTTGCTTCACATTTAGTAAAAACCACTCCCAACTGTCATTATTCTCAGTTTCAACCACAGCCCATGCCAAGGGATACATGCCATCATTGGCATCTGTAGCCACTGCAGCAAGTAATTGACCACCAAATGGGCCCTTAAGATGGCATCCATCAAGGCCAAGCAAAGGCCTGCAACCTCTTTTAAAACCAGTTTTCAAAGGACCAAGACAAATATAAAACCTTTTAAATCTCTTCCTTCCACCTTCAAATTCTTGATCTTCAGTCATTAGTTTAATTGTGCTCTCAGGCATCACCTTCAACAACTGATTCCCATAGTCCCACAATCTAGCATATTGGTCACTATGTTTGCCATTTATTTTCTCCAAAGCCTTCTTCTTTGCCCTCCCAATTGCATGGATACTAACATGACAGTGCCAGTCATTAACAACCTTCTTCAAAAATGATGACAGTGGCCATGTTGGATTCATTCTGATCTCATCTTCATACTCCTCAGCTATCCATCTTGAATTAATCTGCTTCTGATGAAATGTTGTAGTGCACGTATGCTTGGGATTGTAAACCTTGATCTGGTAGTTATCAGTATCCCTCATCTTAGATGCATATATCTTCCACTCACAGGGTCGTTCACAAATAAACTTCACTCTACTTCCATAATTCCTGCATTGCTTAATAGGTCTCCTCTCCAAAATAGCTTGTTTTTTAACTGCAGCTCTAAAAACTTTGGACGATGCAAACAACATGGTCAGCTGGAACTTAGGGTTCTTCATCTCTGTCTTATGATTGAAAATTGGAAAAGATAAGTCCTCTTCATCAGAAGAGTTGCAGGCCATCCTTTCCTCATCACTTGAGGCATAGTGAGTAGAAACATCACTGATATCACCTCCTTCATCTGCACTGTCTCTATCATCTTCAACATCATTATCCATTTGAATTGGTTCCTCTGCTGGAACCTTACTCTTACATTTACCTTGGACTGTAGCCTTGTCTTTACCTTTCTCTTTAGCCCTTTCTTTGCTCTTTTCAAGTCTCTCTTTGCTCTTCTGAACCCTCTCACTTTTATGGTTACAAACCTCATCATCAGTGCTGTCCATGTTTGACCCATCTGAGTAGAAACTGCAATCATCATCACTCAAAACATCCTTGTCTGGATTGTAATCCTCATCACTTCCATCACTTTGGCCATCACCCCCCATGTCATCATGAACCACACTTCCAAATCTGTTATTCAGCTGCTCTTCAACCTCTTTTTCAAACTGATCTGTACTAGGATCAACATATTCAATATGTGGGTCTTGTGAAGGGGCAAACTCTTGAGTTGGATTACCATCAACATCAATAGCAAAAATAGGGGTTGTTGTGACAGAGAAAACATATATGATTCTTGAAGATGGAAGCAATTCACACATTTCCATTACATCAGAGTCTGAGTCCAAATTGTGCAACCCCCTAAGTATATCACTTTCTGGCCACTTATAGAAGAAGGTATGTGCACCCAGACAAGCACATTCCTTACACATGTTAGCCAACTCTATCAAGCTCATGGTATCAGGATCACACAAATCAATATAGTCAAAAGTTCCCCCAACATATTCAGTATTATTCTCATTAAAGTGTCCCCCCGTATGTAATTTAATAGTGAAAAGACCTTCATCTGCTGCCAAGAAATGCCAAAAAAACAGAAAAATTACAAAATGGGCAATGAAAGAGCAGCAAAGGCGCGTAACCCTAACCCCAGTAAAAAACATGCTTTAAACACAAGGGACCACATAAACACAAAGCAGTCGAGCACATGGGAGCAACTATAGCATGATAAACGACAATAATCACTTTACATAACCCTAAACTATAAAATGAATCAGTGCATATATATACTTAAAGGCCCAATTGAACATTTGTACATAACCCTAAACCTAGTACATAAACCCTAAACCTAGTACATAAACCATAAACAAGAGTTCCAGACAAACTTACCTCGATAAGGAGGACATTCGTTAGGACTGTATACGCCTTTATCTGTAGGATCTCGTCGAAACCAAGCCATCACAGTGCAAACTCAAGATCGATTTTGCAAGAATATTGATCGACTCTGAAATGGGATTAATGATAGAGAGGATATTTGGGGGTAAATACTATATAGAATAGGGATAAAAAAACGTTTATAGCTGAAGGACCAAAATGCCCTCGCCAAAGTAACGACGTTACAGGCAAACTAACGGAAGTACACACTTTGCAAAAAGTTTGAAAGAGCCGTATTACAAATAGGGGTTTTTGAACTATAGTATCCCAAGTGCAGATTTCGTATAAATTGAAGTACACGAAGTGCTTTTTACTCATATTATATTCATCAGTGGTATCATATTCAGTGGTGTATGTAATGTAATGCAGTGCCTGTGGGTATACCTTGTAAATTGCCTTTTGGCTCATTCTAATGAAAACGATTGCCTATAATCAATTACCTTTTTCAGCTAAAACACATAATCTTTTCTAACTTTTCTTCTGACTAGAACCTTTCATTTTTCAAAATATCACAGGTCATTCTATTTAATGAAATAAACTAATAAAATCATAATTATTAACAAACAATTACCTTTTTCAGCTAAAAGTAATATC
Source organism: Saposhnikovia divaricata (assembly GCA_036435485.1). NCBI lineage: Eukaryota > Viridiplantae > Streptophyta > Magnoliopsida > Apiales > Apiaceae > Saposhnikovia > Saposhnikovia divaricata. The sequence goes on from CM071598.1 coordinate 71,071,926, forward strand.
TTTTCTATATTTTCTAAAATATCTCATTTTCAAACTTTCTTTTCTTACTTAATTATCCTTACTTAAATATTTATTACTGGTAAAAACATGTTACTTTTTCTATTTTTCTATTGTTTTAATTTACTACCCTTAATTATTTTACTTAATTATAAAAAACAAAACACAATATTTTTTTTCAAAATATATCACGCAGCTCTTCCCAACAATATTGCTAAATATTAACTAACAAATTATCTTTTTCAGGTATTACCTTTTCTAACTTTTTAAATTAAAATATCTTCTTTCCAAATATATGGACGTTCTCATTAATGAAATAAATTAATAATATTATAATTACTAATAACTAAGTGATTACCTTTTCCAACTAAAAGGTAATATATTTTATATATTTTCTAACCAAAATATCTCATTTTCTCCTAAATAATAACTAAACAATTACCAATTCAGCTATTAATTTTTCTAACTTTTATAACTAAAATTTTCTTTCTAAAAATATGGTTGTTCTAATTAATGAAATAAACTAATAATATGAAAATTACTAATAGCTAACTGATTACCTTTTTAAGCTAAAAGTTTATATCTTTTCTATATATTTTAACTAAAATATCTCATTTTCAAATTTAATTATCCTTACTTAAATATTTATTATTGGTAAAAACATGTAGTTCTATTCTATAAAATAAAATAACGATATTATAGTTCCTAATAACTAACCAATTACCTTTTTCAGCTAAAACACATTATCTTTTCTAATTTTTCTGACTAGAACCTATCCTTTCCAAAAATATCACGGGTCATTCTATTTAATGAAATAAACTAATAAAATCATAATTACTAATAACCATTTATCTTTTCAGCTAAATGTAATATATTATCTATATTTTCTAATTAAAATATCTCATTTCAAACTATCTTTTCTTACTTAAATATATATTATTGGTAAAAACATGTTACTTTTTCTATTTTTCTAATAAATAATTAATTTCATTTTTATGTAAAAACACGTTATCTTTTATATTCTAAAATATTACGGGAAAATAAAATAATATTATAGTAATTACTAAAACCTCTTCTTTTCCAATAATATTACGGATAATTGTATTCAATAAAATAATATAATAATAGTTAATAATTGACTGATTACCTTTTTAACTAAAACGTATCATCTTATTATATTTTATAACAATTTTTTTTCTTTTTTAGAAATAATATTATAGCTATATATAAGTAATTATTATCGAATCATATCATTTAAAAATTTAATTTACAAAATTCATATCATAAAAAATTTATTCAAATTATTGAAAAACAATCATATAATATTAAAAAATATATGTGCACAATACGGGTTTTAATCTAATTTAAATATACATGAATATGGATTTAATAGAATCCGATTCAAACTCATTTAACGGATATAAATTTAATGAAATCTGATTCAAACCCGATCCATTAACAAGCCTATTCGTAAACTTCTCCCAAAATATTGTACTTCTTTCCTCATGATGGCCAAAATCAAGGGAGACTCAATTTCTCTTCAACTTCACAAAAGTATTTTTCTTGTGCTGTGCAAGATATTTTTTATGGTTCCAGCAAAAGAAACAGGACCCATTTTCTCTACCACTATAAAAATATTAAGCTGATGATCTAATAATTCAGTTTTCACACAGATTTTTTAAATTTTTTGAAAGATATGTAATTTACTAATTACAAGAGGCCGACCACGCACTCTTCTACAAACTAGAAAGCAGGGATACTCCCCCCACCAGAGAACTGCGTATCCCGGTCTATCGGCTTCTCTGAGTTGTGTGTTCGGCTTCTCTGAGTTGTGTGTTGTGTGTTTATACGTGTGTATATTTGTATATATATGTCTGCTAGTGTTTATCTTTTGCTAATTCTTTGCTACTCTGCTACTCTGTTTGTGTTTGTGACTGTGTGTATATATCTTGGTCGTGATTTTTTGGTAATAATTGACTCTGCTAATTGATTTATAAGGCAAGTAAATAAGTAATTATTTGATTAATTAATTGGATTGTGGTAATTGACTCCTTGAAGATGATTGAATTACTTAATTATTATGCCTATTATGCTTTATTTGGCGTGTTTTAATTATTAAGGATGATGATTTATGTATTTGACGTTGAACTTATTTATTTGACTACTTTGTTTAATTAAAATGCAACTTTGAATATATATATATATATATAATATATATTTTCAATATTTTAATATTTGCCGTATTCCCCACACCGAATCCCCATATTTTTGAATTTGCCGAACTCCGTTATCCCAGTATTGCACACCCGTAATCATGCATCCTAATCTACAAATGATGTAGACTATATATGTTTTCAAATGGATGTGTATTTAAGTCGGTATTGGAAATGGATGTGTTTTCAAATGGATGTCCAAGTCTAACTCTATGTTTGTATGTGGTCCATCCACACACCAAAACAAGCTAGCCTCTATAATTGTGCACATGCTGCAAACACATGGGTTGATTGAATTTGAAGGAGTATATATGTTGGCCGGTCTCTGTTTTCATTCAGTAACATTTTATCTTAACTAGAAAGGAGTGTATGGCAGAAAACCTGAGTGGGAGGCATATAGGGCAGTCGATGGAAATGCTGACGACACCGTTAGGCCACCTCTTCATGACAGTGTTTTTATACAGCTTCTTCGTCTGCATGGTGTTTCCGGCCATGACAGATGTCATTATGTCTGCTGTTTGTCCGGGAAAAGACGAGTGCGCCATAGCCATTTACCTCACCGGTGTTCAACAAGTGGTATGAACTTTAGGGGAAAAAAACATGCATGTAGTATGAGTGAATATCACCTTGCTGTATATTTGAAGTTTGTTTTCCATAGGCATGTGTTGCATAATTAAAGCTTCACATTTCAGATAATCTATATTTTGATCATATGAAAAATTAAATAAGGCCCGATGATATAAATTACATGCATGTAGATTATAGGACTGGGAACACTGGTGATGTTGCCCCTGATAGGAAATCTCTCAGACACCTATGGAAGGAAAGTCATTCTTACTGCTCCAATGGTACTAGTAATTTTCCCCCCTGGTAAGTTTTTCTTATATCAAAGTAGCCAAGACAAAATAAAGCGCACTTGCACAGGCACAGCCATCGCCATTGATGAATCTTGAAAAAGAGCTTTAAGATAATTGGAACTTAGGAATAATAGAGAAGGTTGAACAGTGTTATTCTCATTAATTTAAACCAAGGTTTGCAGAAACTACTACAAATCGTGTCACTATTTTATAAGCTTGAAGGGAGCTTTCTAATTGAACACCAGCTATCATGCATTACACAGATTTTAGAGGATGATATATATCATAACAAACTTGACTATTTCACGTGGTGTGTATAATTATATCCAAGTATCTAACAACTGAAAGACAGAGAGAGAAAATGGCAATTAGACTCTTAATTTAACTAACTAAACTGAACAGCAAAAATGGAACACTTGAAAGAAGAACGGGAGCAGGACTTGAATGAGAAGGCAGCTTAGAGGCTACAGTATTTCCAACTACTATAATTCCTCGTTATTAATAGTCATGCTGCGGTGCATATGCACTTAAGCTAATATTCACTAATAAAAACAGTAAGATTCTATAAGTGACGCTAAAACATGCATTGATTGCAGTGATACTGGCGTATAGTAGGAGTGCGTATTTCGTGTACGCCTACTTGTTGATCAAAACTGTGACTTCCATGCTATGCGATGGTAGCGTGATCTGCATTGCCCTGGCTTACGTGGTATACTCTCTTTAAACATGTATTTCAGTTCAAATGATGCATTTCAAGTGGCATGAAATGAGTTGTCATTTCAAATTCTCATATCTATACTAATATTTCAGTATCTTGAATTTCAAATGAAATTCAAACCACAATTCTTATATTTATCCAGACATGTTATTTGACCAAATCCAGAATTTCAAATGAAATTCAAGTTTTCAAACAGGCCATTTACGTATTTCTGTATATTTATTGAGCTACAATCATGATTCATGCATACCCTGATACTGATAACCATGAAGACAATTGCTCTTTGGCATTCACGTACAGGCTGACAATATAGCGGAAAAGCAAAGGGCATCAGCATTTGGGATATTATCTGGTGTCGCGTCATGTGCTTATGTATGCGGAAATCTCTTCACTCGCTTCATCTCTACTTCCTCCTCTTTCCAGGTATCTTTATTTTCACTTCGTCGCTCCTTATTATATTTAACTATAGCTTTCTGTCCAGATACAAACCAGTTTAGCCTACAAATTCTGCATATAGTTATTTTTTTTTAGTTTGTATTGTTCGTCAAATTTAATATAAAGTATTTATTTAGGTTTATAATGTGATGATCGTATTAATAGAAGAATTTAAAATTAAAAGGTGTGTAGAGTTTTTAATAGAAGAATTTAGAACTTAAAAGGTGTGTAGAGTTTTTAATAGAATTCGTATACGTTTGACGTGTGTTCTGAATGAATCGAGTTAGGTTTCTGCAGCAGGGACAGTGATTGCAGTATTATATATGAGGATCTTCCTACCAGAATCGGTTGCTCGTGTAGGCATTGCTGGTACTGGTAATAAGACGGAGAATGAATCTCTTTTGAAAAAAGACCCCCCAGAGAATCTACAAGTCTTCAAAAAGATGTCTTCTTTTCATGATACCATCTCTTTATTGAGGACTAGGTGATATTTTGTTTACTTGTGGACTTTGCTTTCTATAAGGGCGAAACAAAGATTACATAAACTTGAAACCATGCATTTTCTTGATATGTTAACAGTAGGACAAGTGGAATGGATAACGAGAACTTTTACCCCCATTTTGCTTTTGAAAATCAACACATTGATATGTTGATAGTACGTTACAACTTGCCATAGGCCATTGCATCATGAAATACAGTCTTTCTAATATCTTCACCAAAATAAAATGATAAGTTGCGATACAACTTGCCATAGGCCATTGCGTCATGAAATACAGACTTTTTAATATCTTCACCAAAATAAAATGATAAGTAGAGACACTACCGTCAGAATATTAACTAGTTTCAACTTTCAAGAAGCCACACAGCACTAATAATAGCCTCCCTGAATAACATTAGCATTATTCTCAGGTTTGGGTATGTCCTGAAGAAAAATTACGTATTATGTTACCTTTCCTGGGACAGTATGTAGTTTTAAGGAAGTTTAAGCATTTTCTGATGTTCGATTACTATCTAATTACTTGTGATCCTTCTTTTGTGGTTGTATCAGTTTGATTATGAATTACATTTTAACAATTTTGTAGCTCTACCTTTTCGCAAGCTGCTGCTATTGCATTCTTTAACACTCTTGGGGATGCTGGCCTTAGTGCGTCGCTGTTGGTAATTTTGTATTCTCCTATATGTACTGTGATCTACTGAATTGTTATTTGACTTTTATTAACTAATTTGTTAGTTCATTGATCATCATTACTTTTTATTAAATTATTCACAAGTAAAACTCGTGAACAAATTAATCAAGTAAGCTAAATAGAAAAAATAAAGTGCTCGCGAACATATTATTTACTCAAACAAGAACTCACAAACTTGTATTTTCATGTTGTGTACCTATTGATAATGATTAGTATATAGGTGTGTTTCCTGCATGCTTTGACCCCGTTTTGTTGGCCTGTTTTCATTGTAATAAATGTATATACTGTAGTCATCAAACAGATAAGTACTTAATTATTCTGAATGTTACCTATTTGTCTTCTCCCCATGTAACAAAGATCCAGGTTTCTAGCACATATGAAGATGTGCATAGCTGCTAGTAGCTAGACATTAGTTTTCAAGCATTGGTGCCGCATTAGCTTGAAGCTTTACTGTGACGTAATCTGCAAATAACATGAGAAACAGAAGACATTTCTCTGGACATTCTCAGTTTCTATGTATATAGAAACAATTTAGTTTAACATTCCAACGCAATGCAACAAATAGATAAAGGCATGTATGATATATCCGCACAAAGAAATCAATAGTCAAATCAGAGACTACTGTATTCCATTTTCTTATCAGAAAATTCCCTATTTAGAGCGTTCAATTAATATTTCTGAGTGACCTATATACCTAATGATATAAGGATGCAACTAAAAAAAAAAAGAATAGTGAACAACAAAAAGAAATAAAATGATAATTGGGATTCAAATTTATCATGTACTCTTGTTCTTCAATCGCACGCCCGAAACTCAATATAGCTAACCTGTGTACTCAATTATGATATTCAGTACTATTTGAAGGCTCAATTCCATTATAGCAAGAATCAGTTTGCTTATCTGATAGCGATTAATGGGATTGCTGGGACAATATCACAGGTGACCTTAAACAATATATTTGCTACAAACATACATTATTATTAGTAATAGACTTTATTGCACTTTTCACCCATGTATTTAGTTGAAAATGCACTTTGCACCCGAAACTTGAAACAATTGCAATTTGCATCCTGAAAGTTTTGAACCGTTATAGTTTGCACCCCTTTAACGTTTTAAGTTAACTTTGACTGTTACCGTTAGTCAAAATGAGGGTATTTCGGTCATTATACTCAATAATAATTATTAAACTTAAATAATTTCAATCAATATTATAATTTTTAGATTTTTAAATTTACCAAAATTTTATTTATAATTTACAGATTTTTCAAAATATACTATGTATTTCAAAATTTTTAAAATATTTACATTACTATATTCTCGTAAAATATTATTTAAAATATAAACTATATTTGTTATAATTTTCAAAGTATGCCTCATATAAATTTAAGATTCATGTTTTTTTTTCATTTTTTTAGAAAAAAAATCAATTTTTAAATTGTGTTTCTTAATTTTTTCTAAAAACTTTTGTTTAATATAATAATTAATGACTGAAATACCCTCAGAAAATAGACGGTAACGGTCGTATTTGACGGAATTCAGTGAAAAGGGTGCTAAATGTAGCGGGATTGAAACAGTAGGGATGCAAATTGCAATTGTTTCAAGTTTCGGGTGCAAAGTGCATTTTCGCCTAAATACAGGGGTGCAAAGTGCAATAAAGTCTTAGTAATATATCCTTTTGACTATAACTCTTCAGCCACTTGTCAGTCACACATCAGCTTTTGGTCCAGACTTCTTTTCTTTTCTGAAATCTCTGTTTATATATCATTTGGAATGTATATGAAATTTTGCAGATGCTTCTCATGCCCCTAATTGCTCCTGTTATAAAAGAAGAAAAATTACTTGCAATAGGGCTTTTTTCCGGCTGTGTACATGTAAGTTCTTGGTTATTACCTCTATTAAGTTTCTACCTTCTAGGCTTGACCATGCCTAATGAGAAAATTTCAAAATTAAACTAGCTTTTCTATGGTGCACAAATTTTTGATGAAAAAGGCTTACTGAGTGATGCATCTGAAGCAATTGATGTTTTTTATGCAGATTTTGCTGTTCAGCATTGCCTGGTCTTCCTGGGTACATACTTCATACTAGGATTGCTTAATTGGTTTTTCTTTTTCTATTTTGAAATTTGTAATGCTTTACTGTATGCTGTCTTTAGTAAAACCTTTTGCTAACAACGACAAAATATAGGTTAATTATGTGGCTGCTATGGTTTCCGTTTTGTCTGCTATGGGATCACCATGTGTGAGTTTCTATCTCTTGAATATGTACCTTTTCTACAGTAGGTTAAGTAGGATCTTATGATGGTTAAGTAGGATCTTATGATTGAGATATCATATTTACAGGTAAAGAGCATTGCATCCAAGCAAGTTGGTCCAAGTGAGCAGGTTATTTCCTTAAAGAGTGGCTAGTTTTCTTTATTTTGATGGAAGTTAAGGAATGCAGTGAGAGCATTACCTCACTAATTCACTTGCCCACATACTGAAAAGGAAATTGGTACAAAGAAACTTGCTGGAAATAATTATGTCTTCTTTGCATAGATCAGATAGAACTGGTCACATGTGAAAAGGCATGACCAAAAATCATATGACCATACAATATGTTAATGTGGAATAATCCAACTAAAAGCTTCTTGTAAAAATAAAAATGATCTCATCACAGGTTCAGCTTTGTAATATCATTCTATCCTGGCTTCTTGACTTGAACCCTACATATTTGCTAGGTTAATCTTGTATTTTCCTGAACATTTTGTTTGTCTCACCCCTTTCCAGGGAAAGGCTCAAGGGTGCCTGACAGGCATATGTTCTATCGCCAATGTTATTGGTCCCCTGGCTTTCAGTCCTTTAACAGGTATGAGTTTTGATATGAACTCTTGCTAAGCAAGAAGTCAGTAAAAATTTAAACTAATCTAAGTTTCCATTTTCCAGCTTTATTCCTCTCTGAGGATGCACCATTTTATTTCCCTGGTTTCAGTCTTATGTGTGCTAGTTTACTTGTGGTAAGAGTTCTTTCCTATCTTAAAGTTTCAATTTCTCACCCCTAACATTCATCTTCTCTTTCCATTTTGGGGTTCGATGTGATTCTGCAGATCATTGTACTTTTAGTCAATCAAATATGTATGCACCTAAAACTTTTCTGACTTGTGATGAACACCGAAAAAGTTTATAGATGGTAAATTTCAGTGATGGACCAAGCCCCCTGTAATTATTAAAAATCTGTATTCTCTGGAAACCATATTCTTGAATAAATTTACATAATTTCTGGGTCAATCCCATTGTACTACTCACTTGACCTGGATTAATTGCGGTGGTGCAAAATTATACAGATGATAGCATTTATACTAAGCATGATGTTAAGGGAAGCTCCCCGTGCTCCAAGCGTCTCAGCTGACCCACCAGAGCCATCGGTTTGAACAAGAATAAGCCTATTGCAGAAACATCCCAGTATCATCCCTTGTTTATACCAGTCTTGCAATTCCAACTATGTACAAAATGTATTAATGCATGCAGTGGCAGAAATACCCTCGCCTCTTGGACTTCCGTGAACTTTAGATAGATTATGGTTTATGCATAAATAAAATAGATTTATATTTATTTATTGTCATTTTTATTAAGAAATTTTTTAAAAAACTCCTAAATTTTTTTTAATATTTTATGATAAATTTCGATTGGCTTCATCTCCGTAAAACCAATAAATTCACTTATGGGATATCAATACATAATAAAAATCACTCACATAATGATTTGGAAATACATTTTTACACTAAAATTTGATTTTAGCTAAAATTAGTGATTTCATTTAAGCTAAATGTATATCTTCGGAATTTGAAGGTGAAATTTTCACGTACTATTGTTACATTCCGTTATCATTTTGTTTTGGGGTCGGTGGCAACTATTTGCCAAAGAAGTGTTACACAACAAACGATTTTGTAATCGTTATGATCAACCATCCAATGGTCCTGATTTAAAAAAAAAGTTATACATCGTATCGCAGAAACTTTCCACGATAAGGGAAAATTACTAAAATGTCCCAACTGTTCACGTATCGCTGCGGTACGTGAACATTAGATTTTTGATGTGAAAACAGGGGATATTTTGGTAATTTATCCGTATCGCGGAAAGTTTCTGCGGTACGATGCGAATTTCTTTTAAATCAGGATCGTTGGATGATTGATCCAACAATGTAGAAACCGGTTGTTGTCAAACAATTAAATGGCAAACAGTTGCCAATGAACGCCGGCCTTTTGTTTTTACTTACAAAAAACAGGTGTTTAGGAATCTAAATCACCTTGTCATTTTTGTACTAAACATTTTTAATTAAGGTACTAAACATTTTTAAGATAAGTACAGATTTAAACGTCCAACACAAACAAAACAGCATACTCAGTCCAGGTAACGAAACACGTGTTAAGTATAATTTCAGACTTCTTCAAGTATCTATTATTACAAGTCCTAATAATTTCTTGGCTTTAAGAGATGATTTAGTTCTCACTTCTACCAATTTCCAACTTGATTCACCATTCACCACAATAAACAGTGAGCAAAAAATCGAAATGAAACCGAAATCGAACCGAAACCGACCGAAAAAACCGAAACCGAAGCCGAACCGGCGGTTGCGGTTTTTGATTTTTAAAAACCGAAATTTTCGGTTTCGATTCCGGTTTTAGGTTAAAACCGAACCGACTAAAACCGAACCGAACCGATTATTAAAATAAATATATAATTTATATAAATTTATAAAACTTTCTGGTGACTGCTCGGGCTGGTAACTTCTCATTTTCGTAAACTATATATATAGGTTTCTACTATCATGTAAATTGTATTAAAACTACGATTATATTGCAATCAATTTACATATTACATGAGAAAGTTCTAATTTGCTTTTGTATTAGCAACTGAGAGTACATTTTGTCATTTACTCATATACTGATTTCTGCAAGGCATTAAATTTGTGCAAGTTAAGACTTAATTATGTATGATTTATTCATTGCACATTATCACACATGCATGTATAAATTTTGTTAAAATATATTGTGAGCCCTGTATAACTTATTAGCTTACTAATGTCATATGATACTGTCATATAACATTACCACTAACATATACACAGAGTGTATTCATTCAAAAACTCAGTTACTTTGTTTAAAAATCGAGAACGTTGTAATTTATAAATTTAAAGTTTTGTAATATATTTATGATTTTTTCGTTCGATTTTATAACCGAAACCGAACCGAGCTTTTTAAAACCGAAACCGAAACCGACGGTTCGGTTGCGGTTTTCAATTTTAAAAACCGAAGACATGCGGTTTCGGGACAAAACCGAACCGAACCGAACCGTGCTCTCCCCTACAGGGGCGTAACCAGCCAATGTATCGGTGGTGCAACTCACTCCATAGACAAAAACAAATTGTTTTTAAATTCGTAAAACCAATCTATCTATCTATTATATATATAAAGAAAATTTTCGGGAAGTTTGGTGGAGCTTTAGAATCGCTCGATTCATATTTATCTATTTTTCTAGAGCTTCTCTATTTTAAATAATTAAGATAAAATTTCCTTCTTTAAACCCTATTTTTTAGAAATGAAATCAAAACTTCCTTTTTATCTATTTTTCTAGAGCTCCTCTATCTTAAATATCAAAAATCGAAACTTCCTTCATCAGGTCCTATTTTTTAGAAAATAAATCAAAGCTTCCTTTTTTTACGTCCTATTTCTTAGAAAATAAAATCGAAACCTTTTATAAATTGAATAAGAGCTTTTAAAAATTGAAATATGAGACATTCAAAATAGAAAAAGATTTCGAATCTTTCATCTATAAATAAACTAAAATCTTTCACCTATAAATCACAAGATTATATAATCGTCATGTTTTCATTGATTACTGATATATTTAGTTTGGTATTTCTTTGTTGGAATCTTTTTTTCAATTGACCAAATCATGATTTGAAGTTGTTAGTGTATCCATACAAAAGATTTTAGCACGCTGTAACCATGACTTGAAGTTGTTAGTGTATCCATACAAAAGATTTTAGCACGCTGTAGACTTCCACAACAAAGTTTATATGGGTAGGTCTGCGTGGTTGATTGTTAATTTAATAAGTTATATGTTGTAAGTTGATGGATTTAATGAACATGTACTATGTTCTTATTTTTTTGCAACGACTAATTAGATAAAACAAAAACCCTCCAATAAATTAAAGTTCTGATCGTCTCAATAATTTGTACAGAAAGTTCTATGTTATAAGTTTGCATATTAAGGGTCTGTTTGGGAAAACTTAAAATAAGGTTTTATGGACTTATTTTCGGATAAAAATTGCATATTTTGATAAAAAAAAAAATTATACAAGTATTTAATGTATGTTTGAGATTATATAAGTTGCAAAAAAAAGTTGATATGGGCTGAAAATAAGCCCTAAAGACACATTTAATATGGCATTAATTAGACCCAGCATGGTCCAAACGTGGGGCCCATTAATGAGGTCAGAATCCCTATTTTAATATTAATTTCATAATTAATATTGAGGGAAATAAACAACTCAGCAATAAGAGTTGGATAAGGATATTATCTCCATCAGACTTAGCCACCAAGGCATCTAATTCGATATGGAAACTGATTCCTACAAGGAATAGATCTGGAACCTTCCTTGAGGAAGACTTGTCCACCAAGTCTCTGACTCCTACCATAATTCTAAGGCTCCTACAGCCTATATAAATGGCCTGACCCCTCATTCTCAGAACTACGTTTTTTGGCTTGATCTTTGATATTCATCAAAGTACGTAGGCATCTTGTGAAGGCAGATTCAGCCACGAGCACGAGAGCAGCCATTAAAGCATGAAGCTCACACACCTTTGCATTAAATACACAAATCCTAGCCGCAATACTAGTAACCTAGTTTTTATTCCACAACATTTGGCGCCGTCTGTGGGAAGACAACATCAACCATGGTTCAAACACGAAGAACAACATCAACTGAGGCCGTACCCCTTAACTCTGCTCCACCAGCCACTTCTGATCCGCTTATCGCTACTGAGGAAGGACAAATACTCCCATCAATAGGGGCGGTCATTCAACCTCTGCCCGCTCAGCCCCCAGGGACGACTCTCCATGTAGAGGGGACCCTCCCGGTGATTGTCCATCAAGGCCAAGAAACTAACCCTCTTCAGATGGTGGTTTCTCCTCTTTGTAACGTTGATCGCACGCTACCCCCGGGGGTACAGATCCATACTACGGATCTCCCTTTGAATACCAACCCGATGTATGGGCTGCCTAATTATCCCCCTCGACGAAGGGAACCTGGGCCAAGCGGTCACGCCTTACAGATCCGGGATCGAGAATATGATGACTACTCTGGTCCTTATACTGATGATTCATCATTATCTGAGGATGATGATCGAGATAAAGCCCCGAGGAGGCGACGTGCTAGCAAAGAACCTCTAAGAAGGACACGAAGAATCCATGATGGACTCCCCTTGACAACTGCTGAGAAAATCAAGGCTTATGAGACTGAGATCTTAAAATTGAAGGACGATATTGCAAGAGAACAAGATAGATTGAATCAAACTCAGCCTCTTCCAACTGCAGAGAGGATTCCCATTATAAATTTGGAGAGGCCTTCAAGAAGGCAAAGGAGGGCTGATACCCGAACCGAAAAATCGACAAGGGTGGAGACCTCCAGAAGCAACCCCAAAGATCTAATGCCACTTGGGGACCCTGACGACCCCACACCTCCGTTTACTGAGGAGGTGATGAATGCCCATATCTCAAGGAAATTTAAGATGCCGACTATTAAGGCCTATGATGGAACGGGCGATCCCGCAAACCATGTCAGGACATTCTCAAACACACTGCTGCTGCAGCCTGCTAGTGACGCCTTAAAGTGTAGGGCGTTCCCTCAAACTCTGTCGGGCATGGCTCAAAGATGGTATAGCCGCCTACCTGCAAACTCAATTGGCTCTTTTAAGGAGTTGAGCGCTGCCTTTATCAGCAAATTCATTAGTGGGAGAATTCATGAGAAAAGTTCTGCATCCCTTATGTATGTGGTGTAGGGAAAGAATGAGAACTTGAGGGATTATCTCAAGCGATTCACCAAAGAGACGTTGAATATCACCGATCTGGAAAATAAGGTGGCCATGGTAGCCCTGGAACACGGAACCACTGACCTCTTCTTTAAAAGGTCCTTGGAAAAATACCCTCCTGAAAACATGACCGAGCTCCAGAGAAGAGCCGATAAATATATCAAGGCTGAGGACAGCATGAAGAAGGAAACCACGGGAGGCAATGGCAAGGGTTCTAATGACTCAAAGAAACGAAAGCCAGAGCAAGAGTACGACGCTAGGGACAAGTATCCCCGAGCTGGCAAGGATTTAGAGTCATCACCAAAGAAGGGTTTTGGACCGAGATTTTCTGATTATGCAAGGCTGAACGCTCCTAGGAGTCAAATTTTGCTGGATATAGAGAAGGATAAAGACTTTTGGTGGCCTAAGCCACTCAGGGGTGATCCCGAAAAGAGAAACAAAGATCCGTATTGTAGATTCCACAGGGATGTGGGACATGATACAGATGACTGTAGACAGTTGAAGGATGAAATTGAATTTTTAATCCGGAAAGGAAAGTTAAACAAGTTCACCAAGGGTGAAGATCGTGGAACCCAGAAAAGGGATTATGATAGAAGAGACAATGATAGGAGGGATAACGATCGTGATCGTAACCCACAGCCTCGAGGGCCAGTAATCAATATGATTTGGGGAGGACCAACAGCGGCCGGCACTACCCGAAACTCCCGAAAGGCCTATGCCAGAGAAGTGATGCACATCGTTGGAGAAGCCCCGAAGCGTGCTAAGACCGAGATAGTGGTTGGTTTTGATGATTCAGACCTTGAAGGGGTGAAATTCCCCCATGACGACCCGTTGGTCGTAACCCCCGTAATTGGAAACTCAGAAGTGAAGCGGGTCCTGATAGACAATGGAGCTTCTGTTGATATCTTGTTTCATGACGCTTTTGTGAAAATGGGGTACACTGACTCTCAATTGACCCCGACTAACATGCCTATCTACGGGTTTAACGGAGTTGAGTCCAAAGTCGAAGGGACCATTCAGCTACCCGTGACAATAGGGCAAGAGCCTAATGAAGCCACCCAGATGTTGAATTTTCTAGTGATTAAGGCTACCTCGACGTACAATGCAATCTTGGGGAGGACCGGACTTCATGCGTTCAAGGATGTTGCCTCTACCTATCACATGAAGGTGAAGTTTCCAACCAGGAATGGTGTTGGGGAACAGAAAGGAGATCAGAAAATGGCCAGGAGTTGCTATGTGGCTGCTTTGAGAGCTGATGGAATCGGGGGGCAGGTACTCCCGATTGAAGACATGGATGTCCGTCGTGATGATGAACACCGAGGAAAGCCAACAGAGGACTTAATACCTATCCCCCTAGAGCTAGGCGACCCTGAGAATGTGACTTATATAGGAGCCTCTTTGAAAGAACCCCTGAAGGGCAAGTTGATAGCATTCTTACAAGAAAACAGTGATGTGTTTGCTTGTACAGCGGCTGATATGCCAGGGATTGATCCCCAACTCATAACTCATAAATTGAATGTTGATCCCAAGCGAAAGACCATAAAGCAGAATAAGAGGAATTTTGCTCCAGAAAGGCAAGAGGCCATTAAGCAAGAGGTGGACAAACTCTTGGAAGCTGGGTTTATTGAAGAGATTCAGTTTCCAGAATGGTTGGCTAACCCTGTGCTGGTCAAGAAAGCCAACGGTAAGTGGAGGATGTGTATTGACTTCACCGACTTGAATGACGCATGTCCTAAGGATTGCTTCCCTTTACCAAGGATAGACATGTTAATAGATGCCACAGCAGGACATGAGATGTTGAGCTTCATGGATGGGTTCAGCGGCTACAATCAAATTAAAATGCACAAGGATGACATCCCAAAGGTATCTTTCATAACTGACTTTGGTGTTTTCTGCTATCTTGTTATGGTGTTTGGTCTAAAGAATGCAGGAGCTACTTACCAACGATTGGTGAATAAGATATTCGCCCATTTGATTGGAAAAACCATGGAGGTCTATGTCGATGATATGCTGGTTAAAAGCTTGGTCAAGGCGGACCATATTAAACACCTCAGAGAGGCATTCGAAGTGCTGAGGCACCACAAAATGATGTTGAATCCAGCCAAGTGTGCCTTTGGCGTTGGATCAGGCAAATTTTTGGGTCTGATGGTTTCCAAGAGAGGCATAGAGGCCAACCCTGACAAAATCAAGGCGATCTTAGATATGGAACCCCCACGCTCTATAAGAGATGTGCAGAAGTTGACAGGCCGGGTAGCGGCTTTAAGAAGATTCATCTCCAAGTCTGGTGACAAATGCTTGCCTTTCTTTCAAGCATTGAAGAAGGTGAAAAATTTTGAGTGGACACCTGAGAGCCAAGAGGCCTTTGAGCAACTAAAGAAGTACATGGTTGAAGCCCCGTTGTTGACCAAACCAAGCCCTGGGGAGACTATTTACCTATACCTGGCGGTATCTGAACAAGCCCTAAGTGCTGTCCTCATTTGGGAAGAGGAGAAAGTCCAGAAACCTATCTACCATGTGAGCAAAGTGTTGCATGGGGCTGAGTTGAATTACTCACCCATAGAAAAGTTTGCTTTGGCATTAGTAACTGCCTCGAGGAAGTTGCGGCCTTACTTCCAGGCACATAAGATTCAAGTTCTGACAAACCAGCAGTCGAGAAACATATTGCATAGCCCTAAGGCCAGTGGAACGCTAATCAAGTGGGCGATTGAGTTAGGAGAGTTTGATATCACATACAAGCCTCGGACAGCCATCAAGGCTCAGGCATTGGCTGACTTCGTGGTTGAATGCACTATTAACAACCAAGAAGTCGGGGGGCAAGAGATAGTGACTACCCCTGGGGAAAAGAAAAAAGAAGAGGAACTTACACCTGATCTGAAGGAATATTGGGTGCTCTATTTTGATGGAGCATCAAAAACAAAATCTAGTGGTGCAGGTTTGGTATTGCAAAGCCCCGATGGGTTCACAGTTGAGTATGATTTAAAGTTGGATTTTCCTACTACCAACAATGAGGCGGAGTATGAGGTATTAATAGCTGGTTTGGGTTTGGCTAGAATCATGAGGGTCAAAAATCTCAAAGTTTGTGGAGATTCAAGGCTTGTGGTATCACAAGTAAATGGTGAATTCGAGGCTAAGGACGAGACTATGGCAAAATACCTGAGAGTCGTAAAGGCTGTTATGGCTCAGTTTGAGGAATGCTATGTTGAGCACATTCCGAGAGAAGAAAACATTAAGGCCGATGCCCTGTCTAAGTTCGCTTCTTCCGAGATAGAAAATTATGCTGGGAATGTCTACTTTCAGGTCTTGAAGGCCCCGACCGTTAACTCAAAATTAGTAGCACCAATTGATATAGGGGGCTCTTGGATAGATCCTATCAAGGCACACCTTGAGACCGGGTGGCTCCCAGACAATGCCTTGGAGGCACGAAAACTTTCAGTAAGAGCATTGAGATACACTTTGATTGAGGGCATTCTGTACAAAAGGTCGTTCGTCATCCCTTACTTGAAGTGTTTAAGGCCTCAAGAGGCAAGAGAAGCATTGGAGGAAGTTCATGAAGGAATCTGTGGGCAACACTTGGGAGGCAGAGCCCTAGCTCACAAGATCATTTATTTAGGGTTCTATTGGCCGGAGATGTTGGCTGATGCACAAGACTATGTCAAGAGGTGTGAGAGATGTCAAAAACATGCTCCGATTGTAAGGCAACCGCCTGAGATGTTAACTTCAATTAACTCTCCCATTCCGTTTGCGATGTGGGGGATGGATATACTTGGTCCTTTTCCCATGGCTTCAGCACAAAGGAAGTTCTTGATAGTGGCCATTGATTACTTCACTAAGTGGATTGAGGCTAAACCTCTTGCCAAGATAACCACCAAACAAGTTTCCCAGTTCTTTTGGGAGAACATAATCTGCAGGTATGGAATCCCACGAATCCTCGTAACAGACAATGGGACACAGTTCAATAATGAAGAGTTCAAGAAGTATTGTGAAAAGAATGCGATTGAGCTCCGTTTTACCTCAGTGGCACATCCACAAGCCAATGGGCAAGCTGAGGTAGCTAATCGAATTATCCTTGATGGACTGAAAAAGAGGGTCGAACGCTCTAGGAACACTTGGGTAGATGAATTGCTGCCCATACTTTGGGCATACCGTACCACTTGTAAAGTGATAACTGGAGCAACCCCATTTTTGCTGGCTTATGGAGCTGAGGCAGTTGTGCCTTTAGGGATCATGCAAGCATCACCTCGAGTCGAGGCATATGAACCAGAAACTAATGAAGATGGGATGAGACTTGACCTTGACTTAATTGACGAGGTTAGAGATGAAGCTAATGCTAGGAATGCTGAATATCAGAAGAGAGCCTCTTTTCACTACAACCAGAGAGTTAGGGAAAGATTCTTTCGACAAGGCGACATGGTTCTAAGGAAGATTGAAGCCTCAGGAGTCGGCCAGAAAGGAAAGCTAGCACCAAACTGGGAAGGACCGTATCTAGTCAGAAAGGTGTTAGGTCGAGGATCCTACAAGTTAGAAACCTTGGATGGGGTTGAGGTGCCCCGAACTTGGCATGCTGTGAACCTCAAAGTTTATTATGTTTAAGTTCTTTTGACAAAGGCTTGGACTTTTATCTATTTATTAGGAATAAGGTTTGAATGAAACCATTATAGAGCATGTTGCTCCCAGTAGGAGATAGAGTATCTATGTAAGGGTTGAACCCATTTTATTGATGTCCTTTGACAGCATAATGGAATCTATTCTGTTTTCTCTATGAGTTATTCCTCCTTGTTAAAATAAATACGAAAGACAAATGTTGAACTAGCTTGTGAGTTTAGTACCAGCCAGGGGGCCAAGTACTCGAAAAATTCTAAAGTTTAACGAACTATGAGCAAAGGCAAGAAAAATGAACAACAGAAACTAACTGCATAAATAGTTAAGTTAAAAGTTACACAAATAAAGGCCCAAAGGCTATCAAGTCAAATGGCAGAAACCAAGAGTTCAGATAAACGAAAGATAAATAAAAAAAGTTAAAGGGGCCTTGGGGGCCTCCTTAGCAGGAGAATCATCCTCAGAGCTAGTGTCTGTAGTGGATCCATCCTCAGCAGAATTAGCAGCACCAGACCGAACTAGAGGAAGCTTAGGATCCAAGGATGAAGTGGTAGCGGTAGCATGCTCTTTGACCAAAGCATCACCCTCCTCGAATAACTCTTCGCTGGATCCAGGCTCGTTAACTAATAACGGGGCAGGAAGATGAGGGCTCACGAAGTCTGAAGGCTGGAATAAGCCAGGATGGCTCCTTAGAACTGCCTCAATGGCCTTGTTCCAACCCTCAGAAAACTGGCCAGGAAATAACAGCTCATCATGCTGATCCATGAGGGACTTGTACTCATCAGAATCCAGATAGTCATCGATGATCTTCTCCCTGTCATCTTTCAAAGCTACCAACTCTGCCAGAGCACTGGCCAGCTCCTCATCCTTATCCTTGAGCTTCTCCTCTAGATGGTTGATAGTGAGGCTTTTCTTCTGAGATTCAGACTCATACCCCATGGCCTTCTCCTTCCAAGCTTTGGCGTGGTAGAGAGAACTCTGGAAGTGAACGTTGGCCTGTGCACAGAAACAATAATTATGTTGGAGTAAAATAAATAAGTACGAAATTTAAAGAATGCGAGGTTTGAGTCTTACCACAGCTAAGGCTTGCGAACCAAGTGCCTCTGATTCCCCGATGCCTCCATTGACAACCAAGTCTTTGTAGTCAGGAGGGGTGATCGAGTTAAGAGACCAGTCCATAGCGTGTTTGGTCGATCCCACCACAGTATCACGTTTCCTGAAGCCCCAGGATGGCCTAAAAACAGAAGATTGAACATTGACTTGAGAACTCTCCTCCAAGTCACCCATGTCACCAAACTTAAGGTTCCCCTTCTGAACCTTATGGGGCCGCAAAAAGGCTGGTTCAGTTGCCTTTTCACGCGGATCAGCGTTCCGCTTAGCTCGAATCATCCTGGATGTCTCATCATCAGCAGAAGGGGAAGCCTGCACGATCATCTTTGCAACTGTAAAAGCACAAGCAAAACACGAAGTTGGAATAAGTTAAGTATGAAAATTAAAACAAAGGCAGGAAAGAGATTTACCCCTTTCGGAAACACGTGAGAGGCCTACAGCCCTTAGGGATTCTTCATTTATAAGACTCTGATAGATTCACCATCGGCCCTGGTTAGAGTCTCAAAAGCCGCCTGGTCCTCAGGGCCAAGGACAATCCCTTTGTGGCTTCCATCTGTAACCTTTGAAAAGGTCCTCCTAAAGATGGTGCCCCAATCACCACCTTCCCACTCTAAATAGGCAAACTCGTTTTTCCACCCAGTGTTGTTGTCAGGTATAGACTTGCCGTTAAAAATGGCAGGCACTTTGGGACGAAGCTTAATGTAAACCCAGCCAGGGTACTTAGCTGGACTATTATAGATTTGAAAAATTTTGCGGAAAAGAGGGACTGATAAATTAAGGTTTTGTCTAAGGCATAAAACCATAAAGCATAATATTATCCTCCATGCGTTTGGAGGGAGTTGGCAAGGGCTAACTTGAATGTCAGCTAATAGGCGAGGGATAAAGTCATGAAAGGGAAAACAGAGGCCAGCTACTAGACTCTCCCTATAGACACATAAGGCGTTAGGCCTCCAATGACAAGGTCTGTCACCTGGCCCAGCTGGAATGAGTTTGTAAGGTTTCTTAATTTTGTACAACTTGTTATATCTAGCAATTTCATCAATATCATGGTATGAACTACAACAGTCATACGCATCAAGTTCAGCTAAACTAGGGTACTCATCAGCTCGTCCATTTAACATTTCTAATAGAGACATGTATGGAGATCGAATGGTAATGGTACCTTTAGAAGAAGCCGAGTTCATCTTAGCGAGGCGAGCTTTGGTTTTATCCTCCATTAATGGCAGCTTGAAACCTTAAAGAGGTTGAACGGAGAAGATGATCGGAGAAGAAGGCCGGAGATAGCCGAGTAATTTTCAAACGAAACTAGAGAGAAATGTTGTGACTGAGAGCTTAGAGAGCAAAGTGAGAAGTAAGAAATGAGGATGTGAGAAATGAACTCTCCACTCTCACTCTTATAAAGGTTTTTACAACCGGTTGAAATTCCCTCAAACGGTCAGAAAAACTTACAATGGCCGGTTAAAATTCGTATGTGACCGGCGAAAAGCCCATCATATAAGCCCAATTGACAAAAGCCCAATTCTGGAACCTTCTGAGAGAAGATATTTTACAGAAAATATCTAAATGCCAAAGATATTTTTAGAAAATTCAAAATTCCTAAATCCTACAGAAGGATCTGGAACTTGGGCCCAAAAAGGTCCGAATAGGCCCGTTACAGCCATGAGGCGAAGCCCATTAGGTATAAATCAGAGTATATATTTATATATTCATAAAAATATAAAATAAGTATTAAAAGGCCCAAAAATATTAAGGCCTGTTTAAAACCCAACAGTATCGAGCTCGACCACAATCCTGGTCGAAATGACCAAGAATCCTAGTCGAAAAGTAGTTCGACCAAGCCATTTTGAGGCCCTTATTTCGACCACAATCCTGGTCGAAATGACCAAGAATCCTGCTCGAAAAGTAGTTCGACCAAGCCATTTTGAGTCCCTTATTTCGACCACAATCCTGGTCGAAATGACCAAGAATCCTGGTCGAAAAGTAGTTCGACCAAGCCATTTTGAGGCCCTTATTTCGACCACAATCCTGGTCGAAATGGCCAATAATCCTGGTCGAAAAGTCATTCGAACAGAACAAAATCAAGCCCTTATTTTGACCACAATCCTGGTCGAAACGACCAAGAATCATGGTCGAAAAGTCACTCGAACATAACAAAATCAAGCCCTTATTTCGACCACAATCCTGGTAGAAACGACCATGAATCCTGGTCGAAAAACCTTTCGATCAGGAAGCTTTGAAGACCTTATTTCGACTAGAATCTTGGTCGAAAATCCTGGTCGAAAATAATAAATCCTGGTCGAAAATAATTGATTTTTTGACATAAAATCCCTGTGGACAAAAAAATTTCGGTGAAACGAAGAAGATACCTGTGGGTACTTGATAAATCCTAAGAATTAGGATAAATATGAATGATATAAGGAATTTTATGAATAAATCCCTGAAATAGATGAGCAAAAATAATCCAGTAACAGAAGTTACTTGGAAATAATTGTTTAGCCTCGAATAAGGCAAATCGTCGTAAACGTGTAGGTCGCTCCACTCTTTACATTAAGACGATACTTGTGAAACACTAGTGTACAATTATGAACCCTGACCCAAGTCTCGGAAAAGACCATTAAAACTTCAAGGAAAACCTGATCAGTTTTCCTAGAAGTTGGGGGGCAAATGATATGGGCTGAAAATAAGCCCTAAAGACACATTTAATATGGCATTAATTAGACCCAGCATGGTCCAAACGTGGGGCCCATTAATGAGGTCAAAATCCCTATTTTAATATTAATTTCATAATTAATATTGAGGGAAATAAACAGCTCAGCAATAAGAGTTGGATAAGGATATTATCTCCATCAGACTTAGCCACCAAGGCATCCAATTCGATATGGAAACTGATTCCTACAAGGAATAGATCTGGAACCTTCCTTGAGGAAGACTTGTCCACCAATTCTCTGACTCCTACCATAATTCTAAGGCTCCTACAGCCTATATAAAGGGCCTGACCCCTCATTCTCAGAACTACGTTTTTTGGCTTGATCTTTGATATTCATCAAAGTACGTAGGCATCTTGTGAAGGCAGATTCAGCCACGAGCACGAGAGCAACCATTAAAGCACGAAGCTCACACACCTTTGCATTAAATACACAAATCCTAGCCGCAATACTAGTAACCTAGTTTTTATTCCACAACAAAAGTTAACTTTTAAAAAAAAATTAGAAATCTATAATTTTTTCTTAAAATAAGTTGATTATTCTAAAAATAAGTTCCCTAAACACCCCTTAACTTTGGATACAAACGTTGGACATGATATGATGATATATCAATTCTATCTTTATGCTCATATTTTTTATTTTTTTTTAATACCAACTTGGATGAATTCGAAAGAAAAAAGAATACTCATCACTGGTAGGCGCCAATGACATATTTTTTGGATTAAGGTAAAAGTGTGTGATATTCACAAGGGTTATCGAAGATTTGAAAAAGGCTCATTGTCATACCTGAGCCCATGGCTTAGAACACATGGGGCTTACCTACCAGGGGATTGACTACTCTGCTCTGCAAAGAACTCTGATCTAAGATGACACCTGCAAAACTAGAAAACAGAAGACAATAAAATGAGAAATGAGAACGAAACAACCGAACTTCTAAGATAAAGCTAACCGAGACAATCCAACTCTGAGGCTCTCAACCATGAAGCCGCTCCCTAAAAGAGAATCCACCACTCTGATCTGGCGCCTCCAAGAACACCTATCAGCGGTCATGTTCTCATTTAAGTTTAAGGCCTTTAAATCCAACCTAAGCTGCTCTTCCCACGACCTTCTCGGTCTACCTCTCCTCCTCACCCCAACAATCGAAAGACTCTCGACCCTCCTCACTGGGGCTTCATCTAGCCTCCTACGGACGTGGCCGAACCATCTCAACCTCCATTCCCTAGCTTTCGCAGAAAAAGGCGTCACCTCAAGCTCGCTCCTAAAAACCACATTCGGGATTCCATCCAACAATGTGCGCCCACAAGACCACCGCAACATCCTCATTCCAGCCGCTTCCAACTTGCTCTCGAGGGCCTTCTTCGCCGCCCAACACTCCGAACCATATAACATCGCAGGGCGGATTGCCGCTCTATAGAATTTCCCTTTCAAATTTAAGGGGACTTTCTTGTCGCACATCACCGCTGACGCTGCCCTCCACCTTAGCCACCCAGCCTTGATACGATGCGTGACATCGTCTTTAATCTCACCTTCCTTCTGGATGATCGAACCCAAATACTTGAACTTATCCGTACGAGGGACGACCTGATCTTCAATCCTAACCTCCACCCCTTCCCCGTTGGCCTCACCACTGAAGTTACACCAGAGATACTCGGTTTTAGACCGGCTCAGACGCAAGCCATGGGGCTTCAAAGTAGATCTCCATAATTCCAACTTCTCGTTCACCTCCCCCCTCGACTCCGCCACTAACACGATATCATCAGCGAAAAGCATGCACCAAGGGACGCCATCTTGAATCCCTCGCGACATGACATCTAGGATAAGGGCGAAAAGAAGAGGACTTAGGGCCGACCCCTGGTGTAGCCCAATCTCAACAGGGAAAAAACGGGAGTCACCAACTGGGGTCCGGACGCAGGAACTAGCTTGGGAGTACATGTCTTGAATCACCCTAACGTACGACGATGGCACTCTCCTCTCCTCAAGGCTCTTCCAAATAGCTTCACGGGGGATGCTATCATAAGCCTTCTCAAGATCAATGAACACCATATGGAGGTCGTTGCGACGTTCCCTGAACTTCTCCATAAGGCGTCTGATGAGATGAATGGCCTCGGTCGTCGACCTCCCAGGCATAAAACCAAATTGATTCTCTGAGATTTTAACTTCTCTTCTAATCCGACATTCAACCACTCTCTCCCAAAGTTTCATAGTATGACTGGGTAATTTAATACCCCGATAGTTACTACAACTCTGAGCATCTCCTTTGTTCTTGAAAAAAGGGACCACAATACTACGCCTCTATTCAGCTGGCATCTTAGCACCCAAGAGGAGCACATTGAACAGATCCGCTAGCCATTTAATGCCAACCTCACCAAGACACAACCACACCTCGATTGGGATCTGATTCGGACTAACCGCCTTCCCTCTAGCCATCTTTTGAAGGCCCCCCTTGACTTCATCCTTGCTGATACGCTCACAGGAACCAAAAGAACGCACAGACGAAAGAGAGACCTCTTGCTCCACACCGGCACCACTCCTCCTAGCCTCATTGAAAAGAATATGAAAATACGAACTCCACCTCTCCTTAATAGCATCTTCATTCACTAATACTTGGCCTGAATCATCCTTAACAAACTTAACAGAACCCAGGTCGCGCCGCCCTCTCTCCCTAGAGTTCGATGTTCCTGAGTTTGGTTCGGGTTTTTGCAATTTGTGTTTGAGTGATTGATTTTATGTTTATAATCGACTGTTTACTGTGGTCGAATTGCTGAGTTTCGTTGTAAGCGTTGCTCGATTTTGCTGTTGAATTCTAAATTGATGTGTTCGAGTTGTAGTTGTCGTTTTGACGAGTCTTTGAATCTTGTTTTAATCTACCAATTGATGTGCTGAGTTTGTTTAAGTTCCAAGTTCGATTTGTGTCGGAGTTTTTGATCACTGTTATCAAATTATGGTGCTGTTTTACCGAATTTATTTTTTGCTAAGTCACGTTTTCTGAGTTGTTGTTCGATTACTGAGTTCGTGTCTCCGTACCGATTCTGCGTGTTGGTTTTACTGGTTTTGAGTCGGATTAGTTTGTTTGCTGGTGTTGCTGGTCGTTTTTGGATGTCTTGAATTACTGAAGTGTTTGTCCAAGATGTTTTCCGTTTGTTGAGTTCATAGTTTTAGACCGAGTCTGCAGTCCTGTTTTGCAAAGTCGAGAGTTTTTTTGTTTGTAACTGCGAGTTCGTTTTTACTGGGTTTCAAGTCCGAGAACACTTAGTTTACTAAAACACCCTTAGTTAAATTAGTTTTCTGTTTAAGTCTACTTTGTTTAAGCTGAGTTGCCGACTGTTTTGCTAAATTTTGCTGTTAGATTTCGTTGTTGTCCATTTTGTTTGTATTAATTTTGCTAGCTTTTGTCTTGTAAATTCATTTTGTTTTTGTAAAGTTTGAAATTACGAATCATTGAGTTTTAATGTACAGAGTTGAGTTTTGATCGTTGTTATAGCTTTGCTTTGTTTGTAAACTGCAAGTTCGGTCTGATTCTACTACTTTCCTGCGCACAGTTTTGCTATCAATAGTTGTCGAGTCTGCTTGGTTATGTACTGCGAGTCTCGACTGGGTTTATTAATTACTGTTGATTTTTGATCGAGTTAATTTCTGTGTTTTGTTTTCATTACTGAGTCCAAAACATGTCTAGCTTTTGTGCTGGTTCCGTATTGTTAGATTCATGTCCAAATTTCCAAAAATTAAATAAAAATTATTAAAATTAGAGTTTTTACATTTTAGAATAATTTAGTTTTTAATCTCTCCATTGTATTTAGTTAGTTTAGAAATAGATTACTAAACTACTTTTCTTTTAGAAACAAAAAAAAAAAAGTTTTAATTTTCGATTAAGAATTAAATAGTATAAAATCAAAAAATTTTCAAAACCCACTTTTAATTCGATTTTAGAACTTTTTAGAGTGATTTATTTTTCTTCACTTTTAATTAAGTTAATTTAGAAATAGAAAAATAGATTAATTTTCTTATAAATAAAAATCAATTTAAATAGTAAAATGCAAAATTCTGTTTTTAGTTTAAAATAGGTTAATTTAATCTTTCTTTAAAAATAGTGTCAATTTTCTTTTAGGAATTAAATAGTAAAATTAGAAAAATTCTCGAAAACCCTTTTGTTCTAATTCGACTAAATTAAAAGTTAAGGAACGCGAAATAAAATTATTTCCTGTGGATCGAATCTTAAATATTAAAACGATGATCGTGCGCTTGCGATAATTAAAATGTTTATTTTCGGCACATCAAGTTTTTGGATTGGGGTCAATTGTATGATTTTTTTTAAATCGTTAATAACCTAAGAAAACGTAACACAAAATTGATGTAAAAATTAAATTATATTTTATTTTGTTGTCTATATTTATATTAATATTTGAAATATTGGGTTTACTAATTTATTTGTAGATATTTTTTAAATTTCTTTCTTAAATAGTGATTTATATTTTGAAAAAAGTTTTAAAAAATTACAAGATCGACGAGAAAAGTGGCTTATATGTGTTTAAACGGGTGTCGGTCTAAGAAAACGTGATATAAAATTGACATAAAAAATAAGTATATAATTTATTTAGTTGTCTATATATAGTAAAATTGGTACAATATTGTGTTCTTTATATATATATATATATATATATATATATATATATATATATATATATATATATTCTTTTCGATTTCTTTCTTAAATTTTTAATTTGATTTTTTTTTAATTTACAAGGCCGTCGCGAAGTGCGGCTTACTCAACTCTATTTATCTATTTATAAATAGGAGAACTCGCAGTAGCTTTAAAATCGCTTGAATTCTATTTATTCATTTTCTATAGCTCCTCTATTTTAAATAATTAAAATCAAAACTTTCTTCTTTAGTTTCTATTTTTTAAAAAATAAATCAAAATCTCCTTTTTTAACATTAACATCTTCGGAATAGAAATGACTTTTGAATTTGTTGGGAAGAAGAATTCGAATTTACATATTCGAAATACAAATGAAATTTTATATTCTTATATATAGACAATCATTACTTCTAACGATCAAATTTTATCATCATGTTTGTAACCCTTCTTTTTCTTTTGTTTGCGTCTATTTTCTTTTAGTTTTTATTATTCATTCTTCTTTTATTTAATTATGAATGTACATGATTAAGTGTGTTTGTTGGCTTTTAAGGTTTGAATTTACTGATTTAATATTTGTTGTCTTCATTTTATTTTTATATTTATGTTTTGTTATGATTTTAGCTATAATTATGGATTATTAGTAATCATTGGTTGTTATTTACTCTGGCTTTTATATTTTTTTTGTTATTGATCTTGGTACAAAAATACATGATCGTGTGAAAAAGAATTAGGAGATCGTTTTCTATTTGAGAAGTAGAAATACTTGAGAAACTTGACACAAAAAATTTGAACTTTTATCATTCCCTCTTTATTTATTTATTGTTAATTGTTAGTTTGTCATTATTATATTCTCATTGCTCTTGATCTTAATATTCCGACGTCTTCTTTAATTAATTCAATCAAATCTGCTTTTTTAGCTATATGTATTTATTACAATCGGTCTAAGAAAACGTGACACAAAAATACAAAATAAGTATATAGTTTATTTTGTTGTCTATACTAGCTTATAATCCGTGCAACGCATGGTTCCTTTTTTAATATCTATAATTATATTATTTTTTTAAAATTTTATATGTTACTAATTTACATATAAAATTGTTATTAAAAATTGATATATATAAGATTTACACGTTCGATTTAATATATGTACTCTATCTTGAATTCCTTAAATTTGATTTGGACGATTATAATTCATGTGAAATTAATAAAATAATCTTTAATTTAGTGATGGTTTAATAAAAATTTCTAACTAAATCTACGCAGAAACAAAGAAGATAAGAAATTGACGATTTTTTACGCTGAAACAAGTATTTTCATTTGGATAATAATTATTAAATCATCACTAAATTAAGAATAATTTTATGAGGTTCACGTGGAATGTAAAATCATCCAAATTTGATTTCTAAATTTCAAGATAAAGCCCAAATAGTATATAAATGATTTTTTTTAAATAATAATAATAAATAAATAAAATTCAATTCTAATACAACCTATTTTAAATATATCCTTTTTCAGATTATAATTATCTTTTTAAAATTTAATTTTAATACAACTTAGCAATATAATCGAATCTGAACGCTCAAATTCAAATAAACATTGTGCGTTGTACTTTAATTTTTTATGTTCTGTTTTGTTGTCTGAATTTCTGTTTGTATGAATCAATGTTGAAGGGCGTCATCTCTTTTTTTACTTACAACTCTCATGATCTTTTTTAATGTCTATTAAATATATTTATTTTTTAATATTTATATGTTATTACATATCAAATTGTTGTTAAAAAATTGATATATATTAGGTTTTACACGTTCAATTATGATTATATCCTTTAATATTATATTTTTTTTAAATTCAACTCCAATACAACCCTTTTTAATGATATCCTTTCTAGATTATAATTTCCTTTTTAATATGATATAATCTTGATCGTCTATTTTTAAAATTATTAGATTCGACGGTTGAGATTATTTTTGTAGTACAGTGACCAAAGCAAAATTATGGATAAGATTGCTCTTACGCTTATTATATATAAAGATATAATATATTCTAAATTTGTACAACATTTTGTTCACTAATTTATTTATAGATGTTTCCTTTTTGATTTCTTTATTAAATAGTCTATATTTTTAAAATTAAAAAATATTAAAGCCATCGCGAAACGTGGCTTATATATATTTATTACAACGGGTTTCAGCTAAGAAAACGTGATACAAAATAGACATAAAAAAGAAGTATATAGTTTATTTAGTTGACTACATATATTAAATTTGTACAATATTGTGTTCATTAATTTATTTATAAATATTTTTTTTTTGATTTCTTTCTTAAATTTATATTTTGGATTTTTTTTTAAAAATATTACAAGGCCGCCGCGAAGCGCGGCTTAGTAAACTAGAGAAATATTAAGAGGTTTCATAATTTATGCATTTTTAAAAGATGGTTGCGGATTTTAATTGTAAGCGGCAGAAGTGTGTAAAACGTGATGAGAAAAAATGATCACAACGATAACAACTATGTGCGGAATTTAACCACGTTGGACAATACTCATCCCTACTCGTATGAACCTTCAATGAACAAACCAGTAAAGTAACAATAAACGGAAAAACAAGACACCAAAATTATACGTGGAAAACCCCCTCAAAGGTAAGGAGTAAAAACCACGGGACCGTAGTCCACACAAACAATTCACTATCACAAATTATATGGGAATACACCAAGTCTTCTCTAGATAAAACTAGAGGAATACAATCACCTTCACACTCTTGGAATGAGTCATCGAGAAGTATGGAATCAAATAAGACAACAATGAGAAACTAACCGCAGGGAGATTAACCCTCACCGTGGCGCAAAAGCTGCTGTTCAGCCCCTTAATAACTGACCTTCTGGACCTCTGAATCCGATCTCCACCGTTCAGAATTTAGATATCGGTGTAAGGAAGATGCTGTCTAAAAATCAGGACGATCCGACCGGTAGAATTCCCGGAATCGTAAAAACAAGGCAGGTTGTACAACCAGAAAAATTCCTACGAATTTTCTCTCTATATCTCTCTTGTGTCTATTTTTCCTCTCTCTTATTTTTAATTATAATCCTCCTATATTTATATATATAGGCTCCTTTATTTTTATCTCCTTGTGGGCCAAAACAAGGGTAATCCAATTGGACTTTTAATCTCATAGATAGAAACTAAAACCCAATAAAATGAGTGATAAAAATTCTTCGAAATTTTATGAATTTCAACTAAATTTCAAAAATTATTAAATTCAATAGGAAATCTATCAAAATTTAAAATTTATTAAATTGAAAAAATCATAAATTTAAGTCAAATTCCAAAAATTTTAAAATATGTTAACAAAAAAATTTCAAACAAATATCATAAATTTTTGAATACCATCAAAGTTTTAATCTATTTTTTGGAATCGAGATTGAATACCATAAAAATTTTAAAATCATATTAAATATACCAAGATTTTTAAATATTGAATACCACCAAATTTTTAAAATTTGAATTGAATAAATTAAGAAAAATAAACTTCTAATTGAATATAATAAATAAATCAATTTTAAATTATAATACTTTTATCTCCCAACTAGCGATACAACAAATAAACAAACTAAACAATTAGCTGATTTGTTTCCCTATAAATCTCCCAAGACACAAATTCAAACATTTTCAAAGGATCAAAACACCACTCCAAAAAGAAAGACATAAAATATACCAAAAACTACAAACCACTCAAAAAAGAGAGATATAAAACATCCGAAAAAATGGATGCAAGGAATCAAAAATCTCATCCAAGATGAAAATTATTGAATAATTATTGAAAGGGAAATAAAAATAAATTAAAGACATTAGGGAGCAAAAGAGGGTTTAGATCGACTCTAATTAGATTAACATATAAAATTCACATTAAACTAGTTGATAAAGCCGCGCTTCGCGGCGGCGTTACAATATTTTTAAAAAAATTCAATACATTTACGTTACATTATAATATTAATATTAAATTTTAATAATTGAATAATCTTCTTTAATGAATCAATTTCTTGTTAAATACGATTCTTTCGATTGAGCCGCTCTCTCGTTAAAACCGAAATTCCAACTTTTTAACATATATTATAAAGACTGCATGAGATTGTTCTCTTACTCATTGTTCTTTTATTATGTTAACACATCAATTCTTTTCTTTTTAAATACGGTGACTTTTTTCATGACAATAGTATTTGATTTATGAATAAATTTTCCTAATATAAGTATAATTAACTTATATAAAAAATATATAATTTAAGAAGATCGTACTTTCTATAAAATGTTTAATTATATGTCTGCTCTATATATTCAAACACCTATTTTAGTTCTAGTAGAACTTTTATTTATATATTTTTTCTATAAATTCAAACTCTTATTCTCTATAAATTCGAACTCCTATTCTGCTTCCAATAAAACTTTTAATCGTATGCTTTATAAATACTTATTATACTTCCAATAGAACTTCTAATCATATGTCTTCCCTATAAATTCGAACCCTTCTCCTTTATAAATTCGAACACCTATTCTACTTCTAATATGCTAATTGATATTTTCATATTTATTAGTGTTTAAAATTCTTAGTGTTTAAAATTCTAGAAAATTAGAAAAATCGATTGAGACGATATTAGAGCGCCACCTAAACTCCCGTTATCCTCCTTTATATATATATATTGATAGTATTAACTTATCATAATATCGTATTAATTTACCGATATTTTGATATAGAAGTTACTATTTACTAAAAACCATTATAGGGGGCGTTTGGCGTAACTTAAAAAAAAGTAATTTGTGGATTTAAGTTAATAAGTTGATTATAAATGATAAGTAAATCAGAACTTATAAGTCAGTAAAGTGTTTGGTAAATTAGAAATTATAAGTCAACTGTAAAACACATATTTTATATATAATTTTCCTAAATCGCGTCGAAATATAGCACATATGGTATGCAAAATAATCGTTGAGAGATGGAGAAAAATATGATAAAGTTAGATTTGAAAAAAATCTAATTACAAACGGAGAGGATTAGGGAATCTATACTATTATATAAATTCCGAAACATTGAAAGTTTTGGTACCTCTTTTTTGGTACATAGTGAATTTACTTATTTACCCTTCATTATAAAAAAAATATATATGATATCCATACTATTAAAACTCTTAAAATAAATAATAAAATAATATAATTAATGGTAAGTAGTCGATTGCCTTTTTTCACATTTACTTTTAATTAAAGATATTACCTTTTATAAACACCTAAAAACATCAATCATATCTTCCAATCATTAATATTTCCTTTCGAATTAAAACACGTTACCTTTTTAATTTAAAACAAATATTACAATCATTAATATATACCCGAAAATATCACATCATATTTTTCAAACATTGAAAGTTTTGATACCTATTT
Organism: Saposhnikovia divaricata; assembly: GCA_036435485.1. NCBI lineage: Eukaryota > Viridiplantae > Streptophyta > Magnoliopsida > Apiales > Apiaceae > Saposhnikovia > Saposhnikovia divaricata. Next base: position 71,103,876 of record CM071598.1, read on the forward strand.
TTTGGTACGTAATGAATTTACTTATTTACTCATCATTATAAAAAAATATATATGATATCTACACTATTAAAACTTCTAAAATAAATAATAACATAATATAATTAATGGTAAGTAGTCGATTGCCTTTTTTCTCATTTACTTTTAATTGAAGATATTACCTTTAATAAACACCTAAAAACATCAATCATATCATAGCTTCCAATCATTAATATTTTCTTTCGAATTAAAACACGTTACCTTTTTAATTTAAAACAAATCTTACAATCATTAATATATACCCGAAAATATCACATCATATTTTTCAATTATTAATAAAATAAATTAAAAATTTGTATACGTTGTTTATAATAAGGAAACATTAGTATAATCTGTAAACATGAGTATATTAAATTATATTAAATTAAAATTAATTAATTATATAATAGCCGAAACATTAAAAATTTTGGTACCTATTTTTTGGTATATGTTTTTTAGTATTTCGTGAATTTACTTATTTAACCTTTATTATAAAGAAAAATATATACGATATCTATACTATTAGAATACCTAAAATAAATAATAACATAGTATAATTAATGGTAATTAGTCGATTGTCTTTTTCATATTTACTTTTAATTGAATATATTACCTTTTATGAACACCTAAAAACATCAATCATGCCCGCAAGGGTTGTCTCAGTTGGTTAAAGAGAGGCCATCTCACCTCTTGGTCACAGGTTCGACTCCCATGGGTGGTGGATTTGTGATTATGCCATCCTGGGACAGAGCCTGTCGGCTGCGGGTTCCCATGTTAAAAAAAAAAACATATCTTCCAATCATATCATATCTAGCAATAATTAATCTACAACAAAAAATATCCATCATTTCTTCTAATCACTAACAAAATATAATATAAATCTGTTACTACGAATAATGATCATTAGATTTTTAGTAAAAATCAGAATTGTTAGATCTAATGATGAAATATATCATATAATTAAATTAATTTACTAAAATTTCAAGATTCGAATTATATCAACGACATATTTATTTTAAAATTTTATAATGTAAGTTTTAAACCATCCATATTTTTAATTAAATTTAAATTAAATTATTAATATTAAAATTAAAATGACATATTGTAAATGATGATTATATAAAAATATAATTGTAACATAAAATAAAATTGTTACATTTCAAAAAAAATACGTGCATGGCACGGGTTATAAGCTAGTAGTACAAATAAGTCATAAGTTGAAAAAAAGTTTGGACCTTCTAACTTTCAACTTATGAACTTATAAGATCATGAGTCATTAAAATAAGTTTGAAAACAAACACTTTAAATTAAGTCCTCATGGATGTGATATGTTCTATCTCTCAGCTCTGCTCTATTTATATTTATAAGAAGTTTTACAGTTACAGCTTAACATTTTTTTTACCGCTTCTCAACATAACTAGCCTAAAAACAACAACATTAAAGCTTTGTGAGAAGGTCAGTACACGTGTAGTCATAATTTTCGCACACGAATCTCCCCTCTACGTAACTTGAAATCTAACCACCCTCCAATAATATTTTATCCACCGGCGCTCTTCCCGATACCACCACCGGCGGAGTAACCGCCGCCAAGGTTCCTCCGCCGACGTCATCATCATATTCTCACATTTTTTACATTTTCATTTTTATTTTTAAAAACTCTCTCTAGGCTCTTGATATTAATATTTTTATAGTAACCAATTCCAATGGCAAATGCCGACGATATCTCCGATGTTTCGGAGTCGGTGTTTTATCTCCACGGCGATCTCGATCTCCGAATCGTGGAAGCTCGTTGCTTACCCAACATGGACTTGTTGTCCGAGCATCTCCGTCGTTGCTTCACAGCTTTCGATGTGTGTCGTAAACCTACCTCCATCGGCAAAAAGCCACACCAGAAAATCATAACCAGCGATCCCTACGTCACCGTTTGTCTCGGCGGAGCCACGGTGGCTCGTACGCGTGTCATTTCGAATAATCAGAATCCGAGATGGAACGAGCATTTCCAAATTCCCCTAGCTCATCCGGTATCACAAGTTGATTTTGTTGTCAAGGATAATGACACGTTTGGCGCTGATTTTATCGGAATCGCCTCCGTGTCGGCGCAAAGAGTCAAGACAGGGGATTTGATTGATGAGTGGTTTCCAATTATCGGATTGTTTGGTAAACCTCCCAAGCAGCATGCAGCTATTAGGTTACAAATGAGGTTTATCGAATGCGAAGATAATTTGGAATACAAGTATGCCAAATTTAGCTTACAGGGTTCTTATTTTCCGATGCGGCGTGGTGGACATGTCACATTGTATCAGGATGCGCACACGCCTGATGGAATGTTGCCTGAAATTGAATTGGAAGGGGGTAAGGTGTTTAGGCATGAGAAATGTTGGGAGGATATTTGTCATGCTATATTGGAAGCACATCATTTGGTTTATATAACTGGTTGGTCTATCTATCATAAGGTGAAGCTTGTGAGAGAGCCTAGTAAGCCTTTGCCTAAAGGCGGAGATTTGACTTTAGGCGATTTGCTTAAGTATAAGTCGGAAGAGGGCGTTCGGGTTTTGTTGTTGGTTTGGGATGACAAGACTTCTCACAGCAAGTTCTTCATTCATACGGTATTCAATTTCGTTCTCTTTATTTAATTCTGGAAGCGTAAAGTTTGTGTTTTTCGAGTGATAATTTGTTTCTTATAATAAGATAACATCATTGCCATCATAAGGAACCAATTTATGAATAGTTTATATCTGAGAAGTTGAATACATTGGAATTGACTTCTTTTGCACAGGAAGGCGTAATGCAAACACACGATGAAGAGACTCGCAAGTTTTTCAAACACTCGTCTGTGAACTGTGTGTTGTCGCCACGCTATGCAAGCAATAAGCTTAGCATTTTCAAGCAACAGGTGTGCCTTGTACTATGCTTCGGTCCTTATTCTTTTGGTATTCATATATCTTGCATTACCGAACTAGACAGGAACATTGTATTTGCAAGACTTAGATCAGATTGATAACAAGGCCAACTTGAAATGATCCTTGACTACTTAACATAGTTTTTTCTCTGTTTGATATCAGTTGTGATAGAATGATTTTCTACATTAACACAGTTTATTTTAATTATTTATTCAAAATATACAATTTGTCATAATATAATTATAGATTTGCAGGAATTTCAAGTTGTAGCTTGTAAACCCGGTTGACTAGAAAAGATTACAGTGGTAGTGAAACCAAGCCATTTGCATATTAAAATTTAAAATGACTTTTTCCGCGACAGTGTGATGAATTAGATATGGAGATATGGACCAGGTAGCTATAAGGAACACCGTCATATAAGATTGCTTTCTGTATACCCCTTTACACTTAAGTCATGAACTCATGATCAAGATGTCCTTTATTTATGCAATCAATATTAATGCAGATGAACGTATTAGTTTCTTCGAATTAGTAACGAGTCCATTGTATCAATAGAAGTTCTACAACCATTACTGTGATCAAGCCATTTGTGCATTTTCCATGGAACTTTAAAGAATCAAGAAACCCATTTAAAATTCGTTTTTAAAGAATCACAAGTTCTGTATTAGAATATACCATCAAGTTAGATTGCATGCCCATTCCCTGTTGGCATTTTTCTGCAATTAATCTTGTACATATCTTAATGATTGTTGACTACGGCCATAAAGTTGAATAGCATGTACTTGATGCTGTTATTTTACAAAACCCAACTAAGTAAATTAGCTTTACATCTATCAGGTTGTTGGAACTCTTTATACACACCATCAGAAATGTGTGATTGTGGATAGTCAGGCCCATGGAAATAACCGTAGACTGAGTGCATTTATTGGAGGTCTTGATCTCTGCGATGGACGCTATGATACACCAGAGCATCGTTTATTACGTGACCTCGACACTGTCTATCAGAATGATTATCATAATCCAACATTTCCTGTAAGCATATGTTTCTTTCTTAAGTTTTATCTATAATATAGTGAGTCAATCTAAATGAGTTCAGATTCATGTAATGCATAGCATGTCAACTTTACTATTGATAAAATTGAATAATTATAAATTAGAATTCGTAGAAGTTTTTTGGATATATGGCATGCAGATATACTATAGCATCCTAATGCAAAGTAGATACTGCTGTTTTTCTACTTTAGAATCGCTGTGATTCACTTTTTCAGTTTGAAACACTGTCTATGATCGAACTCCTATGAGAGATGCCTTATGTTCTTATAGTTGTAGCTATTAATTGAGTACTCTTAAATCCAAATGACGTGTATGTATTACCATACTAGGATAAAACAGAGAAAAGAAAGCATAGTTTTAATACCAGTCTTGTGCTAAATTGTAAATATTTTGTTGATAGATCATTTGTTCACTCAGGCGCAGGTAGAAGTGTGGATACATGTCCAAGTGTTGGACTCGGCAACATTTTACGAAAGTTACATGTTTTTGGCCTAAAATAAGTGTCTAAAGTCCGAGTGTCGATTGTTCGACACGGTTCGAGGCAAAATAAAGAATTTTCTCTCCTTATCTGTGATTGAATATTTGCAATATGCATTTCAAAAATTATAAAATGATGCGACTATATTGGAGATGGCGGAGCCTCTAGTTAACACAAGAGAAAACCTATGCTGATATAAAAAAGCGTGTCTACCTCATGTTTATAATGTTAATCACGTCAGTGGCACCATCCAAATTCACAATGTTTGTCTCATATATTACTTTCTCATTGTAGGCTGGAGTTTTGGGCCCTAGACAGCCATGGCATGATTTACATTGCAAAATTGAAGGTCCTGCTGCATATGATGTGTTAAAAAACTTTGAGCAGAGATGGAAAAAAGCCACAAAATGGTCCGAGTTTGGACGGCGGTTCAAAAAAATATCTCGTTGGCATGACGATGCCTTGATAAAGATAGAGCGAATTTCTTGGATACTCAGTCCTTCTGATTCAATTCCAAATGATCACCCCGTTTTGAGGGTTTTGCAGGAAGATGATCCAGAAAACTGGCATGTTCAGGTTTATAGTATGCATCACTCCTTGAGTATCTGAAACATCTATTTTGTATTACTAGATTTTCTATACTAAATCCTTTTATTTTTGTTATTCTGAAACTGATAGGTTTTCCGATCAATAGATTCAGGGTCTGTGAAAGGATTTCCAAAAGATAATAAACTAGTTGTGGCACAGGTTTGCTCAATTTTTACATCAACATTTATTAGTAGTGCAATGAATTTGGTGGAAAGCTGTCACAGCCAACTTCTAGATGTATTCAGCCTTTTTGAGTTTGACTTAGTATTTCTTTTCGCTATGTGATATATTGCAGAACCTAGAATTCGCCAAAAACCTGGTGGTTGATAAGAGTATTCAGAAAGCGTATATTCAAGCTATAAGATGTGCGCAACACTATGTATATATTGAGAACCAGTATTTTCTTGGTTCATCTTATGCTTGGCCTTCCCATAAAAATGCAGGTTAGAATACCTTCATTGCTGGATTATGCATGTCATGTTTATGTAGCAAACACAAATTTATAATTTAAATCTTTTATGTAGCCTGGAGATGCAGGGCTGTGTCGTAAATATGTCCCTTGTTCTACATATTAAATGTTTAGTATACATATAAAAGTATCTTGTCATTTATAGGTTGTGTATGCCGTTCTTCTTTTGTGAAACAATTAATCACAAACCTTGTTATACATTTAAGTGCTGATTTTGAACATGACATTAATGATCATTGTGTGGCACCATTTGTTTTCGTTACATTCCAATTGCAGAAATTTGAATACTCTCGCACACATACCTCCACCGAGGCTTAAAACTTGACCTTCTATTACCAAGGAGATGTGGAGGGGCATACGCTAGGCTAAGCATTGCAGATTGTGTGGCCGCCACTTTAAAAACTTTACCGCTGCTGTGTTTGCAAGCTATAATTAGTTTATGAAAGCAACATGTTTATCTGCTCATATCTACTACTTGACAGATTATGTTCGCTCAATTTCAATTTGTTTTTGGTAATCTGTTTGTTGTTTGGATGACCAGGAGCCGATAATCTTATCCCAATGGAATTGGCGTTGAAGATTGCTAGTAAGATAAGAGCGAGAAAAAGATTTGCAGTGTATATTGTCATCCCAATGTGGCCCGAAGGAAATCCATCATCTGCCTCTGTCCAGGAAATTCTATTTTGGCAGGTAAATAGTGTGGCGAAGTGAATTCTGAAATCATTATTATATTAATGAAATTTGCTGGATGGAAGAATGTTGAGAAATTAAAAAGTATAGAGTTGAAGAATTCATAGGATGTCTATTTTTTCTTGCGGTGAGCAGCGGCAGAACTAGAGAGCGATAGCCTAGGTTCTAAAGTCCTCTGAACTTCTGTATTGTTAAAATTATTTTATCCACAACTTGAATTTGAGATTGAAAAAACAGTAAAAAAAAATATTTTAAGCCCCGGCTGACTTCCAAAAATGAACTATACATACCTCTTTTTCGTCACTGCTGGTGAGTTTAGTTTTTTAAAATTATTTACAATTGATATTCACACATTACACCAAGGTCAAAAATGCCCTTCAAACATAAGAAGATGCCAAAGAATAACAAAAGAGAACAAGAAAGTTTCTAATATATATACACTTTTCTTGTGATTTTTCATATCAGTCAGATACACCACTCTTTAGTCATACATTACATAATAATCTCATAATAAGTGTCATTAGATCCCTTACATCGAAGAAAGGGCTTTAGCCTCTCTAGAGGATAAGTTGTAATGCCCTGAATTAGCTAGCAGGGAAAAGGAAAACTTGCCTTCTCTAAATTTTCCCTTTTTTAGCTCATCTCATATCTTTGCATTTTCAGGGAGAGACTATGAAAATGATGTATGAAATTATTGCTCAAGAGCTACACTATGCAAATGTTGAGAACTCACATCCACAAGACTACCTGAATTTCTATTGTCTTGGCAATCGTGAAAATAACAATGATAATGAGCCAGATGTAGTCGCTCAACCTTCCAACAATGGCACAACCGTGGTAATTATGCTTCTATGATCTGCAAGCGTGGTTCTATAATGTTCTTTATGTGTAAATATTCCAAAACTTGACTTGTCGTTGATGAATTCGGGTTCTACATTTGATTCATCCAATACTATGCTCTGTCAAGTAAATTGAGCAAGATTTCTTTAACTGAAATCCTTGAAAGCTGGGTCTTAAAACAAATTCCTTTATAGATGTTGATTTCTTTTGTTTCAATCTGAATATAAAAATACTAGTCCCTGACAGCATCACTCGGATAATGCCATGACTAGAAGTGCAACCATAAAAAAAATTAAATCTGAAAATCATTGATTAGGTTTTAAGCTGCACAAATGCAACAAGAAATCACTTTTTCGTTGTGATCATGCCCTCAGAAGTCTTCACTGTGTGCTGTATATTTATTGAGTTTCATGCACGGCTCTATATTTTGTTAGTAGTTTTTTCCCAAGTTTTTATATACATGTTACTTTTTATAACTGAATTTTAATCTGTGATGTAAAGCCTTAAATAAATATTGTGTTGCAAGTGGTGTAAATATATCCTTTGTAGAATTTATAGATAGCAGTGAATTTGGCAGAGACATGTGTTATATAATATTTTTTGTTAATATTGTGATAAGTAATTCTAATTATAATTTCAGGTTTCGTCTTCACAAAAGTACGGAAGATTTATGGTTTATGTTCATGCGAAGGGAATGATAGTGGATGATGAATACGTGATGTTAGGGTCCGCCAATATCAACCAGCGATCAATGGCTGGTTCACGAGACACTGAGATTGCCATCGGTGCATATCAGAACCATTACACATGGGCTCAAAAGGGAAAACATCCACGTGGCGAGGTTGGTATAGTTAGTGCTTTCATGTTTGATCATGTTGCCAACATATATACGGGAGCGTGGTTTATACACGGACCATATACAGTTTAAATGTAGATCGGTGCATATGCTTGCAGATACGATGATGACAATGTCTTGTGATGATTTGTTTTGAATGAAAATGTTTGGTAAGATACAATTCTCAGGAATTTAGATGCTAAAACTGTGATATGTTTTCGCAGGTGTATGGATATAGAATGTCTTTGTGGGCAGAGCACTTGGGTAAAATAGACGACTGCTTTAAGGAGCCTGAAAGCTTAATATGTGTAAAGACCGTAAACGAAATTGCTACAGATAATTGGAAAAAGTTCACAGCTGAAGAGTTTATGCCCTTGCAAGGTCATCTCCTTAAATACCCAATTCAAGTAGATAGCAATGGTAAGGTAAGTCCCTTGCCTGGACATGAAACATTTCCAGACTGTGGCGGTAAGGTGCTCGGTGCTCCAACCACCCTTCCTAACGCTTTAACCACATAAACTTCCCTCAACAAATTTTGGAGCAACACTTTGAGAAACTTAATTATATGCACGCACCTACTGGCTAGATTACGAAATCTAGAAGACCGATTCGTGGAATGACTGTAAAATGGTTTTCCGCGATTGTGTTGTACAGTACGTAAATATTGTATTATACTACTGAGAAGTCAGTACGGCAGAGGCATTACCAACATTGTAGTTATTTGAGCCTGAGTGAAATTTTGAAATGAATCAGAACACGAGAGTTTGATTTTTCCCCTCTTATTACTTCTTGACTTGCTACTTTTCTCCTTGATTTCTACAGGTATTGAAAACCTAAATGACCATCTAAATAACATGTGAATTAGAAATTATATTGGATTCTGGAATTTAGCTCCTTAGTCTGTTGTTTTGTGCAAACCGTTTACTCATTATCATCATAGATATATTTTCCGCTGTAGTAAGACATTCATGCAACATCTACTTATAAAAATTTTATAAATAAAGAGTAGCACACATATAGGTTCACCTCATACATTCTACACAAGTTGAAATTAACAATTTATCATATTCTTCGAACACCAAAATGTTGACACAAACTGATAGGATGAGAAGATAATTATTAGATATTGAGCGCAATTAGGTAACAGTGACCTCGCCCTTCATGCCAGCTCCTGCGTGAGGTTCACAGTAGAACTTGTAAGTACCTTTCTCAGTCAAGGTAACCTCGAAAGTCTCTCCTGCTCCGTTGAGATATTCTGGCTGGGAGATCTTGTCTACATTAACACCTGCAGGAACCTCATCCTCGTCGAAGACAATGTTGTGCGGAAATCCAGCATTGTTCTTGAATATAATTTTTTCTCCAGAAGCTACTGTAAACGTGCTTGGAGAGAAAACAAGTCCACCATCGTCAGCGCCAAGCTTGATTTCAGCTGCCATGGCACTGCTTGCAAGTAGCAATGCACTTGCTGTGGTCACCGCAGCAACACCCAAATCTTTGAGTGAAGCCTTGACGGATAGCATGGGGGCAGAAGTGGACGAAACCTTGGTGGAGACGCTGACTCTTGAGGCAGCGGCACCGGCTGACTTGAGGCCGGTGAAAGATGGGATGGAAACAGCTGCTGAGGTGATGGTTGCCATTTGGGGGGAGAGGTAGATGTTTGTTCTGAGTTCAACTGGAAAGTCAGGAGATGAGAAGAAGGGTGGATGGATATTAATAATACAAGGCTGGGGGATAGATGATAGGATAGGAAGGGAGAGGCTGAATTGTGAGTTGGAGTGTTGTGTGGTAGCAATGGTCAGATTTCAGATAATGCGTTCGTGGCAAGAAAAGATGGCCAAGGATTTTGGTTATCTTTCCATTGATTGGTTGGGACGAGGCTCCATGCTCAAATTTATATCCAGGTTTACCCAAAGTGGAGTGGTTTTTTTTTTTTTTTTTTTAATTTTTCTGTTTTTATATAAAAAAAGGAAAACCATACAATTAATCTTTTCCACAAAAAAAAAACACTACAAAGGCAGCCACAGTGTGTTTATGTAACATTTAGATTCTAGATTTAAAATTGAAAGGAATCATTAGGCAAACGTAGCATTTTGTGCTCCATTCTAGATTTCTGGTGTCCTAAATAAGACTGAATTGTCACAGTGGTGTCCTAAATAAGATTGAATTGCGACACAGCAGTTGTGATAGAGTATAAAGATTATAACTGTTACGAAAAGAGTATTGGCAAACATGTATTTCAACAAATAAAATTTGCAATTCAATGAGATCCTGGGATGCATTATCATTGTACAAAGAAGAATTCGATATACCCGGTACTACTGTAGTGTGATATCCAAACATCTAAATGGATTGAATACCTCCAATGGTATATGATGAGTAATTGGTCTAACGTATATCAACCATTTATAAAAAAAATTCAAAAGCTTCCAAAATCACAAAATTGCAAGAGCATACAAAAAAGCAATTATTAATCATATAAAATTAAAAGCATCTGGACTCTGGTTAGTTAAGATAGACCAAATAGCACTCAACACATTGATACAACTACAAAAAATTGTAATTACAATATTAAACTATCGATAAAAAAATATTAAATAGAATATCAAAAGCATCTAACATCAAAGAATACGAGGATTAGATTCAAAGAAAAAAAAAATCAGACATCTAACATCTGAAACTGGGGGAGTATACTACACCTGGTTTAGGACCCTAAAAAAATCCCAAAAGAAAACAAAAGGCATCTAGCACCAGACGATGGGGAAGTGGATAACAAAATTCAAGAAAATTGATCAAAAATCAAAAAATATCATAAAAAGTGGAAGAATACTATATCCAATTTAGACCAGGCTGGGTGATTGCATTTGGGGGCTATTTAAGAAAGGGAATGGTGCATGATCAAACAATCAAATGTTTCTGTAGGATGTCTGACCCAGGCCCTTGTGTCTATTGTTTCTCAATATAGACAGTATACATGTCTGATTGTCTTTCATAATAATATGAAGTCACAATTAAGCCACACCATTTAGGCTTGTTCATTTCCGTGTCTGGATTGTAGAGATATCTAATTAAACATTACATATTCAGTTTTAACAATTCAGCTAAAAACAGATACTTTGAATCGCATCCTGAACTAAGACATTTACATTGTCCTAAAAGTTGGAGATCTAACAAATAATCATATATTATATTAACAACCTAGGCAATGGATATGTAAGAAAACAAAGCATTATATTCCAACATTATAACAAAGATAATAACATATTAACAAAGCATTATATCCTGAACTAAGCATTCCTTGTTGTCTTTCAAGTACCACCCACTATAATTCTATTTTCCAATTTGATCTGTTACAATAAAAGGAATCACACCTGAAGTCACTCTTCACGGGAAGTCACTCTTCTTGACAGTCTGAGTGCCTTCCACCCCGCAAACCAATCTTTTACTTTATCTATCCCATCTTTTCAATTATTCTTTCCGATCTTTAGTCTGCTTTCAGTATTCTATTATAATATAGTGATAATCACATGCCTAAACCTTGATGCATACAATAGCCAAAACACTAAATTACCAACAACTATCAACATAGCATCCCAGAACAGTCTTGACCTCTCTTCTTTGTAATAGGTCTAGGGTTCAGATTCAATGGAAGCATGAATAGGACGAGGGTGTATATACTATATATCTGGATGACTGTTTCCCCATAAACAAAACAGAGAAAAAAAAAAGAAAAAAAAAAAGACTTCAAGTTGAAACAACTTTGTAAGTCGTTATGTGTGTAAAATCAACTACAGACAGGATTCTGCAGAAATAATATACAAGCCATAAAAATGAAACCAGAAGGATCCAAAAAGAGAGTAACAAGTTAAACAGTACTCCCTCAGTCCCAGCCAATTGTTATTATTGAGGGACGGGGGCGTGACACACATTTTAAGGTGCATTTTAAGGATAGTTCCATAACTTATTTTTAAATTTTTCTTTTTTGTATAAAAATAGGTATGCAAAATTTTTATAAAAAAAAAAAGAAAATTTTAAAATTAAGTTATGGAACTATACTTTTTAGAAACCTTAAAATGCGTGCCAAGCAGTGAAAAAAAACTGTAAAGAAATGGGTGGGACGGGGGGAGTATTAAATTAGCTTTACAAGCCATAACAACTAAACCAGAAATTCACAGATCAGCAAGATGCAGGATCCAAACAGACCCCAACAGGTAAACATTATTAATTGATTATATTGGCAAAAAACTATATATAAATCTACCCAATAACTTTATTTATCAAACATATGTTTTCAGATATATTTACAAGTAGATTACTTTAACCAGTTTGAGTGAATGGTATATACACACATGTTCACATCTCAATTGCTTATGCAAGAGGAAAGATATCATCGTTGTCATCCATGTCTAAAAACTTGAAGTTCACATCGCCATTAGGATCTCTATAATTAAAGCTTGGGTTGACATAGCATTTCATCTCATGAAACAAGTTCAAGTTATCCACCAGCTTATGAAACACATTGCATCCACAACACTGCAGACATTGCACAAACAAAATTAACCTTCATTACAACATTGAAGTAATAATTAACACGTACACATTACCTACTTCACATATCCATCAAAACCTCTATAATCTCTTGGAACCTTATTAATAATTTGGAGGTAAAAAATTACAGACAAATTGCATATTAATTAAAATTATCAACCAGCTGCAGATTAATTTATCGATGTTTACCTGTGTTCTCAAAGAAATTACAAAGAAAAAAAACATAATCGTTTTTAAGATCAAAATAAGACACAAAGTTACTTTCGTAGTTTTCTTATATTGGATGATTGTAAAACTAGTGCATTCTCGAACCTCAAATCATTAGAAGCAGCAATTACCATCATCAATATCATTCTGTGAACAATGGACATATTAGTGCATAATGTTGATGCACCACGTTGTAAGTTAAAATGATAATTAAAAAAAAGGGGGCAGCAGCACTCAGTTAGGAATGTGAAATGATAAAAATACCTGCACAAAGACGGTACCATCAGTGTAAGCATGAGGATTGATGGCCCGTGTAGTGCGTTGACCACAAACATTGCAAGTGAAGGCAACACGCATACGACGTCGTGGGGATTTAGTGAAGAGAGACCAGGGAAATGTATTAATTTTATCGGTTTTTGACTCCGAGTCGGAACCGGCAGGTACAGGAGGACCTTCCATTCCGGAACCAGTAGTCCAACCTCCGATATTAGCTGCACTCAGAACCAATCCCATTGCTGCATCCTGATAAATAATTCCCAAATAATCAAAACCCTAATTTGTCGTATTCAAATCAAAAACCTAACAATCAAATTCACAAATTACAAATATAAACTAATTTATATATACCTGAGACATAGTCTGATTTCTGAGGATTGGCACGAGGCTTGAATCAGTAGAGTCCGATCGAAACTCTGATTCGTGTCCATTATCTAAATCGGAAGATAAAATAAAATTAGAACAAATGATATATAGAGATGAGAGAGAGAGAGAGAGAGAGAGAGAGAGAGAGAGAGAGAGAGAGAGAGAGAGAGAGAGAGAGAGAGAGAGAGGAGAGGAGACATACTCTTGGGAGAGGTGGAGAAGCGAAGGAACCTTCTGGAAGAAGAGGGTGAAGAAGGATCTGGAGATTTGGGAGAGAATATGTTAAGGTAAGACGGAGAAGAAACTATAGAAGTGGTTGCAGATGATGACGATGATGTGAAAGCTGTTGCTGCTACTTCCATGGCTCTTCTTCTAGTATTCGCTGTTAGATTTCTATCTCTCCTTCTTTTACTTTACTACTTTATTTATTCTATAATATAATTTATTTCGTCATTGTATCAATATCAAGTAATGTATCCACCCGATTATCTGTGGATTTGACTTATGAAATAACTAGCATCAAAAAACCCGTGCGAAACGGGGTGTGCGAGATTAAATTGTATTTTTTAATTAAATTATTCATGATCAATATTGTTTGAAATATGTTATTGATTTTCGTAAAGTTTTTTTTATTGTCGGTATATGTGGTTATTCTGTACTTACTTAAATATGTACAATTTTGTACTTTGAAAACTAATACGAGTATTACTAATAGGAATCATGTTAGTTTTTTTTTTTTGGCAAAATGCAAATTCATTCCATTAAATTAAAACAAGTCTAGCCGGGACAAACCCCCAACTGACAATGCAATCAGGTTGATAAACAATAAAACGAGCCAAACAAATAGCTGCATTGTTTCCAGACTGCTTAACACACTGAATCCAAGGATTCTTGAAACTGCAAATGAATACAAAAGCTTCTTGAGTAATCCAGCCTACATCAATCTCAAAAATGGTAGCTTCACAATTTACCTTCACAATAGTTCCATTGCTGTTGCGGTGTTCAATCGACTCAGTTGCAAAAACTAAGCAATGAGGAATCCAAGGAGCGTTTTATCCGTTGAAGTAGACACTGATCAATAGGTTGATTGTTGTTTGTTGAGGTGCCATATCCGTTGGCATAGAACCTTCATCAGCTGAGATATCACTTCACTTATACAGAATTACAAAGCACAGCTTATATACAATTAGCTACCCTATTCTGCATATCCATTGATAGTCAACATGACTTAGGATTTCTAGTAACTATGACAGAACCAAACAACTTAAAAAACTTAAAAGAGGTGTGCTACAGACTTATCAACTGATAAGCTGCCTTATCAATGGATACTTATAACTTGGATATCCGTTGACAAGTTACAAACTTATTCTTGTACACATATGTTTTTCAAGGTATTTTCAAGTACTTATCATCAAGAGCAACATAATTCCTAACAATCTCCCCCAATTTATGACTGAAAGAATAACAGCCATAAATTAAGAACCTTGATGATAACAAAACATCTTTGTATGGATACATAGATTAAGTAAAAACATATGTAGTGTACTAAGCTTCAAAAGTGTGAAGAAATGAACTGAGTCAAGATAAAGAATCATACTTCCACAAGGGATGCTCCTCTAGACTGAGCATATCATTGTTTTCTTCCCCTTGCAGTCCTCATACCATGGACTTGATGTCTGTTTGCCTCAAGTTTCTTCTCTAGAGATCTGTAGATGATCTTTTCTTCTAGGTGATTTGGATCCAGCATAGACATTAAGTGTTGCAAGTACTCATTTCTAGCTTTCTCCACTTGATCTTCTATTCTGAAAAATCTTCTACAGTTGTGTTCATCTCTGAATTCTATGATCCAGAATGGATAAAAGTGAACCTTCCTACCAGGTTCATATGGAATGTTCAGCTTCTTAGGCAAACCCTCCTTTGAAAACCAGCTGCTCCTCAATTCATTGACCTTGTTGAAAATTATTTCCCTTGCGTCTGGAGTGAATCCCCCAGTTCTTTTCATTAAGGATCAAATCTTCCAGAGTTTGCTGTAGCCTTCATTTAACACTTGATGTAGGGGCCAAGTTCTGCTATTTCCTCCTTTGTAGGTGAAGATTAGCCTTTCTGGTAACCTGGTTGTCCTATATGCAACACTTACATCTGCCACATCATCCAAGAAAAGATTGACACTTGAGTACTCTTCAATGTCAGCAATATAGAGTTCAGTTTCTTTCTTGGTGGCCACCCTTACATCTTGAGGAACCTCAGCAATTTGAATTGGTCTAGCTAATGGTTGTTTCCTATTTCTGGTTCTCCTCTTTTCAGGTGAGAGCCTGATCTTTGGAAATACCAAGTTGTTGATGTCAAAGTCAAATTCCAAAGGTTCTTCCTTTATGAAGTCTAAAGGGTTAGATGTCTGAGAGTGTTGCTGAGTGTCTGGTGTTGGAGGTTTTGTAGGTTGAGGTAGTGTTGATTCATCTTGAACTTCTGGTTCTGGGCTCAAAGTTCTTTTAGCAGGAACTTTAACTCTGCTTTTCCTTTTCTTGCACGCAGACTTTGTGTTCATTTTCTTCTTTTTAAATCTGGCCTCTTCTTCAGCCTCTTGCTCCATCTCTTTTGCTAGCTCTTTACTAGCTCATCGGCCAGTCTAGCTTCTTTCTCAGTGCATTCTGTAGGTTGTCTGACTATCTGACCATCTTGAAGTAACCTTGCAGTTTCTTCAGCCTTGGTATCAACAAAGTTTGGATGACCTGCAGGAACACAAATTTCCACTCCCTCTCTGTAGATGAATGCTAGATTCTCTTTGAGTCCCACATCAATTGTAGCCTTCTGTTTTAATTCAGCAAGATACTTGCTCATTAGCTTGAATTCATCTGGGTTTGGCATTGGAAAGTCCACTCTTATGGTGTTTTTACCATTCTTCTTCACAGGTGATTTCTTAGGCTTGAGCACAAACTTGAATTCAGATAGATAAGATGGCTCCCCTCTGGCTAGAGATCTAGGAAGCATAAAATCAGGAATTAATACTTGTCTGATTGATGTGGTTATGAGAGGAATTGATACTTGAGAAACTTGAGGATTTGTAGCCAGCCTTGTGGCTATCGAGTCTTCAGGTTGAATAACTGGGTCATCCTCACTAGACGAAATCAATGGAGCTGTTGGAACTAGATTAGAGTGAAGTTGCTCCCCCTCACTTGTTGTCTCCTTATCACCAAACTTCTCCCCCTTTTTGTTAGCATCAAGGGATTGAGTAGTAGGCAGGTTCAACAATCTTTCAAGGAGAGCAATTTGTTGATTATGAGCTTCAAGAATGAGCTTTTGATCTGCAACAATAGTACTCATTTGAACCTCTAACTTATCAACTTTTGCAGACAGATCTTTAATATTATTATCTGTTTCTGCATCCTTATTCGGCTTATGTCTAAGCTGCTACATTGTACGGGGATGAATAAGAATCTCCAAGTTCTTGTTTTGAGCTTCTAATGCATGTTTAATTTCAAGCTTGAAGTCATCCTTATCCATCACCCTTTGATTGAGAAGACACTTGTGCAGTTTGAGAGTAGCCAGAAAATTCTCTTGCACAAGCTTCAGAGCGAGTTCAGCATCCTGTAAAGTAGCCACAGTCTTCTCATACTGTACTACTAGCTCATTGTGAGCATCCTTGGAGATATAGTCTTTGGACATTAACCATTCCGGTAGATCTCCAGGTTGCTGTGAAGGCACTTCATCTTCACCTTCATCTGTGAATTCAGAGTCAGACTGATTCACATTAGTAGCAGTTGGAGGTAGTTTGGTAAGAGTATCGTTAGCTCTCTGCATAGATTCAGTTGAGTGTACCAAGTTTAGCTGCTGCTCAGCCTCCACATTTCCCTGTTTAGCCCAAGAAATAAGGTCGGAAACAGGGTGAGTAAAGGTTTCATCTCCAAGAACAGTTCTATCAATGACTTGTTGAGATGTCTGTTGATAGAAACTGGTTCTGGGGGCATCCACAACCTCCATTGACTCACTAGCAATGACTTCATCCACCCTTATGTCTCCTGTACCTGCTTTTCTCTCATGTTCTCTCTCTTTTTGCATCAGGGGCTCCCCCTGGCTTACACCTCTTATACCCTCAC
Source organism: Saposhnikovia divaricata (assembly GCA_036435485.1). NCBI lineage: Eukaryota > Viridiplantae > Streptophyta > Magnoliopsida > Apiales > Apiaceae > Saposhnikovia > Saposhnikovia divaricata. The sequence goes on from CM071598.1 coordinate 71,121,232, forward strand.
CTTCACCTACTAAGGTGGAACTCTCATGCTCTCCTTTTGCCGGGTAGGAAGAAATTGCCAGCCCCTCACTCACATTCTCTCCTTTTGCCTGCTCACAAGGTAGCCTCTCACTCTCAGAAATGACACTCCCTTCCCTCAATCCTAGAAGTGTTTGAACTACAAGTGTGATTTCTGTTGTAGTTACAGGAAGCACATCAATCAATGAGTGTGAGATACCCATTGATGTTGTAGTTGAATCTACCAATGGAAGAATGCTGTTAGGCATATCCATCGGTGAACAAACACTTGTCAACGGATGAGAAATATCCATCGATGAAGTAGAAGGGATAGTAGTTGATAGAGAGACTATGGTAGAATCTGTGCAGAATGATTTTAAGAATGTGGCACAGTTTCAGTCATAGTATCAGGAAGAATTGGCTGTTGGTCTAATAAATCATCTAGAAGATGATGACCAGCAGGTTCAGAGTGGGACTCCTCCCTCGGAAGTAAGAAGGGAGAATCTGCTTGTGATGTGGAAATCATGTCCACATCCAGAGATAGAGATGGTGAATCTGGAATATGTGAAGTGTTTGTAGAGAGAGTTGGGCTGTGACTCCACATTTACTGGAGCCACATCAAGCTGAATTTGAGAAGGTTCAATCAAGTAAGAGTGAACTGTGTGTGACCCTTGTGCACCCAAAGTAACTTTAGGTTTCTTCTTTCTGACAAAGGTTTTGATTGGTGATTTTTGGATAGTGGTGTCCCTTTCCCTCTTGTTTAATGTTCCTTGTTGGGAACTTTTTTCAATAACAACACCCTGTTGAGAGGATGCTGCTAGGGATGAGTTTAAATCCTTTACAACATTAATAGTCTTTTGGGAGACTACAATGTGGCTAGGCTGGGACTCACTTACCTCTCCAACCTTATCCTTAGGGCTTCTTTGATGTTCACCCTGTCCCTCACCACTCACTACCACCTGGTCATTCCCTTCAGAGGTTATGGTAGTTTTTACAACATGTGTCTTTTGTGAAACACTTGAGGTTGGTTTCTTTGATTTGGATTTAGAATTATGTTTGGTTGCCCGGGTAGGAGACTGTGGGTTCCCAGATACAGTCTCCATAGCAATTCATTTGCAAAGAACCTTGAGATTGAGTAGTATAAAGAGGGTTAGCAACAGTTACCTCAATAATTCTCAGCTTGTTGATTGGATAGTACCCCTTTTTGATTTCATTAAGTCAAGAACAATTAGTATTGTCACTGAAAGCCTGTGATAATCTGTGAGTTTGAATTTCATTATCCTGAAATGGCTAATTCATGAGCATGTTAAATGTCATGTAGAACAGTTTTAGTTAAGCAATTAGCAGTTTCAGAGCAGATCTAATAAAACTCATAGCATCACATATGGAAGAATTGTGCAAATAATGAACTCAAAACAAAGGATAATTAAGCATTTTTCATTCATAATTTAGCATCATTTCATAGTCATACACAAAATAAGCATGTGCCCTAATTATTCTAAGAACTAGGGGAGACTACTGGGTTTTTCTTCTTCTTGGTAGCAACAGCTCGGCGAGAGAATATCCTTGATATTGTGACAGCAAGGCCAATGATCCTCTCTTGCTCCTCCAGCACACGGAGACGCTCCTACTCTCTTTATTCTGCTTCTCTGGCTCTTGCTTCAGCCTCTAGTTCTTCCTCTATTACCAAATTCATGAGCAAGAAACTTCATTCCACCTCCTGCTCATAGGTGAGTTTCTTGAGAATGTCTTCAGGGACTCTATCAGCAGGGTAGCTCACGCCTTCAACCAGCATGGAGGACGATCGGTAGTCAAAGAGAATCTCATCCACATAACGGAAATGCATGAAGAAATCCATGGAAGAAAGTGAAGAGAGATTTGAAGAGATGAAGATTTGAGACAAGGGTCTGAATTGAGGTTTTGATAAGTTGAGATGAAAGAATAAGAAAAGTCTGTAACTGGCTGCTGTATAAATAGATGGTTTTAGGAATATGAAATGATGAAAAGACACACCTATAGATTACCAGTTATGGTTGCATGCAAGGCTAGTCTATACATGTAATCTCTCTCTTAGATTCCCTAGAAAGTGTCATGATTAATCCTATTTATTCTATTAAAACAGGTTAATAGAAATACGCAAGAATAATAGGCCAGTTTCTAAGAAATCAATTAGCACAAATAGCACATAAGCATGCAAACACGAAGGCCAAGAAAAATATTCGTTCATGAAATAGTAAATAAGATTTGACAGCATAGTCATGACCGAAAATAAAACAAAATAAAGAATTACCCAGCGGATAATAGAGTGAATCCTCGAGAAGCGAGTTTCCCGTTGACATGTATTATTGGACTTAATACACGCAAAAAGAAACTTATTATCCTCCGAATAAAATCAAATAAAATATAATCCAGAAATTTATTCGAATATCAACGGATATTGACACATCCTTTGATAGGGAAATTTTGACTTAGGCAAAATTTTATGCCTTTCCTTATAAAAGAAAACTCAAACTAATTTCTGGCTGCTTAATCAACCATGCAAATAACTTAGATAAATCAGGAAAAATTCAGCATACCTAGCTCACTTACCAACCTTGTGAATGATGATTCATCAAGTGGCTTGGTAAAGATATCTGCAAGTTGCTTCTCACTTGGAAAAAAATGAAGTTCCACAGTACCCTCCATCACATGCTCTCTGATAAAGTGATATCTGATGTCTATGTGCTTGGTCCTGGAATGTTGCACTGGGTTTTCAGATATAGCAATGGCACTAGTGTTGTCACAAAAAATTGGAATTTTATCAATTCTTAACCCATAGTCAAGAAGTTGATTTTTCATCCACAAAATTTGTGCACAACAGCTACCAGTTGCAATATACTCAGCTTCTGCAGTAGAAGTGGAAACTGAATTCTGCTTCTTGCTAAACCATGATACCAACTTATTCCCTAAGAATTGACAAGTGCCTGTGGTACTTTTTCTGTCAATTTTGCAATCTACATAATCTGCATCTGAATAGCAAGTTAGATTAAAACCAGATTCTCTAGGGTACCAAATGTCAAGGTTTGGTGTCCCTTTGAGATATCTGAAAATCCTCTTAATAGCTATTAAATGAGATTCCCTGGGATCATCTTGGAATCTAGCACATAAACAGGTAGAAAACATAATATCAGGTCTACTTGCTGTTAAATATAAAAGTGAGCCAACCATGCCCCTATAACTTGAGATGTCCACTTTCTTCTCTTTAGTATTCAGCTCAAGTTTAGTGGCAGTGGTCATGGGTGTTTTTGCAGAAGCACAATCTAGTAAGTTAAATCTTTTCAAAAGATCATAAACATACTTAGATTGGCTAATGAAAATACCATCACTAACTTGCTTTACTTGTAAACCAAGAAAATAAGTTAGTTCACCCATCATGCTCATTTCATATTTACTTTGCATAAGTTTGGCAAAACTTTTGCAAAGCTTCTCATCAGTAGAACCAAAAATTATATCATCTACATAAATTTGAACAAGTATTATAGAGCCATTGACATTTCTATAAAAGAGAGTTTTATCAACAGTACCTCGAGTGAAGTGATTCTTTATAAGGAACTGTGAGAGAGTGTCATACCAGGCTCTTGGTGCTTGCTTCAGGCCATAGAGTGCTTTGAAAAGAAAATAGACATATTCTGGAAAGTCTGGGTCTTCAAAACCATGAGGTTGACTCACATACACCTCTTCTTCCAAAATACCATTTAGAAAAGCACTCTTGACATCCATCTGATAGACTTTGAAATTAGCATGGGCTGCATAGGCCAGGAAGATTCTGATTGCTTCCAACCTTGCTACAGGTGCAAAGGTCTCATCAAAATCAATTCCTTCTTCTTGACAGTAGCCTTTTGCAACCAATCTAGATTTGTTCCTTATAACTATGTCATTCTCATCCATCTTGTTCTTGAATACCCACTTAGTGTCAATCACTGATTTATCCTTTGGCTTGGGTACAAGCTTCCACATTTCATTTCTCTCAAACTAGTTTAGCTCTTCTTGCATAGCTATAACCCAGTCTGGATCTAGGAGAGCATCCTCAACCTTCTTAGGTTCTTCTTTAGATATAAAACTGCTATACAAGCATTCTTCTTGAGTTGCCCTTCTAGTTTGGACTCTGGCATTTGAATCTCCAATGATGAGTTCAAATGGGTGATTTCTAGTCCATTTTCTCTGTGGTGGCAGATTTAGTCTGGATGATGTAGCTTCATTCTCCCTTTGTTGATTATTCTGATTAGTTGTTGAGTGACAACTCTGAGATACTCCCCCTAAGTGTGTGGCTCTTGAGGATGGAGTTCTAGCAGAGTGATCAATGGATATATCCCTGTGACTTTCAATAGGTACTTAAGAATAATTACCAATAGATGGAGCTTCCTCGGCATCAATAAATGATGTCCCACGCTCTTCACCTTGAGCATGCTGCATTCTAACACCAGTTGACACTGCATCTTCATCATCTTTACTGCCTTCACCACTCATCTCATTTTCAAATGAGAGATCTTCATGGAAACCTTCATCTACCAACCCTTGGATTTTCTTATCATCAAAGACAACATGTATGGATTCCATAACAATGTTAAGTCTTAGGTTGTAGATCCTATATGATTTCCCTGTTGAATATCCAACAAAGATAGCTTCATCTGCCTTTGTGTCAAACTTTCCAATGTTCTCACCTTGATTTCTCAAGACAAAACATTTACAACCAAATACATGTAAGAAGTTAATTGTTGGCTTCTTTCCCTTGAACAGTTGGTAGGGTGTCATGCCTCTTGCTTGATTGACCAAAGAAATATTCTGAGTATAGCAAGCAGTATTAACAGCTTCAGCCCTGAAGTATGTTGGTAACCTTGATTCTTCAAGCATAGTCCTTGCAGCTTCAATGAGAGTCCTGTTTTTCCTTTCTACTACACAATTTTGTTGAGGAGTCCTTGGTGCAGAGAATTCTTGGATAATCCCTTGTTCTTCACAAAACTCTTTCATCACACGATTTTTGAATTCAATTCCATTGTCACTTCTCATCCTTCTGACTTTGAGAGAAGGATTGTTGTCGACTATTCTGATATGATTGATGATGATTTATCCTGCCTCATCTTTGGAGTGCAGAAAGAATGTCCATGTGTATTTAGAGAAGTCATCCACAATCACTAGACAGTATCTCTTCTTAGAGATTAAAAATACATTGACTGGTCCAAAAAGATCCATGTGCAGTAGCTGTAGGGGATGATCAATGGAGGACATTGACTTGGATTTGAAAGAGGCCTTCTTTTGCTTCCATTTTTGGCATGCATCACACAATCCATCCTTGGAAAAATCCAATTTTGGAATACCTCTAACCAAATCCTTTTTCACCAACTCATTCATTGCTTGAAAATTCAAGTGTGACAGTTTCTTGTGCCATAGCCATCCTTCATCTACACTTTCCTTGCTGAAAAGGCATGTAGCTGTAATTGCACTTGTTGAATTGAAATCAGCTGTGTACACATTCCCTTTCCGGTTACCTGTCATCACTACCTTGTTGTCGTTTTTCTTGAAAACAACACAAGCTTCTGAAGTAAACCACACATTTTGACCTTTATCACATAGTTGACTGATACAGAGAAAGTTATGCTTAAGTCCATCAACTAGTGCTACATCCTCAATGACAACATTTCCTTTTGAAATCAAGCCATATCCTCTAGTATATCCTTTGTTGTTGTCTCCAAAGGTAATTCTAAGGCCAGCTCTCTCCTCGAACTCAGTGATCAAGGTAGAATCTCCAGTCATATATCTGGAACAGCCACTATCCAGATACCAGAGGTTCTTTTTTGTATCCCTGCACACACCAAAACCAAATCAAGTTGATGTTGGTACCTAAGTTTCCTTGGGTCCAGTTGTGTTAGCCCTTTTCTTGCCCTTCAAATCCTTTCTACCCTTGGGTCCAGATATTGTTAAATCAATCTTAACTCTGGGTGTGGGCTTTTGAAAGCCAAGGTTCGAAACTTGCTCATATGCATTACAGAAATCAGAATTAGGCATAGTATGTGCATGCATGTTATTCATTATCCATGGCATTTGAAGAATATTAAAAGCATGATAGTATGGAATGTGCATGAATGACATGTTTGCATATTGACTAGATGCATGAGCAGGTTGGACACAAGTATTAGGCATAGTATACATAGCAGAAGTAGGCAAGGATAAGGGCATGGGAGCATTTTTCAACTTTTTACAGTTAGCAGATAGATGATTAACACTACCACAATTTACACACTCTTTCCTAGGAGCATACTTATCAGGAGTGTAGTTGTTGTGTTTATTAATCCCTACCTTGCCATTTCTGTTCTTTCTCCTTGCTTTAGCTCTTGACTCAACTTTCTCTAACTTGTCCTTCAATTGCTTGTGGGACAAGTGACCTATGTTAGCTTTCTCAATTGATTTTGTTTTGCTACATTCTCCTAATTCAAAGTTTTTGCTGATGGGACCATATTGATTGTTCAGTCTAACTAGAGTTGCTTTGCTGACAACTTTGGCCTTCGATGGATGATCAATATCCATCGATAGCTCATTGTTCAACGGATGATTATCATGATTATCCGTTGACTCGTTGTCTGAAGCAGTCTCACCATCAACACCTAACTTTGCTTCTTCTAATTTGCTAAATGAGTTAATCCCTTGGACACGACAAATCTCTTCAGTAGTGGCCTTAGATTTTCCCCAGATAGCAATTAGATCATGTTCTTTCTTTAACTGTTCTTTCAATATCTTTTCACGTTTGAGTGCTTCAATCAATCCATCTTTAGCTTCCTGGCAATCTCTTCTCATAACCTCGAATTCAATTAACTGAGTTTCTATTAAAGCATTCCTATCACTTAACTTTTCATTTAGATCTTTAATCCTCCTGTTTTCTTTGTTAAGCGATTTCATGGAAACATGCATGTTATACAATTCAACCGACATTTCATAAATTGTACTAGCACATTCAGCTTTAGAAAGATTAGTTAGGTTTGAAGAGAATACCTGGTTGCTTGTTGAACTAGCTTCCTCATCTTTCTCATTTGCCATGAGGGTAAGGTTGACAAACTCTTCTTCTGCATCAGAATCTCCACCAGCAGCCCAATCATTGTCTCTTGACACAAATGCTTTTTCCTTTTGCTTGAGAAGATCGAAATATTTCTTCTTGTAGTCAACAGTTCCAAACTGCTTCTTCTCATTCTCAACTTTAGGCTTTCTGCATTCATTGGCAAAGTGGCCAGCAATTCCACAATTAAAGCATTTGAACTTGGACCTTTCAACCATGTCTCTGGATGGTTGAAAACCTTTTCTGAATTGCTTGCCTCCTGCTGGATTCCTCTTGAACTTGAGTTTCATGAATCTCCTTGACAAGAATGCTAGATAATCATCCAAGTCATTCATCTCCACTCGATGCATCAAGTTTTTCAATCAACTTGCTTTTCCCTCTACTAGCTTCAGCTCCACCTTCACAAGTTTCTGGACTTAGTGTGGCTTGTGGGCTCTCCATCTTTTCACTCACCTAGCTTACTGGAATACTGGCCACCAAGGCAACAGATCCACCTTTCTTCTGGATTTTCTCCACTTCCTCATCTTGTTGCATTTCAAGTTCATAAGTCTTCAGGATGCCATACAATCTCTCAAGTGTAAATTCTTTGTAATCTTAAGAGTTCCTCAACGAGACTGTCACTGGCTTCCATTCCTTAGGAAGGGATCTCAGAAACTTTAGGTTGGAGTCCTTGGTTTCATAATTTCTCCCATACAACTTTGGACCATTTAGCAGCTTTTGAAATCTACTGAATATGTCTGTGAGATTTTCACTAGATGAGAAGTAAAAATGCTCATATTGTTGTATTAGGAGCTGCATCTTATTTCTCTGACTTGTTTAGTTCTTTCACAAATTGTTTGGATAGTGTCTCACACTTGCTTGGCAGTGGTGCAGTTTATAACACAATCAAACATATCTTGGTCGATGCCATTGAATAAGATGTTCATAGCCTTCTTATCCTTGTGCATCACTTCTAGATCTTCATCTGTGAACTCAGCCTGAGTTTTTGGAATAGGCCTTCCAGTAGCTGGAGAACCGGCAGCTTCACCAACACCAGAATTAGGCTTCATAGGAATATGAGGGCCTTTTTCTATGCAATCAACATAGTCTTCGTCTAGTGCTGAGAGATGAAGATGCATCTTTACTTTCCAATGAAAGTAGTTGTCTTTGTCAAAAGTTGGAATCTTTACCCCTGTGTCCTTCTTTCCAATGGTACTTGATCTTTAAACTTCTTGTGTGTTAGAAGCTTGCTCTGATACCAATTGTTATTTACCAGTTGCACACCTCAAGATTGTAGAAGGGGGGTTGAATACAATCTTGTTGAAAATTCTTTCGAATTTATAAGACAACAGATGGATCTAGATTTAAGCAGATAAACAGAAAGAAACTTATGAAACAAAAATCAAAGAAAAACAAACATACAACACTCTTTAAAAATTTCAGGTGGGTTTTTGTCGACTTCACCTGAGGGTTGTATTGAAGAAAATAATCTGTGTAAACGAGTGCACAGCTGCGAATACAAGGCTAAGTATTTTACAAGAAAACCTAATGCTTTGTGCTTTCAGCTCTGTGTTTTCTTCTCTACTTAGCTGCGCTACACGTGAAGTATATATATACTCCAAGTTTACAAACCCTACAAAATAAACGAATCTTGCAAGTCAAAGTATTATGTAGGATTGCTCCACTCCTTGTCTCCATGTGATACAATTTTGTCTAGATTGTCTTGGACAGATATGCACTAGATTTACTAGCTGAATTGTTTGCAAGAACAAGGAATGTTTCTTTTTTCTTCTTCGTTTCCAATAATGGCTTCCATACCATTTTTAAGTCTATCAACCCATGTGATCTGTCAGGCATGTCAAGTCGCCATCAATCTCTAATTTCAAGACATTATTGGTTGGAGCGTTTTATCCGTTAAAGTAGAGACTAATCAATAGGTTGACTGTTGTTTGTTGAGGTGCCATATCCGTTGACATAGAACCTTCATTAGTTGAGATATCACTTCACTTATATAGAATTACATAGCACAACTTATATACAATTAGCTACCCTGTTCTGTATATCCATTGATAGTCAACATGACTTAGGATTTCTAGTAACTATGATAGAACCAAACAACTGACAAAACTCAAAAGAGGTATGCTACAGACTTATCAACTTATAAGCTGCCTTATCAACGGATACTTATAACTTGAATATCCGTTGACAAGTTACAAACTTATTCTTGTACACATATGTTTATTAAGGTGTTTTCAAGTACTTATCATCAAGAGCAACATAATTCCTAACATTATGTGTATTATTGAAAACACGTATAAATAAGTGCTTAGGTTATTTAATGGAATAATAGTTATATAGTAATTTTTTTATTATTATTATTATGTTGATTATTATTGTTATTACAATTTTATAATATAATCAAACCATATATTATGTATCAATAATTGATATTTTGATATAATATATTATAGTCCTAATAAATAAATGTAAAAATAAAATCATGACAAAAAATTATTAATATGTCGCACTAATTAAAATATTAGAAATTTTTTCACTCAAACGACACACACATATATTTATATTATGTTTTATTTAAAACACATGTGATTGTGGTGTAATGGTAAAAAGATTCATGAATTAACTTGGAGACTCAAGTTCAATTCCCACCAACCACAACTTTTTAAAAAAATTGAGAATAGAGGGATATATTAGTAATTTCAGGAGATGAGGGGTAAATTGGACATTTCAAATACATTAAAAAATCTCACAATTTTATCTTGTGTTGGTGTATTATATATATATATATAATAGATGATAGATGACATTTTTACCATAATTTTTAAATTTAAGTTACCAAATTAACACATTGTGGGTATGTGGCCAATAATACCCATCTATTAAGTCACCAGCAAATGCGTAATAATAAAAAAGCCTAACCCGGTTACAACCCGCCTAAACTAACATTCACGCTTAAATTACACACAATTACACACACCCATCATAATCTCTTGTAGCCGTGCATTGCTTGGCGATATTCTAGGCAATTTCCTGACAAAACCCACTCAAATTCAACATGTCTCATTATGCATATTAGGGTTGATTCTAATGTAAGTGTTTTTGTTTATTCATTTAGGATTTTCTGAAAACATAGATGAGTTTGGAAGCTGAAATAATTATCACACAACATATGTTTGAAAAACCAAAGCAAGGATCACACGAGCAAAATACTGTATCTTTAATATATGTAGAAATGCTTTACACTTATTATGCTGTTAGACAATGCGTAATAGATGTTATCACAGTCCCCCCAAATGCGTAATAGTGTATTACCCAAAAAGAAAATGCGTAATAGAGGTTAGTTACTCTTCGGGTAAATGCGTAATAGGGTATATAAAAACGATATACATGTATTACCCTCTTCAAGAATGCGTAATACGTATTACCCCATTACGAAATGCGTAATAGGCTAGTATAAATGGCCACTGAAGGTCGTGAATAAGTCTTAATTACGTTTATTTTTAGGCACCTTTCTAATTGAACGTGAAATCCTAGGGGCAAACGTCTAATTAATGCAACAAACAACGATATATATACAAAACTATAAACAATTATGGATGCTTACACTACGTGTTTTAACTAAAAGAAAGAAGAAATTTAACGTACCTTTGGGTTCTCCAACAATCACCACAATTTATAAGGTACGAAAAATTAAAAACAAGAAAATAAAAATCTAAATGATGTGCCCTAAGTGATTAAATGCATGATGCAACAAGTATGTATTTACAAATAATTTTTTTTTTATTTTTTAATTTTTTTTTATTTTTCGTGATTTAAAAAAAAATTGAAAAGCGGGAGATACGGGTTACCGAAGCAAGCTTCCAGAAATTCCAATTTTTCCACGCTCCGAGATAAAAGTCCCGAAATTTCACACTTTCCTGTTGACAAAAACGAAATAAAAAATTAAGGCAAGAAATAAAACTAATCCGAAAAATTAAATATTAAGGCGTGAAAAATAATTAAGTTCCCCGGCAGCGGCGCCAAAAAACTTGATGTGGCAGAAATGTGTACATTTTAAATCGCAAGCGCACGATCTCGTTTTAGTATTTTAGATTCGATCCACAGGGAATAATATTTTCGCAAATCCTTAATTCTAATTTAATCGAACTAGAACAATTTGGGTTTTTGAGATTATTGATTGAAACTAATTATCTCCTAATTTTAGTTTAATTTTAAAAGAAAACTAAATTTTATTCTAAATTTAAACTAATTATTAAAAGGTAAAATGAGCAAAATAATTCTAACAATTTTTAAAAGTAGATATTTAATTTAAACTACAAAGTAGGATTTTTGAAGAATTCGGATTTTTACTATTTAATTACTAAATGGAAAATTATTTTAAACTAACTAATTAAAAACAAGAAGAACAAAAATGAATTAGAAACGAATTTTATTAACAGGAAATTCACAAATTACACAAACACAGACATGACTTAGAGCTCAACTAAACAATTTAACAAATGAAAACTTCAATTCTCTTCATCACCAACACCTAGACAACATTACAACATTATTTGTAATTAGCTTAAAAGAGAAACAAGACAGCAGGTCAGAATACAAAAGCATCTTCGACTTATTAAAACCAAATAAGGAGACTCGGCAAAAACAATAAATTCAGAAACCATTCAACCCAGTCGACTCAGTACTCGGCTTAACTCAAAACTCAGGACAAAATCAAAACAGCAAAAATCAACACAAAATAACAACTAGGACACTCAAATCGCAGGCTTGGTGATAACAGTCAAACAAAGAACTTGAACCAACGAACGGGAAACCACGATTAAAACTCGACAAAACCAACAGCTACTCGACCACCATACTCGACAATTAAAACTCAGCAAAGATTCGATGGACTCGACTTGACTCAGCAAGACATCAACTCGGAAATTTCTTCATAATTCCACAAAACAAAGACCAAGGGACGAACAAAAACAACCAACAAAAACAAAATAATAAATTTCGGTAGAAGCCTAGCGATTTTAAAAAGAAATTGGGGCAGGGGATTGGCGTGGTTTAGACAGAAAACAAGATGCACGACTTAACACTACAAAACGCAGCTCAGCAGGAACATTCTCCACATCACAATAAAATCGAACAACTCAGAGACGCAAACTACTTATAAGAATCAAAACACAAAACATAGCCATTAAACCATTAAAACTTGAATTAAACCGCGGAAATTCACAGCCACAAAACTCGGGAATTCGACTCTTGAACTCAGGAAACTCAGAACTCATCAAACAAACAAATTCAATCAAATCGTAGCCAGCACAGAATTCGCAGCAAATTAACAACAGAACTCGGAAAACCATAAATCAAAACAACAATCCTAACTCAATGAACTGCCCATTACAAACACAAATACAAACTGGACTACCCATTACACACACAGAAACGTAATAAAATCGGACTCAGTGATGAAAAGAAACTGGAAAAAAAAACGCACACTCAAAACGTAATTAGGGAATTTGTGGGATTCGAATTGATTGGAGTAACAATAAAGGAAGAAAAAAAAGTTATGTAATTTGGAAGTGGAGGAAAGAAAAGAAAACGGAAATAAGATGCAGAGAGTGGCCGGGCTCGTGGGAGAGGAAAAGAGGAATCAGGGGTCTGGTGTTTGGATTTTAAGAGAAGAAAGGAAAAGGAAGAAAAAAAAGGAAACTATTTTGGTTCGTTTAACAGAAAGAGGGGAGTTTAATGCCGGGTCTTCCAGTGATAAAAACAGGGGGAGGTCTCGAATTAAATCTGAAATCTTATAGTAAAATGCGAAATGAAATTATAACAAAATTTTTATTTTTATTTTTATTTTATTTTTTTTGAAAGTTAAATATGGAAAATAAAAAAAATAGAAAAAAATATTAACTACGAAATTAAAATTATTTTAAAACGATGATTTAGAATTTAAGTGCTCACAATAAAATGGAAATTTAAAGGGGCGTAATTAATATTAAAACGAAAATTAAAGTTACGAAAACAAATTCTTCAAATCGATACTTTCAATCCCGTGTGGTTAGCGTTGCTACTTTATCCACCCGAGAATTTACGAAAATAAAGAAATAAAGAATAAGGAAAATAAAAAGAAGGAGGGATGCAAGAATTAAAATGAAACTTGAAATTGCATACAAATAAAAAGTGTTTACAAAAAAAAAATTTACAACTATAATTTGGGAGTGAACTAGTAAAACATAATTCTAGTATGTAAGGTAATGGGTGTGTTACAAGTGAAGAAATGAAGGCTATTTATAGGAAAATTTTAGGGTTTTTGGTTGGTAAGGTTGAATCTTGACCATTGATTTAGTTTAGTGTTGGCTAAATCTTAGCCATCCATTTTGTTTGGTGAAAACATGCACCCCCCCTTGCTTTTCCTTTTCTTCTTGTTTTGGTCCTTCTTCTTCTTCTTTTTCTCTTCCTTGACCTTTATTTTCTTTATTTTGCAGTTTCTTCATTTCTTCTTGAATTTCCTGAAATAAAACAAAATAATTTATTAAAATATGAACACAAGCAATAAATAGGCAATAAAAATATGCAAAATTATGCACTAATCAAATGCCCCCATACCTATCTTTTGCTCGTCCTCGAGTAAAACAAAAAGAAAATCTAGATAAAAAGTCCAATACTCCTTTTCGTAGGTGTGACGGGTAGTTTACCAACCCGTTAAACCTATAGACGATCTCTACAGGAGGAGTGTTGTCTCCTAAGGGTTTACAGAAGATATACCCATAAAATCTTTGAGATAAATCAGCGAGTATCCAACTTTCCTCTTTTACTCTAGCTTTCATTGGTGTCAACAAAACAATTTTGTAGGAAAATATATGCCTTAAAGATCATTCTAATAATAGCCAAGTTATAGGTTCCCACAATCCACATGATTAGACTAAAAATTTACAAAAAATCCCAAGGTGTGTAGTGAATTTAAGGCCTTTGATGGATAAACTGCATACGAATATTTTCTCTTTTTCAACCAATATTGAACTGACCCAATCTCTATCAGAACAAGTATCTAGCCAAACTTCACGTTCTTAGTAGTTAGACCGACCGTGCAATGGTTGAGGTCCCAAAAGACTTTTGCATCAATACCCATTTAGCGAGTTTTAGGTCAACAATCCCAGACCACAAAGGACCTTAGGGTGCTAGGCACAAAGTCCCCTCGGACTTACTTACTCGGGTTATTAATGAGCCCAACCTAGCCGACTTCCCTACTAAGAATTTATTATTACAAAATTACACTAGCACTCAACAATTACAAACATTTATTGACTCTTTTTTTTTTCTTTCTTTCTCTTTTTTTTTTGACACTATAGAAGCAACATCTCGCAAAGGTTTGATTCGACATTGTTCTAACATGTGGGTTCTCTCTCAGGTATCGAATAACATTCCTATACAATTTTTCCATCAAATGTCTTGTGCAAATGTGTCGTCTTGGACTTTTAAGCAAAAATTTGTTCGACACAAGTTTCATGAGGAAAAACCTTACCTGACTACGTTCAAATCATCTAAAGGCATTATACATATAATTTTCGAAAAATAGTCAACACCAACTAGTTCAAGAATTTAAAGAGTGGGAAGGAAAACTATGCTAAAATATCTCTATTTTTGGATTTTTAAAATTTTTAATTTTTTTGGATTTTTCAATTTTATGTATTTACACTAAAACCCTCCCCCATACCTAAATCATGCATTGTCCTCAATGTATGCAAAATGCAAGATAAATGACAAGGGAGAATGGTAAGAAAATACCTGATAAGGATGAAAGAGAGTTTACAATTACCTACTGAAGAAACTTACTTGATTCATGGATCGATGAGGTAGATAACCTCTTCCTCGGGATCAATTGGCAGCTCTAAAAATGGTTTGAGTCTTTGTCCATTAACTTTAAATATATCACCATTTTTAGAATTTTCAATTTCAACAGCACCGTGAGGAAAAACGACCCTAACAACATAAGGACCTTCCCACCGGGATCTCAATTTCCCGGGAAACAAATGAAGCCTAGAATTATACAAAAGAACTTTTTGACCAGGAGAAAAAGATTTTCTCAAAATAGATTTATCATGAAAAAGCTTAGTTCTTTGTTTATAGATTTTAGCGTTCTCGTAGGCTTCATTTCTCAACTCCTCGAGTTCAGACAATTGCAACTTCCTATGACTACCAGCGATTGGTAAGTCAAAATTCAACTCTCGAATGGCCCACATGGCCCTATGTTCGAGCTCAACGGGCAAGTGACAGGCCTTGCCAAAGACAATCCGATAAGGGGACATGCCTAAAATTGTTTTAAAAGCGGTCCGATAGGCCCACAAGGCGTCTATCAACTTAGTTGACCAATCCTTCCTATTCGAGTTGACAGTCTTTTCTAAAATTTGCTTAATTTGACGATTCGAGACTTCAACTTGCCCACTAGTTTGAGGATGGTAAGGGGTGGCTAGCCGATGAGTTATTGAGTACTTTTTCAAAAGAGACTCAAATTGACGATTCTTGAAGTGCTTGCCTTGGTCACTAATGATAGCCCTAGGTGTACCGAAACGAGAAAAGATATTCTCTTTGAGGAATTTAAGAACGACCTTGTTATCATTGGACTTAGTAGCAATGGCTTCCACCCACTTAGACACGTAATCGACCGCTAACAGAATGTAGAGGTTGCTAAAGGAACTAGGAAAGGGGCCCATAAAATCGATACCCCATACATCGAAAATCTCAATGATTAAGATGGGGTTCATTGGCATCATGTTTCTCCTAGTGATCTTTCCTAAGTGTTGACACCTATTACACGCGGCACAGTATTCAGCAGCATCTTTGAACAAAGTGGGCCAATAAAAACCGCTTTGGAGGATTTTAACGGCTGTTTTCTTAGCACTAAAATGCCCTCCACAGGCTTGGTCATGGCAGAAAGAAAGGATATTCTTGAATTCATGATTTGGGACGCACCTCCGAATGATTTGGTCGGGACAGTATTTAAAGAGATACGGGTCATCCCAAAAGAAGTGTTTGACCTGTGAGAAAAATTTTGATCTATCTTGAGAGGACCAATGAGATGGAATGTCACCGGTTGCAAGATAGTTGACAATATCGGCGAACCAAGGGGGAGTAGAGATGGACAGAAGTTGCTCGTCCGGAAAAGATTCGTTTACGGGAGAGTCGATGGTGGACTCCACTATCAAGCAGGAAAGATGATCGGCGACAACATTCTCAGAACCCTTCTTATCCCTAATTTCTAGGTCAAACTCTTGGAGCAAGAGAATCCACCTAATCAATCGGGCTTTAGAGTTTTTCTTAGAGAATAGATAACGAAGAGCGGCATGATCGGTGTAGACAATGATTTTCGAACCGATAAGATAGGACCGAAACTTGTCGAGAGCAAAGACTACGGCTAGAAGTTCCTTTTCGGTGGTAGAATAGTTAAGTTGGGAATCATTCAAAGTCTTGCTAGCGTAGTAAATGACATGGGGCATCTTATCGATTCGTTGCCCTAAAACGGCTCCTACCGCATAATCAGAAGCGTCACACATCAACTCGAAGGGGAGATTCCAATCGGGAGATCGAATGATTGGGGCAGAAGTCAATTCTTTCTTAAGATGCTCAAAAGATTGTAAACAATCGCTATTAAAATCGAATTTGACATCCTTCCCGAGAAGATTGGTTAAGGGTCTAGCCTTCTTGCTAAAATCCTTAATTAAACGCCTATAAAAACCCGCATGGCCTAGGAAAGAACGAATGGCTTTGACCGACTTGGGTGGGGGTAGATTTGCAATGAGGTCAACTTTGGCTTTATCGACTTCTATCCCCTGTTCAGAAATTTTATGACCAAGAACGATCCCTTCCTTAACCATGAAATGACATTTCTCCCAGTTGAGAACGAGGTTGGTTTCTTTACACCTTTTTAAAACTAACTGAAGATGGTTTAGGCACTGGTGAAAAGACGAACCAAAGATGGAAAAGTCATCGATAAAGATCTCAAGAAAATCCCCTACCATGTCAGAAAAGATGCTCATCATACACCTTTGGAAAGTGGCTGGAGCAGTGGTTAGACCAAAGGCTAAACGTCGATAGGCAAAGGTTCCAAAGGGACATGTGAAAGTGGTCTTTTCTTGGTCTTCGGGAGCAATGGGAATTTGAAAATAGCCAGAATAACCATCTAGAAAACAATAGAACGAATGACCGGCTAACCTTTCCAACATTTGATCGATAAAAGGCAAAGGAAAGTGGTCTTTTCTAGTGGCAGAATTGAGTTTCCTATAGTCTATGCATACCCTCCACCCATTCTGAACACGGGTGGGCACTTGCTCATCATTCTCGTTGGTGACAACGGTAATGCCAGACTTCTTCGGAACTACTTGAATGGGGCTGACCCAAGAGCTATCAGAAATGGGATAAATGATCCCATTATCGAGACACTTAAGAATTTCTTTTTGAACAACTTCCATCATGGTGGGGTTCAAACGTCGTTGAGGATCTCGGACGGGTTTCGCATCATCAACTAGGTGAATTCGATGTTGGACAATGGCCGGACTAATTCCTTTAATGTCAGAGATACTCCAACCTATGGCCTCCTTATGTTCTCTAAGTACCATAACAAGCTCATCCTCTTGTGATTCGGACAAATCAGAGGCAATAATAACGGGAAGAGACTCGTTAGGACCTAAAAAGGCGTACTTAAGAGTGTCGGGAAGAGGTTTGAGTTCTAAATCGGGCGGCGTCGACTCAACGGGTTCACTAGTTTCGAAAAGAGACAGGGGAGATGGTGCAACATCATGATTATTTGTAGGAATGGTGGATTCTAACATTTGGTTGACCTCATTTGTATATTCGGAAACATCCCAGTTTTGACCAAAGTGGTTTAAACAAAAATCAAGAGCATCATTAGGGGTCATGAAATTTTGATCAACTATTTCATCAATTAAATTAACATCCATAGGTTGATCATGAAAATCATCGGGTTGTTTCCCAACATGAAAGATATTGAGGTCAATGGTCATGTTCCCAAATGTTAGTTTCATCAATCCATTCCTACAATTAATCAAAGCATTCGAAGTGGCTAGAAACGGACGTCCTAGAATGACGGGAATTTGATATGTCGGATTCCTAACCGGTTCGGTTTCTAGTACCACAAAATCAACAGGAAAGACGAAATCTCCAACTTTAATTAGCACGTCCTCGATGATCCCTTTAGGAATTTTGATTGATCTATCTGCTAATTGGAGGGTAACGTTCGTCTTTTGAAGTTCTCCTAACCCTAGGGTTTGGTAAACAGAAAATGGAAGCAAGTTCACACTGGCGCCTAAATCGAGTAATGCCTTGTCCACAAAAAAATTACCTATGACACATGAAATAGTGGGACACCCGGGGTCCTTATATTTCACGGGAATCTGGTTAGAAAGAATTGAGCTCACTTGAGAGGTCAAAAAGGCTTTCTTAGGGACTTGGGTGGTTCGCTTATGTGTGCACAAATCTTTTAGACACTTCGCATAAGATGGAATTTGTTGAATCGCGTCTAAAAGAGGAATGTTGACCTTAACTTGCTTGAAAACCTCTAAGATCTTGTCTAATTGAGCAGTTTGCTTATTAGAGACGAGGCGTTGTGGGTAAGGAGCCTTTGGTTTATAGACTTGTTCTTCGGGAACGGGCTCCGAGGTTGTTCCACTCGAAGAAAATGGCTGACTAGAAGAGACAGGAATCGGAGTTTGATCAGAAGGATCGAGAATAGGTGTCGGTGCAACGTTTGATTCTTCTTCTTCCTCTTCGGGGGACTCGACTCCTACTCGATTTTCAACATGCTTCCCGGATCTCAGGGAAATGACAGCATGCACATTGTCAGGAGGTCTTTGATTAATATGAAACTTAGGATTGACCTCAGCCTGACTCGGAAACTTATTCTTCTCACGCTCGTGGATGGCGCTAGCTAATTGGCTCACTTGTACCTCCAACTTAGATATGGCTTGGGTGCTAGCATTTAAGATCTGCCTATCTTGAGTCATGGTTTGCATGAAAGCTTGTTGAGATTGAGCCAAATTAGTTGTTGATTTTAGAAGTGCATCAAGGCTTTTTTCCAAGGAATTAAGTCTCTTATCTGACTCGTGAAAGCCGGGAGGATGGGCGGGTGTTTGAGTCGGAATAGGACCATGATTTTGAGTTGGGTTTGGAAAAGGTCCTTGGTTTGGAGGTGAGTAAGAATTCTGATTGGGCCTTTGAAAAGAAGGTTGAAAAGAAGGTGGCGGAGATTGAAAATTTTGGCCCTGGTTCCACGAGAAATTTGGGTGATTCTTCCAACCGGGATTGTATGTAGGTGCAAAAGGATCATTCCTAGGGTTTGGTTGAAACACCGCATTGATCTGTTGAAAATCTTGGAAACTTTGCATCCCTTGATTCGGGTTCGTAGACATGTTTGAGGGACCACTATGCGTTTCTAGGGCTTCGAGTCGTCTAGTAAGGGTGGCTAACTTGGCATCGGTTGCGATGTTATTTCCAATTGAATGCAGACCCCTAGAAGATGAACTAGATGATTCGGTAGACTTATTTGGTTCCCTAATGGACTCCCATAACATAGTCTTCTCAGCTAACTCTTCAAAAAATTCCCACCCTTCGTCCTCATCTTTTTCCATGAATTTACCTTGACACATTGACTCTAATAAGGCAGTGGTTCGACTATCCAAGGCTTCGTAAACAATTTTGCATAGTCTTCACTTTTCTATTCCGTGGTGGGGGCATTGTGATAAAAGACTTTTGAAACGATCAAATAATTTCCAAAAAGACTCATTTTCTTTTTGATGAAATTGATTTATTTCATTTGTAATTCTTGTAGTCTTGTGATTAGGAAAATATTTTTTTAGAAACATTACCACAAATCCCTCCCATGTGGAAATAGAATTAACGGGAAGACTATACAACCATTTCTTAGCATTTTCTTTAAGCGCGAAATTAATGAGCCTGAGCCTAATTGAGTCCTCGGTTAATTGTTGGAGTTTTTGTAAGGCACAAACCTCCTCGAATTCATGAAGAAAAAGATAGGGATCCTCACCGTCGCTCCCGGTAAATTCTGGTAACATGCTAATGTGATGGGCTTTAATCTCAAAATTATTACCAGTAACCGGTGGAAGAGTGATACACGAGGGTTGAGCGGAGCGGGTGGGATAGCAACGGTCCTTAAGAGATATGGCCATGGTTACTACTGGTTCGGAATTATCTAAAGACTCGGAATTGGGTGATGAAGAAATCTCGAATGATCTCACTAGTCTAGAAGAATTATCCCTAATCCAAGTAGTTTGCATAAACCACGAAAGGAAAACACGTAGCAAATAATTTGCGAAAAATTAAGCACACAAAACAAAGGGTGAAAAATCAAAAGAAAGATCTAACCTTAAGACACACTAAAAATTTCGTAAATTAAGAATTATTCAGACCGATTCGGCCAGATTAGAGCAGGCATTGCCAAGAGGCCAAACTCGTCACTTAGACACCGAATCTTAACAGCCAGGCGAACCTTAGACACTGAAGGTCGTGAATAAGTCTTAATTACGTTTATTTTTAGGCACCTTTCTAATTGAACGTGAAATCCTAGGGGCAAACGTCTAATTAATGCAACAAACAACGATATATATACAAAACTATAAACAATTATGGATGCTTACACTACGTGTTTTAACTAAAAGAAAGAAGAAATTTAACGTACCTTTGGGTCCTCCAGCAATCACCACAATTTATAAGGTACGAAAAATTAAAAACAAGAAAATAAAAATCTAAATGATGTGCACTAAGTGATTAAATGCATGATGCAACAAGTATGTATTTACAAATAATTTTTTTTTTTAATTTTTTTTTTTTTCGTGATTTAAAAAAAATTTGAAAAGCGGGAGATACGGGTTACCGAAGCAAGCTTCCAGAAATTCCAATTTTTCCACGCTCCGAGATAAATGTCCCGAAATTTCACACTTTCCTGTTGACAAAAACGAAATAAAAAATTAAGGCAAGAAATAAAACTAATCCGAAAAATTAAATATTAAGGCGTGAAAAATAATTAAGTTCCCCGGCAGCGGCGCCAAAAAACTTGATGTGGCAGAAATGTGTACATTTTAAATCGCAAGCGCACGATCTCGTTTTAGTATTTTAGATTCGATCCACAGGGAATAATATTTTCGCAAATCCTTAATTCTAATTTAATCGAACTAGAACAATTTGGGTTTTTGAGATTATTGATTGAAACTAATTATCTCCTAATTTTAGTTTAATTTTAAAAGAAAACTAAATTTTATTCTAAATTTAAACTAATTATTAAAAGGTAAAATGAGCAAAATAATTCTAACAATTTTTAAAAGTAGATATTTAATTTAAACTACAAAGTAGGATTTTTGAAGAATTCGGATTTTTACTATTTAATTACTAAATGGAAAATTATTTTAAACTAACTAATTAAAAACAAGAAGAACAAAAATGAATTAGAAACGAATTTTATTAACAGGAAATTCACAAATTACACAAACACAGACATGACTTAGAGCTCAACTAAACAATTTAACAAATGAAAACTTCAATTCTCTTCATCACCAACACCTAGACAACATTACAACATTATTTGTAATTAGCTTAAAAGAGAAACAAGACAGCAGGTCAGAATACAAAAGCATCTTTGACTTATTAAAACCAAATAAGGAGACTCGGCAAAAACAATAAATTCAGAAACCATTCAACCCAGTCGACTCAGTACTCGGCTTAACTCAAAACTCAGGACAAAATCAAAACAGCAAAAATCAACACAAAATAACAACTAGGACACTCAAATCGCAGGCTTGATGATAACAGTCAAACAAAGAACTTGAACCAACGAACGGGAAACCACGATTAAAACTCGACAAAACCAACAGCTACTCGACCACCATACTCGACAATTAAAACTCAGCAAAGATTCGATGGACTCGACTTGACTCAGCAAGACATCAACTCGGAAATTTCTTCATAATTCCACAAAACAAAGACCAAGGGACGAACAAAAACAACCAACAAAAACAAAATAATAAATTTCGGTAGAAGCCTAGCGATTTTAAAAAGAAATTGGGGCAGGGGATTGGCGTGGTTTAGACAGAAAACAAGATGCACGACTTAACACTACAAAACGCAGCTCAGCAGGAACATTCTCCACATCACAATAAAATCGAACAACTCAGAGACGCAAACTACTTATAAGAATCAAAACACAAAACATAGCCATTAAACCATTAAAACTTGAATTAAACCGCGGAAATTCACAGCCACAAAACTCGGGAATTCGACTCTTGAACTCAGGAAACTCGGAACTCATCAAACAAACAAATTCAATCAAATCGTAGCCAGCACAGAATTCGCAGCAATTAACAACAGAACTCGGAAAACAATAAATCAAAACAACAATCCTAACTCAATGAACTGCCCATTACAAACACAAATACAAACTGGACTACCCATTACACACACAGAAACGTAATAAAATCGGACTAAACGATGAAAAGAAACTGGAACAAAAAAAACGCACACTCAAAACGTAATTAGGGAATTTGTGGGATTCGAATTGATTGGAGTAACAATAAAGGAAGAAAAAAAAGTTATGTAATTTGGAAGTGGAGGAAAGAAAAGAAAACGGAAATAAGATGAAGAGAGTGGCCGGGCTCGTGGGAAAGGAAAAGAGGAATCAGGGGTCTGGTGTTTGGATTTTCAGAGAAGAAAGGAAAAGGAAGAAAAAAAAGGAAACTATTTTGGTTCGTTTAACAGAAAGAGGGGAGTTTAATGCCGGGTCTTCCAGTGATAAAAACAGGGGAAGGTCTCGAATTAAATCTGAAATCTTATAGTAAAATGCGAACTGAAATTATAACAAAATTTTTATTTTATTTTTTTTTGAAAGTTAAATATGGAAAATAAAAAAATAGAAAAAAATATTAACTACGAAATTAAAATTATTTTAAAACGATGATTTAGAATTTAAGTGCTCACAATAAAATGGAAATTTAAAGGGGCGTAATTAATATTAAAACGAAAATTAAAATTACGAAAACAAATTCTTCAAATCGATACTTTCAATCCCGTGTGGTTAGCGTTGCTACTTTATCCACCCGAGAATTTACGAAAATAAAGAAATAAAGAATAAGGAAAATAAAAAGAAGGAGGGATGCAAGAATTAAAATGAAACTTGAAATTGCATACAAATAAAAAGTGTTTACAAAAAAAAAATTACAACTATAATTTGGGAGTGAACTAGTAAAACATAATTCTAGTATGTAAGGTAATGGGTGTGTTACAAGTGAAGAAATGAAGGCTATTTATAGGAAAATTTTAGGGTTTTTGGTTGGTAAAGTTGAATCTTGACCATTGATTTAGTTTAGTGTTGGCTAAATCTTGGCCATCCATTTTGTTTGGTGAAAACATGCACCACCCCCCCCCCCTTACTTTTCCTTTTCTTCTTGTTTTGGTCCTTCTTCTTCTTCTTTTTCTCTTCCTTGACCTTTATTTTCTTTATTTTGCAATTTCTTCATTTCTTCTTGAATTTCCTGAAATAAAACAAAATAATTTATTAAAATATGAACACAAGCAATAAATAGGCAATAAAAATATGCAAAATTATGCACTAATCATTTATCAAAATAAGGATAAAAGAAATCTTGCTCCCTTTAATCCATATCCATACTCATATTCATATACATCTCCCTTTAATTTCCAAAATCAGGAAAACAAATCCTTAACAATATAATAATAATAGAATCACATATATATATTCATGAAATCATTTTTCCTTTGAAGATAAATAATTTTTCAAAGTAAAGATAGAAGAAATCTTGCCTCAATCTCTAATCCCAAAAAGTATGATCCGGTGCTCGTCTCGAGTATCTATAGAAACGAAAAGGATCACCATCAGAATATATTCCACTTAACCACTTAACCCTTATATAGCAATACCCTTGACACATAATATATGTTAGCATATCATTAATAGCTCAAAAGTTCCAAGAACATAACCATTTTTAGACTCAATAAAAGTTTCAGCGATTTACACCATTTCCTTATTAACCACACATGACTGTAAAATTTCTCATAAATTATCAATTTCGAATTTTGACACAAGGTCAGTAGGGTTTGACTCTCTATTCACCCTACTATATTTTTCCAAAATTTCATAACTTTTAAAGATGTTTAAGTATGGTAATTATAGCCTCAAAATTGACACAATTATGTTTTCTCGGTTTTCAGTGGTTTTCACTTACGCGACCTCGGCTTCAACTTTTCTATAAAATCAACCGTTTACTCTTTCGAGGTGATTCCTTCGTACACATACACCTTATGATATCTAGTATTTAATAAACTCGATTCACCACCAAAATCATACCATTAAGGGGTTCAATTGAAGTCATGAACTTATCACTTATGTGATCGAACCACTTTTACGAATTTGGCCATTTCTCCTAAACCGTAATTCAAAATGCTACAAGGCTTTCGCCAAAATGATCTATGAAACAAGATCTACAAGTTCTAAGCAGTGGTTCAACATTTACAGAGGGTATGTGTCTCGGGTGCCTAATGTTTTAAGCCTCAACAACAATTCGTCATTACGACGGCTATAAATCGAATAATCCAAAAATCCAAATACTCCAAATATCATACCATCCACTCCAAACAACTCATACCTCAAATTTAACATTCAACAAAGGGTATCCACTGCCTATGCTACTAGGATCCATTTGTGACAATCAATCAAGCCCAATCATAAATCTAAGGTCCTAAACATGCATCAAAGCTTTATAACTCACTAACCACTAAACTCAAAGTAAAAGCTAGGGTTTCCAAAGATGGTTACCTTCCTTGATGTGTGTAATAGCTTTCTAAACCTTGTATAGTCCTTGTATAGCCTTGGGTAAGCTTGGATGATCAAAAGAATTGAAGAAAACAAAGTTAGTAATTCGGAGTTATTAGAACCCGACTGAAAGATCATGAAAAACGAGGCCCTTACCTAGGTTTTCTGGACGAGGTTTCTAAAGGAAAGTTGTAGAGCATCTAACCAGCTTTCTAACCGTATAAAGAACACAAAATTCCATTGAGTAATGAAGGAGATATGGCTGTTTGAAAATCATCCCAGAAACTGTCAACAATCTGGACAGTTTGCTTCATCAACTTGGGGAAGGTTATTTGCCTAGGCTACACTACTTGGATTGCTATGAAATTTGGAGCGAATATTACCCATGGAGTGGAGAGGCCTGGGTAAAAATTTGGTGATTTTATCATGGATAGAAATGGAAATATGAATTTTTCTTTCCTCCTTGTTCTTGCTGGGCAGTTTGAGAGAAATGGAGAGTAATGGAATTCTCTTGCTTTGTTTTGATCTAAATGGATGAAGATGATAAGATTTTTGTGTTGGTTAATCTTGTCTAGCTTAGTCTTGATGATTCTAGAGTTTTGTAGATAATCCCCCATGGTTAATGACTAATTTACCCTTAAACAAGAGTTAGTGGAAGATGATATCACTAATGATGTCACTTGAATGATCTAATACTCTAGCTCTTTTCTTGATTTTCTAAGTAATATGCTAATACTCTTGGTAATAATAATAATGTGGTATGTATCCTTGTTATATTACTAATCTTGGTTGCTTGGTTTTCATACTCGTTTAATCACGGTTCGTTTCGAATACACCTCGTTATCTCAGTGGTTCTGAAATCGCTTAAAAATCCAAATTCCCTTGGCATTTCCTTGACTTAATAATCCCTTGGTTTAACCTAAATTCACTATTTCCTCCATATATAATTGTTTTAATATTTCCATACTCCTTAATATCAAATAAAACTCCTTCGAAATCAAAATCCTCGAAATCCATATTCAGGAATTTCTGAAATCCATCGTCATTTCGAGTCACTTATTTTTATAGTATATCACTAATATGATTTCCGATTATTCATTTTCTGTTTCTATTATAGAGTACTTACATACGATTTCCCTAAATCCTCAAAATTTACTATTCATGTGATCACTGTAGCATTGCTAAAGTTAGGGTTATTATAGTCTTCCCCCCTTAAAAGGATTATGTCCCGGAATCATGTTGGAAATGTCCATAGGTACCTTTTTCATCCACGCCTTCTAACTTCCACACTACTTCCTCTATCCTTTTCCTTTCATAATATCTCTATCTTGTTTGCACAAAATACACCAACATAACCTGCTTGTCATTCACTAACATGCCATTTAGCTTATCAATAACAGTTCTTTCATTATCTTCCTTTGCCAATCTCTTCCTGTATTTGATCATTCTATAATATCTCCTCTTTTTCCTCCCTTTTTACTATTGCCTCGGCCACCACATTGCCCTTTCCTGTATGGTAGTGTATCTCACTATGGTTTGGCTATATTTTGATCTCTATCATGACATAAATATTAACACCTCAATATTCCTATATCTCTCCTCTGTAAAATTTTCCAGAAAATAAATTCTATTAATATTTCTTGAAACAATTGTAAGAAAATATTATTTTTAATGTATATTTCCTGTTCGTAATTATACAAACATATACTTTCCTTTCATCCTTGAAAAATATTCTCGCACTTTCCCCAATACTCTTAATCTCCTTTTTATAGAGTTCTCTGACCCTTAACAGATATTGATTTTCCTTATCTAGATTGTCAACCTACCTACACCATTCATTGACTTAGTCGATCCCTAACCAAAAATTTACACTTAAATAGTTAAATTAGAGCGTACCTGCAATTTCCTCAGGATACCTTATCCCATATGTCTATTGTTCACTATACACTCTTTACATCTTGCTGATCCACCTTAGTTCCTTCATTATATACTATCTACTCCACCTCGAAATTTCCCTTTATTATTCTCATCAAAATCTTTACCTCAAGTTTTACTCATTCACACCTTTTGGATTAATCCTTTGAATACTTAACATCTTTAATCTCTCTCTGCTACTTAGGGTATTAGTCACAATATTGGCCTTCCCTCACTAATAGTTATTGCACCTCGAATCCTTCATTAATTATCCCCACTTCCTTTGTTTATCCTGATTCTGACTCTATCCTCAAAATACACCTTACTCTCAATAGTAAATCTCAATTATGCCTTAAATTCCTCATATTCTTTTTTTTTCTTACTAATCATCAATATACCTATTTCTTCTCACGAAATTCCATCCTCTCTTATATTAAAACGCTTTTAGCTCTAATTATCTCTTATTGAAATTTCCCTTGGAATCTCAAGTTGCCTTGTGTAATCACGTATACTATAAACATTGCTTCCATCCATTAATGAAATCTTCTATATTCAAAACAATTAATAGAATTTAAGAGACTTTGAATTGAAACGAACCCAGAAACAAGCAAGGGTCCCAGAACAATTTATAAAATTAAAAGTTTTAAATAACATTTATTCGAAACAAAAGAATATTTGAGAAATCAATATGATGGAAGAACCCGTATGTCACACAAGTGAGGGCATCCCCTCCGACTTTCTATCACACAGACAGATCGTCCTTGTAGGTTGTTCCTATTAGTTGAAGTAAGAAATATAGAGGAGAATTTAAATCGCGATGATAAATACCATCTTCCGAAAATAATCTTAGAAGAATATTTTGACTAAGATAGATAAAATACAATTTTGAAACACATTCCCAGGGTACTAGAAAGTTTTGAAAAAAATGCCGGCCCTTAATGAATAATTACCCACCAGTGGAGGAAAATTTGAAACTCAATAATATAATTTAGCAGGGCTTTAGGAGCTTGAAAATAGGTACCGTTAATAGCCTCTGCCTAATTGAAAATCCAAATAATGGAAGGTTTTCCTCAAATACTATTTATATCTTAGACTGCGTACTCTCCAAAATTTCTTAAATTTGGCACTCACCATGTAGCCTTAACCTATCGTTTGCTATTCCCAATTATCTTCATTTACCTAGTCGTGACTTGGCTCGATACTCTCTGCCTTTATTCATAATAAAACACAACCTTCTAATCGATATACTTTCGTAATATTGATCGTCTTGACCTGACACTGCTCTGGTATTAAGGACCCTTCAAACTATACTTCTAAATTGCATATTCTAACATATCTCGTATACTCACGAGGTTATCTAACGTACACTTCCCGATACATCAATGATAACTTGTATTTTATTCACGTTTTGTCTTTTATTCTTCCGCATTTTTGTTAGTTTCGAATGTTGTTATATTAATATTTGTTAAGTTTTTCATCTTTCAGTGCCTCATGCTTAATTGTTGAAAAGATGGATTATTTTGGGCTTGAAAGCGAAGATTATTCAAGAGGGAAGTTAGAAGATGCAAGCTCGTGATGCCGGGAGGTGTTTAATGCATTATATTGAAGAGTTTATCTCGTACGGGCAGCTGTACAGCCGTTCAACAGGCCGTACAGAGCTGCTGTGTATTAAAAGAACATAACATCTCTCTTAACCTAATAACTTCTAACCTAACATCTTATTTTCCTCTCTTCTTGGCCTCTTCAAGAACACAATTAGGGTTAGTAGGAAATAGAGAGGAGACATTAATTCCTTGTAATCTAGCATTGATTATGAGTAACTAACTCCATTTATTTGGCTCAAGGAAGCATCTCTTGTACTAAACCCATTCAATTTAAGTAAGATCTATTTCACTCTATCTTTAATACTTGTGTTGTATTGTTTATGATTTTGCTTGGAGATTTGTAAGTTGCTTCATCTTGCTCTTCTTGTAATTTCAATTGCTAATTGTTTGTGCTAATCCGTAATTGTTAGTACATTCATTGTAGTAGCACAAGGTTTGGCGTGCCTAAACTTCAAGATTCAAGTACAAATACCTAGGTTGAGCTTCTCATCCTTGGGTTTGTCCTATCCTCTCTTTGTTTAATTCCTTGATTTGGTTATACTAGTAGTGCTTCATTATTGGTAGCTATTATCAAGAGAGCTAATTTATGTGCTTCACTAAATTAGTGTTTTTAGAAGGGAAATAAGTGATTGTGTGCTTCACCAATCATCTTGGTTAGGTAGAATTGGATATATTTTGCTTGTTGGGTTGAAGTGCTTGAGTTTCCATAATCCTTGGGTCAAATGCCTCTTATCTTGTTAATTTGTTCATTGTGTTGTTGTGTTGGCAAATTTGGATTTTAGCCATTAACTTAGTTGTATTTTTGTAGCAATTTAGTTATTGTATGCAAGGTGTTTGATAAAACACCTTAACCAAACTCAAAAACCCCCCATTTACACACTTCTAGAGTGTAAGAGATAATCTACTCGGAATCAATATTGAGAGTCCTTCCCTGTGAATGAACTTCGAAAAACACTACCTTCAATCAAGTATTCCCTTTCCTATACCAATCCCGTGTGCTACATAAACTTAACACTTTTAGCATAATAACCTTTTCATTTAAGTCAATCTCGAAATTTCTCAGTCTGTCTTGGTCCTTAAGGTATATCTTGGCTTTACCGACCAACCTCAGTTTCACCCTTTTACCTCTACAAACAATCAGTGTCTATTCGCCAATCTACTTACACTATTACCTTAAACTCCCTCATTTTCCCTTACATTTGCCCTAGTATTACGTTTAGGCGGCATGATTCTGTACATAACAATATTCTCCATTATTTACCCAAATTTAGGGTACAATATACATTATTCCATATTCAGTAATTATATCACCGATTAACACATTTATATATATATATATATATATATATATCCCTAGCCACTCACGAATATAACTCAACTCACCCATTCTCCATCTCCTCTCCCAATAATAAAACATAAACTTTTATTAGTAATAATCTATAAAATTATAAACACTACTTAGAATAAATGCTACATTCGATATACCACCCTTGAACTCGATGTGAGTTCACAATTATATTATTATTGATATATTTATTATTATCACTTTTGTTCCCGAGCATTATGACTCTTAGCTCTGATACCATCTGAGACAGCCCCTAGATCCGGGGTCATGGATCCAGGTCATCACGGTCCAATTTCCATTCATTAAAATTCTACTATTGGCAGCAGGAATATAAATGCATAATAAAACTCACACAATAGACCCCACACTTTAATATTAACACACACCAGCCATATGATCAGAGAACAACATCCATTAATGATAGTAGTTAAAGATAAACTATTATTACAATCCCAGAATACCATCTATTACACCCATATAAAAGTATATACTACCTTGAGAACAGATGTCGATACTTTCTCATAAGGTAGACTTCCCCTTTACCCTCTTCCGGGTTGTACTGCGACATTTCGGCACCTGATCTAGCTGTTTTATAAATAAATAGCAAGAGTGAGCTATAATTGCTCAACAAGATAGATTTTGTAAACCAGAAATCAAAGTTAAAGCATATATATATATATATATATATATATATATATATATATATATATAAACGGAAAGTCCACTATAAGAATTAAGAAAATAATTAATCAATACACCATCCATTTTTCTTTTATAAGAAAAATATATAAAACAATATAATATCAGTTTCTCTTCTAATATAATATAATTTCAGTACATCATCTCAGAATAATATCTCAAGGTAATATAACATTTGAGTAAAAACTTTCAATATAATCCTTCCATTTCCTTTTATACAACAATTATAAAAAAAAATATAAAATCAGTTTTTCTTCAATCCATAAAACATTTCCATACTTTTCATACCATTTTTTTCCTTTTCCAGTATATAAAACTGTAACCATTTTCAATTCTTTCTTTAAATACTTTGGGGATATCTGCTAGCGCCAGATACGTAGGACGATGATCAGTCGCCTGACCGTACCTGCTCTCTGTTTTCTACTAGTAGAAGGGATGATCCCACCTGGTAATCAACCCTGGAGGAAGGCTACCTGCTACATCCTCCTTCGGCAACTCTTGGGCCGTAATAAATATTGAGTGCTGGACTGTGCCGCACACAGCCTCTTACGCTTATTGTTGAAATCCCATATTGGGTGCCGGACTGTGCCACTCCCACACAGCCTCTTACGCTTTCTGTTGCAATCCCCCTTTTTGTCAAATCATTATTCCATTTATAAAACACCATTCCACATTTTCCATTTTTCCGTTTCCATTTCCATTCACATTTCCATTCACATATATCATTTCCATTTCCATTTATCATCACCTTTAAAAATATATATGTCATAATACTTTGATTATGACTCAAACATCTCCTCTGTATTCAATGAAATCAAATACGCTTTTATATATATAAAATATTCCGTCTATTTTAAAAGTATTAAATAGTAATCAAATAATATTTATTAAATCACAATTATTTAAAAAGAATATTTTTAACATAATATTATAAACATATAACTCTAGATAACAACTGATACCATTCTTTCATATCCCTTTAAAACATAATGTATATTCGCTCTATCCATATTCAAAAATCTCAGTAAAGAGGGAATATATCCTTAATCATCTCATCATATAAGATTTATATATTATCCACCAAAACCATTTCCTTTGAACATAAACAGTTTATCAAAATAAGGATAAAATAAATCTTGCTCCCTTTAATCCATATCCATACTCATATTCATATACATCTCCCTTTAATTTCCAAAATAGGAAAACAAATCCTTAACAATATAATAATAATAGAATCACATATATATATTCATGAAATCATTTTTCCTTTGAAGATAAATAATTTTTCAAAGTAAAGATAGAAGAAATCTTGCCTCAATCTCTAATCCCAAAAAGTATGATCTGGTGCTCGTCTCGAGTATCTATAGAAACGAAAAGGATCACCATCAGAATATATTCCACTTAACCACTTAACCCTTATATAGCAATACCCTTGACACATAATATATGTTAGCATATCATTAATAGCTCAAAAGTTCCAAGAACATAACCATTTTTAGACTCAATAAAAGTTTCAGCGATTTACACCATTTCCTTATTAACCACACATGACTGTAAAATTTCTCATAAATTATCAATTTCAAATTTTGACACAAGGTCAGTGGGGTTAGACTCTCTATTCACCCTACTATATTGTCCCAAAATTTCATAACTTTTAAAGATGTTTAAGTATGGTAATTATAGCCTCAAAGTTGACACAATTACGTTTTCTCGGTTTTCAGTGGTTTTCACTTACGCGACCTCGGCTTCAACTTTTCTATAAAATCAACCGTTTACTCTTTCGAGGTGATTCCTTCGCACACATACACCTTATGATATATAGTATTTAATAAACTTGATTTGCCACCAAAATCATACCATTAAGGGGTTCAATTGAAGTCATGAACTTAGCACTTATGCGATCGAACCACTTTTACGAATTTGGCCATTTCTCCTATACCGTAAATCAAAATGCTACAAGGCTTTCGCCAAAATGATCTATGAAACAAGATCTACAAGTTCTAGGCAGTGGTTCAACATTTACAGAGGGTATGTGTCTCGGGTGCCTACTGTTTTAAGCCTCAACAACAATTCGTCATTACGACGGCTATAAATCGAATAATCCAAAAATCCAAATACTCCAAATATCATACCATCCACTCCAAACAACTCATACCTCAAATTTAACATTCAACAAAGGGTATCCACTGCCTATGCTACTAGGATACCATTTGTGACAATCAATCAAGCCCAATCATAAATCTAAGGTCCTAAACATGCATCAAAGCTTTATAACTCACTAACCACTAAACTCAAAGTAAAAGCTAGGGTTTCCAAATATGGTTACCTTCCTTGATGTGTGTAATAGCTTTCTAAACCTTGTATAGTCCTTGTATAGCCTTGGGTAAGCTTGGATGATCAAAAGAATTGAAGAAAACAAAGTTAGTAATTCGGAGTTATTAGAACCCGACTGAACGATCATGAAAAACGAGGCCCTTACCTAGGTTTTCTGGACGAGGCTTCTAGAGGAAAGTTGTAGAGCATCTAACCAGCTTTCCAACCATATAAAGAACATAAAATGCAATTGAGTAATGAAGGAGATATGGCTGTTTGAAAATCATCCCAGAAACTGTCAACAATCTGGACAGTTTGCTTCATCAACTTGGGGAGGTTATTTGCCTAGGCTACACTACTTGGATTGCTACGAAATTTGGAGAGAATATTACCCATGGAGTGGAGAGGCTTGGGTTAAAATTTGGTGATTTTATCATGGATAGAAATGGAAATATGAATTTTTCTTTCCTCCTTGTTCTTGCTAGGCAGTTTGAGAGAAATGGAGAGTAATGGATTTCTCTTGCTTTGTTTTGATCTAAATGGATGAAGATGATAAGATTTTTGTGTTGGTTAATCTTGTCTAGCTTAGTCTTGATGATTCTAGAGTTTTGTAGATAATGCCCCATGGTTAATGACTAATTTGCCCTTAAACAAGAGTTAGTGGAAGATGATATCACTAATGATGTCACTTGGATGATCTAATACTCTAGCTCTTTTGTTGATTTTCTAAGTAATATGCTAATACTCTTGGTAATAATAATAATGTGGTATGTATCCTTGTTATATTACTAATCTTGGTTGCTTGGTTTTCATACTCGTTTAATCACGGTTCGTTTCGAATACACCTCGTTATCTCAGTGATTCTGAAATCGCTTAAAAATCCAAATTCCCTTGGCATTTCCTTGACTTAATAATCCCTTGGTTTAACCTAAATTCACTATTTCCTCCATATATAATTCTTTTAATATTTTCATACTCCTTAATATCAAATAGAAGCTCCTTCGAAATCAAAATCCTCGAAATCCATATTCAGGAATTTCTGAAATCCATCGTCATTTCGAGTCACTTATTTTTATAGTATATCACTAATATGGTTTCCGATTATTCATTTTCTGTTTCTATTATAGAGTACTTACATACGATTTCCCTAAATCCTCAAAATTTACTATTCATGTGATCACTGTAGCATTGCTAAAGTTAGGGTTATTACACTTTGCGCGGTTCATAAATTTTCATTTTAAAATATTGAATTTTTTTCATTATTTTAAAAATTGATTGGTTTCTTAAGAATTTTTCAAAAAAATTGATTCAAAATAATTTACATGAATTATAAGTTTTAAGATAGTCTCTTTATATATCTAAAATTTTCACAATCTCAAAAATATCATAAACACAAAAAATAGCAATTATAATACAAATGTAGTTTGTACGATCAGAAGTTATAAATATTATATATAGAAACACTTTTTAAAGCCGATGCCCCTCTCATAACATACATGTTCAATAGTAGTGTAAGAATTTATTTAATTGGAATATTAATTTATTTCGACATAATATAATGAACAACGGGTGTATAACTTTTTTATCGATTTAATCAACCGATAAAATTGGATTTTTTCAATTTAATCGGTTTGGTCATAATTCGGATTATGTGTAATTTATTCATGTGTAAAAATAAAAAAATATTTGTATTATTCTTATTACAGGTGTTAAGGGAAGATTTATATACTTCTAATTTATTACGATTTCCATAATCACCAATAATAAAGATTGCTTGAAAAGTTAAGGGTCGTTTGTACTACAATTGTCCAAAAAAAAAAAAATTAGAGTGGTATTCGATAGGGAATAAAAATGAACGCAATGTAAACAATTTTTACTCGTTATTTTACCTAAAAAATGAACTTAATTATATATGTAATTAATATTTAATATTGAAATAATTATTATAAATCTCAAAATGTTTTATAATTTTTTAAATAAAAAACATAAAATATATTTAATGCATATTTATTAGGTATATTTAATGACTAATTAATATGTCATTAAGAGTTATTTAATGCAAGAAAATTATTTTAATAAAAAAATTAAAAAAAACAAAAATTCAAGAAAAATATCTTGAACGCTTATTGTAATTTCCCGGTCTCCAAGTATTATAATATATATAGATATTGTTTACAACTCTTTCTTTTTAAATTATTAAATCTAAAAAATTAGAAAAAATAAATGTTTAACCTACCTTTCTCCTAAATTTTAGTTTCAAGTCAAATTTCAAAAATTAAAAAAATATGAATAAAATAGCGTAAACTAAATTCATCTTTAAAAGTATTTAAATAAATCTTATAACATATCAAAACAGATTAATGCACAATAAAATTTATTCATTAAGATGTCTTTGTGAAATTTGAAAATGAACTAGAAAGCGGAAAAACGTATTTAACGAGTATATGGGATAAGTAGAAGCATGTTAACTGTTAGAATTAAAAATTAATATTTTAATTTTTTATATAAATTTGTTAAAATAAGCTGACATTTAAAATTTGGGAAAAATAAATGATAATGATAAAGAGTTTTTAGTTAAAATACGAAATTGCACAATAACCTTTTATTTAATATATATTTTAGTTGAACAACCAAATTAAAAACGATAATACACATGATAAATCAAAGTTAGGCTATAAATGATACTGTTTATTTTATTTAAAATACAAATCATATAATATCTGATTTTCGACCAAATATAGGTTCAAATCAATTGAATTTAGTGTGATTTTGAACTTTTTTACAATTTTTTTCCTAAAAACTTTTGTACAACGTTACACGAGAAAATGTAATTATATCATAAAAAATAAAAAATGATATCATAAATAAATAGAGTAATATGTAAATGGCATCTTCGACAGTAGTAACTAAAATGGTTAGCTAAAATATTATAAAATAATGATTATGTAAAATTTGCTGAACCTTGTAAGGGATTGTACTCTAAGAGCATCTTCAACCATATCAAGTCCTTAGCTAAAAGTCTATGTGTCTTTTCAAAAATAAAACTTACAAAACCCGATAATCTTTTGACGTTGGCTATATTTGTCGAACCTCTAGAGACCTGTAGTAAATTGCCACATCACTTATTTCTATATTAAAATAATATATTCCATTAATAACAACTTGAAATATTAATAACATACCATTTTTAGAATATAGCCAATCATTATAGCCAACTAGCATTTTACCAGTGCTACGCACCGAAGGTATAATTCTAAAAATATTAAATAATTAAAAAAACATATGTAAGTATCATAAAATAAATTATTTTATCGTGTTATTTTTCTAAATAGTTTTACGACATTTTATACTTCTTTTACGGAATGTTCAGTTTAGTATAGCCTTGTATTGAGGACCGAGCATAAAAAACAATAAAAACACAATTATTAATAGAAATATAAGCATGTACACATTTTTTCTTCAATAAATGCAAACAGAAAAAGAAGTGTCAACTCTTTGGAGTTTGTTGAAAAAAAAGGTTATACTGCTTATTGGACCTCTAATTGGACTTTGGAGGCTACCAAATGACCATGTTATATAGCACACAAGGTTGCACAAATGTCCAAAATCGGACTAGACCAGATCGAACTGGACCAACCGAAGATCGGATTTTCCCAATTTCTTGAACTAAAGACCAGACCCGTTATATTCGGATTTGGGACCAGACCGGTATGCACCGGTTAGTTAATTTCTACATAAAAAATTTTAATTTTTATAATATAATATACTTTTTAAAATTTAAATACATAAAATAAATAAATTATTTTGCAGGATAATAGATGTTTAAAATGAAGTCTATATCTTAGTTTTTTTGAAATAATCTCAATTTCTAAACATGTGACTGCCAATTATTTATTATATGACGTATGACATTTAATTTCTAAACATGTTAATTGTAATGTTTACTTAGTTACCCTTATTTAATTAATTATTATAGATAAAATCCTTTCTAATAAATAATAACTGATAAATTTCTTTTTTCAGGTTAGACATATTACTTTTGTTATTTTTTAATAACTAATTAATTTCTCTTTTTAGGTAAAACACAATATTTTTTATAGTTTATCTAACAAAAATTTCCTTTTGTTCTAAAAACACTACGGACAATTCCATTTAATAAAATAAATTACTTATTTTAAAATTACTATTAACTAATCAATTATTTTTTTTAGCTAAAACACGTTACCTATTCTATTATTTCTAACTACAACCTCTCTTTTCCAATTATATCAGGGGCGATTTTATTTAATAAAAGAAAATAACTAATAATTAACCGATTATCTTTTTCAGCTAAAACATATCATCTTTCCTATATTTTATAATTTAAATCCCTCCTTTTCTAAAAATATCACGGGCAACATTTATGTAATTATTATCAAATCATATCATTTCAAGATTTAAGCCTACAAAATTCATGTCTTAAAAAATTCAATTCAAATTAAAGAAAAAAAATCATATTAAAAAAAGTTCGTGCATCACACGGGTTTTAAACTAATTAATCTTATATAATTTAAGAAGTAAAGTAATATAAAAATAATATATATATATATATATATATATATAATTTGGTCTGATCCGGGTTTTTTCAGGGTTTAGACCAAACATGACCGAAGACCGGATTTTTTATATTTGGAGGACGGGAGACCGAACTGTTAATATACGGTCCGGTCGGGTCTTGGATTGATAGGCCCGATCATGTCTAATTTACCAGTCTAGACTCGAAGGTTGTGTAACCCTAACTGCACTACACATAAATTACCTCTAGTAACTTGGTTTCTTGTTCAGTTTTTCCTTTGTTAATTTCAGAAAAAAGTCTCGTTTGAATTTAAGAAAAGTCTCGAAAGCTTGTTTATATTTTTTTTCCCTGCGAAATGGAGAAATTATATTAAGGATAATAATAAGAAATAAAATTGATTGAGTGATTGATTTAAAAAATCTTAAATCATAAGTTTAGAAGAATTTAGACCCATGACAAATGAATATTTCCATGTAAATAAAAACAGCATCATTCACAGACATTAACTTTTCCCAATCTAATATTTTAAATTGCCAAATATAAACACTTCGTAGACATACAACTACGGTAGTCATACTTAATTTGATAAAGGAATTAAGATGCTCTCCGGGGTGTGGTATAATCTCAAAATAGTAAAGAGATTGATTTTTTGTAGTAGATTTGTCTATTAATTTCACAACAGGCCATAAACAAAATTTACAATGATACAGTTTCAACTTATTTTAATTTGTCAACTTCACGCATATATTTCATATACATCAATTTGATTAACTTGTAAAAGATGGAGGTGAAAAAGGTTAGAAGCGGGGAAAAATATGAAACATAAAAAATATAATATCTATAAATTTTGAAATAATAAAATAATTAAATATATCTCTGAAATCAATATTTTATTTACACATGTACCACATCAAATATATATATATATATATATATATATATATATATATATATATATATATATATATATATATATATATATAACTAATTGTACATCTAATTTAATATTAAATCTAATGCGAACTTACTAAGTAATTATATTTACATCCCTGGATTTCATTAAATTAATGGTAAACCACAAATTAAATTTAAGAACAAATATTTAAAATTTTAATAATTAAAAAATGGATGGTTCTGATTTTGATAGATAATTATAAAGCATTTATTTAACTATTAGTGAATCTAATTTAATATTAATTTTATTATGGACTTACGAATTAAAAGAATTTTAATTATTGGATTTTTTAATTAATAGGAACCACAAAATAAATTTAAGGATAAATAATCAAATGATACTTTTAGAAAAATGAATAATTTTAATTTTAAATGATAACTATATTAAAAAAAATGGTTCAAAATAAATGACAATTAATGGTTTTAAAATTGTTTCCGTACCTTTGGTCACTAATTCGTGTTGTGAATTCAAGATGTCTTCTGAATGGTTATGGTCATTCATGATGCACCTCTGAATATTAAGTTGGTGAAATGATAATAATAATAATAATAATAATAATATATAAAACGTTAATTTCATTACCAATTAAGTTGTTAAAGGAAAGTGATTTTTGATTGATGTATTGAAGAAAAAAATTATTAATTGCATTTCATTGAATGTAACTTGTGTGCTTTCCTAAAGAATCAGCTTTCAGTGTCTACAAAAATTTGCTTCACAGGAATCGAGAAACTGATCTTATATGGGCATCGACCCCTTCTAGAAAGGCCATATGAGAAAAATATATCATACTTTTAAATTTATGAACAATGATACAATAAATATTTTAGCTATCATGAAGGTTAGTTATGAATATTTTATCTATAGGCACGCCTAATAATGTAAATAAATTGGTGTAATATGGTAAGGATTGATGCCTACAGTTTAGTAAGTCGCATAATTATTAGAGCCGACCACTAAATATTCTAATGGGAAGTAACTCTGGGAGAATTTGGACTGGGAATGATGAAAACCTAAATCATTTTCTATAATTTTTTTTTGTCAGAATCGTTTTTCTGTTGATTTATTGGACAATTAAAACACGAAGCATACGTTACATTAATTATAAAATCGAAATAAAAATATAATATATCAAAGTATAATATGTCATATATAATAGAAAGATACAAAGTAGTACCTTAACCGAAATCGATATGATTTAGGCATGAAGAGAATTGATGCAGACACTTAGTTCATCAAAGTTGGCTAGATCTGATGGTGAATAAAGAATAAGCGGCTTAGATTTCATGTAATGTTTAAATTGATATAATAATAATAACATTTTTTAGTTTGTAAGAATTTTAAATAAATATTTTAGCTATCATGCAGGTTAGTTATGATTGATATTGGCAACCCAACACTGTAAAAAAACATTTATCTATAGACACGCCTAATAATGTACAAATCGGTGTAATGTGGTAAGGATTGATGCCTACAATTCAATAAGTCGCATAATTATTAGAGCCAATGATAAGTGCATAATTTTGCATATTTTTATTACCTATTTATTGCTTGAACTCGTATTTTAATAAATTATTTTGTTGCATTTCAGGAAATTCGTAAATAAATAAAGAAATGACAAAATAAATAAATAAAGTGCAAGGAAGGGAAAAAGAGGAAGAAAAAGGACCAAAGAATTAGGAGCTTGGAGCAAAAGGAATATTTCAAGACAAGTGAAAGGTGGAGATCATCCCAACACAATACATAAGTGTATGGCCAAGATCAACTCTTCAAAACTTAAGGGGGAAGGAAACAAATAGATGGCTAGGATTTCACCACCACACAACCCAAATGTATGGTGGGGATTTACCCAACACCCCCCTTAACCCTAATTCCTATCCTATAAATACCCCCTCACCCCCCTTGTATTTAGGAACTTAAATTTTAGGGTAGTTTTAATTTCTTGTATTTTCTTTAGTTTCAAATCTTGTAAACACTCCTATTATAATTAATGAAATTTTTATTTTCTTTACTTCTTGTCTTGCTCTCTCGTTATTGTTGCCTTGTTTCGTTATTTTCGTAAATCCCGTTGCTAACCACTTGGGGTTGAAAGTAACGAAATTTTAATTTCTTACTCCTAGTTAATAATTTTAATTTTGCCCCTTTAAACTTCCATTTTATTGTGGACCATTTAATTCCAAATCATCGTTTTAGTGTAAAATTTTAATTTCGTAGTTAATTTTTTATTATCGTATTTAGTTGTTTAAAAAAAAACACAAAGATTGTTTTTTTTACAAGATTTCAGTTCGTATTTTCTGTTGAATTTTGTGCTAAATCTCGTAGCCTCGTATTAGCTCCCATGCTTGTTTTTTTTAATTTTTATTTTCAAACACCCTTCTTCCTTTTCGAATAATATACTCAGCTCCTGTACCCCTCTTTTTTTTTCTTTCTTTTAGCTGCAACTACCATTATGGTTCTTCTTTTCTATTTAAACGCACCAACGCCTCACTCCTCTCCCCTCATTTAGTCCTGTTCAGTTTTTTATGTCTGTTTCCGTTGCCATGGCTGTAGATTCATTTTATTGCATTTCGTTTCATTGTAGTTAGCATATTTTTGTAATGTTTTATCATCATTATTATTGGTTTAATTTTGTTAATTATATCCCTGCTTGTGTTTGTGTTCTTTGACTTTTATTTATATAATTAGATCTTTAAATGCCATCTTTTGTGTCTTCATTTTGTAGTTAATAAGTCTTTGTTTAATTAGAGCCCAAAACCAATTCTAGGCTTTATTAAGTAGGTGACCCATTTTCTAAATTTTGTCCGCATGTTTCCACCTTGTTTTAATTGCATTTAATTATTAACTAATCATTTAGTGGTATTAAATGTATTGTAATGATTCCACCCTTTCATGCATTTTTACTTTCCGTAATTTTTTTTTTCTAGCAAGCTTACATGTATAAGTTATAACTAGCTTCCTTATCATTTTATTGTTTTGGGCCATTAGTTTTTTTTTATCATGATTTACGTTAAAGCAGGCCCAAGATTTCTTTCGGCCCATTAACTGGTTATGTGATTCCTAACCTTCAATTTTGTTTTTGCTTTTTTTTATGTATACTGTTGATTTACATGCGTTTATATTTTCTAATTCAAATCGGTTACTTTTAATAGTTTTTTTTTTTGGGTATTTAGTTATTTTTGCAGGATATCTCTTTAGAATAATTTCTAGTTAGATTTCTCTCATTCAATTTTATCTTAGTTATTACCTATAAAAAAACAAATCATTTCAAATTAATTGTTCTAATCCGCCTAAATTAAATTTTAAGGTTTGCGAAAATAATAAGTCCCTGTGGAACGAATCTCAATTATTACAAAGAAACAAATTGTTCGCTTGCAATTTAAAATGTTTATATTTTTAGCACAACAAGTTTTTGGCGCCGCTGCCGGGGACTAATTATTTTTCGCGCCTTAATTTTTAATTTTTCGAGTTAGTTTATTTCTTGTCTTATTTTTATTTCGTTCTTTTTAGGAAATTTTGAGATATCGAAACTCTTCTCAAGAAGCGTGGAAAATTGGAATTTATGGAAAGCTTGCTTCGGTAACCGTATCTCACTCTTTTCGCCCTTTTTATTTTTAGAAAAACACAAAAGAAATCAAAATATTCAAAAATCACAAAAAAATTGAAAAATTTAAAATCCAAAAAAAATTAATTGTAAATACATAATTGTTGCATCATGCATTCAACACGTAGGTGCACATCATGCTAGATTTTATTTTTTGTTTTTAAATTTTTTTCGTACCTATAATTGTGGTGATCGCTGGAGGACCCTAAGGTACGTTAAATTTCTTTCTTTCTTTAGATTAAATCACG
Source organism: Saposhnikovia divaricata (assembly GCA_036435485.1). Taxonomy (NCBI): domain Eukaryota; kingdom Viridiplantae; phylum Streptophyta; class Magnoliopsida; order Apiales; family Apiaceae; genus Saposhnikovia; species Saposhnikovia divaricata. The sequence goes on from CM071598.1 coordinate 71,163,379, forward strand.
TAGTGTAAGCATCCATATTTGTTTATAATTTTTGTATATATCATAGTTTGTTGCATCATTTTGTAAATAAACATTAAGGGCAAAACCACTACAAGATAAGGGAAGGGATTTCATCACTCTTTCCTTAGCCCAAAAACAATTTAATCCCTCATTTTGCATACCTAGCCTTTAATAAAATTAATTAGACGTTTGCCCTAGGAATTTCGCGATCAATTAGGAAGGTGCTTAAGAAACGAAGTAATCTTTAATTATTCCGACTTTTTGGTGTCTAGGAAAGCGAAAGCTGACCTGGCCAATTAAGGTTTTGGTGTCTAGGCTGGTGTTTATCCTCTTGGCAATGCTTGCACCTACCTGGCCAAGCCGGTTCGAATAATTATTGATTTACCTAGTTTTTGGTAGCCCTTACGGTTAGGAGCAAGGTCTAGTTATTTTGTTAGGAAACCCTAGGTTAGAATTTTTCTTTTAATTTTACACCCTTTCTTTTTTGTTTGTTTAATTTTTCGCACTTACTTGCTACGTGTTTCCTTTTATGGTTTATGCGAACTACGTGGACTAGGGATAATTCTTCTAGACTAGTGAGATCATTTGAGATTTCTTCATCGTCTAATTCTGAGTCTTTAGATTATTCCGAACCCGTAGTAAACATGGCCATGTCTCTTAGGGACCGTTGCTATCCTACTCGTTCCGCCCAACCTTCGTGTATCACCCTTCCTCCCGTTAATGGTAATAATTTCGAAATTAAAGCTCACCACATCAGTATGTTACCTAAATTTAACGGGAGCGAGGGTGAGGACCCGTATCTCTTTCTTCATGAATTTGAGGAGGTTTGCGCATTGCAAAAACTCCAACATCTTTCCGAGGACTCCATTAGGCTAAGACTTATCAACTTCGCTTTAAAAGAAAATGCAAAAAAATGGTTGTATAGTCTACCCGTTAATTCTATTTCCACGTGGGAGGGATTTGTGGTTATTTTTCTAAAAAAATATTTTCCAAACCATAAGACTACGAGAATTACAAACGAAATAAATCAATTTCATCAAAAGGAAAACGAGTCTTTTTGGAAATATTTTGATCATTTTAAAAATCTTCTATCACAATGCCCCCACCACGGAATAGGAAAATGGAGGCTTTGTAAGATCGTTTATGAGGCCTTAGATGGACCAACAACCGCGTTGTTGGAATATATGTGCCAAGGAAAATTCATGGAGAAAGATGAGGACGAGGGTTGGACATTTTTTGAAGAATTAGCCGAGAAGACCATGTTGTGGGAGTCTACTAGGGAACCTAACAAGTCTAATGAGTCGTCTAGTTCATCTAAGGGTTTGCATTCGATTGGGAGTTCGATTGCAACCGATGCCAAATTAGCCACTCTAACTAGAAGACTCGAAGCCCTAGAAACTAGTAAGGCCCCCTCAAATGTGTCTATGTGCCCTAATCAAGGTTTTTCGGACTATCCCGCTTTTGATCAAGTTAATGTGGTGTCTCAACCACCTACTAGGAACAACCCGTTTGTTCCTACTTACAATCCCGGGTGGAGGAATCACCCGAACTTCTCTTGGAATCAAGGGCAAAGCTACCAAGCTCCGTCATCTTCTTTTCAACCTCCTTTTCAAAATGCTCCTTCTTTCCAAAAACCTAATCAAAATTCTTTCTCGACTCCAAATCAAGGTCCCTTTCCAAACCCTACTCAAAATCTTGGTCCTTATCCGACTCAACCTTCTTATTCAAATCAAGCACCCGCCCACCCACCCGGCTTTCATGAGTCGGATAAGAGACTTAATTCTTTGGAAAAGACTCTTGATGCGCTTTTAAAATCAACGACTAATTTGGCTCAATCTCAACAAACTTTCATGCAAACCATGACTCAAGATAGGCAACTTTTAAATGCAAGTACTCAAGCCATATCGAAGTTAGAGGTTCAAGTGAGTCAATTAGCCAATGCCATGTGTGAGCGAGAAAAGAATAAGTTCCCGAGTCAACCGGAGGTCAACCCTAAATTCCCTATAAACCAAAGACCTCATGAAAGTGTGAATGCTGTCATTTCATTAAGGTTGGGAAAACAAGTCGATAATCAAGTAGGAATCGAGTCTTCCGAAGATGAAAAAGACGAGTCAAATGTTGAATCCAATCCTAAACTCGATCCTTCAAACCATATTCCAAATCCCGAGCCTTTCAAGTCATCTAATCTCACACCTTTAACTCTTGAACCTTCATCTTCCAAATCTATCCCCGAGTCATCAAAATCTTCTCATTCACCAATTTCACCGAATGAACCTTCGTCTCTTAGTAAATCACTTCAAAAATCTATTCCCGAAGAACCTATCGAACGAGTCTTTAAGCCTAAAGCTCCTTCTCCACAAAGACTCCTTCCTAATAAACAATCGCCTCAAGTAGAAAAGATTTTGGAAGTTTTCAAACAAGTCGAGATCAACATTCCTCTTTTAGACGTGATTCAACAAGTTCCCTCCTATGCGAAATGTCTTAAAGAGTTGTGTACTCATAAACGAACCACCCAAGTCCCTAAGAAAGCCTTCTTGACGTCCAAAGTGAGCTCAATTCTTTCTAACCAAATTCCCGTGAAGTACAAAGACCCCGGTTGTCCAACAATTTCATGTGTCATAGGTAATACTTTCGTGGACAAGGCTTTACTTGACTTAAGTGCTAGTGTGAACTTGCTTCCATTTTCCGTTTATCAAGCCCTAGGTTTAGGCGAGCTCAAAAAGACCAATATGACACTTCAACTTGCCGATCGTTCTATAAAAATGCCCAAGGGATTAATTGAAGATGTCTTGATTAAAATTGGTGATTTTTTCTTCCCGGTTGACTTTGTTGTCCTCGAGACTCAACCCGTCACAAATCCTAAGAACCAAATTCCTATCATTCTAGGACGACCTTTTCATGCTACATCTAATGCCTTGATTAATTGTAAGAATGGTTCGATGAAACTCACTTTCGGTAACATGACCATTGACATTAACATTTTCAACGTCGGAAAAGAACCCAACGACCTTTTTGAGCAACCAATAGAAGTCAATGTGGTTAACAAGTTTGTCACATGGTCTAGCTTTGAGGATAGCGAGATTGAGTCTCTTCTCAAAGAGGATTTCAAAATCAACTATAAGTCTAATCGAGAGTATGCTTATTCGTTACGGGAAATGACCTCGGAAGAGATGTTGAGAGAGTTGGAAGACATTTGTTCCCCGTGGGTGACCCCACCCGAGATTGTTAATAGTGAGCCCGTTCTTAACACTTCCGTTCTTAAGAGTCCCGTGGGTACACCACCCGTATTTGCCTTAACTCTTTATCTTCCCGAATTTGATCAACAGCCGTTAGGGAAAGAGGAACCCTTGTCTCATGTTATTCCTAGTGATTCGAACCCTAACCAGACTTTCATTATCTCTAATTTCCTTAAACAAAATAAAGAAGCCTTAAGTTGGTTTAGTGAGAACATTAGTGACAATCGCTCTTTAGGGTTGAATGATTCTATGTTAATTGAGAAAATCTTTGCTCATAAAAATTTTCATAAATTCCTTGATATTTTCTCAAAGTTGCACCCTAATTTTCCTACCGGCATCGACTAATTCGGCTTTATTCTTTTGCCTCCCCTCGTGTAAGATAGGTATGTGTTAGGTCCAAATAGTTTGTAGAAGGGGGGTTGAATACAAACTATGTCGTTTAATCGAATTTGCTCTTTTCTTAAAATATTAAATCAAGAACAAATTGATGCGGAATAAAACGAATACCAATATTTCAAGTTGAATATAAAATTATATTAAACTTGATGGGGTGTGCCTTAATGCACGGGTACAAATTACAAGGTTTGATGACCAAACTAATTATTACAAATTCTATAGAAAATTCGACATGAATTTTTCTATATTTGTAAGTAAACAGATCGAAATTAATTATTACAAATTCTATAGAAAATTCGACATGAACTTTTCTATATTTGTAATAAAAATATCGAGAGGTTCTAGGGAACTTAATCCGCTAGATAGTTCCACAAGTACAAGTAAACAATTTCTAGTGGTTTAGATTTAACAATACAAGCTAGAAATAATTTACAAGAATTTATTTGATGTTCAAGGAACCATTTTCTCTCTTGGTCTCTCTTTCTTCTGTTTGTGTTCTGCTGAAGAAGATGTGAAAAATTTCTGTCTGCTCTGCTGTGTCCTGCAGTTGTATTTATAGCCATTTAAGTCTTGCTGGCTTTCTGTAGGATATTTTACTGATCTGGTATGACTGAAACTGCTTCAAGACATAATAAATCAGCTGTCAGCATGACTTAAACTTGCTCCAAGACATAATTTTCCTTCGGTATGACTTAAATCTTGGTCGGTATGACTTAATAAATCTGTCGGTATGACTTAATTCTGAGCAACCTTTGGGTATGATATAAAGCACTTTGTCGGTATGACTTAATTTACTTTTCAGAAATATCTTCAAGTCGGTAAGACTTAATCTGCTCGGTATGACTTAACTGGTCTGTGTGACTTCGGTATGACTTAATCTGCTCGGTATGACTTAACTGGTTTGTGTGGCTTCGGTATGACTTAAGGATAAGTCATACCGACCTCCAGTAAGTCACATTCGCTGAGCAGAATTGTTTTAAGTCTTTAAACACTTATATTAATTCTGATTTAATTAATTAATTGATTAATTTAAAGAATAAATTAATTCTAATTGAATTAATTTATAAAATAAATTAGCCAACTAATTTAATTTAATTAAAAGAGAATTAATATGAAGTCTTTTGATAATTATATTAATTCCAACTTAATTAATCTTTTAATTAATCTATAGAATAAATTAATTTGAATAGAATTAATTTATCACATAAATAAATCAAATGACTTAATTAATTAAGATAAAATTAATATACCTCCTTGATAGCATAACCCTTGTGGTCTTCTATGTCTTGATAAATTTGATCCTCCACAAAGATTATTCCTTAGCAAGTCTTGATTGCAAAACCATTGTGGTTAATTAATTTAGCACCTCTGTTGCTTGCACAATGATTTCTTCCATATACCAGTCTTGATAGCTTGAACCACTGAAAGTAATAAAGAATTACCACCGAATTTTTGTTGACGCTCGATGCACGGTCTGGTTCATGAGCGACTAACTCCAACGGCTTTTCTTTATTTTTGACTCTATGATTTGGTTCCTTTCTTTTTTTTACATACCAGTCTTGACAGCTTGAACCACTGAAATTAATGATAAACAACCACTGTTAATGTTGACACTCGATGTACTGTCTGGTTCATGAGTGACTAACCGCAATGACTATTCTTCATATATTGACTTTAAAGTTGTGGTTCATGTCTTCCTTTTCTTCACTCTTTTTCAAACCTTTATAATCTGTATTCTGCCACTGTAGGAATCTCTTGTCACTATAAATAGAAACCACTGTCTTGATTACTCCACTGATGCTTGATAAACTGAATGAACTTCTTCAAGTGTAGTATACTTCAAAACGGTAGATTGACTTTGTCTTCTTTCTTTTGACAGATAATACAATTGAGATCCCTGTGACAGTACATATACTATTTACTATTACATTCTTGTTTAAGTTGAGTTGTATCCTCGAAATACAAATAGGCTATGTCATATGCCTTTCAATCTCCCCTTATTTGTTTGTTAAACATTAACATACAAATTCCTAGAGGATAACTCAACTACAAACAAGAAGAAGATAAAGCTTTAAAGAGCTATAGTAAATAATACATAAAAAAAATTTCTGGTTTAGATATTACAATTCCAGAATCTCAGTAGATGAAATGATAGATGATTGTTCCTCTGACAATGAATTAAGTAACTCATCTTCATTTCTTGACATATCTGCCTGATAACCCTTTACATCTAATTGATATGGGCTAAAAAATAAGCCATAAAGACACATTTAGTGTTGCATTAATTAGATCCGGTATGGTTCGAACTTGGGGCCCACCAACAGGGTCCAAAGTCCTATCTTTAATATTAATTTCGTAATTAATATTAGGGGTAATAAACAGCTCAGCAATAAGTGTCAGATAAGGACATTATCTCTACAAGACTTAGCCTCCAAGGCATCCAATTCGATATGGCAACAGACTCCTACAAGGAAGGAGTCTAGAACTTTCCTCAAGGAGGTGACTTATCTATTAAGTCTCCAACTCCTACCTTAATTCTAAGGCTTCTCAGCCTATATAAAGGGCCTGACCCCTCATTCTCAGGACTACGTTGGCTTAATCCTTGAATAAGGACATACAAGCCACTACGTCCTAGGTGAGCTCTCGCCGCCATAGCCTTGAGGGCACAATCACCTAGAACTACGTTGGCTTGATTCTCTAGCAATACAGAGATACGTAGGCATCTTGTGAGGACCGATCAGTCTCGAACGCAAGAACAGCCATTAAAGCTCGAAGCTCACCATCCCTTGTATTTAATACATACAAACCCTCGTTTTTATTCCACAACATTTGGCGCCGTCTGTGGGACGACAACATCAACCATGGTTCAAACACGAAGAACAACACCAGTTGTAACTGAGGCCGTGCCAATTAGCTCTGCCCCACCTCTCACCGAGCAGACTCCCCCAGCATCAGGGACGATCATTCAACAGGCTCCCCCAGCATCAGCTGTCATTATCCACTCTCAAGTTTCTCAGCAACCAGGGGTGATCCCCCATGCTGAGAGTACGTTGCCTCTGTCCAATCAGGCAGGACAAGCGACCAACTCTCTCCAGATTGTTGATCCGAACAACCCGCCACCAGGGGTACAGATCCATACTACGGATCTCCCCTTGTACACTAATCCCAGGCACGGTCTGCCCAACTACCCCCCGATGACTCAAGGCTCAGGACCAAGTGGTCATGCCTTACAAATCCGGGACCGAGATTATGATGACTACTCCGGCCCTTATACTGATGATTCATCGTCTGAGGATGATGATCGTGATGAAGCCCCGAGGAGGCTACGTGCTAGAAGAGAGCCTCAAGGAAGGACTCAAGGGATCCATGATAGACCTCCACCAACGGCTGAGGAGAGGATTAAGGCTCACGAGGCTGAGATCCAAAGGCTGAAGGATGACATAGCAATGGAGCAAGCAAGACATAATCAAACTCGACCTCCTCCAACCTCAGGAACGATTCCCATCATTGATTTGGAGAGGTCTTCAAGGAGACGAAGAAGGGCTGATGCCTCATTCGGAAGAACAACCACAAGGATGGAAATTCCCAAGGGAAACCCCAAAGATCTGATGCCTCTCGGAGATCCTGATGATCCAACACCCCCGTTCACCGAGGAAGTGATGAATGCTCACATCTCTAGGAAGTTTAAGATGCCTACAATAAAGGCTTATGATGGAACGGGTGATCCCGCAAACCATGTGAGAACATTCTCGAACGCACTGCTGTTGCAGCCTGCTAGTGACGCTCTCAAGTGTAGGGCGTTCCCTCAAACCCTGTCGGGTATGGCTCAAAGGTGGTACAGCCGTTTGCCTGCAAATTCGATTGGATCTTTTAAGGAATTGAGCACTGCTTTTATCAGCCAATTCATTAGTGGAAGAGTTCATGAGAAGAGCTCTGCGTCTCTTATGTATGTGGTACAAGGAAAGAATGAAAATCTAAGGGATTACCTTAAGCGATTCACCAAGGAGACTCTAAATATCACTGACTTGGAGAATAAGGTGGCTATGGTAGCCCTGGAGCACGGAACCACTGACCTCTTCTTTAAAAGGTCATTAGCGAAGCATCCCCCAGAAAATATGGCTGAGCTCCAATGAAGGGCTGATAAGTATATTAAAGCTGAGGATAGCTTGAAGAAAGAAACCACTGCAGGTGGAGGAGGAGGTAACAATGACTCCAAGAAGCGAAAGCAAGACCAGGACTATGATGATCAAGAGTATGATGCTAGGGACAAGTATCCCCGAACTAGCGAGGACTCCGACTCTGCCCCTAAGAAGAACCAAGGGTCAAGGTTCACTGAGTATGCAAGGTTGAATACTCCTAGGAGTCGAATCTTGTTGGACATTGAGAATGATAAGGATTTCAGATGGCCGAAGCCACTCAGTGATCTCGCAAAGAGAAACCAGAATCAGTATTGCAGATTCCATAGAGACGTGGGGCATGACACTGACGATTGTAAGCAACTCAAAGATGAGATTGAGTTTTTGATCCGTAGAGGGAAGCTGAGGCACTTCACTAAGGGTGAAGACCGTGCTAATCAGAGAAGAGACTATAATAGAAGGGATGACGATCAAGATCGCAACCCACAGCCCCGAGGGCCAGTAATCAACATGATCTCAGGAGGCCCAACTGCGTCCGGGACAACTAGGAACTCTCGAAAGGCTTATGCCCGAGAGGAGTTGCACATCGTGGGAGAGGCCCCGAAGCTTGCAAAAACTGAGGTAGCGATTAGTTTTGATGACTCAGACTTGGAAGGGGCAAAGTTCCCCCATGACGACCCGTTGGTCATAACTCCTGTGATTGGAAACTCGGAGGTGAAGCGAGTCTTGATAGACAATGGAGCTTCCGTTGACATTCTGTTTCATGATGCGTTTGTGAAGATGGGATACACTGATTCTCAGTTGACCCCCAATAACATGCCTATATACGGATTTAATGGAGTAAAATCCAAAGTTGAAGGGACTATTCAGCTGCCTGTAACTATCGGGCAAGAGCCCAAGGAGGCCACTCAGATGTTGAACTTCCTGGTAATCAAGGTGGATTCAACGTACAACGCTATCCTTGGAAGGACTGGACTTCATGCATTCAAGGCTGTTGCCTCAACCTATCATGTGAAGATCAAGTTCCCTACCAGGAATGGTGTTGGAGAACATAAAGGTGATCAGAAGATGGCACGAAGCTGTTATGTAGCCTCGTTAAGGCCTGATGGAGTCGGGGGGCAGGTCCTTCCGGTTGAAGACATGGAAGTCCACAGTGGTAAGGAACACAAAGAAAGGTCAGCAGAGGACATCACACAGAAGCCTCGGACAGCCATTGAGGATAAGGCGTTAACTGACTTTGTGGTTGAGTGTAGCATTGGCAACCAAGAAGTCGGGGGGCAGGAGGTAGTACCCCAAGCAGGAAGTGAACTTCATAATAAGAATGAGGAGACCAGAAGGAGTGGTGGGTGCCCTATTTTGATGGAGCACCAAAAACAAAATCAAGTGGTGCAGACCTAGTCTTGCAAAGGCTCGATTGGGCTTAAGTTATCCTAGTAGGACTTAGCTTCATATTTATATAGTAGAAGTAGAAATAAGGTTCATTAAAACCATTGCAGAGCATGTTGCTCCGAGTAGGACAGTAGTACTCTATGTAAGGGTTGAACCCATTTCCAAGTTATTAATGCAAGTTTGTTTTCCATTCATTGATTGTGATTTTATTTATGTGCCAAGCACCTGATGTGTGAGTCAAAGAAGACCAAGTACCGAAAATAAAAGAATACACGAATGAAAACAAACGAATGCATACCCCGAATGGTAGAGTTAGGTTACAACAGATAAGAGTTTAAGTCCTTGAAGGACCCTGGATAAAGACAAACGTTGAAGTCCTGATGGAACACCCGCTGAAGAAACATATTGCATAGCCCGAAAGCCAATGGAAGGCTCATCAAGTGGGCAATCAAACTAGGAGAATTCGATGTTAAGTACAAGCCTAGGACAGCCATCAAAGCTCAGGCTCTAGCTGACTTCGTGGTTGAATATACCATTGACAACCAAGAAGTCGGGGGGCAGGAGGTAATAGACCAGGAAGGTCAGCAAGGTGAGAAACCCCTGGAAGAGAAGAAGGAATATTGGATGCTCTATTTTGATGGGGCATCAAAAACAAAAAGCTCTATTTTCATGGGGCATCTAAAACAAAAACCAGTGGTGCAGGTTAAGTTCTGCAAAGCCCCGATGGGTTCACACTCGAGTATGCCTTGAAGTTGGACTTCCAAATAACCTACAACGAGGCGGAGTATGAAGCTCTGATAGCCGACCTAGACTGACAAGAGCCCTGAGGGTCAAGAACCTGAAAGTCTGTGGAGACTCAAAGTTGGTAGTCTCACAAGTCAATGGAGAGTTTGAGGTTAGAGAAAAGAATATGGCCAAATACTTGAGGATTGTGAAAGCTGCGATAGCCCAGTTAGATGAGTGCCAGGTATATCCCAAGGGAGGAGAATACAAAGGTCGATGCCTTATCTCAATTCAAGGGTCGAGACCCATTCTGGGAGCGTCTACTTCCAAGTCCTGGAGACCCCCACCATCAATTTGAAATTGGTAGCACCAGTTGATGTAAGCTGAAGGATAGACCCTAAAGCTCATCTTGAGACTGGTTGGCCCCTTGATAATGCCGTGAAGGTACAGAAACTGTTAATGAGAGTGTTGAGATAAGAGGTCCTTTACAGTTCCACACTTGAGGTCTTGAACTTCAAATCTAAAAATTCAAGCCTTGATGGCCAACAAGGTTATCTGCCTCCAAACGAACCTGACAAGAGGCATCAGGCTATTTAAAACCTAGTCAAGGTTCTACAAGTATAAGAAGAAGGTTGGAAACCTAGAAGTAAGATAGAGGATTGGCAACCAGCCAAGGCACACCAGACTTAAAGTTGAGTGCTTAGTGGCAAGTGAACTTCTTGAGCGATCAACCGAGAAGCAAGACCTCCACTATATGAAGCAAGGGGGGCAAGAACTAAGGGACTTCATCATTCCTACATCTTAGAATGAGAATCAAGGGAATCAAGGGTTGATAATAACCTTAAAACCAAGGTCTCAGCAAATAAGTTAAGGCCCGGAAGGTCACAAGTCAAGGTTCACGAAACCATTTAAGGCATAACAAACACCTCCTATTGACCTGAAACCTCGTGTTGGTGATCCAGAACACCAACATCAACCTTAGAATCCAGGCCTTGTGTTATAAATCAAGGGCTAAGGAACTAAGTTGAAGCCTTAGAAGGCCAACAAAGCTATCAGATCCAACCTTGGATCAAGAGATTCGTGAACAACTCAAGAATGAGTAACTGAATCAACATTCCAACAAGGTGGTATGAGGTCGGCACCTACAACCTCGCTTTGCAATAGGATTTCGAGCTCATTCACATAACCAGAAAATCAACTAAAACATGTCCATTTGAGGCGTGGTTTGAGATCGCAAACTCCAGCTCGAATTTGAATTGAAAAATATGAAAAACCCACACGACCTAGGCCTAACTTGAGGTCGTCTATGTGTTGTGTTGAGGTCGGATTTATACTACAATGAGATTGGTAAATTCTGGTCGTAATTATACTAGAAAGTGTGAAAAATCTGTGCGACCTGGAACCACTTTGAGGTCGTTTCCCCTTGGTTTGAGGTCGCTAGCACGAGGTCGAAAATGACTAGAAAAGCCGGGGAGAAGGTCACGACCTGGGTGAAAACTCGAGGTCGTTTCCATACCGAATGAGGTCGTATGAATTAGTTCGAAAATGAACTAAAAAACCTGTAAAATAGCCACGACTTGGCCCCCGTTTGAGCTCGAAATTGAGCTCGAAAATACAATGATTTCTCCTCGAAATTTCCAGGTCGAAAATGACTTAGGAAACAAGAAAAATGGCTGCGATCTGGAGGCAGTTTGAGCTCGAAATTGAGCTCGAATTTTGTGATTAAAATTCAGAAATTTGAGTCGAAATGATAATTTCTGAATAGTACTAGCCCTTGGAAATAAAAAATTTCCAAGCTGACCTGGCAGCTCGACCCCAGCCTTAGTTTGAGCTGACCAGTGCCGTTTAGCACCGTTTAGCTCCGTTTAGAATCGCTTAACATTGTTTAAGTGTCGTTCAAGGCTTGTTAGTGCCGATAAGCACCGATTAAGTGTCGATTAGCACCGTTAGTGCCGATAGCACCGTTAGTGCCGATAAGCACCGATTAAGTACCGATTAGCACCGTTAGTGCCGATAGCACCGTTAGTGCCGATAAGCACCGATTAAGTGCCGATTAGCACCGTTAGTGCCGATAAGCACCGAATAAGTGCCGATAAGCACCGTTAGTGCCGATAGCACCAGTAATGTCGTTAGCACCGACAGTGTCTTCTAGCACCGTTCAGTGTCGTTTAATGCCGGTTGGCGTCACTTAAATGTTGTTTAAGTGTCGTTTAAGGCTAGTTAGTACCGTTTAGTGCCGTTCAACGTCGTTTAAACATTGTTTAAATGTCGTTAAGGCTGATTAGTGCCGATTAGCATCGAATTAACATTGTCGTAAACGCGTCGGTCGCTCCACGCTTTACATAAAGACAATACTCGTGAAACACTAGTGTATAAAGATGAACCCTGACCCGAGTCTTGGAAAGGACCGTTAAAACTTCAAGGAAAACCTGATCAGTTTTCCTAGAAGTTGGGGGGCAAATGATATGGGCTAAAAAATAAGCCCTAAAGACACATTTAGTGTTGCATTAATTAGATCCGGTATGGTCCAAACGTGGGGCCCACCAACAAGATCCAAAGTCCTATCTTTAATATTAATTTCGTAATTAATATTAGGGGTAATAAATAGCTCAGCAATAAGTGTCAGATAAGGACATTATCTCTACAAGACTTAGCCTCCAAGGCATCCAATTCGATATGGCAACAGACTCCTACAAGGAAGGAGTCTAGAACTTTCCTCAAGGAGGTGACTTATCTATTAAGTCTCCAACTCCTACCTTAATTCTAAGGCTTCTCAGCCTATATAAAGGGCCTGACCCCTCATTCTCAGGACTACGTTGGCTTAATCCTTGAATAAGGACATACAAGCCACTGCGTCCTAGGTGAGCTCTCGCCGCCATAGCCTTGAGGGCACAATCACCTAGAACTATGTTGGCTTGATTCTCTAGCAATACAGAGATACGTAGGCATCTTGTGAGGACCGATCAGTCTCGAACGCAAGAACAGCCATTAAAGCTCGAAGCTCACCATCCCTTGTATTTAATACATACAAACCCTTGTTTTTATTCCACAACACTAATATTGAACATTATCAGCAGATACTTGGGAATTCTTCAGTGGTAAAGAATATGACTTTCCAACCACATACTGAAGAATTCTTCTTTGTCGTTTCATACTTCTCTCCTTCCTTATGTCTCCCTACCTAAGGTGATATGACTCCTCCTTATAACGGTGAATACTTCTCATCTCCCCTGACAAGGCGAATAAATCTATCTCCCCCTGACAAGGTGAATACTCCCCCATTCTAAGGTATATCCTTTTTCATATCTCTCCCCCTTAGATAGAAAATCTCCCCCTCACTAAGGTAAGATTATACTCTGGTAAGCTTATACTCTCCCCCTTAGTTGAGTATCTCTTACTAAGGCAATCTTTGATTATATCTTCTTCAGTATATCTCTCCCCCTTAGTTGAGTAATCCTCCAAGCATTCAATTATAGCAAACATCCAAATGTAAATTATATGATACCATTTTTTTCAATTATAACTTACTTCTTACCTTTAGTACAACAGATTCTTCATACATATAACATTGTCTGTTGCAATAAAGAAAAGAAGCTTTTCTTGTGTTGAAGGATTTTCATGAAGACTTCCAGAATAGAAGTATGTAGATTAATCAACTTTGCCCTTTAGATATTATAGAATGGCCTCACTATTAATCATCCTGACAGCCAAATCTTCCGACAATTTCCTTGTATTTCCCAAATCTTGTAAGTAAACTTTGTTTGGGAATAGGGAATGAGATTTGGTGTTTATCTTTCTTCCTCACTGTGAGTGTGTGATTCTGTTTCGTGTACCTCACAAGTGTTTAGCTCATCTCTCCACTCATATCACTTAAAATGAGTGATCTCATCTCTCAACTCTCAAGTGTTTACACTCATGCTCACTAGTGTATCACTCTTATCTCTCATAGCTCCAACATCCATGTGTACCTGCAAGGAAAATTCACCATAGCCCCTTCTAGAGAGGTCACTGGTGGTGCAATGGGGTTTCGCAAATCCCCGATCCTCGTTAGACTCGTCAGACGAATCTGAGTCATAATCTACAAGTTGATAAATTTTTTCCCTTTTTATGGGTTTCAGATTTGAATTCTGAGAAGGTAAACAATGAAATCAAAACTTAGAATTAAAATCATGTTTCCATCTAATGTCTATGAAGACATCACCTTGTTAAACTCATCAGGTAAATCTGAATCATAGTTAACAAGTTGCCGATCCGCACCTATGTCGGATCCGATACCCGCAGGATCCAGAGATGTTCCCTCTGGGAGTTAGATAATGATCTTGTTGAATTTTGCATTGAGATCAATACCTTCTCTCGAGATATGTAAAGACTCTTGGTTCTTTGAGGAACCTTCAACTTACAATCCTAACCGTAAAATGGTCGGAGTATGAGTTGTTTCCGTCAATTCATCCTTAGTGTTTGCAATCTCACTTTGTGCATAGAAAGTATTTTAGAATTGTGTATGAGGTAGTGACTTACCAACAGATGCCCTGGCTGACAGGCGAATTTCAATAGACTCATCCTGTTGAGAGAATGAATCCAGAGACTGTTTTCATGCCATTTTCAGCTCTGCATCCTTTTGGGAGAATGCAGGCGAGTTTACAGATACCTCAAGTTATATACATCTATTCTCCTTGAGAGGTAGAGCTGTGGGTTTACTATCCCTCACATCCTTATTTGCTGCATCAAGTGCAGTTACTCCCTTAATGACCTCTAGTCAAATAAGTTATTTCCACTTCAGGGGGTAAGTTAGGATGTGGTTAGATTTGGAATTATAGTCCGGGATAGAAGTTATTGGGTTTACAACCTCATGACTTACAATGTGAGAAAACTTCCACTAGGAGCTGAACCTGCATCACATAGCAATAGAGCAATATAGAGATAGAATGCATTTACATCATACCATAACATTGTGTGAAAACATATGCATTATATCCAATGAGAGAATTGATGTACATTTATGATTTCAAAAAGTTTTATAATATAAGCAATCACAACTGTAGAAAAAAATTGAGTTTTTCTTTTAAAAACTGTTAATGTGCAAGAGTTTGTATTTATGCATAAAACAATGCATTATAATGTCTTTTAATGAAAACTAGGTCGTTTTATTTTTAAAAGACACAAACTCTTGACTTCGCAGTAATTTAGAAAGAAAGATTTTCTTTAAGTGCTTATTATGTATAGAGAACTTTAACACAAAAGTTAGTGAAAAGACTCATACAAGCACTTGATGTCGTTTAGGTAACAAAGATTACCAAGTACATAAGTACAGATAACCAACTTTAGGTAACAGCCATTAAAGCTCGAAGCTCACCATCCCTTGTATTTAATACATACAAACCCTAGCCGCAATTTACAAACCCTCGTTTTTATTCCACAACATTTGGCGCCGTCTGTGGGACGACAACATCAACCATGGTTCAAACACGAAGAATAACACCAGTTGTAACTGAGGCCGTGCCACTCAGCTCTGCTCCACCCCTGACCGAACAGGCTCCCCCAGCATCAGGGGCGATCATCCAACAGGCTCCCCCAGCATCAGGGGCGATCATCCAACAGGCTCCCCCGGCATCAGGGGTGATCACCCAGTCTCAAGTTTCTCAACAATCAGGGGCGATTCCCCACGTTGAGAGTACGCTGCCTCTGATCGACCAAGCAGGACGAGGAACCAACCTTCTTCAGATGGTGGTCTCTCCTCTTTTTAATCCTGGAAACCCACCACCAGGGGTACAGATCCACACCACGGATCTCCCCTTGAATACTAACCTGAGGTATGGTCTGCCTAACCACCCTCTAGCTGCTCAGGGAGCAGGGCCAAGCGGACATGCCATGCAAACACAGGATCCATCCTATATTAGAGGATTGGGTCCTTATCAGGACGACTACTCTGGCCCCTATTCTGATGATTTGTCATCTGAGGATGATGATTGTGATGAACATCCAAGGAGGCGACGTGTTAGTAGAGAACCTCGGGCGAGGACCCAAGGAATCCATGATGGACCTCCACAAACGGCTGAGGAGAGGATTAAGGCTCATGATGCTGAGATCCAAAGGCTAAAGGATGACATAGCAAGGGAACAGGCAAGACAGAGTCTGATTCGACCCCCTCCAATCTCAGGAAGGATTCCCGTTATAGATTTGGAGAGGTCCTCAAGAAGACAGAAGAGGGCTGATGTCCCAACAAGAGAAGCTATGAGGGTGGAAACCCCCAGGAGTAACCCGAAGGATCTCATGCCACTTGGAGATCCTGATGATCCCACACCCCCGTTTACTGAGGAGGTGATGAATGCTCATATTTCTAGGAAGTTTAAGATGCCGACAATTAAGGCTTATGATGGAACGGGTGATCCCGCAAATCACGTCAGGACGTTCTCAAACGCACTGCTGCTGCAGCCTGCAAGTGATGCCCTAAAGTGCAGAGCGTTCCCCCAAACCCTGTCGGGCATGGCTCAGAGATGGTATAGCCGATTGCCTGCGAACTCTATTGGCTCTTTTAAGGAGTTGAGTGCCGCCTTCGTTAGCCAATTCATTAGCGGAAGGGTGCATGAGAAGAGCTCCGCATCTCTTATGTATGTGGTGCAAGGAAAGAATGAAAATCTGAGGGACTACCTCAAGCGATTCACTAAGGAGACCCTGAATATCACTGATTTGGAAAATAAGGTGGCAATGGTAGCCCTGGAGCACGGAACCACTGACCTCTTCTTCAAGAGATCATTGGCGAAGCATCCCCCTGAGAACATGGCTGAGCTCCAACGAAGGGCTGATAAGTATATTAAAGCTGAGGATAGCTTGAAGAAAGAAACCACCGTAGGTGGAGGAGGAGGTAACAATGACTCCAAGAAGCGAAAGCAAGACCAGGACTATGATGATCAAGAGTATGATGCTAGGGACAAGTATCCCCGAACTAGCGAGGACTCCGACTCTGCCCCAAAGAAGAACCAAGGGTCAAGGTTCACTGAGTATGCAAGGTTGAATACTCCTAGGAGTCGAATCTTGTTGGACATTGAGAATGATAAGGATTTCAGATGGCCGAAGCCACTCAGGGGTGATCCCGCAAAGAGAAACCAGAATCAGTATTACAGATTCAATAGAGACGTGGGGCATGACACTGACGATTGTAAGCAACTCAAAGATGAGATTGAGTTTTTGATCCGTAGAGGGAAGCTGAGGCACTTCACTAAGGGTGAAGACCGTGCTAATCAGAGAAGAGACTATAATAGAAGGGATGACGATCAAGATCGCAACCCACAGCCCCGAGGGCCAGTAATCAACATGATCTCAGGAGGCCCAACTGCGGCCGGGACAACTAGGAAATCTCGAAAGGCTTATGCCCGAGAGGTGTTGCACATCGTGGGAGAGGCCCCGAAGCTTGCAAAAACTGAGGTAGCGATTAGTTTTGATGACTCAGACTTGGAAGGGGTAAAGTTCCCCCATGACGACCCGTTGGTCATAACTCCTGTGATTGGAAACTCGGAGGTGAAGCGAGTCTTGATAGACAATGGAGCTTCCGTTGACATTCTGTTTCATGATGCGTTTGTGAAGATGGGATAAACTGATTCTCAGTTGACCCCCAATAACATGCCTATATATGGATTTAATGGAGTGAAATCCAAAGTTGAAGGGACTATTCAGCTGCCTGTAACTATTGGGCAAGAGCCCAAGGAGGCCACTCAGATGTTGAACTTCCTGGTAATCAAGGCGGATTCAACGTACAACGCTATCCTTGGAAGGACTGGACTTCATGCATTCAAGGCTGTTGCCTCAACCTATCATGTGAAGATCAAGTTCCCTACCAGGAATGGTGTTGGAGAACATAAAGGTGATCAGAAGATGGCACGAAGCTGTTATGTAGCCTCGTTAAGGCCTGATGGAGTCGGGGGGCAGGTCCTTCCGGTTGAAGACATGGAAGTCCACAGTGGTAAGGAACACAAAGAAAGGTCAGCAGAGGACATCACACAGAAGCCTCGGACAGCCATTGAGGCTAAGGCGTTAACTGACTTTGTGGTTGAGTGTACCATTGGCAACCAAGAAGTTGGGGGCAGGAGGTAGTACCCCGAGCAGGAAGTGAACTGCAGAATAAGAATGAGGAGACCAGAAGGAGTGGCGGGTGCTCTATTTTGATGGAGCATCAAAAACAAAATCAAGTGGTGCAGGCCTAGTCTTGCAAAACCCCGATTGGGCTTAAGTTATCCTAGTAGGACTTAGCTTCATATTTATATAGTAGAAGTAGAAATAAGGTTCATTAAAACCATTGCAGAGCATGTTGCTCCGAGTAGGACAGTAGTACTCTATGTAAGGGTTGAACCCATTTCAAGTTATTAATGCAAGTTTGTTTTCCATTCATTGATTATGATTTTATTTATGTGCCAAGCACCTGATGTGTGAGTCAAAGAAGACCAAGTACCGAAAATAAAAGAATACACGAATGAAAACAAACGAATGCATACCCTGAATGGTAGAGTTAGGTTACAGCAGATAAGAGTTTAAGTCCTTGAAGGACCCTGGATAAAGACAAACGTTGAAGTCCTGATGGAACACCCGCTGAAGAAACATATTGCATAACACGAAAGCCAATGGAAGGCTCATCAGGTGGGCAATCTAACTTGGAGAATTCAATGTTAAGTACAAGCCTAGGATGGCCATCAATGCCCAGGCTCTAGCTGACTTCGTGGTTGAATATATCATTGACAACCAAGAAGTCCGGGGGGCAGGAGGTAATAGACCAGGAAAATCAGCAAGGTGAGAAACCCCTGGAAGAGAAGAAGGAATATTGGATGCTATATTTTGATGATGCTATATTTTGATGGGGCATCAAAAATAAAAACCAGTGGTGCAGGTTAAGTTCTGGAAAGCCCCGATGGGTTCACACTCGAGTATGCCTTGAAGTTGGACTTCCAAACAACCTACAACGTAGCGGAGTATGAAGCTCTGATAGCCGACCTTGGACTAACAAGAGCCCTGAGGGTCAAGAACTTGAAAGTCTGTGGAGACTCAAAGCTGGTAGTCTCACAAGTCAATGGAGAGTTTGAGGCTAGAGAAAAGAATATGGCCAAATACTTGAGGATTGTGAAAGCCATGATAGCCCCGCTCGATAAATGCCATGTTGAGTATATCCCAAGAGAGAAAAGAACATTAAGGCCGAAGCCCAGTCTAAGTATGGCTCTTCTGAGATAAAGAATTATGCAGAGAGCTTTTGCTTCCAGGTTCTGAAGACCCCACCATCGAATCAAAATTGGTAGAACCAGTTGATGTAAGCTGAAGGATAGACCCTCTTCGAGCTCATCCTGAGACTAGTTGGCTCCCTGATAATGCCTTGAAGGCACAGAAACAGTTAGTGAGAGTGTTGAGATGAGAGGTCCTTTGTCATTCCTTACTTAAAATCTTGAATCTCAAATCCCGACACAAAATTTTAGCATTGATGGCCAAAAAGGCTGTCTGCCTCCAATCAAATTTGTCATTTGAAGTTTAAGGACTTGAATCAAGAGCCTTCAATCGAATATAAACCAAAGCAAGGTCCTGTGAGCATAAGAAGAAGGTTGGAAACCTAGAATCAAGAAAAGAAGGTTAACAACCAGCCAAGACACACCGGACTTGAAGTCAAACGCTGAGGAGCAAGTGAACTCCCTGAACGATCAACTGAAAAGTAAGACCTCCTCCGTATGAAGCAAGGGGGGCAAGAACTAAGGGACTTCATCATTCCTACATCTTAGAATGAGAATCAAGGGAATCAAAGGTTGATAATAACCTTAAAACCAAGGTCTCAGCAAATAAGTTAAGGCCCGGAAGGTCACAAGTCAAGGTTCACGAAACCATTTAAGGCATAACAAACACCTCCTATTGACCTGAAACCTCGTGTTGGTGATCCAGAACACCAACATCAACCTTAGAATCCAGGCCTTGTGTTATAAATCAAGGGCTAAGGAACTAAGTTGAAGCCTTAGAAGGCCAACAAAGCTATCAGATCCAACCTTGGATCAAGAGATTCGTGAACAACTCAAGAATGAGTAACTGAATCAACATTCCAACAAGGTGGTTGAAAGGTTCAAAGTAATTTTATGTAAGATTAGGCAAGCATGAAACCTTTGAAAGGAGTTTGAAGCTTTCTCGTGGAAGGTTTGGAAACCCATTTACTATGTCACCAAGGTGCTTCATGAAGCTGACCTGAATCACTCCGCTATAGAGAAGTTTACTTTAGGCACGGTCATGGCCTCAAGAAAATTAAGACCTTACTTTTTAGTCACGTAAAATCGAGGTCTTGATAGACCAAACCATTAAAAGGCCATTAATTCGACCAGAATCCTGGTCGAAATGACCAAGAATCCTGGTCGAAAAATTGTTCGACTGAGCCACGAAAAAGGCCATTAATTCGACCAGAATCCTGGTCGAAATGACCAAGAATCCTGGTCAAAAAACTCTTCGACGAGGCCACGAATTTGGCCCTTAATTCGACCAGAATCCTGGTCGAAATCCTGGTCGAAAAATGTGAAGTTTCCTGATCGAAATTTGTGATTAAAATTCAGAAATTTTGAGTCGAAATGATAATTTCGACCCCAGCCAGGGGTTCTACCCCTTGGACCCCGCCAGGGGCTGCCGCCCCTTGGACCCCGCCCGGGGGCTGCTGCCCCCGGACCCCCGCTAGTGCCGTTTAGCACCGTTTAGCGCCGTTTAGAATCGATTAACATTGTTTAAGTGTCGTTCAAGGCTTGTTATTGTCGATAAGCACCGATTAAGTGTCGATTAGCACCGTTAGTGCCGATAGCACCGTTAGTGCCGATAAGCACCGATTAAGTACCGATTAGCACCGTTAGTGCCGATAGCACCGTTAGTGCCAATAAGCACCGATTAAGTGCCGATTAGCACCGTTAGTGCCGATAAGCACCGAATAAGTGCCGATAAGCACCGTTAGTGCCGATAGCACCAGTAATGTCGTTAGCACCGACAGTGTCTTCTAGCACCGTTCAGTGTCGTTTAATGCCGGTTGGCGTCACTTAAACGTTGTTTAAGTGTCGTTTAAGGCTAGTTAGTACCGTTTAGTGCCGTTTTATGCCGTTCAACGTCGTTTAAACATTGTCTAAATGTCGTTAAGGCTGATTAGTGCCGATTAGCATCGAATTAACATTGTCGTAAACGCGTCGGTCGCTCCACGCTTTACATAAAGACAATACTCGTGAAACACTAGTGTATAAAGATGAACCCTGACCCGAGTCTTGGAAAGGACCGTTAAAACTTCAAGGAAAACCTGATCAGTTCTCCTAGAAGTTGGGGGGCAAATGATATGGGCTAAAATAAGCCCTAAAGACACATTTAGTGTTGCATTAATTAGACCCGGTATGGTCCAAACGTGGGGCCCACCAACAGGGTCCAAAATCCTATTTTAAATTTTAATTTCGTAATTAATATTGGAGGTGATAAACAGCTCAGCAATAAGAGTCAAACAAGGATATTACTCCTGCCTGACTTAGCCTCCAAGGCACCCAATTCAACATGGAAACTGATTCCTACAAGGAAGGAGTCTAGAACCTTCCTCAAGGAGGTGGCTTGCCAACCAAGTCTCCGAATCCTACCATAATTCTAAGGCTCCCGCAGCCTATATAAAGGGCCTGACCCCTCATTCTCAGAACTACGTTGGCTTGATTCTCTAGCAATACAGAGATACGTAGGCATCTTGTGAGGACCGATCAGTCTCGAACGCAAGAACAGCCATTAAAGCTCGAAGCTCACCATCCCTTGTATTTAATACATACAAACCCTAGCCGCAATTTACAAACCCTCGTTTTTATTCCACAACAGAATAGAAGAATTAACAATTAATCACTAATTCTATCCAATCCATTCCTATTGTTATATGATATTATCATCAAAATTCTATCCAATCCATTCCTATTCTATCCAATCTTGTTCTACTGGGGATCCTGAAACTAGCTTAAGCAGAGGTCTTATATGCTTGACATATATCATTTAAGAATTAAGAGATATTGTCTAAGGAACACTTTAACTCACTATTGCAATTAATTAAATTCAACAAATATTCATACACATAATAAGATCTTAACATGCTTTGAATTTCTGAGAATTACATATTACACTAGTTCGAAGAATTGATACCTGAGACATGTGAGGTGAATCATCTTCAGAGATTGCTATGAAGGCAAGATATTAATTATGCTCTTCTCATCATCATCTGATCCATCCCAACTCTTTTCTTCAGCAAGATAAGTTCTGCACTGATGCTTCTGTTTCATCTCATTTAATGAATCCCTATTCATCCTTGTCTGTCAGAATTATGTACCATGTTGCACACCTTGATAGTTACTTATCACATAAAACTTTTCATAACTGCAACTATCATGTTTTGTTCTTTCCACCAACTCAGTCTTGTAGCCACCTCTTGAACTGTATCCTGAAGAGTTTCTGCTTCGGAATAGATAGGCCTAATTCCTGGATTAAACATTTGTACTCTTTCTAAATTAGTAACTCTTCATGTATGTTCTGAGGTTCCATCATTAATTCATGACTGAGATGTCTAACTGTCTAGTTCATTCTCAAACCTCCTTGATTCCACTTTTCTAAAATCTCTATTGATTCCTTGAAAGATATTTCTTGGTACAATCCACTAAGTGTAGTAAATGTTACATTGAAGCAATCCACTTAGTGTTTGTATATCACAGAATCAATAGACTTAATTCAAATCTTCGAGAAAAATTCTATCCACTAAAACCTTTTCCATTCCTGCTTCTGAAAAACCAGTGAATTCTATGGATATAATTTTGAGGAGCTTCCACAAATTTTTCTTCAGTATGTAGAAATTAATTTCATTGAAAAATGCATTTTCTTCAAAAGATTCAAATCATCTTTGACAATTCGTAGGAATCTTCAACTAACAACCTTCTTAGAACTATTGGCTTAGAATAAATTCAAAATATTTAAAATTCAAAAACTTCAAGGACTCGAAAATTTTTTGAGAAATAAAAAATCTGAAAGTAAGTTCAAATTAATTAAAATTCGAAATTAGAGTCATATTAATTAAGAATCAAAAAATCTCAAGAAATGAAATTTTTAGAGTTAAAGAATCCGAAAATAAATTCAAGTTAATTAAAATTCGAAATTATCAAGAATTAAAAATTAAACAATTTGAAAATAAACTCAAGTTGTTTACAAATCAAAATTTCCAAGAATTAATCATTTCAAGAATTAAAAAATTCGAATATAAGTTAAGATTACTTAACAATCAAAAATATAATAAAATGAAAATTTTTGAAGATTAAACAATTTGAGAATAAATTCAATTTAATTAGCAATTGAAAATAAACGCATATTGTTTAAAAATCAAAAATATCATAAATTGAGAATTTTTAAAGGTTAAAGAATCCGAAAATAAATTTAGATTATTTAAAATTCAAAAAATCTCAAAATTGAAAATTTTGAAAGTTAAAGAATCCAAAATAAGTTCAAATTATTTAAAGTTCAAAAATCTCAAGTATTGAATTTTTTGAAGGTTAAAAAAATCGAAAATAGAGGAGTTGACTTTTTGGTCTAATACAGGATTTAATTTCTGTATGGGTCAACAAACTCGAAAACCAATTGGAGGACCACAAAAATAAGGATCTTGATTTGTGCGTCAATCAAAAGGCTCTGATGCCAATTGTTAGGTCCAAAATAGTTTGTAGAAGGGGGGTTGAATACAAACTATGTCGTTTAATCGAATTTGCTCTTTTCTTAAAATATTAAATCAAGAACAAATTGATGTGGAATAAAACGAATACCAATATTTCAAGTTGAATATAAAATTATATTAAACTTGATGGGGTGTGCCTTAATGCATGGGTACAAATTACAAGGTTTGATGACCAAACTAATTATTACAAATTCTATAGAAAATTCGACATGAATTTTTCTATATTTGTAAGTAAAAAGATCGAAATTAATTATTACAAATTCTTTAGAAAATTCAACATGAACTTTTCTATATTTGTAATAAAAATAGCGAGAGGTTCTAGGGAACTTAATCCGCTAGATAGTTCCACAAGTACAAGTAAACAATTTCTAGTGGTTTAGATTTAACAATACAAGCTAGAAATAATTTACAAGAATTTATTTGATGTTCAAGGAACCATTTTCTCTCTTGGTCTCTCTTTCTTCTGTTTGTGTTCTGCTGAAGAAGATGTGAAAAATTTCTGTCTGCTCTGCTGTGTCCTGCAGTTGTATTTATAGCCATTTAAGTCTTGCTGGCTTTCTGTAGGATATTTTACTGATCTGGTATGACTCAAACTGCTTCAAGACATAATAATCAGCTGTCAGCGTGACTTAAACTTGCTCCAAGACATAATTTTCCTTTGGTATGACTTAAATCTTGGTCGGTATGACTTAATAAATCTGTCGGTATGACTTAATTCTGAGCAGCCTTTGGGTATGACATAAAGCACTTTGTCGGTATGACTTAATTTACTTTTCAGAAATATCTTCAAGTCGGTAAGACTTAATCTGCTCGGTATGACTTAACTGGTCTGTGTGACTTCGATATGACTTAATCTGCTCGGTATGACTTAACTGGTCTGTGTGGCTTCGGTATGACTTAAGGATAAGTCATACCGACCTCCAGTAAGTCACATTCGCTGAGCAGAATTGTTTTAAGTATTTAAACACTTATATTAATTCTGATTTAATTAATTAATTGATTAATTTAAAGAATAAATTAATTCTGATTGAATTAATTTATAAAATAAATTAGCCAACTAATTTAATTTAATAAAAAGAGAATTAATATGAAGTCTTTTGATAATTATATTAATTCCAACTTAATTAATCTTTTAATTAATCTATGGAATAAATTAATTTGAATAGAATTAATTTATCACATAAATAAATCAAATGACTTAATTAATTAAGATAAAATTAATATACCTCCTTGATAGCATAACCCTTGTGGTCTTCTATGTCTTGATAAATTTGATCATCCACAAAGATTATTCCTTAGCAAGTCTTGATTGCAAAACCATTGTGGTTAATTAATTTAGCACATCTGTTGCTTGCACAATGATTTCTTCCATATACCAATCTTGATAGCTTGAACCACTGAAAGTAATAAAGAATTACCACCGAATTTTTGTTGACGCTCGATGCACGGTCTGGTTCATGAGCGACTAACTCCAACGGCTTTTCTTTATTTTTGACTCTATGATTTGGTTCCTTTCTTTTCTTAACATACCAGTCTTGACAGCTTGAACCACTGAAATTAATGATAAACAACCACTGTTAATGTTGACACTCGATGTACTGTCTGGTTCATGAGTGACAAACCGCAATGACTGTTCTTCATATATTGACTCTAAAGTTGTGGTTCATGTCTTCCTTTTCTTCACTCTTTTTCAAACCTTTATAATCTGTATTCTTCCACTGTAGGAATCTCTTGTCACTATAAATAGAAACCACTGTCTTGATTACTCCACTGATGCTTGATCAACTGAATGAACTTCTTCAAGTGTAGTATACGTCAAAACGGTAGATTGACTTTGTCTTCTTTCTTTTGACAGATAATACAATTGAGATCCTTGTGACAGTACATATACTATTTACTATTACATTCTTGTTTAAGTTGAGTTGTATCCTCGAAATACAAATAGGCTATGTCATATGCCTTTCAGTATGGGGGAGGAGTGTGTGCGTGTGTGAGTTGTTTTTCATTCATAGTTTTTTAGAAATTTTTCAGTCTCCGTCATCCCTTATCAGGTATTTCCTCAACTTTCTCCTTTTTCATTTCTTTTGCATTTCTTTATCCTTTATCATTTCTCTTTTCTTTTGCATTTGCATACAATGAGGACAATGCATGATTTAGGTATGGGGGAGGTTTTTAGTGTAAATAGTAAAAACTGAAAAATCCAAAAAAATTAAAAAATCAAAAAGAGTTCTTTTCGTATTCTAGTCTTGTTAATTGATTGCTAGTTGCTTGATGCACCCTTACATGCTATGATAATCTTGTGATCCTTTAGCTTTTGATTGAGAAGTGATTTGCTAAAGTTCTTGTTCACACAGTTACACTAGCAAGGTGAAGCTAGTAGACTTATTTGAATTGTGCATGAAATTAGAAGGACATGATTAGGTGTAAGATGATTTGGTCTTCATGCTTTGAGTACAAGTAGGTGCATTGAGGATACCTTTACTTGAGATTTATTATGTTTTACCACACCAAGTGAGTTTTGAGCCTATATGCACATCTTTTGCATTTATATTCGTTTGCTTGAGTGTCCACTTGTCATTTGCATCGCTAGCACTTGTTTGAGTTCCTTCTTGAAATACATGACATTAATTGATGATAAAATGATAAAGGCACTTAGGAATAACCCATATTTCCCAAATTATCCACACCATTCTTATATGATCAATTAGTTACCCCTTTGAGCCTAATCATTTTCTTTCGGTGACACACCACATTACTCACCTAAGGCCTTTTTCTTGTTTAGCCTTACGTATTCTTGATCCCATTTTGTCAAAGGTTAGTAGGAACTTGAGGGAGCAATAAGGTGTGTGAAAAAGGGTTTACTTTTATTCATAACTTTTGAGGAAATATTTGTTGTTACCTTGATAGTCGATTTTCAAAATTAAATCTAAGTGAGGATTATTGTTACATTTATCTTAGCTCTCATAAATAAAAATGAATAAAGAAAAAAAATGAAAAGAAAATGAAGAAATGAAAAAAAATGGAAAAACAAAAAAGAGATGAAAAAAAAGGAAGAAAAAAAATGAAAAAATATTCATATGAGACCATACTTATGTTTTTTGTAATCCTCCTTCATTCGACTAGTCAAGTCTTTTTGTTGAAAAATAAAAATAAATTGTGTGGGAAGGAAGTTTGGTGTTGTGCATGATATTCATGGTGACTGCTAGCTTTTGACACTTCACCTTATTTTGGCCTTTCTTGACATACCTTGTCCCTAGCCCCATTACAACCCTAATAAAGACATTTTGATTGTCATTATTAATGTATGTTGTGATTTAAGTTGGAATGATACCAAGTGTCAAGCATGCATTTGATTTTTTTGGAATTGAGTGATACACTTACCCTTGTTCTTGAGTGAATATTCTTTTGTGAGTGAAAGGTAAGGTATTGCTTATTTGTTTTTTTTGCATAAGAGATCTCAAGTTTTGACTCTGAGGTGTGCTCTAGTAGACTTAGCATGATTACCAATAATTTTTGCACTTGACATGAACTTATAATCACTCTTGCATGGTTCTTTAAGTAGACTATGTGAATCCTTGCACTTTCCACACCAAGACTTTGCAACTTCATTTTGATTCTTAAGTTGATGTATCATGAGAGGACATGTATGTGTGGTGTGCATTCCATGTGATCTTTTATACAAACTAGATGGATTTTGTGGGTACATTCACTATAGGCCCTCACGAGACCTCACTCGTCCACTAGGGCTACCTAGGGGTTTAAAGGGCTTGTTGCATATGCCAAATGCAACCGTCACACCTACGAAAAGGAGTATAGGACTTTTTATCTAGATTTTCTTTTTTGTTTTTACTCGAGGACGAGCAAAAGATAGGTATGGGGGCATTTGATAAGTGCATAATTTTGCATATTTTTATTACCTATTTATTGCTTGAACTCGTATTTTAATAAATTATTTTGTTGCATTTCAGGAAATTCGTAAATAAATAAAGAAATGACAAAATAAATAAATAAAGTGCAAGGAAGGGAAAAAGAGGAAGAAAAAAGACCAAAAATGAAAGAAGGAAAAGAATTAGGAGCTTGGAGCAAAAGGAATATTTCAAGACAAGTGGAAGGTGGAGATCATCCCAACACACTACATAAGTGTATGGCCAAGATCAACTCTTCAAAGCTTAAGGGGGAAGAAAACAAATAGATGGCTAGGATTTCACCACCACACAACCCAAATGTATGGTGGGGATTTACCCAACACCCCCCTTAACCCTAATTCCTATCCTATAAATACCCCCTCACCCCCCTTGTATTTAGGAACTTAAATTTTAGGGTAGTTTTAATTTCTTGTATTTTCTTTAGTTTCAAATCTTGTAAACACTCCTATTATAATTATTGCAATTTTTATTTTCTTTACTTCTTGTCTTGCTCTCTCGTTATTGTTGCCTTGTTTCGTTATTTTCGTAAATCTCGTTGCTAACCACTTGGGGTTGAAAGTAACGAAATTTTAATTTCTTGCTCCTAGTTAATAATTTTAATTTTGCCCCTTTAAACTTCCATTTTATTGTGGGCCATTTAATTCCAAATCATCGTTTTAGTGTAAAATTTTAATTTCGTAGTTAATTTCTTTATTATCGTATTTAGTTGTTTAAAAAAAACACACAAAGATTGTTTTTTTTTTTACAAGATTTCAGTTCGTATTTTCTGTTGAATTTTGTGCTAAATCTCGTAGCCTCGTATTAGCTCCCATGCTTGTTTTTTTTATTTTTATTTTCAAACACCCTTCTTCCTTTTCGAATAATATACTCAGCTCCTGTACCCCTCTTTTTTTTCTTTCTTTTCGCTGCAACTACCATTATGGTTCTTCTTTTCTATTTAAACGCACCAACGCCTCACTCCTCTCCCCTCATTTAGTCCTGTTCAGTTTTTTATGTCTGTTTCCGTTGCCATGGCTGTAGATTCATTTTATTGCATTTCGTTTCATTGTAGTTAGCATATTTTTGTAATGTTTTATCATCATTATTATTGGTTTAATTTTGTTAATTATATCCCTGCTTGTGTTTGTGTTCTTTGACTTTTATTTATATAATTAGATCTTTAAATGCCATCTTTTGTGTCTTCATTTTGTAGTTAATAAGTCTTTGTTTAATTAGAGCCCAAAACCAATTCTAGGCTTTATTAAGTAGGTGACCCATTTTCTAAATTTTGTCCGCATGTTTCCACCTTGTTTTAATTGCATTTAATTATTAACTAATCATTTAGTGGTATTAAATGTATTGTAATGATTCCACCCTTTCATGCATTTTTACTTTCCGTAATTTTTTTTTCTTGCAAGCTTACATGTATAAGTTATAACTAGCTTCCTTATCATTTTATTGTTTTGGGCCATTAGTTTTTTATCATTATTTACGTTAAAGCAGGCCCAAGATTTCTTTCGGCCCATTTACTGGTTATGTGATTCCCAACCTTCAATTTTGTTTTTGTTTTTTTTTTATGTATACTGTTGATTTACATGCGTTTATATTTTCTAATTCAAATCGGTTACTTTTAATTTTTCTTTTGGGTATTTAGTTATTTATGCAGGATATCTCCTTAGAATAATTTCTAGTTAGATTTCTCTCATTCAATTTTATCTTAGTTATTACCTATAAAAAAAACAAATCATTTCAAATTAATTGTTCTAATCCGCCTAAATTAAATTTTAAGGTTTGCGAAAATAATAAGTCCCTGTGGAACGAATCTCAATTTTTACAACGAAACAAATTGTTCGCTTGCAATTTAAAATGTTTATATTTTTAGCACAACAGCCAACCACTGAATATTGTAATGGGAAATAACTTTGGGAGAATTTGGACTAGGAATGATGAAAACCTAAATCGTTTTCTATTATTTTTTTGTCAAAATCATTTTTCTGTTGATTTTATTGGACAATTAAAACACAAAGCATACGATACATATATAAAATCGAAATAAAAACATAATATATCTAAGTATAGTATGTCATAAATAATAAAAAGATACTAAGTAGTACCTTAACCGAAATTGATATGATTTAGGCATGAAGAGAATTGATGCATACACTTAGTTCATCAAAGTTGGATAGGTATGATGGTGAATAAAGAATAAGCGTCTTAGATTTCATGTAATGTTTAAATTGATATAATAATAACACTTTTTAGTTTATAAGAATTTTATATTTAGGTAATTTTATTTTATATAAATTGTTTATTAGTTGATCGTTGAAATAAAAATTAGTAGTCATTATGTTTAGTTAATTGATAAAAAAAATAAAAATTAATTGTTATTGAATTTAACTTGAGTTGAGTTTAATCTTGAATGAACCGTAGAATCTAATAGAGAAACATGTTACATTAGGTTTAATTGGTCTAAAATTTAGTAGATTCTGATTGATGTTAAAATAATTCACAATCTTGTGATTGGTTAGCTAAAATAATTTACAATCTTCTGATTGGTTAACTAATACGTGGTAGATTTGGATATTATAATAAAAGATGTTCAAAAACAATTCAATAACTGAAAAATATATAAACATATATAATATACAACTATGTGGATTTATAGAAAATATTATTTACAATTAGTACTAATTTTTTTTAAATTAAAAACCATGTGATATACGAATTTATTAAATCAAGATATTATTATATTTAAATTCAATTTAACCACGATTACTAAATTAGAATAAGCATGGTAAATAATTAAAAAAATATATGATTGATTGATTTAAAATTTAGAAGTGAATTGTGATTGGTTCTAAAATAATTTTAATTTTTTGATTGGTAATTTATTCATCAATCAATAATAATACTATTTTAGCATATATTTAATAATTAAAGAAAGTAATATATATGTAATATTGGATTATATTCATTAATTAATTAATTTGATTCACAAATTATGAATAAATACATTTTTGAGCCTTTTAAAAAATCGAGTCTTTGAAGGTATGAATTTTATCTAAGTTATTTAAAATCTGATTCAAATCTGATTTTGTAGTGTTGGCTTATATGCATTAATTAATTAATTTTATTGACAAATTTTGAATAAATATATTTTTGAACTTTTAAAAAATATCGAATCTTTGAAGATATGAATTTTATCCAAGTTATTTAAAATCTCATTTCAAATCCGATTTTTTCAAATTTCTAGTTGAGTTAGGTTATAACTATTTTATAGATCTTCATGAAATTCTGGACTTAGATATTGGTTTAGGTCCTCGTTGGCCTGCCTTTGATATCCTCCCTAATCATGGTGCTGGTGAGACAATCTATCCTCCTAACCCAGCCACTCAAGAGATGGATCACTCTCCCCTTATTCCAGTCGTTGATGCTGCTATTGGTACCTCCTCAGCCATTAAACAGGCATACACTCAGCAGTCTAAGCCTCCTCAAAGCTTTTAGTCCAAGGGAGTGGTCATCAAAGAGCCATCTCAAGCTCAAACAGTTGCTAATCTCTTGGCCTCTCATGTGGAGGGCAAAGGCAAATCCATTCTCTTCGGTGAGAAGGCCCCTCCTGGATTCAAGAAAAGAAATCATGCTCTCATATCAATCCCAATTCTGTATGTTAGTATCGCTCCGTCTGAAGAGTTCGACACTGGAGAATCATCCCAATTAGGCTCTAGTATCGAGAATGTAATTGTCATAGATTAATCTCCTAGCAATAGTCCTTTTGCTTGTTATCACTCTAGTTATAGTGGTTCGTTCTTAGTCTTGTTTCCTTGTCATTCTTAGCAGTGGTTTTAGCCTTGTCTCGTTAGCTTTGCAGTGGTCTTTGTAAGTGCCGTTAGGCTTTTTTATTAATTATTTTCTTATAAAAAAAAGGTTATAACTATTTAAAATCAATTTTAATTGTACAATATATATTATGAAAATCAATTTATAATGTATGATACTATGATTGTGATTGACTTTATATTAAAAGAGTGGTTGATTAATGAATGATTAATTATGAAATTTAATTTAAAATATATAATAGTATATCGTGATTGATTTCAAATTAAAATTGTGATATTTTATGAAATATTTTTTGATTTAAAAATATGTATTTATGGATATGTCAAATAAAATCATTATTGTATTTAAATTAGAAGTGTTACTAACCATGGTTAATGAGATAGGGTGAGAATGTAAATAAGGAAAACTCTTAATATAACATGATTGGTCTAAAATTTAGTAATTAGCTGTGATTGGTCCTAAAATAATTCATAATTTTTTGATTGGTTAACTTCACATTGGTAGACTCAGGTATTATAATAAAGAATATTACTCAAAAATAATTTAATTTAATTTAATAAATAAATATATAATTATATTTACACACCAGCAAGCATGCAAGTATAATAATTTGTCATCAAATACTGTAAAACAAGCCATATTTCATTGGATTATAAATAAGAGGGATCTTATCTAAATTTTTGGTCTGGTCACTATACTACCAAAAGCATATGATCCGTTGGATTAAAAAGTTTGGATTACAAATTAGAGGGATTTATTCAAATTTTTGGTCTAGTCACTATATTATTAAAATGTACTACCAAAAGCATATGATCCGTTGGTCTAAAATGTTGGGTTAAAAGTCGTTCTTTGGATTATGAATATAAATATACAACTATATAATATATTACCGTCTTTGGATTACAAATCAAACTATTGTTTGCATTGATTGGATGCACCTATTATATACATCATATCCTTATATATAATAAGCGGGGATTTTATCCATAATTTTGGTCACTATACCGCCAAAATAATATCAACCGTCAAATCAAATAACAATTTTAAAAATAAACGATCAAGATTATATCACATTAAAAAGAAAATTATAATCTACAAAGGATATAGCTAAAAAAGTTTGTATTAGTATTGAATTTTAAAAAGAAAATTATAATTTGAAAATGATA
This sequence comes from Saposhnikovia divaricata, assembly GCA_036435485.1. Classification (NCBI taxonomy): domain Eukaryota; kingdom Viridiplantae; phylum Streptophyta; class Magnoliopsida; order Apiales; family Apiaceae; genus Saposhnikovia; species Saposhnikovia divaricata. The sequence continues at coordinate 71,195,881 of CM071598.1, forward strand.
AAATTGAAGAGGTTGAATTATAATTGAAGACTTACATTAATAATTATATTCAGTGTGGAAAACCTAATTATATATTATTTAAATTATTGACATTCACTTTTTCGTATTTCAATATATACACTTTTTAATTACATGTTAAAATATAAAATATTTTTTATGACAGATCCAACGTTTTTCATCTATTTATTTTAAGATCTAGCGATTCTTATTTACGTTGTCGTAGTTAGGACCAGACTACCGACCACCAAAGTTTTGGACAAAATCCTTGTTACACTTATTATTAAAAAATTTATATTTGATTGTTAGTACAACTATCCTCAAATAATAAGAAGTTTATTTTGATAATTAAAATGAAATATAAGTAGATTTTCTAATTCGAATAGAATTTTCAACGTGAAAAATCTCCACTTTATTCTATTTTTTGTTTCTTGGTAGTTTTATTTGGAAAATAGTTATTAAACCATCAATAAATTAAAGAATATTTTGTAAATTTCACTTGGGCTGTAAAATCGTCCAAATCAAATTTTAAGAATTCAAGATAAAACACATAGTAAATTGAACGTGTAAAATCTAAAATATGTTAATATTTTTAACAACAATTTGATATATAAACTAATAATAAATAAATATTTAAAAAAATTAAAGTAATTAAAGATATTTGGAAAGGAGCTATGCGTTGCACGAGTTAAAAAATAGTATTTAATAGTTAGTACCCTCTAACAAGAATAAAACTTTTAGCTCTTGTATTATTACAACTTAGTTATTATAAATATTAGCGTTCTACCCGTATTACTCACCGAATGGTAATATTTATGAATTAATTAATATGAACATATTAATCATTATTTTAAAAAAAGATAATTTCATTCAGATGTAATTAATTTTAGTATTAAATTACTTATTCGCCAACTTATACCAATTGCATTAATAAAAAAATCAAACAATTATTATAACATTCACATTCCCCACTAAAACGTTCTAAACCCCTCTTTGTTATTATTTGTTACTTTTGTTTTTGATTTGACTTCTCGCTTTTTTAAGAATCTTTGTACCAAATTCATAAGTTTTTAACCATATTTTAAGTTTCAGTTGTGTTGTATACGAAGAAATATTTTTTAACATATTTTAAATTTTACTTAGTATGTCAATTCGTACAATATGTGACATTTGACTTCTAACTTCAATTATTTTAAATTTGACTACATTATCACTAATTTTGGATGCCCGAAAAAATCAGATCTAATCAAAAATATTTAAAACCCGAAAATATTTGGACATGGGTTTGAATTTTACAAAATTTGGACCGAACCCAACCCGTTGTCATCCCTACGCGTAAAATAAGACATTTGACAATGAATATCACCTTTTTTTACTAACATGTTAAAATAGAAAATTGTACATGAAACTAAAATCAAATGAGTGATATATAAACACGTAATCACATTATTATATATGTGTCCTTGTAATTTAATTATAGGGTTAAAAAACATGAAATTTATTTGAAGAAAGTCTTTACGTAGACCTGAGAAATCATTTGTGTTGTGTACATTCATGTCGTGTGTCTTCGGGTGCTTGCATGAAAATGACATTAAATTTTTTTGTGTACCCAAAATTCGAAAACAAAACGATACTAAACTACACGAATTTTTTTCACACGAAACGAAAATAATACGCAAAAAGAAAAATATGGCACTTACATGCATGTAATGTTACTCTCGGCCCAAATTATCAAAGTATGTTACTATATAACTGAAAACAACGTTGAGATGCTACAAACAAAAACTAAGATTAAAGTACATAAAATATACCACTCCTTTTTTTAAAAAAATTGTTTATTATTAATAAATATCTCTGTTTGTTTAGAATATATCTATCAAGTTATTAAGTTTTTTTTTACATGTATTTAAGATTTTGTTGATATTAAAAAATATATATTATCAACCAACCAAGCAAATTTAAGATTGAATACTATTACTTTAATTCAAGAATACAAAATTAAAAAGGGTACCTTTTATTAGAAATATATAATTTTATATGTATCGACCTATCTAGTTATCAATAATAGTGATTTTTATAACTATGGCGGTAGTCGTTTCTCTCTCTCTCTCTCTCTCTCCTCCTCTCCCAAAAAATACTGAACTAAAGTTTAGGGGTTGACATCAGCGTTTTGGTTGATATTGAAAGGCATATGACTCAGCCTATTTGTAGTTCGAGGATCCTAATCCAATTAAACTAGATTGTAATAAGTAAATAATATCAACTGTCACAGGAATCTCAAAAGATGATAACCGTCAGAAGAAAAATCAACAAGTCAATCTATAGTTTTGATGTTTTACACTAGAAGAAGATTCAGATATCTGATCAGGCCTCAAGGTAGCATTGAAACAAATGGATTCATTTAAGTGACAGAGATTTCTATAAGTGATAAGAAACAATTTCAGTACCGAATGATTGATGAGAGAGAAGAGTATAAAAAGACCACAGTGTTAAAGTCACGATGAAGAACAGAGATTGGAGTTAGTCGTTCATGAACCAGACAGTACATCGAGCGTCAACATTGTTCCAGTGTATGTTCCTTATCATAATTACGTGGTTCGCAGTGGAGTATTGACTATTAAAGAATTTATATTAATTCTGTTTTAATTGATTAAATCAAGTAATTAAGTTAATAAATAAATTAATTCTATCAGAATTAATATATTTGTTAAAGTGATTATTAGATTAATTAAATAAGAATTAATATGAAAAAGAAATAATTAGTTAAATGATTTTTATAAATCATCTAATTAATTATAAACTGAAAAAATATGATGATATAACTATCAAATGATAGTTATACCGAAAGTCATATTCAGTTCAAAGAGGAGATAGTCATATTCAGTTCAAAGAGGAGATAGTCATATGCAGTTCAATTGGATAGTCATATTTCATTCAACTGGATAGTAATACCGAATGTTATATTGAACTAGAGAGTAATACCGAATGTCATATTGAACTGGTTAGTTATACCGAAAGTTATATTTAAACTGGACAGTCATATTACATTCAATTGATAGTCATACCGATTGTCATATTAATGTAAAATGATTGTTATATCAGTTTAAACTAAGTAATATGACTATGGTTGTGTTATATAAAGAAGCAGAATGCAGAAGAAATAGATCAATCGAGAAAAACACAGAAAATACACACAGCAGCTCTTATATCTCTCTCTCAAGCTCAAGAACACTTACAAATTAAATTCTGTAAATTCAAGTTCATCTCAGTTGTAATATCCTATCCATTGGAACTTGTTTACTTGTGATTCTTGTACTACTAACGAATTAAGTTTCCTAGTTCACAAATTGATATCTTGATTTTTATTAACTAAATTAGCAAAGTTCATGTTGAATTTTCTAATTAGTTATTAATTACTTGATAATCGTTTGGACTGATTTTGTAACACCCATCAAGTTAATATATTGTTATATTCAATCTTAGAGATGGCAAGGTATTTGTTACTCCCAATCTGAAGGCATTGATTATGATGAGACCTATGCTCCAGTGGCTAGACTTGAGGCCATAAGAATATTCTTGGCATTCGCAGCATTTTCAAACTTTAAAGTTTATCAAATGGATGTCAAGAGTGCTTTCTTGAATGGCAAGCTAGATGAAGAGGTTTATGTAGAACAGCCCCTGGCTTTGAAGATCCAGATTTAATTGACTATGTCTACTTTCTTTTCAAGGCTGTCTATGGTCTTAAGCAAGCACCAAGAAAATGGTATGACACTCTCTCTGAATTTTTACTTGAAAATGATTTTGTTAGAGGTGTCATAGACAAAACTCTCTTCACAAAGAAACATAAGAATGATACAATTATAGTCCAAGTCTATGTGGACGATATATTATTCGGGTCTACTAATGATCTTTTGTGCAAGAAATTTGCGAAGTTAATGCAGGGTAAATTTGAAATGAGCATGATGGGTGAGCTGAAGTTCTTTCTTGGATTGCAAATAAATCAAAGGACAGATGGAATATTTATCTGTCAATCCAAGTATGTCAAAGAGCTTCTCAAGAAGTATCAAATGAAGGACTCTTCTTCAGCAAAGACACCATCATCGACAGCTGTCAAATTTGGAGCATGTGAAAATTCTGCCAAGGTAGATATCACAAGCTACAGAGGTATGATAGGTTCATTACTTTACCTTACTGCGAGTAGACCTGATATTATGCATGCTACGTGTTTGTGTGCAAGGTTCCAATCGGATCCTAGAGATGTTCATCTCATTGCTGTTAAACGAATTCTGAGATATCTTAAGGGTACGCCTAATTTAGGCATCTGGTACCCTAAAGATTCTGGTTTTAATCTTGTTGGATATACAGATTCAGACTATGCAGGAAGTGTTGTGGATAGAAAAAGCACATCTGGGAGTTGTCAATTCCTAGGTGGTAGACTGGTTTCCTGGTACAGCAAGAAACAACAAACAGTTTCCAACTCAACAGCTAAAGCTGAATATATAGCTGCTGGAAGCTGTTGCGCACATATTTTGTGGATCAGGAATCAGCTGAGAGACTATGGCTTTGTGCTTGATAAAATTCCAATTTTATGTGATAATACAAGTGCCATAGCAATCTCTAACAATCCTGTGCAGCACACAAGGACAAAGCATATTGACATCAGGTATCATTTTATTCGAGAGCATGTCATGAATGGTACCGTGGAGTTATTTTTTGTACCTACGGAAGAACAAACAGCAGATATTTTTACTAAGTCTCTTGACGAATCCACATTTACCATAATTGTTGGTGAATTGGGTATGTTAAATAGTCCTAGTAATTAAACTGGTTAATATCTGAGATTTGATCTTTAATAATTTACAAGTGATTCATGTGTTAATATTTGTTATTAAAATCACTTGTAAAATTATTTTATCAACTTATACTCTTGCTTGTTTCTTCTTAAATCATTGTTATTATCTTCTCTATATATTTTTAATTACTTCTTGTGTTTTTAGATTAATTCATTTTATTTAAAAATATTTTTCTCGAATTTTACAAGCTGTAATTTATGAGAAATCTATTTTTCTTGAAAATGTTATTATTTTAAATTCAGTTTAATTATTTTTGTTGTTTAGATAAATCATAGTTTCTTTTTGAATAATTTTCTATTTGAAAATTATTTTATTAGAAAATTTATAGATTTATTAATTCATCAGAAATAATTATGTAAATATTTAGTATGTTATTTGATTTGATTTTATTTGATTTGTAGTGTTTGTCCTTTTGTTATTAATGTTTGATTTCGTAAAAGGGACTACATATGATCATTTTTATAATTTTTATTAGGTGTTTTTTTATATATAATTTTAGTGTAAATTAATTTTAATTTGTTACTTGTTAAAATTCTGTTAATATTCAATTTTTTGGTTAGTTATATTAACTGTTTTGTTGGAATATAACTATCGGTATAACAATCCATTTGATTGTTATATTCGAATTTGTGTTAGTTATATTAGTTGAAAGTAGTGTAATATAACTTAGTAATAAGATAATTATAATTTTGTATTCTGTAAATATAACTGTTGTTAATTGATAGTTATATTGTGTGTTTTACTCATAATATAACTATCGGTATAACTATTGATTCGATTGTCATATTCCTGTTTTTCAAATAGTTATATTTAGACTTATTTATAATATAACTGTCTAAATTAGGATAGTTATATTACGTTTGAACGTAATATAACTATCGGTATGACTATCACCCGATAGTAATATCTAGCTGTTTTATATATAAATCAATTGTTATATTCAGTAGTTATATTATTTTGTTAAGTCATATTAGCGTGTTAAGTCACCTAATTACTGTCGAACGATACATACATACATATACACACATCTGTCGAATTGCTGCCCAAATTCGGTCTCAAATCTCTTTGTAATCTCGATTCTAAGAACAAAACTGAGTTTCCCAGTCGATTCTCATCAAAATAACGGTTTAAATGTAAGATTTAGATGAGTTTTGATGATTTTGGTTTAAAAAGTTCGAATTTTCGATTTAAATTTCAAAGAGATTGGTGATGATTTTACAAAATCTAAAAATATGTGTGTGATTGTACTGTAATCAAGATCCTTGCCTCAAATTTTAAGATTTTTTGATAAAGATTTTGATTTTTCGAATTTTTATTTATTTATTAATTCGAATTTTATGATTTAATTGGGTTTATTGTTGAATTTTGCAGATTTCTTAATTTTAATCCCTGATTTGGAATGGCTGGTGCTTATAATAATTTTGAGCTTGTTAATCACAATTATATTGGATATTTTAATCCCGAGGATTGCCCGGTGGATCGGTTCAAGTCCTGGATAAAATTCCTAAATGAACAAAATATCTGTAGCCATTCTATAACTGCAAATGTTCCCATGAAATTTGGTCCACTTAAACTAATGTGTACTACAGCTGTCTCAGATGAAAGATCGTTTTCATTCAACTTTAATGACAAGACATATACAGTGGATGAATCTGTCTTCAATGCTGCTCTGAGACTTCCTACAGAACAATTTGATGAAGTGCCTTCAAATGATGAGTTGACTCAATTCTTTACAAATCTGAACTATCATGGTCAACTGAATCTTAAACGTCCACTCAAAAGCAATCTTGTTCAAGAATGGAATATCTTCTTCGAGATCATAGCAAAGGTGTTTGCTAATTCTACAAAGAGTAACAATACTGTCATCACAGGTATGTTACAGTCAATTGGTTTCTCAATTGCTCACAATAGAAGGATCAACTTTGGCAGCTTGATATGGCCTATTTTGTTAAATCGGTTAAAGAAGGCTAGAAAGAACTTTGGAAAAGGTAAACTGGTTAAGTGTCATTATCCTCGGTTTTTTACACTAATTTTTAATCATCTTATGCCTAAGATCAACCTGCTCCATTTCCAAATGATCGAATTCAATGGTCCGGTAAACCAAACAAGAAGTTCTACACTAGGTTGGATACTTCTAAGGTCTTGTTGCATGTTCCAGTGGTCATAACACCATATATGTCCACATTCATAAATGTGCCAAATGTCATGCCACAGCCAGCTGCTGAGATACCTTTAATTGAACAAGCTCCACAACCTGAAGCAGAACAAGTTCCAGAACCTCAACCTGATCATGAACCCTTAATTGCTCTTGAACATCAACTTCCAGTGGATCAACCCACTCATAATGAAGATGATGTACATGTCAATGATCAGGTATTTGACTCAACTACTTTGCAATCTCAATATCTTTCTGATAGTCAAATAATTGTGAGAAGTGACCAAGGGATTGTAGAACCACAACCCTAATCCCAGGTCAATGCACCAAACACTGATCCTAAATTCTCCAAACACCATCGAAGAAAGAAAATGTCATTCAAAAGAGCTATCCCTAGTAGTGATATCTTGAGTGAAACAGATTTGCCATTACAAAAGAAAGGTAAAACCATGTCAAAGGCAATCATAAACCCATTCATTCCTTCAAGCTCACCCCTGTTACTCACAATGGGGGAAGATATTTTCTTACATGAAGCTGAAAACATTGTTATGCAAGAGGAGCAAGTTACAGTGCCTGCCATTGTTACGGCAGAAGAACCCTCACAGGTTGATCGGGATTTGCGAACTCCCATTGCACCACCACTGACCTTCCAAGAGGAGGCTAGGGTGATTTCCAGTGCAGGTACAATGGATGTAGCTCAGGATTATGAGAGGAGTGATGTGAGAATTACCTCAAATCTGAGTGAAACACTAGCACGTGAGGTGAATGATACTCAGAGAGCGATTGAGGTGAGAGCACACAATGACACATACACTTTATCTCTCATAGCACAACTCGATCAAATGAAAGAAAGTCTTGCTCAAGCTGAAGAAGACAATAAAAACTTGAGGTTTGATATGGATAACATGAGAACTATCTTCAACAACAAGATCAATGCACTTAAACTCTCTCAACAACAAGAAATCGAAGACTCTGGAGATGTCACAGTGGCTCAAGATCTTATTATATCTTCTATGTCTAATCAGATTGAAGATCTTCAGAATAACATAAATGAGAATCAATTATCCACTGAACATCGTCTCAGTCAGATTGAAAGGCAAAATGATCATCAAGCAAAGGGGTTGAGACACTTATATAATATCATTAGCAGAACTCACTCACTTACAGCAGAAGAGAAGAAATTCTTTGGAAGTAGTGATGAAAGTGACCCTGGAGTTGGTACAAGTCACAAAGCTGTAGAGGATTCCTCAACTAAGAGGGAGAAATCTAGAGGGGGAGGAAGTGTGAGTAAAGAGAAAGATGAAGATAGGAGTGAAGGGAAGAAGAAGACAACTCATCAAGCAGCAGAACAGGAAGATGATGATGTTGTAGAAGGTTTTTACTATACAGGTGAACCTGATATTGATCTGTTTGCTGACTTACAGTTTCCTGATGTTGGTGAAGAATTCGATGAACCAGATCTCAGTTTTTGGGATGATGAAGAGCCGATAATTCCTGATTCTGTTGAAACACAAAGAATGAATTTTGAAGCAAATAAAGAACTTGAACAGAATGAAGCTAATCTGTCTATGAGAGAAGAAAGACTCAAGAAGACACTCGAACAGTTAGCTCATAATGAAAGACTTCAAAAGGCTGAACAGGAAGCACTTCAAAAGCAACATGCTCAAAAGCTGGAAGCTAGGAAGATGTACATCAAGTATAAAAATGGTGATAAGTGGGAACGTGATCAAAAGGTAATAGACTCACCACAAACTTCTGACTATGATGATCATCGGATGATTGCTATTTTTGAAAGCTTTAAAAAGAAGAACCCTGTACATGACATGTACTTGAAAGCTTTGAAGATAGAAATTGTGAGAATAACCACTGCATCTGATCCTAAGAATGGTGAGCTACTAATCTTTGTTGAATGTCATAAGCTTGGATCTCATAAAGTATCTCTTCAGTTCTTCTATGATAGATCTCTGTCAGAGCTTTGGGTGTTGAGACCAAAAGTAAGAACATCTTCTGAGCTAGGCACACTGCTTCATGAAAAATTTCAAGAGTTTGCTGAAAGAGCTGGTCCTGAAGTTATAGATAACCCTCCACAAGTTAAAATTCTTAAGGGAGAAGTTATTCACACTGTTAATCTTCAGACAGAAGAATTATATACACATCTTGCCAGACATTTGGTATATGTTGAATATGCTCTTCGAAATCATGGTTTTGCATCACAAGAAAAAATTGAAGCTGCAGATCATATTCGATCCTATGCCCAGACCAACATGAAGAAGTACAAGCAGTATCAAGGTGAGTTGAGAAAGAAACTTGGAATACCACTGGTTTATCCTACAGATGTGTCATCCAGAAGGGAATTACTTGTTGACTCCGAATTGATCAAGAATCTACCTGATATGGATGAACAAGAAGAAGGAGAAATCAACGAGGAAGAAGGTGGTAAATGAAGATTAGCTCTACAAGTTATATCATTAGAGCATTGATAGAACAAGATAGGATAATTGTCTTATATGATCAGTCTAGAGGATCATCTATTTTGTATTTATCTTTTCTGTTTGAATCTGGATAATGTTAATATAAACCAGAACTTTTCCATTATTTACTTAGCATTTAAAGTGTTTAATTGGGATTAGTTGAAGAATCCTCTAGGTATTTGCTTGTTATTGTATAACAAACAAATAGGGGGAGATTGAAAGGCATATGACTCAGCCTATTTGTAGTTCGAGGATCCTAATCCAATTAAACTAGATTGTAATAAGTAAATAATATCAACTGTCACAGGAATCTCAAAAGATGATAACCGTCAGAAGAAAAATCAACAAGTCAATCTATAGTTTTGATGTTTTACACTGGAAGAAGATTCAGATATCTGATCAGGCCTCAAGGTAGCATTGAAACAAATGGATTCATTTAAGAGACAGAGATTTCTATAAGTGATAAGAAACAATTTCAGTACCGAATGATTGATGAGAGAGAAGAGTATAAAAAGACCACAGTGTTAAAGTCACGATGAAGAACAGAGATTGGAGTTAGTCGTTCATGAACCAGACAGTACATCGAGCGTCAACATTGTTCCAGTGTATGTTCCTTATCATAATTACGTGGTTCGCAGTGGAGTATTGACTATTAAAGAATTTATATTAATTCTATTTTAATTGATTAAATCAAGTAATTAAGTTAATAAATAAATTAATTCTATCAGAATTAATATATTTGTTAAAGTGATTATTAGATTAATTAAATAAGAATTAATATGAAAAAGAAATAATTAGTTAAATGATTTTTATAAATCATCTAATTAATTATAAACTGAAAAAATATGATGATATAACTATCAACTGATAGTTATACCGAAAGTCATATTCAGTTCAAAGAGGAGATAGTCATATTCAGTTCGAAGAGGAGATAGTCATATGCAGTTCAATTGGATAGTCATATTTCATTCAACTGGATAGTAATACCGAATGTTATATTGAACTGGAGAGTAATACCGAATGTCATATTGAACTGGTTAGTTATACCGAAAGTTATATTTAAACTGGACAGTCATATTACATTCAATTGATAGTCATACCGATTGTCATATTAATGTAAAATGATTGTTATATCAGTTTAAACTAAGTAATATGACTATGGCTGTGTTATATAAAGAAGCAGAATGCAGAAGAAATAGATCAGTCGAGAAAAACACAGAAAATACACACAGCAGCTCTTATATCTCTCTCTCAAGCTTAAGAACACTTACAAATTAAATTCTGTAAATTCAAGTTCATCTCAGTTGTAATATCCTATCCATTGGAACTTGTTACTTGTGATTCTTGTACTACTAGCGAATTAAGTTTCCTAGTTCACAAATTGATATCTTGATTTTTATTAACTAAATTAGCAAAGTTCATGTTGATTTTTCTAATTAGTTATTAATTACTTGATAATCGTTTGGACTGATTTTGTAACACCCATCAAGTTAATATACTGTTATATTCAACTTGAAATTTGTGTTATATTATTCCGCACAAAATATTCGTTTAAGTGAAAATTGTTTAACGAATAAATTTCGAGAAAATGGTATAGATTGTATTCAACCCCCCCTTCTACAATCTTATCGGACCTAATAGATAATATGCCCCCTTTCATTGTATTCCTTGATTTTGCTTTATTTTCCAATTAATACTTCTCTTTATTGAGAGTCTAGTACCCCATTGGTGGGTTTTATATACTGATATTTGGATATTTTACTTTCTCCTTATGAATGATAACTCTCGTTTTTTTTTTACTTTGTTTTTCAATAATATTATTTCTTTTCTTGAAAGTTTAGTATATACCCCTTTAGTGGATTTTGTCTACCCATATATTTTCATATATTGGGTTTTCTTCCTTTCTATTTATGAGAGTAGGTTCTTTTATTTTTAACATTTGGGATCATAAATTAACAGGATTTTCTTTTATTTGGTTCATTGATTTGGATAATATAGATTTGCAGTTATGGTTAATTGTTCAAATACGTTTTGACAAATCAGATAAATATTTTACTCACGATTACAATAAATTATTGGATTATCTCGCCAAAAAGGCTATATGTTTTAGTGATATAAGTGAGGGATGTACCACAATTTAAGATCTGATCAACGAACATAGTTTGGAGGAAGGAAACCTTGATATTATTTATTTTTTATATGTGTTTGTCCAATCTTGATTATTTTTGTAGATGTTATATGACCTTTTATTAATGAAGTAATTACCTAGAAAAAATAGTGATTTATAAGAAAATTTGAATATTTGTAAATTTTTGTAGATGTCGTATGCTATTTTATTGATGAATTAATTATCTATAAAAAAATAATGATATATAAAAATTTTTGGGCTGAGTTGACCAATTGATATGAAAATATAATAATATTTTTATTGACTTTGCAATGAATTTTATTTTTTGATTGATAATTTATACACCAAATAATGTCTAATACTATTTGAGAATATATTTAATATTTTGAATAATTCAAATATATTGTCAGATCAATTTGTTTGTCTAGTTAATTATTGCATAACCAAAATTACTAATAAGTAAAATGTTAAAGATGATTGGTTTAAAATTCATTTTAATATTTTAATTTCTTGAATCTAGCTTTTTAAATATAATTGATTAATTTAAAAGTTTATATAACCTTAATTTTGAATGTGTATTTAGAATAGTGTGATAAATATTTTTTAGTTTTCAAATTTTTAATTCAGTAATAGTAAATTTATTCAAATTTGATTGCGCTTATAATTGTAGATCGAGCGTTTGACATATTAAAATATTATATTTTAGAATATTGATAAAATAGGCTCATGCATTAAAATAATATATTTGTATTAAAATCAATTAATAAATACGCAATTTTGGAAAATGGCTCTATACATAGAAAGGGGCACAAAGAACATATATGCTTGTATATAATAATATAATTGCGATTGATTTTAAATTAGAAATTGTGATTAATTATTTATTAAGTATTTATGAAAATTAATCCGTAATATGTAACTATATATATTACAACATGATTGTAGTTGATATTTATGAAAATAGCTCGTAATATATAATAATATAATTTTTATTGACTTTAAATTAAAAGATTGATAAGTTAATAAAAATTTATTTCTTTAAAAAATTTGTAATTTATGATTGTACTAAATAAAATAAATTTTGTATTTCAAAAACATTGTTAATTAAGTAACCACGACCACGATAATCAAATTAGGATGAGAATGCTACGATTAATTTAGTTTTAGTGGTAAATTTTGATTGGCTCTTATATAAATTTATGAAAATTAATCTGTAATATATATGCCAACAACATGTTGGTGCAGTGGTTGAGCCACTGGCCTCTTTTGAAGGAGGTCAGGGGTTCGACTCCTGCGTGTGCGTGAGTTTCCTAGTTTGTATTAGGTTTCCTTTCTGTATTTGTATTTCTGTATTTGTAATTCTGTACTAGGTCGGGGGTCCTCCCCTGCGTGTGCGTTAGTTTCCTAGTTTGTATTAGGTTTCCTTTCTGTATTTGTAATTCTGTACTAGGCTGGGGGTCCTTCGGAAACAGCCTCCCTATTGTATAGGGGCATGGCCTGCGTACATCTACCCTCCCCAGACACCACTTTGAGTGGTATTATAACAGAGTAGGTTTCGTTTCGTTTCGTTTTAATCTGTAATATATAATAATGTCATTATGATTAACTATAAATAAAAAGCGTGGAAAATTAATATTTCAAAAATAGCTTAATATTATATATTTGTATAATCCTGATTGATATTGATTTAAAATATTAATTTATTATAATTATTTTTTCACATTAAAAAGAATTTAATATATGAATATGTTAAATAAAGTAAGTTACTATATTTAAATTAGAATTGTTAACTAACCATGGTTAGTATAATAGGATAAGAATGGTAAATAAGGAAAACTTTTAATATAATTGATTGGTCTAAAATTTAGGAATGACCTCTAATTGATCCTAAAATAATTCATATTTTCTGATTGGTTAATGGCATCTAACTGTATATCGGGGTAGACTCAGGTATTATAATAAAAGATACCCTCGGAGCACAATGTCAGGCTCGACAAATTTTACATAATTAATATTTTATGTAATTTAGCCAATCATTTTTTACCAACGTCATTGGAGATGCTCTAATGGAATTATTTATAATGATTAGATATATTTCAAAAACAATAATTTATTATTATTTATAAGTCTCAAATACATAAACTATAAAATCCCATATTAACTATTGCATACTCCAACAATGTTTACATAACATGGTTATGTAAAATTAAGCCAAAAATGATGTGGCACAAAAATAGAAAGATATGTAAAATTGATGAAAATTAAGTCAAAAATGATGTGTCACAAAAATGAGCGCGATTGAATAGCAGTGGTAAAGGGTGTATCCTCTGTTGTCCCAGGTCATGGGTTCGACTCTCGCTTAATCCGAGAATTATCTTAGAACATATACTAAATTGTAAGACATATAAGTTTACATAGTCAAAAGAAAAATGATGTGGCACGAAAATAGAAAGATTTATAAAATTGATAAAGAATTGCTAAATATAAAGGATCGATTTCTAAAATTTTGCATGACAGGTTGCTATGAGGAGAAGATTCCTTCATATTATATAAAACTAGGCAATTTATCCGCGTTTTGCGCGGTTTATAAATTTTATTTTAAATATTAAAAATAAATGATTTAATTTAATTTTTTAAAAAAATTGACTTGTTTTTTCAAGAATTTTCTAAAATAAAAGATCTAAAACAATATACATGAATAATTACTTTAAAAAAGTACTTTCATTACATATCTAAAATTTTGATTATTTTAAAAATATCGATAACAACAAAAGTACCAATTACAATAGGAACATATTTTTTACGATAAAAAATTATAAATATAAATATAACTTAATAACATTTTTTCAACACAATATAATGAAATAACGGGTGTATAACTTTTAATCGATTTAATCTGCTGATAGAAATGGTTGGGTTTATTTAATTTAATCAGTTTATTATAATTCATATGTAATTTATTCATGTGCAAAGGTGAAAATCTGTCTGTATTATTTGTATACAAATTTCAAATGTTAAGCGACGGTTTATATATTTCTATAATTTATTATGATTTTCACAACTGATAATAAAGATTAGATTGTTTGAGAAATTAAGAGTGTTTATGCTACAGTCGTCTAAAAAGAAATTAGAGTGCATAAGTGATCTTGAATAGGGAATAAAAAAGGATTTAATGTATACAATTCTAAGTCGTTTTAAAAACTAATCGGTTTTTTAAAAATTTCCTAAATAAATTTATTTAAAACAAAAAAGACACTCATTATATATCTAAAGTTTTGATAATATTAAAAAATCATAAACATAAAAAATAATAATTATAATACGAACGCAATCTTTAGGATCAAAGGTTATAAATATTAAATGTAACTCAATAACGTTTTTTAAAATCAACACCCTTTTCAAAACATACATATTTAATAATAGTGTAAAAAATTATTTAATTAGAATATTAATTTGTGTCGAGACAATTTAATGAAATAAAGGGTATATAACTTTTTTATTGATTTAATTACCGATAAAAATGGTTAGGTTTATTTAATTTAACCGGCTTGATCATAATTCATGTGTAATTTAATCATATGCGAAGGTAAAAATTTATAAATATTATTTGTATACAAATTTCAAATGTTAAGCGAAGATCTATATACTTCTATAATTTATTACGATTTTCACAATTATTAATAATAAAGATTGTTTGTGAATTTAAGGTCGTCTTGCTAGAAAAGAAATTGCCGGGGAATAAAAAGGACAAAATGTAAACAATTTTAAGTCGCCATTTTACCTTAAAATATATATATATATATAATAATTATATATTGAAATAATAATTATAGTACACAAATAAAATTTACTATTTTTTTTTACAAAGTTTGCTAATTTTTAAATAAATTAAATAAAGTAAAATTAATATCTATTTAATAGGTGTATTTGATGACTAATTAAGATATCATCAAGAGCTATTTAATGCAAGAAAAAACAAAAGAATTTTAATAAAAAAAAATTAAAAATATGAAAATTCAAGAAAATTATCTTAAACGAATCTGGTAACATTTTTAATCTACTGACATTATAATATATATAGATTTTTAGTCACTTCACATTTATAGCTAAAAGAAAATCAGGGTTGGAGATGCTATTATAGGATCAGTTTTAACTAACAATCAATTTATAAAAAGATTCAACTGATTAATATATATAGTATAGAATATTTTTTACATTATAAAAATGATTCATATACATTCAAAGATTTTACAAAAATGTTAACTAGTATTTAATATTATTTGAAATCGGGGAAAATGTATGATTCGTTTTAAATATAGAAATACTTGATATATCCGAAAGAGATGAATGGGGTACGTAGAAAAGTCTACATACATATTCGCAGCACTGAATAACTCCAACATATTTATATATATATGTGATCATAAAGCTTACTATTCCATATCATCATCACTTGACTACATTCGGTTCTTTGATAAAAACGATCATGGGTATACTAAAGCAAGGCAGCCACACATCAACATCGAAATCACCACTACCACTATTACATATAATACTACTACTGATCTTTATTGTTCCTCTGATGGTTGAAGCTCAGTTGGTGGTTCCAGCCAAGTACGATGGGTTCGTCTACAAAAAAAGACCAGCAAGCACAGACACCATCATAATCGAAGCGTTTTTTGATCCGGTTTGCCCCGATAGCAGGGACGCATGGCCACCTCTTAAAAAAGCTATTCATCACTACCCCGACTCTTCTATTTCGCTTATTGTTCATACCTTTCCTTTACCGTGAGTATTTCTTTCTTATTCTCCCCTGTTTTTTTTTTAATTTTTTACTTTATCCTCTGTTAATTTCTTGTGTTTTTTTATATGGTGTCACTATTTTATTAGATCCAAATTTTAAGTGGTCGGAAGGTTAATTAGGAGTCTGAGTGGTCGACAGACACATATTAAATTAGTGTCTATGGGCTCAACAAAAAAAATTAATATAATTTTTAAAAAAGTAAAGATTTTAATTAAAATTTAATTCTGAAAATATTTGATATTATTAAGATGTATTTATGATTGTACAGGAAAAGAATGTTGTAATAATTTTATGTGTGTACGCAGGTACCATGATAATGCATTTGTGACTTCCCGTGCTTTGCACATCGTGGATAAAATTAACAGCTCTGCTACATACAGTTTGTTAGAAGTCTTCTTCAACGACCAAGTAAGTCATTCGTTTGTTACTTACATTAGTCTTCCCTGTTGCTTGTCGTGTTTCATTACTTTCTCACAGATTTTTCATTATCAATGTTGAGTGTGGATGTGAAACTATTTGTCTTTATCGTTCTATGGAATAGTACTAATTTCTTTTCTTGTGGATTTCCACACCTACTTGCCTCGAATCTAATGTTGTGTTTGGTTGGGGAGAATGGAATCAATGAAATTAAAAGAAAAAATTGGAGGTAGAGGGAAAATCTAGAAAAAAAATGAATAGGTGCAAAAACTTATATGATGAGAAATGTGAAGAAATTGAATGTTGGGGAGAATGGAGCATTCCTTCTAAAATAGGTGGGTTTGAATTCTAGTTCAAATGATTAAGAATAGAATGGATGAATGAATGAATATTTTAGACATTAATCTATTTCATAGTTCAAATTTCAATCCATTCCTTTCCATTTCATTCAACCCTATCAAACACAACATAACGGTTTTATCTCAGCATTATAGCCGCGAGAATACTCTTTGGTAACTAACAAAAGGTTGAGGTTTGGAGTATTAGTAAAGACGTAATTATGTGAGTTTTAATATACTGCATAAACATGGTTCTAAAATCAAAAATATACATTAGCCTCTGCAGGTGTGCCAACTTGTATCTGTACACAGAACATGGATAGTCAAATCTGCATACTTATATAGTTTTGCTGTTTAACATAACTATTTCTACGTACAACGAACAACATTCTGTTTGGCATGTACTAATTATTTAGGTAAAACTGTAATTTAATGAATTGGCAAATGCTAAATTATATGAAAATTTGCTTGGACAGGAGAGGTTCTACAGTGATGAAACATTCAACAATTCAAGGGCATCAGTTGTTAATCAGGTCACACAAGTTGCAGCCAAGGTAGTACGGAAAAAAGACCTTTCTGCTATCCGAGCTGGCTTTCTTGACAGTAAAACTGATTATGCAACAAGGAGTTCTTTCAAGGTATCTGTTAAACCAAGTTGCAAATACAAGTCTAATCTTACCCCAAGATTTGGAACAAGTAAATATGCGTCCTTTTGATAGTGTTAACCACATATATTTAATCCATTTTGTTTTGACAGTATGCTTGTACAAGAGGGGTATATGGCACACCATTTTTCTTTGTTAACGGATTTCCGATACCAGATGGTGGTTCTCCTGTTGACTATAAGAAATGGAGAAGCATCATTGATCCACTGGTGGCAAAAAACAAAGCATGAAGGAAATGGACATTCTTTCAACAAATACTCAAGTTGTACTTGAGCTTAAAGCATGAATAAAAAGTAAAAAACTACTATATGTTTCATCCATCTGGAATTCTTGGTACCTACCATTTTCTCTATGCTATAAAGTGGTCACATTGAGTTGTAACTTGGTCTCTTTTAGAAGTGTTCACTTGCTTGTAGTGCTGTAATATTGCTGTAATGCTTTAAAATTAAGTAATACATCCAAATTTCTGATCGAAATAGAAATGATTTGTTGAATTGTATCGATTTGGATATTTATTTTCTTTCCCATTTTTACCTTGAGAATATACCACATCACCATAATTCAAGAGACTAGTGAATTAAACAATTAGTGAATTGTGAGAAGCACGGGCACGGATGAGTTGAAATTAAAATATTAATATTAATATTAATAAATTATCGATAATAAATATATTAACTAATAAGTATTATTTTAATATGTATTTGTAGAGAATTGAGTGATAAAAATAATTAATGAAGAAATACTATTTAATTATGTAATTATAGGTAATTGAATCCGGGATGAAGCTAAAAAAACTAAAGCAAATACATCTTATATAATTATGCAGTTGTAAATAATCGAACCTGAATTTAGTGATAACCAAATTTGGTAGACTAATACTTTAATAAAAAAATACTATTGAATTATGTATCTATAGGAATCGAACCAGATGAAGATAACGAAGTTATAGTAAATAAATTTTATATAATTATGTAGCTACAAAGAATTTGAAGTTAATGATAATCAAATTTGGCATCTTGATACTATTGTGCGCTATTGAAACATGATTTTTTATATTAATAAAAAGTATAAATGTGACTATTCGTAAAGAATTCGAATTCAAGTCAGTAATTAATCAAGCAAATTTTGAACTCAAACTATTTAATTACTTTAACAAGCTCAATTTGAGCAAGTCTAGTCAAGTTTTTATTATTTCTATTATTATCTACATATTATGAGAAAAGTGTTATTCTAATTTAGACAAAGAAACGAATACAAAAATTTCTACTTTAAAAAATTTACTTTACAAAATTAAAATTTTTATGTGCAACTTTAGGAGTAATTTGAAAGTAAGTGGTGTTATGTTACGGTCTTTTATTTCTCTAATTCAATTGTTCTCTTTTTTGGAAAACTAGTTGAGATGGTTCGGCCACGTTCGAAGGAGGTCGACTGAAGTCCCAGTTAGGAGGGTCGAGAGTCTGGCGGTTGTTGGGCCGAGGAGGAGAGGCAGGCCGAGGAGGTCGTGGGAAGAGCAGCTCAGGATGGATTTGAAGGTCTTAGAGTTAAATGAGACCATGATCGCGGATAGGTATTCTTGGAGGCGGCGTATCAGAGTGGTGGATTCCCTTTTAGGTTGTGGCTCTGTTGTCGAGAGCCTCAGAGTTGCCTTGTCTCGGTTAGCAATTTTTTAGAAGTTCGGCTTTAGCGTTCTCACTTTTCGTTTTTAGTGTCTTCTGTTTTCTGGTTTTGCAGTTGCAGGGAGCTTGGCTCGGTGTTATCTCTGTGCGAGACTTGCCGTGTGGTTGGAACGCATCAAGCTAGGAGTTCATAAATTCTCGTAGATAGGTATGCCCCATGTGGAGAACGCCATGGGCCTCAGGTGCAGGGAGTTTCGCTGGATGGTATCTAGGGGCGTGGTAGGTAAGGCCCGTGTGGAGAAAGCCATGGGCTCATGTATTGCTTTGAACTCTGTCGCATATCTTTTAGATTCCTTTATAGTTTTCACTCAATATTTATGTCATGCACATAGCCGAGGGTCTTCACGGAAACAGCCTCCCTACCCTAAAAAGTATGGGCATGGTCTGCGTACAACTTACCCTCCCCAGACCCTGCTCTGAGCGGGATATACTGGGTATGTTTGGTTTGGTTTGGTTTAGTCTGCTGCTGCCCCCCAGCTTTCTCTCTCTCCCCAACTCGCCTTTCCTTTTCTTTTCTTAGCCACCGGTCGGGGCTTCCACCGGATCTCCGGTGGAAAGCCCCAACACTCTTCATTTTCTTTGTATTTTCTTCCTCTTTTCAATAACCTTGCTATTTTCTTTCGTTTTTTCTTGTTTAAAGCTTGGATTTCCCTAAAAAATTTCTTTTTTAGGAAAGATTTGGTTTGTTTTTTTCGGATTAAAGCTATCGGATCTAAGGATTAAAAGCCTTTTTCCGATCTGCCTCTATTCTTAGTTTCTTAAACTTTGGAGCTCCGACTATTTCTCCATTTCCGACTAGCCACCGGGATCTGTGAGTGGGTTCATCTTGTTTATCGGGGATTCGATTTTTCAGATCTAAGTTTGGAGCTGTTGTTTTTTCTTGCTTCTTCGGTTTTGGTATTTTATTATAATTTTTAAGTTCTTGATTTTCAACTTGTAATGCTTAGTTGTTTGGTTTTCTCGCTTGTAATGTTGAGTTGTTTGGATTTTCTCTCCGTTTTGTGGGAGTTTGATTTTCTCTCCGGTTTGTGGGAGTTTGATTTTCTCTCCGGTTTGTGGGAGCGTGGATTTGAATTTAATGATTCGAGCTGTTTTGGTTCTGCATTCATGGTCGATAAACTCAGACGGGTGTTGGGGATACAATTGTATATATCTCCGTCAAAATTCGCTTTTGGTCTCATTTGGATGTCCGGCGATTCAATTATGTTTGTTTTACTCGATATGAATTGTAGATGCCGTATGGCTTTAATTTATTGATTTCAATACACTTGTTATTCAGAAAAAAAAAAAAAAAAGAATGAGAACATCCACGGAATTTTATACGGAAAAAAACATCCACGGAATCATGCTGTCATTGTTTTTCTATTCTCTTTCGATTAGGACCGTAAATAGGTAGTTATGCTCGAGGATAGTTTGATGTTCGATTTAAAAAAAGATTCGATTTGATTTACTTATATTGAATATAAATATGAATTTGAGATTCGTCTCAGAAATCAACTAAACTTGAATACAACATAATCCTATTCAAAAATTCGTGAATAATTCAATTATATAGTTTTTGAATTATCAATTTTATTTTTATTTTAATTGCACTACGAAAAATTTTAAAAAAATTAAGATATTCATGAACACGAAATCATGAATACTATTTATGAGACGTTCATGAGGATATTCGTGAATAATAGCTCATTAAACATGTTCGTCAACTGTTTACAAATAATTTTTTTAAATGAATCAATATACAAATAAAAATATTGATATACAAGTTCGAGTTTGAGTTCGATGTATTTATAACGAACTAATACATACAGAGTGTCTACAATTAGTAAAAACACAAAGATAACAAAATGAACGAGTGTACCCAAAGTCCCAAAGAAGCTTATATTCAAATTCTCGACTTGTGTGGCGGCAGTACATATGAAAAGAACCCTAAGCCGCAATGTCAAAACAAGTCCATTACATGTTTGATAAACTTCCCAAGACAATTCTTGGTTACTTAAACTCACCAGCATCATCTCTGTTTCAAACACAACAAGCGCATGCTCACATTCTCAAAACAGGCCTTCTCTTGGAGCCTCATGCTGCTACCAAGCTCCTCTCACTCTACGCCAATCATCTACACTTCGACGACGCGCATCTCGTACTTAACTCACTCCCAGAGCCTGATATTTCATCGTTCTCTACTCTCATTTATGCTTATTCCAAGTTCAGTCGTTTTGGTGAAGCATTACATTTGTTTTCGAAAATGGTATCCACAGGCCTTGTGCCTGATACGCGTGTTGTTCCGTGTGTCGTTAAGGCTTGTTCTGGTTTGTTAGCGGTTAGAATTGGACAGCAAGTTCATGGGTTAGCTTTGGCTTTTGGGCTTGTTTGGGATTCGTTTGTTGTTTCATCATTGGTTCATTTTTATGTCAAGTGTGGGCGATTGGGTAATGCGCATAAGCTGCTTGATACGATGTGTGATCGGGATGTTTCGTCTTGGAGTGCTTTGCTTGCGGGGTATGCTCGAAAAGGGAATGTGAGTGAAACTAAGGTGGTTTTTGATAAGATGGTCAAGGCGGGGATTGAGTTTAGTTCTGTTTCGTGGAATGGTTTGATTACGGGGTTTAATCAGAGTGGGCATCATTTGGAGGCTGTTTTGGCGTTACGAGATATGCATTCACGAGGTTTTGAGCCTGATGGGACTAGTGTTTCGAGTGGTTTGTCAGCTGTAGGGGACTTGGAGAATGTAGTAGTGGGAATTCAGATTCATGATTATGTCATTAAACAGGGTCTTCGATCAGATAAATGGGTTCTCAGTGCATTGATAGATATGTATGGTAAGTGTTCGTGCACAGTTGAGATGTCGAGAGTTTTTGATGAAATGGGTGATATAGATTTAGGTGCTTGTAATGCTCTGATAGCAGGGTTCTCGAGAAATGGTCTTATTGACGATGCTTTGAGTGTGTTTAAGAAATTTAAAGGAAATGGGATGGAGTTGAACGTTGTGACTTGGACTTCGATGATAGCTAGTTGTTCACAATATGGTAAATATACTGAGGCTTTAGAGCTTTTTAGAGAGATGCAGACTGTTGGAGTGAAGCCAAATACTGTAACTATTCCCTGCTTGCTTCCTGCTTGTGGAAATATTGCAGCATTGAGGCACGGTAAAGCAGCACATGGTTTCTCACTCCGAAGAGGCATTTCTTGTAATGTTTATGTGTGTAGTGCACTTATTGACATGTATGCTAATTGCGGAAGGATTCAAGCAGCAAGGAGATGTTTTGATGGGATGCCTAAGCCTAATTTGGTTTGTTGGAATGCTATGATAGGTGGGTATGCTATGCATGGAAAGGCAAAGGAAGTTATAGATATCTTTCACCTGATGCAGAAAAATGGCCAGAAGCCTGACTTCATTAGCTTCACTTCTTTATTATCTGCATGTAGCCACAGTGGCCTAACAGAAGAAGGGAAATATTTTTTTGAAAGCATGTCGAGAGAGTATGGGGTTGAAGCTAGAGTGGAGCATTATGCTTGCATGGTGACACTGCTTGGGCGTGCAGGAAAACTAGATGAGGCCTATTCTATTATCAGAAAAATGCCGTTCAAGCCTGATGCTTGTGTTTGGGGAGCTTTGTTAAGTTCTTGTAGGGTTCATCTTAAGACAAGTTTGGCTGAGATTGCCGCTAAAGAATTATTTCAGTTAGAACCGAATAATCCTGGGAATTACATTCTACTTTCCAATATATATGCTTCTAAAAGCAAATGGCATGAAGTGGCTATATTGAGGGATAAAATGAAGTGTATTGGTTTAAGGAAGAACCCTGGATGCAGTTGGATTGAAATTAAGAACAAAGTTTACATGCTTCTTGCAGGAGACAACTCAATTCCTCAGATGGACCAAATTGTGGATAAACTGGATAGATTGAGCAGGGAAATGAAGAAATCAGGTTATTCACCAATTACAGATTTGGTGCTGCAAGATGTGGAAGACCAGGAAAAAGAGCTTATTCTCTGTGGCCACAGTGAGAAGCTGGCTGTAGTATTTGGCCTTCTGAACACTCTCCCAGGGACTCCAATTCAAGTTATGAAGAATCTTCGAATCTGTGGAGATTGCCATGCTGTTATTAAATTTATATCTAGCCATGAGACCAGAGAGATATTTGTCAGAGATACAAAACGCTTTCATCACTTTAAAGATGGAGTTTGTTCATGTGGTGACTATTGGTGATTTCATCATATCTAAAAGTATATATCTACTGTCGTATGTGGGTAGGATTGTGGAGGACTGCAAGCACTTATTATTCGAGTTAAAAAATCAAAAGGTGACCTTAAGGTTCATAAAACGGTCCGCGAACAAGTTAGCTCACTACTTAGCGTGATATAGTTCTATTGCTGATCGTGTATGGCGAGTGGGTACTGCCCACCCGGAATTCATTTCTGTAATTATGGACGACTTGGTTATTGAATGAAATTCATTTTTCTTGGCAAAAAAAAAAAAAGTATATATCTACTGCTGTCTACTGAAACTGGATGTTTGATAAAAGCATGCTTTAGATGTGATTGGCCAATGGCCATCGTGAACCTGCTCTAATTATTTTTGAAGGTGAGAGAGAGAACGCAACCTTGCCATTGGTTTTTTCTTGGTCACTGCTGTGTCTGTTGTAGCAAGAACTTCTGTAACATAAACTTGGTCGTCATTCTCCTAAGTGGCTTGCTGCAGCCAAATCTACTGGTGCTATTACTACTTTATGTCCCTTTTGCTCATGAAGACAAAATTCCGTTCTCTTTGCCACCATTCCATGATGCGACCTTAAGCTCGCGCCACCTTCACTTCCCAGGCCACCCTCCTCCCAAAACAATCAAGATTTGAAATTTGAGAAAATAACATTTAGATTCATTGGCAGCACCAGTTATCCGGTGCGACTACTCAGGTATTTATCTCCCTGTAGAATATAATGTTATACAATCTTACCCTTCTTATCAGTTTTGCACACTTTTAAGGATGAATGCCATCCTTCTCGGGCACTGAAACTTTCTGTTCTGGAAAGTACAGTGAAATTAGTGAGATTAATAACGTGGTACTGATATGATGAGGGAGCTGTTGGAATTCGGGCATAATAACGCAACGGAAATAACGTAAATAACAATTAAAAACGAATTCCAAAGCCCGGATCCATGTATAAAATGATGATTATGGTATAAAAATTCTCAAGAACAAGATTGTACCTTGTTTAAGCTTTCCAATGGATGTCAAATGGAGATCCTAGCTTGTTGATCTTGAGAGTTAAAATTATAACTCCTCCACCGGAATCCACACTTGAATGCTTGCTTGAATCGTCGAACGATTTTCGTCACGGGACGAGGTACTAGCCAAAATAAATAATCGATGTGTTCTTGACAAATCTTGATTTCTCCCTTGTCTCTAAGATGTGTATGAACTGAAATTTTCAGTTGTGTTTACCCTTGAAGACTAGCCAACCTTTGGCTTATAAAGAGAAATAAAGAAAAATGGACCATTAAACAATTAGGCCATTTTTATTTAAACAAATCTTATTTATTTAAATAAATTAATTAAGTCATACTTAATTAATTAAATAAGTCAAGAAAATACATCTTCAAATTTTATCTTTAACTAATCAAGTCTCACTTAATTAATTTTATAAAATTCGAATTATTATTTATTATTAATTTAAAATCATAATTTAAATTATTATTAATTTAAATTCATGAAATAAATTAATTTCCGTTTTAAACATTCTATGTGTGTGACCCTGTAGGTTATTATTTAATTGGCAATAATTTTATTCTCTAATAAAATTACAAACAATAAGCGGCGTCTAGTAACACATTATTGCTACCCAATTAAACAATAATTAAATCAACGATTCAATCAACCTTTTATGACTAATGTTCCATGTAATATAATCCCTTTAAATCATGATATTATAGATTAAACTCGAGGCATGTAATGTGTCATCCTCTTCATAATTTAATCTTCATTTTCTTGATCGATGAGTAGACTATATAATCAAATCAACATTTGAGCATGGCCATGCATTTCATAGTCTCACTCAAACAAGAGGCCGATAATATCACTCCTTTATCAGGAGATTTAAATCCCATCTAGATCGTTCATATTTCTCACATGATTCATAATATATCCGATATTCACCTTTATCATTATCCGGTTAAAGATAACTTTTGACGAATTCAAAATATATTAATTCTCATGTAGAATTATAACGACTTCAGGTCTAAGGATCATTACACCATTATCACTGTGAGAATACATATGACACATTTATTATTATTATTTACCATGATGTATCTCACGGTGGGTCTGTCCAGTACCCTGTACTCGTACAGTTACCTATGCATTGCTTTTAGTATCTGCATACTTATGACCAATGAGATGTAGTCATCTTGTCAATAAACATACTAGCCTTAATGTATCATTATTGTCCTAAGTAATAATAATACTCGGCTAGGGACATTTAAGAATATGATACAATCATTATATAATCTCATGTTCAAGTCACATACTTGCAACTACATAATTTGTATCAAGATTCCAAGGACATTTATTATACTTTATTTATTTCGCAGTAAATAAAGCCAATAATAAATATATATATCAAATATATAAAATCACTCAAACACAAATACAATTGATTGTATTGACTCTAGGGCACCAATACTAACAATCTCCCACTTGCACTAGAGCCAATCATTCATGTATCGAATACCCATGCTACTAGTGTGACATTCATGCTTCTGCTGCGACAGAGCCTTAGTCAGCGGGTCTGCAATATTATCATCAGTATGCACTTTACATATGTGAATATCTCCTCTATCATTTATCTCTCGAATAAGGTGATATCTCCGAAGTATATGCTTTGTTCTGCTGTGAGCTCTGGGCTCCTTGGCTTGTGCTATAGCTCCATTATTATCGCAGTAAAGATCTATGGGATCTGCGATCGATGGAACTACACCAAGTACTGTAATGAACTTCCGTATCCATACAGCCTCCTTGGCTGCTTCACATGCCGCAATATACTCGGATTCCATTGTAGAATCAGCTACTGTGTCTTGCTTCGAACTTTTCCAGCTTACAGCACCTCCATTTAGGCAAAACACAAATCCAGACTGAGACACAGAGTCATCTCTGTCAGTCTGGAAACTAGCATCCGTGTAACCCTTTACCGTTAGCTTCTCCTCTCCTCCATACACCAAGAATGAATCTTTAGTCCTTTTCAAGTACTTAAGAATATTCTTGACCGCCGTCCAGTGACCTTCACCTGGATTAGACTGGTATCTGCTCGTCATGCTCAAAGCATACGAAACATCCGGACGAGTACATATCATTGCATACATGATAGATCCAATTGCTGAAGCATATGGTATCTTACTCATGCGGTCTTTATCATCCAATGATTTCGGACCATTCTCTTTTGAGATCGTTATCCCATGAGATACAGGGACATATCCCCTTTTTGCATCTTGCATTCCAAAACGATGCAAAATCTTGTCAATATATGTACTCTGGCTTAAGCCGATTAATCTTCTTGATCTATCTCTATAGATCCTGATCCCTAATATATAGGTAGCCTCGCCCAAGTCTTTCATAGAAAAACTTTGTCCTAACCAAGTCTTTACAGCCTGTAGAGAAGGAATGTCATTCCCTATTAGCAATATATCATCAACATATAATACTAGGAATGCCACATGGCTCCCACTAACCTTTTTGTAAACACATGGTTCATCCACGTTCTGAATAAAGCCAAAACCTTTGACTATTTCATCAAACCGGATGTTCCATCTCCGAGAGGCCTGCTTCAATCCATAAATGGATCTATGCAGCTTACATACCTTTCCGGCATCCTTTGGATTTCCAAAACCTTCAGGTTGTGTCATGTACACATCCTCTTCAAGGCTTCCGTTAAGGAAGGCTGTTTTGACATCCATCTGCCATATTTCGTAATCATAGTAAGCCGCTATTGCAAGCAAAATTCTGATGGATTTTATCATTGCTACTGGTGAAAAGGTTTCATCATAGTCAATACCATGAATTTGTTTGAAACCTTTTGCAACCAGTCGAGCTTTATAGGTCTGTACTTTACCATCCATGTCGATTTTCTTCTTGAAAATCCATTTGCACTCTATAGGTTTTACCCCTTCAGGTGGATCAACCAAAGTCCATACTTGGTTTTCATACATGGAATCCATCTCAGAATTCATGGCTTCTTGCCATCTCTCAGAGTCTGGTGAGTTCATAGCATCTTGGTAGGTGAGAGGCTCATCTTGGTCTATGAGCATCACATCGTCATTTTGAGTTAAGAGAAATCCATAATTCCTCTTTGACTCATGGCGAATCCTACTAGATCTACGAACAACCTGTGTTTCTTGAGCAATGTTATCTTGTATTTCTTGCTCATGCACCCCTTCTGGTTCAATGTTATCAAGTGGTTCTCGATCTTCATCGAGATCTATTTTCCTCCCACTGTCTTTTCTAGAGACTAGCTCTCTTTCCAAGAATACAGCAGTTCGAGCAACAATTACTTTGTTCTCCGAGGGACTATAGAAAGAATAACCCTTTGTTTCCTTTGGGTATCCCACAAAATTACATTTTTCAGATTTCGGTCCAAGCTTGTCTGATGTTAGGCGTTTCACAAATGCTTCACATCCCCATACTTTCATAAAGGACATGCTTTGCCGTTTCTCTGTCCATATCTCATATGGAGTTTGTTGAACCGTTTTAGTAGGAACACGGTTTAGTGTATATGCAGCCGTTTCCAGGGCATAACCCCAGAAACTAATTGGAAGATCTGCTTGACTCATCATAGATCGCACCATGTCCAACAAGGTACGATTCCTCCTTTCAGAAACCCCATTCCATTGTGGTGTTTCAGGAGGAGTTAGTTGTGATACAATACCACACTCCCTCAAATAGTTCTTAAACTCATGGCTTAAGTATTCACCTCCTCGATCAGATCTTAGAGTTTTTATGCTTTCGCCAGTTTGCTTTTCTGCTTCTGCCTTATACTCTTTGAACTTTTCAAATGCTTCGGATTTGTTCTTCAAAAGATACACATATCCATATCTACTGAAATCATCAGTAAACGTAATGAAGTAGAAATAGCCACTCCTTGCCATCGATCTCATAGGACCACATACATCGCTATGTATTAGTTCTAGTCGTACGGTGGCCCTCTTACCATGTCCGGTAAAAGGAGCTTTAGTCATCTTGCCTAGTAAACAAGCCTCGCATTCATCATATGATTCAAAATCAAACTGATCCAAGAAACCATCTTGATGTAACTTGGAAATGCGTTTCTCGTTTATATGGCCTAGACGACAGTGCCAAAGGTATGTTTGATTTGAGTCATTAGTCTTAAGTCGTTTGTTATTTACATTCAAGATAGGAGTATCTAAATTAAGAACATACAAACCGTTAAATAATTGTGCAACACCATAGGTAATGTCATTCAAACCAAAAGAGCAACCATTGTCTTTAAAGGTAAATGAAAAACCTTTCTTGTCCAAACAAGAAACAGAAATAATGTTTCTACAAATAGAAGGCACATACAAATAGTTTTCAAGTTCTAATATAAGCCCAGTGGGCAACGATAAATGG